>CM062921.1:77657309-87657309 GCA_031878705.1 Tapirus indicus
GAGGCTTAATAAATGTAGATTTAAGAGTCTGCTGGATTTTAATTCATCTGTCACATGAGACGTTTCAGGATTCCTGCTTGAATAAACTCATAAGAGAGTTCTCTCTTTTCCTCACTCAGCATCAAGTCAATTCTGCGGACTCACAGTAGCGTCTCCTCTGGGCCAGTGTTTAACCTGGGATTGTGGGGGTGGTGGGGGCCAGTTGCTTACAGGGGAGCTGTGGGGCAGGCAGATGAGAATAAGAGCCAACAGAGTCATACCCCTAGTTCTGTGGAAACACAGCAGAGGGAGACGGGAGTTGGGAAGTTGTGAAGGTGTCAGCATTTGCGACAAATGGCACAGAGGCAGGGAACTGCAGGGCTCATTTGAGGAAAGAACAGTCTCATGTGACTGGAACATAAGAGGGTTTTAGAGGATGCTGTTGAGCAAGCCAAGTGCGTGGATCCAGGTATTCAAGAGCCTTACTTGCTAAAATAGTTGGATTGTATTTAACAGGCAATGAGGAATCACGTAAAGCTTTCCAGAGGGCAACAGCATGATTGGAGAGGTGTATTAGGTGTGGTGTGTCCCATGGAGGATAGCCACCAGCTATTTGGGACAAATGTAGGAATGCACCTCAGGGGCAAGTACAGGGCTGGTGGGGCTGGCACTACTCAAACAAGTTGACTGACAGCAGGGATCCTGTGAGTTGTCAGAGTTCTCAGCATGAGAGCAGAGCATGTTAGACCCCTTTCTCAGAGCTGGGCTTCAGCTGGGAGGGGACTGAAGGGCAAGATGGGCTCCAGCCTGGATGAGCCGAGTCAGGATCCCAGCAAAAGGAACTCACCTGTGTATGTGAGGATGTGTGCTGGACGAGGGGAGAAGTCGGGATTAAGCACTCCATGGGGGAGACAGGGACACTGCTGGGAGGGTGGTCACTGCTGACAGGGAGCATCATAGCTCTGGCGCCATGGTGATTCAGGACTCAGCATGATGGCGATGGCTGAGTTCTCTGTCTGGGATCATGGGTGGAGTTGACCAAGATGGAGAATAGAGGAGGAGGGGCACATTTAGAGGAGGAGAACCTGAGGTGGGTTGGGTGCTGTGGAATTTGAGGTGCCTATGGGACCCCCACTGGGGATGTACAGTAGACTGGTGGGAGCTTCAGTTAAGCACTGGAAATGGGGCTTTGGAGCCTTGAAGAGAAGTCAGGAACTGGGTCATTGCCCGAGAGATGCTGATGGTGGTGATGAGAATCGGTGAGACTGCTCATGTTGAAACAAAGCAAGCAAGCCAAGGAAAATCATGGTCAAGGTGAATACAGCAAGGATCTACTGCATCCTTGAAGTATTTCTTTATCTATAAAGGGCATTTTATTTCATGTGCATAAGAATTCCGACATTTTATTATTAGTAGTATTTAAAACAAATGACTCAGAGGGAATTCTGGCTCAATATGAAAGCTGCTGGGATGGGCAAGCCTTGTTGCCTGCCCTTCTGAATCATTGGTGGTACAATTGGGCCATTCACTCTGCTACGGACACTCTGTGTGTTTCCCCCTTTCCGGATTAGACCTATTTGCTAGGGAAAACAATCCATTTCTCAGGGCTTCAGTTTTGTGTACTGTTGATCTATTACTTTATTTCTCTAATCTCTTTCCCACAGTCAATAGTTTTTACTACCTGGAACTAAAACAACCTACAGGATACCAAAGTGCAAGTTAAAGACAATCATCTATGATTCCAGTGGGAGGAGGGGGAGCAAATAGTCCACCTACTTGCTTGGAAGGACATGTAGGCTAAACAGCTATTTGACTGTACTCACTTTTCAACCAGTTGTCTTGGTCTTATGTTTTTCATTACACTATAAACCTCTTTACCATATTGAAAATTGAGGAACACATTTCTTCTCCTTGGTTCCAGGCATCTGAAGGCCAGGGGTGGACATGTGTACAAGTGCCAGTGGAAAATGGCTTTTCTGGAATATCAGGTTTGGTCCTCAGAGACTGAGAGCACTCCGTGTGGTGAGCAATAAATCTGGATTCTGCTGTGTTTAATTAAGGTAATTTTCCTATACTTAGCTCCAGATGTGGAGATGAGATTCAATTTTATTGTGCCTAAAAGAACATGTCCTTCCAAATAAGTGTGTCACCAGCATGGAATGTGACCACAGATCAGCCTGTGATGAGCCTCCATCTCCTAGAGAGAGAAGTTCTAGCCCCATCTCCTGCTCCTGTGGAGGTTTCCACTGCACGGATATGGTTTGTAAGGTGATGAAGGCCCACTGCATAGATGCCAGATGGCAAAGGAAGAGCGGACAAGAGCGAGAAGTTGAGCTAGTGGAGGGGAAAGATTGCTGGATGATGTTTTGACAGGCACAGTATCAATAAATAAAGACTTTGATCACCCAGAAAGACTAAGTTTCCATGCTCCTGCCCTCTTTTTGCAAATTAATTGATAAGTGTTAAGAGAATCACCTAGCATCTTCTTACCAGTCCCTGAAAAGACTCTCAGAACATAGCAATATCATCACGAAGTAAACATTACAAATCCTCAGAGAAAAGAGAGCTGATAGCCATGTCACATGCATCTGAATTTCCTCCACAGGTTTCTTGTTATGTGGTAGCCCAATCTGTGCTTGACCGCATCCAGAAAAAGGAAATGCACCCTCTCAAAGGGAAGCCCATCCCACCTCTGGAGAATTCAGGCTATTGAAAGGGTCTTGCTTATATTATTGTGACAAATTCCTTTTCTCTGAGTCTTTCTCCTTTTGTTCTAGTTTGTTCTCTTAGAGGAACACAAAACAGGCAGAATGTCCCTTACCAAGGTCAACCATCTCTTAGGCTCCAAGCATCCAGAGTGATAAACACACGTCTTTGTCCTCAAGAAGATCAGTTGAGTGGAGAGAAGGAGAAAATCACAGACTCCCCAAGGTTAGGGTCACATCTTATTCATCTGTATTTTCAGTGACTGATAGAGCGGCTGGTGCAAAGTAGGCACTCCTTAGATACTTTTGAAAGGTCTAGTAAATGCAACAGCCACACTGCTTTTCTCTGATTATTATGTCCCATCTCAAACTCTGGGACTTTCTGTGTCACCTTGGGTGGCAACTAGCACTTTAGATCCTGCTTCCCGCTCTCCCACTTGGCTTACAACATCCAGACTTTGCAAGGCATTTGTGCTCCATCCTAATTGGTCACATCTACACATGTGTATGTGTAGCATCTGCCTAAGGACCCCATCCCGCATGACCTGATTGCAGTTAGCCTGGCCTAGACAGAAACTCTGTGGAGCGTTTGAATGCCTGAGTACCTGTACAAGGCATCCCGCCACTACAGAGTTCATGTTTTTTGGATGTTCACTCTGCACTGCTAGGGGAAGTGGGAAGTGATCTCCGCTCTTTGTGAACTCAGTCTGGCTAGGGAGGTAACATAGATATGCAAGGAATCCCAAGACAATTGTAGGGACAAAGGAGTGGTGAAAATTGGCCCTGAAGTTGAAAAGAAGACTAATGTGGAGAGTTAGCATACTGTCCAAGAGTCTTTGACGTGGCTAGAAGCATTTCACACCTAGAAGGGGTAGTTGGTAAGACCACTGGCATATTGCTTCACTAAGCAAAGTGTGTCAGACCCTCATTATTGTGTCAAGGAATGCTCAGGCTCCCCTTGGAAGATTCATTCATTCATGTATACAGTTGCCAATGGGAAGTCAACTATGTGCTATGTTCTATATGGGAGCTGCCCCAAAGCCCAAGACAGTCTAGATCTCTGCTTTCTAATGGGGTAGGGTCAAGCATAACCAAGCACACAAATTAAATAACTGTAGTGAGGCCTTGGAAACCATAAAGTAGGATCACAGGGTAGGCAAGCAGTGCTGGTTGGGGAAAGCCTCACGGAGAGGTGACATCTGAGCTGAGACCTAATGACGGAAGGGGACCAGCACGTCTGGGGTCATATAAGCAGGGCTGATGAGCTGGACATGATGCTGGACTCCAAGGAAAAGTGTACCAGAGAGAAGAGAAAGAAGAGCAGTCTCTAGACCTTTCACATTTGTGACTTTTTCTTGTTATTTAAGAAGTCCAGTGACATTCTTTATTGGTTAGCATCTAGTTACAATGACCAGAGTTAGCAAATAAAATACAGCACACTCAGTTAAATTTGAATTTCAGGCAAGTAAAAAATTTTTTAGTATAAATATGTCCTACAGGAAAGAAAATGTTGAAATTCTCTGTTGTGGAAGCAAATACAAAAATGGGTAGAAGAAAAGAGAGAGAGAAGTCACAGACATCATTCCTAGTAAAAGGGAGATGATTAGGTAGAAACCTCTGGGTTGGTTGGCCTCCCTTCAGCTTTGCAGAGAGACCAGTCTATCTCATAGCCAGTGATGGGCCCAGTCCAAGGTGCAGACAGGTGGTTGGGTGGGGGAGAGTGTGGAAGACCGAGCCTAGTCCTTCCCCATTCCAGGACCCACTACAGAAACAAACAGTGGGGGATCCCAGCCCTCCTGCTGGAGCCAGCATGGCCGGGGACAGTGTATCAGAACAGCTGTTCAGAGCCAGGGTTCTGGGGCCAACCTGAGCTGTGAACTCCCTAGGGTGCATTGGGCAAGTCACTGAACCGAGGAAAGCAATCCCTTGATCTATCTAAGGCAGATAAGAGAAGGCTAAATCCCCAAGGATGTTGTGAAGATGAAATGAATTAATATAGGGAAAGGCATTAGTTAAATTCCTAGCCCACAGTAACACTTTATACATATATATATTTCTAAGAAAATATATTAACTGTTTGCTTCTTCAGTCAGACTGTATTGCAAGATGACTTAAGACGAGGCAGCAAACTTGAGGTGGAGCCCTGGTTATCAGAACGGCTGCCCAGACCACAAGGCTGATTTATCTCAATCATAACAGCAGCAAATTCCTGTTATTGTAATGAATCACAGCATGTATGCACACAGATGCAGGGGGCTGGACCGTGCAGCCGGGGTAACGAAAAGCAGACACTTGCAATATCCTAACGATGTGTGTAGCAACCGAACCTGTGGCCTGGTTACACGAAACAGGCCACAATGAAATCCAGTTTCTTTATGGAATATTTTCCCTGAATGATAAGGTATTGCATATGGTTCTTTCCTCTTTGTACAGCAATTCCTTCCAAAGCAAACATTTTAAAGATTTTAACTTGAGGTTGGGAAACTAAAACTTGCCTCAGCGTAAGAATGTCAAAGCCATCTGCTGGAAAATCACAGGTCTGCGATAAAAACACACAGAGCCATGCTGCTCAAAATAATCCAATCATAAAATACCATTTCCTGGATCTGAAGAGAAACATTTCTACTTGGCCACTAGAGTTTTCTGGAGGAAGGCATTATATATCTGCAGTGTGGTAATTGTGATTTTGAATTTCAAAGAGAAAACAAAGCAGGGATTTTGGAAAACAAATGTTGAGGGGATCATTATTTCAATTCTTTGCAGATGATTTTGAAAGTTTTTGGTGAAACTTTGACAGAAACTGAGAAACATGGCCATGGGTTTGAAGGAAAAGAATCAAATTTTGCTGTTTGCATTTTATTTTGAACACATTTAATAAATACTTTTCTGTACCATGAGAGCAAAACCTGAAACACCAGTGCGATGAGGGGAGGTGGTCAGGAGTCACGTCAGGCAGCACACTGCAGTGCGCTCCTGTGACGAGGACCAGACTTCCAAGGAGTTCAGAACCATTGTCCAGTTAGTTCTGGAAAATAGGTTCTGATGTTGCTCCATTCATTGGATATAAGGCTGACCTTACCTTATTCTAATATTAATTGATGGTTATTCTGTTAGCTTTTTTGCACAAAATAGTGCTCAGTGAACATATAGGGTTTAAAATATGACATATTCCCATATTTGAGAAATAGTTCATGCCATATATATGCCTATTCCTTAATAGTTATGAACTTAAATGCAAACGTTTAGCTCTTTTGAACATAGATCCACATACATATTAACAAAATCAGCTGTGTGCATTAACTAATAGTGAGCACATATTTTTTAAATGGGCCTCTGAATTGAAAATTAAAAAAAAGAGACTTCAACATTGTATTAGGTATTTATTAACCTGAAGAACGATAATCCAGGTAAGCAAGTGTAACCGACTCTCATCTCTCATTCCTGTCCCGCCCTCCCTTCCCCTCTCCTCCCGGCTCCCTCCTCTCCTCTCCAATCAGTATCCACACCTGCCCTTCGGAGCAGTGTCTCGATGATGCTCACTCGCACACCCAGGGCGTTCTGTCAGATGCACCTCACTTTTGGAAAACTCCAAACAATTTTGAGTATATTTTATATGACTTTCAGCAGATATTTTATATGATTTTTACCTAATTGTCAATTTCATAAAGCAGCGTGTGTATAGACCTTCAGTTCAGGTCTCATTCCTCTTGCTATAACTTGGCCAGTGCCTGGTTAAATAACTTATTCAGTACACACGGACTGAGAGTTACTTCTACATCGAAACTACTTGCATAGTGCTTTGGAATTTTCAAAGTGCTTTCACATAGATAGTCCTGTTTCTCACAGTTATGTGAGAGCCACTAGTCCTCAGTATCCTCATTTATACCAATGAGGAAACTGGAATAGAGACATTGAACAGTGTAATACTCAATAGTCCTGCTTCTGAACCCATTCATTTGCTGTCACATTGGACCAGCGGTCCTCGCCCCAGGCTGCCCAGCAGAATCACCTGGAGTTTTAAAAATTCCAGTGCCCGGGCTGCACACCAGACCAAGAGTGGGAACTAGGATCAGTATTTGTTAGATTCCCCAGTGACTCCAATGTGCAGCCCAGGTTGAGAACCAGCTCTCTAGATCAAGTGCCTCCTTTCCCCAAATATTCATTGATCTGTTAATACATCCTTGACACTACTCTCTGTGCCAAGTTGGGAATGCATCCTGAGGCCTCGGGCTCAGAACTGCATCCGAGATTTTACCTACAAGGTCTTCTCTCTAGCTGTCACCTTCCATTTCTTCTTTGATTTGCCTCCTATTTTAATGCTAGATTTTCTAAGTGTCATTCTAAGAAAGGAGGGTGGGATGAAGGCAGGAGTCCCTGTTCCCATCATGAAAGTCAACAGCAGTCTTTCCTCTCGCGGTGATGAATCGATGTCTCATATTTCTGGAAACATTGCAGCATTCCATTCAGATTTGAATTTGGATAAGCAAAAGCGTTTCCTCAAAATTCACCATTGGGATCAGCTCACAGACTCACTTATTCTGTTGATCATTGCTCTTCCTTAATCTTTTTCATACACGCATCATTGGCTTTATCAGATGGGCTGCCCAGTCTGCTGTTCTGTCCATGGATCTGCTGCTCCAGAGGCCAGGAGCTTTAGGTCTTCAGGCTGTGGTTTGCATGGTTTTCATATGGTGTGGGGCTGATCTTCTCTCCACTGCCACTGGCCTTTAACTGCACTCAAAACAGTACCATAACTCTAGAACGTGAGACTTGGACAACTCCTTCCCACTAACTCTCCTCAGGGGAAATGCAAGTGGAAGTGGACTGGGTAGTGCCCCCTCGGTTCATGAGTTCTCAACTATTGGTAATTTCTTCTTTTGGTGAGGAAGATTGTCCCTGAGCTAACATCTGTGCCAATCTTCCTCTATTTTGTATGTGGGTTGCCACCACAGCATGTCTTGATGAGTGGTGTGTAGGTCTGCACCTGGGATCTGAACCCATGAACCCCAGGCTGCCAAAATGGAGTGCATGAACTTAACCACTACACCACTGGGCCGGGTCCCATCAACTATTGGTAAATTTCCCTCTTATGGCTGTTAGCCCATGAGGTCAATCCTGTAGAAATCTAAGACTTGAGAAAATCAATCTTCAGGAAAATTCTAAGACTACATCTTAGGGAATTTGGCTCTACCTTTATGTCTTGGATCATATAAGGGAACATTTTTCCACTGTGGACTAGAACTTGAGTATTGACCAATGGGTGTATTTTCTAAAACTGTCCCAGTGTGTTCACCGAACAGATTAAGATTCTGAGACTCAAGAGGTGACGAGACTGAAGAAAACTAATTTCATTATTTTCTTAGTCTTATGCACAAAATGGAATCCAGTGAATAAGTAGGTTTATAATGTGACTTACACATATTTGCAAAAGTAAACACTTTGTCTCCCAGATCTATTCCAATTTTTCAGTAGCTATGGACTTAAGTGCAAACTTTCAGTCCTTGGGACAAAAAGAAAACCAAGCCATAAGAGTCGAGACAGCACCAGGATTTAAGCCTGCTGGCCACTGCTCCATGTTCTGAGTCATGTGCTAATAATATTCATACAGTGCCTGAGAAAACTGTCTGTACCTAACACTGTTGACAGGACAATCTCTTTCTGATTTTTACTTTTGATGAATAAATACCTGCAGGAGAAATTGCTGGGACAGAGGGTATTAATGCCGCTTTTAGTACATATAAATAGGAAGTGTAAACCAATTTCCTGGCCCACTGGCAGTGAATGGGAAGACAGTCTCAATAAGCTATTGTCTACATGGGGACTATCAGATGTTCTTTAATGTGTTGATTTTATCAATAATGTGTCGACCTTGGAGTGCTTTTTAAATATGCACTGATTTTATAACAAGGGAGCCTGGCCTCTTGGTTTGCCCTTATACAGATTGACCATCTGCATACCTCTCTTTCTTACCTCAAACTTTCTGCTCATATCTTTTGCCCATTTGAAGGGAGTGTTTTATTTTTTCTTATAGATTTATAAGAGATTTTTAATTTAATAATAATGTAAGCTTTTTCTGACGTGTACTTTACAAATATTTTCCCAGTTCATCACATACATTTCAATGGTTTCATAATAATTTTAAACACACATACTTTCTTGAATTTTACATGGTTTTATCTCTTAATTACTTCCCTTTTGGTTTCTGTGGTACATTCCTGGGGAGCCCCTCACTGTGTTGAAAACTCCTGGGTTTTTCTAAGTTGGAAACTTTACCTCCTATAATGGGAAGTCTTTTCAGAGGAAAATCTTGACAATTTCCACATTGAGCATGATGTTGCTTTTATTTATTTATTTTTAAATAAGTTGCTTTATTCAGATTACCTAAGTACAGCAAACTGCTTTTAAACATTAAAAATGAGTATAGAAAATTAAAAGAAGAAAATACCATAAACTCTCTTATCAGATAATCTCTCCTGAAATTTTGGTGTATTTCTTTCTTTTTTTAATTTTGTAATCCTATTCCCTGACATAATCATTTCTTTTCAAATTTAACTTTATTATGGAAAATATTAAGCATACACAGAAGTAGAACAAATAGTATAATGAAACCTCATTTATTCATCTCCCAGCATCAATAATTATCAACACTTCACTATTCTTATTTTATCTACCCTTTACTCATTTTTTCCTTTGAAGCAAATTCTGGACATCATATTATTTCTCCCATAAATACTTCAGTATGTATCTCTAGCAAAAAATGTTTTTTAAAAGCAAAATCATTGTATTATTTTCACACCTAATACAAAAATCATTAATACTTTAATAGTTACATAAAAGTTTACACCAAACTATCTTTTTACAGGTGCTTTGCTGGATTCAGGATCTAGGCAAGCTGCCCACATTGCACTTAGGGGATGTGTCTCTTAGGTCTCTTTTAATCTGTAATAGTTCTCCCTCCCCTTTTTCATGCATCTATCTGTTGAAGAAACTGGGTCATGGGTCATTGTCCCATAGATTGTGTTATGTTCTCGATTTAGGTGACTGCCCTCTCATTGAACAAATTTTTTATCTTTCATGCTTCCTGCAAACTGGTGGTTATATCCAGGGCTCAGTTAAACTCAGGGTTTTCTTTTCTCTTTTGGCAAGGATACTTTACATGAATGCTGTGCACTTCCTATTGCATCATATTGGGAAGCAATAATGTCTGCCCGTGTCACTTTTAATGGTATTAAGATTGATTGGTGAGTTCAGGTGTTGTGGGCCTAGGACTCATCAATTATCTACAGTTCTATTGTAATTTGTTCCAAGATTCAGAGTTGGTGGTGGGCATAGTGGTTAGGAACAATAGGTTGGAGTCAGAAACACTTAGGTTCAAGTATTGTTTCTGCCAATTACTTGTCCTGCCTGGGCTAAGTTGCTTAACCTCTCAGCCTGTCTAAGGCTTACTCAGTTTTGAGAAGCAGATAATCCATTTTGTGCGTGGGACCATTATTGGAGTGGGGTGAGCTCTTTGTGCAAGGCCTTGGCATGATGGGGTAGAGTAGTAGCTGGGATTTATTGTCATTGGTTTAAGCAGATAGAATTTGTTTAGATGACCTTAAAGATCTTTCCAAATCTGAGGTCCAAGGAGGAATTGTCAGGCAGCGCCTATAGCTGGATTGCTCATGTATTCAGAGAAAATCTGTGGGCAGAAGAACTCATCATTCTGTTGTAATAGCTCAATAGAGAGGACAATTCTGCCAGATTTGGGTCCTGTGGGCAGAGCTGAGAGGTCTATAAATTTGCATTTACTTTTCAAGTCCTGGTTTATAACAGCTTGCCAAATGTGTCACCAAGATGAAGATAGATTGTAATGACTACATTTTGGTAATTCACTTACTTTATTGAAATCAATGCTCAGTCATGTTACAGGCAGGACTCCATCTGGTTCCAATCAAGGGTGGAGGGAGCACCACGTCTGGACAGAAGGGCTGAGTCTGTGTCTATGCAGGAAAAGCTGCAGTGGAGCAATTACCCAACAGATGATGGTGTAGTGCATGGTGTGAACCACCAGCTGGACCAGTTCAGGTCCGAGTAAGGCAGGTAACTCTATAGTTGAACACCTACTATGTGCCAGGCACTGTTCTAGGTGCTTGGAATAGATCAGTGAGCAAGACGAATTTCCCTGTCTCCCTGGGGCTGATGCATATTGTAACTGAGTGTGTGTGGGGCAGCCAACAAATAACTGACAGAATCCATAAACTATAGCGCAAGGCAGAAAGTGATATGACCCATGGCAAAGAAAGTGTGGACTGGACTACGGGGGTTTAGAATACCCTGGGAAGGGTGTGGATTGTGGTTTTTGGTGGGGTGACCAGGGCGGGCAGGCCTGGCTCACAGGATCAGGCAGGAGAACGATGGCTTCTTCAGATCCCACTCCTTCAGTAACCTACTGCTCAGCATTGATCTGGGCCCCAAGTAGAACTGCTGTACTCAGAAGACCCACTGCACCCTAATACAGCTGCCCTGGATGCTGTAATCATGTGCCACCCAGCCGCCCACCCTCCGCTGTCTGCTCTCTGTGTCCTCTAGGTGGTCCTGGACCCACCCCTCCCCCTTCCCCGGCTCTTCTTCAGGCCACGATTGCAGCTTCAGCTCCCTCTGGGGCTCTCTGTGCTTCATTTATCCTCTTAAAGGTGCCTTCCCCTCCTCCCCCAGCCCTATAGGGACTGAGAGGCCTCCTGACCTGGACAATATTGCTTCTCAGAGAAGACACTGCACTGGGAATTTTGGGGCATTTCTGGAAGAACACTATGTCATCGTCACTACCATCATCACCATCATCATCATCTTATCATCCCCAAGAGTCTGATCAGTGAGAGGAACATGTAAGCCACACCTGGGCTTGCTTAAGGAGCTCTCCTGAGCCTGGTCTGATGGGCTGGGCCGGCCCAGGCTTTTGTTTGTCACAGGAAGACAACTTTGTGCAGGCCCTTGTTTAGCCTGCTTTTCCCTCTTTAGAAAGAATTTTCACAAGATGAATCATGACTAACATGCTTGCTGGAGCCAGAGACATTTGGCTTCCCAGGCTGTTTACTACCACACAGACTTTGTCTCATAAGTGTTCTTAGGAAATGACAACAGACAGAAAATTGTCATTGTTTTTGCTTAAAAAAACTGGAGGCCTGGAAATAAGCCAATCATGGGTAGAAGGGAGCTCCTATCTGCCGGCCTATTACGTGTCATGCAGAACAACAGCTTTGGGGCCGCCGTAGTGACATGCCTTCGGTACAGGGGAGGCCTGCTTGCCAAGCAGTGACAGAGAACTTTCACCTGCGTTACCTGGGAGGCCCTGATCACTGCCCCAGCAGGTGGCTGTATCACTTAGTCCCTTCACAGGTGTGGCCCCCAGACTCGGAGCTGGTAGATGGTAAGGAGAAGACTTGAGAGTTATTCCCTCACCTCCCCATTTATTCCGGCTCATTCTGCATCAGGCAGGTATTATTCTGCTTGTTCTCTCTATTTTTGTCATGCAGTGTGGTTTGACGGACTAGTACTTGTTTTAGTGTTTTACTCTTGAGCAACTGAGACTCTAAGGACACTTGTAATAGCATAAATGATGGTACCTGGAACTTCCTGTCACCCAACAACTTGGATTCAGAGCCTGTAGAGCCAGAGAGGATTAAAAAGCTCACTCCTTCCTGCCCCCTGCCGCAGTGTGCGAAGGAGAGTGAGGCCAGGATGGTCGAGGAGGGTTCCCCTGCGTAGGCTGGCTGGTGGCAAGATCCCAACCCCAGGCAGTCTCCTCACCTGCTTCCATCTTGTCCGTGCATCCTTGTTCTGATGACTAGCTGCCCATGGCATGCTCTGGCCAGCCCAAGAGAGAGCCCATTGATGACACATGAGGCTACACTCAACACGTGTTGACGCCTGATGGAATCAAGTGGGATAACTCTGTGCCATGGCTGTGCTAGGTAGGCCCCCACTCCCTCCCTCAGCTGACTTCTTCCCACCACCTCCTGGCCTGAGGGTGGGAGGGGGTGCTGACTGACTTAGGGAGGGAGCAGAGTGTGGTGGGTGAGGCCTGGGTTCAGGGTCAACTCCTGGTTCTGCCACTTACCAGCAGATGCTAAATTCCTGTTCTCACTTTGCTTCATTTTAGCACGTCGAATATGACTCCTCTGGTCTCTTTTCCCTCTCTGACTTTCAGGACAATCTTCAATACATCTTGGAGCAGCTACTGAGCTTGTCTCCCTTCTGGCTTAGAAAGTAAGTCCTGACACAGCTTCTTGGCCCTTCAGGGCTCAGAGGTCACTGCAGCAGACACTGCTCAAAAGCAAATGCAGCCCGGGTGGAGGACATGACCCCACAGGGGAAGCAGCAAGACTCAGATGTACCTGGAGGCCCAGAGAATGCATTCAGGCGTGCCTGGAATGAGGGCCAGGAGGTCTACTGCCGAAATGGTGATGGAGCAGAGAAAAACTACTGTCTTGTGACATTTGACCCTATTTTTTTTTTCCACTGAGGAAGATTTGCCCTGAGCTAACATCTCTGCCAATCTTCCTCTATTTTGTATGTGGGTCACTGCCACAGCATGGCTGCCACTGAGTGGTGTAGGTCCATACCCGTGAACTGAACCTGGGCTGCTGAAGGGGAGTGTGCTAAACTTAACCACTCGGCCATGGGGCTGGCCCCATTTGACCCTATTTTTAATCCCAAATGGTATGTCTGGAGAACCTGGTTATATTCATGACTTTGAGAGGTGGAAAATGTTTCATTGTCTTAATTAAGTTGTTGGCTAACTACTATGATTGATCTTTTTCTCTTTTCACGTATTCATTGGCCTTTTCTACTTCTTTATACCCAAGTCGTCTTTATTAAAAACACACTACAGAACAAAACAAGACAACTGCAAAATTCCCTTTCTTGGACTCCACTGAACCCTCAGGCTATCTTCCCACACCCTCTCAGCACCCTTCCCCTTCAGAGGGTCCTGTACCGGCTGCTTCCCCTTCTGACCTCCCTCTTCTGCCTCCAGCCCTTTCTGTCTGCCTCCTATTCCTACCAATGTGTGTAAACTGTCCTCCACACCCAGAAGAACTTGGGAGCCTCACTCGCTTCCCACAGTGCTGGGCAGGCTCTCGTCCTTCTCTGCAGGGATGCTCCGGGTTCTCATCTGACCCCACCTCCTGACAGCTCCCCTCACCATCCTCTCCTCCCAGGTCCCTCCTCCTTCAGTCCCTGCTGGCGACCCCATACCTATTTGCTCTAACTCCTCCTGAGACCAGTTCTGCGAGTCACAATGCCTGGTGAACCTCTCCATGCGACATTCTATTGGGATCTAAAATGACAGCATGGACTACAGTGTTCAACACAGAATTCCTGGCTGTCCAGCCCTTGATGAGGGAAGTGGGGAACCTGCTTCTCCTTCCTGTCAATCTCTTGGTTATTTGTGCCCTCAGGACATAGTGGCCTGGGTAACAATTAAGTGCAGGTAAGTCCTTCTTTTCCAATTCTGTACAGTTGTCTCTTAATTCAGTTACTATGAACACAATGACCATGACTTGATTATCAACTGTCCAGTCCCCATGGCTACTGCTGCCTTATTCTGGATCCCTTTATTTCTTTGAAGACTGTAAGAAAGTATTACTCAGTTTTTGGAAATCCTAGCTCCCATTTCAAGCTACCTAAATATAACCATAATCTTCCCTAAACACAGTTCCAATTATATTTGTCACATATTCAAAAGCTTTAGCATTTCTTCATTGACCCCAATTTTTTTTGTCTCTACATTCTGTCATCTACCGACTTTTCAGCATTACTTCCCAGTACAGCCTGTGAAATACTCTTTTCTTTTTTTTAAACTTCTCAGTAGCTTTTGACATTGTTAGCTATTCACTCCTTGACATACTCTCTTTTCTTGGCCTCTGGATCACCACTTTCTCCTGGTTTCCTTCCTATCTCTCTGGGAACATGTTTTGCAGTTCATAGTCCCTGGCAGGTAAATAGTGGCATTCCACCAGGCTCAGTCCTGGGCCCTCATTCGGGACCATGGCTTCAGTAAGTCCTGTGGGCAGCTGACATGGGTGTTGAAATCTTCTAGAACATTCTTTTCAGCTCCAGAAACACATATCCAACTACTTTCTTGAAGCTTCTGTTTGGATGATATCTTGGTCTTGACATAAAAACAGAATCTGAATCTGGAGCCCCAAGTCACTCCTTGTTCCTGTGTACCTGATGTTAGGAAATTGCCAGGCTGATACCACCCTCTTGACTACTGCAAATGCAGTCTGCCCCCTGCTGATTTTGCCTGCCAGGTATTCTCAAACACATCCACCTTGATCCATAGCCAGCACCTTAGTCCGAGCTGCAGCATCTCTCTCCTGCCTCAGTGTAACAGCCTAGACATCTTTTCTGTACTTGTGGTCCTTTTCCTGCACTGCATCTGGCCAGTGTGATCTTTTTCAAAGCTTCATCACACCACCCTGCTTAAACCCTTCAGTGGCTCTACGTTGTTTGTTTTCTTTCTTTTTCAGAACAAAGAATAGAATCCTTAATGGGACCCAAAGCTCTCCCCAGTCGGGTCTCCCCTCTCCCTTGAGGCTGCTCTCACACCGCGAACCCCATGCTCTTGGCCGGACACTGCCTGCTTTTTGGGCTTTTGCACGTTACTTCATTTGCCTCCCTCAGCTTCTGACCCATTTTTGGCCCATTCACAGGTGCTTGTCCTCCAGATCTCAGTGCAAGTGTGGTTCCTTAGAGCAGCTTTGCCTGAGTCTTGGGGGGCCAGGCCTGTAGCCTCACTGCTGCGCCTACAGCTGCTGCTTTGCCTCCACTCGCATGAGGACGAGGCTGATGGAGGTCTGCCGGCGCAGCGGGAATCTCCTCAATTGCTAGTGGAGAGAATCACGTTTTCCTTTTTCAACACAACTGTGGCATCATATCGATATCAGTTAGAGGTTCTCTGCACAAGCCGCTGGGCTTTGGCAAACATCCTCCACGGATGAAGAAAATGAGGCTCCATGACTTAAGGATCATTACAAATTAGGTGGAAAATTTGGAGGCTTTGGGTCCTAGGCCAGTGGGGCTCAGTGCCTTTAGGTCCTTGCAGTGTCCTAATTTGGCTACAGTTTTCTGTCTGAGCAAAGCCCGTGAGGGGAAAAGGCCAGCCTGGGGCGAGGGTGACTCATCCCGTGGCCCCGCATTGTGCCTGTGTCACCCAGAGGAAGCCCTGCATGAACAGTTAGCCTCTAGAGTGAGTTCAGCGCCGTCTGGGATGGGAGCTGGGTTCCTGCGTTTGTCGCGAGCGAGTTCCTGGCTCCTTTCTACCCCGTCGCTACCTTCTGTCTGTCCCTGTGGCTTCCTTATTTTCCCATCTGTCAGCTTTGGGTGGACTTACCCACACCTTCTTCCTGCGGGTCCCATTCTGTTCTGCGCCCTGCTGCAGCCATGTCTGTCCTCCACCTCCCAGCGGGAATTCCTCCCCTGACCCATCAGAGCCTCACCTCTGGAGGCAATTACTGCCTGGCCCATGAAAATATATAAGGAGATTTGAAGAGCTATCGTATTACAGCCTTCATATTTTACCAGCAATAAATCCAGCCCTTTGCTCTCGAGTGGACTCTCAAAGCTATATATTAGGAGTCTATTACTAAAGGAGGAAGATTTCACAGTCCCCGAGATTCTCTACGACCTGCTCATATTTCAAGTGCTATGCCAGGTTGGAGTAAGAAACCAGGGCTTCCAGAATAAAAGGAAGTTATGCTCCAAGAGCTGAACCTGTACACTTTTTGCTTCTCCCTCCACTCCTGCCAGCTCAGACCTCAGCTTCTCTCAGATTTCTATAACGTGCTCTGGCCTCAGGCCATCCCTGGATTCTGCTTTTGATTTATAATTGTCTCAGAATCTTAGAACACCTGTGCCCACGGGCCCAGCCACACTTGCTAAAATGCAGTGTCCTCAGCTCCCTGTGCAGAGGCAGAATCTCTGGGGTAAGGGCCTTGAAATCTACATTTTCATCTCTTCCAGGTGATTCTGATGCACAAAAAGTTTGAAAACTGCTGTTCCACATGCTAAGTTTTTGGGATCTGAGCTCTATTTACAAAATCTTGTCCTTACCTTGTTTCTTATTTCAAATTCCACCCCTGTAGGTGCTGACCCAGTACCTCTCTAGAAAATAGTCCTCAAGGCAGCCAGAGAGTAGCTCTCCCTCCCTCTCCATTCCGCAAATCTCCCTCCCGTAGGCCCAGAGAGTGCTGGTCTCCTGGCTGTGGAGAACCCCTGGGAAGGTGAGGAAGGCCCTGCCAACCACCCCTTGGTGGCTTGGTGTTGCCAGGAGAGAAATTTTCTAGGGCAGTGCATAAATGTGTTGGCCAAACAGAGAAACGAATGTTGTTTGTGGGGTGGCTTAAGTCCTGAAGATAAAAGACAGGGACAGCATCTAGGCAAAGTGAAGCTGCAGGGGAAGGGGGTGGAGGTGGGAGGCCAGCAGAAGGAAGGTGAGGCAGGCTAAGGGTGGTGGCTCAGAATGGACAGGGCAGGAGGGCAAGTGAGGTCCACATGGACGGTGGTCCCTGACAGAATCTGAGCTGGGCGCTTGGGCAGAGCCACCTCCTTAAGGGTCTGGACAGAGTGGGCATCCTGAGATTCAGGCTGGAATGAGGCATCACTACATCACCGGTGCTGGGAGGGCCGCCCGCTGGATTTGAGACAGGCTGAGAGGGCGACGGTACCACAGCACGCTCCCCATTCTCAGTTCATTCGGTCAGGGGAAATACAGCCGGCCGAAGACTCCAGGCCCCTTCCTTTCTCCAGCTAACCAGCCATTCTGGCACCTCTCCTCTGTCTTACCAGTCTCTGAGCCCTGGGCAAGCTGTGGACAGAAGCTTGGTTTCCTGGGGGGAGGCTTCATCCCTGAGCCCCTCTCCTCATAGATGGCAGAGACTGGGTGGCAGCCCTGGTAGGGAATGCCAACACATAGGATTGGGAAAATGACTCTTCTCAGGGCCTTCCTTTTTAACCACACCGACTTATTCTATTTTGTTTGTTTTATGTACAGAGGGGTTGGAGACACAGCATTTCATGAGCATATGGGGCACAGGCCTCTGGCCCTGAATCAGGCAGGGTCTCACATGACAGTGTTTCTGGGTTTGTAGGTAGAGAGGATAGAAGAGTGTCCCAGGCCCACAGTGATTAAGGACACTGGTCTCTGCTCAGGGATACTTCTCCAGAATGGATTCTGGTGTGTGGGAGAGGAGGAGGTTGAGGAGGGGGCTCCAGTTGGCTCAGGTCCACAGGAGGGACAATTGACTCATAACTAATATTACTATTATATAAGCAACAAGCACTGTCCTGATGATCACTGACTGAGTGTGAGTAGTTGTCTTTGCTTATGAGCCATCTTTTATGCTTGGGGAGGATTAGGCCAGTGCTTGTTGAACTGGGGTGGGCATCAGAATCCCTCGGGGAGCTCTGTGAAACCCTGAAGCCCATGTCCCGGTGGCCTTCTCCAAGCAGCCTGGGGTTTTGTGGTCTCTATGGTCCTCCCAGGTGATTCAGACACTCATCAAAGTCTGAGAACCACTGACAAGACAATATGGAGTCCTGTGACATGTTTCGGGGACAGGAACACTGCCTGTGTGGATGGAATTGCAACCAGGCTAATGAGAAGAGCAACAGATTTCAGTCAAAATGTCTCAAAGGCCTGATCCAGGGTTTTTAACCCTGGCTGCTTATTAAAATCAGCTGGGGATTTCAAAAAAAATAAAGATATCCTACTCCCCTCCTAAATATATTCTGCTTTTGTAGGTCTGGGGTGGGGCCCAAGCCCCGGTGCTGCTGAGGTTCTCCAGGTCTCCAACGTACCATTGTCGCTGGTGAGAACCCTTGACCCATGTGGCTGCTGTTACATTTATCTTGGTTTTAGACGCCATCTTTGCTTACAGGTAATGCTTGGAAAGGCTACTTGATAGATTGCCAACCTTACATTTTTGGATTGAGAACCAGATACTGGGAATCGTAACGATGACTTATCCATAGCCATTCTGAGGAAGATCCCATTGTGGCAGAAATAAAGTATTCGTTAAAAGCTGGATTTTGCTTTTGCATAGTGCCATTCATGCCTCCCTGCCCTCCCAACATGTGACAGGAGGAGGGTGACTTATGCAAATGGACAAACTTCCACCGGACCTGTCAAAGGATTGAGAACATAAACCATCTTCAAAGAGAGGGTGGTGGATGGTGATGACAATTTTAGCTTGATTCATTTTGTTTTCTTGGCCCTTTTACTAGAGGGTGTCTACTTATCTACGTCTGTGTCTAAAAGACCTCATGAAGATGTAGTTGGTGACAGAGAGCTGCTGTTGACAGAAACAATCTTCAGGCCTTTGCAACCTGTTATTGTGCATTTTCATTCCCAAAGGCTCGGCCCCCATGGAGACCTAAGAGAACAAAGGCAGCAGTGCTTGCCATGTGAGGCAAACGTGCTTCATGAGCACAGAGGATGAGGGCTCAGCCAGCGCAGCCTGGAGCCTGCCAATTGCCTGATGGCCCCACCGGAGACTTGCTGCTCTGTGCACTCGGCTGACCTCCCTGACTTCCCTAAGGGCCACACCCTCAGCATTCCCACTGAAGTGGACTCCCTTCCTTTACTGGCCTCAGAGTTGAGAGGAGAGGTTCAAGGTTGACCCAGTAGTGGGAGGAGAATACCCCATGGTCACTCAGTGCCATGGAGGGCTGTGCCCAGTGGACACTGGGTCCTACATTTGCCAAGCAGGCGGGGGTTGCTCGTAGGCAACATCCTGCTTATACTACCCCATCTCTTCATACATAGGTCCTGTGGGGACATTGCAGTTTCCAATAATAACAGGCCAGAAGGACAGGAGAGTGGAATGTAACTTCAACTGATCTTAAATAAGTAAACCAAATACACCAATTCACAAAAAACGTGCACCTGTGCCGGATAGTCCTTCTTTCTGACATGTTCTTAGTCTTCAGGCTGCCCAGTGGTGTCTGATGCAGTGGCAAGGGAAGCTCTGGGAAATGCAAGTGATGCCAGCTGTCCACTGGAACCTTATCTTGTAGCTTATTTACCTCAGGACGGTGGGTGGAGTATAGGAATGGCAGTGAGGGCAGCCTACTTCCTTCTTGGCTCTGCAGTTTCTGCATTCAGAGCCTTGGAAGACAGAGGTCCCTCTCCATTTCAATTTTGCCCTCCCCACAGGGGAGTGTGATGGTTTAGCAGCCAGGGCCAGGTGTTACTATTTCCCTCATTTTCCGGGCTACGAAAGGGAAGGGTTTTAAAAAAGGATTCCTAAAAAAGGATTCTTCTATTTGGACAACTGCTAACAAGAATAGAAGAGGGTTAGGACTGGGACCAAGAGTTGGAAACTGCAGTGAAACAGATTTGGGCTCAATCTGGAAGTTCCAACGATTGTAGTGGTCACATGGAGTGCTCTCGGCCTTGTGAGGAATTAGCTCCCCTATGCTACAAATATTCAATCAGAGGTAGATACTATAATTAGATAATTCACAGATATTGAGTAGGTACCTGCTTTGTGCCAGGCACACTGTGCTGGGCCCTGAGGATATAACAGTGAAGAACACTGGGATCCCTCCTCTTGGAGCTGAGAGGGTAATGTGGGAGGCGGAGAATGAAAACATGAAGCAAATGTGTCAATGTAGGGGATACGTGTCCGATGGAAACAAATAGGGTGCAATGACAGAGGATAAAATGGGGAACTAATTTAGACAGTGTTGTCAAAGAAGAGCTCATCAAGGAAATGGAGCTGATTTTACCTATAAATCCTAACTGTGAAGTCCCAGAGCTGTAACCTACCTTGAGAGTAATCAAGTATAAATATGAATTGTCACAGATGCAGAGATACACGGGACTGGAACAGAATCACATGGGCGTTAGAGGCAGAGCATGGCCAGGACCCGGGAGTCTGGGCTCCCAGTGTGGTTATGTATTTTCCACTGGAATTCACCTAAGGGTTCCCTCATATAAATTGGATTTTGAGATCTTACAGCCCTTTCCAATTCCTAGAGAGCGGAATTCAGAAAGTATGAGGGGCATTTACAGCACCTGGTTATTGAGACAGTAAAATCAAATTCACCAGTCCCATTGTGGATTGAATTTTCTGGGTTGACAAATTATATTGATTCCAAATCAGATGGATACCAAACCATCTCAACATGCTATTGCATTGCTTCAGCTCTGATATTAGTTCATATCCTGACTTGAAAGACGAAAATGGGTGGTGGATGCCTGCGAGAGGCTTATAGAAACCGTCTGAAGAGCTGGTGGTGGTTGCTGACAGTGAGCTTAGCACTCTTTGCTTTACTCTGGCCTTCCCTCTGAAAAACACATTCCTGGAGACAAGATCTAGCTTTTGGTTCCCAACCCTCAGGAGTGAGTGCTTTTGTTTGAGCCTATAGTCTTCTCTTCTACAATAAAGCCATGCATGGAGGCCCGGACACTGTGTTGGAGGGCGCCGGAAGAGGAGGATCTGCCTGGAGCATCTGGGACAGACAGGGCTCCCATCATCCAGGAACCCCTGCCCGCCTGACCCCAGCGATGCCCCAGAATGAAGGGCAGGGGGCAAAGGCAGAGGCTGCCTGAGTTGAACCCCATTGAGGCTTTCTGCCAGACTAACCTGCTTTTGCCAACCTTGGGTCCCTCTCACGTGCCTAAGGTTCTCCCTGGAGTCACATAATCCATTACATGGTGCATGCAGGGGCTGTGCTCAGATCTGGAGTGTTCAAGAAACTCAGTGGATGGTCTTTGCACCTGCTTTTTCCAGGCCCAGTTCAGGCCCGGAGCTACTGCCCAGGCGGGCAAGGCTCTGCTCTCAGGATGCTGACATCTAATTGAAGGGGGGTGCTGGGAGACAATAACAAGGGGAAAGTTTGGTAATACTGGAGAGTGATAAGTGCAGTGAAGAAAATAAAACAGGACAATGTGGTAGAAAGTCACAGAACTGGGGCTTCCAGACTGTCAATGCCTCTGTGAGAGCATTTCAGACAAGAACTGAATGACAGGAAGAGTCAGCCACGAGGAGACATGAGGCAGGGAAAATGATCAGGGCAAAGGTCACAAGGCAGGAATTAGGACTATAAAGAGGGTGGAGCATTGTAAGTGACTTCTCCTGCACATCTGACTCTTTGAATAGAAAGTGTTAGTGGGCAGGATCACGTACGTACTTCACTAGCGGGTGCTGTAGTCACACTACGGAATTCAGCTTGTTTTCAGAGGGCATGGGAAGCCACTGGGAAGTGTTAAGCAGAGAATGATAAGATTTTATTTATGTTTTTATGAATCACCCTGAGTGCTGGGTGAATGACTTATTGGGGGACAGAGGGAAATGTGGATATGGAAGACCACAGAGCAATTTCAGAGCCAGAGATCATTGTGTTTGACCTGAGAGGCATTGGAGATAAAGAAAAGGAGGCCCATTAGGGATATATTCTATATATAATATGGATTTATATACAAGGTGAATTAGACTCGCAAATTGGAGCCAATGGTGGATGCTGATGGAAGGCATATTTTAATTTTGCACATTTCCATTTGAGAAGCAATATGATAGAAAGAGCATGGGGTTTGGTATCTGTCAAACAGGGATTCCACTTCAGCCCTTTCACTTAAAAGCTGTATGATACAGAGCAGCTCACTCTCTGAACCTCCATGAATTTCCATAAAATGGAGAGAATCAGATTTCCCTGCAGAGTCACTGTGCCGAGTAACCAGGCAGCGTGCCGGGCACACGTTCTTCGAGGAGATCAACACCAGTTAGTTCCTTTTCCCTTCCTGTCGCTGCCCATGGAAGGTGCTCAACCTTGGAGCAGGCCTCTGGGGATGCCCCACCGCAGGGGGCTTCACCATCGGAGGGGCACTGGGAAGGTTCCTATTCGAGGTAGGAATTTGGACTTATAACTTTAAAGGTCCTTTCCTGTTTTAAGGTGACTTGATTCTATATGTTTATTGCATCTGTGATTAGCCATTGATAAATACATGAGGAAGAGAGAGTTGAACACTTGTTTTACTCAGCTCATGGTGGAGTGCAGTTGGCACTGTGAGATCAGTGGCTGGCAGCCCACGCTGCAGCCTGTGCTCACTGGTGTGTGTGAATTGCAGACCCCAGGGAGGGCCATCACATGCCACAGAGTTCTTCCCATGTGCTGGATTTCATTAACTTACAAATAATGCCTAATAGGGACATTTCTTTGTGTTTTTAAAATTGGCTACTAGCTTTTTTGTTTTGTTTTTAAGATAAAGTAGATAAGAGATAAGGGTATTAAGTTTGGTTAAAATTCATCAAGTCTTTTGAAAGCCGTTGTGAAACAAATAATCGGATGAGCCAGAGGTTGATTAAAACCATTGAGTTGACCTACATGTCATCCCAGTATCATCAGGGAAGTGTCTTCAGCTCAGAGACTTGCTGGTGTGAACAAAAACAAGTCCAATTATTTGAAATGATAATTTTCAGATTTTGGATTTGTGTTAAAAAATAGCCAAATCCTGAAATTCTATAAAAATGACCAGCCCCATTCATGTTCGTTACCTGCTAGGTCTAGTGTCAGAGTGATCAGAAATCGCTGATAAAGGAAGGTAAAGGAAGCAGGGCCTTTTCTGGTTCAGCTTCTATTTAGAGAGAGGAGCTGGCATGGACAAATTTTCTAAAACTGTGTATAGGTTGAGCCCTTAGAAGTTTGGCATTAGTGCAAACAAGTGTATTATCAACTAAAGAACAGATGAGTTTGCACTGCATTTCATTACATTTAACTCTAGATCAACAAGAGATGGAAGAATTCCCTAAAATCAATTCACAAGCACTTTATTTATGCTTCTCATGGGTGCTACACCAGCAAGGGAGATCGTGGTTTCTGAAATGAGTTTTTTTCAAACTCCCAACTTTGTACACACATGTGTAAAGCATATATTTAACTAGGGGAATCCCAATTCTCTACATTGGGACAGTTCTCTTTATATTTTTTTACATTTTAATGAAGTA
This sequence comes from Tapirus indicus, assembly GCA_031878705.1. Taxonomy (NCBI): domain Eukaryota; kingdom Metazoa; phylum Chordata; class Mammalia; order Perissodactyla; family Tapiridae; genus Tapirus; species Tapirus indicus. Next base: position 77,680,987 of record CM062921.1, read on the forward strand.
GACCCCATACCTTTAGAACTCAGAATTCCTGAGGTTACAGTACTCTTCAGCTTGAGTGCTTGGGAATTCTGGAGTTAAACCTTGATTCTTTAAAATGAATACTGGGTGAATTATCTAAGCTCTAGTTTCTCTGTGACTCAATTTCTCCCTCTGTGAAGTAGAGGCAATAGCACTTGCTCCTTTTAAAATTCTTAAGGTTGGGGAAGGTTTTCAGAGCACTAAAATAATTTGATATCCTGAAGTAAAATGTGCTCGAAAACTGTGTTTCTACCCATGGAAATGAAAATTAGCCTGTTCATTTTTTTCTTAGCTGTAATGGCCATTGGGAGATTAAGTTAAAATAAAAGAGTTTCTAAAACAGTGCCATTCAAGGGCATTCTAATTAGATTGCTTCTTAAGGGTTAGTTTCATTGACTCTGATTCCCACAAGATGGAGGCAACTTCTGTGGTGTTCTGGTCAGAGGTCACATCTAATGGTCCTCTCGTCTCATGGATAATTGCACAACTAGTTGTTAGGAATGCTACAACTAGTTATTAGAAATGCTACAGCATGGCCTCTCAGGGGAGTCCACACTACACATTTAAGGTTAATGAAAGTCATGAGCTTTGATAGGGCTGTGTTTATGTCTGCCTTTCATGAAAATTGGTATTCCTCTCGTCTTTTGTTTCAGCGATTATAGTCAAATTGCACATTGATGAACTAAGTGTTTATACTTTGCTTTCTTAGACCGATATCTTTGCAACTTGCAAAGAAATTTGAGAAAGTGGTACAATTCCTGCAAATCATGTGGCACAGGCTCCAATTTTCTCTCCCCCCACTGCAACCCTCCAACAAATTGAAATGGAAGCTAGGGAATGGAACCTTTCTTTTCTCATCATGTTGTTGACTGTTACAAAGTCATATTTCCTAATTATAGTGTGTGGCAGTTGAAGACATGCTTAGGGAGCTGAGGAAACAAACACACGAGTCTTCTCACTCTGAAGTTTAGCTAACTTCCTTCAGGGTTACTGGTAGAGCTCTATATCACAATCTATTCCTAGCAGTTTTTGTTGGAACTAAGGAGTCTATGTATTAAGAAAACAAATAAATGGCACAAACTATTTGAGTTGTTAAATGCAATGGGAGGACAATTTCTAGTCTTCGCTAAGTCATGGTTTTTAGTACTCAGCACCAAGAAGGCCTCCATGACTGACAAGAAGGATGGGACATGCTGGTGGTGACTCTGTCATTCACTCTGATGGACACATTTGCTTCAGGAGGCATTCTGCCATAACCTGGAAGCTGCTGGACGCTGGTGTTCTCTGGCTCTTGAGACAGAGATTGGAGTTGGGTGAATGAAGGTCTTCTCCTTTGTGTCTCTTGTTTCCTAACCTATCTGCCTGCCTTCTGTTCCTCCCTCCCTTCCTTCTCCTTCACCAGTCAGTGAGTGCCAATCAGTACTGGCCTTGGTGAGATGCTGAGGATCCTGAGATAAACTGCCCTTCCCCAGGAGAACCACTCATTGTGAAACTCTTTAAAGAGTGTTGGGAGGACTCAGCTTGGACTATTGCAGAAATTATAACAAATCAAGAAATTCAATTACAGCGAGTTGATCCTTTTGTGTTTTGGAAGTTCCTTCATTTCAGATCTGGGGGCTCTGGGTGCAAAGCCTTGGTAAAGCCTTTTTTACATGTTCCCGCTGAGTTAAACTATGCATATGAATTTTAAGCAATTTTGCTTTGTGTTTGTGGCAGGATTTCTCTACAGGTTTCTGACATTAGAACATCGTCCATTGTCCCAAGCTGGAGCAGGAATGGAGAGACCAAGAGGCAAGGGTCTGCCCGAGTTGCTCACCAGTCACAGGCCAGGCTTGGCTCAGCAGCCTGACTTCCTGCCACCCAGGCTGCCTGGCGCTCTGTTTAGCAATAGTTGCTAGGGTGGCCGAAGCTGCTGATTACACAGCCATAGCTCACAGGCTAATAATTTTGTCTAGATTTCTATCAAGGCCAGGAATGCCGGTCAGCAGCAAATGCAGGAAATTTTAAGAGATCAAGAGCAGTTGACAACAAAATCCATTCTGAGATGTTTTTAACAAAACAATCAAGGATTCAGCGCTTCCTGGGGGGTGAGGACCAAAATGGAACATGACTGGCAGCCAGCATCACCTCTCCGCTCTCGCACGTCTATTTTGAATCATGAGGAACAGTCTAAAAATAATGCCTGGACCTCACAGTTTGATGCTTTTGTTATTTACCCTTTTATGCTTTGGTCTTTTGAAAAACATCTTTATAAGGGCTGAGAATTTCCTATCATTTATATTTATAGAGTCTTTATTCTGAAGACGTCCAAAGGCCTACTCCTGTTTTTGAGAACTAAACGGTGGGTCTTCCTGGGGGAAAAATGACTTAAGATGGGTTATAAAGAGAGTGATGGAAGAAATTGATGAGAATGCCTATCTTTTGGTAACTCAGGGTTTGGCTGCTCAGCTGCTCTGATCCCTCCTAAGAAAGGATAGTACTCTCTCTTTGCCTGGGCTCCGGTCCCCACCAAGTCCCTCCCCTAGTCTCCTATCTAAACCACACTTTTCCTACTAGGCCCTCTGGGGAGTCAGGCCTGAACTGCCTTTTGCTCCTAATGACTGCTTCTTTCTCTGATTTCCGAAGACACTTGTTGGGTGTCACCCCTCACACCTTCTTCAAGTCACACTTCATAAGCATCTGTCTCTTCAACATGGTCTTAGGCCCCTTGGGGGCAGGAACCTGACCTGTGTTCCTTTCCAAATGCCCAGGGTCCCTGATGCAACAGTAGGCCCTTCACAACAGCCAGCAAGCCTGAACTGGAGTAGTTCCCAGTCCCTAACATGAAAGGTGATTCAGATCCAAATCACAAAAGAGACCACCCTCGGGCAGCCGAGCTTTCTGACAGACTGAGGACTGTGGCTTGTAAGATCTGGGTTGCTGGTTCCCTGCTTCACTGTGTGATCTCCAGCCAATCTTGTCAGTTCGCCTCGTTTCAGTTAATTCATCTGAATCACAATAAGAGATGGCAGAGAATTGTGAATAGTAACTAAGGAACCACAAGGAAGCCCTCTTCCCAAACTGGGAGAGTTTCATAAATATGGAATAATTATGATGTGCCAGTCTTCCTCATAGGAGCAACAGAGTGAGAAGCTGTGGCTGAATGGGAACACCAGTTGGGATTGGGTTAAGATCCAGTATGGATTTAGGAACAGCAATCATAGCCATGGGACATGAAACTGAGGAGAACACTGCCCTCCTTGGAGGCAGTTCATACTTCACTCCACACACTACAGATTTGTCCTTCGTGAAAAGCACCTGGCCTGGTGGATATAAAATAAGGTGTGAGCTAAATGGATAACCTGAAGGGAAGGATCCAATCCCAGTCCCCTGCCACAGCCAGTCTCAGAATATCAGTCCCTTGGTGCCTTGGCACCTCCAGAGAGCTCAGCAGGTGGTGGGTGTGTCCAGCAGGGCAGGCTGCAGCCCAGTCACTCAGGGGTCTTGTGATCTGATCTTGCTTCCGGTGTTGATCCTGACGTGCCCAAAGGCCTGCTCACTAACACAGCTTCTGGAATGGTCACAGGAAATAGGAGTGCATATATCCCATTGAAGAAGGAAGTAGCAAAAAAGGAGGGAATTTTGGAAAGGGTTGGAGACAGATGTGTGACCAAGTGGAGAGGCAAAGCCAGTCTAGATAAAGACACGGGGGCCTGGGGGTGCGGAGGGGAGAGGGTGAAAGGACCAGGTGCCAGGTTCCCAACACCCACATGCCTCAGAGAAGCCATTGCCAAGAGCCACGAACACAGCACAGGATAATGGAAACTACTCGTCTGGAAGTAAGAGGTCCTCCTCAGACGTGCTTTACGCTCCTGCTCGCCCACTTGGTTGCTTAATAAATCTTGAGCAGTTTGTTACCTCCTTCAGCCCTAGTGTTGTTATACATGAGATGGTGGTTAAAATACATACCTATCCAGCAATAATCAAATTCAACGAGAAAAATACATAAAGAATAACAACAAATGCGGGAAAACACCTGGGAGTATTTTTAAGGAAAATAGATGTGATCACAGTGAGGAAAATTACGAGTCTTTATTGACGTATAAAATGTGCACACAAAATAAGATACATATTTGAACAAATATCGTGTTCCTGGATAAGAAAATGACTATTGTGAAAATATTAACTCTTCCCAAATTAATGCACACATTTAATGTTAGTCATTTCAATATCCTTATGGCTATTTTAGAAACAAAACAAATTCTGAAGTTATTAATAGGAGTATTTAAAATAAATCATGGAATGAAAAAGAAAGTAATTAGTCTTATAATTGTTAAAGTATGTTATAAAGATACAGTGCTTCAAACAGTCTGGTTTTTGTTCATGAATAAACAAATCAATGAAACAGAAAAATAAATCAAAGGTCTTGATATACATGTAAAGATGGATAGATAGATATGAGATATATATATATATATATATATATATATATATATATGTCTGAATGAATGGTTAAATGGTACATTAAGCGACACGAATCAGTGTGTTATTCTACAAATCATATAGGAATAACCCTGTTAGAAACTGGGGAGAAAGAGTAATTTAGTCTTCAAACATATTCAATTTCAAATTAATATAGAAGTTAAACTACAGAACAACCAAAGTCAGATGAAAGGAAAAACTTCATCAAATATTTGGAAGAAATGTCTGCCCTTCACCCTGTGGGCTCAGAAACTCAGTTTCTTCAACTGTCCCAGGGTTTATCAACCCCCCGAATGCTGATTTGAGCTGTACAAATTCATTAAAGCAGTATATAAGATCTAGTGACAATTCATTAATTTATAGGGAGACCTGGATCTGTCAAGGCTGTCTTTGTTCCAGAGGAAGCTAAATGGTGAGTGTGGAGTCAGAGCAAGGAGTGGCGGGACCCGGGTCCAGTGTTTAGTCTGCAGCCCGCTGGACTGTCTGGAAGTTCTGAGTACTCGCACTCAGATGGCATCGCATTCCTTTGTTTTCCCAGATATCACTACATCTGCCTGAGCACTCCTCCCCAGCGCTGGCGGGAAGGCCATTGCAGTGTTGGCTCACTCTTTGGATCTTTGGATCATACAAGAAGCCCAGAAAACAGTTTGGTGAGCTCTCCAGGTGGAGGGATCTGGTCCTTCAGCTCACGGGTGCCATAACCACAAAGCATCTCTGGGCCCAGGCCAGCAAGGAGATGCTTTCGGGCGCCCCCGCTTCTCCTAACTCATTGTGGTTTCAGAGTCCCTCCTGTGAGTGGCGCAATGCCCAGTCTTTTCAGCTCACTTTCCAGCCATGCTGTCCGATGCCCTGTCCCCTTGGATCATCTGTGTGCTGAAGGAACCAGTAACCATCATCCTTCTCTCAGACTCACCTTTCCTCTTTCTGACTTTCAAGACTGAAAAGGGTCCATCCCAACCTTTTTGTGCAAATTAGAGTTCATCCATCTGGTTCCACTGGAAGAGACAGGCCTGGTCATTGTCAAGTCTTCTGTAGGAGGGTGACCATGTAATTTATTTTCTGAAACAAGACAGTTTTGAGAGTGAAATGGAGGTGAGTGGGAGTTATTAATAATAATGCTGAGAAAACAGGAGGAAACCAGGATCACCCCCCACCAACACTCTTCCTTGTTGGTCACTTTTTCTGGGCTCTCTGGCCAACCCACCCCTACTTCTGATTGTCATATTTTTTAGCCACATTGGTACCTTTAGTACTATTTCATTCTTTGCCACCCCATCCCTTCAGGGTAACATCTCAGATTTCTCTGCTCACTGATTACGGGTCGGTTATTAGAGTGGAACTCTCAAAGGAAATCTTATTTCCAAGTTCCTGAGGGCATCTCAGGATGGTCCACCCACTTCCTCTTCCCTTCCCTTTCCCTCTCCCCTGCCCATCAGGGGGATTTATCTTAATGAACCAATCTGAAATTGTAGTAGTATTTAAAATAATGCAGAAAGAAAACCCCAAGAGCAATGTAAATGTTCCACAACAAGGGAAGGTCCAAATAAAGCTGATGGTATCGAGATGATTGGTTAATATTTAGGAAGGTGATGATTTTGAAGAAGTTGGCAACACAGAAAATGTATATGCTATAATAGTTAGTGAAAAATTAAGAAGGGGGCTATAAAGTTAACCACTTTGAATATCATATGAAAATAATAGCAAATATGTTAAAATGTCAGGTTGGAAAAAAGTGCCAAAATGGCAACAATAGCTTTGTTTCAGTTATGGGATTAGGGGTGATTTTTTTCTCTCTTTCACTATTCTCCAATTTTTCTGGAATGCAGCTCATATAATGGAAACAATGTTCTCTCCCTCCCCTTCTGCAGGAATTAAATGAGGTAACCATTATGTAGTGCCTTTCCTTTGTTTCTTCCCTCTCCGTAACCCCATTGTATCCTTACGACCTTGTCCTGAAGGAGAGAGAATGGGGCTTGGGTGGATTCTCTGGTTCATGGGGGTGTTCCCAGGGCAAGGCTTTCTCCAATTTTCTCTCTTGTCCTCCAACCATGTCAACCCTGAGCTACAGACAAAGTGCTCTCGACAACCCCATTGGACTTATCTTGCACCTGCAAAGCTAGGCTTCCATATCACTTCCGCAGAAACTTCAACCCTGTCAAAAACAGCTTTGCGATGTGAAGTTTTATTGGGAAAGGAAATGTCCTGAGAATTTTTTACAGTTCAGCGTGTTACAAAAGTTCACTCCTTCTCTCTGACACTCACTCAGATTTCTGGCCACCTTGGTGGTCCAGGCTCTTAGTGTGTTGAACTGTGATTCCCTGTTCGGGTTCTGAAGTTATTCTGAATTTAGCTTCATCACGATATATGTTTTCCACTTCTTCAATTTTATTTTATTTTGTTTTTTCTAAATCATTTGTGAAAATGAAAGGGGGTCTTAAGGAAGAAGCGTCTTTCCTCCAGTAACTATTGAAGGCATCCCCCTCCCAAGAGAGTCTTGGAGAAGCCAACGTGTCCTGACAGCACAGGGCAAAGGGTATGAGCCATGGAGAGGCCAGGATTCTGCTCTCAGGGGAATCCCGAACACTCTTCTCAGATTTTCTTCCATGAGCCAACTAAACCCAGAAAACTGCCTCTTAAATATATTTCACATGTCTTAGGCAAATCCTGACTTAACTAAGGTGAAAAAAGAGCCCTTGAGATACATTGCCAGTGTTTATTTCAGCAGGCTGTTGGTCCAGTAAACTATGGTTCATCCCAACAACAAAAATTCTAAGGAAAAAAAGCGAAGCGCAGAGCAGTGTGTGCAGTGAGGTGTCATTTGTATTAAAATGTATTTAGATGTGTATTTATTTAGATGTGCGTAGGATGTTTCTGCAAAGATAGAGATGAAATCAGTTACATATCCCTCTCTGGGGAGGATAACTGGAGGACTGAAAGACAAGAGAAAAAACTGATTTTCATGGTCTTGGTGTTTAGTATTTCTTTGGTCTCTTTTGAATTTTGTACCAACTGAAATATAATATGTATGTATGTTACATATATATGTATAAAATAGTATTCCCACCAATTATACACTTAAAAATTTCTTTCTAGTAAATATGTATAAACTAGAAAAAAATTTTAAAATGTATATTTGGTGGGAATGCTAAGAGCCTTTTCCATTTGGGTGAATTACCTCTTAGGATTATAATTTTCTTATTTTCATCTATCTGCATTAAAAAGGGAAAAAATTTCCATGCCTGTTTCTTTGGCAAGCCCTCTAACTCGACTTTGTTAAATTGCTTCAGGCTGCTGCAAACACATGCAAGGTTTGCTTTCTTTGCTTTTCAGCTCCTTACTCTCTTGGGAGCCACTTTTAAAATTTTCTGGCTAAGAACTCACCCCACCCTTCCCCACCCCACCCGCAAAAGGTGGCAAGAAATCTAAAACATAAATACTGGAAAATTGATTTTTGATAAGGACTTAAGACATAATATTTATATAAACTTTAGCTCTTGCAAAAGTGCCTTGAATACACTAGATGTTGAATGTTAAGGAGAAGGCAGCTTTCAGCAGCAAAGTCAAGGTGATCTAAAATCGTTTGCACGTGGACAGAGGAATTAATAAGCGGATGGTGTAAGTTATGAATTGCTCCTCCACATTCAGGTGCAAGAAGCATCACATTTCTTTATTTTTCTAAATCAAATTACACCTGGCTCCGAGCATCTACTCCCCTTGCTAACCGAGTTAGCAAGAAACACAACACTGGCTGTTCTTGGGGCTCCCACTCCTTCAATTAGGTCACAGAGGGATCCTGGGGCCCATGAGTCCAGGGAGATGGGCAAGAGCTGCCTCTTGGCCCGTGTGGTTGGCATCATGGTCATGGCTGCATCCTCTTTGCTACATGATCCCCCTATCATCTGTAGGGCACTTGAGTTGGGGCCCACAAAAATGCCTCTCATACCAGCCATTGGCCAGAAGGAGCATGTGCTGCTTGCTTGGCTCACAAACAGCAGAGAGTAATTTCTAGCTTCCGTGCAGTCATGAAGGACTGACTCTCCCACTCCCCAAAGTCTTAGCTGCCCCGTAGACCTCATGTGGGATGGGGCACAGGTTCCCAGGGCTCAGCCGCCCTTGGTGCCCCTGCATCTTCCCAGTCTTGGAAACCCCATCTTCCCTCTGATACTCTTGTACAAACAAAAAGCACGATTTCTCTCGACAGCCTAGCTTTCTAAAACAAAAGCTTGAGTCTTCAAGGCAGCCGTCCTACCTCCAGAAATTCGGGACTCGGATGATCAGGTCTCAGGAAAACAGTGCCACCTTTTCTGAGCCACACGTTGACACTTTCCCTGGTGAGGCGACAGCACTGGCACCTCCGGCCCAAATGGCAAAGCTTGTTTCCTCACTGCCCACCTCATGCTGGCCTCTGAAGACTCTTTTGTGCCATGCCAAGACACAGCCTTAGTGCTCTTCTCCTACTGCACCCGGAGAGCGAAGCTCGGGCTGTCTCTGCCCACATCCCTCTGTGCCTCTCCAGCTCTAGGTCTCCAAGCTCGGTCACTCTGTACCACACGGGACGCCTGGCTCCAAGCTTCCCGGCACCTGTGAGCCACCTGAGAACAGGAGGTTTTATGGTTCACCTTTGGGGCAGGACTCCTCTCTGCTCTTCCTCATCCCGTGCTGGTTCCCTCTGCCCCCAAGAACAGGGTATCTGCAGGATTTTTGGAAGCTGTCATTCAGTGCTTTGTAATATCTGGCTCCACCCTTTGCAGACCCTGCTTTTGCAGAGTCACTGGAAAAGTGGTTCTCAAACTTTGGTTGAGTTAAAAACTCTTCCATCTGAGCTTTTGCAGAGTCTATAGAAAAGTGATTCTCAAATTTGGTTGAGTATAAAATCATCTGTCTGGATTGCTTCGAAAACTCAGGATCTGAGCAACGGAGACAGTAGGCATGTGAAAGATGACTTTTAACCACCCCCATATTTGTTCTAATTCAGCTGGTTCCTGGAGCTCTCACTGAGAAACATGCCTCACATTTTCAAAAAAGACGAATCTATCCTCAGATTTACTTTGTCTGAAATCTCCACTCATTTTTCCAATGGCATATCAATTACCAGAAAGTGGCCAAGCAGGCCTTTTTGTGCAGTAATTAGCGCTAATTAGTTACAGTGTGGTGGACTCTTTTGTTCGCTTCTGTCTACCAGGCTATGCTGCGAGAATCTCCAGCTGCTCCTCAGTGGCTCTGAGCCCCCAGCTCCTAGCAGAGAGGATGGGCTTGAGCACTTGTTCAATGGCTGGAAGGATGGACTGAGGGCAGGTGGATGGATGGATGGACGGATAATGGGATTAACTGTAAGATGCACTGAACACTGGAAAATGAGAGATCAAAACAAAAGGACAAAGGGGGCTGCCCGGTGGCGCAGCGGTTTAGTTCGCACTTGGCAGCCCGGGGTTCGCAGGTTCGGATCCCGGGCGCCCGCGGACGCACTGCTCGTCAGCCATGCCGTGGCGGCGTCCCATATAAAGTGGAGGAAGATGGGCACGATGTTAGCCCAGGGCCAGTCTTCCTCAGCAAAAAAGAGGAGGATTAGCAATGGATGTTAGCTCAGGGCTGGTCTTCCTTACAAAAAAAAACCAAAAGGACAAAGGAGTTAGCATTCTGAAGAGTACTTTAAGGACTATTGCCTCCAGAGTTTCAATTTGGTTTCGAATTTTATGTTTTTAGATGATTAAGAGTAATACGTGTTCAAGTAATTATTTACACAATACAGAAGTGTATAAATAAAAAGTTAATAATGCCCATTCTTTTTCCTAGACTCATGCCACAGAGGTCACTGACGTTAATACTTTGGTATGCATCCCTCCACATTTTTCTTAGAGATCGTAAAACTTATATGAACAAATGTATAGGAAATTTTCTTTAAAACAAAAACAAAAACAAAAGTGAGGACATATCTAATTTATTCTGCAATTTGTTTCTGTCACCTAACAAATTTTGGACATCTCTCTTGGTCAATTCAGATAGATCTAGCTTATGCTTTTGAAATTATTTCACATCTTCCATGATATGAGTAGACCATAATTAAGTCTTTCTGAGTCTTTTCCTGTCTTTTTTACTCTTCTCCTTTCTCTTCATCTTCCTGTATCCCCCCACCTCCCATTCCTTATTTTTCCCTCCTTTTTCTTCTGGTCTATACAAATAATCTTGCAAAATCTCTGTACCCTCCAAGCCCAAATGGTGACTTTGTAGATTAGGAAAAGGCATCTCCCAAGACATTTTACAGTCAGGAAACTGTCATAAAATCTATGCAAATCCATGGTGACTAATTGGGAAGTGGTGCATCCTAGAGTTCACAACTGCACAGCCTTGTGCACGGGCTGTCACTCTCCCAGCATATCCTTATCTTTAGTGATGTAAGATCGCTGGCCAATGCATAAGCATACTTTAAATTTTAATAGCTTCTGTCAAATTACATTCCAAAAATGTTGTAATACCACAATGCATGCAACTCCCTGCCCACACCCTCAATAGCATGAATTTCTAATTTGAAGATAAATGCTTCAAAAATAGCTTTATTGTTTCATTGTAAAATGATATAAGCTCATTGTTAAAAATCCCCAGAGTCCCCATAGCCTAAGATGGTCATTGTCAATACTCGGATCAGCATCTATTCAGACATTTCTTTGTGCCTGTTGACACATGTGCCAATACTCTGACATGAGTGGGATCACATTAAAATGCTATTGTTTGACCTGCTTTTTAAGCTCAGTGCTGTATTGGGGACCTCCTTCTGGGCCAACAAATGGATATGTGTACCACCATATTTCTTGGGGTACATGTTTTCTTCCCAACCTCACTTTCTGGGTGCATGCATTATTTCCCATCCTCCTTTGCTGGGGTTCATGTTTTCTTGCCTATTTTCACTTCTAACCATTGGAAGTACTGTTTTGGATTCGTTTTTGCAGATTAAAATTAATTAAATTTGAAAATATCTAAAAGTATTTGCTTTTCTTCAAAAATACAAACTTATTGTTATAGCAGATGTTTAGATTTTGAATTTTTTTTTTTTGGTGAGGAAGATTGGCCCTGAGCTAATACCTGTTGACAATTTTCCTCTTTTTGCTTGAGGAAGAGTGGCCCTGAGCTAACAGCAGTGCCCATCTTCCTCTATTTTTTTGTATGTGGGTCACCACCATGGTGTAGCTTGATGAGTGGTGTAGGTCTGCGCCTGGGATCCAAACCTATGAACCCCAGGCCACCAACGTGGAGCATGCTGAACTGAATCACTACACCACTGGGCTGGGCCCAGAATTGTATTTTTTGTTTAATGGTACCTATGTTATGCTTTATTGATTTTACATTGATTTCTTTTTTTGCAATATGGTCTGTTTTTTTAAATTTGGAAGGTATATAATCTTTTTAGTTCTACATTTATAAGGTAAATAGTAACATTAAATCTACTTTTAAAAGTTTTAGTAAAATTCTTAAACATTTTGTTCAATTTTAGAAATAAATTACTGTATATTGTCACCCAAGATGAGAAAATAAGCATGAATAATTTTCACTCATTGCTTGTCACTCCTCAATTTTTTATTCCATATTCTGAAAGTTTTGCTCCATTGTACTATTGCGAATTATTAATATTTTTACATTGGAGGTGATTCCTCTTAAGAATGATAAACTCTCTATTCTTTTTTGGAACTATAATTACCTAAGTTATTTATATTTGATTATATTTATTTATTTTTCCTTATTAAAGTATACTTGAAAAAATAACCGTGCGGAGTTAAAGTGTTCACTTTGGAAAGTTTTGAGGCATGTCTGTGAAATCATCACCACAATCAAGACAACGAGTGTGTCCATCACTCCTAAAAGTTACCTTGTTTCCCTTTCATAGTCCCTCCTGCTTGTTCCTCCCTGGACACTGTCCTCAGACGACTAGTGATCTCTTTTCTGTCACTATAGATTAGTTTGCATTTTCCAGACGGTAGATGAATGGAGCCATTCGGGATGCACACTTTTTGTCTGGCTCCCTTCACAACATAATTATTTTGAGATTTATTTATGTTTCCATGTGTATCAGTTGTTAATGTCTGTTTATTTCTGAGTATATCCCACCATGCAGATATACCACAAGTTATTTATTCATTCTCTTGTTGATGGACATTTGGGTCTTTCTCAGTATTAAGCTATCACAAATAAAGCTGACAGGAACATTTTTGGGCACGTCTTTGTATAGACACATGCTTTTATTTTTCTTGAATAAATACCTAGGAGTGAAATGTGTGCGTCATGCAGCAGGTGTATGTTTAACTTTTTAAGAAACTGCAAAACAATTTTCTAGACTGGTTGTGTCATTGTACAATACAATAGAAGTATATGAGACTCACAGTCGCTCAGCATACTTGCCAATCTTGGTGTCTTTTCAATTTCAGGGATCCTAGTAGGTGCGCAGTGGTCTCATTGTGATTTTATTTTACATTTCCCAAATGACTGATGATGTTGAACAGTTTTTCATGTGCTCTTTTGCCATTCACATACCTTCTTTGGTAAGATATCTGTTGAAATATTTTGCTCATTTTTATTGGGTTGTTTGTTATCTTATTATTGAGTTTAGAGAATTATGTATTTTGGGTACAAGTACTTTATTAATGTGAAAAATTTTTCTCCTATAATTTGCCTTTTAATTTTCATAATAGTGTATTTGGAAGAGCAAAAGTTCTTAATTTTGATGAAGTTCAGTTTATCCGCTTGGTTTTTCCATGGATCATTTTTTGCTGTCATATCTAAGTAATCTTTGCTTAACTCAAGGTCACCAAGGTTTTCTCCTAGAAGCATAATAGTTTAATATTTTATATTTAGGTCTATGATTCATTTTAAGTTAATGTTTGTATATGATGCAAGGTATGGTTTAATGATTATTTTAAAATATGGTTTATCATTTTTTCCAACAACATTTGTTGAAAAGATTATCCTTTCTCCACTGAATTTTCTTTGCACCTTTATTGAAATTTCTCATAATTGTGTGGGACTATTTTGGGACCCTAGATTCTGTTCCACTGGTCAGTTTGTCTAACTTCATGCCAATACCACACTATCTTGATTCCTGTACATTGAGAAATCTTGAAATCGGGTAATATCACACCTGTAAACTTGCAAACTATTTGAGCTCTTCTAGGTCCTTTGCTTTCCCATGTGAATTTTAGAATGAGTTTGTTAATTTCTACAAAAGATTCTCGTGGGATTTTGATTAGAATTGCATTGGCTCTGTAGATCAATTTGGAGAGAATTTTTATCGTAACAATATTGAGTCTTCTGAGCTGTGAGCACAATATCTCCCTCCATTTATTAGGTCTTCTAAAATTTTTCTCAGAATCATTTTGTAGATTTTAGTGTACAGGGCCTACACATCTTTTACCAGGTATTTCCCTATGTGTTTCATATTCCATGTTGCTCTTATTAATAATATTAATTTTAAATTTCAATTTCTGAATTTTCATTGTTAGTATATAGAAATACCTATGATTTTTGTATGTGGATCTTATATCTTGCAACCTTGATGACCTTGTGTATTAGTTCTAATAGCTTTCTATAGATTCTACAGGATTTTACACACATCTACACATAAACGTAATTTTACTTCTTACTTTCCAATCTGGATGTCTTTTTTCCTTTTTCTTGCCTCACTGCCTCAGCTAGAACTTCCATTTTGATGCTAAATTAAAAGAAAAAAGTCAACTCTGGGAGGTGATGGATATGTTAATTCGTTTGGTTGTGGTAATCATTTCACAATGCATACATAGAGTAGCGCACTACATAATGTTTTGGTCAACGACGGACCGCATATATGACGGTGGTCCCATAAGATTATAATGGAGCTGAAAAATTCTTATTGCCTAGTAGTATTGTAGCCATTGTAAGGTTGTAGTGCAATGCATTACTCACATGCTGGTGATGATGCTGGTGTAAACAAATCTACTGCTGTGCCAGTCATATAAAAGTGTAGCACATATAGTTATGTATAGTACATAATACTTGGTAAAGGTAATAAACAACTAAATTACTGGTTTATGTATCTACTATACTATACTTTTTACCATTATTTTAGAGTGTACTTTTCTACTTATATGAAAAAAAAGTTTACTGTAAAACAGTATGCCGTATTACATAGGCAGCAACCTCATACATCTTGTGTTTACCACGTCTCTTGATTGCATTATTTTCTCTTGTGCTTGATTTAATCTCATGTTGTTCTGCTCATCATGGCCCCTAAGCATACAGAATCCACTGCTAATGTTACCAGTAAGATGACATGCCAAGTGATTGACCTGGAAGCAAAATTAAAAGTGATTAAGGACCATGAAGGTGGAAAATCAGTGATGGTTATTGCTCGCCAGTCATGCATGTCCCATTCCACCATAACTATGATCTTGAAGAACAAGAACAAAGTGAGGGAACAAAGTTAAATGATCTGCTTCATTGAAATCAGTAAGACTAGCAAAAATTCGAGAAGGGCCTATATCAGACATGGAGAAACTTCTAATGACCTGGATTGAAGACCAGACACAGAAGCGTATCCCTCTCAGCACTATGACCATCACGGCCAATGCAAAAAGTTTGTTTGCGATGTTGAAAGAAAAGGCTGGGCCTGACCACAGTGTTGAATTTTCTGCCATCTCTGGGTGGTTTAAGTGATTCAAGAATCGTTACTCACCATATGATGTGAAAGTGAGTGGTATGTCTGTGAGTGCTGATGTAAAGGCCGCTGAAGAATTTTTGGAAACTCTGGATAAACTGATTGTGAAGGAAAATCACTTGCCAGAGCAAATATTTAATATGGATGAAACCTCCCTATTCTGGAAACAGATGCCTGAAAGGACTTTCATCCGTAGGGAGGCCAAGTCAATGCCAGGTTTCAAGGTTTTTAAGGCAGGATAAGAGACTTTCTTGGGGGCAATGTTGCAGGCTACAAATTAAAACTCTTGTGATCTGGCACAGTGAGAACTCTAGGACCTTCAAGAATATCAATAAGCATACACTGCCAGTGTACTGCAGGAGCAATAAGAAGTGGTGGATGACTCCTCTTCCAAGATGGCCTCCTGAATTGCTATGCCAGTGAAATGGAGAAGTACTATGTGGAGAATAATATACTTTTCAAGATTTTGCTTATTGTTGATAATGTTCCTGGGCATCCTCCTTTTGTTTATTTTATTTCCTCCTCCAAACACCACTTCTTTGATCCAATCAATGGATCAAGGAGTTATAGCAGGTTTTAAGCCCTACTACCTGAGGAAGACCTTTGCCTAGCTTATTGCTGCAACTGAGGAAGACACTGAGAAGACACTGATGCAATTCTGGAAGGATTACAACATCTATGACTGCATCAAGAACCTTGCTGGGGCTTGGGTGATGTCACCAAGGAGTGTATAAATGGCATCTGGAAGAAGACACTTAAGAGGTTAGTCCCTGACTTCAAAGAGTTTACCAGGGATAAGGAGGTTGCAAAAATCCACAAGGCTGTGGTTGAGATGGAAACAACTTTAACCTGGGTGTGGATGAGGATGACATTGAGGAAATCCTAGAAGTGGTTCCTGAGGAACTGACTAACGAGGGGTTGTTGGAACTGGAACAGGAACACAGAGCTGAAGAAGAGGCAGGAGAAAAGGAAACTGCAGGACGAGAAAAATAAGAACCCAAGAAAATTCACAGTGAACGGTTTAGCAGAAGCTTTTTCAGACCTTAACAAGTTCCTTAAAAAGTTTGAAAACATAGACCCCCGCCAAACCAAAAGGTTTTCATTAATAGAGAGGAATGTTCATGGTACATTATCTGCTTGTAAGCAAATCTGTGATGACAAAAAGAAACAAACCAAGCAAACCACCATGGACATATTTCTGAAAAGAGTGACGTCTCTTCAGGAAGAGCCTCAGACATGTTCTTCAAGAGGTATTTTAGAAGAAGGCATTCTTATCATAGGCAGTGACAGCTCTATGCATGTTATTGGCCCCAAAGACCTTCCAGTGGGACAGACGTGGAGGTGGAAGACAGTGAGACTGATGATCATAACCCTGTGTAGGCCTAGGCTAATGTGTGTTTGTGTCTTAGTTTTTAACAAAAAAGTTTAAAAAGTAAGAAAAAAATGGAAAAAAGCTTATAGAATAAGGATAGAAAGAAAAAATATTTTTGTACAGCTGTAAAATGTTTGTGTTTTAAGCTAAGTGTTATTACAAGAGTCAAAAAGTTAAAAAATTAAAAAGTTTATAAAGTAAAAAGTAACAGTAAGATAAGGATAATTTATTATTGAAGAAAGAAAAATTTTATAAATAAATTCAGTGTAGCCTCAGTTTCCAGCGTTTATAAAGTCTACAGTGGTGTACAGTGATGTCCTGGGCCTTCACACTCACTCACCACTCACTCACTCACTCACCCAGAGCAACTTCCGGTCCTGCCAGCTCTATTCACGGTAAGAGCCCTGTACAGGCACTTTTTAAAATCTTTTATACTGTGTTTTTACTGCACCTTTTCTAGGTTTAGACACACAAATACTTACCGTCATATTACAATTGCCTACAGTATTCAGTACAGTAACATGCTGTACAGGTTTGTAGCCCAGGAGCAATAGGCTACACCGTATGGCCCGGGTGTGTAGTCAGCTATGCCATCTGGGTTTGTGTAAACACAATCGATGATGTTCACAAAACGGTGAAATCATCTAATGATGTATTTCTCAGAGTGTATCCCCGTCATTAAGCAACACATGACTGTATGTCAAAACATCATGTTCTACACCTTAAATAGATACAAATTTTATTGTCAAAAAAAAAAAAAAGAGTGGTGAGAGCAGGCGTCCCTTGCCTTGTTCCTGACCTCAGGAGGAAAGCGTTCATTCTCTCACCGTTGAGTACGAGGTTAGCTGTTGGTTTTCGTAAAGGGCTTTTATCAGGCTGAGGAAGTCTATTCCGTTACTGGTTTGCTGAGAGTTTTTTTTAAACTTTTGTTTATGGGACAATTGGTGTGCAGCTTAAGAAATGTTATTAAGAATTAATGTTAATTAATATTAAGAAATAATACAGAGAGATCCCATATAGCCTTCACCCAGTTTCCCCCAGTGATAACATCTTGCATAACTATTCACAACCAGGAAATGGACATTGGCACAACCATCGACCTTATTCAGATTTCACCAGTTTTGTGATTTCACTTATTTGTATGTTTGTGTGTTTGTGTGTGTGTAGTTCTGTGCAATTTTATCATGTGTAGATTTGAGTGACAAACACCACAGTTAAGATACAAACATTTCCATTACAAGCATCCCTCAAGCTAATCTTTTATCTCCACAGCCGCATCCCTTCCTTTCCTCCTCCTTAAGGCCTGACAACTACTAATTTTCTCTATAATTTTGTCACTTCAAGAATGTGATATAAATGGAATCATATAGTATGTAACCTTTTGAGATTGGCTTTTTTCACTCAGCATAATGCCCTAGAGATCCATCCAAGTTGTTACATGTATCAATAGTTCATTCCTCTTTATTGCTGAGTAGTACTCCATGGTATGGATGTACCATAGTTTGTTTAACCACTCACCCATTAAAAGGCATTCCAGTTTTTGGCTATTACAAATAAATCTGCTTTGAACATTTGTGTACAGGTTTTTGCATGAACATAAACCTGAGATAAATTTATCTGGGATAAATGGCCAAGAGTGCAATTGCTGGGTTGTAGGATAATCCTCTTCAGGAAAATGTATCTTCATGTCTTTTGCCTATTTTCTAATTGGATTGATTGACTTTTACTATTGAGTTTTGAGTGTTCTTTATATAGTCTAGCTGCTAGTCCTTGCGCACATATGTACTTTGCAAATATTTTCTCCAAATCTCTAGCTTGTCTTTTTATCCTCTTCATGTGGTCTTTTGCAGAGCAAAAAGACTTTAATTTTAATGAGGTCCAATTTATCATTTTTTTTTTATGAATTGTGCTTTTAGTGCCAGGTCTAAGAACTCTAGTCCCAAAGACTTTTTCCTGTGTTTTTTTTCCTAAAAGTTTTACATTTAAGTTTATGATTTATTTTGAGTTAACATTTGTGCAAGGCATAAGGTTCAGGCCTTTTTTTTTTTTTTTGGCTGTGACTGTCCAATTCCTCCGGTGTCATTGGTAAAAAGGCCACCCTTCCTTCTTTGAATTGCTTTTGCACCTTTGTCAAAGATCAGTTGGGCATATTTGTATGGATCTACTTCTAGGTTCCATTGATCTGTGTGTCTACTTCTGCCAGTACCACACTTTCTTGATTACTGTAACTAAAGTAAACCTTGACACTGAGTAGAGTGATTTCTCTCACCTCATTCTTTTTCAAAGATGGGTTCACTATTTTAGGTCCTTGCCTTTCCATATAAGTTTTAGAATAAACTTGTCTTATTTTAAAACCTTGGTGAAATTTTGATAGAAATTGTGTTGAATCTACAAATCAGTCTGGGGAAAATTGACAACTTTACTACACTGAGTCTTCCAATCCATAAATCTGGTGTGTCTCTCCATTTATTTAGGTCGACTTTTATTTATCTCATCAGAATTTTGTGAATTTTAGGATACAGATCCTGTTTCTTAGATTTGTACCTAAGTATTTCACTTTTGGAGATGCGATTGTAAATAGTATTGTGCTTTTTTTTTTTTTTGGTGAGGAAGATTAGCCCTAAGCTAACATCTGTTGCCAATCCTCCACTTTTTTACTGAGGAAGATTGGCCCTGGGCTAACATTCATGCCCATCTTCCTCTACTTTAAATGTGGGACATCTGCCACAGCATGGCTTGATAAGAGGTGTGTAGGTCCATGCCTGGCATCCACCAGGCCTGCCCCAATAGTATTGTGCTTTTAATTTCAGTTTTCACATGTTCATTTTGAGTAAATAGAAATCTGATTGATTTTTTTGTGTTGATTTTGTATCGTGTAACTTTGCTGAACTCACATTAATTTTAGGGGTTTTTTTGGGTAGATTACTTGGGATTTTCTATATGGACAATCATGTTATCTGCAAATAGAGACGGTTTTAATCCTTCCTTTTCAATTTGTATGCTTTTATATCTTTTTATTTCTTATAGCACTGGCCAGGACTTCCAGTACTATGATTAGTAAGTGTGGTGAGAGTGGATGTTTTTGCTCTATTCTTGATTTTAGGAGTAAAGCATTCAGCCTTTCACTATTATGTATGATATTGCCTATAGGCTTTTTGTGGATGCTCCATATCAGGTTGAGATAGTTCCTCTCTATTTCTAGTTTGCTGGGAGCTTCCATCATGATTTTGGATATCAGATTTTTTTTTATCATGGTTTCAGATTTTGTCAAAAGCTCTTTCTGTATCAGTGGGTATGATCATATAACTTTTCTTCTTTAGCCTGTTGATACCATGGATTACATCGATTGATTTTTGAATATTGAACCTGCTTTATAATCCCTGAAATAAACTCTATTTTGTCGTGGTGTAAAATTCTTTTTATTTTTAATTTATTTATTTTTGTGAGGAAGACCAGCCCTGAGCTAACATCCGTTACTAATCTTCCTCTTTTTGCTGAGGAAGACCGGCCCTGGGCTAACATCCGTGCCCATCTCCATCTACTTTATATGGGACGCCGCCACAGCATGGCTGACAAGCAGTGCATTGGCAGGCTCCTGGGATCCGAACCAGCAAACCCTGGGCTGCCAAGCATGAACTAAACCACTGTGCCACTGGGCTGGCCCCCTAAAATTCTTTTTATAGATTGCTGGATTTGATTTGCTAATATTTGTTGCAGATTAATATGTCTAATTTTTTGAGATAAATTATTCTGTAGTTTTTTGTATTGTTAAAATGAATTGGAAAGTATTGTCACCTCTTGTTTTCTGGAAGATAGTATAAAATGGGTATTAATTCTTCTTTGAATGTTGGGTAGAATTCTCCAGTGGAACCAACTGAGACTGCATATTTCTTTTGGGAACTTGTAATTTACAAATTCAATTTCTATAATGGTTATAGGACTATTCAGACTTTTAATTTCATCTTGGTTGAGTTTTGATAGTTTGTGATTTTCAAGGGATTGGTCTATTTCTTCTAAGTTGTTGAATTTGTGAAGGTAAAGTTGTTCATAGTATTTCCTTATTGTCCCTTTGGCAGCTGTGGGATCTGTAGTGATATCCCTTGATTCAATTCTGATATTGATTATTTGGGTCTTGCTAGAGATATTGTTTTTCTGTTTTCAATTTCATTTATTTCTGCTCTTATCTTTATTATTTCCTTCCTTCTGCTTGCTTTGCTTTTATTTTGCTCTTATTTCTTGAGGTTTCTAGTTTTTTGAGGTAGGAACTTAGACTATTGATTTGAGAATTTTTCTGTTTTCTGATGTAAGCATTTTAATGTTATAAATTTCCCTCTCAGCACTACTTTACCTGAATCCCACACATTTTGATATATTGTATTTTAATTTAATGTATTTTATTCCCTTTTAGACTTCCTCTTTGACCTATGGATTGTTTAAAAGTATATTATTTAATTTCCAAGTGTTTGGAGATTTTCCTGTTGTCTTTTTTGTATTGATTTCTAATTTGATTCCATTATGGTCAGGAAACATATTCTTTATGATTTCATTGTTTTTTTTACATTTGTTGAGGTTTGTTTTATGGCTCAGGTTATGGTTATGTGTTCTACGCACACTTGATATAAATGTGCTGTTGTTGCATGGGGTGTTCTATATATATCAGTATGGTCCTGTTGTTTGATTGTGTTGTTCAATTCTTCTACGTCTTTGCAGATTTTCTGCCTACTAGTTATGTCAGATGCTGAGAGGGGGGTGTTAAAGTTCCCAATTATGATTGAGGATTTGTCTCTTTCTCCTTTCAGCTCTATCCATTTTTGCTTCATGTATTTTGAAGCTCTGTTGTTGGTGCACACACATATAGGATCATTATGTCTCCCTGGTAAGTTGATTCTTTTATCATTACATAATGTCCTTCTTTGGCTCTAATAATTTTTTTGCTCTGAAGTTTATTTTATGTGTTATATACGTAGTTCCTTCTGCTTTTTAAAAAATAGTTTTCTTAATGTTTGCTCTTGCTGCAACAACATAGCTATGTAACAGTCTACTCTTATTGACGTTTTACCACTTCAAGTGAATGTAGAAAACTTACTTTCATTAGGTCTCTTTACTTTCCCCTTTTAAAATATAATTATCTTAAGCATTTCCTCTACATACACTGCATCAGAAAGTGTTATAATCTTTGATTAACTATCAAATATGATTTAACAAACTCATAAAAATTATATTTATATTTGGTCTTCTTTTTACCCATTCTGGTGTTCTTTTTATTCTGAAATTCTGAGTCTTCTGTTATCATTTCCTCTCTGTTTAGAGAACTTCCTTTAAGCATTCTCTAAGGGCAGGTTTGCTAGTGACCAATCCTCTTAGTTTTCCTTTATCTGAGAATTTTTTTATGTGCCCCTCCTTCCAGAAGGAGATTTTAGCCATATATGGTATTCACAGTTGACAATATTTTCTTTTCAGAACTTGGAAAATGCTGTGGCACTTCCTCTGGCCTTGGTGGTTTCAGGTGAGAATTCCACTGTCATTCAAATTGGTGTTTTCCTATAAGTAATACACCATTTTTCTCTGACTGCTTTTAAAATTTTCCTCTTTGTCTTTTAGATTTCAGAAATTTAATTATGATGATATGTCTTGGTATGGATTTCTCTGATTTTTTTTTTTTTATTTGGGTTTCACTCAGTTTCTTAAATTTGTAGATTTCTTTTGTTTTTACCACCTTTGGGAAATTTTTAGCCATTATTTCTCCAAATACTTTTTCAGTTCCTTCTCTTTCACCTTTCTTTTGAGACTCCCATCATATGAATTAGCTCTTTTGTTATTGTCCCACATGTCTCTGAGACTATGTTTACTTTTTTCATTCTATTTTCTCTCTGTTGCTCAGACTGGGTAAATTCTATTTGTAGATCCTCAAGTCCACAGATACTATTCTCTGTCAACTCCACTCTACAATCCAGTCAGTTTTTTATTTCAGTTATTGCAAATTAAGGACTGAATTGTGTCCCCTCAAAATCCGTATATTGAAAACCTAACCCTGAGTGTTTCTGTATTTGGCGATAGGGCCTTTATAGAGGTTATTATGGTTAAATGGGATCATGAGGGTGAGGCCCTAATCCAATAGCACTAGTGTCCTTATAAGAGGAGTGAGGGATGCCAGAACTCATGCTCTCTCTGAGCTCACACAAAGGAAGGGCCAGATGAGGATACATGTGAGATGGCATGCATCTGCAAGCCAGGAAGATAGCCCTCACCAGAAATGGAACATTCCAGCACCTTGATCTTGGACTTCCAGCCTCCAGAACTGTGAGAAAATAAATTTCCATTCTTTAAGACAGTTAGTCTGTGGTATTTTGTTATGGCAGCCCAGCAGACCGATACATTGCTTTTTTCGGTTCTAAAGAACCAATTTCCATTTTGTTCTTTATTTTTATAATTTCTATTTCTTTGCTGAGCTTTTCTATTTCTTAATTGTTTTTCAAGAGAATTGGTGATTGCTGGTAGAAGCATGTTTATAATGTGTGCTTAAATATTGACAATTCTAACATCTGGTCTATCTGAGTGTTGTTGTGTGTCGTCTTCTCTCATTTGAGTTGTAAGTTTCCTTGTCCTTGGTATAAGTGATGTTCAATTGTATTCTGGATATTTTTGATATTATATTATAGACTTTGGATTCTATTTAATCTTGTTTTAGCAAGTAGTTGAGGTATAACTTGAGGGCTGGGTGGGTGGATTTATTAGGCTTATTGCTGGGCTCCACTGACACCTCCTAAACAAAAGTGGAGCATTGGCTCACATTGCCTCATTGCAAATGTCTGGGGTGGAAGTTCAGCTTCCCCCTTGGTTCTGCTGACACCTTCCTGGTGATAGTGGGAAACCCACTCTCACCAACTTCTTGCCTCTGAGTGGGGGTGTAGACTCAGTCCCTTGCTGGGTGCCCTGACACCAGGGAGGGGAAGTGAAGGGCTGACTTCTGCTTTGTTGCTGCAGGATGGGAGTGGGTACTGCACTCTCTGCTGGGACTTGCTGACACCAGGGAGGAGAGTGGGGCAAGGGAAGTGCCAACTAGCCCTGCTGCTGACCGACTGGTTCCACCTCATTGATGCTGCCTGAGAGTGGAGACTCAGCTCCCTCTGGGCTATGCTGACACTGGGGGCAGAAAGGAAAAGAAGCAGAACATCAACTAGGTTGAGGTAGAGTCTTCAGTCCCCACTTGTTCTTACTGACAGTCATGGAGGGGGAAAGCAGAATGTTGTCTAGCCTTGCTTCACATGGACTTGTTCAGTTTCATTGATGCTGGCTGTGTCTGGAGATTCAGCTCCCCACTGGCCTCTGATGACACCAGGCAGAAGGGACAGGGGAATGCTGATGAGCCCTAACTCCCACTAACTCATTGAAGCTGCATGGGGGTAGAGGCTGAGCACTGCTGGACCTCACTGACATGACCCCACTGACACTGCTTGCTTCTGTTGAGTGATGGCAGATCAGCCCTCTGCTTAGCTCCACTGACACTATCCTAGTAGGAAAACAGAGTGATGCTTGCTTCTGCTGAGTGAATCATGGAAAATTAGCTCCTTGCTCAGCTCCACTGATACCCTTGGTCAGGGGAATCAGAGCACCACCACCTGCTTCTGCAGGCTCTGTATGTGTGGGCAGGGTAAGGTAGAAGATCACTTTGCTTGGTCCCACTGACACCATGGTGAGAGGAGTTGGGGGAGGTGTGTTTCCCATTGGTGTTTGCTGGAGTAGGGTAGGTATCACCTAAAAGGCTTTTTTGTTGGTCCTTTGGTAAGGGAACAGGATTTTCTTAGAACTTTTCTGTGCCTGTTTGCAGTTGGAGGTTTGTGAATGGCCCAGTTGAGAATATATGGGAAGCAATAAGGACACCCAGGGAACTCACTACCATGTTGTTTCTCAGTCCTGAGGCTCCTGGGCAGCCACCCTTTCAGATATTCCTGTGCTTGTTGTGTTATATTCAGGGTTTTTGTCCATAAGATGGAGGACTTGGGAGGAATGGGGCTACCTTATTTTGGTTAGAACCAGAAGTCCTTACTCATTGTGAGAATTTTTAATAGAAACTGATAATGCGTTTTGTCAGATGTTTTTTCTCCAGCTATTGAAATGATAGTGTAATTTTCTTTATGAGTCTAATAACATAATGAATTATACTGACTGATTTTTTCCTTTGTGTAGATCAAGATTTCCATGTGACATCATTTTCCTTCCTCTTGAAAGACTTCACATTGTTATACTTGTTTGTTTGTGCTGAATTCCTTCAGATCTTGTATGTCAGAAAAAGTCATTATTTTGCCACAAGTTTTGAAAAGTATTTTTATTGGTTAAAAAATTCTAGGCTGAAAGTTTTTTCTTCCAGTACTTTAAAGATGTTGCTCCACCGTCTTCTAGCTTGCATTTTTTGGGTGAGAAATCTGCTGTCATCTTTATATTTGTGTTAATGTATCTTTTTTCTCTGGTTGCTTTTAGAATTTTTTCTTTATATTGTTTTTCAACAATTTGATAATGATATACTTTGGTGCAGTTTTTCTTCATGTTTCTTTTTCTTATAGTTAATAGAGGTTTTTGGATCTGTGAGTTATAATTTTCCTCATATTTGGAACATTTCCAGCAGTTGTTTCTTCAAAAATTTTTTCAATCACCTAATGACTCCTTCAGGGACTCGACTTACACATATATTTGGCTGCCTAGAGTATCACCACAGTTCATTAATGCTGTTTTCATTATTGAAAATTCTTATTTCTCTCTACTTCACTTTGAATCGTTTCTGTTTATATGTGTTCAAGTTCACTAATCTTTTCTTTTGCAATGTCTAATTTAATCAATCCCATCCAGTATATATATTTATCTCACACATTATAGTTTTCATTTGTAGAAGTTAAATTTATTTTGGTCAGTTTTATCTCTTCCAGATCTCTTCTTAATATAGTCAATCTTCTGTCCCCTTGAGCACATGGAAATCAGTCATAACATTTTTTTTACGCACTAGTCTAGTAAATATATCATCTATTTCTTTTCTTGGTCAGTTTCAGTTCATTGATTTTTCTCCTCATTGTGGGTTGTATTTTCTTGCTTCTTTGCCTGTCTGGTAATTTTTTTATTGCATGCCAGATATTGTGAATTTTACCGTGTTAGATGTTGGATATTTTTGTGTTCCTATAAATATTTCTGAGCTTTGTTCTTGGACTCAGTTAAGTCACTTAAAATGTAAGTTCTATTATATTTAATTTCAAATTTAAGTAGGCTACATGTTCACCATGTCATTTCATTGTTATGTTTCCAATTAATTAGTACTTAATTTTGATCACTATGCTTTTACTGGATTATGTCTTAAGGAACAATTTCAGGAAGTTACTTGATCATCCACATTTGAATGACTTGCCTGTCTTGGAATGCATTTCTATTGCCCATTGACTAGACACACGACAATTTGGGAAGTACTAGAGGTCTGGAGTCACACATTTCCCTTTGAATCTCTATAGTTTCATTGTGTTCTGGTGTGAAGAAATGCTGAGGGGAAGATTGTAGTCAGCTGGTAGTTTTTTTGTGTGTGTGAGGAAGACTAGCCCTGAGCTAACATCCGTTGCCAATCCTCCTCTTTTTGCTGAGGAAGACTGGCCCTGGGCTAACACTTGTGCCCATCTTCCTCTACTTTATATGGGATGCCACCACAGCATGGCTTGACAAGTGGTGTGTCAGTCCATGCCCGGGATCTGAACCTGTGAACCCCAGGCCGCCAAAGCAGAGCACGTGAACTTAACCGCTGTGCCACTGGGCCAGCCCTAGTTTTTTCTTTTTAATACTAGTTTTCATTTTCTCAGTGAACCTATGATTCTTTATTGGACAAATCTTGGTGTTTTTCATCCTGTATTTTTTTTATTGGGACATATTCAGACTTTGCATTATATTTATATTTTCTTTCATTGCAAGAAAGATCCTATTTGTGTCTGAAACATGTCTTACAATTATTTTCTAGTATCTACTTTAGGTATACTAATTAATTTTTATGTTAGATATCTATTTCTCCTCTATTTGTCTCTGTGATGTTCAACCCTGTCACTTTTATTTCTTAACTTGTTTTCCTTATCATTAATTTTGTTTTCTTCTTTCTTTCCCTGGAATAAATATCCTACAGCGTTCTCTTCAACTACCATTTGCCTATCGCATGCTTTCCTTCCCCCATCCTCTCGTCTTCTCCTTCTTCTTCACCCCTACAAATCCTATGTCTCCTTCTCTTCTCTTCCTGTAACTACTCTTCTTCCTCCTTTTGTTAAGTTTTATTTAATATTGAATGCTGTGTTTTTAAATATATTTGTCTTTGAATAGGGTCAATTCTATTTGAATTTGATAATCAAAATAACATGGGTAGAATGTTCTTGACTCTGACTTTTTTTTACCTAGACACATTTTGATTGTCTCCTTAGGATGAGTTCAAAGAATGTGTTAGACCTTGTATTAGGACATAGGTGATGCTAACTCCCATCCCTAGGAGGGAACCTGAAGTCATGATTCTATTTTATCTAAGAACCAATGAGACAAATGCTCACTAAATGTTTGCTCACTGAATGGATGAACCACTGAATGCTTGCTTGGCCTGTCTCACAGAAAAATGCAAAGTTAAGTCAGGATGAAAGCCACCTTGATTATTACTAAGTTCTCTACAAATCCCGGGATGACGTTCTCAGAGTTGCTAGTTGCAGGGCAATGCATTTTGGTAAAACATTCCACTTTTTCTGAGACACCTCAAGTTTTTATTCCAAAGAAATTGTACCATGTGCACTTGGGCTCTGTTGTATGACCGCAGAACAATGACAGTTATTACAAATTAGGAGTCTGTGGTTGTGACCAAATTCCTGGAATGGGTGACTACAGGGCTCCAGACAGACAATGTCTGCCCTTCTGAGTGCAGACTGGGAGGGAAGTCCCCAAGCAGCACTGCCATTGATGTGACACATCTGTGCAATGCGCTCAGTACAAAGCTCTGCTTTTCCAAACATTCCCTACACGGCTGTGTGGGAATAGATCTCATGAGGTACGTTAAATCCATGCTCTGCTCAGAGGCCCACGACTCCCAGCAGCCTTCAGGGATAAGCAGTGTGTGTGATTTGGGGAGGTCACCAGGTCGCCTATCACTCTTGTTCTCTCTACACCGTGACATTTTATGGAGAGTTCACACTCAGGCATGTCAGAGCTAAATGGTGCAGGCTGATTTGGTGTCACTTGCTAATGCCCTGGATTCTTTATTGCTGTAGATACGCACATGTGAGGGACAGCTCAGACTCCCAGTCACCCAGCTTTGCCCCTTTCCATGCTGGACGGCAGACAGCAAGCCCATTCCTTTCATCAACTCCTGTCAGAGCAAAGTCTTTGCCTTCATCCTGTTTTCCATAGCGGCCTCTGAGACATTAATTGAGCCTCAAGTTTTAATATTCACTTGCTACTGCTTGATCTGGCTCACAAGCCCATGTTTTAGAAGGCTAAATACATTAAGAGAGAAAGAAGCCACAAGCTATTTGCATATAATAGATGTGCGATTCGCATCACTGTAATTAGGTTTGATTTGATCAAGCAAGCCTCAATGAAAACTTAAAAAAAAATTCTTCTGGGATGTGCAGAATATAGAAGGTAGATGTAATCTAGCTCTCAGTTCCTGCAGGGTGGGAGTGGTAGTCATCCACCCTACTCCAGGCCGCGGCTGATTGATTCAAGGGAGAGGAGCCTCAGCCAAGCCAATCACAGTCTCTCTTTCAGGACTGTGAAAACCTGAATGGAGATAGAAGAGCCAGAAGGTGTTGGAGCACAGTTATCTCAGGACAGAACCCTAGACCCAAGGTCCACGGGCCCCTATGTCTGAGGTACCTGGCCTCCCCTCCAAGATCCCCTAATTTCTGCCGTATCCCTTCCCTCTCACTCCTTCCCATCTAGGCCTCTGGACTCAAGAGTCTGAAGATTGCCACAGCCAGTACCTGCTGCTGGCCATGCATGTTAGACATACCCCCAGATCTTATCCATGACCCAGCTCAGCCAATCATCCCCAGATTCCAGGCTTCTAAGCTCACTGTTTCAGGGTATTCGGGCCCCAGCTTCACTCCCTTTGTAGGTCACAAGACCTTACGGAAATAAAATGAAGATGGAGGTATGTGGAGTGTCTCCTTTTCTTTTCTTTTCTTTCTTTCTTTTTTTTTCTGCTGAGGAAGATTTGCCCTGAGCTAACATCTGTTGCCAATCTTCCTCTTTTTGCTTGAGGAAGATTTGCCCTGAGCTAACATCTGTGCCAATCTTCCTCTATTTTGTATGTGGGTCACTGTCACAGCATGGCTGACAAGTGGCATAGGTCCACACCCAGGATCTGAACCTGCAAACCCAGGCCACCAACACAGAGTGTGCAAACTTAACCACTAGGCCTCGGGGCCAGCTCCCATGTCTGCTTTCCGGAAGTCCAACAAATTTGCTTATAGATCCTGGTCCATTAAGTAAAATATTACCCAGTGAGTTAAAAAATATATCTAAAGTCTTTAGAATTATTATCTGTAACTGAGACATTCTGTAACCTACACATTCACTTAACACATTTAATAAATTACCATTTAAGTTTGTGCTTGATATTATGATGGGAGGTAAACAAAATATGGAAATTGAATCAGTCACAAGGAGTTTAAAACACTGATTTATTTGTTAACTGATGGATTAATTCTTTAATTTATTTAATTGTCATCCATCCATTGAACAAAACTTTATAGAAAGCAACCTCATGGCAAGTCGTGTGCTGGGGTAGACCAAGAGAGGAGCAAGACACAGTGCCTGTTTCAAGGGAACTCAAGGGTGGAGGGTCAACCCTGGAAACACATATCAATATGTGTTCACAGGCATCAGAAAAGGCTCATGGGCATGAGCCTGAAGACGTAAATTAAATTTAATACAGGCAAGTAGACTGGCGAGAAGTTTCTTGCAGTCATGCAGGTGGGAGGTGGTAATCTAGACTATAGTAACGGTAGTGTCTATGAAGAGAAGCTAACAATTCCCAGAGATATTCAAGAAGTAGAAACTATGGAATTAATTGATTGGAAAATGTGGCGGTAGACAGCGAGGGAGAGGGAGAGTTAGGTTGCTGGCCACGTTGCTGAATTGGGAGACTTGGTAGATGGTGGAGATAAAGAAGACAGTTTATGTGGGAAGTTTGTTTCTGTTTTCTCATGTGAGCTGGTTAGATCCAAGGGGAAATGTTCAGCAAGTCTGAACTGAGGAGAGAGATTTGGGTTGAGAATCTAGGTGGAGAGTCATTTTCTAAGGAGATGTTGAAGGAAGTCATGCAATTGGAAGAGATCACCAGTAAGAGTGATTCAGGACAAAATGGAATATCTTAAGGATCACCAAAATTTAAAAGAAAGCTTGGGAAAAGGAATATGGGAGGTAAGTGAAAAGGAGACCAAGAGGTAGAATAAACAGTTGCAGAGTGTGGTGTTAAGGAAGCCAAAGAGAGTGTTTGGATTAGAAGGGAGGAACTATTTCTGTTGAATGCTACTGAAATGTGAAGGATGATATGTACCAAGTTCTTAATTGATGACTTCTGTTTTCTCTGAGCGGCAGGAGAGAAAGTGTTCTGATGAGAGTGAATTTCAGAGGTTTGAGAACAGAATTTCTGGGCAGCTTTCCAGCCTGATGTAGGAAGCAGGATGAGATAATCTATGTAATGTGCTTTGAATGGTGCCTGGCAAAGATTAAACTCTAAATAAATGGTGGCAGCTATTATAATGGCACCAAATTGTTCAGCTTTGTGGTTTTTCTCTAACAGTGATTAGCACCTGGGATGTAAGCACAGAAAAAATTGGACAGATGCATTAATTCTGAGGGGAATTTTTCAAGAAGTGAGATGGAAGAATAAGGGAGTCATGAAAATTGGCAAGTGTGGTAGAAATATTGTTCTGTGGAATCTTAACTGGATTAAAAAACCCCCAAAAACAGAAGGCAAAAGAACGGTACTAGATAACGAGAAAACAGACAGTTCCTGGGCCAGAAAGTCTTGATGATGTTACAACATTGGTGCAGTGGGAGTATTTGAATGAAAGAGACTGAAGGATGGAAGGTTGAAGAAGAGAGTGGGATATCTGCATTTTGGACTTTTATGAATGCAGCAGTAATTGGTGATGAGAATGTTCTGGGGAGGCAATGGAAGCAAGTTGATAAAGTAGAATGGAGGTGAAGTTCATTGGAAATGAGCTGATGGAATGACTGAGAACTCTAGGGGTAGGAATCGAGTGTTAAAGTCGCCAGGGGTGGTGATAGGACTTGGAGGCAAGGGAGTGACCAGGAGGCTGGTAAATGACAAAGGTGGTAGCTAGAAATGGGTGATGTGTCTTAGCCTGGTTTCCCAGAAAGCAGGGTCTGAAATAGAGACTTGAGTGAAAGTACTTTACTGGGGAGTGGGATCCAGGGGGTAGGAGTGAGGCAAGAAAAGAGCCATGAGGAAGGGATCTCAGGATCTTCTCTAAGAAAGACGAAGGGGGAAAAATTTATCCATCAGCTCCCATCCCTTTAGTCAAATAACCCCTCATGGGGTGTCCTCCTCCCTGAACTTCTGGGGTTGAACATCTGTGGGCACTAAGCAGGTTACAGAGAAACACTGGGGCAGGAAAAAAGAGGCACACAGGAGTGATTTCCAGGTTGTACCTGCATGAAGGATGTCGACTCACACAGAGCACTTGCTGCTCCACAGGGGCTAGAATAAGAGGCAGGTGAGGCTGAGAGCATTTTAAGGGATTCCCAGGAAGTGTCCTTTGCAGGCCACCCCTTGTCCCAGTTCTTGCCATCCATTCTGTCCCATCTGTCACAGAGTCGCCCTCATGGTAGTGGCTGGCTGCAATCTCAGCAAATATTTAATTTAAAAGTTTTAATGGAACAAGCTATGGTCACTATTGCAGCTAGCTGTGTGGCAATAACTAGTGTTCAATGACTATTCCAAATTTCCCTCACCTCGTACCAGCACTTGGGCTGGTCGGGGTCATTTGCTTGATGGGGGAAATTTAACCTTCTTGCCCAAAGCATGTAAGTCCTTGGTTGTCTTGCTCTTGTCACCTGGCAGTTGCTGCAATTGCCTATTCACCAACCTCACTGGCTATGCAAACCCCAAGGGATACACCAGTGAGTCACCTGGGTTCTGTATAGACCAGTCCCGGGATCCATTACATAGGGGAAATCCTAGCTCCTCAGAACAATCAGGATCCAGTATCCCCCCCAATAACTCCTTTTGCCTACTGGTTCACTGGCATTAGTGATCCAAAAGCCACCAGGTGAGAGTTCCAACTTCCAGTTGAGTAGACTTGATTGTGTTCACTTAGGGAGAAGCCTCTCCCCTGGCCGTCGCGGTCCCTTGAACCAGGGATTTGATCTGTCAAAGCCTAAGGTTGTAGTGACAGGAAGCAGAACCCACAGGAGGACCAGTGAGGGGGATGATGTGAGGCCAGTCTTACTCCTATAACTTGCTTGATTTCCCCAGCCTTCTAATCAGTTTCTTCTAGGCTCCTGACTTATCAGCTAAGGTATTCAGCTCTTCCCAGCTATCTATGTGCTTAATCCCTCAGATACTTCTCCTCCATACAAACCCACCAGCCATATGTATTGCTTGCAGCTCTGCTCACTAGGAGGATTTTCCTTTACTCTTGTCCTCTAGTGACCCCTGAGAGGACTGGAGAGCAGCAGCCGTCTACTTCAGCTTGTTAGCACCAACTTCTCCTGCCAGCTCAGGTGGGACCAAGCCTAGTTGTTCCCTTCCCTGGCAGCTGGCTGCAGGAAGCTCCGAGTTCACAGGCATGAGCTGAGGGAAGACTTCAGTGCAGCAGTGGGGGAGACGTGGGAGACTGGGCCACCAGTTTATGTGCTGTTCTCTTCCTTCTGGGTCCGCATAGGCCACATCTTGAACATACCAGTTCCTTTGTGCTAAGGATTGCTGCTGTGCCCACCCAAACCCATAACGTACGGGACACCTGATTACGCCCAGCTCCGGCTGCAGGGTAATGCGGCCTCCCCTGGCTAGGAGCTCATTTTTACCAGGGCCCAGTGATATGCTTGGAGCTGCCTTTCAAATAGTTAGTAGCTTTCTGCTGCAGAAGGGGTGGCCCTGCTCCAGCCCCCTAGGAGTCTGTGACCCAGCTCTGCTACTGGGGCTTTCCAGACACTCCACAGAGTCCTGTTCTACCAGATACTGCGTGGCCTGAGGGGCAGGGCAGTTTTCACACAGCTGGACCTGTGGCAGAGCCTTTTCTTGCTCTGACCCCCACTCAAATTTGGCAGCTTCCTAGGTCATCTAATAGATGGGTCAAGTCAGTACTTCTAAGTGTGGTCTATGCTGTAAACAAAATCCACAGCCTGGTAAACGCTGTGTGCTTTCTTAGTGGTGGGAGGTACGGGTACAACATGCCCTTTATCTGAGAGGAAATGTCCCAGCACATCCCAAACCACTGGACTATACTGACCTCACCAGTGGGGCATAACCTCGTGGGATTTATCTCCCACCTTTAGGCCCTCATGTGTTGGTGATTGCATCTAGAGCATGTCATGCTTCCAAATCAGAGAACTCTGCACTTCATGCCTCTAAAAGATCAATCAAGTTGTGATTTCCAATATTAGGGTTCTCAAGGGCCAATTCATCTATTTCCACCTGAAAAAGGGGACTATTGATGCCTACCCTATATTCCTCACAGTGCATAATGCAGTGAGGGTCATATGAGATAATACACAAGAAACACTGTAAACTGCAAAGCATTGTTCAAATATTAACTGAATGATAATATTATCCATTATAGATGTCACATTGCCTTTTCCTTGTCTTTTTTTTTTTTTTTTTTTTTATTGATGGTATCTGAGAACTGAGAGAGAGAGAGGAACGAATTAGAGCTGCCAGAATAGAGCTCGGGGCAGTGGTGTTTAGAAAAATCTCGAGAATTAAGCAAATGAGGGATCAGTCTTATTTATGTAAGCCTGTCCTCAGAAGTCCTCTAAGTCCCAGCTGGTGACCTGGGATTGATAACTGAAGGGTGAAGTGGAGCATTTCCAAGGTCTGCTTTTTTTATTTCTACCTTTCTTATACGGAGATACAACTATACGAATTGTAACCAAACTCATCTTGAAGAGAAAGTTCTCCAAGTACTTTATGCATTCTATATTCCTCATAAAGAGGGTGGTGAGGGTCCAGGCCCTTTGAGAAGGAGGGCGAGGTCCAGACGCTCTCAGCACCGGCATGCTATTTCAGCCTGGGAGCTTGGTCTGGGATCAATTGGATTTTCCCGAGGCTTTATTTCTCCTTGAGTAGCAGGTGTGCCCCAGAGTGAGCAATTTGGTTTGGGAGCAGATGGCCAGGTGCATGGGTTTCTAGGAATGATGACTGGAGCATCATGACAAGTTGATGACAACGGCACAGGAAGAGGCCCTACGAGCAAACCTTGGGGGTTCGGCTCCAGGAATGAGTTCCGTCTGGCCTCATTTGCACTACTGCAGGGCTGGACCCGGGTGAAGATGGGCAGGGGGCCAAGACGCTCCCCTGCAGGGGGGCTTTCTGGGAGCAATAGTGTGCTGGAAATCCAAGCCTTCCTCCTGTGTGCAATCGAAGGAAATAACTAGAAATACAGCTTCACTGTGGACATTGAACAAGCATGACTTGTGAGATGCACTTTCAAAGCAACTTTTATTGTCAGCGTGCTGATTTTCATTTTTCCCTCATCCCCATATGAAAATTTAGCAGTCCCAGAACCAGAGTTATTTATTAGAAATAAAAATTAGAAATTAGAAAAGATTAGATACTGAAGAACAACGCTAGGGTACCGTAGGAATGTGGAAGGACATGGGTGCACTCATACAGGTACATGAAACTGAATATCCAGTGAGACAGGATGGGGGGCAAGAGTCAAAATAGTCTTCTTTCAACAGCTGGGCTTCGTGGCTTTGGTCTGCTCACATCCCGCCCGACCAGAATCGAAACCCCTCTTTGGAAAGCACTGTAAGTCTTCATGAGCACTTAGCTGCCTGCAGCTTTAGTGTAGCATACCTGTCTGTTTTTACCAAAATTAATTTTTGGACCGTTAAAATATTTTTGGATAAGTTAAAATAATGAGGAGAATAAATTTGTAAAAGGTTAGGAACAAGTTTGATGGAGTATTATTGCCTTTTTTCATTGACAACAATTCTAAAGCTGGTATTAAAAAATGGAGTTTACTTAAATAAGTCCAATAGCATTGTAAATGTCTCAAGAAAAACGGCGTTCTTCGTATCATCTCCAGTCTTAGTTTGCAAAGCTCCATGGTATTGTGACAAACAGGGCTAAGGACTTTTGCTGATGTCTCAGTGGAAGTACTATTTATTGCATTGTAAGAAAAAATAGATACGTATATACTCTGTGAAAGGAGAACTTCAAATGTTTGTAAATGTTCCCAATACTTTTCTAAATTTCTCGGGGTTACAATGTAAACAAGAAAACCCATAGGAATCATTTCACTTGTGAGCTTGCAGCGAGCGCCATCTTCACCCTGTCACGCCAGCATTTCCTCTCAGAGACCATGCGTGGTGAGGGCTGAGCCAGGTGGGCTGGCTGAAGGTCCCAAGGCCTTCCTTTATTTGCTCTGACCGTGAGAAGTTAGATCACCTTCATAAACCTATATCTTCATCTGTAAAACGAGGATAAAAAATAGCCCCTATTTCAAAAACCAATTGTGAGAATTAAATGAAATAATAAATGTGAAGTGCTTATTTGTATAGAACCTACAACTTTGAGGATACTTGATAAGTGACACCTTTTTCTATTTTTGTTATTGCTGTAAAAGACATTCGTCAGAAGCTGAGTGAGTTGTACTAAATTGAATTATAAACACCTGCTTTGGGTAAGACACTGGGCGGCTGGCCCATCACAAATACCTCAAAGGAACAAAGGGCTGTAGAGGAGCAGTGCTGGGACACTTCAGGAATGTAAAAGGCATAGGCACACCCACACAGGTGCATGCACCAGCAGCCCATCCACATCCACACACCCACACGGACACGCAAACACACTCACTGGAGCAGAGCCCTGCTCATCAATATTTCATGAAGGTCTCACATCTCCCAGCCTCCCTTGCAGTGGGTTGGATGCTCTGGACAATGAACTGTGAGCAGAAGTGACAAGGGTCACCTGATTGATCACTTCCCAGATGAACAGGTAAGAACCAGTGTGCCTCCTCTTCTCCTGTTGCTGGGACCTTGGGGGCCATTGTCCTAGGTCAGATAGGTCAAGGTGGAGGAGCTGCCTGACCCACATCAAATGCTATGTGAGAACTAAACCTTTGTGCATTAAGTGACTGAGATATTGAGGTTAGCCGTAGGAGCTAGTGTCACTCACTCTGAGACATTTACTTATAACCTAAAAGGGCTGAGCTCTAGAATGGACTCTCGGCAAAGGCAAGAACAATGTCCAATGGTTGCTTTCATGAGACAGCTCAGATATGGTTGACTTTCAACAAACATTGTATCCAATACAATGCACATGACAGTGAACTGTTGCCATATCTTTGCCTCCTATATTTTCAACCCCATGGTGGTTTATGCCGTGTTGGAAATATCTGAGAACTGGACGATTTCCTCATCTCTTTCTGGCCCTCCTGATGATTGAGGCTAATGTCTCTCCCAAATCTAGATATCCAGAGCACAGGATGTGGCTTCTTGGAAGAAGACAGGGAGGGACCCATGAAGGACCAAAGGAGTCCCGGCCATAGGCAGAGAATATATAGACAAGAGAACTGGGGATCCATAGGGGAGACCAAAGGAAAACAGTAATTCGTGGGATGCAAGCTGTGGATGACATCAAATGGGATCAAAGACTCCTGATGGTGATTGAGATTAGGGAAGAGGGAGGAAGCTGGTGGTTGCAATGTGAGCATAGTGCTGGTTCAGTGGTAACAATAGCCAATGCCTACCAAATGTCTGTTATGTGCTGCATATCTTATGAATGCTATCTTTTCTGGTCTTCCTAACAACCTTATGAAATAGGATTGATTACATTTTAAAGGTGAAAAAAGTGAGGCTCAAAGATGTTAAGTAATTTGCCTGAGATCACAGATTTATTGAATCTTGGGGTCAAGATTCAAAACCAGATTTCTCAGACTCAAAAGCCCTTCCTCTCCTCACTTTACCGTGTTGCCTCCCAAGAAGAAGGAAGGCATGAAAAAAATGGTCATTACCTGTGCAACTTGGCAGGGCAGTGTGTTGGGGCTTCAGCCAGGAGGAAGAGGAAGCCGAGAAGGTGTGGCAGATGCAGGCAAGATCAAGGCCAGGATCATATTCCAAGGGGAAATCTGTTCCAGTAGTTGGGCAATAGCAGAAGTTTCCGATAAATGCAGATGGACTAGGAAGGTAATGATATTCTTGTTCCACTTGGTCTGTTTGGCTGGAAGTATAGGGCAGACGTTAACCTCTTGAGAAGGGGTCTGGTCAGGACTGGGCAGGGCATCAGTGCTTCCACCTGGACTTCTGCGCAGGGCTCTAGTCCCAGCAGGTGGATTGGAGACAAATTAGAACATGGAGACAACATGCGGCACACTGACGAGGGAGCCCAGCAGAGCTCTGGCAGCAGAGGCTGTGGAGGTGTCCAGGTTTGCCTCAGGCCACGGGATGCTAAGGGGCAGCGGTAGGGTCTGTACTCTCAGCTGGTGGGTTTAAGCCTCCAAATGCTCGGGTTGTCTGCCTACAGCTTAGGGCTGTGGAGAAAGTCAGCGACTGACACAGGTTCAGAGGTAACAAACTGCCACGTGATTCCAAGTTGCAAGTTACACTTCACTCCATTTGAGGGTCCAGTTCCGAATGGAGTTTAGGGCCAAGAGAAGGGAAGACTGAGTACCTGTAAGGTCAGGAGGTTGGTTGTAAGGTCAGTGATGTGGTTGTTGACATGCATGAAGATGAAGATGAGCCAGGTTCCAAAAACTTAAAGTTAGACAACTGAGACAGCAGATCCCAAGAACGTGAGACAGGAGACAAAGCAGCAGTTCTTCAGATACCTGCTACCAGGCTGTGTGAGTCCCCAGGACATGTCCCTCTATTAGGAACTGCAAACTAATGACTCTGGGATTCTGTCCAGTTTTGTTTGGTTTGCACAGGGTTAAAAGGGAATTGAAATGCCCTGGGAGAGGCCTATGTTTTCCTGGTCCCCACAGTTTCAACCAATCTGAGCTGATATCTGGACAGCTTCACTCGTGTGTACAACCTGCCCTAGTCATGGGCATTCGCCACCCCTCTGTAGATCTTCGAGAACCACTGCAGGGACTTCCTCCAACTTGCCTTTTGTTCCATGTAGATGCATTGGCCCAGCTTCAGACTGACTTTCCGCTGCAGGACTGACAGGACGGTGAGAGCTGGCCCTACCCTCCCTGCCTCCCCTCTGCAACCATGTTCTCCAGGACAGGACACGGAAATGCCTCCAGCAGCCCTCACCACCATCCTACTCAATCCGGAAAGGGAGACCAAGGCTGAAGAAAGGAGAACATTTGTTGAGAAAGGACAGCCAGATAAAGGTTGGAAGGGGGCAGCAAAGACCATGGGAGAAAGAATGGCTTTCTCCTGGAAGTCCAAATGCAATGCTGATATGTCAAGGTGCTTTTACACATGTATTTCCTAGGTTCTGGGGTTTTTAATCATAAAGTCTTGCTTGACCTATTGAGTAAGGAAGGCTGATGGGACAGCCAAAAGAGCGACTCTTCATGCACCATTCTTCAAGGAGCTTGTAGGCATGGTGCCTTTGAGAGGTGAGTTCTGGGGTCTCCAGAGGAGGAGGAGCTTCAGGTTTAGGGAAACACAAAGACTTGAGCAGAGCTGAGTGAATTAGGACCGAGAGGGTGATTATTCTTCATTGTTCAGCCTGCCCCATGCCAAAGCTAGCCCAGTTGGCTATTGAGACAGAGTGTGGCTAATCCAGAGGGAGATGTGCTGTCAGTGAGTGTAAAGACATGCCAGAGACACACCAGATTTCAAAGACCTGGTTTGAAAAGAAAAATGTAACCTATCTCATTAATGAGTTTTATGTATGTTATGTGCTGAAATGATAATAGTTGGATTTGTTGTTAGTGCTGTCGAGTCAATTCTGACTCCTAGCAACACTGTCCGGCAGAGCAGAAGCCTGTCCAGTCTTTTTGCGCCATCCTCTCACCTTCCAGCAATCTATCAGACAGTGCTCTGCTGCTATTCGTAGGGCTTACATGGCCAATTTTTCAGAAGTGGGTGGCCAAGTCCTTCTTTCTAGTCTTAGTCTGGAAGCTCTGCTGAAACCTGTCCACCGTGGGTGACCCTGCTGGTATTTGAAATAGCAGTGGCGTAGCTTTCAGCATCACAGTAACATGCAGTCATGACACTACTCCAGTATGACAACCAACAGGTGGGTGGTGAGTTTCCCTGACCCAGAAATGAACCTGGTGAGAGCGCTGAATCTTAACCACTAGTGGGCTGGCCAATATTTTGGATATATTA
Source organism: Tapirus indicus (assembly GCA_031878705.1). Lineage (NCBI taxonomy): Eukaryota > Metazoa > Chordata > Mammalia > Perissodactyla > Tapiridae > Tapirus > Tapirus indicus. The sequence continues at coordinate 77,719,995 of CM062921.1, forward strand.
GATTAAATAAATCATATTATTAAATCATTTTACTGGTTTCTTTTCACTTTTTAAAATGTGGCTACTAGAAAATTTTAAATTACATATGTGGCTTGTATTACACTTCTCTTGGACAATGTTGGTCTAGGCTCTTCTTAATACTCCAGGAGCAAAATATAAGAACACAGTGAAACACACACACACACACACACACACACACACACACACACACACACACATGCTCTGTTGAGGGTTCCAGGCAACTCCAGCAGCTGGAAGATAAGTCTGCTGAACTGTTCTCTTGAAACTATACTAAATTCTCAAAAATAATGCAGACATTTCCTTGGCTCTTGGTGACCCCCTGCTATTGATCAGTCTCCCTTTTTTTCCTTGTCATCAGCCCTCCATTCCTGCCATCTCTGCCCTTACCATATCCCACCTCAAACCCAGCTTAGGTTGTTTTCCACTTTTTTAAATGCCACCATAGATTCAGGGTGTGAGATGTGTTGGAGGAAAACAAACAAGCACTTACATTTTGGGAATAAGAAATTGTTTTCCCCAGACTGTGGAAGTTAACATAATGGGGCTTTTTTGCATTCCAGCGCAACGCTGGATCCGGCAGGCTGGCTGCTGTCTGATATAATGTGAAACATAACTCACTGGTCATTTCGATGTGTAAAAAGTTCAGCAGTATTGTTGCAACTATCATCATGAATCAGGAACAACTTTCTTCAGGGACTCTATTGCCTCTTGATTTAGTATTTCCTGGCAACTTGCCTATCATGGAATGAAGCCATGATTGCTTCCTACACAAAATGTTATCTGCAAAACACCCCGCCAGAAACCTATAGAAAGAACGCTGACCAGCTTGCAGGGTTTGATAATCTATGGCAGCTCTTTGTACTGAGAATAAATTTGACAATGGGACTCATTGTTGAATTGGACAATATATACCATGGGACAGCTTCCAAATTAAAATGGGGTTGATACAGTGTTTTACATATCATTTTTCCCAAAGGAAAGAAAAGTGGACTCTTTTAGTTCCAGAAAGAAAATTCAGCAAAATATGTGTACTGTGAAATATGAGAAATTATCCTAAGCAAATTTCATGCTAACGTGATGAGTTATTATACAAACAGAGGGAAAAGTGAATCAGCTGTAGAGAGCAGGGGAGGGTGACAGCTTCGGGCCCCAAATGTCGAGGAGTTTCTTTTAGATTATTGCTACGAGGATGTGCAGTTCCTTACATATAAAGGAGGAGTACTTTACCTGGGAAGTACTAGGAGGAAAGGTTGGAAGAACCCTTCCAATGCCTTGTAGTTTTACCTGGCAGTGTGCTGTGGGGGAGGGGACTGGAGATGGAAATTGTGCCATTCAGTTCACAAACCCACAGTGGCACTAACCCCTAGATGACGCATGTGTGTTACGAGCCCAGATCAAGGACAGGAGTGACCCTTGGCCAGCGCTCAGCAAAGAACAAGAACACTTTCCCAGAAAACACCCCGCACCCTCCAAAACTTAGAAAAGACACCAGAGCAGAGATGCTGAGCTCCGCGCGGGGTCATCTCAGACCGGCTAGCTCCCTGGCTCCCTAGCTCCCCAGGCTGCTGAATCAGCAAAGTAACACTTAAATAATCTAAACCTGTCTTTTCTTCCTTCTCCCTTGCCTTGGGTCGGAATGATTCAGGCCAGGATCTCAACCACCGGTTTTGGACAAATATTGCACTCCCTTTGTAATGATGAGCACACAGAGAAAAACTGCCCGGCAAATGAAAAGACAGCACAGTTTAAAAGAAGGGGCCACTCTGAGGAATCAGAGAAAATATTTTCCTATGAAATATAGTTTCTGCAAGAGACGGGGGAAATGTTGAAAACACTCGTGATCTGTGTTTCCAACAAACTTCAAAAGGACATTTCTTCTATGAAGTTTGAGTGGAGAACTATAAAAAGAAAAACAAACAGATTAGGGAAGCCAGCATAAAGATTTTAAGAAATGTTCAGTTCAAATTGAAATGTGGAAAGTGAACAGCAAAATGGATCTTGCAGAAAACAGGTTTGAGGGAGCAGAAGTCAACTCTGACAGCACAAAACTCAGAGATAAAGGACAAAGAGATAAAAATAATGGTAGAATATGTAACAACCTGGACAAAAGACATATTTAATTTATAAACATTAGGAATTTCAGAACAAGAAGCAATAAAGGTGTAGCCAGCATTAAAGAACTTTTGGGGGAAATTTTCCTGAGATAAAGAAAGACTTGAGCTATCCAAATACCAGACAAAATTAATGAAAGACTTATCTTGATAATTTATTTTAATTTCAAGAATAAAAACAAATCCAGTGAGGATCCAATTAGATAAAGCTTGCCTCCCACTTCTCCTTTGCAACATGAAGAAGACCGTGATCATTGTCTATGGAATTGTGAGGAAAAAAGGATTGTGGCCCAAATGGGACTGTGAGACAAGATGTGGGATGGCAGGCAGTATAACTAGAAAGCTATTTGGTGTTTATCTGAAATTCAGATTTAACTGGGTATCCTGCATTTTTATTCACTAAATCTGGCATCCTAAGCTCCTATACCCGGCCAAGCTGATATTCAGATCCTAGCACAGCAGAGCGGCATTCTCTTGTACACATGAGCCCCAAAGTGCATGCCCTATGTGTGTCCTGGAAAAAAATACTTATTTGAATATTTTAAAACCAATTGAGGAATCAAAATTCAAAATATTGTATTTAAAAATGGAGAATCTGTGATATAAAAGACTAGTGAGGAAAATAGTCAAACAAAATCCCCTCAAAACAAACAGCTATGAAATATAATTAATGTAATTCTTGATATGATATTAAAACATAATGAACATGCCAAAAATAATTAGCAAAAGAGGACACATGATTAAAAATGTTAATTTAGTAATAACAATCTAGTTCAAATTAGCCACTACCATCACCGAAAACAAGAAGGAAAAGCAGAGTAAATCTCTCATGTGACACAGGGAATAATCAATTGACATTTCTTTGTTTTTCATAGTGAAAATAGATTCCAATGTATATTTATTAAATGACACTAATAATAGAATAAAAATAATAGATACGGTTTCCAAAACCAGAAAGGAAAAGTCAAGTTAAAAAAAAATAACTGTAGTCTGTATAGGAAGGCCTATTAAAAAGAACCATAAAACAAAATAGTAGAAATGAAACTAAACATATACATCTTGTTAATAAAATGATTGGGATAACTCATTTTTGAATCAGACTCATACTGAGTTAAAAATAAAATATAAATATTGCATTAGTGTACCCAATCAATCCAAAAATAACAAAAATAAGGCAATGGGCGAAGATGTAGTGAATGAATCCAAACTAAAGGAAAGCAGGAGTGGGGATATGAACAGGAGACAAGGTGGAACCCAAAGCTGAAACAGTCAAGATGATAAACAGAGTTAATTCATTCCACTAAAAGAAAAAATCCACAGCAAAGATATGGCAGGTTTGCACTTTCTATGATGAATATGAAAGTATCAAATGTAGTAAACCAGAGACTTGAGCAATTCAACGAGAAGAGAGAAGTGCTATCATAGCAGGTGATGTTAACACCCTTCTGTCGGGACAGATCAAGTGGACAAAAATGAATAATTATGTAGAGTGTTCAAACAATGTAACAAATTTATATCCCCAAAATGGAGAATGTACAACTTTTCCAAACATACTTAACGACATTTCTACAAATTGATTACAAAGAATATCTTAATAGATTCCCCAACTAGTGATTAAAATTCCACCAATGGACGTGTTTTTGGTAGTGTCGTGGACCACCCAGTATGTTGAGAGATCCTCATGATGATGGCTGTTGACGTCATGAAATAGTAACCTAGATCCTGTGATGGGCATGTCCCTGCAGCGTGCCAAAGCCCGGGAGGTTAGGAGAGGCCGTCAGCATACGTGCAAAAGAAAAGAAACTAGACTTTGGTCGGTTGTGAATGTACCGTCTCCTGACGCCAAACTTTGGTTATTTGTCCAGGCGGCAACTGTTGACAGTTCAGCCAATGAAGGGACCCAAATCTAGTTAGTGCCTCTGGAGTAAATAGTCTCCATTTCCAACAGGAGGACAGCAAACTTTCTTAACCCTCACTCCTGCTTTGGATTTCAGACTTCTACACTTTGGAGGGCTGCTGCTGTGGAATGAGAATGACTCACTCCAGAAGCGCTGTGCTTTAGGAAGAATGATTTTTATTGTGGAGCCCAAGTTACTCTGGAAATATAAGCTGTGTAACCTGGGGAAGGCGTGTCTCATTTTGAGAAACATTGCAGAAGCGTGTGTGATCTTTTATGGAGTGACTATAACGTGATTTATGAAGTGATTCTTCACTGAACAAACTAACTCAGGGGATCTTAAATATTGAAAACCACTACTGTGTTGCAAATCAGTTTACGTTTCCACGTGACTTCTCTGCAATGCATTTATTACACAAGGTACAGCCAATGTGCACCCAGGAGGAAAAATCACTGAAGCTGTGCACAGCCATCAGCAGAATGTCAAATGAAGAGACCACATATCAGGAGTGATTTGTGCTTAAAGACAAAGTCACCCGGTGCAAAGTGAGTAGACTGTTTTTAGTAAGTAGATAATTAAGAAAAAGCATGGAAATAGGTCCTCCAACATGCACATGTGCTCCATCTAACCACTGACTAGGCGGTGACTTTGTGTTTTTAAGGAGCTGAACTCACCGGCTCTCTTCATCTGAGTTAGAAGAATCGGACCAAGGAGAAGAATGGTGCTGAAAAGCTCCTCAGCCATCTGGGGGTCCCTGAGGTTGCTGGAGCCCCCCTTATCCTGTCCCTGGTCACCCTGCCTGTCAGAGAAGGGAGTTGAGTTCACACATGCCCAGTCTAAGTGTACGCCTATTTACATACATACACAATCTCATCGAGACCTCCTTTGAATTTAAACACTTACATCAGTTATTTACAACTGCGTGATTTCACTCCACATGGTGGTGACATTTTTTTCTCCAAATATGGACTCTTTGGATGGTAATAAATAAAGCAGTCTGGGCATAGGAAATGGAGTATCCTTCCCCGGGGGTTATTCCAGGGAAGCATGGACGGAAGCAGAGCCTTGCTATTTCAGGAAAACTGGTGGAGGCTGTATTGGATGGCTGGTAGCTGGGCGGCAGCCGTCCTCAATCTCACAGCTTGAACAGAGGGGAGCTGCCAGATTTGCATTGTTTAAACACTTAACTAAATTAGCTATGAAAAGAAGGATGGGAGGAGCCCTGCTTCATGGGGGAACACAGGCCTTCTGGCTTCACACACACACACACACACACACACACACACATTGATTTTCCCAGGTCAGCCAGGAGGAACTGGAGAGGAATTGTATGCCCTTTATAGTAAGACTAAAAACAACAATAACAAAAATGCCAGTGTTAGAAAGCTGTGCCTGGCAGGGGCTGGTCAGGGCTCCTGGGCTGTGGGCCTACAGGCTGGGCTGAGGGTCGGAGTTGGACCCCGGATTAGCAGAGTGAGGACTGGTCTAGGGCAGCAGATCCAAAAACCTAAGGAAGAGAACCCAGGGGCTCCAGAGCTGGGGATGGGAAACACTGGGCTGAAGGCAGGTGCTGTAGGGTCCGGCTCTCTGAGGCTCTCTGGAACAATTCCTGGTCTAGTGGATTTTTAGTTTGGCTACTGTTGGTTAGGGGACAATTACATCTAAGAATGTTAAATATTGGCTCTTCATCAAGCTGGGGTTGTTTCTAGTGGATGGCCACAGATCTCTGTCATTGAACTTATCCTCTTCAACATTTAATCGATGCATTGAATGACACCACGGAAGACATTTATCTAACATTCTAATAACTCAAATATTAAGGCATATATGAACTGGAAAACAGAATCATGATTTGATATAAATTTGAAAAAATGGTGAACTGAGCCAAGATCAACAACGTGAACCTTCCTAGGAATAAACCAAAGATTCTAAAACTAGATTCCAGAGATCCATTTCATAGGTGCAATATGGGAGGACCATACCTGGACAGATCCGGGACCTATGAAAACACTCTTCGGCTCTAGTTAAGGTCATGGTGATTCACAGAGAGCCAGGACTGTCTTGTGACAGAGAAAGAAACAGCCCAGGCAGCACCTGAAGGTTCTGATCTGGCTCAGCCCTCAGGACCCTGAAGACCCGTGAACAAGCCAGGAACGGACACCTTTTCAAGGGGGAAATTTGTAAGGGAGGTTAGGTATTGACCCTGGAAAAGAAAAGATTCTGCAAAGATATGGTCTCCATCTCTAAAGACTTCTGTGGAGGACTGGAAGTGACTGCTCAGACAGACCTAGAGGGCAGAAGTTACAGGGAGGAAGATATAGGCTTAAAATAATCAAGGTGTCCAGAAAGGGGGTGTCTGCTTTGCAAAGTGAGGATTGAGTGTCTGAGGAGAGGAAAGGAGGCCAGTGTTGGGGGAGATGCCCTGGGCCTTAGAGGAGGCGCCTCTGGCACCATGATTCTCTGAGCCCAAGCAGACACAGTTTAGTCCTCTTTAAGAACCAAAATCCATACCTTCCCCTGGATAATAACATGAAACATCATTAATGAATGGGACTTCTCAAAGTGACCGTTGGGAGGCTGAGCTGCATCTTCCCCAGGTGGAGAAAAGGAGTTTAATCTTTCAGCAGACAAAAGTCCCAGCTGAGACCAAGGCATGTTCTGAGTCTGGCCCGACCTCCTGGGGTCTTCAGGCTGAGATCCGGCTCCGTGGGGACCCACCCTCTGAGCTGCTGTGTAGTGACTGAGGCACGTGCCCCAGAAGATCAGCCTCGCTGTGTTCATATCACTGCACTACGGCCGATTGAAGCTCTTTCCGTCCCCATTCTGGGGGATGGCAGGGAACTGGTGTCTATGTTTCTGGGGCTTGGTGGGTGGGCAAGGGAGCCTTTGATAAAGCTGCATAGCTCCCAGAAACCATCGCAGACCCCCAGTCTGTAATTTTCTTCTTAACCTGGTAGCAGTTTTTCCAGATCACCTCTGCTTTACTCCAGGCTTGTGACGGGAATAGTCACATTTCTGTAGTTCCATTTCTGCATATGTTTGCTGGGTGACCCTGGACAAGTTATTTGGTCTGTTAGAATCTCTGTGTCCTCATCTATAAAGTGGGGATAATAGGGGTTAACTCAGCGATTGTTGTGAGGTTTAAATCATAATTGCACATGCTGTACACTGGGGGACGGTCTGCAGCCCACACGCCACAGGACCTGGCACATACTGAGGTCCTAGCTTATTAATTGTTGCTGTTCTGATTATTTTAGGTAATTGCACGCATTTATTTTCTCTTTTATATCGCCAGTTCTTTGAAGATAGAACTTAGGTCTTACAAATTTTTCTATAAGCCAGAAGTAGTTTCATGTTTGACACATAGAAGTTGCCTAAGGAATATTTATTACATGAATGAATGGCTTATATTTTAATGTAATATACTGTTAATTACAGAAAGAACATCAACATAAGGAAGTAGCTTTAAGGTAATAATAAAAATAATGAGCAATTATTAATTGCTTCATTTGGACCAGGCACTTTACATGCAGTACTGAATTCTCACAATAACTCTCAGAATACTAACTCCATTTTACAGATGGAAACATTGAGGCTAAGAGTGTAGTTAACTTGCCTAGAAGCCTATAGCCTGGATTTGATCCCTCCAGGGGTGTGTCACATCAAAGCCTGTGATCTCCACCACGAGGCGACTGGACATTGGAGCAGATCCCGTTTCACCAACAATATCCGTATGCAGTGGGAATGGCCCCCCACCCCCAAGCCACTTCCTGATCTCATGGCAGCACCCCATTTGGCCCTTACACAGAGCCCTGGAGAAGCCGTGTTCTTCAACCTAGATTCTAATCAATAGCCTTGCACTTTCTGTATACATCCTTGCTGAGTGTGACTGCATGTGGAGCATCTGTGCTGGAGACAGGCCACCCCCGACGGGCTCCTCTGTTTCCTGTCCCCTCAGGGCACTCATCTATGGCAAACAACCAGGGGAAGACCCGGCTGCGCGAGTCTTGACAATCAACATCATCATCACTGTTATTCCTTTGTGGTCAAGAACATTCTGCCAGTAGAGATGAAGGTCTTCCTCCAAAGGGAAACTCCTTTTACAACTCTGGGGTGTCACTCTCTTTGAAGCCACTAACCACTTGACTTTAATAAATGTACTATGACTAATTGATTGTAATCTCTCCCCGAAATACATAGAAAAAATGAAAACTAGATGAACTGGGAAGGCATCTTAAATACCAGTTAATTTGGACATGTTTACTGGACTTGAGTTAACCTGATCGATTAAATATAGAATTCGATTTAAGTTACACACCACAGATTTGTGTTATCCTTGTGAATATCAACAGGTTCCTGTGTTTCTGCTTGCTTTGAGGTCACAGAGTTCAAAACCAGAGCTGCCCGTGTGACTTGCGGCCTATACTGCACTGCCGTGGTCTTATTACTGAATGTATTTCTTAATATCTTTTTCCCATGTGCTGTTTTAGTTAAGTGGTCTGGAAGGAACCAGGAGCAAAAAAACAAAAAAAGAAGAAAAAGATAAACTCTTCCCCCTAGAAAATTTATTTACAAAACATCCTTCTTTGATGTTTTAGTAACAAAACAGTTTTGCACTTAGAATTCCCAATTTACATTTTCTTCTTTCTATTTTTATACAAAGCCTTTTTTTCCCCTTCAGAGGAACAGATAAACCTAGATATTACGGTGGTAGACTGGTGAAAGGGGTAAGCGAACTTATCTACAAAGGGCCATAACATTTTCAGTTTTGCAGGCCATATGCAACTGCTCAAGTCCGCTGCTGTAGTGTGAAAGCAGCCGTAGATAATACATAAACAAATAAGTGTGGCGTGTCCCAATAAAACCTTATTTACAAAAGCAGGCAGCAAGCAGATGGGTGCAGTGCGCCAGCCCTTATTCTAGAGAGTCAAACGGACCTCGGTTCACACCTTGTCTCCATCGCCAGCTCTGTGAATGACTGCAGGCTGTGAACCTCAGTTTCCTCATCTGTAAAACGGGTGTTACAATACAGACTTCCAAAAGTTACTGAGGGTTAGATGAAGTGTAGCACTTCTAAAGCACTAATTAAATGTGTGTCCTTAAAATAAAAAAGAGAGAGGATGATCCACACTGTAAGTGAGATCAATGCAAGAATTTTCCTGTGGAGGTGATGTGAGGCTGAATTAGAGATAATTCCTGACCCCTGGCTATTCTTTGGTCTTTTGACTTCAGTTTATTTGAAAGGATTAAAGAAGAAAAAACTACATGGGATTTATTTATCTACTGAAAAGATAACATTACAGATATTTTCTCCTATATTTCTCAGCGAGGCCACAATGATGGTCCGGGCAAAACAAGTTCTCAGACAATCTTGTCTTGCCCTGAAGGGTTTTTATTTCATTGATAATATCAGTTACTTTATTTTCCTGTTTTGCCATGGCTACCAGGAAGCTCCAAATGAAATTTGTGGTTTAATTTTCAAAATCCAGGAGTTCCAACTTTATAATATGGATCAAGATCATGGCAGGTACTTTTTATGGAGCACCTACTGTGTGCTTGGCGCTATTCCAGACACCCGGGATGTAGTGAGACATGTTCCTGATCTCTTGGAGCTTCACTCTTAGTGAGGGAGCTAGCTAATAAACATGGGAGCAGAAATCTTAATTTCAGAGCGTGGCAGAGTGCTGTGACAACGACAAAGCATTGTAACTTGATAGCCAGTGACTGACCGAGGGGTGCATTTCAGGGGTGATCCAGGAAGGCCTCTGATGAGACGTGCAGTGGCAGGAGGGAGGAGCGTGACGGCCCTGTGTGCAGAACACGTGTAGCATGTTGGGGCCCAGCAAGAAGGCTTGAGCAGAGTAGGCAAGGAGACAGGGCGGAGTGGGGGGCCATTTTAGTGTAAGGAAAGACTCTGGGGAGCTTCCCGCTGGGGAGCCTGGAAGCCTGGAATTTTCACCACACCCCAAATTTGCCTCACCATTGAAATGGCATCTCTCTTTCTACCTGCCTCCACTCCTCTGAAGCTGCCCCTCTTGGGGTCACCAATGCTCTCCTAGCAGCAAGCCAGTGGGCTTTTTTTTTTCAATCTACTTTAAAAAGTTTACATACAATAAAATTCACTCTTTTTGGTGGACAGTGCTGAGTGCTGAGGAGTGCATAGAGTCACGTAATCAACCCCTACAACCAACAGAGCTCATTCTAATTCCCGATCTTATTATCCTCAGAAGTATGGGCATAAGAACCCATCTTCTCTCCTGACCTCTTCCTGCTTCCCTGGCTGTGAACTTCTGGCATCCTTTAGCCTTTTTCTTGAACATTAGGTTTCTCAAAGTTTCATCCTTAGTCCTTTTCTCCTCTCATTTTGTGTTTTTTCCAGAGGACGCTCACCCACCCCTGGCTCTGGTTTGCTAGTCCATCAACAGCCTCTCCTTCCAGAGGCCTGCGGGGTCACGTGAGTCCTCGCCTCCCTCCAGTCTGTTCCAGCATCAATCCTCAGTGACTTTTGCCGACTCCCCTTTTACAATTGCCTCTGTTGTCCAGCTGCCTCAGCGTTTGCTCTCAGCTTTCTCCTGTATGTTCCTTCATAGCCCTTATTATTGCAACTTACTGATTCATTTGCTTATTGTCTATATCCCCACTAAAGAGAAGCTCCAGGAGGGGAGGGGATTTTACCTGTTTTGTTGTATTTGCAGCATCTGGAACCATGCTTGGCACACGATAAGAGTTTAATAACTATTTGAGGGATGACTGACTGATAGATTAATATTGATGACCTGGTGCTCATTTGGACATCTCACTCCGACACTCCTGGTCCCTCAAAGGCACCCTGCCCAGCACTGCTCTGCCGTGTAACTTCCCCTTGGGGCAAGAAGGAGCTGAGATCCCTGGTACAGATTAGGCTTCCCTAGGCGGGGGCTGCCCTGGGGAGAGGATGGGGAGCGGAGCCTGAGCGACACAAGTGTGCGTGCCCTGACCCAAACAGGGAGGTTCTGAGACGTGAGGGCCGAGGGATGTGCCTCTTGAGGGGAAGGGTGGTGTCTGCGGGGAAGGGCCCGGAACCGGGAACAGGATGTTCCGCCGGGATTTGTCTGCCTCCTGTGTCCCGTGTGAGAGGCCAGATCGCCCCCCCCCAGAAGCAGAGAATTAGAGGCTGGAAGAGGTCATTTAGTCTTGAGAAGCACATTGGTGAGCTGTTGCATTTCCCCTCCCTTGTCCTGTTCACCTTTCCTCAAGCCAAGCGAGGGAGCTTGGAGTGGATTAGTCAGAGATCTGAAGCAGATCCAGGCCTGGCTGCCTCAGGAATGGCCTCAAGTTCTTGATTTTGTCAGGACAAAGGATGCATGAGTGTGTCCCCTTTGCCACAAGAGACCCAGCCTGGAGACACTTTCAATTCTTTGCCCACGAGGGCCACCTCCAAAGGCAGTGGTGCCCCAACAGAGGGAGAATGTGTAGGGTGGATAACTGAAACCCAGACAAGGGGGCTGCAGGGGAGAGGGTCCCAGAGTCAAGGTTCTCTGAGAGCACTAATCACCCCATGAGCCCCAGGGAGAAACACATCGGAGGGTCGCAGGACCATCAAGTCAGACCTCACCTGCCTTCACCTTCCGTTCCTAACCCTGGAGGAGTAAGAAGCTTGGCTAGCAAAGCAGAGGGAGGAATGAAGAGGAACCACCTCGCAAAATGGGGAAACAGAGAAGGCGCTCACGGTGGGCTTTAGCCTGAGACAGAGCCAGGCTGAGGACAAGCCTTAACTTCAGTGAAGTTCATGGTTGGGACTATTCCAGGTGACTGGACACTTAGTGACTGAAATGAGACTATATTTGTAAGGAGAAGTGATTGAGAAATTCTTTATTACCTGAGATAACCTGACGAACGCCATGACTTCCTCCAGGGGCAGTGAGAGAGGGGTGAAGGTGGCAGAGTGGGAGGAACCCGGTGCTTTGTGATCCTTTCCACCCAACTGACCGAGGGGAAGAGGCGGGAGCTGCCAAGACCCGAGGCAGAGGTCCTCGGAGGGGGGTTATGACAGCAATCAAAGGTGTTATGGGCTGACTTGTGCCTTCTCCCCCTAGTTTCATATGTTGAAGTCCTAACCCCCAGTACCTCAGAATGTATCTGGAGATGGGGCGTGCCCTAATCCAATATGACTGGTGTCCTTATGAGAAGAGATTAGGACACAGACTCACACAGAGGGAAGACCGTGTGAAGACACGGGGAGAAGACAGACATCTACAAGCCAAGGAGAGGGGTCTCAGAAGGCATCAAACTGCTGACACCTTGGTCTCCGACTTCTGGCCTCTAGGACTGTGAGAAAACAAATTTCTGTTGTTTAAGCCACCCAGACTATGGCATTTTGTTATGCAGCTCTAGCAAACTAATATACTTCCTAACTATTTATTTTCCTGATTTCTTCTGTTTATTCTTGTATGTTTAGTCTTGTTATTAAAAAGATACCAAGTTTCTAGAAGGGAAAATGTCAGATTCTTTATTTCTAAATGTCTATCTCGGCTCACCTCACTTCTACAGGGCTTTCTCTGCACTGGGTGCTCAGTGAATACTTGAACAAAACGTTTTCTTGGGGAGAAGACCGGCATCAGAGGGGCCCAGCAGAGAGGACGGGGTACAGGTCCTGGGTGGGAGGACTTGAGCCCAGTGGACACGGGCTGTGGATCAACAGCAGGATTTGGGGAAGTCACACTTTACCTCCTTTGGTACCTGTCTCTCAGCCTGGTCTGCAGATGGGCAGCTCCTGGAAATGCCTGGCGGCAGTGTCTACAGACACTCAGGTGGGCTGTCTGGAAGATGAGGTTTGATAAAGGCACCCTTCAGCACCACGCTGGTCTCACGTTGATGTTGGTTTACCCTGCGGCAGCTTCTAGGCTTTATTACCAGGAAGCTCGATTTTCACAGCCGGGAAACGGAATGTGTTCTCTGTGGTCCTGGGCAGCCCTGTGCCTCAGGGAGAACTCCTTACTCCTTACTCCATGCCAGAGCCAGAGAAGCCACACTCCCACCTAAACCAGGCCTGGGAGGGGGCGTGGGTACTGGATACTGACCAACATGTATGGAGAATTTTCTTCGTTCTACCTACCAGTTAAAGAAGAAATCGGGACACAATATTGGGTTCTGGGTAAACTAAACCAATCTCAGGAGTTTATGGACCATGTGTCAATGACCTGTCCCCAAAATGAACTTACCATGAATACTTCCCACGAATACCTCCCATTCCAAACCAAACTCCTGGCATCATCTTGCATTGATGCCTCTCCACAGGGAGCAAAAAGCCGGCCTTCTCAAATAGATGTTGATGGATGTTACTGACCACTGGAAAGTTTGGTGCTAGTTCCATGAATTTGTTTCTTTGGAGCTACTCTCAAGACAGTCAAACCCACCCAAAATAAAGGGCATGCGCTTGACCTCTGACACAGAGAACTAACATGGGAGCAACCCTCAACAGATGCCATGCGTGGCCTCAGCACTCCCTCTTCTTCTTGCCCTTCCCAGAGTCGGGGAGTGGGGGCTCGGCTGCCACAAACTGGGCACAGAACTGCCAGGAGACACGATCAGTTCCCTCCACCTCCCAGGGCCTGGAGACCACTGGGGTATTTTGGACCAGATGAAGCCTGAAAATAATCTAATTTTTAACAGATGAGGTATAAAATGCTCTGCTTGTCTGTAGTTTTAGAATACAATTCCTAACACTTTTCAATAGAAAGAGATGGAAAGTGCCTGTTGTGAATGCACTGGGCACTCAGAGGAGGAGACACTCACAGGAAAGTCACTAAAACAGGTGAAGATGGAGAAGGTCATGCACCAGAATTAAAGAGCAAAGGTGGATGTCGGAGTCCCTTCACCAGCACCTTCCTTGTCCTGGTCAAGCAGAGATGTGGGGTGGTGCCCCCAGAGGAATGTTTCCCAATGCACTGAATATGGGTCCAGACCCGTCTTCAGCGTTTCTGATCTGAGTTCTGCCTCCTTCTCGATTCCTTTGCGCCTGCCCCACCAAGGAGGGCCCAGTCCAGTCACACCGGTGCGGTTCTGTCAGGACTCTCTCCCTGTATCTCCCCTCCCCATTGCCTTCCTGTCCTCAGGGCATCCCTTCTAGGTGGGCGCCCCTGTTCTTTCACAGTCCAGCCCCTGCCCCAAGGTCTTCCTTTGGCACCACTTGCATTTCTCCATCAGACCACCCTCCTCCTGAGTGGGGTTTCTCCTGCTGGACTGAGAGCAGCATAGGTGAGGGGCTGTGGCCTTCCAGGCGGTACCCCCAGCAAAGGACCCACACAGTCCTGGATTTAGGGGATATCTGTTAAGAAGACGAAGAAAAAGTGATTGTTGTGGAGATTTTAAAAATTTATCCCTATTTCCTCCTCCAACTCAAGTATAGTGGGCAAGGGAGTTATTACCTTTGTAAAACTGGGATAGCTGCTATCCGTTTGGAGAACAACTAAATCGAATCACTTCTCTGGCATCCATTGCCCTTTGACGATTCTACCCTTTTCCATTTGTCCTTTTCTGTCTCTTGGCCAGCCAGCTGAGCCTCACGAAACCAGACCCTGGCTCGAGGGTGTGACTACACTGGAAAATTACTTACCCTATCTTAATTAAAATGCTTAAGCTTCAGTTCCCCATCTGTGAAATGGGGAAAATGGTACTCATCTAACAGCTGTGAAGATTAAAAGTGAGATGGCAAAGTAAAGTGTCTATCCTGAGCCAGCTCAGGTGAGCTCACCATGAGCATGTCATCGCATCCCTCTCATTGTTTATCCCTCCTCCAGTACCACCACCAGAACCCCACCTAGCGACTCTCCTCTTCCTGAATCTGGTGGCATCCATTCTTACATCCCAGCTCTGCCTCATGGCTACAACATCCATAAAAAGTCCCTTAGCCACTCTAAACCTCGACATCTTTGCTGATAGAGTAGGGTTAATGATATTATCTACCTCATAAGGTTATTGCAACACTCGACTAAAACAACCAAGTGCTTGAAAGTTGTCTGGCCCAGGTTACAGTTCCATAAATATCCCATGGGCAGGGATGTGCGTGATTTTGAATCTCCGCGTGCCTGTTCCAGAGTCTCGGCCTAAGAGACATTTGGATATGAAGCAGAATGCATGGGAGCTGTGCAGGCCATCGCTGGGTTGAGACCATGTTCCAGACTGATTCCCCACAGGTGGGCTTTGGATAAGGCTTGTCATCATATTGGCCTCACTTTCTCTAACCAAGATGCTGCCTTAAACATGGTGATGGCTGGATTCTAAAGTCGAGCTGTGCGCCTGACTCCTTCAGGCCCCTGTCATCCTCTGAGCTCAGTGCTCAAGTTACGGCCCATTTACTTCAGATAACTTTGTGTGTTTGTAACATTGGGCTCACTAGACTATTAGATTTTTGACCAGAGGAATTGGGTCTTCATTTCTCTTGCATTTTTCCTCAGAGATTAGATCACTGTAAAAATTTAGTTTCTCTTCATGGGTCCATTTTGTGCTCATACTTTCTCCTGCCTTCCAATCCCATTGCCAACTGGTGATTTGGGGTCTTTTAGAGGGGGCAGTAAAGAGAAAAGTAAATCTAAAAGAAAATCATGTCAGAAATCTCTAGGACTCCCTAAAGGTATAGTTAAAAAAACAAAAAGAGTAAAATGAGACTAGAGCATGTGTAGTAGAAGGACACAGGGGCCCCTTTCAGAACTGTTCAGCAGTATCCTGAAGTCTCTGGGCCACGTGCTTCCAGATCCTGCACAAGGCGGATGTTTCATGGAATCAAGCTGAGGTTTGTAGGCAGGAGGGGAAATCCCCTGTGTCATTGTGGCTACAATTGCAGAATGCGCATCATGGGCCTGTACTCCGAAGGGCTCCATACCTGGTTTAATGCTCTGCTGTTGTCATCTTGAAATTTTTAATAATTTTCGAACAAGGAGCCCCAGATTTTAATTTTGCACTAGGCCTGCAAATTATGTGGCCAATCTTACACCATCCTCATCCTAGACCTATCACAGTCTCTGAAGGTGGGCCCCAGGTTGTGTGTCCTTTGTAAAAAGCTGGACAGGTGACAGCTGATGAGCTGTCACGGCTTCCTGAGGGACTCTTGCCTGCTGAGACCTTCCTGTGGTCATTTGCTCTTCTGTGAGTACTCAGGGTAAGAAAGAACAGAGTTACATAGAGTTACATTTTGCCAGTTGACTCCCATTGAATTAAAAAGCAGGATGCTAAGAAACCACTTGCCTCTTCTGAGAGTTTGTGCTACAGCTCGTGTCACCAGGCCCAGGTTCTCACTTAGCTCCCCAATGTTCACGCCAGCCTGTGGCATGGGCTGGGCCTGGTTTGCCTTAGTTTCCAAACATTCTGCAGCTCTTTATTATCCCCTGATTATTTTTAAAAATAACAATCCTCTATGTGATTCTGATGATGTTTAAACTGCTGTGCCTTTGTTGGAGATGCTCGACTGGCAGAAGAGTGTGGAGCCCGGTGGGGAAGACGACAACAAATCAGATCACGTCAATGGAGGCTGTGTGTTTTGGAGGAGGGGAGCGCAGGTTACAAAGGAGGGGACAGCAGTGGTACCTAGGCTTTATGGGTGCTTGGGAGTAGGCCATCTGGGTGCTCAGGAGTGAGGGTTAAAGTGAGTCTCAAAGATGAGTAGAATTAGATATGGGAGCACGGGCCATAGCTGAGTGCTCCTGGCGAGAAGTGGGATTGGTTGAGGGCTGGAGGAGGTGCTTCTGAGGAAGTGCCATGTGGCTGGAGCATAGGGATTGCTGGGAAAGCAGGAGGAGATGAGACTGAATAGACATGCAGAGACTGCATCCTGAAGCCAGATTCCATACTTAGGGCCACAGCTGGAGGCGGAAGCTATAGAAGGCTTAGCAAGTGGCTTGATCTGATACCCACTCTGGCTGCAGAGTGGACTGTGGATTCCACATTGGGAGGGGATGAGGGAATGGAAGGAGGCCAGGAAAAGGACACCTGGGTTTCTGAAAATCAGCATTTGTAATTTACCTAATAAGGTGGCTTGATTCAGGGTGGTGGCAGGAGAGTGATGGGTGACAGATTCCACATATGTTTAGAACTAGGACTTGGAGACTGAGATTAGGTAAGGGATGAGAGAGCAGGGGAGTGAGGGCTGGTGACCTGGTACCTGCTTAGGGGGCTGCATGGAGGGCCTTGTCATCTAGATAACATCTGTCCAGGAGAAGCAGGTTTGCAGAGAGGGGAAGAACAAGTCCCACCTTGAAAGAGCTGAACCTGTGATCCCTTTGAGACATCAACTGAGCATCTCACAGTTAGTTTGCTAGCTCAGAGACAAGGTCTGAAGGAGGGAGCAATTAGCAAACAGGTGTACATAACACAAGACATGCTGAAAAGTCTGCCCAGGGACAGTGTGAAGGGTGAGAAGAAGAGGACCAGGTCAGAACCCAAAGGAACACCGACCCTTGTGGATAGGTGATGAAGGAGAGTCAGAAAGTTTCTGGACACCGTCTAAGCTTTCACACAAACTTTCATTTCACTCTCTTCTGAAATGTCGGTGGATGCCCCTTTGGTCTCTTGCTTGGGCCTACTTATCTCAAATGTCTAAATGGATCTCAGCACCTTCTGGAAAGCGGACCCACCTAACTCAATGGTCCTGGACACAGGAAAAGTCCTCTTAACAGGTTATTTCCCCCAGAATGTCTACTAGTATGAGTAAAGATGAATAGTCAAGATTGTTGCCCTTGCGATTAGGAGAATGCCTAACACATAGTAGTCACTCAGTAAATATTTGTTGAATAAATGAACACATGCTTAGCAATTTTAGATATTTTCAGGGCAAAACTGACTCATCCTCCACCATGACCTGGTGATCAGTTCCTTCCTCTGGGACTGAGAAGAGCTGACCTCACCAGCTCTCTAGTCATCAGCCCTTCCTGTCTTGGGCTCATTTCTCAGAGCAGCTCAGTATGGTTACCATTTCCCTCTGGGTAATCACTAGGGCACTGAGGGACAGAAATGACTGCTTTTTTAAAAAAAATTAAATTTAACATAATTTATTAAAAAAAATTTCCCCAGCTTTATTGAGGTGTGATTGACAAAAATTGTAAATATTTAGGTTATACATGTGATTTTTTAAAAAGGTGGACAACATGATGAAATGATATATATACACATTGTGAAATGATCACTACAAACCAAGTTAATTAACACATCTGTCACCTCACATAGTTGCCATCTGTGGAGAGAGAGAATGCGTTTAAGATTTACTCTCTTAGCAAATTTCAAGTATACAAAAGAAAGGGGAACAAACCATACTTACTCTCCTGAATGACCAATGGGGTGCCTGGACCACTGACCTGATCTCCAGTGTGTAGAGTGAGGCCAAGAGACCAAACTGACCCAGACAAATGTATCTGAAGAAAGAATGTCTTCACTTTTTTTTTTTGTGAGGAAGATTAGCCCGGGGCTAACATTTGTGCCCGTCTTCCTCTGCTTTATATGGGACGCCCCCACAGCATGGCTTGATAAGTTGTGCGTCTGTCCGCGCCCCGGATCCGATCCTGCTAAGCCTGGGCCGCTGAAGCAGAGTGCGTGAACTTAACCACTATGGCACCAGGCCCGCCCCCAGAGTGTTTTTACTTTTTTTCCACTTTATTTTAATTGTGGTAAAATATACATACCATAAAATTTACTCTCTTAACCATTTTTAAGTGTACAGTTCAGTGGCATTAAGTACATTCACATTGTTGTACAACCATCAACACTATCCATCTCCAGAACTTCTTCATCTTCCAAACTGAAACTCTGTACCCACTAAAAAATGACTTGTCATTTCTCCCTCAGGCAAACCCTGGCAACCACCATTCTACTTTCTCTCTGACTTTCACTACGCTAGTTACCTCATATAAGTGGAATCAGACAGTATTTGTCGTTATGTGTCTAGCTTATTTCACTTGGCATAATCTTTTCAAGGTTTGTCCATGTTGTAGCATGTGCCAGAATTTCCTTTTCAAAGGCTGACTAGTATTCCATTGTGTGTATCTATCATCTGTCTGCCTGCCTATCTATCTATCTATCTATCTATCTATCTATCTATCTATCTATCTATCTATCTATCTATCTATCTCTCTATCTATCTCTCTATCTATCTATCTATCTATCATCATCTATCACATTTTGTTTATCCATTTATCCATCAATGGACATTTGGATTCCTTCTACATTTTGGCTTTTGTGAATAATGGTGCTGTGAACACTGGTGTACAAATATTTCTTCAAGAACTTGCTTTCAATTCTGTTGGGTATATGCTCAGAAGTAGAATTGCTGGATCATATGGTAATTCTATTTTTAATTTTTTGAGGAAATGCTGTACTATCTTTCACAGTGGCTATTCCATTTTGCATCCTCACCAACAGTGCACAAGGGTTCTAATTTCTGCACATCCTGGCCAACATTTGCCATTTTCTTTTTTTATTTGTGTGTGTGTGTGAGGAAGATTGGCCCTGAGCTAACATCTGTTGCCAACCTTCCTCTTTTTTGCTTGAGGAAGATTGTTGCTGAGCTAACATCTGGGCCAATCTTCCTCTATTTTGTATGTGGGATGACACCATACATGGCTTGATAAGTGGTGTGTAGGTCTGCACCCAGGATCCATACCTGCAAACCCTGGGCCACCGAAGTGGAGTGCATGAATTAACCACTATGCCACCAGGCCAGCCCCTGTTTTGTTTTGAATGTAGCCAAGTTAATGGTGGGAGGTGCTATCTCATTGTAGTTTTGATTTTCATTTCTCTGATGATTCATGATGTTGAGCATCTTTTCATGTTCTTGTTGGTCATCTGTTGTATATCTTCTCTGGAGAAATGTTTATTCAAATCCTTCCCCCAGTTTTTAATCAAGTCATTTGGTTTTATGTTGTTGAATTATAAGAAATCTTTGTATATTCTAGATGTTAATCTCTTATTTGTAATATTTCCTCCCATACTGTGGGTTGCCTTTTTATTCAGTTGATAGTGTTTTTTGATGCACAAAATTTTAAAATTTTTATGAAGTCTAATTTGTTTATTTTTTCTTTTGTTGCCTGTACCTTTAGTATCATATCCAAGAAATCATTGCCAAATCCAATGTCATGAAGCTTTTGCCCTATGTTTTCTTCTAAGAGTTTTATAGTTTTAGGTCTTACATGTAGATCATGAATCCATTTTGAGTTAATTTTTGTATATATTGTGTTAGGTAAGGGTCCAACTTTGCTTTTTTGGATGTGGATATCCAGTTTTCCCAGCACCATTTATTGAAAAAACTGTCTTTTCCCCCATTGAATGGTCTTGGCACCCTTGTCAAAAATCATTTGGCCACATATGTGAAAGTTTATTTCCAGACTTTCTATTCTAATCTATTGGTCTATATGTCTGTCTTTATGCCAGTACCCACACTGTTTTGATTACTGTAGCTTTGTAGAAAGTTTTCAAATCAGGAAGTGTGTGTCCTCCAGCTTTTTTCTCCTTTTTCAGGATTACTTTGGTTATTTGGGGTCTTTTGAGATTCCATATGAGTTTTAGGATGATTTTTTCTATTTCTGTCAAACATATTAATGGGATTTTTATAGGGATTGTGTTGAATCTGTAGATTACTTTGGGTAGTATTGATATCTTAGCAATATTAGGTCTTCCAAACCATGAACATGGATGTCTTCAACATTTATTTTTGTCTTCTTTAATTTCTTTCAGAAATGTTTATACTTTTCATTATACAAGTCTTCATCTCCTTGGTTAAGCTAATTCCTAAGTGTTTTATTCTTTTTGATGCTATTGTAAACAGAATTTTTATCTTAATTTACTTTTCAGATTGTTCATTGTTAGTATATAGAATTGCAACTGATTTTTGTCTGTTGACTTTGTATCTTTCTACGTTGCTGAATTTGTTTATTAGTTCTCACAGTTTTTTTATGGAATCTTTAGGGTTTTCTACATATAAGATCATATAATCTGTGAGAGAGATAATTTTACTTCTTGTTTTCCAGTTTGGATGCCTTTTATTCCTTTTTCTTGCTTAATTGCTCTGGCTCTGTCTTTACTTTTACACTTATGTTTTTATATACTAGGCTTCCATAACACATCAAATAATTATTGATTTTTTTTCAGGGGAACAAAAGGAAAAGAAAACAAATACTTGTTTAAGTTAAAGTACAAATTATGACAACTATTTTGGTCAACAGGAAACTACATCTAAGTAAGATGGTATCTGGGTCCCTTGCTTTGGCTGGAGAGAAAATGCCATGTCAAGGAGAACACACCCATGGAAAAGGGCAATGATTGTTTACCCACCTTTGGAAATAAGGCACAGGGCAGCAGGAAGTGAGGTGTGGTCCTGATCTTGTGTTGACCTCAGTAGTCCCAATGTGGTCTGCTACTTTGGGAACCTACAATTTGAAAATGCTCACCTGATATATTGTGCTTTTTCTCATTTAGTGTTTGTAAAGTCCCTTTGGACTTCTGTGGGTGAGTGTGAAAGGACAGAGTCTGGTGGGCATCCTCAGCCTTTCCACATAGTTTATCATCAGAGCCTTTTTGGAAAAAAAAAAACCTTTGAAGTCTTATGTTTGCTTCCAATGAAGATGATCAATTATACAAATCAGTGGAAAATTTAGTGATCTAGTGACAAAATGGATAATTATGGGTACTCCCCCATTCAGCTCCATGCTTCTTTCCCCCACTGCTAATGGGAATTAATTTTGGAAGCAATCAGGCAGTTCTTCAAATAATTAAACATAGAGTTACCATATGACCCAGCATTTCCACTCCTAAGTATATTCTCAAGAGAAATGAAAACATATGTCCACACAAAAACTTGTACACAAATATTCATAGCAGCATAGATAGTAGCCAAAAATTGAAAACAACTCAAATGTCAGTCATCTGATGAACTGATTAACAAAATGCAGTATATTTATACAATAGAATATTGTTTGACTATAAAACCGAATGAAGTACTGATGTACACTATGGCATAAATGAGCCTTGAAAACATTATCCCAAGTGAAAGAAGCTAGTCACAAAAGACCATATATTATCTGATTCCCTTCATATGAAATGTTTGGAACAGGAAAATCAACAGAGACAGAAAGTAATTTAGTGGTTCCTTAGGGCTGGAGGTGAGGGAAGGGAGTTGCTGAATGATAGCTAAAGGGTATGAGATTTCTTTTTGAGGTAATGTAAATGTTCTAAAATTGACTGTTGTCATAGCTGCACTCATCTGTGAATATCCAAAAACCATAATTGTACACATTAAATGGTGTATGAATTACATCTCAAGAAAGATGTTCAAAAAAGTGAATCAAATGATAACAATAATACAAAGAATGGGAGGGGGAAATGAAAGTGTACTATTAAGATTCTTATAGACTTATAAGAACCTTATAGATATATGCTAAAAACCATAAAGAAACCATGAAACCATTTCTTTAACAAAAGAAAAAGAGTGGTAGAAAGCTAATAAGGGAGATAAAATGAAATCATAACAAATATTTAATTAATCCAAAGAAGACCGAAAAAAAGTGGAGCAAAGAATAGATGGGAAAAATAGAACACAAATGGCAAGATGATAGATTCAAACCTAACCAAATCATTAATCACACTATGCGTAAATGGGTTAAATACCTCAATTAAAAAGAAGACATCAGATTGTATCAAAAAGCAAGACTGACTATATGCTGTCTAAATAAAACCCACTTTAAATGTAAAGATTCAAATAAATTAAAACTGTAAGAATGGAAAAAATATACTATACTAACACTAATCAAAAGAAAGCTGGAGTGGCTATTTTAATATAAAACAAAGTAAATTTCAGCAACAAATACTACCAGAGATAAAGAAGGTCACTTCAAAATGCAAAAGGGGTTAATTTATCAAGAGGACAAAGCAATCCTAAATTTTTAAGCATATAATAAAAGAGCTTCAAAATCCATGAAGCAACAACTGAGAGAGCTTCAACAGAGACTTAGACAAACCAACAGTTACAGTCAGAGATTTCAATACTCTTTTCTCAATAACTGACACAGACAGAAAATCAATAAGGATATAGAAGATTTTGAACAGCACTATCAACCAACTTGAACTAATCAACACATATAGAACAATCCTCCCAACAACAGGAGAATATATATTCTCTTCAATTGCACTCAGGACATTTACCAAATTAGACCACATTTTGGTCATAAATTAAGTGTACATAAACTTAAAAGCATTCAAGTTATTCAAGGCATGTTCTTTGACCATAATACATTAAATTAAAAATAAATTTTAAAAAATCTCTGGAAAGTCCTCAAATATTTGGAAACTGAATAACACAATTCTAAATAAATCATGATCAAAAAGAAAAAGAAAATATTACATGTTAAAATTTGTGGGAAGCCACTAAAGCAGTACCCAGGAGAAAATTTATAGGACTATACAATCATGCATCACTTAATGACAGGGATACATTCTGAGAAATGTGTTGTTAGGTGATTTTGTCACTGTGTGAACATCATAGAGTGTACTTACACAAACCTAGATGGTATAGCCTACTACACACCTAGGCTATATGGTACTAATTTTTCTTTTTTCTTTGTGAGGAAGACCAGCCCTGAGCTAACATCCATTGCTAATCTTCCTCTTCTTGCTGAGGAAGACTGGCCCTGGGCTAACATCTGTGCCCATCTTCCTCCACTTTTTTTTTTTATATGGGATGCCGCCACGGCATGGCTGACACGCAGTGCATCCGCGGGTGCCCGGGATCCGAACTTGCGAACCTCGGGTTGCCAAGCGCGAACTAAACCGCTGTGCCACAGGGCCGGCCCCTATATGGTACTAATTTTATGGAACCACTGTCATATACCATGATCTGTTGTTGATCAAAATGTTGTTATGCAGTGCATGACTGTAGGTCTGTTATAGAAAAGAAGGTCTCAAATCCATGGCATCAGCTTCTACCTTAGGAAATTATAGAAAGAAGAACAAATTAAACCCAAATCAAGTAAAAGAAAGAAAATAATAAAGATCAGAACGGAAATCAACAAAGTATAAAACAGAAATAAAATACAGAAAATTAATAAAATAAAAAGCTGGTTCATAGAGAAGATTAATAAAATTGATAAATCTTATTCCAAATTTATTAGGAAAGAAGTAAAGAAGACACAAATTACTAACATCAGGAATGAGAGAGTTGACATCACTGCAGATTGCACAGATATTGAAAATATAGGAATGTTTTGAACAACTTTATGCCAATAAATCAATGACTTACAATGAAATTGAGAAGTTCCTTGAAAGATGCAAACTACCAAAGCTTACTCAAATGGAAATAACCTGAATAAATCTATATCAAAGGAAAAAAATTTGTTGCTAAAACCTTCCCACAAAGGAAATTCTGGATCCACTTCACTGGTGATTCTTTTAAACATAAAGGAAGAAATAATACTAATTCTACAGCCATTATTCCAGAAAATTGAAGTGGGACAGACACCTCTTATCATTCTATTAGTCCAACTTTATTCTGATACCAAAACTTTACTAAAAAAGATTGCAGACCACTATCCATTATGAACATAGATGCAAAAATTCTTTTTTTTCTTTACTACAAGTATTCTTAGGCACTTCACTGCATACATTAAAGAATGTGTATAACTTCCATTTACGAAAATAACACTGTTCCCAAGACAGCTTGCAAGTAACATCCTTAGAAACATCTTTATCAAGTGTTTTTTTTTTTTTTTCCTGTGGGGAAGACCAGCCCTGAGCTAACATCCGTTGCCAATCCTCCCCTTTTTGCTGAGGAAGACTGGCCCTGAGCTAACATCCGTGCCCATCTTCCTCCACTTTATATGGGACGCCGCCACAGCATGGCTGACAGGCAGTGCGTCGGCGGGGGCCAGGGATCCAAACCCGCGAACCCCGGGCTGCCAAGTGCGGACTAAACTGCTGCACCACCAGGCAGCCCCATCAAGTGTTCTTAAGCACTTTAATACACACATTACAGAATGAGGATTACTTCCATTCACTGATATAGCACTGGTCTGAATGCAGCTCCAAATAGCATTCTTAGAATCATCTTTATTACAAGTGTTCTTAAATACTGCACTACATGAAATACAGATGTGTATCACTTCCATTCACTGAAATAACAGTATTCTCAACACAGTTGATGCAAAAATTCTTAATAAAATTTTAGCCAGTTGAGGCATGACATGAAACAGATCACGACCAAGTGGATTTATCCCAGGAATGCAAGGTTGATTTAACATTTGAAAATCAATCAACGCAATTCATCATATTAACAAACTAAAACAGAAAAAAATATGATCATCTCAATAAACACGGAAAAAGTATTTGACAAAACCCAACATCTATTCCTGATAGAAACTCTCAGAAAACTAGGAGTAGAGAGGAACTTTCTTGACCTGATAAGGGGCATCTAGGAAAAAACCCTTCCAGTTAACATTCATACTTAATGCTGAAAGACTGAATGCTTTCCCCTTATGATCCAAAACAAAACAAGGGGTCTGCCTTTACCACTTCTTTTCAGTATTGTACTGGAGGTTCTTGCCAAGGCAATTAGGCAAGAAAATGAAAAAAAAACTATCCAGATTTGAAAGGAAGAATTAAAACTGCTTTTATGCATGAATGACATAATGGTTCATGTGGAAGATTTGTTGGATTCTATAAAACCCCAGGAATGACTTATAGAATATGCTTCAGCAAGAAGGAAGTTTTAAAATCAGAAGGAAGGTTTGCCAATAAAATATCATTCAGAAAAAAAAGGACACCATCAGCAATTTTTAAAATGACTAAGATTGAGGATTTAAAAAATAAGGTAGAACTAAAACACTAGATAATACAATAAGTTAGCAGATGGGAGGAGGAGATATATTGGGGTAAAAAACATTCTCAAGTTCTTGTATCATCTGGGGAGAAGTTAAAAAGTTTAACTTTATACTTGTAAAGTCTAACATGCACATTAAAATGTAATGGCAGCTAATAAAAATAGAATGTGTAATTCTATACTGTTAGAGAACAAGGGAGTAAGGTGAATTAAGCCTGGATAAATACAATGGCAAGTAGGAAAGAAGAAATAAATAAAGAAAAAAATATGACAAATTAAAAATAAAAAATAGAGTAGTAAAATAAATCTAAATATATCAATATTTACAATAAATTTAACTTAATTAATCTTATCAGTTAAAAAACAACTTTTCCCAAATTAGATTTTAAAAATCCATCTATATCCTATTTACAAGAGCTTCACCTAAACTTAAAACCTAGAATGAAGGTACAGATTAAAAACTAAGGCAATACTAATGTTAGACCAAACATATTTTAAGCCAGAAAGCACTAACAGAAATAAAAAGCATAATTAATAAGAAAAAGAAAATATGAATCAGAAAGATGAAACAATGAGAAAAATGCATATATCAAAAATCATAGCTCAAAGGGATAAAATAGAATTGATTAAAATTTTGCATAAAGATTGATACACATATTAATAGTGGGAGATTTTCGTATACCTCTGTCATAATTGAAGAGTTAAGTTAATTGAATAAGCTTAATAAAATAGATACATAGAAGGGGCCGCCCGGTGGCGCAGCAGTTTAGTTCGCGCTTGGCAGCCCGGGGTTCGCGAGTTCGGATCCCGGGCGCCCGCCGACGAACTGCCTGTCAGCCATGCCGTGGCGGCGTCCCACATAAAAAAGTGGAGGAAGATGAGCACGGATGTTAGCCCAGGGCCAGTCTTCCTCAGCAAAAAGGGGAGGATTGGCAACGGATGTTAGCTCAGGGCTGGTCTTCCCCACAAAAAAAAAAAAAAAAAAAAGATACATAGAAATAACCCTGTGTGAAACAAAGGAAAAAATAGTCATTATTTACAACCACTTGGGAAATGTATAAAGATTGACATTTCAGCAAATACCAATGAATCATTATCAAATAGACCATATTTTCTGACCACAATGGAATAAAATTAGATATCGATAGTTAAAAGGCAAAAAAACTAAGCAAAGAAAAACAACATAACTCAACAAATTGAAAAACACACCTCTAAAAATTTTATGGGTCAAAAGAAGTCATTGTGACTTCAATTACAGGGGCAGCTCTAACGTCCAAGTTTCCGTCAAATAGGCTGAGCAAATGTAGCCAAGGTGATCAGAGGGAAAGAAGGAGGAGAGAGTATGGTGTCATAGAGGATGGGGAAGTTCTATTAAGGACATAATGACCCATAGTGTCACCTAAGAGAGAGACTGAAAAGGGGCCATTGGCTTTAGACCCAGACGTCCTTAATGACTTGTGACCAGAGAAGCTGCAGGGTGGGTGGAGGCAGAGATTATTGTAGTTGAGGGATGGGTGGGAGGTGAGGAAATGGCTGGTTAGGCTGACAGTCTATGTGCGCAAATTTGCCCGAGAAGGAGAGGAGAAAGAATGAGAGTAACTTGAGAGATGTGGGATTGAGGCAAGGTTTTATTTTTACCGCAAAGGAGCATTTTTCTGTTGATGTGGAGGCTGCAAAGAGGGGCCGTGGAAGTTACATATTGTTATGTGTGTGAGTGAAGGAGGAAAAAGCATCAATGTGCCTTGTCCCAGAGCTGGCAGTCAAGAAATCTTTAACATGCTCTCTCACCAGCTGGGAGGGCTATAAATGTCGTTCGGATGCCTTCCAGGAATGAGCCAAGGGACACAGATGGATTTCGTAAGGATGATAGAAGATAATTCTGTTGTTGAGCAGGGTCACATGAAAGTGCACAGGGTGTGTGTGTGTGTGTGTGTGTGTGTAATAGTTGCCAGAGCTAAGGTTTTAAAGTGAAATCACTTGTGAAAGGTGAGTGGGGGGAAGGGGAGTGAGAGAGTGAAAAATTTAAACATTTACCGTGACCTTCAGTTCTGGCCTGGGAGCAATAAGAAGGTATTATTAGCACAGTCTGACTTACTTTCTCCTTTTTTATTTCCATCTGTGGTGATTTCCCAATGTGACTTTCAACAAGCCCCAGTGAATTCTAGAGCTGATCACCAGCACATTCGTACATAAAATATAAAGAAAACATAATCCTCACTCTCAGCTCTCCAGAATGCCATACTTCCGGAAGCAGCTTCCTTATGCTTTCGGTTCTCTTTAGCTAGTGGGTTTATTTGTTTTGCATTCACAGTTTTGTCACTTCTTTTGGTTGACTTATCTTCCACTTTATCCATCTGTTAATGTTTTCCTTCCCTTAACTTGCTCTCTGATGTGACCAAGTCCTGTTCTCTACCAGGTAGGGAAGTGGTGTTTCTCAGGGCTGCTGGGACACTTGGAAGGTTGTGTTACCTCTCTTCATCTGGGCCTCACGTGCCCCCTGCAGTGTGGGGCACCTGGCCAGTGACTTCCCTCCCTCCAGGAATCTCTCAAGAGGAGGCGGTAAAGGAAGCGTGATGATATTCTGCTCACAAAGTACTCTGTGCACTTCTCATTAAAGATGCTGCATAAGTGGAAGCGTTAGTAGTTCAGAATTAACAAGGCACTGGGGACTCCATTTAAACTACAGCTGGTATTTTGCATTGTAATGTACAAAAATCGCTGTCAGAGCTGAACTGTGGCTTGTTCATTGCATTTCATCTTGTATAAACGTGTGTGGGCCTGAGTGCGGCAGGCTGCTGAGGACCCGCCTTTCTGGGTGTCCCTGTCAGGCAAACTGCACTGTCGGGCTTCCAGGCATCTGGGTTAGATTGCCCTGCAATTGATCAGCCTGCCCCACCATTGCAGGAATCTTCCTAAAATTTTGTTTCCAGAAGAGACCAAAAGCGAACTGACCCTAGGAGCCCACAGTCCTACTGCCCGTCCTTCTTGGCCTCAGGACACTGATCTGCCACTTACTGTATGTGCTTCCCAGTGTGCTTCCCCCACTTGTTCAATGATGTTCAGTGATGGATGCTGTTTTCCTTCAGTGTGAGCATTTAGCTAAACCTTGCATATTTGTATTTCCCTGATACTGTTTGGGGGAATCTGGCAATGCTATCTGAAGCGCACATTCCATTTCATTAACCAAACCCTAGAATGTGCCAGGGACTTTTCTAGGAGCTGAGGAGCAAAGATGGAATAGATGTCCACAGTTCAGTGGAGGAGATGGTTCCCAAAGCATTGCAGTCAGTGACCTAAGAAAGGCATGGTGCAAAGTGCCCTGGGAACCTAGATGAACGAGCAGTCACTTCTGGATCTGACAAGATAGAACCATGGAAGGACAGGAGAGTTAGGGGAGGTTGTCTGGGTCTGGAAGGATGATTAGGAATTCATCAGATAGGAAAAAAGGGGGGCAACATTCCAGGCAGAGAGAAAAACTGGGCAAAGATACAGAGGCAGAAATACGCATGGAGTTTGCAGAGAAGAGTAAGTATCCCACGTGGCAAAGCAAACGGAGGGATGGAGTGCGGGGCGCCAATGGGAATTAACACCAAAGGAGGTGTTTGGTGCCCAGTTTGGAGTTCTTACCCTATCGGTGGGAGCCATGGAAGGATTGTGGGCAGAAGAGTGACCGATGGAAGCTGTGATGATAGAAGATTGGAGAGGGTAAAACTGAAGGAAGCAGGGTACAGCTGCAGAGCTCCTGGCTCACCTGTTGGTGGGCGAGCCAGCAGATCACCAGACATGGTCACCATGGAGTTCTTGCCACTTTCCATGAGGCCTGGTGTTTCTGAGAGCACTTCCATTCTGGATCTCTCTGGGGGCACTCAGTATGCTCAGGAGAACCTGATGGACTCAGCAGTTTTGCAGAGACCCTGCAATTCAGGGATGCTCTGCCTCTCGGCACCAAGGTGGGACTTTCAAAGAGCAGCGCCTCTTAGCAGGGAGTGCCCTGAACTAAATACGAGGGGCAGGTGGGGAACCTGAGGGCCAGGGGGTCCAGCCATGGCTTCTCAGCACCTCCAGGTGAGCATATGATTTAAGGAGAAGCATCCTCACTCACATGGGAAGAAAGAAAGCTATGACTTGTATGACCCAAGCTCCTCCCAAAGTTACTTTCAAACCTGATTTCATCAGCTTTTCTTGGACTAGTTTCTTCAGACTCTTACATTCAACTTAAACCAGCAGTGGCAAAACACTCTCTTTTGGTTCAATGGCCCAGCGTTTGCATAGATTGCACATAATTAATACAAGGCGAGGTCATGACCCTTTCCTCCCAAATGATGAGTGTTTCTTCCCAGGATCCCTTCAGACCGAAACATCCTACTCTTTTCCATACTTGGGACTTCTAAGCAAACTGTTAGAATAAGACTGAAAAGCTAGTGGCCTAAAGCTGACCCTGAAACACCAGGTCATACTCCAGTGTTTTGAAGGTTAATTCTGTGTAATATAATGTTAGTGGCAGTTATGTTGGTTGTTCTACATTTTTGAAAATGGTATTCTGTGGGAAGTCTAGCAGATAACCGTGTGTTAGCAAGAATAGTGGTCAACCAAAGTGCTACCCAACAGAGGAGTGGTGTTCAGAGGGTGGTGATACCCCAACTTGTCTTTCCATACCCTCAGGCCACCGTGGGTGGGGGAGTGGGAATGGATAACTGTTCTCTCATTACAGTAGGAGAGAACATGAATTTACCTCCAGTCTTAGTGAAAGAAAATTACCTTTCTATTTTTCCTGTCAATATATGCCATCATAGACTTAAGATGTAAATTAAAATAAAGATTAAACATGAGTATCCCCTCATAGCAGGAGCTGCCATGGCCTCACCAATCCATGCCCTCCCAGTTCCGGCGCCCCTGCTGAGGCTTGGGGAGTGTGGGCATGGGGTGTTACTGAGTTGGAGAAGCTGGGCAGGATATGAAAAGCAGTGCTGCCCACCCCCAACTCTGGATAATCAGAAGTTCCCTTGGCCAAGGAATGAATTGAAACAAATTAAAACCCAGTTTGTCAAGAAGGTTCTGGTTGAATTGTGGTAAATACGGCACTTTGAAGGCACGCTCTTTAGGAAAAGAGTATTTTTCTCTTTTTTTCACGAGTCACTGTGGTGCCCATCTGGAGACCAGCTGCTTGCCCCCACCCCTGTCTGGCAGGGGGCATCAGGCCACCTGAGTATCCTGGCCCTTATCTGCCAGGCCCTGTGTCATAAAGGCAGTCAGGGAGTCCGGGACCTGAAAGAAACTCAAGGAAGGTCTAGGTCTAGGAATATACCCATGAGCAGCAGCGGCCACGCCGGAAGTTGAGTCCAGGATGACAACCAAGTTGGGCCTGGTCAGCTGCCCACGGGTTCCTTAAATCCCCTTGACAGCTGAGGATCTCGGGGGGGCAGGGGGTGTGAATGACCACATCTGCCAGGGTAAATGTGCTGTGGGGCCAGAGGGGTCACAGAGCGTTCTCCAGCCCTCTGCCCTGCAGTGGGGCACATGCTAGTCAACCAAGCACAGAGAGAGGGCCGCACAACTCACCCTAGACGCGAAAATGCCTTTGGACCCCAAATCCTTCATAGATTTGGGATCCTGCCTCGTTATGAAGCAAAAATGATTTCTGTTGTGGCTTAATCCCATTCCTTTGTCCTCAGTGAGGACAGAGAATGGCTGGCCACTTCCCAGAGAAATTGTGCTCACGACTAGCAGTGTCAGGTCTTAATCTTAAAACTGCCTTTGCAGAAATGGTACTGAACAAATGGCACATGCTATTTACAGCCACATGCATTTACTTCTCTATTTGTCTCAACATCTTGGCTCCTTCCTTTGAGATAAGCATAAGGAACCTAGAGAGGCACATAAATTATCTGGCTGTTTTATTACTCTGGTTCTCATAATAGGCTACATTGTGTGACCCGACCATATCTTTTTCAGGAAATTTATGTCGTGGCAATAATAATTCCCTCTAACAGAAACAACCCATAACAGGGTGGGTTTATTAAGAGAGTATTTATGGCTAATTAAGCTGCCAGGAGCACTCTTTCACTCTGGCGTTGCCAGGGAGCAGATGTGCGTGGGGAGACAGTGGGGGCATATCAGGAAGTAGATGGTTTGAAGGCGAGAGACCCCAGGTCGGCTCGTGGCCTCGTCACCAACTACATTGTAATGACGCTCAAGACGCTTCCTTTCTTTTGACTGCAATTTTGTCAACTAGAAAATGAAGAGATTGAATTGGATGACCTTCATGCTCTGTGATTTGTGAATCTGAGGGTAGAGGAGAAGCTGGGTATTTGTACAGGGATGTGATATGAATGAAAGATCACAGTCCGGTTAGCCCCTCACTCTTGACGTGCCTTTGAGACTTCAGCTCACCACTCGCCAGTCGTAAAGGTGACAAATGGTTTAACCTAGTCCAGCAGCCAAATCCTAATGTAAAAATAAATTAGACAACCCGAAGAATCAGGTCCATTGTGTGTGTGTGTCTGTGTGAGCCCCCATGTCTGTCCCTGACCACACTTAGAGTACCATCAGGTAAAAGCACACAGAGTGACCTAACTGGAGGCCATCTGTTAGCAAGAAAGTGCCCAGCATTCATCACCTCCCTTAAGTGTGTTTGCTTCCACACTGGGGAGACTAACAACAGTCTTCCTGCTCAGAAATCCTCTCTATCTCCCAGTCTCAAATCCCCAGATGAATACAATACGGTTGGGAAGAAATTATTCTCACAGTTAGAAATGACACATCCTTCCTGAAAAACTTTTTAGCTCTTAGAAGCACAATGCCACTCTCCACTTGCTGAGATGCTGGATAAATCCTGACCCCAGGGACGTCAACTTCAGCTGACCTACTCCTCCCCACCCCATGCATTTACCTGGAGAAGTCACTGCAGCTCTTGTTTTCTCAGCAAGTCTCCCATGTCCAGCAATGTTCTGACTCCCCAGAAGCGTCAGAGGGTTCACGTTACCCCATCAGTTATAAGCAGACAGGGTTAAGTGCTTGGCTGTTTCAACCAAATATACAAATGGTGTAAAGGCATGCCAGCCTCCGGTCACGAGAGCTTCATCACCATCACCTCGACAGTGCATTCTAGGTGCCAGCCACAGACAGATTGCCCTAGGTAATGGCAGAATTATTTAAGACATGTTCCTGGCCATGAAAGGGTTTGCTGCCTGAGAAACTTCCTCTTAGAGGGAAAAATATCAATAGAATTACTAACTGCTCTTAGTTCTAAGAGATGCTCCTTGACATGCTGAGAATAAGGATGAGGGAGTCTGCCTTGCAAGGTTGGTGGTAGGATACTGGTTCCTACTGTGTGGTCTCACTCAAATCCCTAAACTTCTCTCCATTCCCACTTTTCCAATGGGAAAACAGCAAATTCCATTAACCCAATATTCAAGGATCAGGTAACCATTTGGAAAAGTTGCACTGTACTTACCCCCCAGCTACCAGAAATGCAACTGCTAATTTCAACTGGATGCACAGCTGGCCTTTGGCTGTCAAGACCCTCTGTTGATGACAAGACCAGAAATAAATCCCAAATGTGCTTCTCATAGTTTTCTAATAACACTTTGAGGAGTAGAGTCAGAAGCGCTTTTTAAAAAGTCTGTAGACACTTGAGAGGTGAATAAATGACGTCCAACTCTGCTCGGTAAATTTAAGGCAAAATCTCTCAGTATGAAATCAAAGCACATGTGATTACAACCTAAGTACCTGGATGATTGGAGGTTATACACAGTCATCGGGTGTTTAAAGGTTTTATGTTTTCCAATCTAGTCCCTGTAACTAATAATAATAATAACGATGATACTAAATAGTTATCTGTCATCAAACCCCACCATTTATCAGGTATTATCCTAAACACTTTAGACATGGGACCTAATTTAATACTTTCAGCAACTCTATGAAATAGACACTAATTTCTCTAGAGAGTCTCAGAGAGGTTACATCACTTAAGATCAAATAGTGGCAAGAGTCAGAACTGAGAGTTGAATCAGCTACGTGAGCCCCACATCTGTGCTGCTTCTTGCTCCGTATCCTCGCATCCATCCTGCCGCCCCGTGGGGATGATGCTCTATAAAGCCACACTTCCAAGGAAGCCAGACGTATACCTTTTCTTTACTCTTTCAGCTAAAAATCTTAAAATTAATACACATGTCTACACCTTTATTTTTATTATCTTTATATGAACCACATACCATACAATTCATCCATTACAAGTGTACTTTTAATGATTTAGTATATTCACAGAGTTATGTAACCATCGTCACAATCTAATTTTAGAGCATCTTTGCCATCTCAAAAAGAAACTCTGTATCCGTTGGCAGGCACTCCCAATCCTCTCTAACCCCAAGTGCTGGACACCACTAATCTACTTTCTGCCTCCAGAGATTTGCTTCTTCTGAACAATTTATGTAAATTAATCATAGATTATGTGGTCTTTGTGACTGGCTTCGTTCACTTAGCATGTTTTCAAGGTTCATTTATTTTGTAGCATTTATCAGTGTTTCATTCCTGTTTATTGCTAAATAATATTCCATTGTATAGGTATGTATACTGCATTTTATTTATCCATTCAACCCTTGGTGGACGTTGGAGTGGTTTCCACATTTTGACTATTATGAATAGTCCTGCTATCAATATTTATGTACAAGTTTTTGTGTGGGCATATGCTTCCCTTTCTCTTTAGTATATATCTAGGAGTAGTATTTGCTGGATCATATGCTAGTTTTATGTTTAACTGTTGGGGAACTGCCAAAATATTTTTCAAACCAGCTGCACCATTTTATATTTTCACCAACATGTGAGCAACATCTGTTGCCAATCCTCCTCTTTTTGCTTGAGGAAGGTTGTCCCTGAGCCAACATCTGTGCCCGTCTTCCTCTATTTTGTATATGGGACGCCGCCACAGCATGGCCTGTGAGCGGTGCACAGGTCCGCACCCAGGATCTGAACCTGTGAATCCTGGGCTGCCGATGTGGAGCACGGGAACTTAACCACCATGCCACTGGGCCGGCCCCCAAGAGCATGTTTTGTATTTTGGATATAAGTCCCTTATCAAATATATGCTTTGCAAATACTTTCTCTCATTCTGAGGTTGTCTTTTCCTATATTTTGGTCTTGTCTGTTGAAGCACAGAGGTTTTTAATGTGATAAAGTCCGATTTATCTATTTTATCTCTTGTTACTTGTGCTTTTGGTGGTGTATCTAAGATATCATTGCCTAACTCAAGGTTATAAAGATATACTCCTAAGTTTTCTTCAAGGAGTTTTGTAGTTTTAGCTCTTACATTTACATTTACATTTATGATCATTTTGAGTTGACTTTTTTGTATGATGTGAAGTGGGGTCCCAGTTTCATTCTTTTTCTTTGGATATCCAGTTGTCCAAGCGCCATGTCTGAAAAGACTTTTCTTTCTTTCATTGAATAGTCTTGGCACTCTTGTTGAAAATCAATTGACCATGAATGTAAGAGTTTATTTGTGGACTCTAAGGTTTATTCTACTGATCTATATTTCTATCCTTATACTGTGGCTTTGTAGTAAGCTTCAGACTAGGAAGGATGAATCCTCCAACTTCATTTTTATTTTTCAAGATTATTTTGGCTTTTCTGGGTCACTCGCATTTCCATGTAAATTTTAGGATCAGCTTGTCAATTTCTGCAAAAAGCCATCTGGTGTTTTCATAGAGATTGCCTTGAATCTGTAGATAATTTGAGGAGGATTGCCGTATTATCAGTGTCGTCTTCTAATCCATGAACATGGGATATTTTTCACTCTATTTAGGGCTTCTACTTCTTTTAATAATGTTTTGTAGTTTTCAATTTACAATACTTGCTTTTCTTTTGTTAAATTTATTCCTAAGTATTTTATTTCTTTTGATGCAATTGCAAATGAAATTGCTTTTTTAAATTTAATTTTTGTGTTGCTTGTGTATATTGTATCATGCAACCCTATTCAACTTGTCTATTAAATATAAATTCCTTAGAATTTTGTATATGCAAGATATGTCATCATCTCCATTGCAAAGGGAGATAGTTTCCCCTTCTTCCACTGCAATATGAGCATCTTTTATTTATTTATTTTTTCTTGACTAATTGTTTTGGCAAGAATCCAGTACAATGTTGAATAGAAGTTTTGAGAGTACATATCCCTGTCTTGTTTCCTGAATTTAAGGAAAATACATTCAGCTTCTCACCATTAACTATGATGTTAGATATGGGTTTTTCATAGATGATCTTTGAGGTTGAGGAAATTCCTTCTGTTCCTAGTTGTGTTGAATCTTTTATCATGAAAGGTGTTGGATTTTTCAAATGCTTTTTCTGTATCTATTAAGATAACCATGTGGTTTGTGTCTTTATTCTATTAGTGTTACATGAATTGATTTTCAGATTGGTTTCAAGGTTAAACCAACCTTGCATTTCTGGAATAAATCCCACTTGATCATGTTGTATAATCTTTTTGTGTTTTTGTTGTATTTGATTTGGTTTGCTACTATTTTGTTGAGAATTTTTGCATTTATATTCATAAGTGCTACTTGTCTGTAGTTTTCTTTTTTGTTTGGTTTTGGTGTTAGGGTAATACTACTTCTCATAAAATATGTTGAAACGTGTTCCCTCCTCTTCTATCTATTTGGAAGAATTTGTGAAAGATTGGTGTTGATTCTTCTTTAAATGTGTGACAGAATTCACCAGCAAAGCCATCTGGGCCTGGGATTTTCTCTGTGAGCAGTTTTAAATGACTAATTCAATCTCTTTATTTTTATAGGTCTATTCAGATTTTATATTTCTTCTTGAGTCAGTTTCAGTAGTTTCTGTGCTTCCAGATATTTGTCTATTTTATCCAGGTTATCTAATCTGTTGCCATACAATTGTACATAGAATTCCCTTATAATCTGTTATTTTTGTAATATCAGTAGTGATGTCTTCATCACTCTTGATTTTAGTAATTTAACTCTTCTCTTTTTTTCCTTGGTCATTCTAGCGAAAAGTTTGTCAATTTTGTTGATCATTTCAAGGAACCAAGTTTTGGTTTCACTGATTTTCTCTTTTGTTCTCCTATTCTCTATTTAATTATTTAATTTAATTAAATTATTTTTTTCTCTAGTGTTTTTTTATTTCCTCTCTTCTATTTTCTTTTGGGTTTAATTTCTCTTATTTTTCATATACTTTGTTTTGCAATTTTTAAATATACTATATTTCTATATGTTATAGACATAATACAGTTATACACATATTGCTTTATGCAATTGATTTTTAAATCTACTAAGAGAAGAAAGAAGAAAAATATGCAATAATACTGTCTTTTGTTATTATCTACATAATTACCTTTACTAGCATTCTTTGTTTTATCGTGCATATTGAATTACTGTCTGGTGCCACTTGCTTTTAGCCTGATAAATTCCTTTAGTGTTTTTTCCAAGGTGGATCTTCTAATAATGAATACTCTCATTTTTAAAAACTTATTTGGAATTTTCTTATTTAGCCTTCATGTTTGAAAGATAGTTTCCCTGGTTATAAGGTTCTTGGTTGATCTTTTTTGCTTCTTTCAGTATTTTGAATCCCGGTGCCTTCTGGCCTCCACTGTTTCTGATAAGTTGGCTGTTAATGTTCTTGGGGTTTCCCTGCATGTGATGAGTCATTTTTCTTGTGATGTGTTCAAGATTTTCTCCTTTCAAGTAGTTCACTGAAATCTATTTCCCTGCAGTGTATACCTTGTGATGTCTCTCCTCTGAGGGTGTAGGCTTGGGCATGTGCACAGTCCCCCTGATCACCAGAGATGTCTGTGGTTTATTTGGGCACTCTTCGAATCTCTCTTTTCCTGATCCGCCTGTTAGGCTTCTGGCTGGTCTGCCTTAGTTGGTATCTCACCTAGATGTTAGCCTCTACTAATTGCTAGCAGTTTGCTCTACTGTTTTTGACAATATCTTGGTATTGTTTGACAATACTTGGGCATAAATTGCTCCATAGTCTGATCCAAATAAGTCATGGGGCAGGGTGTTCCCAGTCTTCGAGTCTTACTCTGACCCCAGAAGGGCCATCCTTAGCTGTCTCTTTCCATAGTTCTCTCTGTTAACTTCTAGCTTGTATACCATCTTGCTTGCTGCTACTAGCATCATGGGGCCACCAGCCTTTTCTTATTCACCAGCAAGATCTCCATTGTTTTTTAACAATGTTCTAAGGCATGATCTTCCCAAACTATCTTTCAAATAAAGTCAGTTCCTTTAGGGAGAACTGAGGACCTCTCTGCTCTTAAAGCCTGCTTCTACCCCTAGGCAGAAACTCTGTGCCAATAAACCAGAGTTAAGGGTGGGGACAATGGTCCTCTTCTCCTGGAAAGACACCTCTGTTCTGTGAGTGAGAGGTCTTCTCCTCTTGCCCCTCCTGGCATTGAGCCTCTATCCTACAAATGATCAGGGGCAGAGGTGATCAAGTCCCCGTATTCTTAGCCCTATGGGTAATGGCTGAGTGTCAGGAGCACCAGTCCTCTTAGATTAGAGCTCCTGCAGCACAGAGCTGGAGAAGGGATGATGTTTGCAGACAAATTTCCCATTCTGGGGTGAAATCATAGCCCTAGACTGGGATCTTGAGGGAGAGGGAGCCCCATCTTCTTGGTCACACGCACCTGGAGTAGAGCTTCCATTACACTGAGCTAACAGTGGGGATGGGAGCTGGTTGTGGCTCGAATGGCAGACTCTCACTGTTATTACTGAGATTTAGCTGAACAAATATTTTTCCATCTTATGCCCTTGGGACAATCCCCAGAGACTTTAAATTATTGTTTCATATAATTTTCTCCAGTTAAATGGTTGTTTTGCTGGGAAGATTGCCTACTGAGCCACCTCGCACTACCATTTTGCATGTCCTCTATCTCCATACCTTTTATATACTGAAGATGGATCATAATCTGCTCTGTTCTTGATCTTTCAAAAGCCATTATAACACAGTTACCCTATTAAATATTACGTTTTTTTTCTCCTACATAATATGGCCTCAGAACTTTTTAGCTTGAATTTTATAGTTTTTCAGTTTCTTCCCTTATCTTGAACAGCCAGGTGTTTCTTTTTATTTTGGCAGCCTCTGTGCCTGTAGTTACCCTCTTTCATGCCTCCTAATTTTCACATTCAAAGCTGATTGGAAGCTTGTCAGAACTATGGGCAATTACAGTAAAAATATTCTGATTGAGGGCCTAGAGAAATCTCCAATGAATCAAGTGTCTACACTCCAAATCATGTCATTCCACAAAACTATCTAAAGCCTTTATTAAGTCTGTTAACTTACTGGTGTTGATAATCTTCCAGACAGGGGGAGCTCGGAGGTACTGCATAAGAGACCTCACAAACTGCTCCCAGCTTCAGCAGTGATGATTGGGCCAAGCAGTCGAGAGGTGTGTGTAAATATACAGTGACATTAGAGAAGGCTAATATTTTAGGATAGAAAAGGAACATCTTGCCTTGGAGGCTCACAAGGTCTGACAGCCAGTCCTGAGGTAAGGCAGGAAGAAGGTGGGAAGCTCTGCCCAACACAAAGGGGACCAGCACTCGATTTGCTGCTAGTCCAGTTCAAGGAGAGATTGCCCTGATTCTGATAATCCAGCTGTTGCATTTTCTCTGCACCTGAATATTGTCATTGAAGACTGCTGCTCCTCAGATCATCTATACCCTGGGGTGATATTCTGCCTTTCCTAGTGTACTTGTTAGAGATTTGCATGAACAGCATCCCCCCAGCTGGGCCCTGCTGTTGATGACAAGATTTCCTGATGCTTACTGTCTGCTCTCCAGCTGCATGAGGTTTTTTCATACCCATGCTGGAGGTCTATTTGCTAGATCTCATCTGCCTTGTGTGTTCCACCAGCTTGCTGTGACTGTCTCCTGTGGTCTTGCATATGTCCCTTCTTATAGCTTGCCTACTGGTCAGTGAATGTCCAACCTCAGTGGGGAGGTGTCTTTTATTCTTTTTTTTTTTTTTTTTTTGCGAGGAAGACCAGCCCTGAGCTAACATCAGTTGCTAATCCTCCTCTTTTCGCTGAGGAAGACTGGCCCTGGGCTAACATCCGTGCCCATCTTCCTCCACTTTATATGGGACGCCGCCACAGCATGGCTGACAGGCAGTGCGTCGGCGGGCGCCCGGGATCCGAACTCGCGAACCCCGGGCTGCCAAGCGCGGACGAAACCGCCGCGCCACCGGGCGGCCCCCGGGGAGGTGTCTTTTAAATCCCGGGGTCTCCCAGCCTATTCCTCCTCCAATGTGGAACCCAGCTGTAGTTAATGGAGCCCTGGCAGAAATAATCACAGTGCTTCTTAAACTTCAGCATCCAACAGAATCACTTGGAGGGATCTTGAACACAGATTGCAAAGCCCCACCCCCAGAATTTCTGATTCAGTAGGTCTGAGGTGGGGCCAAAAATCTGCAGTTCTAACAACCAGCTAAGTGATGCTGACGCTGTCCAGGGATCACATTTTGGGAACCACTGATCTAGAAGGTAATATCCCCAAAATGGTTGTAGGTGTCACCCCTGGGGAGATCACTGAAGCTGATTTAAAATTTTTTTCCTGCAATTTTTAATTTGTATTTCTATTTTTCTTAATTAAAAATAAAAAAAGTAACAGAAAATAACACAAATACCTACCCTTCTAAATGAATGTCCTCAATTCTCCACTGAGCCTCTTTTCTCCAGCCCATTGGCCTTCTTTTTCTTGACAAGAACATGCTTGTTCTTCCCTCAGGGTCTTTGCAGAAGAAGTTCTCTCTGCCTGGAGAGAACCTCCCAGAATGCCCCTGTCATTCAGATCAAAAGTTAAAGTTCACTTCCTCAGAGAGAATTCTCCTAATTCACGTCATTCTCTATCACCTGAAATTTTATTTTTTTATAGTACTTCTCACGACGAGAAATTATCTCGTTATTTTGTTTATATGTTTTCTGTTTCCTGACCTGCGCCTTCTCCCTCCACCTCCTTTTGCCCACCACAGTCACTAGAACATAAGCTCCGTGAGTCTCCTTGTTCATTCTGAATCCCAGGGGCATAGAACAATGTCAGTCACATAACAGGCACTCAATAAATATTCACTGAGGGACTAAATAGTAATAAGAGCAAAAATATTATTTTAGAAATGAGGCCAGACTCCTACTGTGTTCTCAGCTATGACAGGGGTGTGTACATTAATTAAGCTAGAGCAGATCTCTGGGGAGATGCTGCATCTGAGGGGGACATAGGGGAGGGACAAGGCAGAGAAGGAGCTGGGGGCACGTGGGAGAGAAGGTGAACAGAATCTTGCCACACAGGGCAGGGGAGTTTAAGCAGGGCTGGCTCACCTTCTCAAACAGAGCAGGGAGCTCAAGCTTGGAAAGGGCAGAACATTCTACGTTCTTCTAGGTGACTGTATTAGTTTCCTAGGGCTGCTGTAACAATGTCCCATA
Source organism: Tapirus indicus (assembly GCA_031878705.1). NCBI lineage: Eukaryota > Metazoa > Chordata > Mammalia > Perissodactyla > Tapiridae > Tapirus > Tapirus indicus. Next base: position 77,761,281 of record CM062921.1, read on the forward strand.
ATATGGGTGGTTTGAAACAATAGAAATTGATTCACAATTCTGGAGGCCAGAAGTCAAAAATCAAGGTGTTTATATGACCATGCTCTCTCCAAAGTCTTTATGAGATCTTTTCTTTTCTTCCATCTTCTGGTGGCCCAAGGTGTTCCTTGGCTTGTGGCAAGACAACCCCAATCTCTGCTTCAGTAGTCACATGGCATTGCCTCCCGGTCTGTCTGTGTTTGTGTCTTTTCTCCTCCTCTTATAAGGACACCAATCATTGGATTAAGGCCCACCCTAATTACTTCATCATAATTTGATGACATTTGCAAAGATCCTATTTCCAAATAAGGTCACATTCACCGAAGGTAGGACTTCAACATAGCTTTTTGGAGTACACAATTCAACCCATAACAGTGGCCTTGGTAAAGCAGTTTCTGTGAGGTGGTACTTCATCTGTCAGACATCTGTGACAATTAATTACATCTATCTAATTGAAGAACATTTTGCTCCATAGTCTCTGAAGGAAGTGTGACCCACTGAAGCCCCCCAGGAAATGCATCTCAGTCCAGATTCACTCAAAATGGAGAGTACCCTCACCACAGGCACCCTAAGGAGAAGTGCCTCAGTTGAGGATCCTTCAAATAACAATACCTGCATCAACATACCCCAAACATATTATAATCTTGGCCCAGTTAGGGACCATTTTGGGATAGACTGGGAGTGCTGCCACATTCTGATTTCAGCTGTGTCAATAAGGCAAGCTTGACCTGGATCTTTGCCCAGGTTTAGAGTCCTAAAGGGAAGCTTCACTGCTAGTTGATGTGGAGCATCTTGGACAAAGTCCATTCTTTCTAGGTGTGTGCTGGACACTTTTCTAAGAGCAATGCACAATGAACTCTTTACATAGAGGAGTGGTTAGAGGCTCAGAGAGGTCATGTGACTAGCCAATGGTCACAAGAATCATTAGTAGGAAAGACAGATCTTTTGGTGCCGTTCAAGTGCTCTTTGCATTGCACGATGCTGATTCTTTTTATTGCAAAGCGGTTACCGTCGGTGAATCTTTTGTTCAGGCTGGGACCCTTCAGGATGGAGGATATCTGATGGAAGCTGAAGGGAGTCCCTGCAGTCTGGACAGTGAACCCAGGCCTGAAGGTCTTTAGTATCTCAGAGGGCCATTCTTTCAGCTGTTCAGTGTTCATTAATGTTGGCTAAGCACAAATTAACTTGTATACAAAGTGCACACAAAGTATGGCAAGGAAGCCATTCCCAAGAAGCTTGCAGTCTCGTAGGCACAGGCATTTACATTCAGCACTGTGAGTGGAGGAATTCTGGGGGCAGCCGCCTAACCCATACTGGAGGGCTCTTCCTTGAGGATGTGACCACTCATCCAGAAAGATTCTAGGAATTAGGCATATCATGTAGAAGAGCTTGGAGGAGGCAAAAGATGGTCTCCTTGATCTTGAACCACAGGCAACAAGGAGTCCTAGAGATGAGCCGGTAGTAACCAGGGGTGTAGCCACGAGGAGGTTTGATGTTATGGAGGAATTTGACACTCTTCATTAAAGTCCTCAGAGAGTTGGGATCATCCAGGGAGCAAGAGAGATAGGTTTCAGATTTCCAAATGTCCCCACATGGTGCAAGACAGAATCCTACTCACTTTGTCTGCATTCCTGGGCCCTGGCATTGCTCAGGGCCACTTTGGGCCTCCCACCCTGCCTGGAAATGAAGCAGCAGCTGCCCTTTGGCTGTGCCCTCTCAGAGCTAGGGTCAGACTTTATTGGGGCCATGATCTCTGTAGGATCCTGGCCTTTTTTCTAAACCTGTGATCAGAGGCATGCCAGGCCTGGCAGGGTGGAGGGAGAAGCCTTGTTATCTTAGCATCCCAGTGAGCAGGGGGTGCTCTCTGAGCCCCTGAATTTGTACCCTTCGACTTGGCCATGAACAAAGACAATTATGATCTTGGGGCTTGTATGGCAAGAAAGCCAATTCTGTCAGATAGGCTGGGATTTAATAGGACCCTTAATTTAGGCATCTATTCCATCATTCACTCAAGCATCAAATGTTTATCAAGGGTCTACCATGTGCATGGCCATCTGTTTACTATAGAGACAGAGGTGGGAAAGGATATTCCCTGACGCTAACTTGCCCACAGTGCAATGAAGCAGACACCATGAAAACGTTCCAGTGACATAGATGTTATGATGGAGGTGGGTGGAAATCCATATCTGGGAGCCCAGAGGAGAGAGCAGGTAACCTAGATGCAGAGACCTCAGTCCATGAATGAAGACACAGACCCCAGAAGATTTTGTCTCCAGTTCTGCCTGAACTTGATTGAATCGCTGCTCTCACAGGATCCTACTGTCAGGAAGGATCCCAATTCCTTAAAAGACTATTTCAGACATTTTCCAGACCCTTACCTTTAATCCTCCCACCTCAGTCTTAGCTGATGACCAAGGAGACAAAGCCAGCTCTTAGATGTCAATGGTCCCCAACACCCATCCTTAACAACCTTCAACCCTGGAATCCTAAGGTTCTAGATACCGTCTCCACTCTCAGAAGGACATCCTTAGCCCTGACTCTTTCCTAAACTCTAGATCTGTCCCCTCACATACCCCAAAGGTACTTCAAGCTCAACTTGTCTCAACTCAATATTCGTCAAGTCTGTGGCCTCTCACACCAAAGAAACATGGTCATCTTTCCGAATTCTATAACTTTGTTAATGGTGGGGGTGCTCACCCAGCTCCCTGATCCAGAATTCTAGGGATTGCCCTTGAATTCTCTCATGTTGTCCTTTGGATATAGAAAGTATCTAAATATCTCTCCATTCCTCTCCTCTTCACTGCCAGTGTTACTGCCATATCATCTTTTACACGAATTATTGCCATGGCTTGACTGTGATTCCTTGCATATAATATGCCCTTTGCTAGTCCACCCTCCACACCATCCCTAAAGTGAGTTTTCTAAAAGTGAAAAACTTACCATAAAATCAACCATGACATTCTATAGCTTACAAAGCAGACAAGATCCTTCAGAATTTGCTCCCTGCCTACCTCTACTCACATGTTCTTCAACTTTCCCCATCACCTCTGTCCCTACCTTAAGCTTCAGCAACCTGGAGTGGCCCTTGCCGTGGGCACTGTTGACTGCCTACCCCACACCTGTTCGCCTCCCCACGTTAGATTATCACCTTCCCCAGCTCCTTCAAGGAGGGCTGCTTGCCTTCAAATCTCTCTGCACATGGCGTCCTCCTGCTCTGTAATTGTCCTGGAGTGGACAGAGAGATTAAGGGAAGGTGACTTTGGGGAGAGATTTCTCTTCCCCTCTGTCTTGCTCAGTGTGAATAATGAAGCCCATGGCTCCATTGCCACTGGTCACTGTCTTGAGACAACTAGAGGGACAGTCCTAGGGTGAAATCAATGGTGAGGACACAGAGAAGGCATCTGAATCCTTAAGAGTGGCATTAAGCTGCTGAATGGCACCTCATCTGGAGGCCTGCTTGGATGGTAGTTATGTGAATTTAGCAAGGGTTTTCTGTTACTCGCAGCCCAAATCTGACAGATGCCAATTCAAACCTGCATGCCTGCATACACTTTGCCTGGACGTAGGGTAAACACATGTCCCAGACAGCTGGGACATCACTGGTTTATGTCCATCAGTTGAGCGTAATTATTAACAGCATCCCCTTTCACTCGCCAAGGTTCCTAGGTCTGGACAGTAGAGCATGTGTTTATTCTGCTGGAATTGCTCTGCCTGGATATCTTCTGCCTGAGAACTCCTACTCAGATGTTTAGGGCTTGTTTATGCATTGCCTCAATGGGGAGGCTTATCCAATCTCCCTCTTTACTTCCCTACTTACCTGAAGGGAATCCCCCGCCCCTTTGTAACAGTCCCTGCTATGTGGACATGCCTGGTACTGCATGTACTAGAGTGTACTGAAATATTTATATTTGTTTCTATTAGATTGTGAGCTTAAGGGCAGGTACCACAGTGCTTAATAAACAATTGTTAAAGACACAAATACATTGTTCAAGGTATGTTATTTTCATACAGCATGTAGGAGCATCTGAGCTGTAAGTGGCCTCGTAATTACTTATGGGTGACAGAGCTTGACAGAGCCTCTGGCTTCTCATCCCAGAGCACAGATCTCAATGACCAGCAGAGAACAGTCATCGTGAGGTTCTCCTGACCAGCACCCTCAGCCCACCGAGCAGCCAGCAGGTCTGCCCTACAGGAGCCAGCATGGTGCTCTGGGCTCCCACCTGCCCTAGGGAGCTCGTAGCAGGATGACACTGAGAATGTCTCTAAGGGCTCCAAGCTGCTAGGCTGAGCTGAGTGGGGACCACCTCCCACTTCTGGAAGCCAAGAGTCATTGGAATGGACAAGGCCCCTGGGTCCCTATTTTGCATCTCAAAATGAAATGCCCTTTGTTGCCAAGCAGACTTCAGGCATCTTAGAACTGAGCCCCATCTGTATTTTCTCTGATACTCCTTGTCCCCGTGCAGAAGAGGCAGCTTGGTGGCCATGAATAATTTCTCTATTGGACAGACTGGAGTCAAAGGAAGCAGAATGGTTATGGGTCTTCACTCCATTTCTCAAGACAGGGCTGTGAAGAAGGTGCTGTGCACAGTGCCCTGTGTTCCGTCCTCTGCTGCCCTGGAAACCTTAGCTTATTAGGAATTTCCATTATCCTAGAATTTTGAGGGGGTCAGGGAACCCAGGAAAGGAGTTTACACCTTAGCAAAGATCACTGGGTGCATTGACAAGGAGAGTCATGCCTGCCTGGTCAGCAAGCGGGGCTTCAGGAAACACTTTGCAGTCAGGAGTGAAGGTAAAATCAAGGAGACTGAGAAAGAGTGATTGAAGGTACCCTGACATTCTCTTAAAGCAGCATTGCCAATGAAGGTGGCACAACCATGGCCACTGGGAAGCACATGTGTGACCCATGGCCAGGCAGCTCAATTTCCAGGGGCAGTGTGCTGTCCTGCCTGCTTTGTCCATGGCTCTCTGCACAGTCCTGAAAGCCCAAAAAGTGCGAGGCAGGAGGTTCTACAAAAAGGGGTCAGAAATGAAAGATACCCATCAGAACAAACTCCTAACTTGGTAACATGGCATTCAGGAGTCGCTTCCAGCATTATCCCAGCCTCTCCAACCTGCTGTCTCTGGGACACAGATGATCACAGTGTTTCAGCACCACCAAGAACCCATACAATTTTCAACCTCTATGTCTTTGCATATCCGTTTAACTTGTCCTGGAATGTTTCTCTGTCTTTGCTATCCAGCAAAACTGTAAAGAAACTTGAAATCCCAGTTGAAACAACTTCTCCTAAGAAGTTTGACTTCTATGGGCTTCCAAGGCCAAAGAAATTGGGATCTTCTTTTTTTTTTTTTTTTTTTTTTTTGCTCCTAAAACTTTGGACAAGCTTTAGCTTCAGATGTTAGGTTACTAGAGTAACTATTTGAGTGTGAGTGTGTGTGGTGTGTGTGTGTGTCCCAGATACCATCTGAGATCCCTTAGGGAGAAGGAATTGTCTTGTCTAGGCTTCTGGAATGTTCTCAACTTCACAGTCAATGATCGGAAACATTGAACGAGTTGATTGCATGCCTGCGAGTGTTGTTGAGGAGACTGACATTTACAGGAAGACAAAGTTTAAAACTATAAGAAATTGTCTTTTCTTCTTCTAGCTTGGCAAATAGATTTCATTCTTTAATGGAAGGCTTTAATTGGAGCCTTGACTCTGTATTTGGAGGTAATGGGTCTTACTAAAAATGGATTAGAGCAGTTTGTAAACTCACTCCCCAAATGTTAACATATTATAGGGCCTGTAAAGGTTACTTAGCTTGGCAAGAAAACTCGCATTAAAGATCAAAATAACAATTTCCTGGATTCCTGTGCAGGCTTCTAACTTGTCCCGGTATCCTTGGGTCACGAGTAAACAGTTGTGACATAATCAGTAACTGCTGTAAATCGACAGAAATCTCAAGCTCTTTGCAGTTCTCTTGCAAGGAGGATGAAGGAAGAAGTGAGATAGAGTGGACATGAAGGAGTGATTACTGATAACAGCCAATTTTTAGGGTGCACGTTGTGAGCTAGCCTTTCTTCTAAGTGCTTTGCCTAAGCGATCTCTACAACCCCTCTGGACTAGATTCTGCCGCGATTCCCACCTGGACAGGGACTCACCTGAGATGCAGAGTGGTTGGGTGTCTTTCCCCAGCTCATATAGCTGAGACACTAATTGACTGCCTTTGGTTTTAGAACCATGAGTCCTAACCACTCTGTATACTTTCTCCTTAATTAGAAACAAGTTCAAGTTCAGAGAGGTCAGCTGAGACAGACAGAGAGAGACATGCCCTGAAGGACAGGATCTCATGTTCTTCTCTCCAGTGTAGGTGCCAGTGAGCCCCAGGTGCAGCAAAGCTGGGCTCTGGAATAGGCCTTGTCTGTGGTCTGAATTTAGGGTGCCTTTGGGCATGTTGTTCGAGCCCTCAGTACAGTGGTTTCTTCATCTGTAAAATCGGGTTGTTTTGAGGGTTAAATGAGATACTTGATGTATGGAGCTCAGCATGGTGTCTGGGCACATGAAGAGATGGAAAAGAAGGGTGAGAAGGCAGAGGAAAGGCAGCCGTGGTGGTAGGGATCTGCTAGGGCAGGGGACAGACTCTGTCTGTCCTTTTACCATTACTCCCATTTCTGTGATCATAAGAATGTCCTAAATAACAACAAAAAATTCCAAAAAGACCCTCAGGAATCTATTCCCTCAGGAATCTATTTGTTCCCTTGCGCCTTTCTCCTCTTGGACCTGGTACCCAATTGCCACTTCTTTTCTACCTCTTTCCCTCCCATTCAACCTTGCCCATCCCCTGTATTATGGACTGGCCATTCAGCTGCAATGATTGGCCCTTGGTGTGTGTCTGGTCCCCAGCTTGGACCCAGGCACTCAGCATTGCACAAACAGAGCTGTGCAAAAGTGCCCTGCCCTCACATGCAGCCTGGCTAAGCAATATCTTGCCAGCCCATGTCCATCAGGGAGCAGGACCAATTGGAGCTATTCACCTGAGAATGTCCTGCTGGCTATGGCAGATTGGGGCCAAGAGGTGAAGGCTTCCCTCTTCGAGGCAGGGCCAGTGAAGCTAGCAAAGTCACAAGGGTGTTTCCCATAAGTGAGAGGGGACTGGGGGCTATTTCACTGAGCCATCTCATTGACCTTAAAACTAGATGGAGAAATTTGTGGATTTCAGGAAAACGTCTCAACATTAATGACACTCAAACACCAACAGCCTGGGCTCCGGTGGTAGGCATGGTCCTTTGGTTCAGCTATCCACAGCTCTGCCACTTTCACAGCCTGAGCCAAGGTGACCGAATTCCTCACATAACCAAAACACTCATTCATCATATGTGTTTATAGTAACTGACACACTTCAAGGTCATTGACAAAAAGCAGCCTGCTGATGGCTGAGTGTCTCACTAGTCACGCAGTGGGAAAGGACATTGGCCAAGCCTTGAGATCTGGGTAATATGTGACTTATCTCAGGAACGCTTGACTTTGAAAAATATACAGAGTGACCCACAATGGACCCTTAAAACACTATTTGCTGGCCTTATGCATTCTCTGCCTCATTAAAAATGTTGGTTGTTTAAAATTGCTGAGGGATAATTAAACAGACCTGCAGTTGATTTATGGGAGACAAACAGAGCTATGAATGCACGGAAATATTGTGTTTTGAGGGAGGTAATTTATGAAGATAAAGCTAAATTCTGATGGGGAAAGAAGCCCAACTCAAGATTAGCTCCAAATCCATGGAGGCTGCAAACGTCCAGGTGAGTATCACATCCTGACATCCTGGCCTACATTTTAAGTTTAGTAGCTTTTTAATCCTATATCAAGACCTGAAAAAATGGAATGAAAGACCGCACCCACACATACCTACATGCATCCCCATATATATCATTTAACCGTGGAGGTTAAACTATGTTTGGAACTTGAAGTGGAATCAAAGAGAATGGTTGTGATAACTGGGTATGATGAGTGGCCTTCCCTTTTCAACATCCAGCTTTTCCCAGCAGTGTGCCTAATGCTCTCCACAAGGTTGTTTTTACAAGTTATGAATTGGAGGGTGTCGGTTCAGCTCAAGTGTGTCCGGGCCTTCAGTCTGGGAGTTCTTGGGGGTGGGATGGGTGGGGAAGGTTTCATTGATCTCTCTTCTTGGTGAGGTTCACAGTAAGAGAACAGAACAGAGAATGCACCAAGGCTGACTTCCATGGGGAAAATCTTCTTGGAAGGCAGAAGACATGCAAGACTTTCAAGCACTTGAGTTTCCCAGCCTGGCTAAGCTCACTGCTGGTCCTGGAGCAATCTCGGTAAGCAGGCGGGCATCTTGATGAGGGCCCTGCATCCCTGTGGCTCTTGGCTATGGTGGCAGCTTCCAACAGCTGCACCTGGGCCATAGGTTTTGTCCTGTCCTTTCTGTCTTGTCACTTTCATCCCTCAGAGGTCAGTCAATCAGGGACATCTCCTCTGCCTCAGGGGATAGCTCCTTCCACCCTAGTCCCAGGGAAGCCGGCATGGGTCAGGTCCCACCTGGACATGTTCGTACATTTACTCATCACTCACTTCTGGCCACCTTTTCTCTCGTCAGCTGTGCCCTGATCATATTTCAATCCCTAACATCTCCGACTCGGTGGCCCACCACAGGACCACTGGTAGGGTTCAATACCTGATCTGGGATCCCAGCTAACTTCCTCTGCCTGTGTTGCTCCAGAAGTGCACCCCAAGTGTCCCACAACTTCCAAGGGAAAAAGAAAATTGAGCTCTAGGAATGACCACAGGTCAAAATAGCATTCATTAAACATTTTCCCTAAATGGGTCTTCTAGTGAAGTGCTCCTAACAAAATCAGGGTGATCCTAATAAAATGGCCTGATCCCAACTTCCTTCTCATTTCATCTCTACCTTCCTTCTGTATGCTCACCAACTCAGAAATCCTACCCTTCTCTGAATCTATCTGTACGTATTCCTGCTTCCATGTCTTTTCAAATGGCACACTCTCTATCGGGAATGACCTTTCTTTTGCTCCTATGTCCACTTAACTAAAATGTCAGCTTCAGTGTGTTTCCTTCTGTCAGAAACCACCTCAGAATCTTAGTAACTTCTCTCTGCTCTAAACCCCAAAGCCATCCACAAATCACCACTAAAGACCTCTTTGTTCTAACAAAGGAAACATTTTGCCAACCTGGTTTGAGTTACTGAGTGAACTTGGAAATACTTAAAATGCTTAAAATACTCTTTAATGCAGAATTTAAGTTGATTTAAACTGTCTTTGTCCTCAGTTTGTCTGAATTGGTAAATTTATTGTATGGAAAAATCTCCTTCCCGTTCCCATAAACCCACATCTTAAAAAATAGCAAATGGTTACTTTATTCCATTTAAATGTTCTGGAGACTTAAAAAGGCAATTACATACTTAAGATTTTAATGTTTCTGTCATACTTATCAGTAATTTTAACCTAAGAGGTATTAACAAAGTAGAACTTGTTGTTTACATTGGAAATGAAAGCGCCTCCTGCTCGGCGAATCAGCAAGGCAGCTCCAGTCCCCATCGGTGGCGTCCTGAGCTTTACAACCAAACCCGAAACATTGGTTTCCTTTTTACATAAATAGGAAAGTTGTACTGCTGCACGTGTGACCCTGAGACTGGCCTCTGCACTGCACTCTCTTCTGGTAAAAATGTCATTTTTCTCTCTACATAAATTAAAGTATTTGGACGATCAGCGACAACATAACTACAAACTAGTATGTGAAACGGAGGTAATATTATCAGTAAATAAAATCAAGTTGTTGATTCAGGGAAAAGTGACCCGCCAGGATTTCAAGAGCAGCCATCGAGGCTGAAGCCCTGTGTTGAGGTTGTCAAGGCATGGTCTCCGCTGAATCTGGAGATGGACAAGGGTCGGGCATGCGTGTGGGGAAGCGTGCCCTGGGCTGGGGCATTAGTGTGTATTAAGATTTAAAGGAAAATAAAACACATTGTCATCTGAAAAAAGATAAACGAAAATTGTTGAAGCAACAGGCCTCCAGGGACTAATTACTCGCCTGCTATAATTCAGGGACTTCACCAGTGACTTATGTTGACAACACGTCAAATGTCAGTTCTGTGTTATGAAATAAAATACATGTTCTTTTAATGTAAACAATACAAAAATGTTCTCAAATGCCCCAAGTTAGTCACACTGGACATGTTCAGTTGCCCTGCAACTTGTCCCCACGGCTCTATGCCTGGAGGTCACTCAAAGTGTAAAAAGGAAGAGTGGAAGAATTAAATGGTGCAGCCACATAGTTAAGATTCAGGTGGGCACCTCATTCACCTGGGGGGTGAGGAGCATCCAAACAGCCACTCAGGGAAACTCAGGCTTTAACAGCATGTGGTGTTGGACATTCAGAATCCAAGAGTGATCCCGAATAAAAGTCCCCCAAACTTACCTATCTGCATTCCACTTTGGTTTCATGTAGGTTGCTGCAGGAGATTGGAGAGAGGCTGCCGGCCAGCTGGTACCCTGATAGGTTTGAATCAGCAGTAAGGGGAAGTGGTAAAGAGGATGGCTCCCATCATACCCCCTGGCTTCCCAGCACTGCATTACACCATGCAAGCTGCTTCGGTTTCTCATCTGGTGTTGTGTAGATCAAATACGAAATGTGTTAAAGCAGCCCAAGGAGTTGTGCAAAGAGAGCATGCAGTAAGTGCCGGCTCTGTTTAAATAGCCTTTCAGGGACAAACATGCACTGATGCTTACTCTGTGCAAGGCTCTGTGCCGGGGTGAAGAGGAGGAAGACTGCATTCAGGTGCTCAGGCCCCTGTCTGGCTGTTTCATCTCTGTCTCCTGGTTCAAGGTCTAACAAATAACAGAAACCCAATAAATATCTGTTGAAATGAAGACAGGGTCTCTATCTTCACACTTTTCATAGTTTAGAAACAAAATCTTTTTAATTGTCCAAGGTCTAACCAGGGAAAGAGAGGTCACTCTCAGTATATACAACATAGAAAACTGGTTACCCAGGTGACAGGAGGACTGTGAGGTCAGAGCACAGAGACACTGGAGGGTCCTGCAGCCCCACTGGGTGAGAGAGACCAAAGGGGCCCAGGTGCTAGGGTCGTCCTATGAAAACTGAGAACTTGGCTTTCTCAGAGAAGACCCAGGGAAGACTGCCAGAGACACCACCAAGTGTGGGGAAATGGTGATGGAGAAATACCCTGGCTTCTCTCTTTCATACATTCTCTCTACTAGTATGTCTCTCTGGGTGAATCCTGTCAGAAACTAGCTGGCACAGGAGTCCAGGAAACACAGCCTGAAAGGGTCAACCTCTCCTCCCCTGAAGCTCCATCCCCATAATTCTGAGAGGGGAAGGGTTTGGAATGGCTCTGAGGGCAGACAGGCCCAGGAGCAGCATGTCTCGCATTTGGATAGCACTCCTGGGAATTAATTTCCTTAGTGTGCTTCATTTTAGAGATCCCCATGAAAGTTCTATGAGTGGTGCATTCTCACCTGATTTAAAGTGTGAGGAAACTAAGTCTCAGAGACTTCTGGTAAATGGCTCTAGGCCACCTAGCTAGTGCATAGCCCAGAAAGGCTCAAGGCTAGCTCTCCCAACACCCACCCAACACCCACTCTTCCTCCATGTCACCCTTAGGAGGTTATTTTTCCTCTCCTAAGAACTTGTAAAAGGTTTCCTTCACTGTCAAAGTTTTGCATTTTAGTGTTCAAGTCCTCTCTTTGCTTGTTGCTCTTCTGACTAGTTGTTCTACCCATCACTGAAAGTGGGGTACTGAAGTTGCCAACTGTTATGGTTGAATTGTCTGGTTCTCCCTTCGTTTTCATTAGTTTTGCTTCATGTGATTTGGGGCTCTGTTGTTAGATGCATATATGTTTATAGTTGTTATATATTCCTGATTCTTATCATTATAAATGTCCCTCTTTTTTCTAGTAGAATTTTTTGTTTTAAAGTCTATTTTGTCTGATATCAATAGAGTCATTACAGCTTTCTTACAGTTGCTACTTGCATGATATATATTTTCTATCCTTTTACTTTCAGCCATTTGTGTATTTTAATCTAAAGTAGGTCACTTACAGACAGCATATAATTGAATCTTGTTTTTTTTTTTTTTGGTGAGGAAGATTGGCCCTGGGCTGACATCCATGCCCATCTTCCTCTACTTTGTATGGGATGCTGCCACAGCATGGCTTGACAAGTGGTGCATTGGTCAGTGCCTGGGATCCGAACCTGTGAACCCCAGGCCACTGAAGCAGAGTGTGTGAATTTAACTGTTATGCCACTGGGCTGGCCCCTTGTGTCCTGTTTTTTTAAATCCAATCTGACAACCTCTGTCTTTGATTGCATTGTTTAATCCATTCATATTTAATATTGTTGATATATTTGGATTTATATCTGCCAATTTACTTTCTGTTTTTTGTGTCTCATGTCTTTTTTGTTCCAGGTTTAGCATTTTAAAGGGGCATATTATAAAACTATAGATTTGGGTTTTAGGTGCAAAATTTAATAACAAAATATAATTTTGCTTTCCTCCCTTTGTGCATGAATCTCCCTCAAGGTCCTCCTTATGAGGAACATGAAAACCTCTTCTCCACCTTGCAGGGCCTGGTGAGCTACTCTGGGGAGGGGGTAGAGCGAGAGGTAGGAGATATCACACGCCTCTGGTAGAGGGGATGAGATGTGATTAGGGAAATGCTCAATAGCACCTCAGCCACCACTCTCTCTGCCCTACACCTCTTTATAGAAAACTCCTCAAGTCATTTCAGGCATTTTAAGGGGGTGGTACCTGAAAGGCAAAGGGATTCTCCTGGACTTGGCAGTCACTGCCCACAGGGATGAGAAGGGTGGCTCTCTGAGCATCACCATCAGGCTAAGGCACTTCCTCCTGCAGCTCCCAACACCAAGGCACCAGCCAAGGCTTCTCCATCACCCAGTGGGCTTTAGTTCACTCCCTGAAAATTGCAGGCTTGTTGTAAATGATAACAGAAAGCCAATTTGGCAAAGCGGAAAATATCTCTATGATATTATCAGGTGAACAAAGCAAAGTACAAAATCATACTCTTTGTTGAGACCGCCAGGTACAACTAAGGATGCATGTGGAAAGATCCGAGGGGAACACAGGCTTGGAAGACAGTTTTTTGGTTGTAGTTAAATGGTAATGTGCCTGCTGCTTTTCTTTTGTTTCATGTCCTTTATTGTTGTTTTAAAAAATGTTATAATGTTTTTTGGTTTTTGGTGTAAGAGGCAATAAAAAAATGAAAAATTAAGGAAGGACTTGTGAAAAGAAGGAGGGAGGGAAGGAAGGAAAGGAGTAGAGAGGGAGAGAAGATGAAGAGGGGGAGGTTCAATCTTATTAGGGCTGCAGGCAAAAGATAATCCCCTCACATTTTCAGCCAGCTACAGTTGATGAATAATGAAAGGAGATCTGAGCTTCAAGTATGTTTTAATATTTACTTAGTGTAGTAAAAAATTGGGGAAAAATAAAATGAGGTATCACGGGGAGTTCAAGACCTGAAATGGACCATCTGAAACATGATCTTAAAAAAAGATACTGTGATTCCAGTCCAAAGAGTTTAGTTTCACACAAGGGAGTAGGAAACTTCACGGCCTGTAAGACGTTTTTTATGTTTAGTTATTTGCCCTAGAGGAGGAAGCAGAAGGCTCATCTCTGCACCCCCGTCCTCTCTGAGCTCTGCAGGCAGAAGCTGCTTCTGCCCACTCTTGTTCTGTGCTGCTGCCTGTCACTCTCCGTAGGACCCTGTCCCTGGGCCAGCTGCATCTGACCCCGATGCCCAGGATCCCACCTTGTTTCCAAAACTGCCTCAGATGTCACTGCCTCGGATGTCACTGCCTCCATAGAGGCTTCCTGACCCCTGGACCCACTTCAAAAGGGCACTTGGATCCCCTGCAGTTGCATTCCCAGAGCTCCTGGACTCCCTCCTCCTAGGAGAAACAAGCACTTGTTAGGCTGCATCATGGGTATCTGTTGGGTGGATTTATATGTGTCACCTTAGGTAAGCTGGAATGTTGTTCCCCAGGATTCTCTGCTCAATTGTCTCAACAATTCTCTGAATTGTTCCAAGAGAGCATGGACCACACTTCGCATGAGCAATGGAAGGCCGCTGCAAAGGAGCAGCCTACCCTCTTAGGGTCAGTGCAGACCATTATCGTGCACTGGCCAGCTCACCTGGTCAGCGTGGGGCAGCCACCAGCAGAGCTCTCTGGGGCCTGCTGCACCTCCTGCTCCAGTCACTCTGACTAGAGATCAGAGCAGTTCCAGTCGGTCCTTGTGGGTCTGGTGCTGCTGCAAGGGGGTTCCTTCTTGTCCTTGCTTCTTGCACTTCGTGTCCGTCGTCCCTCCCCACAGGCTCTGGGCTCGGGCATCAGATGCAGAAGTAGCAGCCTCACATGGACTGTGTCAGCCCAGTCCCTGCAACAAATATCTACGCCACAGGTTCCAGTGGTTCTGCTCGTGGTGGATCCCTGACAGGTTCACCTGCATGCCGCTTTATCTCTCTTTCAGGCTGGTCCAAGAATCAGGTCTGATTCTTCTTCACAAGTTCTGGCACACAGCGGGTACTCACAGAACACAGGCTCGTTTGGGGCTTCATTATCTTCAGGCTGAGATCCCAATGCAGACTGCCAGTGGGGTGAGTCTGAGCACAGCAAGGCCTGGCTGCATCTGACAGCTGGGGGAGGCTTTGTTTTTTGCAGTTCCCCTCACTGTGGGACTACTTCTCAGGGCAGGTGCTTGGGGACAGGATTCACTCTGATGACTGTGACTTCTCATATGTCTTCCTCTGACCAGATGGCCTGGAGATGGGTGTGCCCCCAGGGACAGAGTGGGTGCTCCCAGTGCAGCTGTGGTTCTGCAGTCTTGCTGTGCTACTTCCTCTCTGGGAAGCCCCAGGAAGGAATGTGGCCTCTTCACTCCCTTTTGGCACCAATGTGTTTGCCTCTGTAGCCTTTCTAATCTGGCCCCAGGTTCTTCCACAGAAGGACAGCCTATGGCTGCTGCCCTGGTTTGTAGGCCTGAATAATTAGGTCCATATGATGCTCTGGGCTCTACTGACATACTTCCTGTCACCTAACTTGGGCTCCGTGTGGCCACTGCACTTCCCCCTCTGAATGACTTCCCCACTCCACGGCGTTCCTCTGTCTAGGAGCAGGACAACTTGTGAGGTATCCAGTGAAGGGGGAGCCAAATCATCCCACTGGTCCTCCCTGAGTTGGAAATTCTCAGCACAAATCACTACCTTGAATTTAAGAATGACTTTCAAATGCTGACAGGAGCAAACCATCCGCTTCTGTTGCTGGGTTCCATTCCCAGGACATGAGGACAGAGCAGGTGCCTCTGAGGTGACAGACATGAGGCCCCACTCACAGCCTTGCCCCTCGGCCAGTTGGTTGAATGGTGGCTCCATCTCTCACTTTCCACCCCAGAGCCCCTTTCGTAAGGAGTGACCAGTCCAGTGAAGTGTCACCCTGGATGTTCTAGCAAACTGACCTCCAGGCTTTCTTCTCTCTTATTTTTCCCTAAAGTTCTCTGATGCACATATTACCATGTTACAATCATAGACCCTTGGGAGCATTAGCTCTCCAAGTGACTGTAGACATTCCACTGCCCAGCAACTTCCTGTCACTTTCGGAAGGGTGTTGGATGTCAAAGGAAGAGCATGGGCATATGTGGGGTGATCCACTGACTGGTGCTGTGCTTTTGGGGCTGGGGTAGACTTACGGACTGAACTGTGTTCCCCTCAAATTCATACGTTGTAGTCCTAATGGTCATCCCTCAGAATGTGACTGTATTGGAGATAGGGCTTTTAAAGAGGTAGTTAAGGTAAAATGAGGTCATTAGGTGGGCCCTAATCCAATATGCCTGGTGTCTTTATAAGAAGAGGAGATTAGGACACAGACACACACAGAGGGAAGACCAAGAGGGGACACGGGGAGAAGAGGACCATCGACAAGCCAAGGAGAGTAAACCTCAGAAGAAACCAAACCTGCCAGCACCTTGATCTCAGACTTCTAGCCTCCAGAACTGTGAGAAAATAAATTTCTGTTGTTTAAGCCACCGGCATTTTGTTATGGCAGCCCTAGCAAACCAATGCATGTGCTGACTTAATTCCCCTCCGTTTCCTCTAATGGCCCCCACATAAGACTTTGATGTATTTAGTGCCCGCTCAGTGAGTATCCGTTCAACAGAACGACTCTGAATGCATGTGGCTAGCTTCCCTTTTCGCGTTTCCTCTGCTTTGCCCGATGTTCCCAGCCTGCTAGTTTCAGGATTTGGAGACCATGTCTGTACACCACTTTTGGAGGCTCCGGCCTGCACTGGCTGCCTCATCTTAGCAGGTACAACTTGGCGGGTAGCATTTCCTCTTGCAGGACATGGAGGAGTAGGGACAGGGGTGAGAGGTGCTGGGCCATGGGACCCGGACCTGTAGGTCCTGCTCCAGTGAGGTCCCTTCCCCGCTCCTCAATGCCCATGGATTCTGCTCCTGTTGCTTATCCTCCATGGGCTCCTCCCTCCTGTCCTCTGCCTCAGCTGAGCAGTTCCAAGGGGACAGGTATGGAGAGGAGGCAGGGGGCAGGGTTACAGATCTGGGGGCAACTGTGCCTTGAATGTGGATTTCAATGACTTGGGATCTCCCTTTGTCTTACTTGTCTTCGTTCCTAGACACAGCAAATTATACTTGCCAGCCTTATATATTTTGGCATGGGGATGTGGAAAAAACCCATATGTCAGCCTGCTTTCAGTTTAGTCACATACATGGTCAGTGGAACAGCAGGGCAATTTGTCTGCTTGTAAGGCAAAAAAAGTATCTCTGTTCACCGAAGCCGCCCATTTGTTAAAAGGTTATAGTAACAGTCATACCTTCACTGGATGATGGTTTACAGTTTCCTGACCACTTTTACAAGCATTTTTAATACACATATTATTGTCTCTGTTTTATAAATGTAAAATGAAGATCTGCATGCTGTTCTGAGTAGCATGATGAAATCCTGCTCCTTCCTGTTTGGGTCGTGAATCATCCCTTTGTCCAGCATATCTACACTGTTTGTGCTACCTGCCCTTTAGTCACTTAATAGCCATCTGGTTTATCAGATCAACTGTCATGGTGTTGCAGTGCTTGTGTTCAAATTTATTTTGAACATTATTTTACTTAATAATGACCCCAAAGTGCAAGAGTAGTGATGCTGGCAATTCTAATATTCCAAAGAGAAGCCGTATAGGACTTCCTTTAAGTGAAAAGGTAAAAGTTCCTGACAATAAGGAAAGAAAAAAAGTTGTATGCTGTGGTTGCTAAGATCTACAGTAAGAACGAATCTTCTATTTGTGAAATTGTGGAGCAGGAAAAAGAAGTTCATGCTAGTTTTGCTGGCGCACCTCAAATGTGTATGTATGGGAGAAAACAGTATATGTAGGATTCAGCATTATCCATGGTTTCAGGCATCCACTGAGAGTTGTGGAATGTATCCCCGTGGATAAGGGGGGAATCACTGTATCTCTGTGCCACTGTCCCGGCACATCAGACCCCTGTGTAACTCAGCCCATTGCACCATTCTCCACATGTACTATGGGAGAAGAAGGCTCCTCAAAATCTGTGAGAACAAGAGAATTCCTTTTCAGGGAAGCCTGTTTCTAATCTTGCTGGCTTTCCCAGTTGCCAGGATCTGAGTCTGAGAGGAGTGCCCCGATCCTCCACCATCTGTAGGCCCCAGGCAGCCCGTGCCTGAGCTGATTCTGAGCAGTTCAAAGAATGTCAGCAGCTGTCTTTCCCAACCTGGGTCAGAAAATGCCACTGATTCTCCAAGTCCAGGTCACACTACCTGGAGAGTAGGGAGAAGTGGCCATTTTTGAGAATTATGGCGCCTTCTCCCACTTGCACTCTTGAGAAATTGTTGGCCTTCTGTTCTGAGAAGGTTTGGTGACCAATGTGTCAATCTAGCGTGGCTCAGAATCTAGTCATGCTCTGCTACCTCCAGGACTCTAGGCTCCTGAATAGCCCTTGGTGTCCATCAGTACCCACCTGTCTCAGTACTTGAGGTGCTATGGAGGGTCTAAGTTTTAGTTTATCCCAGCCACTTTCTGCATTGGTTTAATTTGGAATTCGGCTCTGCTTGTTTTCCTTTTCTGCCTTCTGCTGGAGAGTTTGTCAGCTGTCCTGATTTGAGTCCTTAAATGAGATTGGGCCCTTCCTGAAGAGAGATTCCAAACCTGAGAGAGTTCCTCCCGCTGGCCTTAAGGTAGTAAGCCGCCATGTTGTGAGAGGGCCTGTGGGTGGACCCCTAGCAGGGAGCTGAGTGTGACCTCTAGGAGCTGAGAGCAACCTCTAACTGACAACCTCTAACTGGCAGGAAAGCCGGGACCACAGTCCTACAGTTGCAAGGACCTGAATTTGGCCAACAACCATGTGAACTTGCAAGTAGACCCTGAACTCCAGAAGGAATTGTTCCCTGGCAAACACCTCGTGAGAGACCCTGCCCAGACTTCTGACCCACAGAAACTGTAAGATAATAAACACTTGTTGTTTCAAGCTGCTGAGTTAGTGAGAATTTGTTGTACAGCAATAGAAAACTAATGCAGTGCCCCTACTTCTACCTACCTCCACCATGTTGGTCAGGTTTTTATCACAGCTATCAGGGTTTCCTCGCTCTCTCTTCCACTGCCTGACTTCTTCATTGGCCTGCATTCTGGAAGCCAATCCTTCAGACGTGACCTGAGCAGTGGGCTCATGGTATGAATGATAAACCCTGGGCTCTGGGCTATAGCTTATCTTCCCCAGGGTCAGCCCCTCCGGCCCCATACACGTTAGTGAGCAGGGAGGAAGGAGAAGCTTTGGGTCCCGTGGTCCTTCTCCAGTGGGCTCCACTCAACATAGCCATGTTCCTGGCTCCCATCAGATCATTTCCAGGAATTTACAGGAACCACAAAACCCAGCTGCTTGAAATCAGGAATGATCTCCCAAGCCTTCCCCAAAGAAGGTCAAGAAAATGTCACCATTTCCCCAAGCCCAGACCACAGTAACTTGAGACTAGAGAGGAGTGAACATTTTTTAGAATTATAGTGGCTTCTCCCATCTGCAGGGTTGAGAAATTGTCGACCATCATTTCTTAGGAGGCTTGGTGATTTATTTGTGAAATTCTTAGGAGGGATTTCAATGAGAAGAGAAATCACCAAAGTCTCAAGACTTCTGACCAGTTTATTTAAAAATATGCTATATATTCAGAGAACACTTAATATAAACCACAGGAAAAATACAGGAGAAAATTCATTCCCTGTCAAAAACAGTTGGAAATATAAAGCCCCAAAATGTGTGAGTGAAGATGGAAAATGAAATAAGACCTCCAACTTGATCTCTGTTTATCAAGCAAAATCATTTCTTAAGAATTGTTATTTTCACTTAATTATATATTCACAGAAAAAACACTCATTACAAAATGGTACAGAGTCCCATGTCCCTTCACCCAGCTTCCCCAATGGTGACATTTACATAACTGTAGTACAATATCCAAAACGGAATTGACATTGTACATGTTATAGGTTGAATTATGTCTCCCCTGCAAAATACATGTTGGAGTCCTAATGCCCCAGTACTTCAGAATGTGATCTTCTTTTGAAATAGGTTGTTGCAGATGTAGATTAGTTAAGATGAAGTCATACTGCAGTAGGATGGGCTCCTATTCCAATACGATTGGTGTCCTTACAAGAAGATGGCCATGTGAAGACAGAGACACATGGGGAGAATTCCATGTGGTGACAAAGGCCGAGATTTGAGTTATGCAGCTTCAGGCCAAGGAATGCCAAGGATTGCCAGCAAACCATCAGAAGCTAGGAAGAGGCAAAGGAGGATTCTCCCCTACAGGTTTCAGAGGGAGCATGGCCCTGCTGACACCCTGATTTCAGACTTCTAGGCTCCATAGCTGTGAGACAATAAATTTCTGTTGTTTTAAGCCACCCAATTTGTGGTACTTTATTATGGCAGCCCTAAGCAACTAATACAGTACAATACTAGACTAGATTACTGACTGTATTCAGTTTTTGCCACCTTCTTTACATGCATTCATTTATATGTGTGTGTGTATAGTTCTATACAATTAGGTCTCATATTTAGATTTGCATAGCTGCACAAATATGAAATGTTAAGAGGATGAAAATACAAGGTACAGACTGGGAGAAGATATTTGAAAACCAGATATTTTGAAGAATATGTGTTCTACTGTTTTTATGTGGAGTGTTCTATGAATGTGTACAGGCATAGCTTGTTTTATTGCACTTTGCTTTATTGTGCTTTGCACATATTGCATTTTTTACAAGACTCTCCACCAGCAAAAACATTATGACTCACTGAAGGCTCAGATGATGGTTAGCAGTTTTTAGCAAGAAAGTATTTTTTAATTAAGGTATGTGCATGTTTTTTTAGACATAATGCTATTTAACACTTAATAGATGACAGTATAATGTAAAGATAACTTTTATATGCACTGGGAAACCAAAAAATTTATGTGATTCACTTTATTGCGATATTCACTTTATTGTGATATTCACTTTATTGCAGTGATCTGACACTGAACACACAATATCTCCAAGGTATGCTTATACTAGATTCTGTTGGTTGATGATGTTATTAAATTTTTTTATATCTTTGCTTTTTTTTTTTTTTTTTTTGGTGTGTGTGTGTATCTTTCTAGTTGTATGATCAATTCCTGGGTAAGTGCTGTTGAAACCCCTCATTCTAACTGTGGATTTTATATGTTTCTTTTCTAAGTTTTATGAGTTTTTCCTTCAGATATTTGACGCTCTATTATTTGGTACATACACATTTAGGATTGCTATCATCTTCTTCGTCCCTTTCAGCATTATGTAATATTCCTCTTTGTCCCTGATAATTTTGTATGCACTGAAGTCTACCTTATTTGATGTTAATATAGCCACTCCTTCCTTTTTAAAAACATATTTTGGGGGCTGGCTGGTAGAGCAGCAGTTTAGTTCATGCTTTGGCAGCCTGGGGTTCGTGGGTTCGGACCCTGGGCACCTGTCGATGCACTGCTTGTCAGTCATGCCGTGGCAGTGTTCCATATAAAGTAGAGGAAGATGGGCATGGATGTTAGCCCAGGGCCAGTCTTCCTCAGCAAAAAGAGGAGGATTGGCAATGGATGTTAGCTCAGGGCTGGTCTTCCTCACACACACAAAAATAAAATAAAGAAATAAAAATAAAAACATATTTTGCATGGTATACTTTTTCCTATCCTTTTACTTTCAACCTACCTATATCATAGTATATTACGTGACTTTCTTATAGATAGCACATAGTTGGTTGACGTTTTCTTACCCACTCTGTCAATCTCTGCCTTTTAATTGGTGTATTTAGACCATTTACACTTAAAGCAATCATTGGCATATTGAGACTTGTGTGCCATTTTATTATTTGTTTTTATTTATTCTTCCTCTTTCTTGTTCCTCTATTTCCTTTTTCTTGGCTTCCTAGAGGTAACCTGTACATTATTTAGAATTCTATTTTGATTTATTTGTAGTATTTTTGAGTATATGTTTGTACAGTTTTTTTTAGTGGTTGCTTTAGGTATTACAATATGAATAAGGAACTTATAATTATCTGTTGGTATCACCATTTTGCCACTTTGAGTGAAGTGTAAAAACCTGACTTCCACTTGGGTGCCTTTATTCTCTTCAATTTTTAAATCTCATTGTCTTAATATTTCCTCTACAAAAATTGAACATACATCAGATGATGTTATAATTTTTGCTTTGATCATCAAACATAATTTAGAAACATCATGAGGAGAAGGATAGGAGAAAGATGTTCCCATTTTCACCCATTTTATTGTTCTTTGTCCCAAGTTTCCTTCTGTTATAATTTCCTTTCTGTTTGGAGAACTTTAGCCATTCTTTAAGAGTATGTCTTCTGGTGACAAATTCTCTTAGTCTCCCTCATCTGAGAATATTCCTATTTTCCCTTCATTGCTGAAGGATATTTTCACTTTGTATAGAATTTGGGAGTGAACTTTCAGCTGTTGACAATTTCATGCCACTTCCTTCAGGCCTCCATGGTTTCAGATAAGAAATCTTCTATCATTCGAGTCTTTGTTCCCTATTGGTAATGCATCATTTCTCTCCGTTTTTAAGATGTTTTCTTTTTCTTTCATTTTAAGAAATTTGATGTGGCTTGGTGTGAATTAATTTGAGTTTATCCTTTTGGGTTTTGCTCAGCTTCTTGAATCTAGAGGTTTATGTTGTTCACCATGTAATTTTCAGCCATTATTTCTTTGGTTATCTTTCAGCTCCATACTCTGTCCTCTCCTTGTGGGTTTTTGATGGCATGAATGTTAGATATTTTTTGTTGATGTCCCACAGGTCCCTGAGGTTCCTCTCATCTTATTCCCCAGTCTATTTTCTCTCTGTTGTTCAGATTGGGTAATTTATATTTTTGTATCTTTCAACTCATTGATTCCTTCCTCTGTCCCTCCATTCCTCTGTTGAGACTATCCATTGAGTTTTTAAAATTCCAATTATTTTAAAATTCCAAATTATTTTCAATTTTTGTTTATATCTTTCTTATAACTTCTAGTTCTCTGCTGAGATTTTATGTTTTTTCATTTGTTTCAACATGGTTAAAAATTGCTCATTGAAGAATTATTATAATTGCTGCTTTAAAATCCTTGTCAGATAATTCCAACATCTGAGTCATGTTCTTAGAATCTGTTGATTGTCTTTTCTTATTCATAGTATGATTGTTCTGGTTCTTGTTATGATGTGTAGTTTTTGTTTTTTTATTGTATCATGGACATTTTGGGTATTGTGTTGAGAGTTTCTGGATCCAATTTTGTTTTCTTGTTTTTAGAAGGCACTGATCCTGGTTATCTGTAGTACACAGTCCAGGTTGAAATGGATGTTCAGCTCCCCACTCAGCCCTACTCGTACCAGGATGGGGGGTGGGAAATGGGGTGCTGCTAGCATTGTCTCATTGCTGATGAATTGGGGTGGAAATTCAGCTTCTGAGTTAGCTCTGCTAATATTTGTGGTAGAAGTGGTGGGATGAGGGTGTTTTCCATTGATATTTGGCTAGAGCAGAACAATTATTGTCAAAAAGACTTTCTGTTCTGTTTTTGATCACCATCTTCCAAGTCCTTCAGCTACAGTTACCAGGCTTTGCTTGGGGCTTTTTTGTCTGCACCTATTGATAGTGTCAGGTTGCAGACTTCTCCAGTGCCTTGACTGAATTACATGGAAGCATAAAGAAAACGCAGGGATCTCACCACTGTGTCGCTCAAGTCCCAAGGTCCCTAGGAACTTGCCTTATTCTTTCCACTTTTCAGAGTCTTCCTATGTTTGACCTTTTCTTGTGTTAAAATATACATAATACAAAATTTACCATTTTTGACTGAACAGTTCTGTGGAATAAATATATTCACAGTGATGTACAACCATCACCACCATCATATTCAGATCTTTTTATCTTTACAAACTGAAACTCTGTCCCCATTAGATAATAACTCCCTCTTCTCTCCTCCCCCAGGCCTCTGGCAAAGACCATTCTACTTTTTGTCTCTACGAATCTGACTACTCTAGACCTCATATGAGTGGACTCATAAAATATTTGTCCTTTTATGATTGGCTTATTTCATTTGGCATAATATGTCAAGGCTTGTACATGTTGTAGCAATGTGTCAGAATTTCCCTTTTAAAACTGAATAATATTCCATTGTATGTATATACCACATTTTGTTTTTCCATTAATCTGTTGATGGACTCTTGGGTTGCTTCCACCTTTTGGCTATTGTGAACAGTGCTGCTATCGACACAGATGTACAAGTATCTGTTCGAGACCTGGCTTTCAATTCTTTTGGGTATATACCAAGAAGTGGAATTGCTGTCGCAGGTAATTTTATATTTAATTTTTTATGTTTGCTTTTTTGTTATGTCCAGCATTTTATATTTTCACGAGGCAGGACTAGGGAGGAAATGAGATGACTCCACCTTGGCTGAAACTGGCAAGCTAATCAATTAAAAATATTTTTCTTAGAGTTAATAAATAAAACACATTATAGTGTAACTGGCAGGGATCTCTTGAAGTTTGTGTCAAGATCACGAACACGCCTCTCCTTGGAACCCCTACCTGCTTCTGACACCCTGTGAATTTTCCTGATGAGTGATTAGGTTCCAGGCCCTCTGGTCAACCATGAAGTATAAACCCAGTGAGGCAAATTATTTTCTGACTTCTTCAGTGTGATTTTTTTCTTTATTGGACCTGCTACCATGTAAGTAACACATAGGTGTTACAATAGAGGTCATAATAATCCTTTTCATTTTTCGAGAAACTTTCATTTCTATGATCTCACTGATCCCCATAACATCACTGTGAAGGCCAAAATCATTTATCTCCATTTTATAGACAAGGAAATAAACTCAGAGAAGTAGATTTGGGATGAGAATTCTGAAACTTCTGATGCTTAAGCCACTGCTCTTGCTTAACATAATACCCATGCCACTTGATTGAGCTAATGACAGTAGGATCACTTCAGCATTTTAGATTATCAACTCCGTCTTTATCAATAGAGAATGTCCTGTTAATGGGTCTGTACCATGTTTCCTAGCCTGGGAACTGCAGGAAAAGGACAAGGAAGGAGGGAGTATGTTCGTGGGTTGAGAACATCTGGTTTGCATTTGGCATTGGATGGGATAATAACTCTGTTACCTAGCCCTGTAGTACCTCTTTCTGTTTATCAGCAGAGACTGCCATGGTCTACCCTGGAGCAGGACATTAGCATTAGTCCAAACTGAGGCACCTTTTTTGTGAATACTAGAAACTCAGGGCCGCCTACAGTGGAGGATTGTGTGTGCAGATGGCTTAGTGGTGGAACAGCTCACAGCAGGCTAGGGATAGCAAAGACAATGGCAGCAGGAGGTCGGCAGAAGAGATCATTGGACATGTTGGCTGCTAGATACACCTGAGTCTCAGAGTCACATCCTCCGCCTGAGTCTGGGATGTCTGGGGGGCTGCTTAGCAATTGGTCCCATAAAACTCTCCAAGTAGAAGGTCAGGTGAAAACTTAGAGCCTCACGTCACAGAGCATGATAAAATTTGCTTAGGATGCCCTGAACTCCCAGCCTGCAGTGGACACGTAGCCTAAGGGCCCTGGTGGTCAACAGTCTCTCTCTGGGAAGCTTCCTTGCCTCCCTGGATTGGAAAGTCAAGTTCCCATGGAATGTGCCCCAGTTATCAAGTTGACTCCATGTGTAGTTTTTACACTCGTGTCAGTGGTCTCACCTGTGTTATTTTGAACTATGCTAACCAGATGAGGCAGACCACCAAGTGTCAGCTTTGGGCATACCGGTAAGATGGCAGGATTACTGTGCAAAGTTTTTTCTTAGCCATCCCCTCCTCCTTTTAAAAACCATTCAAATACAGATCTTCCTTGACTTACAATGGGGTTACATCCCTATAATCCCATTGTAAGTTGAAAATACCGTAAGTTGAAAATGTATTTAATACACCTAACCTACTGAACATCATAGCTTAGCCCAGCCCACATTAAATGTGCTCAGAACGCATATATTAGCCTATAGTTGGGCAATATTGTCTAACACAAAGCCTATTTCACAAAGAAGTGTTGAATATCTCATGTAATTTATTGAATACTGTACTTAAAATGAAAAACAGAATGGGTGTCTGGGTCTAGAATGGTTGTAAGTGTATCAGTTGTTTATCCTTGAGATTGCATGGCATAGTGGGAGCTGTGACTCGCTGCCACTGCTCAGCATCACAAGAGAGTATTGTACCACATATCACTAGCTCAGGCAAAGATCAAAATTCAATTTGCTGGCCCCATGGCGTAGTGGTTAAGTTCATGCACTCCACTTTGGTGGCCAGGGATTCGTGGGTTCGGATCCCGGGCACAGATCTGCACTCCACTCATCAAGCCATGCTGTGGCAGGCATCCCACGTACAAAATAGAGGAAGATGGGCGCAGATGTTAGCCCAAGGACAATCTTCCTCACACACACACAAAAAATCCAAATTCAAAGTATAGTTTCTACTGAATGCGTATTGTTTTGCACCATCATAAAGTCGAAGAATTGTAAGTCGAACCATTGTAAGTCAGGGACCGTCTGTAGTTTTTCTATTTTGTTTCCACCGCTAGACGTGCAGTAGGTTTGTCAGCAACATGAGCTGGTTGTGTGACTTTCTATCCCCTAATTTTTCTATGCAGTAGAATAACTTAGTTCTATCTTTAATGACCTCATTAAATGACCAAGTTTGGATTGATTTATTTGCTTTGCTCTACAAGGAAAGCAATAGGAGTAGACATTTAGATTTCTATTACAACCATTAAACAGATTATCAGTAAAATCTCAGGAAATTATGTTCTGCTTCTGAATGAGGATAATGCCCTCTTATAGTTCTTCCATGTGTCACGTTTATAGCCTCTAAAGTAACTCAATCACACATTTGGCTGGAAGCACCTGCTGGACAAACTCTTGTCCCGAGAGCAGGGGAGTTGGCTGCCGGCGTTAGAGCATTCGAGCACTGGTGTCTAGCTTCGGTTCTTGGAGTGACACACAGACACTGGGTGGAATAGCCAGCTTGTTCCCATGACAAGCCTCTGGGTGCTCCACCCCTACCCCAACTCTCTAATTGTCCCCTCTTCTCATTATGCTCCCCCAGATTAAAGTTTATGAACATTCTGCAGAGAGGATTCCCTTGGACTCTCACCTAGAGTGCCTTTTATAAAAAAAAAATTTGTATATATGTTTAACAAGTTTAACAGATTAGAATGGAGGAAAGAGGCTACATATTTATGAAATACGTATATATTTTTTACAAAATATATCCAAAGTGATTAAAACATTTTTTAAAAAGTACACGAAATGATAACTGTGGTAGGCTGAATAATGGCCCCAAAGATGTCCATGTCCTAATTCTTGGAACCTGTGAATATGTTATGTTACATTACAAGGGGGAATAAGGCAGCAGATGGAATTAAGGTTACTAGCCAGCTGGCCTTGAGATGGGGAGATTATCCTGCATTATCCAGGGGGCCCACAGTAATCACAAGCGTCCTTAAAAGGGGAAGAGGGAGGGGGAAGAGTCAGTGTCAGAGTAATGTGACGTGAGAAGGACTAGACTGGCCTTTGCTGGCTTTGAAGATGGTGGAAGGAGCCACATGCCAAAGAATGTGAGTAGCCCCCCAAAACTGGAAGAGGCAAAGAGATGGATTCTCTCCTAGAACCTCCAGAAGGAACCAGCCCTGCCCACACTTTGATTTCGGTCCAGTAAAACTTATTTCAGACTTCTGACCTCCAGAACTGTAAGGCAATAAATCTGTGTTGCCAGTAAGTCTGTGCTAATTTGTTACAGCAGCAATAGGAAACTGATAGAATGACATACCGAAAGGCCTGATTTCCCAAGCTTTTGGGACTCATGAGGTTATTACTGTAAATTATGTAGGAATACCAGGACTCAGGGTGACCTATGGAGTGGGTGGTATGTGCAGACGGCAGCCGTCCAGTTCTCTCTTTGCACGTGTTTGCTTAGCCTCTCATCAAGCATGTTTCGTTTCTCTAACCACAGAATGTGGCAAAATTGCCTGTTTCCAGCTAGGCCTGAAGAGACATGGTCGAGCCCCCTGTTGCCTTCTAGGAGGCAGTTGGCCTATAAGAAGTCTGAACACTTTGCTGGAGAGTGAGACCTGAGGAGCCCCCAGCCATTCCAGCTGCCCCAGTAGGAGCATCGGGTGTGAGTGAAGCCATCATGACCCTTCACCCCAGCAGCACCACGTGGAGCAGCAATAGCCATTTCCACCTAGTGCAGTGCAGACCTCCAACAAAGAATGCCAACTGTGCGTGTCACATCATTTATTGACATTTTCTCCTGTGTGCCAAGTGCTGGTCCAACACCCTGCTTATTGGTGATGGAGAAGATGTAGTGCCTGTCCTGCATCTCTTCCAGTCTACTGAAGCAAACCACGATGACCTAGCAAACAATCAAAGATGTGTTTAATCATAGACAGGGAAACTGAAGACCAGAGAGCCTCAATCATTTTCCTAAGGCCACACAGCTAAGTATAAATGAGGACTCACACACAGAGTGCGATTCCCGGTTGGTCACTGCTGCAAATTGTTTCTTCTATCCTGCATTATCTCAGATAAGTGCCAGAGGCCGTCCCTAGTTCTGCTTGACCAAGTTTTAATGAAGTTAATGTTCACATTTTCCATATGCTGTGTTTTTCTGTTCTTTAAGGATCTAAATTTTCTTGGTGTAGCCTCAGATAAAAGTCTATTACAGAGATGAGCTGCAAAATTTGGTTAGGTTTCAATGAGTGGAAAACTATGTAGTCCAAATAAATGCAGAAATCATTAGTTTTGGGATCCATGGATAAAATGCTCCCAGCTGTAGCTGCGCTTTTTCTACCTTCTTTAAAAGAATTTACAATACAGAAAGAGGCTGATAAAGCAGAAATGTCAATTAAAAAATGCTTTCACTTCTAGGAATCATTCTGAATATGACTACAATTCAGCTATGGTTAATTACCACGTATGAAGCACTGTCTGAAATGTCTTCTACTCTTTGGAGTATGTTTTATTTATTTATTTTTAATGGAGGATCAGACTGTCCTTTTTCTAGGCTCACAGAATCCTTATTTGTGGCCTACCACCAAGTTTCCAACATTAAGTATTCAATTCAAGAAGATAAAGAGGATTTTCCCCCCTCTACCTCCCTGCGATTGGAGTGCACCGCCAGGAGCAGAAGATGGGAATGCAGATTTTGTTTCCCATGATCCGTGATCCGAGCTGCACCAGGCGTGTGTTATCTGAGAAGCAGATCACAGTTCTGTCTTTCCCAGAATCTTTTATTTTGTTTTCAGAAAGATACAATTGGGATGTACAGTGCTGCGTTCAGGGGGATAATTTTATTGAGCAGGATTCCAGAGGAAGTCGGCATCTGGGTCGAGTTTGATAAATTTTCCTCTTCACAGCTTCATCTAACTGTGCGTATTGGTTTCCCACAGCCGCTGTGACAAATTACCACGAATTTAGTGGCTTCAAACAACCCAGATTTATCATTCTCCGGTTTGGGAGGTAAGAGGCCCACACTGGGTCTCACTGGGAAAGCACAGGTGTCGTCAGGCTGGTTCCTTTTGGAGGCTCTGAGGGAGGATCTGCTTCCTTGCCTTTTCCAGGTTCTAGAAGCTGCCTGCATTCCTTGGCACATGGGCCCTTCTCCTATCTTCAAGGCCAGCAGCACAGCACCTTTGAACTCTCTCTGCCTACCCCCCTGCCTGCCTCTTTCACTTACAGGGACCGTTGAGATTACCTTTCGGGTCCAACTGCATAGTGCAGGATCATCTCCCCATCTCAAGGCCCCACCCTCAACCACAGCCGCAGAGTCCTTTGTGCCAGGTAAGAAAATAGGTTCAAGCTGTGGAATTAGGATGTGGACCTCTTTGGGGGCCATTATCCTGCCTGGCACTCTGGAATTTTCATGGGCGGTTGCTGGGCTGCTTTTCTGACCTGCCCATACCTGACTTGCTCTCATGTGCCTCCCCTAGTGGGGGCCGAGGCCCCTGTGTTCTGGTTGCTGGCTTGGGGCCCTTGGTGATGCCACCCACTGGGACCACGAGTGATGCCTTCAAGCAGTAGGAAGGGCCTGGCTCTGGGTTCCGTGGTGTTTCTCTCTGTCCTTTGATGCTTCTCGCCCACAGACGGGGCACTTGTTGGGGACACTGCTTACCCTCAGATGGCTTAGCATCCAGTCCACATTGCTGTTGGTACACCTTGGTGTTCACCTCAGACTGCTTGGTTTTGCGATGGCCCTATCACCTCCAGAAGAGGGGTCTTCTGGGCCTGTTGGGGACACTATCTGCCCTGACCCTTCCCTGTTTTGGCTCTTACTTTACAATGGGTCTCTTTGGAGCCCCCATCTGCTGCTGGGATCACTATCTACTGGCTGCTCCTTGGCCCTGTGGAGCTATGCTCCTGCTCCCTGCCAAGACACACACCCTCTGAGGGGCTGGGACTCCCTGAGGCTGGCCCTCTCTGGGCTGCTGACTGACACTCATCAGCACACTAAGGCCCACGTGGCCGAGATGGCCCAGCTTCCTCCAGGGCTTGCCCTACCATCCTGAGCGCCTGGCCCAGGTCCCGGCCCCTCTGGGCTTGGCACACCTTGCTGCCTCCTGTACCCACAGCATAGGTGGTAAAACACAAGCCAGATGTTTGCGTTTCTCTGCTGGGGACATAATATGATGCTGTCACAAATATATGTAATTTGAAATTATTTATTAGAGAATCATCTGAGATGGTACTTCAAAAATATCCCCCCCTTCGGGAAAAAAAAGGTATTCTATATGGGTGAAGAGTCAACTGTAAAAGTAGAGCAATGAAAACAGTCTGCAGGGAGAGAGATGAATAGCAGATTCCAGGATGAATATGGGCTTTGTAATTATAATGCTGGAAAGTTAATTCACCAGAAGCCGCCCTGGGAAGAGCATGGTAATTGTTTGGAAAAGATGACTGAAAAGCCACTTGAGCAGGAGGCAGACCCCAAGATGCTTAGGGAAGGTGAGGGGATTGCAAACTGCCTTCCAGATAGCTAAGGACCTTGCTAATGCGTTGACCTTGTGTTCTGCTGAGCGCTGGGAGACGGTTTAGGGACAAATATCGGGCCTGGTGCAATGGAGTGGAGGGAAGTTGAGGTTCCGGTGGGGTTAGGAGAGATATTCTGGGGGGAATGATTTGAATTTTGTAAAAATTAAAAACCTCTGAAGAAACAACAACAAAAAATGTACATGAGCAGAAATAAAAGTAAATAACAAACTAGGAAGAATGTTTGCAGCAAATATGACCAAGATTTAGTTGGCAAATTCATCCTAATCTCTATAAAAAGCACCAATGCTTCAAAAGAAACTGATCAAGTACAGTGGGTCAGCTGGGACCCTCTGAGAGGGGCAGGAGATGGATGGACTGTGGGAGGGTTTTACTGGGGGAAATGAGGGTGAGAAGGGAGAGAGGGAGGGAGATGACAGGAAGTCAAACTGGATGGAAGGGGAAAGAGAAGGTTGGGAGGCAGCATCCTGGACTCCCCAAGAATCCTGGTTTCAGGGGGCAGTCCAGGCTTGGTGTCCCTGCTGCCCACCCTCATGGATGGGGTGGGCTCTGCCCATGCCTGGCCTGGGCTGCAGAGCCAGCAGCTGGGGCCCTTGGCCATCTATACTCCCTGTGGTTGGAGTCTGGAAGCACATTTTCATAGCCAGTGCAGATGTGACAAGAAGGTTGCAAAGGAACACGTGCAGATGGCCAAGAAGCATTTTATGTAGAGTGTCCTACACCCCTCTGAGAAGGCAGGGCTGGAAATGGAGGCGGAATAGCCTCCCCGGTCATTCTCAGCCATGGACTTCTCATCACATACTTCTCCATGCAGAGGAATAGAGACCTCCCATGCTGTCCTCAGAGTCCAAATTTAACCCCAGGAGAATCATGGATCTCTGAATCTCAGAGCACGAAGTTCCTCTTAGTGTACCCCCATGGCCATCTAGCCTGTATTTGAACACCTCACATGCCAGAGAACTCATTCACATTTGAGACATTTCTAGATGGGTCTTGAGCAGTACTACTCAAAGCGAAGTTCATAGACCACAGCATCCACATCACCTTTCTAGAAAGGCAGAGCTTCAGGCTCACCCAGGATTCACTGAGTGAGAATCTTCATCTTTACAAGATCCCAGGAGCTGTGCACACACCTTCAAGTGGGAACAGCACTGTTTCCGAGTAGGCTTTGTGGACCAAACTAACATCAGTCTCCCTCCAACTCCTACCCACTGGTCTTAGTTTTGCTTTGGGGAATCACATGAAATGATGCTGCCCCCTTTCTTGCATGGCACAGGCAAGAGTGATGGTGAACACCTGCTGTAGCCATCAGTCTGGCCTGGCCTGGGGGGTCCTAGGCTGGGGGAGTGAGCGGTTCAGAGAGAAGCTCACATTTCAGGTGGGTGGAGGTAGGGAAAGAATGGCTGGTCTGGGGATGATGTGAAGGGCTTTGTGCTTATGATTTAATGTTTGTGATGAAGAATGGCCTAGGCTGTCAAGTGTCTTGATTGTCAGTACAAAGGCTTTCTTCTGTGAACAATAGGACTTTATTCTGTGACTTTCATTGTGGCCAGTGTGACTGGGGAACCGAACTTCTAAGCTTTAAGTGCAAACTCTTCATCAGATTTAGCATAGTTTTTGTATCAATTACATGTTGCAATGATAATATTTTAGATAAATTTAGCTAAAATATATTATTAAAGTTAATCTTTTAAAACTTTTTTTAAAAGTAGCCACAAGAAAATTCAAGATTACAAATGTGGCTCACATTATATTTCTATTGGACAGCGCTGCCCTAGACAGGTGAGCTGCCCCTCCTATGTGCTCCCAAAGGGCCCTGTCCTCATTCCTGGTATAACACGCATCAACCTGTCCAGTAATCACTGATACTTTGACTATCTTCTCTAATAGGGTCTGTTTCTCTAAGAGGTGTACTGGGTCCTGACTAACAGAACATCCCCAGTGCCTAATCACAGCAATTTACACAAGGAAGATGCTCAAAAAAGATTGATGGGAGGGAGGAAGGAAGGAGTGAGGGAAGGAGGGATAGGGAGGGAAGGTAGAAGTGAGGTGGGAAGGAAGGAGGAGGAAGCATGGATCCGAGCACATGGAACGATGCAGCTCTGCACACCCAGGTGGCTCTAAGTGGGCAGCAAAAGGGGCCCTTTCCCCAGGCCAGGAGGGTGCAAAGCTTTTACTGGCCTGGATCTAGAGGAGGAAGCCAGCAGGGATGATGACTTGGCTGTCACTGGGACTAGAGCTGCCTTCACAGCAGAAATGAATTTCTATTGCAAAGACGAGCTACACAGTATTAGATGTTCATTCATACACATCCCCAGAAGTCTGGAAGAGAAATACTTTACTTCCTAACATAATGCAAAAAATAATCTAGACCCTATTATTGCAGGGGAAATCACCTTCTTCTTCATCTTTTAGTCCAAATGATGAAAGCAAAATGGATTTTAGGATTTATCCACCTGGCAGGCCTTTATATATTTCTTGACCCATAGGCCATAAATCAAGCTGGGTCTATTTAAGTACAGTAAGCCCAGTCTGCAGGAAGCTGGTGCTCAGATGTAGTCTTTCTCTGCACTCCTATCGGGGGATGAAGCTCACCATGCTGACAAATCTTGCCCTGGACAGAACATTCCATGTGGTGTAATGAAATTCATACCCGGGATATGAAGGGAAGTTGAATTGGGTGAGTTAAAGAAATCTATGCAATGGGTGAGACGTGAAATATAACTGTTACTATCATTCTCCTTAACATGGAGGAATCAGTCCTTTTGTAATCTATACAAAATGCATGTTCTAAAATGAGAAGATAAGACATATTTCAAACATACCTAAATTGATACACTTTGTCACTCTTCTTCCACTCCTTAAAAGCTGTCTAATTCTACACACGGACTCATTATCATTGCTTACGAAACTCTTTTCTTACGTATTATAGAAATAAGTGGAATATGTAGATTTTTTTCACTTGGGTTTTTGTCAAGAATCCAATGACTGTACTAGGTATTTCCAAGAATAAGATGTTAATAGCAGATTATTGGAGGCTTAGGCAAGCTTCAGGAGCCTGGGGTGTGAAGGATAGGGGCCGCCCTCAGAAAATCC
This sequence comes from Tapirus indicus, assembly GCA_031878705.1. Taxonomy (NCBI): domain Eukaryota; kingdom Metazoa; phylum Chordata; class Mammalia; order Perissodactyla; family Tapiridae; genus Tapirus; species Tapirus indicus. The sequence continues at coordinate 77,795,025 of CM062921.1, forward strand.
TGAAGGGTGGAAGTCTCTGTCGTCTCAGCCTTCTGTAGTACCCAAGTGGGTCTTTTTATAAGGATTCCTGAAGTTCTGGGAGCTTCCATGTAGATCTCAGGGGCCCACAACCCTGAAGTGGGCCATTTCCCAATGATGCCTCATGCAGAGGGAAAACCCCCTGGCCTCTGTCTGCCAAAGGGCACAGGCCTGCCCTCAGCTGCTGTGGGAGCATTAGATGGCTTCCCTTTCTCTTCTCCTTCCAAATGTTGAAGGAGGCCTTCTAACGGTGGAGTCCAACTAGAATTCAAAAGGATAGAGCATGTCATTACCAGGATTTGCCCACTTCGGCTTGTGGTGGTGGGAATGGAGGGATGGCTCTGACAAGTGGGTATTGAGTATCAACAAGACATATCTGGAAGGTACCTGAAAAATACAGGTGATTTTCAGTTTGTTTATCCACAGTAGAGAACCAGTTTCCATGCATGAAGTTGTCATGCTGATTGTAAATCTTTATTTTTTTTTCCTTTCAAATCATAAACAGGATTGTTAAGGCTAACTATGGTCAGAAACAGGCCCCCAATAGTACTAGACTTTAAAGACCTTATTTAAAATTACACTTTGCCACTTATTTCTTAAGTGTGAAGGTTATTTCACCTTTCCACTTTACAGTGTCTATATTTCTACAATAGAAAATGGTATTATTTCATAGAGGTTCAGCACACATTAAAGCAAATAAAATATAAAAAAATTTACAAATGGCAAATACTCTTCCTTTTTGTCTCTCATCCTTAGTGTGAATGGTTTTCATTAGGTTACAACATCACTGAGTGTTATAGGATGAGTAGGAGTTAGGTGGAATTTGGGGAAGGTAGGAGATCCAATCAAAAAAAGTTATACACTCAGAGTTATATACTCTCATGTTGGATCTTCAGATAGCAAGGGGAAGCATGAATAGATGAGGGTGATGGCATCAGCAGAAGCCAGATTATTAAAGGTCTTAAGGTTGACACTATGGATTTTAGATTTTTATCCCAAAGGCAATGGGGCTAAGAAAAAGTAAGGCACAGTCTCTGTACTCAAGGGGCCCAGAGTCTACTTGGGAAATAGATAGGTAATTTAATTATGGTATGATAAATGCTACCAGAACTTCTGCATCTCACATTCTAGAAGATTCTATTCACATTGCAGTCTATGTAATTGCATGCCCTGGTGTTGTACAGTTCACAGCCTGAACATGTGGCTCTGGTTGCTAAGACAAGAGTAAGCACTGACTGTATGACTACATTGAAAAAAAGACCTAATTTAGCATTGACTAAGCAGAAAAAATTTCCGAAAAGGGTGACATCCAACCTAATACTTCAAGTATAAGTGGGAGTTAGCAGTTTGAGGGAAAATGAGCAAGGGGGAAAGGACTTTCAAGGCAGTAGTTTCAGCATGTGCAAAGGCCTGGACACATAAGAGAATGAGTGTAGTCTGACTAGAGTCTAGAAGGCATGGAGACAGAGGATGGTAGGGATATGTGTGGGCAGACAGAGACACACTTGGATTTGGAGGTCTAGAGCTCAGAAAAGAGGTGTAGACCAGAAACACAGATGGGGAGTCATCATTCTACAAGGTGGGGCCCTGGGGAGGGATGAGCTGTAATGGGAAAGGGATGAAGGATGCAACCCTGACATACATAGGAATAAGAGGGAAGGATGAGTAAGACTGAAAAGCTTCTGCATGCAGGAGGAGGAAGTGATTGATTTATTTCAAAGCGTCCTTTGGATTTAGCCACCAAGATGTCATTGATGGCCTTTGTGAGAACTGTTTTGGGAGTATTTTGATGTAGGAAGGGTGAGGAACTTGACCATTCTTGCAGAAGCTAGACAGTGAAGGAAGTAAAAACAGACGATAGATAGGGTGGTAGAGAGAGGATTGAGGACTTTTTTTTCCTTTTAGGATGAGTGTGATTTGAACACATTTATATGCTGCCGGGAATGATCCACCAGACAGATGTTGAGAATACAGGAAGGTGAAGGGAAATCTATGAACAAAGCTCTTAAGCAGGCACATTGTGGGTGGGGGAGTGGGGAGGGTGCTCTGCCTTGGTGTATATCCAGAAAACAAGAGGAATAATTTATGTTCAGAAGAGGGAATGATAGAGTGCTAACTTATTCCTTAAGTACGTTCTGTGGTGGAGGAGGGGAGGGCCGGAGTTGAGGGAGCTCCTGCCCCATGTCCATCAGGTTCCCCAGGAAACAAACTCTGAGATGGAGGTTTGCATGCAAGAGGTTCAAGGGTGCTTTCAGGAACAACACCTTGAAGGGTGAGGGAAGCAGGAAAAGAGGGAGAAATCGAACAGTGATGCAGCTGCAACAGGGGTCTCAGACAAACCTATGGGGAGCTCTGGTGCTGGGATGACCCTTCAGAGTTGTTCTGCCTTGAGGCAAGGGGACTGAGCTTTTCTCTCCCTGTGTCAACCAGTCACTGCATTCAGGCAAATCCTGGGGAGAAGCAGCTGTCTGTGGATGAGGGAAATTCCCAGAGATGGACTCACATGAGAGCCGTCAGCCGCCAACACTCCTAGAAGCTGGAGCAATGAGTATCTCAGTCCTGAAAGGGAGGTCTGAATTGCAGACCACAGCCTCCACTACACCCTTTCTTTCCTCTATGAACTGATTGGTTATGGAAGTAATGAGGGAGGAGGTGGATCTAGGGGACTTAAAAAGCATTGTGAGGGTTAGAGATAGTTTTGTTTTGAATAAGAAAATATTCTGAGAACCAAAAGAAGGGCTGTCAGGGGTGTTACGGAAGCAAAGTTGGAGACGAAGAATTTTGTTGGCCTCAGTCTTCAAGGTTGTGTGAGTTCACCCGCAGAGCTTGGCATCTCAGGGGTAGGTGTAAAGAAAAGTGTAGAGCTGGCTTCATTTAATGTTGGGTGAAGCAGAAGCTTAAAGGTTCAGGACAGTAAAGTATACTTGTAAAAGAGCTTTAAGAGATGAATTATGAGACTCAACTGAAACCAAGTCTCTCTGTCCACTTGAGAAGACCATGGGGGAGGTGGGTTTCTCAGTGCGGTGTCACGTTTCAGTCCAGGAAGGAGAGCTGATCCTTCTGTGAGGAGGCCAAAGACATGGTTGAGAGTGTCTGTCATGGAAAACGTGCTCCAGACACAGTGGCAAACAAAGGAGAGAAGGGATGTGGTAGGGTGGTGTAGCGGTGGGGAGGGGCAGAGCAATATGGCTGGAGGATATTATTGGATCAGCAGGGAGCAAGGGAGGAGGCCTATATCTTGGACTGGGATCAAGGGCGACAAGAACGTGAGGTGTCAGATTATGGGCCTTGAGACTCCAAAACTGGGTGGCTCTGGGTTGCTCTGAAATCAATGAAAGCTTACCCTGAGCAAGTGGGCTGTGGATCCCCTGGCTCCAAACGCACTGACCTCATGCTGGAAGCGGCAGCAGTCCCAGATGAGAGGGAGAAGATGCTCCTTCCAGACTCCCTTACCTCACGTGAAAAGCAGCAGATGAGGCAGATCCAGAGGACTTCTGGAGATGAGATGTGACTCCAGAGGTTTTGCTTGTGTGGGAAACAACTCAGAGGGACTCGGGCCAGTTGACAAACTCAACTTCAGAGGGGGTTGTGACTAAAAATTGAGATAATATATGCATTTTAAAGAATATGTTACAAACGTGATTAGAATATCATCTTCTAATTTAAAAAAGCATACTTTATAAATTGACTGATAAATTTTTGTATTAATTTAAGGAGAAAGGAGCCTTAGAAATATCTAATTCTTTCTATAATATTATTTTAAAATTAGCTAGAGTTTTTACTGAGAAAATATTTAGTAGATGGTTGACAATTCAAATAAATACAAAAGACTATATATCCTCTGTCCCTTCTTTTTTTATGCAGTTGGGAGCACTCTGTGCAGAGTATTTCACACTTGCTCTTCATTTTACAATCAATCTTCATAATTATTTCATATTAGGACATAAATTCAATTTATTCTTCTTCATGGATGCACTGTATCTCATTGTGGGAATATATTGTGATTTATCTAAGTCCTCTGTTGATGGACTGGTTGTTTCTAGTCTTTCTATGGCTGCCAAAGTCAGCATCAATATCATTTTACTTAGGCCTTAGGCACATGCAAAATCCCATTTTTCTCTGTAGATCAGCAAGGTCACAGCATGTGAGTAATTTTAATTTATTTAGATAATGACATATTGCCCTCCAAAGAGATCAGCTGGGTTTCTATATATTCTCCAAATTGTGTATTATCAAAATCTTGTTAAGTGAACAATGGAAAAACAACTTGTCGTTATTTAATTATGAGGGATATTTATCTTCTTTTCAATTATTTATGTGCAATTTGCATTTCTATTAATGTAAACTGCCCATTAGTGTTTTTTCTCATCTTTCCCACTTTTGTTGTTGTTGGTTTGCAAAGAGTTTTTATGTATTAAGATTTTTTTTTCCGTCTTTCTGCCCTTCATTGGCCTTTTGATTTTCATTTTGATTTTGGTTTATTTTTGTTGTTAAATTTATCAGTCTTTTTTATTTATTATTATGTGTATAAAAACAACCTGTTTTTTCCTAATATATTTACATTTTCCTTTTTAAACCATTTGAGCCTTTGATTCATGGGACTTATTTGAATGTAGCAGATGAGGTAAGAGCTGAGCTTTGATTCGCCGTGATTTTAGGCAATTGTTCTCTTGTCATTTATTTAATATTTGATTTTTGTCCAACGATTTTAAATTCTGCCATTATAATATGTTATAATCCTATATGTATTTAATTCTGGACTCTCTGTATAATTAACAATTTGTCTGTTCCTACTCTAGAACAAAACGTCTAATTACTGCAGTGTTAGAATATGTTTTACTATCCAATAGACCTGACCTCATTACTACTCTTTTTTCTGCCAGAATTCTCCTAACTATTGTAGGGGAGGAAGACAATTCCTCTACCCTCTAGGTCCTTCTGGCTGGTCTAAGAATTAAATTGACATGAGACAGAATAACAGGAGAAAATTGAACAAAGTTTTGTAACATGTATACATGACAGAAACCCAGGAAAACTGAGTAATTCACCAGAATGGTCAAAGTCACCACCCTAAATATCATCTTCAGCTAAAGACAATGGAGGATGTTGGGGATAGTGGTTTGGGACATCAGAGGGAAAGAAGACAATTTACATGGAGATGGAAATGTAAATGTTTGTTAAACAAGTTTTTGCTGGGTCACCTATAGACAATGTGACCTGAGAGACAGAACTTTGATAAAAATGGGCTGGCTGGTGCCTTTCTATCATGCCTATTTTACATTGTACTATAGTTATCTTATGGCATTAGCTCCTTCCTGGAACAGGCCTTCTATCTTAAATTCTTTTAGGCAGTAAGGGGGAAGGTCAAAGTTTCTTTCAGAGTTTTTTGTCCTTAAAAATAATCAAGGCAAAGAGACACATTTTGGGGGTGGCCAATTCTGATCCCCCACACTATGCATACATAATAATATTTCCAGGTGAACTTTAGAAACAGGTCAGAAAAGGTTAATATGTAGGATGAAAGCTGACATTTTTATGACATTCAAGGTCTGGGTACAACTTCCATTGTATTTAGGTCTTCTATATTCCTCAGAAATTTTAAGTATTCCTCATATAGTTCCTTTAAATTTTTTTGTTTAGTTGATTCCCAAACATTTTTGTTGTTGTTTTTACAACTCTATTTTTTTTTCCTGAGGAGGATCAGCCCTGAGCTAACATCCATTGCCAGTCTTCTTCATTTTTTTGCTTGAGGAAGATTAGTCCTGAGCTAACATCTGTGCCAGTCTTCCTCTACTTTGTATGTGGGTTGCCACCACAGCATGGCTGACGAGTGGTGTAGGTCTGTGCCTGGAATCTGTACCCATGAACCCTGGCTGCCTACACAGAATGCACTGAACTCAACCACTACACCATGGGGCTGGCCCCTATAACGCTAAATGGGATGTTTTTTAATAATTTTATTTTCTAAATGCTTGCTGTTTATGTTTAGGAAAGGCTCTGTGATGTTTTGTAATCTGCGATTTTACTGAAAGGGGTTTTGCTAAATCCCCTTGATGTTTGCAATGGTTTAATTGTATTTTATTTGAATAATATTCATGTGTAAAAGCTCTTTATAAAGTTCTAACAGTGTTTATTCATTCCGTCATCACCATCATCATCATCATTATCAGTGATAGGAGCAGTAGAGCAACAATAACAGTGATAACAATGTCAACCTTTCAGGCTCTACTTTAACCCTATTCTGTCATATAAGGAGTCAGAGAAATTCAGAAGAAATGACTACCCTGGAGAGGCAGGTCCACAACTGACAATACAGAAAAATAATGCATTTATTTATTCATTCACTCAACAAAACATTCATAGATTGTCCATTCCATACCAGACATTTATTTGGCTGTGGCCAAACATACAAAAATAGTCAAGACACAGGAGGGGAAAGGGAAAGCTAACCTCTATCGAGTGGGGCAATCACCTTCTGCACCTCATCTCATGTAATTCTCCCAAGGCAATTTATTGGATGCATATGGTTAATCCTGCTTTTATAAATATGAAACTGACACTCAGACAGGCTAATTCCCTTGCCTAGGATAATGTAGTGACAGATTTGGGATTGAAATGCAAATCTGTGGAATTCCACAATCCTTTCTTTTTCTTCTACCCCTCCTTTTTGTTATTCAGGAAAAGCCCTAGACTTGCACTCTTAGTTGGAACCCTGGGATAAGCACTGTAAGGGAGCTATATGCAGAGGAATCGAATGCCATCTGTAGTTGGGAGACATACTGGTGAATGAATGGGAATTCACCAGAAAACCAAGAGGTTGGAAGGAAATGTATCCCAGAAACAGGAAATAGCAGGCACCAACGAGAGAGGCTGTGAGAATACACTGAACTTAGGGAACTATTTTAAATGTAGTCATGACTTGCTATATCTGACATGTGGTGTACTGAGATGGGAGAAGTAGAGTTGGAGGTGAAACTGTGGCCAGAGGATGGAGAAGCTAATATGCAGTGTGTGTGATAGATCAATACATCAATCGGCTGATGTTTATTTTTTCTAACATCTTTATTGAGATGTAATTCACATAGCATAAAATTCATGCATTTGGAGCATACAGCTGGGAATATACATCCAGAGGAAGGGGTATGAGTCTAGCCTGAAGATAGGGATTCAGGAGTCATCAGAGTATATAGGACAGTGGGTGTGTATGGGACCATCCAACAACAGTGTGGAGGAGAGGGAAAGAGCTTTGAGGACAGACTGGAGGAAAGGTAAGATTTATTAGGCAAGTGTGGAAGAGAAGCCCACAGAGGATATAAGGAAGGAGTGGCCAGAGAGGTGGAGAACTGGAGGCTGTGCTTCACAGAAGCACAGATGAAGAAGGTTCAAGGAATGGGTGGCATCCAATGCCCCAGAGAAGGCAAACACAAAGAGGACTGGAAAATGCCCAGTGGACACAGTGGCCAAAAAGTCTTGCTAGAGCTTGGTGAATGTGGATCCATGGGTAGGGTGCCAGATTAGAGTGAGGAGAGGCATGGAAAGGAGGTAAGGAAGTAGAGTCAGTGGGTAAAGAAGTGTCCTTCCAAGAGACTTCCCAACTCCATGGCAAGATCCAGGATCTCTCCCTTGCCTCTGTATCCATCAACTGGGACAGGCTGGGAGCACTTGAAACAACCCTGTCTTTTCCCTGGCACAATTTAGGTGGTATACGGAAGTTGGGCTTCTCTCCAGGTGGGCCTTCACATCAGCTATCTCTGTTGTTTTCAGAAACCTGGGATGAAAATAGGAGGAATTCTGGGGACCCACAGCAGATAGACACAGTTAACAAGACAACTCAAAGGCTCTAGTAAGATCTCAATTTAGTTATGGGCTATATTAATTCAGATAGTTCTACTGAGCTCTCTTAAACTAGGTGGGTCATGTTATACCAGGAATCTAAATGAAGGCCCTTGGTTCACTAATTCCAGGATTATCTGCAGGTTTACTCAGATGAAGGCTCTTTTATCGAATGAGTTCATCAGTATTTCTAGGTCAAGAAGAGCTGAGACCTGGGCCTGATGCCTTTTGTCACGGTTGTGAGTGATGTGCCTATCCCTTGGCAATTGTACATGGAGTCCATAACAATGCATCTTTCCTTACCAATGACCCAGAATCAGCACAGTTGAATGAGGCCCAATCCCAGAACCCTGGATTTTTCCTATGGCCAGAGTTCAGAGAATGGTGCTTCACTTTAGTCAGCATGGATCAGGCCTAGAGTTACTGGGAACCTTGAAATTTCCTGTGGGCTCGGGGTAGAAATACTCTTGCCAAGTCATAGTGAAACCTGGTCAAATATGTCAAGATTTCTCTACCACTGAGCTCTTTAACGAGCAGGTTCTTGGTATCCTGGCCAAGCCTCGGTGGTTGAGAGGCTGAGGTCATTAGTAGACACCTTGTTTTCTCAGGCCTGACTTCTCATCTTACAGACAACTGAGGGCACGCGGGGCCATCCAGAAATGCGTAATCCCTAATGTATTCTTCCTTTCCTCTGGAGAAAAGTTGACATAATGCTCTTCTGCCTTTCTATAGCCTTTCGTCACTCTGGCATTGACAAAATACATTCTTATTTTCCAGACTTTAATTCAAATCCTATAACCTGATTTGGGCCCTGTTGTGCAAAGCTACTAAGCTTTTCAGCAGAAACACGCACAATCAATTATATATACAATCATCTTTTTCTCATATATACTTGATTCTTTTTAAACCAAAGGTAATAAATAATCAATATATTTCAAAAAGTTTGGTTTGGCAAAAAAATTCAGCACTACTGATTTATTACAGCTTGAAAACTTTGAGGAGTTGCCTCGTTCCTTTGCTTATATTGTTTCCTGTATGTAAATAGCCTTACATAGTCTCATTTATCACAGTTACTTCTCCTCTGGGGAGCTCCCATTTCCTGCCGCCTTGGCCTCCTACTTGTACAAAAACATTGAAACAGGGAGCCCAAAACCCCACAATGAATAACTCATGGAAAAAAAAAAGCAATCAATTACATGTGTAAATAATCTATTGGTAAGCAGGGTTGTTTATGCAAGGGAATCTCAATGGGCGAATGGATAAAAGAGATTTGCATAAAATAGGACAGTAAGAATCTCCATGCACTAAAGCCTATCTCTATTCAAATGATGACTGGAATTCTTGAAAGTGCTGTCTGGCTGTGGAGCAAAACCAGGTGGTGGTAAATACTTCACCATGTGGCACTGAGGGGCAAAGGCTTGGGGACCGGCGTGAATTAATCACAGGCTTTTAGGATGTCATCACTTTCCTTGGGTCTGGCTTTGTTGAATTCCAAAGCAAAAGTTGGGAAAGAAAGGCCATTTTGGTTTCAGCATCTTCTTTTTAAAATGCCAGCATTGCAATTGCAGGCTGCCTTTGATGTCAGGAGCCCAGAGTCTTTGTGGAGCAGGAATCCACTGCACCTGGCAGATGCATCAGTGTCTCTTGGAAAAGGGGCATTGAGGGACAGGTCAGCCTGAGATAAGGTTTTAACCAGCGAGAGAGCTAATAACTGGGCAGGGCTTCCACTGTTGAGAAGCTGGCCAAGATCCATCCACTGAGGCCATTTTGCCTGAAATAGTTCCTGAGTGGAGGTCCATTTACTGTTCTTTGGCTAGCCTTTAAAAGAGATACACTTCCTACCCCCGACCAGCACAGTTATGAGAATCATGAGTGGTCCCCAGTTCCCAGTTTGCTGAGTGAACTTGAGTGCGTAAGTTAATAAGAACTGCAAGTTCACTGGTCTGTCTGTCTTCTGAATGTACCTCCAGGGAGATAGGCTCAGGTAAGCTAGTCTGTTGACAAGCCACCAAAGGCAAATTTAGATAATCTACCCTAAAGAACACCTTCAGTGGAATTTAGCAGAGCTTGTATTACATGAAAATGATAAAGAATAGATATGGTCAAGTCTTTTTGAAAATTGCTTCTGAATTTATCAAGCACTGGAGTCTTGGTTTTATGAAACTTATGTGTTTAGTTTTAATTATTTTGTTCATGTGTAACATACTTCATTCAATAAAGTCTTTGAAGTGGTTTACAAAAACGTGTGCCATATATAAAGATAAAATATATTCAATAGGAGATTTCCAGGTTGTGAATGAAACTTGCCACCTATGGCAAAATAAATCTCGTCCCCCTTCCACTGGAATCCCCAAGAAACAAAGAAGAAGGGGCAAAGCCTCTAGCACTAGAAACAAGGAGTTTGATCAGTGAACCCAGTCACGGAACTTTCATAAATCCTTCATAGACAGCTCATATCTAAAGCTCTGAAACAACACATAACTGGAGAGGAAAGAGGAAGGAGACTGATTGCATTCACCCCGTCTGTGTGGTTCTACCTCAGAGACCTGGCCCCAGGGGCTCAAACAGAAAGCCTGGCCACCAAACCCCAGTGAGAGGATTTTCTTTCTGAGATGCTCAAGTCTTTCCTCACGCAACCATTCCCCTGCTCTAGCCACCCAATTGGAACTTTCCTCCTTGTCACATCTATTAAGACACTGTTAGCCGGGTGGAAATGTTCACACGGTGATTCACTGCATTTTGGGATTGAACTCAACAGTAGAGACAATGGAAACAGTAGGAGCAAGAGAATCCCTCCCTTTGGGGACTGCCACTGTGCATGGAATATCTCCAGCCAAGATGAATAGGACAGCGTGTGTGTCCACCTACCCAGGAGCACATTCTCTTCTTCATATGCAGCACATCGGGCAACCTCAGCAGAGGACAATCCATCCCAGTTCAACAGAGACATACAAATTAGATTCCTGACGGACAAGAGGATTTCAAGCAGAGGGAGCGCACAACAACCTTCCCTCAGCTTAAGACCGGCAGGTGAGAAAAGGGGATTAAATACTCCCCAGCTGTTGGCAAAGAAACTGAGAGTTACTTTCTTGTTCTAGTATGACTTTAATGAGATAATGAGAAGACACATGTACTAGAACAGGGAAATGACTGTCCAAAGGATATGGAGAAAAGGATTTACCAACCACGACAGAAGAACACATACATATATATATTCTATCCTCTGAATAAAATGTATAAGAAATCATGAATTTTGTGAGATACAGATGACATACAGAAGAAGTTGAAGCAGATTGGGATAAAAAAGACTGGACAAAAAGTAAAAGGAAGGTGGGAATGTCAAAGACTCTGTTACAGAATTAAAATCTATACCATGAGGAAAAGAGTTGGTAAAAGAAAAAGACTGACCTGGAGGCCAAACTACGCGCGCTTCCTAAGAAAGTTGGATGAATAGATAAAGTAGAATGTGATGAGAGGAAACATAAAGGATGTCAAGAAAGGAAAACCCAATGTCTGGCTAATCGGCATTCTGTGAAATAGAAACTAGAAAAAAATGGAGCAGAAAAAAATCACTTGGAATAAAACTTTTCTGAGGTTACAAAAGAAAATATGGACTTTTGGGATAAGATGAATCATCTTGCGAATAGAAACCTGCATGCAGAGATATCCTACCCAAATGTTTTAATTTCAATGATAAAGAATAATAATTCAAAATCACCCTGTAGGGAGAAAGAAAATTGCAGAGGAAAATATTTGAAAAAAATCCTCCAGAGATTCTAGAACATTTCTTCCAACATCGAGCATGAAAAGATAATGCAGGGATTCCTTTGAACTTTCTTGGGAAACATAGAGGGATTCAAAGTTTCTATATCTAGCCTGTAAGAAGTTATCAGAAAGACATGCTTAGTTATCCAAGACCCATGTGCCTTTCTTGGAAAACTTACTGGTAGAGCGAAAAACAAATCAAAGGCAAATATTTAGGAGTGGGGAAGTTGTAAAATAAAAGGCCCATGGTTAGCATTATTGCCAGGCACACTTCGATCTAGATATTAAATAGCTTTGTAAAGAAAGAGTCAAATTTGTTTGGAAAAATTAAAAAAATATTAGATTAGAAGGTACATGACATTTAAATAGTAAGTTATTAAAAATAATCATACTGGCATAAGCAAATGGATGAGAGCACACGAACATTCCTTATCTAGCGAGTGAGTAAAAAGTTATTAAATTGTTTTGAATTTGACAGTTAGTGAAGACAAAAGATGTATGTTTTGGAAACTCTTAAAGAATACCAGAAGTAAATTTGAAACAGGATATATTGCTTCCAAATCACTGGGAGAAAATAAAAACAAAGGAAATGCTCTTAGGAAAAGCACAAAAGAAACAATAAAAGCATACCCGAGGAGAGAGCATAAAACAAGATGACAGAATTAAGAACAAAAGTACAGAATATATATATGTGTACATATACATATAAAATAGGAAATTTTATATATGTGCACATATATATTAAATCACTCGGGTTAGGTTAAGAAAAATAATTCAGTTATAGTCAATTTAAAGGAAAACACTTAAAACAAAAAGATACAGAAACATCGGAAGTAAAAGCGAGGCACAGATACCCCATCCCATTCCCCGGCTTCCCGAATGCAACCTCTCTCCAGAAAAAGTGTGGAAAGACTGCTTTCATGCAAAAAAGTTAATTGAGATAGTGACATTATTGATGAAAGGTACAATTGGCAATAAAGAAATAATAGGAATAGATTTATATGTGCCAAATAAGACACCATGCAAAATAAAGCAGAAGTTCCTGGAAAGCTTGCAGGTGAAGTACAGGTTTACCTGACTCCCTTAGAATGCACCCAAATGAACAAAAAGATTCCAACGTAGAGAAAGAATCTTGGTCATTGATATAACAAGCAGCCTCACCCCTATAATGACTGGAAGAATGTATGCAAAAAGCAACAAGTTTTAGACCAAATTAGAGGATGATATTAAGGGACAGTGGGTATCTCTGCTAATCCAGAGGAAAATTTAGCTCCCGGGAGTTGTAATAGATGGCTGAGATCTCTACAAACATTCCTCAACCTGGAGCGGGAGTACCAGGTTATGAATGGCTTAGAGTTCATTTCCATAGCATAAAACAATCTGAGAAAACAAAGCTGAAGAGGAGACCATGTGGCCCTGCCATTTAAATTTTCTCTGACTGGGTGGAGTGACTGGAGATGGAGTGGAGCAGAGCAGAAGAAAAGTGGGGAAGATGACCTGGGAGTCAGCTTTTCATTTGCTGAGCCAAGTCCAATGAGCAGAAATAAACGAGCTCTGACCCTCTCCTCCCCAAGCAAGATGTTTGTACTTTGTATTAGCTGGCCTCCTGCCAAGGCAACCTGCTGTCCAAGAGGAGAAATGGCTGAAATTGGAAGGGAGACTTTCCCCCACTACACACACATACACCATCAACCTGCTGAAGGAACAAACCAGTGGGGCAGAGGATGCAGCATCTTGAGCATGTTAAATGGGAATGGCTCACAGGTCATGTACAGAAAGTATAGATGCCCAATTCCAGGGTCTCCAGCAGTCAGGGTCTTCACTTATCCCCACTGCCCTTTTTGTAGTATCATCCAAGGTGACTACAGTGGCAACATCATGTCACTGCTACAAAAATTCCAGAAGGAATTGCCTGAGAGCTACACTGCTTCTTGGTCCCTCCAAAGGAGCTAGTAAGCAGAAGCTACGGGGAGGTGGAGTTCAGGTAAACAAAAAGAGAGCATCCAATAATCAGGAATTTGCAAAGTTAGTAGGTTCTCCCTGGGAGGAAGTGAAGTCCCTTTGGCCAGGGGTTTATAAGCAAAGGCTGGGCTATTTCCATCACTCTTGAGCTTACTTTTTGCTGCAACTAGGATGAAGGGGATACAGAAGGTGAATGTGGTGAAAGCACCTTAGGCACCTCTGATCACAGCTTGGACGCACCCCCATGTGTTGTTCCAGAGTTCTGCAATGCTCCCTCCACTGTGGGCTGTGAGGACACATGCTCCAGCTTTCCCCAAGATGTTATGGTGTGTGTGGAGCGAGCCTACACTGCCCACAGAGTATGGGTGGTCCCATCTCTCCTGACTCCGAAAATCTACTGTCCAAGGTAAATTAGCATCTGCTGAACCTTAAATTGTAGGGCAGGACTCTGAAATGCATTTGCCACCAAATTTCTCCATCAGCATTTAGGGCTAATGGGAAAGTGACTGTTTATTTTCTTTTGTTTTTACATTTTTGGGTTAGCTTTACTGCTATGGAAAAGTAAGATAAATAATCTCACAGTTATGGAGAGAGACTGGTGCAAAGACTGAAACGTGCCAAGTTTATGAACAGGAAATTGAAGCCAGTGGTGCTTCTCAGTGACCCAGATGCTCCCAGCCCACAAGGTCTCTCTGCGTCTGAATCCCTCCATTTTTCTCTTTTGTCCCATGAAAGCGAATGTTAAGGGCAGAGCTGTGTTTTATCGAGAAGTCATTCCTCTCTTGTTTGTTGATATTACATAATAGCCATTACAGTGGCCATCTGCATCTCCTATTTATATTCTAGCACTCATAAGAGGTGGGTTGTATCCATTCTGCAGCTTCCCCCTCCTCCCTCTTTCCATTGCTGATCGTATGACAAGGGCTCGCATTTGCTGATATTGTGCTGGTGTGGAGCCCTGGCTGGAATCTGTTCTGGATGATTGCTGTCCATGTCATTAGAGTCATTAGGTATTTTAAACATCTCCCTTCCTGGGACCAGCCCTCACTGCCTCTCCCTTCCCCTTATACAGCTGTCTCCCTATTCTCTCCATGCTGCCAGACATCTTACCATGAGATGCTTCCTCCATTCGAATTTGACAACGCTCCACAGGGACCTGGACCTGGGGTTACGCTGATCATAAAACTCTGACATTTCCCCTTTGCCTTCCAAACTTCTTTGTCATTTACCATCCTTCCTTGACTTACCTTTTCTAGTCTCAGTTACCATGACTTCTTAGCTTGACCCTCTGCTTTAGGCAAACCTGATTATTCCCAGTTGCCTGCTGCCTATACTTATCATTCTCTACCTGGTATTGCCATCAGGTGGGTCATCCTGACTTTTTCACTAAACTGAATTCTTCAAGAGAAATAAAAACATGTGATTCATCCCTAAATCTCCAACCCACCCAAAAACATTGGTTTTTCTCCTTGGCCTTTTCCCCCTACACTTTTCCTCTGGCCACTTGCAAGGCCAATGGCTCCCAAACACTAAAGTTAGCACAGACCTCTGCTAAACAGCAGACCTATCATCTTCCCAAGTGTCTCCTGTCGGATGGTCCACAGGCACCAAGCTTAACATCTGCAGACATAACCCAAGCGCCGCTTCGTTCTGCCTTCCCACCTCGTGTTTGTTTTGATTCTCCTACATTCCTTCCTCAAGTGGATGACGTTAAAGCCCACTTCCCCCACCTTACTCGCCCATTCTTCTTCTTCTCCTTCACTCCCATTTTCCACCACTCACCACATCCTAACAGAGCCTGCACCTTGACATCTTTTGTATTTTCCCACTCCTCACCAACTCCAAATCCCACAGTCTAAGTGGTCTTTCAATTTACTAAAATTATTCCATTTCTTAAAATGCTTTGAAGACTTCCAGTTGCAGTGTATTACCGTTCTTCTGGAACTGAATTACATGGACCCCTGAGGGGTACTTCTTGGGTTCTTGGGCACTTGAAGCCTCTTGAGAGATGTGGTATATTATTCTGGAATATCAATTTTACTTGATGCTTAGAACTAGTATTTTAAAATATTAAAACAAGTATCAATCTATTACAGAGTAGAAGATAAAATTGGAGTATTTTAAATAAATCATGTGCACAGGATTCCCTTTTGGCTATGACCTAAGACCCTTAGGGGATATGAGATCATTCTGCTTAACAGTTTGAATTTCCAACAAAATACAAACTTCCTGGTAAGTCCTACAAGGCCTCTGAGATCTGGCCCTCTCCATCTTTCCAATCTGATTTGTCTCAGTGTCTTTTCTCAGATCTCATGCTCTGGTCACACTTCATCCCACCATGTTTTTGTTTCTGTTCGTAGAGTTTCTCCGCCAAGACTGCTCTTACCTCATTCCTTTCTATGTGACAAATGCACATTTATTCTTCTAGCTGCAGCTACACGTTTACCTCCTCTCTGAAACCTGTATCCCTTCCGCCCTAAATGGAGTAGAATCGGTCCCTCCCTCCCTCATGTCCCCAGTGCCTTCCTTTCCCCAGCTTCTTGATAAATTCATTTGGTAACATTTTACCAAAAACATTTTTGGTAAAAAAAAAAACCCAAACATTCATTAACATTTTGGTTTCGGTGTCTCAAACACTGGCAAGAAATTTTTTCCCAACTGTGGGTGTTTCTGCAGATTCAGGAAAGTGGCTTCAGCTAAGACACTTCCTTGCTTACATAGCCCCTCAGTGGTGATTCTTTATGTACAAATGTCACACTTAAGTGGCTTTTGCTCTCCCTTTTGGGTCACAGCACTATGGCTCCATTCAGGATTACACCCCAAGATGATCATTTCCCAGTTGTGTTCCCAAGGACTGCCACCAGAGGGACCCTGCCCAGGGCTTGCTGGGAGGATCTGCTCTTCCTGCCCTCACCTTCAATGGATCACTCAGACTTGCCATGGGGGTCCTCTCCCTCCTACCCCTGTCTCATTTGTTTCTGCTGTTCTTGCCTCCTTGGATATGAGAAAACTTCTCAACGAGACCTCTTTTATCTTCTTTTAGGAGATTGTATACTCCGAGAGTTGGGAAATTTGCACTCTCTTCCCACAACATATCCCTGCCCCTAACCTACAGCAGGTACTTACTAAATGCTCATTGGTTGGGTGGACGCAGAGACCACTGCAGTGCAGATTGTTAAAGTCAGCCCCAGAGAATCTACCTCTCTTTCAAGTTCCTTCTCAGGAAAGCAGGGAGCCTCTCTGAGCCATGGTCTTTCCCTTGTTGCTATAGTTCTGCCTTCGTGGACAGGACAGTACATGTGATGTGGGAATGAATATGACTCCATCTACCTAAGGGGCCTACACACATACCTAAAATCCAACAGGACATCTGCCTTTCTTTCCACTCACTCAACGAACTCCCTTGAGAAAGCCTCATTCACCCGACTGTCTTGATCCACCCACACCATGGGTAGCCCACTCTCCCAAACTCCAGAGTTTTCTCTGTCATGTGGTTTATAGACTCCATTTTGTTTTCTTTCCAGGACCAGCAGCCCTCCTATGATATCAGTATTATACGTCTTCATGAAGCACTTGAGTGACTCCAGGAGTGTGGTTTATATAGATAATTAGAGGGTAATTAATTCTGTAGTTCTGGTTAATGAAACAAGTAATATAGCCATCAATAGAGAATAGCTAATTCTTTTTGGGAAGGAGAGGAGTGTAGGGAACATCTTCCCCAAGGAGGTGATATTTGAACACAAAGATGGGTAGGTAGCAGAAGAAAACAGAAAAAGAAGATGAAGAATTCATTCTAAGTAGAAGGGAGAAGAGTATGAAAGGGAACAAAAGTACCCCTGGCCTTTCCTTCAATCCAAAAACTATAAACTGAATATGTTTATTTACACACATTAATGCTTTCTCTCTTTCTGGGGGTGATTGTATATCTTTATGGAAAACCATTTAAAAGTCTTTTATTTATTATAATTACAAAGTCTATAAGAAAAAGATAAAAACATAAGACCAATGTTATCTCAGACAATTCAGAACAATTTAAATTGCCATCTGGAAAGCCCATCAGCAGACAGATCTTTTGGGTTGCTCCCTTCTCTTCCTTCTCTGCCAGCATAGCTTCCTCTATCGTTCAGACCCACGTGTGTACATGCTGCAGACAGTCGGGATGGTCAGCCCGTCAGAGGGCTGGATAGTGGCTTAAGATTGGCAATGGCTTCTAATGGAGACATGGCCTCTGACTTGGAATTCCCCTGCACAGAGGTCCTTGTGGGGTGACATCATGCACATTCTGTGTTGTGATGTGTTTCGAGTATGCGAGTGTGAACTTTCTTTATGTACAGGAAGCAAAGGAAGGAAAGTGAATTTAAGAAAACAATGGCAATCTTAAAAAATGGGTCAGATTTTAAACAAAAGTATGCCAGCTTGTTCCATATTTCTACTTATTTGGAAAGAGTGCTGTCGAGCTGTCTCGACTGGCTCCCTCAGACGGAGGAGGGGACCTCTCCTGTGCCTTTTATGCAGAGCTTTGTGGTGAAGTTGGTGAAATGGGCCCCTTGGGGCTCACGGGTTGACACACCACAGGGGAGCCAGAGAAAACTCTCTGCTTTGAAAGAGCTCATGTGATTAGGATAGTCCTACTCAGATAATCTCAATCTTCTTAACTATATCATTTCATCCTCACTGGAGGGCTTTAGTTTGCATCTGAGAAAACACAGAAAGCTGTTCCTTGCCTAAGCTCTCAGCATTAGTGAGGGGGACAGAACCTTACGTAGGTACATTTAAGGCCAAATATCACAACAGAGTGAGGACAAGGGTCAGTGAGTACTGGCCTAGGGTCAAAGCCTGAGACTGTCCCTATTGTGGCACATCAGCACGTTTGAGCAACAGTTGATCCCAGTAAGGGGACTTGGGAAGATAAAGAGTAATAGCAATCATATGAAAACTGTGTTAGGGTTTGTAGGTGTAATGAATCAATAGAATAAAATAGTCAGTTTGGGAGAAGAGAAATAGCTTCCCCAACATCCCAGCTCAACAAATTTGCTTTTGATTCAGGCTTCCACTCTTTAGTCCAAATACTACATCATGCCAAAATGTTCCTGTCTTGAAACGGTAATCTAATAATCTTCAAAACCCTCAGGGGGATGGAGCATCATTTGTTCCCTTCACCTTCTGCCCCTATAAATTACAGTCTTTTGGAAAATTATCTTTCGCTCCTTGGATTTCAGCACCGAGGGATGGCATTCTCAGCACGGTTCAGAAAGGACGCACGCTCTCCTCAGTCCTGCTCAGTCCCAGCTCTAGGCAGCCACCTCTTGGCCTCAAGTTTTTAATCTTGATGGGGTAAGGTGAACCCTTAACCTCCTTTACAAATCATGACGGGTATGTGAACAGGGAGGTGGTCCCTGTAAGCTGGAAATAATGTTCTTGGCTGCCGCTTCCTTCTCTATTTAATCCCAAGAGACGTGGCTTTTTTACTTCTATGCGATTTAGGAGTCTTGAGGTTTTATTGCGAAAAGAAGAATTCTGTGTGGTTTTAGAAGGCAAGTCACTTTGAGTAATTCAAACCCTCATTTATCTAAACACAAAGGCTGAAGGACCTCTTAGCAAATTGGGTCCCATGTGATAAAGTTTTGGCAAAGATTTTATATCTGCTCTGTGCACTGCCTGTATTTTTACCTTGCAAATCCAATAATCATCTTTCCCAGTGAGCCTAGCTCTGCTAGTTTATCTTCATAGGTGTCCATTTTATGCATGTGTGTGCAGACACATGTGCACGTGAGCATGTGTGTGTACACGGGGTCATGTAGAGAGAGAAAAGGCTCCGGCTATTTACTAAGCCTGTAGTGAATGAGGTTCAGGGATAATTAAGAGAAATCTCCTTTGGCAGAAATGTGCCTGTTTGGGTCTGCTTCTCATTTTAAGCAAGTGGAAAAGGCAATCACTCAAGTTTTATTGATGCCAAAGAGTTTTTCACAGTCACCAATATGGGCTACAAACATTAAATTGTTGACATCTTGTTTCTGTTTTTTTGCTTTCAGATAATTGTGAGTCCTCAAGCATTGTATATTCTGAAATAAGGCAGCTCTACTCCATAACTGAGCATTTTCAATGCATTGCTTGCAATTGATTTTACGAACATTCTGCTAAATTCCAGGCTGATCACATGTGTATCTATCAAGCCCATTTAGATTTCTCCCTCGGCTCTAAGACTGATCTCTCTGATCTGAAATTTACTCAAAGGAGCAGAAAATAAAATTTAAATTGTATATGAATGCTTTTAGCCATTTATTAACATTATGTACATATTTTGGATATGAAGGCGTAGGTTGTTGTAAGACTTTGGCCTGCTCCCTCAAGCTCCATTTCAGTTAGGTCTTCTGGACTGTTTTGTTTTCCCTCTTGGAATGATCCAGGCTGTGAGCATCAGTGATGAGCTCACTGGTCCTTGGACACTCACATATCTACCAAGGTTCCCATCAAGTGCTCGCCTGCCCTGACAGGGCTGAAAGAAGACACTCTTCTTCCCTCTTTGAAGAGTGAAAGCAGTTGGCCTGGTGCTCTTGGAGGCAGGCTTCCATCCCTGGTGTGAGACGGCCAGGCTGTGTGCCATGTACAGCCAAGATGAGAGTGTGAGGCCAGTTCAGCTGGTTGAGAGCTGCCCTCTATGAGCACAGAGCAGACGTGGGCCCAGCACACTGTGGCGGCTGAACAAGGCCTTGTCACCTGCTCTTCATGGTGGGGGCAGCCAGGCTGATCTCATGAAGGGGGTGCTATTTCCCTCAGGCCAACTGCCCTAAGGATCAGACTGGAGACCAGGTGCACAGGAAGCTGAGTCATGAGTGGCCGCCATGGTTGCTCTCAGCCCAGAGGAACATAGGGAAACTCATTACAGGCTGTGAAAGTCCACACCATAAAAGTACAGGTACTCACTACCCAGGAAGGAAATGGGGTGACCCATACAATAATATTAGCTGCTGAGTAACTGTACTAAAGTCACAATTTTAGCTATACCTTGTTTAAAATTAAAGAGGTAAATGGAAGAATGGGCTAAATTGAAGGGAATTGTCAGGCCATTCTGATGATCTCACTTGCTTTCTATCATTACTAAAACTGAAGCCAATTTCATAAACTGAAGTCTCTCCCTGCCAAATACCCTTCTCAGCCATTTAATTTATAAGTGGATGCTCTTATTAATGTCCACTGAAATCTGTGTGCACATTATGCCCTCATCTACATCTCCTTTTTTATGGACACGGAAGTGAAGGTTAAATAAAATTCCCAAGGCTGCAGTTTTAACAAGATCTGGAAATTTTTCTGAAACCACCTATTCTATCATTCACCTAAATGTGTACTTCTCTCTCCAGAGGTGTGTAATGATGAAATCAGTCACCATGGTAGTCAAGTCCAAAATCTTGAAGTAGAGGGCAGGCCTGGTGGTGTAATGGTTAAGTTCGTGTGTTCTACTTCAGCAGCCTGGGGTTCACTGGTTGGGATCCTGGGCACAGACCTACTCACCAAGCCATGCTGAGGTGGCGTCCCACATAGAAGAGCTACAACTCCACAACTATGATACACAACTATGTACTGGGGCTTTGGGGAGAAAAAAAAAATAGGAAGGTTGGCAACAGATGTTAGTGCAGGGCCAATCTTCCAAAAGAAAGAGAGAAATCTTGAAGTATCTTTGTGGCCCTGATCCCAGAACTCCAGCCAGCACAGGGCAGCACAGGGACAGCCAGCATGGTAGCTGGGCTGGGAGCTTGGGGGAGCCTGGGTGGTCAGCACATCCCTGCTGAATGTTTAAATGCTGACTTCACAAAGGGGCTGCCCTGGCTGTTGGGGTAGAGAAAGACATCCTAAGAACTGCTGGTCAGAAAGGACATTTTAAAAGAAACTCTTTGTAAATGGCTAATATGACAAACTCTTGTTCTGCTTGCTTGTAGATCAGGATTCATGAAGTGCAAAATGACTCCGAAAGAGCTTTAATGTTCCCACAATTTCCCAAACTCTGCTCATGAGATGGCTGATCTTTGCTTTGTTCCTACCTTTCTGATGTCACTTATGGAATGTTCCATATAATTAGCTAGTCCTTACATGCCCATACCCACTGACGTCATGCCCTACACAAAAAGATCAGAAATATAAATGAACATGTTGACTGCTAAAGTTCAACAAAGATTTTTTTTACATTAATTTGTCCAAAATGACGGGACTGTGGGTCTAACCTGCCCCAACGCAGCTGTCTTTAGGTTTGCTGTGCAGTGGCCTGTTGCAGCAGCCCTGCCGAGCAGGGTTGCTCCATATGGCACCATACTGACCCAGTTAAATCCTCTTTCTTCCGGACTTTGGAAATGAGATGCACAGAGGTCTGCCAACATTGGACCAGCACACTCCAGATGACTCAGAGAGAGTCCATGAGCTGAAGCCCTCAGACAGCAGAGCCAGTGGGAGATGAGGAGCATTCGATTGGTAGCAACAAAAGAAGATAGGGAGACTGAGCAAAGCCAAACTGCTAGATGAGGGACACATGGGCAGGGCGCAGCGGACGCCTGCCACAGAGAGGTGCATGAGGCCTCACCGCCCTCGGGTTGCGTTTCACACATTTTTGGTTGGTGGATGCTGACTTTCCTCTCCTCCTCTCTACTTCCCTGTTAGACTGAGCTGACATTGGCTCACCAACATGAGGCTGTCTCCATGCCTTACAGCTGGGAGAGCCCAACGGCTATAGCAAGATTTCCTCAAGTGAGCCATCGGTTGGAAATGAAATCATGAACTCGCATAGGGTTAGACCAACTTGACAGCACCTGATGATCTATCCGATGTGGGGGAAGGGTAAACAGCAAATGTGCAGCCTCTGCTTGGCCGAAGCCACAGAGGACCAGGTGTGAGAGTGCAGGTGGAGAGGCAGGACTGGACGTGCACATCCACCTCAGTGTGAAGACGATGTGGATCTGAAGTCTCTTTTTACTAAAGTTTTGTTCCTCTTCTTGCTCCTTATTTTCCTCCTTTTCCTCCCTTTCTGCATGGAGACACATTCAGTCAGTGTTTTATCAGCTTCCCTCGTGTTTTGAACTCAGGCTTCCTGGTCCATCCCTCTAAGGAAATTTGTGTTATCACATTTTTTGGCTCAGGACAAGGCGTATTCAATATAATTAGTTGGCGACTCCTGGAGTGGAAAATTTCTGCCAGAAATGTTCTGAGTTCAGGGCGATTGCCTGAGTCATTTCTGAGTTCTGATCTATAAGTTTGAGGGAAGGAGATCAGAAATTAATAACTGGCATCTTTTCTGAAGTCAATTTCCCTCTGAGTGTCAGTGGTGGAAAAGTGTGCCTGGGGAGCAGAGTTTCGTAAAACAATATGAATAAACAGTGTCACTATGTTCTGGGCTCTATGTGCTAAGCACTTGCATCTGTTAATCCATTTGCTTTTCACAACAACTGTGTGAAGAAATACCTTTATTATCCTGTTTTCTGGAAGTGAAAACTGAGGCACAAAGAGGTTGACTAACTTACACGAAGACACAGGATGAGTAAGTGATGTGCCAGGCCCTGTGGTTCTGAGTCTGTGCTCTTATGGTCACATTACACCACTTGACCTCTTTGTGCATCTCTGCATCCTTCCTCACTCTTCATCCGATGAATCTTAGGCTTGGCTACATCTGGAGTTCTTTCCATACTATAGTTAGTTTGATTTGCTTTTTTGGGAAAAAACAACCATGAAACCAACATTTAGAATAGCCTTCAAGTTTTCAGGGAAAACAAGAAGCCTCCCTTAGACTTAGCCAATAAGAGGAATCCGTTCAGAGAAGCACCTTGCCTCGGCTTGGAATATCACAGGACGGCCCTATCCTCCCTGCTCAGTCTGCCACCCCTTCCCACAATTGCAGAGAGCACAGCGCCTTGAAACTTTGCTGATGGGGAGGTGAAGGTGACAGGGATGAGCTATGGATCCTCCAAGATCTAAAATTGCCTTCGAAGACACACTTGATTCTGCTCTGGACATGCTTAGTTTTAAATGCATTTTCTCAAAGCCTAATTATTGGCAAATCATGAATTAAGGTAAAGTCAGTCTCTCCTACAGGGAATTACTCTGGACAGAGTGGAGTTTGCTGTCTGATAGAGTGAGGAAATGGCTGATCTTGACCCCTCTCTCCAGGACCTCATGCTCACCTAGAGGGCTGGTCACCTCTGGTGCTGCTGTGCCCTTTCCATTGGCTCAGGTTGCCAGCTGACACAGGGCTGCTGCAGGTGCATGAGCCCCTCTGATGTGCTCAGGAGTCAGTGTGCAGGACCGAGGGTGGAGGTTTTGCAATCACTCCTAGATCTTCATTGGGCAAGATTCAAGTTGAACCCCACCTGAGCTTACAGCTCTCCATCTCTAAAATGGGGCTAATGGAAAGCAGGTGGCACTGTGCCTCACAAAGTGACACAGAACAATTCCTCTGGCCGTCCATGACAGGACTGTCCCTGAGAGATGAAAGGGACTTGGGGCACGTTGGCAGAGATGAGTGAAGGCAGATCAAGTATGTAACCCATCTCATTGTCCTTCATTCATTCTTCTCACTACAGCACGTATATCCTTCAATTCTACATGCTTCATACAACTCACTGAACCTACAAGTGCTCAGAGAGGCCAGCCTGCTAAGTGGGGATTGAGGTCAAATCTGTCCTAAAACCCTCAGTTCCCCAGCTGGAAAATGTTACCTTTGCCAACGTAACTCTAGGTGTCTTTGCTCATTGCAGGCTGCTACAGGTGTTTGTGGTCCTTTGCAGCCCCTCAGATTGGTTCCAACTCCTTCTCTAACCCTTTTCACACTTCAGGAAAATTGAGTTCTTGCTAGTTCCTCTTGCCAGAGTCCCAGAACTTGGTGCCTGCAACTGTCTCTGATCCATCAGCCTTGAGCCCAGGCACTGATATCTTATTCTGAGAATACAGCGACCCTATAGCTCAATCCTGCTTTTTAAAACAAACAAACAAACTTTTGATTATCATCTTTTCATGGCTCATTTTTTCTCTTCAGGACATCTTTATTCTTCTAAATTCTTTTCAACTCTACCAATTAAGTTTAAAGCCCATATCTCAGGTTTGTACCTGTCCCTCCTAATACACAGGTACTAGGAATGAAGTATATAATGGTTTGGCTTTTCCAGGAAGCAGAGTGTTCCCAGCCTTGCTGGAAGCCTGTCCCATGTCTTTCACTTCCAACTTATCTCTGCTACACTGCTCCATCTGCAAACAAAATGATCACAAAGGGGCTTCTCCCCCTTGTTGGGGCTCAACTCACTCAATGTGGGGAATGACAGTAGAGCGGAGGCCTGGGTCCATTTCTCTTGCCCTCAAGATGCCACATCTGGCATCCCAACATGCTTATTGTCTGGACACCCCCAGGAGAATTCTTCCCACATGGCCCCTGCCTCCCCACCAGACACCTGATCCTCTTCACCTCCATCTACGTCAGCTTCAGGCTGGCTCCCTACTCAGAATGAGGTCTTCTCTCTGCCTCTCCAACTCTGCCTGTTTTCTAGATCCGTGCTATGTCCTGGGGCCTCTACACTCTGGCCACCCTTATGGTGACTGGTCACCTGGTGGGGTTTAGTGTCAGACACAGAATGAGAATGGAGAGTAAGAATCATTTTTGTACGTTCTTTGTATGCTGTCTGTCTCCCTGCTCCAACACATGGACTCCATGAAGCCGGGAACACACCTGCCATGCTCATCACTCTGTCTCCAATGCCTGACCTGGTACCTGACACAGGACAGGCACTCAGGCATCTCTAGTGACCAACTGGCAGCAGGAGTGCACCATTATGTGCTAAGAAATCTAAGGAATGTGCACACATTATCTGATGAGCCCTCTTAACAATCCTACAGGGGAGGCACTCTTCTTATCTCCATTTTACAGATGAGGAAACTGAGGCTCAGAGTAACTGAGGAAGTGGTTCCCAAACTTGGCTGATCATCAGAATCATATGGCAGCTTTTAGAAAATACAGATTTCTAGGCTCCTTTCCAGATCTCCTGAGTCAACATTTCTGGGATCAAAGTATCTGTAGTTTCCAAGAGTTCACCAGGAGCTTCTAATGATCAGTGGAGTTTGGGAAGGACTGAATTAGGGTCACAAAGCTAGTAGGGGAGAAAGTCATGACTTAAAACCGGGTGTAGCTGGCTCCAGGCCCTCTGTCCTCCTGCCACAGAGTCTGTGGGATAAGATACCCTCATTCTGTCTTTTGAAAAGTGGAGCCTTCTTGAGGTTCCAGGTTACACAGTGAGTCAGCATCAAAGGAGAACTTGGAAGCCAAGTCCCCAATGCTGGTCTGATGGCATATCCCCTTCCTGGGCTGCCTCACACACATTGCTATCCCATATACACTGGCCATATTAGTTGCTCTTGGCACCAGAATTTAGATCAATGATTAGAATTATTTTTAAATTTTGTATTTATATGTAAACATTGAGCTATTGATGAATGTAAGATCTGGGAAATGAGTGCTATGTAGGACTTTCAGAGCCTGGTCATTTTCAAATAAGGTAATAGGTCTGAATGCAGCACAAGTGAAAACACTTGCTTTGTGAGTGGCCCTGTCCACCTTCCCTGCTCAGGAGTGCAGGGTGGAGGGAAGTAGGAGAAGCCACTCCTGCCTGCCTCCCCTGAGAAGAGCATCCTGGGTACGGGATGTCACTCCCTTTGCTGTGCCAGGAGGTGGTGTCAGCTCAGCTCTCCCTTAGCATAAACGCAGTGCCAGAGCCTGGGTTAGGAACCAGGGTGTGTAGATGGGGAAAGCACCCTTGCTGTTCTGCAGAGTGGATGGTTTAACAATTCTCTAGCAGGCAGTCAGGGCAGTCTGCTAGAGGCACTTTAGATGGGCAGTGTGGGGATGACATTTGAGCTGGCTGACTGCGAGTGACCAGAAGGTGCCAGCCATGCAAATATCCAGGGAATAGAAACAACACATCTGCAAATATGTGAGCTTGATGGTTCTTGTATTGGAAAGGGGCCTGTTCGATGGGAGCATAGGGTATGTGAAAGTGAGAAGTGTCTGATAAAAGTCACTCGTACCTATTTTTGGAGATTTTTGATTGCTTTAGTAGTCAAAAGTGACTACTTTTTCATTGCTCATTTTGATTTTTGTTTTTGCCTGCCTGTCGTCCATCTTTTCTTCAGCAACAACTCCTCAGTTTTGTGTTGGCAGCACTCTCTCTGCATTGGTTAACTTTCTAGTGGGACTGGCATTCAGATTGTCCTGACCCACACCCATCTCTGCTGACCAGTGGAGGAGGAGGTGACCCATACCAGGCCAATCCAAAGTTGTCTCCCTGGACTTTTTGACTGAGTGAATAAAATGGAAGCATGATTGCATTGGGCTTTCATTCACCCCCATGACTGTACTGTGAAGGCACAGACCATCAGTTCATGCTCTCCACATCCCAGAACTATCCTGAGTCCCGTCCACTTGAAAGTCTGATTGTTTAATTTCTATATCTATTCTCCAAGCTTCCCATAGCCTTCTGATTCAAACATTTCTGCTTTCATGAGCCTCAGTTGTTTTCTGTTGCTAGCCACCAAAAAAACCCAAGTGATCCATGGGGCTAAGGAAAATGCTCTTAATTCTGAGGATGACTTGGTGCAGTTGAAAGCTTGCCATTGGAGAATTGCATGGCATTTGCTCTATGCTTTGGGAAATAATGTGGCAGCCATATACAGAATAGATAACAATGGAGAAAATTGAGAAGTCAAGGCCACTCAGTTTCAAAACCATCTTAATGATGGCTGTGTGCTAGGCCCAGAATTAGCCATGAGGAATTCAGGATTAAATAGAGCCAGGGCACTCTCACCCTTTTCCTTCCCTCCATCCTAAAGAACTCCCTGTCTGGTAGGGAATATAGTTAAAGGACTAATCTTTAACTTACCCAGGTAGAGTTAGTAGGCTATTCGTAATGTCATAAGATTTCTACAACACTTTTCTATGTAGTTAATCCCATTGTTTCATAATTTTACTTGTATTTGTCTATCTCCCTCACTAGACTCTGAGCTCCACAAAGATAATGTTTATATTTATTTGCTTATTTTTTTGCATCCCCCGTGCCTGGCTCAGGGCTTGACTCATATGGCTTTAACATGTGGCTGTTGAATGGATGGATGAGAGGATGCATGGAACGTTCAAGCAAAAAAGGAAAAAGGGCTGGACAATAGCATTGGCAATACAAAAATACAAGGTAATGTGTAACCAGGCCCCTTGCCAAAATGGCTTTGAGGCACTAGCCAGGTTATTGGGTATGGAGTCAAGGGGTGGGGGGATTCGGGGGCAGAGTCCAGCTTCAGTGTGGCACCCAGCTTTGCCCTGGGCCATGCCTTTGTACAACCTGGCCTGTCTCTCCAGCTCTGATTTGTCTCTTCAGATTTTGGCTTTTGCCATATGTCTCTCTCCCCAGATGACCCCTTGGCTCTGGGTATCTCAAGGCTTCTTGGCCAGGTTTTGGCTTCTGTGCTTTCTTTTCTCTTTTGATCTCACTCTGCAGGCAGAGATGCACCTTCTGCTGAGTTCAGCCTGCACCAAGGTCAGGCCTGTTGTACTGGAGAAAACAGGCCTGATTGTGAACCCCACCTCACAGGGGAGATAGTGGAGACCAGGCAAGTAGGACAAGGATGGGCAAGTAGTTGTGGACATGATGATGATGATGATGACAATGATAACAGCAATAGTTAAGATACATTAAGTTCTTACTCTGTGCAAAGAACTCTGCTAAACAATTTACACAAATGATCTCAGTTAATATTCAAAACTATTATTGTCCCCATATTACAGATGAAGAATCTGAGGCTAAGAGAGGTTAAATAACTTGCCCAAGGTCAAGTAGATAGTACATAGTGGAGCCAGGATTGGAACTCATGCAATGGGACTCTGAGGCCTCTCTGCTAGCCAGTATGATGTACTGTACTAAAGATATGTTAGTCTTCCTTTCTTTCTCTCTTTTTCTACTTTCTCTATTGGGGATGGCATTTCAGGCCCTGGGTTCTATTGGTAATCCAGGTTTTTCTTACCCCAACTCCTAGCTCTTTGGCAGTTATGAGCCATGAGTATCCTAGAGGTTAATAAGACAGAGATCCAAACACAAAGAAAGTAGATTTCAGGGTCAGTGCCTCTGTGAGCATGATCTGAGGCTGAGTCCTCTAGGGACTTGATTGGGAATGCCTCTTGCTTTAGGTCAGGCTTGGTCAGAGCTGGGGTAGATCTCAACCTGCAGGCAAAGGTTGTATCCTAAACTGTGGATAAAAGATGCATATCGGGGGAGAGGCCAGTCTCCCTTTGTAACCAGGCTATATTATGTTGCAGAGTGTGCTGGAGAGGAAGAACTAGAAGGAGGAATAGACTCATTTCTTCATGAAGATAGGGCGAGAAAAGAAGTTGCAAGATAGGGAAGTACCCCAAAGCTAAATAGAGTTTAAGGAATAGATTTTTTTAGGAGACATCCTTACGCAAACAACACAGACCTTCCTCACATGTTTTCTTACCATCAAAAGAATCACCAGGCTCACCATAAGGTTGCAGGGCTAGGAATGTGTTCAAAGCAAGAATCTAAGCAATTATGGGTACTCAGCTGAACCTATATCCTATCCAACAGGGAGCCTCAGCTTTTTGGCTGGATTATAGCAACTGCATAAATCTCAGCTGTACAATGACCCCAGACAGTGTGACTTAGACTTATATAGTCTTCAAGGGAGCCAAAGAGAACCCAACCCTCCCTAAATCTCTGAAATTAAACAATCAATCCCAAGGCAGTGATTTTAGTTGGTTTCAAGGTTTCCAAAGTGCCACCTCTCCTATAAAGATTAAAAAAATACAGAAAAGGATGTCATCTCTCACTACCACCATTTTATTCATTGTACTAGAAGTTCTAGCCAATGAAATAAAGCAAGAAACAAGAATAAAAGTTATCCAGATTGGAAAGAAAGAAGCAAAATTGTCTTTATTTGCAGACAACATGATTGCCTATGTGGAAAATCTGGTGGAATCTACAAAAAGCTATTAGAACTAATATATGACTTCAGCAATACTGCAGGACACAAGATCAATATACACAAATAAATTTCATTTCTATATACTAGCAAAAAATCAGCAATTAATATGTAAAAAATACCACTTATAATAGCACCAAATTATGAAATAGAGGTAAATCTGCCAAAAGATGTTAAAGACCTCTATCTATACTAAGAACAAAAAATGTTGAGTAAAATTAAATAAAACCTAACCAAACTGAGACATACATGTTGTTCATAAATCATAAGACTCAATATTATTTAGATGTCAATTCTCCCTAAATTAATCTATAGGCAATGGAATCTCAATAAAAATCTCAGCAGGCAAGTAATTCTCAGGCAATTTCTCAGAAGGAAATTGATAAGTTGATTCTAAAATTCAAGTAAAAACTCAAAAGACCTGGAATAGCCAAAACAACTTTGGGGGGGGGGGAGAACAAGGTGGAGAACCAATAGTACCTGATTTAATGACTTCTTATAAAGTTACAGTAATTAAACCAGTTTGATATTGGCATCAAGGTAGTCAGATCAATGGAAGAGAATAAAGAGTCAAGAAATAGACACATACACATACAGACAACTGATTATCAAGAAAGGTACAGAAGCATTTTGGTGAAGAAAAGACAGCCTTTTCAACAAATGATGCTGGAAAAATGGATATCTGTGCAAAATAAAATGAACTTTGATTCATGTATTGTATCATATAAAAAGAACTTAAATCAAAATGGATTATAGAGAGCATCAGGGCAGAGTGAGTTGTTCCCTTTGTCTCTCCCCTCTAAGTTACAACCAGTGGGATATCCACTGACCAACAAAGGACTCCCCACACAGCACATCAGAACACCTGAGAGATCCAAAGATCTATACATGTGAAGCTGGGTGGACTGGACCTCTGGGAGGGAGTGGAACTAGGGGAGCATCCCCCTCCTCCTCCCTTGGCAGTGGTGATCTGAAACACAGATGCTCTCAGCAGTGGAGTGGTGCCTTGACCTGAGGTTTCAAAAACCACACTGCTGCCTGTTGGTGACCAGAGGCTGCAGAAGCAACACCACTCTTGGCTTTGCCCCTACTCCTCCCCCAGTGGTGGTGGGTAGTGCCCATGATCTTCAGCAAACACAGTGCTGCTGGTGACCCAGCCCCCTCCCCCTTTCCAGGCAGTGATGGCTCTGACTCCAGTCTTTCCAGCAGCAAGGGCTG
Organism: Tapirus indicus; assembly: GCA_031878705.1. Lineage (NCBI taxonomy): Eukaryota > Metazoa > Chordata > Mammalia > Perissodactyla > Tapiridae > Tapirus > Tapirus indicus. Next base: position 77,825,826 of record CM062921.1, read on the forward strand.
CATCCAAAATGCAGATACCCCCTGGCAGGGGCGATGGTGCCCTAACATGAGGTTTCAAAAAACATATCAGAGCCAGAGACCAGAGGCTGCAGGAGCAGCAGTGGTGCTCAGAGTTCAGCCCTCCCCCTCCTCCAGCAGTGGCAGGTGGTACCTGTGACCTGAGGCTTCAGGAGCCACAGCAGAACCTGTGACCCAGTCCCCAGTGGTGGCACCCCTGACATCAGCTCTACATGTAAGACCCTGGACCCCTGACAGTGGCAACAACACCTGTGAACCCAATGCCCCAGGCAGCAGTGCTGCAAACACCCCCAGACAATCTGGAAGCAGCAGTGCAGGTGGTGCATGGGGCAGAAGAATCCAAGCCTGTGGAGAGCCTGCAGAGAGCCAGTGGTGGAATATGGGCCCAGGTAACCCTGGAAGCAACAGAGGTACTTGCAGCCTGGTGACCCCAGTGGCAACATCTGTGACTGCAGTGACATTGTAAGTACCAAGGCACCAGCAACCTTGGAGGCACAAGCAGCACAAGGAGGGCACTGATGATGCTTTTGGCAGAGGCAGTGGAGGGTGAAAAGTACAGGTTCTCAAACACAACTGGAAGCAGTTCAGAATCAAAGTAACCAAAGCCTTATCCAAATAAGAAAGGTGTTTACCACCAAAAATGCACCAGGAGAGGATCAACTCATCAAGCACCATGAAGAACTACAGTAACAAGGTAAAACAGAAAGTGAATGACAACTCTTTGGAAACAAAACTTGAAGGCACAGAAGATTACAATCTAACTGACAGAGAACTCAAAATAGCCCTCATGAAGAAACTCAACAAATTACAAGAAAACTCAGAAAGACAGCTCAATGAGCTCAGGAATAAAATTAATGAAAAGAAAGTACTTCAGCAAAGAGATTGAAACTCTAAACAAACAAACAAACAAAAAAGAACCACACACGGAAATTCTAGACATGAACACAATTAATGAGGTGAAAAATAAAGTAGAAAGCATTGGAAATAGAGCAGACCATATAGAAGAGAAAGTTAGTGAACTCAAAGATAGAAATCTAGAAACGATTCAGGTGGAAGAGGAGCAAGAACTAAGATTTAAAAAAATGAAGAAATTCTATGAGAAATATCTGACTCAGTTAGGAAAAGCAACATAAAGATAATGGGTATCCCAGAAGGAAAAGAGAGGGAGAAAGAAGCAGAGAGCTTATTCAAAGAAATAATAGCTGAGAACTTCTGAAACCACAGGAAGGAACTGGAGATACAAGTACACGAAGCTAATAGAACTTCTAATTACCTCAATGTAAAAAGACCTTCTCCAAGGCACATTATATTAAAACTGTCAAAAGTCAATGCCAAAGAAAGAATATTAAGGGTGGCCAGAGAGAAGCAAATAACTTACAAAGGAACCCCCATCAGGCTATCAGCAGATTTCTCAGCAGAAACTCTACAGGCTAGGAGAGAGTTGAATGACATATTTAAAATACTGAAAGATAAAAGCTATCAGCCAAGAACACTCTATCCAGCAAAGTTACCCATCAGATGTGAAGGAGAAATAAAGGCTTTCCCAGATAAACAAAAGCTGAGGGAGTTTATTGCTACTAAACCTGACTTACAAGAAATGTAGAAAGGAGCCCTTCTACCTGAAACAAAAAGGCAAAGGTTTACAAAGTTTTGAGCAAGGTAATAAATAGACAGACAGCATCAGAAAGTTGCAACTCTATATCAGAATAGGTTAGTAAACCATTATATCATAAAGGCTAAAGGAAAAGAAAGCATGAAAAATAACTATAGCCACTTCAATTTGGTAACAAACTCAAAACACCAAAAGGATAAATAGTGACAACAAAAACATAGGAGGGGGAGGGGGAAAAGATGGAACCTGTATAGACAAAGGGAGATACGATGTTATCAGCAGAACAAAGGCTATCTCATCTATGAGATCTTTTATACAAAATTCATGCTAACCACAAAATAAAAATTAAGAGCAGAGTCACAAAACACAAAAAAAGAGGAAACTGAGAAATACATCACAGAAAACCACCAAACTGAAATGGCAGACAGAAATACAAGGAAAAAGAAACAGTGGAAATATAGAATAACCAGAAAACACAAGATAAAATGGCAGCGTTAAGCCCTCATATATCAATAATTACTCTGAATGTAAATGAATTGAATTCACCAATCAAAAGACACAGAGTGGCTGGATGGATTAAAAAACAAGACTCAACAATATGCTGCCTCCAGGAGACCTATGTTAGCTTTAAAGGCAAACATAGGCTCAGAGTTAAGGGATGGAGTATGATACTCCAACTAAATGTAAACCAAAAGAAACCTGATGTAGCCATAGTTATGTCAGACAAAATAGACTTCAAGCCAAAAAAGATAAAGAGACAAAGATGGACCTCATATAATGATAAAAGGGACATTCCACCAAGACATAACACTGATTAATATATATGCACCTAACATAGGAACAGCAAAGTATATAAAGGAACTATTAACAGACCTAAAGGGAGAAATTGACAGCAACACAATAACGGTAGGGAACTTTAATACACCACTTACATCAATGGATAGATCACCCAGACAGAAAGTCAACAAGGAAGGATTGTTCTTAAATGAAACACTAGACCAGATGGACTTAATAGATATAAAAAGAACATTCTATCCAAAAGCAGCAGAATACACATTCTTCTCTAGTGCACGTGGAATATTCTCAAAGATAGACCATATGTTGGGAAACAAATCAAGCCTCAATACATTAAAGAGATTGAAATCATATCAAACATCTTTTTCAACCACAATGGTATGAAACTAGAAATCAACTACAAGAAGAAAACTGGAAAAATCACAAATATGTGGAGACTAAACAACATGCTACTGAACAACTATTGAATCAATGAAAAAATCAAAAGAGAAATAAAAAAAAATACCTGGAGACAAATGGAAATGAACACATAACATGCCAAAACTTATGCAGCAAAAGCAGTACCAAGAGGGAAGTACATAGCAATACAGGTCTACCTGAAAAAACAAGAAAAATCTCAAATAAACAATGCAATACTCTACCATACAGAAATAAAAAAAGAAGAAGAAACAAAGCCCAAAGTCAGTAGAAGGAAGGAAATAATAAAAATCAGAGTGGAAATAAATGAAATAGAGACTAAAAACACAATAGAAAAGATCAATGAAACTAAGAGATGGTTCTTTGAAAAGAGAAATAAAATTGACAAACCCTTAGCTACTCTCACCAAGAAAAAAAGAGAGAGGGCTCAAAGAAGTAAAATTGGAAATGAAAGAGGAGAAATTACAACAGATACCACAGAAATACAAAGGATTATAAGAGAATACTATGAAAAGCTATATGCCAACAAATTGGATAATCTCAAAGAAATGGATAAATTCTTAGAATCATGCAACCTCCCAAAACTGAACCAAGAAAAAATGGAGAACCTGAGTAGACTAATCACAAGTAAAGAGATTGAAACAGTAATCAAAAACCTCCTAAAGAACAAAAGCCCAGAACCAAACAGCTTCTCTGATGAAGTCTACTAAACTTTCAAAGATCTAATGCATATCCTTCTCAAACTCTTCCAAAAAATCGAAGAGGATGATACACTTCCTAATTCATTTTACAAGGCCATTATTACCTTGATACCAAAATGAGACATGGACAACACAGAAAAGGAAAATTACAGGCCAATATTGTTGATGAACTAAATGCAAAAATCCTGAACAAAATATTAGTAAATCAAATGCAACAATACATTAAAATGATCATACACCAAGTGGGATTTATTCCAGGGATGAAGGGATGGTTCAACATCCGCAAATCAATCAATGTGATACACCAAATTAACAAAATGAAGAATAAAAACTACATGATCATCTCAATAGATGCAGAGAAGGCATTTGACAAGATTCAACATCCATTTATGATAAAAACTGTCGATAAAAGGGGTATAGAAGGAAAGCACCTCAACTTAACAAAAGTCTTATATATAAACCCATAGCCAACACCATACTCAATGGTGAAAAACTGAAAGCTATCCCTCTAAGAACAGGAACCAGACAAGGGTTCCCACTCTTGCCACTCTTATTCAACATGGTATTGGAAGTCCTAGACAGAGCACTTAGGCAAGAAAAAGAAATAAAATGTATCCAAGTTGGAAAGAAAGAAGTAAAGCTGTCACTATTTGCAGATGACATGATTCTATATATAGAAAACCCCAAAGAATCCACCAAAAAAAGTATTAGAAATAATTAACAAACACAGTAAAGTTGCAGGGTACAAAATCAACATACAATAATCAGCTGCATTTCTATACACTAATAATGAACTAGCAGAAAGAGAAATTAAGACTACAATCCCGTTTACAATCACAACAAAGAGAATAAAATACCTAGGAATAAATTTAACCAAGGAGGTGACAAACCTATACAATGAAAACTATAAGACATTATTGAAAGAAATCAAAGAAGTCATAAAGAAATGGAAAGATATTCCATGCTCATGGATTGAAAGAACAAACATAATCAAAATGTCCATATTACCTAAAGCAATCTACAGATTCAATGCAATCCCAATCAGAATCTCAATAATATCCCTCACAGAAATAGAACAAAGAACCCTAAAATTTATATGGAACAACAAAAAACCCAAACAGCCAAAGCAATCCTGAGAAAAAAGAATAATGCTGGAGGTCTCACAACCCCTGACTTCAAAATATACCACAAAGCTATAGCAATCAAAACAGCATGGTACTGGCAGAAAAACAGACACATGGATCAATAGAACAGAATTGAAAATCCAGAAATAAAACCACATGTCCATAGACAGTTAATCTTCAACACAGGAGCCAAGAACATACAAGGGGAAAGGAAAGTCTCTTCAATAAATGGTTTTGGGAAAACTGGGCAGCCATGTGCAAAAGAATGAAAGTGGACCATTATCTTACATTATACACAAAAATTAACTCAAAATGGATTAAAGATTTGAATGTAAGACCTGAAACCATAAAAATCCTAGAAGGGAACATAGGCAATATGCTCTTCGACATTGGTCTTAGCAGTATCTTTTTGAATACTGTGTCTCACCAGGCAAGGGAAACAAAAGAAAAAAATAAACAAATTGGACTACATCAAACTAAAAAGCTACTACATGGCAAAGAAAACCATCAACAAAACAAAAAGACAACCCACCAACTGGGAGAAAATATTTGCAAATCACATATCCGATAAGGGATTAATATCCAAAATATATAAAGACCTCATACAACTCAACAACAAAAAAATGAACAGCCTGATAAAAAAATGGGCAGAGGATATGAACAGACATTTTTTAAAGAATATATACAGATGGCCAATAGGCACATGAAAAGATGTTCAACATCACCAATTATTAGGGAAATGCAAATCAAAACTACAATGAGATATCACCTCATACGCATCAGAATTGCTATTCTTAAAAAGACAAGAAATAAGAAGTGTTGGAGAAGTTGTGGAGAAAAAGGAACCTTCATGCACTGCTGGTGGGAATGTAAACTAGTGCAGCCACTATGGAAAACAGTATGGAGATTTATAAAAAAATTAAAAATAGAAATACCATACAATCTGGCTATTCCACTTTTGGGTATTTATCCAAAGAACACAAAAACATTAATTCAAAAAGATATATGCACCCCTATATTCATTGCAGCATTATTCACAATAGCCAAGATGTGGAAGCAACCTATGTGCCCATCAACTGATGAGTGGATAAAGAAGATATGGTATATATATGCAGTGGAATATTACTCAGCCAAAAAAGGCAAAATTATGACATTTGCGACAACATGGGTGAAACTTGAGGGTATTATGCTAAGTGAAATAAGTCAGATGTAGAAAGACAATTACCATACGACTTCACTCATACATGGAAGATAAACAAACACATAGATATGGAGAACAGATTGGTGGTTATCAGAGGGAAAGGTGGGGGGGAGGGCGAAAGGGGTAAAAGGGCACATGTGTATGGTGATGGATGGAAACTAGATTTCTGGTGGTGAACATGATGTAGTCTACACAGAAGTCGAAGTATAATGATGTACACCTGAAATTTATATAATGTAAATATACATATATAAACCAATATGACCTCAATAAAATTTAAAAAATGGATCAAAGATCTAAACATGAAATCTAAAACTATAAATCTTCTAGTGGAAGACATACGACATAATCTTTAAAGACAGGTAAGGCAAAAAAAAAAAAATTAAGGTACTATACCAACCCATAGAGAAAATAATGGATGGACTTGATCAAAATTAAAACTTCTACTCTTAAAAAGGCATTGTTAATAGAATGAAAAGACAAATCACAGTCTGGGAGAAAATATTTGCAAATCAAATATCTAAAACAGGATGTATATCCTGAAAATATAAACAATTCTTAAACCTCAATTAAAAAAACACAACCCAACCACTCAACGGGCAAAAGATTTGAACAAACATTTCGCCAGAAAAGGTATGAGGATATCAAATAAGCACATGAGAAGATGCTCAACATCTTAGGGGATGGAAATTAAAACCACAGAGATATGACTACACAGCTATTTGAATGACTAAAATGACAAAGACTGAACATATCAAGTGTTGGCAGGAATGTGGTGGAAATGGAACTCTTCTACACTTTGGAAAGTAGTTTGGCAGGTTCTTAAATAGTTAAATATATATCTCTAATGTAATTCATCATTCCACTCCTGTATATTTACCCAAGAAACATGAAAGCCTGCTTCCATACAGAGATTTGGACATAAAAGTTTGTAGAAGTTTATTTGTGGTAGCCCCAAGTTGGAAACAATCTAAATGCCCATCCACAGGTTCTTGGATAAACAATCTGTGGTATATATATATATACAATGGATTACTGCTCAGCAATAAAAATGAACTACTGATACATCCAACACGTGTGAATCTCAAAATTATTATAGAGTGAAATCAGCCAGACAGAAAAAGAGTACATGCTGTATGGTCACTGATTTGCACTCCACATCCCTCTCACTCTATGTGCTACACCCCCGTGACAAATCCCCTATGGACAGTGATATGGTCAAAGTAAAATTTCAGTTCCTGAATTCTATAACACTTTTTCAGTGTCTCTGAGAAACTCTTCTGAAATACTTAATTTCACTATTTATTTCCCAAATTCCCAAGCCTACTCTCCCAACAGAGGTCCCAAAAGAACTATTCAAGAAGTCAAATATATGATTGCCTGGAAACACACATCAACGAGCTCCCGCAGTTACTGTCAGCATCCAGCTTCTTAGAGCAGCTAAGTTGGCATACGTTGTTGTCAACTGAACAGCAAACCCAAGTACCCCACTTCCCCCACCCACTAAAGGTGCCTTCAATTCTTTCTACTCCCTCTCATCTTGTTAGTTGTAGTCTTGGGTGTAGGGAGATTGAGGCTTCCTGGAGGTCAAACCAAGCTCCTCCAGAGTTGGCCATGGAGGGAGAATCAGAGGGCAACAGTCCATGCCTTGATCGTCGAGCTTCACCTTTGCCTTTGAGATTCTGCGTGACTGTCCCTACTCTCTAATCCTCCTCCAGAAAACTCCATGCTCCCGAACGACTCAGGCTTAAGTGAAGACAGATGCCACTTCCCTAGCAGCAAAGCTGAGGCAAGGCCATGCCATTTAGGCAGGACTTTGCTGGATCAGGGATAATGTAAGGAAGACAACTATGAAGAGTAGTCTAAAGTTGGGTGGTCTGGCTCCCCAGTTCTGGTGCTCAGAGGACCTTTGCATTTAAGCTTCTGTTTTCCTCTAGATGGTGGTCTCTGTCTCTGTGCTCCCTTGCCAGAAGCCCACATATAGTCATCAACCCTGCAAGGTCCAGAAAGCAGAATGAGATCAGTGAGATGCAGAGGTCCCTTATCTGTCAGCCTTAGTAGAGAGAGGAAGTTCCTATTTCCTTTCTGATAAATTCTTTCTCCCAATTATTGACGTCAGGAATGCCCACCACCCACACCCCCTTTGGGGGAAATCTCATGTAACCACCTGGCCTTTCAGGCCTCCCCATAATGACCATATTAGAGCTTAATACAATAGGCTCAACGTTTATTGCCTTAACACTGGCATCCACAGGCCCAGGGCCATATCACACAGGACAGAAAAGTAACAAGGAGTGGCTTGGTCAGAACAATATCTACATAACCAAACCAGCAAGTCTCACACTTTATCAGTCAGAGAGGACAAAGGCAGTCACTTTTACATTCGTATCCCATAAACACTGGATTCCTTTACAATGGCACACTCCCCCTCCTGTCTCCCTCACCAGCCAGAGTTCTAGTGTTGCCATGGGACTCCTCGCCACAGACGTTCCCAGGAATTCCAAATGGGAGCATACCCTTGACTCTGGTGTCAGGCTAGGCTGTCCTCACAGCTTGTCTTGTGTGGGCACTGGGGACTCAGGCCTGTCCCTGGAGCAAATTTATCCCAACTGTCCAGCAGCTGTTGTGATACAAATTACCGCACAACTCTGCTGTCTCCAATAAAAACACAGCAGGGACACTGTGCCTTCTCCCCAAGGACCCTTGGGCTTCCCTATGTCTCTGGCAGTGCAGGCTCACTGCCCTCAGTGGCAGCTCACCCTTGGGTGCTGGGTCACTTTGGATCTATCATTAAGGGGTGTCTCAAAGGCAATCTGCCTGAACCCTAAAAGATTATTGTTCCTTTTTTTTTAACCAGAAGACATACTTTTTCCCTCTGGGCTGACATATATTGCCAATGTGTTGTGTAAGGATGGGATCCAATGTGACTGGGTGTTACGTCACTGCCCTTAAATGTCCTTATGATTGGTCCTCAATAGTAAGGTAATTTCCCTTGTCCTTTCCAGCAGCCTGACCTTGGGTGGGCATCTCCATCCACCAGCCATGTTTTTATATCTCTGAACCTCAGTGTAGGGGGAAAAGGGCTCATTTTTCCCTGTCATTTCCTCCCAGGAACCCCCTCTGTCCCTTTCTAAATCCATAGAAGTATACAGATCCCTGGGAAATGATCATAACCTAATTCCTTTGGCAAATCCACATAAGCCTTGACCTCCAAGTATGACCAGAACACTCTGTTCTGAATTAGAGATCCTTGACCAGGCTGGGGCCTCAGCTCCCCCAACGACAAAGGAGAGGGGGATCCCCAGAGTCCCATTTTAGGTTTTATTCCGCAGGGAGAGCAATGGTTGGAAGATAATTCCTGCAGCAGCCCATTTTGAGCACAGCTGACTGGGAGCATAGCAGTTGGAGACCTTGTCAAAGGAAGAGGTAAAGAAAAAATGGGTGGTAGCTTTATAATAAATGAGGAAAATCACTGGGGAGGAGTGGAGAGCTCTCCTGGTGCATCACCAGGGCGGTGGGTCCTGACACCGTGTTCTGCTTACTTGTAAGTCTGAAATGGTCTGGTTATACTTCCTCTTTTTCTACGCATGTCTAATCAAATCCTGCAACGACCTTACAGGCAGAACCAAAGCAGGATAACTAACTGGGAGGGTGTGCCTTTGTGGAAGAACACCCTCATCAAGGCGGGCACTGTCCGAGTGGCAGTGGCCCCTTTGCGCATGCTCAGAGGTACGTCTAGAGCCAGCGTGGAGCTTCACCTTCGCTGCCTCCTGCCTGCTTGAGAGTTTCTGTTCAGTGGCCGCCTGGGAGTGACTTTACCTGATTGTCTCCATCCTAGTGCTCGGAGAGTCTCAGGTGTCACTTCGGAAGCTCTAGCAGTGAAAGTGTTTCCTTAAGCTGGAAGGACGTGTCCAGTCTTTTCTCTCAAGGTACAGTACACATTTTCTTTTAAAGCTCTGCTCTCCTCAGCTTGTGGCTATTTTAATTTGCTCCAGAGTTTCACTTCAGTCCTTTTAAATCTCCTCTGGGTAATTGTATATTCTAACGGTGAGTTGCTAATAAATAGTATAGGAAATGAGCAGAAATCAAAACAAAAATGTTGATAAAAGCATTTCATAGTTATCAGAACTTTGAGCATTAGAGAAATCCAAATGAGATTTCTTTTCAGACTTTCAACTAGCCAGGAGATATATTTTAAGACTTCAAAACCTTTGCAAAAATAAGTTACTACCCCCCTCCCTCATTTAAGCAAGATTGAGAACATAATGGACTGAGGAATTTCCAGAGTAGTCACAGGTCCTCTCAGGGGACTTACAGACAGTGGGTTTTAGAAACGTGTCTTTGAAACATTTTTTTCATAGGCATTTGAATTCCAGCTGGTGGACTGCACATGGGGTCAAAATAAGCATTCTAGCTTAAAAACAACAAAAAGGAGATGGGACTGAGTTTTGCCCTGAGCTAAAGAGGAGGTCTTGTTCCCGGCTGCAACAGCTGCAAACACACACTGGAGCAGAAGTCAGGGCTACCAGCTACTTTCTCAGAGAAAAATTCTGGGTTTGACCAAAGAGACAACATATTTAAATCTCAGGCATTTTTCTCTCTTCTCCACATCCCTCACCCATCTCAACTCCCACTGACCAGGCTCCACAAGGATATAGCAGGTAAAACCAAACCAGGGTCATGGAGAATTGACTGCAGAATGCAGCTTGTGGATAAAAGCAACTTTTCAGACCCTCTTCCTCTGCAGAAAGATGAAGGCCTGTTATGGGCTGAATTGTGTCCCCCTCCAAATTCATATGTTAAAGCCCTAACCCAATACCTCAGAATGTGATTGTATTTGGAGATAGGGCCTTTAAAGAGGTGATTAGGGTTAAATGAAGTCATCCGAGTGGGCCCTAATCTGAGAGGACTGGTGTCCATATAAGAAGAGGAAGAGCCACCAGGGATGTGCAGGCACAGAGAGAAGACCAGGTGAGGACGTGGCGAGAAGATGCCATCTACAAGCCAAGGAGAGAGGCCTCAGGAAAAACGAAACCTGCCGACGCCTTCATCTTGGATTTCCAGCCTCCAGAACTGTGAGAAATGAATGCGTGTTGTTTAAGCCCCCTAGCCTGTGGTACTTTGTTATGGCAGGCTGAGCTGACTAATATAGGGCCTCTCTCTCTTCCTGGCCTGACTCCAGCCTCTCCCAGAGCCACAGGAGGGGCATTGGGATCCAGTGCAAAACAAGAGGGAACACCTGGGCCCAGGAAGGCCAGGCAGGGGGTTCCTAATCCAGCACTCTCCTTGGGAAATTCTCTGCCTACAGTGAGTGTCTGGGCAGAGTAAGGAAGAAGCCTGTCTTTGCTGGGGACTAAAGAAAGGCCTTGGGGGTCTCAGGAATGTTCAGTGTGGGGGTCTTATGCCTGGGAGCAGACTAAGGTTAATTAACATTTGGCCTGTGGATCTGTCAAGAGGGAAACCTTTCATGTCCATGAGAGGCGGTGCTCAGTGGAAGTGAGAAGCGTAACCTTGAATTCCACTCCCAGATCTGCCACGCTCTCAGTCCCACACCCACCTGGCTTCAGGTTCCTCACGTATGAAGTAATCTAGATTACGTCTAGGCTAGCACTTCTCAGACTGAAATGTGATGTGAATGACATGGGGGTTTTGTTCAAATGCAGATTCTGATTGAGTAGGTCTAGGTGGGGCCCACGAACTTGCATTTCTAACCAGCTCCTAGGAGATGCTGCTGCTGCTGGGGATTCACATCAGAATAGCAAGACAGCATCTCTGTGCTCATCTACGTCCCTCGTCTTACCCTCTGCTCCACAATCAGTTATAATTCCTGGATGCCCCAGGAGCTGGGCTGATCATCAGGGACATAGATGAATAGGAAGGCAAGAGACCGAGACAACAGAGAAGAATATGTATGGGGACAGACTGATCATTCTGGACTGAAAGGCACCTCACTAGCTCTGTGACCTTAAAGGAGAGTCTTAACCACTTAGAGACTTAGTTTTGTTGTCTGCAAAATGGGTCAGTAGACCTACTTCATAGGGTTTTTGCGAGGATTGATGAGATAATATGTGTAAAAGTCCTTAGAGTAGGACCAGGAACATGAGAAATACTCTGCAAATGTTGGCCCCTTCTTCTCTTACCTACACAAAAGAAACTCATAATCCACGGAGCAAAGTCCTGAAAGAAAATTATCACAGGAAATGCACTAATTGAGGTTGAGATGAGGGGTCAGGGGAGGATGGTCTGCTCTCTTACTAAGACCCTGAGTTCTAACTGCACTGCATGGCCCCATCACCCAGGACAGCATCCAGCAGATAGGAGGCGACACAACACATGTAAAGAATGTCTAGCTTGAGCTAAGCTCTGTCTCAACTGCTGAGCGTAAATGGGGAACAAGGCTCAATCCTGCCCTCAAGAGTCTTAGAGTCTCTTGTAGGAATCAGTGAGAAATGCTCTGATAGAGCGAGTATAAAGGCCTGGGGCACATGGCAAGGATACCTCTGCTGTGCCTGGAGTGGGGCAGAAGTCAGAAAGCTTCCTAGAGAAAATGCATCTAAACTGGAGCCTGGAGGGCAGCAGGACTTAGGCAGCAGGCAGTGTGCATGTGTGTGTGTGAGTGTGTGTGTGTGTGTCTGGGTGGAGGATATGTGGCGGGGAAATTATGAAGAGCATTCTATGTTTCACAAGACAGAACTAAAACTAGTTTTGACACTTACCTCCCCTTAGACAAAAAAGGCAAAAGTGAAATCCCCAGTGTCAAGTTAGGAAGCTTGATGGTCAGAGACCTTTGGGGTGGAGGTGGGGGGGTCTCACCCCTGTGTTGGATGGGAGATGGGATATTGGACTATCCTGAATGGAGGCAACTAGAACTGAGGCCCCTGCATGAAGTCTAGAGCCTCAAAGAGCTATCATTTCCACTTAAGAGAAACTAACATACTCAAGAATTCTATAAAAAAATTTGCTGCCTCAGGGAGGGAAGAGAGGAAAGTCACCCATGAAAAATTGAAATGCCAGGTCTGTGCACACACAGATGTGAAATCCGAATCTGTACTACCAGCCCGGTGTGGGAATTCCAAGTGGAGAAATTAAAGTAATCATTCAGGCCTACATTTTTAGGAGAAGAGAATGTGGAATTATTGCTATAGGGAAACTTTCACAACCGAGGGTCGTGGGACTCCTACAGAAAAAACAGTCTCACTGAGAATGAACTGACAATCAGTAATAAACCAACCACCCAAGGAAACGAACCACAATGAGGGAGAGTCAACACATGAACTGGACAGAATCAGCACCTTCAAAACCGAAAGAGTACATTAATCTGAAAAGAACAATGGTATAAGTATGTTTCAAAGTCTTAAGGAGATAAGAGGATGAATGAAAACCATAATGAAAGGATTAATCAGTGTGGACAGTGATTTAAGAGAGCTATGTAGAAGTTCTTTTGGTGAAAAATATAGCTATTGAAAATAAGAACTCAGTGGGCAGGATAAAGCACAGATTAAGCATGCAGCTCAAGAATTAGTAAATTGGAAGGTCTTTCTGAGGAAGTTAAATGAATGCAGGAGAGAAAGGAAAAGATACAGAAAGATAAGCTAAGAGACATGGAGGATAAAGTAAGTTAATTCCTTGAGATGTGAGTTTCCAAAAGAGAAAATAAAGTAAATGAAAAGAAGGACCAGAAACATTTACAGAGATAATGGCTGAGAATCTGTCAGATTTCAAGAAAAACACACATTTTTATTTCTAGCAAGCACAGGAGTTCTGAGAAGAATGTATAAAAATAGAACTATACTAGATTCATTAAGACTGGAGGACATGAAAGGAAGAGATAAAAATCTTTCTCACAAAGACAATATATTGACAAAACTTCACAACAATTAATGCCAAAACAAAGGAATAATGACATTTTCAGAAAACAGAGACTAAGAAAGTTTCTCCCTTAGAAAGTCACCAAGAAGTAACTACTAAAAGACGGACTGTGACAAGGTGGAAATTGGACCCAAAGTAAGAGTCAGTTGCCAGAAAAAATAGTGACTGAAAAAATAGTGGCAAATATATTGGGAAATCTGAAAGAGCACTGTTGAAAACAAAAAAGACAAATTTTGGAAGGCTTAAAAATAAGGTGTAATTAAAATACTAAAAAGCAATATCATGGTGGGTAGAAGGGTAGAAATCAGAAGTGATGTGTTCCAATATCTTTGTATTGTTCAGGAGATAGGTAAAAATAGGGCTTAATTTTATATTTATGTATATAAAATAAAATGTATATAAAATACATTATTATGTATATAATGTATATATTATGTATATAAAATAAGCTTATGTATATAAAATAAAAATTTGAGGGTAACTACAAATATGGAAGTAGAATGCAAACTTTAAAACCATTAGAAGGGGCTGGCCCGGTGGCGCAGCAGTTTAGTTCGCGCTTTGGCAGCCCGGGGTTCACGGGTTCGGATCCCGGGCACCTGCCGACGTACTGCTTGTCAGCCATGCTGTGGCGGCGTCCCATAGAAAGTAGAGGAAGACGGGCATGGATGTTTGCCCAGGGCCAGTCTTCCTCAGCAACAAGAGGAGGATTGGCAACGGATGTTAGGTCAGGGCTGGTCTTCCTCAGAAAAAAGAGGAGGATTGGTGACGGATGTTAGCTCAGGGCTGGTCTTCCTCACCAAAAAAAAAAAAAAAAAAACCATTAGAAGGAGAAACAAATTAAGAAATCTAATGAATTTGATGGAAGACAGGAAAAAGAAACAAAGAACAAAAACCTGATGAAGAGAAAATACCAAATTAGATGGTAGAAATAAGTACAAATAGGAGTAATTGCTATATAACTCTAAATTTGAATTATGAGTTGAGGTATTTATATATGTGATTATAACAAACAAAAGAAAATAAAACTCAGCCCTAAACTTCCATCTAAAATAAAATGGCAAAGAAGAAAACTAAAAGTAGAGAGATGGAAAAATATACCATAGAAATACTAAGCAACAGAAAGTGATTGTGGCAATATTAATATTAGATAAAAGATAAAGCGTTTTAGAAATTAAACCATTTATTACTTAATAATAAAATATGGATTTTTCAGTAAGCTATAATTATCTTCAGCCTAAATGCCACTAACAGCATAGTCTTAAAATCTGCAAGTCAAAACTCATAGAATTGCAATCAGAAATAATTTACAGTCACAGTGGGAGAAACTGAGTCAACCAGCCAAGTGGTAGTAACGATGAATAAGATCAGAAGAGTATTAATAAGGTTACTCTAATGGATATTACATAAATTCTGTATCTAACAATGAAAGAATACATGTAGTTATTTTTTAAAATTATGAACATATTTTGTTTTTCTTTTTAAAAAATCTAGTTTTAAAAGTCATCACTTCGAAATGTCACTAATTACAGCAGGAGCAATAATAACCCAGCCTGTTCTAAGAATAAAGTCTCCCCACTTACTTGGGGAGAGGATGCAAACCACAGCACGTGTGAGGGCAGTGTGGTCTATGAGGTAAGTATACGAGGTAAGACAACAAGAGTTATATAGTTGGAGTCAGAAAAGTCTGGGTTTAAATCGTAGTGTCTGTTTATTAGCTGTGTGACTTTGGGCAAATCACTTAGCGTCTCTGACCCTCATCTGTCCTTATCTGTGTGATGGGTCTAGTACTAGCACCTACATCCTAGTGCTGCTCTGATGATCAAATAAGACTGTATTTTAAGTGCCCAGCTCCACGTCTGTCTGCTCCTAACTGTGCAATAAATTAGCTGTTCTCATATTCATTGTTATTATTCTAATGTCCTTCACTCCTGTATCAAATCACTGAATACATTATATTATTATTTACTGAAAAACCTTCTTTCCAGTTTATCCACTGTCTTCTTTCAAGAATCTAGACTCTGAGTTAAATATTTGTGTCCTGAACATCTTTTTGTTTTAAGGTATCTTCTTGATATGTCTTATTACGAATTTAGGGTATTTACACAAGAGTAGTGAAGAGCCTCAGAAAAAAAGTAGATTCCATTATTTTAGAGGGAATACATTAGTAAAACAATGAAACAAAATGATTCTTCAGAAATTTATAGTGAAGACTCCACACATTAGTGTGCAGATATTGAAATTTACAGAGGCAAGTAGTAACCATGAAGTATTTCATCTGTTGCCAGTCTTCTTCTTTTTGCTTGAGGAAGATTCGCCCTGAGCTAACATGTGTGCCCATCTTCCTCTACTTTGTATGTGGGTCGCTGCCACAGCCTGGCTGCCGATGAGTGGTGTAGTTCTGCGTCCAGGAACCCAACCCGGTCCGCCGAAGCACAGTGTGCTAAACTTAACCACTAGGCCATGGGGCTGGCCCCAACAATGAAGTATTTTTAATCATAACTCAGAGCTTGGAGACGTTTCAGTCTTATGCACAGCATCACAAACACAATACAGCCGTACAATTAGAACTAAGGGAAGAAATTTTCAGAAAAGTTTTTCTATCTTAACACCAAACTTCTTATGCAAAACCTGGTTTTGCAGACCCATGTCCTCCAGGAGGATAAAAATTCATTCCATATGAACTGTGAGAATTCCTTTTGAAATGTATTTATTTTACCTTTCAGGAGCCAGAATAACAGTGACCTGATGCTTTTGTTCAAATACTGATGTGATCTCAGCCTTGAAGGTCTGCTTTCAAAGCACATCCTGGTGGGACAGATTTTCATGGAGGCCCCCCTTTCAGTAGAATAAAGCTGTGGGGTTCTTGCCAGGACTGAGAGCTGGGGGGGGGTGTTGAGACAGAAGGAAAGGAACTGTCTATGCCCCTGGGGCAGCTGGCGTCCAAATTCTGTTATCCGTGTAAATAAGGTTTCATTCAGGGCAATCCTGGGCCAAGTGTCTTTTAAGTGCCAGGGATGGTGAGTGAAGCGGGGTCTCTGTTACCTCAGAGCTGCAGCCTGGAGAGACAGAGGACCCCCGAGGAAAAGGGCAAAGAGGGCGTGACCCACAGCGTGGGGGGAGTGTACAGTGTGCATCTGAAGAATAGATGACGGCTTTGGCCTGATTAGGTGGTAGGGTGCCCTAAGATGGCAGGGAATGCTCCAGAGAGGATCTCGGAACCTGTGAAGGACAGGTCCACGTAGTGGCTCCAGGTGTGGGGAGCTGCAGGGGGGGCAGGATACTTTGGAGGCTCCATCTGAAGATAAGTGCCAGGTCACGTCACAGTATAGTTCCTAGCGTCTATTGTGGGGTTCAGTGGTTTCCAGTGTGCATGCATCGAGGGGTGCCCAGGATAACCTATCACTCTGTATTGCTTTCAGGTAAGGAGAAACATTAGGCCTGGATAATATTTAATATGTGGGGTCCTTCAGTCAGAGATATGGTGTCACAAACACCTGAGCAGGAGCCCCCAGCACACGGGTGACAGCTGCTGCTTCACCCATTTTATTGCTTCCAGCACATGAGGATTTAGCTATTTCTTTGCACCTGGTTAAGGATTTACAGATTATATGATCTAAACTTGTGGTCCTGAAGGAGAACTGGGGTCATCTGGGATGGGGTAGCAGCTATTTACCAGCCTGAATGGTTGTGCTGGTGTGCACCTGCTGAGAACCAGCCCTGCTCCAGGTAACAGAGGGGCCTGTGCTGGCTCCAGTCTGCAAGCACAGCTCCATTCAGAAATTGTTCAACTGAGGGTATTATTCAAAAGTGTTGATCCTCATTAGAAGTCAACATTTCTGAGCCCTCCCCATGCTAGGACTTATTTCAGGGAGAGTGTGGTCAGCTTCACACCCATCTTGCCTACTTCCTAGGTGCTATTTTGGAGGAGGGAAGAGAAAGACCAAGGAGAGGTCAGGGATAGGGCAGCTGCCCCCCAACCCCACCCTTCCCCCCAGCCAGGGGCTTTGTTCTCTTTGAGTCTGGAAGGTGGTTAAAGTGGGTTTTCTTTTGTTGACACCATTGACTGCTCCTCAGGGAGTCTTGGCTGGAAAGCCAGGGAGTCTGCCCAAGACAGATGCACCTTTATTCCAGGTGGCTGCCTGGGGCTCCTTCCTCAGCCCCTGGGATTCAAGAGATTCTTACTGCGGGTCCCTCTCCAGGTGGCCCTTTGGACAGAACCCCACCCCTGTCACTCTTTCTCTTGCTCCTTGGTTCCCCACATCGGGTCTCTAGGAAGCATCAGGGCCTCTGGCCCTAGAAATCCTTGGGAATGGGCTGGACTTCTCCTAGTTTCATCCATCTCGTGCGCACCTGTTGCTTTAGGTGTCTCATGTATGAATCAGGCAGCAGGCCCAAGGGCCTCCCAAATTTGGGAATCATTTCAAGGCTCTGAGGGAAGGAGCAGCACCATCTGCCCCTCTCCAGGTGGGGGCCCTAGCTCTCAGCATGCATTTCCCCTCCCCACTCTCTGAGTCCTTTGATCCTGGGTCAGGCTTTCGGGTTTGGAATGGAGCCCCTCCTCAGAAATTTCCTTTGTAAATTCTGGTGGTGGTGTTTTGGTTTGCAGTTTCATACCCATTGTTAACTTCAACACTTCGTGATGACATCCTGTTACATGTGAACTGGGGTAATAATTCCCAATTTTTTTCTGATATTAGTCTGATAGGAATGTCCTATCAGAAAGATTTGGAGACCTGTGGTCTTGTCTTTTTGCAGCTTCCCTTAGTTATCCATTCTAAGAGAATTCTGGTCTTCCTACCCTAAAGTCCCTTGCCTTATGAATTGCAATATAAAAGCAAAGCTCAGGTTTTGGGACAAAATCCATCATTTGGCAGCTTGGCTTCCAAAAGAAGGTTCCAAATAATTCTCCTCCCAGACTCAGACATTCCAGGTCCTGTCATAGCTTAAACGTGCTTTTTCTGTTTGGTCCGTCTGAGTTAAATTACTCTGGGCATTTTTGGGTTTTATGAACAGGAAAAAAAATAAACTTTTTCACCTTGAAAAGTAAATGGAAGCCATTCTTTTTGGTGGCAGATAACTCCGAAAGATGTGACCTTTCAGAGTTCACACTGCCCAAGTGGATTGTTTCCTTGGAGGCATAGAATCTGCATGAGTTCAATCAAGTCATGTCAAGGAGAAAATGTTAAGTGATGGAGGAAGAAAAAATATTTGTAAGACAAGTAAACTGTGGAGCCAATTATTCTCCTCGATTTCCTGTAATGCACTCTATGCCTGGGTTTCAATGTTGTTCAGAATGTTTTATGTCATTTTAATAACCAAGGTAGTTTGGCTGAGTAAATACAGTGATTTGATTTAGAAAAAATGATTATTCTGGTGGTTAGAAGAAGAATAAGTTTCTATAGAAAATGGGATAATTTTATAGCTGCTGGGTAAGATAGATTTGTGTTGAATATTGTGCAAACAAATCCAAATGGCACTTTTTCCCTTGGCGTGATTCCCTTTGGTAATCAACCTACCAAGTTCTGGTAATGGACCATTATGCAAATTCATAAAATACGACTAGATATTTTCACCTTGGGATATTTGTAATTCTTTTCCTTGGAAATAAGATCCTTAAATGAAAATCTCAGTGGCAATGCTCCATGAAGACTAAGACCATAAATGCCTTGCTAGGCAAAAGAAAATAAAAAAGTTGAGCTACTCAGAGAAATATTAACTCAATTTCGTGGCTGAGATATTATGGATTCTCTCAAGGACTATATTTTACTGATCTTTTACTATTTTGCTGTGGACGTTGCTACTTTTATTGCTCCTGCCTGGCTCAGTAGTGAGTGTAGGGAATTTGATGAGGAGCCAGGTCAGGCTCCCTGCCTCTGATAGCCCAGGCTCTCACAGTTCACTGGGTGAGACAGACAAGCACATCGGTAGCTACAGCACAGAAAGGAAGCATGCTATGGACTGCACAGGGAGGATTATTAGGGAAAATTTTAAAGGCATCTTGAAGCTTACAAAACACTCGTACACTCTGCAAATATTTATTGAGTGCCTGCTATAAGCTAGTCATTCTATATTCATCATTTCATTTTAATTTCAAATGCTTCTCCCAATATTATAAAATCCAGAAAGATTAATACACAAAAAATGGTTTCATGATAGCTCTTCTCTTTCTGGCATCATGCATGAGAAATCCACATTGCCCAGAGACTCAAAGCAAGAGGTCAGATGTTAAAGAAGGGACTTCTAGTAGACACCAAGAAAAACACTCAAAAAAAAAAAAAAAAAAGGGAGAAAAGAAAAGAAAACCTAAGAACAGCAATTTGAAAAACAAACAGAATAAGCTCAAAGCATAGCGCAGAACCCATGGGCCCAATAAAGTATTTTGCAACCTAAAGGAAGAGCAAAGCAGAGCATCTTGAGAAACTCCCACATTTCCAAGGCTGAACCACAGCTAGAACTCTGGGAATGACTTCCATGGAGAAAGGATGGGGCACTGGAGCAGCAGTGCACAAGGGCCAGGTGAGAAGACCCCTGGCTCTACACCAGGGGACATCAAGGGCCCTCCAGGGAAGCCAGGAGAAAACCAGAGACCCTCATTAGCCATCAGAAAAGCAAGAGCAGAACTGGGAATCAGACCCTAAAACAGAAGTATTAAGTCAATAGGTCAAGAAAAGTTGATACAAAATAGGACCGTGTGCAGACACGTCAAAATGGATTAGCTGACCATGTCGTTTGAAGAGAGGCATCGGCTGAGGTCTTCCAAACTCTACCAGACCATACTTCCCTCTGGGAGTTTCTGGTTTTGTTGTTATGTTAGTTTGTTTAATATTCAAGGGCATTACCTTTTGACCATTCCTGATAACTACGTATTTTGATATTTGACACTGTTAGCGTTTTAATGTATCTTTCCTTAATTCCTGTTACTAAAAACTTGATCAGTTCTGGATTTCCTTGTCTAAAATCAAAAGGGAAGAGGGACTAACTGCGCTTTGCAAATCATTTTTTTTTGTCAGTGTCATTCCCTGCACATTCATATAAATACAGCTATAATAGGGTGAGTATGAAATACTGGATTTGTTGGCATTATTATTAATCTAGAAGCTGAAGGAAGCTGAGTGAACCCCTTGCCAGCTCCAGAGCTTTTTCAAGTGTCTATAGACTCTTCAGTGATGAACTGAATCCTCCCAGGCTCCAAATTACTGAAAATTCTTTCTTACCCTCACCACCCTCCTGCTGATTAGCAAAGGAGGTCTGTAATTATTCTTCAAATCTGTAAAGACTCTAATAAGTCATACATGGATAAAAAGTTAAAGAATATAACATGAAGTTTTATTTAAAGTACAAATGATCAACACACGTTAGGTAAAATACAAATCAGTTCAACCTGCTTATTAATTAAGCAAGTGCAAAGTAGAATTTTATTAAGAGAGATTGTATGCTTAGTTCAAGTCTCTTTTCATTTATTCCACCACCTGGATTGATTCCATTTTAATTCTCCTGTGCATTCATTCAACCAAATGTGGATTGATCCAAATGTGGATCTCAGTTTGTCCATTCTCAATTCAGTCACAGAGATGCCAAAGGAAATATCAGAAGCTAGCCAAGGTAACCAATGGGCCTGGAGCTGGTGTGTAATTGTGTTGTTCTGGGAGATATTAGAATAACATTTTCTTGTTCTTCCTAAAGAAAAGCAAAGCCTCAAAGAGTCAATAAGTCAGAAGAAAATATATTTCAAACCAAAGTGCACTGTCTTGAGATTGTTTCATTTTGGTCCCTATATGAAGCTTAAACACAGATATGGGTGCGTCCATTTACTTCATGTGCATTGTGATCCAGTGGTGCAGTTTTATTATGAAAACAGTTGTCTTTGGAAATATATCCAACTTCAGTGGTGGCTCTAAGTCATTGAATCATAGAGTGACAGGCAGTGGGAGAAATGGCAGTTTTTATCTGATCCAAACCTTTCTGGAGGCCCTATCTGCCTACCTGCTAGGTTAGGCATCCAAGGTGTTTCCTTGGGAATTCTGTTTCTGTATCATCTCCATGGCCTTTGCAAAGATATGATTATAATGATTCTGAGAGCACTGCTGAGGTCCAAAGGATTCCAGGATAAAAGAAGCATAATTAGTTATTTTAAGAGTAAGCTCTGACTTTTGAGAGAAGGGAAACATGAGATGAGTCTCGTGTTCACTCTGGTTTTTTGCAGGGGGCACTTTCCACACTGTGGCACAAGGAAATAAAGCCAAACAGAGAGTTGTGGTCTCACTAGTCAGATGACACCGATTGATGTTCAGGGCCATAGAAGTAGCTAGAGTTTGCTGAGCATGCTACTGGAGAGGAGGGAACTGCTTATAAAAGGGGCACCCAAAAATCTTTATGGGAATCCCTGTGAGTCTTTGGCTGAGCACTAAGCTTCATGTGCAAGACTCAGAGGCCTAGAAGCTACTGGGGGGCTGTGAACTAAAAAGAGACTCTAGAAGTCACATAGTTCTGGAAGATTTTGGAATTCAAACAGCAAGAGTAGAAAGATCTCACTGAACACCAAAGGCATTTAGTTGAGATCCTAGATAGGCAGTGCCTTAAGAGTAGGGCTATTTCAGCCTTAGAATAAGTATTACTCTAGATATGCCTTCACAAAGCTTAAGGTCTAATTCTTGACTGACTGATGCTGATCCACCAGTAAATAAACTGCCTGCCAGGACAAAAATCAACTTTCTTTGAAGGAAGGAAACTAAATCCATTCTCTCAACAGTGTAATATATGATCAGAAATTACTAGGCATTAGAAGCAGGAAGATGTGATGCATAATAAAAGCCAATATAAACCGAGTCAGAGATGAGACAGATCTTTTAATTGGCAGGCAAGAATTTTAAAGAAGCTAATATAAATGTATTGAAAGATGTCAATGAAAAGATAGGCATAATGATTATTCAGAAGGGGACTCTCATCAGAGACATGGAAACTAGAAAGTGAACCAAATAGATTTTAAAACTAAAAATTGCTAGGCCTAAAGTGAAAAATTCAACAGATGTGCTTAAGACAAGGCAGTATACATTGAAAAAAGAAAACATCATTGAACTGGAAGACAAATCTATAGAAACTATCCAAACTGAAAGCACAGAGAGAATGACTTAAAAAAAAGATCAGAGCTTCCTTATTGAGGAATAAATATACACTGGTATAGGGAAAAGAGCATGGGATTGGAGGTAGGCCAGAACTTGAAACATGACTGTAACTATGACTGGACAAATTCTATGACCCCAGTTTCCTAATTTTTAGGTGGAGTATTGGGGAGAAAGGCATGTATTACATGAAAAGTGAGGCCACTGAGGTACAGAGAGGTAAAGGGACCATCCCAAGATCATAGAAACAGTAAAATTTAGAGACAGAAGTCAAATGTTTATCTTCTGATTCCCAGACTAGGACTTTTTCCTTTAGAAATGTCACAGGCCAAGGCAATAAATGTGCTGTTGCTTTTTGGCTGGGTAGACCATTCCTGGGCTGTGTTTGGGCTGACATGTTCATGAAATGACCATTTAGTACTTCTTCTAGAAATGGGATTTGGCAAATTGTGACATTTCAGGGAAAGGCAAAGAACCCCAAATCTTGCAACCAGTTCTAGATAGGTCAAGTCACCAAGTTTTCTGAACCTTCATTGCACATATGTAAAATAGACTTTATAATACTGGATTCGCAGAGTTTGCTATATAAGCAAGCGCCTATCATATATGTCTTTTTCCGGTTCTGGAGCAAGGATATTGAACCATTACCCATCATCACACTAAACTTCTAAGACCCAGGGATAGGTGTTTTGGATCCTTTGTTTATTCTGCAAAAACAAGCCCTGTATCACTCAATAAGCAGCTGAAGTGAATGTGGGTAACAGAGTACTTTCATAGCAGTTCCCAAACTGGATGCCTGTTGGCACAGAAATATAGGCCAGTCTGCCAAGGTTATCAGTCTGCCTGGGCTCAGCCACCTTAGAGTTTCGGTTCTCGGATCCCGTGAGGCAGCTGCCTCACTTCATACATGTGCTGAAGCTAGGGGTCAACAGAAACCTAGAGAGAAAGCTGAAATCTTCCAGTTTCCCTAAGGAGAGGTAAGATGTGAAGGTGGAAAGACATTACTTGTGAGATTCCAAATCCACCTGGAAAGGCCTGTGCAGGGCTCGCTGTATCAGTGTCTGCTGCCTGTTCTAAGACCTAAAGAGATGATTGGCCCCCAAGTGTCCATTTGTTCAATCAACAAACATTAATTGAGCACCAATGCTGTGCCAGATGTTGTACTGGGTCCCAGAAGAACAGCAGTGGATAAGCCCGGCCCAGTCCTTGCTCTAACAGGCCCATTGCACTGTGACTTGGTGACCCCAGTAATGTTCTGGGTGCAGGGACAGAAATTCCATCCCTATGAAACAAACTGGAGAGATAGAATCTTCTAGATGGGGACTTGGAGAAAAAGCTTAGCTCATGGCCTGACCAATATTCTTTCCCTTCTCCTGTCAGATCCATAAAGATAGGGGAAAATTTCAAATACTGAGCATCAGTTTAGGAGTGCAAAGAATTTCAGCGACAGGGCTTTGGGGATTTGGAGAACCGTGGTTGGTTATATATTTAATCCCCACCCCATCCCCCTTTGGTCCCAGCAGCACACAGCCCTTTGTGGACACTTGCAGTGTTGCACTGCTCCTGTCGCCCGTCATTGGAGTGGCACTGCTAGAAAGCTCCTCTCTTCTTGGAGCTAAAAGAACTCCTCCCTGCCATGTCTGCTTCTGCTCTAATTCTATTCCCTGTGGCTGGGATGTCTTGGACACAATCTATGCATCCCAGGCTCCTCCTAAAGCATCTGGTGGGTCTTCAAAGATATAAATGAATGAAATGTACATGAAATAAAACATAGGCCAGTGATGAGGTTTGCCCACATTTGGGAGACTTTGGTGTAGCCAAGGAAAAGATGTTTGGGCCTGTGTCTGCACCCCATGACTCAGAGTATATCTGACTTCAGCATCAGGAAGGCCCTGGGAACGCAGGCGCCATTGCTCCACCCTGACTCAAAACCATGTTCATCCTGCTGTTCAGTTCTGAGTTTTAACAGTTAATGCATTTTCTCCGGGACTGCCTGTATGCTCCCATAGATAGAAATTGTTCCTCTTGGTGTCAGGTTAGGATACTGGATCAAACAGGAGGATCCAGGGCCCAGTGACATGTCTGGTAAGAGATGGAGACAGGGCCCAAGCCCAGCCTCCTACCTCCTGGGCCCTGGTCCTCCCCAATGTGTCCTAGGGCTCCTAGGTGTGACTACCTCTCCCCAGGCCCAGGATCTGCTCTGCAAAGGGGAGCAAAGCACTCTGTGGAGCTTATTTAGCAAATCCCCTGATAAAAACATGGCTTTCAGTTCGGACCTCCTGCCCAGTACTTTGAGCCTTTATTCTGGGTGAAAGAATGGGAGCCCATGCCTGTCCTGCTGGCTATCTGTGGCTCAGCGCTCTGCAGGGCCTGGGTGGCTGCTGCCTCCCATTGTCCTTCTCACTGAGGAGCCGGTGACCCTACAGTGGGCCCATTGTGTGCTGGGCTGGCTGCCAGGCGCTCGCTCTGCACAGGACTCTGCCACGTCTCCCCTTTCCTGGAATTCAAGGAGTAAGAATAAAACCAACCCCTTATTCACTCCCCAATTATTTCCAGCTTCATTTTTCAGGCTCCCCCTATGGCATTGTTTTCCCAGGAACTGTGAAGCAATGAAACTATTAAAAAATTCAAACACTATGCGTGGACTGTTTATCAAGAAAACAATCATAGAAAAAAAGATCCTGCCAATTTGCCCAGTAAAAATTTCAGTGTGGGGAGGAGGGGAAGGGAATGGCCACGGGAAGGTCGGGTTTCCTCCCTAAATACTGACCAACTTGACTGGGGCTGGGGGAGGAGCTTGCATAGGCACACACACGTGCACTCAGTGTGAGATCAAGTGTGCCCTGCTGTCTTTGTAGGACTCTTCTAAGAACTAGAAAGATTCAGATTTCCATTTAGATAATTTATGAAGTACTTTTAAACACACCCACCCCTTGGGGGAAAGATTTTTAAGCAACAACCGAACTTTCGTTGATGGATTTTTGGATATTAGGGACATGAATTCAGCATGATTTAATCTGTGGATTTTGTTGAGGAGAGCAACAACGGAGGCCCAGCATGATTCAGTAGAGAGAGAGACTTGGGCTGAGGGATGCGTGGGCTTCGGTCCTTCCTTACAGGCCCTCCCTGGGCCCCTTTGCCAGCTGAGCACAGGCCTGGCAGGTATTCCCTGAAAGTTGTCCCGCTGTGCCTGGTATTTCCCTGCCTCGCTTCTCCTCCTGGTGTTTGCTCCTGTCAGCATCTCACTCCAAGCTCAAACCTAGGTGGAAAACAGGACCCTGAGTCTCAGGGGCTTCTGCTCCACCAGGATCTCCCTTGTGAGTCACTCACAGAGAACAGGGTGAGCCCAGGGACCAAGCTGGGTCAGGCCATTGCACCAGAGCTTGTTAATTCCACCAACTTGTGGTCATCCACCCTGGAGTTTGAATGCTGTGAGAGTCACAGCTCCAGGGGTGGCTGGACTGGCCACTTGGAGTCCAGAGGAGGCTGCGGTTGGATGGGCTTTTCTCTACCAGCTGGTCCATCTGTGCTCAGCCCTTAGTGATGCTGCTGCTAGTGTGCTGCTCAGAGGCCACAGCAGAGTCAAGGTGTGCTCTGGGGCTGGGAAGTTTTTACCTCCTCAGCTGGTAGAAATCCAAGGGATGCCCCAAGGAAGAAAAGAGAAAAGGAGGGCATACTCAGGAATGTAATTGGGAGGCTTCTGGTCTCACCCACCATCTGTAGTCGTTCCCATCAGGGCCGGAAGTCTGGGGGTGGGCAATGGTGGGGTCCGGAGACCATGGAAATACACATTTCCTCTGCGAATCTCCTCAATCCTGCGGCTTCAGAGTCTAAAGCATTCAGCCTTCCATTAGCGGCAAGTCCAGATGGCCTGTGCACTGTTCCCAGACCCTCGGGCTAGCACACTTTCAGCTGCCGCTTTTCCTCATTTGGGAGAGTGAAAACATGGGCTTGGAACGTCTCTAAGATTTCTGATTGGGCCACCAGCTGATCTGCTCCAGCCTTTTTCCTTTTAACCAACTTGACCTTCTAACATGAACGGAGAAATGCCTATTCACTTAAGTTTGTATTTTCCATAGTTATAGAGCAAAATCTCATTTTTATAAGCATAGTTTAGTTTATAGCATAATGAGGCACCATTAAGCCATCCAAAAAAGCCAGTCGGGCTTCCTTCCAGTTTGAGATGAGGATGCTAGGAGGAGATGGAGGGCCTGGAGAGGGAGGCACTGTTTCCATCCTGCACAGAAAATGGGGGGTGTAATACAACCTGGATGAACTTTGAGGATGTTATGCTGAGTGAATAAGCCAATCACAAGAGGACAAATACTGTATGATTTCACTTAGATGAGACACTTAGAGTAGTTAAAATCATAGAGATGGAAAATGGAATGGTGGTTGCCAGAGGCTCTGGGGAGGGGGGAATGAGGAGTTGTTGAATGGGGACAGAGTTTCAGTTTTGCAAGATGAAGAGTTCTGGAGATGGACAGTGGTGATGGTTGCACAACAAATGTACTTTATGCCCCTGAACTGTACACTTAAAAAAGGGTTAAGATGGTAAATTTTATGTTATGTGTATTTTTACCACAGTTTAAAAAAAGAGGAGGATTCAGCAGAGCCAGATCCAGTTTTATGGAGGGGTCCGGAAAATACCACGAGGCTTTCTGAATGTCTAGCTCTCTAGCCTTGGAGGAATCTACTGCTTCCATCTTCTTCCCAGTGGCAATGCTGACACTCTTTAGGTCTCCTTCGTCAGGAATATTAATTCAGGATCCTGGCAGAAAATCAAGGGCACGCATCGCAATGGCAGGCTGGGGAGTTCGGTGCAGTTGTTCAATGCTTTGGCTTTAGTGTGAGCTGCTGATCACCATGCAGTTGTATTGGTTGTGTTTTTATTTATTCACTTATTCGTCCTTTCCTTCATCATTGAGCAAGCTTCTACTGGGAGCAGGTTTGAGACCAGCACTATACCAGGGAAATGCCACAGTGCGGGCCATAAGGAATGTTGACTCTGACATACTCTCACCCCACTAAAGGCTGTAAACATTCTGAGTTGGAGCTTTTAATCTGTTCATGGAAGATAAATAGGACTTTATTAGATGAGGTTGGAGAGTAGAAGGCATGTGTCTGCATCTGTTCCTACGAGGAGAGCTACGGATGAAAACCGTTGCTGCTTCATCTGCACACCCTTCCCCCACTCTGGGGGGCAGCGAGGCTGAGCTGCCACAGGGTCCTGGGCACCACTCTACAGGAGGTGATGACCTAGAGAGAGTGCGCAGAAGTGCTTCCAGGTACGCACCAAGGGAGGGGCACGCTCGAAGTTGGTAACACATGTTTAGCATAAAACTTTACTAATTCACTGCTAACAATGACTCAGTTCAGCTACTTGGAGCCAGAAAAGCCCCAGGCAAGCTCTCCATTGGAACTGGCATCTGCTCAAGTGGAAGAATTGCTTCTTTGAAAAAAGAAAACACACGTGAAGTATGGAAGGCAGACCTGCGTTCCCTGATGCCTCTGTGGGGCTGCAATTCCTGAAGAAGGGCGAGGAGTCTTGGGATTACAGAGGCTGATAAAATCTTGTCCACTTGTGGGATTGACTATGCCAAAGCGGAGCTAGTTAGCCATTACACAGACTAAATAGGAAACACACATTTTCTATAGCAGCAGGCAACCGTGTTTTTGTTGATTTTTGTCAAACAAACCTTAAACCCTTCACTTTTTGAAAACTTATAGAAAAGAAACATTTATATTCTGTGTGAACTGCACCTTCCCAATACACGAGGGTCAGCTCCAGAAGTCCAGAAATCCCAGAACAACTTTTGGCAGAAATCTTGGCTCAGAGCAGGAAGGTTATAAGTTTATATTCTTCTATCTAGGCCAGAGTCTCTTGTGGGACTGCTGTTTATTTTTCTGGCTCAAAAAGCAGAGCCTCCAATATTATGTAAAATAGGTAATATAATAAAAATACTTTATAAATCAGAAACTCTGTCCGGTTAGGCTTATGCTTTGTCAACTCTGAAATAAACATGCAGGAACCCTTGCTGACTTCATTTCCTCTTGGTTTCTTCATCAGCGGGCTGCCCTAGTCTCTCCTCCGTTTGTTTTCATTAATTTCCCCGGCCCATCCTGCACCAGGTCAGTCCCACCGCAATCATGAGTGAACCTTGCCTTCGAATGCAATGTGGCATGGAGGGATGTGTTTTTCTTCCTTCTCCTGGTGGAGTGGAGGGGACAGGGCTGAGCAGCAGACTGCACAACTGGCCAATCGAACACGCATCAATCACCCTGTCACAGAAAGGTCTGGTTCTCACAGTAGCACTTTACTTAGTAAAACTGGCCCTTCCCTTCTTGGTAAACATTTCCTTTAGAAGATGGCATATTGCAGAATAGACAGTTATCTGCCAATAAGGGACACCTAGCATGTCAAGCCTTCAGGATCACCAACCTGCCATTTGGCATGAGGACAATGAGACCCAGGAAGGAAAGTGATTTGCCCAGGGTCACCAAGCTGGAAGGGTGATGGAGTCTGGACTCCCCTGTTGGAAAGAGAACCTTCAGAACAACTACCCCAATCACCCAGGCACTGTGGGAGCCCCTCCCCTGCAATGCAGGCTCTGCTTCCTCGTCACTCCCATCTCCCCCACACAGTGATACCTTTGTTCCACAGACACCCTGGTTGGAACTTCTCTTTACAGTAATCTCAAATTTGTCCTGATCTTTGGCTGCCAATCACTGGTTCTAATTCTGTTGCATGAACTGAAACAGAGTAAGTGCACTTTTTCTTCCATGTGATGGGTCTTCAAAAATCCAAAGGCTTCTAGAATATTCTCTCAAGTCTTCACTTTTC
The DNA here is from genome assembly GCA_031878705.1 of Tapirus indicus. Lineage (NCBI taxonomy): Eukaryota > Metazoa > Chordata > Mammalia > Perissodactyla > Tapiridae > Tapirus > Tapirus indicus. The sequence goes on from CM062921.1 coordinate 77,855,529, forward strand.
CAGGTTAACCACATTTCTTCAGTACTTCCTCAGACTTTCCAGACACTTCTCCTGGCTTTTCTCCTTCTGATGTGTTTGAGGTCACTGGTCATCATTCTTAAAACATCCTGTCTGGAATGGATCATAATATTCCAGTGATCTGACCACTATTGTTAATGATGCCCTGCACCATCTGCCGCATGTTGTGCATACACATCAAACTTACACATCCTTAGGTCCTCTTTTGTTTGTTGGTTTTGTAAACACAAACCGTTATTTGTCTTTATTTATTAAACCATTTCTTGCTTGACTTTCTCATTCCTAAAAGGATTTAAGGTGACTTTTCAAAATATAATACAGCCATATGTAAAAATATTAATTGAAGAAAGTAGCAAAGGGATAGTATGATAGGGAAAACAGAGAAAGACAAAAGTTATATTGGCAGGTAAAATGCATTCCAGGAGATCCTGTAACCCTGCTAGAGGTGGGCCACACATTTAGCTCTGAGTTCCTAGCAACAAGTGGAAAGATGGTAACATAATCATCTGTGTGTCAGAGTGCACATAAGGAAAACATGAGTCGGTGGTTCAGGACAATCATAGCTATTCCTGGTACTGAGACTTATTTCCCATAGTTCCTGATGGAGGCCACTGTGTGATATAATCCTCAACACCATTCTAAAGCAAATACAGCACATTTCCTAAGATCTGGTTGCTTACAGGTCCCTGAAATGCTGCTGATCTTATGCCACATCCAACATGATGCTTTTGGCAGTTGATTTTTGTAGCATATTTTTATCCCTGCTAAATTTTAATGTATACTTTAGAGAATTCTTATTTAAAAAGGAAGATGGAGAAACTGCATTGGGAGCATCTTATAGAGTGCCTCTGGATTTTTGAAGTTCTGTGGTGTTCAACTCTTTTGTTATTGGACCATATCCTTATAATATTCTCCCAGAACCTTGTTATTTTAGTGTTATTATTTTAAGTGAAACATATTTTGAGGTCAGGGACACTTGCAGGAACCTTTCTGTTCTGGTGTTTTAGCTCAAGGCAGGTCTAGCTCGAAACCTGGGGTTATGCTGGACATCTGTCCCTCCAAGGTATAGAATAACCACAACTCTCCTGAAGTCCTCGATCCCTATTGTCTCCATCCAGGTGCAAGAAGAGGGCAAGGGAGGGGCTGTTTCTACCCCTAAGTCTGAGAGGCTTTGGTGATGGGGAGAGAGAACAGCTTTGCGGATGTTCTTCTGGTCAGGAATGTGGGTAGGGATTCCCATGTGGACTGAGGGAATCCACTAAACTCGAGTGAGTGCTCACGCACTTTCACGTGCTGGGCACCCAGGCACCTCCCATGGTCCTCCAGCTAGGCCCATTGGCATGAGACTTGGGTACCTCTGCCTCTATGGTCTACTCAAAAGCTACTCAAATGCACATCACAGTGTAGCTCAGTTGTTCTAAAAGCTCATCTTTGGATTTCAGCCTCTAACCAATGGAACTGACTGCCTTTGTGGGCTCCTTCCCTCCCCGACCCCACCCAGCAGAGCTCCTTGCCCGGTAGTCAGGTTCTCCATCACCCAATCCACTGACACCCCTCACCACTGCTTGTGACCAGCCAATGCAGGGGAGGTTTGGTCCTGGGTTTGTAGACACTTCTCTTTGTCTTCTCAGTGCCTGATTGCTCTGTTTTGCTTTCAATTTCCTCATGTTCCACTTTCATCTGCCCGAGTCATCCTGAAGTGCTGTATCTTCCTTCTTATTGTTACTATCATCCAGGTCAGTAAGCACTTGTGTCCTCTCTCAGGCAAGCTGCCACCGTTGAGTTTCACGAATTCTAACTCTAACCATCAGTGTCTTTAGACCTTTGGTTGTCTCTTTGGTTCTCTGGACGCTTCACATGTTGTTTATTTAATGTACGTCAGTAAAGTCCCATGAAGAGAGTGCAGCTCCAGAGAGAGAGAGAGAGAACTTTACTTCTGGGGTTTTGCTCCAATAAGATAAAGAAGTTAGCATAAAGGGTTCATAACATTTGAGACCAGAAGATGAGGTGCTCCCCGGCAAACAAATTCCCTAGTTTTCCCATGAAAAAGGCCAAGACTGTAAGTTCCATTCTGTAGATAAGGGCACAGAGACACAAATCATCCAGGCAATTTTCCCAACTCAGAGTGAGGAGAAAATAAAACTCCAACAGTATCTGGGTCTGACCTGGGAAGTGGAATTGGATTCCATTTCCAGTCTTGAGCTGGGTGGGTCATTACAACTCCTAACTTGCAACAATAAATAGTGATAGTTTCTACTTTTGTTTTCATTTAATGATCACCCTAACCAAGAACAAGAAGAAAGGAGAAACGGTTTATGTGCTCTGGTGGAACGAGCTGGAGAGTTTGCCCCTGTGTATGGGAGAAGCCCTCCTGGGATGAGCCTTAAGGCCCAGAAGTGCCATGTGCCTGGCAGCTTCGTGGATCTGCTTCTCCTGCTTGGAGAATACTTTGCCTCAGTCCCGAATAAGAACATGAATTGTATCAGAAAGTTTAGGGGCATCATCCACCTAAAAACATTATGTGTGTACTAAGCAAACGAACACTGATCCCTGAAGTTGTAAATACGTCACACATGTAGTGTCCTATTTAATCATCACACAGCTCTGTGATGTAGGGATTATTAACATCAGTCGCATGACCCCACTTCCCAGATGATGAAACCGAGGTTTGAAGAGTGTAAGTCACATTTGCAACAAGGGCCTTGAATCAGGTACCTGAGATCCATGTGGCATCATTTGCTCATAGAATTGCCTTTGACTGTTGCTCTAGTGGCTCCCAATATACTGGGACCAGGGCCGGGAGTACGTGACACCAAATGTGGCCTGAGTCATTGCTCCTTCTTGTAGTGTGGCATACCTTTACCTTGATGATGGCCACATTTGGAAACATTGCGGCTCCCAGAAGCAGCCACCTCAGCTTTGGAGAATGGGGTTTGCAACTCCTGGTAGCTGTCCACCTGGAGGAATGGGGGAGAGAGGGAATTTTTTTAGAAGATGACACATTCTTTGTTGTTGTTGGCGCTCATGGTGCTAAACTCATTTCAGCTGAGTAAGCACTAGTGACTCAATTCTAAGAGCACCGTAGACTTCATCTCACACTGTGTGGAATTGTTAAGGGTTATTGAGTGTTCTCTTCATGGCCCCTTAAGATCTGAGAAATAAATCTCTGTCCTTGGCAAACACAGTGAGGGCTTTTCAGTCTCCATGCCCCATTGAAATGTCAAAGTATGACAGGAAGGCATGGCTTTTCTTGTTTGGGAGGCTTGATAGAGCAATCCAATGATGTATGCAAACCAGCTGGAGGCTTCACCAGGATTTCTGTGAAAATGCATAGACTTCCACCTAGTATTGCTTTTATATGTTAGCATGAAAACTAGCCTAGTTTGCAGGTCTAAGCTTCTAGCAGACATGTGGAATTCTTGGGTGCCCCAAAATAGCAGACTGAGTTTAGGGACTCTTCTCTGTATGGAAGGGCTGCCGCCCAGAACTCTTCTTCCCAGGGAGTTCAATTGCTCAGAGCAGCCACTGCAGGGGACAATCTGGTCTGGGGACAACAGACTTGCCTTCTTTCCTCCCTCGCAGCCTTAAGAGCCAGGGAACACTTTGATGTGAGTTTAACCAGATCTTTCTAATTGCTGTTTTATAGATGAGGGAAGTTGAGACCCGGAGTGCATTTCTTTCTAAGGTAAAACAGTTAGAATCAACGTGGGAGGCACTGGAAGAAGGAGGCCACCTCTAAATGAGCGTTGCGTCATGAGAGTGAGCACAGGGGGCAAGTGACAAGAGGGGCGACCTCTGAGAGGGCTGGTGACATTGGAATGCACATGGATGTTGTCCATGGGAACTGAGAGCTGAGTGAGCAAAGGGCCACCCTGGTTGCTATGACTGAGTGGGGAGACATCTGAGAGATTATGGTGCCTGCAGAGTGAATGAGGACAGCATCTGTTGTGCTTGGGTATCATCTGAGCCAGGGTGGGTAGCAGATGAGAGCATGCAGTTGGCATCTGAAGGGAATGGGAGGCATCTGGAGAGATGGGCATGCTATTCAACTGACCTGAAGGCAGCAGTTCTCAGCAGGGGGACATTTGGCCCCTCAGCAGATATTTGGCAATGTCTGTTTTGTTTGTCACAACTGATGTAATGGGTGCTACTGGCATCTCATGGGTAGAGGACAGGGATGCTACTAAATGCCTACAATGTTTAGGATGGCTCCCCACAATAAAATCATCCAGACCAAATATCAATAGTCCTGAGGTTAAGAAACCCTGGTTTAAGAATTTGTGTTATCAGTGAATGTTTAAATCAGTATATGATGCCAATTTTCATTTCTATCTGTTAATTCTACCACCATGATTTGAGATTAATTCTCTCACACTTCACAGAGTCATTTCCCAGCTAAGATAATAACGTTATGCCCTAAGGGGAGAACAGTTTAGAAATATTCAAGCACATTCTGCCGTAGTTTATGGCCCAAATCTTTCTCCGAAGCTGGAGGCAAGATCTCCCTCCTTGGCACTCCCTTGGGCTCTATCTGTCCTCCTGACTTTGCAACTTTATCTCATCTGAGCCCAATTAATTTATCTTTCACCCTCTTGGCAGCTTGAGTGCTTGAATGTCCCTGCTTAATGAATGTTTGCAATCCCCCCAGGGACACAGAGGCCGACATAGAGCTGGGTTTCCAGGCATTCATTCCACCATGTTTATCTCTGGTTTGGCAAGAGTGGTCATAGGTACTGTCAGGGTCTGTCTCCATTGGAAGAACCTTTGGAAGGAGGGTTAGCACCTCATTAATAGCCTTTTCCTGTCAGTCATTTGCCTCCCTGAGACTCCAGCAGTTTCTCACATTTATGGCCTTGAAGTCCCATTGGAAATAGAAAATGGTGTACTCTTCACCCACCCAGCCTCTCGACCCTGCTCACATAAAACATTTGCTGTGTGCTTCCTGTGCATTCACTGTGATTCTGAATAACTGAATCTCTCTAATACTGTCCTAAGTGACCCTGTTTGGTGTGAAGAGTAAGAAACCACCCCTCTCTTTACAATTCTCACTTCAGTGAAGGGGGCAGGTGGGCCCATAAATCGTCCTGATAGATGGATTAAATCCCTTAGTAGAAACATATACAGAGTGATTGTGCGAGTGGAGAGGAAGAAGTCCATTACTGGGCTGGTGGAAGGGGAGGAGAGAGAGGGCTGGGCAGGGCCATGGTTTGCCTGTCCTTAAAGGAGGCACAGAGGTGATTAGAGGGAATGATGGGCCTAGAGTGGGTTCTTTCTTCACCTAAAGGAACATGTAGCCAAGAAAAGAAGCTGTGGTTTCCACATTGCTGCCAAGGAACCTGACCATTTCTTCCCATGGTTTTCACATTCTGGACAGGCCATCACCTGGAGATTGAAAGCCTTGAATGAATATCCAACGGCCTGAACAGTAAGACCCTCCACAGTCTGGCCAAGACTCAGCTGCCTCATCATGTCCCCTCGTATCCTCCCCCATCACAGTCATCCCTTCTCATTCCTGGTTATGGCAGAATGCTCTTGACTCCTCGACCCACCATGTACTGTGTCTTTCCCCATTTGGAAAGAATCCTCGACAGGTAATTTTTCTACCTATCAAAGTGCCAAGCATCTTCAATTGGAATGTCAAAGCCTCCTTTCTCCATGAAGCATTTCCACCTTGCTCTGGTAGAAATCATTGCTTTTGCCACAGCTCGTCATACTTGCGTTTTGCGTCACATCAGTGCTAAGAGTGTTCAGGTCTGTCTCTCTCTCATGTTCTCTTTGAGGCCACGCATGATACTTTTTACATATATTTGCATGTCTGTACCACCGTCTCCACACAGTGTTAACTTTAATGAGTACATAGTAGGTGCTGAATAAGTGTTTGCTGTTGACAAAAATGGTAAGTCGTATAAAAGTTTCCTTATATTTTTCAGGAACAAGTATGTACCTACCAAAAGGATTCATGTACTTCAGAGAAATATTGAATCTTTTCAAACTCCACCAATGTTCAACTTTTAATGGTGTTCCTAAACACATAGGCTGCTGTGGTGCAGAGGGGATATTAAAGTTCAAAGAGACATAGGAATCAGGTTGAAGATGGTAAGTGATCAGACTCTTAAGGGAATAAGAGCATTTCCTCATTTTTGGACCAGAGCAGAAATGTCTGTAATCCAGATATTTAAAACTCGTCTGGGTGAATAGGTGGGGGAGGTTTCACAGAACAGCCTGGAGCAGGGCCCTCAGGGATGAACTTGATGTGGTCGTAAAGGTCATATCTAACCCCAGAGCTTTGGATTCCGTGGTAGCACATCTGCTTTTGATTGCATGGATTCTGAGTGCCGGGCTTGGGGCAGGACGCCATCTGAAGGAGGAAATACTAAGCCTGCCTGCAGGTCTGGATGTTCCCACAATGGGAGACCAGCTAAGCCCTGTGGCCACAGAAAAGACACTGGGGCTTTGTCTTAGAGGCCCCACACATGGAGAACCTTGCAGCCCGCCCGGGCCTCTCAGAACACATGACACGGAGCATGTGGGGATGCACAGCCAGAAAAGTGGATCCAATAGGAGCCGGAGATGACTGAAATGTGGGATAACGTGGTAGTTGAGGGAAGGCTTGGAATCAGAATCAGACCCACGCTGTAATTCTGGTAACCCCACTCACTGCCCCTGTGTCACCTCAGGAGGTTTGCTAGTTCCTCGTTTATAAAATAGGAGTTTATTGAGATATTGTACTGCATGCCAAGCATTTAGGGCTGTGCTCGGACTTACCATTCAATCACGTTTGGCTACTATTATTTTATAATTTAACTTTGGCTTGCTGCGTCTGCGGAGACAAAATGACTCTAATGTTTTGAAATTTGAAAGAGAGGAAAAACACACCACCCCAGAGTATTGTTTAGAATACTCGAAGTCTTACTCGGGTGAGCAGCCCTGGCTCCCCACTGGGCACAGATGTGAGGGCCGGCTCCTCCAGCAAATGCACTTGCTACCCAGCGAGAGCCGGCCAGGGCCACCGAGTCATGTGAGCGGAGGCGGCGAAAGCTGCAAAAACAGATGTGGCGGGAAGAGTCACAAGGAGGCGATGCTGGCCCCAGGAGGTCCCCGAGGCTGCATGGGACACGGATTCCTTGGAATGCTGCAGAGGCCAGGACTATGCAAACAAGAGATCAAAACAACGGCCTCACTGGCCCTTCAGTGTGATAAATGTTTGTCCCAAATGTGCAACAGGAGTCAGACCACCACCATCTTTTTGTAGTCTGAGTTTTGAGAGGACCCGGGAGAAAACTCACTGGTGTGGGTTCCGGGAGATCCTTTCAGCTGGCTTGTCTCCCCGGTGGCTGGACCTACCTTCTAAGGGGCAGACAGCCCCCTGCATTTTCAAAGCCTGGCCTGCCTGCATGAGCCCTCTCAAGCAAGCATCATTCTGAGCCAGCTCGGGGAACCCTCCCCCACAGCATGGGAAAGAGGGCCCCACCTAGTCCAGATGATGCCTCTCAACCCAGGACCACCGAAGACCGTGTCTGTGAACTCGGAAAAGGGGAGTTTAATGGGAAGGGAAACAGTGTGGCCAGGTGTGCTCAGGGTCGTAAAACCTAACCAGTCTCAGCAGCTCTTCGTTCTGCATTTGCTACCTATCTCGGTTCCAGTGAGACCAGAGGCCCTTTGCCTTGGCTGTTACTGATTTGACCCTTCCCTGCCTTACCTTGGGCACCTCCTCTTAAAAGCAGAAAATACAGAAGAGAAAACATTTCCTGTTAAATGTCCCAAAACTTGTGGCTTTTTTAGGTCCTGCTTTAAGGTAAAACTGACAGGCTGTTATGACTCAAGCTGTTAACAACTCCCTGGACAGACAGGTGGATAGACAGACAGACAGACAGATAAATCAATCAGTTGATAATCTATTGGATGAAAGATCGCTGGGATGATGGAAACCATTTTCTAAGATCTAACCATTTTCCATTTCATTATGAGGCCCACAAACTTTATCACCTCTTTCTGACCATTTATCGCTGTCTTTCCTGTCAGAAGTGCCAAATGAACGTTCAGACCCTTGCTCATGTTTGTTGTTTGGGGTAGGAAGTATTAGCGAGAAAGCCGTTTGTCTGAGAATGTTTGACTTGCTTTGTTTTTCTTGTCTGGCCCCTGCATTGCAGTGTTTGGGGCCAGAAAGTGATTATCAGCATGCCTGAGAGAAAGTGCTCAGACTGGCTTGAGTAAGTGTCCAGAAGGGGAGGGCTGAGGATAGGATGGTCCTAGGAGCCCAGTGGGGGTCAAGCTGAGAGTCACAGTGAGGGCTGTGGGCTCAAAATGGTCTGAGAGGATCTCAGAGATGTGTGTGTGTGTGCACGTGTGTATGCGCATGTGTATGTGTGCATACATGTATGTGCAAGAGTGAGTGTGTGTGTATGAACATGCATATGCATGAGTGTGCACATGCTCGTGTGTGTGGCAAGGCTGGGGGATAATGATGATGATGGTGATGAAGCCAGTGACTGGGTTTTCATGATGGAGTGTGACATTTGTATGGGTGCCATCTGTGGTCTATTTGGAGCATCTGTGTCAGATACTCTGCAGTGCCTCCATGAGTTACAATAAACTACAGCACTGTTGGCTGCAGGAATCTTGGCAAGGTAGCTTCCTTGGAAGATCCCAGGCCCCAAAGGCCTTTCTTCCTGTTCTAGGTTTTTCTGTGGTGACTAATCAGGCAGACCTGTGGGCCAGAATGCATAGCACAAGGTTTGACATCCAGGCCTGAGCCAAAGGCACTCAGCAAACTCAGACCTCAGCTGGGGAAGGGGCTTGGTGGATGTTGGACCCAAGTGACCTGTCGGCCACTTCTGTTGGGTGTGTTTTGGGAAAGTCTTCCTCTGTACTCAGCTTCCTCATCTGTTAGCTCTCAGACACTTAGTTCTCAGGGTGTGATTGCAACAAACCAAATAAAATAATGCATTGACATCATTTTAGAAAGTAATAAACACTATTCTAAATTAAGATTTATTGAGAGCAAATATTGCACACCCACTAAAATCAGTCCATCCCCAAAGAAGACAATCCTACATGGGGGGAGCTCTGGGCATTCAGGAAATATGTCATGTGACATCATTTGGTCCTTCTGGGCATTTTTATTTAATGCTTACTCTGTGCCTTTCCCGGTGCATGAAGGACACAAATATGAAGGAGAGCCCTGGATCCTGTGCTTCAAGGCTTTATACTTTTGCTGAGCAAAATGATGAGGTCTGAGTCTCAGTTTCCCAGAAAGCAGAGGACCTCTGGGCTATCAATGTGTTAGGGAGCTGTTATGGGCTAAATTATGTCCCCCCCAAATTTCATATGATGAGGTACTGGGATTTGATAGGGCATTTATAGAGGAAATTAAGGTAAAATGAGGTCTTTGGGGTGGGCCCTAATCCAATATAACTAGTGTCCTTGTAAGAAGAGTTTAGGACACACATACAGAGAAAAGACCATGTGAAGACACAGGGAGAAGGCGGCCATCTGCAAGCCCGGAGGAGAGTTCTCAGAAGACACCAGTCCTGCCGACACCTTGATCTTGGACTTCTAGCCTCCAGAATTGTGAGAAAATACACGTCTGTTGTTTAAGCCGCCTAGTGAGTGGTACTTTGTTATGACAGGTTTAGCAAACTAATACAGAAGTGCAATCCCAGGGAGCAGGACTGAAGGAGGATTGGAAGGAGAGAGGACATATGAGAGGATGGGTGCTTTATCAATATGGCCACAGCTAAGTGCAAGGATGGCTCAATGGTGTGGGTACCGTTCATGGAGAAGATTTACGCATAGAGTCGTGGGCCATTGAGAGGTAAAGGATAAGGGGGGACAATTTATTCTCAAACTCTGATCTCCCATTGGTCCAAGTTTTGCTCCGTGGAATGTTGACACATTCCAGGTGACACATTCATGGGCATTGAGCACGGTCTATGCTTTGGTGTCACAGGGAAACTTATTGAGATAAAAGAGACACTTGGCAGTAGCATGACGGAGGCACTACCACTGAACCTGTGGGAGCCACCAGGAGCCCATACAGAGCTGCGGCAGAGCTGGGCCTAGTAGACCTGGAGCAGGGGTGAGTGGGAGTTAGCCTGGCTCATAGAATGCCAAGGGGTCCCCGCAGTCAGATTACCAGAGTCTTGAAAGGATAACGCATTTGGGTTCCATTGTGAAAATAATGACCTGTCTTTAAAACCAACAGTTTAAGCGAGGGTGACACGACTGGGCTTGCCCTCAGAAAGAGCTCTGGAGGAAACGTGCACAGTGTGGGGGGGACTCCAGATTGGAGCGCGATGGCCTCAGCCCAGGCGATTTCCTCACCCTTCCCTGCACCTCCCTCTCCTCTTCAGGAAGGAGAGCAGAGTGGAGCCAGCAGCACAAACTCAGCGCTGCTTCAGTGAAACTGTGAGATTTACTGAGCATGGTGAACTGACAGGTCAGGCCTGCCGGGCACTCAAAAAGCTTGTGACTTAGTAGAAACTACAGGCAGAGAGAGGAGCCAGGGACTCACTCCTTCTTCAGGGACCTGGCCAGGGGAGGATCATAAAATAATTTTTGCCTTCAATTATTCCCTCTCCAGAGAAGGCTTTCCCCATCTGTGTGAAGGAGAGGACCCTCGAGTCCACCATCTCCTCAAATTACCAAACATTTCCCACCACTCAGCCATGTCTATTAAGAAGTACCTGTCCTGGATGGCTCAGAACCGAACATCATCCACTTATTCCTCAGTGGACACGTTCGATCAATTGCTTCCTGAGTTTTTAGGTCCACCACCCAGTGAGACAAAGGGCCTCGGTAGGGTTCACAGATGGGAAGGAAGTCAAAGTTCACTTAAGAGGCTGAAGATCTAGTAGGGAGGGCACACTGGGAAGGTGAGTAAGGAAGGGGCTTCGGGCCCCCAGGCTGTGACCCTGGGGAATGCTAGAGGGAAAAGGGAAGAAAGGAGGCAGAGCAATGGTCAGTTTTGGGGACACAGTAGTCAGAGGACTTGCTCGGGATTTTCACAATGGACTGGGGGCAGGTCCCCAGACCTCTAGGGAGTTCATGGTGGGTGGGGCCAGGTCCTCAGACCCCCAGGGAGGCCCTGCACCCGATGATATGACATCCACAAGTCCCTAAGTCTTCTAGCTCAGATGTATCCAGTATAAGGGCTGCAGGGTGTTGGTTCCCATCAACTCAAAGCCAGGTCTCACCCTGCTCTCCTGATCTGGAGACTCCTGCACGCAGATCCCCAGACCCAAATGTCCCTACTGCCTTCTCCTTACCAAGATGTCAAGGCCGAGCTGGGCCCAGACTGAGAACAGAGAAGGCCTCTGGTTTGGGCACTAAAGACCCGTCACTGGTCTTGAGAGACTTTCAGGAGTGGGGGCGGAGCTGTTTCACACAGCCTAACGGGATCCAGTCTCTTCTGCTTGTTTGTGGCTCTCTCCAGTTTTCCACAAAAACAAAACAAAACAACACATGGTGAGGAGCCTTAGGCAGATCCCTTGTAAACATCAACTCCATTTATTTATTTAATTTAAATGAATAGTTTTGTTTCCAGGCTTCACTCTTGAATCTCTGATTACTGGTGGCACTGCAGCTGGGAAATCCAAAAGATGAAGGACAGAAGTGATGGTTAAGAACACTGGAGTCAGAGATTGTGGCCTCCAAGTCAGGGGGTTTGGGAAAGAAAAAGTCATGTTCTGAGGTCTTGAGGTTTCCATCATGCTAAGTACCCGTCCACTTGTCCAGAACTGGAAACCTATTACAATATGTCCCTTGTTATTTTTAGAATTTAAGATGATATTTTCCTGTTTTAGTTAATGGCCTGAGAATGAGATTTTGGTTGTTTGCAATAAATTGGCTGATTTGGAAGAATTGGTGCAGAGGGACTCTATAATTCAAGGTCTTTTTATAGCATAGTTTTTTTCCTGGTCTGGAGAATTCCTTTAATCAGGTGGTGGGAGTGATTCATGACTGCATGTGCCTGCGTGCAGATGGAGGCCTCTGTGTCCTCAAAACGAGGAGACCAGGGAGCAGGGCTGCAACCCCGCTGCAGAAGAGGAAGTCCCAGGACCGCATTCTCTCCCCAGAAAGTGCATGCGTGCAATCAAAGCCCTGCCAAGCCCCCCAGATGCAAAGAGGGATGAGTATAGTCACTGATGGAATGTGCTCAAGGCTGCATCCTCAGATATGCTGGCCCAAGTCCCCCTTTCTGGCTCAGAAAAGCAAGTGGGGGAGTGGTAGGACATATTCCATATCTTTTTTTTCTTCCTCTCATTATTTCAAAAGGGAAATACTTAAAATCTTCAACCAACATTCACTAAGCTCTTAATACCTGCCAGGCACTCAATAGCAGAAAGCGGAAAGGCTGTAAAAAGGAGTAGTATTTCATCGCTGCTCTTGGGGAGTTCACAGTTTACTGGGAGGCATATAAACAAATAATTACACCAGAAGACGGTAACAGCCACAGCAGGAGCTGTGGTGGACACTGGGAGAGAGTGATGACTCTGCAGGAGTTCACAGGCTGGGAAGGGTGTTCCTGGCAGAACTTTAGAGATGTGTAGTTGCATGGATGCATGAAGACCAGAACATCCGGTGCCTGGAGGGCTGGTGGGGGTGAGGCAGGCAGGGAGGGTGAGCAGTGGGCAGGGACGGGACAGGTAGGATGGGCTCAGAACAGGGAGAGTTTATATGCCCCAGTAAAAAGTTTGGATTTGCTTCTGCAGGCAATGGGGAGCAGTGAGATGTTCTAAAGCAGGGGAATTGAAATGGAATGGACACTTTACAGTGGCACACATCTCACCGTAAAGATGCGAGAGCCAAGGCCATGGAGAGTCGGGATAGGACCGAAGTCACGTGGCTCATGTGTGGCAATGCCCATCCACTGGCTAAACTCCGGTGAAATCTGGAGTTTCCCATTCATCCTTTTATTCTGATTAATTCATCCTCTCTTTTTTTCTTTTAAAAAGAGATACTTTCCATTTTGTTCCTCACAGGTATTTCAGGCACAGTTTTCTCACAAATCTCACTTCTCAAATTCCTCCCACCTTCACTCTACTGGACACTCTCTCTGACGGTATTTTCAAAAAAGGCTCTTGCAACTGGACCGAAACAGCAAATTCCCCATGAGTCTGACTCACATTTTTCAGAGGAAACCAAAAAAAAAATCCACCCAGGCTTGCGCTGTGTCTGCAACATCTGCACCTGGGGCCATCCGTAAAGGGAGGTTTGATCCCGCGCCTGACCTGCCAGAGGCCTCCCGCAATAAGACGATGGGGCCCTGGCACCCTCAGCAGTGGAGGGACAGGCGCTGGGCTCTCCCCACCCCTGAAGTATGCCTCTGGTCACAGCCTGCCTTCCTGCTCACCTGTCTGATCTGGAGTAAAAGGTCTCCAGGTTCACTTTTACAGAGACCTAAGGGCACAGTTCACTGTTTCTGTTTTAGCAAGGAGAAAGCCAGGTCCTTCCCCTGCAGAAATCAGGGACTCTTGATGACAGAGATGGTGAAAGCATTTCAGAAGCATTTATTTGGCTTCACCAAAGGCAGCACAAACTCTCGTCGGTCGCATTTCTGTCTGCCTCCCTGGCTTCTGTGCACATGATACTGGTTCTCACTGTCAGGCTTTCTCTGGAGGACACCTTTCCCCTGATGTCTCACCCATCCTCAGTGCATTGTTCCAACCTCCCCTCTGAGAAGCCTGTTCTCATAATGCAGCCACATGCGTCTCACCTGCCTTGGGCTCCTTTGGGTTTTATTGACCACAATTAGCAATTAACTTTGAACTAGTCATAGACAGACCCTAAATCACAGAGATGCCCTTCTCAGAATAGGTGTGGGTGCCAGGATTGACAGCCCAGCCCCTGGCACTGGGCAGAACTTCTCTCCTCTAGAGGAAGTGATCCTCCAGGAGAATGCCTATGATGAGCTGTGCTGAGGAGGCTGGTCACCCTGAAGGGAGGTGACCACATCATGCTCTACTCTTATGGAGTGGAACAGTGGAAAGAGTCAAGTTTGGAATTAGATAGATAGACTTGAGTTGAAAAACGAGCTCTTCATGACTTATCAAGGAAATTCAAATTAAGAACACATGGAGACACCACTGTACCTCTGCCAGAACAGGTAAGACTAAAAGGACTGATAATACTAAGTGCTGGGGCAGATGGAGAGTGACTCAAATTCGCATCTGTTGCTAGTGGGAGAGGAAAGTGGTACAACCACTTTGGAAAGCTGAAAATATCTTCTAAGTTACACACACGTACACAGTATGGCCCGTCTACTCCTGGGTGTATCTCCAGTGGAAAGGAGTGCTTGTGTCCATCAAAGCCAGGTCCAACATGGTCGTGGTGACCGGATTCACAATAGTCAAAAACTGGGGACAACCCAGATGTCCCACAGCAGGAAAAAGGATGAACAAATTATGGTATGTCCGTACAAGAAGCTACACCCCAGCAACAAAATACATTAAATTGTCACTGCATGCATCTACCTGGATGACTTCTCACAGACATAACGTATAACATGGGAGACACAAAAGAGGGATAACGACTTGATTCATTTATATGAAGTCTAGAAGCAAGTAAAATACACATGGGGCATAGAATAGTGGTTACCCTCTGGGGGCCCTCATGGGAGAGGAAGAGGGGAGCCCCTGGGGGCTGGAGATGTTGTCTATCAAGGTCTGGGAGGTAGATCCTGGCCTCAGTTTCCTTTATTGTAAATGGAGTAAAAAAATGTAACTTTGGGGTTCTTAAGAACTAAATGAGGAGATGGATGTCAGGGCTTAGCAGGGTGCCTGGTGAGAAGCAGGCCTAAAGGGGTACAAAGTGAGTGTTGTCTCCTCTCCTCTGGTCCTCAGCTGAAAGGACTAGGGATAGAATATAGAGTCTAGAGACTGTCTGGGGGCCAGATTTCAGTGGATGCTTTGCCTGGAGAAGCCCAAGAGCAACTGTTCCCACAGCACTACATGGCTCTGCAGCTGGGGGAGCCCAGATGCCTTGTCAGCCCCATCCTCCCTGACCAGCCCCCAGGACCTGCCATCAGAAGCTAAAGTGAGTCACCTCTCAGCAAATGGCCCATGTCCAGGGAAGGACTCCAAAGACTCTGGGCTCACTCCAGTAAGGAAGACTGAGCCCAGACTAGTCCCAGAAGCCACTTGCTCACCTTGTAGCATCGTCATTGGCCTCTGATGACTCAGCTAGACTCCACTCCACATGCTCATTCATAGTCAGACATCCCACTGGCTCAGTTTCATGTGGGCTTGAGCCCCTATAGGTAGAGGCAACAATTCCTTGCAAAGACCAAATGCCCTTGGCTCTCCTCTTCATCCTGCTACCCTGTATTCTTTCAGGCCTCTTCCTGGGGACTCCAGCCATTTCAAAGGGCTGAGCTGGGAGTGGGCATTTGGCTTCTCCCCAGGATCCTATCACTATTAGAAATGCACGAGCCAGAGACCCAGGTCAGGGGCTGCCTCTTGGACCCCCTCTCTGCTCCCTTTCACTCTCCTCCTTGCTCCCTGGGTAGCCCTCCCCCTGCCCATGTGCCTCTGTGGCTCAGGCGACACATTTGCTGCTTTCCTCAGTGACAAAATCTCCGGTTTTCACTCCTTCTTTTGCTTATTTATAAGCTCTCATGGAAGAACCCTAACACATAGTCAGCAACACCCATGCCATGCCGTGGATGTGGTGGCACATAGGTGTGGCATATGAATACACATCATTCATGCTTGCAGAATTCCCAAGTGCCAACATGGCACCATCATGAGAAAATCCCAGATCTGAGAGGTAGCTACGGGCATGGAGAGTCAGGGCCACCTTTTTCCTGCTCATCACTCCTGGCGTGAATCAAGAGGACCTGCCTTCTTAGCCCCACACCAGCCCCTCCAGCCCAACCTGTCCTTGCCTTCCCTGCTCCTGGTTGATACAAAATGGGGAGCAGAACCAGACACCAGGCTCCATGGAAGCATTTCTCTTCTTGGGCTGGGTGGCATTGGGATATCCTGATGGCAGAGCCCCCCGCTGACACAAGTTAGGCCACCAAATGACTCTTCAGCTAACCTGTCAGCAGAAGACCCCACCGATGTGTTGAGGTGACAGATGACACATTTGTCCCCAGAAGGCAGAAAGTGATGTCTTTTCATCTGCTATACATTTTTTGTAACTCCTTTTGTTATTGGCAGGAAGTTGAATGATTTCCATCTGGTTAAGGGGCAATGTATGTGTGTTCAATTTTTATATCACTGTTATGTATATATTTCATGTATTAATGTATGCTAATTATTTGCATACTTAAATGGATTCATGCATTCTATTGAAAGTCTATTCAGCAAAGGGGAAGGAGAGATAGAATTATTATTTATCAAGTGTCTGCCATGGGCTAGGTGCTTTACATCGATGAGATCATTTCATTCTCAGTAACAATAACTCTTTAAAGTAGGGGGTCTCAAACTTGAGCAGGGCATCAGAATCACTTGGAGAGCTTGCGAAAACACAGATTGTTGATCCCCACCCCAAGTTGCTGATTCGGTAGGTCTAGGTTGGGGTCTGAGAATCTACATTTCTGACAAGTTTCCAGGTGAAAATACTGCAGCTGCTGGTCCAGGGACCAGACTTTGAGAAGCACAGCTTTCAAGTATTAGCCTCAATTTAGGATGAAGAATTTGAGGCTCAGAGATGTTAAGTCATATAGCCAGTGAGTGACAGAACTGAGATTCAGGCCCAACAATCCTCAGCCACGCTGCAAAACACAGTGACTTCAGTATTTCATATACATAAGTTGAGGTGGCTGCAAGGCCGCAGGACTTGTGATGTCCAGTACAGTGTGTGGACGGTGGTAATCTTGCTGAGGAAGAGTGGCCCTGGGCTATGTGGTTTGAAGTGTTACAGCTAACGCTGCCCTCTGGGTGTCTGACTACATCCATCAGCTTTCGCCTGGTAAGAAACCGCCCCATGATTTAGCAGTTTAAACAGCTGTTCATTATTGCTCACAAGTCTGTGGGTCAGCTGAGCAATTCTGCTGCTCAGGGCAAGCTCAGCTGATGGAAACTGGGCTCACTTATGTCTGTGGTCAGCTGACAGGTTGGGTGAAGGCTGCCGGTCTGGGTGGCCTCAGTGCCTTGTCTGGGTTGGCTTTATGTTGATTGAGGAATAGGGGAGACTGAGCCATGGGTGTCTCATAATCCAGCAGGCAACCTGGGCTTGTTCACACGGCTGCTTCAGGGTTCCAGAAGGGAGCAGGGAAACTTGCACAGTGTGCTCAGGGCTTGATGCAGAACTAGCGCACATCACTGTGCTGTGTTCTGTTGACTAGAGCATTGGACCAGCCAAGATCCAAAGGCGGAAAATGCATTCCACCCCTTGGTGGTGGATACAGGAAGAGGAGGAACTTGTGGCTATTTAAATATGGACACTACTGTGTGTTCTATATCGCAGTCTTTGCAAATCCTCTTTGTGTTGTTTTCTTACTTGGCTCAAAATTAATAAAGAGGAAGGAGTACAGCTCTGCCCTCGATTTTGCTTCCTTTGTGGAAGTCAGGAAAACAAACCCTGCCATTAGCAGCAGCATGCCACCAGGGTTTCCCCCTGAGAAATACGTTTGTCATTTTCCACAGAAAGCTTTTAAAATGACATTCTCTTGGAACCATCAGTTATAAGCACAAATATGTGAGTTCAAATGGACTCTCCAGTTTTCACAGCTGTATCTGTGCTAAATTAAAAAGGACAGAAAAACAGAGAGAAAGAGAAAAATGACCTACAGCTTTTTGCAACAGAATGGAGGCCCTGAGAAGAAATTGTTCCAGTGTCTTGCTGCCTGCTCAGCGACTCCCTCATTTCCAGATTGGACTCTTTTAATTAATCGTGGCTGGATTTCTGCACTTTCATTCTTGGGTTGGTGTTTTATTTTCTTGTTCTAGTGCCCACATGAGCATCCTCTGGCAATAAAACATCCAGGGAGAAGTTATAAAAACATGTCATCTTGGTTATAACATATGGCTAATTGATTTTTGAGAATCGCTTAATTGTAAGACTTCAGTTAACTAAACAACAATGCCTGTTTTCACACCCCTCATATTAGCTCATACTATTTCATGACCTGCCCCTGCTGAGACACACTCCATATTTCTGACCGTAAATCTGGCCTCTGCCGAGGCTTGCATATTTGTTCCAGCTTTGTTGTGGTTTTTTTTACTGCATTGATTGCTTTTTTTTCAGTTTATAGTGGGCAGTAAACATGGAGAAAGTTTTAAGGGTAGAAAGTGTTTGTTTCCAATCGACATGAGCTGAATTTTTAATTTCTTTCTGAAATAAAATAAGAAAAAGGTAGTTTTCTTCACTCCTTGGCCCAACATGTATCTCTGTAGGTTCCACTTAAATGGTATGTGAGAGAAATATGAGCCTGTGGCCTTTTTTTTTTTTTTTTTTTTTAAAGAGGTCTCCGAAAGCTCTGCCGAGTTAGATTAATGGCCTGGAAGTTTCACAGGGCAGTTACAAGGAGGTTTTTATGTGGAAAAGCCAAGATGATAGGCATGCAGGAAGAGGGGCTAGGAGAGGTCTGAGAGAGAGGAAGGAGCCCAGAGAGGAAAATAAAGATGTTTGGGACTGGCGGGAAGAGCCTGCTCGGTGGAGAATAAGGAAGTGGGGCTGAGCACAGGGACTATTTCCTCAGATCATGGTCTGAGCTACAAAGAAGTGGGGAAGGAAGAGCACATATTCCAGTTTTACCCCTCTAGAAATTGTCTGACTGATCAAAAGACGGTTCACTGTGTTATTTATACAGTGTCAAGGCACAAGATATAAAAGTCATAACATGGGATGCATGAAGTAACCCTGGACTTTCCATAGCTTAACCTGATGCTGCTAACTTTTAATTTTCTTTCTTGTCGTAAAGGAAGCCCAGAGTAACCCTAAACTCTAGAGCTTGAGGGGCCGGCCTGGTGGCGTAGTGGTTAAGTTCACACACTCCGCTTTGGGGTTCGCAGGTTTGGATCCTGGGTGCGCACCTACATGCAACTTATCAAGCCATGCTGTGGTGGCGTCCCATATAAAGTAGAAGAAGATGGGCATGGATGTTAGCCCAGGGCCAATCTTCCTCAGCAAAAAGAGGAGGATTGGCAACGGCTGTTAGCTCGGGGCTAATTTGCTCTCACACACACACACACACACACACAGAAAATCTATAGTGTGATACTTCTGTGCTACTTACCACGTGCCAGGGCAGTATTCTAGGTGCTTTGTGGATGTTAATTCTTGAAGCCTCACAAGGACCCAATGCGCTGAGCTCTGTCAAACACTTTTTCTGCATTCATTGATATGACCATGTGATTTTTTTCATTAACATGGTGGATTACATGGATTGATTTCTCAGTATTGAACTAGTCTTGCATCCCTGGAATAAGCCTCATGAGGTCATGGTGTACATATTTTTTATATATCACTGAATTCCAGCTGCTAATACTTTATTAAGGATTCCTGCAATGACAAAAGAAGAAAAGGAGAACTCAGAATTGGGGCCTTCCCCTGAGCTGTGGGCGAACCCCAGATTGTCTGAAGTTTCTGGCTGTCTGGGCTTCGTCCCGACCGGATGCTACTGAGAAGCCCTACTGTGCTGCTGTGTCAACAGGGCTAGACTAGATGGTGAAAGAAAACACAGAACAAGGGGACAAACCTGTGCATTCTCACCTGGCCCATTCCATTCTTGCAAAAACAATTTAAAAAGTCCAAGGCTTTGTGTGGTTCTCAAGGGAAGGTGTCGACCACAGGGCACTGGGACTGCATTCCATGCTGGATGCCAAGCAAGACCCACAGGAAAACCAAAGGAGTCAACTTTCCTACCCTTTTAATAGTGAGATAAAATTTCCCAGCAATTTTCATTGAACAGAAACAAAGCCCTTTGCAGGAATGCAATCCCCTCAGCTATCAACACTTGGCCCCACCCCCTCAACCCCACCCTGACCAGCATTGTGAGGGTCAAGTGTGCCCCAGGCCAGGGCCACCACTCGAGGCAGGCCCTCCTTCCTCCTCAGTATGGGTATGCTTCCTGCCTTCCTGGTGACACAGGTCTTGCTCTGTGGCCTAATTCCGTGTGCTGACCCCGAATTGGTAACCTCCCTCATACCTAGGGTGACCACATAAATTATCTTCCAAACAGAGAATGGGGCATTTTTGAAAATGGTTATGCCTAAACAACAACAGGCCTGAACTGGAACAGTTTTGGGTGAATTGGGATACATAGTTGACCTTCTAATACTTCAGGTACAATGGAACCTGGGCTCCGGATTGTTCACGCCGGACACCACTCCCCACCACGGTGGGCACTCGAGTTCTGCCTATACCCTTCCAGCAGCTGAGCCCCTTCTCCCCACTTCCAGAAGCCCATACTGCTGTCCTGCTCTGGAATCTCTAAAAATTAGTTACCTGACCCTTGAACCCCACTGCAGAATCCAGAAGGCCCATAAACATCTCCAATCACAGATGGGACTGTGACCTGCTGGTGCCTCGCCCTTTGGCTTTTGTGTTATGCGGCCTCCTGCAATCTTCTGGATTTCACTTCAGGCGAGTCACGGTGTCCTCACCACTCCCACTGTGTAGACCCATTTGGCACCTACACACACACTCACTGCCTCTTGGAAACCTACTCCTTCCTGGTGGTGATACAGGGGTGGACGAATGAGTGACCACTGGTTAGAAAACTGAGGGTCTCAGCAAACCAAGATGGAGCCCTACTCTTCTCTCCACCGTTTACACCTGCTGTCACCTTACTTCCATCTTAGAGGTCAAATCATCAGATTAAGGAAGACAGATTAAGGAAGCAAGTTCCTCGAGCCTCTTGGAAGTAGCTTCAGGCTGGGAAACCACGTCTAGCCAGGGTATAACTTGGCCTTAGTTTGCAAGAAGATTGTTAATAATGTCCTGGACACTGAGAGCAGGGACTCCAACAGATATTTGTACAGCCATGTCCACAGCAGCACTAGTCACA
Source organism: Tapirus indicus (assembly GCA_031878705.1). NCBI lineage: Eukaryota > Metazoa > Chordata > Mammalia > Perissodactyla > Tapiridae > Tapirus > Tapirus indicus. The sequence goes on from CM062921.1 coordinate 77,876,506, forward strand.
TTAGCCAACAGGTAGAAACAACCCAAATGCTCATCAGTGGATCAATAAATACACAAAATGTAGTATATCCATACAATGAAGTATTATTCAGCCTTAAAAAGGAATGAAGTTCCAACATATGCTACAACATGGATGAACCTTGAAAACATCATGCTAAGTGAAATAAGCCAGACATAAAAGGACGAATGTTGCATGATTCCACTTGTATGAAGTACCTAGAGTAGTCAAATTCAGAGAGACAGAGTAGAAGGGTGGTTGCTGGGGCTGTGGGGAGGGGGAGGGGGAGTTAGTGTTTAATGGGTGCAGAGTGTCAATTTGGGATGATGAAAAGTTCTGGAGATGGATGGTGGTGATATTTGCACAATGATGTGAATGTACTTAATGCCACTGAAATAAGCATTTAAAAATGGTTAAGATGGTAAATTTTATACTATGCATATTTTACCACAATTTAAAAAATTGTCCTGCACGTTCACTGCATGGAGCGTCATTTTGTTTGCTTGTTAAGGGCTTATTATTTCCACCCCCACCCTCAGCTCCTACTCATCTTCCTGCCTTTCCCAGAAATGCTGGCCTTAATCTGCATTATCAGCTGCATATTGCAGATAAAGGGCTGCTGGCTGCCTCTGCGGAGTCCTTCACAGACACACAGCTGGGCCTGACTCTGCCTACGGGAGTCTGTGGGCTCCCTGTCTCTGAGGTGCCCTGCAAAGCCCCTCCTTAGAAGGTGTTGGGGATTGCTTTCACTCCTGTATGGTGTGGGGATGCAGGCAGAGGCAATACGTCTTGCAAACCAAGCTCTGAGATGCTACACACTAGGCTTTCCAGCCCAGCCATAGGTCACTGACCACGTTCATTTCCTGCAGTGGGTCGGGCATCGCCTGGGCACAGCTGGAGTCTGCAGGGCCCTCCCTGGTGCTGATGCAGTGAGCCCAAGAGGCAGACATGGATGAAGGCATGGTGGGGCCTTGGTGCTCCATCTCCTCCGTGTACGGAGGGGAGAGCTGAGGCTGTCTGTCTGAAGATGTTTGCACAGGCACAAGGAGGTTTGGTCGGAGCTGGACCCCAGCCCAGGTCCCCTGACTCCCACAGCAGAGGCTGCACTCTCATGTCACACTCTTGCCCGTGAACCCAGCGCTGGCTGTGTGCTGTGCGCAGTGGTGAGGGTCCTCCAGCAGCTGACTCTTTGGAACACTCAGGAAGGCCAAAAGCTTCTTTTTCTCCTGCACAATTAGCTCCTATTTAGTCTTATACTTACTTTTTGGTGTGTTCAAACTTTCTTCCATTAGGGCACACCAGAGTTCGTAATTAAATATCCTGATCCTTTTACTACTCCTCATAGCATGTCTCAGACAAAATCCAAAGCTTTTCCAGAGATGTTAAAAAAGATAATTATTATAGATTTACAGGAGGTTGCAAAAATAGCACAGAGAGGTCCTGTGTACCCTTCACTCAGTTTCCCCCAGTGGTTACATCTTGTGTGAGATTATACAATATCAAAATCAGGAATTTGACATTGGTACGATGTGTGTGTGGCTCTGTGTCATTTTATCACGCATGTAGTTCATGTAACCACCACTGCAGTCAAGACACAGAACTGTTCACAAAGATCTCCCACCCCTTGCCCACCATCCCTAACTCCTGGAGACCACTAATCTGATTTCCGTTTCTATAATTTTGTCAATTTGCGTATATTATATAAATGGAATCATACAGTATATGACCTTTTGAGATGAACTTTTTTTCAGTCATAATGCCCTTAAGATCCATGCAAGTTGCATGTATCAATAATTCCCTTATATTGCTGAGTAATATTCCACAATATCATAGTTTTGGGGGATAAGTTTTAGCTATGACAAATGGAGCTGCTATAAATGCTGGGTAAAGGTGTTTGCATGTTTGGACATGTTCACTTCTCTGGGACAAACACCCAGGAGTGCAATCCTGGGTCATATGACAAGTGAATGTTTGGTTTTTAAAGAAACTGCCAAACTATTTTCCAGAGTGACTGTGAGATTTTACATTCCATCAGCAATGTGTGAGTGTCCCAGTTTCTCCATATCCTCACCTACATTTTGTATTGTCACTACTTTTCATTTTAGCTGCTCTAATAGGTGAAGAAAATAGGCAAAAAACAAAGACATGGCCCTATTTCTTACAAGGCTAACATAATTTCCAGTGTGCATTTTTAAAACCATGGAGTAGAGAGGGCTACAGCCATTATTAAATGCAAATAACAAGCTATAAATCAGAGGAAGGGGCTATAAAGTGTTAGGTGAGGGGAGGGGGTTTCTAGTAGAGTGGCCAGGGAAGACCTCATTCAGAGGGAACTTTTGAATAAAGACCTGAAGCAAGGAACTGAGGGAACCAACATTTCAGGCAGAAGGAACAGCAAGTGCAAATGCCTGAGGCAGGAGTGTGCATGGTGGTTTCAGGCAATGGCAGTGGGCCAGGTTGAAGATGAGACCAGGGGGGTTGAGTGAAGCCAGATCAGTCGGAGAGTGAGCCAGAAAGCCTCCGTGACTGGGGTGGGAGCAGGGGTGAGGGGTCAGGGAATGTTTTTTAAATGATCACTACGCTGCTGCATTAGGAACAGACTGCAGAGGGACAAGGGCAGGAGTGAGGAGAGCGACTTGAAGGCTCATTCAGTAATACAGCAGGGTGGCTCGGCCCTGCTGGGGACACAGGGGCAATAATATGTGGTCAAATTCTGGATATATTTTGGAGATGGACTTTGCTGGATTTGCTGAGACTGGATGTGGGGTAACACCAAGGGGGTTGGCACCCGGCTGGTGGATGGCTGCATCAGCAGCTGAGGTTGGGATGTGGTAAGTCCCGATGCCTATTAAGCTTCCTGGGGGGGTGTGCAACCGTCTGTCGACACGAGCATCTGGAGTTCAAAAGACAGATTGGGGCTGGGGTATTAGTTTGAGAATCATCGTTGGTGGCCTTTAAAGCCATGATCTGTGGGGTTACCTACAGGGTAAGTGTAGATGGAATTTGCTGCACATGGGTGCATTTGGAAGGACTCAACCTTGGGAGAGTCCCATCTCATAAGATTCGGGAGACTTTTCTGATGAAAGTAACTCCTCGTTACTGTGCGAGGCAGCCCGGCAGGGCCTCGCTCAGCGATCAACTTTTCTTAAGAACAGAATCCTTTGTCTGGTATGCATCCCTTGTACCCTTCAGTGTTTCCTCTGCCCAAGCCCCTGCCCACCCGATGCTGGCGGGTTTGTGCGGTCAGGATGCCTCGCCGGTACCAATGCGGCTCCCAGCACTGGAGCACTGCATTCTGTGAACTGCATTCCACGAACACCGATCAAAGATGCAGGGCAGTTTGAAAACTCCTCAGGGATTGCTTATACGCCCAGAGGAAACTCCTCTTTGCCTATTTTCTTACTCACTTGCTCACCCCCTTGGTGGCTTTCTCAAGTCCAAATAAGAGGATTGAGAGTTTTGTTTAGCGGAAGGCACCTTAGTCCCATTCTGTTGGGAATTTTCATGTTGTGAGAAATGATCCTTCATGTTAAAAAGATTCGGCACGTACCGAGATCACAGAAAGCTCCACATGGAAAAAAGTGAAGCAATACACTATGAGTTTTGTTTCCGAGGCCTCCAGGACCATAGCATAAGCAGTGGAACCAATAGAATTAGCTTTCCTGCCAGCTGCATCAGACCTGGATCAGGTCTCCTGGAAAGGATGAGCTGGGTTTTCATGTGGTCGAGATTTCCCACATTGTGGCCCAAATAAGATTTATATCCACTGTCCTTGCTGGCCCCGTATCTAGCACTCACTCAGTGAAGCACTTCTGACAAGTCCTCAAACCTCCCAACCTCAGGCTGGGGGAGGAAGGAGCCAGAGCACGTACTTTCTGAGAGATGGTCCAGCTCCAGTGTGACCCATGCCTGGTCAGTGGCCTTGATGATCCCTTAGGCCCGATTTGATCTAATGCAGATTGCAGCTACCCCTGGGCTGCTAGGTAGTGTTTCCTGGCGTGGAAAGCCAGCCCACCACTGCCTCCCTTCTACCATTCTACCTCCTACCCTCCCTCCTCTGTGAAAGGCCCAAATGAGCAGGTCCATCGACAGGTGTTCAGGAAAATACCCCAATCAGTGGGGCAAGATCAATACTCCTTTAAGGGCAGGGGGAGAACGGTCCCCAGGCTTTGCTTTACTTCTCCTCATGTATGCCCCCACCCCAGGTCTCCCCTTGGACATCACACTCCAATTAGGCAGCAGGACCTGGACTGGAGGAGCTGACTTCTAGAAGGGGCTCTTTCTCCAGGATGGCCAGGTACCGGGTAACAGACCAGCTGTAGATTCCAGGAGGATGGAGGCAGATGGCAGGGGTGTAGAACTAGGGGTAGCTGGTTGTCTTTGCAGACCACTGAAATCAACTATGTGAAATTTTTTAAAAAATAAAAAAAGTCTTAGGGGGGCTGGCCTAGTGGTGTAGCAGTTAAGTTCATGTGTTCAGCTTTGGCGGTCCGGGGTTCGCCGGTTCGGATCCTGGGCACGGATCTACTCACCACTCATCAAGCCGTGCTGAGGCAGCATCCCATGTGGAAGAGCTACAACTCTGCAGCTATGATACACAACTATGTACTGGGGCTTTGGGGAGAAGAAAAAAGGAGGAAGATTGGCGACAGATGTTAGTGCAGGGCCAATCTTCCTCAAAAAAAAGGGTCTCAAAAATGTAGACCACTTTACGCTTTTGGCAACCTATGGTGGCTGTGTGTGTGTGTGTGTCTGTGTGTGTGTGTATTAGGATTTGTGTGTGTGTAAGGAGTGGGGGAGGAAACGAATCCCTCACAATAACAGTGCCCTGCTACTTACCATTTGTCTTTTCCACGTGTGTCAGAGCAACCAGAAGGGGAAGCATTACCCCAATACCACCATGGAGAAAACTGAAGGTCAGAGCAGTGAAACGATGGAATAGTGCACTGTTGGGTCAAGGGGTCAGTCCCAGGTTCACAGCTGGGCTCTTTCTACTCGGCAGACCTGCCTGTCTTGGGCTGTGACGTAGGGACCTGGTGGAAAAGGCGGAAGGCAAATACTTTATTGGCTTCTCGTACGCAGAGGGTGAGCACCTCCAGCACGCAAGGTTTAGGAACCCAGATGGGGAGAAAAGCAGGGTTCTCAGAGAGCAGCTCGGAAGCAAGGAGCCTGGCAGCGTGGCATGGAGCCACACACAGCGTTCCCAGGCTCCCAGTGCCATTCCGGGCCCACTATTCTCATGCAGAGCAATCCAGAAAAATGACTTCTGTAATCTCGCCCTTATCATTTGCAAAGTGGGCACAGTAACTGCTTATCTCATTGGAATGTGGCAAAGAATACCGAATTGAAATGATCACAAGGCGTTAAAGTCAAGTTTATAAAGTGCTATGTAGAACAAATACAGAAAGGCATGCCCTTTTTCTAGGAAGTTTGTTATTTTTGTGGACTAAGAAAAGACTTCTACTCTCAGTGAAGACTTCGGACAATGGGCCGTCTGACGTGCCCTGCACACTGTCAAGTTCATGTACAAACTTCTCCAAGGTCTGCAGACTGAAGACGTTAGCTGAAACCTGTCTGGCAACTGTGATATATTTTCAGTTAAATGTCCCAACAGAGTACATTGCATTTTTTTTTTCATTTGTGTGGAAATTTTGCTCAGATTTTAATTCCCTTTGACCTGTGGGCCATTTTAGCCCTTCTGGTTTTAATTACATCTGTCTCTGATTAATCCCTTGGTGTTCTTCACCTTCTCTGCTGTCACAGACAAACTACGCTACAAAGTGCAAATGCCTTTTGGTATGTTTACTAATTTAACTGATCCCAAATGTCAAGGAGAGATACCTTCTAGTGTTTAGATTTGGAATTTTCACCTATCAGAATTTCATCAGTGCTTTCTCTGTGTCTTCAGTGAAGGCTCTGGGGGAAATGCTGTGGCGTTTTATGTTTTGTAATTAGATGTTTCTCTCTACTTCCTTATGTTTCTATCAACAAGAACTCTATCTAGTTCACATATAATACGAGTTATATGTTTAGTCAATAGGACCTGTGTTTCTGCCTTTTCTTCTCACGAGGATTTTAGTTAATATCTGTGCTTCATAACCCAGCGTTGCAAGAGGCAGCAGCATGAGGCCCCTGGCCTCCTCCTGACCTGAGTGTGTCCCCTCACCCACAAAAGAGCAGAGGGAGAATAGGCTAAAGGCCAAGCGTGTGAAGACCTGGGTGTGAACTTTAGCTCTGACACCGAGTCCACATTTGCTTCTGGGCAAGTGTTTCAAGGCTTTTCATCTATAAAACTGAATGAAGCTATTTATGTAGAACAAGAGAGGTAAAAAGCACTAGATTAAAGAGAGAGAACATATGAACCCATATGTTCCTATACATACATGGGGAGCTTTGCGAACACAAAATCAGGATGCATGTGTGGTTTTGAATGGGTGGTGATGTAGGAGATAAACCTGACTGTAAAATCCTTTGAATTTGACAAGATACTGTCTCTCTATTTCTGTCCCTCTCCCTCCCTGGCTCCTTCCTCCCCTCTTCCCTCCTTCCCTCCGTCCATCCTCCTCTCTCTCTCTCTCACTCTCTCTCTCTCTCTCTCTCTCACACACACACACACACAGCTTTGGAATATTTATATCAGAAGTTTAATTATGAATTGTGTTAAATTTGTTATTGTTTACTGGACTGGTATTATGCTTTAGGGAATTTGATAATAATTGGTTTGATTTATATAAATCTACCTCACAGTGAATTCATGTTAATATGATGCATCACTGTTACATTAATGTTACATCTATCAATGACTAAGAATTGTATTACATTAAATACTTTTTCATATTTTATTTCTCAAGTAATTTTAGTATTGTTCATTACGGATTATTTCTGAAAGCAAACTTTCAAATCCCTTGTCATAGCCATTTGTCATGATGCAACAAAATGACTATATATAGTGAGTGGCCTTGTTTTTGCCTCTTATCTGGTTGTGGTGGTGGTTGTTGATGTGTAATTTACAATTAAAATGGATAAAGTTTTCAGTGCAATGATATTGAACAATTACATATAGATATATATATCTCCATGTAACTACCACTCAGAACAAGAGAGAGGACATCTCTATCACCCTAAAAGATTTCCCCGTGCTCCTTCTCAGTCAAACCTCCCACAGGCAGCCACTTCCTGATTTCAATCTCTGTAGGTTCATTTTGCCCATTATACGGTTTCACATACACGAAGTTATTCAGTAGGTACTATTTTGTGGTTTGACTTCACTTATTCAACATCATGTTTTTGAGATTCATCCGTGCTGTTGTTGCCTGTATCAGTAGTTTATTCATATTTGTGAATATATATACACACCCATACACACACACATACACACTATATTGTCTTTTGATTCATGAGCATGGCATGTTTCTCCACTCAATTAGGTCTTCTTTCATTTCTCTAAACAATGATTTTTAAATTTCAAGGTTGAGGTCTTGCATATATTTTATTAGATTTATTATTACCTATTTGATGCTTTTAAATGGTGCTTTTCTTTCTTTCTATTTTTTTTTTGAGGAAGATTGGCCCTGTGCTAACATCCATTGCCAATCTTCCTTTTTCTTCATTTTTCTCCGTAAAGCCCCAGTACATAGTTGTGTATCATAGTTGTAGAGTTGTTGCTCTTCTATGTGGGACACTGCCCTAGGATGGCTTGATGAGTGGTGAATAGGTCCGCACACAGGGAACCCGGGGCCGCCTAAGCGGAATGTGCGAACTTAACCGCTATGCCACCAGGCCGGCCCCTATTTCATTTTTTAAGTTGTTTGCTACTAGTACAGATATTTTTGTATATCGGCCCTGTATCCTGTGGCATCATGGAATTCACTTACGGATTCTAATAGTTTTATTTTTTTTTCCTGTAGATTCCATAGGATTTTCTATATACACAATTATCATCTGGAAATAATGATAGCTTTACTTTTTCCTTTCTAATATTTGTGTCTTTCATTTCTTTTTCTAGCCTTATTGGGTTTGCTAGGACTTCCAGTATAATAATGTTGAATAGAAGAGGTTAGAACGAACATCCTTACCTTGCTTCTTATCCTGGGGAGAAAGTGTTCAATTTTTCATCAAAAGTATAATGTTAGATGTAGGTTTTCTATAGATGCCTTTTATATGATTGAAAGACTTCCTTTTTATTCCTAGTTTGCTGAGAGATTTTATCGTGAACGGCCGTTGGCTGCGTATATATTTTAAATTATTGCCTCTCATTTCTTGTGAAGGATGGCCTCGGCTCCATTCCGCCAGGTCTGTCTCATTCATGCGGGTTTGCCCGTTATTGAGACCCTAATCCTTCTACTTCCACTGAAGTTAGCAGAGCCGAAAAAAATCTCAAGTTTTTTTGACATGAATCACTGTTAAGCTAAACATTACCCACTCTGTTTGTGTAGTTGTTTTTGGAAGCTAGATATCAGACTGCACCTTGTTTATTGTGCAACTTGGTGTTAATCATCTGTAAGTTCTTTCACTCCGTCCAGCTTTCATTCTCACACAAGGATATCATTGGAATTTACTAAAATATTTCACTATGATGTTTTACATTATCTGAATCAAAATCTAGTAATCAGCTTTCAAGTAAAGGAAATTAGTTCATTCTGGCCTATTGTCCAGGAATGTAGGCTTTCTCCTGGTGATAACCGTTTGCTTTTCTAAGTGTTAACAAGTAATCTGTATATTAGAATCTGATGGTAGAATCCATTTTATGCTCCTGCATTTTTACTTTAGAAATATATAAGAAAAACCAAAGAAGTTACATAAGAACCCTGTGATTTTAAATTTGTAAGAAATAGTGACAGAAACTTATATATTCTTTTTCTGTTGAAATAAAACATATTTTCTAGCTCTGTCTATTGAAAACACCTAAAAGCATTGGCAACCCTGTCACAATTAGTACACTTCTGACCCAGTTTGTGAACTTTAAATATAATTTTCCTCTAAAATTATTCAGGGCTTCTTGCAGAAGGTTGGTTCCAGGTTTGGAGCAGGAAATGCAAAAGATGGGCTTTTATGTGCTTTCAACCTGAAGGACTCCTACTGTCCCGAGGTGAGATAGTAACAATGCTGCACTGGACTGAAATCCAAAATTTATGTTTAAAATGTTTATGAATTTTGGGGCCAGCCCAGTGGCATAGCAGTTATGTTTGTGCACTCCGCTTCAGGGGCCTGGGGTTCTCAGGTTCAGATCCTGGGTGTGGACTGCCACACAGCTTGTCAAGCCATGCTGTGGCAGCGTCCCATATAAAGTAGAGGAAGATGGGCATGGATGTTAGCTCAGGGCTAGTCTTCCTCATAAAAAAATAAAAGAAAAGTTTATGAGTTCTAATTATACATTTTTTAAAGAAGCAAAAGCTTCATTGGTCACACTTCAATATTGCTAGATTACTAATTAATTATTCTGAAAATTTATAATTAAAGGAAAAGAATCAAATATTTACCCTGCATTTCCTATACAAACCATAACCAAATATTTGCTTCTGTATGGAAGATGCTGGTTAATGCAAATAGAAGAAATGATAGAAACAGAATATTAACTCTGTAACTTCTAATGAATAATAGATTTAGGCAATGAGCATCCATGGCTGCCGAAACCTTTAAGTGAGGTTTTAATGAGGAATGTTATCATAGGCCAATAAGGATGACCATACCTAAACCTAGTAATCAATCCTGACATCACGCAAAGAAAGGCAATCAGACATTCAGTGTCTCCTGATGTGATATAACAAGAGGTACACAGAAAATATTCTTTCCAAACTACTTGAACAGGTAAACAACCTCTGGATCTAGTTACCATTTACAGGAAGTCAGCAGATAAAGTAATGTGTTAAATGGCACTATGAGGATGTCAAATCTGGAGTGTGGGAAAATTTGCAGGAAAATTGACTGATTTCTTAAATAAATAAATAGTAAGAAAAGATAAGAGGGGATGTGTAAAATAAAAAGGAGACGGTAAGTGAGACTTAAAGGACACATTGACTAATGCAGTGTGTGGACCTTGTTTGGATTCTAACTCATGTAAGTCAACTGTAAAAAGACATTTTTGAGACAATCAGAGAAATCTGAACACTGGGTAGACATTTGCTGATATTAAGGAATTACTGACGATTTTTAAAGTAGGATAAAGACATTGCAGTTATTTATTGTGTCTTTATCTTTTAGAGATTAAAAATGGAAGCAGTTTTTGATAAAATATGATATCTGGAATTTGCTTTGGAATGTTCCAATGTGTAATGGAGGTAGTAAAAAAGTATGTGTGGGAGGCATATAGGGTGGTCATATCATTTTTCATCAAAACTGGAACACTTGAGAGTAAAGTCAGTGCTGTTGATAATTGTTCAGGCATAAACAGGCATAAGCAGGCTCTGGCCCTGCATGCATGTCTGCTCAGAGCCACGGAATGCAGTGCTCTGGTCTGGACATCTACATTCAGTTTTCTCATGGGGAAATCCAAGAAACAGTGCTCCCACAGAACAGCATCGTGCTCCAGCAGACGTGAAATGCCCAGCTGCTGTCAAGATGGCATCTGATCGAAGCAGAAGCTGTGTAGGGTTTATAGACTACTCTGAGCTTGGTCTCTCTTTCTGCCTGCATGCTCAGTTGAAATAGAGATACCCCTGTCTTAGTGAGGAGGCCTAATTAAGGAGGCCACACCAATAGCAATGACTTCGTGTTCACCTCAGGCTAATAGGAATCTGATCTTGGCCATTGGCCCTTCACTGACAAATAATATCTCTTAGAACCCAAAGATCACAGCTGAGGAAAGCTGCTACCTGGTCCTGCTGAAGAGGCAGGAGGGGCAGGGAAGCACTGAAATGCTTCCAGAGCTTGTTATGATATGAGATAACTCAAATTACCCAGGCACTACCTCATTCATTCATTTTGTATTTATTTCACCAATATTTGTTGAGCCTTGACTACATGCCAGGTTCTGGGCTAGGCCATGAGAAAACTGAGATAAGAGACTCAGTCCCTTTTCTCAAAGAGCTTGTGGTCTAATGCGTCTAAGCAAATATACAGACCAGGAGTATAAACTTGGAGACATATAGTTTATTAGTTCATCCCAACAACAATCCTGAGTATCTGTGAAAGGTGAGCATTATTTTAGACATAGGAAAAAGTATTGGGCAAGATGCTCATTCCTTTTCTCCTCAGGAAGATTAGCATTAGGCTTGAGTGTCCAGGAAGGGCTTCACATGTGAGCAAATGCTGAGCAGAGTCTTGGAGGAGAAGGAGGAGAAAATCCGAGGGAGGAAATGAGGGCTGCGCATTCCCAGCAGAGAGAACAGCACAGGCCAAGGGACAGAGGCAGAGAGAAGCCAATGTGAATGTCAGAGAAAAGCCAATGTCAGATGAAGAAAAGATAAATTCTCACCCCTGGATGGAGTCCAGCCTTTTAGCTAACAGCCAAATGTGCTAATTGATTGCCTTATGAGCCAACTATTCCATGGACATCAGCTTCTTTCACTAAGTCGAGTACAGGCCCAGCTTCCATCTCTGCCGAAACTCAGTCCAACTCTTGTGTCTCCCACAGTCTGGGAAAGGAGTCAGGAAGAATAAAACATGCCCAGGCAGCACTGGATTTTCCATCATGTTGGCCCAAGCCCTTCAGCTGGCATTGTCTCCAGGGATTTTCTCCAGGCTGTTGTTGGGCATCAGGGAAACCTAAATATCTTCATAGGACAATGATTCATATGAATGAAATAGGAATTATTGCCAATAGCACACTCTTAGATACCAGAGCTCATCCAAAATTATCGAGGGACTCTATAGCTGGGTTTCAAATTTTAAAAACATTGTTTGAGGCATAGCTATTAAAGCTTGGAGTGAGGTGGAAGGGGAGGGCTTGGATTTTATGGCTAACTCTGTAGGTCATTAGGGGTGACAGACACTAAGTAAATGATCCCACTAGAATCCATCACTTCTACCACATTACTCCTCCTATGACCTGTTTTTTTTTTTATCATTTGTTCCCCAAGCTCCCATTCATGAGCTATATATGCCAACTTGGAAATGGTAGAGCAAGTGGCATAAAGATGACATTTCAGCCTACAGCAAGAACTTAGAAAGAAAATATATAACCGTTTGTGTGAGTTTATATCTTCAGGTCCAGGTTTTTATATCTTGCAAGTGTAGAAAAAACTACAGGCATGATCTTAGAGCAAGGTTTTGCCTGTTATCCCTGAGGACTCATAAAGAATAGGACAGTTTCCAGTTTCTGCTCTGACGCATAAAAATGTCATCAGTCCCATCCTCACAACAAACAAAAACCTGAAGAAACAAAACCAACATCTCTTCTTAGATCCATCATGGAACTGAGGTCACAATGTAAAATGATGCCTCCAAAATTGGAGAAAGAGGTGAATCACAGCTTACTGGGAATAGAAGCTACCAGAGCTGGGATCAGGGATCCTGTAATAATAGCGGTAGGATTGCAGCTAAAAGAGCTGCAAGGCTCAGACTCTATTTCAGAAGGAGTTTCTAGGGAAACCCAAAGATAACAGGGAAGATAAAACAAGGACTCTAGAGGAAATTGAAGCCTTAGACACCTATAGCTACAGCAAAGAGTAAACACAGCATAACTCCTAATCAGATAAAAATAAACCCTCACCCTAAAGGCCAATTAACCTCAATTTCTATTATCCAATATATATTGTCTAGCTTTCAACAAAAAATTACAAGGCATGCTAAAAGAAAAGAAAGAACATGGTATGAAGAGACAAAGCAAGTAATAAAACCAGACTCAAGTACGACAGAGATTTTGGAATTATCAGAGCAGGAATTTTAAATAACAATGGTTAATATGCTAAGGGCTTTAATAAAAAAATTGGACAACATTAAAGAACAAATGGGTAATGCAAGCAGAGGGATGGAAACTCTAAGAAAGAATCCACAGGAAATTCTAGAAATCAATATGCTCTAACAGAAAGAAGAATGCCTTTGATGGGCACACTAGTAGATTGACCTTGTAGGGAAAGGATCAGTGAGCTTGAACTATGTCAATAGAAACTTCATAAACTAAAATGCAAAGGCAAAAAAGTAATCATTTTAAAAAGGAACAGAATATCCAAGAACCGTGGGACAATTACAACAGGTGCAACATACACATGATGGGAATACCAGAAGGAGAAGAAAGAAAGGAGCAGAAGAAATATTTGAAGTGACAATGGCTGAAAATTTTCCAAAATTAATGACAGACTCCAAACCAAAGATACAGAATTTTCAGAGAATGCTAAGTAAGACAATACCAAAAAATTTTATAGCTAGGTATATCATATTAAAACTGCAGTAAACCAAAGACAAAGAAAATCTTCAAAGAAGCCAGAAGAAAAAACACCTTACCTATGGAGAAGCAAGGATAAGAATTACATCAGACTTCTCTTCAGAAACCATTCTTGTTTTTCTTCAGAATAAAACCTTTAAAGTGTTAAAAAAAATCAGCCTAAAATTCTGTATTCAGCAAAATTATCTTTCAAAAGTGAAGGACAGGGCCAGCACCAGTGGCCTAATGGTTAAGTTCAGCACTCTCCACCTCAGCTGCCTGGGTTTGGTTCCTGGGTGCAGACCTACACCACTCATCTGTCAGTGGCCATGCTGCGGTGGTGGCTCACATACAAAAAGAGTAAGATTGGCAGCAGATATTAGCTCAGGGAGAGTTTTCCTCAGCAAAAAAAAAGTGAAGGAGATATAAAGACTTTTTCAGTTAAACAAAAATTGAAGGCATTTGTCCTTAATAGACTTGCCTTATTGGAAATGTTAAAAGAAGTTTTTCAGAGAGAAGAGAAATGATATATGTCAGAAACTCAGATCTACTGAAAGAAAGGAAGAGCATTAGAGAAGGAATAAGTAAAGGTAAAATAAAAACATTTTTTAAATTGTTCTAATAGACAACTATTCAAAATATTCATGGCAACAATGCATTGAGTGATTATGGCTTACAAAATACAATGAATAGAAAACAGTAACAAATATAGTAGACACTAATCAAACTATATCATATTAAACATCAATGATCTAAATATGCCACTTAGAAGACAGAAATTGACAGAATGAATAAAAAAACAAGACCAAACTATATGCTGTCTACAAGAAACTCACTATAAAAATATAGACAGATTAAAAGTAAAAGGATGGGGGCCGCCTGGTGGTGCAGCGGTTTAGTCCGCGCTTGGCAGCCCAGGGTTCGCGAGTTCGGATCCCGGGCGCCCGCCGACACACTGCCTGTCAGCCATGCCGTGGTGGCGTCCCATATAAAGTGGAGGAAGATGGGCACAGATGTTAGCCCAGGGCCAGTCTTCCTCAGCAAAAAGGGGAAGATTGGAAACAGATGTTAGCTCAGGGCTGGTCTTCCCCACAAAAAAAAAAAAAAAAAAAAAAGTAAAAGGATGAAGAAAGATATACTATGCTAACAAAAATCAAGAAAGCTGGAGTAGCTATATTAATTTCAGGCAGTTGACTTCAGAATAAGGAAAATCATCAAGGATGAAGAGGGACATTACATAATGATAAGGGGTCAACCCCCCAAGAAGACACAATACTTAACATGTACGTACCTCATAACAGAGTGTCAAAATACGTGAGAAAAAAGCTGGTAGAACTGCAAGGTGAAATAGATGCATCCAATATTATCGTTAGAAACTTCAACATCCCTTTATCAGTGTTGACACATGCAGCAGGCAGAAAATCAGTAAGAACATAGTTTAATTGAACAGCACCATCAGTTAACTGGATCTAATTGGCATCCATAGATTACTTCACCCAATAACAGCAAAATACACATTCTTCTCAAGCTCATTAGGAACCTTCAAGTAGACCACATTCTGGGCCATATAACAAGTTGAACAAATTTAAAAGAATAGAAATCATACAAAGTATGCCCTCAGACCACAGTGGAATTAACTAGAAAACTATAACAGAAAGATAGCTGGAAAATTCCCAGATATTTGGAGATTAAACAACACTTCAAAACAACACATGAATCAAAAAGCAATCTCAAGAGAAATTTAAAATATTTTAAATTAAATGAAAATAAAAATATAGCTTATCAAAATTTGTGGGATACAGCAAAAGGAGTGCTTAGAGGGAAATTTATAGAATTGAATGTATTTAGTAGAAAAGAAGAAAGATCTAAAATCAGTAATCTAAGCTTTGACATTAGAAAACTAGAGCAAGAAGTGCAATATAAATGTAAAGCAAGCAGAAGAAAATAAATAATAAAAATTAGAGTAGAACTCAATGGAATTAGAAACAAAAACAATTGATAAAATTAACAAAATCAAATTCAGTGAAAAGATCAATAAAATTGATAAACTTCTGGCCAGGCTAACCAAGAAAAAAAGTGAGAGACACAAAATGCTAGTATGAGAAATGAAAGAGAGGCAATCACTACTGACCTCATGAACATAAAAAGGATAAAAAGGGAATATTATGAACAACTGTATGCCCACAAATTTACTAACTTAGATGAAATGGACTAATTCCTGCAAAGAATGCAGAAGACGAGAAATGGGAAATGGCCTGATTATTTAAACAGGAAAAATCAACATAGTCTAAAACTATAGGATGCAAATACTGTCATTGATACAATCCAAAAATTTTTAGCACATAATTAAGCAAATAGTTATTTATCATTTGTAATAAGAATGTGATGATTACAAGGGAGGAACATGGGTTCAGTAAGAGTAAATAATGTCAGAGTATCTCCAGTTATTTTTTAAATACCATATAACTACATGAGGAAAAAAATGATAATGCTTTAGACTATATGTCTTAATTTTGAAAATGACAAAATCTCCTAGGAAATTTTAGAGAGTAGTATAATGAAGTATGTTCTCTTCAACACTACTTGTAGAAAAACGTACAACTAGTTTAGCAACGCTGCCCTAACATTTTGATTAATAGCTTAATCTCAACACAACAGGAGGGTTCAGGAGACAACTGCAATACTTTTTGACAGTTTCATTCAAAATTTTTATCAAGGGATGAAATAAAAACCTAGAAGGAATGTGTATGGGAGTTAAATGTTAACAAAAAAATAGAATGAAAGGATTCGGATTCAAAATTAGCACATCAAGATTAAATTCAATGGGAGCAAACATAAAACCCCTGTGTTGGGGGTCCCTAAGACCACCCCAGGTTTGGTGATTTGCTAGGAAGACTCAGAGCAGTCAGCATATAGTCATACTCACATCTATGATTTATTACAGTGAAAGGATATAAAGCAAAGTCAGCAAAGAGAAAAGGCACATGGGACAAAATCCAGAAGAAACTAGGCGCAAGCTTCCAAGTCCTCTCCCAGTGGAGTGACACAACATGTGCTTAATTCTCCCAGCAGCGACCTGTGACAACGTGTGCTAAACATCTACCAGGGAAGTTCATTAGAGAATCAGTGCCCAGGGTTTTTATTGAGGACTAGCCATGTAGGCACCCTTGGCCTAACGTGTACCAAAATTCCATGCTTCCGAAAGGAAAGCATGCATTCAGCATAAACTACATTGTCTGCACAAACAGTTTAGGCACAGTGAGCCATTCTCATCAGGGAATGGTGGGAACTCTCCCCAAATCCAAGTCCCCAGGCACTGGCCAAGGGCTAACCCTGTAAGCAGGCCTTTCTAAGGATAGCAATCTCAGGCTTGCTATGTGAACTGTTTATGCACAGCCCCACAGTAAGATGAGCATCAAATTCATTGTCCATAAGTACAAGCATGGACAAAGTCATTGATAAGAGTTCAACGAAACAGATCTGATGATCTCAGTTGACTTCAAGTGTAGAGCTTGGAGTATGTTGGAAAGAATTTCGTTTTGGAGTCAAAGATATCTGAGCTAAAATACCAATCGATCACCTACCAATTTTGAGATTTTTTTCAAGTTACTTAAACTGAGTTTCTGTAAAATAGGATAGTAGTAATGGTAATCAATCTTGAGAGTTGTTGTGGGGATTATAGACAAATTATGTAAGGAACCTGGCACTCAATAAATGGTAGCTACTACTATTAAGCTTAATGTGAACCAAAATTGTGATGTGACTGGTAAAAAAATAACCCATTTTTGGGCTTACTATGGGAGTTAGAAGCAGATTTTGATCAATATTTGGAAAGTATTTCCAATACTCGAGCCATTAAATTATTTAATGGTATAATATATACAAGGAGGAAGCCTCCTGTGGCTGGTGAAATCCAAAAGATCATTGGAGTCCGTTGGATCTGTAAAGAATATCCTAGATTTGGAATGGAGATTTTATCAGGAATCTTCAAAGGCACTGGGAGGGTAGAACATGAAATACAAAAAAGTGTTGAAATTTGACTCAAACATTTAAAGCACTCTTTTAGGAAGATGAGATTATAATTTTAAATTATGGAGTTCTGATGGGTAGAGTTAAGACAATTTCTTAGAAATTACAGGAAGACTCACACTAGCTAAAATAAAGAATATTTTCCTGACAGCTAGATTTGTCCAGCACTGAAATAGAAGAAAACTGGAAGTAGTGAGCTCTCCATCTGGGATGTGTTTTCAGAGAAACCAAGTGGAACATCTGGCAAGGATACTGTAGAAGAGATTCCCGTATGAAGGGGAATGAGGTTGCTAATCTTGAGGAATCCTTTTTGGTAGGTTGTAGAGAATATCAGTCATCTTTGCCTGTTCTGCATTCCCTTCTACACTTTTTGGCAATAGCATTGCAACTTTCCAACTTTCTTGCCCAATCTATGAAGTTTAGTGTCATACTGTATCCCAAGCAGTGGGAAGTCATATGACTTAGACCTGGCCACCCAGAACACTGCCTCCTCCTGCTACAGTGATTGGTCCAGGGGTGGGCACATGAGCCAAGATAGGCCAATGAGAGCCCTCCCAGGGTTTAAGCTGGAGCCACCGGGGAGGAGATGCTCCCGGCCCACCGGGATTGCTAAGGAGGTGGCCCGTAAATCAGTCCTTCAGGGACCAATTTGTCACCTGATAGAAGAGCCTGCTAAGAATGCAGCCAGCACAGAAGAAACAAAAGCTAGAGTCAGCGACAAGAAATGAGAGAGACTGTCCTGATAACATCTTTTGAGGCTCTAGATCCAGTCGTTCCTTCCAGTTTTATGAGCCAATAAAACCCCATTTTTTGCTTAAAGTCGTTTGAGTCAATTTTCTGTGAAATGCAACCAAATAAGCTTTAATAATATATATGTTCTCTTAGTTGTCAAACAGATATAGATATTTTATGAGATGAAATATATGTGCAAACCTCTTCTCATTCCACAAAGTATGAATGGCATTTGTAAGTATAATAGGGCTAGCTAAAGTTGGTATACTCAAGGATATGCGCCAGAAAGTCTTGCACAATAAATTGTTCAAGTTCTGTTGCACAGTTACCTTTAAGTCTCTCAGGAGCCAACTGAAACAGAAAAAGAGCATTATTTACAACATCAGCCAAAGAAGATCAGTTGCAGTGTTTGTGTAATACAAACAGTGCTTGGGGATGATATGTGTTTCTCCTATGGATCTTGGTGAGGACTTCACTTCCTCACCAACCCCGTAGAGCAAGAACAGTTAACAAATGCTGCTGTGGCTCTTCATAGTACCCCTTGCTATAAACTGTGGGCATCACAGAAAAGCAAAGGGAAATGAAATCCCATCTGTACAATGTCAAAGCAGCTCTGTGCCTTTCAATGTCTAATCGCTGAGAAACAGTCAACAGCTCTGACAATCTGGCTTCGTTAAAAGTAAGAACTGACCAACTTTAGAAGAATGAATGGATCATATGTCCCTCAGCCAGTGTTTGCTGAGTGGCAGGGCTTCTACATCTGGTTGCACAGGCTGATCCCTTCACATGGTTTCTCAGGTGAGGGGTCATCTCTGCTCAACAAGCTGGATTCCCTGGTGCAGAGCTGCATCCTAGGAGGCAGGTGCGACTTCTCCTAATTCATTAAAAGTGCAGTCTCCCCCGAATAGCCAAAATAATCTTGAAGAAGATGAACAAAGTTGGAGGTCTCACAGTTTGTGATTTCAAAACTTACCACAGAGCTACAATAATCAAAACAGTGTGGTGCTGGCATAAAGACAGACTTATAGACTGATGGAATACAATAGAGAGCCCAGAAATAAATGCTCACATCTATGGTCAATTAATTTTTGACAAGAGAGCGAAGATCATTCAATGACAGAAAGGGGAGTCTTTTCAACAAATGGTGTTGGGAAAATAGATATCCACATGTACAAGAAAGAAATTGGACCCTTACCTTACACCATATACAAAAATTAACTCAAAATGAACAAAGACGTAAATGTAAGAGCTAACGTTATAAAACTATTAGGAGAAACATAAAGGAAAATCTTCATGGTATTGGATTAGGTAATGATTTCTTGAATAAAACACAAAAGCATAGGTGACAAAAGTAAAAATATATAAATTGTACTTCATCAAAATTAAAAACTTCTGTGCATTAAAAAAACACAACTGAGTGCAGGCAACCTACAGAATGGGAGAAAATATTTGCAAATCATTTACAGGATTAATTTTAGAATATATAAAGAACTCCTACAACTCAACAACAACAAAACAAATAACCTGCTTAAAATGGGCAAAGGGCTTGAATAGCTACTTCTCCAAAAAAGATATATGAATGGCCAATAAGCACACAAAAAGATGCTGAACATCATTAATCATTCAGGAAGTGCAAATAAAAACCACTATGAGATACTGCCTCATATTCATTAGGGTGACTATTATAAAAGAACAAAAGAAAACAAAAACAGTCAGAAAATAACAAGTGCTGGCAAGAATGTGGAGAAATTGGAACCCTGTGTACTGTTGGTAGGAATGTAAAATGAAGAAGCTTCTATGGAAAAGAGTATGGCCATCGTCAAAAAATTAAAAATAGAATTACCATATGATTCAGCAATCCCATTTCTAGGTATATATCCAAAAGAATTTTTTTGCAAGCAGGGTTTTGAAGAGATATTTGCATCCTCATATTCGAAGCAGTATTATTCACAATAGCCAAAACATGGAGGCAATTGACAGATGAATGGAAAAACAAAATGTGGTTTATACATATGATAAAATTTTATTCAGCCTTAAAAAGGAAGGAAATTCTGACACATGCTACAACATGGCTGAACCTTGAGGACACATTATGCTAAGTGAAACAAGCTGGTCACAGAAAGACAAATACTGTACAATTCCACTTACATGCGATAGCTAGAGCAGTCAAATTCCTAGAAACAGAAAGTAGAATGGTGGTTGCCAGGGGCTGGGTGGAAGGAGGAATGGGGAGTTGTTTAATAGCACAGAATTCCAGCTTTGCAAGATGAAAAAATTTTGGAAATTGGTTGCACAACAATGTGAATATAGTTAACATTAGTGAGCTGTACACTTAACAGTGGTTTAAGATGGTAAATGTTTTGTATTTTACCGCCATTAAAGAAAGGTACAGTTTTCTTTCCAAGCCACACTTTTGTGGAGCTGTGTCCATTCGGAGGGTCTCCTTTGTCTAATTTACACAAAGGTGTTATAATAGGTAGCTGAGGCTCAGGGAACATGTCTCACAATGGTGTTTTGGGCAAATGCAGAGGGACAGGTTGAGGTTACAGTGAGGAAAGACCTGTAGCAAAATTGAGATGTGTCCCAAAGAATATCAGATTCAAGTGTTCAAAACCACAAATGGTGGGCTGATTTACCTTGAGAAAAATTATAGTCTCTGAAAAAACTTCTTCCTGAAAAGAAGGTCATTCAGTCTTTGTGCAGAGGTGGAACAAAGAAACACACCTGAGCAAGACTCAGGAAACAGTCCTGACGTGCTTGAAACACAGGACGAATAGGATGAAGACCTCCATGTTCTGAACTAGAAAAGTGCGGCCACGGTGATTCTGAAAATGTTCTAAGTATTTACGGTCACCCACCATGACCCTAAAACTGTCCAGTAACTCACCCAGAAAATGATTAATTTTAAGTAATGCCATTTCTAATGAAACTTCCAAGATAAATTAGTTGCAAAAATGTACATTCTGTTAACTAAATGAGTCGACTGACAGAGCACAAGTGTTAGATGTGAGCCGATTAAGTGTTGGCAAATGGCTGATTCGGAGGACAGAGAAATTGATCTTAATTCATTCTTTTGATCGAAATTAGATACAAGGTCCAGTGAACTGTTGGGGTCACCAAATTTATGACTATTTATGTGAGAATAGTTACAATTTATCTAAAAAGGGCTTAGGAAAAATTTAAAGAGAAGGCAGTACAGAACACATTCTTCTTTTATCACATCACAAAATATCATCTCATTGATAATATTCCTATAGAACACATTGTTTCAGAGGCACAGAAGGGCAGTTTTATGTATTAGGGATTTGATGTTAAATGCCTCAGTGGAAAGACATTATTGAAGGATGTTGATTCTCCCTAATTTTTCCATACATTTAGAGCAATTCCAATCAAATACACCACATGCCTACTTTTTTAAAACCCAGCAAAAAAAGAAAAACATGAATTCTACTAGCTGAGAAATTGTTATATAGGAAGAGCAATGAGGGAGAATTTTATTAACAGATGTGAAAACATTATATGGTTCACAAATAGACACACGCATCTGGATAGAGTTCACACTAGTATGAAGTTGAGTGAGAGGTAAAAGATGGCTTGGTTATTCAGAGCCCAAGGTTGACTGGACAACCATTTGGGAAGAACAGAGTAGATGTAGGCCCCTATCATGCCAGATTTTATTCAAGTTGATTAAAGTTTTAAATATAAAACCTGAAACCATTATGTCCCAAAACAATACAGATGAGTCTTTATATAATCTTGACAAGGAGGTAGAATTTCTAAACGTGACCCCAAAGGCAGAAGGCTCAGAGGGAGAGCTTTAAAAGATTTTACACATAAAATATAGAGATCAGCACACATTCCTTTCAAATACCGCAGAAATGGTCACAAAACAGTCTGTGATTAGGACACAGAGGAACCCTTCATTGGTTGATAGGTAGGGGTGGCAAATCCCCAAGCAGAAAACAGTGATCCATATCCATTGACTTCAGTACAATTATGCATTTTTAGAAAAAAATTAAAAATATATCCACTCTCATCTCCCTCATCCCCCTCCAAAAATCTCCCAGAAAAACAAACAAAAAATAATCCTTACCACTTAGAAACTTAAAATTAAAACCACTTTATATCAAATTCTTGATTGAAAGCCAAAATCAAAACTGAAATTGAAGAAGAATCAACAATTAGAGCACTAAACAGCTACATCTATGGGCTGGCGCCAGCACATCACTGCCAGGGACATTTCACAGATTTCAAAGCTTTTAGTAAATCATAATGCAAAATGGAAGTCAGGGCACATTTCTTGTTTTTTTCTCTCCACATAATTAATGAAATTCAAAAGAGAACAAATCCTTCAAAGTGGAGAGGATGGAATGGGTTTGGGATGGGTGGGTCATCAGCTGCTGTGGGGTTTCTGCAAATTTTGAGGCCATGGAAAGGCAATGGAAGCATCTAAGCATATGAAAAAGAGGGGGAAGCCAAAAGCCAGAAGACGGTCACAAAAGGGGCTGCAGCAGACTTGGGAACCCCTTGTCCTAATGAGTGCCCAAGGGGCCCCCAAGCTCTCAGCACCCTGACTGTCTATAGGGACCTATGTCAGTTACTTGCCCCCACTCCCCAGCACACAGTTTTAATTCATCCTCCACCTCCAATCACAGACCGAATAGCTGCTTAGCATTTATCCACTAGCCAACAAACCAAAAACCACATCATGAGAGTTCTTTTGAAGAAAATGCAAACAAGAAGTCTGAAACATTAATATACGGGTGTTGGCATCCTAGATCAAAGCCATCTTCATTTAGGGGCCTCTCTGTACACACCTCACCTCCTACCCCAGATGTCATTTCAGGTAATGAAGAAAGGGGAGGGTATCTGAGAGACTTAGTGCCTCTCTCCCCATAAGGACCATTTGAAGTAAAAGATCAGAATAAATTAGTTTAGCACATAGATTATAGTTTTCCTCAATCACTAGCAGTTGGGGTTCATGAAGGAGGCTGGTTTGGCTGTAGACAAAAACAAGGAGTTGCAGTGTGAGTTAAAATATGTGAGCTTGCTACATCTTGACCCATCTAAATGTTTTCCTCTCAACATCAACACACAGGCTTCTGAGCAGCCACCTACACAGACTGGTACCCCTGTTATTTTATGGCTTCCACTCTCCAGCAGACACTCAAAAGCTGTCTGGCCTGTCTTTTCTTTCTTCCCTCCAGCTATACTGGAAAGTGTCCCTCTTCTTTCAGTGAACCCATGGTTACCACCCTCAAACCCATGGTCAACACCCTTCCTGTGGGATAACATCCCCTCTTGTCTTCTCACACTTTAAAATCATGACTTAATGGGAACTATAGCTTCTGCCCAATCTCCTATTAATGTCCCTTTTTGTACACCCAAATCTGTGCAATTTTCTCAGGAGCCAGGAGCTACTCTGAGGCTCTGCTGCTCCCCAGTTGTCGAGGCACTGGGCCAAGCAAGGCTGGTAGGGACAGCAAGTAGAGAAGGGCCAAACCAGCCCCAAAAGGCTGCACTGCAAGTGGAGACAGTCCACTCAATACAAAAGTGGAGCTCTGAGACTTGTCCCCAAGCCTGTTTCCTTCTAACCATATTGTTTTTGCACAATACTAGGGAATAGGGAAAATGGAGGATGTGTTTCCCATTTGGCCTTAACGTCCAAGTAGAGGCCTGAGTCATAGAAATCCATCATCAGAGATGCATGCAACCTAAACGACACCTCCTCCTATTTCCTTTATCGGTTGGAAGATTGGCAGGGGTGTTTGCTTCTTTCTCTCTCCCTCTCTTCTGAGATATGCTCAAGGATGAGAGGATCTGGGTGTATGGTCACCTTCAATATGCAGACAGATTGACTGCTTATGGAATTTCTGCCAGGGAATGGAATCTGGAAATCTGTTCATTTCATTCATGTATCCATTTCAGAGCAATTATCTCCCCAAATACATGTAGAATAAATAGCTTTTTTATTTTACTTTTAAGAAAGATAGAAGTTGATATATGGAGAGAGGGATGGTTAAGAGCAGACGACAGTGGAAGAGAAGTCTTTCTAGGAGGCACTTTCCAAGAGGAAAGCCCTCTGTCTGCTTGGCCAGGTGAGGGGCGCAGTGGGAACGGGAGGTGCCCACAGCTTCAGGAAGCTCTGTTTTAGCCTCACTGCACATTCAACAAGAAGAACGGATATCACTATACTCAGCTTCTGGCTCCTTTGTTTTCCAGAAGAAGGTTATTATCCTGGGATAAGCAAACTTCAGGAAATTGTTGATAAGTCACCATTGTCTGGATCTGTTTCTCTTAGCATGCTTTGAATTTGAAAGAATAAATTCATTAAAAGTAAGAGCTTGGGCTCCCTGGTGGAAATTATAGTAAGAGGACAGATGAGATCATCCGGGACAGTACCTGGGACTATCTGTAAAGCAATGAATGAAAGGGTCAGACCCACATCCTAGAGGACGGGGAAACGAGGTGGAAGGCCAGGCACAAAGCTTTAAGATGGACTCACAGCATGTGAATAGAAAGCTCCACCAGAGATAGTCTTGCAGGGCCCTGGGAAGTGAAAGCAAAGCAAGCCTTTAGGTATTGCCCTCAGTTAACATCCATTGCCAATCTTCCTTTTTTTTTTTTTTTGCTTGAGGAAGATTCACCCTGAGATAACAGCTGTGCCAATCTTCATCTATTTTGTATGTGGGTCACTGCCACAGCATGGCTGCCAACTAGTGGTCTAGGTCTGCGCCCATGAACCAAACCCAGGCTGCTGAAGCTGAGCACGCTGAACTTAATCCCTAGGCCATGGGGCTGCTCCCCTTTTTTTTAAAAAAAGAAAAATATTCTTCTGTGTTGATGGAAATGTCCCATATCTGCACTGCTTAATATGGTAGCCAGTAGCTATATGTGACTATTAAGCATGTGAAATGTGGCTAATGAGACTGAGGAAAATTGAATTTTTAATTGTATTTCGTTTTAATTACTTTGTATTTAAATTCAAATAGCCACATGTAGCTTGTGGCCACCATATTGAACAGGGCAGGTCTAAAGAACTTTCTTAATATTAAAATGATTTGGAGCTTATTTTAATAGATGAAAGGAAATTTTAAAAAATTTTGGTGTATATTTGTTGATATTCAACCCCATAATCTCATTCATAGGCAAACAAACAAATAAATCCCAGACATATTGGCAAATCAAGTGTTACTGGTATATTATATTGTTAACACTATAACAAACACTAACTGTTTGACCCCAGGATCAAGTGGCTTTAGCTGAAGTTTTTAAATGCTAGAGGAGAGCCAATAACAGGTAGTGTGATTGTGGGTTTAGACAAAATAGTGTAGAGTATAGATATCATGAGAAAACTCAGGGGACAAAAGAGAGCTTGATAGTGCTAACGGAAAAAAGAATAGCCTGATATTTTGTGCTCTCCTTTCCTCATGTCTAATGTCCTTTCCTAATCATTATGGTAGCCCAGAATGGGGCACACAGTGTGGAGTGCCAGCATTTTAAATATTGAAAATTAACCAGGAAACGGGTGGTCCTAGGTTGTTTCTCTGAAATGTCCAATCCAATAGGACAAAGAGAGAGAAGAGATACGGTCATAAGTGTCCAGGACCAAAGACACGGATGCTCTAGAGGGTGAGAAGAAGGCAGGGAGGAGCCCTAGAGGGGTCTTCTGAGTGGCCAGCCTGCTGTATCAGAAGTTTCCATTCATTTTATTCCATTAATACTTATTGAGCATGTTAACATTTATAGAGTTCTTGATGGTAGTGATCCCTGAGTGAACAAAAGAGACATGACACCTGCCCCTCAATGAACTAAAAATCTACTGGGGTAGGCAGGAGTTAAGGATATCATCATACTAAGAGTTGATTAAGCCCAATTGTATTGGTGGCTATGAAAGCATTTGACTGGCACACCTGACCTAGTTGTAATGGGGAGGAGAGTAGGGCTGAGCCAAAGCCTCCCTTAAGAAATCATATTTCAGCTGCTACCTGAGATGTCAGTAGGTGCTCTCCACAAGAAGGATGGAGAATATTCTAGGAAAGGAAATCATCTGGGGATCAGAAAGACCAGTGTGACTGGAAGCAGAAGATAGCAAGAGACCCATAGGCAGGGTAGAGTCATACGGGTCCTGGAGGACACTCCAGGATTTTGGCACTTTACCCTAAAGGACTTTTGGTGGACCTTGCCCCTAAAAACATACACATGTCCTGAGCGTCTGCAGAGCCATCTGGGAGGAGCACATCCTCTTTTCCAGCCACGGCTGCATGCAGGGATAATGGAGAGGTCAGCCAGGATTTGGGCAAGCACAGTGTAGGACAGCAGTGGTGTCCATCTGTCCTGGCCAAATTTATTTGACACTGAAAACAAATTTTAATTCCGTGGATCCTGCCTTATCTGGGCTGGCTATAGAGTCTTCCCAGCCATGGCTTTTACCCAAGGTCATTACTTACTAAACGGCAGTGGGGCACTTCAAGGGCACATGGATGATGAAAGAACATGAATTTGTGGTGAGAACTTTGCTGCAGGTATCCACCACAGAATCTGGTCTCCACACTTGAGCTCATCTCTGACTGAACAGAGGGGAGCCATCTAATTATCTTGCATTTACCCAAAGTGAAGCAGCCAACGGCATTTCATGTCAGTGTTATCAGAAGCTCCAACTTCCCCAGACATTCTGCTCAGTTCTTCACTGCAGAAATTCAGAACTGAAAACTTCCATAATCTAGGCTCCACATCCACTCTGTGATTTTGTGAAGAATCATAAACACTAGAATCTGTTCAGATCTCCAGATCTGGCATGGCAAGAGAGAGTTGTATGCATTTTAGTCTGTTGTCACTGCATGACTAATTAAATTTGCATTTCAGAGAAACAGCAAACTACTTTTTAGCTTAAGTATGTCCAAGGATGTGGAACTATTCCATGAGACAGATTTATACTCACAAAATTATTTGTTGTTTCTCCCAAATGCAAATTTAACTGGAACTTCTATATTTTATCTGGCAACCCTATGTGTGGGTGACATCTCATTGTCAAAGATGGAGTGGAAAAGACTTCTGCGAGATGTTTGGCAAACAAATTGGTGTAGCAGGTGATAACTTGAATGGCTGCAGGGTTTGTAGTCATGTTGGCTCTGAATGGCAGCGTCGTGGAAAGAACAGGATATGGAGTCCAGCCAGTCTAGCTTTGAACTTCAGTTCCATCATTGTGTGATCTTCTGCAAGTACCTCGATTTCTCTTAGACTCAGGCTTCTCATTTACAATGAGGACGAATGACACTTGTTTTTCAGAGTTTAAGTAAAGATTGAAGAAAATTTATGCCAAGGATGTGGCGTCTTGTAAATATATGAATTTTAAAAATACAGTAACACTGGTCAAAATCTTCCCAAGGGAAGACTAACATGACTGAAGAAAATAGGTCTTTTAGAAAACCAAAGGCTGAGTGAAGCGTCACAGGCAGCTGTGGGGAGAACTAGAGGAGGTTTTCTGAGTGCATCCTGACCTGCTACAGTGGATTTGGACGTTGCCTCTAGTCTGCCACTGTGGATTTTTACCAGTAGGCTGCCCTACACCTCTCAGGACGTGACAGATGCTTCTTGACTAAAATAAAGACATTTGAGGGAGATGTATTGAAAGGAATTGAAGCTGGCTTGGGTTTAAAAGAGTTCAAACCATTGATCTATTACTTGCATTGATTTAACATAAAATTGGAACCAAAAGAGTTACTATGTGTGTTTTGGTGATGAAGATGGTCTGAATTTGTAGAAATAGGGTAAGGTTTACAAAAGGCATCTCAGTAAATGAACATAATGAAGTGGCTGCTTTGTCTACACAATTGTACTGAGAGGGGCACAAAAGAGTGGAGAGAGAGGACGGCTCCTGTGGATCAGGCACTGAGTGGTCCTGCATCTGTGTAGTGTTTTATTATTTGCGTATTTATTATTTGATACTCTGTTCAGAAAGTGAACCCTAATTCTCCTCTCCTAAGTGAAGCTGGACTCAGTGACTCACTTTTAATAAATAGATTTGGGTGGAGGTGACTATAGGACTTCCAAGACTAGGTCATAAAAGGCATTGCCTCCTCCTCCTCTCTCTGGGATTACTTGCTCCAGGAGAAGCCGATGCCATAGTGTCAGGACTTGCAAGCAGCCCTACAGAAAAATTCACAGGATGAGGAACTGAGGCCTCCTGCCAACAGCCATGTGAGGGAGCCATCTTGGAAGCAGATCCTCCAGGTCTGGCCAGGCCTTCAGATGACTGCAGGCTCGTGAGTGACCCTCAGTCAGAGCCGCCCAGCTAAGCTGCTTCTGGGTCCCTGACCATCAGAAACTATGTGAGATGATAAATGCTTGTTGCTTTAAGCTGCTAAATTTGGGGGTAATTTGTTATGTGGCGATGAATAATTAGTACAAACAATAATAGCTAAAATGTACTGAGTACTCAATATGTGCCAAGGACTCTTCTAAGCATTTCACACATGCTATTTTTTTCTCTATTTTACAGATGAGGAAACTGAAGTACAGAGAGGTTACATAACTTGCCCAGGGTAAATACATAGTCAGTGACCTAAATATAGATTCTCCTTCCATACATGCTCTCTGTCACATATGTTTGTTTTACTGCTGTACTGCTTTCCTTACAAGATTATAAATCCCACAAAGTCAGGGGAGATATTCCACTCATATCCCAGCAGAGTGCTTACAACACCAGTATGCCTGAAATAAATATTTGGATAAATTGAATAAATGGATGATGAAGAAATAAATTAAAAAATCATTATACACCAGCTCTTTGCCCATGAGGCTTGAGCTTTTGGGTCTAACACAGAGCCATATATGGGAACTTCACCGTTGAGTGGTGTTAGAATCTCCTTTCATTTAGAATCTGAAAAATTGGACTTCATTTTGTTGCCAATTTTAGACAGTGCACAACGGCCCAATCTAACCCAGAAACCCAATGTTTCACAAATTTGCACTTAAATCCAAGGAAAATTGGAAATAACCTAAATACCCAACATTAGAGTTTAATAAATTATGGCACTTCAGTGCAATGAAATTTTATGCAACCTCTAAAATTATAAAACTGCATTGAATCAAGAAAAATGTTTCAAACAATATTTAACCAAAAATAGCAGAAACAAAGTAAAATTTAGGCAAATTCATATTATATACATTATGCAGTTATTAAAAATAATGAAGCATATTTATTTGTACTCCATGGCGGGAACTCCAAGATATATTTCTGAGTTTTAGTGTTAGCAACACATGGATAGTATTGTGCAAAATAATAGTTTTCATTATAAAACAAAGAAAAATTCCTTTCCTAAAATGAACCCTAGTCTAAATGACAATAAATACCGGAAGAGTATTTTAAGGGAAGCATTGTTCTTGTGCGTAAAGCTGAAGCAAGCCTGGCATGTCAATGAACATGGTACGTCATGCCAATGGCACCACACGTCAGTGAGCATGTGACCCAGCACAAAGCAGGATCAACTGGATATTAGCAGACCTCGGCCAGAAGATGGGCACAAGGATGCCCAGAATGCAGTAGAGAGAAGCTTTACATATTGTCTGGTCAAACTCTTCACTTTATAGATGTGGAAATTGAGGCACAGAGAGGTGAAGGGTTGTGCTGCAGGCCAGACTGCTAGAAACTGCAAGAACTGAGGTGAATATTCAGATCTCTGGAGTCTTAATTGAATGATAGGGAATGCTGCACACTCTGCAGCTATTTCATATATGTGTATGCCATGATGATACACTACTATTATGCCTAGTTTACAGATGGTCAAATTGAGGTCCAGAGAGTTTGAGAGACTTGTGTGTTTGTCCAGAGGGTGACATGTGAGACTGCCCAGGTTCAAATCTTTCTCAAATATTTCACAAGTGTATGACTTGGGAAAGTTGCTTAGTCTCTCTAAGACTCAGGGTCATCTATAAAATGGGGGCAAAAATAGCCCTAAGTTGTAGGACTGTTGTGAGGATCAAACAAGATAGCTCACCTAGGGCTCCTGGCAGAGCACCTGCACATGATGATAATTTAATCAATATTAACTCTTTTTTATTGTTTATGTATCAACCATGAGAGATTGGAGCTGGAATTCCAAACTGACATTTGGAATTCTACAAATGTTCTACAGCTCCAAGCCTGACATTCTTTTGGACATAACTCAGCTGCCATCTGATGCTGACACTGCCATAAGTAAGGGGTGTGACCTTGAGCAATTTGTTTCCTATTTCTGAGGGTGTTCCTCACCTTTGCAATAAGATGTGGGTGCTTGGGGCTAGGTTTGGTGGGCTCTGAGATTGCTTCTCACTCTGGGATGCTATTCATTCACTCGTGCATTCCTTCCTGAGCACCCACCATGTAAAATGAGTGGTCCCAGGACTGTACAGGATGCAGAGATGGTCCTGCTCAAAAGGAAGCTTAGGTAAGATGTGTGTATAATACAGTGTATGATCAGTTAGAAAATGAAAGGTGCTGCTGTTAGAAGGAGAGAGAGGTGCAGGTCTTTGGGCTTCAGAAGGGAGTAATCCACATTCAACATGTAGAGTTAAAGGAGGTTAAGTGGAGAAGGGAGCTTTCAAGATGGTCCTTGAAAGGCAAGTGGGCTGGAGGAAAACTGGAGAATGAACCTTAAGAGGAAGGGAGGCAGGCCCACATGTTTCAGGTGTTAAATACAGATCAGATAGAAAGGCATGATAACACAGAGCAACAGTGGACAGTCCAGGGTGGCAAGGCCTGGACTAGGATAGATCTGTGAAAAGGGAGGATGGGGAGGAAGAAGGGAAAAAGAAAGAGTCAAAGATGGCTCTGCCCTTCCAACTATGAAGCCTGGAGGCTGAGGATGGTTCTAACGTTGTTCATGTGCCCCAAGGAAGATCAGGCTTGGGAAGAGGGGCTGATCGAGTTCTACTGGGGAACTGCTAAATGTGGGGTGTCCATGGGACATTGGGTGGTGATGGCCAGGAGAAAGCAGACACAAGGAACTGAATCTCTGCAGCAAGGCCAGGGCTAACTGCACATGAGGGGCACCTTTGCTCATTAAGGGGCACCTTTCTTCCTTCAAGGACTCGCCAGGCACCTTCTCCACTGCACTGTTAGGGACTGTGAGTGCAAAGATGGATCAAGCACCCCATCCCTGGCCTCTGAACAGATTAGTTCTTAGCAGTGACAGTCAAAGGCTTCAGGGTGGAAGAGGTAGGGCTATTAGGAGAGATTCTGTGCTCATGTCTGTGGGGCATTAGTTGTGGAAGGGTCTAGGTCCTGGTCTCCACCTATGGCTGACTGACCTGGCACTGCTCTGGGCACATGGACTGCATTCACAGAGCTGCATGGAGATTCTGATAGCCCTGGGCAGAGGGAGATGAACAGAGGACACAAGCCAGGGCTAGTGGTCCTTATTGATTTATTTTTTCCAAACGCAGCTGTCAGTTATGTGGAAGAATAGTATTAACCAAAGGCAGAAGAGAGCAAGGAGGGCCTGATGGAGGTGAGGTGGGGAGGAGAGAGGTGGGAAAGAAGGGACGGGAAGGTGCTCTCCTCCATGCCATGCTCCCCACCTGGCCTGTCCCTACAGTCACTGCTGCTGTCATCTTCTCTCCTTATAATACAGAAATCTGACATCAAGTTAAACACTGATTATTTGATTTGGTGATTAGTGGGATTAAGATTTGTGTGGGAGTTGGGGGATGAGAGACGTGGCTGAGGAGGAACAGCTATCTCATGACAAGATCCAAGGGCAAATAGAGGCACCGTGGTAAACGTGAGCTGGAGCTTTTAAGTGCATGCCCATTTCGCTTGCATTGCCTGAGCCCCACATCTCAGGGGACCAGGAGGGCCTGCAGAGATGGGCTTGCTACTTGATGTGGCCAGGAGCAGAAAGGGCCAGAGGGTGAGCCCAGGAATAGTCCTTTGAGTGTCTCAATTATAAAGGCCATATTGAAAATCAGGAGCTGAGAAGATGTAGAAAGAAACAGTCAATGATGAGCAATGAGCACAAAGTCAAAAGGAAGGAAAATGCAGCAGTTTCAAGCTTTGGAGTCGCACCAATCTGACTTGGAGTCCAGGTGTGTCATGCCCTACGTGGGAGACCTTGGGCAAGTCACACAATTCTTCTGTTAGAGTTGTGCTCCAATTTGTGTAGCAGAAACACAAAAGAATGGCTTAACCAATTAGGGATTTGTTTTCTCACACAAAGCAAAGTCCTGAGATTGCTGAGATTGCTGGCACCATGGCTCTCAATGTCATCCCTGTTCCAGGCTCCTCTCTTCCCATGCCACCACCCTCAGGTGAGGCTTTTGTCCTCTTACTCACTGCCTCATGTTTATAGTAGGTTGCTCCTCTCCAGCCTTGTGTCTGCAGTCCGGGCAACAGAAGGAAAGAAGCAGAGAATGATGGCAGTACTTCTGGGAGGCAAAGCCTCCACTGAAACCTTCAGCTCAGGGCAGATAGATTGTCACCTCTGGCTTCAAGGGGGCTGGCGAGGCAACTGGGTGCATTACTACCCTGAACAAAATATTCTGTTGGTGAATTAGAAGGGGAATGAATGCTGAATAGGCACGTAGGAGTGTCTGCCCTGCCTCTTCCATATCTGTACAATGGTCAGGTGATAATCCACTCAAGGAGTGTAGCACAGAACGTGGCATGTAGTAAACACAGTAATGACCACTGTTAATGATGTGAAGTACCCTCTTTAGCTGCCTCTGAGAGAGTCAGAGTGAGCACCTGACCAAAACTGAAAGGAATTTTTCTTTTGAGAAAAGTGTTGTTGGGTATATGTATACGTCCGAACTTACCAAAATGTATAACATTAAAAATGTGCAACTTTTTGTGTCTTAAGCATACATTGAAACAGTTGGGGAAAAAAAAGAAGAGTGTTGATTGAAAATATTTCCTCACTTGAACTGCCATATTCATCCAGAAGTTTGTTGCCATTTTTTTAAAATAAATTTAATTTTTTAGAATAGTTTTAGATTTACAAAAATTTTGTGAAAAGAGTACAGAGTTCCCACATACTCAACACCCAGTTTCTCCTACTGTTACCATGTTACATTAATATGGCACATTTGCCAAAATTAATGACCTAATATTGATACGTTAGTTTCACCTAAAGTCCTTACTTCATTCACATTCTTTTAGTTTTTACCTGAGTCCTTTTTCTGTTCCAGGAGCCCATGCAGGATACCACATTGCGTTCAGTCAGATCTCCTTAGGCCCCTCTTGTCTGTGATAGTTCCTCGGACTTTCCTTGCTTTTGATGATCTTGACAGTTTTGAGGAGTACTGGTCGGGTACATTTTAGGATTTTAGGATGCCCCTCTACTGGGATTTCTGTGATGCTTTTCTCCTGATTAGGCTGGGGTTTTGGGTTCTTGGGAGGAAGATCACAGAGGTCCTCACCATTCTCATCACATCATATCCGGGATACACAGTACCAACATGACATCACTGTTGATGTTGACCTTGATCACCTGGCTGAGGAAGTGTTTGTCAGGCTTCTCCACCATAAAGTTGCTCTTTTTTTCCCTTCCTATACAGTACTCTTTGGAAGGAAGTCATTATGTTCAATCCACACTTAAGACATGGAGAGTTATGCCCCACCTTCTTGAAGGCTATCTACATAATTTATTTGGAATTCTTCTGCATGAGAGATTTGTCTCTTCTCCCTATTTATTCATTTATTCAATCATTTATTTATATCACTCTGGACTCATGAATATTTATTTTATACTTTGGGCTATAATCCAATATTATAATATTTGTTTTGTTACTCAAATTGTTTCAGCTTTGTCCACTGGGAACTCTTTCAGTTGGCTTCTGTGCCCCTCTGACATACCCCCCATCAATATGTTTTGTTGTGGTGGTGGTTTGAGCATTTCCTTACTTTCTGACCCTACAAGATGCTCTAGGCTCATCTTGTATATTTCCTTCCCCAGTCCTAGTATCAGCATTTCTCTGAAGACCCCTGTTTCTTTTTATTGAAGAATGATGTTAGAAACCAAGATCCGGGAGCGAGGTGTGCTCCTTGCTACTGGGCTGTTCTTGCATCTAGGACCTCTCAGGGGACAGAGGAAAGAAATATATGTGTGTATACTAACCCACATGTATGTATGTGTGTACCCATCCATATCTATATTAATTTAAACATAAGTTTATACTATTTCTCCAACTCTAATCTATTACCACATGGAACATTTTAGCTTCCTTTCCTTGCTTATCTGTCAGTTCCCTCTCCAGCAGGGAAAAATCTGGCTCCTGCCATCTATATCCTGCAAAATTATCCTCCAAAAGTTGAAGAGAAATAAAAACTTTCTCAGAAAAACAAAAACTGAGGAAATTCATCACTGGCAGATCTGTCCTGCAAGAAATGTTTGAACAGTTTTTCGGGTAAAAGGGAATATGATGTAGATGAAAAACTAATCTATGTAAAGCAAGGAAGAATGTTGGAGAAGGAATAAGTGAAGGTAAAATGGATTATTTTATTTTTCTTATTCTTAATTGATCTAAAACATAACGGTTTAAAGTAATAATAGTAACAATTATTGGGTCATTGTAGTATACGAATAGGTGAAATAAGTGAATGACAGTGGTATGTCAAGATCCAGGATCTCCTTGAACATGACCTTGAACACCCTTGTTCTCCAGAGAGCTGTCTATGCTGTAATCTTTACACCATTTGACAACATCTGGGGGCAGGCAAACTCGCAGTCAGTATGTCGTGACTGACTGTTAGTCCAGTAAATGTAGAACAGCATATTAATCCTCATGGGGACTGGGGAACCAGGGAGATAGTAGAAGAAGAAACAAGAAGAAGCTGAAGACACACGCTCAGGTTTATGAGCTGGAGCCACAGGGAGTGGAGGTGGGAGTAGGAGGTCAGATTCACACTTGAGAATACAGTAGGGAAGCTATTTGAACAGGATGGAGTACTGTAGGGTCAAGGCTTGTGAGCTGGGCAACAAGGCACAGGGAATTTCCACTGCTGTAGTTCTTTTCAGTGCCTACCGCGGTTTTCCTGGGGACACTTGCTTAATTCACCTGAGATACAGGTGCGCTGCTACCCTCAATTGACAGGCAGTGAGTGACTTGGGGCACAATCTTCCAAACTGTTGAGTATGAGAGTTGGCTGAAGTTGTGTGAGCCTGCAGTTTAGCTCAGTTAAAGGGCTTGGACAACTGGACCCAAGGACATTCTGCTGGAGGAGCTGGGAAGGGAGAAACTGGCCTGGATCTCTGCACAATCCACACAGTGCAACGTGTACTTGTTGATGAGTAGAGAGAGGAATGACCACGGGGAACCCCGGGAATCTATTAGAGGAAAGAGTGCTTCCAAGAAACTCCACACTCATTGTGGAATTTGCTGTACTGGGCTTTCACTTTTGACAAAACACTGAGGGCTAGATTGAAATGTCCCTAGAATATGAAAACAAATGTCTCTTCTGAGACTCACATGTCATAAAGTGAAGAAATGTTTTCTCTTTTTAGCAGTTATTACTAGAATTCTTTACTCTGAAGGGATTTGGTTTTTTTTGGAGATTGGTTTTATAAGCCTATTGACGGGATAGAAAGAAGCTCCCAGAACCCGGGTTTTGGGCTGGTGCCTAGTTTCCATAAGGAAGAGAAAAACTGCCTAATAAATGGGAGGGGGAAGAATCTGATGTTCCTACAGGGACAAATCCAGGTGGGAAGAGGAAGGAGCAAGAAGAACTGACTCCCGTGGTAGGGGATGGTTAAGCGCTCTGCAGTTGAGAGCAGATCCAAAAAGGGAGAAGAGAAATGCCTGATAGTTTTTTTTTTTTTTTAATCATGTTGGGGTTGGATGATGCAAACCCTCTCTGCCATCTCCTCTGTAAAACTGCTCCCATTTTGGGATGTGTGGATTGGGGTGGGGAATTATGAAGGGAAGAGGAAGATCCAGGCAACAGGCTGCACCTATGTAATTGATGAGAGAAGCTCTTTGACAAAAGTCACGAGAAATGATAAGTTGTGGTGTTTTTTTCTTCTTCTTTGATCAAGGCAGGGTGAGTGAAGCCTAAAGATCCTTTAAGTCTTGGCTGAATATGAAAAAAAGCTGTAGCAATCATTAACTTATCTGTGTGAACTAAAGTGTGGACACTTCACAGAATCAGTATACCTCTCAGTGTTTAGGGGAGGTTGTTAAATTTTCTCTGACTTAATGGAAACCCATGACTGGCTAATTTGCCCATTCTGGCACCCCATATTCATGATCTTGTAAATAAAATAGGCTCACCCAAAAAGCAGCTTGAGAAGTGAAAGTCAAAGAAAGCCAAGATTTCAGAATGGAATGGTCTCCTTTGAACAGCTTTCCACAGCAAATGAAGGTTACATATTTTTTCCCTCACCTTTCCTTTAGAGAAGTGGTTTTTGAATGTGGACCTTTAATCAGCAGCATCAGCATCACTTGGAACTTGTTGGAAATACAAATAATTGTGCTCCATCCCAGACCTACTGAATTAGAAACTCTCGGTATGGGGACCAGAAAGCTGCATTATCACAAGTCCTTCCGATGTAAGCTAAAGTTTGAGAACAATTGCTCTAAAGCAGTCAGTCTTAAACTGAATTCAGGCATCTGTGAATCCGATGGGAAAAATATATATGCCAGTATTTTCACTAACATTTAACTGAAAGTCAGCATTTCTTTAATTGTGAATATAGTCCAAAAGGTACAGTAGTATTGAAAGCATCTGGTTTTATCAATAGAAAAAATTTTATATCAGATGTTATATCTGAATGTATATATTCAGATATAATTTGCACATCATACAATTCACCCATTTAAAGTGTACAATTTAATAGTTTTTAGTATATTCACAGATTTATACACTCACTACCACAATCAAGTGTAGAACATTTTCTTCACCACAAAAAGAAACTCCATACCTATTAATAGTTGCTCTCCATCTCCTTCCTCACAGAAATGATTTATTTCTGTCTTTTTAGATTTGCAGATTCTGGAGATTTCAAGTAAATGGAATTATACTATATGTGGTATTTTGTGATTGGCTTTTTCACTTAGGATACTATTTTTAAGAATCATCCATGTTGTAGCATATATCGGTACTTCATTCCTTTATATTGTCAAGTAATGTTCCGTCGTACGGATACAACACATTTTATGTATCCATTTATCAACTGATGGACATTTGGGTTGTTTTACTTTTTGGCTATAGTGAATAATGCTGCTAGGAACATTTGTGTACAAGTTTTTGTGTGGACATATGCTTTAATTTCTCTTGGGTATACCCCCAGGACTGGAATTTCTGGGTCATATGGTAACTCTGTGCTTAACTTTTTGAGGAAATGTCAGACTGTTTTGCAACGTGGTTGCAGCATTTTACATTCTCACCAACGATGTATGGAAGTTCCAAATTCTTCACATCCTTGTCAGCACTTGTTATTATCTGATTTTTTGATTATAGCCGTCTTAATGAATGTAAAGAGGTATCTTATTGTGGTTTTGATTTGCATTTCCCTGATTGCTAATGATGTTGAGCACCTTTTCATGAGACTATTGGCCATTTGTATATCTTCCTTGGAGAAATGTCTATTCAGACCCTTTGCTCATTTTAAAATTGGGTTGTTTTTTTACCACTGAGTTGTAAGAGTTCTTTACATATTCTAGATACAAGTCATCTATCAGATATAGGCTTTGAAAATATTTTATACCGTTCTGTGGGTTGCATTTTCACGTTTTATGATACTCTCTGAAGTCAAACATTTTTAGCTTTGTTAGAGTCCAATTTACCTATTTTTCTTTTGTCACTCACACTTTTGGTATTTTATCTAAGAAACCATTGCCTAATAAAAGGTCACAAAGATTTATATCTAGGTTTTCCTCTAGGATTTTATAGGATTGTGTCTTATATTTATATTTTTGTTCCATTTTGAGTTAATTTTTGCATACAGTGTGAGGTAGACGTCCAAATTTATTCTTTTGCCTGTGGATACCCAGTTGTCCCAGCACCATTTCTTGAAAAGACTATTCTTTCCCCCACAGAATTGTATTAGCACCCTTGTTGAAAACCAATTGACCAGAAAAGTAAAAGTTTATTTCTGGGCTCTCAATTCTGTTTCATTGATCTCTATATCTATCTTTATGATAGTGCTACACTGTCTTGATTACTATAGATTTGTAGTAAGTTTTGAAATTGGGAAGTGAATCCTCCAACTATGTCCTCCTTTTTCAAGATTGTTTTGGCTATTTTGGGTCCCTTGCATTTCGATATGAATTTTAGAGTAGGGTTATAAATTTCAGCAAAACAGGCACCTGAAATCTTGATAGGAATTGCTTTGAATCTATAGATTAATTTTGGTAATATTGCCATCATAGCAATATTAAATCTTGCAATCCATGAACATAGATGTCTTTTCATTTGTTCAGGTTTTCTTTAATTTCTTTCAATAATGTTTGTAGTTTTCAGAGTATAAATTTGCACTTTTTATGAATTTATTCCTAAGTGTTCTATTCTTTTTGATAATACCACCAACAATACAATACAATGATATAATAACATAATAAAGTACAATAAAGTAAATGAAATTTTTATCTTAATTCAATTTTCTGATTGTTCATTGCAAGTGTGTAGATATATAATTGACTCCTGTATGTTGATGTTTCCTGCAACCTTGCTGAAATGGTTTATAAATTCAAATTGTGTTTTAGTGGATTCCTTAGGCTTTTCTGTAGGTAAGATCATGCCATATGCAAGTAGAGAATAGTTTTACTATTTTTTCTTATTATATATCTTATTTGCAGAAGACAGTTTCTTCCATACCAACGTGGATGCCTTTTATTTCTTTTTCTTGCATAATTGCCCTGGCTAGAATCTTTAATACAATGTTAAATAGAAGCGGGTGAGCAGACATCTTTATCTTGTTCCTGATCTTAGGGGGAAAGCATCCAGTTTTTCACCCTTAAGTATGGTGTTAACTGTGGGTTTTCATAGATGTCCTTTATCAGGTAATGCGATTTCCCTTTTATTTTGTTTTGTTGAATATTTTTATGAATAAAGGGAATTGGATTCTATTAAATGCTTTTGCTGTGCCTATTGAGATGATGATGTAATTTTTATCCTTTGTTCTATTAATATGGTGTATTCATTGGTTGATTTTCTAAAGTTAAACCAATCTTACACTCCTGGGGTAAATCCCACTTAGTAATTGTTTGAAATCCTTTTTATATGTTGCTGGATTCAATTTTCTAGCATTTTATTGAGGATTTTGCCTTTCTTTTTACAAGACATATTGGTCTGTAGTTTCTTTTCTTTTGGTATCTTGTCTGTTTTTGGTATCAAGGTAATGTTGGCCTCATACAATAAATTGTGACGTTTTCCTCATTTTTCTAAATTTTGGGTGACTTTGTGGAGAACTGTTATTAATTCTTCTTTAAATTTTAGTAGAATTTAACAGTGAAGCTATCTGGGACTGAGCTTTTCTTTGTGGGAGTAATTAGATTTAGTTACTAATTCAGTCTCTTTACTTGTTATAAGACTATTCAGACCTCTATTGTTTTGTGAGTCAGTTTTAGCATTTTGT
Organism: Tapirus indicus; assembly: GCA_031878705.1. Classification (NCBI taxonomy): domain Eukaryota; kingdom Metazoa; phylum Chordata; class Mammalia; order Perissodactyla; family Tapiridae; genus Tapirus; species Tapirus indicus. The sequence continues at coordinate 77,916,118 of CM062921.1, forward strand.
GTCTTTGTAAGAATTTGTCCACTTCATCTAATTTATTTTGGTTGTTCAGAGTATTCTGTAGTCCTTTTTACTTCTGTAATGTTGCTGGTAATGTCCCCTTTCATTAATGGTAATAATTGGAGTCTTCATTCATCTTTTTCTTTGACAGTTGAGCTAAACGTTTGTCAATTTTGTTCATCTTTTCAAAGAACCAAATTTTAGTTTTATTCATATTGTCTATAATTTTTCTATCCTCTATTTCATTAATTTCCACTCTAATCTTTATTAATTTCCCTCCTCTGTTTGTTTTATGTTTAATTTGCTATTCTTTTCCAATGTTTTAAGGTGGAAATTTAGGTTATTAATTTGAGATCTTTTTTCTTTTTTAATGTAGGTGTTTACAGCCATTTATTTCCCTCTGAGCACTAGTTTAATTTTATTCCATAAATTTTGGTACGTTATGCTTTCATTTTCATTCATCACAAAGTTCTTTGTAATTTCCCTTGTGATTTCTTCTTTGACCCAATGGTTATTTAGGAATTTGTTGTTTAATTTCAACATATTTGTGAATTTTCCAAATTTCTTTCTGTTGTAAACTTCTAAGTTTTTTTCATTGTAGTCAGATATCAGACTTCATATTATTTCAATCCTTTTAAAGTTATTGAGGTTTGTTTTATGGCCTAGCTTATGATCTATTCTGGAGAAGATTCTAGATGCATTTGGGAAGAATATGTATTCTTCTGTTCTTGAATGGAATGGACATCTATTAAGTCTAGCTAGTTTATAATGTTGTTCATCTCATTTTTCTTGTTGATTTTCTGCCTACTTGTTATATTATTGAAAGTGGGGCATTAAAGTCAGAGTTAGATCACTCTAAGCATAAATAGTAGCAAGCAGATTCAGGAAGAAGAGCAGAATTTGCAGTACCATTGAATTGGCCATGGGTTTATTATTATTTTCTTTTCAGTGTTCACTAGCCTGAACCCAACACAGCCTGAAACCCAGAAGTTGGCCTCAGTGCAAAGAGCTCCAGAAGAAGCACTCCAGTTCTGATATGAGGAGTAGAAAAGGAGGTTCTGATGTTCAGAGAGAATGAAAGGTTCTGATTATTTTCTTCTCCTTCCACTCTTTCATATCCTGGACCACTGCAGCTCACAGGCACCTAAAAATATGGACACAAAACTTTTCAATTGGAGGAGGTGTAACCACAAAAAGGTATGGTGAACCCATGTTGCTTTCTTTTCTCCTTCTGTTGTCCTGCAACTTGTCTCTGGATGGGGGGAAAGTTGCAAAAATCATGCCACAGAACAGGATAAATAAAACCAGTTTTCTGGCTAGTGGAGCCTTAGGAAATTAGAGGTACCAGGCTGGCCTCACTCCTAGACTGAACATTCATGGATCTGACCCTAAACAACATACCAAAGACTTTGAGATCTTAACTACAATTACAGGGTAAACTACCATGCAGGTCTCAGGCTGGCCATTGAATATTGCACCGTGGGACAGATCCAATAGTAAAGTAAAGGCTTTGGAAATTGAATTGACATTGAAACTACAACCCATAGAAAGCTGAATAGAATTTGCATCCTAGGCCTAACCAGGTTGATTGCTTGCTAAAGCAAACAGAAATCAAAATTTCCCATAGGACTCAAACAACACCCAGAATCTCATAACATAATATTCAAAATGTCCAGGATAAAGTCCAAAATTACTTGATATATAAGAAATCAGAAAAATCTTAATTCACAAGGGAAAATACATTTAACAGATGCTAATAACAAGATGTTCTAATTATCTGACAAAAGCTCTAAAATACTTCAAGAAGTAATAATAAAGACTGCTGAAAAAATAGAAGGGGAAAAGTCTCAGCAAAGAAATAGAATATGTAAAAAATTACAGGGCCTGGCCCAGTGGTGTAGTGGTTAAGTTTGCGTGCTCTGCTTTGGTGGTCTTGGGTTCACAAGTTTGGATCCTGGGAGCAGACTTACTCATTGCTTATCAAGCCATGCTGTGGCAGTGTCTCACATATAAAGTGGAGGAAGATGGGCACAGGTATTAGCCCAGGGCCAATCTTCTTCAGCAAAAAGAGGAGGATTGGCAACAGATGTTAGCTCAGGGCTAATCTTCCTCACCAGAAATACCTCCCAGAAAACATATTTTTATACATAAAGATGGAAAATATATTCCATTAAATGGAAATTCAGGAACTGAAAAGTTCAACGACTAAAATAAACATGTTCAGTGGGTTCAACAACAGAATGAAGATGACAAATGAAGAGTCAGTAAACCAGAAGGTAAATCAATAGAAATTATCCAATTCAAACAGCAGTGGGAAAAGGATTGGAAAAAAAAAATGAGCAGAGTGTCAGGGACCTATGGAACAATAACAAATATTCTAACACTTGTGTCATCAGAGTCCCATAAGGAGAGGTAGGAGTGTGGTGCAGAAAAAATATTTGAAGAAATGTGGCTGAATATTCTCCAAATTTGGCAAAAGATATAAACCTATAAGAAGCTCAGTGAACCATAACCAAGGTAAATCCAAAGAAATCATGTGAAACAACATAATATAACTACTGAAAACTACAGACAGAAAAAATCTTCAAAGTAGCAACAGAAAAAAGCTTATAGGGAACAATGATCTAAATGAGGGAACATAGATCTAAAAATCTATGTGATTTTTAATCACAAACCATGGAAATTGTAAGGAAGTGGCACAGCATTTTTAAAGTGCTGAAAGCAAAGAATTGTCAATACAGAAATCTATACAAAGCAAAAACACTCTTTAGGAATAAAGGTGAAATAAAGATGTTCATAGATGAAGGAAAATTAAGAGAATTTGTTGCCAGAAGACTTGCTGTAAAAGAATTGCTACAGTGATTTCTTTGACAGAAGGGAAATGATATCAGAGGGAAACTTGGAACATCAGAAATGAAGGGAGAACAACAGAAATAGTAAATATCTGAATAAGTAGACTACTTACCTCCTCATCCATTCTCTAAAATATGTTGGATGGCTTAAAGCAAATATTATAACATTGTCTGGTGAGGTTATCAATGTACATGGATGTAATACTTCAGATGACTACCACATAAAAGGGAGAAGGAAAAGGGACCTGTGTATTGGTGAGGTCTATACATCCCATTTGAAGTTGTAAAACATTGATTCTAGCTTTTTAAAATTTAAATATATTTATTATAATCCCCAGAGAAATCATTAAGATAAACAAACAGAAAAATGAAATAAAACAAAACAAAGAACACAGAGAGATAAAGTCAAAATACAATAGATAAATGAAAATAGAATACTAGAAATGTTCAAATATCCGCAAAGAAGTTAGGTAAGAGGAAACAAAGAAATGAAAAACAGAGGCAGTAAACGAAAATCAAATATAACGTGGTAAACCTAAATCTAAGCATATCAATAGTTACATTAAACATAAATGGTCTAAACACACCAATTATATGACAGAGACTGTTAGATTGTTAGAATGTAAACAAACATGTACCCAACTATATGTTGTCTAATTGATAATAACACAGGTAGGTTAAAAGTAAAAGGATAGAAAAATATATGCCATGAAAACACTAAACTAACCCTGGAATGACTATACTAATATCAAAGTAGACTTCAGAGCAAAGAAAGTTACCAGGGACAAAGAAGGAAAATGCATAATGATAAAAGTCAGTTCTCCAAGAAGACATATCAATCATAAATGTGTAAACCCTAAAACTAATGCTTCAAACGACATTAAGTAAAAGCTGGTAGAACTGAAAGGATTAATAAATAAACCCACGATCTTAGTTAGAGACTTCAACCTTCTATCAGTGATGGCTAGAACTAATAGAAAGAAAATCATTAAGAATATAGAAGAACTGAACAACACCATCAACCAAAAGGCTCTAATTGACATTTATGGAACTGTTTATCCAAACCAGCAGAATACACATTTCAGGGGAAAGTAGAATATTTTGAACTGAGCAAAAATGAAAATACAGAATATAAAATTTGTGAATATAGGTAAAGGAGTGCTGTCAGGAAAATTTATAGGATGAAGTCCTTATGTTGGAAAATAAAAAAACTTTCAAATAAATAGTCTAAGCTTCTATCTTAAGTCTCTAGGAAGAGAAGAGCAAAAATAATCCCAAAGCAAGCAAGAGAAGAAAATAATAAAGGTAAGATCAGAAATCACTGAAATTTAATCACAGAAATTAATCACAGAAAAACCAATAAAACCAAAAGCTAGTCCTTTAAATAGATAAACCTCTAGAAAGACTGACAAAGATAAAGGTAGAGAAGATACAAGTTGTTAATATCAGGAATGAAAGAAGGGGTATCACTACAGATCCTACAGATATTAAAAGAATAATAAAGGAATATTATAAACAACTTTATGCTCATTAACATGACAACTTAAAAGAAATGGACCAATTGCTTACAAACCATAAGTTACCAAAACTCCCTCAAAATTAAATAGTTAACCACTATAAAACAAATTGACTTTGTAGTTAAAACTGTTTTAAAAAAGAAATGTACCTGCCCAGATGGTTTCACTGCCAAATTCTAAATACATTTAAAGAAGAAATAACACCAATTATACACAATCTCTTTCAGAAAACAGAAAAGAGGGGAACACTTCTAAATTCATTTTATAAATGGAGGCAACCACCAGAACCCAAGGTTGTCCTTGGGGAGTGAGACAGGGACAAGAAATATTTTTTTTCATTTTAAGACAATTTTTTGGGGGGTGGGGAATTTGAATTTTAATCGCATGTATGTGTTACTTTAATTATAATTGTATTTAAATATAAGCATCCTGGTTGCAGGCCTAAGAGCCACCTAACACAGAGCTATCAGTTGTTTCACCCTACAGACTCTCCCACTGGAAGCCAGGAAACTTGGCTGTCATTTTTCCCTCTAAAATATATTCTTCTCCTAGCAACTGCAGAGCTGTCCCAGAGGACTTTCAATTGCAGGACATCTGACCTGCCTCATCTCAGCACTTTTATTGCTAATTTCCCCTAAATGAGGTCCTTTTTTTCCATGATCAGCCTCAGGAGAAAAATCAATGAAGTTCTCATAAAAGAATGCACATTGAGGAAATCCCCTTTGAGCTGACCGTGTCCGTGAACTCCAGTTCTATTTGTGGTTTCATATTTGCCAAGCACCCGGAATGTATCGGGGGGCTCTTAGGAAGAGAGCATGGCAGGTACTCATGGGAAGTCATGACACCATCAATTGTGAAACTACACTGGTTGGGAGTATGACTGGTCTTGGGAAAACATTCATTTGGGGTGGGTGAGAGGGGCTGGATCATGCTATGTAGCCCATTTAGGAGAACTGTGATGGCACGGGGGCAGGATAGAGTCAAAGGTTTGAGGACATAAAATAATCCCATGGTTCTTGCATAAGCTTGGATGGAGCCCAGGAAAAAGGAATCAGAACCACATAGAGTGGACCTAGAGTCTCTAAAGGGGGAGAATTGGTTGGCAAAATCCTGATCTCTGTCAAGACGCTTTGAAAAACACTCTGAGTTATTTATTCAAGCCAGATGTCTCTGGATGGATCTCAGTCTTATTTCTTCCTAGTCTATTGCAGAAGCTTACCAGAACTTTTTGTGCTTGAAATTGTTGACTGTTTTCTGATCATCTGAAATGTGTAGTGATGGTAGCAGGGGGATCTGGTTGGTTTCACATCTGGGATCTGATTTCCCCCAAGTCTGATAGAAGGTCAGCTGTTGGGCATGATCTGAGGCATCTCAGGCATCACTCAGTGAGAACCCAACATCTGCTATCCCCACAGACAGCCCAGTGGAGAAGCTATCAGATGACTGGATAGCGCCCCTCTTGTGGAGTCTGCTGTGAGCCCTGCCTCTTCTGCTCACTGAGCATTCAGAAGGGGCAGCACAGAGAACAACAAAAGGCAGAGCAAAGAGTCTCTCCAAAGGAGCTTTCTTGCCCAGACCCTGCAGTAGATACAAGCACAATCACATTTGAGAAAAGAGTAAGTGGGCTCTAACAGAGCAGCAAAGACCCACAGAACCAAACACCCCCTTGTTCCTGAAGCATATAAGGTGGGAATATAGAAAACAAGCAATTATAATAGCAAATGCTTATGTAGCACCTACTTTGTACCAGGCACTGGTCTAAGGGCACTATGTATGCTAATGCGTGGCCTTTGTAACTCTCACAACAACCTTATGAGTTGTTATTGTCACCATCTGCTAGATAAGGGGACTAAGGAACACAGAGGCAAGTAACTTGCTGGTATAGTCACACAGCTAGGAAGTGGTAGAGCCAGGAATCAAACTTGGGCAGGCTGGCCTCAGAATCTGTGTGTCCAACCTCTAGTCTAAACTTTCTCATCTTCCGTTGGGATGTGCCAAGGCCCCTCTCAGCTAATGCCATGGTTCCTCTGTTGTGTAGAATTATCACGTCTCAACTCAAACAGTGTGGTGGCTATTGGAGAACAATGTTCCTTTTAATTAGGTGTTTCTGAAGATGCTCAGGAACATAGGTAAAACTAATCTCAAATGGCATTTAGCACCTTCATTTCATCCTCAAGACTCTGATGGAAATATATTTTTGTGTCCTTCCATCAGGGACTGGGTTGGGAGTAGGTTCAGGGAGCAGGACACTGGGGCCGAAGTGTTCCTAAGACAAGCTCCAATCCTGTGTAGGGTGTAACTCAGGGGAAATATGAAGGGATGAGTTGAAATACAGGGGCAAAAGTGTGGTCAGAAGAATAGCAAACACCAAGTCTACAACAGAAACATGTATGCATAGAGCTGAAGCATCAGGAAGGAAGAGCAGGCTGACATTAAGCTCAGTTAACTCAGAAATCCAGAGAATGAGATGGGGAGTGAGGTACAGAAAGATGAGATTGGCAGTTCCCAATGTTAGGTCTGCTCCAGGTTGGACTCAGAGTGAGCTGTCCTTGGAGACCCTCCTTAACATTTTATGGTAGGCTGGACTTTGCACACCAGGCAGGAACAAAATTAAAACAATGCCTCCTTTCATATAATGATCTGTAGCTTTTGTTTCCCACTCAGTTGATGCTCTTCAGTGTCTGAGTCTCTCTGACTCTCTCTCTTACCTTAAGTGCACAACATAATTTTTGGTTCATGATGCTATCATGATGTTCACCATTGGTTACTGCATGGCCCTCTTTTACTCACATATTTATGTATTTAGTGATATATTTTTGATAATGTAATAAGCACTCATGAGCCACTATCCAACACAAAAACTAGAACCTTTTCAACAGGCTACATCTATAGTACACCCCATCACTTCCCCCACCCCATTCTGACTTTGGTGGACCCTACACACTTTGTCTTTGTGGTTTCCCTCCTCTATTAAAACAATTATATATATATATATAAAATTATATTTTATAATTGCATTAGTAAGAAGATGAATAAAATCCAGACTGAGTTCATTATTCTGTATTCATTGTTATGATATTCACTTTTTCTTCTGATTTTAAAAGAAATTTAAATTAAAATGTTTTTGTGGGGCCCTAACATTATCATGGGCCCTATGTACTGTTGTGCCTACTGTGCTTAATGAATGGATAATTAGCCCTGTGCCTGCACAATTTAACCATCTTCCTACATCTAGTGTTTACCAATGCTTTGCCTTCCTTTTCATACAGCTTCATTTACCTATATGAATATAGGGGTTTGTGTGTGTGTGTGCAAATAGTAGTGTCTAAAAAGAGCATGTGGAATGTACAATGAGTAAAAAGTTTGGAAGTTGTCACCTCCATCCATACAAGAAAACACTGAAAAAATTGAAAAGCAACAATTTTTTTTGGACCCGCCAGAGAACTGAGGTCACTGGGCAAACCAACACTCCCAAATCTGGAGACACAGGCAAATCCAGAGAGTCACAGCTGGGATCTGCTTACCTGGAGCATAGGCTGCTAGAGCCATACACTGGTGGGAACACTTAAGTGGTGATTTTGATGAATTGCTGGAAACTGAATGTGGACTAGCTTGAGAGTGAGAAACTCCTGGGGGTCTTGGTGGGGGAGTCTCTACACTTTTGTAGGCTTTATGTCCCATAATCTCACCAGATTCTCAGGGTAGATGGCTGAGAAAGATCCCCTCCTGCCTCTGGCTGAGGGAAGGGAAGAGAAATCATTTAGAAATATGTCCACAGAGATTTCCAAAACAGAGGCCTACTCTCCAGGATAAAAAGACTTTACCAGAGCCTTATCCCACCTGGGAGAAGGACATTTCTCCAATTCCAGCTCTTTTTAGCATTTCTCTCTGACTTAAGTGGAGGAAATGAGGGAAGCTAAGAAACATTTGTGACAGTCACAGGTCAGGGGCACAGGCTGACAAAATGACTGAGATTTAATCATAAGACTATAGCATGCTTCCCCCTTGTCCCCCAACATAAACCTTACCACCACAGTAATAGGGGTCCAATATAATAACCGGGATTATAGCTGAAAGAACTGAAAGGCACACACTGTATCTGAAGAGCTCTTAGGCAAGCCCAAAGTCAACAGGAAAGACAAAACAAGGAAACCAGACGATTTAGAAGTCTCTGGCACCTACAGCTATGGCAAACATTAGACACAACCCCACTCCTAGCCAGCTTGACATAAAAGCTCACACTAAATGCTCATTTACCTCAGTCCCTATTACCCAATACAACATGGTCAGCTTTCAACAAAAAATACAAGGAATACTAAAAGGCAAGAAAAAACACAGTCTGAAGGGATAAAGCAATAATCAGAACCAGACTCAGATATGACACAGATATATTATCAGAAAGAGAATTTAAAATAACTGCTGCTATTATATTAAAGGCTCTAATGGAAAAGGTAGACAACATGCAATGATGGATAATGTAAACAGAGAGATGGACACTCTAAGCGATAATAAAAAGAAAATGCTAGATATATAAAACATTGTAATGGACATGAAGAATGCCTTTGATGGGCTCAACTGAACCTGGCCAAGGAAAGAATCAGTGAGCATGAAGATAGGTCAATCAGAACTTCCCACACTGAAATACAAAGAGATAAAAGAATGAAAAAAACAGAACTGGACATCAAAGAACTGAAGGAAAGTTTCAAAAGAGGTAATATATGAGTACTAGAATATGAAAAGGAAAATGGAGAATGGAGCAGATGAAATATTTGAAATAATAATGGCTGAAAATTTTCCAAAATTTGACAGGTAACAGACCACAGTTATGTTTTCATTAATTTAAGAATTAAAACACCCTTGGCTTGGCTCTTCCTTCTTGGACCTTCTTTTTTACTTTTATTTTTAGTTATTTCAATTATTTTATTGAGGTCATATTGGTTTATAACTTTGTATAATTTCAGGTGTAAATTATTATATATCTGTAGAGACTGCATCATCCTCACCACCGATAGTCTAATTTTTATCCGTCACCATACATATGTGCCCCTTTACGTTTCAACCACCCCCCAAACCCTCTTCCTCTCTGGTAACCACTAATCTGTTCTCTTTATCCATGTGTTTGTTTATCTTCCACATATGAGTGAAATCATACTGTGTTTGTCTTTACCTGCCTGGCTTATTTTGCTTAACATAATACCCTCAACGTCCATTCATGGTGCTGCAAATGGGACGATTTTGTCTTTTTAAATAGCTGAGTAGTATTCCATTGTATGTGTATCCCACATCTTCTTTATCCATTCATCAGTTAATGGGCCTTGGGTTGCTTCCATGTCTTGGCTATTGTGAATAATGCTGCAGTGAACATAGTGATGCACAAATCTCTTGGAATTGTTGATTTCATGTCCTTTGGATAAACATCCAGTAGTGGGATAGCTGGGTCATATGGTATTTCTATTTTTAATTTTTGAGAAATCTTCATACTGTTTTTCATAGTGTCTGCACCAGTTTGCATTTCCACCAGCAGTGTATGAGGTTTTCCTTTTCTCCATATTCTCTCTAAAATTTGTTATTTTTTGTCTTGCTAATTATAGCCATTCTGACGGTGTAAAGTGATATCTCCTTGTAGTTTTGATTTGCATTTCCCTAATAATTAGTGATGTTGAACGTCTTTACATCTGCCTCTTGGCTATCTGTATATCTTCTTTGGAAAAATGTCTGTTTATATCCTCTGCTTGTTTTTTTATTGGGTTTTTTTTGTTGTTGTTGTTGAGCTGTGTGAGTTTTTAATATATTTTGGAAATTAACCTCTTGTTGGATATATGATTTGCAAATATTTTCTCCCAGTTGGTGAGTTGTCTTATTTTATTTATGGTTTCCTTTGCCTTGCAGAAGCTTTTTAGTCTTATGTAGTCCCATTTGTTATTTTTTTCTTTTGTTTCCCTTGCATGAGTAGACATGGTATTCAAAAAGATGCTGCTAAGCCTATGTCAAAGAGTGTACTACCTATATTTTCTTCTAGGAGTTTTATGGTTTCAGGCCTTACATTCAAGTATGTAATCCATTTTTCGTTAATTTTTGTATATGGTGTAATATAATGGTCTACTTTCATTCTTTTTCATGTGGCTGTCCAGTTTTCCCAACACCATATGTTGAAGAGACTTTCCTTTTTCCTTTGTATGCTCCTGGCTCCTTTGTCAGGGATTAGCTGTCCGTAGATGTGTGGTTTTATTTCTGGGCTTTCAGTTCTATTCCATTGATCTGTGTTTCTGTTTTTGTGTCAGTACCATGCTGTTTTAATTACTATAGATTTGTAGCATATTTTGAAGTCAGAGATTGTGATGTCTCCAGCTTTGTTCTTTTTTCTCAGGATTGCTCTGGCTATTTGGGGTCTTTTTTTGTTCCATACAAATTTAGGATTTGTTGTTCTATTTCCATGAAGAATGTCATTGGGATTCTGATTGGGATTACATTGAATCTGTACATTTCTTTAGGTAATGTGGACATTTGAACTATGTTTATTCTTCCATTCCATGACCATGGAATATCTTTCCATTTCTTTATGTCTTCTTCAATTTCTTTCAATAGTATCTTATAGTTTTCAGTGCATAGGTCTTTCACCTCCTTGGTTAAATTTATTCCTAGATATTTTAATCAAATTGTTGAGATTGTAAATGGGATTGTATTCTTGACTTCTATTTCTGCTAGTTCATCATTAGTGTATAGAAATGCAACTGATGTTTGTAAGTTGATTTTGTACCCTTCAACTTTGCTGTAGTTGTTGATTATTTCTAATAGCTTTCTGGTCGGTTCTTTAGGATTTTCTATATATAGAATCATCTAGTCTGCAAACAGCAGGAGTTTTACTACTTCCTTTCTGATTTAGATTCCTTTTATTTCTTTTTCTTGCCTAATTGCTCTGGTCAAAACCTCCAGTACTATTTTGAATAAAAGTGGTGAGAGTGGGCACCCTTGTCTTGTTCCTGTTCTCAGGGGAATGGCTTTCAGTGTTTCACCATTAAGTATGATATTGGCTGTGGGTTTTTCACACATATCCTTTATTATGTTGAGGTGCTTTCCCTGTATACTCATCATATTGAGAGTTTTTTTCATAAATGGATGTTGCATCTTGTCAAATATTTTCTCTACATCTATTGAGATGATCACGTGGTTTTTATTCCTCAGTTTGTTAATGTGATGTATCACATTGGTTGATTTGCAGTTGTTGAACCCTCCCTGCATCCTTGGTATAAGCCCCACTTGATTATGGTGTATAATCCTTCTAATGTATTGCTTTATTCAATTTGCCAATATTTCATTGAGGATTTTTGCATCTATGTTCATCAGCAATATTGGCCTTTAATTTTCCTTCTTTGTGTTGTCTCTGTCTGGTTTTGGTAGCAGTGTAATGTTAACTTCATAGAATGATTTAGGAAGTGTTCCATCTTCTTCTATTTTTTGGAATAGTTTGAGAAGGATAGATATTAAGTCTTCGATGAATGTTTGGTAGAATTCTCCAGAGAAGCCATTTGGTCCTGGTATTTTGTTTTTTGGGAAGTTTTTGATCACTCTTTTGATCTCTTGTGATTGGTCTATTCAGATTCACTATTTCTTCCTGATTCCATTTTGGGAGATTGTAAGTCTAAGAATTTATCCATTTCTTCTAGGTTATCCAATTTCTTGGCATATAGGTCTTTAGTATTCTCTCGTAATCCTCTGTATTTCTGTGGTAGCTGTTGTAATTTCTCCTCTTTCATTTAAAATTTTATTTATCTGAGCCATCTCTCTTTTTTTCTTAGTGAGTCTGGCCAAGGGTTTGTCAATTTTGTTTATCTTCTCAAACAACCAGCTCTTAGTTTCATTGACTCTTTCTACTGTGTTTTCAGTCTCTATATCATTTATTCCTGCTCTAATTCTGATTATTTCTTCCTTCTGCTGACTTTGGGCTTTGTTTGTTCTTCTTTTTCTAGTTCTGTTAGGTGTAGTTTAAGATGACTTATTTGAGATTTTTCTTGTTTGTTTAGTGGGCCTGTATTGCTATAAATTTCCCTCTTAGAACCACTTTTTGCTGGATCCCATAAGAGATCCAGCAAATGTTGTATTTTCATTTTCCTTTGTCTCCAGGTATTTTAAAATTTCTCCTTTGATTTCTGCATTGATCCAATGGTTGTTCAGTAGCATGTTGTTTAGTCTCCACATATTTGTGCCTTTCCCAGCTTATTTTGTAATTGATTTCTAGTTTCATAGCATTGTGGTCAGAAAAGATGCTTGACATGATTTCAATCTTTTTATATGTATCGAGGTTTGCCTTGTTTCCCAACATATGGTCTATCTTTGAGAATTTTCCATGTGCACTTGAGAAGAAGGTATTTTCTGCTGGTTTTGGATGGAATGTTCTATATATATCTATTAAGTCCATCTGGTCTAGTGTTTCATTTAAGACCACTGTTTCCTTGTTGACTTTCTGTCTGTATGATCTACCCATTAATGTAAATGGGATATTGAGCTCCCTTTCTATTATTGTATTGCTATCAATTTCTCCCTTTAGGTCTGTTAGTAGTTGCTTTATATACTTTGATGCTCCTGTGTTAAGTGCATATGTATCCATAAATGTTATTTCCTCTTGGTGGAATGTCCTTTTATCATTATACACTGACCTTCTTTGTCTCTCTTTGTCTTTATATTGAAGTCTGCTATGTCTGATATAAGTACGGCAACAGCTGCTTTCTTTAACTTGTCTCTTGCTTGGAGTATCAAATTCCATGCCTTCACTGTGAGCCTATGTTTGTCTTTAGAGCTAAGATGTGTTTCTTGGAGGCAGCATATTGTTGGGTCTTGTTTTTTAATCCATCCAACCACTCTGTGTATTTTGAACGGAGAATTCAACCCATTTACATTTAGAGTGATTATTGATATATGAGGGCTTAATACTGGCATTTTATCCCTTGTTTTCTGGTTGTTCTATATATCCATTGTTTCTCTTCTCTTGTACTTCTGAGTGCCATTTCAGTGTGGTGGTTTTCTGTGACAGTTTTCTAGTTTTCTCTTTATTTATGATTTGTTGCTCTATTCTGTCTTTGTTTAGTGGTTACCATGAGCTTTATATAAAAGATCTCATAGATGAGGTAGTCCATTTTTTTGATAAACTCTTGTCTCCATTAGCCTAAGCAGGTTCCATCCCTTTCCTCTTCACCTTCTGAATTATTGTTGTCACAAATTCTTCTTTTCTGTTTGTGAGTTTGTGATTAAATTGAAGTGGTTTTAGTTATTTTTGATGCTTTCCTTCCCTTTATCTTTTATATTATAATTAAGTGTTTGCTAACCTGTTCTGATAGAAAGCTTCAATTTTCCAATTTTGTCTGTTTATCTCCTTGCTCAAAGCTTTGTAAACCTTTGCCTTTTTGTTTCAGGTAGGAGGGGTTTCTTCTTCATTTCTTGTAAGAGTGGTCTAGTGGGGATGAACTCCCTCAGCTTTTGTTTATGTGGGAAAGCTTTTAATTCTCCATTGTGCTGAAGGTTATATTATTTCCTGGATAGAGTATTCTTGGCTGAGAGTTTTTGTCTTTCAGTATTTTGAATATATCATTTCTTTAACTCCTAGCCTGTAAGGTTTCTGCTGAAAAATCCACTGAAAGTCTCACAGGGGTTCCTTTGTAGGTTACTTCCTACAGCCTTGCTAGCCTTACTTTTTTCTTTATCCTTGACTTTTGCCAGTTTTGCTATTATATGCCTTGGAGAAGGTCTTTTTGCATTGATGTAATTAGGAGTTCTATTGGCTTCATGTACTTGTAAGTCTAGTTCCTTCCCCAGGTTTGGGAAGTTCTCAGTTCTTATTCCTTTGAACAAGCTCTCTGCTCCTTTCTCCCTCTCTTGTCCCTCCAGAAAACCTATAATCCTTATATTGCTTTTTCTAATTGAGTTGGATATTTCTCAAAGAATTTCTTTTTTTTTTTTTTGTCTTAGTTATCTTTCTTCTTCTACCTGAAGCATTCCTATGTTTCTATCCTCTTAATCACCAATTCTGTCCTCCATAATGTCAGCTCTGTTTTTTATGGTTTCTAGATTATTTTTTAATCTCATGAATTGTGTTCTTTACCTCCAGATTTTCTGTTTGGCTTTTTTTTAGAGTTTCAATCTCTTTGGTGAAGTATTCCTTCTGCTCATTAATTTTATTCCTGACCTCACTGAACTGTTTTTCTGAGTTTTCTTGTAACTCATTGAACCTCTTTATGACAAGTATTTTGAATTCTCTGTCATTTAGGTGGTAAATTTCTGTAACTTCAGGATTGGTTTCTGGAAACTTGTCATTTTCCTTCTGCTCTGAAGTGTTACAGTAGTTCTTCATGGTGTTTGATGACTTGATCCTTTGCTGGAGCATTTGTGGTCATATCAGGTCACAGATTCCACCTTCCAGTGCTGTGGGTGGCAGGAGCTGTGTTTTCTGATCCCACTCTATCAGCTGGAAGTTGTGTAGGTGGGGCTACTCTGCATTTGCCTGGGATGGCTGCAGCCACTCTGCAGCTTGCACTCACGTGGGCTGGGTCTCTGCACTGGACTGTTGGGTCAGGCACTGTAGGTGGGACCTCTGTGCTTGGCAGGGGACAGGCTGAGCTGTTGTGCACCAGGTGGGATGGCTGCCTATGTGGGGGCTAAACCACCACTTGGTGGGTCCTGTCGGCTGCTGTTCTCTGTGGGTGGGGCACCTTCTCACATGTGCTGTGCTAGCAGTGAGGGGCACCCATGTGGGGGCTGAACCACCTCTTGGTGGGTCCCACAGGCTGCTGTGCTCTGCAGGTGGGATCACCTTCTGAGTGGGTGGGGTACTCTCTAACCTCGGCTGTGCTCAGTGGGCAGGGCAGGTGCCTTCATCGGGGTTGAGCTGCTGCCACTTGGTGTAGAGCATTCCCACCAGGAGGGCTGTTGCAGTATGGTGGGCTTTCCTGCAGGCCAGGCTGCAAACTCTGAAAGCATTTGTTCAGGCCGGGCTGTCCTCACCTCCTCTTATAGTCGAGCTGGTGGCTGTGTGAAGATCTTCCACCTGGCTTGCTGCCACTGGGGAAAGGGAGGTGTGTACTCACTTAATTCCACTACCTCCTAGTGATCCAGTCCACCCACCTCCAGATGTATAGCTGCATGGATCTCTCAGACATCCTGTTGTGTTGTGCAGGGAATCCTCTGCTGGTTAATGAATGTCCATTTAGTTGTAACTTAAATGGGAGAGACTAAGGAACAACTTACTCTGCCATGATGCTGATGTCATTTCCTGGAACTTCTCTTTTAAAAAGTGAATTTCACATTGGAAAAAACATAGTATCTCATGGTACCTAATTTATGTATGATCTCCTAGAACACAGACACATGATAGGCTGAACTCAAAGACCATTGCTATTTTCTCAACTTGGAGAAAATGACAAAACTATGGCAATGAGTGGAATATCCTTAATTTGACACAATTAGCCCATGATTTTTTCTAAAAGCTTTGTTCTCTAATGACATTTGCTTGCCTGCATGCTTATGTAAGTTGATGTTTTATTTCACCCAGGGAAATATAGCATGGTAGTGCTACTGAACCAAAGTGGGTTCACCTCCTGGTGAGTTAAATCAGACTCTCCACCAGAAGTAGTTGTCACAAAAAGTAAAGTATATTTGCATCAAATAGGAGGCCACATGGAATCATTTCCAATGTTGTGGCTGTCCCCTAACACAGTAAAGCAGGGGCCTTTTATTTCAAGTGGGGAATGAATATTCAAAAGGGAGAGGTGGGCATTTGCTTGTGCAGGCTTAGTTGGAAAACATGTTTCCAGAGACACTGCAGGTTATGGTAATAAGGCCTAAGCTCCACCCAGAGAGGAGATCTTAGCATTAGAAACAAGGCAAAGGTCAAAGGCGTGGCTCTTGTGGTGAGGCTTGATCTGGTTCAGGGTTTTTGGCATTGCATCTCTTAAACAGTTAAATTCCTCTGAACCCACCCTTGAGTTCCGTGGGGCAATTGGTTGGTGACAGTAGCAATTATACATTTGATGGATCAATATTTCTTTGTGTTAACCAAAATGTACTCCTTAGTATTCAGTTATTTGAATTAGTTTGAAAACAACTTACAGTGGACATGTATGAGTGATTAAGAGTCTTTATTTTGTTTTTAACTTGTTCTTTGTTCTTAATAGATTCTTGATTACCTTTTCCCGTAAGGAAAAAGGACATATTTCAGTACTCTGGTGAATTGGTACAATGGAGTTAGATGAATTGACATTTCTTCCATGTAAACTCCCCTTTCCTCAAAGGACATTTGGGGAAATTTGTGAACAAATTCCTACACTCACTCTTGTGAGTGGTAAGGCTACTTGGACAATGATATCCAGTGTCTGGTCCAGGGGCTTCCCATGAGGATTTTCTTCCAGCACATTGTTGAAAACCAGTGGAAACTTCTCCCTGAAGGAACCACCTGCTTTGCCCATTATTCTCTGCATTATTTTATCCTGAGGGTCTCCAGTTCATTTTGATCACCTTGGGAATTACTCTGGGGAAGTGAAAGCTGTGTACATAAATTATGAATTTCTCATAAGAGCAGTATTCTATCCTTTATTTCTGGCTAATTGATAGAAATTGGTGCAAATGCTGCTGTTGTCTTGGCAAGTCCTTCTCAAAGAACTTGTGTCTGAGTTTTCACCAATATATGAATGACAAATGTCATTGTGACAGTGATTGGCTTTTATTACCAGGGATTGTGAATAAAATATTCTTGGAGATGCCCCACTCTCTTATAGAATATTGCATTCCAAACCCCCACTTCTCTGGTAAAGAAACAAAATACTTTTCCTAAGGACATTCAAAAGTGCCGGTGCAGAGCCCCCAAATTAATTACATCATAGCAAACATTAAATATCTAGTGTGTGTAAATGTGGTCTAAAGAGTTTTCACCCTGTCCATATGAAGGTCACAATCTGGTGGAGAAGTTGGGACACATTCAAGGAGAAAGTCCAAGGGGTGCATGGAACTGATATCTTGCAAATAAGCATTTCATGGACAGGAAAATCCATTGGGAATTATTAATGTAGGTTTGGTTAATTTAGGGAAGGCCATGTAACATGGGAGGCCAGGGCTTGAAGGAGCAACATAGTTACACTAAAAGATAATGGATTGAAGTGGGTTTGGAGGTAAAAATGAAACCATTTGTAAGCAATTGCAAGTTTACCTCCTGGTTGCATATAGAAGAGAGCCCTTGCAGCTTTTCCTAATACTTAGGTCTATCTCATCATGAGTCTGGGACACAATCAATGCTCGGTGGGGCACTTGCTGAATTCATTAATTCAGGCAATCATTTTGGAACACATGGAGAGCTATGTACCTTTTGTAATCTCACCTTACACTGTCATCTGCCATAGCAATTTAGGTGTGTGTTTTCTTGGCCCACAGAGTGTAAGCAGCCAGAAGGTAGAGCTTGGCTCTTGCTCATCCATACTGGCCTGCAGGGGGTGCTAGTTTTTCTTTCTTTTGTAATGAATTGACTCTTCCTCTTACAGAATTCTGGTTAGTGGTGCTATGGAATGAATATTTGTGTATCCCCCAAATTCATATGTTGAAGCCTAATCCCCAATATGATGGTATTTGGAGATGGGGCCTATGGAAGGTAATTAGGCCTTGAGGGTGGAGCCCTCATGAATGGGTTTAGTGCCCTCATAAGAAGAAACCTGAGAGAGAATCTTTCTCTCCACCATGTGAAGATATAGTGAGAAGATGGACAATTGCAAACCAGGAAGAGTGGCCTCACCAGACACTGGATTTGCAGGATCCTTAATCTTGGACTTCCAGGCTCCAGAACCATGAGAAATAAATGTTTGTTGTTTAAGCCACCCATTCTATGGTACTCTATTGTAGCAGCCCAAATGGACTAAGACAAATGGAGAGTCATTTCACTTCAAATGAATTGCAAGGGGACACCAACAATTTTGAGTACCACCATGTGAAAGACTTGGGCTAATATATATATATATATATATTAATAGACTTCCTTTGGACTTCATATGCATATATATATGCATATGCATATATATATATATATATATGCATATGCATATATATATATATATATATATATATAGAGAGAGAGAGAGAGAGAGAGAGAGAGAGAGAGAGAATATATATATTCTAATTCTGAGTAGTGTGGCTAATGTTTCCTTTTGGTTTGCTGATTGAGTTGATTCACAAATATGAAATAATTGTGACTCTGGGTGGTTAGAACAATATCCTCTTTCTGTTTTGGCCACTGAAAACTTGCAACATTGGTTAGTAATAAGCAAAAAGCAAAAACTGTAGCCTGAGCAAATGAGTTATTCCAGTGGTTTGCATGCATGTTTAGTAGTGATTAAATTTTTAAATAAAACTTCAGGGGAGATCCCATTAAAATCACAAGAGCTAATATTTTTTGCACACCACAGGCCGAGGGCACTATAATAAGACTTTTTATTAATTAACCAATTTATTTTTACAACAACCCCATGAAATAGTATACTGTTTTCATTCTCAACTTACATTTGAGAAACTGAGGCAAAGAGAAGTGACCTGGCTTGCCCTGACACACAGAGAGTCTGTCTGTAACAGAGCCATGATTTTAATGGACAGTCTGGCCCCTGAGCCTCACTGATAATTATTACATGCTACTCTCTACCTTTTACACACAGGTGTAATAGTCAGAGTTCCCCAGGGAAAGAGAACCACTAGGATGCATATACATATATATGTGTGTGTATAGAAAGAGATTTACTATAAGAAATGGGCTCAGGTGATTATGGAGGCTGTTAAGTCCAAAATCTGCAGTGTGAGTCAGAAGACTGAAGACCCAGGAAAGCCCATGGTACATATGAAGTCCAAAGGCATTTTGCTGGAGAGTTCCCTCTTGCTCAGGGGGGCAAGTCTTTTTGTTCCACTCAGGTGATCAACTGATCAGATGAGGCCCATCCACATTATGGAGGGTACCCTGCTTTATCCAACATTCACTGATTAAATGTTAATCTCATCCCAAAACACATTTCAAATCAACACACAAAATTAACCATCACACCAGGTCAAAGTAATAAAGGGGCTCTGTAGGTGATTCAAATTCTATTCAGTAGAAAGTATTTCCCTGTATGCATAAACTCAGAAGTAATTCCCTGAAACACAGTCTGGCAACCATAGGCTGGTCTACGAAGTAGGTGCTATTTCTTCTTCCCTTACTCCTACTCTCATCAGTCTGACTCTCTTTTTTGAATGTCCTTAAATCTTTTTTTCTTCCAAAATCCTTATCTTTCTGTGCTGGATTGCCAAGGCCATTGAATCCACAGTCTCTAAACTTTCTGATCTCTCATTGATATCAGTAAAAAACAGTTTTGAACATTCACTTCTAATATTTGTAAATTTATTATGTATACTCATTAATGAAATATTATAAAGAATACACAAAATATAAAATATAAAATAATATGGAAAGAAACAGTGTTTGTTAATGGCTAATTTTGATGGCTTTATCTTAAGGCCAATACACGCTTAGGCTAGAGGATTATACATACAATGGTGTATTTTAATCATATTTAAAATCAACCTCTTGATAATTTGAAATGAATTTTTGGCTAACTCTATGTCATATATGATTATAGTTTTACTTTCTAGTATGACTGATAATGAACTCTTCTGAGGAGTATAAGAAACGTCAGCTCTGGCATTTTCCTGTTGTTTGTTTAGTATCTCCAATTCACAGAGTCTTTATCTTTGTAAGCATTAGGTCATTTAAAACCAGATAATTTAAGTTATAATTCTACTTGTCAGGGAATATTGTGAAAGACTGTGAAATGGGCAAGAGAAGATTATGGGGTATCCTGCTTAGCACACTCTTTTATATTTTCTCTGGCTTTCATTATGATTGAGCTATTTACAACTCTATGAGTCATAAAAGATGATAAAGATGTAAATGGCTCTTTTCTACAGATATGCAAAAGGTTATGTCCAGTGAAATGCAATTGATTATTGCCCTGTGGATGAGGGCTGCATTTATCTGTAGATTTGTTTCAGCATTCCTGATGGCCGACATATGTGTGTTCTTTGGATCCTCCTTTGAACCAGTTGTAACATCTTACTGATGTCCTCATTAAGTTATGAGTTAAATACAATCTTTGACATGTGTTTATATTTTTATGAGAATCATGAGTTTATTCTTTAACACACTGAGCCAAGTGCACGTAAGGTCAGTGTGAGACAATTGCTGAAAGGAGTGAGCATGAGAGCACCCCTGTGGGACTCCTCCCAGTCTTTCTCGCAAGTCCCAAGATACGGTGTGTGACACACCTTGGTCCTACAGACAGAAAGGATGCCATGTCACTCCATTAAACATTAGCAAACCTTTGTTTCTTTCTTTAAAAAAGAAATAAAATTTTATCTCCCTTAATGGAACATCTTGTGTACCCTCCTTAGAGATCACTACATTAGGGCAGGAGTATCAGGAACCTCTCACATTAGCCTTTTCTCTAAAATTCTACAAGGTAAATACTTTTAGAGGATCCAAGGAAGTGGCTGGCCCTAGTTCTGTCATTGGTCTTCAAGATCATGTGGGCTGTATGTCAGGATACTGATGAAGGATTGAGAGATATAAGACATTAAAGTATGAAGGTAAGTAGGAATCTATTGTAAGAGTTCAGATAGAGTTCTTCCTCTTATCAGAGGGCTAGGGGAAAGTTCTATAAAGCCTTCAGACTTGGGTCAGAATTATTTTATGTTGTGATTTGACATCCATGCCATAACTTACAAACACACACATGTGTGACAGTTATGTGTGACAGTTATGACCTGTGATATCATAAAATATAGCCTAATGCATTTCTATTTTTAGAACACCCAAGCCCTGCAGACCTCTCTGTATCTAACAAAACCTAAATAACATCATAACTTAAAAGAGTAAAGAAATCCTGGCAAATCTTCCCATTGGCCAAAAAACCAAAAAAAAAAAAAAAAAAAAGAAACAACAAAAAAAGGTGGGTAGGTTGTAGAAGAAAACCATAATGAAACCATCAGGAAGATTCAAAACAGAAATGAAAATGGACTCGTAAAAGCAACTGAGGGCAGATTTCTGGTTGGGATAATACGGCAAAGACTTTTCCTTGCTAAGCACAACTGTAAACCCTGGACTTGACCCAACAGACAATCAAATGAGGATTCTAAGAGATGGTAAGTAGAAGATGAGCTGGTGTGGGAACCCAGGACTGGAGGACTAGCACTGCACATGGTGTTTTGCATTCCCCACTGACAGGAGGAAGGTCATCTAGACACAAAGTTCCCAGAACCCTAACCTAGCAATAGAGGTCTGCAAGGTGGGTTCCATCCCCTTTGATCAAATGAGAGTTTCTCTAGCAATATCAGGTGAACTGGACCCTACCAGGAAGGGAGATTGAGCAAGAGTCCCACCAGAAACCAGCAGCCAGGGAAGGTCCTCTCCTTTCCTGTGGGGACTAAGATTCCCCTTTCCACCAGAGACACGAGGCTGAGGGAGAGCAAAGGCAGTGTGAAAGACTTGGCATCCCAGGTGGCCTTCTTAGTAAGCCTGCGTGTCCCTGTGGGTGAGATTCCTTTCCCTACCCAAAGACACTGGGATGACAGACTAAACAAGAGAAAAGTACTCAGGCATAGCAAGCACCTGGTTCAAGAAGCCCTTTTATCTCTGAGGGCCTGAGGCTTTCCACCCTCTACACCCAGAGAAAGCAAGGCAGGCATGCAAGGGACCCACACACAGCAAGCAGTCTGGTCCAGAAAGTCTCTGTTCCTGTGGACCTGATACTCCTCCCTTGACCAGAAACACTGGGATAGTTGGAGGCAACAGTAGAGGGATCCTGTACCACACTTCTTTTCCCAGAAGATTCCTGGGGCCCAGTCTGGAGAAACCCTTTTCACCTTCTCAAACAGCACCAGCAAGAACCAGTGGGAATCACAGCTGCATCAGATAAACCAGGCAGAGTAAGACAACACTCAAAGACTCTAAAATTAAATTGCTACACCACTAGAACCATAGCACAAAAGTGGGTCCAGCACCCTAGTGCTAACCTAAACAGGGTCACTGCTTGCTAAAATAAGGGATTTAAATAGGACTCAGGTCTCTTAACATAATAGAAAAAATTCCAGGATACAATTGAAAATCACCTGTCATACCAAGAACAAAGAACATCACAGTTTGAATGAGAAAAGATAACTAATTGTTGCTTAGGTGAGTCAGATGTTGGACTTTTCTGACAAGGATTTTAAAGCAGTGGTCATACAAATGCTTCAACAATCAATGACAAATTCTCTTGAAACAAATGAAACAATTTGAAATGTCAGCAATGAAATAGAACTTTTAAATAAAGAACCAAAGAAAAATCATACAGCTCAAAAATACAATAACAGAATGAAATAATACTTGTTGGACAGACTCCATAATAGAATGGAAATGGCAGAGTACAGAATCAGTGAATATGAGGACAGAATAATAGAATTCACCTAATCTGAACAAGAGAGAAAAAAACAACTTGAAAAAATGGTAAAGAGCCTCAGGGACCTAGGACAAAAACAAAAAATTCAAAATTTGTATCATTGAAGTGCAAGAGGAGGAAAAAGAGAGAGGATTTGAAAAAGCATTTGAAGAAGTAATGACTACAATCTTGCCAAATTTAGTGAAAGACATACACTTAAAGATCCAAGAGACTGTGCAAACCTGAAACAGGATAAACCCAAAGAAATCTATGCTAAGATATATTGTAATTAAACTTTTGAAAACTAAACATGAAGAAAAAAATCAGCAGCCAGAGGAAAGGAACACCATTCAAATGACAATAGTTTTCAAGTTCTGACAGAAAAGAAATGTCAACCAAAAATTCTATATATCGCAAAACTATGTTCAGGAATAAACAGGAAATAAAAACATTCTCAGATGAAAGAAAACTAAAAGAATTTGGTGTTAGCAGACATCTATAACGACTGGCTAAAGAAAGTTCTTCAATAGAAATAAACTAATAAGAATTCTTGGAGCATCAGGAAGGAAGATGAAACAGAAAAAAGCAGAAATATGGGTACATACAATAGACGATCTTTTTCCTTGTGAGACTTATAAATCATATTCAATTAAAACAAAAATTATAAGCTACCATCTGATACCCAAGATAATGATTTTTTAAAGTGGGAAGGCAAAGGTGCTTAAATGTAAGTGAGATTTCAACACTTTTTTTTGAGAGGTAAGATGATGATACTAGTAGACCGTTATAAATCACACATATATCTTGTAATACTAAGAAAAAACTACTATAAAAACTATACATTCTCAAAAGTCACTGTAAATAAATCAAGATGGAATCCTACAAAATATTCAAGTAACACACAGAAAGGTAAGAAAAGAGAAACAAGGACCTGAGGAAAAAAATAGAACTTAAAAAGTAAAATAGCATACTTAAGTGCTAAATATTAATAATTACACTAAATGTAAACTGTCTAAATATACCAATCAAAAGACTGAGATTGTGAGAGTTGACAAAAAAATCATCACCCAACTATGTGTTGCTTAAACAAAATTCACTTAAAATTCAATGACATAGGTAGGTGGAAAATAAAAGGATAAAAAAGAATACCATGCAAACATTAATTTTAAAAAAGCAGGGGGGCCGCCCGGTGGCGCAGTGGTTCAGTCCGCGCTTGGCAGCCCAGGGTTCGCGAGTTCGGATCCCGGGCGCCCGCCGACGCACTGCCTGTCAGCCATGCCATGGCGGCGTCCCATATAAAGTAGAGGAAGACGGGCACGGATGTTAGCCCAGGGCCAGTCTTCCTCAGCAAAAAGGGGAGGATTGGCAAAAGATGTTAGCTCAGGGCTGGTCATCCCCACAAAAAAAAAAAAGCAGGAGTGGTTATATTAATACCTGATAAAGTAGACTTTAGAGAAAAAACAACACAATTACTAGAGACAAAGAGGGACATCACATACAGATAAACGATCAATCCAACCAGGTGGCATATTGATCCTAAATGTGTAAACAACAGAGCCCAAACAATAGAGCCTTAAAATATATGAAACAAATACTGATAGAATTAAAGAGGGAAATAAAGAAATTCACCTTTATGTCTGGGTACTTCAACATCCTCCTTTCAGCAAATGATAGGACTATCAGACAGAAAATAAACAAGTATATATAAAATCTGAACAAAGCAACCATTCAACAGGATCCAACTGACATATATAAAACAATGCTTCTAACAACAGCAGAATACACATTTTTTTTCAAGTGCCTACGAAGCTGTCATCAGATATACCATATCCTGGTCCACAGAACAACCTTCAAAAAATTTAAAAGATTTAAAATTATACAGAGAGTGTTTTGTCTGGCTGTAATGGAATGAAACCAGAAATAAACAACACAAAACAAGGAAAATCTCTAAACATGTGAACATTAAACCATACACTTTGGAGTCAAAGAAGAAGTTTCAAAAGAAATTAAAAGAATACATATAACTGAATGAAGATGAAAACATAACACATCAAAATATATGAGATGCAGCCAAAGCATTGCTGAGAGGGAAATTTATAATGCTAAATGCCTCATTAGAAATGAAGAAAATGTCATACCTACGTTCCCACTTCAAGAAACCAAAAAAAGCAAATAGAAGGAAATAATGAAGTTAAGAGAGGAAATCAATAAAATTGAAATTAGACAAATAATAGAGAACATCAATGAAACAAAAAGCTTGTTCTTTAAAAATATCAATAAAACAAAGAAACCTCCAGCAATACTGATAAAAATGAAAAGAGAGAGGACACAAATTACCAATATCAGGAAAGAATAGGGAATATCACTACAGATCCTGTAGTTATTGAAAAGATAAAGTAATACTGCAAACAATTTTATCCTCATAAATATGACTACTTAAATGAACAAATTCTTCAAAAATCACAAAGTATCAATATATGTAAAATGTAAAAAAAATTTAATACCATGACCAAGTGAGATTTACCTAGGAGTGTTTAACACTCAAAAGTCAGTCAATATATTCCACAATGTCAATAAGCTAAAGAAGAAAAGTCATATGATTATATAAATTGATGGAGATAATATTATCTAATAATTTTGAGAATCAAATAAGTTTGTGAATGTGAATGCTTCATAGTGGTACATAGTGACAAACTGGTCCCCTTCCCAATTTAAATAATTCATGTAAACAACTCTGGATTAAAACAAAATGCTATTTTGTTATTTGTGTTTTGTATATTTTATGTTTTGTTCTTATTTCTCTATTTCTCTATTACTGTATCCTTTTAGGTTAAATAGATATTTTTCTGGTGCATTATGTTAAGTACCTTGTTGTTTTTTCCCCCTGTATTTTATTGAGTTATTTTCTTAGTACTTGTACTGGGGATTAAAATTAAAATACTACAGTTTGAGTTCAGGAAAATGAAAAAGTTTTGGAGATGGATGGTGGTGATAGTTGCACAATAGTGTGAATGTATATAATGTCACTGAACAGTAAACTTAAAAATGGTTAAAAAGATAAATTTTATGGTGTGTATATTTTACCACAATAAAAGGAATAAAACACAATATATTTTGGATTAATACTAACAACTTCCATGGTATACAAAAACTTTTCTCCAATATATCTTTGTTCCCTCACCTCTCCTTTGCGGTATTACTGTTATACAAGTTATGAGGTCCCTATACACTACAAGCCCACTAACAAAGTTTTATATTACTGCTTTACACTTTTGTCTTTTGAGTCAGATGGGAGAAGAATTATAGACAAAAAATGCATTTGTACTCTTTTTCATATTTACCTATGCAATTACTTTACCAGGGCTCCTTGTTTTTTTTTTTCATGTGAATTAGTTATTGTCTAGTGTCTTTTCATTTCAGCCTGAAGGACTTCCTTTAGTATATTTTGTAGAGGTCTGCTAGCAACAAATTCTCTCTTTGTCTCTCTCCACTCATTCTGGAATGCACATTGTGTATATGTTGATTCTCATGATGGCGCCCACGGATCTCTGAGGCTCTGTTCATTTTTATACATTCTTTTTTGTTTGTTTGTTTTTCACACTGGACAGTTTACCTCTTTTCAGGTTTTCTTTCTTTTATTTATTTAGTGAGAGAGACCAGCCCTGAGCTAACATCCGTTGCCAATCCTCCTCTTTTTGCTGAGGAAGACTGGCCCTGGGCTAACATCCATGCCCATCTTCCTCTACTTTATATTGGACGCCGTCACAGCATGGCTGACAGGCAGTGCGTCGGCAGGTACCCGGGATCCGAACCCGTGAACCCCAGGCTGCCAAAGCACGACCTAAACCACTGCACCACTGGGCCAGTCCCCAAGTTTTCTAAGTCTTATGCCAGCTCAAATCTGCTATAAGGTCATCTAGTTTTTCTTTTTTTTGTTTTCACTCTAATGATTGTACTTTTCAACTTCATTTCTACTTGATTTTTAAAAATAATCCTATCTGTTGTTATTCTCTATTTGGCAAGACATCATTCTCATACTCTCCTTTAATTCTTTAGATGTGGCTTACTTTAGTTATTTGAACATATTTATAATAGCCTATTTAAAATACTTGTCTAGTAATTCTAACATGGGCTTTCCCAGGGACAGTTTCTATTGACTGTTTTCTTTCCTGAGTGTGTGCATTTTTTTCTTTCTTCATTTGTGTGTTTCATAATTTTTGTTGAAACTCAAACATTTTAACTAACATTACATGGAAACTCTGCAAATCAGATCACGCTCCCACCCTTGGGTTTGTTGCTGTTGCCTTTTGCTGTTGTTGATGCTGTTTCTTTGTTTAGTGACTTTCCTATAAAGTCTGTATTCTTTGCCATGCACAGACACTGAAATCTCTACTCAGTTAACTCATTGGCCAGTTAATGTTTGGACAAAGATTTCCTTAAGTACCTTGAATCATCTAAGTCTTCCACCCTTTGCCAAAGGACTCTGTATGCTGGGGCATGCCTTCAGTGCCCCAGCAGTTTATGACTCTGCCTTAACCTTCACTTCTTGCTAACACAGGTCCTCAAGTTCAGCAAGAGGTGAGAGATTAGGTCCTTTTCACGTCTTTCCTGGGCATGCGGAGAGCCCACCCATGCACGTATTCTTCTAGATTCCCAAGAATATGTCTGAGCTTTTAAAATCTCATTCCCTAGGTTTTCTTCCCCAAATTTTCTGTCAGCCCTGTTTTTGCCCAATTATTATCATTGCCTCAGTCAGCTTGGATGTTAAACAATTGAAGCCAATTTTTCGACAAATGCCCTGGGGATAGGATTCTCTTTACTGAGCAAGCTCTAAAGTCAGGTCAATTAAAGACAAGCCCTGTCATTAGGGCTTTTTCAGGGAGCTGCCAGATAGGTAACATAGTGACAATTCTCTCAGGATGAGGCTTTTTGGGGAGCTCCAAACTCATTCTGCCCCCTCCATGTCTGCTAGGCTTTCATGTCTATAATGGTTCTAAGTCTGCTGGTTTTCAAGGCTACCATGGAGCTGAGTGTAGGAGGATGAGAATATGAAATTCAAAATGCCCCAAATCTTGCTGTTCTTCCTGGGATTTAGACATTTTTCTTGAATAAATTCTCCTTGGATAGTTTCAAGTCTTTGGTTAATTTCTGGAGTTCTGAAAATGCTAATTTTGATAATTTTTTGCCAGTATTTTAGTTGCTTTTATGGAGGAGCATATTTTAGGAGATGCTTACTTCACTATCCTAGAAGCACTTTCCATGAGGGATGTTTTATAATAATAAAACTATGAAGAGGCTGGCCCAGTGGTGTAGTGGTTAAGTTCACGTGCTCCGCTTCAGTGGTCCAGGGTTTGCAGGTTCAGATCCCAGGCACAGACGTATGCACTGCTTATCAAGCCATGCTGTGGCAGGTGTCCTGCATATAAAGTAGAGGACGATGAGCATGGATGTTAGCCTAGAGCCAATCTTCCTCAGCAAAAAGAGGAGGATTGGCAACAGATGTTAGCTCAGGGCTAATCTTCCTCACCAACAAAACAAAACAAAGCCAAACAAAAATAAAACCAAAAACAAACAAACAAAAAGCTATCAGTTCATCATAAAGACATCATAGTCATTAATGTTTATGTACCTCATGAGAGTTTCAAAATATGTGAAGCAGGAGCCTGCCCAGTGGCATGGTGGTGAAGTTTGCATGCTCTGCTTTGGTGGCCTGGGGTTTGTGGGTTCAGATCCTGGGTGCAGACTTACACACTGCTCATCAAGCCATGCTGTGGTGGTGACCCACATACAAAATAGAGGAAGATTGGCACAGATGTTAGTTAATCTTCCTCAGCAAAAAGAGGAGACTTGGCAATGGATGTTAGCTCAGGGCCAATCTTCCTCACTAAAAAAATAATAAATAAATAAATATGTGAAGCAAAACTGAAAGAATTAAGAGAGTAATAGATAAATTCACAATAATAGTAGGGCATTTTTCAACACTGTACTCTCATATTGATAAAAGAAAGATACAAAATATGATTAGGATATTTCAAACAACTCGAAAAACACAATTAATACACTTGATTTAATGAGCTTTCACAGACTACAACATCTATTTCTGAATGCATACTCTCTTAAATTGCACATGGAATATTCCTCAAGAGAAAACATATGGTGGGCCACAAGTATACATACATTTATAAAAATTCAAATAATGAATATCTGATCACAAAATAAATTAGACAGAAAAAATTGGAAAATTTCCAAATAGTTGACAATCAAACATCACACTTCTAAATAACTCAAGGGTTAAAGAAGAAACCGCAAGGGAAATTAGAAAATATTTTAAACTTCCAACACCATGAAAATACAACATATCAAAATTTGTGGGATGTAGCAAAAGCAGTGACTAGAGGGAGATTTATAGCTTTAAATATTTATGTTAGAAAAGAAGACAGATATAAAGTCATTTAACTAAGCTTCTATCTTAACAAGCTAGAAAGAAAAGTGCGAAATACCCAAAGTGTTAGAAGGAAGGAAATAATAAGGAGTAGAAATTAATGAAATAAAAAATAGGTACATAGAGAAAATTAACAAAGCCAAGTTTTTCCTTTGACAAGATTTATAAAATTGGTAAACCCCTGGCAAGACTAATCTAGAAAAAAAGAGAAAACCAAATTACCAATATCAAGAATAATAAACTGTTACTAGAAATCCTAAAAAATCAAGAGGATAATAAGAGAACTTCATGAATAATATAATACCATTAACTTTGATGAAATGGACAAATTCTATAAAAAATGAAACTTACCAAAACTGACAAGAGATAAAATAGGAAATCTAAATACCCCTTTATCTATTAAAGGGGTTGAATTCATTTGCAAAAAAAAATTCCCACAAAGAAATCTCCACATCTAGATAGACTCACTGATAAATTCTATCAAATATATTAGAAAAAAATACTAATCTTGCACAAATTCTTTTAGAAAATGATTGTGGAAACACTTTCCAAATTGTTGAGGCTGGTATAACCTTGATACCAAAACTAAACAAGGGTATTACAAGAAAAGGAAACTACAATTTCCTTTAAGAACATAAATACACATTTTTAGCAAAATTGAACAAAATGAATACCAAATATAAAAATATAATTATTATGATCAAGTAGGGTTTATCCCAAGAATGCAGGTTGGTTTAATATTTAAAGCTCTTTCAGTATAATTCACCACATTAACAGAATAGAAAAAAATACATATAATTATCCCAAAAGATGCAGGAAAAAGATTTGACAAAATTCAACACTCATAATAGAAAATGGACTCAGCAAACTAGAATACAAAGGAACTTCCTCATATGAAAATGGGCTAGCGTACTTATTGATGAAATATGTCTGCTTTCACTAGTTCTGTTTAACTTTGTTCAGGAGGTCCTACCCAGTACAGTAAGGCAATGAAAAGAAATGCTTGGCAAAAAGAATGGAAAGGGAAGGATAATATAACAATCCATCATTACTCATAGTAGGTAGTAAATACATATTGTTTAAAAACTAGAGTGTCAGGTACAGTCTTCATGGAGTGTAACTTGGCAATATCTATTGAAATTTAAGACATACATGTCATTTGACTTAGAGATTCCACTTCTAAGAATCCTTCCTAAAGATATACTTGGCACATGTGTGAAATAATGTATGTACAAGTCTATCATTGCAGTATTTTTTTTTTAATTTAACTAGCAAACCTTTGGAAACAACCTAAATATTCATCAGCATGGGACTGGTTTAAAATATTATGAGATACTCTGCAACTGTAAAAAGAATAATAATAATAAGCACTTCAATATGTTCTGATATGAAACAACGTGCAAGATAATTTTTTATAGTTAAAAAAAGCCAGTTGCAAAATAGTGAATAGATTCTGGCTCACTCTTCATTGAACTGTGCGCATCTAATTCAATTTCACTAAGGGTGGCCCAAGGATTGTCTGCATCAGGGTCCTCTGAGGTCCTTGCTAGGAATACCTATTCCCTATCCATCCCTCCTTCCTCACAGATATATTGTGATTCATACCAAATATTTGAGAACCAATGAATAAATGAATGAATGCACATTTACCATCATTCCCATGTTGTTCCTTCTCCCACACTAATCTGAAATGCTTCATTGTTCATAGTCAACCATGAACTATGCCCTCTGTGCTTCACAGCTAATGATAATTAATGCTGTGCAAAGGCAGTATTTGTCATTGGCCGAGGAGTGAGATAGAAATGCCTCAGCTCTATTTCTGGCTCTGACTATAACATAGAAATGTGTGAGTCCGCAATGACATTTCCGTTTCTGTGCTTTGATTTGTGCATCTGCTCAATGGTGAAATGATACACTAGGGAGAAAGTATAAAATCTACTGAGACATTTTCTTATGACCCTGGGTTCAATGTAACAGGCTAAGGATTTTGTAAGCCATTCTCGTGATTGAGAAATGACCTTTAAAGAAACAAATCACCTCTTACCAGTTTGCAGTACAATTTGTTTAGCTTTCTTTATTGCCTGGGGTTTTGTTGTAGAACATGAGTAGATTATTTCTTTGCATTGAAAACTCATCACATATCTATCCAAATTAAACCAATATCTGTACACATTAACTAGTTACTAATTTTAGGTGAGATACCATGCTTGGTACTATGGGAATGTCAAGGTAAGTAATAAAGGCATAGGTGCATCTCACAAAACCTCCTAACTGGGGAGAAGACCATCACCTAAATTAATGCATGGTAAGAGCTGTAAGGGAGGCACAGGCAGCCTTGGCTGTTGAAGTTAAGAGAAAAACGCTGGCTCAATTGAATGGGGGGCTCAGACAATGGCAGAGTACTTGAACTCAGCCTTGTGGTCAGATGAGGCTTCAAGAGAGGGGCTGAATTTGTGGCAGGAGCAGCATTGCAAAGGCACTAGGTCAGGACATCATGAACTGTGTTCAAGACCTAGTGTGTAGAACAGTTTGACAGATAGCTAGGGCATGCATAGGATAGGAATTGGAGATAAGGCTAAAAAGATGGACAGAGTTTTAGAAGAGAGTTCTGCTGACATGGTGAAAAGTGATTAGAACATGTAAAGCTATGAAAAAAGATGCTTACAGCAAATGCTTCAAACTTCCTCCCATGAAATTAGTACCTTTAAGCCCCAAAGGGAGAGGAAAATACGACACCTCTCAAAATCATCATTACATGGTTGGAGTCAATAAGTATTTGACAACTAAACCATTAGACCAATGGAAACTGAAAGTGAGAGTCAGAGAGAGAACTACTTCTTAGTGCCATATGCACCAGGGAGGTCATTGCCATTGGCATTCACGTTTCTCCCGACCCTGAACAAAGACAGGACAAATGGCAGAGCCAAGTTTAAAGGGAGAGAACATCATGCTTTAATAGGTGAAATATTCAAGTACAAGACCACAGAAGAAGGGTCTATATTTGAGGCAAAATATTCTGAGCATCCTGGAGCTTGCTGCCCTGCCTCACTGATGTCACTTTAGGAATTTGACACCAAGTGGCAGAGGCCAGAGGAACTCAGTTCTCACTTGTTCTCCCTGTCCTTGTGAGAAAGAAGTGAATGGATGACTGCGTAATAGAGTATTATTTTTCCTTAGGATCTTACACTTAACTAGAGCTCATGACTTTTTAAAGTTCTTTCATTATATTGCGTTGACTTTCACAGCTCACTCTGAGTGAGGCAATAAGGGAAGGATTATTTTCACTTGGTTTGACGATGAAGAAACTGAGGCTTAGAGGGATTTCATATCTTTTCTAAGACCCGGTTGCTAAATGGAGAAGGTGAGATTCATCTCAGGTTTTATTTATTCAGCAGTCAAAAGTCAAAGTATCTTCTATGCTGCAGTCACTTGCTGAGTGTCAAATAAACCACATGTCCTAATTCAAGGTCTGCAGAACCCAGAGGGAAGATTCTAGTTCACAAAACAGGAAAACAGTGCTAATGTGTGCTGCCGTTCCAGTTATAAAAGCAGAAAAATACTGAATAAGTGTAACCAAAATAGAGTCTTTTTAGACACATAGCTGAGCTTAGTAGAAAGAAAGAAAAGTTCCCACATACCAGAAAGGAAAAGGAAACTGAAGGCAGAAAAGTAGCTTGTGGTCAGATACTTCAGTGGGCAAAGGAGTGGAATCTGGATGTAGATCCTAGTGGCTGGGGATGGGGACTGAATGTGCTACCAGGATGGGAGATGGGGTAGAGGAACTGCGGAACTGGAAGTTGGACCCAAGATGCCCTATACAGAGCTGGGAATCTGAAAGGGCTGTCCTTCCATAAAGGGAAACTCCAAACACAGAAGCAATAAGGAATCCTGCTGTTTACCTGGGGTTCTGAGTAGAAAGAAAAAGAAATGACCTGTGAGGTATGAAGACGTGAAGCCCATGCCATGCACAGGGGTGGTACGGAGTTCAAATGTGTATTTCCACATGGTATGAGAGCTCCCTAGAAAGGAGCATGAAACTGGACCTGCAGGTGCACTGCAGAAGCAAAGGCAGAGCCACTCTGCATGGAACTTTCCACCATCCAGAGTGCCCAGAGAGCCCACAGGTAAATAAATCCCTTGGAAGATGAAACTTTAAAACAAGAATTATGAACTACACAAGAAAACTGTCAACTGTGAGAAAGAAGTGGAAGACACAATGAACATGAAAATAGCACATAAGAATTTGAGATAATCAAGTTGTCTGACAGAAACTAAAAATAAGCCTGTACTAATATATTAAAGAGATGAAAGAGTGACTAGAAACTCAAATGAAATAACAGATTCTGAGTGGAAAAACAAAACAAGTAACACAAAACTAAGTAAACGAATTTCCAGAAAAAAAGATCCAGCAATTGAGATAAACCAAAAGGTAATGTATAAGCAGGTTGGATTAACTGAAGAAAAAATGAATGCTGGAGGACTGGACTGAGGAAACTATCTGGAGATAGAAAATATGCACCGAGATTTAAGAAATATAGAGAATAAGAAGTTCCAATATACGTCTAACAGGAGTTCCAAAAGTATTAAGAAAGAGGATGTGGGGAGGCTGTATCAAAGTCATAGTACCTGAGAACTTTCCATACATAATAAATCTTCAGTTGACCATGTGTGCTGAGTCCCAAGGAGGATAAAGAAAAACTAATCCACACCTAGAGCCATGGTAGTCAAACCACACAGCACTGCAGACCAGCAGGCATGTGGAGGAGAGAAACATTTAGAGGACTGATTGCTGAGGAGAGTCCCATGAGCACAGGCTCAGGAGAGGCTCACAGGAAGAGAGAATGGCTCCAGGGGATGTTAGAAACAGGTTTAGTGATGTGGCCACTCTAAAGCCCACTGGCGAGATGTGGGAGGCAAGTAGAGCAGAGTGATTGGGCACTGAAGCAGGAACCAACTTGATAGGCTCAGGGGAAAAGGGGGCAGTTAGTGTGGGTGTGAAGGATGGAAGGTGGCCATGGTAGGAGGGAGAGCTGCAGAGGGAGGCAGGACCTTCTCTGGGAGAACATTGTGTATCCTTCCTCATAGGCCCGGGAGAGTCACTAAGGATTTTGAGCAGAGCAAGGACAGGGTAAAATTTGCATTTTAGAAGATACTCTGGCTCTATGTGGGGAATGGACAGGAAGTGGATAAAAATGGAAGCAAGGGCACAAACTAGAACACTGTTACCAAAATCCAAGCATGAGATGGATGCCGAGGGTTGGGATACAGCCAGGACCAGAGGAGTGAAGGAGAGGTGACAGCCTTGTGAGGGGCAGAGGGACCTGTGGTGTGCAGGACATGGTACTTATAGGGAGAGGGAGGAGGGATAAAAGATGACTTCCATGTGTCGGCTAGGGAACAGGGATGCTGGTCCCCTGACAAAGCCTACACAAGCTTTCTGATCTTAGGAGCCATGCGGGTTTTATAATATATTTCACTCTCTAATCACTATTTACTATTTCACTATCTCCCTTTTTAATAACAATGCCAAACATCATTGATTCATCATTATTAATTCTCTATTATGAGTAATCTTGAAAGGCAATTCATGTTTAGTTTGGGACCAATGGTGAACTATGGTGTTCTTTGCAAGGTAATGTTACATAAATGAGTAGCAGTAGAATGCTGACACTATTTATCTTCCGTGTAGGGAGGCCTCCTTAGAAAGGAAGTAAATGCTTATAAGTAGGGGGAGGCCCAGAGCCTGTAAGCAACAAGTATTTGTGGTGAGAAGTTGGGGAAAGATGATGTTTATAATCATAGCAATTTCTCACCATTGGAAAAGGAGTGCTAATGACATAGATAATATGATATGGCTGAAATCTTGTAGGCTCTTACAGGACTGTCCACCCTCCCCAGTCCTCCTGTTGGGTGGAGTAGTGGACACAGGGTTTTTTACTCCAGGAATGGGAGGAAATAATAGCTTTCTACCTGTAGACGAGTTGCAGAGTCAAAGGGAGACAATATCGCTGAATGTCCATAACGTGCTAGAGATTCCTCATACATGAATTCTAAGTGAGCCTCGCTGCAAACATAATTGTGAGTATTGCTGTTACCTTTTCAAAGGGGAGGAAATGGGAACTCTGGGAACCACCTTGGCCAAAGTCACAGCCCATGAATTGGGAGAGATGTTCTGAAGGCAGACCTGTGGGATTCCTGCTGTGACACCACTTGAGTCAAGGGCCCTCCCACTGGGCCCTCTTGCAGGCCCCCCACTTCTTCATGAGGGATCTCAGGGAGATGGCCAGGGGAGCTCAGGGCAGTGGCCCAACTCCTCCATCCTCTTGCTGTGTGGTCTCCAAAAATCACTTAACCTCTTGCTGCCTTGGCCTCTCCATCTGTGAAATGGGGATCGAATTTCCTTGTGGCAGGTCTGTCTACCCAGTGAAGGCTGGACGATGAATGATTAACGAGATCATGGAGGCGATGTGTTGTGCCCCAGGGTAGACTCATTTATTATTGAGCAGAGTCTGTGTTTCTTCTTCCTTTCACACACTGGCAAATATTTTTTTTTAAAACAGGAAATAAGCTAAGGTAAAAATTTTCCAGAATCTTATTGCATAACATTTAATGATTACAAATTAACTCAAGCTAAAAACCTTTAATTTAGTTAATAATGTGAGATTACTATCCGAGAAAACTGTTTTATTTTGGTGCTGGTATGATTTTCAGGAGTTTAACCAGACTTAGCTTTTTTATTCCCTAAACAAAATGGATTATGAGCAAAGTGACATTTCAAATTACTGCCGTTTCCAAACACCTTTAGGGCTTTGAGGTTTAGTCCTTTCCCTAGGGAGAATCTGGGGGAATAGCTTAAATAATTCTAAACCAACTCTCAACTTGTTATGACTTTTCCAAACATTAGGATTGAATAAATTTCTACATGTTTCCTTCAAAAGTTAAAGTTAAGAGCTAAGGACACAGCAGTGTTATCAATTTTTAAAAACATCGTTCACAAATACTTACACAAAGTCCTTAGACTGCGTACTTAGTCAGTGTTCTGTGTGGGGTGCGGTACGTGGTGCCTGCCTAGGGGTGGTTCAGAATCTCGAGGGACATGTATTTATGTAAACAGATCATTTTAATAGTGCAATGCACAAGTGCTTAGAATTCACGGGGGACTCTTACTCATGGGAGGATTTAGTCTGAGAACATATCTTTGTAAGTTTCTGATAGAGGATTCTTTCATTCACTTGTATGCTGGATGTGAGCAGGAGTCTTTGCCAGGTTATGTGAAAGGGGTGGGCTGCAAAGATCAATAGGAATGACTCTTAAGACCCCGAGGCCTACAGGTAGAAAGACAGTAGATGCAGGCTAGCTAAGGGGGACAGTCCATCTCTGACTGGTGCCACACCAAATAAAAGCTAGGCATTCTTCCAAGAGATGGCAAAAGTGTGGATTTTTATGTGAAGCTTCCTGATTTTCAAATATTGCTAATTAACTGCAAAACTATATTTCTTTAAACACTGGGCGCTGTGTTGGGCCAAATGAAAGTGGTTCACAACTTGTGTTCTAAATGTTCTTTCTGCCTCATATCTCTCTACTTCCATCAACTGCTCCCATAATTTCTCATAGGCAACCACCTGGACTCTATGTCTTAGGCAGGATGTTTACACAAGGCATCTGAAAATGCGACAACTCAATTGTGCTTCTTAATTGGTGACATAGCTACCTCATTTCTCACTTCTGTTGTTAATTAAGAGAAGGAGGTCTAACCTGAATGCATTGCTTGGGGGAATCAAATTCAAAATGTATGTGCTACCACGTGGCCAGCCAAGCATTCTCCTTCATGGTATCTTTTGCTCACTCATCCTTCTTTGCACAGAAGCCCGATATGTATTATTTAAACACTAACTGTTGGCTCTAAAATCTTTTAAGTGAAAAAAAGGAAGTTTAGAGCCACTTTTAGAAGCTGGTTTTTCTATGTATTTCTATGTTATCATTTCTGTTTGTGAGCAAAGCCCATAGAGAAGGATGGAGAGGTCCAGGACACTCCATCAATAAATCATCAGTCTAGATTGAGATATACATCCCATAAATGTCGACTCAACTCACTGCAGCAATCCTGGGCTTCTGGTGGCCTTGGCTCATCATCTTTCAGTGACAGTGCTAATCACTGTGTGGCTGAAGTGAACAAATATGCCTAAGGACAGTGGACTCATCTGCCCAGCACCCATTTAAGTCAACAATAGGCCTGAGACTGTTATCTTGGTGAGGCAGAGAGGAAAAGATTTAGTGGCGTGATCAGGAAAAAATACCTTCCTCACACTATTGCTTCTATTTGGACGTGCTGCACAGGATGGCCTGGGAGGTTACAGCAATCTTTCCTAGGGCTCACAGGCTAATATAAACAGTAGATGCATTTGAAGGCCTCCTCCATATACACATACTCCCAAAAGTAAATGTAAGTGAGGCGTAGACAAACAGAAGGCAGTGGCTATGCCTCCTTTGAGATTGAAAGACCACCCTGGTCTCATTGGAAACAACAGGTCAAGGGCTATCACTGGGCTGCTGACTGGTGTCTGTGTTTGGGGGTGAGGTATGGCAATTTGCAAGATGGCAGCAGCTTGATACTTGCAATTCTGTTGAGGACAAATATCAGCTGAACTGATTCTCTTTTCCTTTTCGAGTAACACCATCGCCTGCCTTGAAGAGGAATTATGAGTGTAAGAGAGCGATCAGAAATGTTTCAAAGCTGTGAGAGTTGATCCGGGTGTGAGGGAAACACCAGCATCCTTGCATTTGAGAACCACAAACTTGATTTGTTAGCCTTATTTTGAATTTCTCTGTGATGTGGGGCACTCACTCTACCTAGCACAACAGAATGCAGATATTGACAGAGACCTCTGGGAGGAGACACAAAGACTGTTAATCCTGAACACATAACATGGCTTAATGAGAGTGAATGGGGATTTACACCAGCAGAAATTGCTCGTGGTCTAACAAGACAGCTTCTCCAAGAAACTGAAACTTACTGAAATGGGCTCTGGATAATCACTCATATTCTGTGTTGCTCCTTTTGGTTTTAGCAGCCATGAAGATTCTGTGGAGAATGCAATGATATGATATTACATTTACTAAATACCTTTAGCTTCGTTATAAGGAATCAACAGTAGATTTAATCACAAACCAGAGTATTGATTGTAAGCCCAGTCTTTACTGAGAATGGACTTTCCAGAAGAGCAAGTGACTCACTCTTATCTTTACTTCAACTTGGGGGAAAGAGAAAAAAAGTGGATTTCATGGTCTTTGGCGGATGGATACAGGGACAGAATATGGAAAGATACTTGCACGTCAGTGTATTTCTGAACATGATTTCAAGAGCAAATGCCACATCTTTGGGAAAAGTTCTTACTCAGGGGGATTTTAATATCTTGTGGTTTCAATCTTCACATTTTACAGGACTAGGTCCTTGTTAGAGTCTCAGGTTTCCTGGGCATCACACAGCTACCCCAGTTCAGATTTAATCAGCAGCAGACATCCATTAGGAGGAATGAAGGGCCATCCCTGCCCCTCCGTAGCCTTCTCATTAATGAAATATTCACCAAGAAAACAGTGCCAGAATGCAAACAAATAGTATTGACCATATCCTTGCCTCACTTCTAACCTCCTGTGATCTTTGGCTTCTGTTCAGTAATTGTATTTATTTTGGTTTCATTAAAAAATGTGAGAGATGGAATTTCACTTAGGCCTAAAGTTCAAAGATTTATAGCCCAGATACAGCAGAGAGAGCTGTCTTGGTGTTCGTGTCAGTTTAGGGCTGAAAGCCCTGGTCTCTTTGGAATGTTTTCCTGCAGATGAGGTAACAGATGTCCCTCATATTTTCCCAACAGTTTAAAACACACTACCACAATCATTTTTCTCACTGGATCCTCTCAATAATTCTGTGAATTAGGTGTGGTCATTTTTCAGATCTCAAGTCACCTCATTTACCCAGATTTGTGAGATTAAAAATAAAATGCTTCAGAGGTATCATAGATTGAAATAAACAGTTTCTTCCATTCTTAGATGTCTACATGCCCAAAGTGCCCCTTCCCTCCATCAAGGCCACTGTGTCAGGCCCAGAAATATGAAAAGAGCCATAGTCCCAGAAGTGTCACTGATAATACATGTCAGAGTACACATTCACATCTGTACCACTATAAATTAAAATCATGAATCCAATTAGAAAATAATAATTCACAAATCTATGTCACTAGACATTGTTAAAAACACTTCCATGATCAGAATCCCCCTCTGTCTGGAGAATGGGCCTCCCTTCTCCACGTCCCCAAGTCCATAAACCACACTGTCTGCGTGCGATGGAGCAAGGTCTTCCCAAGGCTCCATTGTTGGATGGGCGTTCCATCCTCATCTTGAGTCTTATCCAGCAGGACTCCATCAACTGAAGGGAGCCACTCATTTTGCCCTGGCAGTATACCATTCTGAGAAATTACTGTACCATAAAACCATGTAAAATATATTCCAAAATTCCAAAGAGAGATGAAAAAATTAAGGTTTAGAGAGATTGTCGTGTACTAGTACATGACAAAAATGGAGGGGAATCAAGATTATGTGACCCAGAGTCCTCTTTTAGCTTGGTGATCAGCAGATTTGACTGCTAAGTCAAGAGCATAGTAGAGAACAGCTGAGATGAGACGCTAGGCACAGCCTCTGGGAACAGTAGAGAGGCAAATGCTGACCACAGAGCTGTGGACTGAAGACGCTGAGTCTAGCCAACATATATTGGAAAAGGGGACCCACACTGAGGAACCAATGTGCCCCCCAAGGATGAAGCACAGTTAAGAGAAGTAAATATTGTGAGCTGGTGACACCCTCAGCTTCCAACAGCTTCCCCTCTTCCTGGTTCAGAGGGGTACTCGACAACGTTTGCGGGAGATAATGCACTGCGGATAAGTTCTAGGACAACAGAATTGCCGGCACATCTAGGTCAGAGTGTTCTCTCAATAAAAGCAGTGCATTTTAATTTTCAAATCTTTCCCATTATAGAAGTCTGACTGACACACCAGATGATAATCACTCAATACTGAAGCTATTATTACCACACTCTTCTTCAATGTTTTGTTTTTTGCCTTTTCTTTTCATTGTGAGTTGAATGCCAAGTCTCTAAAGGTTGACCTCCGTGATTTTTCCTCTTTCTCTCCTTTGATTACTGCCAAGAATCGCTCTGATATTCAGTGTAGAGGAGATTGTTTTCCATTTCCACTGCTTATTTTCATCAAATGAGGAGAAAAGCAACAACAAAAGGTTCTTAACTGTCCAGAACAGATGTGGTATTAGGTATTAGACCAATTTATGGCTTTTTCTTAATGTGTCCTATATTTAGAGTGACACAGTTCTCTGAGGTTTAGGATTGTGTGAGACATAACCAATGCCGTCATTGTAACTGTGGAGACTGTCAATGTCCTCACCCCACGAAGCCTCACAAAGTTGAACGCACTGAGTCTTCAGGCACAGAGAAATGGCCCCATTGTTTCTTTCTCTCCTGATTCATGCTGACAATTCTCTCACCATCCCTCCTGTATAAGAACTTCAACAGATGCAAGAGCTGGCACATTAGGAAATAAAATAAAACACAGTTAAATGGATATACTTGGCAAGTATATATGAAGGGAAAAAAGAGAGAGAGTGTAAATATGGAAAACTAAGAATAAGAACCAGTAATTAACCACAGATGTGGACTTCAAATTTTATAAGTAAACTTTAAGAATAAATCCACATTAATATGCTTACAAATATTGATGAAATTAATGATTTCCCAGGAAAAGAGAAATTACCAAGATTAACTAAAGGAATATAAAGCTTGAACAGTCATAGTAATAGAGATAAAGGTGGAAGAATGTTTCTGAGGTGGTAATATTGATAATTTTTTTTAAAGCTTGCAACATTCAAATAAATCCTTGCATTAGGTAAACTGTACCAGAGGATACAGAGATGCAAAAACTTTCCCAAATCACTTTTAATGTTAGCATAACAAAGGTAGCTAAATCTAAAAATACTAAAACAAAGAAGAGAAAACTTTAGGCTAACTCAGTTACGAATAGCAAGGCAAAAATTCTAGATTGAAGACTAGCAAATAGAATTCGGCAGCATATTTAAAGACTAACATTCCATGTCTAAATTTCCCTAAATAATGCATTGTTGATATGTTAAAAATAAATTCATTAGGAGACTACCTGAAACAAATTGGCCAAAAGGGAAATGATACAAGTTCATTTTAAAAAACATCAAAGATCATTTGATTAATTTCAACATATATTTGTATGAAAACTGTAGGTAAATCAGCAATAAGAATGACAAGGAATATTAATGAAATTCAACAGTGAAATTCATTCATGATGATGAAATTCTTGAGGCATCACTTCTAAAATCAGATGCAAGGAAGAAGTGTCTATTGTTATTCACCATCTTTCTGGAAGTTCCGGCCACCACACTGAGATATGGAGACAGAAATAAGGAATTAGCAATTACTAAGTAAGTGAAGGTAATTTAAGTGAAGGTATTATTAAGCGGTGTTTGAATTGGTTGCCTTATTGATCTCAATGGCTTTCTGGTATTATATTCAAATATGATATCTAGCATTGGGACACAAAGCTGGGAATCCTAGCCCTTGCTCCATCATGGAGAAGGTGGGCAAGGAAAAGCAAGTGGTGCCAAATTCCTCTTTAGTGTTTGTTATGGGCTGAATTGTGTCCCCTCAAATTCATATGTTGAAGTCATAATGCCCAGCACCTCAGAATGTGACTGTATTTGGAGACAGGGCCTTTAGAGATGCAATTACGTCAAAATGGAGTCATCAGAGTGGGCCCTTATCCAGTATGACTGGTGTCCTTATAACAAGAAGAGATTAGGACACAAAGAGAGACACCAGGCATGTGCACAAACAGAGACAACCACATGAACACACAGGAAGAAGGCAGCCATCTGTAAGTGAGGGAGAGAGGCCTCAGAAGAAACCAACCCTGCTGACGCCTTGATCTTGCACTTTCAGCCTCCAGAAATGAGAGAAATAAATTTCTGTTGTTTAAGCCACTAAGACTGTGGTATTTTATTATGGCAGTCCTAGCACACTAATATATCCTTTTTCTCTCTATGCTCTTGTGTCCTAGTTGAGGTCCAGTGACCTTGACTGCATTTGCATAGCTCCTAGTGGTAATGCCGAATCTTTATGACCTAGTCTGGTGCACAGCTATCCAGTGACATAGAGCTAGGGAGACCATTATGAATCTCAGTAACCACAAGTCCCCCTGATGTGTCTAATGCAGTCCAATTTCAGAACTGTTGTTATAAGCCTATTAAATGGTATGGGTGCTACTTGGCTGAGACTACAACAGTGATTCCAGTGAGATGGGAGAAGCAGGGTTTCCCTTTCCAAATTCACAATTATTTCTGTGCTTCAAAATTTTCTCTCAGGCCATTTGTGTCTGATGACTCACACGCTGAGGCAAGCAATTGATGCTTGGAGGGGCGCCATTCATTCTATTTCCAAAAGTCCATCAGAGTTAGGCATTTGAATGAGTGTCTTGTCAAACTCTAGATGCTCTATATTCCCCCCTGATCCCATAAAGTGGACTTTTTACAGTCTTTCAGAGAGGCTGACCTTCCTTTGCCTTTCTTGAGCAGCTCTGGCAAGGTACACTGGTGGTGCTAGAAAAAAAGGTTTTACTAAGTTCTGTCTAAGGCACTGAGAATTCCTCCCTAAATGAGAGACAATGTTCTAATGAGGGACAGATAGAGGGCACAAATGACTTAGCCAAAGGGCTAGGAAAGTTGAGAAAGAGGAAAAGACCAATATTGCCAAATCCATCTGAGCTACAAGTTCAAAAACGTGTTTCATTCAGCTATGATTGGCAGTTTGGTAATTCAATAGTTATAGCATTGCCCCATTGAAAAGTTCAGAGTCATGTAGAGTTAAAAAATAAATGAATTTAATCAGAGGCTACTACTCTTGAACACATTCAACAGAAGGAATGTCTTCATTTGTCTTTAGAGCTTAAGTGTCACTCTTTAGGAAAAACTGCAGTAATCAGAACCAAAACCAGTGACTAATTACCACATTTTATCTGAGCTGAAAAAATATGATGTGGCAAGAAACACCTTGAGCGCATGACGTCTTTGTTTCTACATTATACATAGTAGCTTTGCCATGAGGGCTCTGAGCCATGTCTTAAGTGCCAAATATACACACAACAACAATTCTTCTACTTCTCTCTTCATTTGGTGAGATTTGTGTAGCTTCAAATCCTTGTTAGTCTACTTTCCTGCACACAGTTCTTATGAGAAGAACTACTAGCCATGTGCTATTCCTGGAAAAACCGTAGTGATAACAACAAAAAACTACAAATGCTATGAAGTTTCTTTCCCTCATCTTTTCATTGTGCAGGCACACAGAGAAGAGGAAAGGAGACCCTCTGGGAGCACTCAGGTTTGAATGGTGGAAAGGCATGTACATAAATCCCTATAACACAAAGGAAACTCTTTGAATATTCAGCAATGATAATGGTTTTCACCAAATGACAGAGGAGGATGGGGAGGAGGGAGAAAAGAGCTTATCAGACGCCCTGAAGTGCCTTTTTCAGATTCCATCCATCATTTACCTCTCCTTCTTCATTTGTCCCTCCACCTCAATCACCTGGCCCTGAATTTTGGAATTTTCCCCTAGAAGTCATATCACATTGGCTTAAAATGAATTGAAAATATTATTTAAAGAAAATGTTCTTTAAGTATATCTGAATTTCCAGATCTTTTCTCTTGTGTTTAGCTTTTTCTCTATTACAAAAGGAAATTGAATTCATTAAAAAATTGGAAAATGCAGAAAAACAACAAAACACCCCACAGGCCCACCAACCTCAGAACATCCACTTAGCCCACCTGGGAGTATGTCCTTACCTACCTTTTCTATGAAAATTAAATCCTGTAAATTACTATTATTTGTCTGAGAAATTGCCTCAGATAATCTCCTG
This sequence comes from Tapirus indicus, assembly GCA_031878705.1. NCBI lineage: Eukaryota > Metazoa > Chordata > Mammalia > Perissodactyla > Tapiridae > Tapirus > Tapirus indicus. Next base: position 77,960,392 of record CM062921.1, read on the forward strand.
TTGGATATTATTTGTTCTATCTTTTTATTACTTAAAGTTCTATAAAGCAGGAACAACAAGCTAAAATTGAATCACATTTATGGACATTAGAAAAAGTTTCTAATGAAAAATCAATATTTTAAAACTACCCACCAAGATGCATCCAAAATGACACAGTAGTTAGATGTTTGCTTTTGACCCAGATGTTGTTTGACCAAATTGTCTTATTTTCCAACTTGCATGTAGGCCAGCTTACTTTAGGCCAATTTATCTTATGCCAACCCCATGTTGCCAAAATCACGTGTACCATATCTGTGAGACTATCTCAATTTTTATCTCATTATTCTCTTCTATTCAACTTGATACATTTTTTTCCTTATCCTTGTATTGTGTCTTATCCTTCAGCCCATTTTAAACACTCCCCTTGTTCTCCACCTGGCTCTCTGCCTAAATTTCTGGCTGTTTCTTCAAGGGGACACCTAAGAGATCCACACAACCATGTCTCTGAAAGTGGGTGGACTGGATCCCTGGGTAGCAGTGGGACTGAGTGAGCAGATGCTTCCCCTTCCCTGGCAGCAGCAATCCAGGTCATGGATCCTCACACAGCAGCTGACATGACTGTAAGAGGAGACAGGGGAAGCCCAGCCTGTGCACAAATGCTTTCTGAGTGGTGGCCCAGCTGGTGGGAGTGCCCACTGTGCTGTGGTGGCCCCACCCATAGGAATGCTCCTCACTGAGTAGAGGTGGCTCAGCCTCCACAAAGGAACCCCACTCAATGGGCACAGCAGCTCAGGCACTCCCCTGTTGAGCACAGAAGCCATGCCTGCACTTGCGTGCAGGAGTCCCCAAAACACTGCAACCAGCTTGCACAAGCACAGAGCAGCCCTACTGGCACAACTTCCAGCAGGTGGAGTGGGGTAAGAAGACACAGGTCTTTCCCTGCCCAGTGGTGTCAGGGGGAATCTGTGACCTGATACTAAAACAAATGCTCTGGCAGAGGATCAGTTCATCAAACACCATGAAGAACTACAGTAACACTTCAGAGCAGAAGGAAAATGACAAGTCTCCAGAAAGCAATCCTGAAGTTACAGAAATTTACAATCTAAATGACAGAGAATTCAAAATACTTGTCATAAAGAAACTCAAGAATTACAAGAAACTCAGAAAGACAGTTCAGTGAACTCAGGAATTAAATTGAGGAGCAGAAAGAATACTTCACCAAAAAGATTGAAGCTCTAAAAAACCAAACAAACAGAAATTCTGGAGATGAAAAACACAATTAATGAGATTAAAAATACTCTAGAATTCATTTAAAAATATAGCTGATTTTATGGAGGACAGTGATTTAGAGGATAGAAATATAGAAATGATTTGGGTGGAGGAGGAGAGAGAACTAAGATTTTTAAAAAATGAAGAAATAATTTGAGAAATATCTGACTTAATTAGGAAAAGGAACATAAGGATTACAAGTATTCCAGAGGTGGAAGTGGGGGAGAAAGGAGCAGAGAGCTTGTTCAAAGAAATAATAGCTGAGGACTTCCCAAACCTGGGGAAGGAACTGGATTTACAGTACATGAAACCAATAGAACTCCTAATTACATCAGTGCAAAAAGACCTTCTCGACCTTCTCCAAGGCATATAATATTAAAACTGGCAAAAGGCAGTGACAAATAAAAAATACTAAGGGCAGCAAGGAAGAAGAAAATAGCCTACAGAGGAACCCCTACCAGACTTTCAGCAGATTTCTCTGCAGAAATCTTACAGGCTAAGGGAGGATTAAATGATATATTCAAAATACTGAAATACAAAAATTTTCATCCAAGAATACTCTGTCCAGCAAAATTATCCTTCAGATGTGATGGAGAAATAAAAGCTTTCCCAGATAAACAAAAGCTGAGGGAGTTCATCACCACTAGGCCTGCCTAATAAAATATACTGAAAGGAGCCCTCCCATCTGAAACTACAAAGAAAAGTTTTAAAGATCTCCTTGAGCAAGGAGAAAAACAGACAGAGTCAGAAAATTGCAGCTATATATCAGAATAGGTTAGTAAACATTTAACTATAAAATAAAAGATAAAGGGAAGGAAAGCATTAAAAATAACTATAACCACTCACAACACAAAAAAGATTGTGTGACAACAGTAACTCAGACGGGGAAGAGAAAAGGTATGGAACATGCTTAGGCTAATGGAGATAAGAGGGTATCAGAAAATAGGCTATCTCATCTATGAAATCTTTTGTACAAACATTATGGTAAGCACTAAACAAAAAAATCAGAGCAGAGTCACAAATCATAAATAAAGAGAAAACTGAGAAACCATCACAGAAAACCACCAAACTGAAATGGAAGTCAGAAATACAAGGGAAAAGAAACAATGGAAATATAGAACAACCAGAAAACAAGAGATAAAATGGCAGTATTAAGCCCTCATATATCAATAGTCACTCTAAATGTAAAGGGATTGAATTCTCCAATCAAAATACACAGTGACTGGTTGGATTAAAAAACAAGACCCAACAATATGCTGCCTCCAGGAAACACATCTCAGCTCCAAAGACACACATAGGTTCAGAGTGAAGGGATGGAAGATGATACTCTAAGCAAATGACAAACAAAAGAAAACAGGTGTTGTCACTTATATGAGGAAAAGCAGACTTCAAGATAAAAAAGACAATGAGAGACAAAGAGGGGCAGTATGTAGTGATAAAAGGGACATTCCAACAAGAGGACATAACACTTATGAATATATACACATCTAACACAGGAGCACTAAACTATATAAAGTGACAATTAACAGACCTAAAGAGAGAAATTGACAACAACACTATAGCAGTAGGGGACCTCAACACCCCACTCACATCAATGGATAGATCATCCAGACAGAAAGTCAATAAGGAAACAGTGGCCTTAAATGAAACACTAGACCAGATGGACCTAATAGATATATAGAGAGCATTCAATCCAAAAACAGCAGAACACACATTCTTCTCAAGTGCACATGGAACATTCTCAAAGATAGACCATATGTTGCAAAATAAGGCAAGCCTCAATAAATTTAAGAAGATTGAAATCATATCAAGCATCTTTTCTGACCACAATGCTATGGAACTAGAAATAAACTACAGGAAGAAAAGCTAAGAAAGTCACAAATATGTGGAGACTAAACAACATGCCATTGAACAACCATTGGATCAATGAAGAAATCAAAGGAGAAATCAAAAAATGCCTGGAGATAAATGAAAACATACCAACTCTTACCACTCCATACCAATTCTATGGGATGCAGCAAAAGGGGCATTAAGAGGAAAATTTATAGCCGTACAGGCCCACCTCAACAAACAAGAAAAATCTCAAGTAAGTAATCTTAAACTACACCTTACAGTACTAGAAAAAGAAGAACCACCAAAGCCCAAAGTCGGCAGGAGGGAAATAATAAAAATTAGAGCAGGAATAAATGAAGTAGAGACTAAAAAAAAAAAAAAAAAAAAAAAAACAGTAGAAAGGATCAAAGAAACTAAGAACTGGTTCCTCGAAAATATCAACATAATTGACAAACCCTTAGCCAGACTCACCAAGAAAAAAAATAGAGAGAAGCCTCAAATAAATAAAATTATAAATGAAAGAGGAGAAACTACAATGGATACTGCAGAAATACACAGGATTATAAGAGAATACTATGAAGAACTATATGCCAATAAATTGTATAACCTAGAAGAAGTGGATAAATTCTTAGACTCATACAACTTCCCAAAAGTGAATCAAGAAAAAATAGAGAATCTAAATAGATTCTCTAATTTATTAATCAAAAATCCATTAATCTAGTAATCAGAAACCTCCCAAAGATCAAAAGTCCAGGATCAGATGGCTTCTCTGGAGAATTCTACTGAACATTCAAAGAAGATTTAATACATATGTTTCTCAAACTATTCCAAAAAATTGAAGAAGATGGAAGACTTTCTAAATCATTCCATGAAGCCAACATTACCCTGATACCAAAACCAAACAAGGACAACACAAAGAAGGAAAATTACAGGCCAATATCGCTGATGAACATAGATGCAATGAAATATTGGTAAATTGAATACAGCAATACATTAAAAGGATTATAAACCTTGATCAAGTGGGATTTATATCAGGTATGCAAGAATTGTTCAACAACTGCAAATCAATCAATGTGATACACCACATTAACAAAATGAGGAAGAAAAATCACATGATCTCAATAGATGCAGAGAAAGCATTTGACAAGATCCAACATCATTTATGATAAAAACTCTCAATATAATGGCTATACAAGGAAAGTACCTCAACATAACAAAGGCCATATATAACAAACACACAGGCAACATCATACTTAACACAGAAAAACTGAAAGCCATTCCTCTGAGAACAGGAACAAGACAAGGGTGCCCACTTTCACCATCCCTATTTAACATAGTACTGGAGGTTTTGGCCAGTAAAATTAGGCAAGAAAAATAAATAAAAGGCATGCAAGTCAGAAAGGAAGAAGTAAAACTCTTGCTGTCTGTGGATGACATGATTCTATATATAGAAAACCCTAAAGAATCCACTAGAAAACTATTAGAAATAATCAACAACTACAGAAAAGTTGCAGGGTACAAAATCAACCTACAAATATCAGTTGCATTTCTGTACACTAGAAATGAACTAGCAGAAAGAGAATTCAAGAATACAATCCCATTTGCAATCACAACAAAAGGAATAAAATACATAGGAATAAGGATGTGAAAGACCTATACATTGAAAACTATAAGACATTATTGAAAGAAACCAAAGAAGGCATAAAGAAATGCAATGATATTCCATGCCCATGGACTGAAAGAGTAAACATAGTTAAAAATCCATATTACCTTAAGCAATTTACAGATTCAATGCAATTCCGATGAGAATCCCAATGACATTCTTCACAGAAATAGAACAAAATATCCTAAAATTTATATGGAACAACAAAAGATCTTGAATTGCCAAAGCAATCCTGAGAAAAAAGAACAAAGCTGGAGGCATCACAATCCCTGACTTCAAAATGTGCTACAAATCTATATTAATTATAACAGCGTGGTACTGGCACAAAAACAGACACCCTGATCAATGGAATAGAATTGAAAGCCCAGAAATAAAACCACCCTTCTATGGACAGCTAATCTTTGACAAAGGAGCCTAGGATATACCATGGAGAAAGGAAAGTCTCTTCAACATATGGTACTGGGAAAACTGGACAGCCCCATGCGAAAGAATGAAAGTAGACCATTATCCTACACCATACACAAAAATTAACTCAAAATGGATTAAAGACTTGAATATAAGACCTGAAACCATAAAACTCCTAGAAGAAAATACAGGTAGTACATGCTGTGACTTCAGTCTTAGCAGCATTTTTTCAAATACCATGTCTACTCAGGCAAGGGAAACAAGAGAAAAAATAAACAAATTGGACTGCATCAGACTAAAAAGCTTCTGAAAGACAAACAAAACCATGAATAAAATGAAAAGACAACCCACAAACTGGGAGAAAATATTTGCAAGTCAAATGTCAGACAAGGGGTTAATTTCCAAAATATATAAAGAACCCATACAACTCAACAGCAGAAAACAAACAATCCAATCAAAAAATGAGCAGAGGATATAAACAGACATTTTTTCAAAGAAGATATACAGATGGCCAACAGGCACATGAAAAGATGTTCAACATGGCTAATTATTAGGGAAATACTACAATAAGATATCACCTTACACCTGTCAGAATGGCTATAATTACCAAGAGAGAAAATAACAAATGTTGGAGAGGATGTGGAGAAAAGGGAACCCTCATACACTGCTGGTGGGAATGCAAACTGGTGCAGCCACTATGGAAAACAGTATGGGGATTTCTCAAAAAATTAAAAATAGAAATACCATACAATCCAGCTATCCCACTGCTGGATATTTATCCAAAGAACATGAAATCACAATACAAAGAGATTTATGCACCCATATATTCATTGCAGCATTGTTCACAATAGCAAAGTCATGGAAGCAACCCAAGCGTCCATCAACTGATGAATGGATCAAGAAGATGTGGTATATGCATACAATGGAATACTACACAGCCATAAAAAAGACAAAAATCATCCCATTTGCAACAACATAGATGGACCTTGAGGGTATTATGTTAAGCAAAATAAGCCAGACAGAGAAAGACAAACACTGTTCAATTTCACTCATATGTGGAAGATAAACAAACACATGGATAGAGAGAACAGATTATTGGTTACCAGAGGATAAGGGGTTCAGAGGTTGGGCAAAAGGGGTAAAGGGGCACACATATATATGGTGATGGATAAAAACTAGACTATTTGTGGTGAGCACAATGCAGTCTATACAGAAACTGATATATAATAATGTACATCTGAAATTACACAATGTGATAAACCAATATGACCTCAATAAAATAATTTTTAAAAAACAATAAAAAAATAAAAACAAGTATAGCATGTACGTTTTTAGTCTTTTAGGATTTATAAAAATCGTGATATGAGTTCTGTTTCCCTTGCTTGAATTGAAGACACCAAGATTCAGAGAACGCATGGGATTTTCCCAAGTGCAGAGGTAGATTTTAAACAAAGGTCTAACAATTAGAAAGTTATTTTCTGTACCAAGTTGGTTGCAATATTTGGATATGAGAGTTAGCTTTGTACAAAACTGAGGGAAATTTTAAATCTTGAAAAACTGGGCACAAAACTAAAAAATTGCTGAGTTTTCAAATTCTATTAAGGCAAATTCTTTCAGGAACCTTAAATTTGCGAATGTAAGTAACATTCCTCCAGGCAATTTAGAGCTATTATTTAGAAGTTTAGAAAACATTGTCCCCGAACAATTGTTTTGTGAACTTGGTTGGCACAACAGTATGTGTTTTGCAGAAAGTCAAAGCAATATTATTTATAGGTGCCCTGTTGCTCATTGTGGCTTCGCTTGCGTCTGATCTAGATTCACAGAACATGGAGAAAGTGCTCATGAAACTGGGAAACAATTAGCCATTGATGATTAAGTGGCTAGGAACTAAAGGCTTTTTCCCTTTCTGCAATTACTGATTATAGCCTTCAGTTGTTCACCCTCCCATTGTCAACTGTGCTGCTTAGGCAATATGCTATCTGACTCCCACTAGTTCCTATAGATAACATCTCCCTGGCGCCTGGGTGACCATGGTAATGGGTCTTTGATCTGCTTTTCAGGAATTAGAACACCTTGTCCAGTTCAGACCAGTTGAGACCACCAACCCATCAACTGGGCCCAAGCAGATGTCCGATAATTGACCTTTTGAAGTCAAGAGGCTAAAAACTCCACCCTCAGATCATGCTAATGCCATGGTTTTGTGAACATGCCTCCTAGGAAGAGGCGTGAAGTTTGACTACCTTGTGCAGATCATCAGTCACCTCACCTCCAATCATCTATCTCCACATTTCAGACCACCTTTTGGCCCTACCCCATGAATATTCCTGAGTCCCTATTTTCTGGGAGGCAGATTCAAGACTCGTTCTCCCATTTCCTCACTTGGCTGCCTTGTGATCAAAACCCTCTTTCTGCTGCAATCTCATCATCTCGGTGTTTGGCTTTCTGGGCGATGGGCAAGAACGAACCTGGTTTGGTAACACAGACTAGGATTTGAAGGGATCAGTGAGGCTCTGCTGGTCACCAATGGCTTTGGATCTGATCTAATGCAGAGTGGTAATCAATACTTTAAGGCTGTTTCCTCTGTGGCAGTTATAACTCTGAGCATTTACATAATCAGTTGATCCTCACAGCAAACCTGTGGGGTACACATTATTGTGATTTTACAGATGAGCAGACTGAGGCACAGGAAGGGTAAGCACCCTGTCCAGATCACCAGCTAATCCTGGAAGAGCTTGGACCTGGGACCGGACAACCTGGCTCAGAGCTGCCCTGAGATTCTGCTCCTCCATGGTCTATATGGTCAGTTCCAATGCCCTTGGCATTTGTTAGGAACTCTGCAAAAGCAATTCATACAATTCTTAAAGATAAAATAAAATAACTTTGGCTACTATGAAATCTAGTGCATTCATTCCAGGTCCCTGTGAATTCATTGGTCAGTCCCAATTGCCCCCTTCCAATGTCATAGGGAGGAGGGAGATTGATGTAGTAGTTAGAGCTGTGAATATCACCTCCCTCCAATCCTGCACTGCCTGTCTCCATTTCACATGTCCGCACCCCATGTCTCATCCCCTTCCTGCAGGAGAACCCACTCTCACACCCCCGAGCATGGCTTATCACTGTGCTTGCTTGAATCAGAAGAGAAAACACTGGAGAATGGTACTGTGGTTCAGGGGAAGAAATCCAAACCTATTCGAGTGGGTCAGAAAAAGCTGCATGAAGGAGGCTACTTGCACCTTTAAAGCTGGTAGGATTTCCCTCAGGTAGGACTGAGTGAAGAAAGGTTTATTCTAGGAAGCGGGGAGAAAACCTCCTGGGCAATAATACAGACAGGCCAAGACTTGAAGGGCCCAGCACAGTCAGGAACAGAGAGAGCTGGGCTCCTGGGAGCTCAGAAAGGGTAGGGAAGGAGAATAAGGAGGTCTTGAGATGGTGTTGTTTGCCACCTATCTCTCCTCTGTGTCCTTTCTTCTCCATGCCCACTACCCCCCACTTTGTGTATGGCTTCCTTACATCCTCTGACATGGAGAAACACTCGACCTCCCAACCCCCCTTCTAAAAGGTGATTAATCGAGACCACATTGTGGAAGGACTGATATACCAAACTGAAAAGCTTCAATATCACATAATCAGGGGAGGGAAGGGGGAGACTCTATAAAGGGCTTCATGCAAGAGACTGGCATGATAGAGCTGGGTATTAGGATGGCAAACCTGTGGGTGTCAAATGAATTGGGACAGGAAGGAGGGAAGGAGGGAAGGAGGGAAGGAGGGAGGGAAGGAAGGAAGGAAACAAGGAAGGAAGGAAGAGGGAAGGAAGGAAAACAAGGATAAAGGAGGTAAGAGCCCAGTGAGGAGGCAAAGTGTGACTTCATGAAGACAGGGGCATGGAGATGGAATGGAAGGGACCAGAAGATTCTCCTTAGGATCCTTCTCTCTAAAAAGCTCATGCTGAGTAAATCTAGCACTGTCACGTGCCAGCCTGGTCACATGCTCATTTTCCATGTTCCTCTCCACATTTCGCAGGGAAAGGGGGGAATTTCCATTTTACAAAAGAAGAAACTATCACATAGAAAGAAGGCCAAAATAAAAGTACTGACACTGGTGCTAGATGAAAAATATTCTGGTACTCAAACAAACGCTGGGTGGGGAGGAATAAGAGGATTCCTTTAGCATAATTAGGACCCATCATGAATGCAGTGAATTCAACTCATCTGAGACTGTTCACTGTGTTTTGGTTGTCTCAAAAGGTAAACTAGAAAAAATAATCAATAGATTTGACCTGTGCCTAGTCTCTACTGTGCATCGGGGACTATGTTGGACATGGCAGGAAATGCAATGATGAGTAAGACGAAGGCCCTTGATTCACGTAAAAATGAGGGAAGGGGGCATGTGAGTGATGGGAGAAAGAGGCCCCTCAGAGTCCACCCATTTTCACTGTGCACTGAATTGATCCCTTCATTTGTGGTGTTATTTATTTGTGGGTGAGGAGAGGACACAAGGAGAGAGAACATTTTGAAATATTTACATAAGAGGCTCTGTGGCTTTGAAACCTTCACCTACATATATTTTTCAGTGTTGGTCTGAGTCTCATGTTAAACTAATTGCACATCAAGCTCTCTGAGGGGACATTTGGGATTCAATGTCCACTGTTGGTGACACTTGAGAAATGGAGAGAAACCTCAGCACACACAGTGTCTTCCTTTTCTGCCCATGGGAAGAGGAACTTTCGGAAAATGTCGGGGACAATGATTTTGGTTGAACTAGGAATGTATGTTGCAAGACAGGAAAGTGTCTGCAAGTCCAGCTGGTCATCCCACAGTCTCTCCCAAGGATTGCATTAGTTTCCCATTTCAAACCCTGGCTCTGGGTCTGTGGCTTCTGTCTTATAAAGAGAATGTCAGAGCCCAGCGGGCCATTTGTTGCAGGCAGTGGGCATGGCAGAGCCGAGGGGGATGGAGCAGGGCAGAGCTGCATGGGGAGTGGACATCACCCTGTTGGGATTCTTCCAGCTCTCCTCTGGGTGGGGAGGGGCACAGGATGGACCTTATTTTGAGGTGATATCTCAGTGGGGAGCTGTTTTTTAAATGTTCTCTTCTCCATACATGTTATAAGGAGTAACTGTTGAATTTGTTTTTCTAATAATAAAAAACTGGTTGTAACCATTTCCAAAACCCATTATGCAGTTGTTCCTTCAAACAATGACAGTTTTGGCAACTGTGCATCTCAGGGTTACAGACTTGAACCAGTATGCAGGTGGGGTCCTGGCCAAGAAGTCTTCCTCCTTACAGGAACCTTAGACCAAAGAACCCTACATACAAAGACAATCTGCAGGTGTTGGCTACTTGCCACTTCCTTGGATTGCAAGAGAAACCCCCTCCTCTGCAAACACAGCACACCTACACACACAGGAGCACATACACAGACACCCCCCCCACACACACACATACACACCCCCTCTGACACTCTTGTGCATACACATACCTCACTCATACTGCCCACTCCACTCTATCTTCATGTCAGGAAAGATGGGTACCTTAGGGCCAGAGGCTAATGCAGCATTGGTTGTCTCATTTGGGGCATCTCTCTGCTATTATTACCCATTACCAGAGGCTTTATCTTGGAAGGAAAATTTAGCAGAGAAATGGCAACACTGGGGGTGCTGAGAGAGAAGGTTTGTACAAAGGGCTGACAGTGCCAAAGAGACTCTATAACTTGATAGGGTCACTGTTCCTGCAAGATCTCTGGTAATTGAGTCCTAAGTACCAGATGGGTATTCCCAATAATTAAGGGGCATCCTGAGGCCCTGTCTGCTGCTGGGTGAAGGGTTCCTAAGGAGTGGGATGAGGTCCTTTGGCAAGGGGCCCCCTCAAACACTCCAACTCTGACCCCAGCAAAGCCTCTGATATCTCCACAGTAGGCACCAGCTTCTCCAGTTCAGAGAACACCTGCAGACAGATTTTTTTTTTTTCCCATCTTAGGATGATTCACCATTTTGGCCCAAATATACACATAATCAGTCTCTCCACATAGTGAACTACTTGTTCCTTCATTTTTTCATTCATCATTCTTCCCCACATTCAAATTCTCATAGGGCACCATAGTGCACCAACTGCCAAACCTCTGTCAAAAAGAAGGGGACAATCTGAAAACCCCTAAAGAAAATTAAAGAAACTGAATTTGTAATGAAAAACCTTTCCACAAAACCCCTCCAGTTCCAGATAGCTTCCCTCATGAAATCTGCCAAAGAAGAAATAATACTCATTCTATACAAGCACTTCCAGAAAATTAAAGAGGAGAGAACACTTCCTAACTCATTCTGAGAGGCCAGCATTACTCTGATACCAACCCAGACAGAGACATGACAAGAAAAGAAAACTACAGACCAATATCCCTCATGAAACAAGATGCAAGGATTCTAAACAAAATTTTAGCAAAAAAAAAAAATCAAAATATATAAAAGGATGATACATTGTGGCCAAGTGAGGTTTACCCCAGGAATTCAGGGTTGCGCTAACATTTGAAAATCTCTTGGTGTAATTTACCATACTAATAAACTAGAAAGAAAAAATCATATGATCCTGTAAATAGAGGCAACATCATTTGGACAAAACCTAACATCCATTGCTGATAAACTTTCAGCAATTATATATATATATAATATGTAAATGCATCTTTGCACTTTATAATACAGTATTGTTGTCTATAATCACTATGCTGTGCATTAGATCTCCAGGACTTAATTATCTACTAGTTGCCTAATAAGGAACATCTACAAAAAAACGTACAGCTTATATCATAGTGATTAGTAAAAAACTGAATGCTTTCATGCTGTGATCAGGAAAAAGACAAGAATGTCTTGTCTCATAACTTCTATTCAACACCGTACTGAAGCTTCTAGCCAGTGCATCCAGATTGGAAAGGAAGAAGCAAATGGTTTTCTTTTGCACTTGACGTCACTGCCTACGTAGAAAATTTGGTGGACTCTACAAAAATATTTACCAGTACTAATAAGTGAGTTAAGCACATTTGCAGGATACAAGATAATATAAAAAGTCAATTGTATTTCTATATACTAGCAATGAGCAATAAAATATTTAAAAATTTAGAAAATAACACTACTTATAATCACATCAAAAATGTTAACTCAGTGATAAATCTAACAAAAGATGTAAAAAGCCTGTACAGTGAAAATTAGAAAATATTGCTGAGTAAAATTTAAAAAGACCTAAACAAGAGGAGAGGTATACCTTGTTCATGGACCAGGTTGAATATTATTATGCTGTCAATTGTCCTCAAATTGATGTATAGATTCAATGCAGCTCCAATCACAATCAAATTGGATCTTGATGTAGAAATTTGCAAGCTGGTTCTAAAAATTCGTATGGAAGTACGAAGGATTTAGAATCGCCAAAACATCATTGAAAAAGAAGAAGAAAGTTAGAAGGCTACCGCAAAGTGATTTTAAAACTTATTATAAAGCTATTATAATCAAAACAGTGTGGTATTGGCATAAAGACAGAAAAGTCCATCAACAGAGTACTTTGTAACAGAATTAAGTCCAGAATACACTGCTACACACATGGGACAACTGATGTTTGACAAAAGTGCAGAAGCAGTCAAGTGGGGAACAGAGAGTCTTTCCAACAATTGGCGCTAGAACAACTGTATCTCTATGTGCAAAAAGAATGAACTTTGATCCGTAAACAAAAACTAATTCAAAATGGATCAAAGATCTAAATGTCAAGTCTAAAACAATAAAACGTTTATAAGGAAACATAGGAGAAAATCTTTGTGATCCTGTGTTAGGCAAAGACTTCTTATCTACAACACCAAAAGCACAGTCTATTAAAAAATGATGAATTTGACTACATAAATATTAAAAACACTTTTTTGAAAGACACTGTGAAGAGACTGAAAAAACAAATTGTTACTGGGTGAGAACACTTGCAGAGCAAATATCTGATGAAGGACTTGTATCCAGTACTTAATGGACTCTCAAGAATTAAAAATAAGAAGACAAACAGCCCAGTAAAATAATAGATAAAAGATTTGAATATCACATGAAAATATGCCCCAAATTATTAGTTATTTGAAAAGTGTGAATTAAAATCACAATGAGATGTCATGTCACATCTATGAGAATGGCTCATATAAAAGAGTGACCTTACCAAGTGCTGGTGAGGATGTGGAGAAACTAGAACTTTCACACATTTGTGTAGTGTGTGTGAAATGGTACAATCACTTTGGAAAACAGTTTGTCAGTTTCTTTAAAAGGTAAACACACACATGTCAAACGATCCAGCCATTTCATTTCTAGGTATCTGTCTAAGAGAAATGAAAAGTATCAAGTATATGTCCACACGAATGTTCATACAGCTTTATTTGTAATGGAAAAAAACCTGGAAACAGTCCCAGTGTCCATCAACGCATAAACAAATTGCAGTATCTCCACACAGTAAGACTATTCTGCAACAACAAGGAATAAACTATTGTTATATGTAACATGGATGAATCGCAAAACAATTACGCTGAGTTAAAGAGGCCAGACCAAGAAGGGTACAAAGTGTAATATTCCATTTATATGAATTTATGCTCCAGGAAATGCAAACTGGTCATTAGCGACAGAAAGAACATGAGTTGAACTGCCCGGGCCTGGGGGAGCAGGAGGACAGGTTCCAAACGGACATGAGGGAACTTTTGGGGGTGATGAGTATGTTCACCGTCTTGACTGTGGCAATGGCTTCATGAGTGAATGCACAGATCAATCGTGCAGTTCACTATATGTGAATCAACCTCGATAAACGCAGTAGAAAACAGAAGAAGGAAGGAAAAAAGGAAAGATTGGGACAGAGGGCAAGAGGAATAGAAAAATGGAGGCAAAAAAAGGAGGAAGGGAAAGAATGTGAAGAAAGTATTCTTTCTGGGCTTACAGTGGATGTGGGCTGGATGGTGGTGAGCAGGTGACTGGGAATGTTCCAGAAGCTCTCCTACATGGTTGGTACACTGAAGTCCACTGTGTCCATTTCAGCATGACCATACATCATTGATGGGAAGGAGCTTAGGTCCTAAAGATGAAAGGTCTTCCATTTCTGATGGCTCCATCCCTAAGACTGGGTAGGGCTTTTCCAACATTTTGTGGCCTCTGAAGAGAGAGTTCATTGGTACTGCTCTCTGTGACATGCCCACATCACAGCAGAGAACTTTCTCTTAACTCTTAGCATGGCCTATAAGTCCCCCAATTATGAGGCTTTAGTCCAATTTTCAGCTCCAGCTTCTGTCTCAATGCTCTCACTCACTAGACTTTAGCCATGGCAGCTTCCTCTCATCTCCTGAAACCAGTCAAGCTCCTTTCTACCTCAGGACCTTTGCACAAGCAGTTCTTATGCCTAGACTACTCTCCCCCACACTCCTAAGGCTGTCTAGATCTGTACGTGTAAAGTATATGTTACTGACTCTGGAGGCCTTCCTTTTTCCACCGCCTGACTAGATTTGATTCCTTTACATCGGCCCAAAACTCCAGTTTCCCACCCAATACTAATTTAGTGCTGTCTTAATAAAATAAAAGATGAGCTTTGACCTTTCCACTTCATCTCATTTGCAAAATGACTCTCAAGTTCCATTTATGTCTGTGAGTGAAAACAAACACCAACCCACTGGACCTGCCTGATCCTGGTCCCTGAGGTCCTTGTGCATCAGGTCCAGCCACCCTCCCCTGACAGTGTCACTTCAATGGACACAAAACTCACATAAAATCACCTGCTTCTGCATAGTTTTGGACTTGGGGATATGGAAATTCTCTAGATTCATTCTTGTTTCACTGGGTTTGTAACCAGGGTTACTGCCTACTGCACTACAATTTTGAGATCTGAGAACAGCAACCTCAACCTTGAAACACAAACTCAACACAATTCCCGGCTGGCACTTGTGGGTTCTTCTCTAAAACCCACAGGCTCAGCTTCCCAGCTTTGCCTGGAGTCTGTCTATAAATTACTTGTATTGGAACGTTATCACATTGCTGAAAAGTAATAAAGTCCTCCTGATTTTGTAAGCTTGCTGTGAATGAGCACCTATGTGCTGCCTCTCCCATCTTATTCCAAGCTACTCAAGCCTTTAATACCTCCTTCTAGACCTGTCCCATAGTCACCTCTTAGCTTGAGAACATGAAACATGCTCCAAATGAAATAACACCACTATCAGATTATACCTATATCTTGATATCGATAGGGAGCTAACAGTTGGCTGGGCCAAACGAATGTAAATAATATGTGGATTTTATTTGTTAAACTCTTATCAACAGGGAAACTGCTGAGTTCTTAGAGTTTCTATAAGGTCTCTACGTCTTTCATACAGGACTGCTTTGAAATGCATGAGATCTCAAAATAAGTATTTTCTTATTGAGCTATAATTGACACACAACATTGTGTACGTTTAAGGTATACAATGTATTGATTTGATATATTTATATATTGCAATATGACCACCACTGTAGTGTTAGCTAACACCTCCATCACGTCACATAATTATCATTTCTTTTTTGTGGTGAGAACAATTAAGATCTAGTCTTTTAGCACCTTTGCAGTTTATAATACAGTATTGTTGTCTATAATCACTATGCATTAGATCTCCAGGACTTAATTATCTACTAGCTGCAAGTTTATACCCTTAAACAACATCTCCCTAGTTCCCCTGCCCTGTAGCCCCTAGTAACCACTATCCCCCTCTCCATTTTTATGAGTTCCATCTTTTTAGATTCCACCTATTAGTGATATCATACAGCCTTTGTCTTTCACTGTCTGACATCTCACTTAGCACAATGTCCTCAAGGTCTATCTGTGTTGTCACAAATGGTGAGATTCCCTTCTTCCTTATGGCTGAATAATATTCCATTGTGTGTCTGTGTGTGTCTCTGTGTATGTATGTATATCATCTATGTAAACCACATCTTTATCCATTCATCCATTGACAGACACTTAGGTTGTTTCCATATCTTGGCTATTGTGAATAATGCTGCTGTGAACAACAGAGTGCAGATATCTTTTTGATATCCTGTTTTTATTTCCTTGGGTGTATACCCAGAAGTGGGATTGCTGGATCATATGATTTTCAAACTTTGCAAATTGCTTTGCTGTTTTAGATCTGAAAGTTAGAAGATAGTTCCTGAGAGTGCGATCCCCCTCCTGTCCAAAGGCGCTGCAGAACACACCTGTCCTCCCTTGGACCCCTCCCTATGCCACTCTGGGGGTCAGAAGAGAAGTAGGAAAGGCAACATGTGGTCTTAACCCAGCTCATCATTCATGTGGCACACTCAGCCCTGCAGAATGCCATCATCATTAACAGGGACTATTGGAGCAGTCTCCCCACGGATTTTCTGCTTGGGGTCTCCATCCAACAACCCAGGTCTCCCCTGTTGCCAGAATTAACTGTCTGATACTAAATCTGATCTTGTCACTTTCTGTCTAAAACCCTTTGGGGCACCCATTGCTTGTAGGATAAAGTGGGAGATCCCTGCCTGGGAAACCACATGTGCCAGGACCCAGCCCTGAGGCTTTACCATCCTGGTCTCCGGACCCTCTCCGACTTTTCCTTAGTTCTCCCCCAGCTGCTTCTAGTGACCCCCAGCCAGGCAGGGAGATCTCCCATAATATTGCTGGTGCCTTTTCCTTTCCTTTACATATTTTCTTATTCCCTTTCTCTACGTGAATAACTACACACTTATGCTTCGGGGTCCAAGTATACATATGTTGGGTGCTCCTCTAGAAGAGGAGAGAAATGCCTTCAGGTGAGAATGAGAGTGAATGGGCAGAAGCCTCAGGCAGCGGCAGAGCAGAGAATAGGGGCAGGCCCAGGGTTTCTCCGCCCGCCACCTCCTGCTGTGTTTTGGGGGTGTATTAGTTTGCTAGGGCTGCTATAACAAAGTGGCACACTGGGTGGCTTAAACAACAGAAATTTATTTTCTCAGATTCCTGAAGGCTGGAAGTCTGAGATCAAGGTGTTGGCAGGTTTACTTTCTTCTGAGGTCTCTTTCATTGGCTTGTAGATGGCCATCCATCTTCTCCTGGTATCTTCGTATGGTCTTCCCTCTGTGCTGTCTGTGTCCTAATTTCCCCCTTTTATGGGGAGATCAGTCATATTGGATTAGGGCCCACCTCAACGACCTCATTTGAACTTAATCACTCTGTAAAGACCCTCCCTCCAAATAATGTTACATTCTGGAGTATCGGGGGTTGGGCTTCAACATATGAATTTTTGGGGTAGGGACACAATTCAGCCCATAATGGGTTAAGAAGGGAGTCCTTTCTCCTCCCTGGTCTCAGTTTAATCTCTTCATCTACAGCATGGGGATGAGAGGAGTGTAACAGGTAACGTTGTGTGTCCTTTACAACTCTAGCTTTTTCTGGACTGAAAATCAGACAATGTGAAATAGCAGCTTGAGAAATTAGATTCTTGTGTTTTTCTATTAGACAAGAAACTAAGGATTTTAGACCTGAATGATCTGTGTAGGTGCCTGAATCTTCACTCCACTTTTCTTGCATGCACAAGTCACTCAAGAGGATCAGCATAAATAAATGAATGAGCTTGGCACCTTCTTTTCTCTCCCACGTGGGAAAGCTAGAGGAGGGGGCCAGAGAAGGTGGCTGGTGAAAATGCCCACAAGATATAGGGTCCAGAATGGAATGGAGTAGAGAGATGGAGAAGGAGCAGAGGGAAGAAGGAAATAGCAGTAGTTTGTGTGTCCATGTCCTAAAAAAACCAAGAAAAGCTACTGAAGATCCACAGTGGTCAGAGAAGAAAGTGGCCTCTCAGGAGGGGCTGGAGTTCTCTCCTTTCTTTTATCCAATCTTTCACCTGCTCTTGTCAACATGAGAGAGACATTTTCCTCCTACTGCTGCGGATGTTACAGGGGATGCCCGAGTTGCAGGCTCCAGGCTGTGGACAGCTCTTTTTGGGGTTCCCTGAGTCATCCTAGCCAGATGTCTGCTCTAGGGAATGTCAGAAATGGAGCCTGGGCTGTGACGTGCACCTTGGGACAGGAAATATCTAACATTGCTAAACAAAAGGTTCTGGGTATTTAGTTTTGAAACCTCTTGCTAGCACATCCTGGAGGATTGGAAAGCAGAATAACTTGGTGATTTTGGAGACAGATAGACCTCTCCTTCCAATTTCAGGTCCAAATTTAGAAACATTCTTCTTACAGTGGCCCAGGGATTGAGACGTTTGCCCAGAACCTTATGTATTCTGTCATGAAAAGTATTTACATGGTCATAGGCATGTAAATGCTCCTTTCTGATTTTCATCTCTTCAAGCCCAGTGTAGACAGAGCATAGAACACTCAGTCATGGTTATGACAAAGGAATGGCTCAGTTGCACCACACAGAGCCTCTGACCCCCCATCCTCTGCCTGGGACACTTCCCAACTCCTCTTCACCCCTCACTCCTACTCCACCATTGAATCTCGACCTCCAGAAAGAAGCCTCACTAACCCTTTCCCCGGCTTGAGTGAGCCTCTCTGACCTCCACATCCCTTCCCAGTGTCACCACATACAGCTGGAAGGTTGTGCACAGAACACAGTTCACATTCATAGTTGTCATAGATACATATTTTAATACGCATTTTCCGCAGATGGCAGTTACATGTCTGGAGCAAGGGACATCTCGTTGGTGGTGGTGGATTTTATTTTCCCAGTTTTATTGAGATATAATTGACGTGCAGCACTGTATAAGTTTAAGGTGTACAGTATAATGACTTGACTTACATATATTGCAAAATGGTTACCACAATAAGTTTAGTTAACATACACCACCTCATAAGCTACAAAAAAAAATATTTTTTTCTCCTTATAATAAGAATTTTTAGAATCTACTCTCTTAGCAACTTTCAAATATATCATACAGCATAATATAGTGTTAACTATAGTCACCATGCTGTACATTACATCCCCAGTATTTATTTATCAAACTATAGTCAACATGTTTTACACTACATCCCCAGTATTTGTTTATCTTATAACTGGAAGTTTGCACCTTTTAACCACCTTCATCCAATTCTCTCATCCCTATCCCCGACCTCTGGTAACTACAAATCTGGTCTTTTTTTCTATGCATTTGGTTTTCTTCAGATACCACATATAAGTGAGATCATGAAGTATTTGTCTTTCTCTGTCTGACTTATCTCACTTAGCATAATGCCGTCAAGGTCCCTCCATGTTGTTGCAAATGGCAGATTTCTTTCTTTTTTATGGCTGAAATATATATATATATAATAAATATAATATGCCACATTTTCTTTATGTATTCATCTATTGATAGACAATTAGGTTGTTTCCATACCTTGGCTACTGTAAGTAACGCTGCAATGAACACGGGGGTGCAGATATCTCTTTGATGTAGTGATTTTGTTTCCTTCAGATATATATCCAGAAGTGGAATTGCTGGATCATATGATAGTTCTGTTATTAATTGTTTTAGGATCCTCCATACTGTTTTCCATAGTGGCTGGACCAATTTACATTCCACCAACAGTGAATAAGAGTTCCCTTTTCTCCATATCCTCATCAGCATTTGTCTCCTATCTTTTTGATAATAACCATTCTAACAGAGGTAAGGTGATATCTCACTGTGGCTTTGATTTGCATCCCTGATGACTGGTGATGTTGAGCACATTTTCATGTACCTGTTGGCCATTTGAATATTTTCTTTGGAAAAATGTCTTTTCACAAAAATTAACTCAAAATGGATTAAAGACCTAAATGTAAGACCTGAAATCATAAAACTCCTAGAAGAAAACATAGGCAAAAAGCTCCTTGACACTGCTCTTGGCAATGATTTTTTGGTTATGAAGCCTAAAGGACAAGCACCAAAAGGAAAAATAAACAAGTGAGACGACACTAAACTAAAAAGCTTCTGCACAGCAAAGGAAACCATCAACAAAATGAAAAGGCAACGTAGCAGAATGGGAAAAAAATATTTGCAAATCATACATCTGTTAAGGAGTTAATATCCAAAATAGATAGAGAACTCATACAACTCGATAGCAAAAGAACAAATAATACAATTAAAAAATGTGCAAGGGATATCTTGTTCTAATTCTAACAAAGATGTCCATGGGCTGCCTGCGGGGCTGAATGTACCTCGGAGGACAGTGATACCTGGTTACTCATGTGTTTTCCCTCTGGACTGTGAGACCACCAGGTATCAACCATGTCTCAACAGGATAAGGTGGGATCCCCAGCTTGTACACAGGGCCTGGCAGTAGACAGGCATCCACATGATGAAACAAAGGAATTAGTGGAGACCAGAGAAGGGTACGTGGATGGAATGCAGAGAAAAGGGATGAGCAGGGCCTCACAGAGGTGAGCTGGAGGCAGAGAGGAGAGGCGACCCAGTGGGGGACATGACAGCACAGGCCATTGGAGCCAGATGCACGCCCTTGAGCAGAGTCCTCAACCTCTGTGTACTTGGGGTTCCTCATCTGTAAGAGACAAGGATAGCACGTACGTCAAGGGGGTGTAGGAGAATTCATTGTGTTACTATTTCTAAAGTGCTTAGAATAGCACCTGGCACATAGACGGCAGAATACAATGCTGAATGTAAATAAATAAAAAGACAATGAACACTGACCTTGGCAATGTGAAGTGAAGGGTGAGTGGGTGGAAGCGGGAAGGCAGGTGAGGGAGTGGAAGGCTGAGGGAGAGGGAGGTGCAGATGCACTTGTCCAGAAGAGCCGTTGAGGAGACCCTGATGATGGGCCCAGCTTTCCTGGGCATCACAGCCTCCACAATAGGATGTCAACCTTTACTTCAAGCCATCATCACTATTCCCTCCTTTATGGTACAGGTTAACTGGACTCTTTTCCCAAATGTGAGGAAAACAGAGAGCTTGTAGCCGTCTGACTGTAGGAGGCGCTTGCCTTGCCCAGCCTCAAGGCTCCTGGTGAACTGTGGTCATGAACCCCCCGCAGGTGTGCTGTGATGATGAGAGGGGTGGAGGCAAGCGTAGGGTCAGGGGCCTGGCGCTTGGGTGGTGTGAGTGAGCCTGCCGCCTTCTCTGTCTCCCTTCCCGTGGTCTTCCACCTGATGCCTTAAGTTAGTCATGTGACTTCCGGGTCTCCCATGGGAAAATTGAGTAGCTGGTTCACCCCTGAGCAAAGCAAAAGGCAAGTGCCTCATTCATGCAGGCTTCAAGACTTGAATTTTTAGATAGAAAGAGGCAGATAAAAGGTGGAGACAGACATGCCAGGGAAACTGTTGAGATCCCAGAGCCAATAACTGTGGCCTAGGCATCCTCTTTCCTGCCCTGGGGGCCTGAGACCTTTCCAGGACCTGCCAGGAGGCAGCAAGAGAGCCAGGGAGGCAGGACACATCACCGCTGCCCCAGGCTCTCTCTTTGGGGATGTGTCTCAATATCAACCAGAAAGTCCCCCTCCATCCTCCCTTATGAAGGAAATTTCACTCAGAGAAAGGTTTCCATCCAGTCCCAGAAACTCCATCAGTCTTCACATTAGCACATCCTCTGAGGAGAACGGTCTCTGCTTCTCATGAGCAAGGAGATTTATTCTTCCCAAATGCATTTCTCCCCACAGAAGCGTGCAGGAGAGAGGCACCCTCTGTCTGTGCCATGGTGAGGTCCAGGCTCAGGGTATGCTGAGAGCTTGCACTCTGAGAAGGAAGAGGTCAGCCTTGGACTGTGCTGAGTGCTCACTTAGGCTCCTAGAGGGCGCCCCAGTGCACAGAGGGAGGCTCTGTGGGGGCTTCGCATACCCACCACCATCCAGGGTTACTTCACTCCACCTTCCAAGATAACCTGTCTTTGAAATACTTAAGTTTTCTAAAATGTTCATTGGAGGAAAAAAATGATAGGAAAACTACTGCAAAAACATTCAGGGGTTTGTCAGAATGAGAAATAAAGACCCAACCCTAGGGCCTGGTTCAGCCAGTCCTTCTCCTGTTCCCTCACTGTCTCAACCTTTATCAGCTGTGTGTCTGTGGGCAGGGTTAGGGGTTATTATACAGACCTAATAGGGCCAGAAATTCCCCAGTCATCCTGCAGGACAGGCAAGAGACAAGCAGTTTCACATGTCACAAAAAGTAGAATGTGGAGGTTTGGGGGTAGATAATCCCTGAGTTCAGATGTGAGGTACTAGTCCCTGGCCCTGAATCACTTAATGGGGAACAGCCACCACCAGCCCCCCAAACCCCATTCTCTTGCTGAGGAAGGCTGAGGACATGGGTGCTGTTCTCCCTTCTGAGCTCATTATTAACGGCAATGGATAGCAGTCTCTCCCTATGCCCTGCCGCTTCCTTGTCATCCTCTAGAGCAGTCTGTGGGTGTGTAGGGGGTGCTCTCTGAGAGGCTGCTCTGGACCTTGTTCACCTCCTCCCCAAAGAAAGCATGCATCAGTGACCTACCTTCCCTCTACCTCACCCCAGTGAGTCTGCAAACAGTCCTCGGTGAGTGACAAAGGACTCTGTGTAAATATGTGTGCAGTGACCTGGGCTAGTTCCTGGTGGATACCATAGACCCAGGTAAGCTGAGGGGGAACAGCAGTCTCCTTTCTCTCCTCTTGCTTCTCCCAAAGTAGGATACCAGAGGACAGCAAGGGCAGAGCCAAGTCTTTACAAAGCTGGGAGGGGAAGGCAGACTTCTATTTTCAAGCTTGGGCAAGACATCCTTACATCTGTCTAAGTAGAATTGAGGACACTCTCCAGCCACTGGATGGGAAGGGATTCAAACCAGGGACACGAAAATTTCCTCCTGTCCTGGATCTGCTCACCTGACCCCCACCCACAACAACTCAGCTCAGAACCAAACAAACTCAGGGGCATTTCCTGAACTCAAGAACTCAAGCTCAGGAATGTTTCCTGAAATGTTTCAGGAACATTTTCCTGAAAACTGGCTTTTTGTACTTAGAAAATGTAGCTAGTGTCTGATGGACACAGCTGGGTGGTACGGGGAGAGGAGATGTGTTTGGGGATGGGGGCATTACTGTGGTGGACACTGGGAGGGCTGGGGCAAGGTCTCAGAAGAGGATCTGTTGTGTCTGGGGTGTTAGTCTGTCTAGGAACAACTTTGAACTTGACCATAGGTCTCTTCTCTGGGTGGGAATCTTCCCAAAGGGCCACCCTCCTCAAGAGACTCCCCATGGTACCTGACTGGGTTACTTTGTGGCAGTACAGAGGGACCACTGATCAACAAAGGTGGGTGTGTTCATGGTGCAGCTACACGAGGCCTGGGGATAAGTGAAGACAGAGTGATGGAAAGTGGAGTGATGGGAAAGAAGAAAGAATACACCCACAGGTTGGAAGAAATGGGGTGGCCCCATCATACACACACCTCTTCTGGGCTCCCAGTCTGTGCATGGTCAGATCAATATGGAGCACAGAGGAACCTTCCTGGTGCAAGTGTGCATTGATTTATCTTTGAACATGAGGACAACATGTGCTGAGTGCTGGGGATGGAGAAGGTGATTGTGGTAACTTCCTCCAGCCACATTTGGTGACAATATGCCAGATCTTGTCTTTGACACAGTTTTCCCATTGGGCTTGGGTCTCGGCCTCCAGATCTCCACTTGGAAGAGTCATGACATGCCTCCTCCAGGGACTCCCACAGCAAATGAACCACAGCCGGGTCCTGGCCCTCATGCTGAGTACTCATGGGGCTTGCCTTGGCCTCTTACTCAGCTCACTAAACTTGATGCAGCCAAGGGCACCCAATGGTCTCCTATCCTTTTGCTGTGAAGATCTCAGTTGGGTGGCTGCTTACAAAGAAGGTATCAAAGATGTTGGGGCCACTAAAGGAAGAGGCAAAGTTCATGTGGGTCCTCTTGGCTGGAGCTGCCCATGCAGGAGCCATGAACTCAATGCCTGGGGATGTTCAGGGCAGCGTGGCCCATCTTGGCTCTACCCCATCTCTTCACCCTGCCCCAGCTCCTGGTCATGGGCCTAGAAGAGCAGCTGTTAGCTCTGCCAGAGTGGGGGTGGGATAACACAGCGAGAGAAGCCTACACCCTGGGAAGATTGAGTTCTGCTCTTCATGATCTAATTATATGACATATCCACTTGTAATATAAATTTCATTCTCCCAAACTGAAATTTAGAGAGATCTAGTTAACCAATAGGTGAAAAAGCCAGGACTTGAGATCCCGTGGGGTGACTCCCAGTCCCGTGATATTTCCCTGTGTCTGAGCCTTAGGGACTTCACACCACTGAGAGGTTGTGGCTTCAAAGGGTGGAATGGCTGGTCTTTGGTCACAGAAGAAGTGGTTCCTGGACACCAGGTTTTGCTTATCTCCAGAGACATCTGGAGTCTGAGGAAATGAGAGACGATATCCACACAGGGGGCTAACTGGAGACCTGTTCAAAGAGAGGTGGAAGACCTAGGAGTGATCTTTCTCTGCTTCCTGTACTGTGTCTCCTGCCATTCCCAAAATCTTGCTGATAAAGAAAAGCAGGAGGGCTCAAAAAAGCTTGGAAATTCATTAGCTAAATACTGGTGGAGGAAATGAGGACACATTTGACCAGAAAACTCTCCACAGGCCTGTGCTCTCAGCTAGAGCCCACAACACAGTATGAACCCAGTGGCATCATTCACCCTGTCCAGAGCTGGGCTTCAGGGGCAGCTGCTGACTGAACACAAGGGAATGGGGCCCCTGGAGATATCCAACACTAGGTCTTACACCCCATACTAATGTCAGGGCAACCCAATGACACGGGTGGGCTGGCACCTTGGGGTGGAGAGGGCACTGGACCATGAGTTCAACTCCTTGTGCAACACATTTTCCTGTGCCATTGGTTTCATGAGATAGGCTCTTGTCAGGAAGCAGCCCTCAAAGTGAGTTTTAATACTGAGATTTGTGCTAGAGTCTGTGGGGGAAGGAGCTCCTGATTTGGAGGCTTTTTGTGTAGAAATTCCGTTATCCCTGGAAGCCAGAGTAGAAATGGGCCTGTTACTTTCCTAGAAAAAATGAAGAATGGAGGTTGCTTCCTCCCAAGTTAATTTTGTTTGGTAGAATTATAACTGACTTCTATTATATCTCAATGGGCTGTACTTCTACCTGGTAATCATGCCATTCTTAACAGATCTGAGCTCAAAATAGGCATCATGACAAACAAAGGACTAAAAAATTAGATTCTTTGTCAACACAGAATAGATCTCTGTAATCCATCAATCTATTTAGTGAGATTGTCAGGTGGTCAGACAAAATTCGCAATCATTGCTGCCACCAGTGTGGAATAACTTATCTGCTGTGCTCCTCTCTGGTGACACATTTTACCTGCCCCTGTCAGGTGAGTCCATTGGACATCTCAGTGAATGTTCCAAACTGTGAAAAGATTGTTTTTTAAAGAGGATATAACCATGTCTTTCATACAGATATAAAAAGAGCACTTGTCAAATATTGTATTATACTCATTAATAATGTAATATAATAATTGATTGTAATAATGTTAATTACAATGTAATTAACATTATTGTACGTTAATTGCACAACATAATGTAATTACACAACATAATGTAATTACATAACATAATGTATGTTAATTACATAATAGTTTAATTAACAATAATGTTAATTACATATTAATAATGTAATGAGTAAGATATTTTTTGAGCTGTTTCAAAGGTGAATTCAAAGTACCATTCATGCATAGGCAGAGAAGAGATGTTGAAACTAACTTAGACGCAAAATGGCATGTCCACAGGGCAATAATTGCGTTCCACTGAACACAGTTAATTTGTATTTCTGTGGACAAGAATCATTTGCATTATTATCAGTTTTCCACAATTTATGGGGTTGTAAAACAGTTCAAAAGCAGCAAAAAGTAGAGATAACCCAGAAGGGTTCACCTGACAGGGCAAAGAGTAATCCTTTCTATTTTCCACTTCAAATCCTTTCACACTTTTTCTTGACACCCCCGTAAGCCCATAACGTCTTATTTGGCAAAAGTACTTCTGACCACTACTCATGCAACACTCTCTTATGTTGGACTCCAAGGAGGGTTCCCCTCAATCTCCAATTCTTACACTGTTTGTAGTGACATAGCTCTCCTTGTTTTTTGAATCCTTATCTCTTTAGAACTGAACAGTTCATGTAGTGTAGGCCAATCTAGTGAGAGTCCACCATACTGTACTCAAACCCACCTCACCCTGCAATGCTGGACCATCATTCTTGCTCCAAGTTATCACAGTCCCACTCTCCATTCTCTTGAAATGGGAATATACGAAATGGCCTCTGCAGGTCTGCCCAGTTATGCCTGAGCTGAGGAACAAACAAGATTTAGGCTACCAGGTTGGGACTCTCTATTGCAGAAAAAAATAGAATTCAGTATTCACAATAAGAAGAAAACAGACAAAATATCTTTAGTAATTAGAATGTATAGAGATTATAGGACTCAGTGTCCTTGTGTGAGGAAAAAAATAAAGTGTGAAGATTAGACAATGTGATTCTTAACATTCCTTGTTGATCATTTGTTTATTTCTTTGCATAAAGAATAGCAGCTGCCATTTATCAATTCTCATCCATGTGCCAGGCTTTCTGCAAGGAATTCCTACATGCATTATATTCAACCTTTAAATGATACCAGAAGGAAAATATTATTCACATCTTGCAAATGAAAAAAAAATATGGCTTAAAGAAGTTGAAAGTTTTGCCCAAAGTCATAATTAATGAGTGGTGGATCCTGAGCTAGTGTGATTTCAAAGCACATCCTGTCTTCACACCCTTCAATGAATGGTTGCAGAATGAATCTTCCTGCTTTACATCTGGCAGAGTGAGAAGCAATTGCCATTCTTACTGGAATCTAGAAGCTGCTGCACATGATTATTAACCCAAGGAATCTGCATCTCAAGCAGAACCAGATCTCCCAGCTGATTACTCACAGTGGAGAGGATTCAGCATATAGTCAGGCAGGGTCTGCAGAGAACACACCAAGCCCTGGGAATTTGTTGCAAGAAGTTGGCCACCAAAGCCCAAACACAGAACCTCAGGAGATTCCATTGCTTTCATTAGAAACCCCCAGCTTGGTGGAGCTGCCTCCAGAATAGAGGGCCATGTCAGGGATCAGAAAGAGCCCAATCACCAGAGGTATAGCCTTTATCTTGCTAGAGGCTGATGTTTCAGAGAAACACTCCAGTGGGCCTTGGCAAATTTGATGAGCCTGCTATTCAGTCTACAGCTCTGTCCGCAAGTTTAAGCTCCAAAGCGCTGGTTATTTTAAGAAGTAGGAGGGAGAAACATTTGGAGGCAGAGAATATCCATGGCCAGAAGGAATCCATTGCTGATACTGGAAAAAATGGTGTATGTGCAGAGGAATTAAAACCAAACAACAAAAAAGTCTCCATGAAACCAAGAGTTGGTCTTTTGAGAAGATAAACAAAATTGACAAATCCTTAACTATGAAAAAAACCAGAGTATTCAAATAAATAAATTCAGAAATGAAATCAGAGACATTATAACTGATGCCACAGAAATAAAAAGGATCATAAAAGACTACTGTGAATAATTATACCCCAATAAAATGGATAGCCTAGAAGAAATGGATGAATTCCTAGAAATATACAACCTACCAAGGCTAAATCATGAAGAAATAGTAAATCTGAACAGACCTATAACTGGCATGGAGATTGAATCAACAATCAAAGACTTCCAACAAAGAAAAGCCCAGGACCAGATGGCTTCAATGATGAATTCTAGCAAACATTTAAAGAATAATTAAATCCAATCTTTCTCAAACTATTCCAAAAGATTGAAGCCACAGGATCACTTCCAAACTCATTTTATGAGGCCAGTGTGATCCTGATACCAACGTCCAACAGAGACATCACAAGAAAAGAAAACTACAGGCCAATATCCCTGATGAATATCCCTTAACAAACCACTAGCAAACTGAATCCTACAGCACATTGAAAGGGCCATGACCAAGTGCGATTTATCCCTGGGGTACAAGGATGTTTCACCATATGAAAATCAATGAATGTGATACACAACATTAACAGAATAGAGGATAAAAATTACATGATGATCTCAACAGATGCAGAAAAAGCAAGTGACTAAATTTAACATCCTTTCATGTTGAATGTTGATTGATAAGAACAGTCAACAAACTAGGAATAGAAGGAAAGTTTCTCAACCTAATAAAGGCTGTATATGAAAAGCCCACAGCTAGCACCATTCTCAGTGGTGAAAAACTGAAAACGTCTCCTTTAAGATCAGGAAGAAGACAAGGATGCCCGCTTACACCGCTTCTATTTAACATAGTACTGGAAGTCCCAGCCAGAGCAATTAGGAAAGAAAAAGAAAGAAAAGACATCCACACCGAAAAGGAATAAGTAAAATTGTCCCTGCAGAACGTTAAAGTTTCCATAAAAAAAACTGTTAGAACTAATAAATAAACTTAATAAAGGACACAAAATCAACATACCAAAGTTGATTGTGTTTCTATATATTAACAACAAACTATCTGAAAAGGAAATTAGGAAAACAATCCCATTTAGAACAGCACCAACAATAATAAAACACTTAGGAATAACTTAATTAAGGAGATGAAAGATTTGTATACTGAAAACTACAAGACATTGATCAAAAAAATTAAAGACACAAACAAATGGAAAGATATCCTGTGTTCATTGATTGGAAGATTCAATGTTGTTAAAATATCCATTTTACCCAAAGTGATCTTACAGATTCAATGCAATCCTTTTCAAAATCCTATGATATTTTTTACAGAAATACAAAAAACAATTCTACAATTCATATAGAAATAAAAAAGTCCTCAAATAGCCAGATCAGTATGGAGAAAAAAAAAAAACAAACAAACAAAGCTAGAAGCATCACACTTCCTGATTTCAAAATACAATACAAAGCTACAGCAATCAAAACAGCATGCTACTGGCAAAAGACTGACATACAGATCAATGGAACATAATAGAGAGCCCAGAAATAAATTCATGCATATGTGGTCAACCGATCTTTGACAAGGGTGGCAAGAATACACAATGGGGAAAGGATCATCTCTTCAACAAATGGTGTTGGGAAAAGAATGAAACTGGACCCTTATCTTACATAATACACAAAAATCAACTCAAAATAAATTGAAGACTTAAAGGTAAGACCAAAACTGTAAAACTCCTAGAAGAACACATAGGGGAAAAGCTTTGTGACATTGTTCTTGGCAATGATTTCATGGATATGACACCAAAAACAGAGTCAACAAAAATAAAAATAAACAAATGGGAATATATAAAAATTAAAAGCTTCTGCACAGCAAAGGAAACAATCAACAGAGTGAAAAGGCAACATAGAGAATGAGAGGTAATTTTTGAAAACTATGTATCTGATGAGCTAATATCCAAAATATATAAGAAACACCTACATTTCAATAGCAAAAAGCAAACAACTCGATTAAAAAGTGGGATAAGGGGGGTCAGCTGGTGATGTAGTGGTTAAGTTAGCGCACTCAGCTTCAGCGGCCCGGGGTTCACAGTTTTGGATCCCGGGTGTGGACCTACACACTGCTCATGAAGCCAAGCTGTTGCTGGTGTCCCACATAAAAAGTAGAGGAAGATGGGCACAGATGTTAGCCCAGGGCCTGTCTTCCTCAGCAAAAAGAGGAGGATTGGCAACAGACGTTAGCTCAGGGCTAATCTTCCTCACCAAAAAATTTTTTTTAAAAATGGGATAAAGACTTGAATAGACATTTCTGGAAAGAAGGCATACAAATGGCCAGTAGGTATATAAAAAAATGCTCAATGTCACTGACCATCAGGGATGCAAATCAAAACCACAATAAGACATCACTTCACACCTGCCAGGGTAGCTATTATCAAAAAACAAAAAAGAAATGTTGGCAAGGATGTGAGGAAATTGGAACACTTGCACACTGCCTGTGGGAATACAAAATGGTCCAGCCACGATGGAAAACAGTATGGAGCTCCCTCAAAAAATTACAACTAGAACTACCATGTGATCCAGCAGTCCCACTTCTGGGTATTTATCCAAAAGAATTGAAATCAGGATCTTGAAGTGATATCAGCACTTCCATGGTCACTGCAGCACTATTCACAATAGTCAAGAGGTGGAAAGAACCTAAATGTCCATTGACATGGATAAAGAAAGTGTGGTGTGTATGTATATATATATATATATACACACACACACCATGGAATACTACTCAGCCTTAAAAAGAAGGAAATTCTTCAATATGCTCTAACATGGATGAACCTTGAGGGGATTATGCTAATGAAATAAGCCAGTCACACAAAGACAAATACTGCATGATTTCATTCTCATTTCATACTCACTTACATGAGGCATCTGAAATAGTCAAATTCATAGAAACAAAGAGTGGAATGGTGGTTGCCATGGGGTGGGGCTGGGGGGAATGGGGAGTTATTAATTAGTGGGCCTAAAGTTTCAGCTGAGCGAGATGAATACGTTCTAGAGATCTGCTGTACAACATTGTGCCTATAGTTAACAATACTGTGTCGTGCACTTAAAAATGCGTTAAGAGGGTAAATCTCATGTTAGGTGTTCTTACCACACTAGAATAAAACTTGTAAAATGTCCTCTCCCTCATGCTTCAGGGCATATCACGTCTGATCACCCCTGTCGAGAAGGCTGCTTCACAAGTTGGAAGCTGAGACTCTTAAGAGGTTTTGGCCATTTGTCCAAAGCCCCACATCCTGCCCTTGAATAGGTCAGAAGGGGGTAATTCTTCAAGGACAAAAGCAAATTGTGAGGATACCAGACACACCCGAGGGGAAATCTCGCTCCTGGGATGTCCTCGGGTGTGCCTGTTGTGGTTGAAAAGAACAAACTGGTTCAGCTGGTAACCTCAACATTGCTTTTCCCTCATTGGTTCCCTCATAAAATAAGTACTGAGGATGCATGGAGGGCCAGGCTCTGCTTCCAGTGCTGGGCTTCAAGGTGAACAAGGCCTTGCTCGGCCCTGTAGGAGACACAGTCAGACTCGGAGACTTGGTTCAGTGTGAGGAGAGCAGGGTCTGAGGAGTGGACAGAAGAAGGGAACTCTGGCTCTGCAGGGCCCGGGCCGTGGGGAGAATATTAGCAAACCCCTGAGCTCAGTGACCTTCAGCGAGTTCCTTAACCTCTGTATGCTTCAGTGTCCTCATTGTGAATGAGAATAACTGTTCTTTCATCATATGAGTGTTGTGAAGTTTAAATAGATTAATACATATTCACTAGTATAAATGTAATAATATAGTAATATTGCACATATGTGTACATATATACTAAAGATCCTACCTTCCAGACCCTGCCAGCTTAAGGGGATGATGTCATGCAGCAGGTGAGTGGTGGGACTGGGATTTGAACCCTGGAAGTCGGGTTCCAGAGTCTGTGCCCTTCACTTTACTCAGTGCTGCCTCAGCCCCAGGCCATATGTCTCAGTATGGGCTGGGTGGAGGAAAACGTCTTAGGAGACATCACATTGCAGCTAGACCTTGGCCACAGTTAGCATTACAGTTACAAAGAGTGGGCAGAGTAGAACGGGGGTGCGTCTCTTGACCTAGGTGTGCAGTTAGAATCCCCACTCTACCACGTCCCAGGGTGGAACTCGAGTGAGGATCTGAACTTCACTGCCCCTTGCTCTCCTCATGTGTCAAATGGGGATGATGGTACCCACCCTGGAAAACCATTGACAAATTGAATGCAGTGCATGTGTGTAAAGTCAGAGAAGCACCTGGCATGTGGCAAGTGCTTGGTGTGTTTCCATGCAGCTACCTCACCTCCTTTCCTGGCATCTCTGCCACCCATCCTCTACCACAGAGGGGCTCTTGATCAAACATTGTTGCCCTCTTATTTTGCCCAGGAAATAGCTTCAGAACCCACTCCCCTCTCCTCCTCTCCTAATTTCCCATCCCCACACATCTCTTTCTCAGTGACCATCGCAGGTTTATCCTCTTCTGTCCATCCTCTAAACCTTCAGGTTTCTCCAGTTTGACCCTTGGTCATCTTCCTTGTCCCACCCTTTACCCTCTCCCTTCAGAATCTGCACATCCACAGACAGACAGCTCCCAATTCTCTACGTCCTGCTCTGACTGTCCTCCTGAGCTCTGAGCCACAGTCCCAATGAGCACTCTTACTCAGATGTCCTATTGGTGCGTATTCAAATTGAGACCCTCCTTTTCACCCCTAAACCTGCATTGCCCCCTGCAATCCCAGTCTCTCCTTTTTGCATCTTCTAATCCATACTCTTCTTTGTTGGCAAAGTGGTCTTTCTACGAACACTAAGTGCCCATGCCATTCTTCCACTTAAAAGTCTTTCCAAGACCTCCCTAGATAGAGTCTGAAATTCCTCATGAGGCTGCAAGGCCCTGTGACCTGGCTGCTCCATCTGCTGTGGCTTCCTTCTTGTCCCTAGGCCACCTGCTCCAAATTTCCTGTGACAGTTCATACCACGTCTTAAATTTTCACCTTTGTGCTTATACACAGGCTGCCTGAAAATGTTCTTTCTCCTCCTTGTGCATTTGGGAAACTAGTTTTCACCCATCTGGATTCAAATCAAGATGATTTCTCTGTGAATCCACCCATTTTATAGCTGGAAAGAAATCAGCACTTGCAGATGTGTGGATTTAATTGAGAGATCAGGAGGTCCTTGAGGGGAGTAGAGACTGTCTCAGTCACGATGTCTCACTTTTTTAACAACTAAAGGGATGCTTATTTTAGATATAAGTAAACTGAGGTACAGGAAATAAATACTACAGACTCAGGTCACATTGATGGAAAGAGTCTATGCTGGAATGCAAACCTTGAGAAGATGGGTCCTGGGCCTCTCCTAACTCTAATTTGAAAGTCAGGAAGAAAGAAAGGCACGCTAGTCTAGTGTCTGTCTGTCCTAGACGTGACAGCTAGATTCTCCCAGCACTCCCGGGAGCCCACAGCAGATGGGCAGACAGCAGGGCCGGCTTCATGGGCCTGCAACCAAGACAGTCACCCGGGGTCCCCTTCCCAGAAGGGCCACCCACTTGGTTTAATGTTCTGCTGTGGCCATCTTGGAATTCTAAATAATTTCATCCTTGACTAATGTTTTATAAATGAGGTCCGATGGGATGCTGGAGCCTGCTCATGAGCAGAGGAGATGTGCCAGATGGCAGAATGTGCATGCCTGGGTCAGGCCCGTGTGCACAGCAGGCAGTGGGCACCAGGCACGCCCAGCAGTTGGCCTGGCTGCCAAGCACACACATGTGCCTGGGGTAGTCTGGGGCACTGCAGGCTGCTGAGGGGATGGTCAGTCCTGGGACCTAGGCCCAGATTGGCAGTGGTGTCAGTAGTGGCAGCAGCAGAAGCAGTGGCACTGGTGGCAGTGGGCATGGCCTCAGAAGAGCATGAAGGCAGAGCCAGGAGGCATCCCTGTTCTTTATGTTATGTTGTGCTGTGATTAAATAGTATCGCTATTGCCTCATTACATTTTATGAGTAACAAAACGTTTTGAAAGGAAAACCTCTATCATTTTACATTTGTAACTGCACTCATTTTCCTGCTTTTTGAACAAGGGAACCCTACTTTCATTTTGCCTTGGGCCCCACAAATTATGTAGCCAGCCCTGAGGACAGGGCTTGAGAGAAGGCGGAACACTTTAAATCTAAAAAGTGCAGGCAGAGCAGCAAGGGATTCAGATAATAATATGAAGCTGCAGAGTGATTTGGCAGAGGTTGGATGGAAATCAGAGGAGAGAAGCAAGAATAAGGTGAGTGTGAGAAAGGAAGGCGGTTCTTTAAAATGGTTATTGACATAATTTTAACAGTAATGATAGAGAAAGAAATAGTTTTCAGAACTGCAGGCTCAGTGAATAGCCTGTGAAATGAAAGGAGGTAATGAGTTTCAAAAATAGTCTAGTGAGTGACCCAGGATGTTGCAAAATAAATTTTTTTTGATTGATTGCATTGAACTGAATGATGCCTAGGAGACAGGAAAGATGAGTTGCCAAAGGCAAGTGACACTGTCAATAACAAGAGAAACTTGGAAATGGAAGACAGAAGGTTATATCTTTTTTAAAGCTGTAGTGCTGGTTAAAGAGATGGAGAGCTGAGGAAAGAAGAAAAAGGAATTATTGCATGGCCAGTATTTGAATATCTCATCAAGCCTCCTCAATAAGTCTCTAAGGAAAGATGTAGATAGGTAGATGGATAGATAGAAATCCACAGACATATACGAATACATAATTAAAGATTAAATGAATTAAAGATACATTTAAAATTATATATTTTATGTACAAAATATGTACAATTTGTATATAATATATATGGATAAATCTATATAAATCTCTCTCTATAAAAGCTATAAAATTAAGGTTAATAAACTGCCCCAGAAGACACACAGAGGTTGGACTTGAGCTCAGGATTTTTCTGACTCAGAATCCTGGGGATTTTCTACTCCACCATGCTGCTTTGTCTGAAATCTATATTTTGAAACTGCTGTAGGAACTCTGTAATTTGATTACCCTGTTTTAAAAAGAGGTTTAAATGAATAGCAGATATTAACTACGAACTACTTTGTCTAAAGTAACCATAATTTGAAATATTTAAACAAATGAAAAAGAACTAAACTTCAGCTAAAAACTGAAAAGTCTGAACCAAGATATTAGTTGTACCACCAAGCAAAAGAAAAGGAGAAAGAGAAGC
The DNA here is from genome assembly GCA_031878705.1 of Tapirus indicus. Classification (NCBI taxonomy): domain Eukaryota; kingdom Metazoa; phylum Chordata; class Mammalia; order Perissodactyla; family Tapiridae; genus Tapirus; species Tapirus indicus. The sequence goes on from CM062921.1 coordinate 77,995,172, forward strand.
TCTATGCATGGGTAACAAATGGAAGGGCTTATTGGAAAAGATGAGGGAAAGACAAAACCAGTACTGAGATTGAGAAGCTCTACAACTCGTGAGATGGAAAGGGGCAGGTCATAAGAAGCACTCTTGAGATTTTCTAAGCATACCCTCACTTCCTGCCCTCTTTCCAAGGCTAAACGTCTTGAAAAAGTTGTCTGAACAGGCTGTCTAATTCCTTCTTCAACTCACCTCTATGTGGTTTTGTCCACAAAAATCTGCTGAAATTGCTCATGCCAAAGTGTCCGACAATTTTTCCTTTGTCAGATCCAATGGTCAATATTTTGCCCTCGTCTTACGTTATATCATAGTGGTATTTGACAGAGCAGTCCACCTCTTTGTTCTAGCAACATTCTCCTTTCTCAGCTTCTGTGATGCCTCATCCCCACAATTTTTCACCTACTACTTGTTCTCGATTCGCCTTCTCTACCCAATTTTAAAATGTTGATGTAATTTCTCAGAACTCTGTTTTGGAATCTCTTCTGCTCTTTATCCTATTTCCGTATGGTATACTACCTATTCCTATATCATTAAATATTGTCTATATGCCAATGATTCACAATTGTAATTCCTTCATAGCACTAATCATATTTTGTAGTGTATTTATTCTTATCACTTTTTTTCTTCCTTAAAATGTCATTTCCAACAATCCTATGACTTTGTAAATTTGGTCACTAAGAGGTTAAGTAAACAGGTTCAAGTTCTCAAAACTAGTGACAGAGCCAGAAATGGATCATAGATTTTCCTAATTCTACAGTTGTTGCTCTATGTTATTCTGTCTCTCATAAAATGAAAATTAGAGGGGATTTCTAAGTCTGACCAAAATAAAGTAGCTTGAAGTAGACCAACACTTCTGCCAAGAAAAATTTTAAACTCCAGATATAATGCAAAATAAACAGCTGTTAAAAGCATTGAAGAGATACCAACATAGCTAAGAACTAAGTGGCAAAAATCCCTGAGAGAAATAAACCACATAAAATAAGCTCAACATTTGATGGTTTTCCCCTCAAGGTATTTGTTGAAATCAGTAATAGACAGAGGATAAAAAAGCTGAATAGACTGAAAAATAAACAACATTTCTTGGATTCATAAGAGAGGGGAAGACACAGGGCATATCACTACTCCTAAGACTGGAGAGACAGACAGGCAAATACAGGGAGTCATGGCTTACCAGAGAAGAGACTCATAAGAGGAAATTGCCTTAGGAATCAGTGGCGGTGCAGGAAAACCTGAACTGTAATTGGTGAATTGCCAGAGGCTCAGTGCAGACAAGTAAGAGAGTTAAAAACTCCAGGGGGCCACAGCCATAGGAAGGCTGCCACAATATTGTGAGGTTTACCTCCAGGAGCTAGACTAGGTTCTCACAGTAAATATCAGAGAAAAATCCCCTCATGCTTCCGGCAGAAGGAAGGGAAAAAGAACCATTTTTGAAATATGCTAGAGCACTCTTTTCTTCGTAACAAGGCCTGGCCTCAGAGGAAACGAGTTAACCAGAGCCTAACCTACTGGGTTATTATCAAAGCCTAACTGACCTGGGGAAGGTAAATACCCAACTTCAGCTCACTCTGGCCATCCTGTCCCAACTAAGGTGGATAAAAACACTGAGAAACACTTGTGAAGTTCATAGTCCAGAGTCATAGGATCTCTAATAGACAGAGACCTAATCACAAGGCTATAAAATGCTTCCCCTCCCTTGACACTAGAACCAGACATGGCAGTGATGTTGTAATTATCAGATCGGGAATTTAAAACAACCATGATTAATATGCTAAGGGCTCTAATGGATAAAGTAGACAGCATGAGAGAATGTAACCAGAGAAATGGAAATCCTAAGAAAGAACCAAAAAGAAATGCTAGAGATCAAAAACACTGTGACAGAAATAAAGAACGCCTTTGATGGATTTATTTGTAGGCTGGCCATGGCTGAGAAAAGATCTCTGTGCTAAAGGATATATCAATAGAGCTCTCAAAAACCAAAAGGCAAAGATAACAAAGACTGAAAAAAAGGACAGAATAAAATAGCCAAGGATTGTGGGACAAGTACAAAAGGAGTAACATATACATAATGGGAATACCAGAAGGAGAAGACAGAGAGAAAGGAACAGAGGAAATATTTGAAACAATAATAAATGAGCTTTCCCCAAATTAAGGTCAGACATCAAACCACAGATCCAAGAATCTCATAGAACACCAAGCAGGATATGTGCTTAAAGAAACTATACCTTAGCATATCCTTTTCAAACTACTGAAAATCAAAGATAAGAAAAAATTCTGAAAGAAGCCAGAGGATAAAAACACTTTATCAATAGAGGAACAAAGATAAGATTATATTCAAATTCTCCTCAGAAACCAGGCAAGCAAAAAGAGAGTGGAATTAAATATTTAAAGTGTTGAGAGCAAAACACCATCACCCTTGAATTCTGTACCCTACAAAATTATCCTTCAGAAGTAAAGGAGAAATATAGACATTTTCAGACAATCAAAAATTTAGAGAATTTATTGCCAGTGACCTGGCATGCAAGAAATGTTAAAAGAAGTTCTTCAGAGAGAAGACAAATAATATAGGTCAAAAACTCAGATCTACATAAAGTAAGGAGGAGCATTAAAGAAGGAATTAAGTGAAGGTAAAATAAAAACTTTTATTTTTTCATTCATTTTTTTATATGGGATTGTTAATTATAGTCACAGTGCTACACATTATATCCCCATTTCTTATTTATTTTATAATGGAAGTTTGTACCTTTTGACTGTCTTCCCCCATTTCACCATTTCTCATTCTTAATTGATCTAGTAGATAACAGTTTGTTAAAAATAATAATAGCCACAATTTATTCAATTATGCATACTTATATATATCATTGGCCATCTAGTGGTTAAGATTCAGTGCTCTCCCTGCTGCAGCCCAGGTTCATTTCCCAGTCAGGGAACCACACCACCCATCTGTGGGTTGTCACACTGTGGTGGCTGCATGTTGCTGTGATGCTGAAAGCTATGCCACCAGTATTTCAAATACCAGCAGGATCACCCAAGGTGCGCAGGTTTCAGCAGAGGTTCCAGTTAAGACAGACTAGGAAGAAGATCTGGCCACCCATTTACAAAAAAATTGGCCTTGTAAACCCTATGAAAAGCAGTGGAGCATTGTCTGATATAGTGCTGGAAGGTGAGAAAAAGGCAAAAAAAAAAAAAGAAAAACCCAAGCAGGGTTCTGTTCTGCTGTACACAAGGTCACTAGGAGTTGGAATCAACTCAGCAGCACTAACAGCAGCAAAACATATATCATATAATATCCTTATGCATGCTTATATGTAAGTGAAATAAATGACAGCAATGATATAAGAGAAGGGAGGAAAGAATTAGGATGATTTTGATATTATAAGGTACTTGTACTACCCATGAAGCAGCACAGTGTTTTTTGAAAGTGGACAGCAATGATATAAGAGAAGGGAGGAAAGAATTAGGATGATTTTGATATTATAAGGTACTTGTACTACCCATGAAGCAGCACAGTGTTTTTTGAAAGTGGACTTGGATTTGTTGTAAATGTGTATTGCGAACTCTAGGATAACCACTAAAAAAGTAAAAAAAAAGAACTGTAACCGATATGCTAAAAAAGGAGAAAAAAATGGAATCATATAAAATGCTCAGTTAAACCCACAAAGGGCAAACAAAGAGTGGAAGATAAAAATAGGAACAAAGAACAAGGACAACATAGATAAAACAGTAACAAATATGGTAGATATTAATCCAACTATATCAACAATCGCTTTGCATGTCAATAGTCTAAATGCATCAATTAAAAGACACAGGGGGCCGCCCGGTGGCGCAGCGGTTTAGTCCGCACTTGGCAGCCCGGGGTTCGCGGGTTCGGATCCCGGACGCCCGCCGACGCACTGCCTGTCAGCCATGCCGTGGCGGCGGCGTCCCATATAAAGTGGAGGAAGATGGGCACGGATGTTAGCCCAGGGCCAGTCTTCCTCAGCAAAAAGGGGAAGATTGGCAACAGATGTTAGCTCAGGGCTGGTCTTCCTCACAAAAAAAAAAAAAAAAAAAAAAAAAAAAGAAAGGAGAAAAAAATTGATATTAAAAAAAAAAAAAAGACACAGAATGTCAGAGTGGATCAAAAAACATGACCCAACTATGTTATCTACAAGAAACCCACTTTAAAGATAAAGGTACATATAGGTTAAAAATAAATGGATGGAAAAAATATTCCATGCTAATAATAATCAAAAGAAAGCAGAAGTAGCTACATCAATTTTAGGCAGAGCAGACTTCAGTAAGCAAAGTTATCAGGAATAAGGAAGGGCATTACATAATGATAAAGGGGTCAATTCTCCAAGAAGACATAACAATTCTTAAGTGTATGCACCTAACAACAGAACGTCAAATTACATGAGGCAAAACGTGAAAGAACTGCAAGGAGAAATAGATTAATCCATTATTATAGCTGGAGACTTCAATACCATTCTGTCAGAAATGGATAGATCCAGCAGGAAGGAAATCAATAAAGACATAGTTGAACTTAGCACCACCAATTAGCTGGATGTAATTAACATCTATAGGCTACTTCATCCCCAAACAGCAGACTACATATTTTTCTCAAGCTTACATGGAACATTAACCAAGATAGACCACATTCTGGGACATAAAACACACCTTAATAAAAGTAAAAGTATATAAATCATGCGATGTATGCTCTCAGATTACCATGGAATTAAATTAGAAATTAATAATAGAAAGATAACTGGAAAATCCCAAAATGTGAGGAGATTAAACAACACAGTCCTAAATAACACGAGTCAAAGAAGAAATCTTAAGAGAAATTAGAAAATATTTTTGAACGAAATGAAAATGAAAACACAACCTATCAAAATTTGTGGGATGCAGTGAAAGCAGTGCTTAGAGGGAAATTTATAGCATTGAATGCATATATTAGAAAATAATAAGTATTTAAAATCAACGATCTAAGTTTTCACCTTGGAAACTAGAAAAAGGAAAACACATTAAATCCAAAGTAGCAGAAGAAAAGAAATACTAAGAATTAGAGCAGAAATTAATGAAATTGAAATTAGGAAATCAATAGAGAAAAATCAATGAAACCAAAAGCTGACTCTTTGAAAAGATGAAAGATCAATAAAATCAATAAGCCTCTAGTCAGGTCAAGTTAAAAAAAAGAGGACAAAAATTTCTAGCATCAAAAATGAAAGAGGGGACATTACTATAGATTCCATGAAAATTAAAAGCATAGTAAGAGAATACTGTGAACAACTCTGTGCTCACCAACGTGATAACCTAGCTGAAATGGACAAAATCCTTGAAAGGCTCAATCTGCCAAAACTCACACAAGAAGAAATAGATGATTTGGGTAGGCCTATATCCATTAAAGAAATTGAAACAATTATTAATAACCTTCCAAAGCAGAAAGGACCAAGCCGAGATGGGTTGCCTGGTAAATTCTACCAAACATTTAAGGAAGAACTTATACAAATCCTCTACAATGTCTTTCAGAGAACAGAAGCAGAGGGAATACTTTCCAACTCATTCAAAGTGGCCAGTGTTATCCTAACATCCAAACCAGATAAAGACATTACAACAAAAAAAGCTACAGACCAATATCTCTCATGAACATAGATGCAAAAATTCTCAGCAAAATATTAGCAAATCAAATCCAAAAAGATACAAAAGGAATTATATATCACCACCAAGTGGGATTTATTCCAGGTATGCAAGGCTGGTTCAACACTTGAAAATCAATTAATGTAATCCATCTCATCAACAGATTGAAAAAGAAAAATTGCATGTTTATATCAATAGATGCAGAAAAAGCATTTAACAAAACCCAACATCCGTTCATGATAAAAAGTCTCAGTAAACTAGAAACAGAGGGGAACTGTCTCAACTTATAAAGACTATCTACAAAAACCCTGCAACTAACATCATACTTAATAATGAGAAACTCAAATTTTCCCCACTAAGATCAGGTACAAAGCAAGGATGTCCTCTCTCATCACTCCTTTTCAATATTGTACCCAAAGTCCTTGCTAATTCAATAAGGCAAGAAAAGGAAATAAAGGTATACAGACTGGGAAGGAAGACATAAAACTGTCATTTGCAGATAACGTGATTTTCTACATAGAAAATCCAAAAGAATTGCCAAAAGAACCTCATGAACCTAATAATAGCAAGGTTGTAGGATACAAGGTTAATATACGACAGTCAATTGCTTTTCTCTATACCAACAATGAAAAAGTGGAATGTGAAATTAAAAACATAATATCATTTACATTAGCAACCCCTCAAAAATATATTTTCTAACAAAATATGTCCAAGATCCATATGAGGAAAACTATAAAATTCTGATGAATGACATCAAACAACTAAATAAATGAAGACATATTCCATGTTCATGGATAGGAAGACTCGATATTGCTAAGATATCAGTTCTTCCCAACTTGATCCATAGATTCAGTGCAATCCTGATCAAAATCCCAGCAAGTTATTGTATGGATATCAACAAACTCATTCTACAGTTTGTATGGAGAGACCAAAGACCCTGAATAGCCAGCACAATTCTGAAGGAGAAGAACAAAGTGAAGGCTGATGGTGGAGAACTGATGGTACCCAACGTCAAGACTTACTATAAAGCTAGAGTAATCAAAATAGTGTGGTGTTGGCAAGACAATAGACAAATAGAGTAACAGAACAGAATAGAGATCCCAGAAATAGAAGCCATAAATACAATCAACTGATCTTTGACAAAAGAGCAAAGGCAATACAACAAAGCAAAGATAATCTTTTCCACAAATTGTGTTGAAACAACTAGATATACACATGCAAAAAAATGAATCTAGATACAGATTGTATACCTTTGACAAAAATTAACTCAAATGGATCATAGACCTAGGCGTAAATGCAAAACTATCAACTTCCTAGAAGATAACATAGGATAAAACATAGATGACCTTGGGTATGGTGATGCCTTTATAGATATAAGATGAAAAACATGATCCATAAAAAAATTGATAAGCTGGGCTTCATCAAAATTTAAAACTTCTTCTGTGCAAAAAACACAGTCAAGAGAATGAGAAGACAAGTCACAGACTGGGAGAAAATATTTGCAAAAGACAAATCTGATAAAAGATTGTTATCAAAAATATACAAAACACTCTTAAAACTCAACAAAAAGAAAAGAAACAACCCAATTGAAAAATGGGCCCAAGATTTTAACAGACACTTCACCAAAGAAGATATACAAATGACAAAGAAGCATATGAAAAGATGTTCCACATCATATGTCATGAGGAAAATGTAAGTTAAACCAACAATGAGATACCACTACATGCTTGTTAGAATGGCCAAAATCCAGAACACTGACAACACCAAAGGCTAGTGAGGATGTGAAGCAGTAGTAACGCTCGTTTATTGCCAATGGGAATGCAAAATGGTACAGCCACTTCTGAAAACAGTAGTTTCTTAGAAAACTAAACATACTCTTACCATATGATCCAGCAACTGGGCCCCTTGATATTTACCTAAAGGAGCTAAAAATTTAGGTCCATAAAAAAACCTACACACAGATGTTTATAGCTGCTTTATTCATAATTGTCAAAACATGGAAGCAATCAAGACGTCCTTTAGCAGGTGAGTGGTTAAAGTGTCATACATCCAGAAAAGGAAATATTATTCATCAGTGAAAAGAAATGAGCTATAAAGCTAGGAAAAGACATGGAAGAGCCTTAAATGCATATTACTAAGTGAAAGGAGCCATCTGAAAAGATACTACATACTGTGTGATTCCAACTATATGATGTTCTGGAAAAGGCAAAACTATGGAGACAGTAAGAAGATCAATAGTTGTCAGTGTTTGGTGGGGAGGGAGAGAGGAATAAGCAGAGCACAGAAGATTTTTAGGGCAGTGAAAACAGTGTGTATGATGTTATGATGATGGATATACGTCACTATACATTTTCCAAAGCCATAGAATGTACACCACCAAGAGCGAACCCTAAGGTAAACTATGGACTTTGGGTGATTATGATGTGTCAATGTAGGTTCATCCTTGGTAAAAAATGTACCATTCTGATGAGCGATATTGATAATGGGGAAGGCTATGCATGTGTGGAGGCAGGGGGTATATGGGAAATCTCTGTTCGTTCCTCTTAATTTTGTTGTAAACCTAAAACTGCTCTAAAAAATAAAGTTATAGATAGGTAAATAGAAAATCCTCAGATGTTTAGAAATAATGCAACACATTTCTGTATAACCTATTGATCAAAAAAGAAATCACCATGCAAATTTGAAAATAGTGTACATTGAATGATAGTAAAGGTATGATATATATATGTATTCTTTTGAGATGCAGCTAAAGCTATGCATCGAAGGAATTGATTAGGATTAAATATGTATACTTAAAGAAGAGAAAAGCTGGAAATCAAGTATCTAAGTATCCATTACAAGAAGTCAGAAAAAGTGCAGTAAATTAAATCCAAAGAAAGTAAAAAAAAAATAAAATGCTAAAATTAAAAGCAGAAGTTAATGAAATATAAAATAAATGAATTAGAGGGAAGAAGAACAAGGCCAAAGTCTGTTCTTTAAAGAGACTTAAAAAATAGTAAATCTCTAACACGAGTGTTGGCAAAGAGAGAGGATTGTGGTTCCAGATCAAGCTGAGGTAGATATACTTTTCCCTATTCTTCCCACTAAGTACAGCTCAAAAATCCAAACATTATACAGAAAACAAACATAAGAACACTCTAAAAGATGAAGAGAGGGAGGACTGGATTTGGACCTTGGGATATGGTTCCCTAGTTTTTCTTTTTGCCTCACATATCTTAGACTGGGTGCTGGGAGAAAACAGCAACCTGGAAATCTCAAAGGAAACAGATAAAAAAGGCCCAAGAAAAGCCTGGCTTTTCCATCCAAACATTCATGAAAGGGGTAGTCTAGCAAGACAGTAACATTTTAGACAATAACTGCTCTACTTTAGCCAAATGCCACAGAAATAGCCGTGGCCCCACCCCACCCCTATCAGTAAAGGCCAAGTGGGGAACTTACTCTTCCACTCTTGCCTGGATGTAACGAGGTGCCCTTGTCCCTCTCTCACTGGGGTGGTATCAGAGAAGACTGAGGGGGTGTCTGGGCCTTTCATCCCCACCCATTGGCAACAAGCTTTCTTCATCTCCACTGTGTCAGTGAAGGCCACTTGGGAATCCTGGACTTCCAACCCAACCCTGCTTCTTCCCTCTTTACTAGGTGGTATCAGAGGATATCAAGTGGGGACCTGAAACTTTCATCACCATCCAGAGGTATTGTGTCAATGGAGGCCACATGGAGAACAGCAACAAGGCACCCTCTTCCTCCTCCTCCCACCCAGGGTGGTATCAGCAAAGGCCTAGTGGGGAGACTGAAATCCTACTTCTACCCAGCAGTAATAAGGTGTCTCTCCCCTCTCAGGTGTCAAAGAAGGTTGAATAGGGAACCTGGACTTTCACCCTCACCTGACAGTAATGAGATAGCAGTCTCCCTGACCTGCTGGTGCAGTGCCAGGAAGGTCTGGTTAACAAGGTTTACATAGGATCCAGAGTATCATAAAATAGCACTCTGTGTCTGTGTTAAGTAAAAATAAAATCATTCCTTATGCCAAAAATCAGGAAAATCTCAACCTGAATGAACAAAGACAATCAACAAATGCCAACACCAAGATGGCAAAGATGTTAGAATTATCTGACAAGGATTTTAAATCAGCCATCATCAAAATGCTTCAGTGAGCAATTCTGAACACACTTAAGCAAATGAAAAATAGAAATTCTCAGTGAAGAAATAGAAGACATAAGAAGAACCAAATGGAAATTTTAGAACTGAAAGATACAATAACCAAAATAATGCAATGGATAGGCTCAATAGCAAAATGGAGAGAACAGAGGAAAGAATTAGTAAACTTGAAGATACAATAGCTATTACCCAATCTCAATAACAGAGAAATATACTTTAAAAAAATGAACAGAGCCTTAGGGAACTGTAGGACTATAACAAAAGATCTATCATGTAGGTTAGAGAAGGGCAGAAGGAAGAGGGTGAGGCCGAAAAAGTATTCAAGGAAATAATGACTGAAAATTTCTCAAATATGGCAAAAGATATTAACATACATATTCAAGAAGATGAATGAACCCCAAACAGGATTAACCCAAATAAATTCATGCCAAGACACATCACAATTAAGCTTCAGAAAACTAAAGACAAGAAAATCTTGAAAGTAATGAGAGAGAAAGGACATCTTACCTATCAGGAAAAAAACTCAAGGACAATGGACTTCTCATCAAAAACCATGGAGGCCACAAGGAAGTGACACAACATTTTTCAAGTGCTGAAATAAAATAATTGCTAACCCCAAATTATATATCCTTGGAAAATAGCCTTAAAGAATGAAAAGAAAAACTACTTACCCTTTAAGAATGGCTAAAGGAAGTTCTTGAAACAGACAGAAAATAGTAAAAGAAGGAATTTTGGAACATCAGAAGAAAGAACAAAGATATGAGTAAACAGAGTGGATTTTGCTCCTCCTCTTGAGTTTTCTAAATTATGTTTGAAGGTCCAAGCAAAAATTATCACAGTGCCTGATGTGATTTGCAATGTATATAGAGGAAATATTTAAGAGAATTATAGTATCAACAGGGGAGGATAAAGGGACATTGAGAGATATAAAGTTTCTGCATTTCACTGGAGCTGGACGGCATCTTGATAGCAGTGGTTGTTATGTAAATGTAAACATGTAATGAAATGGCATACATATGCACAAAATTGTACAAATATCAATTTCATTGTTTATATAATGTACTATAGTTATGCAAAATCTAACCTTTGCAGGAAACTGAGTGAAGGTACACAGGATTTGTATTATCTTTGCAACTTTCTATGAATCTATGATTATTTCAAAATAAAAGATAAAATAAAAGGGGTAAGGAGGGGAAAAGCATAGAAATTGGAAAGGAAGAAGTAAAATTATCTTTTTTACAGATGACATATTACATGTAGAAAACTCTAGACTCCCCCCCCACAAAAAAATATTGGAATTAGTAAATGAATTCAGCAAAATTGTAAGATATAAAATCTACAAGGAATCAGTTGTGTTTCTTTACACTAGCAAAGGAAATTAAGGAAAGCAATTTCACGTATAATAGGACCAAAAAAGAATAAAATGCTTAGAAATCCTTAAACCAAGGAGATGAAAGACTTCTACCCTGAAAAATTCAAAATGTTACTGAAAGAAATTAAAGAAGCCTCAAATAAATAGAAAGATATTCTGTGTACATGGTTTGGAAGACATAATATTGTTAAGATATGAATACAACCCAAAACAATCTACAAATTCAATGAAATCCCTACAAAAACCCAAATGGTGTTTTTTTTTGCAGACATAGAAAAATCTATCCTAAAATTCACATGGAGTCTCAAGGGTCCCTGAATAGTCAAAATAATCTTGAAAAAGAAGAACAGAGTTGAAGGTCTCACACTTTCTGATTTTAAAACTTATTACAAAGCTACAGTTATCCAAACAGTGTGATTTTGGCATACAGATAGACATATAGACCAATGGGGTAGAATAGAGAGCCCAGAAATAAACTTTCATGTATATGGTGAAATGATTTTTGACAAGGGTGTCAAGACCATTCAGTGAGGAAAGGACTGTCTTTTAAACAAAGGATGTCGAGAAAAGTGCATATTTACATGCAAAAAATGAATTTGGACCCATACCCATTACGCCATACACAAAATTAAGTCTAAATGAATAGAAGACCTAAATAAAAAGGCTAAAACTAAAACTCTTAGAAGAAAACATAGAAGGAAAGCTTCATGGCACTGGATTTGGCAATGATTTTTTTGGGTATGATGCCAAGAACACCGGCAACAACAATACAAATAGATAATTTGGACTGCATAAAAATTAAAGACTTCTGTGCATCAAAGGGCATAATCAACAGGGTGAAAAGGCAACCCACAGAACAGGAGAAAATATCTGTAAGTCATATATCTGGTGAAGTTAATGTCCAGAATATAAAAAGAACTCCTACAACTCAACAGCAACAACAAAACAAACAACCTGATTAAATAATGAACAGAAGATGTGAATAGATATTTCTCCAAAGATATACAAATGGCCAACAAGTACATGAAAAGATGCTTACAATCATTAATTATTCAAGAAGTGCAAGACAAAACCACTATGAGATACCACCTCACACCCATTAGGATGGCTATTATTAAACAAACAAACAAAACCAGAAAATGACAAGTGTTGGTGAGGATATGGAGAAATCTGTGCACTCTTGGTGAGAATGTAAAATGGTATGGCTGCTATGGAAAACAGTATGGTGATTCATCAAAAAATTAAAAATAGAATTAGCATATGATTTGTCAATTCTGGGTATATATTCAAAAGAATTGCAAGCAGGTTCTTGGAGAGATGTTTGCACACTCATTGTCACAGCAGCATTATTCACATGAACCAAAAGGTAGAACCAACCCAAACATCCACCCACAGATGAATGGAAAAACAAAATATGGTATAGACACACAATGAAATGTTATTCAGTCTTAAAAAGGAACAAAATTCTGACACATGCTACTAATGGCTGAACCTTATGAACATTATGCCAAGTGAAATCAGCCAGTCACTAAAAGACAACTACTGTACAATTCCACTGGTATGAAGCACATAGAGTAGTCAAATTCATAGAAACAGAAAGTAGATTGGTGTTTTCCAGGGGCTGGGAAAAGAGTGGAGTGGGGAGTTACTGTTTAATGAGGACAGAGTTTCAGTTTTGCAGAATGAAAGGGATCTGGAGGTTGGTTGCACAACAATGTGAATGTACTTAACACTACTGAACTGTGAGACTACAAGTGGTTAAGATAGTAAATTTTGTGTTGTGTGTATTTTGCCATTTTTTTAAAAAGGAAGGGAGTAGGGGAGAGAGACAGAGAAAGAGAATAATGTTCCACTGTCTTCAATAAAAAGGAAATATCACTAGAGACCCTACAGTTATTTAAATGGCCATAAATTGTTTTTAAAAGTGACATTAAACTGATAATTTTGAAAATTAATAAAACAGACATAGTCCTAGAAAAATACTGCTTTCCAAAACTAACACAAGAAAAAATTGAAAATCTAAGTAATCCTATATTTATTTAAAAAATAAAAACTGAAATTTAAAAATTTTTTATAAAAGAATCTTCAAGATCAAATGGGTTCACCAGTGAGTTCTTTCAAATGTTTAAGGACGTAAGAACTAATCTTACCTAAACTCTTCCAGAAAATAGAAAAAAATTCATGTTCCAATTCATCTTATGAGGCTAGCAAGACCTTGAAACCAAAATCCGACAAGGAAATTACAAAAAAAGGAAAAAGTAGACAAATCTTTCTCATGAAGTAGGTGTAATTATGCTAAACAAAGCAATAGTAAATTGGATCTAATGATGAGCTGAAAATTGATTCTAAAGTGCATATTAAGAAACTGATTTATGACAAAGCTGATATTGTGGTACCACTGAGGTAAAGATGGTCTTTCCAAAGAACTGAGTGGAGTCAATTGAATATCCACATGGAAAATAAATGAATCTTGATTCCCACCTTACATCATAGGTAGTCCATCAATTCTAGAAGGACTGAAGATCTGAAAGTGAATCACCATAAATTCTAGAATAAAATTAAATTAACTTCATCATAAAATTGGATTGGGAAACATCTCCTAAACAGAATGTAGAAAGTGTTAATAATAAAAGAAAAAAAGTTAAGTTGGACTAAATAACATGATTGGAAATTTTATTGAAACACACTATTAAGACAATAAAATAGCAAGCCACTCTGTTAGGAAGATATTTGCAATACAAGTAACAGGCAAAGGTCTTGAATCCAAATATAGAATTCTTACATATAAATAAGAAAAAGAACAGAAATACTGAAAAAGGCAAAAGTTTTGAAGGGGCACTTCATGGAAAAAGATAGTCAAATGGCCAATGAACATACAGAAAAGAGCTCAATTTCATTGGTTATCAGGGAAATGCAAATTAAAGCCACAATGAGATATGCCTACACTCTTACCAGAATGGCTAAAATTAAAGACCAATGATACCAACTGGAACATTCCACTGATAGGTATGTAAATTGGTATAAACATTTTGGAAAACTGTTTGGCAGTATCTATTATTTCTAGGTGTGACAAAAAATTCATACATATGTATATACCAAAAGATACATCAAGGGAGTATTTATTGCAATGCAATTTGTAATAATAAAAAACTGGAAACAAAATGTCCATCAATAGCAGAATGAATAAATCATGGTGGTAAATCCATACAATGAAATATCAGATAGCAATAAGAAAGAATGAAATATTGCCACATGCAACAATGTACTTGCATCACTCAAACATAATGTTGAGCAGGAAAGTCAGACAGAGAAAAGTACGTACAGTATGATTCCATTCTTGCTTGGGAGCGGAGGTAGAAATTGGGAGAGGGCATGAGGGCTTCTGGGGTGCTGGCAACGCTTTATTTCTTCATCTTGGTGGTGGTTTTACAGATATGGTCACTGTGAAAATTCAATGAGCTGGACCCTCAAGATTTGTTCACTTGTAGATATGGTATTCTTCAATTGAAATTTACCTTTAAAAGCATAGCACGAGTTAGAGAAGACGTGGAGTGACAGCGTTTCACCCAAAAGCTGAAATGCCAACGGGCAAAGTGCAAACTAATTCCACATGCACGCACATGGAGAAACAGCACATGCGTTTGTTAGGTTACAGATGGCAAGGGGTTACTGAGGGTCCAAGAATATGAGTTGAATCCCGGGAATGTAGTTTTCGATCTTCTAAGTTTCAACTAAACTACATATTTAAGCCTTGTGACTTCTGTTCCAGTTTTCTGAGAAGGAAATAATGCAAACTTCATTAAGTAAATGAAACCCTTTCTTGTCTCATCAATATCACAGAGAAGAGTTGTCACTTAATTACTTGTTTTTCTTCTTCTTCCTCTTAAGATATAGGAGAAGGAGGGCATGCTTTTTCCCTTCAGAGGTTACCTGTTCTGTAAGGGAAAACAAAACAAAAGAAAAACATGTTTGCTGCAGCACTGTCGGCCCTCTCCCAACGCAGCACCATGTATGCAAATAGAAATCCTTATCTCAAGTCAATAAGATGAAAATCTAGGTTAAAAATAATGTTTTCACCACCTTTCTTCATAGTCAAGGCCTTTGAGACATCATTGGGCTAAACTATGTGCCCACACTTATGGAAGTCTGGATGTTAGGGACGGTGCCAGCTGGAGAGCTCCTGGTGTAACCCAGGCCCAAGTGGCGGGATGTTTGGCAGGCTGGACCAGAGCTGCTGCTCTTGAGTCTCGAAAAGAACGAGACTGTCCAGTGGTGCCTCCTGTGTTCAGCTGCTTCTCGTGATCTATTGTGATGGTTTAAGTGTTCAGGATCTGGAAACTTACTCCCTGGTACTGGGGCTTGATTCAGTCACTTACGACTTGTGACCTTAAACAAGTTACTTAACTTCATTGTCAGTTTTGTCATCCATAAAATTGGAAAAATGAAAGTTTACTGCATTGTTATGAGAATTCAAAGGGTTTAATACCTAAAAGTGTGTCTTATAGTGCCCAGCACCTAAACGTTATGTACAATTACTTCCCCTGAGCAGGTTCTTATCTGGCAGCCCAGTAACAAAGGTGTAAATCAAGAACAGAATTCCCTCTATTTCCACGTGTATTCTACCTTATTTATAAGAGTCATAATATGGAATATGCACTAGAAGGGGAAGTAAGTCAAAATGATTAGGACGTTTTCAGCACAAACACAACATACATAATCATAAGAAGCTAAAATACTTTGCAATCATACCTGGCTGGGGTTCATCTGACAGTGAGCATTGATTGAAGAGGAGAGAAAGAAAGGACAGTAATTAGATTTACATGCCAATCACAGCATTTTCATCACAGCAAACACAAATCCCCGGACTTCATTAGTTTTGTGGCAAGTTTTGATTGAAATTAGAAAATATTAAGGTTAGAAAAACTTATGAGCACCTGACAAACAGAATCAAATTTAATCTGACAATCTAATGGCCTCATTTATTCTCATTGCTCTAAACACTGATCTAAAAACACAGAACCAAGTGCAAAGGACTTAAGAAGAAATATTATCCAGTGATGATTTATTTGAATTCCTTGATGGTTACTCCTACACAGATTTAAACTCATAAAATTTAAAAGAAGAACAGAATTAATTCAAAACTGTAACTGCTGCTGTAGAAGGCTTAGCCCAGCATTACTCCTGTTGAGGAATTACTCATCCTCATCAGAGGTGGGAAAATCTTGGGACCCACAAGTCCCTAAATTTGAAAGGGGCCTTGAAGAACATGTGTAAGTGTCCTGGGACCAGGAGAGGAGCAGCTCTTCTTAGCCCTGGACTGACCAACTTCCAGGGTCCAATTATGGTGCTGGTCTAGGTGTGGTCTGATTTTGCAGGGTTTGGCTATGCTTTGTCATGTCCGATACCTGCTGTCAAAGGAGGACCCAGCCCTATCTTCTCAGCTCTGGGTATGATCCTGACTGCCCTCAGACCCATTGCTAATGAAAGCTTTATCCCAACACCTGTCACCTGTTCTTGTTCCTTAACTGTAACTCCCCATCCTCATCCCAGCTGATAGACCTGTCTTCTATTGGTCTGGCAAGTAGGCTTTATTAGTGGGGGAAGGCTGGGGTTATTATCTGTCTACCACTTGTTGGGTGCTTTATATAGAGATCAGCTATATCAACCCTTAGAATTCTCTGCATATCATCTGTTATTATCCCCAAATTATACAGAAGAAAACTGAGCTTTACATCGTCAAGTAGCACTACCAGAGAGAGACAGGACCGGGAGTCCAGCCCAAACCTGGGTAAATCTAAAGCCAGTGCTTGTTCCCCTGCGCTGCCTGGCCTCACCCTGGGAAGAAGACAAGCTGATAGTCTAGACCTTAGCCCCTTGCTTTGCCTCCCTCCTTCCCTTCATATTCCCTGTATTCCTTAGAAGGACTACTCTGTGAAGAGTTAAACCACCATGAGGATTTCACTCGACCAGACAAAAATTATGGTGCTGCTCAGATGATTTATCATAGTCCTGCAGGCTGTGGGCAGCCTACCCTACAGTCCAGAGATAATGCTCAGACCTGGAGT
Organism: Tapirus indicus; assembly: GCA_031878705.1. Taxonomy (NCBI): domain Eukaryota; kingdom Metazoa; phylum Chordata; class Mammalia; order Perissodactyla; family Tapiridae; genus Tapirus; species Tapirus indicus. Next base: position 78,012,413 of record CM062921.1, read on the forward strand.
TAATAAATACTGAGATTTAACACACATGGCGAAAGGGGTCAGGGCTACATCCTCAGCCCAGCCAGAAACATTGCAAGATGTTGTTCCAGTGATCATGCTGACTCAGAAAACTCCACCCACTTACCAGCAAAATAGCTCTGGGGCCTGCTGTCCTTCAGGTGGTCAATGACATGATCTTCATTTGCAGAAGGCAACCGCAGTCTGGTGATAGGGGGCAATGACAGGGCTACTCGCCAGGGACTGGGCAGAGAAGGCTGGAGTCCCCAAGGCGGTTTGCCTGCTTCTTTCACAGACCTTGGCTCTGAGGAATCCACTCAGACACTCTAGCTACTGCATCTCAGCTCAGATTTCTAACATCTGTCCAGATGTGTGGTCACCAGGGCCTCTGGCTGCCAGTCAGTTGGGAACTTGAAAGGTTACGTGCTCTCCAGATAAACAAAGCAAGATTTGAGGTGACAGCCCAAATCAGGCAAATATTTGCCATAGGGTCTGCTTTTGAACTTCGCCCTGTAATGTTGGTGGTTTACTAGCACAACTTGACCTTGTGGCTTTGCTCTCTATTGGGTATTTTGGGATAATTCATATTATTGCATAGCTTTTTCACAGGCTCAGTATGAGTCAACCAGTGATCTTGTGACCCCCAAGGCATGCTATTTGGGTCTACTCTACAGGAAGCCCAGTGTGGCTCCCAGGCAGGGGGTTGATGGTGTTATCTTTTCGGCTCTGGACAGAGCACACCTGGATGATTTAGCTCTGGTACTCATGTTTTAGAAAGGATGTGAAAAACTGAAGCCTAGCCTAAGACCATCTCAAGGAGTAAGGTAGCTCAAATGGATGATTTAATACAAAAACTGACTCCGTCTTCTATGATCACCACTTTGTGGCTCATACACTCTGGCTTTCCTGTGACTGATAGAAAAGAATCTTAATCCTGAGAAGATATGGGTTTATAATTTAGACTATCATTAAGAAGAAAAAGAAGGAAGAGAAGGAGGGAAAGAAGAAAAAGAAAGGAGGAGGAGAAGGAAGAAGAGAAGGTGAAGGAGAAAAGAAGGAGGAGAAGGAGGAAGAAGAGGAGGAGATGGAGAGGGAGAGGAAGAAGGGGAAGAACTGCTTCTTACTGAGGGCTCACTGTATGTAGACATTTTGTGTGGATTGTCTTATTTAATCATTTAAACGATCTTATGAAGTTATCATTATTTTCCAGATTTTCAGATGAGAAACTCAAACCTAGAGAGGTTAGATAGCTTCCTCAAGGTCACACATCCAGGAGTGATGGGGCTGGAACTTGGCCTGGAAAGTGTGACTAGAGCCCCCACCTCCTGCCCTGAGCCTGTTCTGATGGTCTACAGCTGCACAGGATGCCAGCATATGGACGGGTCCATCCACCTGTGTAGATACTGGATGAATGCACAGTCAGTCATAAGGGACACGTACAACTTCTAGCCTACACAGAAAAGGGAAAGGCCGAGGACAGAAACCCTGAGCTAATAGTTTTATTCACTCAGGACTTTTTTTAAAAGGTTAAATTCCAGGATAGTTCATGGGATCAAAGACATTAAATTACATCTTCTATCCTTTCTAAATTGTCAGGGTCAGTCCCAAGGAATTGGAAATTATATTCAGAATCATATCCCCAAGGCCCTACCAAATAGCCTAATCATTAGAGTAACTTATGGAGTCTGAACCCTGAATCAGAGTTCTCGTGGGTTATGGTCCTGGTTCTGGCAATAATTGACTGGGTGGCCCTTTAATAACTGAAACTCAATCCTCTTGCCTGTGAAACGAGAGGTTTATACTTCCTGATCCTGCAATATAAAAAGAAACACATTTAAATAAATGTTGAAACGAAAAAGATAGTCATATTGCCATTCTAATTCACCAAGTAACTTGGGTGCAGTGAAGAAGACAGGTTGATCTTCCTGCAGTCAGCAGAGGGACCATCCCCAGACTGGTCTGGGGCTAAGTCAGAGAGAACTTGTGAGAAAAAATTGATGTTTCAGCCAAAATCTGAGGGTTGAGTTGTTACCTGGGTGAAGGGGAGCAAAGAACATTCCAGCCAGAGGGAACAGCAAGGTGAGGCCCAGAGGCAGGAGGGAGGCGGCTATATAATTGATTATACAAATTGTGGCCTATTAATAATTACACCAGGACCTTGGGCCTAAGCCAGAACCATGCCAGGCCAGCCAGGATGAGTGGGCATCCTAAACAGGCCATGTTAAAATGTTTGGTCATCCTAAGAGAGATTTGGAGTTCCTGATGAGCTTCTTTAAATCTTTTTTTCCTTTTCAATTGGTTGTATAGATTTATAAATTTCCTATTTTTATTTTTGACATATACTTTACATACAGCAAAGTGGGCAAATGTTAAGTTCATAGCTTGATGAATATCGACCTATTTATACACCCAGGTAACCATCACCTGGATCATAATAGAGAACATTTCCAGATCTGCACAAGGCTCTCTCCTGCCCCTCCCAGTCATTCCCTCTGCACCCTCAGGAGTAGCCACTTTCTTGACCTCAACTGAATTTCTAAATGGAGTCATACAGTATGCACATTGCAGGACTCTAATGATGGGAGGGATGGTAATCCATCCGGTTTACATCTGGTGCGTTTGGAGAGATGGTGCTGACAGCAGCGTGAAGAATGGATGGGAGGGGTCTGTCCTACAGCTGGGAGATGAGTTGGAGGCTCTTTAGTCATCAGGACAGAGGCGATAGAGGCCCGAATGGGGAGGCATGTGGAAAGATTGAGAATAGTGGCAGATGGAGGTAAAATCAACCAGATCTGTGACTGACTGTGTGTAGTGTGTGGGATGGAAGAACCAAGTCTGAGCCCCTGGCTGCTGGTGTGGCCCCTGGGGGGTGGGAAAGCCACGCACTGGGCGAGGAACCTGTAAAGGAGCTTTCAGAGGAAGATGATGAGCATTTTGGCGGCTTGGGGCTTGTTGAGTTTGGGATGCTTGGAGCTGCCAGGTGGAGGAGCTGTGCAGGTGGTCAGACTTGTGGGACTGAAGCATTGAGAGTCAGCCCAGGAAAGACAGCATATTGATAACCGTTGGCAAAAAGATAAAGCTGTGGGCATGGGAATTTTGCCCTGGGAGAAAGAAATCAGTGAGAGAGCAGTTTATTAAACCACGTATTTATTGGGGGTAGAGGAAGGTGGACCACAAAGAGCCTAAGCGAGACACAGAGAAGTGGGAGGACAACCAGGAGACTCTGACACTGCAGAGTCAGGAGGAGAAAGTGTTTCCTAGACGCCAAGGGCAGGAGTGAACTTTTACAGAAGCTGTAATCTTATTAAGCAGCTGTGAAGCCCCAGTTCTCCTTTTCCTACATCCTTTCTCCTGGGTAATGACTATTTAGGATCTTAATGAGAACTTATCCATCACACTATTGGGGTAGCTGTGAAACGCAAGAAACTCCCCACAGTCGAAACCCACTCCTTCATGTAAAACCTTAAAGCTCATCACCCATAGCTGGAGAGCTGGGATGCAGCAGAGTTTTTTCCTCAGCCTTGGGCAAGTCTCCCAAGTAATTCCTCTTAACCAGAGGCTTCCGGAAACCCAGGTCCCCGCCCTCCCCTCCACCTCTAGTATCCCTGAGATCATCGGGCCTGACCTTTCCCCTTAGTCAATAGAATAAATAGAATAAGACAACAAAACAGAGAAAACCCTGTGAGATCCTCAGGTATAATAGTAAGTTGTTCATTGACCATCTGTTTGGGGCTCGGCGCTTTGTGTGATTTATCTTAATCTCACAATAGCCTTGTAAGATAGAATTTTCCACTTTTCGGATGTAAGAGTTGAGGTCCCAGAGCCACGGTGCTAGTAAGGTGGCTTAGTGTCCATGTGAGGCTGACCGTAGAACAGGCCAGCCTTTCCACTCCACCATGCCACATCTCAAAAGTGTGCAGGGTCCCTGGAGGATGCAACCCTGGCTCCAACGTGACAGATGAAGATACTGAATGAAGGTATGTTGATTCATTTCCATAAATGTTCATGGAACCCCTTCTATGCCAGGTGTATTGTGATACTGTCAGCACTGGGGATTCCAAGGAGAACTCTTGGGTAGCTTATCTGGCAGTTGAGACAGATAGACAACAAGCTAATAGGCAAATAAAGTAATTTCAGACCATGATAAGTGCTCTGAAGGAAATAAGGCTATATGATCAAAACTGACCTGGGTGAAGGGACAATTTAAAGTAGGATCGTCTGAGATGGTTCCAGAGATCCACCAGACACTCCTGCTGGGTTGGAGCTCTTTCCAGGCTGCACAAATTGCCTTGTTCAGTTCCACGAATGCCACATCCGACTCTCTGAGCTGACAGGTGCAAGATGTGTGGGCTAAGGACCCGGGGTTCTCTCATCAGTAATGTCTGCCCCAGGGTCTAAGCAGATTTCATCTCTAAGGCAAAGGGTCACGTCCTGGGATCTGCTTTTGTGGGGACTGTACCCACCTGCTTGAGGGTCGTGCAAGGACAGGAAGCACCTGGGAGGAGGAATTCCAACCCCAAATCTAGACATTTGGGGCCATGCACATTGACCTCAACTACAACACTCACTGGCCCCCACCGTTCTGCTGCCACCTGATGGCCTTGGAAGGAGGTGGGATGTGGTGGAACAAGCACAGGCTTCACTTCCAGGAAGCCCAGGATGTGGCCTGGCTTGGTTCCACCTGCTGTGTGACTCCAGCCAGGCCTCACCTCCATCTCCTGTATAAAATAAATTCAGCCTCATAACTTTGTTGTGAAGATATTCTTTGTTAAATAGACCAATCTATTTAGGAGGAGCTCCATAAAGGGAACATGCTTGTGCCCCTTGCCCCTCCCAAAGCCAGAAGCTCAGATGGAAAGTTCTCCCATTTTGTCATGTCACTCACGGTGACCTTGCCCACAGTTCCTCCCTTCTGGTCCTCCTGCTCCCAGTGTCTCCCTGTCACACCATCTATCTCTGTCCTCCATCTGCTTGTGGCATTGCTGCTCAGACATTTCAAGGATGCCTTGCTGTATGCAGACGATGCTCGTGAGTGTCAGTATACCCCCGTGTCCTCCACACTGAGGTCCGGGCTCCTCTCTGGCCTTTTGCCTTACAGTCTCCTTGCCTTTGAAGGGGTCTTTCCCTGGATCACAGTGGGCTTTATGAAGGTGCTCCTGCTGGTCTTCCCTCCAACTCCTCTGAGCCCTTCCAGATCAGCCTGTCCTGCAGGGTCTGACTTTGGTCCCCCTCCTCCTCGGAAGTGTCACTGATAAGCACTCCTCTGAAATCCTACAGTCGGTTCTACTGTATTATTAATTTAACACTTAACACATACTGTCTTGTCTCCTTCCTTAAATACAACCCCCTTGAGACCAGGGGTTAATTATCTCATCTTTCATTCATCAGCCAACTGCACACAAGACAAACCATAGCACTGTGTCAGAAGATGGACCCTAATGAATCTGTCACCAGGAAAAAGAGAAAATGTGTCCCAGAAAGTCATAAATCAATGAACTAAGATCCACATTAAGAAGTTAGGAACATTTGTAGAAGGAGGAAAATAATAAGATTAGAATAGAAAGTAATAAAATGGAAAAGAAAGACACTAGAGAGGATAAATGAAACCAAAGTTGTTTTGAAAAGACTAATAAAAATGATGCACACTGGGCAAGACTGATCAAGGGATAAGTGGGCAGCTCTTGATGGTTCTTAATCCAAATGCCATCCATGCCAATGCCATGTTGGGCTTAGTTTATCCAAACAAGTCTGAAATCCCCAAAAGACATTTCAATCTGAACCTGCTGGTTCATTAACATTTACTTAGCATTCCTCACCAGTCCTCTCCTCCCATCGCCCTGGGGTCTTAGGCCCCCTAATCCAATGTGCTGATGAGGAGAAGGAGGAGGAGGAGGAGGATGTGGTGGAGGAGGAAGAGGAGGAGGAGGAAAGCATAGGCTGGAGCACATTAAGCTCTGCGCTTTCCTGGAATCAGAGATCTCAAGCAACTTGGAAGATAGAGATGCCATCCCTGAGTCCTCAAATGACCACAGGTCATTAGAGATCAGAGAAGAGCCAAACAACACTCAAGCAAGGAGTGTAATTCAACCCCATACTTGGAGAGGAAGGCAGGTCATTTGAGGAGGTGACTCGCTGAAGCTCACCTTGAGGACAGTGCTGCCTTTGAAAGAGGAAACCAAGACCAGATTTACAAAGCCTGCCGCTGAGCTGAGATAATTAAGTCCAACTTGCTGAGCCGTTGCAGCAGAATTTCAAAGTTCTGCTTTGTAAATGAATAACTTACATTAGAGGGACATGTGCAAGCTTTGCTAAGCCTTTATGGGCTTACTGTGAGCATCTGTTTCAGGACTAATGGAGATGTTTCTTAGTTTGTTAAAAAGAAATAGAAAGTGTCATCAGGAAAGATAAAGACCTTAACAAGGCACTTGGAAGCGGGTAACACATGAGAGAGAAATTTCGCCGAGGCCCTTGCCCTCCCATTGGGAATCCGCCTACCCAGCCAAGGAGATCCAGCAGGGCCACCCCCAAGGGCACAGAGGAAAGACCATTCTGAAGGTTCAATACTCATGAGGGCCAGTACTCTTTCACTGCTGTCTTTAAGCAGGAACCAGGACATCTTGCAATTCGGCAAACATCTTCTGGGAACCTGAAGTGTGTCAGGCACTGGGCTGGGATCTGGGGACACTAGATGAATTAGCTATAAGTCCTGCCCTGGAGGAACCCACAGTCCATCTGGGAAGATCATCCCCTGAACACAAAATATAGGGCTCAGGATGATAACAGGTAGAAGGTATATAGAGGATCTTTTTATGTGAGTGAGTGAAGGAGTAGGAATGAATGTAGATGCTAGCAATAGACACACTGTGCTTTCTAGTTTTAAACTTTCTGGCTGTCCTCTGCTATCAAAGGCATATTGGATAAGATGAGCATAGTAATGATCACCCACAACACTTTTAAGAGTGAAAGGGAGCCTATGAATAATTACATAAGGGCAACATTAATGAGCGGGGACTGTCCTTGGCAAACTGGGATATATGGTGATCCTAATTATGGGAAAGTGAAAATACAGGGAAAAAGAGCATAAGAAAGTTATTTAGTATCTTCCACTCATTCTTTTTTTTAATTGAAAAAAATTTTAAATTGTGGTAAAACCTACATAACATAAAATTTAGAATCTTAACCATTGTTAAGTGTAGAGTTCAGTAGTTTACCTACTTTCACATTGTTGTGCATAAAATCCCCAAAACTTTTTCATCTTGCAAAACCGAAACTTTATGCCCATTAAACAACAGCTCCCCATTTCTCCCTCCCCTCAGCCCTCAGTCACCACCATTCTACCTTCTGTCTGTGAATTTGACTACTCTAGATACCTCATATCATACGGTATTATTCTTTTTTTGTGTGACTGGCTTATTTAACTTAGCATAATGTCCTCAAGGTTCTTCTATTCATTCATGGTAGGTATTGTCACAACATCAAATTCACACCTGCAATCACATCACTGAGAACTAAAAACTATGTGAGTCATTACATCATTGCTATTCTCAACTGATTAGATTTAGTTTGAGTTTTCTTCATTTTTGTTTTCTTTTATTTGCATTGAGTCAGCTACATTTCAGGAATTCTTAGACTCTTGGAGTGCAGGTTCTACTGTTGGAAAACACAAGTTGTACAAGCCTCCAAGTGTGTCATTGTCTGGCAGCTATTTGGAGAATGGCCAGACGAAGGCTCACTGGGGCTGGCATGCTGGGACCATTGGCATGTAATTGTTTCTATGGTACTCAGTCTGTGGAGGATTTTGTTTGTTCAGGGACTCTTACATTTAAGGCTCATGGCTATTTTATAAGTCTATGTAATCAACTTTCTTATGGACTGTATAACTATGTTTTCCAGGCATACCTTGGGGACATTGAGGGTTCGGTTCCAGACCATCTCAATAAAGCGAGTCACATGAACTTTTTGGTTTCCTAGTGCACATAAGAGTTATGTTTGCACTATACTGTAGTCTGTTAAGTGTGCAATAGCATTATGTCTAAAAAAATGTGCATACCTTAATTAAAAAATACTCTATTGCTAAAAAATGCTAACCATCATCTGAGCCTTTAGCAAGTCGAAATTTTTTGCTGGTGGAGGGTCTTGCCTCCATGTTGATGGCTGCTGACTGAACAGGGTAGTGGTTGCTGAAGGCTGGGCTGGCGCAATTTCTTAAAATAAAACAACAAAGAAGCTTGCTGCATCAATTGACTCTTCCTTTCATGAACAATTTTTCTGTAGCATGCAATGCCATTTTATAGCTTTTTACCCACAGTAGAACTTCTTTCAAAATTGGAGTCAATCCTCTCAAACCCTGCTGCTGCTTTATCAACTAAGTTTACATAATATTCTAAAGGCTTTGTTCTCATTTCAAAAATCTTCACAGCATCTTCACCAGGAGTAGATTCCATCTCAAGAAACCACTTCTTTACTCATCCATAAGAAGCAACTCCTCATCCGTCAAAGTTTTATCATGACACAGGGTTGCCACAAACCTTCAATTTGTAAAAAACGCAGTATCTGCAAAGCACAATAAAGTGAAGCACAATAAAATGAGGTATGCCTGTATTTGAAACTGTATCATTTCAAAGAGCAAATTGTAGAGCAGTATATCCAGTATGTAGATAGATGATAGATAGATAGATGATAGATAGATAGATAGATAGATAGATAGATAGATATTGCAACTGAATATGCATTTATAAGTCTGTAAAGCTATAATCCAGACTATTACAGTATCTAACTCTACGGAATGGAGTTTTTTTAAACTCCGTATGATTTTATACTGCATTTCTTAATAATTCTATATTTTAAATGAAACAGTCTTTACAAGGCAGTCATCTGGAGCCCAGGATGCACTTATTCTTAAAGTCATTTATTCATCTATCCATTCATTTATCCAATTAGTCAACAAATACTGTATGCCTAGGACTATTCTAGATACCAAGATTTAGCAGAAACAAGATAGTCAAAAATCTTTGCTCTGGAGGAATTTACATTTAAAAAGGAAGATGGGGGAAGACAATAAAGAAACAAGCAAACAAAAATTAACTTCTGAGGGTGATAAATTCTATGCAGACAATAAAATGGTTTAATGTGGTACAGAGTAGCTGGAGATGTGATACGGGGAAAGGTTACTTTTGAGAGTGTTAGGCGAGAACTTTCTGAAGATGTAAATGCAGCAGAAGTTAGCAAACGAAGACCTGGACAGAAAACATTCTAAGTAGGCAAAATGGCAAGTTTAAAGTTTAGGCTGCTGGAATATTGTGAGCCAAGATGGAAAGGTTGGTGTGGACCAGAACAAGCAGGGGGAGAAGATAGTGAATAATGATCCCTGCAAGAAGTGGCAATCACAGAGTACCGACTGGTTAAACATTGAAATTAGGGCCTTGTAGTGGATGGTGCCTGAGACCTTGGGGGGCTCAAGGAGAAGCCAACTTCATGGTCCTCCAATAGTCAAGACTGAAAACACTAGGAGTTCATCGACATTTTTTTTAAAGATTATATTTTTAGAGCAGTTATAGGTTCACAGCAAAAACAAGAGAAAGGTACAGTGATTTCCTATATTCCCCCATTCCCACACATGCATAGCCTCCCTCATTTTCAGCATCCCCCGCCAGAGTAGTACATTTGTTACAACTGATGAACCTACATTGATAATCATAATCACCCAAAGTCCATAGTTTAAGTAGGGTTTACTCTTGGTGTTATACATTTTCTGGGTTTGGAAAAATGTCTAATGACATGTGTACATCATTACAGTACCATACTGAGTGAATTCACTGCCCCCAAAATTCTCTGTGCTTTGCCTATACATCCTCTCTCCCCTCAACCTCTGGCAGCCACTGATGTTTTTACTGTCTCCATAGTTTTGTCTTTTCCAGAACGTCATATAGTTGGAATGGTACAGTATGTAGCCTTTTCAGACTGGCTTCTTTCACTTAGTAATATGCATTTAATTTTTCTCCATGTCTTTTCATGGCTTGATAGATCATTTATTTTTAGCTCTGAATAATATTCTGGATGTACCACAGTTTATTTATCTACTCAACTACTGAAGGACATCTTGGTTGCTTCCAAGTTTTAGCAATTATGAATAAAGCTGATATAAATGTCCACGTACAGGTTTTTGTGTGGACGTAAGTTTTCAACTTCTTTGGGTTAATACCAAGGAACATGATTGCTGAAGCACATGGTAAAAGTGTATTTGCTTTTGTAAGAAAATTCCCCATCTGTCTTCCAAAGTGGCTGTACCATTTTGCATCCCCAACAGCAATGAATGAGAGTTCCTGTCCCTCCACATTCTTGCCAGCATTTGATATTGTCTGGATTTGGCCATTCTAATAGGCATGCAGTGGTATCTCATTGTTGTTTTAATTTGCCTTTCTCTGATGATATATGATGTGGAGCATCTTTTTGTATGCTTATTTGTCATCTATATATCTTTTTCAGTGAGGTGTCTGTTAAGATCTTTGGCCCTTTCTTTAATTGGGTTGTTTGCATTTTTATTGTTGAGTTTTAAGAGCTCTTCATATATTTTGGACAATAGTCCTTTATCAACTGTGTATTTTGCAGATATTTTCTCCCAGTCTGTGGCTTGTCTTCTCATTTCTTGACATTGTCTTTCACAGAACAGAAGTTTTTAATTTTAATAAAGTTCAGTTTATCAATTATTTCTTTTATGGATCACGTTTTTGGTATTGTATCTATAAAGCCATCACCATATCCAAGATCATCTAGGTTTTCTCCTATGTTATCTTCTAGGAGTTTTATAGGTTTATGTTTTACACTTAAGTCTATGATCCGTTTTGAGTTCATTTTTGTGAAGGCTATATGTCTGTGTCCAGATTTATTTTTTCACATGTGGATGTCCAGTTGTTCTGGCATCATTTGTAGAAAAGACTATTTTTGCTCCATTGTATTGCATTTTCTCCTTTGTCAAAGATCAATTGACTATTTTTATGTGGTCTATTTCTGGGATCTCCATTTGGTTCCATTGATCTATTTGTCTGTTCTCTTGCCGGTACTATACTGTCTTGATTATTGTAGCTTTATAGGAAGTCTTGAATCCAGGTACCATCAGTCCTCCAACTTTGTTCTTCTTCAATATTGTGTTGTCTATTCCATGTCTTTTGCCTCTCCATATAAACTTTAGAATCAATTTTCTGATATCCATAAATAAGTGCTGGGATTTTGATTGGGATTGCATTGAATCTTTGGATCAAGTTGGAAAAACTGACATCTGACAATATTGAGTCTTCCTGTCCATGAACATGGAATTTCTCTCCATTTATTTGGTTGTCCCTTAATTTCATTCATCAGAGTTTTGTGTTCATGAATTTTGATTTCTATATGTGCATAGTTCCCAAGCTTGCTGTGTTGTTCTGTTATTTAATTCTTTCTTTAACCTCAGAGATGCCAGTAACTGAATCATATCAACTGTCTTGTAAGGCACGATTATTCCATTGAGCTTAATGAAGTGATCTTCTAGGAATCATGTGGGATTGAAGAAGGGAAGGGAGTAGATGGGCATAGTAAAGGGAACACTACTGGGTGTGAGTTTGAGTCCTGGCACTGGTGAGAGATCACTATTCACCCTGGGTGTCTGTTTTCTCATTTATAAGGCAGAGATGATCATAATGTCTACTTCACAGGGTGATTATAAAATTTCAATGAGCCAGCGTGCCAATAGCACCTGAGATTAAGCAGTCAACAACTATTTTCTAACTCTGAGACTTATTTCTCAGGAGGCTAACCTAGCCTGGGATTCAGACTAACAGGTTACACTGAGGAAACACATTGGATGAATGTGAGTGGACTCATTTGCTTCATATTGTTCTGCTTGTGTTTATTAGAGTTCAACAGTTCCTGAGAAACTTAAGCCAAATGGCCATATAGAGGCTACTGGAAGCCTGGCACTGGAGAAATTCAGCCTGTAGCCATGGACATCACAGACTTACTAAGGCAATGGGCTTGACTTTAAACTTCATTAATTATGTTATTTAACCATGCATTCTCTGTGGATCCTATATTGCCTTAGTATTTCTGTGCTCTGCCTGCATTTGGGAGCCATCACAGAAACTGCTCTGCTCAGATGGCAAGGGACTAGGGTTCTAGTTGTCTCTCACATGGAGAGAAAAATAGAAGCAAGCAAAGGGACTGTCCATGGAGGACTGAACATCCACACAGAAGGAGCGTCCAATGGGAGGGTGCACATCTACACAGAGGGAATTTGCATGGAGAGGTGAACATCTGTAGGAAATCACAACCAGGAACATTTTAGATGCATGTGAGCCAATTTTCATACGTAATTCAGAGGTTATGTTCATAAGAACAGCCACTTTGAATCTTGGCTCTTATAACTTTTTGGCTTGTGCCTTCAACTGAGTTACTTAAGAGCATGAGTCTTGATTGTCAGATCTGTAAAATGAGGACAGTATCTTATTATATTGTTGTTTCAACAGTTCCTGGATAACAAACTTATAGTTCTTAGAAGAGTGATCAATAAATGGTGGAAAGTCATAGTGGCAATAGCTTATGGAGTCCACTCCTTAACACTGCCTATTGGACAGTATTATCCTTGCTTCATACATGAGGAGACAGAGGTGAGTGAGCTTAAGTAATTTTCAAGAGTAGAGAGTTGCCAAGTGGTGGAAACAGGTCTTGAACTCAGACCTGAACTTAAACCCATGTGCTTTATTATAGCTCATGTCTCTCAGACTTGAATATGAGCACAACAGGAGAAAAACTATATGTGTTTTAAGGTGTTATAATGAGTATGAAAATATTTGAGATGTTGTGAAGCACTATGCATATTTAGGAGATAAGGCGTTGCTTATAATCTCCTTATCAGCACCAGACCCTCCCCCCAAATAGAAGCACAAACCTCACAATGGTTTGTGGTCATGCAGTTTACACATAACTCTCTATAACGCTGCCATGTGAAGAGGTTTCTCTCAGGTTACATTGTCCTGTTCTCACCAGTCCCCAGACTAGTGTGGATGACGGGTCTGTGCACTGGTACTAGAGTGCCCAGAAACTCATTTTGCAGTCTCTGCTTCATCTCAACCCCCCATCCTGAAAACTTAATGCTGCTAGCATGCTCACAGCCTCACTCTGCATGTTGCTGTCCCTAAAAGAACTTTGGTCTCACCCAATGCCACCACACCCACCAGCATCCTCCCAGCTCTCTAGCACATGAACTCAATCCTGCATTTACTCTGAGTTACTTGATTTTCTCTCTCTCTCTTTTTTTCAAATTGTTTTATCAAGGTCACATTAGTTTATAAAACAATGGGACTACATCAAACTGAAAAGCTTCTGCACAGCAAAGGAAACCATCAACAAAACCAAAAGACAACCCACCAACTGGGATAAAATATTTGCAAATCATGTATCTGACAAGGGGTTAATTATATATTAAAAAAAAAAACTCATACAACTTGACAACAGAAAAACAAACAAGCTGCTCAAAAAAATGGGCAGAAGATATGAACAAATTTTTCCAAAGAAGACATACAAATGGCCATCAGGCGGGGCCGGCCTGGTGGCGCAGCGGTTTAGTCCGCGCTTGGCAGCCCAGGGTTCGCGAGTTCGGATCCCGGGAGCCCGCGGACGCACTGCTGGTCAGCCATGCTGTGGCGGCGTCCCATATAAAGTAGAGGAAAGACGGGCACAGATGTTAGCCCAGGGCCAGTCTTTCTCAGCAAAAAGAGGAGGATTGGCGACGGATGTTAGCTCAGGGCTGGTCTTCCTCACAAAAAAAAAAAAAAAAAACAAATGGCCATCAGGCACATGAAAAGACATGCAACATCATTAATCATCAGGGAAATGCAAATCAAAACTACAATGAGATATCACCTCACACCCATGAGAACGCTATTATTAAAAAGACAAGAAATAACAAGTGTTGGAGAGGATGTGGAGGAGAGGGAACCCTCATACACTGCTGGTGGGAATGCAAACTGGTGCAGCCACTATGGAAAACAGTATGGAGATGTCTCAAAAAATTAAAAATAGAACTACCATATGATCTAGCTATTGATTTTCTGTCTTATGTTCCCTCTTAAAGCCAGTGCCCTTGCTAATATCCTTGGTGCTCTAGGAGTCCTCCAATCCATTGGGTTTGGTCCATCTGTGGTTGGTTTGTTAATCAAAAAGTCAATTACGCAAAGAATCACAACAATAATATTTGTATACCATGAATATTTTATTTTACTTTAAAGCATATACATGAATATTTATTCACTAATCTTTGGTATAAATCCAAAGCCTCTTAGGTTAGGGCTTTGGTGGGACTTCCATAGTATCTTTCTTTCATAAATCATATCTATACTGGATCTTCTACAAATTCCATTGTTAGTTTATTTTAAAAGGATTATGAAGTTCAAAACTGTTATGATACATTCTGCTTATAGAATCCTGATGGAATTGTACTGTTTTATTTCTCCAATAATTTACAGCTGCTCATCCATACTTAATTCAATAGCATTATTTGTTAGTGGCTCATCTTTAGCAAGTCTCTTCAAAACCCGCAATTTAATTTTCACAAAAACTACAACTCTTTTTGTATCCATATTTTTACCAATTTGAATAACACGTTTAAATTAAATCATTTTGATAACAAGTATAACAGTCATAAACAGATTTGGGGAAAATGAAATAACTGACCTTTGAGCACATCCAAGTCAAAGGTGGAGCAAGTGCAGCCCAGGGAGCAGCCAGCTCTGCATGCACCTCCAGTGTGTTTGCAAAGGGAGGGGGTGGAGTATGTAGGAAGCCAGTGAATCGGCAGAGTGGAAGCTGGTTAAGAAGCATGCTGACCATTTTCTTAGATCGCACTCCCCAGTGATTCACTTGACCATCTACTTTTCCTTCTCTATCCATCCATTAGCTTATACAATATCTCCTCTGTAAAACTTTCCCTATCTCCCTCCCAAGACTGCCCTTCCTAGGTACTTCAGTTCCACCCAGAACTTTCCATTCATCACAGAACTTAAGACACCATATTGTAATTGCTTTTCCATTTTTTATCTCCACCACTAAATTACAACTTCCTTCAGGTCAAGACCCAGTCTTACTATTGTTTATCCAGAGCCCAGCACAGTGTCTGACATATAGCAAATATAAATGTTTATTGAAGGAATAGATGCACCCAAAATGGTCTGACCCTACTCAGCTCTGAAAAAACCAGAGAAGTTAGACTAAGCTCTCAAGGCTTGTCCTTTTTGAATTGACGCCTTTACATCATCCTGACCTGCCCCAATACTGTTGTATCAGTTCGGGCTGCTATAACAAAATACCATAGACTGAGTGGCTTATAAACAGCAGCTTCCTGCTCACAGTTCTGGAGACTGGAAGTCCAAGATCAGGGTGCCAGCAAGGTTGGGTACTGGTGAAGGCCCTCGTCTGAGTTGCAGACAGCCACCTTCTCGTTGTATCCTCACAAGGCAGGAAGGACAAGGGATCTCACTGGAGTCTGTTTTACAAGGGCACTAATCCCATTAATGAAGGTTTCATGCTCATAACCTATATCACCTCTCAAAGACCACACCTCCTAATGTCATCACCTTGGGGTTAGGATTTCAACATGAGAATTAGGGGGGGGTGGCATAGATATTTAGTTCACTGGAACCATGTACCCTACAATCAATACAAGCAATGCTGCTTTAAATTTTCCTTCAGGACCTTGTCACTGTGATCCAGAACTGTTTCAGTCCAGTCGGTCCTCTCTTTGCTTTGATATCCTGGCTGCATGTCCTGTTGATGACCCCAATTCTGCCCCTTTGACCTTGTTTTGGCATCTGATATCCCCAAGGATCTGGACTGAATCTGTCCCTCTGGATCTTCCCATGTTGATATGACACAGGCAGGGTACACTGTCTGGCCTTTATCTTCAGAATTAGACCCCCATTGTAGTGACCTAGCTGGTGTGAGTTTCCAGGGTGGATGGTTGTAGGCAGGCTGGAGAGTTTTTCAGTGACACCATTCTTGCTAGTCTCAAAACAGTGTTCCCAAAGCAATTGCATGTCTTGTAACATCTTCCCAAATTGGGGTTCCCTGACTTCCCAGAGTAGCCCCTCTTGAGTCATAAACCCAAAGTCCCAGAGGACCAAAAGGAGATTCAAAATTTCCTGTACCATATCCACCACGAGGTTGAGAAACTTGTTTGCTAAAAAAACTACTGGTCTCCTGTTCTGTTATTTCAGAGTCTTCAAGGTGGAGCTTCAGGACCCACTTTTAGGTCCCTATCATGATAAGTGGGCACAAGGTGATGCTCACAGGGAACTGATGGGTCAGGTAACCATAGGGAATACATGATCCAAGTTCTGCAGAAATAGTTGCCTGTAGCAAATATCAAGGCCCAGGAAAGCACATTTCTGCACCAACTCAGGCGTTTATATTGGATGAACATAAACTGCAACCTAATACCCCTCAAGTTCCCAACAGGCACTTCTCCTTCTACTTACCCACCGGTCTGTGTGCTGCAGGCCTCTCTGTATCCGTCATGTGGCAGGTGCTCCCAGTGTGTGTTACTCCTCGTTTCTTAGATTGGTTACTTTTACTTTTTGCTGATCTTGGGGCAGTTTTAAATTGCTGTCTTGTAATATGATCAGGTAAGACTATCTGGGAAATGTTAGTTTTTAATTGATAATGGTTATGTAAATAGTTCTATCTTAATAAGCTCAAGCCAAGATTCCTGTTCCCGTTTGCATTCTGTTCATACCTTACATCAGATGAGGAACGCTCCATCTGCGGTTTTCCCCTGAGCAAGGGAGAGGGGACACAGCCTCAGGGAAGGAACCAAGCCTGGACAACTCTGAATGAAAAGAAATGGCACCTGATCTTGCTGATTCCTGCTTTTTATGCGCGCGCACACACACACACACACACACACACCCTAGTACCAACAGCGTCCACAAGGGAGAGCCATGCTTCGATAAACAGGGTTGGAGGATTTCTGAACCTTTGACCAGACGTCACTGATTTTCCAGTCAATCATCTCTCTTGCCCTTTCAAGACTGAGCTGGGAGAAGATCTAAGGTTTGCTCACATCCATGGGCCCAGCCCAACACTATTGCAATGATCACGGCCTTGCCACACAAGAGCAAGTGTAGAGAGATCTGGGACCTTGGGAGGGGCAGGCAGCCTTGAGCCCTGGAGAAACTTGGAGGATTCTTGTGTTTTTTCAGTTTACTGAAATATCATTGACATACACAGAACTCAAGGCACCACCTAGGGCCTCTCCTGGAGGTGCTGCTTGACTAGCTTGGTCAGCATCTCCGAAACATATCCAACCATGAAATGCTCTTAAAATCATAAGGTACTGATAAACACAAATAAGAATTAACAAAGAAAATAAGGGAATCATAATTTTAATATTTTTGGAGTCTATAATACAATAAAAAGCACTCCCATTAAAATTTTTTTCTCATGATGTATTTTTTTGTTGTCTTAAATAAGTATAATATTCTCCCATCCCTGCTCTAAATCCTCCTCTGCCCCATTCTGAGAGGCAGTCCACACTAGTTAAGGTCTGAGCACAGACAGGGGTAGCCCTTGTCCATCTCGTTTCCCTGCATGGCGCAGAAGCCGGTCCTTCCTGTCTGGCTGTGAGACGGGTACCATGTGCGCATCCATAGGCCTCTGAAGAGCATCCCCTGGGACTCACTCTCATCCTCTCACCCCCCTGGCTCCTCCATGTTGATATGCTAGTCCCAGCACTTGCTTTGAGGCCACAGGTGCTCACTGTCTTCAGTAGGCCTTGTTCTGGCACTGGGGAGAGGGAGGGGCAGGTGAGTGTGAATCCTGAGACCCCAGGAGGGCACAGAGGCAATGATGGAGGATCCCCCTCATGGGCTTCAGCTGCCTGTTTCTTAAAGCAGGTTAAATTAAACACACTTCACACTATGAGAAATACTTTTTTTCAATATATGTTTTTAATTTTTATTTTAAGACAATTGTAGGTTCACATGTAGTTGTGAGAAATAATGGAGATCCCCCAGTTACCCAATGGTAATATCTTGCATAACTACAGGATAATATTACAACCAGAAAACTGACATTGATCCAACCAGAGACCTTACTCAGATTTCATTTCACATGCACTCATTTATGTGTGTCTCTCTGTGTGTTTGGTTTTATGCAATTTATCATCTGTCAATTCATGTGACCATCACCACAGTCAAGATACAGGACAGTTCCATCACCAGAAGGGTCCCTTGCATTACCTTCTGTAACCATTCTCATCTTAGCAAAGTGTGTGCCAGGCGAGATGTGAGAGGTGCCGAGTGTGACTGTATCATGGCAAACAGTGTCAGCATATGACACTTCCTCTCCTCCCCCTGAGAGGGAGCATCATGTGGGGGGAGAGCAGTCACTCTGCTCCTACACATCAGCCAATGAGAGGCCACAGATGAGGGGCAAAACAGGTTTGTCAGCAGATCCCCCACTAGAGTCTTTGCAGTGCCACAGTCTGTCCTTTGCTTGTGGGAAAGTCATGTAACTTCCTGCAGAACACGGAGCTCCATGGACTGTGTATGACCAACGAGGTGGATGTGGGCACTCACTCTGCTGACCAAACAGGACGCTCCAGCCAGGCTCAGGGTCACAGTTCCTTGCAGCAGATAACCTTTGAGCTGTGGCCCCATCCCTCTCACAGGATATTACGAGGATTCATGGAGTACTTGGTGCCAGAATCACAGGTCGCTTTGTATCAATGACTGTAGGAGAAAAGGACCAGCCAGTGGTCATTTGTTCCTGGTGGCAGATGGCTTCACACAGGTGCATTTTCACATTGACCCAGGCTTCTCCACCGCGCTGAGGCCAGAGACCTCAAAAAGGAGGTGTATGGCAATAGGCTGCCAAGGTGACATGGAATATTCTCCCTGGACCTCTTCCATGTGAATTTGGGGGAACTATTACCAGAGCCCCCAGGCCCATGGTGCTCCAATCCCTGATGCTCAGCTAGCTCCTTGAGCCTCGTAGACTTGTGATTGCAATGATGACATTGGCATTATTGCATCATTGGCATATCATAGACTTGGCGCTACTTACAGCAGGGAAACATGCCAGAAAGGTCAGTCCCTGGCTTCATAGGTCCTGCAAAGGTGTTAGACATCTAGTTTTCACAAATGCCTTGTAAAGTTTTTTCTCTAAATCCCAGGGAATGTGCCAAAAAGTGGCATTGCTGTCCACAGTCCAAGATTCAGATGAGAGTTACTTTTCACACCTACCAACTCACGGTAGAGTTAAAAGAATCATTCTTCACCTGGGTAAGGCCCTTCAGGTCCTCAAACACTTGCCCGTGGGATATCTAATCCAGCCCAGGTCACCTAATTTGGAGATGTTCATTCCTGCCTCTGAGTTGTCTTACAATGTCAGGTGCCTGATGGTGCCTTTGAAACTCTTTGGAAAAAAAGTCAGCTCTTTGGAGCAAGAGCCGCACTCAACTGGGGCCTAAAGTGTCTGTGGGTGAAGAGGATACCACCTGCTAGCTTCATTAAGCAGTGACAACCACCTCTTACCTCTGCCATGAGAGCCCCAGAGGCTCCGTTAGTTTTGGTTTTCGTTATATCTCGCCCTCTGCCAGCTCTTGGCCTCTCAGAACCTCCTAGTGTTGTATTCTGATCGCCAGGCGTGTCAATGACCTTTCAACCCCCAACCTGCAGCATGGTTTATTACTGACCTGACTCTGGGGGATGATGGTAGAGCAGCACCATCTCATTTCAGCTTAGTGATGTACAGGCACGCCAGTAGGCTATAGGAGGGCCAGGTTTCTTTCCCCTTCACTTTTTGTGAGGTAAACTGTCACCATACAAGACACGTACTCCACATAGGTGCCTGGGATTGCTCTCTTCTTTCTCCTCCACCTGTTTCCAAGCAAAGCTCTTTCACTTGTCAGCTCTTCTGATGTGATCATCTTTGTTAGACTCTCTTTGTTAGATTTCTGTGCACTTGCACGTTTGCATGTGGATGTGGGACTAAGTCATAGTCAGTGCTGACCCCGTATCCAATCTCTCTGTAATCCACATTCCTCCAGAATTCCATTGCCCAATACGCCCTATGTCACAATAAATATTTAAATTTAAATTAGTTAAAAACATATAAAATTAAAAATTCAGTCACACTAGACAAGTTTCAAGTGTTCGATAGCCACATGTGGCTTAGTGGCTAACCATACCGGGCACTGCAGATTTAGGACATTTCATCACTGCAGAAAGTTCCTTTGAATGGCTCTGCTCTATCAAGTTCTAAATAAAGAGAAAGTCTATCTTCTTTGCCTTGAACCATTTTCATCTGAGATCTGGGAAGGAAGAGTTTTGTGCCTCTTGGCTCTGAGTCCTGCTTTTTCTGGTGGTGGCTTCATTAGGAGTTTTCACTAATATCTGAGGGCCTAGCCTGTGTTGCTCACGTCCCGCACATCGGTCACTCGGATGTTGGTTACAGCCGCAGGTGCCTGTGCTTACTCCTTCAGACCTGCTGGCTCAGGATTTCTGGAGTGGGGCCCATGAATCTGCCTGTTTAAAAGGAGACTTGGGTTACAAACAGGCTAGCAGTGGGCCCAGCTCCTGAGTCAACATTTGGCAACGCAACCCTAGGAAGAGAAAATTCAGAACAGAGAAGGCTGGTTGCCATCCACACATCTAGGCAGAAAAACTCAAGTCCAAATATGAAGTTACCATCCCCCCTACAAAAAATATTCCTAAATTTTGCTGTTTCTGCAGAGAACACTCTATGCATCCCACCCCTGGCCTGATGAGTCAGGCCCCCTGAAATGTTTGCAGCTGGGCCCTAGGACCCAAAGAACACATCCACTTCCCTCCCCCTAGTCCTCTCCGTTGATCTTGGGCTTGCAGCTCCTTTCTGTGGCCTAGGCCTGTGTTCTCTTTTTCTCTCTGACCTCATCATGTGACAGTACGGTCTGAGCAGCTGCTGGCCTTTGGGCTGGAACCCATGAAGCGTCTTTGGCTCCATTGCTCTGCAGGCCCAGTGCTTCCTCCCCAACCCCTCCTGAGTCCAGGCCTTGGGCCAGCACTGCTCCTTTTCCCAGAGAAGAGTCGCAACAGCCAAAACCTTGTCCATCATCTTGAAGCTTGCCCTCTGTCTCTGACTCCTCCCTCTTCCTCAACTCCCACCTAACACGGGTCTTAGTTTACTTACATGCATTGAAAACACAGTAGGGGCCCGGCTCTGTCCTAAGCTATTTCCATATGCTCTGTCAATCTTCACAGCATCCCAAAGAGGCAAGTGCTGACATTATCCACATTTTGCAGATAAGGAAACTGAGGCACAGAAATCTTAAGCAAATTACCCCAAATTACACAGCTAGTTGATGGTAGAACCAGGATTCAAACCCAGTGACTTTAACCTTGGCTCAAATTATGTTAACCAATTGTATTATGGCCTTTAAATGGTTACCGATTGCTTCCACTTTTTATTCAAAGTTACGTCTAAGATACACAATTTTTCTCTTTCTCCCACTGACAACATCTTAGCCTATGAGTCAGAGTCTTAAGAGAAAAATAAGCGAGAGAGAGGATTTCATTGCCCTCCAATTGCACGTCTTTTTAATTCTCTCCACCTCAGGACAAGGGTCCAGGGGCAGCCCTTTGGGGAAGAGGTAGGACGTCTGGATGGAATTCAGGGCAGGATTCCAAGTGAGCAGCCTGATGGCTCCCTAGGTGTGCCCACTCGGCTCAGAAGCAAACAGAAGCATGCTCTGGAAGTTTCTCACCTTGTGCTGGAGAGCTCTGGCCAAGACTCTCGGCATGCCCCAGGCCCAGCCGGGGCCAGGCCGAGAAGCAGCACAGCTGAGACGTGCACTCATATGAGACCCAGCGAGGAGAACTCTGCTGACTTGCTGACCGACAAGCCTGCTCAGGCTCCACTTCTCGCAGGACACAGAGTAATGCTTGAGAGGGAGATGGCCGACTCGGGAACCAGCACTGGGATGTGCTCAGGGAGAGGTTTCCACAGCAAGAGCTGTCCAGTTCAGAGGCAGGCTGGTGGAGCAGAGACATTTTCTCAAAGGAGTGGCCTGGATGGAGCAGAGAAGCCTCAGAGGCCTGGGCTAGAGAGGGCCTGAAGGTGGGATGACCTTGCCAGCGAGGACAGAGGTCAATAGGGTTGGGACTTGGGTCTCTCCAATTCCACCCAGTTGTCTGTGTACCCTGGGAGGAGAGTTCTAAGAGGCTGATGTGATTTCAGCTGAGATATATAGGCTGGCCTCACAAAATCCAATGCAGAAAGAAAGTGGGGGTACCATGGGGTGACTCAGAGCAGGGCTCAGATCTCTCCCAGTGGGCCTCTGTTGGCTGGTCTCCCTCTCTCCGGGTGTTGGAAGGCTGAGCCCCATTCCATTGCAGAGATGTGGGAATGGACAATGTGGTTTTCTCTCCTATCTCGGCTACCACTGCTCAGCCCCCTTGGGCAAGTGACTCTGACTCAGAGCCTCCATCTTCTCCTCCACTTGACAGGGGTGCAGTGTCTATCCTGCATCCCTCTCAGCACTCCATTTCTGTCCTGGGGATCAGATGAGAAAATGGATGAAGAAGCACCTGGTGGCAGGGCCCAGAGCGTGTGCATCTCACTGCCCACCTATGAGGGTGGGAAGAACAGGACCCAGGCTGCAGGGATCAGAAGATTTCAGAGCCTTCTTCTCTAAGGCCCCGGACCCTGGGCAGGTTTCCATCAGGCGAGGTAAGTAATTGAGCTCAGGTTAGATTAAATCCAGACCCATCCAGTGTTTAGTGCCAATTACTCACCGCCAGCAGGGGCTGGTGAGGGGTCTGCACTGTGTCATGCCGAGCCTTCTGGTGACTGACTGCTCCTTTGAGCTCAAAGTGAACTGACCTGAAATAATAATAGCTGTGGCCCCAGCTTTCTTGCACCTGCGACTGGCACTTTGCTTGGATCTGCTGCTGCTCAGGCAGACGGCTTCTCCTTGCACTGTTTACAATGGAGGACAGGGCGCTCAGGACCCTCTGTGACACCTCTGTCCAGGCTGGGCTGGCAGTGATTCCCGTGGGTGACATGGAAAAGAGGAACTGAAGCCCTCCTCTGCCCTTTTCACTCATCAGAGCATAAGGCACAGGCTGTCTGCCCCCTGTGGACCCTCGGGTTTCCCCATCACTGTAGGGAATGGGTGCAGCTTGTGAGGGCAGCCGGGCAGTAGGGAAAAAGAGATGCTGTGATTTGTCAGCTAGCGCCGAGTTTACAGCTCGGGAGGAAAACAACCAAGATTTAAGAGCACTGCTCGCCACTGTGAAATGGCTTAAATCAAGCCATGGCTCTAAGCCAGGGGCTGGGAAGCCCCAGATGCACTCTTTCAGGGCTCCTGGGAGCTCTGCCTTCACATGCCCCAGCTCCCTCCCAAAGATGGGAGGCACAAGCAGGGACAGGGCCAGCGAGAGAAAAGCGAGGAGTCTCGAGGAAGGGCGCTTGGGTAGTGGCTTGGTACTCAGAGTGGAACAAAGTATTATCCCAAACCAAGGAAAACTTTGAAGAGAACCTTGGAATGCACCAGGAAGCAGCAGGGCCCTGGGAAATGAGACTGGCGGTTTGACATTGTGGCTTTTCACCCCCCCACAGAGAAGGGAAGGGATCCAATGGTGAGCACAGTGTAATTGAGAGTCTCTGGCTGGTGTGGCAAAGGCCCAGTCGAGTGCTCTGTCTTTGAGAACAGGGAAGGGAAGAAAGCAGCTTTGCTGGGATTTTTCTTCTCATTTTTAAATGCAACAATTTCTCACTGTTATTAATTGCTCTCTTAGTGAATGATGGCTGTGCATTAGTTGTTTATTGCTGTGTAACAAGTTGCCCCAAAATATAGCATTTAAAACAGCAAACATTTATCATACCACACAGGTTTTGAGGGTCAGGAATCTGGGAGCAGCTCAGCTGGGTGGTTTTGGTTCAGGGCCTGTGATAGGCGGCAGTTAGGATGTTGCCAGGGCTGCTGTGACCTGAAGGCTTGACTGGGGCTGGAGGACCTGCTTCCAAGATGGCGCCCCCACATGGCTACTGGTTGCAAGACTTTGTTCCTTGCCGACTGTAACAGGAGAGCCCATTGCCACCTGGTGAACCTCTCCACAAGGCTGCTTGAGTTTCCTTACTATATGACAGCTGGGTTTCTTCAAAGTGGGAGATCCCAGAGAGAGGGAACAAGACCAGCAGGAAGCCAACAGACTTTTTATGGCTCAAAGAGATGGGCAGAAATCTGTGATGACCCCCTAGATTCTGCCCCTGGTGCACATGCTCTGTGTAATACCCTCCTTTTGAGTGTAAGCAGGACTTATAAATATAATGGGTTCTCACTCCCATGGTTGTGTTACATTATGTGGCAGAAGGGATGTTGTAATGAAGATCCCTAAAAGTTGACTTTGAGTGAATCAGATGCGATATTTCCTGAGTGGGCCTGATCTCATGAGGGAGTCCCTTAAAATGGATCAGAGAGATTTGAAACTAGGGATTTTCCTGCTGGCCTTGAAGGAGCAAATGCCATGTTGCGGAGGGACGCAGGTGTCAAGGCCCCAAGAGCAGCTGACAGTGGTCCCCAGCTGATAGCTAGCAAGATTACGAGGACCTCAGTCCTACAACCAGAAGGAACTGAGTTCTGCCGACAGCCTGCATGAGCTTGGAAGAGGATCCTGAACCTCAGACGAAATCTCAGTCTTGGCCACATCTGATTTCAGCCTGTGAGACCCTGAGCAGGGGACCCCGTCATACTGTGGCCAGACTTCTGGCCTGCAGAACTTTGAGATAATAAATTGATGTTGTTTGAGATAAGTTCACAGTAATTCGTTATGTGTCTGTAAAAATCTAATGTGCTCATTCTCTGAAGTTGCACACCATCACTCCTGGCTTCTTTCTAGTTGTCAGAAGTAAGTCACTGAGTCCACCGCACTCAGGGAGAGGGGTCGGCCATCTGAAGGGAGTGTCCAAGAATTCGTGGACATATTTCAAACCCACAGACCAACAGTGAGTGCAGATGGGGCCATGTTAATACACCCAGCGCAGAGACAAACACTGGCCAGTGCTTTTAACATCTCGAGTGAATTCATGTAGGATGACTTAACAGGCTTAGGAAAGGTGAGTGAGGGTTTTCTTTTAGGAAGTGACAATCCCAGCTACGATGTGGGAGGTTGGTGCTTATTTTTTTCCCTTTTTGACATTCCCTTATGAGCAATCTACAGAGGAATTATGTAGAACGAAGATGAGGATGGCGAGTTCCTGTCTTTAATTCGAAAGTTACAATGTGTTAATCAGCCCCAGTCTGAACCTTGCGGGAGTGCTGAATTTGGGGGGCATTAGCACTGCAGCTTTCCCAGATGAGGCAGGGTAAGGAGGGCTGGGGAGGAGTTCAGATGACAGCCTACAGGCAAAATCTTTTGGAATTCTTTCAGCAGGACAAAGCCAACTCTCCTCAAAGCTATAACCCATTTCTCCACTGTAAAACAACTTGTGGCTATTTGATGAACCAGTCTTCGATGCTTGCCATCGTGTCAGTCCTTGAAGCAAACAGGAGTTTTCCAGATTTGTTTGGACCATTAGCGATCACTCCGTAAAAGCATATATGCTGGGGCCGCCCGGTGGCGCAGCGGTGTAGTCCGCACTTGGCAGCTCGGGGTTCGCGAGTTCGGATCCTGGGTGCCCGCTGATGCACTGCTTGTCAGCCATGCCGTGCGGCGTCCCATATAAAGTAGAGGAAGACGGGCACGGATGTTAGCTCAGGGTTGGTCTTCCTCACACACAAAAAAAGCATATATGCTGCCTGGTAATTTCTTTACTTTTCACAAATTTTCCTATTATATGGTTACATAGACGAAAGGAAAAAATACCTTTGCATTGTACCTCTCCCCCTCTTAACTACTCAGTTTTCTGTGTTCCTGAGGGCTGAAAGCTTCTGAGGTCTGGGTCGAAATGATAACTCAGTGAATGGCGGTCTGGGTGGGGGATAGTGGCCCAGAAAACGATCACTGTTACCAACAGACAAGGGCCACATGCTTGCGGCTTTATCTCCCCAAGAGGCAGAGAAGAAGGAAAAACAAAAACTGGATAATTTAAAAACATGTCAGCAATTTGGCAAAAGTCAGAGAAGTCAAAAAGCCATATGAGTTCATAAATAAGCCACAGATCTTGGCTGGATTTAGCAAAAATCCCTGAAGGCTTTGCCTATTCACAGCAGCTCATAGTTGGGTTTTACTTCATTTTAGCTGTGGCAGGCGGCCTGCATGGGCCTGGGTGGATGGGCGTATGAGCATGTGCAGACCGCCATGGGGTGGGGAGGGGAATCAGAATGGAGGCCCCAGAGGGCCTCAGAGCCTGCAGTGTGAGTCAGGGGGAGGCAGGACCCTCTCCCTGCATCTCCATGGAGTCTGTTAGTGTGACTGTTATCATCAGGTGATGATTGTGATGGTAGCAAATATGATGGTCAGGTCTCCCAAGAGAAGAGGGGATGGGGGCAGGGTAGGCACTGGGCCCTCGAAGACCTTTAATCTCTGGATCCCAGCCCAGAGGGAGCCATTCCTGCTGGGTGCACCCACCCTTCAGATCTCAGTGCAGATATGGAGAGCTGGTGCCCCTGACAATGCCCTGTTTTGTCTATTCTTTTGCACGTCTTCATATCTTTGTGTATTAGAGACGCAGGAAACAGGAGGAAGAAGTCATCTTGTATCATGGGGTGACTCTCTTCTGTTGGAAGTGAGTTTCTCTCTCTCACAGAGACCTCTGATTGTTGTCACTTTCTCCAGTTGGATGGAGGAAGGTGGGAGGCGGCCGCTGCGTCTCTGGAACTTGCTGAACCTCCTGGGAAACATAGTGGAGAGCTGGGACTTGACTCAGATTGTCCCACTGGTAGTAGACGTCGGGATGACCAGCAGCCCGCCCACGGCCCTCCTCGCCTAGTGCTGGGCCACTCAAGCCCCCCATACGTGTTGTGCTAAGAGTTTGGTTTTAATATACATAAATTTTATCATTTAATCCTTGCAAAATCCTAAAATGTAGAGATTATTCTTGTCCTTCTTTACAGATTGGAAAACTGAGACCCTAGATGTCTTGTCCAAGGACAAAGGGCTATAAGTGGTGGAACCAGGACTTGAGCCCAGTGCTTCCCTATCACACTGTAGCACCCTCTCACCCACACACTCCCCAAACAGGGCTTCGGACCTTTGGCCCAAGGAATACCTGTGGCCAAACCCAGCACACAGATCTTTCATTGGCCCAACAGGCACATGCAAGGTCAGAGTGGAGTGGGAGAATGGAGTCCGTGCAACCCGGCACTTGGCAAAGAGAAACACACCTTGCCTGTATGTGACCCTGCCAGATGTGTTTACTGGGAATCATTTGTGTGGGTTGTGCTCCTGATGCCTCTTCAATACCCAGCACCTGACATCTGTCCCATCTCCATGAATACCATGGGTGTGTGTAGTGGGATGAATGGCGGAGCCCAAAAGATATGTCCATGTCCTAATCCCCAGCACCTGTGAATACCTTATACAGAAAAAAAAAAAAAAAAAGGTGATTAAATGAATGATCTTGAGAGGAGAAGCTTATCCTGGGTTCTCTCGCCCTAAATGGAATTACATGTATCCTTACAGGAGAAAAGCAGGAGTTTGACACAGACCTACACAGAAGAGAAGGTCCTGTGAAAATGGTAGCAGAGAAAAGAGCGAAGCAGCCACAACGCCAGGGCAGCCAGAAGCTAGAAGAGGTGAGGAAGGATCCTCCTGGGGAGGCTTTGGAGGGAATTTGGCCCTGCTGACACCTTGATTTCAGATTTCTGGCCTCCAGAACAGTGAAAGAATACATTTTGGTTGTTTAAAGCTGCTGAGTGTGTGATGATTCGTTACAGTGGCGACAGGAAACTAACACAGGCCTTTCCCCAAGGCCCACACCACCTGCACTTAACCAGACCCAGATGGGGAGTGTCCTGGCTGGGCACTGCTTGGTTGCACCAGGGCAAAGAAGTGAATGAGAAAATGAAGAAGTGGTCACCCAGGCCAGATCCAACAGCCACCCCCAGGCCCAGCCCTGTGTTACAGCGAGCCACCCAGCCAGGTGCCAACCAATGAGGTGGCACAAAGGTTTCATGGAGGACCCTGCACCCAGGGCCTAGATACCAAGACACCGAGGTGCAGGGCCTGTGATAAGACTGAGACACTAGGATCTTTCTAAACATACTGTTCTCCAACTTTGTTTTTAAATTAACACTGTATCTGGGATTTCTTTCCATTCTAGCACCAGAAATGTCATCTTTGCACAGCCAGAAGGTGTCCCTGTGCAGGACTCCCTAAGAATGAAGAGGGGCAAGGTTTGGGTTAAAGTTAGTGTTAAGGTTAGAATTAGGATCCAAAGCCAGTGTTGAAATACAAAAATTGGCCTACAATATCAGAATGACTGCCTTCTGTCCAAGAAAACTGGAGTGAAACTGGAAAACTGGAGAGAATCTATTTTGCCCAGAGAAACACTGATGTAATCAATACGGCATTTAACTGAAAATGAAGGCACTTAACCAAAGCCTCAGACCACACGTGAAGAGCAGTTACCCAGGAGGATATCAGATGATAGACCCACTGAAGACTGTCAGGGAAGGAGTTTTCAGAAATTCACAGGGAAAAGAAGTGATTAGGGAGAGAGTTTGAGTTAATCCTCACCCCCTCAGGTGTGTCTGTACCCCCCACAGAGCCCAGAAGGGGAATGCGAGCCCTGAGGTCTTGGTGCCAGGATCGCACGTGATTTCAAGTGTCCCGAGGCCTGGTGGGGTGGTGTCCGTACAGAAACTGCGATGACGGGCAGGGCTGAGAGCTGGAGCCTGCCTGTCACTGCGGGAAGGTGGTGCGTGAATGCGTGAAGGTCCTGGACAGGGACAGCTGCCTGGAGAAGGCCCTGTAGCACATTTCTCCCCTGGCCGTGCTCTCCCAGCACCCCGCCCACTGAGCCTCTCCTGGAGGCGGCCCTGCACCACCGCCTGCCACCAGTGGGTTCTACAGTAGCAGAGGGGGGCCTGTGAGGAGCTCAGGGTTGCTGCTCTGACTAGGCGTCTGAGAACCCCAGGCGCTGTGGGCCCCTCCTGGCCCTCCCTGTGTAAAAGTCTGTGTTCAGGCCTCCTGCCCTTGCATCATTGCTCCATGAGGCTGGACATGACTCATGCAACGTCTGTGCCGTCTTGAAAGCACCTTCTCAATGCATCTGGGTCCAAACGACAACACAGCGGTTTTGTGGAATCTTGGGCTGTATTTTGAGGTCTCCTCAAAAGACCTCCAGGAACCAAGACTCGAGATGGCTGTGCCCTGGGAAACTGCTCATATGATTAATAAAGCACAGAGCCAATTCTTGTCTTTTTTCTATTTTTTTGTATTGTTTAATCTTTATGGCAATAAGTCTTACAAAACTAATCAAAACATTGTAGATAAAAATGCGAAATATTCACCCAAACTGCTTACTTTCCCCTTTAGTTTTACTTTCTCCCCATTCAAGCACGTGTATTTCAACAGGAAACAGATGTGATAAGGCAGGTAAAAAAGACAGCAGAGTTTTTCTGGACGTGGTTACAAGATCCAATGGAAGCAGCTGAGTGGAACTGAATGGACATATCTTGATGAATCATCAACTACAGCAAGAGTTAAACACACCCCATGATCACGCATGGGGGAGGTGGAACCCATGATCCCAGCCCTCACTCTGGAGCCACCACCAGCATTTGCGGTATACTCTTTCAGGTTGCACCACTCTGCATATTCCATGTTTTATGCAGATAATGTTTACTGTACATATTGTATTGTAATTTAGTTTTTCACTTAAGATCCTATTGGATCTTTCCATGTCAATCCATATAGAACCTTTTTTGTCTTTCCAATGGCAGCATATTAATCTAGTTCTCTGTTGTAGCATAATTTATTGAATGAATTCCCTCTCAATGGAAAGTTGGCTTTTTGCAAACAAATCTGCAATGTATCCCACGTACATACATCTTTAGTACCTGTGTACATGTTTCCACATTATAAATTCACAAAAGTAGAACTTCTTGGTCAAAAAGTGTGAGTGTATTTTATTTTAACAGATTTGATGACATTTCCCTCCATAAAGTTTGCACCTGTTTATAGCCCCACTGACAGTATGTAAGAGAGTCTCAGGCTGGCCTTTTCAGAAATTCAGAAACCCAATACCAACACTTAGGAAGTTGCCCAGAGCAAACAAGGCCATCAAGATACCAGGACAACAGACTGAAGGGGGATTTTCCTAAAGGGACTGTAGGAGTTTGGGACTGCACGGAGACAGAGGAGTAATAGGTGAAAGGATTGAGTGACTTGGGCCAGAAACCTTTAGTTAGCTTCCATGACAGAAGGAAAACATGCATTCAGCTAAGTTAATTAAACCAAGCTGTATTATTTTTCTTGGCATTCTTCACTTCCCCTTTACAAGTAATCTTTCTGGAAGGCAGCCTTTGCTCTGTCCCTGCTAGGAAACTGATATCTCACCTAGGAATCGGGCATAGATTCTTCCTTTTCCCTTTGATGGTGGATTCGCCCATCAGATTCTTTGGTATTTTTGAAACTGTTTTTTAATTTCATTTCACACATGCTAAAGATGTTTTTGACTTTTTCATGTGTCTTTTATTAAAGTGATTTATGGAAAACATGCTGAGCTGTGGCTCTTGGAAACAACAGAAGTGGAACACAGCCTGCCTCATAAAACCATAACCAAGAGCCTTTTGATGAGCCAATGGCAGGGCTTCCAAGGGCTGGCAAAGTGCATCCTTGGAGAAGGTCCTTTTGATCAAGGGTGGGATGGCTTTTATTGGACAATGCGGGGTTGGTGAAGCAACAGCAAAACACGTATTTTCTCAAACCCACTGAGAGCTGACTCCTTGAAAGTTCTCTTTTATGTACCTGCTACCCCATCAAGAACCTAGTGACAGAAATTACAAAGCCTCGCAGTTTATACTTTGTACACACTACTTGGACCAGGTGAGTGTTCGTTTCCCTATTTTCTTCCAGGAACATCTGTCAGTGATCAATAGAAACTGCTCAGTGCAACTGAGGAGCCTGGGCCAGGTGAGCCATGGGAGCCCAGGATTCTCGTCCACAGCTGACACGTGCAGAGCCTCCACTGAGGCCCAGACACATGGCCGAGGCCCTTGCAGGCCTGGGCTATCAGGTCCCTTAGAAAGTTCTCTGGGCCTTATGTCAAGTAACCTAAAATATGGCACCTCTTCTCAAGGCAGAGCAGGATGGAATGGTGGAAAGAGTAGGAGAAGAATGGGCAGTGAGGTGAAGGAAGGAAGTGCTTAACATGGCCCCGTGCTGCCAACTGGAGAAATGGGAAGACAGGGAAATATTTTACTGGCTTTAGTAATTAGGAGGTTACTCAGATTTTGCCAAGAGTGGCCTCAGTGAATGGTTGAGGCAGGAGCCTGATGTCTCTCTGCTGCAGCATGCTCCTCTGTGGGTTTCATGGCCCTTCCTCCTCCTCACAGAGGCCTCCTGGAAACAGCACTTAGCTCCAGAAGATCCTGGTTCATTGGCATGTGCCATAATGAGCTACTGAGGACAAAGGTGCTGGGAGCCCATGCCTACTCTTTGCAGGGGACTGGGTGGTTGGGAGCAACAAAAGGGCCATCTGGTGCCTTGTCTCTGGGCCCTCTGCCCCTAATAGGACTCTGTTGAGATGTGTCTCAGTTAAGAGGTGAGGTTGGAATTTGAGGCAAGGGCAAGCTGTATGCTCTCTAGCCATGACACACTGTTCAGCTCCCTCCTCCCTGGGGTGAGGGGACCACCAATGCTCTATTCCCTTCTCTCTCACTTCTTTCCTCCACCACCTCTGGTCTTCCTGCCTTAGAGGAGCATTCAAAGAGCCTACCCTCCTCTATCAATTTTCAAACTCCATCCAGAGGCCTAGTTAGAGGGCAAGCAGGCTGCCAAAACACAGGGGGCCGCTCCGAGGCTGGAGCCCAGCTGCTGGGACATGAGCTAAGGCTGCCCCTCAGCACACAGACCATGCTCTGAGGCTCTGAGGGCCTCCAGAGGCAAGTGGGAAGTTGAGGACATTTGAGTTCATCATCTGAGGGGCTCAGAGAGGAAAACAGTCATAATGATTAAGTTGCTACAATGCTTGATGCTCACATGGTTCTAAGCTCTTTGTGTACAGACAAAGTTAAACTTCACAATAGAGAGAGAACCACTTCGTACCCTCACTTTACAGATGAGGAAACAGACACAGGAATGAAGGTGACTTGCCTGAGATCTCCCAGCCGATAAGTGGTTGGGTCTCTATTCTTAAGAACTTCACTCTATTGAAGAACATGGAGATGGGACAGTCTTTGGAGTCACACAGAAATGAGTCTCCACTTGGACTCCACAACATACTATATGTACTATAACGCATATATGTATGTATATCTATAGGTATACATGCATGTATATGGTATATAAAATAACATATATGTTACAATGTACAGTGTAAAGACAGAAATATTCCAAAATATACATACATTTCCGTATGTAATCACACAGTTTTTATCTTTTCCCGTCTCCTTTTCACTGTCCTTACAGTGAGTCCTTGTAGGTGCGAGTGTGTGTGTTGAGGACAGGGAGGAGGGGGGATGGAAGAGAAAACACCAAGTCTGCTTCCCCATTCAATGTTGTCCTGTTCCTATGATGCTGGGAGCTGATCTGCCACCCCAAGGCGACCCTCAGGAGAGAATGCAGGTGACATAGACTTGGGCTTTGTCCCCCAGCTTTTCCCCATCTCTCAGATAAAGGAGGAGTAGAAGAAGAGACATTGAGACCTGTTGATACAATAAAGTCATTTCTCAAGCAAGCCCCACTTCCTTTCATTCTGTGTCTTGGAGGGGCTGACCCTTCAGGCAAACTAAAATAAATACCCTAAGTCCGCCGTGTCTCTGGTTGGGACCACAGGCAGCCAGGAAGTCGAGAAGGCCATCCCATGGCTGGCTTCTGTTCTCAGAGCCACATCCCCCCCAGTGCTCCTGGGAGCCAGGCCCTGTGTGCACCACTGCTGGGCTTTCTGCCCTGAGCTCAGGCCTCCTCTCAAGTGTCCTGGCCCTCACACCTCCAGAGGAGGTCTGTCTTCTTGGCGCCTCTGATTCTGATATAGCTCTCCGCTCAGCTGCTCTGATAGTGACAATAACATAGTGTCACCAAAACCAAAGGAAGTGTGTCCACCTCTCTAAGCAGTCACATTCCAAAGGGAAGTTCCAAGCTTCGGGGGGAGGCTTCTTTTCACCAGTGGGCTTGAGTGACCCAGGTCAGCAATGGCTCCCAGCCTGGGGAGCTCACAGGCCCAAGAGGAAGATACCTGCCTCCTAATCCCACCTCTGCCATCCATCTGCCCTGTGACTTGACACAAACCATTTCTTGTCCAGATGTTAGTTTCCTCATCTGTAAAATCAATCAGGGAGCTGGGCTGCAGCACATTCCTGCTCTTAATGTTGGCATTTCAGAGCAGTGGTTCTCAAAGTCGGGCCTGTGTTGATACATGGACCCACCCCCAGAGCTTCTGGCTCAGTTAATCTGGCGTAGGCCTTGAGGACTTGCATTTTTAACAAATTCCCATGTGATGCTGATGGTGTGTGTCAGGGACATACTTTGAGAACCAGGTCCAGGTTTTCACTTATGGAAAACCAGAGTTTTGTCATATGGATTCTAAGTTCAGGCATGGTATTCGTGTTTAATTTTTGCCAGTTTCCTGCAGATTTTACATGTTATAATGTAAAATATAAAGAAAGTGGCGTAATATGTTCTGGTAATATATGTCTTTGCTTCACCTTCATAAGTAGCTACAAATTGAATATCATGTCAGGTAAATGCATGATTAGTGGGCTTTTCCATTAATTGGCTTGGAGCTATGTGTTAACAATGGGAAGATCAGCAGTGTCATCCAACCTTAAACACTGTGACAAGTTTCTCAAAAACAATTTAAAAATGGATATAAAAAGAAATTGCACCTTTAAAATTCTAAATTGTTATCCTTAACTTTATGAGAAAATCAGGATTATATCTAGACTTTGAGTGTTTGTTGTAACCTGGGTGCATATTCAGTGCTTATTGTGCACTTAATCTCATCTGATCTTTTGCCATCCCTGAGGGAAATTCTATTATTCTGGTCTGTTAAGATCCTCAGTGAAGTACACTGGGGCCCAAGACATTCAATCACTTGCTCCAGCTCACACAGTTAAGAAGTGATGGAGAAAGGTGTCAACCTTAAGTTTGTCAGACTCTGGATCAGTGGTTCTCAAAGTTTGTCCCTGACCAGCAGCATCAGCATCACCTGGGAATTTGTCAGAAATGCCAATATTCAAGCCTCACCCCAGACCTCTGGAATCAGAAACTCTGGAAGGGGGTGGGCAGCAGTCTGTTTTAATCACAAATCCTCCAGGTGATTTCGGTGCAGGCTAACGTTTGTGAATTGCTGTTCTGGGGATCGAGCCTTTAACGACTGTACAACCCACTCTCCCAAACACATATTCTGTGAGAAATCAAATAATGCTTAATCATGGTGCTTAATGAGCCACTAGGCTTCTGTATTCCTAAGCAGATTGAAATTAAAGGCTGAGCCCATCATCCTGATGTGGGCTTCCTGTATCTACCCAAAGAGGTCAATGAAACATTCTCTCCTCTGTGCCTTGCCAACCACACACTGGCTTTCCTGGTGTTAACTGTTTTCATATGGCCCAACTCCATGAATGGGTATTTGAATTCTACTTGCTTTTGCCAGGGTAGAGAAGATCCACATCCCTTCAGTCCACTTTAATTTGTAAATACTTAAGAACCAGTCTATGACCTGATGCGGCTGTCACACAGAGTGAGCAATCTGAGGGGAAAAAAGAGGGAGTGATTACGGATAAATTTTTATTGTTAAACTGAAAATCTTCAGAGAAGGCGACTTGAAGAATTAACAAAATAACTCATAGCAGAATGGATACTGCAAAAATAAATTCAGTAGATCAATTCAGAAATTAATCTGGAACCCAGTTTCAAGAGACAAATACAAGGGAAATTAGATAAAGATGGTGAACTACATGTACTCTCATCTCCACCTCCCATTCCAAATCCTGAAAGGTTGCAGAAAAAGTATTTTATAAAATCAATAATAGAGCTAGAAAGCAGAAAATGCTCTATTGTGGACCAGAAACTATGAGGAATTCTTTAAAAGGGAATGGGATCAGTTTGAAGAAGGAAACTATAAGCCAAATTCACATAGGAAAAGACTTTTGCAAAAGGTGGGTGCAGCTTCCCAGGTGTTTGAAGCCCAAAGGTGTGAATCTGGGAGCAGAAAGGGAGTCTGGGGAGACAGGCAGGGTGATTGGTTGGGTGCAATAGGAGCAGCCAGTGGTGCAGACTCTCCCCTCTCCCCCATCCCCCTGCTTCTGTCAATCAGGTGAGGGTGGTGAGTTGTGTACTTGAGCCCAAGAGTCAGGGAAGTGATCTGAGTGTCTGGAAACACCCAGGAGGAACTGGGAAGCTTCTCACCCTGGAGAATAATGAGTGGACACTTGGCCTGTTGGCTCATCTCAAACCTCTGCTGTTAGATCACAGCAAATAGGTGCTAGCACACAGGAACGCCAAATTCAAAGATGAGCAGATACCAAGAATCACCAAGCACCTGAAGAAGGCCAGTACCAGTAAGAAAGGAGCCAATGTGAACAAGCAAGATGGGACAATTCACATTCTCAGAGGGAGCCAAGATGATATTGATCCCCATGAAGCAAGCATAGATTGTTATTATAAGGAAAGAATCACAGTTCTTGGAAATCTGTGTGCATGTATGTATGTATGTATACATATATATACACAGAGATATATTATTGTAAAAGAACCCAAACTTCTATATACTCAATATACTTCATGGTAAAATGGATATAACTAAAGAAAATTCAAGCTAAGACTCTTCCTGAACAGAACAAAAAGGACAAACTGGGTATCACAATTTAAAAGTTAAGAAATGTAAACAGATGTCCAAGTTCTAATATTTATTAGCAAAGTTCTAGAAGGTGAGAACACGGGAAGTGTAGGGGAGAGAACATTAAAATAAATAGAACAGTTTCCAAAACTTAAAGTAAAAAAGATGAGCACTTAGATTAAAAGAGTCCACCAAATGCCAAACTATAAACAAAAAATGCGATAAATTTGATGACATCAAAATTGTAAACTCTTATATGTTAAGACATCATAATCATAGTTAAAAGACAAAGCAGAGACTAGAAGAAAATGTTTGTAATTTATATAATAGTATCAGCTTCCAGAACATATAAAGTACTTTTCTGTAATCAATAAGAAAGCAAATAATCAAAAACTAGGCAAAAGATGAAAGCAGAGAATTCATAGAAAAGGGGATCCAGATTGACAACAAACATGAAAAATACACAGCCTCCTTGCTGACCAAGAAATTGCAAATTAAAACAGCCATGACAGACCACTGTTCTGCTCATCAAATTTATAAAAATGGAAAAGAAATTGACAGTGGGTACTATTGGTGGTAGTACTAATTGGTAAGGTCTTTTGAAGAGCAATTAGGCTTTATCTGTCAAACTTTACATGTACATTTCTTATTGTGACATTTCTAAATCTAGATAGCCAATTTAGAGAAACACTGCACATCCACACAAAGAAACGGGCATAAAGAAGTTCACTGAAGTGTTGTTTAAGATAGCATAAAAAGGAAGTCCTCCAAACGTCCATCATCAGAGCAAATGTCACATGGAATTAAGTGCATTTGCAGTATACACAGCAAGGCAGCAATTTAAGAAAATTAAGTTACAGTCACATGACACATAATGATGTTTTGATCAACAACAGCCTGCCTGTATGACGATGGTCCCATAAGATTAGTACCGTAGAGCCTAATGTGTTGTAGGCTATACCACCTACTTTTGCGTTAAGCACATTCTATGATGTTCACACAACGATGAAATCATGTAACGACGCATTTCTCAGAATGGATCCCGTTGTTGAGCGACAGATGACTGTACTTCTGTATATTCTCATCTGGAAATACCTCTATGGCATAAGTGAAAAAAGAAATTTGGAGAAAATGTGTGATATCATACCACATATGTTAAGAAAAGAAAACTACATATTTTTGTGTGTGAACATTTATATAAAAGGATAAACATCAAATTGGTAATTCTTGAGGATGAGGGCTAGGATTAGAAGTAGGATCTGGGACTGTGGTAACGAAGGTGACTTTTACTTTATGTGTAATTTAGAATATTTCAAAACAGTGTATTAAAAATAATGTATTCATATAATTACTTTAAAAAAAGATAGAAATTATGAGAGAAAAATTAGAGACAACTGGGAAGGTCCAAAAGAGCTCATCTATTTGCTTCCAGGAACAGGGCTAAGTTGGGGCCCTAGAGGGTTCTCCGAGAGGCAGGCAGCACTCATGGGTACCTGGTCCCATCTCAAGTGTGCCCAAGGTGCAAAGATGCAGGTTACCGGCCTCTACCGGCATCTGCGCTCCTTGAAAGAGGGCAGGCCCCTTAGAGCCAGCCCTGGAGACGGTGCGGAGACACCGAAAGTCTTCTCTCCCTTTGACTTTGCCCATGAAACAGACATGCTAACCTGTCTCAAGTGCCCTTCGGCTCAGCAAAGGCCAGATTCCCGAAGGCTTGAGGTTCATAAGCCAGAATCACAGCATAGAAAAACAAACCAACCAAAAGTAACACTGAAGACTAAAAGTCTGAAGAAAATCCTTTTCCTGAGCCCCATCACAACCACACCTTGGCCTTCTCCTGCCCTCCTGTCACCCAGGGAGAGAGTAAGTCCTTCCACACTTCCATCCTGCACTGTGTCTCCGGCCTCACCTAAGTCATTCCCTAAGCCTGTGTCTTTGTATCCTTGCATCTGCCATCTTTGCAATAATTGACAGGAGGAAATCCCACAATTGTCAGGAAATAAATGGGTTTTCACCTCTAACCCACAGGACCTTGGGGTAGGGTCTCAGGGTCCCTGGCACAACTGGTCAGAACACCACAATTCATTTCAGTGCATTTCCCCCAAACTGTGGGCTTCTGTTGGCCATGTCTGAAAGAGCGCCTCCTCTTGGACCTGGGGGACAGATGGGGCTGGGTGGGTTTCAGCCTTTGCTTCCCATCCTGTCCCCACCACGACCTGCCCAGCGTGGAGTGAAAATGTGTCTTCCAGCCCAAGAACAGAATACACATGACCCACATACCACACACATATGAACACACATACTACCTCATACTCAGATGCACCTGCACACACCACACACCATAACACACCATGCATGCTACACATACATAGAAAACCAGACACGTACATAACTCACTAATACACACATACCACACCACACATATCACCCCAGACACACTGCACATACACACACCCTCACGCTATACATACACATGCACACGCACACACCAGACACACCACACACAAAATACTTTATACACAAACACCCACAACACATACATACCACATCACACACATATCACACCATATACACACAGACACACACACCCCACATACACACATGTCAAACACACCACACTAGACATACTGCACACATATCACAGGCACACACACAGCTTGCACTACTGATGCAAATCACACTCCACATATAACTACACACAACTCAAATACATACACCATACCACACAGAGACATACAACACACCCATCACAGACACACACATACCATGCACACAAACACCACAAACATACCACACATCTACACACACGCACATATACAAACCACATGCACACCACAAAGTACACACACCAAGCACCCAACGTGTACCAGGGACACCACAAACACGTCCACATGCATACACCACACACGCTTCTAAAAACAAGTGGCTTTCATAAACAGCTCAGTCTACCTACATCAGGTAAAGGAAGAACAAATAGTCCCAAGAGAAACAGAATCTCCGAACACATTCACCCTCTCCCTCCCTCAATAATAGCCTTTTATGTTATTATGTGTTTAGCTCATCGTTTTTCTTTCCTGAATAGAATCTCTGTGGCAGAGGCAAAACTGCATTGAACCAATTTTCCCCAAAATAAGGGCAAATCAAACTTCTCCCTGGCTGTCTTTCCAACTATGGGACATCCAGATCTGATATGGGAAGGCAGGAGGAAGGAGGGAAATATAAGATGTGTCTGTCTCTTCCAATGCTTGTTTCATGGCAACCATCTCATTTTTTACAATTATAGTGAAATAGAAGATGAAGGTTGTTTTCGTGTTGTGTTTTGTTTTTACAAACTGAAAGGTAATCGCTGGAAAATATAAATTGGATATATACCTCGCCAAATTCTGAACACGCAAAAGGGAAAAAATAATACTGGATCAGACCACTGAAAGAAAAGGAGATAAAGCAAGAATACTAGAAACATACAAATATAAAAGATGAAATAAGATAGGAATGTGACTGAACTTACCAATTTTCAGAATACGTTCAAAAAAATAAGTAAACTTCCCCACTCAAAGACCACGTATCTCAGAGCACTTCAAAACCTAGATGTACATAAAGGAAAATAAAACAGAAAGGTTTATACTTTGACACTTGGGAGATGGGCAAGGATCTAGCAGATAAATCTTACATCAAATACAGAAAAAAGTCTAAAAATACTTTACTAACAAAATATAGAATCCAAAATTAAGACATTTTGGTCATTAGCATCATGAACATTTACTTTTCAAATACTGGTTTCAGAAGAAATTAGGCAAAAGTATAAAACACATAAGGAAACAAAATCATTTGATATCAAAAGTTTTGACACACTGCATAGAATTTTGCAGATCAAAGACCTGAAAAATAAGGGCATTGAAGGCCTGATAATATATTTAACAAATGACATACTAACTACAAAGAAACTTTTGTAAGTCACAAAGAAACTTTTGTAAGTCACAAAGAGATAAAGTGCTTTCTTTTAAAATATTAATATATTAATGCAATATTTATAAATATTGATCATGAACTAGTCCCCAAAGCTTTCAGTAGCTGTATTTTAAATAAAGCAGAAATTCTATGTGCCTTATTCTCTGACAACAGCATAATAAAATTAGAAAGAAATGACAAAAGGATAACAACGATATTTAATTACATGGAAATTGTAAAACTACTCTTTCTATCAAAGGACCCCAAACCCAGAGAGGGAGAGCTTTTTTAAAATGCAAATTACTGTCCACCCTCCTCCAGATCCCTTTTAAATAATACAGGTCGTAGATGATTTTATAGAACCTTGATGGGATAGTTAAATGTGATGCTATTTTAAAGCTTCCAAAGCATAGAAAGTTTTTAGAAATTGTCTTATATAAGGCTAGCATCACATCGAAGCCTGAACTTAATAAAGATTAACAATAAAAAGCATCTATAGAACAATTGCACTTATGAACATAGATGTAACTTTTATTAATAAAATATTTTCACATTAAATCCATGAATACATTCAAAGAACAAAATACCATGAACCAGCCAGATTTATTCCAAGAATGTGGAAATAATTTATTAACATGAAATGTTAATATAATTTATAACAACAGTTTGTTAAAGGAGAAAAATCCAGAAATTATCTCATTTATTGCTCAAGTGGCAGATGATAAAATTCAACAACTGCTCCTGACTGTTTTCCCCACATTATGGAGAGTGTTTCTCAAAAATCCCCTGCCTGCGTTACACTTAGTTGTAAAACACAGAGGGATCCGTGGTAGAGTTGGGGATAACATAAAGATGTGCATTCTCAGTATCATGTCTCAGCATTGCTATGGAGCCACATTTTAGCTACTCCAAGAAGGAAGGAGAAATAAATCATATAAATACTGGAAAGGAAGAAACAAAATGTTTATTATATTTAGATAAGACTATCATAATTTTTGGCACAGTAATCCATAAATATAAGGAACTATCAATTAACATCGCAACAGTACGTATTCCAGAGTTTTCATCTGGAAGAAGAACTCTCTGAACTAGCCATGCAAATGCTGAACAAAGAGTAGAGGCACAGAGAGGTAACCACAGCCGATTTCACCATCTCTCATCACACCATAACGCCTTCCGCTGTGTGGAGGCGCCCATGAGAAACGCCACAGAAGCACACATGAGGATCTATGTGTGTAAAAAAGTCTCTTTAAATCTATGGGAAAGGGAAGGATTAACCAGGGAATGTGTTGTGACCACCTACTAACAACTTCAGGGGAGAATAGTGTTAAATTCCTATGTCATACTGAAATGAATTCCAGATGGGCTAAATATTTTAATGTAAAAAAAAGTCATAAAAGCAATAGAAGAAAACATAGAGTGAAAAGTTGTATAAAAATCTGGGTGTGAAAATTCTTTCTAAGCATGCAACCAAAATCTGAACTAATACAAGGAAAAGACTAATAGATGTTAATACACAAAAAATTAAAATGTGCTTTGAAATACAACAAAAACCTTCCAGATACAGAGTTAAGAGATAAGGAAAACTGGGGGGAGTGGGTGGGCAGGAAGTGAATTGTCATATACACATTTATATCCTTTTAAAGATGAATATAGCTATTACATAAAAAGGTCTTGTAAAACGTTAAGAAAAAGGTAAACAGCAATTATTAAAATCAAGGAAAGATTGCAAATAGGCAATTTGAACAGAATGAAATGAAATACAAATGACCAATAAATATGAAAACACCTTAGTAAGGTATAATTTATAGCCGCAAACCAGCATAGATTAAAAAGAATCCTAAACGTTAATAGAGACTGTGGCCCTGCTTGCTCATAAAGTGCCACTGGGAGCAGTGTTACAACCTGCCGGCAGGGCAGTGGGCAGGAATTCAAAGCACACCCCTGACTCCAAGAAGAACTCCAGCTCCAGGAACCTGTTCTAAAGAAATAACTCAGGTAACCATCATGGGGCTTTTGTTTTTAACTAAACAAAGGAAAGGAAAATTTTTAAATGACTATCGATATAAGATTAAGGAAATCTTGTAAACTCTGTTCTAGAAAATATTATACAACAATTAATATATGATACAGCTGTATATTTACTAACATTAAAATCTATCCATAATGACTAGTAAGCAAAGAAATCTGATTAAAGAATTGTATGTATAATATAATGAAAAAGTAAAATATATGTGGGTCTGGCTGTCTAGAAGAGTATGATCCAAAATATCACCAATGTTTAAATTATGGTACACTCCTAATGATATAAGGAAATATTTATTCCTATAATATAAAATAAGAAGACAAAACGAATATGGAAGATGATCTCTACTCCTCTCCCAAAAATATCTCTTTATGTATACAATATAGAGTTTAAAATTGCAAGAAAAATCACTAAAACATTAATCGAAATTATCGTTGGGTGGAGTAATTTAAAAAAAGTGTTATTGTTTCCTCTTTAAATTTGTCTCGATTTCCCCAATTTTCCAAGGTAGGGGTATGCCAATTCTAAAATCTGAGGAGAATGTTAAAGACGGAGAAGGGATTGAGCAAAGGGTCAGGGCGGGTCCCTTTTGCACCAGCACATGCGCCCATCCCCCATTGTAGAAGCATGGGCCTGAGTCACGAGCAAAGGTCCCTGACTGGAGAGCCCGGGGGCACTGCCTGGGCTGCACCAGGCTGGCATACAACTGACTGCCTGTGTCAGGAGTGCATGTGCCCAGAGGACTGTGCACACTCAGTCTGTCCCCAGAGAAGTTCTGGCCCCTCAGGGAGAATTCCTGAAACCTTCTTCCTAACAATCCAATTCTGATGGGCCCAGCTCCTTTGAGAGGTCAGCCTTCAGAGTAATCTTGGCAACCAAGATTACTGGCAACCAGGGGGTTTTGAATCCATCCCCAAATATTATTTTTTTGTGTCACATTACACACCTGTGCTTTAAAATTACTTACTGAAATGTTCTGGGCACAGGCTCTACTAATCTTGTGGGGTTTTGCTAAAGTAATTTCCCTTGTCCACCGTTGGAGGTCCCTCCCCTCGGGCTGTGGGCAGAGTCTCTCCTGAGTGAGAGGCTATTTACAGGCCTGTCTGCCCCCTAGCTGCACGCCCATTGCCTGTGAGAAAAGAGGCCAGGGTCTTGCGTCTCTCTGGAGTCCTGGAAGATTCCTGGTGTTGGGTAATATAAGGCCATTTAAACTTGCCAGAGGTAAAGAGAGTAAGAGGTGCCAAGATAAGGGTGGACATGAAGGAACTCATACAGAAGCAGAGTTCTTGAGCCCCCTACACTTTTCCCATGGCACCTGGTGTAATTCCTATGATGTCATTTTAACTGCAGGCTGTGAGTCCTTGTGTTTCTAGCATGCCCCTCCTTGATGACAAGGCCTGTCTCTGTAGCACAGAGCTTCACTCATCTTCTGGGCTCTAAAACTTTCTATTGAATGAATAACTGAATGAATACCTAAATACATAAACAAATAAACAGAGGTGTTTCTAGATCTAGAGATGACAATGCAAATCAATTATTACTGTTGGTGTTGTTATTACTGGCTTACCTCACTAGATATTTATCTGGCTACTTTTTGTGTGAGCAGAAAATGCCTAATTAATTGCTGGAAACTAAATGACTCAGCATCTGGCCAGCCTTAGTGACGGATATGCCCTCTGGCTGGAGCCTGAGCTCTGCTCCCAGGAATTACGTGTGGTCAATAGTTCTGATTCTGCAGAGCTGACTTTAGAGCTGGTTTACTGACTTGTCTTTTTTGACTTAAGTTGTAGGTAAACTAACTGTCCATCATTGTTGGAGTTAAGATCCCTGTGGCCATGGTCTTATGAGTCATGATGACACTAGGAATGTGTGTGTGCACGTGTGTGTGTCTGTTTGCATTCTATCATAGATAAGAGCAGCCAAAGAATGGCCAAGTCACTCACGGCCACCTGCTTCCAGCATCCCTGGATCTAATTAATCTCCTGGTGTAAGAAATCTG
Source organism: Tapirus indicus (assembly GCA_031878705.1). Taxonomy (NCBI): domain Eukaryota; kingdom Metazoa; phylum Chordata; class Mammalia; order Perissodactyla; family Tapiridae; genus Tapirus; species Tapirus indicus. The sequence continues at coordinate 78,056,332 of CM062921.1, forward strand.
TTGGCCCTGAGCCCTCTGCAGGGGAGGCTGAGGCAAGCTCAGTGAACCAGGCAGAGCAGAGCAGGGAGCCTGGAGCCAGCATGCAGAGTCAAGGCTTGAATGAAGAAAAGAGGGAGAAAAAGTAGAAAGTCTGGAATGTTCCTAGACTCTTGGGCAGAATAGCAAGTGTCCTTGAGAGGAGAACCAACCCCAAGATTTTTACAACTCCAATAGGGAAATAATAAGGCCTATGCCAGAGGAGGCCAAGACAATGTCAATGTTTAAAGCAGGATATCAGGGAAATCTTAGTTGGGGGGGGGGTGATGGGGGAGGGGATACCCATTGCTATAGAGGTGCCCCATGCTTCCATCTGAGGGCACTGCGGATCCTTCTGGATCAAGGCACTCAATATGTCTACAATGCAGTCTTTTAAAAATTCTTTTCTTACAGCATATTAAGAGGAACATGGCATCAGAAAGTGTACCAGGACAAAAATATCTATATTGTGTGACACATGACTGCTTGGCATTATTTCAGCTGTCTGTATTTACTACTGTCACTAAATAAACTGAAAAATTAAAAAATAGAGATATTTTAAATAACCAGGCATTCCTTTCCTTGCCCCCAATCTCTCCACTCCTGTAAAAGCCATAACCCAGGTGCTTCTCATGCTGTGAGGCTTAGAGGATTTCTGAGGAGATGGTAGAACAGAACTAATCAGGTTATCTGCCAGAGCGATCATTTGCAAAGAGCATTTAATTGTTACTTGAAGTGCTTCCACTGCCATAGCCATCTAGCAGAATCATTTGCTCTACATGGTGACATGGTTTTAATAAAGTATATGAAACCAAGGATTATTAAATAAGTTCTGCCCGTCCAGGGCGCTGCCCATGTGGGTTTAGAGAAACCGCCCACTTGGGTGTTCAGCAGAGGGGACATGAAGATGCATCCCACTGGAGTTATGATGTGACTTTGGGTACAGTTCTAACCCCAGGCTATTGAATCTCTTGGGTCTCAGTTCCTCATCTGTAAAATGAGAATAACAAAGTAGTTGTCCGAGTTCAAGGGGCTAACGGGTGCAAATCCCTTATCACAGCGTGTTGTCACGTATAGGGGGCGTTCATCAGGTCGGCTACTTTGCCATCACTATTATTACTGTTCTTTGACTGTCATTCTTTGAATATGATAGTAATGTAAAGCATCATGTGCCTGAGTTAACTTTGTTATTGACAATGAATATTTGGAAGAAAATAAAAAACAACTATAAAATTTCCCTAGTTAGGAGGATTAGAGTTGAAAAATAGAGAGCAATTCTCAGAGAGGGAAAAAAAGTTAGAAAGAAAAAGGGGTGCTATGTATAAGCAGATGGATGCATAGAACAATCTTTTCTAGGATTTATCAGTGCAACTCAAGGCCACGTATAAATAACATCTCTGGGGTAGCCGAGGTTTTACTGCAAGACCAGTAAAGGAATTCAAATGGGACTACTAAGGATTTTAAGGAAAAGAGTAGATTGAATTCTATTATCAGTACATTAGAACATTTTACTCCAGAGAGGTGAATAATGATGAAATCACTCCCTTTGCCCCTTTAAAAATCACAAAACATAACTTGAGTTCAAATATACACACCAAAAAACATGAGAATAGGAACATTGATGAGAGTTGTGTGATGGGATCTGACATGGAAAGGATCCACGTAAAGTGTCTCTTCCCCAACCACAGGACCCAGAGGACATCATTCCATCCCTGGTAGTGACAGTGCGGTGAGATGCGAGGGACAAGAGGGTCACACCCACCAGTCACCGCGCTTCCTGGAGGACAGATCAGATCACCCACCTCCATGTGGACAGCAGCGTGGAGCTTCTACACTGTTTCACTTATGTGGTCTCATTTGATCCCACTTTATCTCATTCCAAACCTGTGGAAGAAGTTGAATGAGGCACTGGAGGTGTCAAGGGACTGGGTGGGCTTGCTCAGGAGAGCAGAGAAAGTCACTAGTGGAAATCAGCCCGAGTTCCCTTCACAAGACCTCCTGGTCTGGCCGTTGCAGCACACTGATCTTAGACTTGGAATTTGAGCAGGAGGGTCTGAGCTATGTCACATTAATTGGCACTAGTAAAAGAACAGCTAACAGAAGTCGGGACGGCCGAGATGCCTTGAAGAGAGGGGAGAGGGAGAAGAAAAGTGGAGGAAAGTGTGGAGAAACTAAGACCCTCATTTTACAAAGCATAGGTCAAGAGAGTCTATTGAAAGTAAATGGAACTAGAAATAAAAGGGTGAGTGTGTTATTTAAAGTTACAATATTACCAACTGACGTGCTAGAAATAATAATATAATGCTCAAACATTTTAAAGATCAGAGGAGGAAAAGGGTTGGTTGTAAGGGGACCAAATCCTGTACATTTCCAGGAGAATGTGGATCAATAGATGGATAAATCATATTAATAGAGATCAGCAGAGATAAAGCATATTATTTGGGATTATGGAGGTATCCCTCAGAATAATTACCAACAGAAAGAGTGAAAAATCTCTGTGGTGTGGTTCTGGGCTACGGAGGCACCTGGTAAAAAACTGCCACTTTGTATTATAAGCCCATCTTGATATCTGATTTGTTACTATGAATGTATATTACTTTAATTTAAAAAATGACATAGAACCAATTTACTGTATTTCTAGTACAGACATATTCTTATCTTCTCATAAAGAACATTTTAAGGAGAAATCCCTACAGAAATTGTAAATAATATGCTTGTCATTTCCGACTCCCAGGAACACCATTGCTCACATCTTTTTGTTTTACAATAAAGGTTTTATTATTATTTATTATTTAGTAGAGTAAGGCCAACAGATAGGGAGATAACTGCCGTTGAAAAGACAGTTTGTTACTCACAGTTCCCAGAGGAGAGGGCTTGCCATGCAGGGTGACAGGGGGAAGCATCAGGGTCAGTCAGGAGGTGGAGGTGGCGGGGGAAACATGGGTAGGAGCCTTTCTTGTACTTTCCATGGGAAGGAAATTGCAAAGCAGGGAAAACAGGTTTAGGATTGGCTAGGTTGAATAATTCTGCAGGCTCCAGGATATAGGAGCTGTCCTTAGTTGCCTGGTTCCTGGCCCTGGTGTGATTAGGGCAGGTGGAGAGGGGCCCAGAAGGTAAAGCCAGATAGAGAAGGCGCTTGGGGGTGTGGGCTCTGGATTTTGCATTTGCATTTGTATTGCATCGGTTTGCATTTAACAGCCATGTTCAAAGCTAAATCCTTTACTACATCTAGGAATTGGCTAACCCTGGGAGGGGCAGTCCCTCCAGGGTCAGCAAGGCCCTAAACTGTCAAAGCATCAGAAGAAAGAAAATAAAAGACATGGTTAATACATCTTTTGAAATAGTTTCTTCTGTCAAAAAACTCCCAGCATCTATTGCCTGCATCAGTAACATTATATTATAAAGAAAGTACCTATTGCTAGATACTGCCACACTAGATAGTGCTCACAGAGGCCATTAGTCTATTGACCACCACTGATGGGTGGTGATAAAATCTTCTGTTTATACTTCTGCTATTTGCCTAGCATTTCCCATCATCCTCTCAACCGCATCTGAGCCAAAACATCACACGGGCTCATCCAGTGGGCAGTACATCCTCAAGATGAGTAACTACTGGCCCGAGTCTTTGCACAGCAAGCGACCTTCTGGTTTGCATTTGGTCAGCTCAGAAAAAGATAATATGCCAGTGCTGTCCAGGGGAGTGGGGGACATCTCACATCGTATTAACTATTGATACTTTGGTTATCTACCAACTTTTTGTGCTTTTGATTAGCACGAGCTAAGTCCTCCTCCCAAGCCCTCCCCAAGGCCTTACAAACAGGGGATATATTTTGGGACCTCTAAGCTCTTGTCCCATTAAGCTTCAGTGTCCTGTCTGATGGATTATCTGTGCATGCACATGTTAATATTGTTCCAACCAATCATTTGGCAATAAGGTAATTAGATAAAGCCTAGAAATAGGAAACAGTGAAATAGAGGGCAGACCTCAACCTGGAAAAGAGAAGCAGAATGACAGCCTTTGCACAGCGAGATCTTCCTAACACAAGCAAATAGAAGACTCCTCTGCTGTTAAGAAAAAAAATCTGGAAACTACTAGCTCTCTTCATTTTTCCCAGTGAATGGTTGGCAGAAATCTTCCAAATTGTTTACTTAATAATTTGTTAAAAAGTGTAGCTTTGCAGCTGGGTGATTTGTTTACTTTCGTTCTCTCCGAGAACCAAGGGTTCCAGTCGGGGATTGCCGGTTATGATGGAAGTCGTGTGGACAACTGGGATTTTGATGAATGTCCCCCCCACCCAGTCTGCAGTCTGCAGGGGACTCGCTTTGCAGGCCTGCCTGGATCCCCTTTTATGGGCTGTCGTCTCACCTCTTCTGGTCCACTGTCTAGTTTCCACGCTCTGCCATCAGGAAGTGTGAGGGCAGGATATAGACAGTCGTGCATCTCGGTTGGGTACAAACGGCCATTGTGCTGCTGTTCACTGGGGGCTGCTGGCTGCTTAGAAAAAGAGAAATAAAGTGAGTCTGTAACAAGCAAAGTCTAAGGAACAGTGGCCTCTCTTAATCATAAACAGACAGTTTATCCACTGAAAACATCACGTGGCCCAAAGAATCAGAGAACTTTTAGAGGAATAATCCTGTGGTTTTACATTAGAAGGAGAGGGAGAGAGGCCGCCAGCCAGCTTCCCACTCCCCTGACCAAGTGAACTGGTGTGCACAGGGGAACGTCAGCTCTCCGTCTTCCATTCGGCCTCCCGGCCCCAGATAAAGCCCCCATGGACTCGGACTCGCTCTGCTTGGTGTGGACTATTTACGGATGATTCTGGGTGGCGTGGAAGTGTGAGGGGGGATTCTCAACCCACAGCTGAGAGCCTGGAGTTGGGCTGCACACTTTCATAAGTTGGACTCTCCCACAGGTTGGAGCATCAGCAGAAGAACTATCACTATTGCCCAGTGGAGACGTGGCTGGGCGGGGGAGTGGGGGCGGTGGGGTTCGGTAGGCCTGGGATGGAGGGAAACATCCATATTTCATAAAGCTGAAACGTGCCCAAGCAAATTCCAGACATCTCTGTAAAACTTTGGCTGCCTGGTGTGACTGAGAGAGACTGGAGACTTGGCCCTGGAAGGTTGATTCTGGGGCTCAGTTCATTTCATCCCGTGTTTTCCTGTGGAGAAGGCACTAGAGATCGTTGAATTCGCTAAACCCGTGGGAAGTAAGATGCTTGTGTCTAATAGCGCAATCCAGGTACTGAGCTTACCCCCGGGAAAACCTGTGGAGGAGTTTTCACCTTATGGTGTGCGAAGGTGAAACACCACTAAGGAAACCAGAGAGGCTGGTGTCAAAAAGATGTTTTTGCCTCCAGGGCCACCGGGCTTCTCTTCACCACTTAACATCAGATGTGCACAGAGGAGGGTTCGTTTCTGAGCAGCTGATCCCCAGAGGGCACCCCCACTGCCTGTAGGTGCTCATCAAGAGACCAGGAGCAAGTGCAGTGTGCACAGGAGGGGAAAGAGAGGCTTGCAGAAGGGCAACCCTCAGGGAGGTGTAGGGGAAAACCTAGAAGACAAAATGGAACCATGAGAAATGCAGGGACTGTGGTGTAGCCAGCACTCTGGACATGCTGGACAGAGAAAGCAGGGAGGGGTTGGTGGACTGGAGTTGAGTGACCGCTGCACCCTCCACAGGGGCCCCAAGCTCTCCCATGCTCCCCGTCAGCCCACTCCACCTGTTGACCTCAGCTGCCCACCCTCACAGGCCTTTGCCTTCCTGCCAGTGGTGGAATGCTGTGGTCCCACGTGAACATACGTATTTTCTCTGGGCCCCACTTGCCTTATCAACTTCTCTCTGGACCTGGTGCCCCTGCCAGCTGCTTTCACTCCATATCTCACCACTTCTGGTTGTAACACCAGCCAGTTGCCCGGGCAGCCAGCTGGCCCTTCATCAATAAGAGCACCCTCTGCTGGCACTGGCGCCTCCTGTCTTGGCCCACAAGGTGGCTGCCTTTCTCTAGACTCAAGCCTGGGGAGGACACAAACCAGTCTGATCATCTACCCCATGCATGAATCTCCTTATGCCAAACATGGAAAGTAGCTGCTCAGCCTCTGCTTGAACACTTGCAGTGACGTGGAGCTCATTAGCAGTCCATTTCATTGCTGCCAACTCGGACCATTAGAAATATCTTCCTTACATTGAGCCAATATCTGCCCTTTGTCACTCGTTCCACTTGCCCTACCTCTGTCCTCTCAAGTCACCCTGAGCAAGGATAGTTCTGCTTCTCATGACAGCCCTTCAGTATTTGAACACAACCATCACTAAACCCCAGTTCTTCCCCTACTTCCTAAACCTTCCTAGATTCAGCCATCGCGGTGTGACATAATTTCACCATTGGGATGCCTCACTTCCAGATACAATCCATTTCTCAAGCCCCCTCTCGCACTGTAGTGCCCGGAAGTGCACCTGGCCCTACAGGCAGGCTCTGAGCAGTGCACAAGATGAGATGTCACCTCCCAGGGTCTGACAGCGCGACTTGGAACACACAGGTGGGGGGTCAACAGCAGTTGACCTGCTGCACCCTTCGCACTCCTGATACACTTTTTGTTTGTGTTCACTTTGAATTCATTTTTATATGCGCTGCTAATTAATCCCATCTAGTAATCCAGACAGCAGACATTTAATTCCTACTATGTGCCAGGCAGTTGATCTTATTATCATTCAATCTCAGTATAGCTTCACAATTTCTGTGTTAAATTTCGTCCTGGTTTATTACGTCCACAACTCTCATCTATAAAGATCATTTGAGATGTTGATTTTTTTATACATTCAGTATGTCTGTAATGCCTTCCAGATCAATTTAGTGAGTTTAACAGGCAGCTTTCTATGTCCCAGTACTTCTGAGTATCACAGTCCATCTTAATATTTGTTTAAAGAGGCTGCACTGCTCCTCAAAGGCTTGCTTGGGTCCACATTCATCACTCCTCTTTGCGACAGTGTTCAACCAACTGCCAAGGCTTTTATAAGCAGCCCATGAGGATCTTGCTCTGTCATCTTTAGATTGATCAAAAAGCTTCCACATGTCACCTTGTCACATGTCTCATGGAAATCCAGACACTGAGTCCACCACATATCCGTCCATGCAGCCTAGTGACAGCATTAGCGTTCCCCTGCCCTGCTGTGGGGTTTTGACATCACATCTTTTAAGTTGCCCCTAGTAGTTTCTAAGCCTGTTGCTCAGCCGACCAGGCTGGACACTGAGGTCCCTCTGGGCACACAGAGGTGCACTCAATAGTGGCTCAAACTTCTCTTCCACACCCTTGACTCAGAAAGGAGGCTGGGATTTAGCTTTGACCCTGGGAGTGTCCCCTGGCAGGAAGGTGCTTCATTTCTCTCCTGTGCTTAGCAGTGCCTTGTCCCGCCTGAAATGTCTCAAGTCAGGGACCTCCCCTGTCTTCCTGGGGAAGCTATTTTAGTCTAACAATCTGTGGCATTCTTAACAAGGACTTCCTTATATTAGTCATAAATTGTCCTGCCCTGATTTCACACTATTATTCCTTCTTATACCTTTTGTTTTTAATACAGCTTAACAGCCCTCTCTTCAGGGTATGCCCGAGTATGTTTGTTCTGTGTATGGTATGCATGACAAGCATCTTATGCCAGACAGTTACTGTTTTATATATATTTTATAATACATATTATATACTATACAACATAATATTAACCATACTTACATTTTTATATACTATATACCATAATATATATGTATAAAAGTCAGAATTTTCATCTCACTTTAAAATATATTGAAGTGATGGCTGAGGCCTACCTAGGATGTGTCCTTGGGGAGGCAGAGGCACATGTAGAGACACATGGCTGGATATCAGGAGCCCACTCTATCCTGCTGTGTGATATTGAGGAATCACCCTCTCTCTCTCTGGGCCTCAGTTTTCTTGCTCATGTAATGAATGGCTGGGACTGGATGATCTCAGACATTCCTCTCAACTCTTCCACAGTGTATGCAGGTGATCACTCACAGTTCTGACCCATTGTCCCTGAGATCTGTAACTTGATGCTCATAATAGCACTGGGTGGATGAATCTGGTCAGAGTCTTGGCTCTGCCACTTAATAGCTGTTTGACTTTAGGCCAATTACTTAGTTTCTTGGTTTTAAATTGGGGGTAATGATAGGACATGTATAGATTTGTTTTTAGGATGAAATGAGAAAATGCACATAAAAAGTTCTGCAAAGTACATGGCACATGGCAAAAACAGTAAACACTGACTAAAGTGTGTGTGTGTGTGTATATATGTGTGCTTGAATGTATGTGGATGCATGTACATGTGTGTGCCTGCATGAGTGTGTGTGTGTGTACAACAAGAGTTACTCATTTAATAAAATGTTCCATGCCCAAGGGCCTCCAGCAAGTTACTGTCCTTAGGAGCTCACAATCTGGAGGCAGGACAGAAAAAGCAATGTACAGGGGGTGAACAGCATGGGCATGAACAGAGGCCTGTGGGAGCCAGAAGAGGAAGTTTCTAACAGCTGGGAGGACTCAGGGAAGCTACTCGGAGGAGGTGACCTGGCCCAGGAGTCCAGAAGGATGAGCCTGAGCTTTCCAGGCAGAAAGGACACCCCAGGCAGCTATATAACAGCCCATGACCCCTTTAGGAAGTGTGAGAGATCTTTAGGAAGTCTGGAGAAGAAGGAGCTGGAGGGGACAGGAGAGGTCAGATTGAGAAGATCTAGAACATCAGCTAAGGAAGATGGTCATCATCAAGCTGTGAAATGAGCACCAAAGAAGGCTTTAAATAGAAGATCAACAAGGGAATGTTTGGGTTTTAGAAAGTATATTGGTCAGGGAAAATTCATTTTTGCCATGAGGGCTTGCCCAGCCCAGACTTGGGATCCTTTTGCACTGATGTAGTGACCCTCTCCTAACCTGGGAATGAGTTCATCCAGCCCTGGCAGGGAATGGTGAGTTCTGGCTATATTCCAGAACCCTCTTCACCCATTCCAGAACATGATCTTTGTTCCCTGCTGTGTCTGATTCTTACAGGGATGGGTTCCTTCTCTGTCCCCCCACCTGTCTACTTCCTTTGTTTCTAAACATGTTGCTGAGAACAATGAGGGACTGCCCCTGTTTGTGTGGGAATCCACCACAAACCTACTTCTGAGCTGCTGCTTTAGAGGTATAGGCCTGCACGGTCCTGGAGAGTGAGAGGGGAGTTGGTCCACATGGCAGCCATGAGCAGAGGAAGAGCTGGGGACGCTCGGGGGAGAGCACTGGTTTAGGAAGAAAAGACCACAGAGGGACCCGGTGCTCCCTCAGACAGGGCCTCCTTAATTCAGACCCTCTGGATCTCTTAATGCCGCAAGTGGCCATGGTGAAGGGGAGTTGGCTTCTCAGTCTAGGGAGTGGAAGAGGGGTCATGATGACCAGCAAGATTATTATTCTTACCTCCTTTCTTGGGTAAAGAGATTGGGGCCCAGTGAGGTTCTGTTCTGCTCAAGATTATCTAGCTCATGTGGGAGAGAAACAGGGTTCACATATGATTTGGGCTCCCTCTGAAGTCTGAGCAATGTCCAACACTACTTGCAGCCTCTCAGTCGCAAAACTAGCACCAACTTTCCCAGCTTTCTGCTCTTACTTTAAATCAATTCTCTATCTTCATTGCTTTAATGACACTAAGGAAAGGATACTTGTGTAAGTCTGCCCTGCCTCACCCACTTTCTCCTGTGCCAAGACAAATAAGTTTGGTCTCAAAACTGCTTCTGGCCAGTCCCCTGGCAGCTGTTCTTCCCACCTGCCCCAGGCCCTCCAATCATCCCTGGCCCTGACTGGCAGCATAGGCCTCTCCCACCAGCACTGCCCCCTCGCACCAATACCAGCCCCTTCTATCAGGCCTGGCTCCTCCCACCAGCACCAGCCCTTCCCACCAGCCTTTGCTCCATCATGCTGCTGGTAACCACAGGGCCCTTCGAGACCTCTGACCTCATCTTTGGACGCTGCTCCCTGGGACTATTGCCCCTAAAAGGAAGTGGAAACCTCTCTTCCTTTGCTTTCTCTACCCGTGGTCCCCAGACCACTACCTCAAAAGGAAGCAGAGGTTTAGCTGACCTTTAAAGGTTTGAGAGGGTGGAGGGGAGGTGAAGTGTCAGCAGCATGTGGTAAACAAATAAAATCGAATCCATGCCAGCCCTGTTTTTCAGTTTTCAGCCACCCTTTGCCTCTGGGAATTTCTCACTAAACACATTTCTCCTTATTGGGCCATGTGGCTCTCCCCTCCTTCCTTCTCCTCTCCTCTAAAACAGTCCATTCTCCTCTCTGGCCACTCCCACACCCACATTTCCTCTTATTTACTAGACAACATCTTTTAGCTATGTCTTCCATTGTCTCTTCCCAAATAATGTCTCAGGAGCCTCCTCTTTCCTGTTACAGTGATGTACCAAAGTGCTTTGCTAAACAAAGACCATCTACTCTGTAGTGAGATTGCTCCACTAATTCGGGTTCAGAGGTCAACAAAATCAATCGGGGGGTTGTTTCATTTGTTTTTACTCTGCTACACACTCACAGACACAAGCAATCCTTTACTGTGGACCGTATCTGGTAAAGTCCAAGGGATAATACCATCCAATACAGGTCCCATCATACATCCCACTGGTGCCCTTGTCCCTAATTCTGACACAGGGACATTGCTAGTCCAGTCTTGGTCACCAAGAATGGCCAGCAAGGGGAAGCGAGCCTCTGTTCTCTGAAGCCGTTGGCTGTTACTGTGCCAAGACCCACGGACGTTTCATTTTGGTTGTCATTTTAAGAAGTCCTCTGGCTCCATTATTTAAACGAGGCAGCTGTGAGTGTTGTAATTACAGTGACATGCCCCTGACAACTTCCAGATTTCCTCTTGAAAATATTTTTTCAATTATAACTTGAGTTTATCATTTCATCATCAAATCACTTAGTAGAAAATGCTACATTTGGGTCCTGTCATAGATACTCACCCCAAAGAAAGGGTTTCATTCCAGGAAAGACTGAGGTCAAGAATGCTCTTGGTGAACTTAAGGCTAGCGAAGTCAACCACCCTGGCACGCTGAGCAGCGTGCCATCACCCTGAGATAACTTGGCTGGGAGGAACTAGGCACTATCTTTCCCCACTTCCCTTTCTCTGTGTCCTGAGCCAGGCACCCTGCATGGTCCTGTGGCAAAGAAGAAGTCCTTCCATTTCCCTTCCCTTCCAATACATGGGCTCACTGCACACTGCCATGGAAGCTGCTGGGGTAAAGGGGCCACAGGCCCTTAGGGGCTGTGGTGTATGTTACCTTCCTCCCTGCAGTTGTGAAGGGAAGTAAATCTGTGGAGCCCTCTCCTCCACCTTTTCCCATTATTTTATTGTCTTTTTAGACTTCTTCTGCCCCAGAGAACATTGCTCATTCTAGGCATATTTTTTCTTACCAGATGTCCTGTTTCAGTCGTGAAGACAGTGATCACATGCATTTTGCACCCAGAATGTGAAGATCAGAGATCTAGAGTGCAGCTCCAGCTTGTCTGGCCCCATGGCAGAAGGCGAACTGGACCTCCGTATTTCCACCTGGTGTGTCTTCAGCATCAACGTCACCGCCTTCAGACGCACACAGCACTCAAAGGTTCCCATGCATTTTCATGTCCCTTCTTCTCATTTGATAGTCACATACTTGGTTAGAAAGTAAAAGCAGAGGCAATTTCCTTCCCTGTTATAGAGGGGGAAGTCAACGCTAAGACAGGCAAGGGGTCTTTGCCAAACAAGAAAGGAGTGAGTTTTCTGGTATCTGGTCTAAACTATTTCATCTTTACCAGGAAGTATCAAAGAGAATGTATTTGCCTGTTAGCCTAATAAATGTGAGGACATTGTTATTCAGGTGTAAATATGTTATATAGACATAATAGGGAAAGTCATCATCTGAACTTTGATGACAGCACCATAGCTTCAAACAGCTCCTGAGGTGTGTGAGGGCCAGCAAATGACACCAACACATAAAAAGCCGATTATGCAACTTGATAAAGGGCATCTATAAAAAACTCATAGTAACACTGTACTTAATGGTGAAATACTGGATGTTTCCTCCCTAAGATCAGGAACACAGAGAGGATGTCTGCACTGGCCACTTCTATTGAATATTGTACTGGAGGTTCTAGCAGGGTGGCAATTAGGTGAGAAACAGAAATAAAAGGGATCCAGATGGGAAGGAGGAATTAAAACTATTTCTATTTGAAGATGTCATGACCTTAAATATAGAAAGTCCTAAGGAAACAGTATGGTATTGGCATAAAAACAGACACATAGATCAATGAAACAGAACAGAGACTCCAGAAATAAACTCACACATATATAGTGAGTTAATTTATGATGAAGAAGCCAAGAATATACAATGAGGAAAGGACAATCTCTTCAGTAAATCGTATTGTGAAAAGTGGATATTCACATACAAAGGAATGAAATTAGACCACTGTCTTACACCATAAACAAAAATTAACTCAAAATGAATTAAAGAGTTGAATATAAGACCCAAAACCTTAAAACTCCTAAGAGAAAACATAGGGGGTAAGCTCCTTGACATCAGTCTTGGTGGTGATTTTTGGATTTGACAATAAAAGCAAAGACAACAAAAGGAAAAATAAACAAGTGGGACTGCATCAAACTAAAAAGCTTCCGCACAGTAAAGGAAACCATCAACAAAATGAAAAGACAACGTAGCAAATAGGAGAAAATATTTGCTAACTATATATCTGATGGGTAGTTAATATCCAAAATATATAAAGAACTCATACAAATCAACAGCAAAAAAATCCCCAAATAATCCAATTAAAAATTGGCAAAAATCCTAAATAGGCATTTTTCCAAAGAAGACACGCAGATGGTCAACAGGTACATGAAAAGGTGCTCAGCATCACTAATCATCAGAGAAATGCAAATCAAAACCACAATGAGATATCACCTCACACATGTTAGAATGGCTATTATCAAAAACATAAGAAAAAACAAGTGGTGGTGAGGATGTGGAGAAAAGGAAACCATTGTGCTCTGTTAGTAGGAATGTAAGTTGGTGCAGCCACTATGCAAAACAGTATGGAGATTCCCCCCAAAATTAAAAATAGAACTACCATTTGATCCAGCAGTTCCACTTCTGGGTATTTATCCAAAGATAACTAAAACATTAATTCAAAAGGACATATGCACCCCCATGTTCATTGCAGCATTATTTACAATCGCCAAGATATGGAAACAACCTAAGTATTCATCAATGGATGAATGGATAAAGAAATTTATCTCTCTCTCTCTCTCTCTCTCTCTCTCTATATATATATATATATATATATGTATGTATACATATATATACACAATGGAATATTATTCAGCCATAAAAAAAGAATGGAATCTTGCCATTTGTGACAATATGGATGGACATCGAGGGCATTATGCTAAGTAAAATAAGTAAGACAGAGAAAGACAAATACTGTATGATCTCACTTATGTGTGGAATCTTAAAAAAAACCCAAAAATAAAAAAACCAGCCTCAGAGATACGGATATGGATTGGTGGTTTCCAGAGGTGGTGGGGAAGGAGAGCAAAATGGGTGAATGGAGTCAAAAGGTACAAACTTCCAGTTATAAAATGAATAAGTCATGGGAATGTAATGTACAGCATGGTGGTATAGTTAATAATACTGTATTGCATATTTGAAAGTTGCTAAGAGAGTAAATCTTAAAAGTCTTTATCACAAGAAAAAAAAGTTTGTAACTATATATGGTGATGGATGTTAACTAGACTTATTGTGCTGATCACTTCACAATATATACAAATATCAAATCACTATGTTGTACACCTGATACTAATATAGTGCTATACACCAATGATACCTCAATAAAAAATAGATAAAATGAAATGTCTACATAAGAAAAAAGTCCTAAGGCATCCACTAAAAAACTGCTAAAATCATTAGAAATGAGTTCAGCAAAGTTTCTGGATACAAGATCAATACACAAAAATCAATTGTATCTCTATACATTAGCAATGAAAAATCTGAAAGTGAAATTAAACAATTCCATTTATAATAGCACCAAAAAGAATAACATACTTAGAAATAAATTTAACAAAAGAAATGCAAGACTTGTACATTGAAAACTACATGATATCATTGAAATAAATTTAAAAAGACCTAAATAACTGGGAAGATTTCCTGTATTAATGGATTGGAAGACTTAACATTGTTAAAATGGCAATACTTCCCCTAATCTACAGATTCAATGCAATTTCTCTCAAAACTCCAACTTTTTCTTTTGAAGAAATGAACAAACTGATCCTCAAGTTAATATGGAATTGCAAGGGGCCCTAAATAGTTTAAACAATCTTGAAAGAGAAAAACAAAAGTTGGAGGACTCATATTTCTGATTTTAAAACTCCCTACAAAGCTACTGTAATCAAGACAGTGTGGTACTGGCATAAGGATAGACAAAGAGATCAATGGATAAGAACTGAGAGTCTATACATAACCCCTCATATTTATGGCCAATTGATGGGTATCAAGACCATTTAGCTGGGAGAGCATAACCTTCTCAACAAATGGTATTGGGACAACCGGATATCCACATGCAAAAGAATGAAGTTGGACCCTTACCTCACACCATATACAAAAATTAACTCAAAACAGATCAAAGATATAAGTGTAAGAGGTAAAACTATAAAATTCTTATAAGAAAATGAAGGGTAAATCTTAATAACCTTGGGTTTGTTAATGAATTCTTAGATATGACACCCAAACACAAGCAACAAAAGGAAAAAAAATTGATAAATCAAACTTCATCAAAATTAAAAACTTGTGCATCAAAGGACACTATCAAGAAAGTGACATGATGCCAACATGGGAGAAAATATCTCCAAATCATGTATCAAATAAGGGCCTAATATCCAAGTAACACAATTAAAACAATGGGCAAAGGATTTAAGCAGACATTTCTCCAAAGATACACAAACTGCCAATGAACGCATGAAAGGATGTTCAACATCATCAGGGAAATGCAAATCAAAACTACTTCACACCCGCTAGGATGACTATAATCAGAAAGACAGACAATAACAAATGTTGACAAGGATGTGGAGAAATTGGAACCCTCATACTTTGCTGGGGGGAATGTAAAATGGTGCAGCCACTTTGGAAAACAGTTTAGCAATTTATCAAAAGTTAAACACAGAGTTACCACATAATTCAGCAATTCTACCCCCGGGTATATGCCCAAGATAATTTAAAATATATGTACACAAAAACTTGTACATGAATGTTCACAGCATTGCTGTTCCTAATGGCCCCAAAGTGGAAATAACCCAAGTGTCCATCTTTTCATGAAAGGATAAACAAAATATAGTATACTGTAATACTGTAATATTACTTGCCAATAAAAAGAAATGAAGTATTGATATATTCTATAACATGGATGGACCTTGAAAACATGCTAAGTGAAAGAAGCCAGACACAAAAGGCCACACACACACACACATATATATATGAATGATTCCTTTTACATGAAATATCCAGAATAGGCAAATCCATAGAGACAGAAAATAGATTACCATTGCCAGGGGTGGAGGTGGTTGAGGGTGGGGATGGGGAGTGACTGTTAATGGGTATAGGTTTTCGTTTGAGGGTGATGAAAATGCTCTGAAATTAGATGGTGGTAATGGTTGCACAACCTTGTAAATATACTGAACACCACTCAATTGTACACTGTAAAAGGGTATATTTTATGTATGACTTATATGTCAACAAAGCGTTATTAAAAATAAAGTATTTGTCAGTGTCATTAAATTCCACACTGTGTTAAGGTTTAAATTTCCACTCACTCTCATAGAGAATTTGGTCCTGATCACCTAAGAAAAGAAATCACTTTTCAGTCTGATGACGGGATATTGTATGCATGGCCAATGAGCAGAGTTCTCATTTGTAAAATGTGAGGCTTAGACTCCACTGCCAAAGGATGCAGATGTCATGACCATCATGGTTATGCAAATTTTCTGGATGGAGCTCCCCTTGTAGATGACCTGGCTCCCTTCTGTTACCACAGTGAGGTATTGTATGAAAGCCTAAGCCCCAAACGGGTGACCTTGATGTTGGTAGGTCCAAAATAATGTTCATTTTCAAGAGGAGGCTCCTTAGTCATGTTAGAAAGCCCTTCCTCCTCTCTCCCCTTTCAGATCCTGGAAATTTTATTATCCAAGTTCAGAGGCTTAACTTTGTCATGAGAGGATATGGACTGTTCTCCTGGAAGCCCAACTTCCTGAGCCTCATCCAACAGGAACATTGGGGGCCACCCAAGCAGAGCAGCGCAGAGTCAGGCTTGTTGAGCCAACAGGAGGAGTCACAGGGCTTCATGCCCACCTTCCAGCACGGTGCGTCGTGTGTATTTCAAGACCCCAGTTTGCCTCTGCTGTTACCATAGTAGAAACAGCTCCCCTTTGCATGAAGCATGGTTTCTGTCCACCTCACTAGTACTTCTTTCAGTTGCTAAGCTAATTTTAGTCACAGGATATACCCCAAGGCAAATGTGTGAGAATCAATCCTGCCCCATCCAAACCTTGGTGCCTTGATGGGTCATGAAGTACGTCATGCATATTGATAAATACATAAGAAAGCATTTACATTGTGAACAGCTAATTAAGAAAAAAACTTTAGTTTTTAAAGCAGCTTAAGGTTCATAGCAAAATTGGGTGGAGAGTACAGAGATTTCCCATATACTCCTGCTCTCACACATGCAGCTTCCCCCAAGAGCAACATCCCCCACCAGAATGGTACATTTGTTACAATCGATGAACATATGTTGACACATCATTAGCACGCAAAGTCCATAGTTTACCTTAGGGTTGTACATTTTATAGGTCTGGACAAATATATAATGACATGTATCCACCAGTATCATGCAGAGCAATTTCACTGCCCTAAAAGTCCTCTGTGCTCTACCTATTCAAATCCCCCTACCCAGACCCTGTCAACCACTGATCTTTTTGATGTCTCTATAGTTCTGCTGTTTCAAGGATGTCATTTTGTTGAAATCATTCAGTAAGGAGCCTTTTCAGATTGGCTCTTTCACTTAGTAATATGGATTCAAGTTTCCTCCATGTGTTTTCTGGCTTGATATCTCAGTTCTTTCTAGCTCTGAATGATATTCCATTGTCTGGATGCACCACGGCTTATTTATCCATTCACCTACTGAAGGGCATCTTGGTTGCTTCCAAGTTTTGGCAGTTATGAATACAGCAGCTAATTTTTAATAGAGAAGATTCAAGTTTATTCTCATTCCCCACTCTCATTCCCCAACATTTCTTGATAGAGTGAGGGGAAGAAGCAGCGCTAGAGTTGTGGGTAAATTCAGAGAAATAAGTCTGGAGTGTTACCTGCCAAGAAGGCAATGGTGAGAAAATATTGAGAAAATCAGCTATAGACAACTAATTCCTCTGGCTTTCTTTCTCCTTTTTTCTTTTTATGATCCTAGGAATTTCCATTGCCAAGATGGCTGATGGCGTTCCTTCTGGAAGGAGACAAAGGCATTTTGGGGAAGCTCCTAGCAATGTGTGGCTGGGACAGTCACAAGAAACACCCCAGCGCCATTCCTCCAGGAGCCCCAAAGCTACTGAGAAGGCCAGAAGTCCCAGGAGGAATCTCCTGCCCTCTCCTCAGCCTTGCCCTTCTGCTTTCCTCCATCCTCACCACGGTCCTGCTCTAGGCAAGCCACTGTAATTCTCCCTGCTCAGAGCTGTAGGTCTCCAGCTTAGGAGGCTTTTCTATGGAAACTTATGATGGCCTTGCCTCAGGGCTCTGCATTCTGGCCCCAGGCTCGCCCTGCCTCTAGAGCACCCTACACATCCATTGGCTCCCAGGTGACCTAGTGCCAAGCTGAGAGCCTTCTCTCCAGAGGCACAGGCATATGCCTCCAGGTCTGCCTGGTTTCCTGTTTTCTGAAGAAAAATTCATTTTTCTGAGTAAGATCACCTTTGGTGACAAGAAATAGTCAGTAGCCATCAATCTTCAATGACCTTCAGAGGTCATAGAGTTTCTGTGATTTGTGGAGTGCTTTTGGCCCATTGTCACACTTGATTCTCCAAAACTCCTTTAGGTTAGGGATTATTGAACATCAGAAGTGTCAGATGACTTTCCCAGGGTCCTCTGAAAAGTGGGATTAATCCAGGATCTGTGCCGCCACTTTTTGGCCAGAACCATATCTTCTTGCATCTTTCCTATCCAAAATGATGTCGAGAGTGATTTTCCTCCATTATTCATATTAACACTTGATTGTGTCTTTTTCCCATCAATCTACACATCTCCTTTAACCTTTCTCTTGATGCTCTATTTAATTTTTCCTTTATCACTTACCTGCTTCTCTTAGGTCTAGTTCTAGTTTCTCCCTAACTTTTGGAAAATATGGAGCAATAGAATGGATGTCAATTGAAGATTGATCCAAAACAAGGTTCATCTGGAGGAGCACTTGGTGGAGTCATCACACCTGCTGCAGTGGCCATCTGTTTTAGGATGAAAGTTTGGGGGTATCTGGCTAGCTGTGTGTGGTATATCCGCATGGCTTGTGCACACAATTTCGGTTGCACTCCCAGGTAATGGTTAGCCCTTACCATCCTGGCTCCTAACTGCTCCTGAGATTTATGAAAAATCCTGAATATTTACATCAGCCCAAGAGTGGGACCTCCGCAGACTGCCGCCTCCCCTTCAGAACAGCCCCTTCAGATTTTCTCTCTGTGGTATCCTGGAAGGTAACTTCACACTGACCTCAATGCTGGGCGGGTGGGGTGAGGAGTGGGTGAGAGGAGCAACAGGAATGAGAAAAGAGCACAGGCTTCTGAATCAGAATCTCTTGGGATCCAGTTCCAGCTTTCCTGTTTGCTTGCCATGACCGTGGGGGAATCAATCAGTTTACTTGCCTATAAAATTGGAATACAGTCACGCATCACTTAACAACAGGGATACATTCTGAGAAACGTGTTGTTAGGCAATTTTGCATTGTGTGAACATCATAGAGTGTACTTACACAAACTGAGATGGTATAGCCTACTACACACCTAGGCCATGTGATACTAATCTTAGGGGACCACAGTCATACATGCTGTCTGTGGTTGAATGAAATGTCGTTATGCAGCGCATGACTGTAATATTACTATTAGTAATATTTACTTTGGAAAATTGTGAAAATTTAAAAAAAATATGTAGAAAGGGCCTTGAACTGTGCCCAGCACAAACCCATTGTTAATGTTAATGAGATAAGATTTTAAAAAATGCTTTCTCCTCCAAATTCTAAGAATCCTGTGTAAAGAACAGTCCACAGAACGATTCTGAACAGCTGTTTGCTTTGAGTAAAAGACATTGCTCCCATTTTTATAAACAGCTTTTGTAAGTAACATGGGCAATCCCTCCAAACCAATCCCTTCCACATCCTCTGAAACTAACTAGATTTTATTATTAAATATTTATGAATATTTGCCATATTTGTGGGAATGTTCATTTTTAGAGACCAAATACATGAGATCTAATTCTATGTGTTTATAAAGTATTTCCCACATAATTTTAAAGGAATTTGAGACAGCTTATAGTAAAAGCCATATTTGTAATTCCTATCAATGATACAATGAGGCTGGATTTTTACATGGCAATAACATTTTTAAAAACACATCAGGTTCTCTTACGTAATTGATACATACAATGCATTCATAACTAACGTTTTAGTGAGCTGCAGTGTAAAAATAATTTTCCTGAAAGACAGGAAACTAGTTGTAGTTTTCTGTGTGCCTTTAAGTAGCTGTGTGACTTCAGGCAAGACTCGCATTCTGTTCTGAACTGCAATTTCATCCTTGTAATCTGAGGCAGCTGAAAGAATTCGGGGATGCCAGTTATCCCTCCAAAATATTATGAGTTAATAATGAAAGTCACTAGTTCAAATTATTGCAAGGATTTCAAATTGCTGTGTTCTTGTCTTGAGACATGTTGTTTTTCATTTCTAGGATATGTATGTGTGTGTGTAATTTTATGAAAAAATTTGATCAGCAGTACAATTCCAGGGTATCCTGGTGTACATATCTCTGGATTTGTTGTCAAAAAATCTGATTCTTCCTTACTGGCTGTGTGACATCAAGCAAATGACTTAGCTTCCCTGAGCCCATAATGCAAATGCTCTGACTCCACCCTTCTCCATATGTTTGCTCCATTCCAGACTTCCTGTTGCTCGAAGTCCAGGGAACCAAAGCTTGTTCACCTTGATATTTGCCACAGCTGGACAGGGCCAGCACAACACATACTTGTTTTCGGGTGAAATGGAATTTCAGTTTCATTTTCTTTCTTTATCAAATGCTTTATTTTTTTTGCATCAATTAATATGTTCACATGGATTTTCTTTGTCAGCCTGCTGATATAGTGGATTACACTGATGATTTTCAAGTGTTAACCCAGCCTTGCATACCTGGTATAAATGTCAGTTGTGGTTTATAATTCATTTTTACATCACTGGATTCACTTGCTAATATTTTGGTGAGGGTGGTTACACGAAAATTCATGAGAGATATTAGTCTGTAGTTTTCTATTTCTTTTTGTACTGTCTTTGGTTTTGTATGAGTGCAATACTAGCCTCATAAAATGAGTTCTATTTTCTGGAAGAGACTGTGTGAAATTGACATTAATTCTTCTTTAAATGTTTGATAGAATTCTTCAGGGAATCCATCTGAGTCTGAAGAGTTCTATTTAGGGAGGTTTTAAGTTATAAATTCAATTTCTTCCACAGTTATAGGACTATTTAGGTTATTTCATCCTCATTGAATTTGCTAGCTTGTAGTTTTTGAGGACTTGATCCACTTCCAAGTTATTGAATTTATGGGGGTAAAACTGTTCAAAGTATTTCTCTCTTATCCTTTTAATGGCTTCAGAATCTGTAATGACATCCTCTGTTTCATACTGATATTGGTGATGTGCGTCTTCTCTCTTTTTTCTTTGTCAGCCTTGCTAGAAGTTAATCAATTTCATTGATTTCTTCTGAAGAACCAGGTGTTTGTTTCATTGATTTTTTCTCTATTGTTTTCAATTTTGTGAATTTCTGATCCTCATTATTTTCTTTCCTCTGCTTCCTTTGGGTTTATTTTGCTCTTTTTCTTTTTCCCAATTACTTGAGGTAGGAGCTTAAATTATTGGTTTGAGATCTTTCCTCTTTTCTAAACTAAGAATTTAGGACTATAAATTTCCCTCTAAGCACTGCATTAACTGCACTCACATATTTTGATGCATTGTATTTTCATTTTGATTCAGTTCTATATATTTTTTATTTCCTTTGAGACTTTCTCTTTGTCCCATGGGTTATGTTACAAGTGTGTTGTTTAATTTTCAAGTTATTGGAGATTTTCCTATGATTTATTTTTAGTTTGATTTCCATTATGGTCAGAGAACATATTTGATATGATTCCATTTCTTTTAAATTTGTTGAGGTTTGTTTATAACTCAGGATATGGTCTATCTTGGTGAATGCTCCATGGACGCTTGAAAAGAATGTGTATTGTGCTGTTATTGAGTAGAATGCTCCAAAAATGTCAGTCAAATCCTGTTTGCTGATGGTGTTATTCAGTTGTTCTATATCTTCACTGGTTTTCTGTCTGGTTGTTCTATCAAGGCTGAGGTGATAAGTCTCCACCTGTAATTGTGGACTTGTCTATTTCATCTTTCAGCTCCATCAGTTTTTCCTTCACATATTTTGAGAGTCTGTTGTTTAGTTCATGCACATTTAGGATTATAATGTCTTCCCTGTGGATTAATCTTTTTATCATTATGTAATGTCCTTTTTGGTCTCTATTTTTTCCTTTCCTCTGAAGTCTACTTTATCTGGTATTAATATAGCCATTTCTGCATTCTTTTTAAATTAATGTTTTCATGGTATATCTTTATCTATATTTTTACTTTCAACTTGCCTAGGTCATTGCATTTGATGTTTGTACATCATTGTATTTGTATGTGTCTTGTAGACATATTTGACCATATTGTTAAACCCACTCTGTCAATTTCTGTCTTTTGATAAGTATTTAGATTATTTACATTTGAGATAATTATTGATATGACAGGACTTACAGCTGCCATTTTATTATTTTCTTCTATATCTTGTTTTCTCATTTCTCTCTTCTTGCCTTCCTTTGGGTTACTTGAACAATATTTTAGGATTGCATCTTGACTTATTAGTAGTTACTGCCACCATATAAACCCCATATGAGATGAGAGTGCGTGGTCATAAATCCTGTGGCAAGCATTTTCCCCCAAGATGCTCAGAGCTGTCACAAATTCAACCTCATTAGTCCTTGAGTTAAAGATCAAAGACTTTATCTCTCTTGTATAAGTGGAAAGATTAAAGAACAACAGATACTTGCTCAAAGTCATGTTTTAAGCCAGTAGTTGAATTAGTAGTTAAACTCCCTCCTTGGATATATGAGATAATTGGCTACACCAGCTGATGTCTGCAATGCTAATTATTTCTGATGCTTAATTTATAACCAAACTGGGACTTCTATCCTTTCAGAAAGAAATGTGTAGTCTGGTTCAGGGAGACCTGGCTCAGTCACGGTTTATTTAGCATGACATGTAATGATGTGTATGATGTCTAATGATAATAGCTCACCTCATCTCAAGGCTTTTGGGACTTTCACTGAGAGCTTTCACTGGATTTATCCATTCATTACTTCCTTCGTTCATTAAACAATCCTTGTCAAATGCCAACAGAGCTCAGTAGTGCTTCCAAGTCAGGAGCTACAAAGGTGAAAAGTGAGGAAGGCAGCCAGGAACACAAACAATTAGAGACTCAGGGATATGTGCTATCGAAAAGGGAGCAATGAAAAGCCAGGAGATAGGAAAAGTGGGCTGGAGAAAACCATTCAGAAGTGACTGCCCTTAATGTAGAAATTTGGCAGGTAGCCAAGAGTGCAAAAGCTATTCTAAGCAGAGTGTTCCAGACCGAAGGGACAGCAAGTGCAAAGACACTGACTTAGGGGCTAATGTGTGTCCGTGAAAGGCAAGGAATTCAGTGTGGCTGGAGATGAGGAAGGCAAGTGTAGATTTATGGGAAATTAGACCAAGGAGAGAAGCTGAGGCCAGATTATGAGAGGCCCTGAGTTTCTGCCACCTCCAAGGCAGCACACTGTGATGGGAAGAGCACAAACATTGGAGGCAGATCTAGCTTTGATACCACTGCTTCCTTATTTATGGGATTCCTTGCTTTCCCCTCCTCACAGCCACTCAAACAGTTGTCCAAGGTGCCTAAGGCATTAGAAAAAGAATGGATTTACAAAGCCATAAAAATACCAATGCAATTTCATCTAATAGTTTATATATGTGTCTGGATTTGAAATCAGCCAAGTAGGGCTTGAAGCCACTTTGCTCTGGTTATAGGATCTGGCGAAGCTTTAGAAATTGGCTGAGGACCAGGCCGTGCAGAGTAACTGTTTGCCAACATCTGCTTCCAAGGTACCTGGAGCCGCTGTCTTCAGCCGTCAGACTTTCCACTGCTCCTTGTGAATGTCTTGGGAATGTGTCCCCAGGGGCACAGCTCAGTGTTAGGAATGTTGACATCTAGATCTCAGGACAGGTTAATTGTGTCCACTAGTAGCACTTGCATTCACATACTCTTCCCAAACTGTTCCCTGGGAGAGAAGTTCCTGGAATCATTATCAGTCAAGATTGATGCCTTTTCTCTTCTTTTTTGTTCCTTTTTATTTCCTCCAGAGAAGATGATTTATTGAATACAGTAGCCAAAACTTGAAAACGTCTACTACCGTGTCTATTAAACCAGAACCAATGGACATACCACTCAGTTTAGAAAGCTGTCTGCACCTACACTGGGTAACAGCTGTGTTGACAGTCCTGGGATGAATGAGAAAAATGTAATAGAGGTTTAAAATGTATGACTAAGTGACTCCATTCTTTGATGCTCCACTCTCTGAAGAGGACTACTTTTATTTTTCTACAGCGGAATTCAGCAACTGCCAAGGGCGGTCATGGCTTTTCAGGTTTATCTAAGGATAACCATTTGATGAACATACACTACTTTGTACACACCTCACACCTAAAAATATACATGTCACACAGACACACACCCACACCACAAAATGTGTGCATGCAACTTCCTGTTTGCCGAGGATCATTACAAGTGTTACCATCATGCATCTCCCACTTGGGAAGAGGAGTGGGGTGGGTCAACATTATAGCAGTCATGACCATGTATGCTCATATGATAGACCAGGTGCTCAGATAAAACATCCTCTCAGTAACTCTTTAAGTCAGGCATTGTCCTCTTCACTCACAGGTGAGGAAACAAAGGCTCAGTGAGGCTAAGTTACTGGCTCAAAGTCACACAGCAGGTGACTCTGTTTGTCTGACTCTCAAGCTCATTTTCTACACTTCACCAAACCAAGACCATCCCCCACAGACAACTGAATCAAATAAAATTATGGAGAAGCCTGATTTTCACAAAAGAGGTATTATCATCTCTTCTGCCTTCCATGCCCATCATTCATAAATTTATTCATTCATTCAAAACATTTATATATGCGGGGTCTACTACATGCTGGACACTGCTCATTTTGAGAAACCCATCACAGCCAAAACCAAATGTACCGAGAAGCAGCTCCAGCTCCAGGTTTTGTTTCATTTACATCTCACATGCCAAAAAGCAGAGATAACTCTGCAAGTCAGGTAATCAAAAGAACAAGAAATTAGAGGGATCTGTAAACGTCAGCTCAACTCTTTCAACAGGGATATTCCTTCCCACTTCTGAGTAGGTGTACTAGTTTCCTAGGGCTATTGTAACAATTCCCACAAATTGTGTGGCTTAAAACAACAGATATTTATTCTCTCACAGTTCAGGAGTCCAGAGGTCAGAAATTAAGGTGCCAGCAGGACCATACTCCCTCCAAAACCTCTAGGGGAAGATCCTTTCTTGCCTCTTCTGGTTTCTGGTGGTTGCCATCAATCCTTCGTGTTCCTTGGCTTGTAGCAGCATAATTTCTGCCTCTGCCTTCACATGGCCTTCTTATCTATATATATCTCAGTGTGTCCATGCCTCTTCTTATAAGGACACCAGTCATATTGGATTTAGTGCCCACCCTAAGCCAGTATGATCTCATCTTAACTAATTACATCTGTCAAGGTCCTATTTCCAAATAAGGTTACATTCTGAGGTTCCAGATAGACAGAAATCAGGGAGGACACTATTCAACCCACTATAATAGGAAAAAAATCAGGGAACACCTAACTTGGTTTCTCATCTACTCCCTTGCTACCAACATGACTATCTACTAATTTCCCAAATGTATGCCTTGATGCCCTCCTTCTGACCCTGTACCTCTTGGCCTAATAAAAATCTTGGTTGGAAAGTCCTTGGAATCACTCTCTTGCCCCATGAATCTAAGTCCTTGGGCAAGTAATCTTCCTTCAGACCTGGATACCTAGGACAACGGACCCAGTGCTCCAAGAATCTTACTTAGCTAGGAGAGGATATGAATCAGTGGACAAAATGAGATCTGGAACCAGACTAGTGTGGGATTAATTGTCAGCTCTACTACCCACTAATGAGATTTTAGAAAAGTCATTTAGCTTCCATAAACCTCAGTTTCCTCATCTGTAGCATGGAGAATGTATAACTCACAGGGTTATTGAGAGTATTAAATTAGGTAATAATTTAATATTCTTAAATGGTAGCTATTAGTAGTACTAGTAAAGCTAAAGAAACACAAGACCCATGGGGAGGCTATAGTCAGCTCTTCTATTCGGTCCACTCAGAAGAGTATGGACTGGTTGAAAGAAAATAGAAACTCTCTCCCACATCCAGAGTGCTCCAGAAAATGGTAGTGTCTTCCACCCCCTGCACCTGAGAGACTCATTGCCCTATTTTACCTGCAATAAGAGTTTGAGAGAAAGATTGAGATTTGAAGAGCTCAGAATGCTCGATGGCTCTATCCTTGGCCATGAATACTATTTCTCTGGCACTTCATGGGATTCCTCCAGGTTTTGCTTCCAACTAGCCATGAACTCCTCTCTTACTACCTGCTTCCCTTCCTGGTGGAAGAGTAAAACTAAATGACTAGCTTAAATAATTCTGAAAAGGAAGAAAAAAGAGAAGTAATGCATTAAGACAGGTAAAAGTCATATTAGAAAACTATAATAATTAAAACAATGTGGTTGTTACAGACTGAATTGTCTCCCCTGAATTCATATATTAAAGACCTAAACCCTCAGTACTTCAGAATGTGCCTGTGTTTGGAGATAAGACTTTTAAAGAGCTGATTATGTTAAGATGAGGCTGTTAGGGTAGTGTCCTTACAAGAAGAGTAATCTGACTGGTGTCCTTACAATCTGACAGTTGTATTTACAAGAAGAGGAAATTTAGACATACAAAAAGAGACGACAGGGATGTGTACACACAGAGGGAAGACCAAGTGAGGATCGAGCAAGTAGGTGGCTATCTACAAGCCAAAGAGGGAGGATTCAGATGAAACCAAACCTGCCAACACCTTGATTTTGGACTCCCAGCCTCCAGAACTGTGAGAAAATAAATTTCTATAGTTTAAGTGACCTAGTCTGTGGTATTTTGTTATGGCAGTGCTCATAAACTAATACAGTAGTGTTGACACAATAAAAGGTAGACTGGTAAGATGAAAACAACAACTGTATTTCTACATAAAACCAAACACAAAGTTAGAAAATTAAATATAAAAATATACCATTTAGAATAGCATCAATCTAATAAAAGATGTACAAGACCTCTACACAGAAATCTCTAAAACATTATTGAGAGAAATTCATATAACACCTAAATAAATGGAGAGGTCTACCATGTTCATGGATCAGAAGACTCAACATTGTAAAGATCTCAATTCTCTTTTAAATTGACCTATAGATTTAAGGAAATCTCTATAAAAAAATCAAGTAGGTTTTTCTGTTGGAAATTCACAAGCAGAAATGAAAATTTATATGAAAATGGAAAAGGCCTAAGAGTAGTCAAGGTAATTTTAGCAGGAGAGCAAAGTGGGAGGAATTACACTTCTAAGTATCAAGTCTTACAAAGCTTTGGTAATTAAGAATTTGTGATATTAGGAAAGAACACACAACTAAATAAATGGAAAAAATAGCGCAGAAATAGATTCAATTAAATGTGGGTACGTAATTTATGATAAGGTGGAATTGCAGAGCAATGGTAAAGTAGGCCTTTTTATGAAATGGCGATATATCTACTGGAAGTCCTTTCTGGGGGGAAATGAAGCTTGACCTCTGCCTCACATCATAAAAACACACACAAAAATACTTCCCAGGTGAATTATGACTATAAATGTAAAAAATAAAGTAAAGGTTCTAGAAGACAATACAGAAGAATATCACATGATTTGGGAGATGCAAACATTCCTTAAATGGGAGCTAAAAAGCACTAATCACCAAATAAAGGGACCTCATTCAATTTCAGAATGTCTGCTCATTGAAATATACAATTAAGAACACCAAGAGCCAGGTCACGGAGTAGTGGAAGGTAGTTGCAACACATAAAGCAAAACAGAAAAGGGCTTGTATCCTGAATACACAAAGAATCTCTACAAATTAGTAGAAAATAAGGCAAACAACACCAAAAAATGGGCAAAAGATTTGAACAGAGACTTCACAAAAGAAAATATCCAAATGACAAAAAAATATATAAGATTTTTCAATGGCACTAGCCATTAGAGAAATGCAAATAAAACCCCCAGTGAGATGCACACATCAGAATGGCTAAAATGGAAAAGACTGATAGAATGTGGAGCAATGTGACATCTCTTTCACTACTAGTAGGAGGATAAATTGGTGTGTGATATTTTTATTTAGATAAATGGGGTTCATAAATCTATGTAGGATAAAATCTATACACAGATGTTAAATGAAATGAATTCTATCATACGTATCAACACGAATAGATCTCAAAAATATTGTTGAGGCAAAAAACAAGATGAAGAATAATGCGCATGGAACAATACCATTTATCTAAATTAAAAACTCACCCATACCCAGAGAAACCAATACTATATCTTGGTTATGGGACTATATGTTTGTAAGAAGATAAAAAGCAATGACTGGAAAACATACACCACGTTTATGGCAATAGTTGCCACAGAAGAGGGAGGAGAGAAATAAGATAGAGGTGGGTGGTTAAAAGATATTTTCGTTCATTTGAGAATATTTGCTCTCCTTAAAAATACAAGAATATAGAAAACAATTGTTAATTTTGGGTGGTGGGAATATGTTTACTTTTTGATTTTTTAGAACTTTTATCTACTTTGAACTCTTTTCTTAGAATGTATAAATGAATAAGGGCTAGCTCCTGTTCCCCTGACACCTTTGGGAATTCCCTGGCTCCACTCCTCCTCGACACTGACCGTTGTATCGCCACCCCCATTTGAAACCTCTCCTCTCATCTTTTCTCCCTGGTATCTGTTCTTCTGCATTGTAGCTGGACCCTCCTCTTCTTGACTCAGCTCTGTGATGAACACCTTGGTTACTTGGTCTCCCCCACCCAGCCTGGCCTGAGCTTTTGTGGCCTGTCACCCCTGGTCAGATCCAAGTTTCCAGGGCTCCTCCTACACAGGAAAGAAATCAGGTCAGCTAAACAGTTTCCCCCAGAATTCCAGCTCGACACTTTGCTCATGGGAAGTCCGAGGGATTCGGGCCCATTTGAAGTCAGTGCTGCTGTTTCCATCTGGCATTGGTTCAGACTGAGCAAAAACTCAGTTTTGGAGCTACCCAGATCCAAATGCTATGTTTCACTCCATATGGAGTCTCATTCCTCAGCTGTGTGGAGGAGCCTCTTAATCAGAAGGAAGAGAACCTGTCTGTGTGCCTTGCTTCAGCCTGAGGCACAGAAGCCAAGGTTAAGTCAGGCTAACATGCCCGCCTCTGTCCTCCAGTATTAGGCACGATTACAGCTCCCCACTCCATGTTTCTTTCTCAAACAGGGACCCAGCAGACAGTCTAGTTCTGCCTTTCCTCTTTTACTAGATGATGTGTTATGTATATGGCATTTTGGTGCTCATCTGATCCATGGATTCTCGACATGGCGGAGGCCCCAAGTGAGACCCTTAAAACCAGACTTTTGAGTAAATCCCTGATTTGGAGATATCAGAACTTCTATGAGAGGTGCGTGGAGCTGTGAGATGAACTGGCCTTCTCGGGACAGGGAGTTGACTCAGCAAAACTCAGAAAGGAGCAATTTGTGGGGGTATGGTCAGATCCCAGAAAGATTTCTCTCTTAGCTAGAGTCTGAAACTCGTGCAGGTGGAGGCCTGAAAGGTAAACTCAGACTGGAGGTCTGAGAAACTGGCACTTCTACCTGTTGAGAGCACAAACCGTGGGTATTTTCAGGGCAAAGGAGAGGCATCACTGGGATTTTTTTAAATATCAACACTTATTGAACTCTCCAGGCTACAAGGAAACAGGCACCCTTCTACTGCCGCACAGAGTCACTCAATAAGGTAACCATGCCTGGCCCTATGGGAGCATTGGCTCACCTAGGCCTTGAGGAGATCCCGATGCTGACAAAGTGTTCACTGTCGTGAAGCCAGACTCCTGATGTGTGCACTTTGCCTCTCTCTTCTCTCACATTCCACGTTTTTGTTCCACCTTCCTTTACTTATTTTACAAAAATTTTAATGACCCACAGGCACAGATTGCTAAGCTCTCATGGGGCTTGACATTTCTGAAATGCTCTCAAGCTACAAAGCAGTGAGCAAGTCACAGGAACCCAGACACAACGTCCTCTGGGCAATCTGGGTACAGTATGCACAAGGGTTTCAGGCTGCTCGGGCCCTTTGCCCCCACTCACTAGCTTTCCAGGAATGACCCTAAAAAATCCCTAAGGACACATGACAGTTTGTGCACGGTGCTGTTCATTGAAGCAGTGTTTATAGGAAGAGATGCGTTGGATAAATTATGACCCAACATATGATGGAATCATGAGCAAGCTCTAAGACGCATTTTTTAAAAGAAATTTGAAAAATGTGGGGAGAATGCTTCTGTGAAAATAATAAGTGAAAAATCAACTACGTATAAGTGAAACAATAAATATATATATATATAATTGCATATAAATTATGACTCAGCTTTGTTAACTCCATACGTAAATGTACTCATCTATGAAAGACTGGAAGAAGATATGCTTAAACGTTAATATGCGTTTGTCCAAGTTGTAAAAATTTAGAGAATTTTTATTTTTCTCTTTACACTTCTCTATATTTTCAAGATGTCCTACAGTTGAACTTGTATTAATTCCATAATCAAACGCAGAAGTTGTTATTAAAAAAGAATAAAGTAATACACTTCACAGCTGTTTGTTGAGCATTGATGATGTGCCTGGTGCTGATCTGTTCTAAGTGAAGAAATAGAGAAAGAGACAAGTGGAGAAAAGGAAAATGATAAACAAAGCCTGATGTTCTTCAGAAAGGAAAAACCGGTTCCTTACACCCTGCGCTATGTGGAGGATCACAGGCTGGCTGGACCAAAGCCAAGCTGTGCTGCAGAGGCTGAGCTGAGACACTCAAGGCCAAGGGGGCCCACATGCAAGGAGCACTTCTAGGTGATGCACTGTTCCTGGTGCACAGTTGTTCCTGCGAGACACCCTGCTGGGAGGCAGGCCTTGGGATTCCATGCCCAGCCCTGCTCCTGCATCTGGATAAGGACGGGGAGTCAGTCCCTAGTCCCTGGAGTCTCAAATGTCCTTTCCATGCCTGACAAATTAAGACACAGTGACACTCTTGCGCTGTCTCGCAGCTATCAGATTCTCCTAGATAAGAGATGTGCATCCTTCCTTCGAGCGTGCATGTCTTTCTCCAGGACCCAGCTGTCCAGTCCAGATGTCCTCACAGCCTATTTTATAGGCCAGGTCCTGATGTTGGTGCAGTCAAGAAGGCCAAAGATCAGAAAGGGTGAATTTGTTTTCTTCTTGCTCAGCTATAAATGCCACTGTTCTGAATAGTAAACGAGGGATAATTACTTTCAAACCCCCTTGGAGCTCATGGCACCACCCCCTCTTGACCTCCCGCGGGTATAAGGCGATCCCCCAGGGCTCCAATCATTTCCACGTGCCCGCTGAGACGTGCCTCCTCCTTTCTGTACTTTGTTTTGTCTTTTTCCTCTCTGTCTCTCTAAGGATTCTTTTGCAGGGACTCCATTCCGTCCCTTTGCAATAACCTGTACTGTGGGGCAGCATCTGCCTAGAGCCAGAAGAGAAGCGGCTGCCTGCTCAGACCCCACAGGTTCCACCCCACACTGAAGCTGGCGTCAGGTTTCCAGGCACACACAAAAGAGCCACCACCCTCTGTCCCTTTGCTTGGCCCTTGGATTACCCAGAAGATGAGAATCAGCACAACCACCTGCTTTACTGATGAGGCCATAAGAAGGATCAATCAGGCTTTCCAGAATAAAAGAGCTCTGAGATCTTCGAGGTCTCGTGCAGGGGTTAGCTGTCGTTATTATTAGCTGGGAGATGTTCATGACTCACAGGATATAATTAGAGGCTAATTCCCTGCTAAATCCCATGACCCTGACCACAGCTGTGGTGAAAACAGGCCACAGTGAGGCCAGCGTGACAATGGAGTGGAGGGACCGTGCCAGGAGGAGAGGAGGCAGGACACGGCGGGGTGAAAGCCGAGGGGCAGGGTGAAGGCGGTGGCAGCGTGCAGGTGTGCCTGACCCGCGTGGCGCGTCCCTTTTGCGTGAGCTCCTGGCCTGGCACACACAGCACCTGTGCTGGACGGCCCTAGTGAGCCCAGTTCTGTAGGCGTGTGTGTTTGTAAACTCTTAGTTGAGGGTTTCCATTTAAATGCCAGTTCAGAGTGGAGCCCAGACTTTAAGAGCTGTACCAGTGGCTGTGAGGGGGCTGGAGCAGGGACGTGGGTGTGAACTTCAGTCCGCCATGCCTGGTCTGTGTCCTGGAGGAGGTGATCTAATCTCCCTGTGCTTCAGTTTCCTCATCTGCAATGTAACAAGAGAACCAGCCTCATCGGGTTGTAGTTTGTTAAAATGGATTAATACACGGGAGTCCCCTTGCATATGGTCTGGTACAGAATAAGTATTAGCTATTATGATTATAATGATGCCCAGAATTAAAATTTAGGCCTGTCATGAAGATCTTCAGATACAGCCTAAGAGCCTTCAATTCTCGTGTTCCTAAAATGAGTGAGGCTCCTCATGTCACAGATGGGTGCAGAGCAGGTGATCAAAAATCAGCCAGGAAATGCTAAAGACATTTCACGGGCACTGTGCTCAGGCCACGATAGATGCATAGAGGAGTTGCAGATCCTCTTTCTCAGCGAGGTCCAGGCCAGTGAGGGCTTCAAACAATGACATTGGGGAAGCAAGACACAAGGTGGGATGGAGAAAATGTGCCCAGGCATCACGGGGCTTGGTGTTCAGGGGAGTCCAGCCGACCCAAGGAGCAACTTCCCAGCTCCACCCCTGCCCCCGTGTGACCTGCCCAGGCCATTGACCTTCTCTGACCTCACTCCTCAGGCTCTGAGAGGACCGAAAGTCACCAGAGATGAGGACAAGCTTTGTGAGCAGAGATGCTCTAACCGACTGAGTGTTGTCACCTTAGGAAGGTGCCAGGTTGGCTGCCTGCACTCAAGCCTCTGGAGAGGATGAGACACATCCATAGCCAAACCTCCTCCCACAGAACCAAGCCCAGGGCAGAGGACAACGGGTGGGAAGGGCTGTGCACAGAGGATGGAGAAAACTTTCCAGTCAGCTCTGGTGGAAGAATCTGGATGGTTTTCTGCATTAGAGCAGAGCCTTTATCGCGGGTGGAATATAAAAACCTGCAAGTTAAAGGAAGAATGGGGAGATGCATTTCAGGGGGAGGGAGGAGGAAAGGAAGGATCGGTACATCCTCAGGGAGCAGCGATCAATTCCTTTGCATATTTGAACACCTAATACACGTTAGGCGTGTGCAAAGATGAGTGAGCAATGGTCCCTATGCTCAAGGAGGTCCGAGTGAGCGGGCAGAGGGACTCAGGAGAACAGTGAGATGGAGGGTGCCGTGGAGATGCAGAGAGGCATGCCCAGTGCAGACTGAGGCACAGACTTAGGGCTGCGGGACCAACTGTGCCGGTTTTAGCATCTGAAGGCCCATGTTGTGGAAACTCACCAGTCCCCTTTAAACCAGGGCAACTACTCCCCCTACTTGGGGCTTGCTGTTATGGGCTGAATTGTGTCCCCCCAAATTCATATGTTGAAGTTCTAACCCCCAGTACTTCAGAATGTGATTGTATTTGGAGACTAGGTTGTTAAAGAAGTAATTAAGTTAAAGTAAGATCAATAGGGTGGGCCCTAAGCCAATATGACTGGTATTCTTATCAGAAAAGGAAGTTAGAACACAGACAGGCACAGAGGAAAGA
Organism: Tapirus indicus; assembly: GCA_031878705.1. Lineage (NCBI taxonomy): Eukaryota > Metazoa > Chordata > Mammalia > Perissodactyla > Tapiridae > Tapirus > Tapirus indicus. Next base: position 78,089,789 of record CM062921.1, read on the forward strand.
CCATGGGAAGACACAGGGAGAAGAGGGCCACCTGCAAGCTGAGGAGAGAGGCCTGGGACAGATCCTTTTCTCATGGTTGTCAGAAGGAACCAACCCTGCTGAGACCTTCATCTTGGACTTTCCAGAACTGCTAGAGAATTAGTATCTGTTGTTTAAGCCACCCAGACTGTGGGATTTTGTTATGGCAGCCCTAGCAAACTAATGTGCTCAGTAAAGGGAGCCTTGAAACAAATACCAGAATAGGTGGTTAGGCTGGAGACAGACAGGACCCCAGTAATGAAGGCCATATGTGGCAGACTGGGGAGTTTGGGAATTGTCCTCAAGGACAAGGGGAAGCTGGAACACAAAGTGGGGCCCGAGACATCTGATCAGGTTTGAGTTTTAGCCAGTTACTCTGCGGATAGAGTAGGGGGCGAAGGGGCCCAGAGAGAGCTAACAGAGGGACCCAACTATAGCTAAGGGCACGGCTCAGAATCCTGCACAGAGCCTATCGCTTTCACCTTTGTCTCTTACTGACATGTGCCTTAGGCAAGTTCCTCCTGGCCCACCACCCCCAGTTTCCCCAGAGGTTCCACTGCCCACTACCCTGGCAAGAGTGGTGTCCTCCCATGGATTCACCTTGCAGAATGTGGGGAGAGAACCCAAGAAGTCAACTGTTCTATCAGACATGCCTTTCCTCCTCCTCCTAAGGAAGTGGAGGGGGAGGGTGGGCCAGTTTCAGCCCCATCTTCGGTGAGCCCACTGAGACCTAGTGGCCACCTCCACTCTGGGAACCCCACCTTCTTCCTGGTGGAGGGTGGAGAGACGCCACAGCAATCAGCACACACATGCTCAGTGGAACTGCAGCTGATGTATCGCACAGGCACACGCCCCCAGGGAGCTAATGCCATCACAGATGTGAAGCAGAAAAAGGGAGGTCAGTTGCCCAGCCCTCTGGGCCCAGCCCAGAAGCTGAGCATACGCAGAGGACATTTGCTAATGGGGAAAGTTCTCTGACCTTCGTTCTTGGCTCAGAAAAGAAAAATTGTTGAAACAGTTGGGGAAAGTGGTGGTTTTGGGCAAGGTTTAGACAGAGAAAGAACAGAGATGTCACCTAAGACATTTCCCGGCCACACTCTTTCAGGTGGTGCTGAGTCCCACATATGGGATTCTGGAGAGCAGCCCCTCTTCCTTCACTTCCGTGGCCTCTGCTGGGGCATTGCTAAGTGCTCTGGACAAAGAGTTTAAGTCAGAGGGCAGGCAACTGTCAGAGATGACACTAAACACGGTGCCCTGAAGACCTGGCTTGGCCACATGTGCTCATAAGTGGCTGAAAATCCACTTGGAAGAGTCTCTCTGGGTCTCCACAAGTCCCTAAAGGCCAGTTGACCACACACTAATTGGTGACTGGATCATTTGACATTGGATGGCTAATTTGCTCAATGACCAGTTTACAGATTGACCAAAATTGTTTAAAAAATTATTCATTAAAATCTCCAGCGATTTATATTAGAGGCATTGGCAGAGCCTACAAGAGCTGTAGGAGTTGGGGCTCCAGGGATCTGGGGCCTCCAGATTTTCCTGCTACCCCCAGTCCCTCCCTCTGTAAGCCAGGCAGTCCGGGCAGGGCCATGTGCTGACTGTCTCCTGCCTTTCCCCATCACAGAATTCCTCTGTGCCCCAGAATCCCTACAGCAGCACAAATGGGATGTTCTTTACAATATCGATAAGCTGATAAAATCATCACACCCAGGAAGAACTGCCACACACTAGATCAGGAGCCAAAAGAGACAAGTTGTTGACAAATCTGTATGTTCAATATGCTCACTAAATTAGTCATTTGGCAAAATGATTCATTACTTAATTGGCTTTCACCGAATTGGAAGAGCAGCTAGGAGCACCCCAGAAAAAGAGACAATGAAATCTGCAAGACTGCAGTGCAGAATTGGGCCTAGAGATTCGAGAGAGGAATGGAGGGGGTGAGGGTCGGGGAGGATGGAGGGAGAAGCATTGGTTCTGCTGCTCCTCTCCCAGGGTGCAGAGTCCTCACTAATCTCAAATAGTGAAGAATGGTCTTCCCATCCTTTTTCTCATTTGATCCTCACACAATCTTGCGAAGCAAGGCAAGTCTTTTAATCCTATTTTCAGATGAATAAACAGGCTTAGAGATGTGGTTTTCCAAGATTATGAAGTTAATTCTTTACAAAACTGAAAGCTGAAACCCAATTCTTTAGTTGCTAAGATCCATGTTCTAGTCCATCTCACAGATGGACTGACAGCCAGGGATAGAGAGACCTGGAGTGCAGACTGATTACCTCACCACTGTGTTTTCGGGGCCTTGCACACAGGGGGTGCACAGCAAATATATCTTGAATAAATTAATGAATAAAAATAATGAGGACGATGGTAACAAGGATGATAATGAAAATAATTAATATATATTGAGTGTGCGGAAATCACCTCATTTAATTTTCAACCGCATGTAGTAGATCCTATTATGAAACCCATTCTGCAAAGGTGGTTTAGAAAAATCAGTGGGATTCAGGCTGAGCTGGCAGACCTAGTCATGAAGCATGGAGGGCCCACAGAAAATGCTCGACCCAGCAATGCTTTCCCCTAGGCAAACTGCAGAGAGTAGCTTGATTGTGTAACTGGAAACTGTGTACCCCAACCCATGGGTCCTCAGTTATACCCAGATTCCTGGGCCACATGGTTCAACTATTTAGAAAATTCTAAATAGCCAACTGAGCCTGTGAGCTCCATAGGGGATGCTGTGAGGGCTCACACACCTCACCAGTCTCCCAGGACCAGGTCTGTGCCTGCCCCAGTACCTCACCCATCACCTCTGCCCCTTCTTCTCTCCTCCTACATTAGTCCAATTGTGTATTATCTCTCTCCCAGAGGCAAGCGTCTGCTCTCTCATTTCAGCCTGCCCAACACTCGACAACTACAGTGATCTGCTTTAAGAGCAGCTCAGATCATAGCATGCTCTTGCTCAAAACTGCCGATGGACTCCCCAGTACCTGGGTGCCTCAAACCCAAGCCTGCATCAGAATCACCTACAGGTCTTATTAAAACACAGGTTGCTGGGCCCCATTCCCGGAGTTTCTGATTCAGGAAATCTGGGTTGGGACTAAGATTCTGCATTTCTTGCAAGGTCCCAGGTGATGCTGATGTTGCCCACGTTGCTGGTCCAGGGACCACACTTTGAGAAGCATAGCTTTAAATGAAAGCAAAGGCCTCCACCGGGCATTCAAGCACTTTCATAATCAGATGGCAGTCCACGTCTCCTACGTGTCTTCCATAAATCTCCTTCTGCACATTCAGCTGTTATTAGTTAGGGCAGCTCTGTGTGTTACTGCCTCTGCATATCCACTCATCCTGGTCTCTGCCAGGAATGCCTGTACCCCTTCACCTTTCCCCACTCACACCCCAGCTTCTCTGCACATCCTTATCTTACACAGATCCTTTCCCATTCTGCTCCAATCCAACTGCTTCAGGAGGCCCTTTCTGACCTCTCTTAGCAGGACATGTTTGTTTCTTCCTTTCTCTTGGAATAGTTTATCAGTTCTTCCTTCTGGTGTTTATCAGTTTTGATCTCAATTTCTGTTCCTATATATCTATGTCTCACAGTCCCTGCTAGAATATGGTGGGGTAGCACAGTGGTTTAAGGCACAGGCTTTGGACACTGGCCAAGCTGGTTTCACAACTCCCCTCTGCTACTTACTAGCTGTGTGAACCACCATGGTCAACTTGGCCTCTCAAGGTCCTGTTTTCCTCATCTGTAAAATGAGAGAAATAAATACTGCCTGTGATGGTTTTTAGACATGTCTGAAAATGCTTTGATACTCCTCCCTGTGAATATGGTCTGGCCTTAGTGACTCACTTGTAACAAGTAGAAGCCGGGGAAGTGATGCTACATGATTCTGAAGTGAGGTCATAAGAGGCCTTTCAGCTTCCGCCTGATTCTCTTGGCATGCTCTGTCTTGGAACTCAGTCACTCTTCATCAAGAAGCCAATGCAGATGGTTAGAGACAGCCCCCGCTGAGGTCCCAGCCAACCCCACATCAACAGCCAGATGTGTGAGTGACCCTCGAGGTAACTCCTGTACTCATTGCCGTCTGAGACATGTCCAGTGAGAGCCCCCAGCTGAGCATGCTCACCCCAGAACCACAAGAACGGATAATGAAATGATTGTTGCTGCTTCATGCCACTAGATTTTGGGGTGATTTGTTCAGTAACAATAGATAACTTTACATGCTTATTTTTAAAGTTAAATGAGATGGTGAAAGAATTTTGAGTACAATCTGGCATGCAGTAAGCACACGGAGAGGAGCCATCTTGTGGCTCATGTGCTCGGCTGTCCCATCAACCTAACTCATATTAAAATTTTAGGTTTTGCCTATATGCCCTCTTCCAAGTTGCCTACACTGTCACCAAGATATTTAGATCCATAGTCCACATGCTACAGGCTTCCCCCAAAACTTAGAGCAAGGGAGCAGTTCACCTGGCAGTTGGTCCTACCTGAGACCTAAGACAAATCTGACCTTGACCATCCCCTCTCTTGTCTCCAGTAGGGAAATGCATTCAGAGACCATGCAATGGTGCTGGGGCTCTTGGCCCAGACATACTCTCCAATCTGTACCACACTTGGCTCCCTAGACAATTATCAGGAAAACTTACCCTGTGTATGATCCTAGTTCTTAAAGGGCCATTGTGAATTTCACAGTGTGCAGGTTGTAAGACATGCACCCCTACTCCTTGACACTCCTCCTGTTGAGAGGTGGGCTACATCCTCTCCCCCTGAATCTGGGTTTGACCAATAGAGTTTGGTCTCTTCCATAAGCTCTCTTGAGATTGTCCCTCGTAGGCCCCTATGTATTAGGGTTCTCTAGAGAAAGAGAACTAATAGAATGTGTGTGTGTGTATGTATATATATATATATATAGAGAGAGAGAGAGAGAGACAGACGGACAGACAGACAGAGACAGAGGCAGAGATATATTTTAAGGAATTGGATCACATGATCATGGAGGCTGGCAAATCCAAAATCTGCAGGGTAGATGGGCAGGCTGAAGACCCAGGGAAGAGCTCAAGTCTCTGTCTTGAGTTCCAGGGCAGTCTGCAGGCAGAGTTCCCTCTTCTCTGGGAGAGGTTAGGCTTTTTTCTCTTAAGGCCGTCAACTGATTGGATGAGGCCCATCCACATTATGGAGTGTAATCTGCTTTAGTCAAAGTTTAGTGATTTAAACGTTAATCTCATCTAAAAAAAAAACCTTTCACAGTGACATCTAGACTAGTGTTTGACCAAATACCTGCATACCGTGTCCTAGTCAAGTGGACACACAAAATTAACCACCACAGGCCCTCTCTCTCTTGGAATCCAGCCACCACATTGTCAGCCACCTAAACCATGTGGAAAGGCAAGGAAGAGGCACTGTGGTCAACAGTCACCACGGAGCTTTGCCTGTCAACCATCCAGCCGGGGTGCCAGACATTGAGTGCAGGCACCTCCAGGTGACTCCACTCCAGCCCCCTGCTGTTGGCATCACTTCTGGCCATTCAAATCTTTCCAGCTGTGGCCCCGGAGATCAGGGAGGAAAGACAAGCCCTGTTCAAACTGATGACCCACAGAATTCATGAGCACAGTGACATGGTGGCAGTTTTATGTCACTGCGTTTTGGGATGGTTTGATGGACACACATAACTGGAATACTAAAATCTTGAGGAGAAAAATTCTGATATAGCCCTCAGATGAAGTGGAGGGAGGATATTGTTGGTATGGCTGAAAGCCACAGCTCCTAAAACAGACCTCCTTAAACTAAATCATAAGACTCACATCTTCCTGTCTCATCTTTCTTTGTTTTTCTTCCCCAGAAATATAGCCTTGTCTGAAACATCCCAAGAAGTCTCAGTTTTAAAGCATTAACTCCCCAGTGCCCCTCATTTCATTTTACTGAACCCTCAACAAACCAGGTCTATAGGATGGATCAGATGAACACTTAAAAAGAAATCCACTCATATATATGGAATTTTTATTTGATCAATTACTTAGCTGAGGCTACATTGGGGGTTACTCTACTAATAAAAAAAAAGGAAATGTCATGATTACTGGAGTTAGTGAGTGATTCTTTCTATAAAAGGACTTTCTTGTGAATTTCCGAGCTAGCCCTGCACTGACCCAGAGCCACTTACAGAAACAATAAGGTTGCTTTGGAGGGAAATGCGTTTCTTTAGGAAGCAAGGAGAAAGGAATAGACTATTTCTTTCCCAGTCTTTCCACTGCCCAGACTGGTGTAAAGAGCCGTGTCCACTTTTGTTGAAGAGAGGGGAGAATAGGTGTGAAAAACCTGTCTCTCCACATTCTGACTGCAGAAGGGTTCTAGGTTCATCCAGACCCTTCTTCTTAAACCTTTCTGGGAAAGAATGTGTGGAAAACTGTCATTAGAACCTTGGCGTATCTCTAAAGTATGAAAACACCCATGAGATTGAAAGTAAGAATGCAGTAAGCAAAGTGGTGCATCCATTCTACACGGGACATAAATGAGTCACAATCCAGCTCAGAGAGGCAGGGATGACTGTCAAGTGGATCAGATGAAAGGAATCCTGATTCTACCTTTTCTCAGAGCCCTGCGTTCTAGTCCAAACTCAGTCTTGGTGTGAGGGGAAGAACCCAAGCTGCTGAAAGGGTATATGAACGTTCACTGCTATAGCTGCTCTGGTCAAGACAGAGTGCATACAGCTGAGAGGAATTTTAAATGCTTCGGGTGGCAGAACCCAGATCCCAAACTAACTTGACCAACCGAATGATCAAAATGAAAGTTCAAAGGGAAAATCTTTGGGATTGAACATGCCTTCTAAACCCTACTGCAGAGGAAAAGGTAGGTGAGAACCTGAAAGCCTTAGGCATCCAGCAACCATGCATCTTCAGGCTGCCTTGAAGGTTCCTGAGATCTTGGGGTGTGTAGAGTAGCTACAGTCCTCAGAATTCATGCACTGCTCAGGGCCAGCTCTTTCACCCCCACGTTTGGGGACTGTGGGTTTGAAAAGGCAGAGTCCGGTGGCAGAGGACAGGTGGCCCTGAGCTCATGGGCAGATAAGAATACCTCTGCATAGAGTGCCAACCATGTGTGCACCCAGCTTGGGAGCCGCCCAGACCTAGCTTCCCAACCGGACCTACCATCAATCATTTCTTAGTTACTAGCGTAACTTCAGGGCCTAGGTTTCCTCGCATTTAACCTTCTGTACTTTCCTTCAAGGTGGGACTTCGAACCATCAAACTAACACAGATGCCTCTGCATTTCCTGTACATTGTTAAGTTGCCCCTGGGGGTCTTTAGGGGATGAATCTCCAGGATTTTTGGAGGATAGGGATGCTCTCAATGGTTAAAAACATGCACATCCCACACTTTTACAAACGAATCAATCTGTTCTTATAGTCAGGTTCATGCCAACCTCTTGTTCTGCCTAAAAGGTGACTTTTAACACAGGGTCATCTGGAACCTGAAAGAACACAGGACATGCTTCTCAATTTCGATAAACTGGAGAAAAAGAGAATTTGGATTTCAGGGACTTAAAGGAAATGGCGGGAACCTGCCTGTGAACTCTTAACGACTGTGTTGAATGTTGAAGCTCACGATTACTTTTAGTGACCTGGGGTAATGAATCCAAAGTTTTAGAGAAACAAAACTGCTTAACTGGGAATAAAGTCATAGTGCATATTTGAAAAGCAATTATTTATTTCTCTCTGTAGGGAGGAGGGAGAAGAGGGCTGGAGAGACCCGTCAAGGATGGGGCTAGACCCCTTTATTCTCTTTCCAGCTTCACTTGGAGCTCCCTGAGGGGTCAGCTTTCTGCCCCATGCTCCCCACAGCCTGCGGCTCCGTCGCCCTAGTGGACTGACCAGGACCTGCTGGGAGGGTCTTCTCTGCAAACACCCTCTCTCAGGAGCTCTATCCTGCCCAACCTGCATGGCCCACCCACATTTCCCTACTCGGCAGCCACCAAAGTAATTTTCTTAATTATTTTATTTACCCGTTTTTCTTAATTTTTAAACAAAACACACCTATAAGTTTAAATGGAGGTATTCCCAGGCCTATACATCAGTTGACTTAGAAGTTTCTGTTAGCATTTCTGGTCAGAGTCATACAGGACTCAGATGACAACTAGAAGTGTGTCTCCTCCATTCCCACCACCTCCCCAACCCTCTCAGGCTACAGGGACATTCATTAAAGAGGGACACATTAGAGTCTTGGATGGAGAGAACATAGAGAATCAGACTCAGAGAAAGAGAAAGGGCAGGACAAGGACCTGGGTTGCCTTGGGCGTTCAGGAGCCCCCGGCACCAGAAGGAACGCCCTCCCACTCCATTTTCTGTCCTGGCCTCTCTACCCTGGAGGGTCATATCTCCTGCAGGGCATCCCTCAGCCCAGCTGGGGAAGCTGGCCCTCAATTCCCAGCCCCCACCCCACGCTTACCCCACACCCCACAAGCAAAGGCGCAGTGGGTGGAATTAAGGAGGGGGAGAAAAGATTCTGCAAAATAGAGACTCTGTGCTGTTAAGAAGAGGGACGGATGCTGGGAGATCTGAAGACAGTAATACTCCCTGGAGATACTCAAGGGGGTCTTCACGGGCACCCAGGACCCTGGGCAGAGCAAGGACCAAAGCCCTCCTGGAGGTACCAAGACCTCCAGGAAAGGCTGAAGTGGTCAGGGCTTCCGGGAAGCAGTACGCCAGCATCACAGGGAGCCCAGGAGGAAAGCCTGACTTCCTGGGAGGCAGTCACTTTAGAGCAGATCTTCTAAATTCACAGCGCTGTGCCAGGAATGACTTGACAAACCCCACAGCATCATTCCCTGGGCCTCTTTCTAATTCTCTTCTTACAGAACCCCCAGCCTCTGCAAACCTCCAACTTATTGTAGACTTTGAGACAGCCATGGAAATGCAGCCTAGAACACTGTTGCCCTCCCTCAAGAGCTGGTGGCTTCAGGTGTGTTGCCAGGTCCTGGGACATCACCTGGGCACCCTGGGAGGCCCGTGCCCTGGGGAGAGGCCTCTGCTTGGGGGAGAGAAAGTCACAGACCTGAGACACGGGCCCCATGGCCTCTGAGCCTGAGTGTAGGAGGGGTTCTGTGGTCTCCTTGGCGAGCCTGGCCAGGCGGCCAACACCCTACCACCTGGACGCCTCCCCTGAGGGGCTCTGAATCACTGCTAGGTGAGTGCCAGCCTCAGCTCACCCAAGGAAGAAGCTTCTGGGCCATTTGCCTGACCCATGGCAAGTGTAACCAGCCTTCCTGATGGGGCTTGTGGAAAGGGAAGGTTTGGTTTGGCAACACTCACTTCCTTCAGAAAGAAGCAAGTGTAAACACCAGATATGAATCTACTTGTCAGATTGTGGTGGAGAAAGCATCCCTTTCCTTTACTTGTTTTAAATAAATTTAATTCTGGTCCACACCTCCCTTACCAGGGAAGACAAGACACCCAGAATCAGTTGGCCTCAGGGCTCTGCCTGCTGTGATCACAGTCCTGGCCTCCGTCCCCTCACTGCAGGATCCTCTAACAGCCGTGGGCAGGGCTGACCCAGGGGCTGTGGAGACAGCCTCCGCCTGTTCCTCTCACGCTGCTTTGTCTGGTCTGTGTGCTCTCCCAAGCAAGAAGACCATGGCCAAGGGGACAAAGGACTCCATTGGTCTCAAAAACTCAGAAGGACTTCAAGTACAACAGGGGAAATTGAGCAAACATTCACCATCTGGCCTCCATTTCTTTTCTTGGTAGCATTTATCCTTTCCTGACATCCTTCCGTGGATGTACTGTTCCCTCTTGACTCAACTCTATGCCCCAGGATGCCCACCTGGCCTTTGTCTGCTTTGTCCACTGCTGCATCCTCAGTGCCTAGAACAGGCCTCAGGAACTGTTTGTGGAATGAATGAATGGTGTCTTAGTCTGCTAGGGCTGTCTAACAAAATACACAGATTGGGCGGCTTAAACAACAGAGATTTATTTTCTCACAATTCTAGAGCCTGGGAAACCCAAGATCAAAGTCCAGCAGGGTTGCTTCTGATGAGGGCTTTCCTCTTGGGTTGCAGACAGCTGCCTTCTTGCTGTGTCCACACGTGGCCTCTCCTTTGATGTGCACGTGGAGGGACAGAGCAAGCTCTCTGGTGATTCTTCTTATAAGGACACTAACCTATTGGGTCAGGGCCCTACCCTTGTGACCTCTTTTAACCCTAATTACCTCCTTAAAGGCCCTGTCTCCAAGTGCAGTCACAGTGACAGTTAGAGCTTCAGCATAGGAATTTGGGGGGGACGCAGACATTGAGTCAATACCAAATGGTTATGGAATCCTGAGTCCAGGGATCACAGCACAGGTAAGGAGAAATGGCCACATTGGTGAGGAAGCCCAGAACATAACGACAAAAATCAGACAACAAAAAGACAAAAAATAAAATTGATCGCTGAAGGAAACAGAATATTCTGGAAAGAGAATTTTAAAAAGAATAAAAATCTTCTCCAATTAGTAGAGTGAGAGAGATTTGAGAATACATTACATCCACACACCAAAAAAGTGCAAGTAATGTGAAAAAGACACATTCAGATAACAAGAAATAGCTTTAAATATTAAAATATAATCTCTAAACTAAAAGAGTGGGAGGAAGATGAAGGCCCAGAAAACAGACCCAGGAAAATCTCTCAGAATATAGACTCAAAAAGCCTGGAGAATAAAAACCTGAGAGAAAATACAAAGAGCATCAAGACTGAAGTTTCAATATCAAATTACTAGAAAGAGAGAAAAATTAGAAATAGAAGGGATGAAATTTAAAAAAAGAAGAAATTTCCCCAAAGCTGAAAAGGTCCTGAGTCTGTATTCCGAAGGATCCATCAGGAGTCCAGTCCATTGTACAAAAAAAAGTCACACCTAGACACATCCTGGTCACAGTTCAGAATTATGAGAATCCGCAATGAACTTTAAAGATTCCAGAGACAAACAAAGAAAACCAACTCACAAGTGAACAACTTGTCAGACTGGCAGCAGATACCTCTTTTACACCCAGCCAAAATATTAATCCAATGTGTGTAGAACAAAGATGTTTCCTAATATCAAAACTCGAAAAGCTTGTTTTCCATGCACTCTCTTTTTAGGAAGCTATGTAAGGATATGCTCCAGTAAAACAAAGGAGAAAACCAAGAAAGAAAAAGAAATGGGATTCATAAAACAATAGATCCAATGCAGAAGAGAAATTCTAAAATGGAAACTATCAAGAAGACCTTAAGATCAGCCATCCCAAATTGGAGCAGAAATACCAAATGCTTTAGAAAGGAAATGTCAGGGAAAACAGGTGTTTTCAAGTAATTGATAGCATGAAGAGAGGATGGGAAAATGTGAGGACACGATACAGGCTTATGAATCTGTCTTCAGTAGGAACAACCAAAAAAATAAACAAAGATAAAAAAGAATTAGCAACTCCGGGGCCAACCCAGTGGCGCAGCGGTTTAGTTCGTGCTTGGCAGCCCGGGGTTTGCCAGTTCGGATCCCGGGTGCCAGCCGACGCACTGCTTGTCACCCATGCCGTGGCGGCATCCCATATAAAGTGGAGGAAGATGGGCATGTATGTTAGCCCAGAGCCAGTCCTCCTCAGCAAAAAGAGGAAGATTAGCAATGGATGTTAGCTCAGAGCTGGTCTTCCTCACCAAAAAAAAAAAAAAAAAAAAAAGAATTAGCAACTCCAAGGGAAAGAAAACCCTATACAAAAAAAGTAACAGTCCAAAATTAAAACAAACTAAAATGTGTTCATAAAGTAACTAATACAGTTTAAGAACAGAAAGTATATGCACTTGATTCTCATTTGGGCGACATTGGACCTGGAGAAAAGCAAATATAATATTAACCCATGATCTGGCCTGGGAGAGAAAATGTTGATATTATCCTCATAATAATTTAAAAGCCATTTATTATTGTTCAGTTTTAGAATCAACCTGTGACCAAGCACTGAAGATGGTTGTGGCTGTGCATGGTAAATTTTCACAGCCTTGTAAAATGTCGAGGCAGAACTGTAGCTGATGGAAGGTCAAGCAAGGAAGAGAAAGGCGGGGATGGGAATGTCCTTCTACGGAGAGATGAGTTGAGACCATGAGTAGAGTTGATTGAACCCAAGTATTATGTGTGGGGTTTTGTTTGTTTTTTAAGCTACAAATATAATGTCGGAAGAACTAAAATTAATGACTTAATCCTCCAACACTGGCAGAAGTGGGTTAGTGGAGTGAGGTAAGTCCCGGGGACCAGTGGTTCTTGTATAAAATTGATTAAACAAGAAATAAACATATTTGAAGTAGAAACTGAAAGGATAGGAGGCAGCTACCTCGAGGAGTGGGCCTGTGCATGGCACATGGGGCAAAGGTGGCTGCTTTTTATTATAACCTCTGCTGTAGCAATTGATCTGTCACCATGTCCATAGAGTATGTTGCTTAACAAAACGACATTCTTTCCCCTTTGTCAGAGCCTCTGAGACCAGCACCCCCCGACCCTCTCACACTTGGACATCTTAAGACAATTTTCTAGACAACCCAATTACCTCCCTCTCAATGGGCCCAAAATGCCAAGAGGTGATTACTTTCCTGGATTGGGGCTGGGGGTGCAGAACGATGCTGGGACAGATAGAGACATAGCGACACAGTGTAATGATTCACTGGTCAATGGTGGCCTAAGCTTTCAGCTGAGCTTGTCCCTGGGCTGCTCCACTGGCCTAACACATTGAGACATCGCTATTTTATCTGTCTCCACCCTACCGCAGCCCATGGCTCATCCTTTTTTACACTCTAGTCTCTTATAGCCCACAAATTTGTCTTCCCACTTTGATTTGCACTCCCTCCAGCCCAGCCCCCTCACTATTATCTCAAGCACAAATTGGATTGTGCTATTCCTTTGCTCAGAAAATTGTCAAGGTTCCTCATAAGACAAAGTTCATTTTACTTTAACAAACATTTACCGAACTACAGTCCTGGGGATTCTGCGGTGAGTCAGAATTGCTACCTCGAAGGAGCTCAGAGTCTAGAGAAAACAGACAATATACTTGATGTATGGGTTAAGTGCCATGCGACAGGGTGGCACAGAAGGACCGGGGTCCTGAGAAAGGCATCTAACCTTTCCCCAAGGAGGGGATTCCAGAGTTAGTCAGCAGAAAACGGGGAGCAATATGTTAGTGTGTCCTGACCAGCACCCACTCTCTTCCTCTGCAAACAGAACGTCCACCTTTCCTCTGGGCAACTGGTCATTCTCCGTTCATGTGGTCTCCAGGACACTGTCACTCCAGGTGCCAATGGCTCCCACCATCCAGGGCTGAGCATATGATCCCAGTGTGGCCAGTCATATTGTCCCCATCACCTGGCACAGCGTCCATCCAGGGATAGGCAAGAGACTCAAGCAGGGCCCATGAGACCATTCCCTGGAATTATCCTCCACTTGGGTGTCTGAGCTGGAATGCTGGGAGGTTGAGGTTGTTGGTGGTCACATTCCACCCTGCATGGAAAAGGCCTTGCTGTGGTAGCAAATCGTGAGGAGAGCAGAGCATAGAGATGGAGAGAGAGTGCTGGACCCAGTTGTTCTTGAAGCTCTACCCACTCGTGCTGGTCCAGTCGTTACGAGTCAGTGCCTTCCCTGTTACTGCTTATGTTTTGATGAGTTGATTTATTTCACTTCAACAGCAGATCTCCAACGAGGAGGTACATGAGGAGAGAGGAGGGACGCGGGAGCTACATGCAGGACTGAACTGGGAGGACTGAGTGACGCACAGTTCTGTACTGAGACTAACTGATCCAGTGGGCCCGTGGGTCGGGGAGCAGAGGAAGACCGGGTTTGGGAGAGGGGTTGCAATTGGACATGCTTGGTGTGAGCAGCTTGTGGGACATCCGAGTGAGAGAGGAAGGAGAGCGATGACTTAAATACAGCTTGAGGCCAAACTGCCTGGATTTGAATCTCGGCTCCTCAGCCGTCCAGCTGTGCGACCTTGGGAAGGTTTATTAACCTCTTCCCTGTGCTTCTGTATTAGGGTTCTCCAGAGAAACAACTGATGAGAGAGAGAGAGAGACATTTATTTGAAGGGATTGGCTCACAAGGTTACAGGGGCTGGCAAGTCCAAAATCTACAAAGCAGGTCAGCAGCCTGGAAATTCCCACAGGAGCTGATGTGCAGTCTTGAGTCCGAAGGCAGCCTGGAGGCGGAACGCCTTCCTCTTCAGGGGACCTCAGTCTTTTCTCTTTAAGTCCTTCAAACTGATGAGATGAGACCCACTCACACTATGGACAATAACTTGTTCTACTTGGTCAGCTGATTTAAGGGTTAATTACATCCAAAAAATACCCTCCCAGCAACATATAGATTAGTGTTTGACCAAACAACTGGGCACCGTGGTCTACTCAAGTTGACACATAAAATTAACCATCACAGCTTCCATTTCCTTATCTGTGCAAGGAGCTAATAATAGTATCTGCTCCTATGGTTGTTGGGAGAATGAAAAGGGCTGTTCCCTGTAAAGTGCTGATACCAGTGCTGGCACATGTCTGTGCCGGGGGAGTGGTAGCTGGCTTTGTCTTTACGGTTGTCCAAGTGGAGATGCCAAAGAAGTCTTGAATACACTGGCCGGCAGCTGCACAGACACTGGTGTGGAGTCATCGGAGCCGTCCCGGAGGCCGGGTAGAGGGATGTCCTTCAGTGCACAGGGTGGGCCTGCTTCCCCAGCACCATCTTTTATGAACCCTACATCTGCCACTTCAAATTCCTGTCTCTCCCGGAACGTGCCAGCTTTTCTCCCTTCCTCCTTGTACCTCCCTCCCCCGAGGATCAACTGTCCGCACCGATGGGGCTGCCCCACGATATGGGTGGGTGTGCAGGTCAGGCACCGCACTCATATCCCACTCCTACAGCTCTCCTTCATTGCACAGCATCTTGCTCGTTTTCATGTCTGTTTTCTTCCCATTCCCCAAGGTCCTCAAAGTCAAGAAGTCCTGTTCTTATTCTGAGGCAGCCTCACATAGTGGGTATGAGCAAAGGCTTGGGAATCAGCAGATCCTAGTGGGCTCTGCCCCCTAATGACTGAATGGCCTTTGGACTTGACCCAGCCTCAGTGAGCCTCAGGTCCTCCATCCATAGAATGGGAGTAACACCTACACACAGGACCGTGGGAGGATCCAGGAGATGGATGAGTAAATCAAGTGGTTAGTGATTGGTGGCTGTTGTTAGCATCTTGGCAGCCCCTGCACACAGCCTGGGACCTGGGTTATAGCAAGTGCCCAGGAAAGTCTCATTTACGAAGTTCTGCAAATTCACCTTGAAGACCTGGGAGATCCGTCTTCACTGTGTGCAGGGTGCCTGGAACGGGTGGAAAGTCTGTCAGACCTCCCCTCCGTGCGGGGAGCACACAGGGTTTCTTTGGTCCACTGGGTGTGTGACCCTACCCACCTGCCCGCTCAGATGTGCCACATAAGGTAGATGCGTGTCACCCACAGGCAACTCTGCTGTCTGATTGCCCTGTGGGCATGGCACATTCTGTTCACAGATAACTTGCCCTTGTCTTGTTCCTTCTGAGCTCTGTCAATACTCTCGATCTTGAGAGGTCCATACTATCATTCTCCCCATTTTACAGATGAGGAAACTGAGGTTCAAGTGGCCAAGGACTTCCTGAAGGTCATGCAGCTACCTACTAGTACTGTGATCTCACCTCCAAAAAGTGTTTCTTTCCTCTCTTCCACACAGTCACCAGGACCCTCATGAGTCCCAGTGTGACCAGCCCTGTTGAGGCAGAAACTCCCTCCCTGGTCTCTGTGTTCTGAGGGCTCAGTGAGCTAGACAGCAGTGGGGAGGCCGCTGTGGGTGCCAGAAGAAATGCATGTTGGTTCCTGGGGACAAGGGACGTGAGACCCCACGAGGCCCTGACCACCTTCCCAAAGAGGAGAGCACACACTAGAAAATAGAATTTCTGAGGAGACCCATTTCTTGAAGGAGAGTGTTTTGACTTGGGTGTTTTGCAAGCAGGGAGTCCGGTGAAGTTCCCACCTACAAACTTCATAGGTTCATCCCTTCCAAGTACCTCTAGGTTTCAAAAGTTCCATTCTGTTTAGGTGGTTTGCTTTCGAGAAATTATACAATCACACAGCATGCTCTTTGCCTCTTCCTGTGTCTCACTCTCTCCTCTGTCCTCTTCTCATTTTCTTCTCCTTTCACCCTTCTCCTCTCCTGTGTTCCTATTCCCCCCTCCCCTTTCCCCTCCCCTCTCCCCTCCTCTCCTCTCTTGTCCCCTCTTGCCCTCCTCTCTTCCTCTCCCCTGCTCTCCTCTCCTCTCTCCTCTCCTCCTCTGCTCCTCTCTCCTCCCCTCACCTCTCCCCTCCTCTCCTGTCCTCTCCCATTCTTCTCTCCCCTCTCCTCCTTTTTCCTCCCCTCTCCTCTCCCCTCCCCTTCCCTTCTCTCCTCTCCTCTCCCCTCATCTCTTCCTCTCCCCTGCTCTCTCCTCTCCTCTCTCCTGTGTGGTGATTGAGTCAGGAAGGAGAAAAGTGTGGGATTCATTTCCTGCACCAGAGCTGTGGCTTCAAACCAACAGAGAAACTGTTTGAGAGAAAGAGACTTACGAGGATTTCGCATGTATTGCAGGCACAGCGGCGTCTGGGCAGTGGACTTCCTGTTTATACAGCTCCCCGTCTCCTGGGAGGCTCAGCTGAGCCTGGCCAGCTGTGACCCCGACAAGCCGCCGAGCTCCAAAGCCCAGGATTCCACCAGTTGGTGTCAGGCCCAGGCCCACTGGAAGCCCCCAGTGCCGTGCTTCCCCAGCGCTTGGCACACTTGAACGTCTGCTCGGAACCGTCACTGCTGGCGCATCCCCAGTCTCCCTGGGCAGGGGCGCCACGGGCCCGCACCCCTCAGGTGCTGGGGCGCTCCTGCCTGTTATCCCTGTCTTGCAGCAGGTCCACAGGGGAGCACTGCTGCCTGGGTTTCTCCCAGCCCCTCTGTCCTGGAGCCAGGACCTCGAGTCTCTAAACTGGAAAGACTCCCAGGGAATCGTTCATCTGTCCAGTCCTCGCATAGTCATTAAATACCTTCTGTGTTCTCTGCACAGTTCCAAGACCCTGGTGATACAGACGGAAAGAGACAAGGTTCTCTGCCCTTCTACACTCACATTCACAGACAGACAGTGGGCAGAAAACCAGTTCTCAAGGAAATGTCAAATAATGACAAATGGCATGGGGGCGACTGGACAGAGTGCAGAGGCAGGGGCTAAGGCGGAGACCAGGGGAGGCCTCCCTGAGGGGGTTTCTTTAAGATGAGGGTAAAGAGGGGGCAGCCTCCATGGGAAGATGTAGGGGACAGGGCTCTAGGCAAAGGACACAATCAGTGCAAAAGTCCTGAGGAAGGAGCAAGAGGGGCTGGGTCAAGGGATGGAGAAGCAGCTGGGGAGGCTGGATGGCAGCAAATGGTGGAGGGGTGGCTGATGAGCATGGAAGGTCCCCAGAGGCAGAGCTCCATGGGCCCGTGGGCCCTGGAGAGGTGTTTGAATTTTCTTCTAAAGGCACAGAAACACCATTGGAGAGTTTCAGTCAGGGAGAAGGATGTGAACTAACACATTTTAAAGATTAAACTGGCTGGTGGGAGCTATGGGCGCGCTGGTGGAGCGTCTGGTGCCACAGAGAACCCCGCTGTTCAATGTGCCTCCTCTAGCTGGGGCTGGGGGCTGTGGCTGGAGACCCTCAACTGAGCCCCGACCTACACGGATATTACACACGTGACCTCCTTCATCCTCCCATGGACCTGGGCCATGGATGAGCTGAAGGGAGAGTGGCTGAGGATGGACAGAAATGAGGGTGTGGCACAGTCTGTGGAGCACCAGCTGTCCCTTGATCTGGAAAGCTTCCCTTCAAGCATTTGCTCCTGGCCCATCTGGGTTGGATGAGGAAGTTCAGTCTTGCAGGCTGTTCAGGCCAACTGTTCCTGCCTTCACATCTGATGACCCCCTTGTCACTGTGCTGACTCACAAAGGCATGGGTGGGGCCCCCGGAACTGTGGGTGGAGTGTTAGATGGACAGCAAGGATGGGGTGCTCTTATAGAGGAAATGTCCGTGTGTCCATGTAGGGGCCCAACGGGGGGACTCAGCTTGAACCTCATTCAGGAAAAGACTCTTCCTGAAGAGCAGACATTTAAGATGGCCCCAATGCCACACGAGCCCGTCACCCAGGCCTTGGGTGACCGACAGCAAGATACTCATCCCAAACCAACCTCCGGGCTGGCAGCCAGTGTTCTGGGCACCTCATCAGAGGGACCTTCCCTCCTCAGACATCAGGGTGTAACGCCTCTGTGCATGACGTGAACGTAGAATGATTGCAGACACCCAGACTGCAGATTTTCCGCCAACCGAGACAAAGACCTTGGTAGGAGGGCTTTGCCACCCCAAGCAGAGCAAGCTGGGCCTCAGGCAGTTTGGGCCACACAGCAGAGGATGGACAGAACAGGGGCTGAAGACAGGAGAGGAACCCAGGTGGGACAGGGACAAAAATACCTTCTTGCCACACTTGTGCTGTAAAAAAGAAACTAGAAGTGGGTATATCATAACCAACCTTACTGTACTCATTGATTGCTCTACATGTGAAATAGCAGTTATAATAATTATAGTGAGAACTGTCTCCAGTTTTGAGCACTTACTGGGTGCTTACTATGCTAAACATTTTAAATAGATGATCTCATTTAGTTCTCCCCACAGCTAACATTCTGCCAATGATAAAGTTGGGGCTCAGAGAGGTTAGGTAATTTGTCTGAGGTCACACAGACTAAGCCTGGACTGGAGCCCAGATCTGCCTAACTCCAAAGCCTGGGCCTGTGGCCTCCAAGGTTGACACAGACCACGGAATTAATGCAGACTAAGGTTGCAATGTTCTCACTCCAGTGTGTGAATTGAGTTGTTCTCAGTAAATCCTTTTGTCATCCTCATAACTCACTGAGTTAAAATCCCTGGGTATCTTGATGCACAGATGCAGGGAACTGGGTCATCTCTGTGTCCCATTGGGGTTGAAACCTGGGCCGCGAGTGAGCCAGATCTGGGAGCAGCCCCTGCTCATGCAGCCTGCGTGCTAAATACTGTCTTTCCTTGTTCTTTATCTTTGCTGTTTACTTTTACTATAAAAGTAACCTGGACTTGTTATAAGAAATGCAGACATCATGAAAAAATGTCATCTGAAAATGTGAAAGTGAGCATAGCAATCAGGGTCCCAGCAGAAAACAGATGGCAGACTCAAGTTTGGTCATTACAGAAGAGTTTAATAAAGGGAGTCCTTACAAAGGTGCAGGCAGGACACAAGGTGGCCTCCCCTTGAGAAGGGGCCGAGGAGGAAGCGAAGTCAGGGGGCATTCTGGACAGATCTCCAACCTTCCAGCAGCAGAAGCTGGGATTGACTTGGTCTGAAGGTTCCAGGGCATAAACATCCTGACCTCACCTCTCCGGCTGTCCTCGCCTCCTGCTGGTGACTCAGATGGCAGTGCTGGCCAGGTTGGCTCCCGGGGCAGAGGTCAAGCCCAAGAGAGTGGGACTGGGTCTGCAGGGTGACAGAGACATTCCACACAATCCCCCATAATCCCATCCTGTAAAGTAACCTCTGTTTGTGGTGACGTCTCTAAACACTGTCTTAGGGACTGAGTCCCCACAACACTTACTAAACCTAGATTGTTCCTCCCTACTGAAGCCCCTGCAGCCAGCTGCCCCCAAGTTCCCCAGGGAACTGAGTGAGTAGAATGAACTCTGACTGATACACTCAGAGGATTCCATTAATTGAATGAGAGCAATGGAAACATGCATGAGGGGTAAAAGGAGGCAGCAGCATGGAGGCTGGGTCCGCAGCGACAGGCTGAGAAGTGAGAGAAGGAAGTTACCCAGGTGGAAGCAGCAAAGGCATAGGACTCCCGCCCCATCAAGGCTCCAGGACTAGTGACTCCGCCTCTGGGTACGCCCTCCCCCATCCCTGACTCTCCCTGCTCACTCTCTCCCCAAGGGCACTGCGAGCTCCCCGTGCAGCCAGGTGAGGCAGCAGCAGTGGCAGGTGTGATCAGGTGCAGAGGCCCAGAGGGCTGTGGGAAGCTTTAGAGAGTTTGAGTTTTATTCAGTTTTTAAACAATTCCCGTGGCTTTGTCTTTTCCCCAAGGCAAAATGCCCTGAGATCCAGAGCACAGGCTCTCTCTTGTCCTGGGGTCCTGGACCCGCAGCATCACACCCCCTGGCCCCGTGAGAAACGCGCCTGCTTAGGTCCCACTCAGACCTGCTGAGCCTGTGGCTTTGGGGTTGCAACCAAGAAATCTGTGTCCTAAGAAGCCCTTGGGCAATTCTGATAATCTCTCAAATTCGAGGACCACTGGTCTAGAGCAGCGATTCCCACTGTGAGATTATCTACAGAGCAAAAAAGTACTGCCTCCCATATCCCAGCCCCAGACTCGGATTTCACTCATCACAGCCTGGGAATCAGGATTCTAACATGCATCTGGGCTGAGCCTGGTCTGGGCCTTCCCCAGGAGCCTCTGCTGCATCTAGACTGGCTTTTCACCTCTCTTTGCTTTTTCTGGATTTCTTTTACTAAATCCTCTTCTTGGATCTGCCATCTTCTCTTTTCTTTCATCGACTCACTGGAAACAGGTTAGGGTGATAATCTCCTTTGGGAACACATACAGGGTAAAAAGTGCCAAGCAAGATCCTTGTGAGCAAGTCCTTTGTCTGGGGGTTTTGCACAAGTATGCTAAAAATTGTATATTCCGTTTTTCCTAAGGCTTCAGTCTGTAGTCCTGGGGATTTAAAGTGTTCTATATTAAATTTGTTAAACTAAATTATTTTTTTAATAAAATGAATATTATGCCTTATGTTAATATAATATATTAACATACATTGTAACCACATGAAAGTGTTTAGAGAAATATTAGCTTGCCACACTATTCAAATTATGTTAATTTGACCAGTGCAAAATCCTCAGGGCATGTGAGCAACAGTAACAAAAACACTTGTAAATAGTTAACATGTGACAGTTTTATTGCCTTCCTTCTTGGGATAGTAGGTCAGGCTTTGACCAAAGAGAAGGTAAACAAACCTGGACTTGGCTGCGTGACGGGAGAAGACTTCCAGGGTGGCAAGAATGCAGAATGGCCAGTTGCCCTCAGGGGGCGTCCTTGCAGGGACAATGGGGTGTGGTGTGGGGGAAAGTGGCTGCCTGGTGAAGCTGGCAGCCAGTGGGGAGGACAGACTGTAGACATATAAGCAAAGGAATGAAGATGGTGCCAAGGACTGTTGGTTGTGAAGGAAATGGGGTGGAGCAGAAAGGGTTATCAGAGGGCATCTCGGTGGACGGGAGGGTCCAGCTGAAGGATAAGGGAGTCACGCAGTGGAAAGCCTGGGAAGAAGCCTTGGGCAAAGGAAAGATGCATTTGAGGACCTTGGGGGCTTTGGGGAAGGCAAGAGCAAGACAGTGTGGTTGAGGATGTGGAGGGGAAGTGGGGCTGGAGAGGGGAGCCTTAGGAAGTTCTTGGAGGGTTTCAGTAAAGGAGTGGTTAGATCCACACAGAATACTTTTATTTAGTCACCGCAATGTGTTCACACTTTATTGGGCACAGGAGGGGACCCAAAAGCAGAGCAAGGCTGATTTTTCTGCTCTAGACTAACACATCACTACCTTCCAGGCACTTTTCAATCTTCTGTGAGGAAAGAAATTGATTGCATCCAAAATCCTAAATAGTTCTAGACCATTATGAAGGCTCTCCTCACATTGTTTAAAATTAAGTGTTTAGTATTGTTTTATAAATTCTATTTTCCATCCATTTCAACTTTTGTTTTTTTTCCTCCAGACTCTCCTCAAATCTCTGCTTGTCTTTTCTCACATGGGTGACCTCACCGGCCACGTCCAGGGAGTCAGGCAGCCTCTGTGTTTCCGTTTCCAGGTGCTGGGCAGTGCGGAGGTTCCTGAAGCTCCTTTCATTGCGCCAGACATTGGGACACGCGCAAAGAGCAGCAGATCAAGGCCGGAGCTGCTCCCAAAGGCTGGCGGTTTGGCTGGGTCCCTGAGATTGCTCATAAGTGTCTTTAGTTCCTGCCACAATCCCAAGCCCAAACCTGTTGCAGACGCCTTTTTCTGTCCTGTTTTGTTTCACTTTGATGCTGAGTAGTGTGAGCACGTGAACAAAAACAATGGGGAAGGAGCATTTCAGTGCTGGGAACCTCAGGAACCTGTTCCACTCTGATCTGATTCCTGCGAAACAGCTCACGCCGTGTGTTGGGGAAGAGAAGACAGAAGTCTTATTTCCAAGCTGCACTGGACACTTCTGTACATCTTTCTAAGCAACCTCCAGTGGGGACCAGGTGGAAGAGACCTGGTAAGGGCTCTGTCTGTCTTATTTTACTTGGAAACCTTTTTTTTTGGCTGGGAGACCATCTGGCTGCTCTGACCTTGTTACACTGGCATGAGGTGGTGCTGGGACCCCCTGGCAGGACAGCTGGTGGAACGAATTTTCTGGAGCTGGAACAATTGGGAGTGAAGGATGAAAGCTGGGAATTTGAACTCCCAGGAACATGTATGTTCTAAACTGTGGAAATCTGTGGTTTGTGAACCAACAGCAAAATTAAGATCTGGTGAAATTCAGATGACAGATTTTCAGTTCACAGGTAAAGAAGCAAAAATGATTTTCAAACCACGTCCTTAGCAGCAGACTTATAACTGGATGTGTCCCATGTACCAGAACCTCGCAGGGATGGGCTGCTCTAACGAGCCCAGGGGTGCTGCTTCCCAGCCCTTCCGAGGCTGCAGGTCAGGGAGCTGCAGGGGGTGGCAATTACATAACCTCAGGTGTCTGTTTAAATACTCTGTTCAACAAGTAATTAAATTTTCTTGCAATGAGTTATTTGGTCCCGCAATGGAGATTTAGGAGCTGGAAATTTCCATGAAATTGGGCAGAGCTGGCTACTCTTGCTGATGGAGCCAGGGCCAAGGAGAATAGAGTCCAAAGCCCTGATTGAGTGGGGTATCTTGGAAGAGGACCGAGCTAGGAGCTAGGGGGCCCTAAGGATGGGTCTGAGGCTGCAAGCAGAGAGCAGCATTGGGATGGGAAAGGGAAAAAAGCAATGGGCTGAGCCCATGGTGAGGCAGTCCAGACCTGTGTACCCTAAGGCCAAGGACACAGCCTAAGCACATGAATTTGCAATGGTTCCTGAGCCCTGGCTTTGTGAGAATGTCCTTCTCTTCGATACTTCCAGCAGTCGAGGCCACTCCAGTAGGAGCACTGGGAGACGGGCTGCGGAAAAAGCTGAAGTGAGGGGTTTCCATCCTTTATCCCAGCCCCGTCTCCAGGAAAGGAACATCGTCCACACTGACAGCTGGAGGGACAAACGTCACCAAGAGCACCTGGCACTTCACTAAGATATGGGTTTGATTAGAAATGGAGGACACAGGAGGCAGTCCGGAGAAATGAAAGATCTGCATGTCTGCAGGCTTTGAGGGGCAAAGCCAGGGAGGAGAACCTCCACTTAGTACTGCATTCCCTGGCACCCACATAGCTAGCCACAAAGCCCCAATCACTAGCCTTCAAACCAAAACCATGCAGAGACAGAGGGGATCAGGTCCATGTCTCCTATTGATCCTGGCGGGCCCTGAGCAAGTCACTCACTTTGTCCCTGGTATGTCAGGTTGAATGAACTCATGGATCCGGACCAGCCAGCCCTGAGCCTGGCACAGACTCAGCACCTGGGTAACATTAGCTGGTGGTGTTTTTATCATGAGTAGTCCCGGTACTCTTTATCAGCCTCTGCCCTGGCTCCCTCCATGCCGCCTGGTCAGGGCAGCGTCTGACTCTCCCTTTATCCAGCTCAAGAATGCATTTCTTTGACCCACACTCCTGAGCCCATGGCTGCTCATGACTAGGGTGTGTTAGTCACACTGTCACATCCAGGGGACACTTACACATATCTCACGTGGGCCACACCCCTTGAGAGTCCCAATCATGTCACCCCTGCACCCTAGGGAAGTCCCCAGCCCAGCAGATGGTGAAGGAGTGTCCAGTGCCCTTTAGGCTCAAAGTGACTCCCTCCTGTCACCATTGTCCTCTCCACCCTTTTACCCCTGCAAGGTTACATCTGAGACACAGAGGAAGGAGGACTGACTGGTGATACAGATGGCTCAATAAAAATGTGGAGACTCAAGGTTCTGCTACATTTACATACATGGCCTAGGAAAGTGCTTAACTTGGCTGTTTTCTCATCCGCAAAACAGGAAAACCATTTCCCTTGCAGGGAGCATGGAGCATCAGTTAGTGTGTGCTCCGTGCCTGGCACAGGGAAGGACACAGTGAATGCTAGGTTGGTAGCCTTCCCTGCGCTCAGGCACCAGCCCTGCCCCACCTCCGTGGCAATCCAGGGCTGTCTTTTCTCCTGACTCTGTGAGCTACAGATGAGGAACCACAGACAAGGAGACTGGGGCTCAGGGAGGTGCCAAGACTCCAGTGTGTGTGGTCGGTGACGGGGTGGGCATGCACCACAGGTCCAGCGATTCTCTGCAGACTCTGTGGATTCTGACCTCTCCTCTTTCTGGGCTTGACTCCCTGTCTCCTACCTGGACTCTAGGGAGAATGAGGAGCCCAAGGCCAGGCCGGGGATTCAGATGCCCCAGAAAGCAGCTCCAGGTGTGGTGAAGAGAGGTGATGAGGACCAGGGAAGGAAATAGGACATGGACCTGAGGCTTGTTCAGTCTTTCCTGGAGGGAAAGGAGGGCACAGCGAAGAAAGAGGGCTGGGGGGAGCAGAGTCCTTCCCCACTCTGGGCTTGAGTTTAGCAGAGTCCACAAACTCATTCTTTGATAAAGTGGCCATATAATTTATCTCAAACTAGTACATTCTGAGAGAGAAAGGCACTATGAGTAATTTTGCTGGGACAACAGGCAGACACTGGGACTGTCTGGGCACATCGAGACGCACAGTCACTCAATTCTTCTAGGACTTTGAAAGGGCATCTGAATAGCATCACTGGTACCCTTGATTGCCCAGGGGTTCCCCTCTTTGGAATCTTGGGGTTCAAGTTCTCCCCTTTCTGGGACCCCAGGGTCCAGGTCCTTGCCCCTTGTGGCTTCTTGGATGCAGAGCCAGCACACCACTGGTGCATGACAACCCGGCTTGAGGAGGTCGGCAGGAGCTCCATGAGCCCCACCCCCTTGGAACTGTCTCCCTGAGAAGGCACTGAGGCTGGGACCTGGCCTCTGCCCTCCTGCCACCTGAGAACACGGGCCTTGGCAGCTAGCTGCAGGGAAAGTGCCTTGTGGGTGAGACCTGGTTTCATTATTCTAGAAAAGCCCGGAGTGAGGACTGTGCCCTTCCTGGGATGGCTCTAACCCCAGCCTTTCCCAGAGAGTGCTCGAAAGGAGCTTTGGAGTCAGAGATAACTGTGCTCGGATTCCAGAGCTGCGGTTCTGCATGGGAAGCACTGGGCGCTCCCCTGGGCACTTGTGAGCCTCCCTTGCCTCATCCGTGCTGGGGTCAGCAGCGTCTTCACAAGGCATATTAGTCGGACGCTTCCCTCTTGAAGGACTGCATTCAATACCCTTAGGAGAGCACAGTGCGGGAGCCTCAAGACAGGGTAGCAATTATGACCTGGTGTATTTGATCTGATATACCACCATTTAATTGTGAAGCCTACAGCTCTTTAGGAAAGGGGGAAAAAAGTAGCCATTACAGATGTATGCTGTAATTGTAAAATGTATCCTGATTTTAGAGACATAAGAATTTTTTTAAAAAATTCTTATTAAATCAAAGAAATCCAGTGTTATCCTCCAACTTCTTTCTTTTTCCCCAGGGAGGGTGAGCCACCTTCCTCATCAGGTTTGATGGACACAAGACCAGTACACTTTTTTGACCACAATCTACAATAAAAATTGCATTTGACGTTATGAAACACGCACACACACACACACACACACACACACACACACAAGCATGAATTGTTCTTCCCTTTAGTAGGTGTGACATATACCAATGTTTTCCAATTTATTCTCTTCTGTTTCTTTTCTGTTCAATGCTATTTCATTCTAAAAATTGCTGCTTCTGACAGGCTATACTGATTTCACAGCCAGAGGTTCCTAGCATTTCTCCTAACCTCAGGAACTCTCCTTTAAGGCCAAGAAATGCCCTTGCACCGTGTAGCCAGACAACCTCGCCCACCTCCTCTTCCTGGGGCGCCACTTCGCAAACTGCAAGGAAAGATTGTCTGGTGTGTTGGATCAGGATCAGATCAGGCCTCCCCACACCCCAGCTCTGAGATGCAGAGGCTCCATGGCCGCCCGGACTTTGGTTTCTGCGTCCATCCCATGGGAGAGGGCTGCTCTCTCGTGGGATGTTGGGAGGACTGAAGAAGACCAGGCCTGGAAAGTACCGCCACGGACCTGGCAGGCACAGGCCGCGCCAGAAATGTCAGCTGATGGAAAGTGCCTGACCAAGGTGTTTGTTTGTCCCCACTGGGAACTCTGTCTTGCCAACCTAAGGAAACGTGCAGTGAATGCATTAGCCTCCAGTTCCCCTCCGTGGCCTGAGCAGGGGCAGGCCCACACAGCCTGCTGGGCAGGTGCTCTCTCAGAGCAGGAACTGGAGAGAGCTGGTCCCCGGCAGCCCTCATTCTTAGGTGCCAAGACCCCAACATGGTGCTGGGGGTAGGTTCCCATAGTGGCTGGAAGGAGAGCCACCTACCTCGAAGCTCAGGAATGCCCAGAACAGTCATTTCCTCAAGGCCTACAAGCCCATGTGACCCAGACTAATGTTCAAGGAAATGCCTGGGAAGAGGCCAGGACAAGGTGAGCCCGTGGCTACATCTGGGGCCTTCCAGACTGACCAAGACCGGTCACTCCTTCTCCTGAGCAGCTTCCCCAGCTGCAGTGCAGAACTTAGCTGCTGCCCAGAGAAGCTGAGCACAGCCACCGCCAACAACACTTCCTGAGTTCTTGGCCTCTTCCCTGACCTCTTCCCCAGAGGATCGGCCATCCTGCCCAGGCTGGCTGTGAGCAGCTGCCTTTAGGCCAAGCCAGCAGCCTCCAGGGTGGACTGAGGCCTCCACCTGGGCAGAGCAGTGGGAAAGCCATGGAGAACCACAGAAACAAGGCAGGGAAGCCTAATGGGTAAGGGCTCCTATTTGGGGCCACACAGACCTAAGTTGGAATCCCCAATCTGCCACTTCCCAGCAGTGTCCATTCGTGGAAGGACACAGCCTTGGTTTCCAGTAGCCGATCCCTGTTAATTGTTCTTTATCACTTGGTGATGTCTCTGGAATCATGCTCCTCTGGGGCCCTGGCTGTGTCCTAAGTTCTGGCCATTGGCCACTGCCCCAAGTCAGGCCTGTGATGAAACACCAGCGGCAGAGATCTCACCCCAGGGACCTGCACTGGCTGTGGCTGTCCTCCCCCTGGATCCCGGGCCAGCACTGACCACGCCGTGGTCTGCACAGGGAGTGTGTGCAAGTCCCCACGGTGGGGAGGAGCACCCGGAAGGAGATGTCTCGGGGGGAAGGAACGATTCTTTAATCTGGACTCACAGGAAATGAACCATGATTGTTCTTCATGGGCTGGGGACTCCAGGGAGGAGTATCAGGCACAGTGGGTCAGGGTGTGACCAGTGACATATGAACTGGTGTGAGATGAATTTGGGTCCAATTAACAACTTATCAGTGTGAGCTTGAGTGTGCAAATGAATGTACAACCTTGTGAGGTAAGCATTGCTATCTTTATTTTAGAGACGAGCCAAGAAAGCTTCCAATGTGTGAACATCCTGTTGATTTATCAGACAGTCATTCAAAAAATATTTTAGTACCTTCTATGTGCTGGCCACAAAAAATAATTACTGAGCAAAACAGACCAAACCCCTCTCATTCCGCATGGTGTGAACCTTCTCACGTGGGGAAGTGAACAAGGCAGGTGGTGTTATGGAGGAGAACAAGCAGGACAAGGTGGCCAGCGAGGGGAGGGGCTGCTGTACAGGATGGGAAGTCTGCACAGGCTTTTCTGACAGACGATGGTGACCAGAGAGCGAAGGAAGGGAGGGGTAAACCCTATGGTATCTAGGCAAAGACCACCTAGTGCAAAAGTCCTCTGCCAGGGGCGGGCCTGGCCTTTTCAAGGGAGAGGAGGCCAGTGTGGCTAGAGCAGAAAAGGGTCACATCAGAGAGGTGACAGGAGCCAGTGGGTATAAACCTCGGTTGGCCACTGGAGGGTTTGAGTAGAAGTGACGTGGCCGGGGCATCATGACAGGTCACTCTTGCTGCTGTTGAGAGGACGCTGCAGGGCATGAGGGTGGGCCAGCCAGGGGCTAGCGCTGTGATTCACATAGGAGACAGCTGTGACTTGGACCAAGATGGCAGCAGCGAGACGTGATTGGGTTCTGGATTTATTTTGAAGGTAACTAATTGACTTTGTTAATCGTTTAGTTCAGGGTTATGACAGAATAAAATAAATCAAAGATGACCATAAGGGTTTTGGCCTGGGCTGCTGAGAAGACGGAGTTGTCATTTGCAGAAATGGGGATGAGCAGGTTGAGGGAAAAGTGGGAATTAGGAATTTCATTTTGCATATGATAAATTTCAGAAGAGGAGCTGAGTGGACCAGGCCTGGAGTCCAGGAGAGAGATCGCTCTGGATTCCTTAGCATTTACATGGTGTTCGGGGCCAAGGGAGTGAATAAGTTGATCTGGTGCTAAAGAACAGCATCTGAGGACTGAGCCCTGGGGTGTTCTTGTATTTAGATGTCTGGAGGATGAGGAGGAAACAGTAAAGAGAAATGAGAAGGCATGAAGCTGAGGAAATAGTGATAAGTGGTCTCCTGAAAGCCACCCAGAGAATGTGTTTCAAGGAGGGTGATCAGCAATGTCAATGATGCCTATAGATGGAGCAAGCTGAGAATTGATACCTGACCATTGGATTTTCCAAAACAGGGCTCAGTAACCACCTTGACAAAGAGCAGTTCTAGTGGAGTGAGTGGTAGGGTCAAAATTCTAATTGGAGTGGGTTCAAGAAAGAAGGGAGAGAAAGTGGACATAGGAAATATAGACAACTCTTTTGAGGACTTTTGTTAAGGAGAAGCAGAGAAATACTACAGAAGCTGTAAGGGGATATAAGGGTAGAAGGACAGAGTATGGAGTTATTTTTATTTTTGCTTTGTCTTGTTTTCAATGGGAGTTATTGTTGCATGTTGGCGTGTTGACGTAGAGAGTAAAAGATTCATGGTGCAGGAGAGAGGGGGAAGTCAGGAGAGATGTCCTTGGGCATCTGGAGAAGCACTGGGCTCCACTTCCAGGTGCAGGGTGGCCCGGGAGCAGGGTGCTCCCTGTGGGGTGACAGCAGTGACAATGGATACAGATCAGACAGGTGGTGGAGGAGAGGTGAAACTCATGGAAGTCCCCTTCTTATTGCTCCCTTTTATTCTGACATAGAAGCCAGACCATCAGCTGAGAGTGTGGAGGAAGAGGAGGATGAAAATTTAAAAAGAGAAGAAAGTGTGGAAGAAGCACCTAGGAGAAGGAGGAGCACATGGGGCAGGGAAGTATGGGAGGATGCCAGCAGCTCTGAGGATCTACCAGTTGGCATCAAGAGTTTAGAGACCAGGCAGCAGGGATGTATTTTTTTCTGAGCTCCAGTCGGCTGCAGAGGTGCAGGCGCAGTACGGACTGAGTTAGCTTTAACTGGGGATGGGTCCTACAGCAATGAATAGTCACTCACTTTCACTACAAGTCCGGGGCTCCTCCCACTCAGCCACCCAGTCCATAAGCACCTCTTTCCACTCCACATCCCCCTCCATTCGCAGGAATACTAGGACTGGGAGTGTAAGAGGCTTCATCTAGGGCTTCACTCTGCTTTGTTTCTGTTTGCTTTCATGGGCCACGAGGTAGCTGCAACTCATTTGGTCTAAAACGAGTGTTAACTCCTGAAAACTCAGCTGAGCAACCTCCTTGAGATTGGAGAGTAGATCCAGTCCCAGGTAGGACAGCAGGGCTTGGCTACAGCTTGCCTGGATGCTGCCACCCCAGGGCCTGCTGATACCCGACAACCTGAGGACATCAGCTGGCTCATCAAAAGTTTGTTCAACATCCACTATGACAAGCACTCTTCTAGGCACTGGGAACAAAACTCCCCCATCCCCCAGGAGACAGTATGGAGCTTACAGCCTAGCAGGGGAGGCCTTAGGGATGGACCCCACCTGGGAACTCAATTGTCCCAGATTGTTCTTATTGGATACACAGGCTGTGGGGTAGACCCCAGCCTCCTTTCCTCACACCTGGGGCTGGGCAGGTGCAGTCCACAGGCTGACCATGGTTCAGCCATCTCACTACAATTGATGTTGGGCAAGTTGGGTTGGTGCTGGTGGGTGCCTTCAGTGGGGCAAAAGCATCTAGGCCCTAAACAGAATCTGTGTGCCTTTTATGGGGGGAGGGGCTTAGGGGATGCCTCTGGGTCATTTATGGATCCTAACAGGGTAGCAGGCACAGGCCTGGTCCTTCCTTGGAGTTCAAGCTGAAGCCAGGGAGAGGGCTTAGACAAGGCCCTGGGGAGTTTGGGGAGGGGTTAGGGAGGTCTCCAACGTAACTCGCTGTGTATGTGCCAGTCCATGGCTGAGTCCCCTTGCCCACTTTGCCTAATTGCCCCTAGCAATGGTTATTTGGATGTAATTAGCAGAAATCCTCATTCTAGCTCTCAAATGGGATTTATTTGAAATATACACTACCCAAGGGCAGAGAGTGTGGCTGAACCTTCCCAGCCCTCTGGGCGGCCACATCTCACCTCTGCCCAGGGTACCTGGTCTCTCATCCCCACTTCTCTCTCTGAGTCTGTTTCATCCAGTTGTCTGTTTCTCTGTCTCCCGGGTCCCACACTCCCAAGAGTGCAAGGTGCTCAACTGTAGGCACAGAGAACCCGATGAAGTCTGAATCACAACTCAGCAGGACAGAAAACTGGATCGGCCAGCGTGGGCCAGGTGTCTACACCATCCAATCGGCTGTGCCGAGGGGAGCCCCTCATGATGTTCCCAGCTGCCAGAACCTCATCCCCGTGGGACCCCCGCTCCTCTCAGCTGCATCTGTGTGGTTTGTGAAGGGAGCGAGGGGGCTGAAATCCAGTTCCCTCTGCCCTCATGCCGGGCTCCCCCTGTGAGCTGCACCTCTGGCAGAATAAGCTCCTGTTTCTAACTCACAGCAGGAATCACATGGGCTCTCAAAGGCAGTCCTCAAGGGTCAGTAGATCCTCCCAAAGGAATCTACTGCTCTCAGGTCTTGGCTTCAGCAGCACTTCTTTTAGGGAGCCCTTAATGGTGCTGTAAGCACCTGGATGCACCTGACCTACTCTTGCCAAGCTTTATGAAAATGATCACTTAATTGCAAGCCAGTCCCCAGACAGCAGGCTCCACGAAGTCAGGGAGCAAGCCGTCTTACTGACCACAGTATCCATTCCACCTGTGATGCACAGGGCCTGGCATCACAGTTGTAGCTGGCTGACTAATGAGGGCCACATAAAGCATGGTAGGCCATGGCCTTTTTTTTTTTTAACATGACATCACTCTGAAGAGTCAACATCATTCTGCAGAGTTAACCCAGAGGTTGTTGATTCCTGGGGCACAAAGAGTGGTGGAGTGTGCTGGAACTAGCACCGCACAGGCCCTCAGGGAACCCACAAGACCCCAAACAAGAGGCTTCTCCCGCTCTGTCAGCCAAGACGGAAAAGCTCAACTGCTAAGATCACGTCTAGCTCCGGCTGGTATCTGAGGTTTGCTGCGGGTCTGAGTAGAGGCAGGTCTGACCTATTCCATGGACCCCAGGGAACAGGTGGAGAGAGGGAGCAAAGTGGCTTCCGCATACACGACCCCAATCTAGTCCTCACAACGCTGGGGGATACTAAGCTCCAATGTTATAGCTGGGGAGACTTAGACTCCAGGCAAGTGGCATGTCTCAAACCACAGAGTGCGCAGAGAGACCAGGATTCAAGCGCTGGTTAGCTAACCCCCACACCCACGCTTGTCCCAGGAGACCACACTGCCTCCCGCCGAGGCCTCTTCCAATCCTCTGTTCTTCCTCCAATCCATCTGCAATTTGGCAACCACATTGCAGCCACCCTATAAGTAACCGGAGGGTCTGAGTACAGGGATGACAAGGTCACGTGTGGGCCTATGGGCAAGAGGGTCTGGGGGACAGAATGATCTGAACTGAGATATTTGGGGCTTTTGTGCTGGCCTCTCCTTTCCAGCATGGTTGACTGTGGGCAAGAGAGAACGCGGGAGGAAGTATGAAGGGGCTGATCTCCGTGAGGACAGAATTTGTCTGTCGGTGTCCCCCCTGCCCCCATTCACAGTGTCCAGGACAATGCTGGCTGGCTGCAGTTGGGAGAATCAGTGTCTGGCTTCCCCAAGGGCCCCTGTGCAGGACACAAAACGCGCGGGTGCTGGGTCCTTGGCAATGTCTTGAGGGAAGGGGCCTCCGCTGGCTTCTACTAAGCCTGAGCAGTACAGAGTGGAGGTTTCCTTTTCCACAGCTGACAGGCAAATACCTGGGTCCTTGCACAAACCCATCGCTTGTGGAGTAAGAGGACTCACATGCCTTCAGGAAGAGATTCAAGTAAAACTAAGGATATTGGGAGAAAAGGGAGTGCCCTTCCCCCACTAAGGATCAGCTGACTAGGAAAGGCAAGTATGCCCCCAGAATTCTTACCTCCATTAGGGTGATTACAGTGGCCTGTTTTCCACTAACTACTGTAGTTAGGATTACATAACCCCTCTGAATTAGGTTTGAGGAAGAGAAAGCAAGTCTGGAAAATTCCAAATGGTAACACTAATTTCAAACCGTTGGCTGCTACATTTGAATACATGCCTTTATTAGGAAAATTATAAGTGCATATACATCTTTTCATTGATATGACTTCAAAGTAGAAATTGCTGTTTCTCAAAAGGAGTTGTTACTTGTTAAAAAAAAAAAAAAAAAGCACACTGCATACGGGAAGCTCCTCCTGGACCATTTTCACATTATCTGGGAGATGCAATTTAAACAATACAAAATACAGTATTTATCACATTTAACACTGACCCCATCACTGCCCAGGAACTGAGAGTCCAGCGAGATTGCAAAATAACAAGTTTCCTATGGAGTTTTTTTCAGCTTGACCATGGTAGTGGTCTGCTTAGGACTTGAAGGTTTCTAGGGAGCATTTCCCAGGGATGGGGCTCCCTTGGAAAGGGTCAGAGAAGATGTGTAGAGGCATCAGAACCCCACAATTCTCATCCAGCTGCAAAGGGGCACACCACCTGGGAAAAGGTGATGAACCCCCAGTGAGGGAGCCCATGGTGATAACACCAGACAGCGGTCAGGAAAGGAAGGTCAAACTGGATCCAATGAAAAGGCTTAGAAGTCCTCTGGACTTTGCACAGGGGGATTGCAACCTTTCGCTATACAGGCCCTCTGCTCAAAGCGGAACCTCCTTTCTCTGGAGGACAGGCAGACAAGCAGAGGGCCCCTCCTGAGCCTCCTTGCTGGGGTCTCAGCACCTGGCCAGAGCTGGACAAAGAACAGTGCAAACAACACATGGCACAGATTCAGATTCCAAAGCACAGCACAACTGTGAGCCCCGGTTCCCGCCCCCCTGCCTGGTCCTGATGCAAAGGCTGGCAGTGCAGGACTGCCCTGGAGGTTACAAGGAGCCCAAGGGAAGGTCAGGGAGAGGCAACCCTGGACCAGGAGGACCAGCTGGGTGACCCCTCATCAGCTGATGCACTTGACTTGTATTGTGAAAGCAAAAGGGGATCAGGAGAGCCTTTTCCTTTGCAAATGGCCTATTTAAATGCATATTTGCTTTAGCTGGGAAGTCTCCTTTTGGAGCAGATTGCAAGTAGAGGAATTGTTACACAAATAATTTTCTCTGCAGTTTCTACTCTTATCTATTTTTCTGCCTATAGAGGAGAAACAGAAATGATTATTTACTTGACTGTAGTCAAGATTTAGGGGCATGTTTATTTTCTTGGAGTAAGAGATTTAATGGTTCTGGCTCATAGATTCCGGGGGAAGACACCTGTAAATTTTCCATGAGATTTTCAACTATCTTGGATTACTCGGAAAATGACCATCCCACTGAAAATTCAATCATTTCATGTATAATTTAGGAGCCCTGTAGTGACAGGTTAACTTCAAAATAGGGTTTTGAAACCAGTTTTGTATCCCTTATAACTAATAGAGGCCCCCACACGCTACTTTTTCAATATAACATAGCTGGTTTGAGGATGTGAATTTTTGTTTGGTTGATGGATTGGCCTTCTACCATGAAGATCCAATTTAAAGGAATATTTATGGAAATGCCTAACACATGGTACTGATGACTCAAAGATTATTAAATCTAAAACAGCTATAATTCAATATCGTGTTACTATAACACAGTTTCTTCATGTTATTTACAGTGCCCTGTCAATTGATACATTTCCTTCTTTTGTTCTTCTTTTTTTCCATTTTCTTAATTTTAAAAATTTTACTGGGATCTTTATTTAAAGGGAAAAGTATTAGTGAGACCAAATGAAAAACAACAAAACAAGCAAAAAGGCCTCAAGTGCTTACCTTTTCAAAAAGTGAAATTTTTAAACTGTTTAATGTGTCTCTACAAACTGCCCTCAGTAAAGGCCCATAGTCTAAACAGCAGGGTTTTTAACCTATTTTCCCAAATAACCCATCACTTTCTAAGAGGAATGCCCTGCTGGAGGTCCTGGGAGCACAAGATGACAGTGGTAGCAGAGCAGGTCCACGGGCCACGGTGCAAGATAAGAGATGGTGGGATTGCCAAGTGGTGAAAAAGATGAGGTTAGATTTTAATTGGGAAGGAATCTCCACGTCCAGGATTGATCATTTTATGGATTGGGTTTTCAAAACCAAAAGAGAGTTGAGAATTCTTTTCTTGTTATTTCCATAACAATGCTGGGCTTGACACAATGAAGACAAAATTCTCTATGGTTCTAAGCTATTGACAACTATAGAAGCATCGAGGATCACTGTCCTCAGAGGTCAACACTGCTATAAACCAAATCCCCTTGGGCTCTGGTGATCCACCGTGGCTTTGTGATCAGTGGGGAAACCAAGGTTGTCCACCCAAAAGGACCACGGCCCTAATCAGAAACCTGGTCAAGGGCTCCGAGGGACATCTCCTCACTCTCAGCCTTTGCATACAAGGAACTGACAGTGCACGCACCAAGGACATTGGCTTTGAACAAAAACACAGGATTGGACAACAGACAATATTCCAAACAAGACACAGATGTGCACAGTGTTTTCAGGACTGGGTAACAGGAGACATTTTGATTTGCTTCTTGGTGCCCAGTTTAAATTAAAGCTTTGGTCTTGAGAGAGTCCTTTTCCGGGGTCATGGAGACAGTCTTGGATACACATGATGATGGATGAGAGAGAGAATGATGAGAAGAACGTGATGGGATGTAGAGGAGAGCTTGGGATGAGGGGTGCATCTCACCCTACCCTGCCTCACACTCCCGCCTGCTGCAGCTCAGGGAAGCCCTGTGACCTCACCAAAGAGGCAGACTCCAGCCCTCACCTGGAGGAAGGGGGAGCTTCCTGCCTGGCCCTCGAGACCCTAACCCTGCACCACCCCTTGCGGCATAGGGCAGCCTTCACTGGTGTTTGCCCGTGCGGGCTGGTCCTGACACTTCCTGCTGGCTCTCCTCCTGGGACATGATGATGTGGGTAAGGCTCCCTCAGCCTGGGGTCCCAGCCTGCGCAGCTCAGAGACGAAACCGAGGAACCCCTAATCAGACCAGGGGCTCCGTGGGAAAGACATTATAATAAAGCAAGTAAAATAATGGTCTTAGTCTAAGTTCCTATCTGTCACCAGTGACACTGGATAATCAAACTAAATGAAAAATAAACATCATATATTTTGCTACATAATCAAATGGTGAAAGTCAGGCAAACTGTGCAAAACAAAGCCCTTGGAAATGCATTCGGCCCTGCCTAGGCATGGGGAAGCCTCTGGAGGCCCTTCCTAACTCTGGTTTCAGACCTGGGCTCCTACTGTAAGGTTTCCTCAGGCGTCTGACCCAACCTGCGCCTCTCACATCTTGAACCTCCTGTTAACAAGAACAGAGGAAGACACCATTAAGGCGGGTTCCCACAGTGGCCAGGTCTCACGCCTGAGATGCTGAGCCCACTCCAGCAGGGCCCCTCTCCTGACTTCCAATTCGCCGCAGTGCGTCTCCCCTCCGAGGCCCTGGGCAGGGGGAGGGCAGTGAGAGAGACAGTCATGGCTGAAGCGAGGGATCGACTGGAAGGCAGGAAGCAGAGAAGACAGACCAGTGCAGCAAGCCTGGGGCGTGGTGGATGAAGGAGGGCACGGAGACATCACCGCAGAGCGGTCACTTGACAGGACAGGGCGCTCTGTCTTAGCCCAGCACAGACGTGAGGGCTGATGGCCTCCCTGGTCAGTCTGGAGCTTGGGGCAGGCTGCTGGCTCGTCCAGGACCTTGGCACTACCAAACACTTCCACCTGCCACCCACACTCAGCCCAGGACCTCTCGGCCAGCATTGGCGCCAGAGCTGGGCACACTGGCTGCCACGCACCGCGGACTGCTCACCTGGCACAGACACGCACTGCCTAGTTTCAACCCCCAACAGCATGAAGGTCCGCCTCTTCGGCTCTTCCATGGAGAGCCTGTCTTCAGCCGGGTTGGGGCTATGCCCACTTGTCAGATACAGTGAGGCCCCAGGGCCACTGAAGTCATACAAGGACAGGACTGGAGCGTGCCTACGTGTCTTAAGGTGGGGCCAACTCCCTTAGTCCCCTCAGCCTCGGCTTTTCCAGGACTTGGGGGGAGACGCTGTGCCCTGAGCACTGCAGAAAGCAGTTTGTCACCTCTGGGAAGCAATAGCTTGCCTCACTGTGGCTAGAGGGCAAACAGCTCTCCATGGTGCCCAGGCTGGACCTGCCACCCTCTCTAGGCACAGAGATGCACTGTTCCTGCAGTGTGAAGAATGGAGAGCATGGAGGCCCAGGGCTGACCCTCCTCAAGGTGGTTTTTGTAAGGTTAAGCCAAGGCCCGGCAGACCAGAACTGCTGCTGGCTCCCACAGGAAGGACAGCAGCCCAGCAAACATCCAGACACCTTCAGAGGCTGGGACGGCAGGAGGAGGTGGGCACCCCGCACACCCAGGAGCAGGCCTGCTATTCCCAGTGCTGGCCAGAGGGGCTCAGACTGGGAGAGGTAGCCAGATAAAAGAGATGGCAGTGGGAAACAAAAGGTCTTTGGCTGCAGGACCCTAGGGGGACACTTCTCCAACAGGGAAAAGGAATGGCTGTAATTCTCTATGCTGTAACCGTGAAGGAGTGCATTAAAGCATGAGGGAGACACAGGCTGTGTGACCCAGGTGAGGACAACAGGCAGGGACCTGGGGTTTTCTTCTCCTGAAATCCATCTGCTCCGTCCTCCAACCATTTCATCTTTCTGGATCCATGTACTGAAATTATGCCCAGGGGTCCAGGGTGTAGGGTGAGTGTGTGTTTATGTGCAACAGGGGATGGAGAGGAGTGGATATTCAAGGTGTCCTTTTTCAAAGCACTACTGAAATCAGGGCCTTGCTCTCCCACATGATCCCCCTCCTTCCGGTCCAAATTAGAGAGATTTGGCAAGAAATCTCAGATGATAAATCTGTGGGTCAGGGAGGAAAGTTCTAGAACTTAAACCACGTTCACTTTAAGCAGATATTTCCCATGAGTGAGGACGGAGGCAGCTGTGTTCCGGAACCTAATCGCACAGGGTCATGGAGACTCTCCAGCAGAAAGGGGGGGGGGGGTGGATAGGCTAGGAGTCCCCAGAGCTGCAGGCCCTGCACACAGTTCCTCCACATCCATCGGGGACCCGTTTAAAGAATCTACAAAATGAACTGCCCAGTGAGGAGGCTCCCTGAGAAGCATTTCCACATCTGCTCTCTGAGAGTGCAGAGCTGCCACCCGCTCTCCCAACACGGGCTGCAGGAACCCCCCCCCCCCACCCCCCCTCCGTGCTGTGCTTGGAGGTAAAGCCCTCACACAGCCCCAGGCCTGGGGGGTGGGTTGGAGAAGTCCCACCCCAGGCAGCAGGACTGGAGCATGCCTAAGTGGCGGAGGGCCAGGCAACAGGCACTTGGGAAAAAGAGTCAGTTATCACCTGCAAACGGCATGGCCACAGCCAGCTCTGCCCTACCAAGGCCAAGCTGGGTGGCACCAGGGGCAGGAAACAGAGCCATAAGGCACATGCCCCTTGCTGGCCGGGCTCCTGCTGCTGGGCTAGCAGACTGCTCTGTGTGCAGGCCAGGCCACACCCTGGCTTCAGACAGGAATGCAGGCTGTAAGTGTGTGGAGCTCACGCGGGCCTTCTAAGAGAGGGAGTGGAGGGCAGGGTGGGGGGCTCAGCAGCCTAGAGTGATGCCGGAGACCCCCGGCCATTCTCGAGTCCCGGGCTACTCTCGACAGAGTCCTGAGCATATAGTTTCCGAGTCACAGACCCCAACCCCAGTCTCTGCACAACTACTTTCTTCATAACTCAGCAGACCAGGAAGGGCCTTAAAAAGCATATAAATACAGGAGCCAGCGTGGCCACAGGGGCGGCAAAGAGCTGCTCCCCCACGGAAGTCTGAGCCACTGCCCAGGAGGCATGGGGTCTGCCCCGGAGGAGGGTGAGAGAAAATATACAAAGCGCCGGGAGAGACAGGAGCAGAGGGCACTGCGGTCCATCTCGAGGTGGCAGATAACTAGTTTTTCCTTTTCTGAGCAGCCTTTCTCTTCTTCTGTCGCTTCTTTTTTCCTATCTTTTCTTTTTTCCCCACTTTTTCTTCTCTGCGCCCCCTTAGATAAAATTAGTAGAACCATTAATACTGTTGAAATAAACAAGAGTCTGTCTCAGTCTGTACAATATGTAACACTGGCCCATGGGTCATCTTAACTCCGTCCTCAGTCTCAGGCCTGGAGGCCCCTGGGCCAAGCACTGCCATCAGTACATTAAGATAAATTAGACATTTTCCCCGATTTAAAAAAGAGCTAGACAGACTTCCACAACATCTGTGAACTGGTTAGAGCAATTGCCAATTTGCCAGTTTGCCCCCTGGTTCCCACTACTGCTTGAGGCTTCCAATGGGGAAAGGAATTCACACCTAAAAGGGTGCGAAGGCACGCCAAGGCCAGGCTGGACTTGGTCCTCTACCTCACCCCCATCTGCTGTCCTCAGGCTTCCTTCCTTCTCAAGGCAGAGCTGAACGCTCTGCTTTACATAAAAACCTCCGAATTTCTCATCGAATAATGCTTTGGAGGTTGGAGGCCCAAAATTCAGATGGCCATCCAGGAGAGGAGAAAGAAGGCAGCCGGATCCTACCTTCTCCTTCTTGGATGCCTGTGGACACCCCCTGGGAATGACTGGGATTCTTCTGGAGAGCGAGGGAGAGAGCTGGTTAGCAGAATTTTATTAGAGCAACTGACTCGTGACTGTCACGTTAAAATGATTCAAGCTGAATAGTATTTAATGATTTATGGGGTAAGGCCACCTGTTCCCGAGAAAGCTCGATATTAACCATGGGCGGGAATTATGGGATTTTTACATGGGAAAATGTGAACGCTGGATATTATGAGGGTTGAGTTTCTGGAGATTACACGGGGATGTTAGGAGAACCGAGGAGGAGGAAGAAGGGGAGGAGGAATTAGTGAGTCAAATATTATTCTTCAAAAGACCAGCACCACTGCTTCCACTGGGTTTAAAAAAAAAAGGCGCAAAAACTTGAGTTGCATACCTAATCTGCTCCTGAGAAAAGCCCAGGCGCTGTCACTTGCAGGTGAAACTGTCACTCACAGGTGACCTCGACAGGAGGGTCTAAGGCACCTGACCAGCAGGCCAGCTTATCTTCAGAAACTCCAGAAATGTATATGAGCTTCATGTCTAACAACTAATGGATTTTATTCCAGGTAAATAAATTCCCACATACAGTAGGAGGTTTATACCATGAAACAATTAGCATTTTATTGCTAGTGCATATAATGTCACATTTGATACAATTTTAGTACAAGTGAAAAAATACGCTGTGGCTAACATCAAAAAGCTGCAATCACACTATATATCATACGTATTTCTTTACAAATTGCCAGTAGTTTAAGATAATAGAGAAATGTATCCTACTGACATTCATATGGCTCCATTTCAAATATATGAGTTGTTTGACTATAAATATATTCTGAAATACATTTGTTTTCTAAAGAAACGTTAAAAAAATTGTGCACGAAAAAATATTTTAAAAATGCCTTGCAAAAAGTTACAAATACCATCAGGCCCATCTGTGGATCACATTTATACATGGAAATTTCATCTTGCCAACATTTCTGATTGGAACCTGAAACCCCGTGTGGCTTCAGGAGTTGGGGTAAGTGGCAAGAGGCTCATTTATTCATTTACTTTTTTACTTCTGATTTCAGAAACCTCAGAGTTTGTACAGCCTCCCTGGCATATTCAGGCTTCAGAGTCAATTACAGAAACCATATTCCTCAAAGCAAACTCTCAGGCTGAAAATTGCATTTGATTCTGCAAAGACTTGTGTTTCGTGTGAAGGCGGAGACATGATCTCCCACAGCCCAGGAGAGGGCCAGCCCCAACCTGGAGGAGGCCAGAGAAGGATCCCACAGAGGGCCGAGGAGGAGAGGAGGGCAAGGGGAAAGGGAGGAGGGGGCTGCAGGGTGGGAGCTCCCACAATCACCCTCCTCCCCTGAGCACGTACGGAAATGAGAAGCAGAAGTGAGATGAAAGCATGCTGTTGGAGGCAGGGAGAAGCCTGGGAAGGACAGGGAGAGGGTCTGAGCACAGTCCCCAGTGATGGTGGTTCTTACACGGAGCCTGCAGACCCAATCACTGAGCTTGAAAGAGGAGGTGAAGGTGGTGGCCACTGCCTAGCACTGGTCAGTATCTGAGAGTCACCCAGGGCTGTCATTCCAGGAGGGTTTCCCCCTGTGGGAGCGCCCAGTCTTCCTCCCAGCCTCAGAATCTGGAGGAAGGACACTTTTTTGATCTCCATGCTTGGCCATCACCTGACTGTGCCCAGACCCCCCAGGGAAGAACAGAAGAAGCTCCAAAATAAACCAAATACAGATCTTGAAGGAATCACTGATTTAGAAAAGGATAATGAGAATGATGATGATGGTGATGTTCATGAGAGAACTGACTGGCGGGAAATGCTGCTGGGATAATACAGTTTCTTAGAAAAACCCCAGTTATAAAACAGCCAATGTGCAAGGGTACGGGGCACGGATGAATACAAGCTGCGATATCGTACCATATGCTATAAATGCCGTTGTCTACATGCTGGGCAAACCTCAAGCCCGTTCCCAGGTCCATGCGCTCCCCCACAGGCACGCCTGGTCCTCACATTCAGACCTTTCTCCCCCCACACCTTCGCCCTTTTATCTCTCACACAGTTTTAGCTTTCCTCAAGTGGATCTAGTGGAAAGTCCTTTTTGGCTGTTGTGCTTACTTGTTTAAAGCTTTCTCCAGGTATTCCTGAATCCACTTCAATTTCGGGTCAATGCACACTTGTCTATTGTTGTTCTTCAGCCTTGCCCTGCCAAAACAGAAGAGGCAACAGTGTGCAGCTGAGCAGAAGGAGGTGCTATTGTGATGTGGGCATTCGCTCACCTGGCCCCCATGTCAGGACCCTCGCTGGGGCCACGTGCCCTGCTCAGCAGGCTCAGGTTCCAGAGGAATTCAAGGGGCGCTGGAGAAACACAAAGCTAGCAGTGTAGCAAGTTCTACTGCAGAGACACAGGCTGTGAAGAGTCTTCCCTGGGGGTCCAGGGAGACTTCGCAGGAGGAACATCTGAGTTGGCCTTTGAAGGATGAGGAGCAGCTGGGCAAGTGAAGTAACGGAGGAGGGAAAGCCAGAGCAAGTACAGCAAAGGAGTGACATGCTCCAAGGGTGTGCAAGGAGAGCAGAGACTGCATGCTCAAGGAGCAGGAGCCAGGGGCAAAGGAGATTACGGAGATTTGTGAGGACTGTAAACTGGAGAGTGACAGAAGCTGATTTTATTTTGGTGGATAATCTTGATAGTACATGGAAGCTAGACTTAAGAGTAAGCCTGGGGGCAGGAGACCTGCAAAGAGGTACTGGAGTGGTCTGGGCCAGAGGGGAGAGGGCAGTGAGGGGAGGGACAGTGCAGGGAGGGAGAGGGCAGTGAAGGGATGGACAGTGCTGGAGAGGAAAGGACAGTGAGGGGAGAGGCAGTACAGTAAGGGGGAGGGCAGTGAAGGGAGGGACAGTGCAGGGAGGGGGAGGGCAGTGTGGGGAGGGACAGTGCAGGGAGGGGGAGGACAGCGAAGGGAGGGACAGTGCTGGAGGGGAGAGGGCAATGAGGGGGAGGGACAGAGCAGGGAGGTAGAGGGCCATGCAGAGGGGGAGGGGGCTGTGAGGGGAGGGACAGTGCAGGAAGGGGGAGGGCAGTGAGGGGAGGGACAGTGCAGGGAGAGGGAGGGAAGTGAAGGGAGGGACAGTGCAGGGAGGGAGAGGGCAGTGAGAGGGGGAGAGGGCAGTGAGGGAAGAGGGACAGTGTCGGGTGTGGGGGAAGGGAGAGTGTAGGTATTTTGCCAGAAAAATGGTTTCCAGAGAGATTTTACAAGTTCACTGAATGCTCCATGGTCTGATTTGTTTTTTAAAAGTTCATACCCCACCTTTCTGCTACTTCTCAGCTCCAACCACAGCCTCCCTACCTGAAAACTCCTGGGGAGGACCTGGACTTACCTCTGTGGGTCCCCTCCATAAAGCCCTGGGTACCAGGTAATCTCAAGCAGCCTGAGGACTCACCTGCCCAGCCACTAGTGGGTCTATGAGGACAGCTAAGGCCGGCACAGTGG
The DNA here is from genome assembly GCA_031878705.1 of Tapirus indicus. Lineage (NCBI taxonomy): Eukaryota > Metazoa > Chordata > Mammalia > Perissodactyla > Tapiridae > Tapirus > Tapirus indicus. Next base: position 78,132,658 of record CM062921.1, read on the forward strand.
CTCAGGGACATTCATGGGAGTCTTCACACAACCTGCCTAATAGTGACCCAGGTGCGCAGAGGAAGGGTATGGCTTGAAGCAAGGCAGACTGAGGTCCAAATCTGGGTACCGCTGTACATTAATTTTGTACTGGCCCAGACTTGAGAATTATATTTGGCTTCTTCAACTTCAAAGTGCGTTCCCAGGCAAGTGAACCAGCATACTCTGTCCTGGAAAGCAGGTCCATGCTAGCTAACTTCAGTGTCTGATAAAATACTTCCCAAAGGAGAGATAGTATTTTATTCTAAGCAAAATAATTGAAAAAACATTCATCTTCTAGTGGCCTAAAACATAAATGACAAACACATTCAAGGCAGCGAAGGCCAGGAAAAAAGACAACGAAAATCAAACCAAAAACCAGTTGGCGTTGGGTGGAAAGGCCTTCGGGAAGTTGCAGCTTTCCTTCCAACTGCTGTGTCTCTGCCCAAGTTTTAGTGCTGGAACTTTTCAGGAGGTGAACTCTCCCCAGAGGCCTCAGCTCCCAGTGTCTGGACACAGGACCACGCTGCTCACGGTGTGCAAGTGCAGGCACAGGAGCTCTGGAGGCCAAGCCATGGACAGCAGGCTCTCCTCCTGCACCTGCACAGGGCGGGAGATCTTTGTGTCTCCTGTAGGTGTGATTTTGGTTGGTCTCTTTTCCCACGGGAATGAAACCCAATGTTAGCAGCTGCCATCAACACCAGCAAAAACAGAAACTCACATGTCACGTTGGAGAAAATGCGACTAAGTGAGCTGATAATTTTGAGTTTCACCGAAAGGTGAAAGATGACTGAATTTGGGTCTTGTGAGTCTGTGCTGTGATAAAGGATTAATTGACAGTGCCCAAGCCCTGAAACTGGCAGCACAGACAGAACCATCACTAGCCAAGGGCTGGCGAATTTACTGGACTTCCACAGAAGCTCTGGTGAAGCCCGTGCTTCTCCAGTCTGGAGGCACCCAACTGCGCTGCCATCTGCTGCCCAAAGGGAGGACGCGTAGAAAGAAGAGAGTAGGACCACTAGGACCCGGCGTGGCACCAAGGGTAAGAGTGGTTTTTGAAAGTCCTGCCTGGTGGTGAACTCACAGTCCTCATGGTAATAACAGCTGCCTCTCACGATGCCAAGTTCAAGGCTGGGCACTGGGCCTTTCTCTAGTGTCATTTCTCTAGCTTTAACAAGTCTGCGAGGTGGGTGTTACTATGCTCATTAGATGTGACATCCCTGGAGGATGATATTCAGACTTACACGATCTGAAGGGCACAGGTCTGAGTGTTGAGGATTTTCAGATGCTTGATGTTGGCTCTGGAAACATGGCTCTCGAAGAATCGGCAAGGACATCTGTAGCTCAGGCTGACTGGTTTCCCTAGAAGAGTAATGATAACAAGGCAGCTTGTTATTACCCCGCCAGGCCTTGGGGACACACAGGTGTCTGGTTCTGCAGCTGCGGGTTAAGATGATGGAATGACGGTAGGATTAAGATGCATCACGGGTGCATCCTGGCAAAGCCCATCTCCTTGGGCAGCATAGTGAGCTCTGGGTGCACTCAGGTGCAGCTTCTACAGGGCCAGAGGGCAAAAGGCCTTGCAGAGAGCTAGACCCTAGGAGGGGAGGGAAATTAAAATAAGAAGCTCAGGCGTCTCAAGATAAAGGTAATAATGACAGGAGATAACAGTTTCAGTCTAAGAACTGAGGTTCCCAGTTTTTCTCTGCAAAGTCAACTCAGAAAGACCTCCCTACTCAGGGAAGGGGAGTGGAAAGGAGGCTCCAGGCTCTCTGTCCTCCAGCATCTCCCCTGGGAATCCTACCCCCCACCCCCAGTCTCCTCTCCTCACCTGAGTCCCCAGAGGGCAGGCCAAGGCCCACCTTCTCCCCAGCACTTCTCCGAAGGAAGGCGTGCAGATCCTGGGGCTGGAGTCAATTGTGGCTTTCATTGCCAGGGCAGGGATGCTGCAGCCTCCTGGGTTACATTACCTCTTTGTTTGCCAATTCACCAATTTGCAAAATGCCATAATTGACACTCATTAGTGTAAATTAGCAAAGGGCTCCTGCAGAACCCACTGCTCTACTCGCTCACCCTTTAAGTCTAGAATTGCAAGCCCCGAAGGGCTGGGATTTGTGGGCTGGTTTTTTTCCTCTGCAGATTTTACCCAAGCCCCACTTAATACCCCAAATTATTTGAATTTGTGGATCCTTTCATCAGGGATTAAACATACGTCTGAGAATATTTAGTCCAGAGATTTAAAAAAAAAGCTTGCCTGTTTATAGAGCCCCAGAGGCCTCCTGCTGGTTCTGAAGTTCTACAATTGGGGTACAAACCTTGTGAGGGAGGGACTTCCTAACTTTTTTTCTAAAGGCTGCATTAGTTGACAGATGGAGTGGCTTGGGTACAGCAGCCTATTTATCCACCAAGTCGGGAGAAAAGCAGACCACATAGCCCCCAGGACAAACTCCCCGAAAACCTAGAAGGAGGAAGCCTGGCTTCAGGGCACCCAGCGACTCCCAGCACTTGGACAGCCCCCGGGGGCGGCCTTCACGCTTACACCTGAGCTGACTCCAGAAGGCTGCTGCTGAGCCTGGCTTTTAACAACTGCACGGAGTCCCAGCGAGGGAAGTCTGTACTGTCCTGTAACTGGATCACCTGGGAAAGTGACCCCAGAGCTGGGGGCCAGGAGGCCCCAGGAAAGGAGGAGCCACAGTCTCCTCTCTGAGTGTCCTGCCTCCAGGTTTCCCCGGAATTCTCCTGGGTCCTTCTGAGCTGAGCAGGACTGGGGAACTGGGGCCTGGTGGTGGGGCAGGACAGGGCCCCACCCAGAGCAACAAAGAGTGGGAAGGTGCACAGCGTGAGACCTTCAGGGACAGCGCTGCTGCAGGTGGGGCCACTACTCTCCGCGTCTGAGAAGCTGTGCTGACTCCACTAACCAAACAGCGGAGATCAGGCCAGAAATCAGAGCAGATTCTAAACTCAAAACACAGGCTTCCTCTTTTTCTCCTCTGTCCTCTCAGTCCCCCTGGGATTATTCATTTCCTTCAAAGGCAATTCTTATTCCTGCTCCCAGGACCCAGTTGCCTGCCTGTCAGATGGGGAATTTCAACAGGTTTTTGAAGTGACAGAGCCTCAAGTGCTCTTACCAAGAGCACTTGGTCCTGTGTCCGGCCAATGTCCTTTGTGTGAACGGTACTAACTTCCAACTGTTTTGGATGTGACTCCGTGTACAGGCAAGAGGCCTGCCTGGCCCAGATGTTACCGGGGTTGGCACCTGGTGCACCTGGCCCTGCTCCGAGCAGTTCCCAGAAAACCCTGCACTTCAAGGCAGAGACAGGAGCCCTGGCCAGCCCCTCCAACCAGGCCTGGGAATGGGGCCCACCTTGGGTTTAACCCCGGAAGCCCAGGGCACCCAGGGGCCCAGCTGCTTGGCTGAGGTCAGCCAGTGGAGGGAGGGCAGAGCCCAAACAAGTCTCCGAAGTACAGCTTTGGGACTCAGCATGTGGCCAGAGGGCACACAGGTTCCAGGTGGTCAAAAAGTGCATTCTGGTCTATGCATGCGAGGAGAACGGACCAGCCTGGAGCCCAGGACTCTGACCTGGCCACTCAGCTGCCAAGAGGCAATTCAGAGGGGCCAGCAACCAACCCTTCCCAGGGTCAAGAGAAATCTGGGGATGAGACCCCCGCCTCCCCAGGCACAGCTGAGCCCAGGACTCAAGGACCTGTCCCTGCATTCTAGTCTTTTCTGCAGCTCCCCAGGGGAGGGGGCAGCTAGGGGCAGCACCATTTCCTCACAGAGGTGCAGGATGACACCTCCACTGTCACCAGACCACTCAACTGTTAATGCCCAAACCAGAGTGTACCCCATGACCTGGGGGGGGGGGGTCAGTGTGGAGACACAGCCTAAGATTCTTTTGCAGCTAGGAGAAAAATTCTAAGTTGCTTTCCATCAGGGTTGCTCTGCAGCTCTGGTCAGCAACTTGCTACACTTTTAAAAAAACACTTCCCAGGTGGTCATCCGCCAATCCCTGTCAGCCCAGGCCCTCCAGCCTGGCCCAGCAGCATGCATGCTCAGTTTACCCACGCTGGCTTCCAGGACCACGGCTGCCAAGGATGCAGTGGTACAGTGGTGGGTCTGTGCCCGGAACCCAGCCAAGCGTTCCACAAGCTCCGGCCCTGCAGAGACCGCGGCTGCACCAAAGGCGCTCAGTGTCCTTCAGCCCTTTGCAGGGATTCCTTGGAAACTTCTCAGGCAGCCGAGAAAGGGCAGCGCGGCCTGACTAACATAGTTTTGTTTTCTGTGTTCAGAGGCAACAGTTTATTTTGGTTTGCAGCCACAGTGTCCTGTGACAGGACAGTGAGATTTCTCTTAAGCCACAAAAGAAAAAAAAAAGCTCTCTCCCTCACCCAGTGAAACGGGACACCACCTTTCCCAGTGGCCTAAGGCCTTGGAGACTGAACTTTGCTGCAACTCTCATTCAGAGTGCTCGCTTGGCCTATGACAAAGGCGCCAGCCTGCAGGTGTGTTTCGGGGGCTGGGGAGGGACATGAGCGACCTGGATGGTCCCTGGGCCTCTCTTCGGTGACCCCGGGAAGAGGCAGGGAGGCGGTGGCTGGACACGCGCCCAGGTTCGCCGCGTCGTTTCGAACCGTGGCGCTGTGCAGACGCGCGGCCAGGAGAGTGGCGCAAACCCGACAGCTACTCGGTAGGGCTCGCCCGCGGAGCCCCGCTAGGGTGGGTGCTGAGAGGGCTGGCCTCCCGTGGAGGGGACGCCGCGCAGCTCCACCCAACTGCACCGCCACTACAAGCACGCCGCGAAGCTTTGCAAAAGCTTTGCAAAGCGCTCTCTCCCACACGAACCGCCGCTCGCATCTCCGACACCAGCGCAGTGGGGCTTCGGGGCCCATCCACCTCTGGGAAGCGAGCCTAGAGCGCGAAGGCAATAGTTGCGGGTTGGGCGGCAAGGGCCCGCGGCTCCTGACTTGGCACCGCACCCCGCGCTCTCCCGCGCCGGCTCCGAACGCGCCCTCCGCGAGCTCCCACCCAATTATCCCGCCCGACCTCGCTCTGTGGCCCGCTCGAGGTCTGGCGGCCGCTCCGCCGTCCCGGAATCCGAGTCCCGCTGCGTACTGCGAAGCCCCAGCGCGGGTGGTGCTACGCACGGGGCTTCAAACGCCGCAGCCCGAGGGAGCGCGCCCTGCGAAGTGGGCTGCCTCAACCTCTTCTGTGCACAGTGGCGCGAATTGGGTTCGTTCAGGGCGGCCCGGGCGAGGGCAGAGGAGCCGCGGCCCCCGCACAGGGCACTGAGCTCTGCGCCCTGCCCACGCTTCCGCCGCCCGGAGCACTCACCGTCGCTGAGACAGAGCGCAGCCAGCACGAGGGCCAGCACGGCGACGACCTTGGCATCCATGGCACGGGCAGGCGGCGGGCGGACGGAGGCCGGACGCAGAGCGGACGCGGTGGCGGAGAGTGAAAGTGCGGCGGCGGGAGGCGCGCGCCGAGCACTTTAGAGGCGAGAGCCGGGCGGGGCGGGGCGCGCGGCGAGGGGCGGGCCTGCAGCCGAATCCCGGCGGGGGCCGGGGGCTCGGACGCGCGTCCCCTCCCGCACCGCTGCTCCTCCTGTCCACTCCCTCCCACCCCTCCTCCGCGCACGGGGTGCTCCTGGGGCTGCCCTGCGCTCCGGCCTTTGACCTCAGGTTCCACTGGGCCCCGCTTCGTAGTCCTGACCTGCAGCGAGGAACCCAGCCGCGCAGTGAGGCTGGGCTGAAGGTCAGGTTATTGTTCCCATCACGCAGATGGAGAGATTGAGTCCCGCAGACGGGTACCCAGGAGAAGCAAACAAGTCGGTCCTAGGGATGTGGGCGGGCTGGGCCGGCGGCGTCCCGGGTTAGCTAAGCATGTCCTGTTTTCGAAGTGTTGGACCTCGAGGTGACACCGGCCCTGGCTCACTGCGCAGCGGCCCTGAAAGCTCGGCAGAAGGGAAGGAGTCAGGTGTTTGCAGTCAGAGCGACTCCGATTCCAAGCCAACGCTATCACTTACAAGCGAGCCTCAGTTTCCTCAACTGTAGTTAGGCCTCTAAAATAGGATTCTGGGCCGCCAAAGGAAACAAAAGCAATTCGCCCTGGAGGCTCTTAGGAAACGTGAATCTACTGGGCCCTTTGTACCTCTGTTCTCTCAACTGTGCTGTGGGCTCCTCACAGTTCCGGAGAGTGGGACTGGGAGAACTGACCGAGACTCCCCTCCCCATCCCCGCGCAGTGCTCAGCATCGAGTCCGACACATAGTACCCAATAAATGGGAGCTAGAAATAATTGTTTAATCTTCACTATTTTCTCCCTCTCCCCAGTGAATGCCCCGGACGACCCAAAGTGATGAGAGGAGAACTCTCCTTCTTCCCTCCCCCCACCCCGACGGTGCTCCTGGCGTCGGCCTTTCTGGTCCAGAGAACACCACGAGTCGTCCCTCAGCGGTGTCCAGCCCTCCTGACAGGCCGCCGCCGCGGCGCCCCAACCCGGACTCTCTGAGAAGGGGCAGCCCAGCAGGGAGGGGTCAGGCAGGCGTCCAGGGAGGCGCAGAGGTGAGAAGAGCGCCCTTTGGGGCCTCGCTAGTGACCAAGGGACGCTCCAGCCACCTCCCCATGTCCTTACTGGCATAGCCAGACAATGGATTCTATCCCCGCGTCCATCAGAGGGGCGCACGGTGGGGACAGGTATTTGTCTCCGGGGAGTCCCAGAGTCCTGGCCATCGGGGGAGTGGGCGGGGTCCGCCGGCCTGGGCTCCGCAGCTCCAGCGGAGGGAGGGGGTGGTCTGAAGGAAGCTGTGAGAGCTCCGGGACTCCGGCCTTGAATGTCCTTTGTGTCTTGTTTTCCAAAACTACTTTCGCGCCCAATTAGATGCACTGTGAACCTGCACTCAGATTCATTCGTTCATTCACATCCGGCCGAGCTCACTTCGGGGCACTGGGCGTAGAGCCGGGAACCTTACTGACTTGGTCCCTGCACTTAACTAACAATCCAGTGGGGAAGACAGTCCTCGGGCATCCTCCGGCCTCCACCTGGTCTCAGGAGCGCGGGGACTAGTAATCTCCAAGCTGGTGAGCCCTGGCGGGCTGCGGACAAGACAAAGCACGGCGGCCGGGCTCGGGCGCCCTCTGGTGGCGAAGTCTCCCACAACCCCTCTCCCTCCCACTCCTCTCCCCGCCCCCCGCCCCCAGGGTCCCAGTGGACCATTGCTCAGCCCTGCCCCTGACCCCTGAGCAGCGGGGTAAAGCTGCGGGGTTCCGCTGTAGATCCGGCGGCCGGGATCTGGGGGCGCGCCATGGAGCCCAGAGCGCGGCGGGAACCGCGCGGAGCCTCGCCCGCAAGTCTGGCCAAAGCAAACGCCAAAGCCTCTCGCTTGCTGCCGTTTTACCACAAAATACGGTGGTGCTGCCCCCGCAGCCCAAGGGAGCCACTGGGAAGGACCCGCGTGGGCTGGGCGGAGAGGAATCAGGGCCTCCTGCCTGGCCGCGCCCCGCGACCCCAGGACAGACGTTAGCGTAGGACCCGTCAGTGCTGACCACTTCCTCCATTCAGTCGTTAAAATACTTACTGATCATCTATTATGTGCCAGACACAGCCAAGTGTTTGAAATACTTAAGAAAGCAAAAGACCTCCCCGAAGCCCTGTCCTCCTGGAGTTCACATCCTGGGTGTGGGGGGGAGAGGAAAATGGTACTAAAGTAATTAAGCACATAATCTGTGGAAGGTCATCAAGTGCTATGAGAAAATGGAACAGAGGGAAGGAGAGGAAGTTAGGATTTTAAACAGGGAAGCCAAGGATCTGTGTTTTAGGTAAAATTTCCACGATTTTGCAGTTAACAAGCTATTTAAGTTTAAAACTCTGTTCAGGCCAACACTTTGGGGTAGGGAGGTCAGACTGTGCCTTTTTACGCTGGGTTCTATGCTCAGCCACAGGGGCGCCTCCCAAGCTCAAGGCAGGAGAGCCTCCGGCCATTTCTCCTCTGTCCTTTGCTTATGTCACTATCTCTGCTTAAAAGGCTCCACCTTTCTTCCTCTGCCAGGGAACTGCGTTCCCCATCAAGGCCCAAAGCAACGCCATCTTCCCTGTGAGGTCTTCCAGATCTCTCCCATGCTGGGCTCAGAGCTGCTGCTCCCCAGGGACACCTTAGTCACGCGGGGTTCAAGGTGGGAGGGAGACAAGTGTCTGGCTGTGGAGTTAAGAGGCGGGTGCACCTTCATGGCCGGCTTGTCTGTAATGGTGTCCAGACCCCTGGTGCCCAGTCCGGGTAACTGCCCACGGCCCTCTGCCCAGCCTGAGCGGTTCATGCCTTCAGAGTTCGGTGGCTCAGCTTTCAGGGGAGGACCTTAGTACAAGTTTCAAGCTTTGCACCAGATCATTGTTTTCCAGTCTATAACTGACAAGGTAACTTTTGGTGGTACTCTGAAAACATTTTTAAAAATATAGATTTATATATTTATGTTTAAAAGTAATAAGGAAAAGGTATAACTAGCACATTGAAGCAGACATTCAAATATTTCTCAAGATTGATTTCACTTTTTAAGTATATGATTTAAGTTTTATGAGTAAGTAGATTCAGACTAACAGCATGTGATAGTATAGGTGATTGGGGTATAGCAAAAATTCAGATAGTGATACAAAAAGATACACAAAGAAAATGCTGCCTAAATAAAGAACATATTTTTGTATTATTTCACCCTCTCTCCTCCTTCCTAGACACACCGTTTGGCCCCAAAGTAGTAAAACAAAATCATCCAAGGAGGTGTGGCATCTTCCTCACTTGTCATCCAGGGGAAGCTGCAGAAGGCTCCCCCAGGAGTGCTCAGGCCCTGGGAAGAGTGTGGAGACATATGAGGTCCCACCACTCTGTCCCTCCACCCCACTCACGAGTCCTTCCCCTCCGGTCTTCTAATGTGAGCCTGGAGGGGCACAGCCAGGAGACAGCTGCATTGCTGTGCCCTCCACCCACCTCTGCTCTCCCACCTTTGACTCCTCCCATTGGGGTTCATGAGCTGGTGTCCTACCCTGGAGCCAGGAGGCCCCGTGAGAAAGACAAGTTCTCAGAGCCTCGATGCTGTCATCTGTGGAATGGGTACACTAGCTCTCAGGCTTGGTGTTGGGATTTACTAAGTGTGAAACCATTTGCCACAGAGAAGGCCCTCGAAAGATAGTTACATAGGACTTCAGCTTGCTTTCTCTGAATTTGTCTCATTTGGTTCTTATAAAATCTGAACTCACAGAATAAGCCCTAATATCTCAGCTTTGAAGAAAAGGAACCCGAAGCTCAGAGTGGTTGAGGATCTCAGCCAATATGGCAGAGCCAGCCAGACAAAGGCGCAACTCTCTGGGACCAGCGTCTCTGAATTCTGGAACGTCAACAAGGCTCAGCGTCTGTAGGGCCGGCCATGTTTTTCTCAACTGGACCCCAGATTGTCCTCAGGAGCCAGTTCCAAAGAGCCCCATGCCATCCCAGAAGGAAGAACCCTGGGCAGGCTGAGCCAGGGCTCTGGATGCAGGGCTGGGACCTGGCCAGCTTCAGGGCACACAGGGAGGCAGGGTTCACCCTGGGTGGACATATGCATCCAGCAAGCCAGATCGTCTGTTTAAGGTGGTTGTGCCCAAACCTCTCCCTGGATTGACACTCCTAAAGCAGGGGTGGCATTTTCTGGGGCATTCTCCAGAAGCATCAGACTACCAGGGCTAATGTTCTAGGGCAAATCAGATCCAAGGGCCCTGATAGTGCAGGTCTGTATCCCAGCCCCCACGCCACCTCCCACATACCGACTCAAATCTGCCTGCACCCCATCACCAAAGTCAGTGGAGTCAGGTCCAGATTTGCTCTGCTTTCCTAACCCCACCCCTCTCTCCTGTTCCCCCTGCCTCCAGGCATATTGTTCTCAGCATCTGAAGCTCTACTGAGGGTTCTTGGAGTATGCACCAGCCCCTACTATAGACCCCTGGGTGATGGGAGTGTGAGCCCTGGGGGGATAAAGAACATTTGTGCAGGAGTCACTCAGTGGGGTTCACCTTTCACCTCCTTTATCCTCACATCTACCCTATGAGGTGGGTTCAATGGGAACCCATTCCCAAGATTTGGGAGCTAAGTTCACACAGCTGTTCTTCCAGAGAGCTGGGATTTAAGTCAACACAGCCTGGCTCTGAGCAGGGCTGTTCCTCGTGAAGGAGAGAAGACTGGGTTTCCTGTATGAAACACAGGACTTCCAGTTGAATTTGAATTTTAGATAAATGAGTCATTTTTTTAGTATAAATCTGTCCGAAATATTGCATGGGACATACTTCTACTAAAAAGAACCATTCTTTGTTCATCTGAAATTCAGGTTTAACTAGGTGTCTTGTATTTTTATTTGCTGAGTCTGATAACCCTCCTCTAGAGTCTGCTCTTCACAGCATGAGGGAAACACTATCTGTGGGCTTTCTGCCTGGGCCTTCAGGACATGTGGGCAGAGAGTGGAAAGGGTGCTGAGAAGGAAAGTTCTGGAACCACCCACTTTCTCAGTGATGGGATTTCCTGAGTTTTATTACAACAAAGTTTTATTATGCTGGAAAGTAGGTCATTAAAGCAGTACAGGAATGATCTTTTTTTTGCTCTCCTTTCTGCTATCAGCAGTTTGATACCACACTAGCCCCAACCCTGACCTTCCAGAATTAGTTTTGGTCATGCCTGAGGCAAGGAGAAGCAGGCCCCTTCTCCCCAGCATCACCAGCCCTTCTCTTCCTCTGGTCCAGGCAGATGTATATGAAGCCCAGCTACTGACAACCTTTCCTTCTGTTTTAGGCGCCATGCGCTGTGTATGGGGGAAGAGGAGGAGACATCATCCCAAGAACGAGCATCACATGAGCAGTATCCTGCCCTGGAGGGATCTGCAGATGAGGAGAGGTCAAGAACTGCTGTGGGTTGTGGAGGAAGAGCTGGGACTGCTGCCCACACAGCTGGTCCCCTAGTCAGAGAAACCAGGATTCCAGCCTTGCTAGCCTTCCCTGCTCAGAGGGGGGGCTTGTACTTCTTTCTCCACCTAACTTCCTTATGACCCGGAGTCTGGAGTCTTGTTGCACAGACCCACTGGACAAGACTCTACATGGAGGCTTCCTGGAGACACGTTCAATGCCAAGTGCTAAGGCAGGCCCCACAGGTAGCCTGGCCCAGGGAATGTAAGTGGGAGATGGATTCAGGTGGGGAAGATTACCCAATACCACTAAGGTACCCATCCCCCACCCCACTGCTCAGAAGCAGACTGGGGAGGTTAAACAAATTGATTGTTAAAAGATATTTTTGTTTGGGGATAATTTATCAAATAAAGAATTTCTAAATTAGAGTTTTTTGTTTTTTTTTTTAAACAGTGCAAATCCAGGATGCTGACTGGGAGTTTGGACCTTACCTATGAACCCTCGCTGGCTCCCAGCCTCCAGCAACCTTTCTCTTCTCAGGTTCCTAGAATGAAGTTTCTGTGTGGCCAGACTGATTGATCATTACTGCTTCCTTTCTCTGTAGAGTAGCCATGTTTTGCCTCAGAGTCCTAGGCTGTACCACCAAGAGGTGCTATATCTCCTTAAGAAATCTGCAATCCAACCTTGCACCACCCATCCATCCATTTGTCCATTTCTCTATCCATCTGCCCATCCATTCATCCAACCATCCATCCATCCATCCATCCACCCACCCATCCACCCACCCACCAATCCATTCGCCCATTACCCATCAATTCATCCACCCATCCATCCATTGATCTAACCATCCATCTATCCATCCATCCCTCCATTTATCCATCCATCCACCCACCCAGCCACCTGGCTCTCTCCTTCAACTACACCATACTAATCTTCTCCAAGTGCTCCAGCCCTGAGACTCCTTTTCCACGAGGAAGAGAAAGGTATGCTGCCTGCTTCCTGGAACACAGGGGAAGACGAATCAAGCATCAAGGGTGCAAAATCCAGAGATCACACAAGAAGCCCTCACCTTGAAACAGATCAAAACCTTTGCTTCCTTCTCACTGAAGGAATGGCCTCTCTGAAAGGCAGGGAGGGCTTCCTGGGGAACGCCCACCCAGGCAGGAGCTGAGGAGAGCAGTGTCTGAGCACTCTTCACCCTCCACTGCCCATCCTATGATTTTCTTCCATAAATTACAGAAAAAGAAAGAAAAAATAGCAAAGAAACAAACCTTTATTTCTCTGTTTACTCCTCTGCATTTAATGAGCAGTTGTTAACATGCCTGAAACCATCTGATGATTTTTGGCAAATGGAAAAATCCCCCAACAGGGGCAATAAAACGAATATTCAGGATAGAGAGAGGCGGTCATAAAAGGCATTACCCTGTTGTAAACAGAGGCGGGTGGTGGTGATGTATTACTCCTGCCTCGGCAGCTTTCAACAAAGGTCTGACATTCCAGGAGGGGCTCTGACCCGAGGCAATATTTACTTCTGCGGTTTCTTCGGCAGGTCAGTACGGGTATAATTCTGTCCACCAGTTGACTGGAATTGAGGTTTTGAGCAGGAAGCCCAAACCCCCAGCGCTCATAACTCGGGAGGAGTCAGACACCTCTGCCCAGAGCACCCCAAGAAAAGCACATTGTACTGTCCTGGCCGGAGGGGGCAAGGGGCTCTGCACACCCAGGCCATTATCCACCGAGATGGATGGCCTCAGTTTGCACCTGGCCCACCAGTGCCGCTGGTTTGTGCAGTTGGCAGCTGTATTTCATCCCAGAGCTCTCAGAAGGCTCATCCTTTGTTGATATACCACCACGCAGAGAGGGTAGTCTTAGCTGTTTGACTGTCTCATGCCACCTCGGTAGAAGGTACTCATCAGACCCGGCAAAGATCTTGAAGTCTGAAGGGGAATCAGAGTTTACATTTATGAGGGCACCCTTCCCCAGGGACCAAGCACCCAGCTGCCTCTTGAGACGGCTGCAGTTACAGGTCCTATGTGCAGGGACAGCTGCAGTGCGGCCGAACGCCAAGACAGATCCCCAAGACTCCACAGATGGGTCACACCACCAGCTCATCTGAGCTTCCCAGCAGCATTGTAGGGCACACGTGCTTATCCCGCTCTTCAGACGCAGACGCCTAGGCTCAAAGAGTGAAGGGACTTCCCAACGCAACGTGAACTAGCAGCTCAGGCAAGACTCTGACCGGGGCTCATGATGTGACACACGTGTCCCCTTCATGCCACTGGTCTGGGTGTGGAAGAGCCTTTGGTTGCTTTGGATGTGGAAGTGCAGACTCCCTCCTGAGTCTTCACCCACCGTGGGAGCATTTGCTGGTGTGTGGTAGGGGTCTGTAACACCACTTTTGGGCTCTGCCCGAGAGCCAAAGGGGAGGCAGTTTAAAAAACTCACAGCACAGCTGACCACAAAGACCAGAATGAGGTCTGGGTCCCTTTGGTCTCTGTTTGTGGCCTGCTGTGGGGTCTGCAGAGCCTCAGAGGACCAGGACGGCTGGGAACTGCAGCGTGGGCCAGGGGCTAGGTGCTCTGGGGGGCCACGGCACTGGTTCCCACTGTTCCATGCCCACCAGCACCTTCCTGGGAGGCTCCAAGCGTGGCTCTCTGGGCCTGGAGAGGGGCTCAGTTGGCCATGCCCTAGCGGACCTGAAGTCCTCACAGCTAAGGTCATGCCAGACACCAGGTTCTTAGACTGGGATGATTCAGAACAGGCAGCGGATGGTGAGAGGAGCTGGAAGAGGGGATGGGATCTGCTCTCCCCTTTAGACAGAGCCAGAAGCCCTGAGGGTGTCACTCTTCTGTCTTGTATAAGAGCAAGGAATGCCAGCATTAATTATTATTATTTACTTCTTCCCAATGTACAACTCTTGTTGGTTTACTCAGCAGCTGCCACGTGCATTTCTCTTTCACACTGAACCGCAGTGGGGCAGGGTCCCGTCCTCATTACCCATGAGGAATCCAGGACTCAAAGAGTTGACGGTGGCCACTCAGGTGGTGGGTGGAGACACAGGGTCCTGGGGGTCATCACACCCTCAGCTGCATGATCTCTAAAGGCTAGTGCGGTCACTGAGAGGGCTGGGAGCAGGAAGGAGCAGGTCATTCAAGGGAGAAGGTGAGTCTGCTGGCTCCTCCGGTAGGTTTGACCTTAGCAAGACGTTGGAAAAACAATTCACTTCCAACAGTCACTGCCTGGCTCCTTCAGGCTCCCTCCCTCTGTCTCAACACAGGGGACTTTTCAGGCAGGTGTCTGCACACAACTGGTCCCAAGTCAAACTTGATGTCAAGGAAAACAGGTTTTGAGCCCCCCTGCTCCCCCCTACCCCCTCACTGCTTTCAGCTTGGTCCCTTAACAGGTTCTTAAGTGGGAGCTTGTTTTCTGTAAGCTCCTGGAATTTGGGCAATCATGGTTTCAGTGAGAACCAGCCTGTCTGTAGGCCTAGGAACCATGGGAGATGGGAGTGAAGATAAATGGGTCTTTTTACCTAGGGCCAGCTCTCCATTAGCATTGAGGAAGGGGAAGGGGGAGGTCGAAGGAGACAGGAGGAAGGACAGGGTATGAGAGGCGTGCTGAGGTCCAGGGAGGAAAAACATATTCCAGCAGCAGCATCTCCATAGGATGAAGGGGTGCTTGTGTGTGTCCGTGTTGGTCAGCCTCCCTGGAGCAAGCCTCAGATTCCAGGATCCCAGGGAGACAGTGAGGGCAGGGCCAGGCTGGGGGTGGGCTGCCACCCGTTCCTCCCTCCATCCCTGAACAAGTGCAGGCCTCTCCCTCCCAGGCCCCAGAAGTGAGACCCTCCTCTTCCCTCCCCCTACTCAGCCAGCCCAGGTGTGTGTCTATCCTGGACCCAGAATACATCTGGGGCCAGGAGGTCACCTAGGCTGCGAACAGCTGGTTCAATTCTGGGAATGACGAGGGACCAAGAAAAAAAAAAAAAGAACTTGTTTTTGTTTATTCAGGTGGAAATGCTTCATGTATGCAAAATTTGGCCTCCGTCTCCCCGGGTTGCCAAATGGTAGAGGTGTTTAGCTTGCAGATAAAGAAGAAACTGGATGGGACGGATCCACCTGTCAGACCTCACACGGCCCACTACCCACTTCCAGCTCGGAAGGACATGGTCCGCGCCCAGCAAGGATGGTCGCCAGTGGGTGGCAGCACCCAGTGTGCTCAGGAAAGAGCCTTAACCTCCCCATCCTGGCCGCCTCCACCTCTCCAACCTGGCCTGGGACTGCAGTGTCCACTGCAGGACGAAGTGAACTGCTTAGAGGACCCTAAGTTCAGCTCAGATCACAGCCAAGGAGGGAAGAGATGCATTCAACATTACGGCCAGAGACTCCACCCAACACCCGGCACCTTGGACAGAACCCAGTGAGCTTGTGTGGCTGCAGATTTGGGATGCTTTGGAGCCCAGCATGGGTGTGAGCCCCACACTTTCTGCCTCTGGTAGGTCAGCTCAGGGAGGGTGGGGTAATGGTGAGAAAGGCCAGCCAGCAGCCATGGAAGGCTTTGTGCTCCTGCCCAGTAAGCGCCCTGCCTCCTGGGATCTATTTGGGGAAACGACCTGTGGAGGCTCTTCCATTCCTATCTGTGGGCACTCAACAGCCTCCCTGCCCCCCCTCTCCACACCCCGTGGATTTTCTTCCCCTGAGTGACCATACAAAGCAAGTCATCTCAGCAGTGCCACATCTCCAATCCCAGCAGTCACACCTGCGCACCAAGACTTCCCCTCCTGGCACCCAGCGCCATCCCCGGGATGTTCCTTGCCTCCACTCTGCCCTGCTGTGGTGAGGGCTCACTCCCTCCCCATCATTCTCCTGGGCTCTTCCTCATTCCCTTTCAGGGGTGACTGGAGGTCTTTGCATGAGCTGACCCCCAAAGATATGGCTTTCATGCAGAAGTCAGAGTGGACAACCCAAACTCCTCAAAATCTCTTCTACTTCCTGGTGGAGAAGTCCTTAGAGCCCCAGCAACAGACGGGCATGAGAAGGGACTTGACATGATACTCAGTGCTTACATTTTGTTGCACAGCCCTCTGTCCCAGATGAGGAGACGGAGGCTCAGGGAGTTTGTCACCAGTAAATGGAGAAGTTGGGATTTGAGCTCACACTGAACCACAAATCCTAGGCTCTCCCTTCCCTTCATCTTCCACAAACCTTCTTGGGGCAGGCGGAGGAGGCATCACAGTGTGATGGGCCTGGGGTCTTGAGTTGCAACAAGAAAATGCATGTGTCCCAGGAAAGGAGCAGGAGAGGGCTGGAGGGCAGAGGAGAGAGGCAAATGGCAGAGACAATTTGAAAGGCTGGATGAAGGGGGGCATATCTGAGCTAGATGTTGAAGACTGAAAAGATCTAAACAGTAGAGATGAGGTGGGTGGAGGGAGAAGGTTAGGGAGCAAAGAAACGAGGGTGAGGATGGGGGGGATGTTGGGGGAAGCAAGAGGTATGATTTGTGGAGTAGTAGATGCACTAGGGGAAGTCACGGGGCTGAACAGAGAGGCATGTTGTGACGAGGTCACAGAGACCTTGGGTGTCCAACCAAGGAGTAGGGAAGTGTTCTTCCATCCTCAGTGTCCCCACCTCCCAGCCCATGGGCACAAATGTGTTTGCATTTGCAGGAAACGGTAACTGGTAACTCTCCTCTCTTTCACTGGAGCCCCCTTCACATTGCCCCTGCTCTGGAGGGTGTCTTAGGAGCTCCCAGCTCCACCTGCTCACTCTTTCATGTCCGGCCCACATAGCTCTTTGACATGCTGACACTGGTCATGCTACTGGGACCCACCCTAACGCCGCCGTCGGTGCCCTGGGCTGAGCCCCAAGCCTTTCAAGCCGCCCATTCTCTAGCTGCAGAGACAGAAACTGTGCTCTTCCCTGTGCAGTATGGAATGGGCCCTCCTCTCGCCTGTACCACACTCTGCCACCAGGGTGACATGCCCCGCAGAGCTTCCATCTCTCTGCAGAACCCCTTTCAGCCATCTAGACTCACGCAGAGGGGCCTGGCCGGGAACTCGAATGCCTCCCACAGCCCTCCTGTCCCTCCACCTACAGCTTCATGTCACTTCCCTCTTCTCTGCAGACACCTCTCAGTCAAATGACTCCAGCCAGTTGAGCCATGGCAGGACATGCCCAGGATGATGTGAAACCCCACGGTTGGCCCCACTGGACCACAGCTGAGGATGCTGCTGAGCTCTGGAGGCAAGAGGGAGCCCCTGAGAATGTCTGAGCCCAGGACCCCTGGGATCAGAGACCATGTCTTTTATCTGTGTATTTTGTTAACATGCAGATGGTTTATTCAAGAGTGCTCCCAGGGTTGAGACCTGTGGAAGGAGAGGGAAGGAAGCAGGACTGGGCAGAGGGAGAAATTGGGCTGTGACACAGCCTTAAAAAGGTCCCAGTGCATCCCATGGGAGCCCTGACTCTGAGGGAGCAGGGCCCTCATGCTCCCACCCCGGAAGGGTGGCAGGGGCGCTCTCCCACAGAGGGCAGCTTCTGATGGGGTGGCTGCCAGGTGGCTACCAGCAAGGGACACTCCCAGCGCTTGGGGGAAACAAGTCCTTCAGGCCCTAACGGGGCCTGTTGGCCCATTCTAGAATCTACTACTGTTCACCCCTTGCCTTGCCAAGCCACGAAAGGAAGAGTTTTGTGTTAGAGGAGGAACCTGGCCAGTTCCACATGTGGACTGGGAGAGGAATCCACGCACACAGGAGGCTCCCGGTGTGGGTGGCCAGCTTGGATAAGCTGGGGACAGGGCCTCTGTGAAATCTCAGGGTGCCCAGGGGAGTCTCATGGGACCCCTCTCAGACTAGTGGTTGGCCTGGTTTAAGATGAAGTGTAATTTTAAGAAACTTTTACAATGGAAACAGCAGAGATATAAAAATTCCACTGGCTTGTTAGAGTAGAATGTCTACAAACCTTGTGCAAGGGTTTTTGCATTCGTCCATTTTTATAGTCACAAGTGACAAAAACCCAACTGAATTAACTCAGACCAAGGCAGGGGCATTTACTTACTAGTTCTTGTAAATAGACCAAGGAAGGGAAGGAGGGAAGGGTCCATGCCTCAGGGAAGACTAGATCTCTCTCTGTCTCCCTTTCTCTCCTCTTCCCTGTATTTGAAGTGAGGGAGGAGCGGTTGCTCCACAGGGGGGGACTATGGTCCCCATTCCATATTTCACCCCCGGGCTTGGTCTTTAGGCACATGGGGACCTCAGTGGAGTCCCTGAGCAGGGAGAGGGGAGGAGCAGCATGGAGGATGACACAGCCCTGCTCCAGCTGCCCACTAGGATCCAGGCCCCGGTGGTCTCGGTGACAGCCGTTCACAAGGGATGCCATAGATCTGGGAAGTGTGGCTGCTGTCCTGATCCTGCTGGAGAGTCCTTGTATTTTAACTCCTCTCTGCCTCCCTTCCCACCCCAGCTACTGGGATGTAGATGAGGTCTAGAGGGGTGGATTAGAAAGAGCAGGAACAGGGAGCTGGCAAGGTTTAGAGTCTGACCTAGGATCTCACAGCTGGCTTTTTATTTTTCCTCCCTATTCCTTACTGCTGGACTTTTCCAAAACCCAGTGGGATATCCAGGATGTCTGATCAGATGCAGTAATGCCCTTCCTCTGGGTCACATGGCCTGGCAAGGCCCAGTGCGGGCAAAGAGTGGCATGGAGGGGGCTCACATGGCTGCTTTGTGGGTTTGGAATTCCAGGTCCACACAGGCTCCTTAATCCTGAGCTCACAGTAGACAGTGTCAGACAAGGAGGGCATGGATGACACCAGTCACCAGGTGATCCAAGAGCCAGGGCTGAGCATGACTAGCATTCCTGCAGACACGCCAGCAAGTGCACGGATTGACCATCCTCCTCTGATTAGCACTGCAGTTTAACACCGGTGGGATATCTTCCATGCATGAAACACAGTAGAGGAAAGAAATGGGGAGTTGAACTGAGGTTCACTGAGCGTCTGCTATGTGTCGGCATACTCCTGGGAAATAGAAGTACATCATCTGCTTTAATTGACAAGCAAGCTGTACAAAGCAGGCAATTTTATTGCCATTTGTTAACCTAAGAAAGAAATGGGCC
This sequence comes from Tapirus indicus, assembly GCA_031878705.1. Lineage (NCBI taxonomy): Eukaryota > Metazoa > Chordata > Mammalia > Perissodactyla > Tapiridae > Tapirus > Tapirus indicus. The sequence goes on from CM062921.1 coordinate 78,151,695, forward strand.
CGGGAGACATGAGTAACTTGCCTATCCCTAGAGCTGGTGAGTGGCCAGGATTAAAATCTGGGCTGTCTGGTTGAAGCCTGCGAGGGCCACACTGCCTGGCCTCTGTGTTCCAGGGAAAAGCACTTCACGGTGCTGAGCCTCTGGGCCAGCGTCCTTGCTTACAAACAGGGCTGACTGAAGCCTATTGCTGCGAGGAATAAGTACATGGGAAAGTGCTCTGTAAACTGTGAAGTGGTGTGCACTTTGCACCTTGAGGTGTCAGGATTCTTACCATCTCAGCTGGGCTCCAGCTCCAGCAAGGTTATAAGGGCGAGTCTGTTTGCCTGTTTTCTACCTGTTTACGGAGGCCCTCAGGCAGGAGAGGATAACATGAACTACCAGCTCCTCATCCCACCAATGCAGCGCCCGCTTCTATCCCCAGGAAGGCAGTTTTGCAGAGGAGGCTCTGAACGCCAAGCTCAGAGGAGGCGCTAGACCTCGCGATCACTGGGGTACAGCCTCTGCTTTCCTGAACTTGGTACCCCAATGCCCAGTGGGTGCACAGCACAGAGGACACTTCTGTAAGGCCACTCCAGGAAATGCCTGTTAAATGGACTGAGGGATGGATGTGGGTGAGAGGTTAGGTGACTTATCTAAAGGCAGTAAGTCCAGGGACAGGATATCAGCCAGGTCCCCTGAGGTCCAGTGCAGTCAGATTTGACCAGGAAAGCTGTTAAAATAGAGTGAGCTGATCTCCAAACCCCATGGCCTTTTAAAATCAACTCTAGTGGGTCCAGCCATGGAAGGACCTGAATTTCTTGTTACAAAGACCTCAGAAATCCCACCCCCTCTCCTGATCTACAAACGCCAAGAGCTCAGAGACCTTACAGGTGCCAGATGCTTCTCCACCCCAGTGGGGTCTGGGAATCGCAAGTTGATTTACTTCTCTTTCAAGGAAGGCAGAACCCAGATGCACTTCAAGGTAGATATTTCTGTTTGTTTCCTCCCCAAGAATAGCACAACTAAAGGCGCCTACACATTCCACACCCTCTTTTCAAGGCCCATTAATAAGGAGCCTGGGGCCAAATCATAAACATGGCAAACTCCGTAGCCGCTAAGGCCAGCAGAGCAAGGGCTGCATTAAGGGGGAATTCAGCAAAATGCCGCATGGTTCCTAAATTCATACCAGATGAGTTCCAGAAGATTAAAGTTATTACAATAAAGCTCCAGGGAATCAATCATGCTCTGCCATATAACCTTCTTGGTTTACCTTGTCATTCACACAAATCACTTTCTCCAGGGCCTCGAGGAGGCTGTGGAATCCGTGGAGTTAAATGTGGCAAAATGCAGAGGGACGAGGACGAGAAGGGCAATGTCACAGTTTCCATGGGTTCAGAAGACCCTGGGGCCTTCCTGAGCTGGATGCACCCAAGCTGGGCTGGACTTCAGGTTGGAAAGTCCCAACAGCTGGGACAGCTTGGCCTGGACAGGCGGCTGGGGTCTGGCATGTGGCTTATTTTGTGACCCGCCATAGTGGAGGGGTGGGAGGCCAGGACAGGAGGGATGTGCTCCCTAACTTCCCAGCCTGCCTGAAGCATGCCCCTGGGGGTGATCATTGTCCAGACCTTGATGAGAAACAGGCTAAAAGCTGCTGAGAGGATTCGAAAGTTGTGAAACATGGCACGGTTCTCTTTGCCCTTGATGCTACTTTGACGTTTTCACTTTTTATATATTTTTTCTCAAAGCACCTTCCAGCCATCTAAGCTAAACCTCCTGTGTGTTCCAGAAGTGTGAGCCCCCTGGCTCTCGGCTCCAGGCTCCTGTCTCCCCAGGGACCCTGTTCCTGCTTGGAGAAGAGTTCTCTTTCCCTGAGGTCACTGTGGTCACCACACTCTCTTGCACCTCTGTCCTGGAGTGTGAGCCCAGCCCTCATTCCCCACCACACCTCTGAGGCCAGGTGTCAGCTCTCACCTCCACTTTCCAGAAGAGTCCTGGAACATTCACAGAGGAGTTACAACCTCTCAGACCCAGACCTGACTATAGTCTCTACCTGGGCACCTGCATCTTGCTGCCAGGCCCGTCCTCCACAAACATCCCTAGCTTGGCCACACTTTGGTGTCAAGCCCTGAAGGCCCTCTTCCTAGCACTCTGAGTCCTCACTCCTGGTCTGTGATATCGAGTGGGACCTTCCATTCCCTTCAGATAAGACCCGGTATTCAACCTCAGAAATGTAGTTGGAAACAATGACCAGGCAAGATGCTCATAAAGTTGGCTAACACTGGTGAATTGCCCCATTTCTCATTTATGCATTCTTACTTAAGCTAATATTTAATTTAGGACTTATGGATCAATATTTGTGAGAAGTGTCTGTAGTTTTCTTTTTCTGTGCTCTTTTAGGTTTTGATGTCAGAATTGTATTAGCTTTCTAAAAAGGAATTGAGAGACTTTTCTCCCTCTTCCTATGTTCTGGATCAGTTTAAATTCAGTGTTGGAAAAAAACTCATCCGGAAAAAAACTCATCCAGAAAAAAAGTTTGGACTAGTTGCTTTACAGGGTGTAGTTCTTTGACAACTGTTTTGATTTGCTTTTTGGACTTTCTTATTTCTTCTTGAGTCCATTTGTGTTTTCCTGGAAGAAGGATATTTTATTGAGGTTTTCAGTCATTTATATGTTTGTATAATTCTGATCCTACTTCTTTCGTATACCCAAGTTTGGATATTTGTGCTTTCTCTTTTTCTTTCATTTTTTTCCTTCCTCTCTCTCCCCCTGCCTCCCTCCCTCCCTTTCTTCCTTCCTTCTTTTTTCTTTTTCTTTTATTAGTTCATTTTTTGTTTTTCTTGATGGGGCTAATTAATATTCTATTCTATTCTATTCTATTCTCCTCCCTCCTCTAAAGAACTGCCTTTTATATCATAATCAATTGATGCTGCTTTTCTGTTTTAACTTCTTAATTCATTTATGATTCTATATTTAATATTTTTAGTGACTTTAATTTTTAAAAATTTATTGAATAGAGTTCTGAAATCACTTGTTTTTATTTTTTCATATTTATTACTAAAAATATTAAGTGTTATGCATTTTTCCATGATTACAGCTATAACAGTATCCCAAAGATTTTGATAAGGAGTGTTGTTTTAAGAAAATTCCATGAGCTATCAAGTTTTTCTTTGATTGAAGTATTGTTTAGAGAAGAGCTTTTAAAACCCCCAAATCATTCCTTGTTGTTATTGGCAATGACTAACCTTTTGTTATGTATTTCTAGTTTGACTCTATTGATGTTATAGAAGTAGTTTCTGCTATTTTTCATTTTCTTTTTTTTTTAATTTGAGATTTTCTTTGTGAAATAGTATGAGAAAAAGTAGAGAATAGAAAAGGATGTAAACTTTCTGTTTACAAGACGTGGAGACACCATCATATAAATAAACACATGTTTATATAAATATATATGTGCTATATATATGATTAATGTAATTAATTATATTATTTACATTCTCTGTATTTTTCTGATCCTTAATTTCTTGACATAAAGGATTGAGTGAGAGAGCTACATTCAAGTCTTCTAAGGATTTTGTGTTTTGCCAAATTTATTCTTTTATTTACTCTGGCTTTTGTTTTATTTATTAATGCTATGCTATTTAATTTTTAAAAAGCCCTTGATAGTTCTACTTTTATTGTTTACTAACAATTGAACAAAAGTCATATAAAATATTTTATATTTTTATGTTGAATTTTTATGTTGAGTACAATATTTTTATATTGAATACAATTCAATATTACTATGATGTCATCCACATTTCTGGCTCTGAATCTGACTATATATGATATTAACACCCAGATTTCTATGTATATACATCGAACTTTAACTTTTTTTGCTCTCCTTTTTACTTTCAACCTTCCTAAGTTCCTTTATTTTAATTGCGTATTTTTTTAGAATGCATATGATTTGGTTTTGTATTACTTTGGTTTTGTCCTGACTAATAGTCTTTCTTTTATGAGTTAGGTTTATATATTTATATTTATTGCATAAGATATATGCTGTAAGTCCTAGCTTTGGTGTTCTATTTTAATGCTTCCTTGGTTTTTAAATTTTTTTTTCTATCTTTTGAACTATGGTCTGTGTTCTTCCACCTCAAAAACCATTTCCAGGAATTTGGAAAGGATATAGTTGATTGTTAGTTTTATTTTATAACTTAAAATAAATAAAATAGATGTATAACCGTGTTACAAGATTTGAAATGTTGGTGGGAAGTCAGATTAGAAAATTGCCTTGTGGCCTGAGAACTTTCTGTGATTTGACTTCAGTGTATTTTTTTCTCTCTAGAGTCACCCATGATCTATTGTTATAAAGTCAGATGTCTCCTGACCTCATCTCTCCCATGGTTGAAACCTGGTCACAGAAAATAAAAACCCTGTTTGGTAACAAGTTTCTCTTTAGTCCCTCTGCCCATGCTGATGGGCATTGGGTGGGAGAAGCTAAAATGGGGTTTACCCTCCCATCTCATTGGAGCGCCAGCCACTGGCCCCTCCATGCTGGAGGGCACTGGGGACATTCAGAATGCCTCTCTGTCAGCCAGACAGTGCTGTCCTGGGGTGACTGGCTTTGTGATGACCTCTGTCCCTGAGCTCAGTCCCAACTGTGGTGTACCTGAGGGCTGGTCTGCAGAAATTGTGGAATGAGGTGAGACCTTTTGGTTCCATGTAGATGATTATTTTTCCTTTTTTCTAAATGGAGTTCTTTTGGTTCATTTGAGAAATTACTGGCCTGGAGGCTTGGTAACATTTACTTGAAATGCTATCTTTACCTCTAAATCTGCCTGTCTTCTTCTCCAGGACGTGACTCTTTGAAGCAGGAGGAGTGTCTTGTTCATGTCTGGGCTCTAGCATCTAGGCTAGTGCAGGGCAGGAAGGAAGGGCTCGGGCATGTTGGCGGAGCCCATACCTCAGCAGGGTGCAGGAGGGACTAGCCAATGGAAGCCTTTGGTCTGCAGCACAGACAACTGATGGTCAGGTTCTGGATTGCTGTCACAGTTGCTACCAGCCAGGTCATATGCACTTTCTTTGTTATAAAATACCCAATTTGGACACTGTGATCCTTTGTCTAACTTTCATCTTTATTGAAGCTAATAGTACTGTTTTGAGATAAGAACCTGGAGACATTATGTTAGGTGAAATAAGCCAGACACAGAAACACAAATACCACACGATCTCACTTTTATGTGGAATCTTTCAAAAAAGGAGAATTCATAGAAGTAGAGAGTGGAATGATGGTTGTCGGGAACTGGGAAGGTGGGGGGATGGGGAGATGTTGGTCAAAGGGTACAAAATTCCAGGATGACTAAGTTCTAGAGACATAATGTGCAGCGTGGTGACTGTAGTTAAAAATATAAAATTATATGCTTGAATTTTGCTAAGAGAGTAGATCTCAGGTGTTATCACCACACACATAAAAATAGTAACTATATGAGGAAGTTGGATATGTTAATTAGCTTGACTGTATCATTTCACTATGTATATGTAGATCAAAACGTCATGTTGCACACCTTAAATATATACAATTTTTATTAAAAAATAACTAAAAAATTAAAAATAGCTCACCATAAAATAGAAAGCTTTATTTTAAAAACAGGAAAGACTTACTTCTTTAAAACAGGAATTTAAAAACATTTAGGGTGTATTTTCTCATGCTCTTGATTTTATTATGAAAAAGTCCAGAAATTCCTTGGGAAAAATAATTAATGGCCAATGTTCAGAATGGAAAGTTTAACTTGCATTGAAGAAGAACCGTTTTCAAGTTCATATAGACAGTAAATTAGCCTCTGGAGCAATGACACTGTCCTCAAGGGCCTCAGCCATCTGGAGAAGTGGTTTCCATGTGAAAATTTACAGTTTCTTGGTTGTCTTTCAGTGTTTGGTTTCTCATGAGAAATTTCCTTCTTTTGGTGAAGTTATTTAAATTTCAATATGGCTTATATGGTGACTGGAGTTTCAAACTCTCGCTATAAGAAAATCAATGCTTTGGCTATAGGCAGAAGGTCCCTCCTTTTGATGGATTTTAATCTTCTGAAAATGGAAATCCATTTTTTTCCAAAATAACTTATTATTCTAAATTTGAAAGACTATTTCTAGATTCTGTTTCAATAACCCTGACAAATGCTGGCACGGAAATCATTTTCTTTTTTATGGCTCTTATCTCTCTCTCTTTTTGTAGTCATGAATGCTCAATGGACTAATGAATACAAAGGATTTAATGTTGCATCAGTAAGAAGATAATTTTGTATATGCCTGCTTTCCTATTTGGTAATTTTTCATTGTTTAGAAGCAAAAGATGGATTAAAAAGATAAAATCCACCTATCTAATATACAATATCAGGAATAGTGTAGCTTCTTATTAATACATATCCCACATCATGTAGGTTTTGTTTTGGTCAATAAAGTTTTATCAAGTATGTCTGGTATTTTTATTGTAATCACTTGGCCACTATTGACTTGAAGGACTAGATACAGAACTGAAAAATAAAGGAAATTATTCAGAAAAATCATTCTATGAGTGGACAATTCCTCTAGTAACAAAAGGAAGTATTGATTTTTACATTATCTAAGGAAAACAAGGCAGTTGTGAACACTGGTCCCAAGCCTGACACTTGCATTTAATCAAGTGACTCATGGTCTCCTTTGGCTCTAGTTCCCTCCGTGCCTGCTTAGACCAAGCTGAAATAAATCTTCACCTGGTCTGTTTTTCTATTTCATCTCTTCTATTGAAGTATATATGTGTATATATTCTTTAAAAATCCTTTAGTGGTCACACTAGGGTTTACAAAATGTTTTAAAATAATCCAAGTTCACCTTCAAATAATATCATACCACTTCATATGTCATATGGGGAAGTTTATGTCCAATTTTTCTTCCTATCTTTTGTGCTATTGTTGTTAAATATTTTACTTTTACATAAGCAATAAGTACACAATACATTGTTACTACTATTGCTTTAAGTATTCCACTATCTTTTAGAGCAATTAAAAATAAGAAAGAATGTATTTTACTTTACCTTCATTTATTCCATTTCCAATGCTCTTCATTTCTTTGTGCAGATCCAGTTTTCTAACCAATATCATATGCTTTCTTTCTGAGGAAATTTCTTAACATTTCTTGTGAAGGAGGCCTGCTAGAGTGAATTATGTCACTTTCTGTTTTTCTTTATTGTTCTTTCATTTTTGAAGGATATTTTCACTGGCTATAGAATTCTGTGCTGACAGAGTTTTTCCTTCAGCATTTTAAAAGTGGCACTGCACTGTAATTGTTTCTGAGGAGAAGTCTGTTGTAATTCTTACCCTTGTTCCTCTGTAGGTAATGAGTCTTTTCTTTTCTCTGAGTGCCTTCAAGATTTTCTCTTTGTTTCTGGTTTTCAGTGGCTTGAATATATGTTTAGGTGTTTTTCATTTGTTTCTTTTGTGTTGTTTTGATATCCATCCTGCTTGGTGTTCTGTTGAGCTTCTAGGATCTGTGGTTTTGTGTCTGTCATTAATTTGGGAAAATTCTTGTTCCTGGATGCTATTTCCTCAAATATTTTTTCTATTCCATTGTCTTTCTCTTTTCCTGGAATCCCAACTATGTGTGTCTCAAAATATTTGATATTGTCCCACAGCTCTTGGATGTACTTTTTCTTTACTGTTTTTTTTTTCTCTTTGCATTTCAGTTTAGCTCATTTCTATCAACTTATCTTCAAATTCATTGATTTTTTCCTCAGCTGTGTTGTATCCATTTATGAGCATGTTGAAAGCATTCTTTGTCTATATTGCTGTGGTTTTCATTTCTAGACTGGATTCTTTCTTAAAATTTCTATCTCTCTACTGAAATTACCCATCTGTTCTTGCACATTGTACTTTGTCTATCAGACCTTTTAACATATTAATCATAGTTATTTTGAATTCTTTGTCTGACAGTTCCAACTTCTGTGTCATATCTGATTCTGGTTCTGATGCTTTCTTTGTCTCCTGCAGTGTGTCTTTCTTGCTTTTTATATGTCTCCTATTTTTGTTGTTGCTGTTGAAAGTTGGACATTTCATGTAGGGGAGTAGACATTGAGGTCAATGTTTTTTATGGTTGGATGTGAGCATGACTTTCTTTCTGTTGGCACTTTAATGTGAGAGTTTGTGTTAGTATAGTCAGGAGTTGGATTGCATTTGAAGTTTGTTGTTTTTCTGGTTATCCTTACTGCACCAGAGACTTCAGATTCCTCTGGTAATGCCTTGTATTTAAGGTGTGGGCTAATTTTCCAGAGGGTTTTTCCCACTGTCTGTACCTCACTTGGCTTGGGGTCTAGCTGGTTAGTGTTGGGTCTTTGCTTTGTGTTGCTCACCAGAGAGAATCTGTTTGTTGTGCTTCTCCCAGCTACAGTTCCCTGTTACTTTTACTTGATGTTTGTTAGCATGGTGGTGGGAAAGGGGAAAAGAGTGAGCTCTGATATTCTAGTTAAGGCTTAGTCTCAGGCAGGCACAGTGAAGCTGGGTGTCAGGGGATGTGGCCTTAATAAGTGCTCCTTCACCTCATCCAGCTATAATGCTCAGCCACTGGCACCTTTTCCTGGACTTCTCCAGGCATAGAGATTCACTTTTGCTGTTCCCTTCTCCCAGCTACAGTGGTTTCTACCAGCGCCCTAGGGAGGCAGTGTTTGTTGCTCTCGCTCTGAAGATTAAGGCTGTTGTTACCTCCTCTGCCCAGCACCCGAGTGAGGCTGTCTCAGGATTCACCTAATCTGCTCTGCAAATGCCTGATGTGGTTCATGGAGGAAAAGACTGCAGGAGGCTGCAAACAGCCCTATATCTCCATTCACTGCCCCTCCACTCCAGGGGTTTCACCTTTACTTGCTAGCCCACATGTGGCATTTACCAATTCATTAACAATTTTTAGTTGAATCTTCTTACCAGCTTTTATGGCACCTGATGCTGGCTGCCCTAGGTAAGCAGACACTCAAATCCTGTTTCTCCCTGCATACATCTCTCTCTCTCCCCAGATTTTGGGTTACTTGGCTGACCTGTAACCTCAGTTCTCTAATGGGTTCAAGAAATGTCATTAATTTGCAATTAGTCTAGCTTTCTTCTTGTTGCAAGGGTAATACTTTTTTCAGCTCTGTACATCTCTTGAGCTGGAACTGGATGCCCTTTCCTAGGATCTAAGCACTTAGAAAGCAACACTTTCTCATATTCATGTGCCAGAACTACTGCTTCCCTCTCTTTCCTGGAGAGAAGACCTATATGAACTGGCTCATGAGGCCCTGCTCTTGTTTTGAAAAACACATCTGCACATATTTGTGTTTGCCAGAAACCTCAAGTTGCTCAGCCAGTCTCCTGAGCACTGTAGTTTTCACATTTTGGAAAAAGCTTTGGAAAAACAGGAATGAAGATTGAGTTGTGCTTTAACCAGGACTTGTGTATTCTGACATGAGGGTGCTGATTGGAAGAATCATTATAGATGGAATGGGGCTGAGGCAGAAACCAAGCCCGGCCATCAGGACTGTCAAGGTAAGCCCTGGAGGGCTGGTTAGTACCCTGGTGCTGGAGCAAGGGCTCACAGCTCCTGGAGAAATTCTTGGAATAGTGGTTTGAGAGAGGAAGTAAAAGCTTCTTCTTTTAAGCCATGTCGTAAACTCCCTCGGCAAAGTTATTTGTTGGAAGTGGTAGAACAAATATTATTTAAGGGACAGTGTGGGGAGATTAGGACTCTGTCCAGCTAAGGAATTTAATCTCACCTGAGGGAAGTGAATTCGTCTAGTTGCTGAAGAATGTTAAATAAGTCAGCTCTGGCTGGGACCTGAGACTGTTTGCCACATACTCACCCAAAGGAGTGATGGAAAACACCCTTCCCACAGGACCAGGGGATAGCAGAAAGGGGGGGTGGTCATAGGAGAGCAATTTGGAGATCATCTTATATGCCCCTTGTATGAATTTGCTAAGGCTGCAGTAACAAAGTACCACAGACTGGGTGGCTTGAACAACAGAAATTTATTGTCGAACAGTTCTGGAGGCCAGAATTTCAAAATTGAGGTGCCAGCAGGGTTGGTTCTTTCTAAAAGCTGTGCACTTAGCATGACACCCATGCTCCTTCCTTTGTTCCTGTGGCTCTGCATGACCTGGCTCCTGGCCACCTCTCCAACCTCATCTCAATCAGTCGCCTCTCCTCCACTGCATTAGGCTGCCCTTCTTTCTTTTTTTCAAACACACCAAGCATGTTCCCAGCTTAGGGCCTTTACATGAGATGTTCTTGCTCTCTGCAACACTGTTCTGCCATATCATTGTGTGGCTGTGTCCTTGTCATGATGCTGGTCTCAGCTGAAATCTCACTTCTCACCAAGTTCTCCTTGGCCACCCTCACTGAAGGAGCCCCTCCCCAATATACACACGCACCCAGGCAATCTCTAGATTTAAGGCATCACCCTCTTTTATGTTCTTCAAAATAGCTATCCCTCCCTGAAACTGCCTCTGATTTTGTGGATTGTTTCTATCTCCTCGCTAAAATGTGAACTCCAGAGAACAGGAATCAAGTTAGATTGAATCATGGTGCTAGCTACCCCCCAGATGATGCCAATCATTGGCCCTCAATAAATACCTGTTGTTGAATGCTCCCCTCCCATGCCCCTGTGACGGAAGGATCTGTTCCAGGCCTCTTTCTTTGGCTTGAAGATGGCCATCTTCTCCCTATGCCTTCACATCATCTTCTCTTTATGCCTGTCTCTTTGTCCAAATTTCATCATTTTGTGAGGACACCAGTCATACTGGATTAGGACTTATCCTACTTCAGTTTGACCTCATGTTGACTTAGCTAATTACATCTGCAAAGACCCTATTTCCAAATAAGTTCACATGGATGCTAACTACCTGAGCTTGGGCAGATTACTTAGTGCTCATGTGCACCACGGGGAGAACACTGTTGTCTACCCCATCGGATTGCTGTGGTGATGCATGAAAGTGCTCAGTGAGGATTAGCTCCATAGGGTTCTCTACAGTCAAGCACCTTATGTACTTCAGCTAATAGCCTCTGTCCTGAGCCCCTTTTCTTTACTCTCCTTTATATAGCAGACATTACTGGTGTTTTCCCATGATGTCCCAAAGGCCTACATGCCTACATACACAAGTCCTTGAAGATCTTTTTTCTTCCACAGGAAACCTGGCTGAGATTGCTTCCTCTTGGTAGGAGGAATGCAACAACCCACTTCTCTGTCTTCCTTTCTCCTACAGCCGGGAACAGGTAGGAGCTCAGAGCTGCATATTTGTGCTGTAGCCTGATGAGGGAAGTGCAAGGAGCCCAGGCTCTGGAGCCAGTTTGTTCTGAGGTGGAATCCTAATTGTGTCACCTGCTAGCAAGTAACCGAACCTTTGAGAGCCCTGGTTTTTCACCATGATGCCTCCCTCTCAGGCCTCTGTGAATATTAAGTGACACAATGATGTGGTTTCACAGGGGGCACTTCACTCTTCCCTCCCCCTCTGACCCCATTTGAACATCATCCCGCAGTGAACCACATGAAGATGGGCCTGTCCGAGCCCTCGGGGACACTGGGGTGGAGAACCGGCTGAGACCCATTGAGATATTCCTCATAACGCGTGCGGAGCCATTCCCGGTGGCACTGTGGGCAAGAATCAGTTCCTTGGCCCCATGTGAAGGGCTTGGCACATAGCAGCTGAGCAAGAAATGTTTTCTCTCTTCTTATCTGAGCACCAACATTCCTTCCCTGTGGTTCTCCTGTCCCTACCTTGCCCTTTGATGCTGACACAGCCTTGCTCCCCAGGGTGAGCCCATGAGCTGTGGGACATGAGTACTAATTGTGACACTGCCCTCCTGCCCTGACTCACCAGAAAATGTACTGCTGTGAGCCTCTCTGGGACCAGTTCCAGGCCTCTGTGACCTGTACTTAGGTTGCTGGCCACTTGAGCCAGTGGCCTCACGGATGAATATGAAGGATCATCTATTTATACCTCTGTGTTAAGTCTGGGCCGCCTATTGTTGGGTGGTTGTGGTAGGAAATTTCCATTGGTATGGAGAAGGCTAGTTTTCCTTAGCCAGGAAAAGTGCATCTGGGCATATTTGCTATGGGGCTCCAGGCACCAGCAGTTGTAGGAGGCTGTAAGCCAGGGAGACGCCTCCTCTAGAGAGGATAGAAAGGCTGGGCAGGTGCAGGTGGGCAGGAGGGATGACTGAGGAAGAATGTGTCTCTCTGCTCAAGAGAAGCAGACAGAGCAGAGTGTATTGGGGGAGAGGCCCCAACTGGAGGGCATGAGATGGACAGGGTCCCTGCCACTCCAGCCTCCCTGGCTTGTGGTGAAGGGAGGCATCAGTGGGGCTTGGTTGCAGGTTTCTGGAAGGCTGGCAGAGAGGAGGTCACAAACTCACACATCTGAAGAACCAGATGAATTAAGCCTTACCAAGACAGGTGTGTGGGAACTCCTGACTGTGTCTAATGCTCCTGTGCCATGGAGTAGAGTGGGTGCTGGGGGGTACAGTGGGAGTTGCAGGAATGGCCAGGAGTATTACATAGAAGCCCATACATGCTAGAATTTAACACCTCGCTTAGGAAAAGTGCAAATGATTTCAAGTAAAGTGAAAGAATTTTGCAGACTGAATTTGAGTTACTCATGAAGTCTATACACAATGTTTTCCATTTGTATTATATAAAATTTCTACTTGGTCAACCTCTTCATATAATTTTGCAAACAGTCTTTATGCTGTCTGTCAGATCATCTGAGAACTACCTAAAAGAGATGCAATGTTATCTAAAATAGTTATCATAAGGGGATTTAATTAAAATGGCATTCATGGCTGTGCTCCACAGAGTCTGTGCCTGGAAGGTGGTTCCAAGACACACAGTACTTCATCCCAGCGTGATCAGTTCCCATTGACCTTTATTCACTGAAACTTTTCTGGAAATTCATTTTCTCCAGAAGGTTCTCTCAGACTTATTAAACCAGTTATTCTCTATAGACATGTGCATCATGAAGCCCTTTGTAACAAAACAGTATCAATACACATATGTACCATTTACCAAGAACTACCAGATGGTGGACCCTGTGCTAAGGGGCTTACATGCATTGTCTTAATTATCAGAGTAATCCTTTGATGTAGGCACTATTATTGTCTCCATTTTATAGATGAGGAAACTGAGGCTCAGAGAGGCCAAGCAAGTTGCCCAAGATCACACAGCTACTAAGTTAATGGCAGAGCCACGGCTTGCACCCAGGTCTGCTCTGCCCTGCCAGTAGCCCAGAAAATCACGGAGCTCCAGCTCAGCACTGCGCAGTGGTGCTAACAGGGCTGGTGGGAGTGCACACTGACAAACACCCCTACTGTCTCAACTTTAAAGGAAGAGATTATTAATCATGGACTCCAGGGGAGGCACTTGAGAGCACAGAGCGCTACCGTATTACTAAACCAGATGACAGCCATGTCGGCGCTTCCGCAGGACCAGGAGGAGGGGGCTCAGGGATCTGACTTCTTAGATGCACAATGAAGTGTTCACACTGTGCCTCTACATGCAGTAGGGACACACATGTTGGGAGTCAACAGGAGTCTTTGAAGCTCCACGTTTTTGATGTTGCATTTCTCTTGCTACCATTCTGGTCCACGCGGGCTTCACAGCCGTGCAAAGCTGCCTGTCACCCACTTCCATTTACAAAAACATCAACAGCTTCTTAGAATCATATGGCTGGTCACCCAGCCACCCTGCCAGGCTCCAATCCTCTCTGCATGTTTACTGAGTTAGGTTACCAGGTGAAAAACACTAAGCAAAACATGATTGTTTTTATATATAAAACTAAATTTAAGCCAGTAATTTTACAATCAGAAAATTGGAAGAGAAATAAGGGGCTCAAAGCCACTGTCAGAGGCAGTTTTCCTGGGCTGTCTTAGCTGGTGTCTGCACTGCTGACGCTCTCTTGCTCAGCTCATGGGAATGCTATCAGCCCCAGGCACGGGAAGACGGGGTGGGGGCCCACCAGAACAGCCAGGGTATGAAGAGGGCATCTCCTCCCCGTCCTGCATGGCAACAGCACCCACCCTTACAGCACACCCGTCTTTCAGGAGACACAGACGTGTACTGTGGGCTTCGGTCGTTAGTTGTCACAAAGCAGGAGGCGTGTGAACTCATTACCTTCCCACGGATCAGTTTATCCGATGGCTGCCCTGGTAGAACCACTGTTGTCTACAGTAAAGCTATCTTTTGTAAAGTTATTAATATGTTTTATGTAGACATTTTATTTATGTGATTAGATTTGGTTTGATATGAGAGATAGAGAAAAATAGATGTGTGATTATTGACAAGAAGCTGTCCACTGATTTTGAAGAGAAGCAGGGGCCAGTCTTTGGGACAGCTGATCTTGCAGAATAGTCAAGAAAAGGAAGACTTCTGCCTTGGCCAACCTGAGTTTAGTTACAAAAACAGGGTCATTTTTGGACCTCAGGAGCAGAGCCAGAGTCTGAGCCCTCAGAGCCCCACCAGCCACTTCTTGCCGCAGGCAAACCCAGGGTCTCTAAAGGTGGGTGGTAGACTGGCCCCAGGGTCCACACCTCAGGACACCTTTCCAGAGCCCAGCCTATCTCTCTGACCACGGTAACCTCTGTGCTTCCCCGGTCCTGTTTTCTCTCTTTGCATTTCCTTTGCAGCAAAATGTGCCTGTCTTTCTCTCATCAGGCCTGCTTCTAGACCTTTCGAGAATGATTCTGCCCCTCTTATTGCTCCTTGCTGGAACACACACAGATATATGCATTTGTATAAGTCATCACTGTCTCAATGCCTTTCAAAGGAAGAGAAAATCCAATGGAGAAAATTAGAAGCCAGCAAATAAAATCAATCCAGCGAACACACGCAGGAGAGTGGAGAAAGGCAGTAAGAGGCTTACACAGTTGAGAAACAATGATCGGATGCTTCCCCGTTTTGTGAAGAGTAAAATGCACTAGCTTTCAAAGAGTTCCAGCTTTTTAGGGCCTTCCCCCACCCACCGGGTCCCATTCTGAAAAGACCTACATGTGGGGTGGGGGAGCTCGCAGAGGTGGGGACGACTTTGGGCTTAGTCCAGGACTTCAGTCGAGTCCACCTGCACCATTCACTCCCACAGCAAACCCCATCACTATATCCCCAATCGTTGGAATTTCACGCTTTCAAGATTAGTGGTTCTTGTCTGAGTTTCAAAATCAAAGCCATCATGAAGTTTAAATGAAGGGGTGTTTCCCTTCCTAATGAATAACGCTCCAGTCACTCTTGTACCCTCCCGGCCGTGAGCTGCAGTGAGAGCTGCTGCAGAAGGATTTATGTGAGCGAAGAACACAGACCACGGGGAGGGGCGAGGGGAGACCCTGCTTCTCGACAAGGCCCATCTGTAAATCAAATCCAAGGGCACGCTCCTGCTCACCGTGGCATTTTCCCACTGTATTTCCCCACTCTTTCTCTGGGAGACGTGGAGGCTGTTTTCACACTCGAGGCATATGTTAAACCAGTTAAGGACGGAGTTTACCCTGGGGCCTGGAAGTCTTCATTTTCTCTTTACTTGGAGGTTAACAATCAGACTTTGGAGAAGTGGCAGGAGTGCTTAGATGAGCATGTAACGTATGACAAGGCCCACAGTCTCTTTCCCAGGGGCTGCTGGGGCTGGCTCTCCAGCCACCGCTCCTTTCTCATTCATTCATTCATCCCACAAGTATGACTGAGCTTACTCACTGTGGGCCCAGTACTAGCCATATGTAAATTAAGAAGAGTTGATGCAGCCCATGAGGCCCTCCCAGCGGAATGGACAGAAACCTAGTAGACAGACAACCATGCTGTAGTAATAAGTGTAAGGATAAAGGTGCCAAGGACACATGGTGGGGAAGCTCAGGGCTCAGGGTGCATGGAGAGGGGCCAGAGCTTGTTTGGAGGCTCCAGAGGGTGAGCTGTTTGGGCTTGGCCTAACAAAGAGATTGGGAAGCACATTCTGAGCTGAGGGGCAGCATGAACAGAGACAGGGGACAGAAGCACAGCCAGTTCTCCTGTGGGGTGGCGAAAGACCATGAGGAAGGGCCCCCCTCAGTGCAGTCTCTGCAGGTGTCATGGTGGGTTGGGGCAGACTGCTGCTGCTCCACGCAGCTCACCTGCAACTGCTCTGTGGGAAGGACATCGGGGAGGTGGATGGGGGGTGGTCCGCTGTCCCAGGCTTCCCTGATAGCCATCCCTCACCCTTGGTGCCTTAATTCTCAAGAACACCTCCTTGCTTTCCTGCACCTTGCTCCCCACCTCCTGGCTCCTGGATTTTAATTTCATTCTTAGGTTTCTGCTTCCTGACCGTGGGCTGGGGTGAGAGGTGGATCCCCCAAATCTCTAACTGCCCTATTCCACCCTCCCTCCCTTGACCAGCCCAGCTGCCCCCTGCACATACCCCATAGTGACCAGGACATGGAGGACCCTCCATATGCCTATTGCAGATAAGAAAGAGGGAAAAGTCTTTGCTTGGGGAGCTCGCTGAGTCATCAAAGTTCTCTTCTCTGGAGAGCGATCAAAGGCACGGTTACCTAAAGTGCAGCTCCTAAAGGGCTGTTGAAGAGGCTGTGTGCTGGCTGTGCCCCTGGACAGTTTTCTTTTCACATTTTGACAATAAGACATCTGACCCTAATGTTTACCCGGGACCCATTATTCCGACCTCACTGCATATTAAGAAAACAACCCTGGGCGTCGACTCCGCACAGCCCATGGGGGTCGATGTCTGAACGAGTCTCCTCAGGCTTTGGTGCTGACGGACGGGCCAGGAGGAATTCCTAGCACGCCCACCACTGCCTTGGTGGCCCATGGCTGTTCCCCTCCATCAGGGTCAATTTAAAAAAATGATTATTACTTTGGCCAAAAGCCCAGCAACAAATGTGGCTTTTGTCCAACAACAGCCCACAGGCCAAAGTTTGTTATTTCTTCTTCACCCCAGATACTGTAACTTGATAAAATGGACATTGTGGACACGGCAGAACCTGGTTTCAGATCCAAGCTCTCCTTTTACACGGCTCACAAATGACACCTTGAGAGAAGCTGCTGGAGCTCCCCGAGCTGATGTGGGCTCCTGAGATGGTGTCCAAGGGGTGGGTTCCCACAGACTGAAGGGTCCACAGATAGACAGGGTCAGACTAGGTTTCCCAGCGAAGCAAAAACAGGGACAAGTCCACCCAGTGGACTCAGGAAGGTCCCCACAGCCCTTCATGGGAGTGCCAGCGAGGAGGGGAAGAGCGTGGCTTTGTGGCCACAGGTCTGGAGTGTGAGCCACGGCTCAGCTTCTTATCAGATGCACGCTCTTGGCCGCGGTGCTCAAGCTCCTCAGGGAATGGGATGGGGGCCGTGCCCACCCTGCAGCTGACACAGGGGCTAATGCGGTGACACCTGTGGCGGGGCCCAGCACAGTCTCTGGCACACAGGAAAAGCAGATAAATGCAGGCCTCCTTCCTGGTATTCATTTCTATCCAGCCCATTGTTGGTGTCCTCATGCCATCCATCCTCTTAGGCGTCAGACTTATGTGTCTTAGACCATGTCGGCTTCCTCTGAGAGTCCTGGCCCCAAGGCTGACCTTGTCCATCATCACAGAGAGAGCCAGCTGCTTCCTAGACTAGGCGAGGGGGAGCAGGAGTTCACAGCAGTCAGACCAACCCTGAGGGGGGTGCACCCCGACATTGGAGTTGTCTTGTGGGTGCGGCTGGTCTGGTCATGACCGATGAGTCGGTCAGTTGGGACCACACCCAGAGCCCATGGGGGTAGCCATCCTGCCCCGGCCCTGGGTGGGAAAAGCAGAATCGGGGTGTTTGATGCCCAGGATCTGGGCTCACACCTCATTTCACTTCCATCTTTCTTGAGTAAAGACAAGAGGATCCCAGGGAGAGCTCACGGGTGTGGTGTTTCTTCTGCTTGTGCAGATTTCCACAATAAGAAGGTCCAAGCATCCCTGGGGATGGCATGTCTGCCTTTCCCCACACCTTCCACAAGGCTCAGGGAACAGTGGGATTAGCTCCATTATGCTACCTGATTAAGGGTCTCAGGCGGGGCTGTGGAAGGGAGTGGTGAACCCAGGGATGTTTGAGCAGATGGAAAAAGGGCACAGCTTGTCAGAAGTGAGTGTCAGTAGGTTCGGGGGCACATTGGGGATAACTGGACTTCAGGGGCCAAAGAAGGGGATGCCATCTTGGTGGCTTTCAGGATGTGAGCTCCATGCCCTCCATCCTCTGCCCAAAGGAGTCTTGTCTCACGCACTCCGGTGTGTCTGTGCCTGATGTGCCCAGATGGCATTATGAATCTCCATCACTTGGTCGTCTGCTCCTGGGACCACCTACCAACAGGGACCACCCACCAACAGGGCTCTAGATGGGGACATGAGCAGGAGCTTCCCCCCCCCCCCCATAGGCTCAGGGGTCACCTTCCCGAAGTTCTGGACCTCAGAGCATCTCCATTAGAGAATCCGGCAGGGCCCCTTCCATCGTGCCTGGGTCCCGAGGTCAGTGTCTGTCCTGGAGGAGGGGAAGTGGATGCCCTGACGTGCAGCTTTCCTGACCAAGTCTCTAGTTCTTTGTGGCTTTGGGCCAATTGAGACAGAGGCAAAGAGAGCAGCTCCAGCCCCCCTGCTCTGTGTCTGCCCCCCGGCAGGACCCTCAGGCCCTAGGCTCTGCTCTTGCTAACTACTCCTCTGAAGCAGCTCTGGAGGTCTCAGCTTCCTGCCTGCACAGTTGGCCTCGGCCTCTCTTTCTGTCACAACATCCAACTCTCGGGGTGAGGAATCAGCTCAAGGAGCAACAACTCTTTCTCTTTCCACTCAGGTCACTTCCCAGTGTCCCCAAAGCATCAATGGACCTGGGATAAGAATCCCTGTGGGCTAAGGGAGGCAGCCGTTGACCCATGGCTCTACCAGCTGGGGTCTGAGCCAGTCTCACCAGCTTCTGTCCAGAACCTGCCCCTCATCAACTTTTGCTGTGCACGCTACTTCTGGTAAGCCACAGGGACATTTGGGACTCACAGTTCAATGGCACTACCTGCCCCCAGTCACCAGAACACAAACCCAATGCCTTTGGTTCTTTGCTTTTCCCCATGCCCAGCTTGTTTACCGCATTCTGATCATGCCCCCTCTGCCACAGTGGAAGCTCCTTCCCACCTCGCTGACCACTGCCCTTTCCCTGCTTTAGGCCTCAACACCTTCCTCCTAGACTATCAACAACCTCCTACGGGGCTCTGGTCTCCCGGCGACTTCCTTTAGGCCATCTTTTCCTTAGCAGCCAGAGAGTTCTCCCTACAGCATAGCTGGGCCCCGCTCCAGAAAACAAAGAACCCATGCATCTCACCACCTTCGTAGACAGAGGGGAAGCAGCTCACGGAGAAACCCTGTAGAGTCCCTGGGAGGGAAGCTCGCCCCTGCCCTGGCCTCCCACCTAGAGCCCTCAGGGGTCTGCCTCCAACCTTGGCTTCTGAGGCCCTGGCATCTTCCTCCCTCATCATGTTCTCTTTCTTGATGAATAGCCCCGTCCACCCACTCACTAAAGCAAGAAACCAGGACCCACCCTTAGCTGCATCTTCCCTCCTCACCCACCTTGTTAAACCAGCCTCTGAGTCTAGTTGACTCCTGACGGCCCTCTTGTCCCTCCACTTGTCCCCTGGCCTGTCACCATCACTTCTGGACCACTGAGGTTGCCTCCCAATGGCCTTCCTCCCACCAGAGTTTGCCCCCCCCTACTGAGTTGTCCCCTCTACTGCTGCTGGGGTGATGGTCAACCTGGTGACACAATCTAGGCATGGCCCATGAGCCTGCTTGGTCCCCCTCCCCATCTCAGATCCCAGCATCCCTGCACACACCATGGCCAACCATGACCGGCTCATTTCCACGTGTCTTGACATTTGCACATGATGTTCTCTTTGCCTAGAACATTCCTACAGTCTTAACCTTGCCAATAGGCTGCCGTTGGTCCTTCCCTTCTCAGCATGATATTGTGTTGCCTCTTCCAGGAAGCTCTTGTGGGTCTGTGGGAGTCTGAGGTGCTGGTTCTCGCTTCCTCAGCACTTTGTCCTTAGTTTTATGTGCTGTGCTGGAGAAATAAAGGAGTGTAAAGCAGAGTCCCTTCTCCTCAAGGTATCCAGGCTAGACCTCTGACTGCTCCAGCAATGATCACTTCTACCACCTGCATCAGCAGGTTTTTCCTTGCCACTGGATCATTCCAACAGCATGTAAACTTGTGGTGATAGCTTGGTCTTTGAAAACATGAATATGAAGTTTATTTCCTACCCCAGGGCCTTTGCACTGGCTCCACTCCTTCCTGGTCTTCTCAGGGTGCATCTCAATTCCACATCCCTCTTCCAGTTACCATCTGACTTCTCTGCTTTTCTTTAAAGGAACATTTTCAGAAGTGGTATATCTAATATCAAACTTTTGATTCCTGCTCCCCCACTACCATGTCACCACAAACCTGCTCTACCTTAGGCAGGGTCACCATGTCACCGAGGGCACCACCATTCATCCTGTTATGTGAGCCCCACATCCATGAGCTCACTGCTGTTCATTCTATTTCCCACATGGTATCTCTGGTGATGGTTTCCATGTTGTGCTCCTTCTCAGAACCACCAATGGCTTCCCATTCCTTCTAGAGTAAAATCCAGACCCCAAACCATGGCCCATATGGCCCTTGCCACCTCCTGCTCTGCCCTCACTCACCCCATTCCAGCTACACAGAGCTTGACATTCCTGAAATATGAAGCTTATTTCCTACCCCAGGACCTCTGCACTGACTCCACTCCTTCCCTCAGGTCTTCTCAGGCTGCATTCTCACATCACCCAAGCATGTTCTCCCAGAGAGGTCTTCCTCCTCTCCAGACCTGACGTTGCCCCTGTACTGCCTGCTCACACTCCCTGACCACAGCCAGCTTCCTTTCATTCATATCACTTCTCAGGATCTGAAATGATTTATTTGCTCACTTATTTGTTATCTGTATCTCTTCCTGGAAATGTGAACTTCCAGGTCAGGGGCCTCACCTGCCTCAGTCATCACCTAACCTGGTGCCTGGCTGCTAACAGGCAGTGGCTGGTTTCCAGCTCTGAGTGAAGGAACTGGTGAGCACCTGGGACTCCAGGTGCGTCTGTGCTTCTTCCTACTTCATGGCATGGCCCACCATCAACTTTCTTCATCTAGAGCTTGGGGGGATTATAACCAAGTAATACAGTTCTAGATAAAAGCAACATTCTGCAGAGAGAGAGAACCCGTAAACTTCTGTTTTCCTTACATCCTTACATTTTTGTTATGTAATGTTTTAACCACTGGTTTGCATGCTAGTTGTAGGTTTATAAGAGCCCTTGGTAAGTGTTTGATCAGAGCTATGAGCTGAGGAAACTGTGGCAGGAGCACCCTGCTGTGTCCCTCTGACCCCCATGAAGTCCTGTGAGCTCGGGAAGCCAGGACCCCACCCCCTGTGCACACAGTCCATAATTCATTATGGAATCAGCATCGATTTAACTAAATATCATGTACATATAGAATGTCTACCAAGTGACCCGCATTGTGGCAGCCACTTGAAAATTTTTGATGCTCAAAGTATTTGTGGATCTTTGGGAAGAAAATTAAATATCTTCATGTAATCAAAAAGCAAGGGATGGATGTCCCTAAAATATGTGCTAGGAGTTGAATAATTCTTCCCCTGTTGGGCTTAAAAGAGTGATGACACCAGAGAGTTGCTGCCTACCAGCTGTGTGGTTCTGGATGCCCTGAAATATTTGGACACTTTATTTTTTTTCAAGGTTATTCCCTTCTCACTCTATCAGGCAATGAGGTATTGAGGTTCAAAGTACTTGCTGCTTTGTCAGCCCTTTTTTTGACAAGAATTTTTACTTTTACATTTAAAAAAAGAAGTTTCTTACCACATTTAGGAAATACCAGTTCACACTTTCACGCTTGCCGTGGCATGGCCCTGAGGTCGCCTGTGGGGTCCGGCCTGGCCTTCCCACCCCTGCAGGGCTTGTCTCTGTGTCACCTGGAGGTATCCAGCCACTTGGCCTGGCTGTTGCTGTCAACCACAGGAAAAGACGTTTTGCTTCCTCTATCCTCCAAGTTGAAGTTTCATTTCTGTAAATGGAACAGAAGGAAAAACACGGCAGTGACATGATGAACTTCAGGGACAGTGTTTCTTCAACTGGGAAATTTTTGCTTTGTTCCCGATTGGTTGTCTTCTTTCCTCAGTCAGCTTGCCCCAGTCCCCATGCACGGGACACACACTGGGGCTGGCCAAGGGTGACCAAGCCCAGCACTGGCTCTCTGGACGGAGGGCTGGGGGGACCGGGGGAGCCCGGCTGTCAGAGCTGGGTGTGTGCAGGGTGAAGGGCAGGGCCTGGCCACCAGAGAGTCCTTGGCCTCAGCTCTGCTGTCCCTGATTCACTGACCATAGCTTTTCCCTCCACAAAACGGAGGTAAGCAGCAGTGCCTATCCCACAGGGTTTGGGGACAATTAAATGAGATGTGTGTGCGTCACTGGGCACCGCTCCTGGCACAGAACAGGTGCTCAGTGAATGCTGGATGCGAGTCCTTCCACTCCGGGAGAGCGGGTCAAGGCGGAGCGTGAAGTGGGCACTCGGTTGGTTTGGGGACCCTCGCTGCGTCTCACAAGGATGCCTGGTAAAGCCAGGCCTCGATTGCGGAGGATGGTTTTCCCACAGCGAAACGACGTGGATTTGAACAGTCTGGGCTCCTTCTTCTACTTGAACTGGGCATTGGATTTGCAGAAGCCGCCCCGGCAGCCCGGCACCCAAGCTCTGCGCGTCCGCGCGGCCCGCTCACCTGGGACCGCCACAAGTGGGAGCCACCTGCGGGGGCTAGACCCCTGTCTAGGACGCTTGGGGGAGCCAATGCCAGGAGCCCGCCCATGGGGAGTCTGTGCAGATGCCTGGGGTCCCACCCCTTGTATTTCACCTTCCCTGCGCATCCCACTCCCCTCCAGGTATGCCTACTCCCACCCAGCGCGGCATAGGCAGTGGTGCATCGGGCCGTGGGAGGGCAGTAGGGACCTCTAGGGACAGTCAATCCAGGCATCTGAACAAGCTGGCCCTTCAAGGAGCCATTAGGGTGCAATGTACGGTCATAAAAGTTAATAGAGGCCGGCTAGTGCCAAGCTGGGACACTATGGATAGAGGGTCAAGCAGTTGTGCTGGGGCAGGAAGAACTGGAGAGAGGGCTGCAGGCTCCTGCCTGGCACCTCAGCCCTGCACTCGGCCCCCACGCTGATGGCAGGCAGGAGCCCACTGTGGAGGGCTGGGGCTTGTGAGCAGCTGGGCGGCCACCCATCTGCCTGGAGTCTGCTTGCAACTGGCCTGAGGTCTGGTCTGCCGGTTCTGGAGCCCTCCCCTTCTCATCCCCTGACACAGACTTCCAGTCCCTGAAAGGTACAGACTGCCTAATGTCTCATAGGCAACACTAGAGAGCTCCCTGGGCTGGTCCATCCTGCCAGGTGCAGCCCTTGGAAGGACTTTTCATGCAGGGCTTGGATTCTTGCCCCATGGGTGGTCTAATAAATTGTCCCCTGGCCGGTGTTTGAGCCAGCTGCACCCGCTTCCATCTGATGTTTCTGGCAGAGGAATTCTTGAGGCCTCTGGACATCATTAGCCCTCAGAATGGGAACCACTACACCCCAATATGGGTTATTACTTTGATCCTTGAGCTTGTTGCTGAGGCCTTGGGACCCTAGGCCAGGTGGCCCAGAGGCAGGAAGCTTGAAAAGTGCCAGGACTTGTGGGAAGCTGCAGCTGGGGCTCTCTGCTCATCCCCTGATACGAAGGGGGTTCTACCACCTGGGGGTAGAACACAAGTCATAGGGACGGCCTGAGGACTTGCCTAGCACAATGCCAGACAAAAATTGATGGTCGGTCAAACAAAGCTACATGCTGGTTACGGTGGATATCAGAGGCAGAGAAAATAGTCACATTTGTTAATTTGAGTTTAAAATACTAAAATAAATAAATAAATTCAGTCCCTGTTCTGCTTACCAAACCCCAGCCAGCCTACACCCTTTCTTTTACAAACCATCCTGTGCCAGGTCCCTCACTGAGGCATTTACCATTCCAGAGGTGTGGGTGGTTTTAGTTACTGAGCCTTTGCTATGTGCTTGGTACTGGACCAGGCACTGTGTGGGCTCTCTCCAGTCCTTCAGTGTCCTGGAGTGCTTGTAATCTTGAGTCTTATTAGTTATGTGACCCAGGGAGGGAATTAAATTCCTCTAAGTCTCGATTTCATCTTCTATAAAAGGGGTTAGTGATTGTTTGTGTCAAAACTGTTGGAGATTATTACTCAAATAATCCTGAACATGCAGTGCACTTTGCATTGTGCTTGTCACATGGCTCCCCCTCAAGAGACAGAAAGGGGGAGTTGGGAATACTCTGCTATAAGTTACCTGCACTGTACACAGAGTAATGTAGTGTTATATGAATGTGGACTTAGATCATATAAGAATGCGTGTTGTAACCTCTTAGGCAATCACAAAAAGAAATTTTACAAAGAAGTATTAATGATATGCTAACAAAAGATTTAAAATGGAATCATATAAAATGCATAATTAAAATCAGAGAAGGCAAAAATATAGGGAAAATGATACAAAACACAAATGCAGAGAATTTAAAAAAATAGTTACAAATAAAGTAGATACAAAACCAATTGTATAAATAATCACTTTAAATATGAAAGATCTAAACATTAAAAGATAGAGATTACAAGAGTGGATTAAAAAAAAAACTAAGTACATGTTGTCTACTGGAAACTCACCATAAATATAAAGACTCAGTCAGCTAAAGTAAAGGGATGGAGAAAAGACATAGCTGTGTCAATTTCAGACAAAGCAAACTTCAGAATATGGAAGATTATTAGGAATAAAGAGGAATTAAAATAAAATAAAAGGGTCAAATCTTCAAGAAGACATAATCCTAAACATGCATGCACCTAACAACAGAGCATCAAAATGCGTGAGACAAAAATAGATAGTGCTGAAAGGAGAAATAGACAAACTCACTATTATAGTTTGAGACTTCAACACCTTTCTGTCATTAATTAATAGATCAAGCAGGCAGAAAATCTGTAAGGATAAAATCAATAAGGTGACCTGAACAGCACTATGATCAACTTGATCTAATTGACATTTTTAGAATATTTCATCCAACAAGAGCAGAATATACATTCCTTTCAAGTTTACATGTAATGTTCATTAATAGAGATAAACTCTAGCCATAAAACACACCTTAAAAATTTAAAAGAATAAAAATTATAAAACGTATTTTCCCAAACCACAATGATGTTAAACTAGAAATCAGTAACAGAGATAGCTGGAAAATTCCTAAATACTTGGAAATTAAACAGCATACTTCTAAATAACCCATGAGTGAAACAAGAAGTCACAAAAATTAAAAGTATGTTTTGAATTAAATGAAAATTAAAATACAACTTATCCAAATTTTGAGGCTGCAGGTAAAGGGGTTATTATAGGAAAATTTATAGCAGTAAATGAAAATATTCAAAAAGAAGAAAGATCTAAAATTAATCACCTAACCTTCTACCTTGGGAAACTAGAGAAAAAGAACAAATTATACCTAAAGCAATCAGAAGAAAGAAAATATTAAAAATTAGAGCAAATATCGATGAAATTGAAAAGGAAAAAAATCAACAAAATCAAATCTGGTTCTTGCAAAAGATCAAGAGAATTGATAAACCTCTAGCCAAACTAACCAAGAAATAAAGAGAGAAGATACCAATTACCAATATCAGAAAGTAAAGAGAAGTCATCACTACTGATCCCATGGATATTAAATGCATAATAAGAAAATATCACAAACAACACTTTGTCCACAAATTCAATAACTTGGATGAAATAGATGACAACCTGAAAAACAGAAACTACCATAATTCACTCAAAGAGAAATAAATAACCTGAATAGATGTAATATGTTAAATAACTTGAATTAATAATTAAAAATCTTCCAGAAGGAAAAAAAGAAAGAAAGTACAAGTCCCACATGGTTTCCCTGGTAAATTCCACCAAACATTTAAGGAAGAAATAATATCAGTTTTCCACAATCTCTTTTAGAAACTAAAAGCAGAGGGAATACTTCCTAATGTATTTTTTTGAGGCCAGCATTACCCTAATACCAAACCCAGAGAACAATATTACAAGAAAGCTATAGAACAATATTTGCAAAAAACATAGCTTCAAAAATCTTTTACAAAATATTGGAAAATTAATTAAGCAATATTTAAGAAGGATAACACATCACAACCAAACAACATGCAATTCAGCAATTCAAGCCTGGTTCAATATTCATAAATCAATCAACAGAATTAATCACGTTAACAATCTGGATAAGAAAAACACATAATCATATCAATTGATGCAGAAAAGCATATGACAAAATCCAATACCCATTCATGATAAAAATTCCCAGCAAAATAGGAATAGGAGAAAACTTCCTTAACTTAGTAGAGGGTATATAATGAAAAACCTACCCCTAACACCATACTTAATGTTGAGAGCCTGATGTTTTTCTGCCCAAGACTAGAAACAAGGCAAAGATGCCCTCTCTCAACATCCCTATTCAACATCAGACTAGCAATTGTAGCTAGTGAAATAAGACAAGGAAAAGAAATAAACGTTATATAGAGTTGAAAGATAGTAATAAAACTGTCTTTATTCACATATGGCGTGGCTGTCTAGGTAGAAAGCACCAAAGAACCTACAAAAACGAAAACAAAAACAAGACCCTGGAATAAATAAGCAAATATAAGAAGGTAGTAGGATATAAGGTCAATATACAAAAGTCAATTTCTTTCCTATATACTAGCAATTAACATTGGAATTTGAAATAAAACAAAAAAATACTCTTTACAATAGAAACAAAAAAATGAAGTATTTAGTTATAAATCTAGCAAATATATACAACATCTCTGTGCAGAAAACTACAAAAGTTTTATGAAAGAAGTAAAAGAAGATCTAAATAAATGGGGACTAGTCTGTGTTCATGTATTGGAAGACTCAATATTGTTAAGATGTCAGTTCTTCCTAACTTGATCTTTAGATTCCATGTAATCCTAATAAAAATTCTGGCAATCTATTTTGTAGATATCAAAAAATTCTAAAATTTGTATAGAAAGACAAAAGATTTAGAATAGCCAGCACAATATTAAAGAAGGACAAAGTTGGAGGACTCAATGCTGCCTGATTTCAAGTCTTACTGTAAAGCCACAGCAATCAAGACAATTGAGTACTGGCAAAATAATAGACACACAAGTCAATGGAATGTAATAGACAGCCCAGAAACAGACCCAACAAATATAGTCAAGTGATCTTTGACAACAGCAATCCAATGGAAAAAGGGTAGTCTTTTCAACAAATGGTGCTGGAACAATCAAATGTCTATATGTAAATAATGAACCTAGACACACACCTCATACTTTACACAAGAATTAACTCAGATGGATCATAGATCTTGCATTAGTTTCCTATTGCTGAGGTAGAAAATTACCACAAACTTAATGGCCTAACACACAAATTCATTATCTTACGGTTCTAGATGTTAGAATTCTAAAAGGAGTCTCACTGGGATAAAATCAAGGTGCTGGCAAGGCTTCATTCCTTTCTGGAGGCTCCAGGGGGGAATTCTTTTATTTATTTTTTCCTTTTCCAGCTTTATAGTCTGCCCAGATTCCTTGGCTCATGGTCCTCTTCTGTCTTCAAAGCCAGCAATGTTTAGTTGAGTCTTTCTAATATCACATCACTCTGATCTGACCCTCCTGCCTCCTTCTTTCACTTATAAGAACCATTGTGATCACACTGGGCCCACCCTGAGATCCTGATAATCCATGATAATTTCTCCTTCTCAAGATCCTTAACCTAATCATATCAACAAAGTCCCTTATTTCACACAAGATAACATATTTACATATCCCAGGATCTTTGGGAGATATTTTGCCTATCACAGTCCACTCTCTGGCCTCAAAGCATCTCCATCCCACATGTAAAGTACATTTGCCCCATGCCAAGGTCCTTACAGTCTCCATCCATTACAGCTTCAACCCAAGTCCAAAATTCCATCCAAGTCTCATCAAATCAAAACTCCAAACTCCTCATCTAAATCAGGTCTCAGTATAATCCATGTTCAGGCACAATTTCTCTCTATTGCTGTCTAAAATTTTTTATTTAATTTTTAATACATTCTGGAAAAGGGAAAATTATAGAGTTGGTAAACAGACTAGTGGTTGCCAAAAGTTTGGGGAGGCAGAAGGAATGAATAGGCAAAACATAGAGGAATTTTTAGAGTGGTGAAACTATTCTTTATGATACTGTAATGATGGGTATACAGCACTATGTGTTTGTCAAAGCCCATACAACTTTACAGAATAAAAATTGGATTTGAATGTATGGAAACTAAAAAACAAAAATCATCTAGGAGCTTAGTGGATGCCCCAATGTACTGCACACTATGACAAAAAAAATAGTAACTACTGTAACTGTATTACAAATGTATGAAATAACTCCACTAAACAGGATAGCAGAAAAAAGTGCTGAACTAAGTAACTTTGGAGATGAATGTGGACTGTAAGACTAAAGGCAAAAGGATCTGTATATAAGCACTGTGCTGTAGCTGGGAAAGTTGTTCCCCACAGTGGTACGGGTTAACAAGTCTGAAACCACTACACATGTACCCTGGAACCAAACAATTAATGGATGACACATAGTAGGAGCCAGGTTTCTCACTGTTGGAGTGGGAGGTTACAGACAAGCAAGCATTGGGGGAAGAGTAGAATGAACCATATGGTACTGGATTAGAGTTGGATATATTTGTATTAACTCATGTTTAGCTTAATATAGATACAGAAGGATACAACAGAAATAGTTATAGATATGTGTATGCATGCTTTAGTTAGGGCCTAGAAGCAATGGCATCCCAGTAGCAGCAAGCACACACAACACCCAGATCTTGGTTTCTAATACCATTCTCTAATGAAAGGAACTAGGGCTCCTTGGAGACATGGTTGATTCTAAGGCTGGGGCACAACATATAGAAGAAGAGCCTGGAGTACCTCAGAGTGCCAGAATATAAGTACACACACATGCATGCACACATGTACACACATACACACTCAGTGATGGAGGCGTGTCAAAGGGGCACAGGATCCGATTGCAAGAGCCCCAAACAGCCAAAGCTGGAACGATCTGAGCAACAAAAGAAAGTAGCACTGGATTATCACCCAAAGTATAAGGTAAATATCCATGAGATCATACTGCTAGTAATACACGCTTGAATAAATAACTAAACATGGTGAAGGGACAAACCTCCCATGCAGAAAAATTCCAAATAACTGATGTAGCTACCCCCCTCTCAAGGAGGTGGATCAAGACTTCCACTCCTTAGCTTAAGTGTAGGATGTGCATAGTGACTTAACCTCCAAAGAGGACAGGATGGAAAAGGGGAACAAAGAGTAACTTTACATTGGGGAGACTGAAACGCCACGCCCTTAGCCAGTGATCAAGGCAAACGAGGCCAAATCCTGTTGACAGCGGCGCCTTCAATGTGATGTGATGAGAACAGCACTTTACCTCTGTGGGTTTCCTCTCAAAACCCCGTAACCTCAGTCTAATCATAAGAAAAATAACAGAGAAAGCCCATTTGGTGGATGTTCTACAAAATGCCTGATGAGCCCTCCTCAAAACTCCTCACACTTTCAAGGTCATCAAAAACAAGGAATGTTGGAGAAACTTTCACAGCCAAGGGGAGCCTAAGGAGACATGATGACTAAATGTAATATGTAACCCTGGATGGTCTCCTGAAGCAGAAAAAGGGTATTAGGTAACAACTAAGGAAATCTGAATAAAGTATGGACTTTAGCGAATAACAATTGTCAATATTGGTTTATTTGTTGCGACAAATGGAGCATACTAATGTAACATGTTAATAATAGGAAAAACTAAGCGTGGGGTATATGGTAACTATGTACTATCTTCACAGCTTTTCTATAAATCTAAAAGTCTTCTAAAAGTAACACTTTCTCTTCTAAAAAGTGAACAGGGATTAAACAAGTGAAAGGATGAGGTGGGAGGTGTTCTAGGCAGAGGAAACAGTGTATACAAAGGCCTAAATGGAAGAGATGGGGAGAAAAGGAGAGAAAGAATGATTGGCCCACAGAAGTTCTTCAATAACATGGATTTAGGGACAGCTTAGGGGCTGATTTCAACATTACTTAGTGCCACTGCTCTTTAAGATGTTAATGATGTTCAATTGCCTTTTCTTCCATTGGAAAATTTCCCAACTAAGGAAGCATGGGTTTTCAACTGGCAGCATCTGTGTGTTGAGGACACCTGAAGCTAGCTTGAACACACAGAGATGGTGGGGAAGGGCCATGTCCAGGTGGAGGACAGAGTGAATGAGCCCAGAAGTCCCCAGAGGCACAGGAGGCCAACTGAACCTACTGAGAGGCCACCTGTACAGTCTCTCCTGCACAGTCAGAGGCAAATGTCAGGACCCCAGCAGCAGCAACTCCAGCAGATGCAAGGGACTGCACTTTCTGCCTCTGCTGGGTTGCAGGGGCGACCAGCCTCCTCATAGACGGCCATCAAGGTCTGGGCTTCTGCTGTCGGTCCAGCTTGTGACCTCCTGGGAACCAGCCCTTGCAGAGGTCTCTTCTTGGGTGGCCACGGTTGAGAGTCTGATCTATGGTGGGCCAATTCATGTTGCTCTGCCCACGGCCAGAGGCTACTCAAATCCCACCAGCTGCCTTCCCATGGAGGGCTACAGGATGGAGGTGACTCTACAAATTCTTTCCTGCTCCTGTAAAGCAACTCAACACACACGCCCTGTACCTAAACCAAAGGCCATGTGACCTCCAGCATGGACGAACTGGTCAGGTCAATAAGAAGAGAGCTGGTCCAAGTCCCGAGGTCATTTTGACAACCTGCTTCCTCGTGGAACCCGGTGGCCCAGGCGCAGAGCACAGTCGCAGCGATTCACAGACATCCTCAGGCTGGTGAATGCTGGTCTTCATCATCATATTTCTCTTAATTCTTGGCTTCATTTTGCTAGTGCAGACCTTGGCTTTTATTACGGCTTAAAGATGTGCCTTTTAAGGATTGAATCATGTTCAATTTTCTGCAGCTGCTTTATGAGGTTATATTTTCAGACAGCATAGGCTAATTGTTGTGTGATCATAAAAAATCACCTACAGAGCCTGCTAAGTTGGCAGATGTCCCTGAGCCCCATCCCAGGGAAGGGTATTTTTAATAGGCTTCCTGGGTGATTTTGTGATGCAGATCTTAGTGTCTAGTAAAAAGTTAATGCAAAAATGTTTTTTCTAAGTTAGAGTTCCCACACTTAAAAAATTGGAATGGGAAGGAAAGGAAGGTTGGGAATTCAAAACTAAATGTTACAAAATGCCAGAAGGAACATAAGAAATCAAGTTCTCCAACCCACTCTTCACAGAGAAGAGAGCTGTCTTCACAGAGGTGAAAGGTCTAATTGAGGTCATCCAACTACAACATGCCAGAGCAGGACCAGAGGTAAGTCCCCCAGTGTCCAGTTCATGACATCAGGGCTCAAAGACTCCCCCAGACAGATAATAATTCTCATTTGAATTAAAATAAGGACCTCTCACATCTCTAAGACACCGGGCAGTTTGGTGTACGTTGTCGGCCTCCTGCAAATGTTTCTAAAGATGCCCAAATAAAAACTTCAGAGTCAGCACACAGTTGTTTGGGGGTGACTTGCTCTCTCCTTCCCCAAACCCGTCGCCCCAAACCCTCATCCTCCCCCATCCTACCCTCTGGTTGGCCTCCTGGGTCCTTTTTGAGTTTGGTTCCAGCCTCACTCTCCCTCTCTCACCCCCTCCAACATGACTCTCCCTGTGGAGTTTGCAGCCCCAGCTTGCCTGTTACCCAGACTGAGCCTGTGACACCTGCCTGACCAATCAGGCAAGACCAAGGAGTGGGGCTTGGTTGGGGTCCAGGAGAGTCACGTCTGGTCTCTAAGGGGACACTGCTTTCCAAACAGGGCAGGTCCACACACATTCTCTTAGATGATAGAGCTCACCTCTGGTGTCAGGGAGAGGGAGGCTGAGATTGGCAGCGGGCTGATTCAACACTGAGTATTTACTACTGAGGGCCTCTGGTGCCTCTCCCCACCCCCACCGTCATTTTCATAATGACAGAAAAACAGAGGCACTGTGCACTGAGTAGTCACTGTGTGTTGCCCACTGGGTTGGTCAGTTTATATATTTTATTTCCATGTCTCACAACAGCGCCGTGATAAGGCTGAGACAATGAAAGTCAGAGAGGGCAAGCAACTTGTCCCAAGTCTCGCAGCCTATAGGAGATGGAGCCAGGACTTGACTGGGAGACAGCAACTCAGGCTCCTTCCACTGCGTCAAGCTCACGTCCCATCTGCCAGTTGTTACCCACATTGTTCATCTCCTACACCTGTTCTCTTGGCACATTTCTGGTTCTATACTCTTCCTGCAAGAGGCTTTCCTCTAGAAACAGCTGTTCTCAATGACACTCCAATGTCTCATGATTGCTCAATATCCAAACTATAGAAAACAAGGGAGACCTGTGCCTGTTCCTCTCAATCACACCACAATTTTGTAGTTACCTCGGGGTAAGAGAACAGTGGAAGGGGGCTAGCATTACCAGGACTCACAGATCCCATTAGTCTGTTCTCAGGAGTGGAACAGGCTATCAGAAGGGCCGGGTGGCTCAGAAGACTAACCATGATAACCAGCCTTGTTCCAAGCCAGAGTGTCGGGCAGCACGCTAGATGCTATCCGCGTGTGATCTCACTGAATTGTCACAGCAGCACAACCGTGTGATCCCCATTTTCAAGCCAGGAAGTGAGGCTTAGGGAGTTAAAAAAATTCTCCTAAGTAAACGGAGCTGCTGAGTAGCAGAGCTGGATTCAAATGCAGGTCTGCATGACTTCAAAGCCTGTGCACTTGATCCCTGCAGCTGACTCCAGCAACTTTCCTTGAAGAGACAATATGATTTGCTTTTTTCAGCAAGTATTTCTTGAGCAGCTACTCTGGGCTGGGCCCTGTGAGGCCTTGGAGATATAAAGATGAGTGAAACATCGACTCTGCCATCGCTGCTTACTCTAGTGGTGGAGCAGACACACACAACGAGGACGAGCAGAACACCTGTATGTGCACATTACACTCATCATTCTATGGAAGTTGAGGGACAGGAGGGATCAATTCTTTCCTGAACGGTGCATATGGGCAGAGGAATGGAGTCCAACAGGTTGGGGCCCCCTGGGCCACACTGTGCTTTCCCTCTCTGCACATCCTGGCTGTCTTCTCTGCTCCAGGTGGACACAGACAGAAGACATCGCCGTCCTCAAGGAGCCTAGTCCCCGGCACGTGCTCTGGGAGAAGGGTCAACAGACAGAGAGAATGATTGCCGTGTGTGTGTGTGTGTGTGTGTGCACGTGTGTGTGCGTGCACCTGCACACACTGGGGGAAGGCTGGGATGTGAGTGATGAGGCTGGAGGGAGAGATGTGAGCCAGACTTGGGCAATTGGGGGGCCCAAATCAAATGTTGACATTTTGTCTTGTAGATATTAGAGAGTTCTGTTGTTTTAACCACACCCCACCCAGACCTGGGGCCAGTCTGGTGCCACAGTGGTTAAGTTTGCACGCTCTGCTTGGCGGCCCAGTGTTCGCAGGTTTGGATCCCGGGCACGGACACAGGCACTGCTTCTCAAGCTGTGCTGTGGCAGGCATCCCACATAAAATAGAGGAAGATGGGCACAGATGTTAGCTCGGGGCCAATCTTCCTCAGCAAAGGAAAAGAAAAAGAAAAAAAATCCACCACCCCTGCCCCTTCTCTTCCCAACTAATCCTCTTCCTTTACCTCCACATCAGCCCTAAGACTGGCATCGCCAAGACTGCTGCCCAGCTCTCACGTCCCATCATCCAGCCTGGCCAGTTCTACTTCCTGATCAACTCACTTTCTCCATGTCTGTGCTGCTGCTCGGTTTCTCAGCTGGGCAATTGCAAGTGTCCTCTAATTGGTCTCTGTTGTGGGTTGACTTGTGTCCCCACCCCCCCCCAAAAAAAAATACGTTCACGTCCTAACCTGTGATACCTGTGAATGTGACCTTATTTGGAGATAGAGTCTTTGCAGATGTAATCGAGTTAAGATGATTACAAGTGTCCTTACAAGAACAGAAGCAACTTGGACACACAGGAGAATGTACCCGTGATGCACCTACAAGCCAGAGAACGCCAAGGATTGTCAGCAACACCAGAAGCTAAGAGACAGGCGTGGCACGGATTCTCCTCTAGAGCTGTCAGAGGGAGTTGGGCGCTGCTGACACCCTGATTTGGGACCTCTCACCTCCATCACTGAGAGAATACATTTCTGTGTTTTAAGCCCGCTGTTTGCGGTAATTCGTTACGGCAGCCCCGGGAAACCAAAATAGTCTCCTTGCCTCTGTATTTGCCTGTCACCCCCCCCCCCACCCTCCATATAATGATGAGTGATCTTTCTAAATTGCAAATTTGCTCTTGTCATTTTCTCATTTGAGGATGTCAGTGGTTCCCCGCCCACTGTCCACCTCAGGATCAAATCCAAACCCCTTAGCAGGTTGATCACCCCACCTCATGGCTCCAAGTGTACCACAGGGAATTTGGGGTTCTTTCTCTGTGATTGAAATGCCTGCTTTTCATTTTTCTATCTGGGTTATGCTGCCTCCTCTGTGCTGTCTCCTACCTGTGCGGCTCTGCAACAGCACAAATCACAGTCTTTTACCTGATTCTCTTACCTGACTCCCTAACATGGAACTTCCCAGTGGTACCAACAGACTGTTTTATGTCTCCATCCCCAGAGCCTATCACAGGAAGTGAAGAACAATTATTTGTTGGCTGAGTGAGTAAATAGCCAAATGAATAAGAGTAATCACTCAGGGAAAGCCAAGTTTTCTATTGCCTGTCAATAGGCAGAGTTCAGAAAAGCATGAAAGGGCAAAGCACAACTTTCCACCCTTCCATTTACTGTGTGACACAGGGCAAGTTACTTAACCTCTCTGAGACTTGTTTTTA
Source organism: Tapirus indicus (assembly GCA_031878705.1). NCBI lineage: Eukaryota > Metazoa > Chordata > Mammalia > Perissodactyla > Tapiridae > Tapirus > Tapirus indicus. The sequence continues at coordinate 78,186,739 of CM062921.1, forward strand.
AAGAAAGAAGAAATAACATATACTTTGTAGAATAACTAAGAAAATTAAGTGAGATGGTGTGGGTGAATGACAGCATGCTCCCGGCCTGTTTCTTCCCTTTCCCAGTTAAACTTATGTGTTCATGATCTAACTGTGGATTAAAATATTCCAAGTCTGAAATCTCATTAGATGCTGAACAGAAATTGCCCTTTGTTTTTTTCCCCATGAGGATATGCACAAGAATGACCTCTGCGGTGGAACTGCCCTAATTACTCGTGCAGAACAATAGCGAAAGCCACGAGGAGGGCCGTTTAAACACAGGAGGGGCAATTAATCACAGCCCACTGGAATATTGCTTTTGGTCTTGAACTCAAGTCGCCTTATATACAGGAAATGAAATGCAGTAATTATCGCGGTCACTTGAGACTCTGGAGGCCTGGCTTCAATTCCCAGATCCTTCATCATCCCATTTTGGCCGTGTCTACATGACGCCAAAACATCTGGCTAAAAAGTGAAACATGCCATCAATTTTTCAGCTGATGACTCACTGAATATTCTACCTTTTTTTTATGATGGTAAAATATACACAACATGCAATTTACCATTTAACCATTTTTAAGTGTACAGTTCAATGGCATTAAGTACATTCACATTGTTGTGCAACCATCACCGCTACCCATTTCGAGAACTTTTTCAAACTGAAACTCTGTATTCATTAAACAATAACCCCTCATTTCCCCTTCCCTCCAGCTCTGGGCAATCACCCTTCGACTTTCTGTCTCTATCAATTTGACCACACCCGGTACCTCATATAAATGGAATCATACAGTATTTGTCCTTTTGTGTCTGACTTACTACACTTGGCATAATGTCCTCAAGGTTCATCCATGTTGTAGCCTGTGTCAGATTTCTTCCTTTTGGAGGCTAAATAATATTCCATCATGTGTGTGTGTGTGTGTGTATATATATATATACCACAGTTTGTTTGTCCTTCCTTCTGTAGATGGACATTTGGGTTATTTCTACATTTTGGCTATTGTGAATAGTGCTTCTATGAACATGGGTGTATGGATATCTGTTCAAATCCTTGCTTTCACTTATTTTGGACACATTACTTGGAAGTGGAAATGCTGGATCATATGCTAATTCTGTTTATTTTGGGGGGAACTGCCATACTGTTTTCCACAGCAGCTACACCATTTTACCTTCCCACCAACAGTGTGCAAGGGTTCCAGTTTTTCCACATCCTCACCAACGCTTCTTTCCTTCTTTTTCAGATAACAGCCATCTTAATGGGTGCAAAGTTCATCTTTCCTTTTTTATGTGTTACAAGAATTCACATTTTAATATGATTCGTTCATTCATTCTCTTAATTTCTTCACCTATCATAAATATAGTAGGTTTGTCTGAACATCTTGCCCAACCTTTGTTTAGTACTCTGAGTATGCCAAGTAATCCTGGATTTTCACCATTTTGCCCTAAAAATTCTCTGCAGCCCAAGTGGGCATTTGTAGGACACAGCACAATCAGAAACCAAGAAGGAGGAGGCAGTGAGGGATGAGGAGCTAGGATGAAGGGAATTGCTCCCATGCTGGTGGATAAAGAGAGGTCAGTGCTGTGTGTCTATAAGTCAGGAGCTGACTCCGCCCACACCTCTGGCACTTTCTGCACTCCTCCATGACTGCCTCTTCAGAGGACTGCATTGCTGGGAGGACTGTGAGCTTATTTGGGAAAAGGATGGCCACTTACTTATCTGTGTATTCTCAGCACTTAGTGGAGACTAACACCTAGCAAATGCTCAACAATTTTTTTCTAAAAAAATTACAGACACTTAATTAAATTAAGTGAATTAGTGATTAAGTAAACCTCTTATATAAGCAGAGGAAGCAGTAAGAAAAGCAGACTAAATTTCTTGTTAAAATAATTCCATCTGCAGAAGATTCTACAAAACTTTCTCTGTGCAATTTTAATACATAAGATTTTATTGATAGTAGTTTACTTGGTCTCCGGAGCACTGAAAACTTCCCCAAGGCTGTTATAAACGTTGATTTGGATCTAAACACCTAATTGCTGGTCTCTGCCTAGGGATGTGGCTCCAGAGGCCCGGACATGCTGGCTGCTGCCAGAGCTGTTGTCAGTGATGGATTGAGCTGCTCGCTGGCCCGGCCAGCCAGGGCCCAACGACTTCCCACAGAAAACCTGCCCAGTGGGGAGGAATGTTTGGGTTGCCAAATTCCTCAGTCTCTCCTATGTTTTGTGTTTGAGTCCATTTTTGTTTACTTTTGAGGCAATACCAGAGACAAAAAGGCCAAGCTTATCTTCTAGTGACAACAGCACGGTCTTCAGCTTTATATTTTTCATCCTTTCTCACCAAGAACAGGAACTCTGAGGCAACAGTGGCCAATTCCTGAACTTCCACCAACGTCATAGATCGGGTTCTTACCTTCCATGCTAGGAGACAATTCTCCGTGTATCTTCCATGTTTCTCGTGAGCAGAGGCACTGGCTGCCTTTGTCCCAGATTCACTTCAGGAATGTTTCTATAGAGAACAGCCTGGGAAGACAGAGTTAGGGAGCCCCTCCAGAGCAAAGGGCCAGTTTGCTTACTGTCCAGTATAGCAAGATAATGTCTCTTTCTGGAGCAAGGTCAGGCAGCTTTGCTTAATGCACACTGTAAAGGATTCCGGTTCCCTAAGCTCGGGTTTTCTCACCTGTGATGCAAACTCACTGTGTGTGCAGTATCCACATCATCACTGTGGGATTTGGGGGGCCAGGGAGAATCGATGCAAATGTGCTGATGCTCATGCTGCTTGTGGCTCTGAGTAACACAGTCCTTTGTCTCTGACCCAGGAGTCTCGAGTTTTTTGTCATCATCTATGAAACTGTGGCAGGCTAACTTGTTACTTTGTAAGTAGAGTAAGACCTCAGACCCTCAAAGGTCTTCGACACCCGCTACCTTTGGTGGATATCAGCTAGGCAGGTCTTGATCCTCTCCTCAGGCTCCCGTCCTTTGCCCAAGCCTGGCTTTCATTCGTCTCCAAGCATACCTTGCTCTCCATCCACATTCATTATTCTCTTGAACGCTAACTTCTGGAAACAGCCTACAAATGTCCTGATTGGACCTGGCCATGAGGGGAGAGAGAAAGGAGGAGAAAGTTATTCTGAGGATCAAAATGGATCCTGCAGACTCTTTTGGAAATATTGGTAATAGGGATACTATTTTCATTTCACCCTTTCAATCTCATCCCCTGGCTATCTTCTACCTCCAAGACTATACCACGAAGCGTATTGTCCCAGGAAAGTTTAGCCTTGGTATTTCTAGGACACATAGGCCATTATCAATGTTGAGTTGCAAAGCTGACTTTCTTAAGTCCTTAGGAATCAGTCATCTTGACAGCCAGTTAGGCCTTTACCCAGCTGTAGGCTAGAGGATTCCTTATTCAAGGACATGAGGAAAGGGCAGGAATGCAGCCTCTGGTTGGCTCGGCAAGCTGTCATGTTGCATGGCTGCATCCTCTGAAAGTGAGTAGTGTTTTCTAAGTCTCACAAAGGCACCTTGTGGATTAGCAGAGACAAAGCCAGGATTTGGGGAAGAAGGAAGAAGGGAGAGTGAGACTTTCCATGACTCTGATCATAGAGTTTTACTGTAGGTCACACTGCAGAGAGAGAACTCAGGATCCACAGTGAGGGAGTTCTCCAACAGACTGAAAGCGGAACAAGAGACCCTGCCTCTCCTGCACCAGAAGTTGGTGAGGAAGGCATAGGACATAGGAGAGCAAGGAAACCAGACCTCAGGCTCTACAGCCCTGTGTCACCCTGAGGCTGTGCTCAAGTTAGAGACTAATCAGGAGTGGGACAGGGAGACCAGTTAGGAGGCCATTGCAATAAGGGAAGCCAGCCACTTAATGTTCTGAGGCATCTCCACATCTACCTGGGTGTTTCTAAAGCCTTCTCGAACTGGCCACCCCAGCTTTCATGTTGTTTTGCAAACACACCAGGCATACTCTTGCCTCAGGGTCTTTGCACTTGCTGTTCCCTTTGTCTAAAAGATTATTCCAGCAGATATTCTCATGATTCACCTCTGACTAATTGTAGGTCTCCCTTCAAATCTTTTCAGATATCACTTTATCAAATAGGCTTCCCCGATCATTCTATTTAGAATAGTGCCCTCCTCTCCCAGTGGTCCCATCGCCTTCCTGGATATACTTCTCTCTGTAGCATCTATCACCCTCTGACACATTGTGCATTTTGTTTGTTCGCTTATTCTCTTTTTCTTCCCACCAGACTGGGGACTTTGTTTTGTTTGCTGTTCAATCTCCAGTGCCTACACAGTGAGTGTCATAGAGTGAGCACTTGATAGATATTTGTTGAACGAATAAATGAGTGAATGAGGCACCAGGCTCTTGGGAGAAGCCCCACCTTGGCTCGATGCCAGCTTCAACACAGACTGGGAGTGAGTGACAGGCATCTAGATGGTCAGATCCGAGCAGTTCTCCTGAATTCCTGCAACCCAGGCCAGGTGTGTGTGGCATCGGGAGCTCCTGCTTGCTAGGTAAGAGCATGTGAAGTTCAATGTGGGCTAGCAACAATCTAGTGTCTAGAAAAGAGAGGCATCAAGGGCCACAAAGGCCAGAGGCCCAGGCCTGCCAGTGTCAGTAGCAGTGGATGGTGCCCTCCCTGCTGCAAGAGCAGCCAGGACTGCTGGTGTTTCAATGTACTCACTGCAGACCAGAGCAGACGTCACAGAGCAGAAACCCACCGGAAGGATCAGCAGAGGAGGATGCATGCTGACCATCAAAGGGGGGCTGCTTCCCTTGTCCCAGGGCTTTCACTTACACCCTGATCACCCCCTGGAGAGAGAGGGAGCCACAACCCGAGTGGAGAGCTGAACTGGGAATTGACTATTTACTAAAAGACACCCTTTAAACCAGAAACAAATTGAGAAACTGTTTACCAGAAAGGCACAGTTGCCTTCGCTTGCTCCCTATCTCCACGTCCTGGGGGTGGGGATTCATCGAGAAGACTAAAGCAGTTACAGGAAAATTTAAACAAACAAGCAACATTTTCCTGCACATGTGAGTGCAGTGTGTTAAATTTGGGACCAGTTATCACCCACTCAGAGGTGCCCCTGAAGCCAGACGGCTTCCCGAAACTGTCCGTTAGATTTAGTTGGTTACCTTTAACCAGCCATTAGCCTGGGTTTGTAACTGCCTTCTCCCAACCCCTGGAGCTTTTCCTAAAGGACATGGTTGTGGCGGCTGGTAAAGAATGGAAGCATTTCCTGCCCGACAACTTACTACCAGATTCTTCCTTGGAACTTGGCACAAACTCCCCGGTACTTTGGGGATGCCATTCGAGGCTCTAAAATTGAGATGTATACTCTGAATACATTTTACTGCCCCCCAGATGGAGGGAGGGACATCTGTTGTAAGAGTCAGAGCTGGAACCATCTGGGGCTGCCTGGGGCAGGGTCAGCTTCTAGTTCATTCTCATATGTATAAAACAACCAATGAAAGAGACCATAGAAGTAAAATTCTAATTTCAGTGAAAAACAGACCAGTTAAAGAATTTAAATGATGAATATTATAGTTTCTAGATCCTCACAGAGCAGTGGTCAATGGGGGCAACTCTACCCCTGCCCCAGGGACATTTGCAGTGTTTGGAGGCACTTTTGGTTGTCAAGACATGGGAGAGTGGGGCTGTGGGGGAGGGTTGCTACTGCTGTCCAGCGCACTGGAGCCAGGGATGCTGCTCAACATCTTTCAATGCACAGGACAGCCCGCCAAAGCAAGAATGAGCCAGTCTCAAATATCAGTAGTGCCAAGGAGCCTCACCATAGAGCATTTAGCTCTTGCGCGGCACCGTGGACTCTGTTATTTCAAAAGCATCTCATGAACATCCTGTAGCTGTGATAGGTAGGCACAAACGTGCCCATTTTACAGAGGGGACTGAGGCTCAGGAGTGGCAAGGGATCTGCCCAGGCCCTGAAGGGACAAAGGGCAGGGGAGCAGAGCTCTCTCCACCACCTGGCTCCATTAGTGTTGCCTGGCTAGGTGCACGTTCTTCCTTACTCAGCACGTGTTTTGAAAAGAAGAATAAAAATTTCAGCCTTTATTGAGAGCCGACCATGTGCCAAGCACAGGGGTCAAAATCTTTGCTCTCAGGGAGGTTACGGTCTGGTAGGGAAGCAGTTAAGAAACAAGGTCCTGTGTAAAACAGATGGCGTGTCAGAGAGTGACAGGGCTGCAGAGAACAAGGGAGGAAGGAGGAAGGAAGGGATGGTAGGGTTAGGGGCGTTCAACTGAAGTTTTAGGTAGCGTGGCCAGAGAGGGCCTCGGTGAGGTGGCATTGTTACCCCAGCTTTATTGAGGAATAATTGACAAGTGCACTTGTATATATTTAAAGTGTACAACGTGATGATTTGATATACAGATACCTTGTGGAATGATCACCAAGATCAAGATAATTAACATGTCTATCATCTCACATAATTAACTCGTTTTTTTTTTTTTTTTTGGTGAGAAGGCTTAAGATCTACTCTCAGTAACTTTCATGTATATAATACCATATTATTAACTATAGTCACCATGCTACATATTAGATCCTTAGAACTTATTCTTATAACTGAAAGTTTGCATCCTTTGATCTGCATTTCCCCATCACCCCCCCAACTGCTGGCAACCATCTTTCTATTTTGTTTCGATGGAAAGTCAATAGCAAAAAAGCAAATAACCCAAATGAAAAATAGACAAAGGACCTGAGTAGACATTTTTCCAAAGAAGACATACAAATGGTCAGTAGGTACATGAAAAGGTGGTCAACCTCACTAATCATCAGGGAAATGCAAATCAAAACCACAGTAAGGTGGGGGCCGGCCTGGTGGCAGGACGGTTGGGTTTGCGCATTCCACTTGGGCAGCCCGGGGTTAGCTGGTTTGGATCCTGGGCGTGGAACTACTCACTGCTTGTTGAGCCACGCTGAGGTGGAGTTGCACATAGAAGAGCTACAATTCTACAGCTATAATACACAACTATGTACTGGGGCTTTGGGGAGAAAAAAGAAAAAAAGAGGAAGATTGGCCACAGATATTAGCACAGGGCCAATCTTCCACAAAAAACAAAACAAAACAAAAACTACAATAAGGTGACATTTGGGTAAAGACCTGAATGAAGTGAGGGAGCAGGTATGTGGCTATCTGGGGAAGAGGTTCCAGGTGGAAGGAGCAGCAAGTGCAAAGGCCCTGAGGTGAGTGGGCCTGGTATGCTTGAGGAGTCAGTGTGGTTGTGAATGCATGGGGGAGGGAGGGAGAAGGAGGAGATGAGACCACAGATGTGAGTGCAGGGAAGGTGGGGGGCAGATCATAAAGACACTTGAAGGTCGTTTGTGGGAACTTGGCTTTCATCAGAGAAATAGGGAACCACTGCAGGCTCTAAGCAGAGGGGTGGTAGAATCTTTGAATTTTAACTTCATCTTTCTGGCTGCTGTGTGGGGAATATATTGAAGGAAGGAGGCAATAAATTTGTTCAACTTCATTTTGCCAGTTCTAATTTCCTCAATACCTTAAAAAAAAAACAAACAAACTCTGTGATAAGATGAACAAGAAGGAAAAATATAGTTGTTCAGGAGTACCCCGGGGGAGCCCAAAGAACGGGCTCATTGGTCAGGAGAGAAGAACAGCTGTAAGGGAGAAGGACCCGGCAGAAGAGCCAGCGTGCTGGCCAAGCCTTCACTGCCACATGGCCGTGCACACAGGGAGCGAGAGGTGCACGAGGACTTACTGTGTCGGTGCCTCTACAGCTGCCCTGTGTGGACAGAGGCTGCGTGGCTGGAGGGTGAGGTCATATCCTCCGGGATTAGCAGGGCTTCTCAAAAATATTCAGAAAATTATTCTCCTCTGATTAGTTTTCATTTCATCGTGGTTTGTTTGTCATTACTTTACCTGTTTTAGTCAAAAGTTCACAGCCTGTTTATATTAAGATATAAGCCCCTGAACTTCGGACTCTCGGGCCAACTCTAAACTTTCCGTTAACTAGTAATGATGTTTGTTGAGAAAGCTGTATCCTCAACTTAATAGGGTAAGGCTTTTGAACAAAATCTATTAGGTCATTCTTGAGTCTTTTGGAACTAGGAGTTCATTTTCCATCTTATCACAAAACCAAAAATATAGAACAATGTGGTCAAGTAATCCATTTTTATTTCATAAGAATAAAGCTGATCAGTATACACATATGTGGCTGGTCCTCAGAGCAGGAGAGAGTGAGGGCATCCTCAAGTGTTCTCAGGGAAGACGAGACTTGGGAGCCTCTCCATGCTCCCTCCCAGGTCTTTGGGGTAAGCTTGCAGAGGTTGAATCAGGTTACTGTCTAAGAGATGGTGTGATCTTCTGAGGGAGAGACATTTACAGCCAATGCAACATAAAACCTCAGGCAGACATCCAAACTTGCGAGTCAAATTTGGTCACCAATGCATTTTACATAGTTGGTCTTCATGGAGTTTCAGGGGAAAACAAGTTTTGCACTACATATGAAGAAGGGCAAGCATCATATAAAAGTACACATTTCCAGGTTTCCTCGAAAACTCAGAACATCTTATGAAACTAGGCACAACTTCTGGTGTGGGGTCAATGATGCAGAAGTGAGAAGCAGCCCCCACCTCAGTCCCCTAGGCCCCATGACTCCCCCTAGTATCTCCAGGTAAGGGGTGGAAGGTCAGCGCTCATTCATCAAAATACTTGCATTGTTTTTTCTCTTACAACAGAGAAATATTTCTCTGTATTCATGTTTCTATCAAAAGTGGGTAATTAAACAGAGCATACATTGGGGTTGGCCTGGAGGCCTAGTGGTTAAGTTCAGCACACTCTGCTTCAGTGGTCTTGGTTTGGATCCCAGGCACGGACCTACACCACTCGTCTATCAGTGGCCATGCTGTGGCGGCATCCCACATACAAAATAGAGGAAGATTGGCAACAGATGTTAGCTCGGGGTGAATCTTCCTTAGGGGGAAAAAAAGAAGCATGTGTTTCCAAAAACTGTTAGGGGTCTCTTCTTTGTAGAAAAGAGAAGTACCCCCACATGTCTTGGTGCTCATGCTGACCACATGGATATCCGTTCTGCCCAGCTGATTCCCTCCTTCACTGCACTGCCAGGCCTTCTCAGCATGAAGTATGTGTGGTCCATGGTTCATCAGCTCTGATCCCTGTGTGATGAGATGCCAAGGCTCCTTCAGTGGGCAATTAGGGTCCAGGCACGAGGACCCTCTGGACCACGGGGTGCCTGGCTCAGGAGTGCACCCCGACATGGGCACAGTTACTGAGAGCAAAGGGGCTAAGAACCACAGGGCTGTTTGGGTAATGGCTTCAGCACTGAGGCCCGGGAAGCTGGGCCTCCCTGACAAGCCACCACCCGTGACCCTCCCCGTAACAGCAGACCATGTGGGATGAAGCACATAGGACCCCAACCCCTCTGAGCCTCAGTTTCTCCCTCTATACCTGGAGATGCTTATCTCTGCCCTTCCAACCTCACCAGTCTGTTCAGTCACCAGAAGAGAGACTAGGCATGTGGGGATTTTGAAAGCTGCCAAGTTCTTCCTAACAAGAGCAATTCTTTGGAAAGCAGAGGTTTGATTGTGGGGATTTGTGCCAAGTCGGGGCTGTGGGAAAGAGGATGGCCTGCATGACTGGTCTGCTTCTTTCTGAAGAACAGAGGGCTGGCATGTGCTCTTGGCCCTCTCCTGCTGGTCCTCCACTGGGTTCCTGAGTAAGAAATCCCCAAGAGAGAAGGCAAGATGTTGGTGTTTGTCTAGCGCTTTGCAGTTTCCAGAATGTTTCCTAGGACATTTTCTCTTTTGCCTCTCACCCCAACCTCATGAGACTGACAAGCAGGGACAGTCTCCTGAATTCAGAGGACCAGGTGGTTCCAAACCATCTCTATTTGCATTGAGAACCATCACAATATATATTTTTTTACCTTTAATTGCTTTGTTCAAGCTAATGAATAGAAAGAGATGCATTGCTAACACTACGTGAAGAGGTTGCTGTGTCATGGCAGGCTCCCATATCTGCATGCTTTGTGACTTCCTGCTGCTCTGGGGGGTGGGGATGCTGCGACCCCGTTCTGCCCCCACACTCCTCTGTGGGCTCTTACATTAGCTCAATACACGTTCTCTCTGAAAGAAGTGTACGTCTCTTACTTCCTTTGTATGTATCCTGTGCCTTTAATTTCTAATAAATTTTTTCACTTCCCTTTAGAGTTTTTATTTACTGTTTTAGTCTCCATCCTTCCCTCCTGTTCTCCCCCACCCAGGGCACCTGCGGGCAGAGCTGCTCTGGTGAATTCCCCTGAGCTCTGTCTAGTCTTGCTTCCCTCCGTTTTGAAGATAGGGTTTCCACCATTTCCTACGGGAGATTTGGCCCCAGTTTATCATCTCTGACATTTATAGCAGGAAGATTGGGGTCGTTGGGAATCCTGGGCTGGGAAATGGGGCCAGCTGACTTGCACGGGGAGACTTACAAGGCAAGTGAAAAAGTTCAAGCAACTCAATACCCAGAAGGTATCCCAGGATCAATAAAGCAGTGATCACAGCTAAGCTCTGTGGAGGGCGCATGCCTGAGGCTGCCGGAGCATGTTTACAGAGCCAGTCCTCGCTGGTGATTTACGTTGGCCCTCTCTTCAGAAGAGACACTGAGGCCAGAGGCACTGAGGCCAGAGCTGTGTGGTTCTCGGGGACACTGGCAACCCACCTTGGGGGACAAGGGGCAGGGCCCAGACCTGTCTCCCCACACTGACTCTCTTCCTTCCCCCCTCCTTCCTTCTTCTCGTCTTTCCTTTTAAATGACAGCCATATTGAGATATAATTTGCACATCATATAATTCACCTATTTAAAGTGTACAATTCAATGGTTTTTAGTATATTCACAGACATGTGCAAATGTCATCACATTCAATTTTAGAATATTTTTATCAATCCCCCAAAAACCCCATACACATTAGAAGTCACCCCCTCTTCCCCAACCCTGACCCCATCATTAGGCAACCACTAATCTACTTTCTGTCTCTATGGATTTCCCTATTGTGGACTTTTTATTTAAATGGAATCATACAATATGTGTCCTTTGTGTCTAGTTTCTTTCACTTAGTGTAATGTTTTTGAGGTTTATCCATGTTGTGGCATGCGTCAGTACCACAGTCCATATGAGCCAGCAATTCTACTCCTAGGCATATACCTAAGGGAAATGAAAATATATGCTCACACAATGTCCATGAATGTCCATAGCAGCATTATTCGTAATAGCCAAAATGTGGAAACTTAAAAATTCAAGTGATGAATGGATAAATAAAATGTAGCATATCTATTTCATAGAATATTATTTGCAAATAAAAAGAATGAAGTACTGACACATGCTACAATGTGGGTGAACCTTGAAGACGTTATGCAAAGCGAAAGAAGCCAGGCATAAAACACCACTTATTGTATGTTTCCATTTAGGTGAAATGTCCAGAAAAGGCAAATCTCTATAGACAAAAGGTAGGTTAGTGGTTGCCAGGGGCTGAGGGGAGAGCGGAATGAGGGCCAGTGACTGCTAATGGATCCAGGGTTTCTTTCTGGGGTGAGGAAAATGTTCTGGAGTTAAATGTTAAGAATCATCGAACTGTGCATCTTAGATGGGTGAATTTTACAGTAATTGAATTATATCTCAACAGAGGACTCAAAGGAGTAGACGGAGGAAAAAGGAGCTGAAGAAGACGGAGGAGGGCGCCTGTGTTTCGGACAAGATGATCCAGATCTCCCTGCTCCCCTCTGCTGAGTACGACTTGATAACAGGCAGTCCAAATGGAATTCTGAGAGGTGGCACGAACACGAACTGGTTTGAGACCCCACGACTGGAGGGAGAACGCAGTGGCAAGGCGTCTCAGGTCCCCCACCCAACAGAAGGACACCCGGATCTGGTGTTCCCCAACCCCCACCTGGCAGTAGAAGGCACACAGGTAGGCTCTTTCCTCCCCTCCCCTTATTGAGCAAGAGTTCCTATGAATATGCCATATGCTGGGGGTAGGGGGTCAACTGGGAACCCCGCTACCAATAAACAGTGGGGGCGGGGGGAGCTCTCCACCTGGGCCTGAGACTATCCTCCTCCACTGAGAGGCTTCTGGACCTGGGGGCTTGGGCAAGAGGGATCCCCCATAGCTAGTGGCAGGGCCTGGGAAGCCCCTTTGCTCCCGTGGGGCTGAGACTCTGTTCTCCCACTAGAGACCCGAGAGCAACTGGGGCTCACTGTTAAGGGGATCTGGTCACAATAAGCATCTGGCCAGAGAAGCCTCTTTTCCCCATGGGCCTGAACTCCCCTACCCCCAGGAGGCATCAATGCCTGACCTGGAGACACACCTTCTCCTCCTCAGGTAGAGTCAGCAAGGCCCAGCAGGAGCCCCAGAAGCCTCAGGTAAACAAGCAGACCAAAATGAGACAGCAAAATCCCTGAAAGTTAAACTGTTGCTAGAACGACAGGCCTCAAAATAGGCCAGTAGCTGTGTGCTAGAACTAAACAGGATGACTCCACGCTAAAGCAAAAGACTCAGATAGGACCTGGAGTCTCCTAACATCCACATCCGCCCACTCCCGTGTGGGCGTGATGGACTCCTGCACTGCCCTCGAGCACCTCTGGGAGCACAAGCGCTGGGCTTTTTGTCGTATTTTAAATTTTCTTTAATTTCTTTCCAGATTCAAAATTATGTACGTGCATTGCAAAAAATCTGGAAAATAGAAATAAAATTATGTCACTTGTAATCCTACCATTCAGTGAGAAGGCATGCACGTGTGTGTGTGTGTGTGTGTGTGTGTGTGTGCGCGCGCATGGGTGTGTGTATATATTGATATTGTCCGTACATCTTTCCAGTCTCCATATCTTTATTTGCAGAGAAAATGTTTCTCTCTTATAGAAGATAACATTATTCTGTGTATAACATATTCGTAACTTGCCTTTTTCCTATAGAATATATTCCTTCTCTAAATCATGAAATGCTCTTTCCACATCACTTTTAGTGGTTGCACAGTATTTAATCATATTCCTGTAAAGAATGTGTATCAGTTACTTTTGGACCACCCACCCTCGGCACAGTACACCATAGGTGCTCAATAAAGGTTGGATGAATAAATGGATAGAGCTCTGTGGCCAGACTGAGGGCCACAGAGCCTGGTGAGTCTCTTTGTTGGGCCTTTCACTTGTCCGCCTGGCCCTATAAAGGAAGAAGGCCTGCGTCCAGGCATGTGGGAAATGATCAGGGACCAGCTAGAGTCATGGCTCTTATGTTGAAGGTTCTCTCCTGGGCAGAGGTCCTTCCACGCCAGTGTTGGTCCCTAGATCCCTCAGCCTTGGTCCCCAGATCCCACCAGAAAGAAAGGCCCACTTCTGGCCTGCCCAGAGAAGGCTTGTTGCAATTGCAAAACAACTTGCAAATCTGCCCTCCCATCCCGACTCTTTCTTGCACCCTCAGGCCATCATGCTTTTGCTCATGTTGTGTTTTAGTCTGAAACATCCGCCCTGCCTTTCCCACTGACAAACCTCAATCTGACATCAAAACCCAGTTCCAGGGACACCTCCTCCACAGATCTTCCCTGACCCCCTCTTGCAACTCCACCATACTCCCCTTCCTTTACCCCTTGCATTCAGTACAAGCATCAGACAGAAGCCTTGGCCATCTGTTGGGCAAATGTGTTCCTGTGTCTGTTGTCACAGGAACTGTGACAACTGTGTCTGTAGTCATTAGACTACAGATCCCCGGCCCGGACTCAGCCCTCAGTGAATGCTCGTTGGAAGGACTAATTGGCAGCACAGGACTGGCCATGTCTACAGAGAGGTAGAGGGCTTCACACCAGACAGCACCCGACTTCTCAACTCTAGAGCTAGTGTGATGGCAGCTGCCTGGAGTGGGGCTGGTGCTGCCCAGGGAACATGCACCATTGCTTTGCTGTGTAGGATGCCAGAGAGTTGCCAGAGCAGGGAGAAGATGATGATCCTTTGGCATGTTTCCCAACCATGCTTTGTGAAAGGGAAAGTCATATTTATTGCATTTATTTAGAGGAGGGGTTTATAGGCACATCATCTGGTGTTCACTTCAGAGCAGCTGTTCAATATTATTGAGGAGAAAGATGAGTGACTCGTGTTCATTGTTCCAAGCCAGAGAATCCAAATCAATAGACACAATGGCGTCTCTTGTGACAGGCAGAATTCCTGGAGCTGAGAAGTTTCCTCCCAAATTCCCTAGGTCTAAGTCCTAAGATATATTTAAAAATTTTTTGATCCTGAGAACTGTTTAGTTAACAGCTATTTCCCGGTGCTGATTCTGAGCTTGGTTCAGGGCTGGGGCTGGGGGCTAGAGTTCAGAGATGCATCAGACAGCAGCTGCCATGTTGCAATGGATTTTCCACTATGAGAGAGAGCACACAACAGCAGAGGTTTAGTTGCAAGCAGCGGATATTGATTCTGGCTAGCTTAAGCAGCAGAAGAATTTATTGGATGTGTACAGGGACACTCCCAGAATTCATGGGAAGGCTGGCCCTCATGACTTGGAGAACTGATTGGAATCAAGGGAGGCTAGATAACAGGAAATGCAGCCAACATCAGCCACAAGAACAGTTTTTTGGATGACATTCCTGGGCCTTTGGCTGTCCTGAATATTTTCTCAAGTGTCCCTGAGTGTTTCTGTCACTATCTCAAGATTCAAGGTGCTAAATGGCAGCAACAGATTGGCCAAATCCAGGTCACCTACCTGAACTCTAGATGATGGAGAACAGGAAGGAATTGCTGCTCTTTTGGATTCCTTAGGGGTGGCAGGCAAGGGAGACCCTGCCCACAGCTAGCACTTCTGTTGAGATTTCTTCCTTTATAATTGGTCTTCTGGTTGTAAAGGAGGGACACTCAGGATCTCCAAAGGTGAGGGTGATGTCCTATTTCTTAAGCTGGATGTGAGTTTTAGTAGGACACTATCCAGCTCAGTACAGTAGGATAAATAAGTGCATTACTCCCAGGCCTTACTAGAAAGCTAGGCTTGGATGCAAGCTGTGGGAGAGTCTCTGTTTGCAAACACCGGATTCTGGAGATAGATGCCTTTTAAAGGTGTTTGCATTTTGAATCTTTTATTTTCCAATGACTTCATTTCAAATTCAAATTTAAAATTCCCAGTGGTCAAGGTTATCTGTTTTTCTGGGTACTGTTAAGACAGCGTTTGCTCAAATCTGACAAAGAAACACTTTGACCTGCCAGTGACTGGAAGAAATACATTTCTACTCTCAAGAAAATTGAAGTCAAATCTCTGTGGGTTTTCTAACTAAGTAACAGGGATTTGGAGTCCAAAAGGATGGTGGTCCTGAGCTGTCTAGTCACATCTCTTTCCTTAAATTATAGTTGAACCACAAAGTTACTCTGCAGAATGGAGAATGATTGCCAAATTTTTCATGGTGTTCTCATATCTCCTTCCTTCACACGTGCTTAGTAAAACATGTCAGGATGTGCATCTGATTAATTTCAGAAGAATTTTCAGTATCACTCGTTGTCTTTATTAACTATCATCCATTTTTTTTCCTATATAACCCAAACTTACAATTCTACCTGAACATCATTAGAGTTTTAATCACTGCTACAAATATTCACTTATTTAACATGTTTTTTTTGAGTGCCTACCAGGCTCCATAGCCAAGGGGATGAGGACAAATGAGACCTGGCCCTTTCCTGGAGATTATGTTCTGGGATGGAAGATAGATCAACAAAGGACAACTAGAACTCAGAGTGGTAAGAGCCCCGAGTGGGTTAATTACAGAGCATCACAGGAGTGTGTGCCAGGTGTGTCTCTATTCTGCCTGGGAAATTGAGGCAAATGGCCTAGTCTGAATAGAGAGTGTGGATAGAGAGGAAAGGGAGCATTGGAGAGAGTCTATGGGGCAGAGCTGCTTGGAAATTCAACTATGTGGATGTGGAGTGGCAGTGATGTGGGAAGGGAAAGTGTGGGGAGACCCTGTTTGGATTGCCTTGTGGAGAGGTCCCCATCACTTATATGAGAAACAGGAGAATGAGCCATTTTAGGAAGTAGGGCAGGGAAGAGAGTGAGAACCGTTTTTGAAATACTGTTTTTATTTCAAAGTGATCAGAGTACACATGATCCATGAATGGATATGTGCATTCAGAGAGACGAAAAGTCATCCTAGGATAGGACCAAAAGCACGCCTATTGCTAACAGATGGGTTGGGGAGGAGAAGTCCTCCAGGGAGACAGAGAAGGAGCAGTCCCTGGAGGAGAGTCAATATTTTGTTAGAACTTTCTGTTCCCTGGTAAATCTCAATTCACAGAATGTGGTGGCTATTTGATTTGACTCAGAGCTCATCTAAGCTGAGCTGGGGGTGAGAAATGGGGAGAAGGAGAAGGAGAAGGAAATCTACTTCCATGACATTACTGAACCAATACCAAACTTCTGGCAACATCTCAGCTGCCTGAGGCTGTGATTTCATTTAAAGAAAACTAAAGCCTGACTGGGAATTAAAAAAAAAAGTCCTGGAAAACTAGACCACCATAGGAAACTTTGAAAAGTTCTGACATATTCCTGGGGGAGCTAAAACGCTGCACACATGTGCAAGAAAGACCAGAGAAAGGAGTCACCAGTCTAGTTTACAATAAAAAAAGTATGAGATATGCAAAAAAGCAAGAAAGTATGCCAAAGACACACACACAAAAAAACTTGCAAGAGAAAATGTCCTTGACAGGGCACATATTTTGTACTTACTATGAAAAGACTTTAAATTAGCTATTATGAGTATGTTCAAATAACTAAAGGAAAGCATGTCTAAAGAATTAAAAGAAAGTATGACAATAATGGGTTACCAAATAGAGAATGTCAATAAAGAGATAAATTACATATATAAAAGAGCTGTAAATAGAAATTTTGGAGTTGAAATGAAAAAGTCACTAGAGGAACTCAAGAATGTATTTGAGCTGGAAAATGAAAAAGTCCATGAGCTTAAAGATAGGTCAATGGAGATTATCCAGTCTGAGGAGCAGAAAGAAGAAATAATGAAGAAAAATGAATAGGACGTCAGAGGTTTGTGGGACACCAGCAAACATATCAACATATGCATAATGGGAGTCCCAGAAGGAGATAAGAAAAGAAAGAGAGAGAAAAAATATTTAATAAAATAATATCTGAAAACTTCCCAGATTTGATGAAAAGCATTAATCTATACATCCAAGTAGAACAAACTCCAAAAGATCCACACATAGACATATCATAGTTAAATCAATGAAATTCAAAGACAAAAGAAAATCTTGAAAGCAGTAAGAGAGAAGCAGCTTATTTAGTACAAGACATACTCAGTAATAGTAACAGCTGACTTCTCATCAGAAACCAAAGGTCAGAAAATGGTGGGATGACATCTTCAAAGTTTTGAAAGAAACAGACTATCAACCAAGAATTCTTTATCTAGCTAAACTCTCCTTTAAGAATGAAGGAGAAATTAAGACATTTCCAGGTCAATAAAAACTGAAAGAATTAGTTGCTAACTGAACTGCCCAAAAGAAATACTGACCAGCATTCTTCAGGCTAAAATGAAAGGACACTAGACAGTAACTCAGATCCACACAAAGGAGAAAAGAGCACTAGTAAAACTAACTAGGTATTATGAAAGGCAATATAAACATCCTTTTGTTTGTAAATCTTTTCTTATTTATCTGTTTTAAAATACTGCATTAAAATAACTATAAAACTGTGTTGATGAACTTATAACATATAAAGATATAATTTTTATGACAATAATAGTACCAAGGAGTCAGGTAGGGGGTGAAATAATAGTGGAGCAAAGTTTTTGTACACTGTTAAAATATTACATATAATCCCCAGGGCAATGACTAAGAAAATAACTTGGAAAAGTCCAGTAAAAGAAACAACAAAGAAATTTCAAAGGTACACTAGAAACTGTCTATTTAACACAAAAGAAGGCAAGGAATCAAGCTATATAAGAATTTAAAAAAGACAGAAGACATATATAAAACAAATAGCAAACATAAATCCCACCTTATTAGTAATTACATTAGGTATAAATTAACTAAATACCTCAAACAAAAGGCAGAGACTGTAGAACTGAATAAAAAATGACCTAAGTATACGCTGTCTAAAATAGACACATTTTATATTCGAAGACACAAATAAAGAGCAAAAAAATGATATACCATGAAAGAAGCAAACAAAAGTACTTTAAGACAAAAATCGTTACTAGATCCAAAGGAAGACCTTATTATAATATATCAGAGTTAATCCATCAGGAAAATATAATAATTATATACATTTATGCACCTAACAACAGAGACCCAAAATATGTAGAGCAAACACTGACAGAATTGAAGGGAGAAATAGACAATTCAACAATAATAGTTGGAGACTTTAATATCCCAATATCAATAAAAAATAGAACAACCAGGCAGAAGTTCAACAACAAAATAGAAGACTTCAATAACACTATAAACCACATAAATGCACCTTGAGAAAACACTATAAACCATATAAGTGCACATGAATTATTCTCCATACTCCAGCCCACAAAATAAGTCTTAATGAGTTTAAAAGGCTTGCAATCACATTTTCTCCACCTCAATGGAATAAAATAGAAATGAACAACAGAAACAAAATTGGGAAACCCCCAAATTTGTCTAAATTAATCAACATATTCCTAAACAATCAATGAGTCAAAAAAGGAATTGCATAAGAAATTTTAAAAAACACACAAAGTTTGAACAGCTTAAATATTCATCAAGAGATGAATGATAAACAAAAGTAGTATATCTATTCAAGTCCAAAATCTGTAGGGTAGGCTGGCAAGCGGGAGACACAGGAAGGGCCAGTGTTGCAGTTCAAATCTGAAGGCCTTCTGCTGTACAATTTCCTCTTGCTCAGGGCAGGTCAGTCTTTTGTTATATTAGGGCCTTCAGCTGATTGGAAGAGGCCAACCCATATCATGGAGGGCAATTGCCTTACTCAAAGTCCACCAATTTACATGTAAATCTCATCCAAAAATGCCTCCCACCAACATCAGAATAATGTTTGACCACGTATCTGGGCACTATCGCCTAGTCAAGTTGATACATAAAATTAACCAACACAACGAGAAAAAAAATAATTAGATAATAGCAAAACTAAGACGAATCAGACATGGGAATTATCTGGTAAGGATTTTAAAGAAAGCATCATAAAAATGCACCAACAAATGATTACAAATTTTCTTGAAATAAATGAAAAAAGAGAATCTCAGCAAATAAATAGAAGCCATAAAAAGAACCAAATGCAAATTATAGAAATGAAAAATACAATAACTGAAATTAAAAAAAAAGACAAACCTCACTGGATGGGCTCAGTGGTAGAGTGGCGATGATAGAGGATAGAATCGGTGAACTTGAAGACAGATCAGTAGAATTCACCTAGTGTGAACAACAAAAAGAATATAGATTTAAAACAAACCAAACAACCAGAGCCTCAGAGACCTGTAGGACAATAGCAAAGGATTCAACATCTGTATTATCAGAGTCCCAGAGTACAGTACAAAGAGAGCGGAGCTGAGAGAGTATTCAAAGAAATAATGGATACAACTTCTCAAATTTGGTGGAAGACAAAAACTTACAGACTGAAGAAGCTGAGCAAATGAGAAACAAGATCAACCAAAGAAATCCATGCCAATACACACTATAATAATTAAAACAAAAAACATCTTAAAAGCAGTCAGAGAGAAACAACACATAACTTAGAGAGGAACACCAACTGGAAAAAAGTGGATTTCTCATCTGAAATAATAGAGGCCAGAAGTAAGTGGCATTTTATTTATTTATTTTATAGTGTTATTCAAGTCTTCTTTTTTCATTTGTTGTAAATTGAGACATAATTTACATACCATAAAATTCACCCTTTAAAAGTGTACCATTCAGTGGTTTCTAATATATTCACAAAGTTGTGCAACCATCACCACAATGTAATTCTAGAACATTTTCAAGATCACTAAAAGAAATCTCATACCCATTAGCAGTCACTCTCCATTCGCTTCCACCTCCCTCTCCCTGGCAATCACTAATCTACTTTTTGTCTCTACAGACTTGCCTATTCTGGACATTTCATGTAAATGGAATCATAATATGTGGCCTTTTGTATCTGGATCCATTCACTTATAATATTTCAAGGTTCATCCATGTTGTAGCATATATACTTCACTTCTTGTTATGGCGGAATAATATTCCATTGTATGGAAATACCACATTTTGTTTATCCATTCACTGATTGATGGATATTTGGATTGCTTTCATGTTTTGGCTATTATGAATAATGCTGTATAAACTTTTGTGTACAATTTTTTGTGTAAATATGTATTTTCAGTTCTCTTGGATATGTACTTAGGAGTGTAATTACTGGCTCATATGGTAATACCTATATATTCATTATTTTGAGGAACTACCAAACTGTTTTTCCCAAGTGACTGCACCATTCACATTCCTATGAGTGATGGATGAGGATTCCAATTTCTTCACATCCTCTCAGGTACTTTTTATTGTCTATCTTATTTTATTAATGGCTATCCTAGTGGGTGTGAAGTGATACCTCATTGCAGTTTTGATTTTCATTTCCCTAATGATGAGTGATGTTGAGCATTTTTACTGCATTTATTGGTTATTTGTATATCTCCTTGGAGAAATGCCAATTCGAATCATGTATTCATTTTTTATTGGGTTATTTGTCTTTTTATTTTTGAGTTGTAAGTGTTTTTTATATTATCTGGTTATAAGTCTCTTGTCAGATATATGATTTGCAAATATTTTCTCCTATTCTGTGGATTTTCTTACAACTTTCTTTTCTTTTGCTGGGAAAGATTCACCCTGAGCTAACATCTGTTGCCAATCTTCCTCTCCTTTTTTTTTCTTTCCCTCCTCAAAGCCCCAGTACATAGTCGTATCTTCTAGTTGTAGGTCTTTCTAGTTCTGCTATGCGAGCCACTGGCACACATGGCTACTGACAGACGAGTGGTGTGGTTCCATGCCTGGGAATTGAACCTGAAATGCCAAAGTGGAGTGCACTGAACTTTAACCACTAGGCCATCAGGGCTGGCTCATAACTTTCTTGATAATGCCCTTTAAAGCACAAAATTTAAAATTTTAACAAAATCCAGTTTATCCATTTTTACTTTGGCCTCTTCTGTTTTGGTGTCATATATAAAAACGATTGCCAAATCCAGTCACAATGATTTACACCTATGTTTTCCTCTAAGAGTTTCATAGTTTAAGCTCTTACATTTAGGCCTGTGATCCATTTTGAGTTAGTTTTTATACATTGCTTGAAGTAGCAGCCCAACTTCATTCTTTTGCATGTGGATGTCCAGTTGTCCCTGCACTATTCTTTCCCCATTGAACGGTCTTGGCATCCTTGTTGAAAATCAATTGACAATAAATGTCAGAATATATTTCTAGGCTCTCAATTCTATTCCATTTGTCTATGTGTCTATCTTCATGCCAGTATCACATTGTTTTGATTACTGTAGCTTTGTAGCAAATTTAAAATAGGGAAGTGAATCCTCCAAGTTTATTCTTTTTCAAGATTGTTTTGGCTATTATAGGTCTCTTGTATTTGCATATAAATTTTAGGATCATTGGGTCCATTTCTTCACACACACACAAGAAAACCTAGCTGAGATTTTGATAAGGATTGTGTTGAATCTGTACATCAATTTGGCAAGGAGTGTCACTTAACATTATTAAATTTTCCAATCCACAAGCACAGAATGTCTTTCCATTTATTTAGTTCTTTAATTTTTTTCAGCAATGTTTTTAGTTTGTAAGGTAAAAGTCCTCTACTTCCTTGGTTAAATTCATTTCTAAGTATTTATTCTTTCTGATGCAATTGCAAATGGAATTGTGTTCTTAATTTCATATTCAGATTTTTTTTGTTGCTAGTATATAGAAATACAATTGATTGTATATTGACCTTATATCATGCAACCACATTAAACTCATTTATTAGCACTAATTTTGTGTGTGTGTGTGTGTGTGGATTTTTTAGGATTTTCAATGTTCAAAATCATGTTATCTGTAATAGATACAGGCTTATTTCCTCCTTTGATCTGTACATATTTTCTTTATTTTTTTCCTTGCTTTATTGTGCTGACTAGAACTTCCAGTATTATGTTTAATAAGAGTGGTAAGAGTGGACATTCTTGCTTTTTTCCTAATCCCTTTATCAGGAGCTTCCCTTCTATTCCAGTTTGTGGAGTGTTTTTATCATGAAAAGAGCATACTATTTTTATAGTGCAGAAAGAAAAAGAAATTCACCTGGGAATTCTATGTCCAGTAAAACTATCCTTCAGGAACGAAATTATGAGACAAAGTAAAACTAAAAGATTTTGTCACTAGCAGGATTACCCATAAATATTGGCCTAGGAAATTCCTCAAAAAAATGAAATGATAAAAGAAAGAATTGCATAGCACCAGAAAGGAAAAAGGAAAAACAGAGAGAGTAGGAATATAGGTACACACAATGAACTATCTTTTTTCTCTTAAGTCTTATAAGTCATATTTGATGATTGAAATGAAACTCATGAAGATGAAATCCTAAAAAAACTGTTGAAGTGATTCACAGGAAGGTAAGGAGGAGAAATACAGGAACAAGACCATAAGAAACAAACAGAAAATAAATAATCAAATGATAGAAGACTTAAGTGCTAATTTATCAACACTTACCTTGAATATAAATGGTATAAATACACCAATTAAAAGGCAGAGATTGGCAGAGTGAATCAGAAAATAACCCAAGTAAATGCTGTTTTCAAGAAACTCAGCTAAATTGCAATGACATAGGCAGATTGAAAGTAAAATGATGGAAAAATATGCTGTGCAAATATTATAAAAAAGAAAGAGTGACTATATTAGTATCTGATAAAGTAGTCTTCAGAGCAAAGCAAAGTACTAGAGATAAAGAAGAATGGCACATAGTGATAAAAGAGCAGTCTATCAGAAAGCTATAACAAAACTAAATGTGTGCACACCACACAACAGAGCCTCAGACATGAAGCAAAGTTGGATAGAGCTGAAAGGAGAAATAGATAAATCCAGTTACAAAATGCACCCTGAGCTAAACCTCACATTTCACACAAAAATTAACTCAAAATGGATCTCAGTGTAAAATGTAAAACTATAAAAAGTTTTGAAATAAAACATAGGAGGGGCTGGCCCCATGGCTTAGTGGTTAAGTTCAGTGTGTTCTGCTTCGGCAACCCGGCTTTGCAGGTTTGGATCCCGGGCCTACACTATTTGTCAGTTATGTTGTGGCGGCAACTCACATATAAAGTAGAGGAAGACTGGCCCAGATGTTAGCTCAGGGCTAATCTTCCTCAGCAAAATAATTAAAAATAAAACATAGGAGAAAATCTTCAGGATCTAGGAGTAGAGGAAGAGATCTTAGATTTGACACCAATTTCATGACTCATAAAAGGAGAAATCTACACACTGAATCACATCCAAAGCAAAGTCTTTTGCTGAGTGGGGGAAAAGATAAGCTACATACTGGAGAAAATGTCTGCAAACCACATATCTTACATTAGATATGTAAGAATCTAGAGTACAGAAAGAATACAGAATGTTCTAGAATACAGAAAGAATACAGAAAGAAATCTCAAAACCTGACAGTAAAAAACCCACAATCTAATTAGAAAATGGGCAAAGGATATGCACAGACATTTTACTAAAGAGGATTTACAGATGACAAATAATCACATGAAAATATGTTCAATATCATTAGTCATCCAAGAAATACAAATGAAAACCATGATGAGATGTCACCACACATCTATCAGAATGGCTAAAATTAAAAATCGTGATAGTGGTCATATCACATTACTGGCAAGGATGTGGAGAAATTGCATCACCCTTATATTACTTATGGAAATGTAAAATGTTATAGCCACTCTGGAAAATAGTTTGGCAGTTCCATTTAAAACTAAACATACAACTACCTTACAACCCAAAAATTGCACTCTTGGGCATTTATTCCAGAGAAATGGAAACTTCTGTGCACGTAAAAACCTCTACCAAAATGTACAAAGCAGATTTATTCATAATAGTCAAAAACTAGAGAGAGCCCAGATACACTTCAATGGGTGAATGATTGAACAAACTGTGGTTTACCCATACCATGAACATTACTCAGCAATAAGAAGGAAACAACTATCGACACATGCGATAACCTAGATGAATCTCAAGACAACTGTGCTGAATGAAAAAAGCCAATCCCAAAAGGTTGCATACTGTATGATTCCATTTATATAACATGCTTGCAATGATGAAATTATAGGGATGGAGAACAGATGCGTGGTCACTTGGCATTAAGGACAGGGAATGGAGGAGAGAGGTGGATATGATCATAGAAAGGCTACACCCAATGCAGGACAGGTGGAACTGTTCTGTATCTTGACTGTGGTAGTGAATAAACACAACTATACAAGTGATAAAATTTTATGAAGATACATACACACACAAATGAGTACAAACAAAAACTAGTGAAATCTGAATAAGATTTGAGGATTGTATCAATGTCAATATCATGCTTGTGATACTGTACTCTAGTTTTGCAAAATGTTACCATGAGGGAGAACTGGATAAACAGTACATGAAATCTCTCTTTTATTTCCTACAACTGCATGTGAATCTATAGTTGTCTCAGTGAAAGATTTTATTTAAAAAAAAAAAAGACCGAGGAAAGGTCTTTTGGGGGTTAGACCTGACCTGACTTTCTGCCCTTTTGGGGACTGACTTGATCAGTGAGGTTGAGTTAGTGCTGCTCTGGAAATGGTCAACTAAAGTCTGAGACAAATCAGTAGGTAAGGGGTTATGACTGGGACCAGGACCTTGGGGGGATGTTTCCAGGCTTGGGGTAGGCAGTATAGTGCAGTGATGAGTGCACGGTTGTGGAATCAGCCCACCTGGGATGGAGCCCAGATGGATCTCATTTACTCACTGTGTGACCTCGGGGAATTCACAGAACATCTCTACGCCTGTGTCCTTATCTATGAGACGGGAGCGCTGATGGAATCCATCTCCAAGGCCTTGTAAAGGGCTTAGGACAATGTCAGCCAGGTAGTAGAGGCCCAGGTGAACTCACAGGGAATTTCTTCACAGCGTCTGACTCTGAGTCCACAGCTAGCTTAGAGTCGGAGATGCAGGTGGAGGAGTGTTTCCCTGAGACCCGGGGAGAGAGGCTGAGGATGAAGCCCAGCAGAACAAGAAGTCCTGCTTAGCGGTTGAGCCTCGGTCTGGTTTTAGCACGTTTTCCACACACGGTGGCTATGATGGCTCACGCAGGCACGCAGTGGACACATTCTGGTGGTGACCCGAGGGACAAGAGTGGGAGTCTTCTGGTGACTGGTCATGCTCTGAGAAGGAGGACAGAGTCAATGAGGCAGCTGGGCCCTGAGGTTAGTTCTGTGGAAAGCAGCCTCCAGCCAGACTGACCAAGGATGACACAGGACCCTGGGCTCAGGATGCCCCAGGCCTGTGACCATGTCTTCCCAAATCACTTCTGGTGACGTCCAAATTTGCTGGTGAATGTGGTTTCTTGGGCGTAAGCTTATTTTCCGCATGGCCCACTAGTTCCCGTCTCTTCCTTCTCCCCTCTGGCTTCTGGGCCTCAGAAGGGAAGCTACCCCCAACCCTCCAGTATCTTCTCATTTGTCCTTCTTTTACCTTCCCCAAGTTGTCCTTTGCTGTGCTTCCTTCACTGTCTTCACACACTTCTCCTCTGCTTCTTTATGCTTCCCCTTTCAGTCTTCCACCCCCACCCCCCAAGTGGCCACAGGTTCCCCCTAACAGTTAACCTCTTAGGGAACTTCCCTGACTCACAGCAGCTACTCAACTAGGGATGCATGTGAAAGCATTTCCAAAAGCCCTCACAACATTTAAGCTCCCACTGTGTGTGGGCAGAGGGCCTCACCCCAATCTCTGGTCTCCCCAAGGCACTGGTCTCTGTACCTGGGGTCGGGCTGGAGGAGGCAAGCCAGGAGGGCACGTGAGGTTGGTAATCAGAGGGGGAGCCCCACATAAAGCAGAGGCATGGTGCAGGCTATATCTGAGACCGAAGGGAATGCTCTGGGGTAGATCCTTCCATTTGATCTACAAACAACAACCCCTGTCTCCTATAAGCTACAGACTGCACTGGGCATCTGGGATGGGAAAAGCTGTAGTGTATCTGTCCTTGAAACACCTGCCACTTTCTATGAGACAGGAGAGAGGGCCTTATTGTCTTATGTAACTTTACCTGTTATGGAGAGGAAGACTTAGTGCCTAGTGCCTTCTGATACATGATCCCACTTTTATAATCAAAAATGTGTTAGCATCCATTATAGACATGGGGAATTTGAGTCTTAGAAATACTAAAATACTTAATCAAGGTCACACAGCTAGTGAGTGGTAGAGCTGGGATTTGAATTCATATCTTTCTGCTTCTTTTGAGATGTCCCTTTGGTGACAGGTAAGCATGTACTGGCTGAGGTGGAGGCAGGAAGAAGAGATGGGGCAGATGGAGGACCATGGGGCTGCCTGGGCAAGAGATGATGTGGGGCTGAGCTAGGACAACGTCAGTGGAGGAGTGAAAGAGAGCTGGGAGACGCGGGATGTGTGATCTTGAGCCTTGTGCGAAGGCTAACTTGGCCGGACAGAGGGCTGAGTGTTGAGGATACAGAGATGAACGCATCAGTGAGCTCACAGCCCAGTGGGTGAGGGAACTGGGAGCTGACAACCACAGAACAGCATCACTGACATTCCATCAGAGGAGGAGCCCCAGTCCAGAGAAGGTGAACTCAGAGAATGCTGTCTGGAGGTGGTGAGCCTGGAGCTGACTCTTGAGAAGAAGTCAGGGAGGCAATGAGGGGAGCCAGAGGAAACTGAGAACTGGATGCTCTTTCCAGAAAAAGCAAGAAGGGGGTGAAGAGCAGGTGGAAGATGGGATGTTGCAATCTCTGTGTTTTCTGAAGTATTTTTCTCAAGGTCTGTAGGGCTCTATCCCTCTCCCCTACGCATGCTCCGGGGTGGTGTTCCTACCTGTGGCCCATGACTCCACCTCCCCCAGCCCTCCTCCACCAGCATCTTCCATCAGGCCTGCCCTCTGGCTTCCTTCCCTGGCACTCTTTGCTTCTTGTCATCTAGGAGGGTTGGAGTCCTCCACATGAACTTTCTGTGAGGTCAGTGCTGACCAGACCAGGACCAGAGAGATGTGGATTTATCTGTCTAATGGAGATGTAAGCAAGAGAGGAACAGAAGGATGTCGTCCAGCAGAAAGAAAGATAGGGCGGCACTGAAGGCCACACAAGCTAGGGAAGGGTTTGCCTTCACCAGTTACTTGTCACAGTAACTGTCATGAGCTCTAGGCTCATTTAACCAAGAATAGTGACATTCTTGGCCAAAGTGTAAGGGCAACCATGGCAGGACAAGATGCTTACCACCACCCCCTGCTGGTGTCTGGGACCAAGTGGAAGCTCAGGGTCTCTGTGACCTTGTTGAGCTGGGGGTTCTCACCTTAGTCAGGACTTGGACAGCACTTCTGGGACAAGCTACCTGAGGAGAAGTGGCATCCTATGGAAATATGGTTTTTTTGGGTTTTCTTCTGTTTTTCTTTTTTTTTTCCCCTTGCAAACAATCCCCAAACTTTGTTATAAACGGGCTGTGGCTCCCCAGCAAAGACACACAACAGATATTGGCCCGACGGTGGCCCAGGCTGAGGCTGCACAGCCCTCAGAGCCCCAGTGCAGCTGGGCACAGGCCCCATGGAGCAGGCCTGGCAGTGCAGGTGGAAGGCAGACAGTCCACCAACAGTTGCTGATCTCACTCCACAGCTCCCGGGCCAGCCACTCCTCCAGGGCACGGTCTCCTCCAGGGACTTGGTTTCCTTCTTGGTCCACCTGAGTGGGTTGGGAATTCTGTGCACACGTGTGTCCACTGTGATGCCTGACACTGTACCCCAGGCCACGGTCAGGGCCACGTGTGCCACCTGGCAGTGCCACCAGCTGTGGTTCTCTTCTACTTTGGTCCCTCCTCAGGAATCCAAACCCCACAGGAGAGCCGACATTTCACATTCCACCCATAGGGGTGTCAACACGTAAAAGCCTCAGTCCTCAACCTCAGAAAGCATGTTGTGTGGCAGAGGAGACGGATGTCTGAAATCATCGCTGCACAGATTAGAACAGGATCTGTGAGCCACAAAGCAAGCTTGAGAGGCTAACAGAGAGAGGAAACACACCAGGTGGGGAGGTAAGGAAGGCTTCATGGAGGAGATGGCATGCCTGGGGGATGGAGAGGATTCCATGAGCAGTGATGTGGGGATGGAGGCTGCATGTCGGGGTGGACAGAGACAGGAGTGAGAGTCAGTTTAGCTGGAGTTTGGGGCTCTCTGGTCACCTCAGATGTTTGGCCTTAAGTAGGGAGGAGGAGCTTCCAAGAAAAGGGGCCTGGAAGCCCAGAAACACAATCAAAGGCAGTCTCACAGATGGAGAGAAGGTAGTGAGGTTTAGACTGAGTAGGTTTGTTGGAAGTGAGAGAAATACTGCCCCAGGGTAGGGGCGTCGGGATTTAGAGACTGACATGAAGCTGGGATTATGGGAGAGAGAGGGAGAGAGAGCTAGGGGTGGGGTGCACATTTGGTGGGGAAGATGCCTTGGCTGCCATCTGGGATGATGGAGTGCCCTGGACGTCTCCAGGCTGAGACAGGGCCCAGCCCAAGCCCACGTGACCACCCCCCGGGGACTGTTTAATTAACTGCCCACTGGCATTTCTGCCCTGCTGGGGCTCCACCCAAATTAGAGCTTCAAGACTTGTAGAGTTTCCTTCTTTCTCTCTTTAGTTTCCAGAATGGTAAAGACGACAGGCTTGGGGTTAAGCAGGAGAAAACCAGTGATTAGAAGGTGGTGGATATCTAGTATCCACCCAGGAAGCTCGGAGTACTGCTGAGGTAGTTCCTCGAAGGTGTGGACGTCCCAGGAGCCAAACAGGCCTCCCTTGGTCAAGGTGAGGAGAGGTCCCTACAGGGAGGCAGGGGGCAAGGGCAGGGCAAGGCGAGCCCCCTTCCCCCTCATGGTGCAGAGATGGAGGGATTTGTCAAGTCAAAGGATAGAACAGTCTCAACAACTTACCGGTGTCTTCTGCTCCCGTGGACGGCCTCCTCTAAGCGAGCGGTTTGCCCATTCCTCACAGGCCTCAGTTCCCCAAGTCTCCAAAGGTTGCTGAGCACGGCAGGATGGGCCTTATGGAATGTGAATACATAATTATATCTCAATTAGTGAAAATGGAGGAGACTGGCAACTTTCCCTGGCAACTTAGGAAATGATGTCTATCTTAACCAATAAATCACTTATAACTTAAAAAATGGAAAGAGGAAAACAAGAATTGGGAACAGATCAAAAGCTGTTTCACAGTTTATAGGTACCTTCTCACCTGTCGGCCTGCTAGGCAGTGAGGACGGCCCCTTAGGACAGTGCCTCCACAGACCACAAACTGCAGTGGAGAGCAGGTCTGCCCTGGGCGCTGTGCCTGTGAGTAGGAGCCTGGCATTCAATCCAGAGCCTGCCCCGAGCCTGGCCTTTCCCTTCACCATTCAGCAGCTGCCCCGAGGCCCCTGGCCTCCCCTCAGGCCCAGAGGAAATCCTCATCACCCAGGCTGGTCACTCAAAGCAGGTGTCCACTTCTTCCCTGAAGGCGTGCAGAGCCCGAAAGCACACACAGCATCAAGCAATAGTCTATCACCAATAAATCAGTCCAAATATATTTGGGCACCTACTGGAAAAGTAAAGGATGAGTTTTCCCCAAAGTGAAAAAACACACCCCAGAAACAAGAAAGAATTAGGTGCCAAATGATGTCATCCCAGTGTGTGAGACTGACATTGCTCTGGAGGGGCCACGGCAAAGGAGAGAGAGCAGGTCTTCTCCAGAGAGGACAATGTTCCAAATGGTTACCATTTGTTAAGCATTTTCTAGGTGCCAGACATTGTTCAAGGTCTTTACGCAGCTCATTTAATTTAACCATCCTGTGTAGTAGGCTCCGACTTGCTCAAGGTTACCCAGTTGGAAACACAGTCTGACTTTCAAGTCTTTATTCTGTACTGGCCCATAGAGAATGCCAATGGGGTGTTTATTGAGGGCTTACTATGTGCAAGGCTGAGCCCCCTACATAAATGGTCACAATGAATCCTTAAAAATTCCCAGTAGAATGTCTGCTCTTTTTATAGGTGAGGAAACTAAGGTTCAGAGTGAAGAGACAATTCCAGGCAAGGTATGGATAACAGTAGATAAGAGCTTAATGAGGATGGTGGTAAGGAGATGGATGGGCATGGAGCGGACACTCAACACAGAGAAACTGTAGGTCTCAAATGTTAGATGGATAAGATGGAAGCATCTTTTAGGAAAGGGATTCCCTGGGGACTCCTGGGTAGGGAGGTCACATCATAGAAACATAATTTGAAGGCAGACTTTCTCTTCATTATGTTGGTGTTAGACTCTGACTGACTGGCCAGCTATGACCTCCTGGAGTCTTCCTGCATGGTCTTCTCTTTGTAGGACACAGGATTAGCATCAAAAATCATCTTAGAAAAAAATCTTTGCCACATGATGTTCAATAATTGCCAGACACGTGTTGCTGAGAGCGCACCATGGGCCTGACTCCCATGTCCGCAAGGCAACTTAACTCTGGCCTTCCAGACAGCTATATCCTGTTGCCTGTGGGTTAGGCTCCAAGAGGCCTAGGAAAAAAAGGAACAGCTCCACACGCCTTAGAGTTGTTTATTGATCATTTTCAAGTTTAAGCTCCAGGTCTGAGTTTTGAATGGCCAGAGTCTTACACGGGTCTATGGGCTTCCAAATACAGGTTAAATACTGAGAAAAAGAGCAATAAAAATTCTAGATGCTTTTGCTAGACAAAGTCAAACATCTGGATATTTAAAAAGCAAGACTTTTAATGGAGCTTTTCAGTTTTCTCATGGATATTTGGCCTCATGTGCCCACAAATGTGAATCGAAGTTGAGAAATAACATGTGGATTTGGACGGCAAGTTCAGTGGGCACTGAGCTGGAACTGTCAAAACGAAGGGTCCACACCAGCCCAAGTGAACGTCTCAGTTTTGTGTTATTGTGAGATGATGACAGCATGTGTGTGTTATGTTACAGCAATCTGCCATGGCATTAATCGTTTTGGTGTGTGATAAATGCAGCAGATCCCCAAGGAAGTCCATACAGAGGTTAACTCCATCCAAATGAGTTATATATAGCTTTTCTCTCACTAAATTCTAGCAAGTCGCCATCTACTTTCAAACAACACCACTGTTGGAGCAATATTTTGGTATAAATTTTGTCCAAGTGATGAGTGTTTCCAGTGCAGGATTTCATATTACCCTGGATGATATGTCCTGTGATGCTGAGCTAATTAGGAGTGAATGCATAGCAAGCCTGTCTCTGGGGAGGTCTCTTGGAGATGATTACATCGAAGCTGTGGAATGGATGAGCCTAATGGGGCTGGATTTGGAAGCCAATTGTGGACCACCTCCAAGGCAGAAAGAATCTAGAGCGATCCACAGAAGAGAGCACACACTGATTCCCTCAGTGATCATGGACTTGTGGCCATTGGGCTCAACGCCATTTGCTGAGGAGTGGAAGATGACAATATTATAGAGCTTGGGGTATGTGGGAGATGCAAAGTGTGGAGACAAGGCTGGAGAGGAAGGCACCAAGGCATAAGCTCCACTCTGCCCTGGGCTTGCTCAGCCACCTGGTATACTCCTCTGAAGGTGCACCTGAACGCCCCCCCAGCAGGGTCTGTGCACACCTTGCTGGGATGTCTTCCCAAATGCACCTCCCTTGTGGCTGCAGGTTCCATCTGCTCTGTTTGGACAAGTAAAACAGGACATTTGTAACCCAAAGGACCTCTGATTCGAGTCATTCTTTAAGGTGTCCTGAACTGGAAGAATCCAGAGTGAAATGCAAGTCAGAAAAAAAAGACTGCTCAGTGGATCCCTGCCTCTGCGAGGTTAGGTGTGCAGTCAGGGTATGGAGGAAGCCTGCTTCTCTGTGGCTAACGCTCTGGGCCTCCCCTGGCCACCTGCTTATATGTGACATTCTGCCTCTCACTTCCATCCTAAATTCTTGCTGCAACTTTCTTTTTTTTTTTTCTTTTTGGCTGAGGAAGATTAGCCCTGAGCTAACATCTGTGCCAATCTTCCTCTACTTTATGTGTCATTGCCACCACAGTGTGGCTGACAAGTGGTGTAGGTCCTCGCCAGGGATCCTAACCTGTGAACCATGCCAACTTAACCACTATACCACAGGGTTGGCCCCTACAACTTTCATTTTTGAAGAGAGGAAAAGTATCACAGAAAGATACAGAAGTATGGTCTGGATGAAAGGGCTATTGGGGAAACCAAGCTAGATGGATATCTTGTGCAAGGAGTATAGGATGTTGCTGTTGAGGGAAGGTCTGTGTGCCCCTGGCTCTCTCTTTGTCTTTCATTTTCAACATAAAAAAAAATGCTGAATGAAGGTTGAGCAGGCAAGCTCATCAAGTTTGTGTATGGGAAGGAAGCAAAGTTTGTAGGGGAGATTACTGGGTTGACTCCGACAAAACATTTAGGAATATTTTTATCCAGTTCTCTTTTTGCCAGAGAAGAAATATACGGGCACAGTAATATTCAAACAATATTAAAGGAATATAATATCTCATTCCAGATCCTCTAATCATACTTGCCTGAGGCAGCAATTATTAAGTTTCTTGTGTATCCTTCCATAATTTTTTATTTATATGCAGATACAAAGATGTAAATGCCTATGTATATGTGTGTATATATACATCTCTAATTTTTTTACAGAAATGGAAGCATATGCATGCAATTCTTCTTTGCATTTGTTTTTCTGTTTTGGTCAGTCGGTTACACTCTACATTGGGGAAGAAAGTGGAATCCACCCATGGGTGTGTAGGGTCCCTATCCACAAAAGAGCAAGTTGGGGGAAGAGCCAGTTTATGAGCTTTCCCTGTGACTTAGGGTTTTATACAGCTGCTGAGAGTTCAGTTTGATATGTTATATATTATAACAGCTGTGGCACTGGTCTCGTAAGTGCAGCTATGATCTTAAAATTGTATTAACAAAATGATGGTGTCCAGACAGAGAAGGCGAGAGTTCAAATCTCACACTTGAGGAATGTGTCAATAAACTGCAATGTATTGCAAGAAGAGTGACCAGGATGGTAAAGGGGACTAAAAACCATGTCAACTGAGTTCTGAGTGACAAACGGACAAACTGCACCAACCAACTAACAGACCACCCCCCAACTAGAGATCAATGGACCAGATGATGAAAGTCCATTTATAATTTTGTTTTACTTTGGTTAGGGTGTAAGGAACCTTGATGGCTACGTGAAGGTGGAAGGGAGAGAGAGCATCTTCTACGGGGATCTGTTGTGTAGATTTAGGATCATCGACTGGAGGCTACAGAGAGGCTGCTCAACATGAAGAACATTCCTTCTGTGGATGGCGTCATCAGCCTTCTACAGTGGTGGGTCCCCTGGCCCTGAAAGTATTCAAGGGTAAGTTGGATAGTCATGTGAAAGAAAGGTCATAACACAATGTTTCTCAATCTCTGCTTTTAACAAAACTAATGGTCTATATGGCATCACTAGTTGCTTCTCAGAAAATGTTCTATGGAAAATTAAAGTTTAGAAAAGCTTAAACCAAGTTAAACATGTGTCTTCACTGCAGACTTAGGAAGGAGAGAGAATTCACTGTCTCACACACTGATTGATAACATAACACCACTTAAGGCATGCATGTCCACGTGTTGTACAACATTTCAGGGTTCAGGAGTTTGTGAAACACTGCTCCAGTGGATGGAGGCAGCCTGAGAGTCTTTCTGAGTCCACGACTGTGACTCCAGATGAGAACATGTCTTCAGCACAATCTAACTCACATTGGACCTTGGGTCAGGAATGGCCAACATTAGTTGTGTGCTTCCCTGTGTCACAGGCACTATTTGACCTACTTCACCAGCATTATGTCATTTCACCCTCATAACAAACCTAGGAAGCAGGTGCCATCATCAGACTCATTTTACAAATGAGGAAACCGAGGAACAGAGAGGTTATACATGGTGCCCCAAGTCACATAGTTAGGAAATGGAATCCGGGCTGACTGTTGTAGGTATTGTGCTATAACTGACAGGAGAGACCAGGCAGTGAAAAGGAAAAGGTCAGGAACAGCTGTGAAGTAGATGCCTTCATGGGAGAATGCACGATAAACCTACCTGGAGGAATCTGGCTCCCATGAAAATAAAGACACTGAAAGTATTGTGAGTTTGTGCAATGGTGGGAGGGCAGGGCCAGTTTATACTTAGAATAGAGAGCTGCCTGATCAAGCGATTTGGGGTTTCAACACACCTTCATATGGCCTGCTCCAATGTCTGACATTCCACCTTTAGAAATAGATTTACTTGATAAACATAGGTCAAATCTCTGAGTATCATTTTATATTATTTAAGATCACCTAACAGTGAATATCAGTTGTGTCTATGCTGGCACGGATTAGCCCCTTGCATCAGCGTGTTTATGATTTCTAGCTGAGAGGGGTCGGGTGGAGACAGGAAGAGGAAGTCAGAATATGCTTTATTTAATACTCACCTGGGGTTCTGTGTGGCCTGCCCTAGTCGTCAGGAGAGATGACCAAGAGATAAATGTCCTGTCAGTCCAGGAGAACTTCCAGATGCTCTAGGGTTCTAGAGACACTGGTGCGAGTGCTCCTTAACACCTCTGGTCTGTCTGTTTGCATCTAGCTCTCTTCCACTGGGCCTGTCCTCCCAAATCCACCACATATGGGTGTAGGGAGATGAGATTGCAACTGCTCTCCTTCTGACTGTGTGCACACGAGAGAAAACAGACACATGCTCTGCCTTAGGGATTTCTGAGGGATACACTAGGCAAGGTAAGATGAACTGGCAGGTAGGTGTGTCCCCTAGGACGGCAGCACATGGGGAGATTCCATCAGTGGTGGCCTCTCCCGCAGCCTCTCTCCCCACACCTGCATCCTGGTCCTCAGCTTGATGCCAGCTCCAAGGACCAGTCTAACAATGTCTCAAGTTAGGCCTTTCATCTTAGACCTGCTTGTATTTTTAGCAGACTTTGCGTGGGAGCCAAGAAAATGTAGATTTGCTTTACTGACCTCACTACAACCAATGCTTATCTTAAAGATATAAGGGAAAAACCTGGAACATGCTCCTCTTCTCATGCTTTTAGAAAGCACTGGTGTCATTAAGCATTCCCAGACTTTTGATCCTCCCAGGCCCTAGCCTTGTGCCCACATCTTAGAGCTTGGGGAAGGGGCAGCGTTTTGCCAGGCCATTGACAGATTTATCCCTCAGAGCTCAGGGGGACGAGCCAGGCCACAGCCAGCTCTGCACAGAGCTCCTCACTTGAACGGGAACTGTCAGGACGTGTGAATGAAATACAGAGCGGGACTCTGAAAGGCCCCTGGAGATTTATGGAGTATTTCAGACCACAGAATCCTATAAACATTGGAAAGCCTGTCTGAGTGAGGCAAGACAATCGGCCATCAGAGGCAGTTCATTGGGAACTGGGATTGATTTTGTCTCCCCCCACATCAGTTCTTAAGTGCCCTGGGCAATCGTGGTTAGCCAGTGTCCTCATCCCCTCTGTCCCCCTCCCCAGGTCCAGTCTTGCAGGCAGCAGAGTGACTGAGAGAGAACACAGCTGATCCATGGTGCAGGCAGCATGATTAGTGGGCTGACCAGCTCTGATGAAGCTAGAGAGAGCAGGTCAGGGGCTACAAACATGGCCAGGCCCTGAGGACCACTGGCGTCACGTCCTACAATTCATGGTGGCTCTGAATGGGGGTGCCCTGCAGGCTTGCTTGGAGAGAAAGTGGCCTGGACACCAGGGGCAGGGGTTTTCTGTAGTGCCCTATGAATGGACTGGTCACAGGCTCTGCTGTCATTAGAGGACCAGCTTTTTACGAGTAGTCCCTGAGCTGCAGAAAGATGAGATGGTCATCATCAAACTTTAGTGGTACACCCTGGAAGAAGACAAGAGTGCACCCACATTTACTCTGCTCCTTGCCCTGACCAGGATTCCCCACAGTGAGGTCCTTGGGTGTACTGAAGAAGGAAGTGACAAGCCCAAGAGACTCATTGTTCCATAACAAACTTCCCCCAAATTTGGGCTTAAGATAACAACCATTTTATTATGTCTCAAGATGTTGTGAATCAGGAATTTGGTCAGAGCTTTGCTGGCAATTTCACTTTACATGCTGTTGACTGAGTTCACGTGGTGGTCCTCAGTGGGTGGCTGGATTGTCCGAAGGGTCCAAAGTGTGTTTACACACATGCCTGGTGCCTTGGAGGGGACAGATGGAAGGGTGAGTCCAGCTGGGCCCCTTTCCCTCTCCAATGGTGTAAATGGATTTCTTACACAGTGAATTAGGTTCCCAGAAATGACACGGTGTCACTTACCCCATCCTCCATTAGTCAAAGTAGTCACAGGCTAGCCCAGATAGAGGGAGGGAACAAAGATTCCTCTCAAAAGGAGGGGTGTCAAAGAATTTGCAGGCATCCTGAACCTGCCATATGCACGTTCATCCCCACTATTTATATATTCATTTAAAACTCATTCAGTCCTTACAATATATCAGATGCTGAGCTGGATCATAGGGAAAAAGACAAGATAACACTAATATTTACTGAGTTTATTTTGTGCCAGTCATTGATCTAAGTGCTTTACATATATTAAATCATTTCATTCTTGCAATAATGTATTTTACAGGTGAGGAGACTAAAGTTCAGAGAAGTTAGAAGACTTTCCCAAGATAAACAGTAGAACCCAAATTTGACCCAGGTCATCTGACTTCAAAGCCTGTACTCTTACCCACTCTCCTCTAGTGCCTCTAGTATCCAATTTGACACAAGCCCTGCTTCAGGAAGCTCATGTTTTGTGACCAAAGTAAGGTATGTAAACGAATAACTATAATACCTCTGTAACTAGTAAATGCACCAGTGGTTACAGTCACACACAATGGCGTGTCAGAAGAGAAAGAGATTATTTCCAGGTGTAAAGATCAGAAAAGGCTTTGTAGAAGAGTGTTTCAGTTATCTATTTCTGGATAACAAATCAACTTAGTAGATCAAAATGCCATTCGCTTCTCTCTTGCCATTCCCTGAGTGGACCTGGTGGCTTTTCTGTTCAGGTAGTGTTGGCTGAGGCACCTGGGCAGCTTGACCATGAGCTCTTCTGGGGCTGTCAGCTCAGTTCCTTGGTTCCTCAGAACTGTTCCTCGCTCTAAATGTGGCTGCTTAGCCTGCCTCATGGCACAGTGGCTGGATTTCAAGAAGAGTGTTCCAAGAGCAAAGGCTACCAGATCAGATAAGTGCCATCCCCAGAACTGGCAGAGCATCACTTCTGTCATGTTCTATTGGTCAAAGAAGTCACAGGCACAGTCATGTGACAACATGGAGGAGAACTTCACAGTGGCCTGAATGTCAGCAGGTGTGGTTCATTGGAGTCATGGAAGCGATAGCCTAGCACAAGGGGAAAGGATGTAAACTCACATTTGAGTCTCAGTTGAAAAAACAGTAGTTTTCTTTTATTTTCATTTTCCCTCCCACCATGGGTATTTCTATTATAAACATTTGTCATGTAGGTGTTAAAAATAGTAATATATATTAATATTAGAAACATATAAAAATACAAGTAAGCATAAAGACGGCCCTATTCTAAGACAAGCAGGGTTTTGACAGGTGGGCATGGAACTGGTTGAGCCTTCTCTGTCGAGAAAGACAAGACCGGACAGAGGCAGAGAATGAACAAAGGAGGGGCAGTGAGGTTGTTTTTCATGGAAAAACCAGTGAGATTGTTCATTGAGAGGGAAGCAATAGGGGAGATGATAGAGCAGGGAGGCCCAGCCTTGAAATACAAATAAATAAATGTAAATACTTATTTTTTGCTTCCATTATAGACTCATTTGGGTCAGGCAGCTCTCCTAGGCAGCTCCTCTCCAAATGATGGCTCAGAATCCAGCAGTATTCCATCTTATGATGTTGTCCTCTTCAGCTCACAGCCTCAGGAGTTGCCACAGAAAGAGAAAAGATAGGATATAGGATTATGCCGTGGACTTTACAGGCAGGCTGGGAGATACTTCTGCACACATCCCAGTGTCCACAACCCAGTCACGTGGCCCCAAACCATCTGCCAGGGAGGCTGGAAAATGCATGCCCAGGAAGAGGAAGCATGACGGGTGAACATCCAGCCTGTTCTAAGCAGGCTAACTGCACCCTTGGATGAGTTGCTTAATCTCTGAGTCCCGGTTTCCTTGTTTGCAAATTGAAGCTGATAATGTCTATCTTTTTTTGT
Source organism: Tapirus indicus (assembly GCA_031878705.1). Taxonomy (NCBI): domain Eukaryota; kingdom Metazoa; phylum Chordata; class Mammalia; order Perissodactyla; family Tapiridae; genus Tapirus; species Tapirus indicus. Next base: position 78,225,147 of record CM062921.1, read on the forward strand.
TGGTTGTTGTGGAATTAAATAAGATACTCTATATGAAAAGGGACCTGGTAAATCAAAGATTCCATGGAATTATCATAGCACATGTTGGTATTAGTAAAAAGACAATGAAAATAAATTACAAATGCCAGAATCAAAGGAAGTGATGGAAACTTTAAAACACTTTAGTAAATAATTATTTTAACTTCAGCACAGTGCTAAGTGCTTTATAGAAATTTCCTTATGTAATTCCGTCAACAAATCTTTGAAATGAGTGTTACTATCCCCATTTTATTGTGGAAACTGAGATTTTGAGAGACTAAATAAGTTGCTTCAGCTTCCATGGATAAGATTTGTGTACAAGCAGTCTGACTCTACACTCTGTGTGTAAGCCCTGTGCTATTTTTCCTTTTTATAGGAAAAATGAAGGTGGAGAAGAAGAGAACAGTAGAAAGGACAGCAATTTCTACCTTGACTGTCTTTATTTAGTCCAGTACTCATACCCCTCTTGAGAACCGATTAGCAGAAGTAAAAGGCTGTGGGATTTCAGAGAAGCGCTTTTTCCCTGTCACTATGAGTGACAGGAAGACTCAGGTGTAACTCATCATCCTCTCTCCAGCCACTCTCACATATCTTCAAAAACTTGTGATGAGCCAGAAAAATGTTTCAAACTCCCACATATCAGTGTCCAATTTGGGGGCAGCATGAATTAATGTGAAAAAAAATGAGTTCACAAAATTTTTAAGTAAACTTTTCATTTTGGAAAAAAATTTGGTTTATAGAAAAGTTGCAAAGATAGTTCAGAGTTTCAGAGAACATATACAGTTCCTCCTGTTGTTAATATCTTATATAACCCCGTTGCATTCATTTGTCAAAACTAAGAAATTAACTTTAGTACATGACTATTGCTTGAACTCCAGACTTTATTCAGATTTCACTATTTTCCCTTTTTCTGTTCCAGGATTCAATCCAGCATATCCTATTACTTTTAGTAGTTGTTATGGACTGAATTCTGTCCCCTAAAATTCATATGCTGAAATCCTGATCCCCAGTACCTCAGAATGTGACTGCATTTGGGTATAGGGTCTTAAAAGAGGTAATTAAGTTAAATGAGGTCATTAGGGTGGGCCCTAATCCAATCTGACTGGTGTCCTTATAAGAAGAGATTAGGACACAGACACACACACACACAGACACACATACACATGCACATGTACAGGGGGAAGACCACATGAAGACATAGGGAGAAGATGTCGGTCTACAAGCCACAGAGAGAGGCCTCAGAAGAAACTAACCCTGCCGACACCTTGATTTTGGAATTCTAGCCTCCAGACTGTGAGAAGAAAAAGTTCTATTGTTTAAGCCCCCCAGTCTGTGGTACTTTGTTATGGCAGTCCTAGAAAACTAATAAAGTTGTCATGTAGCTTTAGTCTCCTCTGATCTGTGACAATTTCTCAGTCTTTCGTTGTTTTTTGTGACATTGACAGTTTTGAGGAGTACCGGTCACACAGTTTGTAGAATGTTCCTCAGTATGGGTTTGTCTAATGTTTTTCTTATGATTACATTGAGGTTGTGGGTTTTGGAAAAAATACCACATAGGTGAAGTGCCCTTCTTGTCACATCATGTCAGGAGATATGCTATGACAAGTGATGTTAACCTTCATCCTTGGCCAAGGTCGTGTTTTCCTGATTTCTCCACTGTAAAGTTACTCCCTCTCTTCTATATTCTATTCATTGGAAGCCAAGCCCAGTTCACACTCAGTAGTCGGGGAGGGAGCATCAAGCTCCATAAATTGGAGGAGGGCTATCTGCATTAGTTATTTAGAAGTCTTCTGTAAAGATGATTGGTCTATTCTCTCCATTTATTTATTTATTCATTTGACCATAATCCATATGGACCCAGGGATATTTATTTTATATTTTGCATGATAATCCAAAGCTACATTATTTATTTTGTTTCTCAGATTGTTCTAGATTTGGTCCCTGGAAACTCTTTCATGTTGACTCCTATGCCTTGTTGACATGCCCACATCCTTTGGTCTGTCTTGTCAGCTCTTCCTTGCTTTCTGGCACTACAAAATACTCTAGTTTCATCTTGCATTTAACCTGCCCCAGCCCTAGGATCCACCATTTTTTGAAAGGAACCCTGACACCTTTTACTGGAGACTAATATTTAGAAATCAAGATATGGGTACTGGGAGAGCTCATGGATTTGTAACCTATTTGACCTGTCCAAACCCGTTGCAGTTATTTTTCTTATTGAAGCTTATATTTTCCCTTCTTTGGCTATTTGTAGCTTCTTTAAGTTTGTGTCTGATTTCTCTTGAGACTACTCTAGTAGTCTTTGTGAGCTTGACTGATTTTTGGGCTCTTCCTGCCCCAGACCACGACATTCTTATCCACCGAGTCCAGGTTCCTTTCAGTGTGAAGCGCTAGAGACTGTAGTCTGGGTGCCTGAGTGATCATTGCTCAATTGATCATTGCTATGAGGCCTTTTCAGAGGACAGAACTTGTCAGTACACACATGGATATATACGTGTGTATAAGCATAAAATACATCATAAATTCACACAGATACTTTCATTAAAATATAGAATTTTATATTTGTAAATACAGGTTTTTAAAAAAATGTTTTATTTTGAAATAATTGTAGATTCACAGGTAGTTGCAAAAAAATGTACAGTAAGGTCCCCTGCAGCCTTCTCCCAACCCCTTCCAATGGTAATATTCTGAATAACTATAGTACACCATCATAACTGGGATAATGATATTGGTAAAATCCACAAAACTTATTCACATTGCACCAGCTTACCAGCATTCATTTCTGTATTTGTGTGTGTGTGTGTGTTTCAGCTTTATCACATGTGTAGATTTGTGTAATCATTACCACAATCAAGGTCCAGAATTGTTGCATCACTGTAGGTTTCCCCTGTGATACCGCTTTATAGACACACCCATTCCCCCCACCTCAATCCCTGCCCCTGGCAACCGCTAGACTGTTCTCCATTTCTGTAATTTTTTTCAAGAATGTTATATAAATAAAATCACACAGCATGCAACCATCTGAGATTTGATTTACATTCAGAGTAATTCCCTTGAGATCCATCTACACTGTTGAGTATATCAAGAATTGTTTCATCTTTACTGTTGAGTAGTACTCCATGGTATGGATGTACCACAGTTTGTTTGACCATTCATTCATTGAATGACATTTGGGTTACTTCCAGTATTTGGCTATTATGAGTAAAGCTGCTAAAAACAATTATGTATAGACTTTGTGTGGACAAGTTTTCATTTCTCTAGGATAAATGCCCAGGAACACATTTACTGGGTTGAATGGTAAGCATATATATAGTTTTATAAGAAACTGTCTAACTCTTTGACATTTTACATTCCCACAGCAGTGTTTGGGCTCATCCTCAATGGCAATTTTTATCATCTATATTTTTCGTTTGAACCATTCTGATAGGTATGTAATGATGTATCATTTTGGTTTTAGGTTGCATCTCCCTAATGACTTCACGTGTTTATTTGCCGTCTATATATTCTCTTTGTTAAAATGTTTTTTATGTTTTTTCCCCTTTTTAATTTGATTGTTTGAGGGGTTTTTTTAATGTTAAATATTTTGTTTTCTTTAGTTAGGTGAAATTCATGTAATATAAAATTAGTCATTTTAAGTGAACACTTCAGTGGCGTTTAGTGCACTCACATGTTGTACAACCACCATCTCTATCTAGCTCCAAACTGAGTTAATCAACCCAGAAGGAAACCTCTTTCCCATTAAACAGTTCTCACCATTTTCTCCCCCACTCTCAGCCCCTGGTAACCACCTATCTGTGTTGTGTCTCTATGGATTTACCTTCTCTGATTATGTTATACAAATGGAATCACACAATATGCGACATTTTGTGTCTGGCTGTTCAGTGCTGGCAGGAATCCCACTCAGTCCCTAACGGTGTTGCCTGCAGGAAGGGAAGGCGTTCTCTGGGCCTCCCAGTGCTTCTAGGTGGGAGTTGGGGGGTGCCAGGCCAGCAGGATAAATATAGCTCCCTTGGGCCTGCTCTCTGGTTCTCCCAGTGCTGAGGGCTTTCTGCTGGATCTCTGCTGGTGCCACCAGGGAAGGAAAGTATCTGTTAGTGCTGCTTTCTGCCACTGGAGGTGAGAGTTAGAAGATCCTGAGTCTAGGTCACCATTTGCCAATGGGCAAAGGACCAAAAGACACCAGGATTGGGTCACTGTCTGCTGTGCGTAAGTCTGGGTCACCTTCTACTGCTGGATAGGAGATGCTGGGTTTGCTGGTGCAGTTGGTTGGCTGGAGCAGGCCCTCCTGATGTCACTGCATAGGGGGCTCCCTGCTCTATCTCTGCTTATGCCAGTGTGGGGAGGTCTCCTCCTGCCATCATTTTCAGCACAGAAAGCAGCCTGCTGCTGCTGCTGGGTGGCAGACAGGAATGGGGTTCCCTATCCAGTCTGCACCTGTGCTACTGCTGTGGGCAGCATGGAGGTGGTGTCAATCCACCTGCTGCTCCTGCTGGTTGGGGAACGTGAAATGAGGTTCCCCATCTGATCTTCTCTGGCATCACCTGTGCAGGTGGCACAAGCTCCTCTGCTGCCGCCAGGTGTGGAGCAGAGTAGGGCTCTCCACTGTGACTGTGCTGGACTGCCCCTTCCTCTGTCCTTTGGCCTGAGAAAGCAGGCTTTTCTTGGGCTTTTTATGTCTACACCTATTGGCAGTTCCAGGGTGCACACCTCTGTAGTGCTCAGTCTGGGATACATGATAAATCAAAAGAAAACCCAGGGGACACACCATCTTGTCATTCCTCAAGTCCTGAGGTCCCTAGCCATTCTGCCTTCCTCTTTCCACCTTGCAGAGTACATTTTTTTTTAATGTTTGTTGAATTATTTGCAGGATTATTTGGTTGTATTTAGAGGAGAGTCTAGACCATCCTGTCTGGGACCAGCAGTCTGCAGATCACAGGATTTTTATTTAACCTCATAAATCTTACATTTGTGACTTCTTTCTCCCATGCTAAAATTCTCATTTCCCAGAGACTCCAACAAAATTACTCATTTGCTTTCTCTTACAATAAATACATAAAAAATTGTCTCAGAGTAACACCACCAAAACTGTCTCCAACAATATGATCACTGAGAACACTGACATTTAAAAAATTTTCATCCGTATATGCCACAAGTCAATATAGTTAGGTGTATTTCTTCCAATCAGCTTTTGTTTGTTAAGGATTTCACATTTTAAATTTAATTCTATTATAATTATATAAAAGATTTCCAAAGTTAAATCTGCAGAGGAAAGCTATTGAGAAAAGTCTAGCTTCTGTCCCTGTTGCTTTCATCATGTTCTCTTCCTCTCCCCAGTGTAATTTTTTTGGTTATCATTGTTTTGCTTTGTTTTGGGTTCTTTCGTTTTTTATCAGTAAAATATATACAACATAAATTTTACCATTTTAATCATTTTTAAGTGTAGAGTTCATTGACTCTAATTACATAAACATTGTTGTGCAACCGTCACCACTATCCAACTCCCCACCCCAACATCTGGTAACTACGTTCTACTTTCTGTCTCTAAGAATCTGACTACTCTAGGTACTTCATGTAAGTGGAATCATACAGTATTTGTCTTTCTGTGTCTGGCTTATTTTCACTTTGCATAGTATCTTCTAGGTTTACGCATGTTGTAGCGTACATCAGAATTGCATTCCTTTTTCATGCTGAATAATATTCCATTGTATATATACCACGTTTTGTTGATCCATTCATTCATCGATGGACATTTGGATTGTTTCTACCTTTGGCTATCGCGAATATTAAACTTTTTAAGACAGTTGTAGTTTCACGTGTAGTTGTAAGAAATAATACAAAGAAATCCTGTGTAGTCTTTACTCAGGTCTTTCCGGAGATGACATCTTGCAAATCACAACCAAGACACAATACACACAATATTGTACTGTAACATAAAATACAAAATAGCCTGTAAAATACACTGCAATATCACAACAAGGATATTGATGTCAATAGACTCAAGACAGAATATTTCCATCACCACAAGGATCTTTCACATTCCCCTTTTATATTTTCCTTCTGCCCCTGCCCCTCCTTAATTCTTGGAAACCACTAATCTTTTCTCTGTCCCTATAATTTTGTCATTTCAGGAATATTATATAAATGGAATCATACTGCATGTAATCTTTTGAGATTGACTTCTTTCGTTCAGCAAAATTCTCTTGAGATCTCTTGCTGCATATAACTATAGTTCATTCCTTTTTATTGCAGAGTAGTATTCTGTGGTATGGATGTATCACAGTTTGTTTAACCATTCACCCAAGGGACATCTGAGCATTTCCAGTTTTTCGGCTATCAGGAAAATCTATATACAAGTTTTGCATGCACATACATTTCTATTTCTCTGGGATAAATGCACAAGAGTACAACTTCTGGATTGTGTGGTAGTTGCATGTTTAGTTTTATAAGAAACTAACAAACTGTTTTCCTGTCTCATTTTTATTCCCACAAGCAATGTATGAGTAATTCAATTTCTCTGCATCCTCACTAACATTTGGTGTTGGCATTATTTTTCATTTTAGGTATTCTCACAGGCGTGTACTGATAAATCATTGTGATTTTACTTTTCATATTTTAATGGCTAGTGATGCCGACTATCTTTTCATGTGCTTATTTTCCATCTCTATCCTCTTTAGTCAAATGTTCATGCCTTCTGCCCATTTTCTAATTGGATTACTTTTTTTTTTTCACTGTTGTGTTTTGAGAGTCCAGATATTAGTCCTTTGTCAGGTAGAGTCATCCCTTGGTATTCACGGGGGATTGGTTCCAGGACCCCTGCAGATACCAAAATCCTTGGATGTTCAAATCCCTTAGCCAGCTCCCCTATCCATGGGTTCCTCATCTGTGGATTCAGCAAACCACAGATCATAAACATAGTAGCACAGGATCCGCAGATGCGGAATCCGTGGATGCGGAACCCAAAGATACAGAGGGCCAACTGTATCTGGTTTTCAAATATGTTATTCCAGTCTACAGCTTGTCTTTTCATATTCTAAACAGAATCTTTCACAGAGCAAATGTTTTTAATTTTCACAAAGCCTAATTTATTAAATTTTTCCCTTTATGAATTGTGCTTTTGGTATCTACTCTGCCTAGTACTAAATCTTGTAGCTTTTCAATTATTTTTGAAAATTTTAGTTAGACATTTCACAGTTAAGTCTGAGATTCATTTTCAGTTGATTTTTGTGTAAAGTGTGAGGTTTCCATGAAGGCTCATTTTTTTAACCTATGGATGTCCACTTGTTCCAGCACCATTCGTTGAAAAGGTTATCTTTTCTCTGTAGAATTGCTTTTGCACCTTTGTCAAAAATCAGCAGGTCGTATTTGTGTGGATATATTTCTAGCTTACCTGTTCTATTCCATTCATCTATGTGTCTATCTCTCTGTCGATGCCACAGTTTACTATTATCAGCTGTATAATAAATCTTAAAAGTAGGTGGGTAGACAGATTCCTCTCACTTTATTCTTCCTTTTCAAATTATTTCAGCTATTCTAGTCCCCTTGCCTTTCCAAAATAAATTTTAGAACAACTTTTCTTATATCTAAAATACTTGTTATGCTTTTCATAAGAATTGTATTAAAACCATACACCAGTTTGGGGTGATTGACATTTTTACTACGTGGAATCTTCCTATCCAGGAACATAATATGACTCTCCATTTACTTAGATCTTTAATTTGTTTGATTGGAGTTTTGCAGTTTTTAGCATACAAGCTCTGTCCATGTTTTGTTAGATTTATACTGTTATTTTTTTTTTGAGCAATTGTAAGTGGTATTGTATTTTTAATTCTGGTTTTCACATGTTAATTGCTAGCATATAGAAGTAAAATTGATTTTTTTGTGTTTATCTTGTATCCTGTGAACTTGGTGAACTCATTTATTAGTTCTAGGTGTTTTTTGACTTTCATGTAGATAATCATGACATCTGCAAATAGAGATAATTTTATTTATTCCTTTAAAATCTACACTCCTTTTACTTTTTTTTCTCAACTTATTCCACTATTCTGGCTTATTCCATAGCCAGAACTATGTTAAATAAAAGGTTGAGATACAAAATCTTTGCCTCATACTTATGGGGATAGTATTTACTGTTTCACTATTAAATATGAGGTTAGCTGTAGGCTTTTTATAGATATTCTTCATCAAGTTGAAGAAGTTCTCCTATATTTGCAGTTTTTTTGAGAATTTTTACATGAAGAAATACAAGATATTTTCAAATAAGTCTTTGGCAGTAATTGATATGATCATATGATTTTTCTACTTCAGCCTGCTGATAAGCTGAACTACATTGACTGGTTTTTTTTTTAACTTTGAACCAACCAAGTATCCCCAGAGTAACCCTTCTTTGGCCACAACATATAATTCTTTTTGTATATTTCTGGATTTTATTCGCTAATATTTTGCATCTATATTTATGTAACATATAGGTCTGTAGCTTTCTTTTTTTGTACTGTTTTTGTCTGGCTTTGGTATCCAGGTAATGTTAACTTCATGAAATGAATTGGGAAGTGTCCCTTATATTCTATTTTTCAGAAAAAATAGTGTAGAATTGGTGTTAACTCTTTAAAAGTTTGGTAGAATTCTCCAGTGAAACCATCTGGGTCTGAAGATTTCTTTTATGGGGAGTATTAATTATGAATTTAATTTCCTTAATAGTTTTAGGGTTTCTTAATTATTTATTTCATATTTGACAAGCTATAGTAATTTGTCCTTTTCAATAAATTGGTCTATTTCCTCTAAGTTTTCAAATTTATGGGCATAGCATTATTCATAACATTTCCACATCATTCTTTTGTTTACACAACAAGTACGGAGTCTGAAGTGATATTCCCTGATTCATTCCTAATACTGGTAATTTGTATCATCTCCCCTTTTCTTTGCCAGTCCTATTAGAGGTTTGTCAATTTTATTGATCTTTTCAAAGAATTAGCTCTTTGAGTCATTGATTTTATCTACTGGTTTTCTGTTTTCTAATTCCATGATTTCTACTCTTATCATTATTATTTTTCCCATTATGCTTGCTTTTGGTTTATATTGTCTTTGTATTTCTAGGTCCTTAAGGTGGAAGCTTAGATATTGACTTGAGACTTTTCCTCTTTTCTAATGTATGTTTTAGTGCCATAAATTTCCATCACAGTACTATTTTGGTTGTGCCCCACAAATTTTGATGTGTTATATTGTCATTTTCATTCAGTTCAATATAATTTTTGATTTCCCTTGAGACTTTTTCTTTGACCCATGCATATTTAAAAGTGTTTTGTTTAGTTTCCAACTCTTTGTAAGTTTTCTTATTTTTCTTTTATTGATATTTAATTTGATTTCATTGAGGTCAGAGAACAATCTCTGTATAAGCTCAGTTATTTTATTTTATTTTTTTTTTAATTTTTATTTTTTGTGAGGAAGACCAGCCCTGAGCTAACATCCATTGCTAATCCTCCTCTTTTTGCTGAGGAAGACTGGCCCTGGGCTAACATCCATGCCCATCTTCCTCCACTTTATATGGGACGCCGCCACGGCATGGCTGACGAGCAGTGCGTCGGCGGGCGCCTGGGATCCGAACTTGCGAACCCCCCCCCCCAGGCTGCCAAGCGCGGACTAAACCGCTGCGCCACCGGGCGGCCCCAGGCTCAGTTATTTTAAATTTGTTGAAGTTTGTGTCATTTCCCAGGTTATGGCCTATGTTGGTATATGTTCTGTGGGTCTTTGAAAAAAATGTGTATTCTGCTGTTGTTGGATGGAATGTTGCATATACATTGAATAGATCCTGCTGGTTAATGGTGTTGCTGAGTTTTTCTATATTCTTCCTGATTTTCTGTTCAGCTCTTCTATAAATTGTTGTGAGAGGGGTGTTGAAGACTTCAACTGTAATTGTGGATTTCAGTGTTTTTCCTTTCAGTTCTATCAGCTTTTGCTTCACATATTTTGCATATTTGTTTATTGCATACACTTGAGGATTGTTATCTATTCTTTTTTTTTTTTTTTTTTTTGTGGGGAAGACCGGCCCTGAGCTAACATCTGTTGCCAATCCTCCCCTTTTTGCTGAGGAAGACTGGCCCTGGGCTAACATCCATGCCCATCTTCCTCCACTTTTTATATGGGACGCCGCCACGGCATGGCTGACAGGCAGTGAGTCGGTGGGCGCCCGGGATCCGAACTTGCGAACCCCGGGCTGCCAAGCGCGAACTAAACCGCTGCACCACCGGGTGGCCCCTTGTTATCTATTCTTGATGGATTGATCCTTTTATCATTATATGTCTCTTTTTGTCTGTAGTAATTTTCTTTGTCCTGAAGTCTATTGGATATGAGAATAGTCATTCCTGTTTTTTTCTTGATATTTGCATGCTGTATTTTTTCCATCCTTTTTCTTTCAATATGCTTATACCACTATATTTGAAGTGAGTTTTTTATAGAAAGCACATAGTTAGGTGGTATATTTTAATGTATTTTGCCAATCTCTGTCTTTTAATTGGTGTATTAGACCATTTACATTTAATACATTCTTTGGCATATTAGGGCTTAAGTCTTCCATTTTATTTTTCATTTTGTTTATTTTCTCTTTTTTTGTTTCGCTTTTTTCTAACTTTCTGTGTGTTACTTGAATATTTTTTAGAATTCCGTTTTGATTCATCTATAGTGTTTGTAAGTGTATATCTTTGCATAGCTGTTTTAGTGGTTACTCTATATATTAGATTATGTATATATATCTCACAGTGTACTGGTGTCATATTTAACCAGCTCAAGTGAAATGTAGAAACTTTATATTCTTTTGTGTCCCTTCACCCTTCCTCATTTATAATTGTCTGAAGAATTTACTCTACATACATTTAGAACCACATCAGATAGTGTTATAATTTTTTTCAACCATTAATGACAATTTAGAAAACTCAAAAGTAGAAAGAAAGACTATTACAATTACCTGTAGTTTCTCTTATGTGTTCATTCTGCCTTCCTAATGTTCAGAGTTTCCTTGTTTCCTTTCTGTTTAGAGAATTTTCTTTAACCATTCTTTTAGGCTAGGTCTACTGGTGATAAATTTTTAGTTTTCCTCTGTCTGAGAATATCTCATTCCTGAAGGATATTTTCACTGGTTATAGAATTCTTGGTTGGCAATTCTTTTCTTTCAGCATTTGAAAGATGTGTGCCACTTCCTTCTGAACTCTATTTTTTTTTATGAGAAATCTGCTGTCGTCTGAATTGCTTTTCCCCATAGATAAGTTATAATTTCATCCTGCTGCTTTCATGATGTTTTTGTTGTCTTTACAAATTTTTGACTATGATGTGTCATGGTGTGTATTGTTTGGTTTTATCCTGTTTGGGGTTTGCTTTGATTCTTGAATCTATAGATTCATGTCTCTTTGTTTTTCTCCCACTTTGGCATGTTTTCAGTCATTGTTCTTTTGAGTACTTTTTTAGCTCCACTCTCTTTCTCTTCTCCTTCCAGGACTCCAGTGACACAAATGTTAGATCTTTTGTTATGGTCCTTGAGGATCTATTAATTCTTTTCAGTCCATATTATTTCTGTTATTCAGATTGGATAATTTCTATTGTTCTGTCTGTTCACTGATTCTTTCCTCTGACTCTCCATTTTGCTGATGAGCCCATCCATTGAGTTTGTTTGTTTGTATTTTGTTTCTGTTATTGTATTTTTCAGTTTGAAAATTTTCATTCCATTTTGTTTTTCTTTATATCTTCTTTCTTTTCTGAGAGTTTCTTGTTTGTTATTTGTTTCAAGCATGTTCATAATTGCTCATTGAAGCATTTCTATGATGAATGATTTAAAAATATATTTCAGGTTATTGTAACATTTCTGTCATCTCTGTTTGGACATCTATTCATTATCTTTTTTACATTTAGTTTAAGATCTTCCTGGTTTTCTGTATGATAAGTGATCTTTTATTGAAATCTTTTCAGTTTGCATATTATGTTTTGAGACTCTGCATCTTATTTAAACTATCCATTTTATCTGCCTTTTTCTTGCTGTGCTCCACCAGGAAAGGGAGATTTGCTGTGTCATTACAGCCAGATGGAGTTAAAAATCCAGTTTCCCCACTTGGCCTCCATCGGCATCCAAGATGGGGAGAGCTACTCATTACTGCTGGGCAGGGACAGGAGTTCTGTCTCCCTGCTAGGCTTCCATTGATACCTCCCTGTCTGAGAGTAGTAGATATACCTTGTTACTGCTCCCCAAATGGCATGGACCCACTGATACCACAGATGGTGTGGCCTCGTTACCACTGAGCAGTGGTGATAGTCTAGACTTTCCTCTATCATCCTCTCTGTCACCACTCCAGTGGGGAGAGGAAGGGCACCTCATTACTGCTTGGTAGGAATGGGAAGTTCAAGCTCCCCACATGGTCGCCATGACATTGTGCAGGAGGAGAGAGGACTCTTTATCATCTTGTAGGGATTAAAGTTCTGGCTCCTCACTGGGACTTCCCTGGCACCACATCAGCAGGGGTTTTGGGGTGCTTCTTTACAGATGGTGAAGTCTAGGCTCCTCATTCAGCCTTTCTTGGTGTGGATGTGGGTGGGGCCTCTGTTTTCTCTGGGGTGTTTGACTGGAACAGAGTTATCATTCTGTCTTGGTAGATTGCTCTTTTCACAGTTCTCTGTTTCAGGAGAGCAAGGTTTTGTTGGGGTGTTTTTTGTCTGTGACCATTGACGATTCTAGGTACCTGGTTCTTCAGCTCCATGTTTGGAAAATATGAAGCAAAAAGAAAACCCAAAGAACTAACCACAATGTGGTCCTTCATTCTCAAGGTTCTCATGTAGTCTTCGTTCTTTCTAATTTACAATCCATCTAGTGTTTGTTTTCTATGTATTGTCCAGCGTTTTTAGTTGTACTTATCAGGAAGAAGATGGAAAAGTACTTTATTACATCTTTCCAAAAGGAAGTCTCTTACACTTTTTTAATATGGTAAATATTTACATACACGTGTATCCCCTTTGTTCATAGATAAGTGGTGGTGTAATATACATACTTCCTTACCCATCTTGCTTTGTTTGCTTCAAGCTATACCCTAAAGAGCACACAATAACAATAGGTAGAGCTATTTCTCATTTATTTTTATTGCTTAAGATTACTTCATTATGTGGCTGAACTAAAGTCTATTCTACCAGTTCCTTACAGACACATGTGTTCATTCCTGTCTTTTCCTATGACAAATAATTTCACAGTGAATAGCCTGGTACCTACACCTACATCTCTTCATATTTTTACTATCTTTGGGATGGAGTGCCAAAGCATATGTAAGTTTGCTACCTCTTCATAGTATCTCTTTTGATAGTTGTAACTGTCACACTGAGGAAGTTTTGGACTTTAGCCTTAATAAAGACACTACTTGCACTGGCAATGTATTTTCAGTGTTCTCTAGACCAAGTTAAATTATTCCTATAGACTTCAGTTTTCTAAAATCTATTATAATAACAGCTACTTTTGTGTGTGTGTGTGAGTGTGTGTGTCCATTAAGTTCATGGCATTGTTATAATTGCTTTACAGCAGTCCAATGAAATCATTATCAAAAGTCTTATTTTATAGTCAGTGACTTGGAAGGATTTAGGGAGTTTAAGCAAGTAAAGGACAAAATCTGGGTGCAATCTTAGGTTTGCCTGAGGGAGAAACTCGGGATTTTCCTCTTATTGTTTCCTTCTGTGTACAAAAGGAAATAGTACTGCTTACCTCTCAGGGTGTTGCAAGGATCAAATGAAATATTAGCTATGAAAACATTTTTAAACCATGAGTTGTAAAGTTCACATTCATTTTTATAATTGTTTTACTTTCCCTGGGGAGATTTTGTGGACTCTAGAATCTAGTCTCATCATGGCATTTAGTAACCTTTCCTTAGAGCAATCTCTTGCGCAGGTGGCTAAAATCACTCATTTCATGGTGACTCCACGAATCACTTCTTTTTAGAGGTGGTTCTCTCAACATTTTCCCTTCCTCTGAGGACATTGTCCCCATTCACTTCACAGCCTCATGCTCTGCTGGGAGTTGCCTGTGAGGCATTACCTCTCCAGGGGTCTTCTGACATCCATGTGCCTGAGACCGTTCCCAGGGCAACTCACACATCTCCGAGGAGCCAAAGCAATGTGAGTGAAGTTCAAGGGTGCTCAAGGGAAAGGGGGATTACACAGGTGCAGGTGACAATGCTGTCTACCAGAATGATGTGAATTAAGAGTGGGAGGGTCTCCTGAGCCCCTGAAGGAGTTTCTGGTCTTCACTCATTCTTCAGCAATGGTGTATCAAGCGCCTACTTCTACCCACCCTCAATTAACCAGGCAACAGAAGAGAAAAGATTATTGTTATTAGAGATTAAGTAAAGCTGGTCAAAGCATGATTCCAGTTTAATTTGACATTAATTCTTCATTAAATATTTAGAAAATTATGATTGTTCTCTACATGCCATTTTTAAGTGTAAGAAAAATTGCGAGCACAACCATCTAAGCACACAAAACATTACAAGTTGTAGATTAAAAAATGGACAAAAGGTTAATCTCAATTAAAACAATCTGTTATTGTTTTCTGTTGTTTAGCTATGCCTTTTATTTTTCAGTTGTTATAATGAAACCTAGGCAACATGGGCTTGGCACTCCGTAGCCTGTCCTCACTCTATAGAGCCCTGCAGATGGTCTGGTGAGTAAGGGCAGGGCTCATCACACTCTGGTTTGTGAGTTCTCTCCTCCTCCTCATTCACTCCCTTTCTGCCAAAAGATTTAATTTTGTTGTTGTTGAAGAGGATGCAAAATAAAAAAATTAATGATTTTACTTTTTCTGACCTCAGCTTCTTTGTTCCCCTCTTCTGTATTGTGTGGCCCTTGCCCATTGGAGGCATGATTAACTCAGTCTGGCTGGGTCCAGGGGTCTGCAGTTCTAACATTGTGTTTTATTGCTAGCTGTTTAGCATTTCTGCTTTTTCCCTGTTCCTGCCTTGTTCCCATGACATTCCAGTGGAGCAGAAGACACACAAGGTGGTAAATCCTGTGTAGTTCCAGATGTTTCCCTGATGGATGAAAATTTGCATTTTTCTATAAATGCGCAGTCTATTATTATTTTTAAATGTAGGCAATCAGCCCCCTGGCCAGTCAATTAAGAACTGACTGTATTTGACAAACATTGTTTACTCCTTTACATATGAAGCAGGGCACCCTGAGTTAGCTGCCTGTGGTTTATGTTTTGTTTACCTTTTTATGGTTGCTATTGTTTATATTGTTTTCTTTTAGTGAGTACAGAACTGATAGGATTGGGGCATTTCCGCCTGGAAGTATTTTTCAGTTTTTGCCAGAGGACAAGATGTGGACACTCTTGGTTCAAGGACTGAGACTCAGGAGACTGCAGGAAGGGCACGGTGGCCTGAAGTTGACTTCATGCTGAAGGGACCAGCATGAACACGGAATGGGCCTAGGAGGGCAGGCATGAACTTTGACAGTGCCTTTGCAGGCAGCACTTGGAATGACCTAAGGCTTTGGGATGTATATGGTCCCTGGCAGGGAGGCAGGCTAGATGGTGGGTGGACAGGAATGCTGACAGGAACTACTGAGGGTGAGCCTGGGGCAGGGGGCACACACAGAGTCAAAGTCACTCTTTGCACATCAGATCCCTTCTACTACACAAATCTTGAGCATAATTTTGTCAAAAGCTCCAAAAACATTTGTCAAATTGCTGTAGAGAATACTAGGAATGGAGATGTAGGGGGAGGACAAGGTGTGCCCGGGGCTGCTGAGGGCGGTGAGGAATGGGGCAACTTTAGAGGCTGGAGGTGAGGTCTGCTGGGTGGAGACGAGCTGTCCTGTGGGCACCCCCAGCCCTGGGGCCACTCCAAGGACACCAAGGGGGGCACTGAGGAGGACTGGGGTCCTACAGGAACAGGTGCTGCCTGAGGTCTCAAATTTGTGGCATCAATATAAACGTGTTCTAATTTGCATTCTGTGGTGATAAAACCTGTAATGTTCTCATTACTGATTTTACCTAATTCTTAGAAACTCCCTTGAGGTGGTATTGACAACTCTTTTTAATAGATGGGTAAGCTGACAACCAAAGAAGTTGATCCATTTTCCCAAAGTCACAGACCTAGTAAGTGGTGGAGCTCAGATTCAAATCTATATTTATGAGCAGGGTAAAGTTTTCCTCTCCCCATCAGCCCTTCACAGGGAAAAAATCAGGGAGAAAAGACAGAGAAATAGCAAATAATGTCCAGAGTAGGTTGGAAGAAGCTTTCCATATTGTCAAGGGAAATGTTCCTTCACTTTATAGAGTATTTAAAAGATCTGGAAGACCAAACTCTCCCCCTCGTTTCACCAAGGACAAAATTGGAAGAAGTAGATTGTCCAACCCTAGGGGGAGGCAGATAAGTACAAATATTCTGGGGTTTGTGATGGGGGGGTGAACAGGGATGGAGAGCAAAGAGAAAACACGTCTCACGCCCACCACGAAGAGTTCTCTGTGGTCTGGTAGGAAGATAGCTTAACATCATCTAGGGGATCTGTATATTTATGACTGTCCAATAGTGATATCTTCTTTTTGCTGCCAATGACCTTCCAGGGATTAAATAGAGACATTTTATGGGTTGCCATCTGATATGTCGAAATACATTTCCTCAGTGTCCCCTCGGGCCCAATAGAGCTGAGGATTTTCCACCATTACTGAATAGCCCTGGCAAGAACAGTTGCTTTCCGTGGGAGTGACAGTGGTGGAGAAAGCTGGGAGCTCTTCTGGGAAGGAAGCTGTATTGAGAATGTCTGGTTCAGGCATAAAGACAGAGTCACATTTTACCCTGTGAGTTTACACGAAGGACTTCTTGAAGGTGATTTTGAGTGGAAGGGCTTCCAACAACTGTGTACTCTAATAAAGAGTTTGAGAAGACAAAGTTGGGTTGCTGCTCTAGAGGGAAGGGTGATTCATAAGAAATATGGCAGAGGGAGCTGGAGGACTCCAGCTTGCATGGGATCTTGTGCTCCACACATACACACAAAGACCTAAGGCTGGCAGTCTAGGAAAAGCACTAGAACGGGAGCTGGTCCTCAGATAGGGAAAGCTGAGAGCAGGTGCCAAGAAGGAAAGACTTGACCATGGATGAGACATGTTAGGAAAATGTGCAAGAATGGAGGGATCTGGACAGAAACAAGGGCAGGATGTGAACAGCATTGGGGCCCTACCTGGGGTGGCGTGTGGCCAGGGAGCCTGGAGGTTGTGACTGACTGCTGGCTTTTCTTTAAGTCTTTGGTGGAGTGGAATTCGCTAAGAAAATGAGTGCTAATTTTTTGACTGTGAGACTGAAAGAGAATGAGAAAATAAATGAAAAGACTTCCAACTTTGTGAAGACATTAAGGACCTCTTTACCTAAACCAGTGGGGAGAGAATAGGGTAATGGGATGAGAGGGAGAAAAGAATCCCACATTGCTGGTGGGAAATATTCTCAGCCAATGTATTCTAGTAAATCTTGAGTTGCTGGAGGCTCCTAAGGACACCTGGGTTTCACTTTTTATTTCAGTTAGTTCAGTAGAAGTGGGGAAAGCCAAGGCTATTGAGAATCAGAAAATACACACACACACACACACACACACACACACAAAACCAGCAGAGGGTGTATAGTGGCTGTCAATACTTCTCCAATTCAAGCCTACCACCTTGACGTTGGAGTACATGGCAACAGCTTGGGCTTGATATGGGAATTCCTACAAAATTTGGGAGTTCCAGTTAGACACAGCCCATGTGAAAGGACATCATGTTCAATGGCAGTCCAGACAGAATCCTCAAGGGTTTGGTGCAGCTGGAGGCCACAGCCAGAGATGTGAGGACAACACACACAACTGTGCCTCACCCATCAGAGAAGTGGCAGAGGAGACTGAGACCACCCGGGAGTGCCGATGTCAGCAATTGTGCCTGAACAATCTAGAAGTGCACCAACCAGGACAAAAGAGGTGTTTGCACTTCCCTCCCAGGAGATGAGAAATAAGCAGCAAGAGGATAAAGACATCTGGAAGTAGGGGTCCAGCGACATGGAGTGTCAGGTAGTGCCCATCACCACACTGTCATTAAATTGTTATATTTTCTTCTTAGTGGTCAAAGTCTAGGACCCAGACATATATCCAAACTGAACATATGACTGTAGAATTGAGAAAGGAGCAGTGAGTGCCTACCGCTGGTGATGTGCACCCATGTATGCATGCACATGTGACATGGGGGTAGGGGTGAATATCTCAACATCTGGAGAAGAAAATCAGAGAGCTCTGGAAGCCCACTCCAGATCAGAGCTGACATGGCATAGAGGATAACGTTAGGCACTGCGAGGCTTGGGGCAGCCACCCCTCTCCCACCCAGCTCCTCTTCACTCTCAAGGCGGGGGGGGGGGTGAGGAAGCAGTGCTTCCTGGGGGAGACTGACAGAGCATGATTCTCCCAACCTGTGGCTGGCCTTTGGCAAAACTGAGATTAGAGACAGAAGCTGGGGGCTTTAAACCATGTCCACAAAGTGCAAAGAGAGTCGATATGAACAGAGAGCAGCTTGTTCTCTTTCCTGTAGATGATTTGTTCTGAAGATCTCACCTATAGCTCAATCAGAAGGAGCACTGAATGACACTGATCTGAAGGAGGAGAGGAGAAGCTCAGAGGGCTTTCTCTCCTATTGAGCGAGGGACCCCAGGAAATAAATAAAGAGAGGGAGACAGAGAGAGGTGATTCCCTGCTGCCCATCCTGATAAGCTCTGTGGAATGAGAATCGATTCATTGGGAAAAGTAAGAACTCATTTAGCATTGTCTTCTGAACCTCACATGACTTTATGGTCCTTCCTCAGTAGGCTTTTCTTTCGGGAAATGTCCATCCCTTAGGGATTTGAGCTTCCCTGATTATAGAGCTTCTGCTCCCTCTGCTTCTGCCTGGGATGGGAAAAGGAAACAGGAGCAATCTCCCTGCAGTGAAGGAGGGAAGGAAGACTCAGTCCATGTGTTTGTGCAGAAATACCAGGCAATTTGGCAAGGGCTGGGCTTCTGCAGGCGCCCCCTTCAGGAGCCCTGCCAAAGCCATGTCGCCTTTCCCCAGAAGGCTGGAGTGCATCCGCTGTGCCTGCTGTTGTGACAGTTGCTGGGGACAGGCTGAACCTCCCTGCACGGTGTGCTCCCTGCCACAATATTTTTTTCCCTTCTTCCCAAGTCAGTGTGGATTTGAACAAATCTTAGACCTTGAAATCAGATTCAGAACCGCCATGATGTGCCCATTTAGAAAGATGGATATTACGGGAAAAATGTCATTCTAAACACAGTTTCCAGCCCAGACCGCAATTCTTTCCAGATGCCTACATAGCTTGGCAGGGGCCCATAGGGGCTGTTTTGATGTTCATCCGTGGTCTGTAATCTCAGCTTGCTCTCAGCATGGACTGTCCCGGGCACATTGCTGGTGTGTGCACTGGTGCGGCGTGGCCCAGACTGGGGTCTGACTTGAGTGCTGGCCCTCCTTGCGCAACTTTTGTTCGGTTTCCTCACTTGTGCGGTGAGGAATCGGGCTCATGATCTCTGGACTCTCTTTGGGTTCCTGGTCTTCGGATAATGTGCCCCTGTTGAGTGTTGGAAACAAGGATCAGGCCGAACTATTCAGCAGAGAATACTTATCCAGGAAGTCCCCAAAGCACAGATTGTTCCTGTTTAAATGCACCCTTCCAACCCAGTGAGTTGCACATGGTGTAGCTTAGCGCTCCTGGACTAATGAGGTGCACATAGATGGAGGTTCTGCTGGCTGTCACCCCGAAGGTACTCTTGAGCATCTCATGCTCTGTTCACCAGGCCTGGCTTCCTAATGGAGTCTTTCTTTGCCCCACCACTTCCTGCACTAATTGCACTAGCATACTCCAGGGCAAACCCGATTGCCTGGTTTAGCCCTATATGTCTGGCCCTAGTGGTCCATGAGGGCCTGGGCTCCCTCAGCATGGAGCATTCAGACTGGCCACAGCAAGCCTTGCCAGGCCTCTATGCTTGTTGATGTGTGTGCCATGTTTATGGAAGGCTGGTTATAGAATGCCCAGAACCTGAGTCTGGCCAAGCCTCCTTAGAGACTTGGTGGCACCAAGAACTATTGGTTGAACTATTCTTGAACCACTTCTGGGCATGCGTGACACTGGGTCTGACATACTCCCCAACAGGCTCATTTCAAGCGGGACCCAGCCATGGACTCTGGAAAAAGCTGTATCATATCTGAGCTATAACTTAGGATTCTGCCATCCCACCAATCCTTCCTCTTCAAAGTTCGTGCCCAGAACAAGGACACACCAATTCAG
The DNA here is from genome assembly GCA_031878705.1 of Tapirus indicus. NCBI lineage: Eukaryota > Metazoa > Chordata > Mammalia > Perissodactyla > Tapiridae > Tapirus > Tapirus indicus. Next base: position 78,245,465 of record CM062921.1, read on the forward strand.
AAAGGTCTGATCCCTTATTCCTCCTCTAAGCTTTCATTCATATTGGAACTCAACTGCCTCATCAAAGAGAAACCACTAATAGTTACATAGACTATATCCAAATCTTTAATTACTATTTATTAGGGGTCCAGTATCCAGTCACTTTCTGGCCCTAAAAAATGAATCGGAATAACCAAATGAATATGCCCCCAGATGCCCCTCATAGGACTTTAGGTTTTCCATTTATCTCAAATTTCCAAAGCAGCCAACCTTATGCAGCCAAGCCACAAGTGTCAGCAGTGGTTATCAGGAGGGACTTATGCAGAGCTGCGCTGCTTACCTGGGAGGCCCTCAGCCCCTATCTGGGGACCGATTCTGCCCAGAGCTGGGGGAGGGTGGTGGCCAGGGGAGACTGACCCTCGCTGAGAAGGTAAAATCCAGGGGCAGAGAGCCAAGCACAGTGATTTAGGTCAAGGATATCAGATGCTGCAGAATCCCAGAAGGAATAAAACTCTAACAGTATGTGATGTAGTGGATAAAATCCCCAAATTTCAGTACCTGAACGCAAAGTTCATTCCTCATTCACGTGAAGTCCAAAATGTGTGTTCGTGCTGGGCGGTTGGCTCACATCTCCAAGTGATCATTCAGGGACCCAGGCTCCTTTGATTTTGTGACCCCCCCCCCGCCCCCTGCCCCCATTCAGCACCTGGTTTCCAAGGACATTGCCTCAGTCTGTAGCAAGCCGGTAGAGGGAAGAGCATGGGAGGTCACATGTGGGAGTCTTTATGTGCTAATCTGGAAGTGATGCTTGTACTTCCTCAGCCAGAACTGTCTTGTGGCCACAAAGACATGTATGTGCTCAGGAAGAAGAGTGACTGGGTTTGGGGATTTGATCTGCATCAGCCACAGAAACTGAGAGAAGGTTGTGGATTTGGTCATGAGGATGTCACCAGTGATTTCGGGGGACAGAAATTCTAGGGACTGGTAGGCCACAGCTGATGGCAGTGAGCTGAATGGAGGGGAGAGGGATGACGAGTGTAGTCTAGGCAGAAAGAATTATCAGTGTGGGTGAGGTAGATCCTGTCTCTAGTCAGGAGGTGAGAAGACTGCAGGGGAGGCCCTGATCTGAGCCAGACTCCACACATGGAGCCTTGGTACAGTGGAGGGCACAGATCAGAGTGAGTGAGGGGCTCTTCTAGCTCTTCCAGCTTGAGGGATGTTCATTGTGCTCTGGCAACCCTCCCTCTTTGAGGGAGGGTTAGGGACTTGAGGGCTGGTTTTAGTTTGTCTTTAACAAATCAACCTCAATTTCTGCTATGAAGGAACTCTAGACAAGGTTACTGACTGCTTCCGGCATTGAGACTGGACTATAGGAAACCAAATGGACAGAGGTTGGGGAAGCACTGCAGGTGGTGGAGCCTCCTCATGAAAGGAAATGGGTGGGAAAGAGGGTCAGCCCTCCAGGGCTTTGCCCACATTGTTGTCACTCAGGTGGGCCAACACAGAGATGGACAGCATCAGGCCTGCACTGGAATTGAGATGAGGGCAGGTCAAGTCATAGGAACAGTAAGGCCTGAGGCTCCTTACTCTGGATTTTGTACCAAACAAGAGCTCCTGCTTTGGAAGCCACCCTCCTGTGAATCTGGCCCCAAGCCTCACATAGCCACTATGAGGAAAAGGTAGTGTCAGTTTACAGACTTCAGAGTCAGAAGGAAGTGACCTTGAAGGCTTTCTAGCTACCCTTCCTCCTCTGCACCCACCTGTTCAGGCTCTGCAGTTCCTCACTCCTTGTTCAGCTTCTGCTCAATCCCTCTACAGAAATGGAATCCACTCCTCCCCAAAAGAACCACTGAAAGACAACTATAAGCATTAGGAAGCTGAGCTAACATTTATCTTGTTCTGGGGGTTTACTCTTGGGATGACACAATTAAGTTACAAGAGTCCTTCAAAATTTCAAAGACAGGTATGTTAGGAGCGCCCTATCAAAGACTCAATAAACTTAAATATTGACTGAATTGATTTTCCTGTGAAACTACTCTGATAATATTCTGTAATATCAGATTACAGTGCATCATTTATTTCATCATTTACCAAATGCATCTACCACCTGACAGGCTCTAGGCTACACTTGCTAGTGCAGTGATGAATGAGGAAAGTCCCTTCCCTTGAGGGGCTCACTCATCCCACGGGGAACTTGACATGTACCCAGCTAATTATAATAGGCACAAGTTGAGCAGGACTTTAATATGGGCAAAGTTGGGAGGATTGAACACATTCGGTGCGATGGAGAGCAGTGAGTACTGCTTTGTGGTTGGAACGCAGGGTGGGTGGCTGAGGATTCTGGAAGTTATATTTGGTCTATCAGAACTGGATGTTATATTTGGTCTGGATTTTTTCTTGCAAAGGAGAGAAATCTGATGCTCAGAGAGGGTGAGTCTCTTACCCAACATCAGATCAGTAGGTGGAAAAACTAGAACCCAAACCCAGCTCAGCAACTCCCACTACGCTATTCCACCTTTTCCATGTGACCTGCACTTACCAAGGAGTGGCCCGTCCACATTCAAGCTCCTCAAGGTAGGACATTGGTCTTAGGAACCTCCACATAACATCCTCGGGCAGAGCAACAGTTATTCTTCATAATTCCGGGTAAGGAATATGTGTTCCCTGTATCACACATGTTATTTAATCACGTCAGCACCCCTAAGAGTAGGTATAAAATAAGGTGAATTGGTGAAGGTGCCCAAGTCCAGCTGGTTGGTTAGTCTGGAGCTGAGATGCCACCTCAGGTCTTCTCGCTCCAGAACCACCATCTTCTTTTCCCTAAAATTCTCACCAGTCACAGGGCCACTCCCTCGTCACTGCCTACACTCAGCCATGACCAAGTCCCAGACATTCTAGCCCCTCAGTGGCTCCCTAAACCATCCTACTCTCTCCATCTGCACCCCTGCTGCCTCCCTCAATCCTGTGGAGGATTCATTCATTTCACGCTTTTTTAAAGGATATCAGGCCAGATTTTGAGGGATCAGTATATCAAGCTAAAGAGGATGGACTGTGCATGTGGGTAATAATAGAAACATTATACCAGGGGTGATATGAAGGAAGCATCCTGAGGAGAGTGAGAGGAAGCAGGCGGGTAAGTTAGGAGGCCACTGCCGTCAGCTGAGAAGAAACACGATAAGGATGGGTTCAGGAGTATACTTCCGTGCTTGATACCCAGAGTGGATCAGGTTTTAACACCCTCTTCCTCTGTATGGAAAATGTTTTTTTGGCTATAATCATGTGATAATTGGTGATAATCATTTTTCTTAATCTATTCTTTAGTTTTCAAGCAAATAATTTTAAAATAATACATTTTAATTTAAAATATAATTTTCAAATTCAATAAAATCTTTTGTGAATAGACTAAAATTTGTACTTATCAAACAAAAATACTTAACCTCACACTTAATATTTTCATTTCATTGTTTTAAACTTTAAGTACAAGTGAAAATTCCCAGTGACCACAAGAAGGACACAGATGACAGAAATGACGTAGCTCTAGTTCTGTTCTCTCTAGCGTAAGATTGCTGGGCCATCTTCATGTGTTTTAAACGTGTCATTTAAATTCAGGAATATGGAGTGAAACAAGGTTGGAGACAAAAATAGCACCTGAAGCAAGTTCAGATGCTTTCAAATTGAAGCGGACCCATGTGGCCAAGTATAGGTGGGTCAGAGACCAACTGTATAACTGGAAATTTCCAAATTAACTTCCATATGAAATATGATGGTTATTAAAACATACATAATAAAATTGCTTTGTTTTTTGTGTGTGTGTGAGGAAGATTAGCCCTGAGCTAACATCCGTTGCCAATCCTCCTCTTTTTGCTGAGGAAGACTGGCCCTGGGCTAACATCCATGTCCATGTTCCTTTACTTTATATGGGACGCCGCCACAGCATGGCTTAACAAACAGAGCATCAGGTCTGTGCCTGGGTTCCGAACCCATGAACCCCAGGCCTCCGAAGCAGAACATGTGAACTTAACTGCTACCCCACAGGACTGGCCCCATAAAATTGCTTTCTTGAAGCCTACAAATATATTATTAAAATCAACAGTGATTGCAGCAAATGCTTAGAACTTGGACAAATAAAAGACTGGGGGGGGGGGGGAGTATTTTATCTCTGACATCTAAATTGCTGGTGACTTTAAGCTGTTTTTATTCTTGTTTTAAATTCAACATGCTCCCTTATAGCCTGCACCAGGCTGACCACTTCCACCACCCACACTTGGTGGTCAAGGTGCAGCCAGAGAGAATGGGTTGGTTTGGGGAGCCTCTTAGGGACTAGATAGTGTAGGATTTGGTCATGGCTGAGTGTGGGCATTGATGGAGGGGGAAGAAAGGAAACCTAAGCCCTGTTGAATACTGACCACTTGCCAAGCACGTCTAGATGTGTTCACCTGTCTCAAAGACAACTCAGAGCTCTCTGCTGAGCCCCTGGTGATTGTGAGGCCATCTCTAGAGACCATGCCTGAAGGGGAAGGATCAGGTTTGCACAGGGAAGACGGGACTGCTGAGGGTGTGAGTCTTACGTGCTCCCTGGAAGCACTGCTGGTTCACAGGCTGGAGTTCAGGGAAGGCAGGGGTGAAGAGACAGTAGTGTGCCCACGGAAATGGTCCAGGAGGAGAAGACAGGGCCAGGACCCCAGAGCTTCTTCACTCCCCCACTTCCTGCTCCCAGAACTCTTCTAGCCACAAAGATTGGAAGACAAATTACGTAAAATTATTATTCTCCCCACCCCAGGGTAAAAACCTGCTGATACTTTACCTTCAAAGAGAAAGTCTTAAAAGCATCATTCAAGAAAATTCTCCTCATCAAGATGAGATTTGGGACTCTTCACACAGAAACAAGATACCTCTTCTCCCAGAAGTGATCTTGGGGAATCTCCCTGACCTCATCCTTTCTGCCATTGAAATGTTAACCCCACCTCTGTTGTCTGCCAACACCACTCTCTGGACCTTTGGGGGGACCTTGAAGGTACTGGACGAATAAGACAGCAGGGCCTTCCTCTCACAATGGCTACCCTGGGCAGGTAGCTGGGGGCGCTGACGCCTTGACCCCCTCTTTACTAGACTGCAATAAAGATTAAAAAAGACAATTGAGCCACATCCCGGAAGACCAAGAGCAGTTGACAGGCTGCTGGAAGCTCAGCTCAGTGAAGCTTTAGGAGAAAAGATTCGAGCCCAGATGGAACCAGGGTTTTCATTGGCTGCATGTTAAAATCACCTGGCCAGTAACAAAAAACATGAAGCCCGGGCCCCGCTCCAGACCAATGAAACCAGAGTTTCTGTGTAGGGGCCAGGCATGGGAATTTTTTACACATAAATTTTATAAGTGATTCTAATGTGTAGCAGGTGCTGCTCAGGTGAGACACCCATGAAATGGAGAGGAGTCAGAAACCCTGGGTTTCACTGTGTGATAACTCCCTTGCCTAAGACCTTTAATGGGCTTTCCTTATTCTTAAGGATAAATTCAAGCTTTTACCAGGCCCACGGGCTATGAAGCTCAGCATGAAGACTTCTGGGTCGTCTCCCTCTCTGCTGTTTGGCCTTGCCTCTGCCACAGGTGCTCCTTCCTCCTCACGCCCACCAGGGCTGCGGGGGTCACCCTCTTGGCCAAGAAGACACTTCCCCAAGCCTTGAGTGGCTTCATTCTAATCCTTCAGCCTCAGATTAAATGATCCCCATCAGGAGGGCTTCTGGAACACTTGTCTCAACTAAGTGCACATTAGCCTGTTCAGTCCCTACAGCACTTACCACAATCCTCTATTATCCTGTTTATTTGTCTGTTAGCCTGTTTATTATCTGATTCTAGCTTCTGGACTTTAGGCTGTGCCAAGGCCAGGATTGTGTCTAACTTTCTCATTGTTGCTTTTCCTAGCAGAATGTATCCTGTAGACATTCAGTAGACATTTGCTTTAGGAAAGAATCAACAGCTCCCTACTCAGTAAAACCCCTGCTGTGTTCCTCTCCTCTGCTCAATTTCTCATCCCTCCCCACAAACAGCCCTTATCTGCTCCCTTCCCCTCTGGTGAAGAGGGGACCCTCCTTTCCAATGCCACTCCACCTGGGCTTTTCCCCTTCTCTCCTGCCTACCCTTTAAGGCACTGGCCTTCAAACATTAGCAAGATTCAGGATCACCTGGTGGGCTTGTTAAAATGCAGGGTGCTGGGCTCCCCCTACCTCCAATCTTGGATTTAGTAGGTATGGACTGGGGGCCTGGGATCTTGCACTTCTACCCTGTTCATGGGGAATGCTAATGCTGCTGGTCCTGGAACCACCTTGAGAACTTCTGCTTCAACATATGCAGCTCCACCCAATGGTCCTAATTAATTCCCATTTTCCCTTTATTTTCAACTTCCTACCCTCTGTTGACTCTTTGCTTTTAGCATTTAAATATGTATATATTCCTCATTAAAAATAATTAAAAACGAACCAAAAGCAAAACTTTTGTCCAAACTCAACCACCCACCTTTCCCAGCTCTCCTCTGTCCTGAGAGCTGAGGTCTGCTAATCACCAACCACACAGCTGGGCTTACTGGTACCCCTGAAGAGTCATGGTCACCAGGCTCAGCTGGGCCCTCACTGTGCATCAGACTGTGCTTCTCTGTCTACTTCTCTGTCCTATTTTTTCTAGGACTTGTTCAGACATTTTTTACTTCCTTATAAATCCCCAGCTCACCACTTACTCTCTTTCTCTGTGAATGGCCTTGACTACTACTTACCAGAGAAAATAGAAACCACTAGAATGTCTCAACTGTCCATCCCCATTTTACCCCACAAAGTCTAAGAAGCATCTTTTCTGCATCTGTACCCTTTCTCTGTTTCTGCCTTTTGTCAGAATGGAGGATGCATCACTTCTCCTCCCACAAATGTCTTCTAGGCTCACATGTACAGTTCTAACCTATCCATTTTTCCAAGGAGCCTGATATATTTTCATGGGAAATAGCATTTAGAAGCCACAATCTAGGCACTGGAGGTGCCCATTGCTACTGGATGGTAATTGTTTCTGGGTCTTTCAGTGGACTGCTCTAGGAAGTATATATCTTTTTAAAAAATTATACGTTCACCCTGATACTTCTGATTCAAATTCAAATCAACAGGTTTTCACTTAAGTATATTGATCTTGCATCTGAAATGATGCTAGCATACTTAATCATTTGATAGATCCCACAGTCCTCACACAACTGTCTCAACAAAAACACCAACACTGCTACCAGTGAAATGATTTCTGAAAACTGTTTGAGGTTTTTAAAATTATTATTATTATTTCTTATTGTCATTAAGTTATAATTTTCTGGAGATGTACAATCAGATGATTGAATTTTAATGTCTTTTGGAATAGCTGTGGTTATGTATATGTAGTTATATATATACATTTTGGGTAATCTGTTTCACTTTACTTCAGATTTTTAGGAAGTGTTTTTGTATTTAATCTTGTTTTTTAATTTTGTGAAATATTTATAGAATTTGAAATCTATAAAACATGGTGTATTTAGAGAAATCTAGCATCTAATCTTATCCCCTCCACTCCATTCCTTCCCTCCCCATTTAAAAATAATTACGGTTCATTCTTTCATTGTTTTTTTTTTAATTCTAATAAAATATGTATATGTTTCTATACACACATCCATATCACTTCTTTTTCTTAGATAAATGGTAACATACTATACATACTTTACTTTTTTTCACTTAATAATAAATATCAGAGATCATTCACATAGTATAGAGAGAGATTTCTCATTTTTATAGCTGCATAGTATTCTGTTGTGTGGATGTATAATAGTTTATTAAGTCATTTCCATATTAATAGACATTTGGACTGTTTCCCATTTTTTTCCTATTACAAATAGAAATGTAATGAGGATCTTTGTGCACATTTATTTTTGTATTTCTGCTGCTTGTATCATTGGGTTAAATCCCTAGAAGTGGAATTCCTGGGTCAAAAGGTAAATGCATATACAATTTTGCTAGATATTGCCAAGTTTTCCTGCATACAGTTTGTATCATTTTATATTCCCTCCAGGAATGCACGAGAATGCCTCTTTCTTTAAAACCTTGCCGACAGAATATTTTGTCAAACTTTGGAGTTTTCGCTCATGTCAATGTAGTTTCATTTTGTGTTTCTCTTATTATGAGCAAGTTGAAAAGCCATTTGCATTTCTTTTCCTGTGAATTGTCCTATTCAGAGCTTTAGCCCATGAGGTCTTTTCTTCTGTTTTAGAGGCTCCTTCTAAATTAAGGATATTAACCATATTAACCCTTTATGATGTAAGTTGTATTTTTCCCAGTTTATCTTCTTACTTTGCTTATGATGTTGTTTCCTATTTTTGTAAAGTTTCATGTAATCAAATTTATCAATCTTTCCCCTTATTGCTTCTGGATTTTGAATTATATGTAGAAATCTTTTCTCTACTTCAACATTATCAGGAGATTTACCCACTTTTTTTTCAGTACTTTTATCATAGCTTTGCTGCTGAACGAGTTAGCCACTCAGACTCTCTTCATGTCCTCAATTCCTATACAGTCCTCATGTCCTCTCAGTTAGGGCTTCTGCCTCCCCCTCCCCAACCTCCACCCTGCCCGAGGCGTCTCCACCAGCCTCAGTTGCACCATATGCTTCCACAATCACACCATCACTGCTCTGTCTTAGTTTCTGTTTATTTTTCTCTGCTCCTCCTTCAGAGAAGGATTATGCATTGCTTCTTTGAATCCCTGGTGCCTTCTGCTATGTTTAGTTTATAGTAGGTGTTCAACAAATGCTTTTGAATGCATGGATAAATGAGTGGTGTTTATTTATTTGCTGACAAGTGCTAAGAGCTTGAAACGATGTTTAATGCTATTCCAATCATCATGAGTTCTATTCCTGCTTCTGCTAGGAACTAGGCATTTGACCCTGAACCTTGAACATTTAACTTCTCTGTGTTCATGTATAAGTATCCTTAGATGTAGAATGAGGTCATTGGGCTAAGTAACACTTCTGAATCTTAAAAAATCTGCTATTCTGGGCTTCATGTCAAATGATCTCAAGTCTGTCCATCCAGAAAATACATTTCAGCTCATTTCTGTGGGAGGAAATAACCTGACTTTCCTGTCTGCGTCTTTAAAGGTTTTTTCTTCATGACTTAGGACAATAAGAACATCTGCCTGGAGTAAGTTATGCTTGAGCAAGGGGCAGCTGTGCATAGTTTTCCAGTTATTTGTGAGTAAATTGTCTTCAGCAACACGACTTTCATTCCGCTGTCTAGTACATGCAGCTGGAAGTAACACAGCAGCCATGCTACAAACACATTTACTGGCATCTGCAGAACGTAGATTCCATTCACAAATCGCTAAGTCTGACATCCTGGCCCATGCCCTGAAGGGAAAAGTCTAACTTTGCCAAACTCAAGCTCTGGTGGTGCTTGTGCAGTGCCTCAGGGCATAAGAGAAGGGGGTGTGAGCCAGCCCAGCACTCTGGGTCCTCTGCCAGGGGAAGCAGGTTACTCAGGCCAAAGTGCAGGGAGGAGGGGAGCACCGCCCAGCTCCCAGAGGGGCCTGGCTGCAGCCACAGGGGCCGTGAGCTACATGCCTCTTCAGTGGTAAGTTATCCTATGCATCTGGCGAGGTTCATAGACCCTGTGACCTTAGGATTTCCAGGAGGATAGTGATAAATTTCATTTCTTTCCCCATTCAGTTGATAAGTATTTGTGGATTTACTGTGTGTGAGGCTCTGTTTTGGAACTGGGAATACAATGGTGGACAGATAGACTTGGAAGCTTTAGAACAGTGTTTCTCAAACTTAGCTACACATAGAAATCACCTGGAAAGCTTTGAATATTTAAATATTCAATGCCCAAGCTACCCATGAGGCCACTTAAACCAGAAAAAAAAATCTGGTGGCAGGCCAAGTCATGACTATTTTTCAAAGCTCTCCAGGAGATTGTAGCCAAGGTTGAGACTCTTGGCTTTGGAAACTACAGTCTAGAGGGAAACAGATGAGCAACATAAAATGAGATTGCGCCTTTGGCAGAATGTACAGGGTACGTTGGTAGCATGTACGGCATATACAGCTCAAACATGGTGGGAAGAAATGATGGCGAAGCTGAGATCCAAGAGATAAGCAGAAGTTACAGAGATGAAAGCACATGGGTAAGGAGTGAAGGATGGGGTTAGAAGTAAAGGAAGAATGTTGGGCACAGGGAAATTGTTGATTAGAAGTCAGCTCTGAGGCATAAAGAAGGAAAAGTTTTCTAGAGTAGATGACTGAAAAGGTGATGTCACCAAATAATTTAGAGAAAAAAGGATGGAAGGGAAAATTGGGAGAGGAAGATGAGTTCCATTAAAAACATCTGAAATTTGAAAAGTTTCTGCATTCAGATGGAAATATTCAGTAGACAACAGGATGCATCTAATCTCAGAAAACAGGGGATAGGCCTGGAAGGAAGAAATAGAAATAAGTTATAAGAAATAAGTCATAGCAGATTTAATTGCCCACTCAAAATCCATGCTCCCTTTTTTCTTGATTTTGGAGCCCTGATTGATAAGTGCTAATTCAATTTCTTTAATGGTTACAGGACTATTCACGCTGCCTATTTCACCTTAGTTGAGTTTTGGTAGTTTGTGGTTTTTGAAGAAATGGTGAAGGGATAAAGAATCTTTCTGAGCCATGCCACTTTATGGGGTGTGACCTTTCCATTCCCTTCCCACCAAAGCTACCCGGAAACCTGGTGTTTCTTGGTTGGGGGGGGGGGCGGATTCTATAGACCATGTGGACAAATAGCACCTCCTGGGGTGGATGCTTGCTATGGCATGATTCCTCTCTGCCATCGATGTCTAGCTTTGCAGGTATCTCTGATTGGTGGAAGGGAGAATCAAGCCCATCAAGAAAGGCAAACCCTTTCCCTGGCTGCTCATTTTCACCAAGTTCCTGCTCAGTCCTCTCGGCCACTTATGCTGGGCTGACCTGGTGTTATGATCAGGGCTCCTGTTCCAGCCGGGGTAGGAATGAACCTACCTAGGCCACTTTCTGTTGCTAAGTTAGGGGTCAAGAGACATGGAGTGTTAGTCCCCTCTTTCTGTTGGATTGGAGATCATAGGACTCTAGGCTACTGTGTTGTCCCTCTAGTCCTGAAGTCCCTAACCAGTACACCTGTCTCTTTCCACCTTTCATAGTCCTCCTTTTGTTGCCTCTTGTGTTTCTTTCTAGGGTTTATAGTTGTGTTTAGCAGGGAAGAGCAGAGAGAAGAGTCTACTCCATCTTTTAGGCAGGGCGATAACAAGATTAGATTTGTGTTTTGGAAATGAGAGAGAGTAGTCTGGAGTCAGTTGGGTCTGCATTCAATACTAGCCCTTCTGCTTGCTCAGTGTGACTGAGGGTATTATGGAAAACTCCCTAAGGGTGTGTTTCCTATCTATAAAAGGGGAGAATGGGAGGATTGACCTTGTAGGATATTCGCAAAGAATAAATGAAATCATAGGTTTAAAGTGCTCATTGCTGTACCTGACGTGTCAGTTATTGGTAATACAACCATGATTCTAGAAAGTTGTGGGAAGGAAAGACTGGAGCTAGATAGGATTTAGAACAGAGAAACTATTAGGAAAATTTGTAGTTGTCCAAGCAGAAATGGTGAGTGCCTGAATCAGGCCAATGATGGCAGGGCATTTCCTCCCTTAAATGTCTCATACAAGAATACTGGCTTGGTCAAATCTCATTTGCAGGATTCTTAGGCAATCAAGAACTGTGAGCGCAAATTCCTCTCTTGTAAAAAGCACAGCACTTGGGACAAATGCTCAGGAAATGCCTGATTCCTCACTGTGTTATGACAAGCCTCTGTGGGAGCTCTGTGGGGGCGGCAGAGCTGGAATTCAGAACTGAGACATGGGCAAGGCCTTCTTGAAACTACAGCAGAAGAAGTGGCCATGCTATGAGGCCACAGTTGTCCCAGGCCTTTCAGGAGAACTTGGTATCAAAAGTCAGTCCATCCCCGACTCTCAGGCGGGACTGAGCCACACTCAGAGCCACCAGGACTTCTCAAGACAGGCTGCTACAGGGCAGACCCTCCCGAGATGAAGACTGAAGAGGGAAGGGAGTTGTCCTGCAATGGCACTTCTGTTTCCTTTAGGAAAATCAATTTCTTTGAGAATTTTCTTTGCACTTTTGAGATCTCTGTCTGCTGAGTCACTTCCTGTCCCTGAAGGTAACCTCAGAGCACTCTGGTACACTTGACTGGAGCCATGGCCTGGATTCAAATGCCACTGCTTAGTTGTGAGAATTTGAACAAATCACGTCATCTCTCTGAACATTAGTTTTTCATCTTTAAATTGGGAATGATGCTATATAGATGGAATCATATAGTATATGACCTTCTGATATTGACTTTTTTGCCATAGTGGTTACATGATTCTACACATGTGATAACTGACATAGAACTATACATGTACACTTTATGCTAATGTCAATTTCCTGTCTTTAATATTGTCCTATAGTTACATAAGATGTAACCATTGGGGGAAGCTGGGGGAAGGGTACAGGGGAACTCTCTGTACTATCTTTGAAACTTCCTGTGACTCAATAATTATTTCAAAACAAAAGTTTTTTTTGAAAGTTTAACAAAATAGCAATGATGCTGTTCCCTTAATAATTGGCATGAGTATTGGACATAATAAACATGAAATTGCTTTGTAAACTAAAAGGCCTATATACTCAGCGTGTGTATTTTCTTTCTTCCTCCCAATCTCTCTTTCTGTGTGTGTGCGTGTGTGTGTATGAATGCATTCAGAAGCTGGACAGTTGAAGGAATATCTACTTTGGTTAATCTTTGCCGAGACTTGATCCCCAGGTTAGTAAAGGCTAGAGGAATACAGGCAGAGCAGGCATGAACCCTACACCAAAGGAGATTTACCAAAGCAATGGGTCACCAAAGGTTTGGGTACAGTGACCTTTTCTTTTCCCAAGCATGTAGATGCTGGGGCACAGACACATACTCTTGGGGCAGTGGGAAGAATATGGATTTTGGAGTCAGACCTGAGTTGGAATCCTGGCTGTATCACTTTCTAGCTGTCTTTCTTGGGACCAATCATTTAGCTCCCTTCACTTTCCTCCACAGTGTGGGGACCACTGCAGTCATGAGTGTAACATGCCTAGTACAGTGCCTGACATAGAGTAATAAACGTGCACGTCTATGGTGCTTCACTGGCTTTTTCCTTTAGCACATGAGGAGGCAGGCAGGGTCACAAATTTACAAAGCAACTCTGCTCTCCAGGGAAAATCATTTGGCCAAGGATCCAGGAGTGTCTTGTACTTCCTGAAGACCCCTGGGGAAGCCATCCATGGGGACCAGGCACCAAGAGATCATCTGGCACATTTTGTGAAGATTAGAGGGTCTTGCTGGAAACCAGAGTGGCTGTGGTTTGTTGTGTGGTTAGAACGATTATGGCTGGTTTGAGCAAGGGAAGGCCACAGATTCTTTTGCTCAGAGCAGAGTCTTCTAGTCCAAAATGGCCTCAGAATCAGAAGTGCTTATGCATGACTGGGGGAAGGCAGCCTCTATCCCTGTTACTGCTGCTTTCCAGATCTGTGGCCGTGGATGATTAGCAACATTTGATTTGGCACAAAGCCTAGGCCTCTGGCATTGAGGATGTTGGTCACAGCATGAGGGGGCTGGAAGAATGCTCAGCCTCTCCCCTGCAGAGGAGGGAAATGAGGCCAGAGAAGGAGAGTGACTTGTTCAAGGCCGTCGAATGCAGGCCGGAGCCAGGGCAGCCATCCTGACTCCAACACCAGGGTTCCTGCCACTGCAGAGAAAGTGCTTCTTTCAAAATGGTGGCCCCACTGTGACACACACAGGCCCCCAGACAGCCAATGGGCCTAGCCACAGCTGAGTATGAGCTTGCCCTAAAGTGAACCACGGATCCCAGCTTTCCTTCTCTCAGTGCTTGGAAGGCCAAGGGGAAAGGGAAGCAAGCTCCCAGGGACCCAGGGAGAGGAGAGGAGTGGGGAAGATGGCGTTGTCTCCTAGTTCAATTGTGGACTCCACTCCTCAGGCTGTATCCTGTCTTCGAGGATGGTGATTCTAACTCCACAGGTTCCCATACAAACTCCCTGTATATCCTTGCCTTCCCTCTTTAGGGACCCTTCACTGACCAAGCCCTCTCTTCTCCCCACCAAGGCTGGATGAAGTCCCTCTTTGCTGTGCTCCCAAAGCACTCTTCCCTGGCCACTGCAGGAGCAGTTTCTACACTGGTGACTCTCAGTTTGCGGGGCAAAGACTGCATTGCTGCCCTGTGTGCCCTTAGTACTTGAAAAGTGCCTGGACCTTGGTAGCCATGCCATAAATGTTTGTCAAAGGAATGAAGGCTGGTTGGTTCCAATCCTATCCAGTCAAGCCCCAGGCCTTGAACCCTCTACTGTGTTGGATTTGGGGGTCCTTTTCCTAACTCTGTGGCTCAGGGCTCCATGTCTGGCATTCCTGCTGGAAGACGCTAACCCACACACACGCAGCTCCTTGGTTTCTCAGTTAAGAGGATATTTAGGTTGAGGATGGCTGTCCTTGCCTCTAGGACTTCCTTCAAATAGATCCAAGTCCTGACTAAAAGAGAAGGTCCACAGGTAGCCCCTCTGGGCTCTTGGTGTGTAGACTCCAGCATGAGGGAATTTAACATCTTCTCTACTCTTCCCAAGTGACCCTAAATTTCCATGGAAATAATAGTTTGTCATTTCGAGTCTTGTGTGTGGAAGTGCTTTCACATGGGAGAAAAAAATATAAATAGAAAGTAGACTGGATGGGGGCTCATCAACACACCAACTCCAGTGTGGGCTCTGGACTCACCATCAGAGGGACGAGGAGGAAGGTCCTCCGGTGGGAGATAAAGCATCCGGGAGCTTTGCAAAGGCAGTAGAAATCCTTATGCTCAGAAACCATGGGGCCCCTGGTGGACGTGACTTTGGGGATCATATCAAGATCCTCTCCATATATTTCTGTCATCCCAAATGTGAGAGGTTCTTAAAATCTGACTGTCTCTCAAGAGGTTGGTTGACTAGCATGCCTTCCCCACCCATGGTACTTAAATGGATTGAGGCAGAAGAGTGGGTGTAGATACAGGAAAGAATGTTTTTGTTATTCTCTGTCCACAAAAATAAGGCATATTGGTACCAGAAATAAGCTATAAATTTAACATATTTAGTCCAGCATATCTGTGTGAAAGGCTACAATATTCTGGGTAGTGGGAATGGAGTAGCAAATAAGGCATCGTTCCAGCTCCAAAGTAGTTTGTGGTCCCATGCATTTTATTTGCCTAAAATAAACCCAAAATATATAAATCCCATTAAGAGTTAGAAGCAAAGTGCTAAGGAAGAGATTAAGCTTTGGCTCAATGGAAAAAACAGGGTCTTGAAGGGTTCAAAGATTTAAAGTTTCCTTAGTCTGTGCAGGGGATGGGAATTCCCCAGATGCATATGGTGGCCATTTGCTTCATCTGCCCAGAGTTCATTCTCTTCTTTTTCAGTAACAGCCTCTTGATTTTCCTTTGAGAAAATTGTTTCTTTCCTAATCTCTATCCCCATGGGCTTCTTGTCTCCCTCCCCTCCTACCAGTGCCCCAGCTCCAGAGGTAACTACTCAATATAGCCCATCCCGCTGACCATACTGACTTCTTCAGGGATGCAGGCACGATTATGTTGATGTGATGAGAGTCAACCATGACACTTGTGAGAACCCTTAGAAAAGAGGAGTTCTCACTGGCTATTGTTGCTAAATCAGAGGGATGTATGTCTGAAACCCTTGATGGTAGTTCCGGAACCACAGAGAGTGAACTTGAGCGACAGACTCGTGATGATGTTGTTTGAGTGCCTAGATCTGGGAATGCCCAAAGTCTACTCTTTTACACACAGGAGATAATACATTCCCTTTGTGATTAAGCCATTTGATTTAGGATTCTGTCACTTGTAAGCAAAAGAATCCTGACTAAGGGAAACAACTCTGATTCAAAGAGGAGAAGAAACATCACAATGGCAAGTCTCTTCTGCTGGGAAGGTTGGCAGAAGTGTGGCCTTTCAAGTAGCATTGCTCTCTGGTCTCCAAGAAACCACGTGCTGCCTGCAAAAAGAATATTCTCCAGGTCTGACCATCTATTTGGAGACTTTGGTCATTCCACCAAGAGACACTTCAGATGTCCTCTGAGAGGTTCAGCAAATGTAGAATTTTTGCATAACACACATCTCCGCTGAGCAGCCCCCAGTGTGGAGAGGAGGTGCCAACATCCTCAAGGTCAGGCTCTGGTTAATGGTGAATTGGATGTGTGCCTCTGTCTAAATGAGCAGGAAATATCAGTGGCCCCCACTACTTGACCCCTGAACTGCTGTACCAGACTCCTAAGTGATTCTAGGCTTCAAGTCACACCCCTTTCCCCCACAACTCATCACTTCTATAGAACTGTAGTCCAGAGGGCCTTTCCAAACAGATGGGAGTATGCAGCTTCTCTTTATAAAAGTCTGTGGTGCTCTCCACTGGCAAACAGGATAGAACTCAAATTATTATTGCTTCCTTCACCACCTGGCCTCAGTGTGCCTCCACTCTCATCTCTGGCCCCTCCACTCCATGGACTCTCCACTGCTCTCAGAGGACCCAGTGCACCTGACTGCATGCTTTTCCTATGCTCCTGCCCTTGCTGTGCTATCTGACCCTCACTCGTTTCTATCTTTGAAGGCTGTCTTGCCATGGATGCCCAGGGAAAGGGTGCTAGAGGCCTTCAAGAGCTGTGCCCTGTGAAGAAACCATTCTCAGGTTTCTGTTAGGTTAAGACAGTAGCTCTTCAAGGCGGCTCCGCAGTTCACAGATGCATGTCTTTCAGTGGAAAAGTTAAGTTGAGTTTATCACTGACTCCAGGGTGACGATGCTCCCCAGTAGGACCAATGCTTTCTTAGGTGTCTGAGCTCAGGAGAAACCACAGGATCAGATGATTCTCTTTCATTCAGTCTTTTAGAAGTGTCATGTCTGAGACTGGGGAGAAGAGAAAGGGAGGACCAGCAGGATGTTTTTCTGGGTGACATGCCGAGTCTGCAGCTTTGCACATAGAACTGTCCAGTTTGAAAGACTGGCCCCAAGGCAGCCAGATGTCTCTTCCAAGCCCAGGATTGGAGGGGAGACAGCAAGCTCTTGAGTATAACATTTGCCATTTTGATAGTGGAGAGCAGACAAGGCCCCTTCTCATCCTGTCCTTTAGTTCCCTTTCCTGTAGATCAAGAATTCTGTTCTTTCTTATGGTTCTAGACAAACTATAGTGAAAAGATGCATGTCCTAGGCCAGGATCCCTGGAAACAGACACTGAAATGAAGATGTGTGTGCAAGAGGGTTTGGGGGAGTAATCGCAGGAATGAGAGAAGTTAGACTGGGCGGAGGTATAAAATGTGATGCAACAGGGGCCTTGCTGACTCCACAGGGAGTGCTGGAGCCAGTGTGGCCCTTCAGAGTTGTCCCAAATTGAGGCACGGGGGCTGGGCCTTTGTACATCTGCCTCTTCAACCAGGCAGTGGATGAAAGATGCCCCCCAAGATGAGAGAGTGATCTCGGGAAAGGCAGTTGCACTTAGAAAAGGCCAGCTCCTAGAGCGATGAGCCCTAGCGGTCAGCACTGGGGGAGCTGAGGAGCAGGCACCTCACCTCTGAAGGGGCATCTGGGCAGGACACTATAGCTCCCACCAAGGCACACACTTCTGCAGAACAGCTGAGGGAGGAGGCAGAATTGGCCTGGCCCATGACATCTGGAAATCTGTGTTTCCTGAGGAGGATCATGCCAGCTTGCAGCCATGACAAGGACTATAGGGGTGTAATAGCTGCTTTCTGTGCTCTGTCGTCTGGGCCAGGCCCTGGGTGAGCACATTATTTATACACATAGCTCCTTTATTCTCCACAACTGCCCCATGAAGTTGGTGTCAGATTAGGAAACTGACACTCAGATGGAGATTAGGCGACTTGCCCCAAATCACAAGGCCAGACAGGGAGGGAGGGAGGAGCTAGTGCTGTCCTGTCTGACGTCAGAGCCTGACACCTTGCAACTTCCCCGATCCCTCTGTATCTGATGAGGACAGGCTGGCAGGGCATGGAGGAACACAATCAATGGCTTTCTCAGGTGTTCTGGACTGGGGACAGTGCCCAAGGACTATGGAGATGTAAGGACTCTTCCTGGGTCTGGGAGAGTGTCAGGGCACATGTGCCTCTGTGATGACACTGAGGGCCAACCCTGGATGGTGACACCCACAGGGCAGGGTCCCTGCCCCGACATCTGCAGGGGATGCCCAGAGCCTGTGTAAGGACCGACAAGGCTCCCCTGGAAGTCCTGCTCACACACGGACCCTGCTCATGTGGAGGCTTCTCTCCCGCCAGGACGGCGCTGGAGTCCCTCCTCACAGGCCCGCCACCCAATGCTCATGTTGAATGTCCCTCCTTCTGCCAGTCTGACCCCCAGGGCTCTCAGCCTTGCTGTGGATGAGCCCACCCCCAGCCCTCTCACCTGTAGGAGAGCTACCACTCAACAGGCCTGGGAGGCGATGTGGTCCCAAAGAGAGGGGTTCAGTCTCCCTCACCTACTCTGGGCTTGCTTCATAGTATTCCCCACGCTCTGGGAAGACATTAGCAAAGAGCCTGGCACACGCCTCCACTTGCAGCCCCAAAACATGGCCCTCAGAACTGGTGTGGACACAGGCCTGACGGCAGGGGGATGGGCTACTTCACACGAGGGCTGACTCCAGGAGCCTCGAGTGGCTTGTTACCAGAGTACAAGGTTTCTAGATCCCACACCAGGGACTGAGCCTGTGCTTCATGTTGTGGGGGCCATAAAAACTGAATGAAACGTTCATGAAGCCCCATAGGGAGAAAACACACAGACATGGAAAAGCCAGGGACAACCTGTGGTTTAAAGGACATTCAAAGCAGTGGCAGGCAAAGCAGCCCCAGGCCGTACTCGACCCAGTGACAGGTGCCATCAAGGAAGAGCAGCTCCCGTCCGCATAGTTAACACACCCTGTCACAGTCCTCATTTCAGAGTGACCGCACAATCTCCCCAAGGGTCTAGTAGGGCAGTGTGGACCAAATGAAGATAGCCCTTAGAGAGGGCCGATGACAGCCATGCTCACACAGGCCAAAGCTGGGTGGGACTCAGGTCCTCTGACTCATTTTCCCAAGTGCTCCCTGACCCCGTGTTGCTGGTAGGATCAAGTCCAGACTCTGGACCTTCCCCCACCTGGTTCCACCAACCTCCCAGCCACACCTCCTCTCACCGTCTCCTTTCCACATCCAGATTCACAGCCAGGCTCAACACTCAGTGGATTCTTTTCTGCCTCGCATCCTTGTGCTGGTGTCCCTCTGCTTTAACAGAATATCCCCTTTTACTCTGCCCGGTTAATCCATCCTCTTCCTTCTTAATGACCCAGCCCAGTGTCCCCACCTTCTCTGACATCCCAGCGAAATGAGGTCTTCCCTTGCTGGCATGCATACAGCACTTCTGTGTTAAATTTATGTCACCACACTTCATAATTCACACTAACCACATCATGTTAGTTAGATGGCTACAGTGGCCTATGAGCTCTGTGATACCAA
This sequence comes from Tapirus indicus, assembly GCA_031878705.1. NCBI lineage: Eukaryota > Metazoa > Chordata > Mammalia > Perissodactyla > Tapiridae > Tapirus > Tapirus indicus. The sequence goes on from CM062921.1 coordinate 78,265,052, forward strand.
CTCAGACTCCCCCTCATTCCTTGTAACTGGTTTGAAGGGTGGCCCAGAGTCGGGCACAGCAGGTGATTAAGTATGTGAGTGACTACAAGAGTAAGTGAGAGAAATTGAAAATCTGTTCAGTTACTGGATATATGATGAGGAAGCTTTCTGTGGTGAGTGCTGGACACAGTGCCTGTGGTAACTGCAGCATTAATTGTCACCGTGGAAACTTCTAGAAACACTGAGCCACTGGCCTGACTCCTGGAGGGAGAAGGATGTCTGCCTTAACCTGGCAAGGACTGAGGAGGATTCTGTTACTGTTTCTCAGAGTGGTGACATTGTGGCGTGTCCACCCATGTCTGTGCTATAGGAAGCAAATGGCTGGACATGTTGAACTTCCCTTCCATGATGTGGAGAACTTCAGAAATTCTCATTTGTTGTTAATACTTTTTTCAGAGAAAAAAATATGGATTGAAACATTGTTGTTTTCCCTGGAGCCCTGGGGTTAGCAGTATCCGTGGTCCTCACCCTCATTTGGTGGCTGCACAGGGAGGTGGTCCCCACAGCTTTGTGGTACCCCCACTCTCTCCGGTCTGCATAGATGTGTGGACACTGACCTAGTTTCAGAGTCAGTTACAGACCTATGAGCAGAGACAAAGATGCGAGATGATGTGGTTACAAGTACACAGAAAACCAACAAGAGGTCCAGGGACAGTTTGAGGATGCAAAAGGGGCCAAATGCAGGTGCTGGGACGGGGGTGGGCTCTACGCATAGGACCATTCCGAGGCAGTGGAATGAGGGTTTATGCTGGGTGACCCAGGCCAGTCACTTAACCTCTCCAAGATCTAGATTTTTTCCTTGTAAAAAGGGATACTATTTCACTGAATAATAATATGAATTCCTGCCCTAGTTCCTCCTAGGATTGTGAAAGAAGAAAATTGATGTGAAACAAGATGCTTTCCTAAACAACGGAGAGCTCTGCAAATGTTAGTCATTCTTAGTAAGAAATGGCAAGACTATTATGAAATTGTGAGGTTTGGCCTAAACATTAATTTCTGGAACTCTCTTCCTAAAACTTCACTTTAAAGCAGATGGAAACATAATTTTTTTCTTTAAGCAGAGGAATGACAAAACAAAATGGAGAAAGCATGTCTGCCTAATTTTTTGTGAGTACCTACTGGAGATCTGCAGGCATCCCATCGGCTTTGAACATAAGTACGGAGTGCTTCTCTACTTACCTTGTTCAGCAAATTCAATTTTGAAGTAAATTTCATTCAGACAACTGTCCATTTGCTAACTTGATTTATGTTCCTATGCTTTTTTTTTTTTTTTTTTGTGGGATAACTGGAGGAATCCGCGGCCATGCAGACGCCCTGAGCACGCCTGAGTGCAGCCAGCTTATGAGAAGACAGGAACTGTGACCCCTGATATTCTGGTCAACAGGGCAGCTGCTATGACTGTGTGTGGTCAAGAAGATTCTGGGGTGACATTTTCAGAAAAGGAGATATGGAAAATTGTTGGGAAAACCTAGCCTTCTCTGAGCAACTTTGTTTATATGACAGGGATTCTGCAAAAAAATCTTTGCCCCAGGTCCCATACCAGGGCCCTGGGGGTCCCTGCCAGAATCTCCTTGAGCTGGCTCCCCATGTTGACCATCCTGTGGTCCAGCGGCATGGTGTCAGTCATAACCCCCTGCTGTGTCCTGGGGGAGGAGGGATCCCTCTTGACTTCTCAGGCAGGGTTTCCTGTGAAAAGCATTCTTCACGGGGGTGGAGGGGGTCGGCTTATCGTTTCATCTTTTCTCACCTTTGTCCTGGATCCAGGGAATAGTCTAACATTCTCTATTATCTAATTGGTCTTAAACCTATTCTAACTTACACGTAACTTGCTAGCTTTGCCTCACAAACGTCTTCTGGCATTTTCAATATCTATGTCTCTGAGCATCGGCTGAGAAAAATGTGGTCCCAGTCTAGGGCATTGGTGACCAGAGTTCTTTTACTCATTCATTGATTTACTCTTTTCTTTATTCTACAAAAATTACTGAGTGCTGTGTGTTCCAGGCCCTGCCTTAGACACTGGGGCTTCAACAATGACCCAGACTAGCAAAACCTCCAACCAGGTGGAGCTCACATTCTAGACAGGTCAGACAGACCATAGGTGAGTAAAATATGGAGGGCGGCAGATGATGGTAAGTGCTGCAGGAAAAAGACAGCAGAGAAAGCAGCAAGGGAGTGTTTGGAGTAGGGTTTGCTATTTTAGGAAGGGTGGTCTGTAAAGGCTTTCCCGAGATATTGATGTTTGATCAAAGGCCCAGAGGTGAGGGAGCGAGGTATCTGGATGAGCTATTTTGTTGGTGTTCCAGGGGCTTCTTTGCTGATGTTCCTTGTGTCAGGCAGTTCTCTACGCAAATGGGACCCAGAGAGGGACAATCTGGAGCCTGTGTGCCTCTCCTCCTGCCTCACACACAAAAGGCCACAGCTTGGGATCGTGTGATGATCATGTGCTATCCTGGGTACACAGTGCAGGGCCGATCCATACCCAGGATTGATGCTTGGGCAACATCTTTTAAGTTTCCAGAGCTACAGGGGGCTTCCAGGCCAGCGAGAATGTGTCCCTGAAGCTCTGGAGATATCCCAGCAGGACCAAAATTCTCAACTATTAAATTTGCAGCTAGTTTCATTGACAAGTAATGCAACTTATCAAAGCTTCATTCTCTTTCCCAATATTATTCCAACCCTCATCCTACCCAAAAGGTGAGGCTCAGGGACCGGGGGGGGGGGTCAGAGGTAGGCAGAGGGGAGCGTGCATCTCCAAGTCAGGCAAAGCTCAGCACAGGTTGAGGGTCTGGATGGGCAGCATCAGGACCGCAGCATGTAAGGATGGCTGGCTCCCGATGTGCTCTTTGCGGACAAAGACTAGACACTCACCCAGGCCTCTGGGGGTAACTGGAGCTATTTTAAAGAGACCTGTGGTTGCGTGCAGAACTGCAGGGCCTCAGGAATGAAACCACTCTAGGAACTGGTTACTTTCTCCGTTAAGTTTTCTATTCATTTGCGTCATTGACCTGGACCACTTCACCATAGTCTGTAGATAATTTGGCACAAACTAGTTGGGGAATGTTTAATGAGTACTCTTGCTGGTGCAAAGGTCTCTCATAAAATGGGGAATTAGGCTTTGAAAAAGCTACTGTGGGAATGTTGGCTGTAGCAGACACTTTGACTCTGCTTTGCATCTTCTGTGCTCAGCTGCATTGGCGGCTCCCACCTCAGAGCACAGCTTTGCCCAGGTGCCTCTCTGATGCCCGGGTCCTGGGCACTCACTCCACCGGCAGGCAGGTGGACAGACCAGAGTGGCCTGGATTTCGTGTCCCCAGGGCAGCCCTCAAGCAGTGAGCACCCTACCTGCTTCCCCATCTCTCTTCAGGACTCTTCTTTCCGAGATATGTTCTTGTTTCTCAGACGGTTCCCAGCTGGATTAAGCCCTGGTTGTCCACCCCTATAATCTGCTCCTTAACTCCCCTTCCCTGGTTTTTCTACTTCCCGCATCTCCCTCTCTACTCCTGCTCCTGCTTCCTGGGATCATGTCTCAAATACCTTACCTGTGCAAAATCCTCAACTCAGGGCCTGCCTTCAGGGAGCCCCAACAAGGACTGCAACCACACCTGTATTATGAGGATGTGCTCCCAAGAAACAAATGCTATAAGATTCGTATGTGATTCATAAGAAAGCCCAGAAGTCATACTAACATTATGAAGAAATAATAGGTGATAAAGGTACACCAGTGCCTTTTGCTGTGTTTTGTTGAGAAAATCTGGGGATTCAGGATAGTCTCCGGACATTCTACATGATTTTCAAGTATCTACTGTAGATGCAAAAAATAACAACTTGAAACCTATAGTACATGAAATTTATCATTCACCAGGACCAAGCACGATGTATCCCAAGAACAAAAGGTTAATATTCAGATGTAAAAAAACAGAACATAAATACAGCCTAAAAGATGTTGAAGTAATTTGATAAAAATCAACATCTGTGTTTTCATTCTAAAAAAAAAACTCTAGAAAGATAAGAAAGAAGTAATTTTTTGGCCATCCACTCTACTAAACATTATGCCTTTTACAAGTGAATTATTATATAGTTCTTAAAATGAAATTTATGAAAGGAAACAAGATAGAAACCTATCACAATTAATGATTTTATATTGTCTTGGAAGTCAGCTAAGTAAGACATGAATTATAAATAATTTTGGAAAAGAGCACTCGTGTCCATTATTTGAAGGTGGCATGGGACTAAACTTCAGATTATCAAGTCTCTGAGAATAATAGTTTAATAAAATGGCCCAAATTGTTTAAAATGATAGCCTTTCCACATACAAGTACATAGTGCCTAATTAAGAAATATAGTGGAAGTGGATACGTCACTTGCTATATCAAAAAACTCAAAATCTCTAGTGATAAGTCTGATGACATATGCCTAGGATCTAAGTAATGAAAATATCTCTCCAGAGCCATAAAAGAGGGTTTGGATAAGTGAAGAATCATCAAAGGTCTCTTGAATCTTGCAATAATGACAGCTTTTCTCAAATGAACTCCTAATTTCCATGTAATTCCCATGAAAGAATTATATAAAGTTGATAGAAAACTTTTTGGACAAAGCAATCCTTTGAAACATGCATCTCTATGACATGGAGAGCCTCAAGAAGAGAAGGATCCAACTCAGATGGTCTACACTGGGAGAGCTAAGCAGGCCTCTGGAAAACAAAGGCCTTGACACGCTCAGCAGGAGCAGCTCTGGGTGGAGGAGGGAGGGGGTGCAAATCCACAGTTGGAGAAGATGTTGAGGAGACATTGGGGTTCAGTTTCAGGGATCACTTGGATTTTGGAATAATAATAAATCTTGGAAGGAAGGGAGGTCTTCTTGTGAGATGGAAGGAAAGGAAATGAGGATGGATGTAGGGCTCAGGGAAGAGTGTTGCAGGAGTCCTTGTCACTCACTCAGCTTCCTTTCTTTTTTCTATACTTTTTTTTACGCATTCAAGTTGTACATGACTTTGTCTTTAAAAATGTCAAACAATATTGATGAAATAAAAGTTCCCATTGACCACATCGCTGTCCTAGTTTTCTGCCCAGAGATGGTCAAGTATTTAATTTGCTATGCATCTCTTATTTTTATCTATAAATAAACACAGACTACAAAAATATCCATTTTTTGCTATGTTTTTATTTTCTAATTTCATTTTTCTTAATGAGATCACTCCATGCCTATTGCTCCGTAACTGGTGTTTTCTCTTCTTAACCTCACGTATTGGAAGTAATTCACGTTAGCTCATGTAGAACTGCCACCTTATTTAACTGCTGCATGATATTCTGAAGTAGACGTGTACCAGAGTCCATCCAACCATTCCCCTGTCAATGGATGGATAGGATGTTTCCAGCTATTTGTTACAAACAGTGCGGCGGGGAATATTCTGGTACATGTCTCTGCGTGTAGATGTGCAGTTATTCTTTGGGAGAGTTAATGGGAGGCTACATTTTCTCAGGCAAGGAGGAGGTTAGATCCACTGGGGTTTGGGGGGTGGGAGCAGGAGTTGAGTGGGGAAGGAATGAGTCGGTTTGGTGGGGTTAGGAGCAGCTGATGGAAAGGCTGCTGAGACCATGCTCCTAGGCTGATCCACAGCAGAGCCAGAGTGTCTGGGCAAGAAGTGGGTGTGGTGGTTAGAGCTCCCAATTAAAGTCAGCCCTCAGGGGCCGCCCGGTGGCGCAGCGGTTTAGTCCGCGCTTGGCAGCCCAGGGTTCGCGAGTTTGGATCCCGGGCGCCCGCTGACGCACTGCCTGTCAGCCATGCCGTGGCGGCGTCCCATATAAAGTGGAGGAAGATGGGCACGGATGTTAGCCCAGGGCCAGTCTTCCTCAGCAAAAAGGGGAGGATTGGCGACGGATGTTAGCTCAGGGCTGGTCTTCCCCACAAAAAAAAAATAAATAAATAAATACAGTCAGCCCTTAGTCCTGAATCCAGCTCCCTGATGTCCAGGGAGCTCCTCCAGGTCCCAGGCCCAGGCACCATCTCATTTCTTTCCCCAGGCAGATAGGCAGACACACAAGTGCTTTAGGTTCTCAAAGTGTGTTCCCCAGGCCAGCAGCAGCATCTCCTGAGAACTTGTTGGACATGCACGTTCTCAGATCCCACCCACATCTGCTGAATCAGAATCCCTGGAGGTGGGGCCCAGGCATGTGCCCTTTAACAAGCCCCCTGGGTGGTTTCAATGCACACTAAAGTTTGGGAACTACTCTTTAGGGGTGCACCACTGGAAGCCCCACCACATACCCCTGTAGACACTGATCATTCCTTTCTCCAGGTGCCTTTCCCAACCTTCTCCTTACTGTCTTCTGTGTTTTATTGTTTAGGGTTCATCAAATCCTAGACAGACACATCTTCTCAGTTGTCATCACAAAATTTCCAGGAAAGTGTCATTATCCCCAGCTGGAGTCTCCAGAAGTTAAGCAACTGCCCAAGATGTCACAGCTAGTCAGGAAGTGCAGGGCGGGGCTCCATCTCACAGGGCACTTGGGGCAGCTGGCTCCCTAGCCCCAGTCTAGTTCACACAGTCCAGCCCCCCCAAATTATTCTCTGCTCAGACTGGGCTGAGCTAAGATGGTAAAGACCTTAGTCTCTTTCCCCATCCCATTGTGGATTTGCAAAGAAACTTTTATTTCTCCAGATGATTCTCAACTTAATAAATGCTAAATCTAAAATAATTTACTTACAGATATTTTGACAGGAGAATTCCGGGTACATTAAAGTTAAACTCATCTCTCTTAAGTGTACAATGCTCCCAGCCCACATGTGGTCATCTCTTTGAGTGGCCAGGGTCAGGAGGGGGCCTGGAGGGCTGGGTCATTTCCAGGGGATGGAGACAGTGTGGCGACATGGTGACCATCACCATGGTCACCAGCTGTGTGTTGGCGTGGGCTGCTCCCTTCCCAGGACTGTCAGGCTGGGCTGAGGCAGCCCTGAAGAGGTGCCCTCAGCTCTTTAGATTCATGGTCAAGCCTCCTGGTATGTTGAGCCTGGGGGTGCGGGGTGACCATTTTACACAGAGCTTACCTATCTCTCAACACCCCACCATCACTTCTGCCCATGCATTCTATAATTAGTTCTATAGCGATGGCTCATTCCAGGGAGCCCTGAGTGGACTGACTGGTACTGGGGACCACTGCTGCTTCCCCTCCCCTCACCTGACCACCATCCTCTCTCCTCAGCCATCTTCATTCTTACCCAGGCCTTGGAGGCCCAGCTCATACAGTTCCCACTTCCTGCGCTCTAAGGCATGGGCATGCAAGACTGAAACAGCCCACTGCTCTGTGTTTCCTGACAGAAGAGGGGCCCAGCTCCCAGGACCCTCCTCAGAACAGGGACTCTGGGGGTGAGGTGTGCATGTGGAGACCTGCCCCAAGGTGCTCAGATGGAGGATCGAGCAGAATATGACATCTACAAAAGATGGCTCTTACAGGGCTGCTGTCAAGGCAGAGGGACGGACGCTGTCCAGGCACCTTCTGAGAGCTGTTTCCTTAGGAAGCTCTAATTGCAGAGCAGCTGGGCTTCTTGAAGCCCTTTCATTCTACTCTGTGAGGTCTGGTAATCCCTGGGTGAACATTTTTCTGGCGCTGCTGTTCAGCATCGCTCTTCCTCTGCTCAGAACATATGGTCTTGGCCAGCAGGCTAGAGATAAGCAGGTAACAAATCACCTGTTGTAAATGTGTACAAAAATAAGGCTGAAGGAGGAAAAAAAAAAGTTTACCATCTTCTTACAAAAACACCCTAAGTGGAAGAGGTCCAAGCTTGAATATGTGAAGTGACACCAAAAAGTGGGTCCAGGATGATAAATGTCCCAGAGTCTATACAGTGTAGAGAACCACCATGGGACCAGAGGAATTTGGGGCTGCCATAAAAGGGCTGCTGTGCTGTTTCTCTGGCTAAGCCGGTTGTCTGGGATGGAAAAGCATCCACACCCTCCGACCACTAGCACAGGAAGGCTACAGGCGTGTATCAGGCCTAGACTCTTTCCCGACAGAGGATGTGTGCGTCTTCAGGAAAGTGAAACTACCTGTGTAGCTGAGCCACCCACCCGTCCAGACGCAAGACGTGACCTTGACACGGATGGTAGTTTTGAGGCCACGGTGTGAGGAGCGTCTGTGACTTCACAGGTAGGGCCCACGGGGGTTACCTGCGCCTCTGACAGGGCAGGGGCTGGCCACTGTGGCCTTCTCAGATCTCTAGCCTGGTTGTTAAAAGGAAGCTCACCACCTAGGCCTTTCTTTTTCAAAGGGAAAAATGTGCTTTTTTTTCTGTGAGGAAGACCAGCCCTGAGCTAACATCCGTCGCCAATCCTCCTCTTTTTGCTGAGGAAGACTGGTCCCGGGCTAACATCTGTGCCCATCTTCCTCTACTTTATATGGGATGCCACCACGGCATGGCTGACAAGCAGTGTGACGGCAGGTGCCCGGGATCCGAACCGGCGAACCCTGGGCTGCCAAGCGTGAACTAAACCGCTGCACCACCAGGCCGGCCCCAGAAAAAGATGTTTTTAAAATCTCAAATATTGAAAGAGAAAGCAAAGGGCAAGAGATATTCCACAGGCAGGGAAATCAATTCCAAAGTTCTTACAGACTTGAACTGTCAGTAACCAAAATGGGTTATTTGAATTTAATTTAAAAAGAAGAAAAAGGCAAAGAGTGATTTGCCCCTAGGATGCAATTTTAAAATATTTATGTGAATTTTTTGTGGCAATTCCTTTGATGTGCCCCAAGTCTCCTGCACATCCTTCTGTGAATGGAACATGAGCAGGGAGCCTCTTCTTGCTAACTCCGGAGTGGCCCCTAAGCTACTGCAGGCATTTCAAATGTGCTAATGTTTTTCTAAAGAGATAAAGCTGGGTGGTCTGGAGGGGAAGTTAATCTCTAGTTTACATAACTCTCTAGAGTGCAAACAACAGCCCTCCCTACCTCTCTTTCCCCTCCTGCTTGGAGATTCAGCTAAAGGCACTCCATTCCCTTTCATGTTTTCTCCAGACTGTGGGGTGGTTCTCCTAGTGGAATTGAGTTATTTTCTTGAAGGTGAGGTTAAACCTTAACTCAATTACCCATAGCATCCCAGTGGTTTAGTTTGGGCAACTGCTGGAGTGAAGAGACCTGTGAAAACAGAGTCCTGCAGACAGCCCATTTATACTCATCAAAAAATAAATGCATGGATGCCAGCCCTGGGCAGGGCTAAGCATGCTCCAGTGACGGACACAACACACAACCCGTTGTGTGTGGCGCTGGGGGTTAGCGTTAAAGTGTAGGTGCATTAGGCCTTGTCACCAGAAGGGCTCTGAGACTCTGGTGTTTATTTTGGTTCCTACATTTCAATTAAAACATAATGCATTGTCCCATTTTTTTCAGTCGCTTATTTAATCACGAGATTATGGGCTATCATAAAACCTTCATTGCTCTCATATTTCTTCTTGGCAGGGTATAGAAAAGTTAATTTGGGATTAGCTCCAGAAGCATTTTGACAGAGCCTTCCCGCTATTTATCACTCCAAAGGGACTGAGGGTGCTAATGAGTGTCTGGAGTTTTGTATCATTTTACAAACACAGGGTGCCCCCAAGGTGGTGCCGATTAAATCTCCAATGGAGGATTAAGGAGGACCCATCCGAAGGAGAGTAGTGATACCTTTTGACAATTTACCAGAGGCTTGGCCTGAATGCAGCGCTATGTAGCTTGTGGGGGAGGAATCTGCTCCTTTATGGCCCCCACTGACTCCTGCTGGGGCTTCTGCTCCCCAAGACGACATTTATCTCCGCTGTAGCTAAGTAAATGCAGCCAATCGTGCTGACATGGTGCATGCAGCCCCATGCAGTCTTGGGAAGAGACGAGATGCTAACACAGCCTGGGTGCTGGCTAGGAGCGCGGGGTTGGAACTGTCTGCCAAGAGATGGGGGAGGAAAAAGATTAGATAAACACAAGCTAGATTACAAAGTAAGCTCTAACATCAGCTGAGCAGGTCCCTTCTGGAGGGAGATGTGTTCTATCTCTGTCTGAACAATTAGTGAGGCTGACAGGTAGGCGTTCTGTTGGCTGTGGGCAGCTGGGTGATCTGTCACTCCGCTCACTCACGGAGAGGTAGCCCTGAAGAGCTGTCTGTGCAGACTGTTTATTTTTAAACTTGGATTCGTTCCTTGCTATTTGTTTGTAGTTCCTCCCTGTTAAAGTAATGGTCTCAGATATTGTCTCCCCATTCAAGGCACCGAAGGACAAATAGCAACTGTCTTGAAATGATGTCAGGGAAATGAAGATCTGGGGTGTACCCTGCCCCCAGAAATGATGTGCAGGGACCAGGTCCCCATCCCACCCAGAGTTAGCGGTCAGCACTTCTTAAGGGCATGCCCCTCAAGATCATAGCTCTCTCTGGCTTTAGGATGGAATAAAAGTTGACTGAAAGTCAAAGATGAGTTGAAAGGTGCTTCTCCCACACTCATTTGAACCAAGTCCCACACAAGAAGGGGAGAGCTGCAGGGTCAAGAGGTAGCGAAAAGGTGGATAAAGCCAGATTCTACACAGCAGAATTGGGTTGTTAACACCATTGCCTTCCCCTTCCTTGTTCCTACACAAGGACACCAAATTAGAGTGTCCAAGCCACTTGCCAAAGTCATCTGGCTACTGCAGATGGCGCTGGAGGTGGAGCCCTGACACCCCTGGTTCCTGCCCCCCAACAACTACAGGACCCCTCCAGCAACGGCAGGGCTCTGTCTCCCCAAGCATGCCACCCTGTGCAACTCTGTGAAATCGCGTAGGCTCACTTCTGCCTCCATTTGGAAAATGCTGGTATTTATTTTAGACAAGTAAAGCATGAATATAGTTTTGCTGTAAATAAACTGAATAACATAAGAGTAAAAAGTAAAATTTTCCTTTGGCCTGCTACAGACTACTTCCTTTCTAAATCTTACTTTTAAAATTTTAATATTTGCACACATGCACAAATGGGATCACGTGGTACATATTGTTTTGTAACTCACCTTTTTCACCCACTAATATGTCTTGGAGGCTTTTTCCTACTCAGCCCATATACAGCTCCCTTTTTCTTTTTAAACTGTTGAATCAATTATTGCAGTATGTATGTATCTTCATTTAACCATTCCCCTATTGATGGACATCCAGACTGCTTCCATTATTTTTAAGTCAACATTTTATTGAGATATAACATTCATATGGAAATGTGCACAAATCCCAAGTGTACATGTCAAAGAATTTTCACAAAGGGACGTGTCCTCTAATCCAAATCAGGCCAATCAAGAGAGATTTTACAGAGCTCCACGAGAATCTCGCCAACCTTGTCCTATGCCCAACCTCAGAAAGAAAACTTTCTTGATTTACCAGAAGTATGACATTTTCTGTAGAGTTTTTTAGCCACTCTATCAGAATAAGAAACTTTCTCTCCATCTGACTTTGATGGCAGTGTGTGTCATGAATGAGTGTTGAACTTCATCCAATGCCTTTTCTGCATCTAAGCTGTCCTGGAACACAGCGGGTGTGACCAGAGAACTTGCCTCTCTGGGCACCACAGTGTCTGCAAACTCTAAAATGATACCGGGAACACACTTTGTATTCCATAAATGTCAGTTTGGTGAGTGAATCCATAGTCTCCTCTTCTACATCCACCCTAGGAAAGTTCTGTAGATGGAAGCAGAAGCAAAATGGGCATGAGAACAACTGTAGTCAATCCACCAATCAGAAAAATACCAAACGATGAGACGTCTAAGCAGACAATTATAATTACAGTAGGTGATGTGAGGGTTACTTTAGACACAGCGGTCAGGGAGCTCCTAAGAAGGTGAACTTTAAGCTAAGAGTTGAAGGAAGAAGAGGAGGTAAACTTGCAGAGATCTGGTAGAATTTGCCAGAAAGAGCAGGAAATGAAAAGACCCTGATAATGTGGGACTTTGGATGTAATAGTAAGGATTTTAAAAATTAATAAAAGAACAATGGGAGACACTGGACAATTTTAAGCATGGAAATGAGACTCTCTCTTTTACATATGAAGTAGGTGTTGGGAGAGGTGAGGGAGTTCGGGCGCAAAGGAGGAAAGAGGGTCATGCATAGGAGCCACTGGTGGAGAACAGGAAAATGGTAGAGGCTGTATTTCCCAGAATGTCCTGTGACCTGTCCTCAATCCCATCCTGCAGCTCCTGGTAGTTTGGGGAACTCTGTATGTAGAGAACAAGGTCAAGATGAGGCATTTGATAACGGGCGGGAAACAGCCCTCTGACAGACTCAAAATTCAACAGTAGGTTTGCTGTTCAGTTTTCTTGTGGGTACAGTTCTTCTAAGGTTTCTGAGTAGATAACAGACAGTAAGAGAAGGTTCCAGAACACCATCCTTCCTCTTACTGGAAAAGGTTTGGTTTGTTTCTGGATGTAAAAGAGAACAGGCTGACAAATGTGTTGCTGGATCTCATCACATCAACTTATTTTAGGGAAAATTTCTCACAGGTTTTGGCTGTCAGTTGACTGTCTCTTTTTCTTGAATGACGTGAGTTTCTACCAATTTATAATTTTTTATGGTCATTTTGTTGGGGAATTGGGAGAGGTTGCTTCAAGCACTTCTCACCAGGTATCAACAGAAATTGGAACTCCTACATGCAATTGCAGAAGAATGTCTGATTGAAACTTAGATAATCCACGAGGATGGTTCTGTGACCAAATGCCTGAGAATGGCACATCACCGGGCCGTGCCTGGTCCCAGTCAGTCCCCACCTGATACTTTACTACTTCTTCCAGCATGACTTTTACCTGCAGCCAGACAACTATTACTGCTCCCTGTGCTTTCCACACACCCTGGGTTTTGGGCCCCTGTACATGCTGGCTGTCCTTCTAGAATGAGCTTTTCCACTCCATCTCCATCCCTCTATACAGTACCCATACAAGATGTCTCACACCATACGCCACTCTCTACAGTTCTCTCCTGCTTCCTGACGCTGGCCTTTGTGCCTCTGTTTCCAGTCCCACTGCAGCCCGGCTGTTAATGTGTGGATCACGCACCTCCCACAGACTCTAAGCCGTGAACATGGTCCCTGGGTCCAGATCATGTCGTTAGTCCGAACAAGACCCACAGTGCAGAGCTTTCCATGCAGGGCCACTCAGCTAACCCTTGTTAGTTAAAGGAATCAATGTATTCTGTAGAGCAAAATGAATAAAACCCTCTTAGATTTCTTTGAAATATGTTCCAAGAAGCATTTTTAACCCAGATGGTTTTATTTGATTTTACGCTCTCCCATTCCTCGCCTCAACGTGAGGCTTCCAGTGTATATAGATTGTGTTTTTCTGGAAAAACATCATGACTGTATATTCCCTTTAAACTGTGTGAGATATACACACCTGTCATAGGTATGAAGAAGGCTAGGAGGACAGAAGACTATCGAGCATATGTAATAAGCCCTGCTAGCATTCCCATCTGAGCTTCAACTCTTTTACGTGGTTGAAGACAGCATAAAGGATGAGGGGAGAAGGTGCTGGAGTTGAGGAGAACGATATACAACTAACCAAAAGAGACTGTTATTTTATAATGCACCAAGTTATAGATGAAAAAAATGAGCATATACTTCTTAAGTGTAATTCAAAAGATCTCTTAAGGTAGTGTATTAGTCAGGCTTCCCCAGAGAAACAGCAGCAATATATAGATTGATAGATCGATAGATACTTTGATGGATAGATTGATAGATAAATAGATAGATAGATAGATATTATATATATATATATATATATATATATATATATAGAGAGAGAGAGAGAGAGAGAGAGACAGAGAGATTTATTTTAAAGAATTGGCCCATGTGATTAAGGAGGCTGGCAAGTCCAAAATCTGCAGAGCAGGCTAGCAGGCTACAGACCCAGGGAAGAGTTGATGTTGAAGCTTGAGTCCAAAGGCTGTCTGCTGCCAGAATTCTCTCTTCCTAGGGCAAGTCCATCATTTTCTATTAAGGCCTTCAACTGATTGAATGAGGCTCACCCACATTATGGAGAGTGATCTGCTTTACTCAAAGTCTGCTGATTTAAATGTGAATCTCCTCTAAAAAGTACCTCACAAAAACATCCAGACTGGCTTTTGACCAAATATCAGAGTAACCTTGGCCTATAAAATATAACACATAAAATTAACCATCACAGGTAGTATGGGATCATATAACAACTTTTTTTTTGTTTCTATTTGAAAAAATAAACCCCAGCTATATTGTGGAATTCTCAGGTAATTCTTAGTTAATATTACTGGCCTCCACAGAAATATTTAAAATTATACAAATGAAAAACCTGGCCCCTAGTAATCCAAGTTGCTACTGAATGCCATTGAGAGCCAAGGCATTTTTTTCTTTCTTTCTTTCTTTTTTTTGGTGAGGAAGATTAGCCTTGAGATAACATCTGTTGCCAATCCTCCTCTTTTTGCTGAGGAAGATTGGCTCTGGGCTAACATCTGTGCCCATCTTCCTCTGCTTTATATGTGGGACGCCGCCACAGCATGGCTTGATAAATGGTGCATAGGTCCATGCCCAGGGTTTGAACCTATGAACCCTGGCCCACTGAAGCAGAGTGTGCGAACTTAACCACTAGGCCACTGGGCCGGCCCCAGAGCAAGGGCATTTTTATTGCACATGCGCCTGCTTCCCAGAAGAAACCAGCTTTGTAGCTGCTGCCCTCAGGCCTCAGGCAGGGGACCCTGGAATGTTCAGGAAGGGGACTCCCTCCCAGGACTTTGCACCCACAGGCCACACTTGAATCAGGGCCTTCACATGGAGAGTGTGTGCAGAGGGGCCTGACCTGAGAAGGAAGGGGTAAACAATGCCACATGCAGACTTGAATGGTGCTGGGAAGGAAGAGACCCCTCAGAGATGACAGGTTGTGCTTTAAATCTCTTCAGGGCTGTCATATGGAGAGATCTGATTTGTTCTATGGGGCCCAGAAGGGAGAGAGTGTGAAAACTATGGAGGCAGATGGTGCCTCAAGCTAACACATCTCACCCTGAGCTCTCAGCAGTGGTGCAGGCCTTCCCTGCTCCTGGAGCTGTTGGAGCACCTGTTGGGTGTGGCAGCAAGGAGTGAGACCAAAAGGCCCTTGAGATCCTTTTCCCATTATGTGACCCTGAATGTGGTGATGTGGATAAAGAATAAGGACCAAACATGAGAGAGGTTTCTAAGGGAAGATGATAGAGTCAGATCTCACAGACATTGGAGAGTTGGAAGGAGAAGATAGATTTAGTTGGGGCATGCCGAGTTTGGAGGATAAAATGTCATCCAAGTGGTGTTGTCTTATAAGCTACCATAAATGTGGCATTGTGGGGAAGTGAGAAGGTGGGTCGGAAGATTAGTTTCATGGTCACTTCACAGAAGACCGTGGGTTAGAGGATGGGTCAGATCTTGCAGGGGCAAGAGGGAGATGAGTGAGAGAGAAACAGAGGTCCCACTGTCCCTCCTAGGGGGTGATAACTGCTGGTCCCAACCTTAACATCACCTTACCCATATCCCAGTAAAGGAAACCTTACTATACCAGTAAAGGTAACTCGTCAGATCTTACTAGAAAAGGATCTAAGGAGGTCCGCTCTTGATGCACCTTAGGAGTGAGAGAAAGAAAGAAGGAGGGAGAGAGGGAAGAGAGGGTGTGCGGGAGTGAAAGACGGAAAAATGGAGATCCCTTTGACTCTTATTTTTTCATCGATATTTAGCCATTCAAGAAATATATTGAATATTTTCATAAAAATTCAAACAATGTCTATATCTATAAAGGTATTTCTTACCACTTACCCTTCACTTCTATTTTCTTCTTTTCTGACTTTCCTAGGACTTGAGGCCAGAGGCAGGGCTGGATGTACCTGGCATCACTGGGCTTTGTTTGTGGGGTGAAGACAGAGCCTCTGTGTGTAGATAGGGGCTCTGGGCCAGTTGGTTGTGTACCTTCTTTGGGCCCTGGGAACTCTGAGAATAATGGGTTACTTCTCGTCATTTATTACATCTTCAGTGCAGATTTATGAATGTGTTACTTACTTAAAAATTGCCATTTCTTTAACAAAATAGCAGGCACATCCTGTGTCAGCACCATAAAAATCTGGGAAAATGTTCAAAAGAAAAAGATGCTTATGATTATATCCTACAACTTTGATTCATAGAAAGATAATCATTAAAGGAACATTCATGAACTTCTAGGATCCTTCTAGTAGTCACATTTTTGCTGGTGTGGAAAATGAAGCCAACAGTCTAGAAATGATGTGTCCACAGTTGACATGAACGTTGCATGGCCAGGTCATTACTCAGTCCTGTGTTTTCTGACATTGGGAATAATGCTTATTATTCATATAATAATAATGCATATTATGCTCATAATCAAGTAAGGGCCAAGATCCATATGTGTTTGAAACTTCAAAGGCAATGCATAGCACCCATGGTGAGTGTTGAAGGATGGAGTCGAAAGCACAAGGTCGGCCTGGGATAGCATGACTTTACTCAGTGCCAGTGTTTCCTTGCTTTTTCCTCTCACACTCAACAGAATGTGACCTCCTGCAAGCAGATGTTATTCCTGTAAGGAATCAGGTAATACTTTGATGAGTTTAGATGGTCTTATAGGAATGCTCAAACTCTGTCCCAAAGCACAGCAATGCCTCTCTGTGAAATTCTGGAGGGCCGTGCCGGTTAGCAGCATGTGGGCTGATAAACTCCCACTCAGGATTGTCTGCAAAACTCAGCCAGAGACAGCGGTACAGCATCCTCCTCCCCTTTAAGGCCAAAGTGTATCTTCAGCTGACGACTGAGCACAAAACTCTGAGACAGCCATCAGAATGGTGAGGCAGGGGGAGGAGAGCAAACAGAGGTCTGCCTGAGACACTGGGTAATGACATTCGAACTGGCAAGGAGTCAGAAGGACCTGAGGGGAGAGAAGGGACGAAGGGTGAAGGGGGAGAAGACCAGGAATGAGGAGGTGGGAGTGTGTATAGACTGCAAGAAGTATATAGGCACATGGTGAGTGAGGAATGAGACTTGGTCTAGAGCAAATTGGAGATGAAATGTAATAGATATTCGGTTCCTGAAAACAACCATGAGGAAGAGGCAGAATTAGAAAATTTCAGGAGGAGGCAATTGAGCTCTAATTGGAGGCAGGTTCACCTATGTGCACAAATTTGGGTGTGAAGTTCATCCCCCAAAACTCTAAAAAAATGTTAACATTTACTGCTTGGGAAAGGCATAACATGCCCTCTTCCTCCGGCAGTGGCCTTGGGAGAGCACTCTTATTAGCAGCCTCCTCTTAACTTGTACCACTGCGACTTGTCCCAACTGTCCCACATTTTTCCTGTGGCCTGCTTGCTGGAAGTTCTCACCTGCTTAGGTTGCTCTTACACACACACACACACACACACACACACACACACACACACACACACACACACACACACATACTCCTCCCTGGAAAGGGAAATGGGAGAATCAGTACCAGATGTGCACATGCACCACAGGATGGATGTGTTGGGATGCTTGCATGTCTCCGCTCACCTCATAATGCAGCTGCTCCTTTCCTCCAGTGCTGGCCATCTGTGACTCGGTGACAGTGGAGTGGTCCTCCATTGTCAGGCTGGCCTCCAACTGACTGAGTCATATACTTGATTGCCTGAGTTTTATCCACGGTTGACTGTGGAAAGGCAACAACTCCCTCAACAAAAGTGTTAAACAAGGATGCCCTCAGATACTGTCCTAGGAGGAAGGGTTGGTCATTAGAAATATGAGAAGAAGGAAATGATAATTAGGACATATGTTATCCCTTTTATCTTTGAAACTGGCAACAAATTTGTGAAATTTTATCTCCTTGTCTCTATATATTTGAATTTGGAAATTTAAAGCTTTCTTTGGAAAGAACTAGGGGGTAGATAGACGTGGAGTTTAGAGTTGGGAGAAAGTTCCCATTAAGTAGAGTAATTAACTCAGTAGAGATGGAAGACAGAGAGAGATTATCTAATCTGAGTAGCCTTCTCCACTCCCTCCCATTGTACAGATGAAGAAATAGAAGGTCGAAATTGGAAATACTTATAATATTAATAATATTTATTGCAGTTTTTACATATACATTTAGAGAAATATATTACAAATAAAATGTTTGTACACCCTACATTTAGTCTTTCATTTGGGGGAAATTATCAGTTTTGTTAGCAATTTAAAAGGTAACATGTGAGTATACACAGTTTTTTTCCAGGCATTACCATATTTATTCTCTTATGAGATATGAGTATCTCATTTTTCATAATCTGTTCCCAGTTGTGCCCTTGGGCATCATGCAATTCTATGAATTTTTTTTCTCATTTATATTCATCCTTACTGTATCCATTATTATTTTATGGACAATTATCTATTCTTATTTTATTTTATTATTTTCTAAATGTGGTGCCATTTTCTTTCTGAAAAGTAATATTTATTATACTGAAAAATTGGATACAAACTAAACTCCTAATAATAGAAAATTAGAAATACAATCAAGCATTTTGGCCTTATTCATGTTTTTGTTTGTTTGTTTCTATTCTTTCTAGATGAGGTGTAACATCCATTCATTCAATGTACAAAGGGAACTGATATTAAATGTACATTAAATGATACATGTATATATCATATGTATATTATAGTTGTATAATATGTTTATAGCATATATGCATGTATATATTACATGTATATATTTTAAAAGATATACTTATAATATATTTTATATTTTATAATATATAATGTGTATATATTTTTATAATCCGGACCAAATATAGAACATATATGTCTCTTCAGAGGTTTTCCTGTGCATCTCCCAGTCCATACACCCCTTCTTTCAGAGATACATATTCTGACTTCAATCACTATTGATTAGTTTTTCCTGTTATTAACTGTCATATAAATAAAATCATGGAATATGTATTCTCTTATGCCTAGCTCTACTTGCTCAACATAATATCTGTGTGATTCACCCATATTGTTACATGTAGAAATAATACAGTCTGAGTCATTTCTAGGTTTTGACTTTTATATATAAAGCTGCTATGAACATTTTTGTGCAAGTCTTTTGATGGACATATACAATAATTTCTCTTGGGCCATTTAGTCTCAACTTATCTGTTCCTTATATTTAAAACATGTCTCTTATGAACAGCATATATTTGAGTCTTACTCTTATTATTACTATTTTGGTCTAGTCTGACAATCTCAACCTTTTACTCAGAGTGTTTAGACCATTTATATTTAATGTAATTATTCATATATTTGGATTTAAGTCTTTTGTTTTGCTCTTTGCTTTCTAATTATTGTAGCTGTAATTTTTATTTGAATCTTCTTTGTAGCCATCTTTTGGATTAATCAAATTTTTTCTTATTACATTTAATCTATTTTACTCAATTTTTTAGTTTTACAGACCATTTAATTTAATTTAATTTTTTAAAAATAAAAATTGTGTATATTTAAGATGTACAACATGATGATTTAATATACATATTGAACTAGCTTTTTAATTATATATTTGTTGTATTACTCTTTTAGTGATTATCACGAAGATTTCAATATGCATCCTTGAATTATCACACTTTACTTTAAATTGGTACTTTTACCATGTTAAGAAAAACAGAAAACTTTCAACTCTTATATCTGTATATTCCCTCCCACTTTTTGTGTTATTGTTGTCATGTTTTACTTCATAAATGTTATGAACCTCACAGAGCATTGTTATTACTGTTGCTTTAAACCATAGATATTCTTTTATATTTACCCACATTCTTACTATTTCTGCACTCTATTCCTCTCAGCAGTTCCATCTGGAATCATTTTCCTACAGCTTGAAAATTTTCCTTCAGTATTTCACTTGGTAACGATTTCATGGTAACAAACTCTTTAAGCTTTTGTTTATATGAAAATATTTCTACTTATCCTTCATTTTTGGAGCAAATTTGCACTGAGTATAAATTTCTTGGTTGTTAGTTGCCCCTGCCCTTCCCCCAAAACCTTCCAGCATTTTAAAGATGCCATTGCATTGTTTTCTAACTTTCATACCTTCTCTTGGAAAGATATTTGAAAATATCTTTATAGATAATGAAGGAATCTTTTCTCCCTGGCTGCTTTTAGGATTTTTTTTTCCTGTATGTGTGATTATTAGAAGTTTGACTATACTTTGCCTAGATATTTTTCTTTATTTCTTTTTCTTTTCCTTCCTTCCTTCCTTTCTTTCTTTCTCTCTCTCTCTCTTTCTTTTTTTCTTCTCCTTTTTTTTAAATCTGCTTAAGTTTTGTTGAATGTCTTGAATATGTAGGTTGATATTTTCATCAGTTTTTGAAAATTCTATGCCATCATCTCTTTGATTCTGCCACGTTCTCTCTCATCCCACTCCTTATGGACCCTGATTAAACACACATTAGGTCATTTGAAGGTTTTTCTGATGACTCTTATATTCTGTGATCCCTTTGGGTGTTTTTCATTGACCTGTCTTTGAGTTCACTACTCCTGTCTTCTACTGTTTTCAGTCTACTTTTATGTGCATCCAGTGAATTATTGTTTGGATATTGCACTTTGAATTTATATTATGACAATTAGATTCTATTATATATTACAATGATCTTCTAAAATTCTCATCTTTTCATCTACTTTATCTATCCTTTATTTTATTTTTTTACGTATTTTTAATAATTATTTTATAGTCCTTGTCTTCTAATTCCAACATCTGGATCATTACTGGATCTGCTTCTGTTATCTGATTTTTATTACAATTATCAATCATACTTTTCTCTTATTTACCCTGTCTTATATATACTTTTAAAATTTTATGCCAGACATTGTGTGCAAAAGAATTTTGGATGCTGAAGTTGATTTTATTTTCCCCTAGTATGTTCACTCTTTCCTCTGTCAGGCAGATAGTATGAAGAATAGGTCACAGTGATGTAATCAGAAACTGAGCTGTGCTGGGACAAGGCTGCAGCTTTAGTTACACTCAAACTCTGTTTTCTTTTTTTAATCTTATTAAGGCATGTTTTACACATCATATAATTAACCCCTTTCAAGTGTATATTTCAATAATACATATAAGGATTTATTTCTGGATTTTCCATTTTGTTCTGTTGATCTATATTTCTATCTTGGTGATGCAACTTTAAAATAAATTTTGATATCAAGAAGTGAAAGTCCCCCAACTTTGTTTTCATTTTTCAAAATTGTTTTGGATGTTCTAGGTTTTTTTGTATATCCATATGAATTTCAGAGTATCAGTTGGGACTCCAGTATTCTTGGCTTGCTCTCTTTGGGGTAGAACTTCTACCCTATGCGTGGGTCTTGGTGGAAGAAGTGAGCCTCTGATCTCTCAGCCACTCACCTGGAATTTATCCTCTGCAACACTAACCTGGATGGTGGTGATGCTGATGAGAAATGATTGGAACTGCTCTCTCCTGGGATATACTGTAGCCTTTGACTTGGAGCTGGAGGAGAAGAAATCCCATCTTCTTGGCCACAGCTTCCCATATGGAACTGAGCTAGGGGTAAAGGGGGAAGGAGTGGGTTGTGGCTCAAGTTTCACAGACTCTTACTGTTATAACTATGATATAGTAGGTTTGCTTGAATAAATGTTTCTTCATTTGCTGTGTGTTCTAAAAACAATTTCCAGAGATTTTAAATGGTTGTTTTTAAAAATACTTTTCAATAATTGTGATTGTTTCCATGGAGAGCATGTTTGTAGAACTCTTCACACACCATCCTGGAGGAGAGATAATATATTTGAAAATGTCTCACCTGGCGTATAATGTTAGTTCTTCTAGCACTAGAGCATGAGAACTTTGAAGAAATTCTTTATATGAATAATACATATATTTGTAGGGCAGATTAAAAAATTAAAAAGTAAACTTTTACAAACTACATTCCTGCAATGTCTTCCATTTTAATCGCCACTGTCATGAGATAGATAGGGCTAGGATTATTTTTCACCTTTTGCAAGTGAGGAAACAGTGGCAGAAAGAAGCTTGAGGAAATAATTCAAAGTAGGGGTAGATTACAATTCAGCCCTTTGAGGTCTCACCTTCCAAGCAAATCCATGGTTAATGCTACATGTCTACTTTGCAAAGCAGCATCATCCACCCTGTGACAGGCCACTGAAGCCATGACATGGTTTCTTTGGCAAGTATTACTGACTTATGTTCTCAGTATCTTGTCTTAGTCCTAAGCATGTACCATGACTGCATGGAGATATAATTGCTGATGTTACAGCTCTCAATACTGGGTTTAAAAGAGGCAAACTATTTTCTCCAATCACGATGGAATGAAGCTTGAAATGAACAATATGAGGAAAAGTGGAAAATTCACAAGTGTGTAAAAATTAAACAACACACTATTAAACAAATAGATAAAAGAAAAAATATCAGGAGTAATTTAAAAATAGTTAGAGACAAATGAAAATAAAAACACAACATATCAAAACTTATGGGATGCACTAAAAGCAGTGTTCCGAGGGAAATTTATATTTGTAAATGCCTACATTAAAAATGAAGAAAGATTTCAAATCAATAGGTTAACTTTACACCCCTAGGAACAAGAAAAAGAAGAGAAAAGTAAATCCAAAGCTACCAGAGGAAGATAAAATAAAGAATAAAAAAAATAGAGAGAAAAATAATGAAATCCAAAGTTGGTTCTTATAAAGAAGTCAACAAAATTGACAAACTTTTAGTAAGACTGACAAAGAAAAAAAGAGAGGAGAAACAAATAACTAAAATCAGAAATGAAAGTGTAGACACTACCAACCTTGCAGAAATTAAAAGAATTATGGGATACTACTATGAACATTTGTACACCAATAAATTAGATAACCACATGAAATGTACAAATTCCTAGAAATGCAGACATTACTTATACTAACTCAAGAAGACATAGAAAGATCTTCACTGACATATGGCAATTAAACAGAATGAACCAGTTATCAAATACATCCCGAAAAAGAAATGTCTAGACCAGAGGGCTTGACTGGTGAATTTAACCAAATATTTAAAGATGAATTAACACCAATCCTTCTCAAACTATTTTTAAAAAATAAAAGAGGAAGGAACACTCTCAATTCAATCTTTGAGGTCAGCATTAGCCTGACTACAAAGCCAGATAAACACATCACAAGAAGAGTCAAGACCAATAACCTTTATGAATATAGATGCCAAAACATTCAAGAAAATACTAGCCAACCAAATCCAACAACATATTATTAAAAATGTGATACACAATTACTAAGTGGAATTTATTTCTGTTCGTTCAACATATGAAAATCACATTTATGAAATGAAGGGAAAAAAACTGATGATCATCTCAGTTGATGCACAAAAGGTATTTGACAAAATTCAAAATCCTTTCACCATAAAAACAGTCAAGAAATTAGTAATATAAGGAACTATCTCAGCATAATAAAGGCCACATATGGAAAACCCACAGCCAATATGATACTCAATTGTGAAAGACTGAAAGCTTTTCCTCAAAAATAAGGAACAAGATAAGAATGCCTGCTTTTGTCACTTCTATTCAACACAGCATTGGAACTTCTAGCCAAAGCAACTAATCAAGATAAAGGAATAAGAGACATCCAAATTTTAAAAAAGTAAAATTATCTCTGTTCACTGAAGACATCTTATATACAGAAAACCCTAAATATTCCCTCAGAAAGCTGTTAGAATTAATAAACGAATTTGGCAAAGTTGCAGAATTCAAAATCAGTTGTGTTTTTATACACTAACAATTAATGAATAATTCACAAAGGAAATTAAGAAAATGATTTTATTTATGATAATATCAAAAAGAATAAAATACTTAGGAATAAAGTTAACCAAGGAGGCAAAAAACTTAAACACTGAAAATTACAAAACATTGCTGCAAGAAATTAAAGATGACACAAATAAATGGAAAAAATCCTGTGTTCATGATTGAAAAATTTAATATTATTAAGAGGTCAATAATATCCAAAGTGATCTACAGATTCAATGCAATCTGTATCAAAATTCCAATGATTTTTTTTGCTTAAATAGAAAAATCCATCCTATAATTCACATGGAATCTCAAGGGACCCCAAATAACCAAAACAATCTCAAAAAAAGAAAAATAAAGTTGGAAGTCTTACACTTCCTGATTTCAAAATGTAGTACAAAACTAGGGTAATCAAAACAGTGTGGTACTGGCATAAAGACAGACATATAGACCAATGGAATAGAATAGACAGCAGAGAAATAAACCTTTACATATATGGTCAAATAATTTTCAACAAGGGTGCCAAGACCATAAAATGGGGAAAGGATAGTGTTTTCAAACAAAGGGTGCTGGGAAAACTGAATATATACATAACATTGGATTCTTATCTTATACTATATAAGCAGTAACTCAAAATGGATCAAAGACCTAAACATAAGAGCTGAAACTATAACACTCTTAGAAAACATAGGCGAAAAGCTCTGTGACATTGGATTTAGCAATGATTTCTTGGATATGAAACCAAATCACAGGCAACAAAATAAAAAATAGATGTTATAATTACTTAAAAGTAAAATCTTTTGTGCATCAAAGGACACTGTCAATGGAGTGAAAAGGTAAACCATGGATTGGGAGAAAATACTTGTAATCATATATCTGATGAAGGGTTAATATCTAAAGAACTCCTATGACTCAACAACAAATAAAAAAAAAAAAAACCTCAATTTAAAAATGGGCAAAGGACTTGAATAGATATTTCTCCCAAGAAGATATACAAGTGGCCAATAAGCACGTGAAAAGATACTCAATACCATTGGTCATTAGAGAAATACAAATCAAAACCACAATGAGATGGTACATCACATCTACTAGGATGGCTATACACAAAAAAACAAACAGAAAATAAGCAGATGTGGAGAAATTGGAACCTCCATACTTTGCTGGTGGGACTGTAAAATGGTGCATCCACCACAGGAAAAAGTTTGGTGTTTTCTCAAAAAGCTAAACATAGAATTTCTTTATGACCCAGCAAATTCACTTCTAGGAATATATCCAAAAGAATTGAAAACAAGGACTCTAAGAGACACTTGTAGAGCAATGTTCATTACAGCATTATTCACAATATCCAAATTTGAAAGCAACCCAAGTGTCCATCAAGAGATATATCAATAAACATGGTGTGATATATACACGCAATGAAATATTATTCAGCTGTAAAAACTGAATGAAGTTCTGATACACGCTAAAAAGTGTGGATAAACTTTGAAACACTATGCCAATCAAAATAAATCAGAGATAAAAGGACATATATTTTATGAATCCCTCTACATGAAATATACAGAATAGGCAAATTCATAGAGATGGAAAGTAGATTAGAGGAGTAGAGGAGGAGGATGGGTTACAGAGTTTCTCTTTTTGGGTGATGAAAAATTTTGGAACTATATAGTGGTGCTATTTATAAAACATTGTGAATGTAAATAATGCCACTGAATTATATAATTAAAATCATTAAAATGGCAAATTTTAGTTTACATATACTTTACCACAATTTAAAAAATTCAAAAATATATCATCAATAAGAAGCAGGCTCCTCTTCTGGAAGACATTATACCACAAGGAACCCTGTGTTTTGCTTCTGTACTCTTCTACCTACTAACTGTGTGAACTTGGGCACGTCACTTACCTCTTATGGGTATCAGGCACAACTTGGGTTTAATGATAATTTGTAGAGGATTAAATGTACAATTATTCAATAGGTTTTTGTTAATATATATGATATGTTATCTGCAGAGGTACCTCTCACTATGCAGGTAGAAGGGGTGGAATATGACGATAACCACCCTCCAATTCCTGTCTTTTATACTTTTGACTAACTACTTTTTCTTAATTTGCTGTCTCTTCTTTTTCTTGCCAAACTCACATGTAACCCAGCTTACACTGGAAGGGGCTTATTGCTAAGATCATTTTCTCCTCACTGACATCATGTAATGCATTATTTTCCATTGCTGCTCCAAGGACCCATTTCACATCCTCCATATCTCCAAAGTGACCCCAGAACATTAGCTTGTCCTGATCCCTACCAGGGCCACTGATGGAATTCTTTCTTGTGATGTCACTGGTGAAGATTTATCTCAAGTTTCTAAAGGGAGGCCAAGTAAATTGACATCAAACATACCCTTTAGCCATGAAATTCTAGGATTCTTGGATTCTATAACCTACTGAGTGAGATATGATCCGCTTTTCTCCCCATTTGTCCACCAATAAAATGAAGTTGACTGGTGCCCCAGGTGATTTCAAATTTCCTTTAGTGGAAAATGGAATTCAGGTTTTTGTAGATACTGATCTTTATAGCTCTTTTTATGGAGCTTGAAAAGGTCTGACCTATTATTTGGACCGAAATCTCCTGTAAACCACCTTCCATCTGATTTACATCCAGTTCAGGCATGTGGTGTTCTTTCCTAACCATGTTCTGTTGAGAGAGAAAGAAAATATGAACTGTGACATGCTGGAAATGCCTTCCACCAGATTTTCCAAGTTTTAGGAAGGTATGCAGGACCCACACTGACGATGTGTTGCCCCAATTACTTCAATCCTCTTCGTCGCTCAGTCCTGGGTTCTGGAAGAGCCCCTGACATACTCCACAGCAGGGAGGCGGTGTTTCCCTGCAGCCCTGCTGCCACTGCCCAGCAGCAATCCAGTGTTGAATCTCCATGTGACTGTCCCTACTCAGACCTGACTGAGTACTTCCTGCTCATTTGCCTTCTCCTAAGTGGTGCCTCTCAGGTCACTCAGACACAACATATCCAGAATGGAACTCCATCTTACCCCTAACTTGTTCTTCATCTTTCATTAGCTCCTCTGATTTCATTCCATTCTCTTCAAAATTATTCTCCACACAGCCTCCTTAGTATTAATTGGAAAATCCAAATTATATTATGTCATTCTTCATCATCAACTTTCTTTCAGGGGTTTCCCCACTACCTTTTCAAGAAAAATACAACTTCCCTCCAGAAAGCCAAGCTCTTCCATGATCTGACTCACCCCCAGCTTCCAATACACAAGATGACTGTGGGTTTGTTTCTTTGTTTGTTTACCTCAGTGCCTTTTTCTCACCATCCCTTCTGTCTGGAATCCTGTTCTCATATTCTTCACCTGTTTAATTTATATTAATTGTCTAATGTTTAACTCAGAGTCTTCCTCAAATCTCTACTCTCAGCTCATCCTCTCCCTCCATGAGGTACTCTTCCGTATTTCCATAACATTCTTTGAAGAATTTTATCTCTGGGTTTACCACATTGTATTGTAACTTTCTGTTTAAGTATTTGCCTCCTTAACTAGAAGACGAGTCTTTGAAGGCATGGGCAATGTCATATCTATCATTTTACACCCAGAGTCCAGCACAGGGATTGACAGATGACTGTTTGTTAAACGAATGCATGAATTGGTGAGCAATTACCTAACTCAGCACTGCTTTTCCCTTCATGGCTCTTCCTCACTGCCTCCATGCCCCACTGAGTTACTTTGCAGATGGGCCTGGGCCTCATTCATCTTTGTGTCTCCCTGCCCATCTCCCAGTGCAGGCACACAACAGAAAGTCAGCAGATGTTTGCTAAATCAACAAGGCTACTGCTTAGATTCAATGACTTTTGGAGTAAAGGAGCAGACATAAATGAAGGCCAACCAACCTGTCTGTGCCTAGCAGAGGGGAAGGGTAAGAAGGTTTTTCACATGAGCTTGTTGTCTGCTTTCAGTTGAGTTCATTCACTATAGATTTGCTGTGAAATAAACTCGGTACCTTCCCAAAACTTTCATTAGTCCTCTGGTTCAGGCATGGTTGTGGTGTCTTACTAGAACTCATTTTTATGTATCCTAAGGAAAAGCAGATCTTTATAGCCTAATTGCCTGGCTTCCTGGCCCTGGGCCACAGAGCAGGTCTTTGTGCATTATGTGCTGTCTCCAGACCAGCTCTCTGTGAGTGGGTGTGCTTTCCGCCCTGCCCCCACACTTCCACCTTGCCTGGAGCACCCCACCTGGCACCACCTGAGTGAGAGTTGATCCGATCCACCTGCACTCAAACATCTTTGCTTTCTTATCATTATTTTGAGTATTGTAATAAAATACTTCCATTATCTCATTTGATTTGTAATTTTTATATGAATGACCTCACAAATATAAAAGAATCTGTGACATATGGAGAACAGTTTAAAAATTGATAATAACACAATGAACATCCATGTATTTAACACCCAAAATAATCAAGAGGACATTACAAAACCTTTGACGTTCCCTTCCTCAATCATATTCTACTCCTCCCTCCAGAGGTAACAAAAATTCTGAAAATTATAATTCCTTTGCCTTTCTTTACGAACACACAATGTAGGTAACTCTAAATAGCACATTGTTTAGTTTTTACATGTTTTTAACTTTATAGAAATGAAATGGTTTCCTAAAAGGTGTTTTCTCACTATTTCATTTATGAGGCTGCCATTTATGATGACTGCCATTGTGTTATATACCATTTTTCATTCATTTCCTCTTGATAGACATTTATTTTTTTCCTAGTGTTTTGTTAGGGCAAACAGCACTGCAATGAACAATCTTGTACGTGCTCAGGGAAAACACACAAGCGTTTCTTAACCTTGAAAGGGAATTGCTGAGCTGTGGGTTGAATACCTCTGAAATTTTACTGAACCCCACCTCTTGCCCCATGCTTGGTATTAGGAGACATTTTAATTTATGACAATATGGATTGTAGAAAATAGTATCTTGTGGATTGAACTTTTATGTTTGATTACTAATGAGATTGAATATATATGTTTTTATTATTTGTATTTCTTCTACCGTGAAATGTCTGCTCATGTTTTTGTCCATCTTCACATTGGGAATTTTGTCTTTTTCTTTTCTGTTTTTAGGTCTTTATGTCTTCTGGATATTACTCTTTGACATTTTTATACAGTATTTCATTATATAAAAATATTATTATTAACTTTCTCTTGATGTTTTCTAATATCTTCTTCTTGCAAATGACACTTGAACATTCTTGTACGTGCTGAGGGCATATATGCAAGGGTTTTTCTAACCTATGTGGTGCAGATATACTCTCCAAGTTTGTGGTCTATCTATCTGGCCTCCCTAGCTGAAATGAGTTTCTTAATTTTTTAACACTTTACTGTGGAAATTCTCAAAAATATGCAAAACAGACAGAAGAGCGAACATCCATCATTAACAATTATCGACTCATGGTCAAACTTGCTTCGTCTTAACCCTGACTCACTTCCTCCTCTTCCAGATTATTTTAAATCAGTTTCAAACATTATATCCTGAAATCCAAAAACACTTTGGTGTGAATTTATAAAGGATAATGGCTTTTAAAAATATATAATCATAATTCCATTATCATAGGTAAAATTATGAATACTTCTTCAATACAATGAAATAGTCAATGCTCAAATTTCCTCAATTGTTTTTTTTTCTTATCTTTAGCAGTTCTCAAGATTCAAGCAAAGTTCATATATTGGCCTTGGTTAATGTCTTTTAATCTATGGTTTCTCTCTCTCCTTATAATTTATTAGTTGAAGAGATTGTCATCTTCATATAGAAATTCCTGCATTCTAGAATAATCCAGATGTTGCTAATTTAATTCCAGTGATGCCTTTAAACTACAGATGTTCCCTGTGGTTCCTTGGTAATTAGGTCTAAAGGATTGATTAGATTCAAGTATGTTTTTCACAAGAATACTTCATAAGTGGTACTGTGTACTTCCACCAGGAGACACTCAATTTCTGGTTTTCATTCTTTAGAACCATTATTTCATTAAGAGTTATAGATGTTCTATCATTCCTTCTTTGTTCATTATCTAGAATACTTGTATAAAGAGAAACATCCTGCTGTCAACACCTTTGTTATCCCGAGGCAAAGTTCATATAAGAAAAGCTGGATATGCTTGACTCTTTCCCTTTTTCAGTTTTAAAAATAATGAATTAATTACATAGCATTCTTGAAAGATGATGAATTACGATTTTTTTTCGGAATTCTTGTGACCATGTGGATTTAAATATGTTTGATGCTTTTCAGTCCATCTCAAATATTTTAATTAATGCTTAAATTGTTGCATTTTTGGCCAGTGGAAGGCTCTTCAGGCTGAGTCTGTGGATATAACCTCAGTAATCCTTGGTAGTGTCTTTGCTTTCTGGTATTTCAAGATGCTCCAGATTCACATAGTACATTTTTTTGTCCCAAACCTAGAAACACAATTTTTCCAAGAAGTCCTAATTCCATTTGATTGAAAATGACATTTAGAGACTATAATCTGGATGATAGTAGTGCTCTTACCAACTCAGTGATCATTTCTAGCCATTTTCAGTGCAAATAATTAGGAAATGGTTTTTTTTTTTTTTTTTTGGTGAGGAAGATTAGCCCTGGGCTTACATCCGTTGCCAATCCTCTTTTTCCTGAGGAACGTTGGCCCTGAGCTAACAGCTGTGCCCATCTCCCTCTATTTTATATGTGGGGTGCCTGCCACAGCATGGCTTGATAAGCGGTGCATAGGTCCGCACCCGGGATCCGAACCTACGAATCCTGGGCTGCTGAAGCGAAGTGAACTTCACTGCTACACCACTGGGCCAGCCCCAAGTATTTTTATTCTTTTAAGATAAAATACATCATGAATTAAACTGAAAATTTGAATTCAAATTGAGGACTACAGGATTTCACTAAATTTTATCAATCTTACATCAAAACATCCTTTCTCTAAGACAGAAATCTTGGTTGCCAATGAACCAACATAATTACTCAATTGTTTTATTTCACCATATATGGACACTGGTCTTAAAATAGCAGTAACACTGTCACAAGCAATGTGTTTCCTGACAGCAGTTTAACATTTTCCTTCTGGTCTTTTTGTCCTTAGAGTTTTTCCCACTAAAGATATACAATCAAATTACTGTGTTTTAAAGCTATATGAAATAATTTCTCTATGTGTGATTAGGCTACCAACTCAATACATAGCTAAGTATATAGCTTTTGTTTTATTTTATTTTCCATTTTTAGGCATTGCTTTTGGTCAGATAACATTCTGTTTTATAATTATGTAAAATATTTGTCTGGTGCCATCAAAGTCAGATTTATAATCCAGATATATTTGGAGAGGGTAAATTTTAACTCTCTCCCCTGCAACGTGCTTCCTCCCTCATCTACAGTTTTGTTTTGTTTTATTCTCTTAATTTTAAAATAGGAAAATATGTGCAAACATTCATATACCCCGATTTCTCTGATAAATAGTAGCACACTACATGTTTTTTCTCTACTTTCTTTTTCTCTCAAATGTATACTCTGAAGTTTGCTCTGTAGCTGTATGTAGGGGTATCCTTATACTTTTTCAACTGCAGAGTTGCTATGCCCATAGTTTATTCAATCAATGACCTGCTGGTGGATATTTGTGTTTGTTTTTTTTTTTTCACAAACAATATTGCAATGAAGACCTTTATGCATGCATCTTTTACTATTTTTTTCCTAGAATTTTAGAATTTATTTAATTTTTGTAATTAATGAATGTCAAATGCCTTTTCTGCATCCTGGAGATATTTATATGTTTGGCTTTTTTTAAATTCTTAGCTTTATCAGTATGAATGGATTGTATAAATGCTTTTTCCAATAGTGAACAGCCCTTACCTTTCTAGAGTATATTTCTCTTTGCTGTAATGATTTTTAATGTGCTATTAAATTCTATTTGCTTTCATTCATTTAGGATTTTTGTATCAGCATTCATAAGCGAGATTGGTCTGGTTTTCTATTTTGGCTCAGTCTTGGTCAGGTTTGAGGATAAATGTTATACTTATGTTCTAGTTTTAGATGCCATTTATGAACCGATCTCTCACCATGTTTACCTCCAGCCCACTTCCCTCAACTCCACACCCATCCATCTAGCTGTCTTTTTAACATCTTTCCACCCCCACCCCTGGAAATGTGAGAAGCATTTCAAACTCAGCAAGTCCAAAACCTAGCTCTGACCTCCTCACACTTGTTCCTCTGTAGTCTCCCCCTCTCTGGAAGTGTCAACTCCATCTTTCCAGTCATTCAGCCATAAACCTTGGCCCCTCTCCTCACATTCCACGTCGGATCCATGAGTTCCTCCTGCCAATTCCACTTCACACACATTCAGAACACAATCACGTTCCCCCCTCTTGTAACACTAAATCTCTCTTTCCAAGCCACCATCACCTCTCCCTTGGATTATTGCACTCGTCTCCTCATTTTCTCTCAGTGTCCAGACCATTCTCAACACAGCAGCAGGTAACTGTTTTAAAATCAAGTTTTGTGATGTCCTCTCTTGTTAATCTCAGCCCTCGAGTGGCTTCCCATCTGATGTATGCACTCTTTGCACTGACCTATAAGGCCTTAAATGGTCTGATCCCTTGTCACCTCCCAGACCTCTTCCTCCACCTCTCCTCTCCACTCACTCAGTGCCAGTCACGCTGGTCTTCTTGCTACAGGTCAAATATGCCCTATATGCCCCAAATCCTCTGCCTGGCAGACTCTTTCCTCCACTATCCACAGAGCTCTCTTCTTCACAGTAGTAAGATATTTGCTCAAATGTCACTTTCTAAGTGAGCCTTCCTGGACGAACCTTTCCCTTGCCAGAACATTTACTCAGCTTAATTTTTCTCCACAGCATTCATCATGCTGAGCCCGACTATGTATTGCATTTATTGATTCATACCCTGTCTTAGCTCCATAAAGGCTAGGGTGTCTGTTTTGCTTGTTGTGTTCACTGCTGCCACTTTTCCTGGCACCCAGAGGAGTGTTTAACTCCTAGCGGCATTCGGTAAATAATTGTTGAACTTGCTTCTCAGGGATTAATCCACCTGGATCGTTATCTCATTTATAGTCATTGCTGGATTAACATACCTAATATTTTGTTCAAGATTTTAATTTTTACTTTCACAAGTGAAATTGGTGTACAAAATGTCTCCTCCTTCTATGGTTCTTGTCTGGCTTTGTTATCAAAGGAATTTGAGAAGTATTTCCTCTTTATCTACTTTTCTTGAACATTTTGTGTAAGATTGGAATTGAAAATAAAACTTGCCAGTTTTCCTGGGCCTGGTGTTTTCTTTGTGGGAAGATTTTTTTAGTAAAGATTTCAAATTTAAACCTTTCTCTTTTATTCATGAGTAGCTTAGTAAATATATTTCTCTATGCATTTTTTAATTAAAATTTTGCATTTGTTGGCATACATATATGACTATTTTAATTTCAATAAGTTAAAATTAAATTACAAATTCAGCTCCTCAGTCACACCAGCCACATTTCAAATACTGAGTAGCCGCATGTGGTTAGTGGCTACCATATTGGACAGCACATGTATAGAATATTCTCATCATCAACAGAAAATTCTATTGGACAGCAGTGGTTTAAAATATTCTTCCCCCAGATATTTTCACAGATGGCTTCTTTTTACCCATCATATCCTAGCACACACATCTCCACCTGTGAGGGGCTTTTCTGACTACTCAGTTTGAAGTAGGGCTGCCCCCACCCACAATGACATCACTGTTTTATTTGCTTCATTGTCCACCACTTTCTGGAAGAATCTTATTTTTCTGTCTCCCCCGTTATTGACTTATACAGTCCATAAGAACAGAGACCTTTCTGACTTGTTGATCACTGAATCCCCAGAGTGTAAAACAGTGCCTCGGCTAGAGTAAGTGTCCAAAAATTATAAATTAAATGAATGAAGTAGATTGAGTGATCAGGAAACATCATCAATTGTAAGCTGAGACTTGTACATTAAAAAAAAAAAGCATAGACATAATATTACCTTATCTTTTAAATGTCTTTTTATTCTTAAATGTCTTTTTATTCTTAATAGTTTTCATTTGTGTCTTTTCAGTCTCTCTTACTTTATGTCTTATTACTTAGTCTTGCCAGCAGTTTGCCTATTTCATTAGTTTTTTTTTCAAAAAAACAACTTTGACCTTACTGAAGATCTCTGTTGTATATTTGCTTTCTTTGTCATTAATATCTGCTCACTCTTTATTATTTCCTTTCTTCTGTCATCTTTGGGTTTATTCTGTTGATCTCGTGCTAACTTCTTTTTCTTTTAACTTAGCTCAATAATGTGAGGGCTTTTTTCCTTTCTTATATAAATAAAAATATTTAAGTCTCCTTTGATGTAATGTTTTAGCTAAATACTATAAGTTTAGACATGTTGTATTTTCATTTTTACTAAATTTTAAGTATGTTTAAAATTTCCATGTCTTCTTTGGTCCATGAGGTAGTTAGAAGAGTGGTTTTGTTTGTTTGTTTTTGCTTTGAGTGGTTTCTTTATTGTTATTATGATTTCAAAATGTATAAGGCTGTTTTTCGTTACCTTGCATCATAATGAGGGAAAGTATTTTTCTGCATGTTACAGATTCTTTGCAATTTTAGGGGACTTGCTTTAAAGCTTGATACTCCGTCAATTAAAAAAAAATATGTACCATGTGTGCCAAGAAGAATGTTTATTCTATAATTACTGGGTACAGTGTTCCACATGTGTCCATTAAAAACTTAATTTAGATTGTATTTACACTGCTCACCAGGAGAGAAGCTGGGGTGACTTCGATAGTAAAGGAAGCAAACAGGAAAAAGAAAGTCCCTTCTCTTCAAGCCCTGGGATCTTCCTCTAGCTTCACCTGTTGGTAGAACCTAGCAAGGAGTCACTGCCAAAGAGAATTGGAGTTTCAGAGTTCCAGCCCCAGCAGCACAATGTCGAGAATAGAAGGATGGGTTCGGAGCCGAGAAATGACGTCTTCATAACTGGCATACACGCTATGAATCGATGATTATGATTAACTAACTTATGTATATCTGAGCTTCTAAAATATTGCTACAGATAGCATCAAATCATGATAAATCCATAGTTGTGGGCAAAATCTCTACTCTGGATCTGTGAAAACAGTGCCCAAGGGAAATGAAGGGGCAGTAATTCAATAATTCTTTTGAAAGTTTAGTCTTTTCCTGTGTCATGCTTTTTCAAAGATCTCTGTCAGCCTATATACATTTGAAGTATTTCTTCTTCAGTAGTAAATGACCATCGTTCAATGAAATTGATAGAATTTTCACAAGATGGAAGAGTCTTCAACACAGTTTTGATTTATCCATATGGTCCATACCATCCTATCCATATCGTGGTTCTCGGGTTTCATCGATGTCATGGATCACAGTTGCTCACTAATTAACAAGCCTAATTAACGAGGCCATCAGAACACTTTGTGAACTACAACAAGGGATGGTATGGTTATCCTCTGTTTGGTGCACCTTGCTCGGCATGTGGGAGCTTCACAGACAAAACAGAACCTGCCTTTAGGGGACTAACAATTTGACAAATGAGGAAAGATGTGCTAGGTTGACTATGATAGAATTACTCAATCACTTTTCAAGGGACTGTCACATTTCCATGTTGCTTTTGCCTAAGATCTCAGAGTTAACCAACTCTCTTCATATCTCATTGTCAGTCAGTTATCAGATGCAGCTTATTTTCACTATGGCACCTTAAAGAAGCCCCCATCATTCTCCTTCTGACACCCCGTTAGAGGACCTCATCAACCCAACCCTTGTTCTCTCTTTAAACACAGGCTCCCTGCTCTACAACTCCCCCTCACACTACTTCCTGGTTAATCTGTACAACTCAACAATTTTACCATGTTCTTTCTCTCAACAGAAAGCCTTGGGGCTACCATTCCCTAATGTGTACAAGACACCATCTAAGCTCCTAATACAGCTTCCAAGCTCCCCTCACTGCCCTGTCTGGGCTTCCTCTTCAGACTTATTTCTCATGCTTTCCCACATCCATCACTATGCTGCTCCTCTTGCATTCCCTTGACCATGTAGCTGTCCCTTCTCCCCTCCACCAGCATGGCCAGAGAAGGAAATGCTGATTATTCCTTTAGAATCTTTTAGAAAAGGTCTTTTCAAGAAACTAGTCCCATGGGATGCTTGCATTAGAAAGGGAGTCATCCTGATTACCTTGTCCACTATTACAATTTGAACATCTAAAATGCTTAAAGAAATGAAAGAGCTCATTTTTTCATTCTCTGGGGAAAAAACCATAGTCATTATTACTCACAATTTACAAAATAAATACCCATATATTTCACAAATACTTTCTTAGAAATTTTATATCTTTTCCAAGAACACACATAATTTTCAGGGTTCAGTGCGAAATTAAAATGCAAGGCCCTTTGTTCAAAAATTATGAAAAATTTCACGATGGCAATAGCAGAGCATCACAGTTTCTGAGCTCAGGGCCTTATGCAACTCCACAGGTTTCATAATGAATCCAGCTCTGATCCTTCCTTTATATGTTCAATTTTATTCCATGGGGAATTCTAAGAGATATGAGCTAAATACAATGCTTAAATATATAAACTATATTACCTAGGGCCCCTTATATCTCTGAGAGAGGCAGACAACCCTCTTGGTTAAGGACACAAGATTGTGTGCATCTAATCCTGATGCCACCACTTCTTAGCAGGTTACCTGACTTCTCTGTAGCTCAGATTCCTCATCTGTAGAGTTGGGATAATAATAATAGTACCCACATCATGAGGTTCTTATAAAGATTTAGTGATTTAATACAAGCAACGTGCTTAGGACAGTGCCTGGGACATAGAATGTTCTATAAAAGTTTGGGCTATTAAATTACTTCTTTCTTTGAAAAGCTTTCTGATTTCATTTTTTATCCTTAATTAACTACTTCCAATAGGTAGCTACATTTTATTACAAGGCTTTGAAATATCAATTAGAAAGAAAAAATCTAGCAAATTACAAAGTAATACAAATTCCATTTAGGGTACTAGAGTTAGGGTATAAACAACAAGAAGCATGTAAACCTTGGTGCCAAGCCTAAATTAATTAATTGATTAGCCGGTTAACTTGTTATTCATTCTTTCAAAAAGCATTCACTTTTGCCTACTGATTTCCAAGGATTTGGGAAAGTATAGATGAACAGAGCAGAGTTCCAGCTGTTGCAATATGATGTAATGAGGCACCACAAGAAAGGTAAGCAAATGCAGCTTAGGATGCCGAAAGGAAAGGAAGTTGATCCAATCCCAGATCAGAGAATGATGGAGAGAAGCTGGGAAGTCTTTTTAGAGAAGATGATAGTTAAGCTATCTCTAAAAAGATAAATAGGCATTTCCCAGGCAGATTCATTCAGGATAAAAGTATATTCAAAAGACTGATGATACGAAAGAATGGGACAGGACCAGGATTCACAGAAAGTGTAGTGTAGTAGAAGCTTAAGGTACAGGTTAGTGGGGAGGGCAAAGAAGTGAGGTGCAAGGATGTAAGCTAAGCGGTTGCCAGACCTCTGGAATGGCTTCGCACACCCCTCTAAGGAATCTGGTTCTTATCCCATGCACCCTGTAGAGCCTGAAAGATCCAGAGCGTGGGAGGGGTGGGTGGAGGGGGACAGTGAGATACGGTAGTTACCTTACATAGTGACTGCTTAGGAGGCAGTGAGTTCTTGTCTGAATAGCATCATAGGACCTTGTCCAGTGAATGCGATCCTGTTCTTCTCTACCCAGTTGATCCAGGGGCAGGCACCTGACTCAAACCAAACCAGGTGAGGAGGAAGTGCTCTTGTTTGTTTGATTTGGCTTGGTGTTTGCAATAGAGGAGACATTTTTTGTGCTGGACCCAATACCAAATAGAATTTGAAATTGAAATGGCTGTTTTAATCAGTGTTACTTTAATATGACAACTAAATTCAGGAATCTATCCACTGGTAGACTGTATACACTATTTTCTTTTTTGATCATACAACTTAAACAGGAATTTTGGCCTGGAATGGTAAGAAGCGGTTATTGTTTGATGTGTATTTGCTTTGGAGACAGGTAAGTTTGGTTTTTTTTCATCAGGCATACACTATTTGACTCTAAGTCCATGTTGAGCAATCCGATTCAAAAAAAATCTGAAATAAAATGGAAAGAATGTGTGGAAGCAATCCAATCTTCTTATGAACGATGGATGATTTCTAGTGCGGATTTCTACTGTTGTTTCCAACCCCTGAGAGCTTCTACACT
Organism: Tapirus indicus; assembly: GCA_031878705.1. Taxonomy (NCBI): domain Eukaryota; kingdom Metazoa; phylum Chordata; class Mammalia; order Perissodactyla; family Tapiridae; genus Tapirus; species Tapirus indicus. The sequence continues at coordinate 78,303,103 of CM062921.1, forward strand.
GACTTCGGTTCCCCACCCCAAGTTCAATTTTCAGTGGACAATTTGACACAATTTGATATAAGCTTGCACTTTGAGTTTTGGAATAGTTTCCAGTCCACTTCATGGTGACTTTTGTTGGTGGGATTTTGTTAGATACTGTTCTCAGAATCAAGCAGAACACCAAGCAGCAGGAAGAGAAGGACTCATAGGAAAGGTAGGTCGATGTAACATAGGTAATTTTGCACATCAATATCTGAGAGCATATGACATGTGTGAATTATGGGTGCTGTGTTCTTTTCAGTGTGGTCACCAAAGCCCTGTGGCAAAATCGGCAATGCCAAGCCCTTGCTAATGTCAGGTTTTATAGACCTTGGAACCCACAGGTTAGTTGGCAATTTCTGTTTCCTATCAGATCAATTTGGAGATTAATTGGAAAAAGTCCATTTTGGGCTGACCTCATACTGGTCATGTCAAATGCCTGTGGGATTAAATAGCTGCACAGATATCTGTCTATATATGCATAAGAGATAAAGAAATAAAGATAAACATACATCCAGTTTTCAACTGCCTTTGACAGAGTTGTAGCACAGCTAATAAAAATTATTTGTGTTTACATTTATAATGTATTAGATTAACTTCTGCATTTACAGAGGGCAAAATCCTGCACTTGGAAGCCAACACCCACATCTGACCACTTGCTTTACCACTCCTCAGCTTTGGGATCTGAACTTCTCCATGCTTCAATTTCTTCATCTGTAAAATGAAGATATTAATAATTATCCTATCTATTTCATATGGTGCTTTGAAGGTTAAAAGTCATTAAATAGAAATTTTGAATTTTAATGAAGCCAAATTTATCTTTTTTTATATGACTTATACTTTTGTGTTCTATCTAAGGAATTTTTGCCTAACCCAAGATAGGTTAACAAAGATTTTCTACTACATTTTATTTTTAGAATTTTGTAGTTTTAATCTTTAGGTCCATGATTCACGTCAAATTGATTTCTGCATGTGGTTCCAGGGAAGATTTTATTTTGCTTTGTTTGTTTCTTAAGGTTGGCCATTTGTTCTAGCATCATTTGTTGCAGATACTATCATTCCTCACTTAATTGCCTTGCATTTTTTGTTGAAAACAAATTGACTCTCTATCCTGTTCCACTGATCTATTTGTTCATCTTACACCAATTCTGCATTGTCTAGATTATTGTAGCTTTACAGTAAGCCTTGAAATTAGATAGTGTGTCTTCCAACTTGACTCTTTAAAAGATGTTGTCAAGAAAATTAAAAGACAAGCCACAGACTAGGTGAAAATATTTGCAAAGCACACCTATGATAAAGTTTTTGTAACCAGATTATACAAAGAACTCTTAAAACTCAGTAGGGAGACAAAAAGCTCAATTAAATAGTGGGGAAAAGATTTATGCAGACACTTCACCAGAGAGGAGATACAGATGGCAAGTAAGCATCTGATGAGATGCTCAACGTCATTAGACATTGGGGAAATGCAATATAAAACCATAATGAGCTACTTCTACATACCTACCTGAATAGCTAAAATTTAAAAGACTGACAATACCAAGTGCTGACAAAGATACAGAGCAACTGGAACTTTCAGTTTTGTGAGTAGAGTACAAAATTGTAAAATTACATTAAAAAACAGTTTGGAAGTTTCTTATAAAGTTAAATATATACTTACCTTACAATCCAGGAATTCCACTCTTTGATATTTACCCAAGATAAATCAAAACAATTCCTACTCAAAGACCTGTATGCAAACATTCATAGAAACTTAATTCACAGTCACCAAAAATTGTTAACAACACTAAGGTCCTTTTACTGGTGAATGAAAAAGTGAACCGTGGTACATCCATACACAGAATACTTCTCAACAATAAAAGGGAATGATTATTGATACATGCAGTAACATGGATGAGTCTCAAAAACGTTATACTAACTGGATGAAGCCAGATACAAAGGCCACACACTGCATGATTTCATTTGTATGACTTTCTGGAAAAGCCAAAATTATAGGGATTGAAATTAGATTAATGGTTGCCAGGGGCTCTGGATGGGTGGGTAGGGATTGATTACAAACAGGCATGAAGGAACTTTTTGGAATGATGGATCATCATATACTTTGCTTGTAGTAGGGTTCCACAACTGTAAATATTTGTCAAAACTCCTAGCACTGTACACCCAAAAAGAGTGATTTTGTACTGTATGTAAATTATACCTCAATAAACCTTTAATGATTTAAAAAAATCACTAAGCAGTTGGCCTGAATGTCCTACCACATAAAAGTAATTGTTCCAGCTTTAGACTTTCCACTCTCCCTCTGGAGAATGAAGGGCCAAAATTTCCCAGGTGGCAAGTGTGATTGTGATCCCAGGCAAAGCTATGCACTTCCTACTCTGTGTGTTTTAGAAGTTTTGTTTCTAACTTGTTAATAATATTTATGGCAATTGCAATATTATTTATCCTATCCATCCATCTATCTATCTATCTATGGAATCATGATGCCATGTAAATTGGTGAAACCACTTTGGAAAACAGTACCTCATTAACCAATAAAGTTAAATATTCATCTACCTTATGACCCACAATGTCACTTCTTTACATATTTTTAAACAAAACTTTCACACAAGAAGGTCATAGCAGTACTATTCACAGAAATTCTGAAAACAATCCAAATGCTTATCAACAGGAGAGTACATGAATAAACACCGGTGTGTTTACACAATGAAATATAAACAAACTAGAGAGATATGCTACAATATGAATAAACCTTAGCTATAGACAATTAAATGTGAAAATATGCCCAGGAGATTATATGCAGCATCATACCATTTTCACAAAGTTAAAAAAGACTTAAATACAAAATACAATTTTAAGGAACACATAGGGATGCAATAAAAGTGTATAAAAAGGAAATCACAGAAACAATGCACCAGCAGTGGCAGCAGCACAGGAGCCAGGGAGTGCAGACGCCTGCTTCCTGCTCAGAGTGGTTCCCACAGCCATGGTGCCAGCAGCAAGACCTCTGTGGGCTCTGGGAAAGTCCACTTAGCATTTACTTCCCCCGCTTTATGATTAGAAATGTCCTCATGCAATTTCTAAGTTCTGGGTCAACTCACTTTTCTCCTTTTGGTACCCTACTTCCTCCACCATATTTGTAGCCAATTCTCTGTATTAAAACTCTATCCTCAGAGGTGCCTAAAATGTTTTTACTTTTTGGATTAGACATCTATTTTCTAGACTCCACACAAGAGGTGTAAAAGATATGTCAGGAAAACTCTAACCAAAAGAAAGCTGGTGCAGAAAACTCAGCTTTAAGTAATAATAATTATTAGGCATAAAGAGATCACTAGATAAGTGATACAAGTGATAAAATATTCAAGAGTCAAGATGATATAAGAATTTTTTAAATATGTGTACACCTAGTAAAATACTCTCAATATGCAAAGCCAATTTGGTAGAATTTCAGGGAGATTTTAAAATCAACATATTAGGAACTTCAAAATGCTTCTCTTGATTATAACTATGTCAGAAAGACAAAAATTAGCAAGAATATTGAAGATGTAAACAACTCAGTTAAAGATATACCCAACCCTTAGAGTATAGATTATTCTCAAGCACACAAAGAACACTATAAATTTGTTCAGGCACTAGGTCATAAAGCAAGCCTCAATAAAATTCACAGCATATCTACTATAGAATTCATGTCTGCTCTTTGTAATAATTAAGCTGAAGCTAAAAACAAGTATCTAAACCCAAAATCTTGTATATTTGTAAACTAAAAAAAAAGCACTACTGATTATCTGTGGTTTACATAACAAATAATAATGGAAATTTAAAATTCGTAGAATTATACAATAATAAATATACTACATAGCAGCATTTAGAGATGTAACAAGAGTAGTGTTATGAGGAAAATTTATACCCTTAAATACTTACAGAAGAAAAGGAGAAAGGCTGAAAATTGAAGGATGAAAATTAGGGAAAGAACAGCAGAATGATCCCAAAGAAAAGTACTATAGAGAAGATGAATACGGTCAAGAGTGGTTTCATGGATAAAACAAAAACTGAAAACTGGGAGAATATCTCTGGTGAGATTAAGGGGGGAAAGGAAAACTAAAGCATATAATATTTTGAATGTAAAAGAAGACATAAATCATTTAAACAAAGATTTAAAATATGACATGGCAGACGCCAACAACTTTAAAAACAGAGTAAATCTAAAAACAGTAATAAAAACTGTAACTTACCAAAACTGATTTTAGAAGAAATAAAGGATCACAAAAGTGAAGCAACAGTTACAAATATTCAGAAGAAGCAAAAAAAGTTTTTTATACGCTTAAATAGTTTTTTATAAGCTTAAATGGTTTTACCAGTAAGGTCTACCCAGCTTTTCAGGTGCAAATCATCTCAATCTTTCATCACTATTACACCAAATGGAAAGGGGGAATCCTTCTCCACTCATAGTGTCAGGCTACCATAACCCTGGTGCCCAAACCAAACACTGATGTTTTGAGGAAGTGAAATTATAACATTGCTTTACTCATTAATATAGATTAAAGAACATTAAATAAAATATTAACAAATTGAGTCAAACCTTGTAAAAAGACAACCAACCAAGATAAACCTGGCTTTATACCACTTGTGTATAAAGAACCTACTTTACCATATCAATGGATTAAAAATTATATAACCATTTCAACAGATTGAATAAACCCTAAAATAAGATTCAAAATATATTGATGATTATAAATTTTTAGTAAACTAGGAGTATAAGGGCACTCATAATCTAATAAAGGGTATCTGTAAAAATACTACAGCAAATACTATGCTGAATGAGGAAACAGAAATCTCAAGTAGAAGGAATAGCTTCTACTTGACATTGTACTGGGTTTCTACAATAGTGCAATAAAGGCAGGAGAATAATCAAGCGAAAATTCCAGATGATGTCATCTTTTATGTGGAAAAATCAAAAGAATATATAGATAAATTATTAGAAATGATACACAGGGGGCCGCTCGGTGGCGTAGCGGTTTCGTCGGCGCTTGGCAGCCCGGGGTTCGCCGGTTCGGATCCCGGGCGCCCGCCGACGCACTGCTTGTCAGTCCATGCCGTGGCGGCGTCCCATATAAAGTAGAGGAAGATGGGCACGGATGTTAGCCCAGGGGCAGTCTTCCTCACAAAAGAAAAAACAAAAAAGAAATGATACACAAAATTTGTTCCTTTATGTTACTTATTATTTTGTATTTAAATTTTAAATACTTAAATATCAACCACCAACAAATAGAAAGTGTAATTTAAAAGACAATGTCATTTACAATGGTAAATTAGAGAGTACGAGAATCTAACATTAATTCTAACAAGAAGTGTGTAATTTTCTACAGGAAGATTCAAATGGTATTGAGATATTAAAGACAGCCTAAATAAATGTAGAAAAATACTGTGATCATAGAAATGAAACAAATCACTAAGGTGTCGATTGTCTAAAAGTTAATCTATAGATTCTATGTAACTCCAATCCAAATCCCAACAGGGTTTTTCTTTAAACTCAATAAGTTGATCCTGAAGTTTGTTTAGAAGAATAAAGTTTCAAGAATAACCACGATACTTCTTTAGAGCAAAGAGAAGAAACATCTAACCCAATGTTAATCCCATCATAATTAAGACAGTGTAGTACTGGTCCCAAAATATATTATCAAAGAGAAAAAGACACAGCTCAGAAAATGATATGTGCACATAAAAAACTTTTGTATGTGAGAGATATAGTATACCAGATCGATGGGGGAAAGAAAGGAGTATTAAAAATGGTTACCCAAGTGGACAAAGATAAAATTGCATCCTGACCTCACACCTTATGCAAAAATATATTCCAGACTGAAAAGGATTTAAAGTCTAAAAAAGAAATATGGAAATTTTTACTAGAATATATAGTTGACTAAATTTTTGACATTGTAGTAGAGAATAAAATTTTAAACAAGAACAAAAACATACTATCTATACAAGAAATGATTGAAATTTGACTCTATTAAAATTAAAAGCTTTTGTTCATCAAAAGATACCCTTAGGAAAATAACGTTATAAACAGGGAGACAATATTTGGAATATACATCACTGACATGGGATCAGCATAGACAATATATAAGGCACTCATTCAAGTCTGTAAGGAGAGTATAGTCATCCGCCGCATAACAATATTTTGGTCAATGATGGACAGCGTGCAGGATGGCGGTCCCATAAGATGAGTACCAAACAGCCTCAGTATGGCCTGTGTAGCAGGCTGTACCATCTACATTTGTATAAGTACACTCTACGACGTTTGCATGGTGACATAATCGCCTAATGAAGCATTTCTCAGAACATATCCATGTCATCAATTGACGCATGACTCTACATACAACCACGTTTTTTAAAATGGGGAAAAGCTATGAACAGGCTGCTCACAGAAAAGGAGTCACTTCTGGCCGATAAACATACAAAAAATAAACATACGAACATGTTACCTTCATTAATGATCAGGAAAACTCAAAGGACGATAAAATGAAATACCATACTATACCATATTATATTATAAATTTTACATTATGTTTGTGAATTATATTGTAGCACAATTTCACAAATGCCCATAGGCAGAAGCTAGAAGCTTTAAGTTTGTCTAGGGACAAAAATTTATGGGTGAATCACGTCTTCATAATTCATCATGTTTCTTTAATTGTGGTTAAAACACATTCAAATCACCGTTGTGTCAAATGGCCTGTGTGTCCTAGGCCTGGAAGTTCCTTTCCCAAGAGACCCTGCTCTTCCAGTTGTAAGGACCCTTCCAGGGTCCGCTCTCATTCTCTTCCTCCACCAATGTCTCCTGCTTCTGGCCTTGCCTCCCTGCCCCCACCCCCTCACATAGCCCACCCCCGCAGCACCCTGCCTATCCCCCCAGTGCCCAGGGTCTCATGCCCCTCCCCCTGCCCTCTCTTAGGGTGTTGTTCTTGCCTCACTTTCCACAAGGAAATAAGTCTTTGGGGGACCAAGACAAATAAATTGGGACTCACTCAGAAGGGAGCAAGGACAGGCTGTAACTTGAGCTTCCTGCCCCCTCAGGGGCACTCCCAGTCAGGGCAGAGCCCACTTTCAATGTTCAATTGTGGCCATGATTTCAGTGAAGTCAACATTTCCTCTCTCAAACTTGGCAGATCTGAATTTTGTCAAAAGATTTTATTCTTCTATCAGGTTTTAACCAGTAACAAATTATACTAGAAGCAGTTTTACTTGTTGTCAGCTGGGTCTTTTATTTAATGGGGGTGGATTTTTCTAACATAATATTCATTATTAATTATTTAAAAGGCATATAATATATCTTATTTTGAAACAAATCCAAGAGTCAGATTCAGCAGTTTGGTCATAAATAGACTCAGAACAGCTCACTAAGAGATGACAGGAGCTGCAGCTGTTCTGAGTATTTGTTGCTAAACCCTTGAGTGCACAGCAGGGTCCCAGTGATGCGGTCAAACACCTCCATTTGCAGTAAAGTGTGCTCCTCCATGTAGCCCTGCCCAGCAAGGCTGGGATCTAGGCAGAAGGTCCCCATCAAGCTTTCCCAGGAGAGTCCTCCCTGCAGCTTATCCTGTCCCTCCTTAGGAAGTGCTGCTGTGACATCAGTCAGAAGGAGAGGCACTATCACTGCTGGACTGGAGGCTCATTTCTAGACTCTAGCCAAGGGCCATGGGCTGAGCTCACCTTGTAAAGGCTCTGAAATAATTAGGTTCCTCCTTGGGGAACTGTGACAAGGCCTGCAGCTAGAATCAAGATCACAGTACAGAAACCATAATGCAACGCAGGTCCCCCCGCATTAGTCCATTCACTAATTCATCCATGAGTCACTCTATCAGTCATTCAACAAGCATTTCTTGAGTCTTACCATATGCTATGTTCCAAATCCGGCAAATGGAGGGGTTATGCCATAACACAGAACCTCACCACCCATAATTCACCAAACTGAGAAGTGGTAAACCTAATTCCCGTGGAAGCCACTGAAGGCACCAGAGATTCACCTTATGCTAAACTTTCCAAAATCGTGTGGTCAGAGTGACTAAGGAGGCAGAGATACTGCTGCCCAGCACAGGAGTTCCACAGCACTGAGTTACTACCTGCAGTGACCGAGGGAAAGTCTGATCACTTCCCCCCTCCCTCTCCCTCAACCAGGATCCTGGGGGGCAGGAGGTGCCAGGCCAGAATATCTTTTGATCCTCAGAAAAATTCTTTTCAGAGCTATTTCTGTACACGTGTGTGTGTAGGTCTGGGTTTAATAAAAGCCTGTATAACAGCCAAACTATCAAAATGTTATGAACCCACAAGTATGTGGCTTACCTCCTAGAGTTTTTCATGTCATCAATGATTGAGATGTTAGAATCATCCAGCTAATGTGAAAGACAGCTGTGGTACAGCAGGGCAAGCCCTTGTCTTGGCATCAGAACACTGGGTGTTACTGAGCTTCCCAATGCCATGGTCCCCCCACATCTGCCAAGACTCCCATGGTTCTCCATGCTCCCCAAAGAAAACAGCCATTCCAGGGTACTGAGCAGGCCCATGTATCCAGTACCATGTTCTTCAAAATTCAAATGCATTTACCAGATATGATGCACCTCCATTCCCTGACTAGAGTAAATACAAGATATACAAGTAGGTGGTGGAGGGAATACCTCCCTTGCTCACCCCCTCCCACGCATCTTGCTAGATGCAAGGTGCTTTTGTCTCTTCCTGGCCACAGCCACGGTCAGTCCTTCTGTGTTCTTCATCTCACCCTTGCCTGGCCCACATCTTGGCACACTTATCACAATGAGAGACTTAAAGTCCTCCTGGCAGCCCCAATGTCTTCTGGCGCCTTATCTCCTTTCCTAGTTTCTGCTTGCAATCCCATTTTTTTTCTAAGACCAACTATACTTCCTCTTTCATGAAGCTCCTCTTATTTAATTTCCCTTTTTAAGGGAGCAGTGGGTCTTATATGTAAGATGATGGAGGATTTTGTTCACTCCAATTCCTGGCAGGAGAATCACAGGTGAGGAGCCCAGGCTTCTGAGGAGGCCAGGGTGCATGAGCCCACTTGTGATAGACAGGGGGGCTATGTGCAGTCACAGGACTCTATGGAAGGATGGAGCAGGACTGTTTTCTGAATTTAAATCTTCAGGGAAAAGAAGAGAAATCTAAAGAGGATTTTAATAAAGATTTTCCGTGTGTTGTGCTATTAAAGCCCTTGCTATCTCTTCCGGATAATTTATGATAAAGAGCTGGACCCTTTCTCATGGTTTGGGGGAAACAGGTCTTCAGTGGAGACACCAGATGCCGTGGTGCAGCTCTTTTTTTTTCTCTCTCTTTTCTTTCTTCTATTCTCTTCCCTTCCTTCCTCCCTCCCTCCATCCCTCCCTCTCTTCCCTCCTTCCTTTGCAGTTTTATACAGGATAACTAAATTTTGTTTGCAGTCTTAGTAGGGAAGTGGTGTGGAGTTAGAGTTGGAGTGATGTGACTGAAATCCCTTCTAATATAACTCTTGAGCTCTTGGAAGACCAGAGGCTCTGAAACAGTTATTTCAAACACTAGCTCTGCACCTTGATTGCTCTGTATTCTTGGACAAACCATCCAATTTTTCTAAGCCTCAGTTCCTCCATATGTTAAGTGAGGTGTTAGGGAATGGTCCTTTATGTTGTCACTGTAAGGGTTGAATAATAAAATATATGCACATAAGTGTTTTCTAAACTATATAGTGATTACATCTTAATTGATTCTTATAATTCATTTGAATGCCTTTTCTCAAATCCTCTGGTCTAAAGTAATTTGTAGAACACATACTTGAAAAAGGCCACCGTGACTGCAATATTTTATTCCAGCTTGAATGAATCTATGTCTGCACATGAGCCCCGGGCCTCCCTGCTCCGCCTAGGCTCTGGGCACTGCTGGGGTGTCACAGTGATCAATGGAAGGAGGACGGTGCACTGATCCTGGTGTGGACGCAGGGAGCTCTGCCAAAGCCATCTGCTCAGAGAAGTCAGAGGCCACAGACAGAGAAATGTGGTTTTGATTTTTGAGCTAAGAAGTTTTATAAAATAATTTTCCCCTTTTTTGATGTGATGCCTGAAGGAAAATAATAATAAAACAAAACTGGAGAAGGGAAGGTTATCTGCCAAAAGACATTTTCCCTATTCTTTCTGCTTCTATTCCTAGAAAAGAGACATTAAAAACTGCAGGGAAAGTGTTGGCAGTATACCAGACTTTCCTATTTTGCTCCTAATCACTGTGACAAGCAAATTTCTTTTTTGGAATATGAGAGGCTAATGCTGTCTTTAGACAATGAACAAAAATAACGATGGTGACATTTATTAGGTGCTTACTGCATGCAGGAACAATGCAAAACACTTTGCCAAAAGGATCATGTTTAAGCCTTGCGACAATTCTATGGGGTTGGCACAATGCGAGGACACCCAGGCCCAGCGTGTAAGTGGTAGAGCCAGGATATGAACCGGGTCTCTCTCTTGTTCCTGGTCACATGTTCCTAAGCATGATGCTGCCTTCCTGATTTGGAAATTACAAAACAGGTTTAAATCCTTGGATTGGAAGTTTATAGGCTCATCCTGGAGCCACAGATACATAGAACTGGAAGGCACGGGGAAAGCCCTTTGGTCCTTCCTGCTTACTCCAATAACCCAACCTATTTGAAGATCATAATATCTGAGAGTGGGAAGGTAATGCAAAAAATAAAAAACCCCTCTGAACATCTTACTTTCAAAGAAGATACATAAGGTTTTGCTGAAGATCCCGCAGCATTCCTCTCTTTGATGTTGTTGTATTACTCTTCTTGGTTTTCAAAGGAATGGAATAGGAAGTGAAAGTGTTTTGCTGGGGAGATATGTGTTAACAGACCCACTCACTGAAACAGGCCAGGGAGGACCAGGAGTCCCTTTGCAAGGAGAGCTGCCTCCTGCTGATCTCCCTGCCATACCACCTGGCCTGGTAACTTCGCAGGCCCACTTGTGAAAAGGGATGGTTCACAGCTTTGCACTGGGGAAAGCCACAGTGAAGTGTTTTCCTGGAAGCTCTCTCCACCACTCTCCATTTAACCTACTTACAGATGGACCCTCTTCCTTCTCCTCACAGTGTGTCCTGGCTGATGTCCCCAGGAGGTAAGTACTGCCCAGCAGCACTCCTCTTCGTTCCATGTCTCTGCTCCTGCCACTAGTTCTGGATGTGCTTTGCAAGAGTTCGTTGTCTTCTCCTCGACACTTGTTTATGCCAGTTGTACTTGTTATTTTAATTATAGAGTTTAACATTTTGTAAACCGATAAAGTACGTGGGTGATGAAGAACATGTGTGAAAAGAGTTGTTTTTGTGAAAACTATCATATTTATCAAATCTAAGACACTGTTGATTTTAAGGCGAGTCCCTATTTTATGTATCATTTAGAAAGAAAAAAGTACCAACAAAGAAACCATGGTACACCATTGAATATAAGAATATTCCTATTTTAGAGAATTTAAAATGTGAAAAGAAGTGCATGTTAGATTTGATAAAATATGATGTTAAATAATTTGGAAAAATTCTATGAACAAACAATTGTGGGATGCAAAATGAATACACAATTGACTATTCACGTACATTATAACCCAGCAATTAACCTTCTAGGAATATATCCAAGAGGAATTTTTATATATATTCCATAGGAGACACATGAAAGAACGCTCGTAATAGTAACTGGAACCAATCCAATGTCCATAAGTAGAGAAGAGGATGAACAAAATGTAACAGTCACAGAATGGAATGTTACATAGTAGTCAAAGCAAACAACAGTGACAACAAAAGTTTAGATGAATCTTAAGAATATAATATTAATTAAATGATAAAAGTGATCTCCAAAATTATTTGCAGCATTCTTATAAAATTAAAAGTAATTAAAATAAAAATATACAGACTTTTTGGAATATATATTGATGTAACAAAACTTAATAAACAGGAAACCAGGCAAGAAGGTCATGATATTCAGGATGATGGTCAACTTGCACTGGGGGAAGCAAGGAGACAGGGGGAGGGAGGAGTAAGAGCTAGATGTAGGTTAAATTTAAAGTCCTTGTTCTTAAAGCATGGTTAGTTCATGGGTATATTACATTATAAAATAGAGAATTAACTGAATAAAGGGAAGTCATGCATTAATCAATGATGTCAATATGTTATGAACCAGGAATTATCCAATTCTGTGCAACTGAGGTCCAATTAGAAGAATCAATATATAAGTCAAGTGGGTTTTTAAGTGCCAGCATTTGATAATTATAATAAAAAGGTATGTTATTTGTTATTAATTAACAGGGTTTTCAAGAACATATTTTGGATACAGGTCCTTTGTTGGATATATGTGTTGCAAATAGCTCCTCCTACTCTGAAAGTTGCCTTTGATGAACAAAATTTCTTAAATTTTAATACAGATTGATTTATTACGTTTTTTCTTTTATGGTCAGTGTTGTGTGTGTATTTTATAGAAAAAAAACAACAAAACACAAAACTTTTTTTATCCTAAGTTCTTGAATACCTATTATCATGTTCTCTTCAAATAGCTTTATTGTTTTACACTTCACATTTAGATCTAAAATCCATCTGCAATTTATATATCTGTTTGGTGAAAGGAAGTAATCTAGTTCCATTATTTTTTCCTTGTAGATATCTGATTGACCCAGCACCTTTTATTGAAAAGCCCATTGTTTCCTCCAATGAACTGCACTACCACCTTTGTCATTAAAAAAAAAAAAAACAAACAGAAAAGAAAAGTGAGTTTGATTTTGGGCTCTCTCTTCCATTCTACAGTTCAGTTTATCTTTCTAAACCAATAAGAGATTTATAACATCTCATGGTATCTGATAGCATAAGTTCTCCAACTTTTCTTCATCAAGACTGTTGTGAGTATTCCAGATTCTTTGCATTTCTGTGTGAATTTTAGAATCAGTTGTTGATTTATCATCCCCCCTTAAAAAACCCTGTTGTGATTTTGACTGGGATTACACTGAATATATATATCAATTTGGGAGAAATTGACATCTTGACAATACTGACTCAATGATACATGATATGTCCTTGCATTCATTTAAGTCTCCTTTAGTTTTCTTAGTAAAATTTTAAATTTAGTGTAGAAGTCCTATGCAATTTTTGTTAGATTCATTCCTATGAATTTGATATTTTTGATGTTAATACAAATTTTTTAGTATTTAATTTTGCACTTTTTTATTGTTGAATATATAAAGGCAGTTGATTTCTATACATTAATCCTATATTCAAGACTTTACAAAATTCACTTACTAATGCAGATAGTTTTTCTGTAAATTCTCTTAAATTTTGTAGATAAATGTCCGCAAATAATAAAAGTTTTGTTTCTTCCTTTTCTATTCTTACCCTTTTAATTTCTTTTTCTTGTTTCATTGCACTGTCTCCAGTATAATGTTGAATAAGAGGGGTGTGGCAGGCGCCCCTCTCTTGTTCCTAATCGTAGGAGTAAATTTTCTAATATTTAGCTATGAGTATATCAACTGGAGGTTTTTAGAGTCTTTATCAGATTAAGTAAATTCTCATCTGTCTTTAACTTGCTAGAAAGTTTTATCATTAATTGACATAATTTTGACAAATACCTTTTCTGCCACTATCAAGGTGATCATATAATTTTTCTGTTAAAGTGATAGATTACATTGATTGATTTTATAATGGAAGCCAAGCCTGCACACCCAAAATAGTTCACTGAGTCATAATATATTCTCATGTATAAATATTGTTGTATTTGATTTGCTGATATTTAACTAAGAACTTTTGCATCTATGCAAAATCATTCATGAGAGTGACTGGTCAGTAGTTTTCCTATCTTATAACGTGCTCATCAGGTTTCAGAAGTAGGATTATGCTGATCTCATAAAAAGAGTTGGATGTGTCCCATCTGTTCCCTTCCTCTATTCTTCAGAAGTTTTGGGCAAGACTGTGATAGTTCTCCCTTCAATGTCTGGAAGAATTCACAGGTGAGGCCATCTGTTGCCAGGGTTTTCTTCGTGGAGACACGGATTCAATTTTATGTGTATCAAAATATTCAGATTATCACTACAATATCTGTAATAATGTTTCCTTTTTATTCTGTACATTAGTAATTTGTGTTTCTTTCTTTTTACATTTATCAGTTTTGCAAGGTTTAATCAGTTTTGTTTAATCTTAAGTAGCTTTTAGTTTTGTTGATGTTTTTCTACAGTTTGCTTCTTTTCAGTTTTATTGGTATCAGCTGTTTATTTATTATTTCTCTTCTCTTTTCCTTGGGCTTGAATTAATGTGCTTTCTTGCTTTTTAAAATGGAACCTTAAATAATTAGTTTTCAACCTTTTTTCTTTTCTAATATAGCATTTAATGCTCTAAATTTCTATATAAGCACTGTTTATTTTCATCCCACAGATTTGGTAAGTAATACCATCACCATACTTTGGCTTCAAACATTTTCTAATTTCCATTTGATTTTTTTGGATCCATATACAATTTATAAGTGTATTGGTTAACTTCCACATAGTTGGGGTATTTGTAGTATTTTTTCTATAAATAATTTCTAGCTTAATTCCTTTGTGGTCACAAAACACGCTATGAATAATCTAAGTCTTTTGTCAGTACATGTAGCCATTACAGAGCCAGTGCGAAATACTTTCTCTTATTTTTATTTTATTTTTGTGTGTGAGTTAACATCCGTCGCCAGTCCTCCTCTTTTTGCGGAGGAAGACTGGCCCTGGGCTAATATCCATTACCAATCCTCCTCCTTTTGCCGAGGAAGACTGGCCCTGGGCTAACATCCGTGCCCATCTTCCTCCACTTTATATGGGACACCACCACGGCGTGGCTGACAAGCAGTGCATCCACAGGCACGCGGGATCCCAACCTGCGTTCCCGGGCTGCCAAGCGCAGATGAAACCTCTGCGCCACCGGGCGGCCCCTACTTTAACTCTTATAACCTTCATTTAGTCTTAGCTCTGCCTGTAAATTTATATTTATTGCTCAAACTTATTGTTAATTTCTATCCAGATATTTTGTGTATTGGGATTTCATTGATGTTTTGATTTACATCTCCCCAATGAAAAATGATGTTGAGCATATCTTCGTATGCTAATCTGCCATCTGTGTATCTTCTTTGGTGAGGTATTTGTTCAGTACTTTTGCTCATTTTTTATTTGAGTTGTTTGGTTTCTTGTTGTTGAGTTTTAAGAGTTCCTTCTATATTTTGAATACCAGTCCTTTATCAGATATGTGTTTTACAAATATTTTCTCCCAGTCCATGGCTGATCTTTTCATTCTATTAGTTTCTTTCACAGAGCAAGAGTTTATATATATGGGGTTTTTTGGTGAGGAAGATTGGCCCTGAGCCAACATCTGTGACAATCTTCCTCTATTTTTTGTATGTGGGATGCCGCCACAGTGTGGCTTGATGAGCGGTGTGTAGGTCCGTGCCCGGGCTGCTTAAGTGGAATGAGTGAACTTAACCACTATGCCACCAGGCCGGCCCCAAGAGTTTTTAATTTTAAAAAAGTCCAACTAATCAATTTTTTATTTTGTGAATTGTGCTTTTGGTGTTGTATCTAAAAACCCATCACCAAACCACAGTCGCCTAGATTTTCTCCCAGGTTAATTCTAGAAGTTTTATAGTTCTGCACTTTATATTTAGGCCTATGATTCATTTTGAGTTAATTTGTGTGGAAGGTATAAAGTTTGCATCTAGGATTACTTGTTTGCATATGGATGTCCAATGTACAAGTCATTTGTTGAAAAAGCTAGCCTTTCTCCATGGAATTGCCCTTGCTCCTTTGTCAAAGATCAGTTGAATATATTTGCATGAGTCTATTTCTGGGTTTTTCCATTCTGTTCCGTTGATCTACACATCTATTCTTTCACCAATCCTGTGCTGTTTTGATTATTGTGGCTTTATAGTAAGTCTGGAAATCAGGTAGTTTAAGTCCTCCAATTTTCTTCTTCTTCTTCAGTATTGTGTATTGTTCTTCTTCTTCAGTATTGTGTGGGTTTCCATGTAAAGCTTTCTTTCCATGTAAGCTTTAGAATCAGTTTGTCAATATCTACAAAGTAGCTTCCTGGCATTTTGATTGGGATTGTGCTTAATCCATACATCAAATTGGGAAGTACTGATATCTTAATAATATTGAGTCTTCCAGTCCATGAACACGAAATACATGTATATGTATTTGTAATATCTTTATGTATCTAGGTCTTTTATTTCTTTCATTAGGGGAATGAAAGCATATCTCAGAAGTTTTCTCCTATCTGGAATTTTAGCTGATATAATCCTTTTTGCTTCCTTAGCTCTCTGACAAATTGACAAATGTTATTTATTATAGTTTAGCTGATTTTTCCTAGCTGTTGCAAATGGAGTGTTGGACAACCCAGAAGTATGTAACTAACCACTTTTGTACACTTTGGGGATTTATATTTCCATTAAAAATGTATAAGCAACTATATGTATATAAACAGATATTTATCTTCACCTTTCTTCAAGAAACGATAATATACTATATGCACTTTATCATCACAATTTATTTTTTCCCCACATAGCAATACTTACTGTCACAGCATTATACATAAATATTCCTCATTCCATTTTACAAGTGGATGTACCATAGTTTATTCACTGGGTTATTTCTAGTCTCTTGCTCTGATAAAGAGTGCAACATTAAAAACATTGTTTAAATGTGTATTTTTAATTTCCCTTATACTAAAAGGCCATCACTTTTTGTGAGTTTTTAAAATAAATTTTTAAATGTATTGCACTGTGTTCAGAAAAATCTGTTTGTACTTTTTTCTGTTCTTTGGAATATATAAAAGTGTTGTTGTGGCCCAGGATATAATTATTTTTCATGTGTACTTGAAAATTTGGGCTATTGTCTATTATCTGGGTTCAGAGTCTGTGATAGAGCAATAAATTCTAGTTCACTTGATTAGGTCATCTATATCTTATAAACGTTTGTCCATTTTGTCTGTGTTGAAGAGACAAAGTTAAAATAACTTATTATTAGTATGATTCTATTTTCTCTTGCATCTTCTGAAATTTCTGTTTTAGAAACATTACTGCTGTGTTCTTGTATTCAAGAATGTTAATATTGTGTATTCGTTGTGGATTGTAAGGTTATATTCATATATATGTATCATATCTATCATATATATATAACCTTCACAATATGAATTCATATTATATATTCATTGTGGATTATAAGGTTATTACATAAAATACCCTTTGTTATTTCTTTTAAAACTTTTCATATGAATTTTACTTCAGTGACTATCAGGATTGTGACTCCTGTTTTCTTTTTCTTTGCATTTGCCTGATATATCTTTGCTATCTTTGTGTGGGAAAATGTTCATCATTTTTTTGTTGTTAGCACTTCAGAATCTCTTCGTTTCGGGTATGTCTTTTGCATGCAACATAATGTTGGATTCAGCTTTGTCAGCCAATCTAAAAATATTTTTACTTTTAATATTATGCCAATTTACACTTGTGAAGGATATATGTGTCGTATTATTTATTTCATGTATCATACTATTGGATCGCATGTGTGTGTGTATCTTTTATTATATGGCCAGTCTCTCTCTCTCTTTAGAGAACCCTGACTAATAAAATGCTGTTTTCAATATTGTTTTTCTATTCTATTCCTTTCATTTTCTTCTTTGGAGACTCCTATCATCATATTTGGATGTTCATTTCCTATCATCTTTGCCTGTCACTTTCTCTTGAACCATTTTTATATATTTATTTCTTTCCATCTTCTATTTTTCTTAAGGCATGATCAATGATGCTATTCATTCTTGTGTTTCTTCTAATTTAGTCTTTATTTCTGAAATAAAATTAGAATTTAATTAGAAACATAACAATGATGTTCTATTTTATTTCTAATTATTTCCTGAGTTTTGTTAGCTTTCTTTTCAAATCTTTTCTTTCAATAATATCATTTCTGAATTTTTTGTTAATCCTGATTTATACTATTATTTTATATCATCTATCATTTTCTTATTTATTTTATCTCATTCTTATTATTAAGTAATGGCTTTTACCTATTTGTGGATTCTTTATCTGTCAAGACATGATTCTGTTCTTTATTCCATTTTTAAAAATATAACTTTCTATTGCTCATGTTTAAGTAAGATGAATTTTACTGTACTCTTACACAGAAAGGTAGGTCAGGATAATTTTCTTGAGTTCTTGATACAAAAGCTCTCTCTTCTGTGGTTTTTGCCAAAAGTTTAAAACTTTGTAGGACCTGCTGATCTTCTTACCCTCCCCTCCTCTATTTGGATGTTCTCTTTCCTTGCCCCTATTGTCCCTGCCATGATCAATTTGGATTTTACTCCTAGTAGTTTCTCCTCACTTCAAGCTTCATCCTGGAAACAAGTTTCTTTTGGTTGGTCTAGGTGACATTACTATGGATCCTTTACTCATCCCAGTTTTTTTCTGATGGTTTCAGAATAGCCTACTGAGATGTCCAGTTAGTATTTATTTATGTTTTAGGGGTTCTCCAGTTATAAAGTTTGCCAGGAATCCCTTTGCCCTCCCTCCACTATCTCCTATGCAGTTTTAATGCCGTGAGGATCTTGTAATTGGCAGTTTGTCTTCACCCATTCGTATTTTGATACGTACAGGGTATCTTGTCACCAAGTATTGGTCTAGAAGTCATCTAAGGCCTTCTGGTTTTTCTATCCTGGATGACTCCAGTGGCTATTTGAATGGGTGATCCAACACGTGGAGCTCACAGTGTCTTCACATCTCCAGTTCTCTTGATCCTCTGCTCTACCCAACTTCAGGTGTCTACACCAATGGCAAAACCTGATAAACAGGTAGAAATACCTTGTGGCTGACATCCTAAATTAGGTGTCACACGTGCATCTTTCCCACTCTCTGTTGCTCACAACACATCACAACTCTCGTTCAAACTCACGGAGAACACCAGGCTATGTTCTCTCAGGAGGACTTTCCCAGCCTGGATCAGTCCCATTACTTGTCTTACACCAGGGCTACAGATCATGGTTAGACTGAAAATCCCATGAAAGAAATAGCTATCCCTGTGTCCTCAGTAACGAGCATGAAGCTGGACACATTATGCATGCTCAAAAAATATCTGAGTAGCTAAGACAGTCTCACAACTGTAGACCAAAACCACCATAAAGACATGGCCTCCATCTCAGCCAGTACCTCACATCTGTACTGGACTTTTTCTGTTTGCTTTCAATATTTTTCTTCTCTTTTTTCTCTCAGTAGTTATTTTAAACTTCCAGTTTATTTTAGACTAAGTCTCTTACTAACCACTCATTCTCAAACAATCACATTTATTCATTATTTTATTCATTAACTTAATGCACCAGTTGCCAAAAACCATGTTTGGCATTGGGGACCCAATGGTGAGCCAAAGCAGACATGACTCAAGCCCTCATGGGGCTTATAGTTTAATAGGGGGGACAAAATATTCTGGTGGAAATTGCAACTACACTAAGTTCTCTGAAGGAGAGGAACTTGGTGCTATGAGACCAATAATCAAGCAAGTTGACCTAGGTAGGAGCATTCCAGAAGGCTTCTTGCAGAATGTCACTTGAACTGAGCTTCAACAGGTGTGTTGGGATGAACCAGAGGAAAGCAGGTGAGTAGTAGATAGCATTCTGCCTAAGTCAAATAGCACTGTCAAAGCCCTGGTGACTGTCTTCCAGGTCTCATGCCTACATAAGTTACACATACAGTCAGAGGATGCCAGTCCTCTGGCCTCTTCAGTGACTCAATTTGTTATTTTCCTGGCCTATCCATTAGTCTCTCATGACCTTGTTGATAGGAGTCCATCCTGAGAGATGGGATTCTTCTCTGAGCCTTTTTGCCTCATCTGGTCCTCCCTGACTTCACCACATCTTTTTTCCAAACATCTAGATTAACTAAACACATTTGACTTTGTACCTCTTCAGGCCTCAGTTTTCCTACTTATCACATGAGAGTTTTAGACTAAGGGCGCTCTAGGACCATTCTCAGTCCCAGAAGCTTCTGAAAGGAGCTCCCTCCACTGGCAAGAAGGCAGTGTCATGCACACAGCAGCTTGCAGAGAAGAAGAATGCCACTGTCTCAATACAGGCCTGCATTCAAAGCCCCCTGCCCTGTGTCTATGGGTCTCCTCTGTGTCTACATTCCCAAAGCCCCTGGTGACACCCCTTCTTTTCTAGAAGTACAGGACAAATAAGGTGTCGATAGAAATCTGCCAAATATTTGCCCTTTTGGACACCGGGAAATGAAGGAAGACCCCTGGGTAAAACTCACTAAACTGAGGGGCAGACTGGAGCCAGGCTGAAGGAGTCAAACTAGAGAAGGGGTCAAGAGACCCACCCCTGGAGGCCAAGGAAAGCACATCCAGGGCTGGCCTTGTCTCTCAGTTTCAGGGTCTTCACCATCAATCCTCTGGTTAAAACACCACAGTCCATGTTAAAACAAACACTGTTACCGGGTATCACTGGCCTGCAATGAAAGCAAAACAGCTACTGCTCTCTGTTAATTGATTCCAGGATCAAACATCACATGCCCTTATCCTAAGGATTTAGGGCCGAAGTCACAGGCGACTGGGAAAATACTTTCTTTTAGGCACTGTGGGGTTTAACCCAG
Source organism: Tapirus indicus (assembly GCA_031878705.1). Classification (NCBI taxonomy): domain Eukaryota; kingdom Metazoa; phylum Chordata; class Mammalia; order Perissodactyla; family Tapiridae; genus Tapirus; species Tapirus indicus. The sequence goes on from CM062921.1 coordinate 78,323,762, forward strand.
AGGAAAAGCTCCAAATTTCTGAGTGTTCAAGGCTCTCTTCCCCCAGGGCCCTTTTTATTTCATCACCTCCTTCCATGCCCCCATACCTATGGTGCCCACCACTTCCCTTCTCCATGCTGATCCATGACCCTTACTTTGCTCCTGTTTCCTCTCTCTCTGTCCCTCTTGCCCTCTCCCCCTCATTGTGACCTACTTTATATCTCTCCAGCCAATCCGACCCATGCCTCCAACCCCTTCTCAGACCTCATCCCTGTGAATCATCCCTCCCTCACTTTCATTCCCGTCACATTTTGTTCACTATACCAGGATAAGGCCCAATACTTTATGTAGCAGTTCACTATTTACTCATCTGTCTCCCCCACCAGACTTTGAGCTTGCCAAAGACAAGCATCACACCGTGTCTTTTTCCCCAGCACACAGTGCAGGACCTGGAACGCAGTGGTCATTGACGAATATTTGCTGCATTGGATCATTCTTACTCAATCCCTCAGCCTGGGAAATGGTTCAGGAGCAGCTGGTCCCTTAGTACATAAGCGGTGCTTTGGAAAAGATCAGCCCACAGGCCTGTTCTGCAGCATCTGGCTGTAGGTTCTTTTTTATGCCCTGCCCCAACTGTGAATGCAAAGCGTGCAGCTCTGGGCCCAACTGTGGCTCAGGATGCAGCTCAACCCTTGCACGAGGCCCCTCTGAAGCTACCAGGCTCCTTCCCACAGCCCCTGCTCTCAAAGAGCCTCTCAATACTGCTTCAAATGGAGTGACACAAAATGTGGCTCTGCAGATGGAGTAGCCAGGACAGGGAGTGAAGAGGGTCTTGGCTCCAGAGAAAATAGAGGAAATTGTTCTCCCAAGCTCTAGAGAGAACCCTGGCTGAAGCAAAGAGCCCAAGTTCAGTCCCCATCAGGCACCAAGGGGGTGGGAGCATGGTGGTGGGGTCAGAGGGGGGTGGGATGAAAAGGGGGACTCAGGAAAGTTGTTGGACTCCAGGTTCATCATCTGCAAAAGAACAGCCTTGCAACCTGGAATTCTAAGATTTTAACCCAAACAGTAATATAGCTAAATGTGAAGCTGAGATCATTTTTATCCTGACCCACTTATTCTGAGGTGACTTTTTTTCTTAATGGAGTGGAAGGCAAATCCAAACCAACTTTACTCACGTGCCAGTAGTCTGTGTTAGGCGAGGCAGGTGGACGAGGGCTCTCTCTCCAGGTGTGGAAACCGTGGAGTCTCTTATGCCTGGGTTTTTAGTCACGTTAAAATCCTTAGGGCTTAAGCCCATTTATTTGTATTTGTTTGCATTTAAAAAAAAATGGAAACTTCCTGTTCTTTTAAGGTTTAATCCAGGCATCCTGGATTCCTGACGGGCTCCCACAAAAGATAACTGGAATAAATTTATTAAAAAGAGCTCAAAGCTCACAGAATCAACTTCCCTATGGGCATGTGCACCTTGGCTTAGACTTGAAGGTGAGCAGGGTAGAAAGAAGGTGTTGTTAGAACCCATCTAAGCCAAACATTTAAGACTTATTTTTGAAGTAGTTGGTGAATCCAAAGCAATAAATATACTGACCCTGATGCATTCTTTACTTGTGTCTTTTTCTGAAAACAAAAATGTTGGGGAGCTTGTTTTCCATTCCAACCTGAATGTTATGTAAGCTCTCAATCAACAAACATTTACCAAGTTCTCTCCCTGGGTGAGGCCCTCCGCCAGGTGCTGGGACATAAACATGCTCAAGAAACTCGAGAAACTCAGAGAGTGGAGGGAACGGAGCAAGGGGGTCTGAGAGGAAGGGTGGGAGTGCTGTCCTGGAGTTTGTCCGGGAGCAGGAGCCATAGTGCCAGTCACAAGGCTTCCAGAAAGAACACACAATGGCTCTTCATGGACACAGGCAAAGGAGTAGGAGTTTGCCAGATAGAGAAAGAGGGTGGCGTCTGGGAGAGGGAACAGACTGGACAAGGCATGGGAATGTGACATTGTGAGCGTCTTCAGAGAAGGTTGAACAGGTGAAGGCAAATGATGTCAGGCTGGGTGAGAAGACAGACAAAACACATCCCTGAAAAAGTCAAATTAGGAAGTAATGAAAATTCCAGACGAAGGTGTTAGGTACTGACCCTCCGGGCAATGAGGAGACAAGCCAGGTTTTTAAGCAGATGACGTGTTCAGACTTGATTGTAGAAAGATCTCTCTGCAGCAGTGTAGGTGATGAATGGTAAGGTAAGATATTAGTCACAGAAGACCAGGCAGGAAGCAGTTGCAAGGAGTTGGAGATGGCGAAGGGAACAGCAATGCACTAGGAAAAAGGAGATGAATCCAAGAAACGTTTAGGAGTAAAGATGCCCAGCCCCAGAAGGATGGAGAGTGAGGAATAGGGTGGACTCAATAATGTCTTACTAGGCTTCATGCAGATGATGGTGTTTATGACAATGATAATATCACGAGGGTGGCCGATGCTTGTGGCACTTGCTATGACCCGAGCACAATTTTAAGCACTTTATACCTGTGAACTCATTTAAGCCTCCCCACCAACCCTATAAGTAGATACTGTGCTTATCACTATTTTGTAAATGAGGAAACTGAGGCACAGAGAGATTAAGTAACTTGCCCAAGTTCACACAGTAAGTGGTGGACCCAGGACTCAGACTCACGTGGTCTAGTTCCAGAAGCTGCAGCTTAGCTGCTCCACAGGTATTCAATTAAGGATGTACATGACAAGAGGGGATGCAAGCTGAGGTGAAAAATGTGAGTTCGGCTTTGGACAAGGGAGGCTGGGGTGCATGTTCTCCCAGGAAGACACGTGCAGGGGCTACTGGGAAAGCTTCAGAGTCTCTGTGTTTGCAGAGCTGCCTCTGCACAGGAGCCAAGCGATCCCCCAGAGAAGCAGCCTAGTGCAGCCAAACCAGCCCAGTTCTCACCCAGGCTCTGCCAGTTACTAGCTGGGTCAAGTCGCTTCATCTTTCTGGAACCAGTCTCCTCATCTATAAAATGAGCATAATGTCAGTACTTCTTGACACTGTGCAGATTAAATAAGACATCTCATATAAAGCTCCAGGTGCAGGCCCTGGCACATAGATGTGGCTTGAAAAATATCTAAATTCCCTCCCAGGGATGTGGTACTTCACTGGAAGTGATCCACTACTTACATGACCTCTGTAGTTAAGAAACATGTGGTCAGAACTATCTCCTCAAAGTCAGGAGAAAACTAGAGGATGGTCTAGGAACAACTCATATCCTGCACTTCCTGTTCCCTGGCAACAGCTCAATGGACAGGGTGACCTGCTCTGTGAATGATCCATTTCCTGACGTCCACGGGCAGCCTACTCCCTGCCTGGTATCGCCACTGGGCTCCAGAAACATAAAGACCACTCTGGACAGAGAGAGGTCATTTCCACAAAGCGAGGAGGAAGGACAGAAGACACTCCAGAAGGAGGTGCCTCTGAAACAACTGTTTATCAAATATGTGTCATGCTGCTTAGAGTTAATGCCCTTCCTCACTGATGTGGGCCACGAAGAAGGAAAGACCACGTCAACTTCTGTTAGCACAATGGGCGCTTTTTAAATGGCGCATAGCATAACAGTGCAAATAAAGTGCTATCTCTCAAAACACTGTAGACGACATTTTCAGAAATATCCTCAGTTCTTACATCCCAGGGGTCACACATGCAAGAATTTAAAGGATTGAAACTGAATGGAAGAAGCCACATTCAAAAATCTAGATGGAATACCCCGCTCCAAGGGTTGGCCACTTAGTTTAAAAGTAGCAGCTTTGATGGTTGTTAAAGTGGAAGTCAAGGGGAGGTTGGGCAGAGAAGTCCACCACCTTGGCAAGAGTCAGTCTGGGTCACAGCAGAGGAGCTGGGTCTGGACCCCAGTTCTCCGACTCCTGCTCTAAATGCATCTGGCTCAGGCTAGAAATCTCTGCCCGACCTGTGGTCCCTGGGACACAGCGGCAAAGGCGATGAGGAACACCCACTCCTTTCTGCTCTAACCCTCTGGGGGCACTGGAGAGATTTTAATTTTCATTCCTAGGAAGCTCAATTGCTATGCCTTTTTGAAAACATATGGGAGAATTAAATTACTCCTTTAATGTGTCTATTATTAATAATTACACCGTTAGAGAATTATAATGGACAATTTTATTATTTTGCTGACATCGTGTTAGATTTGTTATTATCATACATGCTTGTTTTCTTAAAATGATGCTAGCTCTCCACAAGGTTTTGTTATTTTTTTCCTGGTGAAGTTCAACTTATCTGTCAAAGCTCAGGCACATCCTCAGCATCTCTCAGCATTCCTCCCAAGGTTGTGATTCAGGACCTGTTGCTTTCTCCTCTCTGCTCCATAGCACTTTGATCAGACCACTGCATAGGACTGATATCTATAATGACTATTGGTTTATATGACTTTTCTCCTAGGAAACTCGGCCATGAGTCCACCGAGCATGGGAAGACTGTCTTTAATCCTCATAGTCTCAGTGTTGCCACGGTGGTCGCCCCTGCCTGTGTCCTTATTCCTCTAGAATAGATTGCACAATCCTGATCTGCAACTAGATGCACTGCTCATGTTATCAACAGTAACCACCATACTCAAACCTTGTGCTCTCCCTCAGAGACTGGGCTGAAAAACCACCAATTCAATACCTAATTTTTTAATTTAAGGTCTTCCACTTACAGGAAAATGAAAAAAAAATCCTGCTTAAGCAAATGAGTATAGAATCCAGTGTCTAAGAAACAGTTTATATTAACAGCCTGGAAACACTGGGCTGGCAAGTCACACCAAGTGGAACTTTCAGAATGTGCTCTTGCTTCCGAAAGAGAAACTCCAAGCATGCATGGGTGGTCCCTTCCATATGTAACAACTTAGACTTTAAGATGTCCTGCAACATTTGGAGGCCTCTTTTAAAAGGACTGTAAAAATGAATGCTTGGCCCATACACTTTACAGGCCACTTGGGCAAGAGCCAATTGTCAGCCATAAATGGGTCCTGTTATTCCAGTGCATACTGAGGGTCAACTGTCCTCCTAAGAACCACTCCAATCCCTAGCTAATGACTTCTCACTAAACTGGTGATGGGGACAGCTTTCTTTGGGAAGCTCCATCTTCCTCATTCTCAAGAAGGCCTGTGTTCAGGAAGTCGTTGCTTATCCCTGAAATGTTTGCAGTGGAATGCAATTATGTTCAGCTTACTTGGCAGTAAATTTGATGTTGGCAAGACAAAAGAGGTTTCCACAGAGTTTCATTACTAGTATTAGTGCTATTACTACCATTAGAACCATAGTAATAATAAGAATTACCATTATCAGATTTTTATCACAACTAGGAGGAAGACGTTCTTATCATTTGCAGCTTATAAAGAGGGAAACTGAAGTTTCGAGAAGTTAAACACCTTACCAGGAGTCATACAGCTGGCAAGAGGGAGGGCTGATGCTTGGATCAAAGCTATTTACTATAAACATCACACCCCTGCCAGTTATGTCATACTCCTCCCAGAGTGAGTTCTAAGCATCAGGCACTAAAACACCATATTCTGCCCCATTGTCCTCACCTGTGTCATCTGCAGCCACCAAATACAGGACACTGTTGGCCATAAGAGAAACCAGATGAGGAAGTACTCAGCAAACACACTACTGGAAAACAACCTTTCTAACAATGTGGGAGAATGTCATCTTTGTTGATAAAGGGTGAAATCGTTTGACAGATAAAATGGTAACTTATTGCATTGTTCTATGGCTTTGGTTTATTATATACATTTAGATTTGTAGGTACTATGATAGTACCATCCACCATTTCCAGATTTCTGTAGAAAGGGTTAGCAGAATACAAAAATAGAGAGAAGCCACCATTGGCAATGAAATGAAGTACCATCTATGCATAGAAATTTCTGCTGGAAATAGAGCAGATGGGTCTAGATTATAAAAGGCAGAAGCCTGACTCACAATTTTGCTCCTTTAAAAGAAGACATCAGGGAAGGACCACTAATATCTCTCATCTCAGACGAGTAAGCTTTGGCTAGAAGGAGGAGGGGCTGAAAAGCCTATTCTGTGAGGATTCCTTCCAGAACAAGTGGCATTCCTAAGCAGGAATCCAGACAGCAAAGCCTCCTCCTTTTCAATGAGCAGTTTGGGAGACATGAACTCAATATATATTGCATGGCTATTCTGTGACTCTTTACAAGAATCAGACCTGGTCGAATAATCAGCAATTTTGCTATAAGCACAGAGTGGAGAGATCTCAACATACCATGCCTGGTGTTGGAGAGTTAAGAGATGTGGAATCCACTCCTTTTCCTGGAGGGTGTGGGGGGCAGATGAGTTTCAGGGATGCATTGTGGGATAGGATCACCCCAACTGGTGGAAAGGAGCTATAAAAACTTAGATAAGTTTGAGAAAACCTGAGAATAATAGAGTGTGTGTAGCATGATGGAAGAAACTGCACACAGCTAAGAAAAACTCTTCACTTGGCTGGACGCATGGCCAAAATGATGTGGAAGAGATAGCGTAGCACTAACAGAAGGAAGTGTCTGGATAAGTAGTCAACAGTGATGTTGCCAGTTCCCATACCACTGTGCAGCAGGCAGAGTTCCAGAAACTGCTGCAGTTCCTGGAGAGGGACTGTGTGGAATGGATGGAACTCAAGAACCAGCAGAGTCCTGGACTTAGAAAGAGGAGGATGCCAAGGGTGGGGTTATTGTTCAACAGAGATAGTAACAGGGTTTGTGGTCAGTGACATTGAATGTTATTGCAGGCTTGAAGGCCAGGTGGCACTGTTTGCAAAACCAGGGGTTTGGCAAGGATAGAAACCAACATAGACCTTGTTCAGACTCCAGTGTGTAGGCATGGAGCCCTACTGCTTCCAGGGCCACAAGGACACATAGCCACACTCTCACAAAAACCCAGACATCACATTGTGATCAGTGGGGACAGGAAGAAATAGTAAAAAGACAATATATGCCTGAAATAGACTATTTTGAAAAAGAAGACATTTAGATGCTGCTAAATGGCAGATACAAGTAACCCTCTCCAACACCCTCCATACTCACCAGGGCAGGGAGTTATGAGAGAGATTAGATTAGATCAGTTATTGAAAATAACATGAAGTTTCTTTGAAATTTGTTTAGGGTTGTATGGGGAAATTTAAGAGAAAAGTCACTGAGCCTGTGAAAGATGCCTGAAATCGAAAAATGCACCCCTCCCCAAACTGCCTCTCCAACTGGGGAAAAGGAAATAAATTTCTGAATCACATTCCCACCAAGATGTGAAAAGATACTGAATCTGTATAACCAATACCAGCATTCCTGAAGGAGTAAGAATCTATATATATTTGAAATTTATATGGAAATGAGAAAGATAATCCACTCCCCTCACCTCCACAATCACAGAGAACTTAATGAGCCCAAGAGAGAATTACCTTGAGAAATTTATCCAGAAATCAAAGGATGATTAGACTAAAGGAAAATTAGACTAAAGATGAGAGTCTTGAAGGAGACAATGCCTGCTGGTGTGGATGATGTGGACCCAGCACTAACCACATCTTTCCTTCCACCATGATTATTTCTGGGCAGAGCATGTAATTCAAGGTTACTTGACCAGGATGATCAGGATTTCTGTTCAGTAACTGTGCGAAGAGATGTGCCTGGATGTGAATGAGGAGGTCTATAACTCCGAATGCTGCTGGAAGCCCTCTTGATACCATGCAAGAAGCCAGCCTGGAGATGAAGGGAACACAAGGAGGACTCTAGAGCCAAGGCAATTGACAGAAACACTGTCAGGGACTCTTCTCATTTCTTGCCTGAAGCATGAACTCCCTCTGGATTTTCAGAAACAAAGCCAATATATTTTATTTACTGTTTAAGTCAGACTTTCTGTTACATTCAATTAACACAGAGATGGAAGAAAGATCCAGAAGATTGATTACATATTTAACAGTTAATGTGATAATATAAGAAATAGTCAAGACAACTTAGCTGAACTAAAGAAACCTTAGTCAGAAAATGTTCACTAAGTACCAGCAAAATTAATTAAAATAATCCTATGCCTGAGCATTTCCTTAGGCTATATATTTTTTAATTTCAAGGATAAAAAATCCCAGAAGCATCCAAGAAAAAAAAGAAGCAGCAGAAAGGGAAGGAAAGGGGAAAGAAAGAAAGTGGGATCAGAAGGAGGAGGAGAACGGAAGGAGAGGAGAAGAAAAAAAGGAAGAAGAAAATTCTAATGAAACAAAAAGCTATTCCAGCTTCAAACTTCTTGAAATTCTGACAAAAGACATTTGAAAAGAACCTAGTTTTAAGGGGAAAACTCATGATAAAAGAATTAGAAGAATCTATGCCTAGACATGGTGGTCTAGTGGTTAAGATTTGGCACTCTCACTGCCATGGACTAGGTTCATTTCCCAGTTGGGGAACCACACCATCCATCTGTCAGTTGTCATACTGTGACAGCTGCATGCTTCTGTGATGCTGAAAGCTATGCCACTGGGATTTCAAATACCAGCAGGGACACCCACAGTGGACAGTTTTCAGCAGAGCTTCTAGACTAGACAGGCTAGGAAGAAGGTCCTGGACACCCACTTCTGAAAAATTGGCCATGAAAACCCTATAAATAGCAGTGGTGCATTGTCTGGTATAGTGCTGGAAGGTGAGAGGATGGTGCCAAAAGACCATGCAGGGTTCAACTCTGCTATACACAGTGTCGCTAGGAGTTGGAATCGACTCAATGGCACTAACAACAACAAATGCCTAGACAAATTGTCTACTTGTGCAAGAAATTTACACTTTCACTTATAAAAAGTCCTCCAGAGTCATGAAAATAATCAAAGCAGGACACACCAGCTGACTGGGAGATGAATCCTTGTACTGGAATTTGCATAAGAACTTCACAATAAACATTGGTGGAAAAGGATGCAACTTGTTTGCTTAACTAGAGCTCAGTCTAAAAAAAATTCCTTTTGAAATTTTATGAAATAATTATTAATTATGTAAAACAATAACATTTGAATAATAATGACAATCTGGATATAAAGTTCCAACATAGAAAAACAATTGAAAAGAAGAACAGTTCTGAAACACACAAGCTAGATACTTCATACAGGGTTTCAGAGAATAGAAAAATAAACTGGGGGGAGAGAGAAAGCATTGCAAATCATGGCTAATAAAAAAATCTTACAAAGATATCACAAACAGAGAAAACCAACTAGCCAGCATTGTTTTTGAATCCACATGTAATGGTCTAACTGGAATACTAGGAATGGAATCCAGCAGATTATTCAAAGAACAATACATATTCTGAAATTTGAACAAGAGACCACGTCATGTGTTAACCAAACCCCATTTCCTTTTCCACTTGTACACACAGCTATACTGCATTTCCCAGCCTCCCTTGCATCTTAGATGGAATCATGTGACTAGTTCTCACCAATAGAATATGAGTATGATAAGGACTGACACCAACTACAACAGTGGGTGTCCTGTCCTCCATGGTCTCCTTCTTCCCTGTCCACTGGCCAGAGTCAGGGGATCCAGAAAGGGTTCTGGGCCCCTGGAAGATGGTGGCACCCCTCAAAGAGGAGGCTAGACTCCTGAGTAAAGCAAAGCCCCTCACCAACCAGCACTGGACTGAACAAGAGCAGAAATACGACTTTTATTGTATTAAGCCACTGAGAATTTGGAGTTTTTGTTACAGAAAATAGTCTACACTAACTAATAAAATCATGTATTCCAATATTTTGAGGAAGACAATACAGGGGGAGAAAAGAATATAATACATCATAACAGGAAATTCAAGAAGAAGGAAAAAAATATATAATTATTTCAATAGATGTGAAGAAAGCATTTGATAAGATTTAACATCTAATATTGATTTAAAATTCTTTTTAAAAACTTAGAGAAACTGAATAAATGGATGCATTCTTAAAATTGGTAGCAAATACTCACTTGAATGCAATATTCAAACCAATTATACAACACAGTGGTATAGTTTTAGAGATATTTCAATTAAAGACAAAATAATAATGACTGAAAAAAGTTCTAGCCATTACATATGACAATAAGCTTAAAGGTTATAATCTTTGGGGAAAAGGAGACAAATACATCATTCACATACTCTAAAAACCTATAATTAGCTGCTGTATTTGAGTTAATAATAAAATTCTGCCTGGTGGCTAAATACAAAACAAATATACAAAATTCCTGAGTTTTTTTTATGCATCAGAAATGATCAATGAGAAAAATCCTATAATGAAGATCCATCTTAAAACAGAAAAGGACAGGAATAAAGAAGAGAGAAGGGACTTGGGATGAATATAGAGAGGCAAGTGTAGGATCACTATTTGAACATTTTAAAATGGTTCAGTGACATGGAAAAATATAGACTGTACTGAGAAACATCATATGCTAAATTCTAGTTAGGAAAATGCATTCGTACTTAATTTCCAAATCTCTCAAAGAATATCTACAGTACTGCATCCTGAAGTTTTTCTCTGAATATATAGTTGATTCTTCTAATGCTTTTTATATTTTTTTCAAAATTTTCCTAATGGAAGATGTATTTTTATTAGAAAAATATGCTAAATAATAAAAAAGAGTTTAGAAGGATAACTAATTCCAAGTATGTATAAAGACTTTCGGGAAAATATTTTTTCTGACCTGGCTAAGTTAAGGGCTACCCCTTCTGATTCTACCCCATGTCCAAGCAACAGTGCTCCAATGTCCTCGGAAACCTCTCTGAGGTGTGAGAGGCGTTCCACTCTTGGCTTTGGCCCCTTGACTTTGTTATTGCTGTATAGCCTTCCTGGGTTTTTCGTTCCTTTTCCCTAATCAAAGGGGCATCAGTGTTCTGTTCTCTAAGAGCTCTTTGAATTCTGAACTGTCCTTAATTCTGTGTGCATGAGCCTGTCACCCCCAATCCTACTGCGTCAGTCTCTGCATTTCATTAGGAAGCAGAGGGGTTATAAGAAGAGAACAAATGAGCATCCATGGAACAGGGAATCTCTACTCCTGCCCAGATCTCAGGATAGTTTCATATTTGGCAGCAGAGGGATTTTGACTGTACGCTTGGGCCAAAACAGGCTTTTATTCTAAATACCCCAAATTTCTCTCAGAGGAGTGTTCCAAGATGAATTATTCTGATTTCTGGGAAAAATCTTCCACGCTTCTAAACACACCTACCTTGCCATCGACATTGGTATGTGTTCCCTTCATCCTGGCCCCAGACCCCCAAAATAAGCAATGATTTCATTATGAATTGAACTGAGTAGCTTCGTGGCATAGATTCTCATCTGCATTTCCCCACGTGGATTGCCTAGATTACTTTAATGCTCTGCTGAGACTCGGTGATCCCAAAAGCAACTGGATTATATATACCCAGAATAAACTCCATGGTGACTTAGTACTATATTTTAATTAAGTTTTACTTAAATATATGGTTTTGGCATTTTAATATACTTGAATGGTCCTGTCATACAATTAGAGTCATTTTAGGGATGCATAGGGAATACAATTTCAGGCCCACTCTCCTCATTTTCCAAATGAGTTGACTGTGGCTTGGAAGGTTAAGTGACTTTCCCAGAGTCACGTGAGCGGCAAGCCCGACTCTGTGACTTGTATAAGGGTCTGTCCCATTCGTGGGGAGGGGGCTTTGTACGTTGTGGACAACAGGAACATCATGGCCACCACAGTTGTGAGGTTGCCAGAGACCAGGGCCTGAAGCAGCCTTCATGTCTCTCCATCTTTTCTTGGCTTGAACGTAACTCTTGCCTTTTTGCTCCCACTTTCCCGTGGATATGACCCTTCCAGGATGGTGTGGTTTCCCTGGCGTGTGACCAGTGTCTTGGGTCCCTGGTTTCAGTTCCTCTCCTCCCTCTTGGCCTGGTATTTGCTGTAGTCTCTAATTTCTGTTCAGTGTGGCTTGGACCTCTCCTCTCCGTAGCCCCAGGCTTGGGGCCTGGGCTCTAGATTGCTGCTAAATTTTGGTGCTGAGATTAGACCCAGGCCTCCTAATTTTCGGAGCACAGTTATCTGCTTACATCACATGTTTGAATTCAATAAAATTGGTTATAGACTTGAACCTCGGGTAAGGCTATCCAAAGGCCGGTGCTTTATGAGTTAGAAATAATTGGAAAAAACAGTCTTCCCTGGTTGTTAATCTAGGGTTTTCTTTCCTCTTGTAGGTGAAATTACAATTAAAACATAGTTTAGATAATTAGGGCCAGTTGCCCTGGATTCACAAAGAGGAAGACTGACAGTCAGCAAAACAGCTCCCCAGGGAAGGGTGGAAATTCTGCAATATCTGGTGCTCCCAGCTCCAGGGCTGGAAGATGGGCATGGAGCCATGCTCGATTACCATGCAATCACAAGTAGGGTGTGGGTAGGACCATGACAACAACGTTGTCATGTCAAAAACAGAAATGCACCCAGGGCAGGTCTCCAGCTGGTGGAGTTGAGGGGTGCTTGAAGATGCCCCTGCCGACCTTACTCATACACACACAAGAACTGGGGGCTGTCAGTGAAGACTTGGGAAGACCACCTCCGTGGGGAGCACCCAGCCGAGCAGAACTAGAGGGGGAGTTGGAGACCATTTAGATCACCTGACTCATCTCACAAACCTGGAACGTTTGCCCACTGCTCACAGACACATTTCAGCGCCCTGTTGGAACTTGAAGCTTTGCACATAAGCTGTCCTGGCTCTGCTCCCAACTGGCTGTGCGAGCTACCTAACCCAGTCTTCTTGCTAGTCTCAGTGCTTTTCAATTCTTGTGCTGCTGCCTGAAATAACATTAGGGCCTCCAGAGCCCTTTATTAAAATGCAAACACCACAGGAAGGGTTATAATTTATAAAGGCATTGGCCAGAATCTTACCTTGGAGCTAGTTAAGAACATAAGAGCGGTGTAAAAGGCATGGTGTGGGGAGAGGGTGCTGATGGAAAGCCCGGAAGATAAACCCAGCGACTTCTCAGTGTCTTGGACGAGAATGTTGACACCAGGCTGATCACATTTGCAGATGTGTCAAAACAGGGAGAGGGAGAGAATGCAGTGGATGACAGAACAGCATACAAAATGGTGTCAGAGACCCGAATAGAGAAACTGAATGTAAAATGATGAAATCAACACAGTGGAAAGACTTCTCGAAACAGAAATTGGATGTCAAATGTTATGGACTATCCTGAGAAAAAGGAAGACAAAACAACCGCTTTTTACCTGCTCTGGTCAGACCTAGTCTAGCCCTCATCACCACATTCCAGGCAGCCACTGCCAGATCAACAGAAACTGAGATGGAACTTATCTGTCATGCTGACATCAGCATGATCTTTGAAAGTAAGAGGGAAGAACTAGGATCAAAGGAGAGATTCTATGGAGAGACAGATTTTGCTCAATACAAAGAAGAACTTTTTTAAAATGGAACAATTAGCATTGACCAATAATGGGATGAGTTTACTTTGTGAAGTAAGGAATCTTCTATCACTTTATGTTTTCAAGAGGAGACTGTTCAATCACTGTCAGAGGGAATCCTGTGTGGGTGGAACGTTAAAATATGACCATTAAGGCTCCTTCCAGACTACAAAAACCTGTGATTAAAAAGTAGAAAATTCAATCTGCTGTAATCCTGCCCACTCAGAGGCCCAAGCCTCTGGAATTCAAATAGGAAGGGTCTCCAGACCCCTGGAGCTTGCAGAAACCAGATGGATGTTCTCATCCAAGAGGATGATACATTGAAAGAGGACCCCTGATGGATCCTACACATCTTAAAGAAGAGAGAGCCAAAGTATAGAAAGGGAAGATTAGTCAGTGTGTTCTGGATTCTTCTGAGCAGTAAGGAGAACAAGATCATTTTAATGCAAAAGACCACTTGATTAAAATTAGCTAATGTTTATTTACTTTTCTCTTCACCAGCACTGGGCTGAGCACTTAATCCTCACCAGAAGCCTAAAGGCAGATACTAGTGGCACCACAATTTACAGACGAGGAAACTAAGGTAGCAGAGCCAGCTGCTGGACACAGGTCTGGCTGATGCTAGGGCACCTTCTGGTGGTCGGACTGGAGAGAGAAGTGCAGCAAAGCCCTGATTCTAGAAGGAACTGAACATAATAGACAGCTGACTCAGCAATCCTTGAATTTGGAAGAGCGGAGTTGAAAGTTTACCACAACCATCTCTCTCAGTCCTATGAGCTACACCATTTGTTCAATCACAGTGACCTGTAGGAACTCCGTGGGGTTCACATCTCTGTCCTCAGCATGCCCCACAGGTTCCAGCCCATGGCAGGACGACAGCAAGTGTGAGAAGTCAAAAGAGCAAATGTGTGACTCTGGTTTGGTGATTGTCCACAGCGGCTGCACATTAACTTAACTGGGGTGAGCTTTTGAAGATATGCACACCAGAGCTTTGCTTACAGGGTAGTGCCTGGGCATGGGTATTTTTTTTTTGTAGCTGGCCAGATACTTCTAAAGCACAGAACTGCCACAAACAATTCCAGCCGGACCATGGAGAGGTTATTCCTCAGCTCGGTTCCTGTTTTTCGTACCTAAGCCTATAGGAGCTTCTAACTTTGCATACAAGAGAGGAAGGAAGAACGTACTAATTAAACAAATGAAAAAGGAAAGGAGGATAATTTTAACATGTATTTTTAAGATTACATATTGTAATCTGTCTGGTTTGAAACCTTGAAGCGGTCAGCAAAATTTAGTTTCTTGTTTGTAAGACAAAAAATTTCATTAAAAAGCAACAAAATTCAGTGTTCTCCCTAGTAATCTCGCTGGATCTTCAAGGCCTCTGAATGTCAAATGCTTGTTGCAAACTGATATTCTTATCACTTTGGAGAAGCCAAAGTTCCCCCAAAGGAATAGACTTTTGGCGGTTGACTCCATCATGTTTTTCCAAAAACTAAAAGTTAGGACGAATATGAGTGGAGATGCCTGAAACAAGTCAGAAGCCTGGGCTCTGATTCCTGGGCCTGATTCTGGTCATTTTTCTGTTGCTGGTTTTCTCTGTGAACTTGCCCAAACCATGGGATCTCCTGGGACTCTAGTCGCCTCTATAACATGAGGGGTAGCCGAGAGAAGAGGCTGCCAGTCCCTTCTAGATTTGACACCATGAGATTGTGGATCTCCACTAATGAGGAAATCATAGGAGTGATCAGGCACAATCTATAAGCCATGTTGCAAAGTGGGGGGAATATCCCACTGGATTTGAAGTCAAAATAACTTGTTTCGGGCCAAGGCTAGATGACCTTGAGCAAATGTTTGGGTCTATTTTGCACATCGATTCAATCATGTACATAAGGGTATGTGAATGTGGGAAACTAACTAGGAGACCTTTTGAGACTTTGATGAGTAGAGACTGGAAGTGTGTTTAAGAAGTTGTGGTTGTTTCCTGCTTCCAAAACACCCATGTGGGAGTTTGCTGTTTTGTTTGGGAAAGCCCTTGGTTTGGGGGTAAACCTAGACCTGAGTGGTAAACAATTAACCTGAATGCAGATGTTGAGACAGGTTCCTGTTTGGCGGAGTAGACCAAGTGCTGCATTTCTGAAGGCCTTTTTACTTTTGGGGGGAAAAAAACCTTTTTTCTATGGATCCCAATGGTGCTAGATTATTGCTTATCTTTTTTTGTGGGCAGGCAAGTGTGTGTCTGCATGTGTGTGCTTGAGTAATCACACGCTTATGTTCCCACAGTCAGTCCCAGAAAACCTGGGGAAATGGGCTGAGGCATCAGATGTGTAGGCCTGGGCACTGAGTTCTCTCCAGCTGGTGGTCAGACTGAAAACTAATGCACCCAGCTTGCAGTACCACACTTCAGACTGGACGAGTACCAGTCTCTAGATAAGGGTGTTTAATACTGAGTAATTCCAAATATACTGTTTTTTGACTATTATGTTCTTAGTATAATGTGTACAAGATAACATTCCTGTCGTTAAGGGAGAAAGTTTCTCTTCCAAAGCATAGATATTCCCATGCCAGTCACTTTAGCCAATCTGTGCTCCTTTGTCAAGTGCAAGGGAGTTGCTTATTTCATAGAAGAGACTTTAGACCATGATACTGAAGGTCCAGCAGGAAAGTGCTTGAGAAGGAGCAGCAACACCAGAAAAGTCAACTGGACCAGAGCAACCTAGAACTAAGCTCAGTCTGGGGCTTCATTTAATATCAACATCAGAGGATTTTCTTAGCAGGTAAAGATCAACCAGGTAGACTGATAGACAACTTGTTTTCTCCTAACTCTTGCACATGCACATGGTACCAATAGGCCTAAGTAGTGGCTGGTCCGATGCGGATTCTTCATAGCTGGACCTGGAAGATCCAGGCCTTGGCAGATTTTTGACTCATGAGAGCAGAGGATAGAATTTGCTCATAGGGGTTTCATTTAACCTGCCTTTCCCTGAAGCTGTCCATGGCCAAATCTCCTCATTTTCCCTGTGTGAAAGGAGGAGCCATCCATTGGGTGACTCTGGCACAAAGTGTGGGACCTGTATGCACTTCCTCTGTATCAGGAGGTGGCCTGGCTACACTCAGGTTCCTGGATGCTACTGGATTGGGAGCCCTTGGGATCAGGTTAGCAATCATCTTCTGAAGCCAACTCTCTTCCCAGAGTACACTTCTTGGGAAACAACACAATTTGAAAAATGTGATTGCTTTTAAACCTAGCGGGGTTATCTCAGCCTTAATATAAAGATAATTTGTAAAACATCTGTGCTTCGTATGGATAAAGCCAGGGAAATATTCAGCTAGAAGTTACGTTCGTTTCACATCTGCAGCTAACATGCTCTACTATTCTGCTCTCTCTTGGGAAGAATCCATCCACGTGACCACACGAGAGAGTTAAATAAAATATGTTGCACCTTCTTTTTCTATTACGCACTTTATTTTCATTAAGCCTCCATCTACCTCGTTCTCATGATTTATTGAATGGCCTCCATATTTCTCAAAAGCAGACAGCACTGTAGTGCGTTTTGTCTCTTTGTTAGATAAGGAAACAGACATACAGACTAACAATTACCTCTCTCACACAATTCAAGTGATCTGAGGTGAAACCCCCACAGACTCTCCTGCTCTCCGGACAGTTGCTCCATCCACTTTGATGTCATAGCACACACACAGACTCAAAAGGTAGAAAACACAGGTTCATACTCTATAATAAATCTAGAAGTTTCTTGGCAAGGCACTGGCTTGGAAGTTTTGAGTGAATAAGCATAGCCTCAAATTAGTTCATGCAAAATCAGTTTTATTGCATGCATTAACCCCACCATAAATCTATAGGAAACAGGTATTTTTTTCAAAACAATTACAAAGGGCAGGATCCAGCGGTTTAAAGACTTTCCAATTATCTGTTAAATGTCCAGAGGACAAGGTTCTGAGATCGATTCCTCAAATCTTCACACACAATCAACTGCCTGTAATCTAAAGAACTTACTGGGTAATATTTTCACAGAATTCACTTACTTTTCTTTCACGGAAAATGCTGAAGAAGAAACTATCAATATTCAAACTAGCGATTGGTATTAGAATGGCAGTTGACATATTGAGCACTTCCTGTGTGCTGGACACTGCTCAACACTTTACATTAATAATCTCATTTCTTCCTCTTGACAACCATATGGGGAAGGGTGTGGAGTAGGACTGCTCTCAGGGAGTAATTTGCTTGAGACCTTAGAGCTAGAAGAGCCAGGATTTGAATCTAGACCTATCCTATGTACCTTAAATTCTAGACCTGCAGTCCCCAAACCATAGCTGCTAGCCCCATGTAGCTATTTACATTTGAATTTAACTAAAATATTCCATTCCTCAGCCAAACTATCCACACTTAAGTTCTCAGAAACCACACATAGGTAATGGTGACTATGTTAACAGCACAGGTATAGAACCTCTCCACCAACACAGGCAGTTCTATCAGACAGCCCTGAACTATAGTATACTCCCTTTCTTAGAGGCTACTGCAAGTTAAAGAGAGTCACCATCTGTCTCCAAATTTCCTCACTTCTATGGGGGGGGGGGAGAGGGGAGAGGACTGTATAGTGTAAACTTGGGAAATAAATCCATTGGCAAATCCCAATCCTCCCTGTCTTCTAAGGCAAAATACCATTTAACTGTTATATCCTCTGTGGTATTTTCCTGGATTCCCTCCACTTCACCCAGAGGAGAAGAGAGGTAGAAACTGGGAACTAATGTGTAGTGAGTTCCAATATGGGCACACATGATCTCTTTTCACGACTTCAATGGTATATATGGGGGCATATTATTATCCCCAATTTCCCATGAGGAAAATAACTTGAATTAATCGTACAAATTCCCAAATGCAGCCCAGCCCTTAGAGCGTATAGAGTATAGCATTGAAAAGCCAAGAGTTCTTAATCCTTTCTCCCTCCTCAGTGCACACGTGAGTAATGTACACCATATGAGACCTGCTCTCAAGCTGTTACTCAGAAATACAGGGAATAACTTTACTTTTTTTCCTACCACTCAGGAAACTATATTGAAACACTTATGAGTAGAAATAGCATTACTATAGGACTAACTATTCTAATATATTAAAAAGGCAAATTATTTGTAAACTCTTGCATTTTCTATATATTCTGAACTAGGAGCCACAAACTTAAATGCCAAGAGGGATTGGTAGACGCAAAGGTAGACGAATAGAACAGACTGCTGTGGGCCATTGGTTACAAGGACCAGCAGCATCAGCATCGCTTGGGAACTTGTTGGAAGTGCCAATTCTCAGGATACACTCTGGCCTATTAAATCAAAACTCTGGGGTATGATCCTGCAATCTATGGTTTAACAAGCCCTACAGGTAATTCTGATTCAAGCTGAAGTTTGAACACCCCGGATTTAAGCAGTAGGAGTGGTAAAGAGTGTGATGTATGGAGAATGCACACCCCATCTGAAGGGGCAGCCTCTAGCCAGCCCCAACCACTTATTACCTTATTGCAATGAAGGTTCAGTGTTGCCAGATCTTCTTATGGCTTGAATGTCATTAATGGGAATGGAAGGGGGGGGTGGCTATATGAACCAAGATGCACATTGTAACTTACAGGTTCATGATGCTGTGCTATTCTGTTTCTATTCCATAATTTTAGTAAACTAGTGTACAGATTAAATGCTACTTTTTATTTTTTCATTATCTCTAATATTTTGAAACATACTGTCTTAACAGTATCACGACAATTCTTGGTCTCCTTTAAAACCTTTTATTACATTTAGATTCTATTCCAAAGTTACTTATTTTTAGTACATTGTTTTCGGGACTCCAATAGCACCCATCAGTTAATGAAGTCACAAATGATATCGTTACAGGACATAAAAATAGGTCATATTCTAACATTGAATGTTTAATAAAAACACTAATATCACAAAAATTTCTCACAGAAGTTCTGGGAGGTGATGTCCTAAAAGAGAATGGTGGGAAATTCTGTTTATCAGCATTGCTATGAAATAATAAAGTTAAAACAATTTGCCATGTGTTTGGTGCCCCCTAGGTTAGAAATTGTTTAATTTTTGACTTTCATTAAAACTGGATTTCTCAATGCTTTCATTTTTGTACATAAACTGAAACTTTATTAATATTTTTAAGTAGCTCTGTTTCACATTGGCCTAATGTGATTGAACTACATAAGAGAGTTTTTCTTTTGTAAAATTTTATAGTGTTTCAGGTCTACAAAAGGTGTAAATGATAATTTAAAAAAATTATGTATTAACAATTCAGATTGATGAATAAAATATTGCAGATATTGTTGAAGCCTTTTGCGTACCATCCTCAGTATCATTCCACCCCTCTCCTAGAGGTGCCACCCTTCTGAATACATTATTTGTCATTCTTTTCATTCTTTTATGTTTTACCACATATGTTTGTAAATCTCCAGAATGTATAAACTTGTTTTGCATATTTTTTTTTGTTTGCTGAGGAAGATCGACCCTAAACTAACAGCTGTGCCCATCTTCCTCTACTTTATGTGGAACTCCTGCCACAGCATGGCTTGATGAGCGGTGTGTAGGTCTGTCCCCAGGATCTGAACCCACGAACCCCAGGCCATGGAAGTGGAGCGTGCGAACTTAACCACTAGGCCACTGAGTCAGCCCCTGCATAATTTTAAACATTTTGTAAAGGGAATCACTGTGTATATACACTTATGAATCCTGCTTTTACTCACTATTATGTTTGTGAGATCTATGGTTGCTGATAATTGTAGATCTAATTCATTTGTTTTCATTGCTGGAAAACATTGTATAAAAGAGTCCATCAAAATTTAGTTATAATTTCTTCTGCTGATGGGCATTTCTGCTCGCTCCAATTTTGTGCTCTCAGAAATGCTGGCACCAGTATTTTCTGTTTCTATGGAGTATGTACACAGGTGTTTTTCCAAGTTACATAACCAGGAGAGGAACTGCTGGGTCATAGATTGCTGTAAGTGGGTCTTCTCATTAATTAGATACTGTTATATTGTTTTCCAAGTGGTTGTAAAAGTTTACATTCCTACTCTAGAGTACAAGTGCTCCCATTTCAATGTTTATTTGCCAAGAGTTGCCATTGTCAGACTTGAAAATATTTTATCAATCTCATATGTGTGAAATGGTGTTTTTATAAAGAAGAAACTTAATGTTTATTATTTACAACCAAGTGAAACCTCTGGGGGCTAAACACAGATTTGACCACAGCAAACTTTTCAATAAAGTTAGTTTGGTGCTTCTTTACATAACATAACAGAAAAAAAATTCTCTATTTTTTAAAAACAACATTAAGTTCCCAGTTTTAATGCTATTTGCACACTAATACAAAACCTGCACACACAAAAACAAATGTTAACTATATTTTATATTGCGTAATGGAACTTGTATATATTTTTAAAAATATTTTAATTTTCTTAATGTTTTCTTCTCTCCAGTGATTTAAGAGCTTAAAAAGGCAAACACTACAGTGAAACAGAAAAGCCAAATTCCTATTAGGAAAGAAAGAAAAAACAGTTTCCTCTCTCCTTATCCAGCCCTTCTCCAACCACAGCCATCTCAAATCTACCTAGAGATGATCTTTGTAAGATAGCTGCTTCCTACCACTCGTTTTTCCTTAAGGCACCAGGGAAGGGAAGGAAATGGTAAACACCCAACAAAAATCACACTGATGCCTCAGTATGCCTCAATCTTGAAAAACCTGGTGCAAAGGAGAGGAAATAGACGTTAAGTAGATAATCATTTTAAAAGGATTTGCACAGAATGTTTCTTTACTATAAAGTTCAATTCTCCAGTTTGTGCTTCATGAGAAAGCACTCAAAAAACCTATTAAGTTTCATTGGTCAATTCTACCAAATATTTAAGGAAGAAATTATACCAATTCTGTATAATCTCTTTCAGAGGACAGAAGCAGAGGGAATTCTCCCTAACTCATTCTATGAAGCCAGAATTACCCTAATACCAAAACCAGGCAAAGAAATGACAAGAAAAGAAAACTTCAAATCAATATCTCACATGACCATAGATTCAAAAATTCTCAACAAAATATTAGTAAATCAAATCCAACAATGTATAAAAAGAAGTGTATACCACAACCAAGTGGGATTTATCCCAGACACACAAGGCTGGTTCAACACTGGAAAATCAATTAATGTAATCCATCACATCAACAGGCTAAAACAGAAAAATCAGATGATCATACCAATAGATGCAGAAAAAGCACTTGACAAAATCCAAGACCCATTCATGAAAAAAACTCTCAGTGAACTCAAAATAGAGTGAAACTTCCTCAACTTCATAAAAAATACCTACAAAAAACCTACAGCTAATGTCATACTTAATGGTGAGAAGCTAGAAACTTTTCCACTAAGAGCAGGAACAAGGCAAGGATGTCCCCTGTTACCACTCCTTTTCATCATCATACCAGAAGTACTAGCTAAGGCAATAAGATAAGAAAAGGAAATAAAAGGTATACAGATTGGGAAGGAAGAAATAAAACTGTCTTGGTTCACAGATGACTTTCTATGTAGAAAATCTGAAAGAATCAACAAAAAACTCCTAGAACTAATAAGCTATTATATCAAGGATACAAGGTTAATATACAAAAGTCAGTTACTTTCCTATATAGCAACAATGACCAAGTGGAATTTGAAATTAAAAACAATACCATTTATGTAAGCACTCTCCAAAAATGAAATTCTTAGGTATAAATCCAACAAAATATGTACAAGATTTATATGAGGAAATCTACAAAACTCTCATGAATGAAATTGAAAAAAAACCCACTAAATAAATGGAGAGATACTCCGTGTTCAGAGGTAGGAATATTCAGTATTGTTAAGATGTCAGTTTGTCCAAGCTTGATCTATAGATTCAATATAATGCCAATCAAAATCTCAGCAAATTATTTTATGGGTACCAACAAACTGATTCTAAAGTTTATATGGAGAGACAAAAGGCCCAGAATAGCCAACACAATATTGAAGGAAAAGAACAAAGTTAGAGGACTGACACTACCTGACTTCAAGACATGCTATAAGACCAAAGTAATAAAGATAGTGTGGTACTGGTGAGAAAATAGACAAATAGATCAATAGACTAAAATAGAGAGCAGAGAAATAGACTCACATAACTAACGTCAACTGACCTTTAACAAAGGAGCAATTGCAATACACTGCAGCAAACTTAGTCTTTTCAACAAATGGTGCTAAAACAACTGGACAGCCACATGCAGGGACATGAATCTAGAAACAGACCTCGCACCCTTCACAAAAATCAACTCTAAAGGGATCACAGATCTAAATGTAAAATGCAAAACTATAAAACTCCTAGAAGATAATACTGGAGAAAACCTAGATGAAGTTGGGTATGGCGATGACTTTTTGGACAAAACACCAAAGACGTGATGCATGAAATAAATAATTGATAAACTGGACTTCATTAAATTTAAAAGCTTCTGCTCTGTGAAAGAGAATGTGAAGAGACTGAGAAGGCAAGTCACAGACTGAGAGAAAGTGCTTGCAAAAACATGTCTGGTAAAGGACTGTTATCCAAAATACACTAAGAATTCTTAAAACCCAGCAATAAGAAAGCAAACAACCTGATTAAAAGATGGACTAAAGATCTTCAAAGACACTTCACCAAAGAAGATGTACAGATGGAAAATAATCATATGAAAGATGCTCCACATCATGCGTCATCAGGGAATTTCAAATCAAAACAACAAGATAGCACTATTCGTGTATTAGAATGGCCAAAATCTGGAACTCTGATGATACCAAATGCTGGTGAGATTGTGGAGCAACAGGATCTCTCATTCACTGCAGGGGGAATACAAAATTTGGAAGACATTTCGGTAGTTTCTTTCAAAGCTAAACATACTCTTACCATATGATCAAGCAATCATACTCCTCAGTAGTCACCCAAAGGAGTTGAAAATTTATGTCCATACAAAAACTTGCACATGAATGTTTATAGCAGCTTTATTCATAATTGCCAAAACTTGGAAGCAACCAAAATGTCCTTCAGTAGGTAAATGGATAAATAAGCTGTGGTACAACCAGAAAATGCAATATTATTCAATGCTAAAAAGAAATGATCTACGGAGCCACGAAAAGACATGGAGGATACTTGAATGCATATTACTAAGTGAAAAAGCCAATCTGAAAAGGCTACGTACTGTATGATTCCTACTATATGACATTCTGGAAAAGGCAAAACTATGGAGACAGTAAAAGATCAGTGGTTGCCAGTGGTTGGGGAGGGGGGAGGGGAGAACAAGTAGAGTACAGAGGATTTTTACGAATGTGAAAATACTCTTTATTATACCATAATGATGGATCCATGTCATTATACATTTGTTTAAACCCACAGAATGTACAACACCAAAGTAATGTAACCATAATGTAAACTATGGACTTTGGATGATTATGATGTGCCAGTGTAGGTTCATCAATTGTAACAAATGCGCCACTCTGGAGGGGGATGTTAATGATGGGGAAGGCTATGCATGTGTGGGAGCAGGGTTTAGTATGGGAAATCTTTTTGTTCTCCTCTTAATTTTGCCTTGAATCTAAGACTGCTCTAACAAAAAATAAAATCTTAAAAAAAAAACTGAGACAAAGTGAGGCAAAAGCAATGTAAATGTGGTCAGTGGTGGACAGAATGTATCAAGTGACAGATGATGAGACATTTACATAATAAATCTTAAAAAGGAAGAATGAATAAGTAATGCATCAATGAAATAAGACATTAATTTTTTTAAATTTCTTTTAAAAATGATTAAGAAATTGCAGCAGAAGTCATGTGGGAATCACTGGCCATGCCCAATATGTGACCACTGACATAGGCAGGGAGAGAGTCATCTTTTCCTTAGTGTTGAGGAGGGTCTTACGTATGCCCAGATGCAGTGTTTCATGTTGCCCTATAGGCCTCTGAGGCTCTGTCCATTTTTCTCCAATATTTTTCACATCAGATAATTTCTACAACCCAATCATCAACTTCACTGATTATTCCATTACAAATATTATTTTGAAATTATTTAATGATTTCTTTTCATGTCAGCAGTTAAAATTTCCATTGCTTCCTTTTTTATAACCTATTTCTTTATAAAGACATCTTATTTGTAGAGTTACTGTCATTATATTTTCCTTTAATTCTTTAAACACCATTTCCTTTTATCTTTTGACATATAATAGCTGGACTGTTGCCTGCCCAAAGCCACATGTGGGACCACTTGGAGTCCATTTCTATTGACTGCTTTTCTTCCCCCTGAGTATAGGCCACAGTTTCCTGTTCCTTTGCATGTTATAATTTTTTTTTTTTTTTGTTAAAAAAATGGAGCTTTACATTGTTGCAACTCTGGATTCTGAAACATTTTTGTATCAAGAGCCTTTTATTTGTTTGTTTATTTATTAACTTGCCGAGACTTTATCTATAGACTGCCTCCCGGACAATGTATGGTCACTGATGGCCTCCCATGGGCTGCCCTGCTGTCTGAACAGCTTAGTTATCAGTCAACGATGGAGAAGAGTAGGTGCTCCAGTGTAAGTCTATGCTCAAAATGTAAGGCTTCCACCCTCTGCAATGGATCTGTATGTGGGAAGCGGGGCACACTCAAAGTTCAGGCAGTTCTCGGGTCTGTCCTGGCTTTTACTTTCCCACCACGTGCATGTATAGGTTCCCTATCTTCTGAAGATGTGTGTAGAGCTTATCTAACTCTTCTATGGCTCTCAAATTTTCAAGGTACTCCCCTTAAATTTCTGGCTGGTCTGCCACTCGTTATGACCAGGACTAACAACCTTAGACTAGCAGAGCTATGGGTTTTCTCTATTTTTTTTCCTACTTAGTTTTTTTTACTTTTTCTAACACCATCAGCCATAGGTGTTTATCTGCCACTCCAAACCAAGTTAGCCAACCCTGGCAGCAAAGTTACCAGCTTCCATGGCCAGCCCTCCTCTTATAAAACTACTGAAACTACAACGGGGGAGGAAGGACGGAAGAAGCCCCAGGCAAGTAGCCTCAGATTCCCACAGTTTTTGCCCGAAGTTTCATCAGCTCTTCATGGAAAATATCACTTAATTTGCTGTTTGCCTTTGATCACTCTCCAGAGGCCTGAAATACTTGTTTTTGATAATTTTGTTTAGTTTTAAACTTGGTTTTGTGGGGGAGAAGGTTCACTGTCTTCTTGACCATAGCCACAAGTACCATCTGTTTTCAATTATAATATAGGTAAATTTACCAAATTTTCCTCTACGGTTTGTAATTTCGTGTTTTTTTAAAAGAAATTCTTCCCTTTCCCTCAGGTGTTAAGTATAACCTCCTATATTTCTTCTAGATTTACACTACTTTTCTTTACCAATTTAAGTTTTAAATCACTTGGAATTGACTATTTGGCACAGCATGGTATAGGTTCCCAATTTACTTTGGTTTCTTTATGGAGGAGTTATTGTATGTTTGCAGATGTCTGCACCAAATCAGCACAGGCTCGATTTTGCTAAAACCTTTAGAAGCCTTGATAGCTGGTAGAGTGCGTTCTCTACCTTCTCTTTTATTTGGCTGTTTTGGGCTATATCCTCTTGCATATAAACTTCAGAAGCAGTTTGTTAAATCTCTAATTAATCTTGTCGGGCTTGCTAATATAATTGCATTATCTGTAAATTCATCTTGGTAAAATTTACACTTTCATAATAAATACATTGATTTAAATTTTGATATCAATTTTACAGACTCTTTCTATCTAGCTGGTGCCTCTATAGGACGATACCAATAACAATGATCATCAACTCTTAATAGCAACAATGGGCCTGTATGGGATTTGAGCTGACACATTTTTTTAAATTGATTTTGGGGGGCCGGCCCAGTGGCGTAGTGGTTAAGTTCGCGTGCTCTGCTTTGGCGGCTCGGGGTTCGCAGGTTCGGATCCTGGGTGCAGAGTGCACTGCTCATAAAGCCATGCTGAGGCGGCATCCCACATAGAGCAACTAGAAGGATGCACAACTATGACATACAACTGTCTACTGGGGATTCAGGGAGAAAAAAGCAAAAAAAAAAAAAAGAAAGAGAAAATAGTTTAAAAAATAATACAAAAATTTATTTCTGTATTTTTATGTTTGTTTTCATATTATTTTTATAATAAGTAGGTGTCAATTTTTAAAAGAAAATATAGTCATTTTTTTTTAATGTGCTAAGGAAAAAGCAGCTTAGGAGGTCGACTAAATCAGGATCGGAGTAGATGGGAGTAGAATGTGCACATGTGGTCAAGTCTCTCACAATGTGGCAATGTTCTTAGGCCAATTGGTAGGCAGTTTTGTGGTCCTGATAAGTCAGAATTTTTCTAATTAAAAAGAATTGGATTCAAATGCTGATTCCTCCACTCACTGTTTTTCCTTTATTTTTCTGCTCTCCAGTTTTCTAATAACATGGGGCCAATAATTTCCAACCCTAGGATTTTTGTCAGTTTCAGTGAAACAAATAATGTAAATTGAAGTCAGTTTGGTTTCACTTAAACCTCCAGTTCCATGCCCTTGGATGCCAAATCCCTCCCTGAAATTTCTGCTGATGCGTCCAGTTTAGACTTGTATGCTTCTCCTATGTTCAGTTTCTATTATGTGGTCTCTATTTTGTCTCCACATCAACCCAGACATGAAATTGCAATTATTTATGATTTTCCATGCAATTGAGTCATAATTAATTTTATAAAAATTTAGGAGGCTCTCAGAGTGCACTGTCTTCTGCCATTTCTGCTGATTCTCTAGTCTCTTAACTCATCTCCAAACTCCATACCACTGGGATTTCCCAAAACTCAACAGTATTTTGGTCCCAGCTAAACAAAATAAACAAAAGGCAAAAACCATAAAAACAAATAAAATGAAAATCACCTTGGAAGGTGGTTGTCATTATAAAATAATGTGTGTATATGTTATGCATGTGTAAAATCCAGTACAGGGAATGTCTAGACACTAGTTCAGTAAACATTCATTTTCTTCTTCCTTGTTGGGTCATCACCTTATAGCAGTATGAGAATCAGTTTTAAGAACCCATCCCCATGTAGACACTTCTTACATAAGTTTCAAGGGCCATGTTCTGGCCCCCTTTCTCTTTTCGTATCTCATTTTCATCCTGCTGGGGACAGTTAGTGGCAAGATCTTAGTGTCACAGAAGCATAAACAGCTTCTCTGGCCATGCTCCGTCTCCTGTCAGCCATCTTCCTGAGTCTCAGGGACTGAAAAGTGAGAACAGGATTCAGCATGTACAGAACATAACTATGTTTTTGGCGACAGTATTTTGTGCTCTTTGCCTTGCCAGCCCATCTGTTCACCATTAGCTTCCATTCAAATGAAGTCGTCATGTTTTGTTCATAATGAACCTCTGCGGTGGAACAAAGTTTTTTGGGTTTCATCATTCTAATGGGCTTGCTCACCACAGAGAATGTCCCTCAGCATGTGTCAATTTTAACAGCCCTTGGGGTCACTTGGAATCCCTCTATGTGGGCTGACAGAGACCCAGGGCTCTGCATGTGTCCACAGCCTTCTCTTCTTTGACTGCATTTAATGGCTGAGTTCTGCAATCGTCCAACTGACAGTGAAGAGTTCCACTTCTTTCTGGGACAAAGGAAATCAGAAAATTATTCTTGCTCCTGGCTTCAAGTTGCAAAACAGCTACTTTCTATGAGTGTCTACTGTGTCCCCACTACTATGAAATCATTGTTTCTAATCTTTACCACAAATTTGTGAGATTGGTCTTATTAGAGACCATTTTACAGCTGAGGAAATGGAAGCTTTGAAAGTTTGAAAAACTTGCTCAAAAGTACACAGCTAATAAGTGACAGAGCTAAGATTTAACCCCACTAAAGCTTGCTCTCTTTCTACTCATCGTGTTACCTGCCGTGGACATAGTGTGAATAAGTGAGCACTTTGCGTCCTCTTTTGGATGGAAGACTGAGGAAGGGATATGAAGACCCAAGCTCACAAAGCAAATCAATGGGCATGCTGGGACCCACGCCCTCAGGCTTACAGCAAGAGATTGTTATTTTCTGTGTTAGTTAAGGAGGTTGAGAAAGGGCTTGAATTTAGGCTGAAACCTCAGCGTTTACAAGCTGTTTGATTTGGGGCAAGTCACTTTGCTTGTCTGAGTGTCAGAAGTGTCCCTTGAAAAATGAGACTTCTACATACTTATATGATCATTGTCAGGATCTAATTCCTCCTCTATTAAGATGATAGATATTCACAGATTGCAAGGATGCCAACTACATGTAAGATCAAATGAAATAAATAATACATGTTACAAATTTTGGTAAAGTCATGGGAATGGTTTATGTTATAAACCACAAGCATTGCTCCTTGACACTTAGGCACAAGAAAAGTCATTTTCCTATAATTTTCTATGTAAAATTAAATCTGGGAGAACACCAAGTCTCAGTTATCTGGTTGGGAGGAATATTCCCCCCTTCCTGGCATTATCTAAGAATGGACTTCTAGTTTCCAGTCAATCATTCATTCCTCTGCCATAGAGATACCCATTGTCCAGCCCTCCTGTATACATCCATCTTCAGTGGTCACCTGCCAGGCCAGACCTAGCTACTTCCCTCTTCTCTACAGTTCCCAAAGCTGCGGGGCTCAGCATGCAGACATCTAAGTTCCAGTTCTGCTATTTTGAATCCACAGTTCCTTTCTTCTTCTTCTTTTGGAATGCAACTCCCTCCCAGGGTTTGCCATGTCTATTTTTTATCTTTGGAATACAAAAGCTTCCATGTCTTCCCCCTCTGAGACCATTCAGACTCGTTCTTCTGGATAAGCAGCCACTGATCCAAATGCTTACACGGACTAAACTGGAAACCACTGGGTAGGAGCATGTGGAGCTCCCTGGTTCACCAGGGAAGAGATGGCTGTTTGGGGAGGTATCCAACTCTCCGTGTCAGCTGATTGTTGTCTTGGTGAATGTGGCCCCGTGTTCCCAAAACTTCCAAATGCAAAAGCTGCTACATTGGCTGGGGAAAAGGAGCCCAGAGAACACAAAGCTCCACTGAACATCCTATGGGAAGAGGAAGAAAATTAGTTTTCACTGTGTCAGTAGTTAAGACTACTGCATCCAAAAAGAAAACATTCAAGCCAACAAATAAAAAGGATAATTTATTGATTGTACAAAGATTCACTCTACTACAAGGAATATTTTAGGTGGAAAGAAAAGTATTTTTCTCAACTCTCACTAGATCGTATATCCAATAATTGCGTAGAGGGGAGCTCCTGGGCCCGAAGCAGCACTGTCACTGCCAATCACTTCTGCTAAGAAAGAGGGCTCTAGAGAAGCAGGTGAGCATGTGGGCACCAGCTTCCTTCCCTGGAATAGAGAGCCCTGCAGTGGGTCACCCTCACTACACTCTATTTGAGGGCTACCTCCATGTGCAGGTGGAGGTGTCTTCACTAGTGGCCCCCAGTTTGGCTGCAGTTCTGGATCCCCAGAGTAGAACTTTCTAGTATATGACCAAGGTGATGTATATGACCAAGTGATGACCAAGGTCTGGGATAAGGCCATGGCATTTGTTTTACTTGTTTGTTTGTTTTAAGCCACCTTGGTGATTCTACTGAGCAATTACTGCAGAACTACTCTTTTATCGAAAGGCTTGTCTCGTCAGCCATGTCTTTCCTACAGGCTCTGCCTCAGGCTTCCCACTGACACCTCCTTCTTTTTTCAACGTGCAGGTAAACCAGAAGCAGCATAGAGTTAGGGGCCAGTACAGCTGAGTTTTGCCCTAGTTCTGTCACTAACTAGTTGTGTGATTTAAAAAGATTGCCTGGGTTCTCCGGGCCTCAGTACCCCCCCCCCACCGCGCCCCATAAAATGGGACTGTTCATCCCTGTTCTGCCTCGTTATAGCTAAGGGCTATTGGCGATTCCGATGGGACAATGAGTGTAAAAGAAGGGGGGAGGGGTAAAGCAGAGAGACGAATTCAGAAGGTAGGAAGCTGTTGAGAATCTTTTCTCTGTCCTGAACTATCCCATAGGTTTGGGCAAGTTGACCCCCCTGATTTGTTTCTCCACCTGAACAATGAAGGAGTTGTGCAAGATGAACCCTAAGTAACACCTTACAGCCCATACATTCCATGACTCTGAGATTCCAAGACCAATGTCCAGAGCTGCCTAGAAAAAGCTAGTCTGGGCAGGGCAGGGGGAACAGGTCGGAGGGATGTGGTGGTAGTGACTCAGGGTGGGACGAAGTGGTGAAGGGGGAGACATCCTGAGTGCCCTCATGAAAGGGATGCTTCCTATGTATCCACTCACTTTATCCCCAGACAGCACAGGGAGGTAAGTAGCATCATTCTTACTCTATAGAGGAGTGGACAGGGGCTTCACTGGTGAGGGATGCTGAGAACCTGGGTTGATCTATCTCTGAAGCCCTTACTGGTAGCAATCTTGTCCCCTGAGGGACATTTGTTAATTTCTGGAGATATTTTTGGTTGTCACAAATGGAGAGGTTGGATGCTACTAGAAAGTAGTGGGTAAAGGCCAGGGATGCTGTTCAACATTCTACAAGGCATAAGACAGCCCTCCCTCAACAACGAATTATGCAGCCCCAAATGTCAATCCTGCTAAAGTTTAGAAACCCTGGTCTAAAGGAAGGTTCTGGATTGCTGGGCTGCCCTTAAGTGTGCTCAGTACTCAAGGAGGTCTGGTGGTGTTGCCCCTCTCCATCTTGGGCTAGTTTGTATCAACTGACAGTAGAAAAGGTGCATTATTTCCCAGTGATAACGAAGAATGTAGCCTGACTTGAAAAAAGCCAACAAAGAGACACATCTGCATGGAATTAAAGATAGAAGAGCCCCATTTGAGCTCACACAGGTGTCCTGGAAGATTCAGGGCTCTTTGCAGGGCCAGCCCATGGGCAGGAGTCAGGAGAGAGTGTGGGGATGAGCTGGGCTGCCACATCCACAGGGCTAGCTGAGCTCCTGCAGTCCTGTTCCTGCCCCTCTCCTTCCACCACTTCTCTGAGGACAGCTCCCTGCACAAACCAGGAAAACATGCATTTGCCCTGGGTAAGCCCCAGGGAGACCCTTTTATGTCCTCTTCTGATGCCTTGGCTTCCTTGGGGTGAGAACTGCTTCCAACCCTCCACTGGGCCCCTAAAATATTCCTCTTGTACAAGGACATCCCAATGCTGTGGTGCCACCTACCAAGCAGGCATCAGTGGGAGATGCTCAGCAAGTCCCAACTCATCCACTGAATTGGATCCCTGGACCCCTAGATTGGAGACCACCTGTGCTGCCTTCCGAGAGCTTGGGTGGGAAAGACAAGCCAGACACACCTGTGCATAACAGAAAGAAAAGAGTACCCAGTGCCTGGATGGGGGAAGGGACCTCTGTATTGCTCATGATTTCTAAAACACAGGTTCCTTGACAAAGAGAGGACTATTTTCCTGCTCCTGTGTCACAGGAAGCAATAGCAGGTGGAGCCAGACCACAAAACAACACTACTACTTTGAATTGCGGAGATTACAAGATCCTCTCTGAAACTGATGAGCTTAGATGAGTGGGATGGGGCTTGGACTGGGCAGTGGGATGAGAGGCTCAGCTATGGGATGGTGACAGTGAGGACTTTAGCTAGACACCCACCGAGTGGGTAGGCACTAAGCCAGATTCGTCTGTCAGAAATGGGCAGAACTCTCGAGGTCCAGAGTAGGGGTGACAGCTGGCGAGAGCATGGCCAGCTGTCAGCATCGGGAAATCTTGTGAGAAGGAGCTGCCCCAAAAGGCAGACAGACCACAGAAAACTGCCTGTTGGCAACATCAAGGAGGGTCTGGGATTCAGGGGTATGGGACCACCTTCTGGGGAATTGAGCAAGAAGAAGGCAAGATAACAGTCTTAGGTTTTCAAGGGGAGACTCAGGCAGAAGTAGCATGATGAGAGGGACCTATGAGCAGAAGCCTCAACAATCCAGGACTCCAGGAGCCACAACAAGCCAAGTTTGACTTTCATGATAGCATTGGAATCTCCAAACCAGGATTTGTAAGTGTCCTGTGTTTAAAGGCAGGGTTAGAGAGCTAAGAACCCTAGGAATTAGCTAGGCATGGGAGGGGTAACATTTATTAAGGACCTAGGACTGTGGGACAAGGATATTTACGTATTATTCTATAAGACACCTGTGATGTGCTTATTATTCTTCCCACTGTGAGGATTTAAAAACTAAGGCTCAGAGAGGTAATAATGCAGTCTGATCAGCTATCAGACCTCAGCTAGAAAGTGGAGAATCAGAAATAGCCCTTCTGTCAAGAACAGTCTCCCCAGGGGATGACTTTGCATAAAAGTGATCAATTGGCTGTGACCTTCCCAGTTCACCTGGGATGAGGGACTTTCGGTGCTAAAACTGAGGCAGTTCCAAGCAAACTAGGATTGTTGGTCACCCTACATGTGGATCGACATGCTCTGGTCTCTTAGTGTCAATCTCTTATGTAGTCATAACTGGTGCAATTAACACTGACAACAGCAATTTCCAAAGAAAGTGATGGAGCAAAATGAAATCTTTTCTTTCTGACAGAAGGTACTGGTGCTCTCAGGATCAGTAACGTGAACATCACTCATAGTTTGTGTCTTTCTAAGAATCTGTCCATTTCATCCAGGTTATCTAATTTGTTGGTGTACAATTGTTCTTGGTATTCTCTTATAATCCTTATTCTTTCTGTACAATTGGTAGTAGTGCCCCTCTTTCAGTCTTGATTTTAGTAATTTGAGTTTTTTCTCTTTTTTTCTTGATCAGTTTAGCTAAAAGATTGTCAATTTTGTTGATTTTTTCAAAGAACCAATCTTTGGCTTTGTTGATTTTATCTATTATTTTCCTATTCTCTATTAATTTATTTGTGCTTTAGTCTTTATTAATCCCTTCCTTCTACTTGCCTTGGGTTTAATTTGCTTCTATTTTTTTTTTATTTTCTTAAGGTAGAAAGTTAAGCTACTGATTTGAGATCTTTCTTCTTTTTTTAATGTAGGCATTTACAGCTATAAATTTCCTTTTAAGCATTGCATTCCAAAAGTTTTGATATGTTGTGTTTTCATTTTCATTCATCTCAAAGTATTTTCTAATTTCCCTTTAGATTTCTTCGACCCATTAGGTTATTTAGGAGTGTGTTGTTTAACTCCATATATTTGAAAATTTCCCAAATTTCTTTCTCTTATTGATTTCTAATTTTGTTCCACTGTGATATAAGAAAATACTTTGTATGACTTCAGTTTTTTAAATTTACTGAGGCTGGTTTTATGGCCTCAGATATAGTCACATAGAGGAGAATATTCCATGTGCACTTAAGAAGAAAGTGTATTCTGCTCTTTTTGGGTGGAGTCAGTCCCCTCAGGCAGAGATGTGGAGCAATCCATCTTTAAGGCCTGCCTCTCCTTGTGTGCAGAACCCCTGCCACTGCACAGCATCTGTGGGTAGGAGCCGCCCCTCCCAAAACGATGCCCCTGATCTATGAGTGGTCACTAGTCAGGGATGGTAGCCCTTGGTCTTCTAGGATTGTCTCTCCTGGTATGGAACCTCCACCCAATGAATAAGCTGGGGCATGAACAATTGGAATCCCATTATTTTCAACTTGCCATGTCTGGGGTAGAACTTCTGTCCTGTGAGTGGGAGCTGGGTGGGGGAGGTAAGCTCCAGTCCTCTTAGCCACACCCACCGAGAACAGAATTGAGGAGGATGAGATAGGCTGGTAGTCTGCCCCTTCCTGGATGAAGCCAAAGCTGTAGACTGGGATCAGGAGGGAGAGGGAACCCCCATCTTCTTGAATGAATGTATCTGGAATAGAGTGCCCAGAGTGGAGCTTCTTTCACTTGTAGCTGGGGATGGGTTGAAGGAGGGAGCAGTTTGTGGTTCAACTGTTACAGTCTCTTGCTATTCTTACCAAGATTTAGTAGATATTCCTTTTTTTTTTGATGAAGAAGATTGGCCCTAAGCTACCATCTGTGCCCATCTTCCTCTATTTTGTTATGTGGGATGCCACCACAGTAAGGCTTGATGAGCAGTGCATAGGTCCACACCCAGGATCCGAACTTGTGAACCCCAGGCTCCCAAAGAGGAGTGCATGAACTTAACCACTATGCCACCAGGCTGGCCCATAGGACATATTCTTGAATACCTGTTTCTCTATTTTTGGTATGCCCTTAGGATAATTTCTAAAGATAACATTGTTGGTTTTTCAAATAATTTTCACCAGTTAAATTGTTATTTCAATGGGGAGAGGGTCTACTGAGCTCTTCATACCACCCACCATTATGGGGGATCCACCTCTCGATACACACATTTTAAGGCCAAATTTTTAATTGTTTTCTAAATCATCATTTCCACAGTTAGGGTGTGTAGCCTGACCTGACTTGAATTCTCAGACATATCTGCTGATGCTCAGCAAACTAAAGGGATGTGCCAACAGAAGCCTGTTTGTGTGGAGGCAAAGGAGTGTCCTTTAACTATAATGGAACCCATGTGGACTGTGATGGTGTAGCACATCTTGCATACATTGGGATGTCTTAACTGAAATCCTTTTCTGTTAGGGGAAAGAATCCTAGAAGAGAATTTGTCCCAAGCTTGCCTTAGGAGCACATCAGCATCTCCTTCTCAAGCAGAGGAGAGAGGTGATGCTACATAAAACAACTTATCACTGGAGTGTCATTGTCCAACACCAACCATGCCTTTACACTCGCACACGAATGCACCTTTTTAGTACAGACAACCACAACTTGATTCCTGGAAGTGTCTTAGCAATGCTGAGATGAAATTATTATACCAGATAGAGCAGGAAGGTGCTATGGTAATCCAAGAAGAAGTGGGAGATTTTGACAGTGTCTCAAAAAGTGTTAAACTCTGAAGAGTCATAGTTCTCTCTCCCGGGCAGAAGTTGCTTGGTACCAGGAAGAATGGTGACTGAGAACTGAGGAGTCAGGAGGAGCAGCAGCCATACCCAGAGGGAGGGAACTTGGTCATGAGCTTATTAGAAACATCTTCTAGACACAAATTCTGAGGAAGTGTGGCTGAAAATGCTGGCAATCCACATCAGTGGCTTGAATGATGAGTCTTATAACTGTTAGCATTAATAGGAATTCATTGGGACACCTAGGTTAGTGGGGCCTTTAGAAATTCTGCTGATTCATTGGGTTTCTTAAAGCAAAATGGACCTGTATCCCTTGTGGAAAATGAAGTGTGTGAGCCCCACCCACCCACACAAACACAATTTAAACTCTGTCCCCTATTTCCAAGACTAAATGGAAAACATGAGTCCTAATCCATTTATTGCCTCAAATTCATTCTTCTTGGCCACAGCACAAGTCATAATGCTGCGACTGTGGTCCACATTGGACCTTGCTAGCATGGCAGAAATTCAGCACGCAGTCGCTGTTTATGTAGATTCTCTTCAACCCCCTCAGACTCTGCAGGGATTTTTCCTTGGAAACTAGTGAATAGAAGCACATCAGATGCCACATTTGTGGTGATTCTGGAAATAATAAATTGGGATAGTTAGGGAAGTCCTGAATATCAGAGAAGTTTTATCTTGTTTGCCAACTTCACTCAATTGCTGATGGATGACTGCATTGATGAGGACTCCTAAGGCCTAGTCATGGCTCAGAGGGAAAAAAATGCAGTGACTGATTAGTGACAACAGCCTCAGACATGACAGGGGTAAAGGTGGCACCTGTTCTACTTATTTGCTGGAAATAAGAAATAAAAGAAAGAAGAAGAAGAGAAGGAGGATGGGAAGGGAAGGAAAAGAAGGAAGAGAGTGGAGGAAGAAAAATGGTGGTGATGATGATGACAATGACGGTGGTGATGGTGATGACATTAATGGCCTCTATTCATTATGCCCAGTCATTGAAATGATCTGTTTTCTCATCTGCAAAATGATTAAGTAATAGTATGTATCCCTTGTTGGGTTGTTGTAAGGACTAAATGAGACTGCATAAAAAGCACAAGCATGCGTGGCTGCCATATGGTAAGCTCTCAAAAGTATTAGCCATCATATCTTTACAGATATCCATGATTGTTTTGTCCATTTTACAGACAAGGAAACTGAGGCACTAACTTGTGAGATACAAGAACACTGAAACAACAGAGAATGCTTCCCTATGCCACATGAGGAGCTGTTTTTGCTGTCACCATGGTGGAAGAAACCTTGTGTCACTGTTGGCCCCGATCCTGAGGGGCCCTGGATCTGGCCCAGGTCTCCCCTCCCTGCATCCCTCCAGGGCTGAGCACTGGTTGGAAGGATGATGAAGCTCTGGGCACTCTCCCCTCTGCCACTCTAAATCCAACCCCTCTTTGTGGAAACCGCCCTTCTGCTGCTTCCTGGCCAGACTCTTCCTTCTACTTCTAAATTCTGCTTCCCAGTCAGATTCTCCGACAAATTGCAGCCTCTAAGACAGAGTGGGAGGCCATGAGATGTGTGAGGAGACAGAGGGGAGGGCCTGGGTAAGCCACTGAGGCCCAGAGAAATGGGCAGTTTCTTGCCTCCAAACTACAAGTGAGCCCTCAAGGCGAGCAATGTCTTCTGTCATCTCATCTTCTGAGATGCTGGGTCCAGGGGCTTGACCTACGGAGGGGAGGGAAATCACTGGGGGTAGGAGTGAGGTTTGGTGATCCCCAATGTAAGGAACGACAGCAGAGAGTAGAAGTGTGAGGCGAGATTCAGAGACACCTCTGTAGAAGGTTAGGAAGGTTAGCCCCTTCCCCAGGCCTGTTATTTTTGCTATTTCTAATAATGTTGTTTAATAGTAAACCACTTAAAATGAAAGCGTCTATGGGAGTATTTTCAGAAAAGGAGCTCAGGAGACTGTTTCCCTTCACACACACACACACACACACACAAAATCACAGTTCCCAACCAGATATGTTTATTTTCACCCAGCATGTTGACTGAGTAGACTGGTCTCTGTAACTAGGAAAATGGCCTTGATTCTACGGGCCAAGGAGAAAGGGATGGAAGCTACTTAGGACGAAGGAAGTTACTATCAACTCTTTCCTATCTTGTCTCCTGGTATGTCACTGTGCTCCTGTTTTGCTTTGGTGCCAACCAAAGTGGTGACAACAGCCAGGTGACACAGCTGATGAGTGACAAAGCCAGGACTGAGACAAAGGTCTGGAGGGGTCCCTTCCCTTGGGACTGTAGTTAGCTGGAGTGTTTGCTGAGTTGAATCTCAGAGGAACCTGAGTGGCAGATTGCACGTGGGTCCATCCAAGGAGAAGAGATCATCATTGGAGCAAAAGAGCCAATCTGAACCTAAGTGGGACCCTTAGAGCCTGAGAGAGAAATGTGTCTTCATTCTCTGACAGGGACTGACAAAGTACATAGCTGGGGCTGCGCTGGGGCTCATAACACAGACTGAGGGTATAGGCAGAGACATCCTAGCTCTGGTCTACACCCAGAAAAGTCAAGCCTCCCCAGGTTTGTTTCAGGTAGGTCTGCCTTTTTCAGGGAATCCAAGCCACTACACCAGCTTTTACCCAACCTCCTCACTCTTCTGACATTCCTTAGCAGCCCCATGTCAGTAACACATTATGGCCAAGTAGAAGGAGATAAACTTTTAGAGAAGACAGAGCAGAAGAGGAAATAGAAGTGGAAGGAAAACCAAGAAAGTTGGGGTCACTGCAGAGTAGAAGAGAGCAGAAGTCCTCTCTGGAGGGAAAGGAGGGATGTTGAATTTTATTGGGAAGTTGTTATGTGCCTGATATTTTCCATTAGTTATCTACTGATGTCTGAAGGGCTCAGCTGGGGGAAGCATTCCAAAAGAAGGGACGTGTAGACCCTGAGGGAGGAAACCTTTACAGCCCAAACGGGGACTTGTGAATCATTCCAATTGGCTGAAATCGATGAAGATGAGACTAGACACGTAGTCAAAACCTTTGTTGTCCAAGCAGAGAACAGGATAACCTCCCATGACATCATCCTCATCACCCCTGCGCTGGGCTGCCTGGCTTCCATGGGATATCATTTCTCTCCATCACATATACTGGGCAGCTCCAATCCTAGGGAGCACCTGGACCAAGGTGTGGGCTCTCTGGGAGCCCTCATTTAAGGTTCTCTTTCTAATCCTCAGCCCAGTCACCAAACTCTGACAGGCGGGAGCACAGAGCAAGTTTGAGAAGCGTTTATCCTGGGATTAGGGGGTCATATTCCCATTGTAGCTCTCACTTCTCCTTGGTCATATCAGAGAGGTTGTGCTTTTATAGCCTGGCAGATATTTATGGCACCTCTGCAAGTTGATTAGGTTCAGCTGGCTCTATTTTACCTTTCAAAATATACATGGAGCCTTTTGTATGATTTTTTTTAATCCTTCAACCAGGAAGACAAAGCAAACTGGAGAAAAAATGTGGTCCTGGGAAAAATCAAAGGATGGTCTCCAATGCTGTGAAATGCCTTTCTTTGCTTTCATGATTCAGTGCACCCTGGGGATGTCTCTTTACAACGTCTCACTTCCAAAGAGTGAGGAAGGAGCTACAGGAGGAAACGAGGATGAAGGACTTGACTTGTACCCAAGCCCATAAAATGGCTGAAGGAAAAAATAACTTACACTAGAAATGTATAGATCTGGCCACCCTGACCCTGCACTGTGGAGCTTGGAAAGCCCTCTATGACGTGTCTTCATCAAAGCCTGACTCTCCAGGTCCCTAATTTATCTAAGGGGATTGGCAGGATTAGTGGCCTGGCCTGGGAAAGCTCACCTTTCCAGAGAGGGGTCCTGTAGAAATCAGTGGAAGGCAGTTCGAGGATTATCAGGTCAAGGAGTAATGATGATAATAATAATAATAGTGTAGTGATAATTGTAGTAATAACTGTAAGTAATTATTACTTACTCTGTGCCTGGCACTCTGATAAGGCTTTTACTTTTACTCATCTTATGTAATCTTCACAATGATAGTATGATGTAGGTTAACATTATGCTTATTGTATGGGCAAGAAAACTGAGAACCTAAGAAATTTGGTACAGGCTTCCCCTGCTATCCAAAAGCTTCACGCCACTTCGCTTTTATGAAAGACCTACATTAATACCTCTTTTCGCTAACCAAAAGAAATCCAAAGAGGATTTTTGCTTTCACAAAAAAAGGCAAAAAGTGAAAATATCATTCAGCATTTGTTTTGCAGCAAGCCATTTTAGAGGCTAAGCAGTCAAGCATACTGTCCTATTTCAAGCCTTCCACATCAGCCACAGCAGAGGATGAACCTTGGCCTTCGACATCCAGGCAGGCAGACATAGAAGAAGATGTAAACATTAGTGACCTGCCTGCCCTGATGGATTCAGACGACCACGAGATGTTAATAGATGACCCTCTTCGTCTCTCTCCTACACCTCTGTATCCTGTACCTCCCACACCCCAACCTCCGAGGACTCAGCCTAGCACCCCATCATCACTACCACCACCTCTCAGCCTTCCAGTGTGCTCACGGTCTTCCCGATTCTGGTGAGGGAAACTACACCACACATGTGTTATTTCCTCTTTACACAGGCTATGTATTTATCACAGCATTCCTGCTTCTACTATATGTTAGTTATTTTAGGTTTTATGCGTTATTTGGTATGATTTGGTGTGCTATGATCTGGTAGGTTATTTTCTGGGTCTGGGAACACTCAGAATTTTTCTGATGTAAATTAATGGTAATTGCTTCTTCGCTTTGTGCCGTGTCAGCTTACAGAAGTTTTCATAGGAACGCTCTACTTTTGGATAGTGTAGAAATCTGCAGCTTCTTTAAGATGGTCTTTTTTTGTAACTAGCAAAGCCAAAACTGGAAGCCAAGCCACACAAGTTCAGAACAAGAGGCCTCAAGCCCCCTACTGTACTGCTGCTAATTAATCAATACCACTAATAAGTGAGAATTGTAAAGCCTGCGGTAAACTGTAAAACTCTCACCAGGCCTGGATGTTGGTGCTGCTGCTGTGACATGTGTTGATGTCTACTTGCCAGCTGCACGCCGGACGCCTCTGGCTGTGCCCAGCCTATGGCTAAACATTCTGTGAAGAGCTGCTGTCATTCTCCTTCTGGCCCCTGGAACTGTTCCAGGTCCTGTTTCTCATCCTTCACTTTGAACTGACTCTCTTCTCAACTCCCATCCTGCTACACGTGAGGCCAGACTCTCTCTAGCTGTCTTCTGATGGGTGACCCTACTTGATTATCCCTGAACAGCTTCCTTTTGGCTCTGCCTGGAGGCAGTGTTCTCAGGATGGCTGCCTCTGCCCTCAGCTACAGCCCATCTCTTACCCAAGGCTTCAAGCTGCACCAGCCTCCCTGGCACCGTAGTTCCCAAGGACCTCCTCCACGTCCCTGACTGCATCACGGTCCCTTGGTCTGCACCTTTGCGTGTGCTCTCTTGTCCACGTGAAACACTCCCTCTGGAACAGTCTAGCTGCTCTTAACTTAATTTCAATTTATTTTTAGCCTCAACATCTGAGCTTGTAAGCTGAGTTGTTGGCCCCACATGGGATCCCACAGTACACTGTGTTCACCTCTACTGTCCACTTGTCAGGCTCCATTATGTCATACCATAACCGTAAAGGGGCAATTGGAGCCTGCCTTGCAGGCAGGGTCTGGGTTTTAGTGCCCCAAGTCCTAGCACAGGCCTGGCACGCAGAGGGTACTCACCTGAAGATTGTTTAATGAATGAACAAATGATGAAAACATGAGTGAATTCTGCACTCCACATCAAGCCTAAGACCCAGGAGTCCCCACTTAACTGCATTGTCAATCAGCCGAGAGAGAGCTATACTCCCTCCTCTAACTGGAGTCCTCACCAGAGGATAAGAGGAGACTCAAAGACAGGGCTGACCCTGCTGGCAGGCAGCCTGATGCAGTCTGTAAAACAAGGAGTCTAAGTGCATGCTCTGCAACCAGAGGCTTTTCGTTAACTTTTTATTTTGAAATAATTATAGAGTCACAAGAAATTGCAAAGGATATATAGGAAAGTACTGTGTGCCCTTCATCAGGTTCCCCCAATGGTAGCATCTGGCATAACTACAGTATAATATCAAAACCAGGAAGTTGACAGTGAGAGGCCACAACTTTATTCAGATTTCATCAGTTTGCACACATTCATTTGTGTGTGCGCACATGTGCTCTATGCAATTCTACCCCATATGTAGATTAGTGTACACAATATTCACAACTGTTCTATCACCACAGCAATTTTCTGTGTATCATCTTTTTATAGCCACATTCGTCCTTCTCCCTATCTTTAACTCCAGGCAACCACTAATTTCTTCTCCTTTCCTATAATTTTATTTTGAGAATGTTATATAAATGGAATCATACAATATGTAATCATCTGAGATTGGCGTTTATCACTCAGCATCATTCCCTTGAGATCATCCAAGTCGTGTGTATCAATAGTTTGTTCCTTTTTACTGCTCACTAGTATTTTGTGGTGTGGATGGACCACAATTTGTTTAACCATTCACCCCACAAAGGACATCTGGGTTGTTTCATTTTGGCTATTACAAATAAAGCTGCTATAAACACTCATGTACAGATTCTTGTGTGATCATCAGACTGCATTTCTCTGGGATAAATATCCAGGACTGCAATTGCTGGATCTTATTGCAATTGCAAAGTGTGCGTGACGCAGTGTCTCCTCATCCTCACTGGCATTTGGCATTGTCACTATTTTTCATTTCAGCAGTTCTGATAGATGTGTATTGGTATCTTATGGGTTTAATTTGCATTTCCCTAATGGCTAATGATGTTGAACATAATTTTATGTACTTATTTGCCATCTGTATATCATCTTCAGAGAAATGGCCCTCCATGTCTTTTGCCCATTTTCTAACTTATTTTTTTACTGTTAAATTGTGAGATTTCTTTATTTAATCTAGAAAATTCATCTTTTGACAGATATGTTGTTTGCAAATATTTTCTCAAAGTCTGTAACTTGTCTCTTCATCCTTTTCATAGGGTTTTTTGTTGAGCAAATTTTAAAGTTTTTGACAACGTAGTTTATCAGTTTTTCCTATTATGGGTCGTGTTTTTAGTGTCAAGTCTAAAAACTCTTCAGCAAGCCCTAGGTCAAGAAGATTTTCTCCTAAAAGTTTTATAGTTTTACCTCTCATATATAAGCCCACAATCCATTTCAAGTTAATTTATGTAAAAAGTGTAAGGTTAAGGTTGAGATTCATTTTTTTGTTGATGGATATCCAGTTGCACCAGGACCAATTATGGAAAAGTCTGTCTTTCCTCCACAGAATTGCTTTTGCATCTTTGTTATAAATCGGTTGGGCTTATTAGCGTGGTTATTTCTGGATTCTCAATTTTGTTGATCTGACTATTCTTCCACCAATACTACACTCTCTTGATTACTGAATTATTCTTCCACTGAAGTTCTTTTTCAAGAACGTCATGATTATTGTAGGGCCTGTGCCTTTCCATATAAATTTTAGAATAAGATTCTTTGTGTCTACAACAAATATTGTTGGGATTTTGTTAGGAATTACATTAAACTTATACCTCTGTCTGGGGTAGAGTTTTTATTTTGCTGTATTTCCTTCCAGTTCTTGTTATTTATCATTCAGAGGCTTGATAAGCAGGCTCTTGATGAAGAGGCTTGATGTGGGGTACCATGTGGGCAGAAGGAGAAAAACCTGTTCTCCCTCTGGGAGGATGTTCCGCTTCTACTTCATTCTGAGTTGGGAGTGGATTGACCATGGTAGCCTTAGATCCTAAAGGCTCAACAACACTTCCCTGTAACCTGCGCACAGCATTTCTCTGGCCCAGCTCCAGGCTACCAGTGAGTGAACTGCATCTGGAGTGGTTTTGCCTCAGCTCTGCCCTGTCACTCACAATCCCAGGCTTTGACCCTTGCTCCACTTGGCAAGAGTAAAACTTCCGACCCCCAAGTATGGTGTGGAATCAACAAAGGCACCTGCTTTAAATCGGTCACTAGAGCTCACACAATGAGCAAATCTGAGGCCTCCATGAAAGATGGCATTGAAAGGGCCCTTCTCTCATTTTCCTGTCATGGGGTAGGTCTTTCCCATTCCTGTGTGAGCCTAGAGAACACAGTTATTCAGATAATACTGGGCTATGCGATGATAACAAATTAACTCCTAAACGTCCCTAGCGTAACTCATGAAGATTTCTTTGTTGCTTCCAGAAAATCAGATGTGGATCTGGTGGCCTGCCTCTATATGGAGTGACACCATCTGGAAAATGTGATTTTGAAGCTTGCTGATCGGAAAGGAGAGAGCTGGAGGGTGGAGCTGAGACTTCATACCGCCTCAGCTCAGAAATGGTGCACGTCACCCTTGCTCGTGGTTCATTGGCCAGATCTAGTCCCATGGCCCAGTCTAACTTCAACCGTCAGGGAAATGCAGTTGTTCTGAACACTGCACATCTCTGCCAGTAACAACGAAGATTGAAATTCCTTCCACCTGGGGGTAAAATTGAGTTTTATTTAAAAGACATAAAGTAATCTGACAATTCCTATACACACTTTTTTTGGATGATCTTATACCCGTCCCATATGTTGTGGACTGGGCTGCTGTGAGCTTCGGCACGTGAATGATGCAGCCTGAGTCTGTTTAACACCGGCATCAACACAACACTCACTTCGAAGAGTCATGCTAACACTATCGCTTTGTCTTCCCTAAAATACTCAGAAGAGGGAGCAATGGCCAAAAGAAGCATTAGCCCCACATAAAAGTCAGGTTTCAGGTGCTGACTGTTCTCTGGGAGGTGTAAATATCATGTTCCAAGACTGCCAGGCTGCTGTCAGCTCGACGTCATGACAAAGTGCAATTGATGTCAGTGGACCAGAATCTGAACTGCTGTCCATTAAATTCAGTCACTGGATTATGACACAATAAATTAATATTTCTTCAAAAGCCCTAGCATGTTCTTTTAAGGGCATACCTATGTCTTTAAAGACCGGATGTAGTCACAGCAATCTCAGGCAATTATTTAGACAATGTTGCTTTTTTCGTTATCATCAGAGTTGCTTTTATCTAATGTCCCTAGGGATGATTGTTTGGGCAAAATAGGAAAGACTGAGGGAGAAATGAAATTCATAGACATGTTGCCTCCCTTGGCTCACACTCAGAGGATGACAATCTGCCTGCACAACTTAAGTGCCCTTTATCTGCCTGGTGGGAGGCTTCCATTCCAGAAAGGAGAGACAGGTGAGCTGGACAAACTCTAAGTTATTTCCAAATATCATTTCCAGTTTTTCTCAAATATCATTTGTTTGGAACATATCTGGGGTTTTTCCTTTCTTTGAACTTACTTTTTGGTATTAATATTCCTCAGCATCCAACACAAAGTTTCTGCC
The DNA here is from genome assembly GCA_031878705.1 of Tapirus indicus. NCBI lineage: Eukaryota > Metazoa > Chordata > Mammalia > Perissodactyla > Tapiridae > Tapirus > Tapirus indicus. The sequence goes on from CM062921.1 coordinate 78,368,449, forward strand.
TTTGGAACTTGTCATGTTGACAGCTGAGGCAGGAAGGAAACAGGGAGCACTTTCTTGGCTCTCCCACCTCTCCCCATCATGACAGCTTCTCCTCAGATGTGTTTACTTCCAGGGAAGGCATTGGAGTGGCCATACATTACATGTCTGAAATAAAAATATGTACAATAATGAAGTGTGGCTGAGTTTATTTGAGGGTCAGCGCTGCACCCGACACGAGGGGAGCAGGGGTTTGCCTCACTCCATCCACTCAAACCTCCAGGAATCTAAGGCAGCGAGGGCCAGTGCCCTCTGCTCAGGAGGAATCACTCTCTCTGGGGATATTTTTAACTCAAAATGACAAATGTCCCTACCAGAGGCCAGCTCTGAAGTTGTTGGGTCTTCAGTGCCCAGCTCTCAAAGCCAAGCAGTCACACCATGAGGAATTGGAGTATATGAATCAGCATTGCCAGTATGTCTATAGAGGTTCAGAAATAGGGGATGTATGTGTATACATACACAGTATATGTACGTATATTCATACATGTATATATCTGTGTGCATGCATATATGCATGCATGTATATCTATGTGCACATATAAATATATGTGTGTATATATGTGTGTATGTATATATAGGTGTATATATAGTATGTGTGTGTATTTAAAGAAATTAAGTGCGTGTTTGGTGTATTTGTTTGTTTCCTTTATATTTCGAGGCTGGAAAGAGCATGTTTCCAATCCTGTGTGCAGAAGGGCTCCGTGGAACTTATGAACATGCAACTCTGAGGCAAGGAGTCTGATTGAGAAAGCGTATTGGCCTCTGTGATCAGTTCCTTTTGACCCCCGAAGGCACTACTTTCCGCCAGTGAAATATAAACTCCGTAGAGCTCTGTCACATCCCTGTAGACAGTGCCCACATCCCCACTCCGGAGAAGGAGACTGCCCAGTGCAACAGGAACAGGAACGCCTTTTTTGGAGATCTGGAAAGCGTTACCAAGTTTACATGGATTCTGTTCTCCTCTACAACTAAAACATCAGAAGGAAAACCATACAAGGAAATCTCTGGATGTATTCTCTTTGGAGCTCAAGATCCAGCTAAGTTCCTAGGATGGAATTTGAATAATCACACCCAACGGTGGGATGAGGCAGCCCTAGAGGCAACTGGGGACTCTGGGGCTATGTGGGGGTGAAGGGGCAGATGAGTCCCCCAGCACACTTCCAATCCTAGGTTTCTAGAGACAAATAAACTATTTTCTTTGAATTACCTTGGCATATTTGGTGTTTGCAATTGCAAGGGTGCGAGCCCTACCATTTGTGCAGTTTGGCCTAGAAATAGAGACCTCAGCACTTCCAGGGTCTGCTGCATGTGAGGGCTGCTCGCATACCTCATTTCTTACTGGTCTTCATAAATTCCACTGCTGTCAACTCAGGTTTTATTTGTGCGAGCTAACACAGGCAGTGGCCAGGAAGGAGCAGAGCAAGCCAAATTGTCCGTCCGACTCTATTTAACATCTAGTACTGAGAAGTGAAGAAACTGAGAGAACTGGGGAGTGGAAGATGAGATGCTCCGGTGGAAACCTGTTAACCATCGAAAGCACTTGGCAGGAGAACCTCAAATAAATCACCAGTGGTCTGCACCACACAAGGAGCCATTCTGGTCCCTGGATACCTCAGTGGGGGGCGAGATACAGGGTAGAGAAGCCAGTCAGTTCTCAGGGAATGTGGTGAAAGCACAGCCATCCCCAGCGTCCTTACACAAACCTCCATTCTCTGCACTCAAGTCAGCAATCACAAACCTCTCGTCTGGAAACTCACCCCCGTACCGTCAAGTTAGAGATCACATAGGGTGGCATCACTGAGTTCCATGGACCCAGGCAGATGCTCCACAACCCTGCTGCTGGCCATGCTGCCTCCAGAACCAGCCAGTTCTAGAGTGCAGAGCACGCCGCTGAGTCCAGAAACACATCAGCTGTCTGAGGAGATTAGAGGACTCCCACGTCTCCTGAACCACAGTCACACAGCCTTGTCTTTAGTACTGAGATAGCAGCAGTAATAATATTAGCTAAAATTCGTTGAATACTATATGCTCATCCCTGTGTAACTGAATGTAAGTTGCTTCTTTAAATACTCATAAAAACTCTGTGTATTTCCAGAACCTCTCCGTGAGGTTCCGAACAGGTTGGGGGTCTTATCTCCAGAGTGTACAGAGTTGACTCTGCATTACAGCTGCTTGTGAGGAAGTGAACACTAGACTAGTGCTTTCCAATAAGAAACAACAGGGGGCCACACAGGTAATTCTACATTTTCTAGTAGTCATATTAAAAAAGTAAAAATAGACAAGTGAAATTAATTTTAATGGTGTATTTTATTTAGCCCAATAGCTAAACTATTATCATTTCAACATGTAATTAATGTAGAATTACCAGCAGATTCTTTATATTCTTTTTCTCTACCATATTTTACACTTACACTTCTCAAATTAGACCGGTCACATGTCAAGTTGGCTGAATAGCCAACTTGGCTGCTGGCTCCTGTATGCCCCCGGTTGAGCTTCTCTTATATCCACAACAAACTCCTAGCTCTCTAGAGTTCACCGCTACCCAGATGAAAATCTGAAAGAACTCATACAAAAAGTTTTTCTTATTTCCATTAATGACAACAATAACAGTAACAAAAACAGCAGCAATTTTTAGGGTATATATTATTACAGATACTCTGCTAAGAGCTTTACATGACAGATCTCAATGATTCCCCACCAAACCTTGGGAGACATCTACTCTTATTATCCCCTTTAGAGCAGAACAAGTTTAGGGTTGGAGCAGTTCCATAGCTTACTCGAGGTTATACAGTTACTGCATGGCAAGGCCAGCTCTGAGTATAGGTCATCTGATTCCAATTCCCTACAAAACAAAAAGGGACAAAGAAGGGAGGCCTGGGGGTGACCTCAGGCCTTCGTGGTGTTAGGCTGGATTCAGGAAAGCAGAATGCCAAGGGGATGAGGAGTGCAGTTTAAGCATGAACTGCAGAGAAAGGAGCTGTTAGCCTAGAAATAATAAAACCAGGAAGAAAATTCCAAAAGTTTATTTAATTAAGAGATGAAGAACCAAAGATAACCTGGACATTTATTATGAATCTTCTTCTAGCAGAACATGGATGTGAGATGGAAACTTGACAGGGTTTGAAGTCAAGAAGTACGGATATAAAACCACATTTAAGCCACGTGACAACTATAAAATTGTAAATAACATATTTTATCTATTTGAACCTGAGTTTCCATACTTGAAATTTTGGGATAGAAAAGTCTTACAATAAGAAGTCGCTTTGAACATCAGGTGAGACAGAGTATACAGAAATATTACTTATATTTTTATTAAAAGCACTAAACATAGCAAATAGTAAAATTATAGAAATTATTTCTCCATTTGGCAGTATTGGCTGAAATTATGAACAGGTTCAAAAGAAAGTATATATAATTTACAACTGACTAAATCAGAAGGTTTATTAAGAATATAGAAATTACTTAGGGCCACTCCTAACCATTTGAAGGTGACATTAGGGAAAATACCTTTGCCATTCACACAAAGAGATTTGAATTGGATGCAATGATTTTTACCCCTATATTATGTGGGAACTACACACTCTCACCCCAATCCCCAACACTGGGTATGCACTTTTTAATTAAATTAATGCTGTAGTTATTATATTTTAATGAAACAATGTTTGCCAAAACAGTCATCATACTATCTTTATGATTTTTCCTTTATTTATTCACCTATGTATCACATATTTAGTATTTTCTTTTAAATTGATTTGACAATCTCTGCCTTGTAATGAATTTTTAGACAATTTACATCTAATTTCATTACATTAAAATAATGTTAAGAACTATTATTATAAATCTGATTGGATTGAGTCTGCTACTTTGTTTCTTGTTTTATTTGTTCTTTGTTCCTTTTCTTCTCTTTTATTGCTTTCTTTTGAATTACTTTTCAATTTTATCTCCATTATTGGCTTATTAACTGTACTACACTTTAATTGTTTCAAAAGTTGTTCTAGGTTTTATAATATGCATCTTTAACTTATTTCCGGCTCCTTTTCAAAATGGTATCTCTTCACATATAATGTAAGAATCTTACAGCAGTATATTTCTATTTCTCCCATTCTTTGCATTATTGTTCTTATACTGTTTGTGTTCACATAGATTACAAGCCCCATAATACATTTTTATGTTTTACTTTTTGCTTTAAACAGTGAATTTTTCAAAAAACTTTAACAATGAAAGAAAATGGCTTTTATATTTACTCACATATTTATTATTCCTAATGTTCTTTATTTCTTTGTACAGATACAAGTTTCCATCTGGAATCATTTTTCTTTGCCTAATTAACTTTTATTAACATTTCTTGAAGTATTGGTGCTGGTCTGTTGGCAACAAATTCTCCCAGCCATTCATTATCTGAAAACGTTTTTATTTCACTTTTCAAAGATATTTGCACTGCGGATAGTATTCTAGATTGACAGTTTCATTTTTTTCTTTCACTGCACAAAAAATGTCATTTCATTGTATTTTGGATTGTATAGTTTCTGACAGGAAATCTGCTATTATTTGTGTTGTTGGTCCTATGTATGTAATGTTTCTCCCCTCCCTCTGGTTGGAATTTCTCTTTATACCTGGTTATCTGCAATTTGATTGTCATAGGCATTGGTGTGATTTTCTTTGTATTTCTTCTGCTTAGTCAGGGTTCATCGATTTTATTGGACCCCTGAATTTATAGTTTTTTTCAAATCTGTAAAATGTTCTGTCATTTATGTTTTCAAATATTTTTCTGTTCCTCCCTCTAAATTCTTTCCTTCTGAGACTCAAATTACACATATGTTAGATCATTTGATATTACACCATGGCTCACTGAATTTTTTTTATTTATAAGTCTCGATATCCTCTGTGCACTTCAGTTTGTATTTTTTATGTTGTTTTGTCTTTAAATCTCTTGATTTTTTATTCTGCAGTGTCTATTATGCAGCTATTCCCACCCAGTGAAATTCTCATTTCATATATTGCATTTTTCATGCCCAGAATTTCCAGTTGGTTCTTTTTTATATCTCTCATATCTCACATCACGATCACATTTTCTTTAAACCCTTGAGCATATTTATAATACTTGTTTTAATGTCCTCACCTGCTAATTCCATAATCTCTATCATTTCTCGATGACTTATATTGATTAATTTTTCTTTTACTTATAAGTCATATTTTTCTGTTTCCATGCATATCTAATAATTTTTTATTGTGGATTTTGTTTTTTAGCTTTCTGGATTTTATTGTATTTCTTTAACCAGTGTCAACTTTTTCTGTAAGGCAGTTAAACTGCTTATGGAGTAGCTCAATCCCTTCAATTCTTATATTTTAAGCTTTTATAGATCAGATATTTAGGAACTTAGTTTACTCAAGGAATGCTTTGGTGCCAGTACTAGTGGGTGACACTCCTGGGATCTCTACTAAATGACTCATCAATTCAACAAGATCTTTTCACTTTGGGTAGTAAAAAATAGAGTGACTCCAAGCTCTGTGCAAGCTCTAGGAATTGTTTAGCTTGCAGGTCCCTGATAATTGTTCTTTTCCTAGCAGATATTTTTTGCCTGGCCTTATAAAGTTTTGCCAGATGTACATTTAGATTGGTATTCAGCCAAAGACTCAGTGCAGTCTTCTGGAGCTCTTTCACCACGTAACTCCTTACTTTATGGCACTTTGGCCCACAAAGTCTAGCTGCCTCAGCCTTCCTGAATTCTGATCTACGACTCATAAATTCAAGAGACCACCGGGCTCTGTTTGAGTTTCTAATTCCTGTGTTGTGGTCTAGAACTTACTTCTTGGCAGAAGGCCAAGGTGACCATCAAGCTTACCTACTTTGTTTCCCTTTACTCAGGTATAGTCTGGTGCTGCCTACTGTCCAGTGTCTAAAAGCAGATGTTTCCTATATGTTGCCCAGTGTTCTAGTTTTGTTATGGCATAATCAATGAGTCACTCCTCTATGGATGAATGTAGAAGTATTTTTCTGTAACTCAAACCCTCTTTAAAACTTATTCTAAGTAATATCAGCTAAATTATCATTTAATATGCTAGTTAAATTTTATTATACATATTAAAATGTTACATATTAAAATAATGTCATAATTATTGAAATAAAAGTATGAATGTGAATACCACTTAAAATCATCTTGAGGCTCACTAGGGACATAAATACTATACTTTGGGAAACTGTATAAAAAGCTTTTAGTGGAAGTGTATAGTAACAAAGTCAGCATTTTACATAATAGAAGGGTCTAAATCCAAGTATGAGGTGATCCCTGCAGTCATTCGCCTGGGAGAAAAAGTGTCTTAAGACTAAGAACCAAGAGAGGTGGGAGATGGGATCTGACCTCTCTTACTTTCATCAAGGGAAAGGTTAAGGTCTCTCTCAACCTGTTCCCCATTTTTATTATATGAGTTAGACCAGGTACTAAGGCATAAACCAAGATACAGGGCCTGTTATTCTGGTCATTTGAGAATGGAGGGTAGGCCTGCCCTGCAACAGCAGGTCGTATGAATGTAAATAATATCTAGTAGAACCCAAACCCTGGACTTTCCAGGAGGAACTTCTGTATTCCTCATGTGGTCCATATGGGTCCCTTCAGTTTGCCCTTAGTGTTTTGGAAAGACTTTTGAATGAACCAGCCTCCCTCAGCTATTTTTAGAGGAGCCAAGGTCTGAGCTTGCTCCCAAATGGAAAGATAACATTGGGCCAGCTTCAGGAATAAGGAAGGATCCAAATGATCAGATGAGGCCGAGAGATATGATTGGGACTATGCGATCACCTACCCCTCCCCACTGGAGATATTCCTTGCTTACCAAGCCTCGAAGTCTCTGAGTTAAATTATTAAGCAAGGCTTTCCTGTTTTAAACAGGGCATTTGTGTTCTTACAGCTGACTTGAGTCTCTTGAATACTCAGATATAAGAGTTTGGAAGGACAACATCAGCATGTGGGGCTGGAGTGAGGAAGAGTTAGCTTTGGGCACCAAGGTGGAATGTAATGCTTTAGGTATCCATTTATACACAGGCAAGTTCTCTGTGGAAAGTCAAGAAAAAACACCTGCCATAGTAACAAAAAAGGTCTCAGAGCTAGAAGAAAAATGGGAATTCAACCTCTCACTTATTGCTTTAATCTTCACACACAGAAAAATCCCCCTGAATATTTCAAGCCTAGGGAGGTAGAATGATAAACTAGTCACAGCGTGAACTTTGGAGTCAGGAAGCCCTCGGTTTAGTGTTGTGTAATTTGCTAATTTTCCTCTCTGAACCCATTTACTCATTTATAAAATGGAAATAATGCATAGTTCACTGGGTTATTTTGAGTTTTAAAAGAGAAAATAAAATAATGGATGGATGATAGGAGATTTCTGAAGTGTTAATTCCCTTCCTCTTTCCCGTCCAGTGATAGAGAACTCTCTGCTCTCTGAGGAAACATCTTTTATTTTTAAGTGATATTAGTTTCTTGTTGCTGTCATAACAAATTACCACAAATTTAGTGGCTTAGACAATATAAATTTATTATTTTACAGTTCTGCAGATCAGAGGCTGGTACAGGTCTCACCAAACTGTAAGCAAGATATCAGCAGCCTGCATTCCTTTCCGGAGAGAGTCCCTGTCCTATTTACTCGGGTTGTTGGAAGAGTTCAGTTCCCTGCAGTTGCAGGACGGAGGTCCCTATTTTCTTGCTGCCTATAAGCTAAGAGCCATTCCTAACTTCTAGAAGTTGCTGCATTCCTTGGCTTGTGGCCCCCTTCCTCCATCTTCAAAGCTCACAACGCCTGCCAGCAGGGTGAGTCCTTCTCATGTTCTGTCTCTCTGACCCACTCGACAGCCTCTCTCTTTCACTTTTAAGGACTCAGGTGATTAGACTGGGCCCAACCTGATAATGCAGAATAATCTTCCCATCTCAAAGTCCATAATCTTAAGCACATTTTCAAAGTCCCTTTTGCCTTGCACGGTAACATATGCACAGGTTCCAGGGACTAGATGTGGACATCTTTGGGAGGGGCATTATTCTGCTTACCACAGATACCCCTTGGAGAGTTTCACCTACTGATATTACTTGGATTCCTTGTGATTCTTTTTGTTGCAAGGCAATGCTTTAAAAGCAAGAGTGTGTCCAGCAGTCTATTCTGCAATCTGTTGGTTCTTCTCTACATTATCAATGTCCCTCTTGAACTAATAACTTTTATTTTCAGAAATGGGCTATGTAGTGGTGATGATGATGATAATAACTGCCATTTATTGTGCTTTTTATTATGTGTAATGCATGATGCCAAGCGTCATGTATGGTTATATGTAACATGCATAATCTAATTCAATCCTTATGACAGCCCCATGAGGTAGGGTCTAATTGTCATTTTATGGATGAGTAAACACCTTAAATGTTTACTAAATGGTAGCTACTATTAACACATCAGATGAAACCTTAGAATATAACTTACTTTTAATAGCAGTAAATTCTAAACAGTACCATCAATTCACAGTTCTGTCTTCCTAACTGAAGAAAACAGTAATATTCACGTAAAGCTCTCAACTCTTCCAATAAATAGGTAAATTTCTCAAGGTTATACCAGCCTGTGCTCTTGTCGGACAAATGTTGGAGCCTTTAGTCTCTTTCTTGTTCAGGGTTCTAACTCATTCTGTCTGATGCCCAACTTCTTGGACCTTCCCCTTTACTCTGAGATTTCCTATTTTGGCTTCATCTTTCAGCTGCCCCTTCTGCTCCAGCGGTCACCTCACCCACATACCCTTGATTTGTGCACTGCGCAAGCTTAACTCTGTTTTCCTATAATACGTAATAATCGTTAGTTCTTTGTTGCTTGAAAATAACTCGAACCCTCTGCTTAGATAATTTTGTATTTTCCTTCAAATACCATACAATAACTCATCCCAGATCTGCCTGCCATTTCGTTTTACATCTCAGTATGAGTTTTTTTTTGGCTTGTGGAGACCTTGGCTTGCAGCTCAAGGAGTGGAGGGTCTTTTTGTTTGTTTAACTTAAATAATGTTTTCCCACAACTTGGGACGGCATTATTCAAAGGCGAGATGTGCTGTAGAAATGAATTTTGATATTGTAATGTGAGAGTAGTTGACATATATCAGAAGATATTCCAAATCCATGGACAATTGGAAAATGCTGGAGCCATTAGAGCAAAAATCTCAACATCTTCCACAGGCCCAGTAGGTCAAATGAAGGGTGTCAGGAGGTACAGCCCAGAGCCTGTTTACTCATTTCTCTTTTCCCTGAAGATTTCCCCAGACACCTCATCTATTACACACTGAACTCTTCAAGCCAGAAATCTCAGTCACCATGTCCTCCTTACAAAAGGGGCTTAGGACTCAATAACTGCCAAACTCAGTTCTTGGGCAGGACGTGTTCTCATAAGAAAACTCTGGGGTGGTGGGTGGGCTGGGAAAGGACAAATACCAGCAGTTTGATGGACTTTCTCCGAGCTATTTGTGTGGTTCCTAAGATACTACAAATATAGAAGAATAGTTCAGCTTTAACTTTTATAATAATAATTTTTTAACAATAGACAAGATTTGGTTTGAGCCACCCAAGGCATGGCCACAGTGACCCCCAGACTTGGGGCCTTAATTACTGTACATGCGGATCTTACCTCTCAGCCTGGACATCTGAGGACCCCACATTCCATTGGGCAGAGGGAGTCATTTTTATCTAATTATGTTTTAGTCACACCTACAGATGGCTTCAACTATGGTAACTTCGGGACAATGATAATGTTCAGGATCTGAGAAGTGCTGCACTGTGTGCAAGAGGGAAGGTTAGCTTTTCCTTGAATGAGGGCAAAAATTTTAAACAGAGTAAGTGAGTAATGGAAGTAACTTCTATCAAAAAGAAAAAAGATCTGCCCCAGGGAACAAGTCACAAGAAGTCCACTGCTAGAGAAGAAAGGATATATAGAACTAGAGTGGATGAGACTCTGCTGGCCATCCCACCAGGGGCAGAAAAGGCTGGTGACCATCAAGGAAGATGCTGGGCCCAAAGAAGCCACAATCACACATACAACTGCCTAGTGAATAGTCTGGGAAAGGGCAGGAGTCCTGAAGCGTCAGGTTGATGAAAGCCAGGATCTCACTGTCCTCAGATAGGAATGCTCTCTGGCCCACCCCAGGCTACGATGGGCAGTTTCCTCTTGAAATTTTGCCCAGATCCCTTTGACTCTTTCTTCTGGTAGCTAAATGTAAAGATCTATTCCTGATTTTTATTGTCTGGAAGATGGAGAATCAAACAGAGAGAGGCTAAAGACGCAGAGTGAATGTCAAAAGCTGCGTGGCTCTGTCCTCTTCAAATACAGATAGCCTGGAACCTCAAAGATTCTCAGTGAACTATTTTCCCATTAGATGTAGCCTGTCTGATTTTGTTCACCGGCATATTTCATTGTTCATTGTATATTGTATTGTTCATTGGTATATTTGCAACTTGGAACACAGTGCCTGGCACATAGTGGGTGCTCAGTAAATACTTATTGGAAGATCTGAGGGCTTTACGTGAATATTATTGTTTTCTATAGTTAAGAAGACAGAACTGTGAATTGATGGTGCTATTTAGAATTTACTGTTATTAAAAATAACTTGCATTCCAAGGTTTCATTTAACATATTAATAATTACCATTTAATAAAAATTTAAAGTGTGTTTTATATTTGTACAGACATTTCCAAACTTCACAACAATTCAGCAAGGTATTCTTTATTATCCCTATTTTACAAATGAGAAGATAGTTGCTCAGGGAGTTAAAAGATTTACCCCGGGCCATACGGAGGTGAAGCTAGATCTAGAAACCTGTCTGTCTGACTCTAAATGTGGTCACTCCTCCATTATGCACACATGCGGTGCTACCATATGTTTGGGGACTCTCAAAGCAAGTCCTCGGTGTGAGTCAATTCATCAGGGCACTCAGGGTTCTCATTCAGGAAACCAATTCACTGTAACCCAGCTCAGATGAGACTGACTTCTCAAGATACAAATTTATTAATTTGTGGAGGTAGATATTTCTTAATAGAGTACCTGAAACAGAAATATAAGTGTGGAAGAATTCTGAGTAATATTCCGTATAGGTCTTAGCAAGGCTCGATCATAGTGAGGTTTAATCATTTCCATCCCAAACGAGCAGGTATATGCCTAGTGACTGAATCTTTTCTACTGAGTGTTTGTTTCCCTTGTAGACTGCAGTAGTTTTAAAACATGGCTATAAAGGACTTAAAAGTTGCCCCTATAGGGGCTGGCCTGGTGGCATAGCAGTTAAGTTTGCGCACTCTGCTTTGGCGCCCCGGGGTTCACAGGTTCAGATCCCGGGCACAGAGAGATGCACCACTTGTCAAGCCATGCTGTGGCGGTGTCCCATATAAAGTAGAGGAAGATGGACACAGATGTTAGCCCAGGGCTAATCTTCCTCAGCAAAAAGAGGAGGATTGGCAGCAGATGTTAGCTCAGGGGTAATCTCCCTCACCAAAAAAAAATTGCCCCCGTCATGAAACTATGACCATTGTGCTGTCTCCTTTAATTTGGTTGAGCTTGTGACTCCTTCAAACAACAGAAATCGAAAGGAACACACTATGCACCTTCTGCAGCCAGGGCGTTACTGGAACATTTGGTCTTGCAGCCCCAAACTGACATTTTGGAAGTCTGACTACCCTAAAACTCCATGCTGGGAGGAAGCCCAAGTCACATGGATAGGCCACATGAGGCACTTTGATCAATAGTCCCAGCCTAGTCCAGCTTTCAAATCATCCCAGCCCAGGAACCAGGCATGTCAGTGAAGAAACTTCCAGATGATGATAGCCTTCAACTATTGAAGTCACCTCTAGCTTTTTGAATCTATTCCAGCTGAAGCCCTAAGCACTGTGGAGCAGAGACAAGACTTTTCCACTATGCCCTGTCTGAATTCCTCACTCGCAGAATTTGTGAGCTTAATTAGTTAATTACTGTTAATTACTGTCTCTAAGTTTGAGGTGGGTTGTCTTTCACTTTCTTGAACATGTCCTTTAATGAATGGAAGTTTTTAGTTTTGATGAAGTCCAATTTATTTATTTTTTCTTTTGTCTCTGTGTTTTTAATGTATATAAAAGAAACTATTGTCTAACCCAAAGTCATGAAGATTTACTCCTAAATTTTCTTCTACAAGTTTTATAATTTTAACTCTAACCTGTAGTTTCATGATCCATTTTGAGTTAATTTGTATGTATGGTGTGAGGTAAGGGTCAAAATTCAATTTTATATGTGGATACCCAGTTGTCCCAATACTACTTGTTGAAAAGAATATTCTTTTCCCCATTGATCTGTCTTCTCATCTTTGTTCAATATCAATTGACCATAAATGCAAGGACTAATCTCTGGATTCTTAATTCTATTAAATTAAACTTCATGTGTATCCTTATGCCAATAACATATACACAGACATAGTAATTTCCCAGTTTTGAAATCAGGAAGTGTAAATCCTCCTATTTTGTTCTTCTCCAAGATTGTTTTGGCCATTCTTGGTCCTTCTCATTTTCACAGGAATTTTAGAATTAGCAAGTCAATTTCTGTAATAAAAAAAGAAACTGGGATTCTAATCATTATAAATGTATTAAGACATTTTGTGGCCTAACATATGATCTATCCTTGTCTTAGTCCATTTGGTCTGCTATAACAAGATACCACTGACTGCATAGCTTTTAAAGAACAAAGAAATTTCTCACAGTTCTAGAGTCTGGGGAATCCAAGATCAAGGTGCCAGCACAGTCACATTCTCTGGTGAGGGCTCTTTTCCTGTTTTATAGCTGGGACCTACTTACTGTGTGCTTACATGGTGGAAAGGGCCAGGGAGCTCTCTGGAGCCTCTTTTATAAAGCACTAATCCTGTTCATGAGGGCTCCACCCTCATGACTTGAGCACGTCCCAAAGGTGCCACCTACTAATACTGTCATCTTTGGGGGTAGAATTCCAACATATGAATTTTAAACATAACCATTCAGACGTTAGCAATCCTGGAAAATGCTTCATGTCCACTTGAGAAGAATATGTATTTTGCTGTTGTTGGGTGTAGTTTATAGATATCTGTTATGCCCAGTTAATTTATAGTGCTGTTTAAGTCTTCTATTTTTGATCTTCTGCCTAATTGTTCCACCCATTATTGAAGTCTCCAACTATTATTGGTGAATTGTCTATTTTTCCATTTAATTCTTTTAGTTTTTACTTTCTGTATTTTGAGACTCTGCTATTAGGTACATATATGTTTATAACTGCTATATTCCATGGCATGATCCTCTTATCATTATAAAATGTCCTTCTTGTCTCTTGTATCAATTTTGCCTTAAATTCTATTTTGTAAGGTATTAATACAGCCACTCCATTTTCTTTTGGTTACACCTTGCATGGTATGTTTATTTCTATCCTTTTACTTTCACCCTATTTGTGTTTTTTGTATTCTAAAGTGTGTCTGTTTAAAACAGCACATAGTTGAATCATGTTATTTATCCATTCTGCCAATCTTTTATTTTTTCATTTGGGTGTTTAAACCATTCATATTTAATGTGATTACTGATAAACTAGGGTTTGTATCTGCTGTTTTGTTACTCATTTTCTATATGTCATGACTTTTTTTTTGCTCCTCTATTCCTTGATTATGGTCTTCTTTTTTGTGAAATAGAAATTTTTAGTGTACATTTGAATTCCTCTGTTGTATCTTTTGCTATATATTTTTAGTTTATTCTTAGTTGCTACCCTGGGCATTACTATTAGCATCTTAATTTATAAAATCTCATTCTGATTAAAAATAAAGTAACTTTAATAGTATATAAAAATTACTCCAGTAAACCTCTGCTCCTTTTCCCTCTTGTTTTTAATGATATTGTCATACAAATTATGTTTTTATACATCATAAGCCCACCAACAGTTTTTTAAATTATTGCTTTGTTCAGTTATCTTTTAAAACTTATAGGAGAAGAAGTATTACAAACACTTTTATACTAACTTTCATAAGACATATGTAGTTACCATTGCCAGTGGTCTTTATTTCTTTGCATATTTAAGTTAATGTTTAGTTTCCTTTAATTTCAACTGGAAAGACTCCCTTTAGATTTTTTTATAGAGCAGGTCTGGCAGTGGAAAATTTTCATAGTTTTTTTTACCTGGACGTGTTTTCAATGTTCCTTCATTTTTGAAGGACAGTTTATATGAAAGCAAATTCTTGCTTGGAAATCTCTTACTTTCAACATTTTGAAGATATCACCCGACTCTTTTGCCCTGAATGATTTTTGCTGAGAATCAGTTGTTAATCTTATTGAGGCTCCCTTGTACAAAGTAAGTTGCTTTTCTCTTGCTACTTTTGAGATTTTCTTTTTGTCTTTGACTTTTTTCAGTTTGAGTATAGTTTGTCTATGTCTGGATCTCTTTGAGTTTATTCTACATGAGGTTCACTGAGCTTCTTGAATGTGTAGATTATTATTTTTCATTAAATTTAGGAAATTTTGGTAATTATTTTTTCAAATATTTTTCTGCCCCTTTATTTTCTCTTTTTCCGAGCCTCCTATTAAGTATATACTGCTACTCTTGGTGGTGTCCTACAGGCCTCTGAGGTTCTGTTCATTTTTCTTTATTTTTTTTCTTCTATTCCACAGACTTGATAATCTCTATTGACCTACCTTCAAGCTTATTGATTTTTTTATTTTGTCAGCTCAGATTTGTTGTAAGCCCCTCTAGTAAATTTTTCACTTCAGTTATAGTAGTGTTCGGCTCCATACTTTCTATCTAGTTCTTTTTTTATAATTTCTATACGTTTATTCATATTCTGTATTTAGTGAGACGTTGTTGTCATACTTTCTTCAATTCTTTAGTCATGGCTTCCTTTAATTCTTTGGAAATATTCATAATACCTGATTTAAAACATTTTTCAACTAAGTCTATAGGGGGCATTTTCTGTTGACTGCCTTTTTTTCTCTTACAGTGTATGTGACATATTTACTTGTTGCCTACCATGTCTTGTAAATTTCTTCATTGACAACTGGACATTTTAGTTAATGTGTGGTAACAATTCTGTACCAGATTCTTCCACCTACTCCCAACATTTGTTGTTGTGCCTGGTTTGTTGCTGGTTTTTTATTGATGTTGTTCTTTTTCTTGTTGTTACTTATTTATTTGGTTACTTCTCCAGACTAATTCTGTATTTCCTTCAGTGTATAGCCTCTGAGTTTTCAATTAGCTTTTTTATTTTAAGTTCTCATTTTTATTTCTAAGCCTGGCTTCTTAAAAATCACACCTGGGTGAGTATAATTGAGTGGTCAGCCCATGGTTGGTCAGAAGTTTTCTTTAAAAAATGCCTTCTCTTCTACTCTTTTCCAAGGTTATCTGTGTAAAAACCCAACCTCTCTCTCATCTCACAGAACTGAGCTCTAAGTCAAGTAACCCACCCCCAACACTGAAAATACAGATTTCCTAGGGAACTGCAAGCTTGGACAAAATTTTAACTGTTCATTATTGATGGTATGTTTACAGGACCTCCAGATGCTGTCAGATCTTTCCACCATTGGCAAAGCTACCAGCTTTGACTCTCATATCACTGAGATGAGAAATGAGAGTATATCTCACATTTCATATCTCACATATTACAGACTCTGCTACTTTGCCCGAGTTTTGTTGTGACAACACTGTCTTACCAAGATACAGTAGTTTCTATTGGAAATACAATTTTGAGCTCCATCTATGGTTTTGGTTAACTGCCAGGTTCTGAAATAGTTGACTTTAGCTGTTTTGCTTGTATTTTTATTATTTTAAAAGGAGAACGAGTTCACCCAGATTCTCACTTCACCATTCAAAAAGCTGAGACCACAATCTACTTTTTTAAAGAGAGACATTTTTGCCCTATAACAGAACTTCAATTTTTACTTAATTAATTGACATATATAATAAAATTTAAAACCATTTAAATGAAAATTTTAGAAAGTGCAATCCATGCAATAAAAAAGGGGACAAAAATAACCCTATCGACAAACCCAGATTAAAGGAAGGAGAGAGATTTTACCAAAATAATATATTCAACCTCAGGATAATTTGCTTTGTGATTAGCAACCAAATGTCATCAATATTTGAAGTGATATTTAGTTGGATAGAGTCAGATATCTTGGAGGACAGACTTTGGGGATGACAAAGACTCTCTCCTTGGCTCAACTAAAGTCAGTTCCCATGAGTCCTCTTTCTGATTAGGCCATGACCTTGGATTCTGTTCTTGGCCCACTTATTCCAGTTTTAGCAAGAATCCTGCTGAATCAGTTTAGTGAAAATTCCCCACCCTTGATAACATATCACCCTGGCCTTCCTAAAATCCTGTTAGGTAGGTTTTGCAAAGAATTACCTTCCCTCCTAGTAATATTTCATCCACCACCCCCCACCCCCAATCCTTGGCTATAAATCCCCACTTTTCCTTATTGTATTCAGAGTTGAGCCCAACCTCTCTCCCCTACTACAGAATCCTATTGTAGCAGTCCCCCTTACATAAAGTCTTCTTTGTCATCTTTAACAAGTGTCGAGAATAACTTTTTCTTTAAAAGAAATAATTTGAAAAATTATATACACGAGGCAATAGCTATACATGACTACTTTATTGCTGTCTCTGCAAGAAAAATTTGTTCTTTCTCCTGGTCACCTCTTATTCTGCCAATGCCTCATAAAATGTGGACATGAAACATAAATATCCCCAACCACTATGTGGTGATTCAGCAGAAAATGGGATGTAGTTAAACTGCATTTTGCCATCTCTACTTTGACTCCATCAATAGCTTACATGTAGGGGACACATCTGCCTGGCGCCACAAGCCATTTTCCCTTCTTAAGTCCCTATGGACAACTAATGGCAATGAATATGTACAGTGCAAAAGATATTTTTCGAACAGATTGACTTCAAATTAGGCATTGGTGTGCCTGTAGGTGGTATGAAAATGAAATTATCTAGAAAGCAATCTATACCTTTAGTGAACTCCAGAATGTGTAATAAATTTTATGCATTGGCAAACTTCAATGAAAGGTTTTTGGAAAGGGGATATTCAGGAACATCAAACTACTGGGGAACTGGCTTAGAGTTCTTGAGGACTACTTCAAAATGACCATTCCAACTTCCTGCAGACAATTTAAACATACAACTCCAACTCTATGCATGAAAATCCTTCCCTCTCCTCCTCCAGCCAAACTCATTTGCAGGAATATGGAAATAGCCCAGAATATCTCCTTAGGGGCAAAAGGAAAACATTTGTAAATGTTTTTCCATCACCCAAGCCATCTGAGACTCCCACTGGGGTGCTTGTAGGGGGAAAGAGAAGAGAACAATTACTTTCTCCAAGGATAAGAAAGAAGCACGTCGACACCGGTGCCTTGTCTCCATTCCACTCCTGAAAACGTTAACTTTATGAAAAATGCTGCCAGACATCTACTTCATTAAGAAAATCTGGATGAGGCTGTGCTTCCATAAATCTCCCCACCAACCTCTTTCCTTAATACACACATACACACATGCATACATACTCATGCACGTGCGCGTGCGCACACACACACACACACAGAAAGATTAAACATGACAGATGTATTGGTTATTTTTCCCAAATACTGTGATGTGATGTGGGGATTGGAAAACTGAGGTGGCTAGTCTCATTTAATATTAACATATAAAAGAGAAGCTGTGGCATGTTCTTGGACAAGAAAATAAAGGATCTTTGTTTATTTGTTTAACATTTATTTGGGGTCCAGCATGTCTCTGGCAATGTGAAATTACAAAGGCACAGTGTCTGCCCTCTTGGAAACTTGTTGTTTTGGTGGGCATAGAAGGAATATGGAAGGAGGATCTGTTAAACATTCAATTAGTTATAACACAAAGGTCAGGAATCTCAAGGCCATAAGAAAGGTGCAAGACATGAAAAAGTTTGTCACATTCTTTGTTCTTCCTTTTCCCATGATCCATTCTGAGCCTGGCACCTAGCTTCCTCATACTGACCACCTTCATTGTACTGGAAGGTATAGCCAGCACACTTAGGCAAGAAAAATAAATAAAAGGTATCCAAATTGGAATGGAAGAAGTAAAACTATTTCTACCTGAAAATGGCATAATTCTATTTACAGAAAATTCCAAATAATCCACAAAGAAATTACTAGAGCTAATAAACTAATTCAGCAAAGTTTCAGGTTATAAGATCAACATACAAAAATAAGTTGTGTTTCTATACACCAACAATGAACAATCCAAAAAGAGATTAAGAAAACAATTCCATTTACAATAGTACCAAAAATAGTATAATAGTTAGGAATAAATTTAACAACAGAAGTCCAAAACTTATACCCAGAAAACTATAAAACACTGCTGAGAGAAATTAAAGAAGATATAAATAAATAGAAAGACATTTAAGCTTCATGGAATGGGAGACAATATTGTTAAGATGGCAATACTACCCAAAAGTAATCTACAGAGTCAGTGTAATGCCTGTCAAAATTCCCATGGCCTTTTTTTTCTGGAGAAAAAGAAGAGTCAATCCTCAAATTCATATGGAATTGCAAAGGGCCCTGCATAATCAAAATAATATTGAAAAAGAGCAAAGTCGGAGGACTCACATTTCCTGATTTTAAGTTTATTACAAAACTACAGTAATCAAAACAGTGTGATAATGGCAAAAGACATATAGACATATAGACAACTAGAATAGAATTGTGAGTCCAGAGATAAATCTATAAATCCATGGTCAATTCAACAAGGGTGCCAATTCCATTCAAAGGGAAAAGAATAGCCTCTTTGACTACTGGTGCTGGGACAACTGGATATTTAAATGTAAAAGAATGAAGTTGGACACCTACTTCACACCATATACAAAAATTGATTCAAAACATATCAAGGAGTTAAAATCATAATTCCTAGAAAAAAATAGGGGTAAATACTTATGACATTGGATTTGGCAATAAATTCCTTGTTATGATACCAAAAGCACCAAAAACCAAAGAAAAAAATAGACAAATCAGACCTCATCGAAATTAAAAACATTTATACATCAAAGGACATTATCAAGGAAGACAATCTACAGAATGGGAAAAAAATATTTGCAAATCATATATCTGATATAAGCCTAGTATCCAGAATATATAGAGAACTATTAGAATTCACCAGAAAGACATCAGAAAGATACCTGGAAAATCTCAAAATTCTTGGAGATTAAACAGACTTCTAAATAGCACATGGTTCAAAGAAATCTCAACAGAAATTTTAAAATATTTTGAACTAAATGAAAATGAAAAGACTAAACAAAATTTGTGGGATGCAGCAAAACCAGTGTTTAGAGAGAAATGTATAGCATTGGATGCATATATTAGAAAAGAGGAAAGATCTAAATTCAATAATCTAAACTTTCACCTGAGGAAACTAGAAAAAGAAGAAATTAAATCCAAAGTAAGTAGAAGAAAAGAAATAATAAAAATTAAAGTAGAAATCAATGAAGTTGAAAACAGGGAATCAACAGAGAAAATCAATGAAACCAAAGGCTGGTTTTTTGAAGAGATCAATAAAATCAATAAACTTCTTGCCGGGCTAATTAAAAAAATAAGCAAAGACACAAATTACTGATATCAGAAATGAAAGAGGGGGTATCATTACACATCCCATGGATATTAAAGGGATAATAAAGAAATACTAAGAGCAACTCTATGCCTACAAATTTGATATTCTAGATGAAACAGACCAATTCCCTCAAAGACACAATCTGCCAAAATTCACACAAGACACAAGAAATAGACAGCATGAATAGACCTATATTCATTAAAGAAATTGAATCAATAATTAATAACCTTCAAAAAGAGAAAACACTAGGTTCAGAAGGACTCAGGTAAACTCTACTAAACATTTAAGAATTTATGCCAATTTTCTGCAGTCTCTCCCAGAAGACAGCAGCAGAGAGAGAATACTTCCTAACTCATCCTGAGGCCAGAATTATCCTAATACTAAAATTAGTTGAGGGCATTACAAGAAAGAATATAGACCAATATCTCTCATGAACATGGATGCAAAAATCCTTAACATTTCAGTAACAAAATGACAAACGACTCAAAAAATGTAAAAAGGACTTGAACAGACATTTCTCCAAAGAAGATATGCAAATGGCCAACAAGCATGTGAAAAGACGCTCAATATCATTAGTCATTAGGGAAATGCAAACCAAAACCACAATGAGATACCACTTTGTATCCACTAGGATGGCATTAATTAAAAAAATGAAAAGTATTAGTGAGAATATGGAGAAACTGCAACACTTGTACATTGGTGGCAGTAATGTAAATGGTTCAGCTGCTGTGGGAAACAGTTTGGCAATTTCTTAAAATGTTAAATGTAGAATTACCATAAGACCCAGCAATTCCATTCTTAGGTGTACACTCAAGAAAACTGAAAACATGAACTCAAACAAACACTTGTACAAGAATGCTCAGAGCAGCACTAGTCACAGTAGCCAAGAGGTGGAAACAATATAAATGTCCATCAGCGAATGCATTTTTTTAAAACTGTGAGACATATCTCTCACAGTTTGTAAATTATATAAAATATATAAATATTATTCAGCCACAAAAAGGAATAAAATACCGATATATGCTATCACATGGATAAATCCCCAAAACTAAGTGGACTAAGTGAAAGAAGTCAGATACAAAGGTCACACGTTTTATGATTCCATTTATATGGCATATCCAGAATAAGTAATTCCAATCTGACAAAAGCAGATTGGTGGTTCCTAGGGGCTGGGAATAGGGAGGAATGTGGGGTAACTGCCTAATGGGTATGGGGTTTTATTTTGGGGTGATGAAAATCTTTTGAAACTAGATAGAGATTGTGGCTCCACAAAACTGCGAATGTACTCGATGTCAGTGAATTGTTCACTTTAAAGTGATTAATCAATCTTACGTTATGTGAATTTCACTTTAATTTAAAAAAGAGCACGTGTAGCAATGGCTATGACTTATAATGACATATGAGTTGTGGGTTTTTCGGTTGATAGGTTTTCCATACACCTATGAAGACGAAGGTGGGAAAAAAAGGTGGAAACACCAAACACCATCAACAAACACTAAAACTGACAGCTTAAGGCCAGAATATTTGAGAAAGTAACTCTAAGCATAAGGAGGGTATATTAATAAGAATTATCTTTAGTCTACCAATAATTTACCACCCAAAATAGAGTAGCCTGCCCCTCCTGGAGAAGATAAGAAGCACTTGCTCCCCCTTACTCTCTGCCACCTTGATTAGAAACACAAGATGTCTCACTCCCTGCAGAGCTTAAAGGAGCAAAGCATAGAGTTTTCACTTAAGAAAATGAGCATTTTAAACACATAAATAAGTTGAGGAGCTTTAGAATTTTTCTAAGAATGTAAAAATAAAATAGAAAATAAAGAGGAAAAAAGCTGATGAGTGACAATAGGACATTGATCACAGATCTAATAGAATGATTGTTATTCTTGAGGAAGAAAACAAATGAACGACAACAAAGTGACAAAAAAAGAACAAAAGGACAGATTCGTGAATACAGAAAAAAGTCAGAAACAAAATCACCATTCTTTTTTAAAGAAAAAAAAAACCTCTTAGGTACAATTGAATTGATAAACAGCACAATTTTGCACATGAAATTAAATTTAAAATTCTCACTTGCATTCAGGGATTAAAATAGGTTATCGTAAAGGAACATGAAAACAACAAAAGCCACAGAATCTTCAGACTGCTCCTCTACAACAGCAAATTGCAGAAACCAGTAGAGTTATAGATACTGTGCTTTGAGGAAAAAACATCTTGATTCAAGAATGCAATACATGGTCAGGCTCTTATTCATACATAAGAATGATCTAAAGATATTTTCAAATGTACAGTATAATGATTCAGAAACATACAGCCCACGGATCCTTTCTGAAACTCATTCCAAGATGAGTCAGGAATCAAAATAATAAAATCAAGCCAATGCAAAGCCGGTTAAACAAAAATTTACCTAAACAATTTTCCAAAATCAGTTTTACAATACTGATTAGTGGCAATCCTATTTCCAAAACCATGAACGAAAGCGAGACTACTTAACATACAAACAGTAAGTTAATGATAATGACTTGGATTCAAAGTGCTAGATGGTAATAACAAATACATGGAGCGGGACACTGGCATATCACATAGTCATAAAGAAGACCCTAGACTCAGACTGACTGAGTTCAAATTGTGGCTCCATTATTAAAATTTATTTAACTCCTCTGAGTCTGTTTCCCAATATAAGAAGGTGGATAAAGCTAGCACCCAGCTCAAAATAGTGATGGAAGAATTCAATGAGAATTTACATTAATGTCTTACAATATAGTAAGTATTCCATAAAGACTAGCTATTATGGTTGCGTTTAATTTTCTATTAAAACTCGTATTTGAGAAGTATCTTGAGATTTTATTAATGGATACTACTTGGTTTCATCCAAATTTGCACTAAATCTCCTTGGGAAGTTACATTTGAGAAATGTTTGTGATTCTGAAGTTCTTTAAACATAAACTGCATTTTTTTTTAATGTAGATTTCCTCTAAAGCCTCTGTGAAAACTTACTTTTAAGACTAATCTGTCTTTTTATTTATGGATACTGTTTAGATGCATCTAGATTTGCTTTAACTGTGAAAATGACATTGAAGAGTAGGTCCATATATTTTATTTATGGATACATCTTGACTACCCTGAGATTTTCTGTAGCTCTCTGTGAAGACTTACATTTAGGAAGTATCTCACGGATATTTCTGTGCTCATCTGGATATACTCCAATTCTAATTGGAAGTTACATTTGACAATCACACGTGAGTTTGTCTTACATAAACTGCTTTTTTATTCTAGATTTTAAGTCTCTGCAAAAAGTTACATTAGAGAAGAATCTGAATTTAATTTATGGATATAGCTTGGTTCCATCTAGATTTGCACAGACTCAGAGAAATCGAAATTCAAACCTGGAATTTCTGTCCTTAAGAAGGTATGTTTGTCAAAGTGGGAGAATAAAACATATTTTATTTAGCAGTTTATAAGCTTGATACATAACTTCTAAATATTTAGATTTTGGAACGTGAGTTTCCTTTTGTGTTCTTGCCCTGGACTCCACAAATTTTAAGGTGGGTCAAAGAAGTTGGGGTGGAAGGAAGAGATGAGAGATAGAAGAAAGTGGAGGAACTTGAATGTGCTTTCTTATCTTAGAGAGTGAAAAGTCACAAAATACTCTCCATTATTAATGGGGAAAATTATGGATTTTTATGTTTATACCATTTGTAATAGTGGAAATGATTGGCATTGGAATTGATGTTGCTAATATTAGTAGAATTGAAGGAGGATATTTGAGTCATTGGATATTGTTCAAATGAACAAAATCCTCATTTACTAGAGCAGGAAATTAATATTGTTTAAAATTGATTAAATCTAGAAATAAGAGTATGAGGCATATAATTTATAAAAATGGAAAAAAACTTATAGAAGGTCTAAAAACATTAACACAAAAATTGGTACCTTTTATGAGTGATATCAGGGGCAGGGAGAAGAAAAATAGGGACCTATTGCTTTTCATTATAACCCCGTATGCTTGAGTTCTTTTCTTGTAAATCATGTGCATGTATCATTACCCAACACTATCCACCAAAATAATCTTTCAGGTTGACTTAAGTATTAAAATTAAAGTATTAAAACACTGGAAGAATATGCTGAATATCCATCTTATCTCAGAATGGGAGACTTTCCAAACATGAAATCAAAAATTACAAGGGAAGAAATACAGATGGGATGTGACTAATAAACTGAAAAGCTACAAGATGAAAATGCTGACAATACATCAAGAAACAATGATCATACATAAAGTACTAATCTTAATACAGAAGATTATAAAATTCAGTAAAATGATAGAATTTCAGATAAGTGAGTAAAGAACATGAACAATATAATTCACAAAAAGAAAAAAACATTGTAAACCAATATGTGCAAATGAAAACTACAATGTGATACCATTTCCTCATATAAAATTGTCTGAGATTTTATATGAAAACTTAGGATTAGAAATTTAAATCAATATAACTTTTTTTGCAATGCAAATTGTCATCATATATTATGATTAAAACTGTTCATCTTTTAACCCAGTAATTCTATTTTTAGAACTTTTTCATAAGAAACATCATTGCAGACAGAGATTTACATGGAAGGGCATTCTTTGTCTTGTAATTTATAATACTGAAAGAGTATCAGTTAAATTTTAAATAGTAGTGAAATAAGTAATGAATTCTATGATAGAATATTATATGAAATCATAAGAGATTAAACAGCCCTTAAACATCATATTCTCAATAAAAGATTAAGTCTAAAAAACAGTAAGGTATAAAATACCATATAGAATACAGTACCATCAAAACACACAGAGCCACTTATTTTCCTGGATATTGTGATTACAGGAGATTTTTATAACCTTTTTCATTATATTCTGCATTTTCCAAAACAGGAATATGTTAATTTTATGATCAGAACCAAAAAATACCTAACAAAGAGAAGAAACATGTTTTGAGATGAACTATTTACCAAAGAGTTGACTTACACATACATACATTCAAAAATTATAATAAAATATGTATAATATACACAAAAGAAGATATTATTCTAGTGTAAACTATTTACTTTCCCTAAAATATTAGCAAAGCACTCCATTAAGGAGACCCCAAATTGCATCTGAATTCCAGTCTTTTTCCAAGTCCACCTCTTGTGGTGTATCATTTCTCTTCTTGATTGCAATCCACATTGGTGCATGATGAATCATAAAGAACTGGTGATTGCTTTGATCCAGAGCTGCAGAACCCATTAAGAAAGCTTCAGATTGCCATTGCACAAATCCACAATTCTCAAAAGACATATGCTACATTCCACAGCCACAAATATTTTTAGAAAGAAAAGTCTGTCTTTTTTTTTTTTTTTTTTTTTTTTGCTGAGGCACATTTGTCCTGAGCTAACATGTGTTGCCAATCTTCCTCTATTTTTATGTGAGCCACGGTCACAGCATGGCCACTGATTGACGAGTGGTGTAGGTCTACACCCAGGAACTTAACCCAGGCTACCAAAGTAGAGCACACCGAACTTAACCACTAGGCCACTGAGGCTGGCCCAAAAAGTCTCTTTTAATAGCCAACAGAAGAATATTTCCAAGGAACGGAAGTGTATTACTTAAGAATACACTGTGGTAGATGTATTTGATTATGAAAATGAGTCACTGGTCATTTATTCCACATATATTTATTGAGCTATATTCTATGCTGGGGATTGATCCCTTGGCATGGTCTTATGTTACTACTCACTCTTGGCATGTGAAAAACCCGCATTTCAGTTGCTTCCATTATATCATGACATTTAGTGGGCTTATGTGTTCCTTTCCTATAATATTTTGTGGCAATAGTTGGAGTTAACCTGATCCATCTGTGTTTCACTTGCTCTGCTTCATAGCAGAGGTCTCATGGTTTGATTATCTTTTACACGTGTCCACTTCTTTCTAAAATACTGTGAGATCACCTACATTTTTATGTTAACTTTTCTCTGTATGCATTCATTATTTATTCAGTATGACATTTTAATGCTTTTAATTTCTAATTAAAGGTAATACATTTTGGATCTTTTAATATTTTTCTCATGATATAACTCTGTGCTTCTCTTTTACTCTGAACTGCTTCCTTCCTTTTTCCTTTGACTTTCTTCTTTTTGTGTCTATTCAACAGGAGATGGAGAGGGAGAGGGGTTTCAGATCACGTTCCCATTTTCCCAAATATTTTACAGTTTTCTCTTTCTAATTTTGTCTGTTATTCCATAAGGTACACTACTTTAGTTTACTGTCTTCTTACATTCTTAGTTTATCCACCAACCTAATGCTTTTCCCTCTTTCAAGGCAATTGATTTCCCCATTGCACAATACTCTTCAGTATTCATTAATGAATATTCTCAATTCCTCTCAACATTGTCTATTGAACATTCTTCCCCAATCAGCCGCTATGATTTCTCAACTTCTGCTACATTTTCCTAACTTTTTAATGTACCTTTCTAATTTTAAGATTTTCTTTATTAAAAAAAAATCCCTGGGGGTCCACCTCCACTTCCAACCAAGATGCAGTAAGAGGAACTGGATTTATCTTCCACATTAAAACAAATTAAAAAAAAAACAAATTATGTGAAATGACAACATGCAGATGCTGGACAACAGGCACTGTAGGACAAAGGCTCTGAGTCTACAATTGTTTCAGATACCAAATGGTTTAAAGATGCTGGAGGTGTAAAGCCACAATGCAGGAAGGAAAAAAACAGAAAGAGCATGGCAATCTCCATGAGTTTAGGAGACAGAGCTGGGAGCTCTGGCTGGCCAAGGAGCTGGAGTGTGCAGGGAGGAATAGCAGAGAGGAGAATGCTTCACAGAGAGGGCCCCAGAGATCTGCAGAGAGATCCTCAAGTCTTCAGCTGAGGATGATCAGCACATGTGAATGAGAAACAACCAGGGACTGTGGGTAAAACCATCCACAGTAGCAGGCAGAGCAACCTCCAGAACTCATGCAGGGCCCAGAATAGTTCATGCTCCCACCAGTCAGTCGAAAAACCATGTAATGCTCAGAGCATCAGGTAGAATACTCAGAAGTAGTGGGGCAAAATTAGCTCTAAAGACCCACCTAACAAAACTTAAAGCAGATCTCTAAATAATCCAACTGTTTCCACATAACTGCATCCCAAAATAAAGCTCAAGAATAATTTTAATGAACTTATTTTGAAAGAACTATAGATTCACATGCAATAGTAAAAAGTAAAACAGAGAGATCCTTTAACCAGTTTCCCCAATGGTAACATATGGCAAAACTATAGTATAAAATCACAGTCAGGATACTGACATTGATAAACTCCACCCATCTTATTCAGATTTCCGCAGTGTGACTTGTATTCATTTCTCTGTGTGTGTGTTGAGGTCTGTGTGAAGTTATCACAAGTGTGGGTTCATGTGCTGGCAACAGTCTGCATATAGAACAGTTCTACCTCTACAAGTATCCCTTTGCGGTGCCCTTTCATAGCTACATCAGCCTCCCTTCTGCAGCTCCTCTTCCTATCCCTAACTTTAGCAACCACTAATATGTTCTCTATTTCTATAATTTTGTCATTTCAAAAATGTTGTACAAATAAAATCTTACAGTGTGTAGCCGTTTGGGGTTGTCTTCCATTCAGCACAATTTCCAGGAGATTCATCCAAGTTGTAGTGTGTATCCACAGCTTGCTCTTTTTTATTGTCTATGGTATGGATGTGCTAAGTTGTTTAACCAGTCACTGATTGAAAGACATCTGGGTTGTTTCCAGTTTTGAGCCATTATGAATAAAGCTGCTGTGACCATTCCTGTAGAGGTTTTTGTGAGAATGTAACTTTCCAGTGCCCTGGGATAAATGCCCAAGAGAGAATTTTTGCTGGGTCATATGGCAATTGCATGTTCAATTTTATAAGAAACTGACAAAGTGTTTTCCAAAACCCTTTTACATTCCTACCAGCAATGTTGGAGTGATGCAGATTCTCCTTATCTTCGCCAGAATTTTATATGGTCACTACTTTTATTTTAGCCATTCTATTGGTGTGTAGTGATATCTCACTGTGGTTTTAATTTGCATATCCTGAATGGCCAAGTATGTTGAACTTCTTTTTATATGCTTAGTTGCCTTCTGTATATATAAGATTATTCAGTGAAATCCCTTTTGATGATTGGATTCTCTGATTCTTTTACTGTTTAATTTGAGAGTTCTTTATATATTCTAACTCATAATCCTTTGCATTATATGTAGTTAGCAAGTATTTTCTCCCATTCTATAGCGTGCCTTTTCATCTTATTCTCAGGCTTTTGTAGAGCAAAATTTTTAATTTAGATAACGTTCCATTTTTAATTTTTTCTTTTATGGATTGTGCTTCTGGAGTCAAGTCTAGTAATTCTTTCCCTATCCCCAAATCCCAAAGATTTTCTCCTATATTTAATTCCAAAAATTTCATAGTTTTACATTTAAGTTTATGATCTATTTTGAGTTAATTTTCGTAAAAGTTGGGATGTTTAGGTCAAGTTCATTTTCTTTACCTACAGATATCCAATTATTTCAGCACCTTTTATCGAGAAAGTTATCCTTCCTGCATTGAATTGCTTTTTAATCTTTGTCAAAAGTCCATTGGCCATATTCATGTGGGTCTACTTCTGGGGTCTGTATTCTGGTCCATTGATCTATATGCCTCCCCCTCTGCCGATACCATTGGCTTGATTACTATAGCTATACAGAAAGACTTAATATCAGGTTGACTGATTCCTTCACTTTATTATTATTCTTTCTCAAGATTGTTTTAGCTACCCTACCATCTTTGCCTTGCCATATAAATTTTAGAATTAGTTTATCCATCTACAAAATGGCTTGCTGCATTTAGATTGGGATTGTGTTGAATCTTGATCTGTAGATCAATTTGGGAAGAATTGACACTTTAACAATTTTGAATTTTCTAATCCATGAACATGGAATGTCTTTCTGTTTATTCAGATCTTCTTTTATATTTTTGTCATTATTTTGTAGTTTTCTGCATACAGATTCTGTTCAAATTTTTTTTAGATTTATACTTCAATCCTACATTTTTTGTGCTACTGTATTGAGTTTTTAAAAATTCAAATTCCAATTGTTTGTTGCTAGTAGAGAGTTTTTATCATAAATGAGTGCAGGATTTTGTTAAATGCTTTTTCTGAATTAATTAATATAATCACATAATTTTTTTCTTAGGCTGTTGATGTGGTGGATTACAGTGAATGAACTGTTCAGTTTTGTATACCTAAAATATATCCCACTTGTTTGTGGAGAACACATTTTTGCTACATTGTTGTGTTCAATATGCTAGTATTTTGTTGCAGATTTTTGCATTATGTTCATGAGAGATATTTGCCTGTAGTTTCCATATCTTATAATATCTTAACTTCTTTTAGTAGTATGGGAATGCTGGTCTCATAGAATTAGTTAGGAAGGGTTCATTCTGATTATATTTTCTGGAAGAAACTGTGGAGAATTGGAAACAGTTGGGGACTGGTGCTTTTTGAGGGAAAGTTTTTAATGATTAATATGATTTTTTAAATATAGGGATAGCAAGCTACCTGTTTCCAGTTAGGTGAGTTTTGGTAGTTAGTGTCTTTTCAAGGAATCAGTCCATTTCATCAAAGTTATCAAATTTGTGGGTGTAGAGTTTATAGTATTCCTTTATTATTCTTTTAATGTTTATAGGATCAGAGGTGATAACCTCTTTTCATTTCTGATAATGGCAATTTGTAACTTCTCTCTTTTATCTTTGTTAGCCTACCTAGAGATTTATAAATTTTCTTGATCTTTTGAGAAACAGCATATGCTTTTGTGATTCTCTCTGTTTTCCTGTTTTCAATTTCGTTGATTTTTGCTCTAAATTTTTTTTTTCTTCTGCTTGCTTTCAGCTTAAAGTTGCTCTTCTTTCTCTTATTTCCTAAGATGGAAGCTTAGGTTATTAATTTAGATCTCTCTTCTTTTCTAATATGTGCTTTTAACACTATAAATTTCCCTCTAAACATTGCTTTAGCTGCATCCCACAAATTTTGATGTTGTATTTTCATTTTTATTTAGTTCAAAATATTTTTTAAATTTCTCTTAAGACTTTACCCATGTATTATTTTAAAAAGTATTGTTTAATTTCAAAATACTTTGGTATTTTCCAGCTATCTTTCTGTCACTGATTTCTAGTTTAGTCCCATTGTGGCCTGAGTACATACTTTGTATAATTTCTATTTTTTAAACATTTTCTGGTGTGTTTTATGGCCCAGATGTGGTCTGTATTGCTGAATGTTCTAAGTAAGCTCAAGAAGAATGTGTATTCTGTTGTTGTTAGATGGAGTATTCTATAAATAAGTAGATCAAGTTGATCGATAGTGTTTTTCAGATCAACTGTATCCTTACTCATTTTATGCCTGCTTGATTTCTCAGTAGTGGAAAGAGTGTTGTTAGTCTCCAAATATATAATGTATTTGTGTATTTCTCTTTTCAGTTCTATCAGTTGTTGCCTCATATATTTTGACATTCTGTTGATAGATGCACACACATTAAGGACTACTATGTCTTAGAGAATTGACCTCTTCATTATTATGCAATGTCCCTCTTTATCTTTCATAATTTGGCTTGTTCTAAAGTCTGCTTTACCAGAAGTCAATATAAATATTCCATATTTCCTTTGATTAGTGTTCCCATGGTATATTTTTCTCCATCCCTTTACTTTTAACCTATTTGCCTTTTCATATTTAAACTGGGTTTCTTATAGGCAATATATATTTGGGTCTTATTTTTTCATCTACTCTGACAATCTCTGTTTATTTAACTTGTACTTTTAGGCCGTATACATTTAATGTGATATTAAAATATTTGGATTAATATTAACAAATTGTGTAGTTGTTTTCTATTCATTGTATTTGGTTTTTGGATCTTTTTCTCCATTTTTTCTGCCTTCTCTGGTTTTAATGTAGCATTTTATATTTCATTTTCTCTCTTCTCTTAATGTATGAATAACGCTTCAATTTTTTATTTTTGTAATTGCTATAGAGTTCCAATATTCATTTTTCAACTAATCTAAGTTTACCTTCAAATCATACTATTCTGCTTCACATGTAGTGCATATAACTTAGAACTTATCCAATTTCTCCCCCCCAACACCTTATGACATTGCTATCATTCATTAGTCATTGCTAGGGGCTGGGGGAAAGTGGAAATGTGGAATTGTTGCAATTGGATATGGGGCATTTAAGTATTTGTAATTAGATAGTGGTGATGGTTGCACAACCTTGTGAATATACTAAAAACTACTGAATTGAACATTTTAGAAGGTTAAATTTTGTTATATGTAAATTATATTTCAATAAAGCTGTTGTTAAAAATCTTACATACTGTATGATTCCATTTACATAATATTTTGAAATGGATAACAAACTAGTGGTTGCAACTTTTTATGGATAGGGAGAGAGTTGGGGGGGGGAATCAGGTGCATGTGGTTATAAAAGGCCATAAAAAGGGTCTTTGTGATGATGGAACTATTCTGGGTCTTGACTTTGATACAGAAAATTACATGTGATAAAATTCCATACAACTAAATACACATATGTACACAAATGAGTGCAAGTAAAACTGGAGAACAGTGGATTTTATCAATGTCAATAACCCAGTTGTTATACCGTACTACAATTTTACAAGTGGTTACCACTGGCATAAGGTGTTTAAAGGGTGCATGGGATCTCTGGGTATTATTTCTAACATCTGCATGTGAATCTACAATTATATCAAAATAAAATTTTAATTGAAAAATGATGTGAAGCAACCAAGATACCCTTCTAGGTGCAAGATAAATAAACTGTGGTGCATCCAGAGTATGAAATATCACTCAGCACTAAAAAGAAATGAGCTATCAAGCCACAAAAAGAGATGGAGTAGCCTTAAACACATATTCCTAAGTGAAAGAAGCTAATCTGAAAAGGCTACATAGTGTATGATCCCAACTACATGACATTCTGGAAAGGCAAAACTATTGAGGCAGTGAAAAGATGAGTGGTTGGCAGGGGAAGAGAGATAAATATGTAGAGCACAGAGGATTTTTAGGGCAGCGAAACTATTCTGTGTGATACTATATGGGTGAAAACATGTCTTTATGCATTTGTCAAAACCCATAGAATATATAATACTTAGAGTAAATCCCAATGTAAACTATGGACTTTGGTTGGTAATGATGTGTTAATGTAGCTTCATCAGTTATAATAAATGTATCATTCTGTAGTGTGGGATGTTGATGGTGAGGGAGTCTGTTGTGGGGGAGGAGGGGATGTCAGTGCAAGAACTCTGAACTTTCTGCTCAATTCTGCTGTGAAACAAAAACTGCTCTAAAAAATAAAGTCTATTAATTTAAAAAAAAGAGAGAGGGAAAAGTAGCCCATCCATTCTTTTTTTTTTTTTGAACAAAAAAAACTCAAAACAGAAGCTACCCTACTCGTCCTTAACTCGACTCACTGAATTAACCAATGTTTTTCATTCCCTCTTTAAACACACTGAGTGGTATATATGGCAGTGTGGAAAGCTTGGGACTAGCAAACTATTCTTTACCATGCATAGAAATTTCTGCACTTTCTAAAACTGTTTATATCACTTATATCTGTTATTACACTATAATCAAATATTATGAATCTGATGTAACAGTATGAAGAGAGAACTGCTGAATATAATAAAATTAAGCTGGATATTTTGGAAAAACTGCATAAAGTCATTAAAAATTGGGAATGAGAGAAACAATTGTAAGGTATTGGAATTTTTTCATTTAAAAAAATCTAGCACAATTCTTCACTCAGTTTGCTTCACAGAAGTTCTACTTTAAATAACTGCAAATAATTATAGATATGGTTTATGCAAGAAAGGTGATAAGACACAATTTGTCCCTATTCATGTGTTTGAAGTTCAAATAAAATGGTTCAGGTTAATGCCTGGAGTCTTTATGATTCCTGAATTACCAATGTGTTCTGACTAACCAGTCCTAGTCATGGTCACTATGGGAATTTGTACTTAATACTCTCTACATAGTTCAAATACATGGAAAGTGTAATTGTGCTGAAATGTGAACGTGCCACATCCACAGAGGATGTATTTAGAAATCTGTCAAATTTGTATAGAGCCATTGCTGAGTGAATCTGCAAAGTGTCATATGAACTTGGGGGTAATTTACACTTTATAAATTACAGACCATTTTTAGTGTAGGGGCCCCAAGAGAGAAGCAGGGATCAAACAGGCCTCAAACTCATCTGTGGGATTTAATTTTATCTCCAGCACACAATTTAAAGATGAGATGGCATATGCCTGTGCATACACACACATGGAAGGGGCAGTCATGGAGGGGAGAAGAAAGGTTTATGTCATGGCTTTATAACACTATCTAAGTCTTTTTAACAAAATCCATCTACAGGTTTCAGAGCTGTGGAAAAATGAGCCATTGTTCTTTTCAATGTGTTTTCCAAGGACTATTGACACTTCATCCACAACAGCAGGGATGGTTTTAATGGGCTGGTAGAAAACATTACTCATATCCAAGTATAGAGCCAACGGTATATTTGTCATGCAACTTGGCTTTGCTGATGGAGTTGAAAGCTGCTGCTGTCAAAGGAAATGTTTAGATGACTCAGCCAAGGAGGTGGTTTATTGGTTTTGGCAGCAGACAACAGGTGAATATTTCAAAGAGGAGAGAGGTTTTAGTAGTTGTTTATACAATCTGCCCGGCCATGGCCACAGTTATTTAGATTGGTGAATTGGACAATATTTCATTTCTCATGAGCCTGATGACTTCTGTTGATGGGTTGATGTTGACACTATTTGCTTAACATGATTGGAGTAAAGTTCTTGCTTCACCAATATACCCTCCAGCACCCCTGAGGAAGAGCAGCTAGGGTTTGGCGCATCTGTATGAGACAAGCTCTTCTAGTCCTGTGCCAGTGTGGCAGGAGCCTGCAGAAAATTCCTGGTGCAACTTTTTAATGAGCTTGGAATTCTAAATGGCTGCAGCGACTCTGGCTGTAGAGTGCATTTTGTCACAAAAGCTTGCCTGTGTTTGTGATTATCTTACAGCATGGCGAATACCCACTCTCCCAGGGTTACTGGATATACTAGATATGCACAGTAAGAAGCCTTCATCCACTCTGGAGGGAGAGACAGGTGGATTTGCATGAAATATTTATACTTACAGTATGCAAAACATGCTCACACACACACACACAAACACACAAACCAATCACTGGGTCTGTCTGAGAAACCACGTGTACACTAAAAAGGCATTTCTGTAAGACATGGACCATCTGGATTCTGCTGTCAATATTTACTAGCTTTTTGACTTTGAGTGTCTCCCCTTCCTGGGGAAACCTGTTTCCAGCCTGATATGTTAAGGAGTTTGGGGAGTCGACCTCTAAGCTATCATCCAAGTCCAACGTTCTATGATAAAAATTTTTGAAGCAAATTTCTTTCATCACAGAATTAAGAAAAGCAACATTTTAGTGGTGAAAGATTTAGTGAACTATCAGAAGACAGTAGTATTTGTATGTGGTAGAATGGACATAAGACTGAGGGACAGAATTTCCCCCTTCTTTGTGGGCCATAAGCCAAGGGCACGTTGCTGAAACCCTCTGAGGTTCAGTGTCTGCATCAGGGAAACTGAAACCCTAACACCTGCCTCACCTTGACGTGCGGGCCTAACAGGAATGGTGAGCGAGGACGCACTCTGATGAAGAGAAAATTCTGTGCGTGTATTATTTGT
Organism: Tapirus indicus; assembly: GCA_031878705.1. NCBI lineage: Eukaryota > Metazoa > Chordata > Mammalia > Perissodactyla > Tapiridae > Tapirus > Tapirus indicus. Next base: position 78,402,858 of record CM062921.1, read on the forward strand.
AGCATCAAAATAGTTTATTCAGTTCACCCCATGATGATTCCACACACCAGTTACCATCTTTACTGGGGCCATCATACAGGAAAATAGTAATTCTAATAGTAGTAGTACTTTGAATAGCTCCATTGATTGTCTGCCAAGTGCTAACCACCATGCCAAACATTTAAATGCAGTGTCTCTTTTGATGCTCACAACTCGACAAAGACTGTGTCATCAACCATATTTTACATTTGAGGAAATTAAGATTTAAGGTCAAACACATGTGTAAGTTCCCACAGCTGACTAGTCAGAGCCTTCATTCCAGCACAGCTCTTTATGAAGCGATAAAGCTGATCGTAATCTCCGTATTGAAAAGAATTCCCCAAAGTAAGAAAAGTTTCCAAACTCTTGAATCAGAGTCTTGTTGATAGTTTTTAATATCATTTCAACAGCACTTCCCATTTTCTCAGTGCTCTATAGTCCGTCAAGTGCTCTCACAAGTTCTGTCGATGATCTGGGCCCCTGGGCCCCTCTCCCACTGAGACACCTCTGGGTGATGATCTATCTATGTGGGATGCGGAAAGGTGGTGCGGGGAAGGTAGTGTTGAATTATCTCACTCTCTGGTTTGTTCTCCACAACAACCTACATAAGCAGGGTATAACATTTAATCCTAGTTTTAGAGATGAAAAAACTCGGGCTTACAGAGTTCTTTTGATATCTTATCACTCCTTCCCTCCTAAAAGGAGTCAACTCCTGCAGACATATGTTCTATGTGAGATAGTTTTATGTTGAGGGTTTGGAATAATACTAAGTCATCTAACAGCCCCCTGCTGAGTCTTTGCCTCACTGCCTTCACTGTATCATTATTCAATGACCCTTTCAAAGGAGAAAGTGCAGTTTTTAAATGAACCAGATTAGCTCAGTCATTTCCATTACTCATTTTCAAATTAGCTTAGTCATTTCCATTATTCATTTTCAAACCATCCTACAGCTCTGTACTTTACTCTGAAATTTCGCTGTAAATTTCAGCTCTGAGGACAGTTTTCTAGTTGGTCAAGATGTGAGGATGTAACTGCTTCTGTTTCTCAAACACTGGTCAGCCCCAGGCCCTCTCCCTGCCTGCTGGGAGTCACCTGGTCCTGCTTCTGAATGCCTGAGGGGCTCAGCCTAGATGGGAATGCCTCCTCCGCTATGTCCTCTGTACTGTATGTAATACCTTATACTATGTTCTCTATATATATACTACTCTATACCATACACATACACACACACACATATGTCTAGAAGAATACTCTACCATGAAATGAACAGCATTTTCAGTCATTGTTTTATGTATATGTGTATATTTACACATATTATTTACACATATATACATGTATGCACGTATGTCTATCATGGGCACGGCAATCTTGCATGTATCCACATAGACCATGCACACAGGTAAGGCTGGGCCCAGTGATCTAAGTCTTGGCTGAGAGCCTGTGACCGTCCCAGAACACAAAAGCAAGGGAGGCCAGGGAGGAGCTGGGAGGCCACCTCCCTCTCGCCTCCCTGCCTCCCCATGGAGGCTGTCATGAGACTGTTTCTCATCTGCTCCCAAGTTCTGATGAAGTAGGAGGTCTTCAGCTGCCCCCCTCTGGAGACAGCTGCAGACTATAAAACCCCTTAGCCTCGGGCTGCAATTGGCCCCTCAGCAAAGCGCGTCCTATCATTCATGCTGCAGTCATCCGGCCACTTTGTTTGGGTGTCACCCTGGGTAAGAGCCACAGGGAGTTGGCACCTTTGGCTACTCTTCCTTCTGCTGTCTATGTAAGTAATAAACTGTCTTTATCGAAAAAGGATTCACTGTTCCTTCACCAGCTGAATCTGTCAGGCCTTAGCCTTCAACTGCCTTATGCTTAACAAGTTGTGTGTGTGTGTCTGTGTGTGTTTTGAATAAAAAAGACACGGTGTTGCACCTCATCCCTCTCCATGCCCGGTCCTTATTCCTAAAGCTATTCTCTTTAATCTTTTCTGGTTTTAGTTTATCTCTTCATAAATTTAAAAACACAAAACCATTTCCATTCCTTATTTTTCAACGCCAGGCTAATGTTCACAATGAACAAGATGACTCAGCTCCCTTAATACACCACTCCTAACCCCTGCTCCCATGAGCCTTTCCCAAAACTTCATGGTTTATTTATCAAATGCTTATGTAGTTCTTACTATTGCCAGGCACTGCCTAAGTACTTTACAAATATTAACTCATTCCATCTTTGTAACAACCTTGAAGTAGACACTATTGCTAATTATATTTGACAGATGAGGAAGAAGAGGTACAAAGAATTTAAGTTATTCACTAAGTGCCAGAGCTGGGATTCGAACCCAGGCTAGCTGGCATCAGAATACGGCTTGAAACCACTCATCCATATCGCCTCTCTTTGTTGGTCTATCATTTCGTTAATTTTAATGACATATGTGTATTTCCATGGCTTGTTCCGGGTTTCTCTAATGAAAGACGAAAAAATTATTCTCTCTCTCTCTGTCTCTCTCTCCCTCTCTCACTCTCTCATTTCCACTTTCTACCTTCCGTCAGTTTTATTTTTATATTGTAGAGGTTTTGACTGTCTCAGTGTGTTTTGTAGTCATAATTGTGTTTTCCATACATTATCTATGGTTGAATTCAAAAGTTTAAAAGTTAAGTAATGATATTAACATTGCTATTACTAAAAATATTGTTCATTTCACAGTAAAGTGGTCTGGGAGAATTATCTCTCTGTATGGCCTCATGATAAGATCCCTGGGCAGCAAATGTTCATAGCATTGAGATAAAATATAGTTGGTTTCCTTATTCTCCATCATTGCTTAAAATATGGCACATTTGACTTTGTTTCACATTTGGGCCAGTTTTCAGAACTTTCTGTTTTTCTTGGAGCTTCCAATTGTCTTTCTTGTTTCTTTTGTAAGAAGAATAATGTGCCTTCAACATATCTCCAAGTTCATCCAAATCCTCAATTATCATGTCTCAATGAAACACTCTCCTTCTCCCCCAGCAACGTCCTTCCTGGAGTTTTCTGATTTGCTGCCATGATCTCAAAGGTTGTTCTCTTGGTAAGCTGCAGAGCTGTCATCTCAAGATTTTTATTTACTGCTTCTCTGTGCCTCCAGCCCTGGTTTTCAGGATCCCATTTCTTTTTCGTTTGTTTGTTTAGGTTACCTATTTTGCTGGAGTATATCCTCAAGCAGCATTAGCCACCAAGTGCTTCCTCGGCTCTCTCTGTGTGTGACTCATCTTCAGATATTTTCTCTGTCTCATACATTTTATCTCATATTATCTGTCTTTTTGTCTTTTTTGGTCTACATCTTGAAGTTTTATTTACTTTATAGTCTGCCTTTTTTTCCTGCATTTTTAAAACTTTTTATTTTGAGATACTTATAGATTCACATGCAGTTGTGAGAAATAACAGAGATTCTGTGTACACTTTATCCATTTTCTCCCAATGATAATATCCTGCATAATTATAGCACAATATCACAATTAGGAAATTGACATTGTTAGAATCTATCAACCTTGTGCAGATTTCACCAGTTTGATATGTACTCATGTGGGTAAGTGTATGTGTGTGCTAGTTTTATGCAATTTTACTGTGTGTGTTGATTTATGTGACCACCACTACAGTCAAAATAACGAACAATTCCGTCACAAAGATCCTTGGTCCTATCCTCTATAGCCACAGACACCTGCTTCCCCCTCCCAACTCAGCACCTGACAACCGCTAATCTGTCCTCTATCACTGTAATTTTCAATACAGCATTTCAAGAAAGAATGTAGTATTTTAAGAATGCTACATAAATAGGACCATACAGTGTGTAACCTATGATTGCCTTTTTTCATTTAAGACCAATCTAAGTTGTGTATTTCACTACTTCAATAGATCATTCCTTTTTATTGCTTTTTATTTCATGGCATGGATGTACTACAGTTGGTTTATTCATCCACTGAAGAACATTTGGGTTATTTCCAGTTTGGGCTATTACTAACAAAGTTCCTAAGAATACTCGTGCACACGTTTTTATATGAGTATGCTTCCATTTCTTTGGGATAAATGCCTAAAAGGAAATTGCTAGGTCATGTGGTAAATGCATTTTGTACTTTTGTTATAAGCTTTCATTTTCTCCTTTAAAGTGACTATTTCATTTTATATTCCCACCAGCAATATAGGAGTGATCCTGTTTCTCCACATCCTCACCATCATTTGGCATTGTCACTTTTTATTTTAGCGATTCTGATAGGTGTGTAGTGATATCTCATTGTGATTTTATTACACATTTCCCTAGTGGCTAATGATGTTAAACATCATTTCATGTGCTTATTTGCCATCTGTATATTCTTTGCAGTGAAATGTCTATGTCTTTTGCTCACTTTCTAATTTGATCTTTTTTAAGTTTTTACTGGTGAGTTTTTAAGTTCTTTATACGTTCTAGACATAAGTCTTTGTCAGATATGTGGTTTGCAAATACTTTCTCCCAGTTTAAAGCTTTTTCTTCATCCTCTTAACAGAGTCACAGAGTAAAATATTCTATTTTTGATGAGGTCTAGGTTATCAGTTTTTCCTCTTAGGGATCATGCTTTTGTTGCCAAATCTAAGAATTCCTCACCTAGTCCTATGTCCATTCATCCACTGAAGGCTGTTTGGATTGTTTCCACTCGGGGCTATTACCAATAGAGCTTTATTAAAGCATTTTACATATAAATCAGTGATGCATTTTGAGTTAATTTTTGCATAAGGTATGAGATTTAAGTCAAGGTAAATTTTATTTTATATTTTTGCCTATGGATCTTCAATTACTCCCATACCATTTATTCATTTATTGAAAAGGCTATCCTTTCTTCATTGAATTGCCTTTTCGTCTTGATCAGAATCAGTTGGATGTATTTGTGTGGGTCTATTTCTGGTTCTCTATTCTGTTCCGTTGATCTATTTCATAGAGTGTGGCCTCACTCATGATCTCCGTTAGTCCCTCACATCAAGGTGAGGCAGGTGTTACAGTTCACCGATGTGGTCGCTAAGGCTCACAGGGTTTCAGTTCTGTGCCGTTGGCCATATGGACAGTAAAGGAGGGATATTCTGTTCTCATGTTTATCCCATGCTCATTCTGCAGCCTGCAAAGTTCTACTCTCCTCCAAAATTTCAACAAACTCTTCCTTTAATAATGAGGGAACAGTCCCAAACTCGTTTTACAAGGACAGCGTTACCCTGACACCAAAAGACAAGGATACCACAAGGAAAGAAAATTACAGCCTAATATCCTTGATGTACACAGATGCAAAAATCCTCAGTGACATGCTAGCAAACTGAATTCAAGAGCACATTAAAAGGGTCATACACCATGATCAAGTGAGATTTATCCCTGGGATACAAGGATGATTTAACAAATGCAAATCAATAAATGTAGTACACCACATTAATGGAATGAAGGCTAAAAATCATATGATCATCTCAATAAATGCAGAAAAACATTTGACAAAAATCAACATCCTTTCATGATAAAAACTGTCAACAAATTAGGCATAAAAAGAATGTACCTCAACATAACAACATAACAAAGGCCACATATGACAAGCCCACAGCTAACATCATACTCATCGATGAAAAGCTAAAAGCTTTTCCTCTAAGATCAGGAACAAGACAAGGATGGCCCCTTTCATCCTGTAAGATCTCACTTACATGTGGAATCTAAAAACATCGAACTCACAGAATCAGAAAGTAACACGGTGGTTGCCAGGGGCTGGGGTTGGGGTAACTGGGGATATGTTGGTCAAAGGGTACAAAGTTGCAATTTAAGATGAGTAAGTTCTGGACATCTAATGTACAGCACGGTGATCATAGTTAATAATACTGTGCTGTATACTTAAAATTTATTAAGAGAGTAGATCTTAAGGGTTATCACCACAAAAAAGGATAACATTATGAGGTGATAGATGTGTTAATTAACTTGATAGAGGTAATCATATCACAATGTATATGTATATCAAGTCATCACGTTATAAACCTTTACAAAATTGCATTGTATAATCTAAATATTTACAATTTTTCTTTGTCAATCATACCTCAAAAAAGCTGGGGGAAAAATAATGAACTCATGACATCAAAAACTAGAACAGAAGAGACAAAGGATAAGACCCCACCATCAACTTTGAGCACTGAACTGTGTATTACTGCGTGCGTTTTTTCTACATAGAGTTTGAGCAGCAGCAGCCGCACAATTCTCAGTCCAATTGCTGGTTGCTCATTGTTCCAAGATACATTAAGATATTTTGATCTAATCAGGGACTGCAGCATCCCCATTTTAGTGAGTGACATCCAGGCTGCTGTTGTAAGCAGATGCCTGTCAGTGAGTGGTATGGAGGGGACAAGGTACAATGTGTTCAGCCCAGGACCCTTTCCCAAGTTCCCATGGAGAAGCTCTGGGGATCAAGGGAATTATTCCAAGGAGCGCGGGGTACTATGTGGATAAGTCAGCATGAGCCACAGCTATTTCAGCGGTGATCAATACTGACTATGCAGACAGCTGGAAGGAAGAGATCCTGTGATTTATTTTCTGCTGCCTCTCCCTTGGTAAAGTTTAAAACCAAACCATGAGCTCTTTTCACCGTAGGGAAGAACAGCGAACACATGAGAGCGTTTTCTTTTTCATCGCTCAATTCCAGTGGCAGTTGGTTTAAATCATACTTTTCCTTTGATTAATGTTATTTTCCATTTGGAAGTACTGGCTTAACTTTGTTCTCTTGATTAAATAAAAGGCATGAAATTTGAACAATTCCTAAAGTAATTTAGAAATTATTTTATTAATAGATCCAGAATCTAAAACCAATAAACAGACTGTTAATAAAAGAAACATTGTGTTTTACCTGAATTATAAATGGAGAAAGAATTAGTGACTAATAGATTGTTTTAATCTAGACATTAGCCAGTGTTCTCTGGTTTATCTACATTTTTAAGTTTCTTGAAGCAGGACTTGTAAAGTGAATGCTAGTCATGTATTATGCTTCCTAACCTTGGAATGTTTGTAAATGTGTGCAGAATGAAAGCTTTACATGTTTACTTTTGAAAAAGGGGTTAATATATGAACTGTTTAACACTAGTTTAGTTAGGAATAATGTAGGTATCACGATTCAGAAATTCCTGCAAAATTTCTTCTTGAATTACCTGACAGTCCCTAATTCACACCCTGAGACCAGATGATTTCAAGCTGGGCAGAATGGTGAATCCATTCCACCGTCATAAACAGCCAACCCTGAAGTGTTGCTCAGCATGATTACTAAACCCTAGACCTCGATTTCTCATGCCACTTTGAAATTTTCTGCAAGTCTGATTTTATGATGAGAGATATATTCCAGATTTTTCGTTTTGAAGTAAACTTCCTTGTAGATTTACAAAGAACATTGCCAAGAAACAGCTCTAATGAAATGTCATCCTTAGGGGCCGGTCTTGCTTTGGGAAATGTCCACTGAAAGGATGCGCTCAGAGGAATTCAGACATCTTTCGATCTCTGGATCCTGTCCAACTTGCACACAGGCCCATTTGGCACCAGTCATACTCCAGCTTTCCCACAAGGCTCTGGAAGGGCTCCAGGAGCTCATTTAGGCTCTACCTCTACATACGGATGTGAGCACCAGAAAGGAATCGTGGAGGAAGCCGGCCTCAGGCACCAGAGTCAGAGAAGAGACATCAAGGAGATGTAAAGGGACAAGTGTGTTTACCATGGCTGTTTACCCAGCAATCTGGGAAGTCAGACCTGAGGCAGGGACCTCGGTTTGGATCCCAGGCAGGGAAGAGCCAGATGTTCAGCAAGAGCTCTCAGGTGCTCGTATTCAGGGACCTCTGGCTGCCAGAGCACTTCACAAACGAACATGATTGCCAGAGAAAACAAAATATATAATATGTGCATCTATGTGCGCCTAACACAAAAGAAATTCACAGAAAGAGGGTCTGATTGTCCTTCAAGAGCCAGTGAGGTGATGGATGGAAGAGTACCTGAGTTTTAATTCCCTGACACCAATCTATGGTTCCGACCTTTAACAAGTCTCTTATGTCCTTTGTGCCTCAATTTCCCCATCTGTGCAACGAGGACGCTGGATGGGGCAGTCCCTTAGGTAACTTTTAGTTCTTCCATTTATTTGGGCTTAAGAACAGTGGGAGAGAGTCACACTTCCAATTGCCATTCCAATTACTGATCCTCATCAATTAATAGATCACCTTCAGTAGAAATGATATAAGTGGTACCGATGTGTATCCAAAACGTGTATGCACTTTCCTTTCAAGGATGATAAATTGTAGCTCTCAAGTCCTTTCTGTCTGTGAGGCACGAGCCTTCTTTCACAGAACATTAGCAGTTGCAAAATATGGGTGAAAATATAAGAGCACAATAAAGATGCAGCTAATAATTTGAAAACATAAAGTTACCACCAAATCAACAGAAAAAGTCGAATACCCCAGAAAATGAGCAAAAGACTTAAACAGGGAAGTTACCAAAGATGCAAATGGCCAATTAACGTGTAAATATTTAATCTTAGTAGCTATTATGTAAATGCTAATTCATAAAATATTATATCCTTATCTTGTCAATGAAATGAATCAACCAAATACTGGCAGAATTGTAAATGAGTTCTGTTTTCAATATTCAGAGAGAAATTAGGCAATATGAAGCAAGAATTTTAAATTTAGTAAGTCCTTTGACTCAGAAATTCTGCTTCTCAAATTTCCTTCTGAGGAAGTAATCAGAAGTGTGCATAAAATTTATGTTGTAATGTTCATTGAAGTACTGTTTACAATAATAAAACAGGAAAAATAATTGTAATCATTAAATTCATTTTGAAACATCCAAATGCTGTCATTAAAACTTTTACTTTGAATAACATTTAATCATATTGAAAATGCCACAACGTAAAATGAAAACAGCATGATCCCAATTCTGTGATTACAAAAATAAAGGCTAACACATACTTTTATTTTGTTTTACTTTACTCTGTTTTCCAACTTTCCAGCAATGAATATGCATTACTTTTATTATCCTAAAAATAAATATTATTTTTAAATGAATCAACATTGAAAAACCCTTTGGTAATATCTAGTCCATCTTAACATGTACCTATTATATGACTGAGCAATTCCACTCCTAGACATATGCTCAACAAAAATGCCTACATATGTTCACAAAATGTTATATCCTAAAACATTCATAGCAGCACAATTTATAATACCTCAAAGCTGGAAACTGTCCAAATGCCCATTAGTAATAGAATAAATTGATAAATTTTGGTATATTCCCACAACAGAGTACCATGAGCAGTGGGAATGAATGACGCACAACTGTACACAAGGGTACAGATGAATCTCACAAATATCATGTTAAATTAAATGAAAGAAACCAGACAGGAAATAGCACATGTTTTATGATTCTATTTATATAAATACAGAAACTGGCCAAATTAACGAAGTTGCTAGTTACTCTAGGGAGATGTTGGGGGAAGAGAGCACCAAGTCTTCTGGGGTACTGGATATATGCAGTCCATGAAAATCCATCCAGATGGACACCTCTGTGCCCTTTTCTGTTTATTTATTATACTTCAATACAATATTTAAAAACAGATCAATACAATATTCAGCTAATATAATGGGGGAAGTGGGAAAGATGGGAGGAAGAAGAAAGGAGCAAGATGAGAGCAAGCCTGGGTGCTGAGAGAATAATACCCTTTCCAAGTGAAGGAGTGAGAGGTTTGGGATGGATTAGGGCAGGGAGGGAAGGAAGAAGGCTGGTCCAGAATTATCCTGCAGTTTGCACAAGAGCTGTGGCTAATGGCCCTGACCCCTCTGCCTCACTCCTCCTCTAACTCATACCTCTCCAGTGACATTCTTTTTACCCTTGCTATTCACTTTATCTGGAAGACTTGTTTTCCCAAGTCTATACTTGGCTCACTCCATCCAAGTCTTTGTTCAAGTATCACCTTCTCCAAAGGGCCATTCACTGACCACTTATTTAAAGTAAGTAACCTCCCTCCAACCTCACTCTCATCCACTAGTTCCTAATCCTGCTTTGTTTGACCTCATAAGACTTGTTGCTATGTGTAATCAAATTGTATACACACACACGCGTGCGCGCACACGCACACACATATATATAAAGTAGAGAAGATATATAGATAGAGATATATGGATTTAGGGGTTGGAATAGATACAGATATAGACATTCACTTGCTCCACTAGAATATAAGCTTCACAGGGACAGGCAGTTTATCTTATGCCATTTTTCTTTCCCTAATGCCTTGAATAGTTTCCAAAACATCAAAGTGCTCAATAAATACATGTTGAAGGAATACGGTTCCCTTTGGCCCCATTTCTCATACAATGTGGCCACGCTTATGAAGGTGCTGATGGCATGTAAATGGAAATGTCCTTTCTCGATGACTCCTCCCTGTGTCTCTCTCTCCGTGGCAGCCTAACAGTATCCTGAGCAAACGGTGAGGCCACAGTTGCAGCTTCCCAGGATAATTGGAAACAGACTCAGCAACTGCATACATTAAAGTTAGGAAAGCTGTTGTTTGGAGAATGGTTGAGTCCTGAGTGCCTTTGTATTTTTGAAGAGCAATCTGAGCTGCTGGGCACATTTCATGCAGGGGGTCAGCACCATGCTTTTCGAGAACTCCACTTGAGAAATAGTAGATGAACAAAGGTCAAGACAATTTGAGTCCATATGGACCTCTTTAGCACAGGGAATTGGTGTAAAATGCTGTGAAGTGTTCTCATGGGCTTGCGTATAGTCAAGATTCAAAAATTCCCAGAGTGTTCGGTTCACATGTGATTTCCTTACTTTCATATTGAATTACAGCAGCTCAAAGGCAGCAGTCTAAGGTCCTCATGGCAGCTGGCCAAGCTCAACTCTCTTCCCAGTTTGGGGAGATAATGTTAAAAATTTACCTGTAGGTCGACTCTAGCTCAAGGCAGCCTTCATAAACATTCCGTTTTGCTGACGTGGGACTGAGCTTCACAAGTTGATGTTGCTTGCCCATTTGCTAGTGTCACCCCTATTAGGACAGTTGCCCCACGTGACCAGATGCACTTTTTGGTCATCAACTTTGAGATCAGATGGCTGGTAAATGGCATGGTTAGACTTCATGTCTTTCCATTTTAAGATAACAATAAAATCCTTAATATTTTGCGTGTTTTTCCTTTTCTTATCCACTCTGTGCTTCCACTTCATAGTTGGTTCCTAGACTTTGCATGTTTATATTTTGAGAGTTTTTATGGTTCCTCTGAGTCTGGATCACCTTAAAATAAGACAAAAACAGGACTGAAAAGGGCAGAGAATCTCACTTTTCAGTGAAATCTCAAACTTAGTAAGTATATCTGGGTACCACTTATGCTCAGGGCTCTGCCAAGTAGCTGTGTGGCTGAGCCTGGAAGAGTTAGTGACATTTCCCAGAGTGCCTAAAAGTTTCACTAGGAGCCATGAATTTGGGGCGTGTTTGACTTAATAATGCACATCTGGCTCGTTGACTGTGTCTATGGAGACTCAACATTTTCATAATCAATTTCCCTAAAAGGTGAATTCTTTCTTTTCGTCTTGTTGACTAACAAATGCTCTAATTGTGCAAACAGGCAAAGTATTCTCTAACTATTCTGGCTAAAAGGGCACCATAGATCCCTGCCACCATGACTTAATTCTTCCTGTGCCCTGTGTTGCTCTTTGTGCCAGGCCTGCCCAGCTCTGGGCAGATAGGATCTGTAGGTCATCTGTGTAGGTTCATCAAGCTCTGAGACTACAAAGCCCCAGTGTGCTGGGAGCCCCCTTGACACCAGCAGGAAGCCATTGAAATTAGTCTTGCTGTCTGGAGCCCTATATCTGGTGCTTTTCAAGAGCCTTTGCTGCCATTTGTGCAGACTTCACCTAAGCCCGGCTTGCCTACCTCTTATGCTTTGGTTTCCAGATTAAAGTTCAATTCCTCCACCGGGATTAGAACTCTCTCTTGACTTTGAAGGTCATCTGATTGGGTCTCAAGGTGCCTTTCCAATGTCTGCCTTCTCCACATCCCAGGCTCAGTTCCCTCCACTATAGGTCAAATCATGGAACTATAACTTTACCACTAGCCCATAGTGTCCACCCAGAGGTTCCTGCTGCTGTAGCCTTCACACCCATTATTTGGAGCTCCTGAGATACCAACATCAATCTGGACCAGTCAGGCTCTCTTCACAATTATGATGTGAGCTATTGGATATTTCCTTTATGGGTAGAAATCAGACCCATAGTCAAAAACTCCTCTTAACTCCAGATATATTTACTCCAGCTTGTTCCTCATTCCCAGCATGCCTCGTGGATAAATCTGTATGCGTCATAACAACTGTATCCTCCCTCATTATTCTGATGCCTGTGGAAACCCTATCTATCTTTTTAAAGACCCTACCCTATCTATCCTCTAAGAAGCTGCTGCTGCTGCATCCTTTGGCTGCTCTGAGAACTTAGAGCCTTCGAGTTATACCTTTGTCCTCCTTATGTCACAGTCACTCAGTCATACACTTTGCTTGATCATCTCACTTGAGAATAATGACTTTTATTTACCCAGTGGTGCCCCATGTTTGTCTCATCCTGGCTATTCCTGATTAATGCCCTGATACTTTGGGCTGCCTCATCTTCCAGCAGGAAGCAATCAGAGAACCCTGGGTTAGTATAGAAAAGTCCTCACCCTGATAAACAGTGATGGTTTGGAGGTTTTGTGACGTCTTAGTTAGCTTGGCTGCTATAACAAACACCATAGACTGGGTGGCTTAGACAACAGAAATTTATTTCTCATGGTTCTGGATGCTGGGAAGTCCAAGATCTAAGCACTGACAGATCTGGTTTCTGCTGAGGGCCTGTTTCCTGATTTGCAGATGGCTTCTCATTGTGTCCTCACATGGTGGAGAGCAGAGAGAGAGAGAGAGAGAGAGATCCCATGCCCCCTCTTCTTTTTATACGGACATTAAACCCATTCATGACGTCTACACCTTCATGACCTAATTGTCTCCCAAAGGCCCCACCTCCAAATACCATCACTTTGGGGATTAGGCTTCAACATATGAATGGGGCGGGGAGAGGACACAAACATCCAGTCCACAGCACATGACTTCCAGGCACTCGGATGCTCCTCTGTGGCGTCAATATGTCCCGGGAAACCACATCGGGGGAAGACTGCCCATCTGGCCAAATGGTCAGGGTGTCTTGGGTGGCTTAGTCTGGAAAACATTTAGCACAGACCTCACTCTGCCTCTACACCTCACTGGGCTCTGAGAATATGGAAATGTATTGCACATGATCTCCCAGTTACTATAGGACACATAAATAACTCTCATTATGATACAGTATGTGGAAAACTAGAGGAACTGGGGATGTGTTTGGGGCAGAGAAAAGGAGCATTTAGTTCAACCTGGATGTTTTCAAATACTTTCTGGAAGAAGTGACATGAGAGGTGAGGTTTTCCAGGATGATTAAAAGTTAAGCAGAGAAGGAAAAGTGAGAGGGGCACTGTGAGAAGAAAAGTTCCAGGATGTTATGGGCTGAATTGTGTTACCCAAAAAAAGATACGCTGGATTCTTAGCTTAGCACCTTAGAATGTGACTGTATTTGGAGATAGGGTCTTTACAGAAGCAATGAAGTTAAAATGAGATCATTAGGGTGGGCCCTACGCTGTGACTAGTGTTAGTTATAAATATGGACACAGAGAGCCTTATAGGGAGAACAATGTGAACATGAAGACGGCCACCTACTAGCCAAGGAGAGCAGCCTGACACATATTATCTCTCACCATGTTGGAATCAACCCTGCCAACACTTGGATTTCAGGATTCTAGCCTTCAAAACCGAGAGACACTACATTTGTGTTTTTAAGCCACCCAGTTTGTGGTACCCAGTAAACTGATACACAGCATGAACAATTGGGAATGACTACCAAAGTCAGGCACCTGACCCTAGATCCCACCAGACTGGCCAGGTCCTGTTTGCCCATCTCATGACTGTCAGCTTATTCCCCGGACAGGCTCTGCTGCTCACCAACCCCACCTTGCTTTGAGCCTCCTCCTCACCGCTCGGCACTCCTGACGCTCTGTCCTGGTCCTGCTCCAGGTGGCCTGTGCCTCCACTCTCACTCCCACTGCCTGCCTGACGTGGCCTGGTTTTGGTACATCCCTGTTTGGACTCTATCTTGCCTTAGGCCATCCCCTGGCTTCTACTGCTCACTGTCCCATGTTTTCTTCACTGCAGCCTCATCTCTTTTCCAGCACCCCCAAGCATACTGAAGGGAATCATGCAGGCTGAGTACATGGGGAGAAGTCACTGAGCTGAGCTGAAGAATTGGTGGACACTGTCACTTACCACATGCAGCATTTGATCATTCCTACTCAGAGTTCTTTCCTCATTTACATTTTTGTTTTTCACTCCATTTACAGTAGAAGTGTGGTGAAAAGGACTTAGCACCTTGTACAAAATATTCTGATGGAGAATATTCAGCTTTTGAGCTTATTCCCTGAGGCCTGATCCTATTCTTGAGAAAGATGATGAATTCAGGATGTTGCTATCTATGGTTTTGACCCACTAAATGTGATCTTTTTATTATCTTTAGGAAGCTGGAAATGAATAAACAAACAAGTCTGTTTCTACTTGGAGCTGGATGGTTGGTCTCTATAAAACAGCCCGTTGGCAATCCTTCTTTTACTTGGCAGTACTTGGGAAGCAGTGACGCATTTCTCCATCATTAAATCACACTGTCCGATTTCTCCCTCTGGGTCTGCAGCACACAATAGGGGCTGTGAAGAGGACCTGCTCTTCTGCCCTAATTCTATGCTTAATCCGTCTCCATTGTGCACATCAACAATGCAGCAACAGGAGACGTGGTCTCTTGAAAAGGATGGGTTGAATGGATGCCGCTTGTTTAAATAAGTGCAATAATGGAAGTGTCCCTTGTGACTCTATGTGCTTCAGCCAGCAAAACCTATCCTCAAACTGAGATGTCCATGGGCTTTTGAGACAAGGGGACACCATTGGTATGCCACGTGCCTTTGTTCTCCCAGCCCCCACACTGGCTCACACAGGCAGGCTCAGTTATTTCAAGTTCCTGACTGTCTAACTCTTCTTACTCTTCTGTTTTCAGCCCTACCCCCATTCTTTTCTTTGGCTGCTGATGTAGGTCTTTCCAGTTCAGCCCCAAGTACTCAGAGGACTCTGCCCTTCCTGCTCTCCCTGCCCAGAATTGGGCCTCAGCTCAGATGGCAGCACCAGCCCTCTTTGGCCATGCCTTTCTCTTAGGTAGGAGTTGACCAGTTGGCCATGTTTTCAGGGACATCTTATTACTAAGGAAATATGATTTAACCAGTAATTGCTTTTTTTTAGCAACAAATTTTGTACATCTTTTGAGAAACTATTCCTTGTATTTTACTCTTTAAGCATTACTTTTCCAATGACACAAGTTACACAGGAATACACTCGTGTGATACGTTTCAACACCTGAATACAGTCCTCCATTGATGATTTATCATGCATGTCTGTGAATCTTCAGCTGTGTTGTCCACTATGGGAGCTCCTAGCCACACACAGTTTTTTAAATTTAAATGATTTAAAATTAAATAAATTCAGCTCTTTAGTCACAACTGCCACATTTCACGTGCCCAAAGCCACATGTGGCTAGTGGCTACCGTATTAACATAGATTATGAGACATTCCCATCTTCATAGAAAGTTCTATTGGACAGCGCTGACCTATAGAAATATATGACTTTGTGCTTGTGTAACATGTGTGCCTGTTTTTGTTTTACATAAATTTACCACATTGCATATATTGTGTTGTATCTTTTTGTCACTGAATAACATGTATTACAGATCTTTTAATGCCACTGCAGGCATATCGCATATGTCCTTTGAGCACCTGCCATTTCTACAGTGATGGAATTTAGGTTGTTCCATTTTTATTTTATTTTATGTTTGCTATTAAAAATAATGTTATAATTAACATCTCTGTACATCCCTGTACCTGCCCCTTGAACCTATGTGATTATTTTTCTGGGAAAGTTAACAAGAAGTAGAATTTCTAAGTTAAAGTGTATGTCCATTTTTAGTTATTACAGTTACTGTAAAGTTGCCCTTTAAGCAGCTCTATCGATGTACAGTCTCACTAAACCTACCATCCTGTTATCACCAATTTTATCAAACTTGGAAAATTTTGCCATGCTTATGGTTTAAAATAACATCATTGCTGTTTTAAATGGACTTTTCCAGATGAGAAATTGACTATCAGTCAATAAAAATTACTGGCAATTTGTGTTTTCTTTACTGTGAACAGACTCTTCAAATATTTTGACTATTTTTCTATTTGGGTTCATCTGTTATTGAATAAAGGAGGTCTTCATATATTTAGAATATTAGTCTTATGTCTATTACATGTTATTAATATTTACTTATTACTATTTTTAGCTTTTTGAGTAATGTCTATTACTTTTTTTAACCAAAAATGTTTTTGATTTTACAGTTTTAAATATTGATGTCATCATATTTGTCAATCTTTATGAGTGTAGAATGCCTTTCTTATTTTAGGTCTTTCCTACTCCTAAGTCATAACATTCTCCATTCTAAATCTTTTCGTTTTTTTTTATTATTGTTGTTGTTTAACTCTGAAACCCATCTGGAACCTATTTTTATGAATGGTATGTGCGGTAAAGATCTAACTTTTATTTTTTCCAAGTTTATAGCTAAAATTTATAGTTAAAATTTCTACTATATTAGATAGTCCATTTCTCTCCATTGATTTTAAATATTATCATCATATATTAACTATCCACATGTATGTGAAAATGCCTATACTTTCTACTCTTTGATATGTCTGTCTATTCTTTCATATTGTTTTACTTTCCTTGCCTTTGTAATAAATGATGATAGGCAATAAGGAAAATGGTTGCTTATTTTCCTTTTTCGAGTTGTCTTTAGAGATCAGAACTGGAATTTCACATTTCATAAAAAGCATTGTAATATTCTAATGAGTATTGAATTGAAATGATAGATTCTCAAAGAAGGTATTCGTATATTTACAGTGTTGAGTTTTTCCATCAATGAAAATGGTTTATCTTTTCACTTGTTTAGCTTCTATTTATATGCAATTATATTTGTATTTATGAAGAATTTTATTCATAAAGATCTGGCATTTCTTGCTACAGCTATTCCTAGATATTGGTTTTTATTGTTATTCAGAATAATTACATTTATATGTTATATTTGCTAATTGGTTACTACAAACATATTAAAATAACATTAATGTATTTTTTTCTCTTATCTGACCACTAATGGATCATTAGGACTGATGGCTAGCGTGGTCCCCACTAATTTTACTTCTTGGTTCTAAACTATTGTACCTTTGGGGCATGGTACCATAAAGTGGTCACTGATTTATAGTAAATACTGCATTTTGGAGGAAGGTGCCCACTCTCACAATGAATTGTATCCAAACTGATGTCTCAGCTATGTTTTTAAGAGGTTATTTCTCTCCTGGCCATGTAAGTAGTTTCTGGAGGATGTGGTATGTGAAAGGACCCACTTCACTGTAAAGTGGGTTGCTTGTCTGAGGTGACCTTGTGTGGGACTCTGTGTAGGTGGATATAACACTCTAGGCCCTCAGGTAATGATGATGACTGAGACCCTGCAGGCAGAAAAGGCAAACCAATATCCACAGCACATGGTCAGGATGATGCTTTGCCCCTTCCAGGTAAAGGGGGTTGATGTAATCAACTTGCCACCATGTGGCTGAATGGTCTCCTTGATGGAGGGTGCCGGTGCTACACTGTGGGGTCGATGTTAGTCTGCTGCTGGCAGCTTGGCATTAGCTAGAGCAGCCCTGGTTAGTGGGAGCTCATGCTTTGGGGCTATTCCTCCAGAGTCTCCATCCCTGCCACCAGGGCCACTTTTCTCATGTGCCCATTATGCCAGCACAAGAGTTGCCAAAGACATAGGCTGTCTGATATCAGCTGGCTGAGTCATTCTCACTACTTGGCTGATTTATGCCTTTTCTGTCATGGGTGCTCTAGTGGACGTTAACATATGATATGAGAGTCTTCACACATTCCTCTTCCATAGTTCCATCCACATGCATGTTCCCCACACCTTCTCATTTCCAATTTTCTAAGCTCTCTCTTTCTGGGCCCTTGACCAACAAGCCAAGAAATTTGACATGCTCATGAGTTAATGTTTATTCTTACCTAAGACTATTGCTCCTTCAACACATAATGGGCAATCAGGTGCACTGCCCAAAGCTCTGCCCTTTGGGAGGATTTTCTCTCACCGTTGTCTTTCAGGACTACTTTGAGTGGGACTGTAATGCAGCAGCAGTCCACTTTTAACAAACATACCAAGCTGGCCCATCTGTGAACCAGTTTTTTTTTTCCTCCTCTGTTAGCTAATCATAAGCAACCTCCCCTCCAAGCAGCCATGTGTGTGAGCTGAGGGAGAGGGGTGAGTGTACAAGTGGTAGACAACATGGAGGTCTGGGCTCTCTGCTCATGCTGCCTACTTGCACTCTCTGGCTCTACTCATGTCCAATCTCAGATGTACCACTGCATCTTATAGTGGATTGCCACTTGAACCACCCAGTTTTATGGGCAGCTCTGCTCCATGGTAACTTGATATTCCATGGTCAGATACTCCTCCTCTACCAGGGCCCAGTAGCAAGCCCAAAGTTATGTTCAGTATATATTTGTTTCTTTGCTAAAGATGACAAAGCTTTGCTCCAGAACTCTATAGTCTACTTTGTGATTCTCTAACTGAAGCTTTTCAGAAATTCCACATAGCATCTTTCCCACTAAAGACACTTTTAGTACCACAGAGTCTACTGGGTTGTATGGCTCATGCGTAGTCTGTACTTGCTACAGAGACTTTTATTATTCTGGGTTCTCTCAAAGCTAGCAGCCTTTAATGCCACCAATGAGTGGCTTGGAGCAGTATTTCAAGTGTGCTATAGGCTGTGGAACCCAAAGAGACCTAATAAGCATTATGTTTCTTTCTAAGTTGTGAAAGGTCCAAAGTGCATTAACTTATCCTTTGCTTTGGAGGACTTGTTCTGGCATGCCCTAGGCCATGGGACCCCTACACACTTCACTGGCAGTGATTAAATTTTCACAAGGCTTATCTCTCATCCTCTGGAGTCTTTATATCTCACCAAAGCCTACAACGCAATTGCCAATTCTTATTTATCAGTCTTATTAACATGATGTCATTGATATAATGTGATGTTCTTATCCAGACAGCCCAGGTCCCTTTGGACTATACTATCACAGAAGTTCGGAGAATTAACATTGCCCTGGGGAAAGACCATAAATGTATATGGTTTCCTATCCCATGTGGATGTGAACCACCTCTGATCCTCCTCTCTGATGAGGATGGAGAAAAAAAGCATTCCCCATTCGCCAGAGGATGTGTTAATCTGCTGTAGGCCAGATGCAACCTCTAACACATCATTTACAATCAGGGCAAACGATGCCAATAGTTAGTTAAGTTTGTAGTATTTACTTTCATTTCCCATGATCCATAAGATTTTTATAGAAACAAGACTGATGAATTTAAATGGGGATATGATAAGAACTATCAACTCTGTGTACTTTGTCATTAAATGTGGCATTAGTCGTTGCTATTCCCCTGGGGTGTGATATTGGCTTAGATTTAGTAACCTGGCCCAGGGTGTGTGTTGGGGAGGTATGGGGGCTTGCGCTTGACTGAATCTCTCAGGATAGCTCTTATCCTCAGGCCCATATGAAAGTTCTGCCAAGTGTATGTCCATTCCAATTGTACATTCAAGGTCCAGAGAAATGACCACTAAGTCAGTGTGAGGACCCATAAGACTTACTATGCACTGGGCTCCACCAGGAAATTCATTAGTTTTTTGCCTGCCATACACTTCCACTCTAATAGGCAGGCCTTGGTGACACAGGCCCTGGGTATCATATAAATTCTGATCCTGTATCCAACAATCCTTGAAATGTCTGGATACAACCCCTTCCCTAGTGCATGGTTACCTGAGAAAATTGCCATAGATCCCTCTGGGGAAGGACAAGAAGAATCAGAACTGGAAATTCTTGCATGGTGTATCAGGGACCTTCCCAGCTTCTTCTTTTATCAGTGGATTCCATGTCTGAGACCCAGTTCATATCCAGAAACTGTACAAGGGATTTTGACTGTTAGGCATCTGCCTTCAGTCTTCTGATTTATTGTGATTGTATACATGCAGCAATACACTTGTTAGCTACTATCTATCTTGTCCCTAGAAGTACCATTTTTCTATTAAGTGTCTCCCTTTCTGCAATTCAGAGCCCCAAGGACACTGTGATCTTCCTGATCCTTATAATGTCTGTACCCACTTTGGCTTTGAAGTCATCGAACCAGCTGTCAGCGGGCCTCTAATGTTTTGGAATTCTATAATCGCCATTGTTACTAGGGACCACAGTTTCCAACAGCAACTTCTGCCATCAACCTGACCTATAGAGGGCAGCTACCACTGAGCTTCTCAATGATGCTAGAACCAAAACATTCGTTATATCTTTGAACAATGAAGGTTCTCTGGACTCTCTTTTGGCATTTAGTCAGCAGGTGGGCATTTCAGCCTTATGTAGTATATACCTTCTCTAGTACGTCCAATTCTCTGAGCCTTCAAATCCCTTCCTCCACTATTTGCCATGTCATTTATGGCATTGATACTTCATTTGGTGTGGCTCATTGCTTTCTTTAAGTTTGCAAGAGCCATCCTAGCAGCTTATGACCGTTTCTCCTTGGGTCCCTGCCAGGGTAGTAAATCATGTATCACAGAAGGGTGCTTTCATTTCAATAAATACTTAAAATGGGTACTCCCTTATCCAACTTTATGCTCCAATTCCCTTGATCCAATACATTCAAGATCCAGTCTCTGTGTCCACTCTCTCTACTGCTGCCAGTGTTATTAGTGGGTTCTATAGCTCCTTTGGCATATCACGTCCTTAGTTAGTCCAGTACTCCCCAGTTGGGCTGTGATGAGATTTGATCCTTGTTTTTAGTCTGGAGTCCAGGAGGGGAAGGTGGGGATAGATTCTGAGGGGACAAGAATGGAAGAAGGCATCTACTGTATGGAATCCCCAAATCCCCTGCATGATCCTAAATAAGGGGAGATCACCATCTTCTAACAAGGGAAAATGGACCACGTCTACAGGCCTTGCAGGTTCAGGAAAATCAAGCAAGTCAGGGTTCTCACCTGTGTTTACCAAGACGTCCCCATTCCAAGTCTCAGCTTCCCATTCCTTACCTATCAAGGCTGGGATTTTAGAGTAGGAGCCCTAATAGGAGTGATGATTAACCTTTTCTGAAACTTGGCTACTCTTACAAATAAATCCTAAGCCTGGACCTCTACTCTGTCAGCCCTCCTTAATTTGACAAAGGAAGTGTACTAGCTTCCGTGTGTTGCCTTCAATTGGTGAACAATCACCCCAAGCCTGTCATTGTCCTTTTTTCAGCTTTATTGAGATATAATAGACATATAACAGTCTATAAGTTTAAGGTGCACAATGTGTTAATTTAATACATTTATATATTGCAATATGATTACCAGCATGTTATTTAACACCTCCATCAGGTCACATAACTACCATTTTTTGTGTGTGGTGAGAGTGTTTAAGATCTACTCTCAGGCCCGATCCGGTGGCATAGCAGTTAAGTTCACACGTTCTGCTTAGGCTGCCCAGGGTTCACCGGTTCAGATCCTGGGCGTGGACCTACTCACCGCTCATCAAGCCATGCGGAGGTGGCCTCCCACATAGAAGAGCTACAACTCTACAACTGTGATACACAACTATGTACTGGGGCTTTGGGGAGAAAAAAGAAAAAAGAGGAAGATTGGCAACAGATGTTAGCATAGGGCCAATCTTCCTCAAAAACAAAAAAATGGTCTACTCTCTTAGCAACTTCCAGGTATATAATGCAGTATTATTAACTATAATCATAATGCTGTACACTAGATCCCAGAACTTATTCATCTTATAACTGGAAATTTGTACTCTTTGACTAACTTCTCTTTTACCCCACCCCCATTCCCTGGTAACCACTACTCTACTCTGTTTCTATGAGTTCGGCTTTTTTCAATTCCCCACATAAGTATTATCATACAGTATTCGTGTTTCTACGTCTAACTTATTTCAGTTTTACCAGTTGTAATGTCTCCTCTTTCATTTATAACTTTATTTATTGGGATCCTTTTTCTCTTTTTTCTTGGTCAGTCTAGCCTAAAGTTTGTCAGTTTTGTTTATCTTTTCAAAGAGCCAACTCTTAGTTTTGTTAATCTTCTCTATTGTGCTTCCATTTTCATTTGTTTTGAAATATTTCCTGATTTCCCTTTTGATTTCTTCTTTGACCCATTAGTTGTTCAGGATTATGTTGTTTAATTTCCACATATTTGTGATTTTTCCAGGTTTCTGTCTGTTATTGATTTCTAGTTTCATACCATTGTGGTCAGAAAAAATATTTGGTATGATTTTAATCTTAAATTTGCTAAGATTTGTTTTGTAATCTATCATATGATTTATCCTGGAGAATGTTCCATGTGCACTTGAGAAGCATATGTATTCTGCCACTGTTAGATGGAATGTTCTGTATATGTCTAAGTCCATTTAGTCTCAAGTATAGTTCAATTCCAACATTTCCTTGTTGATTTTCTGTCTGGATGATTATCCATTCTTAAAAGTGGAGTATTGAAGTCCCCTACTATCATTGTATTGTTGTCTATTTCTCCCTTCATATATGTTAGTATTTGCTTAATATATTTAGGTGCTCTGATGTTGAGTGCATATGTATTTATGACTGTTATGTCTTCTTAATGAATTGAACTGCTTATCATTTTATAATAACCTTCTTTGTCTCTTGTTACCATTTTTGGCTTAGAGTCTATTTTGTCTGATGTAAGTATAGCTACCCTTGCTCTCTTTTGGTTTCCACTTTCATGGGATAGCTTTGTCCATCCCTTCACTTTGAGCCTATGTGTGTCCTTAAAGCTGAAGTGATTCTCTTGCAGGCAACATATAGTTGGGTCTTGGGGTTTTTTGTTTGTTTGTTTTTTAATCCATCCAACCACTCAGTGTCTTTTGATTGGAGAATTTGATCCACTAACATTTAGAGTGATTATTGCTGGATAAGTACATACCAACGTCATTTTAGTAATTGTTTTCTGTTTTGTAACTCCCTTGTTCCTTTCTTTCTCTCTTGCTGCCTTCCTTTGTGAACTGATGATTTTCCACAATGCTATGCTTTGATTTCCTTCTCTAAATCTCTTGTGAATCTAGTGTAGATTTTTGCTGTATGGTTACCATAAAGCTCACATAAAACATTTTATAGATATAACAGTCTATTTTACACGGATAACAATTTAATTTTGATTGCATATAAAAACTCTATCCTTTTATTCCCCTCATATTTTATGTTTTTGATTATTTCAGAGTAATTAAGGAACTTGCAAAAGGAAAGAGACACGGCAGAAGGACAATTAGCCCAGGACTGGCTGATTTTATAAAGAGAACAGGTACTTCTGCAGCCACTCAGACTAGTGGGGATGAGAAGGAGAACCCCATCAGAAAGCAGTAATGAGAGACCTTCCTAAGACCCGTGTCCTCTGGAAGGCTGATTTATTTCCATTTAGATGAAGCTTTCCTTTCCAGAGAGGCTGTGCAGGGAATCTGAGTACGTGAAATGTCTGTTTTTCTGTCCACCTGTTACAAATAGCGCTTTAGGAAAACAGCCGGCTTCTCTGACGTGGGAGGGTGTATGTAGGACGGGTGCCCACATTGCACGTTAGGTGGTGCATTTGAAATTCACTCTGAGAGGCTCTGGGTGCATTTCTGAAAGCCAGTCAGTCTTCAGAGCAGCAAAAACTAAGATACAAGGGGAAAACCGCACAAGGGGGTGAGCAGCAGCGTGAATCTTGACGACGTTAGTTAATGTACGTCTTGAGCAATGCTAGGTGAACTAGGCACGTGGGGTATATAATTCTGGAATTATATTCCCATCTTGCTCTATTCCTTCAAAATAAAAGAAGCTTCCCACTCCCGGAC
Source organism: Tapirus indicus (assembly GCA_031878705.1). NCBI lineage: Eukaryota > Metazoa > Chordata > Mammalia > Perissodactyla > Tapiridae > Tapirus > Tapirus indicus. Next base: position 78,426,937 of record CM062921.1, read on the forward strand.
AGAGTAAGATAAAGAAGCACATAACCCACGTTGCACTGCTGCTGCCTAATTGGCTGAGGAAAGGGAGACCAGCCACTTCAAAACAGCCACTGCCTGCCTGGGGGTAAAGGCAGACTAAAAGGCCACTGCACGCCATGAGTTTGGGAATCCAGAAAGGGAATAGACGAGAGGAGCACAATTCCACAGCAAACAGAGGGACAGCTTTTACATAAATACTGGCAAATGGGACAATGGGAGGCCAGCACGAACCGAAGAAGTGACGCCTGGTTGCATCTCACCTGTATTAGATTTCTGCGGCCGCCATAACAAATTAACACAAACTAAGTGGCTTAAAACAACACAGATTTGTGATCTCACAGTTCTGTTGATTGGAAGTCTGGCATGGGTCTCACTAGGCTAAAATCAAGGTGTCAGCAGGGCTGAATTCCTTCTGGAGGCTCTAGGGGAAGATCTATTTCTTTACTCGGATTCATTTTCAAGTTTCCAGAGGATGCCCTTGGCTGGGGGCCCCTTCTTTCATCTTCAAAGCTTGTAATGTTTCACCTTTGACCCTGTTCCTATTGTCACATCTCTTTCTCTGACCACAGCCAGGAGGTTCTCCAATTTTAGGACCCATGTGATGATGTTGGGCCCACCTAGTTAATCCAAATAATCTCCCAACTCATGGTCCTTAATCACATCTGCAAAGTCCCTTTTGCCCTGAAGAGAATATATTTATAGGTTCCAAGGATTAGGGCATAGACACCTTTGGGGGCATTATTCTGCCTACTGCATCACCCAATGTGATGTATCATAAGGAATTTATGGCGAGAATGAAGAGTGAGATAATTACATCTTAAAACAAATAACTATGGCGCCGTGGTTTTATTTATACCTGGATTAAAGATGTCCTCTGCGTGATTGGGGTTCATACAATATATCCCAATGTAAGTACATTATAAATGCATCTGTCTGCAGAGGGGTCTGAAGAATTTCTCTTACAAATGGGTCAGTCTTGGTGGAAAGTGGGGAAAGGGAGACCTGCAGCAAGAAGGAGGGAAGAGGGGGTGTCCTGGGGAGTATCTTGGGTAACTTTACAGGGAACAAGCTGGTATAAGATCCCACACATGGTGTGCACTCAGAGGGCTACAAGGACAAGGAATCATTGAGCAGGCCTGAGGCAGAGAAAAAAAGGCAGGGGAGGTGGAGGACAAGGAGGCTGGTGGATTTCAGGACAAGCATGTTCCAGGGTTCAGGGCTGTGAGGGGTCTGAAGTAACCACCTTCTGTGAGGTACTCTTAGATGAGAGTACTTTGACATGCCCATTGCAAACAGAACAAAGTATGTCCACGATGTTTTCTGTTAAACCCTTTTCCACAAGCTATTCCCCCAAAGAAAGAAGAATTTGGGGCTGACCTGAGGAGTTATTTTGCCAAACATAACATTTCTGGGTGGGAGTCAAGGCCACTGAGAACATGCCAACCCTTGCTGCTCGGTCGAGTGATTTCTTATTTATGGTGCCCAGCTGGCTGCTGAGATGAAAGCCAGGAACCATTTTGCCTATGGGCAAGGCTGGAAGAGACCCAAACAGACACTACTCAACAGAGCTGGGCCGTGAAAAGATGATTCTGTGATTGACATCTTCCACCAAAACTGTCTCCAAAGAACAGATGATGATCAGGATCTGCAAGCCTGTCTGAGGCTGATGTTTCTGGGCCTTTGGGTGATTCTTTTCATGCCCAGATCCCGTTAATCTGCCACAGCAGTGAGCATGGTGGGAGGCTCGCTGCAGAGAGACAAAGAAAACCAGATCCCAAGGACAAGCAAGTGAGCTCAGCATCAGGGAGAGAGCCTGTCTACCCAGAACACCCACAGATGGTGTCCTCTGAGCTCTGGGCTCTTTGCAGGTGAGAGATACAGGGGAATTATAACCAGACGGGCCATACTCCAACCGTTTCAGGGACCCAGGGACACAAATCACAGGGAGGCACCAGAGTAGGGTGTGGGAGTGTATCAGAATGAAGCAGGTGACTGGAAAGGATGGGGCCAGACCCACCTTTCCTGGCTCATACCTGCCAAATACCTTAGTGCCTTGAGTATGGGACACAGAGGAGAGGAGTGGGGTGAGGCAGCAGCTTGGAAGGGAAAGAATGCAGGCTGGAAATCAGAAGATAGGGCAATCCTGGTCCCTTCACCCCCACCTCCAGCTGAGGGCCTTGGATACAAGCCACTGACTCTCCCAAACTGTAATTTTAGAAGAATAGCACTTGTCTGCCTCCCCCGCTGGGATGCTGTAAGCCTCAGTCAGCTCCCTGGGACTGCAATAACCACACTGCAAGTCTAAGTCCCTACAATGGGATGCAGTTCCAGAGGGATCAGCGAACAGCCCAGATTTCTTTCTTGGCCTTATCCTTCCCTGTACCTCCACCCTGAGTATACCCATGGGCGCGCACACACACACACATGCATATACACACACACCACTTGCACACAATTTACCTCATGCGCTGTTTGCTATCTCAATGCATTTTTGTAAAAGTGAAAAATGCAAACATTATGTCTAGTAGTGATTGCAGAATCAACATGTGTGTGTCGCTGCAGAGATAAGAGATATGTTTGACAAAGTAAGAATGTAGTCAGAAGTAAATATTTGGGGCATGCATAATGAAAAGAAAAAATAGTGCCAAAAATTTATTGTAATTGAATATTTATAGCTCACTTCCAACTGGCAAAAGATGCCACAAACAGAGAGATGAGAGATAAAGTATAACTCCCATTAGAATTGGATGACACCCACAAAATCTGTTTCTTATATACTCTCAAGCTATGATATTTCTGATCTCTACTTTTTGTGCCTGACATTTGGAAATGAATTGTCTACACATATGCGGGCTTGAAATGCTCGTCATTGAATTAATAACGGTTTTCCTTTTCAGAAGAGTCTCCGCTCCTCCTTCATGTGGGCTTTGGACTGAAAGTTTCCTCTGAGTGCCAACTAAGACCAAAGAGACAGTATTTCCAATGGCTAAATTAACAAAAACTTAAACTAAGGTATATAGATGTAGTCCTAAACTCTGCTAGCAGGAGTATAAGTTGGTATAATCTTTCTGGAAAGTAACCCCAAATATACTTGAAGAGTCTTAAAATCTCCATTTCTTTTAACATACTGTTCTACTTCTAGGAAACTAGAGGCTCAGACAAATACCTGTGAATAACGCATTACACATCCATAAGATGCAGTACTAACCAGCTCGTTAAAACAATGAGTTAGATCTATGTTTATTCAAAGAGAATGATGTCTGTGACTTTGATAAGTGAGATAAAAAGAATTTTAAAAACCTGCAGATACAGCACTCCTTACACTATTATGTGTGGGTTTGCCTTTAAAAGTACATCTCATTCATAATCATAAGTATATCTCGTCCATATACATAAGTACAGTGAAAGCAAACTGGAAAGATAAACAAAATCCCACTAACATACAGAAATTGCAGGTGATTCCACTTATTTCGAGTGTTTCAATTATTTGAGATTTCAGAGTATTTATTACACTTATAAATAGAAAAAATAAAGCTATTTTCATTTTTAATACACTCATTGTTGAAAATTCAGAAAAGAAATGAGAAATACAGAAATAAAAATCACCCGATAGTGCCAAAATAGAGATAATATCTGCATGTATTTTCTGTTTTTCACTCCAGATTTAATTGGAATAGAAATAAATGTAAATGCCTGTGTAGGTAGAGATACAGATACACATATGGGTATATGGAATACTTGAATTTTTTATTTTAATTGATACATAATAGTTCATCAAACTGATTTGACTGCCATTATTCATGCAAAGATTCTTTTATTGTTAAATATTTAACTTCTTTGCAAATATTTTGCTACTATGATAACACAGTGATGAATGTCTTTGCACATGGCTCCTTGCATACTCTCTGGTTAATACTTTTGGATAAAATAATAGAAAAAAACTGAGCCGAAGTGCATGCACATTTAAATATATATTTATAAAACCAATTCTTTTTCAGAAAGTTTATATCAATTTATGGTCCCATATATAACATGTTGATAACAATGATAGTAATTATAATAAGATCAGTTAATTAACACTATCTAACACTTACCAGATGTCCAGGATTATTCTAAGCACTTTGCATGTTGACTCCTTAAATCTCCTGACAACACTTGAGGCATTATAAATCCCGTTGTACAGATGATGATGCCGAGGCACAGAGAAGGGAAATGACAGCTAGCAGCCAATAGAACTGGGTTTCAAACCCAACTGGATCTGCTTGTACCAACGCTCTGACTACTCTGCTCTAAGACCCACCACACTTCAGATGCTGCCATGTCTTCTCTTCTGGCCCTCATTGGTATCAACAACCTTCGTTGTCTTTTCTGACTTGACAAATAGAAAACTAGATTTCATTATTTTCATTTACATTTATTTTATTATAAAATAGGCTAAATAATATTTGTATCTCCACTGGCCACATATACATGTCCTTTGCCCATTTTTTTCCCGTTAGGATCAAACCGATCTTATTTTTCCTATTAAAGTAAGATCCCTGAGATTAAAAGTAATAATATACTATCTTTCTTGTATGTTGCATTTTTTTCTCTTGATTTGTTCTTTGTTTCTAAACTTTATGTATAGTAGCCTGCATTCTGCAGAGATTTTACTTTTTTGTGCAGTTATATTTACAAGTCTTTTCATTTGTGGTTTCTACTCAGATAATAGTCTGTAGTTTATTCTACACATAGTTTATTCTAATATATATTTTTAGAAACAGTTATTTTAATCTTTCTGGAATATAGATGTAAAGTGTAAAGGAAGGATCCTAATTTTTCCCCCAAATGGCAAAGTAGTAATCCCAACTATTATTTTATAAATAGAAGAAATAAATTTTCTTGTAAAGTGAGTGATAACAAACAGCCCAGAGGGACATGAGAAGCAAATGCAGGGGAGAAATTATAGGGAAAGGGTCTCTTTAAAATCCAGACCCCATACTCCTAATGGTTCAAGGAAGACATGCTCCAGAGTGAGGAGAAATCCTGCTGAGGACACTGCTCAGGAATCTCCCGTCTGCTCCCCGAATCTTCCTTCTCTCTGGAGTCTTCATCTACTCCTGGTGCAAACCCCGTCGCTCACTCCCCACTGCCTATGGGACATTCCTCTACTTTTTGATAGCAGACCCTTTCCTTTGGTTTGTACCACAGATTTGACTAGCATTCTTATAGAGAATTTAGTAAAAACCAGAAGAGAAAATGTGGGCAGCATAAAATAGCAGGCTTACCTGGTACCCTGGTAGGTGGCTCTCTGACCTGGGGAGTCAGCCCACATCTGCTTTCTCAGCGACAGTTTGGCCCTTCACCACATGGCCGCCAGGTGGCCCCTGAGGCTGCTTTCCTGCCCCCTTGCTTTGCCCCTCGCTGTAGACTTTCAGAAGACCAAGAGGTGGCTCCTTCTGTGTGTGGCTCCTCACCTTAGCAGAGCCTGGAGAAGCAGGTGGGCTCTGCACCGAACAGATGCTGCACTTCCCATAAGTGGACTGCAGCAGCTGGAGCCCGTTGTGACTGCCCAGTCCTCTCCTCGGTGGCATTACATTCCACGTTTATTTCTAAGTTGACCTTCTCTCCATTTTCCACATTCATTGCACATTTGTTCTGTATCATTTGCCCCTCGTCGATCTATTTCAGTTGAAAAAAATTAAAGCTCACTGTCTTACACCAGTATCCCTAACACTTCTAGACTCTTTATTGTAGTTTGTGAGAACCCAGGGATACCCTGCTCCGTGACCTAGAATGTACAGGTGTTTTTAGAGCAAAGCCCCAGTGTCCTAGGAAAACAGTTTCCCTGGAAAAAGAAATGAGACCACCACAAACTCTGGTCAAATGTATTTTATATTCCAGGCATTTTAAATATTATTTCATTTAATGCTCATATTATTTCTCTCAGGTAGATATTATTCCCATTTTACAGATGATTAATACTGAGTTCAGAGAAGTCAGATAACTTGTCCAAACTTACTCAGCTTGAAAGTGGTGGAACAGGGGTGCAAACCAAATATGACTTTCTCCAAAGCCGGTGTTTTCCTACTATTCCATGTCGCCTCCCTGAGTGTCACTACAGGAATTTGTCTTCTATAGGAAGATGTCATGTATGATGAAGAAGGGAAGGGTCTCAATGAAGATTATCCGTTATTATAAGGTAGTATGAAGTCCCATCTCCTTTCCCTTAATGGACAGAATATTATTCTTTCAGTTCATTAGGCAATTTATGGCTGTTTCACGTCTTCAGTGAGAGATTTTAATCACTTCAATTTGAATTTTAAACAAAAGCCTGTGCTAGAGCCATTTAAGAGGGATTGACAGGGAGGGAAGACTGATCCCTGCCCCAAAGTGTGCAATGGCACGGCCCCTCCATTGAGGGGTACAGTTCAGAGTGAATTGAATTGGACATCAGGAAACCAGGCTCCCATCCAGGCCCTGCTATAAGAAGCCCTTGTAGGTCCCAGCCTCCCTGGGCCTCAATATCCCTCCCAGTAAAATGGAGAGAGTTTGACCCTTTGGAGGATGACAAGCAGGTTTTAATTCCTATGCCAATTCTGTGCATATGGGCATAGCTCCCTAGAACACTGTGGGGAAGGGCTCTAAGGCTCTAAGAGAAGAGGTCTGTGATAATGACAGAGGTCTATCTACTTTGGGCACAGATCAGAGGGCATGCTTCTTCCATTCCCTAGATCAGGAAACCACTAAGATCCCTTTAAGTTACGACATTCGTGGCCACATTGATCTGCCTTTTTGGCCTTGTCTAAATTCAAAGGCTTGTAAACATAAATCCACCTGGACCATCATGGATACGAGGCATGAAGGAGCATGAAATCAGGGAGACTGATGAGCTGGTCCTCAATGGAGGTGGTGCAGAAGAGTTAATGGGAGAAATGCTTTCAGACTCTCTTCTCACACTGGAGCTTGGTTGGAACAATGGTGCAGTATGTGAAGCTACAGAACACATATATTTCAAGAAGGTCAACTTTCTTCAGTGGTAAAAAATGTGAAGGTTTGGGATCATACATTAAAACAAACAGATCCTTTGGAATAGAATAAAACATATTCGCATGGCTTTTAAAATAGGACAGGAAACTTCCAAGAAATTTAGTGCTTGCCCAACCTGCTCTGCTCCCAAAAGTCTACATGAGCTCCCTCTTTTCTGCCATTAGTGTAACCCCATAGAAAACTTGAAAAGCCCCAGCAGGAAGAGTACCAGGAAAGTGATGATCAAACAATTCAACAGGGAAAGGAGAGACCAATAGAGGCCCCAGGAACTTGTCACTACAGAGGAACAGCAACACTTGGCACTAAGAGCTGAGCTGTGACCCCAGGGAGCTCTGGAGAAGAGCCCAGGGCCCCAAAAGGGGCTTGTAGGGCATTGAGCAGCAGGGCATTGAACTCCATTGAGCAGTCTGCCAGAAAGGGGGCCTTTGTGCTGGTGGGGATGGCAGGGAGGAAATCTCTTTTGTCTCCTGCATAAACCCATGACCATTCATTAGCTAGAGTCCCTATCTTCTAAATGGTCTTCAGGTCAATATGTCCATTGGGAAAGTAATTATTGAGCATCTGCTATGCACCAAGCACAGTATTAATCCAACAATCCATTTAATATCCCACAAGTATCTCAAATCCATTTTGTCCATGACAAAATTTTTGTCCATGGTCCTTCTCTGTATGTCATCTTAGGAAGTCCCACCATCATCACCCTGTGATCCAAGCCAAAAGCTAGGCATCATTCTCTTTCCCTGTCTGGCTCACTCTTCATCACCGAGTCAATCTCTAAGTCCTCTCATTCTGGGACCAACTCTGAATCTGACCAGAAAGAGCATCTGAGTTGTCTCTTCTCCATGCTTTTGGAGCTAGGACTCAGTGAGTCTTGCAGCATCTGCTTTCTATTCTGAAAATAGAAACCTCCTTATATGCACTTTCCCAAGGGTTTGACAAGCAAGTCATCCTTTTCCCCACTGCCCCAGTGCCAACAGAGCTGGGTTCCTCGGGGCGGCAGCAGTGGAGTTCAGCCCCTGGGAGCACTGCTGAGGCTGCAGGGCAGATGGGGCCTCGAAGTGGAGCAGATGCAGCCACTGAGGTCGCACTAGACAGTTCTGGGTGTGATTTTGGCAGTTGTCCTGCCTATGGCTTAGCTTTCCTTGTGCCTGACCATCATCTAAACACTGTTCCATGGCCTTCCCAGGGATGCTCTGAGTTGCCCAACAGCCTTTCAGCAAATCTCTTTTCTTGATGTGATCAGTCAGGGTCAGTTTCCGTTGCATGCAAACAAAGATCTTGCCCAAATGAGTACCAGGGTTCTGGTTATCATTTCCTGGTGAGGAGAGAGGGGACAGAATCACAGGTGATGCCTGGGTTGTGGTCTCAGCCACAAGGACTGAGACAGACAAGGCACAGGTGGGGACTATGCAGTGGCAGGCGGAGCCAGACAGGGAAATAAGAAATCTAGACAAACACTCACAGCTGAGCCAGAGAGGAGCGCTCTGAGATGTGTCCCCAGGAGTCCTGTGAACCAGCATGGGAGACGAGTGACCAGAGCAGTGGGTGGGTGGGCAGAAGCATGGGACAGAGGAGCTGAGAACAGAGGCGAGGCAGCCCAAAGCATCCTGTGGATGCTCCTGGGTCAAAATCATGGGATCAGAAACTAGTGGACCTCCCATCACATCCTTAGTCCCCTATCACTTCCCCCAGTTCCTCCATGTCTGGATTCACCCTGCCTGGCTCCTCAGTTCTCCATAAGTCTGAGCCTCTGAATCTTCCACACACAGTCACTCTCTCTCTCTGGCCCCAGTGCACTGTTACGCTTGCTGGTCACTTCAGTAATGTCAGTCTCTTCCACTGGACGCCAAATTGCAAGAGGGAAGATATTGTGTCTGCACTGACTCACCACTCTATCCCTAGTGCAGGCCACACCGTAGGCACTTAGTTACTATTTGTTAAATTAATGCCTAACAGAGGGAAAATCAACTGTTACAATAACACTTTTACCTAGTCTTAACATTCCATCCACACAAGTCAATGAGGTAGTCATCATTGCCCCTGTCTCACAGTTGAGAAATCTCATATTAATAAAGTGATGCCATTGGCACAAGGTCACATGAACTTGACCCAGGTTTATCCTCACTCATGTTCTACAGCCACCTGCCAGCCTATGCACTCAGATGTAATACAGTGCAAGGGGCCCAGGACTTGTATTAGGTACCACCCCTTTCTACTGGTTTGGCTTTTGGAAAGGTGCTCTCCCTCAAATGTCCTAATCCACAGCCAAGGAAGTTAGACTGAAGCAGGGGGTGGAGACGGGGTGAGGCTGGTGGCAGGTGCTGCCCACAGGCCTGTTTTGTTTGGCCAGCACACTGTTTTAGTTGAATTTGAATGCCCTTGGGCAAGTAAAAGCTCTGGAAGTTTCAAGATGCTCACCCCACCCGACCTTTCATTTTTAACTCTCAGGACCCAATTCAAGCCTTAATATTACCTGCTTGGTAAGCTTTTGAGCCTTAAACTCCTGGACTAGCTGCCTCTGCACCCTCGTTACTCTGCAGGTGTTCTTGTTTCTTTCCTCCCTCCACATTTCTTGATGAACCAGGATCTGCCAGGTCCTCAGGTCCAACAGAAAGGCAATGTTACCGCATTGTGTCCCCTTTGCTATGTCAGTGTATCTAAGGGTTATTTTGAGTACTTTTAGGATAAGCCCTCAAAAGATGTGTTGAGACCCTCAGGAAAAAAAAAAAAAAAAAGATGCCTGCAAAAATACCTCATATTATTCAGAGGAATTCAAACCATATGTTTCTGCCTCTTTTACTGATTCTTTTACAAGTAAACCATTAAAATGCACTCCTCTAAGAGCTGTTTGATGTCCCAAGAGCTCCCAAATATTTTACAAGCTGTTTTCCTTAAAACCAAAGGATACGTTGAACTTACCGAATAGACGTGGAAGGCACCCAAATCTGAAAGATTCTTTCTCAAGCTTTGAATTGGATGCAATTAATTGCTTGCTTCTTACTCCCCATGATGGATGAAATTTGTAACTGTCCTCGTGAAACCAGTTCGCTTTGGTTTCTGGGTGCATTAGAAAGAATGTCCATGGAGGGAGCCAGGACCTTAGGAAAACTGTGAAGTTTGTAAATGTGGCTTTTCTGACGCTGGTCCCATTCTCTCAGCTGGAAGTTGCCATGGAGAAGGCGGAAAACAATGGAAAGCCAATGTTAATAACATGTTCATTTCAAGGACTCCCCTCTCACATTTTCTTTTACAAGTTTGTTTTTATTAAAAAATGCCATTTCTTTTTCTGTTCTAATCAGCAGAGAATAATCATTTCGCCTCACTGAGCAAGTTTAAGTCCAGCAGAAAGTAAAAACACGTTACGTCTTCATCAGCCTGCCCTATCTTGTTGAGACTCAATGTATGACTTCAACTTGGCTCATGCGAAAGAGCTTATGATTCTCCCATCTCCACTTTCTGGGGCTCTTAACAGATGCTTCCCTCCCAAGGTACTATTTTTTATTCTGAAAAAAAAAATACAATAATAGCTTCAACGTCTCAATTTGTACAGAGGCTTAGTCTTTGAAAATTCCCATGAATTCTCTTTTCTTTGTTTTATTGAGGTTTGACCTACAACATTGTATTAGTTTCAGATGTATAACATAACGATTTGATATTTGTATATATTGTGAAATGATCACCACAATAAGTCTAGTTAACATCCATTACCATACACAGTTACCAATTTTTTCTTCTTGTGATGAGAACTTTTAAGATCTACTCTCTTTAACAACTTTCAGATACGCAATACAGTAGTATTAACTATAGTCACCATGCCGTATGTTACATCCTCGTGACTTTTTTATAACTAGAACCCATGAATTCTCATAAGTCCTATTTATTATTCTTACTTACAATAGCCCCGGGACAACCTTCTCACCCTCCCCTCATCCAGAGGAGATAAGCGATGCCCCAGGTGAAACGTTAGAGAGTACGAAGCTGAGGCTCAGATTCCTTGATTAAACAATTACTGTACCAGGGGCCGACTCAGTGGTGTGGTGGTTGAGTTCGCATGCTCCACTTTGGTGACCTTGGTTCGCGGGTTCAGATCCCAGGTGCGGACCTACACCACTCATCAAGCCATGCTGCGGCAGCATCCCATATACAAAATAGAGGAAGATGGGCACGGATGTTAGCTCAGAGCTAATCTTCCTCACCAAAAACAAAAAAGAAGAAATTACTGCACTTCTACTTTGGGGTTTTCAAGCACAGATAGTTAGTGGAGCACCACAGCACAGTGAATCTGCCCTATGAATACCTGTGACTGAATCAGTGAATGAGTGAGCAAACCTCTAGCACTAAGGAAGCCGGGTGGGATGGGGGCGACCTGAGAGGTGGTCATCCAACAAACCTACTGGAAGGTTAGCCCAATGGGACAACTAGCCTTTCCAGGGGTTTCATGAGAACCTATAAGACTGAGGGGAGAATACAGGTAAGGCTGATCAGGTTCATTATACTTTAAGAAAAAAACAAGCTAGTCAAAGTAAGAGACTTCTAGAACTGCTCCATTGTGTATGGTAAAAAATAGCCTTGGGCACCTGGTTCTTTTCACAGTGAAAGAGCTCTTTAGAGAAAAGCCAGTGCTTGGCAGTAATTACTGGTTATCCAATACTTTACGAAAGACCTCGATGTTTGCAGTGCCAGGGTGACTCAATGTGGAACATAGCTTAGGTCATGCTTTGGTACAGGATGACAAAGAACACTGGTGCTGTCTCTGGCTCTGGTGACTCTCCTGCCCTCCTCCAAGTCCAGAGCCCAGGGAAAGGGTAACTCAGTGGACTTGCAAGTTCCCAGGTCCTTGAAGAGCCAGGAGTGCATCCTTCTGAGCCCAGTGATGAGCATTCACACAGAACAGCACTGAGCCTTTTACAAAAGTTCCACCAGCTTGAGCATCAGCTTAATATTCGTCCAGCCCTTTTCAATCTAATGTCTTTTGACAAAGAAGGAGAAGCATAACAGGAGGTGAGGAGTTCTGCTTTCTGTCTGTCATCCATCAAAATTGTCCTCTTAACCTCCAGCAACAGGCCTATGCTTTCCTTGAAATTCTTAGGTAAAATGTCACTTAAAAAAAAAAGGAAAGGATTTTTTGACATCCTTAATGTGGTCACAGCCTCAGATTATCAGAGGGTCAACACTGCCCACACCCTTCTGGCCAACCTCCTGATCAGCCTGTCATGAAAGGAGTCTCAGAAGCTCCTTTTTTACCCACAGTCTCAGCCCTGTGTTCCCAGCCTCCTTCATCTGCACCGTGCTCTCAACCAGCTCTTTATTTCTCTTATCACTCAGACTTATCACAGTTTTCTTGTGTAGGATCTTACTTCTACCTTCCTACATGATACCTGACCCTGGACACACACACATACACACACTTCTTTGGATCCATCCTTGTGTATTATCATGGTGATGCTTGTTGCTCAGAGAAAGCTCTCACTTTCAATCCTGGTATCAGATGCAAACCTTGGCAAAGCCTCTTTCTCTCAGGTGTGCTCCCCTGTGTGGTTCCCCACGCCGATGACAGGTCCTTAAGACACTCCAGCAGTGTGTTGTACTTACAAGCACAGGTTTAAGAGTCAAAGAAGCTTGGTTCCAATCATGCCTGTACTGCATCATGTCTGTGAGACCTTGAACAACTTCTTGGTCCTCTGGCCCAATTTTTGTTTAACACAAAGACAACTTACTTATCTCAAAGGGTTGTTGACCAGGATTAAATGAAATTATCCATGCCAGAACCTGACATTTCCATGTGTAATGAGCATAAGTGTCTGCTGCTGCTGTGTGTTCATCATGACCGTGTGCTTCGCCTTCCATCTCACTAGAAGGCATTTTAAATATCAGAATGGGGGCTGCTCTGGCTTCTCACAGACAAGGCAATTCCTTGTAATGTTGAACCATGTCAGAATCTTCCAGATCCTTGGAATTCACTCCCTTTCAAGTCATGTCCTATAGAACCAAGGACCAGCTCTCTGGCCTCAGAGCAGACCTCCTTCCTCACATCTCAGGCATGTGCAGGATGAGCCATGCTGGGCCTTCTCACCCTGTCAGGCTGGAAACCACGGCACCTCGACCAGGACAGGTCAGGCTGCCCTCACACTGGCTCAGTTCTCCCCAACCCACCCTCCACTCTCAACCCAGTATTGCCGGTCTTAACTCCTAACTGGTGAGGATAGAGAAAGGATCATTTCTAGAGTGGCTGGAAAAGAGACACCTATTGATGGTGTCCAAGACAAAGCAGAACATTTGAATCATGCTAATTTCATTTAACTCCATCAAAAGTATCCCCTGAGAAATGAGGGGGAGGGAGCCTGTATTTTTGTTACCAATTTTGTTAGTATTGATCAGATCCCTGATTACCCTCTCCCTAATCCTCACCCCATCTGTATTTGTTTTCTAGGGCTGTCATAACAAAGTACCACAGACTGGGAAGCTTAAGCAATAGAAATTTATTGTTTCACACTTCAGGAGGCTAGAAGTCTAGAACCAAGATGTCGACAGGGTGGGTTCCTTCTGAGGGCTGTGAAGGAAGGATCTGTTCCAGCCCTCTCTCCTTGACTTATAGATGGCTGTCGTCTCCCTGTGTCCTCACATGGTCTTCCCTTTGTATTTGTCTGCATCAAAATTTCCTCTTCTCATAAGGACACCAGTCATGTCAGATTGGGGTCCACCCTAATGACCTCATTTTAACTTGATTATCTCTGTAAAGACCCTATCTCCAAATAAGGTCACATTCTGAGGTATTTGGGGTTAGGACTCCAATGTAACTTTTATGGGGGACACAATTCTACTCGTAACACCATCCTTCACACTGGTAAAGCCTATACTGTCCCTGAGCCTCACTCCACCACCTACACATTATCCCCGCTCCCTATCCCCTTCCCAACTCCCACACCTTTTGTATTTCTTCAAAATGTCTCCTCATCAAAATTCGTAATTTTTGAAATAACCTAGTGAAACTTTCATGGGCTGAACCAACTCCCTGCATTACCAATCCGGGGCAAAGCAGTACTGGTTTCTGGTCCAAGGGATCACACCCCATGTGAATGGGAGGGAAGTGCCAGTGGCAAACCTTTAGCAAGTACGTTTGGTCAAAGCTACAGACATGGACAGCAGCCGGCACAAAATTGGAAGGACACCCAGGGGCACTGAGCTTGGCAGACACAGGGCATGTCCAGAAATGGCCTTGATAGGTCAAAGCACGTTGCTGGTAGCCAGGAAACTCAGGACGAAGAAAAAGGTCACATTGCGACTGCAACGTGCAGGCCCCTCCACCCGCTGAGGTGTGAAATATCACAGGTATCGTACTAGATCCACGTGTACTACAGTCTTCTGAACATTTTTCTGCCATGTGAAGACAAGGGCCCAAAGATATTTCCTCTTTACCTTCTGCAAAATCCCAAGAGCCTAGAGCCATTTGTACATATGGAAAAGCTCCCTATCAGAAAGGTGAGCTCACAGGGGCTCTTCCACAGCCAGGTGATTACTTTCCTCTCAATGGCTATGTAAACCACATGCCTCAGCCCTCTCGACTCCCTCTCGCCTTGCTCCTGAGTGCTGTCCTCTTCTCCTGCTTGGCAGAGAACATAGAAGCCCTTGGAAGGGAACACTGATGTCTTCTTTATCTGTAACAATGGGCCTTCCAACCTCTGTGCCCGTCTGTGGGCCTCCCCTCCACCTGGTTGAGGCCTCCACTCCAGCTTTGAATCCTCTCCCTACACCTTCTCAGGAAGAATAATGATTATCCTTTCTATCTCCTAACTTAAACCTCTTTCTCTCAACTGAATCCTTCCAATTCCTTGGGTTTTGAACACTCTCAAATCTATCCCTCAAAATTGCAACCAGAACCCCTCCATCAAGCACCCCCAAACCCTCCTCCATGTTTCTGTTCCCACAGTCAAACATCGTAGGGGTTGTCTACCCTTCCTGTCTCCCTGTCTCTGTCCCCTCATTTTGTAATTACTCACTTCCAAGCCCATTCCAGTTTGAATTATAGCCCCACTCACTCATTCATTCAAGCAGCACCTGCTGTGTCCAAGCACTATTCTAGGCACTGAGGATACATTGACAGGAAAAAGCAGACAAAATCCCCCACAATCATCGAATTTACATTCTAGTGATGAGAGAGCAATAAAAGATGAGAAAATGTCATAGTTTATCAGACAGGGAAAAGCTATGAAAAGCATGTAGCAGAGTCAGGCAGACTAGGAGTGCTGAGGGGGACATGTGGGTTACGATGGTCAACAGACTGGTCAGATCGGGCTCCTTGGAGACGTTGATATCCAAATCACACTTGCTCTCCAAGATTACCAAATGACCTCTGCCTTCTGCTTCCCTCTCTGTCCTCTTTCTTTTTCCTTCTGTTCAGTCTCAGCCTCCTCTGCCCACAGTCAATGTGGGCACTGCTCAAGGGACAGCTCCTTGTGCTTTCTTTTCTCACTCTAGAGTCTTGTCATGAGTTATGTCATCCAGCCCCACAGTGTCACTTACCACCCACAATCAGATGACACTCAGATGTGTGCCTCCAGCCAGGCCCCTTCTCTGAGCTCCAGATCTGGACATCCCACCACCACCTTGATGCCTCCTCCCAGAAGATCCAGGAACTCTCAGAACAACGTTTCCAAGATTAAAGGCAACATCGCCCACTCCCCGCCAATCCTGTTCATCTTTCAGTGTTTTCTCTCCGTGAATGGCAGCACCACCCACCCACTTCTGCACAACCCTTATCTCATCACCTGCTTTGCTCACTGCCTCTTCAGACAGAACCATCACCAACAACTGTCACCTACCTGCAACAGCAAAAGGAATCTTCGTGCCATGAAGTGGCACTCAGCTCTCCATGCGTTTGTTGATTTATTTCATCCGCTCATTCTCTTGATAAATATTTATTAAGTGCCTTCTAGTACAGTGTTCTTTTAAAAGAAGAGAAGCTGTATTTTTTGTCACTTCGATTCTAAGTAGTTTTAAACACTTAATTTAAACATAAATCAAATTTTGATAGCATTTTGTAGTCTCCAAAAGGCTTTTCTCATTTCTCATAACAACATGATGGAGTAGGAAAGCAGAGGTCAATAGACCCATTTTTCATATGAGACAGCTGAATCCAACTTACTCAAGGTTACATCACCAATTACCATCAGAGCTTAGATGGAACCCAGATGGCAGGTCTCTACACTGATGTTCTTTCAATTCTACTCTGCTTCCTCCACTGACTCACCGGGTTCTAAGTTAATCGATCCTTCCTCAGTATGTAGGCCAAGTGGCTCTCAAATTTAGTTGCCATCAGAACCGTGGAGGACTTGTTAAAGTACAGAGTGTTGGGCCCATTTGCAGAGTTTTTGACCCAGTAGGTTTGGAGTGGGCCTGAGAATTTGCATTTCTAACAAGTTTCCAGTGATCCTGATGCTGCTGGTCCAGGGATCATGCCTTAAAAACCACTGATGTGAGCTAACCCTTCCATCTGTGTTCTTATCCCCATTTCTTTTCATCTCCTTTGAGGATAAACTTGACACTACCCATGTTTTCTCCCTTGACTCACCTTTGAGCAGAGATGGGAAACTTTCTTCCCCACAAGGGCCATCATTCATATCCTGGATGTTGACAAGGAGGTGTGTGATTGTGTCCACAGGGAGGCTGCTTGGGTCTAAAGCTTTTACCTACTGACCAGAGAAGCTTGCTGCATCAGCTGCTTGTCAAATCCTAACCTCACTACCTCTCAGACTCATTCAAAATGTGGCTGAGAAAACCAAAGTTTATGGAGAATTTAGAGATTCTTGTCTATCCATTTCTCCAGATACTGCAAAAGATTAATTTTTGGATTAAGCCAAACCAGCTGAGAGCCCCTCCCTTGCCCCATCCTCATTGTATGTCCCCCTCCCCACAAGGCCCTGAGAGGCACTGGTTTAGTGACCTGGGCCATCCGTGCGCTCAGTGAGGCCTTACGGGAAGCTGCCTCCAAGAGTTGTGCTGTGTGTGCTGATGGAGGTGGCCCATCACGGTGTGTGGCAGCCTCATTGCTGGTACCCTGGGGAAAGTCTCTGCTGACTTGTACCTGGCCTTGTCTGGCTTTCCCTGAGCAGATGGCTTGGCTTGGTCTCATGGACACTGCAGCTCTTGTAACAGGTTGTGATTGTCTCTTCTCTTTGGCCACAAGGGGACTTGGCCATCCCTGGAGGTCTGTGGCCACAAAGACTCTCACTACCCCCTGACTCTCCTGTCTGTGTTTTCCCCCTGTTTCACCAGCACACTTACTTGGAATGTTGGGTGTTTTGTTATGTTACATGACAACACTGGACCCTTCGTGAAGCATGACAGATATAGGAAGATAGGTGGAAATATATACAGACAACTGAACAGGTAAAGTGAGGAGCACCCTGGAGGGCACGGGTTAGTCCCTGGCAGATACTCACCCTATCACGCAGAATGCAGCTCAGCACAGTGACGATGAGAGTAAATGGTCCACTGCCTGATTTCGTTTCAGACCTTCAAGTTGTCATGTTGGAAGGGGCTTTCAAATGTTACAGACAAAGGACGTGCCATTTTTTCCCAGGTAAATTAGCTTAACAAACAAATTAACTCATAAACAAACCCCAAACTGGCTATGAGCTTTGTATACTCATATTTTCTGGGAGCGTTCCAACTGGTATAAGCTTTTTGCAAAGAAATTTGCCAAAATACACTAAAGTAGATACAAAGGTTTGTACTTATGTAATATCTAAATTAAATATGAAAAAATTAAATACTCGTGATGCTGTTCATCATAGCAGTATTTCTCATTATATAATGAAAAAGCAAAGTAAATAATGTCACATAACTATATGGAATATTATGAGGTCATCAAAACTGCTGGTCAACAAAACTATAGAGCAACATGGAAAACATAATTTAATGTTAAGTAAAATCAAGCACATAAAAATAACTGTGTGACATGAGAGCAACCGTGATAGGAAAAATGACTGGTAATGAGATTTGGAGTGATTATTTCATCTTGCTTCTATTTTCCAGAACATTTTATGATGTGGTATATTATTTTACTATGGAAAAGCACATTAAGTAAATTTTAAAATGTTACCATTGAGAGCACAAACTCAAATTGTCTGAGAGGATAAACAGGCGCCCACAGGCCCAGGGTCAGAGCATGTGCAGAGACGCGAGATGCTGACAGAATGAAACAGCAACGCAACCACGGCTCCTGCAGGGGCAGCAGCTGCCGGCTTCAGAGGTGGGTCAAGGGGAAGGAATGCCCAGTGTACCAGAATCTCCAAGTTTCTGTGGGTCAAATTTCACACAAAGCTTTTGTTGTCACAGACCATAACGTCATAGAACTCTTGGCCCTGCCCTCTAGGCTGCTGTGGGCTAGACTTCGGCTGGCTGGACACTTCCATCAGACACAGAAACCAGCCTGCAAATGCAGCTGAATCACCTATTTGAAAGTGGGGCACAACTTGTCTCAGTCCAGGTGGCTTTGATTTTCAGAGTCTTAGGAAGACAAATATGACTGAATAAGAAGCAGTGTCTGTGTGATGGTCACAGATCGACTTTAGCAGCCACTCCAGCCTTCAGAACCACGTCCAGGGAGACGTGCTTCAGGTGGGGGTCTCCTCTTTCCCTCTCAGCTCTCCTTCTGAATGTGATGCTTTTGAGACCAAGTGATCCTGAGAAGACTATACACAACATGGAACACAGAAGCTTTCAGGTTCTCAACGATATTCATGGGCTCCTCACTTTGAATATTTTCTCCCACTTCTCACCAGTGGGGTAGCCTCAAATATGTTTTGTTTTAAAGCAACACTCTCTGCTCCATGGAAACCTCAAAGTTGTGCGTTGGTTCTCCTGGACAATCCTGAGTGGTCTGGATGAATGCCCTGGGCCCAGCAAAATTCATCAAGATTCCTAATCAAGACCCCATGTCTGAGGGGCATCACGGGCTTGGGAGATCTGGGCAGTCCAAGCCAAAGATGAACTTTTAGCAATGGCTGCATTTTCCAAGGGGAACCCTTCCTCTGAAATGAGAGAAGAGTTGGAAATGCATTCAGTGGACATGTGCCTGGTGCTGCCTGACCTTGAGAAGAAATGGAGAGAATATATTCACCAAGACTTTGTTAGCTAACCGGGGCTCCATGAGCCTATTTCACTCAGTATTCATTCTGGTCCTTTGCAAGCAGAGGTTTATGCTCCAAATTAGGACTTCTAAAAGCAAAATATCACAAGCATTTGCCTGCCCATTCTCACCCCTCCTGTGCTCCTAAGAGCCTCATCCCCAGAAGTCAAGTGTCAGCTTATCCACACTGCCTCTAAAGTGGGGGATACTTAAACCACGTCAAAGGACAGATATTGGCCCTGGTTTTAAACACCTGCAGGATGCGGCCTTACCCACTGCCTGTATGCCCCAGGGTTCCTACGTCCCCTCCAAACCATGGAGCTCCTAATGAAATCTCTGGGCAGGAGGAACACTATTTGTGATTGAATGCTGAGTTTTCTTGAGGACAGAAAGTGACTTTCCCTGCTATCCCCAGTGAAGTTCTCCAAACCCTCTTGAGTTTTTTTCTAGGCTTAATCTTCCCAGCCTCTAATCATTTCTGAAACCATCCCAAGGCTTTCTCTGGCTTCTCTAAATCTCTCCTAAAAGCCTTCCTTTTGTACTAAATAAAAGCAAACTGAAACATTCCTTGAATTCAAAAGTCTCTAGCTTTGCATGGTCTGCAATTTTTCAAGAATGAAAAATAATAATAATAAAAAACTCAAAAACCTTCTTTGAGGAATGAGTCAGAGGCATTAAAGTAACTCCCCACACAGTGGATTGTCTCCACAGGCTTGAAGCCTTGGCTCTGCTCTAGACATTTCACATACTGGGGAAAGGTCTGAGATGTTAATGCCTTGGGACCCTGCCACAGTTTACAGAAAGCACCTTCGCCTTCAAAAGCTCCTGTGTTAATCAAAGGTGATTAAAACCAGGTCCCCACCGAGGGCGTTCTTTCACAGTTCCGAACAAGTAAGGAAAAGCAGAGATGATTATCTGGCCAGCTCAGCAGAGATTTGCTCCTTTCTATAAAAATATGCACGCTGACAAAACAACAGCTGTAGATTTACAATTTGTCTGATTTGGTCACCTTTCAGCACAGGAAAACCTGGCTTGTATACTCCATTAAAGGGGCTGCCTTAAGAATTGTCCAAGGAAGACAAGACCCAGCCTGGAACCCGGAGCAGAGATCAAGCTCAGATGTCACCTTGAAATCACCTTCAAGATCCAGCTTGAATGTTCCAGCCCCCCAGGCAGAGGGGGCCCCTATACTCTGTGCTTCCTCAGTCCCTCAGTCAGCTATTTTGCAACACACCGTGGGGTCTGTAGTGATATATGTGTCTGTCCACCTCACCCAATAGTCTGAGAATTCCTTCTATTTTAGTGGGAATCCATGAAGCCCTTCCTGAATCACTAAGGGCTTCTCCCTGGAAAATCAAAGCAGCTTCTCTCTCTTTTAAAGAGATGTGAAATGAGAAGAATTGGTATCTTCATTTCCATCTAGACACAGCAGTGCTCATTCAGACTATTGACAAAGTAATTAATTTAAGACAAATCCAAAGGCACATCTTCATGGGTAGAGTTCAACCAACGAAGTCCCAATACATGGAGATAGAGGATGCATAGAAGCCAGAGAGTTGAGAAGATGCCCAGGCCAGCACAGTCAGCTATCCAGTAGCACCCACTCTCTCCCAGAGAGGCCTTGGGAAATGATGTTTTCAACCTTATTAGAAACCAAAAACATGCAAATCAAAACAATGAGATGCTGTTTGCAATCTACAAAATTAACAAAGTTTTCTTAAAATAATAAACAATTTTGGTAAGGCCAAGGTCTGATGGTTACTCTCATATACAACTTTGTGTGTGTGTGTGTGTGTGTGTGTGTGTATGAGTGAGGGGGTGTACATGGGTACACATTTTCCAAAAACCAGAATATATTCAAGGATGGTAGTCAGAGATATGAACAAAGAAATATGCATTGAAGCTTTATTTTTAAAACAAGGAATCAAAAATAAGCTCAACTATGCAATAAATGTGGTGATATACTAGTATGTCCCAAGCTATGCAGCAGTAACAAGTAAATGTTGAGATTTCAGTGGCTCAGCAAAAAAAAGGTTTATTTCTCGGTCAAAATCTGATGCAGGTTGGGCATCTCCAGGCAGGTTTCCCCCAAGCAGTGAGTCTCAGATACAGGCTGCTTCCCACCTGTGGTTCTGCATCCACCATCACTAACGAGGAGAAAGATATGCCCAGAGTGCTGTGCCAGGGACGGAAGTAGCATCCATCATTCTGCCTACATCCCATCGTGCAGAACTCAACTTGTTAGTCTCAGTCAAACTGCAGAGGAGATTTGGAAACACAGATTTCCCAAGTGCTCAGGGAGAGGAAATTGTGTGGAGAATTTGTGGCATGACCCTGCCACAAATGGCTAAGTGAAACATCACATGGTCAGATGAGTGAGCATCATGAGGCCATTAAAATATGCTTTCAAAAACTGTTGATGAGATGTGAATATAGCCATAACATATGACAAGCATAAGATATGTTATGCAAAATAGGGAAGTCATGACAAATCAATGTAGAGAGTGCATTATCCCAATAGCATGCATATGTGTGTATGTCCATGTGTGTACACATTTAACACCATCATGTTAAGTGGGTTATTTCTATGTTAAGTGATTTTTTTCTTTGTTCTTTTTCAACTTTTCCCTAACTTCTCTTTAATAAGCACACATTATTCTTAGAATAAAAAATTAGTTATCAATTAAAAGTATAATTAATACTTATGCTACATATAATACATGCAACAAGTAATAATAATAAAGCGGCTATGAGGCAACTAGAGCTGTAAATATATTTAGGCCAATTCTTAGACCAGGATTGGGGAACTTTTCAAAGTGCTCCCCCAGCCCCTGAGAATCACTGCTGATATGATTTGTTACTGATGGGAATATGTATAGTAGGAGAGCAGAAAATTTTCAGAATGAACTGATAATATGGTGTCCAGAAAAAGAACCAGGTTTGGATTTGGAAGATGTGGGGTATTTTCAAACTTTCAGGTATATTCTGGCTCCTGGGAGAGGGAATTTCACCTCTCAAGGCCTCAGTGTTTTCTCCAGGGTTGTCGTGAATTTACAAAACAGTGTTTCCAAAATGTGTGCTGGAGGTACTCAGTGACAGAGGCATTCCACAATTTAGGGACCAGCTGGATTAAATCAGGATAAGCAGACTTCTTTACTGCAGGGTTTATTGAGCTCTGAATACACTAATTTCCTAAGTCTCCAAGGAGCAGATACAATTACTTGGCCAAGGAACACTTTTTCTAGGAACATCTTATGGAAGTAGATAAACACTATGGGAAAACGTTCATTTACTGAGATAATGGGATTACAGGTATACGTAATTTTAATACATTAGCTTTTGTAAGGATTTGTTATTTTTTCATGATTTATTTTCCATTGTTTCCATTTGTAGAACAAAGGTCTTGTATCAGGGACTCAGCTGGAGCCTGTGCTGTAGATTCTTTCCATGATTCAGCCATGGCACATTTGGAGGGCTACAGAGAAGGACTGTAGGGACCATCTGAATGCAGGACCAAGGAGCTTCCTAGGATGGGCCTCATCCTAGGGAAAAGACAGTGGAAATGGGCTTGGAGTGATTCAGGGCAGAGACTTGCAATAAGGCTGTGCCCCGACCGAATGGGATGAGGCAGTGTGAGCACAAGGCGTGAGCAACACTGATTCCAGATGTTCAATATGCTGGGATGTGTCACAGGCATCAGGAGAGATGAGCAGGCTCAAGAGAGACAGGAAAGGGCAGACACTACCCGGTAGTCCAGAAAATGCATGAGTCACACCCTGGGTCTCCCAGAACTGTGGGGAAGGAGATGGAGGGGATTGGAGCTTCTGCAAAGTGGGAGGGGGCAGAACCTTTTCATCACCATGGCCACCCCTGCTGGTGTGGCCCTAGAAACATAAATGCAAGTTGGAGCTCTCAACAAAAAGTATATCAATAAGGACATGTGGAAGTATCTAGTATAGCACTTAGAACACAAAATCTACAAAATCAATAACTTCAGGGATCAGGCAGGCAATACGGCAACATCATGAGTGAAGCAGGTGGATATAATAAGGGGTGGTGGAACTGTGACAAATTAGAAGGCCCTTGCCCCATTCTAAAAGAGAGAATCAACTCATCTCTAGCAAATTGTTGTTATCAAGGCTTTGGACCAATAAATGCCAAGCCTTCCAATTGTTCAAGAAAACCCAGAAATCCAAAATTTAAAATAAGATGTATCTGTGGCCAGTTGCACCCTGAACTTCATATTTCCAATATGAGTTCCCACTTGCTCAGCCAAACCTCCAGAATTATCTATTATTCCTCTGTTTCACACTCCACACAATTCATCCGCATAGCTCTCATGTCTATTTCCAAAACATCTCCAGCATCTGACCACTTGTCATCACCTCGACCCTGGTCCAGACACCACCACCCCTCCCTGGATTTCTGCAGTAGCCTCCTAATTGGTGTCTCTGCTTCTGCCCTTGGCCCCCTACACTCTTACACTCCTCACAGTGGCCAGAGTGAACTTGTTAAAACAAAGACTTGGTCATGTCATGCTTCATTCAAAAGACTTCAGTGGCTCCTCATTAGATGCAGAGTAAAAATCAAAGTCCTTACAGTTTCTTGTAAGGTCTACATGACCAGCCCACCCTTGCCACTTCACCCCCAAGCCCCAACCCCTCACCTTTCTCTCATTTCCTATCACTCTGTTCCTTGCTCACTTGTTCCACTCACAATGCTCTGCTTGCTGACATCCCAGGAATGCTCCCAGCTCAGGGAGTTCCTTCCTCCCTCACTCCTTTCAGTTCTTTGCTTGAGTGCCACCTTCTCCATGGGGACTTCTCTGAGCAACCTATTTAAAACTGTAGCCTCACTCCACCCTCCCCAGCTCTCCTTCTTTCCTTTCTCTTACTTACATT
Organism: Tapirus indicus; assembly: GCA_031878705.1. NCBI lineage: Eukaryota > Metazoa > Chordata > Mammalia > Perissodactyla > Tapiridae > Tapirus > Tapirus indicus. The sequence continues at coordinate 78,451,015 of CM062921.1, forward strand.
TCTCCATAACACTTATCACCACCTGACATACTTTACATTTTCCTCATTTCTTTCTTTATGTCTCCCAAAATGAGAATGCAAGGCTTCTTGAGGAAAAGAGTTTGGTGTGTTGTTCACTGCTGCATTTCCAACTCACAGAAGCTAAAAAAAAAAGGAAGAATTTTGGATTTCCTTGTGGAAGGAAGGGAGGGAGGAGAATAAATGAGCAAATATTTAACAAAGATGTGTTGAATCACTCAATGAGGACCCATAAAATGGTTCAAAAGATACAGTCCCAGTCATGGACAAAGTGTGAGACTGAGTTCAGAGAAGAAGGATCAGGCAGAGGGAAAATGGCATTTTTCTTGGTGTAAAACTGCCTTGTTCACAACCCTCCGTGTGATTGCCCCCCATCACAGCTCTGTGAGCAGCCTGGTAGCACCAAAAGGCCAGTGATCTCCCGGGTGTGGAGGAAAGCACTCTGGCCTGGGAGCTGGGAGACCCTGGGCTGGTCATAGCCACGTTTTGGATCTGAGATTTTCATACTGTGAAATAAGAGGCTGGTACCATGAGACTTTAAGATTCTAGAAGTCATCAGGAACTGAATTTTATATGTACAAATTAGATATTTCTATTTGGAAAATGGACTCCATGGAGATGGAGCAGATTCATTCCATTTAAGACACACTTTGATAGCACTCTCTCATATGTTAGCATACAACAGGAAAATATTCACTGCTTCAGACTAGCAAGACAGATTCATAAATCCCATGTCCATGCTGGGATACATTTCCGAGTGATTTCTTCGTTACCCTGCGATTGCTGGCAACAAATTCTCTAGGGGGACATTGGGGTATAGAAAGGCTAAGCAAGTGTCCAGAGTCAGATGGGGGTACACACATGGCTAATATTCAACTTTCTGCATCCTGACCTAACTTGAGTAAATACTTGGACTTTTGAGGCACAGCCTACCTTTTGGGAGGTGGTGCTGCATCAGAAAAATAAAATAAAAAATTGCCACAACTCTTTGCTTTTCTTCACCAACTATGGCCTAAATACAAGCGGCCTTTAGAAGACAACAGGAATGACAGGCGAGTACCAGGTGGAAACAATTAACCCAATGTCTTTTCTGCCCAGGTGGCTCCTGAACCAGGCACTCCATCTCCATCTACCCCATTATGATGGATAAGGAAGGCCTGTCCCAAAAGACAGACATTTGAGATTCTTTGAGATTTTAGGTCATGCCCTTGTGTCACCTTTTAAGAAGAACCAGCTTGAGGGCAGAGGAACTTCTTTGAAATTATGTTCCCTACCCAAAGTCCCCTGCCCAAAAGGCTCCCACTGGACTGTGACTTAGGGGTTTGTTTAATATGGAACAGAATCAGATGATGACAGTGTGAGGGTTTAGTGCTGTCATTGCCTTACCTTATAGGGATTGTCATCATGCCCAGAGAAGACAGTTATATTCAGATAACTGTAGAGTCAATGTGGTCCACCTCCTCTGCTTTCTCCCTCCACAACTTAGCTTTCTGATATTCTTTCAGAAAGGCATAAGCATGTGGACCTGCTCCAAAAAAATGACTGAGAAGCCACAGCTTCTGTGTTCCTAAATGAAAACTGCCCCAGGATCTCAAAATACTCACAGAGGATCAATAGAATTCTGCACTTATTAGCTGTGGACCACTTAAGATAAGAAACCACTCTGAGTGCAATGGAGATGCATAACAGAACATCCAAATTAGAGAGACTGGGACATAGGGAGGGGAAAGAAACTTTTACCTGATTAATCAACAAACTAAGGCAAGAAAAAGATCACTACAAACTACGAAGTAGTAAACAAAATGGAAGAAATTATTTGCTCTGTATCAGTATTTGAAAACAGTGTGAATGGGCTGAATTTCCTTATCCAAATGTAAAGACATTCAGGTAGGGTAAAATTAAAATTGAGCAGTAAACTGTCTAAAAGAAACACATTAAAAACAAAATGATGGAGGACTTCCACTTCCACAATGATGGAGTAAATATACTTATTCCTATTCCTCCTGATGAGTACAGCCAAAAATCTAGACATTATGAAACAAACATAAAAAGACTGGAAAGTAGGGAGGAAAGAGGCAGACTTGCTTTTGGTTCCTCGGAACCCAAAGAAAAATATGGTAGTGAATTCCTTGGGTTTTCTTTTGACTTCACATATCCCAGACTGCGCACTAGAGAAGCTAGCAACTTGGAAATGCCAACAGGCATAGAAAAAAATATCCCCCAAATAAAACCTGCTGTCTCTAGCCAAAGGATCAGAACTGGAGCAGCATCACGAGACAGAAAAGTTTTTGACAATAATGATCCTACTCCAGCCAAACACCACAGAAAAAACTGCAGCCCCGCCCTCATCCCCACCAGCAAAATCCGAATGGAGAGCCAACACTTCCACTCTCACTGGGGTGTAATAAGGCTCCCCCTGACCCTTCCCTAAGATGGTGGTAAGGTAAACTAAGTGGGAAGCCTGGAATTTCATCTTTGCTGAGCAATAATGAGCTCCTCCTCACTCCCCAGTGTCAGTAGACACCTTGTCAGAGCCTGAACTTCAATGCTCGTCCAGCAGTACTGAGGCAACCTTCCCACTCATGGCTAGGACGGTATCAGAGGATGCCTGCAAAAACACAAGATTTAATGAATATCCAGAGTCTCATAACATAATAGCTAAAATGTCCAGGATTCAATTAACTCTACCAAGATCCAGGAAGATCTCAACTTGAATGAGAAAAGATGATCGACAAACACCAACATCAAGAGGACACAGATGTTGGAATAGTCTGACAAGGATTTCATAGCAGCCATGACAAAAATGCTTCAAGGAACAATTACAAAGATGCTTGAAACAAACGAATGCGTGTATATACCTATATATATATATATAGGTATATACACGCATACATAAAGTCTCAAGAAAAACCACAAAAGACATAAAGAAAAACAAAATGGAAATTTTAGAACTGAAAAGTACAAAAACAGAAACAAAAATACAGTAGATAGACTCAACAGGAGAATGGAAAAGACAGAGGAAAGAATAAGTGAACTCTAAGATAAAATAGAAATTACCCAATCTGAACAACAGACAGAAAATAAATTGAAAAAATAAGAAAAAAGACTCAGAGACATGTGAGACTACAACTAAAGAGCTAATATTTAAGTCACTAGACTCCCTGAAGGAGAGGAGAAAGGGAGTAGGACTGAAAAAGTATTCAAAGGATAATGGCAGAAAATTTTCCAAATATGGAAAACATATAAACTTATATAATCAAGAAGCTGAGCAAACCCCAAACAGAATAAAACCAAAGAAATTCATACCAATATACATCATAGGCAAATTTCTAAAAACTAAAGGTAAAGTCTTAAAAGCAGCTAGAGAAGAAGAAGAAGTTAACTGTAGAGGAAAACAATTCATATGACAGCAGATTTCTCATCAGAAACCATTGAGGCCAGAAGGAAGTAGCTCATATATAATGTAACACCTAAGCAATAACTTAAAAAGTCATGTATAAGAAGATACACTGAAAAACACTACAGAAAAATCAAAATGGAATTCTAAAAAATGTCAAGTCACCCACAGGAAGTGAATAAAAAGAAAATAGAAGGTAGAACAACACGAAAACAAAAAGTAAAATAGCAGACTTAAGTCCTAACATATCAATAATTACTGTAAATGGAAGTGGTCTAAACACGCCAGTTAAAAAACAGAGATTTTCAGGGTGGATTAAACAAGATATATGATCTAAATACACACCATCTATAAAATAACTCACTTCAGATATAATCACATAGGTAGGTTGGAAGTAAAGAACAGAAAAATGTACCATGCATGTATTAATCAAAAGGAATCAGGAGTGATTACATTAATATCAGACAAAGTAGACTTCAGAGAAAGAAAATTACCAGGGACAGAGAAATATATTGCATAATAATAAAAGAGTCAATCCACCAAGAAGATATAGCAATCCTAAAGGTACATACCAAACAACAGAGCTACAAAATATACGAAGCAAAGGCTGATGTAACTGAAAGGAGAAATAGACAAGTCTACAATTATAGTTGCAGGCTTCAACACCCCTCTCTCAACAATTATTAGAACAATTGGACAAAAACCCAGCAGCAATATAGAAGAACTCAACAGCACGATCAATCAACAGGATCTAATTGATATATATACAACACTCCACCCCAAAACAACAGGATACACGTTCTTTTCAATAATCTGCAGAATATACGCCAAGATAGACCATAGCCTGACCCATAAAATGAACGTAACCAACAAATTTAAAAGAATTTAAATTATGCAAAGATTATTCTCTGACTCCAATGGAGTCAAACTAGAATTCAGTAAAAGAAAGATAACAGGAAAATCTCCAAACACTTGGAAATTAAACAACATATTTCTAAATAATCCATGAGTCAAATAAAACAAAACCATACTCTAGAATAAGCAAGTTCAGCAAGGTAACAGGACAAAAGATCAACCACAAAAATCAACCATATTTCTATATGCTAGCAGTGGACACATGGAAACCAAAATTACAAATAGAACACAATTTACAATAGTTCCCCCCAAAAGGAAATACCTAGATGTAAATCCAACAAATCATGTACAGGACTTGCATGATGAAAACTACAAAACTCTAATGAAAGAAATAAAAGGTGATCTAAATAAAGGGAGAGACACACTGCAGTCATGAATTCAAAGACTCAACATAGTAAAGATGTCAGTAATCCCCAAATTGATTAACAAGGTTAATAAAATTCCTATCAAAATTCTAGCAACAATTTTTGTAGATATAGACAAACATATTCAAAAGTTTTTATGAAATACAAAGGAACTAGAATAACTAAAACAATTTTGAAAAAGAATCAAGTGAGAGAGGTCACATAAGATATAGCTTTATTACTCAAGAATATGTTGTATTTTCAGAGGAATAGACAAATAGATCAATGGAACAGGATAAAAAGCCAAAAAATAGGCTCACAAAGTACAGCCAACAATTTTTGACAAAATTGAAAAGCACTTCAGTGGAGGAAGGACAGTCTTTGCAGCAAATGCCACTAGAGCAATTGGGCATCCACAGGCAAAAATGTTAACCTCAGCTTAAACTTCACACTTTAAACAATATTAACTCAAAATGCATCATAGATTTCAATGGAAAATGTAAACTATAAAATTTTTAGAAGGTAGCATAAGAAAAATTCATTGCCTAGAGCTCGGTGAAGAGTTCTCAGACATGACATCAAAACCACGAGCCATGAAAGGAAAAAAAAACAATAAACTGGACTTCATCAAAATTAAATCATTTTGCTTTGTGAAAGACCCTGTTAAAAGGATGAAAAGATAAGCTACAGACCTGAAGAAATATTTGCAAACCACACATCTGACAAAGGCCTCATATCTAGAATTTATAAAGACCTCTCAAAACTCAGCAGTAATAAAAAACAAACATTACAATTAGAAAATAGGCAAAAGAGAAGACAATATATTTCATCAAAGATATATGAAGGGCAAACAGGCACATGAAAAGATATTCAACATCACTAGCCACTAGGGAAATGCGAATTAATACCATAATGAAATATACTGCACACCTGTGAGAACAACTAAAACAACAAAAAAATAGTAACAATGCCAAATGGTGGCAAGGATGTAGAGAAACCATATCTCTCATACATCGCTAGCAGAAATGTAAAATGGTGCAGCCACTCTAGAAAACGGTTTAGTAGTTTTTTTAAAAAAACTAAACACACTCTTACCATATAACCCAGCAATTGCACTCCCAGACATTTACGCAATGAAAGGAAAACTCATGTCCATCAAAAAACCTATACATGATTGTTCATAGCAGCTTTATTTGTAATAGCCAAAAACTGGAAACAACCCAAGTGTCCTTCAACCGATAAACGGCTAAACAAACAGTGGAACACCCATAACATGGAATACTACTCAGCAAGAAAAATGAACTATTGATACACATGCAATTCAGATGGATGTCAAGGGCATTGTGAAAAAAAGCCAACCCAAAAAGGTCACTTTCTGTGTGATTTATAGAACATTGTTGAAATAGCAAAATTATAGAAATAGAAAACAGATTACTTGCTGCCAGGGTTTAGGGATCAGGGGACAGATGGGAGTGAGGATGATTACAAAGATTCAGCATGAGGGTGATGTTTGTGGTAATGAGCTAGCTCTGTCTCTTGAATGATCTGGTAATTACCTGAATATACACATGTCATAAAATGACATAGAACTACGCACACACGTTGTACCAATGTCAATCTCCCGATATTGATTAGGTAAGATGTAACAATTATGGGAAATTGGGTGAAGGGTACAAAGAACCTCACTGTATTATCTTTGTAACTTCCAGTGAATTTATAACTATTTTGAAATAAACATTTTAAAAATGCAAAAAAATATAAGTAACAATGACAATGATGGCTTGAAAACAAGAGGATTGGAAAAAATATAATAAGTAGACTGTTAACACAAAAGAAACAAGGTTAGCCAATATTAAAATACTAAATTGAGACAATTAATGATAGCACCAATAGTAAAAGATATGATCCGTAAAAAATACATAATACTCATTAACTTTGTCATACCAAACAACCCCGGAGTAAAATAAAGAAAGAAAATAACACTTTGTGGGAACACTTTTAAAACCTTTAAAAAGTAGCTCAATCACAGCAGAAGATTTTAATGTATTTCTTTCAGTTCAGGTATAGACGATTTCAATAACTATAATCAGAGAAGTTGATTTCATGAGTACATCAAAAGGTGTCTGCTACACCCCTCCAGAGAATGTTTTCTTCTCTTATTTCATGAAATACTTACAAAAGCAAACCATGCAATTAATCACAAAGAAAAGCTCAATGAATTTTCAGGGGTTGCACAAGTTGTGTTTATAATAATTATTCAGTAAAATCAACTACAACCAAAAGATGACTAAAATGTCCATTTGAAAATTCAAAAATAGTCTCTAAACCATCCTCTGAAGCAAAGAGGAAATCACATATGGAAGATTACCTATAATTCAATGAAAAGGAGACTCTTTTATATGACTATCTATGATCTACAACTAAAACCACATTCAAAGACAATGTTTGGCTTTGAATATTTTTATAGTTACAAAAGGCCAACTAAGGGGCCAGCCCAGTGGCGTAGCAGTTAAGTCCGCACACTCCGCTTCTGGTGGTCTGGGGATCACAGGTTCAGATCCTGGCCGCAGACCAATGCACCGCTTGTCAAGCCATGCTGCGGCGGCGTCCCATATAAAGTAGAGGAAGATGGGCAAAGATGTTAGCCTAGAGCCGGTCTTCCTCAGCAAAAAGAGGAGGATTGGCAACGGATGTTAGCTCAGGCCTAATCTCCCTTACAAAAAAATAAAATAAAAGGCCAACTAAAATATAATAGAACCAACCACAAAATAACATTCTGCATCTATATAAAAACATCTGGAAGGGAGCACACAAAATTCTAACACTTCTCTCTCTGGAAGCTGGGATTGAAACTGATAGTTGAAGAAGACTTTAGCTAATCTGTAATGTTTGAAGTTGAACCCTAAGTACACCCATTATTTATGCAACAAATCTATATTTTTTAAAACTGAAAAAAGTGATTAATAAGTATATTACCTAATTAAGGAAGATGAAAATGAAATATTAAACAAAAACTTGGAAAGAATACATAAACAAAGTCATGGTGATATTAAAATAATCACAAGAGAATATCAAGTGTAGGTGAGATCAATCATAATCAAGTTGAATGTGGTGGCAAGAGAGGCCGGTGTGTCTCCCTCCTCCCCTGTTCATGTTCAGTTTTCCTTGATTCCAATAACCTGAGGACCCTTGTAGTCAAACAAGGGAGCTGCCATGCTACAGGAAGAGATGTTGAATTTGGATAACTCTACCTGGCTTTAAATCCCATCTCCATCACTTAGCAGTTTTGTGGCTGACACAAGTCACTTAAACTCTCTTGGTTTCAATTTTCTATTTCTAAAATTAGGATAAGAATACGAACACCTCGCAGAGTGGCTGTGAAGGTGAACTGTGACCATTTACATGAAATCATAGAATATCTGTTTGCATGCATATATACACATGTATTCACACGTGCATATGTATATCTTTCTTTCTCTCTGGACCTGTATATAATGCTTAAAAATATACATGAGAGGTTGGTTCTAGGATATTAATATGATTACCTTAAGATGGTGTAAATTCAGATGATGCTTACTCTCTTCTTTGCAGAAAGCAGAACAGGATCACTCTCTGCTTGTCCCTGTGTCCTCTGGGTGGTAGTTCTTGGTCCCCTGAAGGTCCCAGGAAGTGATGCCTGCAGTTGTCCTACAGGCACTTGGGGGTGGAGGATGCTTTTTTGTTGGGTGAGTACAGTGACAGGTGAGTACACTTTTTTGTTGGGGTCACTTGAGAGACATTGAACTTGACACTGAGAATCGTCCCTGAGAAATGACACGTTTTATTTTCCCAAATGTGGGGCCATGTCAGAGGCATTCATGCTGCACTTTCTAAATACCTCAAAGGCAGGCTGGGGCTATAGCCAAGTCAGGCAAACAGCTAGCTGGGTGCCAGTCTCCCCAGGGTATTCTTGGAACCTCTGGCTGAGTCCTTGGAGCTTGGTATCTCCTGTGGCCCAGAACCAGAGAGGCACAACTGCCTTCCCATCCCCTATACCAGTGCACCCCAGAAGCTATACAGAGCCCAAAGGCAAGAGGCCAGGGACTTGGCAGCTGAAATGGGGTCCCTTTTAACCCTAAAAGAAAAATCCAACTATCTTCCTGTAGGCCCCTAAGATGTGGGAAAACCCCCAGAGACCTCCACTGACACAATCAATACATTACTAAAAAGTTGGTTATCAATCAAACATTTTTACACCAAACCATGTTCAACGGAATGCAAATATCTCATACAGAATCTGTTGATTCTTTTGGGAGACCATAGTCAACTCTAGCAAGCAGATTGGCTGCAGAGCAGAAATGGAATCAACTTGGAAGGGAAATGGAAGTATCCAATGTGCTGGTGGGAAACTGAGGGTTGCCTACCAGTGCAATCCCCCTGGTAATGAGGAAGCAAACCATCACATGGAACAAGGAATTAGACGGCACCTGTAAGAGAATATCCATTCAAAAGCCTGAGCCCTGCATTAGTGTGGTGGTGATTATTCTTCAAGGGGCTTATGTATGTGTGTATGTGTGTGTGTGTGTGTGTGTGTGTGTGTGTGTGTGTGTGCATGAGCAGGCACACTGTATGTATAAACACGTAATTTTTGTGACTCCTTTTCTCACTCAGTAGTAAATTTTGATCATCCTCCCTGCTGCACAGAAATAGACCTAGCTTATCTTGCCTCAACTGTGAGGAGAATTAGGGGGTCACTGAAAGGCCGGGTCGTAGGCTAGTGTTTCTTGGTTTATGATACACTCCAAAGTCAGCTGGGATTCCCTGTGCTCCTGCCTATGTGGGCTCAGTCTGCAGTCACATCTTTCTTCTCCTCTGTATGCAGATTAAGCCAAGGGAAGCTAGGCAGGGCATTAGTGGGGTCCTCAAAATCCTTTCCTCTGAGCCTACCTTCCGTATGGCCCCCCAGCATTCCCAGCTCTGCAGCTCTAAACTGGGTGGTTTATGGGCTCTTGGGGGAAGCCCATCCCTTACCTTCCAATGCTGAATCCTGGAAATTGCTTGTTCCAATGCCATCAGCCCCTATTACCCAAAACTTCCTTTATGTCTTGGGACCATTTATGGCATCATTTTCAGTGTTCCAACTGCTTTGCAGACTTTTTTCAATTTCTTCATTTCAAAGATAAACACTTGGACCCAACTTACCGTTGTGAAACTGGAAAACGTCCATTCTTAAAGCAAATAGGAAGACAGAAGAGCTTGTTCAAATACTTGGACCCATGAAAGAGCATGATGTAACCAGAGAATCTTAGGAACTTGGGTAGCAGAAAGAGCAGAGGATAGAGGTGGGAATGTTCATTCAACAGGCATTTACAGAGCAGCTTCTGGGCACAAGGCTTCTGCCAAGTTACAGGGGACAGAGAGAGACAGCCAGATGCCAGAAGGTGCAGGACATTGCATGGTCCGCATGATGTTTCTTTTGTGGTGTTAGGGTCTTCTGGAGAACTGTATTTGGGTGGTTCTAGTTGCATGACAATCAGTGTCCCTGACTGGAGCCTGCAGCATCACTGAGAGCAGGCACATCCTGGTCTAGTTCTACAGAGTGGGAGGAAGAAGCACTTGGCCAGAAGAAAGAGCTCAGGCAAGCACGAAATTCCAGGAAAACTCAATTTTTAAATAAAGTTATCAGATCAGAAATCCAAACAGTGAGCACTTAAGAGCAAAAAGGTACATAAAATAAGAAAGTGCTGAACTTGGCACTTTTTAGAAGGGTGAGAGTTATGGCCACTGAGCTTTTAGTGCCTGGGAAGGGTTATAAATAGCCAAGGGAAAGGGATTTTCCCATATGCTCTTTCAAACACACACACACACACATATTTTAACACCGTCTTGTATTTTTCAGATGGTTCCAAAATTTAAAACAAATGAGTTACTCAGACAGAGACGTTGAGTGTGCCAAGTTTTCACCAGCAATGACTTACACCAAAGGAGCTAAAAGAATGAACTTGCGAAGCAGCTTCAGGACACAAACCAGGACTCTGACCCTTGGTGGAAGAGAGCAGGTCCATCCTCAAGCCAGAGCCTGGGAGGACAGGCATATGAGAGAGGGTTCCCAAGGAAGAGCCTTGCCTCACTAATTGGATAGAACACCTGGATGCAGGATTATGAATATCAATCTTTCCTGGTGTGCCCAGGTGGCTCCTTCAATGGGGAGGGCCAGGTGTCCAGCAGTGGGGAGAGGAGGTTCTAGAAAGTCAGGAGAATATTCTTTGTTTCTCATCCAGGCTCATCTTTGGGACCGGAGGCGTGGGAGTCAGATCTGGAGGCACATGTCCTACTTTACAGTTAGTCTTGGAAGAGGCCTTCTCCAAAGGAGGCTGAGGATGGCCAGGGTTAGGGATGAAGGCCCTGGAAGGGAAGACAGAAGGCAAATCTCGAGCCAAGTCTTGGTTGGTAGCTGTTGTGGCAAGTCCCTTAGCTTCATCTTCAGACCATTTCCATTGCCACTTATGCCTTCTCTGGTTGACCACTTGACAAGCTTCCAGGGGCCTCTGGCCCCAGACTCTGACCTGGCCTGAGACCTGCTGATTCAGACTTCCCCAACTGCTGTGCCCTTCCTGGTACGGCCTCCCCTTTTGCACTTTCTCCCTGGAGAAAATGCACAGGAGTAGGAGACCTAGTCAGAGGGAAGACGAGGTCAGGGACTCACTTTTGTTTCAGTCTAAACCATAAACAAGTGAAGTCAGGACTTTCTCTCTCATCCAGGGCCCCCCATCCACAGGCTCCTTTTTTCCAGTGAAATAGTCAAGCTGGGAGATATTTCAGAATTCCACAGTCATGATGTCTTCAACCTACATGATTCATTCTTGTCCTGGAAATGATCAAAGGAAGCCTGATTATAAACAATGCTGCTGCATGAACAAGACCAGGAGGAAAAATGGGGAAGAAGTGTTCTTGTGCTCAGGTGCTGCTACACCATGCTTGGAGGGCATTTGCAACAGAATTAACAAAAGAAATATGCATTTACCTATTCATTTGTCTATTTATTCTTCATTCAATAACTATTGACTGAGTGTGTTGGGCACTGAGGGCTAGGGAAGAGACAGAAATTAATTCATATGACAAATATCTATTGAGTACCTACTATATGCCAGATTCTGTGTTATGGGCTGGGGATCTGTGCTGAGTAAGACCAACAAGCTTCCTTCCCTCATGGAGCCTACAGTTTGCTGGAGAAAAGACAGTGGACAAATGAACACGTAACTAAGCAAGATGATGACCAAGAGGGAAGTAACAGGACACTGAGGTAGATATTACCTGGGAGAGGCCACTTTGGAAAAGATGATATTTCCACTAAGATCTGAAAGTAAGGTGAAAGTAGTTACATAAAAAAGCCACAATGAGCATTTTAAGCTTAGAGAACCGTGCAAAGCTCAGAGGTGGGAAAGGCCATGGTGTGTTTGTGGCACTGAAAGGAGGCTGGCTGGGGTATTGAGAAAGGGGGAGAGGTGTCTGGCATGACGCTGGAGAATAAGGGAGTGACAGGCGTGTGGAGCTACTGTGGATGTGATGGGCCAGGTTCTAGAACTTTAAACAGTGGAGAGATGGGATCAGATTCATGTCTGCACGGTCACTCTGCTGTTGTGTGGTGAGTGATTGGAAGAGGGGCAGCAGAGAGAGCAGCTCGGAGGCCATCGTGGAGAAGTGGAGAGAAGATGGAGCTTTCACACAGAGGGTGGCAGTACAAGTGGAGACATGTGGAGGAGTGTGACGTATATTTGGATCTGATCATGGATTCTTCGTGGAAAGGGAGTGAAACAAGAGAATCGAGCCAAACTCTAGGTCTTTGGATTGGGCAAATAATGGATGGTAGTGACCCTTCCTGAGCCTGAGATGAGGATACCAGAGGAAGACTCATGCTGGAAGGTGGGGGAGGAGGGTTGGATATTATTGCCTGCCCTGAAGGAGCTGAAATGTAAGTCATGGTGACAGGCCTCCTCTGTAGGTGAGTGTGAATTTGATGTGAGCTCTACATGCAGAGAGGGTGTTGTGCACTGGTCCACACAGCTTACATCCTTACTCTCACTCTGGTTCATTCAGACCCCCACTAAAGATGAAGTGGTGCCATCTGCAGCCATCTGTCAATAAAGCAGTGACAGAGAGCACTGGATGCGGCTCCAAGATCCTGCTGCTCAGATATTCATCCTGGACTTATTAGCATGGCCAAAGAGAAAATGGAGAAGCAAAGTCTACACTCCTTGAAGAATTACGTATTTTCAGCAGTGAGGAAAGGACCTAAATACTGACTTCTTCCAAGTTAGATAACAAACCTGGCAGCAGTAGAATGACTTACAACATTAAGGGGAATTGAAATTGAATGTAACTGTTTTCCAGAAGATGGGGCCTTCCATGCCATTGCTGGCAGATTAGGGTATATATTCAGAGGTGTTGATGTTTCCAAGTCCCACATTCAGTATATGAACCCATTCGAGGGTCAGAAGGACTCTACGGTGAATGGACCCCCATATTTTACACAATATGCCTACAAAGGAATCTTGGGAAAATTGCAAGTCTACACATTTAGCAAGAGTGGGACCTTGTTTGCTGAGGCAAGAGAAAATTTATCAATTTATCAATTGATAATATTATCAATTGGTAATATAATCAATGTCACTAACACACTCCTTTGGCCTCCAAAGGCAGTTTGACTTGAGTTATCACCAAAACAAAAGCATGTTCTGGCGGCATAGAAGCCTTACACTCCCCCTACACATGTGCCACTGGGACACCCAACCTGCAACCCCATGATGTGAAAACCGGACCTGCCTGAAGTCTTTCATCTAGAAACAATGCAAAATGGGTATCCGTCCTGGTCGGATGCTGAAACTATTTGTGCCTGAAATGTTAATGATGTTTACTTCTTTAAAAACAATTTTAGGGGCCGGCCCGATGGCATGGTGGTTAAGTTCACTCTCTCTGCTTCGGCGGCCCAGCGTTCATAGATTTGGAGCCAAGGCATGGACCTACACACTGCTTGTCAGCCGTGCTGTGGCGGCGTCCCATATAAAGTAGAGGAAGATGGGCAAGGATGTTAACCCAGGGCCAATCTTCCTCAGCAAAAAGAGAATTGGCAACAGATGTTAGCTCAGGGCTAATCTTCCTCACACACAAAAAAACAAACCAATTTTAATAAAATTGCAAGTAATTTGCATTTCCAAAAAATTAATTCTTGTGCGTTATCACATGAGGACTGTCAACGTTCCAGGGAGTAAAGGTGCACCTTCATTTGTTAGGTTATACCTATACCCAACTTCCATGGACCTCATGCAGCTTTAGCCAACAACCGTTCTTCTGACGCTATAGATGATGACACGAAGGTGATGATGCTATGGAATGAGATAGCTACTGCTGTGTTGTAATAGCTCCAACAGACCTGAAAAGACAGGAACTTCCTACTACAGGGAGCAATGCTGCACTACCTTGCAACAAATGGAGAAAGTGCTGTAATTCGTTCAATTACCAAAACATAGTCCCATTTATAATGTAAACTGGAATTCTAATTCCACTGAGTTTTATGCTCTTTAGGATTTTATGCCTGTCAAAGCAACAGTTTTCAACTTGAAATGTGATCTTGTGTTTGAATTTGGAACCAGTACTCTAATGCAGCTTATTTGGTCTTCATGGCCATGTATTATTGCTAACTGGATTTAGAAACCTGAGGGACAAATACAATCACGGGATATTAAAAAATACAAACCTATTTCTAGATCATTAGCCTCTGATCCTACGTGTTTTGCTTGGTGCCCACATAGGAAGCACATTTTAACTGCCATGCGTGCTTCCAAGTTGCACATTAATAATGGGTACAAGCTTTGGCATTATGCCAACCCTATCCTGGCAGTCCAAAATTTTTGGATGCACTATTTCCAGCAAAAACAACAGCTTCCCAAGCAGTTCCAAGTGAAGTACCAAATGAGGAACCTAAATTTGCAATGGTTGATAGACTCTGAGCTTTAAGAAATAAACCAATCACCAATTCCAAGCAACCTAAAGAGGACCTGAAAGCAATTGAACCTTGAAAGAACAAGCAGCAATTGAAACACAGCTAGAAAAACAATGAGATGGGAAAAATTTAAAGATACTACCCTTCTCCAAGAGCTGTAAGATTTGGAATTGGTTACTTTAAAGATTCAGAGAGAGCAAGCATCAATCAGTGGAAACTAACAATATGTCACTAACATAGGATTACTACACTCCTTTGACCTCCAAAGGCAGTTTGACTTGAGTTATCACCAAAACAAAACCATGTTCTGGCGGCATAGAAGCTTTCCACTCCCCCTACACATGTGCCGCTGGGACACCTGACCCGCAACCCCATGATGTGAAAACCGGGACCACGTGTACAACTCTGCAGAGCACCCGGAATGTCACTCGCCCATCACACACCCACACTCACTACTCATCTGTATCTCAACCATTCTTCTGAGCTTTGGCATATGTGTGAATTAGTTAATAACATCTATTAAATTGACTTTTCCTACCTTTCAACACATGTTGTAGAAAAGAGATGTGAATTTCTTAGCAGAGCTTGACAGACTGGAAGTCAAATACCATTGTTACTCAATATTATTTACCATATAAATGAATAAAGCCATTTTAAGTTAAAATAAATAAATGTAACCCATTAGATGGGTTAAAAGAAGTAGTGCAAAACAAGCAAGGAGAACAAAAGTTTGTTTCTGTAACTTAGGATGAATATTAGCTTCTTCCTCCTGAACTTGTACTAACTCACTAAGTTGATCAGTATAAATTCAAAAAAAGCTGAAAACTGAACTGCTTTATAGTCCACTTCCTTTGAGAGTCTTGTAATTTTGATTTTTAATCAAAGACTCAGCCTTGCTCTATCCAGTGAGGACCCCCAGAAGAGTGTGAATATGTGCTTGGGTGTCATTTGTCCTCACAGAAAGGAATTTCGGCGATCTCTTTGGTGGCCCAGAATGGTCAGGGATGGAGCAGACACAGAATCCTGGTGTGCTGAGCCTCTCATTTATTTATGCGGATGTATTCCGTGCCTCCCACAGGCCATGACTGTCTAAACAGTCATGATATAATTTTTAAAATTCCATGTGGAATCTGTCAGGAAGGACGTTAATAATACATGTGAAAGTTTCTAGCAGGTTATAGAACTTAAAAAAATAATAATCCAATTAAAGTAGTACAGTATGGCAAGTGAGGTACCCAGAGAAACTCCTTTGAGAACCCAGAGGGAGTCGGCTCCACCCAGCTCCTGACCCGTGACGCCACTTGCAGAGGAAGCCTGGAAGGCGCGTTGCCTCCAGCTCGCCCTCAACTCCTGGCATCTAGGCTGAGCTCTCTCTCGGCAGAAGTAGGTCTCTGTGAAGCGTCCGGTGGAGGCAAATGATGGCTGAAGCCTGCGAGAGGGCACCGTCCACCTGGAAAGTGGTGGGTCTCCTGTGGTTTTTCTGTTTTAGTTTTTATCTTGAATACGAATTTGAGTTGTTTGCACTGGTGCAGGACACAGAATTTCTCTTGTAAACTTTATGTAGGTGACCTAGGTACGACCGTGGTCCATGCTCCGCCTCGTCTGGAGGACTACGCTGCTTCCCCCTCGGCGGCAGGAAGCTGTCCTGGAACTTTGTAACGTGGAAGGCCGGCTGTGACAGGGGCAGTGTGTTCCCGCTGCCCTGCGCTTTCTTGCTGCATGGATGGTGACCAGGGACAAGGCAAATAGGCATGCTGATGCCATGGGACACCTTCAGACTCAGTTTGTTGAGAATTAAATGGCTACTTAGGGCGACAGGTGCTTGGAGACGAGAGAATCGCTCCTGAATGGAAAAGGGGATTCTCATGGATGAAATAAGGCTCTAAAGTCAGTACCTTTTGCCACTGCCCATAGAGAGAGAATAGAAATGAAGGGCTTAATTTTCTTCCTGTACACCTTTCCTTAGAATAACCCACCCAGGCGAGAAATGCCACTGGTGTCTGGCACAGAGCCTCTGATGAGCTGATGGAAAGCAGAGGGCGGCTTCTGCGAGAAGGGAAACAGGCCTTCCTGGGAGTCCTAGAGACAGTCTTGGAATTCCTCCTTACGCTGCTGTAGCTCTAAGACCTGCATCCTTTCCTTAATTCCTTGGCTGGAGACACTGCAGGGAAATCCTTCACTTCCCTCGGCTCCTGGAAAACCGTTTGAAGTCTGGCTCCTGTCATTCCTGCAGCCAGGTCTTTTCTCTGGGAGAACCTGATTGAAGAGTGTGACCAAGAGAGTTATTCTCTGGGCTGGAACTAGAGATAAAGGAAGGGTCTAGAAATGCAGTGGAGAATAAGAATCCTCAAAATCAAGCCAAACTTCATGGTTACATTGTGCTTGGGTGGAGGAGGGGAAAAGAGAAAAGAAGGATGTCTCAGCCTTTGCTTCTGCTCCACTTCAGCTAAGAAACCACCCAGTCCCCCATCCTGTCTGACTCCTCACGATTCCCAGGACACTGGCGAGGGTGTGGGGACCCAGGTAGCATATCTGTTACTCATACTCTCTTAGAATCAGCATCCTATAATCACAGGCCTCCTTGGAATCTGCTGTCTATCCATTCTGTAATAAGAAGCTGTCATTTTGTTCACATCAGTATACAGTTTACTAAGTCCTTTCATATTTGTTCACTCGAATCAATTTACTGAGAGACAACCTGGGGAAAGTGCCATGTGAGAGTCTGGGGATCTAACAACGAACAAGACAGGGATGGCTCCTGTCCTCAGGGAGCCTGCAGCCTAGTGGGAAGACAGGCCTGAAACAAGTTCATAAGTCAGTGATAGTGAAGTAATTGTACGTTGTGATAAATGTTGCAAAGAGAACAGACAGAACCTGAGACACAATATATGTTAATTAATAATTATATTAAATGCAAATGGATAGAATTCCCAAATTAAAAAACAGGAGGGGAAATGGAAATGACTGCATTAAGCCCTGGATACAGGGTCTCCTTTGGAAAAGATGAAAGTGGTTTGGAACCAGCTGTATGTACATGGAACAGCTTATATATTGGAGCGTTTTGCTGCAGGTTGATGGGATGGCCCACTAACAACGACATTAGTGACCTTCAAATGTCAGGATGTGCAGGTCTTTTTCTCTGAATGGTTTGGTTGTTCCAAGGAAAGACCCTACAATCTCCCACCTTGGCAGTAGGAGTCTGGAGGTATCTCTAAATCAGTTGTTAGCAACTCACTCAATTCTCCTTTTTTCACTCAATTTTCTTATGTGCCTGGTGTCTCCAAATATGGAGCCTCTTTGTTCCAGTTTCCTCAGCAAAAGAAGTCTCCTGTGTGGGTGACAGAGGTGTCTACATAAATTATGGCACAAGTACACAATGAAAACATGAGTCCCTTTGTTCAAAAAGGTGGAAAGAAAGTACTGTTAAAAATTGTAAAATATAAAGCTTTTCCATTCTTCCATGATCTGAATTATTCTGAAATCATTTAAGGAAAATGGATTTGAGTTTTTATTATCATTAATTATTTTTAAAATCAATACTTATTTAGAATTAATGACTATTTCTTTGACTAAGCACTACTGCCCATATCCCAAGTCTTCCTCAACTTAATTATAAGTATTTTTTCTTTATTTTGCTGGAATAGATTCTCTAGAAATTTCTGACAGGCTTCTGATTGGTAAACTTTCTGAATCCTTAAAGGGCTTAAAAATGTATTTTTACCTTGTATTTAATTTTTTTTTTTTTTTGCTTGGAATAGAATTCCACTTCAAAATCACATTCCAACAACTTTGAAGATATTGCTCTATCGCTTTCAGAAACCCTCTCTTGCTTTTGAGAAATCTGATTCCAATCTGATGCTCATCCCTTTACAGAGAATCTACCTCCTCTTTAGTTTTGCTCTGTTAGCCTTTAGGACATTTTTCTCATCATTGGCTTTCTGAAATGTCACCACCGTGTGAGCATACAGCTTCTCTGTTACGTTTGCCCTACCCAGCACCCAGTGGACTGTTGTGATTTGAGGGCACTTGTCTTCATTTCTGGAAATTGTGTCTTCTGTTATTTATTTCCTCCATTCTATTCTCTGTTTTGTTTATTTTTTTTTCTTTTTGCAAGTTCAATTAGGCAGAATTTGGAAGTCTTTGGGATAAATCCACTCTGTCTCACAATTTCCTTTAATACTTTCCATTTCTTTGTCTTTGGGGCTCCTTTTTGAAACTATTCTTTGTTGCCATCTTCCAGCTTACAAATTCAATTTTCAGCTTTATTAGTTATGCTCTTTAACCCATTTTTTTATTTCATTGATCTTATTTTTTTTCTCCAGATCTCTAAGGTTTTGTTTTTGTTTACGTATAAAATACTCTCATTCATTTCTGCAGTGTTATATGTTAACAAGAATTATACCTATTCTGAAGAATTTCCTGATGCTCTAACCTTTGTTTCCTAAGGCGATATCTTCTTCATGTAGTTTGTAATTTCAATGTAATTTGACATGTCCCTCTGATGATGCTGATTTTCCTCCAGTGTTTGGAAATTCTTGGCTGTGTGGCCATCTTTGCATCTGTCTCCATGACTGCAGAGTAGATGGACATATATTTCAGCAGGGTCAAGTTTGCCATACACGTATGCTTCTACTTATATTTATATGTATTAAATGAATGGCATTGGTCTTCACATGGAGGCACTCTATCCTGGTATTTAAGAATTTCAGCTATTTTTGGTGGTGGACTAACCAGCAATGCCAGTTACTAACTCTCTGACTTTGAGTAAATTATTTGACTTCTCTGAGCCTCAACTGTCTACAGTAAAATGGGTACAGCACAAGAACAAGGTGAAGATAAAGAGTGACCTTGCAGATCTGTACACTAGTGAGTGCCTGGCACATAGAAAACAATAATACAATGTTAACTGCTGTCTTAGTTGGTTCAGATCAGAACCCAGTAGTGGGGAAGTTGACACCCAGAGGAATGAATCACTTATGGTAGAATTGGTAATGTGAAGATGGGTGAAGTATTTTGATCCAGGAAATTCCTGTGCCTTGCTCACTGTCCCCTCACGGAAATCTGCCATGTCTCCTGTCTACCTATGTCTCTTCTCCTGAAAGGTCAGATGGGAGGAGCCCTGAGGAACGCCACGCAGCCCCACACGAGGCCAGGCCTGGGCAGGAGGAGAACTCTACAGCCATCGGGGGTTTGCAGCTTTCTGCTGAGAATGGGGATCCACGGCTCCCCTCAGGGTTTCCATCCTCCAGGCCCATCTGTTCTCTGTGTTTTATTTTGATTTCCACTGGTAGCTTTTGAGGACAGCTGAGCATCCCCTTTCCTCCCAAGAACTAAGCAAGGCAAACTGTAGCCAAAATCAGCAGCTGTTGGTTTGCTTAATAAGGAAAATATCTCCCAGAGCTGCCAAGGATACACGATAGAAGAGGATCGAAGAAGCTTGAGGTTCTTTTCCCAAGACATAAAGCAAATTATAGCACAAAAAAATCTTCGCATTGCTCACTTCTGCCCCCAGATTCCACATGGGAGACCCCTGACTCATTTTTCAAGGATGTTGCCCCGCCATTTGTGGTGGACTGAGTTGGTCCACAAATACATCAGAAGTTGTTTCCGCTTGTCTGTGCTCTTCCTACATGGCCCAAAAGCTCCTTGGATCTGGATTCCCAGGAAATCCTGATAGCAGGAGAAACCCTGCACCCAGCCAGGAGTATGGCCCTTTCTAGACTAGTCATCATTCCTGCCTCTCAGGTCTAAAATCACCTGCAAGTGCAGACTTGGTGCCGATCTGTGGGGAGTGGATTTGCCCAGGCATGGAGAGGGGACATAGTGCTGAGAAGATGGGCAGGTGACCTTGAATGTCAGTTAATGCTACCTGATTGCACCCACCTCCTCAGTTACAATCCTGAGAGACAAGAAACTGGGGTGGGGCAGGTCATTTCCCCCCAGTCTTCACACTCCAGTCCTGTCCTCTCTCCCCTGTTCTTAGTGCCCCACCCTGGAGGATTTAGTTGAGCCAAACTGCCCTGCTGCCTGGACTTCCCCCTCCAGCCGAGCTATCAAGAGGCTGACTGACTATTGGGCAGGAGCACACTTCCGTCTCTCCGACACTGGAAGGAGAGGAAGAGTCCATCGGAGACCTTTTCTTCTTAAGTGCTTCCAGCCCAGCCAGGTCAGACAGAGCAGGTCTGCAAAGAGGGGTGGATACGGGTCAGAAAGGAAGAGACAGCCTCTATAAACATCAACAAAACCTCTTGTAGCTGGGGCAGGAGCTGGACATGGCCACTTCTAGACCAGCTTTTACCCAAGACTAGCCTTGCAGTGGATCAAGAAAAAGATCCTGAATCGATGACGAGGAATGAGCATTAGGCCGAGCCTCACACCAGATGGAGCCAGCCTGATTTACCCCTGCCCTGGCTGGATTCTGCTTGCCAGAGGCCAGCCTCTTCCCAGTCCTATGCCGTGTGACCATGTTCCCTGCTACACCCTCGACCACACTCCCGGAATTAGGCCTTGTGCCGTTCTTTCCCTCTCAGAGAAGGACTTCTCCTGACAATGGTCAGGGCTTTGCATGGTGCCAATGACTACTTCAGGATTGCAGTTGCAAACTTTCTCTTTGTTCCTTCCATCCAGACTTCCCCCCGCCTGCCCACACTTGGACAGTTTTGACAGTTACCCAGCCTGGACTTGAGTTTCCACTTGATATCGGGAGGCATAGAGCAGAGGAAAAGCTTTAGTGCCAGCTTTTTGTTGAAGTCCTGGCTCTGTGTGACCTTGAGCAGGTCACTTAATGCCTCAGAGCCCTACCTTCCTCAGCAGTGAAATGGCAGAATGGAAACTATCATGGTGGCTTCCATGTAGAAGAGGCTCTATGCTGCCTAGTTCCCCTGCCCTTCCCAGCTCTTCTCTGACAGGCTGGAGGAAAGGATGCCCCTCTGCCACTCCCTGGCATTTTCCCAAGTCTTGATATTTGAGCCAGTTGCCTCTGCTCCATCTGCTCTCAGCAAATCACCCTGCAGTGTCCCGATGGCTCCCCTCATCTATGGTGCCCTCTTGACCCCATCTCCATGAGATCAAATCTGCCCAGCCTCTCTTGGTCTCCCAGCAGGACAGGATCTCAACAGAAATTGCTGCCCAGGCTTGGGCCTCCTTGCACAGTCTTTATTACAGCGTTTGCCCAATACTGGGGCATCCCCTGGCTGTGGGCTCCCTGCAGGCAGGGACTGGGGCATGCAGCCTGCTTCTCAGGAGTACCTGCTGCATGTTTCACACCTAGTGGCTTGCTGCATTGAAAAGTTAGGAGGCATGCCACAGAGTCAACAACCCTGAACTGGGAGTCAACCTCAGCCTCACACTCCAACTTTACACACATTACCCAAACATTTCAGCATAAAAACATCCTCAAAACCCCTGCTCCCATTGTGTCTTCTAACTCAGAGAAGGGCACCAACTCCTGCTCAGTGCCAAAGCCAGAAGCCTGGGCTTCATCTTTCACCAGCACCTCTCCCTCACCTTCTCCATCCAACCAATCTCCACATCCTGCTGTTTCTACTTCCCCTATGTCGCAGGTTTGTTCACGTCTCTCCACGCCCACTGCTTCACCTTAGTTCAGGCTGACATCATCTTTTGTAGTCTTTTCAAAACACAAATCTGATCATCACGCTCCTGTACAAAACATCTTTCAATGTGTCTCCATTGCACTACAGTCAATAACAAGCCCTTAATATGACTTCCAAGCCTTTGCAGAATCCGGCCCCTCCCTGCCTCTCCAGCCCAATGCACACCCCTCCCACTTCACGTCTCAGGTCCAGACTCTAGAATGCATTTCGGTTCAGTGATCAGAGCAGATGTCTTGTGCCACTGGACTTTCACCAGTACCATCACCACTGCCCGCACCATCTCACACCAGCAAGGTCCTTCTCCCAGCCTGGATAACTCCTGCTCATCCCATGGGCTCACCTCCAGTACCATCTCTTCCAGGAATCCTCCCCTGCGTCCTCCCCACTTGGTGTAGTTGTCTGCCCTTCCAACCCATACACTCCCTCTGTTGCTCTTACAGGAACTCCATCCTGCAGGGAAACTGCTAGTTTTCTTGTCTATGTTCAACACTAGACTGAGAGCCCTCAGATGTCAGGGACAGCATCGGTGCTCTTCCATGTGGTGTCCCCTCATTCCCAGCAGGTTACAGCACAAGCTGACATTTGGTATTTCTCAAACGAATACATTCTCCTTCTGTAGAACCGAGTTTGCCAAAGGTGTAGGTAAAACTATTCCAGAATAGAGGAGACTGAAGAGATAGGACAAATAAACCCAACGTCAGAACCTGGTTTGGAACCTGGCCCAGAAAACAGACATTTACAGAACAATTGGTGTAATCTGCACAAGGCCTATAGATTAGACTGGTGTCATATCAGTGTTAATTTCCTGATTTGGATCATTATACTCATGTTACATAAGACACTAACATCTGGGAAATTTGGGCAAAAGGTATACAGGAATTCTTTGTACATTTTTGTGCCCTTTTTTGTAAGTATAAAATTATATTAAAATACAAATTTAAAACTGGAAGCAAAATGAAGGTGTAGATTCATTGGAAAGAATGAGAATAACTTCAGGATTCCCTTGGAACTTGATTTTTTTTTTAGTAAATCCAACACCAGTTTTCCTTTCCTTCTGGTTTTCTCTTTCCTATGAAAGACAGAAAGTGTATGTTAAGGCGTGGGGAAGGCCTCTTATTCCCGAGTGTCCCCAGGAGAAGGCTGTAGGCACTTACGGCTCCAGGGTGTATCAGCTTGTAGAGCCCTGGCCTGGTCTGCCAAGTTACTGATGAGTTTCCCATAAGTAAAGGTGGGCAAGTGCCAGCTCAAGCCCACTGGCCAAAGCGCCCTTCAGCTGGACGGGCCGGGGCAAACGACTCCATCAGACTTGGATAAACATTGGAGCCTCCTCCTGAGGAGTCATCTTCCCTTTTAACCTTCTGAGAAGGACAGCCCCTGAAACGTTCACGGGAATGGGTTTCACAACAGGGACCAGCCCCAGGAAAGAGAAAGCCGCTCAGCATGTTTGCAGTCCAGTCCCCCACCCAGAGCTCCAGCCCCTGCCTTTCATCCTCAGGCCAACGCGGGTCACCCCCGGCCTTGTCCTCAGGGCGCGGATGGGACTGTCTGAGTCCGGGTTGAGGCCCTCCCGTCAGAGCATAGGCGTGCAGGAGGGGCTGCAGGTGACACTCCAGGCCTGCTTCCTCAGCTCCAGTCTTAAAGCTGAACAAACATCCCCGCAGGCGCGGTCAGGCCCTCCCGCGAGCGCAGCGCCCCGCTGCTCTCCTTCCAGACCTCAGGAGCTGGGAGCCGCAGGAGAGACCCCATCGCCTCCTCCTCCTAGGAATGTAGAGTCACTTGTACTCAGAGGCAAGAGACCTGGAGTTCAACCACCAGAGCTCCTGGAGAAGGAAGCCAGCCTAGGCTGGGCATTCCCGGTGACACTGCGACCGCTTTCCCACGCAGCTGCCCCTGTGGTTAAAATAGACTGAAATCAAATCTGTCTCCTGGAACTTCCACCTACAGATCAAAGCTCTACCCTGTGGTGTCTCCACAGAATCAGCTTGTTTTCTCCACTGCACTGCAGTTCTTTAAACATCTGGAGACAGAAGTCTTTTTCCCCCAAGTCTTCTTTTCTTTTTTAGAGTACATGGCCCTTTTGGATTAGACATTCTTTCACTCGTCTCCATACAGAATGGTTTCTAGATTCCTCAAGACATTAGTCACTGTCTCCTATATTCATTCTCAAGGTACTTTCTATAATGCAATGGACAGTCAATATACGAAGTTCCAGACAAAGTAGCCAGCACAGAGGACAGCAGGCCTCTCTCCTCCTCTGATCCACACTCCATTTCTCCATTAATTCAGCCCAAGATTGCCTTTTTAGCAGTGTGCTATGATGTTGGCTCCCACTGCAGCTACAAGACACCCAAACTCCAAAACATTCACTATCTGACATTGGTGCAATTAACTTTTGAATGAAAAATAAATATTTTATGTTAATCTCTCCTAATTTTGTCCCTGCAATTAACACAAATTTAAGTCCTACTCCTGGGCCTCCCTAGAGCTTTGGAAGGCACTCCTAAAGAAAACACCAGGGTGGATCCAGGCACGTTGTCCAAGATGCGAAAATAGACAAGAAGGCAAAGCATCATTAGGGCCCAGGTCACCTGATAAGGCCTTGCTTATTCCTAGTAAATGGAGCAGAGAACACCCTAAAGCACTGGAGATGAGGCGGTGGGAAGCCAGTCTGTCCCGGAGAGGATGTGAGGGAATGTGAGGGACTTCGGAGGCAAAGGCAGCCCTGGATGTGTGGGCGCTTGGAAGCCAAATGGGAGCCAGCAGGTCTGTGGGCCTGGACGAGGGGCCTTGGTGACTCAGGCATCCTTCTCCACCTCCATCCTCAGCAGCTAAGACAAAGACATCACTCTGGCTTAGCCAGTTCTAGAAGACAGAGGGGTAAGGAGATTGAATGTCCACCTCACAAAGAATCTGATTTACTGCTCCTGAAACAAATGCTCAACCTTTTTCGTCTTGATGATATCCAGACTCCCAGAGGGGCACCAATTCGCTTCCACGGAAGAGAATAACATCTTCTCTGCTCTGGAATGGCAAGCCTCAGTCTGCAAGAAGAAACTCCACTTACGAAAGCAGTACCGAGAAAACACTTCCTGCAAAGACAAAGAGCGCATTAAATTGATCCCTTACAAACACATCTCAACTGGGGTTAGTTCTGCTGCAGCGAACTGTCAAAACCAAAGGCAATGTGTTGGATTTTCTTTCATCACATAAAGGAAGTCAATAAAGTGGAGCACTAAGATTTTACTAGCAAATGCATCAGCAACAAGGAACACAAGGGAACCTTGACCTCATGCAGGATTCCAGAGATTTCAATGTGTCCGTGCAGATGAGTGGGGTCAGCTGTGGCCAAGTGGTTCCACAGTTAAACCATCCATGGATTAGACTGTGGCGAGTCTAAGGTTCACTGAAGGCAACTTCTGCTTGGTGATAACTATTGGGAAGTTTTGTGTATGGCCTGTGGTCCCAGGAGGTTTGTGGCCGCTGGGTATGCGCAGTCCTCATCTCCTGTTTGCCCAAAGGCATGGTATTTGGCAGATGTTTTACCTCATTTCTGGTTTGAAATTGTGGCAATTTGTTGTTTCATTTAGTTGCTCGTTTTTCTCTCCTTTCTCTTTTAGGTTTTATTGCTGTTTTCAGTAGTATTCAAAGCATCTTTAAACCATAAATCTCAGTGCCTGGAGATTAATTATTCTTTAATTAACAGGAAAATTCATAGTATGCTGAATATAAAACAGATGTATATTAATTACAAATGGGCAGCCTTAATAAAAGGTAGAACTATCAAAACATGCTGAAAGGAAAAGTTTAAGAAATGTTGCAAAATTTGAGAGGACAGTAAAACAACAATAATAGCTACATGATTTATTTTGTGCCAAGTACTATTCTAAACACTTTATAAATATTAAATCACTTATTTTTTTCACAATTCTGTGACATGAATTTAGATGCAGAAAGAGTAAACGGCTTGCTCATGGTGGCCCTTCTGGCGGCTTGAGAGTTGGAATTTGAACCCTTAGCTACTCTGCTTCTCTCTTGATCTAGTCTATTGAGTAGAAGTCATAAAATTAGATTGCATCAATAAGACCAAATATATCACTGATTATAATGACTATTACAGGGTTAAATTTCCCTCTTGAAAGGCAATCACATTATGTCAAATCAAATGTATTGTTCACTTAATACAAAATGTCTCTCAGACACACAAATACATACACACATAAGATCAAAACTAAGATAGACAAGGGTATCAAAGTTGTTATACAGGCCTGCTTACCTCCTTGTTTTTCACATTTCTAGAGAGGTAAGGAAGTTGTTCCAGCCCCTGGACAGTTTCCCAGTCCACTCCCTCGCGTTCAGGTCTCTGTCCACGAGGGAATTATCTGACCAGAGGAATGCAGGGAAACTGACTTCTAATGGATTCAGTGACCACATTTACATACTTCACATTAAAAATTAAGCAGAGAGGGCATGTTCTACTTCCTCTTGCTGTTTTTAGGACCTGTCTGAACTTTATTGTTGTGGGACTTTGCACATTTCTACCTCTAGGAGGCCAAGCTGGCACTCTACTCTTTTGTTCCTAGCTTTCCAGCCTTTGGTTGATTAGGTAATTTGGTCATCCCAGTCTACAGGACCAACTTTCCTCAATTCAATGAAGAAGGAAAAGAAAATTCCATTTTACCCTTGGACACAGGACTAGTTGTCCGTAAGAAAACCATTACTGTTCTTGGCACTCATCCAGCTCTGTTCTCTGTTGTTTAGGAAACCAGAGAAGATGTAGCTAAGTATTTCTCTCTCTAATTGTCAAAAACAGGTGGAATTTAAACTTACTTAAGAAATTGAGAAAATAAGAACACAAAAGGCCAAGGACTTAAATAATTAACAATCTTGACTGTATAGCTGGAGATATAAAATGTAAAGGTATAGAGACACTGTTTCAACGAAAAGCAATACAACTTTTTAAAAATTGCATGTACACAGTAGATTTAAAAATCTACTGTGTATTTTGTTCCCAGTAAAATCTTAATTTGAAAGAGTGAAAATTGTAACAGGTCCATATGTAGAATAAATCCAGATACTATGAATAAAGGGTAGCCTTTCTCCCCCCAAATAAGGTTAACATTTTAAAATATAAAACAACTTCAAAATAATATTTGGACTAAAAATTAAATCCAAGATGAAATTAAAAGCTATTTAAAAGGAAATGTAATTGAGAACATTGTATACCAAAACCTGTAAGATATGGCCAAAGACGCACTCGAAGGAACATTTATAACCTTAAAATAAACATTCGATTTCAGTAGATCTGCAAAGTAAAAAGAAAAAAAGCTGAGGAAGGAATTATGAAGATAATACAAAACTTAATGAAATGTAATAAGAAGATAATAAAATAATTAGTCTTCTCTGAGCTGGGGCTCTCGCCTACCTGATGCCTCACAGAGTCCTCTCTTAATGGAGTTCTCAGACCTGCCTCACGCATCACAATGCTTGGCTGTCACTCCATGTGCTAGTGACGCTGAACTCACTACCTCGGAAGCAGCTCACCCCATCTTTTCCCAGCTCTCCTCAGAAAGTTCTTTCTCTAAATGAGCCACATTCCAGCAGCTCTTGTACTTAGACAAGTGGAGAGAGAAGATGTATTTGCAGAGGCAGAAGCTATCTCTCTCCTTGGCGAAAATATGCCACAGGGGGCCTCAGACTCCACCTCATTACAGGATTACCAGAGGGGAGGAGGCAGGTCCTGAGACACCCTCAGGGACTTCTGCGTGCCTGAGATTCTTCCCTGGCACAGGTTAGTGACAGTCACCCCCGGCCTAGCTACTAACGCACATCTCCCCCCGCCTACCTCTTCTGGAGAAAGCTTCTGTGCTGAGCACTGAGTTCAAGGAGAGCATCTGGCCTCTTCCCCTGAGAGGAGAAGGGCGGGGATGTGCAGGAAGGGACAAGGACCCAGGACTGAATCTCCAGGAGACCAAGTCCTCAGAGAAAAGAGGAAACTGGATATACTTTGATCCTTAGAGAAAAGGAAAAAAAACACACACACACACACAAAATTTCCTCTATTGGAGTATCCAAAATTTTTCCTTCATGTGAATAAAAAAAATAGAGACTCAATGGACCTATTTCCCCTTCAAAGGCAGAAAAAACATAAATATAAATGTTACTGTTTTACTTTAACTACTGCGTAGCAAGTTTCAAACTGTATAAATCACAGAATGTCAGAGGCAAAAAGAATGGCAAAGCCATCCCATGCACCCCTTCATTTGACACCTGAAGCCTGAGTGGGAGAGGAGAAGGCCTGACCCAAGGTGATGCCATGAAGGTGAGCAGCAGGCACCAAACACACCGCATCACCATGCTTGTACAAACATGGCACATTCTCCCTTCCAGGCAGAGCCCTGTCCTCCCATGCGTGTGCAGGCGCAGAGCCAGCTGGGTCCATGTGGAAGTCCCCTCCAGGGTCTGAGCTGTGTGAGAGCGATGGAAACTCCCTCATCCTCCCACAGGTCCATGTGCCTGATGGGGCATAGGTTTCTGGCCAGGGGCCAAGGAGACCAGGGAAAGCCATCCAGGAAGCGGGCCATCAGCATGACTAGGAAGCAGCCCATTGGCATAAGAACAAGACGTGGTAAGTAGGAAACCAAAGGGACCCCCATCCTGACGAAACAGTGTCAGCTCAGACTTGGGGGATCCTCCAGGCATGGGGAACAGAGGAGCATGATGCCACCCCTGCCAGAGCTCAGTCTCTCTCCCTGCAGTGGCCCAGGTGCCAGCCTCTTCGTCACTGGTCAAATGATTGTTTTACAAAGCAAGTAGAACCTTCTAGGTGTGGTTGAATGAATTTCCAATTCCATCATTTACCACCCTGGGCAAGTCACTATTTGAACTTCCCTTTCTCATCTCATTCAACAAATGAGATTATTATTAAATAAGAAATTATTTGTTGGCAGGTCTTGCTGAGCGTACTGATTTTACAACATAAAACAGAGTATGCCTTTGCAATTGTGGTCCATCTTACATATATGTAAAAAATATCTCAATTAAATGGGTGAGTGTTAATATTCAAAGATCTGGAAATGCGCACACTAAATTAACAGTGGTTCTGGGGAGAGAAGTCAGACTGGGAGGATGGGTGGAAATAGGAGTTTTGGTTCCATAGTCAGACCCACAAAGGCTTTCGGTCCCTCCGGAAGAAGAGAGGGCTGGCTGCCGTGACCTTGGGGCCTCCAGTGCTGTGATTCTGGGGTTCCTGACTGTGACCCTGTAGCTCCACCTGCTCCACAGCCCTGCAGACAACACCAAGGGGAGTTCAGACCTCAGTGAATATCTTTCTTTCTCTGCTCACTGTCTCCACGGGGGGTATGGGGCTACCTTAGCTGTGAAAGCCTCTTCCTGCACGAGTGAGCTGAATACTGAGAGATGGAGTCCAGCTAGATAAATAAACCAAGTCCCTGCGGCGGAGACCCTTGCCGGCTTCCATAGCCAAGAGAAGCTTCCCGCCGATGGACAGCCACGCCAGGCAGCTGACAGGCCTCCTCACATTTCAGGGTTTGGGGGAGGAGAGCCATGGGGGACAAAAGATGATCAGCCCTGTAAGGTATCCCATATTGCCGTTCCTCACTGTGCTAAAACCGCGGGAAGCCTGGGGATTCTCTTTTGCAGAGGAGAAGTGTTTGCTCACAGCTGGCTGGATCCTGGAAAACAGTGGAGGGGGAGGCAGAGGACCTGTATGGAGATGCTAAGAGGCTGTCAGGAGAAGCCACAGGGGGGCCAATGCCCAGCTTTGTTATTAATGTGCACACAGACCCATGGGGGACAGACAGGCCTGTCTCAGGGGAGAGCGATGGCTTAGCAGAGGAGGCATTACAACCTCACTCTCGGCTCCCGGCTGTCTGCTGAGGGAGAGGTGCTGTGACGGGAAAGGTCAAGGTGATATATTGATATAGAGTGATGCCCAAATTGCTTTGTCAGATGCCTATGTCATTATCCCCTAAGACATTTGCACCATGGGGACAGGTGGCAAGACAAGAGCTGTTGAGGAATGAATTGCAACCCAAGTTCTTGCTGTGTTCTGCAAAGGGGGCATGCCCTCTGCTCAGAGGCCAGCTTGGTGGTGTTGAGCCACGGACCTGCTGGGAAGGAGGATATCTCCGGGCTTTGTGAGGATCAAGAGAAATCAAAAACATCAGTCCCTCACACTGCCCCAGGACCCTGGTTGGTACTACTCGTTTGGAAATAAGATTAGGAAGAGGGGGCAGAAGTAAAAAGGGAGCCTAGGGAGCAGCAAAGAAAGTAAGGATGTCTGACCCAAAGCAGTGAGAGCACTTTATGATCCTTTTCACATGCGTCAGAGCACTGACCCTCCTGTCCTGGCTCACCGTGCTTCAGCCACAGTGGCCCTCTCTCAACGTGTCTGATGAGTCAAGCTCCTTCCTTCGCTGAGTCTTCAGACCAGGCTTCAGCACAGGCTGTGCTTCCCACCCCCACAGTGATTTCACATCCACCTCTCCCGCAGGTCTGTCTCATGCGTGAAGATGGAGACCTTTATGCCATCTTCACCAGCACAATGCCTGGAACACGGGAAGCGCCCAGCACCTTCCAGTTGAACTGAATAATCTGAATAATCATGACATGAGTCAAGAATAGCATTCCCATTTTTGGACAAATAAACTGAGGCTCTGTTTTTTTTTTTTTTTCCTTATCCTAAGTGTAAGAACTGGGAGCTTGTTCCAGAGCTTCTGATTCTAAGTCTCTTTCATATGCTACATTCTCAAAGTTAAGTCAGATCCTAAATTAGGAAGGACTGCCTTGGCCATTTTCGATTGGCCCACACCAAAATCCCCACGAAGGTGTCTTCTGGGGCTTCACTGGAAGGGACACAACAAAAGAAGTCAGTGCCAGGCTGTGAGCACTTCAGAGAGTGTGTCCGCGGTGCCAACTCCCCTGCTCTGCCCCAGAGCAGGCGCTTCCAGTGCTGTAAGTTTAAGCTGGGAGCCACGAGTTTCCGCTGCACTCCGGAAGCACTAATACCCGCGTTCTCTATGTGCCAAACACCCTTCGAAGCACCTTACAGATTGTGGAGCTGCCTCCAGGATGGCCCCGCTGATCATCGGGCTGTGTGTGTGGCTTTAAGGCTACCCTAGGAACAGCATTGCAGCTCCCCCTGTTCTCTTGGGTTACTTGCTCTGGGGGAAGCTGAGCTATGCGGGGAGGACACTCAACTAGCCGGTGGAGAGGCCCCTAAACAATTTGCCAGCTGTATGAACCAGCCACTGTGGAAGAGGATCCCTCAGTGGAGCCTTCGGATGATAGCAGCCCAGCCTGACATGACAGCAGCCACATGAGACCTACCGAGGAGAACTGCACGCGAGCCTCACCCAAAGTTCTGACCTACAGAAACCATGGAAGATCATAAATTGATATTTTTAAGCCACTAAATTTGGAGTGACTTTTATGCAGCAATAGATAACTGATGCACATTAATAACTGATTTAATCTTTACAATAACATAAGGAGTAAGTATACTATTATCTTTAACACATGAGGAAATGGGGCAAACAGCCAGGATACATTGGGCAGAGCCGTATGGTTTGAGTCCATATGGCGTGTCTCACTGCTCTATCCAACACAGTAGCCAAAATTAATTAAAACTTTTGAAAAATGGAAAGTTCAGTCTCTCAGTGGCACTAGTTACATTTCAAGTGCTCAGTGTGGCAAATGGCTACCATATTGGAAAGTGTGAATATAGAACATTTCTGTCATTGCAGAAAGTATGATTGGACACTGCTAGTATAGAGCATGTGCTATTAATCACTAAATAATATTCCAGCTAAAAATAAATTGGAGATCCTTGCATGAATTCACTAAGGGGTTTACCCCCTTGTTAGCTGGTCCTGGAATGTAAGTGACTAGATGGTACAGACAGAGGGCTCTGGGCTGTCAAAGATTCATTCCCTATTCTGGATGTATGGGGTTGGAAGGGACTCACACCTCATAGAAACCCTCTACCTCCTTCCCATCCTTCCTTGAGCTCCCCTGGCATTCTTCTTGTCACTCAGCACGTTAAAGCTCAGTATGCCAAGGCATCACCCTTGGCCTGTGGTCCTCTTCTCTCAGCTCCATCCCTGCTTGGTTTTCTCTCTGCTGATCACTAGCCCCACCCCCACCCCATGTGGAGTAGTTCCTCAGCCTGGGTTCAGTGCTGGCCATGGAAAGTAAGATACAGCCTCTTCCTTCATGGACCTCACATTCCATTGGGAGGTTCACTACAAGATGGTGCCAGGCCCTTTAATAGAAGAATCTCTGAGGAGCTATGGAAAGACAGAGACTGGAATAGGAAACATGTATGTGCCTGGAGGTGTTTGGGAAGGACACGTGGAAAGATGGCATTTAAATTGCTCTAAGCAGGCAAAGAGGCCCTGGCAAACAGTGGAGAAAAGCAGGGGCATTTCAGAATGAGGCAATGACTGGAGAGCATGGTTTGCTCCAAGAACAATGAGGTCTGTGGGAGTCACAGTGATGAGATAGAAAAGGAGACTGATGCCAGGCTCTGCAGGGCCTCGAATGCATGCTAAGATGTGTGGACTTTGCATAGGAAATAGGATGCCTTTCCATTTGCATTCACATTTTGGGCACTGTATTCCAGGTCTAAAGCTACCTGGTAATTGGTGCACATTGGAAGGTGACTGGGGAGGCCAACACCATTTTAGATGTAATTTCACCACCTCCCCACTAACTCTCAGCTGGGTTCAGGTGGGTGATAAATAGCCTGTGGGAACATGGCAGAGCCTGATGGCCCAGATGTAGAGGGATTCTGATTAACCTATAGAAGAGCTGTAGTTCAATTCACTGAAAATCAATTTTATGAAAGCCAGTTCACAATGTACGTCCGATGAATATCTTAAACGTGGTGAGGTAGATTGTTGCAGCTGCCTTGCTGACAGAAGCAGAGGCAGGGGCAGAAACCCAGGCCAAAGCAGTGCCAATACAGGGTCAGAACATAGATCCACAAAGCGAGTACAACAGTAAATTGCATTTAAGGGAAAGCCCACCCATTTGCGTATAAAATGGTATATGAAAACGCAGAGGAGCAAAATCCTCAACAAATCAGGTGGCAGGTCATTCTGTGATTTGGAATTTGGTCACTTGATTCTCAATGAACTAGCTAGTGACAAATTGATTTCTAGTGAATATATCTGCTTCCCAGGAAAAGGCCCTAAGCAGAGGTCTACACCCGTGGCTTCCAGAGCACTCACTTTGGTCACCTACCCAGGCATAAGTAAGAAATTTAAAGAAAAGTGAACTTAACTCTCTGCAGCTCCCCTATGTCCTCACCTCACAGCTCAATTTCTCTGAACAGAAGGCTGATGTCATTTTCCACAGTGTGTCTCAATCCTTTTTCCTGTCCTTTCCCATGTTCACTCAAACGTCCATTCTTCAGGTTACTTTCTCTCTTATTCCCTTGCTCTCAGCCTCACTCTCCTGCTCACTCCTGCTCTTTCTTCCTATAAACAATGATATAAATTACCACTTAGCTCGAGCTGCTTAGTGTAGTCTTGTCTTTATGGAGACAGCATGCTTCATAATTGATCGCCTTTGTGAAAAAGCACAATCCCTGTAATTAGGAGCCCTTTGATGAAGAACCCAAGCTCTATAACTCAGGAGATCATAAGCATTTCTACTCTGGTGAAGTCGGTTTAATGCTAAAGAAACATGTGTTTCCTGTTCCTTATTCTAAATTGATTGGACCATTTGTCTAATTTAAACACTCTATAAATTACATACATCCTCCAAAGATAGGGATGAGATCGAGGTACCTGATATATGCTTTTTCATAAGGCTTGAATCCATCACTGTCTTCCACCAGGCCCCTTAGCTTTCTCCTGAGTGGACGGAGGCCCCATAACTCTCTGATCTACTCCATTTTCTCTGACGTCCCTTAGGATCCTTGTTCAGACAATTTGACCAAAGAATTATGGCTGACTTTCAGAAGGCGTGGATTGGAGGCTAAACTAGTGCTGCATCCTTCACTAGCCTATGTTTTGTTGGCACAACTGTCAAATTCTCTCCAGATTCTCTCCCCATTTTGTCCATTATTGTAAGAGACTTGACAAGGGAAAAGTCAAGGTACGTAGATTGGGTATGGATGTTTGTGGCATGCAATTATTCACCATTACTGGCTGATTTAGCACAACTGAATTTTAGAAAAAACTCGCTTGTTCTAATCATTCAGTTTCTTTGGTATGTGAGCCTTCAAGAAGGGTAAAGACCTCTTTGGGATTCGGCATCTCCAATTGGCAGATTCACTTGGCTTCTCAAATCTTCTTAGGGAAATTGTAGTCTGGTTATCAATTAGACTCCATTTCACTATAAATCAATAAGAATTCATTTCATTTTAGTTTTTGTTTTCAAAATCTGGTCTTTATTCTCATGCTCATCTGTTAAATTGCATATTAAAAGAATATATGAACTGGAAGGGAAATAAGATCTCAATGAATTCAAGCCCCTTATTTTATAAATAGGCTGAAAACAAACAACAGGTAGCAACTGAGACGGAAATAGAAATATAATTCTTGAATGTTGGTTCATTTTCTAGGTGTCAAAAAATACGACAAAATCAGGAATCAGAGAAGCCTATAATCACTGCTACCATGTGGCCTTGCACAGTGGTTTCAGCTAATGCAATAAGTCAAGAAAAACAAATAAATCTGTAATTTTGAAAACAAAAGAGAAAACTTCATCTATATTTGCAGATTGAAAGGATCATGTACCTACAATACCAAGAGAAATAACAAAATATTAAAGCTATAATAGCATTCAGTGAGGTGGGTGATAATAATAAAAAAACACCATACAGAAATCAGTAACTTAAAAAAAAATAGAAAAATATTCTTTTTAAAGAAATTCACAAGCCCATAAGATTCCTAAAAATTACTACTAAGATATGTACATGGTGCATATAAATAAAACAATCATACATTATTGAAGGACATGAAAGACTGGATCAATGAAAGACAAACCACGTTTCTAGATGAGAACCTTTCATACTATAAAATTATCAATTCTAGCAAATCAATTAGTAGATTCAATACACCCATCATGATTCTCACAAGATGTTTTATGAAACTTGACAAGCTGATTCTAAAGTTCTTCTGGAATAGAAAACATATAAGTACAACCAATAAAATTTCGAGTAAGAGCAGTTATGAAGAGAGACTTGCTGTTCCAGGTTTCGAAACATATTTTGAAACAATATTGATGGAGGAATTGTTAATTAACCAATGGAACAGAAAAAGACTAGAAATGAATGCATGTATAGTGTATTATAAAAATAATATTTCAAAACAGTGAGGGAAAGGATTCATTTTGATATATAAATAAACAAACTTCTATACAACCAGCAATCCAATTTGAAGAAAAAAAGTGAACTCCTGCTTTGACGCCATATGTAGACGTGAATTCTAGCTTCAATAAAGAGATAAACATAAAACTGTCAATGGAATAAAAGTACATATAGGAAATTATTTTTTATAAATTTTGGTGGGAGAATCCTTTTTAACGAGGCATATACGTCATCATAAAATAAAAGAATGAAAGTTTTGTTACATAAGATTTAAAATGTCTATATGACGGAAGATATCATAAAGTTAAAAGACAAGTGACAGAGCGACAAGAGGGGAAAAATATTTGCAACATTATTAACAAACAACGTCCAGTAACAATTTCCAGAATATACATGGAACACCTACAAAAATTAAAAAGGTAAACAATATAACATGTAACGTAGGCAAAGTATATGAATACAAGATTCATAGCAAAAGGTATTAATGACCAATAAACATATAAAGGATGCAGTACTCGAGTCAATTTTAAAACAAGTAACGATGTGGAGGGAGAAATGAAGAGAAGAACTGGATTAGCATTGAGACAAAGAAGCATCCACTGATTTGAGGAGAATTGGTGTCTTCAGTATTAAGTCTTCCTATTCAGGGACATGACTGGTCTCTCCATTTCTTCAGGTCTTGTTATGTCCCTCACTAAATGTAATTGCTTCATTTATATAGATATACATTTTTGGTTAAATTGCTTTTATTCCCTTTCAGAGTTTCCTCATGTTCCTGAGTCTTTTACTGCCCTTATAATAATACATTGTTATTATATCACTTAAGAAATAAACAAGAACTATAGTAAAGGTTCAAGTAATATTCTCTGGGAACAGTGGGAGAACATGAAAATCTCATAGAAGAGAGTGTTGAAATTGGTATTTAAAAAGCAGGACAGTTTTTGACACATGGCATGTAAGAAAATGTGGAGATGGGAGAGAAAGGAGACGATGATGATTGGTGCATGAAGGGACCAGCTTGGATCCTAGTGCAGAAGACCCTGGGACCTACACAGCAGAGCACAGAGGTGCCCTCACTCCAGGTGAGAGGACATCCCATATGGGCCAGGGCTAAGAGTGTTTTCAGCACACACCACCTCTATCCTCCTTTTCACCTCCCTCCACCCTAAGCCCAGAGTCCTTGAGTTTCTCCCTTATCTTTTTCACATCCTCCTCACTCCTCCAGGTTGATACCTCAGACCTCTGGACCTCTTGACTGAAATAAAAGCCTTGAACCAAACTGCCCTGTGCAGGAAGGCATACTGCTTCCTTGTGTCTTTCTTCAGGTCCCCATTGGCTTTACCTGGATGGGTGTGTGGGCTCTACCTTTGGCATTCACTCTCTTGGACTTGGACATCTCTTGCACATTGGTAGCTAAATTCTAACTCTTTTCTTCCAGTTCACTCTGGCCACTTGATATAGCTTTGGACTCCACCAGCTAATTCTCCAGCCTTCCCATAGTTTTCCTGGCTGTCCTATCTAGTGCTGCTTTACATATCTTGTTCAGGTCTTCCCAGTGGTGAGGACAGATGATGCTTCTACAGAGGCATGTTAACACCATTGTCTTTCAGAAAGAGATGATTGGGCCTTCAGGTCCACGTGCATCAATTCCGTTTAAACCTGTCATCAGCAGATGAAGCCACACTCCCTCAGAACTTTGCAGCATTAAATGTGAACTGATGGATGCTTCCTGTGCTTCTTTTCCCTTACCTCAGAGAGAAGAGGTGCCCTTAACCCTTAACAAGTTGAGAACTTGAAGAAAGCTAACATGTTAGCCCACCAACCCATGTCTGCAGACACTTAACAGAATAGCTCCAATGTTTTAACCAGTAGCAAAGTCTACATAAAGAGACCACCACAAGGAAAGCCACCTTTAAGTAAGGAGGATCATCTTGAATTCACCACATCCCACTGATTCCCAGGAGGTGGCCATGACTAGAACATGAGAATGAGAATATCAGTTCCAGCAACCAGAGCAATCCAGGAGCCTCTCAGCAGGAGGTGGACCATCTCTAAGTAATAAGTGGACACCTCACTCAGCTTCTGTTTTAACTTCTTATGTATGTGACTGGAACACCGAGTTTGGAAAGTTAAAATCAGCTTTCCTAAACTCCGTAGCAGCTAGGGTTCTGGGTGATTTCGTTTCTGCTAATCAGATGAGCTTTCCCAACACTTTAATTTGGAATAGAATTAAATATTCTGTAAATGGACTAAATACACCAATTAAAAGACAGAGATTGGCAGACCACATTAAAAAACATGACCCGAATATATGTTGTCTATAAGAAACTCACTTCAAGTATAACAATATAGGCAGATTGAAAATAAAAGGATGGAAAAGATATACAATGCCAACATTAATCAAAGAAAGCAGGAGTAACTATATTAATATCAAATAAAGTAGATTTCAGAGCAAAAATAATTACCAGAGACAGAGAGACATTATATAATGATTAAAAAGTCCATCTACTAAGAAGATATAATGATGCTAAATGTGTATGCACCAAACAAGAGAGCTACAAAACACGTAAAGTGAAAAATGATGGAACTGAAAGGAGACACAGACAAATTAGCAATTACAGTTGGAAACATCAAAACCCCTCTCAACAATTGGCATAATAACTAGATAGAAAATGGGCAAGGGTACCATCAACCAACAGGGACTAACCATTTATGAAATACTCCACTCAACAGCAGAATACACATTCTTTTCAAGTGCCCACAGAACATATGCCAAGATAGACACTATCTTAGGCTATAAAACTAGCCTCGACAAATTCAAAAGAATTGAAATCACAGAGAATGTATTCTCTGACCGCAATAAAATTGAGCTAGAAATCAGTAACAGAAAGATGACAGGAAAATTTCCAAACACTTGGAAATTAAACAGCACACTTCTAAATAAGCTATGAATCAAAGAGGACGTCTCAATGGAAATTAAAAATACACTGAACTAAATGAAGTTGATAATATAACATCAAAATTTGTGGGGCACAGGTAAAAGCAGTGCTGGGAAGGAAACTTATAACACTAAATGCATACATTAGAAAAGAGGAAAAGTCTCAGTAATTTAAGCTTCTTCCCTCCCCCCAAGAACCCGGAAAAAGAAGCACAAAATAAATCCAAAGCTTCTGGAAATAGATAAGAGCAGAAATCAGTGAAATTGAAAACAGAAAATCAATGGGGAAGTCAATGAAACAAGCAACTTTGAAAGATCAATGAAACTGGCAAACCTCTAGCAGGATGGACAAACTAAAAAGAGAGAAGACGTGAATTACGAATATCAGAAATGTAAGAGGAGATATCACTACAGAACCTTCAGGCATCAAAAGGATAATAAAGGAATACTATGAACAACTCAACATACAAAAATTTGAAAACTTAGATTAAATGGACCAATTCCTTGAAAAGGGAAAATTACCCCACCTTATTCCATATAAATAAATAGTTTGAATAGCCCACAACTGTTAAGGAATTTGAATTTGTAATTTTAAAATCCCCAAAATGAAATCTTAGGCCCAGATGGTTTCACTGAAGAATTTTACCAAACATTTAAAGAAGTAACACTAATTCTACACGTCTTTTCCAGAAAATAGGAGCGGAGGGAACACTTCACCAAAATTTAAAACTTTTGTTAAGAGAATTAATAAGACAAGCTACAGAGTGTGAGAAAATATCAGCAACCACATATCCAACAAAGGACTAAAATCTAGAACATATAAAGAAGCCTCAAAACTCAATAGTAAAAATAATGCTAATAATCAACTTAGAAAATGCAAAAAAGACACAAAGAGGCATTTTAACAAAGCAGATATACAGATGGCAAATAAGCACGTGAAATAATACTCGGCATTAGCCTTTAGGGAAATGCAAATTAAAACCAAAATGAGATATCACCATACACCTATCAGGATGGCTAAAATAAAAAATAGCAACACCAGCAAATGCTGGCATGAATGCAGAGAAACTGGATCACTCATACATTGCTGGTAGGAATGTAAAATGGTGCAGCCACTCTGGAGAACAATTCAGCAATTTCCTAAAAGCTAAGTATGCACCTACCTTATGAACCAGTAATTATGGGCATGAAACCCAGAGCTAAATTAATTAATAAAGGGCTGAAACTTAGATCCATGAAGACAAGTTCACATAAAAACCTGTTCACAAATATTTATACAAGGTTTATTTATAACAATTAAAAGCTGGAAACAACGCAGATGTCCTTCAGCAGGTAAATGGTTAAACAAGTTGGGTATATCCATACCATGGAATATTACTCAGCAATAAAAAGAAACAAACTATTTATACATGCAATAACCTGAATGAATCTCTAGAGAATTAGGCTGAGTGAAAAATGCCCATCCCAGAAGATAACATACTTTATGATTCCATTTATATAACATTCTTAAAACGAAAAAATGATAGACATGGAGAAGAGAATAGTGGTTTCCAGGGGTTAAGGAGGGATGGGGGCAGGAGGGAATTGGCAACATGAAGGATCCTCGTGACGGAAATATTCTGTATCTTGACAATATCAATGTCAATACCCTGGTTGTGATATTCCAGGCTATGAATGTACCACAATTTGTTAATTCATTGGGGGAAACTGAATAAATAAAGTGTACACTGTGTATTATTGCTTACAATTTTATGTGGACCTACAATCTCAAAATAAAAGGTTTAATTTTTTAAGACGAAAAAAATCCTGTAGGCAAATGGGAACAGGAGAAAAATGAATAAATGACTCTGTTAATTCTTTCCACTACAAATTGTCTTTCACGAACCCCTCAGGGTCTCTCTTGAATAGGACTTCTAATTCCAGCGAAATAATCTACTCTTTATCCTGAAGATGGAATCAAGGCGGCGCTATCACCATCTACCTCAATGAACTGCACACTTCATCCAAATCACCTCTTCCTTTGCTAAGGTTCAATCAATTTGTTATCTCAAAAATTCTACGCCAGCTTAAGTAATGAGGCTTTAGACATAATCATTTCACTACTGATCACTAAAATAATCAAATTAAGCTCTATAAAAACTTAATTGGAAACAAGACTGATTGGAGATGTTTGTTGAGAACCTCTACCACAGCATTATTGCCAAAATGAGGGTGGGCAGGAAATTTAAGGGCTCAGTTTCCAAACCTAAACTCAGCAATAGCCCCCTTCGCTTTCACTCATGTCTAAATACCTTCCTTGGTTCAGGTTTTTAGACAAACTTTGTGTGTGCCCACGTGCCACAGCAAACAAGAACATCAGCACTCCTCTCCACCACCCTCTGCTAATGACAAGACGGACTACTGTGATCCAGGAGAGACTTTCAGAAACAGCTGACCCTGTGGGCTAATCATGCTTAGAGAGAAGAGTAAAACATTCACTTGGCTGAAGGGTGACTTTTGCTCTTGGCAGACATTCCACACTATTCTATTCAATGAATCAGTGGGCTCCATTACTTATGTTTGGGGTGCATTTTGTAGTCCATATATCTTGTGACTCTCAGGGAGAGAGAAAATCCAAAATCCTAGTAGGGCTAGCCAGCTGATGGAACCAATGCCTAAAGCTCCAGATTGATACCATATCTTCTCTGTGGATCTAAAGCCTAGATCTTAAACCAAGTACTTGTCTAGCCGCTTGAGTTAACTTCAAAGTTCTTTCCCCAGGAACCATCTTTATTCCACCCAGTGGACCCCTTATGGCCTGTTTCCATGCAGAGGTGGGACAGATCTCCATTTGGAGATGAATTCATCAAGCTCCGTAATTTCCATAACTGAAAGTTAGACCAGGCTGAGCCCACTGTGTCCTGAGCCAGTGAGAACTAGGCACAGCAGGTGCTAGAGTGCTGTCTCTGCCAGGTGGAGGATGCTGCCCTATACCCTATGCCTTAGCATCGCATGCTCCCCTCGGTACACCCAGCCAGCCACTGCCTTGCTCCAATCACTACCAAATATGTCCAGTCTAAGACTGGGTTTCTGCTCTGTCTCTAAATTTGTATTCTAGTTCCTATTTGGCTCTGACCCCAAATTTTCTGGCCTGGACGGGCTTCCTTTTCTTTAAGGGCTGAAACCTGATCCTTTACCTCCCAGCTACTGACAACTCAAGATGTTATCACTCATCTGACTGAGCTTTGCCAGTTGTCAAAGATTCAAAAATGTTTCCAGAATGACATGAAGCAGAAATTCTTGTTGATTTTTCTGCATTCACATAACCAGATTCACCCAAAAAAAGAGAGAATTATCCTAATTCAGACCCATCTTGGACAACCCTGGACAACTGGGATGTTCAATTCAATTTAATTTAATGAAAATGCCTTTAGTTCTCCTGTGTCTGGCACTCTTCCAGCTGTTGGAATTATAAAGATTATTATGACACAGCTCTTGCCCTCCCGAAGCTTGTTGCTAATTAGGAAAACATACATATAAACAGGGCTCTTCAATCTAACATTGTAAACAACTTAATAAGATATGAATTTGTGGCTCATTGAGAGTAGTGCATGGATGCTCCTAGAGGAAGAGAGAAGGTGAGTAGAGGTGGGAAGAGATGTAGCAAGGGCAAAAAAGGGAGCAAGAGATTCCCCAACACTAGAAAGAGCAAATCAGATGTCATCAGCAGGCACCTGCACTAACCTACGTGGAGCACCCCAGATAGGTGGGAGGACCACAGAGAGGACTGCTTATGTGGTAGCCTCAGGGAAAATGGATCAGGTCCCAGGGTTCTCAGCTTCAGCAAAGAGCCCCCCACCTAAGCGTGGGATGGAAGCCTAGTACTGTACTGTCTGCCCACAGGGAGGCAGGCAAGAGCCCATGTGGACTTGGACAAGGAATGAACCAAGGGCAGCCAGTGCAGGTGATGAACAAGAGTCCCCCAGATACCCTGTTGGAAGCAAGACCCCTCAAGCCTTCATAGAATTTTGAGGTGGGTGGAACAAACCCCCCTTGTGGAGATGATAGATTTTTCTGTCAGCCCTACCAAAAGTGGGGCTCAAAGCTGATTATAATTGATCTTATAAAAATAAAGCACTGTAACCATTTTGTGTGTATGTGTGTGAAAGATGAAAACTCTACAATGATAAGCACAGAGTCCAGAAGAAATACAGAGGATGGCAGCTGACATAGAGGTGGAGTCCAGAGAAATCTTCATGGAGAAGCTGATGGGTAAACTGAGTCTTGAAGAGTGGGTTGGAAGTATTCAGGTAACAGGAAATGAGGGGGCATAAAGGGGACCAAATGAAGTGAACCATATGGGAGGTGGGGGACTGGAATAAAAGTTCAGCTGAGGGGCACCAGCAGATGTGCCTCTGGGGCCAAGCCCACAGTCCTCTCGGGCTTGGCCTGCCGTGGTTCCCTAGTTTCTATTTGCGCAGTCCCTGAAACCTGGCAACATGTTTGTGGGGTCACTCTAGCCCCCTGTTTCCTCTTCAGGAACTACCCCAGGACCACAACCAAAAGAGTATCTCATTTACTTTGTCATGAACTGGGCATTCTTAATCTTTCATCACAGCTAGGATGGTAGAACATTCATACTGAAGGTGGTTTAGCAATAAGTTAGTCCACAATCGTCCTTGTGCAGAAGGAGAAATTGAAGGCCCGAGAAGGGAAATTACCTATCGCTTGTCACACATCTACACAGGGGTGAAGCTGAAATCTGTATTCAGGTTCCCTAATAGCTAATCCTCTGCTCACGGATTAGCAGCTGCATTGCATAACTTGTTCACGTGGTTCTATGTGGATGGGTCCCCAGGTGCCCCTCAGCATTGTGTGGCGTACTTGCTGCACTGCACCACACAGGGGGCTGCAGACACCGGCCGTGGGCTTACAGTGGCTTCTTTCGGGTTTCCATGCCTGCCATTTGGGGAGTTCATGACAATGAGCAGAAATGGCACCAGAGCCCTCCCTCCTCAGGGGATGACAGTGCCCAGTGCAGGGGAAGAGAACAGTGTCTTTTTCAACAACAGAAATGAGCTCAGCAGGGAGAAGGACCAGAGACGACTGCTGTTTCCCTTCTTGCTCTAACCATCATCTCCCACTCCCACTTCACCCACCCTCCAATTCTCTTCTACTGCCATCTAGAGACCATGGGACAGCAAAAGCATGTGAAGGAGCTTCCCAGTATGTAAGCCGAGGACAGAAAATGTGGCTCTTGTCACCAAAGAAGCATGGGCTGAGCCAGGCCCTTTAACTGACCTCCTTCTGAGCATGGCTGGTGGCCACCAACCCCTGGACCCCAGACCCCATCCCCAGGTGGCATCCATCATGATTCTACAATGGTTGACTGAAAACCCATCTTGAGAAATGCACTTTTCCTAAGAAAGGGGAACTTGAAAGGCTCAGACTGTTGGAAAGTAATGAAAACCTTCTTGATGGAGAAGCTGATAAAAAGGAGAAGAAGGACATGTGAGCAATGTGGAGGTGTCCAGCCCCAGAGCCCAGGCCAGGCAAGGGCTCTCAGCCCAGGGTGACTGCTGCTGAACTAGAGAAGCCAGCTGGAGGACGACTAGGGGAGGCACCTTGCGTCTGGGCTAGAGCCACTCTGGGGAGTCTTCAAAGCAACATAAGAAGTGGGCTAGCCAGCAATTCACCAACTGGAGATTTCCAGAAATGGGCCTCTCAGATACTCCCCAACTCACATCTTTATGCACTGAACTTGTTTCGTGCTAAAGTTACCCAAAAAGAGGTGCTAGGCTGTGCTGCCCTCTCTAGATGGTTACCATGTCCTGTTCCGTGTACAGTTCCATGTACTGTGTAGATTCAGTTGGGAGGGGGAGTGAAATTTAGGAAGCAGAGCTGGCAGAGGGGGGCTATGGGAGAAAGCCAGTCACACACCGTGTCATATCCATGGCCTCTTTAGAGGTAGAAGGGGCCTGCAAAGTGTGGTGATATTGAAGCATGTCAACAAATCCACAAATTCTTTGACATTCCTCCTATCAAAAAGTGGAGTCTATTCTCCCACTCCTTAAATATGGGCCAGTCTTAGTGACTTACTCCTAACAAATCGAATGCACCAGAAGTAACTTGCAAAGCTAGATCATAACATTGGATGATGCAGCTTCCACCCGACTCTCTGTCTCCCTCTCCTTCTCTCTCTATCTCTCTCTCTCTCCATCTCTATATCTAATCTCCCTCTCCATCTCTCCCTCTCTATCAGGATGCTGGCACTTGGCACCTAGCTACCATTTTGTTAGGAAGCCAGGTGGCCACATGGAAATCCACATGCGGGTGTGAGTGAGTGAACCCTCCAACA
Source organism: Tapirus indicus (assembly GCA_031878705.1). Lineage (NCBI taxonomy): Eukaryota > Metazoa > Chordata > Mammalia > Perissodactyla > Tapiridae > Tapirus > Tapirus indicus. The sequence goes on from CM062921.1 coordinate 78,495,895, forward strand.
ATTGTAGGCCCAGGCTGTCGAATCGCCCCAGATGGCACTAAGTGGCCCAAATTCCAGATTCCTGAGCAAATTAAATGTTGTTGATTTAATCTGCTAAATTTGGGGGTACTTTATTGCACATCGATAGATAACCAGACCAGAAAGCTTCTTGCTCAAACTTCTCATGTTTGTGTGTGGAAGCTGCCCACGGGGGAATGCTTGGTCCAGGCTGCTCTGAGACTGGATGGAGCTGCTGCTCGGACTTGGGCTCTCAGCCTCCCTGCCAGTGCCATGTCCTCTGCCCCACATGGGGCTACTTGGTCTGTTTAATGGCAGAGCACTCCTGGGAGAAGTGGGAGATGAGGAAGGGGGAGCATCTGGGTCCCACCAAGTGGCGTCACCTGAAGAAGCTGTGCCTTCTCATACAGATGTGAAGCCGCAGGCTGGGCCTGGCTCCCACCACCCAGGCTCCCAGGGATGGGACCTCCTTGCATGGCACCAGCTCCTATTTGTATCAAGGGCCCTGGACACCCAATAGGGGCTGAGGAGACAATGGTGGTGCCTTTTACCAGGTCTCTGCATGCTGGGAGGCAACCCCACACAGAGGTGGAGAGACTGAAGCCATCTGCAGCCCTGGAGTGGCTGCGTGGACCCCCCAGGGCCTCATCTGAGGTGGGGGGAGTCAAGGAGCAGGGGCTCCGCCTTGGAGCCCAGAGTCAGGGGTTCATAGCGGAGAAACAGCAGCACGGCCTCATTCACATGCTCTCTGCCCAGGCGTGAAAGTAGCATCCGGTTCCCCACAAAGAAAGAACAAGCCGTCTTACAGGGTCTAGCTTGTCATCAGAAGAAAAAAGTGCTGTGCTCCTTGGTGGATGCAGACGGAATTCACTGGCTACGAGGGATGGAGACAAGGTGGAGTCAGTGGGGTGGGAACATCTCAAAGCAAAGAGGTGGGACCTCTAGGAGCCAAGAGAAAGGCCTCCAGACGCGGTGAGGGCTCTCAATTTTTCCTGCATGTACTTTAGTTTGCACCTTATTGGCTGGCAGTCCTGGCATCAGCCTATCAGTCAGCAAAAGCATGCTAAATAATTCCTGTGAGCCCAGGACACCCCCAGGCACTCTAGAGCACAAGAGGGTCGGACAGGGCGCTGTCCTTGAGGAGCTGCAACCCCGCACCTGCAGGACATCCCAAAGGAAAGCTGAAGGCTCATGTAGGGTGGTGAGTCCTGAGTGGCTGTTGCCCACACAGGGCAGGAGGAGGGGGTGGAGCTCACAGGGGACTTGAGCTTCGTAAAGGTGGAGGATGGGGCCTGCGGGTGGTGAGGGGTGAAGGCCCAAATGTGGGGCCTCGGGAACTCAGCCACAAGTTATGGAGCATCCTCTGTACATGCAGCCTGGGCTGGACCACTCATCTCCCACACACCCAGCACTCTTCACCTGAAAAGAAGACTCCCAGGCCTGATCCCGCCAGAGCTCCAGCCTACGCTCTCTCTGTCCACCCCAGCTCCCACCCACTGGGCGCCCCTCTCCATCACGCTGGCTTGTTGATGAAACTCTGGGTCTGTCTCTCCAGCTCTGTGCAGGACTTCATCCCATTCCTTTGGCAGCTGCAGTGCTTGTTCAGGTGTGGCACACAGTAAGTTCTCTATAACCCCGGGGTGACTGAAGGGCTCAGAGACCCACGGGAGCTCGTGGTCTGATGAAATAAGACACACCAAGAGTCCGTGGCAATGCAGGGCGCAGCATAATCGGGCCGTTAATGACAGCCACATGCAAATGCTGTGTGAGGCCAGTGAAGGGAGAGATCAGTTCTCAGGAGTTTCCTGGAAGTCTTCCTGCAGGAAGGAGCACATGACAGCTACCCTGAAAGATCCATAAGATCTAAGGGTCAATATATGAGAGCTGACAGGAGAGAAGGGTGGAAATCTAGGCAAAGGGAATATTTTTAAGAAAGACTCAGCAATAAGAAACCCTGTAACTAAATCAGGGAGGAGACCATGCTTCTTCAGTGGGCAGGAAGAGAGGGTTTATAATGCCACAATGCCCCACACAGTGTGCTGGTGGCGGGGGGATTGTAGGGGCCTAGAGAAGGAGCGATCCAGAGCAGGGAGAATGCAGCTGGGCCCAGCCTGGTAAACATGCAAAGCAGGGGTGGGAAGGTCAGGCGGTGTCCCTCAGAAGGCTCACTTGAGCACCAGGCACCATGGGCAGGGACTGCAATGGCAGAGGAAGTTCTGGGAGGGCGTTGCCCTGGGCCTGGCCCTGACTCCCACCTGCGCTGTGAAGCCAGCAGGCGGCCCAGGAGGAGCTGCGCCCTGTCTTAGTTGGGTTTGCTGGGAGCAGACCCCGAGACGAGGCTCCACACATGTGAATTACTAGGGATGTGCTCCAGGAAGACCGAGGGGTTTCGGGGGAGCTGGGGTGTGATCTCAGACCAATGGTCCTGCCTCCCGCAGATACTGGGACACAAAACCTCCCAGGCATGTTCTGCACTCCAGTGCTACAGCAGCTCCCATTGCCCAAGAGTCCTCCAGGGAAGAGCCCCAGGCCCTGGGTGCTGAGATCACACTAGAGTGGGAGTGGAGGTGGGTGGTGGGTGAACAGAAGCAGTAAGAAGAAATCTGAGGGGATCTAGGCCAAGAACCAAGATCCTCTGCTGCACACCTGAGGAGAGGCTGTATCTGTGTGGCAGAAAACCCAACCAAAGTGGCTTGAGCAACATAGGCACTTATTATTTTACATAACGAGTATGGTGGCTGCAAGGTTGGCTCAAAGATGTCATGACCAATTCAAGTTCTTTCCACCTTTTCATTCTGACATTCCCAGCCTGTTGACCTAGTCCTTAAACTTGTTGCCTCATGATCACAAAACAACTGCCATTGTCCCAGGCATCACACACAGACATGACAAGATTTAGCAAAATCAGAAATGGGAATTCTCACCCCTTTGAGAGCACCTCAGCTAACCTCTCTTTACACCTCAATGGCCAGGGTTATATTTCTGCCTGTTAGTAAACCAATCACTAGCCACAAAAATGGAATTACCATGATTATTTGTCTAGAGTCAGCCCTTGAGCTTTGGAGAGGCCCAGCATCCCCCATGAACACTGGGACCTGAGTTCTCTGTGTCTAAAAGAAAATTATACCTTAATTAACAAGCAAGGAGGAGGGAATGGCCTTTGGTAGGATCTGCCTCAAGAGGTAGTACCTTAAGCTGAAGGAAAGCAACAGTAACAAAATTATAGGTATGTGTGGACCTGGGGGGATGTGTGTGGACCTAGGCCCTCCTAGAGATCCTGAGATAGCACCGTGTGTTTGGCCCTTGCTTCCTTGCCAGGCCCACTCTGCCTGGGCCAACAGGTCTTCTTTATTCCAGTCTTCCAGCACGACCTCACAGACAGCCTACAGTGTGGGGACAGCCTCCGAGAGGGGAAGCAATTTGCCCAATTTTCCCAGCAGTTGCCAAAGCCAGGGAGTGTCCAGTTCACGGTGCAGACCACCCTGCTTCTGCATGTCCACACACGGTTATCAAGCGCATGTTACTCCATGACCCCAACCCTGTACCCTGTGTCAGTGCTTCCACATGAGCCGGGGGCTGGGATGCAGCCGGGACCCCAGCCATCCACAGCTCCTCACTGACTGCTTATCACCTGTGAATGCTGGGCACATGGGCCTCAGTCACCCAAACTTTTCACTGGAGCTCAGGAAGAGTGAGGACAGAGTGGGAAGGAGGGCCTAATGATAGATTTATCTTCGGCAGCACAAAGGGCTCTGAAGGACTCCTGTCGGAGGATGAACTGGGATGAGGCAGTGAAATGCTTCCCTAGTCCCTTCCTCAGCTGGGGTTTCTGAGTCATAGGCCTGGACAGGCTCACTGGCTCCCCATGGCTCTAGTAGGACCCTGAAACCAGAGTCACTGGGGGTTAGTGTGGTCTCTGAGCATTAGTCTCTCGTCACAGGGAGCAGAGACTGACCAGACCTTAAGGAGTGAGGGGACCACCTGCTTCTCCAGGGGGCTGGCAGTGCTAATGCCTCGGGGTAATAACTGAGTCAAGGTGGTGCCTTCCTAGGGAGATGTCTCCCCATAAGAAAGTGTACAGTCACCAAGTGGTGAGGGGTGGTCTCATGGCAGGGGGCGGGTCTAAGAGCTGAACTTGGCTAACTCGGGCTCCCACTCTAGGCCTCTCCGACAGCTTATTCGCACGCCCAACAGGAAGACCTTTGGGGCCCCCCGCCTTGCTCAGGTGTGCACTGTGGCCTGGGGCTCCTGACTGTCCAGTGGGCCTCCCAACCATCCCCTACATGCCCACTGCCTCTGGGAGTCAGCTGGCAGCTTAGAGCATGGGACAAAGAGGAAACCCTCTTTCCCACGTGCTGAGCGTGCGCTGGTTCAGCCTGTCTGGGAGGCCAGCTGGTTGGGCTTATTGGGCCGCCAGAGCTTGAGGCAACCCCCTCATCCAGCTCAGATACCCAGTTCTTCATGAAATCTTCATTTTTTTAAAAAGCTACTTTGTCTCTTATCACATGAACTTACATTTAATGGCACTATAACAAAAGGCAGGGGTGCAGGTGGAGCGCCCTGTACCAAATATTTCCTGTGTGGCCCCCATCATCCATTCAGGCCTTTGCTCCCTGACCTCCTGGAATCTCATGGCCCACCGAGCTGTTAGAGCCGTGAGACCTGTTACAGATGAGGAAATCAAGGCCAGCAAAGAGGAAACTTAAGTCCTATACCAAAGTGACCGGCTTATCCACTCAAACCAGGCAGCTCCAAAGTTACCTTTTACCAGGATTGGAGTAGCCCACCTGGAGAAGAAAAGAATAAAAGTGGTATCTTAAAAAATGCTTTTTTCCTCTCTCTCTCTCTCCATCTCTAGCGTTGATTCCAGAAGCTCTAACCAAATGTCCAGCCCTCTTCTTCAGGGTCTATCATCTTCCTTCCAATTGGATCCTGCAAAAAAGCCAAGATCTGCACCAGCAAGATACTTCTGTGGAGGGGGAGAAGGTGGCTCCTGGTGGCCCCAAGTGTCCACCTGCTGGAGGAATAGCATTCCTGCCTCACTCACAGCATCCTCCCAGAAAAGGCAGGAGAGGGAACAGGGCCACCCCAGCAGCCACCTGCCAAGATTAGGGAGGGGGAACCAGAAACCAGGAAATTGGGGCCTGGGGATACAGAACACCGCACAGGATGAAGCTGCCCCGTTCTCCCCGCTTCGGGCCAAGCTTCTCCCCGGGGGCTGCAGGAAGGGAGGAAGGGGAAGAGGGAATGAGCCAGATCCCCATGCTGCAGCTGCTGCCACAATGGAAGCATTGAAGCTGACGAGGGCAGAAGCGTACAGGGGCAGGGAGGAAGAGCACAGAGGGAGCGGGCTGCTGGGAGAGCCCCACAGGAGAGAGTCCCATGTCCAGGGAGCTGTAAGGAAGGAACTACACTGGGGGAAGGGGCCTCTTGACCTTTAAGTCTGCCCTCAGTGCCAGGGAGGGGGGCCGGCCAGACTGCAAACAGCCCCCCTGGGCTCATGCCTGCTTCTCATTATCTGCCCAGCCCCCAGAGGCATCAAATGCCCAGTTGTTCTCAGATTCTCTACCCTGCTGCCTTTCGCATCCTTGGCTGAATCATGTGTTGTAGGCGCAGTGAAAGCGGAAGAGGGACTAAAGGAAGACCCCAATGCCCTGTCCCCCTCCTCTACTCTTTCTCATCTCCCCATATCCCCTCATAATTAAAGCCCCAGCTTTTCAATGCCCCTGGAGGCTGGGGACTATGTTCCTCTCGTTTCCTCTCCCTGGAGCAAGTCCAGTGGCCCCTGAGGAGATGCCTGGTGATGTTGTGAGGTCACAGTGTGGTTCCCATGAGTTTGCATCAGGCTCTGCATCTAATTTGCTGTGTGCCTCGTGCAAGTCCCCTCATCCTTGGACCTACAGATCTGTCTCTTATACACTGAGGAGGTTGGAATGGATGATCCTAGGATGGGCCTTCACTTCCTTGAGTTGATCATTAGCAGTTGGTTGAATAGAGGCTCTGGCAGGGGCAAGTTTGTGTTTTTACCTCCTAAACATCCCTCAAATCTGTAGATTATTTCCATCTTCATTCTCACCATCTTGATCCCAGCTGCCATCCTCCCTCCCTGCCTGGACCACTGCAATATTCTCCAGGCCTCCAGGCCTGACTCCTTCCAATACATTCACTTTAAAAAAATGCAAACCTGACTGTATCACTCACTCCTAAAATCCCTTCAAAAACTTCCCATTGCTTTTGAGCTAAAGACCCAAATCTTTCCCATGGCCTAGAAGGCCTTGCATGGTCCAGGACTGCCTCTCATCCTTCTAGTACCTTCTTCACTTCCCTGCTTTCCCATCAGACAATAAAGTTCCCAAGGCTCTACCTAGGATTGCTGTGGAGATTAAATGAGCTTACACAGGGCTTGCACACAGTAGGTCATCAAGAAACATCCATTCTCCTCCTGCCCCCTTCCTTTCTCGGGCACGGTTTACCCCTTTTACAAACAGAGCCCATTAGACTAGATGCTCTGCCCGGGCCCTTTGATGCTGCTGTGTTCACACATCTGTAAGAACGACCCTGGGTCTGGCCAGGACCCGGTGTGGAAAGGGAGCCCGAGGTTGGGCCACATGGACACAGAGGAGTCTTTATTCCGGCGGACTCTTGATCCCTCACTCTGACTAAGCCCACTGGTTCATGATGGCGGAGGGGGCGGGGAATAAAAAGAAAGGGCTTAGGAATGCTGGGGAGGGAAGAGAAGCCAAGTGTCTGGACTGTGTGACCCCGGGCTGCAGCGCTAGAATGACTCTCAAAACATTCTCCTTTATCAGGATGTTGGAATGAGTCACACTGGGCGCGCTCCCCTAAGGGTCTCCTTGCTGAGCAGGACTGCAAATTGTCCAGCTAATTAGGCTGCATTCTGAACACAGCCTCAGTCCAGAGCAGGCCTCCCACCAGGGCACCCCCAGGACGGACTGCCACAGGACTGCCCCCTGTGGTCAGGAGAGTGACCTGCATGGGGCAGGGGCAGAGGGTAAGGAAGGGAGGGCTCCCAGTCTTGCAGCTGGGACCAGGAGATCCTGAACAAAAGGGCAAGTGGTCCAGCATTGCTCAGTTTACAAAGAACTTCCCATCTGCAGTGGTTGGATTCTTAAAACAATCCTCCAAATGCAGCAGCGCAAGATTGTGCTACATTGCTTTGCGTATAAAGACACTGAGGCTCAAACCATGCATGTGATTTGCATGGCTGCAAAGTGGGGTGGGGGTGGGAGGGGTAGCTCAGGAGGCCTGCAGTTCCCCAGGCGGGTGCCCCTCCCCACTATACCACACTGCCCTCTGGGGACATTATTAACTCTGCAGTAGAGACTATGGGTAGAATCTGGGACTTCTTCATGACTTTTTTTAAAAGCTGTCATTAGTCTAAGTTGGTTTATAAACATCCCTGGAAACAATGGGAAGAGCTCCCTGAGTCCTGGGGTAATGGCAATTGCACTGAGCTCACACTGACGGCCAAAGGGCAGGAGATTAAGAGACGGGCAGCTGGACCTCTGAACCCACTCCCTGGGCCTCCATTGTCTGCCAGGAAATGGCTGCAAACCCACTTCCTCAAGGTGTGGGCCAGCCAGGCTAATGAACACAGGCGTCTTCCATCTAAAAGGAAGAGTAAGATGATGACTAGAAATGCTATTTTTGTGTATTTATTTCCCACTATTTCTAGTATGCCGCCCTTCCTCCAGTCTGTCTTGCTGGAATGAGAATCAGGAGGGATGTAGCAGGAACACAAGGGAATAAAATATTCAATATTCAGTTTTTTGAACTCCTAAACCAGGTCTTAAAATTCGCCTATTAGACAATAGTGAGAAAAGCCAAAATTTTTGATTTGCAATAGCCAAGTTGTGTAAAGACAATTTGAGACTCTAAAGGGAAGACCCCACCCCCACCCCAGGGGGAGCAGGGGTAACTTCCTTCTGGTAACAACAGATTAGGAAAAGAGCTGGGCCTAGGCCTGGGGAGAATGGATGAGCATCGGCACCTGGACTGGGGGGAAGAAGGAAGCTGGGGCCTGGAGGACCACAAAGAGAGAAGGAGTCAGCATTGAAAGAGCCTTCCATCCAGCACCAGGTAGCCGCTGACTAGGTGGTCACCTTCTGAGTGGCCCTGCACCTCACCCGTGTTGAGAACCAAGCAAGCGGCTGCTTCCTCTGCTGTGGAGAGAGGTCATCCAGCTGCAGCTGCCTGCTTGTTACACGCAGAAGTGATTCCTACCAAAGTCAAGGCTCCACAGGTCCCCATCCAGACCGTTCCATCCATGGAGCGCCTCTTCCAACTCTCACAAGTCCTCCAGGACAGAGGCTGCCCCCCCCCCAGACACCCAGAGGACAGAGGTGGGATACAATGGAAAGGGCCCATCCCCTGAACTTGGTGGGACTGGACAGCGGTGACCTCCATCCCTGTCACTTTGCAATAACATTTTATCAACTCCACAGCAGAATGGAAGTCACAATGTTGGGTCCCAGTTTGCTCATCTGTAAAATGACACTCAGTAATCGAACTATGTCATGTTCAGCCTGAGTTGTCCAGTACCTACCGCATGGATGCCTCAAGGAGAACTGCCCTGTCCATAGCCCTGCTGGGGGTCAGGGACCTTGTTCATGTCACAGGAACTCAAGTTCCAGTCCCAGGTATTGGCTAAACTTCAGCCACAGGAGGAGGCAGCAGAGGCAAGGTCTTGCAAACCTCTCTCTGAGCTGCTCCTTCCCAGGGGCTGGGTGGAGAGGAGGCGATGGGCTGCCCTGCATTCCCTTGGTTCACCATCTGCTCAGATGCCCTTGGCAACATTCTGGAATAAGGTTAGAAATTCAGGCCAATACATATTTCCACAGAACAAGAGCCCCGCTGATAAGAGATAGGAAAAGTCTCAACCACTCTGACCTGGGGGAAGAGCATCAAGGTGCATGTACCAACATTGCAGTGGGTTATCTTTGGAAAAGGAAGCACAGAAAGGCTACTGGAACTTGGGAGTCCAGGGTTGGAGGCACTGAGGGTGTGAAAGGATGACAAGCCCTCCCCCACCTCCCGTGGCAGCCCCTGCGTGATTGGACAGATGCCGTCCCAACCTGCTCTTCCCATCCCATCTGTGGGACCCCTGCCCTGTCAGGACCACTGACCAGGGCTGGAGTCTGGGATAGAGGGAAAGAAGGAAGGGAACAGATGCTTCTCCCAATGGCTGGGCTTCCCATCCCACTTCTGAGTAGGCAGGCCCAGTGCTGAGATGGCGCGGGGACTAGGGAAAGGGAATGTTGAAAGGAAGAGCCTGGTGGTCACATTGAGTCCCTCTTCTAAAGCCTTGGGGAGCATGTCACCTCCGGAAGAAGAGCAACACCCTACATTACTAGGGCATTCGCCTTCACCTTTTATCGGGCTTCTTACAGTGCCCGAGGGGAGTAACACACACACCATCAGGCACTGGCATGGAGAATTGAAGAGCGTCAAGTGAGCCGACATCTATGGGCTGCCAAGGATGTGTGAAGCCTGACTAGTTTCTCCGTGCATGCTCCTTCACTTACCCCTCAGAATGCCCCTCAGAAGAAGTAGGTTTTCAGACAAGCAAACAGAGGCTTAGAGCCAGGAGCCAGGACTAATATGTTCAGGAAGACACATTTGAGCTCCTTAAGAGGAAAGGTCGTTCAGGTCCGTTGCAAATTTGAGAGCCTGTGATTCCATTTGTCTGTTGTGTGCAGGGGAGAGAGAGAGAGAGAGAGAGAGAGAGAGAGAGAGAGAGAGAGAGAGAGAGAGTGTGTGTGTGTGTGTGTCTGTGTGTGTCTGAAGATATAGATGTGAACAGTAGTTTCCAGGTTACTAAATGCTAGTAAAACACAGAGGCTTAAGTTCTAAACTTACTCCCTCGGGGCAATGTTGCCTCTATTAAAATGATAAAGAGCAAATGAATAAATAGAAAGAACTAGTTTTGTCAGAAGGTATCAGTGTGTTTGCGTTTTTAGCTTCTAGTCTTTGACTTAATTGGAGCTTACCTTTTCCTGAGTTTGCGCACACACACACACACGGGCGCACGGTACCCAGGTACTAGGCTACTTCTGGCACTGTCTTAGTCACACTCTTTCCTACAGAACAACCCCCTTCTCTCTCTGGGCTGATCATCTTTTACGATTACTGAATGGTTCAAAGGCCTGCAAATTCTGCAGATGGGCCTTTGAAGAGCGCTGAACAGGCCCCCAGCTGCGCCCAGGATGGGCTGTAGAGCATGCAGATGAGAAAATGCACAGATGCATCTGAGAGGAACATGATCCTGGATGCAACCTCCAGAGCCAGGCTACTGGGGACCCAGCCATCTGACTCACCAGCTGGTTCACTGAGGAAGGTGTCTTACCCTCTCTGAAGCTGTTTCTTCATTTGTAGCTGGAGATAATAACAACAGCACCTGCTTCCTAGCGTTGGTGTGGGAATTAAACGGTTATCACAGAACAGTGTTCAGAACAGCACCTTTCACATAGTAAGGCAGGAATTCCAGGCCTTCCTCCTACAGGCTCAGACCCCCAGGACCCACAAGCCGGCAGTGGGTTCAGACTTTGTGACCATCAGCAGCCACACTCCAGATTGAGTCTGGAGCCTTTAGTTGGCTGGGCCTATAGTTTCTGTGCAGTTGGGCCCCCAGTTGCTTGTTTCTCTTTCAGTTTTCCAGGTGAAGTTCCCCTGTTTGGCCTGTGAACTTTGCCCTTGGACCCATGCTCATCTCACCCGGCCCTGACTCCACAACTGCCCTGTTCGGGGGTCTGTCCCATTCCTACCCTTGTTCAGGAGCTGTTTCCACAAGATGCATCCTCCCAGAATTACATTGCTACCAGCCCCCAGACTAGGAGTGCAGACCCTGCTCAGAGGCTCCTGTGGCCCCATGTCACCACCCAGATGGAGAAAGAAGCAAGCCAGAGCAACCTCCTGAAACTGTTCAGAGACTAAGCAAACTACACCATCTGAACACCACTGGACAGAGTTTTAGAAGCAGCGGCCCCTGGAAAAGGCAAAATCTCATTGGTCCAAAAGGTGAAATGATCCCGCCCACCCCCCATGCACCATGCACGTGGCCCATGGGAACATGCTGAGTTCACCAGAACTTGATAAGGAGGTGTGAGCTGAACGGCCCAGCGGGACGCGCTCTGAGCTTACCCTGGTGGTCCTGGCCACAGAGCCAGTTAGCTTGGCACACGTGGCCATTGTTCCTGGTGACACTCTAAAGCTACCGCAACTTTTTAAAAAGATGAGCATATTTCTGTTCTGTTTTAAAATCCCTCAATGGTCTACACCTTTATTTTCAATATAGACTAATAAAAACTTTACTAACAATAATAATAACCAGAAATCTTTGAAACCTGCATGCCAAGTACTGTGCTGAGAACTTTACTTACGTTACCTTGTCTAACGTTCTACGATAGGTAGTATTGTCATCCCACTTTACAGAGGAGGAAACTGAGACCTGGAGTTAGGCACACAGCCAGGAAGTGACAGAGGCAAGACAGGAACCCAATTCTTTCTCCAAAACTGATTTTTCTGGACTATCTGTTGTCATCAGTGTCTCTTTGGCCCTGCTACACTGTCCTCTGCTTCTCAAGGATACACCTGGAGCCACAGAATCCCTGTCCCCTCTGCACCCAGCTTACACTCAGTCCACGAGCACTGGTGCTGGATCTGGAGCGCAGCAGTGTGAAAAGGCGCATTTCTCTGTCCCACAGCTGCGGTGCTGCCTTCCGCTTCCAGGGCTTCTCCTGAGAATCACCCTCTGGGTGCCACAGGTAGGTGACATCGCAGACAGGCGGCTCTCACGTCTCCAGGTGTCCTCCTGACAACACCTGCTTTGGAATTGCAGGCTCTGAGGTCTCTGGTGACGACTTCCCTTCAACTTCTGCTTTGGAAGTCCTGAGGGAGACTTCCTGACCTCCACTCCCCCAGTCTCTCCCGTGGCTGAAAAAGCCCCAGTTCCCCATATTAAACCTCTCTCTACTCAAAATGCCTGGAGCAGTTCTGCTTCCCTACAAAACCCTGAGCAAAGCCCCTCAGCTGCAGCCACGGGGTCCCAGGCACTGCTGGCTCACGAGGCTGTCCAAGCTCCTCCCCAGCTCCTCCCTGCTGCCAGGTAGGGCCTCACCCTTCCCGGTTGCAGGCTTAGAGCTCCTTTCTCCAGAAAGTCTTTCTTGACCTCAGGACCCAGTTAGGTCTCCTGCTTCATCCCCCTGCACCCCGTGCATTGATCCTCCTGTTTGATGTCAAGCTCTACAAACACAGCAATTATGTCTGTTTTGCACACCAAAACCAGCACAGAGTCTATAAATATATTTTTCATTAGTGAATAAATAAATGAAAAAAATGTTGAAAAGGCTTTGAGATCATGATGTTGTGGGTATAGAAACGAGAATATAACATATGCAGCTGAAATCCATTGTTAGATTAAGAATGCGTGTTGGCACTGACTGAGCTGGTGGGCTCCATGGAGTACAAAGCTGAGCCAGCCAGGAGTCCAGACACAGGAGACAGGAACACACACCTCTGGGAGTCTGGTGGTCTCCGGGCAGCTGCATTCCGTTAAACTTTCTGGTGACTTCTGCTTCCCTTTGTTCCTCTAGGGTCTGTATTCGAGCCTGGAGAAAAGGCAGTGCCAGGAAGACCACTCCCAGATGTCAGAAAGGCCGCCTCTGCACTCAGCAGACGGCTTGTTTTAGTTCAAGAACTTTCAACAAGAGTAACCTATTGCTAGCAGTTCCTTGAACAGCCTACTTAAAGAACGCATTTATGACATTTAACCATTTTTATATATTTCATCAAGGTCTAGGAAAGCAAACTTTTAAAAAAATAAGTTGAGTAATTGTTCCATCTTGTCGTCACTGTGATGCGGAGTGGAGGAGCCCAGAATTGCTCAATGCCAAGCCCAGGTGAAGCTGTAACCAGGTTCTATCTTGTGAAAGGCTGTAAACACATTTTTAAACCCTGTACAGTTTTGTGTAAGTTGCGCTGGAGAGTGAAGGGAAATCCAGCTTTCCTCGTGTCATCTGTGGTTTGGCCCAGGACCGCGGCCCTCTGCTCCCTGGCCCAGGGCTCTGTAGCCTGCTGTCCTCAGGGAGTGTTTCTGGGGCTTCAACTCAGCCCACCATCCAAGAAGCAAAGTGGGGGGCAACAAAGCTTAAAGTTAAGAAATCACCAGGAGTGGACACAAAAGCAGTGACAGGGTAGGAGCCAAGAACAAGAACCAGTGAGTGAAGCTGCGAGGAAAAAAGCCACGGGGTTTATCCCAACAACACTGGACCTCTGGCGCCCTCTAGCAGTCACTGGCTGCATCACCTCCTCTGCCGTGGGAGCCCAGAGACTGGGAACTCTCCCCGCGGCTAAATCCACCGCTCCCACGTTCCAGTGGGCGACCTTGGGAAGTGGTTTAAAACAGCCGTGCAAAAGTTTCCCCATTTGTAAGGTGGGGATAATAATACACCTTACCTGTAAGATTGTTATGAGGTTTAAATGGCCAAGAAGGAGTAACAGGGATCAGATTTATCCTCCCACTTGAAAAAACAGGGGGAAAAAAATCTGACAAAATATCTGAAATAACAGTCTTCAAGACACAGCACATCAAACACGAAGGACACAGAAACAAATGATCCCTGTGATTGCCCACCTCACTGCTCAGAGATTCCAGGCCACAGCCCAGAGAGGACACCCGGATCCGTGAGTTAAGGAGACAAAGCTGCAAGTCCAAAGAAACCAAGGCAGGTACAGAGGATGTGAAGACAGAGAGAGTTGCACAAAGAGACAGTTCCAGAGAACTGCACGGGGCCCCTGTAAGTGTGCAGCAGGGTACGGATCAGCTCAAGTGTGTGTGAGGAAATTAGCAGAGCCCGGGACAGAAAGACCTGGCAGGATCAGAGGGAAGAATACCCAGCATCCACACAGGACCGAGTAGTGTCTCATCCGCCCAGCCAGACTGAAAACCTCACAGTCCGTGAGGCATTAGGCAGAGGCTTGCTTCAAGAGCAGCAAATAATAACCCCTAAACACAGCTCTGATTCCCCCTAAGAAAGTTTTAAGGCATGACCTGAAAGGACCAAACTGTTTCTAAGTAACTTCACTGTGTCCCAGAGCAACACGCAAAAATATATCCAGAAGAACAAAAATATTCAGCACACAACAAGAAAAAAGTAACAATGTCTGACATCCAATAACGAATGACCACACATGCAAAGAGGCAGGGAAGATGACCCATAATGAGAAGAAAAGTCAATCAATGGATTGAGTGCCAAAACATGACATATCAAAATTCGTGGGTTGTGGATAAAGCAATACTTGGAGGGAGATTTATAGCACTAAACTAAGTTAGAAAGGAAGAAAAATCTCAAATCTATGATCTCAGCTCTGCCTTAAAAAAACTAGAAAAGAAGAGCAAATTAAGACCAAAGTAAGCAGAAACAAAAGGAAATAATAAAGATCAGGGGACAAATCAATGGAATAGAAAACAGAAAAACAAGACAGAAATATCTATGAAATTAAAAGCTAGAGTGTTGTTTTTTAGAAGATTAATAAAATTGATAACCCTCTAGTCAGACTGATCAGAAAAAAAAGAAGACTCAAATTACTAGTATCAGGAATGGATAGTGGCACAACTCTAGACTCTGAAGATGTTAAAAATAAAATAAGAGAATATTGTGAAAAACTTGTATTCAACAAGTTTTGAGGCCAATGTATTCAACAAGTTAGGTAAAATGGACAAATTCCTTAAAAGACGTTATCAATGCTCACTCAGGAGTAAATAGATAATCTGAAAGAGCCTTGTGTCTATTTTTTTAATTGAATTTTTACTTTAAAATCTTCCCACAAAGAAAACTCCAGGTCCAGACGGTTTCATTACCTAACAGTTAAGGAAGAACTAATACCAATTCTAAATAAACTCTTCCAGAAAACTGTAAAGGAGGGAAAGACTTCTTAACCCACTCTAAGAAGCCAGCATTACCCTGATACCAAAACCAGAAAAAGACATTACAAGAAAAGAAAACTACAGACTGATACCCCTATGAACATAGATACAAAGAAAAAAGAAAAGCCAAAGAAAATTTTAGTGAATCAAATCCAACAATATCAAAAGATAATACATCATAACCAAGTGAGGTATATCCCGGGAATGCAAGGTTGGTTTATGATTTGAAAATCAATCAATGTAATTCACCATATTTGAAAATTAAAAAGGAAAAACCATAGAAGCATCTCAATAAACACAATAAAAATATTTTCAAAAATCCTACATCCATTCCTCATAATAACTCTCAGAAAACCAGAAATAGAAGGAACTTCTACAACCTCTATGAAAAACCTACTGTTCACATTACCATTAATGATGAAAGACTGAATGATTTCCCCCTAAGATCAAGACAATGATGTCCATTCTCACAACTTATATTCAACTTTTTTCTGTAGGTTCTAGCAAATACAAAAAGGCAAGAGAAAGAAATAAAAGGCATTGAGATTGGAAGTAAGAAGTAAAACTATTCACAGATGACATGCTTATCTATGTCAAAAATCCAGTGTACTTTATACAAAACGATACTGAATTAATAAGTGAGTTTAGCAAGGTTTCAGGTTGGAGAATCAACATACAAAAATCAATTGTGTATATACAATAACATTTACAATAACATCAAAAATATAAAATGCTCAGAGATAAATCTGATAATACATGTTCAAGATCTATACACTAAAAACCACAAAATGAGAAAAATTTAAAAGACCTCCAAAAACAGAGAGACACATTGCATTCGTAGATCAGAATACATAATACCAGTAAGATGTCAATTCTTTACAAATTGATCTATAAACCCTGTAATCCCAATCCCAATGTAAAGCCAAAAAGCAGGATTTATCCTGTGGAAACTGAGACACTGATTCTAAAATCCAGAAGTATCTAAATAAAAATTAGCAAAAGAATGAAGTTAGAATATTAACATTATCTGATTTCAAGAATTTTTATAAAACTATAGTAATCAAAATAATATGGAATTTGGCCAAAAATATACAAATAGATTAATGGAAAGAATGGAGAGTCCAAAAATTGACCTACACGTAAGAACAGCTGAGACTTGACAAAGGTGCAAAGGCAACTCAGTGTCAGGAGAATAGTCTACTCACAAATGATGATGAAACAATTTGATAACCATAAGGATAAAATGAGTTCCAATCCATACTTTACATCATCTACCAAAATTGACTAGAAATGAAACTATGAAGCTTTTAAAAGAAAACATAGAAGAAACAATATGTGACTGTTAGATTAGGCAAAAATTTCTTAGATATGACACCAAAAGCACAAAATGATAAATTTCCATCAAAATCAAAACTTCTCTTCTTCAAAAGATACTACAATGAGAATGGAAAGACAAGTCACAGAATGGGAGAAAATATTTTCAGATTATGTATCTAACAAGGGCTTGTATCCAGAATGTATAAAGAACTGTCAAACTCAGTAACGAGAATGCAAACAAACCATTTTAAAAAATGGGCAAAAGACTTGTAAGACACATGACCAAAAAGATATACAGATGATAAATGAGCACATAAAAAAATGTCATTATGGAAATGCAAATTAAAACCGTAATGAGACACCACTACACACCTATTAGAATTGCTAAAATGGAAAAATCTGATCTTTCCAAATGTCAGAGATGGTGTGCAAGAACTGGAACTCTTATACACTGCTAGTGGGAATGTAAAATGATATAATCACATTGGAAACAGTTTGGCAGTTTCTTGAAAAGTTAAACATATGCCTATTATATGATCCAGCCCTTCCATTTCTAGATATTTACCCAAGAGAAATGAAAGCAGATGTCTATAAAAAACGTGTACATAAATGCTCATAGCAGCTCTATTTGTAATTGCCAAAAACTGGAAACAACCCAAATGTTCATCAACAGATGAATGGACAAGCTAAGTGTTGTATATCCATTCAATGGATTACTACTCAGCAGTAAAAAGTAACAAACTATTGATGCAAGCAACAACAGGGGTAAAACTCAAATCATGCTGAGTGAAAGTAGCCAGATGAGAAAGTTTTTGTAAGAATCTTTGAGATTCTATTTACAAAAAATTCTAGAAAACTAGTCTATGCTGATGGAAAGTAGATATTCTGTCATAGGTATTGCACATGTTGAGGGAGGGGCAGGAGGGGAGGATTACAAAGGGGCAGAAGGAAATTTTTGGAGTGATGGATATGTTCACTATCTTGATTGTGGTGGTGATTTATTAGGTGTATACATATGTCAGAACTTATCCATTGTACACTTTAAATATGTGCAATTTATTTATGTCATTTCTACCTCAATAAAGCTGTTAAAATACATAAATAAGGAAGAAAAGGAGGAAGGAAGGAAGGAAGGAGGAAATGAACCTTGGAACAGCAACTTACTAAGTAAATTATTATTATCATCATCATCATCATCATTATTATTCACTCCCTTGTGTCACTTATTCAGATTATCAGTAAAGAATCAGTGAGCATTTTCTTTCACAAAAACTTTCCACTTGACTTTTGGGACGCCACACTCCTGTGGTTTTCTTCATGCTTTCCTGGCTACTCTTTCTCATTACCCCAGCATTATCCCAGCCTCTCAACTTGCACTGCCCTGAAGCTCAGTCCTCTCACGTCTTCTTTCCTCTGAGTCATCTCCTTTGGTGATATCATCCAATTTCATAGCTTCAAATACCATCTACACACCAACAGCTCTCAGACTTATCTCTCTAGCTCAGACTTCCTCCCTGAACCCTAGATTCCTGTCTACCACTTGAATATCTAATAGAAATCTCAAACTTAGCATTTTCAAAATTGACTCTGGATTTTCACCCAAAACTGCTCTTACTGCTATCTTCCCCCTCTTAGTAATTCCCATCACTCAGGTCAAACAAAACAAAAAAACCTGGAGTTACCCTTGACTCCTCTCTTTTTCTCACACTCGGATTCCAAATCCTTTAGCAAATTTGTCACCTCTACCTTCAAAATTTACCCAGAATCCAACCACTTCTCACCATACTGCTACCACCCTGGCCACCATTACCTCTCACCTGGATTATCTAGTCTCTTCTATGATCTCCTTGCTTCCACCCTTTCCCTTCACTGAAATGTCAAAAGAGTAGGTAGAATCTCTCTTCCACCTCTTTTTCCTTTTCTTACAAGCATTGGTCAGAATCCCAAACACCATGTCAAACAGTGATAGTGGGCATGCTTATCTTGTTGCTAATTTTAAAGAATATAGATCTAGTGTTTCTCTATTAAATATTAGATTTGTTGTAGGATTTTGCCAAGTTAAAGGAAATTCCTCCTGTTCCTAGTTTTCTACTTTTTTCTTAAATAATAAAAGTTGTTGAACTTTGTGACTTTTCTGTATTAATTTAAATTTCCATGTAATTTTTCTTGAGTGGACTTAAAATATTAAGTCTTTTAATATGGTAAACTTTTCTACCAAAAGGTTTTGTGGTAACTTTTCTAATGATTAGGCACCCTTGTAGGTTTCACCCTACTTGATCATGATATATTTTTTAACATAGTATTTCATTCACTTTGCTCAGATTTAGGTTTTTCCTTCTACATTACTAAGTGAAATTGAAGTACTGTTTTCTTTACATTTATTGTTTTATCTGAATCTTCTATTAAAAATTACATTAGTGTCATTAAATTAGCCAGAAAACTTTCTCTTTTTCTACTTGATTCAATCACTTATAACAATTAGGAATTAACTATTCCTCAAAACTTTTATAAAACTCACCTATAACTCATCTGGACTCAGGATTTTGCAGACAGGAAGTCTTTGAATACCTGGTCTTAGCAATTATTGGTTTACATAACTTTTCTAATTTCTTCATGAACTAATTTTGAGCCTTATTTTTCTAAAACTTTATCCATTGCATCTGGTTTTTCAAAGTTATTAATGTAAAATTAAACATAATAAACATAATAATATATAAGCATTTCAAGGAACAAGAAGGTTTGGTCCTTTCAAGCTATGCTAAATTCACTTACCAATCTGTGCTTATCTGTATAGGACAGCCTTCCTCCCAGTTGAAAACAGAAAATTGTTTATTTGATAATGTTCACACATATCTCTAGAATTGTGTTCAACTGATAATGTCTCCAACACGTTGTAACTCTACTTGTTGTCTTCCTTTGAAAGTCTGTATTGCTTTAATAGAAATTTCAAGAAACTGTAGCTTGCCTGGGTTCTTTCTACAATAAACTGTAAGTGGATCCTTCACCCTCTTCTTCTTCGCCTTTGTATTACATGATGCTAAGGGCTGATATTCTGTCTTCCGTGTTCTTAAGATCTATCCCTTCCCACTCAGTGCCTAGCGCATTGCCCAAAAAATCATAGCATCGATTAGAGTTGAAAGTGTTATCTCTGCTACATTACAATAAATCCAGGATCAACCAGAGAACAGTTACCTGGAACTCCCAGTTGACTAATATCTTTCTAGAATACCTCCACTTTCACATGTAACAAGCTGAAATAACAACTACCAGTCACTGAATGCCTACTATAAGCACTTTGGATATGCTACCTAGAAACTTTATTAAAGCCATAAAAGGAAAAAATCTTAGTAACCTTGTTTCACTATTAAGGGAAAACATGGCTCACCTGTGTTAAGTGACTTGTCTGAGGTTATTTAGTGAGTAAGTAACAGTGGGGATGCAAATTCAGATCCATCTGGTTTTAAACTGGTCACTGAAAGCTAGAATGTGTTTGCATAAAGAAGTTTCCAAGAAATAACCTAAAATCAAATGGTTTCTGCCAAACCAGCTATACCTATAAAATTGCAAGGCCCTAGTTAATATTTTAAGTCCTGGATAACTATTAAGTTTCATGCCTGTACTAACTCCTGCCTAAGGAAAGCAGCTGTCTCAAGTCTTATACTGAGAAAGATCCTGTAGCTGAGCTTGGACTACATGAGGAAGATTGCTGAGACTGGATTCTAATGCTGTCTGTATTAGTCAGGGTTCTCCAGAGAAATAGTCAATAGGATGGATGGATACAAAGACAAAAAAATGGAAAGAGAGATAAAGAGAGAGAGAGATTTTAAGGAATTGGTTCATGCAGTTATGGGGGCTGGCAAATCCAAAATTTGTAGGGCAGGCTGGCAGACTGGAAATTCTGGCAGAGTTGATGTTGCAGTCTGGAGTTCCAGAATAGTCTAGAGGCAGAATTCCTTCCTCCTCAGGGGACCTCAGTCTTTTCTCTTAAGGCTTTCAACTGATTGGATGAGGCCCACCCACGTTAAGAAGGGTAATCTGCTTTACCCAAAGTCTACAGATTTAAATCTAAAAAATCCCCTACACCAACATCTAGACTGGTACTTGACCAATCAACTGGGCACCATGGCCTACCCAAGTTGATGTATAAAATTAACCCACGCAGTCACAGACCGGGAAGACAATATTCTGTACAGCAGTGGGCTTCAAACTTGAGCATGTATGGGAATCCCATGGAGGGCTTGTGCAAACACAGGTTGCAGGGCCCTATCCCCGGAGCTTCTGACTCTGTAGAGCAGGGCTGCCTTTGTAACAAGTTCCCTGAGATGCTGATGGTGCTTGTCCAGGGACCACACTTTGAGAACCCCTGCTGCATAGTGTGATTGCTTCTCTGCTCGAAGTGATGACAGTGAAGCATCATGAACAATCATCACAGGAATATGGGTTTCTGATCTGTATGCTGTGCATAATAACAATTTGAAAATTTTCCAACATTTAAGTTTTCAACAAGAAGGACTTTCTTTCCAATCCCCAGAAAAATGTCCACCCGGCCCTGGGCCCCCCATAAGATTACGTTAAAAAGTTGTAATCACATGCCTTTAATAAATTTATTAATTAATAATTTAATCAGTTTAAATTAATTTTGATTAATTTTTAAAAATTAATATTGATTCAGTTCGATACAGACAATCAGACTGTTAGTGCTGTTGGAGGGGAAACGGGCTACTCTGTAAGGTAGGAAGCTCCCCATGAGAGGGGGAGTCCAAGCTGGAGAACGCTTGGTGGAAATTTCATAGACAGGATTCAGAAAGCAGACGGGACACTTCCACTCCTTTCACACTGTGAAGTTCTAGGAATCCCTAAATTCCAGCCCAAATTCCTGGCATGAAGCTTAAAAGAAAAAAACAAATCTTAAATAAATAAGAAGGTGCCTTTGTTATTATAATTATTATGGCTATCTATTGTAAAAATAATACTAACTGTGCTCATGCATCTTATGTGCAGAAACCTGAAACCATGTCGGTTAAGCTGTTTCAGGGTTTCAGAAAATAATAAAAAAAATAAAGGTCTCTACACCTTCAGCAAAACTGTTCTAACTTGGATTAATCTGGAACTGAATGTCACATTTAATCCTGCCAAGGCTTGGCAGAGCCCCAGACAAGGAATGGTTTGCATTCCATCAAGAAAAGCAGCTTTGGCTGCTGAGGAACCAGTAGTCTCAGTGGGGCCCCACCAGGGTGGCTAGACCCCAGTGTTCCTCTGGGTGGGCTCATGTAGCACAAGTGAGGCGAGGGTCACCCAAGTCTGAGTCCCAAAGACAGCTGCCCACGCCCACCCTCCACCCAGTCCCGCTTATCCCTCAGCCAGTGTTACTGCGGGAAGTGCCACCAGCCTGTGCAGTAAAGTAAGACTACATTCATTCCCCGTGAAGCTGTGATTCCCACTGTACCATGCACGGCCCAGAGATCAACTCTGCTACTCAGTTCCTGCTTTCTGAGAGTTAGAGGACATAGCCTTAAACTTGGAGCCAGAAGGCCTGGGTTTAAGACCAGGCTCTGCCCTTTAAGGGCTCTGTGATTTTGACAAGTCAAATCACCCTTCTGAACCTTTGTTTCCTCATCAGTAAATGTGGCTGAACTTCCCACCACTGTGCATCCCACAGGGGACTCTTCCTGAGTGGTTGTGAAGGTGGAACTCTCACATGCTCAATACCTACAGGACATGCTGTCCACAGAAAGCTCTAGGCCCAATTTGGGTGGGTTTTACAGTACATGTCACAAGGATAAAAACATGGCATAAAGTATTCCTCAGCTTTGCACCCCCTCAGCGTGGAAGCAGGGTCCTGAATCGTTTGTGGGTTCAGCCAGAGGAGCAAGGGGAGAGCTGTAGGAGGTGGGAATCGGTCACAACAGTGGGGCTGGCCAGAACTTTTAGGAGACCCCAGAACAGGGTCTGTGGCCTGTGAAAGGGAGTGAGGGAGAAGGCCATGACAACGGGGACTGCAATGAAACATTCCTAACGATTTTGTCAGACCTTCTGCTGTGTGTTGTGTTCCCCGTAGGCTAGCCCTCCAAAGGTTTAATTAAAGTCTTAAGTTACTCTGAAATGCTTTTGGAGTTGAAACTGCATTTCTTTTGATTCATCGCAGTGCTGAGACTGGACCTTAAGGCCAAGGCAAGCAGTCCAGGTAATTTGGGCTGTATGTACTTCAACTAAAGTCAGTGAGTTTAGGGCAAAGGCAGGGCTCCTATATGCATACATGCAGGCACAGTAATAATAATAAAAACAATTCTTGACATTTCTATATATTCTATGATTTCCAAAACGTTTTCACATACTCAATACATTTTCGTTCTATGTGTTAAGCAAAGTGGAGATTTTGTTCTCCCTTCAGAGTTGGATAGTGAACACAGAGGTCACTTTTCCTAAGCAGAGCAACTGTAAGAATTCCATGTCCGGTTAGAGCAGATAAGGGAAGCTGTGAGGTGTTTTATTGGTGGGAAAATACTGGATCCTCCTGCCTATGTGAGATAAGGATGAACTCGGACTTCAGAGCCTGCAGCGTGGCCATGTTTGTGTGGTGACACAGTCCCATATAGACATAAATATATGTTTATCTTTATACATAGATATATACACACACAGAGATTTCAGTTAACTAGATACAGCCTTGTCTTGCTAGAGAGAGTGGTTTTGTCTCTTATGGGCTCTGCTCTTCCAGCATCCAGGGATAATAAGTAAACGTTGATTAATGAAAAGAATGGCACTGAGAAAAATGGTGGGCTTCTGTGTTCCTAGACTGTTAGATTAAAACAAGAGTCATCATCAGATAAACTGCATCTTCATAATGAGGTGAGCGAGTTGGGGGAGAGAGGGTAGCACTGCAGATAAGCAGAGCTTTTATCCAGGTTTAAAGACAAGTCCTGGCCCCACCCCTGGTCCCCAGCCACATCTGGGCCTCCATATGTGGGCTCTTGCCAGCACCTCCCTCCCCACTTTCCAGGGAATGAAGTTCCTTTCATTACCTAAAGGTGCTGTTCCCTTCCCACACAGGCATACTGATGACACGTCCGCATCTCAGCTCTGGGCCTCACTCCATCCAGGTCAGCCCAGTTTGTCTACAAATTGCCCTTTGGTCTCTTAACATGACTTGAGAAAGCACAACAGCAGGGGCCAGTGTTTGTAAAGACAATACGGTTACTGTAAGGGGAGAGAGGGAAAGATTTGGGGTGTGGGAGGGGGTTGGAAACCAGCAGCACCAGCTGCAGGGTGTGGCCCTTAGAATGCAGAGGAAGGTCATGGTCCCCGACGGGCCAGGAAGGGGAAATGGAAGCAGTGGGTGATGGGCAAAGGCCCTGGCTTGGAAACGAAACCTTAAATCTCACCTATGTGAGAGGTGGCCTATCCTCCCAGCCAGGACGGTGCCTGAAAAATGCCCATTGTTTGTAGTTAGTTTTTGTCATTCCCTGAAAGAAAGTGGATTGTGAAACAAGAGCAAGAGAATCAACTGGGCAGAACTCACTCCATTCCCACTGAGTGGAACCAGGTACAAAATGTAGATGAGTATAAAATACAAACAATGACCTCTGTGTCTACGGAGACGCTGCCCAGTGTGTGCCGATGGAGCAAACAGCCCTACTGGGTCAGGGTGACCTCAGCTCCCCATGCCTGCAGGGTGCTGCTTCCTTCTGCTCCCTCTGTGTCCCCCACCCCACCAGTACAGCACAGGGTCCAAGAGCTCAGTCCCAGCTCCACCCGTGGCTGCTCACAGTCATCTTCCAAGTGGAAAAGATTCTGCTCCCCGCAATGAGTGTATGACCACGAGGGTCTCTGCTCCTCCCTCCAGTCCCCAGAGCTACGGCACTCCTGCATAGAGTGAGGACAATGGGAGAAGTGTCCCTCACCAGCAGCAGGAGTGACAACACTCTGTGTCACCAAGTCCAGGTCCATTTTTACATTCAAGGGCACATGGGAAGTTGTCATTTTCCAGACTCCTTCTAAAAGGAGGAGAAAGCTAGTAATTCTCTTATTGATCATAACAATAGGCAAATCACGAAATTCACCTAAACCACACTGAGGCCTGAAATATCATTTGTGAGAGACCGGTGTTCTATCTGACCATATCAAAGTAACTGGATAATTTTCAAATGTTTATTTATTTGTAGGGCTGGGCCAAGATCTAGAAAATATCTAAATGCCAGCTCAGATCCATCTGAACTTGGCATTTTCAGTTGGTCTGATGGCTCATTTGTATTCAATCCACTGACTCCTCATTAGGAGACAAGCAGAGAATTGCAAGTAACAAGGGCCCTTGTCTTTCAGAATGGTTATAGGATTTCCAGATGGTATATTGAAAGGCATGACAAATGGAGGTAGGCCTGGAAATGAGATAAAACAGGGGTGCTTGAAGGCCAAAATTCAATGCCGCAAGGCAAAGGTTGAGTTAATAGCAGTGGCGGAAAACAAAACAAGCCCTTGTGACCGTGCTGGGTTGAGAAAACAGCCAGGTCACAGGACCCATTCCTGCAGGCCCTGGAGCAATCAACAGCTGGGAATGTGCTAGAAACCTGGGAGGGAGCAGCCTAGTGACACTAAAAAGCCAGCTTGGAGGAAGTGGGAAAGGCCCCCCATGCTGCCCACCCAGCTGCAGAGGTGGGATGTCCGCAGAGGGCACCGGGTGTGCCTGGGCCAGTGGAGAAGTGGCCTTAATGCAGCAGCACGTCTGCCCGGTGCCCAGTGCACTCTCCCACCTCCTCCAGCCTCCCTGAGCCTCAGATCCTGGATCCACACGCGGAGGCACATATATGGTAAGGAGTAAGCACATGTGCTTTGGAAGCAGACAGCCCTGCTTTCAGACCCCAGTGGTGCCACTTTCTAGCCATGATATTGATGAGGCCTCTCAATCCCTGAGTCTGACTGTCCTCATCTGTGAGGGGGATGGTGACACCACCTTGCAGAGGACCTGGAACAATCTAGCACCCGACAGCCTCAGCTATTTGCACCCTCTCCTGTCCCTGGTTGCTCTCAAATCTCCCAGCCTATCTCAGGGCCCCTGCCACCCCGTGGGCACTGACGACAGGTCTGTGGTTCATTCCTCTCTCTCGTCCCCTTATGCTTGGCATGGCCCGGGGTGGGTGGCCTTCAAGAATCTCTTCTGTCTACACCTGAGGCCTCCAGAGGCCACTACCTGTAGCCCAAGGAATTTCCCCTCCCACCCTCTGCTTCAAACCTTCTGACACCTGTCTGGGCATCCTGTGTTCTACCCACTGTCTCAAATCTCAAATCTGCTCTTTCCTCCCTCTGTCCTTCCTTCCTTCTTTCCTTCCTTCTGCATTTATCTTCCTTTCCTCCTTCTTTGTCTCCTCCCTCCCTCCATCTCTCCCTTCCCCTTTTTTCTCCCTCTCACTCCCTCCCTCCCTCCGTCTCTCTCCCTCCCTTGCTTCTCCCACTTGATGACTGTTTGCTTGGTCTTCCAAGCTTTGATTTCATTTTCCCCCCAAAGACGCTGCCCATTGCTTCATTCCCTTACTCCAAATTCTTCCCTCAGGGCCCGGGGAAGCCATGCCCTCAGCCAGGCTCTGCTCCCTTACCTCTAGACACTATTGCACAGTTGGCAACTGTTGTGGACATTCGATTTACAAAAGTAAAGTGGGGGGAGATGGGTTTATTGTCTCCAGTGAGACCCTCAACATCTGCCTGCTTCAGGCCTGGTTCACCTGCCCTCTCTTCAATCCCATGGGCAAACGCACATCCTTCCAATGCATTCCCTTCTGTTTAAATTGCTAGAATAGATCTCTGTTGCTTCCAACCACATGAGCAAGAGAAGGCAAGACACCCAGGACCACAGGGAGCAGGGGACACCAGCCACAGGGGAACCCTGTCTGAGACTATTCCACTCATCACGATGAAACATGATTAGTGCCTAAACGGAGGCAGGGGTAGTGAGTGTGCAGAGAAAGGGATGGATTAAAGAGCTATTAAGAAGGCAAGCACACTAGAATCGGATGTAGAAGATGAACCCATCACCAGGCTCCTGGTGTTGGATGGAAAGTGGGGCTCTTGCAAAGGGAACAGGTGTGGGAGGGGGAAGGACACGATCTGTTTTAGGCACAGAAGGACTGATACACCTGTGGAACACCCAGACGGGGACATCTAAGAGGTGGTGGATTGTATAGTTCTGGAAATCACCCCAAGAACAGATCATTCCCTATGAACATTAAGGAGGCATTCCTGCCTGGTCTCTCATGCAGAGCGGGTACCTAGTGGGGAACTTCAGGGTTGAGGCTGGACAAGGAGCCAGAGTGAGATCGCAGAAACTCTAGAGGAGAAGTCTGAAGGCCTGGCCTCAAGTCAGCTCCCCACCACACTGTGTCCTCCAAGGCAAGCCATGTACTGCTTCTGAGCATCAGTCTGCCCATCTGTAGAAGGAGGAGAGAACACCTCCCTCATACTTCCATGAGGGAGAGTGATGAGTGTCAGAGGGCTTATGGGCCACGGGGATAGAGAGTGGTACAGCAGGCAAGGCAGGTGGTGAGTGAAGACAGGCAATTTTAGAACAGGGTTGGGGCTGAGAGCCCTTGACACAGGGTGCCATCATACCATTTTATTGAGTTGGCCTACCTTGCACAACCTAGCACACACCACTCCTTTCTCTTCTCAACAAAATGTGGAAGCCTCGCCTTACTCTGGCAGCTGAGTTCTTGTGGATCCACTGTTTTTCTCTCCAGATTTTCAGATTTAAATCCAAGCTGAGGAAAGTCTTGTTGAAGGCAGGTTTTCTCTGGTTGCTGGGACTGGGAACCGGAAGGGCTCAGGACAGCAGCAAGGGCGCCTGACGGTCAGGGATGTTCCCTCCTGAGGCAGAAAGACTTCTCTGTTTCCGGGGGACGATGCTGTTCCCAGGCCCACATGTGGCACAGGGGACTTTGGAAGACACAGAACATGAGATAAAACAGATGGCACTTGTTCCTTCAGCCACTAGAAAACAGAGCCATTGGCTAGACCAAGGTGAAGATGGAGACACTCTAGGTGAATAACAGGCATGACTGAACACCGGGACAGTAGTGTTCTGGGTGCGGTGTCCCCTTTTCAGAGCTACAGGGAAGACCGAGAAAATGGAGGCACGTAATTCGGGGCCAGCCTGAGCATTCTCCATGAGGACAACAGGGACATGTTCCTTGGGGGATCAGGGACCAGTCTAAAAAATACTTGCCAATGGAGTTTGGATTACTGAGGCTGAGAAAACCCCAAATTACATCATCCTCTGGATAAGTGAGACCATGTGAACCAGAGGGAGGGCAGCATTTACCACATGGGATGCTGCACAGTCAGAGCCTGGTCCACATGGCAGATTCCCATTTGCTTGATCTTTGACCTTGGAGAACTGATTTCACCTTTCCCAGGTTCAATTTCCTTCTTTCCTTAGGGCTGTGGATGCAGGTAAAGCATTGACAAAATGCTGACACATGATAAGTGCTCAGTAAATTGTAACTTTTATTTTCCTAAGACATTAGTACTCCCTTCCTTTCCTTTCTCTCTAGAGGTGAGACATTGTCCCACAGCCTGCATCCTGCACAGCACAAAAGCCCGAGGAGATGGAGCTCTCCTCCCACCGCTGTTGGTGACCAGCGGCACTTCTGCAAATACTTCATCTCTCCAGGGTAGAGCTTCTCATCATCCAAAAAGTGATGAAAACAGATGACATGTAGGGCCACTTCTTGCAAAAATCTACGGAACTGAAAGTCCAACATGTGGTTCTCTGCAATAAGTGTTTTTGTACCTGTGTAGTCTCAGTGCACCAGGTGTTCTATGGACAGATTACCAGAAGGTTTACCTAAGCAGTTCAGTGTTACCACCTAGACATCCTCATGAAAAAGTCAACTTCAGAGTCTAACGTGTAATAGGCTCCAGGCTCAACAATTGAGTATGAGAGAGGAAGTCCTAGACACTCTGAAATGCATCATTTCTAAAAAAAATTAAAGCTAGCACATAGTCCAAATAACATTAATGGACATTTTTATTGTATGTAAATAATAATGAGACAAAAATTATGTATCCCTCTTTTCCTGTTATTAGTCCTTTAAAATGCACAAAACATAACAAACTCATAAAACATCCCTAAGTATCACTCACTCCAAGGCCATTTAGTCTTGCTCATTGATGACATTTACACTTGAATTAAAATATTCTTGGAAGACTTCATGTCACCTCCCTCAATTCACAGTTGACAATTTATGTTGTCTGCTTCCCCCCCCCCCCTTGGCTCTGTGACACATTCTGGAATTCAGTCCTTGTAAGAGTCTGTCCCAAAAAGCTTGATAAATAGTGTCTGGAAAATCCACGGAGACTTCCGCTCACATCATGAGGCTGCTGTTTTAACACAAGCATCAGCACCTTTCACATGGCTCAGAGGAAGGCTCTCTTGTCACTGTTTGGTCCCAACACTGGCAGGTCCTGCTGTTTAAAGGGCAACTTAGTATTATATGCTCACAGAATACAGAGGGGCAGTGGGAGGGAGTAGCTAAGAGTCAGCCTGTGTGGTTTTTACTGACATCACATAAATCATTTTAACACCAGTTCTCTGTTTCTCTGACACCAAGTGGGGGTCCAACAATTCAATTCAATTCTGACACTAACCACTTGGAGCTAGCTCAGACTTCACAGGTTAAAGGCTCAGTCCTGCAAGACTGTCCCTACTTCAGATGCCAGTTGCAGATGGAGTCCCCAGACAACCTGCACTTCTGCTCGGCCAACTAAAGTCAGGGTTCCCATGACTCCCCATCGGGTTAATTGGCTAAAAAGATTCACAAAACTCAGGAAAATAACTCTACTTGCAACGACTATTTTATTATAAAGGATATAAACGAACAGCCAAATGGAAGTGACGCGTAGGGTCAGGTATGGGGTTGAGGGTACATTGAGCTTCCATGCCCCCTCCCCCTACCTGGATGTGTTCACCAACCCAGAATCTCTGATAACCTCATTGTTTCAGAGTTTTTACCCAAGTCTACTTTTTGTTTTGTTTTAATGTAGGCACGATTGATTAAATCATGGCCATTGGTGATTGAAGTCAATCTCCAGCCCCTCTCTCCTCCCTGGAGGTCAGGGGGGATGCAGCTGCAAGTTCTAATCCTCTGACCATGTGGTTGGTTCCTCTGGCAACCAGCCAGGATCCTGAAGCTCTCTAGGCATCAGCCAGGAGTCACCTCATTAGCATAAACTCAGGTATGGTCTAAAGGGGCTTGTTATGAATAATAAAAGACTCTCCTATCACTCAGGAAAGTCCAAGGGTTTTAGGAGCTCTGTGCCAGGAACCAGGGTCAAAGATCCAGTATCTACTTTTTATTGTACCACACAGCCAGAGTCAGGCTGGAACGGCGGCTCTGCCTGCATCACCTGGCTGACTGGGCAAGGGACTCATGCTCCATGAGCATCGGCTCCTCATCTATGAACATACCAAGACATCTTCAAACTACCTGACAGGTAGACAGTGCACATCTAGGAGGATAGTGTGAAAGGTGCCAAACAAGTGTGAGTTAAAACCCTCCACGATGAGATTCTATTTCACACCCACTAGTGTTGCTAAAATCAGAACCAGCGGAGTTCTTCTTCACAGCTGATGGAAGTGTAGATTAGCACACCCAGCAAAGAGAATTGTTTGTTAGCGTCTATAAAGTTAAACGTACGTCTACCCTCTCAGCAATTCCACTCACAATTACCACAGGAAATAAAAACCTGGGTCTACAAAAGAAAATCGTACTTGAAAGTTCATGGCAGCTTTCTTCACAATAGTCAAAAAACCCTGGAAACAGCAGGTAAATGGATAAATGAATTGTGGTATAATAGCGAAGAATGAACTACTGATATAAAAATCTGAATGGATGAATCTTAAATTTTTTAGAAGCCAAACACAGGAGGGTACATACTTTATGATTCCATTTATATTAAATCTAGAATAGTCAGTGCTAATCTAGAGAGACGAAAGCAAGAACATCATTGTGGGTGGTTGATTGGAGAGGGGTAGGAGGGCTCTCTCGGAGGCCGAAAATGCTCTAAATGTTTTGAGTGGTGGTTACACAGGTATGTATGATTATCAATCAAATTTCTCCAAACTGAAAGTTTAAAATCTTTCATTTTACTGTATATTGGTTGTACTTCAATTAAAACAATTTTTAAAAGCTCTCTCAGTGAGGATCACAGGCCTAAGAACTGTCTGGAGGTCTCTGGGTTGGATGAGGGGGGCCCTGGGCTATAAGGGACAAATCTTGTCTCATCCCACAGGCCCCACCCTGAATTCCTGAGTTGAATTAGTTGCCAGGGACTTGCTAAGGAAGCGTTCCAATGCCCATGTGGACAGTGGTCTAGCTCTGCCTCTCCCTGAGTCCTACAGAGGCAGTGTCTATGAAATGCATTCCTGAGTCATGATCCTCACCTGTTTCCCCCATTTCTGAGCTCCCAAACCAGAAACTCCTGGGACCCAGTGAAGCGTGTCGTTCATCTCTGTATCTCCCGTGCCTGGCAGGGGCAAGCAGACCATAGGGTCTCTATAAATACTGAATTGTTCTAAATTGCTAAATACCAAGGTCGGCTATGGATGACTCAGAAAAGCCAGTCTTAGACAGTGAAGTATCCAGTTTGTCAACATGCACTGACTAACCATATAATTGTACAATTTCTACACCCCAATGGTGGTGTGGTGGGGTAGCTTCCTCTTCATGCCACACACCAAAGAGATAGCAAATGCAGACCACTCAGAAGGTGTGTTCCAAGGGGAGCAGAGAAATGGGGCAGTGACTATACAGTGATGTTCTTGTTCTCTCTCTCTCTCCAAGAAATTCCAGCATGTTGCCATGCTGATGGGAACAATCATGTGTGTATTTTGTGAAGCGATTTATTAAGGAGAAAAAAGCCACAGGAGGTCCTTCTCCTTTGTCTACCTCACTTCTTCTCTCTCCAACTTTCTTTTGCACCGAAGTACAGGGAGGAGATAGAAAGGAGGGTTATAACTCCTGCTTCAGATCCACTGGGCCCAAGACAGACCCCTCGCCAAGCCCCTTAGGTAGGTCAGATTGAAGAACCTGTGCATTTCCCCGCAACACCATGGAAACACCTCCACCTCTGAGAAAAAATAAACATTGCTGGTGTAAAGTGAACTAGATTTTAAAAACAAAGCAGAGTTATTTAGAGCTGGAAGAGGTGTGATAAAGGGATCATTTTAGTTAAGATGTAAGAGGTCATACCATCCACTAGGGTTATGGGGATGTACAGAAGCAATCATTTATAAATGTAATACTGAAGTTTGAGCTTGGCAGTTTGGAGTATTAATGACACTCTCGTGACATCCACCTACATGGTGGACATACACTGAATTTTTCTTATCCAAGTTTAATCCCTCAACCACATGAAGGAGACCCCAAGGGGGCTGCAGAAAAACCCAGTGTTGGGGTATGCTTCATGGCAACAGGAACAAGATCAGCATGACCACCCTGTAGCCACATTACATGAAACAGCTCTGGTCTCAGCGATGGAATCCTCCAATCTCAGCCCCAGTGGGAAAGGAGGAGAAGCTGGGCTGAGATTGTGGACCTGAGTAAGCATCCTGTGGATGTATTACATTTAATATGGGAGGGCGGACCTTGAGAGGAGAGAAGGACCTTCTTGCAAAAGACAAATGACTAAAGCCATTTTATTAGAATATTAAATAGAAAATTAGTTTGATTTTATAAAGGGCATGGTTACAAATCAATACTCGCAAGTTCCTTTAACAAATATTTACATATAGGTTACCCACTGTAAGTCCAGCACTGTGTTAGCCACTGAATCAAAGGGACTGAA
Source organism: Tapirus indicus (assembly GCA_031878705.1). NCBI lineage: Eukaryota > Metazoa > Chordata > Mammalia > Perissodactyla > Tapiridae > Tapirus > Tapirus indicus. The sequence continues at coordinate 78,527,984 of CM062921.1, forward strand.
GTGTATTAAATTTGGTCCCTGCCTCCCGGGAGCTCAGAGAACAAGGGGTAGGGGACACAGACACATAAACCACTTAAACTGCTCAGTTCTGTGCTTAGCACCTTGTAAGTATTCAGAAATAGTAGTGGCTATGACGATTACGATGATGATGTTGAGTACGGTGAGATAAGGACAATCTTAGACATATGGACGAGGTTTTCTGGCAGCTTAGAAGACGAATGACCAAGTCTGTCGTGATGGGCAGAGAAGAGCCCACAGGATGAAGTGGTGCTCAAGCCAGTGGGCAGAGGAAGAGACAAGACACAGAGGGACAGAAAAATGTATGGGCCAACTGTAAAGGGCCTATGAAGACTCCTGGGGGTTCAGAGTCCCTTATGGAGGACTGAGGGGATGGGCCAAGAACCCGGAATCCTGGCCCAAAGATCAGGCTGGCTCACATTTGAGTTTGCACCGGCACCGTTGCTATGAACAGTCTTCAAGAAAAGCTACAATGGTTTTTTTCATCCCAGGAATGGGCTCCTTCCCATTTCAACTCTATGTATTTGAAAATGAATATCAGAGATGAAGGATGACTGATGGCAAAGAAAAATTCTTCTACAAGGATCTGTACAACTCCAACCATAAATCTTACCAGTCCGTCAGACTTTTCATAATGGAAAACTACAGAATGATTTCAAATGGCATTTTATCAGATTCCAGGGGCTTTGCAAAGCCATCTGTACTTCGTTTTCCATAAATGAAAAGGATGCATGGATTAAAGGTTGAATATTGAGCATGCGATGCTTTGTATTTCAATTCCACAGATAGTTTTCTCCATCCTGACATTTTGGGATGGTCTGTCCCTCAGGTTCTCAGACTCTGGAATATGCCTCTAGCACTTAATTCAGTCTGGATCCAAATTAGAGCACAGCTTTCCCAAGTGTGTACAAGCCCCTGCTTGTGAGATAAGGAAGTGATTTCTATTCAGAGGGTCTGTTTTACTAGAGCTCCTTAGGTGGGTGTGAAGGTCGCTGGGGCCTATCCTGACTCTAAGAACAGCACAGCAATCCTCCAAGAGGCTGAATTCATAAGAAGATGGGGGGAGGAGGGACAGACCTCTCTCTCCCTCTTCCTTTTCTTCTACTTAATAATCTCCCTGGCCTCTTCCAACTTCCTGCACCCCCAAAAGACAATGCACCCTGATGTGGACATAACCATGATGTGCTCAGGACTTCTTTCATTTGGTTGGTTTTTGTTTTTATTTTTAATATACAAGTATATTAAAGAGGAAACTCTTACAGGAAGAAATCTGGAGCCCTCTGTTTCCTTCTGGGAAGCGGTCAAGTGAAATCGAATGATGTGCATGCTGCACAGCAAGAAGACTGTCAGACACAGAGCCCAGGCCACAGGCTGTCCAAGCCACTCCACCATGCTGAACACAGAACAGTTCCTGCCTTCACTCTCTATGAGAATGATGCTGCAAAGGAAATCAGTGGTCTGGCAACACAGAACCCCACAGAAAGTGGGATCCCTGCAGGGGCTAGCACTGGCTGCTGCAAATACATCACAAACATAACTGGGAGTAGATGCTTGAAGTTGGAAGGAACTGGAGAACTGCAAGACAGGACCACTTTTTCGAGGACCTGAGATTCTGAGCAGGAGACCAGAGTAGGACAAGACCTATCAGGCAGGACTTGCCATCGGAAACCAGGGAAGAATCCATGTGCAACCTGATGAGGTTCAACTCCCAAGCCAACGGCCCTTCGTTACAGTCCCAGTCAAGACAAACCAGCTGGCAGTTATGTCCTGGAGTTGACTCGTGTTGTCTTGTGAGAGCTGATTGTTAAATTTTCAGGTATTTTAAGAGCTGGTTGTTAAACAAAGTCATCCTTAAAAATTAAATTATATTCAAGCAAATAAATTATACAGTAAAATGTAATAAATATTCAAAACTCATCATGATCTAATTAATTTATTACATTTCACTCTTATTTCTGTTCTCAAAGTTATTTAGCACCCATTGTATCTGCATGGAGGAAATATCATATAATGGTGTGCTACTGCGTGTCTCTTCCCAGCTCTACACTCAGTAACATCATGCTGGTGGCTTGACATCAGCCACGGTGAGAGTATTTACAACACAGAAATTGGCAGATGCTGTAAATGAGGGCTTTTTTCCTGAATGGCTGTTGTTGAACATTTACCAGCCAGCACACTACTGTCCTGGTGAGGGCTGCATATGGACCCTGCAGGAGCTGTTGAAATTTTACAACGGGGAGTGACATGGTTCATTCTGTCTCTGCATGACTCCTCTGGCTGTAGCACAGTGTCTTGAATGGTAAGAGGAGATACAAGAGGCAGGGAGATGAGCTAGTAGTCGGTGGCACACCTCAGAGGATAAACAGACAGGCGCTGGGGTCGGCCACAGCCACAGGGGTGGGAAGAAGGAGGCAGATGAGAGAAAAGCTGTGGAAGTGGGAACAGCAGGGCTTATGATGAGCTGGGAAGGGCTGAAGGAAAACTAGAAGCAGAAGTTGGCTCTGAGGTGTTAAGCCTGAGTGACTGGTAGAGGCTGATGTCATCAGCCGAGTTAGAAGTCTCAGAAGGAGGCTCAAACTGAGGGTCAGGAGTGAGAAAAGATGAGACCCTGGGAGCTGTTATGAAGCAGGAGTAACTGGTGGTGCCCCGTGACCTTGAACACAGGGTGTGAGCTAAGCAGAGTTTGGAAGAAAGATGTCCATGCCCTTGGCTGGCAGATCATCAACCTGCTCAGCAAGTTTTCACCTAGTTGTACAACCTCAGGGTGTCAGAGCTGGAAAGATGTTTGCGGTCTTCAGACCCTCTCACCTCATCATACAGATGAGATCATCGTGGCCCAGGGGGTTATACGAGGTAAGCAGGCCCCAAGCCTGTCACTCCCAGGCTGGTCCCACAACCCTGACACACCCAAAGACCAGGAGTGGGACCCAGGTCTGGTAGGGGCAGCACTTGCCCCGTTCAGTAAGGGATGACTTGATTTATAACCAACATTGACAAGGCAAGCATATTGTGCTGGGGAGGGGGGTGAGAAGCAAAGGTGAACCAGCAGCCCCAGGGCACTCTGGGGTGGGGAGAAACCACTAAAGGGAGGAGAAGGCTGATGAGGGCTCAGCCTGGAGTCAGCTTTCACCTCCTTCCCAAATGTGCCTGGGCCCTGGCTCTTGGCCACCCTGAGAGGGACAGGGTGAGCTTCCCACTCTGGCCTAGGACTAGGGAGGCAGAACAGCCTGGGTCCAGCAGGAACAAAGGAAGAGTAGGAGGCACACCTGTCCCAGTACTAGGATGTGCTGGGACAGGGTCAAGGTAGGGGGACAGGAGGCTAGGAAGAGTTCCAGCCAGGAACCTGGGGCGACTCAAAGGGAGGCCCCATAGCCATCAAGAGAGGCCCCTATTGCTCAAGGTGCAGCTCTTTGGAGGCCATTTACCCTGGTTTGGAACGTGAAGGGCCTTCACATTTATGGGGTCCTCACTCACCCATCCAGGCAGCCTGAGGTGGAGAACACGGGGGACTGGAGCTAGAAGGACGAGGCTCATGTTCTGTGTCTTCTCCCTGCCAGCTTGGGGATCAGCTTCAATGAATAGTGTCATTTGCTTTTTCACTCAGCATAAATGTCTTTCATGTGCCAGGCCCTGGGAATACCGGGGTGTGCAGCCCCACAAGGTCCCTGCACTGAGAGAATGCATATCCCAGGGGAGGGGAGACATACAAACAGGAATACATATGGACGTGCTATGGAGAAACTAAAGGAGAATAACAGACCCTGGGCAAATTCCCTGCCCTTGTTTACTCATACGAAATAGGACCGATGAACCAGCTCTGCCCCCTGACAGGACCATGGTGAAGCACAGCTGGGACCTGCTGGTGTCAACTGCAGGGCAGGGTGAATGAGCTGAATTCAGCCATGGGTGCTTTTGCTCTTTTTTATTGTGGCAAAATATACCTAAAATTCACCGTTTTTAAGTAGCATTAAGTACATTCACAATATTGTGCAACCATCGCCACCATCCATCTCCAGAACTTTTTCATCTTCCCAAACAGAAACTCTATACCTATTAAACAACAACTCCTCATTCCTCCCAGCCCCTGGGAACCTCTACTTTACTTCCTATCTCTATGAATTTGCCTGTTCTAAGTACCTCAAGTAAGTGGAATCATACAGTATTTGTCTGTTTGTGTCTGATCTATTTCACTTAGCTTCGCCTAGAAGTGGAATTGCTAGATCATACAGTAATTCTATGTTTAGCTTTTCGAGGGACTGCCAAGCTGTTTTCCATTTTCCATTCCCAGCAGCAACACACAAGGGTTCCCATTTCTCCACATCCTCACCAACACCTGTCATTTTCCATTTTTCTAGTAATAGCTATCCAAGTGGGTATGAAGTGGTCTTTTGCTCTCTTTTATGTAATCACAATGAAATTGTGTCAGATTGCACCCTGCATACACGTTTATTGCATGCTTACATTGCGCTGTGCATTATTCATTTATGGTACACATTTTTGTACAGGGTTGTATATACCAAACCACATGTATAACTATATATAAAACTCTATAACTTACAGGCAGTTTAAAGCATTGTCAAAGGTAATCTTGACAAACTTATAACTGTCTCTATGTTTCTTTCCATAGAAAGAGAGGTGACAGGGGACTGACAGCCTATCTGGAATAGGTAATGTGTCACCATCAGACCGGGGAGACTAAGGGTCAGTCCCAGCACTTTCCTTCCGCTTCCACCCCACCACTCCAGTGCACGTCACAGACCAGTGCCCAGCAGGACAGCAAGTCCAAACAAGTCACTCGGGTTTCACACTCATGTTCATGGGCCGTTGCTCATTTTCAAAATGACTGGAACCCATGTGAGGGGATAAAGAACAGGGGACAATAACATGGGGCCTGTAAAGTGTCCCTAGCCAGACTGGCTCAGTCTCCCACATCTGATCCTCTATGCATCTCAACCTCAAACAATAAATAATACATGTCCTGGAGCAGGACACATTCGCAGGAATAATTTATATCTCAAAATCCAGCAAGTGTCAAACAGCGCCCAACGCTAGGGGTATAAATCCCAGCTCACTACAGGCTGGCATTCCATGGTCTGAAAAAAAAAAAAAGTGAGCAAGAAGGTGCCTTCCTGACTAAAAGTTACACAGGGTCAGATCTTGAACTCTAAGGGAAGAGCCCCTTAGGGACTTCAGCGAGAGCCAGGTGGAGATTGAAAGAAAGACATCTGTGTCCTTGGCTAGAAATCATCTGCCCTACTTAGTTTTCACCTCGTTGTACAATCTCGGGGTGTCAGGGCTAGGAGGGTGTTTGTGATCCTCAGACCCTCTCACTTCATCGTACAGACGAGCTCAGCAAGGACCAGGGTTTATACAAGATAAGCAGGCCCCAAGCCTGTCACTCCCACGCCAGTCCTCTGCCCTGACATGCCCACCAAGATCTATGAAGGACAGAACCTGCTGTTCCTCAAACGGGCAACTTTATTTTGAGATCATCGTTAACAAATCTGTTCAAGGAAACTGACGTTTGTGTCCCAGATGATTCACTCAGCAGGAACAAAGTGTTTACACCTCAATAGGTGGACTCAGACATGAGACCCCCTTCAGAAGAAGCATGAAGTGCATCATCATGCCGTGGCGATCCCAAAAGAAGGGAAGCCAAATATACTGATCAGAAAAGGATGTGAGGCAGGACTAGAAACTAAACGCCCCCGAGTGAGGCGTGAGAAACTTCCCTGAAAGAAGGCCAGGCCAGCTCCCTAGGAGCACACGCACCCCAAGCTCCTGGGACAAGACAAATGGAACAACCCCAGTGGGAGGACCCACAGCCATCTTGAATGGCAGCTCCTCTCCGCTCCATGAGTCCACTGTGTTTCCGTAACTCCAGGTCACTCCTAACACCCAGGGGACTAAGACTAAGAGAGGCCCTTGGGAGGACTTCTGAATCCCATAGTCTCAGGGTGCACCAGGGCTGTCACTTAGGACAGGCTGCACCTCATGAGCAGAAGAGTCAGCAGGGGCAAAAGTCACTCATTATCCTGGGACATCCCATGGAACAAAATGCTGGGATGCACCAAGACCCACTCCGCCCCCACTGCTCTCCCTTTGACAGAACCAGTCAGGGAGCAGCTCCGCATGGGGGAGTAACTGTTTTGAGCACAGGTGCCAGCTGCTTAGAAGAGTGCTGGGAAATGGGGGCTGCCCTGCAGCTGGAGAGTTTGGGGCCTCTTCTAAAGGAAGCAAGTTTGGGCACAGCCCATTAAGCTGGAGAGAGCAGGAATCCCTGGTCCCATCTCATTCATTGCCAGGCACCCGCAAGAGACAATCCTGCCTGTCTCTGCAGCTGCAACATCGGGCAGGCCCCAGGCAGGAGGCCAGAACAACCTCAGGATGGACAGAGCAACAGTGATACTAATGACCGCCCCCTCCCCCACCATTTCACAGAAACCGTGTGCCCAGCACTGTGCTACATACCCCACACACATTAGTTCATCCTCACTTACTAGGTCCTGACAGGCTCCAGTCCCGTTTTCTCTACAGAGGTGGTACTTTGTTTTCCTTGCTGTTGAGGCTACAGAGAATGAAGTGATATGACACCCCTCATCCTGAGAGAGTGGCCACTTTGGGTGTTCTGACCTAGGATCCCCTCCCCAGTGAGTGCGACTGCTGTTCATGTTCCGAGGACCACAGCCAAAGCTGCAGTGCTCAGAAGAAAGACGTCACCCTCACAGACTTTAGTTGGCTGAAGGTGGCTGGGCTGAGAGGGAACTGGGGGACCTGCGGTGAGAGTGGAGGGGGAAATTCCTCCCGGGTCTGGGCATGAGTTGGATTTCTCTCAACAGGTAGCAGCAGCTATGTCTGTGCAGCCCCAGAGTGGTGAAGGCCCCTATATCAGCTTTGACTAACAGCCATCCTACACGAAGTGACTTAGAACACAACCAGTTATTATCCTACAATGCTGCAGGTCAGCAATTTGAGCCAGGCTCACCTACTCAGGTTTCTCTTCTGTTTCTGGGTCAGCTGGGGGCTGGCTGGTCTGGCGTGGCCCTAGCCTCCTGCAGACTGGCCTGGACTTGTTCCAGTGGCACCTGGGTGAGTTCACAGAGAGCATGGAACCATGCAAGGCCTTCTGGCTTAGAGCTGGCCCACCTTCACTTCCACTGCATACCATGGGCAAGGGAAGCTGCTACAATGTCACATTGCAAAGAGTGTGGATACAGGAAGGGGTGAAAGGTTGTGGCCATTCTTGCACTCTGCCACCACCTCCATGACATGAAACAGATGATTCAGAACCACGTGATTTCAGGAAACCTGTGGATTTGAACAAAGAGAATTTCAGTGGGATCAATGTGGAATGAATAACAGAGGACCTCTTCTGAGTGTTCGGGCCATTTAAATCCCCTGAGACTCTTGCTCAATCCTCTGGAGTAGGAGGTCCTCCAACCAGACAGAATGTGAAATCCACTGTCTGAGTCATTAGAAGCTGGGGAAGATTGTCTACTTTGGAGAAATGTGACAATTCTTATACTTGAGAGTCATGAACTAAAATCTGTACCCACTAAAAACAGATGAAGTGACCAAGGCTCAGAGAGACTAAGTAACTTGCCTAGGGTCACACAGCTGGTAAATAGCTGAACCCTGAGCAGCATAATGACCCTGCTTTTATCAACCACACTACACAATACTCTGGGGGTCTGTAGCTGAAGGAAAATGGCCCACTGATTTTGGCAACCATTAAATGAACCCCGGGGGTGACAGCTGCAGAGAAGGGAGTTTGTACGACATCCCAGCTGCCTGTCAAGAAGGGAGGAACTCTGGGAGCTGGGCTTCTTCACCCTCCTTCCCCAGATGGGGACCTTGAAGGTTCATGTGGCTCCTGTGTTGTTATACCTGCAAGCACTGAGGAGTCATCAGCTTTTCTGTCTGGCTTCTCTGTGCCTTACACAGAACTGCAGATGGAGAAAGGCAGAGAAGGGAAGATGAGGTAAATCATTTTCCAACCCATCAAAATATGAATACTAGGTCTTCATTAAGAAAAAAAAGAGCTCTGACTAAAGCCATTCTCATATCTATATGGTCACCTCAGGGATACCCCTCAGGTCCCATATGTGGGGCCCAAGCCTCTCTTCTACCCCAGGCTTCCTTACTGGACACAAATAAAAGCCAGTTTAACAGAGGACAAAGGAACATTCACTGAGCACTACCACATGCTGGCCAGGTGCTTCACACCTTGAAATTAAACGGTGAGGACCCCGCCACACAGTTGGCGGGCGGAGCTGAAACTTGAGATAACACACAGCCAGCAAGAGAGAGCACTGCTCCCATTAGACCGGGGTCATCCCGGCTGCACCTTACTAGCATCACCTGGGGAGTTCCAACGCCTGCGGCGCCCAAGCTGGCCTCCCTAGAGACTCGTATATGGCAGTGAGCATCCTGCTGTTTTTTCATTTGTTTCCCAATTGATTTTAGTGTTCATTCAGGATGAAGAGCGACTGTGTTAGACCAGCGGTTCTCCACATCACCTGCACGTTAAAGTTACCTTAGGAGCTTTAGAAAGGGTACTGAGCCTAGTCCCACTCCCAGACATTCTGGTTGACTTAGTCTGAGGTGCAACCAGGGCATCAGGATTTTTAAAACCTCCCCAGATGATTCCTATGAGCATTCAAGTATAACCCCCAATGTCTTAGGAGAAACTTAGGGAGAGAGTGAGTCTGCGTTTCTCAGAAAAGTTCAAGGACCTCATCACCTGGGTGCTTGCTAACCCCACAGAGTTCTACACACACATTCTTTGGAGTCAAGATCTCTGGTTTCACCCGCTCCTCAGACATCCCACACAGAGAACCCCCGCGGCGACACTGCAGAGCTCAGGCTGGCTGTGTCCTGCACTGGAACTGTCTCTGAGGCTCTTCCCCTGCAGTTCTGACTTCCTGCATCCCTGTCTGAGCCATGAGCCCAGCTGCCTTCCCAGAAGACCCTGTCAGAGGCTTTTCAGTTCTTCCTCATCACTTTTCTGATTCACGTTACATTTGCAGAACATTAGCAGCCTGACTTTTTCGGAAATCGAGTGCCCAGTTCTCCCAGTAGGCCCCAGAGTGGCTGGAAGGCACTGGCAGCCTAAGAAGCTCTTGGTGGCTGAGCACTGTACAGAGAAGAAGGTCCAGCCCAAGGCCACCCTGACGGGCCAGCCCAGCACCACAGTGAGTCAGGAAAGGATGACTGTCCTGGAGCAGGGGCTCCCATCAGAGTCACCTGCAGGGCTTATTAAACTCAAAGATTTTTGGGCCCCACCCCTAGAGTTTCTAATTCAGCGGTCTGAGTGTGGCCCCAGAATTTGCATCTCTAGCAAATTTCCAGGTGATGCTGATGCTGCTGGTCCAGAGAGCACCCTTTGAGAACTGCTAGTCCGAAGGCTGCTGTTTCTACCTTTCCCTCAACTGTAGCTTTTCCTCCAACTTGAGGATTCTCTGCAAAGCTAAACAAAATACCCCAACTCTTGTGTTTAGGTTCTCTGTCCTAATCTTCTGTGAGGTCTGCAGAGGAAGGATGGAGTGTGTAGCAAGTGGATTAATGGCCCCCAACAATGTCCATGTCCTAATCCCTGAGGCCTGTGAATGTTACGTTACATGGGAAGGGGAGGTAAGGCTGCAGAGAGAATTAAGTTGCTAATGAGCTGATTACGATAGGGAGACTATCTGGAGTCGTCCAGGAGGGCCCAGTGCAATCACAGTGGAGCCACTTTCCCATCTGGGACAGAGGAGGTAAAAGAGAGATTCGAAGATGAGAGGGACTTGACCACATCTGGTGGCTTTGAAGATGGAGAAAGGGAAACACAAACTAAGAAATGTAAGTGCCCTCTAGAAGCTGGGAACAGCGCTCAGCTGACAGCCGGCAAGGAAATGGGGCTCTAGGTCCTACAGCCACAAGAAACTGAACTCTGCCATCAACCTGAATGAGCTAGGAAACAGGTCCTCCCACACAGGCTCTAGAGAGGAACGCAGCCCTGGTGGCAGCTTGATTTGAGCCCAGTGAGACCTGTGTGGGACTTCCGACTCCAAACCGTGAGGTAATAAATCTGTGTCATTTTAATCCACTAAATGTGTGGAAATTTGTTACAGGAGCAATAGGAACTCATACAGAAGGGATTGGGGCAATAAGTGGAACTAACATTTATTGCATAAGATTTAGTTATAGCAATGACTCCCACTGGGTTCGGTAAGAAGAACCACGTGCCTGGGTTCCGCACATGTTCTGTCATCGAGCTCCCGTTGCAGCCTCAGAACTGTGGTTCTATGTCCCATGTGCTGCCCCTTGCTCTGTCCTATGTTTGTGCCCTGGTGCTGTCCCCTCAGTCCCAATGTTTCCAGAACCCCACTTCAAGGTAGTCTTTTGGACAAGGTAAAACAGGTGGGAATTATATAGGCAGAAGCTGTAGGTGGAAGAGCAGAGGGGTGAGACATCACAGGAAAAGAAAACAGAGGAAAAGTGAGACTGGTTTTTAACGTTGAGAACATACAGTAAGGAACTGACAAAGGAGGCGGTCAGAGTGAGGGACTTCATCCCAAGCAGAAGGTCATGTAAGGTAGGCACCCCTTCTGCCCCAACACAGCCTCTCCCCAGAAACTGCCAGTGATGGGACCTCACAGGCTCAAGGCGGCTCAGCTCATCATTATGCAGCTCACAGTGTTAGAACTGCTGGAAACTTCCCAGCAATGAAAGAAAGATTTGGGTCTAGTGTGGTGAGGCACATGGTAAATATCATCACAAGATGGAGAAGGCGCCTGGCCCCACTCGCCCTCCCTCCCAGCCAGGGACAGAGCTTGCCGTAATGAAGCAAGGCCCTGTCCTTTGTCCTCTATGTGGGCTACAGCCATGACCGATGTGGGCCCAGCCTTCCAGCAAGGACCAGGCATGCACTTTAACAGCTGTGGGTGGCATGGAGCTGGTATGTTCCTGGGGTACTTTGTCTTCTCTGTCACCAAGGCCTCCTGGAAACTTGGAGTGCTTCCTGGAAACCACTTCCTGCATCAGCTCAGCCCTGTTGTTTCTCTCCCATGGTACTCAATTTATGCAGCTTTTATAGTTGTTAACCATATACACCTTCATTCTCTTCTGCAGTACCTGGCAGTAGGCCTTCCATACCTAAGCACTCTACAGTATATGTTTTCACTGAGAGTATATGTTTTACTGGGAAGTGCACAATTCTAGTATGTTTTAGGGTTTAAAAAAAAACAACTATTTAGCAACATGGATGTGATAATCCTGTTGTGGTAAGAAAATATATTTTTCTGTATATGCATAACAGTCTATCTAGAAGGATATACTCTAACATGTTAATATCTGGCGAGGGATACATTCTTAATTTTTATCCCTGTTTCCTTTTTCCAAAATATACTTTTTGTCAAAGCAATACATGCACCAAGCTTAAAAAAGTCAAGAAATAATAAGTCTTAAAGCAACAAACAAAAACAACAAAAAACTATCCCCTGTTTCACCAGTTCCACTCCCCAAAGATAAACATTGTCAACTCTTCTAGCAAATTCTTCTGATATTCACTTTCATATATTTTGGTAACATATTCATGTTGCGATTTTTGATTGACCAGCTGTAGGCATTAACTTTTGACTTCCTCATCACTACCTCTCCTCCTATCTTCCGAAAACATAATCATTCTGGACACTCATTTTCTTTGATTCTGGGAAATTTCCTTGTGTTACATCTTTGATAGTTTTTCCCCCTCTGTCTGTCTTTCTGGAACTCCTGGAGGTCGGTAGATGGACTTGGCCTTTCGTTCTATTTCTCTTTCTTTGTCTTTTGTTCTACTTAATTTTACCCCCCAACTCTTCTATAGTTTTGTTTTGTTTGTTTATTTTGTTTCGGTTTTGTTTGTTTTTCATTTCAAGATTCTTGTGCTCTGGTTATTTTTTCATTCTATTCTGTCCTTATTTTATAGATGTAGCATCTTCTCATATATCTCTCAAGGTGGTAATTATAGAGTTTATTATTTTACATTTTCTATGTGTCCTACATTGTCTGCACCTCTTCTCTGCATCCTCTTTTTCTGTTTGTTTTGGGCCTTTTCTGTCAAGTTGGAGCCTTTCCTCAAATATCTGCTGCCCCTGGGCTGTCCTTGTACCTAGGACAAGGTACCAAAAAACTGATTGGAAGTGTTATGAGTGAGTAAGGAGATGGAGATTGGAGATTTTAAGGATTGTGGGTTTCACCAGAGAGTTATCAGACTATTTGGTCCCCCACAGGTTAGCATCCAGGTCTTCTCTGGGGCTATTCACCCTCTCTAGGAAAAGTCCTCCAGCTGCCCACCTGGAGATACAGGCCGGCCTCTGCTGTTCCAGAGACAGAGCAAGGGGAAGGGCTAAAGAGCCCACAGGTCAGCACAAGTCTGACTTTAGTCCCTATCTTCTATTGTCCGCTTTGCCTCCTAGGACCTGACATATCACCACTCAGTTCATCTGGAGAGTAAACCTCTGATCTCCTCTGGATGCGGGAACAGGGCAAGGGCAGGGTGGAGAGGAGAGACGGGGCCCCCAGATGGAATGGGGTGGGGAAAGGACCTGAGGGTCCAACTGCTCTGTTTATAGACTTTCAACTATCCTCCTCTCATTTTTAGCTCCAAGCCTGATCCCTGCTCCTCGATTCTTAGTGTCCCTGGGTGCTGAGCCCCCCAGGGGTTTGTAGAGTAAAGTGCTCACTGCTCAGAGGAAAAACTCACAAGCAGGCAAGTAGTCAAACCTTCCCATGTTCTGCCAAGTCCATTGCCACTCCCCGTCCCCTCCACTTGAATTCTCCTGTCGGTGCTTATCTTCTGTCCTTGGAGGGAACACTTTTTAAATTCTCATGCTTCATTTTTGTGGGAGGAGCCAAATGCTTATTGCTAAATAGCCACATTATTCTGAAATCCCTTGTATTTTCAAAAATAGACTTTTCTTTTCAGTTATATCAGAAAATATATATATTTTGGTGTGTGGATTAGCAATTGGGTCATGGTGGGTGAATGAACAGAACCAAATTAATGAAACATGATTTTAGCACTTAAGGAAGTTACAAATGACTTTAGATGACTTCTGAAAAGAAATTCACCTACAGGATTCTCATTTTTCCTACCAGAACCTTAGACATTTTTTGAGAATTAATTTAAACAAAAAGATCAAAATATTTAGAGATACTATCATTAAAAGCGCTGACATGGAATGGGAAATTGCAGTTTCCCCCGCCTAGTTTCACTCCAGTCCTACATTCCAGGGTCACTGTGGTTTTCCGGGAGAGCACAGCCAGGACCCTCATGAAGGAGCCTCTGTTCTTTCTCCTGTGCCCCCTTGAGGCTCTGATTGATGAGGAAACCCCTTTCCCACAGCAACAGCAGAGGGGGACTCCGTCCAGGGCAATTCAGTGACTTTGACTAAAATATTGTTTCCTCCACATGTTGGAGTCCACTCCCGGAAGCACTGGGGATTTAACCTCCTAAGTGCTACAAACCTAGACAGGTATTTAGTCTCATTGTGTCCCCTGGGAGGACTGACATCAGAGACTAATTTCCAGAAATCTGCGGTCATCAAGAGGACCAAGCCCATGGAATGTTTAAAAGCTCCCATGGTCCCACACAAACCTGTGTCTCAACAGATCGTCCCAGGAGCCCGAGCTGTACTAGCTGGGCCGTCTGATCACGTCCGGTGAGGCTTGCTCAGCAAAGCAGGTGGTCCCCACATCAGACCCCCACGTGATGTGACAATCCCTCACCCTGTCAGTGTTCTCTTTCAAGAAATGGAGTTCAAAGCTATAAAGACCTCAGCCCCAGTGACTCAGAGGGTCTGAAGGGTCCAACTGCCTCATTATAAACAGAAAAACCGGTGCCCAAGAGGTCTGATTTATTCAAGCTCATGTTGACCTTTAGAGGCAAGCTAGAACTTGCCCTCAGGTAACCTGGCGGGAAGACCACAGCACCATTCGGCCTGCAGGAACAGGGATGGCAAAATGATAGCTACCAAGGCTCTTATCTGAACTGCAGCTCAGGAGCCCCTCCCCACCCCATTCCAAGAGCAGGTAGTTCACCCCACCCTGCACAGACCAATGCCTGGTGGACCCAGGGCAGCTCTGCCTCCTGTGAGCTAAAATGCACAGGGCAATCATTAACACAACCTTGTACAATAACACAGGCCCTGCACAGATTCTGGGTGCCCCCTGCACTGTGAGGGAGCAAACATGGATTTCACCGAACTCAGAGAAGGAGGGAGAGTTGGGGGCAAAGATGAATTTGCCTGAAAATATATTCGGTGCACCTTATTACACTGTTGGATATGTGGCTTTGCCTACTTCCTGTGCTTTGGCTAAATTGATCCTAAAGAACTAAAATATAAATAAAGTGTCACCTTGGACAGGACTCCTTCATTCATTCAAGCATCCACTATCTGTGGCAAGTCCACAAATCTCACTAGCTGGTGGAAGATGTCAATACTAACTTAGGAATCTCAAATACAATGTGACAGGGGCTGGGGGGCAGAAGGAGAGGTAATTAACTCTGACGGGTGGAGATCAAAACAACTCGTCGAGGAAGTGCCATTCACCTGGACTTTGAATAATGAGTGTGATGGGGATGAGGAGAGACTATTGCATAAGAAGGAAGCAAGACACTAGGAAAGAACAATGTGAGGAAGGGCAGCATGAAGGCACGTGTTGAGTGGGGCTGAGGTGACAGCCCAGACAGTCTGGAGAAGGAGAAGGGAGGGGACGGAGACTGGGCAGGTGGAGAGACGGTGGGAGGCAGCTTACAGAAGGCCTGGATTCTGAACTAAGGAATTCAGACTTCATTCTTTAGGCAATGGAAAATCTTTGAGAATATTGAGCAGGGATGTAGCTTGTAAAGGTCTGCAGTCTCCACAAACAACTCAGGCACAGGATGGAGGGTTGACTGGAGAGGGATGAAACTGGATGCTGGAAGACCCCGCTGCAGCAGTGATCTGAGCAAGAAACCTTGAGGGCTAAGCTCAAGGAGGGCTGGGAGGAGCAGACAAGAGGAGGCGGGTGAGAAGCAGTTATAAGGCAGGATTGGCAGAACTGGGGAAAGAAGAGTTGTCAAACTGATTTTGATCTTTCTAACTTTGGTAACTAGGGTAATAATGAAGCTAGTGGCCAAGATGTAAAACTCAGAAAAAAAGGAAAAGAACTGAGTGGAAAGACTAGGTTCAATTTGGGACATACTGAGTTTGACACAGAGGTGACAAATAGACAGGTGGAAATTTAGCTCCATAGCTAAGGGAAGGGGGTGGGGCCAGAGGCCTTCACTGGGAATTATCCTTATCCTGATAACACTCAAACCATGGAACTAGAGAATAACCAGAAAAAGTGGAGAGTGGATGAGAGAAAAGAGGGTTCCAAATGATGTATTAGTTCACTACTGCTGAGTAACAGATTACCCTAAAACTTAGCAACTTGAAACAACAAACAACTGGGTGGGTCTGGCAAGAGTCTCTCATAAGATTGCAGTCAAGCTGTCAGCTGGGGCTGCAGTAATCTGAAGGTTTGACTGGGGCTAGGCACTTGCTCTCAAGCACACTCATATGGCTGCCGTTGGCAGGAGATGTCATCTCCTCGCTATGTGGGCATCTCGGTAGGGTTCCTCAAGACATGTCAACTGGCTTCCCCTAAGAGATAGAAAGTGACCAAGGTAGTGTCTTTTATAACCTAACATCAGAGTTGACATGTTACCACTTCTGCTGTATTCGGTCACACAGACCAACACCAGTACAATGTGGGAGGAAACCACACAAAGGTGTGAAGAGCAGGAGGGGGGCTCATTGGGACCATCTAGGGGCTGCCAACCACAGACCACTAGGGAAACAGCAAAGAAAGAGGACTCAGGAAAGGACACATAGAAAATAGAAGGAAGGCAAACCCTAATGCATGTAGTTCACGGGGATGATTACCATGTGTAATGTCATAGGGAGCTTTTCCAGAAGGAAGGAACAGTTAACAGTTTCAAATGCTAAAAAGTCTAAGAGGTAGAGCTGAATGAGTGCAGAAATTAGGCCACTGGATCTGGTGGTCAGCTGCCAGGCCAGCATGGTCACAGTGACATGGAAGCAGGTAGAAGCCACATTTTATTAGACTCACAAGGGGACAGATAACAAAGAAATAATGGGAGATAGTGGTAAATTTAGACCACTTTCAAAAGTCCAGGTGGTGAAGGGAGGAGGGTCCACGTGCGGATGGCAGGGAAAAGCAATGTCTTGCAGGAAAGCTTTGCTCTTGGCTGTTGATGCATAGAGAGGACAGGTGGAGGGAAAACTTGGAAGACATGGGTCCCAGGTCCCAGAAGACATACAAGGAAGGTGATTGAAGCCACAAGTGCAAGGATTAACCCCTCTTCCTCCATTGGAAGGAAAGAACAGGTGAGGGAGAGGGTGCAATTAGGAGGAATGCAAGGGGTTTGGAGGGTGCGGGTCCGAGGGCCTCTATTTTCTTCTGCAGACACTGAGACGAGGGATGAGGACACAGAAGGATCTGAAGATGTCAAAGGCTTAGACCAGCTCCAGGAATTTGTCTCCAGGGCCAGGCATTTGCTTTGAGTTATGCCCATGAGCTTCCCACTATTTTGTGGAAGCTTTCTTACCCCCAAAAGATGAAGATTAGCATATACCCACATTTCATCTTTTCCCGATTTCTCACGCTCCCTGGAGCCATCCTGGGTATCTGGAATTTTTGTGCTTCTGTTAATGGTGCACAATTTATGGCCATCCCATATGGTGGGGAGGATCTGGGAAGCATCCATTTGTGGCAACACACAGAAACTCTAGACAAGGCCAGGGGAGAGCTGCAGCCTGACCACTGGAGTCATTCACTCCCATGGACCACCACCGGGAGAACAGGGTGGAGGGCTTCCCCACATCCACCACTGCCTCCTCGGATCCAGGAGGAGTGAGGAAGTCAACACCCAATTTTCACCTGAAGCCCTCCTGAATGATCTGCCCCAGGGCTCCTGGGATGGTCTCCTCTCATTGGGCAGCTTTGTGATGGAGGCACCTGTAAACTCAGAGGGGGCAGCTGAGGGGCCGAGCTGAGATCACTGGACTCATCGTCCCCTCCTGTCTGTTTTGTGTGAGCATGAGCAAATGCACTTAACCAAATGTGACTCTGCTTCCTCGTCTGCAAAATGTAAATAAGAAGAATAGACTTGCACATAAAGCAGTGAGCACAGCACTGAGAATGCAGTTACTGTTAAGCAAACGATAGCTGTTAGAATTGTCCCTGATGTCATCTCTAGTCTTCACAGCCCTGGAGGCAGGACACTATATTACCAAGGGGCTTGGATTCTTGTAAGTTTATTGAGTCAACCTGCCTTCCTATGGCTGCAACACACAGGGACTCCTGTTGGTGTGCGATGAAATGAAACAATATAGTAAATCAAGCTCTGGATGAGCCCTGTCATCCCAAAGAACAGCTACTCCCTTCACCCTGGTTCCCCATGAGGTCAGGGCCAGGCCCTGCCCCCAGTTTGGGGTGTTGTTGATTCCATGGGTGGAATCTTGTGGTAGTAAAACCTACCTTGGGTTGGCCACAGTGAGGTCAAGTTTTCTCTGTTCACTTATAGCCTTAGCTCCCATCTCCTGGCGTCTGCTCTACACAGGTACATTTGACACAGTACTTCTAACCCAGTAAGACACCTTGTAGACCCATTTTACAGATAAGGAGGTTAGGACTGAGAGAGGGTAAGGAATGCCCCAGGACACACAGCTGGTAACTGCAGAGCTGAGCTTGGCACTCCTCCCTTCCCCTCCCCACACTGCTCTCTGCTTAGGCCGGGCATCCAGGGACCATGGGCAGATGGGCAGAAGAGGAACCAGGCAAGGTCGGAAACCCAGGCTCCCTTCCTTTGTATTCCAGGTGGATCCCTGGAACATCTCGGAGCACTTGTCTGGATTCTTTCAGGAATCCTAGCCGTCTAGAACCACAGACTCCTGAGTCAGAATTGTCCAGTCAGCACTTGAGAACTGTGGGCTCCAGGAAGCTCATGACCTCCCACAACAGCCATCCTAGCGTGGCAGAACGATTGATTGTTACAGCACCTTCCCCTATCCGAGCTAAAAGCTTCCCCCATAACTTCCACCCACTGGTGCAAGTTTGGACTCCTTAAGAAGCAATAGAAGTTGAAATTGTGCTTTCTCTGTGGAACATCCACGTCCCACCATTGTCCAGAGCAGCAGGGCCCCTGGCACTCTGCTTCCTGTGCTGCTGTAATCTGAGACTCCCTTTTTGTCCCTCAGAGTACTTTTCCACACTCTATGCAGGTTCCTCAGGGCTGTCCACAGTTCTCTGTCCTTCCCTCCATCCCGCTCCCTTCTCAGCCTTTCAGGAGCTCCCTGGATGGTCCATCGAGTTCTCTGGGAAATGTCCCTCCTCTTCTTCCTCTTGCCCACTAGTGACTGCAAGGTCAAACTTGAATGTCTGAGAACTTCATCACCTTCTCTGCCAGCTTCTATTTTAGGGCCTCTGGCCCCCAGTTCCTGGCAATCTCTTCTCTGAATTCTGAGAGGTCTAAGGGACTTGTCTCCTCCGCCAGATTTCTCCTTTCCTCGTGCAGCTCCACAAATGGCTGAGTAGTAGTAAGAGGGGTTGGAAATTCAGCCAGAGTCTCCTTTGCAGTTTCTTCAAGAGGAGCTCTCTTTGGGTTCCTCCGTATTTTGCTTTTGCCACAAGCCCTACTCACCTTCCGCCATCAACCCAACACCCCCTCTTCCATCCCTCTTAGGAGGTAGCCCCGGTACAGCAGAGGCACCTTCAGGGATGGAATAACACCCCCAACCCTCCGCCTCTGTAGTTCAGTCTCCTCTATGCTGAGCCCAGTGCACAGGAAAGTGCTTCCTGAGGAAAAGGCTATAGAGAGAACTTGTTCAGGCACCACCCACCGTGTCAGGCAAAACGCTTTCAGCCGTGACCAAAACCTAAGTCAGCCGGCTGAAAGGTAAGGAATGGGTACGTTTGGCAACTCCATAACGACATCCAGTGCCCAGTGTTGCTTGCCCTCTCGTTGGGCAGACTTCTTCTGCTGCTTATGTCCTTCACCTTGACCACCTCCTCACGAGATAGCTGCCCATCCCAACACAGGTTTTTCCAAAGGGAGGGAATCCAGCCCATCCTCGGGCCCCTTGTTAAAAGGGAGGGACACTTTCCCAGAAGCTCATCAGCACATGCCCCTTCCAGGCTATTTCACCAGAATTGGGTCACAGGCTTGTTCCTGAACCAAAGTTGCTAGGAAGAGGGGGCTTTAACCAGGACTGGTGGGCTGAACAGATGCCACCAACCAAGGCCTGGAAGGACTCCGTGTGTTCTGAGCATGCAGGCATCATTAGATACACAACAAAGTCAGCTGCTCCTGGCAAGGAAGAAGCACGGGATGCTGCGGGGCTAGCAGAGCTTCCCAAAGAGCTCCGAGAGAATAGGTTCCTAAAAAGCGTGTAGCCAGGGGGCTCTGACACCCGGCCCCCAGCAGAAACATCTGTGCAGGTCAGCGTGCGCCGCAGAGACCCAGGTGCCAGCATTTGGGGGACGGGGTGCACAGGGATGAAGACCTGAGGAAAACTGGGAAGTTTGGAGATGATCAACACAGTCTGCTATTAAACACAGTTAGCTAACCCAAGAAACAAATATGTCAAATCATACATTTTTAATTTGGTCTTAAGGATCACATGAACACAGAGGTTCTTAAACTCATTCAGAAGAGAGCATGAAAAAAGTCTTTATGGAATGCTATGAAATCTTGATCATATTCAAATTAGAATAATTTTAATAGCAAAAAATATCTATTCAGCATATGAGGGTGTATTCATCTTTACCAAAGAAACAGCAAAACAGACTATGCCTGAGTTCTCCATTATTATTTGAATCTGGTTTTGGGGGTTTTTTCACCTGATTTTTTTTTTTTTTTTTTTTTTGCTTGTTTTGTTGTCTATCCCATATGAGAAAAGAGGTAAAAGATTAGAGAAAAATGCCTGGGAGGAAAACTAAAACTTGATATCATTCAATCCTTTACGTCAGTTAATAAATCAAGAATTAATAAAATCTCACAATTGTCAAATTTTAGAGGCTGGGCTTCTTGGCAGAGCTCTCAGAGCATACCTTGAGAGCCACCAATCCCGCCAAACCCTCTCATTCATTTTCTGCAAAAGTTACTAAGGCTCCCAAATATCTTTGTGTTTCCCCAAAGTCACCCAGTTAACTATGGACATAGTAACTCTCCTCCCAAAGAATCGTGGTAATGTCCCACACCACATGTCCAGGACATGTCTGGGATAAAGGAAGGTCCATGTGTGGCATGGGCCTGAGCTAAGAATGTTTGGTCAGAGTCCAAATCCGCCACAGCCTGGAAAGCTTTCTAATCCACCTATATGCAGAAGAACAGAAGCCTGGAACTCATTTCAAAAGTTGTTTCTGCTGGTGATTTAAAGACACTTCCCTCTCTCCCACACGCACACAAACACGGACCTGCATGCACATCGTCACCTCCAGACACACTCTCCCGGACCCTGGAGGCCTGAGGTCCAGGTGTGACTTTCTCGGAGCTGCCCAGGAAGGAAGGACCTGGGCTGGCTCCTCAGCTCTCTCCTCCCAGCCAGAAATGGTTAATTGCCAGCTCCAGGCTGCCTCCAGCCCAGCCCTAATCGGCCTGATCTCAGGCGGCTGCGCTGGAGCCACAGTGGCTCCAGGCCGGGCCAGGGCTGCGCAGAGCAGCAGGGGAATTCTTCCAAGGTAATGATTAAGCTGAGTGCCTGGCAAGGGCACGGGCGGCCAAGCAGGGAAGGTGAGCCCTGTTCACACCTCGGCCAGGCTGTGGTGGCTGGGACTGGTTTGGAAAGGCAGGGCCCCCAGGCACAGGGGCCCGGAGCTGGCAGCCACAGCCTCCCCCTGCACAAGAGATTCCAGGAGCATCTTGGGCTGGAGCCTCTGCTGCCCACCCTACTGGGACCTTCCCCTCGACCCCAGCACCATGAAGCTGCAGATGTTCTGGACTGGGCTGGAATATACCTGCCGGCTCCTGGGCATCGTCACTGCTGCAGGTAAGACCCCACCTCCCGGCTGCAGTCCCCTGCGTGCTGGGCACTGCAGGCAGGGCTACCCAAGGGGTGGGAGCTGGCCAGCCAGGGACAGCTGGACACATCTGGCCACATGTGCCCTTCACTCTCCTTCCCAATACCTCCAGAAGCACTGCTCTGCAGAGCAGCGGCGGGAGCAGTGGGTGAGCCTGGGGCTGGGGCAGGGGGCCTGGTGCTGAATCTCTGCTTGGCAACTCATGACCCGTGTGACCTAGGGAGGCCTCAGCATCCTCATGTGCAAAATGAGGGGGTCTGCCCCACCTCCTCGAGGGCTGTTGTGAGGTGGAGGTGGGGGCTGAAGGTGTAAAGGACCAGGCAAATGTGAGAACCGGATGCCTCACGGTATAGTCATGAAAATGGTCAGTGGAGCTCATCTTGTTTTATTCAAACCACAGACCCATTTCCTGGAGAGAGAATTCCCAGCACTCAGGGCAGGCTGAGCTGGAGGGCTGGACATGGCAATCCCAGGCTTCCCTTGGCCCACTGCAACCCCGGTTAGCAGAAAGCCCTGTAGAAACCCCGGCCCCCTCTCTGTTGCCTGACTGCAGGAATGTACTGTGGATTTGGAGGTAGAAAGACTCTCTGTGCTGGGCTCCTCTCGCTCACCCAGCCTGATCACAGGGCAGCTCGACTTGCCCGGAGGACAGATAGACGGTTAGAGAAGATCCAGTGCAGCCGTGATCCTGAGTTCTGCCTGCTCACTTCCCCAAATCTCAGCTCCTGTTCCCCCCTCATGGCAGGATCTGTGTGGAGGAAGTGAGCAGCCAGCATCCTGAATCATGAAAGCTTAGCTCTGGGCTCCACTGTCCCTTGGGGACAAGAAAGAGACACCCACTGCTCATCAAGTCCTTCCCCACCACTGGACAAAATCTTACAACATGGGTCTTGGCAAATGGGAAACGTCCCCCAGCTCTGACTCAAACAGTCCTGGTTCCAGCCCCAGCCCTGTCATTTGCTGATGTGTGACCTCGGGAGAGCCACCTGGCCCCTCTGGGATAGCACTTTCTGATCTGTAAGTGGCAATAACTGGACCAGCTGGCCAGGTGTTTTGGAGGAGTAAGGATGCACGAACTGAGCATAGTTAAATGGAAGTGAGGACGTAGACCTCTTGAGAGAAGCCCCCGTGACATAGTTCAGAGCTCAGTGGGGACATGTGTCATTCCCAGGGCGCTGGGCTAGTGGGCTCAAGCACTGAGGCCATGAGTCAGCACAGGAAGGGCTGCTGGAGGTCTGATCCCACCCCTCCTGTGACGACACGTAGCACCCGAGCTCAGTAGGGCAGGGACCTTGCCCAAGGTCATGCTGCAGGTCAGAGGGACAGCCGACCTGGAGCCCATGTCCCTTGACATGAAAAGGCCAGGACTCTGGTTAAAGGGCTCCCTGCTTCCCAGGATAGGAAGCCCCGCCCACCAGACACAAGGAAAGGTCTAGAATTGCGCTGCCGAGGGCCCTGACTAAATGCACTGGTGGGGGAGCCAGTCATGTGAGGACCACCTTGTCACCTACATGTAAGGGAACGAATACCAAGGCCCCCAACCACCCACCCTGAGGAGAGGAAGGAAACCCTAAATAGGGTTTCCATGTCTGGGGTTCAAGTCCTGGTCTGTCCCTGTTGTCTTGCCCCCACTCCGCCTTCCTCTAAGCCTTGGTTTCCAAATATGTAAAAAGTACCTCTTTCAACTGTCAGCTAGCACAGTGATGGTTCCTCCTGCCACATTCTGCCCGGAGCTGAGGCCTGTCTCCTCTTGGGAAGCCGTCTTAGGATATATCAATCCTTCTAATAGATTAGCAAAAGACAGTTTAAAAGTCTGAATTATCTCAGCCAGTGGAAGAGTCTGCAGCGACACACACACACACACACACACACACACACACGCATGCATACTGCTCCTCTTAACCACAACCCTTATTTCTGCGCAAAGGGCTGCTGTTAATGCTAAGGAGGGGCCTCCCCCTTGGTTTTGATATAGGATCCAGACTAAAAATAGGCCATGAGTTGCTTGTAATGGCCAGGGTTTCCAATGATCTTGTCTGAGCTTTCTAGAGTGCTGGGGGCAAGCAGGAAGCTAGGGAGAGGGGCTTTTGTGCTCTTGGGCAAATCTCCAGTTTCTTCCAGCGTCACTGAACTCCTGTCCTGTTTCCAGCATGTTAAGATTTGCAAATTCCTTATTCCTTTAAGCCTCTTTTTTGCTGAAATCTCTGTTGAGAAGTCTAGGCTTCATTTATAGGGGCATTGCTGCTAGAGAGGAAATAAGACTTGAGACAGAAGCTATCACTTTGCAGAAACCCCGGGATGCCTAAGGTGGCTCCTGGTCCCCCTGTGGGAAACAGTGTGGGTTCTCCAGAAGCTAGGAAAATCACGGGACCCAAGGTTGCCTGGAGTGTCACCTACATGGACCAGGCAGCTCCCAATCCAGAAGCCTCCAGTCTGGAGCCCCTTCCACTCTGCAGGTGGAACCAAGGGCACTAGGCTCCAGGGGACTCCGCCAGGAGGGCAAGGCCCATGGCTCTGGCCTCAGCACGCCCTGCAGGAGTGCTGGTTGGCTGAGCTCATCTCTTCCTCTCCACTCAGTCCCTTTGGATGAAGCTTCATTAGGATGTCCAGTGGTCCCATGGGCCATTGCTGCCCACCCCCACGTTCGGGCCACACCACGAGTAGGCACAGACAGCATTGCCACTGCCACACAGGGGTAGACAGACCATGGGAAGACTGCACCCAGCATGAGTATTTCTAAAATTAGAAAATCTCTCCCTTTGGAGCAGTCAAAAGGTTTCAGGTCATCACAGACCCACTTCCCCCTATTTGTCTTACACTTGGCTGGCTTCACTCATTAGCATTACCTCCCTGGCCCAGGAAGGCAGTGCGTGTGTGTGTGTATGTGCGTGTGCGTGGGCGCGTGGGCGCCTGCACGCCCACATGTGTGATCTTTGAGTGCCTCTGTTGCTGAGATGTGGTCCCAGGAGCCACCCAAAGAAGCAGCCACAACTATGAAACTGCACACAGATTGTGAGTGCTCTGCCCCTCCCTGTGCAGAGGTGGACGCCTGCCTATCCTCCTCTCAAATCAGGTTCTCACTGTGCCCACCTGAAGGCAGGGCCGTGACATCCTGAGTAAGAGACTCGGGCCCCAGGGGAGGCTCACCTCTGTCATTTGTTCTCACTACAAACTATCCGCCAGAAGAGGGGGGCTGGGAAAGTGGGTTTTAACTGCAATGGGAGCACAGAGGCCCTGGGTGCTTCTCCTCTATAAACTGAGAAAAGGGCCTGTCTGGCAGGAGCGTTCCTCTCCCTGTTCTTAGAAGGCAGGATTGGCCTCCCTTAGAACTTCTGCATCCTCTCTATCCCGAGGGTGGATCCCCATGAACTTCCTCACACTCCTTAGCCCCTGCCCCAAGCCTACAGGGAAGAGAATGGGAAGAGCCCCGTGTATCGGGGCAGATGAGGCACCTTGAAGGCCCTCCAGACTCGGGTGGTGTGTGGAGGGAAGAGGGCAGACTCACTTCCCCGGGCCCTGAGCACTGGAGAGAAGGCTGTCTCCTCACAGCTGTGTCCTTGCATACAAGTGGGCATGGGCCTCTCAAAAGAGGAAATGGAAATGTCTCTGGGCCCTTTGGCAAAGCCTCCAAACTCTCCTCAGAGCAAAGGGGCCCAAGCTTTAGGCTTCTCGCTGCCAAAACTTGAGGGCTCTTCACTCTTCCAGCCTCTGCTCTGGGGGTAATAACTGAGAATGAATGTTCTTATTTGAGTATTTACTGGGAACCAAGCTCTATGCTATATGTTTTAAATGCAGCATTTCATTTCATTTCATCTTCATAACTACCCTGTGAAGCACCGTCATGCACATCCTCCTCCCCATTGTAAGTAAGGGAAACTGAGGCTTGGGGGGTGAAGCACCTTGCTCAACATCTTACAACCAGGAAGCAAAAGGGCAAGATTCTAATTGGTGACAATCTAATCCTGAGGCCCTACTCTTAGTCAATGTGCCCTCACCTAAATCAGGCTGAAGGACATGTCTTTCCATGTCTGGTGACCCCAGATGCAGAATGCAAAACACACAGAGGGTACCAAAGAGGCTTAATTGAAGTCACCCCATCAGTCTACCCTAGTGCCCCCACCATCAGTCAGTCCCGCCCATGCACAGGCTCCAGCAGGTGGGGTCCTGGTGAGGATAGGCACAGTTACATTGAAGCATAGTAAGGATGACCAAACACTTCCTAAATCTAAAGACACCGCTATTTGATCCAGATGCTCATTTTCTGTCTCTGAATGATTGTTATGCATGCTTTGACTGGCACTACCATGACCATCCAGCCAAACCCACTCCTGGACCTCATCCGGGGACAGACAAATCTACGCACATTTCCAGAGGGAACTATCACAGTAGGACCTTCCATTTATGGTCCAGAAGTGCATGACTGACAACATGCTATAAAGTCATTATCTTGCTGATGCACCCCGCCCCTGCCCTGTGTCTATGAGGGCCAAATGCTGAGCTTAGTCCCATTTTTACAAATGAGTAAACCGAGGCTCATAATGTCTAGGTAGCTTGGTAGAGGTCACACAGCCGGGAGACAGCAAGTCTGGTGCTGGAGCTCCAGTCTGCCCATTCACAGGGCAGGGATGCTGTGGGATATCCGGGGTCTGTCAGCTCAAAGCTCCAAAGAGAAGGGCACTATGCAGCCAACAAGGAAATGTGCTGGGACTGAGCAAGTGCTGCTTGTCAGGCTAAGGTGCTCTTTCTCACAAATCACCTACTTTGGATCAACCTGGGATCACTTAAGGGATTTGTCTGATCCGGGCTTTCGCCCCATTAACCTCTTCTCTACAGGAAAGACGGAGCCACATTCCCAACAACCTCATTCCTTGCCACACTCCATTCAAAATGGATCCTGGCTTATTAGCATAGCCTAAGACAAAAGAAGCATTTAAACCCAGATGTTCTCGTTTTTTTTTTTTTTTTTTTTGTGGGGAAGACCAGCCCTGAGCTAACATCCGTCGCCAATCCTCCCCTTTTTGCTGAGGAAGACTGGCCCTGGGCTAACATCCGTGCTCATCTTCCTCCACTTTATATGGGACGCCGCCACGGCGTGGCTGACAAGCAGTGCGTCAGCGGGCGCCCGGGATCCGAACTCGCGAACCTCCGGTTGCCAAGCGCAGACTAAACCGCTGCGCCACCGGGCGGCCCCCTGTTCTCGTTATTTTTTAAAGAGCACAGCAAATGCTTAGTTTGACCTTAGCCCCATCAAAGCCTTCAAAAAGAAAAAAAAAAAAAAAAACTAATGCTTCTGAGGCAGGCATCTTGGGCCCTCCATGCTAATGTCCACCCATCTTAAATGTATATCCCCGTGACCACCTCATGCCATCTAATGACGCTTCATGCACTCCAGCACGTCCATTGGTGGATTTATTACCCAAACAAGACAGCATTGTTTTCAGAGCCTCTCAGTAGATGTTGACTGTATTTCGTTTCTGATCCGATTGTCCCAATGAGTGAATGAAATATTCCTACTTCTGTTCCACCTTCCTACCACTGAAAGATAATATGATTTTGTTCAAGCATTTCTTTCTTTACTTCTTTGTGGCTGTGTCCTCCTTCTTAGATTTAGAACAAGAAATCTGGAACTCCACTTAGAATTCATTTATTTGGCAAATATTTGCTGAGTTCCCACTTTGTGCAATGTAGACGTATGGATTAGCACGGTAGGACCTCCGCCCTAGAGAAGTGCATGGTCTGACCAGGGAGACAAGCTAGTAAATGCACATCTCAGCACCAAGCACTGCAGCATAGTGTTGGGGAGGGTGGATTTGTGTCCTTCTCTACCACTTACAAGGTGTGTGACCTTTGGCATGTCACCTAACCACTCTAAACATCAGTTTTCTCACTGTGAAATGAGGAAAACAAGTGTATCTATCCTCTGGGGTTGTGAGCATTCGATGAAACAATGACTAAAGCAGCAAACTGCCTGGCACCTAGATTCTCACTCTGCCCTGGTTAATTTCGGAGGAATGTGCAGGACACAGGGACTGCACAGCATGAGTGATGGGCTCTTCTCATAGGTTGGAAAAAGAAGGGAGATCAGAGGAAAGGAACAAGGTAAGATATGACCCTCAAGGCTGGAAAGGGAGAGATGGACTAGATTGTGAAATGTCTTACACTGAGTAACATTTTCCTTCACATTTTGAGCTTGGATCATTAAAAGCAGCCCAGAGGAATTTGGTTATTTCTATACCACACATAGTGATCAAACCAGAAGGAAGATGGTAGCCTCATTTTATTTTTCATGGCCTGACAGTTGTTTTAAGATTTTTCCTTAGTTCTGTACAACGATCTGAAGAGGGCTATTATCAAAAAAGAGTGTAGTCAGATACAAGTGGCTGACACTCGGGAGAGGGAGACCTCCTGGCTTCCCCCTGAGCCTTCCTAACTTGCCATAGGCCAAGTAAAGGTCAGATGAAGAAACATGGCACATGTGGCATGGACAGATATCATTTAGAAGCATGGTCATTTTCTCTGCCACCAAGAAAACTGCCATGTGGAAGAGTAGCAGATACATTCTCTTTGAATGTGAGAAAGAATAAGAAGCAAATACTTTGGCCAAATACCTTGACCTGAAGTCAAGACCTAGAAGCAATTTTCTCTGTGGGTCCTTACAAGGAGGATGCTCTTCTGTGTTAGAGGCAATATCCTCAGTAGTACCAACGGACACTGCAGGTCTATAGAGTCCCTCCACGTAAATGATGTCATCACCAAAAAGTGGTGTATTGGCCCCGATGTCTTCACAGGTGAATTCTACAACACTGCGGGAAGAATTAACATCTATGCTACACAACCTTTCCAGAAATTTGAAAAGGAGGGGTATTTCTTAACTTATTCTATGAAACTAGCATCACTCTGATACCAAAACTAGACAAAGATATCACGAGAAAAGAAAACTATACACTAATATCCCTCATCAAGATAGATGTGAAAATTCTAAATGAAGTTCCAGGAAATCAAATAAAAATGTATAAAAAGGATAATATATAATAAGCAAGTACAGTTTATCCCAGAAATGTAAGGTTGCTTTAATATTTGAAAATCAATCAATGTAACTGACCATATCAACAAACTAAAAAGAAAAGCTATTTTATTATCCACCTAGATACAGAGAAAGCATTTGACAAAATCCAACATTTTGTAATGATAAAAACCATTATCAAACTAGTAATAGAAGGAAACTTTCTCAGTCTAAAAAGGGCATCTACAAAAACCTACAGCTACTTAAAAGTAAAAGACTGAATGCTTTTCTCCTAAGGTAACAAGACAAGGATGTCTACTCTTATCACTTCTAGTCAACATTCTTCTAGAGGTTCTAGCCAGTGCAATAGGGCAAGAAAAAGAAAAAAATTCATACAGATTGGCAAGGAAGAAGAAAAACTTGTTATTCACAGATGACATGATTATCTATGGAAAATCTGATGGAATCTACCAGAAAAGCTACTAGAACTAATAAAGTTTCTAGAACTATTTAGAAAATAAAATTTTGAAAATATAATTCATGTTGGAACCAAAAATATGAAATACTTAGGGATAAATCTCACCAAAAAAAATGTTAAGAAAACCTGTACCGTGGAAAATAAAAAACATTGCCGAGAGTTAGTAAAGAAGACCTAAATAAACAGATATATTTTACTTGTGGTTCAGAAGACTCAATATTGTTAAGATATCAGTTCTCTCCAAAATTGCTCTACAGTTTGAATGCAATCCCAGTCAAAATCACAGCAGAGTTTTTTCCTAAAAATTGACAGACCATTTCTAATATTCACCTGAAAATGCAAAGGTCCTAATATAACCAAAACAACTTTGTAAACAAAAAGGAAAATTAGAAGATTAACACGACCTGATTTTAAGACTTGTTATAAAGCTACAGAAATCAAGATAGTGCAACATTGACACAAAGAAAGACAAAGAGAATAATGGAACAGAATAATGGTCCAGAAATAGACCTAGACATATATGAACAACAGAGTTTTGACAAAAGTACGAAGGCAATTTAGTGTAGAAAGGATAACTTATTCGACAAATGGTACTGAACAATTGAATATCCATTTACCAAAAAGCAAACTTTATACTTTGTACCACACACACAAAAAATGACTCACGATGGATTCTAGACCTAAATGTAAAACCTAAAACTATAAAACTTCTAGAAAATAGGATAAAACCTTAGTAATGGGTTAGGCAGAGATTTCTTAGACATAATACCAAAAGTTCAAGCCATAGAAGAACAAATTGAATAATCGCACACCATCAAAATTAAAAATTTCACCCTTCAAAATATAATGTTAAAAGAAAAATGTCAACAAAGAGACATGATGGCAAAAAAGCATGAGAAAAGATGTTCCACATCAATAGTCATTAGGGAAATGCAAATCAAAACCACAATGAGATTCTACTACACACCCATTAGAATGGCTAAAACTAAAAAGACTCACCTTACCATGTGTTGAAGTGTTGGCAAGGAAGTGGGAACTCTCATACGGTCCTGATGGGGATATAAAATGGTATACTCACTTTGGAAATGGTTTGGCAGTTTCTTAAAAAATTAAACACACACCTACCATGTGATCCCACTGTTCCACTCCTAGGTATTTACCCAAGAGAAAAGAAACCTATGTCCGCACAAAGATCGTACGTGAACGTTCATAACATCTTTCCTTGTAGTAACCAAAACTAGAAACAACCCAAGTCCCCATCGACAGATGAGTGATAAGCTAACCGAGGTATATCCACAGTACTGAGCAATAGAAAAGCGTGGACTACCGATACCTACTACAACGTGGATGAATCTCAAAACAATGATCCTGAGTGAAAGTAGAAAGCAAAAAAAGAAAAATGTACACACTGTATGATTCCATTTGTATGAACTTCTAGAAAATGTGAACGAATGTCTAGTGACAGAAGGCAGATCAGTGATTGCCTGGGGGTGGATGGAAGGGTGGGAGAGCAGGATTACAAGGATATGAGGAAACTTTTGGGGTGATAAATATGTTCATTATCTTGATTGTAGTGATGGTTTCCTGAGTGGATACATATGTCAGTACTTATCAAAATGCGCACTTTAAATATGTGCGGTTTGTTGGATGTCAGTTATACCTCAATAAAGCTTTGTTTTTAAGTGGATGTGTCAGTTTTCTATTGCCAAAGTAATGCTGTGTAACAGCTGCAAAATCTTAGTGGCATCCAGCAATAAGCTTTTGTTGTTCACACATCTGGGCAAGTAGGCTAGGCAGTTCTGCTAACATTGGCTGATGTGCCTACCTATCTGGGGGTCAGATGGCTGTTGGTTTGTCTAGATGGTCTTTGGCTGGGATGATAAGGGCCACTCTGCTCTCTGAGTCCCTTACACTCCAGCAGGCTGACCTGGGCATGCACTCATGATAATGTCAGAGATACAAAAGAGCAGGTCCAGTTCATGAGCCCATCGCACATCTGTGCTTGCATAGTGCCTGATAACATCTTCTTGCCCAAAGCACATCACATTGCTGAGCCCAGATTCAAGGGGTGGGGAAACAGACTTCTCTTTAGCATGAGGGACTGCAAAGTTGCATAATGAAGGCATGGATACCGAGCGGGGGATGGTTTGGGGCATTGTTGCAATCTACCACAGGGACTCTACAAGGTCAAACAAAATTGGCCTCTTGGCTGGTCAGCTTTCATCTATCACTCGTGTTTAGAGAATCTAGTAGAGAATGAGTGGACTCTCTCACCTTCAGGAAAGTTTCCCCAAACAGGCTTGTGAGAAGTATTGGAGGGTACTGAGTGCCACACTATACTCTAAAATCTCTTTGGAGTATCTAGAATTTTCTTCCATGAAATCTTGGCCTTTTCTTACAGTGTCCCCAAACTCTGGCTCATAGGTGTCAGCTGAATGGCTCTCAACACACAGGTAAACCTCCCTGCTATGCTTAGAATCTGCCACTTCTCCTGAGTTAAGAAGCCTGCGGCTACCACCTTATTGTCTCAGTGGATTCTTAGCAACTGGTTCCAACATCTTCATGTTCTTAGAAATGTTGAAATCTGGCTTTCACCTCTGCAACCAGCTATGACCCCTTCAGAACCTAAACCATCTCCAGCCATTGTCATCAGCCAGTGCATCCTTACCTGTGATGTCCTTACAGAACCTAAGACCAATAGGAGATACGCCATACTTGAGGATGAAGAGGAGTATAAATACGAGGTGACGAGAGGCTGCCCCCAGCAGCAGTGAATACGACATTCTCCTCCAGCTCCCCAGGCATCCAGGACCAAGATCACTGCCTGACATGAAAAGCCACTTAGGGTGACCTCTGATGTGTCCTGTGTTGCCACTAGCACCTGCACTGAATGCAAGACAGGTGTCAAGACTCAACCCAGGATTGGAGTCAAAACAGACAACCTACAGCCGACCATGAGGTCCATCTGAGGCAAAGTCAGCATGAGGCTGGAAGCCGTGGAGGGCGGGGGATGGCCCCTCCGCAGTCGGCACCACAGACAGGCCCATCCTCAGGAGCACACTGGCTCTGAGCCCTTGGGGTCCCTAGCAGGTTGCACAGAGGACATTATGCAAGAGATGTTGAGGTGGATGGGGCTTTGGACCGCTTATATCTGAACTAGGCCTGCAAAAGAAACCTGAGACAGGAAAATCAATGAGCAGCATCTGTGCATGGAGAAGAGCTCTTTAGACACATAAAAATGTGTATTAATGGAAGGAAAGGATGAGAATAAACCCTCTCCTCCCCCTTGAGAGTACTGATGGGAACAACCTGCCTCTCCTAATAATTCCATTAGCCATCATCTACATTTGCACAATGCTCTATAATTACTAAGACTGAACGCTTATAGTGAGTTATGCATATTTTTATTATTCTCATTTTTCAGAAGAGGAAGTAGACGAGAGAGTTTTGATTCACTTGAGGAGCCAGGACTCGGCTTTTCTGATCAAGCCTCACGTTCCCTCTGCTACAGCACAGCACCCTCAGAGCTTTCATCCACCCATGCCCTGATAGATGCTCAGAAGGAAGCTGCCTGGCCTGGGCCTGCACCACAGGCTCTTGGTCCAGAATCTCTGATTCCTGCTAAGCCTGAACTAGAACAAACAGCTCAGGGAGGCAACTCAGAAGACAGCCCCAGCCTCCGGACGAAAAAAATACTGTGCTGGGGTTAGACTCACTCCAGACAGGAGGCACAGAGACTAGAGGGAAGGGGACAGGATGAGGCCAGGCTTGTCCACAATGCTTGAGGAGGAAGAGCTGACCCTCACTGGCGCCATGCAAGATGCCTCTCTGGAGACTGTGCGGGGAAGAGAGACAGAGGGGCGGGCAGACTGCACTGAGGTGGGCTTGTAATGTGGTTCTGTTGGGCTGGGACAAGGGGTAACAGGATCCTGAGGAATGGATAATAGGGAGGGATGGAAGGAGTTGACAGGCCACTTAATAGCATGGCTCTGCCACAGCACCCCACCCACCTGCGGTGTGAAGAACAACACAGCCAGGATCAAGGCTGTTCTTGCGGGCAATTCTTTCTTATGGAGGATTTGTTACAATGAAGCCCTGATTCTGGGGACATGAATGGCATTTATGCCCCTGTTTCCATTGTCAAACTGCCAGCTCCTCTGGACCCAAGCCCAGCTCGGGGTCGTTTGTTAGGGTGAATTGCTGATGCAGGTTTCCCATTTCGCACTGAACTAGAGCCCTGTGAGGGCAGAGTGTCGGAGATGCCAACCAGGCTGCCACGTGGGGAGGAAGGAGGACCACAAGTGCAGTCCTTGAGGAGCAAAAAGCCCTCAAACCCTGGGTCACGTACATCTCTGGATGCCAAGGCTGGAGACACCACTCTGAGGGTCGCATGAGGGCCATCACTGAGGCTGCACAGCCCTGGGAGTGAGCGCTTCCTTAAATTTCAGGTGCATGCCTCTTTAAATTTTGTTCCCAGGGGTCTTGCCCACCCCTCTTAGTCCCAGCTCTGCTGGATGCCATAACTTCTCTGTGTTTTATAGACCACCTGCCTAAATTTGGAACCCTGGCGGGGTTCCTCAGTCCAATTCCACAAAGCAGGAACCACTCCCATCCTCATCCACAGGGTTGATGGGAGGTCTTTGAGAGAGAACAGACGGGCCAGTCTTGGGGAGTCAGGAGACAGGATGGACAAGCCCCTTCTCACATACCAGTCCTGTTCTTCACTCAACACCCCACCTTCCAATTTAAGACCACATTTCACGTTCACTTCCTGGCTCCTGAAATGCCCAGTTCTGGAGACTGGTCCCCTGAAAAAAACATTTAGGAAACTCCAAGCCCTCAGTCAAAACAGATTTGGAGTCCTACATCTATATCACATGGAACTATGGTGCCTTCCAAAGAGAGCTTGTTCCCGGCACAGTTCAGGGAGCACACAAGGTGAGGGGCTTCCACAGTGTCGGCTGATGAGGCTGCCTGGGGTGAGTGTTGGAAACAGTTCACAGAATTCTCCTGAAGTAGGGGTCTCCATTTTTGTTTTCCTCACTTTTTCCACTGGGAATTTTTGCAAAATGAAGCTGTAGAAGGGACCTTCTCTGGATAAGGCAGGGCCTCACAGATCCTCCAGGAAATCCTGAGATATAAAACCACCAATAGGATTCTACAGCCCAAAAGAAGTCCCCAGACACCACCCTACTCCAAGGAGACTCCATCTCCAAGGATGAGCATGCATTTGGGTAGGGGGACAGGAGCTGCGGAACCTGGGAGACCAGGAGTTGGCTTCTGACAATGAAGCTGAGAACCACCGAGTGAGAAGGGCCAGAGGCCCATGGGGCCTTGGAGGATGCTCACTGCTGAAAGAGTCAGAATATAGACCAGACCAGACACAGGGACTTCTGGGCCAAAAATCTCAGGTAGTTAGAGGATAGGATAAGCTGCTTTTCCGGTTATCTGTGGCTGCATAATAAAACCGCTCCAAAACTTAGTGGCTAAAACCACAGCTATTTTATTATGCTCAAAGTTTTGTGGCTCAGGAATTCAGGCAGGGCTCAGCGGAGATGGCTCTTCTCTGCTCCATGTTGACTGGGATCTCGAGTCGGGTGGCTGGAACAGCTCGTCTAGAGCCATATGTTGGAGGTTTGATTTTGACTGTTGGCTTGGTTCATCAGTTCTTCTCCACTTGGTACCTTCTCGGGCTGGGATGTCCAAGATAACATGTACACTCACATGTCCTATGCCTGGCTGAGGAGGCTGAACCTGCTGGGGCTGGCTGTGCGTCTGTCTTTCTCTCTCTCTCTAGTAATCTCTCTACATAATTAGCTTGGGCTTCCTCACACATGGCAGTCCCAGGAGCATCAGACTTCTTACGTGGTGGGTGGCTTCTCCCAGAACAAGCATTTTATGAGGTCTGGGTACAAGCTCTTTGCGAATTAGCCATGCAAGTCCTCAAACTTTACTTCTACATCATTCTATTGGACAAGCGAGTCATTAAGGTCATGCCACGTTCAAGGGGAGGAAAATTAGACTCCACCTCTCAGTGAAAGGAATTGCAAAGAATTTGTGGCCAGCTTCAGTCTAACACATCTGCTGTAACAAAGAAACCCCAAATTGCATAGCTATAATTAGGGTATTTCTCTCACCTAACAGTCTAAAGTACATAGGGGTCAATCCCCATTTTCTGCCACAGAGCCCAGCAATCATCTCACAAGGTCTCTGGGAGTGTTGCTGTCCCAGGGATCAGCAGGAATGTCTTCACAGCAAGACCATTCCTGGCTCACTCACCTTAGAGATAGCAAATAGCCCGACCTTGAGAGCCTGCGAGACCTTTGGGGAGATAAGTGTTAGAGACTAGAGTAAGTCCTTGCAGAAGCAAGCTCGATCCCCAGGGTACCTGGCTGCGCCCGGACTGCAGAGGGAGGGGGAGTTTTCCTAGGACCGCAGGGTACAGCTTTCTCTGTGGGCCTGGCTCTCTTGGAGGCATGGGAGGAAGTTGCAAGGTGAAAGAGGACTTGAGGGTGTGGGCCCAGGAAGCCAAATGTCACTGCCCCAGTGTGGCCCTGTGACCTTGCCCAGCCCCAAGAGTTGCACAGAGAAGCACCAAGGGACAAGGCCCTGCCCCTTATCTGTACACAGCCACAGCCGTGGCAGTTCCAGACTTTGACTCACGCAGCTCCGTCCTCCTGTCATCACCTTGCTTTCTTTCTCTGTGGAGCTGTCCTCGGTTCCCAGGCAATGGAGCCTGCACTCATCCTGTTCCCAGAGTGTTGTGCCTGTTCCCATCCTCAACACCTCTTTGTTTCTTGGGTCCAGGACCTTCTGCCTGGGCTCCAACCTGTATTTCCTTTACATGCTGTGTTTTACCAGCCCTGGCACAGAGGACATGCTGTGAGTGAGGGTGCGGGCTGACCACTGGGGACTTTGGACCCTAACTGACCCAGGCAACTCTTGGATGGGGAGATTCAGGCTGCAACCACTTCTGACCCTCAGGAGAGAACCCTTCCCAGAGAGGGCCTCATGAGGCTTCATGACAGAGGCCTGGGGTGAGGGTCAGGTGGGCAGTCACCACACTGACCCACAGCTTGGGCAGCAGGTGAGTCATTGAAATAGTGAAGGGGTAGTTTCCTGCCTCATTCTGATGCAGACATGACAAAAATCCATTCACAGCTGGGCTTGGGGGACACAGTGGTTCACTGCCCATAACACACGAGTTTCATCCAGGTGACACCTCCCCATGCTCATGAAGGCCCCCAGGAAATGTCCTCCCCCACCTGCACCTCTGGTTCTCACTAGAGTCCTCCTCTCCCAGGCCCCTGTGCCAAGCACCCTACCCTGCAGACAGGTGAACAGGGTCCCCTGGCCACAACATCAGGAGCCACAACCAGAACTTTGCTTCAAGCCAGGCCAACAAAGTAACCAGCACCTACCTGTGTTCTGGGAGAGCCGGAGGCCAAGCTCCCGGAGCAGGGCCTGTCCCTCAGACACCACCTCACGTCTGCCGAGCAGTCTCAGCCAAACGTCAACAAAGCCGCTTACCCTACCCACCTGAAATGCCAGTCTGAACAGGTCACTCAGATGCTCCAAAACACTCAAGGCCCCCCGCCCAAACTGTGGAGTCCGGTATTTAAAGACCTGTAGTCTGGCCTCAGTCCACATGTGCCCCCCATTGCCCCCCTTCTGTGCCCTGCTCCCTGAAATAACTTGCTGCTGTGGAGGGAGGAGGGGGTCTTCCTGCAATGCCGTGCCCCTCCGTTTGCTCTTGTCCATTTCCTGCCTACCTTCCCAGTCCCCCTTGATTGAATCCTCTTTATAAAGTCCTTCCTGATAATGCCCAGAATAGCCTTTCCCTCTTCTGGCCCCAGAGCACTTAGGTGAGCCTCTCTTACAGCCTGGGTCACTGTACCTTTGTCACTTTGTATCACATCTCTGCTGGACCAAGCATGCCCCAGAGATGAGCCCGATGCCTGACTCCAGCCGACCATTGGGTCTGACCCCAAATCACCCCAACGGGAAAGCACAGGAGAGGAGATGGAGACACAGTCTAGGAAGAGCTGCCAGGGGACACCAAGGAACGTGAGCAGGCAGGTCCCAGGCAGAAGCAGGCCCGTGGGTCGGAGCCACAGGCCAAAAGACAGATATGAGGGACAGAGGAAGGACTTCACTTTGTCAGCGTTGTCTCAGACTCGCATGGTCTGCCTGCTAGAACACGAGCCCCAGAACCAAGAGGATCAAGCAGAAAGCGGTGACCCCTTGGCCCCAGGGTCAAAGGGCCTTAGGCCTCCCATGAGAATCCTGCCGGATCCCCTTACGAATCTCCTGGCCTGAGAACCCATACTCCTGACTCCATCCCTCTGCTCTCCTCCTCCAGTCAAAGGTCATCCCTCTGTCCCCAGGCTTGCAGAATCCAGCACGATGATGGTTGGTTGAGAGCTATTGGGAGTGTTACCCCACTTCCCTTGGTGCGAAATGGGCTCGCTGGAGGCTGGGGAAGCTAGCTTGGGCTGGCAAGAGCTGGGGGTAGAAGGAAGAGGGAGCACATGTGTATTGGCCACCTGACGTCTACCAGGCAGAGCCCTGCATTTCAGACTCTTTATTTTCTCCAATCCAAGCAACAACTCTGCAAGGTATAACTTATTCTCCCCACTCCACAGACGGGCAGGCCCGGCTCACAGGGGTTCAGTACTTATCCACAGTTACCCCAGTAATAATACACAGAACTCGGATTCAAACCCAGCTCTCTCTTTCCTCTGTTGTTTTGTTTTGTTAACTGCAAACCACTGCTGCCTCTAGAGCATTCCTCAAATGCCCCCTTGACTATGGACCCTTTGTTTCAGTGAAAAGGCATCAAAATAGCTCTCTACCTGCCAAACAGTGCAAATCAGGGAAAGGGGCTGAGTTCTCAAGACCCTTTCCTGCCACCTGCTGGTCGTCCACCACAAGACCAGGCAAATCTACAGAGACCACAGATGGGAATGCAGCGCCCTCCTGGCCCTGGAAGTGCACATTCAGAAGCATCAGCCTTGAGCCAAAGACCCATCCCCAGGCCTGGGTGGGAAGACCCTTCCCAGGCTGGATCCTTGCACCAAAAATTAACCAGTGATTTCATTGACTGTGATGTGCTTGCTATCAATTGGCTTATTGACTCCTCATAACCATTATGTGCAGGAGGGATAATGAGGAAACTGAGGCTCAGAGAGACTAAGGGACTCAGCTATCAACTGGCAAATGTGACCTGCCCTGGGGTTTTCTTGTTTTGCTTACACTCTCTGTGCCTCAGTCTCCTCTTCTGTAAAATGAGTAAAACATAGTACTTTCACATTGGACTGCTGTGATGCTTAAAGTAAGTTAAGTGCTAAATGCTGAGAACACGACAGGATATATAGTGAACACTAAATAGATAGGCATTTGCCTGCACAACACACACACACACACACACACACACACACACACTGGTAGAGTGTGGAAACCAGGAAACTGCCCACTGCCTGGAGCCAGAAGTCTCAATTTTAGTCTGTTGGTCCTTTACTTTCTGGCATGTGTCCTTGGGAGAATTACACAAGGTCACTAAGCCTCATTTTCCTCCCTGTACAACGAAGAGAACAGAACTCCCTGTGTCACGAGGCTGCTATGAGGAGCCGGGATGTGTGTGTGACTATGGTGTATAAACTCTTATGTGCTCTGCAAGTTATGCTGATCCTGCAGCGGGGTGTGTGGATGACTAGTATCCCCGGCCACTCACCTGGGATGAGCCAGTGAGCAGCTAGAACCTGGAGGACAGAGGCACCGTGTCATCCACTGCTCTGGACCTGAACCACAGGGATCACTGGAACCCTTAGGAAAACTAAGAGAATGCCTCCCTCTCCCCTTCCTAGCTGGAAGCATTCTGTGCCCTTCTCCCTGAAGTACTTCCACAATCCCCCCTAGAAGTGAGGGCTGGAGGTGCTGGTGGCCTAAATGAGGGGCCCTGTCCTGCATTTCAGGAGGTGGCATTTCTACAGTGGACAAAGGGCTCAGGACACCCGTAGAAGGAAGTTTATAGAGCGCCTCTGCCAGAGAAGAGAAGTGGCATTGGGCCCAGGGAAGCAGCCCCCTGAGTGGCGGAGACAAAGGGCCACACATGGGCAGCCAAGTACCACAGCTCAGCCCCACCATCTTTGACTTTCCGGGAAGGAGATGAGGTGAAGCCACAATTCAGCAAATGTCAGGATGTGTCATTGGAACCCAGAAAAAGGAATGTAGGGTGCATGGGGTGTCATCAATTAGGGCCAGAAAGAGATTTGATTAGTAGGCCAACATGGCCCTGAAGGAGGATCTCAGGACACCTCAGTGCTGTCTGGAATGTTCCATCAGTGAGTGGATGGGGTCAGAGCCACGGCCAGTTGAGTGAAACCATGAGAGCGAGGAAATCTCCCTGAGTAGACGACCAGGAGCCAGCAAGTCTGGAAAGGGGGCGCCAAGGTGAAATTCACTCTGGACAAATGGAAGGTGAGGAGTTTGAGCACATACGACTGCCAAGAAAGGGCAGGAGGAGAGATGAGGCCCAGCAGCATCTTATGTCAGCGCAAAACCCCAGGGGTTTAGTCAGCCCTGGGTCCAGAGCCGTGAGCCAAGAGTAAGTGATGCAGCTGCCAAACCAGCAAGTGAAAAAGAGGTCACGGAAGTAGCAAGAGTGATCTGGGCAAGGGAACAAGGGCGGGGGCTGATCCCACCCATGGCCAAGCACTGAACCCAGACACATAGCACACTCTTGGGGGGGGCCTGCAGGAGGTGAGGGCCCTTAAATCCATGACACGTGGAGGACAGCTGTGAAGCAGAGGGGCTGGTGGCCTGTCAGCATGGGCTGTCTCTGCGGGCATGACCAATGTGGGCAGAGCAGGGCAGGCATCTGTGCTCTGCAGAGGCTGGATTAAAAGACTTCTGAGTTTCTGCCTGAAATCCTTCTGGTTTCCAGAGACCAATCTAGAAGGCTTCTTGCTCTCTTGCATCTTCCCAGCCACAGCTCCCTGTGCCATGTAGAGAAGAGCCTACCCTGGCTCCCACTCCCAGGAAGAAGGGTCCATGCATGGCCAAGGAGCCCTCCACAGGGCAGTGCTCTGGCATGAAGCACCTGAGCCCACTCTCCCCTCTCCTCTTCCCCCGTCAGTGTTGATCAGCGTGGGCACTGAGACCTTCATCCAAGGGCAGTTCAAAAGCCTGGCTTTCTATCTGCTGTGAGTATGTGTGCATGTACCCCTCCCTGCCTGCATGTTCTGCTCCAGTTCATCTTGAGTCTATCTGCTCAGACTAACCTAGAGCAGCCTCCCCTTCCCATACTAACTCCATCTTATCCCAGAGGTGGAAGGAGTAGGGGGGCTTCTAGAATATTCCCTGGTTTGGGCAGGGAATATTCTGGTTTAGTCAGACCATCCCATAAATCAACCAATTATCCTTCCATCTACCCATCCACCCACCCACCCACCCGCCTATCCACCCATCCACCCATCCATCCATCCACCCATCCACCCATCCACCCATCCACCCATCCACCTATCCACCCATCCACCCATCCACCCATCCACCCATCCACCCATCCACCCATCCACCTATCCACCTATCCACCCATCCATCCATGCATCTATCCACCCATCCATCTCTTCAGTCTTTTCTTTATTCAGCAAACATTAACTGAGCTCTTGTTTTAGAAAAAGGGGAATCAGCTCAAAGGACTATATATATGTATACACACACACACACACACACACACACACACATATACATATATGAACCCTTCTACATGCCGAGCACAGTTAAATGTTTTATTTACATTATGTCCTTTAACTCTGACAGCACCATAGAAGTGCATGTTGTCCTAGTTTTGTAAATGAGAAAATTCAGAAGGAGTAAGCAGCTCAGCCCATGTCACCAAGCTCATGAGTAGCAGGGCCCAGACTCAGGCCTGGGTCCATTTAGTTTCCCAGCTCTATCCTTTCCTCTCTGCCAGCTGTCTCTGCAAACACCCTCTGGCAGGAAGGAGATCACTGTGTCCCAGAGTGGGAGGAAAACCTGGGGCCCCTGCTGACTCTGACCACCCAGCTTCTCAGCAGGCCCATCTGAGGGACACAGGGAACCTGTGCTTTCCAGCCCTGGTCTGTCTGCGGGGTCCCCAGGCTGCATCTTCCACCTCTCCACATCCACCCTCATCATGGTGGCCAGGTCTGGGTCCTAAGGAGCCCTCCTGCCTCAGGGTAGGCTCTTTGGTTTGCTAGTTGAATCACATCCACCATCTCCCAACTACGTTCCACTCTTCCAGTCCATTTCCACACCGCCACAAAATTAGCCACCTGGAAACACAGGTCTCTCTGACAACCTTCAACTGCTACCATGGCCTCCAGTCCACACTCCTCTGCTCTCTTCTGGCCTCCACCTTATTTCTTGTCACTTAATTTACACCCCAGGTGCTTCTGACTCTCCTGCATCACCTCACCTCTAAGCCGTTGCTCATCCTATTGAACACTCGGGGGGCCTTCCACCCACTTCAGCATTCCCAAAGCCTGACATTCCTTCCTGGCATTCTGCCCTGGGAAGCCTGCCCTGAGCCTGGAGCCCCAGCTGGCTGGATATGGCTTCTCCTCTCTCTGAACTCCCTCCACGTCTTCCTGAGCTTGTCCCCGGCTGCCGTGCGCTGTCTCCCTGGAATCTAGAAGCAGGCTGCAGCCTTCCGCCTCTCTGCACGGTTGCCCAGTTCACCCACAAACATCACTTTGGGAAAGAGGTAGACGTTATGATCCAACTGTAACAGGTCAGGACCATGGCTGGTTCATGCAGATGGCTTTCTGCCCAGGACCCTGCCTCCTCCTGACTGCTCTGTCCCCATCTGGAGGAGACACACTGCCCACCTGGTCACCCTGTGGTCCAGTCCTAGGAGATGTCACTTCCAGCCTCGGGTGCCCCCCTCACTGTGAAGTAATCTATGTTCTCCACGCAGGCCCTGCTCCCCGACCCCGTGACATCAGCACCCACTGCCCATCCTCCCTCCAACGCATGCAATCTCCCCTGCAGCTCTTGCACTCCTGCCACTGTGGCCCCTCACACTCTGAGTGTTCACCGATTGCACACACCCCTTGTAGGACCATCACTCCCTCTCTGTTCCCCAGGACCCAGCAGGGGCCACAGCCAAGAGCAGGCATCAGCAGGATCTGAGCTGTCACTGGCTTTCTGCTTGTTCTTCTCCACTTCTCCTCTCCATACTTGCTTCCTCTCCCATCTCCCACCTTCTGTGAGGCCCCTCACCACCTTCCTCACACTTACCCACAAACAGTGGCTGAAGGGTCTACGTGACCAGCATGGAGCCCTGGGCAGAGGTGTTGGAGCATAGAGTGTTGCGACTGTGGCAGGGCTCTCGGCTTGGATTCCTGCCCTGCCCGTGTGACCAGGCTTCCCTGGCATCAAGAGTCACAGCATCTGTAGCACCAGACAGGAAGTCTGAATATGTCACTTCATCCCCTGAGCCTCAGTTTCCCTCTGTCCCAGGATGTAGGAAGAGGCAATGCCATTTGTTTTGCAAAGCACGTGCCTTGGTATACTTGCCAGGTACACAGGCCCTGGAGTCTGAGTCCTGGGTTCAGATCTTACCCGTGACACTGATCAGCAGTGTGACCATAGCCAGGGGCTTGACCTCTCTGTGCCTCAGTTTCCTCATCTGTAAACTGAGAGTAATTATAGTGCTTCAGCAATGAAATTGTCACAAGGACTAAATGAGTTGATATTTGCAAAGCCCTTAGAACATGCTTGGCATATAGTTATCCTTATATAAATGTTAGTTATTACCATTTAAAAGCTGAGGAGTAAGAGGGAGACACTGGGAGGCATAGAGAGAGTGGGAGAAAGTAGAGATTAAGTACTAAATGGTCACACAGAGAGAGAATTGATAATAACTAACATTTACATAATAAGCTCTATGTGCCAAGCACATTTGAAGGGCTTTACAGATGTTAACTCATTTAGTCCTTATAACAATTTTATTGTGGAAGCACTATAATTACTCTCAGTTTACAGATGAGGAAACTGAGGCACAGAGAGGTCAAGACCCTTGTGATGGTCACATAGCTGATCAGTTGCAGGGTCAACGCCCAAGGCCCTGAGGAAACCCTGGCCCCGACCCGCCTTCCCCTGCAAGTCAGTATGTCCTCTCACTCATTCACTGCAGTGCGTGTCCATGGTGCACTTAACAACAAGCTTTTCCCAGAGTGGCCTGGGCCGCATGGAAGAACTCCAAAGGGAGTTCACAGACTGGTGGCTCTGGTCACTCAGTACAACATGGAGAAGAAAGAGGCGACCCGACAGGCAAAAGGAGAAGAATGAGAGAGTCCTTCCGAGAGCGACTAGCCTGTGCAAGGCCCTGTGTCACCTAATAGCTTCCTGTGTGGTCAGAGGAATACAGAAGTTCATGGAGGGCTTTAAAAGGCATGCAAAGAGGGGGCCGCCCGGTGGCGCAGCGGTTTAGTTCGCGCTTGGCAGCCCGGGGTTTGCGAGTTCGGATCCCGAGCGCCCGCCGATGCACTGCCTGTCAGCCATGCCGTGGCAGCGTCCCATATAAAGTGGAGGAAGATGGGCACGGATGTTAGCCCAGGGCCAGTCTTCCTCACCAAAAAGGGGAGGATTGGCGACAGATGTTAGCTCAGGGCTGGTCTTCCCCACAAAAAATAAAAAATAATAATAATAAAAGGCATGCAAAGAAATTTCAATTCTATAGGCCAGTGAGACCCTCTAATAAAAACTGTAAGTTCCATTCCCAAAGACTCTGATATATAAAGTCTGGGGCTGGCCCACGAATCTATGATTTTACATATTCCCCAGAAG
This sequence comes from Tapirus indicus, assembly GCA_031878705.1. Taxonomy (NCBI): domain Eukaryota; kingdom Metazoa; phylum Chordata; class Mammalia; order Perissodactyla; family Tapiridae; genus Tapirus; species Tapirus indicus. The sequence continues at coordinate 78,571,405 of CM062921.1, forward strand.
ATTCTGTTGGAGGGTCCCTGGATCACACTTGGATCATGAGGAGCCTTTGAAGCATTCTGGATTGGGAGAAATAAGATCAGATTCGGGTGTCAGAAGAAGCCCTTGGGGCAGCCCGGTGGTGACAGAGTAGAGGAGCAGGAGGCAGGGAGGTGAGGGCCAGTGAGTCAGGGAGGCCAAAGAGGGGAAGCTGGTGCAGAGGCCCAGGGGGCAGTGCCCAAACTCAAGTGATACAGGTGAGGAGAGTGGGAGCAACTCTAAGGCTATTTAAGGAACACAAAGGCCCGCTCCTGGTGACAGGGTGATGGGAGAAGAGGAGGCGGGAAAGGGGTCAGGGATGGATCTAGCTTTAAGGCTTGCTCAGTCAGGCAGTGGGTGTCCATCCTGGCAACAGTATGGACATGCCTTCCCATGTCCACACAGGATGCCAGGGTCAAGGTAGTCTTCTCTGCTGGCCTGCAGCTCCTTCCTCACCTGTCTCTGGGCCCTGGGCCTCACCCCCCCCCCCCCACCTCGCAGCCCAGCCCAGCACAGGCCCTGACGTCAAGGCCCCTCCTGGTGGATGCTGGCTGGGTGACAGGATTAGGTCAAGAAACTCCTGGTCAGTTGGTCAGCTGTAGACGACCAGGAGGTCAAGGTGTTGTGAGAAGACAGCCCGTGGGAAAGCAAAGGGGGAATCAGAGGATGCCCGGTCTCCCTCACTGTCTCCACCACAGGTTTATAGGAGCTGCCATCTCCGTGTGCGAAGGGGCCTACTTTGTGGCTCAGCTGCTGGCCATCTGCTTCCAGTAAGTAGCTTCCAGAGCGGCCCCTCCACCACCCCCCAGCCCCAGACACCCCAGATGCCTCCACCTGTAAGGCCACAGCCTGGACAATTTCCTGTTCTCGAAGCAGCCATGGATGGGTTCCCTCCCCACAGTGCAGTGAGCCCTGGCCTGGACACGGGCTCAGGTCCACAGGACTCAGTGGTCCCTTTTTCCCTGCTCCCAACCAGGAAGTGGACTGACACATTGATTCGGAGCCCGCTCCCACCCAGAATCCCCCTGCAGAGCCCATCCCTGACCTCCAGGAATAGTCACTGCACCACTGTCCAAGCCGTCTCTTGCGGGTGAGACCCCTGCGGGAGGCTCGCCACGGAGTGAGCAGAGCTGAGTTTGCGAACTGGCTCTGCCTCCTGCTGGGACCCAGGGACAAGCCAGGGGTCACAAGCCTCCACACCTGTTTGCGGGAACAGGAGCACAGGCTTTGCAGGATCTTGGGAGGTCACATGGCCACGGAGGCCCGTACCTGCTGCCCAGCAGTGCTCAATTTGTGGAAGCTGTCATCGGTGTGGCCAAGGGCTGTCCCTGGACCATGGCTCTCAGAACCTTGACAGTTGGGTCTCTAGGTGATCAGTTAAGGAACCAGGTCTCAAATCCAGCTGTCCTGGCACCTTGCAAGGCCACCAGCCGCCTCCCAAGGTCACCAGCTCTGGGACAGCAGGCATCTCCCCTTTCTGTTGAATTCCACTGCCAAGGGATCCTTGCAACTTCTCCAAGGTCAGGGGATGGAGGAGCCCTGAGCCTAAAGGAGCATTTTACCTGCTCTGGATCCCTCCACCCCCAGCCAGGGTCTGGTCACAAAAGAATAACCACCAGGGGGCAACAAAGAGCCACAGCAGCTGGGTATGGGAGGAGGGGCTTGCTCTAAGCCAACACATCTGCCACCAGCCCCAACCACTCCTCAAAACTAGCCTGAGCAGGATGCAGCTGTGCAGGGAGAGCTCCAGACCAGTTCAGAGGATGAGGAGATGGACCTAAAGGCCAGCATTTTCCTCCTTTGAAACCTGGAGAAAGGCAGCACCCCTGAGGAAACCTCAGCATCAGGCCTCTGTCAGGCCCATGCATGGTCCCTGCGTGCCAGTTAGGAGAGAACCCCTTTGGGATGATGCCATCCCATGCTTAGGCAAGGCTCCGTGAGCAGGGTGCAGCTGGATTCCATCCCACTCGCCCAGGTGGCCAGGCCCCTTGTGCAGTGCACAATCCGTGCAACCATCCCAACCAGGTGTATCCAGTACTGCACGCCTTCTCCACTCCACTGTGGACTTCCCAGTGGGCCCCTGAGTCTCCAACTCGCCTTCCCACTGCCTTTGCAGCAGCCTGAGAGCATTTACCTTCCTTCCTCCTAGACCAGAAAGGCAGGGTTGGGTGGCCTTTCAAATGAATTGTGGACCCTCTGGAGGGGCTCAGGCAAGACCCCTAACTGTGGAACCCACAGTGAGGACTCCAGCCCCTGGGGGATGTTCAGCCAGAGGCCACTGCTGAGAATATGGCCACAGCAGGACCCTATCCCCGCCTGCAAACCCCTTCCTGGGGTTTCCCTGGGTCACTTCGTGCTTCCTGCTAACCCTGGACTCCTCCCTGTAGGTGTCAGCCAGGGTCCCTGGCCTACAGAGCAAGGGAGAAGGCTCACTGGCTGGGCTGCTTCCAGAAGTTCCTGGCCTACATACTGCTGTCCGTGGCCTGCTTCCTCCACCCTGTCCTGGTCTGGCACGTGACCATCCCAGGTAGGAGCTCCAGGAGGTAGTGGAGGCAGGCATCCCCTGCTGCAGGTGGCCTCTGAGCAGAAGGGGTTGAATCCCCTTTTCACAGGCCTGTAGTGATGCTGGCTCCAGGGCCCTCACTGGCCCCACTGGCCTCCCTGGCCTAGGTCGTGCGGATGAGGAATGTCAGACGTCCTCCATGCTGATTAAGTGGCAGGAATGTCCTGAGAAGTGCATCCTTCATGTAGGTGTCCAGAGGCTGCACCCACAAAAGGGAACTGGCTTTATTCCAATGCCTGTATGTGGTCCAAGCTTTCAGAGGGCACGAGACGGTCACTTCTCTGCCCCAACCCTTCTGTGTCTTCCCAGCAGCTACGAATTCAGGTACAAACTCCTCAGCCCGGTTTGGAAGTCTTGCCAAGATGAGACCCCAAAAGACCCTCACAGCCTCATTGTCTTCTCCCACTCCTCCTCATAGACCCTGTCGGTCAGCATGGCTTCTGATCACAGAAGCCAGGACTCGATGCTCCCCCCTCCTGGGTTTTGTCCGTGACCTTTTCTGCTGGCACCCTCCTCTTCCCTCCCCACTAGCTGTGAAAACATGCCCCTCCTCAGGGCCCATCTAAAATGCCAGGAAGCCAGCTGCCCAGGGAGACAAAGTTGAAAGGCAGAGCTTCCTCTTCCTTCCTGCAGTTTCTCCTAACGTACTTGTCACAGCCTCTCAAGGCCATTCCGCAGGGCCCTCCACGGGACTCCTGAGCAGGACTCAGCACTGCTGAGGCCAGAGCCAGCCACAGCCTCCCGCTCCTTGGAGAATGAGAGACGCACAGGAGGCTTGCGCCCTGGCGGGCAGGACAGTCACCTTCCCCCTTCCTCTGGATGGGGCGGGGCTCCCGGCAGATGAGGAAGAGCAGCAGGTCTCTGCCTGGGACAGAGGAACCTCTGGCCTGGAGGCTCCGTGAGGGGCCAGGAGGGGGCCAGTGCTACGCTAGCCCCACTCAAATTGCACTTTCCTCTGCGTTTATTGGGGAGGCTGAAGGGAAGGGGGACCACCCCACTTCTGGGAGTGGAAGGCAGCCCAGTTCAGCAGGGAGGGTCCAATATCCAAAATAGAGTCCAGCCCCAACAAGCCGTCCTGAGAGTAAAGCTGAGCGTGGTGATGGGAGGCTGGGCAGGCAGCCCCGGGGTCAGCTGTCAACAGGAAAGGGGCCTCAGGCACAGGGTCCCCTGGCCAGCGGACAGAGTAAGGGCCCAGCACGGCACTGGCCCTACTGACATCCCTCAGCCGGGCGTCAGCCCTGCCCCTTGAGTCTGATGTGGGTGTGTGAGGACAAGTCAGGGGTGAGGGCTGGAGCACAGGAGCCTGAGTGTGGCCGCATAGGCACGGTGCAGTGGCCCTTTGGAACCATAGGCTTGGACAGCCTCTGGCTTTTCTCCGGGACACGTCCAGCATCCTGACCTCCCACATCTCTTCCAGGCTCCATGCTCATCATCACTGGTCTGGCCTACTTCCTGTTGAGCAAGAGGAAGAAGAACAAAGCTGCCCCCGAGGTGCCGGCCCCCACAGAGCAGTACACGGACCCCTCCAGCAGCACTGTGAACACCACCGGCTCTGGGGACACCGAGCAAACCTATACCTTCCACGGGGCCCTCAAGGAGGGGCCTGGCTCCCTCTTCATCCACATGAAGAGCATCCTGAAGGGGACCAAGAAGCCCAACGCCCTCCAGCACCAAAATGCCCTGACGGAGCTGACTCTGGAGCCAGCTGACTCGCTGGCCAAGAAGAAGCAAGTGCACTTTGAAGACAGTGTAGTCAGAATCGTCCCCCCTGAAGGCCTGGACAATGGGGACAGTGAACCAGAGGAGACCACCTCTGACACCACCCCCATCATCCCTCCCCCACAGGCCCCGCTCTTCCTATCTTCTCTCACAGCCACTGGCCTGTTCTGAGCTGCTTGCTCCAGCCTGGGGGACTCTCAGTGAGGAGTCTGCATAGACAGAGGGTCCTTCCTGGAGTTTCCTGAGATCCAAAGGCCATCCAGGGGTCTCGGGGTCTTTGTAGGTCAGCTCTTCAAGGGGTGACCAGACAGCCCCTTGGTGGCTGGGCCTCTGGGCCATCAAGTAGCATGACAGGTCCTGCAGAGGCCTTGAGGGAGGTGCAAATGAAGCTCACGCTGCCTGAAGCCCGTACAGGTTCCTCCCTCCTGGACACAGAGTGGCGAAATCCTTGTGCTTTCCCCAAAAGAGACCATCACTCCCACTTCACACAGGGATGCCTCAGCCCCAGGAGAAGCCATCAGGCTTCTCTTGCTCCTGACACAGGGCCCAGCCCTTAGCAAGGACTCGTGGCCCAGCCCATCTTTGATTCAACATTCCAGCTCTGAAGGCCCAGGGATGCATTGGCAACTTAAGCATCTCAAAGGCAGGTGTTGAAGGTGCCCATGGGTCCCGACCCCCAACCAAGATTGCTCAGGATGGGAGGAAAGGCAAGGATGAAGGCCACAGGGTGGAGCAGCGCCGAGCAGTGGGCCGCATTCTCTGCATGCTCTGGGGCTGGCGCTGGGCAGCAGGAGTTCCAGAGTCGCTCAGGGAAACAATGCTGCTCTGTGCTTACTGCAGGGAAAGCCAGGCCAGATGAGTGCTCATTCCAGAAGCATCGCTGAGGGCTGCCTGAATCCCCACCACATGGACTTTTCCAAGATTCCAAGTAGATGAAGTAAACTAAAAGATCCCGAAAGCCGATGACAGTCTTCAACAGTGAATGCCACAGCACAGCACACAGCGCCTGCTGTGTGCAGGGACCACGGAGGCGGTGCTCTGAGACTCACACAGCACAGAGAAGTGGCTCTGACACACTTAGGTGCCTGGTAGTGGAATGGGTGATAAATACGTGTTAGTTCAAAATGGGAGGGAGGGAGGAAAGAGGAGGAAAAGAGCAAAGAGCAGGGATAGAAGGAAAATGGGCAGGCAGGCTAGCTCTCTGCCGTGGGGCTGTGGAAGTGACAGAACCCAGAATGAACAAAGAAATTTGAATCCGATATTTCTTAGTTAAAGGATTGGCAGTATTGTTTTTATTTCTAAAAAGTGTCCTTTGGACCACAGGATTGTTGCACGGAAGAGCAGACACATTATTTCTCACAGGCAATCTGAATTACTGAGCAACCTGAAGAAACAGTTATGTTGCTCCCCAGGTGGTGTGTGTGAGCAAACACCTGGGTTCTGTCAAGCAAGCCTGAGAGCACGTGCTTTAAGGTCTAGATAAGAAACGTGTGTTCATCTTGTACACTTATCAACATCCCCTACCAGTTATTTTGCAAAGGTATGAAAATAACAGCCAACCAGAAGCTAGAATCAGTTTGGCGCCTAAATGTAGCAGGTGTCCCAAACAAGCAGACTTCTTCCTGCAATAGCCTAGTTCTTCTGTAAAACCAAGGGAGAAAAGACAAATAAATGCATCCCTGTAAGCCGTCAATGGTAGAAGCAGTAGAACTGTTTCTTTAGCTGCCACCAAATAGGGACTTCAGGATCCAAGAGTCACAGTTGGGGGACAGTGAATAACATGGATCGTGGGTATGGGTAGGTGGGGATATCATCCAGTTCCTAATGGGCCAGGTGCCCCGGGCAGGCCCAAGTGGGGAGGAACCAGGGGTCCTGCACCTGTAGTGGGGGGCACAGACACCCTCGCAGTACAGACGAGGCAGGCCTCTGGGGACCCTGACGCTCCCACTCTGCTCTCAGAGCCCAAGCCAGCAGAGCTGGATGGATGACCAGGTCACAAGAAGCAAACCCGGAAGTGTAATGTCAGAGCTGCCAGATCCCTTTAATGAACGCTTCTGTAAACCCAAGTGCTATAGCGTCATCTTGGATGTGTCCTAGAGATGAGGCGGACATTGGGAGCGCCAGGTGATAAGATGTGCATGTGATTCTGAGACATGTAGGCTTCCTGGTGCCCGTCATCAGGTAAGGGCATCTGCTGGGTGTGCAGCATTAGAGGCTTGAACAATTATGATCTTACCTAGGTTAGCAAAGGAAAGCTCTCAAACACTCTTATTGCTGCCCTCACCCAAAAAAAGCTGGAAAGAGATCATTAAATAGACCAGAGCTCTCACCTCTGTCAGCGGACTAGGCAAAACACGCCATCTCCCGATAAGCAGATGAACACGTGTGTCTGCATTTGATTCTCAACCCAAGACACTCTGCAGCCACATCCTTATCCACTGCTACCCCTGCAAGGATGCTGTAATGGCCCTCATCCCTGCTGAGAAACAAAGACGGAAGGGCCGACCCTGTTGTGGCCTGCCTCCCTGTCTCAGCAGAAAGCAGAGCAGACGCTTTGTAGATGTGGAACAGAGCGACTGGAAGCAGAAAGAGGACTCATTAAACGTGCCGCTCACCCTGCCGAGTGATCCTGACCAAGCCCCTTCACCTCTCTGGTCTCAGGTTCCCCTAGGAAGTGGGAGACACATCTCTCAGGATTGGTGCAGTGACCTCAGCCAAGAGAGATGGGAAAGTGCTCTTCAGATTTCAAATCCCCCACACCAGTGTGAGTGCACATTTCTGTTACTATGGGGGCCTCACAGTGAGGACGCCCCAAACCAGGGAGGCACTGAGGACACAGCACCAAGACTTGTCTCCGGGGCAAAGCCAATGCTGGTCCAGAATCTCCTTTCTCAACTCCAGACTCCAGTGGCTGAGCCTGGGAAAGGTGCAGCCACCCCCTCCAGCTTACACTGAGAGTCGTAGCGGACCCCAGTCGTGAGGAGCCATGCCCTGGAGGCCGCTCAGTGTGTCCAATCTCTCTCCCACCAGTCCTAAGGGATTTTTTTTTTTTTAGTTTTTATAATATCTTTATTGAGCTATAATTCACATATCAAAAAATTCACCAATTTAAATGTTTTTAGTGTATTCATAATCAAGTTCACAATATTTTCATCAACCCCCCAAAAAAACCCATTAGCAGTCACTCCCCACTCCACCCCACACCCACCCTGAGCAACCACTAATCTGTTCTCTGTCTTTATAGATTTTCCTATTCTATACATTTCACATAAACAGAATCATATAATATGTGGTCTTTCATGGCTTGCTTTCTTCACTTAACACAATGTTTTCAAGATTCATCCATGTTGTAACATGTATCTTCATTTCATTCCTTTTCATGGCTGAATAATATTCCATTATATGGATATACTACTTGTGTTTATTTGTTTGTTGATGGACATTTGAGTTGTTTCTGCTTTGTGTCTATTATGAAAAATGCTGCTATGAATATTCACGTACAAGTTTTGGGGTGGACATATATATTCATTTCTCTTAGATATATACCTAGGGGTGGAATTGCTGGGTCAAATGGTAATTCAATGTTTAACTTCTTGAGAAACTGCCAAACTGTTTTCCAAAGGAGTGGCACCATTTTACATTCCCACCAATAATGTATGAGGGTTCTGATTCTTCCACATCCTCACCAACATTTGTTATTGTCTGTCTTTTTTGTTAGAGTCATCCATCCATTATGGTTTTGATATGCATTTCCCTAATGGCTGATGGTTTTGAGCATCTTTTCATGTAGTTATCGACCATTTATATATCTTTGTTGAGAAATGTCTATTTGAATGCTTTGCCTGATTTGTTTTTTTTAATTTTGGGTTATTTGTCTTTTTATTTTGAGTTGTAAGAGTTTTTTATAGTCTGGATACTAGACCCTTGTCAGACATATGATTTGCAAATATTTTCTCCCATTCTGTGGGTTATCTTTTCACTTTCTTGACAGTGTCCTTTGAAGCACAAAAGATTTGATTTTGGATAAGTCCAATTTATGTCTTTTTATTCCTTTTGTTGCTTATTTTTTTGTGGTCAAATCTAAGAAACCATTGCCTAACCAAAGGTCATGAAGATTCATTCCTGTATTTTCTTCTAAGAGTTTTATAGTTTAAGGTCTTAAATTTAGAATTATGGTCAGTTTTGAGGTAATTTTTGTGTATGGTGTGAGAGAGAATCAAACTTATTTTTCTTATATGTAGATATCGAGTTGTTCAATTGAATCATCTTGGCTCATTTGTCAAAAACTTATTGATCATAAATCTAAGGGTTTATTCCTGGAATTGCAACTCTATTCCATTGATTTGTATGTCTATCCTTATAACATTCCCACACTGTTTGATTACTGTAGCTTTATATTAAGTATGTTTCAACCTGGAAATGTGAGCCCCCAACTCTGTTCTTTTTCAGGATTGTTTTGGTTATTCAAAGTGCCTCCCACTTCCATGTGAATTTTAGGATCAGCTTATCAATTTCTGCAAAAAAGCAAGCTGGGATTTTGATAGGGATTTCATTCACTCTGTAGATCAATTTTGGAAGTATGCCCATCCTCACAATATTGTCTTCCAATCCATGAATATGGGGTGTCTTTCCATTTATTTAGATGTTCTTTAATTTCTTTCAATAATATTTTGTTGTTTCCAATGTGCACATCTTAACTTCTTTTGTTAAAATTATTCCTAAGTATTTTATTCTTTTTCATGATTTTGTAAATGGAATTAAATTCCTATTTTCCCAGCTTGATTAAAGTATAATTGACAAATAAAATTGTATATATTTAAGTGTACAATGTGATGATTTGATATATGTATACATTGTGAAATGATTTCCACAGTAAAGTTAACATCTGCACCACCTCACATAGTTACCCTTTTTAAATTTCATTTTCAGATGCTAGTATGTAAAATACAGTTGGTTTTTTGTGTATTGATCTTGTATCTTGCAAACTTACTGAACTAATTTACTTACTTTTTTTTTAATTTCAATTATATATACTATGTTTTACGTTTGGTTCTCAGACCTTATTCAGCTTATAGCTGAAAGTTTGTACCCTTTTACCAACCTCTGCCTATTTCTCCCACACCTCAGCCATTTCACTTAGCATAATGCCCTCAAAGTCCACCCATGTTGTCACAAATGGCAGTATTTCCTTCTTTCTCATGGCTGAATAATATTCCATCATATGTATGCCACATCTTCTATATATACCACATCTTCTTTTTTCATTCATCTGTTGATGGACCCTTAAGTTGTTTTCATGTCTTGCCAATTGTGAATAATGCTGCAGTGAACATGGGAGTGCAGATATCTCTTTGAAATCCTGTTTTCATTCCCTTTGGATTGCTGGATCATATGGTAGTTCTATTTTTAATTTTTGGAGGAACGTCCATACTGTCTTCCATAGTGACTGCGCCAATTTACATTCCCACCAACAGTGCACAAGTGTTCCCTTTTCTCCACGTCCTCACTGACACTTATCTCTTGCCTTTTTATTCTTTCAGTGTTATTGAGATATAATTGACATATAGCACTCTATAAATGTAAGGCATACAGCATAATGACTTGACATACATATATTGTGAAATGATTACCACAATAAGTTTAGTTAACATCCATCATCTCATATAGATACAAAAAAAAAGGGAAAATATAGTTTTTCCTTGTAATAAGACTCTCTTGTCTTTCTGATGACAGCCATTCTAACAGGTGTGAGGTGATACCTCATTGTGGTTTTGATTTGCATTTCTCTGATGATCAGTGATGTTGACCACCTTTTCATGTACCTGTTGGCCATCTGGATGTCTTCTTTGGAAAAATGTCTATTCAGATCCTCTGCCCTTTTAATTTTTTAGTCGGATTTGTTTTTCTATTGAGTTGTATGAGTTCTTTATACATTTTGTATATTAACCTCTTATCAGATATATGATTTGCAAATATTTTCTCCCATTCCATAGGTTGGCTTTTCATTTTGTTGATGGTTTCTTTTGCTGTGCAGAAGCTTTTTAGTTTGATGTAGTCCCACTTGTTTATTTTTGCTTTTATTTCCTTTGCTTTTGGTGTCAAATACAAAAAATCGTTGCCAAGACCCATGTCAAGGAGGTTACCTGCTAGATTTTCTTCTAGGAGTTTTATGGTTTCAGGTCCTATGTTCGGGTTTTTAATCCATTTTGAGTTGATTTTTGTGTATGGTGTAAGATAGGGGTCCAGTTTTGCTCTTTTTCATGTGAATATCCAGTTTTCCCATTACCATTTATTGAAGAGATTGTTCTTTCCCATTGTATGTTCTTGGCTTCTTTGGTTGTAAAATAATTGACCATATATGCATGGGTTTATTTCTGGGCTTTCTATTCTGTTCCATTCATCTATGTGTCTATTTTTATGCCAATACCTCACTATTCTGATTACTATAGCTTTGAAAAATAGTTTGAAATCAGGAAATATGATGCCTCTGAACTAATTTATGTTACAATAGTTTTTAATGGATTCTTTATCATTATCTACACACAATATCGTGTCATCTGCAAATAGGGATGGTTTTATACTTCTTCCTCTCTGATCTGAAAGCCTTTTATTTCTCTTTCTTGCCTAATTTCCCTGACTAGAACCACCAGTACAACATTGAATAGAACAAGAGCAGACATCCTTGTCTTGCTCCTGACCCTTGGGGAAAGTATTCAGTCTTTCACCATTGAGTATGATGTTAGCTAGGTTTTTCGTAGGTGCCTTTTATTTTGTTGGGTGATTTCATCATGAAAGGTTATTGGATTTTGTCAAATGCTTTTTCTGCATCTTTTGAGATGTTCATTTGTTTTTTGTTCTTTATTCTATTGATATGGTTTATTACATTCATTGATTTCCAAATGTTTAACCAACCTTGTATGCATGGGATAAATCCCAATTTCTCACAGTACATAATCCTTTTTATATGTTGCTGGCTTATGTTTTATAGTTGCTGTATTTTGTTGAGGATTTTTGTGTCTATATTCCTAAAGGATATTGATCAGTAGTTTTCTATTCTTGTGATGTCTTTGTCTTGTTTTGGTAACAGGGTAATACTGACCTCATAGAATGAGTTAGAAAGTGTTCTCTCCACTTCTATTTTTGAAAGAGTCTGTGAAGGACTGATATCAATTCTTCTTTACATTTTGGTGGGATTCACCAGTGAAGCCATTTGGGCCTGGGCCTAATTCACATTCTGCTCTTTAAACTTTTAAAAATTTGTTCTTGAATCACTTTCGGTAGTTTGTGTCTCTGTAGGACTTTGTCCATTTCATTCAAGTTATCTAATTTGTTAGCATACTGTTCTTCATCATATTACCTTAGAGTGTCTTTTATTTCTATAGGATCAGTAGTGATATCCCCATTTTTTATTCCCAATTTTAGTAATTTGTGTCCTCTCTCTTTTTTTCTTGGTCAGTCTGGCTAAAAGATTATCAATTTCATTGATCTTTTCAAAGAATCAACTTTTGGTTTCATTGATTTTTCTTTATTTTTATACTCTCTATTTCATTTATTTCTGTTCTAATTTTTATTCTTTCCTTCCTTCTGCTTACTTTGCCTTAAGTTTACTCTTCTTTCTCTAGTTTCTTAAGGTGGAAGTTTAGGTTATTGATATGAGATATTTCTTATTTTTTATTATATACACTTACAGCTACAAATTTCTGAGAACTATTATGGCTGCATCCCATATAATTTGGTATGTTGAGTTTTTGTTTTCATTTATCTGAACGTATTTTCTAGTTTTCTTTGTAATTTCTTCTTTGACCCATTGGGCGTCTAGGAGTGTGTTATTTAATTTACACATATTCTAATTCAATTCACTGTGGCTGGAAAACATACTTGGCATGATTTCAACCCTTTTAAATGTATTCGGCTTGTCCTATAGTCTCTCATCTACCATGGTCTGTCCTGGAGAATGTTCCACATGCTCTTAGGAAGAAGGTGTAATTCTCCTATTGTTAATGGAGTGCTCTATGGAGGTCTAAGTAGTTTGCAGTGTTGTTCATGTCTTCTAAATCCTTGTTCATCATCGAATAGTTGCTCTGTCCATTATGCAAAATGTGGTTTTGAAGTCTTTGACTATTATTGTTAAATTCTCTCTTCAATTTTGTCAGTTTTTGCTTCATGTGTTTGGGGCTCTGATGCTAGATGCATGTGTTTATAATTGTATATGTTCTTGAGGCACAGACCCTTTGCCATTAAGAAATGTCTCTATCTTTAGTAACATTTTTGTTTTAAAGTGGATTTTGGGGGCTGACACAGTGGCATAGCGGTTAAGTTCACATGCTCCGCTTGGGCAGCCTGGGGTTCTCAGGTTCGGATCTCGGGCGTGGACAGAGGCACTGCTTGTCAGCCATGCCGTGGCGCCGTCCCATATAAAACTAGAGGAAGATGGGCATGGATGTTAGCCCAGGGCCAGTCTTCCTCAGCAAAAACAACCCAAGGAGGATTGGCAATGGATGTTAGTTCAGGGCTAGTCTTCCTCACAAAAAAAACAAAGTGGATTTTTTCTGATATTACTATATCCACTTCAGCTCTCATGATTGCTATTTGCCTGGTATACAGTTTTTATCTTTTACTTTCAACCTTTGAAGTTAAAGTGTCTTTGAAATTAAAGTGTTTTTTTTATAGACAGGATATAGTTAAATCTGGTTTGTCATCCAATCTGTTAACCTCTGCCTTTTGATTATATTGTTGAATTCATTTACATTTAATGTTGTTGATGTGGTAGGATTTATCTATCCCATTTTGCTTTTTGTTTTCTATATGTCTCATGTATTTTTTTCTCTCCACCTTCTTTTGTATTAAGTACATATTTTTCAGTGTAAAAATTTTATTCCTTTAATTTTTTTTTAATTATACTTTTCAATTATTTTCTTAGTGATTGTTCGGGGGACTACTACAGCATACATTTTAACATATCAAAATTTAGTTAAGATTTATAATAACTTAATTCCACTGAAATGTAGAAAGTTTACTTCTATATAGCTTCATCCTGTCCCCGCTTTTTTGTGGATTATTGTTATATATATTGGGTCTATAAATGTTACAAACCCAATAATACCTGGTTGTAATTATTACTTTTTACAATCTATGTCTTAAAGAAGCTGAGGGGCCAGCCCCATGGCCTAGTGGTTAAGTTTGGTGTGCTCTGCTTTGGCAGCCTGGGTTTGGTTCCCAGGTGTGGACCTACACCACTCATCAGTGGCCATGCTCTGGCAGTGACCCATATACAAAGTAGAGAAAGATTGGCACAGATGTTAGCTCAAGGTGAATCTTCCTCAGCAAAAAAAGAAAAAAGAAAAGAAAGAAAGAAAAAGAAGCTGAGAGAAGAAAGGAGAGCAAGTCTATATTTATCATTTGTCATATTAACCTTCTTATTTACCATTTCTGGTTCTCTTCATTTCCTCATTTGAGTTCAAGTTACCATCTGGTGTCATTTCCTTACTGCAACATAACTTTGTTTCCACCTGCCTCTTTTGTGCTGTTATTGTCATTGCCTGAAGGACTTCCTTTAGTGTCTCTTGTTAGGCAGATCTCCTGGCAACAAATTCTCAGATTTTGTTTGTCTGGGAATATCTTTATTTTACCTTAGTTTTGGAAAGATAGTTTTGCTGGGTACAGTATTCTTGGTTGACAGTTTTGTTTTTTGGTTTTGGGTTAACTTTCAGCACTTTGACTATGTCCTCACACTACCTTCTGGCCTCCATTGTCTCTGACGGGAAGTCAGCTGTCATACTTATTGGGCTTCTCTTGTACATGATGAATTATTTTCTCTTACTGCTTTCAAGATTTTCTCCTTGGCTTTCAACACTTGAAATGTTGTTAACGTTTGTTAATGTTTTTCATCAAACTTATTAATTTTTCAGACATTATTTCTTAGAATGTTTATTCTGCCCCTTTTTGTCTCTCCTCCCATTATGTTTAATGGTGTCCCACATTAGTCTGAGGTTCTGTTCATTTTTTTTTCATTCCTTTTTTTCTCTAGTCTTCAGATTGCATAATCTCTGTCACTGTATCTTTAAATTTGCTGATTTTTTCCTCTGCTATGTCAAATCTACTGTTGAGTCTAGTGAATTTTTCATTTCACTTATTGTACTTTTCAACTCTAGAAAAATTCTCATTTGTTTCTTTTTTAATGATTTCTCTCTTTGTCTCATTTATTTCATTTGCATATTTATTTTTATTCCCTTTTCATAAGACATCATCATAGTTTCCTTTAATTTTTTTAAACACAGTTTCCTTTAGTTCTTTGAACACATTTATAACAGCTGCCTTAAAGTCTTTGTTACCTGAGTCCTCCTTCTGGGCCCCCTCAAACACTGTGTCTATTGCCTGCTTTTTTCCCCCAGTGTATCACATGTTCTTTCTTTGCATATCTCAAAAAATTTTTAGAACTGGACATTTTAGATAATATATGGTAGCTACTCTGGATACTGGTTCTTCCCCCATCCCTGCCTGGGTCTCTTGTTGTTGTTTGTTCATTCATTTGTTTGTTTACTGACTTGGCTGAAATAATTCTGTGAAACTAATCAATTTTTCCCCAGCATTCAGCCTCTTATGTCCCCAATAAGATTTTTTTCCTTATATTTAATCTTTTAGCCTGATTCTCTAAGAGTTTCTCCTGGGTCAGCATCAGCCACTTATTGGTCAAAAGTTGTGATTAAGAGCTTTTGACTAGTTAGACATTTACCCTTTAGCATTGTGTGTGTGTGTGTGTGCACGCACGCACGCACACGCACAAGTCACTTGGGAACTTCTATCACAGTTCAAGGGATTTACATTTTTCCCCACATTCAGCCAGGGACTAGTAGCTTAGATGTTTCTTCTCTGAACACTTCTGAGAGGGCGCACAAAACTGTGTGCCAGGCTGTCAGGGATGTTTGGGATTTTATTTTAAAGCCTGGCTTCCTAGGAGTTGCCCCTGGCCCAGTACTTGGTCAGAGAGTGTGCATAAGCCCCTTCTGCCAGTAAGGCATCTACCCTTTGTTGACGGATCAGTGTGTGGACTGGGGAGTCTTTTCAAGTCTACCCCACATCCTGCCAATTCCTCTTGAGTAATTGCAGCCTGGCCCTTGCACACAGCCTTCCCAACCCCCAGAGTTGACTGTGATCCCAGAAGGGTTCTTCTTGGTTGTCTCTTTACCTAGTTCTCTAGCAAACTTCTGGTTGTCCTGCCCTTTTGCTTGTTGCCACCAGTACCACGGAGTTACGAGCACCCTTTTAGTTGCTCCCCATCAAGATCTCCATTGTTCTCAATAACTCCCTGATGAATGGAATTCTACACATTCTGTTCTAAGTAAAATCAGTCCTCTCAGGCAGAGCTGTGAGCTCTTCATCTTTCCATCTGCTTTCTCCCTGGGCAGAACCTCTGCAGCACTGCACAGGAGCTGGAGATGGGGACAGATATCCATTTCCCTGGAGTGACACCCCTGCTCTACAAGTAGGTACTGGGATGGGGGGATAGTCCCTGGTATTCTCAACTTGCCCCTTCCAGCATGGAACCTCCATCCTAAGAGTCAGCTGGGGTGGGGCAATTGAGTTCCCAGTATTCTCAGCCTGCTATGCCTGGAGCAGAGCTTCTGCTGTATGGGTGAGGGCTCATTGGGAGAAGGGTGTCTCAGTCATCTTGGTTATGCCCCCCTAGAATAGAGCTTCTGCAACACAGGGCCTTGGGGAATGAGAAATACTAGCATCTTGCCTCTTTCAGAGCAAAACTGTAACCTAAACTGGGAGCTGGAGGGAGAGGGAGCCCCTGTGTTATTGGCCACACCTATCCAGAGTACAGTAATTTCCAAGAGATGGAGCTGAGAGGGAATCAAGGATAGTGCGTCCTTTACCACATGCCACAGAGCTCACTGTTCTTACCAGGATTTAGTAGATTTTCTTGAATGAATGTTTCTCCATTTGCTATATGCTCTTAGGACAATTTCCAAAGATTTTGAATAATTGATGTTTACAATTTTCTCCAGTGAAATAGCTGTTTGTTGGAGAGAAGTTCCCCTGAGCTTCTTGCACTGCCAGTCCAGAAGTCTTGCTCCTAATTTTTATTTTGTCATGACCTGAAGAAATTGAGTGTGCCGATGAGAACTTTGACAGCTAAGTGCACTAGACCTAGGCTTGAGTCCTAGATCTGCTGTGCACCAGCTGTGTGGCCAGAGCTTGTGTAACCCCTCTGAGGCCCCACCTCTCCACTTATAAAGCGGGAATAATAGTACGTACCTCCGAGAACTGACTGAGGGTTAAACGTGATGATATAGTAAACTACATCACCTGGTAGCTGGCAGGGACTCAGGAAACACCAGCCTCCTGTCCTCCTGGTCCTTGAATGCCCCTTGCCTGGGGTGTGGGTGCCTACAGTCACTCTGGGATCCTTTGTCCCTCCTTGGTCAGCTCTGCTGGGATTCAGGTCTCTCTGCAGGCTGCGTGTTACTCTCGCCAAGTCCCACCTGTCCTTTCAGCTCAGCCTGTAGCCAATGCTTTGCCAATGGCATGTTTGTCCTGGGAACAAACCTGAACCTCTTTTCCTGGGGTTCTGCCCCATCCCACACCTCACTAACCTGTCAAAGAAAACATACTCTTCGGTATGTCCAAATGGGAAAACCTCTTGCCCCATCGCCTGCCAGCACAAAATTTCAAGCTTTCTCTGTAAATTGCTCAGTCATCCAGCCTCATCTTCCCCTCAAAGCCCTGGGCTCAGCTGGAGTCCAGAGCTGCTGGCCTGCAGGTGGAGAGCAGCTGTTTGACCACCTGGAAGGGGGAAGAAACATAATGCTCTTGGGGGACAAAGACGGACTGTCCTTGCTGGCTGTGTAGGGGATGCTCACACAGGATTTCCTGACTGGTTATCTTATAATTGTCCTGAGAAGAGGGAAGAACTGATAAGTCAAGACCTTTGCACAGGAGAGAAGTGAAATTCAGAGAAGTCAAGTTTCCTTTAAGTGGAATGTTAGGCTCTGAGTTTCACATTATGACAAGAGTGAAAACAATTTCCTAGAAAGAAGCTTCCAAGAGGCCAGGAGTATTGTCCCACTTGGCTCTGCTGAGATTTGGGGCCTTGAGTCATTCCTTATACATAACCAGAGGGAATGAAGTCATCTCTAAAGGTTCTGCCAGCTCCGAGCCTCAGGGATGCCCAGCTGTGCACATTAACAGGGAGCATTTGCCCAGACTTCAGAGCAGGCCCAAGGAAAATCCAACACTGAGTCTAAAGATAGGATGTGATATGGTTTCTCCAGCTTGAACTTCTGAGAAATTTGCCTAGTCTCTTAGGACAGTGATCTGGGAAAGCCAAGAACATTAGAACTGGAGAATTATACTGGGAATATACTGGGGCATGTGCAAGAGCCCATCCAATGGGATGTTTACCACCTAATGGATATTGAAAGCCTCTGTGAGTCTCAAATCAAATTTCCCTTTATAGAGAAGATAACAAGTAAAGTGAATAGATGATGCCTGTGATGATTCATTTGTCCCTAAACGGCTGCTTCTGTCTGAGGCTGCACATGGCCCAAGGTGGGGGTGAGTGTGCCACCAGCCACTATGGCTTCAGTTTCCAGTTTCCAGGAAACTCGGTGTGATGTTTGCAGACCCTGAGTCTTGGGTTCCTCTTTCCGGGGTGGAACACATTCCTTTCTTTGAATCCGGCAGCACCAGTATAAACTTAGAGAATAGGATGCTAGGACTGAGAGTGAATTTAACTCCACAAATGTTCATTAAGCACCTACTGGTGGTCTAGGCACCATGCCAGGTGCTGGCTGGAGGGGCAAGTCAGGTCTGACCCCATGGATGGACCGTAAGTGTGGCTGACATGAGGCAGATATAAGCATTACAGTGAAATTGCAAAGAGTGTGCCATGAGAGATGTCTAGGAAGGTAGATTTGTGTTGGTTTCAAAAGTAGGACTACACTATTGTCAGGTATGTAATTGTCTATTCTGGGAAACGGAAAGCACAGCCAAGTCTGTCAGTCTGAAGCTGGCAGATATATTTTCCGTACATAACAAAGAAGATTTCTGTGGAAAAAGTAGAATCAAAGAGCTATGTCAACAACAATGACAATGACAACTGACAGAATTGAGACCTGAGTGTGCTGCGCATTCTGTGCTTTGCAGGTTCCACCTCCTCTAATCCTCACGGCCTGAGAGGCAGGACCTATTAGGACCACATATACAGATGGGAAACCAGAGCATGGAGAATTTAGAAATGCACACCGGCACACAGCTATAAAGGAGCAGAGCCAGTATTCATTCCAGTCTCCAGAGCCGGGATTCTTAATGTCATCAGCACAAAGCCTGAGACTGGCCACAGACCTCTCCAGCCCATAGCCTCGGCCACGCCCTGCTCCTTCCTCTGGACCTCTCTCCCCTCATATTTTGATGGAGAAGGCTGTTGACCAGATGACCCTACGTCCCTTCCAACTAAGTCATCTGAGACTTAGGGGTGGATGGAGAGGAGGAAGGGGACAGGGAGCGATAAAGGAGGTAAGAGAGTGGGGAGAGGGAGCTTAGAAGACCAGCTCCCCACTTTGATTGTGACTGTGTTTACCTCATTTTTCATTCTTGTGCTCACGTGCTCAGGGGCGGTTTCTAATCTGAGCGCTAAGCACCCCCACCCCAACCCACACAGAACCGGAGCAGTGCCCGGGGGCTCTCCCACCTCCAGCACGATGGGCCTTCAGCGTTGTGCTGCTCACACTGCCAGAGGCCTGGCACCTCTCAGATTCCCCCTGGGTGGCTGATGGACCTGGGCAGAGCCTGGGAGCTGTGCCAAGCCCTCCGGCACACCCGCCTCCAAGCCCAGGACACAGGTCTCAGCCTCAGCAGGGTCTCCCCTTCCCCGTGCAGTTAAGATGTGGCTGAGAAAACGTCACTGACGCTCAGGAACACAGCATAAACACCCAGGCGCCCCTCGGGCTTCCTTCCAGAGGCCCAGACCTCCTGCTGCTCCTGTTAGCCAGCTCCAGTCCCTGGGCCTTAAGAAGGCTGGCGGAGAGACCAGCCAGCTCAGCCTCCCCAAGCCCTCTTGTTCCCCTGACCCCAGAGCTCCCCGGATGAGGCCCGACAGTGGCTGGTGGCGGCCAGTCTGGCCTCAGGTCCCAGCGGCAGCTCTTCAATTCTCCACTGGCATTTTCAGTGCCCATTTCTCCCGCTTGGGTAGCTACCTGTGCTCGAGGTCAGGCTACTTTTCTCTAGCCAGGGTCCTCTCCCAGTTACTCAGAGCCTCCACCCCCCATACATGGTGCTCCATGGGGGAAACTACTCTCCTCAACTTCTCTTCAGCCTGCTTCCCTTCTCCTCCCGCTTCAGACCCTGCTCACTCATCACAAGGCAGTGACTCTGCCCCCTCCCGGGAATTGACCCACCTTGTCATCTACGAGGACTCTGCAGTTAGAGCAGGCATTGCTGAGCTTCTTCCTAGGGGCACCTTTGACCCCTTTCTGGCTGGCAGAGCCTGAATTTTTACGACTAATGTACCTTCCTCCCCTTGGCCAGCTGTGCACTTTCCCCAGCCGATTGCAGTAGGTCCATCCTCCACAGCAGCCCCATTCCCTAGTTCTGGTCAGTGGAAGTGGAGGAGATGGCCTAGTACCTTCTGAGAAAGGTTTCCTTGCTACTAAAATGAGCCTCACTGGAGCACACCCTTCCTCTTCTTCTATTGAATGTGGTCATGTCTGCTGGGAATATGGGAACAATTTGCAAATAGCAGGGGGAACTAGACCAAGATGCTGAAGATGACAGAGTGCAAAGATGGAAAGAACCTGGGTCCTTGAAGACGGGTTTGAGACATTTATTTAACCAACCATGAAACTACCCACTCCTGGGACTTTTTATTATTGGAGATAATAAAATCCCCTTTGGGTTTTTTTCTTCCTCTTTGCTAAAATCATCCCAACCCAGAATGAAGCTTACCCACCCCCTTTACCAAGTTTGGCAGGGAGAAAAGGTCTGATTTCACCCCAAACTCTTTCTTTGCCCATGGACCAAATTAGGCCCTCTGCCTATTTTTGTCAATAAAGTTTTATTGGAACACAGCCACACCATTCACTTACAGATTACCTATGGCTGCTTTTGCTTGAGTAGTTGGCAAGAGAGATGGTACAGTCCACAAATATGAAAATATTTACTATCTGGCCAACCCCTAACTTAGATCCATCAGGCCAACAGAGAAGCAAAAGTTCCTCAAAAATTGCCAAGGCTTATATAGGTACATTAAAACATGAAATCTTTGGAACGGGCACTATTACCTTCTGAAGAGTCTCAGAATACCTAGTATCAGGCCACACTCTGCCATGGGGTCTGTCCTGAGAGGGACATGAGATGGTGCAAGCTGTTGGTCAAATTCACTGGTTGTGATAATTTATGTGTCCACTTGGCTAAACCGTGGTGCTCACTTGTTTGGTCAAACACTAGTTTAGATGTTTCTGTGAAGGTATTTTTTAGATGAAATTGACACGTAAATCAGTAGACTTTGAGTAAAGCAGATGACCCTCCACAATGCAGGTGGGCCTTGTCCAATCAGGTGAAGGCCTTAAGAGAAAAGACTGAGGTTTCCCAAGAAGAAGCAGTTCTACCTCAAGACTGCAACATAGAAACCCTGCCTGAGTTTCCAGCTTGCTGGCCTGCAGTTTTCAGCCTCAAGACTGCAACATCAACTCTTAACCTGAATCTCTAGCCTGCTGGCCTGCCCAAAAGATTTTGGACCTGTCAGCCCCCACAATCACGTGAGCCAATTCCTTAAAATAAATCTCTCTCACTCTCTCATCTCTATCTATCTCAATAGATAGATAGGTTCCATTTCTCTTGAGAACCATAACTAACACACTGGTCATTCTAATTCCATCCCAGCTGTAAGGTTGACATCTTATTTGTTATACTGAGAGTTTTCAAAGTGGCAAGCCAGAGATGATTCCCAAATAGACACAAAATTTAAGAAATTTAGCAGTTAAATGGAGCTATCCCTCCTTAAACATTAGGTCTTTAGTTCACAGTTACAAAGGGTGGGAAGGAAACTTGGGGATGGGCAGCCCCTGTCACACCAGAGGCTAAACAGTGGTGGCTTTGATGGCAGGTTCAGAGGTGAGGTCAACTCAGCTGAAACATCTTTTTAAACACAGGGTTAAAAGGTCAAGTCTGGTTAGCTTGCCCCTTCCCCGTTAGGGATGTTTTACATTCCTTGGGAAGCTGCATGCTTGGAAGACGAGGTAGAGGGGCTGCTCTTCCCGCCAGGACACAGCAGCAGCCACATTCTCTAGCTGGCAAGTCTCCCAAAATGCCCTGAGCAGGATCTGTTTTGAAATACACGGCCCATGGACTGGACAAGCGGCCCTTGTTTGTACAAATGCTCTGTGCTCTCTCAAGTTTCCTTTCTTTTCCATCTGGAAGGTCTCCACTTCCTTTGGCTGCTTAATATCCTGGCTTGAGGGAATGTCCTAATCAATTCATAGTTCTCAGCCTTGAATCTCAGTCGTATCTTGCTATTCGTAGGAATTCTGGCTCTCAAGCAACACCAGACTCTTTGTGGAAGGAAATCCTTTCTTAAGACATTACACTTTGAGAAGCACTGTCTTTCTGTAAATCCTCCTGCTCTTGTACTGTTTCATGCCTAGCTCCCTGTGTCCAGCAAGCAGTCTTGCTATTTGTTAAATGAATCAAAATATTGAACAACATAAAGTCATTTTCTAATACTATTAAAATATTGAAAACACAGTTTGCTCAGACATCTTGCATTGCCATAATTATTTTCATCTTATTTTTAAGACATTATCAACTCAAGGCCATTACAATGTCCACTAATAATAATCAACTTTCCGGCAGCCCCACATGTTTAGCATCCAGAAACACAGCCCAAGCAGAAGGTGGAAAGATGTATGGAGTGTGGACCGGTGGGGAGGGACACAGGTCTGGGGGAGGCTTGGAAGGCAGGGAAAGGCAGGAAGTAGAGAGATGTCCCTTCCCTCGCCTTCTGATGGATGAACCCCACCAAAATTACCCAAACCTCCCAAAGGTACTGTTAGATGAACCCCACCCAAAACATATATTTCCAGTGTCAGGTAGATAGTGAGGAGAGGGGGAAGAGAAAGACCTTTGACTCATCAGCAAACCAGAACTTTGATGCTCTCTGACTCTAGATGGTCACGCCATCCTTTTCCTCACATACGTTTTTGGAGCAGACTTGGGGACAGTCACATCTTTTCTCAAGACCAAGTGGAGGGGCCAGCCCAGTGACACAGCGGTTTAGTTTGTGCTCTGGCAGCCCGGGGTTCGTGGGTTCGGATCCTGGGCGCCTGCCGACGCACTGCTTGTCAGCCATGCTGTGGCAGCGTCCCATATAAAGTAGAGGAAGATGGGCATGGATGTTAGCCCAGGGCCAGTCTTCCTCAGCAAAAGAGGAGGATTGGCAATGGTGTTAGCTCAGGGCTGGTCTTCCTCACACACACACACAAAAAGACCAAATGGAGAAAGGTCTTGAGCTAAGCACTTATTTTTCCCCAAAAGGAAGTTTCAGCAGTAATTTTTAGCTATATCATCTTTTAAAGCAAGCTCTCTCCCTCCTAGGAAAACCTATGTCCAGCACTTACTAATTCTGCAGGGTGGTATACAAAAGCTTTTCGAAAGCATAACCAGAAAAGATAAATAATATGTAAAGCGTGTGTGTGTGTTTGTTTAATGAGAAGGCAGTTATGTGGCATATATCAGTGGAATTTATGTCCATTTGGAGAATAAATTCTCCTTTCCAGCCTGCTTTGGTATGGGTTGAAGAGTTCCATCTATTAACCTGAAGTTAGTTTATATGCTAACAAGTGGAGTTAATGAAAATCATTTCACAGAGGAAAGAAGGGTATGCAATTATGTAGTATGCAGTACGCAGTATGCAGATCATTTGAGAAATCACCTGAAAACTGATGGCAAATCCTTCTGTATGTTAAGATCATGTAGTGGGGTGACCTCACTACTCAAAGATTCCACCAAAGCAAATGGTGCAAGAAGCATCCTATACGTGGCCTCTTCCTGCTGCCGGTTTAATAAAACGGAGCCCATTGAAGGCAGAGAAAAGCTGCTTGATTCCAACTGGATCTTAAGGATCTCAATCAAGTGCAATCATCCAATTGTTCTCTAAAGAATATACATTTGGAATCATGCAGACTTTCTGAAAAATTGCTTTAAAAAGCTATTTGTTCTGAATCTTTTGTTGGAGACAGTGAAGGGAAAATACAAAGTCGTCCAGGAAAGGCCTTAGGCAATTAACCAGCAATTTGAATTCAAACTTCCATTTACTGTTTTAAGGGAAAGGCCTTGAAATGGTCCTCATTACTAACATCATTTATGTTAAAATATAGAAACCTATTTTTCAAGACTCAGAGAAATCTAAATTGCATCTCAACAACATGTGATTATACCCACAATTCGCCTCTCAAAGGACCAGAGGGAGAAGGTAATTTCTCAGCCTTCGTGGAGCAGTGCCAAGAAGCCTTGAGCAAGAGCTGAGCAGAGCACCCTGCCCAACGGCAGCTTTACCTGACGCAAGAAGTCACACGTGTTTTATCAGACCCTTAGGCTCCCTTAAGTTTCCCCACTTGCAAATCAAATATAAATTCATTCTTTATGGCTCTTTCTTGACTAAAAATGTTGGATCATGAGTGTTTCCATTTGGTTTTTTATGGATCTTGCAAGTCAGTCTGGACTATTCACAAAATAATGACTTTTCTAAAGACTTTCTGATGCAGGAATACTAAAAAGTGAGACTGCACGAAGTGAACAGGACAGTGCCTTATTTCCTTGGGCCCCCAAAGGCCTCCTTTATGGGGTGATGCCCTAGGGCAAGGAGTCTTAGAGAAACTTCTGTGTGGCCTCAGCATCTCTGAGGCCCAATCTTCCCATAGAGGTAGATGCTGTTCTACCCTCACTCCCTGGCAGAACAAACACGACCTCCCAGGGCCACCAGGGTGCAAGCCCAGATTCTACCACTTTACTCGCTCTGTCCCCTTGGATGGGGAAATGAGCCTCCCCAAGTCTGTGTTCTTACCTGAATCTGGCAGAAAGGAAAAAAATCAATCGTATACCAGATATTGATTAAATACCATGACATTCCAGGTAGAGTCAATATCTAAGGAAATAGACAGTCTCCCTGACTCAAGGAGCTCATAATAAAGTGAAGTACACAGCATGCCAGAGAGTACTACTTGTGGGACAGGGAGGGATTTTTTAAATGGGGGGCCAGGGAAGACCTCAGAGAGAAAGAAATGCATGAGTAAAGGCTTGAAGAAGCAAGCCCTGCAGGCATTTGAGGGAAGAGCCTTCCAGGTTGAGGGAACTGCAAGTGCAAAGGCCCTGAGGCAGGAGTGGGCCTGGTATGTGGGAAGAAGAGTATGAACAGAACAGAGAGGAGAGGAAGTAGGAGGAGATGAGGTCAGAGAGGCAATAGAGGGAGCAAGATCATCTAGGGAAAGAGTTACCACGCTATGGCCCATGAGTCACATGTGGCCTGCCACCAGTTTTTGTAAATAGTTTTATTGGAACTGCAGCCATGCCCTTGGCTGCTTTCAAACTACAATGGTAGAGTTAAGTAGTTGCAACAAAGACCATTTAGCCCACAAAGCCTAAAATATTTATTATCAGGCCTTTTACAGAAAAGGGTTACCAACTTCTGGCTTAAACAAATATGGGTTTATTTTTCTCCATGGCAAGAAGTCTAGAGTAGGCAGTGCAGGCATGGTACATCAGCCCCATGATGTTAATAAAGATCCAGATTCCTTTTATCTTTATGCTCCACCAGCCTTAGCATGTAGACATGTTGTATCATGATCTCAAAATGGCTGCCAATGCGCTAGACCTTACACATTATATCTACGTTTGAGACAGGAAGCCAGGGGAAAGGGGTATCTGTTCCTTCTATCAGGAAAGCAAAAGTTGTCTTTATCTTCTCTCAAATCCTCACTCCCCCAGCACACTTTTCCCTGTCTTTGCCCAGAATTGGGTCATATGGCCATTTCTAGCTTCAAATGAAGCTGGGAAAGCCATGAAAAGGATTGTCAAAGTTGACTTAGATGGTGGCTTTCAAACTCTTCTGGCCATGGCCCACAGTGAGAAACATTTTATATCATAGCCTAATACACATAACTGAAATATAAATAATGCAAACAAAAGTTTCACAAAATACAACTTACATTTACTATGCATGCTGTACTCTGATATTTTCTCTTCTACTTTTTTAAATACTAGTCACATCACCTACTAACTTAATCTCATGGACCCTCTATTGGGGTGTAAGTGCAGCATGAAAACTACAGGTGGTCATGACCCATCACTAGGGGCCAGCACTTTGCCACTCCAAACAAGCTGCTCGCTACCTCTCTCACTCGCTTTCCTTTCCTTCCTTCCTCTTTCCTTTTTCCAAAGAAAGGAATGGATATTGGGCTGGCAACTGACAATCTCCACAACACCCACCATAACTGAGCTGGAGGCCAGATACAGCCCCATTGAATACTGAAGGAAAAGGTGATCTTCTTTCTGAAGGAACTAGGACCCTGAAGATAGACACACACTTGTGCTCCACATAAACTGCAGGTAGTAACACCCACTCCCAGGATTGTTGAGGGGACTGCATGGATCCCCGATGTAACACAGTGGGAGAGCAGGACACACCAGGTTGCTTCCTCAAGTCCAATCATCATTCCAGACTAGTCCTGGCCCTGGGGACAGCATCGACTAGCTCAGAGAGAGTGATTCACTGTCAAGTGCTAGGGAGCCCCAGGGAAATCACGTTACCCTTGTGCTCTGTCTACTTATCCTATTGGGCATGAATGAATGCTCAGAGGTTGAGGGCTATGTTGAATTTTACCCACTGTTTTAAAAAACCTTTTAGAAGCACCCAATTATCAGCCTCAGCTTCGATGACCAGACTTTTGCGTTGTGTGGGAGCAGAGGTCCCAACCACATGGACGCCCTGAACTGGCAGAGGAAGGGCCATTCTCCACGAATTCATGCAAAGGTAGATGTTGATGCAGATAATCCATAATCAATCTATAAATCAAAAGTGAGGTGAGTTTATTATGAGCCAATTTGAGGAATATAGCCCAGGCGAACTTTTCCACCAAGGAAGGAAGTTCTCCGAAGTAGGGTGCACACCATCTTGGAAGAAAGACCATACATCACATACGACAGGAATATCTCTTTTACTATCGTCACGAGATGGTTTGCTAGCACAGCAGGTCAGTGGTCACAAGGTGAGCACAACAAGTCAGTGGTCAGCAGGTCAGTGGTCACAAGATAAGTTAAAGCAGGTCAGTAATTAATACTTAGTTTCTGGAAAGAAATGCTTATCCTTAAACAAATGCTGATACAGGGGAGGCAACAGCCCTATCTTTAAGGGCATCATTCTTGTCTTCAGGACATTGTAAATGTTTAAAGCAGATGTACAATGCATGCCCAACAGGCCACATCAGGCCTTTCTGGAAAAACAAGGTCAGGGTGAATTTGTTTTAAACCAAATGCCTTCCTTATATACACCAATATATCTCACTGCTTTTCATTTATTCATCATAGAGCTGAAGGACCCCTGGACTGGTCACCTTTAGCCCCCTCATTTTTGCAGGTGGGGAAACTGAGGCCCAGAGGGGTTGCAACATGGCAATGTCATGCAGGAAGTAGATGGCAACCCAATCTCTTTACCCAGAATCCAGTAGTCCTAACAACAATGATTAGCACAGCCCCTCTCAACTGGGGTCCAGGAGCCTGTAGACTCAAATCCCAGCTGATCTTTGCCTATGTGGGCACCCGCATTCTTCTGGAAGGTCCATATCAGATTCTAAAATGGCCATGTGACTTCAAAAAGATTAGGAACCAGGGGCCCACCCGGTGGCCTAGTGGTTAAGTTCATGCTCTACCCTGCTGCGGCCCGGGGTTCGCAGGCCCAGATCCTGGCTGTGGACCTACTCACCGCTCATCAAGCCATGCTGTGGCAGGCGTCCCACATAAAGTAGAGGAAGATGGGCACAGATGTTAGCTCAGGGCTAATCTTCCTCAGCAAAAAAAAAAGAGGGGGATTAGCAACGGATGTTAACTAGGGCTAATCTTCCACAAAAAAAAAAAAATAGGAACCACGGCTTGAAACTAAAATGATTTATGTTGGGGGTAGGGAATAAGAGGTCCATACCTAGGTCAGGACTGGGAATCTGAGATACAACAGAAATTGCAAATGTTTCCATTAACCCCTTCCCCCGCCCTGCCACGCCCACACCCCAGAAACACTGAACTGTTCCAAGTTCCCCAAAAGGCATGTGGTCTTCTGTCCCCTCTGCCTCCGCGCAGGCAAACCCTCCTCCAGCGGGCGGTGACTGGGAGAGAAGTTTATCTTTTCCTCTTTATCCTCGGATCCGATTTCTTAAACGCGGTGGAGCTCTGAGGCGCCACGCCAAGCAAACAGCCGGACAGCACACAAATAATGAGCAAAAAATAACAATGCTCCACGCTTTACTGACAACCTCCTCCCCAAGCAGCGGCCTTTGTTGGGAACCCAAGGGTTCCCCGTTACCCCAGGGTCCCTGTCTCCGCCCGCACACCGGACCCTCCCAGACGAGCCGGAGCTGCTGCCTCCGCGCGTCTCCGGGCGCCCTCGTGGCGATGCAAGGACACCCCGCAGGCCCGATGCCCCGAACTCCCGCGCCGCCCTTAGGGCACCGACCCTAACTGTGTGCGCCGGACAAGGTGGCGCCATTGGCAAGCGCGGGGCGAGAGGCGGGGAGGGGCGGGGCGGAGAGGGACAGACGGGACGGCGCCATTGGCTAGCGCGGGGCGAGGGGCGGGGCGCGGGGCGGGGCGGGGCGGACCCCACGCGCTGAACCCAGGGGGCCGTGGGCAGTAGACGCTGCGGACGTAGCTCCGGTGCCGGCGAGGACACAGCAGTGGCAGAGGCTTCTGGACTGCGCGATGAGTAGACGGTGAGTGATGCACGCGCAGGAGAGTTCGGGGGCGTCCACGGACCACCGACATCCCCGCCCCCGAGCCGGAGAACACCCCCAGCCATGGGCGCTGGAGCCCGGGCACTGGTGTCCCTTGGCGGCCGCTCGCGGGGTCCCCTCCGCCTGCCAGCCTGGCGCATCCCGGGCCTCGGGCCCAATGCTGACGGTGGGCACTGCGCCAGTCACCTCCTCCAATGGGAGGGCACTTTAGGGGCTAAAAGCTGAGCACGACAGGTGAGCGCAGCTGCAGGCTACACCTTTGCCCAGCTTGTCTCTCATCTTAGTCAATATACTGGAAGCCTTGATCTTAGAGTTGGTGGGGAGAGGCTTGAAGTGCCTGTGGCACAACTCTCAGATTTCGTAGATGGAAAACCAACGCCAAGATAATGGCAGAAAGAGGGGCTTACCTCACAATCGCTATTTATAGAGGATTTGCCTCCTTCGCAGACCTGTGCTAAGGGCTTTAGCACCATGTGCCAGCTACTTCTCACAGCCCTAATACTTTCGTTATCCTCATTTGCAGATGAGAAAACTGAGGCTTAAAGAGTTATGGAATCGCCCGGTTTACCCAGATGAGGCAGTGGTGGAGGCAGGATTTGAACCCAGGGCTGATTGTGCCAGGTCTCATTCATTTCACCCATGGACTTCAAAGCTCGCCCTGCTCTCCCCCGCCCGCGCCTCCCCTCCCCCTACTCCTGACTCTCAGTCGTGCACTTCTGACTCCTGAGAGATGCCTCAGTGTTTTTCTTAGACTGGCATGGCCCTGTGGGCGGGGAGGGCCTCCTCTCACACCAGGATCAGTGCCAGGCCTGTGCTAGTGTTTTCTTAGAACACTGTAAGGAGAGCTTTATAACCCACTTCACAAACAAATTAAATAAGGTCACAGAAAATGAGGCCCGGGATTCTGGGATTTGAGCCCAAGCAGGTGACTCCAAAGCCATGCACTTGCACTGGGGGAAGAGACCCTCAGTGGCTTCCCCGTAGTTTAACTGCCCAGGGCACAATCAGGATTTGTTGCCAGAAACCATGATTAAAAACAAAACTAAACAAACCATAAGTGAATTGGTACAATTAACAGGTACATGCAGATCTGCCTGCCTCTGCTCCCCTGAGCTGCAGACACCAAGGCAGGAGGTGCTGGGAGCGGAAGGGAAGGAGGGGGCTGGGAGAGGGAGAGGAGAGGAAGGGGAAGGGGGAGAAGATGGAACACATTAAACTTAGATCAAAAACTGCTGGCTGGAAGTTGCAATAGGGTGTTTCAGCACTTTGTCAGTGTTTGTTAACTCTGTTTTCATTAGTTCTTGTCATAATTCTGTGTGTAGTGCTGGTGGTTCAAGACTTGACGGTGAAGTGAGGTTGAGACCACAGATTGAAGTGTCAGTGTGAAAGCCCAGAGGTGGGGTCATGTTTCCACCACAAGGCTCCAGTGGGTGGCCTGGAGGTCAAGAACACAGTGAAAGTCCAGGGTCCCCCGGGTCAGTGTCAGCTGGACAGTGACACGTAACAAAGAATGTGAGCAGAACTCGGACATGTCACAGTTCAGATCCTGTAAATGCAGAGCCTCAAAGGGGGACTATGAGGTCTACCAGAAAGCTCTCTGAACTTGGCCTCTGGGGACCTCGGTCCTGGTTTTGAGAGTAAACTCAGTAATATGTCCTTGCTCACAGCTGCTCCTGCTGGGAGGACTGTGGTCCTCTTTGAGTCCCACATTCCCATCTCCAGAGCCCCTGATTCCCATTATGACCTATAACGGGAGCTTCTGTTTATTATGGGTGAGCCCCATATGAGGCTCATCTTACATGTCTCCTCATTCACCTTCACAGCAGACAATAATTCAACTAATGAGGACCCTGAGGTTCAGAGAGGGAAAGGGACTTGCCTAAGGTCACACAGCTAAAGAATCAGAGAGCAGAGCTTTGAACCCAGATCCTTGCAAAGGCTGGGTGGTTATCCTGTCACAGAGAATATTTTGAAATTGTTTTAAAGTAAATTAAAGTCAAATAGGAAGTAGCTGCGCTTCCCAAAGCTTTTGCAGTGTTTTCACTTTTGTTAAAGGGGAACTTGCAGTTGCTCAGTCTCCTTTTCTGGCTGTCAGTCCTCCTTCCCCAGGATGCACTGCTGAGGAAGAGATTTGGAACCCCCTCCCTTTGCCCTGCCTGACCTTGGGGGTTGGGGGCAGGGGTGTCCTACAGCACCATAGCCCCAGAGCTGGGAAGAACCCTGAAGACACTCTAGACCAGCTGCCAGTACAATCCTGGCTAAATTGAGGCCCAAGAGCTGGCTGAAGCCACACACTGTTGATGCCCCAGCAAAACTCACACCCGGACTTCTCTCTCTGTGATGCTCCTTTACCTCCTCTCTCTTCTGTGACATCTTTCAGCAGAAGTTCTTAACTGGGATCTAGGGATCCAGGGGCACGTGGACAGGGGCTTCCTGATGCCCTTGCAGTAGTGTGCAAATTCAGTATGTGCATATATTTACACACACACTCATGCACACATGAGCATTTTTATAGGGAGAGTGTGTTAAGCTTTCAAGAGACTCCAAAGGGCTCCATGACCCAGAAGATTCTGAGCCACCCCCAGCAGCTGCATGTGGCACACATGCCTGGCAGGTCATAGCACAGGTGGGGGCAGCCATAGAGAGCAGCCAGGGCAGCCCTGCAGCAGCTGGACCAAGCACTCAGAGGGCCTGTCCCCTGGGCTACACCCCTGGCTCCAGGCAATCAGGATATTGGCCAGTGGTCATTCTGAGCACCTGTTTGGCCCAAAAAGCATGGCTGAGACGATTCCTGTTTCCATAGAGCCCCTCTTCTCTAGGCAAACCGTCTTCACAGTTTGGGAGGGAGGGTCCCACGGGGCCGGGGAGTGTGCACGTAAGGGGGAGTAGGAGGATTGGAAATGGCTTTCTAGCCCCAGGTTGCTGTGCCTTGAAAGCAAGATCAGAAGCCAGAAATCTGACCACAGGTGTCTGGGTGAGGCACTGTCTCTGGGCTGGGGCTGTCAGGAAGCTGTGAGGAAGGCTGGTCTGCATGGGTGCAGAGGGCCAGGCTCTTCAGTGGAAGGGCAACGGTGTCGGGGAGGCCTGGGTGCCAGAATGGGCTCAGAGAGACCTGGTGGGAGCCCAGGACCGTGGGCGTGGGGAGGATACAGTAAAGGCGAGCTGGGGTCCATGGGGTCAGCCCAGGGGAGGTAGTGAGTGGAGGGGGCTGGTAGCTCTGTGGCCGCCTCTCCTGCTCTCCTTCAGCCACCACCATCACCTCCATCTGGACTGTGCCCAGTGTCCTCCCAGGGCCTCCGAGCCATCAGTGCTGGGGCAGGGAGGGGTGTGGCTGAGCCAGAGCAGGGTGCTGGTGGCACAGGGAGGAGGGGTGAGGACAGCAGTGTGGAAGGGGGCAGGACTGCAGCTACTGAGTTGATGCCTGCCATCCACATCCCAGCAGCTGGCTTTCTCGGCAAGAATGTACTGCTGAGAAGTGGCCTGTGTCCAGCCAGACCCCCTCTCAGAGGCAGCTGGTACCAGCAGGCACCGAAGCGTCTTCCCCAGCTGAGCTCCTGCCATTTGCTGGCTGACAGGTGCCAGGGCGGCCTGTGTAAAGGTTTATTGTGTTCAGCACTGTCCTGCTGTCCCTGGCTGGCATTTGAAAGGTGCAGCCATGGGCTGCAGAACAGGGGACTTCGGCTTCCCAGGAATGTGTGGCAGTGTCACCAGCATCTGCCCTCTCCCTGGGAACCTCCTCCCTCCTTCTGGTGGGAGGGAACTGGGCGAGAGGCTCCCAGCTGTGCCCCACACCTTCTGTCCTCCTTTCTTTGGCTTCTCGTGTCACTTTCTTTACATATTTGACTTTAATTATGCTTGAATATGAATCATAATTTTATGAAATGTTAGAACAGAGGTTACCAAGCTCTCAGATTTCATGCACAACCTCAGAACATTGTAATTTGGACACTGATACATTCTCCATTTTACCAAGTGAGGACAATGACAACTTCTCTTTTTGCCATCATTTTATGAAAGAGAGGGCATTGTAAGACTAAGAAGCAGGCAGCACATGGTCTTGAAGTAAAAGGCTCTCCAATGCACTCAGTTTGGCTTCATGAAAACTCCCTTCATTAGCTTTTTTCTCCTTCTGCCGTTGGGCTATCATGGTGACCTGAAGAGGCGTAGAGCTGCCTTTTCTCGATAACCAGCTCCAGGACCACAAAGGAGGGAAGACGGGCCAAGCCTCGCAGTTGTAAAGGCGTCAGTGTCCTTTTGTCCCAAATCAAAGGCCAGGGACAATAGTGAGGGCAGGTTGTGGTGCTGGCTGTCCTCAGCAGCCCCTTTGCACGGCTGGCAGAGCAGCCACTGAAGTGGAAAAAGAAAACAATTCACTGCCTGTTCACTGGGGACAGGTAACCATGGCTGGCACGCTGCCCTGGGCCCTCTCCTCTGGGGGACGGGGAGCCCTGGCTGCAGCCAAGGCCTCTGGGTGGGGACAGAGCCCCCTCCAGTCGGGGAGGCAAGTGTGGAGGCCTGAGCTGTGTGCTCGGAGGGCCGGGGGAGGGGAGCAGGCAGGGACACAGAGGCTGGACTCCAGCACTGGGCTGGGCCTGCCCAGTTGCATCTGTCACTCTGTGGTTTCAGACTTTGCCTGGGTGGCAGGCTGGCCCCAGCTCATCCTCTCCTCTCCCCAAATCCTGCTTTAACCAAAGCAGCCTCACCTTAATCCATTTGTATATTGGTCTTCTGCCTAGGGTTTTATTTAAAGATAAGATGGTGCTTTTTAGAGAAGGTTGAAAAAACTTCATTAGAGATTCTCCAAGGCCTGCCCAGTGCACAAGGAGGTGAGCATCTAGGGGTTAATTTCAGGAACGTGCTCCAATTGGAGAGAAATCTCCGTTTGCTTTCCTGCTGGCATGTGTGTGCCCTCTCTCTCCCTTGAAGCTTTCTCATCAAGTTATCTCTAGGACACCTCTTAGGTACATATGCAGCTCACTTTAGAACTCAGAAAGACATGGGGGGGTATCAAGATGAATGAAAATCATCTCAACCTTCAGTCTGGTAAAGGAGACTCAAATGCACAGTGTTCACATATGGAGTGGGATTCTGTGAGTGACCCCAGAGCTCAGGCCTAGAGCTCAGGGAGATGGAGAAGTTGCCTAATTAGAGTGGAGGCATGGGACATGTAAGAACCAGAGAGACCACGTGACTTGCTTAGGGCCACACAGATAATGAATGTCGGAGGACACAGAAATATGTGATTCTCTCCAAGAAGAATCTGTTTTTCTATGGGGCCAAAGTTCCCACCCCATAAGGCTTGCACCCTGCCTGGTAAGTTGAAAGAGCCCCCCTTTGCTGAACTGGGCCCTGCATTGCTTTCCCCAGCTTTGCTCCCTTACCTCCTGCCCTCACCTGGGATAGTGTACCCCATTCTCTGTCCGTGCCAAGCTAAGCTGTTTACCCTACAAGCTACCCCCACTTTACCTTCCTACCTTCACTTTGCCATCTGCAATCCAGGACCCTCCTTCCCTTTCTGCCTGATTCCTTCCTCTGAGCAGCTTCCCCCAGTTAATGCCATCCAACTTCAACTGGCAACGACACTTAACATATTGGTCATGTCCTTAAGTAAGCAGGTTCTTGAGGGTAAAGCACTCCAGAAGGCCAGTGTAGAGAGGATCTCACGTGTTACCCAGCACAGTGCTATGCAAATAGTATTGTCTGGAGCCAGAGGCAGAGCCCTGGATGGGGCTCCTCACCACCCGCCTCACTGTCAACCAAAGCAGCCCCCTTTAATCTGATTTGCATAAATATTCCTTTTGAACTAAGAACTCTACAGTTGAGAAAATTTCTAACCCATTGGAGATTAATATTCTCATTGTACAAATGGGAAAATTAAGGCTCAGAGAGGAAAAAGCAAGCAACTGAAACCACACAGCTCTGTAGCAGCCCCGAGCTCTTTAGGAAACATCTTCTATTCATAACTGATCACTGCTCAACTTACGGAGAATTCCAGTCATAAGTGTTTCTATTACATAGAGCAAAATGGGCCTATTCCCCATGTACTGTGGGAGGATGAAAGTATTGTAAACTGAGTTGTGATGTGAATCAGAATTCATAAACTGGCACTGCACTAAGGGCATTGATCTTGCAAGTATGTTTTGTCTGGCTACATTTTATATTTAGCTACCTATATTCATTTTAATTGAATTATTTACTGCATTAGTCGGGATAGTCTAGGTTGTGCTGCAGTAACAAATTTCTGAGACACCAGTGGCTTATCACAGCAGAGGTTTATTTCTCTTTCTCGCTGTATCAATTGTGGGTTGGCAGAGGGTTCTGGTCCACAGAAGCACTCAGGGACCCAGGCTGACCATAGAGAAGCTGCACCAGTTGGAACATGTGGCTTTCTGGGTCACCACAGAAGAGGACAGAAGAGCTGCAGGGTCCTGCACTGGCTCAAATGCCTGAGAGTGACACACAACAGTTCTGTTTGCAGTGTTAGTCACATGGTCCCATAGCTGCAGGGGGCTGGAATGTGAGTGATCACATGGTCATTCCAGTGGCAGTAAATGTCTCTGCCACATCCCCCTGCCTTAAACAGTGAAATATAGCCCCCAAAATTCTGATCTCTAGCTTCTCATGAAACACCAGAAAATCTGCCCCTCTAGAGAAGGAATGTGTCCCCAATTCCCAAAGGGCTCCACTGACCAGTGTCCTCAGCCGAGTCATCTCCCTGGCCCCTGGAGACTTGTACATGATTTATTCCAGCTGTATATGCACAACTCTGGGAAAGTTGACTTTGGGAGACCCCGGGAGGCTTCCTGTATTCTTGTAATGCTCGATGTTGAAAACAAGAGCAGAAAAGCAGCATCCCTGCTCCACCACACTCCTTTTCTCCTGGGGGAGTCAAACCAAGAGGCAGGTCCTGCTGTGCCAAGTGCAGTGAGGAGCCAGGAGCAGGTGCTGGGCAAAGAGGACCTGCTGCCGACCCTGGAGGAGGGGGCTGCTCACAAGGGTTTCCTGGAGGAGCCAACGTGAGAGTGTAGGATGAGGAAGAGGCTGCGTTCTGAGCAGAGAACAGCGCCATCAAAGCTCAAAGCCAGGAAAAAGCACAGGGCCCCTTAGGGGAGCTGTGAGCAGCTCAGGAAGGCTGGCGCTCAGAGCAGGAGGTGGGGAGGAGCAGGAGAGAAGCTGGCTGCAGAGAAAGGCGAGGGAAAAACCCCTCCTGCTATTTCTGGGTAAATCCAGCCCTTCGGATAATGCGCTTGCCTAAGGCAAGACATAGTTGTGCCACAGAAACCCAGATACACAGCCTAACCCCGGGCTGAAGCTAGCTTCCGCATCAGAAGTGTTTGAGGAACTATCCAGAGTGAGCCTGGCAGATCACTTTTTCCACAGGAGAGCTGAGTGCTAAGGAACTGAAACCCTATTTTGAAACAGGCTGAGAAGGACACAGCTGAAGGTCCCCAGCTCTAGCCTCCATGGTGGCCCTTCCTGTGCCCTGGGGAGGAAGGGCCTTGCTGCTGGCCACAGCTGGGGGGCCTGCCTTCTCTCCAGGCCATGGCTTGCTTCACTCTAGACCAAGGCAGAGGGGAGGTATTTATAGGATGATTCTGAGGTCACTGGGAAGCCCACCTCCCTCAATTCATCCTCTTCTCCGTGTTTCCCCCGCCTCCAGAACCAAACACTCATTCAGGGCTGATGCCAACACAGAAGGCAGGCTCGTCTTGTTCGTGAGTGGTGTCAGACAAGAGGGAGAGAGCGTGCTGGACTGGTCAGAGTCAGTGCCCAAGGGGATGGAGTGCTTCATCCGCTCCGAGGGCATTC
Source organism: Tapirus indicus (assembly GCA_031878705.1). Taxonomy (NCBI): domain Eukaryota; kingdom Metazoa; phylum Chordata; class Mammalia; order Perissodactyla; family Tapiridae; genus Tapirus; species Tapirus indicus. The sequence continues at coordinate 78,607,507 of CM062921.1, forward strand.
ACGTGACAGCAGTTGGACCTGACCTTAAGCCCCCCAGTGACACTTGCACACACACAGGCTAGGAAGACATGACAGCCAGCTTTGTGTGAACGGATGCTGGGGTTTTGTGAAGGAGTCGACCTCTGTGGTGTGGAGGGCAGGCCGTGTGTCCTGTCTGTGCCACCTCCCGGTGTAACTTAACCCCTCGGATTCCTAGCTGCAAGTTGGGAGAAGGGAGGTAGAGGCAGGGTCAAGACTGGAGCATGTGTGTGTGAAGCTGTGGCTCACTGCCCAACACATGGGGGGCTTTGACAAGAGCAAGTCCCTGGCCAGGATAACGTGGAAAGGGAGAGAAGTAGGAATCTGTGCAGAAGACGCCAACAAGACAGAGAAAGCTCTGGTGGATTTACCCTCCATGAAAGAAACCCAGGGAGGTTTGAGAAGCTCCACACATCTCTCCAGGCTGTGAATGGGAAGAGATATAAACAGATACGTGAATCCACTGACACTCCTGTAGGGTAGAGATGACCCCATTGTATAGATGAGACAAGAAAGGCTTTGGGGGTTTAGGTCACTGCCCAAGGCCAATATAGAGAAGGGGTTAAGAGACCAGAATCTAGGGTCTAAATGCTTGTGTTCAGTGACTTTACCACTTATCCGCAGGGATTCTTGGGCAAAGTCCTTAACTTCTGTCCCTGTCTTCTCATAGAACGGGAATAGGATGGTACTTCCCTCGTAATGTTGTCGTAAGTAAATAAGATAATTCATAGACAATGCTCAACAGGGTGTCCAGCATGTAGTGAGCACAGTACCAAGGAACCCATCACTAGAGAGCTGACCCAGCTGTGCTGACTCCAGAGGCAGCAGTGGGGCCACCACTGGGCTCGCTGGGAATAGAGGAGAAAGGCCCAGGGTGATCTGGAGGTTTGGAGAAGCAGTTGAGGCAGAAACCACCATCCAGGGTGTCCTGGCTGAGGGAAGAGACCATGTGGTCTGAAACATTGAGATTGATCTGAATTCCTTGGGATCATGGAGAATTTTGAGGAGGGGGCTGATAGGGCCTGGCTCAGCAGTTCTGACCTTGCCCTGCCAAGGGGAGCTTGGCTGACATGTGTGGGTGTCGGGCCCCATTAAGTCCTCTGGGCCTGACCCTTCAGCCTCACCACCCCGCGCCGGGGAGTGGGGTGGGGAGGGCGGGGGGCGTGGGGGGGAGTTGGAAGGTGAGGCCTGGCCCCGGCCTCTGCACCAGGACTCTGGGTGCTGCACTGGCCCGCACTCCTCCAGGTTCACCTGTCTGTGCATCCTTCCTCGTCTTCCAGCAGGTAACTTCGAGTCTGCAGACAAGAGGAGAAGATGAAGGAAGACTGTCCACCCAGTTCTCATGTGCCCATCAGCGACAGCAAGTCCATTCTGAAGTAAGCCTCCGTGCAGGAAGGGACCTTCGTCCCTGCCATCTTGTGGCCACTATCCCGCCTTGGGCAGCCTTTGGGTGGAGGGATTCTGGGCACTTTTCATAGACAGCACAGTGTGCCTGCCCCAGGGACAGTGATGGGGGACTTCTATTTGAAGCCTGTCTCTTTGAAGATCAAAAATTTCTTTATGGTGTGGGTTTGACCCCTGCCTCCTTGGACCCACAAAAGCACAAAAGTGTAACAGTGCCCTCTGGGACTCTGCAGAGGTGGCATTTAATTCATTTCAAAACTACAGCAATCCTAACACTCTTATTGTGTTAAACAGTTCAAAAACCTCAAAACTGATTTTGAGTTTTTATTGAAAAAAATATATTTTATTGGCAATGATTTTTGACCTTGCTTATTTTTTAATTTATTTTCTGCCTCATCATAAAATATTTGGAATACTTTTTCAAATTCATTTCTGAACTAAGGAACTAAAGAAAAGTGTGGTTTTATTTTATCTTGCTTTTTGAGTCCTAAGTCCAGATATTTTCTAAATTTGGGCAGCTTGTATCTGCCACCCTGAAGAGAAGTCAGCCTCCTGAAATGGAGTAGCTTTTGCTGAGGACCTGCCCACTGGAGTCTTCCTACTAGAGACCTTGAGAAAACAGACAGCATTCCATCTTATCATTTCACAAACTGTCCATACCATCATTTTCTGTATTTAAATTTTATTATAAGAACAATGTAACAATTTTTTAAAGTCATAATAATAACCATAACATGATTAATTTCATGGACTTATATCCTAATAATTCTATGGTCAGCAGTGACACACTTGTAAGCCCAGCGAATGTGCAACATTGAATCCTCCTCTGTTAATGCCACAAAGTTGTAAACCACTTCCCCCGTAGGTTACCACCATCCCCACGTCGCACCACGTGGTGACACCAGAGCACCGGAGCGGTTTTGCTCCTCCACACTTTGGGCTGCTCGAGTGTGGGAGAGGCGCTGCCTGAAGAGGTTCTTGAGCAGCGCTGTCCAGTAAGGGAGCCACCAGCCACGTGTGGCTGCCGAGCACGTGACCTGTGGCTGTAGAAAGGTGTAGTTAATATAAAAGAGGCTCAAGGTGGCAAACGCTTCTTACAAAATAAAATAAAGAATAAGATCTCATTAATAATTTTATGTTGATTACATGTTGACATGATAATATTTTAGATATATTGGGTTCAATAAAATCTGTTATTAAGACCAATTTCACCTGTTTCATTTTCCTTTGTGGTATGGTTACCAGAAAATTTTAAACTACATGTATGGCTCATATTCATGTCTATTGGACTGCGCTGACCTACAGAGCCCAGCTTGGGTGCAGGGAGCTGCTCTCGTCTTCTGTCTGCCACACACCAGCCAAGGCACAAGCATGGCTTTCCCTTTGTTCTGGGGAGAAAGTGTTTGGGCAGAGTGGCCTCCCTAGGGCCTTCAGGATCTTATCCTCATGGCTGACACCTTCATCCCTTGGTCACACCTCCAGAAAGTCAGGATGGGGAAGAGGCAGGCACCTTTCGTGGTACCCCACGGCAGCCACACCAGGCCCTTGTGGGAAGTAATACAAGGAAAAAGCAAGTCTTTAAAATGCCAGTAATCCAAGCCCAGGGGATTTATAATGAGGAAGTGACTCAGAAGTAAAGTACAGGGAGATTGTCAGGCACTCTTATCTGTAATAGTGAAAGTGTGCAGACACCCTAGATGTGCAATGATGTGGCCCATCTGTGAGTTTTGCTTCCTTCTCAGCCCCACCCCTATGCCTTCCACGAGGGCTGATATGTGAAATCCTCTGGAAGACTAAAGGGTGTGTGTCTGATGGCAGAGTCTCGTCTCTCAACTGATTGTGTGTGGCTGGCAAGATGTGAACTATTATGCCCATTTTACAAATGAGGAAACTGAGGCCAGTGAAGCCAAACACCTTGTCCAAGTCCCAGCCGTACTCCAAGAGTATGTGTGTGTCTTTACTTTTCAGGTCGGAGCTCTTAAGCCTGCTGAAAACCTACAACTGCTACCATGAGGGCAGAAGCTTTCAGCTGAGACACCGAGAGGTAAGGCCTGTGTCTCTTCTTTATTCCCAGGGTCACCATCTATCCTGGTTTGCTGACGACAGTCCTGGTCATACCTGCTATTCCAGGGCCATTATTAAGACCATCCCTTTCACTCTCAGCAGTGCCCCAGTTTGGATATTGAATTATAAGGTCCCCAGCAGCCAGGATCTGTCTTTTGAGGTCCTGTAAGGCGTACTGAGGGTCGGCGCATCCCTGTGAGAGTCCAGAGCAGGTGGAAATCACCTGTGGGCCTTCTCCTCCCACCTGGGCCTTTTGCCTGAGTGAACTGCCAGGACACTGGAGTTGGAATCTTTGAGACCACACAGCCCAGTCCTTCCTCTGCCCGTCCCGCAGCACAAGTGAGCAACTCAGCACAGGGCCCTGGCTTCCCAATTTCACAGAGCGATCAAGGAGTGAAAGCAGCCTCTGTGCTTGTCAATCAGAATAAACATCAGAGGAAAGCCTTGAAATGGAGGAGAGCTCCCCCAAAGATGCTCACAGCGCCAGGTAGGGCTGAGCGTGAGGGGCAGGGCCGGCATGGGGAGTGAGGACACAGGAGAGCATGTCCTGTCTGCAGGCTGCTGCTGCCTTTAGGTCAAACCCATCGCTGCTGTGCAGGAGTGTGGGCTAAGTACAGCCAGATCCTTTGTGATTTTTCAAAAGAAGTTAGCTATCTGGAATTTCATGTGGAATTTCCCAAACCTCGAACCATCATATGGGCTAAACAAAACATGTCTGTAGGCCAAACAGACTCCAGGGTGTGGCCAGCAAAGGCCAGGCTCTGGGAGCCACTCACCGGGCAGCTCAAGCAGAGGCCTGGTCTTACCGCCACCCAGAAGCTCCGAACCTTTCGTGTGGGAACCCCAGTCGGGACCTTGGCTGGCCATCTTGGTCTAATTCAATTTGTTGGTAAAGCCTAAAGGGGAGTCCTATCATGGTAACATTTTATTTGGGAGGTTTCTGAGGTTGAGACCAGGGTGGCTCCTGGACTTTCTCCGACCCGTCACTGTCTGACCAGAGCCAGCAGGCTCCAAGTTCCCCTTCTGTTGTTGAACACGGGAAAGGGCAGTTCAAGCCTCGGTCAACCCACGGAGACCTCGTCCAGGTGGAGGCCACTCTGCTCACTAATCCTGGCTTCCGTTGGTTATTCCAACAGCCACACATCCTCTGCAGTTACCAGAACAGAGGGTGAGCCCCGCTGTCCGGGCAGCTCTGGGCAACTAGGGTTCACCAGTCAGTGGCAGGAAGGAGGGCCACTGAAACCCATTTGCCAGACCACCTCAGTTGGCCATCTGAGGTGCCCAGTCAGCCAGGCCAGGCCGGTGTCACAGTTCAGAAGCCTGAGTGGGAGGGAAGCTGCTGGCTCCTGGTCCATTTGGTGCTCGGATGCTTGTGATGACCTGAATGGCACAAACGTCAAGGCCCACCTCCCCTTGACCTGCCCCCCTGCATGGGCCTTGGGGCCAGCCCTGACCACTTGTTCCCCACCCCCTCCATGCTGCCCCGTGCTTCTTTGCTCATGCTCTCCCCCTGCAGAGTGGTCTCTCTGACATCTGTCTTACAGCCTGTCCTGGCCCAGCCCTTACTGCTACCTCCAGGTTCTGATCCCACTGCCCTGCTCTCTCTGGTTTTGCTGTCTCTTTTCTTACTTGGGTGGTAAACCCCAGAGCTGGGCCCAGGTGCCCCCCTCGTTCCGCATCCTGTGGGCCAGGCACAGTGCAGTACCTGTGCATAGGCGTGGGATGACTAGCCAGCAGGTGCAGGCATGGGACAAATTGGGATGAGTCCTGAGCTCCAGTGTGCTGGGGAGTTTTGATCTGTGCTGCTAAGTGAGGAGTTGTGCTTGCTTCAGTTCTTGTGCTGGAGGCATGGGGTGTGTTCTTCTGCTGGGCCCTATTCCTCAGCCCTGGGCCATTCAGGGATTAATCTAAGACCGTGATGGCTCTCAACTTATGGTCCCCACACTAACAGCTTCAGCATCACCTGGGAAATGGTTAGAAATGCAAATTCATATCACCCTCCTTCCCCCAGGCCTGCTGAATCAGAAACTCTTCACTCTTCCATCTATGTTTTAACAAGCTCTCCAGGGGATTCTGATGGAAGGCAAAGTTTCAGAACCACTGGTCTAAGAGCTTGGGCTTGGTACTTGGGATACCCCAAGACAATCCCCTCTGTAGGAACAGCTGTGTGAGCAGTGGGGCTGGGAAGCCCCAAACTTCTCCCCTGTATTTGTGTGAAGGGACAGTCCACCTGGAGAAGTGGGAGACCAGCAAGAGGGAAGAGGTGTTCTTGACAGCCACCAGCAGTAGGAAGTTAACATCCCACAGGCGGGGATTTTCATCATCCTGACCCTAAGGGAGGTTAGGATGCTTTGACTTGATTCCCTTGGAGCTGGCAAGTACCATTCAGGAGCTTTCTGCAGCCTTAACAGCCAAAGGGTGACAGCCTAAGGGAGTGTGTGTCTTCGGGAGGTAACCACCACCATAAAGACAGGCTGCAGGCCTGGGAGGCACAGAGTTCTGACACTGAAATTTGTGGCTGGCTCCTGGGGCATCATGTCTCTCAGTGACCCACCCATCATCCAGGGCCCCCACACTTTCTCAGATTGCAGACCTGGGACCTCTTGGACCTTGGGGAACTTGCGGTTCTAGGCACTTGCTGCAGGGCCGCCCCAGGCCGGCTTCTCCTTGGGCGCTGCAGGCAGACAGAGGAAGCTACAGTTCCCCAGGTACCTCCAATGCACCAGGCACTTTGCTTCTATTTTATTTGTTGTACTACAAGAGCTTTGCAATGTAGGAGCAACCATTTTCCAGACAAAGAGATTGATGCTCTCAGAGTTTGTCTCTCGTCCAAAATGGGGCTGCAGTAAGTGGAAGATGCTGGTGTGGTTCCAGGGCCTGAGCACAGACCTTTATAATACTGCAGTATCATGTCCAGCATTAAGCTTTGGAGGTCTTTGGAGGTCTCGATGGACTATCACTCAACAGGCCTCAGGGACTCAGAATGCTGTTTGTCACACTCAATCCCCAAGCTAAGGTTCCTTCTGGCTGCCAAGGGGCTCAGCACTGGGTATGCCCTCTCAGAGCCATGCGGGGCCCTGGAAGAGACCCCCCCCATTGTCACTGGGCCTCCCCTGGAGCAACTGTGGCCTGACTAATACAGTTTGGGGGCATCATCTCATCCACTGTCTTGTCTGGGGTCCATAGAACTTGGAGAGATAAAGTATGTCAATGGGCAGGGTCACACCCTGGGGCAACCTTGCCCCAGCTCCCTAAGGGCTAGGGGCGAAGGACTTCCCGCTCAGGAGGACAAGACACTAGCTTCCTTCATTGTAAGTCTTGCCTTTGGGATAATTTTGCTTGTATTACAATGAAAAGCATGAGTATCTGGGAACAATCTGTGCCTTTTGAAGATAGCAAAACATTTTTAACCAGGCTGGTTGGCATCTCAAGAGAAAAACGGACCTGGAAATACCAGTGGGTAAGTATATCACTGTTGATGAATTGTATGAGCAAGAGGCAGTAGGACCCCCATGTCCTGGTGTGTGTGTGTGTGTGTGTGTGTGTGTGGCCCCAGCCTCCCACCTGCCTCTCGCTCAGTACTCAGTGGGCTGCAGGCTCCCCCTGGTGGCAGGAGCACGTACCATACCCAGTCCCCTTCCTCAGCTCCAAGCCAGCTGCGCAGTGCAAGAAAGGCAAGGAGCTCTCTCTCTCCCAGGGCATGGAAAGTCGGGACCCCCTTCCCTCTTATAATGATCCCTCTTCTTCTGAGGTCTGAAGGCAGGAATGATGGGCAGTTGACATACCACTGGCCCCTGGGTGAGTTCTTGGCCCCTGGACATGTTCCCTGGGAGCCCCAAAGTGCTTCCTAACCTGCCCCTCTGGGTGGGGCATTGTGTCCCTTCCCTACTCCAGTAGTGGGTGGGAGGAGATGAGACTGCTCTATCGGACCCCCCGACCAATGAGGACTTTCTGCTAGGCTGTTCTGTCCTGCAGGAGCTTAGGACACTGCCAGAAGCTCCTTCTTCTCACAGCCCTTTATTCAAAATTTTTTTTGGGGGGGGCACCTTCTGAAGGTGCCATTAACTTCTTTCACATCAGGAGATATTAGCAGAGGATCCCAGAGCCCAAGGGTCTCCTCGCCCAGTCTGACCTCCCCAGATAGAGCAGTGTGGTTTCTAAGCTTGAGGGGAATTGGCCAACATCATCCTATTTGCCTCCCTCTGACCCAGCTTCACACTGCTTCACAGAAGGAGCTGCAGCAAGGCTGGGCCCAGAAAGCCCGGCCCGTCCAGACACCAGCGAGGCACCACTCAGTCGGTCACCCTCCCCACCACCTCCTAAGGACGTTCTGGCTGAAGGCTGTCCCATACTCATTTGCTGGAGAAGGTCAGGGACCTGCAGGCTTGAGCTGACCAGAGACTCAGCTGGTTGTGACCGATGCAGACATTTGTATATGGTGCTCATAACTCCATCTCCAAGTTCATTTGTCCTGTTTCCCCAACCCCCATCGGGTATGAAGGACAGGTGTTGGTGTCCCCATTTTCTAGATGAGGAAACTGAGTAAGATGCTTGTCTGAAACTTTTTCTTTTAAATGTATGGTTTACATTCTGCCTCCCCACAAAACATACATGAAAGAGGACAGATAAACATTATAAAAGTCCAAAGAAATTTAAAAATAGCCAAAAAAGAAAGAAAGAAAAAATAGTCTGATCCTCCACACAGGAAGGAGGTGGAGGACACTGAAGCAGGCGGTGAGATCAGCCATTGCCCCAGCTCTGTCCTCCTCCTCTCCTCTCGGTCCCTTCCACCCTGGCCAGGGTCAGCCAGCTCCAGCCCGGCCCGAGGGAACAGAGTGACAAGTCCTCAGGCCTAATTCTTTTGCATTCTTGGATGCTGCCCCTGCTTCTCTGAGGAAGGAAATCTTCCCTCTGCCCTATTCCTTACCCCCACCTCCTTGCTTGTCAGACACCTCCGGGAACTGGGATTTGCCAGGCTGTGGGGGACCCAGGGCAGCCCAGGCTGGCCTGGGACTGAGAACAGTCAGGCCCTGGCCCCTGGACTTGCTGAGAGCAGGGCGTCTGGACAACATTGTGCACTTTGCCCCACAGCTGGGAGGCCCCTGGGTGGAGGGGCTTAAGGGCGAGGATGGGCGGGGATGGGACCACCGTGTCCAGGTGTTCGCCACCCTGCAGGCTGAGCTGGTGCAGATTCTGTCTTGGCCCTCAGCATGGGGAGAACTCTCCTGATGACACAACAGGACTTGTGGGCTGGAGCCACTGAGGTACTCCCGGGTGCCCCAGGACAGGTCCCTTGAAACACAGCAGCTACATTCGCTGAGACCCCATGTTTTCTCTTGGGCCTCATGGAACACAGGCTCTGAGGGTGGGGACCAAGAGGCTGACTTGGGAGTGCCCAGGGACTCGCTCTGAAACCGCTGAGGGGCTAACACTTTCTCTTCTCCTCTCCCCCAACCTTGTTTCCCCACCAGTGAGGCAGCCACAGAGACAACAGCTACTCCGTGTATGGGCTCGTAACATGCACCCCATGAAAGGTGTGGGTTTTATCCCATTTATAGCCTAGGAGTCAGGTCCCATTCATTATCCCCATTTTATGAGAAAAGCAAGGAACAGAGATGTTAACTAACTAGCCCCAAGGTGATCAGCCAATAAGGAACAGTGTGATCAGGATCAGCAAGGCCATGTCACATGAAATAGACTGTTACCCTCTTCAGAGTAGGGATCTCACTGTGAATTGCCAAAGCGGGAAGGCCCTGCAGAAGGGCGTTTCCCTCCTGGAGACCTGCCAGGGGCAGGGCCCACCTCAGGGGAGGGAGGGTGGGGAGATGACATAGACCCCCTTGGTCTGTACAGAAGCCTTTATTGGGGAGGGGTCAGAGTTCATGGATCACCGGGAGGTGCAGATAGAGAGTTCTGAGGATGCTGCTGGGGCGGGGGCTGCGGGGGGATCCCTGGTGCCCGTCCCTCAGGGGTCTCACCAGAGAGTGCCCCGACACCCTGGTGTCACAGAGCCTCCCTTTGGGGGCCCCCTGGGCCTTGCCACTGTCCATCTGTCTGCAGGGACTCCAGGGGTCAGCAGAAGGGCCAGTCCTCCTTGGTGGGTCCTTCCTACTTAGCCACTTTTCCTGGGACTCCCCAAAGAGCCAGTCCAGGGGGTCAGCAGTGCTGGACCTGGGTGCTGTGGGCTGCTGGCCACTGAAGTGGGTGGTGATGTCCTGCAGGGACCCAGTGGGGCAGCTCTTCTCGCAGGCCCGGGCTGTCCGGTGGGGTCTGCTGGGTCGGACCCTGGCTGTGGCCACATCCAGCACTGAGGTGGGTTGTGCCAGCTGACAGATAGACCTCACATAGTCATCCAGGCTGGGGGAGGCTGGGGGTTCCTGCCCAGGCCCTCCGGGCAGCATCTCCTCTGAAGTCTCCCGAATTGTGGGCAGGTGGGCCACAGAAAGCAGAAGCCGGGACCTCATGGCTGCAGGCGACAAGGAAGCTGCAACCTGTTGGTTGACAGAGGGTGAGAGTGTGCCATGCCATCCTGATCCCCTCCCGTGTCCCTCCCTCACCCGAGGCTGCCCGCATGAATCCTGTGCCTGAGAGTGGTGTGAAGTCTGCAGATTCAAGACCAGGCTCCATCTCCTGGGCATTCCTTTCTGCTACTATTGAAACCCATGTACGGCTGGCCTGGTGGTGTAATGGTTAAGTTCGCACACTCTGCTTCTGGCGGCCCGGGGTTCACAGGCCCAGATCCCGGGCGGGGACCTACACACCGCTCATCAAGCCATGCTGTGGCGGCATCCCACATATAGAGCAGAGGAAGATGGGCACAAATGTTAGCCTAGGGCCAATCTTCCTCAGCAAAAAAATAGAGAAGGACTGGCAACGGATGTTAGCTAGGGCTAATCTTCCTCACACACACACACACAAAAAAAAAACCCATGTACCTAAGACTCTATCATTACTGTTGTTTAAGATCCTGTACAAATAAGAGAACCCAGCCTGGGTCAGAGGAAACCTGGGTAAAACCAGGCTCTGCCACTTCCTGACCTGGGGACCTTTAGCAAGGTCACCTCTCCAAGCCTCCACTTACTCGTCTATAAAATGGGGTTATAAATACTCACCTCACAGGGGTTGTGAGAAACATATGGAATGACACTTCACGTGAAATTCCTTTATGACTATAAAGCCCTCTACAGTTGTTACCACTGCCATTAACTGGTCTCTAACCTGCAGTGAGGCTGTGCAAGTCCCAGGCTGAGAACCGCCCTCGAAGATACACAAAGAGATTGTTTTATCTCAAACCAGAGGGCAGTTGCTCTCTCTTACCTGTAGCAGAGGGGGTCTCGGGGTAGTAGGGATGCTGGATGAGCAAAGGCAGTCTGTGGGAAGTCCCCAGGAAGCTCAGGGCAGAGGGATGGGGGGCCAGCAGTCAGACCCCTATGTCCGGCATCAAATCGCCAGCTGGGAGGTGGGTGAGGACAATGTGCCACGGCCTCTGTCTGATGTGCCGCTGTCCAGAGCAGAATCCTCCCTGAGCTGTCTGCGAACCTCCAGGCCCGGCAGCTGCTTTTATATCTTTCCACCAGCCATCAGTTACTGTCACGAGGGCCAAAAATAGCAGCTCAGGAAGGCTCTCTGAGAAAAACAGCTTGGCGAGCGGGGCCTGGCCCAGCTGCCAGCCTGGAGAGTGTTTGCTCCTTTGGAAGGCTCTGGGAATGTTTACTCTGCAGGGTAGGGCGGGGGAGGGGTGGACATGACTCCTGGCCACCTCAGGCCACTGGGAGAGGAGGAGGAGGCTGCACTGGGTTCCCACAGGCAGCATTAGGGTCTGCCACCACCCCCCAGAAGCATTCCCCACTACAGATTACACCAGCACTCTATGACCCCGGGACACTCTGGCCCAGTGCTGGTTCTGACAGAGCCTTGTCTGCACCTGTGAGGCAGCCTTCCCAGATATGGCAATGCTGGTTTCAGCCTGGAGGCGGCCAGGGCCGGTCTCCCTGGGCCTGCTCTGAGACAGGGGCAGCCTATGGGGTCCTGATCTTGCTGCTTCCCAGCTGTGGTGCTTTCCAAGAGAACTTGTTTGTTTACTTGTTTCCCAGGTATCTTACTTAGTGCCCCTGTGCACCAGTGACTGCACTGGACACAGGGAACATAGCAGTGAATAAAGTCATTATGTCCTGGAGCTTTCCTTCTAGTGAGAGACAGTCAAGTGCTCGTGGATCGGTGCTGTAATTTCAGGAACTGATAACAGCTGCGAGGAAAAGTACAGGGCAGCTGTGGCAGAGCGTCAGGCGTGTCATTTCTAAGAGGGAACATTGAGCAGGGATCTGAACAAAGAGGGGTTTTGTGTTCCTGGTGGATGGGGCAGCACATGCAAAGCCCTTATGGAAGGAGTGTGCTGGCCATGCTCAGGGGACAGCAAAGGGCCCGCATGACTGGTGCATGTGGGAGGAAGTTGGTGGACCTTGGCGTGGACACTGGGTTTCCCTCTGAGGGGGATGGAGGACACTGCAGGGTTTGAACAGGGGTACAACAGTCTGGCTTCTGCTTCAAAGGATTGACCCCGCCACTGGCATGGGCTAAAGGGGCAGCTAATGGGGAGACCAAGGAGAGTTAGAAGCCACTGCAGATGTCCATGGTGACCGTGCCAGCACAGAGGCGGCTAAGGATGAGGTAGGCAACCCCAGCAAAGCTCTTGGTAAAGAGCTGGCACCATGCACTTCGTCAGACTTCTTAGATCATCCACCCAGCCACAGCCCCACCTGGGACATGCCTGTCTTGTGCCCACAGGCAGATACAGAAAGCAGTTATGAGACAGCAGCCCAAGCCTGAAGTCTGATTGTTGGGCTGATCCCAGACTCCCAAGGCAAGCAAGAGGGGCTGGTGGTCCCGAGTTCTTGCATTCTGGATGGGGTTTTCCTCATGGGCAAAGGCATGGGACCAGGAAGGGCATCAGAGCTGGGTGATCAGGATTTCAACTAGATGTGGCAGTTCCCACCTTGACAGCTTTTCCATCTGGATGCTTCTATAGAGCTTTTGTCTGTTTCTCTGGCTCTCTGAATTCATTAGCAATTAGCAAATTAGTCAGTAGTCTGAACTAAGGAGGGAAGTATTGACTGGGACAGAGAATTAGAAGGCGCAGATGACTTCCTGACTTGTGGAAACTCGAGGCCCCAGGACCCAGTTCTCATCCTGCCTCCATCAGCCCACACTTCCCCACCTGTGTGGTGAGGGCCACTCAGTAGCTGAAGGTCCTCTGCTCTGACCTCAGGCTCCCTCTGATTTGATCAGAGACAGCTGCAGGCTGACAGGGCCTTTCCACCATTCTGATGGAGCTGGGGTGGGGTCAGGTTGGGGACACATAAGCCCCCAGCAGTCCCCAGCACAGCTTATCCCTGACCTTAGAGGCAGCAGCTCTGCCTCAGCCCCTCGCTTCTAGTCCTAAAGCAAGTCCTCCTACGTTCTTCACTGCAGGGTCCCCAGAACCTTCCTACAGCATCTTTAAAGGCCTGGCCTCAGCGTGTCCAGCCCTACTGCCCCTGCCCCAGCTGTGCCCTCTCTTGCTCCCCCTGGAGCATTAAATGGTCTCTTGAGCCCCTCGTGACCGGGGCCGTGTCTCCTTCATCTCCCTTCACCGAGGGCCCAGCCTGGGGCTGGTGGGTCTCCATGAATGAACATGCTGAGATGTTCCAGGTGGGGCTGAGCTCTCTCCAGCGATGTGTTGACATCTGACAGAGGCATCTGAAGCTGAGACTAAAAACAAAGAGTTGAACCCCGCTTTGGGTTTCTTGCTATCCCCATGGGACTTTTAACTCCCATGGATCAATCTAGTCTTTCCTTTATGGGGAGGGTTAGTTGCATATCTGTGACTGTGTAACATCGGTGGTTATCAAAAATAGCTGTTTTTTTGTGTGTTTTCTTTTTTAGCAAATAATTCAAGGTCGTTTCAGAAAGCTATGTTATAATCCTAAACAGAGTAGAACTATTTTCTCTGTGGATGGCAAGGTGTTTTGAACTATTACTAACTTCCCATGAAATCAACACTGCAGGACACCTCTGTAAGTGCTCCAGGGACATAAAGAAGTTCTCTATAAGGTCCCTGTTCTCACAGGGCTTTCAATGCCAGCAAGGAGAAAGAAGCGGAATTTGTGAATCTAAAATGGTGCTTGAGATAGCAATGGGAGAATGATGCTTCAAGTTCATTGCCAAAAGACTGGTATCGAAGCAGATTAGGAGCATGTAGCCAGAGGACTGTGGCTCTGGGGAAGAGTGAGGCTGAGAAGGTTTCTGGCAGGTGCTCTGAGGCTGCAGACAGAGCAGCCTGGCCGGGCACACGCATGGGGGTGATTGGGCTGGACACAGAGAACCTGGAGATGGTCACACATAGACAGGAACCTGAAATAGGTCAAAGAAACAGAATCAAGGACCTGAGGGGTGCGAGTGGGAGCTGACTGGGGGTACGTCTGGAGGGCTCTGTCGATTAGGACCACAGGTTTGGTGGTCGGGGAGTAGCCGTGCCATCCGCAGACCTAGGGAAATCAAGGCTGGTTGGGGACACGGGATGAGAACTGTTGCAGATGTTCTGAGTGTGCATGTCGGTGGTGGGACGTGGGGCTGGCAATGTCCCAGGTGGTGAGAACAGCAAGACTGGCCCTGGGGAAAGAAGGCAGCTTGGAAATCTGGGGGTGGGTTCTGCCCACTAATGAGAACAGTGTCCGGAGAAGGTGAGGCTGAGACCCAGCTCAGAGGAGCAGCCACCTCTGCTCTGGTGGGCGTGGAGTCCAGCGTCCTCGGCATGTTCCCAGTGGGACCTGGTGAGCGCGGTGACCAGGCAGGATAGTGGGAGGAGAGGCGCCCTGCATTGCACCGGTGTCTGCGCGGCCATGCTTCCCGAGAACATGTTTCTTTGCTGCCATGTGGACGTGCCTGCCGGACAGCAGCTACATTCTTGGGGGACCCCTGACTCAGCCGCTCTGCTCCAAGCTGTGCCCCTGGCCAGAAATAGGCCAAGCTGTGGAAGGGCATGCCTCAGGCTTCCTCTGGTCAGCCTCCTGGCCCCGTGGCCTCGTGCCTTGGAGCACATAAAAGTTTGTGGGCCTTCCCTCAGGGGATGCGGGACCCCAAGGAGGAGAGGGGGTGTACGTGGAGTCCCATGGATGAGGGGCTGGGTCCTGAGGGGGCTCGGAGAGGGGGGCAGTGACCCCTGAGGGCAGCTGATATGGGGAAAGAGGCTGACCTATGTGGGTCCCCACAGGAAGAAGGGGCTCTGATCATCGAGGGGCTCCTCAACATCGCCTGGGGACTGAGGCGGCCCATCCGGCTCCAGATACAGGACGACAGGGAGCGAGTGCACCTCTCCTCAGCCTCCTGGACGCCCGGACGACCCAGCTGCCACCCGTGAGTGCTGGGCTGGTGGGGCAGGGCCAGGGGGGCCTCCATGACACTGTTCAAGCTGAGCTTACTGTTCGGGGTGTCCGGGGGGTCGTGTCCCCGGTCTCAGAGCAAAAGCCCCACTCCTGTATGGGGCACAAGCCTGGGAGCATTACCCAGCCTGGTCCTTGTCACCCCCTGAGGCCCACAGCCTCACCTGCCAACGTGCAGCCTCACCTGCCAACGTGCAGCCTCACCCAGGGTGGTCTTTCTAGACGATGACCAAGTCCCCTCCCTCCTGGAGAATGTTCCGGGCTCCTATCACCTCCAGTTGTGTTTCTCAAACATTCACATGAGCCACCTTGTCTGCAAGCAGAGAGGGCTGTGGCCTGGGGGGGCTCCCCACACCCTCTGCCTGACAAACAATTCTGAGTCTCCTGTTCTATCTTAAAAATTCACACAAATTTAGCTTCCTACTGCTCTGCTTTCACTTTAATATCAGAATTTACTTTTATACTTTTATCAGAATTTAATCTCAGATTTATTTTAATATCAGAAAAGTGTTTTGATCGGGATGAAATGTTTCTTGTCTTATTGTTAATGGGCGTTTGCCTTCTCCCAACACCCCCACCCCCAATAAAGGGCAGATAGCCGCTGAGTTTTGCTTGTTTTTGCATGTAATAAATCCTTCTAAGAGTCAGAAATTCAAAACCCCTTCTCCTTCAAAAATTCAAGTCAAGTTGCTGCTCTGAGGGCACTTAGCACGTTCACACGTGCGATGCATCCCCAGGTGTCCTGGTTACTCGAAGTGAATTTTGAGCCACACAGACTTAGAGCATAAAGTTTGGATGGACTTCTTAGAAAGGCTGCAAGTGTGACTCATGCTTCCCACTCCCCTGGGTAAAAGCAGTCACATGAGCTGTCACAGACAGCAAGACCCTCAGGGGCCTCTTAGTGTGGGTTTGGCTCCTCTGCTCCTCCCTGGTTCCCTCCTGCTGTGGGGCTAGTTCCCATCACGCCCATTCCTTCTCTGGCCTGGCACCGGCTGCCCTGCTTGGAGACCCTCCCCAGAGGCCTACAGGTTGGCCCCCTCAAGGTTGCCCCTGTCCAACTCTCCGCCAGGGCTAAGGGACGCCCAGAGAGCCTGCTGGGCACGCAGCCACAGACACCAGACTGCCTCAGCCAGGTGCCCAGGAGCACATGGACACTGTATGTGTCCCTGCAGTGCAGCCAAGCACCCGCCACTCAGGTCTGCAGGGCAGACTCCCTTTCCTTCCAGCAGACACTGTGGCAATCCCTTGCTTTTCTTTTAATATTTTACAATTGACTCAGTTTGAAATCCTGGCCTCAATGCAGCCTGCCCTGCTTCTTGCCTATGTCCTGTCCACAGAGGCAGTCAGCCCCTTCTCTTTGGTCTGAGTGACTTTTCTCTGCCAGCAGCCCTCTGAGCACCATGACTGTCTCTTTTCAGAAAGGAGCCACCTCTTCAGGATGTCAGGGTCACTGCCCAGGAGCCAAGTGATCAGCCTGTGCACAGGGCTGAGAGTTCCAGAGAGAGCTCAGGTAAGCAGAGCCTCAAACTACCCAGGGCCCTGTCTTGCTCGTCCAGGGTAGAGGAGGGGCTTGGCTCATGACGACCCTTTCTGAAGAATATCTTTGTGGAGTAGCAAAGAGTGGCTTCATTTGTCATCAGGAGCAACCCTTGGCTAAATACCTCCTCAATACAAGGCGTGCTCATCGACTCCTCACGGAAAGGGAAGCGGAGGCTTGCAGAGGTGACCTTGTTTGATGCAGTGTGCCTGAGTCCCCTGCACGTGCTGCGTTACAGAAAGGAGAGAGCGTCAGCAGAGGGCATGTTGCCCTCCTGGCCTTGCAAGCCCCTGGGACCTCTCCCTTGTGCTCTGGGATTCATAACTGCTCTGTCCTCTCTGTGCCCTCCCCTTGCACACAGTGAAGGGCATGTCCCAGAGTGGGTGCTCAGAGGACAGGGCTGGGGCTGCCAAAGACCTGTCTTGCATGCCTGGAGACAGAGGTCCAAAGGCTTATGGCCATGTGTCATGGTGACACAGCTTATCCTATCTGGGAGTCACCTTTCCTGCCTGCAAATTGGGCATCACCCAAGCTGGACCCCACCCTCCGTCACAGGAGCAGCATTTGCATTACCGTCTGCCATAGTGCGGTGTGACCACAAGGCTCCAGGGAACCAAACCCCATACATAGCATGACCACTGGAACACAGCAGTTCTCTGTCACCATTGCTCCACCCAGGCCTGACCCTCTCATCTGTTTCTAGCTGCAGAGCCCCTGGAGGAGGACGAGGAGACCCCACAGCTGATGCGGACCAAGAGCGATGCGGCCTGTGTGATCCAGAGGAGACCCAGGTGCCGCGCACCTGGCGAGGCCCAGAGGATCCGGCGACACCGGTTCTCCATCAACGGGCACTTTTACAACCACAAGGTGACGTCCTAGCCCAGCCTGTTCCCCAGGCCCTGAAGTTGAGGCCACAGGGAACCAACCCCAAGCACGGGGGCAACTGTTGGGGCTTCTGTGGGCCAGGACCCACGAGAGTCATGCCAAAGTTCACCCTCACCATGGCCCTGTGTGCGGGTATGGTCGTACCTGTGTCCTGATGGAGAAACAGGCTCAGGAGAAGAGTCACCTTCCCCAAAGTCACATCAAAATAACATTTCAGTTCATGACCCCAAAGCCTGTATTTTTGCCACCAAACACTCACTGTCAGTCCATTCTCACAACTTGCATGGAGTTTTGGAAAGTAATGCCAAGTTTATCTTTAACTAGGCAATTTTCTAGAGGTTTCCACTGAGCTCAATTGATGGTTTCGTGGGAACATCATGCACCCTGCTGGCATTCTTGCTGGGTGGGTTAAGCCCACTAGGTGTGCCCAGAGGCGCATGTTTGTGTCCAGAGAACCTGTACTGCTCCTGCTTCCCAGCACTTAGCCTTTTGTCCAAGTATGTATTGTACTGACCTCAGGAAAAGATCTCCTTCCCCAGATGACATCATTCCACAAACAAACCAAACTGTAAAAGGAGAAGTTGATTGTTACTATAAATGGCATGAGTGGCAGTTTGGGTGAGGCCCTGGATGGAGTGTCCTGTAACAGGTCCACATCCTGCAGCCCTGGGAAATGGGAGCAGAGGTTTCCATTTGAAACAGCTGCCCTTCTTGATAGGCAATGACTCATGGGAGAGGGAGGGGGCCGGGGCAGAGAGAGGTCCGGGGTCAGATCTGAAGAACAATCATGCAGGTAAGGACTGCCAGGAGCCATTCAAGCCTCTCATGGGGCGCCTTGGACTTCGGGTTGAAGAATTCAGCAAGGCAAGCTGAAGGGACCCTGCTTTATGATCAGGACCTCCGTTCCACTTCATGCTGGGGGTGCAGTGAGTGGTAGTGAGTGGCAATAGGGCTGTCTTTGCTCAGTCTAGGGAAACCCAGGACTATCTGAGAGCAGAGTTTCCTGAGAGAGTGAGGGGATGCAGGGCTGAAGTTAAGCAGAGATTAAGAATAGTTTAGATCAGCCAAAGGACTGTGATCTCACTTGGGTATTCTTTAAATCTTGTTCCAAAAGCAGTTCAGTCTGTAAAGTGTTAAGTCAGCAGCAGTCACTAGTATTTGAATAGATATGGATATGCTACTTTAAGGCATTATTTAAAAATTTCAAAAGAATATTTGCATGGGTTCATGCTTTTTCTAGTTCTCTGTTCCTAAAAGGAGCCTTTGCTCCATGACCACTATTCAAGGTCCCGAATAGTGGGGTTTATCTTCAGTACATCCACCCCTCCTCTAAGGGATCGTTCATCTCTGAGAGGTGTGTCTGACACATTAAACCTTATTTTAGTCATTGCAGATGTCACGGGGACATGGGGATGTCTGAGCACTCAGCAGCTTTTGAAATGAAGAGAAATGAATAGCAAGGGCTCTCATCACAGCCTTTCATGTCCATCAGAGCCCCACTGTCAAGAAGGGTCCCTCAGCCAGTCAGCCCGACACTCGACACGCTAGCCTGTAACCCAGTCAGGCCTTTTCTTCCTCGTAACAGATTTGCCTGTGGCATGTGGATCCATTCTTCTAGAAAAACTGACTACCTTCTAGGAGATGGACTAGTATCTTAGGCAGGTTGGACAGCTGATTCACATCTCCCAAGTGAGTAAGGGGCTCCCTCTTTCTCACCTTGCTCTACATCCATTCAGAATCAGTGACCTTAGAAATCAGGTCATAAAGTGCTTGAGTCACAGGCAACAATTTTGAAAAACAGAAATTCCTAGAATTTACTTCCCAGGGTTGTTATTCCGGGTTTTATTTGCTGTGCACTCTTACTTCACTCAGCCATTTTCCAAAACTGTTCTGATTCACAGTGATGTTCCTGTGATTTCCACACTGGGTAAAACTTGGCATCTGTTCCCACTGCTTTGCCCTGGCCTCTTGGATTCCAGTGTGTTCTGTCAGAGAGAAACTGTTGTGGTTAGAGATGGGAAAGCAGCCACGGGACCTTTGTTCCTACTTGGAGCTGGTACCATCCTGAGGAAAGGCTTCAGCCAGAAGAAACACTAACAATGTTTTGTCGACAAAACCTGTCTTCTCCTTGAAATAGCATGACTCCTCTGTTTATTCTGTATTTCTTGGGAACCAAAAGCCTACTCTGGCTTTCTGTATAACCCAGAGCCATTCTATGCCTCATCTATGGAGGAAGCAGGTCTGGATTTGAGTCTGGCTCTGGTACTTGGGGGCCAGCTGGAGACACTGGGTGAGTCCCTTATTCACCCTGAGCCCCAGTAACATCCTGGGGAAAGCAGAGCTAGGACCATAGAGGAGGAATGTGCAAATTTGAACTTGGTTTTGGAAAGGGAGGAGGAGCTCACCCTAGGGGAATCGAACTCTCGGGGAGACCCCAGTGCCACAGGGGTAAAGCATGGGGCTTCAGGGGTCTCTGTGCTTTCTAGATGGATGACCCTGACAAGCTACTTAACCCCTCCAAGCCTCTGTGTCCGTTCTAAGAAAGGGGGCCTAGTGACAGGTACTTTAAAGGGCTGTTGTGAGGTTAAGTCAAGGATTATATGTAAAATGCTTAGCAGGTCTGCTACCTGGCTGGTGTTCATTGAGGACTTACTAAGCCTCAGGCAGTGCCCTGGTTGACTTCATACATGGTGTCGCATAGGCAAAGACAAGGTGCCTGCAAGAATATAATGATCCCCAAATCATGACAAAGCCGTGTGGCTGGAACACAGGGTGCTTGGGCGGAAATCATCGTAACACATGTGCATGACAGCGAGAGGAGCATGGATGGCTAGTGTAGGCCACGAGGAGCGTTCAGATATTGGTCACTGGAACGTGCCGTGAGACTGCTGCTCAGATTGTACTGCACGGATGGCATCACCTGGCGTTCTCCTCCAAATGCAGGTTCTGATTCGGGAGTCTCAGGCAAGGGGCCTGCGACTGTTCGCCGCTGCCACTGCTCCAGAACACACTTTGAGTCGCAGGGTTGTCGAAAGGTTGTTCCTTTGGGCAGCAGGGTGGAGAATGGATTGAAGGAGCTGAGACCGGAAGGGGCAAAGTTGAGAAGTTGATGTGGTGTGAATTGAGGGCCTCTACTCAGGTCCCCTTGGGAGAATGGAGAGGAGCAGACAGATTTGGGGAGTTTCAGCCTTAGAATCAACAGACACTTGGTGATTTGATCAATAGAAGGAGTGAGGGAGAGACTGGTTCCCTCCACCCCTCGTGAATTACTCCCACAGCTCTGGTTCCCAGGATCCAGACGGCTGGCCTTTATAGCTGTGAGGGCATCTTCCTTACAGTCCTCTGTAAGACATGAGCTGTTACAGCTTCCTGCACCGCGCCCAGATCTGGGCACAGCCTGTGCGTGGATCTGTGTGAATGGACAGGCACAGGTGTTCCCAGAGCCCAGGTGTGCCTGCTGCTTCAGTCTGCTCAGCATGGTCTGGCCAACAGTGTGCCCAGACCCTGTGTAATGTCAGCCCTGTGTCCCCTCTGGCCCTGCCCTGAGCTGCCTCCACTCCCTGTACAGACTTCTGTGTTTACTCCTGCCTATGGGTCCGTGACCAATGTGAGGGTCAACAGCACAATGACAACCCTGCACGTGCTTACCCTGCTGCTGAACAAGTTCCGGGTAAGTCTGGCCAGAGTGGCCTTGCCCGATGCTGTGGTTTGCTGTTGTGGTGGAGGAGGGGCTGGCGACAGCTGGGGGGAGCTGCCTGTGGCTCCTGGATAGAAGGTCTAGCAAGGTTTCCTCTCGAGCTAGCATCTCTGGGATTTGAAGCAGAGAGAGGGGAGGGTACTTGGGGCCTTGTGTTTGTGGCACTGGGGGCGTGGTCACTGCCAGGAGTCCCTTTCTGTCTCTCTTGTCTCAAAAAGCCATGGTCTGACTCCCTGTCACTGCATTTGCAGGTGGAAAATGGCCCCAGTGAGTTTGCACTCTACATCATTCACGAGTCTGGGGGTAAGCATCTGCCTTTGCTTCCAGAGCATAAAAACAAAAGTCTCTGTCTGTTTGGCAAGCTCACCGACCATGCTCCTTCTCAGGGCCATGCTAGTGTTTGTGGCTGGCACAGGGCAGCTCGCCCCCCTGGCCTTGAGAAACCCTGTGCCCCCACCACAAATGCCTTTCCCCAGCCCAAACCCAGGCACACTTGTCGTCGCTTTCAGAATCCCACCAAAACCACATGGGAATTCACCATCTCTAACCTCACTCAGTTGGGAGGGGTTGGCAGTACATGTCGGGGTCTGCAACTTGGAACTGAAGCCCCTCGCCCACAGAGAACTGTTGCAGGACCTGCACAACCGTCTCTGCAGCACTCACTGGCTCAGTCCAGTAACTGAGCAGCCCTGGCCTCCCTGAGTCCACTCCCCGTCTCTCCCACTCCTTCAGCTCCTGTTCATCTCCAAGCTGGGCCTTTGCTGAATGACACAGTCACACATCATTCAGGGCAGCATTCTCAGCAAGGTCTGGAGAAGGTTCCTGGGCCCCCTAGACATCCATTTTCTATCACATTTCTGTCCCGGAACAAAGAGGCAATCCTTATGCCTCACGAATTTTGCAAACCGCCTTCTTTTTCAGAGCGGACCAAATTAAAAGACTGTGAGTACCCGCTGATTTCCAGAGTCCTGCACGGGCCTTGTGAGAAGATCGCCAGGATGTTCCTGATGGAAGCTGACCTGGGCGAGGAAGTTCCCCACGACGTGAGTGGGGGCTGTGGATCCGGGAGGCCTGCTCCTGAGGGCCAGGCCGGGTGACAGCAGGGGAGACTCCCAAGGGCTCTGAAGGTGGCCTGGGCCAGAGCCCTCTCGGGCAGTGTCTCCAGGGGCCACACAGCTGTCCTGAAGGGCCCCGAGCCCAGCATGGTGATGGCTCCAGCCCTCCCTCTTCCTATCAGTGACCACCAGCCCCATCAGCTGACTTAGGGGAAACAAGAAGTTGGGTCTTAGAAAACCCTGGCCTGTGCTTTTCCCCTGAGGCAGATAGAACCTTTTCTTTTGTTGGAGTGTGTTTTGTTGTCATTTCATTAAAGACCCACACAAGGCTCCTTAAGTAGGGCATAACCAGGGCCTGTGGAAGGGAGCCACGTGTATAAGTGTAACCACAGACTGAGGCCTGGCTAGGTGAGGAGCACATTTCCAAACTCCCCTGCATAGAAAAGACCTATAGGGTTTGGACCAGCGACCCTGTATCCCTGGGGCCATTCACGGGCTGTTGCAGTTCATTCCATTGTTAGAAACAATGGCGTTCCCACCCGTCCCCACCCCTCCCCCAGAGAACACCCAGTGTGACTCTGCTCACTGTTGAATGCTTTTCCTAATATTCAGCCTAATCTTTCCTCCCAGGAATAATAGTTTTCTTTAGGGTAAGAATAGGCTCCATCCTCCAGCTGTGGGACACACAGAGCTGCGGCGGGGAGGCTGGGAAGAGGACAGCCACATCCATGGATACAATACATTGCTGAATCGGCCACTATAGAAGCCATGAGGAAAAGAAAACACCTTTTTGGCTTCTAATTTAAAGCACATTAAAATGTTCTTGGATTTTCTAGGTCGCTCAGTACATTAAGTTTGAAATGCCGGTGCTGGACAGTTTTGTTGAAAAATTAAAAGAAGAGGAGGAAAGAGAAATAATCAAACTGACCATGAAGTAAGCAGCACTTAAAGGGCCAGTCATGGGTCCTGAACCTCAGGGCAAGTCTGCAGGGCAGAGCCCCCAGGGCCGGGCCGGGAGAGCTCTCCTCCAGTGCGTCAGGTGCCCTCGCACGGCTCTGGGAGGCCTGCTAACCTCCGCTCCCCAGCACCGCCCTCTGGCCCCCTGCTCCCTGTTGACACCAACCTGGGGTGACAGCCTGCCAAAATGGTGGGATGCAGTCTAGTTGGCTCATCCAGCCTCGGCAGGCACTTCACCAGCACGGGAGAGACACAAGATGCTAAAAACTGGGCAGGATAGTCAGGCAGGAGCGTGGGTGGGCACTGGACCAGGCTTGTGAGTTCTGCTGGTGACACAGCTCTGGAGGAGCAGCTGAGGAGAGGATCTGCTCCGTGCATGTTCAGCCTGGTCTGGGCCTTTTGCGCTAGTGGGAATTCGGAGCCTGCCAAAAAGTGGCAGTTGTTGGAACTCCCTGCACCAGCTGAGGTTTGCAGTTTCAGGGGAACTGTTCAATGGAAAGATGAGCAGGTATCACCTGCCAGCTCCTGGGGAAGCTGTGTCAAGGCCCTGCTGTGTGAGGTTAGTCAGGTTGCATGTCCCCATGATTTGTCTCTCCCTCTGCAAGGTGAAGCCTGGAGGGGACACGTGGAAGGTGCTCAGCCAGGGCCAGGGTGAGAGTCCCTCTTAGGAAGGGAAAGAAGGAGGCTGCCCACTGCAAGGGCCTGCAGTTGGGGGACTGGTTCGGATTCTGGCTTCTGGCTGAATAATTCTTGGAAAGCCCCAGCACCCCCAGACTTCCATCTGTGCAGCTGGGCCCCATTTGGGCAATCAGCAGAGACCCCCATCAGAGGGCACAGTCCACCATGCAGTCAACAGTGTCACTGTAGGATTTTGGAGGGGAAAATCCTCCAAACAACTGGAAGGGACCTGGCGTCACCTGGTCAATCTATTCAGTGTACAGAGAGGAAACAGAGGTCCCAGATGAGGAAGGTTGCATACAGGTTATTAGAGAGCTGGGCTTGAACACAGGCTTCCTGATTCCTGCTCTGCTGCCCTGTCCACTCCAACATGCTCCTTTCCATACTGGGAAGTCTTTGGAATAGAAATGGCAGCATTATGCTTTGAAGCTTGACAAGGTCTGCAGCCCTGTTTGACTGTTCCTGGAAGCCAGTGGTCTTGCAGGGTGTGGGCCCGGCTCTTCCCCCTCCTTGGTGGAGGAGAGATGGTGGCCACTAATCAGCCAGTTAGGAGCTGTGGGTTTCCTGGACCTGGCATCTGTGTGCCCCCTCGCTCTGCTCCCCGCTCCCTGTCCCCGCCAGTGTCGGTGAGTCCTCTTGGCTTGTCTCCCTCCAGGTTCCAAGCCCTTCGTCTGACAATGCTGCAGCGCCTGGAGCAGCTGGTGGAGGCCAAGTAGCTGGCCAGCGCCTGCCTCTTCCAGAGCCCCCAGCAGCCAGTGCACATTGAGTGCCGGTGGCCAGACCCTGACTGGTCACACTGATTGATGGCCACCGGCTGAGGAATCCAGCACCCGCACTTCTCCCTGTCTACCAGCCTGAGTCCCATGAGTCCCATGTCCCTGGCTCTTGGCTTGAAGGTGAGCACTCACAGGGCCCAGACCCAGGTCTGAAGAGCCAGGAACTCACTGGGTAGGGTCTATGTGCAGGCTGGCCTGCACAGTGAGCAGCCCTGAAGCTGTGGCACCAGCCATGTTATGTGGCTGGATGGCATGGCTAGTCCTGGTCACACCACACCTCTCCTGCTCAGGGGAGCAGTAGCTCACTGAGCCTCTGGGGCATGGGCTCCATCTGCTTTCCCAATGCCTGGCTCAGAGCTTCTGCAGGACCACAAGCCTGTGTCCTCATCATTCACATGAACTACATGATCCCTGTCTGCCTTCGCCTCATGCTGCCACTCAGAAGCTCTGCTGGGAAAAGCAGGGGCTGCCAGCAGATATGAGACATGCCCTGCTCATAGCCATCACTTCCTCTGGCCTCCAAGCCTCTGCTGGCACCCCATGAGCCTCACACAGCCCAGCACCCCGGCAGCAGAGGTCAGACCAGGGATAAGACCACAAACATCCCATCTTCTGTCTGCAGCACTCTGAACTTCCTCAGCAAGACCTGAAGGAATTTTTATAAGGAGCGAGCTGCAAGAAACACGTCGATTTGATCACAGGGAGGAGGTGGCCCAGGTGGCATTGGAAGGATGCCTCCCCGTGTGGATGAGAGTCCAGGGGCTGCAGTTCGGGAAGGCAGTGCTCAGTCCCCATCGCTGCTGTCCCACAGACGCCTGTGTGCCTCTTGCCCTCTCTGGGCTTGCATTCCTCACTCTCAATACTTTCTATCAAAGGGATGAGATGAGGAGAAAGGGCTTTGAATTCCCTGGGGCCCGATACTGAACAATTTGGGTTTATCAGCTGATGGAGAATTTCTGGAATGAACCAGAAGGCCTTTGCAAAACTATGCAATAGTTTACATCTGTCACATGAAGTGTTTGTCCAAAACAAAGCAAGCTGAAGACCAAATTCTTCTCCCCCTGGGGCCTGTGGACAGCAAATTTAAAGGGAAGAACTATAAAGTCTTCCAAATATAGGAGAGATTCCATCTCTGCTTCATGCGGCAGATCATCACCAGCGCCTATAAAGAGCTTGGGGCAGCTGTGCCGTATGGACCTACTGTTTGGGGCAAACTTCATGCCAGGATTTCCCCCACCTATCTCCATCATCACAGAGACGTGCAGAGAGATGGCCGGGGAAGGCCTGCCGCAGTTTCTGTTGTCTCCACTCTCCTTTCATGGCATAGTTTCCTGGGTGCTCAATAAAGGTGTGCTGTACTGGAGTTAGGACCAAGCTTTCTTTTGTTGTGTGTCCACCCTGACCCCCTGCTCTAACTCCTGAAACTCTTATCCTACAGTATTTATGGCCAAGTTTGGCAGAAGAGCCAAAGCTGAGCCACAGCCTGCTGTTCTTGACGCCGACATGACTCCTTCATTTCTGTGCATATCCTGAGGATTGGTGTGGGACCTGAGGGCAGAGGCGGCCATTGGGCATGGAGGAGGAGTCATTGGTTAGGGTCGATGGGCAGCCTGGAAGATGAGCAATAGGGTCACCCTGAATTGCAGAGTTTCAGCATCAGGAGGACCTCAGGAATCTTCCAGGAGGAACTCGGGTGGGATGGCAGCAGGGCCTAGGAGAGGCTGGAAAACAAATCAAACAGGCCGCCCCAGGTCATTTGACTCCTCGGCCAGTATTTACAACCTCAGGTCTAGGGAAGCTGCCAGTCCATTGTTCAGCAGTAATTGAGTGACTGCCTTGTGCCAGACCTGTGCTCGGCCCTGGAGGGGCAAAGACAGAGCTACGGTCCACCTGTGTTCAAGGGTCTCATCAGGAGAAGCAGGCCATATACCCAGGAAGGTCAGGGGACCAGCAGAACAGAGGGCCAGGGAAGGTCCCTGGAAGGACGCCTGAGGCTGAACCCATGTTGGCTAAGACAGTGTGTGTGGTGTTCCAGCCAGAGAGACACCTGCCAGCCCGGGAGCAGGACAGGGCGCGGCACATGGGAAGCCGTTGATCAGGAGACCCTCTGTAGGAATGCACCGATTTTGTTTTATTCGTTTGGGTTTTTTTTTTTTTTTTGCAGTTATTACAATATTATTTAATTTAAGGCCCGTCTATGTAAGTGTCACTTTTGAAATAGATATTTTCAAAACTAACTTCTGAGTATCATAACTAAGAAAAATCACTAGCAAGTTGCACAGGAAAGGGGAAAATGTACACTTTCACAATCATCTGAGGGGTTAACAAATCTTTTTACCAACACTATATTTGCTTTTCAGAGACAACTTGAGAAACTGCTAATTCAGCTCACCACAACACCACAAGGTCAGACTTTCTCTGCTAGGCCGTGTGGCTTCCTGCTAGTTTTATGTGGGAGCTCCATTTTCCTCTCTCCATAGAGCTTACAATATTTCTTCACCAGCTGGTATCTCAGGTAATAAATGTATCCAGCGAAAAGGTGAAGATTCCTGTGAGAGTATCCTCTCCTGAAACAGGACTGTCTTCCCAGGCCAGGCCTCAGGAACCAGGGAAAATCATAAACACAGGCTGAAATCAACATGATTGCAAAATGACTGGATTCAGGAAAATCAGGGTGGTTTGCCCAGAGCAAATTACCAGAAGGAATCCAAAAACAACTTGTTTTTCCTATGTGATAACCATATGCTACCTGGAATGTTTACCAGAAAATGGATTAAAGACCTTCCCACTATCAAAATAAAGCCACATGTTCACCCAGGATACATCTGGCTCCTTCACCCCAGGGAAACAAAGCAGGAGGCTTATCCAGTCTGAGCAGGTGACCAGTGGAGGAGCCGGCAGCACACAATGTGCCCCATGTGGGTGGGACACAGGTGCCCTGCAGCTGCAGAGCAGGAGCCATATCCTTGTCAGGTGCCCCTGGTGGGCAGTAGCCCGCCCCCGCCCCTCAGTTCCTCAGCCGTGATCAGGCAGAAAGTGCAGTCAGAGCCAAGCTGTTCCAAGTGTAAAAACAGCGAAATGCATGCCCTGTATTTAGGCCTCCTGGGCTGTGATTGTCTGGGAGAAAGACAGCTGCTGTCCTGCCCCTGGACTCACAGCGTGCGTGCGTGCGGGGTGGGGCTCGGCTGGGGTTTTAACAAGAGATGTTTTCTGCAAACCCAGAAATGGGGAATTCCCAGAGTTTCCTTTCCCGGAGAACCCAAAGGAAACAGAAAGCAAAGTCTCAGGCTTGGTGGTGTCGACTGAAATAAAGAGTCTGGGTGATATTAGTGACAGAGTTTGTTCAACAATCAGCAAGAGGAGTTCAAACCCCAGGAAAGCAGTTCAGCAGAGCGCTCTGAAGGAACTGCTCCGAGGGTGTGAGTGTAAGTGCAGCTTATGTCTCTTTCACAGAATGGTGCACACGCAGGGAAAAAAAACTTACAACTAGATTTCTTGTAAATCAAAAAAAGCGATAGAGTACATCTGGGCTTTTCTCTAGATTATGCACTGAAGGTAACATAAACAAGAATCCCTTGGTTATACATCCAAGTTCAGAGATACTGACGTTATCTATGTGTGGAGGGAAGCAAGGACCAGCGTCGTTCATTAGTACCTAAATCTCTAAGAAATGCCGCTGGGAAATGTGAGGGTGAGGTACCCTTTATCTCTTCTTGCTGTGGTTCTCTCCAGCTGGCATCTTCAGCAATGAGGTGTGGGGTTGCGAGGTCATTTGACAGAGGCTGAAGATGGCCTGCCCGGCTGCTTCACAGGACAGCATGGATTTTACTGTACTGATTTAAAGCCTATACACTTTGCTTGCTAGATTTGCCCGTTTCACCAGGGAGAGGGGACCCAAAAATCTGTCCACGGTGGACAGAACCATTGTTCAGGGTCCCTTCACGGGACCACTCCTGTTACTGTACTTGGGCCACTCCTGTGACCAGCCTCCCTTGCGTTGTTGCCAAATGCAGACCCAAGGCAGCAGTGCTCCCTGTTGAGACCCTATTGCTTTTCTGTGTGTATGTCTGTGTCTGTGTCTGCAAGAGAGTGGGGGTGTAGGCGACAAAGCCATAATAAAAGGAAGTTGTCTTGCCAGGACTTTTCTCGGCCCAGAAGCCTCTTTTTCCTAGAATAAGCCCTTCACATTCGACAGGGCTCAGGGCACTCTGGCCCCTCGCTGGGTGCAGTTTCCCAGAGAAGCCCCGGCCATTCAGCGGTCTGGCCTCTCTTGGCCCAGTTTCCCTAGAAAGATGTGCTGTTAGCAGGAAGTGGTGGCATAGCCTGTCTTTGCTGCCCTGACTGTCCATCCCTCCCACTCCCTCCCCTTTTCTCCTTTGTGTTTTGTAAATATCAGGTGTGGCCATTTTCGATAATTTAATTTGCTTAAAAATAACCTGAAATCCCATTTAAGAGAGACTTATGTAGAGGTTAAGAGCAGAGGCTCTGGAGCCAGACTGTCTGGCCTCAAAGCCTGGCTCTGCCACTTAGGAGTGTGTGACCTTAGGCAAGTTACTTGCCTCTGGTTTCACATCTGTAAACTGAGGATAATAACAGTTCCTGTCACTTAAGGTGGTGGGAGGAGGTTAGTTGGCTCTGCTGCAGTAACACCACCAAAACTCTCAGTGGCTACAACAAGAGCATTTATTTCTCCCGCATGTTACATGTGGCTGCAGGTGGGCTTACATGGCTCTGCTCCATGTGTCTTCTCATCCTGCTTGGGACATATTATCCTCGAGGCAAAGGGAAAGAACAGAGTGGTGGCAGAAACACAGTGACCCAAAGCTGCTTCTGGGATGTGGGACACTTTGCGTCCATTCGCATGCAGTTGGCCAACACTAGTCACATGTAAAGTCAACATCAGCGGGACGGCATGTTGTTCGCTTGGAGGCGCTGAAAGTCACAGAGCACTAAGCAGTGATGTAAAATCTGAGGAGGGCGGAGCAAATGCTCAGGAACAAGCATACCACAGGAGTATTGAAGGAGGTGCTACAAGGGCTCTGGGACAGTGCCTGGCACACACTAAGCATTCAGTAAGTGCTGACTGTTATCATACTAAGTAACTTGAGGGTTACTTATAATTAGTATTAGGGAGCCCTCTCCCTGTTTTCTCTACCTCTTTCTTCTTTTCCCTTTATTCTTCCTCCTCCTCCCCACCCAATATCCTTTTCTGTCTCTGGCCTTTCTTGTTCCTTACCTCCTACTCTGTCTGCTCTTAGCCACCTACACCCCTTTATTTCCTGACTTTCATCTCTCCCCTTTTTAAAATTCATCTTTCTCTACCCAGTTCTCTACCTCTCCAACCTACACATCTTTGGGCCTCCTGTACCTATAGTATTCAGGTACAGGAAAAAGGGATAATGCACTTTTATGTGGGACATGGAAAGAGTTAGTTTTAATTCATGACTGTCTTACTAATAAAATGTTTTTGAATAAATTTTATCTTATTATTTTATTGTACATAGAGCAAACAGTCTCAGCAGGTTATTTTTGCTCTTGAAACTTCCTAAACTATCTCTGGCCCTTGCCCCCTACCCCCACCACCTCCAACCACCACCATCAACCACTAGTAACAATTTAATAATAAAAGTAATAACAATGTGTTATGCATTGTGCTAAGTGCCTTACATTATCTCATTTAATCTTTACAACAGCCCAGCTCTTGTCTAGATTATTGAGTTGACATTCCTTATCTAGGCCTTAGTCAGTTTCATGCTGCGCCATCTGCAGAGCAGACAGGTCCAGGCTGAGGTCTGAATCTTTGATCTAGTGTGGCCTCTGCCATCAACTCTCTGTGTCACTTCAGGCAAGTCTCCCTCTCTCAGCCTCATTTCACTGATCTGCAAGACAGGATGATCCCTGCTTCATGAGACTATAGTAAAGATGAATGACCAGAGAATAGATGTAAAAGCACTTATAAACAATGAGGCATCTTAAATACTTGCTGAGTGCCTGCTACCTACTATTCTTAGCACTGCAGACTCAACAAAGAACAAGAGACAGATCATGACAGCTTTGCATGCCAATGTGAGGTCATAGGCTTTTGCTCTAATGACATGGGAAGACTGTGGAGGGTTTTAACCAAAATGAATTACATGATATGACTTGGGTCTCAAGAGGATCACTCTGGGCTGTCAGCAGACAGTAGGGAGACCGTGAGAAAGCCAATGCAATAATCCAGACAGAAGATGACAGCAGCTTGGTGGGGGTTATAACAGTGGAGGTGTTGAAAGTGGCTCATTTCTGGATATATTTTGAAAATAAAGCCAACAGAAGTGCGGGAGGACTGGATTTGGGTTTGGGGTGAAAAAAGAGACAACGACATCAAGATTTTTGGCCTGAGCATCTGGAATGATGGAGGAGTTGCCATCAATTGCTGGGATGAAGGCTGTTGAAGGAACAGGTTAAGTGACTATCAGAAGTTCATTTGGGGGGATGTCTATCACACATGCAAATAATGCTGAGTAATCAGTTGGATATACAAGTCCAGGGTTCAATAATATTTGCATCCCAGGGTCAGACTGGAGTTACCAATTCGGAGTCTTCAGCACATACCGACGGCATTTGAAGCCATTAGACTGGAGGAGGTCGGCGGGGGGACGAGGTCACTGAAAAAGGAGGAGAGGCCAGATGACCCAGCACCCGCCAGGCTGGCTGAGGAGGAGTCCGTGGGAGAGAAGCCGGTGCGATCACTACTAAAGAGAAGCAAGGGGATGGTTGAAAATCACCAGACATCGGAGCCGAAAAGACCCGTTCCAATCCTTGGTCGTCCACTTAACCCTGTGTGAACTTCAGCAAACTTCTCTAAGCCTCGGTTTCCTTATCTGTAAAATGAGTAGGATCATTCCCATCTTGCAGGGGCTTTGGGGTGACAATTAAATGAGGTGACTCACGAAAATTATCAGGAAGAGTTTAGGCTCTCCGAAAGTACCTCTTTGTAATTAATAAGTGCTCAATATTTGTAGAAAGGACGAACTCTCGGGTTGGGCAGGCTGGCCCTGCGTTTCGGAAGCCCTGACTGACCCAGGCTGCGGCCGGCCGGCCGGCCGCTCTTCCTCCGCAGAGGCAGCTGGCCACAGGTGCTGGGGCCCCGGGACGCCTTCCGAGGGGTAGGAGAGGGAAGCAAAACAAGAAGAGACGAAACGTTTCTCCTTTCCGGTGGGCCCGGGACCATAGAGGGTCGCTCCGCCACGCTCCTAGAGCGACCGCGGCGGCGCCGAGACCCGCGGCCCGCACTTCCGGCGGCGCAGAGCTGCGAGCGGGAGAGCGAGGGCGGCGGCCGGCCCGGCGCGGTGAGTGGCCCGCGCGGGCGCGAGCTGGCCGCAGCGGGCGGTGGGACGGGGACGGCCCCGGGGCTCGGCGCCCGGCCGGGGGCGGTGACGGAGGGAGCGGGGCGGGAGGCCTGCCCGGGAGCCTCAGCGAGTCGGGGCTGGAGACGGACGCGCCCGGGCCCGCGAGCGGCGGTCCGCCCGCCTTCCGCCGAGCTTCAGGGCTAAATTGAGTGAACGAACATTTGGGCAGCGCAGGGTTGTGCTGAGCGATTTACGGATTTTGACTCATTTACACTTCTAACACCCTGATGATGCAGCAGCTCTGTCATCCCAGTTTTATGTGGGAGGAAACTGAGGCACAGTCCGGATAGGCGGGTTCGCACTAGTAGCTGCTGTCACTCAAGTTTCCTTCACACCCACCCCCGCCGTCCAGTTATGCTGGGCACCGTGCGAGCGCCGGGCTTGGCGCTGGAAGATGCGGCTGCCTGTGCGTCTGCCGCTGAGAGGACGGGCCCTGGGGTCAGCCGGCTAGGGGTTGGGAACCTGGCCCAAGTCTTTCCAGCTCTGTGCCTGCCTTTCCGTAGCTGTAAAACGCAGATAATCGCATAAAGCAGCCATGAGAATTTAAAAGGATAACACACAGGCTACCTGTTAGTATGGTTTCCTCATCTGTAGTGTCCTAGGTGGATTAGATAGTCTCTGAGTTTCCCACCAGATCTGACGTATATCGTATAAAAAAATACATGGGTTTTTTCCAATGTGTAATTACGGTGATGGCTATTTGTTGAACACTAACACCATGTACCTAACAAATGTCTCCTTGCAATAGATGTTCTACAAATATTTACTAAGTTAAGGAATGGGTAGTGCTCCCTGTAATTTTATGTTGCATGCAGTTTGCTCTTTGTGATACCATAATTGCAGCAGATAGAATTATTGAATTCCAGATAAAGTTCTCAGCACTATCAGGCTTGGAGTCTCAATTATACAATAAGGTGAAGGAAAGGCAAGAACAATGATGTAATTTGTGTTTTCAGTTATTTGCTTTATAAGCCTGTATGCAGAGTCCCATTTTAAAGTCTACTTCCTGACACAAAATGTGGAAAATAGTTGCAATAATCTTACTATTTTTGCAGCCTAGCTTCTTCCACATTGTTGCCTGCTTGGAGTTTGTGGGTTGTTTGTTTGTTTATGGCCATTATTTTAAATAACCTTATAAGTCAGTAAATGAAATTAAGTTATTTGGAATTTTGAGTTTTTGCAGCATTTGGATATTTTTAAAATTCTATCCTATTTTGACATGTAAACTTATTTTTTCCTCCTTCTTTTCTTGTGTTCTGCCTACCACCTTTTTTTCTACTCACTTCATTCCACTATCTGGTAAAAGTTCTTTTGAAATTTTTGTCTCTCCAAAAACAATCCTCTTGTTTCAAGTTCTCAAAGAATTGTTCTTTTTCTTGGGTCATTAGAATTTAGAAAATATAATAATAAAGCATCTCTTCTTCACTGACGTTTTTCTCATCCAGCATTTATTGAATCAACTCACAGAAACTTAGCACTATTTGTAGAGTAGTCCTACTTTCAAAATTATTTATACTGCAAAGTTAGAGCTAAGTTATCTATAGTTGTGAAAGTAGAATGGCTAAGCAAATAAGGATAAACAGAAATACTTAGTAAAGTAGTATGATTTGTCATTTCTTTCTAAGTTGGGCACCTCAATTAGAGAGTCACCAGTAGGTGGAAGTTTAACGTGGGAGTAAGTATTAAAACATAATGGTAGTCTATTATCCAAATTTTCATTTTCTTTTGGAGTTGTTTCTTCTATTTCCGTTAAGATAAATATTGTCTCCCCCTTTTATTCCTTCTGAATTACATGGTCATTTGATAATGCCTAATAAAAGCTATTAAGCTTAAACTCTGGAATTATTAAAATTATTTTGCAAATATTTTTCCCCAGAATTGTCTTTGTTTTTGTATGTATTGAATACATTTTTAATTTCAATATGGATGCAATTTTGATGTGTTGAAGAGGTATTAAAGTTGAATAATTAAGAAATCATTTGTAATTTATTTTTTTTTTCTTTTACACACAGAAAATTCTGAGCTGTGTAGCTCTAGGAAATACAACATTAGTTCAGAAGAAGAGAGTAGACTCTCAATACATTTGGCTCTTCACCATGCGATTAGGAAAACCTAAGGGAGCTATTTCTCGGAGCTCAAGCCAAGGAAAAGCCTCTGGGAACCAGCGCAAAACCATCCGGCAGCGGCAGAAATGGGGGATGCCTGTTCAATTTATCACAAGCTTGAGTAGACTGAGAAGAAGCTTGGATGAGAAGCCCTATAAATGTAATGAATGTGAAAAGAGTTTCGGTCAGAGCTCAACTCTTTTTCAACACCAGAAGATCCATACTGGAAAGAAATCCCATAAATGTGCTGACTGTGGGAAAAGTTTCTTTCAGAGTTCTAATCTCATTCAGCATCGACGGATTCATACTGGGGAAAAGCCATATATATGTGATGAGTGTGGAGAAAGGTTTAAACAGAGCTCAAATCTCATTCAGCACCAGAGAATTCATACTGGAGAGAAACCGTATCAGTGTGATGAATGTGGCCGATGTTTCAGCCAGAGTTCCCACCTTATTCAGCATCAGAGAACCCACACAGGGGAGAAGCCCTACCAGTGCAGCGAATGTGGCAAATGCTTCAGCCAGAGCTCTCATCTTAGGCAGCACATGAAGGTGCACAAGGATGAGAAGCCTCGCAAAACCCGGGGCAAAAATATTAAGGCAAAAACTCACTTAGTGTCGTCTTGGAAAGCTGGTACAGGAAGGAAGTCAGTGGTTCGTCTCCACTAAGTAAAGGACACTGCTCAGCCATCTTTTAAAAAAATAAAAAGTAGCTCTTTTAGAACTGGAGATACTTTATCATAGAGCACTTAAATACTGGTATTCTTTCCTAGCATGGAGACATTGGGAGTGTAATGACATTGGTCTAAAAGAAATTACATGAGTCCAGCTGTCCTCATGTCTTTGTTATGTAACGTGGAGTACAAGGAACTGAAAATATGTTTTGAGAGAATGTAAGTTCCTTGACCTCATTTGAAATTGCTTCCTGCATCATTCTGACAAAAACAATCATGTTTTGATGACACGTGTAAAAGTGCAGGAATTGCAGTGACTACTCAGTTTTAGGACTTTCTGTGGAAGCAGTAATAAAAAGGGAGAAGAAATTAATTCCATTAGCTTTGGAGTTCTGCAACAGATGGAATTTTATGCTTGTAAAGTTTTTGTAGTATATTAACCATTGGTTTGTAAGTATGACTCAAGGTTCAGTATATTAAAATGTATCTACAGATTTTTAATCAACCACGCCCATCACTCTATGTTAGCTTTCTTTTGTTTCTTCCCTTCTGCTTATGGACAGTTATTAATTAAAGGAGTAGAATGGCCCTGTTTTTCACCAAATTCTTAGAAAGAAGTACTCCAGAAGCCAAAGTAAGAACTCAGTTAGACCACGAGTCTCCTGTTCCTGCCAGTACTGTTCTTTGTGGTGGTTTACACTGTGTCACTTGTTTTCCAAAAGTTGGAATGGGTTTATGTTGATCCATCCCCATGCCTTTGACATCTTATGGCATTCTCTTGTGCTCTGACAAACTAAGCTAGCCTTTTAGATCTACATGAATAAATAATTAAACCATATTTTACCAAAACAATCTCCATTTGCTAATTAGAAATTAACAATTTACAGCCTCCCTGCCTTTCCCTTTGAAAGCCTTAGATAACCCTGGTTTTCTTAAACAAATGTTTGTCAACAGCAAAACTCATGTACTTCAAATGTCAGTACACTGTAGCTCAGTGTATAGATTTTGAAATCTAAGTTAACTTTTTCTGAGCTATATCAATTATTTACGAAGTCTAGTAAACATGTTTCTTAACTTCCATCAGAACAGTGCCCATTGTCAGATATTCTGATCAACCTTCAGCTCAGGTTTTAATTTCTATTGAGTGCTATCATTCTTTTCATTTTTTTCTGTCTTTTATAATCATACCAGTTCCTGCTGTACTAATGACAGTTACTGTAAAAAAATTTTTTAATGGATTATTTTGCTTATTACTACATTCTGTTTATTTTTCTCCTAGAAATTGTTTTAATCATTTAGGCAACATCTAAAATCACAGCTTTTGGCAGAATCACTTGTTTTCCCTGTTTTTGATTGCCTCAAACTTGAACTTTGCCTGCCTCCTGGCCTTGCATTTGTGTGCAAGGTCGTAGAAGATGGCCTTGTTGCCAGCTGTTTCATCCAACAGGATGTCCACAGAGTGTACTGTGAGTGTGAGGTGACTGCAGTTATCTTTCACAAAAGACTTGATCTTTGACTGCTTAGCAAGTGTTGTTACAGCCAGGTCACTGTAGCAGGGGCATGGCTATGGGCCATTTTGAGGATCTACCAGCCGTGTTATTTCTGGCGGTTTTGTGTCTGGAGTAACTTCTCACCGGGACCAACACTCTTAAATTTAATGAATTTGCCAATTTTGATGGCAACCACAGGGTCCTGCAACAGAAAAAAACCTGTGTATGTTGTTAGATTTCATAGTTTACATTTTTATCCTGAATAGACTTTCATATTCTCTATAAAAGTAAAGCAGATACTCTTCAGATTTTGATGTATTCCCAGTTTGACTGTGGTTTGTATTTCTTTTTAGAGCCCTACACAGATCAAATAGGTCGCTAACATTTATGGTGGCCTTCTGTGGTAACTGGCATGTGGCACTGCAGCCTTATGCTCCTTTTATAAGTGTCTTAGGAGAGAAAAATATCACAGCTACTTTAAATATGTGAATTAAAGGAACTATTCCGCTATTAGAAATTCATTCTGGTGGGTACTGCCTCTTTGAATACAGTCTTGTATGGAAATACGCTGCCCATCAATATTCTGCTGAATTTCCACCGTAATTCAGGTTTACTAAATCCTGAATCCTTTTATTCTTCTGGCAGGCTCCCCTTTTTATACAATTTGGATGTT
Source organism: Tapirus indicus (assembly GCA_031878705.1). Classification (NCBI taxonomy): domain Eukaryota; kingdom Metazoa; phylum Chordata; class Mammalia; order Perissodactyla; family Tapiridae; genus Tapirus; species Tapirus indicus. The sequence continues at coordinate 78,644,328 of CM062921.1, forward strand.
TCATTTAGAAAAGAAGCTTCAAGGTTATTTTTTTTTAATATTGCTGAAATTTCTTCCATCCTACACCATTGAGTAAGATGTGTTGTTAGAAATGCTTTGCTTCCACATTCTTTTATTCATTTATTCAATCATTTAGTAAATGTGGTAGAAATAAAACTGATCAAGACAGCCTTAGCTTAAAGGAACTTAAGTGAGTAGTCAAGTAGAGGAATTGAAAAACTATGTAGACTAGTAAAGCAAGCATAGCAGGCTATGGGAGCACAGAGGAGGGACCTCTGACCCAGTGGTTCTCAATTTCATTGTACATTCCTGTCACCCGAAGAGCTTGGTAAAGCCGATTTCTGGGTCCAATCCCAGAACTGCTTATTCAGTAGGTCTGGGCTGTAGCCAGACAGTTTACAGTTCTAACAAGCTCCCAGGTGATGGTGATATGCTGGTTCAGGACGCACATTGAGAACCACTGCTATAACCTGTTACTGGGGGCGGGGGGGGCGGGTAGTGATGTGCTTATGTAAAGTGGTGTCTAAGTCAGATACATACATAATACTAATCTTTGATAAGCAGGATTTAATGATGAAGACTTTGGACCTTGGGGTCAACCTACCTAGGTTAACATCTTGGTTAACTAGCAACTGGGCAATTTGAATTTTTGTTCTTGACGAAATTGAAGAAGATAGCAATGGTTGAGTTGTGGAGGTAGAATTAAATGAAGTAATGCAGGTGGAGAGCTTGGCATAGAGCCTGGGACATTGTTTACTGATTGACTTATCAGGTTGCCAGACGCAGAGAAGCTGTTGAATCAAATCTGAAATTGTCAGTGGCAAAGTATTATCCCATATATTTAAAAGTGAGTTCTGTTGTATTTTGGCTGAGTCAAGACTTGTAGAGAATGATACACCTACGTAGGGCAAGAATCATCTAATAAGTTTCTAAGGGTAATTGGAGAATCTGTATGAGTGTTTTGACAGGCAGTGGGAGTACTCTTTAAAATAGAAGTACATAGCCACAAGCGCTATTTATTCCCCGTGTTAGGGAAGCAAAGTGCTTTCATTTTTTTGAGGGAATAAATATTTGTTGAGCACTGTCTATGTATAAAAAGACTGGTACATTTTTAAAAATTAATTAAAACAAGTGATGAATACATAGTACAATTGTCATTCAAATTGGGAGAATTTGCATCTGGTACAGGGAAGAAGGAAGGGATCTTGAAAGGGATGGCATTTACATTAGGTTAGGGAATAGAAACCCAGAAGTCTGCAGAGGCCAGGCAGCTGTGTGAATGAGTGGGGTGAGAAGAAATGAGTGCTGTGAATGGGAGTCCATGTTCCCATCCTAAGGGATAACCCTGACTTGGTATCAGCCAGTTGTTACCCTGCTGGGCTTCAGGCCCAGATATGCTGGCTCTTTTGATTTTTCAAGAGAAATCAGAAATCCAGATTTTAAAAGTCACAACCCTTCTTACCAGTTTGCCACACCTGGGCTAGATTTTTAAGGATATAAAGTCTCTATGTGACTGGGAGAGCTGGGGGGGAATTGGGGGGTGGTGGAGAGAGGGTCTGGTGGAGGGGCGGGGGAAGAGGAGAGGTGAGAGGCAGAGGTACATGGTGGAGTGGAAGCTGCAAAGCACAGAAGAATCTGCTCAGAGAAGAGATCCTTCTCAGAGAACAGATAGCTGCTTTAGAGACAGTCCAGTTTCATCTAAGAGAGTTGTGGGAGATAAGGCTGGAATGGGCCTCCAGGAGAGCCTTAAATATCAACCTTAAGAGTGGAATAGTGATAAGATAGGCTGCAAGAAGGTTGTTAGAGCCTTGGTTAGAAGGAGATCCAAAGAGAAATAACAACCAGCTAGAAGAAATACCCCCACCCCCAGAAAAGACCCAGTTGGCTAATTGGACCTACAGGGCTTCACTTCCTGCCTTGGGCCTCAAGTCTTAGCTCCTTCCATTCCCTGCCCCACACTGAATGACAGCAACTCCAAACTGCTCTGTATTCTCCTTTGACCAATATCTATTCTGAAAGGCCTCCAGGAAGTCGGCCTTGAACCTTCCTTAGATGCTCTTCCTTTAAACTGAATTGTAATGATCCAAATTTCAATCTCTCTCTCATTATCTCTCACCTAGTAGTCTGTGAGCTCTTGGCTTATAGCAGTTATTCAGTTGAAATGAAGAAAGGCCAAGAGCGAAGTTCAGAGTGAAGGTTAGAGAAAGAGGTAAGACATTAGTTCTGGAAAGGTCCCAGCCTGGCTGTCAGCTGGAGAGTCCCACCTAGAACTTTCCTTCTGCCATCTGCCATCCCTCTCCCCGTTCAATCTTATGTTCTCTTAGAGGTCCTTGCTCACTGCATAATTCATTCTTTAGCCTTTCACATTATGTATACACTTATGTTTGTTGAATGAATGAGTGAATGAAGTAATGAAAGAACAAATGTATAAAATGGCATCAAACTTTAAGGAATCAGACATTCTCGTGGTTTGAAAGGACCTGGAAAGCCACTTAGCTCACCCTCCCCTAAATTGGGTGATTATTTTTTAGTGACCCAGATTCTTCTTTTATGGTCTGAATTATAAAATGTATATACATAGAGTTTATATAGTTTAGAAAACTAATGCCATTTCCAACTTTTGAATGACCCGAAGCTCTATGTTTTTCCCCTTAAAACCAAATCTAGAACATTTTAAAGACTTCGCAGACTTTAAAACACACACTTTTTTTTAAATATCTATTTTGTGACCAAGCAATTTCAGATCCTCCGAAATTGGAAAGTCAATGAAGTTTTGGAAGAGATTTTAAGTTGGTTATTTGGAGAGACTGTTTTCTAGATGATTTGAAAAGGTATTGACTTGGCTTAAGGAGACCACTTGGTGTCACTGAAAGCCAAGAAGACTCTTAGAATAGTCCAAGTAGGAAGAAATGTTTAAAGCAGGGTTCTGGAGTGAAGAGTGCAGAGGAGGGGCAGAAGTAAGACATACTGTGGTGACAGAATGGACAGACCTGGAGACACATCAGATCTGAGGTTCAAGCAAGAGGGAATACGATGATGGAGGTTTCCAGCCTAGGGGGCTAGGAGGTTTGGGGGAGAAGATGATCAATTTATTTTAGAAAATGCTAATCTTGAGATGCTTTGGTAGTATCTGGGTAGAAAAGTGTAACAGGAAATTGAATATCTATGTTTGAAGCATGGAAGATATTGAGGAAATAAATTAATATTTGTACCATTCTGTGCCTGATGCTTTACATACATTAGATATTATTTTAGTCTGCTTGAGCTGCCATAGCAAGATACTGGGTGGTTTAAACGATAGACATTTATTTTCTCACAGTTTTGGAGGACAGAAGCCCAAGATCAAGGTCCCAGCAGGGTTATTTTCTCTTTTCTCTTCCTGGCTTCCAGGTAGCCACCTGCTCAGTGTCCTCACATGGCCTTTCCTCTATGCATGCAGAGAGAGAGAGAGTGAGAGAGCACATCTTGGTGTTTCTTCCTCTTAAAAAGGACACCAGTCATATTGGATTAGGGCCCCACTTACGACCTCATTTAACCATAATTCCCTCCTCAAAGGCACTATCTACCAATACAGTCACATTGGAAGTTAGGGCTTCAACATATGAATTTTGGGAGAACACAGTTCAGTCCCCAACAGATATTATTCCCATTGTCTGGATAAGGAAACAGACTCAGAGAGTTCAAGTGACTTACTCAAGGTCAAACAGGACCAAAAGGTTCATGACCTTTTATAAGTCTATTTTAAAAATCTTGTTACCCTATCCTAGACCATGTGAGATGAATCCATCTTTATGGCTATCAAAAATGAATGTCATGACCCCAATCTCCTTGCCCTCGAAGAGAGGAGACTTGCCAGAACAGGGTACTACAGGAGAAAGTGTTGACTACACACAGCCTGCAGCTCTCCGGCTCCCTGGCTGTGTCTGCCTTGGTTGCATAGACAGCCGTAAGCCTGGATTTCTCTGTTCCTTGAGAAAAGAATGGATCAAAAGCTAAGTTCTGTTTTACATGTTGACCTTCGTTGTTCAACTCAGATACTCCAAGGACAATTTTACAGGTCCTAATCTGAGGTTTCAGCTGAAGACTCTAAAAATGAATGGTGGTCTAGGAAGAGGGAAAGGGCTGCCTTCTAATTGCTAACAAGTAGGGAGAGCATGGTGAAATCTTCTGTTGGAAAGTATTTTGGTGGGACCAAAAATCTAATTGGGTCTTGTGTTGATTATGGTCCCACACTTGGCCATAAAAGCTGTATTCACCCCGGAGCTGAGCTTGAAACAAAACAGTGTTGCTGCCCCCTATTGATGGGGCCTCCTCAAGCCGGCAGGAGAGGATACCTAGGGCTAAAGAGCAGCAAAGGGACAGGATTACACATACTAATCCTCAGTCCTCATTTCATTCAGTGAACCCTCCCTTGTTTTCTCTGAGGTTGAAAACTGTACAGCTGATTATGAAGGGTAAAGCCTGTATGCCACGGCGAGTGTTCAGAGAGGAAGGGACAAGGCTGTGTGGGCGAGGAAGAGAGAGAAGCCTAAAACACACATCTCTGATTCTCTGAAGGGTAGGGTTAGATTGGAAGATAGTAGTAACCACTTTCATGTATACAGTGTATTAAAGGTCTCTATTGGGTACACACCTCACTTTGAGTTGCCTGCAAGAAGCCACAGGGGAAAACAGGGCTACATTGAGCCAGAAAACCTTGATCTAGGCAAGCCAGTTGTTAAAACTTTGAAATATTTCCCTGCTTGTTGGTAATTGGTCATTGCCCCTAGCTGCCCAAGTACTCCCTACCACCACCCACAAGCACAGCCACACTCCTATCCCTCTATCAGCCACCTGGCTTCTTCCCAGAACCCTTAGGCCTCCTTCAGCAATTAAAGAGTTAATGTCTGAAACAGTAGGGGTCCACCTTGTGATTGGACAGGACCTTGGCCATGTTGGTTGATAACTGTTTGGAATATCACTCTTGTGGTAAATCATATTTTCAGTTGAGACACTGTAGAGAAAAGAGAGGATTGTCAGAGGATTAAACATTGAGGAATGGTTACAATTGAGGAAACGAGTTTGTAATAGAGAAGAAGTCATCGGAAGAGTCAAAGAATCTTGACAGTGTGGTGTTTCAGATGCAGAGGGAGGAGAGACTTGCAGGGAAGAAATGAGGGATGATAAGCAGTTACCTCAGACATTGGTCTGTTGAGCCCCTGGTAAGTATTAGTATTCACTGTGCCAGGTGCTGCAGACAGTTGAGAAAAGACAGTGTTCCCACCTTCAAAGAATGTAGTTCAGGAGGAGATAAATTGTACAGAATATGAAGAATACGAGGAATATGCACCATTGAGTAATAAGCTATAAATAGCCCAAGGCAGAAAGTGATTACAGAAGAAGTCCTCTCACTCAGTGAAATCTGGACCAAAAGTTGGTTAATTTATCAGAAAAGTTGCTTATCTAGCAAAATTACAAAGTATAATGAATCATAATGAAAACATTTTATTTTAACTTAAGCCTAGTAGCGTACATTCATTCCCTGGTACATCAGAGTCAAAACCTAAACAAGGAAACGCCCCCAGCCCTGAGGAGGAGGCTTTCAGGGGGTCTGCCCTTCAGTACACCAGAATTGCGACCCCTCAGGGTCTCCTGTGCCTTTCTTATTCTTCACTATTGAGTGTGGCGAAGCATTACTCTGTTTCTGCGCTGTGTTGGGGAGTGTGTGGAGGGGAGCGCAGGTGGTGGATCTTTGTGGTTAGTAGGGCTCCAGACCGATAGGACATACAGCCAGGCCTGATCTAGAGACGATCCAGAGATCTTGGATTTTCAGATTGTTGTAGCGACTGTATGGATTTGGGACTGTCTTCCCTGGAAGGAAGATGAATATGTTCTGTGTGGAAGAAGGGGGATAAAGGATGTCTGGTGAGCAAAGACCCAAGTGCTCCCCCTCACTTGCTGGGTACCCTTGCAGTCAGGTGAGAAGAAGACTAGTTCTGGCCGTTTGACTACAAGCAAAAGTGATGCTTTTAAAAGCTGTTATGTGATTTTCTATGATCCCACTTCCTAGACCATAGTGGAAGGGACATTCCAGATGGTTCCTGAGTCCCTTGCCAACCTACATTGGACATATGTGAGTGAGAAATAAACTCTGTTGACTTCAACCACTGAGATTTCAGGGTGAATTTGGCACCACAGCATAACCCAGCCTGTCCCGACTGATACCTCTGTCTGCTGTGTTGGTGCCTATCAGGACCCAGGCACACAGTCCCAAACATTCTGTCTTTTCAGTGGCCTGAAGAGAAAAGACAGCTCTCAAGAATCCATAGGTGAGAAACATTGCCTCTCCTACATTTTCTCTCTGTTTCCACCTGAAGTCCTTCCAGGAGTGGCAAAAACTACTAATACTTAACTTCCTTTTTTGGCTGGGGACCCTCCCCTTTCTTTTTTACTGGGCCTTAAAAGGCAGCATTAAAAGGTATTTGTGTTTTTTTCATATCCTGTGACTCTGTAGCTCTGGGTGAAAGTCCACTCAGCTAGGTGGACCAGAATGTGCTGTGACATCACCCCTGGGATTAGAAAATCAGTCTTGAGACTGATATGCTTTCTTCAGATGTGAGAGAAAGGGGTGGGTGTCTCCCCACCATGCAGAGTCTGAGTGTGACAGGACCAGTGAGACGATGGTGCGCGGGTGTCTGGAGGACTCACCTGTAAGAGCAAGATCCTTCAGTGTCAAGGGAGTGGATCCCTGCCCTCACCTTGATTTCAAATAGACCAACCAGCTTGGACAATGGATGACCCAGCTGCAGTCATGCTAAACTGAAGACCAGAGGACCTTCCTCCAATCTCAGGTACCATATAAGGCCCTAGATTGTAATGCAACTCTAGAGGAGTTGAGGGGACTCCAAAATAGGATTGAGACTGGATGTTTACATCCTTACGTTCCAGGCAATCTAAATGGGTTCCCTAGGATGTAAGAAGCCTCTCTATTCAGTGGGATTAAAAAGCTAAATGTCAGAATTTGAGCAAGTGAGTCAGAGAGGGGGCAATATGATGATTTGGGGGCACACAGTCATGGAGAGAAGTTAGGGTTCAATGAGAAGACAAGCCACTCTATATTCCAATTACAAAGAGTTTTAATACAGCTAACTGGACTTGCTATTTCTCTTTTCTCATGTTTCCTTTTTGCCTGTTTAGGCCACCAATTCCTGATTAGCCTTTTATCTGAATTCAGTTTTCTCTGTTAAAATAATTGGTCTGGTTTCTCTCATCCAAAAGTGAAAACCAAGTTCTGTTGGTGAGGCTGTGGAGAACCAGCCAAAGTCACACATTTTTGGTGGGGATACAAAATATTGGAACCCCTACAGAGGGGAATTTGGCAATATATAGCAGATTCGTATGTGGATTTACTCTTTGACCTAGAAATTATGCTTCTAGGAACTGGTCCCAAAGATACAATACCAAAAATATGAAATACTGTACATACATCACAGCACATTTTCACAGAAGAGACTTGTTTCTCACTGTAGAATATTTGGCTGTAATGTAAACATATATCTGTACAACAATGGGTTTATTTTTCATGGTGCCCTCATGGCTTTCAGCTTGAGCTGTGGTTGGACCACTTTTGTCATTTTGAGGGATCTGCTTACATCACTTTGTACAGGACCCAGAAGCATGTTTAGTAAGTGCTCTTGAGGAGGTTGTGTCACCACTGATGCAGATCAGCAGATTATATCCCTAGGCTCAATTGGAAACATCTCCAGCCCAATGTGGGCCCTGCGTGGGCAAAGGAAAGAGAAAGGACTCAGTCACAGGTCGTCATTGTTCTGGGATATTGGGCTTCGTAGGTCTCTTTACATTACCTAGAACTGTCACTAGATGGCAGCAAAGGAGATAGAATAGAAACCAGCCTGTCAGTTATCTACACTGAACTTGATATTTTCCCTTGAAAACACCATACTCAAAATGTTGAAAACTTGAGGCCACTTTACAGTCAGCTGGGATTCAGTAAAATGTCTTTGAAGATGCAAGAATAATTTCAAAAATTGAGCACATTTTAGTCAAATTATCTGAATGTCATTTCCATTTCCCCTGTAACTTAGATATTAAATAATATATAAGGCATAGAGGGATAAGTAAGTCCCTTTTTTACCCTGATAGAAAAAGAACAGAAATCATCTAAAGTGTTCGCTAAACAAGTCGTAGCTATTTTCTCTGCTCCCCTCTTTGCTCTCCTCTACAACCAACTCCTTGAAAGATTTGTTTCTACTTCCTGTTTCTTTCCCGGCTTCCTCCCCTCAGTCCATGCCCATCAAGCTTTCATCCACCCCTCTGCTGAGAAACATTCTTTCCAAGGATTCTCCAGGAAAATGTATGCAGAACAGTGGCCCAGGTCACTCAAAGGTAAGGTTGGAACCCTCGGGGCACGGAATGCAGTTGCAGAGACTAAGGCCAGAGTTTTAGAGTTGGGAGAACAGTTTGTTTTCCATAGTTTGAACTTTTAGTCATGCAATTATCTGAAACTTTTATCATGTGAATGCATTATATTTACAATTAAAATATAAATTTAGGGCCAGCCCCATGGCCTAGTGGTTAAGTTCAGCGCACTTCACTTCAGTGGCCCAAGCTCGGGTCCCAGGTGCAGACCTATACCACTCCTCAGCCATGCTGTGGTGGTGACCCACAGACAAAATAGAGGAAGATGGGCCAAGATGTTAGCTCAGGGCAAATCTTCCTCAGCAAAAAAAAGAGAAATATATATAAATTTAAAGCCAATTTCATTCTTAAGTAGACAGAGCTTGGGAACAGTCTGGGGAAATAGGAGTGGGGGTCCCAGAGTAATGCCTAGGTTCTTTGTCTCCTTTGTCTGGTGGGTTGGAAGTCCTAAGAAGCATTGCATTTCATAAACTTACCATCTCATCTGGTACTTATTCCTCTAATCCTTTTTCTGGTGCTTTACTTTTCCCCACTTTCAAAAAATATCCATGTGCCCTTAGGCAAATCATTTTCCTCTCTGGCCCTAAGTCTTCTCATCTATCAAATGAAGTCAAATTTGGCAATTAAACCAATTGTTTCAGTTATGATTCTGTGGCTAAAAGCTGCTAAAACCAACTTTGGCTAACTAAAGCAAAATAAAGAGAAGCAAAGAAAGATGGTTCAAGAGTTGCACCACTAGGACTTAGGAAGGATGGGAGCCAAGGCAGCCCCAGGGACCTCAGCGTCATGGGCGGATCTTCAGGGGCTGCCATTGGAAGTGCTCAGCTCGAGCTGCCATCTGCCTGGCAACTGTGACATCAGGGCTCCTTCCTCTCTTTAGTGTGTATGTTTTTCAAGGAGAAGGAGTAATGCCATTTCCAACAATTGAGGAGGGAGTAAGGGTGGGGTGGGGGAGGGGGGGGGGACGACAAGACCAGATGAGACAAGACAAGTTACAAGGAAAGAATAAAGAAATTGGACTTATATTCTTGAAACTTATAAATTAGCTCTGGAGACAATTTCCAAATTAGTGATTTAACAATATTTTAAGTAATGATAACATTACAATGAACACACAACTTTCTAATGTGACTACTTTGAAAGAAACAATAATTCATCTGTGTGTACATGTGTTTGTATATGTTTGTATCCATTCTTACAAAAATACTATTAAATTCTCATATTTATTGAATCAGGTCTTCCAAGGACTTCTAGTAAGTACATATCTACTCAGAAGTAATAAGACTAAATGTATTTAAACTGTTTTTTACTTCACAGTTAATTGAGAAAAGTTCCTCGTGGGCAATTTTCCCTTAAAAACATCTTAAGGCAACTCAAGTACTGGTTTTTAAACATTATTCTTTGTTGCAGAATTATTTTTGGCATTTTATGAAATTTTATTCATTATTGAGTAGAAATTAATTATTACAAACATATTTGCAACCTGAATTTTCTTGGTACTGCTTCCTTTCTGATGATGCAGAGGTTTTCATTGTGAATTTTATTTTCCTTTTTTTCCTACTTTAATAAACATGGATTTGCCCAGGGTACATTGTTTCTCACACACGGATGAGGCTGCCCATGCCCCCTCTTCCCGTGGATGCTCTCTCCCTGGTGGGGGCCCCTCAGCTCTCAGGTCAAGGCAGAGAGAGGAGCATGTGCACAGCCGACTCTCATATGGCAGAATTTTGAAGACATTTTTCTAACTTTGCCCTTCAGATTGCATATTTCCACTCTGAACACATTATTTTGTTCTTTTTTTCCTGTTCACTCAGATAAAAAAAATACATGTATATTCTTACATGTATGTAAAATACACCTTTTATTAACATAATTAAGAGAAAAAATTCCCTTATATTAATATTCTGATACTTATTGAAATAAGCATAAATTTGTTTTAATCCTTTTACACTCATCTTTTTTTGATATTACAACTACTATTTTATCACATAATATTAACTCTTCTCTTTTAAGTATTTTGGGGACTCATAGTGGCCTTTCACTGGCTTCACTTGTGCTAATTAAGCATAAGTATTATCCTGTTTTTTGAGTGTCCCTAGTGGGAGCCCCTCCCCCTGACATCTTGAGAACATCCTCACTCTCTGTTATCGGTATGTCCAGACCAGACCCAATGCGATTTTTCCTGAGCCATGGAATTAGTTGTCCTCCAGTAGTTCCTGGTTCCTTTTACTGGGAAATAATTCTGGAAATACAAATCTGGTTACTGTGGTGCACAGGAGCGTCACAAAGCTGGAAAAGGCATGACTTTTAAGGCTGTATGCTCACACTCGTTTGTCTGTTCTCTTTCAGATTAAAAAGTTATGTAGCCACGTCCTACTCCACATATATTAGGAGGTTTTATCCATCTCTACAACTTTGTACCTTGTGGATACCAAGCTGCCTCTCGCCTCCAATGCAACTTGAAAAGTGCAGTCAGTGCTCCACTTTGTTTCTTTTAACCAGCCCACACTGACGGGCACTATACCAGTGTGCCAGTATGGTGTTCCCTGGGCCTGTCTAGGAGCTCTCTGCATAGTAGAAAAGTCAACCATGAAACAGAGTATTGCAGAAGATGGGGATATGTGCAAAATAGAGACCTGCACTGGCTACAGCAGGGCACCGGGGATGGAGAGGGCCGGCTCAGGTTGGGAGGGCTAGGGAAGGATTTACCAGTACAGGGGGAGAGGGATAGGGAAGGAGAATGCATGCCAATGTGGAAACAACATGTGCGAATGCACAGAGGGGAAAAGGAGCAGGGAATGTTCAGGAAGTGTGCATAGCCAGGCGTGGCTGTTGCTTAGAATGTGTGCTGGGGAGTGGAGGAGATGAGGATGAGGAGGGAGGGAGGGACAGATCATGGAGAGACTTGAATTCCCAGCTAAGAAGTATGGACTGATGTCCTGAAGACAGTGTGGTACCATCAGAGGGGTTGGAGCAGAGGCAAGGTAGAACCAGATTGGCATTTTTGGTGGATTTTTCTGGCAGCCATGTAGCAAAATGTCTCAAGGATGTAGTCTATTGCATGTTTCACAGATTCTTTTCAATTTCCTCTCCTTGACCACTTTCTGATGCTGAGGGTATGTTATTCCAAATGACACCACTTGACAATCACAAAATCTTTTATTCCCTTTCTGAGATTGAAGTGAAATTGACTGGTTTATGCCTTTCCTTTCTGGAGCTGGCCTTTTAAACCCCAAAGCCCCATAGCCAAGGCAAAGCTGATGTAATGGATTGAAGGACCCTCTTACCTTCTATTAATATTTATTATCTTAATAATTAATTAATCCTTCACCCAGTTCCAGGAAAGATTTCTGGTAGGTTTAAAAAATATGCAACATCGATGTCAGCAACAGTAGTCAGAATTGTTGTGCTGCACAGAAGTCTCTATTGGTTTCTTCTAACCTCCCACTGAAATCTTCATGAACACACAGGTGAGTATAAAAACCCACAATCTCATAAGACCTCAGAATGATAGACAACCTGTTAGCCAATGAGGCTGGATTAAGGAAAATGCAGCCCAGATTTCATTTCAGGGCATGCTCAGGCTTTGATGAAACAAAGACCAGCTGTAAAGGGCAGGAAGACACTTAGGTCCTGTATTAGTTTTCCAGGGCTCTTATAACCAAGTACCACACACTAGGTGGCTTCCAACGACCGAAATTTATTCTTTCACGTTTCTGGAGGCTAGATGTCTGAAATCAAGGTGTAGACAGGGCCGTGTTCTCTCTCTCTGAGGGCTCTAGGGGAGAATCTGTTCCATGCCTTTCTCTTAGGTCCTGGTGTTGCCAGCAATCCTTGGTGTTCCTTGGCTTGTAGACATATCACTCCAAACTCTGCCTCCATCTTTACATGGCATTCTCCCCGTGTGTTTCTGTCTCTTCTCTTCTTCTTATAAGGACCCCAGTCACGATGGATTAAGGGTCCACTTTACTTCAGTACCACCTCATCTTAACTAATTATACCTGCAATGACCCTATTTCTAAATAAAGTCATATTCTGAGGTTTCAAGGACATGAATTTTGGGGGGACACTATTCTGCTGAGTATAGGTGCTATCTCTCGGCCTGCTCCTATGACTCAAGATCAGTGAGAAAACCTGGTACCACAAATTTAGTGTCTGAAAACAACACGGTTTTCTTGGTCAGAAGTCTAGGTGGGCTTAACTGGGTTTTCTGCTTGGGGTCTCACAAGATGAAAATCAATGTGTCATCCAGGCTGGGCTGTTCTCTGGAGGCTCTGGGCAAGGATCTGCTTCCAAGTCATTCAGGTTGTTGGCAAATACTGTAGAGTAATGGAAAGGAAATACACTCCTGGAATTAAAAAGGAAAAATAAACTTGACTTGGTATACCAGCAAAAGCAAAGCCTGAGCAAGAATGTGTGTATATGTAATTTACTGGGAGGAAATCCCAGAGAGTAGAAGGGAGGCCCCTGCGAAAGCTGCTATGGACTGAATGTTTGTCTCTCCCCAAAATTCATATGCTGAATCCTAATCCCCAGTGTGATGATATTTGGTGGTGAAGACTTTGGGAGGTGATTAGGTCACAGGGTGGAGTCCTCATGAATGGGATTAGTGCCCTTATAAAAGAGACCACAGAGAGCATTCTGGTCTCTTCCACCATGTGAAGGTACAACAAGAAGATGGCCATCTATGAACCAGGAAGTGGGTCCTCACCAGACACTGAATCTGCCCACACCTTGATCTTGGACTTCCCAGCCTCCAGAACTGTGAGAAATAAATATTTGTCATTTAAGCCACCCAGTCTGTGGTAGTTTGTTACAGCAGCCCAAACAGACTTAAGACAAGAGGGATAGAAGGAAGAAAGACTGAGGGCAATTGGGATTTGATCCCATGGGAATCTTCAGAGGAGCCTGTAGGATGCCTCTCCGAGCTGTCTGTCTGAGGGCCACCAGGAGAGGTCTTTATCCATTGGCTCTGATAGGGCTGCTGCCCGGGGCATTGCATCTCCCCACCACCACTTCCAGATCCTGATGGTGCCTGTGTGCTAGACAGTGGGCTGCAGTCTATGATGTCAGGGACACCCCAAAATAGAGGGCAAAAGACACACAGGACATGTCTGGGGCAAGATGCTCTTGGTGTGAGATGAGTCAAAGCCCACACTGAGTTGTTTGCCTCAGTTACAGCTAGGATCAGAAAGAAGACCAAGAGGATGGGAATTTAACACCAAACGACCTGCTTCAATACTTTCGAAAATTATCTACTGAAACTCAGGAAAATGCTTCTCATCCTCACAAATATGAAAGAAGCCCAAGTCCAGAAAGCAAAAGACAAAATGAGATGAATAAGGAAATAGGTGGATTAGGAAAGACTTAAGGAATTAAAAATTGAAATTCAGCAACTGAAATCCACGCTATAAGCAGCAGAGACAAATATAGAAGTTTTAGACAATAGAGCTATTTGAAAGAAAGCTCAAGAAACACTTCCAGATTGTAGAGAAGAAGAACAAATTTCTCATTTTTATATAAGAAAGAATGTGGCGGACAGAAATCCAATTCATGAGTCATTGGTTACCATGCTGGGAGATACACCTGGTGTATTGGGATCACAAGGAAGGAACAACTCAAACCAAGAGTTTTCTCAATTCAGAGGCTGTATTAGTTATCTGTTGCTGCATAACAGCCACAAACTGAGCAGCTTAAAACAACACACATTTATTATCTCAGTTTCTGTGGGTTGAGAGTTTGGGCACAGCTTATCAGGGCCTTCTGCTTCATGGTCTCTCACCAGGCTGCAATCTTATCTCAAAGCTTGACTAGGGAAGGATCCACTTCCAAGATCAGGTGGTTCGAGCAGAATTTAGTTCCTTGAGAGTTGTTGGTCTGAGGGCCTTAATTTCATGCTGGCTGTTGGCCACAAGCTACCTCAGCTCCTTGCTATGTGGGCCTCTCCATACAGAGTTCACAACATAGTAGTTTGTTCCATCAGAGCTGAGAGACAATCTGCAGGAGAGACAGAAGTTACACTCTTATGTAACATAATCATGGAAGTGATACAGCATCACCCCTGCCGCATTCTGCTGCTCGTTAGAATCAACTCACAGGTTCCTCCCACGCTCACTGAGGGATTGTGAGACTTTGCAGGGTTTGGATGTAGGAATATAATGTTCTGCCTTAAGGTTTTAATAGTATCACTCTAGATGCTATGTGGAGAAGCACAGAAGCATGTTAGAAAGAGGGATCCTAGGTATATTTTCAGGATATAACTTGGTTTCTCTCACTCTCTCGGTAGCTATCAAATTGACTCAGTACCATTTATTTAAAAGACGAACTTTTTCCTATTTGTTTATTCGAAGGACCGTTTGTTTTACTGCATACCATACATCACCATTATCTTAAATTCACTGAATATACATGCATGGATTTATTTCTGGATTCTGTAATCTGTTCCATTGCTTTGTCTATTCTTACACCAACACCATACTGTCTTAATTATTATAGTTTTATAAGTCTTGATATTTGGTAGCATAGGACCTCAGGCTTGTTCTTTATAAGATTGACTTGAATATTCTTAGGCATCTGCATTTTAGAAACACTTGCCAATTTTCATAATTTTGGTGGGATTTTGATTGGGATTATTTCCTAGGTATTTGGTAGTTCATGATGCCATCATAAACACAATTGCTTTTATATCATTTCTTATTGTTTATTGCTAGCACATAGAAGTATGATTAACTTTTAAATTAATCTTATATCAGGCAACCTTGTTAAATTCACTCATTAATTCTAATATATTGATTCTCTTGTTTTTTTCTATGTACACAAAAATTTTACCTCTAAATCATTTTCCCCTTCTAATATTTATAATTTTTATTTCTTTTTCTTGTCTTATTGCACTGGCTAGAATATCCAGTACAAAGTTGACTAGAAGTAGTCATAGCGGGCATTCTTGTCTTATTCCCAAACTTAGAGGAAAAGCAATCAAAATTACACCATGAAATATGAGATTTGTTAAATCTTTTTGTAGAAATCCTTTACAGAGAAAGCTCTCCTGTATTTCTAGTTTCCAAAGATTGGTTTTAATGTGAAACAATTTGAATTGTGTCAAATACTTCCTCTTCATCTATCAAGATGATCATATTTTTTCTCTTTTTCTGTCAATGTAGTGAATTATATGATTAGTTTTCAAATTGTAAACAAGACTTGCATTCCTAGAGTGAAGACTAGTTGGTTGTGATGCATTACTCTTTTATATGTCACTGGATTTTATTGGCTTATATTTTGTTTAGCATTTTGTATTTATGTTCCCAAGGGAGACACACCTGTTATTTTCCTTTCTTGTAATGTCCTTGACAAGTTTGGTTATTAAGGTACCCAAGTCATTCCATCCTCATAAATGAGATGGAACATGTTCATTTTTGTGTTCTATGGAAGAGACTGCATATTGATGATATTTTTTCCTTGAATGTTTGAGAGAATTCATCAGTGAAGCCACATGGGCTTGAAGTTTTCTATGTAGGAAATTTTTAAATAACAGGTTTAGTTTTTTAATAGACAAAGGACAATTCAAATTTTCTATTTCTTCCTATGTCAATTTTGGTAAAATTTTCAGGAAATATATATATATATATTTTATGTAAATTGTCAAATTTATTGATATAAACTTGTTTTGAATATCCTCTTATCTTTTTAATATCATAGTATTTTCAGTGTTGTCTCTTTCTTCATTCCTGTTATTGGTAATTTGTGTTTTCTCTCTTTATCAATGTTGCTAGAGACATGATTTTATTAATCTATAAAAAAAGTCAACTTTTGGCTTTGTTGAGTTTTTCTATTTGCATTTTTTAAATTAAGACTGTATGTTTTTAGAGAAGTTTTAGGTTCATATAGCAAAAATTAGGGGAAGATACAGAGATTGCTCATATACTCCCTATCCCCACACATGCATATCCTCCCCTGTTATCAACATCCCCCACCAGAGTGGTACATTTGTTACAACTGGTGAACCTACGCTGACACATTGTAATCACCTGAAGTTCATAGTTCACATTCAGTTCACTCTTGGCGTTGTGCATTCTATGACTTTGCACAAATGTATAATGAAATGTATCCATCTTTATGATAGCATACAGGGTGTTTTCACTGCATTTATATGATTCCTTTCTCTCTTAGCATATCATTTATTCTTTTTTTCACTGTTCTTAGTGGTTGCCCTTGAGTTTGTAATGTACATTTACAGCTAATCAAAGTCCACTTTCAAGTAACATATACTATTTCACAGGTGGTGTGAGTACCTTATAATAACAAAATAATCCTGGTTCCTCCCTCCTGTCCTTTGTATCATTGTTGTCATTCTTTTCACTTATACATAAACATATATATTACTAAATATATATGGTATATACATATAATAAGCACACATAATCAAATACATTGTTGGTATTACTTTTAACAAACTGTGATCTGTTAGATCAATTAAGAATAAGAAAAATAAAGGTTTTTATTTTACCGTCACTTATTCCTACTTTGACGCTCTTTCTTACTTTTTGTAGATCTGAATTTATAACCTATATTGTTCTTCTTTTCTCTAAAGAATTTCATTTAACATTTCTTGCAAGGCAGGTCTACTGACAACAAATTCCCTTGATGTTTGTTTGAGAAAGTCTTCATTTCTTCTTCATTTTTGAAGGATAATTTCACAAGGTACAGAATTCTAGGTTGGTGGGTTATTTATCTCAATATGTTAAATATTTCACTGCACTCTCTTGTTGCTTTCATGGTTTCTGAGGAGATGTCAGATGTAATTTTTATCTTCTTTCCTCTACAGGTAAGGTGTTTTTTTTTTTTTCTAGCTTCTTTCAAGAGTTTTTCTCCATCTTTGATTTTTCTGTAGTTTGAAAATGATATGCCAAGTGTAGTTTTGGGGGGCATTTATGCTGTTTGGTGTTCTCTGAGCTTCCCGGGTCTTTGGTTTGGTATCTGACATTAATTTAGGGAAATTCTCGGTCATTATTGTTTCGAATATTTTTTCCCTCCCTTCCTTCCTTCCTTCCTTTCCCTTCTAGTATTCCCATTACACATATGTTACACCTTTTCTAGTTGCCTCACAGCCTTGGATACTCTGTCTTGTTTTTCTCACTCTTTGTTCTCTTTGCTGTTTGGTTTTCAAGAATCCTACTGATACATCTTCCAGCTTGGAGATTCTGTTCTTGGCCATGACCAGTCTACTAATAAGCCCATCAAAGGCATTCTTTATTTCTATTACAGTGTTTTTTATTCTTTTTGGTTTCTTTTTGGTTCTTTCTTAGGATTTCCATCTCTCTGCTTACATTGCCTATCTGTTCTTGCATGCTGTCTACTTTCTCCATTAGAGCCTTTAGTATATTAATCATAGGTGTTTTAAATTCCTAATCTAATAATTCCAACATCCCTGCCATATCTGGTTCTGATGCTTTCTCTATCTCTTCAAATTGTGTTTTTAGGTTTTGGTATGCTGTGTAATTTTGTCTTGATAGCCAGATATGATATACTGAGGTTAAAAGGAACTGCTATAAGCAGGCCTTTAGTAATGTGGTGGTGAGGTGTCAGGGGAGGGTGTAGCATTCTATAGTCCCCTATTAGGTCTCAGTCTTCTAGTGAGTCTATGCCTCTGGGTTGTGAACTTTGTACAAGTTTCTCAGTGTTTTCTACCCCCATAGATGGGACACGATGGCTAGAGCTAGCTGGAGTTAAATATTTCCCTTCCTCCAGGTCAGTTAGGCTTTGATGTCACCCTAGCAGGTTAGGCTGTGGTTAGTTAGTTTCCCCTGAGGGCAGCTCTTGTTAAGAAGAACAGAATGCTTTAGCATATTTCAAAATGGTTCCTTTTTCTCTCCCACTGCCAGAAGCACAAGGTGATTTTTCTCCAGTATTTACTGTGAGAACCTGGTTGGTTTCCTGGAGGTAAATCTCACAAAATTGAGGGGATCCCCCTATGGCTGGATTCCCCTGGAGTTCTTCACTCTCAGAGTAGTCTACACTGAGCCTCCAGCAATTCATCAATTATGGTTCAGGGTTTCCTGCCCTGGCACTGGTTCCCCTGGGGGTTTCCACTTGTACGTCTCTGCTCTGGTAAGCTGTGATGACCTGTGTTCTCCTGTATGTCTCTCCAGTCTTGGAGGCAGTGGTTTTCTCTGTGTCCTTACCCTCTCTTACAGATCCAAGAAGAGTTGTTTTTTCAGTCAGTTCAGCTTTTTGATTATTGTTAGGACAGAGTGGCAACTTCCAACTCCTTACATGCAGAACTGTAATGCATTTGTATCATATTTCATGGAATTCTGCTGTTTGCTTTACCCTTTCCATTTCATTTCTTTAGGTTTGATTTACTTTTCTTTTTCCAGCCTTTTTAGATGTAAGCAAAAATATATAATTTTCAGATGTGCTTCTTCACTATTGTATACATTTAAGACTATAAAATTTCCTCTATGAACTATGGTTAGAGAACATACTTTGAATAACTTCTGTCATTTAAATGTGTTAAGATTTGCTTTATGCCCAGAATGTGGTCAATTTTGGTGAATATTCCATGTACCCTGGAAAGGTTTTGTATTCTTTCATTGTTGGATGCAGGGTGCTATCATCAATTGGGTTATATTTGTTAAGTTTTTCAGAATTTCTATATATCTTTACTGTATATCCCTTTTTAGATTATTTTATTGGTTATGGAAAGATGTGTGTTATAATCTCACACTCTGTGGATTTGTCTATTTCATCTTTTACTTTTGTCAATTTCAGTTTTACATATTTAGAATCTATGTTATTTGGCGCATACAGAGTGACAATCATTAAATCCTCCTGGTGGATTGATTCTTTCGTCATTATGAAATATCTTCTTTTTTCTCTAGTAGTTCTTCTTTCCTTAAAGTCTGCTGTGATACAAGTTTCTATACCAGTTTTCCTTCTTTTTTTTTCCACTTTTTTAGAATATATACTTTTCCACCACTTTATTTTCAAACTTTCTATCTTTATTGAGGTGTTCTCTTGTAAATAGCATATAGTTAGATTAGTTTTCTAGTTTTCTCACTCAGTTTGGTTGGCTTATTCTTTTAACCGGACCAACTACCTTATTTATGTTTAACAATACTACAGATATATTTGTGTTTACATTTACCATCTTATTTTTTTTCTCTGTTTGACAAGTTTCTTTTCCTCTTTCTTTTATTGGGGAAGGGTGTGTGTGTGCATGTGTGTATTTATTTAATTATATAAATATATAATATACATATTCTTTCTTGCTACCTGTACAATATTTTACCCTTTAGTTATTACCCTGGTATTTACAGTGTGCATTCTTAGCTTATTACAGTCTGACAGAAATTATTACTTTTCTTAGTTCCCTGATAATGCTAGTGCTTTAGAACAGTTTCACTTATTTTATCATCCACATGACTTTGCCTTATATTTGGCATGCATTTTAATTCTATGTGTATTTTAAACTGTGTAAGGAACTGTTGCTATTGTTTTATATAGTCAATATTCATTTAATTTACTCTCATTTTCCTTTATTCCCTCTTGAATTTCCATGTTTCCATTTTGGTTCCTTTTCCTTCTACCTAAAGAACTCCCTTTTAGTTTTAGTTTTAGTACAGTTCTTTGGCAATACATTTTCTCACTGTTTGTTTGCAAATGTCTTTATTGCATCTTCATTTCCAAAGGATATATTTCTGAGTGTTTAATTCTAAGTTGACAGCTATTTTCTTTCAACACTTCAGATATCCTATTGTCTTCTACCTTCCATTGTTTCTATTGAGAATTCAACTTCAGTTTTATTTTTTTACTTTGAAGTTAGTTTTCTCTTGTTGTTTTTAAGATCTTTTATCTTTGATTTTCAGCAGTTTTACTATAATATAATCAGGTATGATTTTGTTTGTATTTTACCTATTTGTCATTCACAGATCTTTTTGAATCTGTGCATTGATGTCTTTTTATCAGTTCTGGATAATTCTTGGCCATTATCTTTTTCAAATATTTCTTCTGCCCCATTCACTTTCCTTATATGTCTCTAGTTATGCATTATGTATGTTATGTTTTCACTATATACGTCGTGTCTTTTACGTTCTTTTCTGCTCTTTTTTATTCTTTCTCTCTGTGCTTGTTTGAATATTTTCTATTGATTTGTCTTAACTTACAAGTTATTTCTTCTGTTGTGTCTAATCTGCTTATTAAACTCATTCTTTTGAGTTATTAATTTTGAATATTACATTTTGTGTTCTAGGATTTCAGCTTGATTCTTTTTATTAAATTAAAATTCTCCATTGTTTTTGCCATCTCCTGTATATCTTGGATATGTTAATCCTTTTAATTAATACATTCTAAAGTCATTGTCTACTAATATCTAGATCACCTGTGAGTCTTTTTAAATTGTTTTTTTTTTTCTTTCTCTAGGCTTTTTGGTCATTTGGTCCTAGGGAATCTTGATTAAATGCTGGACATTGTGTATAAAATAATTGGAGAGGTTCCAAATAAATCTATTCTTTTCCTTGTAGGCAGGTAGATGCTGACTGATCACTTTAATCTGATCAGAAACTGTGCTGAGTCAGGTGTGGTTGCAGCTTTAGAGAGGCTCCATTGACCTCTTATCCATAGTCCTAGGGCACAGTTCTCCAGGGATTACAAGAACTTTGTTTGTACACATGAGCCCTTCCTCTTGAAGTGCCTGAACTATCTTGTCTCCTCAACAAGTCAAGCTTGTTGAATATGCTTCTCCACTTTTCAGAGGTTCCCCCCCACCATGACCTTCTTCTCTTTGCAGCTTCAGGATTCAGCAAATGTCTTGAGAGGTAAATTGTCCATGTGTCAAGCTTAGTTCTTTTCCCTTCCCTTCTCATTAAAATGTTGGCTCTTCAAGTCTCTAATTTTTCTTCTTCAACTCCAGAAGATTGCTAGAGCTTCTGCTGGTTTCACTGTTCCCTGGTAATAACCCTTTGTCTAAGCAGAACTCAGATTCTTAGCCTCTTTCCTCTGTGCTCAAAGTTAGCAAATGCTTCCAGGGAAGAAGTGGCTGCTGAACATCATCTAACTAATCCCTGGTTTCCACCATCTGGAATATTGGTGCTTCTAGTCCTGTTTGCTTCAACAGTCCCCAATGCCCTTAAGTGGATTTTTTTAATTTTATTTTACTTTAATTTGAACTATTTTCTGACATTTTGTTGTTGGTGGTGGTTTTGTTTTTTTAATTTATTTTATTGAGGTCATATTGGCTTGTAACATTGTGTAAATTTCAAATGTACTTCACTATATTTCAGTTTCTGTATAGACTACTTCAAGTTAACCACCAATAGTCTAGTTTCTATCTGTCACCATATGTATGTGCCCCTTTACCCCTTTTGCCTTCCCCCCACCTTCTTCTCTGGTAACCACTAATCTGTTCTCCTTATCTATGTGTTTGTTTACCTTTCACATATGAGTGAAATCATATGCTGTTTGTCTTTCTCTCTCTGGCTTATTTTGCTTAGTATAATACCCTCAAGGTCCATCTATGTTGTTGCAAATGGAACAATTTTGTCCTTTTTATGGCTGAGTAGTATTCCGGTGTGTGTGTGTGTGTGTGTGTGTGTGTGTGTGTGTGTGTGTCTGTGTGTCTGTGTGTGTGTACACCACATCTTCTTTATCCATTCATCTGCTGATGGGCACTTGGATTGCTTCCATGTCTTGGCTAATGCTGTGATGAACATAGGAATGCATAAATCTCTTTGACTTGTTGATTTCATGTTCTTTGGATAAATACCCAGTAGTGGGATAGCTGGGTCATATGGTATTTCTATTTTTAATTTTTTGAGAAATCTCCATACTGTTTTCCATACTGTCTGCACCAGTTTGCATTCCCACCAGCAGTGTATGTGGGTTCCCTTTTCTCCACATCTTCTCCAACACTTGTTATTTCTTGTCTTAATAATTATAATCATCCTGACATGTGTGAGGTGATATCTCATTGTACCTTTGATTTGCATTTCCGTAATAATTAGGATCAATGAAACTAAGAGATGGTTCTTTGAGAAGATAAACAAAATTGACAAACCCTTAGCCAGACTCACTAAGAAAACAAGAGAGAATGTTCAAATATATAAAATCAGAAATGAAAGAGGAGAAATTACAACAAACACGACAGAAATACAAAGGATTATAAGTGAATACTACAAAAAGCTGTACGCCAACAAACTGGATAACCTAGAATAAATGGCTACATTCTTAGACTCATACAGCCTCCCAAAACTGAATCAAGAAGACATAGAGAATCTGAGTAGACCAATCACAAGTAAAGAGATTGAAACAGTAATCAAAAACCTCCCCAAAAATAAAAGCCCAGGACCAGATGCCTTCTTTGGTGAATTCTACCAAACATTCAAAGAAGATTTAATACCTATCCTTCTTAAACTATTCCAAAATATTGAAGAGGACAGGATGCTTCCTAACTCATTCTATGAAGCCAACATTACCCTGATACCAAAACCAGACAAGGACAACACAAACAAGGAAAATTACAGGCCAATATCGCTGATGAACATAGATGCAAAAATCCTCAACAAAATGTTAGCAAATTGAATACAACAATACGTTAAAAGGATCATACACCATGATCAAGTGGGATTTATTCCAGGGATGCAGGGATGGTTCAACATTCACAAATCAATCAACGTGATACACCACATTAGCAAAATGAAGAATAAAAATCACATGATCATCTCAATAGATGCCAAGAAAGCATCTGACAAGATCCGACATCCATATATGATAAAAACTCTCAATAGAATGGGTACAGAAGGAAAGTACCTCAACATAATAAAGATCATATATGACAAAC
This sequence comes from Tapirus indicus, assembly GCA_031878705.1. Classification (NCBI taxonomy): domain Eukaryota; kingdom Metazoa; phylum Chordata; class Mammalia; order Perissodactyla; family Tapiridae; genus Tapirus; species Tapirus indicus. Next base: position 78,667,579 of record CM062921.1, read on the forward strand.
CCACAGCCAATATCATTCATAATGGTAAAAAACTGAAAGCCACTCCTCTGAGAACAGGAACAGACAATGATGCCCACTCTCACCACTCTTATTCATCATAGTACTGGAAGTTTTAGCCAGAGCAATTAGGTAAGAAAAAGAAATAAAAGGGATCCAAATTGGAAAGGAAGAAGTAAAACTCTCACTGTTTGTGAATGACATGATGCTCTATAGAGAAAACCCTAAAGAATCCACCAGAAAACTATTAGAAATAATCAACAACTACAGCAAAGTTGTAGGGTATAAAATCAACATACAAAAATCAGTTACATTTCTATACACTAATAAACTATCAGAAAGACAAATCAATAATACAATCTCATTTACAAATGCAACAAAAAGAATAAAATGCCTAGGAATAAATTTAACCAAGGAGGTGAAAGTCCTATACACTGAAAACTGTAAGTCGTTATTGAAAGAAATTGAAGAAGACATGCAGAAATGGAAAAATATTCCATGCTCATGGATTGAAAGAATAAACATAATTAAAATGTCCATATGACCTAAAGCAATCTATAGATTCAATGCAATCCTAATCAGAATCCCAATGACATTCTTCATGGAAATAGAACAAAGAATCTAAAATTTATATGGGAGCACAAAAGACTCTGAAGAGCCAAAATAATTCTGAGGAAAAAATGTGGATTTAGAAAATATGTCATATCTGGCTTTTCAAGTTGGTCTCATCAACATCTTTTAATTTTTTCTACCATAGGCTACTCCATCATGCATGGAAATAAAAGTCCCTAACTTGTATTTTTAACACTGGTATTGAAAATGGGTCCATTTCTTCCCAGATGCAGAATCTTTAGATATAAAACTTGAGTGCTATCACTAGCCGTGTTTAACACTGCTTGGAGAAATTTCGCCACAATAAGAGACAATGAAGCTAACACACACACATACACTTATGAAAGATGAAGAAAATGTCCTTTATAGCATTTGCAGTCCTAGTTTCAGTTTTTCTTGAGACCCATCCTTACCCTTCTTATAGTTTGGCTATTCATTTATTTCTTGTATTTGTGAGTTAATAGGTTTAAGTTTTTTCATAAGCTATTTTTGGGTTGGGTATATGTCATTTTAAAGCCAATAGTCCTAATTAATGTAGGAACATGAACTTGGAATTGGAGTGTTATAAACAACAGATTATAAAATATGAAGAGATACACAGAGCAAGGAAAGTGAGCGTCCCTTTATTTGTGGCCAGATTGTGCCTGTTATCCAGTAGTGTGGTGGACATACTCTAAGATAGTCCCCTTGGTCCTCACCTCCTGGTGTTCAGACCCTTGTGTGATCTATCCTTGAATGTAGATGACACCTCTGACTTGCTTCTAATCAATAGAATATGGCAAAGATGATGGATGTCACTCCTGTGATTTCATTATGTTATATAAGACTCCATCTTACTGGCACTTCTCTCTTTCTCATTTAAAGAAGCAAGCTGCCATGTTGTAAGAGGGCCACATGTCAAGGACTTCCAGGCAGCCGTTAGGAGCATAGGGTGGCCTCCAGCCAATAGCCAGCAAAAAGCTAGTCCCCTCAGTCTTACAGTGACAAGTAAACGAATTCTGCCAACAAGCTGAGTGAGGTTGGAAGTGGGTCCATTACCAGTTGAGCCTCCTGATGAGAATCCAACCCTGGCCAACACCTTGACCAGAGCATTGTGAGGACCCATCGAAGCTGTGCCCAGACTCCTGACCCTCAGGATCGGCAAGATGATACATGAGTGTTGTCTTAAGCTTTTAGGTTTGTGATAATTTGTTGCTTGGCAATAGAAAATCAATATACATAGTTACATAATGAAAAAGAAAAAAATTAATATGCTTGCTGTTGGAATGGGGGACTTCTTCCCAACTCCTATTGCTTCTTTCCAGGCCAAGAGATCTCCAGCTGTAACATATCTGCCTTCTTCCACCCTCATCCACTCCTCTCCCGCAGAGGCACAGGTTGAGAATGACCGATGTGTTACTGGAGAATGTTGAAGGAAATACTGGGCAGATATGTCCCCATCCATCCCTTTCCTCTTCCTCTTAGAAGCAAGCAGCCCCACAGTTAGCATAAGTTCTTCTCTGTTTCTCCAGTGGCAGGTCCCCTACACAGGGTCACTTGTGTCCTCCCATTTCACAGCTGTTCATTATACGGCCCATTTGCACCCTCGCCAGCATTGAATATTAATATACACCTTTACCTCTGCCATTTTAATAGGCAACATCTGGATCTTGCTCTTTTAACCAGTTTATAATGAGTTGGATTTTTCACATGTTTACTATCGCTAGGAATTCTTCTTTTATTGTTTTCTATTCCTATCCTTTGGCTGTATTTCTTTTAGAGTGCTTATATTTACTTACTGACTTGGATGAGTTTTTTTTACAAATTAAGAATATTAATTTTTTCTCTCATATATTCCTGATATTTTTCAATGTAAGAGGTTTAAAATTTTCTATGGTTAAACCTATTGATATCTCACTTGTTTTTCCTTCTCTTTCTACTCCTTCCTCCTCCTTCACTTTTGTGCTTAAGTTACTTGCCATTAAGGGATGATTTAAATATTCACCATACTTTTCCATGGTTTCATTGTCCATATTTAACTCTTTAATTCAACCAGAATTTATGACATATTATGGAGTGAGGAGCTATTTTTGTAAATACTTAGTTGTTCAAACTCCAACACTTATTTGTGAAGCTATATTTACTACATGTCAATGGATTAAATATTTAGGGTTTGTTTGGAGCTTATTTTTTGTTCTATTAAATTATGCTAATTTTATTTGGAAACCTTAGCCAGATGATGAAACCCATTGCACAAACTTTCAAAAGCACAGCCTTTATTTCAAAGGTAAAGAGAACAAATATCTGCTGAGCTCCTTGGTGGTTTCAGGCCACTTCACAAAGAAAAAGATTTTGGAGATGAAGCTACTTATGACACTCACATCAAAAGTGGTAGAGAAGTGTCCTCAGTTGTCTGACTCCACATTTATTTCATCTTCATGCCTCTTTGTACAGGCACAGAGTCATAAAATTAAGTCCAGCTGAATTCTACTTACCTCACCTCATCACACTAACTTTATAGCATTTTCTCTGCCTTTTACTTTTTAAAGGGCCATACCATCCTAATAGCCAGTGAGGTGGTGGTGGAGGGGTGGGGGATGGGGTAAGAGGAATAAATGTTAGGTGAGGGTGGCAGAGGAAGCCCCTATAAACACTACACATCTCCAGTTAATCAACAGTGAGCATTCTAACCCTGCAGCCCAGGCTTTTGTGAACTAACTTGGGGCATCATTAGCACAAAGACATATAATTCCTCAAGCAAAGAGTCCTCTGAGGCCTCCATTTCTCTGGCACGCACTGAATCCAGCCTGTAGACTTTTCTCTTAGTTGTCATAATTCCCCTGAAACCCATCTGTTTCTGATTTACAAAGATTTAACAAAGACTCCCAGAGTCACCTATGACTAGGAGTGGCCCCTAAAAACTTGCCCCAAGCATCCAAGCTCCCTGGGAGCACCCACTGGAGACCTGCCTCCGTGAGATAACAAAGTCCACAGAGACAGGCAGATAATGGCCAGACCCCAGGATCCCTGCAGCCACGGCCAGGGCTCAGTCTCTGCCTCCAAGATCCAGAGGCTTCTTTTCGCTCTTACCTGAAATTTTCTGGGAGTAATTAATACTCAAGAGAAGCATCAATAGAGTAGTGAGCCAGAGTTCCAGGAAGCAGCCCTCCAGGGTGGCTCCATTCTGGGTTGAGGAAGCACAGGCTTCTCTCCTGGACTGTCACATGTGTCTCTTCTGTTTCCTTTGCTACCTCCACTGAGTGCTGTGCTGTGGGAAACACCAGGTGCAGAGTGTGATATATGAGGAGTCAGAAAAGCTAGGAGAGCTGGGATCCTCTTTTGGAAATCCCACAGTGTTTCCATGTGGCCATGTGTTTTAATGTTGATGACTAATTTGCAAAATGTATTTCCTTTATACAAGCCTTAGTCCCTACAATGGCTTCAAGAAGTACACATCATGATCAACAATTTACTAGTGTGGAGGCTATGTTTGGGAAACAAATCTTTGCACATAAATTCCTATGTACTGGGGCTTTAAGTTTTGTAGGATGGATCTCCCCAGTGTGATTGCTGGATCAAAGGCTATGCATGTTCTAAATGTCACTAGGTACTGTCAGGTTCTAGTCCACAAAAGTTGCAGCAGTTCACACACCTGGAGCAGAGCAATGGGACCTTTTTCTGGTATCCTTTGCTTGCACTGACTGTTGTAATTAGTTAAGTATTGGCCTATATGATAGGTAAAATTTTATTTCACTGTTTATTATTTTACTTTACATTTTCTTGATTACTAGTGTGTTTGACATGCACTTTTCCTCTTCTGAGAATTATCCTTTTCTATTGTTTGTCAATTTTTTAATTGGATTGTTTGTCTTTCTCTTTGGAGTGATTAGCATATTAAGGACACTAACCTTTATTTGTCAGATATGATGTAAATATTTTCTTCCGATCTGTCATTTTGCACTTGATTTGTTTATATATATAAATATTTTTTGCTGTATAGAATCTTAATAATATTTTATGTAGTTGAATATGCAGCTTTTATTATATTTTTTAAAATAATGAACTTTATGGCTTCTCTTGCTAAGAGGTATGAACAGCCATATGATGGGATATTGTACAGCCATTTATTAAAGGAAATCACACTTCTCTCCAACCTAAAAAGACAATTTATTTCAAAATTCTTGCATGGGCAAAAAGAAACCACATGTGGTACTGACCTTTTTCATTTTTAAGATAAGACCAATCAGCAAATAAGATCACATCCAGATTTTGGAAAGGAGTATCTAGATGTCCAGTTTTGGGCATAGATACTTTCTGTTAAAAACACACTCATAGCCCAGTCATCAGGTAAGGGGAGAAGAGTGGCCAATTTCACTAACGGAACAATTCATCTGAAGCTGCAGTTTCTCAGAGGCAGGGAGAAGAAGCCTTGGCTACTGGATGGAGAGACAGGCTACACACACTGTGTTGTTGATGGGTGTTTTACATTTACATCGCTAGACCGTGACCTGAACTTTCCTGGACATGCAGGAAGAAAGGTTTATGATCATCTGGAAGACACAGCAGAGCTGGTGGTTGAAGGGGCATTTCAATGTTACAAAAAGGTGTCTTTAACATCTGAGTTCCACAGAAGTGAAGCTTATGTAAGGGCCTTGATAGCAGAAAAACTGGATCACCATCATCTGCAATAAACAGTAAATCCAAGAAATTCTCTCAATTGTCTTTTAGAAAACAAATTTTGGATAATTTTGAATAGTCAACAATCATTCCCCAACTAACTCCTACCTTTAGCTGATAAGTCCTGATGGAGATCACGAATTGTTGCCTTTTAGGATGGGGAAGGTTTTCCTTAAAAACTTTGTATATTTTTTAAACCAATTCAGTCAGTAGATATTTAGAATCGGTTTTAGAAGAATCAGAATTAGTGAAGCATGAAAGGAGATCATCTACATGTTGTGTCAAGGTAGATCAGAAGAAACACTTTATTTTAGACACCCTGATCTAAAAGCTGGGAGATATGAGATGAAGCCTCAATAAAGCATCATGAAGTTATCACTGTCCAAGTATATTGTAACTTTTCCCCAATAAAGGCAAATAAATATTGACTGTCTTTATCTACTGGGATAGTAAAGAATGTTGACTACAAGTCTGTGTTATGGAAGAATTTATCTTCAGGTAGGACTAAGGGCCCTGTGCTGTTTGGATTAGACAATATGGAAAAGCAAAGTATACTATTGTATTAATTGCATGCAGATCTTGAACAGAGCCACAATCTCATCCACTTGGCCTTTCTAGAAAAAAACAAGAGTATTACAAGGTTTAGTGAAAGGGATGGTTCATTTTGCTTTTAAATAATATGGGAGATTGGCTTTTCCCATGACCTTTTCACTTGTAATAACTGCACATATCCTCATTTAAAGCTCTCTAATTCTTAGACGATGGAGCGTCTTTCAATTCAGTTTCTGTTTCAGAGACCAGTTGTTTTATCTAAAGGGTCATAAGTTTGTTCTCGGCCCTTAGCTTATCAATTTTTCTAAGTCTGCCTCAAAACGTTCAGCCAAATATTGGAAATCCCCCAATCTACAATTTTCCATACAATTTTATGGCCAAGTTCCCTATTTCAGGTTTTAGCCCATTTGTACAAAGAGAGGACAGGGGTCCTTTCACATTAGCTTTGGAGTCCACCCCAGAATATTGTTTAAAAGTGTTTTGAAACAGAATTCTAGAATGTTCCGTAGATTTGTCTTTTGTTGTTTATAAACTTAAATATCAGTCTTTAAGGAAAGGCTTCAGAAATGACCTACTTTTCTTGCTCTTTCTAATCCTTATTAAGTGTTTTCCATGAGGGAATTTTAAAAATCTTTTTTTAATGTTTTCCACTTGATAGGTTTCAATGATTTTTTTTCTTTATCTGAGAAAAATAAGTTGGTTTGGATCTAGAATCTCTGGCCAGTAAGTGTCTAATAGAATTCAAAACTGCATAACAGTGTTTTGTCTTTTCTGCGGTTTTGGAAGTCTTTTATTATGGCTCTAATATGACTTAGCTTACATTCACCTTCCATTGATGTACTGTCTGGCATAGCAATCTTGGGTGAGTAGTGACCTATTAAGTCAGTAGTCTTCTGGGGAAGACCTTGAGGAGAGTAGTCTAAGTGTGTTGTGAAATCACAGCAGGTAGAACATGATGAAGGCATAACGAGGACGTGTTTATGATGATTCGGGTGGTGTTTCTTAACTTTAGCTATTGCCAGAGAATCTGTGAGGAAGGCTATAATGGAGTTAAAATTTTGCTTTGAGACCTCAGCATACCAGTCAAAAAAGCTTCCTTCTGAATATTTCATACATTTCCTTCTTCTTTCCAGTAGCTACTCTAAGATGTATTGTCTTTGCCATTTCAAAAGTTCCCCATAATGGCCTTTGCAATACTAAATCATGTTTAGTGAAATTGTGCTATTTTAGAATATAAGCGCAAAAATTATGATTATAGTGAGAATACGTATGCGTTCTGCTTGGAGAAGTCTTGATGTGGACACACAGAGGCCCATTTTGACACACAAAAGGAGTGAGTCTTGATAGCCAGCATCTAGTGGTACTTATGAAATGGTGTCTCAGGCTTTCAATTATTAAAAAAAAAAAAAAATTAAATAAAGCTGTAAGACTAATAGCCTAGAAATCATAAGCTTTGGAATAGGAAAATTAAGAATGAGGACCTCCTATGTTAAACAAAGTGATTGCTGTTTTATTTATTTATTTTTTCAACAGAAGGCATAGAAGTACTCTTGATGATGCTTTTTTTTTTTTTTTGAGGAAGAGTGGCCCTGCGCTCACATCTGTTGCCAATATTCCTCTTTTTCTTTTTCTCCTCAAAGCCCCAGTACCTAATTGTGTATCATAGTTGCAGAGTTGTAGCTCTTCTATATGGGATGCCACCTCAGCATGGCTTGATGAGCGGTGAGTAGATCCACAGCCAGGATCTGAACCGGTGAAACCTAGGCTGCCAAAGTGGAATGCGTGAACTTAACTGCTATGCCACCAGGCCAGCCCCTGTGATTGCTCTTTTAAACAAACAAGACATAATCTCCCCAATGAGTGTTTTTTAGAGGAAGGGTGTATTATTCCAGCAAGCAAAAGCTGACCTAACAGTATCTCCATACCTGTTAGACCCTAAGGCCAGCTTAATGGTGACTAAGAAAGTCTGCATCACTCCCCTGACCTTAAGAAGCTTCCCTTTTAACATTCAACCTGGGGTCAACCAAAACAGACAAGAAAAATGAGAGAAAACTTCAGAACTTGGTTAATAACAGTGAAAGAGAATGACAGTATGGAAAGGCATTATACTTCAAGGAGGATAGTTTCTATCACAAACTTCCTATTATTTATAATTTTCAAAGACTAATAATCAAATAATGCATGCAGGAATGCACAAGGACTTACACACCACCAACGCTAAGAAAAAAAAATAAATGCAGCTAGATTCAGTGGTAAGAAGGTCTACAAAAAATTCAAAGTTTCAGATTACCAATGGGGACACTCATCAATCATGATCATATTGAGATGGCCAAAGTTAGCACAATAAAAGGAACCAGAGCTCTTTGGAAAATGGCTGATTACAATGCTGGGGTGAGAAAAAAACAAGATGAGCTTGGAGCACCTTGTGATGTCAAAAAGTTAGGAGGTGCTCAAAAAATAATGGAGACATGTCAGGAGCTAACTTGAAAGGGCTCCCAAGGACCAAATATGGAACCATTTGAGTAACACAATAAACTAGGATAGTAATAGACTATAGATCATTGAACAAAACAAATATCCATGAGTCCATACTGATGTGAATAAAGAATTGAATAAATAAATAAATAAGTGGAGGGAGAAGGAAAACCACTTCCTTATAGTAGAATTCTAATTAATCAGTGTAAATGGGATGATGGAAATAGAACATCACCATTTGAAAATACCACAGTAATAATTGTTTTAGTCAAGAATCATCGTTGGATGCTAAAGTATGGTAACAGAATATTTCCATAGTCTCAAAGCTTCTTCCTATAGGATATTAATTACAAAGGGAAACATAGTAATTTTACAGAGGAGGACTCTGATAGATAGCACTTTAACCAAGTGATCAAAATTAGCATCACTAGTACTAATAAGATATGGTGAGATTATATGCCTCCTAGGATGATGCACTGAGAAAGACACAATGTCATTTATGTGGTATTTTTGACAAAATTGTGTAACCTAACTTTAGTTATGAAGAAATATCAGACAAACTCAAAGTAAGGGTCTTGTGTAAAATAACTAGACACAATTCTTCAAGAGTATCAAAGTCATGAAAGGCAATGAAACATAGAAGAACTGTCCCAAGTTGGAGAATACCTAGGAGGCAAGAAATTAAATGCAACATATACCCCTGGATTGGATCTTGGACCAGAAAAACGATATTAGTGAGATGATTGACAAAATTTGAATAAGATCTGCACATTGAATGTTAATTTCCAGGTTTTGATGATTGTTCTGTGGTTATATAAGGTGTTAATATTAGAGGAAGCTGTTGAAAGGTATATGTGAATTTTTTGTGCTAATTTTGCAAATTATTTGTGAGTTTGAAATTATTTCAAAGTGAGAAGTTAAATTTAAAATTTTAAGAGAAAAAGCAAGTTTAAAATAATGTAATTGATATGATTTAACTTTTGTAAAGAGGAGAAAACACTTATTAAATATATTTAACATATGAGTATATGAGCATAGAGAATTTAAGGCTAAAAACTGAACAACTAACCTGGCTACCTGAAGGGACCATGTTGGGGTGGACTTGGAGGGGGGAGATTGGAAGAAAAGAGATGAGATTATTCACTTTTTCTTTAAACACTTTATGAGTAAAAGGTTAATAAAAATCCTTTCTCCTTCTCTAAGGACAGATTTTCCTTGGGTTACCTTTCCAGCTCTGTTCCTATAGAAATCTTATAAAGGGGGTGTGGCATACAGACTCTCAGGTTGCCTACAGTTATCCCCACCTCTTGGTATTCACACTCTTGTGTAATCCCCTCCCATTGAATGTGGGCAGGATTGTGACTTGCTTCTAGCCAATAGGATATGGGAAAGGTGTGGCATGTCACTTCCATGATTGTGTGACATAAGATTGTAACTCCTATCTTGGTAGCGGACTCTGTCTATGGATTTTCTCCCTTGCTGCCTTCAGTGGAGTAAGCTGCCATATGGAGAGGCCCATGTGGCAAGAAAATGAGAGTAGCCACTGGCAGATAGCCAGCAAGAAGCTGAGGCATTGGTCTGATAACCTGCAAGAACATGAATGCTGCCAACAAACCCACTTGGAAGCAAAACCTTCCCCAGTTGAGTCTTAGATAAGACTCAGGTCTGGCTAACAGTGTGATTAGAGCCTTGTAAGAGATCCTCATGCAGAGAATCCAGTTAAGCCATATGTTGTGACTTTGTTAAACTAATATTTGTTAAGTAGAGCCCCAGGGTATGGGATGGTGAGCCATGGGTCAACAAAGACTGCAAGGAAAAGTGAATTAGAGATATTTATTACTCACAGGTCCTGGAGGAGGTACACAGCATGCCATAAGGGGCCACACAGGGAGGTCAAGGCAGGGTGCAGGCAGAGAGAACACAACAGGACCTGGGGCACATTCTTTGATTAGAGTCTGCAAGTGCAGTGCTTTGGGGTTCCCAGACTAAGGCTGAATTGGTCAATTCAAACCCCAAAGAGCAGGATTTTGGTAAGCTTTGTGGGGGGTCTTATCTAAGGGGAGCACAAGGGAAAGGCTCTGGGCAGTGGGACAGAGTGCTGATCACAAGGGTCATTGGGGGAGGCATATTGGGAACTTGCATTTACTTGTGACTCTGCAGGCTGTTATCTAGGGCATGCACTCATGGGGAAAGTCTAGCATCAGTTCAAGGCCCCTGCAGGCCACTTGGCTGCACAAATGGATGCCAAGGCAGCACTATCATGGAGTAGTTTAGCTAAACTCTCAACACCACACCAAGATTCCACAGAAATTGTCAGATAATCAATGTACATTGTTTTAACTTGCTAAGTTTGTGTAATTTGTTGTGCAGCAATAGATAACTAATACAGCTGGTGTATCAGCTATGTTACTAGGCAGCACTGTTTATGGAAAATGATCACCAGTTGATAAATTGTATCTGGACCTTGTGGGAATCCATATCTTTGGTCTTCCCTGAGTGCAGTGACTCTGCTAACTGGACTGACCCTTGTGAGGACTCTGGGAGCTGTGTCTACAGAATCATTACAAGAAATATGCCTCTATGTAGCATGGGACTTCTAATCCAAGGTAGAACCTACACTCACCTGTGCCCCTTATCTCTTTAAACCTGGGATATCATTTGGGTGGGCAAAGAGAATAATAACTGAACAGCTGCAATGGCTCCTCCCACTGAAGAGAAATGCTCAATTCCGCCCTGCTAGAAAACTGTGCTTCCTGTCCTATATGACTCTAAGTAAATCTGCTGACAAGTGTGGCCCATGGTAGTCTTGTGAGTCCCTGTATTTATACATTCATTTACTATATTCCTGGCACTTTGGCAGTACCTTGGTGAAGAAGACAAATATTGTCCCTGTCCTCAAGGCACTTACATTATAGCAGAGGAGAAAAACAAAAGAGAAAACAAGTAAACAATCAAATTAAAGAAATACTTCAAAATTATGATAAATGCTACAAAGGAAAATAAAAGGAAGCTGAGATAGAGAATAATGGATGGGTCTACTCTATCTTGGTTCCTGGCTTGAGCCACTAGGAATTTGTGGTGTCATTTATTGACATGTTGATGACTGGTGATGACGTTGGGAAAGGGGCTCAGATTGTAAAGGGTAGAGAAAAACCAAGATACCCACTTTGTAAATCTGAGTAATCTGTGAGACATCACCCCAAAGATGTAAAGTGAATAGTTAGATTTGTAAATCTGGAACTTGAAGAGATCACATCTAGAGACATAAATTGAGACATTAATAGCAAGAGAACCCAGGAGTGAGGGAAGAGCTATTATGAAATGAATCTATTCTTACTTGGTATAGACAACATAGAACACAGAGGGGAAAATGTGTGTGAGGTCTTACCTCCAATGATTAATCTCAGCAATCTCTCCTCACCTCCCAAATGCAAGAACATTCAAGAAGTTATCACAATTTTTTCATATACAGTCATCCTCGCTAGTTCATACACTCTATGGCTCTGGCCATGAGAATTACCCTTATAGCATTAGAGTCACAGAAGAAAATATTGGTGAGCAATGATAAGCCCACCTCTCTAGCTTCATCCCTTACCACTTTGCCTTTAGCTCTTTACTATAGGAGATTCTTATCCCAGTTCTAAGTTCACACTCAGTTGTACTGGACGTCTCTCATACTCTCATGTTGAGAGTTTTCCACCTCAAGCGTGTGTATCTCTTTCTTTCTATATCCAAGGTCTTTCTCCAATGTTATAGGAGCTTGCTCATCCCAAGGTTAGGGGAAGTCTGGGAAAGATTTAACACTCCACTTCCCACCTCCCTCCCCAAGGAGCAACCCTCAACCCACGATGAATGGGGGACAGTAGATAAATATTCCATACCTAAGATCTCTTTGCCTAACCCTAGGAATTTAAGATTTTCTCCTTGGTTTTATTTGAAAAGTTTTATAGTTTTACATTTACATTTAGACCTGTGATGCATTTTGAGTTAAATTGGGTTAAGTGTGTGGTTCTTTCTTTTTGCATACGGATGTCAAATTGCCTCAACTCCATTTGTTGAAAAGCTTATCCTTTCTCCATTGAACTGCTTTTGTACCTTTGCATGAAATCAATAGGCCATATTTGTGTAGGTCCATCTCTGGACTCACCATTCTGTTCTATTGATCTGCATGTCTGTTTACCAATACCCCACTGCCTTTATTACTCTGGTTTTTTAGTAAGTCTTAAAATCAGGTAGTGTGATTCCTCCAATTTTATTTTCCTTTTTCAAAATTGTTTAAGCTATTCTAATCCTATGCATTAGAAGAATATTTTGTGTTGTAGAATCAGTTTGTCTATATCTATTTTAAAACTTGCTGAGATTTATATTGAAATTAAATTAAATTTTAAGTCAATTTGGGAAGAATTGACACCTTTACAATATTGATTCATTCAATCCATGGATACAATATTTATTTAGATCTTTTCTTTCATAATCAATTTATAGTTTTCAGCATACCAAACCTGTATATGTTTTGTTATATTTATACTTGGGTACTTAAGATTTTTGAGATGTTGTAAATGGTATTTTTAAAAATGTCTGTTTCCAATTTTACCTTGCTAGTGTATAGAAATATGATTGATTTTTGTGTGTTGAGCTTGTAACCTGCAACTCGTTGAACTCACTTATTAGTTCTGAGAAGTTTTCTGTATTTTCTTTGGGTTTTTCTATGAATACAATCATGTCATCTATTAGTAGGCACAGTTCATTTCTCCCTTTACAATCTATGTGCCTTTTATTTCTCTTTCTTACCTTATTGTACTAGCTGGGACTTATAGTATGATGTTGAGTAGGAGTGGTAAGAGAGGACATCCTTGATTTGTTCTTGAACTTAAAAGTACTCAGCCTTTCACCATTAAGTATGTTAAGTGAAGCTTTTTTGTGAACACCCTGTTTGGATTGAAGAAGATTGCTGAGAAATTTTCATCATGAATAGATATTGAATTCTGTCATATGCTTTTTCTGCATCAATTTCTATAATGATGTGGTTTTTCATTTGACTGCTAATATTGGTTGATTTTCAAAAACTGAACTATCCTTGAATTCCTTATTCAATCTGCTACTATTTTGTTGAATTTTTTTGCATCTATGTCCATGAAGGATATTTGTCTTTAGTGTTCTTTTTCATACTGTCTTTATCTAGTTTGGTGTCAGGGTGACGGACTCATATAATGAGTCAAAAATTGTTTCCTCTTCTATTTTCTGGAAGAGATTTGTAGAATTAGTGTTATTTCTCCTTTGAATGTTTGGTAGAATTTACCAGTGAAACCATCTGGGCCTAAAAATTTATTTATTGGAAGTTTGTTTTTATAACATTTTTATTTTAGAATAGTTTTAGATTTATAGAAAATTCATGAAGTTAATACAGAGAGTTCCCATACACCCACACCCAGTTTCTCCCACTATTAACATCTTATATTAGCATGGCACATTTGTTACAACTAATAAACCAATATTAATACACTATTTTAGGAAATTGCCACAGCCACCCCAACCTTCAGCAACTGCCACCCTGATCAGTCAACAGCCATCAACGTCAAGGTAAGACCCTCCACCAGCAAAACGATTACAATTTGCTGAAGGCTCAGCATTTTTTACCAATAAAGTATTTTTAAATTAAGGTATGTACATTGTTCTTTTAGACCTAATGCTCTTGCACACTTAATAGATTACAGTATAGTGTAAACATAACTTTTATAGGCACTGGGAAACCAAAAACTTCGTTTGACTCATTTTATTGCAGTACTCATTTTATTGTGTTGATCTGGAACCCAACCCTTGATATCTCCAAGATATGCCTATACTTTCTTTTTCGGAAAGTTATTAACTATTGAATCAATTTATTTTTAGGGGTATAGGGCTATTAAATTTATCTTTTTTCTCCTTGTGTGAGCTTTGGTAGTTTGTATCTTTCAAGGAATTGACCCACTTCTAAGTTATCAAATTTGTGGTCATAGAGTTGTTCATAGTGTTCCTTTATTATTCTTTTAATGTTCATGGGACCAGTAGTGATCATCTCTCATTTCTTTCTGAGATTGATAATTCATGTCTTCTCTCTTTTTTTTTTCTTGGTTACCCTGGCTAGAGGTTTATCAATTTTATTGATCTTTTTAAAGAACCAAATTTTGGTTTCATTGATTTTTCTCTATTGTTTTCTTGTTTTACTGATTTCTGCTCCAATTTTTATTACTTCTTGTCTTCTGGTTACTTTAAGCTTAAATTGCTCTTTATTTTATTTCCTAAGGTGGAAGCTTATTTTATTGATTTTAGATCCTTTTTGTATTCTAATATATGCATTTAATGCTGTAAATTTTCCTTTAAGCACTGCTTTTGCTGCATTCCACAAATTTTGATAAGTTATATTCTTATTTAGTCCAAAATATTTTTTAATTTTCTTGAGACTTCTTCTTTGGACCATGGATTATTTAGAAGTGTGTTGTTTAATTTCTGTACATTTGGGGAAACTTCAGCTCTCTTTGTGTTATTGATTACTAGTTGAATTCCATTGTGGTTTGACGAAGTATTTTGTGTGATTTTTATTCTTTTCTTTTAAATTTGTTATGGAAGGCTTTATGGATCACAGTGTGTTCTGTCTGGGTAAATGTTCCATTTTTGCTTGAGAGAAATGTGTATTCTGCTGTGGTTGGATGGAGTCTTCTATAAATGTCAAAGTCAAATTGCTGTTCTGGTCAACCATATCCTTACTAATATTCTGCCTGCTTGATCTATCAATTACTGGAAAAGGTGTGTTGAAATCTCTAGCTATAATAGTAGATTAATCCATTTCTCCACGCATTTCTATCAGTTTCACCTTATATATTTTGATGTGCTGTTGTTAGACATATACACACTAAGTATTGCTATGTCTTCTTGGAGAATTATCCTCTTAATCCCTGATAATTTTCCTCACGTGAAATCTGCTTTGTTTGAAATCAATATAGCTACTCCAGCCTTCTTTTGACTAGAATTAGCATGGCATATCTTTCTCTATTCTTTAACTTTTAACCTATCTAATTCCTTATGTTAAAGTTTCTTGTGGACAACATATACTTGGGTTTTAGTTTTTTAATCCACCTGACAATCACTGCCTTTTAATTGGTGTATTTATACCACCCATATTTAAATTAATTATTAAGATAGTTTGATTAATATTTACAACTGTTTTCTATTGGTTGGATTTGATCTTTTTTTCTTTTTCCCCACTTTTCCTGCCTTCTCTGGATTTAACTGAGCATTTTATATGATTCTGTCTTATCTCCTCTCTTCACATATTAATTATAATTCTTTTTAAAAACATTTAGTGGTTTCCCCAGAGTTTACAATATACATTTTTAATTATTCTAAGTCCACCTTCAAATGACAATAGACCACCTTATATTTAGTGCAGGAACCTTATAACAAAGTATTCTCAACTTCCCCTCACCATCCCTGAGTCATTGCTGTCACTCATCTTACTTATCCATATGCTAATAGCTACCCAATACATTATTGTTATTATTACTTTAAACAAGTAGTTATCTTTTAGATCACTTAAGGATAAGAAAAAATAAATGATTTTATTTTACCTTCATTTATTTCTTCTCCAATGCTCTTCTTTCCCTTATGCAGATCCAAGTTGCTGACTTATATCATTTTCCTTCTGCCTAAAGAACTCTTTTAATATTTCTTGCAGGGTAAGTCTGCTGGCAATGAATTCTCTCGGTTTTTGCTTGCCTGAGAAAGTCTTTATTTTTCCCTCACTTTTGAAAGATAAATTCCCTGGATATAGAAATCAAGGTTGGTATATTTTGTCTTTCAGTACCTTTAATATTTAAATCTACTCTCTCTTGCTGACGTGGATTTTGAAGAGATATCAGCTGTAATTCTTATCCTTGTTCCCCTATAGTTAAAGCCTTTTCCCCCTCTGAATTCTTTTAAGATTTTTTTTTACTTTAGTTTTCTGCAATTTAAATATAATATTGTACTTGTGGCTTTTTTGTATTTGTCTTGATTGATGTTTTCTGAGATTTCTGGGTATGTGTTTTATTGTCTGTCATTAATTTTTGAAAGATCTCAACCATTATAATTTCAACAATTTTTTCTGCACCATTCTCTTTCTTTTCTTTCTGGTGGTCCAATTATACATATGTTATACCTTTTGAAATTGTCTCACAATTCTTGAATATTTTTTTCTGCTTTGGTGGGGGAGGGGTTCATTCTTTTTTTTTTTTCTCTTTGCATTTCAGTTTAGGAAGTTTCTACTGACCTAAACTCAAGTATTCCTCAGTTGTGTCAAACTCACTGATTTCTCAATTGTGTCAACTCTTCTGATGAGCCCATCAAATAAAGTTCTTTAATTTTGTTACAGTGTTTTTTTTATTTCTAGCATTTTCTTGTGACTCTTTCTTAGAGTGTCCATCTCTCTGTTGACATTACCCATCTGTTCTTGCATGTTGTCTACTCTTTCCATTAGATCCCTTAACACATCAATCATAGTTATTTTAAATTCCCTGTCTGATAAGGACAATAACTGTCATATCCAAATCTGGTTCTGATGATTGCTTTTTCTCTTCAAATTGTCTTTTCTTGCTGTTTTAGCATTCCTTGTGATTTTTGTTGTTGTTGAAAGCTGCACATGTTGTATCAGATAATAGGGACTGAGGTAGATGTGCCTTTGTTGTGAGGAGTTATGTTAGTATAGAGGGTCTGGGCTCTGTTTGATGTTTGCTGCAGATATAGTTATCAGGTGATTCAAATTCCTCTTGTTTTCTTGTTTTTTCTCCCCTCTTGACTTTGTATTTTCATAAGTACTCCTCTGTAGATCTCCTTCACCTGTAAGCCACTGTTAGTATATTTAAGCCATGTCAGTCTGGTGGTAAGGTGTGGAGGAGAGACATTCTGTAATCGTCTCATGAAATCTTAATATTTTAGTTGGACCATGTCTCAAGCCTGTGATCTTCACAGATGTTTCTCCAGTGGTGGACTTTCTCCCCTGGTTCCCTATTCTCTTCCCTAGCTGCAGTGTTTGCAACATATTTCCTTGAAGCTCTGGACCACTATTTCTGTTTTTACCCCTTACCTGAGAAAGGAAGACTAAACAAGGCCAGGGTGTGAGGAGAGCCCCTGCACCTACTGGGATAAGGCCCTGGCAAGGTTTTTCCCCCATAATGTGGGACTTTGTTATGTAGAAAGCTCTGGGCATATTTCAGAATGGGTACTCTTCCCCTCTCCCCACTAGAGTCATCAGAAGATCTTTCTGGGATTTTCATTGTCTGCACTTGGTAGGCTTCCTAGAGTTAAAGCGCACAAAATTGTTGAGCTCCCCCTCCCAAGATGCAATCCCCAATTAGTTTCTCACTCTCATGCTAGTCCAGACAGCCTCCAGGAGTTGGTCAAAATGACTATTTAAGTGTTTGCACCAATTTATGGTTCCAGTGGTTTCTGCTCCACATAATCAGATCTAGCCATGTCTCTCTAGATGAGCCCATCTCCAGATTTTGGGGTGGCAGTTTGCCTTGCAAACTTGTTCTCTGATGGACCCCAAAAAAGTTGTTGATTTTCAGGGTTTTTTTCAGCATTTCCTTGTTACAAGGATGAGTTATACATCCAAGCACTTTACATCTTGGAAGAATATTACAAGTCTTTTAACTGTGAATTCAACTACTTTAATCATTATATTCAGGTGGTCTATTTCATCTTAGGTAAGTTTTGGTCATTTTTTGATATTCAAGGAAATAGTTGATTTCATCTAAGTTGTTGAATTTATGTCCATAGTGTTGTTTATAGTAGTTTCCTATTATTCTTTTAGTGTCTGTCTGATCTGTAGTGACATTCAGTCTGTCATTCCTGATGTTGGTAATTTATGTCTTTTCTCTTTTTCTTTGTAATCTTACTAATTGATTTTCAACTTTATTGATCTTTTCAAAGAACCAGATTTTGATCTCTTTTATCTATTGTTTTCTGTTTTCAAGGTCATTGTTTAATGCTCTTATCTTTATCATTTCCTTTCTTCTGCTTGCTTTGGTTTTATTTTTCCCATTTTCTTCTAATTTCTTAAGATGGAAGCTTAGATTATTGACTTGAGAATTTTTTTTCTAATATAATCATTCAACACTATAAATTTCCCTGGAAACATTGTTTTAGCTCCATATGACAAATTTTGACATTATATTTTCATTTTTTACTCAGTTCAAAATATGAAAATATTTGTCTTGATGCTTGCTATTGGTATAAATAATTCCTATTTGGCCAAAAGATTATTTTGAAATGTATTGTTTAATTTCTAAGTGCATGGAGATTCTAGTTATCGTTCTGTTATCAATTTTTAGTTTAATACAATTATGGTGAGAGAACATACTTTATGATTTAAATTATTTTAAAATTTGTTAAGATTTGTATTGTGGCACAGGAAAAGGTCTGTCTTGGTGGATGTTCCATGTGCACTTGAAAATAATGTATCTGCTGTTCAGTAAAGTATTCTGTAATTGTCAATTATATCTATTTAGTTAATGGTGTTGTTCAGTTCTTCTATATATTTGTTGAACTTTTTTCTCCTAGTTAAATCCATTACTAACAGAGGAGTGTTGAAGTATCCAATTATATTTGTGCATTTGTTTATTTCTCCTTAATTCTGCCCTTTTCTTATTCCAAGTATTTTGAAGCTCTTTTGTTAGGTATACTTACATTTAGGAATTTTTCATCTTCTTGGCAAATTGACACATTTATCATTACATAATGTTTCTCTTTAATTCTTGGTAATTTTCTTTGCTCTGAAGTATACTGTATCAATATTAATATATTCACTCCAGCATTATTTTGATTATTGTTTGCATGCCATATCATTTTCCTTCTTTTACTTGTAACTACCTATATCATGATATTTGAAATTAGTTTTTTGTAAAACACATATCGTTTGGTGATGTTTTATTTGCTTATTTGTATATTTTTTAATCTGGCAAGCTCTGTCTTTTTTTATTGTGGTAAAAAGCACACAGCATAAAATTTACCATGTGAACCATTTTTAAGTGTACGGTACAGTAGCATTAACAATATGCACGTTGTTGTGTAACAGATCTCTAGAACTTTTTCATCTTTCAAAACTCAAACTCTATGCCCATCAATCAACTCACCTTTTCACCCTCCTACTTTCTTTTTCTAAGAGTTTGACTACTTTGGATACCTCATATAAGTGTAATCTTGCAGTATTTGTTGTGATAATCCCTGTCTTTTAATTGGTGAGTTTAGGCCATTTCCATTTAATGAAATTATTGATATGTTTGGATTTAGGTCTACCATTTCATTATTTATTTTATGTGGTTTTATTTCCTTTATCTCCCCAAATCCTGCCTTCATTTGAGTTATTTAAATATTTTTATTATTCTATTTTAATTGACCAAGTGTTTTTTTTGTTTTGTTTTGTTTTACTATATCTATTTGTATAGATTATATTTGGTGGTTACTTTGACAATTACAATTCATGTATTTAACTTTTCACAGTCTAATTAGAATCAATACTTTACCACTTAAGTGAAACTTAGAAATCTTTCAACCATATGGATCCCTTTCCCCTCTCCATTTTATGTTACAGTGTCTTATGTACTACATCTATGTACATTGAAAAACCCCTGCAGAGGATGTTGTTATATTTCTTTCAACCATCAAATATATTTTCAAGGACTCAAGAGGAGAATAGCCTATTATATGTACCAAGATATTTACGATTTCTCTTGCTTATCCCTGATGTACCATTTTCTTCTGGTATCATTTCCCTTCCATCTTTAAGAACATCCTTTAGCAATTCCTTTGCAGCAGATCTGCTAAAAATGGATTATTAGTTTTTTTTCTTCTGAGAACACCTTCATTTTACCCATTTCATTTCTAAAGGTCCTTTTTGCTAAATATAAAATTTCAAGTTGACAGTTCTTTTCTTTCAGCAATTGAAAAATATCATGCCACTTCCCTAGTTTCTGGTTGGAAATTCAGTCATTCAAATTCTTCCCCTACAAGTAATGTGCCATTTTTTTCTGGTTGATTTCAGTATTTTTCTTTGTCTTTAGTTTTCAAGTTTGATTATGATTGGTCTGAGCATGGAATTTCTTTGGATTTATCCTGTTTAGTATTTGTTCAGCTTCTTGAATCTGTCAGTTCATGTGGTTTGCCAAATTAAGGAAGTTTTCAGACATTATCTCTTGAAATATATTTTTCAGCACTTAACTCTTTCTGCTGTCCTTCTGGAACTCTGATGACAAGAATGCTATACCTTTTGTTTATTTTCCCACAGGTCCCTGAAGCTCTGTTCATATGTTTTAAGTCTTTTTTTCTCTTAATTTACCAGACTGGATACTTTCTATTCATCTATTTTCAGTTTCACTGACAATTTCATCTGTCATCTCCATTATGCTTTTGAACTCATTCAGTGAGTTCTATATTTCAGTTATTGTATTTTTCAGTTCTAATATTTCCATTTGATTCTTTTTTATACATCACTGCTGAGTTCTCCTATTTTTCTATTAATTTTAGGGGTGCTTGCAATTGCTTGTTAGAATATTTTTAAACAACTGATTTGAAGTCTTTGTCAGATAATTGCTGCATGTGTGTCATATCAGAGTTGATGTCTGTCAATTGTCTTTTCTCATAAAAAATGAGATTTTCCTGGTTCTTATGTGCTGAGTAATTTTGGACTGGATATCATGTTTTCAGACTCTGAGTCTTTTTTAAATACTTTGGAAAATGTTGATGTGTTTATTTTGGTAAGAAACTGACCTGATTAGATTCAGGCCATAAGGTTCATTTCATCTTCTATGGGCTGTGGTTTCAATGTTAGTTCAGTTGTCAAAACGTTTGCAGAGCTATTCATATCTGTCCCACATGGGCATCACCCAGTGGCAATCTGGGTTCTGGCTAGAAATCTTTCTGGCAATTCAATTTTCAAAGTTTTTATTATACTGATTAGGATCAGATCCACTCATGCACAGTTTGGGAGTAAATCTTGGAGTTATTTAACAATTTAATGGGATTTTTTTTCCTGAGGTCTCATAATCCTGCAAGTACATTTCATTTCCCTGAAGTGACTCTTTAAGGTTCTGTAGCCAGAAACATGAGGCCTTAGTTACTCTTCTCTGCTACTCACTTTTGTGACTTCATCTATATCTTGGACCAAGAGGCAAGAGGACCAGAGAATAAAAAACAGGGTAAACTCACCAGTGATTTGATGGTACTTTAAATTCTGGTCTTTCCAATTCTCCTGCTACTGTATACTTTACAGAGTACTCTAATAGCTTCTCCATCCCTTCTGTTTCATAGCTGCACTCAGTGGTAGAGACAGGGTGGAATATGTTTTCTCCAACTTACCTGGAACTGGTTCCTACAGTTACTTATTTAATGCTTTATTTCTGCATTTCACCTACGTCCAATCCGGGACCTTAAAACTTTGAACATCTTCTAGTCTTGACTTATTTTCCTTTTTCCCCAGTGAAGGCTCAATACTCAGTCACTATATTATTAAATTACTTGCATGCCTTGCCCAGCCCACCCGAAGATCAAAGATGAGACTCACTGAGGTTTAGGGAGGAAATGCCTGATAATTGCTTTCCTGCATTAATTACTTAGAACATCAGCAAGATAATGAAAACAATATTTTATGATATCACACAAGCATATAAGTTTCACAGAAAACATATTCAAGTTGAACTAAACAATGGAAAAAGTACTCCCTGAAGAATTAGTTATCTGCTAATTTATTCCCACTGGAGTGAGTGGTAGACTAGGAAATGAATTTGTTACTTTCTATCTTAAGCCCATGTGGATGGAGAATTTTTATGTGGTAGCTCCTTACTCATGGTGTTCGGGGATGACAAGGGTCCTATGCAGCCCTGGAGAATTCACTGAAAATGTTCCATCACAGTTACCACTAACTAGTTCTGAAGCCACTTCTGCTCATGGTTCTCAGAGCCAGTTGACACACAAAAGTAGGCAAAAATTTTAAAAAATAAACTTCCTCTTTCCTCTCTCCCCTGCCTCTTCATTCTTTCTATCACCACTTCCTACAAACAGCTCAATTCTAATGAGCCCCTCATTTGAGCCTACTATTTCCCACTATATTGATTTGCTTATACTCCACTTTGTTCCTGGATGTAAAACAACTTATTATTTCCTCAGCTTCATTGGAATTGGAGATGGTGTCAAAGGAATGAAATATTTCATTGGTTCTCAAAGTTTGATTCCTATACCAGTGGCAGTACATCACCTGGTAACTTGTTATAAATACAAATTCTTGGACTCTGCCGTACAGAATCAGGCTCTCTTGAGGTGAGGCCCAGCAATCTGTGTTTTAATAAGCCCTTCAGATGGAATTAATGCATGCCAAAGCTTGGGAACCATTGCAAGTAGGGAGTTAATTGCCTGGCAGTGGCATAATAGGGAGAAGAGTGTGTTCCAGATGTGGATAGCTTGTCAAGTTGTAAGGACCTATTGAATTGGTTTTTCCACCATGCTTGGAAGAAGACTTATTACTAGCACCCTGAGTGGCTGGGTGGGGGAGGGGAAGCACAGTATAAATGTTGGATGAGATGGACTGACTATGCCAAAAGGCTCCATTCCCTCTCTGCTTGCTCAATCTGTTGGCCTGGATATTTAATCTCTCTGGCTACTGATAATACTTTGGCAATTATCCCCAGTGGTATTTTTAAAAATAAAAATCCACTCATCTTTCCTCCAGGTTTTTTACTCCTCCAATGGTCCTGGGAGCACTTGACAAATACATCTTTAATGATGAGACTTCACAAATATGGCATTGGCCTGCTCTCTATGTATTACTTCAATAACCCACTGAGACTTCTTGGCTGGCCTTTTACAGTTCTTAAAACCATATAAATTTGGACTCAGCCAAAAATGGATTTTTTCAATGTAACACAGTTATTTCAGTATTATAAATAATCTGAAATCTGAACCATTATGTCTTGTGATGGAAATCATTGTGTCTAGGTGCAGAATTATATGCTGCACAAGAATTTGTAATTGAAGTTTGTCCTCATTTACAAGGAATTCCTCCATATCACCATAATCTGCAAAGGAAATAAGGAAATGGTGACTGACTAAACAATACTTCTATTATAAGAAAAATTCTTCCTTTACTTCAGAGAAATTTTGAACAAGTGGAATATGTCCATGACAATACTGAAATTGATCCTGGTGATGCTGCATTGAATTCCATTTAAACATCATGAAAATAAAGAGTATGAAGGCATATTTAGTTTTTTCAAATAGACTACAATTCACTATCAATAGAAAGACTGGCCCCTGGAAAAAAACTCAAATATTTTTCCAAAAGTTTCCTAAAAGTTATCAAACAAGAGATGAAATTATTTGAACGTTACAGTCAGAGGAAATTTTTTGTATTTAACTCATAACTACCTCTGCACTATTGTTCCCATTAGTCAAGAAAAGTTTGCAACATAAAATTTTTCACAAAAGCATACGCACAACTCAAAGATGATTATAGTGCTTTGTTTTGTAAGAGTCTACTTCTAAAGACCAAACAATTTTTTATTTCAATTTTTGTAAGTACTTTATATTTTGAGAAAAATTATGAATCTGCTCATAATTTAGTTAAAATTTCAGCTTGTAATTAGCATTTTTTTCCACTTCTCTTTTTTGGAGGTATGATTTACATCTCATTAAAAGGACAGTTTGTAAGTTTAAAGTTTGATTAGCTTGACAAATGTATGCACCAATGTAACCACAACTATAATTAAGATATATAGCATTTCTACAACCCCAGAAAGTTCCCTTCTCTCTTTTCCCAGTTACTGCCTTCTACCCTGGGAGAAAATCACTGTTCTGGTTTTCATTATCATATAATAGTCTTGTCTATTTTCAGACTCCATATAAATGGAATCGTACAATATGTACTCTCTGTGTCCAGTTTCTTTTACTCTGCATGTTTTTGAGATTCTTCCATGTTATTGTATATAGCAGTAGTTAGTTTCATTTTATTGCTAAAATGTAATCCATTTCCATGATGACTAATGATTTTGACCATCTTTCCATATATTTATTGACTTCCATATATTTTCTTTGATGAAGTACTAATACAGCTATGTTTTCCACTTCTTTATTGGGTTGAAGTTCTACTTATTATTGAATTATGTGTTCTTTATATATTTTGGATACAAATCTCTTATTAGATATGTTTTGGAAATATTTTCTCAAAGTCTGTGGCTCATCTTTATTTTCTTAAGAATTTTTTTAAAAGAGCGTAAAACAACAAAGATTTATTATTTCTCACTTCTGTGGTTTGGGAATCCTGCTGGTCTTGCCTGGTACCGCTTATATAACTACGGATGTTTTATGCCTTACCTGGAACAGGAAGACCCAAAATGACCTTCCTCATATGTCTAAAAGTTGGTGCTGGCTATCATCATGCTTGCCTCTTCCTCGAGGAGGCCTCTCGTCTTCTAGTATGCTAGACTGAACTTCACAATGTGGAGGCCTCAAGATTCTAAGAGGGTGAAAACAGAAACTGTGATTCTTCTTAAGCCCTAGTGTAAGAAGAAATGTAACATCAATTGTGCTGCATTCCATATTTTTACTCTGTTGTTCTTTCTTCATTCCTCACATAAGTTTCCTTCTGATGTCATTTCCCTTCTGCATGAAGAAATTCCTTCAGTAATTTTTTTTAGAGTATGTCTGCTGGCAAGAAAATATCTTAGTTTTCCTTCAGCTAACAACATCTTGATTTCACCTTTATTCTGGAAGGATATTTTCGCTGGACATAGAACACTGGAGTAATAGTTCTTTTCTTTCAGCACTTTAAAAATGTTGTGCCACCTCCTTCTGTGTTCCATGGTTTCAATTGGGATATCTACTGTTCTTCCTTGTAAGTAGTGTATCATTTCTCTCTGACTGCTTTCAAGAGATTTTCTTTGTCTTTCGTTTTCTGAAGCTTATTTCTGATGTGTCTTGGTGTGAATTTCTGTTTGGGGTTCAGTCAGCTTCTTGAATCTGTAAGTTTATGCCTTTTGTCAATTTGGGATCTTTTTAGCCATTATTTCTTTGAAAAATGTTTCAGCCCCGCATCGTTCTCCTGTCCTTTTGGGACTCTGATGATACAAATGTTAGATGTTTTGTTATTTTTTTACAGTTCCCTGAGATTCTGTTCATTTCTTTTCAGCCTATTTTTTTTCTCTATTGTTCAGATTGGGTTATTTCTATTGTTGTATCTTCAAGTTCATTTATTCTTTCCCCTGTAATATTAAATCTGCTCTTTGGCCTCTGGTGAGTTTCTTTATTGGTTATTATATTTTTCAGTTCTATAATTTCCATGTGATCTTTTTATATCTTCCATTTCTTTGCTGAGATTTTCTATGATGGATTTAAAAATCACTATTTGTAATAATTGATTTAGGCAATATCATCAGGGAATGTGAAAATTAATGGGTAAAGGGAAAAACAGGATTTGTACATAGTTTCAAAGTATTGCCCCACAAAACACTTTTTAATTACTTATTAATTGATAAGTAAAATGCATACTTAATTACTTAAAGTAAAATCCTTATACATATCAGTTAATAAATAAAAATACTTATTAACTTTAAAGCAGGGAAACTTGGCTGACACCATCCACTGAAAAGAACACAGCTTCATTTCTCTAGTATTCTAGCCAAAGGTGCATATGCTTAATGTAATTACAAGGAAATATCAATAAAACCAAAATTGAGGGAAATTCTATGAGAAAACTTACCAGTACTCTAAAAATAAGATCATAAAAGATAGTGAAAGATTGAGGAATTGTTCCTGATTAAAGGGAACTAAAGACACATGACAAGTAACTCAACATGTGATCTGGATTGGATCCTGGACTAGAAATGAAATGGAGAAAAGGAAAGTTCATTTTTGTTTGTTTTGTTGTTTTTTATTTGTTTTGTTTTTGCTATAAAGGACATTGTTGGGATAATTGGAAAATTTGTATAGGGTCTGTGGATTAGATGATGGTATTTTGTGAATATTAACATTTTTATTTTAATGGCTGTGCTGTAATATGGGAGTGTATTAATCTATTAGGGCTGCCATAATAAAATACTACAGGCTGGGTGGCTTAAACAATAGAAATTTATTTTCTCACAGTTATAGAGGCGAGAAGTTCAAGATTAAGCTGCTGGCAGGGTTAGTTTCTGGTGAGACTCTTCCTGGCTTGCAGACATCCACCTTCTCATTGTGTCCTCAACAAGGGCTTTTCTTTGTGTGCATGCATGCTCGTGGCATCTCTTCCTCTTCTTATAGGGATACCAGTCCTGTTAGATTAGGGCCCCACTCTTATGACTTCATTTAACTGTAATCACCTTGTTAAAGGGTCTATTACCAAATACAGTCACATTAGGGCTTAGAGATTCAACATACGGATTTGAGGGGAACACAATTCAATCCATAACAGAAAGTGTCCTTGGTTTTAGGAAATACACACTGAAGTATTTATGAGTAATGGGGCATCATGTCTGCTACATAGTTCAGAAGAAAAATAGAATATTAAGATAAAAGCAGTAAAATGTTAACAATGGGGGAATCTGGGTGAACTGTACTTAGAAGTTCTTTCTATAATACTTGCAACTTCTCTGAAAGGTTTCAATTATTCCAAAATTTAAAAGTGAGAAAAAAATACACATGTATTTATCTCCATCCATTTTTTCTACCAAAGGTGAACCAGTGTATCCAGATGCAAAATAAATGTTATCTGCAGTATAAAAGTGGTAAATCTGAAATAGGACAGCTTTGCGCACAAAAGAGATTCCAGGAGGGAGGGAACAGGAGGCCTTCATATCTAGGCCATGAGCTTACAAAAGACAAGGTAACAACAGTTCTTACCATTTTACCCCAGATGGCTGAACAGAAAGTATGAATTGAAGAGAATTGATTTATTCATTGAATTCTTCTTAGAGTTACTTTTCTATCACAAATCTCTATCACAAAAGCTCCATCAAACTAAGGATGGAGCTCTTCTATTGGGCTATTTATCTATTCTTGCACAAACTGACCAATGTTTCATCACTATAGCTGTATAAGTCTTGAATCTTGTATGTTCTCCAGCCTTATTCTAATTTGCCAAGACTATCTTGGATATTCTCGGTACTTTTAATTTCTATACAAATTTTGGAATCAGCTTATTAATTTCCACAAAAAGATACCTGCTGGGATTTTTATTACAATTGCATTGAATCTGTAGATCAATCTGGGAAGAACTGACATCTTCACGATATTGAGTTTTCTAATACATGCTTATAGCATGGCCCACTACACTAATTTAGATATTCTTTTATTTCAGTGATGTTTTGCAGTTTTCTATGTAGAGGTCTCACTTGTCTTTTACAGATTTATCTCTAGGTATTTGATGTATTTTTATGAGACTGCAAATAGTACTATTTAAAATGTTTATTTTGTAATTTTTGTTGCCGGCATATAAAAATACAATTAGTTCAAGTGTCTGGCAACTCTGGTAAATTCACTCTTGGATTTTTTTCGTACACAAGCATATAATCTGTGATGCTGAGAGTTTTATCTATTTCCAATTTTGTATGTTTTTCTTTTCTTGAGCTATTACAGTGACTAGGACATTCACCACGACATTGAATATGAGTGGTAATAGTAGACGCACTTGTCTCAGCCCTGATCTAAGAGGAAGGTTTCAATATTTCCTCATCAAATATGATGCTTCACTTAGATTTTTGTTGTTGTTGCTACTCTCTTTCTGATGAAGGAAATTCACTTTTGTTCTTATTTTATTGACTTTTTTAAATTTGATGAATAGGTGCTAAATTTTATGAAATTCTTTTCCTGAATATGAAATAGTTACGTAATTTTCTGTTCTTCTTTCTTCATATAGTGAATTACATTGATTGACTTTGGATATTAAACCCCATTTCTATTCCTGGTATAAAGATAACTTGTATCAGCATTTTAAAATATGCCAGATTTGATATGCTAATATTTTGTGGAGGCTTTTTGCATCTATATTTATTAAACAGATTATTCCATAATTTTCCTTTTTTTGTAATGTACTTGTTAGGTCTAGTATTAAGGCCATGCTGAGACTTTCTTTGTGGTCAGCGTATGATCACTTTTGGTAAATGTTTCATGTGGATTGGAGAATGATATTACTCTATGATTGTTAGATATAGTGTTCTATGTGTAAGTGTTTAAACGTGGCTTAAATTGTATCATTACTGATATTTTTGTCTGTTCTATCAGTTACTGAGAGAATTTTTTTTTTAAATCTCCATTTATGATTTTGGATTTAATTTTGGCTTTGTAGGCTGTTGCTTCATATATTTTGAGGCAAATTTAGATTGTTATGCCTTTCTGTCAAATTAATACTTTTATTATTATAAATGTTCCTCTTTACATCTTTAAATTTTTTTGTCTTAGAGTTTACTTTGTATAATACTCATATACCTACTCACCATTCTTTTAGTTTGTATGGAATATGTTTGGTTTTTATTTTTCTATACTTTTACTTACAACCTTTCTGTGTTCTTATGTATCAGGTGTGTCTCTCTTGGGCAGCATATAGTTCAGTCTATTTTTTTATCTAATCTAACAATCTTCTTTTAATTGGGGTGTTTAGCCTATTTCCATTTAATTTATACTGTAAATTTGGGTTATCTTTACCTTCTTACTATTTGCCTTCTATTTGTCTCTTCTGTTCTTTACTTTTTTCTCCTTTTTTGAAATATTTCTGCACTTTTAAATAGAATTTGTATTAAAGCATAATGTACATATTTTAAAACTTTCAAACATAAATATATTTCTTCAAACTAAACACATGCAAGTAAACCAGTAACTACCCACCCAAAGGTAACCACTATCCTGATTTCTAACATCACAGGTTAGTTTTGCCAGTTTTTTGGTATTAGTTATAACTGGAAGCATACATAATGGGTCTTTTGTGTCTGGCTTCTTTCATTCAACATTATGTTTGTGATTTTCACCTATGTTGTTTTCTGAACATACATTTTGTTCAGCATTCTGTTTGAATATACTGCAATTTGTTTTTTCATCCTATTCTTGAAGAACATTTGCATTACAAGTTTGGGGCTTTTACAATTAGTGCTACACACATTTTGATGGATATATGTATGAATTTCTGAGATATATATAGCTCAGAAATATATAAATATATATGTGTATATATGACATTTTTATCTAAAATTTGTTGTGTAGTTCTTATATATACATATGTATGGACAAACTGAGAAGTTCAATGAAGAATAGAAACCACAAAAAAAAAAAAAGAAAAGAAATCCGAGAGCTGAAGAAAAAGTGACTGAATTGAAGAATTCAACAGAGCTTCAACATCAGACTTGACCAAGCAGAAGAAAGAATCAGTGAACTTGAAGACAGGTCATTTGAATTATCCAGTCAGAGGAACAAAATGAAAATGAGAAAGACTAAGGGACTTATGGGAAACCTTCAGGTAAAACAATATACACATTATAGGAATCCTAGAAGGAGAAGAGAGAGAGAAAGAGACAGAAA
Organism: Tapirus indicus; assembly: GCA_031878705.1. Taxonomy (NCBI): domain Eukaryota; kingdom Metazoa; phylum Chordata; class Mammalia; order Perissodactyla; family Tapiridae; genus Tapirus; species Tapirus indicus. Next base: position 78,697,414 of record CM062921.1, read on the forward strand.
GCCAGTTTAAAGAAATGATGGCTGAAAACTTCCCATTGGTAGAGAAATGGACATCCAGATTCATAAGGCCTAAAAGTCCCCAAATGGGCAGAACCTGAAAAGAGTTACAATAAGACACATTATAATTAAATTGTTAAAACTGAAAGAGAGAACTATGAAAGCAGCAACAGAAAAGCAGCTCAGCACATACAAGGGAGCCCCAATAAGACTATAGGTAGATTTCTTAGCAGGAACACTGCAGGCAAGGAGAATGGGATGATATATTCAAATTATTGATAGAAAAGATTATCAACCAAGAATACTATACCAGCAAGGCTGTCCTTCAGAAAAGGAGAGAAACATTTTCCAAACAAACAAAAGCTGAGGGAATTCATCATCATTAGACTTCCTTACAGTAAATGCTAAAGGAAGTTCTTCAAGCTGAAATGAAAGAATGCTAATTAGCAGCACAAAAATATGTGAGTGTTTAAAACCCACTGGTAAAAGGTAAATATGTAGTCAAAGTCAGATTCCCTAATATTGTAATGGTGTAATAAATCACATTCAACTCTAGTTTAAAAGTTTAAAAAAAGTGTTAAAAATAACTACAACAAAATGTTATTGGATACACAATATAAAAAAAGATATAAATTGTAACATCAATAAAATGTGAGGGAGGTAAAAGTACAGTTTATGTATGCTATCAAATAAGTTGTTATCAGCTTAAAAGAGGATTTTGTAACTATAGATGCTTTGTGTAAGCCTCATGGTAATCACAAAGGAAAAACCTATAGTAGATACACAAAAGATTTAGATAAAAGAACCAAAGCTTACCACCACAAATAAATTATCAAATAACAAAGGAAGACAGCAAGCAAGGACAAAAGGAATAAAGGAACTACAAAATGGTCAGAATTCAATTAGTAAAATGGCAATAATAAGTCCTTACCTATCAATAATTGCTTTAAATGTAAATGGATTGATTTATCTAATGAAAAGACATAGAGTGGCTGAATGGATTTAAAAAAACAAGATTCAACAATATGTTGCCTACAAGAGACACACTTTAGCTTTAAGGACACACCGGCTGAAAATAAAGAGATAGAAAAAGATATTTCAAGCACATGATAAACAAAAGAGAGCAGGGATAGCTATATTATATCGGACAAAACAGACTTTAAGCTAAAAACGGTCACAAGAGACAAAAAGGTCATTGAATAATGATAAAGGGGTCAACTCATGAAGAATGTATAGCATACATAAATATTTATGCACCCAACATCAGAGCATCTATATAAAGCAAATACTAACAGAACTAAAAGGAGAAATAAACAGCAATACAACAGTCACCCACTCTCAACAACAGATAGATATTCCAGACAGAAAATCAGTAAGGAAACTGGATTTGAACAACACTATGGACCAAATGGATCTAACAAACATATACAGAACATTGCATTCAACACAACAGAATACACATTCTTCTCAAGTGCACACAGAACATTCTCTAGTATAGATCATAATGATAGGGCACAAAGAAGGCAACAAATTCAAGGAAAAGAAATTATATCAGGTACATTTTCCAATCACAATGGTGTGAAACTAGAATCAAAAACAGGAAGAAAATTGGAAATTAACAAAAAACGGGAAACTAAACAACACACTCCTGAACAACCAATGGAGTAAAGAAGAAATTAAAAGTGAAATCAAAAATTATCTTGAAACAAATAAAAACGGAAACAAAACACACCAAAACTTGTAGGATGCAGCAGAAGCAGTTCTAAGAGGGAAGTTAGAGATAAACACCTACATTAAGAAAAAAGAAAGATCTCACATAAACAACCTAACACTACACCTCAAGGAACTAGAATAAGAAAAAACTGAGCCCAAAGTTAGCAAAGGGAAATAATAAAGATTAGAGCAAAAATAAATGAAATAGAGAATAGGAAACCAATTTTAAAAAATCGATGAAACTGAGTTGGTTTTCTGAAAAGATAAACAAAATTGACAATTAGCTAGACTAAGCAAGAAAAAAAGAGAGAGAACACAAAAAACTTATAAATGAAAGAGGATACATTACAACTGGTACTACAGTAATACAAGGGATCATAAATGACTATTACGAACAATTATATACCAAAAAAATGGACACCCTAGAAGAAATGGATAAATTTCTAGAAACATACAGCCTATCAAGAATGAATCATGAAGATAGAGAAAATTTGAACAGACCGATAATTAGTAAGGAGATTGAATAAGTAATAAAAAAAAAAAAACCTCCTGACAATGAAAATCCTAGGACCAGATGGTTACACTAGTGAATTCTACCAAACATTTAAAGAAGGATTAATGCCAGTTTTTCTCAAACTTTTCCAAAAAAATTGAAGAGGGAACATTCCTAAACTCATCTTTATAGGCCAGCATTACCCCCATACCAAAGCCAGATAAGGACACTAGAAGAAAAGAAAACTACAGGTCAACATCCTTGATGAATATAGATACAAAAATTCTCCAAAAAATACATGCAAACCAAATTCAATAGCACATTAAAAGGATCATACGCCGTGATCAAGTGGGATTCATCCATGGGATGCAAGGATGATTCAGCATACACAAATCAATAAATGTGGTGAGCCACATTAATAGAATGAAAGATAAAAATCAATAAATGAATTCAGTAAAGTTGTAGGATACAAATCAATATACAGAAATCTGTTGCATTTCTATACACTAATAACAAACTATCAGAAATAGAAATTGAGAAAACAATCCCATTTATAACTGCATTAAAAAGAATAAAATACCTAGGAATAAATTTAACCAAGGAGGTGAAAAGCCTGTACCCTGAAAACTATAAGACATTGAAGAAAGACATTGAGGAAGACACAAATAAATGGGAAGATACTTCATGCTCATGGATTGGAAGAATTAATATTGTTAAAATGTCTATACTGCCCAAAGCAAACTTACATATTCAATGAAATATCTATCAAAATTCCAACTGCATTTTTCACAGAAATAGAACAATCTTAAAATTTGTATGGAACTGCAAAAGACCCTGAATAGCCAAAGCAATCTTAAGAAAGAAGAATAAAGCTGGAGGCATCATGTTCCCTGACCTCAAACTATATTACAAAACTGTAGAAATCAAAACAGTATGAAAAGGCAACCTATTGAATAGGAGAAAATATTTGCAAATCATATATCTAATAAGGGGTTAACACCCAAAATATATAGAGAACTCATACAACTCAATAGCAAAAAACCAAACAATCTGATTAAAAAATTCGCAGCAAGGGGTCGGCCTGGTGGCACAGCAGTTTAGTTTGCTCTTTGGCAGCCCAGGGTTCGCGAGTTTGGATCCCAGGTGCCTGCCAACACACTGCTTGTCAGCCATGCCGTGGTGGCATCCCAACAAAGTAGAGGAAGATGGGCATGGATGTTAGCCCAGGGCCAGTCTTCCTCAGCAAAAAGAGGAGGATTGGCAATGGATACTAGCTCAGGGCTGGTCTTCCTCACAAAAAAAGGGGGGGGGGTGGGGAGAGGACCTGAATAGATATTTTTCCAAAGAAGACATACAGATGGTCAACAGGTACATGAAAAGATGCTCAACATCACTAATCATCAGGGAAATGCAAATCAAAACCACAATGAGATATCACCTCACACCTGTTAGAATGTCTGTTATCAAAAAGACAAAAAATAACAAGTGTTGGCGAGGAAGTAGAGAAAAGGGAATGCTTGTACACTGTTGATAGGAATGTAAATTGGTGCAACCACTATGGAAAGCAGTATGGAGTTTCCTCCAAAAATTAAAAATAGAACTACCTTACTACCCAGCAATTCCACTTCTGGGTATTTATCAAAAGAAAGTGAAGACATGAACTTGAAAAGATATATGCACTTCCATGTTCATTGCAGCATTATTTAGAATATCCAAGATTTGGAATCAACCTAAATGTCTATCAATGGATAAATGGATAAAGAAGGTGTGATCTATGTATTCAATAGAATATTATTCAGCCATAAAAAAGAATAAAATCTTGCCATTTGGATCTTGAGGGCATTATGCTAAGTGAAATAAGTCATACAGGGAAAGACAAATACCATGTGATCTCACTTACATGTGGATTCCAGAAAAAACAACAACAAAACTAAGCTCATAAATACAAGGAACAGATTGGTGGTTGCCAGAAGCAGGGAGTGGGGGCTGGGCAAAAATGGTGAAGGAAGTCAAAAGGTACAAACTTCCAATTATAAAATAAATAAGCCATAGGGATGTAACCTACAGCATGGTGGCTATAGTTAATACTACTGCACTGCATATTTGAAACTTGCTAAGAGAGTAGATCTTAAAAGTTCTCATCACAAGAAAAAAAATTCTGTAACTATATATGGTGACAATGTTAACTACACAAACTGTGGTGATCATTTCACAATATATACAAATATCGAATTATTGTCGTATACCTGAAACTAATATAATGTATGTCAATTATACCTCAATAAAAATAATAAAAAATTAATTAAATTTTTTAAAAAGGAAAAGCATCATATGATCATCTCAATAGATGCAAAAAAGGCATTTGACAAAATTCAAGATCCTTTCATAGTAAAAGTTCTCAACAAATTGGGTGTAGAAAGAATGTACTTAACATGATAAAGGCCACAGATGACAAACCCACAGCTATCATACTCAATAGTGAAAACCTTTTCCTTTAAGATCAGGAACAAGACAAGGTGCCCAGTTTCACCTCTCCTGTTCAAGATAGTACTAGAAGTCCCAGCCAGAGCAATTAGGCAAGAAAAAGAGATGAAAAGCACCCCCATCATAAAGCAAGAAGTAAAACTTTCTCTGTGATGCCATGATCTTATATAGACAAAATATATATACATACACACTAGAATATTATTCAGCCATAAAAAAGTTATCTTGCCATTTGCAACAACATGGATGGACCTTGAGGGAATTATGGTAAGTGAAATAAGTCAGAAAGACAAATACTGTATGATCTCACTTAGATGTGGAATCTAAAAATTAAAAAAAACATGAATGCATAGACACAGAAAACAGATTGGTGGTTGCCAGAGGCAGGGCATGGGGGGGGGTAGTTGGCAAAATGGGTGAAGGTGGTCAAAAGGTAGAAACTTATAACTATAACTATATTTTATATTTTATAACTATAAAATAAATAATTCCTGGAGATGTAATATATAGCATGGTGACTATTAAAGAAAAAGAAAGAAGGAAAAGAAAATGTGATATATATATTCCATTATGTATATATTCAGCCTTAAAAAAGAAGAAAATCCTACCATTTTAACAACATGGGTGGACCTTGAGGACATTTTACTAAGTAAAATAAGTCAGGCAGAGAAAGACGAATACTATATGTTCTCACTTATAACTGGAATCTAAAAACATCAAAATCATAGAAATAGAGAGTGGAATGGTGGTTGCCAGGGGCAGAGGGGTGGAGGAAATGGGTAGGAGTTGGTCAAAGTGTACAAACTTTCCGTTATGAGTAAGTTCCAAGGACCTAAGGTCCAGCATGGTGACTATAGTTAACAATACTGTATTGCATACTTGAAAGTTGCTATGAGAGTAGAGCTTTAATGTTCTTACCATAACAACAACAAAATACAAATTACGTGAGGTGAAGGATGTGTTAACTAACCTTATTGTGGAATACCTTTCATAATATATATGTCTATCAAATCATCACTTTGTATACCTTAAACTTATGCCATGTTATAATCAATTATATCTCAATAAAGCTGGGGGTAAGAAGACAATATTCTGTTTCATAAAATGTTTTGGAAATTATTATATTTACTCTCTTCACACCTTTTGGAAGAGTGTATAAGATTTGTATTGTTTCTCCCCTAAATGAATCACTGAGATGTACCACAAGAAAGCATTACAGCCACTGTGGACCCCATGTCACTGAAGTGGATAAAAGGATAGAAATTAAGAGTATAGAGAATACCATCTGGTAGAGAGCAGTCAAGTTGCAGACATGAAAAATGTGGCTAAAGTGTTCATGGGAGAGCAGTGGAAAGATGATCCAAAAACCCAGATGCTGAAGTTCTTGGAGCTGCCTTGAACCTAGAACCATTCTCCACCTTCAGTGCCCACGAGGACCAGGCCTACTGTTGACTCTTGTTCCAGGATTTCTATGAGTGAGATGCCACTCATGAATTAAAACCCTCTCATTGACTGAGGTTGATTAGATTTCCATTCTTTTCAAAACTAAGAGTCAAATTAAGATAGGTATGAGGAGGAAGCAGAACTGAGCCCACCCAGCTCCTCTATCTTTGCCTGGATATGTCTTTCTCCATCAGCAGACATGACGTAAGGTGAGACACGCTTCCAGAAGAAGCAAGCCTTCTGAGGATACAGCATGTGCTCGCCCTGGCAGTGTGCCTCTCGATCAGCCTGAGCACAGGCTCCCCCACTTTGCCTTCACTGGCCCCTTTCCTTCCCTGCCTGGTAGATGGCCTGACCTCCCAATAAGGAAGAAGAGTGAATAGCTCCCTCTACCCAAGGTTGAGTGGTCCAGTCATATTAGGAGGTTGAAGAATTCCAGTTTGTCTTCTCTGGTTCCTGAGAATTCTTTTCAGGAGCTTTGCCTCCAAGCTGTGACAAGTGCTGGCTAAGAAGACAGAATCCGATTGTGTTATAGATCTAGGGTACATTCCCCCAAAACCTGCACAAACAGCTCTGATCACCCTGAAATCCCCAGAGTTATATGTGTGGAAAGAGATCACTCTGCTTTACTGAATCTTAGGAATCTCAGAAACTGACTTCATGACACGCACTAATGTAATCTTAATTGGTGAGGTGATGTCTGAAGCCCGGCCAAAAGGATCACATTTCCTAAAAGGGGATTGTATATAAAACAGTTTTCTCTCTCCATTGCACATCTTTCATCTTCTGTTCGAAGTAGGCTCCCCTACCCTAACAGTAAAACTCTGTATCATGTAAAAAGCTGTGACGGTGTTATCCAGAGAGGTGTGAACATGTGAACTTTGCCCCCATTTTAAAGGAGCTTGCTTCTGGAAGTTTCATGGAGGGGTGGGGTCTTCTATCCTTTGTAAAATCTTGACCTTGCCAAACATAACATTTACCATTTCGTGCTGGAAAGGTCTTGAGATAAAGATGCTTAGGAATCTTGGTGCTAAAGACACCACTTAGAACCACATGTGTTCTCTCCAACACCTGGAGCCTCCACACATCAGAGGTGAGAAAAACACAAGAAACACCACCAGAAAAGTAACGGAAGTAAAGGATCCAGAACCTTACAAAATAGCTTCTTCTGACATTTACGGATAGCTTTTTCCACCTCATGCTGTTCACCCACATAATTCAACTTAATCATTCTATAGTGGGAGATTGTTTAAAAAAGAAAAGATTTCTTTTTTCCATGGTTGAATAAAAGGGAAAATAAAGAAATTCAGATATGATAAATTACCCTACCTTCAGCTTCCCCTCCTGGTCCCAAGTTGGAAGATATTTACACCAATATGCTTTTCCTCTCATAGATGGATGGTATTGGGTGCAATATTAATGAGCCCTCTGGATCAGAACTGATGTGTTCTTGGTCCCTGTTGGGACTGTTGGCTTATTTTTATGGAAATTGGGACAGTTTGGTTCTCAAAGTGTTAGCAGTATTACAGCAACTCCACCCTCAGACTGGGCTTAGGCCTGCTCATGGTGCTTCTCCACATCCCAACCCCCATTTCCTGTTCTACTTAGCATCCTGTAGTGTCTCTCCCACAATATCATACGTGTTAGGATTTGCCTTTCCATAGGCCTTACTTAGCCTTCTTACTTAGGGATATACTACTAGAAATCGAAACCTTTCTATGAACAGATCATATTAACCAGATATATTTTAAACCAAAATATCCTTGTTATCTAAATCCTGAATATTGGTGCAGCCTAATTTTTCAAGAGTGGCTTAGGGGCAGAGTGGTAAACTAATAATATGCTGCAGAGGAAAAGCCACAAGCTGATGTTTGCTTCGCTCTCCGTGGTTAGGTAATCACAAATATAACTTTCAGGACTACCCCTTTCATTAACTAGCTGACTAAATTCTCAAAGCACAAGGAATACCGAAAACTTCAAAGATAAATGAGATCTCAAGGTATCATTAAAAAGCATAAAGAAATAATGGGTATTGGAGAGCTGTGAAGACACTATCCAGAAAAGAGAAACATAGACCAAGGAAAATTTGAAACATTTCTTGGTGCCAGGTCACCACCCCTTGACCTAGATGCATGGTATAGTTAGTTCACCCCATTTCTGAGTGTCCCCTTTGTAAACCTTTTCATCAAACCACATGCCAGTCCACTCTCCTTCCACCTTCCCACCATCATGTTGACACTGGGACTTGCTCAGGTGGGATAGGTATTTCTGCACCATAAAGCTGATACAGGATGAAATTAAAACAACCACATGCAAATGAGCCTCTATCTGGACATAAATGTATATAGTCTCACTTTTCTGCAGCTTCTCTAACTTATCTCCCATCATTGTTTATTTTCCCTAACTTCCAACACAGAATATGACCATGAGCTATAGGTTTGGTCTGGATTGAAAGCAGAGTGTGTAGATGTCACAAAAACGATTTTGTCTATTTGTAGAAAGGTGGGACCCACATGAATACTCATGAAAATTTGTGACGTTTGCCTTGACTGTGTATGATCAAGATTGGTGAGGGCATATTGAGGCAGAACAGATCTCCATACAGCTAGCGTATAACCCAGGGTTGCCTGTAAATACACTGGTAGTTTAGTCTTCTTTTTCAGCTTTCAATGGGAAGCCAGAGGCCACAGGAAAATGGGTCACTCCTACTGCAGCAGCCCAACTGAGGTACCCAGGAGGAGAAGCAGCCTTCCAAGCCAGTGGTTGCTCTGGCAACTGCTTCTCCACTCTGGGGATCACATCTCTTCCCTCCTTTTCTGCATCTAGAAGGAGTCTGGGTATCCACATCCTAGATTCTTTTAAAAAGAGAGGGGCCAGCATTTAGAGGTGTCACAGGAGCCACCTAGTGTTTCCTTTCCTTCCCTGAAGAGGAGGAAATGTATGCTTCTCTTTTTCAGGGAGACTCAGAAGGGAAACAAAAATATTCCTCTGAAAAAAAATATCCAAAGAAAAGAATCATGATGGTGGTGGTGTCATGAAGAATGGTTGAGAGAAGAAGGTGTATTTCCTCAGAAACCAGTATCATCCCAAAAGCCTGACAACAGCTGGGGTGTAATCCAGCTCTTTCTCACAATAAAATCTATTCTTTTAACCTCTGTGCTCTGGCTTCAATGCATACATCACATGTAGAAAATTTTAGTCTGGACTTTTACCTCAAATCAGTAGCAACATTCAAATTGGAATTTTAGAAACACTTGGGAATTGTCATATAATTTCTTCGAAAAATCTTGGCAGAGAACAGCGTGGACATCTGGGAACCAATTTCACCACAGACAATGGAAAGATGAACATAAGGGTTGTGTCAGTAAAGCCTGTTCTCAACAGTGACCAATTAGCTGCCCTCCAGGGCACCAGCCCTCCCTTTACTTCCTGGCCCGGTCGCCTAAGCTCTTAATGAGATTTGGGAGCCTGCACACTCTGCTCACTGGCTGGGTACATCCTGCTTGGTGACCAAACACAGTCAAGTGGGAAAACTATCACAGAAGCCTCAGACCTGCATGTCAGGAGCTGCTCATCTTTGATGCTGTGGAACAAGGATGCTTCTCCACATGGGAAGGTGAGGATGTGATGGAGGAGGGTAATGCAATAGAATGTGTCTTGGAGCAGATGTGCCCATGACAATGGGGTACTTCAGCAGAAGGACTCTTTCTCTGAAGCTCCCAGGGCTGCACTCAGAAGAAACTGCCTGCTCCTGTTAGCTGGTATAGTAAGCAGACAGCTACGCTGCATGTTAGGTGGGCTTTTACCTACTGGGAGAGGCAGAGCCAGACCTTTCATCAAAACCCTAAGTAGTCCCAGAGTCAAGCTCTAGCCCAGAATACGGGGCAGTGAAATGTGATTGTTTTATTTTGTCTGCTCTTTTCTGGGGATTCAGTGGTCAAGGCTGCCATGTAGCCTTGCTGTGGTATGAAACATTCTGGGCTATAGAAAATGGACCTTGCAGCCAGGGAAGCTGGGAACATGGGGTGCATGTAAACCCCACTCTGGGACAACAGGCTATGACAAATGAGTTTCCTTTTCCTCTCCTTTCCCCTCAGCCCAGAGCAAGCTCTCCATTTCTTGGAAGAAATAGCTGCAAGAGGAGGAAGTCCTGCCCCCCATGAGGTGATTCGTGTGCATGCTTGGCCTCAGGGACCGCAGTAACTTGGTGGCCCACTGCTGTCAACTGGAACAGAGGCAGAGGCTCCTTCAGCCTGCCCTGCGGGCCATGCCACCCAGGGGTGAGCAGTTTGGTTGCATGAGCAGCACTTCAGAGAGCTTGGTCCGTGGCAGGTTAGTGAGAGAGACGTTCCACACCGCAGACCTTCAGCTTAGTGTTCAGACGCTAGAGCCAAACACATTGGAGAAGTGATTTATTGAGCGGACTAAAAAGAGAAGGAGGACGTTCAGTGAGCTTTGATGTAAGAGTGTGAGCAGGTGCCACGTTCCCAGAATATCCTTCCTAAGAGAGCTAATCTGTGAACCTCTGTCACTCCCCATCTCTCTTACATACCAACATGGAGCCTCAGGAGAGTGGAGTAAATTCTGGATTTACAACTTACATGTTGTTGAGCTCCCCAACATCTCTGGTCTCCAGTCTCTTCTACAAAAAAATTAAGATAAACAAAGCAAACCTTTCACCTAAGGTTGAGAGACCATCAACAATAGATTTCTTCCTATTTTAAAATATTTTGTCACAGAATTTGGAAACAGCAGGGGATTTGGATTTGGGCAGATCTATCTAAAGTCCCAGCTATGTGACCTAACCTTCTTATGCCTCAATTTCTGCTTCAGTAGAAGAAGGGGTAGGGGAAACCTAACACTCATGATTATTTTGGGGAGTAATAGAAATAGTGGATTTCGGTGACCAGCATACTACCAAGTAGTAGTAAAGTTCTCAAGTAATGATGATGATGATGATGATGTTGATGATGACCATAGAATTTGTTACATATTTTTAAAAGAATATTCAAAGAGAATATTACTAATATTACTGTCATCTTTATTTACAAATTGATAATATTGGAAAACACAATAGAAGGTTTTATAATTATGAAAATTTCATAACACTGTTTACAAATCAGTCTATATTTAAGAGTATATTAATGATCATAATATTCCACTTAGGCTTTGAGGAACACATCGGAAACATTGGTGTCACATGCCAGGTGATTTACGTGCTTTATCTTAATTCTCACAAGAACATGAACAGGTAGATCCTATCATCTTCACTTTACAGAGGATGAAGTTTGCAAAGGTTAACTAACTTTCCAAAGATGACGTCTCTCAGGGGTTAGAACTCAGGTCCTTCTGATTCAAGAACCAGTCACTGGACCACTTTGCTATCTGCCTAGTCACCTTCTCAGGTAGGCAAGTAACTTCATCTTGTGCTCGCTGAAAACTTCTGTGCTGGCTGTGATCTCTTCACTGGAGGTTAACACCAGCAGGTGGTGCTGCTGTGGAAAGAGATGCCCATGGAAATGGGGAACGGGACAACTGTTCAGGAATTCATCTTGGAGGGGTTTCCTGCTGTCCAGCACCTGGGAAAGGTCCTCTTCCTGGTGTACCTGCTGGCGTATCTGGCATCCGTTGCAGGCAATGTGGTCATAGTCACCATCACCTGTGCTGACTCCCAGCTCCAGACACCAATGTACATTTTCCTCAGCATTTTCTCCTTCGCTGAGTGTTGTTTCACAAGTTCTGTTATTCCTAAATTGCCGGTCATCTTTCTTTCAGGCCAGCAAACGATTTCCTTTCCTGCCTGCTTCACACAAGCCTTTGTCTTTCTGTTTCTGGGAGCAGCAGGTTTCCTCCTCATAGCATTGATGTCTCTGGACTGGTACATGGCCATCTGCAAGCCTCTGCATTACCTGACCATCATGAACCTGAGGACCTGCTTCTGCCTGCTCACAGCCTGCTTTGCTTTGGGCTTGACTCTCATCACTGGTCTGGTGGTGAAGGTTTCCCAGTTATCCCTCTGTGGCCCGCATGTCATCCCTCACTTCTTCTGTGACCTCGGCCCCCTGATTCATCTCTCCTGTTCTGACACCAGATCTGCTGAAATGTTGGTTTTTGTCCTCACTTTCTGTATCCTTTTGAAATCTTTCATCATAACCATCATTGCATACAGCAACATAGGAGTCACAATCGTCCATCTCCCATCAGCTAAGGAGCGATGGAAAGCTTTCTCCACCTGCTCATCTCACCTCATTGTCCTCTCTCTGATGTGTGGTAGCTGTGTCTTTATATATGTGAAACCAAAGCAAACGAACAGGCTGGACTCCAACAGGGAGGCTGCCCTTGTGAACACGGTGCTGACCCCGCTGCTGAACCCTGTCACCTACACTCTGCGGAACAAGCAGGTCCACCAGGCTCTGAGGGAGGCGATGTGCAGAATGAAAATATCAAGATGAAAAAAGTCACATGACCTTGGAATGGAAGGTTTTAGAGAACCATATGCCTTCATTCTGGCTGACATAGCAGTCTGCAGAGTTCCCAGTGGAGAGTCTCTGGTAGACTCCGCTTGACCTTAGCAAAATGGAAATCTAATCTCTGTTTTCAAGGCCACATTTTACCTTGGTGTGCATAACTGTCTTCTCCCTAAATATTCCACATGTTGACGACAATTTCAAAATCCTTTACTAAATTTATATTCTTCCCTCTGATTTAAAAACTGTGCTGAAATTTCTAAAATTTAGTAATTAACATACTTTTTATTTCACTTCTCTCTAGTCATACACATGGTTCAAGAGAATTGATAACTATTTACCAAAAGGCATTTAAATAATTTAAATGATGAAAGATTGTATATTAGGTTTGAGTTATGAAGGAAATAGTAGCAATGCTTGGGTCTACATTCCCTCCACACCTAGCCCAAGGAAATAATGGTCATAACCCCCTTCACCTTAGGATATATATGGTTTGCATCAGCTGTGCTCTTAATTGCTGTTCTAGTCCCTTGGCTTCACATGTATGCATCATTCCCATGCTGGAGAGAAATAGAACTGTTTTCAACCTCAGACCATTCTCTAAGGAGAGGGAAAAACTAAAGCATTCCACAGCTGACCAGTGCTCCTATTTTTTAAAATTATTTATTCTAGCTCCAGCCCCTCAGATGCATAATGCATACTTATAATTGGTTCTTATCCTAAAGCTGTTACTACACAATGTGTGTGTATATCAGGGGAGGGATCTTGAATTGGAAGAAATCATACAAGTATGGAATAAGTATGATTTCCTCCCAAGATTCAAGGTGATGGGATCTAATTATTTGCTTATCTACTTCATATTACTAATGAAAATAACTTGAGCAAACCAAACATTTTTTCCTGGTGGCCTTGTGTTGTTAACAGCAAGGTTATCTTCTGATTGATAATCTAATCTATTTTAAACCCAAAATTTCCATTATCTCAATCCTTAGCATTTGTGTGCTTTCCAGGGTAGAAATGTGTTTTTTGTTCTTCAGAAGAAATACCTCTAAAAAGATTAACACAATTTTTCTTGTGTTTGTTTTTTAACCCAAACTCTGAGGTTAGTTAATCACAAACACATTTTATAAAATACATTCCACACCATGGTTAGATCATACTTGGCCTTGAAGGTCCTATTCCAAAGTTCAAATTTCATCTTACTGACAATGAAGAAGTATCAACATTCTCTAAAAAATCATATACTTGTTATGGTTAGCTACATATTATAGTACATAGCTGTGGACTTTGTATGAAAAAGAGATTGGAAAAGCCAAGATCACAGTAGGAAAGTGGGTACAGAGACTGTTACATAAATTGGGAGAGAGATAAGGATGGTTTATGGAAGTGGCAGTGGGAATGGAACTCAAAGGGACCAATAGTAGACTCTGAACCATTTTGCACTGGACAAGCCCTGGGTTCTAAGTCTGGTGCTGCCTTCAACTAACTGGTCAACTGGCCAAAACACTTATGTCACCTTATCCATGAAATGTGGAGATTGAGCCAGGTAATCTGTAGGGTCCACTTGAAAATGACTCATGGGGATAACATCAAGATGCTGCAGGAACATGGAAATAATGTTTGACCCTGAGAGTTGAACTGCTGAGAAGTGTATTGAAGTGGTTGAGGTTCAACAGTTGTTGGAAAAAACCATTGAAAAGAGTGTGGGCCTCCTCAAGGTTTGATAATAATTTATTACATGTAAAGTAATCAAATGCACTTTATATTACTTTAAGATAGACCATGATTGAAACGTGAGCTTGGCAAATAGAAACATGAAGACCTCAAATCCAAAAATTGACTCTATGAATCCAGGCTGGTCACTACCAGCCATAGATGGTTCGCAGTGAAAGACAACCCCTGATGTGGAGATTAATGCACTAGAGTCTGGTCCTGGAAAAACTTTATTGAGACAAATCCCCTGAGCTAGTTCTATGCTGAAGACACTTCCAATCATAATTTTTAAATCACTTTAATGAAGTATAATTGACATACATAATTTGTAGATATTTAACGTATACAACTTGATATGTTTGGAAATAAGTATACACCCATGAAACTGTCATCACTTTCAAAGCCATAAACCTATCTATCACCTCCAAAAATTTCTTCCTGCCCCCTGTTATTTTTTTTCATTATATGGTAAGAACACAATATAAGATCTACCCTCTTAGCTAATTTTTCAGTAGACAATAGAGTATTGTTAATCATAAGCCCTATGTTGTACAGATCTCCAGAACTTATTTTGTATGACTAAAACTTTGTACCCTTGATCAACACTTCCTTTTTCTCCCCCCTACCCAGCCCCTGACAACTATCATTCTACTCTCTGCTTCTATGTGTTTGATTAGATTCCACACATAGGGAGGTCATGGAATGTTTGTCTTTCTGCTTCAGGCTTATTTTATTAAGAATAATGTCCTCCAGGTACATCCATGTTGTCACAAATGGCAGGTTTTGCTTTTTTAAGGTTGAATAATATTCATTCATTCATTCATTATTTGTATATATGACATTTTCCTTATGCACTCTTCTGTAGGTGAACATTTAGGTTATTTTCTTATCCTAGCTATTGTGAATAATGTTGCAACAAACGTGAGAGTGAAGATATCTCTTTGAGATCCATAGTTCAGTTTCTTTGGATATGTACTCAGAACTGGGATTGCTGCATCAAATGGTAAATCTATTCTGAATTTTTTGAGGAAACTCTATATTTTTTTCCATAGTGGTTGCACCAATTTACATTCTCGTCAATAGTGTACAGGGTGCTCTTTTCTCGATATCCTTGCCAACACTTTTGTCCTTTGCATTTATTTATTAATAATAGACATCCAAAAAAGTATGAGATGATATCTCATTGTGGTTTTGATTTGCATTTCCCTTAGTGATGTTTGCATTTCCATTAGTGATGTTGAGCATCTTTTCACGTATCTGTTGGTCATTTGTATGTCTTCTTTGGAAAAATGTCTATTCAGTTCCTCTGACCATTTTTTTAATTGTATTGTTTGATTTTTTGTTGTTGATATGTATGAGTTCTTTATATATTTTGGAGAAATATATAGAAATTTATAGAAAGGGTAATTTGGGAAGACAGGCATTTTCCACTTGGACAATGAAAATCGAAGGCATTTCAGGTTGCTCAACAGCATCTGTGAATCTTGGAGTTATAAAATCATGCAGCACACTTCCATATGCTTACAGGTGAAGGTAAGATGGAAAAGAAATAGAAAAAGATGAGCTGAAGACATAGGCAGAGTCTAAGTTATAAGTGATGTCAAATACCATGTGCAGGAGGAGAGTTTTTCAGTAGATGCATAGAAGTAGATTCTCAGGGATCAAAATAGGAAGACATGTAGATGCTATTTTAGATTTATCCTGAGGGCAACAGGGGACACTGAAACAGCATGGTCAGATTTGCATTAGCAAGATCAGTGTGGCTGCAGTGGGGATGTGGGAGGCATTCTTTGTAATTGGAGACTATACTTTTAATAAATGTTTTGCCACAAGCACACAGTGTTCTCCAGCCTTCAGTCCTTTGATACTATTTTCCCTGCTGCCCACACACCAACCATTTCTGGGGGAATAATAATGGCTCTGTTTCCTTCCACCTTCAAGCTATCACACAATGCTTTTCACTAGTGGGGTTGAATCTGGAACACTGCTAGCAAGGGACTCTCTAAAATGTAGATCCCAGGATTCCAGCTGCTGTGATCTAGAGGATAGAAGGGAGTACAAATAAGTGTTGCCATCTCACTCTCCCTACAAAAAGAAAGTGAAAAGCAAACAAAATCCAGCACAATGTGCTTAAAGATAATATTGCATCCTTAAAACGTCATTAAGCTACGATAAAGAATAAACAATCCAGTAAAAGAAACATTTTTACAAATTAAAATATAATAGCCCAAAGGAAAAATTCATTAGAATTTTTGGCAGATAAGCAAATGGAGATGTTTCAGAAAGTAAAATACAAAGAGAAAAAGAGATAGAAAAGATGTGGGAAAAGACACAGGACATAAATCATTTGTCCAGAATGTCCAAATTCTGCCTATTAGGGATAGGAAGAGAGAACAGGGAAAAAAGAGGGAAAGAAATTATTAAATACACAAGCACAGGACAATTTCTAAATTGTCTATAAGGACAGCTCAATAAATAAAAAAGTCTGGTATCCAGCATAACATTATAAAATTTACAAAACACCAAGTATGAAGAGATCTTAAAATCTTTGCAGATAAAAAAACACTACAAAAGACCACAAAAATCCATGTATCAACTTCTTTAGAAGCTTTTGATATTGGAAGAAAATGCAATGAGGTGTTTAATGAATGATTTTCAGCATAGTATTCTATAAACACTCAGCTATTAACAAAATGTTAAAATAGATTATAAACATTTTGGGGGGCTAGGAATTATAAAATTTGTTCCTCATACACCATCTCTTCATTAAATTGTTAACAGTTGGTTCCAATGAAATAACTAAATGATCCTTCCTCCTGAAAAGGTAAAAATGTGCCTTTGTTTCCTCATCTGTGAAATAAAATAAGGATTGAATAAATTAATACAAGTAATGCAATTTAATCATGGCCTGTAACGAGTTACAACTGTAGAATAGTTAGCTGAATAATTTCCTAAATATGACAAAGTATTATGCAAACATTTAAAACCATAGTAAAAATGAAAATGCTTAAGATATCATGTTAAGAAAAAAAGAAAACTGAGTACAGAATTTTACAAAGTTAACCTGGGCCCAAATCTCGCCCTGCCTTCCCCTCTCTGACTGGTTATGTCATATCATGGTGAGTAAAAGAAGATCCTGGGAGACCCTCACCAACACTGTCTAACTAGAAAGGAATGTGTCTCATAGTGAACACTTCTTCCCTTATTTTATTTTTTTATTTTTATTATTAGTATTATTTTTGAGGAAGATTGGCCCCGAGCTAACATCTATCGCCAATCTTCCTCTTTTCTTTTTTTCACCCCAAAGCCCCAGTACATAGTTGTCGGTCCTTCTAGTGCTTCTGTGTGGGACGCTGCCTCAGATGGCTTGATGAGCGGTGAGTAGGCCCATGTCCAGGATCCAAACTGGCAAACTCTTTGCCATCGAAGCTGAACGTGTGAACTTGACTGCTACACCACTGGGCTGGCCCCTAGTTTTCTTTTCTTGTGATATTTTTGTTGGGTCTTGATATCAGGGTAATACTGACCTCATAGAAAGAGTTTGGGAGTGTTCTATCCTATTATATTTTTGAATGTTTGTGAAGAATTGGTGTTAATGCTTCTTTAAATGCTTCTTGGGAATTCATTAATCAAGACAGCTATTCCAGGAATTGTTTTGTGGGAAGTTTTCAAATCACTAACTCAATTTCTTTACTTGCTATATATCTATTCATATCTCTTCTTGATTCTATGTCTTCTTGATTTAGGTTGTATCTTTCTCATAATCTGCCCATTTCATTTAAGTTATCTCTGATTTTTGCCCCTCCCCTTGACTTAGGCAAAAATGGAAAGCTTTCCTTCTTTTAACCCTTTAAAATTCTCTTTCGTGTAGCATGGAAATCTCTGCTGTTTAAGACTTGGTTGTCTAAACAAGTTGTCTGATGTAGCCAAGCCCAATTGTCCTAACATTGCGTTTGCTGCAAGGTTAGTTTTAGTTTATAATACATCAACTGCTGGTTAATCAACCACACAGAGGTTACATACTCACTTGGATGTAGTTCACAGATATTAGGACTTGGTTCTGTTTTTTTCTCTCTCACAGAAATGATAAAATGTTGTTTTAGGCTGACAAATAAATTAAGGAGGAAACTTTTGAACTTGAGATGTCTCTATCTTTGTTTCAGCTTAAAATTCTATGTTCACATAAAGTCCTCAACAGATCCAAGAATAACAAATCCTTGTATTTTTTGTGTACTTGGAATTTTCTAAAATTTGAGGACGCCAAAATTTTAGTCTTATGGAAGTCTTGGCTAATATAATTCAAACACAGAAAAGAGTTATACTGGCCTTAATGATGAGTTGGAGTTATTCCTGGGAACGCCAGAACATATCAATCCTGACCTGCACCAGCACACATGGGCAGTGTCAAACAAAAGCAAATCCAGACTTAGGTAAGGAGAGACTTTATTCAATATGTATTTATTGCATTATGGAGAATGTTCCAACTGAAGGATCTGCAAGCACCTCAAAATTAAACAGAAAAGGGTTTTTCTTTTACAGGGAAGAGTAAGAAGGGCTAGCAGAAACTTTGTTGAGGAAGAGAGCCCATGTGGGGGTGAGAAGGTGGCAAAATCAGAGTGGTTCAATGGGAAATATTCCTCCAATTGGTTGGCCAATTCTCAGAATGAGCTGTTAATACAGAATGTTCCATGCCTTAGTGCTTGCTTAAGCCTGGGGTCAAGCCGAAGTTTTAGGGGCCTGTGAGGAGGAGGAGAGAAGCATGAGTAATGTTTGGCCAAGTCAAGTCAATCATAAGCCAGTGAACAAGCCAGTTCACAATGGGTAACTGTGAACACTTGGTCAGCAGCAAAATTTTTGCTGTGGATTCATCTCAGGGAAGACTCAGAGAGGAGAACCCCCTGAGTCTACTGACCCCCAGTTCCTTTAAGATAGATTCAGTGTACTGATGTTACCAGTTACTCCCTTGACTCTCCAGATTAGAAAAGATTCTTACACCATTGTCATCAGAAATGGGAGGTCAAGTGACCCGACGGCATACATTTCATTTGTTGATACAACAAGGATTATGAGCAAGTCTCAAAGATACCTAGATCTCATTTGGAGAATTTGGAATACAATTGAATAGAGTCCAAATATACTACATGTCTCTGAGGAAGTCAATTAGTTGTCATTGGAAACACAAAATTGTCATAATTAACAGTGAATGAATTGTAGGAAATGTGAATGAATGAAATTGCATAATATGTGCTCTCAAAAGTCTATACTGTCTCACTCTCCCTGACTTCAAACTATACTACAAAGCTGTAGTAATCAAAACTATATGGTACTGGCACAAAAACAGACACATAAATCAATATAACAGAATAGAGGCCAGAAATACACCCATGCTTGTATGGCCTATTAATCTAAGACAATGGAGGCAAGAATATACAATGGGGAAAAGACAGTTTCTTCAATAAATGGTGTTGAAACACCATCTGTCCAATGGTGTTGGACAGGTGCATGCAAAAGAATGAAACTGGACCACTTTCTTACACCATATATAAAAATACACTCAAAATGGATTAAAAACTTAAATGTAAGACCTGAAACCATAAAATTGCTAGAAGAAAACATAAGCAGTCAGCTCTTTGATGTTGGTTTTAGCAATATTTTTTTGGATCTTTCTCCTTAAGCAAAGGCAAAAAAGCAAAAATAAACAAATGGGATTACATCAAACTAAAAAGCTTTGTACAGCAAAGGAAACCATCAACAAAATGAAAAGGCAACCTACCAAATGGGAAAAGATATTTGCAAATGATACATCCAATAAGGGGTTAATATCTA
The DNA here is from genome assembly GCA_031878705.1 of Tapirus indicus. Classification (NCBI taxonomy): domain Eukaryota; kingdom Metazoa; phylum Chordata; class Mammalia; order Perissodactyla; family Tapiridae; genus Tapirus; species Tapirus indicus. Next base: position 78,717,550 of record CM062921.1, read on the forward strand.
AAAAGTATAAAGAACTCATACAAATATATGTTGAAAAAGCAAACAATATGATTTAAAAATGGGCAGAGGACCTGAATAGACATTATTCCAAAGAAGACATACAGGTGGCCAACAGACTCACGAAAAGATGCTCAACATCACTAATCATCAAGGAAATGCAAATCAAAACCACAATGAGATATCACCTCACTTTTGTCAGAATGGCTATTATCAAACAGACAACAAATAACAAGTGTTGGCGAGGATGTGGAGAAAAGGGAACCCTTTCACACTGTTGGTGAGAATGTAAATTGGTGCAGCCACTATAGAAAACAGTATAGAGGTTCTTCAAAAAGTTAAAAATAAAACTACCATATGACTCAGTATTCCACTTCTGGGTATTCATCCGAAGAAAACAAAAACACTAATTCAAAAAGATATATGCACTTCTATGTTCATTGTAGTGTTATTTACAATAGCCAAGATATGGAAGCAACCTAAGTCTCCATCAACAGATGAAAAAGATGTGGAAGATAAAATGGAAGATTACTCAGCCACAAAAAGGATGAAATCTTGCCATTTGCAACAACAGGGATGGACTTAGTGGGTATTATGCTAAGTGAAATAAGTCAGACAAAGACAAATACCATATGATTTCACTTATATATGGAATCTAAAAATCAAAACAAACAAACAAAACAGAAACAAACTCATAGATACAAAGAACAAACTGGTGGTCCCAGAGGGGAGCAAGGTGGGAGGATGGGCGAAAATAGGGGAAGGGGATTAAGAGGTACAAAAGTAATGTGCAGCATAGGGAATATAGTCAATAATGTTGTCATAACTTTGTATGGTGACAGATGGTTACTATATTTGTCATAGTGAACATTTCATAATATATGTAAATGTCGAATCACCATGTTGTACACCTGAAACAAACATAATACTGTATGTCAACTATACTTCAATTTTAAAAAGTCTACGTTGTCCTTGTAACATCTTCAAAGGAGATTAGTCATAATTACCCTGTGGTCTACAAAATACCACATAACACTATGTGGGTAAAAGTACAGATAAATGTTTTTTAATGAACCTTGTGTTTGCTTTAAAATATAAAATCTGTAAGTCGTCTTCTTAATGATAAAAGTCAGGAATGCAGTAATTAGTGAGAAACAGGCTGTAGTTATTGACTCAAATCCAATCTTCTGGTATTATTGCAATTTACCCATTCACATCGACATTTTCAATCATGTTTTACTCTAGTCACTCCTCTGTTTCTGACTCTTTTTTTTTTTTTTCTTCTTCATGTCTTCAGCATCTTCTGGACTTCTTTTCTTACCTCCAGCTAATCTTCTATATTGTCATTTTCTCTACTTTGACAATATTTACTCTCTTTTCTGTAACTTAGAGAGAATTCTGCTTTTCAATTCCACCTGTCTTCCACTTTTCAACTTGAAGTCAGTCCTGGGATTAACAAAAGAAAAAAAGATCAATTATTAAAGTGGAAAATAAGGAACAACTCATTGTATTTGCTACAGGAAAGAAAAATGAACATTGGGTTTTGAAGTTGTTATTTTTTTAACATCCCATTGCTTAGCATTCTGGTCTATAATGTCCTAAAATGACATCTTTAACAGCATATATTCCCAAGTCCACAAGGACAAATCTGGACCATGGAGACGAAACATCATGAGTCTCAACATCGTAAAGTTTTGTTCACTGGGTAACTGGGAACATTGCCAATCTGGATGGTTATACCAGCTGTCTGTCTGGCATAGCAGGAGTGGAGGGAGGCATTCATTACAACAAAGTCCTTACATTCCACCTAAGGCCACAAACACTGAAGGCAAGTCTCAGCATAGTTAAGATCCATTGTGGAGATATGGTAAGGCTAGGCTCCATGTATTTGGTTAGAACAATGGTCCACAAAGCGTGGTCTGAGTACCCCTGGAAGCCCCTGAGACACTTCCAATGGGTCCACAAGGTCAAAACTATTTTCAGAACAGATACTAAGATGTAATTTGTCTTTTCACTCTGATTCTTTCAGAAGCATACAACTGGGTTTCTCAGAGGCTGCATGATGTGTGATATTGCAACAGATGGAAATCAGAAGCAGATACTAGAATCCACCTGTCAGACAATAGTTTGCAAAAACGTAAAACAATGCCACTCTTCTATGAGTGTGGCTGCTTTTTATAGCCCAAAGTCAACAGTAAGAGATGCTGCTATGGCACTGGGCTCACTAATATCAATGAAGTTAAAGGATTCTATTAGAACCATGGCCAACTGGCAGCACATAACCATCACAAGCAAGATGGATGTGATTATCATAATGGATATCAAGGCATAAATAGAAACAAAGAGCTCCTCTCCTGAAGAGATCTGCAGCTATGCCCAATAAATGACTACGTTCCTAAGAACAAGATAGGTGGGCAGCAGTGACGGTATACTTGACTTATCTAACCAAAATATATCAGGAAAAAAAGAAGAGGCTTCTTCCTGCTGCCATAATAGAAAAGCATAATACTTCACCTATTTCCCAAAACAAATTTAGCCCTCAGATCTAGAACCTATTGATTGAGAGGGAAGCCAGTTTCTCTTGAAGAAATACCCTACAATGCTCCAGCAAGTATATGCAGTTGTTAATCCCTCAATATTTCCTTAAAGAGACCTATAACCACTTAATGAGTGGCTGTAAACTGGGGAAAGATTGAATATGCACATCTCTTGAGGACTGACGAATGTAGTGTCCAAAATTCCTTCAGAATATCCTCTCTCCCTCCCCCCATTAGAGTGGTGATAAATGGATTCATACCCTGAGTCTGTTTCACAGGACACTGATGGGTGCGCAGACCTACCACGTGGTCATTCCCCTGCCCTTGTGCCTAATTGGGATGAATATACTTAGCAACTGATGGAATCCTCATAATGGTTCCTGATCCGTAAAATAAAAATCATTATGTTCAAGGCTAATTGTAATCACTTAACCCTGCCCTCAGCTCCCAGCTAAGAAAGTAAATCAGAAGCAATACCACATCCAATGTGGAATTTCAGAATTAATACCAACTTTAAGTATTTAAAGAATGCAAGATCTCCCATATCCCCATTTAATTCACCAATTTCTGTCCTGCAAAAGCCACCTGTATCACGGTACATGAGAGCTGATTCCCATAAACTTAATTAATCCCTAGTTCCAAATTGCAGCTACTGTGGGGTCTCCTTAGTATAACACAGACTCTGGCATTTGGTATGAGTCATTGATCTGGCAAATGTATTCTTTTCAATTCCCATCAGGAAAGATCAATATAGTACTTAAATTCTCTGGGACAGACAGCAGTATATATTCATGTCCTTGATTCAGGACAATGTTAACGCTCTTGCCTTCTGGTGAAATAAAGTTCAAAGAATTTTATCATCTTACTATCCTGCAGAATATCACATAGGTTCACAATATTGCTGACATCATATCAACTGGATATTGTGAGCAGGAAGTAGCAAATATTCTAGGTGTCCTAATAAGATAAACACACACTAGAGGGTGGGGTAAAAATGTAGAAAGATTAAGAAGACTGCACATTTGTGAAATTGAGTGGTTTGGAGCCTGCTGAGACGTCCTTTCTAAGGAAAAGGCATTATTGCACTTGCACAAACTACCACTAGGAAAGATACACAATATTTGGTAAGAGTCTTAAGATTTGGGAGACAATATACACCACAATTGGAAATCTGCCCTCACCTATCTATCAGGTGACTCAGAGGCTGCTGATATGCAGGGGGACCAAAGTAAGAGACAGCTCTGCAGAATGCTCGGGCTGCAATTCTGTTTGGGATAGATGACTCAGCAGATCCTATGGCACAAGATATGTCAATAAGAGAAATACAGCATAGACCTTAGGGTTCTGAAATGAGGCTATACTATTTGCCAGCTTGAGGATGACACCCTATTCCTGTACATATGGCTGTATTTGAACCACTGGCCATTATAAGGTTCTGGTTCCTGATAGCTACAATGTATGAATTTGAAATCAAGAGGGTGGAAGAAGGAGTGGCTACTCTTACCATTTCATCAACTGAGTCATTTTGGGATTTTGTGTTTCCAATCATCACAATTTTAGGCTCTGCTGCAATAGAGGTCCTATTTCTCTAGATGGGGGTTGTAACAGAACACTTCTACAAGGGAACCCAGTAAGGGATCCACTAAACCTAGTCATTTTAGACATGTTGTGACAAGAAGCTAGCAGGCAAAAAGAGTTGAAAGGAGACAGTATATACAGGCAAGGATAATTGACCCTGATTAATATGAGGAAACAAGGTTTCTACAATATAACAGAGGAAGAAATACATCCAGAACTAACAGGATTCACTAGAAGGCTTCTTGTTATTTCCATGGTAATAACTGTGGAAATCAAATTACAGCAGCCATGACTATGATCTGCTAAAGGCATGATAAGCGGGGGCTCAGACCCCTCAAGTATGAAGGTCTATGTTATGAAGAAAACCTAGAATGGATGATCATGGAAGGTCATGATGGAATATTTATTTGGCCTTGGGACCAATGGCAGCAGCAGGGTCTGTAGCTTACTCACTTATCCTTTTGCTGTAAGTCAGGTTTTTTAATTGCAAAAATGACTAACGACTACACTAAAGAATAAGTAACAGGACAGTGTGAATTTAAGGTGGTGGGCAACTAAATCTAATTAGTATAATGGGTGAATTGAAGAAGACATAGCTAGAACCCCATCCATATTACCTTTTTATGCAACTAGACAGGCAATTTGTAGGTTGTTTACTTCAAACTCTGCCAGAGCACTATTTTCTGGCTATGGGAGCACCTGTTTTCCATCCAGAAGACAAGCCAGAATTGCTGGAGAATGAATGCTCCCACAAGTAATCCTCAATCAACAATGGTGGAGAATTTCTATATCCATATCCCATCTTCTTTTCCTCTTGGTTTGAATAACTCTGAAGAGTATTCCATACTACCACCCAAAATTCCACAGGGAGGCTGGGCTCCCGTTTCCCAGAATGATAACTGGCTTCTTAATGCACGATTCTTTTCACTATATCACTTTCCCTCCCTCATACTGGTGTTTCATGGAATCTACTCTCAAATAAACTCCTGTCTTCAAATCCTTGCTTCTGGGTCTGCTTGTGGGGTAATTCAAACCAATACATTGAATTTTCTTCTACTACTTAGTTTATTTCTCCAGAAATTCACAACATTTGTGCATATTACATACACAGTAATAATATGAACTTTCTTCTGTGAATTAATCCTTTACCTCAATTTACATGGGCTTCCATATGAGGAATATCTTTCACAAAGAAATGTCTTTCAATTCAAAATAACTTTTACTTAAAAGGAGTCCATCAAGGACTTCTTTTTCCTCCTATGTGGAGTAACCTCATTTCCCCCAAGTCCTCCCTTTTTAAATTAAAATACCTTGCACATAATACAACAAACAATGATAGAAATATCCTGAAAGATAGAAAGAAGACAGTGGACTGCCTAGGGACAAGGGGACTTGAGGAACGACATGGCAGGCATTTCCCTGGGTTTCCTTACTGCCTCTCATATATCCCAGACAGGGTGCTGCAGAAGCCTCCAACTCAGAACTGCCAATAGGTACAGATTTTTTTTTTTTTTTTTATAAAAAAGCACCTAAAAAAAGCCTGTTCCCTCAAGCCAAAGTACGAGGAGAAGAGTGGCCTAATATCAGAAGAATGTTTGTCAATACCAAGCCTCCTCCAGCTAAACACCAACAGAAAAACCATACCTTCTTCTCGTAGCTTCATTAGGGTTGAGCAGGGATTTGACCTTCTCCATCAATTTATGGTAAAAAATAAAAAACTCTCAGTGAGCTAGGAGTAGAGGGGAATAACTTCAACTTGATAAAGAGCATCTACAAAAAACCTAGAAGTGACATCATTATTAACGCTAAGAGACTGAATGCTTCCCCCTAAGATAGGGAACAAGACAACTCCGGAAGTTCTAGCCACTGTAGTAAGGCAAGAAAAAGAAATAAAGTGTATACAGATTGGAAAGGAAGAAATAAAACTGTCCCTGTTAGTGGATGATATGAATATTTACATAGAAAATCTCAAGCAATCTACAAAAACCTGCTAGAACTTATAAGTGATTTTGGCAAGGTCACAGCATGAAAATTCAATGCAAAAAAAATCACATTTTTATATACTAAAAATAAACTTGTGGAAACCTAAATTAAAAACATGCTACCATTTACAATATCTCCAAAGGAAATGAAATACTTAGGTATAAATCTAACAAAATATGCACTGAATCTATGCGTGGAAAACTATAAAACTGTAATGAAAGAAACCAAAGAAGCCTAAAAAATAGGGAAACATACAGTGTTCATGAATTGAAAGACTCAGCATAGTAAGAATGTCAGTTCTCTCCAGACTGATCAACAGCTTTCATGCAGTTTCTAGCAAAATCCCAGAGAAGTTTTTGTAGATATAGGTAAGCTTATTCTAAAACTTCAGTGGAAAGAGATAAGCCCTAAGAGAGATTTTAAAAATCTTGAAAATATAAGAAGAAAGTAGGAGAAATTCTACTCAATATTTTCTTAATATGTAGTTACGGTAATCAAGACAGTGTGGCACTGGTGGAAGGATAAATAGATAGATCAAAGGAACAGAGTACATAAACCAGAAATAGACCTATACAATTATGCCCAATGCCACAAAAGCAAATGAAATATGTTCAACATTATTAGTTACCATGGAAATGCAAATTAAAACAACAATGAGATATCACTATACACCTGATAACACCAAATTTTTTTGAGGATGCAGAGAAATCAGATTCCCCATGTATTGCTGGTGGGAATATAAAATGATACAGGCACTCTCAAGAACAGTTTGACAGTTTCTTATAAAACTAAGCATGAAACTACCATAAAACCCAACAATTGCACTCTTGGATGTTTATCCCAAAGAAATGAAAACCTATGTTCATACGAAAACATCTATACAAACATGAATGTTCTTAGCAGCTACATTTGTAATAGCCAAAAACTGGAATCAGCCCATATGTCCTTTACCTAGAGAATGGTTAAACACACCATACCGTCCCCACCAGTGCATACTACTCAGTAAAAAAAAAAAAAAAAAAAAGGAATGAAATATTGATATGTGCAATAGTTTAGTTGAATCAAAAGGGAATTGTGCTAAGTAAAAAAAGAAAATCTCAAAGATTACCTACTGTACGATTCCATTTGTATAATAGTTTTGAAATGAGAACATTTTGGAAATGGAAGAGAAAATAGTACTTGCTCCGGGGTGGGAGATTGGGAGGGTGAAGTAAGTGTAGCTATAAAAGGCCCTGGAGGGATCTTGGAGGTGTTGGAACTGTCCAGTATCTTGACTTTGGTGGTAGGTACAGGAACCTAGACATGTGATAAAGTTGCATAGAGGTAAACACACACGTGAGTACAGGTAGAACTGGAGGAGTCTGAAAAAGATTGGTGGATTCTATTAGTAGTATACCCTGATTGCCATATTAAACTACAGTTTTGCAAAACGTTATCATTGGTGGAAAATGGGCAAAGTATACACACATCTTCCTATTTCTTACAATTGCATGTGAATCTACAATTATTTCAATAAAAATTTCAGTTAAAGGAAAAGATAGTTTGGGAGGTTTCAGTGATGATGTTTCATAAAAAGTAGTACATTCCTGATCTTTAAAAAAATGGACATTTAACTTCCAATTGCAGTGAAACAAAAATAAGAACTCCAAATGCTAACAAGAATGCAAAGAAACTGGGTTAGTCATGCATTACTAATGGGAATGTAAAATGGTACAACCACTCTGCAAAATAGTTTGTCAGATTCTTATGAAACTAAACATCCAATTACCATACATCCCAGCAATTGCATTCTTAGCTATTTATCCCAGAGAATGAAATGTTATGTTCATACAAAAATCTGTACATGAGTGTTTAGAGAAGCTTGATTTGTGATAGCTAAAAACTGGAAACAGGATGTCAGCAAGATGGTAGAAAAGAGACTGCTGACTCCATCCTCCCACTGACACACTGAATAAACACTACACATGGATCAATTCCATCTTAAAGAAATCCAGAATCTAGCTGAGAGACTCCTACATAACAGGCAACTGAGAAAATAGCCATATTGAAATGGGTAGGAAAAGCTGTGACACACTCACCATAAACCCTACCCCCAGTATAGCACCTAACAATCAGGACAGAACACCCAACTCCCAGCTTTTCCCTGAGGAGCAAAGGGTTTGGACCACACATCACCCCAACTTATATGGTTCCCACCTGAGGAATTGGCTCCTAACTTGCCTATTTCTAGGAGCTGACAAGGCCCAACATTTGCTAGTCCCACCATACACTAAAATGAAAGAACCAGTATTAATGGGCACCCGAACACTTCCCACAGCTATTCCAACTGGATCACGTTGAGGGGGCAGACAAAAACACCCAGCTCTCAGCTTCTCCCTTGAGAGGGTCAGACTGCACATTTAAAGCACCAAATTTCCCAGCTGCTGCCTGAGGGTCTGGCTTGTAAGGAGCCTGAATCTGGGAGCTGACAGACAGGAAATCACTACTCTACTGGGAGTCTGAATGAACAAGTGGGCACTTCCACAGCTCCTTCTCCCCCACTTGCTCCAGAGGTAGAACCAAGCCTCCAGCTAACCTGCCTGTCTCTGAGACCCAATGCACCCCAGCATTCATTACACCCTTGGGGGCGACAGAGATTAAAGCAACAGTTTTAAAGAGTTTGTGGTCTGTATGAGAGTGTGGGCATTTGCCATAGATCCTCCTCCCAACTCGGTGCGGAGGGAGTAGGTGATAAACTTCAGCTCTCTGCTTCTCCCGGTGTAGACAAGGAATTGGACCACACATCTAGCACCCCAACTTTTCCAGCTGCTACTAGAGGGACTGGCTTCTGTCTTACCTGTTTCAGCATACTAACAGGACTTGGCACACCTTAGTCTCCTGGGGCACACTAAAAACAAAGACAGCAGTTTGGACAAGCACAAAGGTTTGAGAGGTACCCAGAATCTCTGGCTGGGCTGATTGGTAAGGTTCACCTCCTGCACTAGTCTGGTTCACAAGGCCAGGCTGTGAAGACTGGCAGAGGCGGCTGTTTTATCTAATGCACAGAAACCAACACAGACAACCCTCAGGAATTCCCTACCTTTAGATAAGGCTCAGAAATTATTTATCCAACTTCTTTTTTGGTGAAAGGAGAGAGATAGACACAGCTGTCATTGGAAGACCATAATCCCTGGGACAGTGTATAACCAAACCATTCTCAGACATAAAAATCTAAATCACCCAACACTCTTTTGACAGAGTAAAATTCTTCCTAATCAGATTATGCCTTAAATATAATTAAATCTCAAGTCAAACAGAAAAGGAAAATATGCACTGAAATCAGACATACGAAAAATCAAATACACACCTTGCACACACTGTGTCAGAGGTGACAGGACCTACTTCCCACCAGGGCCCATTGTCTTCAGGTGGGAGCCACTTCCTCAGTGAACCTGTAAATACCATAACTGACTCAATTCTAACTCACTTTTTTAGTATTAATGCACTCATTTTCCTTTTAAACTTTTCTAATTATGAATTCTGTTAGTTTTTGCTGCATAAAATGTCAACCAAAATTCAACTTAACCTGGAAGACACTGGCAGCTCCTATACGTAAGGTCACATTAGAAGAAAAAGTCTCTTACACAGAAGGAGAGAATTTGGTACCAGGTTCACCTGCCTCTTAGGTCCAAACTTGGCAACATCAGTTAGAGAAAAAAGTGCATAAATTTAAAAGTTCTGCATTTTGTTTATGTTTCAAGAAAGAGTTAAAGGCAATTTTATTGATAACATTTGATACAGCTGGAAGACGATAAAGTGAAAGTGCCTCTCTTAACCACCTGAAGTTACACTGAGCTATTTCTACTGCTGAAATCAATAGACTCAAAGAGAGCACTTAATGAGCTTACTGCTGATTCATTTCTATAAACAGACGCAATTAATGAAATTGCATTAATTTTCATAAGGCTATTGTATGATGACTTTATGTAATTTTCAGAAACAATTTATTTCTGAAATTTCAAACCTTGAATAAATAAAATAGTAAAAAAGGATTTCTATCTACTTTTCTTATGTATCAGAAAATTCCAGCATAAGAATGTATCATGAACAGCAATTACTAAATCTGATGGGCAACTTTATTATTCTTAGTTAAAGTCTTTGTATTATTTGATTTATGTGTCCTAGACTCTCCATAACTGTTGTTTGAATTGAATTCATATAAGATCAATTGAGTAGAGAAATCAAAGAAGATATTCCTCAGCACAAGGTAGATAATTTGAGTTTTCAAATAGTGGAAAGTATTGAATTGCAAAATAAGATAGTGCCCATCTAGCTAAAAATTAGCATGAGCTAGATCACCACATGCAGAGATTCTATAGAGGAAATTGAACTAGAAGAGCAAGAAGATCCATTTACCCTCCAAAGCTCTATGATTATATTTCTGCAATCTCATCCTGGACAGCGTGTCCCTCAGAGCCTGGTGGACCTGCTTGTTCTACCAATGTAGGTGACAGGGTTCAGCAGTGGGGTCACCACCGTGTTCACAAGGGCAGCCTCCAGCCTGTTCGTTTGCTTTGCTTTCACATATATAAAGACACAGCTACCACACATCAGAGAGAGGACAATGAGGTGAGGTGAGCAGGTGGAGAAAGCTTTCTGTCGTTCCTTGGCTGACAGGAGATGGACGATTGTGACTACTATGTTGCTGTACGCAATGATGGTTATGATGAGGGATGTCAAAAGGGTAAAGTGAGGACAAAGGCCAACATTTGAACAGGTCTAGTGTCAGAACAGGAGAGCGGAATTAAGGAGCCAAGATCACAGAAGAAATGAGAGATGACATTGGGGCCACAGAAGGAAAACTGGGAAACCTTGACCACCAGTCAGGGGATGAAGATGAAGTACAAAGCATAGAGAAGGAAACTAACCCTCAGGTTCATGATGGTTGGGTAGTGCAGAGGTTTGCAAATGGCCAGGTATCAATCCAAGGACATCACAGCCATGAGGAGGAAAATTATTGACTCAAGAAATAGAAAAGAAAAGGCTTGTGTGAGACCAGCAGTAAAGGGAATTGTCTGCCTTCCTGAAAGAAAGATGGACAGCAGTTTAGGAATAACTGTGGTGATAAAACAGCATTCACAGAAGGAGAAGGTGCCGAGTAAAATATACATTGGCATTTGGAGGAAATGGTCAACCCAGGTGAGGATGATTATCACCATGTTTCCCATAATGGAGGCCAGGTATGCCAGGAGATGCACCAGGAAGAGAACGTTCCCCAGGCGCTGGATGGCAGGAAACCCCTCCAGAATGAATTCCTGAATTGTTGTCTCATTCTTCACCTCCATAGTTATTTCCATTTGTCTGTCTGTCATCAGCTACTTGATCTGTGAAGCAGGAAATACTATGACCAAAGAACAAAGAATTTAGTTGAAGAATTATTTTAAAAATTCTACTTGCAGCTACAATTCTGAATGAGGAATCATTTTATATTTTTAAAATATTTTATTATGAAAGATTTTGAATTTTCCTTATTAAACTGTAAAAATTGAAGCTTTATTTTTTGTTTCTGAAAATAATTTTTAATGTGCAACTTAACTTTTCTGGAAATAATATCTTTGAATAATAATCCATAAGGTAAACAATGCAAAATGAAAATTATTGTATGCAGACAAAATATACAACTAACACATAACAACATAGGCTGTCATCCCACAGAAAACATTTTTTTAATGAGGTCACAGTGTTAATTTCTATACTTCAGGTCTGACATGCAATATATGAAGCTCTCCTAAGTGCTGACTTTAGCCCTCTGGAAATAGAAGGTATGAAAAAGCCATTTGCTATTACCATGTTTCAGACCGTTATTTTCCTGAAGTCCATTCAGCCTGAGTTCTTCACCCAAGACCCTAAAGTGAGCAGGAAAGTTAGTATATCATAGTTTCTCATAAGTATTCAGTCTGTGGGCTTGAGAGAAACCATGTCTAAAGATGGGGAAAAAGTGGTTACATGACCTAGTTGTTCGGACTCAATGAAAAAACAGTTAATGGGTGATCAGTATCTCTTTCACTCTACCAACCTAGCAGAATGGAAGTGTTTCCTTCTGCTGTTAGTCATAAATTACTCTTTAACACTCTTTTTTCTGGGAATATTTTTGTTACACTGGAAGATTTTGGTGTGGTGTAATTACACTTGTATTCCCATTCTAATCACTAAAGTAACATTCATTTATTTTTTAAAAATGCCAATGCCTTACTAGAAACTGGATAAATTGATACATAATCTTTGAGGAAGGGGTTTGGGCGTCTGTTGGATATCAGTGCTCTAGTGAATAAGTCACCAAAATTAACTTGTATTTTACTTAATTCTTTGATTTGGCCAAACCTATTACATTAACTATGCATGATCCACAATACAAGCTTAAACATAACCAGTCTCTCGTTTGAATATTTGACTGGTTAGATCACAAGTCATCCCCATGATCAAGTACTCACCAAGAAGCAGCTCACAGGAAACAGCTTCTTTGATAACGTGCTTTTCTTCTCTTCCAACAAACCAGGATCTTTTTCCTAGGCTAAAGGGAAATGGGAAAAAAAGCACTTTTAATTGAGATGTACCTTTCTTTGACCTATTAAAAAGTCAGTGGATGCCTTATGTCTTAAATTAGTAGGAAATTATAAGACTAATTTTGTTCAAGGAAGATAGAGATGCCCAAACTCTCTAGGATTAACAGTCATAGTTTTCCCCCATGACAATCTGACTGATAAACCCTAGACCATTAAGAAAATACAAACTGCCCCAAATATGCACTAGCACTTGCTGATGTCACTATTTACAATTCCTGAACATATTTATATCCATTCTACTGGATACAATGACACAGTCCATTGTGAACGTCAAACTTGGTTGGTTGTGCATCTATCCCAGAAGGGAATCAGAAAGAGGAGACAACAAAGGTCAATTTCCTTGTTCATGGACCTTTTTGTTAGTCACTTTCCCATCAACCAGGTGCTCCCCACCTTTCAGAGGAGGTGAGGATCGTTGCGGTCATAAATGAGAATACATTCAAATACCATTATGATGTATTTACCACAGGCTTATTTATCATCACCAATAAGGACACACAAGGTCCAAAAGGACAAACCTCTGAAACATTCAGAATTCATTAGAGGCGTATGAAACAAGGGAGTGGAACTAAAGTCATATTTAAAGTGCACTATTTGATAAGTTTTGACATATTTAAACACTTGTAAAGTCACCACCACAATGACAATAATGAAAATATTCATCAGCCCAAACGTTTCCTACTGCCTCATTTTGATGATTCCATTTTGTCTCCTTTGTTGGCTTCTTAGCTATAACTCTTTGACTTTCATCTCAGTGGTTGCCATATGGTTTATAGTATACATTTTTAACTTGCCATTGTCTACCTTCAAGTGATATTTTACCACTTCACATATAACATAAGAAACTTGTAATACTATAGTTCCATTTCTACCTCCTCGGCCTCTATGCTATTGTTGTCATACATTTTCCATATACGTATGTTATAAACCCCACAGTGCATTGTTACAATTTTTGTTGAAAGAGTCAATTATCTTTCAAAGAAATATGAATAATTTAGAAAATATCTTATATGCCTACCCATGTATTTGCTATTTCTAGTGTTCTTGATTCCTTTGCATAGATCCATATTTCCATCTGATATAATTTTCTTTCTCTTGGGAGGACTGATTTGACCAATTATTATTCTGTAGATTTGCTGTGATTAACTCTTTTATCTTTTGTATGCTTTCATTTTTGAAAGCTATTTTCATGAGTATAGAATTCTAGGTTGGCAGATTTTTATTCATATTCCTTTAAAAATTGTGCCATTGTATTCTAATTTACTTATTTTCAGAGAGAAATCTTTGCTATCTTTATCTTTGTTCCTCTATATGAAACATGTCTTTTTTCCTTCTGGCTGCTTTGAAGATTTTGTCCTTATCACTGGCTTTGAGCAGTTTGATTATTATATGCCTTGGTGCAGATTTTTCATGTTTCTAGAGCTTGGGTTATGCTGAGGTTTTGGGTTCTGTTTTCATGAAATCTGGAAAAGTTTTAGTGATTATTTCCTTAAGTCTTTATTGTCATCCCCCCTCCACACATACACTTCTCCATCAGAAGTCTAATTATATGAATGTTGGATTGCTTGAAGTTGTCCCATACTACACTGAAGCTCCTCTCAATTTCAAGTGGATTATTTTTATCTTTGTGTATTTTACTTTTGAAAGTTTCTATAACTATATCTTCAAATTTACTGATCTTTCATCTGCAACATTTAATATTCTATTCATCCCATCCAAAAAATTTTTCATTGAGACATGTTGTTTTGACTCAGAGAAGTCCAATTTGCTTTTTTAAAGCCACTCTATTGAGGTATGGTTGACATACAAAAAACTGTACATTTTTACTTCATACAGTTTGATGAGATTGGACATAAGTATACACTCATGAAGACATCATCACAAATAAGGCAGTAAACTTATACATAACCTCCAAAGCTTTCCTCCAAACTCTTTATTTTTGTTTTCTTTTGTGGTAAAAGCACTTAACATAAGATCTACTTTCTTAGCAAAATCTTAATTATACAATACAGTATTGTAACAATAGGCCCTATGTTTGACAGCAAATCTCCAGAACTTATTCATCCTGCCTTACTGAAACTTTGCATACTTTGATGTCTCCCACTTTCCATCTCCCCTCAGCCCCTGGTAACCACTATTCTACTCTCTGCTCCTGTGAGTTCGAATATTTTATGTTCTTCATAAAAGTGAGATCATATAGTGTTCGTCTTTCTGTGTCTGGCTTATTTTACTTAGTGCAATGTCCTGGGGTTCATCCATCTTGTCACATATTTCAGGATTTCCTTCTTTTTCAAGGCTCAATAATATTCCATTGATGTATATACCACATTTTCTTTATCCATTCATCCATCAATAGACACTTAGGTTTCTTTTATACCTTAACTAATGTGAATAATGCTGCAATGAACATGGGAGTGCAGATATCTCTTCAATGTCTGGACTTCAATTCCTTCGGATACATACCCAGAAGTAGGATTGCTGGGTCATATGATAGTTCAATTTTTAATTTTTGAGGAAACTCCATACTATTTTCCATAGTGGCTGCACCAATTTACATTCTCATCAACAGTGTAAAAATGCTTCCTTTTCCCCATATCCTCACCAATACTTCTGGTCTTCTGATTTTTTGATAATAGCCACCCTAATAGGTGTGAAATGATATCTCATTGTGGTTTTGATTTGCATTTCCCTGATAATGATGTTGAACATCTTTTCACTTACCTTTTGGCTGTTTGTATGTCTTCTTTGGAAAAATGTCTATTCAAGTTCTTTGCCCATTATTTTATTTGGATTATTTGGGGTCTTTTTGTCATTGATTTGTATGAGCTCTTTAAATATTTTAGATATTAACAGTCGTGTATGGGCCCGGATTCAGCCCTGAGTCCTATCACTAGCCCACACAACTGCGCTCACCTTTAGCTAAACCCCCCAGCTGTGCACCTGCATGTCCCCAGCCCAGCTGCTGTCACCAGCCTCCACTGCCATGTGCACTCCTACGGGGAGACCCTGCTGCCAATAACCACACAGTTTATTGGTCATTCTGGGAAAAAATAATTGACAATGTGATACCTTGAACACATAGAATATCTCAAATATCAGAAAAAGAAACAAGCCTACACAAGAAAATACATGGAAAATTTATATATGCATAGGATAGGCAAAATGGGTTCTGTTAGTTGGATAACGTCTATTCTTCTAATTCTTACATAATTATGTGCTCAAACTCTTCACAACAGAGGTATTTATCATCCCTGCAATCACAGAATAATGTGGTCAGAGCAAAGCATGATAATAGCCATTAACCGACCATGCCAGGCACACTCCAGCCCCAGGGTTTTTCTCACAGCATTTTATCTCCAAATCGATCATTTCCTATCAAAATCTTGAATAACTAAGTTACAGTTGTAATTTTTCCATTAAAAAATCCCATCATTTTCTCTCTGCCAGGGTCAAAATGTAGTTCTGTTATAATGTGCCTCATGTGTCATATTAGGGAGCAATAGTGTCATTAGTACTAATAGTGGACACCCAGAGGTTATTGCATCAAACCTCTCATTCCACAAATGAAGATACTTGTTTATAGATTCATTTGAAGAGAGTTTACAGTCACAATAAGACTTCTTTCCACCTCTAATTAGAATTCCCCAATTCCTTTACATTTTTTTTTTTTTTTTGTAGTGGGGAAACAATCCTAACTATTCAATTCCTTGTTCCAGAACTTAAAATGCTTCTCTCTTTGTGGTACTCCGTCTTCCAGTCTTCAGTACTGAAATCAACCTGGCAGACCAGTAAAACCAATGAGAACTTTCAATTTCAACTAGAGACATATCTATGTTTTCATTATAGTGGGAACTGGAATTGTAAAGATTTACACTATTTGTATACAGAACATTCACAATTGAAAACAACTGGATTGAGTCATTTTAAGTAATTTTATTAATATCATAACAGTTATGTGTATATGTGTCCTTCAAAACTCAATATAGTGACCATGTTATATCTATCCTTGAACCAATTTGATATTCCTAATACTTATCAATTTCATTCTCCATCCTCTTGCACTTACCACAAGTAGATACTTGAAACCGTGTCTTCCCAACTTTGAGATTTCACATGCATCAAACAAAATCATGTATTTGAGGCTCCTCATTAAAATGTGTTGAATGCTATTGATCTAAAACTAGAGAATAGAAGATCCAGGAAGACATTTTCATCTCAATCTAAAGAAAAATACTAGAGGTTTCAAATAGTGGACTATGTTGGATTATAAAGTAAATTAGCCCCTATTCTAAGAATAGACAAGCAGAACCTTTAAAAACACATTTGTAAGCCTACTTAGGAGATTCCAGAAATAGGAGGGAGATTGCATTAGATGGAGAATGTACATTCTCCCTCTGACAGTCTGTGCTTCTATTTCTGCAATCTCACCCTGGACAGAGCATCCCTCAGAGCCCGGTGGACCTGCTTGTTCCGCAGAGTGTAAATAACAGGGTTCAGCAGTGGAGTCACCACTGTGTTCACAAGAGCAGCCTCTCTGTTGGAGTCCAGCTGGTTTGTTTGCTTTGGTTTCACATATATAAAGACACAACTGCTGTACATCAGAGAGAGGACAATAAGGTGAGATGAGCAGGTGAAGAAAGCTTTCTGCTGTTCCTTGGCTGAAGGGAGATGCACAACTGTGACTACTATGTTGCTGTATGCAATGATGGTTATCATAAGGGATGTCAAAAGGATAAGCGAATCCAGGCCAAAGGCCAACATTTCAACAGATCTGGTGTCAGAACAGGAGAGACTAGCCAAGGGCCCAAAATCACAGAAAAAGTGAGGGATGACATGGGGACCACAGAAGGATGACTGAGAAAGCATTATAACTGGAACCACAATGAGGAGGAACCCCAAAGCCAAGCAGGCAGTGACTAGGAGGAAACACATCCTTGGGTTCATAATGGTTGGGTAATACAGAGGGTTGCAAATAGCCAGGTATCGATCCAAAGATAATACAGCCATAAGGAAGAAAATAGTTGCCCCCAGGAAAAGAGAGAGAAAGGCTTGTGTGAAGCAAGCAGCAAAGGAAATTGATTGCCTCCCTGACAGAAAGATGGCCAGCAATTTAGGAATAACAGTGGTTATAAAACAGCATTCAAAAAAGGAAAAACTACTGAGGAAGAAGTACATAGGTGTCTGGAGGCGATGGTCAGCCCAGGTGATGGTGATTATAAGTGTGTTTCCCATGATGGAGGCCAGGTAAGCCAGCAGATGCACCAGAAAGAGGACCTTCCCAAGGTGCTGCACAGCTGGAAACCCCTCGAGGGTGAATTCTTGGACTGCTGTCCAGTTTCTTGCATCCCCCATCATTGACTTTTCCATTTCTTCAGTCAACTCTCTTTGAGCTATTTTGCAGAATGTCATGACTGAAAAATGAAGAACTCTATTTTATTAAACATACAAGATCGTGTAGTCATGGTGACTGGATTTGTTTATTATTTTAAACATCATATTTTATGTGTAGTTTTTGCCCATTATCAAGTAAAAATAAATGATTTTAATCTTTGAATATGTCTATGTTAAATACAGCCTAAAATTCTGGATAAATAAGAACTGTGCTTATGGCTCCAAGTTTTCATAAAGGATAATGTAATTTTAACAGTGCTAGTCATTTTCCTATATAGTCTACTGCTAAACAGGAGAAAAGTCCTTCTTTCAGTTATATATCTGAATATGCAACATATTTCTGGTAAGATACCACTCGTATCAGGCATCCAAAGGTGAATATTGCAAGGGAAAACTATACCCTTAAAAAAATTTTATGGCCATGGAGTCTGTCATCTCACAAAAAAAAAAACCCAAAAAATATCCCCCCATGATGTCTTTAGGATTTCTGATCCATATTTGACGTCATAACATCACTTGTAGGATAACTTCCCGTGGCTCTGGCTGCAGCTCTCTAAAGTGAGTTAAATTAGAAGAGTAGCAGACTTTAATCAGATTGTTGGAGACCCAGCCCAGGCCATTTTCTACAGAGCTTGAGACCAGTCAGTAGGAGAGGAGAATTTTCCCTCTGTGCCAAGTGGTCAGTCTAGGGGAGAATCTCTGCCTTCTGACTCTTTAAGTCCATGTATTTAGGGAACACCAGCTTGAGGATAGAAAGAAGGATTGCATACCTTGACTCCAGCAATTATTTTCTGATTCATTCTCTCTCCATTGTCCATCTAAATAAAAGATTCTCTTTCACTCTTTAAATCCATAAACTTCTGTTATGTGAGCATTGTCGCTCTGGTCAACTAGTGTTCATCTCAGGTCCCTGAATTAGCTGTCTGATATAGCAACACCCCCACTCTTTTGTATGTGAGATCAGCTTGAAGAGGAACAGACTCTGCTTCAGTATACAATAAATGCACAGCAAAATGATCCAATCACACTAAGGCCGTGTACTCACCCAGATGCAGTTCACAGCAACCAGAGCTCTGTCCTCTGCTCTTTCACTCTTCCAACAAACCAAGACGCTGGTCTAGGCAGTTACAAAGGTAAAAAAGAAAGAAAGAAAGACTTGCATTTGAGCTGACCCTAATTTTTCCCAGAGAAAAGTTCAACATGTGCATCATGTCTGCTAAGTATCCTTCTTCATAAGAATGCAGTGCTTTCTGAAATTGAGTTAACCAAAGTGATAGCTCCATGGAAATCTTGCCTAATGAAATCCTGGGAATGAAAGGCGAGCACACACTGCCCCCAGCATTCTACTGGAATGTGGGAGTGAGTTCACTTGGAATTCCAAAAAGCTTTCATACCCTTCCTGCAGGTCCCAGGTCCCCAGACTCCCAGTCTATTCCTGCATGAGCCACTACCAACAGGAGATGCTGCTTGCTAAACAAACACCTCAGGGCAAGGTGGAAGACAATAGCCTCCTCACTCAAACTGGTCCCTTGTACACAGTATTTTTCTAAAATGCATTCCAGGGCAGGTAAAATGCACTACCACTCCCTCACCTCTCCAGATTGGGGAGATTACACACATCATTGGGAGCAGAGATAAAAATGAAATTAATATTCCCTATCATATATTTTGTATTGGACTGTCTCTTGACACAAATCAAGATCCACTAGGACTAGTGGAAAGATCCCAGACACACCAGACCTCATTAGAAGAAGATAGAACAAAGCCATCTAGAAATCAATGTCCCTCTAGGATCCCTGGTGGCTGCCAATTGGGCATTGTTGGAAATAGAAACTTATAATACAAACACCATAGTTACTCTTACATTATGTATGCAAATATAATAATATGGACTCCCAAATGTCTCAGCTGTCCTTCATAGTGGAGCACATATAATCCTCCCAAATTTCATAAAGTTCCAAATTGCATTATGTTACTAAGGTGGAGTTGACAGGTCAAGTGGGGAACTTGGACCCCCAACTGGTGGTGATAAGGAGAACCTCTCCCTTATTCTTCCAGAGCAGTCTCAAAGAACACCAGATATAGCACAAAGTTTCAATAAGAGCTAGAGTCTCAAAACATAATACCCAAAATGTTCAGGTTTCAGTAGATAATAACTTCTCATACCAAGAACAAGGAAGATCTCAACTTGAATGGAAAAAAGACAGGCAATCAATCACCAACATCAAGATGACAGATGTTAGATTGATGTGACAAAGAGTTTAAAGCAGCCATCACAACAATCCTTCAATGAGCAATTATAAGCATACTTGAAACATATTTTAAAAATATAAATTTTCAGCCAAGAAATAGAAGACATAAAGAAGAACCAAATGGAAATTTGGCAACTGAAAAATACAATAAGTAAAATTTTTAAAAATTCAATGGATGGGCTCAACAGCAGAATGGAAGAAATAGAGGGAAAAAAATCAATGAACTGGAGGATAGAACAGTAGAAACTACACAGTTTGCACAATAAAAAGAAAACAATGTGAAAGAAATAGATACAGCCTCATGGACGCGTGGAAGTATAACAAAAGATCTAACATTCAAGTCATTGGAGTCTTGAAAAAAGGAGAAACAGAGTGGGGCTGGAAAATGGCTTGAAGAAACAGGCTGAAAACTTCTCAAATTTGGCAAACAATATAACATACAGATTTAAGGAACTGAGAAAGTTCCAGATAAGATAAATCCAAAGAAGTGCACATCAAGAAACATCATATTCAAACTTCTGGTAGTTAAAGACAAAGAAAAATTTCTGAAAGCAGCAAGAAACAACAACATGGGAAAGAACAATTTTAAATGACAGTAGATTTCTCATCAGAAACCACAGAGGCCAGAAAGAAGTAGCATAATATTTTTCAAGTGCTGAAAGAAAAGAACTGTCAGTATTTACAATCCTGTATCTAGAATCCTATATCCAGTGAAAATATCTTTCATGAATGAAGGTGAAATAAAGACATTCTCAGATGAAGGAAAACCAAGAGAATTTGTCATCAGCATACCTCTCCTAAAAGAATGACCCAAGGAAGTTCTCTAAACAGAAAGAAAATGATATCTAGAGCAACCACTAAAAATGCTACATGAAAAGCTACACTCAAAAACATTATAAACAAATCAAAATGGAATTATAAAAAAGTTCAAGTAACCTATATGAAGGTGGGAAAAAGAACCAGGGAAATGAAAAACAAATAGAAAACCAAACAAAAAATGGCAGACTTAAGTCCTAAGACATCAAAAATTACATTATTAGATTAAATGTGAATGGTCTAGATACACCAATTAAAAGACATATTGATAATGTGGATTAAAAAATATAATACAAGTGATGTCTACAAATACTCACTTTAAATATAACAATACAGGCAGTTTGAAAGTAACAAAATGGGAAAATATTTTTCATGCAAATATTTGTTGAATTAAGGCAGGAGTGGCTATATTCACGTGAAACTAAGTAGATTTCAGAGCCAAGAAAATTACCAAATTCAGGGAGGGCCATTATACAATGATGAGAGGATCAGTTCACCAAGAAGTCATAGCAATTCTAAATGTGTGCACCGAAAAGCACAGCTGCAAAATATGTAAAGCAGAAACTGATAGAACTGAAAGGAGGAAAACACAAATCAACAATTATATTTGGAGACTTTACCATCCCTCTTTCAACAGTTGATAGAGTAAGTAAACAGAAAATCAGTAAAGATACAGAAGCTTACCAACAGGCTCAATTGACAGGCTCTAACCAACAATTAGAGAACACTCTGCACAACAACAAAGAATTCACATGCTTTTCAAGTGCCTATAAAATATATACTGATCACATCGAGTATGGTTGGGTTCTGGTGAGAGCTCTCTTCCTGGCTTGCACGTGGCCACCTTCTCACTACATCCTCTCATGGTGGAGAGAGATAACTCTGGTTTCTCTCTGGCACCAGTTGTATTTAATCAAGGCTCTATCCTTATGATCTCATTTAACTTTAATCACCTCCTTAGATACCCTATATCCAATATAGATATTTGGGGGTTAGGGCTTCAACATATGAATTGGGGGGGGACATAATTTAGTTCATAGCATTCCCTGATACCAAAACTAGATAAAGACAGTACATAGAGAATATTACAGGCCAATGTCTCTCATAAATATAGATGCAAAATCCCTAACACAAAATTAGCAAAAAGAATTCAGCAATATATACAAAGAATTCTACACCATGACAAAGTGAAGTTATTCCATGAATGCAAGGCTGGTCCAATATATGAAAATCAGTCTATGTAATCCACCATATTAAGAGGCTAAAGAAGAAAGTTCACATGATTATATCATTAGATGCAGAAAAGAATTTTTTTAATTCAACACCTATTAAAACTCTCAGAAAAATAGGACTACAAGCTAACTTTCTCAACTTGCTAGGAAGCCTCTATAAAAACCCCACAGCTAAAATCATACTTAATAGTAAAACATTGAATGCTTTCCCCCTAAGATTTGGAACAAGGCAAGGATGTACAGTCACTATTCTTATTCAATAGAGCACTGGAAGTCTAGCTAGTGCAATAACATAAGAAAAGGAAATAAAAGACATACAGATCAAAAGAAAAAATTAAACTGTTCCTATTTTCAGATGACATGATTTTCTGGAAAATACCAAGGAACTTACAAAAAAAAAATTTTTAACTCCTGGGATGAATAAGTGGATTCAGAAGGTTGCAGGATACAAGATCAACATACAAAAGAGTCAACTGCATTTCTATATACTAGCAATGAACATGTGGACATTGAAACTAAAAGTACTACACCATTTAGAATCACTCAATAAATACAAAATGCTTCAGTGTGAATCTAACAAAACACGTATAGAACTTGTTTACTGAAAACTACAAAATATTAGTGAAAGAAATCAAAGATCTAAATAATAGAGATATATACCATATTCAAGCATTTGAAGACTCAGCATAGTAAAGATGTCAATTTTTCCCAGATTAATATGCAAGTTTAAGGCAGTTCTTATCAAAATTTCATCAAGATTTTTCATAAATATAGAGAAGCTTATTATAAAATTTATATGGAAAGGGATAGGAACTGTAATAGCTAAAACAATTTTGAAAAAGAAGTATTATGTGAGAGGATTTCATTTCAAGACTTATTATATAGCTAAAGTAATCAAGACTGTGTGATATTAGTGGATGGATGGACACATAGATCAATGGAACAGAGTAAAGAACCCAGAAATAGACCCACACAAATGTGTTCAAGTGATTTTTGACAAAGGTGCAAAAGCAGTTCAACGGAGAAAAGACCCTTTTCAACAAATGATGCTGGTGTATCGAACTTCCATAGGAAAAAAATTAATTTCTACCTAAGTCTCACACTTGATACAAAAGTTAACTCAAAAATAGTTCATGGACTTAAATACACAACATAAAACTATAAAACTTTTAGAAAAACTATGAGGAAATCTGCAGGATTTAGGGCCAGGTGAACATTTCTTAGACTTAACACCAATAGCACAATCGATAAAAGGAAAAACTAATAAACTTCATCAAAACAAATAACTTTTGCTCTGTGAAAGATCTTGTTAAGAGCATTAAAAGAAAAGCTACAGATTGGGAGAAAATGTTTAGAAATCACTTATCTGACAAAGGATTAGTATCTAGAAAATTTAAAATACTCTCAAAATTAAAGAGTGAAAAACAATCTAATTAGAAAATGAAGAGACAATTCACTGAATAAGATATATGTATAGAAGATAAGCACATGAAAAGATGTTCATCATTAGCTATTAGGGAAATAAAATTAAGACCACAGTGAGATAAAACTACACACCTATGAAAATGACTAAAATAGAAAATGGCAACGATACCAACTGCTGGCGAGGATGTGGAGACACTGGATCTCTCATACATCGCAGGCAGGGATGTAAAAGGATGTAAGATAGCACAGACACTCTAGAAAACATTTTGGCAGCTTCTTTAAAGACTAAACACGCAACTCTTATACAATTCAGCAATTATTCTCCTGGGCATTTATCCTGGAGAAATGAAAACTTTTGTTCCAACAAAAAGTTGTACATAAATGTTTACAGCAGCTTTATTTGTGAAAACTAAAAACTGAAACAACCCAGATCACCCTCAAGGGGTGAATGATTGAACAAACTATGGTACATCCATACCATGGAATACTACTTAACAATAAAAAAAAATGAATTATTGATACACACACAACTTGCTTAAGTCCCCAGAGAATTATGCTGTGAAAAAAAACCACCCCCAAAAGCTTATATACTGTTTGATTCTACTTATAACATTCTTGAAATGATAAAATCATAGAAATGGAGAGCAGATTAGTGGTTGACAGTGATTAAGGAGGGGAAAGGGTGAGAAAAGTGGGAGTGACTATAAAAGGGCAACATGAGGGATCCCTGTGGTTGGAAAAGTTCTGTATCTTGACTGTAGCAATATCAATATCTTGGTTGTGCTATTGTACTGTAGTTCACAAGCTCTTACTATTGGGGGAAACTAGATCAAGGGTATACAGCATCTCTCTGTACTATTTCTTACCATTGCATGTGAATCTACAAATACAAATTTTACCCCAACTTAAAATTTTAATTTAAAAATTTGCACACAATGTACTTGTAACATATTTTACTGTATATTCATCCTACCCTTTCTTTTATATTGAAATAAAACTAAATCATTCCCCATAGCACATATTTTTAAAAGCCTACGGATCATTCTTCTATAATATATCACTTAGCATCTTTGGCAAACTTTAATGGCATAAAAACAAAAACAATTACTTATTACTTTTATTTCTCATTGTTCTGGGAATTGACTGGGCTCAGCAGTTTCATTCAGACAATGGCTAGGGCTGGAGTCATTCAAAGGTTTCCTCACTCACGTGTCTGGTGCTTGAGCTAAAAGAGTCAATGAGCTGGCGGCTCCTCCCTTGTCTCTCTCTGTCTCTATGCAGTTTCTCTGGGTGATCTCTCAACACAGTGGCTTCAAAGTAGCTTCAAAGTGAATGTCCCAAGAGAGGGAACCAGGCAGAAGCGATGTTGCCTTTTTTCACCTAGACCTGGATATCATGCCACATCACTTCCACCACATTCTAGTCTTTCTCCTTCTCTGTCTTTGATTATCTTGCTTTTTCATGGTCCTTTTCTCACCCCCCTCAAGATTCCGTCTTCCATCCAACAGCAAACCACCAAATTCCTCTTATATTCTTAGTTAAAGAATTCTCTTATGTCCCTTATTCCTTGTGGATTTCATTAGGGGCAAAGGCAGAGGAGCTAGGAGGCAGCATTCACCTTTCCCAACCCAAAGAGGGTTATCATGGCAGATCAGAATATTGTTCCCAATTCTTTAATCCTTCCCTGTAATAATTACACACCCATGCCCTTTGCCATGTGACATTTCAGTGCTTGTCACTAGAGTAAGCCTAGTGTGTTTCCCCACCCCACTGATGTTGGGCTCGGCCAATGGAATGTTAGTAAACATGATACAAGCAGAGGCTTTAAATGGATTTGGGTGGTTTGGCTTAGTTTCTCACACTGCATCTCTTGGCCATGAGAAAGTCTCGCCCCAGTTAGCCACAGATCCCGAATGAGAAGACATGTGGAGCAGACCTGCAGCTAATCTTCCACCAGAGCCACAGCCATTCAATTCCAGCAGATAAAGGGGATCCTGTCCACCAACTGTGAGTGAGGAAAAGACGTATTTGTTCTCATAAACTGCTGAATTACGGGATTAGTATGCAGCATTATCACAGAAAAAAATTACCAAAAACCATGATAATTGTGGGACTTCAACTCCCCTAAATACAAAAGACAACGAGAGCAGTTTGTGTTTAAATTAGCATTTATTCCCTGTTTGTGGGTAAAAGGTTAATAAAATCCTTTCCTTTTACGCATGATGATTAGACCTTCTGTTTACTCTCTAGCTCTATTCCCTTGGAAATCTGATAAATACAGAAAGCCAATTGTGACCCCTGAGTGGTTAACTGCTTGTAGATATGAAAAACTATTAATACCGGCTAAGAAACCACAATCTGGGGCTTCCCTTACCTTAGAAGTCACCTGTATTCGTTTGCTAGGGCTGACGTAACAAATTACCGCAAACTGGGTGGCTTAAAACAACAGAAATTTATTTTCTCATACTTCAGGATTCTAGAAATATGAGTTCAGGGTATAAGCAGAGCCATGCTCTCTCTGAAGGCTCTAGGGGAAGATCCTTCCTGCCTTTTATAGCGTGTGGTAGTTGCTGGCATCCTTGGTTTGTAGATGCATCACTCTAATGTCTGCCTCTGTCTTCATAGGGTCTTCTACTCTGTGGGTCTCAATATCTGTGTGTCTTATCCTCTTCTTACAAGGACACCAGTATTATTGGATTAAAGGCCCACCCTACTCCAATATGATCCCCTGTTACTAATTACATCTGCAACAATCCTATTTCCAAATAAGCTCACATTTGAGGTTCCAGGATGAACATGAATTTTGAGAGACACTATAAAAGAGATTTTGGCCTTTGTGGGACATGGAATTTTAAGCCAAGGTATATGCGAAGGTGTGGATCCACCTGAGATGTCACCTGAGGAGTCAAAGATAAGAGCTCCTGGATGGCTATGTAGACTACTGCAAGAACAACTCCCACTGAAGAGGGATGCCTGATACTGCCCTTCCAGTAAGCTGTGGTTCCCGTTGTCTCCTTCTAGGTGAATTCAGCCAATGGCGTAAATGATTAGTGAGTCTTAGTTGAGTGCTTAATTGGGCATTGTTACATCTTTAACTTAACAATATCAGAAAATTTCCATTTTTCTTTCTGTAGGTATGTAGAGCAAATGTCCAAATTGATCACAGGCCAATTTAGGTATATATACATAGGGATTGCATTGGTGAGAGACTGAGTGAGGACCTCAGTCATATGGAAAGCCAAATTCTAATAACATAGCAATAACAATCACCTCAAATTTTGTGCTTTTCTCATAAGAGGCCATGTATCCAAATATAAGAACACCATTACAAATTGGCCTTGTTTGATTTCACTTCATGGATTGTATTAGGACATATTCATCCTCCATGGGTAAAGGAAATATAACTCGCAGGGCAAAATGATACCCCATACACAATGCACACACACACACAGACACACACACACACACACACACACATATACAAATAGAAAGAGATCTTCAGTTCTGAGAGCATCATTTATTCACTTACATTGGAGAGGCCCAAGAGTATCCACCATGTAAAAGCTCCAAGAGATCATCAGTAAGACAGAGACTGGGCTCTACTGCCATCAATGAAAATAAACATGATTAATTAACAAATACTTTCCTTTTTGATAAATTGCAGATGCAGGCATTCTTTTTTTTTTTTTTTTATAATTGTCAGGGATATAATACATTTTCCAAATGAGTAAGGGAAGAAAATAAGCCAAATATATGCCTCCCCATACTCATTGCATAAAACTGTTGGTGATGGTCATTTTTCCACCATTTTTCATCTGTATATTGATTTTGTATCCTGCAACTTTACTGAATTTGTTTATTAGTTCTAACAATTTTTTGGTGGAGTCTTTCGGGTTTTCAGTGTATAATATCATACCATCTGCAAATAGAGACAATTTTACTTCTTCCTTTGCAGTTTGGATACTTTTTTTTTTTTTTTTTGCTTAGTGGCTTTGGCTAGGACTTCCATTACTATGTTGAACAGGAGTGGTGAGAGTGGACACCCTTGTCTTGTTCCTGATCTTAGAAGAAAAGCTTGCATTTTTTTACCACTGAGTATAACATAAGCTGTGGGCTTGTCAGATATTGGCTTTGTTATGTTGAGATATGTTCCCTCTATACCGACAGTGTTGAGAGTTTTTATCAGGAAAGGGTGTTGAATTTTGTCAGATGTTTTTTCTGCATCTATTGAGATGATCATGTAATTTTTATCCTTCATTTTGTTAACATGGCGTATCATATTGATTGATTAGCACATGTTGAACCATACTTGCATCCCTAGAATAAATCCCGCTTGATCATGGTGTATGATCCCTTTAATGTGCTGTTGAATTCTATTTGCTAATAGTTTGTTGAGGATTTTTACACCTATATTCATCAAGGATATTGGCCTGTAATTTTCTTTTCTTGTAGTGTCCTTGTCTGATTTTCATATCAGAGTAATGCTGGCCTTGTAAAATGAGTTTGGAAGTATTCCCTTCTCTTTAACTTTTTGGAAGAGTTTGAGAAGGATTGGTATTATTTCTTCATTAAATGTTTAGTAGAATTTACCAGTGAAGCCATCTGATCCTGAGCTTTTCTTTGTTGGGATGTTTTTGATTACTGATTCAATCTCCTTATTATTAATTGGTATGTTCAACTTTTATACTTCTTCATGATTTAGCCTTGGTAAGTTGTATGTTTCTAGGAATTTATCCATTTCTTCTAAGTGCTTCATTTGTTGGCATGTAATTGTTCATAGTCATCTCTTATGGTCCTTTGTATTTCTACGGTATCAGTTGTAATGTCACCTCTTTCAATTATAATTTTATTTGAGTTCTCTGTTTTTCTTGGTAAGTCTACCTAATGTCTGCCTATTTTATTTATCTCTCAAAAGAACCAGCTCTTAGATTCATTGATCTTTTCTATAGTTGTTTTTATCACTTTTATTTCATTTATTTTCTCCCTGATCTTTGTTATTTCCTTCTACTAACTTTGGGCTTAGTTTATTCTTCTTTTTCTAGTTACTTGAGGAGTAATGTTAGGCTGTTTATTTGAAATTTTCTTTTTTTTAATATATAGGTGTTTATCACTATAAACTTCCCTCCAGACGTCCTTTTGCTGCATCATGTAGTATCCACATATTTGTGAATTTTCCAGTTCTCTTCTTGTAATTGATTTTTAATTTTACGCCATTGTGGTCAGAAAGGATGCTTGATATGACTTCAATCTTTAAAATTTATTAAAACTTGTTTTATGACCTAACATGAGATCTATCCTGAAGAACGCTGTGTGGACTTGAGATGAATGTGTTCTGCTGCCAATTGATGGAATGTTTTATATATGTCTGTTAGGTCCATCAGGTAGAATGTGTAGTTTAAGTCCAATATTTCCTTATTGACTTTCTTTCTGGTTGGTCTATTCATTGTGGAAAATGGAGTATTGAAGTCTTCTGCTGTTATTGTATTGCTGTCTATTTCTCCTTTCAGATCAGTTAGTATGTGCTTTAGATATTTAGGTGCTCCAATGTTTGGTATATAGATAATTTAAAATTTTATATCCTTTGATGGATTGACCACTTTCTCATTACATAATGACCTTTTTTGTCTCTTGTTACAGTCTTTCGCTTAAAGTCTATTTTGTCTGCTATAAGTATAGCTTTCCCTGCTTTCTTTTGGTTTCCATTTGCATGGAATATCTTTTTCCATATCTTCACTTTCAGTCTATTTGTGTCCTTGACATGGAAGTGAGTCTCTTGTAGGTAGCATATAGATGAGTTTTGTTTTATATCCATTCAGCTACTCTGTGTCTTTAGATTGGAAAATTTATTCCATTTACATTTAATGTAATTATTGATAGATGTGGAATTGCTATTGCTGTTTTATTCATTGTTTTCTGGTGTTTTGTAATTCCTTTGTTCCTTTCTCCCTCTCTTGATCTCTTCATTTGTGATTTGATGGTTTTCTGTAGTGGTATGCTTACATTTCTTTCTCTTTATCATTCATGTATCTACTATACGTTTTTGCTTTGTGGTTACCTTAGGCTTACATAAACATATTTATAACAGTTGATTTTAGGCTGATAACAACTTAACTTTTAAGGCATACAACATTTTTACTTTCCCACACACACAGTTTATGTTTTTGATATAAGAATAAACATCTTTTCACATTGTGTATCCAATTAATAAATTATTGTTGTAGTTATTTTTTAAAACTCTTGACTTCTAAGCTTCATACTAGAGTTATAAGTGATTTACTCACCCTCATTACAATACTATAGTTTTCTAAGTTTAACTATGTATTTACTTTTATCAGTGAGTTTAATACTTTCATATGTTTTCCTGTTGTTAATTGGCATTCTTTCATTTCAGGTTGGAGAACTTCCTTTAACATTTCTTGTAAAGCCAGTCTAGTGATGATGAACTCCTTCAGTTTTTGCTTGTCTTGGAAATTCTTTATCTTGCCTTCAATTCTGAAGGACAGTTTTGCTGGGAACAGTATTCTTGAGTGGCAGGTTTTTTTTCTTTCAGCACTTGGAATATATCATGCCAGTCCCTCCCGGCCTGCAAAGTTTCTGCTGAAAAATCTTCTATAGTCTTATGGGGGTTGCCTTGTACATAACAAGTTGTCATTCTCTCACTGCTTTTAAGATTCTCTCTTTGTCTTTAACTTTTAACAATTTATTTATAGTGTGCCTTAGTGTGGGTCTCTTTAGATTCATTTTATTAGAACTTTTGGGGCTTCCTGGATCTGGATAACTATTTCTTTTTCCACGTTCAGGAATTTTTTAGCCATTATTTCTTTGAATAAGCTTTCTGACCCTTTCTCTCTCTTCTCCTTCTAGAAGCTCTGCAATGCATTTATTGTCTGCTTAATGGTGTCCCCTAAGTCCCTTAAGCTATCTTCACTCTTTTTCATTTTTTTCTTTTTACTCTCTGTTTAGATTAATTCCACTGCCCTGTCTTCAACTTCACTGATCCTCTATTGCATTTGATCTATTCTGCTGTTGAACTCTTCTGTTGAATTTTTCAGTTCAGTTACTGTATTCTTCAGTTCTGTGATGTTTGATTGGTACTTTTTACTATTTTCTATCTCTTTGTTAAAATTCTCACTTTGTTCATGCATTGCTTTCCTGAACTCAGTGATTATCCTTAGGACCATTATTTTGAACTCTTGGTCAGGTAAATCACTTATCTCCATTTCATTAAGGTCTGATTCTGGAGATTTATCTTGTTCTCTTGTTTGGAACATATCCTTTGTTTTTGCATTTTTCTTGACTCTTGGTTGGTTTCTGTATATTAGATAAAACAGCCACCTCTCCCAATCTTTACAATATGGTCTCATGTAGAAGATAAACCTTGTCAATCAGCATGCCCAACCTCCTGGTTGTCTCTCAAACCTTTCTGATTGTCCAAGTCACTTTCTTTGTTCTTAGTGGCTCCTAGTCATTGAAAGTGTGCCAAGACCCTCCCATGTCCCAAAGGGGAGGAATGCAGTCAGCACCAAGATGCAGGCTGATTAGACCCTCACGTAGCAGCTGGAAAAGTATGTAGTTAACCCCTCCAGGGAGAAACTTGGAGATAGGCATTTATGCCTGCTCCCTCTTTGCTGCACCCAGGTGAATAGCCATGGGGAGGGTGCTCCTGCACCTGTTTAAACACTGCTTCTTTGTTTGCTATAGTCCTGTGGGACTCATGAATGCAAGCCCTGTGGGGTATCAGAGCCAAGCAATCCAGGGCCCACCCCTTAGGTGGCAACCAAGAGCTGAGGTGCCAGACAAGTGTACAAGCTCCTTTGGGAGATACTGGGAGACTTGGTTTTACTGATGGAGCAGGCCAGAGGGAGGAGGCAGAGGACGTGCCTTCCAGCTTCCCCAGGCTCTGGGGAGATCACAGCCAGCCCCTAGATGTGTGCTACAATTAGAAGCTAGGCCCTCAGAAAGCAGATTATAGTGTACGCAGTTAGACCCCTTTCAGAGAAAGACTGGAAGATGGGCATTTTTGCCTGCTCCATCTGCACTGAGCCCTGGAGGGATAGCCACAGCAATTGCTCATGAACCCATTAAGAACTGCTTCTTTGTTTGCTATAGTCTGTGGGACTCACAGACACAACCCCCATTGGCTTTCAGAGCTCTTGGATGGAAGCCTTAAAAGTTGGGGCACTAGATGTACAATCCAAATGCTTCTCATCAGGGAGAACCTGGGAGCTGGAGATTCCCTCTTGAATGATTGGCACTGCACTGAGGGTGGGTTTGTGGTGGGAGGATGTCTTAGCCTTTCCCACCCATTTTGTTGTGGGTATTTGCTCAATGTATAGGAGTCACATAGCTACTTTCTGGATTTCTTTCAGAGAGAATTGTTCCATGTGTATCTGTACATTCGGTGTGTCCATGGGAGGAGGGAAGTTCAGGAGCCTCCTGTGTCACCATCTTGGTCAACTTCCACCATTTTTAATCTGGTCCATTCTTACTTCCTTCAGTTGGTCATATGTGCCACACTCACTCTTGCTCCCATGCTCTTGCCAGGAATCTCTAAGCCTAGATTACTCTCTCCTTTCCTCACTCCCACCCCAAATTAGCCTATCTCCTACTTATTCTCTAGATCTCAGCTTAAATGACACTGTTTTAGGAGGCCTTTTTTTGACCCCCCACAAGTAAGAGGTTCCCTTGCTATGGGTGTGCTCCCCCTATGATGACATTTTATTCTCATTACTTGTTAAATTGCCTTCCGAACTAGATCATAGGGCAATGTTTAACTATCTTGCTTACTGCTGTATCCTCAGCAGGTATTAAAGTGATTGATGAGGGCACCATTGGTATCTGTGGCAAGAGGGAAAGAAAGAATTGAAGTCTATAAGGAAACAGAGAGATCTGAGATAATGATATGGCTGATCCTGGCCAAATTGTCCCACCAGCAGGAATATGATATTTTCAGGAGTAAATTATGCAGGCTTTATAAGGTATGTTGATCCAATTAATAGGCTAATGGCTTGTCTTACTTTCATTTTGTTTATACACACTGCATTGAATCTCGGAGTCCTCTCAAAGCTGTAATTAGCCTCCAGCAATATGAGGAAAACAGCCCTCAGCATTTGACTGGAGAAGTGACTAAGAGCATTGATGTGTGATCATGTAATGGGACACCAAGGTCCCAGAGAGCTGGTGTGTATATCCACCTTAGGAACTCTGATGTATTAGGAAGGGGTGGGAGTGAATGAGTTTTACTGGGGGCCTTAGGACCTCCAGAAAAGATAATGAAATGGACTTTCATGCACAAAGGACATCTAAAATGCACCAGACACCAAGATTTAGATTTCCAGACACCAAGATAATTACCTCTATGTTTGAAGGAGAGATAAAGACTCCTCTCCCCACCCTCACAGGGAGGTGCACTAGGAAAGCAAGGACATTCATCCTGAGATGGGAGAATAAGGCGATAAGCACTGCTCTGAAACCAAGAATCAGGTCAGGAGAGAAAGTTTTCTAGAGAATTCAAAGAGATTCCTCTCCAGCCCAGTTTCACAATGAGAAGCATGTTAACTTCTTTTAAAAGAGGATCATAGATATCTGGAAAAGGATGTCTGAAAGAACATTTACCTCTTATAGGAGATATCATCTAAGGTCATCAGAAATATCAAGAACCTCAGAACTGGGGTCTCTTCACTCCTGGGGCAGAATGTGCTCTGGCCCTTGACAGGCATGGATTCAACCAGTTGTCAGTGTCTGAGACAGAAACAGATGGAGCAGCACTTAGATCTATCAGAGCTCTCCTGCTGGAGACCGTTGGAGCAGCAGCAGCATTAAACCAAAGGCCCATTGAAGGGAGGCCTGCATCCGTGACATCCAGAAAGGAAAACAAAAACCACCTCACATATCTTATCAGAAAGAATTCAATGTAGAAGTTGATTAGATAAGTTTTGAAGGACTGTAAGGGCATGAAGGGAACACTGAGGTGATACAGAGCAAGTGCAGAAAGCAGCTTTATCTCCTAGGACTGTAGGAACAAAGAGGAGAGCTTGAGGCCATTGTAACTGAGAAGCCCAGAGAAGGGGCTCCACTGGGCTGGGTCAGAGACCACTGATGCGGGTGTGCTTCCTGGGAGGCCCAGGTCTTCCTGCGTGTGAAGAGACCCCACAGAGCTAGGGCTCAGGCCTCTGAGGAACACACACTGCTTAACGGGTGCTGCCTCCTCAGGATCTCAGAGGAGAGACTCTGCTGGGCTGGGATTCAAACCTCTGAGTAGCAACACTGATGACCAAGTGCTGGTGTCTCTGATGGGCCCAATGAGGCTGCTCCTGTGAGTGTGGAAACTGCATCCAGCTGCTGCCACTGGGCCCAACCTCTGCTGCAAAGTTAAAGAACAACACTGGGTGATGCTGACAGAAGCAGGAAGCAAGTGGGACAGAGCAAGTCCCGTCTCCCTACTCCAGTCCTTCAGTCTCCCTCTAGAGCCACGTCTGGGGAGAGACTAACTGACATCCAGCTGCAAAGGCAAAATACGGTTTGCAGAACCGCAGGCCCAGAGTTCCAGAGCTGGGTTTGGAGCTGAGAGACAATAGGGTAATAATGAGCCAGTTGCTGCCCCCTCCGTCTAGACTAGATCAGGTAGCTACTTCAGCATAGAGGGAAGCAGGAGAATGCGGTGTGCTCCTTAGCAGGCAGATCCACACAAAAGTTATGCTGGGCAGCTTAATTAGCATCCCAGGGAATCTCAGTGGAGGCTGGATTATAATTTGGGCTCTGATGTTTTCCACTGTCCAATATAGAAAACATGAGTGACAGGTCTGTTTTAAAAAGAACACATTTGTGGTTCTACCTAATCATATCTTTTGATTATAATTCAGAAAAATGAAGCATTCAGATAGGTCTATTGTGAGTCTATCATAGTCTGAGGACAAGTGTTTAAGGAAGCAAGGACAGCATTTGGGAGCACACAGAGGCAAATCAACTGAGTATCATACTACCAACACTTTCAGACTAGTGTATGGGGAATCAGAACCTGCCAAGACTTGAGGCTTGCTAGCCCCACAAAAGGACAAAGCCAGACTAAATCATGACTTGGTCCTTGAATGTGACGTAGGGCCAGTGTTAAAGAGACATCCTCAAGAGCCCAGGCCCCTTCTTCATCACACGCTTTTCGAGAGAATGCCAGGAGCACTCTCTAGTTGTAGGACCCAGCTGTGCTGCCTGGCTATTGGGTAGAGCTCTCATCCAAGGAGGGTACTGGGCTCAGCCCAGTTGGTGATGGATGACTAAGGACTAGCCCTGCCTCTGGGCTATGTCTCCTCCCAGATGTGGGCCAAATGCCTCTTGCTTGCCTTTGATGAAACCAACCCCTCCAGCCTCCTTTTCCAAGACAAAAGGGGTTCTTTGATTAAATGTTAAAGATAAAGTAGAAAAAGAATATGCTCCATGCAATGAAAATTAAATGTGATGGGACTTCTCCAGTCTTGTGGAGATGCCCTTTCTGTGGAATAAATGCCTGCACCTGCCAGACAGGGTAAGAAGTCCACATCCAGGAAAGTGGCTCAGGCCTCCCATATCTGTTAACTAAGTGGCAGACATCACTGCACCAATTCAGTAGCTCTGACAAAAGTTAGTAGGATCTAAATGTTGTGTTCTCTGCTGAGGCCAGTGTAACACTTTCAAATAGATCGCTCTTCCAGATCCACTGGTCAGGTTGAGCAGGAGCTGTAGCAGGCTTACTGCTTGTTAACAAAGTCCCTTGTCACAACTATGAACAGCACCAGAAATTGGAGTCCATGACAGGCTATAATATACTTTGATGTTAAGAGCTTATGCTCTGGATTCATGGAGCGTCCATTCAAATCCTACCTCTACCTCCCACTCATTGTGTGACTTGGACACGTTAGCTAGCCTCCTGCAGTGTTATTGGAAAACTAGAGGCAAATCATGGCAGTACTTTGTCCCAAATGTGACATATAGAAGCTCTCCTGTTAGCTGGATGCCCTAGTTATAGTGGCAAAAATGGCACAGCAGTAACCACAAATCCTTCAAAATGTGAGAGGCCATCTCTGGTTGGTTGTAGTTCAGTGGTTCTCATCCAGGGATGATTTTGGTCCCCTTGAGGAGATTGGCTATGTCTGGAGGCATTCTTGGTTGTCACAACTGGGATGGTCCTACTGGCATTTAGTTGGTAGAGAGCAAGTATGCTGCTAAGTATCCTACAATGCACAGGACAGCTCCCACAACAATGATCCAGCCCAAATGTCAATAGTGCTGAGAGTGACAAACCCAAGGATTAATTCCTAAACTGAAGAAAAAGGAAAGCCAATATAAATCACAAACATACTGCTGCCTTATTGTCCAGGATCAAAGGACAGGAATGCGGCTAAGGCTTTAGTTCATGAAGCAGCATCCACAGAAAGGGAACTGGATGCACCACAGCGCATGTCTTATCTGCATCAGCCAGACTCTGTATCATATGGCTGCTGGTGCTGGCAGACCAATCTGGTTCCCTCCATGTACAGGAGGTCTGCTTGGGCCAGAGAGGCCAAAAGGGTAAGGCCTTGTGGTTGAGAATCATTTGAAGAGAGGATGTGCTTTCCTTGACTGATATACATTATCAAAGACAAAAAGCAGGGAAATGGGTGAAGAGGAAGTTCTATCAGCTCCTCTCTGTGGCTCTTCAAAGAATTGATAATGTGAAGTCATAGTCAGCCGGTCATAGGAAGGGCTGCCTGCTGAAAGCCTGTGGGGTCATGAGTTTGTCTGCATTAAATCACAAGGGCTAATTTCAAGAGATAACATTATGAGGAAGCAAGAGCTGCTTCTCTACCTCAGCTAAGGGAGACAAATTGGTGCCAGTTCCTGTGAAAGGAGCCACAAAAAGAACAAAGTCTCAGTTGTTAGGTCAGTTAAAGGAAAAGAAGGCATTTGTTCCTGAGAAGGAAAGCTCCAAGCAGGATGGCACCCAGCAGGGAGGGATGCTCTACCTGGACCAAGAAGGCTACAGAAAGAAGGACCACCTGCTCATATCAGGCTCAGAAGGACAAGATGAACAGAGCCTGAGATGGGGCTCAACTGAACAGATAAGAGAAGAAGTGATCTGAGGACTAAAATGGACCTGTGTGAATTTGAAGAGGAGGAAAAGAGTTGGGTCTGAAAGGAGATGGAGAGAATCTAGGATTAAGGAAAGGTTGACGGTCCATCTCTGTCAGGAAACTCCCTTATGTGGCATTTCCTGAGTAGAGATGGTGTCACTCATGAGCCTGAGCTTCCTAAGATAAACAGGATCCACTTTACATTGGGGACCACAATCGGGGAATGTTTTCTCATTTATCCATCCCAATTGCTTCTCCTTGCTAGGTCATTTTAGAGGGTCGAATCTACAACAGCTCCATTCTGTGTGGTCCCATGCCACTTGGCCCCAACTCCCTCTTTCCAGCTGACCACCCCAAACATCACTCAGAGCCAGGCAGTGGTAAGGGGCTGTGACAGCCAGGCTTCCTTGGCTGCTCCTGTCCTCAGTGATCACTCACCAATAGTAATGTCTTAAACTTACACAGCATTTGATATCACTGTCTTCACTTGTCTCATTCAATCTTGGCAGCATCTCTAGATTGATTTATTTTCCTCATTATGCTTACAAGGAAACTAGAGCTCAAATGGGTCAAATGCTCTGAAAGAGTCTGAATTTGAAGCCAGATATTCTCCCCCGAGCCCTAGTTCAGGACCTACACACATGTCTGTGCATCCACAACACCATGACACCACATCCTTCAATGCAGCACTCTTTGTGCCTTTTCTTTTTATATTCATCATCATGGGTACTGGTGTCTTCTTAACTGGATCACCAGTTTTCTAAGAATAGAGATCAAGGCTCACATTTCTGTTTTGTCAAATGATTAATGCTCTCTTAAACACTCAATATTCATCTTTTTTTAAAAAAAATCCATTACAAAATGTAGAAAATATAAAAATTAGAAGAAATCAAGATGAATATAGTAACACAATATATGCTGTTCCTGGCATGTTGAAAATCTATTAATAATCATAAGGCTCTTCAAAGCCTTATTCATTGGAAAGTAGTTTCCAAAGCCTTATTCCATGGAAAATCTCTGAGACCACAGGGGGCTTCAATATATTATTTGGGTGTTAAAATTCTATGAAGAGACTAGATCTGGTCCATACCAACCAACCTATGTGCCAATGCCACAGTCAGCCTACGGTTCATCAAATTCTTGAATTTCATACCCAAAATCAATGTGCTTCTGATGAATGATAATGAGAATACAGGATGAAGAACCATGGACAATTCATCCCTCCTAAATTGATATCAAACTCTAATCCCAGCTTCCATCTCAACAGGAAATAATATGTGTTTTTATTCAATCCCAAAGATTCAGTTAAACACTCACAACATGCTTCTGTTATTTTTAATGGATTATGATAAAGAGAATCGATTTTCCAGTCCTGTTTTCTAACAGCACAGAGCCAAATTCAAGTCCTGTCTTCAGTGGACATGGAGGATTTGTCCACCTGGTTGTATTCTGAAACAATGGGAGGGTATCATTGCCTTCTTTTTTTTTTTTTTTTGAGGAAAATTGGCCCTGCACTAACATCTGTTGCCAATCTTCCTCTTTGTCTTTTTTCTCCCCAAAGCCCCAGTACATAGTTGTGTATCATAATTGTAGAGTTATAGCTCTTCTGTGTGGGATGCTGCCTCAGCATGGCTTGACAAGTGGTGAGTAGGTCTGCAGCCAGATCCAAACAAGTGAACCCTGGGCCACAAAAGCAGAAAGCGCCAACTTAACCCTATGCCACCGGGGTGGCCCCAGCATTGCCTTCTTACCATGCTGTGCAACTTTTAGAGCTAAATCAGAGCAGTTGTCCCCACTCCAGATCAATGAGGTAGGTCAGATCCTCATGACCTGAGGAAACGTAAAGGAGGGGTGAGAAATCTCAGGCCTTGTCTAGATGCACAGCCCATGCACCAAGTGTTCAAGTTGAAATTTCTACATTCAGACCAAACTGGTGATTGCATATATCGATACCCATCAAATTGTACACATTAAATATGTGCAGTTTTTTG
Source organism: Tapirus indicus (assembly GCA_031878705.1). NCBI lineage: Eukaryota > Metazoa > Chordata > Mammalia > Perissodactyla > Tapiridae > Tapirus > Tapirus indicus. The sequence goes on from CM062921.1 coordinate 78,756,436, forward strand.
TATACCAATTATTCCTCAATAAAGCTGTTAAAACAAATAAAGTGGTGATCCTAACAATACATTTTACATTGAGTATTAGTGATAAGAAAAGAAAAAAACAGAAACAACCATTTTCATTAGATTCAGAAACTATTTTTGAAGTCTAACTGGCTCCAGAGGAAACAGTTGAGGTAAGACAGTAGGAGTACATGTTTCTTAGGGGCCAATGGTCACATTAAAGCAATTCTTCAATCTGACAATCCTCCAAGTGCTGTAATGTCCACATATCCTGCCTAAATCTTTTCAGGCCCACATATTTCAGGATTTACCTACTGAATGTTGTATATACAAAAGAAAAACAAAACAGAAAACATTTTCATACAGCTGTAAGTCTAAACACAAGAGCCTTTTCTGCTCCTAGCGAGCTTTGTTTCCCTGCCAGCTCAGCACTGACATTACTTTGGAGTCAGACCTTGAGACCCATGTCTCAGAGGCTCACAACCACAATCCTCACATCAGCCAGCCTTGGGGCAGCAGAATTCCAAACTCATCCATGTAGACAGTCTCCTGTTCTGAGGGACAGATTTACTTACATTCCAGTCCAGAAACTTGCTCACCAGACTCTTCATAGAAAGGTCAATTACCACTAAAACTGCAGTTTCCAAGAACAGCTTCAGAAGACACAAATTAATTTCTGAAGAAGGGAAAAAGCTTCCAGGAGGGCTGCTTTGGCATCCTTATTTCTCAAAGTATAGATGAGGGGGTTGAGAGTAGGGCTCAACATGGTGTACAGCACGCCAGCCAACTTGCTCTTCTCTGCACTATAGCTGGAGACAGGGCTTATGTAGGCATAGAAGACAGCAGTGTAATACATGCACACCACAACGAGGTGAGAAGAGCAGGTGGAGAAGGCTTTCTTCTTCCCCTCTGCAGTCCGCATCTTTAGGATGCTAGAGATGATAAAGCCATATGACATGATGATCATCAGGAAGTTCATTATGCTATAAAAGGCATCAGCCAGGACAACCATGATGCTGTTCACATAGGTGGAGCTACAGGAGAGAAGTAACAGAGGCGGGACCTCACAGAAGTAATGGCTAATGACATTGGGCCCACAGAAATGCAAGCGCAGCATCAGCCCAGTGTGGATGGCCGCATTGAAGGCACAGAGCACCCACACACCTGCAGCCAGCATGCCACAGAATGTCTTGCTCATTATGGTGCTGTAATGCAGGGGGTGGCAGATAGCTGCATACCGGTCATAGGCCATGACTGTGAGGAGGAGCAGCTCAGAGGATACAGCCCATGTGAGGCAATAAAGCTGGACCATGCAGCCCCCATAGGAGATGGAGCTCTTCTCTGATACAAGACCCTCCAGTGCTTTGGGCATGATGGAGGAGGTGCAGATGATGTCCATAGTAGCCAAGTTAAAGAGAAAAAAGTACATGGGGGTGTGCAGCCCGGGATTGAATGTGATGGCTAAAATGATGAGAATATTCCCTGTGAGGGCCACAGAGTAGAGGGAGAGGAAACAGCTGAATAAGAGCACGCGGTATTCTGAGTGCTCCGAAAAGCCCTGCAGGATAAATGCTGTTACCAGAGTCTGGTTACTCATGGTCCTCGGACTGAGTGGGGTTTCTGGGACTATCAGGTGACTCTCCACCCACAGCTGCATGTGATTTCAGGGCTAGAGAGAGAAACGAGAGGTGTCCTAAGGAAAGCTGCTACCATGTTTCATTCATCCCTGAGATCATGGCACGAGCCATGGTAGATAGATGCACTAGGACTTATAATCAAGATAAACACACAAATATGACAATAGTAAGAGGGTATGAACATTCAGTTCACAAATAGGAGGTACAAATGGCCAATTAAACTCATGAAGCATCCTCAACCTCAGTCAAGGAAATGCAAGTTAAATCCGTAGTCCACTCTGTCAGCCACAATTTGGGAAAGTTAGAAAAGCATGACATTGACTACCATTAGTGTGGGTGCCAAGGTGCAGGCCCTTTAAAATTCGTGCTCCATTTGAGCCAGAGCTTTCACTTCTAGGAATTTGTCCTAAGGAACTAATTAAGAGTATCTTCAAGGTGTCATCACAGTGTTACTTATCATAGTGAAAATTTAAAAGCAACCTATACTCTCAAAGATGAATATTATGATATATTGATACAATATAATGCTGTGTACTTATCAAACTGATGCTTTAGAAGTGTTGGATTGATAATTATGAAAACGGAATGAAAAAAGTTCAGAAGTATTCTGTACAATAGGATCTCATTTTGAGTTAAAAGAAAAAGCATGTTTGCACGTGTACCTGAAGGAAAACAACTGGTGAGTGATAGACCAGAATTTGAACAGTGGGGATGGGTTATAGTTGATTTCATTTCCTTCTTTTTGCTGCTCTGTATTTTCTGATTTTTCCATTTAATAACCTTTCAAAAAGGAAGGTCTATCATGTAATTCTCCTTCTAACAATTCTTCCATGACTCTCCATTGCTGAAGGACAAAGCCTTCCAGCTACTACTCCTGGATCCACCTCCTCTCCATCCAATGTCTTCCCACTCATCTTACCCCTCAAAGCCAGAGCTCCAGCCACACCCAGAACTCCTGGTCTGGCCAACACACAAGCCATGCCAGCCTTTTGTGGCTTCGTTCTTGCAGTCCCTTCAGCTAAGAATGCCCTCCTTCTCATCAACCAGGTTGATCATCAGCCCCCTCCTTTTCTAACATCTCTTCTCTAGAGAGAAAAGACCACTCTCTCCTTTGTGGCCCCTCAGGATTCTGTACTGACCTCTATCCTAGAGCTGATTACACATCACTTCACAGTCATGGTACCCAGCTGTCTCCTCTAAGGTTCGTACGTGTGCCTCATTCATTTCTGGGCATCTCTTCTTGGCACCCAGCCCTGTGCCTGGCAAGGCACAGGTGGGCCCTCAAATAAGTCTGTTGAAATAATGCTAAAGAACAGTCTAGTACAAATAAAGGCAGAGTGCTTTCCATTCTCAAGGTAATGCTCTTTCTGTATTGTTGGAGATAAAATCAGAATGGTACCGCATTTGCTTTTTCCTTCTTTCAACTCTTTATTCATTAAAAGAGTTAATTCGAGGAAGATGCGCATTTTCAATTAAGAATTGTATTTTTTGTCAAACTGCAATAAATGTATTTGCCACTGGAACATTAAAAGGTTCATGCAAAATGACTAAACATCACCTATCATCAGGTCATATCACAATTTTTTAACATGAAGATTTTTCTTTGAATAGAAAAGCATAAGATTCCCTGACTCAGAGCAATAGGCTGTATTAGTGTACAGTCTGATCAGAGATGATGCAAGTGATGGAGTCCCATCTCTACCTCCCAGCAGCAAGGTATCAGGTCAGCTCAACCACTTTGGTGACTATAATAAATATAATACACTTTAGTTTATTTCATATTTGTTTGGGACAAAAATAGTGAATATTGCTTTTCAGTTTGATTTGGGTTTCTAGAGACTTTATTTGCTCCTCTGTAACTTTATTGGCTCCTCACCACAATCTGGTGAGTGATTCCTGTTTAACTCCAGGGACCACTGTGAGACTGAAAAGCTGAGGCAGGCTGAAAGGAAGAGAGTAGGATGTGCCCCATGGATGTCTCTGTGTAAGGTTTCTGCCCTTCCCACTAATGTCCTCCCTAGGATTCTAACCACCTGAACCCATAGTCATCACTCCCAGTCCACTCCACAGTACAGATTGCAAACTAGAGACTCATAATGCTGCGGCCACACCTGGGAGGAGCCAGACATGGCCATCACCAAACACTGAGCAGTAATGTGCAGGTCTGTCACGTACCATCACTGGAGAACCAAGAATTATAAAGGAAATCTTAAACCCAGTCTTTCTCTTAACTCAGCTCCAGAGTAAGGATAGAAAACAATAAATAAACTGCAACATATATGGAAGTTTTTAACAGGTCCTGAGCACAAAGAATTGTCAACCAACCAATTCACATTCAGGAAGTGAATTATCCCTTAGATAACTACCCTCTCACTGTATTTTCAAGGGCAGGTGGACAATCTCCTCATCCAATTAGTCAACAGGGATATCAAAGAATCAGGTGCCAAGACTCTTTCTATGGGAATGACCAGGAAATCTCTGTTGGAACTCAGCCAGTCATTTCCTCTTCTGAAAATAACAAAGACCTTTGTCTCCCAAGGGTCATAGGGCATTGGCTTTAATTCTCATCCAGCATCACAAGATTATTACCAAAGATGTGAGGGAAAAGAAAAAGATTTCAGGTACGTCTTACCAAGTTTAAACACATACTGCATTCACAGAGCACGACTCCCCACATGCAAGGTGATAAGACTTTTAAAGAGTGGTTATTTTCCGCACTTACCAGACCATTTAGCACTCAAGTTTCAGATAAAATAAAAATGCATCTTAAATGATTAAATTACTTTAAAAAAAACTACTCCAAGTGTCCTCAAAATCTCTGAAACTAAAAAGCTCATTTCATTGAGTTTTTCACAAAGATAGGCTGAATTTTCTGTGGAAGACAATTTAGTGAAGTTTTATCTTAGTTCCAACTATTGCTCATAATTTCATAAATGGAGAATTATTACTGTTTTAAGGTAATTAATAATGGAGAAGTTGGCTACTTCCATTGTTTTTATCTCAAAAGGGATTTCAGAATTTTCACAGACACCATAAAATAATACAAGGTCCTTCTATTATATATGAAGGTAAATATTCCTTTTGTAAACACATTTCACGAACAGAAAACTGAAAAACAGAAAGTGCCAAAATCTTGTATTTCCAGGTTTAAATCTGAAAGATACTTTGAAGATGACCTAGTTCAACCTATTTATTGTAAATACACCTAAGTGACTTACCCTAGTCACACAGAGTGTTAGTGACAAAGCTGATATCTAGTCCCGGGGCTTCAGGATTCCAGCCTAGAATTCTTTGCTGTGTAATTTGTTAGTTGCCCCCTAAATCCAACCTTGTCAAATGACAGAGAAAGGTCAAGAAAAAGAAAAAACAACCAAGAATTTATATGATCATTTATTACAATTTGGGAATGCAAACCCCAAACTCTCAGCAAGTTTCGGCATCCTATTTCCTCTATTATTTCATTTACTGATCAAACAGTAATAATACACAGTGAGGAATCCACAAATGTTACTGACTCTGGGTCAGCTAAACAAAAATATCAAATCTTTTATACAGTTAGTGATCTAAATTAAGCAGACTTACAGTTATGAGTAGAATTTTTCTCATTCTTTTATATCGCTCTATGCAATGAACCATCTTCACAATACTCCTAACTACCTTGAAAAAATCCTTTCACCTTTGTGGAACTAATAGATTTTATGTATGTCCATCCTTTGTCAACCACAACTGAGGTTGGAAACATGGTGACATTTAGGCAGTATGCAATCTAAGACAAGATCAGTCTAGACAGGATGAAGCTTTCTTCCCCTATTTAAGCTGATCTTGCCAAGATTTTGTGGCTTATCTTTAGCAAAGTTTGTCACTGCCTGTGGGAGTCATAGGCAGAGATGTTCACAGTGATTACTCTAAGTGGACCCTGAAGGAGCAATTAAATTAGGTGCCTCTTTGTTGGGTACTTGGCTCTCACTGGTGTTCACACAAAGGCCAATTCAGACTTCTGATCCAAAATGTACATAAACATGCATAAGCCTGAGCAAAGGGCAGGACTGAACCTCTCTCCCAGTTCATGGAATCTGGGGCAGCACAGACCCAGGTACAGGTGCTCAGAATAGTGTGCTCACACATATGGACTGTGGAGAGGATATCAGGCAGGCAACTAGCAATTATAGGCTGTCTTCCTTGGAAGACTAGAGGCATGGAGCAAACATCCCCATGCTCCCCTGCATAATCACCCCCACCAACAGAGCTGGCCCCGTCAACGTCCCTCACTCACACTTTGGGTCCCTCACCAAGATATCTTCCCTTTCCGATCCCCATATTTTCTCTCCCTATCCAAATCCCACCCAGATCTAACTCCATCTTCACTATCAAGCCTTTCTGACTCTTTGGAGGGAAACGATCACTCTCTGCCAAATCTCTGTCACATTCAGGGGTCCCCCACCATGTTTTAGTGGTAATAACATGGGCTTTGGAGTCTTTACAGACCCAGGGTTAAATCCCAACCCCAAAACCTATGGCTTGTGTGACTTTGGGTGAGTCTCTTAACCTCTTCAGGACTTGATTATAATAATAAGACTTACCTCATTATTATGGTACCTAAACATGAGAAGGGCTTAGCAATATTTCATTTCCTCATCCCCCAACTTGGCACGTATTTGCAAATATATGTTCTTCTGTATTATTAGCACTCAGAGAACAGGCTAAATATTTGTCTACTACATACCACCCTCTGAAAATGCCTTGAACATAACTGGCAATTAACACATAATTGTTGATTAAGTGACTGATTAGTTTGGTTGGAGAGTTAACAGAGTTATTAAAAGTCACTTCAAACAGTCCTAATTTCACTAAGCAGCAGGATATACCTGAAAAAAGCAATATACTAAATAGTTGACAAATGGCTTTGGGACCTGACTGTTATTTAAGTAGCTGTGTGAATTTGTAAAAATTGTGTAATATCTCTGAATCTAAATTTTTTAATCTATAGAATGGAAATAATATATACCTTTGGGATTTTCCTTTGGACTAAATAAGATGATGTATATGAATCTGTTTTAGAAACCAAGTTAGTTGTTATTATGGATGAGTCATCAATAGAAACAATTACACATAAAAATTCTACGTTGGCAGCATTGAGCCCAAGAAGTAGATTACCTTTTTTCCAACAAAATAAAAGATACATAAGCAAGAGTTCCCTTCCTGTGATGTTAATGATACACAACCATTTAGGAATAAATGTGTACATTGGTTTAAAGGCTAAACTGATATAATAAAGAGACCCAAATATGTGGTGGCTTAATATTTTCTCTTTCACTCAACAGTCTGAAGGTATACGTGAGTGGTGGAGTGGTTTCAGACTGATGAAGTACCCCAGGTCCATTAAGTCATTAAGGGACTCAGCTTCCTCACAAGTCAAAACTTTGAGATCTCCTATGCTGTTATTCTCTTCACCATAATGAAAGTTGCTACAACCTATACATTTCATCTCACAGAAAGGGAAGAGACAGGAAGCCCAGGGAAAGCAATTTATTTTAAGCAAATGAGGCAGATGTTGCACACAAAACTTCTCACATTCTACTGGCAAAAATTTTGTTACATTGCCTCATCTAGCTGCAAAGGAAACTGGGAAATGTAGTCAAACTGGGAAGTCATATGTACAGGAAAAAGGGAGAATACATTTTTGGAAAAATCTAGCAATTGCCACAGATATTCAAGAGGAAGCTGAAGATAGGAGATTACAAAATAGGCTAGCAGTCAGAGTGAATTCTATACGTTACTCCTTAGAACAGAGATTCAATAAAGAAAAGGGGAATGCTTATACAGCTATACAGGAGGGAGGGAAAGGTGAAGTGAAGGTGAAAGAAGTAGAGAGGCAAATGATCCACAGTGAAACTTGAAAGTATCAAAATTAATTTAAGAGTTCTAATATCCTTATGCAGTATCCAGAAAGAGTCCCAAAGTGGTGGGACTTTGAAAATTTATGCATAATCCTCAAAAATAACCATCTGATAAGGAAGAGTGCCAAACAGAGGTGTGGCATGACCAACTGAAAGAAAGTAGTATCTGTGCTGTGAGACTTAGCACACAGAGAAGGCCTTCTGTCCAAGGAGATGCTTGGAAACTTGTGCGGATTCGGGGATCTACAGAATGTCATGAGGAGTCCTGCAGGACAAGACCACTGCCCACATTTTCCAGGCCTAAGCCCTAACCTTAGCCAGGACCAGCTATTAAAACAATCCAATCAGTAATTTTTGGTTGACTCCCTATCACCCAGCTGTAGTGCTGAGCACATTTCATACTCTTCAAGTTCTTCGTCTTCTATTTTTCCCTCCCACTCAACTATTGGCCTTGACCCCTACCTTCCCAAGAAGACAAATGCCATCCTACTAGAGCTCCTCAACTTCATTCCTCCCCATCTCAATCCTTCTACATCTTTATCCTCAGTCTTTGTTGAATCCTGTCCTCTGTGCAGGCTCTATGAGAAACCAGCAGACAAACCAGGAAAGGCTCATTTTTCCCTAGAACAAACTGTTGAACATTGTTATTTTCTTTAAGATGTCCATAGAATCTTAAAAATAATTCCCATTCCAGGCATTATTTGCATACCAGACATTCAAAGAAGTAGGAAAATATAACCATAGTGAGAAAAATATATCAAAACCAACTCAGAAATGGCAAAAATAATAGAATTAGTAGACAAGGACATTAAAACAGTCATCATAATGATATTCCATATGTTCAAGAAGCAAAAGAAAAGCATAATAAATGTACATAAAGAAGATCAAATTGAATTTCTAGAGATGTATATTACAATGTCTGAAATAAATAATATACTGGGTGGGATTAACAGTAGATAGATAATGCAGAAAAAAAGATTAGTGAGTTTGCACAGTAGCCATGCAACTGTGAGTGGAGGTGAGGGTGGCCTGGCCCACGTGTGTGAATGCCAACAGAATGACAGTACAGACACAGTGGTGGCCCCACCCACACAACGGTCCACAGAGCAGCAGCAGCAACAGTCTGACCCACACAACTGCAAACAGACAGGACAGGAGCAGAGAAAACAAGCCCTACATCCCCAGTGGTGGCAGTTGGAACCTGCAATCAGAAGCGTCAGGAAACACAGCCCCCAGTGGTAGCACCCCCAACACCAGCTCCACCAGCTGTTGGGGCTATATACAAGTTCTGGGATCCCCAGGGCCCTGTCAGTGACAGCAATACATGTATACCCAGCACCCCTGGCAGTGGTATGAGCAGCACCCTCAGATAACCCAGGAACAGCAGCACAAGTGGTGCATGGGAGAAAAACATCTGAACCCACAGAAATCCAGTGGAGGACATGAGACCCAGGTGACCCCAGAAGCAGTGGAAGTGCTCACAGCCTAGTGACCCTGATGGTGTCACCTGAGACTGCAGTGACATCTAGCAGCAAGGCACCAGCAACCCCAGAGGCACAAGTGGCACACTTCTGGCAGAGGCAGTAGAGGGTGGAAATACAATCAAAAGCAGCTCAGAACCAAAGTAACCAAACAAAGAAAAGTGATTACTACTACAGATGTGCTGGCAGAGGATCAATTCTTCAAAAACTGTGAAGGACTACAGTAACACTGCAGAACAGAAGGAAAATGACAACTATCCAGAAACCAGACCTGAAGTCACAGAAGAGTACAATCTAACTGGCAGAGAACTCAAAATAGCTGTCATAAAGAAACTCAGTGACTTACAAGAAAACTCAGAAAGACAGTTCAATGAGCTCAGGAATAAAATTAATGAACAGAAGGGATACTTTGCCAAAGGGATTGAAGCTCTAAAAAAAAAAAAAACAGAAATTCTGGAGATGAGGAACACAATTAATGAAATTAAAAGATAATGTAGAAAGCATTAAAAATAGAGCAGACAATATGGAGGAGACAATTAGTGAAATCAAAGATAAAAACCTACAAATGATTCAGGTGGAGGAGGAGAGAGAACTAAAATTTTTTTAAATGAAGAAATTCTTTGAGAAATATCCAACTCGATTAGGAAGAGTAACATAAGATCATAGGTATCCCAGAGGGAGACAAGAGGGAGAAAGGAGCAGAGAGCTCATTCAAAGAAATAATAGCTGAGAACTTCCCAAACCTGGGGAAGGAACTGGCTTGCAAGTACATGAAGCTAATAAATGCCTAATTACCTCAATACAAAAAGACTTTCTCCAAGGCAAATAATATTAAAATTGTCAAAAGTCAATGACAAAGAATGAATATTAAAGGCACCAAGAGAAAAGAAAATACCCCACAAAGGAACTCCTATCAGGCTTTTAGTGGATTTCTCAGCAGAAAACTTACAGACTAGGAGAGAATGGAATGATATATTCAAAATACTGAAAGACAAAACTATCATCCAAGAATACTCTATACAGCAAAATTATCCTTCAGATATGATGGAGAAACAAAAGATTTCCCAGACAAACAAAACCTGAGGGAGTTCAACACCACTAGACCTTTCTTACAGGAAATGTTGAAGAGAGCCCTCCTATGTGCAACAAAAAGGCAAAGGTTTACAAAGCTTTGAGCAGGGAGATAAATAGACAGACAAAAATCACAAAACTGCAGCTCTCTATCAGGATATACTAGCAAAGACTTAATTAGAACATAAAGGATAAAGGCAAAGAAAGCATCAAAAATAACTATAAACACTTCAATTTGGTCACCAATTCAGAAAACAAAACAAAAAAATTGTGACTACAAAAACATAGAAGGGGAAAAAGAAAGGGATGGAACCTGCTTAGGCTAAGGGAAATAAGAAGATATCAGAAAAAGGACTATCTCATCTATGAGATCTTTTATACAATCCTCATGGTAACCACAAAACAAAAAATCACAGCACAGTCACAAATCATAAAGAGAAAACCATCAAAGAAAACCACAAACTGAAATCACAGTCAGAAATACAAGGGGAAAGAAACAATGGAAATATGGAACAACTAGAAAACAAAAGATTAAATGGTAGTATTAAGGCCTCATATATCGATTATCACTCTAAATGTAAATTGATTGAATTCACCAATCAAAAGACACAGAGAGGCGATATAGTTTAACAAACAAGATCCAACAATATGCTGCCTCCAGGATACACATCTCAGCTCTAAAGATAAACATAGGCTTAGAGTGAAGAGATGGAAGATGATACTCCAAGAAAATGGCACAGAAGAAAGCACGTGTTGCCATATTTATGTCAGAAAAAGCAGACTTCAAGATAAAAAACACAACGAGAGAAAAAGAAGGCCAGTATATAATGATAAAAGGGACTTTGCATGAAGAGAAAATAACACTTATGAATATATATGTACCTAACACCGGAGCATCAAAGTATATAAAGCAACTACTAACAGATCTAAAGGAAGATATTGACAGCAGCACAATAATAGTATGGGACCTCAACACCCCATTTATATCAATGGGTAGATCATCCAGACAGAAAGTCAGTGAGGAAAAAGTGACCTTAAAGAAAACACTACAGCAGATGGACTTAATAGACATATACAGAGCTTTCAATCCAAAAATAGCAGAATACACATTCTTCTCAAGTGCACATGGAACATTCTCAAAGATAGACTATATGTTGGGAAACAAGGCAAGCCTCAATAAGTTTAAGATTGAAATCACATCAAGCATCTTTTCTGACGTCAGTGCTATGAAACTAGAAATCAACTAACAGAAAAAAAGCTGGAAACGTCAAAAATATGTGGAGACTAAACAACATGCTACTGAACAACTTTTGGATCAATGAAGAAATAAACGGGAAATCAAAAAACACCTGGAGATAACTGACAATGAAAACACAACATACCAAAATGCATGGGATGCAGCAAAAGCAGTACTAAGAGAGAAATTTATAGCAATACAGGCCTACCTCCACAAACAAGAAAAATCTCCTACAAACCAGCTTACATTCTGCCTAAAAGAACTACAAACAGAAGAACAAACAAAGCTCAACGTCAATAGAAAGAAGGAAATAATAAAATCAGAGCAGAAATAAATGAAATAGAGACTAGGAAAACAATAGAAAGGATCAATGAAACTAGGAGCTCGTTCTTTGGGAAGACAAACAAAATTGACAAACGCTTAGCCAGACTCACTGAGAGAAAAAGAGAGAAGGCTCAAATTAATAAAATCAGAACTGAAAGAGGAGAAGTTATAACAGACACCACAGAAATACAAAGAATTATAAGAGAAAACTATGAAAAGCTATTCACCAACAAATTTGATAACCTTGAAGAAATGGATAAATTCTTAGACTCATACAACCTCTCACAACTGAATCAAGAAAAAATAGACAATCTGAATAGACCAAACAGAAGCAAAAAGATTGAAACAGGAATCAAAAACCAAAGGTCCAGGACTAACTGGCTTCTCTGGTGAATTCTAATAAACAAAGATTTAATTCCTATCCTTCTCAAATTATTCCAAAAAATTGAAGAAGATGGACACTTCCTAACTCATTTTATAAAACCAACACTACCCTGATACCAAAACCAGACAAGGACAACACAAAAAGGAAAACTACAGGCCCATATCCCTGATGAACATAGATGCAAAAATCTGGAACAAACTATTGGCAAATCGAATACAACAATACATTAAAAGGATCATACACAATGATCAAATGGGATTTTTTCTGGAGATGCTGGGATGGTTGAACATCCACATATCAATCAACATGATACACCACATTAACAAAATGAAGAATAAAAATCACATGATCAACTCAATAAATGCAGAGAAAGCATTTGGCAAGATCCAACATCCATTTATGATAGAAACTCTCCATAAGATGGGTATAGAAGGAAAGTACCTCAACATAATAAAGGCCATATATGATAATCCCACAGCCAACATCATACTTAATGGTGAAAAACTGAAAGCCATTCCTCTGAGAACAGGAACAAGACAAGGATGCTCACTCTTGAAACTCATATTGAACATAGTACTACTACTTTTAATCAGAAAAATTAGGCAAGAAAAGAAATAAAAGGGATTGAAATTGGAATGGAAGAAGTAAAACTCTCCCTCTTTGCAGATAACATGATTCTATACATAGAATATTGTAAAGAATCCACTAAAAAACTATTAGATAGCATCAACACATCCAGCAAATTTGCAGGGTACAAAATTAACTTACAAAAATCAGTGGCATTTCTACACACTAATAACAAAATAGCAGAGAGTGAGATCAAGAATACACTCACATTTATGATGATAACAAAAAAATAAAGTGCATAGAAATAAATTTAATGAAAAAGATGAAAGCCCTATACACTGAAAACTATAAGACATTATTGAAAGAAATTGAAGAAGTCATAAAGAAATGGAAAGATATTCCATGTTCATGGATTGGAAGAATAAGCATGGTTAAAATGTCCATATTATCTAAAGCAATCTACAGATTCAGTGCAATCCCAAACAGAATCTCAATGACATTCTTCATGGATATAAAACAAAGAATACTAAAATGTATATGTAACAACAAAAGACCCCAAATAGCCAAAGCAATCCTGAGAAAAAGGAGCAAAGTTGGATTTATCACACTCACTGAATTCAAAAAATATTACAAAGCTATAGTATTCAAAACAGCATGATCCTAGCAGAAAAACAGGCACACAGATCAATGGAACAGAATTGAGAGCCCAGAAAAAAAACCACTCATCTATGGATAGCTAATCTTTGACAAAGGAGCCAAGAACATACACTGGAGAAAGGTAATCTCTTCCATAAATGGTGTTGGGACAGCCATGTGCAAATAAATGAAAGTAGATCATTATCTTACACCATACACAAAAATTAACTCAAAGTGGATTAAAGACTTGAATGTAAGACCTGAAACCATAAAACTCCTAGAAAAAAATATAGGTAGTACACTCTTTGACATTGGGTTTAGTAGTGCCTTTTCAAATACCATGTCTACTCAGGCAAGGGAAACAAAAGAAAAAGTAAACAAATGGGACTACATTCGATTAAAAAGCTTTTTTATGGCAAAGGAAATCATCAACACAATGAAAAGACAACCCACCAACTGGGAGAAAATATTTGCAAATCATATATCTGACAAGGGGTTAATTTCCAAAATATATAAAGAACTCATACAACTCAACAACAAAATGAACAACCCAATCAAAAAATGGGCAGAGGATATGAACAGACATTTTTCCAAAGAGATATACAGATGTCCTACAGGCACATGAAAAGATGGTCAACATCACTAATTATTAGGGAAATGCAGATATCACCTGCAATGAAATATCACCTCACACTCATCAGAATGGCTGTAATTAACAAGACAAGAAATAACAAGTGTTGGAGAGGATGTGCAGAAAAGGCAACCCTCATAAACTGCTGGTGGGAATGCAAGGTGGTGTAAACACTACAGAAAACAGTACGGAGATTTCTCAAAAATTAAAAATAGAAATACCATATGATCCAGCTATTCCACTACTGGGTATTTATCCACAGAACATGAAATCAACAATATAAAGAGATTTGTGCATCCCTATGTTCATTGCAGCATTATTCACAATAACCAAGATGTGGAAGCAATCCAAGTGCCCAACAATGGATGAGTGGATAAAGAAGATGTGGTATATATATACAATGGAACACTACTCAACCATAAAAAAGACAAAATTATGCCATTTGTGACAATCTTGATGGACCTTGAGGGTTTTGTGCTAAGTAAAAGAAGTCAGAGAAAGATAAATACCATATGATTTTACTCACATGTGGAAGATAAACAAACACATAGATAAGGAGAACAGATTACAGTCACCACAGGGGCACATGGGGAGGGTGAAAGGGGTAAAGGGGCATATGGGTATAGTGATGGATAAAAACTAGACTATTAGTGGTGAACACAATGCAGCTTACACAGAAACTGAAATATAATAATGTACACCTGAAATTTACACAACATTATAAGCCAATATGACCTCAATAAAGAAAAAAGATTAGCGAGTTTGAAAAAACAGCAATAGAGCCTAAGCAAATGAAACATAGAAGAAAAAACAAAAAATATAATAGTGCATCAGTGAGCTATAAAACAACCTCAAATAGCCTAATGTATGTGTAATATATGTGTAATTTATATTTGTGTGATTAAAAGTATGTGTATTCATGTGTGTACTTAAACCCCTTAAGTAGATAGGAGTGGTGGTAGAACAGGAAAAATATTCAAATGAATAATGGCTAAAGTTCTTTCAAATTTAGTGAAAAATATAAATTCACAGACCTAAGAATTTCAATAAACCCCAAGGACAATAACCAATGAGAAAACCACACCAAGACACATCCTTAAAATCAGTGATAAAATCTTAAAAACATCCGTATTAAATAGACACGTTAAATACAGAGAACCAAAGATAAGATTTATGGAAGACTTTCTATAGAATCAATGCAAACAAGATGGAAGTGGAGAAATATCTTTAAAGTATTGAAAGAAAAAAACTGTCAATGTAGAATTCTATATCTGATAAAAATATCTTTTAAAAATTAAGATGGAAAAATATTCCACAAATATAAAAGTTAAAGGAATTCATCACTAGTAGACATGCACATCACAAAATGTTAAAGTAAATCTTCAGTGAGAGGAAAGATTATACCAGATGGAAATCCAGATTTATTCAAAGGAAGGAAGAGCACCAGAAATAGTGACCCTAGGAATAAATGTAATATTTTTCTTATTATTTAAATCTCTTTAAAAGATAATAAATTATTATTAAACTATTTTTAAAAAATAATAGCCATGTATTGTGAGGTTCATATACATTTAGAAGTAAAACAAACACTAACAATGACACACAGACCACCTGGGAAGAAATGTAATTATGCTATGGTAACATCTTATGCTATGTAAGAAATGGTATAATATCACTTCAGGTACACTCATAAGTTAAAGTTGAATACTATAAACCCAAAAGCAACCACTAAATTAACTTAAACATAGAGTTACAGTTACAAGCCAAATAGGAAATCAAAGGGAATCATAAAAAATACTCCAGTAATGCAAAAGAAAGCAGAAAATGAGAATAATAGGAACAAAATATAAATGAGACAAAGACAAAACAAACAGCAAGATAGTAAATTTAAGTCCACCCAAAGTTAAAGCATAGGACAGTCTCAAGAACAGTGAATGGTGTGGTGGAAGGCAATTGGGAGTAGATTTGTGGATTTAGGGAAGATATAGCCTAGATTGTAGGCCATCTAGTTCACAAGGGAGAATAAGGAATAAGACACCTGGAAGGATCCCTCCTGGGATCACAACAAACAACAAATATTAACCTCAGAAACTATTCCTTCCAAGGAGCCTCAATTTGACTGAATTAGTTTGTGGAAACATTTATGTCCTGGGGCATTGTTGAAGACAATACAGCAATCAGCTTGCAGTTAGTGAGGTTCAACAGCTGGATATGATCAGCAAAAGAGTGGAAGAGAGACCTACCAGAACCACTGTCATCCCAGAGTAACAGTGGGTATACTCAAAGCTGTGCCTCCCTGAGGCTTATGTCAGAAACCTAACACTGTGGGGGGGAAACAGGACTCACTAAAGGGATCCAGATAGTCACTAAACAAATGAGCAAGCAAACAATAATAACAAGCCCTGGGGGCAGAGGAACCAGTACCCAGAGTTGATATAACATATTATCTAAAATGTTCAGTTTCCAACAAAAAATTACTAGTCATAGAAAGAAACAGGAAAGTATGACACACATTCCAGAAAAAAGGAGGCAACAGAAACCACCCACAAGAGCAACCAGATGTCAGATATAACAGGAAAAGATTTCCAAGTAGCCATTATAAATATGTTCACAGAAGTAAAGGAAAACATAATTAAATAAGTAAAGAAAGGTATGATGGCAATTTTGCACCAAATAGAGAATATCAATACAGAGATAGCAATTATAAAAAAACCAAGTGGAGGCAGTGATGTCAGAAAGATGGCAGACTAGGAAGTTCCAAGTCCTTGTTCTCCCAAGGAAACATTGAGTTAACAACAATATATGAACCAAAATACCTCTTTGAGAACTCTAGAAACCAGTTAAGAACTTGCAGCAGCCAAGCAAACACACAGCAAAGGAAAAAAAACTGCACAAAAAGGATAGGAAAGTTCACAACATTTTGCTCATCTTTCCCCCTTCCTCTATCCAGAAGAGTGTGGTACACTCAGGAAGAAACCTCCGAATTTTCAGTTCATCATTAGAGATGGAAAGAAAAGAGTGGAACTTGTGTCCAAAGTTTTCTCTTGTCGGGGGGCTGCCTGAGGGACTGGTTTCTGTCTTGTCTGATTTGTAGTGCTGATGGGAATGGTGGTATAGATTGGATACCAGGTTAGATGCCACCTAAAGCAGGTGAGTAATACGGTGCAGTAGAGCAACAGAGAGTCTAGAGTTCCACAGACAGGTGCCATGGGAGCAAGAAATCATGGGCAGAGGAATACAATAGAAACAAAAACTGAAAGCTCCTGAGAAGAAGTAGGGGCAAGCCTCTTACGGAAATTAAGACAGATAAAAGCAGTCATATATATTTGGAAGAAAAGTACACCCAAAAGCTCACAGAAGATTCATCCCTAGAAAATGACTGACAGGTCCCAGAATCTCTCACTGGACTGATTGGTGAAGATCTTCCTCACACAAAGACAATCCATAAAGAATGAAGGATATAGTTGTTTTTTAAAAGCCCAAATCTCAACAAAACATCACAAGGCATACAAAGAAACAAGGAAATAGAACCCAATCAAAGGAACAGAATAAATCCCCAGAAACTGACCCTAAATTAACCAAATGTCTCTTAATTATCTGACAGAATTTAAAGCAATTGTCTTAAAGATGCACAATGAGCTAAAAGAGAAACAGACAACTAAATGAAATCAATAAAGTAATGTATGAACAAAATGAGAATATCAACAAAGAGATAAAATCTAAAAAAGAAACAAACAAAAATCCTGGAGCTAAAAATACAAGAACTGGGAGTGACGTCAGCATCATGGCGGAGTGAGATTCCCTCTTTGAATCTCTGCCCCCTACGACACAACGAAAACATCATTCACATTCCAACAGAGCTCAATCAAACTCTACGAAGGACTTCTGAGAAACCCCTGCTGCCATACATCGGACGGTGGAGGCGCAGGAAGCCCAGGAGAACGGGAGGAGAGGTAGGAGGTTGTACTCCCCCTCCCCCATCGATCGGCAAAAACAGCGCGGTTCGCGGACAGAGGGGGGAGGGGCGGCCCACAGTGGGGAAAACTAGCGCCATCCAGGTGCTCTCACAGACTGTCGCGAGATCCCCACTGGGAAGCAACGACGGACTGTTTAGGGGGTGTAGCAAACACCCTAAGAGAGCCAGAAAGGAAACCCCCAGGTCAAGCAGGAGAAAGAGAGGACCCCTCCCCCCGCACACCCGGCGTTTCAGCATAATCCCTCCGGAGGCTGCAGCCGCCTCAGAGCAAACCGCTCGCGATCTCCATCTAGTGGCAGCAGGGGGGAACTGCAGGACTAACTTTAATCATGAGGGGTAAAAATAAAGCCGTCCCCGTCGGATCCTTGCGAAAATATGTCAGGGCTACAGACCAAAAGGAAAATGACAAACACCCAGAAACCAACCCTGAAGGCACAGAATTTGATAACCTGAATGAGAGAGAATTCAAAATAGCTATCATAAACAAACTCAACGAAATACAAGAGAACACACAGAAACAAATCAACGAATTCAGGGATTATGTCACAAAAGAGATTGAAACCCTAAAGAAAAACCAATCAGAATTATTGGAGATGAAAAACAAAATCAACGAGATAGTGGAAAAAATGGAGTCTTTAAAGAGCAGAACTGACAATATGGAAGAACGAATTAGCACTATTGAGGATAGCCACGCAGAAATGCTCCTGGTAGAGGAGGAGAGAGAGCTAAGACTAAAAAGAAATGAAGAAATTCTTCGAGAAATATCAGACTCAATGAGGAAAAGCAACATAAGGATAATAGGTATTCCAGAAGGAGAAGAAAGAGAAAAAGGAGCAGAGAGTTTGTTCAAAGAAATAATAGCTGAGAACTTCCCCAACCTAGGGAACGAGAGGGAAATAACAGTGAATGAAATCAATAGATCACCTAAATATATAAACAGGAATAAAAAATCATCTCACCACATAGTAGCAAACTTGAAGAATACCCGTGACAAGGAAATAATATTGAAGGCAGCTAAACAAAAAAACAAAATAACATACAAAGGAAACCCCATCAGGCTCTCAGCTGATTTCTCAACAGAAACTCTACAGGCTAGGAGAGACTGGAATGATATATTCAAAATCATGAAAGACAAAAACCTTCAGCCCAGAATACTTTATCCAGCAAAAATATCCTTCAAATACGATGGAGAAACAATAACTCTCCCTGATAAACAAAAGCTAAGAGAGTTCGTCACCACAAGACCCCCACTACAAGAAATGCTCAAGAAGGCCCTTAGGCCTGAAAAAAAACAAATGAGAAAGGGGATACAAAGATTTCAGCAAGGAGAAAAGCAAGGAGACTAAACCAGAACAAAATACAGTTGGAAAACATCAAAAATTAATTCAAGCTCATCACTGGAAACACACATTCATGACACAATCTGGAATAAAGAGATAACAAATAAGGAGGGGAAGAGGTAAGGGATTGAACTGACCCAGCCTCAGGAAAAAGGAGGCATCTGAAAATGTACTTTCTTATCCAGGAGATCGCTTATATAAACCACACGGTAACCACTAAACAAACAACCAGGAGAGAACCACACATGACAAATAAAGAGAAAACCAAGAGAATGAGCATGCAGAAATACCAAATTGAATTTGCAGTCCGAAACACAAGGGACAAGAAATGAAGGAAATGCAAAAGAACCCGAAGATGAACAATAAAATAGCAACATTAAACCCTCATATATCAATAATCACTCTAAATGTAAATGGATTGAATTCTCCAATCAAAAGACACACAGTGGCAGGATGGATTAAAAACCAAGATCCAACAATCTGCTGCCTCCAGGAAACACATCTCAGCTCTAAAGACAAACACAGACTCAAAATAAAAGGATGGAAAACAATACTCCAAGCTAATGGCAAACAAAAGAAAGCAGGAGTAGCCATACTTATATCAGACAAAGTAGACTTCAAGATAAAAAAGGTAATGAGAGACAAAGAAGGGCAATATATAATGATAAAAGGGATACTTCACCAAGAAGACATAACACTTATAAATATCTATGCACCCAACACAGGAGCACCAAAGTACATAAAACAACTGCTAAAAAACCTTAAAGGAGATATTAACAATAACACAATAATAGTAGGGGATCTTAACACCCCCCTTACATCACTGGATAGATCATCCAGACAAAACGTCAATAAGGAAATAATGGACTTAAACGAGAAACTAGACACAATGGATTTAATAGATATATACAGAGCACTCCACCCCAAAACAGCAGAGTACACATTCTTCTCAAGTGCACATGGAACATTCTCAAGGATAGACCATATATTAGGAAACAAGGCAAACCTCTATAAATTTAAGAAGATTGAAATCATTACAAGCATCTTTTCTGATCATAATGCTGTGAAACTAGAAATCAACTGCAAGGAAAAAACTAGGAAAGGGACAAAGATGTGGAGACTAAACAACATGCTACTGAACAACCAATGGGTCATTGATGAAATTAAAGGAGAAATCTAAAGCTATCTGGAGACAAATGAAAAGGAAAATACACCATACCAACTCATATGGGATGCAGCAAAAGCAGTCCTGAGAGGGAAATTCATAGCAATACAAGCTCACCTTAACAAACAAGAAAAATCCCAAATAAATAACCTTAAATTGCACCTAACAGAGTTGGAAAAAGAAGAATAGACAAAGCCCCGAATCAGCAGAAGGAGGGAAATAATAAAAATCAGAGCAGAAATAAATGAAATTGAAACCAAAAAAACAGTAGAAAGGATCAATGAAACAAAGAGCTGGTTCTTTGAGAAGATAAATAAAATTGACAAACCCTTAGCCAGACTCACTAAGAAAAAAAGGGAGAAGACTCAAATAAATAAAATTAGAAATGAAAGAGGAGAAATTACAACAGACACCACAGAAATACAAGGGATTATTAGGGAATACTATGAAAAACTTTATGCCAACAAATTGGACAACCTAGAGGAAATGGACAAATTCTTGGACGCGTACAACCTCCCAAAACTGAATCAAGAAGAAATAGAGAATCTGAACAGACCAATCACAAGTAAAGAGATTGAAACAGTAATCAAAAACCTCCCAAAAAATAAAAGCCCAGGACCAGATGGCTTCCCTGGAGAATTTTATCAAACGTTCAAAGAAGATTTAGCACATATCCTTCTCAAACTATTCCAAAAAATAGAGGAAGATGGAATACTTCCCAACACATTCTATGAGGCCGACATCATGCTGATACCAAAGCCAGACAAGGACAATACAAAGAAGGAAAACTACAGGCCAATATCGCTGATGAACATAGACGCAAAAATCCTCAACAAAATATTGACAAACCGAATACAGCAATACATCAAAAAGATCATACACCACGATCAAGTGGGATTTATACCAGGGACACAGGGATGGTTCAACATCCGCAAATCAATCAACGTGATACACCACATTAACAAAATGAAGAATAAAAACCACATGATGATCTCAATCGATGCAGAGAAGGCATTCGACAAGATCCAGCATCCATTTATGATAAAAACTCTCAACAAAATGGGTATAGAAGGAAAGTACCTCAACATAATAAGGGCCATATATGACAAACCTACAGCAAACATCCTACTCAATGGGGAAAAACTGAAAGCCATTCCTTTGAGGCCAGGAACAAGACAAGGGTGCCCACTCTCACCGCTCTTATTCAACATAGTACTGGAAGTTCTGGTCAGAGCAATTAGGCAAGAAAAAGGAATAAAAGGACTCCAAATAGGCAATGAAGAAGTGAAACTCTCACTATTTGCAGACGACATGATCCTATGCATAGAAAACCCCAAAAATTCCATCAGAAAGCTACTAGAAACAATCAACAACTACAGTAAAGTGGCAGGGTATAAAATCAACTTACAAAAATCAATTGCATTTCTATACACTAATGATGAAACAACAGAAAGAGAACTCAAAAAGACAATCCCATTTACAATTGCAACAAAGAGAATAAAATATCTGGGAATAAATTTAACCAAGGAGGTCAAAGACCTATACAATGAAAACTATAAGACACTATTGAAAGAAATCAAGGAGGACATAAAGAAATGGAAAAATATTCCATGCACATGGATTGGAAGAATAAATATAGTTAAAATGTCCATTCTACCTAAAGCAATCTACAAATTCAATGCAATCCCAATCAGAATCCCAATGTCATTCTTCACGGTAATAGAACAAAAACTACTGAAATTCGTATGGGGCAACAAAAGAGCCCGAATAGCTAAAACAATTCTGAAAAAAAAGAACAAAGCTGGAGGCATCACAATCCCTGATTTCAAAATATACTATAAAGCTACAGTAATCAAAACAGCATGGTACTGGTACAAGAATAGACACACAGATCAATGGAACAGAATTGAGAGCCCAGAAATAAAACCACACACCTATGGACAGCTAATCTTTGACAAAGGAGCAAAGAACATACAATGGAGAGAGGGAAGTCTCTTCAATAAATGGTGCTGGGAAAATTGGACAGCAACATGCAAAAGAATGAGTGTAGACCATCTCCTATCACCATATACAAAAATCAATTCAAAATGGATCAAAGACCTGAAAGTGAGACCTGAAACTATAAAACTCCTGGAAGAAAATATCGGCAGTACACTAATTGCGATTGGACATAAAGGGATCCTTTCAGATTCCATGTCTACCCAGACAAGGGAAACAAAAGAAAAAATAAACAAGTGGGACCTCATCAGACTAAAGAGCTTCTACAAGGCAAATGAAACCAGGATCAAAATGAACAAACAACCCACCAGCTGGGAGAAAATATTTGCAAATAGTTTGTCTGACAAGGGATTAATCTCAGTAATATACAAAGATCTCATACAACTGAGCAACAAAAAAACAAACAACCCGATCAAAAAATGGGCAGAGGATATGAACAGACATTTTTCCAAGGAAGAGATACAGATGGCCAATAGACACATGAAAAGATGTTCAACATCACTAATCATCAGGGAAATGCAAATCAAAACTACACTAAGATATCACCTTACACCCATTACAATGGCTATAATCACAAAGACAAATAACAACAAATGCTGGAGAGCTTGTGGAGAAACGGGGACCCTCATTCACTGCTGGTGGGAATGCAAACTGGTGCAGCCTCTATGGAAAACAGTATGGAGAGTCCTCAAAAAATTAAAAATAGAAATACCGTATGATCCAGCAATCCCACTCTTGGGCATCTACCCAATGGACGTGAAATCAACCATCACAAGACGCGTATGCACCCCTATGTTCATTGCAGCATTATTCACTATAGCCAAGAAGTGGAAGCAACCCAAGTGTCCCTCAACTGAAGATTGGTTAAAGAAGATGTGGTATATACAAACAATGGAATACTACTCAGCCATAAGAAAAGACGCAATTGTCTCATTTGCAACAACATGGAAGGACCTAGAGGGTATTATGTTAAGTGAAATAAGCCAGAGAGAGAAGGACAGACACTGCATGAACTCACTCATATATGGAATATAAGTGAACACACGGACAGAGAGAACTGAATGGTGGTTACCAAGGGGAAGGGGGTGGGGGGGGCACAAGGGGTGAAGGTTTACATCCATAAGGTGACGGACAAACAAAAACATACAACTAAAACCCCACAGTGTTATAAACTAAGACATCAATAAAAATTAAAAAAATAATTTAAAAAAATCATAAAAAAAAATAAAATAAAAATAAAAATACAAGAACTGAATTTAACAATTTACTACAGAATTCATCAACAAACTCCATCAGGCAGAAAAAAGAATCAGTGAACTTGAAGACAAGACATTTGAAATTATCGAGTCAGAGGAACAACGACAACAAAACGAGTGAACAAAAGTGAAGAGAGCCTAAGGGACTTTTGAGACACCATCAAGCAGACCAACATATGCATTATGAGAGTCCCAGAAAGGGAGAGAGAGAGAGAGAAAGGGGCAGAGAGCATATTTAGAGGATGGATGAAAACTGTGCATATTTAAGGAAAGAAATGGACATAAAAATTCCAGATGCTGAACGAACTCTAATTGGGATAAACTGAAAGAGACCCACACAAGAAACATTATAATAACACTGTTGAAAGTCAAAGACAAAGAGAGAATCTTGAAAGCAGCAAGAAAAAAAATGACTTGTCACTTACCAGGGAGCATCTATAAGATTATCAGTGGATTTCTCAGCAGAAACCTTGTAGGCAAAGAGGCAGTGGGATGATATATTCAAAGTACTGAAAGAAAAAAATACTATCAACAAGAATACTATACCCAGCAGAACTGTCCTTCAAAGTGAAGGAGAAATTGAGACTATCCTTGATGAAATAAAGCTGAGGGAGTTCATTACCACTACACCTGCTCTACAAGAAATGCTAGAGGGACTCCTTCACATTGAAACAAATGGATACTAGACTGCAACATGAAGCCATGTAAAGCTCTCCAGTAAAGGTAAATATATGGATATATAGAGGCCTGTATTAAGTAATTTTGGTTGATAAATCCACTTTTAATTCTTATGTAGAATTTAAAAAGCTTAAAAATAACTATAAATGGATAATGGTGAATGGATATACAATATATCAAAATATAATATGGAGCATCAATAATGTAAAGGAGAATGAGTGGAGCAGTAAAGTAATAGAGCCTTTGTATGCAATTGAAGTCAAGTTGTTACAAGTTTAAAATAGATTGCTAAAACTTTAAGATGTTTTACATAATCCCCATAGTAACAACAAAGATCTCATCTATAGAATATACACAAAAAGAGACAAGAGGGAATAAGAGCATGTCACTACAAAAAAAAAAAATCAACAAAACACAAAAGAAGGCAGTAAGAGAAAAAAATGAGTGTCAAAAATGCTACAAGACATAGAGAAAATAATTAATAAAATGGCAAAAGTAAGTCCTCCCCGTCAGTAATTATTTTAAATGTAAATGAATTAACCCTCCAATCAAAACATGTAGATTGAAAAGTGGATTAAAAAAGTAAGATACAACTTTATGCTGTCTATAAGAGATTCAATTTAGATCTAAGGAAACACATAGGTTGAAATGAAAGGATGGAAAAAGATATTCCATGCAAAAGTTAAACAAAAGAGAGAAGACCAGCTATACTACTATCAGACAAAATGGACTTTAAGTTAAAAACCATCACACAGGACAAAGAAAGACATTATATAATGATAAAAGGCCAACTCTCCAGGAAGATATAATAATTATAATATATATGCAGCCAACATGAGAAATCCTAAGAATATGAAACAAGCAGTGACAGAACTGAAGGGGAAAACAGACAGCAACACAATAATAGTAGGAAACTTCAGCACCTCACTTTCAACAATGAATAGAGCAACCAGAAAGAATATTAGTCAGGAAATATAAGACTTGAACAACACTATAGACCAACTGACCTCACAGATATATACAGAACACTCCACACAACAAGAGCAGAATACACATTCTTCTTAACTGCACATACTCAAGGATAGATCATGTGTTAGACCACAACATAAGTCTTAACAAATTCAAGAAGACTGAAATCATACAAAGTATCTTTTCTGATTACAATGATACAAAATTAGATAGCAACAGCAAAAGGAAAACTGGCAAATCCCCAAATATGTGGAAATTAAACAACATACTCTTAAAGAACCAATGGATCAAAAAGTCATGAGGGAAATTAGAAAATATCATAAGACAAAGAAAAATGAAAATACAACATATCAAAAATTAGAGGATGCAGTGAAAGCAGTGCTAAGAGGGAAATTTATAGCTGTAAATGTGTACTTTAAAAAAGAAGAAAAATCTTAAATCAACAACCTAATTTTATACCCCAAGAAACTAGAAAAAAACATACTAAACCCAAAGCTAACAGAAGAAAGGAAATACTAAAGGTTAGAGCAGATATAAATAAAATATAGACTACAAAAACAATAGAAAAAATCAACAAAAATAAGAGTTTTTTTTTTAAAAAAAGAACAGCATAATTGACATACCTTTAGCTAGATGAACTAAGGAAAAAGACTCGAATAGTTAAAATCATGAATGAAAGAGAGAACATTACAACTGATGCCACAGAGGTAAAAAGGATCATAAGAGAATATTATGAACAATTGTATGCCAACAAATTGGATAATCTAGAAAAAATGGATAAATTCCTAGAAACACACAATCTACCAAGACTGAGTCATAAAATAATAGAAAACCTGAACAGACCTATAACAAGTAAGGAGATTAAGTGATCAAAAACCTTCTATTAAAGAAAAAAACAAAAACTTCCCCACAAAAATAAGCCCAGATGGCTTCACTGGAAAATGCTACCAAACGTTTAAAGAATAATTAACACCAATCCTCCTAAAACTCTTCCAAAAACTTGAAGAGGAGGGAACACTTTAAACTCATTTTATGAGGCCCACATTACTCTGTTACCAAAGCCAGACAAAGACATAACAAGAAAAGAAAATTACAGATCAATATCCCTGATGAATATTGATGCAAAAATCCTCAACAAAATCTAGCAAACTGAATTCAACAGCACATTAAAAAGATTATACACCATGACCAAGTTGAATTTATTCCTATAACGAAAGGAGGTTTCAACAAGTGAAAATCAATCAATATAATAACTGCATTAGCAGAATGAAGGACAAAAACTACACGATCATTTCAATTAATGCAGAAAAAGCATTTGACAAAATTCAACACCCAGTCACAATAAAAAAGGGGGGGCACTCAACAAACTAGGAACAGAAGAAAAATACCTCAGCATAATAATGGCTGTATATTAAAAGCCCTCAGCTAACATCATACTCAATGCTGAAAGACTGAAAGCTTTTCCTCTAAGATCAGGAACAAGATTAGGATGCCTGCTCTCACCACTTCTATTTACCATAGTACAAGAGGTCCTAAGAAGAGCAATTAGGCAAGAAAAATGTATAAAGGGTGTCCAAATTGGAAAGGAAGAAGTAAAATTTTCTCTGTTTGCAGATGACATCTCATAAACTTTGAGGACTCCACAAAAAACTTTTGGAATTAATAAATAAATTCAGCACAGTTGCAGGATACAAAATCAACACATAAAAATCATTTGTATTTCAATACACTAACAATGAACAATCCAAAAGGAAATTAAGAAAACAATTCCATTTACAATAATATCAAAAAGAATAAAATAATTGGGATAAACTTAACCAAGAGGACAAAAGACTTCTACACTGAGAACTATAAAACAATGCTGAAAGCAGATACAAACAAATGGAATGGCATCCTCTATTCATGGATTGAAAGACTTAATATTGTTAAGATGTCAACACTACCCAAAGCAATCTATAGATTCAAAGCAATCACAATCAAAATCCCAATAGCATTCTTTGCAGAAATAGAAAAATTCATGCTAAAGTTTATATAATGTCTAATGGGACCATGAATAACCAAACAATCTTGGAAAAGAACAGAGAGATCCCACACTTCTTGATTTCAAAACACATTACAAAACTATATTAATTAAAAGTGTGGTAGTAGCATAAAGACAGACATATAGACCAATGAAATAGAATAGAGAATCCAGAAATGAAACCTGGCATATATGGTGAAGTGATCTTTGACATGGATGTCAAGACCACTCAGTTGAGGAAGGATAGTCTCTTCAATAAATGGTGTTGGGAACACTGGGTGTCTACATGCAAAAGAAGGAAGTTGTTATTTTACCTTACATCATATAGAAAAATTAATTCAAAATGGATTAAAGATCTAAATGTAAGATCTAAAATTATAAAACTCTTAGAAGGAAACATAGAGAAAAGTCTTAATGACACTGGATTTAGCAATGGGTTCGTGGATAAGACACCAAAAGCACAGGCAACAGAAGCAAAAATGGAAGAATGTGTCATCAAACTTAAAAACTTTTATGCCTCAAAGGATACAATCAAGTGAAAAGGCAACCTACAAAATGGGAAAAATATTTATAAATCATATACCTAATAAAGGATTAATATCCAGAATATGTAAAGAATTCTTACACCTCAACAACAAAAAAGAATAACCTGATTAAAAAATGGGCAAAGGGCTTAAATAGACATTTCTCCAAAGATGATATACAAATGCCCATATGAAATGCCTATGAAAAGATGCTCAGAATTACATAATCATTATAGATATACAAAGCAAAACCACAATGAGATATCAACTTGCACATTAGTATGGCTACTATCAAAAAGAAAAAATAGAAAATAACAAGTGTTGACTAGAGTATGAAAAAAATGGAAACCTTGGGCATTACTGATGGAAATGAAAAATGGTGCAGCCACTATGGAAAACATTATGGTAGTTCCTTAAAAAAATTAAAAATAGAATTACTATATGATCCAGCAATCCCCCTACCAGATATATATCCAAACTAATAGAAAGCTGGATCTTGAACATTTGCACTCCTATGTTCATTACAATTTATTCACAATAGCAAAAAGGTGGAAGCTACTCATATGTCCATCAACAGATGAATGGATAAGCAAAATATGGTATATACATACTATGGAATGTTATTATATCCTAAAAAGGAAAGGAATCATGTTACATGCTACAACATGGATGAAATTAGAGGACATTATGCTACATGAAATAAGCCAGTCACAAAAAGACAAATACTGTGTGATTACACTTATATGAGATATCTAAAATAGTCAAATTCATAGAAGCAGAAAGTAGAGTGGTGATTGCCAGGTGCTGGGGGAAGGCAGAAATAAGAAGTTGTTTAATGGGTATAGAATTGCAATTTTGCAAGATTAAAAAATTCTGGAGATCTGTTGTACAACAATGTGAATGTACTTAATACTACTAAACTGCACATGTTAAAATGGCTAAGATGATCAATTTTATGTTATACATTTTTACCACAAGTAAAAATTAATAGAAGAATCAAGTGGAAATGCTGGAGCTTAAAAATGCAATAACTAAAATTAAAATTCACTAAATGGGCTCAACAATATATTTAAACAGATGGAAGAAAAAATTAACAAACTTGAAATTGATCAACAGACATTATGCAAGACAATGAACAGAGAGAAAAAGAATGAAGAAACATGAACAGAGCCTCAATGAGATTTGGGACACCATTTACACATAATGGGAGTACTAGAAGTAGAGGAAAGACAAAAAAGAGAAGAAAAAATATTCATAGACATAATGGTTAAAACCATCCCCAAATTATTGAAAAACAATACCCTACATATCTAGGAGGCTCAACAAACTCCAAGCAGACCCACAGGCAAAGCATAGTCAAAATGCTGAAACTCAATGACAAGGAGAAAATATTGAAAGCAACAAGAGAAAAAGAACACATTACTTACAAGGGATTAATAAGATTAACAGCTGACTTCTCAGCAGAAACAACAGAAGTCAGAAAATAATGGGGTAACAGATTCAAAGTACTCAAAGAAAAAACCTGTCAACCAAGGATCATATATCCAACAAATATATAGTTCAAAATTGAATGTGAAATACTTTTCTAGATAAACAAAATACTAAGAGAATTGGTTGCTAGCAAACAGATTGAAAGCAAGTGACCCCAGATAATGATGCAAATCCACATGAAAATAAACAAAGAACACTGGTAAAGGTAATTATGTAATTATAAAAGACAATAGAAATTCATTTTTTCTCCTTTCATCTCTTAACTAATTTAAAAAACAATTATATAAAATAACATATATAATGTTTTATATATTGTTATATTCATAACACGCATATGACATACTGTTGGGCCTATGACATTTATAAATGTAATATATGGGTAACATATTTGATAATAACAGCACCAAGGAGGTAAGTGGGAGGAAAGTTGTAATGGGCTAAGAAAATGACTACAGATGATAAACTAATAATTAAAACATCATATTATTGAGTTTGTAGCACTAATAGATGTGAGGCATATAACAATAACCACAAAAGGGTGAGGGAAGGAATAGAGCTACACAGGAGTATCATTTGTATATATTACTGAAATTAAGCTAGTATGAATCTGAAGCTGATAGTGATAAGTTAAGATGGATATGGTAAATCTAGAGCAACCTCTAAAAAAAATTCAAAACTATGGTGAAAAAAATCACTAATAAAATTAAAAAGCTACTTTAAAAATATTCACTCAATGAAAAAGAAAGAAGTAAAGAAGGAATAGAGGAACAAAAATGACATGATACATATAGAAAACAAGTAAAATTTATAGCCATAAATCCAAATATATTAATAATAACATTAAATATGAATAGAATAAATTACCAAAAGATAGAGAAATTAGACTGCATAAGAAAACGTGATCCAACTGTATGTTGTCTACAGAAGACACACTTTATATCCAAAGATACAAATAGACTGAAAGTAAAAGGATGGAAAAGAAATATTTTGTAAACATCAACCACAAGAAAGTTGGACTGGTTATACTGATATCAGACAAAATAAACTTTAAAACAAAAAATGTTACTTGAGATAAAGAGGAGCATTTTATAATGATAAAAGAGTCAATCTAGCAGGAAGATATAACAATTATAAACACATATGCACCTATGAACTTATAGGAACATCAAAATAAATGAAGCAAAAAACTGACACTAATGAAGGGAGAAATAAGTCAACAATAATAGTTGGTGGCTTCAATATCCCATTTTCAACAATGGATAGAACAACTAGAGAGAAGAATAATAAGAAAGTAGAAGACATGAATAACGTTATAAACTAAATAGACCTAAAACACACCATAGAACATTCCACTCAACAGTAGCTGAATATACATTCCTCTCAAGTGTACATGGAAAATTCTATGGGGTAAACTATATACTAGACCATAAAACTAACCTCAATAAATTTGAAAGGATAGGAATAATACAAAGTATGTCCTTTGATCAAAATGGAATGAAACTAGAAATCAATAACAGGGAGAAATTTGTGAAACTAACAAATATGTGGAAACTAAAAAACACACTCTAAAGCAACCCATGAGTTAAAGAAGAAATCAAAAGGAAGATCAGAATATACTTTGAGATGAATAATAATGAAGACACATATATCAAAACATATGGGAAACAGCAAAAGAGGTGCTTAGAGTGAAATTAGTAATTGTAAATACCAATATTAAGAAAGAGGAAAGATCTCAAATCAATAACCTAACATCCCATCTTAAGACACTGAAAAAAGATAAAACTAAATAAGTAAGCATAAGGAAGGAAATAAATTTCTACAGCAAAAGTTAATGACCCAAAGAATAGAAAAACAACAGATAAATCAATGAATCCAAAAGTGGATTCTTTGAAAAAGTCAACAAAATTGACAACCTTTAGTTTCACCAAGAAAAAAAAGGGAGAAGACTCAAATTATAGAATCAGAAATGAAAGAAGGAACATTACTCCTGACCTCACAGAAATAAAACAGATTATAAAGGAATACTATGAACAATTGTACACCAACAAATTCGATAATTTAGATGAAATGGACAAATTCCTAGAAAGACACAACTACCAAAACTGACTCAAGAAGAAACAGACAATCTGAATAGACCTAAAACAAATTATGAGATTGAATCAGTAATTTAAAAACTACCCACAAAGAAAAGCGCAGGCCAGATGACTTCACTGGTGAATTCTACCAAATGTTCAATCATTAACACCAATTCTTCACAAACTCTTCTAACAAAAAGATGAGAACAGTTTCCAATTCATTTTATGAGGTCAATATTACGCTGACACCAAAACCAGACAAGGATATCACAAGAAAACTACAAACCAGATTAATCTGGTTTACCGAATCTTAGGAATCTCTGAAATTGACTTCATGACACACACCAATGTAATACTAACTGGTGAGGTGATATCTCAAGCCCAGCAAAAGGATCATATTTCCTAAAGGGGATTATAGAAAATAGTTTTCTCTCTCCATTACAAATCTTTCATCCTCTGTTCTAAGTAGGTTCCCCTCTCATAAAGTAAAACTCTGTATCATATAATAAGCTGTGAGGGTGTTATCAGGACAGGTTTGAACTTTGCCTCCATTTCAAAGGAGTTTGTTTTCAGAAATTTCGCTGGGGAGGTCTTCCATACTTTGTGTAAAATCTTGACCTTGCAAAACATAAGATTCACATTTCATGCTGAAAAGGTCTTGAGATAAAGACGCTTAGAAATCTTGGTGCTAAAGACACCACTTAGAACCACACATGTTCTCCCCAACACCTGGAGCCTCCACACATCAGAGGTGAGAAAAACACAAGAAATCCCACCAGGAAAATAGAAGTGAAAGATCCAGAGCCTTACAAAATAGCTTCTTCTGAGATTTAGGTAGCTTTTTCCACTTCATCCTATCCCATCCACATAGTTCAACTTAATCATTCTATAGTGGGAGTTTCATTAAAAAAGAAAAGATTTCTTTTTTCCATGCTTGAATAAAAAAGAAAATAAAGAAATTCAGATATGATAAATTATCCTATACCTTCAATTTCCCCTCCTGGTCCCAAATTGGAAGATACTTACATTGATATGCTTTTCCTCCCATGGATAAATGGTATTGGGTTTGATATTAATGAGCTCTCTGGAATAGAACTGTTGTGTTCTGGGTCCTGTTGGGAATGTCGGCTTATTTTTATGGAAATTCCATGAAGGCACGGTTTTGGTCTCAAAGTGTTATCACTATTACAGCAACTCCACCCTCAGACTGGGGGTCAGCCTGCTAACACTGCTTCTCCCCATCCCAACACCCATTTCCTGTTCAACTTAGTATCCTCTAGCCTCTCTCCCACAGTATCACAGATAATAAGTTTTACCTTTCCATAGGCCTTACTTAGGGATATAATACTAGAAATTGAAACCTTTCTATGAACAGATCATATTAACCAGATACATTTTAAACCAAAATATCCTTGTTATCTAAATCCTGAATATTGGTGCAGCCTAATTTATCAAGAGTGGCTCAGGGACAGAGTGGTAGACTCTGTCTTGGTCTATGCTGCAGAGGAAAAGCCACAAGCTGATGTTTGCTTATCTCTCCATGGTCAGATAGTCACAAATATAACTTTAAGGATTATCCCCTTGATTAACTAGCTGACTAAATTCTCAAAGCACAAGGAATACCAAAAATTTCAAAGATAAATGAGATCTCAAGGTATCATTAAAAAGCATAAAGAAATAATGGGTATTGGAGAGCCTTGAAGATAATATCCAGAAAAGAGAAACATAGACCAAGGAAAATTTGAAACATTTCTTGATGCCAGGTCACCACCCCTTGAGCTAGATGCATGGTATAGTTCACCCCATTTCTGAGTGTCCCCTTTGTAAGCCTTTTCATCAAACCACATGCCAGTCCACTCTCCTCCCACCTTCCTGCCATCATGTTGACATTGGGACTTGCTCAGGTGGTATAGGTATTTCTGCACCACGAAGCTGATGCTGAATAAAATTAAAACAACCCCATGTAAATGAGACTCTATCTGGGCATTAATATGGATATTCTCACTTTGCTCCAGCTTCTGTAATTCATGTCCCATTATTCTTTATTTTCCCTAACTTCCAAATGAGAATATGACCATGAGGTCCATGTTTGGCATGGATTGAAAACAGAGTGTGTAAATGGACAGTTGTTATAGAAATGATTTGTGGGAATGTGGGACCCACATGAATACTCATGAAAATTTCTATGATATTTGCCTTGACCTTGTAAGATCAAGATTGGTGAAGGCAGACTGAGGTGGAGAAGATCTGCCGACAGCTACCATATGCCCGAGTTGCCTGCAAACACACTTTGGGAGTTTAATCTCCTTCCCTGGCTTTTGATGAGAGACCACAGAAAAATGGCCCCTCCTGCCACAACAGCCCAGCTGAGGTACCCAGGAGGAGAAGCAGCCTTCCAAGCCAGTGGTTGCTATGGTAACAGCTTCTCCACTCTCGGGCTCACATCTCTTCCTTCCTCTTCTGCATCTAGAAGGAATCTGGGGATTCATGTCCCAGATTCTTTTTAAAAGAGAGGAGCCAGCCAGGTTAGAGATGCCACAGAAACCACCTAGCATTCATTTTTCTTCCCAGAAGAGGAAGAAATGTGTGTTTCTCTTTTCCAAGGAGGTTGGGGAAGGCAAGAAGAATATTCTTCAGACAAAAATATGCAATGAAGAGGTCAGCCTGGTGGCATAGTGGTTAAGTTCACACACTCTGCTTAGGCGGCCTGGGGTTCACCATTTCAGATCCCGGGTACAGACATACGCACCACATATTAAGCCATGCTGTGGCAGGAGTCCCACATATAAAGTAGAGGAAGATGGGCATGGATGTTAGCCAAGGGCCAATCTTCCTCAGCAAAAAGAGGAGGATTGGCAACAGATGTTAGCTCAGGGCTAATCTTCCTCACACAGACACAAATGTATATATATACATATATATATATATGTGTATATATATATGCATTTATAATGAAAGGAATCATAATGTAGGCAGAGGCATGAACAATTGTTGAGAGAGGAGGGCGTATTTCCCCATCTCCTTCCTCAGAAACCAGTATCTTTCCCAAATCGTGACAACAGCCAGGGTGTAATCAAGTTCTTTCTCACAATAAAATCTATTCTTTTAACCTCTGTGCTCGGGCCTCAGTGCACACATCACATGTAGAAAATTTTAGTCTGGACTTTTACCTCAAATCAGTAGCAACATTCAAAGTGGAATTTTGGAAATACTTAGGAAGTTAAATCACATAATTTCTTTGAAAAATCTTGGCAGAGAACAGCGTGGACATCTGGGAGCCAATGTCATCACAGACAATGGAAAGATAAATAGAAGCGTTGTGACAGTAACTCTTATTCTCAATGGTGATCAATTAGCTGCCCCCCAGGGCACCAGCCCTCCCTTTACTTTCTGGCCAGGTCGCCTCAGCTCTTAATGAGATTTGGGAGCCTGCACACTCTGCTGGCTGGCTGGGTACGTCCTGCTTGGTGACCAAACACAGTCAAGTGGGAAAACTATCACAGAAGCCTCAGACCTGCATGTCGGGAGCTGCTCATCTTTGATGCAGTGGAACAAGGATGCTTCTCCACATGGGAAGTTGAGGATGTGATGGAGGAGGGTAATGCAATAGAATGTGTCTTGGAGCAGATGTGCCCATGACAATGGGGTACTTCAGCAGAAGGAGTCTTTCTCAGCAGCTCCCAGGGCTGCACTCAGAAGAAACTGCCTGCTCCTGTTAGCTGGTATAGTATGCAGACAGCAATGCTGCATGTTAGGTGGGCTTTTACCTACTGGGAGAGGCAGAGCCAGACCTTTCATCAAAACCCTAAGTAGTCCCAGAGTCAAGCTCTAGCCCAGAATAGGGGGCAGTGAAATGTAATTGTTTTATTTTGTCTGCTCTTTTCTGGGGATTCGGTGGTCAAGGCTGCCATGTAGCCTTCTTGTGGTATGAAACATTCTGGGCTATAGAAAAAGGGATTTGCAGCCAGGGAAGCTGGGAACATGGGGTGCATATTCACCCCACTCTGGGACAACAGGCTGTGACTAATGAGTTTCCTTTTCCTCTCCTTTCCCCTCAGCCCAGAGCAAGCTCTCAATTTCTTGGAAGAAATAGCTGCAAGAGGAGGAAGTCCTGCCCCCCGTGAGGTGATTCGTGTGCATGCTTGGCCTCAGGGACCGCAGTAACTTGGTGGCCCACTGCTGTCAACTGGAACAGAGGGAGAGGCTCCTTCAGGCTGCCCTGCGGGCCATGCCACCCAGGGGTGAGCAGTTTGGTTGCATGAGCAGCACTTCAGAGAACTTGGTCCGTGGCAGGTTAGTGAGAGAGACGTTCCACACCGCAGACCTTCAGCTTAGTGTTCAGATGCTAGAGCCAAACACATTGGAGAAGTGATTTATTGAGGGGACTAAAAAGAGAAGGAGGACGTTCAGTGAGCTTTGATGTAAGAGTGTGAGCAGGTGCCACGTTCCCAGAATATCCTTCCTAAGAGAGCTAATCTGTGAACCTCTGTCACTCCCCATCTCTTTTACATACCAACATGGAGCCTCAGGAGAGTGGAGTAAATTCTGGATTTACAACTTACACCATGTTGTTGAGCTACCCAGCATCTCTGGTCTCCAGTCTCTTCTACACAACGGTTGTGCTAAAGCAGATCAACTCTAAGGCCTGTGTCATTCTGTAGGCCAGTAATTCATCAATGGTATTAACTGAAGGATAGAAAAAATTAAGATAAACAAAGCAAACATTTCACCTAAGGTTGAGAGATCATCAACAATAGATTTCTTCTTATTTTAAAATATTTTGTCACAGCATTTGGAAACAGCAGGGGCTTTGGATTTGGGCAGATCTATCTAAAGTCCCAGCTATGTGACCTAACCTTCTTATGCCTCAATTCCTGCTTCAGTAGAAGAAGGGGTAGGGAAACCTAACACTCATGGTAATTGTGGGGAGTAATAGAAATACTGAATTTCGGTGAACAGCACAATACCAAGTATTAGTAAAGTCCTCAACAGATGATGATAAGGATAATGACGTTGATGATGGTTTGGACCATAGAATTTGTTTCATATTTTTAAAAGAATATTCAAAGAGAATATTACTAATATTACTCTCATCTTTATTTACAAATTGATAATATTGTAAAATGCAATAAAATGTTTTATAACTACGAAAATTTCAACAACACTGTATACTGATCACGCTTATATTTAAGAGGATATTAATGATCATAATATTCCACTTAGGCTTTGAGGAACACATCAGAAACATTGGTATCACATGCCAGGTGAGTTACGTGCTTTATCTTAATTCTCACAAGAACATGAACAGGTAGATCCTATCATCTTCACTTTACAGAGGATGAAAATGAAGTTTGCAAAGGTTAACTAACTTTCCAAAGATGACCTGTCTCTCAGGTGTTAGAAAACAGTATTGAACTCAGGTCCTTCTGATTCAAGAATCCAGTCACTGGACCACTTTGCTATCTGCCTAGTCACCTTCTCAGGTAGGCAAGTAACTTCATCTTGTGCTCGCTGAAAACTTCTGTGCTAGCTGTGATCTCTTTACTGGAGGTTAACACCAGCAGGTGGTGCTGCTGTGGAAAGAAATGCCCAAGGAAATGGGGAATGGGACAACTGTCCAAGAATTCATCTTGGAGAGGTTTCCTGCTGTCCAGCACCTGGGAAAGGTCCTCTTCCTGGTGTACCTGCTGGTGTATCTGGCATCCGTTGCAGGCAGTGTGGTCATAGTCACCATCACCTGTGCTGACTCCCAGCTCCAGACACCAATGTACATTTTCCTCAGCATTTTCTCCTTCACTGAGTGTTGTTTCACAAGTTCTGTTATTCCTAAATTGCTGATCATCTTTCTTTCAGGCCAGCAAACAATTTCCTTTCCTGCCTGCTTCACACAAGCCTTTGTCTATCTGTTTCTGGGAGCAGCAGGTTTCCTCCTCATAGCGGTGATGTCTCTGGACCAGTACATGGCCATCTGCAAGCCTCTGCATTACCCGACCATCATGAACCTGAGGACCTGCTTCCTCCTGGTCACAGCCTGCTTTGCTTTGGGCTTGACTCTCATCACTGGTCTGGTGGTGAAGGTTTCCCAGTTATCCTTCTGTGGCCCACATGTCATCCCTCACTTCTTCTGTGACCTCGGCCCCCTGATTCATCTCTCCTGTTCTGACACTAGATCTGTTGAAATGTTGGCCTTTGTCCTTGCATTGTGTATCCTTTTGACATCCCTCATAATAACCCTCATTGCATACAGCAACATAGTAGTCACAATTGTTCATCTCCCATCAGCCAAGGAGCAACAGAAAGCTTTCTCCATCTGCTCATCTCACCTCATTGTCCTCTCTCTGATGTATGGTAGCTGTGTCTTTATATATGTGAAACCAAAGCAAACGAACAGGCTGGACTCCAACAGGGAGGCTGCCCTTGTGAACACGGTGCTGACCCCGCTGCTGAACCCTGTCACCTACCCTCTGAGGAACAAGCAGGTCCACCAGGCTCTGAGGGAGGCGATGTGCAGAATGAAAATATCAAGATGAAAAAAGTCACATGACCTTGGAATGGAAGGTTTTAGAGAACCATATGCCTTCATTCTGGCTGACATAGCAGTCCACAGAGTTCCCAACGGAGAGTCTCTGGCAAACCTCATTTGACCTCTGTTTGCACATCTCTAGCAAAACGGAAATCTCTATTTTTTCAAAGCCACATTGTACCTTGGTGTGCATAACTCTCTTCCAGATGTTGATGACAATTAATTTTAATAGAAAAATCCTTTACTGGTATTATATTATTCCCTCTGATTTAAACAATGTGCTTGAAATTTCCAAAATTTAGTAATATATATTCCTTTTATTTCAGTTCTCTCTAGCCTTGCACATGGTTCAAAATAATTCACAACTACTTACCAAAGGGCGTTTAAATAATTTAAATGGTGGAAGATTGTATATTAGGTTGTGGTTATGAAGGAAATGATGGAAATAGTACCGATGCTCAGGTCCACATTCTTTCCACATCTAGCCCAAGGAAATAAAGTCAAAGCCCCCTTCACCTTGGCATATGTATGGTTTGCATCCGATGTGCTCTTAATTGCTGTTCTTGGCCCTGGGCTTAGCTACACATGTATGTATCATTCTCACGCTGGAGAGAAATAGAACTGTTTTCAATCTCATACCATTCTCGGAAAAGAGAGAATAACTACGGCATCCTATAGCTGACCAATGCTCTTATTTTTCTAAATTATTTATTCTAGCTCCAGCCCCTCAGATGCATAATTCATACTTATGATTGGTTCTTATCCTAAAGCTGTTACTACAGAATGTGTGTGTATATCAGGGGAAGAGACCTTGAATCTTTGGAAGAATTCATGCAAGTATGGAATAAGTATAATTTCCTCTAAACCTTCAAGGTGATGCAGTCTAAGTTATTTGCTTATCTACATCATATTACTAATGAAAATAATTTAAGCCAATCAAATATTTTTTCCTGGTGGACTTGTGTTGCCAACTACAAGGTTACCTTTTCACTGAGAACCTATTTTAAACCTAACATTTCCATTATCTCAATCCTAAGCTGTTGTGTGCTTTCAGCTCCTCATTCCAGGATTGAAATGTGTCTATTTTTCCCCAGAGGACATATCTTTAAAGAGATTAATACAACTTTTCTTTTCTTTTGTTTGTTTTTTAACCCAAACTCTGAGGTTAGTTAGTTACAAATACATTTTATGAAATACATTCTACACTGTAATTGGATCATACTTGGCCTTGAAGGTGCTATTATAAAGACCAGATTTCATCTTACTGACAACGAAGTATCAACATGCTCTAAAAAATCACAGACTTGTTATGATTAGCCTCATATTATAGTACATAGGTGTGGACATTGTATGAAAAAAGAGATAGGAAAAGCCAAGACTGCAGTAGGAAAGTGGGTACAGAGACTGAAACTGGGAGAGAGATAATGATGGTTTAGGCAAGTGGCAGTGGGAATGGAACTCAAAGGGACCAATAGTAGACTCTGAACCATTTTGCACTGGACAAGCCCTGGGTTCTAAGCCTGGTGCTACTTTCAACTAACTGGTCAACTTCCCAAAACACTTAAGTCACCTTATCCATAAAATGTGGAGATTGAGCCAGGTAATCTCTAGGGTCCACTTGAAAATGACTCATGGGGATAGCATCAAGATGCTGCAGGAACATGGAAATAATGTTCCATCCTGAGAGTTGAACTACTGAAAAGTGTATTGAAGTGGTTGAGGTTTAGCAACTGGAGGAATTAATCAAGGAATCATGGTGAAACTACTGAAAAGAGTAGAAGCATCCCCAAGGTTTTAATCAAGATTTCATAATTTATTACACATAAACTAATCAAATATGCTTTATATTACCTTAAAGTAGACTATGATTAAAGGGTGAGCTTGACAAATAGAACCATGAAGTCCACAAATCCAAAACTGAGTCTATGAATCCAGGCTGATCATTACCAGGCATAGAAGGTACTCAGTGAAAGGCAAACCCTGATGTGGAGATTAATGCACTAGACTCTGGTGCTGTAAGACATTTTATCAGGACAAATCCTCTGAGCTAGTTTCACGTTGAAGATACTTACAATAATAATTTTTAAACTACTTTATTGAAGAGTGATTGACATACAAAAAGTTGTAGATATTTAATGTATACACCTTGCTGTTTTTGGAGATATGAAACCCATCATCACTATCAATGCCAGAAACCTACCTATCACCTCCAAAAGTTTCTTCCTGGCCCCTTTGTTGTTGGGTTTTTTTTCCCTTATATGGTAAGAGCACTTAATATAAGATCTACCCTCTCAGCAAATTTTTAAGTAGACAATAGAGTATTGTTAATCATAGGCCCTATGTTGTACAGATCTTCAGAACTTATTTTATATGACTGAAACTTTGTACCCTTGATCAACACTTCCTTATTCTCCCCCCTACCCAGCCCCTGACAACTACCATTCTACTCTCTGCTTCTATGCGTTTGATTAGATTCCACACATAAATGAGTCATTGAATGTTTGCCTTTCCGTGTTAGGCTTATTTTACTAAGAATAATGTCCTCCAGGTACACCCAGGTTGTCACAAATGGCAAGATTTCCTTCTTTTTTTTAAGGCTGAATAAAATTCCATTACATATATATATATATCTATCTATCTATCTATCTATCTATCTATCT
This sequence comes from Tapirus indicus, assembly GCA_031878705.1. Taxonomy (NCBI): domain Eukaryota; kingdom Metazoa; phylum Chordata; class Mammalia; order Perissodactyla; family Tapiridae; genus Tapirus; species Tapirus indicus. The sequence goes on from CM062921.1 coordinate 78,796,974, forward strand.
ATCTATCTATCTATCTATCTATATATATATATCACATTCTTTATGCATTCTTCTGTAGATGGACATTTAGGTTATTTCCATATCTTGGCAATTGTGACTAATTCTGCAACAAGCCTGGGAGTGAAGATATCAATTTGAGATCCATATTTCTATTCCTTTGGATATATACTCAAAAATGAGATTGCCGGATCAAATGGAAATTCTATTGTGAATTTTTAAAGGAAACTCTATATTGTTTTACACAGTGGCTGTTTCACACAGTTTATATTCTCATCAACAGTGTATAGGGTTCCCTTTTCTCCACATCCTTGTCAACACTTCTTGTCCTTTATTTTTACTACTTCATTGTGGTTTTAATTTGCATTTCCCTTAGTGATGTTTGCATTTCCATTAGTGATGTTGAACATCTTTTCATGTGCATGTTGGCCATTTGTATGTCTTCTTTGGGAAAATATCTAAGTTCCTCTGCGCCTTTTTTAATTGGATTGTTGGGGTTTTTTGTTATTGAGATGTATGAGTTCTTTATTTTGGAGGCTTTATAGAAAAGGTGATTTGGGAAGACATAGGAATTTCCCATTTGGACAATTAAAATCGAAGGCATTTCAGGTTGGTCAACAACATTTGTGAAGCATGAAGTTATAAAATCATGCACCATACTTCCATATGCTTACAGGTGAAGGTGAGATGGAAAAGAAATAGAAAAAGATGAGCTGAAGACATAGGCAGAGCCTAAGTTATAAGTGATGTCAAATACCATGTGCAGGAGGAGAGTTTTCAGTAGGTGCATAGAAGTAGATAGATTTTCAGGGATCAAAATAGGAAGATATGTAGATGCTATTTTAAATATATCCTGAGGGCAACAGGGGACACTTATTAGTGTTAAAACACTGAAACAGCACAGCCAGATTTGCATTAGCAAGATCACTATGTCTGCAGTGGGGATGCGGGAGGCATTCTGAGTAACTAGAATCTACAGCTTTAATAAATGTTTTGCCACAAACACACAGTGTTCTCCAGCCTTCAGTCCTTTGATACTATTTTCCTTGCTGCCCACACAGCAACCATTTCTAGGGGAATAATAATGGCTCTGTTTCCTTCCACCTTCCAGCTATCACACAATGCTTTTCATTAGTGCAGATAAATCTGGAACACCGCTGGCAAGGGATTCTCTAAAATGTAGTTCCCAGGATTCCAGCTGCTGTGATCTAGAGGATAGAAGGGAGTGGAAATAAATGCTGCTACCTCTCTCTCCATAGAAAAAGAAAGTGAAAAGCAAACAAAGTCCAGCACAATGTGCTTAAAGATAATATTGCGTCCTTAAAACACCATTAAGCTATGATAAAGAATAAACAATCCAATAAAATAAATATTTTTATAAATTATAATAGCTGAAAGGAAAAATTCACTAGAATCGTGGGCAGATAAGCAAATGGAGAGGTTTCAGAAAGGAAAATACAGACAGAAAAAGAGAGAGAGATATGTGGGAAAAGACACAGGACATAAATCATTTGTCCAGAATGTCCAAATTCTACCTATTAGGGATTTAGGAAGAGAGAACAGAGAAAAAAAGAGGGAAAGAAATTATTAAATACACAAGCACAGAACAATTTCCAAATTGCATGCAGGAATAGCTCAATAAGCAAAAAAGGTTGATACCTAGGTGTAACATTATAAAATTTACAAACAGCAAATATAAAGAGATCTTAAAATCTTTGCAGATAAAAAATTAAAACACTACAAAGACTACAGAAATCCATGTATCAACTTCTTTAGCAGCTTTTGATATTGTAAGAAAATGGAATGAGGCATTTAAGCTTTGGGTGAATGATTTTCATTGTAGAATTCTAAAACCATTCAGCTATTAACAAAAAGTTAAAATAAATTAGAAATATTTACCAAGGCTAGGAATTATAAAATTTGCTTCTCCTATACCATCTCTTAGTTAAATTCTTGACAATTTGTTTCCATGAAATAAGCAAATGATCCTCCCCCACAAAAGAAGTAAAAACTGTGCCTTTGTCTCCTCATCTGTGAAATAAAAGGAGGATTCAATAAATTAATACAAGTAATGCAATTCAAACATTTAATGGAATTTAGCAGTGCGATCCACGTGTTTATGATGATGATGATGGGCTCAGAAATCCGTAGACCCAAAACAGGAAAAGAATTCCATGAACCTTAGGGAGCAAACCAAGATCAGATGTTTAAAAAAGCAAATAAGAGATAAAACCAAACAATGATGAAAGGAGAGGGGCAATTAGAAATTCCAGGAGGTTAAATGCCAGAAGATTAAAATGTTTAATTTTCTATATTGGCAATTTCAAATACTTTGACTGAAGTATAGGAAGATTTTTTAATTACCAAGCAAAGTTATTGTCTATAAAACTATTACTAATTTCTAGTTTTTCTACATTTTTGAATGGAGAATGTGAACTCTATGATATCTTATTTAAAAATTATTTTTAAATTATTGACATCTGCTTCATTCTTTAATGTGGGCCACTGACATATGCAAGGAAACTATTTTTTGCTCTTTGTAGAGAATTCCCTTTGTAGAAAGTCTCCACAATTGCATCTCATTAGTCTCTGCAGAAATTTGAATTTTTCTCCATATTTTTCTGGACATTTTCCATGTTGTTTGTTGAATGTTATTAAAGCATTCTCTGATGGATAAAAACCTGACCTAGAAGGAATATGAAGCAGTTAACAGAGGACACCATCTAACACATAAAGGGTTTGTGGTGCCCTGGTATGTGGGCATATATCTATTAAACCAAATTCATCATTTATAGGCACATCCTGCAGAATTATTCGCCAGTAGAAAAACCCTTGGTGTTAGTACTTAAACTTCAGAGAACATATCTCTCAATAAAAATTTCCAACTAACATTTATGTGGGAAATATTAACATTTGTTACTCCAAAACTCAATATAACATTAAAATAAAATTATGTGCAAGAAAAGGCTCAAATTCAAATATGAAGATAAATGTTTGAAAAGCCACAGAATGTCAACAGAGTGGTAGCGATTCTTGGAATTTTCTTTCTTAAAGGCCATGTTAATGTAGTGAAAGCAACAGTTTGCTGAGAATCACATTAGTTTTTTGGAAATCACAAAGCAAAGTTTTAAGTATTTTATACCCTAACATGATGATTATCATTGATGTAGATACATTTTTACTGTTTTAGAAAACTGCTTGGAGGTTGGGACTGACTTAATACAGATTATATTTTTTCCATTTAAAACAATGGGAAGTAGGATCTCGGTTTGTGTTTTCACTAACCATATCTGATTCTCAGAAATGGGTTACAGACATTAAGCAGGAGTTGCCTATATATTCCTGAGATCTGCCATGGGTATATACTAGATCCATCAAAAACACTGTTTTAAAATATTGCCCTCTAATACAGGATCTTTGATTTTTTTATATTTCTAACCATTTATTATTCTGTAATTTTAGTTCCATAACGTATTAAATAGTAAGAGAAGAAGTGTTCACTATGAGACACATACCTCTCTAGTCAGAGAATGGTGGTGGGTTCTCCCAGGATCTTCTTTTAATCACCATGATATGACATAACTAGTCAGAGAGAGGAAGGCAGGGTGAGATTTGGACCAACTTTGTAAAATTTTGTACTCTTTTTTTTCTTAACACGCTATCTTAAGCATTTCTTATTAATACCTAGCCATTATTACTATGGTTTTAAATGCTTTCATAATACTTTGTGATATTTAGGCAATTATTCAGCAAAATATTCTACAGTTGTAACTTGTTACAGGCCATGGTTAAATTGCCATGTTATTAAGATATTCTTTGATGGCTTTAGGGCAGGGAACTCAGGAACACTACCTTGGCCAGGACAAATTCTCCTTCCAGTCAACTTCTTGGTGAGTATATGCACAAAGAAGTCCAGATAAAACATAATCACTGACTAAATCTATGGTTCTATGCTGCCCATTTAATGCCTATTTACAGCCAGACAAACATTTATTAAGAATGAGGTATGGGAGAGGTACCAACAGGATGTCTGGGTGATACTCACTCTAACCCTAATTCTTGACACTGTGAAAACCTAGGGAAACATCACACTGAAGGAATAATTAAATATAAGTATTGCATAGAAACTAGAGTTTTCAGTGACCACATCCGACACAAGCAAATAGGTATTCTATATCTTAGTATCCATTTCCATAATAAAGGGAAATAAAATTAATTACATGTTAAAATTAATCAAGGAAACCTCAACTAAAATTGGAGTCAGGAAGGCCTGTGGAGGAAGCTCTCACACCCTACCACTCCATTATCATCATCATAATCCTCATCATCATTATTACAATCCATTGACCACATGAATTCTATCAGTATTGAAGGGCAGACAGATCAATTACTATGGAGGATTCAGAAAGGTAAATAAAGGTTAAGTAAACCAAAACTTAGAATCAGAAAATAAATAATTGTTGATAAAATAGTAACTGAACTATTCCAAACGGTTTGAAATTTATGTTTTGCTGCCAAATTATTTAGCCTCCTAAGATATATCTTACAATTCCTCCTTCGTTTTGTTGTTGACCCAGTCCATCCTCAGCAAACTGGGAATTTGAGGACAGCACATATAAAAACATGAGTAAATCCTTCTGAGAGAGAGTCAGAATTAATGCTTCCTTCTGTATGCAGCAGGCAGTCAGCAAAAAAATACAGGAAATCTAAATTTTACTATCACTTTCTAATGATTTTCCTGAGAGGCTCTAAAGAATGATCTACTATATATGAGGCAAAATTAAGTTTTTCTTATCTTATAAATTTAAAAATTGTGATAAACTATACAGCCACTGGAATAGCTAAAATTAAAAAGATGGGTCAGACCCAGGGTTAGCAAAGGTATGGAACAACTGAAATTCTAACAAATTGCAAGTGGTAATATAAAATATTACAATCGCTTGGAATACAGTTTGGTGGTTTCTGATAAAATTAAACATATATTTACCATATGACTTAGCAATCCCACATCTAGATATTGACATAAGAGCAATGAAAATGTGTGTCCACAGTTGTATACAGTGTCAATAACAGCTTCATCCATAATGGCCAAAACCAAAAATAACTCAATTGTCCATCAATAGATGAATGGTGGCCTGTACAGATAGTGAAATACTACTTAGTCATAAAAAGAGTGAACTACTGATACAATGAAATGGATGAATCTCAAAAACATATTGAATAAAAGAACCCAGGCACTAATGAGTGCATATTGTTTCACTTATATGAAATTCTTGGAAAAGCAAAACTAATCTATAGAGATATGAAACATAACATTGATTGCGAGGGGCTGGGCATGGGGGTGGGGAACCAAAGAACAATGATGGGGAACCAAAGAAATTTTCCTGGTGATGAAAATGTTATAAATCTTGAATGGGGTCATGGTTACGTGGTGTGTTTGTATTTGTCAAAACTCCTCAAACTGTACACAAAAATGGGTGCTATAATTATATCTCAGTAAAGGGTGGTGGTCAGCCCAGGTGGTGGTGATTATGAGGCTGTTTTCAGTAATGGAGGCCAGCTACTTAGCAGATGCACCAGGAAAAGGAACTTCTCCAAGTGACAGACAGCAGGCAATCCCTCCAGGGTGAATTCCTGTACGGTTGTCTCACTCTTCATCTACACCAGTATATCCTCATCCCCCACATACCACAGTTTGTTTAGCCATTCACCCACTGATAGACATTTGGGTTGTTTCCATTCTCTGATGATTATGCATGCTGCTGTGAGCATCTGTGTACAAGTTTTTGTGTAAACGTGTTTTCATTTCTCTTGGATATATACCTAGAAGTCAAAGTTAACTATGTTAATTCTACTTTAGGCATTGCCAAACTGTTTTCGAAGAAGGTGCACCATTTTACAAATCCACCATCAGTGTAGGAGGCTTCCATTTTCTCCACATCCTTGCCAGCACTTACTATTTTCTTTTAATTATAGCCAGGCTAGTAGGTGCGAAGTGGTATCTCACTGTGGTTTTGATTTGCATTTCTCTAATGACTAAATTTGTTGAGCATCGTTTCCTGGACTTATTGGCCATTTGTAGATCTTCAGAAAAATGTCTACTCAACTTCTCTGGTCACTTTTAATTGGGTTATTTGCCTTTTTATTGTTGAGTTGTAAGAGTTATTTAAATATTCTAGATACAAGTCTCTTATCACACTGACAATTTTCAGATATTTTCTCCCACTTTGTAGACTGTCTCTTTACTTTCTTGATTCTGTCCTTTGTAGCACAAAATTTTTAATTTTGATGAAGTTCAACATATGTGTTCTCTTGTTGCTTGCTCTATTGGTGTCATAGCTAAGAAATCTTTGCCTAATCCAAGGTCACTTAGATTTGCACCAATATTTTCTTCTAAGAATTTTATAATTTTACCTCTTACATTTAGGTCTTTAATACATTTTGAGTTAATTTTTGTATATGGTGTGAGGTAAGAGTCCAAAATAATTTTTGCCATTGGATATCTATTGCCCCAGCACCAGGTGTTGAAAAGATTATATTTTTCCAATGAATTATCTTGGTATTTTATTGCAGATTAATTGACCGTAAATATAAAGGCTTCATTCTGGACTTTCAAGTATATTCCATTGATTTATATATCTATCTTCATGCCAGAATCACACAGACTTGATTGCTGTCACTTTATACTAAGTTTTGATATCAGGAACTTTGTCCCCCAGCTTTGTGTTGGCCATTCTGGCTCCCTTGCATTTACATATCACTGTCCATTTCTGTGAAACAAGACAGCTGGCATTTTGATAAGGACTGCATTAATCTGCAGATTACTTTGGGGAATGTTGCTGAATTAACAATATTAAGTCTTCCAATCCATGATTTGGGGATGTCTTTCAATTTATTTGTCTTTAATTTCTTTCAATGATGTTTTGCATTTTTCAGCATACAAGTCTTTCATTTCCCTGCTTAAATTTATTCCTAAGTGTTTTATTCTTTTTGATGCTATTGTCAATGGAATTGTTTTCTTAATTTCAATTTTGTATTCTTCATTGCTAGTGTATAGAAATGCAATTTATTTTTGTATCTTGATCTTGTACTCTGAAACCTTGTAGAACTCTTTTATTAGTTCTAATAGGTTTTGGGGGATTCCTTAGAATTTTCTATGTATAAGATCATGGCATCTGCAAATAGAGATACTTTTACTTCTTTTCCAATCTGAATGTCTTTTATTTCTTTTTCTTGCTTCATTGACCTTGTTTGAACCTCTAGTAAAATGTTAAATATAAATGCCTAGAGCAGACATCCTTATCTTGTTCCTGATCTCAGGGAGGAAGCATGCAGTCTTTTCTTATTAAGTATGATATTATTAAGTGGTTTTTAATAGATACTCTTTATCAAGTTGAGAAATTTCCCTTCTATTTCAAGATTTTCAAGTGTTTTTATCATGAGAAGGTTTTAATTTTTGTCAAGTGCTCTTTTTGCATCTATTGAGATCATCGTGTGCTTTATCGCATTTATTCTCCTTAGTATGGCATATTTTTGTTGTTAGTGCCACTGAGACAATTCTGACTCCTAGCAACCCTGTGTACTGCAGAGTGGAACCCCGCCTGGTCTTTTTTGCACCATCTTCATATCTTCTGGCACTATATCAGACAATGCTCTACTGCTATTCATAGGGTGTTCACAGCCTGTTTTTTTGAAAGTGGGTGACCAGGTCCTTCTTCTTAGTCTGTCTTACTCTGGAAGCTCTGCTGAAACCTGTCCACATTGGATCCTGCTGGTATTTGAAATACTGGTGGCATAGCTTTCAGCAACACAGCAATGAGCAGCCACCACAGTTTGACAACCAACAGACTGGTGGTGTGGTCCCCTAACCAGAAACAATCTGGGCTGTGGTGGTGAGAGTGCTAAATATTACCACTAGACCATGAGGGCTGGCTTATATGGTGTATTACATTGATTGATTTTTATATGTTGAACCAACCATGCATTTCTGGGGTAAACCGCAGAAATGATCATGGTGTATTATTTGGTCAGACTTAGATAAGGAGACTTTATTCAACATACATTTATTGCAATAGAGAGAATATTACAACTGCAGGATCTGTAAGCATCTCAAACTGAAACAGAAAAGGGTTTTTATTTTACATGGAAGAGTAGCAGGCCTAACAGAAACTTTATTGAGGAAGAGAGCCCATGGTGGGGATGAACAGATGGCAAAATTAGAGTGCTTCAATGGGAAATATTTCTCCTGTGGTTGGCCAATTCTCAGAATGATCTGTTAAGAGAAAGTATTCTGCACCTTAGTGCTTGCTTAAGCTTGGGGTCAAGTCAAAGTTTTAGGAGACTGTGAGGAGAAGAGAAGCATGACTAATGTTTGGTCAAGTCAAGGCAGTCATAAGTCAGTGGACAAGCCGGTTCACAATGGGCAACTGTGAACACCTGGTCAGCAGCAAACCTTTTCCTGCAGATTCATCTCAGGGAAGACTCAGTGAGGAGAACTCCCTGAATCTACTGACCCCCAATTCCTTTAAGTTGGATTCAATGTACTGATGTTACCAGCTACTATCCTCAGGGAGTTCTCAACTCTCCAGATGGGAAAAGATTCTTACACCATTGTGGTCAGAAATGGAAGGTCAAGTGATCCTGTGGCATATATATCATTTGTTGATGCAACAGAGATTATGAGCAAGTCTCAAAGATGCCTAGATCTCATTTGGAGAATTTTTAATTAAATTGAATAGAGGCCAAATATATTAAATGTCTCTGAGGAAGCCAACTGGTTGTTGTTGGAAACATAAAATTGTCATAATTAACAGTAAATGAATTGTATGAAATGTGAATGATAGAAATGGTGTAATACATGCTCTCAAAAGTCTATATTGTCTCACTCTTCCTGATTTCAAACTATACTACAAAGTTATAGTAATCAAAACTGTATAATACTGGCACAAAAACAGACACACACATCAAGGTAACAGCATAGAGACCCCCAGAAATTAATCTATGTCAATTAATCTATGACAATGGAGGCAAGAACATACAATGGGGAAAACACAGTTTCTTCAATAAATGGTGTTGGGAAACACCATCTTTCTGATGGTGTTAGACAGTTATGTGCAAAAGAATGAAATTGGACCACTTTCTTACACAATATAGAAAAGTAACTCAAATGGGTTAAAGACTTAAATGTAAGATCTGAAACCATAAAACTCCTAGAAGAAAACATAGCCAGTCAACTCTTTGACATTGGTCTTAGCAATATTTTTGTTGATCTGTCTTCTTAGGAAAAGGCAATAAAAAATAAATGGGACTACATCAAACTTAAAAGCTTTTGCACAGCAAAGGAAACCATCAACAAAACAAAAAGGCAACCTGCTGAATAGGAGAAGATATTTGCAAATGATATATCCAATAAGGGGTTAATATCTAAAATATATAAAGAACTCATACAACTCAATATCAAAAATATTCTGATTGGGTTTGGCCCTGTGACCTACTAGTTAAGTACAGTGCCCTCCACTTCAGCAGCCTGGGTTTGTGGGTTCAGATCCTGGACACGGACCTATACCACCCATCAGCCATGCTGTGACAGCAACCCACATATAAAATAGAGGAAGATTGGCTCAGATGTTAGGTCAGGGCTAATCTTCCTCAAGCAAAGGAGGAAGATTAGAAACAGATGTTAGCTCAGGGCTAATTTTCCTCAGCAAAAAAAAAAAAAATCTGATTAAAAAATGAGCAGAGGACCTGAATAGACATTATTCCAAAGAAGAGATACAGATGGACAAAAAGACTTACGAAAAGATGCTCAACATTACTAATCATCAGGGAAATGGAAATCAAAACCATGATGAGATATCACCTCACATCTGTCAGAATGGTTATTATCAAAAAGACAACAAACAAGTGTTGGCCAGGATGTGGAGAAAAGGGAACCTTTGTACACTGTTGGTGGGAATGTAAATTTGTGTAGCCATTATGGAAAACAGTATCTAGGTGCCTCAAAATATTTTTTAAAAAAACTACCATACAATCCAGTAATTCCACTGCTGGATATTTATCCAAAGGAAAAAAACACTAATTCAAAAAGATATATGCACTCCTATCTTCATTGCAGCATTATTTACAATAGCCAAGATATGGAACCAACTTAAGTGTCCATCAACAGATGAATGGATAAAGAAGATGTGGTGTGTATATACAATGGAATATTATTCACCCATAAAGAAAGGATGAAATCTTGCCATTTGCAACAAAATGGATGGACCTAGAAGGTATTATGCTAAGTGAAGTAAGTCAGACAGGGAAAGAAAATACTGTATGATTTCCTTATATGTGGAATCTAAAAAACAAAACAAATGAAAGAACAAAACAGAAATAAACTTGTAGCTACAAAGAACAAACTGGTTGTCACCAGAGGGATGGAGGTGGGGGGACAAGTGAAATAGGTGAAGGAGATTAAGAGGTACAAACTTCCACTTATAAAATAAATAGGTCACAGGGATGTAATGTACAGCATAGGGAACATAGTCAATAGTACTGTAATCACTTTGTATGGTGATAGACACTTACTAGACTTCTTGTGATCATTTCACAGTATATATAAATGTCGAATCACTATGTTGTACACCTGAAACAAACATAATATTGTATGTCAACTGGCTTCAATTCTTAAAAGTCTACATTGTCCTTGTAACATCTTCAAAGGAGATCAATCATAATTACCCTAGGGTCTACAAAATACCACATAACACCATGCAGGTAAATGTACAAATTGTGTGTTTGTACTATAACATATACAAATAGTCTTCTTAATGATAAAAGTCAGGAATGCAGTAATTAGTGAGGAACAGGCTGCAGTTATTGACTCAAACCCAATCTTCTGGCATTATTGCAATTTACCCATTCACATCGTCATTTTCAGATCATATTTTACTCTAGTCACCTCTCCATTTCTGTCTCCATTTTTTTTTCTTCATGTCTTCAGCCTCTTCTGGACTTCCTTTCTTGCCTCTAGCTAATCTTCTATATTATAATATTTCTACTTTGATAATATGCATCCTCTTTTCTGTAACTTAGAGAGACCCCTACTTTTCAATTCCATCTGTCTTCCACTTTTCAACTTGAAGTCAGGCCTGGGATTAACAAAGGAAAAAAATACCAATTATTAAAGTGGGAAATAAGGAACAACTCATATACTTGCTGCAGGAAAAAAAAATGAACATTGGGTTTTGAGGTTGTTATTTTTTTAACATCTCATTGCTTAGCATTCCGGTCCATAATGTCCTAAAATGACATCTTTTTTTTGTGTGTGAGGAAGACCAGCCCTGAGCTAACATCAGTTGCTAATCCTCCTCTTTTTGCTGAGGAAGACTGGCCCTGGGCTAACATCTGTGCCCATCTTCCTCTACTTTATATGGGACGCGGCCACAGCATGGCTGACAAGCAGTGCGTCAGCAGGTGCCCGGGATCCAAACCAGCGACCCCTGGGCTGCCAAGCGCAAACTAAACCACTGCACCACTGGGCTGGCCCCCTAAAAATGATATCTTTAACAGTATATATTCCCAAGTCCATGAGGACAAATCCGGACCATGGAGACAAAAGAGTCTCAATGTTGGAAAGTTTTGTTCACTGGGTAACTGGGAACACTGCCAGTCTGGATGGTTATACCAGCTGTCTGTCTGGCATAGCAGGAGTGGAGGGAGGCATTCATTGCAACAAAGTCCTTACATTCCACCTAAGGCCACGAACACTGAAGGCAAGTCTCTGAACAGTTAAGATCCATTGCGGCGATATGGTAAGGCTAGGCTCCAGGTATTTGCTTAGAACAATCGTTTACAAAGTGTAGTCTGAGTACCCCTGGAAGCTCCTGAGACACTTCCAGGGGGTCCACAGGTCAAAATTATTTTCAGAACTGATACTAAGATGTAATTGTCTTTTCACTCTCATTCTCTTAGAAGCGTACAGCTGGATTTCCCAGAGGCTGCATGATGTGTGATATTGCAACAGGTGGAAATCAGAAGCAGATACTAGAATCCAGCTGTCTTAAGTTAGAAAATAATTTTCAAAAATGTAAAACAATGTCACTCTTCTATGAGTGTGGTTGCTTTTTATAGGCCGAAGTCAACAGTAAGAGATGCTGCTATGGCACTGGGCTCACTAATATCAATGAAGTTAAAGGATTCCATTAGAACCATGGCCAACTGGCAGCGCATAACCATCACAGGTGAGACAGATGTTATTACCATAATGAATATCAAGGCATAAATAGAAACCAAGAGTTCCTCTCCTGAAGGATCTGTGGCTATGCCCAGTAAATGATTGTGTTCTTAAGTACAAGATAGATGGGCAACAGTGAGGGTATTACTTGACTTATCTAACTAAAACATATCAAGGAAAAATGAGCAGAAGTCTGCTTCCAGTTACCATAATAGAAAAGCATAATTCTTCACCCATTTCCCAAAATGAATTTAGTCCTCATATCTAAAACCTATTGATTGAGAGAGAAGACAGGTTCCCTTGAAGAAAGACCCTACAATGGCCCAGCAAGTATATACAGTTGTTAATCCCTCAATATTTCCTTAAAGAAACCTATAACCATTACATAAGTGGTTGTAAACTAGGGAAAGAGGGAATATCCACGTCTTTCAAGGACTGATGAATGTAGTGTCCAAAATTCCTCGGGAGTATCATCACTCCTTCCCCCCACTACAGTGGTGATAAATGGATTCATACCCCGAGTCTGTTTCACAGGACACTGATGGGTGTGCAGACCTACAATGTGGTCATTCCTCTGCCCTTGTGTCTATTCGGGATGAATACACTTAGCTACTGAAGGAACCCTCTTAATGTTTCCTGATCTGTAAAATAAAAATCAGTATGTGCAAGGCTAATTGGAATCACTTAACCCTGCCCTCAGCTCCCAGCTAAGAAAGTAAATCAGAAGCAATACCACATCCAATGTGGAATTTCACAATTAATGCCAACTTTAAGTATTTAAAGAATGCAAGATCTCCCATATACCCATTTAATACACCAATTTCTATCCCACAAAAGCCAGCTGTATCATGGTATATGAGAGCTGACTCCCATAAACTTAATTAATCCCTAGTTCCAAATTGCAGCTACTGTGGGGTCTCCTTACTATAACACAGCCTCTGGCATTTGGTATGAGGTCATTGATCTGACAAATGTATTCTTTTCATTTCCCATCAGGAAAGGAGATCAAAATAGTACCTAAATTCTCTGGGGCAGACAGCAGTATATATTCATGTTCTTGATTCACGACTATGTTAATTCTCTTGCCTTCTGCTAAAATAAAGTTCAAAGAATTTTATCATCTGACTATCCTGCAGAATATCACATAAGTTCACAATATTGCTGACATCTTTTCAACTGGATCTTGGGAGCAGGAAGTAGCAAATACTCTAGGTGTCCTAATAAGATAAACAGCTACCAGAGGGTGGGACTTAAACACAGAAAGACTAAGAAGACTTTAACATTTGTGAAATTGAGTGGTTTGGAGTGTGCTGAGACATCCCCTCCAAGGTAAAACATGAGTTATTGCACTTGTACCATCTATCACTAGGAAAGATACACAACATTTGATAATACTTTTAAGATTTGAGAGATAATATACACCACAATTGGAAATACTGCCCTAACCCATCTATTGGGTGACTCATAAGCTGCTGATATGCAGGGGGACCAAAGTAAGAGAAAGCTCTGCAGAATGCCTTGGCTGCAATTCTTTTTGGGATAGATGACTCAGCAGATCCCATGGCACTAGATATGTCAATGGTAGATAAAGACACCAGTGGAGTATCAGCATGTCTCAATAAGAGAAATACAGCTTAGACCCTTAGGGTTCTGAAGTGAGGCTATACTATTTGCCAGCTTGAGGATGACACCCTATTCCTACACATATGGCTGTATTTGAACCATTGGACTTTATAAGGTTCTGGTTCCTGATAGCTAGAATATGTGAATTTGAAATCAAGAGCATGGAAGAAGGAGTGGCTACTCTTACCATTTCATCAATTGACTCATTTGGGGATTTTGTGTTTCCAATCATCACAATTTTAGGCTCTGCTGCAATAGAGGTCCTATTTCTCAAGATGGGGGTGATAACGGAACACTTCTACAAGGGAACCCAGTAAGGGATCCACTAAACCTAGTCATTTTGGATACCTCATGACAATAGGCTAGCAGGCAAAAAGAGCTGAAAGGAGGTAGTATATACAGGCAATGATAATTGACCCTGATTAACACGAGATAGTCTTCTACAATATAACAGAAGAAGAAATACATCTGGAACTAACAGGATTCACTAGAATGTTTCTTGTTATTTCCATGGTAATAACTTTGGAAATTAAATTACAGCAGCCATGACTATGGTCTCTTAAAGGCATGACAAGCAGGGGCTCAGACCCTTCAGGTATGAAGGTCTATGTTACCCTAGAGGGCAGGCAAACTAAGCTAGTAGTCAAGCTGGCCAAGTGTGAAGGAAAAATCTAGAATGAATGATTATGGAAGGAGATGACAGAATATTTATTTGGCCTTGGGACCAATGGCAGCAGCAGGGACTGTAGCTTACCCACTTACCCTTTTGCTGTAAGTCAGGTTTTTTACTTTAAAGACATAACCAACAACTACATTGAAGAGAAAGTAACAGGACAGGGTGAACTTAAGGTGGTGGCCAAGTAAATCTAATTAGTCCAATGGGTGGTTTGAAGAAGACACTTCTAGAACCCAACCTATATTACCTTGGTATGCAAACTCCTGTAAACTCCTACAAACTCTGCCAGAGCACTATTTTCTAGCTGTGGTAGTACATTTTTCCATGCATAAGACAAGCCAGAAGTGCTGGAGAATGAATGCTCCTACAAGTAATCCTCAATCAACGATGGTGGAGAATTTCTGTATACACATTCCACCTTCTTTTCCTCCTGGTTTGAACAACTCTGAAGAGTATTCCACACTACCACCCAAAATTCCACAGGGAGGCTGGGCTCCAGTTTCCCAGAATGATAACTGGCTTCATAATGCACAATTCTTTTCACTATATCACTTTCCCTCCATCCTACTGGTATTTCGTGGAATCAACTCTCAAATAAACAACTGTCTTCAAATTCTTGCTTCTGGATCTGCTTGTGGGGTAATTCAAACCAATACATTGAATTTTCTTCTACTACTTAGTTTATTTCTCCAGAAATTCACAACTTTTGTGCATATTATATACATAGTAATAATATGAACTTTCTTCTGTGAATTAATCCTTTACCTCAATTTACATGGGCTTCCATATGAGGAATACCTTTCACAAAGAAATGTCTTTCACTACAAAATAACTTTCACTCCAAAGGAGTTCATCAAGGACTTCCTTTTCCACCCAAATGGGAGTAACCTCATTTTCCCCAGGTCCTCCCTCTTTAAATTAAAATACCTTGACATAACACAGCAAACAACCATAGAAATATTCTGAAAGATAGAAAGAAGATAGTGAACTGCCTAGGGACCATGGGACTTGAGGAAAGACTTGGTAGGCATTTCACTGGGTTTCCTTATTGCCTCTCATGTATCCCAGACAGGGTACTGCAGAAGCCTCCAACACAGAACTGCCAATAGGAACAGATTTTTTTAAAAGCTCCCAAAAAAGCCTGTTCCCTCAAGCCAAAGGACTAGGAGAAGAGTGGCCTAATATCAGAAGAATTTTTGTCAATACCAAGCCTCCTCCAGCTAAACACCAACAGAAAAACCATACCTTCTTCTAGTGGCTTCATCATGGTTGAACAGGGATTTGCTCTTCTCCATCCATTCATGGTAAAAAATAAAAATAAACTCTCAGTGAGCTAGGAGTAGAGGGGAATAACTTCAACTTGATAAAAAGCATCTACAAAGAATCTAGAGGTAACATCATACTTAATGCTAAGAGACTGAATGCTTCCCCCTAAGATAGGGAACAAGACAACTCTGGAAGTTCTAGCCACTGCAGTAAGGCAAGAAAAAGAAATAACATGCATACTGATTGGAAAGGAAGAAATAAAACTGTCCCTATTAGCGGATGATATGAATATCTACATAGAAAACCCCAAGCAATCTACAAAAAACTCCTAGAACTAATAAGTGATTTCGGCAAGGTCATAGGATGCATTGTCAATACAAAAAACCAATCACATTTTTATACACTAACAGTAAACTTGTGGAAATCTAAATTAAAAACACATCACCATTTGCAATATATCCAAAGGAAATGAAATAGTTAGGTATAAATCTAACAAAATATGACAGAATCTATGTGTGGAAAACTACAAAACTGTAATGGAAGAATTCAAAGAAACCGAAATAAATGGGGAAAGATACAGTGCTCATGAATTGGAAGATTCACCACAGTAAAGATATCAGTTCAAGTTGATCAACAGTTTTCATGCAGCTTCTAAAAAAATCCCAGCAAAGTTTTTGTAGACATAGACAAGCTTATTCTAAAACTTCAATGGAAAGAGATAGGCCCTATGATAGACTTTAAAAATCTTGAAAATATAAGAAGAAAGTAGGAGAAATTCTACTAAATATTGTCTTAATATGTAGTTACAGTAATCAAGACAGTGTGGTACTGATGAAGGGATAAACATATATATCAATGGAACAGAATAGACAAACCAGAAATAGACCTATATAATTATGCCCAACTGATTTTTTACAAACTTTCAAAATTCAATGGAGGAAAGATAACTTTTTCAACAAATGGTGCTGGAGCAATGAGAAATCCATAGGTAAAGAAAGAAAGGCAAAAGAACCTCAACCTAAGTCCAACAATTTATACAAAAACTAACTCAAAATGGATCACAGACTTAAAACTATAAAATATTTTAGAAAAAAAATAAGAGTAAGTCTTCAGAACCTGGGCAAAGATTTCTTATATTTAACACAAAAAGTATGATCTATAAAAGGAAAAACTGGTAAATTAGATCTCATCAAAATTAAAAACTTTTTGCTCTGTGAAAGTCCATGTGAAGAGGATAAAAAGACAAGCTATAGACTGGGAGAAAGTATTTGCAACCCACATTTCTGACAAAAGACTAATATCTAGAATATACAAAAACCTCTCAAAACTCAACAGTAAGAAAACATCTGATTGGAATGTGGGCAAAAAGACATGAAGAGACATTCCACATAAAAACATCTACAAATGCCACAAAAGCAAATAAAAGATATTCTGCATCATTAATCACCAGGGAATGCAAATTAAAACAACAGTGAGATATCACTATACACTTAATAGAATGGCTAAAAAAAATGATAAAACCAAATATTTTTGAGGATGCAGAGAAATTGGATCCCCCATGTATTACTGGTGGGAATATAAAATGATACGGGCACTCTCAAAAACTGACAATTTCTTATAAAATCAAACATGAAACTACCATACAATGCAACAGTTGCACTCTTGGGTATTTATCACAAAGAAATGAAGACCTATGTTCACACAAAAACCTCTAATCAAACATGAATGTTCATAGCAGCTTTATTTGTAATAGCCAAAAACTGGAATCAGCCCATATGTCCTTTATTAGGTGAATGTTAAAACACACCATACCATCTCCACCAGTGCATACTACTCAGCAATAAAAAGGAATGAAGTATTGATACATGCAATAGTTTAGATGACTCTCAAGGGAATTGTGCTAAGTAAAAAAATATATATATATCGAAGGTTACACATTGTGTGATTCCATTTGTATAACAGTTTTGAAATGAGACCATTTTAGAAATGGAGGACAAAGTAGTACTTGCTCTGGGGTGGGAGTTTGGGAGGGTGAAGTGAGTGTAGCTATAAAAGGCACGGGAGGGATCTTGGAGGTGTTGGAACTGTCCAGTGTCTTGACTGTGGTGGTAGATACAGGAACCTAGACATGTGATAAAATTGCATGGAGGTAAACACACACACACACACACACACACATGAGTACAGGTAAAACTGGAGGAGTCTGAAAAAGATTGGTGGATTCTATTAGTCAATATCCTGATTGCAATATTAAACTACAATTTTGCAAAATGTTATCATTGGTGGAAAATGGGCAAAGTATACAGCCATTTCCCTATTTCTTGCAATTGTATGTGAATCTACAATTATTTCAATAAAAATTTCAATTAAAGGAAAAAGATAGTTTGGGAGGTTTAAGTGATGACGTTTCATAAAAAGTAGCATATTCCTGATTTTTAAAAAATGGATGTTTAATTTCTAATTGTAGTGAAACAAAAATAGTTACACCAAATGCTAACAAGAATGCAAAGAAACTGGGTCACTTATGCATTGCTAATGGGAATGTAAAATGATACTGTCACTCCGGAAAACAGTTTGTCAGATTCTTATAAAACTAAACATGCAACTACCATACATCCCAGCAATTGCATTCTTAGCTGTTTATCCCAGAGAAATGAAATCTTATGTTCATACAAAAATCTGTACACAAATGTTTAGAAAAGTGTTATTTGTGAGAGCTAAAAACTGGACACAGGATGTCAGCAAGATGGCAGAATAGGACACTCCAACTCTCCCTCCTCCACAGACACACTGAATTAACAGCTACACACAGATCAATTCCCTCTCAAAGAAATCCAGAGAGTAGCTGAGAGACTCCTACATTCCAGGCAACTGAGAAAATATTGAAATGGGTAGGAAAAGCTGAGACACTCTCACCATAAACCCTACCCCCAGTACAGCACCTAACAATCAGGATGGAACACCCAACACCCAGCTTTTTCCTGAGGAGCAAAGGGTTTGGACCACACATCACCCCAACGTATATGGTTCCCGCCTGAGGAATTGGCTCCTAACTTGCCTGTTTCTAGGAGCTGACAAGGCCCAACATTTGCTAGTCCCCCCATACACTAAAATCAAAGAGCCAGTATTAAATGGGCACCCAAGCACATCCCATGGCCATTCCCCCATGGATCAGCATAGAGGGGCAGGTAAAAATGCCCAACTCTCAGCTTCTCCCTGGGAAGGGTCAGATTGCATACCTGAAGTCCCAATTTTCCCAGCTGCTTCCTGAGGGTCTGGCTTGTAAGTAGCCTGCATCTGGGAGCTGACAGACAGGAAATCACTACTCTACTGGGAGTCTGAATGAGCAAGTGGGCACTTCTGCCAACTCCTTCTTCCCTACTGGTTCCAGAGGCAGAACCAAGCATCCAGCTAACCTGCCAGTCTCTGAGAGCCAATGCACCTCAGCATTCATTAGGCCCTTGGGGGTGACAGAGAGTAAAGCAACAGTTTTAAAGAGTTTGTGGCCTGTGGGCATTTGCCACACATCCTCCTCCTAACTCGGTGCAGAGGGAGTGGTGAAGTGAGTGTAGCTATAAAAGGCACGGAGGGATCTTGGAGGTGTTGGAACCATCAGCTCTCTGCTTCTCCCAGAGGAGACAAGGAATTGGACCACACATCTAGCACCCCAACTTTTCCAGCTGTTATTAGAGGGACTGGCTTCTATGTTACCTGCCTCAGGGTACTAACAGGACTTGGCACATCTTAGTCTCCTGGGGCACACTAAAAACAAAGACAGCAGTTTATACAAGCACAAAGGTTTGAGAGGTACCCAGAATCTCTGGCTGGGCTGATTGGTGAGGTTCACCTCCTGCACTAGTCTGGTTCACAAGGCCAGGCTGTGAAGACTGGCAGAGGTGGCTATTTTATCTAATGCACAGGAACCAACACAGAGAACCCTCAGGAGTTCCCTACCTTTAGATGAGGCTCAGAAATTATTTATCCAACTTCTTTTTTGGAGGAAGGAGAGACATAGACATAGCTGTCATTGGAAGACCATAACCCCAAGGACAGTGTACAATCAAACCATTCTCAGACATAAAAATCTAAATCACCCAACACTCTTTTGACAGTGTAAAATTCTTCCTAATCAAATTATGCCTTAAACAGAATTAATTCTCAAGTCAAACAGGAAAGGAAAATATGCACTGAAATCAGACAAAGGAAAAATCAAATACACACCTTGTACACACTGTGTCAGAGGTGACAGGACCTACTTCCCACCAGGGCCCACTGTCTTCAGGTGAGGGCCACTTCCTCAACGAACATGTAAACACCATGACCGACTCAATTCTACCCACTTTTTTATTGTTAATGCACTCATTTTCCTTTTAAACTTTTCTAATTATGACTTCTGTTAGTTTTTGCTGCATAAAAGGTCAACCAAAATTTAGCTTAACCTGGAAGACACTAGCAGCTCCTACACCTAAAATCATACTAGGAGAAAAAGTCTCTTACATGGAAGAAGAGAATTTGGTACCAGGATCACATGCCTTTCAGCGACCTCTTGGGTCCAGGGTTTGGCAACATCAATTACAGGAAAAAAAAGCATAAATTTAAAAGTTCTGCATTTTGTTTATGTTTCAAGAAAGAGTTAAAGACAATTTTATTGATAACATTTGATACAGCTGGAAGACGATAAAGTGAAAGTGCCCCTCTTAACCGCCTGGAGTTACACTGAGCTATTTGTACCCCTGAAATCAATAGACTCAAAGAGAGCACTTAATGAGCTTACTGCTGATTCATTTCTATAAACAGACACAATGAATAAAATTCCATTAATTTTCAGAAGACTATTGTATGATGACTTTATGTAATTTTCAGAAACAATTTGTTGCTGAAATTTCAAACCTTGAATAAATAAAATGGTAAAGAAGGATTTCTATCTACTTTTCTTATGTATCAGAAAATTCCTGCATAAGAATGTATTCTGAACAGCAATTATTAAATCTGATGGGCAACTTTTTTTTTTCAAGTTTTCTAGTAGAAATATTTTTTTCCTTTTTTTTCTTTTATTTCTTTTGTTGATGTCTTAGTAGTTTGTAACACTGTGGGGTTTTAGTTGTACATTTTTGTTTGTCCGTCACCTTGTGGATGTAACCATTCACCCCTTGTGCCCACCCCCCACCCCCCTTCCCCTTGGTAACCACCAACCAGTTCTCTCTGTCCGTGTGTTCATTTATATTCCATATACGAGTGAGTTCATGCAGTGTCTGTCCTTCTCTCTCTGGCTTACTTCACTTAACATAATACCCTCTAGGTCCATCCATGTTGTTGCAAATGGGACAATTGTGTCTTTTCTTATGGCTGAGTAGTATTCCATTGTATGTATATACCACATCTTCTTTAACCAATCATCAGTCGAGGGACACTTGGGTTGCTTCCACTTCTTGGCTATCGTGAATAATGCTGCAATGAACATAGGGGTGCATAAGCCTCTTGTGATGGTTGATTTCATGTCCATTGGGTAGATGCCCAAGAGTGGGACTGCTGTATCATATGGTATTTCTATTTTTAATTTTTTGAGGACTCTCCATACTGCTTTCCATAGAGGCTGCACCAGTTTGCATTCCCACCAGCAGTGAATGAGGGTCCCCGTTTCTCCACAACCTCTCCAGCATTTGTTGTTATTTGTCTTTGTGATTATAGCCATTGTAATGGGTGTAAGGTGATATCTCAGTGTAGTTTTGATTTGCATTTCCCTGATGATTAGTGATGTTGAACATCTTTTCATGTGGCTATTGGCCATCTGTATCTTCCTTGGAAAAATGTCTGTTCATATCCTCTGCCCATTTTTTGATCGGGTTGTTTGTTTTTTTGTTGCTCAGTTGTATGAGATCTTTATATATTACTGAGATTAATCCCTTGTTGGACAAACAATTTGCAAATATTTTCTCCCAGCTGGTGGGTTGTCTATTCATTTTGATCCTGGTTTCATTTGCCTTGTAGAAGCTCTTTAGTCTGATGAAGTCCCACTTGTTTATTTTTTCTTTTGTTTCCCTTGTCTGGGTAGACATGGAATCTGAAAGGATCCCTTTATGTCCAATCTCAATTAGTGTACAGCCTATGTTTTCTTCCAGGAGTTTTATAGTTTCAGGTCTCACTTTCAGGTCCTTGATCCATTTTGAGTTGATTTTTGTATATGGCGATAGGAGATGGTCTACTTTCATTCTTTTGCATGTTGCTGTCCAATTTTCCCAGCACCATTTATTGAAGAGACTTCCCTCTCTCCATTGTATGTTCTTTGCTCATTTATCGAAGATGAGCTGTCCATAGGTGTGTGGTTTTATTTCTGGGCTCTCAATTCTGTTCCATTGATCTGTGTGTCTATTCTTGTACCAGTACCATGCTGTTTTGATTACTGTAGCTTTATAGTATATTTTGAAATCAGGGATTGTGATGCCTCCAGCTTTGTTCTTTTTTTTTCATAATTGCTTTAGCTATTCGGGGTCTTTTGTTGCCCCATACGAATTTCAGTAGTTTTTGTTCTATTACCGTGAAGAATGACATTGGGATTCTGATTGGGATTGCATTGAATTTGTAGATTGCTTTAGGTAGAATGGACATTTTAACTATATTTATTCTTCCAATCCATGTGCATGGAATATTTTTCCATTTCTTTATGTCTTCCTCGATTTCTGTCAATAGCGTCTTATAGTTTTCATTGTATAGGTCTTTTACCTCTTTGGTTAAATTTATTCCCAGATACTTTATTCTTTTTGTTGCAATTGTAAATGGGATTGTCTTTCTGAGTTCTCTTTCTGTAGTTTCATCGTTAGTGTATAGAAATGCAATTGAATTTTGTAAGTTGATTTTATATCCTGCCACTTTACTGTAGTTGTTGATTATTTCTAGTAGTTTTCCAATGGAATTTTTTGGGTTTTCTATGTATAAGATCATGTCATCTGCAAATAGTGAGAGTTTCACTTCTTCATTGCCTATTTGGAGTCCTTTTATTCCTTTTTCTTGCCTAATTGCTCTGGCCAGAACTTCCAGTACTATGTTGAATAAGAGCAGTGAGAGTGGGCACCCTTGTCTTGTTCCTGTCCTCAAAGGAATGGCTTTCAATTTTCCCCCATTGAGTAGGATGTTTGCTGTATGTTTGTCATATATGGCCCTTATTATGTTGAGGTACTTTCCTTCTATACCCATTTTGTTGAGAGTTTTTATCATAAATGGATGCTGGATCTTGTCAAATGCCTTCTCTGCATCGATTGAGATGATCATGTGGTTTTTATTCTTCATTTTGTTAATGTGGTGTATTACATTGATTGATTTGTGGGTGTTGAACCATCCCTGTGTCCCTGATATAAATCCCACTTGATCGTGGTGTATGATCTTTTTGATGTATTGCTGTATTCGGTTTGCCAATATTTTGTTGAGGATTTTTGCATCTATGTTCATCAGTGATATTGGCCTGTAGTTTTCCTTCTTTGCATTGTCCTTCTCTGGCTTTGGTATCAGGATGATGTTGGCCTCATAGAATGTGTTGGGAAGTATTCCATCTTCCTCTATTTTTTGGAATAGTTTGAGAAGGATAGGTGCTAAATCTTCTTTGAATGTTTGATGATGGGCAACTTTTTTATTCTTAGCTTAAAGTATTTGTATTATGTGATTTATGTGTCCTAGACTCAACCTAACCGTTGTTTGAATTGAATTCATATAAGATCATTGAGTAGAGAAATCAAAGAAGATATTCTTCAGCACAAGGTAGATAACTAATTTGAGTTTTCAAATAGTGGAAAGTATTGAATTGCAAAATATGATAGTACCCATCTAGCTGAAAGTTAGCATAAGCTAGATCACCACATGCAGAGATTCTACAGAGGAAATTGAACTAGAAGAGCAAAAAGGTCCATTTACCCTCCAAAGCTCTATGATTCTATTTCTGCAATCTCATCCTGGACAGCGTGTCCCTCAGAGCCTGGTGGACCTGCTTGTTCCACCAACGTAGGTGAGAGGGTTCAGCCACGGGGTTACCACCATGTTCACAAGGGCAGCCTCCCTGTTGGAGTCCAGATGGTTCGTTTGCTTTGGTTTCACATATATAAAGACACAGCTACCACACATCAGAGAGAGGACAATGAGGTGAGATGAGCAGGTGGAGAAAGCTTTCTGTCGCTCCTTGGCTGACAGGAGACACAGAATTGTGAATACTATGTTGCTATCCACAATGAGGGTTAAAATGAGGGATATTAGAATGACAAATAAAGCAAGGAAGAAGACATATAGTTCAACAAATCTGATGTCAGAATAGTAGAGGTGAATTGGAGAGCCAAGGTCACACAAAAATGAGAGATGACATGGGGGCCACAGAAGGAAAACTGGGAAACCTGGACCACCAGTCCAGGGATGAAGATGAAGTACAAAGTATAGAAAAGGAAACTAACCCTCAGGTTCATGATGGTTGGGTAGTGCAAAGGTTTGCAAATGGCCAGGTATCGATCCAAGGACATCACAGCCATGAGGAGGAAAATTATTGACCCAAGAAATAGAAAAGAAAAGGCTTGTGTGAGACCAGCAGTAGAGGGAATTGTCTGCCTTCCTGAAAGAAAGATGGACAGTAGTTTAGGAATAACTGTGGTGATAAAACAGCATTCACAGAAGGAGAAGGTGCTGAGTAAACTATACATTGGCGTTTGGAGGCGATGGTCAGCCCAGGTGATGACGATTATCACCATGTTTCCCATAATGGAGGCTAGGTACGCCAGGAGATGCACCAGGAAGAGAACGTTCCCCAGGCGCTGGATGGCAGGAAACCCCTCCAGAATGAATTCCTGAATTGCTGTCTCATTTCTCACCTCCATAGTTATTTCTGTTTCTCTGTCTGTCATCAACTGTTTGATCTGTGAAGCAGAAAATACTATCAGCAAAGAATAAAGAATTTAATTGGAGAATTATTTTAAAAACTCTACTTGCAGCTACAGTTCTGAGAGAGGAATCATTTTATATTTTTCAAATATTTTTATCATAAATGATTTTGAAATTTTCCTATTATTAAACTGTAAAACTTGAAGGTCTATTTTTTTTTTGAAAATAATTTTTAATGTGCAACTTAACTTTCCTGGAAATAATATCTTTGAATAATAATCCATATGGTAAACAATGCAAAATGAAAATTATTGTTTGCAGCTAAAATATACAACTAACAGATAACAGCGGAGGCTGTCAACCCACAGAAAATATTTTTAATGGGGTCACAGTGTTAATTCTATACTTCAGGTCTGACATGCAATCTTTGAAGCCCTCCTAAGCACTGACTTTAGCCCTCTGGAAATAGAAGGTATGAAAAGCCATTTGGTATTACCATGTTCCAAACCAGTTATCCTCCTGAAGTCCATTCAGCCTGAGTTCTTTACCCAAGATCCTAAAGGGAGCAGGAAAGTTGATATATCATAGTATCTCATAAGTACTCAGTCTGTGGGTTTAAAAGAAACCATGTCCAAAGATGGGGAAAAAGTGGTTACATGACTTCGTTGTTTGGACTCAATGAATAAACATTTAATCGGTGAATCAGTATCCCTGTCACTCTACCAACCTAGCAGAATGGAAGTGTTTCCTTCTGCTATTAGTCATAAATTACCCTTCAACATTCTTTTTTCTGGGAATATTTTTGTCCATTGGAAGATTTTGGTGTGGAGGAATTACACCTGTATTCCCACTGCAATCACTAGAGGAACATTCATTTATTTTAAAAAATGCCAATGCCTTACTAGAAACCAGAAGAATTGATACATAATCTTTGAGGAAGAGGTTTGGATGTCTGTTGGATATCAGTGCTCTAGTGAATGTCACCAAAATTAACTTGTATTTTACTTAATTCTTTGACTTGGCCAAACCTATTACATTAACTATGCATGATCCACAATACAAGCTTAAACATAACCAGTCTCTTGTTTAAATATTTGACTGGTTAGATCACAAGTCATTCCCATGATCAAGTACTCACCAAGAAGCAGCTCACAGGAAACAGAGCTTCTTTGATAACGTGCTTCTCTTTTCTTCCAACAAACCAGGATCTTTCTCCTAGGCTAAAGGAAAAGCAAAAAAAAAAAAAAAAAAAACACTTTTAACTGAGATGTATCTTTATTTTACCTATTAAAAAAATCAATGGATGCCTTATGTCTTAAATTAGTAGGAAATTATTAAGGCTAATTTTTTGAAGGAAGACAGAGATGTCCAAACTCTCTAGGATTAACAGTCATAGTTTCCCCCCATGGTAATCTGAATGATAAATCCCAGACTGTTAAGAAAATACAAACGGCCCCAAATAAACACTGCACTTGCTGATGTCACTACTTACAATTCCTGAACATATTTATATTCATTCTATGGGACTCAATGACACAGTCCATTGTGAACATCAAACTTAGTTGGTTGTGCATCTATCCCAGAAGGGAATCAGAAAGAGGAGACAACAAAGGTCAATTTCCTTGTTCATGGACCTTGTTGTTAGTCACTTTCCCATCAACCAGGTGCTCCCCACCTTCAGAGGAGGTGAGGATCGTTGCGGTCATAAGTGAGAATACATTCAAATGCCATTATGATGTATTTACCACAGGCTTATTTACCATCACCAGTGAGGACACACAAGGTCCAAAAGGACAAACCTCTGGAACATTCAGAATTCATTAGAGGAGTATGAAACAAGGGAGCGGAACTAATATCACAACACAGGCCCAGTGGACATTTAATTGTTCATTTTTGGAAGTAGGAAATTTCAGAAGAAATATATCATAATTACCATTTCACTGCATATGGCAACATACCACCATCATTCTAAATAGTCCACACAATCTTCTGTAAAAGTCTTCAAAGGTAGATTTGGCATGACAGCCCTAGAGTTGTAAAATTTACAAAATCTCAAATTACATATGTCAAGAAAGACAGGCTTAAGCAACAGAAACACATTTTACAATTAAACTCGTTGCTTTTTATTTCTTTTTAACCTGCCGTTTTCTTTATTGAGGTATAATTTCCATACTGTAAAATGCACAAATTTTAATTGTACAGGTGGATAACTTTTTACATATATACATAGCCATGTAACCACTACACAAATCAAACTATAACACATTTCCATCTCATCATAAGTTTCCTTGTGCTCCTTACCAGTCAATAGCCCACACCAAAAGAAAACAACTATTTTGATTTATAGCATCAAAATTTACTTTTGCCAGTTCTAGAAGTTCATAT
This sequence comes from Tapirus indicus, assembly GCA_031878705.1. Lineage (NCBI taxonomy): Eukaryota > Metazoa > Chordata > Mammalia > Perissodactyla > Tapiridae > Tapirus > Tapirus indicus. The sequence continues at coordinate 78,823,988 of CM062921.1, forward strand.
AAATGGAATACAGCATCTGTTCCTTTTGTCTGGCTTTTTTTCTCTCTCTCGACATGTTTCCAAGAGTTATCCATGCTGCATCATGTATTTATTAATTTATTCTTTTATATTGCATTGTGATAGTCCATTATATACGTACACCACAGTTTCCCATTCTTCCATTGAAGGACATTTGTGTCCTTTCCAATTCAGGGCTACTATGAATAAAGCTTCTGTGAATATTCTTGTATAAGTGTTTTTGAAGATGTAGCATTCATTTCTGCTGAGTATATAACTTGGAGTGAAAGTACTGGGGTTAACTATAGGATAGGTCTTAACACTATAAGAAATTGCAAAACAGTTTCCAAAATTGGATTTAGGCTCTCAGCAGCAATGCCCAAGAATTCAAAGTGCTTCACATTCTCACCAACATTTGGTCTTGTAAGTCGTTTTTAATTGGAGGCATTCTCTGTAAATTGGTTTTGCCACTATGGAGAACAATATGGAGGTTCCTCAAAAAATTGAAAATAGAACTACCATATGATCCAGCAACTTCATTTCTGGGTATATACTCAAAGGAAATGAAAACAGGATATTGAAGAGGTATCTGCACTTTCATATTTATCACAGCATTATTCACAATAGTCAAGATATAGAAACAACCTAAGTGTCTGTCAACCAATGAATGGATAAAGAAGATGTTGTGTATATATATTACAATGTAATATTATTCAGCCACGAGAAAGGGAAATCTTGCCATTTTCAACATCTTGGATGGTTCTAGAGGACAGTATTCTAAGTGAAATAACTCAGAGAAAGATAAATACTGTATTATATCTTTTTTCTTGATCAGTCTTGCTAAGCATTTAACAGTTTTATGAGTCATTCAAAGAACCAACTTTTGCTTTGTTAATTTTTTATTTTATTTGCTTTTGATTTCATTGATTCACATATATGTGCTTTAGTATATATATGAATTCATATTTATATGCATAATTTGAGTATAATTTCTTTTCCTTCCTTTTAAAGTTGGAAACTTAAATGACTCATTTTATACCTTTGTTTTTTTCTAATATGAGCATTAATGCTATAAATTTCCCAATATGTTGTGCTTTCGTTCTTGTGTCCAAAATATTTTCAAATTTCCTTAGTGATATTTTCTACAATCCAAGAGCTTTTTAGAAATGTGTTGTTTATATGCAAGTATCGAGAAATTTTCTAGATAAATTATTGTTATTGCTTTCTTATTTAATTCACTTGTGGTTGGAGAACATATTCTGTATATTTTCAGTCTTTTGAAATGTTTTGAGATTTGTTTTACGATCAAGCATAAAATCAATCTTGGTGAAATTTCCATGTGCATGTGAAAAGGATGTGCATTCTGCAGATGCTAAACATAATAATCTACAATTATCAATTAAGTCCACTTAGTTGATACAGTCATACAAATCTTCCATAGCTTCACTGTTTTTTTGGTCTTTTTGCTCTATAAATTACTGAAATTATGGTGTTAAAATCTCCAACTATCGTGGATTTTTTTTGTTTCTCCTTTTAGTTCTCTCCTGTCTTTAAGCTCTATCATTGTGTGCATATGTATGTAAAATTATTATGTCTTCTTGATGATATCATCCCTTTATCACTATAAATTTACCTCTTTAAGTCTGATAAGACACTTGGCTGTGAGTCTATTTTTTATGTATTACTATAGTCACACAAACTTGATGTTTGTTTGAAATTTCTACTCTGTGTATTTAAATGTTATTCTTATAACCAGCTCATAGTAAAGTCTTCCTTTTTACCCAATATAGTAATCTCTCTTTTAGTTAGAGTGCTTAGTCCATTTACATTTAATGTCATTATTGTAAAGTTAGGTTTAACTCTACAATCCTGATGTCTCCTGCTATTTGTCCCCACCATTGTATATTCTTTATTTTCTCCTTTCTTCTTTTGAACTAATCAAGCATTTTTAATATTCCATTGTAATCAGCTCTATTGTCTTTTAAACAGCTTTATCGAGGTATCATTGATATACAATAAAATGGACATATTTAAAGTGTAAAATTCTGACATATTGAAAGACTTGTAAAATCACCATCACAATGACTATAATGAAAATATCCATCAGCCCTACTGCCCCTAAAAGTTTCCTACTGCCCCACTGTGATGATTCCATTTTATCTCCTTTGTTGGCTTCTTTGCTATAACTCTGATTTTTATTTCAGTGGTTGCCTTAGGGTTTATAGTATACATCTTTATCTTCATTGTCTACCTTCAAGCAATATTTTACCACTTCACTTAATATAAGAAACTTACGATAGTATACTTCCATTTCTACCCCCTCAGGCTTTATACTATTCTCATCATACATTTTCCTTATACAATTGTTATAAACCCCACAGTGCATTGTTACTATTTTTGTTGAAAGAGTCAATTATCTTTCAAAGAAATTTAAATAATTAAACAATATCTTATATACTTACCTATGTAGGGCTTTTTGTTCCTTTGCATAGACTGTATTTCCGTCTGGTATAATTTTCTTTCTCTTGGGAGGACGGACTTTACCCGTTATTACTCTCTAGATTTGCTTTTATCTTTTATCTTTTGTATGCCTTCATTTTTGAAAGCTATTTTCATGAGTATAGAATTCTAGGTTGGCAGATTTTTATTCACAGTGCTTTAAAAATTGTGCCATTGTATTTTCATTTACTTATTTTCTTAGAGAAATCTTTGTTTTCTTTATCTTTGTTCCTCAGTATGAAATGTGGCTTTTTTTCTTCTGGCTGCTTTGAAGACTTTCTCTTTATCATTGGCTTTGAACAATTTGATTATTATGTGCCTTAGTATAGATTTTTTCATGTTTCTAGTGCTTGGGTTACACTAAGATTTTTGGGTTTGTTTTCATGAAATCTGGAAAAAATTTGGCCATTATTTCCATAAGTCTTTATTTTTTATTTATTTATTTTTTGTGTGTGAGGGAGACCAGCCCTGAGCTAACATCCATTACCATTCCTCCTCTTTTTTTGCTGAAGAAGACTGGCCCTGGGCTAACATCTGTGCCCATCTTCCTCTACTTTATATGGCACGCCACCACAGTATGGCTGACAAGCAGTGTGTCAGCCCGCTCCAGGGATCTGAACCTGCAAACCCCGGGCTGCCAAAGCGTGAACTTAACCACTATGCCACTAGGCTGGCCCCCTCCTTAAGTCTTTTTTGTCATCCCCCCTCCACACATGCACTTCTCCATCAGAAATCTAACTATAAACATGTTGGGTTGCTTGAAGTTGCCCCATAATACACTGATGCTCTTTTCAATTTTAGATGGATTATCTTTTTCTTTGTGTGTTTTATTTTTAAAAGTTCCTATAACTATATCTTCAAATTTACTAATCTTTCATCTGCAGTGTCTAAAATTCTACTTATCTCATCCAATAAAATTTTAATCTGAGATGTAGTTTTGACTCAGAGAAGTGCAATTTGCTTCTTTAAAGCAACTTTATTGAGGTTTGGTTGACATACAAAGAGCTGCACACATTTAATGCGTACAACTTGATGAGACTGGAGATACATATACACTCATGGAAACATCATCACAATCAAGGCCATAAACTTATACATCACCTCCAAAGGTTTCCTCCTAATCCCTTAATTTTTGTTTTCTTATGTGGAAAGAGCATGTAACATAAGATCTTCCCTCTTAGCGAAATCTTAACTATACAATACAATATTGTAACAATAGGCCCTATGTTGGACAGCAGATCTCCAGAATTTATTCATCCTGCCTTACTGAAACTTTGTATACTTTGATTGACACATCCCCCTTTCCATCTCCCCTCAGCCCCTGGTAACCACTATTCTACTCTCTGGTCCTGTGAGTTTGACTATTTTAGATTCCTCATAAAAGTGAGATTATGTAGTATTTGTCTTTCTGTGTCTGGCTTATTTTACTTACTACAATGTCCTCCAGGTCCATCCATGTTGTCACGTATTTCAGGATTTCCTTTTTTAAGGCTCAATAATAATTCCAATGATGTATACACCACATTTTCTTTATCCAATAATCCATCAATAGACACTTAGGTTGTTTCTATATCTTGGCTATTTTGTATAATGCTGCAATGACCATAGGAGTGCAGATATCTCTTCAATATCTGGACTTTAATTCCTTTAGATATATACCCAGAAGTAGGATTGTTGGATCATATGGTAGTTCTAGTTTTAATTTTTGAGTAACATCCAGACTATTTTCCATAGTGGCTGCACCAATTTACATTCTCATCAACAGTGTACAAAGATTCCCTTTTCTCCATATCCTCACCAACACTTCTTGTCTTTTGATTTTTTTCATGGTAGCCATTCTAATAGATGTGAAATGATATCTCATTGTGGTTTTGATTTGCATTTCCCTGATTACTGATGATGTTGAACATCTTTTCATTTACCTTTTGGCCATTTGTATGTCTTCTTTGGAAAATATCTATTCAGGTTCTTTGCCAATTATTTTGTTTGCAATGTTTGGGTTTTTCAGTCATGGGTTCTTTATATATTTTTGGATATTAACAGCTGCATGTGAGCCCAGATTCAGCCCTGACTCCTGTCACTAGCCCGCACAACTGGTCTCACCTTCCACAAAACTCCCAGCTGTGCAACTGCATGCACCCAGTACAGCTGCTGTCACCAGCCTCCACTGCCATGTGCACTCCTATGGGGAGACCCTGCTGCCAATAACCACAAAGTTTATCGGTCATTCTGGGAAAAGATCATTGACAATGTGATACCTTGAACAAAGAGAATATCCCAAACATCAGAAAAAGAGACAAGCCTACACACAAAAAAATATGGAAATTTTTATATATGCATACGGTGAACAAAATGTGTTCTGTTAGTTGGGTAAAGTCTATTCTCCTAATTCTTACATAACTATGTGCCCAAAATCTTCACAACACAGTCATTTATCATCCCTGCAATCACAGAATAATGTGGTCAGAGCAAAGCATGATAATAGCCATTAACCAACCTGCCAGGCACACTCCAGCCCCAGGGTTTTTCTGACAGCATTTTGTCTCCAAAGCTATCATTTCCTATCAAAAGCTTGAATGACTAAATTACAGTTGTAATTTTTCCATTAAAACATCCCATCATCTTCTCTCTGCCCTGCTCAAATTGTAGTTTTATTACTGTGTGCCTCATGGGTCATGTTAGGTAGCAATAGTGTCATTAGTACCAACAATGGACACCCAGAGGTTAGCACACCAACCTCTCCTTCCACAAATGAAGATATGTGTTTATAGATTCATTTGAAAAGATTTTACAGTCGCAATAAGACTTCTTTCCACCTCTGATTAGATACTCCCCAATCTTTAAATTTTTTTGTAGTAGGGAAACAATCTTAGCTATTCAATTCCTTGTTCCAGAAATTATAGCGCTTCTCTCCCTGTGGAACTTCATCTTCAGGTGTTTGGTGCTGAAATCAACCTGGCAAACCAGTTAAACCAATGGGAAACTTCAATTTCAACTAGAGACATTTATATGTTTTCATCATAGTGGGAACTAGATTTAAAGATATATCTTTTATTTATATATAGAATAGTCACCTTCGAAAACAATTATATTGAGTTATCTTAAGTAATTTTATTAATGTCATGACAGTTATGTATATATGTGCCCCTCAAAACTCAATATAGTTACCATGTTACATCTATCTTTGAATCAATTTGATAATCCTAGTACTTGTGAATTTCATTCTCCATCCTCTTGTACTTACCACAAGTAGATACCTGAAACCACATCTTCCCAACTTGAAGATTCCACAAAAAAAATTCCATCAAAACTTTGATTCCATCAAAAAAAATCACGTATATGAGGCTCTTCCTTAAAATGTGTTGAATGCTATTGATCTAAAACTAGTGAATAGAAGATCTAGGAAGATATTTTCATCTCAATCTAAAGAAGAATATTAGAGCTTTCAAATAGTGAAATATATTGGACTACAAGATAAATTAGCCCCTATTCTAAGAATAAACAAGCAGAACCTTTAAAAACACATTCGTAAGTCCATATAGGGGATTCCAGAAATAGGAGGGAGATTGCATTAGATGGAGAATGTACATTCTCCCTCTGACAGTCTGTGCTTCTATTTCTGCAATCTCGCCCTGGACAGAGTGTCCCTCAGAGCCTGGTGGACCTGCTTGTTCCGCAGAGTGTAAATAACAGGGTTCAGCAGCGGGGTCACCACTGTGTTCACAAGAGCAGCCTCTCTGTTGGAGTCCAGCCGGTTTGTTTGCTTTGGTTTCACATATATAAAGACACAACTGCTGTACATCAGAGAGAGGACAATAAGGTGAGATGAGCAGGTGAAGAAAGCTTTCTGTCGCTCCATAGCTGACGGGAGACGCACTATTGTGACTACTATGTTGCTGTATGCAATGATGGTTATGATAAGGGATGTCAAAATGACAAGCGAATCCATGCCAAAGGCCAACATTTCAATAGATCTGGTGTCAGAACAGGAGAGACTAGTCAAGGGCCCAAAATCACAGAAAAAGTGAGGGATGACATGGGGACCACAGAAGGATGACTGGGAAAGCAATATAACTGGAACCACCATGAGGAGGAACCCTAAAGCCAAGCAGGCAGTGACCAGGAGGAAACACATCCTTGTGTTCATGATGGTTGGGTAATACAGAGGTTTGCAAATAGCCAGGTACCGATCCAAAGATAATACAGCCATAAGGAAGAAAATGGTTGCCCCCAGGAAAAGAAAGACAAAGGCTTGTGTGAAGCAGGCAGCAAAGGAAATTGATTTCCTCCCTGACAGAAAGACGGCCAGCAATTTAGGAATAACAGTGGTTATAAAACAGCATTCAAAAAAGGAGAAACTACTGAGGAAGAAGTACATAGGTGTCTGGAGGCGATGGTCAGCCCAGGTGATGGTGATTATAAGTGTGTTTCCCATGATGGAGGCCAGGTAAGCCAGCAGATGCACCAGAAAGAGGACCTTCCCAAGGTGCTGCACAGCTGGAAACCCCTCCAGGGTGAATTCTTGGACTGCTGTCCGGTTTCTTGCATCCCCCATCATTGACTTTTCCATTTCTTCAATCAACTCTCTTTGGGCTATTTTGCAGAATGTCATGACTGAAAAATGAAGAACTCTATTTTATTAAACATACAAGATAGTGTAGTCATGGTGACTGGATTTGTTTATTATTTTAAACATCATATTTTATGTGTAGTTTTTGCCCATTATCAAGTAAAAATAAGTGATTTTAATCTTTGAATATGTCTATGTTAAATACAGCCTAAAATTCTGGATAAATAAGAACTGTGCTTATGGCTCCAAGTTTTCATAAAGGATAATGTAATTTTAACAGTGCTAGTCATTTTCCTATATAGTCTACTGCTAAACAGGAGAAAAGTCCTTCTTTCAGTTATATATCTGAATATGCAACATATTTCTGGTAAGATACCACTCGTATCAGGCATCCAAAGGTGAATATTGCAAGGGAAAACTATATCCTTAAAAAATTTTTATGGCCATGGAGTCTGTCAGCTCACAAAAAAACCCAAAAACTATCCCCCCATGATGTCTTTAGGATTTCTGATCCATATTTGACGTCATAACATCACTTGTAGGATAACTTCCCGTGGCTCTGGCTGCAGCTCTCTAAAGTGAGTTAAATTAGAAGAGTAGCAGACAGACTTTAATCAGATTGTTGGAGACCCAGCCCAGGCCATTTTCTACAGAGCTTGAGACCAGTCAGTAGGAGAGGAGAATTTTCCCTCTGTGCCAAGTGGTCAGTCTAGGGGAGAATCTCTGCCTTCTGACTCTTTCAGTCCATATATTTAGGGAACACCGGCCTGAGGATAGAAAAAGGGATTGCATGCCTTGACTCTAGCGATTGTTTTCTGATTCATTCTCTCTCCATTGTCCACCTAAATAAAATATTCTCTTTCACCCTTTAAATCCATAAACTTCTGTTATGTGAGCCTTTGTCATTCTGGTCAACTAGTGTTCATCTCAGATCCCTGAATTAGCTGTCTGATTTAGCCAAACCCCCACTCTTTTAGTATGTGAGATCAGCTTGAAGAGGAACAGACTCTGCTGCAGTATACAATAAATGCACAGGAAAATGATCCAATCACACTAAGGCCGTGTACTCACCCAGATGCAGTTCACAGCAACCAGAGCTCTGTCCCCTGCTCTTTCACTCTTCCAACAAACCAATATGCTGGTCTAGGCAGTTACAAAGGTAAAAAAAGAAAGAAAGAAAGAAACACCTGCATTTGAGATGACCCTACTTTGTCCCAGAGAAAAGTTCAACATGTACAACTTGTCTGCTAAGCATCCTTCTTCATAAGAATGCAGAGCTTTCCTAAATTGAGTAAATCAAAGAGAGAGCTCCATGGCAATCTTGCCTGATGATACCCTGGGAAAGAAAGGAGAGCACACACTTCCCCCAGCATTCTACTGCAATGTGGGAGTGAGTTCACCTGGAATTCCAAAAAGCTTTCCTACCCTCCTTGCAGGCCCCAGGGTCCCCAGACTCCCAATCTACTCCTGCATGAGCCACCACCAGCAGGAGACTGTGCTTCCTGGGCAAATGCCCCAGGGCATGGTGGGAGACAATAGCCTCCTCACTCAAACTGTTCCCTTGTATACAGTATTTTTCCAAAATGCATTCCAGGGTAGGTAAAATGCATTACCACTCCCCCACCTCTCCAGATTGAGGAGAATACACATGTCATTGGGAGCAGAGATGAAAGTGAAATTAATTTAACCCATCATATATTTTGTATTGGACTGTCTCTTGACACCAATCAGGATCCACTAGGACCAGGGGCAGACCCCAGACACACCAGGCCTCATTAGAAGAAGATAGAACAAAGCCTTCTAGAGATCAATTTCCCTCTGGATCCCTAGTGGCTGCCAATTGGGCATTGTTGGAAATAGAAAATTATAATACAAACATCATAGTTACTCTTTCATTATGTATGCAAATATAATAATATGGACTCCCAAATGTGAGTTTCATGAGTTGTCCTCCATGAAAATCTTCAAAGTGGAGCACATATAATCCTCCCAGAGTTTATAAAGTCTCAAATTGCATTATGTTACTAAGGTAGAGTTGACAGGTCAAGTGGGGAACTTGGACCCCCACCTGGTGGTCATAAGGTGAAGCTCTCCCTTATTCTTCCAGAGCAGTGTCAAAGAACACCAGATAAAACACAAAGTTTAAATAAGAGGTAGAGTCTCATAACATAATACCCAAAATGTTCAGGTTTCAGTAGATAATAACTTGTCATACCAAGAACAAGGAAGATTTCAACTTGAATGGAAAAAAGACAATCAATCAATCGTCATCAAGATGACAGATGTTAGTATGATATGACAAAGAGTTTAAAGCAGCCATCATAAAAATGCTTCAATTAGCAATTATAAACATCCTAGAAACAATTTTTAAAAATAGAAATTTTCAGCCAAGAAATAGAAGACGTAAAGAAGAACCAAATGGAAATTTGGGAACTGAAAAACATAATAGCTAAATTTTTTTAAAATTCAATGGATGGGCTCAACAGCAGAATAGAGGGGATAAAGGGGAAATATTAATGAACTAGAAGATAGAACAATAGAAAGTACCCAGTCTGAACAACAAAAAGAAAACAGACTGAAAAAAATAAATAAATACAGCCTCATGGACCTGTGGAAGTATAACAAAAGATCTAACACTCATGTCATTGGAGTCTGAAAAAGAGGAGAAACAGAGTGAGGCTGAAAAAGGACTTGAAGAAACAAAGGCCGAAAAATTCTCAAATTTGGAAAACAATATAACACACAGGTTTAAGAAACTGAGAAAATTCCAAATAAGAAAAATCCAAAGAAGTCCACATCAAGAAACACCATATTCAAACCTCTGGTAATTAAAGACAAAGAAAAATTTCTGAAAGCAGCAAGAAAGAAACAACACATTATCCATGGGAGAGAATAATTCAAATGACAGTAGATTTCTCATCAGAAACCATGGAGGCCAGAAAGAAGTAGCATAATGTTTTTCAAATGCTGAAAGGAAAGAATTGTCAATATATAGAATCCTACATCTAGAATCCAATATCCAGTGAAAATATCCTTCAGGAATGAAGGGGAAATAAAGACATTCTCGGATGACAGAAAACCAAGGGAATTTGTCACCAGCATACCTATGCTAAAAGAATAGCCAAAGGAAGTTCTCTAAACAGAAAGAAAATGATATCTAGAGCAACCACTAAAAATGCTATACAAAGAGATACATTCAAAAGCATTATAGATAAATCAAAATGGAATTATAAAAAAGTTCAAGTAACTCACATGAAGGCAGGAAAAAAAGAAAACAGGGAAATGGAAAACAAACAGAAAACAAAACATAAAATGGCAGACTTAAGCCCTAAGACAAAAAATTACATTATTAGATTAAATGTGAATGGTCTAGAAAAACCAATTAAAAAACATATCGATAAAATGGATTTAAAAATACAATCCAAGGCCTGATCCCATGGCCAAGTGGTTACAGTTCCGCACTCTCTATTTTGGTGGCCCAGGTTCACAGTTTTGGATCCCAGGCATGGACCTTCTCCACTCACTGGCCATGTTGTGGCAGTGTCCCACATACAAAAAGAAAATAGAGGAAGATGGACATAGATGTTAGCCCAGGGCTAATCTTCCTCAAGCAAAAAAAGAGGAGGATTGGCAAGAGATGTTAGCTCAGGGTGAATCTTCCTCAGCAAAAAAAAAAAAAAAATAGATAATCTGACTATGCAATGTCTACCAACACTCACTTTGAATATTAACAATATAGGCAGTTTGAAAGTCAAAGGATGGGAAAATATTTTTCATGCAAATATTTATCAGGTGAGGGCAGGAGTGGCTATATTAATATCGGTAGACTACAGAGCAAAGAAAATTATCAAAGTCAAAGAGGGACATTAGACAATGATGAAAGGATCAATTCACCAAGAAGACATAGCAATCCTAAATGTGTGCACCAAATAACAGAGTTGCAAAATATGTAAAGCAAAAACTGATAGAACTGAAAGGAAAAAAAGACAAATCAACAATTATATTTGGAGACTTCACCATCACTCTCTCAAGAATTGATAGAACAAATAGACAGAAAATCAGTAAGGATACAAAAGAACTCAACAACCATCAACCAACAAGCTCTAACCAACAATTAGAGAACACTCTACACAACAACAAAGAATTCACATGCCTTTCAAGTGCGCATGAAATATATACTGATCACATCGAGTATGGTCGGGTTCTGGTGAGAGCTCTCTTCCTGGCTTGCACATGGCCACCTTCTCACTACGTCCTCTCATGGTAGAGAGAGATAACTCTGGTTTCTCTCTGGCACCAGTTGTATTTAATCAAGGCTCTATCCTTATGATCTCATTTAACCTTAATCATCTCCTTAGATGCCCTATATCCAATATACATATGTGGGATATTAGGGCTTCAACATATGAATTTTGGAGGGATATAATTTAGTTCATAGCATGCCATGATACCAAAACTAGACAAAGACAGTACATAAAGAAAATTACAAGTCAATGTCTTTCCTGAATATAGATGCAAAAATCCTTAACACAAAATCAGCAAAAAGAACTCAGCAATATATACAAAGAATACTACACCATGACAAAGTGAGGTTTATTCCAGAGATGTAAGGCTGGTTCAATATTTGAAAACCAATCTATGTAATCCACCATATTAAGAGTCTAAAGAAGAAAGTTCATATGATCATATCATTATATGCAGAAAACTATTTGTCAAAATTCGACACCTATTAAAACTCTCAGAAAAATAAGAATACAAGATAACTTACTCAACTTGCTAAGAAGCATCTACAAAAATCCCACTGCTACCACTATACTTAATAGTAAAATATTGAATGTTTTTCCTCTGAGATTATGAACAACACAGGGATATACATTCACCCTTATTCAATAGAGTAGTAGAAGTCTAGCCAGTGCAATAAGACAAGAAAAGGAAATAAAAGACATACAGATCAAAAGAAAAAATGAAACTGCCCCTATTTGTAAATGAAATGATTACCTGGAAAATCCCAAGGAACTTGTCAATAAAATTTTTTAACTCCTGGGATGATTAAGTGAGTTCAGCCAGCAAGGTTGAAGGATACAAGATCAACACACAAAAAGTCAATTGCATTTCTGTATACTAGCAATGAACTTGGACATTGAAACTAAAACTACAATACCATTTAAAGTCACTTAATAAAAATGAAGTGCTTCAGTATGAATCTACAGAATGAATGTACAGAGCTTGTATACTGAAAACTACAAAATACTAGTGAAAGAAATCAAAGAAGATCTAAATAATAGAGAGACACACCACGTTCACCATTTGAAGACTCGGCATAGGAAAGGTGTCAATTCGTCCCAGATTAATAAGCAAGTTTAATGCAGCTCTTATCAAAATTCCATGAAGACTTTTTTTAATATAAAAGCCTAGTCTAAAATTTATATGGAACAGCATAGGTTCCATAATAGCTAAAATAATTGTGAAAAAGAAGAATTAGGTGGGAGGATTTCATTTCAAGTTTTACTATATAGCTACATTAATCAAGACTGTGTGATATTAGTGGATGGATGGACACATAGATCAATGGAATGGAATAGAGAACCCAGAAATAGACCCACACAAATGTGCTCAAGTGATTTTTTGACAAAGGTGCAAAAGTAGTTCAATGGAGGAAAGAGCCTTTTCAACAAATGGTGCTGGTGTATTGAACTTCCATAGGCAAATAATAATAATAATAATAATCACCTAAGTCACAAACTTGATACAAAAAGTAACTCAAAATATTTCATGGATTTAAATGTACAACATGAAACTATAAAACTTTTATAAAAACTATGAGAAAATCTTCAAGATTTAGGGCTAGACAAGGAGTTCTTAGACAACACCAACAGCACAATCCATAAAAGGAAAAACTGATAAATTAAACTTCATCAAAATGAATAACTTGCTCCGTGAAAGGTCTTGTTAAGAGCATTAAAAGAAAAGCTACAGATTGGGCAAAAATGTTTGGAAATCACATATCTGACAAAGGATTAGTATCTAGAATACATAAAATACTCTCAAAACTAAAGAATAAAAAACAATCTATTTAGAAAATGAAGAGAGAATGCATTGAAGAAGATATATGTATATCAGATAAATATATATCAGATAAGCATATGAAAAGATATTCATCATTAGCTAATAGGGAAATGGAAATTAAGACCGCAATGAGATACAATTACATACCTATCAAATTGACTAAAATAGAAAATAGCAACAAAACCAACTGCTGATGAGGATGTGGAGACACTGGATCTCTCATAAATTGCAGGCAGGGATGTAAAAGAATGTAAAATGGTATAGACACTCTAGAAAACATTTTGGCAGCTTCTTTAAAAACTACCCATGCAACTTTCATACAACCCAGCAAGTGTTCTGGGCATTTATTCCGGAGACATGAAAACCTATGTTCCAACGGAAAGTTTTACACAATTGTTTACAGAAGCTTTATTTCTAATAACTAAAAACTGGAAACAACCCAGATGACCTTCAATGGGTGAATGGTTAAACTATGGTACATCCATACCATGAAATACTACTTAGCAATAAAAAGGAATGAATTATTAATATACACACAACTTGCATAAGTCCCCAGAGAATTATGCTGAGTAAAAAAAAAAAAAAAGAAAACCATTCCCAAAAGCTTATATATTGTTTGATTCTTCTCATATAACACTTTTGAAATGATCCATTCATAGAAATGGAGAACAGATTAGTGGTTGACAGTGGTTAAGGAGGGGGTATGGTGAGGAAGAAGTGGGAGTGATTATAAAAGGGCAACATGAGGGATCCCTGTAGTTGGAAATGTTTTGTATCTTGACTATATCAATGTCAATATCTTGGCTGTGATATTGTACTGCAGGTTTCAAGCTCTTACTATTGAAAAATTGAAAAGGTATATGGCAATTTTCTGTACTATTTCTTACAATTGTATGTGAATCTATAAATAAAAAATTTTACCCCCCCAAAATTTTTAATTTAAAAATTGCAGATAATTAATGTATTTATAACATATTTTACTGTATATTCCTCCTACCTTTCTTTTATATTGAAATAAAAATAAATTCATTCCCCCTAGCACATATTCTTAAAAGTCCAGGAATCATTCTTCTCTAATATACACTTAGCATCTTTGGCTGATAACAAACCAGCTCAACTTTAATGGTATAAAAACAAAAACAATTACTTATTACTTTTATTTCTCATTGTTCTGGGAGTTGACTGGGCTCATCTGAGTGGTTCCCACTCAGAGTGTCTCATGCAGTTGCATTCAGACAATGGCTGGGGCTGGAGTCATTCAAAGGTTTCCTCACTCACATGCCTGGTGCTCGAGCTAAAAGATTCAAAGAGCTGGGGCCGCCTCCCTTATCTCTCTCTGTCTCTATGCAGTTTCTCTGGGTGATCTCTCAACAAGGTGGCTTCAGAGTAGCTTCAAAGTGAATCTCCCAAGAGAGGGAACCAGGCAGAAGCTACACTGCCTTTTTTCACCTAGACTTGGATATCATGCCACATCACTTCCGCCACATTTTATTCTTTCTCTTTCTCTGTCTTTGATTATCTTGCTTTTTCACAGCCCTTTTCTCAACCCCCTCAAGATTTCCTCCTCTATCCAACAGCAAACCACCAAATTCCTCTTGTGTTCCTAGACAACTGATTCTCTTTTCTCACTTATTCTGTGTAGATTTCATTAGGGGCAAAGGCAGAGGAGCTAGGAGGCAGCATTCACCTTTCCCAACCCAAAGAGGGTTATCGTGGCAGATCATAATGTTGTTCCCAATTCTTTACTCCTTCCCTGTAATAATTACACACCCATGCCCTTTGCCACGTGACATTGCAGTGCTTGTCACTAGAGTAAGTCAAGTATGTTTCCTCACCCTGCTGATGTTGGGCTTGGTCAATGGAATGTTAGTAAACATGATACAAGCAGAGGCTTTAAATGGATTTGGATGGTTTGGCTTAGTTTCTCACACTGCATCTCTTGGCCACGAGAAAGTCTCACCCCAGTTAGCCACAGATCCCGAATCAGAAGACATGTGGAGCAGACCTGCAGCTAATCTTCTGCCAGAGCCACAGCCATTCAATTCCAGCAGATAAAGGGGATCCTGTCCACCAACTGTGAGTGAGGAAAAGATGTAGTTGTCCTCGCAAGCTGCTGAATTAGGGGATTGGTATGCAGCATTGTCACAGAAAAAAATTACCAAAAACCATGATAATTGTGAGGCTTTAACTCCTCTAAATGCAAAAGAGGATGAGACCAGTTTGTGTTTAAATTAGCAATTTTTTCCCTGTTTGTGGGTAAAAGGTTAACAAAATCCTTTTCTTTAATGCTTGATGATTTGAACTTCTGATTATTTTCTCGCTCTGTCACCCTGGACATCTGATAAATGTGGAAAGCCAATTGTGACCTCTGAGTGGATCACAAATAATGGGAAACTATTAATACCTGATAAGAAGCCATAATTTGGGGCTTCCCTGACCTTAGAGGTCAGTCTGTGAGGGGTAACATAACAAATTACCACAAACTGGGTGACTTGAAACAACAGAAATTTATTTTCTGATAGTGCTTGATGCTGGAAATTTGAAATCAAGGTGTAAGCAGAGCCATGCTCTCTCTGAAGGTTCTAGGGGAGGATCCTTCCTGCCTTTTATAGCTTGTGGTAGTTGCTGGCAGCCTTGGCTTGTAGATGCATCACTCTAATGTCTGCCTCTGACTTCACATGGTCTTCTGCTCTGTGTGTCTCAACGTCTGTGTGTCTTGTCCTTTTCTTACAAGGACACCAGTAATATTGGATTAAGGGCCCACCCTACTCCAATATGATCTTGTCTTAACTAACTATATCTGCAACAACCCTATTTCCAAATAAGTTCACATTTGAGGTTCCAGGATGAACGTGAATTTTGAGAAGACACTACTCAAGAGATGTTGGCCTTTGTGGGACATGCAACTTTTAAGCCAAGGTGTATGCCAAGATGTGGATCCACCTGAGATGTCACCTGGGCCAAAGAGCTCCTGGATGACTACGTAGACTACTGCAAGGACAACACTGAAAAGGGATGCCTGATACTGCCCTTCCAGTTAGCTGTGGTTCCCATTATATGCTTCTAGGTGAATTCAGCCACTGGTCTCAATGACTAGTGAGTCCTAGTTGAGTGCTTAGTTTGGCATTGTTACGTCTTTACCTTAACAATGTCAAGTAATATCAAGAAATTTCCATTTGCTTTCAGTGGTCCAATGTCCAGATTGATCACAGGCCAATTTAAGAGTATATATGTTGGGACTGCATTGGTGAGAAGCTGAGTGAGGACCTCAGTCATATAGACAACCAAATTCTATTTACATAGCAGTAACAATCAACTCAAATTGTGTCTTTTTTTCTTAAGAGGCCACATATCCAAATATAAAAACAAGACACCATTATAGATTGGCCTTATTTGATTTCACTTCATAGATAGTGTTAGAACATATTCACCTCCATTGGTAAAGGAAATAGAACTTGTATGGTAAAATGGTAGCTCCATACACACACACACACATACACACGCAGAGAGAGAAAGAGATCTTCAGTTCTGAGAGCATCATTTACTCATTTACATTTGAGAGGCCCAAGAGTAGCCACCACGTAAAAGCTCCAAGAGATCATCAGTAAGAGGGAAACTGGGTTCTACTGCCATGAATAAAAATAAATATAATTAATTAATAAAATACTTTCCTTTGCTGGTAAATTGCAGATGCAAGCATTCCTGTGTGTGTGTGTGTGTGTGTGTGTGTGTGTGTGTGTGTGTGTGTGTGTGTAGTTGTCAGGGGTATAATACCTTTTCCAAATGAGTAAGGAAGGAAACACGTCAAATATGTGCCTCCCAATATTCATTGCATAAAACTGTTGGTGATGGTTTTTTCCACCACTTTCATCTGTATATTTATTTTTTATCCTGCAACTTTCCTATTTTGTTTGTTGGTTCTAACAGTTTTTGGGTGGAGTCCTTATGGTTTTCTATATAGAATATCATGTTATTTGCAAATAGAGACAATTTTACTTCTTCTTTTCCAATTTTGATACATTTTATTTCTTTTTCTCACCTAATGGATTTAGCTAGGACTTCCATTACTATGTTGAATAGGAGTGGTGAGAGTGGGCACCCTTGTCTTGTTCCTTATCTTAGAAGAAAAGCTTTCATCTCTTCACCACTGAGTATAATGTTAGCTGTGTGCTTGTCAGAAATGGCCTTTATTATGTTGAAGTATGTTCCCTCTATCCCCCACTGTGTCCAGAGCTTTTATCATGAAAGGATGTTGAATTTTGTCAAATGCTTTTACTGCATCTATTGAGACAATCATATGGTTTTTATCCTTCATTTTGTTGATGTGGTGCATCACATTGATTGATTCACATATGTTGAACCATCCTTTCATCCCTAGAACAAATCCCACCTGATCATGCTGTACAATACTTTTAATGTGCTGTGGAATTGTTTGCTAATAGTTTGCTGAGGATTTTTACGCCTATGTTCATCAAGGATGTTGACCTGTAATTTTCTTGTCTTGTAGTGTCCTTGTTTGATTTTCGTATCAGGGTAATGTTGGCTTCATAAAATGAATTTAGAAGTATTCCCTTCTCTTTGGTTTTTTGGAAGAGTTTGAGAAGGATTGGTATTATTTCTTCTTTAAATGTTTGGTAGAATTTACCAGTGAAGCCACCTGATCCTGAGCTTTTCTTTGTTGGGAGGTTTTTGATTACTGATTTGATCTCCTTACTAGTAGTAATTGGTATGTTCAGATTTTCTATTTCTTCATGATTCGGTCTTGGTAAGTTGTATGTTTCTAGGAATTTATCCATTTCTTCTAGGTGGTCCATTTGCTGGTGTATAATTGTTCATAGCAGTCTCTTATGATCCTTTGTATTTCTATGGTATAAGTTGTAATGTCACCTCTTTAATTTATAATTTTATTTGAATCCTCTCTTTTTCTTGATAAGTCAAGCTATTTTGTTTCTCTTTCCAAAAAAAAAAAAAAAACAGTTAGTTTTATTGATCTTTTCTATTGTCTCTATCCTTTATTTCATTTATTTCCTCTATGATCTTGGTAATTTCCTTCTGCTAATTTGGGGCTTAGTTTTTTCTTCTTTTTCTAGTTCGTTGATATGTATTTAGGCTATTTGAAATCTTTGGTTTTTTAAATATAGGTGTTTATCACTATAAACTTCCCTCTAGACCTGTTTTGCTGTATCCTATAATATCCATATATTTGTGAGTTTTCCAGTTTTCTTCTTGTAATTGATTTCTAGTTTTATACCTTTGTGGTCAGAAAAGATGCTTGATATGACTTCAATCTTCTTAAATTTATTAAGACTTGTTTTATGACATAATATATGATCTGTCCTGAAGAATGCTACATGTGTGCTTGAGAAGAATGTGTATTCTGCTGCTGTTGGATGGGAAGTTTTATATATGTCTGTTAGGTCCATCTGTTAAAACACATAGTTTAAGTCTGTTTCCTTATTGATTTTCTGTCTGGATGAACTATTAATTGTTGAAAATGGGGTATTGAAGTCCCCTACTGTTATTGTATTGCTGTCTATTTCTCCCTTCAGATTGGTTAATATTTACTTTATATATTTAGATGCTCCTATGTTTCATGCATAGATATTTAAAAATATTATATCCTTTTGATGGATTGATCCCTTTATCATATATAATGACCTTCTTTGCCTCTTGTTACAGTCTTTGGCTTAAAGTCTGCTTTGATATGAGTATAGCTATGCCAGCTTTCTTTTGGTTTCCATTTGTGTCAAATATCTTTTTCTATCCCTTCACTTTCAATCTATTCATGTCCTTGACACTGAAGTGAGTCTCTTATAGGTAGCATATAGATGGGTTTGTTTTATTCCATTCAGCTACTCTATGTCTTTTGATTGGAAAATTTATTCCATTTACATTTAAAGTAATTATTGATAGATGTGGACTTACTATTGCCATTGTGTTCCTTGTTTTCTGGTGTTTTGTAATTCCTTTGTTCCTTTCTTCCTCTCTTATTCTCTTCCTTTGTGATTTTATGGTTTTCTGTAGTGGTATGATTACATTCCTTTCTCTTTATCTTTTATGTATCTACTATAAGTTTTTGCTTTATGGTTACCTTGAGGCTTACATAAAACATATTTATAACCATCTATTTTAGGCTGATAACAACTTAAACTTCAAATGCATACAACAGTTTCACTCTCCCCCATACACATTTCATGTTTTTGCTGTCACAATTAGCATCTTTTCACATTGTGTATCCAATTAATAAATTACTGAAGTTATAGTTATTTTTAATACTCTTGACTTTTAACCTTCATACTAGAGTTATAAGTGATTTCCCCACCACCATTACAATATTAGAGTTTTCTAAATTTAACTGTATATTTACTTTTATCAGTGAGTTTTATACTTTCATATGTTTTCCTATTACTAATTAGCATCCTTTAGTTTCACATTGAAGAACTCCCTTTAACATCTCTTGTAAGGCCAGTCCAGTGGTGATGAACTCCCTCAGTTTTTGTTTGTCTAGGAGACTTTTTCTTTCTCCTTCAATTCTGAAGGACAACTTTGCTGGGTAGGGTATTCTTGGGTGGCAGTTTTTTTCTTTCAGCACATTGAATATATCATGCCACTCTTTTCTGGTCTGCAAAGTTTCTGTTGAAAACTCTTCTATAGTCTTATGGGGTTTGCCTTGTACATAACAGGTTGTCATTCTCTTGCTGCTCTTAAGATTCTCTCTTTGTCTTTAACTTTGGACAATTTATTTATAATATGCCTCAGTGTGGGTCTCTTTGGATTCATCTTATTTGGAACTTTTGGGGCTTCCTGGATCTGGATAACTGTTTCTTTGTCCAGGTTAGGGAATTTTTCAGCCATTATTT
This sequence comes from Tapirus indicus, assembly GCA_031878705.1. Taxonomy (NCBI): domain Eukaryota; kingdom Metazoa; phylum Chordata; class Mammalia; order Perissodactyla; family Tapiridae; genus Tapirus; species Tapirus indicus. The sequence goes on from CM062921.1 coordinate 78,843,980, forward strand.
CTTTGAATAATCTTTCTGTCCCTTTCACTGTCTTCTTGTTCTAAAAACTCCACGTGTATTGTCTGCTTGATGGTGCCCCCTAACGCCCTTAAGCTATCTTCACTCTTTTTCACTTTTTCTTCTTTTTGCTCTCTATTTGGATGAATTCCATGCCCTGTCTTTGAGTTCACTGATCCTTTATTCCATTTGCTCTAGTCTGCTGTTGAACTCTTCTATTGAATTTTTCAGTTCAGTTATTATATTCTTCAGATCTGTGATTTCTGTTTGGTCCTCTTTAATATTTTGTATCTCTTTGTAGAAATTCTCACTTTGTTCATGCACTGCTTTTCTGACCTCAGTGAGTCTCTTTAGGATGATTATTTTGAACACACTCAGGTAAATCACTTATCTTCATTTCATTAAGGTCTGATTCTGGAGATTTATCATGTTCTTTTCTTTGGAACATATTCCTTTGTTTCTTCATTTTCCTTGACTGTTGCTTTCTGTACATTAGATAAGGCAGCCACCTCTCCCAATCTTTACAATATGGTCTCATGTAGAAGATAAATCTTGTCAATCAACTTGCCCAAGCTCCTGGTTGTCTCTCAAACCTTTCTGATTGTCCAAGTCACTTTCTTTGTTCTTAGTGGCTCCTAGTCATTGAAAGTGTGCCAAGACCCTCCCATGTCCCAAACGGGAGGAATGCAGTCAGCACCAGGTGCAAGCTGATTATATCCTCAAGTAGCAGCTGGGAAAGTATGCCGTTAACCCCTCCAGGGAGAAACTTGGAGATAGGCATTTATGCCTGCTATCTCTTTGCTGAGCCCAGGTGAGTAGCCATGGGGAGGGTGCTCCTGCACCTGTATAAACACTGCTTCTTTGTTTGCTATAGTCCTGTGGGACTCATGAATGCAAGCCCTGTGGGGTATCAGAGCCAGGTAATCCAGGGCTCATCCCTTGGTGGCAACCAAGAGGTGAGGTGCCAGACATGTGTACAAGCTCCTTTCTGAGATACTGGAGACTTGGTTTTATTGCTGGAGCAGGCCAGAGGGAGAAGGCAGAGGACATGCCTGCCAGCTTCCCCAGGCTCTGGGGAGATCACAGCCAGCCCCTAGATGTGTGCTACAATTAGAAGCTAGGCCCTCTGAAAGCAGATTATAGTGTATGCAGTTAGACCCCTTTCAGAGAAAGACTGGAAGATGGGCATTTTTGCTTGCTCCATCTGCACTGAGCCCTGGAGGGATAGCCACAGCAATTGCTCATGAACCCATTAAGAACTGCTTATTTGTTTGCTATAGTCTGTGGGACTCACAGACACAACCCCCATTGGCTTTCAGAGCTCTTGGATGGAAGTCTTAAAAGTTGGGGCACTAGATGTACAATCCAAACGCTTCTCATCGGGGAGAAGCTGGGAGTTGGAGATTCCGTCCTGAATGAATGGAACTGCGCTGAGGATGGGTTTATGGTGAGAGGATGTCTAAGCCCTTCCCACCCATTTTGCTATGGGTATTTGCTCAATGTGTAGGAGTCATGCAACTACTTTCTGGATTTCTTTCAGAGGGAATTGCTTCATGTGTAACTGTACATTCAGTGTGTCTGTGGGAGGAGTTCAGAGCCTCCTGTGTCACCATCTTGGTCAACTTCCACCATTTTTAATTTGGACCATTCTTATTTCTTTCAAATGGTCATATGTGCCACACTCACTCTTGCCCCTGTGCTCTTGCCAGGAATCTCTAAGCCTAGAACTCTCTCCTTTCCTCACTTCCACCCAAAATTAGCCTATCTCCAATTATCCTTTAATTATCTATTTTATTTTTGTGTGTGTGTGTGAGTAAGATTAGCCCTGAGTTAACACCCATTGCCAATCCTTCCCTTTTGTTGCTGAGGAAGATTGGCACTGATCCCATCTTCCTCTACTTTGTATGGATGCTGCCACAGCATGGTTTGACAAGCAGTGTGTCGGTCTGCACCTGGGATCCGAACCCGTGAACCCCATGCCGCAAGAAGCAGAACACATAAACTTAACTGCTATGCCACCAGGACAGCCCCTACTTACCCTTTAGATCTCGGCCTAAATGACCCAATTTTAGGAGATCTTTTTGACCTCCACAAGTAAGTGAGGTTGCCTTGCTGTGGGTGTGCTCCCCAATGATGACATTTTATTTTCATTATGTGTTAAATTGCCTTCGCAACTAGATGGCAGGACAATTTTTACCTGTCTTGCTCTCTGCTATATCCTCAGCAGGTGTTACATGGATTGATGAGGGTGCATAAGTATCTGTGGTAAGAGGGAAAGAAAGAACAGAAATCTATACAGAGGCAGTTAGAACTGAGACAGTGATATGGTCAATCCTGGCCAAATTGTCATAGCAGCAGGAAAATAATATTTTCAGGAGTAAATTATGTAGACTTTATAACATATATTGATCCAATTAATAGGCTAATGGCTTGTCTTACTTTCAGTCTTTTATACGCACTGCCTTATAATCTCTGAGTCCTCTCAAAGCTATAATTATCCTCCAGCAGTATGAGGACAATGGCCCTCAGTCTGTGACTAGAGGGGTGACTAAGAGCATTGATGTGTGATCATGTAACTGGACCCCAAGTTCCAAGAGAGCTGGTCAGTATACCCACCTTAAGAACTCTGATGTATTAGGAAGGGATGGGAGTGAATGAGTTTTACAGGGGTTCTTAGGACCTCCAGAAAGGATAATGAAAGGGACTTTAATGTACAAAGGACCTCTAAGATGCACACAGTTAGATTTCCAGACACCAAGGTAATTATCTCTATGTTTGAAGATAAGGGCTCCTCTCCCTAAACTCAGTGGGAGGTGCACTAGTAAAGCAAGGACATTCATCCTGAGATGGGAGAATAAGGCGATAAGCACTGCTCTGAAACCAAGAATCAGGTCAAGAGAGAACATTTTCCAGAGCATTCAAAGAGATTCCTCTTCAGACCAGTTGCACAATAAGAGGCATATTAACTTCTTTTTAAAAAGGATCCTAGAAATCTGGAAAAAGGAGGTCTGAAAGAAGCTTTATCTTTTATAGAAGATATCATCTAAGGTCATCAGAAACGTCAACAAACTCAGAATAGGGGTTTCCTTGCTCCTGGGGCAGAATGTGCTCTGGCCCTTGACAGGCATGGATTCAACCAGTTGTCAGTGTCTGAGACAGAAACAGATGGAGCAGCACTTAGATCTATCAGAGCTCTCCTGCTGGAGACCCTGGGAGTAGCAGCAGCAGCATTAAACCAAAGGCCCATTGAAGGGAGGCCTGCATCCGTGATGTCCAGAAAGGAAAACAAAAACCACCTCACATACCTTATCAGAAAGAATTCAATGTAGAAGTTGATTAGATAAGTTTTGAAGGACTGTAAGGGCATGAAGGGAACACTGAGGTGATACAGAGCAAGTGCAGAAAGCAGCTTTATCTCCTGGGACTGTAGGAACAAAGAGGAGAGCTTGAGGCCATTGTAACTGAGAAGCCCAGAGAAGGGGCTCCACTGGGCTGGGTCAGAGACCTCGGATGGGGGTGTGCTTCCTGGGAGGCCCAGGTCTTCCTGCGTGTGAAGAGACCCCACAGAGCTAGGGCTCAGGCCTCTGAGGAACACACACTGCTTAACGGGTGCTGCCTCCTCAGGATCTCGGAGGAGAGACTCTGCTGGGCTGGGATTCAAACCTCTGAGTAGCAACACTGATGACCATGTGCTGTCATCTCTGACGGGCCCAATGAGGCTGCTCCTGCAAGTGTGGAAACTGCATCCAGCTGCTGCCACTGGGCCCAATCACTGCTGCAAAGTTAAAGAACAACACTGGGTGATGCTGACAGAAGCAGGAAGCAAGTGGGACAGAGCAAGTCCCGTCTCCCTACTCCAGTCCTTCAGTCTCCCTCTAGAGCCACGTCTGGGGAGAGACTAACTGACATCCAGCTGCAAAGGCAAAATACGGTTTGCAGAACCTCAGGCCCAGAGTTCCAGAGCTGGGTTTGGAGCTGAGAGACAATAGGGTAATAATGAGCCAGTTGCTGCCCCCTCCATCTAGACTAGATCAGAGGGAAGCAGGAGAATGTGGTGTGCTCCCTAGCAGGCAGATCCACACAAAAGTTATGCTGGGCAGCTTAATTAGCATCCCAGGGAATCTCAGTGGAGGCTGGATTATAATTTGGGCTCTGAGTTTTTTCACGGTCCGATATAGGAAACATGAGTGACAGGTCTGTCTTAAAAAGCACATGTTTATGGTGCTACCTAATCACATCTGTTGATTATAATTCATTATAACTGAGAAAAATGAAGGATTGTGATAGGTCTCATTCTTCTGATTATCTATCACAGTCTGAATACAAGCGTTTAAGAAGGAAAAGACAGCATATGGGAGCACACAAAAGGAGATCAACTCAGTATCATACTACCAACATGTTCAGACTCATGTACAGGGAATCCAAGCTGCCAAGACATGAGGCTTTCTTACCCCCCAAAAAGGACAAAGCAACACCAAATCACAACTTTGTCCTTGAATGTGATATAGGGCCCGTGTTAAAGAGACGTCCTCAAGAGCCCAGGCCCCCTCCTCATCAATCACATGCTTTTCCAGAGAATGCCAGGAGCACTCTCTACCTGTAGGACTGTGGTGCCTGGCTATTGGGTAGAGCTCTCATCCGAGGAAGGTACTGGGATCACCCTAGTTAGTGGTGAAGGAACAAGAAATCCACATCTGGGAAAGTGGCTCAGGTCTCCTGTCTCTGTTAATTAAGTAGCAGTGATCATTGCACCAATTCAGTAGCTCTAACAAAAGTTAGTAGGATCTAAATCTTGTGTTCTCTGCTGAGACCAGTGAACACTTTCAAGCCACTTTCAAAGATATTTCTCTTCCAGACCCATTGGTCAGGTTGGACAGGAGCTGCAGTGGGCTTACTGCTTGTTAACAAAGTCCCTTGTTGTCCAACCACGGACAGCACCAGAAGCTGGGGTCCATGACAGGCTATAATATACCTTGGTGGTTAAGGGTTTATGTTGTGGATTCATGGAGCTTCCATTCAAATCCTACTTCTACCTCCAACCCATTGTGTGACTTGGACACATTAGCTAGCCTCCTGCAGTGTTACTGGAAAACTAGAGGCAAATCATGGTAGTACTTAGGCCCATACCTGACATATAGAAGCTCTCCTATTACCTGGAGGCACTAGTTATAGTGGCAAAAGTGGCACAGCAGTAACCACAAATCCTTCAAAATGTGAGAGGCCATCTCTGGTTGGTTGTAGTTCAGTGGTTCTCATCCAGGGATGATTTTGGTCCCCCTGAGGAGATTTGGCTATGTCTGGAGACATTCTTTGTTGTCACCCCTCAGATGGTCCTACTGGCATCTAGTTGGTAGAGGCCAAGGATGCTACTAAGTATCCTACAATGCACAGGACAGCTCCCACAACAATGACCCAGCCCAAATGTCAGTAGTGTTGAGGTTGACAAAGCCAAGAATTAATGCCTAAACTGAAGAAAAAGGAAAGTCAATATAAAACACAGGCATACAGCTACCTTATTGTCCAGGATCAAAGGACAGGAATGTGGCTAAGGCTTTAGTTCATGAAGCAGCATCCAACAGAAAGGGAACTGGATGCACCACAGCGCATGTCTTATCTGCATCAGCCAGACTCTGTATTGTATGACTGCTGGTGCTGGCAGACCAATCTGGTTCCCTCCATGTACAGGAGATCTGCTTGGGCCAGAGAGGCCAAAGGGGTAAGGCCTTGTGGCTGAGAATCATTTGAAGGAAAGATGTGCTTTCCTTGACTGATATACATTTTCAAAGACAAGAAGCAGGAAAATGGGTGAAGAGGAAATTCTATCAGTTCCTCTCTGTGGCTCTTCAAAGAATTGATAATGTGAAGTCATGGTCAGCCAGTCATACAAATTGCTGCCTGCTGGAAGCCTGTGGGGTCATGAGTTTGTCTGCATTAAATCACAAGGACTAATTTCAAGAGATAACATTATGAGGAAGCAAGAGCCGCTTCTCTCTCAGCTAAGGGAGGCAGATTGGTGCCAGTTCCTGCGAAAGGAGCCACAAAAAGAACAAAGTCTCAGCTGTCAAGTCAGTTAAAGGAAAAGAAGGCATTTGTTCCTGAGAAGGAAAACCCCAAACAAGATGGAACCACAGAGCCAGCCCTGATGGCCCAGTGGTTAAAGTTTGACACGCTACACTTTGGTGGCACGGGTTCACTTCCTGGGCGCAGAACCACACCACTCAACTGCCAGTAGCAATGCTGTGGTGGCGGCTCCCATAGAGGAAGCAGGAGAATTTACAACTACACACAACTATGTACTGGGGCTTTGTAGGGGGAGGAAGAGAAAGGAGGAAGATTGGCAACAAATGTTAGCTTAAGGTTAATCTTCCCCTTAAAAAAAAAAAAAAAACAACCTCTCCATGTTCAGGCAGGCTATGAGCTACCTCTTGGATACCTTAAAAACAAAAACAAAAACAAAAAAAGACGGCCCCTGGCAGGGAGGGATGCTCTACCTGGACCAAGAGGGCTACAGAAAGAAGGACCAGCTGCTCATCTAGGGCTAAAAGGGACAAGATGAATAGAGCCTGAGATGGGGCTCAACTGAAGAGGGAAGAGAAGTGATCTGAGAACTGAAATGGATCTGTATGAGTTTGAAGAGGAGGAAAAAAGTGTTGAGAGCTAGGAGGGAATCTAGGACTAAGGAAAGGTTGACGGTCCATCTCTGTCAGGAAACTCCCTTATGTGGGCCTTTCCTGAGGAAAGATGGTATCACTCATAAGCCTGAAGTTTCCTGAGATAAACAGGATCCACTTTACATCGTGGACCACCAGAACGGTTTCCCATTTACCCATCCCAATTGTTTCTCCTTGCTAGGTCATTTTAGAGTCTAATCCACAACAGCCCCTTTCTGTGTCGTCCTTCGCCACTTGGCCCCTACTGCCCTTTTCCAGCTGACCATGGCAAACATCACCCAGAGCCAGGCAGTGGTGAGGGGCTGTGACATTCAGGCTCCCTTGGCTGCTCCTGTCCTCAGTGATCACTCACCAACAGTAATGTCTTAAACTTACACAGCATTTGATATCACTGTCTGCAGTTCTCTCATTCAATCTTGGCAGCATGTCTAGGTTGATTCATTGTCCTCATCATACTTAGAAGGAAACTAGAGCTCAAACGGGTTGAGTGTTCTGAAAGAGTCTGAATTTGAACCCAGATCTTATTCCCCCACTCCCAGTTCAGGCACGACACACATCTCTGTGCATCCACAACACCATGACACCACATCCTGCAACACAGCACTCTTTGTGCCTTTTCTTTTTTATTCATCATCATGGGTACTAGTGTCTTCTTAACTGGATCACCAGTTTTCTAAGAATAGAGATCAAGTCTCATATTTCTGTTTTGTCAAATGAGTAATGCTCTCTTAAACACTCAATATTCATCTAAGTATTTTTTATTTTTTTTAAATCCATTACAAAATCTAAAAATCATAAGAAACCAAGATGAATATAGTAAAACAATATATGCTGTTCCTGGCATGTTGACAATCTATTAGTAATCATATTGATTCATTAGTAGTAGTTTTCAAAGCCTTATTCCATGGAAAGTCTCTGAGACCAATGGGGGCTTCAACAGTTATTTGGGTATCAAAATTCTATTAGAAAAGAATAGACCTGATCCATACCAACCTATGTGCCAACACCACAGTCAGCCTATGGTTCATCAAATTCTGGAATTTCATATCCAAATCAATGTGCTTTTGATGAATGATAATGAGAATACTGGATGAAGAACCATGGATAATTCATCCCTTCTAAATCAATATCAAACTCTACTCTTAGCTTCCATTTCAATAGCAAAAAATATATTTTCATTCAATCCCAAAGATTCAGTTAAACATTCACAACTTGCTTCTGTCATCTTTAATGGGTCATGATAAATAGAATATATTTTCCAGTCTAGTCTTCTAACAGCACAGAGCTAAGTTCAAGACCTGTCTTCCTTAGACATGGAGGATTTGTCTACCCGGTTGTATTCTGAAACAGTGGGAGAGTAGCATTGCCTTCTTACAATGCTGTGCAACTTTTAGATCCAAATCAGAGCAGTTGTCCCCACTCCAGGTTAATGAAGTAGGTCAGATCTTTATGACCTGAAGCCAAAGTAAAGGAAGGGTGAGAAATCTCAGGCATTCTCTAGATGCACAGGCCATTCATCAAGTATTAAAGTTGAAATTTCTACATTCAAAACAAAGTGGTGATTGCATATGTCCATACTCACCAAACTGTACATATTAAATATGTGCAGTTTCTTGTATATCAATTATACCTCAATAAAGCTGTTAAAACAAATAAACAAAGTGGTGATCCTAATAATACATTTTACCTTGAGTATTAGAGAGAAGAAAAGAAAAAAAAACAGAAACAACCATTTTCATTGCATTCAGAACTATTTTTAAGTCTAACGGGCTCCACAGAAAATATTTGAGGGAAGATAGTAAGAGTAAAAGGTTCCATAGGGGATAGTGGTCACGTTAAAGCAATTCTTCCATCTGGCAAACCTCCAAATGATGTAAGGTCCACATGTCCTGCCTAACTCTTTTCAGGTCCACACATAGAAATTCTAGGTGTGATTTCAGGATTTATATACTGAATGTTGTACATGCAAAAGTAAAAGGAAGCAGGAAATATTTTCATACAGCTGTAAGTCTAAAACACAAGAGCCTTTTCTTCTCCTCGAGAGCTTTGTTTCCCTGCCAGCTCAGCACTGACATTACTTTGGAGTCAGACCTTGAGACCCACGTCTGAGAGGCTCAGGTCCAACCACAATCCTCACATCAGCCAGCCTCGGGGCACCCAAATTTCAGTTCATCCATGTAGACATTCTGCTGGGTAGGAGAGACAAGTTTACTCACCTTCAGGAGCTTGCTCATCATACCCTTCAAAGAAAGGTCAATTTCCACTAAAACTGCAGTCCCCAAGAACAGCTTCAGAAGACACAAACTAATTTCTGAAGAAGGGAAAAAGCTTCCAGAGGGCTGCTTTGGCATCCTTGTTTCTCAAAGTATAGATGAGGGGGTTGAGAGTAGGGCTCAACATGGTGTACAGCACGCCAGCCAACTTGCTCTTCTCTGCACTATAGCTGGAGACAGGGCTTATGTAGGCATAGAAGACAGCAGTGTAATACATGCACACCACAACGAGGTGAGAAGAGCAGGTGGAGAAGGCTTTCTTCTTCCCCTCTGCAGTCCGCATCTTTAGGATGCTAGAGATAATAAAACCATATGACACGATGGTCATCAGGAAGTTCATTATGCCATAAAAGGCATCAGCCAGGACGATCATGATGCTGTTCACATAGGTGGAGCTACAGGAGAGAAGTAACAGAGGCGGGACCTCACAGAAGAAATGGCTAATGACATTGGGCCCACAGAAATGCAAGCGCAGCATCAGCCCAGTGTGGATGGCCGTGTTGAAGGCACAGAGCACCCACACACCTGCAGCCAGCATGCCACAGAATGTCTTGCTCATTATGGTGCTGTAATGCAGGGGGTGGCAGATAGCTGCATACCGGTCATAGGCCATGACTGTGAGGAGGAGCAGCTCAGAGGATGCAGCCCATGTGAGGAAATAAAGCTGGACCATGCAGCCCCCATAGGAGATGGAGCTCTTCTCTGATACAAGACCCTCCAGTGCTTTGGGCATGATGGAGGAGGTGCAGATGATGTCCATAGTAGCCAAGTTAAAGAGAAAAAAGTACATGGGGGTGTGCAGCCCGGGATTGAATGTGATGGCTAAAATGATGAGAATATTCCCTGTGAGGGCCACAGAGTAGAGGGAGAGGAAACAGCTGAATAAGAGCACGCGGTATTCTGAGTGCTCCGAAAAGCCCTGCAGGATAAATGCTGTTACCAGAGTCTGGTTACTCATGGTCCTCGGACTGAGTGGGGTTTCTGGGACTATCAGGTGACTCTCCACCCACAGCTGCATGTGATTTCAGGGCTAGAGAGAGAAACGAGAGGTGTCCTAAGGAAAGCTGCTACCATGTTTCATTCATCCCTGAGATCATGGCACGAGCCATGGTAGATAGATGCACTAGGACTTATAATCAAGATAAACACACAAATATGACAATAGTAAGAGGGTATGAACATTCAGTTCACAAATAGGAGGTACAAATGGCCAATTAAACTCATGAAGCATCCTCAACCTCAGTCAAGGAAATGCAAGTTAAATTCGTAGTCCACTCTGTCAGCCACAATTTGGGAAAGTTAGAAAAGCATGACATTGACTACCATTAGTGTGGGTGCCAAGGTGCAGGCCCTTTAAAATTCGTGCTCCATTTGAGCCAGAGCTTTCACTTCTAGGAATTTGTCCTAAGGAACTAATTAAGAGTATCTTCAAGGTGTCATCACAGTGTTACTTATCATAGTGAAAATTTAAAAGCAACCTATACTCTCAAAGATGAATATTATGATATATTGATACAATATAATGCTGTGTACTTATCAAACTGATGCTTTAGAAGTGTTGGATTGATAATTATGAAAACGGAATGAAAAAAGTTCAGAAGTATTCTGTACAATAGGATCTCATTTTGAGTTAAAAGAAAAAGCATGTTTGCACGTGTACCTGAAGGAAAACAACTGGTGAGCGATAGACCAGAATTTGAACAGTGGGGATGGGTTATAGTTGATTTCATTTCCTTCTTTTTGCTGCTCTGTATTTTCTGATTTTTCCATTTAATAACCTTTCGAAAAGGAAGGTCTATCATGTAATTCTCCTTCTAACAATTCTTCCGTGACTCTCCATTGCTGAAGGACAAAGCCTTCCAGCTACTACACCTGGATCCACCTCCTCTCTGTCCTATGTCTTCCCACTCATCTTACCCCTCAAAGCCAGAGCTCCAGCCACACCCAGAATTCCCGGTCTGGCCAACACACAAGCCATGCCAGCATTTGGTGGCTTCGTTCTTGCAGTCCCTTCAGCTAAGAATGCCCTCCTTCTCATCAACCAGGTTGATCATCAGCCCCCTCCTTTTCTAACATCTCTTCTCTAGAGAGAAAAGACCACTCTCTCCTTTGTGGCCCCTCAGGATTCTGTACTGACCTCTATCCTAGAACTGATTACACATCACTTCACAATTATGGTACCCAGCTATCTCCCCTAAGGTTGGTACGTTTGCCTCATTCATTTCTGGGCATCTCTTCTTGGCACCCAACCCTATGCCTGGCATGGAACAGGTGGGCCCTCAAATGCATCTGTTGAAATAATGCTAAAGAACAGTCTAGTACAAATGAAAGCAGAGTGCTTTCCATTCTCAAGGTAGTGGTCTTTCTATATTATTTAAGATGAAATAAGCATGGTACCACATTTGCTTTTTCAATTCTTTATTCATTGAAAGAGTTAATGCAAGGAAGGTGCTCATTTTCAATTATGAATTCTGTTTTATGTCAAACTGCAATAAATGTATTTATCACTGAAGCATTAAAAGGTTTATGCAAAATGACTAAACATCATCTATTAGTAGGCCATATGACCATTTTGTATGGTGAAGACTGTTTGAATGGAAAAGCATAAGACTCCTCTGACTCAGAGCAATAGGCTGTGTTAGTGTAGAGTCTGATAAGAGCTGATGCAAGTGATGGAGTCCCATCTCTACCTCCCCAGAAGCAAGGTATCAGGTCAGCTTAATCACTTTGGTGAATATAATAAAAACAATATGCTTTAGCTTATTTCATTTTTGCTTAGGACAAAAATAGTGAATATGCTTTTGCAGTTCGAGTTGGGTATCTGGAGACTTTATTTGCTCCTCTATAACTTTATTGGTTCCTCACCACAATCTGGTGAGTGTTTCCTTTTTAACTCCAGGGACCACTGTGAGACTGAAAAGCTGAGGCGGGCTGAAAGGAAGAGAGTAGGATGTGCCCCATGGATGTCTCTGTGTAAGGTTTCTGCCCTTCCCACTAACATCCCTCCCTAGAATACTAACCACCTTATGCCTACAGTCATCACTGAGAGTCCACAGTACAGCTCACAGACCAGACTCCTAAGGCAGTGACCACACCTAGGAGGAGCCAGACATGGCCATCACCAAACACTGAGCAGTAGTGTGCAGGTCTATCATGTAGCATTACTGGAGCACCAAGAGAACCTATTATCAAGGAAAACTTAAACTCAGTCTTTCTCTTAACTCAACTCCAGAGTGAGTATAGAAAAAAAAAGTGAACTGCGACATAAATGGAATTTTTGAACAGGTGCTGAGCACAAGGAAGTTCAACAAACAACTCACATTCAGGGAATGAATTATCCCTCAGATAATTACCCTCTCGCTGTAATTTCCAGTGCAGGTGGACAGTCTCCTCATCCAGTTGGTCAACAGAGATATCAAGGAATCAGGTGCCAAGACTCTTTCTGTGAAAATGACCATGAAATCACTGTTGGACCTCAGCCAGTCATTTCCTCTTCTGAAAATAACAAAGAATTTTCTTTCTCAAGACTCATAGGGCCTTGGCTTTAATGCTCAAGTATCACAAGATTATTATCAAAGATGTAAGGGAAAAGAAAAAGATTTCAGGTTCCTATTGCCATACTTGAAACACATACTGCATTCACACAGCACGACTCCCCACATGCAAGGTGATAAGACATTTAAAGAGTGGTTATTTTCCACACTTACCAGACCCTTCAGCACTCAAGTTTGAGGGAAAATAAAAATGCATCTTGGATGACTTAATCAATTAAAAGAAAGAGTATGAAGTGTCCTCAAAATCTCTGAAAGTTCATTTCATTGAGTTGTTCATAAAGATAGGTTGAATTTTCTGTGGAAGACAATTTAGTGAAGCTTTGTCTTAGTTCCAATGTATTGCTCATAATTTCACAAATGGAGAATTATTACTCTTTTAAGGTATTTAATTAATAATGGAGAAGTTGACTATTTCCATTGATTTTATCTCTAAAGAGGTCTAAGGATTTTCACAGACACCATATAATTAATCCAATGCCCTTCTATTATACAAGAAGGTAAATATTCCTGTTGTAAACACATTTCAAGAGAAGAAAACTGAAAATCAGAAATTCCAAAATATCATATGTCCAGGTTTAAATCTGAAAGATACTTTGAAGATGACCTAGTCCAACCTCCCTATTGTAAAGTCACAAGACACCTAAGTGACTTACCCTAGTCACACAGAGTATTAGTGACAAAGCTGGTATCTAGTCCCGGGGCTTCAGGATTCCAGCCTAGAATTCTTTGCTGTGTAATTTGTTCATTGCCCCCCTAAATCCAACCTCATCAAATGTCAAAGAAAAGTCAACCAAGAATTTACAAGATCATTTACTACGATTGAGGTATGGAATGCAAACCCCAAACTCTCGGCAAGATTTGGCATCCTACTTACTCTATTATTTCATTTACTCATCACACAGTAAGAATACGCAGTGAGGAATCCACAAATGTTACTGATTCTGGGTCAGCTAAACAAAAATATCAGGTCTTTTATACAGTTAATGACCCAAATTAAGCAGACTTACAGTTATGAGCAGAATTTTTCTCATTCCTTTATATCACTCTATGCAATGAACTATCTTCAGAATACTCCTAATTACCTTGAAAAAAATCCTTTCACCTTTGTGGAGTTAATAGACTTTATGTATGCCCGTCCTTTCTCTGTCAACCACAACTGAGGTTGGAAACATGGTGACATTGAGGCAGTATGCAATCTAAGACAAGATCAGTCTAGACAGGATGAAGCTTTCTTCCCCTATTTAAGCTGATCTTGCCAAGATTTTGTGGCTTATCTTTAGCAAAGTTTGTGACTGCCTACGGGAGACACTAGGGAGAGATGTCCACAGTGATTACTCTAAGTGGACCCTGAAGGAGCAATTAAATTAGGTGCCTCTTTGTTGGGTACTTGGCTCTCATTGGTGTTCACACAAAGGCCAGTTCAGACTTCTGATCCAAATGTACATAAACACATGCAAGCCTGAGCAGAGGGCAGGACCGAACCTCTCACCCAGTTCATGGAATCTGGGGCAGCACAGACCCAGGTACAGGTGCTCAGAATAGTGTGCTCACACATATGGACTGAGGAGAGGGTTTCAGGCAGGCAGCTAGTATTTATACTACTGTATTCCTTGGAAGACTAGAGGCATGGAGCAAACATCCCCATGCTCCCCTGCATAATCACCCCCACCAACAGAGCTGGCCTCCTCCCCATCCCTCACTCACACTTTGGGCCCCTTACCAAGCTATCTTCCCTTCCCCATCCCCATATTTTCTCTCCCTATCCAAATCCCACCCAGATCTAACTTCATCTTCACTATCAAGCCTTTCTGACTCTTTGGAGGGAAACGATCACTCTCTGCCAAATCTCTGTCACACTCAGGGGTCCCCCACCATGTTTTAGTGGTAATAACATGGGCTTTGGAATCTTTACAGACCCAGGATCAAATCCCAATCTTGAAACCTACTGTTTGTGTGACTTTGGGTGAGCCTCTTAACCTCTCCAGGGCTTAATTATAATAATGATAAGACTTATGTCATTATCACAGTACCTAACACATGAAAAGGGCTTAGCAATATTTCATTTCCTCTTCCCCCAACTTGGCACCTGTTTATAAATATATGTTCTTCTGTATTAGTTAGCACTCAGAGAACAGGCTAGATATTTGTCTATTACCTACCACCCTATGAAATGCCTTGAAAATAACTGGCACTTAACACATAATTGTTGACTAAGTGACTGATTAGTTTGGTTGGAGAGTTAAGTGAATTTGTTATTTAAAGGTACTTCAAACAGTCCTAGTTTTACTAAGCAGCATGATATACTTGAAACAAGCAATAAACTAAATAGTTCACTTTTAGTGAACCATTGGCTTTGAGACCTGACTCTGCTACTTAAGTAGCTGTGTGAATTTGTGTAGATCTCATAATCTCTCTGAATCTAAATTTTTAATCTATAGAATGAAAATAATAATATCTACTTTCGTGATTTTTCTTTGGACTAAATAAGATGATGTATATGAATCCATTTTAGAAATCATGTTAGTTGTTATTATGGATGAGTCATCAATAGAAACAATTACAAGACAAATTCTACCTTGGCAGCATTAAGCCCAAGCAGATTATCTTTTTTCCAACAAAATAAAAGATACGTAAGCAAAGAATTCCCTTCCTGTGATGTTAATGATACATCACCATTTAGAAATAAATGTGTACATTAGGTTAAAGGCTAAGCTGCCATAATGAAGAGACCCAAATATGTGGTGGCTTAATATTTTCTCTTTCACTCAACAGTATAAAGGTGTGCATGAATGGTGGAGTAGTTTCAGACTGATGGGGTAGCACAGCTCCACTAAGTCATTAAGGGACTCAGCTTCCTCACAAGTCAAAACTTCTTGATCCCCTAGGCTGTTATTCTCTTCACCATAATGAAAGTTGCTACAACCTCTACATTTCAGCTTACAGGAAGTAAAGAGACAGGAAGCCCAGGGACAGCAATTTATTTTAAGCAACTGAGGCAGTTGTTGCACACAGAACTTCTCACATTCTACTGGCAAAAATTTCATTACATTGACTCATCTAGCTGAAAGGGAATCTGGGAAATGTAGTCAATGAAATGCAGAATAATGTAGAAATCATAAAAAATAGAGCAGACCTTATGGAGGAGAGAACTAGTGAGCTTGAAGACAGAAACATAGAAATGATTCAGATGGAGGAGGAGAGAGAACTAAAAATTTTTTAAATGAAAATTCTTTGAGAAACATCCAACTCAAATAGGATAAGTAACATAAGGATCATAGGTATCCCAGAGGAAGAAGTGAGGGAGAAAGGAGCAGAGAGGTCATTCAAAGAAATAATAGCTGGGGCCGCCCGGTGGCGCAGCGGTTTAGTCCGCGCTTGGCAGCCCGGGGTTCGCGAGTTCGGATCCCGGGCGCCCGCCGACGCACTGCCTGTCAGCCATGCTGTGGCGGCGTCCCATATAAAGTGGAGGAAGATGGGCACGATGTTAGCTCAGGGCCAGTCTTCCTCAGCAAAAAGGGGAGGATTGGCAACAGATGTTAGCTCAGGGCTTGTCTTCCTCACAAAAAAAAATAAAATAAAATAACCCCAAAGAAATAATAGCTGAGAACTTCCCAAACCTGGGGAAAGAACTGGATATGCAACTACATGAAGCTAATAAACTCCTAATTACCTCAATGCAAACAGACCTTCTCCAAGCCATATATTAAAACTGTCAAAGGTCATTGGCAGGAGTGATGTCAGCATCATGGCATAGTGAGCTTTTCCCCTAAATTTCCCCCTGCTAAGATAAAACACAAAGGTCATCCATACATCAATGGAGGTCTTTCAAACTACATACAGGATGTCTGGGAGACCACACAGCCTTACATCAGATGGTGGAGTTGCTGGAAACCCTAGGGGAAGAGGCAGCAGCTAAGGAAGGCTCCCCTCCTTCCCAAACAGCAGTGGCCCTGAGACTGAGAAAGTGTGGCTCTCAGAGAGGTGGGGGGGTGGCCCTCAGTGGGAAACCCTCACTCTCCAAGTTTCTGCACAGCGGGGAGCCCCCAAACAGAATGAACAGAACAGTTGTGGCAGTGTCCTCGCCAAACTAACACTCCAGGAGAGCAGATAGCAAGGGAGGAACGAGAAACCACTCCCCCTCCCTCAGCATCCTGGCTGGGCTGTGCTGCGCTTAGCACACAAAGCCAGAAGTGCTGCAGCCCAGCGGAAGCATGCAGCGATGCAACCCAGTGGAGATCCAGCCCAGCAGCCAGCGAGCAACACCCCCCCTCACGGAGTTACAGCCCCACGACCAGTGTGTGACACCCAGGTGCCCAAGCCCAGCAGTGTGTGGAACCCACCCCCATGGTGTTTCAACCTGGCAGCAAGCTCATGACACCCACCTAGGTGGAGTTAAGGTCCCACCACCAGTACACAACACCTGGGTGCCCAAGCCCAGTGGCATGCAGCACCTGCCCCCACAGTGTTTCAGCCTGGTGGCCAGCACACATCTTCCCCCCATGGAATTAAAGCCCTGCCACCAGTGCGCAACACCCAGGGGCCCAAGCCCAGTGGTGCTGTAGCCCAGTGGAGGTGCACAGGGATCCAACCAAGTGGAGATCCAGCCCAGCAGCCAGCATGTGATGCCAGGCCCCTGTGGAGCTCCAGGCCAGCCACCCATCATTCCAGTGGCACTTCAGTGTGGCCAGAACACCCATACATCTTAGCAGTTTCAGAACACACAGTTATTGACCCTCACCTAGTGGCAGCAAGTGGAATCTACATCCAAACATCTTCAGGATGAAGAAAAATAAAAAGAAACCCTGAAGCACTATGCAAAAATACATTAAATCTCCAGTCCAGAAGAAAACCAACAAGCATCCAGAAATCAACCTGGAAGACACAGAAATTTATAACCTAAATGACAGAGGATTCAAAATAGCTATCAATAAAAAGCTCAGTGAATTACAAGAAAATATGGATAGACAATTCAAGGAAATTAGGACCTTCTACACAAAGGAGAGTGAAACCATAAAGGAAAACCAATCAGTTGGAGATGAAAAACACAACAGAGGAGATAAAGGAAAACCTAGACTCTTTAAAGAACAGAGCTGACAATACGGAGGAAACAATTAGTTTTATTGAAGATAGCAAGGTAAAAGGCTTCAGATGGAGGAGGAGACAGAGCTAAGACTAAAAAGAAATGAAGAAAACCTCCAAGAAATATCCAACTCAATTAAGAAATGCAACTGATGAATTATAGGTATCCCAGAGAGAGAAAAGGGAACAGAGAGCTTGTTCAAAGAAATGATAGCTGAGAACTTCCCAAACCTGGGGAAGGAGCTGGAAATGCAAGTGAATGAAATCAATAGATCTCCTACATATATCAACAAAAAAAGGCCATCCCCAAGGCACATAGTAGTAAAGCTGGCAAAAGTTAATGAGAAAGAAAGAATGTTAAGGGCAGCAAGACAAAAAAAAGATAACATACAAGGGAATTCCAATCAGGCTTTCAGCAGATTTTTCATCAGAAATTCTACAGGCCAGGAGAGAGTGGAATGATATATTCAAAATTCTGAAAGATAAAAACTTTCAGCCAAGAATACTCTATCCAGAAAAAAATATCCTTCAGATATGATGGAGAAATAATAACTATCCCAGATAAACAAAAGATAAGGGAGTTCATAGCCACAAGAGCCCCAATGCAAGAAACGCAC
This sequence comes from Tapirus indicus, assembly GCA_031878705.1. NCBI lineage: Eukaryota > Metazoa > Chordata > Mammalia > Perissodactyla > Tapiridae > Tapirus > Tapirus indicus. Next base: position 78,862,171 of record CM062921.1, read on the forward strand.
AAGAAGGCCCTCATGTCTGAAAAACAGAGAGAGAGGGGATCCAAGCGTTGAGCAAGGAGAAAATAGGTAGACAAAAATCAGATAAATTGCAGCTCTCTACCAGAATAGGTTAGCAAACACTTAAGTATGACATCAAAGATCAAGGGAAGGAAAACACCAAAAATAAACATATCCTCATCAGTATAAACACGAAATCACAACACAAGATGGAATAAGTTGTCACAACAAAAACTTAAAAGGGGAAGAGGAAAGGGACAGAATTGACTTAGACAAAGGAAATAAGAGGACACCAGAAAATGGACTATCTCATCTATGAGAATTTTTATACAAACCTCATGGTAACCACTAAACTAATAGTCAGAGCAGAAACACATAGGATAAATAAAGTGAAAACTAAGAAAACAATCATACAGAACTACCAAACTGAATTGGTATCCCGAATCTCATGAGATAAGAAACAAAGCAAATGCAAAAGATCTGGAAAATGAGCAATAAGGTAGCAACACTAAGCCCACATATATCAATAATCACTCTAAACGTAAATGGATTGAATTCTCCAATGAAAAGACACAGAGTAGTGAGATGGATTAAAAAACAAGATCCAACAATATGCTGCCTCCAGGAAACACATCTCGGCTCTAAAGACAAACACAGGCTCAGAGTAAAACGATGGAAGATAACACTCCACCTAATGTCAAACAAGAAAAAGCAGGTGTGGCCATACTTATATCAGACAAAGTAGACTTCAAGATAAAAGAGTAATGAGAGACAAAGAGAGACAATATATAATGATAAAAGGGACACTCCACCAAGAAGACATAACACTTATAAACATATATGCACCCAACACAGGAGCACCAAAGTACATAAAGCAACTCTTAACAAACCTAAAATGAGATATCAACAACAACACAATAATAGTAGGGGACCTTAGCACCCTCTTCACATCAATGGATAGATCATCCAGAGAAAAAGTCAATAAGGAAATAGCAGACTTAAATGAAAAACTAGATGAGATGGACTTAACAGATATATACAGAGCACTCCACCCAACAACAGCAGATCACACATTCTTCTCAACTGCACATGGAATATTCTCAAGGATATAGCATATGTTGAGAAACAAGGCAAGCCTCTATAAATTTAAGAAGACTGAAATCATAAAAAGCATCTTTTCCGACCATAAGCCTATGAAACTAGAAATCAACTACAAGGAGAAAACTGGGAAACTAATAAAGATGTGGAGACTAAACAACAAGCTACTGAACAACCAATGGATCACTGATGAGATTAAAGGAGAAATTTTAAAATATCTGGAGACAAACAATAATGAAAATACACCACACCAACTCATATGGGATGCATTAAAAGCAGTGTGAGAGAGAAAGTCATAGCAATACAGGCCCACCTCAACAAACAAGAAAAAACCCAAATAAGCAACCTTAAACTACATCTAACACAACTAGAGAAAAAAAAAAAACAAGCAACGCCCAAAATCAGCAGAAGGAGGCAAATAATAAAAATTAGAGCAGAAATAAATGAAATTGAAATGAAAAAAGCAGTAGAAAGGATCAATGAAACAATGAATTGGTTCCTTGAGAAGATAAACAAAATTGACAAACCCTTAGCTAGACTCACAAAAAAAAGAGAGAAGGCTCAAATGAATAAAATTAGAAATGAAAGAGGAGAAATTATAACAGATACCACAGAAATACAAAAGATTATAAGAGAATACTATGAAAAACAATGTGCCAACAAATTGGACAATCTAGAAGAAATGGATAAATTCCTAGACTAATACAACCTACCAAAACTGAATCAAGAAGAATTAGAGAACCTGAATAGACCAATCCCAAGTAACAAGATTGAAACAGTAATCAAAAACCTCCCCAAAATAAAAGTCCAGGACCAGATGGCTTCTCTAGAGAATTTTATCAAACATTCAAAGAAGGCTTAATACCTATCCTTCTCAAACTTTTCCAAAAAATAGAGGAAGATGGAACACTTCCTAACACATTCTATGAGGTCAACATCACCCTGATACCAAAGCCAGACAAAGACAATACAAAAAAGGAAAACTACAGGCCTATATCGGTAATGAACATAGATGCAAAAATTCTCAACAAAATATTGGCAAACTGAATACAGAAATACATCAAAAAGATCATACACCATGACAATGTGGGATTTATACCTGGGACACAGAGATAGTTCAACATCCACAAATCAATCAACGTGATACACCACATGAACAAAACAAAGAATAAAAACCACACAATCATCTCAATTGACGCAGAGAAGGCATTTGACAAGATCCAACATCTATTTATGATAAAAACTCTCAACAAAATGAGTATAGAAGAAAAGTACCTCAACATAATAAAGGCCATATATGACAAACCTACAGCCAACATCATACTCAATGGGGAAAAACTGAAAGCCATTCCTCTGAGAACAGGAACAAGACAAGGGTGCCCACTCTCACCACTCTTATTCAACATACTACTGGAGGTTTTGTCCAGAGCAATTAGGCAAGAAAAAAGGGATAAAAGGACTCCAAATAGGCAACAAAGCAGTAAAACATTCACTCTTTGCAGATGACACGATTTTATATATATAGAAAACCCAAAAGAATCCATTGGAAAACTATTAGAAATAATCAAAAACTACAGCAAAGTTGCAGTATATAAAATCAACTTACAAAACCCAGTTGCATTTCTATGTGCCAAGAACAAACTAACAGAAAGAGAACTTAAGAATACAATCCCATTTACAATCACAAAAAATATATATATATAAAATATCTGGGAATAAAGTTAACCAAGGAGGTGAAAGACCTATATAATTAAAACTATAAGACACTACTGAAAAGAATCAATGAAGACATAAAGAATGGAAAAATATCCCGTGCACGTGGATTGGAAGAATAAACAGTTAAAATGTCCATACTACCTAAAGCAATCTACAGATTCAATGCAATTCCGATCAGAATCCCAATGACATTCTTCATGGAAGTAGAACAAAGAATACTAAAATTCACATGGGCCAACAAAAGACCCCGAATAGCTAAAGCAATCCTGAAGAAAAGAACAAAGCCGGAGGCATCACAATCACTGACTTCAAAATATACTACAAAGCCATAGTCATCAAAACAGCATGGTACTGGTACAAAAATAGACACACAGATATATGGAACAGAATTGAAAGCCCAGAAATAAAACTACACATCTACAGACAACTAATCTTTGAAAAAGGAGCAAAGAACATACAATGGAGAAAGGAAAGTCTCTTCAATAAATGGTGCTGGGAAAATTGGACAGCCACATGCAAAAGAATGAAAGTAGACCATTTTCTATCACCATACACAAAAATTAACTCAAAATGGATCAAAGACCTGAAAGTGAGACCTGAAACCATAAAACTCCTGGAAGAGAATATAAGCAGTACACTATTTGACATCAGTCATAAAGGGATCTTTTCAGATTCCATGTCTACTCAGACAAGGGAAACAAAAGAAATAATAAACATGTGGGACTTCATCAGACTAAAGAGCTTCTACAAGGCAAATGAATCCAAGATCAAAATGAATAGACAACCCACTAGCTGGGAGAAAATATTTGCAAATCGTACATCTGACAAGTGGTTAATCTCCATAATATATGAAGAACTCCCACAACATAACAACAAAAAAACAAGCAACCAATCAAAAATGGGCAGAGGATATGAACAGACATTTTTCCAGGGAAGATATACAGATGGCCAACAGGCACATGATCACTAATCATCAGGGAAATGCAAATCAAAACTACAGTAAGATATCACCTTACACCTGTTAGATTGACCATAATCACCAAGACAAAAAATAAATATTGGAAAGGTTGTGGAGAAATGGGACCTCTAATCCACTGCTGGTGGGAATGCAAACTGGTGCAACCTGTATGGAAAACTGCATGGAGTTTCCTCAAAAAATTAGAAATACCTTATGATCCAGCTATCCCACTATTGGATATCTATCCAGTGAACCTGAAATCAACAGTCCAAAGAGGCTTATGCTCTCCTATGTTTATTGCAGAATTATTCACTATAGCCAAGAAGTGGAAGCAACCCAAGTGTCCCACGACAGATGAGTGGATAAAGAAAATGTGGTACATATATACAAAGGAATACTACTCAGACATAAAAAAGACAAAATTCTCCCATTTGCAAAAACTTAGATTGACCTGGAGGGTATTATGTTAAGTGAAATAAACCAGAGAGAGAAAGACAAACACTGCATGATCTCACTCATATGTGGAATATAAACTAACACATAGAGAGAACTGTTTGGTGGTTACCAGGGGCAAGGCGGAGGGGGGTTGGGCACAAGGGGTGAAGGAAAGCATTTATATGGTGATTGACAAACAAGAATGTACAACTAAAACTTCACAATGTTATAAGCTATTAAGACATCAATAAAAAAATTTTAAAAAGTCATTGACAAAGAATAAATATTAAGGGCAGCAAGAGAGAAGAAAATAACCTACAAAGAAACCCTCATCAGGGTTTCAGTGATTTCTGTGCAGAAACTTTACAGGCTAGGAGAGGGTGGAGTGATATATTCAAAACACTGAAAGACAAAAACAACCAGCCAAGAATACTCTATCCAGCGAAGTGATCCTTAGGATATGATGGAGAAATAAAAGCTTTCCCAGGAAACCAAAACCTTAGGGAGCTCATCACCACTAGACCCCTCTTACAAGAAATGTTGAAGAGAGCCCTCCTACCTGAAACAAAAAGGCAAAGGTTTACAAAGCTTTGAGCAAGGAGATAAATAGACAGACAAAATCAGAAAATTGCAACTCTCAATCAGAATAGGTTAGCAAATACTTAATTATAGCATGAAGGACAAAGGTAAAGAAAGCATCAAAAATAAATATAAGCACTTCAATTTGGTCAGAAACTCACAACACAAAAAAATAATTTGTGACAACAAAAACATAGAAGGGGAAGAAGAAAGGGATGGAACCTGCTTAGGCTAATGGAGATAAGAGGCTATCAGAAAAAGAACTATCTCATCTATGAGATCTTTTATGTACACGTCATGGTAACCACAAAACAAAAAAAATCAGAGGAGAGTGACAAATCACAAATAAAGAGAAAACAATCACAGAAAACTACCAAACTGAAATGACAGTAAGAAACACAGGGGAAAAGAAACAATGGAAATATGGAACAACTGGAAAACAAAAGATTAAGTGGCAGCATCAAGCCCTCATATATCACTAATCACTCTAAATGTAAATGGACTGAATTCACCAATCAAAAGACACAGAGTGACTGAATGGATTACAAAACAAGAACCAACTGCCTGATTACTGATTACAAAACAAGAACCTGCTGCCTCCAGGAAACAAATCTCAGCTCTAACGATGAACATAGGCTCAGACTGAAGGGATGGAAGATGATGCTCCAAGCAAATGGCAAGCAAAAGGAAGCAGGTGTAGCAATACTTATATCAGACAAAGCAGACTTCAAGATAAAAATGATAGGGGCCTGCCCTGTGGTATAGTGATTAAGTTCATATGCTCCACTTCAGTGGCCCAGATTCATAGGAAGGAAGATGGGCACAGGTGTTAGCTCAGGGCCAATGTTCCTCACCAAAAAAAAAAAAAAAAAGATAATGAGGGACAAAGATGGGCATTATATAATGATAAAAGGGATATTCCACTAAGAAGATATAACTTTATTAACATAATTAATATATGTACACCTAACACAGGAGCATGAAAGTATATAAACCAATGATTAACAGATCTAAAGGGAGAAATTGACAGCAACACAATAATAGTAGGGGACCTTAACATCCCACTTATGTCAATAGATAGATCATCCAGACAGAAAGTCAACAAGGAAACAGTGGCCTTAAATGAAACACTAGACCAGATGGATTTTATATATATAAAACACTCCATCCAACAACAGCAGAATACACATTCTTCTAAAGTGCACATGGAACACTCTCAAACATAGACCATACGTTGGGAAACAAGGCAAACCTCAATAAATTTAGAAGATTTAAATCATACCAAGTATCTTTATGAAACTAGAAATCAACTACAAGAAAAAGCTGGGATGGTGCCAGCCCAGTGGTGCAGCATTTAAGTTTGCATGCTCCACTTTGGCAGTCTAGGGTTCACAGGTTCAGATCCTGGGTGAGGACTGACACACCACTTGTCAAGCCATGCTGTGGCAGCATCCCATATAAAATAGAGGAAGATGGGCATGGATGTTAGCCCAGGGCCAGTCTTCCTCAGCAAAAAAAAAAAAAAAAAGAGGAGGATTGCCAATGGATGTTAGCTCAGGGCTGATCTTCCTCAAAAAAAGAAAAAAGAATACAATCCCATTAACAATCTTAAAAAAAAAAGAATAAAATAACTAGGAATAAATTTAACCAAGGATGTTAAAGACCTATGTACTGAAAACTATAAGACATTATTGAAAGAAATTGAAGAAGACATAAGGAAATGGAAAGATATTCCACGCTCATGGGTTGGAAGAATAAACATAGTTAAAATGTCCATATTAGCTAAAGCAATCTACAGATTCAGTGCAATCCCAATCAGAATCTCAATGACGCTCTTCATGGAAATAGAATAAGGAGTCCTAAAATTTATATGGAGCAACCAAAGACCCTGAATAGCCAAAAATATCCTGAGAAAAAGGAACAAAGTTAGAGATATCACACTTACCAAATTCAAAATATACTACAAAGCTATTGTAATCAAAACAGCATGATATTGGCAGAAAAATAGTCTAGTTTTTTGTTTAAGTCCACTATTTCCTTGTTGACTTTCTGTCCGGATGATCTATCCATTGATGTAAGTGGGGAGTTAAGGTCCCCCACTACTATTGTGGTGGTGTTAATATCTCCTTTTAGGTTTGTTAATGGTTGCTGTATGTACTTTAGTGCTCCTGTGTTGGGTGCATATATATTCATAAGTGCTATGCCTTGGTGGAGTGTCCCTTTTATCATCATATACTGCCCCTCTTTGTCTCTCATTACCTGTTTTATCTTGAAGTCTACTTTGTCTGATATAATTATGGCAACAACTGCTTTCTTTTGCTTGTCATAAGCTCAGAGTATCATCTTCCATCCCCTCACTCTGAGTCTGTGTTTATCTTTAGAGCTGAGAGGTGTTTCCTGGAGACAGCATATTGTTGGGTCTTGTTTTTCAATCCATCCTGCCACTCTGTGTCTTTTCATTGGAGAATTCAATCCATTTATATTTAGAGTGATTATTGATATATGAGGGCTTAATGCTGCCATTTTATTGCTCATTTTCCAGTTCTGCATTTCCTTTGTTTCTCATCTCATGTGTTTTGGACTACCAATTCAGTTTGGTAGTTCTCTATGATGGTTTTCTTAGTTTTCTCTTTATTTACCATTTGTGTCTCTGTTCTGATTATTTGTTAAGTGGTTACCATGAGGCTTGTATAAAAAATTTCATAGATGAGGTACTCCATTTACTGATAGCCTCTTATTTCCTTAGACTAAGTTGATTCCCTCCTTTTCCTCTTCCCCTTCTAAGTTATTATTGTCACAACTTATTGCATCTTGTGTCATGAGTTTGTGGTTAAAATGATGAGATTATATTTATTTTTGGTGTTTTCCTTTATCTTTGACGTTATAATTAAGTGTTTGCTAACCTGTTCTGATAGAGATCCGCAATTTTTATGATTTTGTCTACCTATCTTTCTCCTTGCTCAAGGCTCTGTATCCCCTTTCTCTCTCTCTTTTTTTTTTTTTTTTTTTACAGGTATGAAGGCCTTCTTGAGCACTTCTTGTAGTGGGGGTCTTGTGGCAATGAACTCCCTAAGCTTTTTTTAATCTGGGAAAGTTTTTCTTTCTCCATCATATCTGAAGGATATTTTCACTGGGTAGAGTATTCTTGGCTGAAAGTTTTTTGTCTTTCAGAATTTTGAATACATAATTCCACTCTCTCCTAGCCTGTAAGGTTTCTGCTGAGAAATATGCTAAAAGCCTGATAGGAGTTCCTTTGAACATTACTTTATTCTGCCTTGCTGCCCTTAATATTTTTTCTTTGTCATTGGCTTTTCCAGCTTTACTATTATATGTCTTGTAGAGGGTCTTTTTATGTTGATATAGTTGATCTATTGGCTTCATTCATTTGTATTTCCAGCTCCTTCTCCATGTTTGGGAAGTTCTCAGCTATTATTTCTTTAATGAGCTCTCTGCTCCTTTTTCCCTCTCTTCCTTCTCCCTCTGGAATACTAATAATCCTTATGTTGCACTTCCTAATTGAGTCAGATATCTCTCAGGGAATTTCTTCATTTCTTTTTAGTCTTAGTTCTCTCTCCTCCTCCATCTGGAGCATTTCTGCATTCTTGTCCTCTAGATTGCTAATTCTATCCTCCATATTGTCAGCTCTGGTATTTAAAGACTTCAGGTTTTCCTTTATCTCCTCCATTGTGTTTTTTATCTCCAACATTTCTGATTGGTTTTTCTTTATAGTTTCAATCTCTTTTGTGAAGAAGTTCCTGATTTCATTGAAATTTCTATCTGTATTTTTTTGTAACTCATTTAGCTTTTTTATGATGGCTATTTTGAATTCTCTGTCATTTAAACTATAAACTTCTGTGACTTCAGGATTGATTTCTGGATGCTTGTCATTTTCCTTCTGGTCTGGAGACTTAACCTATTTTTTCATATTGTTTGATGGCATGGATTTGTGCCTCCACATACTGATAGTATCCAGTTGCAGCTTCCACCTGCCACAACTAGGTGGGGGGGGTCAAGAGCTGTGTTTTCTGAGCCCACTGTAATCCCTGGCCTCTATAGCTGCTGATTTTCTAAGGAATGCACAGGGGCTCTGGCTGACCAGCTGAGCTATATCACCAGGCAGGGGGAGAGGCACTTTCTTTTGCCTGCCCAATCCTGGGGGTTTCTTGCTCTTCCCTTGCTCTCTGCTCTCCTGTGGTGCTAGCTTGATGAAGACACCCCCACAATAGTTCAGCCACCTCCATGTGGGGCTTTCCCCTGGGTTGTGAGGGAACTTGGAGAGTAACAGTGTTCTCATGGAGGGCCACCTCTCCCCCCTCACACCTCAGAGTCACAGGCACAGTCCCACGGTCACTGCTGGGGAGAGAGAGGAGCTCTCCTTACCTCCTTCCACTTCCTTGGGGGGGGGGGTGGGCATCCAGCACCTACACCTTCACGTATGGCTGCGTGGGTCTCTCAGATGTCTTTATGTTGTGTGAATGTCCTCTGTTGGTATGTAAATGTTCTTTTTGTTGAATCCTAGTGGGGAGAGTCTAAGGGGAAAGCTCACTCCACCATGATGCTGATGTCACTGTTGAAATAAGAAATTTTTAAGTAACACATGAAGGAAGAAGAAACCAAAAGGGTACTTAGAACGTATTTTGACTGAATGAATACAAAATAAACGATATCAAAATTGTGAAATGCAAATTCAAGCAATACTAAAAGGAACACTTTGAACACTAAATGCACATATAAAAGAAGAAAGGTCTCAAATCAATTATTTCAGTCTCAATTTTAGAACTGGCAAAATGAGCAAATTAAACCCAAAGAAAGCAGAGAAAGGAAACATTAAAGATCAGAGCAGAAGTCAATAAAATCAAAACCAAAAAATCAATTAAACAAAAACCTTTGATTGGAAAAGATCAATAAAATTGATAATTCTTTCACCAAATTAATTAAGAGAAAACATAAGAGTAAACACAAACTGCTAATATCAGGAATGAAAGAGGGTTATCACTACAGTGTCTAGAGAAATTAAAGGATAATAACCAAATAGTGTGAAAATTTTATGCCAATAAATTCAACAACTTAGATGAAAAGGACAAACTCCTTGAAGATATAAACTTCCAAAGTTCACTCAGGAATAAACAGAAAAGCTGAATGGTCCAATACATATTAAAGAAATTGAATTTGGAGATTAAAAAATGTGCCACAAAAAAAATCCAGACCCAGAAATCTTCACTGGTAATTCTACCAAACATTTAAGGAAAAAATAATGCCAATTCATTAAAAACTCTAGAAAACTGAACATGAGGGAATATTTTCTAACTCATTTTATGAAATTAGCATTACCTAGTATTGAAGTCAGACAAAGCCATTAGAAAAAAAATTATCTAATATTATCCTTCATGACCATAGATACAAAAATTCTAAATAAAAATTTAGTCAACCAAATCCCAACAATATATAAAAAGTATAATATATTATGACCAGGCAGGTTTATCCCAGGAATGCAGGGCTGCTCTAACATATGAAAATTAATCAATTGTCATTTGCCATATAAACAAACTAAAAAAGAAAAACTGTATAATCATCTCAATAGATCCAGAAAAAATATTGACAAAATCCAACATGCAACATCCATTTGTGATGAAAACCCTCAGCAAACCAGGAACAGAAAGAAACACCATCGTCCTGATAAAGGGCTTCCATGAAAACCTTACAGTTATTATCATACTTCATGGTGAAAGACTGAATGCTTTCCTCTGAAGATCAGGAAAAAGACAAGGATGTATGTGCTTTCCTAGACAATTTGATTGTCCATGCAAACAAGCCTATGGATCCTTAAAAAAAGCAAGAAAACAAGCTGCTAGAACAAATAAGTGAGTTTAGGGATGTTGCAGGTACAAGATCAATATATAAAAATCAATTTTATTTCTACATGCTAGCCATAAACAATTAGAAATGGAAATTACTAATTTATTGCTAAACATATAAAATATTTAAAATATATATAAATATACAAAATATTTAGGAATAAATATTACAAAAGATGTGCAATACATGTGCCTCCAAAACTAAAAAATACTGGTAAAAGAAATAAATAAGGTCTAACCAAATGAGGAGACACTCGATGTTTGTGGATTAAAAGACTCAATAGTGTTAAGATGTCAATTCTCTCCAAATTGATCTATAGATTAGAGCAATCCCAATCAAAAGCCCAGCAGGCGTTTTTTGTAGATATTGCTAAAATAGGTCTAAAATTTATATGAATATGAAAAGGACCTCGAATTGCCAAAAGAACTTTGAAAAAGAACAAAGTTGGAGAACTACCACCACCTTACTTCAAGACTTATTATAAAGCTTCCATAAGCAAGACAATGCACTATTGGTGAAAAGACAGGTACATAAATCAATGGAATGGAATAGATAGTCCACAAGTAGATCAACTTATATATAACCTATTGATTTTGAACAATGCGCAAAGGCAGTTTAGTGGAGAAAGGATAGCCTTTTCAAGCAAATGGTGCTGGAAAAATTGGACATCCAAATGCAAAGAAATGAACTTTGATTCATACCATATACTATATATAAAAACTGACTCAAAATGAATCATAGACCTAAATGTAAAAAAACCTAAAACTATACAATTTCTGGAAGAAAACATAGGAAAATAGGTTTTTTTTTACTAGTGTTAGGCAAAGATTTCTTATGTGCGATACCAAAAGCACAATTCATAAAAGAAAAAAAATAAGTTGTACTTCATCAAAATTATTAAGTTCTGCTCTTCAAAAGAAACAAAGACAAATCCAAGACTGAGATAAAACATGTGCAAATCACATACCTTACAAAAGACTTTTATACAGAATATAAAAGAATACTTAAATCTCAATAATAAGAAAGCAAACTATCCACTTTAAAAAAATGGGCAAGAGATTTGATCAGATACTTCACCAAAGAAAACATACAAGTTGCAAATGAGCACTTGAAAACATTCAAATGTCATTAGTCATTAGGAAAATGCAAATTAAAACCACAATGAGATACCAATATACACCTAAATGGCTAACATTAAAACAATTATTCTAGGTGTTGACAACAAGTGGAGCACCTGGAACTCACACACTGCTGGTAGGAACATAAACAGTATAATCACTTTGGAAGACAGCTTGTCAGTTTCTTAAACAGACACCATCTGACCTAATCATCCTACTCCTGGGCATTTACCCAAGAGAAATGAAAGTATGCGCCCTTACAAAGACTTGTATGTAAATGTTCATACAGCTTTATTTTAATAGCCAAAAACTGGAAAAAACCGAAATGTTCATCAACAGGTGAATGGATCAGTTAAGAGGATATACAACTAAGCAGTTCTCAAAAATAACAACAATGAACAATTGATACATGCAGTAACATGGATGAATCTCAAAGTAACTATCCTGCCTGAAGGAAAAATCCAGACAAGAAAGGGTACACACTATATGATTCCATTTAAGTAAAATTTCTAGAACATGTATACTAATCTGTAGGGACAGAAAGCAGATCAGTGGTTGTCTGGGGAAGGCATGGGGAATGATTATCAAAAAGCATGAGGAAAATTTGAGAGTGATCAGTATGTCTGTTAATTGTCTTGATTGTGGTGATGGTTTCACATGTGCCCAAACTTTTCACCTTGTACACTTTAAATATGAGCAGTTTGCTGTATGTTAATTATATCTCAATACAGTTGTTAAAAATTTATTTTTAACCCAAAAAAATTCCTACCTGACAGCAAATTGCAGTCATTTAAAAGATGAATCAAAATAAATGGCTCAGAATGAAGAAGCTGTGGTAAAAAGAAAACTGAAAGTAAACATTGAATCCACTTAAATATAGAACCACCACTAAGCAACTGTGGAATTTATGGTTACAGGACAGAATAAACAAAGTAATATAAGTGTCTAGAGCTGAAATTACTGTGACAAGGAATTTTGATAAATATTGCCTAATGGCCAACCAAGGAAATGTTTTTACAACTACACCCATACTATTTTGGTATTTCATCTTTGCTAAGTGAAAAATATGTTCTTGTTTTACATTTTATTTCTTTAACTAGAGAGGTTGAACAGCTTTTCATACATATTAAATTTGCATGGTTATTCTTTCCTCAATTATTCACATGGGCTCTTGCTATATTAAGAAATTATTTCTTCATCTACCACACATTAATTAACAAGTCTTTCCTGTTATGGGTTTCAGCTTTTCTATCTTGCTAAGAAAAGCCTTCTTTATAATGTTAAAAATATCTAGTGTTTTTACTTAGTAGTTTTAGGTCTAATATTTTATACCTAAAACTATGAATCAGCAGTTCCTCAAAAATTTAACATAGGATTATCATATGATTCAGTAATTCCAGTTCTGGGTATATACTCAAAAGAATCAAAAGCAGGCACTCAAATGGTTATTTGCACACACATGTTCCCAGCAGCATTCTTCACAGCAGCCAAAAAATGAAAGCATCCCAAGCGTCCACTGAGAGATGAATGAATAAATATCTGGCATAGACATACAATGGAATATTTATCAGTCTTAAAAAGGAAGGAAATTCTGGCACATGCTACAACATGCATGAACCTTAAAGACATTATGCTGAGTGAAATAAGCCAGTCATGAAAGGACAAATACTGTATGATTCCACTTATATGAGGTACCTAGAGTAGCCAAATTCATAAAGATAGAAAGGAAAATTGTGGTTAAGTTCTAAGGGAAGAGAGGAATGAGGAGCTATTGTTTAAAGGGTATAGAGTTTCAGATTTGGAAGATGAAAAAGTTCTGGAGATGGATGGTGATGATGGTGCTACAGCAATGTGAATGAACTTAATATGACTGAACTGCACCTTAAAAATGGTTAAGATGATGAATTTTATGATATGTATATTTTACTACAGTAAAAAATAACTGTGATTCATCTGGTAAATATTAAGATGGGAAGAGGGCAGCCATTGTTCTAACCCATTTATTGAAAAATCTATCTTTTCACTACTGCTTTGAAATGCAGTATTTATCTTACTTCAAATTCCCACAGTTATTTGAATCTATTTTGAAACTCCCAATTCATGTCTGCCTATTCCTCCTTCATTACCAAACTGTTTTAATTATTGTAGCTAAATGATATATTTTAGTATAGTTTCCAGAATTTTTTTGACTACTACCTTATCTTTATCCCATGTGAACCTTAACATCAGCTTATATAGTTCCAAAAATAATCTTGGTATCTTTATTGATATTATATTGAATTATGGATTAATTTTGGAGGATTAGACATTTTTACAATATTTATCCTCCTCTCTAAGAATTATCCATGTCTTTCCATTTTAATGTCTTGTTTCATATTTCTCAGTAAAAGATTAAAAGATTTTTACATATAAATCTTGCACATATCTTACCAGGTACAGTTCTAGTTATTTTATCTTTTGTGGCTATTATAAACAGGTCTTTTCTCTACCATCATAGTTGTTTAATTTTGCAAAGATTAACATCTCTTAATTCTTGTATTGTTTCTAATAGAAATTAGTTAAATTTGTTTATTTGTGCTTGTAGTTCTTGCAGTTTTTGCCTTATGAAATTTGGTGTTATATTAGTATATTGTATTATTCAGCTAGGGCTACCACATAAAATACCATAGACTGGGTGGCTTAAACAACAGAAATTTATTTTCTCACAGTCCTGGAGTCTGGGAAGTCCGAGATCAAGGTGTCAGTCATTTCCCTTTCTGGTGAGAACTCTCTTCCTGGCTTGCAGATGGCTGCCATCTCAGTGTGTCCTCACATGGCAGGGAGAGAGAGTGATCGTCTCCTCTTCTTCTAAGGCCACAGCCCTATCGAATGACGGCCCCATAACTGTAACATCATTTAACCTTAATTACCTCCTAAAGACCCTATCTCTAGCTACAGTCCCATTGGGAGTTAGGGCTTCAACATATGAATTTGCGCAGGGGGGGGGACACAATTCAGTCCACAGCATACATCATGATTCAAAAAAGTCCGATCTTCAATGTTGATTGTACTCCATATAATCCAAAAGGTCATAATATGCCAATTTTATGTGCTTTCTCATATTTTTTATTTTCAATATGAGAATAATAATAGTAGTGTTATTATTAGGATTAAATACAATAATTACTGTAAAGTAAAAATAGCAAACCCAAAACAATGAATTTTCAGGGGAGAACACCATAAGACTAATGCAGAAATTCCACTCAGAATATTAAGAAAAGAACACAGTGGGGCCGGCCCGGTGGCACAGCGGTTTAGTTTGCGCTTGGCAGCCCGGGGTTCGCGGGTTCGGATCCTGGGCACCTGCCGACGCACTGCTTGTCAGCCATGCTGTGGTGGCGTCCCATATAAAGTAGAGGAAGATGGGCACGGATGTTAGCCCAGGGCCAGTCTTCCTCAGCAAAAAGAGGAGGATTAGCAATGAATGTTAGCTCAGGGCTGGTCTTCCTCACACAAAAAAAGAAAAGAACATAGTGTACAAAAGATATATTTAATACATTTTGAAAGAAGTTTCATTCTAGGCACAAAAGAAAGTTTTTGACAAAAAAATGTAAAGGAAATATAAACTCTATGAAACCATGCATCAGAGATTATATTCAAGAGATCAAGAAGGAATAATAAAACTATGTTATGAGAGATAAAAGGAGCCAACAAAAATAAAGAAAATTAAAAAAAATAATGTCATGCAGATCCTAATTAAGAAGCAGTAAGGAGTAGACTTGCCATTACAGAAAACTGAATGAGTGACATGGAGAACAACCTTGAGAAAAATGTGAAGAATGTGGTTGAGATGATCAAAGAAATGAAAGTTGTTAGAAAAGTGACTGACATAGGGAAGAAACAATGGAGATCCAATATATGAATACTTGGTGTTCCTGAAAAAGGAACCAAGAAGGGGAATAGAATGAATTTAAAGACATTATTGAAGAAAATTTTCAAGAATAAAAAGAATACCCAAATCTTTAGCCTAAAAATGTTTGTCAAGTCCAAAGCTGGTGGTAGGCATATCGCCAATAACTTCAGATGCAGAAGACAATGGAGCAAGGTCCATAGAGTTTTGACTCAGGAATTTAATACATAGCCAAGTTATTATTCAAAGATCAAGGCAACATAAAAGTGTCCATTATTCAAAAACTAATAATGGCATCCAATTACCCCTACACAAAGTATATGCTTGCATACATAACAGACTAAATAAAAATAAATTTTAAAATGTCGTGAATAAGCAAATCATGTTGGGAAAGAGCTGGCTATGAGCATGAAATGAATTCATTTAGACATGGACTTATATTTAAAAAACAATTACAATTCAAAATGCAATTCTAATAATTCTTGATAAAACTTCATAATTTAAAACATTATAATAAACTAGCAAACAGGGGACAGATCATTCAGTGTCTAGTAAGTCATTTTAAAGATTTTGAACTTTATACCAAATGAATGGTGAAAACTTTGAAGCATTCTAAGCAGACAGCGTTGGTGGTGGTGATGAGGTGATATAATGAGATTCTCGTGTTTAGAAGATCAATCTGGCTACAGTTGGAAGAATGGATTAGAAGGCGCAAGAACAGCAGAGTGGTCATGTTAAAAATGGTGAAGCTCAGGGGCCAGCCCAGTGGTGTAGTGGTTAAGTTCACGTGCTCTGCTTTATCGGCCAGGGGTTCACGGGTTCAGATCCCAGGCACCGACCTATGCACTGCTCATCAAGCCATGTTATGGCGGTGTCCCATATACATAATAGAGGAAGATGGGCATGGATGTTAGCTCGGGGCTAATCTTCCTCAGCAAAAAGAGGAAGATCGGCAGTGGGTGTTAGCTCAGGGCTGATCTTCCTCACCAAAAAAAAAAAAAAATGGTGGAGTTGTAGCAGTAGGAATGAAGGGACATGGGCAATTTTGAGCATTATTTAGGAAGTAGAATCAACCATCATTGGTGATTGATTGAATATAGTAGGCAGGATGGGACAGGCAGAACGTTAGGTTTACTCACATAATTCTGGCTTGAGCACCTGTGTAAGTGTTGATGACTTGGATTGAGACGGGAGAGGAGATTGTGAGTCATGACAAAGATCATGGGTCTAATTTGAACATGTTGAGTTTGAGACGCTTGAAAGACATCCAAGTCAAAGTGGCAAAGATGTCACACACACACACAGACAAAACACAATAATTAATATGACTGCAAAGTCTCAATAAAATTAGCAAATAAAAGTGCTTTGCATCACAGGATTGCAAGTAAGCTTCAAAATTAAGAAAACTATTGATAAAATTCTCCATATTAATCTGCTAAAGAAAAAAATATAACCTCAATAAATTTACAAAAGTTATTTGATGATATTTAACATCAACTCTTGATTTTAAATGTTTACTAAAATGCAAGAATATACAGTTTTCTTTAATATTATTACAAACAATATGCAGAAATGATATGTATTATAAAATTATATAATTTATATTTGATGATGTCATGTGCTTCTTCCACCACTCTTTTTCTCTTTTCCACAAGCACATCAATGTCCCAGATAAAGAATGCTCCTTTAGCCCATATTCCAAAGTAAAAAAGGTGTGGAGCAGAGCTGTAGCCAATCTGTTGCCAACATGCAAAAGGAATGAGAAATAATCTTTTGTTATCATACGCCATTGACATTTTACGCTTGTTTGTTACCACAGCAGAACCAATGAAAGCTGACTAATATTGACATTGTCACCTAAAAATGCAATGCTGACCAAGAACAAGAACAACAATGACAACAACCGTTAAAATATGAGGGATTAGCTCTAGGGATGGGCTGTGAGGAGACTGTTGTTGGAAACTGGAATGATGACAACCCCTGTTATGTAGTGGTAAACATAATTTGGAAGGCAAATAACCCACTAATGATTTCTGTGCTTTCAGGTGAAGAATTAGGAAAACAGACTGTTAAAAGTGCGCCTTGATTGCTGTGGGATGCATCTTAAACAAAGTGCTACGGGAAAGAAACGAGCTCAGAAAATAATCGACCATGTTGGACGTGGAACGAAAAGGAATAGAGGGGATCCAGAAATTACAGGACTTGCAGAGTTGAAAGTTGCAACAATTTCTCACCAGTAAAAGATGCAACTTAGAAGAGCTGTGAGCAACAGTCTCATTAAAACCCAATCTCACCTGAAGTGCCAAGATAAGGGGCAGCTGTGACATTTTATTAAATTCTGAACTAAGGAGTCACCCAACAAATCCTTTCAGTTGAACAAAATGGCTCAGAGAAAAGACCAAGGATAGAGAATCCGATTTGCTCATGATACTTATAATTAAGTCTAGATGTCTCAATGAAGTGTGTGTGGCTACAAGCATGAGTCTGACATATCAAATAAATTAAAAGCTGACTAAATTTTTGAGAGATTTGTACTTCCAAAAAAAAAATCCATTAACCTGGACTAAAAGAGTGTGATTATTTGAGGTTTGAAACAACCCTTAAGTCCTCATCCTTCTATGGGCAAAAAAAAAAAAAAAAAAAAACAGGCTGAAAAAGCTGCTCAGCCCTCAAGGAGGTCATAGTTTCTAATGAGCAGAAGCTTTAAACACCATTGCATGGTTCCCGCAAATTGTAGCCCCGTCATGAAAATGGCAGTGTCCCGGATAAGGCTGCTCCTTCAGCCCCGATCCCAGAATGAAGAGGAGAGAGCAGAGCCCTGGACCATCTGCAGCTGCAGCAACCCTAAGTGAAACATCAGAGTTTATAGACAAGATTAAGTGGGAGGTGAGAAAATGCGGAATAATCAAAGGACAGAGGGGTTTGCCTGACTACAAAAATCAGGACTTACACAAGAAGCAAATTCACCCATTTAACATTTATTAAGCATCTACCAAGTGTAGATCCCAGTGCTGAGCACCGAGAGGTTGGTAATGGAGTCAGCCTCCTCTCAAAAGGCAGGAATCCTCAGAGACATTTCTGACCCCTCCCAGAGGGATCTGCTTAGTGAGGAAACCTGGTGGCCCACGACACCCTAGATTCACCTTCCACACTCTGCCCCTTTTGCTACCACCACTTGGAGGCCTACAATTGAGATAAAAACCAGGATGATTCATCTCCCGAAACGTGCTCTCCCCTCCCCCACCCCACTTACTCTGGAGCAGCTCTTCGCTTTGCCACCAGCCCAGCACCCTAGGGCCCTGGCCACACCAGCCTTCCAAGACCAAAGAAGTAACATGTTTGTCCCCAAAGCTGGGTGAGGAAAAGGGTGTGCCCCCACTTATCCACTTCCTTCCACCTCAGGCTTCCCTCATCCCCTCTCTAAGCAGGACCTTTAGTTCCAGACTTGGCCCCCAGGGAGCTGGCATCTGGTGTGAAGTCCCACCAGCCTCCAGTCCTGGACAGGTGAGAAGATGAACGAGAGCCATTGTGGCCACCCCATGGAATAGAATTACTGCCAAGTCACTCCACGTTTCCAAACTTCTCTTTCCCAACTGTCAGCTGAGAATAACAACACTCACCTCTCCTGCGTCCCAAAGCCATCCTGAGAAGCCCAATAAAGTCATGTGCCAGAGAATGCTTCGTAATGTACAAAGTGCAATGCGAATGTTCACTGATACTATTATCATTAGTCTTGTGGATCAAAAAGGCCTAAACTCCAAGAAGTGGGTTTTTTTCATTCATTTTACAAATCACATCTCCCTTATCTCCTGCATCTTTGGTTAAAACCTGGGGCCCTGAAGTTAGACTGCCAAGATTCAAATTCCAGCTCCACTACTTACTAGCTATGAGACCTTGAGAATGTTACCTTGTCCCTCTTTACCTCAGTTTCTCCATTTGTAAAATGAGGGTCAGAACAGTACCTGCCCAAATAAGATGCTCACCACAGTGCTTGGCAGTATGAAGCACCCAGTAACGGTTAGCTAACATCACATGCATAATTGACATTTTCGGGTACTGGGTTTTTATCACACTGGAGCATTTTCCTTCTTTAAGATTTATTCACTTTAAGTGACACTTTCTTGGATACCGATTGCAGTTCTCACATACTTGGGACATTTAAACACACACGCGTGCGCGCGCATGCACACAAACACACACAACAACATTCAGGAGATGTTGGAACTCGGGCTTCCTTCTCTGTAAAACTGAGTAATGATATTTACTGCCTGGGGGTGTGATGAGAATAAATGAGACAGAATATGTAAAATTTCTTAGCATAAAGTGCCTAAAAAATTACTAGTTCCCTTTCTCCCCACCTTCGTGTCACCTCAAATCCTTGTTGTAGGGTTCACACATGTGAAAGTGAACAGAACTGGCAAGATCTCCCAGTGCTCAGCCTCTAGCAGGAGACAGAAGTCAAGAAGGAAAGACATGAGACAACGTCAGGTAGCATTAAGTGCAGTGAAGTAAGTTCACTCGACGTGAAGAGGGAGAGAACAACCACGGGCCCTTTCAGATGACAGGGCAGGCTTCTCGGAGGACCAAAGACAATGCTCAGACCCCTTGGAGTGACTATTTCTCTTGTGCTTGTTCTCAGAGCTCCTGGAAATCATTTCTTGTCATTATCTAATCTTGGGATGAAAATGTCAGATGGGTTTCATCCTGAGCAAGAGAATTATTTTCCATTTTGAAAAAAACACTAATAACAAATATTACAAGTCTATTTAAATCTTGTCCTTCATGAATCAAAAAGTATCTTTGGCTCCTCTTTCTTTCTCCGCGATCGTGGTGTGCGCGGCCCTCCCTCTTCCTCGTCATGTCTTCTCACAAGACTTTTAGGATCAAGCGATTCCTGGCCAAGAAACAAAAGCAGAATCGTCCCATTCCCCAATGGATTCGAATGAAAACTGGTAATAAAATCAGGTACAACTCCAAGAGGAGACATTGGAGAAGAACCAAGCTGGGTCTATAAGGACTCTCAGATGAGCTGGCACACACATTTATGCTGTATCAAGGTCACTTGCATCTTATACCACTGAAACCATCACTATCTGGACAGTTGGATGTGTTTTATTCAGGAATTGATTTTACTCTTGGTTTCTATGATTCTGAACTAATGGGTTGGTTCAATAATAAATATGTGAGACCTTTTGTCTGAAAAAAAAAAAAAAGTATCTTTGTACTTTGTACAAGAAGTTCCAAAGGGAAGAACATTAATTAGCTTTGTCCTTCTAAATCAAATAGAGAAGCTGAACTGAGCTACAGATGGCAAACCTTCCTCAGTCTTAGGAGAGCATAAACCAAGGTAAGGTAGTGTGGGGTGCGCCGCCTCACTTCTTATGTAATGACCTTGAGAAACGGGAGAGGGACCAACTGCAAAATTCTGGTCTTGTTCTGAAAGCACAGAGGAGGAGAAGGTGGGGGGAGGGGAGGTGCTCATCCAAAAGTGTCTGAGCTCTGACCACATACTGAAGAAGCTGCAATAGGCATTTCATCATTATCCTCTCAGCAGCATCCTTACAAAGATATGCAAACTTCTTAAGACTTGGTTTTATTCCTCTTATTCTTCCTGGGATGGGACAAATAGCAGCTAAACCAGTAATGGGACTGGAAGGGGCTGCTAACATCCACCTGAGGACTCTGAAGTCATCTATGCCAGGGCAGGCGTGGGAAGATGGGGTTCTGGACAATTGATTGCTTTTTCTTTCTTTCTCTAAATCCCCAATGAATGAGCATTTCTATTTAGTGCTCAGTGGTAGACAGTGCTTAATTTTTGTTAACTGTGCAAATGGGCCAGGAGAAACTGAAATGAGCTACAAATATTTGGAGCTGGCCAAAAGAAGGTGTGGTCTTACACAACACTCTCTGAGAAAATGACTACTCGGAAGGACCTGTCCCCAGTCGCTTCCCTAGCCAGCTGTGTTATCCTGCTGGAGGGGCACACTTGTCCCACTGAAGTTATGAGTGCAGTGGCTGCAGGGCTTCCTGTGGACATGCCACAAGTTCCACTCCATGAGTCAGGGATCATGCGACCAGCTAGAAGGGAAGTTAGAGCTGCTCGCATGAGCTTAGGCTCATGCTGCCTGTCTGCTTTGCCAACCACAAAAACCATACTTTCCTAGCAATTGCAGGCTCTCCAGTAACTCAACCTATGTGGGATCTATTTACAGCTTTTCTGTGCCCGGTATTGTGCTGGAGACCAAGAGATGAATAAGGTACAATCCCTGCCCTCACCTACTTCAGAATATGTTGGGGGAGATAGAGACAGAAGCAAATACTGATGGGACAGAGTGTCAATGTGCCAAAACATAGGTATGAGCAAAAGTTGTGGGAACTCAAAGAGGTGAAACTAATTCTGCCATGTGGAGTCAAGGAGGGCTCCATGGAAGAAGCAACATTTGTGCAGGTTTTTAGAGGAGGAAATCAGGAGACAGAGAAGGAGGATAGGAGTACTGCAGAACAAGGGAAGGAAATATGCCAAGATTTCATGGGAATGAGACGATGTGGCATGTTCAGGAAAAAGCATAGTAGTTGAAGCATAGTGTGATGGTCAGTTTTATGTGTCAACCTGGCTGGGCTACAGTATGCAGTTACTCAAACAAACACTGATCTAGGTGTTGCTGTGAAGACATTTTACAGATATTATTAATATCCACAATCACTTGATTTTACGTGACAGAGGTTATCCTGGATTGTCTGGGTGGGCCTGATCCAATCAGCTGAAAGCCTTTAAGAACAGAACTGTTTTCCCTGAGGAAGAAGAAATTCCTCCTGTGGACAGCAGCATCAGCTCCTGCCTGAGAGTTTCCAGCCTGCCCTTCCTGATAGCTGACCTACAGATTTCAGACTTACTTACCCAGCTCCCACAGTCACATAAGTCAATCCGTGCAATAAATCTCTTCATATGTACGCATTTCCTTCTGGTTCTGTCTCTCTGATGGAACCCTGACTGATACACATGGGAAGGGTGGAGGAGTGAGTGGATGAGAGCAGACAGGGCAAGATTGTGAAGGGCCAGTACACAGAGTTAGTGCTTCATCCTAAAGGCAAGTGATTCTCAAAAATGTTTCCACCTTCATCAAGGGCTTGGAGGATAGGAATGACAGTTGGGGATGAAACAAGAGAAAAGGCAATCAATCAACACTTCTAGCCCCTGCATTAGTTCACTTTATGTTCAACCAGAGCATCTCCACCTTTATCTGTTTCCCATCATTTGAAAAAAAGGATTCAGGGGGCCAGCCTGTTGGTGTAGTGGTTAAATGAGTGTGCTCCACTTTGGCGGCCCAGGGTTCGAGGGTTCAGATCCTGGGTGTGGACCTACACAATGCTCATCAAGCCATGCTATGGTGGTGTCCCCCATACAAAATAGAGGAACATAGGCACAGATGTTAGCTCAGAGACAATCTTCCTCAAGCAAAAAGAGGAAGATTGGTAACAGATGTTAGCTAGGCCCAATCTTCCTCACCAAAAAAGGGGAAAAAAGGATTCACTCGTCAGGTGTTAGAAAGCAATGACACGAGAAGCATTTCCAGAATGATGGCATGAGGAGCTCCACAGACATTCTCCAGCATGAAACAACCATAACTCGTGAAAATTAAAAACAAAAAAAAATATTAAAGTGAGTGGAAATCATCCTAAAAGCATACAACAAATAAAGAGACATTTATCCAAGAAAATCTACTAATCTCAGTAAGAGCAGTAGGAGTCTGTGGCATTTAAGCCTTGATCCACTCCCTCTCTCCCCTCCACCCATCTCAGTGAAAAAGAAACTGTACTCTGGGGATGTGCAGCCAGGAAGATAGGGCTCCCTTGTCCCCCAGCTCCCAGTCCACAGCTATAGTTTGACCCGGGAGGGGCAGACAACCACCATTTCTCATCTCATCTGGCTCTATGTGGCAGAAGCTCTATTCCAGGCAAGCTTGGCCAAGAAGTCTAAAGCTCCTTTCTTCCACCCAGTTTCCATTCTTAGAGCACAAGTTCTATCCCAGGCACATCAAGCTGAGAATACTGGGTGCTCTCACCCCAGATCACTCATAGGGTGGAAATTCCATGCCAAGAGAGGAGGTTCCATGCCAAGAAAGGCAGAATAACAGAGGCTACTGCCCCACTCACTGCCCAACTCATAGAGAAGGGAAGTCATCCCAGAAAAGCATGCCACTGTTTCCAACCCAGCTCCAGAGTAGTGGCATGGAAGACCTGCCCAAGGAGAGAAGCAGGCCATAAGAAAAGAGCTTCATAGTTCTCCTAAGGGGACTGACTGTATTTGGAAGAGAGCATGGATAAGTTCAACCTTAAGGGTGCTGTCAAAAACAGTGGAGATTTTGGTGGTAAGAAATTAGGAGGAGGATAGTAGCTTAATGAGAGCAATAATCTAAACCATATGTCAACTAGAAGTGTACAATAGAAACC
Source organism: Tapirus indicus (assembly GCA_031878705.1). NCBI lineage: Eukaryota > Metazoa > Chordata > Mammalia > Perissodactyla > Tapiridae > Tapirus > Tapirus indicus. The sequence goes on from CM062921.1 coordinate 78,886,268, forward strand.
AAGGAAGGAGACAGCTAAGAAGAGCCTTCCTAGGTTAAAACGATCTTCAAACACAGGCCTCAAAGACTACTCCTGTAAAGGGATCAAATTTATTTGGATCAGACTGTGGAGCAATCTATGCACCAGGGAACTGTCAAAAACTGTAAAACAACACAGCAATCAGCCAGCAATTAGTGGAGGCTAATAGTAGGGTACGATGCCAAAAGAGGCAGAAAACTTAACAGATCAGGGAAAGAGACAGTCAAAAAGAGCACTGCTAAAAACCTTGTCATCCCAGCTTGAGAATACGCATGCCCAAGCCTGTGCCCCTGAAGAGTGACATCAGAGGCCCCCCACATTGCACTACATAGTGCAGTCAAGTCAATAAAAAATAAACAATCAAATGACAACAACCTGGGGGCAGGGCAGGGGCCACATACAAATGAGTATCCAGAGTTGCTAAATATTATCTAAAAAGTCCAGTTTGGAACAAAAAATTATGAGACATGCATAGAAACAGGAAAGTGTGACCCATAGAGAAGAAAAAATGCAAGCAACAGAAACTGCCTTTGAAAGAGCCCAGATCAGACAAGCACAAAAACTTCAAAGCAACTATTTTAAATATGTTCAAAAAAACAAAAGGAAACCATGCTTAAAGAGTAAAAGAAAGCATGATAAAATGTCTTGTCAATTAGAGAATATCAATAAAGACATAGAAAATATTTTTTAAAAATCAACAACAACTAAATGAAAATTCTGAAGTTAAAAAGTACAATAACCAGGGGCCAGCCTGGTGGCATAGCAGTTAAGTTTGCACACCTCACTTTGGTGGCCTGGGGTTCACAGGTTCAGATCCTGGGCATGGACTGATGCACCACTTGCCAAGCCATGCTGTGGTGGCATCCCATATAAAGTAGAGGAAGATGGGCAAGGATGTTAGCCCAGGGCCAGTCTTCCTTAGCAAAAAGAAGAGGATTGGCAATGGATGTTAGTTCAGGGCTAATCTTCCTCAAACAAAAAAAGTACAACAACCAAAATAAAAATTTCACTAGAGGGGATCAAAAGTAGCCTTGAGCTAGCAGAAGAAATAATGAAAGAACTTGAAGACAGATTGATAGACACTGTGAAATCTGAAGAACAGAAAGAAAAAAAATAAAAAGAAAAATGAACAGAACCTCAGAGTAATATGGGAAACCATTAAGCATACCAACATATACCTAATGGGAGCACTAGAGGAGAGGAGAGAAATGTACCAAAAAGAAATATTCAAAGAAGTAATGGCTGAAGACCCCCAAATTTGATGAAAAATATTAATCTATACATCCAAGAGCCTTAATGAAATCCAAGTAGAATAAACACAAAGAAATCCACACCCAAACACCTCATGGTCAAATTGTTGAAAAACAAAGAGAAAATGTTGAAAACAGCAAGAGAAAACAACTAGTCACACAAAAGGAAACCTCAAAAAGGTTAAAAACTGCTTCTTACCAGAAACAATAGATGCCAGGAGGCAGTGGGATGGAAATTCAAAGTACTGAAAGGAAAAAACTGTCAACCAAGAATCTTATATCCATTTAATATAGTATAAGACATTCTAGCTAAAGTAATTAGGCAAGAAAAAGAAATAGCAGGCATACAAATTGGAAAGGAAGAAGTAAAATTACCTCTGTTCACAGATGACATGATTTAATGTGTAGAAATCCTAAAGATTCCACACACAAAACCTGTTAGAACAAATAAACAAATTCAGCAAAGTTGTAGGATACAAAATCAACACACAAAAATCAGTTGCACTTCTACACACTAATAATGAACAATCTGAAAAGAAAATTAAGAAAGTAATTCCATTTGCAATCACATCAAAAAGAATAAAATACTTTAGAATAAACTTAACCAAGAAGACAAAAGACTTGTACACAGAAAGACTTAATATTGCTAATATATCAATACTACTGCAAAAATTATACATATTCAATGCAATCCCTATCAAAAGCTCAACAATGTTTTTTGCAGAAATAGAAAGTCCATCCTAAAATTCACATGGAATGACAAGGGACCTTGAATAGCAAAATAATCTTGAAAAAGAAAAACAAAGCTGAAGGCATCACACTTCCTAATTTTAAAACTTACTATAAAGCTATAGCAATCAAAACAGTGTGGTACTGGCATAAAGACAGATATATAAACCAATGGAATAGAATACAGAGCTGATAAATAAACTCTCATATATACGGTCAGATGATTTTCAACAAGTGTGCCAAGACCATTCAATGAAGAAAGAAGGTCCTTTGAACAAATGGTGCTGGGAAAACTGGATATCCACATGCAAAAGAATGAAGTTAAACACTTATCTTACATCACATACAAAAATTAACTCAAAATGGATCAAAGACCAGAACTCAAGACCTAAAACTAGAAATTTTTTATGAGAAAATCTTGATGGCATTGGATTTGACAATAATTTCTTGAATATAACACCAAAAGCATAGGCAACAAAAGAAAAATAGATAAACTGGACTTGATCAAAATTCAAAACTTTTATTTTATGCATAAAAATCTTTGTGCATCAAAGAACACTGTGAATATAGTGAAGAAACAACCCACGAAATGAGAGAAAATATTTACACATCATATATGTGATAAGGGATTAACACCCAGATTATATGAAGAACTCCTACAACTTAACAACAAAAAAATAACAACACAATTCAAAATTAGGCAAAGGGCTTAAATAGAAATTTCTCCCAATAAGATATATAGATGGCCAATAGGTACATGAAAAGATGCCCAACATCAGCAATCACCAGGAAAATGCAAATCACAACCACAAGGAGATACCATTTCATATCCCTTAGGATGTATTAGATGGCTATTATCAAAATAACATAAAATAACAGTGTTGGTGAGGATCTGGAGAAATCAGAACTCTTGTGCATTGCTGGTTAAAATGTAAAATGTTGCAGCCAGTGTGGAAAACAGTATGATGATTCCTCAAAAAATTAAATATAGAATTGCCATATGGTCCAGCCATTCTACTTCTAGGTGTAGACCCAAAAAAATTACACCAATGTTCATAGCAGCATTATTCACAATAGTCAAAAGGCGAAAACAACCCAAATGCTCATCAATGGATAAATGGATAAACAAAATGAGGCATATACATACAATGGAATATTATTCAGCCCTAAAAAGAAATGAAATGACAAATGTTACAACATGGATGAAACATGTTAAACACTATGCTAAGTGAAAAAAGCCAGATACAAAAGGACAAATATTATATGATTCATGTATATGAGGTACCTAGAGTAGTCAAATTCATAAAGACAAAAAATAAATTGGTGGTTGCCAGGGGCTGCAGATAGCAGGAAATGGAGAGTTACTGTTTCGTGGGTACAGGATTTTGGTTTCAGAAGATGAAAAAGTTCTGGAGATGGATGGTGGTGATAGTAGCAAAACATTATGAATGTACTTAACGCCAATGAACTGTACACCTATAAACCATTAAATGGTCGTAAATTTCATGTTATACATATTTTACCACAATAAAAAAATTTTGTAAAATATAATTACTGGAAAAATGAATGAAATAGGAAAAATAATAAATTTATTTTATGTATTTTTACCACAATAATAAAAAGAAACTGATATCCAGCAAAACTACCTTTCAAAGATGAAGGTGATACAAAGACATACCCAGATTACTATAATTGAGACTTCTTTGCCAGCAGACCAACCTTAAAAAAAAATTAAAGGAAGTTCTTCAGGATGAAGCAAGTAACATCAGACAATAATTTGAACCCACTTAGAAAAACAAAGAGGACCAGTAAATGTAATTATATAGGTAATTATAAAAGACAGTACACTTCAGTACAATTGTATATTTTTCTCTTTTCTTCTCTTCACTGATTTAAAAGGCAATTGCATTTTATATATATGTGTGTATATATATATATATATATATATATATATATATATATATAAAATTGTATTGTTGGACCTATAACATATATAAATGTAATATATTTTACAATAACAACACAAAGGATGTTGCTAGGAGCAAAATTGTATTGAAGTAAGGAAACAATACCAAATGCAACTCAGATCAACAAAGGAAGTGAAGAAAGCCAGAAATGATAAATAAGGTTAACATAACAAATTCTATAAATATATACATGCTCTTCTTTCTTCTCGCAGCTTCCTTAAAAGACATTAAATAAAGTAATGATTATAATAATACATTGTCAGGTTTGTTTTATATATCTCTCTATATATATTACAAAGGCATAATATGTATAACAGTAATAGGACAAAAAAGGGAAAGGGAAGAGACCTACTTCCCTTAGTGGGAAGAAACTTTTCCAGATCTCAATGGAATTATATCTGTATAAATCTGAGGTAGATTCTGATAGGTTAAAATATACATTGTAAACCCTATAGCAACCATTAAGAAAATAACTCAAAATATAGCAAAAAAGAATTAAAATGCTACATTAGAAAATATTCACTTAATGGAAAAGAAAGCAGAAAAGGAGGAACAGAAAAACAAAAAAGACATGAGACTTACAGAAAATAAGGAGCAAAATGGCAGACATAAATCCAACCCAGTGACAGCATTACAAGTGAATGGAGTAAAGAATCCAATCAAGAGGAAGAGATTGTCAGACTGGTTTAAAAAAATAAACAAAAACAAGATCAAACTATATGTTTTCTACAAGAGACACAATGTAGATTCAAAAATACAAATAGCTTGAAAGTAAAAGACTGGAAAGAGATATAACATGCAAACAACAACTTTAAGAGAGCTGGAATGGCTATGCTAATATCAGACAAAATAGACTTTATGACAGAAAAAATGGTATTAGAGATAAACAGGGGCATTTTATAATGATAAACATGTCAATCCATCAGGAAGATAACAATTATAAACATATATGAACTTAAAGCAGAATCTCAAAATACGTAAAGCAAAAACTGAAGGAATTAAAGGAAGAAGTAGACAATTCAACAGTAAAATTTAGAGGCTTTAATACTCTTTCAATAATGGATAGATCACCAGGCAATACATCAGCAAGAACATAGAATACTTGAGAAATAGTATAGAACGAGTAGACCTAACACATCGCTAGAACAATCCACCCAACAACAGCAGAACACATATTTTTCTCAAAAGCATATTAAACATTCCCCGAGACAGATCATATGCTAGGCCATAAAACAAGCTTCAAAAAACTTAAACAGATGAAATCATACAAAGTATGTTCTCGGACGACAATGGAATGAAATTGGAAATCAATAACAGAAAGAAATTTGGGGAATTCACAGATATGTGGAACTTAAACAATACATTCCTAAATAACCAAGAGGTCAAAGAAGAAATCATAAGGGAAATTAGAAAATATTTTGAGCTGAATGAAAATGATGATCCATCATACCAAAACTTATGAGATGCAGCTAAAGCACTACTTAGAGGGAATTTTATAGCTGTAAACACCTATATTAAAAATGAAGAAAGATCTCCAATAAAAAAACTAAACTTCACCTTAAGACACTATGAAAAGAAGGGAAAACTGACCTAAAACAACAGAAGGAAGGAAACAAGAGCAAAGTGGAAATGAATGAAATAGAGGATGAAAATTAATAGAGAAAATCAATCAAACCAAAAGTTGGTCTTTTAAAAGATTAACACAACTGAGACACCTTCAGCTAGAATAAAGAGAGAGATTGATTGAGGGGTTAGAGAGAGAGGAGATGCAAGTGTCTAAAATCAGGAAGGAAAGAGAGACATCAGTACTGATCGTACAAAAATAAAAATGATTAGAAGGAAATACTATGAACGACTGTATGTCAACAAATTACATAACTTAGAAGAAATGGACAAATTCCTAGAAAAACACAAACCACTCAAACTGACTCAAGAAGAAATAGACAATCTGAATAGACCTATAACAAATGAAAAGATCAAATCAATAATCAAAAAACTACCCACAAAAGCTAAACCCAGAAGCCTTCACCACTGAATACTACCAAACATTCAAAGAAGTATTAACACCAATTCTTTACAAACTTTTCCAAAAAGTAGACATGAAGGAACATGTCCAAACTCATTTTATGAGGCTAGTATTACCCTGATGCCAAATCAGAAAAAGACATAAAAAGAAAACTAAAGATCAATATCTCTTATGAATACAGACAGAAATATTTTCAGCAAAATACTAGCAAGATTTTTTTAAAAAGTAGTATACACTGTGACCAAGTGGGCTTTATCTAGGATTGGAAGGTCAGCTTAACTGAAAATCAAAGTAATACTCCATATTAATAGAATATAGGAGAAAAACTGCATGATATCTCAATTGATGCAGAAAAAAGCATTTAATAAACCCCAACACATTTTATGATAAAAATACTAAAAAAGCACAGGAATAAAAGGAACTTTCTCAATTTGGTAAACGGCGCCTATGAAAAATCCACAGCTAACATCACACCTAATGATGAAAGAATAGATGTTTACCCCTTAAATCAGGAACAAGACAAGGATATCCGCTTCTGCCACTTCCATCCAACCTTGTACCGGAGGTTCTGGCCAAGGCAATTAGGGAAGAAAAAGACATCAAAGGCATCCAGATAGATGAATAATAAGTAAAACTATCTCTATTCTCACATGATATGATCTTGCATAAAAGGAATACACACACACATACACACAAACACACACTCACATGCAAAACCATTAGAATTAGTAAATGAGTTTAGCTAGTTTGCACATTATAAAATCAATGTAAATAAATCAAATGTTTCTCTATACACTAGCAATGAACAATCCAAAAATGAAATTTAAAAAACCGTTCCATTTACAGTAGCATCAAAAAGAATAAAATACCTAGAAATAAATTTAACCAGGGAGGTGAAAGATATGCGCACTGATAACTATAAAGTAACAACGAAAGAAATTAAAGGCACAAAAAAATGGAAAGACATTCCATGTCCTTAGATTGGAAGAATTAATATTGTGAAAATGTCCATGCAACCCCAAGTGATCTACAGGTTCAATGCAATCCCTATCAAAATCCCAACAGCATTTTTCACAGAAATAGAAAAAAAAATCCTAAAATTTGTATGGAACCATGAATAGCCAAACAATCTTGAGAAAGAAAAGCAAAGATGGAGGCATCACACCTCCTGATGTCAAACCATATTACAATACTATAGTAATGAAAACAGCATGGTACTGGCATAAAAACAGACACATAGACCAATGGAACAGAATAGAGCTCAAAAATAAACCCACATATATACAGCCAATAATCTCTGACAAGGGTGCCAAGAATACACAATGGGGAAAGAAAAGTCTCTTCAGTAAATGATGTTGGGAAAACTGGATATCCGTAGCAAAATAATGAAATTAGACCCTTATCTTACATCATTTACAAAATCAACTCAAAATGGATTAAAGACTTAAATGTAAGACTGAAACAACAAAAAGAACATAGGATAAAAACTCCCTGACATTGGTCTTGGAAATGATTTTTGGATATGACACCAAAAGCACAAGCAACAAAAGCAAAAATAAACAAGTGGGACTACATCAAACTAAAAAGCTTCTGCACAGCAAAGGAAACAATCAGCAAAATGAAAAGGCAACCTACCAAATGGAAGAAAATATTTGCTAACCATATATCTGATAAGGGTTTAATATCCGAAACATACAAGGAACACGTACGACTCAATAGCAAAAAAATAAACAACCTGATTAGAAAATGGGCAAAGGATCTGAATAGACAGTTTTCCAAAGAAGACATACAAATGGCCAACAGGTACATGAAAAGGCGCTCAACATCACCAATCATCAGGGATGCAAATCAAAACCACAGTGAGATATCACCTCACGCCTGCTAGGATGGCTATCATCAAAACGACAAGTGATAACAAGTGTTGGCCAGGGTGTGGAGAAAAGGGAACCCTTGTGTACTGCAGGTGGGAATGTAAATTGGTGCAGTAACTATGAAAAACCGTACTGAGGTTCCTCAAAACGTTAAAAATAGAACTACTGTATGATCCAGCAATCCCACTTCTGGGTATATATTCAAAGGAAATGAAATCAGGATCTCAAAGGGGTATCTGCATTCTGATGTTCATTGCAGCATTATTCACAATAGCCAAGATATGAAAACAATCTAAGGGTCTTCAATGGATGAATGGATAAAGAAAATGTGGCACATATATATATATGAGACACACACACACACTGAAATACTATTCAGCCACAAAAAAGAGGAAATCCTGCCATTTGCAACAACATGGATGGACCTGGAGGACATTATGCTAAGCGAAATAAGCCAGACACAGACATTAGATACTGTATGATTTCACTTATATGTGGAATCTAAAAAAGTCAAACTCAGAATTGGACAGCAGAGTTTACCAGGGGCTGAGGGGGAGGAGAATCAGGAGATGTTGGTCAAAGGGTACAAACTTTTAGTTATAAGATCTGGAGATCTAATGTATAGCTATAGTTCATTATATAGTTAATAACTATAATAATATAGTTATAGTTATTAAGTATAGTTAATAATACTGTATTGTACACTTGAAATTTGCTAATAGAGTAGATCTTAACTGTTCTCACCACACCAAAAATAAAAAGGTAACTATGTGAAGTGATGGATGTGTTAATTGGCTTGATTGTGGTAATCATGTCACAATGTATCTGTATATCAAACCTTCATGCTGTACACTTTAAATATATACAATTTTTATTTGTCAATTATACTCTAATAAAGCTGGGGGTTGGGGAGAACCAAAAATAAATAAATAACTTTCCTTCAAAAATAGGATAAAATATTTAGGAATAAATTTAACAAAAAAAGTGCACTGCAAACTATGAAACATTATTGAAATAAATTATAAAATATTTAAATAAATTGAAACATATTCCATATTCCTGGTTCAGAACACTTAATATTCTTAAGATAGCAATACTCCCCAAATTGATCTACAGCTTCAATGCAATCCCTATCAAAATCCCAGCTTGCTTTTTTTGCAGAAATTGACAAGTTGATCCTATAATTTATATGAAATGTAAATAGCCAAATATTCTTGAAATATAGCCAAAACATTCTTGAAAAATAAAGAACATGGGGCCGCCTGGTGGTGCAGTGGTTAAGTTCGTGCTTTGGCAGCCCAGGGTTCATGGGTTCAGATCCCGGGTGGCCTGCTGACGCACTGCTTGTCAGCCATGCCATGGCGGCGTCCCATATAAAGTAGAGGAAGATGGGCACGGATGCTAGCCCAGGGCCAGTCTTCCTTAGCAAAAAGAGGAGGATCAGCAAAGGATGTTAGCTCAGGGTTAGTCTTCCTTGCAAAAAAAAGAAAAAGAAAAAGAAAGAACAGGGCAGATTCACACTTCCCAATTTCAAAACTTACCAAAAAGTTACGGTAATCAAGACAGTGCAGCACTGACATATGATACACATATTGGTCAATGGAATAGAATTGAAAGTCCAGAAATAAACCCCTACATTTATAGTGAATTAATTTTTTCTAAAGTACCAAGATAATTCAATGGAGAAAGAACTGTCTTTTCAACAAATTATGCTGGGACAACTAAATATTCACGTGCAACGAATGAATTTTTTTAATGGATCCCTATATCACACCACACATAAAAATTAGTAAGATGGATCAGATGTCTGAATGAAGAACTAAAACTACAAAATTCTTAGAAGAAAACAGAGGAGTAAATTCTTGTGATCTTAGCATAGGCAACAGTCTCTTAGAAATGCCACTAAAATTACAAGTGACAAAAGAAAAAATATATAAATTGGGCTTACTCAAAATTAAAAACTTTTGTGCTTTAAACATAACCATCAAAACAGTGAAAAGACAAGCCGCAGAAGCAACAACATATTTGTAAACAATATAATTGAAAAGGGACTTCTATGCAGGATGTATGAACACTTACAACTCAATAATAAAAAGATAAATAAGCTAATTTTCAAATGGGTCAAAGATCTGAATATACATTTCTTCAAAGAAGATATAGGAACGGCCAATAAGCATGTGAAAAGATGCTCAGCATCGTTAGCCGTTAGGGAAGTGCAAATCAAAACCACAATGAGATACCACTTCACAGAGAATATAATGTGTTGGCAAGTATGTAGAGAAAATGGAACCTTACATATTGCTGATGAAGACGTAAAATGGTACAGCTGCTTTTGAAAACAATCTGGCATTTCCTCAAAATGCTAAACATAGAGTTACCATAGGATCCAGCAATTCCAGTCCTAGTTATCTCCCTGAGAGAAATGAAAACATACATCTACACAAAAATGCATGCATGGATGTTCATAATAGCCCCAAAGTGGAAACAACTCAAATTTCCATCATCTGAGGAATGGATAAACACAGTGTGGCACATCCATAAAATGGAATATTATTCAACAACAAAGGAAATGAAATACTGACGCATGCTACATATGGATGAATCTTGAAAATATTATGCTGTGCGAAAGAAGCCCATCACAAAAGGTCACATATTGTATGATTCCATTCATATGAAATGTCCAGAATAGGTAAATCTACACAGATAGAAAGTAGATTAGTGTTTGCCCTGGCTGGAAAGATGAGGGGGATAACGAGGTGATAAAAATGTTCTAAAATTGATTGTGGCGATGGTCTCACAACTCTCTGAATATTACTAAACACCACTGAATTATACACTTCAAACGAGTCAATTGTATGGTATGCTAATGGCATCTCAATGAAGCTGTGTAAAGGAAGGAAGGAAAGCAATGATGGACTGTAAGTAAGGCAGTGAGATGATCCCATCTATGTTACAGGGAAATAACCCTGATTAGAGAATTGGAGAGGGAGGGGGCAGTCAGACTAGAGGTAGAGGGATTAGGTAGGAAGCTGTTACAATCCATACAGGAGATACTGAAAGCCTGAATCAGGACAGAGACAGTGAGGGCAAGATGTAGAGATATTTTGGAAACTATCCCACGGTGACAAAGCTTCTACAAAACAAACATTCCATTTTCTGCATGAGAGTAAAGGGCATGAGTGTAAATTACTACAGTCCTTGGGAAAGTAGCTTAATAACATGTTACGAAGGTCTCAAAACGTTCACACGCCTATTTCTAAGTCCTTATCTTAGGGAAAACTTTTTTAAATGTTTTAAGAGCAAGATATGTACTATATAGCATTATTTAAGGAGGAGGGAACCTAAACGCCCAATAATAGTGGACTAATTAGGAAATGGTGGTATATTCATATAACTGAATATTATGCAGTTAAAATATTTAAAAAGTGAAATTACATAGGAAAATATATGTTATAATATTAAGAAAAATAGACATATGACATGAAATTGCACATACAATTTGCTTTTAATGGTGTAAAAATGTCTAATGTAATTAATTTTTACTAATTCCTTTTTCTGCATGTTATGAAGTTTGTTTCTATATCAAACTTTTGTATATTTTCTACATCTTCTACAATGATAGTTCACTACTTTTGTCAAAAGAAATATACTGTATTTTCTTTTTTAAAGAAAAATAATAGCCATTTTATTCTTAGATTTAAAGGACAAATCCACAGCCATCCTTCACACTTCCCCCAGGGTTTCCTGGAGCACGTGTCTTGCCTGGCAGGGGTCGGGTCCCACTTTTGTGCTATCTTCATTCCCCATCTCAACTGTGCCCAGAGTCTTTCATGTTCTACAATTTGACTCCCAGAGAATCCCTTTGGTGCCTGTCTTTTGATGAATAAAGCCAGTCCCACTGAAATCTGCCCTCATCTCCCACCTGTAGAGGTGGAATGGCAGGTACCCTCTCTCTGCCCAGAGCGGTGGTCCTGCCAGGCAGAGGAGGAAGCAGGATTTGCCATCAGGTGGAGCCCAGGCTCCCGGAAATGGGGAACCTGCCTTTGACCTGTCTCTGCCCATCCCCAAAAGTGAGCGTACAAAGCAGGTGACTTGACATACCCAGCACCTCACATGGAATGAACTTATTTTTTAATTTTAGTTCAGCTCATTGTTGAACATGCACCACAGTCTGACCCAGTTCTGAAGTTGGGGGGGCAGGAGGATGATGGTGGGAATGTGGGTGGGGGGCGGGGGAGGCGAATACAGAAGACTTTTAAGATCAGGTTGCAGCAGTGGAAAGCTGACCACCTGCAGGAAGCTTCCCTCTAGCACATAACTCCTTCCACTAACATCCCTTCCAGGCCTCTGCCCACCACCAGCTAGAAAGCCCACTAATTACTCCTCCAGGCAGCCCGTTCCCCAGGTACTGGCTCTAACTCCTGGAACGTTCTTGCTGGGAAGTCTATCTTCTTCCCTAGGACTTCCAGCCATTGGGTCACTCCCATGAGCCATCTCCAAACAAGCCTAACTCCTTTCCCCACCACGCGCGCAGCCTCCTGGCCCCCGAGTTTCTTCAGCCCCTCACCTCCCCAAGCATGCTGACCTCCTCCAGACAACCCCTAGGTGTCCAGACGTGGGTTCTCTTGTCCTGGCCTCCCTCTCTCTGGCTGCCCTGCCTCCCACTATACACTAACGATCTCACGGCCTGAGCTTGGCCGGTATCTGACTCACCTCAGTGCCCACCTGCACCCGGCCAGAGTGACATTCAGCCAACCCGTGGAAGAAGCCAGTGCTGACAGAAGTCTCTGCGTTCCAGCTTCCACCCTCAGTACCAGCTGGGGTGTGGCCTCCTCCAGAAGCCTTCCTGACTCCCCAGGTGGTTCCTGTTCTCGCAGTAGACTCCCAGAGCACCCCTGCTCTAAGTAACCACAACATGGGTAACTGTCCTGGTCGCGCGGCCTCCCCTCACACTGGGAACTTGGTGAGAACAGGGACCATGTCTCGTTTTCTAGGGGTCCCGGAAACCCAGCCCCAGGGCCCCAACAGGAGCCTGGCACCGAGGGAAGCTGAGGCAGGAAGGAAGGGTGAAGAGTGGTAACAAAGAATGAGAGATGAATGGATGGATGGATGAGGGGATGACAGCTGAGCTTGCCCCGGTCCCCCGACTGCTAAAACAGACACCAAGCCCAGGAGGTGAGATGCAGGAATGGGTGACACCTACCGCGTCTGAAGCGGGTCTCGAGGGGTCAGAGCTGCAGGAGGGCGGGGTGGGTGTGAGGTGGGGTGGGGGCGGGACTGGGGCGGGGGCGGGGCCGGCCCCGGGGGTGGAAGGAAGCGGCAGCAGGGCGCGGAGAGGCGCGGACGCGAGCGGACCGGCGCCGAGGCTCCCGGCACTCGCTGCGCCCACGGCCCGTGGCGCTCGCTGCCCGCGGCCATGCCCTCCTACACCGTCACCGTGGCCACCGGCAGCCAGTGGTTCGCTGGCACCGACGACTACATCTACCTCAGCCTCGTGGGCTCCGCGGGCTGCAGCGAGAAGCACCTGCTGGACAAGCCCTTTTACAACGACTTCGAGCGCGGCGCGGTGAGGGCGCGCGGCCGGGACGGGCTGGGGGGGTGCCCCGGACTCCACCTCGGCCGCCGGGACCGGGTGGGGCGTGTCCAGGACCCCATCCGGGCGGCTGGGACCCAAGCTCGGGGGCGAAGGGCTTCCAGGGTGAGGTCTGCAAGGGGGCCGCGCTTCTCCCCCGGGAGCAGGAGAAGGTGCAAAGTTTGCTCTCATTTCGCAGATGGGGACCCGAGGCTCTGAGAGGCCCCTTAACTGGGCGAATGCTGTGGGCAGCATTACTCGTGCCCCACTTCGTAGGGCTCCTTCCGCGGGTCATCGGGGTGGAGGGGTGTACTCAAGGACCCTGCGGGCCCTTGCCCTGCTGTGAAGCACAGATGGCACCTCGGAGCAACTGCGAGCTGTGGGGAGAAAGCGCAGGTCTGGGGGTCCAGAGGCTTGCGTTCCATCGGGGCCTGACCCCCATCTCACTCTGTTCCCTCTCTGGGCCCCAGTTTCCCCAAATGTAAAATGGAAGGGTTGGCTTCAGGCTGGCCCAGAAGTCCTGGGTGAGCCCTAGCCTAGCTGGTGGCTCAGAGTGGCACTAGCTGATGTCTTCTCACCTGGGAGGTGCACAGAGGAATTTAGAGGGAAGGAACAAGTGAACCCAAGCAAGGAAAAGCCTTTTGCAAACCTGAAGGTTGTCACTGGCTCCCGGCAGAGTGCACACCCCGGAACACTTCCACCAGAGGTGTGCGGGCTCAGTAGAGGAAGAAGAGGGAGGAGGGCTTCCCCTCTCCCCTCCTCATCAGAGACCCTAGAACTGTGGGAGTTCAGGGAGCAAAGGAAGCTGAATGTTTATTACACTTCTAGTCTGTGGTGCCAGGCGCTGTGTGAAGCCATGCACAGGTGGCCTCATTTAGAAGCGGGCTCCTGATGCTGACCTGGGCATGAATTCCAGCCCTATGGTTTTCTCCATAAGCGTTCAGTGACACTCCCAGCCCAGTGGCAAGCACATAGGAGGTGCTCATTAAATGACTATTGTGATAGTCCCAACACGCTGCAGGTGCCCAGGGAATATCTGTTCCTGTCCACCACCTCCGGCCCCTGAACTGGACCAAAAAGGTTTAGACTTCACAAAACTGTCTTCTCACCATTTAGTTGATTATTAGGTCAAACCATATGAAATTGCTCATAGTTGACTTTGACAAAACTGGCAACTTCAAATGGTTCAACCGAATACATCTTGGATAAAATTCAGGAAGTATGTTTTAGGTCTGCAGAGCCTAAAGTAAGAAAATAATAGTCCACTCCTTTTCAGAATTCCAAACTCAAAGTGGGCTTGATCCCTACTCAGGAGCCTCAGAACCTCGCTGTAAGCCAAGTTCAGCATATTAACCTGGCCTGAGCTCCCTTCTCTTCAAGGGAGTTGGGTGTTGAGAATATATCCCTTGGTTTCCCCAGTCAGGAAACTGGCCCTGATGACGGTGGTGCAGTAGGGCTAATGAGTCTTCCATTTGGGATGATGACGCCCCCTGCCATTTCTGAAGCACCTTCATTTATTTCCATTATTTCATGGACTCCCTCAACACCTCGGGGAGGAGGATAGGGTACAGACTACTTCCCCTTTATAAGTAGGCCACAGTGGGCCCTGTTTTCCACACAGCACATGGGCTGGGCTCACTCTGGGCAGCGTGGGGCTCCACACGTGTGGCTTCTCCCCAGAGGAGACAGAGTGGTGTGGCCCTAACAGGTCGTTGGAGGAGGGGCGAGGCACTGTTGATTATTCCCTCCCTCTGTTCTGGCTTCCCCGCCCTGAGAATTCATTCAAATGACACTGTGATTAAACACCTCAGTGAGAGTCCCAGAAGCAAATTTCAGGAGACATTTGCATGTCACATTTCCACTGGGGTGAGACAGGGCAAGTCAGGGGGGGCTGCTGCACTGCAGAGGAGTCAGCCGGCTCCCAAAGGCTCTTTGAAAAAAACCAGCTTTTGAGAAAGTTCCTGTTGATGCAAAGTTACTCCACACTTTGTCTTGCACATCCCAGGGCTACTTCCTCATTGTCCAGTCAGTGTCTCTTTAAGGACAATCTGTCCCTTTTGGGTACAGGTGAAAGAAAAACCTTAGAGGAAATACTTGGTTAGAAAATAGGGCTGTTTCATTTTACACTCATGCTCTCTATAGTGTTTGGGTCAAAGACAGTGTAAACACAGTGGTCCCATAAGATTAGTACCATAGAGTCTAGGTGTGTAGTAGGCTATACCGTCTAGGTTTGTGTAAGTACGTGCTCTGATGTTCACACAATGACAAAAATCACCTAATGATGCATTTCTCAGAGCATGTCCCCATCGTTAAGAGACACGTGACTATACTCAGAAACGTGTTACAATCAACGTGGTTAACAACGGTAACAGTAACAACAATAAAGACTATTTCTAGGCAACCAGTTCAATCATTTCCAGGTCATTGGCAGGTAAATACTCCCACTCCTCCATGCACAGTTCGGTCAAATAATGCACAGGACTGATTTTTTTCTCAATAAATTGGTCACAAATCCCTGATTATTCTCATTAGAGTTCTGCATAGTGATTCAGGACGGGACTGGGAATCAGAATCCCTCACAGGTGAGATTCTGTAAAGGGTCACACCTTCATTGGCTCCCCACTGTCTGCTGGGGAAAGCCCGGACTATGGACTCACACAGCCCAGAGACCAACCCAAGTCTAGGTACATTTGACAAACTGATTTGTTTCTTTAACTCTATCAGTTTAAAGTAATTCCAGATGGGGTGAGTTTAACAGATCTGAAGATTTCTGGGAAATCTTACTTGACCCATTTTCATTCCATGACAGCACTTTTAGGAAAGCTAAGGGCAATAGAGTGATGTTTAATATAGTGTCCTTGAATATATTCAGTCAGTGTAAACGAGTCTTATAACTATATATAATTCTTAAATATATTCAGTGAATACTCTTGTAATGTATTCATGAAGAATACTTTCCAAAATAGCTCCTTCTTGGGAATAAGAATATATTAATGAAGAATAAATATTTCTTTATGACCCTCAATCTCTCTCTCTATCCCCATCTTTCCTCTCTGTCCCATCTCTTTCCTACATTCTGCCTCCTCTTCCTCCCCTTTCTTCCTCTACTCCTTATTCCTCACAATCCCCCAAAGTCCCCCATTTCTCTCTGCTTTTCTGCTGCAGTTTCCTCCTGCTGCTCTGTCTTCCAGTCTTCTCCCAGCTCCCCCTCTCTGCTCCCTCAATACCCGGCTCTCTGGCCCATATTTTCCCCTCTCTGACCCTAAGTCTCCCTAACATCTGCCCCCTTTTTCTCTCTCTCTGCCCCTTGGTCTTCCCTGTTCTTCTGCTTAGTGTCCCCTCTCTCTGCCCCAGTCTCTGCCTTGTCCACCCCCTTAATCTCCCTCTGTCTCTGCTCCACATCCTCCTCCTCTCCCCTCCCAACCCCCGTCAGCCCTCATCAGCCACCAGCCCCTCAGATGGGCAGCCCATGTCATGACTCTCCTCTGTCCCTGCTCCAGCAGAAAGATCCCTCTCTCTGTCCCAGCAACAGCAGGGATCTGGAGCAGAGACAAATGAAACCTTTCTTAAAATGCTGATATAAAGACCAAATGAAAATTGACCAGCTAACGCTTTGCTGAAATATTCAAAAGCCTTAAAACCATATATCCAATATAGAATTGAGAGCAACAAACAAAATCAGCAAACTGGCCCTTCCATGAAATGAGGCTGGTGAATTGCATGTTTCCCTGGTTCCGTGTCTTTCTCCAGCATCTGACTACTGCACTCACCTCCTCTGCCCCAAGGAACTCCATGCTCCAGCCTCTCTCCCGTGTGCTGAAGGAATTGCTCTCTCAGTTCCCTACATCTGAAACGCCCTTCCCTTCTCCTCCCCACTCACCTCACCTCTGAAATCTTACCAGCTCGCATGTGAACTGCCTCACATGCCATCTGTTATGAAGCTTTTCCATGTCCTTCCACCCCACCCCATGTTGCCCCTTCATACTCTATCAAGAGATTGAACCAGGGCTCAAAGCCAGGTCTTCTGGCTCCACTCCCGGGCTTTTCCCATGATGTGGCCACAGGGAACAGTGGGAGGGACTGGGGCTAGACCCTCACACAGTTGTGGATTCTAATCATGAGGCCACCAATTACTCACTAGCATGGTAGATGTCTGAACTCTCTGGGCCTCAGTTTCCATCTGTAAAATGGGATAATCATCCAGTCGGCCGTGCACATGTACTGTATCTATTGTGGGCCTGTTATGGGCCATTCACTGTTGATAGTGTCCACCGTGCAGAATGGACATGAGAATTCAACGTGCTACAGCAAATAGATGATAAACACAGCATTTACCCTGCATACTGGCCCACAGAGAGGCGGGAGGGAGGTCATCAGACCTTGTAGCTCTGTGTACCTTCCTAGGACCTGACTTTGCTGTTTAATGTACATGACCCTGAGATCTTCCTGGAGGCATTTCTCAATCCTCTGTGACGCACCAGTAGTGGCTCCCTTGGATGCCAGAGCCACAGTCACCAGACTCTGTCCCTAAGACGTCCTGAATTGGGTTGGACTGAACTCCTCAGGGCCTGGTTCACCTCCTGTAGCACTGGGCCTGAAGCCAGGGGCAGCCAAAGACAAGCCAGACTGGCAGGCCTGTCCCTGTCTCTCTGCTGAAGACCCTGTCACATGGCATATTGAGTCCCTGTAAGTCTGTCCATCCTGGGTGAAACTCCAGGGCCCCCCACCAGGTGCCTGCAGAGGTAGGTGGGGAAGGGGGACCTGG
Source organism: Tapirus indicus (assembly GCA_031878705.1). NCBI lineage: Eukaryota > Metazoa > Chordata > Mammalia > Perissodactyla > Tapiridae > Tapirus > Tapirus indicus. The sequence continues at coordinate 78,904,466 of CM062921.1, forward strand.
AGGGTTCCATTCTCCTGTGACTGCATCACAGATGTGCTGAAGGGGGACCCCCTGTCCCATTCCTTCAGAGAAGCTGCTTCATCTCTTCCTTATCAGTCAGCATCCCCAGCTGCACATCTGACCCTCCCTCTGACAATCCCCCAGTCCTGGAGAGGATCCCTTAGCCTTATCCCCCTTCCCTTTGTATTCCAAGGTGCTGGGCCCCTCCCTCCCATGAGAGTGTCCACCTCAGATGCTCAAGGCACTTGTTACTTTAGAATGGCTGTCCTCACTCCCTCGCCCCAGCCTTCCTGGCATCAACCCCTGGACACCTTCGGCCCCCTCCAGCCCCCTGGAACCACAGGAAAGCCACTTCCCCTGGAGCAGCCACCCCCAGCCTGCGCCCAGGCCTCACCACACGCTGACTTCCCTTTGCGCAGCCTGCACTGCCAGCACCAAAAATGCCCACCCCTCCACCTCCATTCTCACTCTGGCCTCAGGGTCCCTTCTCCACCGTCACAGGAATTCCCTCCAGGTTTTGAGCCAAGAGGTTTGAGTTCATGGGCTCAGTTTCTTTCTCCTACATCTTCTTCCGGCTACTCAATTTGGCAGTTGTAGTCAAGGATGGACTGCAGTGCAGGGACCCATGCTAGCTCACGGCTGCTCACAGGCAGTGTGGGGCCTGACGCTCTGTGACCCCCAGGAGTCAGGGAGGGAGTACCACATGGTGCTGATGCACACAGCAGCTGGTGGTCTGCGCCCTAGGAGAAAGCAGCCCACTCAGGCATCATGTCATTTGGATTTCTCAGTGGTCCTGCAAGCCAGGCATTATCTTCCCGTGATAGGTGAAGAAGCTGAAGCCCGTGATCTGTCACTTTGGTGCTGGGATGTGAATTCAGGGTCCCCTGAGGCTGGTAGAGCTGTCCTGACTCACTGCCCTCCCCCCACACTCCTGGGTGGGAATCTCTCTCTTGGCCCCACAGAAAGCCGAGGTCTCTGCAGACCCCCCTGGCAGGCAGGGCCCAGAGTGGTGTGGGCCCTGCAGATATCCAGTCCTGGCCCACCCAGTCCCCATTCTGCTTCTCCAGATGGACGTTAGGCCTCTTGCCCCATCAGAACCTTCCTGCCCTTGCCCACGGATGCCTTAGCTCGGGGTTCTCCCTGCCCCCAGAAGCTACCCAACAGGAGCTGCATCCTTCCTTTCCTCCCCCTCCTCCCAGCTCCTCAGGCCATCTGCCCCTCACTGGGATTCCTCTCCCAACTCTGCATCCCAGGGCCTGCTGGCTTCTCCCCGAGGGTCGGCACCCCACAGTACAGACAGGCCCCCCCTGCTGGAGGTCTCATAGGCCCTGGGCGTCAGTACTCTGAGGCCTCCCCAGGCCTCCCCGGGCCTCACCTCACTGCTCTCCTGCAAGGCAGGCTGGGGGGCAAGAAGGTGCTTTCACCCTGTAGGATGGGGCATTCTGGCAGGACACATGTGCTTGCACACCTGTTAGGGACTGGGCAGTGTTATCCCAGCACCCAGGACTGGTCCTCAGTCCTCAGAAACTTTTTCTAACTGAGGCCCCAGGTCCAGACTGCAGAGAGGAGGTTTCCGCTTTCTAGCCACAGCGTCTGGCATCTTCGGCAACCACAACATGCAAGCTGCTCACCGTGCTCAAAGCCAAGAGGTTTGCTGAATTTGCAGTTTCCCATTCCTCTTATGAAGTCCTCCCAGGGGTCCTCCCTGGCAGGTTGGTGGGAGAGGGATGGAAATAGGGACACATGGAGTCATGTGCAGGATGACCACCCCTCCCCTCCATTTACTTCACTATCGCGCTGAGAATTCTGGGTTCTGCTACCAAGGGAAAAGTTCAAGGATTGGTGAAATCTGGCTTAAAAATTGCCTTGGGAGGGCATCGGGTCCAGGCTTCTCAAACATGCTGTTCTTTGGAATGCCCGACACAGTGCTTGAGCCATCGTCCTTCCTTCCCACCTGCCATTGAGAGCTGCAGACACACAGATCATCCAGAAGCCGCGGGGCAGGGAGTGTTGCTCAGCACTGCCACTGTGCCTGCCTGTCTTCGGGAGGCAGGAGCCTGGCAGTCCCAGGGGCCTGAGGGACAGTGCTGCACGTGGCCTGGGATGGCATCTTTTAGCAGCAAGTCCAGCCTCCACCCATGGCCGTGCCACAGGTGTAGGGGGAACTGCTTGGTCTGAATTTCTCGGCATCCCTGTGGCTCAGTGAACTGCAGATGCCCCAGGAGGACTTGAATCTGTGCGACTTCACCTGTACCTGAACCTCCCCATTTTCACTCAGTTATTCGCCCCACTGAAAACAAGAGAGAGATATAGTGGCTGTGCTGGAATTCCAGCTCTGCCGATTAATAGCTGACATGAGACTTGTTGAACCTCACTCTCTTCATCTGTGACACAGGTCACAACTCCCAAAGTTGTGGGGAGCCATAGCAATCTTCAGCAAGCCCTTAGCAAGTTGTAAAGGGCCGCCCCTGTGTGTGAGGGCCAGTTTGCCCCCTCCAGCCCAGCAGGGTGGAAAGGCCAGCAGCCTCGCTACCCTCATTGTGAATGGGGGCAACTGAAGATGACCCTCACCACACAGCCTAGCAGAGGGAACTCCTGCCTGGAGTCTCCACCTCCTCCAGCCTGAGCCATGGGCAGACAGCAGAACGTCCCTCTCGGAGCAGTGCCATCCTTTCCTCCTTCTCTGTCATCCAGGGCCCAGGATTTGTCCATCTGCTCTCACCCAGGGCACAGCACGGAGCCTTGCTAAATGAACTAAAGGATGATAAAAAGACTCGGGGGACCCCAGACGGTCTGATTTGCCTTTTCTCTTCTTAGGTTGATTCTTACGATGTGACAGTGGATGAAGAACTGGGCGACATCCAGCTGGTCAAAATCGAGAAGCGCAAGTACTGGCTCCATGACGACTGGTACCTGAAGTACATCACGCTGAAGACGCCCTCCGGGGATTACATGGAGTTCCCCTGCTACCGCTGGATCACAGGCGAGGGCGAGATAGTCCTGAGAGATGGGCGAGGTGAGCCGCTTAGGCCGCTTCCACTCCCTGGGCTTCCCAGGAACCAAGAGGGCTTGCAGACCCTCCTTCCTCAAAGAGTATTCCTGTATGCATGGGAATAATTCCTGTGTTCGTGGGAATAATGACAAATGTCATCGTGGGTTGAGCACCTGCTCTGTGCCTCGATGTACTGTAGAAGGCGTGACCTTCCACAGGGTGCTAATGAGCCCCAGGCTCTGAGGGTGGAGTGAGAGGTCCCAGGCACACGGCCAGCCACATCCTCCCTCTGCACTATGATCCTTCGCAGGGAAGATTATGACCTCCTTTTTGTCAGAGGGTAACCGGGGTCCCTAGTAGTAAATACCCCCGGGATGTACCCCTAGACGGGCAGTTCTCCAGGTGTGAAGGTTGTGGCATTACTGTCCAGATTCCCAGACATCCAGGCCCTGACTGCCCTCTGTGAGGTCACAGTAGTGCTTGGGCTTCAGGACACCCCACGCAGAGGGGCCATGGGCAGGTCCAATGCTCACAGTCACCAGTTGTTAAACCTGAAGTCCCACTTTTTCCTGAAAGAGAAAAGAACCTAAAATCTGCCCTCTTAAACAAGACCCTCAGATGTGCAGACCCCCATCTGGCCCTTCCTCTGGAGGCCATTCTTTGTGAGAAGCACACAGCTGGCCTGGTATGGAGGAGGAGAGAAGAAGGAGATGGCAGAGGTCAGCTGAGGCTGCTCTCCCTCTGAATGACTCCCCCTTGCACAGTAGCCGCTTAGCGTGCGTGAGTCAAATCCAAGCCCTGGCAGAATTCTGCCTTCCTTCAAGTCGTGGCCCTTCACTTTGCTCACGCTCTGACCCTGGAAGGATGCATCTTTCGATGCCATGCGTCCACCGGAATAATGAGGAGGAGAACAGCTACTTCAGCCTGTGACAGCATTGAACACTTTCTAGTTGACAACGCATTCTCTGTCACTAGTCCATTGTTCTTCACAGAAGTTCGGTGGGGTAGGTAAAACAAGAATGATTATTATTCCATTTTTTAGCTAAGGAAACCAAAACCAAGGAGGAAAAAGGTCTTCTCTACCTGGTGTTCCTAAACTATCAGGCCACATCCCATTGTTTCTGACATGGAATTTAACTTAAGAAACCAAGTTCCAAGAATATTTCTGAACCGAATGACTGAGGCTAGAAGGAGTTTTGTCCCCTGACCTCATGGCAGGAAAAAGGTCACAAAATTCACTCTGTGTTGTGGCGGCCAGAATGTGGAAGGCTGCAGATGGGGCACTTTTCCTTTTCCAGTGGTTGGAAAACGCTAGGTCCAAATCTCCCTCCGGCCTCCCTCACCCATGGTCTTGGTTCTGTAATCCTTCTTCCCACAGACCCTGAATCTCTTTCCAGCAAAAAGCATATGGCACATTCAAACTGGGATATTTAGAAAGGTGTAGGGCAGTGTGCACGGGTGAACAGCAGTGTGCAGGGCCATTAGTACTGCCAGTCCTGGTTGCAGGGGAGGGAGCATGCCAGAATAATCCAGAAGGGGAGTGTCCTGGAGACAGAGCTCCCTTGGGAGGAGCTGTGGCCCTTGGCAGAGATGCAGACAGCCTGGGGAGACACTGCAGAGACGAGCTGGGGAATAAATGTCCTCTCCTCACTCTCCCCATGCTTTCCACCCTCTACTCAAGGTTCTCAGTGGCTGAACCCAACTTGAAGCCCATTGACGCAGTCCATTCCAATCAAGGACAAGATCAAAGACCTTCAGGGACAGGACAAGGTGAAGGGTGGGTCTGGAGAGGGGCACATGGAAGCTATCCAGCATGTTTCACTTATCTATTGCTGTGTAATGATCTTAGTGGCTTTAAACCACCATTTCATTTTGCGCATGATCTTATGGGTCAGGAATGTGGGAAAAGCTCAGCTGGATGGTTCATCTGTGAGCCATGGAGCATCAGCTTGGGTGAGGGGGTAGGACTAGAGGATTCGCTTCTAAGATGGTTCTCCTATCACATGTCTAGCACCTCAGAGCTGCTTGGCATCTCTCTATCTCCACGTGGCATCTCATTCTTTAAGGCTTCTCCATGGACCTTAGGCTCCTCACAGCTTGGTGGTCTCAGGGTAGTAGCACTTCTTACGTGGTGGCTAGCTTCCAAGGGCAAGTATTCCAAGAGACAGGAAGTGGAACCTGCCAGTTTCTTCACACCTGGGCCTGGAAACTGGCACAGTGTAACTTCCACCATATTCTATTGGTCCAAGCAGTCACAGCGCCCACCCCAACTCAAGGGGGACATAGACCCCACCTCTCAATGGAAGGAATGTCAAAGAATTTGTGGCCATCTTTAATCCACTACATGGCACAACAACCAGTTCTTTGGACAACCTGGAAATGAGGGGGCCCAGGGCACAAGTGATTCAATCACTCACAACATGGTAACCTCTGAAATCTAATATTTCACCACTGCACCTTGGGTGAGCATAAAAGTCAGAGGTGGTCACTGTGGTCCCAGGGATCCAGAGCATCTCTGTGAAGGGACAGCTTCATTAAGGCACTTGTATCAGTCTTTTGTAATCTTCCCCCCTGAGCTCTGCTGCAGTCAGTCCAGGCTTTGTCACCTGCCATGTTCCTGGAAGTTTCGTCAGTCACTAGGGTAAAATGTTCCAACACCCTCAGGGCCAGGAGAAACGGAACCATATGCCTTTTGAAAGAGGCATGTGATGGAATAGAAGTTTTGAAAGCCTGGCCCTTCACCACAGAGAGCCGGAGAAGCACGGTTATTGGCCCCCTTTTCAGGAGATGCTCTTGAATCCTGCAAGTCAGGTCTCTATTGACTGTTCACTGCTTCCCCGTAAATAATAGTATAAAGGTAATCATGAACTGACCTCTCCTGCTCTAAAGGACCTGAGAAGCACAACCCTGCCCTTAGCCACCTGCCCACTCTTGAAATGAGAGATGAGATGCCTTTGAAGTCTGGGCTCAGAAGGAGGAAGGTGAAGCTCAGGTCCGTTATGGTTATAAGGACGAGAATGATAACCATTGTTCCCATTTATTGGGTGCTTACTGAGTGCCAAGCACTGGGTGGGGTGATCTCCTGCATTCTTTCACTAAATCCCCACCATGACCCTAGAAATAAGCATTATCATCTCCATTTTATTTGTGAGGAAGCTAAGGCAACTTGCTCAAGGTCACACAGCTTTAAGTGACACCGCCCAAGTCCACACCCAAACCCAGGTGTGTCTCTTCTAAAGCTCACACTCTAGGACACCACATGCTGTTTTAGAATTAAGCTTGATTCTGAATCCACTGTGTAGACACCACAGGGAACTGGACAGTGTCAGTGTATGTTGGATCTTAAGTGACACATTTCTCCAGGAAGCGACTAGTTCAGACTTGGAAACACGAGAGCTGTGAGTCCCTACTGCTCTCTTGGGCAACATGGAAGTCTGCAGTCAGCTGCCATTTCTGCTGTGCATGAGTGTTGCAGGGGGAAGAGGAGTGAACTACTCTGCAGTGGTTTAAAGAAATCCACCGAAAACCATGAAATGCCTTTCCTCTGAAGTGGAAAGGCAGCTCTGTACCGGGGCCCTGGGATTGTTGGCAAAGGCAGTGACCTAGGGTACCGAGTGAAAAGTAAGAGCCCCCAGGTGGAAATCCACAGGCAGGCCAGGGATGGGCACGCACTGTGCCTGCCGGAGAAAGGCAGAAAATCATCGCTCTGCCCGCCATAAAGCTCGATGAGAACCATGCCTGGCTCATGTATCTGGACATGATTCTCGGGGCCCTGAAGTCCAGGGCCCCCAGGCTTGCTGAGTGAGCAGGAGGAGGAGGAACTGGATTATCTTTTACAAAGGGAGTGGCTAACAGCATTGGATTTGATCTTGTGTTGAAAATCCACTAATTAGGTGTGTGATCTTGGGCAAAGTTCAAGGGCAAAGCTGTTCTACCTCCTGAAACCCCAGTTTCCTCGATATAAAATGGGGGAGTGTGTTGAGTGACATGATGCACGTAAAGTACTGGACATGGGCAGTGTGTCTGAGGGAAACCTGAGTATTGGATGTTGTTATCATTCTTCCTTAGGCTCTTCTGACACTTGTCCTTTCCTCACAGCAAAGTTGGCCCGTGATGACCAGATTCATGTCCTCAAGCAGCATAGACGTAAAGAACTGGAAATGAGGCAAAAACAGTATCGGTGAGTTGTGACATCAGACTAAATGGCCATGGGGCCATGGTTTCTTCCACCTCAAGGGCATGCTATGAAATAAACCCTGCCAACAGCTTATGGCCCGTCGTTGCTGATAAGCGATGACCAAGGCACCAGTTCCCTGTGGTGCTCCCTAATCCCCAAGCTCCACCTGACCACCAATCCAGGAAAGATGGTGAAGAGAGTTATGGAAAAAACTTGGAATCAACCATATTAGCATTTAGGAGGAATGGGGCATTAAAAGCTTAGATTTACCTTAAGTTCTCCCATCTCCCATTGTAGGGATTACCCTTCACTTTTTATGTCTTCTGATAATAATTTGATTACAAAAGTGATATGCAGGGGCTGGCCCCGTGCCACAGCAGTGTATTTCACACTTTGGTAGCCCAGGGTTCGTGGGTTCGGATCCCGGGTGCCGGCCGACACACTGCCTATCAGCCATGCCATGGCGGTGTCCCATATAAAATAGAGCAAGATGGGCACGGATGTTAGCCCAGGGCCACTCTTCCTCAGCAAAAAGAGGAGGATTGGCAATGGATGTTAGCTCAGGGCTGGTCTTCCTCACAAAAAAAGGAAAGTGATATGCAATCTACAACAAAATTGACAAGTCTTTAGCTAACAGACCAAGAAAAATGAATGAGAGGACTCAAATTATTAAAATTAGAAATAAGAGATGGAACATCAATACCAACCTCACAGAAATTAAAATGTATAAAAGGGTATACTGTGAACAACTGTATACCAACCAATTAGATAACTTAGATGAGATGGACAAATTCCTAGAAAGACAGAAATTGCCAAAACTGACTCAAAAAATAATCTGAATAGACTAGTCACAAGCAAAGAGGTTGAATTAGTAATTTTAAAACGTCCCACAAAGAAACACCCAGGCCCAGGTAGCTTCACTGGTGAATTCCACCAAACATTTAAGAATTCCTACCAATCCTGCATAGACTCTTCCAAAAAATAGAAGAGGAGGGAGCATGTCCCAACTCACTGTATGAGACCAGTATTATACCAAAACCAGATAAAGCCATCATAAGAAAAGAAAACTACACACCAATATCTCTTATGAATATAGATGCAAACATTTTCAACAAAATACTACCAAACCAAATCCAGCAACACATAAAAGGCATTATACAATGTGACCTGGTGGGGTTTATCCCAAGTATGCAAGGTTGGTTTAATATCCAAAGATCAGTTAATGTAATACACTGTATCAATGGAGTAAAGAACAACAACAAAAAAACCCCACATGATTATCTCAATAGACACAAGAGAAAGCATTTGGCAAAATCCAGCACATAATTTAAAAACACTCAAAAAATAGGAATTGAAGGGAACTTCTTCAAACTGATAAAGAGCATCTACAAAAAACTCACAGTTAACATCATGCTTAATGGGGAAAGACTGCATGCTTTACTCCTAAGATCTGGGAGCAAGATAAGGACGTCAGCTTTGCCACTTCTATTCAACATTGTACTAGAGGTTCTAGCCAGGGCAATGAGGCAAGAGGAAAAAAATGGCGCTCGCATTAGAGAACAATAAGTAAAACCATCACCATTCACAGAGAACATGATCTTGTATATAGAAAATCCTAAGGAATTCACCAAAAAACTATGGGAACTAATAAACCAGCAAGGTTGCAGGATATAAGATCAATATACAAAATTCAGTTGTTTTTTTGTATGCTAGTCATCAACCATCTGAAAATGAAAATAAGAAAACAATTCCATTTACAGTAGCATCAAAAGGAATAAAATATTTGTGAATAAACTTAACAAAAGGAGTCTAAGACTTGTACAATGAAAACTACAAAACATTGTTGCAAGCAATTAAAGAAGATCTAAATAAGGTGAAAGACATCTCATGTTCATGGACCAGAGGACTTAATATTGTTAAAATGGCTATACTCCCCAAAGCAATGTAAAAATTCAACACAATCCCTATCAAAATCCCAGCTGACTGTTTTGCAGAAATTGACAAGCTGATCCTAAAATTCATATGGAAATACAAGGAACCCAGAATAGTCAAAACAATCTTGAAAAAAAAAGTTGGGGAACTAACACTTCCCAATTTCAAAATTACTACACTGCTGCAATAATCAAGACAATCTGGTATTGGCATAAGGATGAATATATAAATCAATGAAAGAGAACTGAGAGTCCAGAAATAAGCCCTTACATCTATGATCAATTAATTTTCAACAGAGGCAGCAAGATAATTCAATGGAGAAAGAACAGTCTTTTCAACAAATGGTGTTGGGACAACTGAATAACTACATGCAAAGAATCATATTGGACCCTTAGCTCCCACCACATACATAAATTAAATTAAAATGGATCAAATACCTAAATGTAAAAGCTAAAACTATAAAACTTTGAAGAAGACAGGGGTAAACCTTCATAACCTTGGATTTGGGAAAGGATTTTTAGATATGACAGCGAAAGCATAAGCAACAAAAGAAAAACAGATAAATTGATGTCATCAAATTTAAAAACGTTTGTGCTTTAAAGGATACCATCAAGAAAGTGAGAAGACAACCCACAGAATGGGATAAAGTATTTGCAAATCGTGTATCTGATAAGGGACTTGTATCCAGAATATATCAAGAACTCTTACAACTCAATAATAAAAGACAAATAATCCAATTTAAAAATGGACAAGGACTTGAATAGACATTTTTCCAAGGAAGATATACAAATGGTCAATAAGCACATGAAAAGATGCTTAACATCATTAGTCATCAGGGAAATGCAAATCCACACCACAATGAGATACTACTTCACACTCACAAGGATGACTAGAATCAAAAAGTCAGATAATAACGACCATTGGCAAGGACGTGGACAATTCAGAAACTTCATACATTGCTGGTGGGAATTTAAAATGCTGCAGCGGCTTTTGAAAACAGTCTAGTAGTTCCTCAAACTATTAAACAGAGAGTTACCATATGATCCAGCAATACCACACCTAGGCATATACCCAAGAGAAATGAAAACATATGTTCACACAAAAACTTGTACACGAATGTTTATAGCAGCATTATCCATCATAACCAAAAGGCAAATACAAGCCAAATGTCCATTAACTAATGAGTGTATAAATAAAATGTGGTATATCTACACAATGGAGTATATTTCAGCCATAAAAAGGAATGAATAAACACTTCTCCAGAGAAAATATATGAATGGCCAATAAGCACATAAGAAGATGCTCAACACCATTAGTCGTCAGAAAAATGCAAATCAAAACCACAAGGAGATACCGCTTCACACCCACTAGGATGGCTAGAACTAGAATCAAAAAGACAGATAACAACAAGTCCTGCCAAGGATATGGAGAAACGAGCCCCTACATTGCTGGTGGAATGTAAAATGATGCATCCACTTTGGAAAACAGTTTAGCAGTTCCTCAAAATCTTAAACAGAGTTACCTACTAGCAATTTTACTGCTAGGTATCTACACAAGGGTAATGAAAATATGTGTCTATACAAAAAAATCTGTACACACATATTCTTAGCAACATTATTCATAATAGCCAAAAAGTGGAAACAACCTAAATTCCATTAGCTGATGAATGGATAAACAAAATATGGTATATCCATACAATGGAACACTATTTGGCTTTAAAAAGGAATGAGCTATGGATACATGCTAAACTGTGGATGAACCTTAAAAACATTATGCTAAATGAAAAAGTCATTTGCAAAAGACCACATATTGTATGATTCTCTTAGATGAAATGTCCAGGATAGGCAAGTCTATGGACACAAATTAGTAGATTAGTGGTTGCCTGGGCTGGAAGTTGGCAGTGGGGCATGGGGAGTGACTATTAATGGGTATAAAGTTTCTATTTGGGATGAAAATATTCCAAAATTAGATTGTGATGATGGCCGCACAACTCTGTACATATACTAAAAACTGTTGAATTGGATCCTTCTACAGGGTGAATTTTATTGTATGTAAATTATATCTCAATATAGCTGTTTTTAAAAATACTACATAATCTAGAGTTCTCTTCTGGAAACTGGTGGTCAGTGGGCTGTATCCAGTCTCTACATGTGTGTGATGGGTCACTGTGGAGTTCTGAGTAAACAGGGCTTTTATTCTCCACATGTCCTCAATCCAATACCTGTCTATTGTCTATATCAAGGCTTCTTTCATTTCCTGTTTTGCCCCCAGAGACGTTTGAGTTTGAGACTTCTTCCAAGGGAGGGGGTTGGAAGGAATCATGCTAAACAGTCGGCATGGTTACCTGGGCTGGCGAGGGGCTTTTGGGGAGCGATGACTGTTACACTTTTCCACAGCTTCCTCTATAGATTCACTTCTTACAAGGAATATGTAGTATGTCAGGGTTTTTTTTTAATCCAATAAGGCAAAGGAAGGGGAATAATGTAGAAGCAGAAAAATACCTGTAATTTATCCATTTTCACTTTTACTTGTTTGGAATTGAGCTGTATACACAACTTGGCGTCCTCCTTTTTTTCCCCCTTAGAAGTATAGCAGAATCATTTCCCCATATTTTAAAAATCTCATAACAAAAATCTTATTATTCTAGTTTTTATATAATATTTCATTGTATGGATGCACCATAATTTACTTAAACACCAGCCTGGCTAAACATTTTAAGAGGTTTCTAATTTTTTATTCTTATAAACAATGTGAAAACCTTTTTGTGAAACTTTTTGTGTATTATTAAGTATTTCCTTAGGATTGGTGTCCAGAAATGAAATTACTAAAGCAAATAGTATAAGTTATTGTGTAATAGTATAAGTATATATTAACAAATTTCTCGTCAAAAATCTTTAACCAGTTTTCACTTCACCAATACTTGCCATAGCTTGCAGTGTATATTTTTTTAACTTTTCTAATTTGTTAAGGTGTCTCTCATCTCTTAGCTCCTTCTCCTTCCCCCCACTCTCAGAGACTCACTGCTGTCAAGTGGTTGAAAATCCCCACTGAGACCACTGATTGCCCCAGCCTCAAAACTACCGTTGGCTCTATCCTCCTTTCCATCAAAAACTTACATTTCCATGAAACAGAATGAATAAATGAGAAACAGAGCCATACAAACATGGATATCTGATATATTACAGAGGGCATCGATAATGAGCAGTGCCGGGGATGTGGGGCATCTGTACAGAAGTGGGAGAAAAAGGAGGAGGAGGAGGAGGAGGAGAAAGAAGAAGAGGAAGAAGAAGAAGAAGGAGAAGGAAGAAGGAAGAAGGAAGAAGGAAGAAAGAAGGAGAAGGAGAAGGAGAAGAAATTGGACTCTACTTCATGTCATTCATAAAACTCAGTTTTAGGTTGATTAGACTTAAATGTTAAAGGCAAAACTATAAAACTTTTAGGCCTAAACTTTTAGGAGATTATTCTTCATGGCCTCAAGGAAAAAAGATTTTTCAAACAAGATGAAAATGCACTAACCATAAAGGAAAAGACTAAGTTCACCTACCTCGAAATGATAACTTCTGTTCACTAAGAGACACCACAAAGAGAGTGAAAAGACAATTCACAGAGTGATGGACAGGAATTATTATTCAAAATATACCAAGGACTCCTACACATCTGTAAGAAGAAGCTTGTCGATTTAGGAGAAAACTGGGTAAGAGATTTGAGAACAAAAGAGATGCTCAACTTCATTCATAATCAGGGAAACCAAAAGTCAGATCACAATGAACTACCACTATTACTACACACACACACACACACACACACACACACACACACACACACACACACACCTCAAAGTGTTAAAGAAGCTATAGAGGGGAGGGAAGGCTCATGCACTGCTGACAGGAGTACAAATTGATAAAACCTCTGTAGAAAACAATTTTGCAATATCTAGTAAAATTGAAGCTACATTATAACCTATGACCCAGAAATTCTATTCCTGGATCCAAATCCATGTGCATGTGTATCTGGATATGTGTACACAGATGTTCACAATAGCAGTAGTTATGAGAGCCAAAATATGGAAACCACACAATGTCCATCAACAGTAGAACAGATAAATAAATTTTGATAATGCTACCCTGCAAGGAAAATCAGCCAGCTGCTGCCTCACAGAGCAGCATGGACGAACCCCACAAATGCAGCGTAGAGAACAGAAACCAGACACAACATGTCTGGTCAGTCCCTAAAGTTTGGAATTATATTGTTCAGAGAAACTTATATAGCAGTGGACAATAAACAATAGCAAAGAAATGATTATCATAAAAGCAAAGATGGTGATTGGGGTAGGTTGAGGGGGAAGAGGGTGTTTGAGGGTACTGGCAGTATTCTGATTCTTGATCTGGGTGCCGGTTATACAGGTGTTTGGTGCATTTTTCTGCATGTGTGAGTGTGTGTGTGCATACATACATGTACAAACATATGTAGATTTATGTGTTCTATTTCATAATAAACATTTTAAAATAAAACTTTTATGTCTTTATACCAGGTGGGGGAGAGTAATCTGATCCCACTGTGGGTAATGTTAAGGATTCATGAATTTGTGATTTCTTTTAGAATATTTGTGTGTAAACCTCTCAGCTCAGGCTCTGTACAATGGGTTTTGAGACTTTTGTACTTGATACAGTGCACCAGGCACTATCTGAGAGCTCTGCACCGCCATTCCCATCCTAAAGGGAAGTTGTTTCTATGCTCCTTCCTCAACTTTCCTCCCCACTTCAACCACCTGTGGCAAAGCCTGTACAGTGAGCACTCCACGTGCTTCTGGCCTTGTGGAAGGAAGGAGTCCTAGACTGTGGTGATATGAAACAGCTTCCAGAGAATCAGGCTGGTTTGCGTCCTGTTAGGTGAGTGGACTGCAAGTCTTATCAGTTCCACACTAATTCAGTCTAAGATGTTAATGGCTGATAAATTAAATTAGTCTTACAGACATTTTGTCTTTGCCCAGTATTTTCCAAAGTCTGCCCTGGAGCATTGGTCCCAAAACTTCCTCCCCAGAAAAGGGTCCCATGGTAAAACAAGTTTGGGAAACTCTTTGTCACATCCCCCTCCTGGAGGTTCACAGTGCATATAAACATTGAGGATTCTGAGAAGTTCTGTGGTAATGGACCATAGTTAATTTTTTTTTAACCCAGTGTTTCCCAAGAGAATCTGGCATATGACTCTTAACGTCCTGCAGAGCAAGTGCTCTATGGAGCACCCTTTGGGAAACACCTCTTTATCTGGGAGAAGTATATTCAGTAGTATGTTTGTGTCACAGGGATGTGACTTTTGGCAGGCTCTAGGGAGAGCAGCAGAGGGCTTTTCTGGTGAGATAATTTGCCCCTTTCTTGGATCTAATCATCACTTTTTCTTCCTCCTTCCACTCATTTGTCCTTTTCAACCCCCCTCCTCTGCTTCTGTTCAGGAAACACGGAACTTTGCGCTGTCTGCATAATCCTTGAGTTCCTCTTTTACATGAACTCTTAGGCTTCCAGATTAGGGTTTAGAAATAAAGTAACAACTAAGAATGTCTCCAATATGTCAGAAAGCCAGCTGGCCCTTGTCACCCAATTAGCCAAGCAGAGAGATGGAGAAGTCAGCACAGGTCACAACCCACCGCCCATGTTCTCTCACGGTGACTGCATATCCTGAGTGACACAGACACACACACACACAGAGCAATATATAGTGTAGTGGTTTCTAATCTACATCATTTAATCTAATCATTCTGTGACTTGCTTTTTTCCACTCCTCATTCTGTTTTGAAGAGCAACCAGTTGACACAGATAGGTGTCGTCCACTATTTTAGCTTCTGGACAGCACACCATCTATGAATAAACCGCCATGCTCACCCACTCTCCTGCTGATGGACACAGGAGCCGTCTTTCATTTCCCAGTTGCTATTTCCCTACATCATTAACACACTTCACACCTTGAGACATTTCATTCTTGTCGATCTAAGGTGTGTGAAATGGTATCTCTTTGTTTTTGTTTCCTTGTTCTTAAATTGCCACATATCTCTTGCTTTCTGTGAATGTACCATAACTTATTCATCCATTCTCCTATTGGTGGACATTCAGCCTAGTTCCCACTTGTACGTTTGTTTGGTTGGTTTTGATATTGTAAACAGTGCTGCAAGAAGCAACCTTGTACAAACACCTTGATGTGCTGGTGCGTTAATTCCTATCAGATGAATTTCCAGAGTTAAGCCCCTCTGCATTGCCTCTTCTTTGAACTGCATATTTCATATGCTTTATTTTTCTGTGTTTTTTATTATTAATCTAAAGGAGCTCTTTATATATTAGATAGTGTCCCTTTGTGATATGTATAGCATATATCATTTGTCTTCTGTTGCTTTTGTCACAGAAGATTTTGGTTCTTTATTTTCTTAACTATATGTATTGTTTTTCCTTTATAACTTTTGGGTTTCCTGCTTTGCTTAAGAAGGCCCTCCCCACCCTGTTACATAAATACTCTTATATTCTTCGCTAATGCTTTTATAATTTTGTTTTTAACTTTAGGCCTTTAATTCATCTGCCGTGTATTTTTATGCATGATGTGAAGTAGGGGTCAAATGTCCCGCTGTCATTCATTACATAATACACTCCTTCCTACCACCTTGGGGTGACACCCCCAGCACCCCGAGTTGGCACAGGATGGCGGCAGTGTGCGTGGGCTGAAGCTAGTGCCTGGGCTCAGCTCCCACTCACTGCCACTCACTCTGTGTCCTGTGAGAGTCGTTTGGTTTCTCTGTGCCTCAATCCCCTCATCTGTAAAATAGGGAAAGTAATAGTACTACCTCACTAGGGGTTTTGAGAGAATTAATGAGGTGAAACCATGAAAACACATAGGCTAGTATTTGGCACATAGAAAGCACTCAATAGGTATTAGCTAGCTTTGTATTTTATTCACATATCTTCTTGTGTCTCTTTCTGGACTTTGCGTGTTAGTCTGTTTTTGTACTCCACAGCCCAGAGCCATCTTTTGATTATCAGAACTTTCCAATAAATGTGAATAGCTGTTTTGTTATCTCACTTTTCTTTTTTAAGTTTTTCATGATGAGAATTGCTTGAATTACATATAAATGTGTTATGGACTGGCATTTTAATGACATTCAGTCTTTCCGTCCAAGAACACAGTGTGTCTTTCCACCCATCCAGATCTTGTGTAATGTCCTTCAATAGAACTTCTAGTTTTGTTCATGCAGGCCTTTCACCTTTCGGTTACTTTATACCAAGGGAAATTATAGCTTCCACCATTCTGGGTGGGATATTTTTTCGTTTGTAAATAAATATTGCTGGGATAAAAATAAATTACTCATTTTTGATATTTACTTTGTATTGACACCTTACTAAACTCTTTTGTTGGATCTAATCATTTTTAAGTGAGTCTTTTTAGTTACCTAGTTATTTGATCATATTATGTAAATGATGATAATTCTCTCTTATTTTATGTTATTTACATTACTGATATTTTTTCTCTTATTGCCCAAACAAGTAACAGTAGCAATGACAAACATCCTCTCTGGGTCTTGATTTTTGAGAAAATGCCTTTGATGTTTTTGTTTGTTTAAAATTATACTTGCTATTGTTTTCTGATGAATACTCCTTACTGTATTTAGAAACTTCTTGGTTCATTCTAATTTCATTTTTGTTTGCCTGAACTTGTTCAATTAACTTCCTCAGAAAGGTTATGTGGGTAGTCTGAGTCTGTGCTTATCCTCGCCCCCCCGAAAAATTCTCCTGCCCTCACCGATTACTTGACTTGATGTAAGAGGTTTAGATGATGATCTTGAAAAAGTCTGTAAACACTTTACACTATCTCCCCATTTTCAGTATGGCAAATAAGAAGAACCTAATGATAGTTTGATTATTTTTCTCTTCCCAGAAGCTCACGAGCTTGAAAAGCATCTCTCTCTTCTCTCTCTCCCTTCGTCCCTCCTCCTCCCCCCCATCTCTCTCTCTTTCTCTCACACATTCTCCTCTCTCTTCAACATTTTAAAATTTAATCAGTATATATCTAGGTATGCCTTTTTTCTTTTTTTCTGCCTAGGATTTACTCAAAAAAATTGAGGTATTTTCAGCTTAAAAAAGTGGTTTTTTTATTTCTTTGGTTTTTACTTCTCCATATATTTCTCTCTCTCCTTTTGGAGCTCGCACTCTCTGCATCTTAAGTCTTCTGTGTCTGGCTTTCATGTCTCCCATGTTTTCATTCACGGCTTCCATGTCTTTGTGGTTTTGCCCTGTATTTGTCTTACATTTTCTTCCATTTTGCACAGAGTAGTGCCTGGCACATAACAGAAACTCAGTTATTAGTTATTGAATGAATACACTTTGTCTTCCAGGAGACCAATCAGATCGCATGATGACCATCCTCTTTTTCCATTTCTCTATTGAATTTTCAATTCAGAAATCATCTTCTTTGGTTGCAGAAAATCTTTTTACTTTATAACTGCATCTCCTTAAGACCTCTCTCTCTCTCTCTCTCTCTCTTTTTTTAAGAAATTAAATGTCTTTTCTGCTTCTTCAGTCCTTCTGCCTGGTTGTTCAACTTGGTCTTCCTCACTGGAGTATGATTTTCTCTCTGCCTATTTATCTGTGGGTATGAAGGCCTTTGGCCCCTGCCTGTCAGGTCTCTCAGGCACCAGTGATATGCAGGGGAAGGGACATGGGTGTTTGGTTTCAGGTGCCAGTAGCAAGTTAGCTGGCAAACTGTCCTATCTCCACGCACTAAGAAGCCATCATCTCCTGACAACCCAAGGTGGGGTGTTTCTGCCCATCAGTGCTGCTGAGAGGTCAGGGGGGTTCTTTCTGTGCCGAGGAAACGTGCCCCATGTCTCTCCAAGTAAACTCTACACTTCAGAAAACGTGAATGCATTTGCTGGCACATTGTCCTCATTGAGCTCAATGTTTACATACTGAAAAAATACAGCTCCCCTGAGCTCTTAAAATCAATTAGAGCCCTTGGACTTCCCAGTGGCAAGGAGAAAATGGTTAGCAATATTTAAATTGATATGATTGATGAGAGTTAACTAATTGATGTCAATACCGGTGGGCTACCAGATGACCGCCGAGGTTTTAGACATATATCGGAGATCCCGTGAATTATCTTCTAAAACAAAGGAAAAAAACAACAAATTAGTTGACATCTGTACACCTGTCCACAGTTTTATCCTTGTTAATGTACCAGCATTGGTGTTGATGTGAACAACAAAGTAGAAAGCTTTCTTAAAGTCTAGGAAAATAGAATATCGTAGGTGAACCAATAATGAGAAATGCAAGGTGCTGTACAACAGAAAACACTTTTCCAAATGCATTTGCTCTAACAGTGATTCCCTCCAGTCGCCGCTCACCTCTCACGATCCTCATGAGAGGCTTCCTGGGCCAACAGGACACCACAACATACACTGGGGTGTTTTGTGACAGTAAAAGCACAAGATGATATTAAAGAGACTCAAGACTTTTTAATGATCTAAAATCTCGATCTTTTACTTTCCTCTCATAAAAGTGATTTAAAGGGAAAGAGAGTTAGGAATACAAAGGGAAACGGTGAAATCCTAGAATGTAAATTTTGGTTTTTAAATGACAATAAGATCTTTCTCCCTGCCCTGAAGAAATGAACAGGGTTTTGTTTTGTTTTTGCAGTAAACAAAAAGAAAAGTAAAATTTAAAAAAAAACGTTAATGTCCAGAGCTACAGGATACTTTTCAAGGACACGAGGATCTACAAATGTTGGCTGGATAGAGTACATGGCCTGTCTTTGCGGGGAGCTATTCTGATTGTAACAAGCTCTAAACCTGCTGTTGGCAGCGGCCTGTGCCTGGAGGTCCTCACCCAACTGCTCTGCTGCCTTGTACACCCTACTGAGAAGACATGACCGCTGTCCCCTTCCCCCAACCACCACACACCATACAGGGGCATGTTGACTGAGCTACTGGGACATCGGACGTCCATGTCAGGTGTGGTGGGGCAGCCTCAACTACTTCTACCTCTAGTGACCAGCAAGGCAGTTCTATGGTGGGGAGACATTGCTGTTGAGTGTCACCTCAAATAAATGAGGTCTTCTGATGCTTCCTTTTCCACTTCTTTTTACACACCGGTGCATACCTACTATTCACTACCCCTCTGCTGTAAGCTCAGTCTCTGGCATAGGGGGCCTCAGGCCTCCCACTGTGATGCTCAGGGCACAGGAAAGTTGGCTGCCACTGGACCTTGGGAGGGATCCCAGAACCTCACTGGACGCATGCTCAGCTCTAATGCATTGACCTGATGGTGGGCACATCCTCAGACCAAATGGGCAGCCTTCAGCCTAAGGAGGGCCAACCCAAAGGCCAGACATTTAACCCAGTTTTCTTCTCCTTCTTTTTCATGCTCAGATGGATGGAGTGGAACCCTGGCTTCCCCTTGAGTATCGATGCCAAATGCCACAGGGATTTACCCCGAGATATCCAGTTTGATAGTGAGAAAGGAGTGGACTTTGTTCTGAACTACTCCAAAGCGTAAGTTTATGAGAACTTAAGGATGCTGGGAAGCCCCTCAGTGGCCAGGGCCAGAGGTGGGACCCTCACTCCTTTCCTGGTGGGGGCCTTGGGCTGGGGGAGCAGCTCAGCTAAGCAGCTCCTCTCAAATGCGTTTGATTATATCTTGGCCATGGAGTGGATCCTCAATGCATAATCACAGGATAACCTGTATCTAAACAACGTTACAACCTGGAGGACGCCAGACACCAAACAAAGCTATGTTTCCAGCCCAAAGTAGAGGGCTTTACTTGGAATACCCCGCCCCCACCCACACCTCATCCCCAAAATGGCCAATTCAAGGGTAGACAGTGTCCAGGGGGTCACCTACATGGCAGGGCTCTGCAGTAATAATCACCAGCATACCTGTGCTGACCTCTGGCTTGCATCCCTGTCCCCATTTGTCCATCATGACAACCCATGACATAGGCGCAGTCACTATCTCCATTTTGCAGTTGAGGAACCAGAAGGAAGTCAGATACCCTGCCCAAGATCCCTGCTAATAAATGGCAGAGATCCCAGTTCTGTGCTCCCTCTTTGTGGTTGAATTACTGAATGGTTCTTAAAGCTTGCTGAACCCTGAGACTCCCTGGGTGCTTATTAAAAGTATGGAGCCCCCAGCCCCATCCCAGGGCTCCTTGGAGGGGCCTTTCAATCTGCACATTGATACTTCAGGGAATTCTCACAATCATGCAAATCTGGAAAACCCTAAATCCATGATTCTGAAACCCGATGGAGCCTTAGAATGCCCTGAGGAGCTTCAGTACCTCCAGTGCCAGGCGACCCCACAGTCAGGATGAGAGTCTCCCAGGGTGGGACCCTAGCCACAGGTGGGCATATCCAGGAGACAGACAGATGGTGTGGTGAACCACCAACCCAGTCAATTTCTGTGGTCACATTTGCTTAGTTGCATAGTTGCTTCCCTCGAGAAAGGCACCTTCTGAAAGGAAAACGCAGAATGCCACACACCCAGGCCTGAGCCAAGGTCTTCCTCCTTTGGACATTTTGGAAGAACTCTAAACACACACACACACACAGCCTCACAATGAGCCTCCACAGAGAATCCCCTCACATCAGAATGATTATATGAGTTTGTCTCCCTGAGGCCTGCATCTAAGTGAGAGGGAGGAAGTAGCTAAGGACCTGACACTCATCAAGTCTCTGCTAAGTGCCAGCTCACCAGGAATGGGTGCTTTTACATAGAATCATCTATTTAACCTTCACAGCAATGCTGGGAGGCAGGTACTGTGTTTCCAGTAAACTGAGGCTCTGCTGGAGCCAGGTCAAGAAATTGGCAAAACCAGGATTTGAATCCAGGTCTGTTTGGGTCCAAAGCTGGGGACTATTTTCCCCTGCTACAGTTGAGATCAACTGGAGAGAAAATTCGAAATCAAACAGCTGGATTAGTATCGCAGCAGTACCCAGCATCTGGCTCCCTGGAAACATCATGGCAATTAAATGTCTCACTTCCCACCCAGGATGGGACAAGCAAGACAGAAGGCCCATGTGAGAGGGGCAGTTGGAGAGAAAATGATAAGGATGGAGAGGCAGTGAGGTCAAAGGAGATGATACTGCTTTGGGGAGTAGTGCCACATCTGCTTAGTGATGGTAGAGGGAAGGATGGATGGATGGATGGAGGTGGATGGATGGATGGTGGGTGGGTGGATGGATGGTGGGTGCGTGGATGGAGGTAGATGGATGGATTGTGGGTAGATGAATGGATGGTGGGTGGGTGGATGGATGGTGAGTGGGTGGATGGAGGTGGGTGGATGGATGGTGGGTGGATGGATGGATGGTGGAGTGAAGACCAGGCTGTGCCTTTCATTTGTCTGCTCAATGTTCCTTAATTTCATTGTCATCTTTGTATCTCAGGAGCCTAGCACAGCAGCTACCACAGAATAGGTGCTCAGTAAATTCTGTCAAAATAAATTGAGTCTGACCCAGCTGGCCCCTCAGTGGCCTTTGTTACCATCTCACTGGCTCTCACTTCACACACACACACACACACAATTACCTTTTCCTTCTCCTGTATCCCCATCTTGGGTAACAACAACCCAGATTAGTGGTTCTCAATCCTGACTGTGTGTTTAATATTATAGATTCCATGCCACCTCACCCCACCGCACTAAACCAGCATCTGCAGTCCAGGCATTCATATATTTTAAAAGCTTCCTGGGGGATTCCAATGTGCAGACAGGGTTAAAACCACTGGCTTAGATGCCTCCCCTGGGCTCATATTCCACCCAGTTGCATGTGGGGTCATATCCATCTCCCGGGGTCTCAGGGTGCATGTCCTCCTCTCCCAGCTCCACTGTCTCTCCCTGGGACATTCAGGAACATCCTTCTACCTGCTTCTCCGGGCTCCATCCCACGTGGTAATTGGAAGGTCATTCTCAAGTGCATGTAGAGTTGGTTGGAGGCTCCTACTACAAAGGCAAATATAATTCTTTTACTCCCCTGTCTCAGATCCTTCAGTGATTGCCCCAACCACAGGTGAGAGCCCAGGCATCTGCCCAGCTCCCCAGCATTCTCTCTTGCCCCCACACGCAAGCCATGTGCATGCGGAACTAGTTTGCAAAGCATCTTCGTGGCCCCTTGTCTTTGCACGCACTGTTTTCTCTGCCTCAAATGCCCTTCTTTCCTTCTTTGTCTGGCTAAGTCCAACCCATCATTTTTTAGGACTTGAGTGAGGTGCCTTTCTTCCCAGAAGTTCTTAGAAGCCCCCGGGCCTGAGTGAGATCTCAGACCTCCCTCTGCTCCCCAGTACTGGCCACACAGGTCACCATCTCTCCCGTAACACCATAGCCCATCTTTGTCCACATCTTCCATGTCACTTGGCCCCTTGAGCTACAGACTGTTTGGCAGGAACAGAGCAAAGAAATCCTGAGATGGGCCCTCAGCCCCTCCTGGCACAGCACAGCTGGGCAGTCAGCTGAGCACCACCTGTGTTGGCACAGTGAGCTGGGGACCATGAGGCCCTAAGAAGAAGGTAAGAGACACGACCCCTGCATTTGAGGAGGTGCAGCCTGAGTCAAGGGGACTGGACCTCACGGAGGTAGCTCAGAAGGATCCCACCCTGAGAGATGGAGGGGAGCATGGCAGAGGGCTCTAGGCCAGTGGAAGCTGTCTAACTTCCCTGGGCCTCAGTGTCTTCATCTGAAAAATGAGACCACAGCTCCTACTCAGGGTTGTTGTGAGAATATAACAGGCCACATATGTCAACCCTGCGCAGAGAAGGTTCTCCCTAAAGACAGCGTTAGTCTTCATCCATTCTTGGTAATGGGGTCAGGCCAGCCAGGACCCACTCCTCCATCATCACACACCTGCTGAGCACTGGCTCCCTCAGATCGGCCCCTGCCCTCAAGGGCTCACAGAGGGGCTCCCACTGTCTGGTGTTATCTTATTATGGGGTCCAGGAAGCCTTCACAGCAACAGGGTATCTGGCCAGACCTTACCAGTCCCTACCTAGAGAAGTGGGACAAGGATACTCTGGCAGCGAGAGCATCATGTGCAAAGGTCAGACGTGGCTGTGCCTGTCACAGAAACAAATGAGTCGCGAAATTTCCTGATGGATCAAAGGAGGAGCAGCTAATGTGTCTACTCACCACTCCCCGTTTGCATCCTGGAGCTCGACTGCAGGAGGTTGGCAGGGCTGATAAGGGAATGTCCTTTTTAAAGGAAATTGAGAAAGAGAACTTGCTTCCCAGTAAAGTGGAAGAGTACAGAAATGTGACTGAGTTCCGGGAGAGGGGACCAGCCTCACACAAGGACCAGGGTGCTCAGACCCTCACCCACTGCACATTTCCTATGAGATGAGATCAGGTAGGGGCAGCTCCTTGAAGGTGCATCCTTCTCCTGGGGCCACAGGGGCACCTCACCCATAACACAGACGTCCTCCTGGGAAGGCGACATCAGAAATGCTGCCGTGACCCACAGTCGACCACTGAGGGTCTGGATTTGCAGCGTTCAATGAGAAATGGGGAGATGGGAGAGAAATCAGAGCTGCATTGCAGAGCTTGACCTTGCAGTATTTGAAGGTCGGGCAAGAGAGCCCAGAGGTGGGGAAGAGGCTGAATAAAGACAGGGAACGGGAGAGTAGGGAAGACTTGAGATGTGGCCTGGATGGACTTGGGATCCAGTTGGACTTCAGGTCACAGTGAGGAGAGGTTGAGGGGAGAACCCAAGGCATCCCCGACGTTATGCATCTGGCTTGTAGGGAAAGTGGAGTGGTCATTATAAAGGGAAGCTGGGGAAGAAGAGGTTTGGAGGGGAAGATGAGCCCAGTTTGGGGGCATGTTGAGGTTCAGAGCCCTGTGCAGCCTGGGGTGGCGAGGCCCAAGGGGCAGTGGGACATGCAGGCTCTGGGCTAAGCAGAGAGGCTTCAGTGAGCAGTGAGGCCACGTGACATCGGGAGCCCTGCAAGGGACAGGGGAGAGGGGGTCCAGGGCCAGATAAAGGCTTTGTTGGTGGGGAGGGAGAGGCATGTGGTCTGAGGGCAGTAACTGCCCCCACCCCTGCTCCCAGCCCCACAGACGGGCCACCCAATGCATATTTGAGGTTGGGCAAAATTACGTATCTGGCAGCTCCCTGGAAGGAGTTGGTGGTAAAGCAAAGGAAAGAGCAGGCCCCTGAGATGAAGAGCAAGAGCCCAGAGAGAAGAGATGAGCTCACAGTGGATGGGGCAGAGTTCTAGTGGAGGGAGGAAGAGAGGAAGCAGCACAGTGCACAGTGATGGCTGGAGCCGGGCCCTCAGAGGCTGGGAGGGAGCAAGAGAGGGTGAAATGCAGGGAAGGGATGGAGAAGAGGGAAGTTGAGGGAGCTCATTCTCTAACTTGGAAACCAAAGACATGAGTTTTGGGCAAGAATAACACCCCACACCCTCATATTGCTACCCCAGCTCAGAAACAAGTCAACTCCATGTCACCAAAGCACTCATAGAAAATAGGATTCATCCCCTTAACTTCACAAATGCTCCCCCAAAGCCCCCGATCTTGGAAATTTTAAAAGTCATCTCCTTCTTCTAACTGATCCCTGTGTATCAATCCTGTGTATTGAATTTTGTTATCAAATCAGAGATGTGTCCCATTGGAAAATAAATTTGTTGGGAAAATGTAAGGGAAAGAAATCTCACCTAAAAGTTAGACAAAGCTGGAAAATTTTAATTATATCTGCTTACATAGCATTTTCTGTTGTTAAAAATGGGTCATAAAATAGGACATAATTAACACAAAGCATAAAGTAGTGTTTCCCTAAAAAAGGGCTTGTTCTATAGTCAAATTGATTTGGAAAACATTGCAACCTCTTCAGCAGTGGTTCTCAACCTACAGCTTGCATCAGAATCCCCTGGAGGGCTTGTTAAAATCTAGATTTCTGGACCCACCCCCAGAGTTTCTGGTTCTGGAGGTCTGTGGGGCCCGGAATCTGCATCTCTAGGGGGGATGCTTGTAGGGATCTGGCTTGTGGGCAGTCCTGGTGCTGCTGATCTGGGGACCACACTGAGAACCCCTGCTCTACAGGATTTTAAGGGTTTGAGAAATCCTGACATAAGGAAATGTCGCTGCCCATGCTCTCCAGACTCCTCAGCCTGGCTTGCCTTTGGGGGCTGTAGGCCCCTCCCAGAGCAGGTGTCACTCAGAGCACTGGTGGGAAAACTGGGGTTAAAGGTGCATTTACATTTCCCCCCTTCTTGTTTTCCTCTCTTCCCCGTGTCCTTCTCTGCTCTTCAGTTTAGCTCAGCTGGCATTTATGGAGTGCCTACTGTATGCCTGGCCTAGGGCTGTTCTAGGTAGCAGCAATCTTACCTTTTCTTTTCCTGTGCCCCTCCCCCATGTCTGCCTTAAGCCTGCCCTGGGACTAGAAAAAGAAAATGCTGATTCCTGCCATGAAACAAGCTCCGTATAGAAGGGTGCTGTTTTAACTTAATGTGGCTATTTTTTTCGAGGCCCATTCTAGGGCAACTGGGCTCCTCCGGGACACTGGGCAGCTGCACCAGGCCATCCTTGCTTAGGTGGCAAGGACAAGCAGCCAGCCTTCCCAGTGAGGGATGTGCGTCCAGACTGCATCTCTCAAACATTCCCGTGCAGGTGGGTCACGGAGGGACACTGTTCACACAGGTTCTGATCAGTGGGTCTGAGTGGATTAAGGGTCTGCATTCCCAACAAGCCCCCAAGTGACGCTGATGCTGGTCCACAGACCACACTCAGAATAGCGAGGTTATACTTTGCTTTCCTGGAAAAAAAAATCTATTAATCTATTAAAACTGTAGCAACATGAATCAACTCATTTCTAATTACCCTTTATAAGAAAAAGGTTGCCTTATTTAGAGCCTGGTCGGCTGGAGGTTGATTCAAACTCTAGCTGCGCCCTCTTGGCAGAATTAAGTTGTCTGACCCCTAGTTTCCTTCCTATGGAATGAGGCTAATGATGCCCAACTGCTAGAATGGCTATGAGATTTACAAGAACTCGAGTGTGCAATGCTCCGTGGTGATGTGCGGCCACACCCTAGGTGAGCTCCCTCTATGATCTCTGTTCTGGGAGGGCTTTCTCCTTATTCCTGAGCCCACAGAAGGAGATCAGCCAGGGAGCTGCCTTCTCAGGCATGGTCACTGCCTGTTTGCTAGCTTTTTGGGGCTTCCACCACCCCCATGAGAGCAGGCCCGGAGGAGGCTACCTGCCACTCCTCCTTTGACAAATGCTTATTGAGCTCCTGGGGAGTGGCGGCCCGATATTAACCAAAACTGGCCCCTTGGTCCCAGCTCCAAGAAGCTCACAGTCTAGTGGGGACTGAGCTGTGGGTAGCTCATTATGATAGCATGTGGTAGACATTCCTTAGGAAAGGAGCGCTGGGGAAACTTGAGGCAGGAGAGGAAGTCGGGGGAGACAGCATCAGAAAAAAGCTTTCTAAGAGAGAAGCAGCCCGACCTGGGTCTTGAAGGATGCAGAGGAGTTCACCACGTTGATTGGAGCAGCAGAGGGGATGGCATTCTGGGCAGGGAGAGCTCCAGTGATCCAGGAGGACCAGAGTGAGGGCCTGAGTAGGGAAGCAGGGCTGAGGTTGCCAATGCAGGGAAATGGGCAAGGAGCCTGGCCTTTACCTGGGGGTGGGGGAAGGACCATGGGGGTTTGAAGTGGGGACGAGATCCAAGGACCTTGGCATTTTAGTGTCAAGGAGAAAGGGTTTGGTTGTGAGATGCATTGGAGAGATCAGGGGAGTTTGGGGCTGACCAGGGCCCTTGGGCTGCAGCTACTCAGAAGTCATCAGGGCCCCGGGTGAGAGCACTTTTCGGGGGCAGAGAGGAGAGGAAGTAAAGAGGAGTCAGAGGGTGAAGATTCTTCCGTGCAGTGGGTGTGAAGGAAGAAAGGGGATGAGTGACTTAGAAGGCCCTGGGGGAAGAGAGAGGGCAGACTGCTGTGCTTCAGATTGATCAAGAACTTGCCCACTAGACCCCCAGAACCCCATGGCCTAAGGCTGCAGACCTGAATGTTAACAGTGAGTGGTCGTCATGGTGCTAATCACTCATATTTGTTGAACTCTTTTTACGTACCAATGTTTACTATACATCACGTCAGCCCTGTGAGGCAGGGACAATTATGCCCATTTCACAGATGAGGAAACTGAGGCACAGCAAGGTTAGGGTCTTTGCCCAAGGCCACATGGCTGGGAAGTGATGGGGCTGGGATTTTTAGGGCAGGCCCATAACACTCTGTGCTAACCAGCACCCATCTCAGCTGCCCTCTCTCGCCTTGGCCTGGCCCTGCACGTGGACTCCCAGCCCCATCCAGGATTCTTGTGTCCAGACCCCAGCACATGAGTAGGGGCTCCGAGACCCTCTGGTCCAGCCCTCTAGTGGTCTGATGGGGAAACGGCGCCCACCCCATGTCTGGCAGCCTGCTCTGCACTGCTGGCCCCTGATGAGACCCCACAGACCCAGGGCGTGGCCTGCGTCCCCTCGGCTCATGCAGTGGCTAACCCAGCCCTGCCTGTGGAAAACTGAAACTCGGGCTGAGGGCACCAAAGAGGCCTTCCCCATCGAACCTCTGGCTCCAGGCCTCTCGGTTTCCACGCCACTTCTGGGCAACTCTGACGACTGTCTCCTCCCAGCCACCTGCTCTGCCTGGAACGGGGCCAGCCCTCCCCAGTAAGCTTTGTTCCCCACTCCAAACAGTGAAACCATGAAACGGAAAATGGAGAAGCTGTTAGAAGAAAGAAAGTGGCAGGGGATGCAGAGGACACAGGCTCTCTCTCCTCTCCCGGCACCAGGCCAGCAGCTGGTACCCAGCCCCGGCCAACAGCTCAGTGCGAGTTCCCGCTCAGCTGTGTCTTTACCTGACTGTTGTTACCTGACTGTGTGACCTTGAACAAGCCAGATGCCCTCTCTGGGCTGCAGGTTCCTCTTTGTGAGATAACAGATCTTTGAAGTCCCTAATACCATATTCTGGTTGTCTGTAGGTGCAGTCATGAGTCACTTGACGACAGGGATTCGTTCTGAGAAATGCGTCGTTAGATGATTTCATTGTTGTGCAAACATTGTAGAGTGTACTTACACAAACCTAGACGGTATAGCCTACTACACACCTAGGCTATATGGTACTAATCTTTTGGGGCCGTCGTATATGCGGTCTGTCATTGACCGAAACGTCGTTATGTGGCCCATAACTGTATGTAGAAACATTTTGCCACTCGATGACATGCAAATATTTTCCTCCTAACTCCACTTCTTTCTGGATCTGTGGCTTCCTCTGAGTACTGCCACATCCCCTGTTTTCGGTGCCAGCCTTCTGTTTGAGGTCAAAGAGACCCAGCTGGGGAGACCGACCCACATGGGGCTGTGACTCTCTCCCAGTTCCCCACAAGATCCCCCAGGGTCCAGGACCTCTTTCCTGGGCACCATGTGGTGCCAGGCCATCCTCAGGACTGTGAGGATTGTACAGGCCTGGGAAGGCCTCTCCTGTCCCAGAAATAAGTCCTTTCCACACCCAGCTGATACTAGAGGTCACAGTGAGGTTTCCTCCTCTAGCTTGATAAGGGTTTCTGCCCAGGATACTTGACTCCCAAGGGAGGTGGAGGAGGAGGGAGGGTGAGGAAGGAGGTAACAAGGGTGAAAGAAGCTTAGGTGGGGGCACTCCTGGGCCCCAGCGGCCTGCCCAGCAGTGGCAAGGCCACTACAAGCATTTGTGTAAAACAAGCATGTGTGTAAAAGCTCTTCCTTCCCCAGGAGGGGCTGGGATAAAAGATGAAGATACCAGCGAGGGCCTGAAGGATGACACCAGTGTTATTCTCCAGCTCCCAGGTGCTGAGTGCCTACTGTGTGCGGCCACCATGGCTCAGGCTGTGCTCCAGAACCTTCCAGGCGTTATAGCCTCTCAGTAACCTGCAGGCAGCTGGTTCGTCCAGCTCACAGAGGAGAAATTGAGGCTCACAGAGGTCACTAGCCTCATGGCCCCAGGACCCTCTCCCGGGCAGCTTGGGCTCCTAGGGGTCCCAGGGCAGCCAGTACAAAGGAGAGAAGCAGTTGCTAAACTGAGGAGGAATCGGAAGGGGAGTCTGCAAGCTCGTGTCAGGTTCTGCCTTGGTATCGTTTCTGTGCCTGGCAGAGCAGGAGAGGCCCCAGCATCTCCTGCTTGTCTGTTCAGTTCCCACCTTCAGTCACTTGGACTTACCTCCCTCGTGCATGCTCACAGGTGGCTCCCCAGGATGACAGAGCCCTCTGTCCCCGTCAGCCACGTTCACTCTGGACAAAACACCCCAACCGTACTCCTCTGATTCTTGGTTGGGGAGGGCATGAAGAGGCTTTGGGACTCCCAAACCTTCCCGTGACAGCGCTGAGCCAAAGCCAGCCCACTGCCCCAGGAGACAGTGCAGGGAGGGCACTGGGCCCTGGCCGTACCCGTCGGGGTTGCTTCGTGAGGAGGGGCTCAGCCCTCCCCGGTGCCCATGGTGGGGGAGGGCAGGAAGGGGAGCCCTCTGGAGGAGCACTGTGGGCACAGTCGCCTCCCCAGCATCTGCACTACCCTCTCAGACAATGATGGAAGCTGCCCGAGCCCCTCTAGGGCCTGGAGGCCTGGGCTCAGCGCCGAGCAGTGCAGACGCCCTTGTGCATCTGTGCTTGAGGCAGAGGCAGGTACTCGCACAGATGGGTCTGTACTTGATCTGCCTTCAGTGCTGCAGGGACAGCATCATGAGGCCAGCCTGGTCTGGGGAAGGCATGACTTCCCTCAGATGGAGGGAGGAGTGGAGGTCCGCTAGGCGAGCCCTCCAGATACACTCACCCAGTATGCTCAGGAGGAGAAGAAAGAGGGGCGCAGGGCGTTCCAGGCCCAGGGAACATGCAAAGGCCTCGATCAGGCCTACAAGAGACAGAGCAGGTGGGGAGGTGTGAACTCTGGAGGAGTGGGCAGCGAGTGCGACAGTGGGGAGGGAACAGATAACTGCTCCTGACGATCAGACGTGAGTGTGCCAGGGAGAGAAACTGAGGCAGAGTGTGTCACAGTGAGCGCTGGCTGGAATTCCCAAACCTCTGTCCTGCGCCTTGCCTGGGTTATGTAGGGAAGCCTGGGAAGCCTCTCCCCTTCTTCTCCACCTTGCCAGACCCATCCCACACCTGCCTCCTCCACAAAGCCCCTGGGACTGCCCGGGTCCCTCAGATCTCACTCCTTACTGCCTGCAGCTCGCATTGTGAATTCAGCGAGCTCCTGTCCCCAGTTACTTTGCTGTCCTGTGTAAGGAGCATTTGAAAACTGTGTCCTCAGCACCAGGCACAGAGCCAGAGTTAGGCAGAAAGTAAATGAGGGTTAAACTCAATGGAACTGTTCATGCCCCGCAAATCCAGGAGACTTGGTAGAGCAGCTGCAGAGGAGATAGAGCGCTCTGTCCCTGGAAGCTTGCACAGAACTGGGCCCACCGAGTCGGGGCAGCAAAAGTTTGATGAATGAATGAATGCACCCATGGACGAAAGCATGCATAAATGGGATTAGAGGCACCCTAGACTGTTCTCGAGGGTAGGAGGCAGGTCTTTTTCATAGGGAAGGTGCAGTGGGAAGAGCATCAGGCGTGGGTCTTGGTTCCACAAGGCCAATCAGTTGCCCCCTTGGAGCTGCCCTGGGTTCAAGTCCCTGCTGCCCAGGGGTGTCTAGGGGTTCCATGAGTCCATGGTGTGAGGGACTTTGCAGAGGGAGGCGAGGCCAGAGCACTGTGAGGGGTGACGCTGTCTCCTGGTCTGCAGGATGGAAAACCTGTTCATCAACCGCTTCATGCACATGTTCCAGTCTTCCTGGAGTGACTTCGCCGACTTTGAGAAAATCTTCGTCAAGATCAGCAACACTATTTCTGGTGAGTGTGCCTTTGGGGGCTCTCGTGGTGCTGGGGAGAGGGGTGATGCTTTCCTGTGGGAGGCTTGCCAGGAATTGGAAAGGGTCGCCCCACCCACTCCAGCGCAGGGGCCAGCCAGCCAGGCAGAGCTGCCCAGGCCTCCCCATCACCCAGGCCAGCACCCCCTGCACCCCATGCAGTTTGCTTCATCACGGACCACCCTCATGCCCGGAGGTTCCTCCTCCTGGGACACTCAAGGTTGAGCACCCTCAATCTCATTTCATCATCAAAAGTCTCAAAAATATCAGAACCTTTTATTTATATACATCAATCATTTATGATGTTTCTGAACAGAGTAAAGGCAGAACTTTGCTTGTTTTTTAAAGCATTTGCATAAAAGCAACACTGGGTTCTTTTGGACTGGGATGTATTTGGTAGAGCAAAAGCTTAATGATTGCCAGGGATGATGGGATGAAGACTAGGTATTGAAATAGGCACCTGGGAGAAAACTGCCTTTCCGAACGCCTCCCCGGGATGCCCTCCGCCACCCTCCTTCTCCCTTCATCCTGGGCAGAAGGGCCTGAGGGTTTTGTTTTTTTTTCCTATAGGTATAATATGTTACAGCAGCTCTCTAGAACTTTTTCATCTTGCTTAACTGAAACTTTATGCTCATGGATTAGTAACTTCCCATTTCCCCCTCCCCCAGCCCCTAACAACCACCATTCCACTCGTTGATTCTATGAGTTTGACTATTTTAGATATCTGATATAAGTGGAAGCATGCAGCGTTTGTCTTCCTGTGTCTGGCTTATTTAACTTGGCATAATGTCCTCCAGGTGCATCCATGCTGTCACATATTGCAGAATGTCCTTCTTTTGTAAGGCTGAGTAGGATTACATTGTGTGTATATACCACATTTTCTTTATCCATTCCTCTGTAGATGGACATTTAGGTTGTTTCCACACCTTGGGTCTTATGAATTGTGCTGCAATGAACATGGGAGTGCAGATAGCTCTTCTAGATTTCAATTCTTTTGGATAAATACCCAGAAGTGGGATTGCTGGATCATATGGTAGTTCTGTTTTTAATTTTGGGGGAACCTCCATACTGTCTTCTATAGCGGCTGAACATTTTGCATTCCCACCAGCAGTGTACAAGGGTTCCAATTTCTCCTCATCCTCACCAAAACTTATTGTCTTTTTTTTTAATAATAGCCATCCTGACAGGTGTGAGGTGATATCTCATATGGTTTTGATTTGCATTTCCCTGGTGATTAGTGATGCTGAGCTTTTTTTCTTATACCTGTTGGCCATCACTATTGTCTTTTTTTGAGAAATGTCTGTTCAAGTCCTTTGCCCATTTTCTAACTGGGTTATTACTTTTTCTGCTATTGAGTTGTAGATGTTCCTTATATATTTTGGAGATTAACCCCTTATCAGATATATGGTTTGCAAATATTTTCTCTCATTCTGTAGGTGGCCTTTTCACTCCGTTGAGTGTTTCCTTTGCTGTGCAGAAGCTTTTTAGTTTGATGCAATCCCAATTGTCTATTTTCGTTTTTGTACTTGAGAAAGGGGTTTCCCAGGAACCTGTTGAGCCACTAAAGGCCAGCTCAGGGAGAACAGGGTGGTGCCATGGCCTGACCTGGTTGTCAAGCAGTTGGGCACAGCGGGTGGAACCTGCGATCAGCCAGCTGCTGGGTGAACGCCCAGAAGAGGGGACCCAGCAGGGACTCCGGCCCTTGGCCGGGGTCAGGAGGGCCATGGCCCAGGCTGCCTCCACTCAGAGCTCAGGCTGAGCTGCAATTCTCTTCCCTGTAGAGCGGGTTATGAAACACTGGCAGGAAGACCTCATGTTTGGCTACCAGTTTCTGAACGGCTGCAACCCCGTGTTGATCCAGCGCTGCACGAAGCTGCCTGAGAAGCTCCCAGTGACCACGGAGATGGTGGAGTGCAGCCTGGAGCGGCAGCTCACCTTGGAGCAGGAGGTTGAGGTAGGACCTGGTTGGCTGGAGATAGTGGCCCAGGCCAGAGGCCCAGCTCAGATGTCCCAGCTCAGACAACTGAGTCACACCCTACTGGGCAGAAACCACTTCCGGCTGGCCAGTGCTCTCTGGCCCCCAGGCCACTATCTCCGGGCTTATCTGTCTGGCCGATGGTGAGATCGGCTGCCCTCTGTGAAGCGGCCTCTTCCTTTTCCTGGGCATTTGTGATACTGTCTTGTCCAGTGTAGGAGGGGGAATTGAGGGTGATATTTCTCCATGCTGCTTGGATCTGGGAACATAATATTTTCAGTATCAATAATTAAAAGAGCTCCCTCTGACTAGGGCCTGGTATGGGCCACACATCACCATCCAATTGCCCGTCACCTTGCAGAGGTGAGGAAACCGGAGGAAGAAGCAAGCCTTGCCTCAGAACAAAAACAAAGGGAGAAACTCATGGAATTTTTGACTTTCTACTTAGAAATGTTGGTGTTGTCACTTCTGCCTTCACCCTCTCCCCCTTCTCTTGGCCCTCACTTGTAGAGTCAGCCCTCTTCAGTTCCAGGACTAACCAGTCTCAAGACAGAAAGGGTTCAGACTGCCTCCACCGTGGACCTGGTGGGACTCGGTGTCAGGCCCCTTCCATGCTGGGGACTGGAGACCCCGGGAATGGCCTTTGATCTCCCATCAGTTGGCCTCTTCCCACTAGAGCCACTAGGCCTCCTGCCACCTGCCCCAGGCATCTTGGTGGCCTTCTGCTGTTTCCAGTCGCCATGTCTTGCTTGCTTAGCTCGCCTCGGGCCCCTAGCCAGAGAGGGATGATCAGTGCCATCTGTGGACAGACTTCCCAGCCCCCACATCCTGCTCACCTAACTCTGGAGGGCCACCTGCCCAACTGAAGCCCCCACAAAGGCAGTCCTGGCCCCTCCTCATGGACCTGCCCAGACCCCAGGACACTACCTGATCACATGGACAGCTGACACCACCACCCATGCAGGCATGCTCACAAGCATGCACACACAGCAGTATTCCTCTATAGATTCTGTTCCTGGATGTATTACCATTGATTCCATGGCTGTAGGTTTCCAACTTCAAATCAGAGAATCACGGAAACTTAAAAGCCAGAGAATCCTAGAATTGGAAGGGACCGAGCAGCCATCTGTGCGTCCGGCCACCCGGGCAGGGTGACAGCCTCTGCTCAGGAGTCCTTGCCACCTCCAGGGCAGGTGGGTTATGGCACCTTTGTCACAATGGTCATCTTTCCTTTGAGTCTTGATGCTCAGCTGTGGTTTTGGTCATGAAACTATAATCTAATAGCCACCATTGACTGGACTCTCACACACCCACCACCCCATCTCTTACACACCCACCACCCCATCTCTCACACACCCACCACCCCATCTCTCACACACCCACCACCCCATCTCTCACACACCCACCACCCCATCTCTCACACACCCACCACCCCATCTCTCACACACCCACCACCCCATCTCTCACACACCCACCACCCCATCTCTCGCACACCCACCACCCCATCTCTTGCACACCCACCACCCCATCTCTCGCACACACATCACCCCATCTCTCGCACACCCACCACCCCATCTCTCACACACCCACCACCCCATCTCTCACACACCCACCACCCCATCTCTCACACACCCACCACCCCATCTCTCACACACCCACCACCCCATCTCTCACACACCCACCACCCCATCTCTCACACACACATCACCCCATCTCTTACACACCCACGGCCCCATCTCTTACACACACATATATTGCCCCATCTCTTGCACACACACCACCCCATCTCTTACATACACACTGTCCCATCTCCTCCACCCACCAGCACAATTCTTAATTCCCACAGTTATTGTACTGCCTCTCTTTGGCAGCATCTTAGTGATCTGTATGAAACTTGTGGCCTACTAAAACTTCTAAGTTCTTTTCTTTAGTCTTCACCTGTGCAATTTATTTTTTTTAGAGAAATTCTTTCTGTGTTGTTGGTTTTGATTCACTGTTAAAACTCTTCAAGACTGTTTTAGTTCATAGACTTTGTATTAGGATTTTTTGGTTTCAGGTCACAAAAATCAGCTCAATCTGGCTTAATCTAAGAAATGCACTGGCTCAGGCAACAGTAGGAAGCAGAGATAACAGCTCAGGCAGAGCTCAGTCCAGGGCTCAGATGACCCACTGGCATCGTCTCTCCATTTCTCAGTTCTCTGCCTCTGTTGGATTTTGTTTCTTAGGAGGGTCTCCTCATGTGGAGGTAAAGATGACCACCAACAGCTTCAGACTTACCTTCCACCAATTTAGGAAACACCACCCAGTCCCAGAAAGGAAGTCCCTATTTCCCTACATTTCCAGTAAGCATCAAGGGCCTAGCTTGAGTGGTGAGATAATTCCCTGAACCAATCACTATGGCCAGGAGAATGGAGCATGCTGACCAAAAGGAAAGGACAGGGACACCAGACAAGCAAGAACACCAGTGTCTACTACAGAATCCTGCAGTGTCAGAACTGGGAGTTAGGGTTGGCGCCCTCACTTTCCACAAGGATGAAACTGATACCCGGAGAGAGGAGGTGGCCTGGAATAACAGAGAAATGCCCCAGATGCAGGCTCAAATCTCAAGCCTCTTGGTTCCCAGGCTTGGGTTCCTGGGCCTCCCATTAGCCCTTCATTCATCACATTAGCTAACTTGGGTTGCTTCAAGATTTGATTGGCAGCCATTCCTTCTGCACAGTAGTCACTGATGGTCACGTCCGCTCTGAAAATCCAGTTATCCAGCCCATCGTGGAAGCCCAGTCAGCCCTGTGACCCAACAGCCTGGTGTCTCCACCTTCTTGACAAGACGTCTGGAAGGGTCCTGTCACAGCTCTCCTGGATCCAATCTCTCCCCACCCTCCCTCTGCCGTGGCCGGCTGGGACAATCCCTCAGTCCCCACCCCTGCCCCACACACATCGCGGTCAGATTGCTCAGAATTCATCACTGGTATCAGACAACTGCCAGGTCCTCCGCGTCCGAAAAGGAGGAAGATGGAGGCCAGGCTGAGCCCCTCTCCCCTGTTTGGTCCCGCTCGGCCGGGATTTGTGGAGCGCGCGCGCAGTGGCCACAGCGCGCCCTCTGCAGGCAGAGTTGTGGGCACGCATCTCACTTGAGCCCCTGCTGACCTGTCTCTGCCACATCGCAGACCCCCACCCCTGCCCAGCGGAACCGCGCCCCTGCCTCCATTACTCGCTGAAAACAAGAAAGGCTTAGGAAGAATCGCTGCTTGCCCTCTACCCGAACTCCAGTTTCTGACCCGAGCAGGCTCCATCCTTGCGAAAGGAGCCCTCGCGGCGCTGAGGTTGGGCTCCCTCTAGAGGACTCAAGTGTAGTCTGAAAAGGGCAGCTTTCTACCTTCCCCAAATCCCAGGCACATCCGTTTTGTACTGAAATATAATAACTACAGTAAAGGGCACAAATCCGAAGTGTCAGCAAGCTCAGTGAATTTGCACCAAGTGACCCTACTGTGCCACCAGCTTCAGACCAGGACACAGGACACTCCACTCCTGCGAACCACCCCCCCAGCCCTTGCAGACCCCCTCACCCCTGAAGATCCTTCCAAAGACCTCCACTGGCCTTGAAGACCCCCTCATGACCCTGTAGACCCTTGCCTCTGTAGACCCCACCCCTGTAGGCCTCCTTGCAGAACCTCCCACCCCTGCAAACCCCCACCCCTGCAGACACCCCCTGCAGACTACCACCTGCAGACCTCACCCCTGCAAACCCACCCCCCTGCATCTCTCCTCCCAAGAGTGACCCTTGCCCTGACCGTGACACCCGGGTTTGCCCAGTTTTGGACTTGGTGTCAGTGGGGTCCTGCAGCGTCACTCTTTGGTATTTGACTTTTCTCATCTATTTCATCTAAACTCTGTCTCCTTTCTCCTTACCAAACTGTCACTTTGGGTGGTTTTTCAACATATTTCGTGAGGTCAAGCAGATTTCAGGTACGACAAATGCAGACTTGGCAGCTGCCATTCCTTCACCTTACCAAAAAACTGCTACAACCTGTGAAAACTCTTGGTGTGAATCAGCCTTGGAGTCAGAGGACAAGAGAATGTCAAATTCTGAACTCACCGAGTTGCCAGGGGCCTCCAGAGCCACCTATCCCTCCCTCTGGGACTGACTCTTGGGTCCATCTCTGGCTGAAACTGATTTGGACCTATTTCCTCTTGCCTCCTCAAGCAAGGGAACATTTTCATCGTGGACTTTGAGCTGCTGGATGGCATCGATGCCAACAAAACAGACCCCTGCACGCTGCAGTTCCTGGCCGCACCCATCTGCCTTCTGTACAAGAATCTGGCCAACAAGATTGTCCCCATTG
This sequence comes from Tapirus indicus, assembly GCA_031878705.1. NCBI lineage: Eukaryota > Metazoa > Chordata > Mammalia > Perissodactyla > Tapiridae > Tapirus > Tapirus indicus. The sequence goes on from CM062921.1 coordinate 78,941,771, forward strand.
CCATCCAGGTAGGCCGCCCAGCCCTGCTCCTTTTCTGAGTGGCTCCACGAACCTCCAGGAGGAGGAGGCAGCTCTGCTTCGCATCTTCTAAGGAGGGTGCTGAAAGCTGGACAGGAAAAACAAGAACTTAGGGCTTCCTGCCAGCTGTGGGGAGGGCTGTCCACAAGGGGCAGAAAGGGCTCCATTTCCCAAGACAAGCTTGAGAAATCCCTGGCAAGCCAAGGCGTTTTGCGGAGGACCTGCCCTGGGATGATATACTGTGTCCCCCAGGCCAGCATCCTGACCAGGGCCTCAAATCAAAACGCCAGCACGGGCCTGGCAGGTGAAGCTGTGAGATGAGCTGGAGGCTGAGGCCAGGGAGAGGCACCATGGGGGCTGGGGTCAGGAACCGGGCCAGCCCTGGGGTGCTGCCTTCATGTGCCCACATGCTCTTGTTTCCACCAATGATGGTGGAGAAAGAGAGAAGGAGCAGTTTAGGGGACAGGCAGGTAGAACTTCATCTCCCTGCATTCCTGGCTGCCCTCTGCTTTTTCACAGCCACACTGTGGGATCTGGTACACAGACAGCAGGACACAACACCCAGGACAGGACCAGGTGTGGGTCCATGAAGGCAGGGCACGGGGAGACAAGCATTCAGCAAACATTACTGGGAGCCAGCCATAAACCAGGCATTGGGCGCTGTGGGCATAATAGCAGCTGGTTTTGCCAGATGCTAATCACATGCAAGACTATCCTAAGGGTTAACCTGCACAGTCCACAATGCCTTACCATCGATTCTGAAATCTAAAAGATTCCAACACTGCTAGGTTTTTCAAAAATTTGCAACAAATTCATTGGCAGCAAAACTTGCTCTAAACCAACAGGAGGGGCTGTTTGGAGGCTCTGCCCCATTCAGTGTGATAGGCATATGTATCACTGCAGAAATACTAATATGTCTGATTATAAAATATGTTGCCCCAGAGCCGGGGTGGGGAGAGATGTGTCACATAATGAAGTATACACACTGCTAAAATCCTTAATACCCTGGATTCTGAAACATTTGGCCATCAGGGTTTCAGACTAGGACTTGCCTTTATCCATGTGATTGTCACTACAACCTTCCAAGGTAGGCGGGCCGTACTGCTACTATCATTTTACGCAGATAAAGAAACTGAGGCACAGGTGCACACAGACGGCAGCAGAGCTGGGATTCACGCCAGGCTGTCTGGTTCCAGAGGTCATACCCTCCCCACCCCATCCCCACCCCTGTCTCCCGGTCTCTGGGGCTTGTCTCCCCCAGGGGAGTTCCCAGCCTGTTATCAGAGAGAAGTCGTATGCTATGCTTAAGACACTAAAGCAAAAGGTAAAGGGACAGGTGATGTAAGGGAGGTGAACAGAGAGGAGCCATTTACTGCTGGCAGGCGCCTCTCAGGCAGCCTGTCCCCAGAGGCCTCCTGGAGTGGCCTAGAGTCAGGGCCTGGCTGAAGTCCCAGCCCTGCCCCTGCTAGCACAGGTCACAGAATGATCCTGAATCTCGTCCCTCTCCTGAAAATGGAAACTTTGCAAACTATAAAGAACCATGCAAATAATAGCCAGAGGATAATAAATCCAAAATCTGGTCCAAGAAAATAAATAACCCCCTCATGAGGCTGATGAAAGAAAGAAAGAGCACAAATATGTAAGATTAGGAATAGCAAACAAGACATAATCACAGATTTAAAAAACATAATAATGTGGCAACAATCTGAAAAGCTAGTGAAATGGATAAAAACCTAGCAAAATATGAATTATAAGAAGAAATTGTAAAAAATAGATCAATTTCCATATCAGCGATTGAAAAGCTGATTAAATGCCTAGACTGCTGAGAGGCCCATGTGATGAACAGCTGAGTTTTAGCCAACCTTTAGACAGCAGACATTTCCAGAGCTCTGTAAGGTCTGTGGGCACTTGCATTCATCCTGTGAAGCTGGCATAACCTTAGTGCTGAAACCCGATCCCAGCGGGCTCCAAAAGAAAGCTGAAGACCAAACCAAGTTACAAATATAGATTTTAAAAGAAATCTAAAAATGACACCAGCAAAGAGAATGCAGGAGGGTAATAAATGACTAATATGTTGTAACCAAGTAGGGTTTATTCCAGATGTTTCGGTATCAAGAAAACTACCAGCATAATTCATTACGCCAATAAGGAAAGAAGTCTTCTGTTTGTATCAATCGACACTAAAAGGGAATTGAATAGGCACAATTCATAAAAATCAAAATAGTAAGAGAAGCAATAAACTCACATATGATAAGGACGGGAAATATCATGCAAAAATGGCACCTCTAAAGCCATTTCTGTTAGAGTCATAAGGCTGACTTCATGATGGTTATTCAGTGTTGTCCTGAGGTCCTAGCACATGTGATAAACAAACAAGAAAACAAGGTAATCAATAACCTGTGAAAAAACAGAGAAGGCTATCTTTGGGTAATGATATGACCGTGGACCTAAAAAAAACCTAAGAGACTGTAATTTTTTAAAAGCTACTAGAATTAATAAGTGCATTTAGCAAAGTGTCGATGAATATACTCCTCAAAAACACCATTAGCTTTTCTCCAGGCTAACAATAACACATAATATTCATATAAAGAGAAACTATAAAATTTTTAAAGGATGTAAAATGAAATCTTAACAAGTGCTTTGATATTGAATAAGAAACCTTTGTGTCATGAATATGTCAGTTCTACCAAATTTCTTCATACGAACTTAATGCACTTCCAATTAACATTTCAATCAGATTTTGTCTTTTTGGGGGGGCAGGGGGAAGAATAGGAAGGTGAGAAAACTGAATAAAAGAATTCAAAGAGTCATACAGAAAAAGAAATATTCAACAATAGCCAAAAAAAATTTTTTTCTGTGTGTGAGGAAGATTAGCCCTGAGCTAACATCCGTTGCCAATCCTCCTCTTTTTGCTGAGGAAGACTGGCCCTGGGCTAACATCCGTGCCCACCTTCCTCTTCTTTATATGGGATGCCGCCACGGCATGGCTGACGAGCAGGGTGTCAGTCCGCGCCCGGGGTCTGCCCCTGCGAACCCGGGGCTGCCAAAGTGGAGTGCACGAACTTAACCACTACGCCACCAGGCTGGCGCCCAAAAATTTTTTGAAAAAGAAAAAACAGGGAGGAGTTTCTTTGCTGGATATCAAGGATACCATGAGGTCACTCTTCAAAGCAGATGCTGTGCATGAGAACAGACAGTGTCTAGATAAAGGGTCCAGAAACAGCCCCCATACACAAGAATTCAATGTATGACAACGTTGGTTTTTCAGCTCAGTGAAAAGGGATGGAATTTCAGTGGTGCCATCACGACTGCCTTTGCATAAGGGAAAAATTAAATTGGACTCTTTTGTCATACTATTTGCAAAAATTAATGCCAGATGAAGTAAAGATTAAAATGTAAAAAAGTAAAAGAGAATTTAAGAAAACAATGTATAATGTGGGTGCTAAGGAGACTTTTTAAAGTAAAAACAGGAAATGAAGATGTTATAAAGGAGAAGATAGGCATGTTTGATTGTGTAATGTTTTAAAAATTGAATGGTAAAATATACCATAAACAAAGCCAAAAGGCAAATGATATTTTGGGGAAAATAACTGTGACATGGTGACAGGTAAGGATGAATATCTATAATATACAAATTGCTTCTTCAAATTGATAAGGAAAAAACAAGTATCCCAACGGAAAAGTGGGCAGAGACTATGACTATGCAGTTGATAGAGAGGGATGGTAACCATCAGCAGATGGAAAATTCTCCACCTCACCAGTAGTTAAGGAAATGCAAATTAAAGTTACAGTGAGACATTGCTTCTGAACCATCAGGTTGGGGAAAAAAAGTGGTAACACCCAACCTCCAGCAAGGACGGCGTCCCCACTCTCCAGCCTAAGTTGTCGCAGCTGGGGAGGTGCACACTCTCCTAACTGGGCGGACTGGACAGTCAGTACCTGGGCCTGCACCTGAGCAGGTCCCACAGCACCTGCCACACCAGGTGTGCGTCTGGAGGTTCTGAATTGCAGAGTGGGTGGTTGGAAGGTCCTGGGGGTGGGGCTGGTGTGACCAGTGCGATAGGAAGGATGCTGGGGCCTTCCGACCACGACTGTTTCCGGTTTAAGTGTGCTGATAACCAGAACCGCTGAAGCGGTGCGTCCCAGCTGAATGAGCATAGCAGTGGGGCGCCATCTACCCACAAGGCACATCAGCATCCCTGCGGCTCAGCAGGCTCCCTGGTGCCCAGTCAGTAGAGATGAGAGCACCAGTACGTGAGGATGCATGGGCGACGATGACTGTCACCGTGGTGTTTGTGGTGGGGAAAGCAAGCTTGAAGGCAATCTGAAGGCAGTCGAGGATTGATTGAATTAAACCTTTCACGCCCAGACCATTAAACATTATGCTACCTTTAAAACGGATGCATTAGGTCTAGCCCACTGGAGAGTTTAACAGTGAGTTAACAAAGCAGAAAGCAAGCTACAGGGGAGAGATTATATGATCTCCTCCATGTAAACCGAATGCAAGGACATGACCAGATACCCGTGTGGGCCTGGGGAGGCGCAGAGGGACACAGGTCACCGGGTTGGGAACATTGGGAGGGACTGGTTGGGACACAACTGAGCAAAAGAAAGAAGAGACAGACGTTCATTACAATAGTGTTCTATTTATGGAAAATCAAACAGGTAAATATGCAGATATGCGAAGAAGCTGGATTATGAAGTGATGTTTTCTTTCTTATGATCTTCTGTAATGACTGGAATTTTTTTTTACAATAAGTACATATTTTCTAATCAGAAACAAAAAGCTATTTCCTTACTCAAAAAACAAATGGAAAAAACAAGAACACCAAGTTGTTCAGGGCGCATTCTGGAGTCCCATGGCGTCACTAAGAGCCTGGACAGGAGTGGGGAGGATGTGAAGGATGGGTAGGAGGGGGGCCCCCAATCAGAGTGGCCTTCAAGGCCCATGTAAGAGTTTATGGTGGAGAGCAAGTGAGGGTCTGGACTAGGCAACAAGAGTGGAGAGAAAGGCCCAAGGCACTGCCGGGGAATGGGCAGAGCATGGGTCCCATTCCCAGCTCAGCCCTTTACCCACTATGTGACTTGGAAGAGCTGCTGAGCCACTCTGAGCCTCAGTTTCCCCCTATGTAAAATGGGAACCGCAAGGAACCTGCCTTGCAGGGTGATGGTGAGGATTAAATGAGATGGTACAAGTAGAGTCCCTAGCGCGCGGCAGAGCACGTCCCAGAGCATGGCAGGCATCCCACGCGCTCTGGGAGGCACAAGATGTGGGGCCAGGGGTTAGTGCAAATGAGTGAAGCACGGAAAGATGGGGAGACCTAGGGAGTGGGAGGGGTAGGGGATTGGGAGGCGGCAGTGGGAGGGGTAGAGCAGTAGGAAGCGTGAGAGCTGGGACTGGAGGGAAGGAGTGTGTTTCTATGAGAACAGGGCTGCAGAATTCACAGACCTTCTAATTTTTCAGGAAAACCTAGTGATTCAAATTTTTCTGTGAAATGATTTGATATTTAAAGGTTGACACCGAATTGCATTAATAAGTAAACAAGAATATTGTGAAAGTCACACTCTGCTCTCCCCTCCTCCCTGCACTGGTCCACCGAGGGCACACCGGCACTGGCCGTCTAGAGCAGCTCTGTCTGGGGCGGAGCCACCGGCGGCTCATGGCGCCAGAGCACTGGAGATGCCCTTAGTCCGAGCCAAGGCGGGCTGTAGTGTAAAATACACATCTGATTTCGAAGACCCATAAAGAGAAAAAAAAAAAAGTAAAATATCTCATTAATAATTTTATATTATTTTCATGTTGAAATTATAATATTTTGGATATGTTGGGTAAAATAAAATTATATATTAACATAAAATTCACCTGTTTCCTTTTACTTTTATTACTGTGGCTACCTGAAAATTTTAAATTCTATATATGGCTTGCATTATATTTCTACTGAGAAGCACTATTTTCAAGGGAGAGACAGGGAAATTACCTTCTAGAACACTCAGCAGGACCTAGAGGAGCCCACTTGGTCTGGTCCCTCCTCACAGCTCTCATGTCCTTGACCACTCTGCTCCTGCCACTCTGGTCTTGCAAGAGCCTAAGGCCCGGCCCAGCCCCTTCGCAGCCCCAGCCCAGCCCTCCACTCTTCTCTGGTCTGGATAACTCACTCTCATCCTAAACGTTCACCTCCAAGGCTCTGTGTCCTCCTCTGAAAGACGGGCTGATGACAGCACCTACCTGGCAGGCTCTCATGCCATCATGCTGTTGGGGCCTGAAGTTGTGCTGGACGTGGTGAATGCTGTTGTCCTGGGCAGAGCGAGGGACCCCAGGGGCTTGGTGGGTGGGCAGGGTCAATGTAGGGATTCATTGTCAGTGGCCAGATCACAGAGTTTGGGGGCTTTATTTTCTGACACTAAGAGGTGACTGAGTTTTTTTAAAGAGGGGATTGACTTGACATGATTTGCATTTTAGAAAACAATGTCCAGTGTCGAGTTGAAACTGGAAAGGGGAAGACAACCCTGGCCTCTACTAAGAAGGCACCTGGCTGCAGGTCTGGGCCAAGGGACAGTGACCTGGATACTTCATCATAAGGGCTCTAGAGCCCTGGGAGCTGGAGGAGCAAATCGAGGGCGAGAAGGGAAGTCAGGAACACCAAGGCAGAGCCTGGGGAACAGCAACACTTAAGGGAAAGCAGAGGAAGGAAAAGTGTAGGAGACCAAAAGCAGTTGGGGTGGGGTGGGGGGCGGAATCCGGCAGGGAGGAATGGGACAAGGAAGGCAGGAGAGAAGACGGGGGCGGGGGTGGGAGACCACAGCAACAGCCTTAAGCACCTAACAGTGCTCACTCCGTGCTGGTCCCTTCATGCCCTCTGATTCACTTCCCTTAAGAACTCCGTGAGGGGAGTAAATATTGTCCCCTAATTACAGTTGGTAAACTTGGAGCTCAGAGAGGCTCAGTAAGTTGTCCAGGGCCCCACAGGTAGTAGTGATGTAGCTGGAATGAGAAATACAAACCCTGGGCCCTCTGCCCTCCTCCATGATCCTCTTATGATTCATAAGTCACTGTTTAAGAAGTTTGGATTCTTCTGGAATTTCCTGAGAGGCCAGGCTCTTCTATAGCTGTAGTCTGGAACAAAATATTGCAATGTATTTTCTTTCTCCAATGTAACAGCTCAACCAAGTCCCAGGAGAGGAGAACCCCATTTTTCTCCCTTCGGATGCAAAGTATGACTGGCTTCTGGCCAAAATCTGGGTGCGCTCCAGTGACTTCCACGTCCACCAGACCATCACCCACCTTCTGCGCACACATCTGGTGTCTGAGGTCTTTGGCATTGCTATGTACCGCCAGCTGCCTGCTGTGCACCCCATTTTCAAGGTACAAGCTGCTGCCCCACCTGGGAGGGGAGGGCATCTGGACATGGGGAGGGGGACGGGAGGGAGGAGGGGCATTGACATCCCCGGCAGGAGGACTGTGGCTGGGAGTGGCCAGCAGAGAGGGACCCCTGGAGAGATGCTCAGGGGACATAACACCCCCCTCTCCCCTCCAGGAAGAAAGCAGCTCTGAGCCTGCTGGTTCCTGAGGACACAGGGCCCGGGTCTGACACAGACCCTGGTGGCCAGGGAGCAGAGTTTGAAGGGGCAAATGAGTTCAGTGTGACCCTTGTCTGATCCCAGGTGGCAGCCCCCACTGTCACTGCCTTCCTCTTTTCCCAGATCCTACAGGCACTGACTGCTGGGGTGACTGCAGGTTAAAATACCTCTATGTGCCTCAGTTTCCTCATCTGTAAAACAGAGATCAAATAGTACGCCTGCCCCATAGAATTACTGTCAAGATTAAAGTAGTTAATAAATTCAGAGAGGTTAAAACTGTGCCTAACGCATGGTCAAACTGTAGACAGGAGTGGACTATATTATTTTTATCATTATCCTTATCGCTAAGCATCCAAGCCGCTCCCCCAGGCCTCCATCAATTATGCAGCAGTGGAGGTCAGCATGCCCACCTTCGCTTCCTCCCAGAGCCCTAGCATCGCCCCTCCACAGTGGGCCAGGGTGGGGGTGCTGAGGGTCCCTGGGAGCACCTGAGGAGGTGCAGAACTGGTCAGGAGGCCCTGACTGGGCCTTCTCTGAGGTCTTCTCCTGCTCCTCCACCCAGCTCCTGGTGGCACACGTGCGGTTCACCATCGCCATCAACACCAAGGCCCGCGAGCAGCTCATCTGCGAGTATGGCCTCTTTGACAAGGTAGGTGCCTCCCGCCCCCTCCGTGCAGGGAAGAGCCCAGCCCGGCAGGCACCCACTTCTCAGAACCTCAGTGGCTTCCCCTCCTCCCCTGACCTGAGCTCCAGATTTCCTCTCAGGAGACCAGGCCCCGGGCACCGTGTGGGTGGAGGCCTGAGAGGGGCAGGAGGCTGGAGGTGAAGGCTCCCCAGGTTCTCTGGCCAGTGTCCAGCCCCTTCCACCCAGCCCCTGGGCAAGCTCTCCCCTTCTGAGCACTGCCTGCTGCTCATCAACAGTTCTTCCTCCTCCCCGTTGACTCCCTGTCACCTCCTCCCACCCCTCCCTTCTTCCAGCCTCTAGCATGTGGGTGTTTGCCCTGCCTCCTGGCACCCACTCCTAACCTCTTACACACCAGAGACCTGCATCTCCTCTCCTATTCTGCTGCCCATCACTCTGAGCCCAGCCTCCCACCCTCTGCCTTCCCAGGCCCTCAGCACTCCCAACCCACTCTCCCCCTCAGCAGGGCCTCGGGTCCCTACCCACCTCTCACATTCTCTCAGGCAGCACCCTACCCCGTTTTGATCCCCCTGTAGCCTTACCAAGCCTGGCCCCTCATGGCAGCCCTCATCCCTGACCTTCCTGCTTTCCCACCTCCCGTTAGTGAGCCTCCAGATGAGCACGAGGGTTGAGCCACTGTTTGGGTTGCAAATGACGAAACCCAACTCAAACCAGCTGCAGCTGGACAGGAAATGTATTATCTCATCTACCTGGACATAATAGGGGTGAGGGAGCCTCAGACCAAAATGGACCAGGGACTCAGAGAATGTCCCCAGGGTACAAGCACATTGATTCCCACTCTTCCTTTCAACTGTGTTGGCCTCATTCTCCCAGACAGGCTGTCCCCTGTGGGAGGGGGACAGGACCATTCCCAGCGAGCTCCGGCCTCATGTTCCTCCCAGTGGCCGTCATCTCCCATCCAAATAGAAAGTACTAGGGAGCAACTCTGATTGGTCCTGCTTGGGTCCAACGGCCACCGTGGACCGTTGTCTGGCACCCCAGCACCCAAGTCCTCCTTTGAAGATTCTGTGCCCCAACTGCCAGCCACGCTGTGTGCCCATGCATGCCTGCGAGCGTGTGCGCCTGCATCTCGGCAGCTGGGAGGAGGACCAGGATCCCTCTTTGAGCATCTCTCCAGCCCTCACCTAAGCACACGACAGGCCCTCAGCAGAGCTGAGGCTCTGTGGGTCCTGGGGGCTGGCAGTCTGCTCCTCTCTTTAGCCCAAAGATTGGGTCACTGAGAGCAGTTCTCGGACCCCGGGCAGCCGGTGCTCAGAACTGGAGCAGGCCCAAGGGCTGCACTGGCCCAGGCCCTACCCTGCCAGCTGTCCCCACAGCGTTCCTCGGGTGGGGAGCTCACCCCTCCCTCCTGCAGCTGCGCCCAGTCTCTGCACACACCCCTCCACTTCAGCCCCTTGCATTAGATGGGGCAGAGGCTCCTCCCTGTAACCTCCTCACTGGGCTGCCCTTGGCATTCTCTGAGTTAAAGGTCCTTCCTACCCCGCCTCACAGGACATGGGTTTGCCCCTCTGCATGCCTGGCCACCCCACTGCCACTCACATATTCTCATGGTGAGCTCTGGAGCTGGAAGGCTGGAGAGGGGGATCCAGCCTCAGCTCAGAGCACTCTCTCCCCTCCCACTCAAGGCCAACGCCACAGGGGGCGGTGGGCACGTGCAGATGGTGCAGAAGGCCATGCAGGACCTGACCTACCCCTCCTTGTGCTTCCCTGAGGCCATCAAGGCCCGGGGCATGGACAGCACGCAGGACATTCCCTACTACTTCTACCGTGATGACGGGCTCCTGGTGTGGGAGGCCATCAAGACGTGAGTGCACGTGGGCTGGGGGACGTGCTCGTGCAGGGGAGCGGAGGTCCTGGAGCAGTGGACCAGGCCCAATGCCTAGATAGCTGATTCTGGGCCGGGGCCTGGCTCTGTTGTCGGGACACTGATGGAGGAAGCGGGGCTTGTGGGGGGAGGTATGTATGTGACCTGAGTCTGGACATTAAAGAGTAAGTGACAGGGTCACCAATGGGGCCCTGCCCTGGGGCCTGGGGCCACAGCTCTACAGACCCTCGCTGCATCACCCACTCCTAGCTGGGCCCCTCCTCCCGAGCCAGGTTCACAGCCGAGGTGGTGGGCATCTACTACGAGAGCGATCAGGTGGTGGTGGAGGACCAGGAGCTGCAGGACTTCGTGAGGGACGTTTATGTGTACGGCATGCGGGGCAAGAAGGCCTCAGGTAGGGCCCGCCCCAGCTCTCCTCCCGGCCTCTCTTCTGCTCTTCCCTGCACCTCTGACGTTCCTCGGGCAGTGCTGGCCTGTGGCCGCCACTTCAGCACCAGTGCTGGAGCCAGAGCCCCCAAGGGACCCCTGCACACCAGTATGCCCCATGGGGCCATCTCAGAGGCTTTCTGTGGCTCTTGAGAGCCCGAGTCAGAACTATCTGGAACACTGGGCCAAGCCACTGTCCCCTCCCAGTGTGTCCTGCTGACTTCTGGGCCTTCCAGCACCTGTGTGGGGAACCCAGGGATGGGGTGGGGTGAGGTGGGCATCTGCCTCAGCCAGCCGGTGGCTCCACCTCAGGCTTTCCCAAGTCCATCAAGACCCGGGAGCAGCTGTGCGAGTACCTGACGGTGGTGATTTTCACAGCCTCAGCCCAGCACGCAGCCGTGAACTTCGGCCAGGTGGGCAAGGGCAGGGCGAGCCCTACGGGCGGGAAATCACCAGGGTCACCTTGAGGGCTCCTGACAGCTGGGCGGGGCCACCCTTCTTCCTCCTCTTCCTCTGCTGGGGGAGGGAGGGAGCCTTGGCAGCCTCAGGGCCAGGAACTGGGTGTTCCTGGCTCGGATTCTGCCGCCAAGAGGGGGCTTGTGGCCCGACTTCCACCAGCCCTGCTGGGCGGGAGGAGGGGATGGGGGAGGAGGTGCAGGTGGCCCAGGCCACTGCCTTCCCCATCGGGCAGGTGCAGGCGTGGCCAGCTGCAGTGGGCTGTCCACGGCTGTCCCCGCAGTACGACTGGTGCTCCTGGATCCCCAATGCCCCCCCGACCATGCGGGCCCCACCGCCCACGGCCAAGGGTGTAGTCACCATCGAGCAGATTGTGGACACGCTGCCGGACCGCGGCCGCTCCTGCTGGCATCTGGGCGCAGTGTGGGCGCTGAGCCAGTTCCAAGACAATGAGGTGAGGCAGAGAGGCCATTCTGCCTCCTCTGGCAGGCAGGTGGCCCGGTTTAACCCATTCCTCAACCTCAGGGGTTTGTGATGCAGTGCTCAGGCTGGACACTTGCTGGCCAGGAATCCTGACTTCCAAGGCTGGAGGGGCCCAGGGGGTCCTCAGGCCTGAGCCTAGACAGAGCTCAGGGTAGGTGGGGCAGGAGAGCACAGGGAACTCTGCTCTGCTGGTGACATTTCCCACAAGGGCACACCCACCACCCCCAGCTATTGACAAAGCTCTTTCATGTGAGTTTCTCCATGACACCTCAGAGGTAACAACTAAGAGCTTCCTGTGTCCTCCCAGACATTCCGTACACGTACACCTTGTTTAACCTAATCCTGAAGCTGGTATCCCAGTAGACACAACCCCATGGCATTAGCTCAGTGCTGCACAGAATGTACCAGTCCAACCAGCCCCAGACATGTGGGCATTTTAGTGGGTGTTTAAGTTGCTTGGGGCCTCTGCTAATGTGTTGGTCCCTCACTAATGTCTTATGTGTTCAATAGGACCAGAGGATACATTCCTAGTAGAGGAATTTCTTGGTCAAAGAATGTTGGAACTGAACTGCCCTCCACAAACTAAATCCCAAATCCCATCAATAGCATACGATGTTTCTCCCACCCTTTCCAGCCCTGGGTATGAAACTGCCAATTCTAACAATCCAATACTTTTTTAAAAGATGTGTCTAGTTTTAATTTGCAGACATCTGTGTGAATGTGCGAATGAGCGCGCCATCCCAACAAGGCCTGGCCATGGCCGGCCTGGGCTGGAGAGAGGGCCAGCACTGGCCCCCGTGCCCTGCTGCCCGGAGCCCAGATGGGCAGGCAGGAGTGCTGCGTAGGACAGGATGAGCAGGACTCCACAGCCACACGCCCCCCACAGCCAGGACCACCACCAACCTCCACATTCGCCTGCACCGTTACACGTCCTTATAGCCACCCTGCAGTGGGGCAGTCATTTTTCCCATTTATCTGTAAGGCCCCAGCCCAGCAGCATTCTTGGGGCACTCTCAGCAGGCAGCAGAGGGTGGAGATGGGAAGATAAGCACATGCTCCCTCCCTCGCCTCCCAAAGGATGGTCTCTGGGGGTGGCTCAAGGCCTGTCTGTCGGTGTTTGGGCTCTCAGCTGTTCCTAGGCATGTACCCGGAGGAGCATTTCATCGAGAAGCCTGTGAAGGAGGCCATGGCCCGATTCCGCAAGAGCCTCGACACCATTGTCAGCGTGATTGCCGAGCGCAACAAGGACAAGAAGCTGCCGTATTACTACTTGTCCCCAGACCGGATTCCCAACAGTGTGGCCATCTGAGTGGCTGCCTGAGCCAGTCTCACATAGGACAGCCAGCTGCTCAAGGCTGGGCTTGGCACCCAGACTCCAGCCTGCCCGGGCCAGCAGGCTCACGGGGCGGCCACAGGGCGGGCCTACTGGCAGCTCACTCCTCCGAGGCCCGCCAGGCTTCCTGGGAATTCTACCCTCAGGCCCCAGGCTGATGGGCTTCAAACCAAGGCTGCCCCATGTTGGGCCACATTATAGCTAAGCTTTGGTGCATTCTCCTGTTTGTTCCTCAGTCTTGAGTGAATCTCATTCTTTTGACTGCAGGGACCCCTCCTACACAGGGCAGGACTGGGTAGCTTCCTGCCCTACGCCTAGCTCAGCGCTTCCACACCAGGCAGCCACAGCAAATCAGGATAACTGATAGATGTTTGTTCTTGTTGGAGACACGGAATGATTATTTTCTGTTCCATTTGTGCTTGGTCCAATGTCTTGCGTATAGTAGGTGCCGAAATAAATTTCTGTTAAATGAATTAAGAATTGGTTGTCATAAAAATAAAGGAGTGCTTTTAAAACCGGTATCCTTCCACATGCTACATTCCAGTTACCCCAGACAGCTCACATCCCCTCCCCTCCGCAAAAAGAGTCATAATCATTGTGATTCCATCTAGGCAAAAGCCCCCGACCCCAGTCTGGACAGAAGGTGCTTTTCTCCCTTTCTTTGCCCAGAGAACTCCTACTCTTTCTTCAGAATACACCCCACATGTCATCCCTCTGGGGAGGCATCCTTGGTTGCCCAGATAGAGCTCATCTGTCCCCTAAGGCTTTGTCCAAACCTCTACTGTTGTCCTCCTATGTAAGCCTCAGTACCCCTGGAGGACAAGGAAACTATCTTACTTATTTCTGTGGCCCAGGGCTGGCATAAGGCACCAGCCTATTGCTCCCTCATTTTCCTCCTGGTAGGGCACCTAATTGACAGATTCCAGGCATTATCTTGGGAACTGGGGACTGTTTTCTTCTATAGCAGAGGACTCAACATGACCAAGGTCCAAGAAGCAGAGCCAGCCCTGAGCCCGGGCATGGTGATCCATTGTCTCCTCCTACACACATACCCAATCCACAACCCCCAGTCCCTGGCTTCAGAATTGGGTCAGCAGCGTCTCCAGGATTTCTGGAAGGTGTACCTGATGTGGCAGGCCAGCAGCTCAATGTCTGGGTAAAAGACTTCCACCAGGGCCAACATGGCATGGGAGAAGGTGTGCATGTGTTCCTGAAACCACAGGTCCCTCTGAGGAAACCTGACCATTGGGGTGGGTACTGGGGACACTGAGGTACATCCTTCTACTTCCCTAGACTTCCTACCATCCTGCTGAGAACTGTCCACCACACTTGTGAATGACTCTGGTGACAGACTCCATAAACATATGGTCATGGTAGAGGACTCACTCAGCTCCATGTCCCTGCAAAGGCCAACATACCAACCTCTATTACTCACAAGGCCATGTGAGAAAGGAAGAGGGAGCAGGAAGGAAAAGGAGCAGGCAGACCCCTGGTGATGGAGGTCTGACACCTGTGGACGGAGAGAAGGAAGGAAGGAAGGACTGAGTATAAACTGCTTCAGAATGCAGTGCACCTCTAAGAAAGTCTCACTCCAGCAAATGGAGAGTCCTCAAACAAAAGTTGCCCATTACAGAAATATTGCATTAAGCAGGAATGACAAAAAATGGTCTAGGCATGAATGACACAGCAGATCCAAAGGTGTGGCAGCTAGAGCTGTCAGTCAGTTGTATTCTCTGCAGCTGTTCCTCCTGGTTCCCTAGAGCTGGATATCAGAGTAGCACGGCTCCACTGCTGCCACAGTAGAGGAAAAGCCCCAATTCTGTGCATAAACTCTGTCCAAATCTCTGGCTGACCTCTAAGCCACACATGCACAGGGCCAACTGCAAACGGCTCGATTGAAGATAAACTGAGATTTGATCTTTCAGTTTTCAATTCAAGTTCAACTGAGTTAACTGCCTGCTTAAAAAAAAAATCAAGGGGGCCAGCCCGGTGGCATTGTGGTTAGGTCTGCGCACTCTGCTTCAGAGGCCTGGCATTTGCAGGTTTGGATCCCAGGTGTGCACCTGCACACTGCTTATCAAGCCATGCTGTGGCAGGCATCCCACATATAAAGTAGAGGAAGATGGGCACAGATGTTAGCCAGAGCCAATCTTCCTCAGCAAAAAAGAGGAGGATTGGCAACGGATGATAGCTCAGGGCTAATGTTCCTTAGCCAAAAAAAAAAAAAAAAATCAACACTCTTCCCAGGAATATAACAGAATTCAGAATCTCTGCAAAATAACATTCACGATAGCCAGGACACAATCTGAAATTACTCATCGTAACAAAGCATTAGGAAAATGTGACCTACTCTCAAAGGGAAAGACAACCAACAGAGATGACCCAGATGTTGGAATTAGTAGACAGTGATTTTAGTGAGGGTTTTATACCTGTTGCTCAATGAGTTAGAGGAAATATGCTATCAATTTATGAAGGGATAGGAAATCTCAGCAGAGAAATAAACATAGAAGAAGAGGAGGAAGAGGAAGAAGAAGGAGGAGGAGGAGGGCAAGGGGTAGGAAGAGGTAGAAAAAGGAAGAATGAGAGGAAGCAGGGAGGAAGGACTACTACCAAATGGAAATTCTAGAACTAAGAAGTATCTGGAAAAAAATAACTGAATGGACTTAATAGCAGAACAGAGATGACAGAGCAAAGAGACAGTGAACTTAGAGATAGATCAATAGAAATGATCCAATATGAAGTACCAAGAGAATTTTTTTTTGCATGAACAGAGCCTCAGAGATCTTTAGACAATATCAAAAAGTTTAACATACATGTAACTGGAGTCCCAGAAGGAGAGAGGAGGTGAAAGAGAACAGGGCAGAACAAATATTTGAAGAAATAAAAGCCAAAAAATTCCCAAATTTGGTGTAAGACATAAATTTATAGCTTCAAGGAGTTCAGCTGAACCCAAGCAGAATAAATATACAAAGAAAACCATACTTCATTGTCAAACTCCTCAAAACCAGAGTTAAAGAGAAAATCTTGAAAGCTGTGACACATAACATACAATGGAATGATCTGAATTGTAGATGACTTTTCATCAGAAACTGTAGGGGCCAGAAGACAATGGAAAAACTTTTTAAAGCATTGAAAGAAAACAATCACCAACACAGAATTCTGTATTCAGCAAAAATTTCCTTCAAGTATGAAAACTAAAGAAATTTTAAGGTAAAATAAAACTAACAGAATCTATCACCACAAGATCCACACTATAAGAAATGCTAAAGGAAATTCTTCAGGCTGAGGGGAAATGACACTAAATGGAAACTCAGATCCTCAAGAAGCATAGAAGACTATCACAAATAGTAAATATTTGGTAAATTAGGAGACTCCCTCCCTTAATTCCTTTAAAATATATGACTATTTAAAGCAAATATTATAACATTGTCATGTGGTATTTATAATACACGTAAGCATAATACATAAGAAGACAGCATAAAAGACGGGTATTAAATGGACTTTTTCAGTCTAATGGTTTCTACATCTTACATCAAGTGGTAGAATATTAATTCTAAGTAGTTTGTGAAAACTTAAGTAGGTAGATTATAATCCCTGGAGCAACCACTAAAAATAATGTAAAGAAGTATAGCTAAAAACCAATAGATGACTTAAAATGGAATTCTAAAAATATATAAATAATTAAAAGTAAGTAGAAAAAGAGGAACAAAGAAACAAAACAGCTGGGATAAACAGAAATCAAATTATAAAATGGTAGACACAGAACCAACCATATCAGTAATTACATCAAATGTTAATGAACTAAAAATTCCAACTAAAAGGCAGAGATTATCAGAATAGATTTTAAAAAATCAGTACCCAACAATATGCTTTATACAAGATACACACTTTAAATATATAGTGGGGTCAGCAAATTTTTTCTGTAAAATATTTTAGATCTGGCAGGCTACATACAATCTCTTGCATTTTTTAAAACAACCTTTTAAAAATGTAAAACACATTCCTAGCTCAAGGGCCTTACAAAAACAGACCATGGGCTGGATTTGGCCAGTGCGCTGTAGTTTGCCAGCCCCCGATACAAGGAAACAGATAAGAAGATTTGTGAATGGCAAATAAGCACATAACAAGATGCACATAAATAGATGCTCAACATCGTTAGTCATTAGGAAAATGCAAATTAAAACCACAATGAAATACAACTACACATCTACGAGAATAGACAAAATTCTTGTATTTTATGTTGGTGACTGACAACACAAATGTTGGCAAGGATATGAAAGAAGTGGAACCCTCACACATTGTTGGTGGGGATGTAAAATGGTACACTTGCTTTGGAAAAACATCTGTTTAGTTTCTTATAAAACTAAACATACCCCTACCCTCTCTGAACCAGCATCCCATTCCTAGGTATTTACCCAAGAGAAATGAAAACATACAACCACAAAAATGTTCTTAGCAGTTCTATTCCTAATAGCCAAAAATGGGGAACAGCTCAAGTATCCAGCAATAAGAAAATGGATGAAGAGACTGGTATATTCATACAATGGAATACTATTCAACAATAAAAAGGAATGAGCTAACTGATAAAATAGCATAACCAAGACTCAAAAACATTCTGCTGACTTAAAGAACCCTTACACAAGAGTGTATGACTCTGTTAAAGTTAAGTTTTAGGGCAAGCTAAAACTGAAAAATCAGAACAATGCCGTGGGAGGTGTGGGGACAGGAGTGGACTGGAAAGAGGTAGAAGAATTTTCAGGATTGAGATAATGTTCTGTATTTAATAGCGGTTTGGGTTACACAGGTGAATACATTTGTCAAAACTCATCAAATGGTACACTTAAGACTTATGCATTTCAATGTATGTAAATTTTACCTAAGAACAAAAAGAACCGTAAACAAATATTCTAGGTGACGATACACAGACTGAAGTGGTGGGGGTGGAGTGTACCTACTGCCGCCATTTACTCTGAAATGCATGAAAAAAAGTTGACAGATGAATGAGAGAGTGATGAACAGAAGGAGATATGCGGGAAGCGAATATAGCAAAATGTTAATTGTAGAATCTAGGATATATGTGTTCTCACTATATAATTATTTAAACTTTTAATCAATTATCTCTCAACAAAAAAGATAAAAATTAAAATAGTAGCTGCCATTTGTCGAGAGCCTACCATGGGCCAGGCACTTTATGGATATTCTTTTATTTGATCCTAACAACAGCCTTTCAGGGTTGAGATAATCATTCCTAATTTTCGAATAAGAAAAATTGGACTGAGAGAGAGATTAAGTAAATTGTCTGAGTTCATCCAGCTGGTAAACAGCTGAGGCAGGATTTAAACCTAATATGATAGGAATGTTGAAAGACTGAAAAATATACCTGGATTGGTGTTTATCTACAATGAAAATAGATCTATTGTGGGGTTTTAAAATTTTTTTTTAATTTATTTTTAAAGCAAAAAAACCTTTTATATTTAAAAATTTTCATAATGTTGAAAAAATTCATAAACTGCACTTATTTGCCACTTATATAAAAAACAGAGTTCATGTTCTTACATCATAAAAAACACCTATAATTCAATGTAAAAATACCTTCAAAATCCAAGGGAAATGGTCAAGGCATGGAAATTCACATAAACAGACATGGGCAGTAAACAAAAGATGCTCAATCTCATTTATCTGAGAAATACAAAGTAAAAAAAAATCAACGAGATAGGAGGGAATGACAATCATTTTAGTAACGATTTAAAAAATAACAGCCACATGATGCAGTGTAAGGAAAGACACTCATGTTCTCACAGTGGGAAGATAAGTGACTAATTCTGGAGGTCAGCGACTTTAAAGTTAAAATGTCTCCACTCCTTTTTTCTACTTCTAGGAATTTATCTTCAGAACTACCCGTTCCTCCTACCCACACACACCCAAGTGTGCAAAGATAAATGGCCTGGATGTGGATTTCAGCCTTGTTTCCAATATCAAAAATCAGTATGCAACTTAAAAAAATGTATATCAATAGGATTTAGTTAACTAAATTCTGCACTAGTTAGAATAAGGTCGAGACGTATGTTCTGTCATAGAAAAATATTACCGGTTGCTAGATGAAGCAAGCAAGCTGTGAAGCGGTGTCATGTGTCTGCAGCACGCATCATGCTTCATTTATATACAAAAATATGTGAAGCCTCGCTGGCTGATTATGGCTCAGAGGCCCCAGCGCTGGCTCCTACTGAGGGCCCTCCCCTGGGAGAGGGGCAAAGTTTGATTTTCTTCCTCTTTGGCTTTTTACCATGCTGACCCCTTTGACTGTCATATGGCTTCCCCTCCCCTCTTAGTGTTTCCTGACATTTCATCTTTTCCAAAGAGAGGCCGGCCACCCCTGGTCATCTGGTCAGCTCCATTTTAGCCCTGGGGTCATCCTCCTCCACCAGCCTGACACGCCAGGTAGTGAGGAGCAGTGAGAGTGTCCTTGGTAGAGCCAAGGGCAGAGGCTCACTGGGCCCCCAGTCCCTGGGCCCTCAGTCCCCTCTTACGTCCATCCGGCCTGCTGTCCTTCCAGGCCTGGAGGAAGGAGCAATGAGTAGATCCTTTAACAAGGGAAGCATGGAGACGTATTAGCACTGTCTTGATCTCTAAAGCTATCCTTGAAGGGGCACAGCAGGGCCGCTCAGCCCCATTCCACAGATGGACACTAAATGAAGCTCAGCAAAGATCAGGAACCCATGAGAGGCAGCCAGCCTGAGGGGAGCTGGGCCCACCGGGCCAAGCTGATGCTCTTCTGCGACGTCCCTGGGTGAACCCGCACCAGAGGACCTCTCATCTCCAGCATTTTAAGAATCTACCTGAGGTGCCTCTGAAGCAGTGAAGCCTTTGGCACCAGGTCTCCGGGGGGCAGCACTGCAACAGAACAGAAGTTGGTCAAGTAGCTGCTAATTCAATTCAGCGGGCAGCACTGCTTTATGGAACTCCAGGTCCTCCCTCACTTCCCCCATCTGAAAGGGTGGGATGAGCCGAGAGGCCAACTCTGATCCTTGGGCCTGGGCCTCTGCAGGGCTGAATCAGAGTGGGTGGGAGAATTGGAAATTGGCTGCATTTCCTTCCAGACACCCCAGAAACTGGCTGAGATCTTGAGGGTGGGGTGGCAGGAGAGCCCTGAGTCAGAGCATGACTACAGCAATGCCCTTGCTGGGCCTCAGTTTCCCAGTTACATGCAGGGGTCAGACTAGAGCAGCTATTCTTAGTGTCGGGTGTGGGATGTGGAGGGGAAGCACAGACCCCTTTGAAAATCGGATAAAAGCTATGGGCGTTCCCCCAGGAGTGTAACACAGCACTCACACAGTCCTTGGGGGACCACATGCCTCCTGTGGCTAAAGAAAGAGCCCCTGCACCAGGCTGCCCAGAAGACTGGATTTTATGGACCAGAAGAGTTTGGAAAAAAAGTTTAGAGGGAGATTTGAATTACCAAGTTTGTGTGTGTGAGGAAGACTAGCCCTGAGCTAACATCCGTTGCCAATCCTCCTCTTTTTTTGTTGAGGAAGACTGGCCCTGGGCTAACATTCGTGCCCATCCTTCTCTACTTAAATGGGACGCCACCACAGCATGGCTTGACAAGTGGTGCGTCTGTCCGCACCCGGGATCCGAACCTGCAAACCCCAGGCCGCCAAAGCAGAGCGCTCGAACTTAACCGCTAAACCCTGGGGCAGCCCCATGGATTATCAAGTTTTTGTCGGTAAGAACCAACCAATCAACAAAAAACACTTCCACCAAGAGCTCCCACCTACTGTCATAACCACTAACAGGGCATTTTAACAACAGAAAAGTAGGATAATATGCATAATGGACAACTCTACTCTTTCTCGCACACAACCTATGTTGCCTTTTTTTCCTATCTCCCCCTGGCACCCCTGCTGACTATGCCACAGCACTGCTGGGAACCACACCCGAGCCAGCTCATCTCTGGGGGAGTGCCTGACACTGTGCGTCTCACCTAGAGATGGAAGATGGAACAGGGGGACCAAAGTGGAACCCAGGCTTGGCTCCCTGGTCTGCTGGACTTCCAGACCCCTCCCCTCATGTGCAGGAGACAGAAGTCACACCAGCAGTGTCTGGACTCTGCTCCTGTCATTTCAGCTTCAAAAGGTAGCTTGGGAGAGGCAGGGCAGACACAGGCTTCTCTGATAGCTGAAGGGCTGGGCCCTGCCGCCCCAGAGAAACTTTCAGCTCAGGAAAGCATGCTCTTCCCCTCTCCCTCTTACCCTCCAGAACTGCCCCTCAGCTCCTTCCAGACCCAGCAATGTAGACGTGTAGCAGGACTCCTGGCCACTGTGACACTTCTGAGCCTGGAAGAAAGGACAGGCCTTGGGAAAGGGCTCATCTACGCCTCTGACACCACATGCCCATGCACCAGCAACTCTAGGGGCACCATTCACACAAACCAAGGGTTGGCAAACTTTTTCTATAAAGGGCACATAAACATTTTAGGTTTTGCAGGCCATACGATCTGTCCCTCTATTCAGCTTTGCCACTGTAGAAGGAAATCAGCTGAATACAATATGGAAATGAATGGCATGGCTGTTATGCCCGTTAAGTTTACTTGCAAAACAGGAGGCTGGCCTGCAAGCAGTAGTTTGCCACTCCCTGACACAGAGGAGTGAAAGTGCCCCCTAGAGGTGTGCCACGTGGCAGCCCTACACCCCATCACTTTGTGGCCAGTGCCAAAGTGCAGCAAGGGCTAGGGGCAGCAGTGTCTTCAGCATGCCTGCAACAGGACCTCATTTGACGTCTCTTCAGCCAAACTCATTAAATTCATCGGGTCCCCAAAGCACAGAAGCTCCTCTCCGGAGCCCCCCACTTCACCTTCTTACAGAAGCTGGTTCCTCTTTCAGCTCCGCCCTCCTCACCACTCCCTCCAACCGACAGCAGAGTGTTCGAAAGCTCAGGGCGCACCCTGGCTGCCCTCCTTCCTACAAGCACATACCTAAGCGGGTTCAGCTGCTCTGCAGTCACATCATCCTCTAGGAGCCTCAACAGCTCCACTCAGTTTTGGGGACCTTTTCTCCACAGAAGGCAGGCAAGAGGACACTTGGCGAAGTACCCTCCTGCTCAGCACTCACGTCTCCTGGCAGCCTACCGTGGTGCACTTAACTTGTGGACAAATTCTCCTGGCTCACCAAGGGCACAGTGTGTCCTGGGACAATCCTGGCCTCCCTCCTTCCACCTTGCACACAGGTGAGGCTGTGTGCCCGCCCTCAACACTCACAGCCGAGTGGTTTGCAGTGGTCTGCAGAGACTGGAGGATCAGCGGGCACTGCCATTACTCAGGGGAGCCCCGCTAGGAGCCAGGTTAACCCACCGGCAGCAATCCTGCTGGTCCTCCCTGGTTCTCTCATGCAGCTGGGCTGTGGTTCAGTAAATGTTTCAACGGATAAGGCTAGTTAAGCAATCAACTGTTCCAACGGTCATATTGCCATACACACTCTGAACTTGAGTCTGGCTTCTCTCAGGGCAGTGAGTCCAAGTAGGGCCTGGAGGTTTGAAATAAGCACACCTGTGTGAACTGCTTCAGTTTTCACTCCCACCAACCATGAATGTCTGGGGGATTAACCCACCCTTGCAGGGACAGACTAAGGAAGAGACAGCTCCAGAGGTGGCGTGACTTTCTCCCCTGACATGCAGACCAGAGGAAACTGGGAAGGGATCAGGACCACTGGAGTGCCTGCCCATGCTCCTAGCCTCCCTGCAGGAAAATACTTGCATGAAAAAACTCCTTTTTAAAGAAATGCTTTATTGCTGCAATTAGACACCCCATGTATAGCACAAACGACCCCCCAGTACAGAGAATTATTCAAGTGGTAATACTGAGAAACAGTGAGCATACACAAAAGGATACAAAACTAGACATTTAGGTAACTAGAAACTTCCTAAGAAAAACTTCAAATGTGAAGTGCCTTTTAGAAACTACACCACACATGCCAGTGTAAATTTGGTTTTTATTAACAATCAACTTTCTATAAACATTGCATCTCAATAGGTGACAAGCCACACAACTTATTTACTTCCAAAACAAAGATAAATGCTTTTACTTCCCTAGGTTTCGGTCTTGGGCTAGAGATAGAAGCTGCGTATTTCAAATCAGATCCCAAAGGGAAATTATTTCAAAAGTGTATTTGCATCAGGCCAAATCCACAGCATCATGGATCCTCACCCTGCTGGTCCTGGCCTCCTCCACCCTCAGCCTCCCACCGGGCAGCAGACATACCTCCAACCCTGTGGCATCACCTGATGCTCTGGGACCGGCCCAACCGCCTGGGGCCTGCATGTCTGTAGCCAGGTAGGGAACTACTGCAGGTTTGGAAACTAGACCCATAACACTGAAAAGAGTAGACGAAGCAAAAAACGAAGAGACATCAGAGACCTGGAGTAGGAAGACACCTTTTACAGCTTCCAGAAAGATCTTAAAATAAACTTGGGCGCAAAAGCCAAATTACTGCTGGCAGCCAAAGTCAGAAGCACTTGAGTTGTACTGTAACTTTTAGGGGAGTAAAGGCTAAATCAGAGAGGGCTGGCTGGCGACACCCGTGAGGCTGCTTCCCTCTCCCCCTTGCCCGGCCCATAAGTACCAGCCCTCCTGGCCCTGAGACGGGCAAGCTCATCCCACATTCCTATGTGGTTCAGCCAAGTGCCATCCTCCCACTAAAGCCAGGTGCAAAATGAGGAGAAACTGAGAAATAATTAACCCCGAAGAGAACAGAGAGGGCAAGCTGACACAGACTAAAGGAACAAGGAACACCTGGAAGATCTGGTGCTCCCACTAGATGGCAGCACAGCACAACCCTGCCAGGGCTTCCTGCTTCACTGTCAGTCCCTGGTGGGGTAGAGGTTAGAGCTGGGACTAAGAATGGGGTCAGAGGTGCTCAACTAGAACCTGCAAGAAAAGAGAAAGGCAAGGGGACAGCTTTGTGCCATTCTAGGAGAGGAAAGAAGGCCATGGGACAGAGTGTCCACGGCAGAGGGCTTTTAGAAGCTTGGCAGGAGGTGATAAGATGGTGTTAGGCCTTCCTAGAAAGCAGCGGGAGGGCTTCACAGAAGAATCTGGTTGGGCGTGAGGGCAACACAACAGTCGTGGCTGTAAAGGCACTTTTGCCATAGGGGGTGCCAGCTACACCAGGTGGGCTGCCTAGGTGCTACCTCTACTAAGGCACACTTTCCTCTCCACAGGAAGTCTCAGTGCTTTTCAATTCAGCATAACAGGTTCCATCAGGGGGAAAAGGAAAGATTTCCACTTAAAAATCCCTCCCAGTCTTTACTTGACCACTCACCTGCTGTGAGAGGGTGGCAGGGACAAGGGGCCTTGTCTGATCCAGCTTCCCTGAATGGACAGTCTATAGCTGCCGGGTGTCCTCAGGCTGAGAAGGTGTGTTGGTAATTGCACTTTGGGGCACAGTGAACACAGGCATGAGCTGGATGTGGCCTGAGAGACAGAGGGAGGGCAGGCTGACCTGTTTGCAGGGGTCAGCTGTGGCTGGACAGTGCCTGCCCGATCAGAGGAAGGCCACGGCAGATTGGTTCCTTAGGTGGGACAGTGATTCTGATGAGTCAGACTCTGGGTGGGAGGAGACGGCAGGGCAAAGCCCGCTACCACACACCCTCCCCTGGAGCTTAGAGACCCTGCAGCCTCCTCCTGGCTTTCAAAACAAACCACAGGGTTTCCACTGGGAAAGGCAGAGGAACCATCTTGTGCCTGCCTCACCCTCTTCACAGGGCGGATGGAGCACCTAGGGCTCAGGGGGCTGAGGGCACCTCACTCCCCAGAGCAGGCTCTGCAGGTACAGAGTCGCCTGAGAGTAATGACCTGGGCACGCCTGTGGAAACTGCAGACCCTCCTGGCCTATTTTCCTGGAGTACAACTCTTACATGCCTGGCACGATAAACTTGTTTTTAAAAACAGAATTTTAAGCAGACTCTTTAAAGGGACAAAAGGCCATTTGATGGTGGTGATTTTGGTTTTGCTTGTTTTATGAAAAATAGTACAGGAGATAATCCCTGATGACAGAACAGACTGATAGCAGGGCCAGGGGCCCTTAAGGATCCTCTCTGTTCAGTCCACTTAAGGCGACACACGGGTGGGGATGTGGCCGGGGGCAGTGACACAGTGGAGCATGGCAGTTTGCTGTTCACTCCTGGCCCTCGTCCCAGAGCCGGACTGTCTGCCTCTCTGCCCTGGGCAGTGATCCACAGACGCTCCCAGGAGCAGAAGCTGGCCGAGGTGGCAGGCGCCCAGGAGCACCACAGTGTACACACCCCAGAGCAGGGTAGTGCACACTCACTCTCGCTGTGAAGCCAGCACACCCTGGAGAGGTCTGTCTGTAACGGAATAGGTTTTAAATATTCAGTTTTGCGGGGGCTGCCCGGTGGCGCAGCGGTTTAGTCCGCGCTTGGCAGCCCGGGGTTCGCGGGTTCGGATCCCGGGCGCCCACCGACGCACTGCCTGTCAGCCATGCCGTGGCGGCGTCCCATATAAAGTGGAGGAAGATGGGCACAGATGTTAGCCCAGGGCCAGTCTTCCTCAGCAAAAAGAGGAGGATTAGCAACAGATGTTAGCTCAGGCCTGGTCTTCCTCACAAAAAAAAAAAAAAAAAAAAAATATTCAGTTTTGTTCTAATTACTCACTTCCTTTCCTTTCGTTTAGATCTCATAAACCCTTCTTTTTCAGTGTGGGCAGAAAAGAAACTTTGAGGGTAGGCCTATCACATAAAGACTTGTCATAAAACAGGCTCGCAACCATGGGAATTATGCTTAAATTGCCATTTAGCATCCATTAATTCCCACGAAATGTTATGAAAAAGCCTCACATCTGTTTGTCCTACTCTATAGTCACAAGTCCCTTTTATGGCCACAGAGTGGATATAGAAAATATAAGGCAAAAAGGTTTTAGATCTATTGTAATGTAAAAGAGAGAATCAGGGTCATGAAGGGAAGGTTTCTAAATGAGACGTTCTTTTAAGTGTCAATCCCACTGGACACACATATTACAAAATAAAGATTCTCTTTTTGTAAAGTGCTGTTTGCTTAGTGAATGAATCACTTGCCACCATCCACAGAGCACCACGACCCCTCTGCTTGGGAGAAGTGTCAGCGGCAGCATCGGCAGAGGGAGCTCGTGTCCCTGGGCTCTCCTCAGTGAGGAGGGAAGTCCTCTCATCATGACCAGATGTCCCCAAACACTCCGCCCCAGGGTGGGGACTGCTGCCAGCTGGAAGAGGCTGCGCGTCAGGGCCCGGTGTCACGCTGCTCCTGCTCTTCCGTCAGGTTTGGCATTTTATTCTCTCATCCTGCTCAAGACCATGGGCCAGTCTCAGCCAGCTCCCCATCACGGTGTCATGGGATCTTCCACCTTCCCTTCCCACAGACATGCTGGCAGAAGTGGAACCTAGCTGTGCACAGCTGATGTGAGGGCTTTCCAGGAGATTCACTAAGAAGGGTTTAGAAAAAGAGAAGCCATCAAAAATAGTCATCTGCCCAGTCTACGCTATTAAAGGACATAAGAAAAGGTACACAGTTGGCAGTAAACAATTTCCTTCAGCTGTTCATGGACGTCCAGGAAAACTACACCCCTCACACAATCAGATGTGAATGATTTCTGCTCCAGTGTCTTCAGGTTCTGTGCAAGAAGAGCTTGTGTCGGAATGACAGATTCCACGTCCATCTATATTTTCAAAGTTGGGTTCTGTTAGTGCAGATTTTTCAAAAGTACTCTTTTTGCTTGTGTCTGGACAGTTTTGAACATAGATTACTCTGTTATAAGCCTTGAGTCTCTTCCATAATTGTACGTACACTTTGCACTGAACATACATAAAAAGGAGTCCGCCAGTAAAGCCGATGGCCACGACCACCAGTTTAGTCCAAAAGGGCCACTCTAGGATTCCTGGAAGGGGAAAAACCTGGTTAGCCTATCAGCAGATCTTATTTAAGATCTGAAGTAAATAAAACACAACTTCTGAACTTCCCATAACCAGCGGATTCCTAACACATCAAATCTTGCTTCGTCACAGGAGGGGCGGAAGAGGGTGTCCACTCCCTCTTATTCTGCTCTTCCAGGAGGCAGTCTGTGGAGACTGTCACTCTCCATGGTTTGATCTCTTCTGACTGGGCCTTAAAAACCACTACCACAGCAGGAGAAACATCCAAAAAGGATGCCTGGTGCCTCATAATTGATGCCTCCCTCCAGAAACCCACACATGAGGTCTGACTTGAAAATCAATTTGGAATATTGTTCCAATCCTAAGACCTCAGTGTGTTACCCAGGACCTCTGTGCTGAGCTCAGCTTTCATTCTGAGCACATACCTGTTGCATGCCCCTGCTTGATCTCCTCAACGGTGCGGTCGATGAGCACGTACAAAGACCAGACCACACAGACAATGGCGATGACATGAAATATCACTGAGCACATGATCTTCCTGCGCTCGCTGCCCGTCATCTGCAAGTTCTCCCACTGGAAAGACAACATGCAGAACGTGAGGCGCAGGCTCACAGACATAAAGGGCTACAATGGGGTGAGAGCACTGCAGATGAGTAAGATTGGCTTTCCTCCCCCTCCTCTTTTCCCTAGATGAATTTCCCCAAATACCCAAAGTTCTTCTCCTTAAACCACTTGACTTCAACCAGGAACTAGGCACTGGTATTCTGTCAACAGCCAACTTTCTATGCAATGAACAGAAGCTGGGACTGAGATGAGCTATGAACCACCAGCAGCAATCCCCTTGTCTGCTCATTCTTGCAAGCAGACATCAAACAGCTTGATAAAGGATTCTGTGGTTTCAGTCCTCATGAAAACAGCATGTTGGCCTAAGACCCAGGTGGCATGTTTGAAATCTCCCTGACTTGCTGACTGGCATGGGCGAGGGGAAGACACTAGCAGATGGGTCACACTACATTGTGAAGGTTATGGCAGAAGGCCTACTCTGGCAGCAACAGCTTGAAGTCAATGCTAAGAGTTCCGGGTACAAGCAGTCTCTGCCAGTCCCATTTCCTCTAGGAGCTCATTAATTTACTTCAAATAGCCAGATTCTTTTTCATTTACTGGTTTTAATCGGAAGAAAACACATAAAGGTAGAGAAAAAGAACAAAGTGTAAACACTCCGTATATCCTCTGCCAGCCCTAGTCACAGCCTCTTTCCAGGTGCTTCTATGCAGGATAAGCTGAAAGCAGAGCCCCATGGATTATCTATATTGGCCAAAGGGCCATAAGACTCACTTAAGAGACCAGCACAGAGTAGGTACCAAATAAATTATCAGGCTTTTATGGGGCAAAACATTTTGTAGGTAGTTTGCGCCTACGTTCTCTAACACCCGGATTGCTTTCGCCTACGTTCTCTAACACCCGGATTGCTTTCTGCTATGGTCTGATACAGTATTTTCATTTGGCTTCCTTCCAAAAATGTTCCCCTGCTCCCTGATTTCCTGCTTTCTCCTAAGACACCTCAGTTCAAGCCTTTTACAATCGCCTGAAATGCTTACCCTCACCTTTTTAGTGTATGCTTTTCTCTAGACTAGACAATCTAACCTCTCTAAACTCCTTTCAGTTCATCTCCACATCCTATTGATCCTGCAAGAACTGCTTTAACACCCAAACACCTTATGATGCTACCACCACTGTACATCCCCAGTGCTCCGGCCCACACTGAATATTCCTTCTCTGAACGTCCGACATGCTCTACTGCCACGTAAGTTAGTATGTAATTGGCATTGTCATACGCTGTTACCTGATTATGTGAGTCCCCTTGCAATTTACATATTAAAGTTTTGAGATAAGAACAAGTCTTTTATTCTTCCAAACAAAACCTTATGTGCTGGGCATAGAGAGAGAGACATTACACAAACAGTCAACACTTACAAAGGAGGTGTGTGCAGGACGAGGCTCCTCTCAGAAGGAGCAATGACATGGGGCCTGACGACAGCTGTGTTTCCCCTAATGCCTGTGGTTCTTTTCCCATCCACCCCCAACGCTCCCATCCAGCAAATACTTATCACAGGTATATACAAATAAATTTACTATGTTATGCTGTGCTTTGTGCTGAGGAGAGATACTAATCTCTAATATACAGTCCTAATTAGAGGCAAGACATGAACAGTTAATACATACAAAGTAATACGCTAAGATATCACAAAACTGTCTGTGGTCAAGGGCCAAATGACTGACAGACAAGCAAGCAGTCTAGTTTGAAGGAAGAAGAAAACATTATGACTGGATGGTCAAGGAGCTTCTTCCTGGGAGGAGGGACCTGGAAATCAGTACCAGAAACAACAATCTCGACGACATGAACGTATGCACCAGCCCCCCCTTCTTAAAGAACTGCACACAGGCACACCATGGCTGTGCCCAGACCAAGGCACTAACTCTCACAGGGGCCCTCCTCTCGGCGAGGTGGAGGTGCTTCCAGGGAGTCCCTACACGTACTTTCCTCAGGGGCTTCAGCTTGGTCTCCATGATGAACTCATACTTGCACAGCTCACAGCAGCGCGTGTCAGAGCTCTTGATCCACTGCTGTAGGCAGGCCTGGTGCACGAAGTGGAGGCTCCCTGTGCAGTGGCAGGGGGTGATCAAAGGGCTCTCGTCATCCCCCTCACAGTGACAGATCCTACAGCGGGAGGAAAGCCAGTCATTATGAGGAGGGCCACATGGCAGGGAAGATGACGCTTCAGTGGAAGGTCAATCTCCCCCAAGAAAACTTTCAGAAACAGACAACACAGAAATGACTACAAGCACAAAAACACACAAACACAAATGAGAACAATTACTACAAACTAAAAATGTCTAGCTTACCGCACCAACATGGAAAGTCTGGATGGCATTTGGAATCAGAGAGGAAAAAATGATAGAAGAAATGACAAAGCAGTCATTTTTGGTAAAACTTAAGAACTTCACTGATAGATGAATTCAAGGCAACATGGAAGACTCTTCCAGAACTTTAAAGTGTTAAAATTAGAGGAAAAATTTCTGTGTAAAACAAAACCAGCATTCTATCTTCCAAAAATACCAGCAACTTAAAAAGATGATGAAAATTGCTTTTTGGCTATAATCACTGACCTCACCTTCATACACCACAACTACACATTTCCATCCTCTCTCAGAGAGTAAACAAGAGAAATCACAGGACCTCTCCTGGGCCTATAAAAAACCAGTATAACGTGCTGCAATTTCATTTCTTTTTTCAAGACCACTCACAGTAGTTAAGTGAGAATTTAAAATCATTCATTATTTCTAAGGGTGCATGCAACAGGATATAGCGGCAAACCTCAAGGAACTTAGACATCTGGGAAACAGAAAGGTCTTTTCCAGCAGCTGGAGAGGAGTGTAAGAACACCTGGCCTCAAAGGAGCTGGGCTCTGGCCCTGGCCAGGTTCTCAGCTGTCTGTTTCTGTGAGAGGGGTTTCTGAGCCAATTATTAGGAATAACCTCTGGCCTGAGGAGGGGCGACTGGGGAAAGGTTAGACTGGGGAAGGCATAAGACAAAAAGTGAATTCTGAAAGATTTTGAAGGCCAGCAAGGATGCTACGTGTGGGAAAATAAAGGTGGGAAGTGGAGTTAGGATCTGGGTAGAGGTGGCTGTATCCAAGTTAAAAAGAAGGAAGGAAGGAGCTGCTGAAGAACAGCCTCTCCACACGCACATCATGTTGCAGGTGGAGCAAGGGGTAAAACTGAGGCCAGGAGGGGCAGCCAATGCTTAAAATCTAGACCATCAAACTGGAAAACTGGAGAACTATTTTCTTTCTTCCAATTTCTTTATGCAAGGTCTACTTATTTTTAGTTGAGAACTCGAGTCAGCTTGGCCTTTGATATGTGTAGCTTCTTCCTCTTTTATCATCCGTGAAACTAACTTGGGACCCATGTCATAAAAATTGACTTTTCAAATGATATCAATACTCCATTCTTCTGGAGAAAACTATTAATGCATAATTGTCTACAAATGCCTATTACTTAATTTTCCTGAAACTTCACATATTAAAGCAAGATGAGGCTATGAGGTGTGACGCAGAGATGGCCAGAATGGTGGTTCTCAGCAAACCAACCTGCAGGCATCCCCTGATGTGGACACAGGAGAAATGGGGGGACATTTTTCAGAGAGGGGAGAAGGACAATCCAGGTCACTGTCCTTCTCCACTGAGCAGAGGGGCGCCCGCAGGACCTTGCTCTTCAATTTTGCAGATGTGCTGTCCTCAAAGACATCGTCATCTCCCATTTCGTCGGAGCAGAAGCCCATGCTCCCTGCCAGCCCACTGGAGGACTTGGCGGTGTGCAGGTGAGCAGCACAACTCTCCAGCTCGTGGAACCTGTGCAGGCTGTTGGCACTTGAGCCGTGCGAGAGTGAGAACAAGTACCGGAGCAGTCGCCGGCTTCTGGACACAGCCTCGCCATCCGCTTTCTCTTCCAAGAGCAGGACATGCATGCCCCCCTTGCCAGCTTCCACCTCTGAGGCAGGGGAATGATTAGCAGAAAGGGATGAAACACAAGAATGTCTGGAATTGCCAAGAGGTTTGCAATTCAGTGTTCTTTTTCCTTTATGATGGAACCTGTTCGTTCTGAGACACAGATCCTGGGGGAGTGTCAGTTTCCCTTCAGAGCAAGTTCTCTCCACATAGTCAGAACTTTCCAAAGTATCCTGGGCCTTCTCACCCACATCGTTTAGAGATTTTGAGAACTTTAGTGTTCTTCTGGCTTTGCTATTCTTAGCAGGCTTCAAGGCCTGGACCCATTCTGAACCACAGGAATTTCTCTTTGATGCCCGTAATGTGTCTTTACAGATAACTGTCACAGTGAGCCCTTGTGTCAGAGAACTCTGGCATTGAGGAGCCTTCAAGACAACAGCAGACTGCATGGGACTGTGGTGACAACACTCAGAAAACACTGCACTGGAACTGCATGCAGAGAACAGTGGAATAAAAGCACAGAAAGTAAAAACAATTTTACAAGAGAATAGACATCGAAGTGAAGAAATGAGACTTGTGTGGTAACTTGGTGAGCAAACAGCACATAAAACTGGGTCAACTGTTTAGAGCATAGGCATACTGCCCAAGTAAATGGGAAACTGAGAACCTACAGACACTAAGGCCTATTTCTAGGATGCACATAAACCATCGTAGCGTCTGAAGCCGAGTGTTACCTGCAGATGTCCTGACTGGACGGCGTGACAGAAGTGCGAGGGAAGGTGGACCCTGGAGCTGACGCCAGCGGAGGACCCCCAGCCTGCAACAACACATGTCCAGTCAGTTTCCAGGGAACAGTCAAGGGGACCATGAACACCATCTCCTGAATGGCAATGGGTCAAGAACCCAAGAATGTCTGCTATTTCCTATTGCTCAATGAGTAACATATTAGGTCCCTATAAGCTGAGGTAAAGACAAATCAGACAGCACTCTTCTTTTCTTATTTGGGGTGAAAGTGCAGCCAAGAAATATTTGAGACTCTGGAACACCACCAATCTGCAGATTCAGTGGTCATTTATTTCCTAAGCATCTAAATTTAATTAGTTCATACATAAGAAACCAAGGACTTACAAGGTGTATGCTAATGCGAAAGAAATCTGAGGTACCATCCCTGCCAGCACTTGCTTCCCCAACTCAGCACTCTTCAACCTGGTTCCTGGGATAATCCTAATCAAGGCTGGCAGAAGGTGAGAGCTCCCTCCTACTCACAACCTCACGCTGGTCCACGAAACCTCACTACCCTGCCAGAGCTCTTCATACAAAAGGAAGACTATTTGACCACAGGGCCGCCAATCCCTAACTCCCCAGGGCCCTGAAGGGGCTGAGCACAGAATGCTCCCACAAGTTCCAGTCTTGGGACTGTGAATTAAGAAAACAATCAAGAAAGCATAAATTTGAAAGAAAGTATAGCAAGAATCATGAGATAGAGTAGGGGCTCTGAGGGGTCCTGAACAAGCCAAAATTAGAGAAAAGATCTAGAAGGGTGAGGAAGCATCACAGTGGGAAGAGAAGAGGACAGAGAAACAGGAACAGGGAGTTTAGCTGAGATGAGGATACAAAACCAGCACTAGAGGGTCCCCAAGCCTCCCACTCCAGCCTCTGTGGGACCCTTGCTAGGCCTTATCAAGACTCAGCTTCCTGAGTTTCCATGGCCCTCACAGCCCCAAGCATATTCATATAAATGTGTTCTTCCCTCCCTAGGACAGTTAGCCAGAGTGAGCACCTGCTCCATGCAACCTAAACAGCCACCTGATAACAGTGCTATGAGTCTATTATCAAGAGCAAACCCACATCACCTACCCACCTTCCCCAGGCCCACTCAAGTGGCCTTTAATCCTGCTTCTTAATTCGGGGAAGCCCCACTCTAGTCCACAACGCCCCAGCTGAGGCCTAGCCCCCACTCTTGCTAAGTGCCATCCCCAGAGGCGTACTCTCATCCTGGCACTCCAGCTACAGGATCCTTGACATGGGGCACCCACCAGGACTGGGAGCACCACTGTCCAGAGACTCTCCCAGCAAATGCACCAGCCTAGAGAGAGCCAGGAATAGCAGTCTGATTGAGCTGTTCATTGGGCCGCTCTTCCTGCTCCCCAGCACGGGGATTAAACATCATTTTAAATCCAACTCAACCCAAAGAAACCTGATCCAATAGGTTACATGTTATCAAGTCACATGTGCAGGCTAAAATCATGCTGCATTACTCAATTAGCACATCTTCTGAGTCACCAAAGAATCCACATTTATTCTCTAACTGAACATGCATATGAACCCACTCTTTTCTTTGAAAGCATTACTGGCCAAAGTTCTTAAGAATATAAAGTTTAATTTATTTGGAAACATGCAAATGACATCCCCAAAATGACCTATCACTACTTTGTCACAACTCTTCCTAAAACAAAATGAGAGGGGTCTCAGGACTCACACGGACATAATGCTGTTACCTTCCCACTGCATGAATGCCCTCCTCCTGGTCAGCCATCACAGGCTCCACCTCGGGGAGCTCCTTTGCCCCAGCACGGCCAGAGTTCTGCTGTCTAGACTCCCAAGATGAGTACATGGGGCCTTTACTGTTGATCACCACAGGGACACAGGCTGAGGACAGCCACACTAAAGTCCCAAATGCCTACAATCTGCCTCTTCTCTGATATTCAGCCCTACCCCCATTCTGAGACAGAAAGCTTCTTGAACATCTTGCCCCCTTCTTTTACTTCTGAAGGTGAGCAGCTCTGCTCAGCATCTGTCGGCAAGGCCAGAAATGTATCATGAAGACCAGAAACTGGTTATGGTGTATTGTAGAGAAGTGAGTTATCACCAGGCCTCCCCAAGTAGACCTTGAAGGAAGGGAGGACTGAATGCCCAGCTATATACATATCCTTGTCCCCTCTATGAGCTGTGAGGTCAGCTCTCCTTCCTGTATGTTGCTGAGTCAAGTTCACTTGCTCAGACTGAGGTACAGAAGGAAGCCCCCTCCCCACACAAAGGATAGAAGAGTGCACTGCTCATCGAGAAGACAGGGGCAATTACCTAGTTATCTCCCTCCCTGTTACCTTTGTAAGGACATGATCCTCCTAAAACCACGCATACTTTCCTGTATTCTAAAGGGAAGGCAAAACCTATGGGAGGAAAGTAGGGTCTTATCTGGAGAATGAGGCCCTCCCAGGGTCAGTGTCCTGGGAGGAGGAAGGTCTTAGACGGGAAGCTGAAATCAAGACAAAATGGCCTCTCACTCCTTGAACCTCAAGTAATCCATGTTAAAAAGGGAAGCCTGGTATAACGAAGACTGTGTTGGGGGGTTGCTCAGAGGTAGGAGAGAAGAGCCTCAGAGCAGAAAAGGCCTACATTGAGGAAGTAGCCAGACTGTCCACACAAACAACAGGTCTTGTGATCACATCCCCACGAATTTCCCGTCTCAGGTGTATCATGGGGGACTCACACGCAGTCGTGTCTATACCTGCAGCAGAGCAGCAAGCCTGCGAAGACAGCAGCAGCAGCCCCAAGCCCCTGCTCTCTGTTGATTTAGGAAACAGGAACAACCTCAGCAACCTCTGTCTATGTTCCTGCTCTCATTTCATCCTCTCCAAGCTCGCAAAAACATCACAAGACACTCTCAGCAGGTCATGTCCAAGCCTCAATAAGCCTCCCAATAACAGATTAAAGTCTCTCTTCTTCTCAGATCATGAGGTTTCAAGGAAATTTTAAAAATCTACTTACTGTTGTTTTACATAAACACAAACCAAAAAATGCCTTATCCTGGCTGACGCCTTTCCCAGTAAGAGTGAGAAAACAAGCAAGATTCATGGGGCCATCACAGCTCCACAAGAGGCTCCTTCTATCACCAGCTAAAGAGGACCAGATGTTCTGAAGTTCAGAACCAGTCCACACGTACAGAATTTAAGGCTGGCCTGATCAACAGCAGCAAAGACAAAATGAAGCAAATAGCTTCAAACACAGTTCCAGGGTCCAACCAGGGAAGTCAACGTAAGTCAAGGGGCCACCAGGCCCCTCTCAGAGACTCAGAGCAGCAGACAGCTCTCCCACTCTTCCTGAGAGCAGTGGGCAGGGTGGCATGTGGAAGCCCATGGGGCAGTACTAGCCTCAAGGGAAAAGGAGAGTCTGTGCCACACAGAACTCCAAAGAACACCCTCCGCCTCCACAAAGGTCAGACCACACAGGACTGTTCCTGATAAAAGGTGTAAATGTTCATAACAAGAAAATTCAAATGTATCGAGAGATCTTAAGCTCTGTTTCTGAAGTTCTTTGTTGGTTCTCAAACGAGACTTTCCGGTCATGAAAAAGAATATAAAGCAATCTCAGTACAAAAAAATTTTCCTAAAAATCCCCTCTTCTTAAGATGTTGTAACCAATTATGCCAAATAAACCTCTGGATTCTGTCTAGGCCTAAATCCCAGTTGCTTACATTTCTTAAGAATGACAAATTATTTGAGGCAATTTGTTTTGCTATACTCAAGTCACTCGGAGGTGGCCTTTCCCAACAGATTCATTGTTTTAAATAATTTTATCAAGGCTGCCAAAAACATCTAAGAAAAAGACAACTTTTCATATATCCTTGGTAGAAGTTGGTATTCACCCTTTTTTTGTTTCCTTTGGAGAGAACTTACTGCTGTTGGAAGGGCTATCATAACAGACTCATCAAATAGATTTCTCAGGAACTTACCAATTTTCCATCTTCCATTTACATTTTACATCAGAGGGACTTTCTCACTCCAGGACATCAGCCGTACCTTCCCAACTTTCTTTCTGCTTCACTTCCTTCCCTTGCTCCTTCCACTAGGTTACTTCCCAACCTCAATCTCTACCACCTCCTCCTTCTGTAAACCCCCACTGGGCCTTCTTTTCATTTACCAGCAAAGCTTTTAAAACATTTTGTTCGCTAACAAAATTTGCCCATCTGATTTACATCAACAGGTGCAAGGCCACAAGAAATGGTCTGGTCAGGTTCATTCGCTTTTAAGCCAGGAGGAATCTGAGGAAGGACTAGATAAGGAGGGCAAGATGCAAGTAGGGCTCACATTTACAATTGACCTCAAATTATAGTATATCAAATCAATTACCAAAAAAATGGAAAAGGAAGTACAGATGGCTCTTAAAACATGAAAAGATGCTTAACCTCTCTCACAATGAGAAATCGAAATTAAAACTATGAGATGTACTATTATCAACAAAAAGAAAAGTTTTATTTAAAGAAATCAAGTGATACCTGTGTTGGCAAAAGCATGCAGAAACAGACACACTTACAGATTGCTGGTGGGAAAGCACTCTCATAGACAACAATTTGGCAATTTCTCTCAGAATTACAAATGCAAATACACTTTGTCCCAGCAACTCTTCTTTTAGGAGTTCATCCTCACACATAAGCACAAAGAGGTTTGTACACATTGTTTGTGGGGGCAAAGGGCTGGCATAACCTCAATCCCGTGGGCTTGGAGCTGACTGAGTCAGTCTGGTACATCAGTAGACAGGAACGCCAGGCAGTCATTAAAAGAAGGTAAATCTCAGGGCCAGCCCGGTGGTGTAGTGGTTAAGTTCACGCACTCTGCTTCAGCGGCCTGGGGTTCAAAGGTTCGGATCCTGGGCACGGAACCTATGCACCGCTTATCAAGCCATGCTGTGGCAGCGTCCCATATAAAATAGAGGAAGATGGGCACGGATGTTAGCCCAGGGCCAGCCTTCCTCAGCACAAAATTTGAGGATTGGCAACAGATGTTAGCTAAGGGCTAATCTTCCCACAAAAAAAAAAAAGAAGGGAAATCTCATTATGCCCAGTAATGAGTACCTGGAAGGAACAGACAGAGGGGAGCCACATCGTGTGCGCTCGTACAGGAGACTATCAACGGAAGGGTATCCACTTCCAAGTCCTAATAGTTTTCTTCTGAAACACTGAAGGAGAGCAGGGACCTTGGGCGAGAGGGATACTGACTTTTCACGGAGACCCTTCCAAACCATTAGATCACTGTTATCATGAACAAGTATTTCCTAAACAGAAATTCATTTTTAAAATAACATGTGACTGAAAGTTTAAGAAGTAAAATAAAACTACAGAAGTACAACCAACTGCAACGATTTTCTAACTCTGGGAAAACCGGTAAAGAAACTGATTTAATGGATCATGACCTACATTTAAAAAAAGAGAAATAAAACTGAAGATGTCAGAGTGCATCTGACATAATGAGGATTAAGTCTTTGGAGGAATTTTTTCTTTCTGTTGTGTGTATGAGTGAACTGAGTTTTGATGTAAAAACTATTTCTTACAAAGGATCATGGTTGAAATAATTTGAAAATCATTGCAGTACTGTATTTCTACAAAGAAAATACAAAATATCAAAATAAGTAAATAAAGAAGAGGGCTAAATCAAGAAAGCACGTTATATTGTCAGCACAGAGATTTCAGAAATGAAGGATTCTGACAGATCCCAAGAGAGAAGGTGTTTCCTCTACATAGATAGCATTTGCCACCTGCATTAGATTGCTGTGTAACAGATTACCACAAATTTAGAGGTTTAAAACTACACCAATTTATCATCTGATGCACAGTGTGACAGGGTCCTCTGCTCAGGGTCTCCCTCCTTTCTGAAGGCTCTGGGGAAGAATACACACTCATTCAGGTTGTTGGCAGAATGCAGTTCCTTGCAGCTTCAGGAATGAGGACCCCATTTCCTTGCTGGCTGTCAGCCGGGGGCCGCCTGCATACCCCTTCCATCTCTCCCCATGTTCAAGCCTACTCTTTCTTCCAATCTCTCACGTCCTCTTATGCCACAAGCCAAAGAAAGCTCTCTGCTTTTAAGAGTTCATGTGATTCCAGTCATACAATATAGTATGATCATAGGAGCAATATCTCACCATATTCACAAGTTCTGGACATTATGGTGGGACATGTTTGGAGGGTTGCTTTAGAAATTCTGCTTACCAGACTACCTTACATTCACTTCCTGCTCAGGAGGTTACTAAACGCTACTGCCCTCCCACTCCCATACCAAGAGAGAGTGATCTGCTCCTTACTGCCAGCTCAGCAGGCCTGACTTCATATAATAAAGTCAGTCTCACTTGGTGTTTAGACACTGCAATGTACAGACTGAGATTGCATTTCAGCAAACTTTCTGCTTAGCACAGAAGTTACTCTGTGAAAACAAATGCTTCCTTATGAGAGACTCTGATTTCTATAAATACACACCCAGTTTTACTCAACTTCAAAAATGAGCTACAATTAAAGGAGGAGAAGCCAGTTCTGTGGCTGCTCTGATAAATACATGTTGACTCTTGATGAAGGGCTGTGCCAAAAACGAGCTTTCACAAAAGCAATTAATTAAAACTGACCATTAAGAAAGTAAATATAGAATATATACAATATAGGATTAATGAAGGATAGTGTGCAATAAAAACTACTGAATTCTAAAATGATTTCCATTATAAATGACTCTCAGTATTGCCTAGCAAGTAGCACTAACACTGAATTCTTTGGTGGCCTGTTAGAGAGAGGTAGAGTGACAAGAATAGTACTGTATCCCCAGCATAACGAGAGGC
Source organism: Tapirus indicus (assembly GCA_031878705.1). Lineage (NCBI taxonomy): Eukaryota > Metazoa > Chordata > Mammalia > Perissodactyla > Tapiridae > Tapirus > Tapirus indicus. The sequence goes on from CM062921.1 coordinate 78,980,610, forward strand.
ATACATCACAGCACTGCCAGAGGCAAGGCAACAGCTGAAGAGACCTTCTCATGGCTTATCTTCCAGAGCAGGTATCTAAGCTACTGTTGGGGATCTTGCAAACATAACTTGTTTTCAACAAGTTACACTGAAGGCAATGATTTCTTAGCAAAGATGGCTTCACATTCCTAGAAACTACAAGTGCAACCATATAAAGATCCAAAATCACCAAAAATAACATGGCGAAAGGGCTGTTTCTGAGTTAGTTACCACTCAAAAGAACTCTATACTACTATAGACTTCCTTTAACTATTTAAGTTTTCAAATATAATTGAAATATATTTTCATTTCCAAGAATTCTACTTTGAGAAAATTCTAGGGTGGTGGCAAAAGCACTGGCTTTTGACTCAAAAGTCCTCATTCTGTGTTCTGGGGCCACTCCACCAAGCACACCACCTCCCAAGGGCTTACCCTCTTGGAAGAGGAGTTTGACAATTTAAAAACGAGGTCAACAGTCCACAGGGCTGCTGTAAGGATCAAATAAAATCAGAGGAGATGCAGAAATGCAACACACACCATTCCGGGAATGCCTCCACTGTGAAGCAATGTGAACTACTACTGCTTGACGATCTGCAGAGTAAACTTGCGGTGTCTCTACTATGAAATGCCCTCATTCCAAAAGAGGTTACCACTGTCCACTCAACTGAGGATGAAGAGAGTTTCTGCCCTGGCTACTCATCTGGTGGGTGAACCCAGAGCCCAGGAGAATGCAACTGACAGGAACACGGGGGACAAGAAGGATGACCCCAAACTTAACGTTAAGGCTCCTCCTCTAAAGCCAAATGAGTTAGAAGGTGACAAATGAAATCAGTAATCTTTCTAGGCACACATCCTCCCCCTGCAATCTAAAAGAAGGTTCAGAGACCTGCTTGAAACCTCTTTGCAATCTCCAATGCCCCAGCCCAGCCTCCCTCTCTGCTCTGCCACATGGTGTTGGTCACCCAGCACTCCACACCCTCGTGCTCCTCCTGGGGATGCTCCCACACCCCACCCAGCACAACTGCCCTTCCTCAGGTTTCTCCTCAAAAAGAGCTTTTCCTTCCTATTATTCACTGTCCTCATACCCTGTTTCTTTCTTTCATAGCACTTATCAAGATTTATGAAAAGATGTTTCTGAAATAATATGTCAACTCAGAAGCTGTTGCTGTTTAGCCTAGCACAGTGCCTGGCACACAGCAGGTGTTCAGTGAATACTTACTAACTGAATAAAACAAGTACACTCTGGAGTGACTGTCTATTAATAGATCTAAAACAGAAGCTCTCAAACTTGTGGGCCTCAGGACCCCTTTACACTCTAAAAAATTATTGAGGTCCCCAAAGAGCTTGTGTTTACATGAGTTACATTGATCAATCTTTACTGTATTAGCAAATTTCAAAACACAAGACCACCACCACACCTTCCACTAGTGTCAGAGAGAAGATGGCATCTTGTATGTCACTTTGCCCCTGGAAACTCCACTGCACACTCATGAGATAATGAGAGTGAAAAAGGCAAATAGTGTCTTGGTATTATTACAAAACTGGTTTTAACCTTGCCCCCGCCCCAAGTCAAGAGACTGAGAACCAAATTTGAAAATTGCTGGTCTAAGGCTTTAGCCAAAAACTAAACTATAACCATTCAGAAGAAAAAGATATATGAAAATATGGTTAAACTTTGCAAAAGGGGAGCCAAACAGCCAAACATTTCCCACGGTGCTCCATCAGGACCCAAAGTGAGGCTACATAGTGTTGGTGACATACAAGAAGCTGGCTGTCACTACTTGATACCATTCAACTTCTCCAATTCATTCCCTTTGTTTCTGTCATATAAAAATAAATACCGTGGCTTTAGGATAGTTGTTTTCTTCAGCATAAATTAAGAAAGGCACATTTTGCCTTATCCTTAACCCATAAGCCTGAGTAACCTAAGTCTGTCACTGGTCCACTTTGTATTCAGAAACAGAGAGAAGCAGACCCTGGTCTTGACAACCACACCAGGGTGTGTGGCCAGCAAGCCTCCCTCCTAAGGCTGTATTTACCTCTGACATATGACATTATGCTGTATCTCATTCCTATCTAATGGCAACAGTAATTAGAAAATATTCAAGAGATTTAAGAGAGTGAATGCTCAAATTCATTGAGATTTGCTTGCCAAACAACAGAGCAGCAATAATTCTAAGTACTGATTAAACATGTCCAGTCTGACTTCTACCCAGAAATATTTGATTAACCAGAGGCACATAATACTCATGGTGCCCGAATAAAATTATGCAGAGCTCTAAAATATCCTACCAGGTAACAGCCTTCAGCAATTACTGGGGCCTGGTGAGCCCGCTGGCTACAGGGAGGAGTGCACCCATACTCCAGGCTTCTTGATGGATGTCTGGCCTACCACTGCCATCTTCCTGGGGTTAAGTGCTGCCAGGGAGCACTTACTTGAATTTCCTCAAGAAATTGTGTCACCTGGACCAAGTCCAATTCCCAGGGTTGAACGAAAATGCTTCCCTCAGAGTAAACTAACACCACTTTTGTATGCCGTCCCTTCCTGCAATAATCCTCCCCTGAGAGGCATCAGCAGAGGCTCTACAAAGCCCAGCCCTTAGGATGAGCCTTGCCTAGGCCAATTCCTGGTATCTAAAAAAAATTCCAGTGTAACAGAGTGAGTTCAAGCCTCCTCAGGGAATTCCAATCTTCCTCTAAAGGCCTTTAGGCCAAAGTACAGTGGCCCTCACTAGAACAGCCCCAGCCAACACAGCCCCACAGTTTATAGGCACCCTGCCACCCTGCAATCCCACGGCTGTGACAGCCATCACTCCCAATGAGTAAGTCTGCAAATATCTGCCTTTTCTCTCTAAATATTGGATTTCCCAAGGAGGTGACAAATCAGTTTTCTAGTACAGTTTAACCCCATCCTGGCCAGCTCCTTTTCACCTTTTACATCCGACTTTAAGTATCCCCTCCTCAGCCACACCTCCCCTGAGTAGCCCTTCTAAACTTTGGTTCCTTATAATTCTTAACCTCAGCCCCTCATCTGTTACCTTCATAGTAATTCTGTCTGTCTGCAAGGATTTTATGGAAGTCTGCTTACTCCTCTCTTCTCTGTTTGGTTCAGCATTCAAAGCACAATGTCTGGCACACAGTTAAGTGTTGGACAATCTGAACTCATGCGATCCTCATAAACGCTACACTGGGCCTCCTTGTCTCCATTACAGATGAGGATACCTCGTGCCAAGCAGTGAGACAGCCTGTAGGTGGGGGGCAGTGGTGGTACAATACCCCTGGACAGGGGGTCACCTCACCTCACCCTAATGTGGTGGGCCTTCCATGAGCAGCCTCCGTGATCACCTTAAGTCCACCCTGAGGCCATGCTCAGTACCTCCCTGCATTCCCCTCAGCAGCCCACGCTCCAAGTCATCCTGGGAGCGATGGCCACCTGACAGCCAGAAGCTGCAAACCACTCTCTCACAGCACAGACCCCCACCTCCACCCCTCCCTTCTCTCTAGTGCACAGCCTCCCAAATCCCCTTGTCTATCAGAGCGCTAGCTCACAAAGGACAGTACCAGGACCAGCGGTGGGTGACAGAATAAGAGTTTAGATGACATAGTGAAGAACAAATTTTTGAAGTTATGTTGTAATTTCATGTCAGCAAACTAGCAAATCAAAAGTGTGATTTCAGATACTATACAATGATCTAAAGTTTTCATTGTAGACAAATTTGTTCAATTAAATATAGTGAGTTGGTTTAAAGACAATGATTAAGCAAACAGCAGCATGGGTGGTGCATGGGGTGAGGGTGGGGTGTAGACGGCTCACATCTGGGGAACACTGCTCCAGGATGGCTCTGCTGGCCCACATGATCAAGGACCCCTCAGCAAGGGCAGGGCAGGGCTGCACAGACAGATGTATTCAAATGCCCATCTTTCCACAAGCACGCCCCCTGTGGGTCTCATCCTTCTTCAAATAGCTTCTCCAGGCACTCAGTCGACAAACAGGCCTTCTCCTAAGGGACAATTCTGCTACTTCTTAATAAAAAAGAAAAAAAAAGATTTTCTACACATTGCTACAATGTCATTACAAACCATAACAGGTGCTATAAATGTATGAGGTTACAACTGGCCAGGACCAGATCATCTTAGATCTGGCACATCAAGGTAGGGAGTTTGAATCTTGTTCTAAATGCAATGAGCCAGTGAAGGCTTAACCAGAGAAGCATTAGGATTCTATTTACCTGGTTGCTGGGGTGGAGGATGATTTGGAAGGTGGTAAGAATGTAGGCAGATTCTTGGGAAGCTACTGTAGTAGTTGAGGAGGCTTGGGGCCCAAGAGGTGGCTGTGACAATAAAGAGGAACATCGGGCTGGATATAAAGCATCTAGCCATGACAACATTTGCTCAACAAACATGCATGACCACCTCCAGAGCTAGATTCTACTGTTGGCTCTGAAGATTTAAGGGTAAACAAGACACAACTCTATGCTCGTGAAGCATACATGTGTGGTGAAGGGGCAACAAAAAATTTCAAAAAAAAAACTCAGGCAATTAAAAGTGCTCTGTTGAAAATAAAACAGGAAAAGATGACTAAGGGACCACTTAGGTGGTCAGGATGGGCCACAAGGAAGAGGTGACAAATTTCATGAAAACTTGCTCTTGTAACAAGAGGCTCAATAAATGATCGATACTATTAATAAAAACAAGTACTGGGTGAAGACTTTGTCATCAGAATGCTTAAATGTACCAATATGCTTCCTTTATTAACTCTCTAAGATGATCGCACCTGGGTGTCCATTTTAATGACAGGTTAAGCCACCAGATCTAGCAGCCTCTTGCATATCCCATCTAACTGGCCGAAACGGAGTGTGGTTTTTGAGGCTAAAACAAAACATGGGGAGCCTCCAATAAACACTGAACCACTCCATCATTTTGTAACGAAATCTAGATGGAACACTATGAAACAGATTGAAGGTTTATTTTTACCTGTTCTCAACCTCTAACTTCATGAGCGAGAATCAGCGGAAAACTGCAAGAGCATAATGCAGACTGTAGGTGACTGACTGACATACGCACAGACCAGTGCTGAACCCAGCTGGAGGCTGAGTCAGCAGAAAAAGTCTCCTGACAGAGACAACAGAGATTTCAGGTAGCATAAAACATGTCCACGGTCTGACCTTTCTTTGTATTTTCAATCTCAAGGGTAGGAAGCATCTGCTTAAGTATGTGTGCTACACTGAAGCCACATTTTTACATGTCATGGCCTAAAAGTGGCTTCCAACAACAGGCTCATTTCATAAACACTGCAATAAAGAACTGCATTCTCAAAAACACAGCTGGCTTTCACAGAAGTCCTACCCCCTCTCCCCCAGCCCCACTTAGCTGGTTCATGCCTGACAACTTCATGTTAGACTAACTTTCCTACTTATGGAGGGGTACATTTTTGCAACCAAATTTCATGCTGATGGGTTCAATGGGATGTGAGGTGAGCACACGCCACTCCTGAGATTTTCCTATAACCCCAGTTAAGTGTGCAAGAACTCCTGCTTTGAAAATGGAAGAGGCCCAAATCTTCTTGGCCCTGATCCGAGGCAGAAAGCTTTGAGGCCTCCCAGTTCCCCTGTTCCTAAGAGGATTAGAGTATGGAGCTAAAACTGCTTTTTAAGAAAATTCCACCCTGCCCTCAAAAAAGCTCCACATCAGCAGCCATGTTTGTTTTGCTCTTCATTTTAGGCCAGTGCCTAGCTCAGTGCCCGGCACAAAGAACACGCAAAAAAGATGTGTGCAAGGAGGAAGGAAGGAGAGGCCAGAGTTTTGACCAGATTTCTTCATTTTCACCCCCAGCTGGTATTTATTTTAAAAGCACATAGTTCTGCCTGTGATCAGTAATCAAACAGTAACAGCTACCATCAAGGACTATCCTAACCTAGTCAACCTAAGACCACCAGGGTTCCACAAAGGTTGACAAGAGTCCGTTGACTGACTGACTGAGGGAGCTGCCCCACGGCTCCTTGCAAACATCATCCCTAATACTCACAACAACCCTGAAGGCTATATAATTACCCTACTTTACTCATCAAGGAATTAAAGCTCAGAGAAGTGGCCTTCCTCAAAGTCACATGGCTAGTAAATCCTTGTCCATCTAACCCCAAAACCCTCACAGAGCAACTCAGAATACCCACACCCCAGGCCTGTACCAAGCCCATAAAATGTTCCCCTAGACACTGTAAGCCAGCGGTTTACAAACTTTTTTTTTTTTTTTAACTATAGGAGGAAGCTTTCCCTCAAATAAAACTTACTACAACCATAAACAAACAGACACATATCTGAGGCACAGGACGATGTCCCCCTTCAGAACTGCCCTCAGCCACTGGAGCAAGGCAACAAGTGCCACTGCATGCTTCCAAAACATGGAGTTCAACTCAACCAAACACACCATCTGGATCTACATCTTCTCACTTTTCTTGATGCTTAAATGTTGGACAGCTCTTTCAAAAGGTGGTAGGGCAAACCCGGACACTTTATTCAGACAGTAATGGCCTACCACTGCACAGTTCTGTAGCTCCAGCACTCCTGGCTGAAGGAACAGCAAAAGAAAAGAAATGGAGGTTGGAACAGAAGGGAGCATTCAATAAAAGGTATTTATATGAAGTGGCCGAAGCCCATGGCTTGAGGGACTCGTCTGGGGGGAGGTCAGGTCAGAAATGAACCGAGGAGCACTCTGTAAATGGCCTTCAATGTTATAACTGAGCACTATGGACTTCTCTTCTTATGCAAAATTAAGTGGAAGAATGATATGACTAGATCATAAATATGCCTAAGAACAGACTGATTAATGTCATAGAGGATTTGCTAGATTCTACTTTTAGTTCAAAAAGAAAGGGTGATGTGAATGAAAATATCTGTGTATTTGGTAAATTACAATGGCATATAATGTGACTGTTTGTTTCAGAGTATTTAGGAGGCCTGAGACAGCAGGACAGGTTTTGTCAGGTTGTTTAGATCTTCCAGTCAGGATCTGTGTCAGTGTTTGGCCAGCTGACACAGACATGGGGAGAAGGTCCATCTCTGCAAGGAACCTGCAGGGACATACCTGCATGGACAAGAGGTTGACCAGAGCCAGTGTCTGGGCTGGGAGATGAGCAGTGCATGGGAACAACCTTACTGCATGTGAGACACTGTCTGCTGGTTCCTGGGTCACCACTAGCAGCTAACATGCTCCTGGCAGGCTACTCAAGTGACTACACCATAGGTCTATCAGGTGCTGCTGGATGGCCAATTGACCCCTTCAGCTCTCCCTTTCCTAGTCACCTTCCAGCCGGAGGTGGCCTTACAATCCAGTTCCGGCCAGTGAGATGTAAGGAGAAGTCAGGCAGCTGGGTGGGGGCTTCTGGGAAAGCTCTTGCCTTCCTGTTGCAAAGGGTCACTCAGGACCCCTCCATCCTCCATCATTCTTATTCCTGCCAAGGCCACAGCCATGGTGCCTAGAGGTCTAGCTCCCACCTTGAGACCATAAGGTGCTAAGCATGAGGATAACAACGTGCTAAGGAAGGTGGCAAAGTGAAGACAGAAAGTGCCTGGATCCCTGGCAACATCTATAAGCAACTGCATCAGCCTTGGACCACCTACCTCCAGACATCCTGTCATCGGAACCACATAAATCCATAATTATTTAAGTTACCAGAGTTGGCTTTTTGTTACTGTCAGTCAAACGCATTCCTAATTGAGGTGACAAATTCTCTTTTACCTAAAAGTAAATTATTTCCATTGGAAGAAAGGGGGTTTTCTCCTGTTAGTCACCCCTTCAACACACACTCAGAATTGCCTCACTAGAAAAACATAACTGCTATACACCTCACTGTATGGTCCCAGAGCAGATTAAAGAAGTGTATCATGAACCGAAAAGAATATAAACACGTGCAGGGTATAAGAATAAAAAAACTCAAAGCTACAAAAATAACGTATTTCAGTGGCACTCTACCTTAGAAATGTTACTTGAATGACTCATGGAATGTCCCAAATTCTTCTCATTCTGTAAGAAAACCAAGCAGGTGTTAAGTATCAAGCTTTAATTAAAATGTGCAAAGAAGTAATTGATCCTAACAATCCTACTGACAAATCATTCTGTCAACTGGAATTTGCTGACCACAAACTACTATGTACTGGGCCAGCTATTAGTTACTGGAGAATTTGGCAAAGATGAATAAAACAATAGTTCTTACCCTAAAGGAACTTAAGCTAACAATAAGAGAACAGGAATTTGGAATTAACTGTAAAAATAAGAGGGTACAAAGTGTCTTAAGACACATTCAAGTGGCGGTTCAGAGGCGAGAAACTGCATGTTCAGTTATATGTGGTGTGGTCCACGCTGTGAGGAGCCACTGAAGGATGGGGAAGAAGAAAACAGGACAGCTGACCCCACCCAGGTTGTCTGGCTGCAAAGTGCTGGGTACTCAGCAGGGACATCACACAGCTCACATCTACTCCCTCAAGCCTGTTTCTCCTCCTGGATTAGAGAAAGCTGAGAGTCATGCTAGCCTCCTCCCCCTCACACCCTTCCATCTTCAGTTACAAAGTCTCGTATCAAATTCTTCCTCCTTAATGTCTCTCAATCTCAAATCTCATCTCCATTTCTGTTGTCAGTGCCTTAGTTTAGGTTCTCTTCATTTCTTACTTGGATTCTTGAATAACTTCCTACCTAGACCTCCTTGATACATAATTATTATGGACTGAACTGTGTCCCCCCAAAATTCATATATTGAAGTCCTAATCCCCAGTACTCAGAATATGACTATATTTAGAGATGGGTAGGTAATTACATTAAAATGAGGTCATTAGGGTGGGCCCTAATACAATATGAATGATGTCCTTATAAGAAGAGATTAGGACAGAGACATGCACAGAGCAAAGATACAGGGAGAAGATGGCCGCCTACAGGCCAAAAAGAGAGGCCTCAGGGGAAACCAAACTTGCCAACACCTTGATCTAGGACTTCTCCCTTTAGAACTGTGAGAAAATAAATTCCTGTTGTTTTAACCACCCAGTCTGCAGTACTTTGCTATGGTAGCTTTAGAAAATGAATGTAATAATCTTCTACACTTTAACGTTCTAAAAAAAAGTGAATGTTCCAAACGTAAATCTCATTTTTAAAAATAAGAAAGTAACTCTCCTTGAATCCATTCATCCTTGCTCTAAACCAAATGAGTAAAAAAACTATTACAAATGAAAGAGATGATCTTACTTGCATTTTAAAGATTATCTCTTCTCTATTCAGTTCACATGCCATGCAATGACCATGGGGAAGACCAAAGAAGGTTGAGTTGTAATTAGCGGGTAAAATTCTTTGTTCAATGAGAAATACAAAGGAGCTAGTGGATCACTTAAGAACTCCTTTGAGAAAGAGGTGATTCCATTCCGCCAAGGCTCTCCTTGAAGAAAGCTAACCATTAAGAAAGATTTACTTTCTCCTTCCCCTCAATCCTCCAAATTACAGACTGCCTTGACTCTTGTACACTTGGCTTTTGAACACTCAACATCCCTAAAATGCTGATGAAGAAACACTGCAAGATCTCCCAGGGGGCCTGCCAGCCAGCACTTGTTTTGTCAACGTTGTCTTCTTTGTCTTTATAGCAATGTTGTTTGTGCAATTTTTTGAATATTTTTATTACATTCTTTCCTTATTTTATAAATCCAAGTGGAAATAAAAGTTCAGGTCTCTTAAGTGTTGTTAAGTGTTCAGTCTCAGTGGAATGCTTCTTGGTCTTAAGCTAGTCAAGTAGTTAAAAAGGAAAAGAATATAATTATATAGTATACTTAAAGTGTTGGCAATATATCATCGAATACTGTTTTTAAAAGATCAGATTTAATTAGGGATTTCATTTAATCACCTAATTCACAAATTGACTCACTAGGGATGGAGAGTCCCTCTGTTCACAGAACAGATAAATCTATTACCATTCAACTTTCATTCATGAGTCAAGTAATGTATTACAGACAAACACAGGGCACTGCTGAGAATCCAGGCTTAAAGACTCATCTACATGAGATTTAGTACTAAATTTTAATTTAGTCTACTAAATTAAAATAAAGTACCACATGCCTTGGATTATTTGTACAGAAAACCAATTATAATCACTATCACATTATCTGCTTAAAGAAATGCCTGGTTTAACAACATTTGGAAATCTACAGAAAAGTTCTGAGGTACTAATAGCAGCAATAATTCATATCCTAGACCTTTCTAACATTCATTATTCCATAGAGAATGGATATTGGGGTGGGGAGAGGCCTAGCTGTTAAAATAGATAACATTATAAATCCAGACTGAGATCTAAAAGTTGTTTTTTAACTTACAAACTTGAGAAATAAATTTAATGATGTAAGCCTTTATTCTGTTTCCCTTGTTAGAACAGTTCAATATTGTACATTGGTAAAATCAAAGAAATAACTAGCCCCAGAAGATATAGATGTTTTAAAGCCTGAAACCTGTCGATATTTAGCATTGCTTCTCCACTACCTGGTAGGAAATTAGCAATTCAGTTCTAACAGACCATGTTTTGTTTCCTTACATATTGCTACATTTGTCTGAAATTACTGAAAAATCTAAGAAGTTCAGCACCAAAACAGACCTACTCTTCAGGAAGCAAGTCCCAGGGTTCATTCAAATCAGTTATTCATTCATTCCATACTTATTTATTATGTGGCTACCATATGCAAACAACTGTATCAGGCACAAAATATGGACAAAAATAAATCTGACTCCTAGGCCTGTGCCAATAATAATGTTATCATAGAACTGCTTTGAAATAGTGTTTTGATGAGGAATGTACAACTAGGAAAAAGTTGAAGAATGACATAAAAAAGCACATACATAAATTATATCAGGGTAAAGTGGGTGATGTCATTCTCTCCTACAGTCAGGACAGCACGTTTATGAATAAGATGATGGCAAGTTTACTAAACACCAATGTTAAGAAATGAATTACGAACACCAAAGAGAAAAAGAGTTCCATTCCAGTTCAAGCCGAAACTAAGCTTCAGTGCCCAAGTAATAAAAACCTTGGCAAATTATTTTCACATAATCTTTAATACATTCAGTCACTGCTTAATGGGTGCCACCATCTTGTAGCCTGGGAGAGAGGAAAGCCTCACTGCACACTCCTTCCTCAGAGAAGGCATCAGGGGATGTCACAATGTGATACCACATTCTTCCCTAGCTTCTCCTCATCTCCAAGTCTCCTTGGTGGGCTCTTTTTGTCTACATTAAACTTGAGAGCTCCTCAGAACACTGCTCCATGCCCTCTCTCATCTGTTGTCTCCCTTAGACCAGTGCTTCTGAAACTTTGTGCCCTTGAATCATTTAGGAATCTTGCTAAAATGCAGACTGTGATTTGTTAGGTGGGAGGTAGATTGAGATTTTGCATTTCCAATAAGCTCCCAGGTGACTCCCATGCTGCTGCTTCCCAGACCACACTTTAAGATGCAAATTTCATTCCAAATCCTGGGCCAGAATAAGCCACAAAGGCTATGACTCATTTTTTTAAAAAGCAAATCATGATTACTGTAAAAGTAAATTTCTGGGTAAAAGATGGCAGTGAGCTCACAATTGAGTTAATACAAACAACTCAATCAGGAAACAGATTGATAAGTAGATTGGGAAAGACTGAGGGTGTGAGAAAGAAAAGTTTTGTTAATGTAAGAAATTACCAAATCATAGATAAAGAGAAGCTCTGTTGAAGAATAAGGGATATTTCATAATTTATTCAATCCTGTCAATGATGTTTTGCAAGTCCACGTGTGGCTCCAACAGAATGTATGTTAGGGGTAGAACTGAGAAGCAGAGTCCAAAGAGACCAAACACGCCCTGGAAAGTAGAAGCCAAGAATTAACAGGAAGACATTGAGGTGAGATGTCTAAGCAAGTGTCTGGGATTCTGTATAAAGCAGTCAAACAACAGAACTTCATGTGGGATTTTCCTTAAAACTGTGACCAGGACGAGTCATTAAAAAAAAAAAAAAACCTATGTGTAACAGACATGGCTGTCTACCCAATATCCATCCTCACCAACATAATTCCAACTTTGGTCTGAGCAGCAATGGATCCAACTAAAAGTTCTCATTTTCTTACATTATTTTGCAGTTAAGGGTAAATATGTAAGAAAGTTCTCTCTAAAAAAATTAACCTTGAGGTTTTCTGGGAAAACATTTTGCTTTCCTGATATAGCCACTGCTCCTTTATCCAGCATTCTTCCTTCCCTCATCTAGCCTGGAATATAGATGTCATGCCAAGAGGTACAGCAGTCATGTTGGGACCACGAGGAGAAAAAGTATACACCTAAAGTCTCAAACTTTTTGGTCTCAAGACTCCTTTACAGTGTAAAAAATTATTAAGGACTCCCAAAACCTTTTGTTTATGTGGGTTACGTCCATTGATTATTTTCCATATTAGAAATTAAAATAGACAATTTAAAAAACATGAATCTCGGGGCCAGCCCGGTGGCACAGTGGTTTAATTCGCGCTTGGCAGCCCGGGGTTCGTGGGTTCGGATCCCGGGCGCCTGCCAACGTACCGCTTGTCAGCCATGCCGTGGTGGCGTCCCATATGAAGTAGAGGAAGATGGGCACAGATTTTAGCCCAGGGCGTCTTCCTCAGCAAAAAGAGGAGGATTAGCAATGGATGTTAGCTCAGGGCTGGTCTTCCTCACAAAAAAAATTAAATAAAGAAAGAAAAAAGAAAAAACATGAATCTCTTAATTCATTTAGAATTAACAATAAACCTAGTTAATACAAATAACATTTCTATGAAAAATACATATTTTTCCAAACAAAAAATGTAAGTGATCAGAGTAGCACGGTTTTACATTTTTGTAAAGCTTGTTAATGTCTAATTAGTAGAAGACAGCTGGATTCTCATATCTGCTTGTACATTCAGTCTCCTCTGATATGTTGTTTTGACTGAAGAAAATTTGGCTTTATACAGTTAGGCAGTTAGAAAAGGAATATATATTTTAATAATCATTTGAGACAACTGTGAATATTATTCTTTGTACTACACAAAAACTCAACAAGCAAGTAGCTGTGATGTGGACTCTGAAATGACATTAATAAACTTTTAATACTCTATTAAAATCAACTGGCCCATCTTTTACTTTGAATTGATCTCTTAACCAGTCATGACTTTATAACATCACATCTTGGCCATTTAGAAATTACTGGCTCACTGAGCTATGCAAATCTCCCAAGATTGACACATTCCATTATACAATATCAAAAAAAGCCACACCCATTCATATCACCATAATTGAATCAGAAGAGACTTTAATTATTGAAAAGCTATCAAGCGCACAGTGGTGGATACAAGTTTTCCAAAATTCAACTGAAATTACCAAAATTAGGAATAAAAGAGTATTACCAACCTTACAGAAATAGAAAGGATTATAAGGAAATACCACAATTTTATACTAAGAAATTAAACAACTAAAATAAAAGAGGAAAATTACCACAAAGATGTAAACTATCAAAAAATGATTCAGGAAGAAAAAGAAATTCTGAATAAATTAGTAATTAGATTCAATTCAACTAGTAATTCAATTAGATTGAATTAGTAATCTAAAAACTTCCCACACAGAAAAGACCAGGCCCAAATGGCATCAATGGTTAATTCCACCAAACATTTAAAGAAGAATAAACACCAATGCTTCATAAACTCTTCCAAAAAAACAAATAAGAGGAGAGAACACTTTCTAACTCATTCAATGAGGCCAGTATTACTCTGAAAACAAAACCAGACAAAGATACCATAAGAATAGAAAACTACATACCAATATTCCTTATAAATATAGACTCGGGAATCTTCAACAAAATACTAGCAAACCAAATCCAGCAACAGATAAAAAGGATATATACACCATGACTGAGTGGGATTTATACCAGGAATGCAAGATTGGGCTAAGAGCTGAAACTCAATGTAATACACAAGATCAACTGAATTCAAACAAGACACAGAATAAGCATTTAACAAAATCTAATACCTTTCCTGAAAAAAACACTCAACATACTATAGCTTTGTAAGATGTTATCACTGTGTGATAATAGGTAAGGGTACATGAGATCTCTCTGTATCATTTTTTACAAATGTATACAAATGTACAATTATCTCATAATATAAAAGTTTATCTATTAACATACATGTGTAGTATTTATATGTGTGTGTGTGTGTGTGTGTGTGTGTGTGTAATGTGTATGGTTTAAACACTGTAATTAAAAGGCAGAAATTTTCAGATTGGATATAAAGGCAAGATACATGCTGCCTATAAGAAAACAAGAAAAACATTTTAGATATATAAATACAAACAGGTTAAAATAAAGGCTGGGACACCAACAATAAGATGACGCTAATAACAAAATGCTCTGGCAAAGACTTTAAGAAGCTATTACAAAAATACTCAAATGACCAATCACAACACTCTTGAAACAAAACCAGAAAACGGACTTGATAGCAGAGAGATGACAGGAGAAAAGAATCAAGAACTTGATAGTAAAATAAAAAGTATTCAATCTAAACAACAGAGAAAAAAAGATTTTTAAAAAATATAGACAGAATCTCAGGGACCCTGTGCAGCAAAAACAGTCTAATAATCATGTCGCTGGAATCCAAAAAGTAAAAAAGAGAACAATGCTAAAAAATACTTGAAGAAATATTTGCTAAAATTTTCCCAAGTTTGGAGAAAGACATAAACCTACAGATTGAAGAACCTGAGTGAACTCCAAACAGGATAAACTAAAAGAAATCCATGCCCAGACATATCTTAAACAAACTGCTAAAAACTAAAGACAAAGAAGAAATCTTGAAAGCAGCCAGAGAAAAATGCATTATCTAGGGAAACAATGATTCAAATGATTGTGGGTTGCTCATCAGGAACCATGGAGGCCAGTAGGAAGTAACGTGGTATTTTTCAAGTGCTGATGGAAACTATCTACTTAGAATCAGATATCTGCTGAAAATATCCTTTAGGAATAAAAGGGGAAATAAAGATATTGACAATGAAGAATAACTAAGAGGATTAACAGCCAACAGATCTACTCTAAAATAACTGCTTAAAGGAAGTTCTTCATATGGAAGGAAAATGTTACCAGAAGAAAATGTGGAGTATCAGCAATAAAAGAAGGGCAACAGAAAGGCTAAGTATTTGGGTAAAAACAATTGCTTACTATTCTTCTCTTGATTTCTTTAAAACATGTTTGATAGTTGAAAGCAAAAAATACAACACTCTATGAGGGGTTTTCAAAGTATGTAGACATAATATATAAGATAACTATAACATAAAGGGGGAAGGTAAAAGTTGTGGTATATTTTCTATATTGTAGTAAAGTTTCTATACTCTAAATGAAGTAGCAAAATATTGATTCTAAATAGACTCTGAAAGGTATGTATCTTGTAAACCCTAAAAAATATTTATACAAAGAGATATAGTCAAAATCAAAACAGAGAAACACGGCAATAATTACATTAAGTGCACCAGTTGTAAACACAACAAATAAACACCAATGTGCAGAATTCAATTTTTTTAAAATGACCCAATTATATGGTATCTACAGGAAATTCATTTCAATGATACAAGTAGGTTAAAAATAAAAGAGTGGAAAAAGATATACTATGCAAACACAAGTTAAAATATCCAAAACATGGAAACCACCCAAAGTCCATCAATGGATGAACGGATAAACAAAATGTAGTATATCCACACAATAGAACACTATTTAGCCATAAAAAGTAATGAAGTACTGATAAATTATACAACATGGATAAACTTTGAAAACATTATGCTAAGTGAAAGAAGGCAGACACAAAAGGCCACATATTGTATGATTCCATTTATATGAAATATCCAGAACAGGTAAAACTAGAGTTAGAAAGTGGTTGCCAAGGGCTGGGGGAGGGGAAGATTGAGGAGTGAGTGCTAATGAGTACTTGCACTTACATCCTGAGTGCAGGAGCTTCTGTCCCTGTGGAGTTGTTGTGCGCCACCCTCCTGGCAAGTAGACGTGTTCAGCAACTCAGAAGCTCCTTGAACCCTGTTCTTAGAGGTTTTTAATCATAGTTTCATTATATAGGCATGATTGATGAAATCATTGGCCACTGATGACTGAACTCAATCCCCAGCCCCTCTTGACTCCTTGAAGGTGGGGGAATGAGGCTAAAAGTCCCAACCTTCTATTCATGTGGTTGGTTTTTCTGGTGACCAGCCCCCATCCTGCAGCTATCTAAGGGCCCACCAAAAGTCACCTCATTAGCATAAACTAAGGAATGGTGAAAGGGACTTGTTACGAATAACAAAAGACACTCCTATCACTCAGGAAATTCCAACTATTTTAGGAGCTCTGTGCCAGGAACAGGGTACAAAGACCAAATATTTACTTTTATTATAACATACATGGGGGAAAAATGAAGCACAGCCTGTCATCCAAAATGCAAAGTCTAGAAAGTGCATCATAAAAAGAAGGAAGAGTAATGTTAAGAAAAGAAAGAAATGCAAAGGACAGCCTATTCAAGTAATAGCTTTCCATCTCCAGATGTCCAAGCAGAGGTTCACAGCTGCCTGTCAAGGATGCCAAAGAAGAGATCCCTGTATTTGGTAGACTAGACTGCTCGGATTTTTGCAAATCTAAAGGGCTATATTAATACTATAGTCTCTAGGTCAGTAACTCCTAGACTCTTGGATTTCATGGAACAATCAAATTTCAAAAAACATTCAGGAATGGACATAAGAATGACAACTTTTAATCTGCCAAATTAGGACAGTAAAAAATAAAAACCATCACTGTATCAAAAAAGAAAGGATATTTCATTACCAAAAAAGAAAAGGACATCAATTAAAAGTTAAATGAAAAATTATTTTAGTGATCTGATGTTTCTCATTTTATTTTATTTTTTTGTGTGTGAGGAAGACCAGCCCTGAGCTAACATCCATTGCTAATCCTCCTCTTTTTGCTGAGGAAGACTGGCCCTGGACTAACACCCGTGCCCGTCCTCTTCCACTTTATATCGGACGCCACCACAGCATGGCTGACAAGCAGTGCGTTGGCGGGCGCCCGGGATCCAAACCCACGAACCCCGGGCTGCCAAGCGCAAACCAAACCGCTGCGCCACCAGGCCGGCCCTGATTTTTCTCATTTTACATTGGACTGGCACCACTCTGAGGACCAGCACTTGGGAATCCTTCTCAAAAAGCTCACAGTACTAGACTCTTTGGGATTCATTCAAACCCCACTGAATAAAAAGAAATCCACATCTTTATAACTGACCTCAGTTTCAACCAATGAACTGCAAAAATAATGGAAAGGAAATTTCTGAGTGTGAAATAGGACTTGATCCATCTAGCTCACAGAGTTGTATTTGGGAAAGAGTACAAGAAAATCCAAGTTTAACATTTTATTTAGAATATTTGCAAAAGGGGAATATTAGCAAATCCTGATATTTGCTTTCATCTAGACACCTTTGCCTTACCTTAGCGTTGGGTCTCCATTTATTAGTATGTTTATTTGCTTCTGGTCAATTCCTTGGACTAGGAGACAGCCTGATCTTTAAGTCTGGGCATTTCTGTCTCTTGGCATCAATTTGCCAGGCTCTAAACATACTTACAGCCCTTGTTTAACTGCTTCCAGCCCTAGGCAAGGGACATCAAAAATTGCCTCATGAACTCTCATCCTGGACCGCAGGTCACGTGCACAATGAGAATGACTGCCCTTCTGTTAGGCTGATGGGGACCTAACCAGAAGCCCCTGGGACATTTGCAGGTGGAGAGGAAGGTGGCTAGGCTTTCACAGGGCCCCAGTCATACCTCCCTGCCTTTGCAGAAACCCTGCTTTGGAGCAGATAATTTGGTTATTCCAGCTCTGCAAAACTCTGGATCCCTGGATTAGAGAAAATGAGATTCTTCTTAACAAAGCCACATTTCCTTTCTCTCTCACATTCAGACAAGAAGGTGTCAGGATTAGTTTATCTCTCTTTTTTATAGGTTCTTACTTAAGAGTCTAAGCTGTATACAACATAATCTAATATCTTCAAGTCTTCTTAACAAGTCCTGTAATGCTACAGTTTTGATTGGCAACATAAGGTGCCAATCAAACATGAGCAACATGAACCAACATAAGGTACAACAGGAGACAGCCCCCCAACCATCTCAGTGGCATAACAAGGACTGGCAACTTGACAGCCCGGAGCCAGAGACAGGCCTCAACAGCTCCCTCCATAGTTCAGTATCTCCATTTCACAACTCAGACTCTCCAACAACTGTTCTCTCCTTTTCCTTTCCACAAGAGCTCTGAATTTCCCAGCCTTGACCTTCAGTAGTATTGGGTCCCACTCACTCCTAGCTCTAGGGGTGGGTACTAACTGGCCTGAAACAATCACTGTGACAAGAGACTGCCTATCTATCACCACTTATATCCATTTGGTCAATTCTACAATTCCACATACATACAACTCCTTAGTTGCTGGTGCCAAACTCTGTTGCAGTTAAATTGCTATCCATTTATTTGTTTCTAATCAATGCCACAGGCTGGTAACTAATGCCAGGTATCTGGTCTAGCTACTGTCTGAGCCAGGGAACTTCTCCTTCCTAGCAACATTCTGCCCCTCCTTGCTTCCCCTGCCTCCAACAGTGATTGGTTGAAGGACAGGATAACATTAATTGCTTTAGGCCAATCAGAGCCATCTCTTAGAGCCATCCTATTCAAACCACATGGTTCTATCCTATTCAAATTTCCTCAATGGGCAGAAGAAAAGATCATTGGAGGAGAGAAAATCAAGGCATTGAGATACAGAGTACTGAATAAATCATTTATGAGGATAAAGAAATCTCTAAGAATTATGACAGGATTAATGTTGGAAGGAGCAACAAATTAGGTGCTAAATTCTTCAAGGAATAAGAAAGAATTACACAGGGCTATGGAGAAGTCTATAACAAAAAGAGTTAGTAAGAAGGGCTGGGACTAGGGTGAGGCTGATGACTCATTCGCCTCACGCACAAACTTAAGGGGCTGCCAAAAACCTCAATCAACAAGGTGAATAACGTTTTAATGCTATATTTTAAAAAATCAAAATTAAAGCAAAAAATCCATGACATATAAAATATCAAAATTTAAAATTAACACAGGATCATACTAGGTAGAATATTCTGATGACTTGAGATTTAAAGATCATGCCTTTAGCTACCACCTCTATCTGAGATTTCTTCCTGAGTTATTCAAATGTGTACTCATCTCTCCATTCATATGTCTAATGGGCATCTCCAACTTAAAAAGATATACATAAGCGTGTGTGTATATCTGTATCTAATCTATCTATCTATCTCCTGGCTGGGAAACTTGAGATCTGCTTAGAAAGGGGAGAACTTTTGTTCTGTACTAAATTTGTTTTGGTTTGTTTACTTCCAATATATTATTCTCCACTGGGAATTTGGTTTTACGGTCTCACCATTTTTATAACCTCTATATTTTCTGTAAATGGGTAAATGGGTGAGAGACTACAGATAATCTAGTTTGTTAGTCTTTTCTGTCTGTCTGTTCTGAGCTCAAACCAAATTAAAACTCTCTTTGGGATTTCCCAGAGGGCCCTGAAAAATCACAAAAATTTATCCTTTCATCCTGTAAAAGGAGAGGTACTGGAAATAACCAGGCTTACTTGATTTGTTAGTATTGATGAACTGCATGGGAAGAGTTAAGAAATGAGAAGAGATTTGTCAGTACCCTCGCTGTCATGATACATTTCTGTTTATCAGAGTCCTGATGATGCTCTGCACTCTATGGTCATTATCCGTCATGATTTGTTTTTGTTTTTTTTAATGTTAACTTGGTCACAAATTTCCTTTTAAAATTTGAATCTAGCACCTTCTAGGCCAATGGTTTTCAATTGAGGATTCGTGTCACTTACTAATGAGTTACATTAATATACAAAAGTTTAGGACCTACTCCAGACTTACCGAATCTCTTGATAGTTCTGATATTTTCCTGGTATATTCATGGTACCTTAGTGTCTCAGGATTATTATATCTCACAATTTTTTCTCTGTAAAGTTCATGTTCATCCATTTTTACAAATCAGATGTAATGTTCACCGAATTCTTTGACTAGGGAGTTATTATGTTTATAAATTATTCTGTCTAAAACTTTTTTGGATTGACTTTATCTTATTTTGCATGTCAATGAAACAACCAAATTTCCCTGTCATTTTTCTTGAAATAAATTCTCATCAGATATTTCATTTTTTTAAATTATCACTAATAAATTAACCACAGCCATTTTAAGCCTTTTGCCATCTACAGATATTTTCTGTTTAAGTCTGTTGCTTCCCTGAAAGCTCTTACAATAAGCTACAGGCCAGAGGGCTGTGTCAGAGCCCCACGGAAAAGGACTATACCAGGTACTTTTGGGTATAGGCTTCTGATGGCATCGTTTAAACAACTTTGAGACCACACCAGTGGACTAGCTCTGTATCTCAATGCCTGTATCTCAAGATCCAGTGGAATAGAATTAATTAAAGGAGACTAAATGAACAGATGAGGGATGATTGTAGGTTTTGTTTGGAATACTGCTGATATTGTTTGAATGTTCTATTTTCTAAATATGTAAGGAAGCCCCTTCTCTTTCTTCTTAAAGCTATCTGTAACAATTTAGTAGACTCTGCTTTCATAAACTGAAATGAACCCTTGTAAATGCCTTATTCTCCTTGCCTGAGCCCTCCAGAATTCAGAAACTCTTAATGAATATTCTTATTTTCATAGCAATAAAGCTATTTGCAAAGGTTCAATAAGAAACTGTCCTCTTTTTTACCATGACATAGTTGGAAACATTGGTTTGCAACCAAGCTCACATTTGAGAATGGTGCTCATTCAATCAGATATGACCAGACACTTTTAAGAAACTTAGGTTGACTTTTCAGAGTCATGCTTGCAAAGCCTTCTTTCTAAAACTGGTTTACAGGATTCCCAGTCTTACAGGCAAGTAAAGAAAGCCACTTCCTGGCAGGCCCAGGAAACTTCAAATATTTTGGGGACCTCAGGAAATTAGGAATTCTTATAGGTCCTACAGGTGAAATTTGATAGCAAGTTCTTGGCTTGGCTTCCTAGCCTTAGGACCACAAACAATAACAGGCTTTAAAAAACCCAAACTGAGATTCCTTATAAAAACTTCCATCAAAGCAAACTTAAGAAGGTTTGTAGGAAATTAACACCCTAGCTGTGCCTATGTAAATAATTGGGCCAAATCTAACAGGAACTTATTTTGTGATCAAGAATAATTTTCTATGAGATTATTTTTGATCAAAAGAGAAGAGACTATAGGAAAAACAATGTTGGGTTTCAATGGAAAATTATAAGCTATGTGCAATTCTTTGTAACTGTAGGTACTTGATAGATATATAAATGACATTCTGAGAATAATTTTAATTGACTTGCAATCCCCCCCACACACACACCCACCTCCCCTATGGAAGAAAAAGTTTTAGCTCCATTTGCAACTGTCTCGAGATTCCTTTACTCTACATAAATTGGTGGTTTGACTTTTCCCTTGAACCAGTTAAATATCTGCTTAGCTCTCTATCACACGAGTAAAATAAATTCCTTAGTATTTGTTCCTGAGAATCATGATTTTACCTTTTCCTGAAAACTGTCTTGTATTATTTTTTTGGTTGTAACCTCATCTTGTTTTTTCTTGTGGTAAAACCACGTAACATAAAACTTAACATTTCAACCATTTTAAAGTGTACAATTCAGTGATATATAGGACATTTATAATGGTAGGCAACCATCATCACTATCTAGTTCCGAACATTTTCATCATCCTAAAATGAAACATCATACCCATTAGCAGTCATCCCCATTTCCCTCTCCCAAGCCCCTGGCAACCACTAATCTGCTTTCCATCTCTATATTTCACATAAATGGAATCATACAAAATGTGGCCTTTTCTCTGGCTTCTTTCACTTAGCATAATGTTTTCAAGATCCACTGATGTTGCAGCATGCATCAGTACTTCATTCCTTTTTATGACTGAATAATAGTCTATTGTATGGATTTACCACATTTTGCTTATCCAATCATCCAGTGATGGACATTTGGGTTGTTTGCACCTTTTGGCTATTGTGAATAGCACTGTGATGAACATTCATGTACAAGTTTTTGCTTGAATACCTGTTTTTGGTACTTTGGGGTATACGTTTAGGAGTGGAATTGCTGGGTCATATGGTAGTTCTGTGTTTAACTTATTGAGGAACTGCCTGTTAACTTATTGAGCAGCTGCATTATTTTACATCCCACCAGCAATGTATAAGGCCCCAATTTCTCCATCTTCTCACCAACACTTCTTATTTTAATTATACCCATCTTAATGGCTTTGAATTGGTATCTCACTGTAACTTTTTGATTTGCATTTCCCTAATGACTAACGATGTTAAGTATCTTTTCATATGTGTTTGTTGGCTATGAAAATTATCTTTTAACACATGAAATTGAGAACTAGCTACCCATTTCCCTTGCAGGAAGTGTAATCTTCATTTGTAAAATGGAGAAACCTAAACTCAGAGAAATTCAGTAATTTCCCAAGATCCCCCAGCTAGCAAATGGTAGACATGGAAATTCAAACACAGCTGTGTCAAATTTCATGCCTACGCTTTCTCCTGGGACAACTCTAACTGGATCCTACCTGTAACCACCGATTCTGGGGAGGACAGACTGAACACCTCCTATAATCCTGACTTGAGAAGCAAGGGAGGGAGAAGGAGGATTGGAAAGAATAGTATAGTTTCTCAAATTTTTAAATAAATTTCAACATATGGGGTTTGAAAACTAGAATTGTTCTGTTTATAGATGCTTTATGTAACTTGGAGCTTTATGTTCAAATTATTTAAAACTTTATTTGATTGAAAAAGATGAAACCGAAAAAATATTAGAAAGATTACTTTAAAAAATATTGCCTTGGTTGGTGCTATGGGCCGAACTGTGTACCACCAAAATTCGTATGTTGAAGCCCTAACCTCAATGTGACTCTATTTGGAGACAGAGGTTTAAGAAGTAACTACGGTTAAATGAGGTCATAGGGTTAGGTTCTCATCTGATAACATTGGTGGTCTTATGAGAAGTGGAAGAGAGAGAGATCTCTGTCTCCATACACATACCATTTTGTTATGGCAGCCAAAGCCAACTAATACAGTCAGATTGGGAAAAATTATGAAATAATCTATATGTCTCAAAAATAAAAGCAAAACCCAGGTAGTTTTAAGGAATAACAAAATTGGCACAAAATATAATTTTAGAAGAAGTTCAAATTAGAAATAAAATTTAGGGCACATTTAGTCATTACAACTTTAACTCAGAAAAGAAATAATTATGTCACAAAAGTTTAAGGGGAAAAGCCTACAATTCATAAAACTGTATTTCAACAAATGGACTAAGGGAATTTATTTGAAGTAATGCAAATGCATCAATAATTGTCTCCAGTAAAACAGTACACTCCAAATTTATAGTAATGTGATTATCTGTTTCATTTTTTTTAGCTTTAATGCAGCAATAATGAAGTAACAAGCAACCAAAAAACAGATGAACAAGCATAAGACCATAACAGCTAACCATTTACTCTTGGCCATTTATCTATATTCTCTGGATTTCAGTTTTGTCCTTTATAAAGTGGGCTTGTGTGAAGGGAGAGAGAAGTTAACAGAGGTGACCCCTTTGGTTTCTCTGAACTTTAAAATATGGTGTATCGATGGGGAATATGCTACCCTGCTTAGTTCCACTCAGCACTACACACATTGTAGTTTTAAACTTACCCCGAAGTTATGAACAAATGAGTTTATAGTTCCAAAAACCCTTCTGACAGACTGATAAATTAAATACTCTTTAAAATGCTACATGTGACATGGTATGATTAGAATGGTAATCTTAAGTAATGTATTAATGAATACAATCTTTTTCAAATGTTTTCCATTAAGTAATTTTCATTTTTATTTTCTGAATATGAAATAAATTTATACTGAAAAAATTATAGGTCTTTGTATTCACTGTTGATTTTTTAAAACTTTAATTATACAAACAGTAAAATGAACAGATTTTAATTTCTGCCATTTTAAAACTCTTTATATATCCAATAAACACATAAACCCTTGAAGTTAGCTGAAAAATCTTTATCAATACAAATCAGAATACATTTGTTATAAAAGTTATTATAGAAACTATAACACTGTAAATACTTCCTATAGTGCTGTATAAGCAAGTAACCTTTGTAAAAAGACTATTCAATTTCTTTAGTATAGAATGTACTGTTTCAGGGAACACATTTATTGACTACTTAACAATCTGCCAGGTACTGTTCTAGGCCTTTGAGAATAATGAGTTAACAAAACAAAGATCCTTTCTCTTATGGAGCTTAAGAAAATGGTGCAGAAGGAGATTACTATCTTCTCTGGTAGTCTCAGAGCTCAGAGTGTATGTGTTCAAGGGATGTTTGTTTACTCAAGAGTTTCAAAACTATAAATGATATTTCATGATGAAATACATATATCCAATTTGGCCCAGATCCCTTGAGTCTCTGATTCTTTTCATCTTTACTAGTTTTGTCCCTACAGCTCAAGAGCATCTCATAGCCTCAGCAAAGTTAACAGAAGCAGCATCCAAGACAGACATGCAAATGGCAACATTACAATGTCCCTGCCAAATGGCTTAGACACACATGCACACACACACAGAGTAAATAACACCAACAAACAGAAAAAAGACCTTTGTTACTGTTCCATTTTTTATGCATTTTCCATCCTATGAGAAGCTAAAAGATCTTCCCAGAATAAATGCTCCAGCAGAAAGATCCAAGGTACCTTCCGAAAACAATACTTCCTCTAGAAAATACAATGGAGCCTGCAGCTGTGTTCATTCAAATTATAAACTAAGTTGTCTTTCCCAGAATTTTTCAAAGCTCTAATTCCATGATTTAAAATATATGGGCAATATTACATCAATAAAAAAGATATTTTTTACACCAACAGCAGGAGGATATCATAAAAAGATGCTATAATTTATAAACTTACGTACTTATTTGGCTTAAGAATACTTTTCACAATTTCAAGGAACAATTTTGTTAGACGCAAAGTACATTCTTGAAAATGGAATTAAACGGCTAACCTTCTCTGGTTGGGAACCTCAGTAGTGAGGCACCCTTGAAGAACTCCAGTTCTATACATATTTGTTCCATAAGGCCTAATGGCATCCCTAAAGTCAATGAGAAATCCGGCCACTGCTGACAGGGCACTTACCTACCTGAAGCTTCATTTTCTAGCAAGATGCATCTGAGTCTTCAGCACAGCTCGCCCCAGCAGCATGTTCCTAGGTTCTGCATACATAGCAGCTGCTGCCCTACAGCAGCCAGCAGAAGCATATCTAGCCACTGGATTTGTAAGGGCTTGCTGGAGCCCTTAGCATATCACTTCTGTGATCAAACTGGACTAACTACTTCCTCCAGCTGATTTCCAAGGAACTAGGTAGTGAATGAATAATTCATGATAAATCCATTCCAGCAACCAATTTCTGCTCCCCACAGCAATTTGCAATATAAAGATTCTAAACCATACTTGCTGGCATGCAAGGACTGAGGTTCAATTTCCTAGGCAAGGACAATAAATGTTAGTGGATCTGTTTGCTCTTCTTTCATGCTAACCTATCACCTAGACTTATGTGAGAGATTTTAAAAAATGTAGGAATGTTAAATGATTAACCACAGATGTCTAACAGAACAAAAAAAGTTTTTTTCTCCATAAAACCTGTCTTACAAAGTGGGTTCTCGTTGTAGGAAAAGCAGCAAAGTGCTTGCTCAGAGATCAGCAGGTCAATATTTACATTTAGCAAAAGACCAGTTCCTGCAAAGCACAGAAAAATCATCAAGTGGTGGAGGAGGGGAGCTTTCGGTATCAGTGCCAGGAAACAAATTGCTTCAAAGGGGAATTTTCCTGGCCTCTCAGGCTATAAATAAAACTTTCATCTCACTGGTATTCTTCTAGGAAAAACATGAACATTCATTTTCACCAATTTGTCAATGCTTACATATTTCCAAATGAATGATGTCTAAAGTAGTCAATTCTCTGCAACCAAAAACATACCTCCAAGAACTCGAAAAAAAAAAAACGCAAGGCCCATACTTCTACAGTCTCAGCTCTGCCTCCAGAAAGTCCAATCCCACACCTATCATTTTTACCTAACTGCTCAGTCTTTGTTTCTTTTTCCTCTGCACTCACTATGAATATCTCAAGGTTGTGCTGTGTTAGTAACTTATTTTTTCACCTGTGACTGTTCTGTTCCTAGCTGTTTCTAATTCATCCGTTCTCCAAACTGGTTCTCTATGTGTCTCCTTGGCCCTGTATTTTTCCCTTTTCACTTCATTCTGTTATAATATCCTTTCTAAGCCTGTGTTTTATGAATCTCAGGCTGTTAATAGCGTACTGTTTAAAAGCTTCCTTGGGAATGCTCTTCTTTTTTGAAGGGAAATTATTATTTCTTCCCGAACAGACTTGGTATCCTTCTTCCGCACGCACCGTGCCTTTCTGTCCATTTGTCGTGTGTGCAGAGGCCTCACCATGTCTTCTCGTTGACTCACGCTTCACAGGGACGTTCTGTGGAGTGTCTCTGTGTGTAGTCTAGGGGAACCCTTCCCCTTCCAGCTACATTCTAAGCTGGTCCTGCATTCTAGCAGCTTTGTACAGGTATGTTGGGGGAGGGAGGTTCATGGAGCGTGAAAAAGAGAAAAGGTAACCAGCTTAGCTGAGGCTAAGGTTACAAGCAGTCCTAACTCTGCTCTCTTCTCCTTTTTCCTCCCCAACATTTTTTCATTCCCTCAATCCTTGTGAGATTTCATTTCCATCAGAGTCAATCAGTCCAGGTGGTTCCTTCCTCCTTTGCAGTCATTCCTTTTCCTCTAAATCCTGACGACCCATTCCCCACCTCCACCCAACCCAGGAGTGAGAGATAAGGGAGCCCTGTCACTTGCAGCTCACTATGTGCCCCTTCTTCCACTTACTGTTCTCCAAAGAGACTTGCTTTATTGATGTTCCCTTCTGTCAGGTGATCTGCTAACTCCCTGTTTACTGATAAAGATAATCAGCTCTAGGGTTTATCACTATCCCACCTTTCTTCTCTATTTCTTTCCCAGCTTGGACACAGAATAGTGATCTTCAGTATGCTTTTCTTTGTTACATGACAGAAACACTCAGGGAAGGGCTTCCAAGTCACCTGGAATTCCTAGTGCTCCTACAGGACTGCCTATATCCACCCACTCTCCTGCCACAGCCGTTAGGGATTTTTCAGTATTTTACTCACTATCCTTTTCTCTCATAGAGCCTGTAACCCTCTGGGGTTAAGAATGACTCTGAGCCAAACCCTCTGAATTCTTGGAAACTTCCGTGGAAATTAAGAAAAGAAACCTTAACTAAACTGGAGTGGAGAAGGCCTGTAGGGGGAGCTCTCACACCCTTTCACACATCATCAATTACACCAAACAGGAAGAGACACACACTTGCATCTTGAACAGGAAGTATAACTACTTTACTATTGAAGGAAGATTTCTCTCACCACCTGGCAACAGCCCAGCCAACGAGAAATGCCGCCCTGAACTGTCGTTTTCCCCCAATGGACTTTCATTTAGAACAGTCCCTGCCTACCCAACCCTTTCCTTCTATAAAGGCAGCTCCCTTCCTTTGTTTTCTGGATTTGCCTATGGTTTGCCATAGCATGCACATCCTGAGCTGCAATTCTTTTGTCTATTCCCAAATAAACTCATTTTGAGGATAAAATAACAGGCGAATTTGCTTTCTAAGTAGACACTCTCATTTCTCTCACCAGCCATTAGAAGTTTTCTTTGAATTTGCTGTTGGTATATTTCTGCCAGTTTTTATTCATTTGCTGTTCATATCATTAAGTCTAAAAGGACGGGTATTTTGAAATTTGGCTCCACTCTGCCATCTTAAGACAGAAATTACACTACTTAAAAAAAACTTGATATAACCACATCAAAAATAGTTCTAACTCAAAAGATTTACAGCAGAACAGACACCAAAACAGTAGCACTATAACAAAACAACTACAGTGGATACTGTTGGTTGCCTTCCCTTCTTTCTCCTCCTTAACAGAACCCTGATTCTCTTCGTCTTTCCCTCTCCCCAGAGTTCCCATGTATCTCAGGATGCTGACCTCACCCTTCCTCTCTGGAGTAGGTTGACTAGCAAGAGCCCACTTCTGGCTCATGAGGTAAGATCTGATGGAGGCATTCTCACCCTTAGGGAGTGACAAGCTTCTCTTCCTCTCGTGCACAAGGCCATGTACAGCCCTGAATGTTACTGACAACCACTTACAACATTAGGGGGAATCTGCCTTGAGATGAAACAAACCCAATGAACGGTAGAGCAGAAAGAGAGAAAGAAGCTGCATCCTTGGGTCCGCCTTTGATATGCTGGATCAACCACCCCTGAAGCTCATCCCTCCCTTTTATACAGACCTCCTTTTATATGAGCTAGTAAAGCTTTTCATTGTTTAAGCAAGGTTGGGTTGCTTGGTCGGTTACTTGCAGTTGAAAGCATCCTAACAGATGGCATTTGGACTATCTATTTATAATATTAAACTCTCTTATGTTTGCATGTGTATTTTTAAAATAAACATAGAACTTCATACTGATTATTAAGAATCAAGTATAGCTGAGGATGCTCAAAAAAAAATCAATGATTCTCAGAATTAACAGAGACATAAAGATCATCTAGTTCAATCCAATCAAGAGCCTGAATCTTTGTATAATATTGCAGCTCTGGCTGTTTGTCCTCAAGACTCCCAGTAACAGAGAGTTCTCTAGCCACCTCCTAAGGCAGCCAATTCTATTCATTCTGCTGAAAAATGTATCCTTATTACTATCAGGCTCATCCCTTGGCCTGAGGTGTCTATGGGAACACTGGATTTTAAGAAGAAATTAAAAGGAGGGCAGGCAGATTGGCACAATGGTGGCAGCAGCAGCAGAGAAAAGACAAAGCACACTATGGACACCAATTTTCCCTAGAGTATGTTAGCTGATAGCAGAATTGCGAATCCATTAGCATTTAGCCAGGTTATTAAAACTCTTTCTTATGGACTATACACATGCACAATTCTACCCTGTGTTTAGGGGCCTCCTTCCACTCTCCACTCCAAGAATGATAATGTGAATATTACGTAAAAGGATAAAGTCTTCTATAAGAAGGGCTTATACCTGTTGTGAGAAACAAACTTTACAAGTGAGTATTTTGGAACATAGTGTCATTCAGATTTTCCTGTATTCTCCATGTCCTCCTTAGCAGACTGAAGTTTGGGTGAACACATCTTAAACATGTAAACAGGCAAAGGTTTTCAACATTTTTTTCCATGATGAATCATCAGAGAAGTATAAGGGATTGCTGGGTAAAACAATTCTAAGTGATAAACTAATTTTCTAATTTTAAGATAATCATCACCTTAGTCACCAATCTATTGTTTTTATGTCTTTTAGATTATAACTAAAATTTTCTGAGTTATCACTTTGCTTTTTTCTGACTGTCTCTCAACTACTGTCATCTATTCTTTGACTGACATCCTCTTTTCAGGTATGTCTGTGCTCTATGTTTAAAATTCCTACTCACAGAATCATTCTTGAGGACCTTAAAACCTACATACATACTGGTAAAGGTATTTCTCCAAAGAGTAGCCTCCTTGGCAGGTGATACAACAGGTGATGACTCACACCATACTCCAAGTGTCTCATAAAGAATTCTGATTCCTTTGGGGTGTCTGGGGTGAAAGGCCTGATTATGGAGGGCCAGGCTTTCATAAGAATTCTGAAATAGGGCAAGGCAATGGTTGTCTGGCAAGTTCTTCCAACTTTCATAAAAACTCTGCATCAAAGTTGGACTGCCCTCCAGTACTTCTCATTCCATGATCACAGTTCCACATGAAATGCAGAGAAGAGAGCCCCAAGTGAGACAGAATGCAGAGTTTGCAGCTTGATTCCATATATACTCTCCCTATTGCTGATGTTCCAACCAAGAAGTTTAAACTCTTAAGACAGCTGCAATGACACGTCCCTGAGGCAGCAGGAAGTATAAAAGGAAAGTTCTAATAACCCTGCCTGCCTGCAGTCAACACTCATTCATGAATTTTCTCTGCCAGTGCCACTGCTCTAAAGACCCTGACCTGATGAACTCTTGCTTCCCATGATCTGAAAATCTGCTCCCTCAAATGTTGCCCAATACATCCGGTTTGCTCTGACCTTTACTATATGCTTTACTATATGCCTTGCAGGAGGACGGGACTTCCTCAGCTACTAACAGATTGCCCAAGGAAGCACCTTGTGGGAACCTATCAACCCTTTCCACATTATCTGTATAACACCAGTCCTGGCCTAGCCTGCTAATCCCAGCTCAGCAGCAAACCATGCCCTCAGACACTGGTATAGTCTTCTACCTAGAGCCCGCTTCTCACTCATATGCCACATTCAAGAGCATTCTTGAAGCTACCAGTATCATATCATTGCTCTAGACTAGAACGCTTCTAACAAAGCATGCATCATACACTAACTAAAATGAGTTAGCTTTCAAACCACTGTACTTGTCAGAGAACCTAGGGATCTTGCCAGTTTTATAAGAGAAACATTGAGGATCCCGCAGATATGGAAGCTCTAACAGATATGCTGGTAGGGAGTCTGCACAAGAAAATCCTCGCCAGATTTTTTCAACTTCCACCTTATACTTTTTTGACCTGCTCTTAAAATGAAAATATAAATATCTGACTAAGAATTACAATTACCATTTACAAAAGATTGAGTATGTCTTCATTCAAACATGGATAGCATCATCCTATATGCTACAAGGGACTTCTGTTGATGAATAAAATATCATGCCTATCAGTAAGGAATTCATACTCTATTATGGGATATAAACAAGTAAACAACTAACAGGTTAACAACTATGTGGCAGAATTAAATAAATGCCACATTAGAGATACAGATGCCAGTTTCTTTCTTTCGCATATCCACCTACTACCACCCACTCATGGAGAAAGAGAATGGAGAAAGGAGAGGAAGAATGGATTTCCTAATGGACATATAAGTTAGAAAGATAATTTATAAATACCTTATGTGGACCTACTTAAATATAGGAAAAACATAGTATGCACAATAATAACATTCTTAAACATTTAAGCAATCCTTGAATACTTGACATAACACAGAGTACAGTTAATCTAAATTACAATGAGATTAAATTCCTTCAATGCTAGAAAAACTAATGCTGAAGTACTGTTGGCTAGGACAAAAAGTACAAATGAAGACGTGTGGCGTAGGCAAAGCAAAGTCAGGCTTAAGACTCAGAATGGGACTAGGGTTTAAAATAGGTGTCAAGTAGGATTCTGACCTGGGCCAGTCACCAGGTTTCAGGGGAACTCACTCATGCGCTTTCGTTATGTTCTCAATACTTATCTAGGCTCTGAACTCCATTCCACCACACAGAGAAGATGTGAAGCAAATACCAAGGTGAGATTACCAAAACCTACAGCAATTACCATACTGCTAGAAACAAAGAAGTCTAGCAGCAGGAATATATTTTCATTTTTTATTACTAGGAGATGGAAAATACAAAATATTTTATGAGGATTAAATATAAGTGAAATCAATATTCATGATATGATTCAATAAAAAGAGGCATTAACTACTTTGTTGAATGATACACATTTTATCTGGAAGAAATCACAAAATATTTTTATCCTCATAGTTGACCTGGAATATCTCAAAAAATTGTATAGTCCAGGAAAATATTCCAATCACACTTAAAACAATCAGCTTCACTAACAAGTACTAATTCAGCTGTTCAAAGATGCATTACTCTATGGCCCATGACCCATCCTAGCAACTAAGAACTGAGAATAGCTGAAAAATGAGCTTATCTTTAAATATGTTACTTTTTTTCAAGCCATTTTTATCACTTGAAACTTACTTTGCTTTGCTCACAAAGGTTTCTCCCTCAAAAACTCTTCTGGAAGAGGTGAAGTCACTTTTGTCAATGTATATATATATCCGAATTTAGAACATGCAAACCCTAGTTCTGAAGCCTCAGAAACACAGTTTGCATAAGACAGGAAAAGATAAACTGCCTAGGCAGGTAGACAGTGATTTGATTATTTATTAAAAGAAGATTTCCCAAAACTAGCAATGCCAATTGCCCCTTTGTGTGATCACCTGAGGTTTTTATTCCTACTACAATACAGCAGAGTAAAATTAAGGGGCACATCTTTCTTCTTCAAAGTAAAAGGAGAGCTACTGTGAGAAGAGATGCAGATGGACAACTTGTAGAAGCAGTTTTAGGCTCAAGTATACCTGGAAGGGGAAGATCTGAAAACAGATTCCCTTAAACCCACCCATGTTTGCATGCCCTTTAGAAAGTTTGCACACACCTTCCCAGACATGGGTACACCAGTTTGAAGACTCTTCTTTAATGTATCAGAGAAGAAAAGCCAAAGAGAGACAGAGTAAGCCACACATTTGAGAACACCTAAAGTATAAATATTTGACAGCACAACTTGCAAAAACCTAAACAAAGGAAGAAAATCTCCTAAAATACAACATAGAGAAAACCTAATCTAACCTAATGAAAGTGTGACTACACTTTCATTTTGGATTTTCTGCTAATGTGATGGGTAAGGAATATCATCAATAATCAACAAATAACCACATTTTAAAAATAGAACTCTTTATTTTAACAATTGAGCATAAACATCAACCAATATTGCATAATCCTAAGAAATCATAAAAAATTTGCAATCAGATTTAAAAATATATGAATACCTATGAATCATCTCATTAGATGTCACCCGCTGGCCTTTAAATTGTTTACTGTTGTTTACTATTTATCACCAGCTTTACCTCACAGTGGACAACAGCATATTCTTTTATTTCCCAAAACTTTTTATTTTGAAAATTTTTAAATCTACGGAAAAGTTGAAAGAATAGTACAATGGATACCCTATATCCTTCACCTAGATGCATCAACCGTAAAATTTGCCTAATTTGCCTTCTCCCTCTCTTTCTCTGATACACACACACACACACACACATATATTTTTCTTTTCCTTGTTATTTTTCTTTTCCTGGCTGAACCATTTGAAAATCAGTTGCAGACATTATGCAAGTTACCCCTAAATATTTCTGTATGCATTTTCTAAGAATAAGGACATTCCCCTATATAACTATGGTGCCATTTTTACATCTAAGAAAATTAACCATATCTCTGTAATCATCTAACATGTAGACAATATTCAAACTTCCCAGTTTTCTCAAAAGCACAGTTTATAGCTGCTTATTTTTCCTAGGTTCCATCAAGGTTTAGACATTAGATTAGTTATTATGCCTCCTTAACTCTAAAATAGTCCCCCCACATTCTTCTGTTTTTCATAATAAACAATTTTTTAAGTGAGGGGCTCAAAATTCAAATTTTCCTCAAAAAACTCTTAGTATTACCCTGATTTAATGGAATAATTCTTTCAAAGGTATTATCAAAGTTCACTTGGTAAAAGAGTCTAGTCTCCGTGCCTGCGAGTTAGATTTGGCATGACAACAGCTATCAGTGGATTGGTATGGGAGGGCCTCTGAGGCCAAGAAAGGAGGATGGTGACACGCACTGAGTGACCACAAGAACTACGCTGGTAAGCAGAGTCCTAAGTCACACAGCTATTTGAAAAGAAGACCTCTGCTCTTGGAGAACAAACATCAATGAATCCTGGGGTATAAATCACTTGAGCGTGTCTTTCACAATTTGGGTGCATGATTCTACCTATAAGTGCTAATTACACAGCCAATAATACACAAGCATTACACAGTAGTTGGCCTAAGCCTAATTCAAAACCAAAGCCCCGAAGCAAGATATTATTAAGACTCCTTGTAACTGCAACCACTACTAGTTATTCACATACTACCTGAATACTGTGAATCCAACAGCAGTTCCCTGCTATGTAAAAAAGACAGGCTTCTGAAATGTGATAAACTGTGTTTTCATAAGCAAACACAAAAAACACACAATCTCAGCACTAGGATTACAGAGGGGTGATATTTCATTGTCTATGCAAAAGTGGCATGGAAGAAAGATATAAAATATTCCGAAATACAGCAAGCACCAAAAGTACCTGTCAGCACAGGGTGTTTGCTGTCATGATAAGGGGTGTCTGTAAGACAGTGACTTGAGATGGTGACTGCTTTTCCTCAGTGTCCTGTGTCATACACCTTTTTCTTCTCAGGCTATTCATTCTAACTGACAATTTTATCTATTCCTAGGGCTTCCTTTACTGTCTATATGCTACCAACTCCAAAATTTCTATCTCTAGCTTAGATAGATTTCTTTCTAGAGTTTCAGACACAACTGAACTCTGGACATCTCTAGCTGGGCCACCCATAAGTACCTCACACTTGCATGTCCACCACCAAACTCACCATTTTTCCCGATAACCTGCCGCCCCTCCTCTGAAGTGAATGATGTCACTCTGTTGTCTAGGCCAGACCTCATCTATCCCTGACCACTACAATCCATTTTAAATAGCCACCAGCACTGCTGACAATCCCACCTCCTGTCCATCTCCTTGCAATCCGCTCATTTCTCTCATCCCCAACACCACCTCTGTGATCCAGGCCATCATCATGCAGACTACTGCAAAAGCCTTCTAAGTGGTCTCTTCTCTGACTCCCCTCACCAAACCACAAGGCGACCTTAGTAAAATAGAGCTTCAACTGTGTAATACCTGCTCTACATCTTCACTGATGTCTCAGTGCCCTTAGTATCAATGTGGCTGCTCCTGCCTCATCTCACTGTTCCCGCCTGCACACTTCAAGTTCCAGCATAATGAGTTTTTTTCCAGTACCTCAAACATACCACATACTCTTCTCTTCCCTATGAATTTTTGCCTTGTACTATTCTCTCTGCCCTAAATACTCTTCTCCTCTATCTTCACCTAACTCCTACTTAAGGACTCGTCTTTGACATCTCTTCTTCCAAAAAACCTTCCCTGTCACCATGAGACTGGGTCAGGAGCACTTCTCTGGACCATGGCACTTACCACACTGAACTGCGTAATTGTCTATTTTCCCTGCCAGCAGTGCACAGAGCAGGAAGAAGGAGGTGGAAGCAAGGAGACCAATATGTAGGCTGCTGCAGCAGCAGAGATGATGAGGGCCTGGCCTACAGTTGCAGTGTGGGGACTTACAGAAGTATGGCCTGGGAGAGGTTAGGCAGCACAGAGGGTTACGCCACATTTATGCTCAATGCCTGACATAGCACCCACCATGTAATAGGTACTTAATAAATACTTGTTCAAAGAATGAATATATTAATGAAAATATAAGATAAAGACATAAGGAAGCAAACAGAAAAATATCTGAATTGAGCTCAGTATAGACTTAATAAGTACTGTGGGAAAATGGAGACAGAGGGAGTGGAGCTGGGCGAGGTTCATTAGGAGGGACGTGTGGTTTGAAAAGATAAGAACCCAGTGGCTGGCTGGTGTCCTGCAAAGAGCAAGCAAGTGAAGAGCATGAGTGTGGAGGCTGGGTCTGAATAACAGTTCTACCACTCGCCAACCACCAGCTGGGGACCTTGGGCAACTCATCCAAATTTTCTGTGCCTCATCTATAAAACAAAGATGACAACGATAGTATCCACCTCATAGTGCTCACATAAGGATCAAGTGAATCCACTGAGTTAATATTTGTAAAGCTCTTAGAAGAACAGTGCCTTGCATAGAGTAAATATGATATAAGTATATGCTACGTTACATTAAATAAAATCCTCAGTGGTAGCTGTAAAAATAGCCACATATAAAGTGAATAATTAATGGACGACTGCATACCTTCACTTACTAGAGAGAGATATATCAAGCACATTTATTGCAGAAGGTGAAAAAATTTCATTCTAGAGTTTTACGCAACATTTACAACAGAATTGTTTTTATACATATACACACAATTCATAGTACACTGGGAAAACTGGAACTTCTGAGCTGCATCAAACAAT
Organism: Tapirus indicus; assembly: GCA_031878705.1. Taxonomy (NCBI): domain Eukaryota; kingdom Metazoa; phylum Chordata; class Mammalia; order Perissodactyla; family Tapiridae; genus Tapirus; species Tapirus indicus. Next base: position 79,016,690 of record CM062921.1, read on the forward strand.
GCAACACCCCACTCCAAACACATAAAAATACTGGATAAAATATAGCAAAATAATTCTTAATAGGTAGTCAAGCTCAAAAGCAAGAAAGAAAAATTCCCAGGGCCCAAGAGCAAGGAAAAAATTTTCAATCAGAGCATTAAACAAGAGGCTAAAGCTAAAGAAAGAAACTTGAATTATATGTTCACAGAGTTAAAGGAAAAATGTAAAAACATAATGTGAAGACAGGAAATTATGAAAAAAACAAATAAAAATTTATGAAGTGAAAATATGTAGACATTAAAATTAAAATCTCAATGTCAGGACTAGACCCAGCTGAGGAGAGAGTTACTGAATAGAAAGAGAACACTGAAGAAATCACCCAGAGTGCAGCACAGAGAAAGAGAGAAAACATGGCAGAAGACAGAATGAGCTTTATTCCCAGAGAGGGAGAATGAAGAGAACGTGGGAGAGACGATATCTGAGAAAGTAATGGGCGAGAATTTTCTGAAAGTGAAGAAAGGCATGGGTCCTCAAATTCAAAAATTAAAAAAGCACACCTAAATCCCAAACAGAAATGGGATAAACAAATACAAAAGCATAATGAATCACATCATCGATCAAAAAAGTTCTGGTTGCAATACACTGGGGAGGGTGCCATCAGTGCATTCACTGTAGTCTGTGATATGGCTCTTTCCTGTCTCCCTGCTACATTACAGGCTCCTTGAGGGCAGGAATCTTTTCAGTACATACTACACTGTTAATATCTGTTTGATGTATAAATGAATGAAAGAATAAATGTGTACAGTTTATTTATATTCATGTGAAAGCATTTTTTAAGAGGAAACAAAATATTATGGAAAAAATATCATACAAATTCAAATGACTATGGGTAAAGCATTTCACTTTGGACTTGTTTTTTCATTTGTGTAAAATAAAGGACTCATCTTGATGATGTCAGGTACAGAAGCCACTAACAATTATTATAGGATACTATACTATTCAAAAAATAGTATTATTTTTTGAAATCTCTGCATTAAAAAACAAATTTGGATGGTTTTCTGCCTCCTAGTTGTTTACTTCATAGTGAACAGCTGTAAGAGAATAGTGACAACCAACAAACCACAATCACTGAGTCCTGCAGCGGTACCAAGACAAATGCATTCACGCACCACCTTCATCCGATTTATACTCAATACACTAAAGCCCACTGCACATGCTTCACTTATCACATAACCAAACTAGACTCTTGGTTTTACCCACATCATGTGGGACTCTTATCTAGTAAATTCTCACCAGACCAACATCACAAAGGCCAGCTACAGTCATTCTGTGCATTCTTCCATCTCCATACCCTAAATAAATAAACAGCAAATGGTTACCAGTCCAAGACTTATGTGAGAATTGGTTGGGAAAGGTAAGCTGCTAATATATAAAACAGCCAGAACCAATACTGTTGGCTTTGACTAAGAATATTTAAAATGGCAGGAACTCAAAGTTGTACATAATTTTACCTTCATTTAAGCTTCAAAAATCTATGTATGCAAAAGAAAATCTAGCAGTTCAAACTGATCAACTTGTATTTAATGTTTGATAATAGGACGCTCTTTTTTTTTATCTCTAGAAAAACATCTAAGTTTATTTCTTCATTCTCAAAGAAAATAAGTCCCAGAAGGCAGAAAGTAATCATTTAGAAAAGAATTAAGTTATATTTAGTTCTTAAATAGCAAGCATGCTACAACTTTCTGTGTGTGCATGAGCAAACTAGGAAAAGCTCCTAGTACGTTACAGAGACAGATTTGATTACCAGACAGGAAAAACATGCTTAGAAGTAGGTTTGAAAAAAATCACTCCAGGGACCAAGGAAAGGTTAACAATGACAAAAGAGATCCTGGTTTCTAGGTATGAGAATATTAATCTCTCGGCACTCTCGCAGGTAAAGTAGATGGGTGATTCAAGAAGCCATACAAATGATCTCACGGAGGATGAGGCCTAACCAAAGACAGTAATTTGGGAGAGGTATATTTTAAAGATGCATATTCATCTCCTCATTTAAACATACTTCTATGAAGAAACTAGAATGGTATAAAATTAGAGAACGACCAGAATGTTGAGAGACTAAATTTGTAATACACGAAAGGGATTTTTATACTGTAGAATAAGACCAACAGATCCTGGAAGGAAAAATAGGACTGTCAATAAGAGAAAGCTATAGTTTGTTTTTATACTGGATCTCAAATCTCTGATAACCCCCAAAAGAACAGAAGTGCCTTTGGAAGTAATGGGCCAGCACCATGGGAGATGACTTAACAGGGCCCCAAGAACAATTAAATAATAATTAATAATTAAATAATATATTTAATAAATATAATAATGTGTTTAATAAAATTAAGTAAATAATAATTAAAAGAGAATTATTATTAAGAGGGAAAAGTGTGGTCGTTATGCCTTCAAAATACTGTTATCAGTTAAACAATTGTGAGGCCATCTTTTCAGAAGACGTCAGGTAAAGATAAGTAAAGTAGTAGCTGCCAAAATTCATACATTTTCATAGCAAACACAAATGTGTTTAGATGATCACCATCTGGATGGTTCATAGCAAAATCCCCTTACTGACTTCAGAAGCAAGATGATGAGGCCAATAGGGCCAGAAACAGGGCTGTTCATAAATATATAAAAGAAAATACCACTATCATTTTCCACGAAGCTTACTGTCTAATCACTAAATTACCTTTTTATTTATCATGAAGGGATACCATGATGTAGACTGGATTCTTTCAGTATCCACACAAATTTCATTTTAAAGGGATATAGGGCAGAAAGTTAAAAAATGTATTTTCTGGATAACTTTGCAATTTGGGTTCCAAACATAACTAGGTTGCACTAATCCAATGCACCCACACTCAAAGCTTTCATTTGGAGATGAGACATGGGGAGAAAAGCAGAGGGCAGAGCACCCACCTCGCTTGTCCAGATAATGGCAAAGGTGAGGTGGTTTTAGAGCCAGCAGCATCTTCCTAATTCAGCCAAGCCTGTAGCAGCAGCGCCAGCTTTTCCAAAAACAATAAAGATAGTGATTTTTTTCACCGGAAGTGGCAATAGCAACTTTCTGATTTGTCACCTCCTGATTTTAGCAGAGCAGTCCGGGGTGCTAGGAGTTAGCTGTTCCTGGAAACCCAGTGAAGGCCTGCCCCTCGAGCCCTTCCAATTACTTTGTGAGCATCCAATTCCTTGTATTAAATCCTTCTCCTTAAACTAAATGGAAGTGATCCTGTTGCTTACAGTGGACCCTGGAACTCTGTTAATAACAGAGTTCACCTGTTCATAACAGTGTGAAATGGACATTATTCTGAGATAGAAAGTAATTTATAAATATTGTCAAATGAAATGTGGATTTCTATACGCTGATTTGATGACCAAATACAAAATTTTCTTTTAAACTTTTTAAAATACACTTTAATAATCCTACTTAAGTGCACAGAAGGATGTCTTAATATAGACCTGAGGATAAGCAAAGACATCAAACAATGGGGAAAGAGGACAGAAGAATAAGGAAAATACAGATTAAAAATGGTGAAATTATTTGTGTGAAAAAGAAAAGAGAACTGGGAAAGAAACAGAGAAAAATCTCAGGATAATCAAATGGAAACATATTTAAGATACTATAACCATGCTGAAATTTAAAAAAAAAAAAAAATGTCTACAAAGGTACCCACACCCCTTGGTATCTTAAGTCAGTTTTATTTTTAAATAAATTTTTAGAAGTTTAATTTTGATCTTATGATCAAAAAGTTGAATAGAGAGGGCCGGCCCGGTGATATAGTGGTTAAGTTTGTGCATTCCACTTTGGCAGCCTGGGGTTCGCAGGTTTGAATCCCAGGCGCAGACTGATGCACCACTCATCAAGCCATGCTGTGGCGGCATCCCACATACAAAACGGAGGAAGATGGGCACAGATGTTAGCCCAGGGTCAATCTTCCTCAGCAAAAAGAGGAGGACTGGCAACAGATAGTAGCTGAGGGGCAGTCTTCCTCACCAAAAAAAAAAAGTTGAATAGAGATATGAGAGAGATAAAAAAAGGATCCAAATTAAACTTCTAGAGATGAAAACTATACCATGTCTGAGATAAAAAATATACTAGATGGAATGAATGGCAGATTAGACATTGAAAAATAAAAGATTAATGAACTTATAAACATAGCAACTAGAATTATCCAAAATAAAACACAGAAAGAAAAAATAAAATTAAAAACACAACATTGGCCAACTTAAAGCCAGTTAATGTTTGTAATGGAGTCCCCAAAGACAGGAGGAGACAGAAAAAATATTTGAAAAGTATTCCAAAGTTGATGAAAACTGTAAACCCACAGATCTACAAAGCTCAACGAACCCCAGACATAAGAAATGAAGGGGGAAAGAAAGAAAAAATGTTAAGCTGAAAGAAGCCATTACTAGTCAACTCACACTACAAGAAGTGTTATAGGAAGTCCTTCACACAGAAGGAAAATGACAGATGGAAATATGGGTCTACTCAAAGAGATGAAGAACACCTGAAATGGAAGTTACATGGGTAAACAGATATAAATCTTATTATTTTAATCTTTTCAAAAAGAAACGTGTTTTAAAAATTAATAACATTGTATTCTGGGATTTATAACATATATATATAAGAAAAATGTATGATAACAACAGCATACAGGCCAGGAGGGGAGAAATGAAAGTGTATTATTGTAAGGTTCTTGTAGTATACTTGAAATAGTATAATATCACTTGAAGGTAGACTGACAAGTTAAAGACGTATACTACAAACCCTAAAAAAAATAAAATTTAAAAAAACACCAACATAAAAAACCACTGAAATAAAGAGTTATAGCTTATAAACCAACAAAAAAGAAAAAAATTAAATCTTAAAAAATACTCAATTTTTGAAAAGGGGAAAAAAAGAACAGATGGGACAAATAGGAAGACTTAACCTAACCATACCAATAATCTCATTAGATATAAATGATCTAAATATCTAAATAAAGAGTAGAGGTTGTCAGACTGGATAAAAAGGACCTAACCATATGCTGCTTACATGAAGAGTACTCTAAAGATAAAGACACAAATAGGTTAGAAGTAGAAAGATGGAAAAGGTGATATCATACTAACACTAATCAAAAGAAAGCTGTAGAGCCTATATTATCATCAAAGTAGACTTCAGAGCAAAGAATATCATCACCAGGGATAAAGATAATCATATCAGAATAATAAGGGGGGTTAATTTATCAAGACCAAACCTTCCTAAATGTTTATGTACCTAATAACAGAGCATCAAATACATGTAGCAAAATAGGTATAAGGAGAAATAGACAAATCCACAGCTATAGTCAGCAATTTCACTACCACTCTTTCAACTAATAGAACTACTAGACTACAAGCAAATAATAGACTTGAAAAACACTATCAATCAACTTGACCTGATTGACATTTATAGAACATTCCATCCAATAATAACAGAATACTCATTCTTCTAAAGTGCACATGGAACATTTACCAAAAGAGACCATATTGTGCACCATGAAACAAGCTTTGACAAATTTAGAAGAACTTAAGTTATTCAAAGTATGTTTTCAGACCAAAATGGAATTAAATTAGAAATCAATAAGAGCAAGACATCTGGAAAGTCCCAAAATTTTGGAAATTAAATAACACACTTAAAATGGATGAAAGAAGAAATCAAAAGGGAAATTAGAAAGTATTTTGAACGGAATGAAAATGAAACATAGAATTTGCGGGACACCATGAAAGCAGAACTTGGGAAATTTATAATCACTAAATACCTAGGTTAGAAAATAAAAAAGATCTCAAATAAATGACCTTGGCTTCTACCTCAAGAAGCTAGAAAAAGAGGAGCAAATTAAACTCAAAGGCAACAGAGGAAAGGAAATAATACATATGAAAGCAGAAACCAAAGAAATAGAAAACAGAATGACAATAGAGAAAATCTATGAAACCAGAAGAACTCTGAGAAGAACAGTAAAACTGATAAACCTCTGGTCAGATGATCGGGGCAAAAAAAAAAGAGAAGACACAAATTACCAGTATCAAGAATGAAACTGATGTCATCACAACGGATTCTAAAGATACAAAAAGGATAATAAGCACTATAGGCTGAATGTTTGTGTCCCTTCAAAATTCACATTCATGTGTTGAAGTCCTAATGCCTAAAGTGTGGTATTAGGAGGTGGGGCGTTAGGGAAGTGAGTAGGTCACGAGGGCAGAGCCCTCTCGAATGGATTAACATCCTTATAAAAGAGGCCCCAGAGATATCCCCCAACCCTTCCACCACGTGAGGATACAATAAGATGTCTTCAACCCAAAAAAAGGCCCTTACTCCGTCTTGCTGGAACTCTGATCTGGGACTTTCAGTCTTCAGAAGCACGAGAAATAAATTTTTGTTGTTTATAAGCTATCCAGTCTGAGGTATTTTGTTACAGCAGCCTGGAATGGACTAAGACAATAAAGGAACATTATAATTTATGCCAGTAAATTAAACAATGTAACTGATCAATTCCATGAACAAACTATCAAAGTGCATTCAAGAGGAAACAGATAACTTCAGTAGCCTTATATTAATTGAAGATATTGAAATTGTAGTTAAAAACTTTTTCACAAGACATTTCCAGGCTCAAATGGTTTCACTGGTTAATTCTACCAAAACTGAAGGAAGAAATAATAATACCAATTCTATTTAAACTCTCCTAAAATAGTGAAGAGGAAATAATTCCCTAATCATTGATTGAGGCCCTTATAACATTATCCTTATAACAAAATCAGACAAAGGCATTATAATCAAAGAAAACTATGGACCAATATCCCTTTTGAACATAGATGCAAAAAATTCTAGACAAAATTTTAGCAATTCAAATCCAACCATACATAAAAAGGATAATACAGATCTGGCCCAGTGGTGTAGTGGTTAAGTTTGTGTGCTCCGCTTGGGCAGCCTTGGGTTCACGGGTTCAGATCCTAGGTATGGACCTATACGCCGCTCATCAAGCTATGCTGTGGCAGTGTCCCACATACAAAATAGAGGAAGACTGGCACAGATGTCAGCTCAGCAACAATCTTCCTCAAGCAAAAAGAGGAAGATTGGCAACAAATGCTAGCTCAGGGCCAATCTTCCTCACCAAAAAAAAAAAAAAAAAGGATACTACATCATAACCAAGTGTGGTTTATACCAGAAATGTATGTAGGGTTGGTTTAACATTCAAAAAAGTCAACCAGTGTACTTCGCTACATTAACAAACTGTGATGGTTAATTTTATGTGTCAACTTGACAAGGCTAAGGGATACCCAGATAGCTGGTAAACATTATTTTTGGGTGTGTCTGTGAGAGTGCTTCCAGAATACATTAGCATTTGAATCAAAAGAAGACAGCCCTCACCAGTGCAGGTGGGCATCATCCAATCCACTGAGGGCCTGACTAGAACAAAAAGGCAGAGGAAGGGTGCATCTGTCCTGTTTGCTTGAGCTGGGACATCCATCTTCTACTGCCCTTGGATATCAGCACTCTTGGTTCTTGGGCTTTCAGACTCAGGCCTTTGGAATCAGATTGGAACTTACATCATCAGCTTCTTAGGCCTTTGGATTTGGACTGAATTACACCACAGTCTTCCTGGTTTTCCTGTTTGCATATAGCAGTGGCAGGATTTCTCAGCCTCCATAATTGCATGAGCCAGTTCCTACAATAAATCTCCTCCTATACATACATATATATATACACACACACACATATGACTAATACACAAAATAAAAAATCAAAACTATATGATCATCTCAATAGACTGTGAACTGCAAGAACTCTTGGCACATAATAATTCCATCCAAACCCCTGCATTAAGAGACTTCAACACACACTAGCGTAGTTTCTAACTTCTCATGGCCGTGTTCCTAGGATGAGGACTCCAACTCTCTTAAGTTCCTGTCTGGGAAAACTCAAGGTTGGCAAAAAATATTTACTGTCTGTTCTAGTCAACACCTGAAGACAGAGCTCCTATCTCCCAATCTCTGTGCGAGGGTAGGAGCCTAACTTCAATAAGAGCCAGTTAGCAAACCCAGATGGCTGAATCACACTGACCAAATTCCTTTCCAGCTTTTTATAAATTTCTACCTCCCTGACTCCACTCAGGCCCCCACTCATTTCCCCATTTGTTCTTCCTCCCTACTCCTTCATTCTCCTTTTAAAACATCCAGTCACTCCTACACAAAAGGAAGCAGAGTTCAGTTCATACTCGACTCTCTTCCTTATTGCAATTGTTATTACTGAATAAAATCTCTTCTTATCGCTGACTAGTCTACAGCTTTATCTTTGAGAAAACACAGAAAAAGCATTTGACAAAACCCATGATCCATTCCTGATAAAACTCTCAGCAAATTAAAAACAGAGGGGAACTTCTTCAACCTGATAAAGGGTATCTACAAAAAACATACAGCTGATATCATACTTAATGTTGAACGAATGAATACTTTCCCTCTAAGATCAGGAACAGCACAAGGATGTCTGCTCTTACCCCTTCTAGTCAATATAGTACTGGAGGGGCCGCCCGGTGGTGCAGCGGTTTCGTCCGCGCTTGGCAGCCCGGGGTTCGCGCGTTCGGATCCCGGGTGCCCGCCGACGCACTGCCTGTCAGCCATGCTGTGGCGGCGTCCCATATAAAGTGGAGGAAGATGGGCACAATGTTAGCTCAGGGCCAGTCTTCCTCAGCAAAAAGGGGAGGATTGGCAACAGATGTTAGCTCAGGGCCAGTCTTCCCCACAAAAAAATAAAAACAAAACAATATAGTACTGGAGTTTTCACTAGGGCAAGAAAGAGGGAAGGAGCCATCCAAATAGAAAAAGCATAAAACGATCTTTATTCACAGATGACACGATCACCTATGTAGAAAATCAACAGAATCCACAAAAAAGCTATTAGAATAAGTAACTCTGGCAAAATTGTAAGACAGAAGATCAATACACAAAAATCAATTTTATTTCTGTGTACTAGCAATGAATAGGAAATTAAAAATTTAAAAACAATATCATTTATAACAGAATCAAAAATACAAAATACTTAGGGATAAATCTGACAAAAGATATGTAAGACCTATACACTGAAATGTGTAGGACTTTTTTTTTTTTTTTTTTGTGGGGAAGACCAGCCCTGAGCTAACATCTGTTGCCAATCCTCCCCTTTTTGCTGAGGAAGACTGGCCCTGGGCTAACATCCGTGCCCATCTTCCTCCACTTTATATGGTATGCCGCCACGGCATGGCTGACAGGCAGTGCGTCGGCGGGCGCTCGGGATCCGAACTCGCGAACCCCATGCTGCCAAGCGCGGACTAAACCGCTGCGCCACCGGGCCGGCCCCTGTAGGACATTCTTGAGAGAAATTAAATAAGACAAAGAGGAGACATACCTTGTTCATGGGTCAAGACTCAATATTGTTAAAATGTCAAATTGAACTATAGATTCAATGATTCCCTCAAATTGAACTACAGATTCAGTAATTCCAATAAAAACCCCAGCAGACTTTTTTTGTGTAGAAACTGACAATATGAAATGCAAAAAAACTAAAATAGGCAAAACAAGCTTGAAGAAGAATACTATCTGATTTTCAAGACTTATAAAGCTAGAGTGTTCATGACAGCGTGGTATTGGTGTAAAGATAGGCAAATAGATCAATGGAACAGAAGAGAGAGTCCAGAAATAAGCACATGCATATATGGGCAACTGTTTTAAGGGAATGCAATGGAGAAAAGACAGACTATTCAACAAATGTTACTGGGACAACTGAACGCTCATATACACAAAGAAAATGACATTGGATATATACTTCACACAACATACAAAAATTAATTCAAAATACATCATAGACAAACATATAAAACCAAAACTATAAAATTTTTAGAAGAAAACATAGACGATATTATTTACCACCTTAGGTTAGGCACAGATTTCTTAACAGAACAGCAAAAGTACAATGCATAAAAGAAAAAAATGGATAAATTTGACTTTACCAAAATTAAAAATTTCTGGTCTTTGAAAGGTCACTGGCAGGAGCATGAAAAGACAATCCAGACATTAGGAGAAAACACAAGCAAAGCATATATCCGAAAAAGGACTTGTATCTCAAACATATAGCGAATGCTCAAAACTCAACAATAAGAAAACAAACTACCAATTTTTGTGTGTGAGGAAGACCAGCCCTGAGCTAACATCCGTTGCCAGTCCTCCTCTTTTTGCTGAGGAAGACTGGCCCTGGGCTAACATCCGTGCCCATCTTCCTCTACTTTATATGGGACGCCGCCACAGCACAGCTGACAGGCAGTGCGTCCGCCGGCACCCAGGATCCGAACCCTCGAACCCCAGGCTGCCAAAGCACAAACTAAACCGCTGCGCCACCAGGTGGCCCCTCCACCGATTTTTTTAAATGGACAAAAGATTTGAGTAGTCCTTAACAAAAAAGATATATGGATGGTAAGCACGTGAAAAGATCCTCAACATTTTACTCACGAGGGAAATGCAAATTAAAACAACAATAAGATACTAATATGTATCTACACCATCAAGTGTTGGTGAGGATACAGAAGAATTGGAACTCTCATACTCCATGTAGGAATGTAAAATGGTGTAATCACTTAGGAAAACAGTTTACCAGTATCTTAAAAAGTTAAACACATATCTACCATATGGTTCCACTCCGAGGTATTTACCCAGGGAAAAGGAAGTACATGTCCATACAAGGACTTGCACAAATGTTCACAGCAGCCTTATTTCATAGCCAAAAAACTGGAAATAATCCAAAGTCCATCAACAGGAGAATGGATAAACAAATTGTGGTATGTCCATGGACACTACTTAGCAAGAAAAGGAGTGAACTATTGATACACATAACTTGGATGAATCTCAAAAGAATTAAGCTGTGTGAAAAAAAACAGACAAAAAAGAGTACAGAATGTAAGATTCCATCTACATAAAACTCTAGAAAATTCAAACTAATCTATTGTGAACGAAAGCAGATCAATGAATGCTTGAGGAATGAGTTGAAGAGGGGTGGGAAGGAGGGATTACGAAGGGGCATGAGGAGATTTTGGGGAGTGATGGAAACGTTTAGAACCTTGATTGTGGAGATAGTTTCACATATGTATATATATGTCATAATTTATCAAATTGTACACTTTAAATATGTATTGTTTGTTGTATGTCAATTATACCTCAATAAAGCTGTTTAAAAACATAACAAAAAATAATCTTGAAAAATATAAAGGGACCTATCAAACCACAAGACAAAGAGTAAGTCCAGATAAGAAATTAATCAAAAAGCAATCAGGATGGTAACAGATCAATTAAGAATCTCCTTGGAGAAAGATGCAAAAATCAGCAGTGTTGAAGTCAGCAAAATAGGGCAATTTGGAAAAGGTCAATCCCAAAGGACCATAGCCCAGAAATAAGGGAGGAAATCTGAGAAAATACAACAGCCAAGAAAATATGGAAATTTAACCTCCAGCAGCAATCCCTGAGAACCAGAGTACAGAGTTCATCATTAAAGGCAGAATAAAAGGTTTCAGAATTGAAAGAAGATTTTAAGGCTGAAAAATCCCCCACAAGAACCAAAGAAAGCCACCAAGAATAGCAAGACATTAACCAATAACTCAACCATAAGGAAAGAGAAAATATTCCCCCAAAAAACTATAAAGAACACATTTCTTTTGAAAGAAAGCAAAGAACCACCACATCAGGTTTCTAAATGCAGACCAGAATCTGGAAGGCAATGAATCAATACTTACAACATGCTAAGAAAAATTTTTAAAAAGCTGGGGCTGGCCCTGTGGGCTAGTGGTTAAGGTCGGCATGCTCCGCTTCGGCAGCCTGGGTTTGGTTCCCAGACGCAGATGTACACCACTCCTTTTATGGATTACAAAACATTTCTCTTACCTCCACAGTGGTTCCCATACCACTAAAACTGAATTAATTCATTTATTTATCAACTGTATTGAATACTGTGTAAAAGTCATTAACTCTCCTTAGAACTGTAGATATGGGTGCTAGAGAGAGAATCATGCTTCTGGTAAGCATAGGTAAAACTGCATCAACATTAATGGTTGGAATATTTGATTCTGAGTAAACTGTAACACTTCTCTCTTCTCACAAGATTCAGAAGGAATAAAATTGTCAATATAATGAACTGTCTCACCTTATCCAGAGATTGTGAGATAAATTTCACCTTTGTAGTTCTGAGAACAGTGGATGAAGGGATGGAAGGAAGGGTGCCCCTACATAGCTTCTCTTTCCCTCCTCTCCCACTCTCCCAAGCACATGAAGATCAGAAATCATACCAAAGGATTTTGTTTTGAACTCACTGTACCAGGGCAACTGGATAAAGGAAAACAGACTCCACTGAACAAAAATTTACCTTCCAAACAAATCCTTACACCACATTTCGGGGCCTAGAAATCTACATCTACTGTGGCAGCTGCTGCCAAAACTCCTATGGGGCCCTTCAAGCTCCTGTCTCAGCCGCTCTTCCAATACCTGCTGCTCCACCTTGGTGCCACGAGTCCCAGAACTGTCACACTGCCAGCAGGTGTTCAAACTATTCCCCCACTAAGGTGGGACAGGATGGTTCCTCTTCCCAATACCAATTAAAATCCCAATTTCATGAATATAGCTGTTTAATGATACTTTAAACCTTAAAACCCCCATAAAATTGATCAATTCATTAAGTATTTATTGAATCCCACCTATGACGAATCTGCAGTAGGGTTTCATATCAAAAAGAATTTCTCTTCCTGGCCTAAAATGTTGGATGTCCTCCTTTCTCTATTCCAAACAAGTAAGTATAGCTTCCTCATATACATACCAAGAAATTCCTGCCATCTTCTGTCCAAATTCAACACTTCAATGAATAGGGAACTAGCAGCCTCAACTTGGTATAGGCAAGTACCCTAGACTAAGGAAATGTTCTATTTAGAGGTATTGAAAAATACATCTGGGCTAAGAAGGATTACAAGAAAAGACTATTAATTTAAATAAAAACTATTAACTTAAATAAAAATTGACAGAATATGAAAAGGATATCTTGGAGTATTCCCCCATTCCCAGCAAGTTGAGGAAAAACTAAAATACTGAAAATACTACATCCAGAAACCATCTACCTCACCACCAGCCCTAGTCAGCATTTCAACCAATGCTGGCCACACCCCTCCTCCTAAGAGCTCAGCAAAATAGAAAGGGTGCAGACTGACAACACAACACAACTGAAAAAAAGGAAAACACAAACTAAGAATATGGAGACCTCTTTCAATTTACATGCACCTTTTCATTTTCCATAGTCCATGTACTTCAAGAGCTATGATATGACAGATTTCTTTTTTTTTTTTAATTCTTTATGTAATAATGGAAAGAATGGTGTCCCATTAAGTATAACAATTCAGCTTCAAACAAGACACATCGATTCTTGATTTAACAAGGATTCTTTAGAGTCTTGGGCAAAGATTAAGTTTGACTATAAAATAAGAATGCTATGAGAACTAACGAGCAGATGTTTGTAAAGCACATTGTAAAGGCAAGGAAGAAAACAGGAGTCACCCCTGATTCCTCCCTATTCCTCTAGACACGCAGTCATCAAGCCCAGTGGATTAATAACCTAAATCTCTCACTACCCCATTACCCCTCTCCTAGACGAAGTCACCATCATCTTTTGTCTAGGCCAGGGATCGGCAAACCACAGCCTACAGGCCAAATCTGGCCTGTCACCTGTTTTTGTAAATAAAGTTTTATTAAAACACAGTCATGCTCATTCATTTATATATTGTCTTTGGCTGTTTTCTTGCTACAAATGGCAGAGTTGAGGAGATGTGACTGTTATGCTTGCAAAGTCTAAAATACTTATTTTCTGGCCCTTTACAGAAAAAGTTTGCCAAACCTGGCTACTGAATAAGTAGGCTATTGAATAATCCTCTAACTAGTCTCCCTACCACCCATTCAATTCACTCTCCAAACGCAGCCTGAGGGAAAGCTTTAAGAACACAAATCTGATCATTCAAGGTAACTCCTCTAACTCTTCCAACCTCCTAACTTCCCACTACTCAAATTCGATCTTTATGTTCCAGTTATTCTATTTTAATCTCTTCCAACTCACCTTGCTCCAACCTTTGGGCTTTCAGCATGCAATATCTCCTCCAACTAGGACATTCTACTTTCTCCTAGCTAACTCTGGGTCACCATTCAGGTTCTCCATGTAAATGTTATTTTCTCCAGGAAGCCATTCCTGACCACTTGAGCTGGGATTAGGTGGTCCTGAACTTCCTCCATCTCTAATCTTATTAGATTTTAATGCATATTTGTCAGGCCAGATCAAGAACCACAGGAGGGCAGAGAGGCTCTGTGATGCTAACTATGATACCTTTGCAGCAAGCACAGACTAGTATGTATGCGGCATTCACACATTTTTGTCCAAATAAATTTACCCTTTGCATTATGTTCTGAGAATCCAAAGAATTTTTTTCTCAGCAATTTACCTGAAATAATCAGGTAGATTTAACCAATGAAAACAAATAAGTCATGTATAACCACGGCAGAATAAGTAGATACAAAAATGTGAAAACTTAGAAACGTACAAAAAGACAACTTCCTCTGAGTACAACTATTTACACCAGGTGCTTTTTAATATATTACTAGAGAAAATCTTGATCTTCAGAGCTTTTCATTCTAAACCATATTCAATGAAAACAATAAAAATAATGAAACTAAACAGGGTATTATCTCATTACCTGCTCTTCCCTCTCCTTTTCTTTGGTGTTATTTCTGTAGACTCTAGCAGAGGTGGCATCCTGGGATGGAATGGCAGAGATCTGATGCAGTGGCATGCTCATCCCAGCCTCCTGTCTGGTCCTCTTCTTTACGGAAGGGAGTCTCCAGTGGTAGAGTCATTTTGGGCCATGGACTTCAAGCTGAGAGAGAGAAGAGAAGTCAAGACATAACTGAGCTAAAACACAGTGAGGATTAGTATTTTATATTTATATTCGTATTTATATTCAGATAAGTTATGAGGTCTGACACAAATACTTGGTCTTCAAAAATGACAGAAGATAAATGTCTATGAGGGAAATTGTAACATTTTTCTCATGCAGTAAGATGGGAGCACCTGAAGAAGGCTGGTGGATCAGGTACATGTACAATCACATATTAATTTTCTATTGGCTACTTAGGTTTCAAACATAGCAGTGTCATCCTTTACTATAAGAATATTTTTTGAAGTTAAACATTTTTCCTTGAACAAGCATTCATCTTTCATTTCCCTAAAACTGCTGATCTTTCCTTAAAAACTGCTGCCCTTGAGTTCACATAATGATAAGATTAAAGGTTAAGAGGACTAAAATAAATTTAAGATATCTACGATCCATGCTTAACCTTCCAAAAGTCTAGACTCTCTAGACCAGTTGTTGGCAAACTTTTCCTGTAAAAGGTCAGTCAGTAAATATTTTAGGCATCGTGGGCCATATTTGTTACAACTACTCAATTCTGCCATTGCAGCATGAAAGCAACCACAGTGAGTATATAAATGAATGAGAATGCTTATGTTCTAATAAAACTTTACTTACAAAAACAGGTGGCAGGCTAAATTTGGCCCATGGGCCTACAGTTTGTTAACCCTTGCTCTAACGGATTTTATAGGGAAGATAAGGGTCATCATGGACATTCCTGGGACCATGAAAAGGTTGCTCTTGAGTAAAATAAGTGTCTGAATAAGCTATATTCAATGGTTCCAGGCACCCCTGTTTTTCTGCTTTTCTCCTACACCCTCCATAGTGCCTAATAATTGAATTATGTGTTCTCTCTCTCCTCTTCCCTTCACTGAGATCATGGGCAGACCCTGTATACAAAACCATTTAATGTAAGTTATCCAAATTATCGACAAGGTTTAACGTAGTAATGTTTCATGCTATTTGAATTTAAACAAAAGATGGAAAGCCTTAAACCAAAAGAACAATCTCTAATTTGGGGATTTTCATTTGTTAACCATGTATTTGGGAGATGGGACTGTAGGCAGGGAGGGTAAACAACAGGTCCTGACAACCCTAAGGCCACATTTGACAAGCAGCTGTTTATTCTACCTCTCCCAAAACTCTGCTCTGGACCAAAGGTTGGTGTTTGTGTGGCTAGTCCCACCTCTGACAGCGTTACTAACCAAACTAAGAGCAACAGGACTCACAAAACAGATTTCTCTCATAGGACTCTGACCAACAAGGAACAAGAAACTGGAAGGGATCAACACATATGAGAACATGAGCTAAAAGAATATTCTGTTTTTAAAAGTCTAGTTTTATAATACGTGGGTGATCACTGAAAACATAAAACAGGAAAATAGAGTAGGTGATATTAGTGTCTAGATATAATCAATAATAAATAAAATGTTAGTGTCTAGATATTATACATCAGTCACTCTACTTCAAGTCTGATGAGGCTGACACAAGATGGGGCACTGTGCCCAATAAATGGTCTGAATATTTGTGTTCACATTACACAAGACAAGAGGCACTTACTTACTGCTGAGTTATCTTACACTCTCTGGGAGATCACAACAGTCACTGGCAAGCAGTTTTTTCATCACTAACGCATTAAAGTTCTCTGTCACAGATGACAAACTCCATGTGGTCTCTTGGAATACTTAGTCAAACTAACCATGCCCAGAGCCCCACCACATATCATGCCAATAGCTGCCTTTGGTGCTTCTGGTATAATAATCATTATTACATCATTGGTACAGGACCATGACAAGCATGGGGAGGACTATTTATGCCAGAGGAACACAAATCTGAGAGTGTTTTAAATTTCTTATGGAATTTTAAAGGACCCTCCCCCTTACAGCCATTTAAGCTACTCTTCCGATATGCACCCCCATCTCCAGGTAAAAGACCTGAAACTTTGCCTGAAGCAATCCTTTTCCTATGCCAGACATATTTAGGACAAAAGTGATAATTTTAAAAACCAAACTACAAAACAGACCATGCCACTTTTTACGTGAAGGTTCATATGAAAAGCATAAAGCAGGTATTACTCATACTATTTTCTTTGCATAAATTCCAAATACCTGTTTTATATCAATTCAGTTCATCTTCAATTAAGAGCAAAAGTTAAACCTCTATACTATGCCTGACAATCCAGGCGTGAGGTCTTCAATTCCACTGATGCTAACTTACAAAATACAACATACCTAATATGAACATCCATATCTAGAAGAACTGGACTGACAAGCCTGGTTGTTTAAGAGTATGGAAATGGACAATGCCATGTTCATGGATCAGAAGACTTACTATTAACACGGCAATTCTCCCAAAATTAATCTCTATCAAAAACCCACTGTCTTCCTTGCAGAAATTGGATAAGCTGATCCTAAAATTCATATGGAAATTCAAGGGATCCAAAATACTCAAAATAATCTTGAAAAGGAACAAAGTTGGAGAACTCACACTTCCCAATTTCAAAACTTACTACAAAGGAATAGTAATCAAGACAGTGTGGAACTGGAATAGGACAGATGCACAGATCAATAGAATAGAATTCAGAGTCAAGAAATAAACCCATGTATCTATGGTCAATTGATTTTTCAACAAGGGTTCCAAGACCATTCAATGAGGAAAGAATAGTCTTTTCAACAAACAGTGCTGGGACAACTGGATGGCTACATGCAAAATAACAAATTTAGACGCCTACCTCACAGAAATAAAAAAAAAATTTTTAAACCTAAACATCATCAAAATAAAAACTTTTTTTGCTTCAATAGATACCACAAAGAAAGTGAAAAGACAACCATAGAACAGAATAAATTTTTTTGCAAATCATATAACAATAAGAGACTTGTATCTACAATATATAAAGGACTGTTACCATGAAATAATAAAAAGACAAATAACTAGATGAAAAATGGGTTGCTCAACATCATTAGCCAACAGGAGAATATAAATCAAAACCATGAGATATCACTTTAATTGTGGCTATAATTAAAGACAGATAAGTGTTGGCAAGGAAGTGGGGAAACTGAAACCCTCACACACTGCTGGTGGGAATGTATGCAGCTGCTTTGGAAAACAGTCTGGCTCTTTCCCAAAATGTGGAAATAACTCAAATGTCCATAAATTGATGTATGGATAAATAAAATGTGTTATCTATACAATGGAATATTATTCAGCAATAAAAAGGAATGAAATACAAATACACACTATAACGTGGATGACCCTTGAAAACATTATACTCAGTGAAAGAAGGACCACATATTGTATAATTACATTTGTATGAAATGTCCAGAGTATGCAAATCTACAGAGACAGAAAGTAGATTAGTGATTGGCAAGGGCAGGGCTAGGGATGGGGAGGGCAGTGATGGCTAAAAGGGTTTCTTTTAGGGTAATGAACATGTTCTAAAATTTATTATGGTGATGGTTGCATAACTCTTAAGTATACTGAAAGTGACAGAATCACACACTTCAAATGAGTGAATTGTAGTGGATGCGAATTATATCACAATAAAGCTGTCTAAAAAAAGAATATAGAAATAAGTAATATGGCTTAAGATAGGTAAAATTTTATTTTTCCTTTGTGCTATGCCTAATGTAATTTATCAGGATGACATGGAGATGGCCACTGTTACCCTATCATTCTTCCAGTTTTGAGAAAGGTAACAAGGAAGAGTGCAAAATCAGCAATCAGAAACCTAAAGTTCAAGTCTTGACTCTACTAAATACTAACAGTGTGATGTTGGGCAAACTGATGAATTTCAAAGATTCTGTTTGTTCATTTGTAAACAGAAAGGTAATACAGTCATGCACCCCGTAACAACATTTCAGTCAACGATGGACCACATATATGACGGTGGTCCCATGAGATTGGTACCATATAGCCTAGGTGTGTATAGGCTATACCATCTAGGTTTGTGTAAGCATACTCGATGATGTTTGCACAACAAAATCACCTACCGACGCAATTCTCAGAACATGTCCCCATTGTTACGACGCATTTCTTAGAATATGTCCCCATTGTTAAGTGACGCATGACTGTAATCTCTACTCAGTTCACAGAGTTATTGTGAAGACCAAATAAGATTGTGTCTCATATGCACAAATGTAAGGATTCTTAACATCAGCACATTTTCCAGCCTGCTTTTTCAGGCATCTGCAACGATTCCTCTTACTGCCTCACAAAGGCCTGTTTGTTTGCTCTGTCTTTCCAGCACTATTTTCTGTCCCCCTATGCCTCAGTCTGACACAAGGTTTACACAACTGGGACCTCAAATTCTTTCTGATATTTACTTAGTACCTCCAGCAGCATGACTCTGAGGGAAAGCAAGGTTGATGATGCTATCCCTATAAGGGGAGAGGTAGGTAGGTCCAATCCAGAAGACGACCAGCATGGCTTAACAATCAAGCTGTTCTCTGTTATTTCCAGATGGTCGAGATAAATGAAGGATTCTGCCCATCCCAACACAATGCTGGGGATAAATAGAGATGACAAAGAAGCAGCCAGGAGAAGACAAAGATGCTAGTTGCAGCCTCCCTGGGGGACAGACACCCTAGGTCTGCATGCCTCCCTGCACCCTTGCTCACAGGGTGCCAGGCTCCAGCAGCACCCTGCTCCTCCCCATTGTGAGTTGTTGAGTCGTAACATCTTGACTGGTACTCAGAATAAACAACTTTCAGTTAAACCTATTTTTATCAGAAGCACGTTTCACACAAAAAATGAGAAGCCTGTGCACAGAAGCTAGCAGACACAAAAAGAAAAGAAGCAGTAGGAAGAGCGAGGAGGCCAGTTTTAATAATAGCACTGAATGATCAGGGCCGGACTTAACACAGTCAATATGGAGAAAGGAGAGAGACCATTTGAAAAAGGAGGACTGACATCATCTAGTGAAGGGTCTAAATAGTCCCCTGGTTTCTGACTGTGCATTCACAAGACCAGGATGCACAGAGGAGTGGGGGATAAGAGAGGACTCACCACGGGCACACTGAGCTTGACATGCCTGTGGGAAACCCAAGATATGTACACAGTGCGCACTGGGAGTCACCAGCATACCGTGACACCTGAGCACACAGGAATAGAAAAAGTTTTCCAAGGAAAACCTGCAGATCAGTCGTTGATGTCACTAAATGCTATAAACAAATGATAAAACTCAACATCAATACAGAATTTTAAAACATTTTAGAAAACAGCAATGGAGAATCTCTAATTTTAAGAAAAACACCTATCTCAACCAAAATTTAACATTACACTCACACAGCAAAATTCTTAGAGGCTTTCTAATTAAACTAAAAAGCAAAATAAGCACATTACCACTGCTATTATTCAATATACAGTTAGATTTTTCCTGCTAACATGATAAGACAAAAATAAAAAGAGAACTTTATAGTACAATGGAAGAGCTAAAGTCCACAGGAATTTTCTAAGAGCTACTGGAATCAGTTAAAAACATTTGTATAAAATCAGTAATGTATTCTACTGTAAGAAACAAGTATATAAACACATTAACGTCACCAACATTCCTGTACACCAAAACAAAAAGCATGAAGTAATTAGAGATAAATGATAAGGAAGCTACTTAAGCACTTTTAACGAAAAACATTTAGTGATTTTAGAGTATATCTGAATACTATAAGTTGTGTTCTCTCCAAATTAAAGCATATATTTAAATGTAATTCCAATCAAAGTCTAAGCAAGTTTTTTTTACTTTACAAAATGATTCTAAAATTAGACATACAAATAAATGAGATGATCAAATAAAAATGCTGAGGAAGGGCAACTGAAAAATATTAAAACATTACAAGGTAATAATTATTATTAAACAGCAAAGTACAGGTACAAGACTGAAAAGACAGTCCAGAAACTTACTGAATTATACAGAAGAGTATAATTGCCAATAGAAGAAGCAGCCCAAATTATAAGAAAGTGACAAGTTACTCAATAAGTGGTGTTGGGATAACTCTGGTTAACAATTTGGAAAAAAAAAACTCAATTAAGACACTTCATTCATCAAAATAAATTCTGATGGATATAAAAGTTAAATGTAAAAAAAGACACATAAAAACATAATAAAATACAATTGCAAATGAATATATTAAGGAACTAAAGGGAGAGACTAACTTTCTAAGCCTAGAAGTAACAGGAAAAAAAATCACAAAAGAAAAAGATTTGTAGATATGACTCTATAATTAAAAGCAAAAATAAACAAATAGACAAAAAAGACTCAAAAATATTTGTAGCATATAGGACAGAAAGTATCTTTTTTATATCGAGAAGTTAATACAAATAGCTTTAAAAAAAGCAATATTAAAATCCCCATAAACAAATAGGCAAGATTAGGAACAGTTGTTTCACAAATGAGGCCATAGCATGGGTCCTCACCTAACATTTTAACAATCAAGGAAAGGCAATAGCTCAGGGAACCATTTTTTCCCTTTACTAAACTCTACAAAAGTACGGTGAAATCTAGCATTGGCCAATATGTGCTGAGCCTGTGTTCTCATGATCCTCCAGTAGAATCATAAACTCAGAATGCCCATCGGGAAACTGTGGAGCAACAGGGCTCAGAAACTGCAAGAGCTTACCTTTGCGAAGCTTAGCTTGAGAAAATATGCAAAAATCTACAAGCTCGACTGTCAACATAACACTATTTACGACAAAGAGAAACAGAAAGTACCCTTTATTTCTCCAAACTGGGGAAAAGCTAAGTAAATCGTGGTACTAGTACAATCAAAGAATATTATGTGGATATTAGAAACATAAGAGAAACATAAGTGTGATAAAAAGCAGGTAAAAATTATACACACATTATTATTACAACTATGTTAATATATACACACACAAAAATCCTAGGAAGGAATTCATAAAAATGCTAATAGTTTAATGATGTGGCAATATAAATGATATTTCATTTCTCTATTTTCTAAACCTTTAGTGATGATATATTACTTTTATAGTTTAAATATATATTTTTAAAGAGCTAAAATTAAAAGCTCAAGTCATTCCACATAGGTCAGTGATAGAATTTTATGTTATCAATGAATACACAACCATAAAAGGGCTAATTTTCTGTGAGGAGTACATTTCTGAAGCCTCATAGAATCCAAGTCTAATTTTCCTACAGAAATAAAGCACAGGGATGCATTCTTAGGACGCAGATGTTTACAACCATCAGTGTTTGTTTTATGCTCTTTTAAATTTTTTCAGTACTTCCTCTAATATTTAGTTTAGTGCTCTGCCTTAAAATACAACACAGTGCATCATGGGAATAGTTTGCTTTTCTTTGTAGTATTTTATTGCATCTGACTTTCCAAAGTTACTGATTTTGGAGACTGCATTACTTCATGTTTTACACAAAGTAAGACTTTATTAATATTTTCATGTCATACTATTTCCAGTTCGTATACTTTCCACAAAATGTGACTGTACTGGAATGGCCTTTACACACCAGCAGAAATGGAGGCTCAGAACATGAACTGCTAGCAAACAGGAATATAGCATTATAACATGGCAGACAAGGGAAAGTCTGTACTTGTCCACTGTCAATAAATCTGAGCATCTGTCCAGAGCTTAGAAGGCTCTCTGTTGCTTATACCCCTTTTTTTCAGTATATGTTTGTCCCTGTTGTTGTGGCAGAAACAGATCTGTGGCAGGAACCATTATCTTTCACAGAACACAGAAAAGAATAATAAATATCAGCTATCAGTAAATGTTTTTTATTTTAATCATGGTTATAAAAGAAACTTCTTATTCCAAAATAGTAAAAGTCTTCCTTCCACCAGAGAATGGACTGTTCTCTCTCAACAACAGATTTCCTTGTATAAAGGAAGCCCACATGTCCAGGATCTGACCATGAGATCAGACACTTCCATTATTTAAATGATATTTACTGATAAACTTGCCCACTGCCCCCAACCCTATCATGAATTACGTAAATTATATTATGCAGTTCAAAGAGATGACCCCAGCTTTAGGAGTGTACCACGGTTCTTTGCCCTCCTCGTCACCTGCCTATTCAGGGGCCTCACTCTATCAGCCATCCTCCTACCCCATATTTTCATCCTGTCCTTCCTAAAGGCTCCTTCACATTAACAAAGTGATAGAATCAGCTTTCCAAAGAAAACGCACAGAATAAGTAGTTTATATCACTAGACAACATAAAAAATTATGGGGGCCAGCCTGGTGGCATAGTGGGTCCATTTCAGCAACCCAGGGTTTGAGAGTTTTGATTCCAGGCACAGACGTACATACCGCTTATCAAGCCACACTGTAGCGGCATCCCATACCAAGTAGAGGAAGATGGGCATGGATTTTAGCTAAGGGCCAACCGTCCTCAGCAAAAAAGAGGAGGATTGGCAACAGATATTAGCTCAGGGCTAATCTTCCTCACCAAAAAAATATATATAAAATTCCACATTGATACAGAACTTTAAAGTGTTTTTGGGTATCTCATCTTTAAAAACAAAAATAAAAATGCTTTCAATGTTTCTATCCTCTTTCCCTCTATAACCAAATTTTCTGAGTTGTCTACAACGTTCTTCACTTTCTTGCCTTCCATAACTCAATTCAATGCAATCCAACCTGTGCTTCCCCATTTCATAGAAACTGTTCTTGGCCTTTCTTATTTAATAATCAAATTTAGGAGAAGAGCTCCAAATGAAAGGAACCAAAACAATACATAAAAAAAGGAAAATGGGGGGGATAAAGATAATTTTCTAAAGTTTTTTTAATCCTTTAAAGTCAATCAACATCTTCTTATACGTACAGATGATACACCACTCATAAAGCCAAAATATGATAATATGAAAAAGAAAAAAAGCACTCGAAAATTAAAAATTATAAGCAAAATTAAAAATTCAACAGAAGGGTTAGAAAATTAAGCCACAGAACTTGCAAAGAAAGTAGTACAAAAATATGCAACAGAAGATGAGAGACAAGATAGAAGGATTTGAGGATATGACTATCTATAGATTAGTTCAGGAATTCCAACATCTGACCCAAAAGGAATTCCAGAGAGAAGGAGCAGAGAACACAGAGGGAGGAAAATAATAGAGAAACAATATAAGAAATTCCCAAGAACTGAAAGACAGAAGTCCCCAGATTGAAATAGCCCATTAAGTATCTAGCATAATGAATTTTTTAAAAAAATTTAAAAAGGTCCACACCAAGGCATACTCATTATCATAAAATCCTAAGACATCAAGGACAAAGAAAAATCCAAAACAGAAAATGTCCTAGCTGGGGGTGTGGTGGGGTAGGGTGGAGGTATGACATTGCAAAGGGACATATAAATCAAAATGGAATTAGACCTCTCAACAGCACCAGTACCAATGGATCCAAATGACAGAGGCATAATGCCTTCAAAATTCTGAGAGAATATTTTGAGATGGAACTTCATACCCAGCCAAACTGTCAAACAACTGAGAAAGGAGAATAATGGTATCTTGGGGCATGAGTGAAGCCAGAAAATAAAACTTCCATGCACCTTTTTAAGGAAAACTCCTGGAAGATGTACTCTAGCAAAATAAAGGACTAAATCAAGGAAGAGAAAAACACAGAATGCACAAACAGTCATTACAATTTCGGAGAGGCACAAAGTGAAGTTCCAGGATTGTAGCTGCACAGCAGTCCTAGAAAGTACTGGTACAGAAGGCAGGAGACATATGGAACACTTCCAGGGCCAGGTCTCCAGAATAAAAGAAGTCTCAACAGGGAAGGGAGGAACAGATAATATCGTGGACACCTTAGAAGAACTAAGGATAAGCACAATAAAAATCATACAAGTGAAAATATAAAGTAATTAACAACAACAAAAGCATAGCATAAAGAAAATGTGGAAATCATTTGGCTCCAAAATGAACAATATTTCAATACTGATAATGGAGTAAACATTATAATGATATAAGCAACATTGTGACATAACCAAATTAGGAGGATGGGGAGAAGAGAGGTGGGGTATAAAAGGAAGTCAATAGATAATGTCCAATATTTATAAATCAAGAAACAGTATAAGTATATCATTTGAAAACATAAAGGCAACTATCACAAGACACAACTATGAAATACATGCAGCTGTCTCTGTGGAGCAGGACAAGGGTTGTGGAGGGTGGAGCAAAGGACGACTGTTTTTCATTACAGGACTTTAGGCACTACAGTCTCCTATCCACAGCTCTAAACAAAACAATAACAAAAACCCTAGTTTTTCTTTACTTATATCTAACAATAACACCTGACCTTACATGAACTCTTTGTGGGCCACAACCTGACCTAAACTGATAGAAAGCTATTCCTAGTCTCCACTTAAGCAACTTAGTGTAAATATTATATTTCAATGCAGAAATATTAATGTGTTTGATTAAGGGGTGTTACCCCAATGGGGGTAATTCAATAATACATACTATGTGTAGATTACCTTTATAAATCTGAAAATTTCTAAAGTCTAAAATATTTCTGACTTAAGGGTTTTGGATAAGAGAGTTTGGGCCTGCATTTCGTTTTTCAAAAAGCTATGTGCATTTATTACTTTTATTTTTTTAACTTTGAAAATATTTTGAAGAAATAAATGGAAAGAAAGTACAAAGAGAGTAAGAGACAGGAGACTCATGAGACCTTAAACAGATCAATACCTATTCCACATATTTTCCAAAAGTGGCATTAAACCTGGGTCACCTTTTACATGCTGAATAAGGAAATTCCCTCGTCTCATTGAAATGTTTGAAAAGAAAGGGAGAAAACTTCACTTGACTCCTCATTCCTCTCCTGGGATTGTTCCGTCTACCCTGCTTTTCTAGAGGAAGACAGAGCTCTTCTCTACTCTAGAGCTCTTCTACATCCACCTTTGACATTTCTTCACTTCCCACACACATTTCATCTCACTGCAATCTGGATTCTGTACAGAAAGGTCAACAATGCTCTCCGTGCTGTAAAGCCTAAAAGACATTTTCTCGCCCTCATAGTATTTGACTTGACACATTTACTCTCTTCCTAGTCTACAAATACTCCGTTCTTTTGACTTACATGATACAACATTCTCGTAGTTCTCCTCCCACTTCTCTTTTACCTTTGCAGATCTGCCTCCTCTAGCATGAACTAAATGTTAGGATTCCTCAAAGCTCCATTTTACCCTCTCCACTCCTCATTCTGTATTCCCTTTTCCTGGGTTATCTAATCCATAACTTTGGCTTCAATGACCACCTTTGAGCACT
This sequence comes from Tapirus indicus, assembly GCA_031878705.1. Lineage (NCBI taxonomy): Eukaryota > Metazoa > Chordata > Mammalia > Perissodactyla > Tapiridae > Tapirus > Tapirus indicus. The sequence goes on from CM062921.1 coordinate 79,042,908, forward strand.
TTACTCAAAAAGAAAATATGGATAAATCAGACTTGATCAAATTTAAGACCTTTGTGCTTTAAAAGACATTATTAAGAAACTGAAAAGACAGACTGGGAAAAAAATATTTCACAATCATGTATCTGATAAAAGACTTGTATCCAGAATATATACAGAACTCCTACAACTCAAGAATACCAACAACCCAATTTAAAAATGGGCAAGATTTTAATAGACATTTCACCAAAGAAGCTATATGAATAGCTAATAAGCTCATGAAAGGATCTGCAAATTAAGACCACAATGAGATAACACTATATCCCCACTAGAATGGCTATAATCAAAAAGACAGTCAGTATCAACTGTAGGACGTGGAGAAATTGGAGCCATCACGTATTGACAGTGAGAATGTAAAGTAGTGTAGACACCCTGGAAAACAGTTTGGGAGTTTCTTAAAAAGTTAAATATAAACTTATCATATGACCCAGGAATTCTATTCCTGGGAATCAACCCAAGAGAAAGAAAACATATGTTCACACAAAGACACACATATGAATGTTCATAGCAGCATTATTCATAATAGCCAAAAACTGGAAATACTCCAAATATCCATCAACTGATAAATAGATAAAATGTGGCAAAGCCATACAATGAAATACTATTCAGCAATTAAAAGGAACAAACCAATGATACATGCTACAACACAGATGAACCTCAAAACATTATGCAAAGTGAAAGAAGTCAGATGCAAAAGATTACAAACTGTACGATTCTGTTTTCAAGAAGTTTCTTGAAAAAGCAAATTCATAGGGACAGAAAGCAGATCAGTGGTTGCCTAGTACTGGGGGTAGGAGCATGCACGAACTGCAAATGGGCACGAGGGAACTTTTGGGGGCAAGGGAAGTGTCTCAAAAAGAGTTCACAACTCTAAATTTATTAACCTCACTGAAATGTACACGTACAGTGGGTACCTAAATTATACCTCAAGATGCTCGTTTAACACTGCCTACGTGGCCCTATGTGGCTTGACCCCTATTTATCTATCCAATCTCATTTTATACCACCCTCTCTCTCTACAGTCCAGCAACAGTGGCCTTCTTTCAGTTCCCTCAGACTTCTCAGCTCCTTGTTACCACAGGGCCTTTATACATGCTGTTCTCTGCCTGCAATGCTTTTCCTTCCCTCATGATCTAATTAACATCTGACCATCCTCAGGAAATCCCACATTTATAGGTCTTTATAGCATCAATGAAGGACCTCTACTTCATTAACTATTATCCCAGTCGGAATTTTACATTTGTAAAATTCTTTAATTAATGACTTTCTCCCTTATTGGGCTATAAGCTCCCCAAAGGCTGAGATCCTATCTCATTTTGCTCACCTTTGTCTCTCTTCTCTCTAGCCAATGCCTATCACATAAAATACACTCAATAACTGTTGGTTGGATCAATCCCTCTCAGACAGGAGCCAGCACTAGCTGGGAATTTTATTTATTAACTCAAAGTATAACCAACATTGTTTACTGTCTCAAATGCTGATCAAGCACCACAGTGGAAATGTAGAAAACACTAACAAAAATTCAGTATTTTTCATCCTGGTACAATTCACATCAGTTGGGAAGAAACAACTGATCTTTCAATATCTGCAGCAGACTGACCTCATCAGACTGAGCTCAAAATTGTAATAGAATTCAGATAGAACAAAATGTGATCCAAGCATCTTTAAGAATAATTCTAAAAGGCCATAATTATAAGTTGTTAAGAATTACTGATAAAAGCTCTTTTAAGACAGAGGACGACTTAAGTTTCCTAAGTTACAGATGAGAAATTTCAATTCTTGATTCAAAAATCCAATGCGGAATAGGTAATAAGTTACTGAAGACACATCTCCACAGTCAAATAAGGGCATAAAACACGCCGCCACACTACAGTATCACTTCAAAGCCTTACTCACTTCACTCAAGCAGGGAAAAGGCTCTTCCACAAGCAGCACACAACTGGGCCACTGTCTCACCCTCACGAGGCCACTGGATACCAAGGCACAAACCTTAAGGTATAAAGTTTACCCCACTCCTACCCTTTACTGAAATGAAGACCAAAATTAAACTTGACAGTTATGAGAATTTTAGGGAAGATGGTAGAGCTACACCACAAGGTCTCCATATGCTGCACACTAAAAAAGAAGTTTGAGACTTTGTTATTTAGACTTGGCCTGTTAACACTATGAGCTTCAAGAACAATGAGCTTATTAAAAAACATCAAAATGAATTAAAAATTTTAAATGCAACAGACTAAAGCAATAACTATCAGAAAATATATATGCAATTACCAAAAGTGAAGAAATCATAAAACACACAAACATATCCCCAGACTAGATAAAGTTTACCCAGAAACAAATAAAAGACCACAGTTTGTTATTTTTAAAGTCCCCTACAATAATTCAGAGCATGACTAAAGGTAATACAGAGTAAAATCAATGTTACATAAAAGAATAACAAATAAGCAACCCTGAAGATAAGTAGAAAATGAAATCCAAAGTATAAATGGTTTAAACAGATGATAAAGCAAAAGAAATAAACTGAGAAGTAGAGAAATACCACCCGTGAATAATAATGCTGGAGGAAAAAGAGCAACAAATGAAAGCACCTGCAAATCCTAAGTGCTCTACATGCCTTATCTCATTTAATTCTCACAGGAGTGCCAGGAGATAAATAAACTGCTTTATCTCCATTTCACACATGGCTTAGAGAAGTTAAGTAATTTGCCCAAGGTTTCATAGCCATGTTTCACTAAACATAGTAGCCTGTGGCAATTTACAAAGTGAACCTAAAATATATAGGTTTTTTTCTTTTTTATCTCACTGTGACACTGCTGTTGGAAAGACAAAGATAAAACCTGGTGTGCTGCTCGCTTTGCAATGGTAAAGAAGAGTTACTACAAACACCATGGATACAGAAGATAACATGGAATCCACATTTGAAATGTCAGTCACATGCTTTTTACTGGACTTTTTGTCTATATGGAGGGACAACTGACCAAAGTAATGGGTATACTCGCAAAAATCTGAGAAAGATAATAATTTAGATATTTCAAAAATGGATATTTTAAGGCAGTAAGATGTGCCTCAAACAGGTGGGTCCAATTTATAACAGATATTTAACCTTATCATTTTGAGTTCACTTGCAAATTTATATCAAAAGCCACAGAAAAATATTGCATTTTAAAACTATAGTCCATATCCTTAAACTATTCTAACTATATAAAACTATCCCCATATTTTTAAACTATTCAAAACAATTCAAGGTAATTTTCCAACATACAACCTCAAAGGTTGGAGCCAAGAAGAGAGGCAGAGGGGACTCCAGGTATGCCTAACCATGCTGCCCAGTGGGAGGAAAATGGCCCCTAAAGAAAACTGATGGAGCCTCGCGCTAGAAGTCCTTGGCCAAATGCAAGTGCTTAGCCAAGAGAAAGAAGACACACTGCAGACTGAAGTCCAGCATGTGCAATTTAGAATCCCAAGAAGCAGAGCAACAGAGAGGAGCCAGGGCTGATCACAAGTGAATGAGAAGATAATGCAGGACAGGAAGGGCTCAGCTTGAGACAGTGTATGCCATCCTTGACTTCTCCAGTGACTCGGGGAAACCTCAGTAGAACCACTCCACTATGTGTGTGAATCAGGTGAACTAGGCATGATTACTGGGAACAGAGCATGGACTAACATCTCGATTTTCTAGAAGATTCTGAATCTGAGGAAAGTTAAGGAATAGCCGTGTGTATTCCCTTGTTAACAGGACAAACACAAGAATACTGAAAATATCAGAGCCAACAAAAGGGAGAGAGGAGATTTGTTGGGGTTCTTTCAGCATTTCAGTTCTGAGAAAGAGAAGTGTGAGTCTGACTAACCTTAGAGATGGAAAACACCTTTAATAAAGTACAGAAATAGTCTACTTTCTCTAGTTCCTCCAAGTGCTCTTTAATGCTTTCCTGCAGAGAACTGTGTCTGATTCTTACAGATGAGGACAGGGGATCAGAGGAGAGGTCAAGGCCACAGCAACCCAGAGCTTTTCCTGGGCATTCACCACACTGTAACGAAGTGACCTGTGTAAATTTCTCCCTCCCTCACTGGACTGTGCGTTCCTTGAGGGTTCAGTAATGAGGCCATGTTTAGAATTACAAGCATAGACTCCAGCCATTTATGACAGGACATTTCTGTTTGCTATTGCTGGGTAACAAACTTCACAAAACTTAGTTGCTTAAACACCAAGAATTTCCTATTTCTCACAATTCCATGGATTAGCTGGGAGCTCTTCTGCGGCTCTTATCTGACTTACTCATGCTGCTGCACTGGGCCCAGGTGAGCTGGGGGGATGGGCTTAGCAGGGAAGGCTGGGCCTCGTTTTCCATGTGGCCTTCTTCCCAGGCTTCTTCACATAGTGGCAGCAGCTTCCTAAGAGGGCTGGCCCACTGCACATGGTGCCTCTGCTTGCCATCATGTCTGCTGATGTCCCACCAGCCAAGTCAAGTCACATGACAAAGCCCAGAGTCAAGGGTGGGGAAACAGACTTGACTATCTGATGGGAGAAACAAGCAGAGTCACATTGTAAAGGGACAGAGACATGGGGAGGTGATTCATTAGGGACCATTCTGTACCAATTTACCACACATTGTTTCGGCTATTTTTCTCTCTGATAATAATAATTATATTTCTTGGTAGAGTTTTTTTTATTTTAAAGTGTTATTACACTTATTACATCTAAAAAATTAATTATTTCTTTAATTTGTAATGTGAAAAAAAAGTTACTGGGCTCTATTTCTACTTCAGAATAATGGACCCAAAAATATTTCAAGGCTTAGAGATGAGAAATTACTTCTGGCAGCAATTTACACCATTTGAAGATTTCACGTTTCTTCACAAACACATGGATCTTTTGAAGCAGCTTTATTAAGCTGATAGAGGAAGGAACTTTGGCCACGTTTTATAACAGAAAAATCTAAGGCAGTTATAGTTCACTTGAAGGGCTTCCTACAAAAGGAATTCTCAGCACATCACACTATATAATGTAGCATATAATGCTGGTAGTGCAGACAGCCCTGTGCCGACCAGCTGTCATCTCAGGCTGGAGCGAGCATCTTCTCTACTTACCGCAGTCAAGTGGAGAAACAGAGTGGGGCTTGCCTCAACTATTACCTCCCTCACTGTCCGAGATATGACTGTCCAGCCAGGACAAATCTCAAGGAGCCCTGTACATGCCATGCTCAACTCTACCCTTGTTCATTTTGATCCATCCCTCTTGGGATGCTCTCTACACTCTGCCCACCAGACCAAAATCTCCCTGGCCTGAGGAGCACATCTCAAAGTTTAGCTCCTCTGCAAGCAAACAAACAAGACAAGTTCCCCCTCCCCTTTCTTACCACCCACAGCACTTACCCAATATTCTTTACAGTTTGATATTTAATCATATACAAAATGGTCCTTCAGCATACGAGATAGCTAATTTTATGTGTCAAGTTGACTAGGCTGCAGTACCAAGGTAATTTGGTCAAACATTATTCTAGGTGTTTCTGTGAAGGCATATTTTTAGATGTGATGAACATTTAAATCAGTAGACTTTAAGTAAAGCATATTACTTCCATAATATGGGTAGGCCTCATCTAACCATCTGAAGGCCTTAATAAAAAAAGACTGACCTCCCCTGGAAGAAGAGAGAATTCTGCCAGCAGGCTGCCTTCAGACTCAAACTCCAGAGTCAGCTCTTCTCTGGGTCCCCAGCCTGCCAGCCTATCCTATGGATCTTGGATTTGCCAGCGTCCACAATTGCATAACCCAGTTTCTTAAAATCAATCAGTCAAAATCCGCCTCTCTCTCTCTACATATATATAGATAGATACATACATACAGAGATAGATAGATATCCTGTTGGTTCTGTTTCTTTGGAGATCTCTGAACTAATACAATAACACTATATTTTTTACATTATTCCCTGCAGCATATAAAGCTTGGCCTACTTAAAAGGCTGAATTCTCTCTGGACCATTATATATTTCTTTAGCATTCCCTACAGTGTTCTATATAGATCAGGGGTGAAATATTTCTGGAACTTTAATTGGTGTTTCCCTATGACAGAACTTTGCATTCTTCTAGTTTCCCAACCTTTCTGCCCCACTGCTTGTGATATGCATGTAAATGTATAACAAAGCAGGAAGTTGAAAGAAAGAAAAGCAGCACTAACCTCATTTTCTTATGGGTAAATCCCAAAGGTGGTTAAAGTCTATTAAGAACCGGTAATTTTAATATTATATTAATTTGACAACAGGTGGTAAATGTAAAAAAACTTTGTTTTATTGTTTGTTCTATGATCCTGGAACCCATTCTTTTTAGTTTTTTCCCTCTAGATAGCACTCTCTAGTGAAAAAGCTATAGTTAAGAGACAAAATATTTCAATCATCAAAATAATAACCCCATACCTAATTTAAAAGTAATATAAATGTAAATCAGGAAATAGTTATTTGTTTTTAAAGTCAGCTATCACTTCTCAGAGATTTTTAGCTCACTGTAAATCCCTTCTCTTTAGGAAGACATAAAACATCTGAATCAATTAACCTAATCAAACAAATGGACAAGCATCTATTTTCATAAGGATAAGAAAGTCAGTCTGACTCAAACACTTGAAATGGCTCATCCAACATTTTCTGAGCACCTTCTAAGTGCCAGGCTCCTATGGGGAACTGCGAAGTTTGAGAAGGACACTGATGCTATCCATTCCCTCCCTAAAACATATTAGCTAATGCCCAGAACATATAGAATGTTCACATTTAGTAAGCTACTCTCAGAGATGTGCACATTTCTGCTCCCACCAGTTTGACTTGTGTGCACATCAAAAATCCACTGTTTATACCTGTTAAAGTAATCAGATTAGGCCCAAAATGGAGCTGCTCATGCTAAACCCCACATCAACAAATCAAAACTGAACTAAGTTTCTATGCTTGAGTCTCCCAGAAAGGAAGGCCTAGAGGTCAACCAATCAGCACTTGCCTGCTCAGCACAAGTTACCTAACCTGTCTCCAAGACTTCCCTTTGCTCCGCATAAGGAAAGAAACTCTGCTTTAATCAGCAAATGCCCAGTACAATTTCCTTATTCCTGCTCACTTTAGTCTCTAAAAATCTCTCCCGCCTTGTACAACTCTTCAGAGCTCCTTTCTATCTGCTAGATTGCATGCTGCCTGATTCATGAATTGTTGAATAAAAGCCTACTAGATCAGTAAATTGTATGTGGAAAATATTCTTTTAACATACCCAAACCCATTTATGTCAGTTGTACCCGTTACTGCAATTGTATAATTTAATACTATGTAACTGATCACAAGTGAGTAAAAATGTGGCTATAAAAATAAAAAGTTATTATTTCTATAAAAACTAAGTTGAATAAAGGCATAATATTTTCCTTAAAATTTTTTTGATAAATTATTTATAAGTAAGACAACTACAAAAGACTGGGGAAAAAAAATCCCAAAACACTAGAATTCTGTGCTCAGATTGCTTCAGAAGTTTCTAAAGTTTCAGTCTACTTGGAAGAAACTGAAATTAGAGAATATCAAAGTTACTGTATATCAAAAGATTGGCTTCCCGCATTCCCCACTACTACCAGAACAATCCATCAGTAGAAGTAACCTTGAATCTGAATGCTTCCTGAAGTCAAGTTATTCTACTTAAAACTGAAATCCCCCTGTAGGGTGGCAAAATTTCAAAATAATATATATTTCCTACAGGTATTTACTATAGCATTATTTGTAACAGCAAGAGACTAAAAACAACCCAACTGTCCATCAGTATAGGACTGGATGAATAAACTATAGCACATTCACATAATGGAATATGATACAGCTGAAAAAAAGGCATAAAGAGTGTTGAGTTAGCTCCAGGAAATAATAGGAAGAGTAAAAGCAAGGAGAGAAAATTATATCTATTGTGCTACCATTTAACTAAGATGGGGTTGGGAGGCAGTAACAAATATGTACACATGCATGCACGCACACTTGCTTACACATTTTAAATGAAGTAAGGGGGAGAGAGGAACAGAATGGAGGGAACTGAGGTCTAAGCTAGCCTTTTTCAATTTTGCCTTGTTCCGCAGACTTGGCTCTGGGACATGTACATGTTTTCCATAATTATTAACAAAAAAAAAATCAGAAAACTTTTTAATCACTAAAATTCAAAAGCAAAATGAAACAAATCTAAATATCTATTGAATCAGTGGTGTAACCATGCAAAAAGGAATTATTTCAAATGACTTAAAACACAATTTCACCATACATCCCTAGAGGAATCTATCCTAAGAATATAAAGAATTGAAGAAAAATGTTCTTTAATTCTTAAACCATTTTCAGTAATCCATATTGTTAGTAATAGTATTGATAAATAAGTATGGTATCAATATTGTTAGGAACCAAGACTTTTGGCATGCGACACAAATATGAAATCAAATAAGTTCAGTAAAATCCTGTACTTCTAAATTTGAAATGGAAAAATTAGCATGAAACTCATGAAATATTTTCTTTTAAAAACAACATATTTCCTAGCTCTGTCCACTCAAAAAGCCTAGAAGCAATGAGCAACCTGTGGTATCCCGACTGTGGTCTCTAAATACAACTTCCACTAAAAGGAACCAGGGCTCATTGAAGAAAGGGCTGAGTCCAGATCGACAGTTGGAAATGTACAAGGTGAGCTGGACATCTTGTCATACCTGAAAGCAAGAAGCCATCAGAGGCAGTCAAGTCAAAAAGACCCCAGAGCCAACCTGAAGGTGCTCTCACCGGCTAAAGAAGGGACAACTTGTTCATCACTAAAACAACTGTGACGGACTTAAAAAAATAATCAAATATGTTAAAATTCATGTGTTCATAAAGATATTTTTAAAAATAAAGAAAAACACATCATTGGCCATCTTTGGAGATATTAAGGACCCTCCAAGAGCTATAAATAATGAGAAAGAAGCACTCATTTAACCTGTTTTCCCTGTATGAACTGTATCACCGGGTAATCAAATAATTGATAAAGAGAAACTTCTCTATAAAAGTATTAAGCTAATAAATGAAGGGATGATGAAATTAGCAACATCTTGCAAACCCTTGATTAATAATGACTTTATGCCAATTTTAAGTGGTCACTAACATGACAAAGAAAAAAACAATCAGACATTATGTGCTGTTAGAACCCACCTTCTATGATATATTCTTGCAACAAAAATGAACCTAAATTAAATCAAACGTCCAAAACTAACACTCAGTTTACAGGAAACATGGGGTGGGGCTGGGTGATAAACAAGTTAAATGAGACCATTGGGATGTATTCAGCAAAATTCATAGTATGGGCAACTCCACAAGATAAATGACAAGATTTCTTCAGCAAATACATTTTAAAAACAAACAAAATAAATAACAAGGGGAACCTACGGGTTAAAAGATATTAAAGAAAACATATTAACTGAATGTAATATGTGGATGGACCTTTAGATCCTGATTCAAACAAATCGACTGCAAAAAAAAAAAAAGGTATGAAATAACTTTGGGGTGATAGTGGTATTGTAATTAATTTTAAGAAAACAGCCCTTATCTTTCAGTGAAAGTACTGAAATATTTAGATAAAATGATATAGTAACTAGAATTTGCTTCAAAGATGCATGGGAAAGGGGGCATAAGGAAACAAATGAGGCTGTGAGTGGATGCCAGCTGGGAGACAGACACAGAGCAGTTCATTGTACCATTCCTCTACTTTTGCATGTAATTTAAATTTTTCATAATTAAGTTTTAAAAATTTGATGAACGACTGTACATCTATATGCTTTAATAATAAAATATTCATGATATGCACAGTTTTCCCCTTCTATAGTTCTTTCAGTGTAAGTGGCAATACTTGTACTCTTTCCCTGTCTGTCCTCTAGGGCACATGCCCCTTATTCCTCTAAATTATAAACTAAAAGCACAGAGCCTGCTACATAGGAGGTGCTCGATAAATGTCAAAATGAATAAGTTCTGTTTGTTATACATCTCCCCTGCTCTCGTAAACCCTCCAGTAACTCTAATCTGTTGGTTCAGTTTGTGGTAAAGAATGAGTAAATAGAACCAAGTATAAAAAAATAAGGTAAAAAATCCAAAACCCTGCACCTAACCTTTTAAATCTATATTCCACAAAAGCTTCTTCTTTTTTTTTATTGTGGTAAAAAACATGTAACAGAACTTATCAAATTAACCATTTTTATGTGTACAGTTCAGCAGTTTTCACATTGCTGTGAAAAGATCTCCAGAACTTTTTCATCTTTGAAAACTGCAACTCTATACCCATTAAACAAAAGATGCTTATTCTTAACACTTCCTACTCATTCCCTATTCTATCCTATACATGTCTCTAGCTTTTAAAGTACAAATCTTATGACAATAAACTTTATGGATCACTAGTACAGTAATAACATATTTAAAAAAAAACAGGGGGCCAGCTCGGTGGCGTAGTGGTTAAGTTCACATGCTCTGCTTCGGCAGCCCAGGGTTCAGAGGTTCGAATCCCAAGCATGGACCTATGCACCACTTATCAAGCCATGATGTGGCAGGCATCCCACATATAAAATAGAGGAAGATGGGCACAGCTGTTAGCTCAGGGCCAATCTTCCTCAGGAAAAAGAGGAGGATGGGCAACGGATGTTAGCTCAGGGCTAATCTTCCTCACCAAAAAACAAACAAAAACTGATCCTTAAAGGAAATGGAAGAGGTCAGAAGTATGACTTTGAACAGAAGATCCATCTGAACCCCTATGCAGAGAAGAGGAAAGGGCTGGAATGCGGCTTCAGGGTCACTCTGAATGGGAGTGAGGGGCCAGAAGAGGCAAGCCCACAGCTAAGAGAAGTCAAATGAGGCAGCACCGCCTACAGAAGTAGTAGCCGTTTCGTGGATGCATTAAACAGAGGCTTACCTCCAGTTTCCCCATAACAACAATGGCAAGACTGCTGATAAGTACACAGCACCAACCCAACAGATGCCTTAGATCATGTACTTAGGAAAGCACTGTGCCAAGCCTCATTTAACAGACTTTTACTTAAATACCCCTACCCAGGCCTACAAAAGAAACAAATAATAACAATGACTTAGCTATAAATTTGGTAACAAGAACCAAACATGGTGTAAATATTTAACAAATATGTAGGGAAAGGATCACTGATACTTTTCTGCCTGTTACTATAGTTTTAATTAACTTTGGTATTTCTATCTTAGAAAAATGAATCCTGAGTCAGTCACTACCTCCAAAAATCACTTTCATACAACATTATTCTTCTGAAGCACAACTCCCAGCTGAGCCTGCACTGGGACCACTCCAGGAAAGACAGAGAAATTTTGCACACGACTGAGGATATTAGCAGGGTCAGACCTGCCAAAGGCTTTTTTACAAAAAAAGACCAAGAAATCTCCAGTGGTGGGAGGGGGAAGGTTACAGTTCATTCTAAAGCAAGAGTCCGGGTTTAATTCAAAGAAAGTCATAGAACATGGGAACAGAGTAGAGACTTGGAGGACAACATGGTGTCCGTCACTCACACGACGCTGCTTAAAACAAAGGAATTGTAAATAGATGAAGACACACCTCAAAAAGGCTCTCCAGAACAACAACAACAAGGCTTTCAAGGAATCAGCAGCACAGGAAGCATCAGCTGTTAGCCACAAAACTCATAGCAGCATGGGTGATAATGACCATCCTGGTGGCCCAGACATGACGGCTGCCCTGTCAACACAATGACGTTGACACTGGCAACAGTAGCTGCACCTCCAATGCCAGGCACTGAGATGGGAGCTCTCAGTTCAGCCTCCAGCACCAGCAGGCTGTGTGTGGGTGTGTGTACACACACCCACACACATATGCATATGTGTGTGTAACATCCAACTATTAACAGTGCAGCTGGAGAGCATCCAGGGAGAGAATGAGGGTGGACTCACCAGGGAACTCTCATTTTTGCTATATTGACTGATTTTTTTACAATTATGTAGGACCACAAATGAAAATTATATTTTGAAGAAAAAAAATCTACATGAAGTAGAGCATTTTGAGGCCTAAAGGGAAGAAAATATGTAGTAAAATTTAATACAGAATTTATAATAAATCCCCATTTGTGCTTTGACAATTCTTGACTTTTTAAGTCAAATCAATATTCCAAGTGAATGTGCCTTAGGAAAGGTGTGGTTTAAAAAGTAATAATTTCCTGGCAATTTCAATTATTCAGGAAGAATACAAATTTTAGGAAAAGAATGAATAACTTTAGCCTTGTTCTAATCATCTGGAAATTAGAAGTTAGTAAACACATCATAAACTTAATAAGGCATCAGAGGCAGCAAAACATAAAAGTACAAGGTTCAGAGTCAGGGAACCTAATTTGAGACCTGGGTTTGTCACCACTGCTAGTGAGCCTGTGCCAGAACAAACATTAACAGACAGTTTACTGCGCCACAGGCCAGTTCCACACACTTTACATATGTAGTAGTCCCCACCTTATCCAGGAGGGATATGTTCCAAGATCCCCAGTGAATGCCTGAAACCACACATAGTACCAAACCCTACATATACTATGTTTTTTCCTACACATACTCACCTATGATAGTTTAATTTATAAATTAGGCACAGTAAGAGATTGCAACAATAACTTCTCTTTGGCATATCCAAATTTCCAGTATCACTATTCTTGCACTTTGGGGCCATTAGTTAAGTAAAATAAGGGTGACTTGAACACAAGCAATGAGATACTACGACAGTCAACGTCATAACTGAGAGGGCTACTAAGTGACTAACAGACCAATAATGTATACAATTCGGATACGCAGGACAAAGGGATGACGCACGTCCTGGTTAAGACAGAGTAGGAGGGTGCAAGATTTCATCACACGACTCAGAACACCAAGCAATTTAAAACTTATAAATTGTTTATTTCTGGAATTTTCCATTTAATATTTTCGGACTGTGGTTGACCACAGGTAACAAAGCACAGAAAGCTAAACTGTGGATAAGGGGGGACTACGGTACTAATTATATCAATCCTTACAACTCTCTGAGACAGATCCTACTGTTATCTCCATTTTACCCCTGGGGAAACTGAGACACAGAAGAGTGGACTGGCGTGCTCAAGGCCCCTCAGAGGGCCTTGAGAGGGAGAGGGCTAGCCTAGATGGCAGCAGCAAGCCTAGCCCCAGAGCCTGTGCTATGAATCAGTGAGCTAGGAGGACTGGCCCAGGCCTTTCTTAGTTTCCTCATTTAGCAGGGCTCCTCATGTCCCTTTGCCTTTCTGTGTTTTAACTTATGGCTCTTAAAAAGAATGAATGACATAACAAATGTGGATAGTGTTTTGCAAACTGTACAGTGGTATAAAGATGATAGTTAAATGTCTACCATCCACAAACATGCTACGATTTTTCATTCAACGTTGTATTACAGAACACAATATAAAGGATTTTTAAGAAATAAAAAGATCCCTAAAGCCATTTCTTGTATTACTGATTCAAACACATAAAAATTTGTTTTCACTTAATTGGAGATGCTCTTATGGATACTGATATTTCAATAAACATGAACATTAAATCTCTGAGATTAAAACCTCCACAAATATGACTGGAAATCTGAATTTCTTTCTTGGCTAAAATCTCAGAAACAAAAAAATTTCAAGTGTGCGTTACATTCATCACAGTTTTCACACAAGAATAAACAGGATAGGAATTTTTAATTCACCAAACTTATTTCTGCAACAGAATCATTAGTTTTCTAGGTTAGAGAGCTTTTATTTTTATATCCTTCATTGCTCCAAAAAGAATTTTAAACAGCTTAGAAGGATACAGACTAGACAGGTCATCAGGGCACCCAGCCAAGGGAGGGGCCATAGGCAGTCAGGGTTTGATCACATGAGCCTTCCTTTGCCCAACACACAGATTAGATCAGACCCAGGGATAACCAATAGGTTGGCTAGGGAGAGGCTAGTCAGGTAAGCTGGCATGTGGAATCTGGACACATGGGGCCAGAATCCATACTAAGAATTAGGCACTTAATAAAAGGAGTTGAAGCTGAAAGGATACATGGAGTGAAGGAACATCCTCAAAGATTCACAAACAAGGCCAAGGTCAGAGGGAGCTGAGAACCGTGAACAGAAGATATGAAATAGAGAAAAGATACCACAGAGATGAGGAAGCCTTCTGGCCTCAAGAAAAAACTGAAGTAGACATGAAGAGAACAGCAGAGATACAATGAGCCAGTAAATGCATCTGGTCCCTAGAATTATGTCAGATCCTGATAGCCTTTCAGCTCCAGTTTCCTTGTGGCCTTAAAATAAACACTTAAAAAAAAAAACACACTTCAGTGAGTTTCTGTTCCTTAAAATCAAAAAAGCCTTATATACAATACATACAATGATAAGATATATTTAAATATGCAAGGGAAATGAGGCAAGGAGAAAAAAGAGTAAGAAAAAAGTAACGTAGTCCCTTTCCTAGTTCTTTATGATTAAAGTATGTCTTCTGCACACACAGGAAACCATTCCAATTTTCTATGATGGCAGGGCATTTTTCCAGCTCATTCAAAAATGGTAACAAATAACTAGAGAATATGTTTAAAATAAGGGAGTCAAAATTTCATCTTTTATTTATTTAAATACTTCAGATGTAGTTAATCTTTGATTAGACAAGAGATAGAGAAGACCCTCACTCTTTAGATAGTATGACAACACAGGCTTAATCTGCACATTTTAAGAGTTGGTAATACAAAGTCTGGTTTAACAACTCATAGTTTCAATTCCATGCTGCTTAATTTCAACACCATATCATAATGTCATTTCTGTCAGGAAAGTTGAAGTTACATTAATGAGCTATCTACTTAAATGTACTGATTTCATACAAGTGCTATCTAGTATGTGAAGTATGACAGTCCTCATTCATGACATCACCAGTAATTAATTCAGAATATAAAAATCTGTATATCAGGAGAATGAGAAGACAAGCCTGAGAGAAAATATTTGTAAAAGACATATCTGATAAAGGACAATTACCTAAAATACACAACTCAACAATAATTATTGAAAACAACCAACCTGATTAAAACACAGCCAAAGACCTTAACAGACACCTCACTGAAGAAGATATATAGATGGCAAATAAGCACACAAAAGGATGTTTCACATCATATGTCATTAGGGAAATACAAATGAAAACAACAGTGGGATACTGCTACACACCTATTAGAATGGCCAAAGTCAAGAACGCTGACACCACCAAACGCTGGCGAGGATGTGGAGCAACAGGAACTCTCATTCAACACTAGTGGGAATGCAAAATGGTGTGTCAGAAGACAGTTTGGAGGTTTCTTACAAAAGTAAATTTACTCTTACCATACGATCCAGCAATCACATTCCTTGGTGTTTACCCAAATGAACTGAAAACTTATGTTCACACAAAAACCTACACATGGATGTTTATAGCAGCCTTATGCATAATTGCCTAAACTTGGAAGAGACCAAAATGTCCTTCAGTAGGTGAGTAGATAAATAAACTGTGATACTTCTAGACAATGGAGCAGGGCTATGAATAGTAACTGATTTAGCAGGCCCCAAAATGCTGAATTCTAAGCTGGTAGTGGGGAAGCCATGAGACAGCTAATTTACACTGTAAAACCTCTGCAAAAGGCTGAGGAAGTGACAACACTGGGGAGCTCCAGAAGGATTGGGGGCTTAAGGTAAAGTTAGAAACAGGAGAATAAAAGATAAGTTGATCAAGAAGTTATTAGTGCCCCTTCCCGCCACAAGGCCAGGTGATTAAAATGTACCTGTAATGAGTACTGAGTACTGGTACTCTGAAAAGTGGATAACGTCATCCAAGACAAAAGTGCTCCCTACTTCCTAGCAGAATTCATATTCTTATGGTCTCTTGAGGAAAATATCTCCAGTTGAGGTCCTTTAGACTTTCCCAGACTAAATCTAAAAGAAAAAAAAAAGCTCATGATCAAAATTTATATACACAAAGAAATATGTCTCTATGAGTGAGAGCCAGCAGAAAGAACAAACAACTGAAACAATATTTGAAGAGATAAGAGATGAGAATTTTCAAAAAAGGATGAAAGACTTGGATTGAGATTCAAGAAACATAAAATATACCAAGTAGTATAAATAAGAACTCAACACCCAGACACATTGTAGTCAATTACAAAATAAAGCCAAAGATTTTAAAACAGCCAGAGAGAAAGGATAGACTACTAAAATTAGATTTGGCTAGAGAATTCTCATCAGCAACAACAAAAGCCAGAAGACAGTAGAATATTATCTTCAAACTACAGAGAAAATGTAACTGTCATCTAACATTGCACGCCCAGCAAAACTGTACTTCAAGAATGAAGATGAAATAAAAATATTTCCAAATAAACAATAACAGAGACAGTTTATGACCAGCATACCTTCACTAAAAGAACTCTGAAAGAATATACTGCAGAAAAATGGAAAATTATCTCAGAAGGGAGATGTGAGATGCCAGAAGAAATAATATACAAGTACTGGTAAACATGCAAACAAATGTAGACAAACATTTCCCAGGCTAAAAATAATAATAGTTCGCAATTTGTGTGTTTAAACAAAAGAGAGAAAACAGAAATCTGAAAAAAACGAAGTGTTTAAATAAGGGCCTGAGGGAGGAGATATCATTAAAGTTAAAATATTTTAAAGTCTTTATATTTTCTTGGAGGACAATTAAGCTATTGATAATTTTCAGTTTTGTTAAAACTCTATGGTAATATTTCAAGAAAAAACTATGAAAAAACTCTTAAATCAATACAGTGGGAAAACACCATAAGAAAGGTGCAAAAAGTGTTCTCATTTTTTTAAAGGAGAACAAACAAGAAAAGAGAAAAAAAGAGGCAAAGAAAAGAGAAAAAAAGGGGCAAAGTGCAAACAGAAAGCACAAAGTAAAATGGCAGGTATTATTGCATTGCATGACTACATCAATAGTCATAATATACATAAATGAACTAAAATTGCCAATTAAAAGACAGATTATAAGATTATTTTATAAAATATAAACAGCTCCGGTTATATACTACTTACACAAGACACACTCAATGAGTAATAACACAAGAAGATGAAGGTAAAAAGATTAAAAATGCTAAGTCAAGTAACTATTAATCAAAAGAGAACAGGAATAGCTATATTATTACCAGAAAAAAATAGGCTTATCTCAGCTGTTAACCACTGAAAGCGAGAGATAGTTGAGAAACTGTGGTCTTAATGAGTGGAAATCTCAACTGAGAAATGAAAATTATGAAATAGAACCAAATGGAAATCCTAGAACTGAAAAGAATAAAAATTAAAATAAAAAACTCACTGGATGATATTAACAACAGATTGAAGATGACAGAAGAGTCAGTGAACTGACAAGGCAACAAGGCAAGGATGCCCACTCTCACTACTTCTACTCAAAAAAATACAGAATGTCCTAGGCCAGTGTAATATGGCAGGGAAAAGAAATACAAGGCATAAAAACTGGAAAAGATGTTTCTTTTCACAGGCTACATAATTGCTAACAAAGCAATTCCTAAGAAATTTAAATCAGTTAAGCAAGATTAATCTAAGTCAGTTTAGCAAGGTTACAGGATGCAAGGTCAATATACAAAATTCAAACGTATTTCTATATACTAGCATCAAAAAGAAAATGAAACTCTAAAAACTTATCTTAATGTCAAAAAGCAGAGTAATTACGAAAAATTTTAACAGAAGACATACATGTCCCATATACTGAAAACTATAAAACACTGCTGAAAGAAATTAAATATCTCAATAAATGGAGACATTCACCTTCTTTGAAATTTGGAAGATTCAGTAAAGATGTTGATTCTGCCCAGATAAGAATTCCATTCATATTCCTACTAGGTATTTTTATAGAAATTGGCCATTTGATTCTAAAATTTATATGGAAATGCAAAGGATCTAGAACAGCCAAAACAATCTTGAAAACGAATAAAGTTGAAGGCCTTACACTATTTGACTTTAAGATTTATGAGGCTACAGTAATCATCAAAGCATTGTCCTGGCCTAAGGACAGACAGACAGATCAGAACAGTGTCCAGGAATAGACTCACACTTACATGATCAATTGATTTTCCAAAGAGGCACCAAAGCAATTCAAAAGAGAATGGAAAGCCTTTTCAACAAATGGTGCTGGAGCAATTGGATATCCATAAAGAAAAAAAGATGAACTTCAATTCCTGTTTCACCATAAACAAAAATAATTTCAGATGGATCATAAATCTAAACCTAAAAGTATAAAACTTCTAAAAATAAAAACATAAGACTCCTAAAAATAAACATAGACTATCTTTGCACTATGAGAATAAACGAGATGCAAAAACATTTGACAAAATTCAACATAAGGAGGGACACTAGAATGTATCGCCATGGTGTTGGATTAACACTGGTAGCATATGAAATCACAGTTTTTAATACATATACACGTGTATACACAGATGTATAAGTAAAAAATCTGGGGGGGGGGGGGTGTGCACACAATAGGAACAAGGCTCCTTGGAGAAAAGTTGATTCGAGGGTTGAGGCACCAAAAGGAGCCCAGAGCATCTTGTTGCACCAGAAAGCAAGTAAGTGCTCAAAGAATTGTGAAGACATATAAAAAGGACACAAGAGGCAGCTTGAAAAGGTTCACATGGACCAAATTTGGGATAATCTGAGTATCAAAATAATTAGAATAATGAATTATAGGCCACTAAAAAAGAATACATCTATGAATCATTCAACCAAAAAAATAAATGGAGGGGGTGGAAAGAGGAAAGCTCTTCTCTACAGCAGAATGTCAATTAATAAATACAGAAGGAAATATGGAGTTAGAAAAGCATCATTGGATGCTAAAACGAGTGGGTGAAAGTTTGATGAGGAGCAGGATATTTATATAGTATCAATACTTATTATCTTCAAAGGGAAAAACTGTATCTTGGCAGTGGAGAAATCTGGCAGACAGCAACTTAACCAAGTGTCCAATGTTATCATCAATATTGAAACTATTATCAGGTGGCTCCTAACACACTGCTCTGAGAAAAATAAAAATCACTTTCGTGTTATCCCTGTCTAAAATGCATAACCTGAATCTAACCACGAGGAAACTTTAGACAAGCACAAATTGAGGGACATTCTAGGAAATAACTGGCCTGTAGTTTTCAAAACTGTCAACGTCAAAAATGACAAAGATGGGTTGCGGAACTCTTCCAGATTAAAGGAGACTGAGGAAACATGAGCTCCCCTTGTCTGTTATTCACCATCCCATTTTCCAGCAAGGTCAATAACTCAGCAGTCTCACAGTGTTCATTCAGGGAGCTTGACTTATTAACTATCACTTATATCACAGCTCATTTTATTAACTATACCAACTTGGTATTTTTACATCATCTCAACAGAGACAGCATGTGGCCACACTGTAAGAATGAGAGTTTGTGATCTCCACCCATTCCAAATGGTTGTGTTAGTTTTGGCACACGGTCACATAATTCTTGGCAAAGGCAATAAAAATGATACACGCAGAGCAAAAAAAAATTCAGTGTGCTTAAGTACCGCGCACTAACCAATTGCGCCACTGGAACTCCCTCAGTGTGTTTCTGAATTGGATACTGAACAGGGAAAACTAAAGAGCAATAAAGGACACTACAGGAACAATTGTTGAAAATGCACTGTGAACTGTGAATTAGATAACAATACTCTATCAATTACTAAATTTCCTGGCAAATAATTTTACTGTGATTATTCAAGAAAATGTCCTGGTTCTTAGGAAATATACAACTTAGACTCAAATCAGAAAAAAAAAAATGCATCTATATACATGCATAGAGAGAGTGTGATAAAGCTAATGGGGTAACATATAAACAACCGGTGAATCTGAGTAAAGGATATGTGGTAATTCTTTGTACCCTTCTTACACTTTTTCTGTAAGTTTGAAATCATATCAAAATAAAAAGTTACACATAAGGCAAAAGACATAATTGAAAACTGTCAAAGTGTTTTTGACAGATATGACAAAGGGTTACTTCCTTTAATATATAAAGAAACTGTATAAAGCAATCAGAAAAAAAAGGCAGTAACACCTCCAAAAGATTAATGAGAAAAGGAGACGAACAGCCAATTTACAAAAGAAATTAATGAACTTTTAAAAGAAAAACAAAATATCAACTTCACTAATAATTTAAACAGGCAAAGAAAGACAACAATGAGATGTTTTCCACCTGTTAAATCAGTTTTCTTTTTTAAAAACACCCAACACTGACAAGGATGCCCTAAAATGGCCACTCACCCTGCTAGTAGGAGTGTTAATAAGAACCTCTCAGTAAGGCAGTTCAGTAATACGAATCAAAGTATCCACATCATCTCACCCAGTTATTCTAGTTCATGACACTAACCTAAAAAAATCATCGAAACTGTGGATTAAAATGTATGCCCAAAAATATTCATTCATTAAAGAATATTTAAGGTAGCAAATTTCTTCAAAATAAGATATATGCTAAACAATAGGGAAATGGTTAAGTAAATTAGGATATAATCACAAAATGCAATATGCAGTCATTAAAAGTTATTAAAAATGGGAAATGTTATGCAATAAATGTTAAGAGAATACAGCTTATAAAAACAGGCATTCAGGATGACCTTGACTAGGTAAAAAACAATTCATAAAGCCCAGAATAAAAGTACTAATAACGAATTATGATTGTTTGAAAAATGAATATACAAAAGGACTGTGAACACCAGTTCCAAGTTTTGAGTTTATCTATGAGATCTCTCCTTGCCCAACTCTCACCACCTGCCCCCGCTCAAAACAGAGCTACCATTCCTTACATGGTGCTATCATTCGCAGTTACCTGTATCGCTCCCTCAGCACTCTGAGCATTTCTTAAGGGCACGGCACCATCCCCAGTTACACTCATTAAACATATGCTGCTTATATCTACAAATTCTTCCACCTCATTTCATACACATAAAAAAACTATTGACTCTATCTTGCTACTAAAGTCACCCCAAAAATGAAATTTAAATTGAACACAGAAGTTCATCAAGCAGTATCTCTTTTTTTTTTTTTTTTTTTGCTTCTTTCAAATAAAAACATTAAGGAGAAAACATCCCTGGAGCTTTCTTTCAAAACCCCAGACTCTCAAGGCAGGTTTCAGACAACATGAAGATGACACATACCTGATTAGTGTTATATGCTAGGACCACCAGTGTCATTGTCAGCTCACTTTCGTGTCAAAGAACATTTGTTTTTGAGTCTAATCATTAGCTGCCACCAAAAAAACACACCCATCTGTGTGCTGCAGTGCTCAGCCACTACCCAGGTCCACACCTGACTCCAGCTCTGCCCTATTCCCCACCGACTCCACCTTCCACTTGGCAACTTTTCACCTAATTAGGCTCAGCAGAGTACAGATGGGGAGGAGGTTGTGAGCAAGGCTGGCAACAGGGAGAAACCAGATGGGAGGAGGATGATAACTATGGCAGAAGGCGGGTTCAGAGGCATCCATAAGTTAGTGGTTCTCAACTGGGGTGATTTTGCCACCCAGAGGACTTTTGGCAACGTCTTGGAGAAATTTTTGGTTGCCATAACCGTGGGGGTGCTACTGGCATCTAGTGAGAAGAGGCCAGGGATGCCGCTAAGCATCCTACAATGCACAAGACAGCCCCCACAACAAAGAATCACTCAGCCCCAAATGTCAATAGTGCCAAGGTAGAGAAGCCTGCCATCCATTGATCTGTCCACTAGTACAGCAGAGTCTAACCCCAACTCAGCAGAAACAGGACACCCAGTGGGTAAAGGAGACCTGAGGTAGTTTAGGAAATGTAAACACACACACATATACACACAACCTCCTCAACCAGATGCTAAGACAAGGTGAGAGAACTGTTCCTTTGGTGACCAAAATTCTACCTCAGGAATTGGGAAAAAGAGCATTATAATTTAATAAAAGTAATAAGAATACCTTTTTCCCCAAGGGCTTGCTCCCTACATATCATATATTTCTTCAAAGACTACTTTACAGCAGAAACTGTAAGAAGATAATATTATCAAAATTGCCCAGTCTGGTAAACATCTCCAGAGAAGTTGGCAATGTACCCACATGTTCAATGACAAATTTAGCTGTGTATCTCAATAGGACCTAAGAACCCAAACTCACAGTTCACAGCTTAGCTTAAAAGAAAAGTGGCAAGCATTCAAAGATCACACAAAACGAAGAAAATAATAGTGCTGCTTTTCCCAGATGAATCATCAAAAACTACACAAGACTTAAGAGGAACAACATTTTCAAACCTGAGAACAAACAGTACTTAGTCTGCACTTCAACCAAAAAAAAAAATTATAGATAAAAAAGAATTTAGTATATGAATCGTCATTATTATAATTCAGTTAAAGTCAGTGACCACTGTGCCACACTACAATGTTTCTTCTTGATTATTTAACAACTTTATCACGCCATGATATCCACTCATGGGAGGCCAGAAGTTAGAGAAGTCATCCAACACCATCCCTGGCTGAGGCTTAAATAACTTCAACCTGACTCTGAAGCATCATTTGCCAGTCTGACACTGACCTTTGTCCTTTCAGTTCTAGGAAGTATCCAGCACTTAAGGTGGCCCATTTCAACGTTGGACAGGAGTAACTGTTAGAAATGTGTCCATTATGCCAAGTCAAGAGCGCCTCTCTTCCATCTACAAGTGTTAGTTTATAACTAGATTATAATCATGTGAAACAAACCTAATTATTCTCCATGTATCAGCCCTTAATATTTCTGTGAGATCATCTTGTCCTCCCCATCCCAAGCCTTTTTCTTCTCCAGATGGTAAAATGTGCTCTCCTCACGAACTGCTATAGCTAGCTCAATTATGATTCAGTGGGGGACAGAAAGCCAGAATGGAAGAACTAGAACGAATCTTAGAGATCAACCAGTTCAAACCCAACCCCATGTTTATAAACGAGTAAACCAAGGCAGAGAGAAAAGAAGCAAGGCTGGTCAAGCAGCTACTCAGGAAACTCAGGAGTGGAATTCAGGTTTCCTAACTCATAAGTCTAATGCCCTCAGATCTATACCAAGTTGTATAAGATCCTGTGTTAGTAACAGAATTGACAATACTTTAAGTCTTGTGATAAAACAGAAAAATATTTTCAGTTTTAACAAGTTAAAAAAAACCTCACATCGTCACAAATACTCTATGAAGTAGTGCAAGTGTTATCATCCCCACCAGGCCCAAGGTCATCAGCAAGCACTGAAGCTGGCTCCAGAGCCTATAACCTTAACCACTATCTACCTGGGTAAGTACGAGAACATTTCTAACATTATCACAACTGAATTAACAAACTTAAGATTTATAGTAATGCTTTAAAATTTTAATGCTTTGATAGAATCTGATATAAAAGTTATCCTTCCTGAGGATATATTTAAATTATTTTTTAACAAATCAACATAAATTTAAAGATTTACAGTACATAGCCTCCTGGCAGAAAATAAAAGCTCATTTTAACTTAAAAATCAAGTTATAGTATTAAGTATCATCTTCTACATCAACTCCTCTGAAGAAATTCACCTAAAAGCAATCTAACCTTTCTGGGAGTAACACAGAAGGAACTCATTTATGGCAAGGAGCTTTCAGAGAAACCTTAGTCAAGCAGAGTTTCATACTCTCAATCACTTCCCAAAGGCTCTTCCACTTAAGATTATGTGCCATGAACAAAACAAGCACTACGCAAATAAAATATTTAATTGACCTAATTCATATAAATGTAATAAAACATTAAGAAGTAATAAAGGTATGGACTGAACACTTAAGTTTAGTTCCTCTTCCACCAAGACTCTATTAA
The DNA here is from genome assembly GCA_031878705.1 of Tapirus indicus. Lineage (NCBI taxonomy): Eukaryota > Metazoa > Chordata > Mammalia > Perissodactyla > Tapiridae > Tapirus > Tapirus indicus. The sequence goes on from CM062921.1 coordinate 79,066,774, forward strand.
AATGATAGTAAAATGATTTTTAAAAAAGAAGAAGCTTACATTTCAGGGAAGATGAAGTAAATGTACTTTTCCCTATTTGTTCTATTAAGTACAACTAATAGCTCTGGACATTATATAGAAAACAAATATAAGACTCTGAAAGGTGGAGAGAAGAAGGCAGACCAGCCAGGGACCTCAAGATCAAGGAATGACATGGTGTTGAGTTCCTGGATTTTCTTTTTGCTTCATATAACCCAAACTTGGAGCTGAAGAACTGGTAACCTGGAAAAACCAAGGGGTACAGACAAAAAAAAGTCCCAAGAAAAGCCTGCTCTTTCTAACCAAAGAACTAGGAGAAGGTCAGCCTAGAAAGGCAAAAATCTTTTAGACAATAAAACTTTTAGACACCCTACTCCAGCGAAATACCACAGAAAAAACTGTGGCCACACCCCACTCATGCCAGCAAAGACCAAGGGTAGACTAGACTTCTACTCTCTCCAAGATGTAACAAAGAACCCCAATATCCCCATCAGGTCAGTATCAGAGAAGGCTGAGTAGGTGGCTGGGACTTTCATCCCCACTGCTGCTGTGTTTTGGTAAAAAAATAGAAAGTCTCAGCAAAGAAATATAAGATATAAAGAAGAACCAAAAGGAAATTTCAGATTACCAAAATACAAAAATCAATAGATGGCTCAGCAGCAGAATGGTGGGGACAGAGAAAACAATCAGAGAACCAGAAGATAGAACAATAGAAACTACCCAATTTGAATGACAGAAAACAGACTGAAAAAGAAAAATGAACAAAGCCTTAGGGACTTGTGGGACTATAACTAAAGATCTAACATTCATGTCATCAGAGAGGGCTGAACTGAAAAAGTACTTGAAATAACAGTTGAAAATACTCAAATTTGGCAAAAGATATATACACTTAGAGACTCAAGATTCCATGCAAACCCCAAACAGAATAAACTCAAAGAAATCCTCACCAAGACATCTCATAACCAAACTTATGAACACTAAAGACAAAGAAAACATCCTGAAAGCAGAGAGAGACAAACAAAACCTTACCCATAAGGGAAAAATCATTTAAATGACAGCAAATATTTCGTCAGAAACAACAGAGGCCAGAAGGAAGAGACATAATACCTTTCAAGGACTGAAAGAAAAGAACTATCAACTCAGAACTCTACATCCAACAAAATATCCTTCAGAGGAAGGAAAAAAATCAAGACATCCTGAGATAAAAGTAAACTAAGAGATTGTGTCACCAGCAGACGTACACTAAAAGAATGGAATGGCTACAGGAAGTTTTCTAAACAAAAAAGAAAAAAGAATCATTAACAAAGTATTAGCAAATATAATTCAGCAAATATAAAAAGAAGTATAAACCACACCCAACTGAGGTTTATTCCAAGGATGTAAGGTTTGTTCAATTTTTGAAAATTAATCAATGTAATCTACAATGTTAAGAGACTAGTGAATAAAGTCATGTGATCATATCAATGGATGCAAAAAAAGTATTTCACAAAATTCAACACCAATTCATAATAAAAACTCTCAGAAAGATAGAATAAAAAAGAACTTCCTTAACTTGATAAAGAGCATCTGCAAAATAGACCCTACACCTAACATTATACTTAATGATGAGAGACCAATTGCTTTCCCCTAGGACTGGGAAAAAGGCAACTCTTATTTACCATAGCGCTGGAAGTTCTAGCCAGTGCAATAAGACAAGAAAAGGAAATAAAAGGCATGCAGATTGGAAAGAAAAAATAGAACTGTACCTATTTGCAGCTGACATGATTGTCTATAAAGAAAGTCCCAAAGAATCTACCAAAAAACTCCCAGAATAAGTGAGTTCAGGAAAATTGCAGGATATAAGATAAACATATATCGTATCCCGAGAAAGAAATGGACTACCCCAGCAACTGAGCCAATGAGAAACCGTCACCACCCTGAACTCTCACTTTCCACCAATGGACTTTTGTTCAAAACAACCCCTCCCAACTTCTTCCTTTTTCTCTATAAGACAATATTCCTCTCCTTTGCTTACAGGATTTTCCTATAGCTTTTGCTGTAGCTTGCTTGTCCCGAATTGCAATTTCTCTGCTTCTCCTGAATAAAACCATTTTGCTGGTAAAGTAACTGGCTGTTTTATTTGTTTAAGACAACATTACAATAGACCATCTGGTAAAAATTAAGAATTTGTATATGAAAAATGAGGTAATTTAACTTTAAAAAGATACATAAGAAAGGAAATGTAGTCACAGACTACTACTTGGCCCTGTCATCGAACAGTAGTTAAGTGGTCACTGACTAAATACTGACTATTGATTTCTAAGAAAATAAGGCTGTACCCATAGCTGGCATGGAGAAAAGGTAAGTGAGGAGTTTAAGATGCCCAAATCCTCAAAACAGGAAGGGAACGCAATAACATCTCAAGTGGATAAATCAGTACTAGTGGTAGAAGCATTAAGTTTAGAACTACGGATGTAACTGCCTTAAGAAATAAGAGAACAGAAGTTGCTTCTGTCTTCATTATAAGCCTTTATGTTCACTATTTTTAAACAATATCCAAGTACTATTTTGATAAAAACTTAAACATTAATTTTAAAATACAGAAAAATAAAGAGATTGGTAATAGATAATATGGGCAAGGGAATGGAAGAAAGGGTACCTAAACCTTATTAGGACAAGTGTGGACTGAAATAAAAATTGGGACAACAATTGTCACTACCTGATTTAAATCCCCTTTGACCAGACAATTCTACTTTTAGGACTCAACACTATACTAATTTTCCCACAAGTTGTTCAAAGACATGTATACAAGAACGGTCGCTGCAACACTGTTATAAAAGAGGAAAACCAGAGCACATTCAATATCCACTCAGAGAGGAAGAGTTGAATGAGTTATGAATATATGTACATACCTGATTGCAGCCTTTTAAGACCCAGAGCAGATAACCCAGGCAAACCTACTGCACTTCCGACCTACAGAACTATGAGATAATAAATTTGTGTTGTTTTAAGCCTCTAAGTTTGTGGTAATTTGTTACAAAGCAATAGAAAACAAATACTTGAAAAGTTGAAGAAATGAATAACCCTACAACCCAGCAGCTATACTCCTAACTGTATACCCAGAGAAAGCCTTGCCCGTGTATACCAGGAGACATGCACAAAATGTTCACATCATCACTGCTCGTAACAGAAAAAAAACTGGCAACCCAATCATTCATCAACAAAAATTATTTGTTTTTGGTTTTGGTTTTGTTTTGCTGAGGATGAGCACCAAGGTCAAATTGTGAAATATTCATATAATGTAATCAATGCAGCGATGAAACATCAATGAACTACAGCCACATACACAAATACGGATGAGTCTCAAGTATCATACTATGTGAGATAAAAAAACAAGTGATAAAAGTATACACGGTATGATTCTAGTTATTAAGTTCAAAAGATTGAAACATAGCTTAGAGATACAAATGTGGTAAAACTATAAAAAATAACAAGGAAATAATAAACACAAATCTTAGGGTAGCAGTTACATCTGTGGGGAGGTAAGACAACGGGGTGAGAGAGGGAGACCAAGGGGCATCAAAAGTAACGTAAGGTTTTGTTCCTAACTGGTGGTAATGACAGAGTAATAAAATTTAAATTCTAAGTATATTTTATCATTACTATTTTATATACTTATGCAATTATATACTATATAATTATAATGTTTACTCAATATTTAAAAGATGAAAATATCTAGGAATAAAACTTCTACATGACCAAAAAAACTTTCTTTTCTTTTGTCGACATGTTCATTGAAAAAAATAATTCAAATAATATATAAAAGTCCAATTTTTTTAAATCACCTAAAATCTCACCATCTAGATATAATCAGTAACAATTTGCTGAACATCCTTCTAGATGCTTCCTATGCATGTGTGTATACATACATTTAAGTATTTTACATAAAATTACAATATATGCACACATATACATGCTCATTCTATAAATGCTATTTAGACACTTGCTTTTTAAAATCAACTGTATTGATATAATTTACATAAAATAAAATGAACTCATTTTATTTATAATGTATTTATAATATATAGTGTAAATTTGGAAAGTTTTGACTAAAGTATATGTAGCATAACCACCATCCAATCAAAATTCACTCAGAACATTTCCATCACTGCAAAAAGTTTCCTCTTGCCCCTCTGCAGTCAATTCCCCCACCTCTGACCCCAGGCAGTCATTACTCTGCTTTATTATAGATCAGTTTTGTCAGCTCTAGGACGAATGTGAATGGAATTATACAGTATATATTCTTTTGTGTCTGGCTTCTTTTGCTCAGTATAAAGTTTTTTAATTTCATGCTATGACATTATCAATAGTCCCCTTTTCACTGCTGAGTAGTTCCATTAGTACACTTGTTGATAGACATTTGAGCTATTTCCAGTTTTGATCTCTGAACATTGGGGTATAAGTAATTTGTGACATAAGTTTTTATTTTATAATCAGGGATGGAATTGCTGGATCATACAATAAGTGTATACTTAAATTAATAGGAAACTGCCAAACTGTTTTCCAACGGGTCTATAGCATTAATACACTCCTACTAGCAGTTTACGTAAATTCTGGCTGCTCTACATCCTCACCAACACTTGATGTGTCAATCTTTTCAATTTTAACCATTCTTATAGGCAAAGAGTCGTTTAATTTTGATTGGCATTTCCCTAAATGACTAAATTTGTTGAGAACTTTAAATGTGCCTATTGAAAATTCAAATATCTTCTTTTGTGAAGTGTCTGTCCAAATCTTTTCTCAATTTTGTAATTTGGGTTCTCTGCCTTCTTCGTAATGATTTATAGAGCTTCTTTGTATACACCAGATAAAGGTTCTTTGTCAGATATATGAATTGCAAACATTTGCTCCCAATCTGTAGCATATCTTTTCTTTTTCTTAACAGTGCCTTTTAAAGTGCACAAGTTTTAAATTTTCATTGTCTAATTTAACGTTTTAAATATATTATAGTTAGTGCTTTTTGTATCACGTATAAGACTGAATGCTTTCCCCCTCAGACTGGGAACAAAACATGAATGTCTGCTTATCATTTCTATCATAATAGTGGATTTGAGGTCTTAAGCAGTCCAATAAGGGAAAGAAAGGAAAGAAGGAAAGAAAAAAGAGGGACAGAAGGTGACTGGATGAGCAGAAGGAAAGAAAGCACGGAAGGAATGAAGGAAGAGAAGGCATACTAATTAGAAAGAAAGAAGTAAAATTGTCTTTATTCAATGATTGTATATGTAGAAAATCCTAAAAAACTAACCAAAAGACTATTAGAAGTAATAAGTGAATTTAGAAAGACTACAAGAAACAAAGGTAAGATACAAAACCAATTGTATTTCTCCATATTAACAATGAACAAGTGGAAAATGATTTTTTTGGGTGGCGAAGACTGGCCCTGAGCTAACATCCGTTGCCAATCCTCCTCTTTTTGCTTGAGGAAGATTGTCCCTGAGCTAACATCTGTGCCAATCTTCCTCTATTTTATATGTGTGACACTTCTAAAACAGTGTCCACAGCATGGCTTGATGAGCAGCATAAGGGTCTGTGCCCAGGATCCGAACCCATAAACCCCAGGCCACTGAAGCAGAGCAGGCAAACAATCACTATGCCACCAGGCCGGCCCCGGAAAATGATTTTTTTAAATCTCATTTATAATAACATCAAAAAACATAAAATATAAATTTGACAAAATATGTGTAGGACCTGTACACTACACAACTAAAAAAACATGTTGCAAGAAATTAAAGATTTAAATAAATGGAGAGATAGACCTCATTCACAGACTGGAAGATTCAATATTAAGAAAGCAAGTTTCCACAAATTGATCTAGAGAATCAAGGCAATCCAAATTGAAATCCCAATAAGTTTTCTGAAACTAACAAGCTGATTTTAAAATATTTATGAAAATACAAAGGACCTTTGAAAATAAAGAACCAAGTTGGAGGATTTATACTAATCAATTTCAAATCATATATAAAGCCACAGTAAGGAAGACAGTATGATAACTGACATAAGGACAGACATACAAATTAACAGAAGAAAGAGTCTAGAAACAGACCCACACATATATCACAGTTGATTTCCAACAAAAATGCTAAGGTAATTCAACAGGCAAAGGAAAGAGAAAGGACAAGAAATTCAATAGGGAAAGGATAATCTTTCAATAAATGATATCAAAACACTGTGTATCGATAAAGGAAAATAATGAACCTAAACCCATACCTCACCCCACACACCCTATCAGCCCCTAAAACTAGATCATAAACCTAAATATAAGAGCTAAAACTATAAAAGTTTTAGAAAACACAGGAGAAAACTTCTATTATCTGCTTTTTTCATACAACAATAATTGGGATATCTTTGTTAATGTATATACATCTTTTGCATTTTTTAAAAAGCTAAGGGAAAGGACAGAGAGAACCCTTAAAACTTTTTAAACACATCTTCATATTTAAAATCAAATTTCAAAACTCACTGTGAGTTCATTATCCATACAGTTATACAATCTTTCTTCAGATGAAATAAAGAAATATTCAAAGGAAAAGAAAAAAAATCTTTTTTAACCTCCTTTCATATGGTTTCAACATGAAGAGGCTGCCTTCTAGGGAACTGAAGTTTGCCTCAAAAATTATTTGTGTTTGTTTTTTGCTGAGGAAGATTCGCCCTGAGCTAACATCTGTGCCCATCTTCCTCTACTTTGTATGTGGGTCACCGCCACAGCATGGCCAATGAGCGGTGTAGGTACGCACCCAGAATCTGAACCCATGAACTTGGGCCACCGAAGCAGAGCATGCCGAACTTACCCACTACACCACAGGGCCAGCCCTCAATAATTATTTTTGAGTGCCTTTGCTAACGCCATAAAAAATAAAATATATCCACCTGAGATATATTATAATAGTAACCTAATTATAAGTTAAAAAAAGTCAGAAAAAAATCCACATAGCATGATGCCATTTATATAAAGTTCAAAAACATGCAAACAACGTTTTTTGAGGATGTACACATATAAAGTAAAATTATCAAGAAAAGCAAAGAAATGGTAGACATACAATTCAGTATGGTGGTTACTTCCAAGGGGAGTCTAATCAGGAAGGGGCACACAGGTTTCAATGGAATGGGTAATATTCTATTTTTTGAGCTTTATATACGCAAATTACACATTTTTATATGTGTGACGTATTTCATAATCATTTTTTCAGAGCTACACCGACATCTGAAGATCTTTCTAATATAGATACACACTGAAGAACTTCCATCCCAAAATAAATAATGCAGATGAGAAGCATCATAGAGAACCAAAAACTATATGGAAATAATATTATCAACTATTTTTAATCCAACAAAGCATATGCTTTGTAGAACTGAGAAGACGGATTCCCTAACCTTTCCTGCTTCTTCCTACCTTTCTGTAAACCTAGCTTCCTGACCCCACCTTTACCACCATGACCTGCATTAAATACCACCTCCTCCAGGACATCCCGCCAACTCACTCTATCAACTTAATGGGCACTCATCCTCCTCTCAATTTCCACAGCATTTGTATCACTTCCAGACCCTCATCACATTATCCTTGGAGTGCATGTGACTTAACGCCTCTATCAGAGAGAAGCACCTGAAGAACTACAACACTGATCATATCAGCCTGCCTCATAGAAGGCACTCAGTTTTGTTGACTATTGAATGAACAAATGAATTAGAAAATTCAGGCAATTCAGAGTGAATAAAGAAACTGGATCTGACCTAGTTAAAAAAACCTCTCAAGAACGGGGCATTGGAAATTATACTCCTAGAAAAAGAATTTCAACATTGAAACTCTTCCAAATATAGCAACCACATGATTGTCAGTTAAAATATAAAATGTTACAGTGCATATACTGATCATTTTCCATATTCACAGGGAGCCAAATCAAAAGGCATAAGAACTTTCTGAAAGATTATTTTCATCAGAACAGTCCACTTCTTTAGAAACTGTCTTGAAGTCAATCACAAAACTGGAGAACAAGTAGGGTTGTAAAGTATCTTTTATTGGGAAAAAAAAGTATATGCCATTTCAAGACTCAAATGGGGGGTGGGGGGGACAGGGAGAGACCTTAAGTGAAAGAGAGCTATTTCTCAAGAACTAGACATTACCACTTATAACAAATAGCAGGGCTTGACCGGTTGAACCAATTCATACCTGCTATGCATCTATTAATTTCTTCGCGGAGCTAATTTAAAGGAGACAAAATGTTGGAGCTAGGGTTGCCAGATTTAGCAAATAAAATAAAGCAGGCCCAATTAAACTTGAATTTCAGATAATTTTTTTAGTAAAGCATGCCCTATGCAATATTTATACTAAAAACTTACTGTTTATCTGAAATTGAAATTTAACTGGGTGTCCTGTATTTTATTTGGCAACCCTAACTAAAGCCCAAAGATGGAGCAGTAGTCAATCCAATTTCCTCACTTTGTAGCACAAACTGAGACCGGAGGAAGGGAAGTGACTTGCCTAAACCTAAACCAAAGATCAAGGAAGCGACTTTGTTTTGAAAAGAGAAAACATATTCCACTAGGTCACCCTGGGTTCCACTCAGTCCATTCAACCTCCAATTCTGGCTCACCTCACAGAAGCACCAAGTGGACAAGCATAAAGCAGTATAGTTTTCCTCTTTCAATATCAAACTTCAAGTTTCAATAAATCTCTGATCAACTCTGGTCTTCAAAAATAACAAATTAGGAAACTACCCCTTTCTCTCAACTTAAAAATAAAAAATCCTCCTGATAACTTTTTTGGCCTACACACCACCACCTCATTCTGTTTATATGCCTACTCACTATGTGAAACAGGACCTCCTTTTCTCTGAAACCCAGTTCTCTCAAAATCCAAAACTCTTGCTTCAAAATTTGGAGTATGTTCACATTATTCCATGACCCGAACGATTTTAGTTCACACACTCTCCCAACTTTCATATTTTTCAGAAGAAATGTCCTAATCCATTCAGTTGGTCTCAAACAAAAGTCTTGCAAAAAGTGTTCCATCGCCATTCTGTGCCTGAAGACCTAAACCAGCCCTGAGGCATGAGGTCTCACTGTTATCAACATATACGTACTTCCCCTGGGACTGAGATGCAAGAAAAGATGGAATGAGAAAGGCCTCTATAGGAAATTTGGGGGCCTTTTAACAGTACATATGAGAAATATACTAAATGTCTCTCTAACTGCATGACATACAGACAAAACCAAAGGAAAAATAAAACTCTACATACGCGAAGGATGCATCTTCCGAATCCCATCAAATTAACACACATAAAACATGTCCTCACCTCTGTAACAGCGCTTCCCAACCTGGGATCTCTGGGGGCCCTTAGGAGTAAGTGGGCGGGGGGGAGAGTGAAGAAGATAAAGGTTTCGTTTTTCTCTTTTTTTTACAAACTGGGCTTCCAGATAAGGTTTTAAGGAAGAAGGTTCCGTTGCATTTGAAAAGCCTGAAAAAAACAGGAATATAACCTATTATGACTCTCTACTATGTTTTCTATTACAAACTTCACCCCGGTGAACAAGAATCCACATCTTGTCACATGAAAAGAAACAGAAAATTGGCAATTAGGATGCAATCTCTACCTACGCTTTCCCTGCGGCAGCTTCCAGCGTCTGCAGATCTCTCTCGAGATCACCCACGTCAGAAGTGGAAGGTCCTCGCAGGTCACCTAGTCCAGACTGTCATTTTACAGAAGCGGAAACTGAGGCCAGGAGCGAGGGCTGACTGCCCAGGGTCTCGCAGCCCGGCAGGGCAGGATTCGACGGGGGCTCCACGCCGGCAGCCCAGGGCCCTCAGCGCCCGACAGTCTGCAGCCCCGGGCGCGGCCCGGCTCCAAGGGCAGCCTCGAGCACCGGGGCGGAAGGGCCACGCCCGGGGTCGCTGCCGCTTTTCGGCGGCTTCACGCCGGCCCCGGGCCCAGGGCGGCGCGGATCCCGGGCCTCGGCGGCCGCCCCCGCCCGGCCCACCTGTCGCGGACCGAACAGCCGGCAGCCACACCCCCTGCCGGGGCGGGGGGCTCGGCCGGCCTCGTCGGCGGCCGGCGACGGCGGCTGCGCGCTGCGTGGGGGCAGCCCGTCCCGAGGCCGCAGGAGTTACCTCAAGTGGGCGCTGAGCTCGCGGCTTGGCCGCTCCGGCCCGCCTGGCGCATGCCGGAGACGCGGACGCAGCGAGACCGCAGCTCGGAGACTCCGGGGCCCGTTCGCACTCCTCCACCGGAGGAAGCCGACTGGCCGTCACGTGACGCGGCCGTCACGTGCTCGCCCGGAGGTTGGGCGGAGGCGTTGCCCGGCGACGACGGCGCGCGAAAGGAGGGGCGGCGGCGGCGGCGGCGGCGCGCGGTCCCTCTGTTCTCACGCCTCTCGGCGCTGCGGCAGCGAGAGCTGATGCGCTCTGCCCAACCTGGGGGAGGAACAGGAAAGCCTTCCACCACCCCGGCTTCCTCTTTTAGTGACCACATATAGTATTCTTGTTTTGGAAGGAGAAGGGAATTCGGTCTGGCATTATGATGTTGAACTCGGGGGAAAAAAATGGAAAATACTTCCTTACCCAAAGCTAGCAAACGAAGGGAGAGCAGGAGAGGAAGCGGTAATGGTTTGTTTGCCTTAACGAGCATTTTTGTTTGCTTTAGCTCCCTAATCTGGAGTGAGTGGCTGTGCCCAGAATCTACTTTCTCATCCCCATCACAGAGAGTGTGAGGAAGGCTTATGGCACTTCCAACTTTTAAGTTGTATTTTATTATAATTTTCAAGGAGATTAGTCTTTGTATGCGTAAAAACAAACATATCTAAGTGAATATTTGTTTCAGCGTGCAGCTTTTGTCCACATCAAACTTTCCTGATGTCACTTTTCGTGACTAGTTCCTCCAAGTCCAGTTTTCCTAGGTCAAACTTTGCAGAAGTAAAGTTTCAGCCACTGCCAATTTCTCCCATAATATTTATTACAAATTGCATAAAAGACTAATAGATTGTATTATTTCTTAGTAAACTCATGAGTGGATTGTGAGCAAATACCCTCAAATATTCCAGAATTGTTCTGTTGTCCAGGAGTGATCTATTGGATAACCAAGTTCCTCCGTACAATTCTGATCACTTTACATACTTGGCTAGGAGCTAATTGACAGGGTCAAAATAGTGGGTTTAAAATGTCCTCCAGGTCAATACAACAAAGTCCAATATCCTTTTCATTTCTAACACACACCTAGAATGGAACATTACAGAGAGTACAAAATACAGCGATACTTTTTTCCATACTCACCTTTTACTACAGAAAATAGGCAAGGTCAGTTGCCACAACCTGATTGACTTTTTCTGCTGCTTCTAGCAGCAGATGTTCCATGATGTTCCATGAAGGCAAGAACAATATCTTCCACTGGTATACCTTATGCCTGGGAAGCTAAAAAGTTGGTTGATCTGTGAATGTGGAATCCTACCATCCTTCTGTAAGAAGTGGCAAAGAACTTTGGTAGATCCCAAGGGATCTGTGAGTTAGGCAGTACCCATGGAGGCAATGCTGGGGTGAGTCCTGGCTCAGCCCTTACTATCTAGGCAATTTACTTAACCCTTCTGAAAAAGCTTTTTTCCTTTTTTTTTTTTTTTTTGCAGGGAAAGATTCACCCTGAGGTAACATCTGTTGTCAATCTTCCTCTTTTTTTTTTTTCCCCCTCCCCAAAGCCCCAGTACATGGTTGTATATCCTAGTTGTAACTTGTTCTAGTTCTTCTATGGGAGCTGCTGCCACAGCATGGCAACTGACAGATGGGTGTTGTGGTTCGGCGACTGGGAAACAAACCCAGGCCAGCAAAGTGGTGAACCTGGAATTTTACCCACTAGGCCATCAGGGCTGGCTCTGTCTTTTTTCATCTATCTAAAAGAAATATCTACTGAATAGTTATGAAGATGAAATGAAATAATGCTGGCACAACACTTTAAAGTGGGCAACATACACACTGCTCAATAAATGTTAACCATATGTGGCCTTTGGCCAAGAGGGTATTAGAGATATTTTGGATTCAGTTCCACACCACTGTAATAAAGCAAATATTGCAATAGAACAAGTCACACAAATTTTTTGGTTTCCCAATGCATATGAAAGTTATGTTTATACTACATTATAGTCTATTAAGTGTGCAATAGCATTATGTCTAAAAAAACAATGTACATACCTTAATTAAAAAATATATTGCTAAAAAATGCTAACCACCATCTAAGCCTTCAGTGAGTTATCTATTTGTTGGTGGAGGGTCTTGTAAAAAACACAATATCCAGGGGCCAGCCCAGTGGCGTAGTGGTTAAGTTCACACACTCCGCTTCAGTGGCCCGGGGTTCACAGGCTCGAATCCTGGGCACAGACCAACACCACTCATCAAGCCATGCTGTGGCAGCATCCCACATACAAAATAGAGGAAGATGGGCACAGATGTCAGCTCAGGGCCAATTTCCTCAGCAAAAGGAGGAAGATTGGCAACAGATGATAGCTAAGGGCCAATCTTCCTCACTTAAAAAAAAATTCTGGGAAGTGCAATAAAATGAGGTAGGCCTATAGTAGTATAGGAGTTCAGAGTCCCAAGGGAAAGGGAGCTGACAACTTGCATGTGTCCAGATCCTGGGGCTGGATTCTTGCCACCTGGACTGGAGTTTAGGGTAGGACTGCCAGCGAGGAAGCTAAGCACAACTGGGAAGTCTTTGCAGTTAGAATGGAAGGCTGCTAATAAGAGAATTGTTCATAGGTGACCAGGTGCTCACCCCAAGTGGCCTTGTGGCAGCAGGTAAATTCCAAATCCTGTTTGTGGTGATGGGGACTCCTCATATACTACCTTTCCATTGCCTCAGCCCACATAAGGAAATTGCCTGCCCTCTCCTAGAGTTTGTGGGAAAGAAAGAAGTCAGGCCTGAGCCAAGTGATCAGTGTTACCCCAAGAGCCATTCAAACCTGACTGTCTACCAAATGGCTGACCATTTCTAGTTTTAGTTTGGGTTTCACTGCAAACAATAAAATGCATTGGTATGTATGATAAGATATACTGCAAATGTATAGAACTCTATAATGGCATCCACACAGTGGATATACTAGTGTCCCCACTAGAATGATGAATGTCAGGAATAATGGGGGACCTGCAAAGAAAGAAAGAGGTGAACAATCGCCTACTAAGGTGCTGCAAAGCTGTGATGTGGTAGAGCCAGCGCTGAATTCATGTTTCCTGATTCCAAGTCTAAGTACTTTTTCCTTTTTATTAATAATCATAAAAATGTGGCCTCACTATATCTGTTTCTTTATTCTTTCATCATTTGGGCCTTCCTATGGTACACTGGTGACCATTTTCCTTCACATAGTGTTTGGTATATTTCAAAAGTAGAGCCAATGAGATTTGCAGATTGATTAGAGGAGGATGTGAAAGAACAGAGTGAAGGATGATTGTTAGCTTTTTGGCCTATACAACCAAAAGAATGGAATTGTCATTTAGATGAAGGGATATGTGCTATATTTTGGGGGGGAAAATAAAGAATTTGATTTTGGACATGCTAAGTTTTACATGCCTATTAGATATCCAAATGGAGATGTACAGTTAGCAACTGGAAGGAAGACAGTGGAATTCCGAGGAGAGATATAGAGATATAAATTGATTAGCCAGTGGTATTTAAAGCCACAGGGTCTCTGAGGTCACACAGAGCAGTAACTTTCATACCTTCTGACCTCAACCCAGGAGACAAAATATGTTTTACACACTGACCAAATACGTGTACATAACTTTAGTTTCAAGAAGCAAATTTACCCTCCTTGTGTGTAATGCTCTATTTCCTTTCTCTTCTGTTTTATTGTTCCCTTTTTAAAAACTTCTACTCCCAACTCAACTGATTTTTTTAACGGAGTAATGGTTGTGACCTACAGTTCGAAAATCACTGGAAGTCACTGATTTGCATAATTGCAGGAAAAAAAAAAAAGAGATCCAAAAGCTGGTCATGTGGCACTTTAGACTAAGACTAGCAAAGAAAATTTAGTAGAAGCAGTGAGCAGTAAGAGGAGAAACAAAACAGAGGAATCCTAAAAAGTGAGGGAAGAAAATGCTTCCGGGAGAAGGAAGTGCCTGTATGTCATTTGCTCCTGAGAGGTGGAGTAAAACGAGAACCAACCAACCTTTAGATTTGCAGTGTGCGGATCAGTGAGACCCTGAGAACAGAGCAATCAAAATAAAGTGGTAGGGATACAAGCCTGAGTGTAGAAATAATAAATGGTGACAGCAAGTAGATCTGTTTCCTTTTGCTGTGAAGAGAAGCAGAGGAATGGGAAAACACCAGGCAAGAGATGTGGCGGGCTAAGGTTTTCTGTTTAAATATTTATATGCTAATAGAGATGGTCCAGTGATGTAGAAATACCGATGCAGAAGAAAGTGACAACCATAGGAAGGACATCCTTGAGTGGGCTGGAGGGGTCATCTATAAATAGGTGAACAAGGGGAGTAGGCAGGCACAGATACAGATGGCTTGGTAGATTTGTTGTCAGATGCATGTGGAATTTCTTTTCCGATTATTCATGATTTAATAAAATAAGCAAGTGAGGGTTTCAGGAGGGAGGGGGTGAAGATCATTCAGGAGAGTGCTAAGTTCCAGCCCCAGCCCCAGCCCCAGGATTTCCCACATGGATGACTGCCTGTGTAACTTTCTGTCTCCAGACTTCCAGCGTTGCCTCCTACAGTTTTTTTCCTACATAATCACCAGAGCGATTTTTCAAAACTCAAGTATGATTATGTAAACCCCCAATATTTTCCCAATTCAGAATAAAATCCAAAGTTCTTGCCTGAAAAGTCCTCCATGATGTAGCCCCTTATTTCCTACTGTCCCCCTCATGTGCTTTGCTCCAGCCACCTGGCTTCCTTGCTATTTCTTGGTTTCCTCAGACTCAGAACACTTTCTCCCAGGTCCTCACTTCTTTTATGACTTTACTTACATGTAATTTTCTCACAGTGGCTGTCTTTGACCACCCTTTCTAAAACAACCCTTCTATCTGTCATCCTACTCTGTTCGGTTTTTGTTCTTAGTACTTATTACCATCTGTGGCAGAGACATTTACAGCTCGTTAAACATCCATTCCCCACCCCCATAACTCTTGCAATTAGGTAGGGCCAAAGGACTAGCTCTGACTGATGGGCTGTGAGCAGAAGGGTGCATATACACTTCTAGGCAAAAGCTTTAAGAGCCAATATGCAACCCTCCAGCTCTCTCTTCCTCTGCTGCAGCAGTCTTGGAGACCAGATGTTGCACTGGCGAATCCACAGCATGGAAACAGCCTGAATCGCTGAGTTGTATCATCAGGCAGCTGCCATGGGGATTTGCCCGGTTTACTAGATTTTACGTGGGTGAGGAATAAACTTGGTTGTGCTAAACCACTGAGCTTTTGTGGTTGTTACCACAACATAATATAGCATCTGTTATGATCTGAATTATGTCTCCCCAAAATTTATACGTTGAAATCTAAAGCCCCAGTACCTCAGAATGTAAGTGTATTAGAGACAGGCCCTTTAAGAATGTAATTAAGGTAAAATAAGATCATTAGGGTGGGCCCTAATCCAATATGACTAATGTTTCAGGATAAGTGCAATTTTATTCAATTTCCAATAGTCACTTTTTTTCTTTTCCTGATTTCCATTTTCTCTTTTCCTTTGGTTTTTCTGGGTTCTTTTCCCTACTTTTAGATTAGATATAGTTTGTGTTTTTCTCTTTTTTGGTAACATAGACATTTCTGCCTTATTTCTAGAAAAAGTAATATAGCACAATTTTCTGGTAATTACAGCTTTGACTGTGTTGTGCAAGTTTTAATAAGTACTATTTATAAGCACTAGTGTGCAAAATAATATATTCTAGGATTTTTAAGTGTGAAGAATTTTTTAGTCTTCAATTATTGTTACAGTTTAATGACAGCATTTTACAACACAGTAGCTCTAAGAATGTAATGTTTAAATTTTCTACTTTTTATATTTCACATGGATTTTCTTGCCCCCAGTGAAATTTTTATAGAGGAATCAAATACTTGAGAAAACATATATTCCCTATTATTTGTCCCATTTTATTCACTACAAAAATGTTAAATCCATCTTGTTTTTCACTGTTGACTTGTCCTGTTAAGTCTACAATTAAGGCACTTACTACCTAGTCTATTCCACTTCTTTTTGCATATATCTTTTTAAAGTTTTTTTTACATAAACTATTTTTTAGAATTGTTTGATTTAGATTTGTATCTAAATACCTTTAGATTTTGCAGAAAATTTGCAAAGATGGTGCAGAGTTCCCATATATGTCACACCCAGTTTCTCCTATTAATATCTAATAATAGTATAGTATATTAATGTCCATGCTTTACTCAGATTTCCATAGTTTTTACCTAATATCCCTTCTCAGTTCCATGATCCCATCCAGGATACATTCCATTTAGTCATCACATCTCCTTAGGCTCCTCTTGCCTGTGACAGTTTCTCACACTTTGTTTTTGATAACCTTGAGAGTTTTGAGGAATGAGTCAGGTATTTTGTAGAATGTCCCCCAACTGGGAATTGTCTAATGTTTTCCTCATGGTTAGGGGTTGTGGGTTTTTGAGAAGATCACAGAGGTAAAGTGCCATCCTCACTACATCATATCAAGGGTACATACTATAAGCATGACATATCACTGTTGATATTGACCTTGATCCCCTGGCTGAGGTAGTGTTTGTCAGGTTTCTCCACTGTAAAATTACTTTTTCCCCCTTTCCATACTGTACTCACTGGAAGAAAGTCACTTAGCACAGACCACAGTTAAGGCAAGGGGAGTCATGCCCCCCCCTCCTTGAGGAAGGACTATCTACAGAATTCTTCTGCAGGGAAGATATGTCTCTTCTCTGTCATTTTAAAGTTTATTTAATCATTTATATAAGTATAGACTCACATATTTATTTTGTACTTTGAGTTATAACCCAATATTACTTTATTGTGTTGCTCAAATTGTCCCAGGTTTTCCCACTGGAAGCTCTTTCAGTTGCCTGCTGTGTCCTTCTGACATATCCCATCATTACTGTAGATTTTTGGTGTGGGTTTTGGGTTTTCTTTTTTTTTGAGTACTTCCTTACTGTCAAGAAGTCATATATTTCCTGTCCCAGTCCTAGAATCAGCCATTTCTCCAAGGAAGTATGGTATTGTCCTTTTATTGAAGTATGGTATTAGAAATCAAGATCTGGGTACTAGGTACTAGAATGTTGTCGCTTCTAGGCCCTCTCAGCTGACACAACAATGAAATATATCCATACAATTAAATATTATTAAGCAATAAAAAGAAATAAGCTAAAAGTGAAAGACTGGCCTAATATTTGTGTATATCTTTCTACTTCAGTTGTTTCCTACACTGCGAAGTGTTGGATTTTATTTTTTGATTCTAACTTTTTTTTCATGACTTGTATCTATTAGTATTCATTGCATCCTTTATCCATCCTTTTCTTCCCTTAATGTCTTCGTTTTAAATGTATAAGTATTTCTATAGGTAAACACTGGTTTTGGTAAAACAGAACTGAATATACTTAAATATTAAGGATATAACAAAAAAATAGGATCTAGACCAAAATCTCAACCTTATTATTTCCTATTCTATGTATATAATAAAATGTTTGATTCTCTTCCTGAGCAGATATGAGCTTTTGGGCTAATCTAGTGTTCTTGCATTCTCTTCATTAGGGTTTTGTCCTTTGTATTTTCCTTCCACCCAAATAAACCTGAAATTCTCATCTCTTTTGGAATCTAATCATTCTTTTGTAGCAGACACTGTAGGTAGCTGACCCGATCTCCATTTCCATGCTAGTAAGGATCTTTGAGCAAACTTTCATCCATTTTTCTTGACATTTGGTGTGTCTATTTATCCTGAAATCAAGACATGACTGATTAGCGTGGGTAGGGGCTTTACCTCTTTATTCAGGCAGGGATGCCCTGCTCAGAGACTCTGACCAGAACACTGTTACAAGAGTAGCAGGGAGATCACGGTTTAGTATTTTATGGATGGATTGGCATCATGTCTGCATCTTACTCTCAAATGGTTCAGAAAAAGACTAATGATAATGGTTATATACTCCCATAGAGTACAAATATGATAAAATATTAATAGGTAAGGAATCTGAGTGAAAGGACTTATGGGAGTTCTTTTTCTGTGCTTATAAATTTTTGTAAATTTGACATATTTCAGAATAAAATATAAGATAATTAAAACAGACTAAATTAGAACAGAAGGCAAGTGATTATGTGAAGAATGTCTTCAAGGAGAATAATTCCCAATAAACAGACTATATGATTAAGAAGTGGACATTCTTGGGGCCGCCTGGTGGCGCAGCGGTTTAGTCCGCGCTTGGCAGCCCGGGGTTCGCAGGTTCGGATCCCGGGCGCCCGCCGATGCACTGCCTGTCAGCCACGCCGTGGTGGCGTCCCATATAAAGTAGAGGAAGATGGGCACGATGTTAGCCCAGGGCCAGTCTTCCTCAGCAAAAAGAGGAGGATTGGACGATGTTAGCTCAGGGCTGGTCTTCCTCACAAAAAAAAAAAAAAAAAGTGGACATTCTTAATCTAATAATAAGATGCAAGTACATTTTCTTTATAACATTAAGAAAAAAGGCAATTGGAAACAAAGAAAAATATGAGCTGTACAAAAAAGGAATAAAATAAAATAAATATGGCATAATTTTGAACAAGTGAAGGAATTAAAGGAAAATCCATTTTATCTCTATATTTAGTGACATTGGATTATGGAAAAGAAATATACTATCACACTATTTGGAACTTCAATCAATAAATATTTCTATAAATGTTAATATTTTAACTTACTGCTTTCAATTTTTAAATCAACCTGAAAACAAGGCAAAAAAGGCTATAATAACACTTAAAGTTGATAGAATACTACAGAGACAGTACATTCTTAAAGTTTTTCATTCATTCAACAAATATTTATTGAGGGCTTACATGCCATGCTGGGGAACAAGGATGGATAATGGACAGGAGAGCAATTCCTGCTCATGGACTTGCCATCATGTGCAATTGAAAGGATACACAAATGTCAAAATAACACTGTGGTAGATTCCATGAAGGAAAAGAATATGGTACGAAGAGGAAGGGAACCGACTTACACAGGGATAGACCAGGAAGTAATGATGGAGTTAGCATCAGAAAAAAGAGTGGGTTTTAACAAGGGGAAGGAGCCAGGAAAACTACAAGTCAGTGTGGGCAAATCCCAGAAGGCCTGGGGAAACAATGCAATATGAGAGTGGAGAAGTATGCGGGGGCCAGACCACAGGGTCCTCACAAGTAAGAAGGGTTAAGGATTTGGGTCTTTATTCTAAGAACACAAGAAGTCACTGAAAAATTTCAAGCATTGATGTGCTCAATTTTTTGGTTCTGCAAGCTCACTACAGTTAACGTGTAGAAAACGGGTTATGAAGGGCATAGAACTAAATCAAGGAGCCCAGTTAGGAAGCTATTGCAGTATCTCAGGTGAAAGCTATGGTAACATGGACTAGGGTAACTGCAGAAGAGTGGGTGAATTTGAAATAACTACTATAACTGTTATGGACTAAATGTACGTGTCTCCTCCAAACTCATATGCTAAAGCCCTAACCCCCAGTGTGACTGTATTTGGAGTAAGGAACTAATTAAATTAAATGAGGTCATAAGAGTGGTGTCCTGATCCCATAGGATTAGTGTCCCTATAAGAAGAGACACCAGAAATCTTCGTGTGTGCATACACCAGGAAAGGCCATGTGAGGACACTGAGAAGGCAGCTCTCTGAAAGCCAGGAAAAGAGATCTCACCAGAAACTCACCTTGCTGGACCTTGATCTGGGAATTCCAGCCACCAGAACTGTGAGAAAATTAATTTCTGTTGTTTAAGCCTCCCAGTCTGTCAGGGTTTTTGTTATGGCAGCACGAGCAGACTAATGCACTAAATTCCTCACCTGTAATAATGGGGTGTCAAAAAGTTATGTCTAAACATATTGGCTAGTGTTATGATGATAACTACCAGAAAAAAGAGATTGGGGGGAGGTCTATGGTAAAATTTTTACTTTCATATTTTATCCTTATATTGTTTTTCTAAAACCATGTAATTTATTTTCCTCCACCATTTTAAAAGTTTAACATAATTTTCAAAGAAAAAAATGAGAATATCATAGGTTTATTTCCTAAATTTCAGTCATTCACATCAACTTTTATGATTTTTACCATGTATCCTTGCTTGTCAATTTTCAATCAATTTTTTAACCTACATCAATTTATTTTATTTCCAACTAAGTTACTGAGAGTTATACTCTTTCTGATCCACATTAAAAACATATAATTATTAAAAAATGTTAATCCATGTACCACTTAAAATCATCTCATGTTCCATGAATGGTAGAGGAGTCAGACTTTGGAAGACACTGCTAGATACAAGACTGGATTATCTATCATGATGGCTTAAACCCATATTAAACATATACCAGAAAACTCATCCCTGTCTTCTTTTTTATAATTAAATCCCTCCACAATGAATGATTAAAATGCACGAAACTTAACTTGAAAATATTTCACATAGCTAAAAGTTAAAAATGTTAAGACTTTTTGTGTTGCTAAAATCAAATGCTTACTATTTTAAAAAAATTCCAGAAACTGAATTTTATCACATAAAATTAGTTTAGTTATATAAAACAATATAAATGCCTTTGTTTTTTTTTTTTATCATGGTTAAGCTGTCCAATACAATTAATTTATTTAACTAATGTTTAACCAGTGCCTATATGCAAGGCACTCTGCTAATTACTGGGAATGCAAAGACAGATCTGAGATCTCTAAAATTATGACCGCTTCTCTATAAGAATTTAAAGCATAAAGAAACGCTTCCCAATAACGATATAATTTCTTGAATTAAACTGATTTCTCTCTCAGTGACTTAGAAATTAGTAAAAAGACTCAACTTTGCCCAAAATTTTTGGTAAACTTAAAATAAGACTTATTTCTTCATGGTCTTGGTTTAAAAAGCATAGTGTACTAAGCATATATCAAGCATGCCCTAAGCATTCATATTTATTTAGAGAATGAATATGCTTTGGTCCATTTTTCAGCAGCCTATCTAGTTCTTAGATTTTAAATGTTTAAAGTACATGTTGTCTTGAAAAGGAAGGAAAAGCTGAACTACTCAACACAGATGGAAATGTTTTTCATTAGCCTATATAGTGCCCCTTAAAAAGTATGCCTTCAACCCCTAACTACATCATTCCTCCACTAATTTCCTGCTGTTCCCTCCTGTAAATGTATTTCCCTCCCGCTCTGAAGGAGCATATTCAGATGTCTTCAGAAAGATGAAGGCATCACTCTCCATTCAACATTCAATCTCTTATAGGAAGAAGAGGAAGGGTAACAGAACTCTCCAGTATGTTCAACCTTGTGTGGAGAAAGAGGCCCTGTGGAGGACCTCAATTAGCCTTCTGGTACCCCTGCAGATCTCACTAGAGTTGCAGAGTCTACTTGGGTTGCCTGCCGGCTGTTACCAGGGTTTAGCATCAGCGTCGACCAAGCTTCCATAAGGTGAGTGGCCTCCCAAAAGCTTGACTGGTATATTGGTTACATCTGGGAAGCAGATGTAACCTTTCACCCTAAAAGAATACCTTTATACTGAAAATACCAGCAGAGCCCTTTCACCCTAAAAGAATACCTTTATACTGAAAATCATTTTTCCAAGTAGAATTAAATGGTTTTATTTAAAAAATATTTATAAAACTATTATAAATAACCAAATAATCAAACTCATAATGAAATTGATTTATTTATTTGAATTTCTCCTGTTAATAGCACTCAACATATAAGAGAGTCAAACCAAGCTGTGAGATTTTGTTTTAAATGTAGCCATTTTCAAAAAGTAAAAAGTTGGGTTCTGTATTTAATGGCAACAAGTGGGACATCTTCTATTTTAAAACTACCATTCAAAAAGTTGTATTAAAAATATATATATACTATGATTAACATGATGTGTTTTATAGAATGGATACATATCTGAATGTCAATCTGAATATGAAATATATGTGTGTTAAAACCACACTGGAAAACCAAATGCTCTTTTTTATAAAAAGTAGCTTGCAAGAAAACGGAACTTGCTAGTAAACTCAATGAACTTTCAGACATGGGATTTTTTTTTAATCCCCACCCACCCCACTCCCATACAAAAAAAGTGGTAGATTTGAGTAGAGCCATCATCACGACTGGCTCATTTCTGTACAGTGTGGAAGCTGGTTAATGGTCAACGTTAACTTTCTCAAGTGCATCTTTTGAAGACTTGTCTAGTATAATTGCAATATCAAATATAAAATACTTAACATAAGACATACAACAACAAAGCTAAATTATCATAAAGTTTTTAAAACTACTTTTAAAACTTCTGATTCACTGAAGAATAAAGATGTCAAATACAGTAGCATTCTCACTCTCCAACAGTATGCACTGTATGCTTTTGTTATTTGGCAAATCTTTGGGAGTCGAACAAAAATAATGCAGTCTAAACAATATTTCTTCTGTCACGAGCAGAACAGTTAGGTGCAAAGCAAGAGTCAGATTTTGGGAAGTTTTGGTGCATTAACCACAGGATTTGCTTCCTGTAAGTATCTCCTCCCTGCACTCTTGTAATCATAGGTGCAGCCGTGAGTTTCTGCATAGCGATGAGATGCACAGAAGTTGTTTCCACATCTAAAGCACAAAAAAAGTTTATGTGAGTAGTCACATTTCTGTTAGAGGCTCATCTCTTTAGGAGATCAGAGCTTGACTCCAGGTAGACCAACAGGAGCCCTCGGGTTCTCTTCAGCAATTTCAGCGCTGACACTTCCCTTCCACGCATAAACAAGCGCAAGCACCCCCACAAAGAACAAGTTAATTGTCCATAAGTATGAGAGTTTATAAGAAAGAATTCAGCATGGAATGAAACAGGGTATAGACCTTTATGAAGCAGTAAAACTGCAAAAGCTGATAAATAAGTCTATCATTTCTCTTACATCTAGTAAACCTGGGAGAACTCTGCATTTCTGAGAAATTCAGTCTTATAAGAAAATTAAATTATGTAAAACCTAAATATGCCATGAAAGGATTTTAAAAATATTTCTAGCAACAAGATAAGCTGTTTCCATTTGAATAGAATACACTCTAAAAAAGCAGCGGTTATTTTTAATGCCTGGCCTCAACCTAAGGGCAGACACCATCTTTGGAGCATATTAATCAATGCTAATGAAAGAAATAATTTGGATAGAAAAAATTCATTATTTTTTGTAAATATATTATTCATGGGTTTTAAAATAAAAGTGCACCATATAACTGTTAAAATTTATAGTACATTAACTTTAAATTTCTTCTTTTTTTTGTTCAAATTAAAATAGAATCTTGGAGGAGGCATTTTTCCAAGCTATATTCAAACAAAAGTATATCTATCATAAGACAAAGAAAGTACAGTAGTCCTTCTGGTTCCAGGACCCCCGAGGATACCAAAATCCGAGGATGCTCAAGTCCATTATATAAAATGGCACAGTATTTGCATATAACCTAAGCACCTCCTCCTGTATGCTTTAAACCTAGATTACTTATAATACCTAATACAACGTAAATGCTATGTAAATAGTTGTTATACTGTATTGCTTAGGGAATAATGACAAGAAAAAAAAGTCTGTACATGTTCAGTACAGACGCAACCATCGTAGTCCTTTTGATCCGAGGTTGGTTGAATCTGTGGATGCGGAACCTGCAGATACAAGGGCTGACCGTACACTCTCCCACTAGTTTAAATCTCCTAATTTAAAAGGCAGGGGAGGATCTCATGGGTTTGGAAACTCATGAGCTATCTACTTGCTCTTTACTTCAGCCAATTAGGGGTTCAACTGAAGGCTGTTATTTGAACATCATCTTAATGATGTTATGAATAGTCAATTTAAAGAACATTTTATATCATATCCCCAAGCCGGGTCACCACAAAGAAAGCATCTCAGCTTTTCCAGCTTGGCAACCTGCCTGCATTCGTAGCTAGAAGCCAGTCCAGTTTTCTTTCCACAAAGAAAACAATGCTTTGTTGTTTTCTTCTTTGTTTGAATAGGGGCTTTCACAGGTGGGAGGTGATGAGTACATTCTCCTGCTTAGAGAAAGGACACCTTGATTAATACAGGCATAAAATTCTAAATGTGAAATACTATTAAGCAAAATACAAAACACATTCCTGTCACAGCAAACTTTTATGCCATAAAAAATTAATTTGTGCTACTTTTATATCTAAAATTATTTACAGAATCTGCAAGTGAAGATGCAGGATAACTGTTATATTTCTTAAGACGTGATAGGTTTCTACTGAGTAGGACTTATTTTTTAGGATGTTTTGTACACACCAAGACTTCTGATTATTTCTAAGGGTAATCAGTACATACAAAGTACACCAAGCTTTAACAGAGAATCAAGAAAAATGTCTGGTTTAAAATCATATTTATAAGGCTTCTGAGAAACAACATAATATGTAATACAATCATTCTGTTCTTTCACACCAAGAAGGAGCACCAGAGTATCATGAAACTGGTCTTTTAGTCCTGCTTACACCTTAGAAACGAAATTAATCAAACCACAAGCAAGTTATGTATTCTTTCAAAACTTCAATTTGCTCACTTTTAAGACAACAGAACATGTATTTTTCTCTCTAGGTTTCTAAGTGTTTTAAGGTCAACTCAGTTCTCACATGTAAAAAGCATTCTGAAAATTTTAAATGTTATAATTATATAAAATATCATATTATCAGTAGTGACTAATATGGTACCCTGCTCGATTTCACAGTACTACTACCTTTTCAAAAAATGTTTACTAAATTCTGTACTACTGTAACAACTTGTTTTTTAACCTTAAAAGTAAGAAAGTGTCTGTTATTATATAGGAAAGAATTACAGAAATTGATTTAATTCTTTCCTAAGTGAAATGCATTTAGAACTGAGCAAAATTCCAACAAACCCCATTCATACGCAGAGAGGCTCAAAGTCACTGTCCACAGCTGTTGCAATAACAGTACAAGTACACAGAGCTTGGTGGCACTCAAAGGTCAAGAAGCAAGAGGCAAACAAAGAAAACAAAAACAAAAACAAGGTGAAGGAATGAGAAGAAAAATGGGAGAGTGTGGTGGTACTGGTACCTATTCTCTACTACTGAAAAAGGTTTGGGAGGCCTGGCTCAATGTTTATCTGACAGCTAAAAGTCTCTGAAAATCCTTCAAGGGTCCAAAAAATTGGAATTACAATTAATTGGTGCTGTGCCCTTTGCCACAACCCAGACTGGGTGCTGGGATACAATCCCAGCAAAATTAAGTATGCTTTATTACCAGTCTAAATACATTCCCAGATCTTACCCAAAACTGGAAACAAAATTTGAAACTACTAATTGAATGACTCCTAATGGTGCCCAGGCACCAACTCAATTAATAAGTGCTTTCTCTTCAAGTGCACTTGGAGTTATCAAGAACATTTCACAAAGGTGATGCCGTATTTTCCACTTCTTAAAAATAAAGATAAGCATTTCCACAGGGTAGAGGAAAGGCATAAACTATGGGATATCATCTGGAAGCTCATCTAATTGCAATTATCTTTGAAATCCAGGCTTAGAATATTCTTGGTTAAACAACAGTAGAAAAATCTGCTGATGATAATTTAGTTAGTGTAGTCATATTTTCTTTATTTTTTCTTTCCTTAGGGGTGCTTAACTCAATGTTTCCCAAGCTTTTTTCATTCAAGAACTCTTATGAATGTGCAGAGACAGAGAACACAGTAGTGACGGAATGAGGTGGCACAGAAACATAACTGCAGTCTTCTCCTATGAGAATGGTTTCCACATATCCTTCCACCCCTACTCCAGGCTAGGAACCATCACTAATATGCAGGTCCCCTACTACCAACAGGAAAAATTCAAATTCCCTGGACTGACATTCAATGTCTTATATGTCTAATAGGATACTTTTCTAACTTTCAGAGTCGTTTTCTGTCATTTACCACATCATACCCACCCTGAATGATGCACCAGACCCATTCAGTATGCCAACTCTTCTTCTAAAATGCTCTACTCCACCGTGTCAACCTAGTCAAACTCGACTTATTCTCTAAGAAGATATCATCAATCATCAACTTCTCTCTGACGCCTTCTCTTAAATGTGTATTGAACATAGGAATAAAGAAAAAGTCAATAAAATAGTGCCAATGTGAAGAGTTGCTTTTCAGAACAAGATCAAAGATATTTGCATTAACTTACTTGTTTGGTATTTCCTAGTCTAATATGTGGTCTAACACAATGATCTATTAAGATTCACCCAACAGGAAAGGCAGCCAACAGTAATGAGTAATGTTCAAAATGCAAGTTTGGTAATCATCTGCCTAAAAGTGATGATTAAAACTATGAAGATGGATAAAATTTCCAAGGGAGATCCTATAGTGAAAAGCAAGGAAGACCAATGGAGGAACTAGGTCAATTAAATTTATACCAAATTATACCAATTAAACTCATACCAAAACTTTCACAGACTCCTCTAGATAATTCAGAATGATACACTTACTACTGAAAGGAAATGGAAACAAGTTACACAACTCTAGTTTGGGGAATCAGCAGCTGAGGGCTTGAACTAAATGAAATCAACCAAGAGTATATATACCAAAATAAGCAGAAGGCTGGTAAAACAAGTGAAAAAGAAAACTGAGGTTAAAAAAAAAATCTACACCATGACAGCAAAGAATGAAAAAAAAAAAAGAAGGAGAGAGAAAGAAAGGAAAAGAAAAGAAACGATTTCAAGAAGGAGGGCTACAACAATCAAGTAAGAAAAAGATACAGAAGCATACACTAGATTTCAAATTATGGAGCTCTTTGGTGACCTTAGCAACAGCAATTTCAGAGGAGCAGTGAGAAGAGAAGTGAAGAAAGAACTGAAGCCTGAATTAGAGGTAAGAATAGACAAGTACAACACAAACTTCCAAGAGGCTGGGCTGTGGGTTAGGACAAGACAGACTTGAGTATATTTCAAGGAAAAATAATTATAATATTAAAACTAGATACATTACAGTAATCAAAACAGTGTGGTACTGGCATAAAGACAGACATATAGATCAATGGAACACAATAGAGAATCCGGAAATAAACCCTCACATACATGGTCAAATAATTTTTGACAAGGGTGCCAAGACCATTCAATGGGGAAAAGACAGTCTTTTTAACAAATGGTGCTGGGAAAACTGGATATCCACATGGAAAAGAATGAAGCTGGACCCTTATATTACACAGTATACAAAAGTTAATTCAAAATGTTTCAAAGACCTAAATGTAAGAACTAAAACTATAAAACTCCTAGAAGAAAATATAGGGGAAAAGCTTCATGACATTGGATATGGCAAGGACTTATGGGGACATGACACCAAAGGCACAGGCAACAAAGAAAAAAAGAGACAAACTGGACTTCATAAAAATTAAAAACTATTGTGCATCAAAAGACACTACCAACAGAGTAAAAGACAATGTATAGAATGGGAGAAAATACTTGCAAATCATATATCTGATAAGGGATCAACATCCAAAATATATAGAGAACATCTAAAACTCAACAACAAAAAAGCAAACTCGATTCAAAAATGGGCAAAAGGCTTGAACAGACAGTTCTCCAAAGAAGATATACAAATGGCCAAGCACATAAAAAGACAACATCACTAATCATCAGGGAAATGCAAATCAAAACAACAATGAGATAACCACCTCACACCTGGTAGGTTGTCCACTATCAAAAAAACCCAGAAGATAACAATTGTTGGTGAGAATGTGGAGAAACTGGAAACCTTGTCCAGTGTCCCACTGATGGGAATGTAACATGGTACAGCTACTGTAGAAAACAGGATGGCAGGTCCTCAAAAATTAAAAATAGAATTACCATATGATTTAGTAATTCCACTTCTGGGTATATACTCAAAAGAATTGAAAACAGGGCCTCAGAGAGATATTTGTATACCCATGTTTATAGCAGCATTATTCACAATAGCTAAAGTATAGAAGCAACACAAGTCTCCATCCACAGATGCATGGATAAGCAAAATGTTGCAGAGTAGGTCCCCTTTATCCGTGGTTTCACTTTCCTTGGTTTCAGTTACCCATAATCAACCATGATGTGAAAATATTAAATGGAAAATTCCAGAAATAAACAATTCATAAGTTTTAAATTGTGTACCGTTCTGAGGAGCGTGATGAAATCCTGCTCCATTCTGCCCGGGATGTGAATCATCCCTTTGTCCAATGTATTCACACTGTATACACTACCCGCTCATTAGTCACTTAGCCTTCTTCGTTATCAGATCGACTGTCGCAATATCGCAGAGTTTGTGTTCAAATAACCCTTATTTTACTTAATAATGGCCCCAAAGCCAACTTTAATATTTGTTGTTGTTGTTAATCTCTTACTGCGCCTAATTTATAGGATTAGGAAAATACAAAGTATAGTATACTATAGGAAAAAACATAGTCTATATATAGGGTTTGGTACTATCCGTAGTTTCAGGAATCCACTGGGAGTCTGGGAATGTATCCCATGCAGATAAGGGGAGACTACAGTATATACATAAAATGAATATTAGCCTTAAAATGTACAGAAATTCTGACACATGCTACAACTTAGATGAACCTTGAGGACACTAAGCTAAGTGAAGTAAGTCAGACACAAAAAGACAAATACTGTATGATTCCACTTATATGAGGTACTTAGAGTAGTTAAAATTATAGTGACAGAAAGTAGAATGGTGGTTTCCAGGGGCAGCTGGGGTGGGAAGAGAATGAGGAGTAGTGTTTAAGAAGTACAGAGTTTCAGTTTTTCAAGATGAAAAGAGTTCTGGAGATGGATGATGGTGATGGTTGTCCAACAATGTGAATGTACTTAATGCTACTGAATTGAACACTTAAAAATGATTAAGACAGTAAATTTTATGTTATGTGTATTTTACCACAATAAAACAAAGTGAAAAATAAGTGGCTATATTAAGACTTTAGAACCTTGGGCCTTACATAGTAGTGAGAAACAAACCCCAAGTATCTCTTTAAAGACATAAAATTCACAGGACAATCATAATATATAAAGTATCCTTTAAAACCTTGGGGCTACAAAGGTGGTACATCTTTGGTAATGAGTTTCCCATCCCTAGTCTGGGTATTAAAACACAAATGATGATGATAGTAATGGCTTCCTTGTAAATAATGACTGGCCAGTGCACCTGAAGGTTACTGGTAGAAGGGAGTGCTAACGTTATTGTCACTTCTGCTGTTGTGTCTTAGCAAGGGCTAGTCCTAGAGATTGTCCCTTTCTTTTATCCAGAAAGAACCAGTTCACTGAAAGGAGTTCTTACTATCATCCCTGATATTGAATTATGATAAGAAACACCTTTCTAGGTTATTTCCTCAAAACCCATTCAGCAGCACAGCGTGGCTCTGGAGTGGCCAGTGACTGGGAGGGTTGGGAACTACATGTTAATTCTTCATTCATCTTGTCTTTTCACATAGACCATATCTCTTCCCAGACAACAGAGACCTCAATTTCAATTTTTTGTTTTATTCTTCAGATATGTCCTACAGTCAGTTCTCATAATCATTTTAAGTGGAACAAAGTTTAGGAAGAGTTTACCCTATATATACCACAGAGAATACTCTTCTCATTTCTTTTTGAAAATTCAACAGTATGCATAATGATATGATTATTAGCCTTCTATTGTTTTCAAAATTATCTGTTGCTTACCTACTCTTTTCCCTGCTGCTGGATTATTTCCATTCATTCCAATACCACGAGGAGACTACAATTAAAACACAAAACATCCATAGAGGTGAGTTAATGGAGAACAGAAGAAAAGATCACCAAACATGAAATACTGGTATTTTCTTAAGAAAATGCTGTTGGGCTTTCATTTAAAATTAATCTAATTTTAATTAAATTAATTTGGAACTTGATTCTCACATCCAGCAATATTGTACTTATTATTTATCTTTAAGAGAGTAAAATTTGATGGCTCAAATAAAAGTTCTTATTTGGGAAAAACATTAATAAAAATATTTAGCATTTAAAAATATATGATAAATGATTTACATGAAATTATTTTCAAATGACAGTTCCCAATTTAGGACTAAAACATTATTTAAAATTCAACAGTCAAAAAGATTTTCTATAAACTAGATGAACATTTTAAGAGAAATTTACGAAAAGAATTCAACCTTAGGCCTCCTTATTTACATAAACAATAACAAACTTTAAATAAGTTGAATCACTACCAGGATATAGTTATAGAACATATTGAAAGGTAAATACTTACTAGAAAAAATTCTGTAGGTTCTAACTGGGGAGAACTTTTCCTAAGGCTTTCTTCCTGAAAATGCTGGAAGTTTGTAGACAGCCCAATTCTAGAGGTCCGAAGCCTGCCTGCCCCACGTGTACTCTGTAAGCTGTCTCTGCTTGCGCTCCGGGCCAGCGAAGCAAGAAAATCTATATTATTTACACAACCAACAGGCTCTTTGGAAGCCTTGTTAGCCATTTCTGTGATATCCCGAGCCTCAACTTTAGAAATAATATCAGATTTTTTCCCAGGTGAATCAACTTTAACAGCTCGAAAGCGAGTAGTCCTAGAGAAAGAAGAATCAGTTATATTTCGAACATCCAATGACCGGAGCACATTTTGTGAAGCAGAAGACTGGAGGTTCCCAGACTCAAAACATTTGGACTGTCTCTGTGGTTTCACCAGAGAATTATGGAGTGACGCTGGTGTAGAACTGCGAAGAGGTGACAAGAGTCTGTTCTTGTGAGGACTTAATTCACGGTGGTTGAGAACTGTGGTCTCTACTGATTCACCACTCAACACTCTTGCAACACGTTTAAGATGCTGCTCTGTAGCTTTCAACCCTTTATCACCATTAGTGAGTAAGAACTCTGGATTTACCTTCCGTATGCCTTCTAAACCATTGCTCTGTTCATCAGTGTTTCCTTCTGTAAACGAAGCAAATGAACCCATTTCAGGCAGAAGCGATTCTTCAGTTGCACACTCTTGTGACGCTGGAAATAAAACCACGTCATCCTCATTATTAGATGACGAATTTCCTGAAAACTGTTTTGTCCGCCTAGGCAGGGATAATCCAAGATGGAGAATGGAATCAACAAGCTCTTTATCATTTTCAAACTCCATATGGGGTATCTGAGGTGGTGGTTTGATGCTACTATTGAAATGAGACAGTGTGTTACTCTCCCAGTTATCAAATTCCTTAAGAAAATCACTAGTGATAGATGATATGGGTCTATCAGCAGGTGGCAGAGTTGCCAAACTTGACATTGCATTGCTGGATGTGTCAGGTCGATATATATTCCCAGGAGAAGGTAAACAGGACTGCCCAAAGTGGGGGAGAAACCTTAACAATCTGTGGCGAGCAGCTGCTGTGGAACTACCAGAAGGTCGAGGAGCTACAGGTGGACGAGGTTTTACCTTGACAGCTTTCTTAGGCTAAAAGAAAAGAGTGAATATATAATTCCTTTATACAGTCATTTTCTCTGCCCATTAACAAAAATTAATGAAGGAAGAAAATGTTACTTACTGTAACATATTGGCATTTTGATTATACCTCAATTTAAAATGTTTAAAAAGATTAAAATCTTAAGCTTACGACTGAGAAGTATTTTGCTATCATCCTTCACTGAGCATAATTTTCTGAGAATGTTAAAGAAAAATAATTTTATTTATTCTCTTCAGTATTGATTATTTGTCAGAGTTTTGCTGTAAAGAAAACTCACTGATTATATTACACATGGCATTGCTGACCTATTTTAGATCCTCAACAACTTTTCCTAGTAAGATGAGTAAGTGTTTGGCTGGGTGGGTATTGCAGAAGAATTAAGAGGCCTAAACTACTATCCTTAAAAAGGCCTGCTTACAAGGTTGGTCCTTGGCTGGCTTCTGGGAACTTGTATTTCAAGAGGGTTCCCATCACCCTAACTGATAAGAGTGGCTCATTGTGCCTAACCTGCTTGTGCAAACAATATGGTTCATGCTGAACACTGGCTTTCCTTCTGGGACTCTGGAATTTTGGTACATACCAGGCAGAAGGTGCCTATGTGATCAGCCACCAATAAAACCCCTGGGCATAGAGTCTCTAATGAGCTTCTCTGGTAGACAACATTCCACATGTGCTGACACAATTAATTGACAGAGGAATTAAGCACATCCTATGAGACTCCACAGAGAAAG
The DNA here is from genome assembly GCA_031878705.1 of Tapirus indicus. NCBI lineage: Eukaryota > Metazoa > Chordata > Mammalia > Perissodactyla > Tapiridae > Tapirus > Tapirus indicus. The sequence continues at coordinate 79,099,092 of CM062921.1, forward strand.
GGCTCTGGGAAGTTTGTGCCTGGTTTCCTCTGGACTTCAACACCATGCACTTTCTCCCTTTGCAGATTTTGCTTTGTACCCTTTTGCTGAAATAAATCTTAACCATGAATACAATTATATTCTAGTCCCATGAGTCTTCCTAGCAAATCATCAAACCTGGGAGTGGTCTAGGGGTCCCTGATACAGTAGGCTTTAATAAAAGTATCACAATTCATGATGTTGTGAATAAAGTTGAAAATTAAAGATAAGAAGCCTTTACCCTTATCTTTAAGATATGTGTTAATGTGACCATCAGGATGGCATGGAATACCTGACGACATACCCAACCTAGAAATATAAGAAAAGCTAGGTAATTCAGTGGATACCAGTTGAGGCAAGAACCAGAAGAGCTAAAAATACAAGGAAAAAAGAACCTTGGAAACATATGCCGGCTCCTGTAGCTGCTTTTATCCTAGGACCATTGTCTTGCCAACCTGCAATTCCATACTTAGCAAAAACAGTCTTCAAAAATGAACGTGATGACTTCTGGGCTGTAGAAATTAATGGTAGTTGCCTAAATCTGAATTTTTCCATGCATCCTTCAAACAACCATACAGATCAACAACATAAGCAAATAAAATTATCCACAACCATACCTTCATCAAAACCAGGGGACAGATAAAATTAATTTCAAATTACTTGTAGGTAGGAAAATACCCAAATCCAGGAGACTGATCTGCAAAGCCCATGCCTGTGATGAGGGACGAGCAAGACAAAGAAGGAAGGAAGAAGTAGGGAAGCAACGAAGTGAGAGAGGGAGAGAGAGGGGAGGAAGAAGAGGGAGGGGAAGGAGGGGGAGAAGGGAAGGAAGAAAGGAAACAAAAACTGAGGTGTGAATAACCTAGAGTTGATGGGACGAAGATAAACCCACAAAATTGAAAATCCCACTTGATTATGAAAATAGGTTTAAGATCTAGGATATTAAAACACAGGCTATGAGAAAATCAAAAGCCAAGTGTCTTAGAACTGTTCAGGACCTGAGGAGAGAGGTTCAAGAAGGCAGCACTTCTGAGGGAAGGTAAGTTGGAAGGAAAAGGCACTCGTTGAGAACTTGATAGTGAAGGTAAAGAAGGCAGCAAGGAAGTGAAAGTAAGGATCCTACAGACACAACAGGGAATCACAAAATCAGAAAACACACCATCCCCACCCTCCAATAAAAGAGTGGCACTGATTTTAAAAACTGCATTTCACTATACTGAGAAAAGAGGGTTCTCCTGAAATAGGAAACTTACTTTGCCACACAAAATCCTCACTTTTGTCTACACAAAACTGTTAAGATTTATTTGAGTAAATAAAAATGACTCCCCCCAAATCAGAAAATAAACAGAGAAAGGTAGACCAAATCCATACAAAGCTACTATAAAAATAAAACAGAAAATGAGAATCGGAACATTTCAGCTAATGAAAATTCCCCCCCAAACAATGAAGTAAAATAAACCTGCCTCGCAACATTCCAACCTGAATTAATATCCTTAAGTTAGTATTTACAGATATATTTTTTAAAGCCACATCACATCAGAAACCTAAAAACTCAAGACACAATGGACAAAAAAGAGGAGAAAGATATGAAATGAGAGTTGACCAAACCCAGAAAATAATCTGAAAAGCACTAAATCATCTTAGAAATGAAGACTAAATTGCAAGGTGTCCAAGAGAGATTAGATTCTACTGAACATTTAATAAAAAGTACTGAAGACGGTATGAAAATAGTCAAGAGGATGAAAATGAAATAAAGAATTAAAAAGGAGAGGTCCAAGATGGCAGCATAGGAAGATCCTGAAATCACTTCCTCCCATTAACACCCAAATCTACACCTACATATAGAGCAATTCCCCCTAAAGAAGAATTGAGAGCTGATTGAACAGCTGCTGCACAACAAATGACAAAGGAAATATATAAAGATGGGCAGGAGAGAGGGAGATACAGTATGGATGGGAACCCCACCCCCACAATGCAACGATGGGAAGCACGAAGGGATACCACAGCCCATGTGCAGGCTTGCCCTCCCTGGGGCACAGTGAAAAAACAGCAGTTTAAAGGGCACCTAGACTATAGGGAAGGAAATCTAATCACTATTCCTAGAGCATCTGCCAAACAGGCAGGGAACTGCTGGAACTTTCTCTGGGATCACAGGTGCCAGCCAGCAACATTTTTTGCATTCCACCCCCTCAACAGTGTGAGTGATCTACATGCTCCAGCTGGCCTGCTAAGGCTGTCCCAGGATACCCTGGGCCCCTGGTCCACACAAGCTCCAGCTGTTCCCCAAAGGCAGCCTAGGTACGGCGAGTCCCAGGACCCATCAGTCTGCATCCCATCCAGCTCCAGCTGTCCTGCCAGGGTGGCCCCAGTGCAGTGTGCCCCAGGGCACACCTGGCCAATGCCTGAATCAGCTCCAACAGTCTCACCAGGGTGGCCCCAGTGCAGTGCACCCCAGGACTCCCCTGGCCTACACCCATGCCACCTCTGGCCAGCCTACCAAGGAGGCCCAGACACAGCACACCTCAGGAATTCCCAGACTGCTCCTGCTCCAGCTCCAGGTGGCCTGCCAAAGCCATCTGGCATATGCGGTCTACACAGGGGATACTCCTACACAAGGCCACTCCTTCAGGGACCAGGAGAAGTAGCTCTCTCATTTAATATACAGAAACAATTGCAGAAAGTCAGACAAAATGAAGAGGTAGAGAAATATGTTCCAAATGAAAAAACAAGATAAAATGCCAGAAAAAATACTAATGAAATGGAGATAAGTTACCTGATAAAGAGTTCAAAGTAACAGTCATAAAGATGCTCACCAAACTCGGGAGAAGAATGGAGGACCAGCGAGAACTTCCACAAAGAGTTAGAAAATATAAGAAAGAACCAGTCAAAGCTGAAGAATACAACAACTGAAATGAAAAATACACTAGATGGAATCAACAACAGATTAGATGATAAAGAAGAATGGATGAGTGACCTTGAAGACAAAATCATAGAAATCACCCAATCAGAATAGCAAAAAGAAAAAAGAATTTAAAAATTGAGGATAGTTTAAGGGACCTCTGGGATGACATCAAGCATACTAGCATTTGCATTATAGGTGTCCCAGAGGGAGAAGAGAGAGAGAAAGGTGCAGAAAACTTATTTGAAGAAATAATGGCTGAGAAGTTCCCTAACCTGGAGAAGGAAACAGACATTCAGGTCTAGGAAGCACAGAGAGTTCCAAACAAGAAGAACCCAAAGAGACCCACATCAAGACATTATAATTAAAACGGCAAAAGTTAAAGATAAAGAGAGAATCTTAAAGGCAGCAAGAGAAAAACTACAAGTCACATAAAAGGAAACCCCATAAGACTATCAGCTGATTTTTCAGCAGAAATTTGCAGGCCAGAAGGGAATGGCATGATATATTTAAAGTGATGAAAGGAAAAAACTTACAAACAAGAAGACTCTACCCACCAGGGTTACCATTCATTACTGAAGGAGAGATAAAAGAGTTTCCCAGACAAGCAAAAACTAAAGGAGTTCATCACCACTAATCTGGCCTTATATGAAATGTTAAAGGGTCTTCCTTAAGCAGAAAAGAAAAGGCCATAACTAGAAGTAAGAATATATATGACAGAGTTGGGGCTGGCCCGGTGGTGCAACGGTTTAGCTCATGCTTGGCAGCCCAGGGTTCACGGGTTCGGATCCCGGGTGCCCGCGGATGCACTGCTTGTCAGCCATGCCGTGGTGGCATCCCATATAAAGTGGAGGAAGATGGGCATGGATGTTAGCCCACCACTTACATCAATGGATAGACCATCCAGACAGAAAATCAATAAGGAAACATTGGCCTTAAATGACACATTAGACCAGATGAACTTAATAGATATATAAAGAACATTCTATCCAAAAACTGCAGAATAGACATTCTTTTCAAGTATGCATGGAACACTCTCCAAGACAGATCATATGTTAGGCCACAAAACAATTTCTGAAAGATATACCAAATATATCTATTTATATTTATATAAAATATAAATAGAGTGACATCAGTATCATGGCAGAGTGAGCTTTCCCCTTTGAATCTCTGCCCCCTAAGACACAACAAAAACATCATTCGCATACCAACAGAGGACAGTTATACGCACAAAAGACTTCTAGGAGACCCAGGCAGCTGCACATCTGAAGGTGGAGGTGCGGGAAGCCCTGGAGGATGTGGGGAGAGATAAAAGGTTTACTCCCCCCTCCCCATTTGATCGGCAATGCCAGGCAGCATGGCTCACAGACAGGGGGGAGAGAGGCGGCCCTCTGTGGAAAAACTATCACCCTCCAACTGCTCTCACAGAGGCACAGTGTTGAGCAATTCCCACAAGGAAGCGATGCGAGGGTGCAGTCAACATCCAAGCATCCCAGGAGACCAGATAGTGAGGGAAGAAAGAAGCCCCTGGAGTGGGCAGGTGAAAGAGAGAGCTCCTCCCCCCACACGCCCTGGCTTCAGCACAATCCCCCTGGGGATTGCAGTGGGCTCAGAACACACAGCTTGTGACCTGCACCCAGTGGCAGCAGGTGGAAACTGCGACAAGATATCCTCATCATGAGAAATAGTAAGGCAAAAAACTCAGGCTTTATGCAAAAGTATCTTAAATCTCCAGACCAAGAGGAAAATGACAAACACCCAGACACCAACCCTGAAGGCACAGAAACCTATAACCTAAATGACAGAGAATGCAAAATAGCTATAATAAAAAAACTCAACGAATTACAAGAACACGCAGAGAGACAATTCAAGGAATTCAGGAATTTCTTCACAAAAGAGATTGAAACCATAAAGAAAAACCTATCAGAAATTTTGGAGATGAAAAACACAATGGATGAGATAAAGGAAAATCTGGAATCTTTAAAGAACAGAACTGACAACATGGAGGAGAGAATTAGCATTATCGCGGATAGGCATGCAGAAATGCTCCAGATAGAGGAAGAGAGAGAACTAAGAGTAAAAAGAAATGAGGAAATTCTTCAAGAAATATCAGACTCAATTAGGAAATGTAACATAAGGATAATAGGTATTCCAGAAGGAGAAGAAAGGGGAAAAGGAGCAGAGAGTTTGTTCAAAGAAATAATAGCTGAGAACTTCCCAAACCTGGGGAAAGAGCTGGAAATAACAGTGAATGAAATCAATAGATCACCTAAATATATAAACAGGAAAAGACCAACTCTACAGCATATAGAAGCAAAGCTGGCAAAAGTCAATCACAAAGAAAAAGTATTAAGGGAAACTCAACAAAAAAACAAAATAACACACAAAGGAATCCCGATCAGGCTCTCAGCTGATTTCTCGACAGAAACTCTACAGGCTAGGAGAGACTGGAATGATATATTCAAAATCCTTAAAGACAAAAACCTTCAGCCAGAATACTCTATCTAGCAAAAATATCCTTCACATGTGATGGAGAAATAATAACTCTTCCTGATAAACAAAAACAAAGGGAGTTCATCACCAGAAGACCCCCACTACAGTAAATACTCAAGAAGGCCCTTAGGCCTGAAAAACAAAAAGAGAAAGGGGATACAAAGTTTTGAGCAAGGAGAAAATAAGGAGACCAAACCAGAAAAATTGCAGCTCTCTATCAGAATAAGTTAGTAAACACTTAATTAAAACATCAAGGGGCCGGCCTGGTGGCGCAGTGGTTTAGTTCACGCTTGGCAGCCCGGGGTTCGCGGGTTCGGATCCCAGGTGCCCACCAACGCACTGCTTGTCAACCATGCTGTGGCGGCATCCCATATAGAGGAAGATGGGCACAGATGTCAGCCCAGGGCCAGTCTTCCTCAGCAAAAAGAAGAGGATTAGCAATGGATGTTAGCTCAGGGCTGGTCTTCCTCACACACACACACACACACACACAAAATCAAGACTAAGGGAAGGAAAACACCAGGAATGAATATAAACTCATCACTTTAAACACACACTCACAACACAAGATGGAATAAGTTGTGAGAACAATAAATTAGAAGGGGAAGAGGAAAGGGATCGAACAGACTTAGCCTAAGGAAACAGGAGGCATCAGAAAATGGACTATCTCATCCACGAGATTTTTTATACAAACCTCATTGTAACCACTAAACAAATAACCAGAACAGAATGACATATGACAAATAAAGAGAAAACTAAGAGAATCATCACACAGAACTACCAAACTGAATTGGCAGTCTGAAACATATGGGACAAGAAACAAAGGAAATGCAAAAGAACCAGAAAATGAGCGATAAAATAGCAACATTAAACCCTCAAATATCAATATCACTCTAAATGTAAGTGGATTGAATTCTCCAATCAAAAGACACAGAGTGGCGGGATGGATTAAAAACCAAGATCCAACAACATGCTGCCTCCAGGATACACATCTCAGCTCTAAAGACAAACACAGACTCCGAGTGAAAGGATGGAAGACAATACTACAAGCTAGTGGCAAACAAAAGAAAGCAGGAGTTGCCATACTTACATCAGACAAAGTAGACTTCAAGATAAAAAAGGTAATGAGAAACAAAGAGGCACAATGATAAAAGGGAAACTTCACCAAGAAGACATATCACTTATAAATATCTATGCACCCAACACAGGAGCACCAAAGTACATAAAACAACTATTAAAAAACCTAAAACGAGATATTAACAACAACACAATAACAGTAGGGGATCTCAACACCCTACTTACATCAATGGGTAGATCATCCAGACAAAAAGTCAATAAGGAAATAACGGACTTAAACGAAAAGCTAGACGAGATGGATTTAATAGATATATACGGAGCACTCCACCCAAAAACAGCAGATTACACATTCTTCTCAAGTGCACAGGGAACATTCTCAAGGATAGACCACATATTAGGAACAAGGCAAACCTCTATAAATTTAAGAAGATTGAAATCATAACAAGCATCTTTTCTGACCATAATGCTATGAAAGTAGAAATCAACTACAAGAAAAAAAGTGGGAAAATGACAAAGATGTGGAGACTAAACAACATGCTACTGAACAACTAATGGATCGTTGATGAAATTAAAGGAGAAATAAAAAAATATCTGGAAACAAATGAAAATGAAAATACACCATACCAACTCATATGGGATGCAGCAAAAGTGGTCCTGAGAGGGAAACTCATAGCAATATAGGCCCACCTTCACAAACAAGAAAAATCCCAAATAAGCAACCTTAAACTACACCTAACAGAATTAGAAAAAGAAGAGCAAACAAAGCCCCGAATTAGCAGAAGGAGGGAAATAATAAAAATCAGAGCAGAAATAAACGAAATAGAAACCAAAAAAAAAACCAGTAGAAAGGAACAATGAAACAAAGAGTTGGTTCTTTGAGAAGATAAACCAAATTGACAAACCCTTAGTCAGACTCGCTAAGAAAAAAAGAGAGGAGACTTAAATAAATAAAATTAGAAATGAAAGAGGAGAAATTACAACAGACACCACAGAAATACAAAAGATTATAAAATACTATGAAAAACTATATGCCAGAAAAACGGACAACCTAGAGGAAACGGATAAATTCTTAGATGCATACAACCTCCGGAAACTGAATCAAGAAGAAATAGAGAATCTGAACAGACCAATCACAAGTAAAGAGATTGAAACAGTAATCAAAAATAAAAGTCCAGGACCAGATGGCTTCCCCAAAGAATTTTACGAAACATTCAAAGAAGATTTAATACCTATCCTTCTCAAACTATTCCAAAAAATAGAGGAAAATGGAACACTCCCTAACACATTCTATGAGGCCAACATCACCCTGATACCAAAGCCAGACAAGGAAAATACAAAGAAGGAAAATTACAGGCCAATATCACTAATGAACATAGATGCAAAAATCCTCAACAAAATATTGGAAAACCAAATACAGAAATATATCCAAAAGATCATACGCCATGACCAAGCGGGATTTATACCAGGGACACAAGGATGGTTCAACATCCGCAAATCAATCAACGTGATACACCACATGAAGAAAATGAAGAATAAAAACCACATGATCATCTCAATCAATGCAGAGAAGGCATTCGACAAGATCCAACATCCATTTATGATAAAAACTCTCAGCAAAATAGGTATAGAAGGAAAGTACCTCAACATAATAAGGGCCATATATGACAAACCCACAGCTAACATCTTACTCAATGGGGAAAAACTGAAAGCCATTCCTCTGAGGACAGGAACAAGACAAGGGTGCCCACTCTTGCCACTCTTAGTCAACATAGTACTGGAGGTTTTGGCCAGAACAATTAGGAAAGAAAAAGGAATAAAAGGAAACTAAATAGGCAACAAAGAAGTGAAAATCTCACTATTTGCAGATGACATGATGTTATAATAGAAAATCCTAAAAAATCCACTGGAAAACTACTAGAAATAATCAACAACTATAGCAAAGTGGCAGGGTATAAAATCAACTTACATCAGTTGCATTTCTATATGCTAATAATGAACTAACAGAAAGAGAACTCAAAAAGACAATCCCATTTACAATTGCTATGAAAAGAATAAAATATCTGGGAATAAATTTAACCAAGGAGGTGAAAGACCTATATAATGAAAACTATAAGACACTATTGAAAGAAATCGATGATGACATAAAGAAATGGAAAAATATCCCATGCACATGGATTGGAAGAATAAACATAGTTAAAATGTCCCAATTACCTAAAGCAATCTACAGATTCAATGCAATCCCAATGACATTCTTGATGGAAATAGAACAAAAAATACTGAGATTCGTTTGGGGCAACAGAAGACCCCAAATAGCTAAAGCAATCCTGAGAAAAAAGAACAAAGCTGGCAGCGTCACAATCCCTGACTTCAAAATATACTACAAAGCTATAGTAATTAAAACAGCATGGTACTGGTATAAAAACAGACACACAGATCAATGGAACAGAATTGAAAGCCCAGAAATAAAACCACACATCCATGGACAGCTAATCTTCAACAAAGGAGCTAAGAACATACAATGGAGAAAGGAAAGTCTTCAATAAATGGTGCTGGGAAAACTGGACAGCCACATGCAAAAGAACGAAAGTAGACCATCTTCTATCTTCATACACAAAAATTAACTCAAAATGGATTAATGACCTGAAAGGGAGACCTGAAACTATAAAACTCCTGGAAGAAAACACAGGCAGTATGCTAATTGACAGTGGTCATAAAGGGGTCCTTTTGGATCCCATGTCTACTCGGACAAGGGAAACAAAAGAAAAAATAAACAAGTGGGACTTCATCCGACTACAGAGCTTCTACAAGGCAAATGAAACCAGGATCAAAATGAATAGACAAGCCACCAGCTGGGAGAAAATATTCGCAAATCATATATCTGACAAGGGATTAATCTCCATAATATATAAAGAACTCACACAACTGAACAACAAAAAAACAAACAACCCAATCAAAAAATGGGCAGAGAGGGGCCGGCCCGGTGGCGCAGCGGTTTAGTCCGCGCTTGGCAGCCCGGGGTTCGCTGGTTCGGATCCCGGGCGCCCGCTGACGCACTGCCTGTCAGCCATGCCGTGGCGGCGTCCCATATAAAGTGGAGGAAGATGGGCACGGATGTTAGCCCAGGGCCAGTCTTCCTCAGCAAAAAGAGGAGGATTAGCAACGGATGTTAGCTCAGGGCTGGTCTTCCTCACCAAAAAAAAAAAATGGGCAGAGGATATGACCAGAAATTTTTCCAAGGAAGATATACAGATGGCCAACAGGCATATGAAAAGATGTTCAACATCACTAATCATCAGGGAAATGCAAATCAAAACTACACTAAGATATCACCTCACACCTGTTAGAATGGCTATAATCACCAAGACAAAAAATAACAAATGTGGAGAGGTTGTGGAGAAACAGGAACCCTAATTCACCTCTGGTGGGAATGCAAACTGGTGCAACCTTTATGGAAAACAGTGTGGAGATTCCTCAAAAAATCAAAAATAGAAATACCTTATGATCCAGCAATCCCACTCTTGGTCATCTGGAAAGGATACAAAATAGAAACACAAACCAAAAGAAAGCTACATAGCCATACCAATAATAGAGAAAGTAGATTTTAAGACATATACATTAACTAGAGATAAAGAAAAACATTTTATAATAATAAAGATCTAAACTACAAGGAAGGTATCACAACTCCCTGGACATCACACAAATCTGTGCTAGATCAAATGACAGAATTTCGAAGTATATAAAGCAAAAATAAACATCTAAAATGAAAAAGAAAAATTCACAACCAAAAGGGAGATTTTTAATAAACCTCTCTCAATAACTGACAGAAAACAGACCAAAAAAATCAGAAAAGATACAGAAGATCCGAACAACACAATTAACAAACTTGATCTAATTAATATATAGAGAACACTATATATAGTGACAGATTACACAGTTTTTTCAAGTGCACAAGTGGCATTTACCAATATGCTTAGTCACAAATCAAACCTCAACTAATTTTCAAGGCTTTAAATCATTTAGAGTATGTTCTCTGATCATAGTGAAATTAAACTACAAATGAATAACGAAAAGATATACAATATTCCACATTTGGAAACTAAGGAGACCACTTCTAAATAAACCATAAGTCAAAGTGATATAAGGATTTAATGTAATCCCTACCAAAATCTCAATGGCATTTTTTTGAAAAAACAGAATAAGCCATCCTAAAATTCATATGGAATCTCAAGTTATCCCAAATAACAACAATAATCTTGACAAAGAACAAAGTTGCAGGTCTTACACTTCCCCACTTCAAAACTTATTACAAAGCTACAGTAATCAAAACAGTGTAGTACTGGCATAAAGACAGACATATCCACCAATGGAAAAGAATAGAGAGCCCAGAAATAAACCCTCACATTTATGGTCAAATGACTTTCAACAAGGTGCCAAGATCACTCAATGAGGAAAGGACAGTTTCTTCACCAAATGGAGTTGGGGGAAATTGATATCCACATACAAAAGAAGCAAGTTAGACACTTACCTTACACCATATACAAAAGTTAACTTACAATGGATCAGAGACCCAATGTAAGATCTAAAACTATAAAACTCTCAGAAAAAAACATGGGATGAAAAACTTCATGACACTGGATTTGGCAATGATTTCTTGGATATGACACCAAAAGCAAAGGCAACAAAAGTAAAAATAGATGAATTGGACTACATCAAAATTTAAAACTTCTGTGCATCAAAGGATACTACCATCTGAGTAAAAAGGCAACCTACGGAATAGGAGAAAATATCTGCAAATCATATATATCTCATTCAGGGCTAATATCCATAATATATAAAGAACTCTTAAACCTCAACAACAAAAACAAATAACCTGATTCAGAAATGGGCAAAAGACTTGAATAGACATTTCTTCAAAGAAGATATTCAAATGGCCAACTAGCACATGAAAAGGTGCTCAACCTCATTAATCATTAGGGAAATGTAAATCAAAACTCCAATGAGATGTCATCTCACACCCATTAGGATGGCTACTACTAAAAAATACATACATTTAACAAAATATCAAGTGTTGGTGAGGATGTGGAGAAATTGGAACCCTTGTGCACCATTGGTGGGATTATAAGATGGTACAATTGCTATGGAAAATAGTATGGCAGTTCCTCAAAAAATTAAAAATAGAATTACCACATGATCCTGAAATTCTGGGTATATATTCAAAGGAATTGAAAGTGGGGTCTCAAAGAGATATTTGTATACCCATGTTTATAAGCAGCATTATTCACAATAGCCAAAAGGTGGAAGTAACACAAATCTCCATCGACAGATGCATGGGCAAGTAAAACGTTGTATATACATATAATGGAATATTACTCAACCTTAAAAAGTGGGGAAATTGTGACATATGCTACAACATGGATGAACCCTGAGGCCATTACTCAGTTAAATAAGTTAGTCACAAAAAAGCCAACACTGTATGATTCCACTTATAAGAGGTATCTAGAAAGTCAAATTCACAGAAACAGAGTAGAACTGTAGTTGTCAGGGTCTGGCGGGGAACAGGAAAACAGAGTCGTTTAATGAGTATAGGGTTTCAGTTTGTAAGATGAAGAGTTCTGGAGATTGATTGCACAATAGTGTGAATGTACTTAACACTACTGAACTGCAGTTAAAAATGATTAAGATGGTAAATTTTATGTTATGTGTATTTTACCACAATTAAAAATAAAAAATTTTAGGGGGCCGCCCGGTGGCGCAGCGGTTTAGTCCGCGCTTGGCAGCCCGGGGTTCGTAGGTTCAGATCTCGGGCGCCCGCCGACGCACTGCTCGTCAGCCATGCTGTGGTGGCGTCCCATATAAAGTAGAGGAAGATGGGCACGATGGCCCAGGGCCAGTCTCCCTCAGCAAAAAGAGGAGGATTGGCCACGGATGTTAGCTCAGGGCTGGTCTTCCTCACACACACACAAAAAATAAATAAATAAATAAAAATAAAATAAAATAAAAAATTTTAACAATATTAATTGTAGAATCTAGGTGGTGGATAAATGGGTGTTCACTGTAAAATTCTTTCAGCTTTGCTGTTTGTTGAAAAAGAAGGGAAAATTACAGACCAATTTCTCTGATGAGGAAAAATCCTATATAAAGTATTAGCAAATTGAATCTAAAGACATAAAAAGGAAAATGCATCACAATCAAGAGTGGCTTATTCTAAGACTATAAGAATGTTTTCATATTTAAAAAAAAATCACCACAATATCAGAATATTTTTATTCAGTGCAAAATACTTCTTAATTTCCGCTTAGATTTCTTATTTGACCCATGGGTTACTTTGAAGTGTGTTATTTCCACATATTGTATTTTCCAGATATCTTTGTTATTGACTTCTAATTTTATTTCATTATAGTAAGAGAGCATTTTTTTTGTATGATTTAAATCTTTTAAAATTCATTGGGACTTGTTTCATAGCACACAACATGGTTTATCTTAGTATCAATGTTCTGAGTGCATCTAAAAAGAATGCATATTCTGCTGTTGTCATGTGGAGCATTCTATAAATGTGAATCGGGGCTAGTAGGTTGATGGTGTTGTTCAAGTCTTCTTATATTCTCTCTGATTTTCTGTCTATGATTCCTATCAATTTTTGAGAGTGGGAGTGTAGAAATCTTCTAACTATGGATTTCTGTCTATTTCTCTTTGTACCTTTTGCTGCATGTATTTTGAAATTCTGTTATTTGGTACATAAACATATAGGATTGTGGGAAAAGGATTTGTTTTTTAATAGAGCCAGGTCAACTGTTCTCTACCTAAAAAACAGCCAGGTCAACTGTTCTCTATCTGAAAAACATTATCTTCACCCTACTTCACATTACATTTTTAAAAAGGGTGTTTTTTTTCCCAGATGAATTGTAAATCTAAATAAGAAAGGAACTCATAGAGCTTTTGGAGAAAAACACAGGAACATGTTTTTAAGACCCTGTAGTAGAAAAAGATTTCATTACAGGGTTATAAAAAGTAGTAATCATAAAAGGAAAACTGCTAAGTTATAATACATTAAAATAAAGAATATTTATTCATTAAAATAGTAAGAAAGTGAAAGAGCAAGGTGGGGAATGTTAGAATATCTGTAAATCATATACCTGACAAAGAACCTGTACCCATAGTATATAAAAATGCCTACAAATCAACAAGCAAAAGCCAGACAGACAACCCAATTAAAAAAATGAGAAAAAGGTTTGAGCAAGCACTTGACAAAAGTCATTATATTAAAAAAAAAGATTCTGAGGTATTTAAAGAGTGTGGTTCACATGATATAAAGACTGTTGATACAAAAGTCAATATCTTAATGCCAATAAGCATATGAAAAGCTTAACATTATTCCTCATCAGAGAAATGTAAACGGAAACCACTACACATCCACCACGATGGTTAAAATGAAAAAGACTGACAATATTGAGCATTGGTGGGGATGTGGCACAAAATGGAACTCTCATGTTGCTGATCAGAGTGTAAATTAGTTCAGATACTTTGCAAAATCGTTGGGCATAACAACTGAAGCTACATACACACCTACCCTATGACTTTACAAGTCCATTCCTAGGTATATGCCCCAAATAAAAGAGTGCATATATCTACCAAAAACATGTGTAAACATGTTCAGGGGCCGGCCTGGTGGCGTAGCGGTTAAGTTCGCGTGTTCTGCTTTGGTGGCCCAGGGTTCACCAGTTCAGATCCTGGGCGTGGACCTAATCACTGCTCATGAAGCCATGCTGAGGCGGCGTCCCACAGAGAAGAGCTACAACTCTACAACTATGATATACAACTATGTACTGGGACTTTGGGGAGAAAAAAAGAAAAAGAGGAAGATTGGCAACAGATGTTAGCACAAGGCCAATCTCCCGCAAAAAAAAGAATGTTCAAAGCAGCTTTATTGATAAAAGTCAAAAACCAGAAACAATCCAAATGTCTACCAAAAGGAGAAAAGAGAAACAAATTGATGTACAATCATACTATGAAATAGTACACAGCAGTAACAGAATGAACTGAGACATGCAACATGGATGAATCACAAAAGTATTATGTTGAGCCAAAGGAAACCAGACCAAAAAAAAAAAAGAGTATATTCTATATGGTTTATTTACACAAAGTTCAGGAACAGGCAAAACTAATTCATGGTGACAAATATACGAACAGCTATTTTGGGGAGTGGGGAAAGGTCGATCCTGACTGGGAAAGGTTATAAGGAAACCTGCAGAGAAAGAGAGGTTCTATTTTAATTTGGGCTATACCTACATGAGTGTATATAAATGTAAAAATTCATCAAGCTGTATATTAAAGACTTGTGAACTTCATTATATGTATTATATTTCAATAAAGAAAAAAGGATGAGCTATTAATAGAGTAAAAAAGCAAAGTAATAGAGTGGTGATATATATATATATGACAAAGGACTTATATCCAGAATATATAAAGATCTGAAAAAAATCAATAAGCAAAAAGAGAATAGAAAAATGGGCAAAAGATTTCAACAGCGATTTTACAAAAAAGGATATCCAAATACCCAATAAACATATGAAAGGTGCTCAACTGCATTAGTCAGAGAAACGCAAATTAAAATCACAATGTGATGCCACTACACATCAACCAGAATGACAAAAATTTAAAAAGGACAATATCAAATACTGGCAAAAACGCATAAAAACTGCAACTCTCATTCACTACTGAACAGAATGAAAATTGGCTCCACTACTTTGAAATCACTTTGAAAAACCGACAATATCTAGTAAAGCTGAACACAGGCATACTCCTTATCCACGCCCGGATAGTAGAGATATCCTTAATAAGTAAATATTAGCAGAGCATTTAAAAAAGTAATTATTGCAAGATTAAGATTAAGTTATCTTTATTCTTCTTCTTAGCTCTAGAACTATGAAATTTTAAAAAATCATGAATTATTTTAAATGCAGTATAATCACATTAGATGTATTACTGGCTTAAAGAAAACAATTCATCACTTTTAATATCTCAATAAATAACTGAGGCCAGACACTTGCAATGAATAATATTTTATAAATTTTTTTTTCACATTTACCAACAGACCTCAATGCTGAGCCCTGCAGGGATAAACTAGAGAAATGCCTGGCCAAGTGCCAACAGCTTCACCTTTTTGCTGAGATTCATGTTCTCCATCTTAGCCTTCAGCAGCTTCATCTTATTCATAGTTATTGAATTTTCAATTATCTGTTGCCCAGAAGGAGAAGGTTCAATTTCTTCATCCTCATCAGTGTACAAATTATACACGGAACCACCACTGCAAAGAAAACAATAATTACTACTGACATGTGCCTGATATTTCCCCAATGACTAAAAATACTCTATGTGCAATAAAAACTAGATGCTGCTAATGATAAAACAATAAATCTATCTTGCCAATGTAAATTTAAGGCAAATTTATTTCTTAGGAGAAAAAAATGAATGGGGATAAATACCATGATCTAGCATTACTGAAAATCTAGTACAGCTGAGCTTTTTTGAAGTCAGTATAAGTGAAAATCTTTTGGCACCTGCTGTATCACTCCCCCAGAAGCAAAATCCATTTCCACAAGAATGTTCTGATTTCATTTTATATGCCATGGCTAATAATTGCGGAACTTAGACCACAGGCTGTTCAGATTTCCATTAATCAGAATAAAAAAAGAAATTGACAAAGAAGAAACATCTAGATTTTTATTCACTCTGAGAGGATTCTCACTAAAAAAGGAACTCACACATAGGTGTCATCAGAACATTTCCTGTTCTTAAAGACAAAAAAATAAGGATAATTTAAGATTTTTTTCAGTATGTTTGGAAATGTAACCAACTAGAATAGCATAGATTTTAGAAATAAAAATGACACCCCAGGCAAATCACAACACAAATTATTAAACATGTAAAACATTTCAATTACTGATCAGTCACCATGACCTTCATTCAGACCTTAACATAATTATGATTTGGAGCCTCTTCTCTTTGACTGACTAATAAAACGGCTCTTATCACACTGTCCTCACATTTATACTTACATATCTATCTTTCCCTCTTACTGCCCCATATGTTAGCAAGTTGAAAGCGGATATTAGGCCTTACTCATCTTCCCAGTCTTAGCACCTGGCATAGTGCTTGGCACATATTTAATAAATGTTTGTTGTACTGAACACAAACATTATTGAAATTTCATTCAGCTTTTTCAATAATGGGAAAATTAGAATGGTAATGGTTTGAAAAAAACTCTAGCTCAGCATATTTGAAAAATGACTGAAGTTTTAAATAGAGCAGATTAGGAATGTGTATTAGTCACCGTGCCTGGCTGACTTATAGGAAAACTGAAGTATGTATCTATGCTAAAGAAGTATGAAGGTTGATAAGATTTCAATACGGTTGTAAGAAATGGAAACAATTTAGGATAGCCTTAATAGGACATGTTCCATAACACTTCTGAAGCACATACTACTACCACACAAAGGCAAAGGAGAGAGTGGATAGTCTCATTCCTAAATTTTACATAATGAACTGATGACATCTTGAAATCATGGGTTAATTAGACACACAGCAGGGATGGGTACCAGAAAGAACAATGACAGGAATTGGTCTCCATAATCAGTTTAGTCCCTAGTGCCTGACTCGTCGCCATCACTTCTATCTATTGTAGATGCCTACCACAGCATGAAAACTGACACAACGGACATTAACATTGCTACCATTGACTGAATGCCTATTCCACCAGGCACTTTCCACATATTATTCCTAATCCTCACAAAAACTATACTTACATATCACCTTTGTGATATTATATCCCACTTTATAATTGAAGAATGTACAGTTGAGAGAGGTTAACTGATTTTGTTCAAGAGCAAAGAGCTAGTAAATGGTGAACCTAAAATTTAAATCTCCTGTCTGTCTGGTTTCAAAGTCTATTCTTTATACTACTTCCTGTTACTTTCCCAGGCACCAAATAACAGACCTTACTTGTGTACCCAAATAAGTGACAGAACTTATATATGTATAGGCTCTTGTCTTGAGATGAACTATATCTGAAAAGGAGGGTTGAGTGAATATTTTTGCCAGTTCACTCTTGGAGTTAGAAAAAACAATTCAAATATACTCTCTATTCTTGGTTACCTTGCAATATTTTAACTTTGAGTACCTCTCTATTATATCCTGTTGTATTTCAACTTTAAGTACCCATATTGAACACTCAAAGAGGTTTCTGACTCAAGCTTCCTGTCATAAAAAACTGGTCCTTTACTGTTTTCCCATGGAGAACAGTGTGGGTGTGTATATATAAGTATATAAAAAAGTACAGTCATGATAAATATTTCATTAGATGCATTTTAGAGGATAAAAAACACTTTTAAATTCACCTAATTTTTTTCAAAGAACCACATTATTGTGTTTTCTTTCACAAAGCATAGATTCATGAGATCAGTTAGAAGCCAACCATAATTTTTTTCTAAATGGAAAAATATAACTAGACTAGGATAACATAGTAACTTGTAAACTTAATCCAAAAATGTCTGTCTTTATATTTAAATATTCTAAATATTTTCTCTCCGGCTATATTTAACTTTTTATAAACCTTTTAATCTAATAATATGATTAAAGATAAGAGATGGGCAAATGTAATATTTATTTCAATAAGAATATTGTTCATCCCAAAGCCAAGTCTTCACGTAACTTTCACAAACAATTTACCATTTAATTAAGTCTTGCAATGCCTCCTTTTATTTCTTTCTACTTAAAAAAGCAGTAAGGTGGCATAATTAATAAAAAGAATTGAGACTAAAAACGACTGATACTAGATTTTGTATCAGAATGAATCAAATAAGCACCCAATTCTCAATGTTTCTTCTTAGAGCAGGAATTGGCAAACTACGGCCACAGGCCAAATTCAGTCTACCACTTATTTATGTGGCCCACAAGCTAAGAATGGTTTTTACACTTTTAAATGTTTGAAAAAAATCAAAATGATAATATTTTATAACATGTGAAAATTATATGAAATTCAAATTTATGTCCATAAATAAAAAGTTTTATTGGAACATAGCCACACTCACTTGATCACATACTGCATATGGCTACTTTTGCACTACAATGGCAGGATTTGAGTAGCCACAACAGCAATTGTATATGGCTCTCTCACTGCTTTGCACTGTAGCTTGGCAGACTACAAATCACAGTGGCAAAGCCATAAATCAAGGCATTTTGAGTGCCATATGTATCACTGTATTGTGACCTTTTTTTTAATACCAATGTATTACCCAACATATCTACCTAAGAAGAGTGGACTTGGAAAGTTGCAGTTTTAAGGCACTGTAGAGAGTGCCTTATTTTGTTATCCGTTAAATGGCAAAGCATTGTGAATGACACTACAGTTATGCTAAAGAAAAACAATATATTTGGACATTACCAGACTAAGCACTCATCATAATATTCCCAACTTGCAGGTCAGAAAAATTAGAAAATTTAAAGTAAAAAATGAAAATGAGACAGCAACCAAAATAAGTTTCTGAGTGGCTTATTTACTAGGCACAGAAGGAAATCTGTTTACCAATAGTGAATTAATTAAACCACATTTAATTACAGCAGTTGAAGAAATGTGTCCAGAGAAAATAAACTTGTTTCAAGACTACTCCTTCAGCAAGAACAATTTCTCAAAGAGTTGACAACATTGGAAGCAACATCAGTAGTCAATTAAAAAATAAGACAAATGATTTAGAGTCGCTTTCCTTGGCTTTTGATGAGTCAACATAAATTATCAATACTGTTCAGCTGCTTTTGTGTATTCAGGGCATCAATATCAAGTTTGAAGCGACTGAAGAACTAGCTCCTATGAACAGTCTGCATAAAACAACTACAGGTAAGAATATTTTCAAAGAAGTTCCTAAAACACTAATTCAGTACCACTTGAAGTGAATTCTGCTACATTTGATGGAGTAAAAAATGTGTGGAACAGAAAATAAGTTTAGTTGGACAAATTTACAAAGCTAATGAAAATGTAAAGTGTTTAAAGCCTATGGCTACTCACTGTATTATTCATCAGCAGGTATTCTGCAGTAAATAATTGAATCTATCATGTATTATTGAACCAGTAGTGTCAATGGTAAACTTCATTTGTCTCGTGGACTTAATTATCAGTTCAATGGCTTGGCAGTAGTAGTTTTATTGTCATTTTTTTTTAGCTCAGGGCTGACATTTAATTTTTCTGAACGAGAAGAACCGCCCTCAACTGCTAATATCAAACACTGAATGCCTTTGGAAATTAGTTTTTGCTGGGTACTTGATAACGTTTCTTAGTGAATTCCACCTAAAATTAAAAGGCAAAACAGTAACTTACATGAGAAACTTATACTGCAGTAATGTCATTCTGACAACAACTAATTACTCTGAATCACATGTAATGACACACTTTCAAAAGTTAAAAAGGAAGCGAGATCTCCATTTCCAAACAAATTTGCAGCAGACATTCTTTCCGAACTCAAACTATACTCCCACCAGCGTTTTCATACCCTGTTGCAAGTTAAAGGAAATTTCTATATTTCAAAATCTATTTAAATGTGCACTTGAGGAGTTCCACCTATCTTCAATTGGACGTGATTAATCTGCAATGTAATGGCATGCTAAAGACAAACAGCAAGAGAAGACTCCAACAGAATTCTATAAAGGCTATCCAAGTGATGAACATGCTCAATTAAAATCATATGCTCATGAACTGATATCAGTATTTGATAGTACCTATCTGTTTGAAAAGAAATTTCAAAGATAACATACATAAAATCTTATTAGAGATCAATATTAACAGATGAACTTTTGCAAATGATTTGCAAATTTGATAGGCAACACTAATTTTCAACCCCAATTAAGTAAAATATTACTCCCACAAAAAAGAATTCCATTCTTCTCATTAGTAAACATGATTTATATATACACAGACAGAAGTACTCAATTATTCTTTTATTTTGAATTTTGTCGGTAAAAATTTTGCGGAAATTTGTTTTCTCTCTTATGGTGTAAGTACTTACATAGTATCTTGATTTTATGTCTTGGCCTAAAAATCCTAAAATGGTTACTACCTGGCCCCTTACAGAAAAAGCTTGCTGCCCTCTCTTGTAGAATAAGAAAGCTTCTCCTAGAATAGGCAAGATAAATGTCCTTCAAGGTATTACCAGAAAAAGTTTTCTATTCCCCTTTCTCTTCCACCCTATCCCTTGTCCAATTCTGGAAGGTGAATAGAAAGGGAGAGAAAAATTTAAAAATTATCTTGAGAGGAACAATAATACAATTTCAACTGAAATCCATGGCAACATTTGGGTTATGTCTTAAACACAAATATAAGTTGGCAGGGGGAAAAATGGAGTAAAAGGAGGAAATAACATTTCAAGCAAAGGGGAAAAGATGTGCAAAAACATGGCATAATGAAAGAGACCTGAAAAATTGATGACGACAAGTTGCAAAGGGCCTTACATGCTAAGCTAAGGAGCTCAGGTTCTCCCTTAGGAAAAGAGAACCGAAGAGGATGTGCTAAGGAAGAAAACCAAAACAGTAAGCTAGCACATAGAGAGACTGGTAAGACAAGACTCTATTCATGGTCCAAGTGAGAGACACTGGATTAAGGCTGCAGCCCTCATTGCTCCCTCTTCTCTACTTCAAGCCCACATGTTCATGCCACTTTTGAAGCGCTAACCAGATCCATTTGTCACCACCTGCTCTCTGTGGCCACAAAGAAAGGGTCTGATCTTTCTTCCACATAACACTCTGTGGTAGGCAGAATCCTAAAGCCATCCGCACGATTCCCAATCCCTGGTGCTCACACCATGGATATTCTCCTACCCCTGAGTGTGCACATGACCCATGACTTGCTTCTAGCCAACAGAAAACGGCAAAAGTAAAGGGATTTTGCAGATGTAATTTA
Organism: Tapirus indicus; assembly: GCA_031878705.1. Lineage (NCBI taxonomy): Eukaryota > Metazoa > Chordata > Mammalia > Perissodactyla > Tapiridae > Tapirus > Tapirus indicus. The sequence continues at coordinate 79,120,520 of CM062921.1, forward strand.
GGCCCCAAATCAGTTGATTTTGAGTTAAAGGGAGCTGAGGGCAGCCTCTAGCCAATAGCCAGCAAAAAAGTCAGGGCCCTCAGTCATATAATCACCAGGAAATGAACTATGCCAACAATGTGAATGAGCTTGAAAGTAGATTCTCTTTCCCAATCAAGCCTCCAGATAAGAGTGCACCTTTGTCAAAACCTTGACTGCAGCTTTGCGGGGCCCTGAGCAGAGCACCCAGCTACACTGTGCCTAGACTCCTGACCCACAGAACTGTTCTCCAGACTGTATGGTATTTTTTCTATGAATGGTTTTGCCACTAGATTTTTATATTGTAGGATTAAATTTAGTTATCTGTAATATCTTTCCTTCCTTTGTCTGCCTGGCAAACTCCTACTCCTCTTTTAAGGTTGCTACTTCTCAGAGTTTGTCCCTAACACCCCACCTTTCAGGCAAAATGAAGGCCCTCTCATCTGGTTTTCCAGAGATGTTGGTATGTTTTTTCAACATTATATTATAGATACTATTTTTAGCAGATTGCATGCTCCATGAAGGAAAGGACAATAATCTTTGTAACCCAGTGCCTAGTGTAGGGACTATCTACACAAGTTCAGTAAATGTTTAGTGACTTAAAAGTGAAAGTAGATAAAGAATCATAGTAAGATAGAGCACAGAGAAACTTACAGGTGACCTTGTCCAATTCCCTAATTGTTCTATTGCCTAGCTAAGTACCTTGAGGTTGTTTCCCTCTGATTTTAGAAGTAATATAACAACTCCTCGGCTTTACAGAGTAGGAAAATAAGACTAGAGAAGTAAAAGAGATTTATCTACTTTTAACCAGCAAAGTTAAATTCTGAAAAAAGATAGCAATTTTCGGTTCAACCCTTTCTATTATGCCAAGGTTGTATAATAACACACTATTAAATAAGACTCTATAAGTGGGCATCTTAGAGTTTCATAAAAGGACAGAAATAAATCTTTTGTATGACAATATTCTATTCATAAAGAAATTTCAGTTTTGGAAATTACTTTTTAAGTATCAAACATATGAAGGACAATTTCAAAATTACATGCCTGGGGCAAGGGGGGCAGGGAGAATGCACGAAATTTAGTTAGTCTTATGAATACAGTAAGATTATTTTGACAACATAAGCAAAAAGGTTTATGGAATGTATTGTACAGTGTTCTCCTTTTCTAAATGAGACATGCAAATGAAAACCTATTTACCTTAAAGATTCAGATAATGGTGTTAAAGTGCCATCTCCCCTATCTACTACACGAAAGAAATTCAATTGATCTCCTTCTCGGTATACCAAAAATGTAACTTTTTTGTTGCAGGAGGTCTTCTCCCAGACCTCATCTCGACTGGAATCCATGTACTCAGCCATCTCCCTAAGTGGATCTTCCATAGGAACTACAAATGGAAAAATTGATAAACAAGCTTTCAATTTATATCAAGTTTTATGCATCTTGGTACAGTGACAGAACATAATGTGCTGAATTTGAACAACAACCCTGTGCAGACAACATATACATGATATTTTCCAAATAAGTTCCTGGTCTTTTTATAGTTAAAACAGAATTCCCTATGATGTATTAATATGAAAGAAATAAAATGCATTATTATGATGTTATGTACAAAGACAGGGCTTAACCAAATACATGAGGTTTTTCCTATGCCACTAGAATCTATATATTTGTAGATTCTATGACATAATTATCTATGACTGTTTTCTCTACATCTTCTGCTTCCTATATTTTCCAATGTTGGTTCCAACGATCAATAATTAAAAAGCAATATGAATCCCACTTAGATGAAAAAAATAAATACACACACATAATTGGGAGACATATGTTAGAAATTAGAAGCAAGTGAATTCCTCTTTTTCTTTTTGGTTTTAGATAAAGGCTGATTCTTCTTGATGTGAAGTTAGGTAGTTAAAAGTACACAATAACTCAGAATACAAGGGGGCCACTTAGTGTACTAAAACTGCAATGTGTGTCCTCGTCAGTCTGTTGTTTCTTGAAAGCATCCTCCCAGGACCCCAACTGTCCTGGTATGTATCCGTCCAGTCAGAGCACAAATACCAGGGCAAAGCCCCCAATACTGGTAGGATCTAGAAGCCTGGAGTTGTCCTCAGGTTTGAGTGGATTGAAGCCATCGCTACAACCCACTCTCATACACAGCAGCCACAGATTCCACTCCTGTGGTGGAAATGGGCCTCAAGAGATTGCTGGCTCACAGGGTGAATGTTCTAAAAGCCTCTGAACTCCAGACTTGGGAGTCTAAGTAATGGTTACAAGGGGGAAAAAAAAAAGTTTTCTCCCAAAGACATTCTCATGTTAAACTGGAGAAACATTTGCTCTTTCCTAAAAGAGGCAACAATTTTTCAAACTCCATAACTTTCATTCAAGTAGCTTACATATTAACAGAATCACAGTGCTGTACTACCCTCTACAAAGTTACAGCAATAAGAAAGATTAAACTCTGAAAGTAACAAAGTAAAAACATCAAACATGTTCCCATATCCTAAATTCAACACCACCACTACTAAAACACAAAAACTTTAGAACTATAATAAGATTTAGCTCATTTTATAAAAATATTTTGATGTTGTGATTGTTTCATAGGCACAAAATGTGTAAATATTAAAAGACATTTTAAAACAAGTTCTTGCCATTTTTAAGTTAATGCTACACTTTCCACATTACATTAATAAGAAATAAAAACTATGCTATTGCCATTACTAAAGCCAAATGAAAGCCTTGCTTAAACCAATACAGTATGCCTTACTTAGGGAATCACTGGGATTGAATACATATATGCACATATGTGTATGTATGCACACACTTTTTCATAACAGAAAAATCATTTAGATTTCTTCAGGTATAAAACGTTGTATATATAGTTTAGGATAAAGTTTAGTTTTAGCAAGTATTTTCTATGCTGTTTTGATAATGGTTCATTTACAAATAAATTTAGAAGCTAAACGTTATCGGAACTCACATGATAAAAGTACTGCCTAAATCATAATTTTCAAATAAGACTAAATAGCTAAAAAAATATGGTTTTTCAAATACAATATGGAAAAGTGCTAGATCTGGGTACAGTTTTTCTTTTCCACAAAGTTTTCAATGATGTAAGGTAGACAACAGCAAGCTTTTAATTATAAAAAAAAAGTTGATTTAATAAAGGAAAATTATTAAAAACAATTTAAAATATCAAAAAAAATAGACAAGTTCTAGGTACTGATTTTTCAATTTACAAACCAGGCATGGAAAGTTGTAGGGAAAAGAAAGTATTACAATGCTTCAACTACCAAAGGGTAGTGATGCCCTGCATTTTCATTTTGTTAAAAAAAACCATATATTTTTAACTCAGAATCTGTAGTACTTATACTCTTCCTCATAAATATAAAATAATTTTAGTCCTAGTAAGAAAAGTAGGTGCTTTGATTAAACACCCTGGTTTAAAGATAATACTATACACAAAATAACCAACTTTCAAAAATATAATACAATGGAGTTCACATGTCATTAAACGCTATATAATTCTATCTTGCTATAATGGCTCAGTAAACTAGGGTTCTTGCACTACCCTTAGAATCGGTACTATAAACATCACCTTATGTCACATAGGATAATTTCATAAGCCCAATTAATAACAAGTCCCTGATATCAGGAGTGCTAGTTAGTCTGCTCTAACATTATCTTTGGTTTTTTGGGGGTTTTTTTGTTTTGTTTTGTGAGGAAGACCAGCCCTGAGCTAACATCCATTGCCAATCCTCCTCTTTTTTGTTGAGGAAGACTGGTGCTGGGCTAACATCCGTGCCCATCTTCCTCTACTTTATATGGGATGCCGCCACGGCATGGCTGACAGGGCAGTGGGTCGGCGGGTGCCCGGGATCCGAACCTGCGAACCCTGGGCTGCCAAACGCAGACTAAACCACTGCGCCACTGGGCAGCCCCTATCTTTGGTTTTTTTTAACCTATCCAAAACAGTTCAACAGCCAAGTAACATATCTCACAAAATCCTCTTCAAGTAGCTAGGAAAAGGATAGTAATAACCTTATTTTCTAACCAAAATTATGAAGCATAGAAATAAAATTTGACTTGTGGAAGACATAAGCCAGCAGTGGAATTAATATTTAACCTTCAGTTTTCTGGTTAGTGAAGGATCAAACAAATATGAAGGCCTTCCCCAAAATGAGGCTCGCAGAGCCAGACTGCTCTGAGCAGTCTAAGGATGTCTCCACTTGGTGAGGATTCATGTGACATACGTGAATCAGGGACCAATGTGAACACTCCCAGTTCTTCCCATGCTTAGAACTTTCTTGCTAATCAAGTCTCTGCTCACATCACCTTCTCCGAGGGCCCTTCCACGATTGTCCTCCTAGTACCCACTTCCACAGACTCTATCACGCTGCCCTATTTCCTCCACAGCACTTACAACTGCTTGAAGTGATGTCGATCCTCTACATGTTGAGTGTGGGCACTATCATGAAGCAGGGACTTGTTCTCCCATGGAACACTGCACTGACATCCAGTAGTTACTCAAAGTGTATTTGTTGAATGAATGAATGGAACCCCAGAGACCACCCACATTCTGAAAAAGGATTCAACAGGGCCATGATAATATCCATGAAACTCAAATGCATCCCAAACCAGGTGAACAGGCATCTTTGGAACTTTCTATAATAATCATTATCCCAGGAGTCAAAGACTCAGTGGATAAAAAAAAGCAACAAGACTGGTATGAACCTACACAAAATGATAACAACATAATAATTATACTATGCCATCTCATTTTCATTCCCTATACTGGTGAGGTTTTTAAATCCCCCTGAATTGAATCAGAAATCATGAGATTTTCTGGAATAAGAGTTCCTGCCTCTGTGCATTCAGGCTTTAAAGAACAATGCTAGAGAAACAAATGTGGTTCTTCTAAGACATAATAGCAGAAAGAGAAACTGGCTAAAACTTGAGGCTATAAAAACACCAACTGGCCTGAAAATTATTATTGTCAAATTGCTTTAATATACATAATTTTAACATATGCCTACCTCTTCTAGTATTTATAGGTCCACCACGCATAGCCAATACCAGCTTCAAGGTACACCCTTCTGAAATGCTGTGGATAGTTAACACAAAAATAAACCACAATCATCAAAACGCATTCAGTGTTGAATATACACATAATTATGTGCTGGTTTATCAGGCATAGTACCTACACTCTGAAATATAAAAAAAAGATACAGCAATGTACATAAAGATACAATGTTAACTTACTTGTTTGTATAAATAATGAAAAAGTAAAGAAGTTCTCATAATCCTTAATATGACATGAAATCTCAGAATAAAAGTACTGCAAAGGAACTCTGTGATCATGTGGTTTAGCCCTTTCACTTCACATGTAAGGAACAAGAGGCTCTAAGAAGAATAGAAGCTTGTCAAAGACCCAAGGCATTAGAAAACAGCAGATCTATTTAATAAAAGAGAAAAATAGCAAATCTACAAGGTCTCCTGACTCTCAGTACTCTTCCAGCTACTCCACATTGCCTCTGATCCTTCTGCTCCTTAAGAGTGAAGAATTATGTGAGAGAAGGGAGAAAGAAAAGGGTCAGAGAGTACATCTGTAATCAGCGGGGCTCACAGTGTCACTTATAACCAAAGGAGGGCAGAATGAAAAATGAAAGACTTGGTGAAGAACAATAACTGTCTCACCCAGAACTCCTGTGAAAATGGAAAGAAAAGGAATATGGCCAGGTGGGAATGGGTCAATATTCAAAAAAGGGAGTAAAGAAGGCAAGATCCGAAGAAGATTTAAAAAGGCAGGGGATAAATAGCTTGACGTGTATAATGAAAAGGTAAAACAAAGAATCGGAGGACAAGGATCAAGTAGTATGGGGTACTGAGCCAACACATCTTCAAGTTCGGGTTTACACTGAACTCTAGGGATCAGAGCTATTCAGAAGAAGAGACATGATGCGAGGATTCAGAAGAAAAACACTGTATATGGAGTCATAATTCTGAGTGTCTATAAAACAACTAATAATCAATTACACTCACTTGTAATCTTTCAAGCAATATTCATCTTCAAGTTCCATGTTATTCCAAATTAAGTGCTGCTGACAGATAGGAATACCTTAGGGGAAGGTTATAAAAAAATGGTTAAAAATTCAACAGAACCTTCAAAAGAGTATGACACAAAGCTATTTTACTCAAGAACCAATAATAATAACAACAATAAACACACTTCTAAACTGAATGCTAGGTGCTTAAATTTAATTTACCTTTTCATTATTTTTATTATTAAATTAAAATTTACAGAATCATAGGTAAAAGGCATGGCTAAAAGTAGATGTAGTCCAATCCACTTGCTTTAAAAAAGAACAATATATTTCAGTAACTCTCTGGCCTTGAAACAATGACATTAGTGAACCCTTTAAAAGACAAGATATCATGAAATCAGCTCTGAAGAGTTTAAGATTTAAGGCCTAGAAGACAGTTCTAAATGCTGTTCAGTCTTTATTCAGTTATATTCAGTGTTAAAAGTATATTATGGGGTGGGGTGGGATGAAGTGGGCTAAAATGTACAAACTCCCAGCTATAAAATAAGTGTAATGTACAACTTTGAAATGTACAAAGTGTAATGTACAACATAGGGACTACAGTTAATAATATTGTGTTGTATATCTGAAAGTTGCTAAGAGAGTAGATCTTAAAAGTTTTCATCACGAGAAAAAAAATTTTGTAACTATGTATGGTGATAGATGTTAACTAGACTTCTTGTGATCATTTCACAATATATACAAATATCAAATCATTATGTTGCACATCTGAAACTAATGTTAATTATATCAAAATAAAAAAATATAGAACATTTAATTTAGTTTACTGTCCTTAGGGGTTTATATTCTAAATATTTCTTCCCAGAGTAACATGCTCACTTGAAATAATGAATGTTTATGTGAGTTTAGTGATTAAGATGGCATCTTTCATATCTCTTCTGAATGGAAAGGTCAATAATCTTGAAAAAGGGCAGAAAATATAATTTCCAATTAAAAACATTAATATATTAAAAAATTCCTTCAACCTCAGTGTTTGTATGTGATTATAGTTCATTATTGTATGTTAACATGCTTTTTTGTACAGCCTGAACATTAACTACAGAATAAGTTAATCTTGAAAAAAAAGTAAATTATGGACAATTTTCAAGGCTGAATATTATGGTCTACAACATAGTTTTTTTACATTTCTGAGATGTTAAAGGAATATAAGGCAGATTCCATACTCTGGCATAATTAACATTTTTTTTGGCAAACTGCACATTTGAATGTCCAAAGAAAATTTGGACTATACTAGCCAGAGAGTGACCACTGTCTACTCAATAGAACATTTAACGGACACTTAGATAGATGATAATCTTTTTCAAATATCTCACATACTGCCTTCTCAAATTACTTTTGCTTATGATACTATAAAATAAGTTGACTAGAATAATAACAGTTATAAGTGGTACATGTGCTAGCATTTATTATAAGCCAGGCATTGTTATAAGTGTTTGACCTATGTTATCATAATTCAACTGCAACAACAATCTTGTGAAGTGGGCATCGATATTATGCTTATTTCACAGGTTATAAAACTGAAATACTGAGAGATTAAGTGACACACAGAGAGCACGTGGACTAGAGATGTGAAGCCCCAGCAGGCTCACTCCAGAGACTGCACTCTTAACCTTCATGCTAATCAGTCTCTAGAAAATCAGCCTCTGTAAAGCAAAAGTAACTGTCTGGGGGATATGTTTCAATAGTGTTGCCTATTAGCAGACCTGAATGTCTACTAAATGTTCAACAAATGCTCCAAAAGATCATCATGGAATACAGCCCACAGGAGTTGAGGGGGGTAGATATACACATATCTCCCAAATGCAACAGTTCACTTCTTTTGATTCCAGCTAAAAAAGAATGCCGGTAAGGAAAGGCTTTTAAGCTAGAAATTATCACACGCTAAAAGTATTTTAATATTTTAAAAAATATTTAAATGTGCCTAGGTCATCTTTTCAAACAAAATTATAGGATTTCACAAGCACAACTAGAGAAAGCAATTTGGGCAAGTAATACCATGTGTACATTCAACCAACACTGTACAGTAGTATTCTGTAATGGAAACTTTAGAATTGGATTGAAGACACAGTAACAACACTGCTTAGACACAACTCTGGTAATCACTTTTAATGAACTTAGCCATCATTTAGCAGACTGAAAAAATAGAAGGCTAGCAGGCAAGACAGGGTGGCAAGAAGCATCAAGACTGAGCTATGGTCCTGACAGCTACTTGAGTTGCTACTTGAGTTGCTCCTTTAAGGAGGTCATAGGTAATTGACCTCTGTAAGTCTTAGTATCCTCTCTTGCACATTAAAAAAGACAAGGGTTTCTACCACGCACACTTTTAGAATCTCAAATATATAAAACAAACCAACTTTGCTCTAATATAGGGTTGCCAGAGTTAGCAAATAAGAATCTGGCAACCCTATTTAAAGGTGGCCCTTTGCCTTTAAACCTCAACTCTTATTTCTTGCACAACTAAATCCAGAAAAATTAATTCCTATAAAACAAACATGTCTTCCAAAAAAACAGATTACATATATACAAATTTTCTATTGTTTTAAAACTTTTTACAAATTAAAATATTTATTATAAAAATAACAGTCATTTGTGAAAAGTAGACAATACAGAAATACATGAAAGAAAATAAAAACTACATGTAATCCTAAAGCCAGCAGAATCTATTCTTAACATTTTGGATATATTTACTTTTAAAATTTATTTTTTTAATAAAATGGGATAACATTTTGTGAGCTGTTTCATAAACTGGTTTTTTCACTTAATATATTGTGTACATTTTTTCACATCAATAAATAAAAATATATATTGTGTTCAGTGACTGGATGGTACGCCAATATATGCTTCCATCATAATTTATTTACCCAGTCCCGTAAGAGATATCTTCATCTCTCCAATTTTTCACTATGATAAACAAAGTTGTGTTAAGTGATATGTGAGTGTGAGTATATTTGTGAATATATACACGTGTGTGTATTCATCCTCTCGGGCTGCAAGAATACCATATAATACCATAGACTGGATGGTTTAAACAACAGAAATTTATTTTTCACAGTTCTGGCAGCTAGGAAGCCCAAGATCAAGGTTCTAGCAAAGTAGGTTTCATTCTGAAGCCTCTTCTCTTGGCTTGTAGGCAGCCAGCCTTTTCCTGAGTGTGCACAGAGACAGGGGAGCTCTCTGCTGCCTCTTCTCATAAGGGCACTAATCCCATCCAGGGAGTCCCACCCTCATGACCTCATCTCACCCTAATGACTCAAACAAGCTTCTCTTGTCTTTGTTAGAATTGTCATACAGATATGCACGTGTTTGAGAACATGATCATATCTGCATTTAGAAAATAAACCAGAATCAATATGACTTATGGATAATTAAAGACAATGGTGAACCATAGCTCCCATCTCCCAATATTTCCTCCAAAACAACACAGAACAAGAAGGGAAATTAATCTACACAGAAACCATGTCCTCAGCCCTCATAACTTGAAGACAGAGAATGTCCAAACTTCAAAATAACTGGGAATAAAAAGGGGTAACTACCCAATCCCAGTGGGCAGTCTCATGCTACCGCCTCGGCAGGGCTGACTGAGAAAAATTTTGGAGAAGACAAGAGAGGGAAGCTAGTGACGGTACAGAAGCTCGATATAAAACCATGATGACGAAGAAGAAGGCCATTCTAAGTCTGAAAAGTCTACAGGAAGGACTCAGGTAGATCAGAGCACTGACCACAAGGAAGGTACTTTAAAGCCAAGCAATTTGATGGAGCTTCTACGGGAGGCAAAACACAAAAGAGGAAGATCATCCTCTAGAGATTCAGTGGTCAGGTGGAAAAGGAGCAAGGGGTGAAAAATGAAGAGTCCTGCAAGACAAAAGAGAACCACAGAATTGGAGGACTCACAACCACCCCCAGCCCCAATCACCACAAAACATCTACTAAAATCTCTGGACATTGCTATACTGACAGAGAGAGCACTATTAAACAGAATCTGTAAAACACCCCAATACTGCAAAAATCAACAGAAAAATTTAAAAATCCATACAGAATTAATAATAAAAATTAGAAAACAAAATGCCACACCTATCAACCAAGGTAAACTGTACCCAGAAGCATAGCCATGAAGCAGAAGCAAACTGTAAGGCCATACTCCAAAAAGAGTTAAATGTGCTCAAGCACATCGAAGGTATGAAAAAAAAAAACCTTTGAATCAGAAATTCGAAGATAAGAACAGGAAATGTCAAAAACAAACAAACAAAAAACCCAGGGAGAAATAAAAAAGAGAGCTGACTGAACTCAGAAAAGAAATGGAGGAAAAAGACAAAATTATCTCAAAAACGAAAAATAAATTACAAGATACCCAAAGATACTAGACTCAAATACATATTTAGTAAGGGACAAGGTAGGAAAACAACCAAAAGAATGAAAATGACATAAAGAAAGAAGTAAGAAGGGTCAGAGAGAAAGTAGTGGAAATGGGAGATAGGCCAAGAAGGAATAATATTCATATTATCAAAGTCCCTGAAAAAGAAAAACAAAACAGTGGACCAGAACTGATATTCAGAATTATAATCCTGGAAAACTTCCAGAAATAGAAAAAGACCTGAATCTACACATTGAAAGGTCCCCCTAGGTACCTGGGAAAATTAACCCAGAACTATTAGGCCCAAGAGAGTAATAAATCTATTCAATTTCAACGATAAAGATAAAATCCGCAACAGCTATACATACACACACAAAAATCAAATATGTTATAAGGCAAAAGAATTAGATTGAACTCAAAAACAAAAAAACAAATAATCTGATTTTAAAATGAGCAAAGGACTTGCATAGACATTTCTCCAAAGAAGACATACAGATGGCCAACAAGCATATGAAAAGATGGTCAACATCACTAATAATCAGGGAAATGCAAATCAAAACCACAATAAGATATCACACTGATTAGGATGTCCACTATCAAAAAAACTCAGAAAATAGCAAGTGTTGGTGAGGATGTGGAGAAATTGGAACCCTTGTGCACTGTTGGTAGGAATACAAAATTGTGCAGTCACAATGGAAAACAGTACAGAGGCTTCTCAAAACATTAAAAATAGAACTACCATATGATCCAGCAATTCCATTTCTGGGTTTATATTCAAAAGACATCAGAATCTGGTAAAGATATTTACACATCCATGTTCACTGCAGTATTATTCACAAAAGCCAAGAGATGGAAACAACCTAAATGTTTATCAATCAATGACTGAAGAAAGAAAATGTGGTATGAACATATAATAAAATATTAATCAGCCTTAAAAAAGAAGGAAATCCTGTCACATGCTACAACATGGATGAACCTTGAAGACACTCTACTAACTGAAATAAGCCAATCACAAAAAGACAAATGTTGCATGATTCCACTTACATGAGGTATCTAAAGTAGTCAAACTCTTAGAAAGAAGAATAGCGGTTGGTAGGGGCTGGAAGGAGGGAGAAAAGCAGAGTTGTTCAATGGGAACAGTGTGCCTACCACAGCTACAAAAAAAGTTCTCAACTTATAAGAACTTACCAAAGAATTCTGCATCCGTGATTGCTTCCTGAGGAATCTAATAAGAGGATGAGCTTCATCCAAACCAAGATATGAGCAGAAAAACCTCAGCAAGAAGATTAATAGTGGGCATTTAAAAATATACAAATGTACATCTAAGACTAAAACAAAAGTGGGAATGAAGGTTGGAAGGCTAATATAGAAATGTTCTATGTTGTGACAAAGTAGGATTTTCAATTTGCCACACTGCACAACACTCAACTATAAGCTGTAGACAAAAAATACACCTACACTACAATGATTCAGAAAGGCTAAAATAAAGAGATGGACAAAAGTATATAAGCTAACAGAATCAAAAAGGGAGAAGTGTGGCAATCCGGATTACCAGACAAAGTAGAATTCATACCCCAAAGTATCAAATGTGACAATGAGAGATGTTTTTTAACACTAAAATTCATAGTGAAGATGTAACACTTATGGATATTTTTATGTATTAAATAACACAAGTAACTACCTTTATTAAACAAAAGTGATAGAAGATGCCAAGAGAGAGAGAAACCATAATAGGAGACTTTAATATACCTTTCAGTACATGACAGATCAAGCATGAAAAAAATACATAAAAAGATAAAACACCTAAACAACATAATCAATGAGATAGACCTTTATTACGCTTAGACACTAAGAATACACCTACTCAAGTGTCCATGGAACATATACAAAAACTGATCATATATTAGGTCAAAAAGGAAACATTAGTACTTTCCACAAAGTGTAAATATCACAACATTCTCTGCTTGCGATGCAATAAAACTAAAAATTACCAACAAAAACAAAACATAGAAAAGCCTTTCCATCTAGAAATTAAAAGACCTTCTGTTAAAGAACACTTGGATGAAAGTGGACATTAAAAAATTACAGAATTTTCTCAAAGAAATGACAAGAATCTAAGGAATACAGTTAAATCAGTTATCAGAAGAGAATTCACAGCACCAAACACAAATATAAATAAAAGGATGAAAATAAATTCTCATTTCAAAAGAAAAAGAACAAAGTAAATCAAAAGAAAGCACAAGAAAGGATACAATAAAGATAAAAGTAGAAAATAATGAGGTAGAAAATAGAACAACAATAATAAATCAAAATTCTAGTTTTCTAAAAACATTAGTAGTAGAAAAACTACTAGGTAACTTCATCAAGAAAAAAAAGAAGAAAATCACAAATATAAAGAAACAAAAAACGACAAGGGGATAATTTCCTAGGGAACAACAGATTAATAAAATTGATGCCATTAAAGTTAGAAAGCTTTCCATAGAAGAACAGACCAATTTCCATAGAAGAACTAGAGAATGTTATTCAGGAACTACTCCACGATTAAAAACACCAGGCCAGATGGAGTCAACAGAATTCACCAAACTTTCAAAGATAAAATAAACCTTATGATCTACCAATTTTTCCAGAGCACTGAAAATGAATGAAAACATCCTAATTTCTTAAAATGAGTGAAAATTTCCTAATTTCTTTTAAGAAACGATTATAGCATCAACTCCTAAACCTAATAAAGACAGTATAAAAAAGAAAACTATAGACCAATATCATTCATTCAGATTGATATAAAAACCTAAATGTTAGCAAACAGAATCTAATAGTACATCAAGAAAAGAATTTACTATGATCAAGTGGGATGTATTTCAGGATTGTAGGTTGGTTCAATATTAAGAAATTAATTAATATCGTCCACCACACTCACAGTTCTAAGAAAAAAAACATATTTCCATAGATGCTAAGAAAATCTTTGACAAAATTCATGATATTAAAAAAACCTTCAAGGGGCCAGCCCAGTGGCATAGTGGTTAAGTTCACACACTCTGCTTCGGCAGCCCAGAGTTCACAGGTTCAGATCCCAGGCGCAGACCTATGCACTGCTTATCAAGCCAAGCTGTGCCAGGCGTCCCACATACAAAATAGAGGAAGATGGGCACGGATGTTAGCTAAGGGTGAAACTTCCTCAGCAAAAACAAACAAACAAAAAACCCCACACACCTCAAGAAAATAGGAATTGACAGATATTCTCTTAACATGTTAAAATACTACTAAACAGGATCTTATAAAGATAAAAGTAAAGACAGGATCTTATCTAATGAGGAAATAGTATTTCCACTAAGATCAGGAACAAGGAAAGGATGTCCACTATCTCTGCTACTATTGAACACAGCACTAGAGGTACTAGTCAATGTAATAATTAGACAAGAGAAACTAATTAGAGGCCAAAGAATGGTTAAAGAAGTAGCGAAACTATCTCTATTGCAGATGATATGATAGATAATACATCTGAAAAACCCTGGAGAATTTATAAGACTAACTAAAAAAAAATAATTCAGTAAAATTAGCAGTACATAAAATTAACATACAAATATCAATAGCCTTGAAATAAACAACAATAAACCATTAAAGGACACAACAGTAGAGAAAACTCCACTTATAATAACAATAAAGATTTAAAGATTATTAAGTACTTAGAAATAAACTTAACAAGAAAGATACAAACCTCTACAAAGAACGAAACTCTCCTGAAAGACATAAAAGCAGGCTTGAACAAAAAAGACAAGTCTGTTTTTGGATAGAATAATTCAACATTATAAAGATATCAGTTCTACCTAAGTTAATTTATAAATTTAAAATAATCACTCTAAAAATACCAATCTTTTAAAAAGAGACGAGGAAATACTAAAGTTAAAGGAAAAACAAATACGCAAGAATAGCCAGAAAAAATACCAAAAAAAGAAAATTGATGAGTACTAGCCTGACCAGATATGAAAACACACTATAAAGCCTCTATAATTACAAGTGTAATACTGACACATAGAAAGCCCAGAAATAGACCCAACTACAAATGATAAAGATATGATCTCAAGTTACTGAGCCAAAAATTGACTTTTAAAATAAATAGTGTTGGATTAACTGGATAGTCATTTGGAAAAAGATAAAATTAGATTCATACCTAATGCCATACATAAGAATAAACTCCAAATGGATTAAAGATCTAAATGTAAAAAGTGAAACTATATAAGTACTAAAAAAAAACACGGATGAATTCCTCTTTAACTTTGGTGGAAAGAAAGGCTTATTCTAACTATAACTCAAAATGCAGAGACAATAAAAGATTGATAAATTTGTTTTGAAAAAAATCTTTAATTGCATGAGAAAGAAACCACTATGAACAAAGTCAAAAGACAACTGACAAATCAGGAGAAAATATGTGTAACATATACCAGAGACAAAAGACTAATATCTCTAATATATAATAAACTCTTAAAAACTGTGGGGCAAAGACCAAAATCCAACAGAAAAATAGGCAAAATAATGAACAAGAAATTCACCATAAAATATGTAAAAATAGTCCTTAAACATATGACTAAATTTTTCCAATTCACTCATAATTAGAGAACAATGAATTAAAACAACACATTAGATTGGCAAACATTTTAAAATATGACACCACTTTCTGTTGGCAAGGCTGTGGGTAAACAGGCATTTCATACATTGCTGTCGGAATACAAACTAGTTACAACCATTCTGGAGAGGAATTTGACGATACCTAACAAAACTACACGTGCATTAACCTATGGCCCAGTAATCACAATTTTAGTAATCTACCCTGGAGATATACCTACAACACACAAAAATATATATGCACAAGGTTATCCATTGTAGAATCATTTAAAACTGCAAAATACTGGAAACACCCTAATTGCCATACACAGAAAAGTGTGAATAAACTATGGTATTTTCACAGAATATACCTTCATCAGTAGGGATGAAGGGTAGAGACACTTTCAAAAATTTTGTATAGCTCTAACTCTTAGAACCATGTTGATGTTTCACATTAACTCATCCCCCATCCCAAATAAATAATTAAAGTCATTCAGGATGTGAGGAATCCATAAAATAGAAGATAAATAATAACAAATGAATATAACTATATTACAAATGAAGGCATGAGGAAGAAAAAACTAACCTAAGTAACTTTAGAAAACAATATTTTGACTACATACTGTAGGCTAAGGACAAAAAGAACTGCACACAAATATTATACTCTAGTTAGTAAATCTGTTTCTTACAGAGATAAGGGTTAGTGATTCTAAACTAATTTATGTGTCTAGTAAGTTTGAGCAAATAAGTAGATAGATTATGGATAATGTGAACAAAGTTTCTCATTGTGAAAGAAAGGGGTTACAAATGAGGAAAAGGAAAAGGCTAGAATGAACACTGTGATGATAAACTGCAATTGGAGGTATCTGTATGAATTCATGGTTTTTTATATAAATTTGGACAGATACAGAAGTGTGTGTGAATGTGTGTAGTAAACACACATATTTCCTATCTTTGTCCATTATGAGGGCCTAGAAGCAATGGCACCCCAAGAGCAATGAGCACACTCAACACTTGGATCTTGGTTTCTAAATACCATTCCAATAAAAGTAACTTCAGAGAAATGGCTGACACCAGGACTGAGGCAGGGAAAATACAAGATGAACCTGGAATATCTTGTGGTGCAAGGCAAAGCAAGGATATGCCTAAAAAATGATGGGGGTATTTCAAAAGGACATACAAACCAATTTGAAGGTACTCCTGATAATCTAATTTGGAACAATTTCAGCAATAAAATAACAACAGTAAGATTATAATCCATAGAATATAATAAATATCCACGAGTCCATGCTGATATAAATAAATAATTGGATAAATAGACAAGAAGGGATAAAAGACAGCATTTCCTTACAGTAGAATACCAATAAATGCAAGAGAAAAATCATCATTAGGCAAATACTACAGTAACAACTGTTGCTGGCAAGACTATCAATGGATGCTAAAATTACTGGCCAAAATGATACAAAGAAACAGGATGTTTGCATAGTATCAAGGTAGCTCCTCACAAAATATTTATTAATTACAAAGATAAAAATAATAACTTTACAATGTAGAAATCTGGCTGATACCAACTCAGTTATGCAATCAAAGTCACCAATTAACTCTTTGCTACCATCCAGCGGTCAATTCTCAATTCTCTTCCTACTCGGCCTATCAAGGCAGCTGATCATTCTCTCTTCCTGGAAACATTTTATTCACAAGATACCATATTTTCTTGGTTTTTTATTACCTCTTTGGTCACTCCCTCTCAACCTCCTTGGCTGCTCAGCCTCAACCCTTGGATCTCTTCTCTTTTTAAATGTATTTACTCTCTTGGAGATCTCATTCTATCAGCTAAATACTGAAGACTCTCAAATTGCTCTTCCTAGCCTGGATCTCTTCCCTGAACCCTAGAAAAGCATATCCAGCCTACTCAACACATCCCCCTGGATATCTAATAATCATCTCAAAATTAATATGTCCAAAACCAAGCTCCTCCAAACCTGCTTCTGCTCCAGACTTACTCATCTCAATTAATGGCAACTCCATCCATCCAAGTAGCTCAGGCCAAGTACCATGGAGTCACCCCAACACCTCTCTTTCTCTCATACCATATCATTCAATCTATCAACAAATCTTGCTGGCTGTATGCCATCCAAACATCCAAATACAGTTATTTATCTCTCCAACTACCATTCTATAGTCCAAAACAGCACATTTCTCCCCTGTATTTTGCAACAGCCTCTGCTTCTGCCTTCCCTTCCTCCCCCTACTAAGTATTCTCAGCACAGCAGCCAGAATAATCCTGTTAAAATATAGACTTCTGGTTTCCAGTCCAGCATGTAAGGAGCTTGGCAGTTACCACTCCGTCCTGACAAGTAAAAAGCTGAACTAAAAAATCAACAACTCTTCTTGAATCCATCAAAGAAATAAAGTCACAGGGCAAACCACTACCCCCAAAATTGGAGAGACAGACTGGTGAATACAGAAAATCACAACAAATCAGAGCAGAAACCTCTGCTAGGAACCAGTGGGTAAGAAAACGTAAAGTATAATGGATGAACTGCTGGAGGATCAGTGTGGACACAAGTCTCAGAGTTAAAAACTCCACGGGACCCAGTCATGGGGGGGCCCACACTTCATGAGTTTTACCTCCAGGAGTTTGACCAGGTTCTCACAGGAATATCAGAGAAAAATCCCCTAGTGCTTCTAGCAGGCGAAGGGAAAAAGTAACCAGTTTGATATACGCCAGAGCAATCTGTTCTTCTTAACAAGTCCTGCCCTCAGGAGAAGCTATTTTGCCAGAGCCTGATCTGCTGGGGTTTTACCAGAGCCTAATTGACTTGAGGGAAAGGAAATATTTAACTCTAGTCCACTCTAGCCTTCCATGTGAGGGAAAGGAAATACCCAACTCTAGCCTGCTCTAGAATTCCATGGGGAGCACAGGAACTACTCAGCTTCAGCTCACTCTAGCCATCCTGTGCCATCTAAAGGTGAGGCTAGAGAGGGAGAGGATGAGAAGCACTGGTTAACTTCTCAGTCCAGGGGCACAGATTCAGTAGTACACTGAGACCTAATCATAGGACTGTAAAAGCTTTCCCATCCCCCACATTTTACCACACATCTTACTTACAGGCCTATTAACAGCAGTTCCTTTTACCAAGTACACCATGTCTGGCTATTAAGAAAGAATAACAAGGCATACTAAAGAGCAAAAAACACAGTTTAAAGAGACAGAGACAGCATCAGAACCAGACTCATATAGGGCAGGGAAGTTGGAATTATCAGACCGGGAATGTAAAACAACTATGATTAATATGCTAAGGGCTCAAATGCATAAAGGAGACAGCATGCAAGAACAGATGGACGATGTAGGCAGAGAAAGAAATTCTAAGAAAGAATTAAAAGGAAATACTAGAGAGATCAATAACACTGTAACAGAAAGGAAGAATGCCTTTGATGGGCTCATTAGGACTGGACACAGCTAAGGAAAGAATTTCCTGAAAGACACAATCTGCCAAAACTCACAAAAAGAAACAGACAATCTGAATAGGCCTTTCTTTATTAAAGAAATTAAACCAATAATTAATAAACTTCCAAAACAAAAAGCACTGGGGCCAGATTGTTTCATTGGTGAATTCTACCAAATATTAAGAAAGAAATTATACCAATTCTCTACAATTGCTTCCAGAAGATAGAAGCAGAGGGAATACTTCCTAACTCATTCTATGAGGCCAACATTACCCTAATAGCAAAACCATACAAAAACATTACAAGAAAAGGAAACTACATACCAATAATCTCTAATAAACATAGGTGAAAAAATCCTCAATGAAACATTAGCAAATAAAATCCAACAATGTAAAAAAGAATTATACACTGTGACCAAGTGGGATATATCCCAAGTATGCAAGCCTGTTGATAATTCAAAAAAATCAATGTAGTTTATCACCTCACCAGGCTAAAGAAGAAAAATCACATGATGATATCAATAGATGCAGAAAAAGTATTTGACAAAACCAACATTCATTCACAACAAAAATTCTCAGCAAGCTAGGAATAGAGGGGAACTTCCTCAACTTGACACAAAAAATCTATACTTAATAGTTTAAAATTCAAAGCTTTCTCACTAAGATCAGCAAAAAGGCAAGAATGTCCCTCTCACTACTGCCTTTGAATATGGTACTGGAAATCCTAGCTAAACAATCCTAAAACAAGAAAAGGAAGTAAAAGGTATACAGTTGGGAAGGAAGAAACAAAACTGTCTTTCTTTGCAGATGACATGATTGTCAATATAGAAAATCCAAAAGATTCAACAAAAAAAACTCCTGGAACTAATAAGCGATTATAGTAAGTTGCAAGATATAAGGTTAATATACTAAAGTCAATCACTTTTTTACACTCAAGCAATGACCAAGTAGAATTTGAAATTAAAAACACATTACCATTTACATTAGCAACCAATAAAATGAAAAATGTAGGTACAAATCTAACAAAATATACACGAGATCTATATGAGGAAAACTATAAAACTCTGATGAAAGATATCAAACAAGAACTAAATAAATGGAGAGAGATTCCATGTTCATAGACGGGAAGACTCAATATTGTCAAGATGTCAGTTCTTCCCAACTTGATCTGTAGATTCAACACAATCCCATCAAAATCTCAACAAGTTACTTTATGGATATTAACAAATTGATTGTAAAGTTTATATGGAGAGGCAAAAGACCCAGAATAGCCAACTCAGTATTGAAGGAGAAGAACAGGGTTGGAGAACTGACATTACCTGACTTCAAGACTCACTATAAAGTTACAGTAATCAAGACAGTGTGGTAATGATGAAAGAATAGACAAGTGAATGGAACAAAATAGAGAGCCCAAAGGTAGACTCACACAAATATAGTCAACTAATCTTTGACAAAGGAACAAAGGCAATATAATGGAGCAAAAATAGTCTTTCCCACAAATGGTGGTGGAACAACTGGACATCCACATGCAAAAAAAAAATGAATCTAGACACAGACCTTATAACCTTCACAAAAATTAACTCAAAATGGATCAGAGACCTAAATGTAAAACACAAGACTATAAGACTCCTAGATGATAACATGCAAAAAAAACCTAGATGACTTTGGGTATGGTGATGACTTTTTATTTTTATTTTTTATTTTTGGCTTGAGGAAGATTCGCCCTGAGCTAACATCTGTGCCAATCTTCCTCTGTTTTGTATGTGGGACACTGCCAGAGCATGGCCGCCAACAAATGGTGTAGGTTTGCACCCAGGAACCGAACCCAAGCCACTGAAGCAGAGCACGCTGAACTTAATCACTAGGCTGTGGGGCCGGCCCCATGGTGATGACTTTTTATATACAATAACAAAAGCAAGATCCTTGAAAGAAATAATTGATAAGCTGGACTTCATTAAAATTAAAAATCTCTGCTCTGCAAAAGACAATATCAAGAGAATGAGGAGACAAGTCACAGACTGTGACAAAATATTTGCAAGAGACATATCTGATAAAGAACTGCTATCCAAAATATATAAAGAACTCTTAAAACTCAATAAGAAAACGAACCCAATTAAAAAATTAAAGACCTGAACAGATACTTCACCAAAGAAGATATACAACAAGATGGTTCAACATCCACAAATCAGTCAATGTGATACCCCACACATGAGCAATAAAAATCACATGATCAACTCAAAAGATGCAGAGAAAGCATTGTTGACAAGATCCAACATCCATTCATGATAAAAACTCTCGATAAAATGGGTATAGAAAGAAAATACCTCAACATAATAAAGGCCATATATGACAAACCCACAGCCTACATCATACTTAATGGGGAAAAACTGAAAGCCATCCCTCTGAGAACAGGAACAAGACAAGGGTGCCCATGCTTGCCACTCTTATTCAACATAGTACTGGAGGTTTTGGCCAGAGCAATTAGGCAAGAAAAAGAAATAAAAGGTATCCAAATTGAAAAGGAAGAAGTAAAACTCTCACTGTTTGTGGATGACATGATTTTATACATAGAAAACACTAAAGAATCCACCTGAAAACTATGAGAAATAATCAACAACTACAGCAAAGTTGCAGGGTACAAAATCAACTTACAAAAATCAGTAGCATTTCTATACACTAATAACGAACTAGCAGAAAGAGAAGTCAAGAATATAATTCCATTTACAATCTAAACAAAAGAATAAAATATCTAGGAATAAACTTAACCAAGGAGGTAAAAAACATATGCACTGAAAACTATAAGACCTTATTGAAAGAAACTGAAGAAGACATAAAGAAATGGAAAGATATTCCATGCTCACAGGTTGGAAGAATAAACATAGTTAAAACGTCCAGATTACCTAAAGCAATCTATAGATTCAATGCAATCCCAATCAGAATCCTAATGACATTCTTCATGGAAATAGAACAAAAAAATCCTAACATTTATATGGAACAACAAAAGACTCTGAATAGCCAAAGCAATCCTGAGAACAAAGAATGAAGAAGGAGGCATCACAAGTCCTGACTTCAAAATATACTACAAAGCTATGGTAATCAAAACAGCATGGTACTGGCACAAAACAGACACACAGATCAATGGTATAGAATTGAAAGCCCAGAAATAAAACCACACATCTATGGACACCTAATCTTTAACAGAGAAGCCAAGAATACACAATGGAGAAAGGGAAGTCTCTTCAATAAATGGTGTTGGGAAAACTGGACAGCCACATGCAAAAGAATGAAAGTAGACCATTATCTTACACCATACACAAAAATCAACTCAAAATGGATTAAAGACTTGAATATAAAACCTGAAACCATAAAACTCCTAGAAGAAAATATAGATAGTACACTCTTTGACATTGATCTTAGTAGCATCTTTTTCAAATAACATGTCTGACCGGGCCAGGGAAAGAAAAGAAAAAGTTAACAAATGGGACTACATCAGACTGAAAAGCTTCTGCAAAGCAAAGGAAACCATGAACAAAATGAAAAGACAATCCACCAACCGGGGGAAAATATTTGCAAATCATATATCCGACAAGGGGTTAATTTCCAAAATATGTAAAGAACTCATACAACTCAACAACAAAAAAACAAAGAACCCAATCAAAAAATGGGCAGAGGATATGAGCATTTTTCCAAAGAAGATATACGGATGGCCAGCAGGCACATGAAAAGATGTTCAACATCACTAACTATTAGGGAAATGCAAGTCAAAATTACAATGAGATATCACCTCACATCTGTCAGAATGGGTATAATTAACAAGACAAGAAATAATAAGTGTTGGAGAGGATGAGGAGAAAAGGGAACCCTCATACACTGCTAGTGGGAATGCAAACTGGGGCAGCCACTATGGAAAACAGTATGGAGATTTCTCAAAAAATTAAAAATAGAAATGCCATAAGATCTAGCTAGCCCACTACTGGGTATTTATCCAAAAGAACATGAAATCAACAATACAAAGAGATCTATGCACCCCTATGTTCACTGCAGCATTATTCACAATAGCCAAGACATGGAAGCAACCCAAATGCCTATCAACAGATGAATGGATAAAGAACATGTGGTGTATATATACAATGGAATACTGCTCAGCCATAAAAAAGACAAAATCGTCTCATTTGCAACAACATGGATGGACCTTGAGGGTATTATGTTAAGTAAAATAAGCCAGACAGAGAAAGACAAACATCATATGATTTCACTCATATGTGGAAGATAAACAAACACATGGATAAAGAGAACAGATTAGTGGTTACCAGAGAAGAAAGGGGTGGAGGGATGGGTGAAAGGTGTAAAGGGGCACATATGTATGGTGATGCATAAAAACTAGACTCTTGGTGGTGAGCACAATGCAGTCTATACAGAAACTGATATATAATAATGTACACCTGAAATTACACAATGTTATAAACCATTATGACCTCAATAAAATAATTTTAAAACACAAAAAATATATTCCTTGAAGGCAGAGATTATCTTAACTCAATTTTGGACACAATACACAAAAAAGAACTATTGAATGGCACTCTGGATTTCCTTCACTCATTCAGTTATCAAATATTTGAAAGCTTATTCTATATCAGGCATTATTCCCTGAGTGAAAAATATATTGGTGAATAAGAAAAAAGACCCTGTCCTCATGAAGCTTAGATTTTACTTAAGACAGTTAAAAATAAAAATAATAATGATAATAAATCCAACCATTCATCCATACACTTATCTATAATATAATGCCAGATTACTCCACGCAATAAAACCAATATAGCAAGATAAAGAGAGAGGGGGCCGGCCCGGTGGCGCAGCGGTTTAGTCCGTGCTTGGCAGCCCGGGGTTCGCTGGTTCGGATCCCGGGCGCCCGCGACGCACTGCCTGTCAGCCATGCCGTGGCGGCGTCCCATGTAAAGTGGAGGAAGATGGGCACGGATGTTAGCCCAGGGCCAGTCTTCCTCAGCAAAAAGAGGAGGATTAGCAACGGATGTTAGCTCAGGGCTGGTCTTCCTCACCAAAAAAAAAAAAAAAAAAAGATAAAGAGAGAAAGCGACTCACACAGGTGAAGGTAGGAAGTTTATTTTTTATAAGAGTGGTCAAGGAAGGCATGAGGAAATGACATGTGAGAATTTTAGTAAAGTAAGGGAAGGAACAATAAGGATATCTGGAGGAGGAGACACCTTCAGGCAGGAAGAAGCTGGGCTTGTTGAAGAAAGAGCAAATAGGCAAGTGTGCCTCAAGTAGAATTACTAAAATGGAGAACAATGAAAGATATGGTTCAAGATACATGTAGGAAAGACTTTAAATGCAAGATTAATGAGTTTGGATTTTATTTTGAGTGTGATGGGAAACCACTAGAGGTTTTCAAAAGGGGACTAACACAATCATCTTTGGTTTAAAGAAAAAAAGGTATACTATAGCCATGCAAATAACTTCAAAATCTTTGCTCTTGACATCCTTTAGCTATCGTGTTCTAGGGATCTCCCATTGGTCCATTAATACATGTAGTATGCCAGGTTCACACTGTCTGTATTAGTCAGGGTTCTCCTGAGAAATAGAACCAATAGGAGGTGTGTATGTGTGGAGAGAGACAGAGAGAGAGAGATTTATAAGGAATTGGCTTATTCAATTGTGCAGGCAGACAAGTCCAAAATCTACAGGGTGGCTGCCAGGTTGGAGACCCAGAAAAGCTGATGCTACAGTTTTAGTCTGAAAGCCAGCAGGGCGAAGACCCAGGAGAGCTAATGTTCCAGTTTGAGTCTGAAGCCTGTCTGCTGTAGGACCAAGAAGAGCCAACATTGCAGATGAAGTCTGAAGGCTATCTGGAGAATTCTTTCTTGTCGGAGAGAGGTTGGTCTTTTTGTTCTATTCAATTCTTCAACTAATTTGATGGGGCCCACCCACAATATGGAGGGCAATCTGCTTTACTCAAAGTCCACCAATTTAATTATTAATTTCATCCAGAAACGCCCTCACAAAAACACTCAGAATAATGTCTGACCAAATATCTGGGCATCCCATGGCCCAGCCAAGTTGACACATAAAATTAACCATCATACCATCTCACAGCTTCTTTTTTCTACCTTACTCCTTCAACCCCTCAGTTCTCTACTCTTTTCATCCCAGTCAGAGGTCCAAAAAATTTCCTCCATTTTTTTTTCACATGAACAGCATACTCCTTTTATAACACTGGGGTGAAAGGCAACTGTTGTCTTCTTCTGATATTCATGCTTTAAGGAATTTGCCTTCTCCAAGTAATTTATCAAGTATTCTTTCCAAAGTTCTCACTCAAAGAAAAATCTGGAACCAGTTGTTAAAGTAATGTTTTCAAATACTACTAATAGAAAGACACATCCTTAACATGAAAAAAAGGAATTTACAAAAAAAATCCCCACAACACATTATTCCCATACCATAATCAGAATGTACATGAGAATTAGTAGAAGATAAAGAAGCATTTCCAGCAACTGAAGTCACTTACTGTTACAGTTGTCAGAGCAGTACAGTTTTACTCCATTCTCTTCCCTAAAAGTTCAGTGAAAATATTGTTTAAAAAAGTTCCATCCTCAAATAACAAAAGGAAGTATCCATAATTCAAGATCATAATCTACAAAGATTTTCTACCAAATGTAACAGAAAAATGTGAGGCAAAACTAAGGAAGGCAATGAGAATCAACACAGGCTTCCTCAGACCTAGGGAAGGTAGAGCTTCCTCTAAAAGTATCATAGCAGAGACTTTGGTTTCCAGTGAAGATGGCGTAACAGGCACCAGATGTATCCTCCTGCCTGAACCAAAGAAACAAGCAAAATACATGAAACTATAGATATCAAGACATTAGAACATCAAGCAATAAAAAGAAAGTGATCTCTGAAAAGTGGGAAACAAATCAAGTAAGCCCTAAGATTGCCCCAGCTTATTGTTTTGAGAGAAGTTCCAAGCCATATACAGGGAGGGGAAATTGAGGTGAATATTGGCAGATGCAGAGAGTTGAAAAAGTGGAGCTAAGAGCCCAAGGACACAAAGGCAGATAGAATTCATGGAGCAGAGTACCACAGTGAAGAGAACTGCAGAACACAGATCTGCAGAGGGTGTAGAACACTGATCAGCATATGCTTATGAGGAAACTACCTCATGGCAGGAAAGAACCATCTGAGAGAGAACATTGCCCAACACTCACACAGGGCTAGAAACATGGAAATCCACAAACCAGAATGGAAAAAAATCTTGTAATTCATCTGGCAATGCACAGTGTATTCAGGAAGATCTTGCCTCAGTAATGGGAAATGATTGGACCTAGAATGAACACTGCTCCAGTACCACTTAGAAAAACAAAAGAAACCATAAAATCAAGAACAAAGGATCAAACTGTTTCAAAGTAACTTAAATAAGTCACAAAATAAAGCTCAAGAAGATTTGTAGAATACAAAAATATCAAGCACCCAAAAATATAAAATTCACAATGTCTTGCATCTGGTCAAAGATTTCCAGACATGCAAAGAAACAGAAAAATACAATCTTTAATGAGAAAATAATTAATCGGTCAAAGACACAAAAAACTGACAAAGAAGTCAGAATTACCAGAGAAGTACATTAGAAGTTACTATATTTGTATTCTATATGTTCAAAAAGTGAAATAGAGACAAGAATTGAAAAGACTCATTTCAAACTTTTAGAGATGGAAACTACAATTCTGGGATAAAAATACAACAGTTCGGATTAATAGCAGATTCGAATTTAGAGAAAAAGAAATTGGTAAATTTGAAGACATAGCAATAGAAAAACTAAGCAAAATGAAACATGGAACAACAAAAAGTGTCAGAAAAAATGAAGAAAACGTCACTAAGCTGTGGGACAACTTCAAACAACCTAATATAACAGTACCTTGAGTCTGCAAAAGAGAAGAGTCAAGGGGGAACAGAAAAAATATTATTTAAAATAATAGCTTAAAAATCTCCAAATTTGAAGAAGACTATAAAACTCACAGATCCAAAAGGCTCAACAAACACCAATCACAAGAAACATTTAGAAAACTATAGAAATGCATAACATAATCATATTGCTCAAAACCAGTGATAATGGGAAAATCTTAAAAGCAGCCTAAATAAATAAATGGAGATATCATACACATAGAGGAATAAAAATAAGGATGACAGATTTCTTGTCAGAAACAATTCCCGAAGACAAAAGAACAACATACTGAATGTACTCAAGAAAAAAAAGTCAAGCTAGAATGCTTATCCAGCTAAAATAGCTTTTAAAAATGCACAAGTGAGGCTGTTAGGAAAAATGGCAAAGTAAAGAACTCCAAAAGCACATCTCCCCATAGAAGAAACTAAAAAATGGCGAAAACTCTCAAAATCAACTCTTTAAGAACTCTGGAAACTGACCAACTGCTTACAACAACCCAGGGAGCACTTTTTCTTTTTTAAAAAAAAAAGCTGAATCTGGATAAGAACAATTCGCTTTGTAGTATTTTAATTTACTCTAATCTTATCCTCCACTCCCCAGCTCAGCAGCAGCCTTGAAAATAACACCTTGGTTCTCAGCACCAGTACCAGTGGGAACATAAAGAAACTCATTCACAAAAAATTTTAAATTATTTGTTTTGACATATCTGGTGCCTTACTGGAAGACCCTTTCAAATGGCTTGCTTTATGTTACCTAACTCAGAACTTACTCAGCACTAAAGCCACCACCAGAGAGGCATTTGTTGAAAACATGCACAGGCAAATGTCTTAGTTGCTGCTGCCTGAGGCAATGAAAAAAGTAAGGGAAAACAAAAGATTCATCAAAAACACTGGGAGGGAAAGGATGGGGAATAACTTCTGGGAACCTAGAAGGCAACACACATGCCCAAGGGTGTGCACATGCTCAGGAAAGAGCTGAGAAGGCACTAAGCTCTCACCTCTGTCTCACCTTCAGGCTCTGCACAAGTAGGATGCCAAGGCTAAAACAGAGTTATAAATTGCCTGGCTCAGTGTTGAAGGTGTGCCTCAACACACATACACACAAAGCCCCCATACAAAATCTGGGAGAATTTTTTATTCCAGTCATTTAAGGAAACCTCTGTCCACTCATCTGACCACTATGCTAAATGTAAGAGAGACTGCATGGCCACAAACGTAAAAGAATATAGACTTTAAAAAATTAATTTTAAAAAACTTGGGGAGGGGGGAAAATTTAATCATCTGATATCAAGAGTTGTCACATTGTAATCAAAATGTTGAAAACTGGACAAGTTTCAATAGAAACAACAAGACAGTATGGACTACACACCAGGAAAAAGCAAATAACAGTAACTTTCTCTGAGGAAATCGAGAAGTTGGACTTATACAAAGACTTGAAAACAGCTATTTTAAATATGTTCCAAGAGCTAAAGGAAACCAAGGATGAAAAATGAAAGGAAACCATAATGATATCTCAAAATAGAGAATATCAATAAACATTTAGAAATAATAAAATAAAACTAGAAATTCTGGAGTTGAAAAGTACAATAGTTGAAATGATAAATTCACAGCATCAGATTTAAGCAGGCAGAAGAAAGAAGCAGTAAATTTGAAGATAGGTTACTTGATTACCTAGTCTGAGAAACATAAAGGAAAAAGAATGATGAAAAATGAACAGTGCCTAGACCTGTGAGACAGCATGAAGCATACCAACATATGCAAAATGGAAGTCCTAAAAGGAAAGAGATAGAGAAAGAGGCAGAAAGAATATTTGAAGAAATAATGGCCAAAAAATTCCCAAATTTGATGAAAAACATTATTTTACACATCCAAGAATCTCAGTGAACTCCAAGTTGGAAAAATCCAGAGACAGACACTGAGATACAGCATAATTACACTGTTGAAAACAGAGATGAAGAGTTTTGAAAGCAACAAGAGAGAAGCTACTTATCACATAAAGATAAGATGAACAGCTGATTTCTAATTAGAAATCATGGAAGAGAGAAGGCAGAGATATGATACATTCAAAGTGCTGAAAGAAGAAAAACCTGTCAACCACTAACTCTGTACACAAAATTATCCTTCAAAAATGGGGAGAAATTAAGACAACATCAGACAAACAAAAACCAAGAGAGTTTGCTGCTAGCAGACCTGTCATACAACAAATGCTAAAAGGAGTCCTTCAGGCTAAAATGAAAGGACACCAAAGACTAATTTAAATCCCACAAAGAGATAAAGAGCACTAGTAAGGACAACCAAATAGATAAACATAAAAGACAATATTAATATTTTTTGTTTGTAATGCCTCTTTTCTCCTGTCTCACTTAAAAGACAACTAAATAATCCAATAATTATAAATCTTTGTGGATGGAAACACAATGTACAAAGATGTAATTTGTGATAACAGCACAAAGAAAAGGATAAAGCTATTTAGCAGCAAAGTTTTTATGTACTATTAAAATTAAATTGGTAGTAATCTGAACTGGATTGTTATAAATTAAGATGCTAATTGTATTTCCCAGGGCAACCACTAAGAAAATAACTCTAAAATATATAACTTAAAAAAAAGATAAAGGAATTAAAATGATAAACTGGAAAATGTCCACTTAACACAAAAGGCAATAGTGGAGAAACAGAGCAACAAAAAATATATTATAACAAATATAGAAAACAAATAGCAAAATGATAGAATTCTTTCCAACAGTAAGTATATTAAATGTAAACAGATTAAACATTCCAATTAAAAGACAAAGATTAGCACAATAGACAAAAATCAGAAAGATGAAACCAAAAGGATTAAAAAAGATATACCATGCAAATAGTAACCAAAAGAAAACTGGATTAGCTATACTAATATCAGAAACATAGACTTTAAGAAAATAATTGTTAGGGCCGGCCCGGTGGTATAGCCATTAAGTTCACGTGCTCTGCTTCAGCGGCCCAGGGTTTCCCGGTTCAGATCCTGGGCAAGGACCCACTCACTGCTCATCAAGCCATGCTGAGGTGGCATCCCATATAGAAGAGGTACAACTCTACAAGTATGATACACAAGTATGTACTGGGGCTTTGGGGAGAAAAGAGAAAAAGAGGAAGATGGGCAACAGATGTTAGCACAAGGCCAATCTTCCTCAAAAAAAAAATCTGACTTTAGTGGCGCCATTAAAAATAAAAGTAAATAACTGTTACAAGAAACAAAGGACATATACAATGATAAAAGGATCAATCCATCAACAAGATAACCATTACAAATATATATACGCACCTAACAACCAAGCCCCAAAATGAATAAAAACAAAAAGAATTGAAGGAAGAATAGTTGAACAATAACAGTTGGAGACTTCAATACCCCACTTTTAATAATGAATAGAATAACTAGACAGAAGATTAGCAAGAAAAGAGAAGACTTGAGCAACACTATAAACCAACTAGATCTAACAAACGTCTATAGAGCACTCCACCCAACAAAGATAGAATTCATATTCTCAAGTACACATGGAACATTCACCAGAATACATCATATGCCAGGCCACAAGTCTCAATAAATTTAAAATGACTGAAATAATACAAAATATGTTCTCCAACCAAACAGAATGAAATTGAAAATCAACAGCAGAAGAAAATTTAGAAAATTAAAAATTGGAAATTAAATGGGTCAAGGAAGCAAATAAAAAAGGAATTAGAAAATATTTTCAGATGAATTAAAACAAAAATACAACATACCAAAACTATGGGATTGAGCAAATACAGTGCTTAAAAGGATATTTATAGTTGTAAATGCCCATATTAAAAAAGAAGGAAGATTTCAAATCAATAATTTAAACTTGCACCATAAGAAACTAAAACAGAAGACCAAACTAAACTCAAAGTAAAAAGGTGGAAAGACATAATAAAGTGAAGATAAACAAAATAAACAACAGAGAAAACTAATAAACCAAAAAATGGGTCTTTGATAAGAGCAATGAAGTTGACAAAACTTTAGCTAAACAAAGAAAAAGAGAGAAGAATCAAATTACAAGAATCAGGAATAAAAGTGGAACCATTACTATTAACCATACATAAATAAAAAGGACTATAAAGGAATAGTATGAACAACTATATACCAACAAATTAAATAACCTAGATGAAATGGAAAAATTCCTAGAAACTCACAAACTATGAAAACTTAAACAAAAAGAAACAAAATATCTGTAAAAATCTATAAAAAATAGAAGTTGAGTCAGTAACCAAAAAACTTCCAACAAAAAGAGCTCAGGACCAGATGCTGAATTCTACCAAACGTTTAAAGGATTACCACAAACCTTCACAAACTCTTCCAAAAACTAAAAGAGGATGGAATCAACTCATTCTATCAAGCCAGTATTACTGGAATACTAAAACCAGACAAAGATATTACAGGAAAATAAAACTAGAGACTAATATCCATTAAGAATATAGTTGCAAATATCTCAACAAAATCCAACTGCACATTAAAAGGATTATATACCATGACCAAGTGGAATTCATCTCAGGAATACAAGGTTGGGTCAAAATACAAAAATCAATGTAACACACCATATTAATAGGACACCATATTAAAGGACAAAAACCATATGATTATCTCAGTAGATGCAGAAAGTGCATTTGAGAAAAATCAATGCTCCTTCATGAGAAAACACTTAACAAACTAGGATTAGAAGGGAATTTCCTCAACCTGGTATAGGGCATTTATGAAAAACCAATAGATCACCATCATATTTAAAAATAAAACAATGAAAGCTTTCCCCATAAGATCAGAAATAAGACAAGGATGTCTACTTTCACAACTTCTATTCAACATTTTACTGAGAGTTCTAGTCAGGGCAATTAGGGAAGAAACAGAAATAAAAAGCATTGAGATTGGAAAGGAAGAAGTAAAATTATATTCATAGATGACATGATCTAAGTATATGGAAAACCCTAAAGAATCCACCAACAATTACAGCAGATAAATGAGTTCACCAAGTTGTAGGAAAGGATATCAATATGAAACATTAGTTGTGTTTCTATACACTATAATAAATAATCCAAAAATAAAATGAAGGAAACCAATACATTTACAATAAAATTTAAAAAGATAAAATGTTTAGGAATAAATTTAACAAAACAAGTGGATGACTTATACATTGAAAACTACAAAACATGGTTGAAATTAATTAAAGAAGACTTGGATTAATAGAAAGATACCCTGTTCATGGATTAGAAGACTTACTATCATTAAGGTGGCACTCCTCTCCAAACTGACCTTACAGATTCAATATAATCTCTATCAAAATTGCAACTGCATTTTTTGCAGTAATGGACAAGCTTATCCCAAAATTCACAGGAAAATGTAAGAGACCCCAAATAGCCAAAACAATCCTGAACAAAGAACAAAGTTGGAAGACTTACACTTCCCAATTTCAAAACTTACTACAAAGCTACAATAATCAAGACAGTGTGGTGCTGGCATAAGGACAGACATATAGATCAATGAAAAAGAACTGAGAGGCCATAAATAAACACGTGTTCAACTGATTTTTGACAAGGGTTCCAAGACAATTGAATGGAAAAGGAATAGTCTTTTTAACAGATGGCGCTGGGACAATTGGACATCCACATGCAAAGGATTAAATTTAAACCCCTACCTTACACTATATACAAAATCAACTCAAAATGGATGATAGAAAACAGCTGGGCAGTGCCTTAAAAAGTTAAACATAAAATTATCAGATGACCCAGCAATTCCATTCACAGGCATATAACCAAAGAATTGAAAACAGGTACTCAAATACTTGTAACACATATGTCCATAGCAGCTTTATTCATAACAGACATAAACTGGAAACAACATCAATGTCCATCAATGGATAAACAAAATGTAGCAAATCCATACAATGGAATATTATTCAGCTATTAAAAGTAATGAAGGACTGATACATCATACAACATAGATGAACCCCCAAAACATTATGCTAAGTGAAAGAAACCAGACATAAGAGGTTACATATTGTATAATTCCATTTATATGAAATAGCCAGAATAAGTAAGTCTGTAGAGGCAGAAAGTAAGTTAGTTGCTAGTAGGGGCTAGGAGACAGGGAATGGGGAAGGACTACTTAATGGGTACAGGGCTTCTCTTTAAGATGATAAGAATTTCTTGGAACTAGATAGAGTTAAGATAGCACAATGTTGTGAATTTACTAAATGCCATTGAATCATTCATATACTTTAAAATGGTTAGTTTTATATAATGTGAATTTTATCTCAATTTAAAGAAAAGATGAAAGACCTAAATGTAAGAGCTAAAACTATGGAACTCCTAGAAAAAGACAAAAGTGTAAATTGTGGTAACTTTGGGTTAGGCAATGGCTTCTTAAATATGACAGCAGCTTCTCCTGACTTTTCTGGATCCTCTTTGGATATCGTGCCCTGTGGCTGTCCCCCCTCTCTGACCCACATCAACACAACAGAAGTCACTTTTGCTTCTGGTTCAAGGTGGTGATATAAGAGGCTCCTCCCATGGACACACCAAATCTACAACTACATATGGAACAATTCCCTCTGAAAGAAATCAAGAAACTAGCTGACTGACTCCTACACAATAGGTGAACAAGAGAAAATCCATGTCTAAATGGGTAGGAGAGACTGAGAAACAATCTCACCATAAACCCCACCCATGGCATGGTGACATGCAACCGGGAGGGAACTCACAACTCCAGCTCCTCTCTGATAATCAGAAGGTTTGGACCCCACATCTGGTACCTCAACTTAAGACTTTCTGAGAGATGGGCCCCCGAAACATCTAGCTTTGAAAGCCAACAGGGCTTATGTCCATGAGAATGACAAGGCTATAGGGAACGAAGAAACAGTAATTAAGGGGCTCATGCAGACTCACTGTGGCTAACCCCCCAGGCCCAGCACAGAGGCAGTGGACAGAAATGCCCAATCTTTCCATGAAAGAAGCCTATTTGCTTATCTTAACAGCCAGAGCCCAAGGGGAAAGCTTCTAATTAACACACATGAAGGGAGCAACTGCAATACTCTTCAGAGACCAGGGAAGCCAGTGGGTGCCATCTTTGCACTTTCCCTCTGCCTTGCTCCAGGTTGCTGGTATCACCCAGAAAGAAGCTTATGCACATGTCCAGTCCCCGGGTTTTTGTGCAACTGCCCAGGGACACTTCTTGATTGCCTGGCTCTTGTGGTCAGCAGGGCTTATGTTGATGGGTACCAAGGGACTGTGACAAACAGAGAAACAATTCTTAACTAGATATCCCCCTAGGGCACAGTGCAGAGGCAGCAGATAGAAACATCTATCTCCCAGTCTTCCCCTGAAAGAGGTATATTTGCATATTTTAATAACTGTTGCCTAAGGGTCTGGCTTCCAAACAGCCTGCATCTATGTGCTGACTGAGATCTTCCCCTTTGGGACACCGACAGGTAATGGCAAACCCTCAACTACTGGGAGCCACTAAGTTCAAAGAGGCTGCTTGGCCAATCACAAAATTTTGAGAGATAATCAAGAGCTAGGACAGGGTTGAACGATGAGTTTCACCTCCTATACAAGACAACTCCAAGACTGGGAGAGGTGACTATTTTATAAATAATAGAAACCAACCAAGAATCAAGAAAAATGAAGAAAGAGAAGGTATGCTCCAAACAAAAGAACAACATAAAACCTTAGAAAAAGAACTTTAATGAAATGGTGACAAGTGACTTACCTGATAAAGAGTTCAAAGTAATGGTCATAAAAAATGCTCACCAAGGTCAGGAGAACAACGCATGAACAAAGTGAGAATTCAACAAAGAGACAGAAAATATCAAACAGAAATCACAGAGCTGAAGAATAAAATAAATGAATTAAAAAATTCAATGGAGGAGTTCAACAGCAGACTAGATGAAGCAGAATAAAGGATCAGTGGACTCAAAGACAGGACAGTGGAATTCATCCAATCAGGAGGAACAAAAGGAAAAAAGAGAGAAGACAGTATAAGGGATTTATGGGACAACATCAAGTGGACAAATATTCACATTATAGGGGTCCCAGAAGGTGAAGAGAGAAAGGAAGGGGCAGAAAGATGAATCCAAAGAAACCCACACCAAGACATATTATAAATTTAATTGTCAAAAGTTAAAGATAAGGAGAGAGTCTTAAAAGCAGCAAGAGAAAAACAACTTCTTAAGAACAAAGGAATCCCCACAAGACTATCAGCAGATCTTTCAGCAGAAGCTTGGCAGGTCAGCAGAGAGTGGCACAATATATTCAAAGTGCTGGAAGAAAAAAACTGCCAATCAAGAGTATCAAGAACACTCTACCCGGCAAAGTTATCTTTCAGAATCAAAGTTGAAATAAAGAGTTGTCCAGAAAAGCAAAAGCTGAAGGAGTTCAGCAACAGTAGACTGGGCTTACAAGAAATGTCAAAAGAACTTATTTAAGCTGAAATGAAAGGGTACTATAATTAGGAACAGGAAAACATTTGAAAGTATAAATCTCACTGGTAAAGGTAAAGATATAGTTAAATTCAGAATAACCTAATGTTGTAATGGTTTAACCTTCATACTAGATTTATAAGTATGAAGGTTAAAAGGCAAAAGTAGTAAAAATAAGTATAACTACAATAACTTGTTAATGGATATACAAGATAAAAAGAAATAAATTGTGACATCAAAAACATAAAATGTAGAAGGGAGAATAAAAATGTACAGCTTTAGAATCATTTAAAACTTAAGTTTTTATCAGCTTAAAATAGACTGGTATAAATATGAGATGTTTTATGTAAGCCTCATGGTAACTACAAAGTAAAAACCAATAATAGATATGCAAAAGAGAAAGAGAAAGAAATCTAAGCACACCAATACAGAAAATCATCAAATCACAAAAGAAGAGAGCAAGAGAAGAAGAAAAGAACAAAGGAATTACAAAACAGCAGGAAAACAATGAACAAAATGGAAATAAGTCCATACCTACCAATAATGACTTTAAATGTAAATGGACAAAACTCTCCAATCAAAAGACATGAAGTGGTTGAATGAACAAAAAAATAAGACCTAACTATATTTTGTCTAAAAGAGACTCACTTCAGCTTTAAGGACACACACAGACTGAAAGTGAAGGAATGGAAAAAGATATTCCATGCCAATAAAAACCAAAAGAAAGCAGGAATAGCTAAACTTATATTATACAAAAGAGACATTAAGATAAAGACAGTAATAAGAGACAAAGAAGGTCATTATAGAATGATAAAGGGGTCAATCTATGAAGAGGATATAATATTTGTAAATACTTATGCACCTAAATATATAAAGCAAATATTAACAAACCTAAAGGTAGAAATAGATAGCAGGACAATAATAGTAGGGAACTTCACTATCCTACTTTCATTAATGGATACATCATCCAGTCAGAAAATCAATAAGGAAACACTGGACTTAAAGGACATGTTAGAATAGATGGTCTTAACAAACATTTACAGAACATTCCATCCAAAAGCAGCAGAATACATACTCTTCTCAAACACATATGGAACACTCTCCAGGATGGATCATACGTTAGGCCACAAAACAAGTCTTAATAAATTTAAGACTGAAATCATATCAAGCATCTTTTTTGACCACAATGTTATGAAGCTAGAAATGAACTGCAACAAGAAAACTAGAAAATTCACAAATAAGTGGAGATTAAACAACATGCTACTGAATAACTGATGGGTCAAAGAACAAACCAAAAGAGAAAATTAAAAATACCTCAAGACAAATGAAAATGGAAATAAAACATACCAAAACTCAAGGGATGCAGTAAAAGCAGTTCTAAGAAAGATGTTCATAGCAGTAAAAAATTACATTAAGAAATAAGAAAGATCTCAAATAAACAACCTAACTTTATATCTCAAGGAACTAGAAAAAGAACAAACAAAATCCAAAGTTAGTAGAAGTAAATAACAGACCAGAGCAGAAATAAATAAAATAGAGACTAAAAAGACCATAGAAAAGATCAATGAGGGGCCGCCCGGTGGCGCAGCGGTTTAGTCCGCGTTTGGCAGCCCAGGGTTCGCGAGTTCGGATCCCGGGCGCCCGCCAACGCACTGCCTGTCAGCCATGCCGTGGCGGCGTCCCATATAAAGTGGAGGAAGATGGGCACGATGTTAGCCCAGGGCCAGTCTTCCTCAGCAAAAAAAAGGGGAGGATTGGCGACGGATGTTAGCTCAGGGCTGGTCTTCCCCACAAAAAAAAAAAAAAAAAAAAAAAGATCAATGAAACTAAGAACTGTTTCTGAAAAAATAAACAAAATAGATAAACCTTTGGCCAGACTCACCAAGAAAAGAAGAGAGAAGACTCAAATAAATAAAATCAGAAATGAAAGAGATGTTACAACTGATACCACAGAAATACAAAGGATGAGACTACTATGAACAATTACATGCCAACAAATTGGAAAACCTAGAAGAAATGGATAAATTCCTAGAAAAATACAATCTACCAAAACAGAATCATGAAGAAAGAGAAAATCTGAACGGACCAATTAGTAAGTAGAGTGA
This sequence comes from Tapirus indicus, assembly GCA_031878705.1. Taxonomy (NCBI): domain Eukaryota; kingdom Metazoa; phylum Chordata; class Mammalia; order Perissodactyla; family Tapiridae; genus Tapirus; species Tapirus indicus. The sequence goes on from CM062921.1 coordinate 79,157,555, forward strand.
ATCAGTTATCAAAAACCTACCAACAAACAAAAGCCCAGGACCAGATGGCTTCACTGATGAACTCTATCAAATATTTAAAGAATTAATACCAATCCTTCTCAAACTCTTCCAAAAAACAGAAGAGGAAGGAATGCTTCCAAACTCATTTTACAAGGCCATCATTACCCTGACACCAAAACCAGGCAAGGACACTACAAGAAAAGAAATACAGACCAATATTTCTGATGAACATAAAGGCAAAAATCCTCAATAAAATATTAGCAAACCAAATTCAACAATACATTAAAAGGATCATACACCATGATCAAATGGGATTTATTCCAGGGATGCAAGGATGGTTCGACATCCAAAAATCAATCAGTGTGATACACATTAAAAAATGATGGATAAAAATCATATTATCATCTCAATAGATGCAGAGAAAGCATTTAACAAAATCCAACATCCTTTGATGATACAAACTGGGCATAGAGGGAATGTACTTCAATGAAATAAAAGCCATATATGACAAGCCCACAGCTAACCTCATACTAAACGCTGAAAAACTGAAAGCTTTTCCTCTAAGATTAGGAACAAGACAAGGTTGCCCACTCTTGCCAATTTATTCAACACAGTACTGGAAGTCCTAGCCAGAGCAATTAGGCAAAAATAAATAAATACATAAAAGGTATCCAAATCAGAACAGAACAGGTAAAACTGTCTCTATTTGCAGATGACACATTATACAAAAAAACCCTAAAGATTCTATCAAAAAGCTGTTAGAACTAATAAACAAATTCATTACAGTTGTAGGATACAAAATCAATATACAAAAATCAGTTGTGTTTCTATATACTAATAATGAACTATCAAAAACAGAAATTAAGAAAACAATCCGATTTATGATTGCTCCAAGAAGAATAAAATACCTAGGAATAAATTTAAGCAAGGGAGTGAAAGACCTATACACTGAAAATGATAAGACATTGAGATATTCTGTACTCATGGATTGGAAGAATTGTTAAAATGTTCACACTACCCAAAGCAATCCACAGATTTGATGTAATCCTTCCTTATCAAAATTCCAATGGCATTTTTTTTCACAGAAATAGAACAAACAACTCTAAAATTTGTAAGGAACTGCAAAAGACTATGAATAGCCAGAGTGATCTTGAGAAAGAACAAAGATGGAGGCATCACTCTTCCTAATTTTAAACTATATTACCAAGACTTAGTAATCAAAACAGTATGGTATTGGCATAAAAAGAGACAGATAAATCAATGGAACAGAATAGAGAGCCCAGAAATAAACCCACGCATATATGGTCAATTGATTTGTGACAAAAGAGCCAAGAATATACCACAGGGAAAGGATAATCTTTTTAATAAATTGTGTCAGAAAAACTGGAAGCCATATGCCAAAGAATGAAACTGGACCACTATCTTACACCATACACAAAAATCAACTCAAAATGGATTAAAGACTTGAACATAAGACCTGAAATCATAAAAATCTTAGAAGTAAATATAGGCGGTAAACTCAACATTGGTGTTAGCACAAATTTTTTGAATTTGACACCAAACACAAATGCAACAAAAGCAAAAATAAACAAGTGAGCCTATATCAAACTCACAAGCTTCTGTACAGCAAAGGAAACCATCAATAAAATGAAAACGAAGCCTACAGAATGGGAGAAAATATTTGCAGATCATATATCTGATAAGGGGTTAATACCCAAAAAATATAAAGAACTCATACAACTCAACAGAAAAAAAAAACCTGATTTGAAAATTGGCAGAGGATCTGAATAGACATTTTTCCGAAGAAGACACACAAGTGGCCAACAGGTACATGAAAAGGTACTTGACATCACTAATCTTCAGGGAAATGCAAATCAAAACTACAGTGAGATATCACCTCTCACCTGTTAGAATGGCTATTATCAAAAAGACAATCAGTAAGTGTTGGTGAGGATGTGGAGAAAAGGGAACCTTTGTGCACTGTTTGGGACTGTAAACTGGTACAGCCACTATGGAAAACAGTATGGAGCTTCCTCAAAAAATTTAAAATAGAACTACAATATGGTCCAGAAAATCTATTTGTGGGCATTTATCAGAAAAAAATGAAACCACTGTCTCAAAAAGATATCTGCAACCCCATGTTCACTGAAGCCTTATTTACAATAGCCAAGACTTGGAAACAACCTAAGTGTCCACTGACTGACGGATGTGTAAAGAAAATGTGGTGTGTAAATATATATATATAATGGAATATCATTCAGCCAAAAAAAGAAAGAACTGCTGCTATTTGTGACAACATTGATGGACCTTGAGGGCATAATGTTAAGTGAAATAAGTCAGAGAAAGACAAGTATTGTATGATTTTACTTATCTGTGGAATTTAAAAAAACCTCTTAGATACAGAGAACAGACTGGTGTTTGCCAGAGGTGAGGGGTGGAAGGTATGCAAAACGGGTGAAAGTAGTCAAAAGGTACTTCCACTTATAAGATAAATATGTCCTGGCAATGTAATGGACAGCATAGAAACTATAGCTAACAATACTGTATTGTATATCTGAAAGTTGTTAAGAGGGAAATAAGCGACATATTGCATGATTCTATTTACATGATATACTCTGAGCAGGCAAATCAAGAGAGAGAGAAAGATTAGTAGATGAGAGGGTAGAGATAAATTGGGAGGACAAGGTTACTTTTTGGGGTGATAGAAATTTTCTGGAATTAGATGGTGGTGAGTAATGCACAACATTATGAATATACTAAAAAGCACTACATTGTACACTTCAAAATGGTGAATTTCATGTTATGTGAATTTTATTTGTTATATAAAAGATTCACCCTGAGCTAACATCTATTGCCAATCTTCCTCTCTCTTTTTTTCCCTCCCCAAAGCCCCAGTACATAGTTGTATATTCTAGTTGAAGGTCCTTCTAGTTCTTCTATGTGAGCCTCCACCACAGCATGGCTACTGACAGATGAGTGGTGTGGTTCTGTGCCTGTAAACTGAACCCAGGCTGCTGAAGTGGAGCAGGCCAAAGTTTAACTTTTAGGCCATGAGGGCTGGCTCTTATCTCAATTTTTAAATGTTAAAAAAAGTGAAATACAAATGTTTCAGACACACAAAAGTAGAAAATTCATTACCAGCAGACCCACACTACAACAAATGTTAAAGGAAGTCCTTCAGGGAAAAGAAAGCTGATATCAAAAAATGAAAATCTGGATCTATGAAAAGGAACAGAGAGCATCAAACATGGTAAATACATAAAGAAAAATTTTTCTTATTGTTTAAACTGTTTGAAAAGATAATTGACTGTTCAAACAAAAATAACAATTTATGCGGGGTTTATAATATATGTAAAACTAAAATGCATGACAACAATAGCATAAAGGCCAGGAGGGGAGAATGGAAGTATACTATTCTAAGGTTCACATGAGATATGTGAAGTGGTATAATATCAGTTGAAGATGGAGAATAATAAGTTAAAGATGTATATTACAGACCACCAAAGCAACACCTAAAATAGCAAGACAAAGAGTTATAGTTGATAAGCCAACAAAGGGGAATAAAATGGAATCATAACAGAGCCAGGCCTGAGGGCCTAGTGGTTAAAGTTCTGAGCTCACCGCTTCAGCAGCCCAGGTTTACTTCCTGGTCGCAGAACCATACCAGCGACGTGTCAGTCACCATGCTGTGGCAGCGGCTCACACAGAAGAACTAGAATGACTTACAACTAAGATATACAACCACGCACTGGGGCTTTGGGGAGGGGAAAAAAAAAGAGGAAGATTGGCAACAGATGTTAGCTCAGGGCAAATCTTTCCTTGGGGGAAAAAAATGGAATTATTACAAATACTCAATTAAAGCAAAACAAAGAGGAAAAAGGAAAGAAAGAACAGATGGAACAAACGGAAGACAATAAAATGACAAACTAAAACCTAATCACATCTATAGTTATCTTAAATAAAATAGTCTAAAAACTGCAATTAAAAGGCAGAGGTAGAGATAGACAGGATTAACAACAACAACAACAACAAAAGCAAGACTCAATTATATGCTGCCTATAGGAAACAGGCAGCTTAAATATAAAGACACAGATAGATTAAAAATAAAAGGATGGAAAAAGATATTGTATGCTGACCATTAGTCAAAAGAAATCTGGAGTGACTATATTAAATTCAGATAAAGTAGACTTCAGGGCAAAAACTATCACCAAGGATAAAGACTGTCACTTCATAATGAAGAGGTCAGTGAAATCAAGAGGACATAAAACCCTCAAAGTGTATACACCTAATTACAGAGCTTCAAAATACATGACAAAGAAACTGACAGAATTGGAAGGAGAAAAAGATAAACCCACAATTATAGTTGGTGATTTCAATACCCCTCTCTCAGTGCTTGATAGAACAAGTAGATAATCAATGAGAACATAGTATAACAGAACACTATCACAAAAACTGGCCTAATTGACATTTATAGAACACTCTACCCATCAATAACAGAATGCACATTCTTCTCAAGTAAATATGTAACATTTACCAAGACAGACCACATTCTATACCATAAAACAAGTTGCTACAAATTTAAAAGAATTCAAATCATGCAGCAGAATTAAATTATAAATGATAACAAAGATTACTAGAAATTCCCCCAATTTTTAGAAACTAGATACCATATTTCTAAATAACCCATGGATTAAAGACATCAAAAGAAAAATTAGAAAATAATCTGAACTGAATGAAAATGAAAACACAACATATGAAAATGTGTGGGATGCCGATAAGCAGTACTTAGGAGGAAACTTAAAGCACCAAATACCAATATTTCATAAGAAGAAATGTTTCATATGAATGCCCTTAGTTTCCCTTAAGAAATTAGAAAAACAGAAAATTAAACCCAAAGTAAACAGAAACATAAATAATAAAAATCAAAACATAGATAAAATAGAAAACAGAAAAACGAGAGAAAATCAATGAAGGCAAAATGCGATTCCTTAAGAAGTTCATTAAAATTTATAAAAAGACTGATTTAAAAAAAAGAATATGCAAATTACCATTCTTAGGAATGAAGAGGAGTGACATCACTACAGATTCCACAGATATTGAAAGGATAATAAGGGAACCCTATAAACTCTATGTCAATAAAATTCAACAACAGATGAACAAAATCCTTAAGAGACACAAGCTACCCAAGCTCACTCAAGAAAAAGATAACCTGAATAGCCCTATATTTATTAAAGAGATGGCTTCATAGGAGAGGATATAATACCAATTCTAAAAGTCCCAATTCATTCCATGAGGACAGTATTACCCTGACACCAAAACCAAAGACATTACAAGATAAAATCTTCGTGAACACAGATACAAATACTCTGCACAAAGTTTTAGCAAACAGAATTCAACAATACATTTAAAAGATAATACAACATGATCAAGTAAGGTTAATTCCAGGAATGCTGGTTTAATATTTTAAAAAATCAATCCATGTAAATTGAAACATTAGAGGAAAATATGGAAATTTTTTGTGACCTCAGATTACACAAAGATTACTTAGATATGACATCTATAAGCAAAACTAAAATTTCTGTTCTTCAAAAGACACTGTTAAGAGAATAAAAAGACAAGCCACAGCCTGGGAGAAAAATCTTAGCAAAATATGTATCTGATTAAAGACTGGTATTCAGAATATATAAAGAATTCTCAAAACTGAACAATAAGAAAACAACCCGATTTTGAAAAAATAGGTAAAAGAGTTGAATAGACATTTCAACAAAGAATACATGAAGATGTCAAATTAGCTCATGAGGATGTTCCATATAATTAGGCATGAGGGAAATGCAAATTAAAACCACAATGAGATATCACTACACACCTATTAGAATGGTCAAAATCCAAAAAACACTCTTCCAGGCTTCTCCCAAACTGCAACCTCTCCCTCTACCCAGGGATAATCACCATTCTAAATTTGGTATGGATCATTCCCCCGCTTTTTGTTATTGCTTTACTTCAATATGTGGTGGTTTCTTTTGCTCCTTTTTGATCTTTATATAAGTGGTATCATGGTGGATGCGTTCCTGTAAGATTTGCTTTTCTTTTCACCATTGTTTTTAATGTATCCATATCATGTATGAAGCTATTATTCCATTAGTTTTCCCTGTTGTAATCTATTCCATAGAATTCAATTCCAATATATGACACATATATTTACATATACCCCAATTTATCCATTTTAGTGTACTCATTTGAGTTGTTTCTAGAATTTTGACATTACCAACAAAACTACTATGAACATCCTCCTACACAACTTATTCACATGTTTCACTTTAAAATGTATTTTAGATAATAACTATCAATACAGAAACACCAGCTTTCAGGTTGGTATTTGCTTGGTATATCTTCTTCAATCCTTTTACTTTCAACATTTTGGTGTCCTTGTATTTTAGATTAGGTCTCTTGTAAACAGCATTTCACATGGATTTTTTTTAACCAGTCTATCAACTGTAGTCTTTCAATTAGAGAGTTTTACCCATTTTACACTATTGGGATTACCAATATATTTCTGTTCACTTTTACTATCTTATTTTATGCTAATTGTTCTGCTTTCTTTATGTATTACTTTAGATAGATGGAAGAAGGTAAGGCACTCCTATCATTTGGAAATTATATAACTCTATTTCTAATCTCTAGTAATTACTCTACAAATTCAAATGATCCTATTTAACAAAATAAAGTCTAAAGCTAATCACATCTTCATCCTCCTCATGAACAATGCTAAGAGCCTTAGCACTCTCATTACAAACAACTCCACCTTAACTTATGTCATTGTTACCAGGATTTTAATTTGATTTTTCAAACCTTCATATTTTACTGTTTTATTAAGTAAATGTTTATTTGATTTACCAACAAATGTGCCATTCTGATAACCATTCCATTTGCATCATTGACTCTCTTTAGAGATCATTTGCCTTCTAAGATATATCCTTCAGAAGTTCCTTTGGCAAGAGTTTGTTGTTTAGGAAATTCAAGTTTGTTTTTCTGGAAATGTCTTGATTTTGTCCTCATCCTTGAAAGATAAAATCAATTCTAGGGAGAGATTGTTATTTCTCTCAGCACTGTGAAGATAATATTCAACTGTCTTCTGGTTTTTATTATTGTGGCTGAAAAGTCAACTGTCATGCTCACATCTTGGATGCTAGTACCATACTCCAACAAAAGGAACTAGGGCTCCTTGGAAAAATGGCTGATTCTAAGACAGGGCAGGAAATATATAAGATGATCCTAGAGCATCTTATTGTGCCAGAAAGTAGGTGCGGAAAACAAAACAAAACAAAAACACCAAAAGCATGGTAGCATGGTGGTTGTGGGGTTTGGGGAACAAAGAATTATCTCTGAGCCAACTTCCCAGTGTGCTTAGGTACCAGATTTTCTCTCCTTCCCCCTTTGTCTTAGGCTGTGAGGTCACCAGAGATTGGGAGATGCTTTTGGAACAAACGTCTGCTCCACTGCCTGTTCTTGAAGAATTGTATTTTGTCATTTCGGGCCTCATTGTTTCCATTATATTAAAACAAGTTGAAGGAGACAATGGAAAAAATATTTTTAAAAACTTTTACCCAGAATTTATGCATTCTGTATTAGGAAGTGTTTCTACCATATGGCCAGAATCAGAAGTCTGTTTGATTCCACTTTTTTTTTTTTTTTTTAAACAGAGCCTGGTATACAGCAAGTGCTTAATAAATGTTTGCTTTTTTTCTTTTTAAGGAAGATTGGCTCTGATCTAACATCTATTGCCAATCTTCTTCTTTTTCTTTTTTTTTCTCCCCAAAGCCCCAATACATAGTTGTGTATCCCAGTTGTAGGTCCTTCTAGTTCTTCTACATCACACGCCGCCTCAGCATGGCTTGATAAGCGGTGAGGAGGTCCGCGCCCAGGATCCAAACCGGCAAACCCTGGACTGCCGAAGCAGAGCGAGCGAACCCAACCACTATGCCACTGGGCCAGCCCCTACACCTCACGTGGACTTTTAAAGACCCCAGGCTGCTATAAAACTCAAAGACAATTGCACATAAGAATATCATATTGACCATAAATATTCTATTTTTACTCTGACTACCTGCAATTAAATTAATGATTAATAATAAAGTGAAATTTTAAAAATTCCCCTAAGTATGGAAAAAAAAGTACACTTTTAAATAACTCAAGGGTCAAGGAAGACATAAGGAAACCATAATGAAAAGTTTAAAAACACAAAGACTTTCAAAACACAATAACAAGAAAACAAACAACATAATTAAAAAATGGACAAAGACTGAATAGACACTTCCCCAAAGAAGACATACAGATGACCAATAAGCAAATAAAAAGATGCTTAATATAATTAGTCATTAGGGAGATGCAAATTAAAACCATAATGAGATGTCACCAATACCTATTTGAATGGAAAAAAAGAAACAAAACCGAAAACAACCCAGACAATAATACATGCTGATGAGGATGCAGAACAACTAGAACTTTTAGATGCTACTCACAGGAATACAAAATGGTACGGCTTCACTGGAAAATAGTTTGGCAGTTTCTTATTAAATTAAATATACACTTACTACACAACTCAGCAATTTCACTCCTAGGTATTTACCCAAGTGAAATGAAAACATATGCTCCCATAAAAGGCTGTCCATCAAAGTTTATAACAGCTTTATTCATAATCACCAAAAACTGAAAACACCCCAAATGTTCCTCAACTTGGGAATGAGCAAGTCTGGTACATCCGTACAATGGAACACTACTCAGCCATAAATAGAATGAACTATTGATATATGTAAAATATGGATAAATCTCAAATGCATTATATATTATGCATAAGTGAAAGAAAGAAGACTCAAAAGGCTACACACTATGTGATTCCAATTTATATGAAATTCTGGAAAAGGCAAAATTATAGGGACAGAAACAGATTAGTGGGTACCAGGAGCTGGGCTTACAGTAAGAAGTTGACCACAAAGGCATAGGAGAATTTTGGTGGCTGATGGAACTCTTCTATATCTTGATTGTGGTGGTAGTTACATGACAGTAATGTTTACCAATAATGATAGAAGTATGGTTGAACTGTGTCCCCCAAAAGTTCATATGTTAAAATCCTAACCTTCAGTACCTCAGCATGTGACCTTATTTGGAAATAGGATCTTTACTGGTATAATCAAGGAAGGGGCCTAATCTAATTATGACTGGTTTCCTTATAAAAAGGGGACATTTAGAGACAGACACACATACACAGGGAGATTATCATGTGAGGAGATGGGGTGATGCTTCTACAAGAGAAGGAACAAGAAAAATTGCCAGCAAATCACCAGAAGCTAGGTAAAAGGCATGGTACAGATTTTCTCTAAGAACTCTCAGAAGGAATCAACAATGCCAACACCTTGATCTTGAACTTCTAGCCTCTAGAACTGTGACATAATAAATTCCTATTCTTTTAGCCACTCAGTTTGTGATACCTTGTTATGCCCATCCCTAGCAAACTAATACAATATTAAAAATGATGAATTTTATAATATGTAAATTATACATTCATTAAAAAATGGAGAGAGTTTACTAGAACCTGGAGACAAATGAAAACATGTACATTATTAGAATATCGAGAATGTGTATAAACTACAAAAAGTGATTAAATCTATTTAATCCTATATGTTGCTATAGTTGCAGAGCCCCTAACTACTATAATTTTTTAAAAATAAATATTTTGGCAAAACAAACATTTAGAATTTAATGACAATGAAATTCAACTTAACAAAAATTTGTAGGATATAGCTAATACAATTCTTGGAAGGAAATTTTAAATTATAAATGGCTACATTAAAAAGAAAATTGAGACTTCCAGTTTCAGTTACAACATGTAAAGAGCTTTTAAGTTGCCATTCCCATTCTTATAACAAGAAAAAGAGTTGAGCAAACTGAAAACCAACAACTTTTCTTGAAGCCAACAGAGAAATGAGGTAAGAGGGCAAACCACCACCCCAACATCTACAGAGATAGGCAAATCGAGAGAGTTACAGTCAAGATCTGAATACCTGAAGCAGAAGAGAGAGACATAAATTGCAAGGAACACTTAAATGGTAACTTTGATGAACTGGTGGAGGCTGAGTATGGACGAGCATGAGATTGGGGAATTCCTGGGGTCCACAGTCTCAAGGGAGCTCCCATACTTTCGAGAGTTTTATCTCTAGGAATCCCATCAGATTCTCACAAAAGTGTCAAGAAAGATCCCCTTGTAGCTCAGGCCAAGGGAGGGGAAACATACACATTACAAAATAGCCCAAAGCATTCTCCATAATAAAGGCCTACTCACTCTATCAGAGCCTTATCTGACCTGTGGGGAAGGATATTTCACTGATTCCAGGCCCCTCCAGTTTTCCTATCTCACCTAAGTGATTATGGGGTAGAGGGAGGGGAGAAGCTAAGAAACACTTTGAAGGTCACAGCCCAGGGACACAGGCCCACTAAAAAACTGAGGTTTAATCATAAGATTATACATGGTTCCCCTCCACAATACTTTACCACCACACTAACAGGGCTCTAGTATAATAACAGTAGATTACAGGTGAAACAGCTACAAGACACAGACTCTTTCTAAGGAGGAGTTCTTAGGGAAACCCAAAGACATCAGGGGAGACAAAACAAGGAAACTAGAGGAATGGGCAGTCTCTGGCACTGACAGCTACAACAAATATTAAACACAGCCCAACTCTTAGCCAGTTTAATATAAAAGCTTACACTAAAGGCCTATTTACTTCAGTTACTATTACCTGATACATTACACCTGGCTTTCAACAAAAAATTACAAGGCATGCTAAAAGATAAGAAAATGGAGTCTGAAGAGACAAAACAGACATAAGAACCAGACCCAGATATGACAGAGATTCTGGAACTATCAGACAGGGAAGTTAAAATAACTATTGATTAACCTGCTAAGAAATCTAATGGAAAAGTAGACAACAAGGAAAAACAGAAGGGTAATGTAAGCAGAGAAATCGAAACTATAAGAAAGAATAAAAACTAGATGCTAAAAATAAAATACTAACAGAAATAAAGAATACCTTTGATGGGCTTGCTCATCAGCAGACTGCATATGGCTCTAAGGAAAGAATCAGTGAGCTTAAAGAAAAGTCAATAAAATTTGCCAAATTGAAATGTAAGGAGAAATAAGAATGAAAAAACCCAGAATATCCAAGAACTGTGGGAAAATTTCAAAAGGTATAATTGGAATACTAGAAGAAAAAGAAAATGGGACAGAAGTTAATGGCCCAGAATTTTCCAAAATTAATGAGATACACCAAAGCACAGATCGGGAAGCTCAGAGACACCAAATAGGATAAAAATTTTAAAATCTACATCTACTCATAGCATATCAAACTGCAGAAAAGCAAAGACAAAGAGAATCTTTAAAGAACCCAGAGGAAAAAAACAAATGGATAATAATTACAGGGAACTTCTCATCAGAAATACTGTAAGCAAGAAGAGAGTGGAGTGAAATATTTAAAGGGTTGAAAGAAAAACACCACCAACCCAGAACTCTGTACCCTATGAAATTATCCTTCAAAAATGAGGGAGAAATAGACTTGCTCAGATAAACAAAAATGGAGGGAATTTGTTGCCAGTAGACCTGCCTAGTAAAAAATGTTAGAAGTTCTTCAGAGTGAAGGAAAATGATATAGGTCAGAAACTTGGATCTACAAAAAGAAAGGAAGAATAGTGAAGAATGAATAAGGTAAAATAAAAACTTTTATTAGTTTTCTTACTCTTAATTGTTATAATAGATAACAGTATGTTTAGAACAATAACAACAATGTAGTCAGCAATCATGACTTACGTATAAGTGAAATGAATGACAGCAGTGATACAGGGACTAGAGGGAGGAATTAGGAATACTTAGTTATTATAAGGGAGTTGCAATACTTGTGAAGAGGTAAAGTATTATTTGAAAGTGGACTTGGATTAGCTGTAAACGTATACTGCAAACTCTAATGTAACCACTAAAAAAATGAAAAAAGAAGTATAATTGATGTTAAGAAAGGAGAGAAAATAGAACCATATAAAATGGTCAATTAAAGCCATGAAAGGTAGAGACGAGTGGAAAACAAAAACAGGAGCAAAGAACAAGGGCAACGAATAGGAGACAGTAACAAATATGGTAGTTACTAATCCAACTACACAAATAATCATTTTAAACATCTGTTGCCTGAATACACCAATTAAAAGACAGAGATGGTCAGTATGGATCAAAAAACAAGACCCAACTAAATGTTCTCTAGAAGAAATCCACTTTAAATATAAAGATACATATATATATTTAAATATAAATACACATAGATTAAAAGTATAGGAATGGATACAATTTTATTAGTGAATTGTACCTCAATAAAGCTGGGGAAAAAAGTGAAAGAACGGAGAAAGATATGCTAACACTAATCAAAAGAAAGCTGGAGTAGCTATATTAATTGCAGACAGAGCAGACTTCAGAGCAAGAAAAGTTACCAGGGATAAAGAGTGGCATTACATAATGATAAAGGGGTCAATTCTCCAAGAAGAGATAACAATCCTTAGTGTGTATGGATACCATCAGCTATCAAAACTTATAAATTATAATAAATAAGACAGTGTAATATCGGCATAGGGAGAGACAGACACATATCAGGTGATCAAGAGTTGTGTATATAAAAATGTAATACATGACAGCTATGAAATTACTTTAGTAAGAAAAGACTAGACAAATTCAATAAGTAGTATTTAGACAATAAATTATCTACATAGTGAAAAAAATGGATCCCTATTTCTCAGTTAGAATAAAGTAGGTTATGCTGAACCTGCCCCAAACCACCCCAAAAACATCAGTGGCATAAAACAAAGATTTCTTTCTTACTCAAGTTACATGTCCACTGCATGTCAGCAGGAGGCTCTGCTCACGATAGTCACTCAGGGACTCAGGCTGATGGAGATTCCATCCATAGCTCATTGGCCAGGACTAATAACACGTCCCACCTAGTCAGAAGAGGGCCAGGAAAGCAATTTTATCCCATGTACAGAAGAGAAATCTTTATTAGGGATCAGTAATTCCAAGGACTAGACAGCAAGTCCACAGAATCCACTATCCATGGCAATAAAGAACCAATTGACAATAATCCCTTACATTTCTTGGGAAATTTTTTCTTTCCAAATTTCACCAGATTATTTTTCATATCCTCTGAGTAGTATGTACTGCCCTTCACAGACCACTGCTCTAAGTAATAATAAGCTCCAAAGAATTTGCCTTCTCTGGAAACTCAGAGAACTAAATCACATCTCCCAAGGGCACAGCTCTCATATGCTTGGGTATATATTGCACTATCTCCACAGACTGAACCATTTTCCCCTGATAAAGAACACAGATGCTCTGCTAAATGCTTTACATTTATTAACTCATTTAATCCTAAGAACTCTTTGATATAGGTACTATTATTATTCCCATTTTAAATTAGCACAACTAAGGTAGAGGTTGAGTAATTTAATCAGCTAGTAATTTGAAATCAGGCAGTCTGACTTCAGTGCTCCTGTCCCTTCAAGGCCCATTTAAAGTCCCCCTGTAGGTACTACTCCTTTCTTGCTACAGCCTCATCATTCCTAATCCAGCACACTCCATCATCGACCCTCCTATCTCCTATTAAGCTCTAGTTCTGAACTTATTAAAAGCTGCCCAAAAGGAAAAGCAGTCTGGCAGAGCAACCATTCCCCTGAAGGATTAAACCAAGTAGTGTCACCTCTGCCTTCCTATCCTCTCTATTTCATATCCCTCTATCTTAGAGAGTCTTACCCAACATGTTAGCTCCAAATGTCTTCCTGAGTAGAAATAAAAAGATCACCTAGAAAAGGATGAAAACTGATTTTTCATGAAGGATGTCCTCTTGAAGCCTCCTGAAGAACAGAATGACTGTTACTGCCCATGGGCTGCAAGAAGTTACAAGAAAGTGTGGCGAATTAAGATCTATTGACCACTAGTGGTCGGTGTGATGGACTGAACTGCCCCCCGCCAAAATTTATATCTTGAATCCCTAACCCCCAATGTGATGGTATTTGGAGATAAGGCCTTTAGGAGACAATTAGGTTTAGATGAGATCATGACAGTGAGGCCTTCATGGTGGGATCAGTACCCTTATATGAAGAGATGCCAGAGAGCTCACTCTCTCTTTCTCTTTCTCTCTGCCATGTGAGAAGAGAAGGAGAAGGTGGCTGTCTACAAGTCAGGAAGAAAGCCGTCACCAGAACCTGACCATGCTGGCACCCTGCTCTCAGACTTTCAGCCTTCAGAACTGTGAGAAAATAACCTTCTGTTGTTTAAGCTACCCAGTCTATAGTATTTTGCTATGATAGCCCAAGCAGACTACAACAGTAGGCATTTTATATTACCTCATCTGATTTCCCAGTAACTTAAAAGACAACTTCCCATTGTCTTAAAAATGTCTAAACTAGGATTCAACTGTCTAATAACTACAAAAGCCACTGCTTTTACCCTGACAATGTCTCCTCCTACAGAGGATGAGAAGTCTGCATCTTGGCTCTGGTTCCAACTCTGTCAGTAACTAAACATTTCCCTTGGACGAGTCCCCTAATCCTCTTTGATCCCAAACTACTCTTCTGACATTAAGAGATCTAAACAGGATGCTCTCTAAAGTGCTTTTGCTGCACGGAGATTATTCAAAATGCATGAAAGGGGGAAAAAAACACAGATTATTTAGAATACAAGAGAGTTTTATCTTCCTGCTCCTAAAAAGGTATCATTATACCATGATATAAATAAAAGAACAGAACAAAGTCAAAATAAACTATTCTGATTCCATATCTCAACAAATCATTTGGGGGAAACAAAAGCTTCATGTGCCATTACTGGATGTACTGATGTGGTCACTGGACTCAGCTGGCCACTAACTTCAATAGAAGTTATTTTCAATAGAAGTTAGCTACTAGAGGAACAACAAATATTCAGAAGCTCACATACCAGAATCCTTGACTTTACAAAGATAAAAAATTCCAACCCTCCTCATCCTTCCACAATTCTGAACTTAAACTGGCTGGAAAGCAATGCTAGTTACTACCTTTCCATTACGAGCAAGATCCAGCTGGTTTGAAAAGCAAAGATCCATTTAGTGTTACATGGAACAATTTAATTTTCCAGTCAATGTTGGATTTTAACAACAACAAATGGTAAATATCTCTTATTTCAGAAATCTGCAAAGTACAAAAAGACTCTAATTTTAACAGAAAGTAATTTATGAGCACTTTTCACAAATACACAAAACACAAAAGACATATTGAACAATATTCAGTATGCCTGCTATACTGAAGAACTTCAAATATACGTAAATGTAAACCAAAAAACTCATTTCAGAAAATCTCCACGTTAAAAAAAGAAAAAGTATTCACAAAACAGTATAAAAAGGTAAGCAAAGTCATTAAAAGGGAACTCAATTACTATTTCCCATTAAAAGTGTAGGCAGTTATGGCAGAATTTACATGTCATCCTAACTTGCTGACAAACTATTTAAAAATATTATTTCACACCATTAACATGATGCCAGGGATTTGCTTTAAAAGAATCTGGTAGAAGGGGAACGAGGTGGGGGGAATGCAGGAATGGAAACAAGAGAGTTCACAAATTGGTAAATGTTGAAGCTGAGTAAGGGATACATGGGGGTTCATTATCTCATTCTTTCTAATTCCATGAATGTTTGACATTTTCTCTGGAAGAAAAGTTAAAGTTATTAGACATTCTTGATGAACAAATTTAATCCTCATATCCTAAAAATAAAGACTAGTACCTTCCAATCTTTGAATTTTTGCTTTCACAGAAATAACAGCTTCAAAAGGTGAAACTCGCAGCTCAAAACATGTTCCAGTCAATGTTTCAATGAAGAGCTCCATGGTATCATAGAAAGGAAGTTTGTAGTAAAATGGTTCCACGTTATCTTCATTGAAGAATGGAGGATCTTTTCTGTTATCCATTACTTTGACTTTTCTAATTCCTCTGGAATATGTTGTAGGCAACTGTGTTCCAGTTCTAGCCAAATCAGCTTGGAACACTGGTAATATATATCGTTGTTCATGTTTTGAGTTTTGTACCTAAAAAACAAGAATAGTTTTTTTAACAAGCCTATCTGAAAGTCTTATTCCTCCATAAAGATTTTTTCTGAACAATTCTGGCCCATATCGATCTTCTAGACAGCTCCAAAATTCATTTTAGTGCTTAATATGTCTAATCCTGAACTTTTCATGTTTGTCTCTGAAATCACCCTCCCAATTAGACTGTAAGTTTATTAAGATCAGGTATATTTGCGATACTTTTCTGTATCTTACTAGAGCTCAGTACACTTACTTAGATATAGCACATGCTCAACAAGTATTTGTTTTGTTGTTAATGATATTTAAACCAATCAATTCAACACACAGGTATACATTAGACTTCGAAAAACTTATACACATCCTTTTCTAAAACATGTAAATTGTTCCCTGACCCATACAAAGTATAACTTTATAGCCATTGTACATTTGAATCACACTGAATAAATGGAATAGCGACCATTTTAATAGGTTCCTTAAAAATAGGACTCACTAAATAATCAATGAGCATTTGTGTTTCCAGAGGTTATCTATCAGTACAGCATTGAGACGAGGTTAATATTGATAACAAACACTACACATAATCTCTACACACAAACATACAATGGCTACTGAATAGGAGAGACAAACAACTGACAGAAGTACTAAGAAAAATTACAAGTGTATAATCAGGAGAACAGAAATAACCAAATTGGTATGAATTGCTACCACTGAAAACTTTGTAAAGGGGGATCTTGAACTTAAGCTAGAAAGACAGATGATACATATCTTCCTGGAAAGGTAGGTAAATCTTTTTAACACCTTGAGATATAATTCACATACCATAAAATCTGCCCATTTAAAGTTAAAAATTTACTGTTTTTTAGTATGTTCACCAAATTGTACAACCATCACCACAATCATTTTTAGAACATTTTCATCATTCCAAGAAGGAACCCCATACTCTTTAGACATCACTCCCAAATTCTCCCTTCCCCTCTCAGCCCTAGGCAACTACTAATCTACTTTCTGTCACTATAATTTCACCTGTTCTGGAGATTTCTCATACATAGAATCATATAATATGTAATCTTTTGTGACTGGCTTCTTTCATTTAGCATAATGTTCTCAAAGTGCATCCATATTCTAGAATGTATCAG
Organism: Tapirus indicus; assembly: GCA_031878705.1. Lineage (NCBI taxonomy): Eukaryota > Metazoa > Chordata > Mammalia > Perissodactyla > Tapiridae > Tapirus > Tapirus indicus. The sequence continues at coordinate 79,174,828 of CM062921.1, forward strand.
TATTTCATTCTTTTTTACTGTAAGAGTCCATCATATGGATATACCACATGTGTTTATCCAGTTGAGCATTTTGGGTTGTTTCCAATTTTTGGCTATTATGAATAATGCTATGAGAACATTCGATTACAAATTTTTGTGTGGACATATGTTTCCTTCCTGGAAGACCATATATATCTAGGAGTGGAATTGCTAGATTAAGTGGTGACTCCATGTTTAGCAATTTGTGGAACTACCAAATTGTTTTCAAAAGTAGTCTGAACCATTTTACACTCCCAACAAGAATGAATGAGGGTGCTGATTGCTCTACATCCTTGCCAATACTTTTTATTGTCTTTTTAATTAAAGCCATCCTAGTGGGTGTAAAGTAGTATCTCATTGTTATTGCGATTTGCCTTTCTCTAATGACTAATGATATTGAGCATCTTTTTATGTGCTCATTGGCCATTTGTATATCTTCTTTACAGAAATGTCTATTCAGAAAGTCTATTCAGATCCTTTGTCTATTTTTAACTGGGTTGTCTTTTTATTATTGAGTTCTGAGGATTGTTTGTTATGTTTTCTAGATGCAAGCCTCTTAACAAATATGACAAATATTTTCTTCAATTTTGTGGATTGTCTTTTTATTTTCTTAATAGTGTCCTTTGAAGCACAAAAGTTCTTAATTTTAATGAAGTCAAATTTGGCTATTTTTCTTTTGTTGCTTGTGCTTTTAGTGGCTTATTTTAAAAGCTTTGCTCAATTCAAGGAAATAAAGATTTACCTGTATGTATTTTTCTAAGAATTGTAAAGTGTTAGCCTTTATATTTAGGTCTATAGTCCATTTCGAATTTATTTTTGTGGATGGTGTGAAATAAGAAGTCCAGCTTTATTCTTGTGCAGCACCATTTGTTGGAAAGACTATTCTACCTCCACTGAATTGTCTTGGCATCCTTATCGAAAACCAATTGACCATAAATGTGAGGGTATATTTCTGGTCCCTCAATTCCAATCCCTTGATCTCTATGCCTGTCCTTACGTGAGTACCACACTGTCTTTGTAGCTGCATAGTAAATTTTGAAATAAGGAAGTCTAATTTGTTCTTCTCTTTCAAGATTGTTGGCTATTCTGGGTCCCTTGAATTTCCATACAGATTTTAGGATCAGCTTGTCTATTTTGCAAAAACAGTAGTTGGGATTTTGATAAGGCTTGTGTTGAGTCTACAGATTAACTTGGAGAGTGTAACTATGTTGGCAATATTAAGTCTTCTAATCTATAACCATACGATGTCTTTCAGATTATTAATAACTTCTTTAGTTGCTTTCAACAATGTTTTATAGTTTTTAAAGTACAAGTTTCGCATTAAAAAAAAAAGTGTTCCTCACGGACAGAGAGAACTGATTGGTGGTTACCAAGGGGAAGGGGGGTGGGGGGGCACAAGGGGTGAAGGGTTACATCCACAAGGTGACGGACAAACAAAAATGTACAACTAAAACCCCACAGTGTTATAAACCATTAAGACATCAATAAAAAAAATGGTAAAAAAAAAAAAATATTCCTAAGAATGTTATTCTTTTTGATGCTACTATAAATGAAATTGTCTTAGCTTCATTTCAGATTGTTCATTGCTAATGTATAAAAATACAACTGACTTTAACATATCGATCTTATATACTGCAATCTTGCTGAACTCTTTTATTAGTTCTAGTATTTTTTTTAGTGGATTCCTTAAGATTTTCTACATATAAGACCATGTCACCTGCAAATAGAAATTTTTACTTCTTCCTTTCCAATCTAGATGCTCTTTATTTCCTTTTCTTACCTAATTGCCCTGCCTAGAATCTCCAATACAAGGCTGAATGGAAGTGGTGAGAGCAGACATTGTTTTATTCCTCATTGTAGGGGGAAAGCATTCAGTCTTTCACCATTAGGAATGATTTTAGCTGTGGGGTTTTCATAGATAATCTCTTATCAGGTTGAGGATGTTCCCTCCTATTCCTACTTTGTTTAGGTGTCTATTGTTTTTTATTTCCTTATCACAAAGGGTGCTGGATTTCATCAAATGCTTTTCTTTCCAGTATCTATTGAGATGATCATGTGGTTTTTATCTCTTATTCTATTAATACAGTATATTATATTGACTGATTTTTATACCTTGAACCAACCTTGCATTCCTGGGATAAATCCCATTTGTATATGGTGTACGATCCAGTATATACATTGCTAGATTTGGTTAGTATTTTTTGAGGACTTTTGTGTCTATATTTGTAAGAGATATTAATGTAGTTTTCTTTACCTGGCTTTGTCCAGTTTTGGTATCAAGGTAATATTGGCCTCATAGAATAAGTTGGGAAGTATTTCCTAGAGTTGGGTAAACTTTTGAATCTATTTCAGAATGGGAAAGCCTCAGAGTGGGAGAAGGATATCAGTAAGTAAGCCCAGATGGACAGAAAGTTAACACAAGGGAAATGCAATAGTCAAGAAGAAAAATGAGTGATAATTTTTTTACATTTTTCTTGCCAGAGGATATGCAATATCATTGAAGTCACAGCAATTTTCACAGCAATGTGTTTAAAGGAGGAGTTTTTTTTAAAAAAGACTGTGGTTTGATTAATAACCTACACCTCCATTCTACAGGCATGATATTACACAGACATCTGAAATCTGGACACTAGACAGATACCTGAAATCCAACATATCCAAAACTAATCATCTTTCCTACAAATCTCCTTCTTGTCCTACAGTCCACATCTTGGTAGAGTACCACCATTAATCTAGTCACTCAAGCCAGAAATCTAGGAATCATTTTAGATTTTTCTTCCATCTCCAAGATAACTAAAAGTTACCCATCCTAACAATAAAACTTCTTAATATTTCTATAATCTTTCACCCTCTCCATCCACACTGATTAAGACTTAGTTCAAGCCTTCACTACCTCTCAGTTGAGCAATTTTGATAGCCTAGATATAATCCTTGACTCCTGCCCTTCACTCTTTCAATCCATTCTCTATGATGCCAACAATTTTTTTTAAGAAAGTTTAATGAAAACGGGATTAGGATATCATATCACATAGTTCAGGAATTATTTTACTCTCAATATCTATCTTAAGCAGGGGGAGAGGTCAAAGTTCTAAAATTAATTTGTATTTGACTTGAGAATGCATAGCAGTGAAATGACCAATTCAGACTAAATGATGGAAATGAATCTAAGTTAGTTTGACATCTGAATTGTTTTTTCCTTTTAAATAGACTTTAGAGCAGTTTTAGGTTCACATCAAAATTGAACAGAAATTACAGCGAGTTCCCATATACTCCCTGCCCCCACACACCCAAAGCCTCCTCCACTATCAACATCCTATACCAGAGTGGTGTATTTATTATAATTGATAAGCCTACATTGACACATCATCACCCAAGGTCCACAGTTAACACAAAGGTTCATTCTTGGTGCTGTACCTTCTATTGGTTTTCACAAATGTATAATGACATGTCCCCACCATTATAGTATCATACAGAATAGTTTCACTGCCCTAAAAATCCTCTGTGCTTCACGTATTCATCCCTCCCTCCCTCAACCCCTGGCAACCGCTGACCTTTTTACCATCCCCATAGCTTTGCCTTTTCCAGAATGTTATATAGTTGAATTCAGACAGTATGTAGCCTTTTCAAATTGGCTTCTTTCATTTACTAATATGTATTTAAGTTTCCTCCATGTCTTTTCATGGATTGATAGCTCATTTCTTTATGGCACTGAATAATATTCCATTGTCTGAATGTACCAGTTTATTTATCCATTCACCTACTAAAGGATACATCTTGGTTGCTTCCAAGTTTTGGCAATTTTGAATAAAGCTGCTATAAACATATATTAAGGCTTTTGTGTGGACTTAAGTTTTCAATTCCTTTGGGTAAATACCAACAAGTGTGATTGCTGGATCTTACAGTAAGAGTATATTTGGTTTTCCAAAGTGGTTGTACCATGTTGCATTCCCACCAGCAACAAATAAGAGTTCCTACTGCTCCACATCCTCCCCAGCATCTGATGCTGTCAGAGTTCTGAATTTTGGCCATTCTAATAGAGGTGTAGTGCCATCTCATTGTCTTAATTTGCATTTCCCTAATGATGTATGATATGGAGCACAGTTATCTTTTAAAATGTAGAACTGATCATGTTATTTCTTAGCTCAAGGTCCTACGATTGCTTCCCATTCTCTACAGAATAAAATTCAAACTCCTACGGTTCCTAAGATCATCCCTCTCACATTCCAGCTCCATTTCACTTATATACATACCTCATCCCACCTTGCAACTCCTCTGGTACTTCTAGCCTCTAATCATCTGCACCTGCAGCTTTGGAACACATCAGCATCTATATCGTTGTTCCTGCTTAGCTCTACTCACCACCATCCCCACATTGGGCTACCTGACAAGCACCTAATCATCTTTCAAGACTCAGCTCAAATGGCAACTATTCCACAAAGCCTTTTATGGTTACTCTCCTTTGCACCCTTACCTCCATCATATATTGCATCCATTACAATCAATTTCATTTTTATATGGCTTTCTTACTCTATTAAACTGTAAGTGACTTACGGGAGGGACCACATCTGATTTACTGTCCCACTACCTAGCACAGTGTTTTGTACGCATTGGTACCCATTAAGGGTTTGTTCAATTAAAAAGTAAATAAATATTCACTCCCTCAGTTGATCCCTGGAACAAACCTGTGATATAGGTATTATCCCTGTTTCAGAGATGAAGAAATATTTGGTTATGCTCCAAAAGTTTCTTTAGAGGAATGTTGGTTTCCCATGGGAATCATGTTGTGATTCACTTCACACTAAGTCCACCAAAGTTTATCCAATTCATAACAGACATGCATATACAGGGATTTTTGCTACAGTGTGAATTTTACAACACTAATTGGAAGTATAATTAATTAATTAGGGAACCTGAATTTCACTGTGGAGAACGCTAATGGTCCTAAAGAGATGGCATCACAGGAAGAAAAGTTTTGCTGGCAGCACAGCTGCTTTGAGTGCTGTTACACTATTTATCAAAATAACAAGTAATAAATATAACAATACAAAGTACTGTGCTAATAATACTGCTAGTGATAATGGCAAAAGGCCATTATTCTCAAATAAAAGCCAAATGCCTGTACTGCTCAGGTTTTGTTTCTGGTATCTTTAATTCACTGAAATGCCTGTAGGAAAAAATGACTTCGTATGAAGCAACCCCTAACCTCTTTTTTCCCCCCTCACTAAAACAACTGCTTTTATAATATGATTTTGGATAACATATGGGTTCTTAAGAACATACTTACCATGCTATATCAAATAAGAATGTACTACAGAATTACCAGTGTCTGTTCCCCCAAAGCCAACAGCACTCCTATCTACACTGCAGCAACTCTAGCACCAGAAATCGGGCCAGGAATGCTGAAACAAACGTTACAGAAATAAAGGCATGGGTGACCAGTGCCTGTCCAAGGAATTTACAGACAGAAGATAGAAGGAGCATTTCCTTCACCACAATACTCTTCCACAGTGACACCTCAAATATAATAAACAAGCTACGAGTGGGAAGGTAACAGAAAGACAGACTTGGAAGTCCTTCATCCATGAAAGTGAATAAAGTAACTATGGGCTAAAACAAAAACAGCAACCTAGTACAGCACTAACTGTGCTGGAACGAGCACCACAAGGTTGGGCCCTAATCAATGGAGTATGGGAAATGATGCAAGAACAGCTAAAAAAAAAGAGAGAGGAAAGGAAGAAGGCAGGTAGAGAAAAAAGTACTTCCAGAATGTTTACCAGTAGTAATTTAAAAAAAAAAACTTAACTATTAAGGATAATGGCATCAAAAAACATTTCTGAATCAATTCTTAAAACATTTCTCTCACCTCCTCTGAAAAAGTTCTAAAAAACACACCAACCAAAGATGAAAGGGAAGTTAAAGACAGGTAAGGCAATAACAGTGCTAGATTAGTAACTTGGAATCAGCTTTATCCTCTGTTCTAAAGAATATTAGCCACATAAGAGCAGTTATCTTTTAAACTTTCCCCCCAACATTAAGAGATCCAGAATGCTATGCAGCGATTAAAAATATTTACTTTTAATGAACTGTTTTTACTAATGTATGAAAATATCCCTACGTTTTAAATACAAGCTACAAAATTATATCCACCACACCATGCATCTGTACCCTAAATTCTAGCCTAGATTCAACTCTCTAGTGAGACGGGGAAATCCTTCGGAGCCCAGGTCTAGCGGAGCCTTCAAAGTGCAGACCCTCGAAGACCTCTGCGTCACCTGCGCCGCCCGTGCTCCTCCAGGAGAAACTCTGGCTGCCCAGACGCACGGGCTCGACCTGGAGGGCAGTGGTCCGGCTCCGCGTCAGAATCGGCGACTTGGAGATCAGCCCCGTCGGGCGGGCGGGGCACACGCGTCGCCCTCGCGGAGGGACGGAAAGTGGAAGCTGTGTCCTCGGCGAAGGCGGCCTGCCGCGCCGGTCTCGGGGCAGCGGCGGCGACGGAGGGGGCCCGGCTCAGCAGCCCGCGGGCCCGAGCGCCCTCCCCATCGGCCGCTCGCCCTCACCGCCCGTCTGGTCCACTCGCTCGCCCGCCCGCAGGCGTACCGGGAGGCGCGGCCTCACGAGCCAGGCCACAGCACGCACACACGAGCAACGCTTGGCGGCGCCGCGCCCCCGCCCCTTTGTGACACCGCCTACCAATCGCTCGCCGACGCTCACGTCGCCCTCCAATCAGCGGGGTGGGGCGGGGCCTGGCCGCCGGACGCCGGCGGTTGCTCGGCAGCTGGGGCTTCCTTTGGGCTTGGTGGTGGTTGTCGGTTAGGAGAGGCCCGGATGTTGACCCTTTATTACTAACAGTGGACACCTGACTAGGGCCGGAGCGGGCGGGCTGGAGACCAACCGCACGGGCTGCTGGGAAAGGCGGGATTGGCCCCTGGTCGGACGAGGGTGTGGACTGCACCTTCCCTGAGACCAACCTAAGGCGGGTGCTTCGTGTGCTGGGGGAAGGAGGGTCTCAGGCAGACACCGTCCAGTCGATGGCCTTTCCAGAGCCTGTGCATTCCTAGTGCGCTCTGGGCTGTCCTGCCTTGAACAGATTCCCCTTCCTGAACTTCACTGTCCCCTAAAGTCTCAATTACCTCATCTGAAATATGGAGCTATTGCTATGCCTTGTTGAAAACAAGCAGGAAAGCAAACCACCTCTGTAGGTCTTATCCATTTATTCCTCATCCAATTTACTGAGAACTGTGGGCCAGGTATTGGAGTGGGCATCTTGGGCTATTCAATCCCAGCGTTGGGTAAAGCCCAGCCACCCTTTTATTTTCCTGCTCTAATTCCCAAGCTGCTAAGCTCAAGTGTACACTATAACAGACATCACAAACCGTCTAGCCTGAGATGGGCCCCCACTGCTGCTTTTTCCCTCCATTCCCCACAGGTGTTTTAAATCCAGCCCTTACAGATCTTCCAACCCAACTATTTCACTATTTGAACAACTCAGCCACAGTGAACAGCAGTCTCCCTCCCACTGCAGCTTCACTCATCTTCATCTTGTGACACAGGAACCCCAACACCTAGTCTGTCGCCTATCCTTTCTCACTCTCCTGAGACCCACCCACAAATTTATCTCCACAGTTCAACTATTGAGCATACGCTGGGATTTATGATGAGGCACTTGGCTTTCCTTCATCTTCAGGCTCTCTTGCCATTGGTTTCTTCTTAAATTCTAATATTGAGTGGATTGAGGCCCCTGTTGGACAGAGGTTACTATTATCATCTTTGTATACTAGACTCTAAATTGTGCCTGTGATGGAGTGAATCTTAATAAAAAATGTAGTTTCTCAATCCACCTCCCCACTTCAGTCAGGCAGAACTGAGAGCACCAGTTTCAGAGTCAGGCAGATGAGTTTAAAGCCTTGGGTTCTAACACTGGAAGCCCTGTTACCTTGGCCAAATCATTCATTCTCATCATCATCTACCATCTTTTAAGAACCAGATAGTTAACAAGGGTCTTTTCAGATTCTCTCCCATCACAATTCTGCAAGGTTGGTACTTGACAAAGGAGGAAATAGAAGCTAAGAAAGGTAAAACAATTTGCCTACACTCAAACAGCTCTACATGGGAGAACCAGATTTAAATCTAGGTCTCAATACAAAAATCCAAACTTGTTCCACTATTTCATACTTCCAGATTTTAGCTTCATCTGTAAAATGAGGACATTATCTGTCTGGTAGAGTTCTGGAGGCTGAATAAAAAACATGAAAAGTGCCTACCATAGGACCAATAAATATAGGTTCCCTCCCTCTTTCAAACCTGTCAAAATAGCAATTTGCATATTTTCAAACTCTACTGTCTCCTGAATTCCTTGGAATCAATCCTAATGACAGATCAGTAGATCTGATCACTCCAAAAGAAAAACGTGTTTAGCAAATGCTTACTGAGTCAGACCCCACATTGGGCTGGGACTCAGAGCAGGGAACTATGTACACAAGTAACCTAAGGGACAGAAGGGAGATCCACAAAAGGGATATGGAAAAGCAGGAGGCAACTAGTAAGCACCCTCTTCTGCCATTGGGTCACTCTCAGCAGAGCAGGACAAAATCTTTGACTCTGAGTACGAGCAATTCCCCGTTCAATTTTAAAAGTGCCCAAGGAAGGAGTTAGTGGCTTCAGAATTGGTGAAGCCAACCGGGCCTGGCTACAAGATTATGCCATGGTTACAAATGAAATACTCATCACCAAGATGGCACAGCACAGGAGAACACACACTGGAAAGGGGGTCAGCCATCCACGTGGCTAGTGGCTACCACACAGGACAACTCAGTTATAGAACATCCCTTTCAGTGCAGAGTTCTATGGAACAGTGCTGCTCTAGAGGCTGACATTTCCATCCTCAGCACTTCTCCCTACCATTACCTGGGTTCATTTTTCCTCTTTCACAAAATAATGCAAAGCTCCAAGGACTGAAAATGAATGCCTTAAAGCAAGGATCAGCAAACGGTTTCTGTAAAGGGCCAGACAGAAAATATCTTAGGCTTTGTGGGCCATCCAGTCTCTGTCACAACTCTGACATTGTAGGTAGGGTGAAAACAGCCATAGACCATATGTAAATGAATATGGTTGTGTTTCAATAAAACTTTATTTACAAAAACAGACAGTGGAGGGCCATAGTTTGCCAAACTTTGCTTTAGTGGACCTATAGAGGCATCTTCAGAATTCAGTGGAATCAGAGGAAACCTCCTCTCCTATTGCAAAGACACATGAAGTATATAATCTCTCATCCTCTTCCTCTATCAAGTGCCCAGGCTCTAAGCTAGGGCTCTCATCCATGCAAGGAAGACTCCTAGTTATTTGAATGGCATTTGCTACCTCTTGATTCCCTACCCACCCATGAAAGGCACAAATAGGTTTCTTCTCTAACATGCCTTAAATCATATTGTGGTCCTACCAAGGCTAATTAAATCAGAGTTTAAAAAAAAAGGAAAAAACACAACACTGTGAAACATTTATTTTTGTTTTGCAGTATTAAGCATAATTAAAACCAGTGCAGAAAAAAACTAAGTACATTGGGTAAGAGGTAAGCTAGCTGTCTCAGTATTTGCTTTTTATAAATCTAGTTAAGACATGGAACACACACGACAGCATCATTAACTCAAGGATGTAGCTGGAGGGTGAGATATGATACCCTGTACACTCTACTGGCCTCCAAGGGCATTCAAGGGATCATCAAATATGCTGGACACCTTCTGTTCAGATCTTGGTTCAGGTGCTGCCTGTGAAGATCGACTTTTTGGTTTGGTTGTCTTAGCTTGGATACCAGAGGAGAAGATATCATCTTTAAAAAAAAAAAGAAAGAAAAAGAGTTGATGAATAGGTAAGAAAATGGGTGCTTTTGAGACATATCAATACAAACCAGCAAAGACTCAAGTCTGGTGACCATATGGGATACCAAAACCACTAAGATAGGGCCAAGCCTCTTAGATTCTGGTCCTGGCTCTGCTACTAATTAAGTTGTATGATCACATACAAGTCACAGGTTCTCTCTGAGGACAATTTTCTCAGCTACAAAGGTATATGTGTGCACATGGCAGGAGAAGAAAAAGGGAAAGATAGCTGGATCTCCAATCCAGCCCCTGACTTCACCCTCTGTGACGTTATCCTTATTTCTACATTCTTTCCCCACCGGATTTTAAAAGGAAACAGCAATAAAAATAAGCAAAAGGAAATCCAACATAGGAGTCACCCTCTTTCAGAATAAACTCATCTATCTGAGGCATCTCCATGCTAAGAATATAAGTCTTGGGGCCGGCCTGGTGGCATAGCAGTTAAGTTTGCATGCTCCGCTTCAGCGGCCCAGGGTTTCGCAGGTTCGGATCCCGGGTGCGGACAGACGCACCGCTTGTCAAGCCCTGCTGTGGCGGCATCCCATATAAAGTAGAGGAAGGTGGGCACGGATGTTAGCCCAGGGCCAGTCTTCCTTGGCAAAAAACAAGAGGACTAGCAATGGATGTTAGCTCAGGGCTAGTCTTCCTCACACACACACAAAAAATTAAGTCTTTGACTACATTCGTGTTTAGTGTTTCACTGACTCTAGTGTTTCATGACTCATCTCAGTAATGTTACTAACCCAGTAATGTTACTGCTGGGATTCAATCCTACAGAGATTTCAGCATATGTACATAAAGATATGTATACACAAATGTTAAAGACCATGTTGTTATTTGTAATAGAGAAAACTTAGAAACAATCTAGACCACCCTCAATAAGTTCATGGCTAAATAGAAAGCAATACTATACATCCACTAAAAACAAGGAAGTAAATCTCTATGTACTGACACAGGAAGACATTAAGTAACTAAAAGGAACAGGAGAACAAGTAAAGTATGTTTTTATTTTGGAAAAAATAAGTATATATTTATATGTATACAAATCTATATTAATATCACCATGTCTGAAAGGATACACACCAAACTCTTCAGTAATGGCTACCTCTAGGGATTGTTTTTCACTTTTTACATTTTCCGAATAGTATTAATCTATTACAAGAGGCGCGTATTACTTTTTTTGTCATAAAAGAAACGAGGTCTCCTCTGTACCCCCTATGGTGGGAAGCATGTGGAGACAGAGCACACAGCTTGCTCAGGGAACAGACCCAGTGTGGCACTGCAGCCCCAGCTTTCTCCCAGTTAACCCCAAGGTCTAGACCTGGGAGGGGGAGGGGAGGGAGTAGGAAGTATATATTTGGCCTCAGCTCAAGTCCTATCTACCAACACAGGATTTATCAGAAGCCCTACCTTTAGGGTTATGGGGCATTTGGCTTGCCCATTAATAAAACAGATGTTATACCATGGAGGAAAAATGAGCACATTTACAAATACTAAATATCTTTGGTGAGATGCAAAGTCTGAGTTATAACCTGCTTTCCGATATAAACCTGTTCTCCTCCACACTGCCCTCCATTCTCTGCACCACTGCAGCTCACTCTCCAGCTAGAGCTCTGACTCAACCAACCGCATCATGCCTGAGGCAGCCTCCTCAGCCTACTTTAGCACATGAAGCAGCTTCTGGTCCTCCTTTCAGAACATCAGGGTGTTCAGACTTGTCACAGATTGGCAGGCAGCATACTAAGATAAAAGTTATATTATACTTAAATTCTGGGCTCCTTCAAATTCCTTGATGTCCATCATACCAAAAAGTTGTTTCACCAAAATGACTAGTCCATTTATTTATCCATCCTCAGCCTAACTCAGGATTGCACAGCAAGCCAAAGGAAACCCACTCGGGAACGTTTTTCAGGAAAGGGCCAAGACAAAGGTAGCAGGAGAAATATCAAGTCACTATACCGTAATGATTCTCTCTGTCATGTGTAGAAAACCAAACTTACCCATATCATCATCGAATATAGACTTAGCTTCCACTTTCTTTTTGGACTTCTCTTTTGGTTTTACAGTTAGGTCAGCAAAGATGTCAATGTTATCATCAAACAAGTTGGACTCAAATGTTCTTTCCTTCTCTTTCACTTTTTGTGAGGGTTTAATTGCTTCTCTAGCAAATATATCATCCTTGTTAATCCAAAAAACAAGCAAAATAATTTTAAGTCAAATTATCTCTTATTAAAAACACTTATTTCAACAAGTTGTAGAAATGCAAGCTGCCAGTGTTCTGGAACAGCCCCGTGACCTGCCCCCTCTGCCTGGAACAGGCTACTCCAGATCTGATTGCCCTGGTCCTTCTCATTCTTCTAGTCCCGGCTCAAATGCCAGCTCTACAGAGAGGCCTTCTCTACCAGCCCTACCTGAAGGAGCACCTCCCACCCCTACCCAGCACTCAGCCTCACTGCCCTGCATTGTTTTCTTTATGGCACTTACCTTTATCTGAAAACATTTATCTGTTGCCCTGTCTGTATCCGATTCCCCTCCCTGAGAGCTCTGGGGAGCAGAGCACTGGTCCTAGTTCACCTGGCAAATATCTGCCCAGAGAGTGTCACTAAAGGCCTTCCTGCCTGCACTAAATCCTCAGCTCCAGCCAGTACCTGTTTCCCCAAGAACCAGTGGTTAAACACTCAAGCTGTACAAATACTGCTTTAAATACATCACAGAGGGGCATGACAAGGAAGCTGACTGTAGCAACATTCTGATAAAAACTATAAAAATCAAGACTTGTACCAATGGTTATGACCAGCCAGGAACTATCCCCTACATGAAACAAAATAAAAAACTACTTCTGAGTAAGTTTCATAGTTATTAATAAGAGAATTTAATTATAATTACTAAGCAAGTAGATATCGGGCAGCAACGACAAGCTTAATGTAATCTATGGCTCAAATGAGCCTAAAAGGTATTTTCCTTAACATAGAACCAGGCACAAAAATGTAGTATTACGTCCTATTACCTCAAAAATATCTTGTGCTTTTGAGATGACATCCTGCTGATTGTTGGATTTTGTCTCCTTCTTCTTGCCTTTCTGATCTGTAAAGAGATCGTCCTCATCTTCCAGGAGAGGGAACGGATTTGTTTTCTTGGCTGGTTTTGGTTTAACAGACCGAAAGAGATCATCATCACTGCCTGCCTCACCCAGAGCAGGAAACATGGGGCTCTTTTCTTTAATTCCACCTGGTGGGTTGGCCAGGCTCTCTGCTGCCTTTGCCTTGGCTTTTCTTCTTCCCGTGGACTGAGATCCAGCGCCCTTTGAAAAGATATCTCCAGAATCAAAAAGGTCATCCTCAAGAGGCTGACCGAGAGATTTCGCAAAAGGACTTCTGTCCACTCCAGGCACAGGACCACCTGCCCAGGTTGGTGTGGCACCTGCCACAACCGCCTCAGAACTTTCTTCTCCACCAGCTGAGCTGGGCTGTGGCTGACGGCCATCCGGTGAAATGGAGCCATCTGCCAATTGTGCAATGGATCCTCTGGGGACACTCATGTCCTCAGCTTCGCTGGACTCCTGTGCAGCCAACCGCCGAGCCGCACGGGTCTGCGGTCTGCGCTTCCCTCTCACTTTGACTCGGTTCTGCAATGGCAAAAAAACCACATGCTGATCCGATGATGAAAAAAAAAAGTGTTCAAAGTTAACATAGCAAAATGTCAGCGACTCAAAATAATGTAAGGTTATCTGGTCTACCTTAATCAAGATATTATCTAAGACACAAAAGAGGTTATTTCTTAAAAATTTACAAAGGACTTTAATAGCTCCTAAGACTAAGTCATTCTTAATCCTTTAGTGTTCCCCATTTTTGAGTCTTTTGAGGGCAATTTCTGTTCAATTTCACACAAAAGGCTTCATCTGCCTCTGGAACCCTACAAAGTAGGCATGTTGGTGCTCTGAGTCCCACAGCCCTCCCTGGCCCCTCCTCTGCCCTCCATTTAAATGTGGGTATCCTCAAAACAAGAAAGGGGGAATTCTGGGACTAACCTTTATTAGGGGCTAGCCTAAAATCAGGCTCCAGGAGCAGGGAGATATAAGACAAAAAAAAAAAAAGAAGTAATCTAAGGTGCCCCTTTCTTGAAGTCAACAAACATTTAAATTCAAATGTTAAATATTTCACATAAAAATATGGTTTAGAAATCAGAACTTTTAATATAACCTCAAAATATGTCACTTATTAGCAATAATGCAGCATTTGTGATATTTTCCAAACCATACAATCAAGTAGTTTTGAGAAGGTCCAAGCTACTTTGGGCAAAGTACTTGACTGCGTTTGCCTATATGAAGGAAATTTCACAAATAATTTTAAGTAGCCACTTTAAACTTAACCAAGAAAAAAAAAAGCTAACAAAAAAATAGAACAAAAGGAAGGATGTTTTATTTTTCACAAGGAAAAGAGATTTGGAAACACCTGAAATGAATGTTTTTGCCAGGGTTATCCTAGGTACTGTCACTTACTCAGAGGTCAGCTATGACTTTCTAGAGAAGGAAGACTGGATAGAAAAAAGAGAACCAACTAAAATGAAAGCAAAACCTCCAAGAGTTCACAATCCACCTGGCACGAGTCCACAGTCCTGTGCAACAGTGTGATGGGACCGTACTAGCCAGGGAGTAATTGCCACGTGATCTCAGAGGAGGGAGCCCAGGACAAGGGGGAAGGAGTAGAAATATCACAGAAGCAGTGAAGTTTGAGCAGAGTGGTGGATGAGGAAGAGCATTCCGGACAGAGGAAGCAGCACAAGCTGATAACAGCAGCAGGTGGAGGCATATGTGTTCAAGGAATGGTGCCAGGTGTGACTGGAGCGCAGGCTGCCAGTGTGGGGTGACTGGTGGGGAAGCGGGAACCTTCGGTTAGCATGGATTATAAAAAGCTCTAATACCAAACCAAGGAGCTCGAATGTCCTCCTTTGAGCAGTGAGGAGCCAGCAGAGGAGGGACACCATATGCTCTGTGTTTAGAAGACCTCCAGATGGCAGTGCAAGAGGGCCTCTCCTGGAGGTAATGGGACTTCCCTGTGACTACTGAGCAGAATGTAAATGTAACAAATGCAGGCAGTGGAAAAGTGGACACAGAATTAGGGAGGTGGAAGGGGAGCAGAGAGGCTGAAGGAAGGATGAGGTGCCTCCTTCAAATGGGGAGTCAGGGTCAGCCTATTGTGTGCAACTGATGGACTAGGAAGAAACACACAAGTTGTTCTGATTAAAAACAAGAGCAAGCAAGCAAGCAAAGATGGTTTCATCACCTTGTTTGCACTGTGTAAGGTGTCTGCCTGAGCTGGAAGGTCAAAACTCACGCCGGCCTCCTCACTCCCAGGAAGATTGGGCATACTTTCCAGACTGTGGATCCTCCCTGGTTCAGATGAAGGAAAAGCCAATTCTGGTGAAACAGGCTTCATTCCAGAGATCTGGGGAGCCGCTGCAGGCAGCAATGCTGCTGGGTTAATCGCTAAATTTGCCTAAAGGAGAAAAATGAAACTTATTCTATGTCTTCTTAAACACAGCAGTCTATTATTATGACTGTAACACAAGATGAGAGACTCAGCGTACGTAGTGTATAATACGACAGGAGAAAGGGAAACGCAGGAAGTCTCCTGATCTAGTCTTAGAATTAAAACAGAGGATTATACACCTGTACCCACCACTGGGAACAAAGTAAAGATGTTACAGATGCAGCACACAAGAAGCAACAACTAGAGGGTGGAGAAGAAATGAGAAAATGCCTGGCAGCAGCTGACAAAAGTAAAAATCCAAAAAAGTTTATAGATGCCACAAGGCAGGCAATGAAGATTCCAGATACGTTATAATTACTTGTATTTTCCAGATCCGAGGGGACGGCTCTTTGGTTTTAAATGGAGCGGGACCTGGTGAGTCCTGTGTGAAATTACATTCAGTTAAAAATCCATTGGGGGAAATAGAAGAGTGTCTCTTGGCTTACACTTATGCTAGTAAATAAATCTGTGATGGAACAAATCTGTCACTTTCTATAATTTTATAATGGGAAAGACATTCAAATCTCTCCTGGGGCCTCAAAACATTTCACTAACATTACTTCACTTACGCCTCTCCTCATCTATTGTGTAAGTGGGAGACTGTCAGACTGCACATGGAGTAAAGGAAGACAGAGATCATGAATAAGATTCATAAGAATTGTAGTGTCTCAGAGCACCAAAATTTGGCTGGTTGGCCAAATTACCACGCTGGTTATCCCATACAGCACATATTATGGAGCACAAAGAAATTCACCCACAGCCTAATGCACTGGTTCTAGAAGACAAAGAAGCTGAAACTTGGCATGAGTCACTGGAGATGTACTAGTCCCAGTGCCTCGTCTTCATAGCTCAGGACAGTGAGGCCTCAGTGAGACACCCAGGGACCATGCAGCCCAGAACCTGAACTCGCTCTCCAGTTCTGGCCTGTTCTCAGGACGAGTTCTGTAGAGAAGACTGCTGAGGACAGAGGCCTGTCAGCAATGATCTCAGAGAGATAAGAAATTGGATGTAATTTATATTTAATTCGAATGTAATTCTACTCCAAGGCAGCCCAAAGGGAGAAATGGGGGTTCTGGTAGAAAGAAGATTCTTCACCTTACCTTAACTCTATTTTAGAAATCAATCTGGAGGCACTCCCAAAATAATAATGGTAAGTATAGATTCATGGGACTGAGTGTGGAAAAAAGAAGGAAAGATGAGTGGGCATTAAAAAAATACAGTGAAGAAAGAGAAAGTCCTAGTTGCTGTTTCTTCCCTAATTAAGAGAACTCTGAATACCCTTGATTCTGCATGACGGGGTTAATCTACATTGGGATGCAATCGAGAGCTGAACATCCTCAAGGAGATCAGTTCTAACCTGAGGTGTTTCCGATTTCCACATGCTGTTTTCTTTGATACCTTGAGTGGATTCAGGATGTTTCTGGTTCTTGAAAGAGGAAACAGAGTGATCTTTTTTCACCACCCTCTTCTTTTCTGGTATCTTCAAAAGAAAAAGAATACCAAAAGTCTGTCAAGTATCTTAAAAATGTTAAAGAAAAGTCATAATGCCAAAAAAGAATCCGGCTTCTGAGTTATAAAAGTCATTTCTCAAATGAGGGTTGAACTAACTCAGAGGCAGCATTTCAGAAATAGCATTCTAAAGACTATGACTTCCTCAGAAGTCCTCTCTATGATACAAAGGAAATAGAGAGTATTTACAAAATCTACTGGGGCTGGGGGAAAATATGACACACACAGGCTAACACTCAGATTTAAAGCTTTGCACCTGAAAGGTGTGAATATTTAGTCACCATATTGTATGCACTGGTCTTTCAATAAACAACTTAAGGGGCCGCCCGGTGGCGCAGTGGTTTAGTCCGCGCTTGGCAGCCCGGGGTTCGCGAGTTCGGATCCCGGGCACCCGCCGACGCACTGCTTGTCAGCCATGCCGTGGCGGCGTCCCATATAAAGTGGAGGAAGATGGGCACGATGTTAGCCCAGGGCCAGTCTTCCTCAGCAAAAAGGGGAAGATTGGCAATAGATGTTAGCTCAGGGCTGGTCCTCCCCGCAGAAAAAAATAAATAAATAAATAAACAACTTAAAAATCAAACAGATTTGTCACACAATTAGGAGAGCTGGGGTTAGTTAACACTTTAATGTTAGTTAGGGAACATAAGATGGAGCCAACATGAACACTGTCATCAGCACATTATTTCCCATTCATTTACTAGTTAAGTACCACAGTTCTCTGTGCATTTTCCTTAATAGTATAACTGGACATTAATCTCCTTTCCCAGAAGCCTTCCCACACACCCCAGTATTGAGAACAAAAGGCTGGTACCAAAGGCTGCGACTTGGCAGAGCTGAAAAGATCATCGTCTTCATCATCCCCAAATAGGCTCCCAACACTTGGCTCTAACAACTAAAATAGACAAAACTTAAATTCAATATCCAAAACAAAAACCATTTATAAAGAGAGCTAAGTGAGCTGCTGAGATAATATCTAATACAATAACACAGCCATGATGTGGAGAACCATTTGGAACTGACCCTGGTTTTCTTGGTGCTGGAGAAAAGGTCAACATCTGGGTCATTGTCCTTCTGGAGCTTGTGACTAAAAAGGAGCTCTTCATCCTGAAAGACTCCTGTGCTCTTGGGGCGGACATCAGGATCTGGACTCTGGGAAAAAGAGGGAAGTTCATGCGTGTTTAGACTTCTAAGGATTCATCTCAAGGAAATCCCACACAGCTGCAAATATGGAATAATAGAGATATCCCCTGCAGCTCTGTTTACTATGGCTAAAGATTGAACACAGGTAGTAAGTGCCAATCAGAAGGGGAATGACACATTCACATAATGGAATACCATGGAGCTATGAAAAATAAGGAGAATACATTTACACATGTATAAAATAAACATAATTTAGAAAGATCATCTTTCAACCTTGTGTAGTGTCTGAACTTTTTATTTAAAAAACAATCCATTAGTTCCATAATGAGAAACATTTTAGGGGTGAAAACACTAAACTACACTAAACTAAACAAGTTCTCTCCAGCTCATTCCCAAAGAGAAGAGAGCAGCTGACTTAATACCAGAAACTACATAGAGTGGTCAGGCATGTACCCCTAACCTGGCAGCAACTCAGTCCAAAGACCTGGCACAGATATAACCAGCCAGCCTTTCTCTATGATCATCCACCTTCTATCCCACTACCTTCAGATTCCAAATGAGTTCTTTTCGTTTGCTAGGATATCTGACATTTGAAAGTTACCATTCACATTACTTGGTTTGATACTATAATGCCACAGACTTGATACTGTAAAATTCTCCCCTATTTCTTCTTTAGTATCACAACTACAGATTAAAACCCAAAACTCACTTCTGACAAAATGTGTCACATTAAAAATTAATAATTAGAGCCAGCCCTGAAGACCTAGTGGCTAAAGTTCAGCACGCTCTGCTTCGGCGGCCTAGGTTCCATTCCCAGGTGTGCAACCACATCACTCATCTGTCAGTAGCCATTCAGTGGCACTGGCTCACATAGAAGAACAGGAAGGACTTACAACAAGGACATACAGCTAGGTACTGGGGCTTTGGGGAAGAGAAAAAAAAAGAAGATTGGCCACAGATGTTAGCTCAGGGTGAATCTTTTGCAGCCAAAAAAAAGAAAAAAATTAATAATTAATCTTTATGATTGATTATACATAAAAACCACTGTAACAGCAACTAAGGTTAAAAGCTTCACAACCATGAAAATCACAGTACAAAATTATATACAGTAAGAGACGAAGAAAATATAGCAAATTATTCATATTCATTGTGTTTAGCTCTCCTTTATAAACAGGATTATACTAGTGGTAAAATGAAAAAATGTATAAAACATTTTTTGTAGGAATCAACATGGATTATATCATCAGTTTCACTTACAAAAAGCATTGGCAATCTATGGCTTCCCACCTGTTTTGTTTTGTTTTTTAACATCTCTACTGAGATAAAATTCACATCCCAGAAAATTCACCTATTTAAAGTACATAATTCAATGATTTTTAGTAGAGTCACAGAATTACACAAACACCACCACAATCTAAATTTAAAGCATTCTCATCACCTCAGAAAGAAACCCCAAACCTATTAGCAGTCACTCTCAATTTCTGTCCACTGCTTTCCCCCAGACCCAGGCAACCACTCATTCACTTTTTATCTCTATGGATTTGACTATTCAGGACATTTAAAATAAATGGACTCACACAGTATGTGGCCTTTTGTCACTGGCTTTTTTCATTCAGCATATTTTCAAGTTTCATCCATGTTGTAGCATGTATCGGTAATTCATTCTTTTTATTGGCAAAAAATATTCCATTGTATGGATATAATACACTGTGTTTATCCATTCATCAGTTGACAGACATCTGAGTTGTTCCCATCTTTTGGCTATTATGTATGCCATTGGGAACATTGCATTCAAGCTTTTGTGTGAATATGTTTTCACTTCTCTTGGATATATACCTAGAAGTGGTCTTGCGGTAACTCTTACATTTAACAATGTGAGGAACCACCAAATTGTTTTCCAAAGCAGCTGCACCATTTTATCTTCCCAGTGGCAATGAATGGGGGTTCCAGTTCTTCCACACCCTCACCACACCAGCTATTATCAAAAAAGTCAACAATAAGTGTTGATGAGGATGTGGAGAAACTGGAACCCTCAGTTCTTCAGCAACTCACATGACAGAACTGACACCATCAAATGAGTATTTTCCTATTCTTCTAAAGACTTGAAGCTTTATTGCTTTTTGCTCACCTTTCCTACTTCTTTCTTTGGAGCTTGAATGCTGTTTTGATCTTCTGTTTTATCCTCTTCCTCATCAAATAAGCTAAGAACAGTTTTGGTTCTACTTTTGGTTCCTTTGTCCAACGGGGATGATGAAGAAAATAAATCAGAATGCTTGACAGCTTCCTGAGTAGATATGGTCAGAGGTCCTTCCTGAAAATGGAAATAATAAGGGAGAAAATAAGTAACACCTAGAAATACAAATTCTATTGTTGAGCCTCCCAAGCTCCTCAATAATTCAGTAACTGCCACATTTGCATGTTTCAGGACACTACAGCTAATCACATCTACTTCCAAGTGACAAAACACTGAGGTCAATCATTGATTGGCTGCTCCAATGGAAAGTCATGTACAGATAATTCATAGCCAAAGATAATTTTTCCAACCAGTTTAAAGCCATGGGTCCCTCCTTCCTACCAAGAGATACATACATCGGTTATAACCCTGATCCACATAGGCTGCTCATGAGCTGTAAATAACTTCTAAGTCAAAGAGGTAACACAAATGCCAATCATTGGAAGTAGATCATATATTTCCTAGTGTTTAACTAATACATAATTCCCAAGGAGAAACCTCACTGACAAAATCAGACATATAAATTGTAGAAGGCTTACACAATATTATGCAACTAGAAGAATCTCT
Organism: Tapirus indicus; assembly: GCA_031878705.1. Taxonomy (NCBI): domain Eukaryota; kingdom Metazoa; phylum Chordata; class Mammalia; order Perissodactyla; family Tapiridae; genus Tapirus; species Tapirus indicus. The sequence goes on from CM062921.1 coordinate 79,195,695, forward strand.
AATATAATCCTAAAATGCAGCATTTATTCATTCAACGAGCACCACATTTCAGGTAAGAGGCCACTGATTATAAGAACCACTGTTACTGTATGAACCAAGAAAGAAAAAACAACTCCCAATTAAACATGCCATTGACTGCAAGGTGCATCCTAATTTCAGAGTGGTTAAATCATGAAAAAAATGTGCTTCTTTGAAGAGAGATGTAATTTTCAAAGTGCCTACTGTGTGCAAGGTGATATGCTAAGTACTACAGATATACTGGTGAGTAAAACAAACCTGGCCCCAATCCTCGAGGAGCTTAGACTCAAGCCAGGTAGACTGCAGTACAACAAGCAGTTAGAGCTCAAGTGTGCACTGGGCTATGACTGGGGTAACTAGAGGAACACGGAAGAGGTCCACATTGAAACCACAGGACGAGAATGTCACACAGTGACTCAGGTACAAATAAAATGTTTGTATCACTGCAGCCCCAAGGAGCCTCAATAGGAAAGGACATGCGACGTTCTTCACATAGGCCCTAGAAGAGAGACTGAACCTAAGGACTTGAACACACAGAGGACAAAAAAAGAAAATAAGAAAAGGAATACACAGACTGAAGGCAATCGCCGATTCCCAGATGCAGCAGCAGCCTTATCCACAGGCCTCCTGCCGAAGAGGACAGACAGACCACCCAGGAGAAGGAAGCTAATGTTTGAGAAGAAGGACGAATTTCACTTTACTCCTGAATTCACAGCCAACATAACTAAATATAAAACAATGGTAAACTAAAATCTTCTTAAAACTGTCATTTTAATTCAAGTGCAGGTGGGGACTAGAAGAGAACCAGGGGTAACAAATGCTACAGAGAAGAGAACAAGTCAGAAAGAGCAGCCATGCAGAGAGAAAACCAAAATAATAAATAAGATATGAAAGAACACCCTGGAGAGAGAAAGGCAAGACAGACATCAATACAAAATGACAATAATAATGTGGAACAGGAAAATACACATCACTGTGTATGCACACACGCACCCAGAAAAGAGACCGAAAGGCAAGACGTTGAAGGTTTCCCTAAATGGTGGGATCATAGATTTCCTTCTACATAATTTTCAGTGTTTTCAAAATTTTCAACAAATGAGCCATTTATTTTCTGTGATAGAAAAATGTAAGGGTGTGTGCATGTGTGTGCCTGTGTGGGCTTTACAAGAACATATGGGAGACAATCTTATCAGAATATACAAGGAAAAAAAAGTCCACCTTTTCTGACTTCTCAACCACATGAGTTCTCCCAAATTCTGATGGTTCTTTGGCACTCTCAACCTTCTTATCCACCGGTTTCACTCCAAACTGTGCCTCCTTCTCTTCTTCGTCGCTGAACAGCAAAGGTGATACCTCAGGGACAGTCTCTTTTTTCTGCCAAAAGAAGAGTAAATGACATCCTCAAATATAAGAAGTGTGCCTGACTAGCACGGCAACATATGGAACAAGCCGAAACCACAGTCCTCTTTAGGACATTAGCTAAATATTGTGGTGGGAGATATAGGACAGGACAGTGAAGGGGGCACAAACAGGGAGAAGCAATAAACACTCCTACCTCAGACTTGCAGACACGGCACTTCACAGTTTCTACCACCATAGCGTCTGCACCTGTCTCTTTGTGTCTGTTAACGTTACAGACACTGCCATCACTTAGATTCGTACCACTGCCACCCAGACAAGTACTAGTCTCTCCTCTCTGCCTCCCTCCTCTTACATTCAGCCATACGACATCATCCAGAGCTTTCTTGCTAAAATAAAACACCCACCAGATTACTTCATCTCCCACCCCAAATCTGCAGTTTGCATTAGGCAAATGTTAAACATGATAATCAAGACACCACCTTTATTCATCTGCACCTCATCAACGCTTACCATTCCTTAAACCTACTGTAAACTTTCACACTTCCATGCTTACTCCTCACTGTCTGTAAAAGCAAATCCTCATCTTTCAAGCAAGGCCCAGCTCAGATGTCACCTATAAAGGTTTTCCTGTTCTCTTCACTAAGTATCAACTGCTTTGTTGATAAGAATATTATTTATATCTCTACCTAGGTGTTACTTTACTTTCTTCCTAATTTACATTAATAGCTATCACACATCTGTTTGTCCATTCATTTGAAAGGATCACATGGTATACTTCCACAGCCAGTCACTGTGTTTTACACCAAGCAGGTAGTCAACACAAGTTTGCAAACACTTTGCCCCATCTCTCATCTGTTCCTTACCTGGGAGGCGGGATTTCAGAGAACCGAGGTTACATGTGACTTGCCTAGAGTTATCAACATCCTTGGGGCAAGTGACTTATCAAGAATTCTTCAGAAGGAACTATTAACTCTATCATAGTAACTAGAGTAGATGATATGAGAAAGTAAGCTTGGAAGCAATATTTAAATCAAAGTAGGAAGACAGACTTGGGAAACTAAAGAAGAATATTACTAACTATGAAAGAAAAAATTAGGAATGAAGCAAGAAGAATAGGGTACAGAGAATTTTAGTTATTGTTAGGAAGAGTCCTTAAAATGCATAAGGATTTGAACTTTAAATGAAAGACTGGAAACCCACAAGAGATTCAGTAGAGATAAGGCAAAACTGAAGTGATCAAAGCAAACAGTTTTTGTGGAATGTACTGGACTCACTGAAAATTACATACAATTTCGATGCAAGTTGATCAGGGCAAAAAAATGAGACTTGAGTATGGCAAAATATATTCTCTCTTCATGTGACTATGGTCCTTAAACCAAGGAAAATGTCACCTAAACTACTGGTTTTTAAATCTTCCTGAAGATAAGGAGACTCTTCACAAAATTAATTTTCTTGATAGGTTTACAACTGAGTCATATTTAACTTACTTTTAAATATTCTAGGATCTTTAAACAAAAAATGTTTTTTGTATCTGTTGTCTGAAGGTGATTATACTTCACAAATGGTAAAAATCATGTCTGCAGGTTGTTCTTCTACTTAAAATGTGTATCTTTGACCTTTTTTCTTATTTAGCCATCATAATCACTACAGGTTGGAAGAAGTTTTACATTTCCAGAACCTTCGAAATTCATTAGATTATTGCTCGTTTACCCAAGGTAGAAGTTATTATTTATAATTTACTAAAGAAAAACCACTCAGATCTCCCAACTCTTTTACCCATGGAGCCACTAGATGTCCTCTTTAGGGAGATGCAAGTACAGGTGATTCAAAAAAAGGATTATGAGCACCTTAGAAGCAGCAGCAAGGAGACCCAGAACCCAGGGAAGGCAGCATGATCCCCCACCGCTGAAAGCTTCTAGTACAAGCTGTGCACCCCATTAATGGGAATGTGGTGAGGAAAGAGTCCCTAAATCATTAACTGGCTTGTGCCTGGTCTGAGAAGCTTTCATAGGACAACTTAACATTTGTACTATGTCTAAAAGTATGAAGAATATTTCCAAAGACACAACAACTGCTTCTGGAATATTCTGGGACAAGATGAGTCACATGGCAAGTGAGGGTGGAAAACAGGAGTCCACATGGTAAACTCAGCTAAGGCATTTTGACAAGGGGATGACAGGACTGGGTTGTCTTTAAGAACAGAACTAGGGCAACAGCAAGGACAGCAGATGCAGGGAAGGAGCATTCACAGAGAGGCCAGATAAGAAATTATGTCAATAGTCAAGGCTAAAAAGGACAGGGCAGTAGGGATGGGAAGAAACATCCCTAACAAACTAGCAGGAACAGTGATGATTACTCCATGAAAGTAGTAATAGTCACACATGTCCTGGTACAGTTACACACTGTGGAATACTATACAGTGGTGAAAAGGAGCAAGGTGGAGCTTACAGAAATGAAAAACATGCTGCAGAACAAAAAAAGATGCATAAAAATGTGTAAAATGATCTTATTTAAATTTAAAAAATACATGTGAATGCCTAGAAACAGGCCTGGAAGGACTGACAACACAAAGTTAACAATGATTACATCTAGGGAGGAGCATGGAATGGGGATTTTGAATTCTCTACACATTTTTTAAACCTTTTTTAAGAAGGCATCCATGTATTACTGTGTAATTTAAAATAAACTTTAAACAAAAAATATTTAGGAGGTTTGGAAGGGGAACCAAGTATCAGCCTCTAGAAAACAAGAAGTTCCAGGCTCCTTTACTCCTACACTGTACCCCCAAGGAGAAGCAATGTCCCAGGGATGTGCAGGTATTAGGGATCTGTTCACCCATCACTATGGTGGGAGGGGGAAGGTCTTCTTCCTCAAGCCCGGGTGGAGGAGCTGCCATTTTGGATTCTGTGGCTGCTCCCACACAGGAGTCCCGGGGGGTTCATCCGTTCTTCCCTGTCTTTCTGCCCCTAACACATGCCAAAGTGGAGTGGTCTGAAGTTGGGGTTGAAGGCCCTCACAGCAGTTGCAAGTTGGCTTGATTCTTAGCCTTTTAGGCTAACTCAACTCAGGTAAAGGAGATCTCCTTTACCTGAGGTAAAGGAGGTCTAGTCTCAGAGGTTCTACATCACTCTTTGGGGCTGTCAGCAATCACCAGTTGGTGATAAAATATTACTCGGCCTTACTTTTCTGTGTGCACATATTCACATATACCCACTTAGGGAATGTGTTGAGGAGTGATGAATGACAGGCCAAAAATAGGATTCCAGCATGCCTAGGTTCTCGGACAAATATTATAATGCCACTCTCCTCTCATTCTTTAATACTCCTTTTTCATCTAACTAACATCAAGATTGGCTAAATTTTTTAGCTTAGATGACTGTGGTAGATGCCATTTAGAAGCAATCACTTGAGGGTATTTAGACCTGGGAGCCACTGATAGGCTATATTTTTTCTTATCACATACTTTAATTTTTTTGTTTGTTTTTGTGAGGAACACCAGCCCTGAGCTAACATCCGTTGCCAATCCTCCTCTTTTTCGCTGAGGAAGACTGGCCCTGGGCTAACATCCGTGCCCATCTTCCTCTACTTTACATGGGACGCCGCCACGGCATGGCTGACAAGCAGTGCATCAGCGGGCGCCCGGGATCCGAACCAGAGAACCCGGGCTGCCAAGTGCGAACTAAACCACTGCGCCCCCGGGCGGCCCCAACTTTAATTTTTAAAAATTGTTAACTGTAGTAAAATACACAACATAAAATTTACCATTTTAACCATTTCTAAGTGTATAATTCAGTAGTGTTAAGAATATTCACTGTTGTACAACCAATCTCCAGAATTTTTTTGTCTTGTGAAAGTAAAACTGTACCCATTGAACAACTCCCCATTTCTCCTTTCCCCCAGCCCCTTACAACTACCATTCTACTCTCTGTGTCTGCATGTGACTGCTCCAGGTACCTGTGAGCAGTGAAATCATATACTATTCGTCCTTTTGTATCTGGCTTATTTCACTCAGCATAATGTCCTCAAGGTTCATCCATGTTGTAGCCTGTGTCAGAACTTCCTTCTTTTTTACTGACTGGCTATTAATATAAACCAGGACCAAAGTGTTAGTACTTGAAACATGCTCTTAAAAAGAATAATTTGTGCTTTAACTGACCCGGTCTAATGTTAGCAGAATTCCATGCCACTGGGCTAAGCCTGGCAATTCCTCCAGAACTGCACTCTCCCTGAGACTCCGGAGACTTACTCCTGACACTGTATGGGCTGCACGGCATGGAGGAGTCCTTTTCTCCAGGCTTTGCACGTGTGCCTCATTTGTAAAATACCACTAACCAGAAGACCTCTTTCGAAAACTAGGCAAACAAGTTTTTCCATTAGACTCAGCCTCCAAGATCTGGTTTTAGGAGCTGATTCAGGGAAGGATCACCATTCATGTAACATCACCTCAAAGGATATTTACTGGACCTAAGGGGTTAAGAATACCATTGTTGCAGGAGGAACAGACATGGCAGGAGAGCCAAACAGAGAGCTTCCACTATCAGTGTCGTCTTCGAAGAGGAGTGATGCTCTCTGGGTCTTCTTTTGGCTATACAAACAAACAAAAGGTCACGTTAAAGGTAAATGTGGTTAAAAACAAATACAATATTCTTTCTAGGCCCCACCTGTAGTACCTACCACGAAACAGCCAAGCTACCTATTGACCTCACACAGTTACACCTTGTTTGCTTAAAACAAGAAAAACCTTTGAAGGAGGTGCAATTCGTGTCTAGCAAATCATCAGCCTTTGTCCCTCATCCAAACGTGGAAGAGTCCAGGGCCCTCCTCATCTTGTCCCTTTCCAGTTTCTTCTGACTCTGTGCACCAGCTGTTAGCTTCGCCAAAGCACAGAACACTCTTAGCATTCACAAACGTAGCATCCTCTCTCAGCACTATGGCAGAGGAAGAACCAGAGAACAGGGATGCCTTTTCCAGAACGGTCAGGAAGGCAACTGTCAAGAGATTGCAGGGCCAGGGCCTGCTTCAGGCTGTGACCTGTGGCCTGGTGCCTCCTTGGCCACTTAAACCTTGTCTTTCCAGGCACCTCTGTGCCCTTCCATGCCTTCTCTTCAAACGCAAAACCCATCCCATTCCATCCCCTCCACACAGAGTCTCTAAGAACCTGGGGAAAGCAGAGCTCATTTTCACTGTTCACCACATCACTATTCACCCATGTCCTACCCCATGGTGGGCAACCACAGCCAAAATGTAGCCACAGCTCTCCTCACCTTCCTCTAGCCTGTCTTCACCCACCTCCTCGCTGAGGATTCTGCCCTGGCCCCTGAACAGAAAGTGGTCAATAAATGTCTGCCAGAACAAATACTGATCAGGACCTTTTAAGCAACAGAAATTAAAAAGTGGAGAAACACAGCAAGGCTTAGCACTGGGCATGGGGAGTCTGGAATAGAAACTGTTCCAGCTACTGAAGGGTCAAGTTCTGGCTTTTACTATGTAATAAGGAATCATCCAACTAGCACACTAGAGAATTACTAAAGTAATGAAAACTTTCAATTCAGTTTTACCTAGATAAAAATAATACCAATAAGTCATTTCAGTAAATTGCTTACCATATCCATCCACTTACATTAGAACATAATTAACATATACATCAGTTAAGTACATGTATCATAATCTTTTTTGTAAGTTTAATTATTAACAAGGCACTATCTAGGTAGCTTATTCATTAGTTTAATATTGATGTCCGCCTACATCTGAAAAAAAACCTAAGGATTATTGACTAGGAAACACAACTAACCAAATAGTTGACTGCACTTACATGGGACACATACACTAAAGGACAGTTAAAAATTAAGTCTACACCTTGAAGAAGTTATAAAAGCAAAGAGCCAATTCATAATGACACAGTAAGGTAATATCTAATATGCCTTTAAGGATATATACCAATAAAAATTTACACAAATTATAACCAAAATATTTGACTACTAGGTGATGAATGATCACAAAATATTAAAATAACTATATCAGATGCCTAAAGAATATCAGAAACCTCATTAAGCAGCTATAGCAGGAGAAAATCTAAGCATAATTTTCTGAAAAAGTAATTAAAAAACAAACGAAAATACAAACCAACCCACAAAAAACATCTGATGACAGATTCTGAAGGTAAGCTGGAGAAAAGCTAGTTTGTTCTCTGGACATAGCCACAATGGAAAACGACAGAGTCCTTAACCTTGGCCCTCGTTCCATATGGCTGCTGGTTAAATCCTCCCATGGAGATCTGACTCAGAAGAAAAATATGCTGCCCAGTGAGCTGGAGTATTTCTCATTATAAGTAATAGGTTATGCATTTTGATTTATTTAAAAGGTACAGGTATCAGAAAACATTAAGATGACCTTAGAGTTTATGGCCCAAACCAGGACACTTCTGAGTGTGAAAGGGAGAACTGTTAATAAACATGCTGGAATGTCAGGCACAACCAGGGCTGTCCAGCCAGGCCACGACGTTTGAGTGCCCTGCTTACAAGGCAGTGTTTCACACCTTTGTTAGGGTCACAAAGCTTCTTTCTTTTTTCTGAATGGTTTTGAGATATAATTTACATACCATGAAATTTACCCTTTTATAGTGTACAATTCCCTGGTTTTTAGGATATTCAGAGTCATGAAACTATCACCATAATCTAAGTTCACAATATTGCCATCAACCCAAAATGAACCCCCATACCTGTTAACAGTCACTCCCAATTCTCCTTTCCGCTCAGGTGAACACTAATTTAAATACTTTCTGCTTCTATGGATTTACCTATTTTGGACATTATATACAAATGGAACATACATGTGATTTTCTGTGACTGGCTTCTTTCAATTAACACACTATTTCAAGGTTCATCCACGTTATAGCATGTATCACCACTTTATTCTTTCTTATTGCTGAGTAAGAGTCCATCGTGTGGATATAACACATTTTTTTTCTCCTTTCATCAGTTAATGGACTTTTGGGTTGTTTCCATTTTTTGGCTATTATGAATAATGCTATGATCAACAGTCATGGGCAGGTTTTTGTGTGGACATGTTTCATTTCTCTTGAGCATATACCTAAGAGTGAAATTAAGTCATATGGTGACTCCATATTTAACTTTTAAAGGAGTCCTAGACTGTTTTCCAAAGTGGCAGCAGCATTCTACATTTCCACCAGCAATGTCTGAGGGTTCCAATTCCCCCACATCCTCTCCTACACGTTATTGTCTGTAAAAGCTTTTTTTGAGAATCTAATGAAAGTTATAAATTACTTCCTCAGACAAAGGCCCATACACAAAATTTTATAGACAACTTCAAGACCAATTGTAGATGGAATGAGTCTGGAGAAGGGAAAACATTACTGAAAGCTAGGAATTGTGTGTAGCTGGTACTGGAACCTACAAATAAGACATTTTTCTAGATCTCTAAATCTGTGACCATGTTTGCATGGTAGGGGGCAAAGAGAGGGGTGAAAAAGTAAACAGATAATTTCTATATAACACGGAAAATGCTCCAGTGCAACAGAGCCACAGAGGAGGGGTATATAGAGATGGAGCCATTTTTGCTCTAGACTCTGATTCTATTTCCAATGTCTCTCACCTGTTTGGATTAGGGAAAGCTTCTTGCAAGAGAGGACTTAAACTGAGTTTTGAAAGAAGCTGGTCAGGTAAGAAAGGAAGAAGAGCATCCCAGGAGAGAGAAAGCAATAAAAATAAATGAATAAAATGTTATTTCTCCTGCACTTATGATGATAAATGGTAACATTTAGGTGCTTACAATGTAACAGCTATTGTGCTAAGCATTTCACATTTGGATTTCATTTAATCCTCTCAATGACTGCATGGGAGAAGCCCTACTATTACTTTTGTTTAACAGGTGAGGAAACTCAGGCCCAGAGAGGTTAGGTATCTTGCCCAAGGTTTTTCAGAGAGGAAATGGCAGGGTCATAATTTATTACCAGGCATTGGGATTCCAGAGCCTATACTCTTAACCAGAGGCCAAAGATACATACAGGGTGAAGTAACAGGGGCCTAAAGTAGAAATGATGACATATGAAGAGATCACAATTTTGGGAAACAGAAATATGAGGTACTTTTGAATCTATCAGATCGAAATTAAAGCTTAATTATACCAATGCATAGGATTTACATGTCCAATCATCTCTTTATGGTAATATCATTTAGTTGAATTTCAGTTTCAGGCTCTCAAGAGAAAAAAATTTTGCTGAGAAGTTATTTGAATCCACAGCTAATCTGGCAGCACATTACAACACCAACCACAGCCCATGCTCACTCTACAGATCCTGCCAGCTTTAGTCCAAATATTATTAATGTGCAGGACCACCTAGGTCAGCTAAGGGTTACCAGCAACAGTGTGACACAGCACAGCTCTGTAGAGAACCATCATCCTAATAGGATATTTTTCAATGCTAAGCAGAATTCTATTCAAATGACAAACTTCAGTCACTGACCTTGACCAAACTTTACATTCTTTAGGGTATCCCAGAGGAAAAACAAAAAAGACAACAAACTGTACTTCAACGCCTAACAAACTAAGAAAAATAAATTTTAAGGTTAAAAAAAGACAGGTGGAAGAAATTAGGTAAGGATCCATGAAGAAAAACACTTCCCAGTATTGGAAGAGAATACCTTGCAAGTGGAAATCAAAGACATTCTCATTTGTGTGACTACTGGGTAACAAATGATTAGCACGTCACCTCCAGTAACTGACATCTCACACCTCAAATACCTTTACTTGTTACCACAGACACCGACTGAGTGATTTCTTACAATGACTACTCACCTGTCCTTGGCAACAGCAAACAGATCATCTTCATCCTCCTCCTCAAAGAGGCTGGTCTTTTTCACAGCCTTGGCCTCCTGGTCCTGGGTGGTCCCAGAGTCCCTAAGGTCTCCTTTAGACCTGTTATCAGATGCCGAGTTGATCTGTGAATCAGTAATATTCCACTGGTCCTTAAAATATAAAATATATATTAAAATCCAGTGGCAATTTAGATTAAGGAACTGAGAAGTAAAATTTACATTCGTTAAACTAAATTGTATCTAAACTGAGTGTATCACTCTTAAAGAAAGCTCCTGTCCAAGTCTTCTCTTTACTTCAAATCTAGACAGCTGGGTTCTCAGACAGCACAGATCTCATGACTTCCCCCTCCACTGCCTGCCATGATGTTTCCCCTCCCTATGATTCTGCTCTGTGTTAGGACAAGGGAACTGGTCCACTTTAGAGGATCAAAATTAATTATAGAGAAGGAAGAGAAATGTTTCAAAAAAAAATCAAGTACTCTCAACTTTGGAGGAAAACAATATTTTAATTTAAAAATCCCAAAGCAAGCTGGAAAAAATGTATGAAAACCTCACGCAATGCAATGCACACGTAAACAAGACATAATGAAAGCTGCTAGTGACCCTTTTACCACAAAAGTCTGAAACTGGTCTTTAGAAAGCATTTAAGGAAACTCCACCTGGCTATGTTCACCCTTTCAAATCAAGGAGCTCCTGAGCCCTTGCTTAAGTGGTCCCTTGATCTCCAGAGTCTAGAGCTTCACACATCAAAATGGGGTCCACAAGCAGCAGCATCGGTTATGCAAAATCTCAGGTTCCACCCCAGACTTTTTGAATCAGAATCTGCATTTGCAACAGGATGCCCAAGTGATCTCTTCACACGTTATGGTTTAAGAAGTGCTCCTCTAGACCAGAGACATTCAACAGTGACTTCACACTAGAATACCTGAAAGAACTTTAGAAAATTCCAGTGACAGGCCATACCCCAAACCAATTAATTCAGACTCTCCAGCGGTGGAATCTGGTATCAGTACTCTTTAAAGTTCTCCAGGTGATTTCAATGGGCAGCCAAGGTTGAGAGGCACTGTTATAGAACCCTAGTTATCTTTACTCCACAAGTACTGTTGCTCCCTGCTTTGGCTAATATTTTTATTTTCCCTGAACTACTATAATACTATGGCAGGAAAAATTCCACTGATGGTTGGCCATTACTACAGGGAGAACAACCACAAACAATGCTAAAAAGAACAAAAAAAAAGGGGGAATCCATCATAAATTTATATTTGAGTAGAAAAAGCAAATTACGTTGTGTCATTTTAAGCTTCTGTCAATAAAAAAACATTAACATATCTACAATTTTTTTTTTTTTTTTTGTGGGGAAGACCAGCCCTGAGCTAACATCTGTTGCCAATCCTCCCCTTTTTGCTGAGGAAGACTGGCCCTGGGCTAACATCCGTGCCCATCTTCCTCTACTTTATATGGGACGCCGACACGGCATGGCTGACTAGCAGTGCGTCGGCGGGCGCCCGGGATCCGAACTCGCGAACCCCGGGCTGCCAAGCGTGGACTAAACCACTGCGCCACCAGGCGGCCCCCAACATATCTACAATTTATCTACCCATGCCATACCCTCATAACTTATTTACAATGTTAAAATAAAGAAGAGCAATTATTATAATACAGGAAGATTTTTAACACTCAGGATTTTTAATTTCATTATATTTAAAGTCTTTCTCTGTACAGCTAAATCTGAACAGCAGCTACACCACATTCACTACTGGCTTTGCTAATATGCATCTAAATAGCAAATGGAAATATTGTTAAGACTCCAATAAAAAAGGAGCTAAACGTGTATAGGATGCTCCTACCATGTCTAGCTATAGTTCTTGATCAGTGAAACACAGTGATCATTTAACAAGAAAATAAGGCCTAACTCATTTGAATTAGCATATATTACAATTTGAGGGCCATACTTATGTTATTCCTAACCATTTTGGAAAGATTAATCTTTAAGTTAATATACTACACTAAGTATCTTTCTTCAAGAAAAGAAAGATAGTCTTGTCAGCAGTCTTTGGTGACTGAACTTCATTAGATATAAAATAGATAGAGAAAGAAAATGTTTAGGATAGCCGTAACTCTTAAATCCCATCCAACCATCTACTCTCTAGGAGAAACCTTGAACCCACCTCCTCGTCACTGCTGAACAACAATGCAGAGGCTTTCTTTTTGGATGGCTCAGAGGGTTTCGCTTTCTCTTGCCTCTGAGTCAGCAGAGATGATGTCTGCTTCTTAGCAGCTGTAGCCCCAAAAAGATTATCCTAAGAAAACAAATGGCAGAAGAGTATGACAACTTCACACACATAAAACAAAAAACTGAAGACATTCTCTCATGACAAACTGTTAGAGAATAGTCTCTAGTCATGTACAGAATATATATAACACCTTTGGGGGAAAAAAACCAAAATGCTAGTAAATCCCACTTCTCTCTTATTTATAACCCTACAACAACAGTCTATAACTCCTCTAACTATATTCTCCATCCAGAGAAGTGAAACAGATACCATAAAACTCGAGGGTGGAACACTCAGGAGGTAGCAGGAGGGGGGTGATGTGAGGAAAAGGTCAAAGAAATAAGAGGAAACCTGGCCCCGCTCAGTCCTCCTGTGCACAAGCCCTCTGTGCTCATTGCAGACAGCCTGCAATCGGCATGAGCAATCACATGAGAGCAGTTCAGCCCCATGCAGCAGCAGGCAACTTGCATCTTTTTTTTTTTTATGAATTAGAAACTGGAGCAATGGATTAAAGAAGAGAAATAGGGAGCATTCTCCACTCTCTTACATCTAGAAAAGACACACATCTGGGACAGAGGGACAGAATGACTTCTGTTTCTGGTTAATTTTAAAGAGACAATACAAACTTAGTAGTTTACTAAATAAAATCAATGGCCTACTAAAGAGTTGATTCTTACAGATTCAACAGCATTTGTAAATTTTGTATAGTCAAGCCCTCCAAAAGTACCTATTAAGGTACTTTCACTAAGGTAATGGAAACAAAATCACCAAAAGGCCTGAGCCCAAGTTAGACAGAAAAACACTTTTAACAATATACTAGAGCAGGTGAACAGTCCTGAAATGTAGATTCAATAAAGGGAGCCTTTACAGAGAGTGTGGGAAGGTAGGAAAAGCCGTGAGAATACTACTACTAAATACTAAATAATTATACTAATAATGGGGATACTAAAGACAAGAGCTCACATTTACTATGCACTTCCTGTGTGCCAGGCACTGTGCCAAGAGCTATACATTAGTTGTTTCAGCTGTCATAACGACCCTATATATTCTTAAGCCATATGAGATTCAGAAAGGTTAAGTTTCTCGCCCAAGGTCCCTGAATCTAAGTGGTAGAGCTGGGACATGAATCCAGGGGTCTGATGCCAAAGCCCATGAGCACGGCCACTGTGCAGCACTGCATAAGCGTTAAAGTTTGGTTTGTCTTCCTTCTTACTCCTTTCTCCCACTTTTCCCTCTCATCCAAGGTGGGGTAGGAAGGCAAGGTGAGAATGGCTGCCTTCTCCTCTCCACTCCCACTTTATCTAAGACATTCTTATAGATCACTGGTTATAACAAAGACCCATCCTCTAAAAAGTATTTATTAAAGGCAGATCTTTAAAGTGAAATCTACAAAGCCTTCCATAAAAGCTGAGTCAAGAATCTAATGTCCTGCTCATTGTACAGCTAAGAGAACTTAAGAAGTCACTGAAACAAAAATCAAACTATTTTTGTTATATAAGCCTCAAATAGTTCGACTGCAACCCTATCACCTCATTCTATGTATGAGCCTCTGGCTATAAAGCTACATCAGCAATGCTTTTCTCCTAATTGAAAACCTGATTATCTCGTGTTGCAGTTACAATGGTTACCTCTTCGTCTTCATCATCAAAAAGCGAGACTGACGTGGGGAGTTTGCTAGGCTGGAGAGATGCATCTTTTGACTTATTCATGTTTTGAGAAGAAAACAAATCCTGTTGGATCAAGATTAAAGCTCCTGGTTAAAAAGACGTAGCAGTTTTTAAAGTATCAGTTAGATATAAGACAGTAAAGACTAGGACACAGTGCCTGCCATGCGTCTAGGTCTCTGTCAGAGGGAAGCTGGCTCAGACAGTCCTTGAGGAACACACATGTTTGTCCTCGTGGTGTGCAGCACAAACGCCTGCATGTGAGAGGAAGAGACCCCATGGAACTCCAGGGGGCCTCACTGGAACCCAAAGGTTTCTCTACTCCCATTTGGATGACTTAAGGCAGGGGGAAATTTTCCAATCAATCTCCTATCATGCTAAAAAAATAAGAACGACTTCCTTTTTTGTCCAAAGAATCAGAGAGATCAAACAGATTCAATAATGAAAATAGAGGCTAGATTCCCAAATTACTGGATCTACGACTCTGTTTTATTTGGTAACACTCCTCTCTCCTTTTAGAGTACACTACAAACTTATAAGAGATGCTACAAACTAGAGAAAGATCTGGTAGACTCTGAAGAAATTTTTTAAATGCTATCCACTGTCAGCCTATAACGCAAAGAAAGATCTGCAAATTGAGCTACATGAATTAGAAACATAAACTAGGACAACTATTCCCTTGGGAAGAGAAACTTCAATACAGAAAAGCCAGACAATTAAGTAGGACAAGAACATAGTTTCTAAGAGCTCTTTGGATAAAATTTTTTTTATTGTGGAATCAATGTCTGCTCCTCAAATACAGACCTAATGAGCTTACTAACTGAGAACCTCTCAGCCCAGTGGTTTTCACCTGGGCCCCATGGAGTCCCACAGGTCTGTCTAGGTAGAAGGGGCCACACAAAGGCAGCTCCAGGTTTCCCATGCCTACCTGCATTTTATGCACTGGCAAGATTTCACTTAAGGAAAAGGCTCTGTTACTTTAAAAGAAAAAAAAACGTAAACCAAAACAAATTTCAACATTATGGTTTTGCACCCTTGACTAATACCTCCCTTGGTGTCAGAAAAAAAAGCTTTTTCATTACCTCAAACATGACTCCAAAATGATTTCACAGGGCAAGCTTTAGCTCCACACTTGCAATAGAGAGGCAGGAGTAAAGAATCAATGCTCTGGTCCTTGCTCTCCTAGACTGCACTATTTTACTTTTCCTTGCCTAAGCACCCTGACAGTATCTAATAAAAACAATCTATGATAACACACATGGGACAAAGCCTCTGGTGGTGGTTTTAAAACCTGACTGCAAGTTCTTTTACACTCCTACCATCAAGAAGTGGAGTCTGGGGGCTGCTCCAGAGCCTAGAGGTTAAGTTCAGCATGCTCCACTCTGGCAGCCTGGATTTGGTTCCCAGGCACAGACCTACACCACTCGGCAGGAGCCATGCTGTGGCAGCAACCCACATACAAAATAGAGGAAGACTGGCACAGATTTTAGCTCAGGGACAATCTTTCTCAAGCAAAAAGAGGAAGAATGGCAACAGATGTTAGCTCAGGGCAAATCTTCCTCAGCAAAAAAAAAAGAAATGGAGTCTGTATCCCCTGCCTTTGAACCCGGGCAAACCTTTGTGACTGTCTCAACCAACAGAATGTGGTAGAAGTGACAATGCTGACTTCTGAGGCTAGGTTACAAAAAGCAATACAGCCTCTGTGCAGCTCTCTGGGGAGTCTCCCTTTGAAGCCCTTAGCCACCACATAAGAAGTGCAGCTTCCCTGAGGCTGCCAAGGTGGAAGACAACATGGGGGGTGGTGCCCAAAAGCCCCGGCTCTCTGAGTCTTTCCTGCCCAGGCACCAGACACATAAGCGAGATGAGTCTCAGCCCAGTCACCTTCAGACTGGAACCACATGAGAGACCCTAAGTGACAGGTGTCCAGCTGAGCCCGGTCAACTTCTAGAACCATAAGAGGTAATAAAACTTATTGGTGTTCTAAGCCACTAAGTTTTGGAGTGATTAGTTTCATAGTAATAAGTAACTGGAACACCTTTTAAGTCAGTAAAATTGCTCACAGCTGACTTCTTCATGTAGTCAACAACTATTTGATGGCTTACCAAATGCCAATCACTAGTTGAGGTGTTAGGGATATGAGTGGGGAACAAAACACTCTGCCCTCATGGAGCTTACTCTTGTTGGGGACAGAGACAATGAACAAGAGGACAAGAAATGTCACATGGCAATACATACTGTGAAGAACAACACAACAGAAGAGGGGGCTAAGGAGAGCAGTGTGGTGTGTGCTGGCAGGCTGGCTATGATGCAAAGGGTCGTCAGGGGAAGCCTCACAGAGAACCAGAAAAAGTGAGGAAGCAAGCCGTCTGGATTCTGGGAAGAGCTTTCCCAGAGGGGCAGGAGCCTGTGCAAAGACCTCAACGTGCAGATGTGCTTGATAATGAGGAAGGGGGAAGCGCAGGATAAGAACAGAGTTTGAGGTCCCATCGTGCTGTCCTCATGGGTCAGGAGTTTGGAGTAACTGGACTTTGGTTAATTCTTATCTTCTGTACACTGGCCATCAATGAAATATAAGCCTCAAAGGTTTTATTTACATCGATGGTAATCGATCTACTTCCAAAGAGTTGTATGTTCATCCTAGCTGTCAGTGCAAAGTCACCATGAGAGCTTAACCCAGAGTTCACAATTTCTTGAAATTACATGTAAATTTCCGCCATGTCCATATATTTTTCTGTGAAGGAGATTTATTACTGCCCATTACATTCTCATACAGGTCTCTGATCCCCTAAAAGCCTAGTCTAAAATTAGTTCTAAAAGGACTTAGACCCGTGGGAGTCAGAAACAGCAGCAATGCTTCTGAGAGCTGGTACTGTTCCATGGGAAAGTGCTTCCAGAGGACTAAGGCTGTCTGCAAACCAGTGCTAGCCCACAAACTACTACAAGACACGAGATAAAAGGCTATGCCAGAATATGAATCACTTCATCACTAGGCCCACTATTTAGTAAGACTACTGAAAAAGGAAGCAGTGTGTTGATTTCCATTCTGGTACAAGAGCCTCATCACACTGTCAATCAACAAACAGTCTAAAATTTGAGCAGCCTGAAGAGACGGTATCTTCCTCCCAGGAAATGCACTGGGTTCAAACTCAGCAGTGACAGTACACATACTGTACACAGATTGCTTTCTAAAGAGCCTGTGTTCTCAAGACAGTATTTTCAAAGAACTAAAGTACTTAATAAAAAGTCTTGTACCTCCACTGAGAAAACTCTGAATCAGAAATAGTTCTAACGTCATATCTACTGACTAATTTCTCAGAACTAAGAAAAAGAATTCCTTACCTCAGAGTCTTCCTCATCTGAAAATAAACCTTTTTGAGTCTTTGTATCTGATAAGAGCTTGAGATTTTTGCTGGAAGGTAGGGTAACCTTTGTTGAAAAAAAATAATAAAGAGTTAAACAAGATACCTGGAAACAACAGTTTATGCAATCATTCATTCAGAAAATGTACTGAGTCTCTGCTAGGATAAGGCGTCAGGGGATTAAAGGTGCCATGGTTCTGGGGACAATGTATCAAGTTCATACAAAGAATTAACGCAAAAAGAGGACTATCATGAGAAAGAATTTAAAAATCAGTATAAGTTAGGAAAGAGTGAAAAAATAGTTCCTTGATAAAGTAAGTTTCTCAGGATAGCAAGGCCTGGACAAAGGAAATGGCACAAGCATGGACATCATAGGCAGAGGGAACCGTGTGAGAAGAGAAAAGCAATATAAAGCAGGGGACACATCTGGTGGGTCAGAGAGTACGACGGACAGCACACAGTGCACAAACGGATGTGCACAGTGGAGCAAGTGTAGGAAGGTGAGCACCCTAAGAGCCTGCGGGTTTCTGAATGCTGGGACCTAAGTGGTCAGCAGCAGGAAGGTCAGGGTTTCACAGCGAGGACACGACCTGAGATGTGCTTCAGAAAGATCAAGGTGTGCAGGATAGCAAAGGGGAGGGACAACAGCCAGAAGAGCTTAAAGACTGATGGGGAAGCATCCAACTGGCCAAATACAGGTCAATATGAGCATCAAAAAAAATAACGATGCTAATGGATTATAATACGTTGAATGGAGAATCCCATGATCCTACAGTGATACTAAAAAAGTGGGAAAGCAGGAGAAAAAGCTCTTCTGTTCAGAAGAATGTCAGCTAATAAATGCAGAAGAAACAAGAGAATGAAGAAAGCATTCTTTTGCGCCCTCAACATGATAACTGGTTCAGGAAAAGATCAATGGATGTTAAGACCACTGAACAAGGCAAAATCTGACAACTGCTGAATCTAGGTGGTATTTGGGTGTTTGCTGTACTCTTCTTTCAACTTTCTGTATGTTTGAAGTGCTTCACTACACAATTGAAAGGAAACAATACTTCCCTCTGGGTTCCAGATGAATTAACAAGATGCCTCAAGTCAACAATCCTATGTTTCATCTTCCCTCCTGCTCACCTTTTTTTCTGCTCTTGCTTTATTTTCATCTGTCTGATTGACAATAGCTTCTGGCAAAGCCGCTGCTTTTTCTTTGAACAGATCTCCTTCCTCATCATCAAAGATATTGGCAGTGGATTTGACTTTGTCTTTGGAAAGAGACCACAGCATAAAATTACACTAAGGTCAAAATCCCACCACAACATTCATAGATTAAAAATTCTTTCCTCTCAAAGAATAAGTAGAAAAAGTATGTTATTTCTTAATTAATTATAAAGAAATATTAAGTGAACTGGATTGGAACTTTTCAAAGAACACAACAGCAGCTCAAATGAAATATGTGAGAGATGGCTCCATCATTTGGCTTACACACTTATCCAAGCAGCAGCATCCTATGAGTAGCTTGGGCTGGCATAAAAGGTAAAGAGAGACCTACAGAAAGAATGATCATTTAAGAGTCAACCACCCTAGGAATCTGAGAAGCGAGGATTGGCTCCTGCTTTTAAAAAGTCAGACTATACAGAAGCATACAAAAGCAAAAACTGAAATCTCCCCCATAACTTCATCTGCCCACCCAAACAAGATGTCCACCAAGGAACAGTTTGGTATACACACCTCTAATTCCCCCAAAGGATATACTAACAGATTAACTTTAGTTATTCACAAATAAGGCTATGAATGATAACATAATTTGAACAATGTGTCTTACAATTTGAATTTTTCATTTAATGTACCTGGGGTCTCTTCCCATGTCAATATACATAGACCTCATTCTATTTAACAGCTTCACAAAATTCCACTGAATGGAAGAACCATAATTTACTCTACTGAAGACTACTTGGGCAGTTTCCAACCATTCACTAGCACAGGCACTGCTGTCCTGAATGAGGCGTGTGTCCCTGAAATGAGGGCACTGACTCATGAATGTCCCAGGAGAGCAGCAGCTGTCAAAGAAAGTAGCATCAACTTATCTGTGATTCCAAATCAGTTCTCAACAATATCCACTAAATGAGAGCCCTTCCAAGCCATGAGAGGTACTGCTACCTTTGTTCATTGTCATTTCAGTCAGCCCAGATCTGAGTGTATTATGCATCCAGTTTGCACTCTTTCTAAAATAACTAGGCTATTATTTTCCTCATGTTTCTGCTGCTACCCTTACTTTCCACACCTACCACTGGAAAAGGAGTATATTCCAGAGAGCCTGCTTCTCAATGCATCCTGGCCCATTTGGTCCTTATGAGAAAGAGCACTTTTCTCAGGTTGCTGGAAATTGTATGCATCTTAGTGGTCTACCCTTCCTTTCCAGAAAAACACCCAATGAACCCAAGCCTTGCTATTCCAAGTGCAATCCACGGACCAGCAACCTCGGCCCACCAGGGAGCCTGTCAGAAATGTAGACTTGCAGGCCCCACTCCACACCCACTGAATCAGAATTGGCCTTTTGAGAAGAGTCCTGGGAGAGTTACCTGCACGTTAAAGAAACTAATTTAGAGGAGTGATTTCATGAACATACTGGCTTGAATCTGAGGGCAGAGGAAAGAAGAGTGGCCAAGTGGCCAAGGGGCTGAAAACGCTGTCTTACAAGGAAAGGTCAAGGTTACCTGGGCTTTCTGGCACACAGAAGAGAAGCTGGGAACTAAACAGCAAGCATGTGACATTCTGCTCACATAGTTTACTGAAGACTACTGGGAAAAAGTGTGATTGAAACTTCCTCTGTAATTCCAAAGGTCAGAACCAGAAATCTAGAGCAGATATTGTAGGGGAACAGATTTCAGCTCTTTGTAAGGAAGATAATCCTAGTAATTTGTTTCCAAAGCAGAAAAGACTGGTTGATAAAATAAAGACCTCCAGGGCACCATAATTATTTAAGTAGAGATGAGACAACAGTACAACAGGAATGCTTGAGGAGGGATTCTGGAACTATAAGAGATACAGAACCAGAAAGAAGCTTTACATCCTTTTTAGGTCAACATTCTTTTTCTGGCTAAATTCCCAGAAACAGAGGCTGGAACAGCTACCTGTCTTGGGAGGTTTGCTGCAGGATGCTGCAAAAAAGTCATCGTCATCATCATCATCGAAGAGGCCAGCAGGCGCTGGGAGGTACGAGCTTTTCGCTGGGGTGGGCTGCTCGGGCTTCTGGGGCTCCTTCAGTGATGGAGCAGAGGTAGCACCAAACACGTCAGCGTCTCCTGTGGGTGGAGGGACAGGACAGCCCAGCTGTGAGCCACCTGACTTCACAGAAAAATGAAAACAATACCACCCACCAAGAACTTTCAGTTTCACTTCACCCACAAGACACAGTAATAGGACCCAATAACCTCCATCCTTTACTGCTACAGAATGTCCCACAATGCAGAATCTCCTAAGCACTCAAACGCAAAAAAGTCTAAGACCACTGATTTCTAAGGGAATATGAGCTAACACCAAAAACGAGCTCCTTCTGCAGCCTGTTCGATGCCGAAGCTCCTCCTACTCTCCAAGCAGCCCTTAGAAGATGACAATTTTAAAATGACAAAACGATACTTATATAGTTTTAAAAGACAAACCCTAAGTTATGATACCTAAAAATACAGAAACAGCTCCTGCTGGGATTTTCTTTCCAGGTTTGGAGGATGAAGACACTAAAATGAGAAAGAAAGAGAAAACCATTTCAACAAAGAAAATAACTTTCCTTGTTAAATGCACCTTCCTAAAATTTGTGCAACACAATACATAAATAGGAGATCTTTTACAATTAATTTTTCCTGACAGCCGTTTTAGAATTCCTTAGCTTACTCTTCTCCACCTATGTCATGACTTTTTTCTTGCTACTAATACAGTCTAAGCTGATTCCCACAGAAGATTGCTCTGCCTCTGGGCAGACAGCAGCAATGGGCTTGGGTGGAGAGTCCAAGGAAGGTGCAGAGCACAAATAGGGAGGCAGGGCTCGGCAACAGTTCCCACTTCATCCATTGCAGCTTGATTAGACCGAACAAGTGAAAAAGAACAGCAAAAAATCTGAAACCTCAGTGGAAAAATGAAGATAACAGTAGGGAAGAGGGAAACCAGGCAAGTCACTGATGCCAAAAAGTGGAGTGGGAACCGCAGGACAGTCAAGTCAGCCAGCATCACAGCAAGTCCAAAATCTGATGACTCGTCATCTAGGGAGACGGAATCACTTCAAATATCTAATCCCCAATTCCAGGAACTACCACAGACCTAATGGAATAAAATTTGTAAGTTTTTTAACTTTTTATGTGTGCCTTTTAAAAACTCCACAGATGATTCTGATGCACACCACGCTGGGGAATTACTGACCTCCAATTTATATGCACAATTTTAGAAATGTTTCTTTGAATTAAATTTGATTAAATTAAAATATCCTCAACACTGCTGCAGAGTACTTTTCCTGTTTGACTTTTTATGAATTCTCTCCTAAGAAAGAGGCAAAACAGTGATGTGGGTTTACAGATGGTACTTTTTGTTTTTTCCAAGACAGGAATTGGTGAAAATGAGCTGCTTTTAACTAGATCAAGGCAAATACAACAGCTTCCTGCCTAACAAAGAAGTGAGGCTTGGGAACAACTTTGGGGGTCCATCTCCTAAGAAGAAGTAAACAGTTCTGGAAATATGTTCAGGAGGAAGCAGAGTCAGCTCCAATCCAAGCTTACCTCCATTAACAGGGGCTCGAGCTTCCCGATCCCGAGGGGCTTCCGTGAAGAGGTCACTCTGGTTGTAATAAGGTATAGGACACAGGATTCAAAAAAGCAGAAGAAAATGTAGCTACATTTGAGGATTTCTAAAGAAAAGCACCTTGGAAAGTTTAAAGCTACACATTTACTGTTCTGTCAGAAAATCAGTTCCCAAGTGAAGATTATGGCAAAATCAGACCCTTAAATAATTTAGATCTGTCTAGGAACTAAGTACAAATATGGAAGAAGACAATAGATAAGGTAAGAAACAATCACCTAATCAACTAAATTATTCAATATTAACACTCACATCCTCTCTACACCTGACAAAGGGCATCAGGATACAGTATTTTCTCACTTTGTGATTGTTAGTTCAAAATCTCCCAAAATATAAAGGTAGAAGCAACATCCAACTAAGAATCCATTTTTCTCCACTAAAGGGACAAAGTGTACTTCTTCTTCCTTGTGGACCCATCACACAGCTATGGAAAGCTTCGCTGATTACCACTGACTCACCTCCTCATCCTCATCATCAAAAAGTCCCTTCCCTCCACTGAACAGGCCTCCTCTAGAACCAAATGGTGAGAAGTCTTCATCGGTCAGCTTGGGGGGTGCGAACAAGTTATCTTCTTCATCTAGCAAACAGAAAGGAATGTTTTGCAGAGAGAGTTAAAGATGGGTTTGGAACTCCAATTCCATGGGTTAGCCTTTACAACATTTCCAAAACTGGCATGGAGTTTATCTAATCATATGTAACAAGGAGTATTTGAATGCCAGCAGTCTGAGGAATTTCAAACAAAAACTCATTGAACAGTACGCTGAATCCCTTAAAAGGCTCTCTTGGTTCCCACCCTCAAGTCTGTAAATGTCTGGAGCAGGGTGAATTCTGTGGGCAAACACCTTTATCTAAATTTCTTTTGAAGCAAGTATATGGTTTAATTGCCATTCAGGACCCATCCCACCAAGAATTTGGGGGAATGAAGAGCAGACCACACAGAGATCTGCAGATTGACATAGCCACAAGTGGGAATATATGGACCTTACTGTTTAACGTGAAAGGGCCTGATATATTCTTTAGTGAAAACAAATGCCAGAGATCCCTAGTTTCTGTACTTCCAGAGAATTTTAGAAAGACAGCTACAGATTGCTATAAAACCTAATAATACAAATCTTTAAGGCATTTGTACTCCAAATTCACCTCTCCTCCCAGCAACCCAAAAGTGTACTTTTAAATGCTTTGAAAAAGTGAATGGAGATAGACCCTATTTGTCAGCATTTAAAGTAGCACATTATGACTTATGTAAGCAATATTCCTGAGTTAAGAGCCTCCTAAGATAACAGAATTGAGGGAAAAGGCCTACCATCTGAGGGTGTTCTCCTTTCCTTCTTCTCTTTCAATGTCTTCCGAGGTTTTGCTTCTCCTGGGGATAAGGCTTGAAGAATATTTCATGGTTTTAACAATACTCAGTTTACCCTTAGTATGTATCTACTGATTCTTTACACACGCCTGCCATCCTCACCACTCCTAAGCTAAGAGCAAGACATTCAACTTTGTATCTCAGCTCCACCTGAGCCTTACCCACAGCAGACACTCAGAAATGCCTCCTTCTAAGGCAGAAAGCTTCAGCTTACATACCAGGGTCATGTGCATACTAGGACTGCACTTGCTGAAAGAACTTTACTGACGTCTTTCTACCCTGTTAAATCCCTAGAGTATACTGCATAGTACATTTTTATCTAGTCACAATATAGGAGTAGTATTAAGCCAGGGATTCTTAATCTAGGGTCCACAGTTCTCTGGGGGTATCCATTAATCCCCTGAAATTGCATATATAGATGTGCACATGTGCATTTTTCTTGAGGGAGACCATAATGTTCAATATCAAAGAGTCTATAAACCAAAAAATAATAAGAACTACCATTTCAGACTCTCATGCCTTAGTAAAGGGAAATCTGCCCTCAGTGAAGCCCAGCAGAGGCCCTGCACTTCCCCACCACCCATTAACTCTTCTCGGTGGCGTACTTGTTTGCTCCTCTTCCATCCGGCTTGCAGCATCCCCTTTGATACGAGCTGCCAGCTCATCAGCAAATGACGTAGGTCTACTTCTTTTCTACGGCATAAAACACAGAATCACTTTTTTGTAACATACAAGCTAGTACAGTTTACTTTTGGACACCTAACAAAATTATGTAAATAATGGCAAAGAAATTAAACTGATGAGAAAATAGTATTTGACTGAATGAATTTAAATATAGGTACCCAATACTGATCATCTGAGAAACAAGACTCAAGAGTTCCTTCAAAGGGAGATGCTCTTTATTTCCTTTTTGTGTGTGAGGAAGACCAGCTCTGAGCTAATATCTGTTGCCAATCCTCCTCTTTTTTGCTGAGGAAGACTGGCCCTGGGCTAACATCCATGCCCATCTTCCTCTACTTTATATGGGACACTGCCATAGCATGACTTGACAAGCGGTGCGTCTGTCGGCGCCTGGGATCCGAACCTGCGAACCCCGGGCCGCCGAAGCGGAGCATGCAAACTTAACTGCTACGCCACCGGGCTGGCTCCATATTTCCTTACTTTTTTATACTTCACTTTAATACTCAAAGATCTAGATAAGAAAACTACCACGAGGTGGCTGGGCTAGGTGGAGGGGAGGAATATTAGGGTCTTAAAACTGGAACTGAATATATTTTCAGTGATCTAACTTGTATAATCATAACATTTGGAGAAGGAAGTGGTACTCATAAGGCAATCTGGGATGCTCAACCATTATTTTCAAAAGTGTAAATAAATGAAATTATAAGTATGATACAAAATGAGCCAGTTACAAATATAAATGACAATAAAAGGAATGAATCCTAGGTACCATTTCTAAAACCTGGCCAAGCGATAGCACCTATAGTTTTTCTTACCAGTCTAGCATTTTCTTCAATGTCCTCAACATCTTCCTCCTCCTTTTCAGAGTCAGCGAAAATGTCACAGCCATCATCATCCTCTTCCTCATCACTCATCTGTGCAGTGTGCTAAGAGTATAAACCACCAGATTAGAACTATTAGATGTGGTCATCAAGCTGAAAAAGCAATATTGCCACTTAGCCCTTAGACTTCCCCTTCAAAACTGCAAACAATGCAGCAAGAGTTATGAAGCAGTAGATGTGCTAGAACAAATAAATGCACAGGATTTATTTTCAGTACAAAAATATAATAGCAAAATATTGAAATATTAAAAATGTCCAGGGGCCCAGCCCCGTGGCCAAGTGGTTCAAGTTCCATGTGCCCGGATTCATGGGTTCAGATCCTGGGCGTGGACCTACTCCACTCACCAGCCATGCTGTGGCAGTGACCCACATACAAAATAGAGGAAGACTGGCACAGATGTTACCTCAGGGCTAATCTTCCTCAAGCAAAAAAAAAAGAGGAGGATTGGCAATAGATGTCAGCTTAGGGCGAATCTTCCTCAGAAAAAAAAAAATATTCACCACTAGAGAAATGAATAACTAAATAAGTATAGTCTTATCTTAATAAAAATACTAACAGTTAAAAGTAATAAGCCGTAACAACTGGAGAGACATCTAAGGAGATCAAGTGAAAAAAAACGCTAAATGATAAACCCAGCCTGACACCCTGACCCCCCACACACATACTACACCATTTCCATGCACATGATGCATTTGTAAAATAAAAGAAAAACACTCGGAATATACACTCCCAGATGATAACACCAGTTAACCCCAGAGAGTGTGAGATGAGGATTGGAGGACTCAAATGTAGCCTTATCTGTTAAGTTCTAATTTTTACAAAGGCAGCCACTGGTATGTAAAAATTGTATAATTAAAAAAAATTTTTAATGTTTAAATCAATAAACTGTGCCAGGCACTATACTAAAAGCACTTTAATAACTAATCCTGAGAACTCTGACATTAGTTGTGGCACACAAAACCAATCTATCTTTAACAATACAAACAAATGGTCCCCCCAATGCTTTTAATCACCATATTGTATTATTTGAAAAACTGTCTGAACTTACAGATCTTAATAGCAAATCCCATAGAAATAAATACAGTACTAAATACAGTCCTCTAAAGAAGGACTGATTATTAAAATTATAGACTAGCTACATTTGTGAATGCAACTAGGAAAATACAAGTATCAACCAAAAAGTGCTAAGTCTTTCATTTGATAGTTGAAAATCTATTTGTGAAAAACTATTTCCCAATTAGGAAAATGAAATGCAAATCGGGATGATCTCAATATACCACTCTACACATATTATGGTAGTAAAAATCACTGCAGGAAAATCATTATGCATGATCTGTAATTTGGAATATCAATCAGACAGTAGTATCAAGAGCCCTTAATGTAACTCTACACTACTTCATTCCTAAGGAAACAGTTCACACAAGCAAAGAATATTTATGCATGAAATACTGAATGCAGCATTATCTCAAAAATAAAAACCTAGACATAAACTATTTCCCATATACATTTAGAGGCTATGACAGTATATCAGTATGCTTAAAAAATACAGAAATTTAAAAAGCCAATTACAAAGACTATTTAAAATGACAGGGAAACATCTAGGATATGTTAATATAAAATAGCAGAAAATAAACTATGCATATTATGAAAAGAATATGTCCTTAGAAGGATATACAACAATTAAGATAACAGTGTTAAGACAGTGGAATTAGGGGCCGGCCTGGTAGCGCAGCAGTTTAGTTCACACTTTGGCAGCCCGGGGTTCGCAGTTCGCGGTTCAGATCCCAGGCGCCCACCGACACAACGCTTGTCAGCCATGCCGTGGCAGTGTCCCATATAAAGTAGAGAAAGATGGGCACAGATGTTAGCCCAGGGCCAGTCTTCCTCAGGAAAAAGAGGAGGATTGGCAATGGATGTTAGCTCAGGGCTGGTCTTCCTCACAAAAAAAAGACAGTAGAATTAGAAGATTTTCATCTTCTGAGTGTTTCTTAATGTTACTGCTAATGTTGTCTCAAATTTTAAAACAAAGGAGAGGGATTCATGTGAAAAATCCAGTTTTTGTAACTGGGCCTTCTTTTAGAAGCTCTGCTTCCCAATTTTCTTTTTTACTTCTTGTCTAACAAAAATGAAGGTAATATATAAAGCAAAATTGGGAAAAAATATACAGGGGGTAGTTAGCCTAAAAACATGAAATGCTTGAAATATAATTAGTTGTAAACATCACTTCCTCATAAGTCACTCAAAAATAACTTTAGTATATATTCAGTGTATATGCTATGCTTCAGTTAAAATTTAAAAGTAAAGTAACTTCAATATATGAGTCTTACCCGGTTTTGATCATTGTCACTATGATTGGCAAAATCTTCATCTGACTCCTTTAGAGGAAAAAAAGGCTTTGTTGTTAACCCAGGCTTTACTCAGAAGCACAGACATGATTGCAGGTCTAAGTCTCTGGGGCAGGTAATACTCGGTCTCTTTGCACTGATTACTGGTCACCTAAAGTATCAAGGTGCAGATAAGGCGGATAGTTGGCAAGATTGCCAAGCGTTGTTCTGGTTAACATGTAATTTTTGTGGTTCATTTAAATATCTCTAACAATTTGTTCATATCTATCTGTACTATCATTCCTTACCTTTGGATTTAAAGAGTTGCACATTTAATTCACTAAATTATGAAAAGTTGGTTTGTGTTATTTACATTTTGGACTGCACTCTCTATATTCCCTCTAAGCAGAATAACTACTTCATCAGGCCCAAGAAGGAAATGTCAGTATTTGCTACCCACTATTAGGTAAAGAGCCGTTTCACTGACTAAAAGCAAAGGATTCAGCTAGTGACAACCAGTTATATTGAGACTATTTAAGAAAAGCTTACTTCCTACTGCTAGATTTTTCGTTTGGAGGGCTGGAGGAAGGAGGGCAGAAGAGGGAAACTGTGCAAACAGGGAGGGAGAAGAGAGAAGCATGCATACAAAACTGTCTCCTTTTAGAAATCCACGCTCAAGTGTCTCTGCCCTTTGCAATAATGAATATTCCATTTAAAGGAACAACTCCAAAAACAATAGGGTCAAGGTCCACAGACCCCAAGACTCTAGAGCAGGAAGTCAGATTACGCTCTGTGGATACGAAGATGCTAGAGGCAGCAGCAAAGTTAAAATGTAAGTGGATACTTTAAGCATTCTTCTGGTCTGGAAGGTTTTATAGTGAAGTTTTAAATGTGGACTTTTTTCCTACAATTATTCAAAGATAGAACTTACTCAAAGACTATCTCAGGTAGAGATTCCTCCAAAATATCTAAGCGCCCTACTCAAAATATATTGGTAAGAAGATGATCTCAGGGGAGGTAGGAGCGAGGATACTGGTAAAAAGGACTGAAGCAGTTTTCATTGTTTCTGTACACAAGAGAAAAAGGAAATCCAACCCCAAGGAAAAAAGTTCAGAATATGGCTCCTATCACTGTTAAAAGATTACTGAAAACAGATTGCTAATTCACAAATATGTTATTTACTATCCTGCTAAACACACCCTAAGTTTCTGCCCATCATGACCGGGACACACCAAACAGCCCTTACCTCCTCTTCATTCTCTTCACTGTCTGCAATACTACCACGATCGCTGCCTATCGAACCTTCTGGTTAGAAGAAAGATAAGGGTTATCGCCAATATTCCTAAGAAAATGTCCTAAGTTCCTTCTCAAAATCACAGCCCACCACATATCAGCATCACAGAGATTCTGAGCCATCTGTACTCATTAACTGGAATTAAAAGTATCTTCACTATAGTAAGGAATGGACCATGTACATCACCTCAAAGTATCTCCCCAGAAGATACTTATTAGTTACAAAAAAATTATTAATTACCAAGAAAAACACTGGCTTGTACTCTTCAAAAATGTCAAGGTTGTAAAAAGCAAAAGAAAGGCTAAGAAACTGTATCAGATTAAAAGAAGACTGGAGAGATTTGACAACTAAATGCAGTGAGTGATCCTGGACTGGATCCTGGACCACAGGAAAAAAGAGACTGTAAAAGATATTACTGAGAAAACTGGCACAATTTGAATATGACTGAGGATTAGCTAATATAAGAGTATTATGTCCAGTAAAATTTCCTGACATTGATAATTCTACTGTGGTTATATAACAGAACATCCTTGTTCTTAGAAAACACACAGAGAAATATTTAGGAGTAATAGGTCATGATGTCTCTCCAATAGGTTCAGAAAAAAATTTTATGTATATACAGAGAGAATGATAAAACAAATGTGGGGAAATGTTAAAAGATAAACCTGGGTGAAGGGTACATGGGAGTTCTTTGTACTATTCTTACAAATTTATCATCAAGTTTGAAATTACTTTACAATAAAAAGTTAAGATATAAATGTTAAAAGTAACAAAAATATTTGGTGCAAAAAAGTACCTTCACTAGACAGCTCTCCAAGTCCCACGTCCTCCTGCTCCATAAATAGCTTTGACCCAATTAAATAAGGTAAAGGACGATCGATGTACAGATCCTGTAAATAATCAAAAGGAATAAGCCATTCAAGATTTAGGTTAAAAAATAAAATTAGGTGTTCTACACCACATCTTGTTCCATCTGAGCACTCCAAACCAATTATATAATAAAAGTGGAGAATAAGAAACAGCAGGATTAAAAGTACAAAAAAAATTTACTGATTTTATAAAAGTCAAATCCCAGGTGAAGATGGCAAAGTAAAACTGAATCACACAGAATCTCCCTTCTCAAGTGCCTATTAACAAAAATGGTCAAAGCCTGCAAAAAGTTTACCAGCAACAACAAAACAAGGGAAGGGGCACAACTTGATAGCAACATGTTCAAAAGGAAGAGGACCGAGGAAGGAAGGAAGGAAATTGGAAATTCTGGTGACCTTTGATGAGTCCTAACCTACCTTCCTCCCCTAAAGAGCAGCACTGCTGAGCAAAAAATCAACCAATCAATCAATTTTCTTGAGAATCATCAATAATAGTCCTAAATTTGGAGAGAATGACACTGAGGAAATAACCCAAATGCTTTACATGACTGTGAGAAGGCAGGTGGGTATGTCCAGGTTGGGGGTGGGGGGTGCACAAACAGGTCGCAAACAAGACATGAAGGGAATCGAGAAGGACTCCTTCCCACTGCATCAGAGCAAAGAGAAGGCTGGAACAGAGCACAGGAAGCATGGGCTAGGTGAAAGAAATCATGCAAATATCAACAGTCAATATAATGAACTAAAGGAACACATCCAAAAGACTGATGAGAACCTATCTGGGAGAAAAAAAAACCCAGAGAAGAATAATATCCCCTAGAGGTTCACACTGTATAATTTAGAAAAGGTAAGTTGGTAAAATAAGACCAGATGATAAAACAGAATGAAATAAAGGAGACTGTGTACACAATACACATCGAGGATCCTTCCATCTCAATCCTCTACTTCTGAGAACCACCCATCACACACATTAAAAATTTAAGGTCAAGAAAGTGCTCCACCCTAGGACAACCTCTCATCTCCATTGTGGAGGAAAAGCTGACTTGTCCTCTGCAAGGCATGATCCTTTGGCCATATCATCTCTTCTCTATCCAAAAGACCCTGAGGGGCAGAGGAGAACAATTCTGATGCTTCACTAACAACAGAAAGTTTGAGAAGGCTAATGTTACGGTTAAAAATACAACAGCAACCTATTTAGCGCAAAGAAAAAAAGTGCTAATTAGGCTAACTGTTCACTAACTCAGAAGGCATTCCCAAGTCCTCCAGTACAGAGAAAGTGGTGTGCGACTTGGAAGTAACAACTGTGGCCCAGGCAACACATTTCCCAGGGTCCACTACTGACTTCTAAATCCCTACAGTGAAAAAGCAAGCCAGCAAGTGTACCAGTGCTGAAGGATCAGCCCCAACTTGGTATGACACTGTAAGCTCAGATCGGAAGAGAAATGTGCAGCTAAATGAATGGCAAGAAGTTTGGCTTTGTGGCATGTTTCAGTTCACACAGCACTTGTGTGTCACAAGGACTCTGTCTCAAAATCAAAACGGCAACCTTTTGTGTTTACTTCTGAGTGACTGTGTGTGACCCCAAACGTCTCCCCTGCCAATCTGAGAGAACGTAATGGTAAAGCAACAAACACCTGCTAGACTAATACTCTGTTTCTGATCGCTCATAGCAGCTGTAAGTCATAATAGCCAAAACCTGGAAACAACCCAATGTCTTCCAACACTTCTACAGTCTCCCTCGGCACAGCTACAGAATTTCAGGTTCCCAAAAATCTCTACCTCTCATGAGCCTCGTCATCCTTCAAAACCCAATTCAAGTCTCAGCTTTACCCTACTTTCACCAGCTTGAAGTCAATTCTCAGAGCACTTATGATGGTGACTCATATAAATGTCTCCTCTCCCCCACCACCTGGTAACGCTGTAAGAAGCACCATAAGAACAGGAACCATGCCCTGCACCTTTGTACCCCCATAACCTGGCATGCTGCCTTGTACCTAGTAAGTGCTCGATCAATGTTCATGTAAAGCAAATCTACCTGATGGAGTCAATTTGAGATTGCTATGTGACACGCTCACTTCCTAGAAGTCAAGTCCATGTCTTACTAATTCTATGCTCCCGTAAAGTACCCAATATACAACAAGTGTAACAATAAATACTTGAATTGAATGTCTTTACCTTTGGTTCAAGGATCAGTTCCACCCGCTCATTAGCATCCTCTTCTTCAGAGTCTGAGTTTCCTGCTTTTATATCTAGTTGCTCAAATGCACTGTCCAATACTTGTAAACCATAGTTCACAGCCTCCTGGACTTTAGGAATCAGATCTACTTCTTTTTGTTCCCGGGTCTTCTCCTATAAAAAAGTACGTTCAGCATGGATCTCCAACATATTGATACCACCCTAATAAAACAGTGTGAATGTTCTGTAAAGCCTAGACTCATGCTCCAAAAAAACTTAATTAAAAATGTTAACAAAAGTGAGATTCTGCTGAATGCCTTGACACGGACTTTGAAGTAAATTTTAAATCCCAAGTTTATCACTTTCTGGACAAGGTCCCAGAGCTCAAGGTTCATCATCTATGAAAACAGAAGCACAACTACCGTGTGATGGTTCAGCTAGAACTTATGTAAAAGTACCCAATGATGATGGCACATCACACGCCCTCAGAAGGCACTTCCCTTCCCTGCTCCTGGAGGAATGAAGGACCTGGACTTTTAGCTTCACCATGACTGCATCCCACTGACCTTGGCTAATGGTCTTTTGTACAATTTTAGAAGTTAAGACTTACAAGAAAATATTCCAGCCAGAGATGTAATTTTTCAATTACAGTTTAAAAAAAAACAATAACTGGACAATCACAGTTATTTTATAAATTTGTTTCAAACCCAGAGAGGGTCAGTTTCATCTCCAATCTACCCTGTACATCACGCCAGAACAATGCCCTGCCGCCAAAGTCTGTACATATCACCAAACTGCTGAAAATACTCCACGGGTCCCCCTTTCCTACAACAGCAGCTCAGTGACAGTCCTCTCACACACTCCACTGTGTCATCAGTTGTGAGAAACATTGAAAAAAAAATTTAGTGTCATTTCCCCTCTTCACAAATATCCTAGAAGTGGATACATAATTATAGAAAGAACCAAACTATATAGTGTTGTTTTGAGGGCCAAAAGGGAAAACTCTACGAGTATTTTATACTTTTACCTCAAGTATGGAAGTCTTTCTAATTTAGCCTTTTTGTTTTGGCCCCATCTTTTTTCCACTCCAGTATACTTGGTTCTAGTTAAATAACTAACACTGTACTAAGTGTGTGAAAACATGTTTGTGAAATAAAAACATAATGGCTTTTTAAAAACAGTTCACTAAATACCTATCATTTTAAAAGTGAACCCTGACTTGGTATAACCAGACACTATTACACTTAAATGGTTAGCAAATCCTTAAATACTATTAAAAATAAAATAACTTCTTTTTTTAAGAAGGCTGGGAATAGGCAGAACTGTAGCTGGTTTCTAATATCCTTTCCTAGTCTAACAGCTTCATATGTTACAAGTAATAGTTACCAATAATGTACCAACTGTTTCAAGTGATTTATATTTTCTGAATAAATTAGAGCTGATTCAAGGCTACTCCCACAATAAAATAACTCAAATTCCACTGCACTTTCCTGAGTGGGAGAAAAAGGGTACAACTTCTGCCAGAGTGCTAGAAAGTCAAGAACCTCTTATGGGGCTTGCCCCAGTGACCGAGTGGTTAAGTTCGGCACTCTCAGCTTCAGTGGCCCAGGTTCAGTTCCCAGGAGTGGACCTACACCACTTGTCTGTCAGCAGTCATGCTGTGGCAGCAGCTCACATACAAAAAGGAAGATTGCAGCAGATGTTAGCCCAGGGTAGATCTTCCTCAGCAAAAAAACAAAAACAAAGAACCTCTTATCTATGCTTTGGCCTATGATGTGATAATCCAGGAAGAATCCTTATGCATCTATAACATGCAAAGCCACAGGGGAAAGAAAGGTACGAACTGCTGTCCCTTTGACTCCTTAGCCTGGTTTATGAAGCCCTCCCCTCCAGTATCTACCCCCCACTCCCTTTTCCTTCCTCTTGCCTGACCTTCAGTATCTTCTACTAACATAGTCCATAAACACCAGGCATGTCCCCTAACTCTGAACCTTAGCTCACAGCATTCTCTCCAGCTGAAATGGCCTTAAAACCTGGCCCTTCTTTCCTTACCCAGCTAACATCTCATCCTTGAAGCTTTTCCCTGCTATCCTACACCACTGAGCTCTTGCTCTGAACTTCCAAAGTCTGAACTTCCAAAACAGTGAGCAGCCACACAACCTCGACATGCTATGTCTTGTCGCCCCAACCAAGACTGTAACCTCTTAAGGGCAAAGTCTCCCTCCAAGTCACCAGCTCCCTGCAATCCTCCTGGAGTCAATAAACGTTCACTGCACGTTCCATATCCTCTTACTAACACATCCTGTGGCACTCAGGAGGTACTCAAATGTGTGCGGACGAAACCAGCATTCATCTCACTTCATTTTTTTTTGTGTGTGTGTGAGGAAGACCAGCCCTGAGCTAACATCCGTTGCTAATCCTCCTCTTTTAGCTGAGGAAGACTGGCCCTGGGCTAACATCCGTGCCCATCTTCCTCTACTTTATATGGGACGCCGCCACAGCACAGCTGACAAGCAGTGCATCAGCAGGCACCCGGGATCTGAACCCGCAAACTCCGGGCTGCCAAGCGCAGACTAAACCGCTGCACCACTGGATGGCCCCTCTATATTTCTTAATACAGTAAATTTTAGAAACAAACCCAAGAGTTCAACTATTGGGCTGTCAGGTGCAGCCTCTCCATTTCCCCCAATATCCATCCCTCCGCCCCCCATCCCCACCAGCCCCATCACAAATCTCCACCACTTTTCTCTAATCAGGAACCAGTGGAAGAATGATTTAATGCAAGTACCTGTTCTGCCTTTTCAGCTTCAGCCTTGAGTACTGGCTCCTCTACTTCTTCATCATATACACGCTAAACATGGAAGCAAATTCATTTTTAAATGGTCAAAACATCATTTGGAATCAATCACATGTAAGAATTCAATATACACTTAAAAAAAGACAAAGACAGGGAAGAAATGATTATTCAACAAATGGCTGCTCAGAGACAAAAAGCAAAGAACAGTAGTCAATTCACCGAAAATTAAATTTAAAAAAAAGATATAAATGACTAGGAAACATGAAAAAAAGGTCAATCTCATTGTTGACCACTGAGTCACAAAAACAGTAAGACAGCAGTTCTCACACCATTTTGTTTAACTGAATTCCTAATGCTGACGGGACAATGATACAGTCCTCGAATGTGACGCTCCTGAGAATGTCAGCTGATAGAAGTGATCTACTAGGTAACACGAGCTTTCACATTCTGAGCAATAGAAATGGTTAAGAGAAAAGTTATTTTCACCCTGTTGCTTAAAATGTTTGATAAATTTTTATTATCCCATTTATATGAAAGCAGATAGGCCAAGCCCACCAGTGACTGCCAGAAGGCCAGGCTTTTGACTGACCCATACAGCAGGGGCATGCAGGTCTCTCTTTTCCAAAACAGAGCTACTGCTCCAGCAACTCATTGTGATTTCCTTTTTTATTTTTTAACAATTTATTGTCTTTTAAACTCCGAAAGTAAAACATGCTTGTTATAAACAGTGGGGTGATAAAAGTGTTCTGGAATTACACACTGGTAATGGTTACAAAACTTTGTGAATATACTAAAATCTACTGACTTGCACACTTTTTAAAAGGGTGAATTTTATGATATGTGAATTGTATCTCAATTAAAATTAAAGCCAATATAAAGACACATGTAAAAGAGATGTATTTAAAAATTGGTCCCTCCCTACCTCCAACCTAACCCTTAGAAAACCAGTTTAAGTTTGGTGTGTGCTCCTCCGTTTCCCGTGGCCCTTACACAAATATACACAGACACATAAGCACATATTCAGAGTTCTCCCACTCTTCCTGCTTTAAATAAAAATGCACTCATACTATGCACATTTCCTCTGCCCCACTTTTTCACTTTCTAAGCCAACGCACATAGATTTGACTCAATCTTTCTAATATTTGCATAAGATTCTATGGTATGAACAGTTCCTTATTGGTGAACATTTCCAGTTTTTGCTATTGTCAACAAATTGCTGTAAACATATACATACATATATTCTTAGGCCCTGGCCCCTTAATTTCTATGGGCTTCCCAAATATAAGATTGCCAACTCAAAGGACAAAACTGTTTTTTAATCTTAATAGCACCTTCTGGATTATTATCCACAAATGTTTAACAACTCTCACTTTCACCAACAAGGTACTCAACTGTCCATTTCCCAAACCTCTGCCATCAGTGGATGCTGTCCACATTTTAAAATATCTGCCAATCTGACCATAGACAAGGTTGTTTTTAAACGTCTGTACCTTCTGATCCAAGAATTCCACTTCTTGAAATTTAGTTCCAAGGAAAATAATCACAAACGCAAACAATAAGATACTCACGGCATCATGATTTATAGCAGAAAGTCACAAACACCAAATCTGTAATTCTATGCAATTCCAACCAAAATGTAATTGGATTTTCTGCGGAACTTAGCAAAATAATCCTCAAACTCACATAGGAGAGTAAAAAGCCAAGGATAACCAAGACAATTCTGAATAAAAAGAAGTCATGGGGACTAGCCCTATTGGGACTTAGAAATCTGTAGCATTTAGGGTTG
Organism: Tapirus indicus; assembly: GCA_031878705.1. Classification (NCBI taxonomy): domain Eukaryota; kingdom Metazoa; phylum Chordata; class Mammalia; order Perissodactyla; family Tapiridae; genus Tapirus; species Tapirus indicus. The sequence continues at coordinate 79,232,206 of CM062921.1, forward strand.
TGATACTGTTATACAGCAGACAAACATAATAAAAGGCAGAGGCCAGAAGCAGACCCTCAATCACATGCAAAGCCTGACTTCATACTCACATAAACACACACACACACACACACACACATTCATACACGTAAGCCTTCACCCAAAATGTCTAGAGTTAAGGGAAAAAATGGGGGAGCTGGTGCCTTTGAAGCAAATGTGGCAAAATATTAAAATCTGTTAATTCTGGGTGTTACATCTTCCTAGCATTTGTGGTTATTCTCTGTTCTTTTCTAGACATATGAAACACTTTATTAAAATTTTTGATACTGGATGATTGTTAAATAAATTATGATATAGTCATATAATGGAGTAAGAACAATAAAAATTAAGTTCACAAAAGTCTTAATGTGTTAAAATGTTTATAAAATAAGTTAACATTAACAAAAACATAGGCTGCAAAACATATATATTTTTTCACTGTCAAATAGAAAAGTTAAAGTCTATGCAGAAATTGAAATATAATGATGTACACCTGAAATTTATAGTTATAAACCAATGTTACCTCAATAAAAATAAATTTTAAAAAAACCATACCAAAAAATCACTCAGTGCTTTCTTTGGTAAAAAACAAAACTGACTGTTTTTTTGACTGTTAATAAACCAATGTCAAATTAAAAACAAAAAAGAAAGAAAAGGTTAAAGTTAAAAAAAGAAAGATTAGAAAGAAATACACCAAAATGTTCATTGGTTTGTTAATTGAGCATGGTGGAATTATAACTGATTTTTTGTAGTTTTAATTTTTTTTACACTTTAATACTTTTTATCTATGCCAATCTCCTACAATGAGTGTTTGTTACTTTTATAACAAGAAAGCAAAAATTGAAAGCCTAATGTCTGCATGGGAAATGGATTTGGAATACACATGCCAAAATGCTGACAGGCTCCTCTCTAGCTAATAAAATTTCAGGTGCTACTTCTTTCTCCACACTTTTTTTTCCTAATTGTTCTATAAAGATCAGAAATTTGTTGGGGGGGGGCGGTAATTTCAAAGACAGGAACAAAAGAGTAAATAAATCTTAAAATTGAGAATTTAAGACATGGCAGCTACCAAGGTCACTTCAAAATTTAAATACCGAGACCATTTAACCTACATGGTTGAGCTTCACGCTGAAGTCTGAACAGCACCAACACCCTACCTGCTTTCCCCAGCCTGTCATTAAAAACTGCCTCACGTGACATCAGCAGCCGGCAGCTGGAAATGACATCTAAGAAACCAACCAGCAAATACATAAAGCCCACAGGATCTTCTGTGGGTGACAAGCACTCTGCATCTTGAGTACTCAGCACACCGTACATAATCAACGCTAACTTCCTCCACCCTTTCCAGGCTGAACTCACAACTTCATGTGTTTTTTGATCATCTTAAAATCAGGTAGCCATACTTAGAACTGTTAAAGATCTTTGGCATTTTCCCTGAAATGACCTTTTTCATCATTTGGGGAGACGGGGTAAGAGGTGAAGTTGGGGAACTGGAGAAAAAGGGACCAGGGGCTGGGGATTTCATAACATATTATACACAGCCCTGGTCCTTTTCATTTATGTATGCTCTCATTCACTCATCCAAATTTCCACTGAGTCTCTATATATCAAGCTTGTACTGGGCCCAAGGAATACAACATTTAGCAAAAATATAGGGCTTGATTTAGTAGGGGAAATCAACACATCAAATCACATCAACAAATGTAAAATTACAATCATAGGAAGTGCTACTAAAGAAGTCATTAACTAGGTCAATGTTTCAGGACAAAATTCCTAAATTAACAAATTAATGAAGTTTTAAGAATTGTATTCCCTTCGGATTACACACTGAAGCACTGGCCACTGACAAGTAGTATTTCTCCTCCTTCAGAGCCCCTCTTGAGCCTTTACTAAAGGTACTAATTTCTCTTGCCCTAGAAAGTCCTGACTGCTCCTCAGTTTCACTAACTCCGTTAATGCGGTTTGCAACCTGGCAGCTGCCTCTGAGGTTAATTACTAACACCCAGAAACCTGCCTGACTTTGAATATCTTCCCAAAAAACCATGAAACCAAATGGCACCATCATTCAAGCCAGAATTTTAATATATGAGTACCAATGTCAGGGTTTGAAGAAAACACATAAACAGCCAAATGTATTATTTTATTAAGCATTAGCTGCACTCTCATCATCATGCTCTGCCACAAATGAAAAGAAAATGTAACATTATAGCAACGTCTGGGAAGCAGTTAAATTTGGCAGTGGCAACAGGTACATCCAGAGGGAAATTCTGGCTGAAGAAGGTAAGGGGAAGAGGCATAAGGACTAAGGGGATGGAGAACTGGATGGAAAACATGGAATCCAAGAAATGAACAGAAATAAAGAACTATTACAAAAAAAAATCGACAAAAACTAGATCATGGAAAACTGAGAATCAAGAAAACATTGCCAGGAAAGAAGAGCTGAAGAAAAGAGAAGTAAGACCTGAAGAATATGATTCAGAAAAAGAAGTTTATGATGGCCCCCCCCCGGCCCCAAGTATCAATCGGGTACCTATTCAGTAGCAATTCAGTACCAATGTGGTGCAGGCACGTCGAGTACAAAACAAACCTCCCAATTGTACTTCTTGCCCAGTCTAGGGCTGCACCACTGACTGCAGAGAAGAACTGGCACCTGATCCAGTAAATATCATACAGAATGACAGAAACAAGCATATTTAAAAGGACACCAAACTCAGCTTGATGAAAAAGTGATGGGGCTGCATACACCAGTAAAGGGATGCGAGTCCTGTAAACTGCCTCTTCCAGTGAGAAAGATGCTCAGGACTAAGTACAGACATTCTGTGTAGGCGACCAGAAAATGACTACAGATTTCACTAGAATACTCGTTATATTTTCAACTTACTGTCAAAGAGATCTCTAAGGCCTTTATTAAGATCTTTGCTTTACACATAGCTCCCCAAAAAAGGCCAGTAGCAGCATTTCAACCTGAAATACTAAAAAATGCACAAATATGCTGCATAAGATACCTGCATTGCAATATTTGGTCTTCTCTTAACAATCCTGAATCTTGGGCTTTTTATAATCTTGCAGTTTTCAAAATCTTTTCTACTACTTTACATCTAAGTATCTCAGGAGATAGCCTACTTTAATAATCCTCTTTCCACAGACTGATTAATGCTGATACTCAGAAAGTTAGCCACCCTCTGAGAAATACAGATCAGCTAAACCATGCTTCCTCTCCATCCTCATCTCTTAAGTCTCCCCTTCACTCACTGGGCTCCAACCACACTTGCTTCCTTTCTATTCTGGAATTACACTACTATGGAAGATTGTGATTTTCTCCAGGGACAGTCTCTATCTAATTTATCTATGTATTCCTAGGACTTAGCACCTAGAAACTCAATAAGCACAAAGACAAAATCACACATGGGTTAAACTCAGTAATCTATGTAGCGTTGACATCATAGGTTCAGCCATCATAACAAAACATGAATTGAGAACGTTCCAAGTAGCCACACACATGCCTTTAATATAATTTATCAGAACATAACGGACACAGTCAATAACTGCAGCCACACACTGGTGCCCAGAGAATCAGACCAGGTGTATAGCTCTCTTTTACAGAACATGCATAACAAGGCTTGTTAGTTTGAGTAACATGCAATTCAGCACAACTACTGATTACTCTCAAAACTAAAAAGGAGTGGGAAGACTGAAATATGAGGAAATTCTATCATTAGATTTTTTAAAAGGCTTGAAAAAAATAAAACTTTTTTTATTTAAAAAAAAGGCATTAATCCTAAAGAAAGAAGCTTCAATGACCAAGAACCACTACTTCCATCAAAATTTGGGAGGGAATTTAATAATAGATCACTTAATGTCACAATGATTCTTGCTCCTCGAAAAAGATTTACTTGTAAGTCTGATGTAACTAAGTAACTCACGTTCTCAATGAACTGGGTATTAGACAGCATAAGGAAGTCATTGAAGACATTATGGAGACGACAATCTGTGGCTTTAGTTTCCCGAATTAATCCATCCACTTGTTTCTTGATTTCATGGGTCCTAGAGATAGTCTGCTGTGAGAATTCCTGGAGGAACTGTAATAGCTATTTAAAAAATAAACGTACAGTAGTATCAATATTATATACATCTGTGTGTCAAAACAAAAAAGAACCCATTTCTTTTCACCTTTGTGGACTGAGCGTGTGTGTTGGCACATAAAAGGGATGCTGCTTTGGCAGTACTAAGATCAAGTGGCACTGAAAAACATTAAGAAACCTCATCAAAACAGTGGCAAAGATTCAATGGATACTTGCTATCTCGTTCCTGCAGGAATTTTAAAGTCCTGTTTGGTTGTCATTCTACGAGGGATCACAGAGCAAGGGTAAAATAAGAAACCACCACTCTAACAACAACAACAAAAAATCCTATTCATATGGGATTTTGGAATCTTAATTCTGAGCTTCTTGACCCTGCCTGAAGGGTCCCACTCAAGGATATCCACATACTGGCTTGCCTACCGCCCCACTCAGTCCAGGTCCCAGCATGGAAGGGCTTCACTAGTGCCACAGCAATCCCGCAGCGCGGCGGGAACCGATCTGCCCCCCTCAGGATGGACGTGGGTGCATCGCTAGGACACCCAAACAAGAGAACCCCGCGTCTGGACCGCAGTCTGACAGGGAGCCCTCAGCGGGCTAAGGCCGACCGGTCCGCCCCTGCCTGGTGCGCGCGGACCGCCGCGGTGGAGTTAGGAAGGGCTGTGTGTCAGGACGGGAGGCAGCGCGACGGCTGGGCGGCGGGGGAGTCGGGGTTCCAGTCCTCCCGCTCGCAGGCCGCGCGTCACCCCTAGGCGCCCGCCCTCCCTTCCCGTCCCTGGGGCCCGCCTCTCACGCCCGCGTCAGCCGCCAGCGACCAGCTCTGGCTGCTCCTGCGGATCTCTTCCACCGACCAGGGCCGCTCCCACACGGGCTCGGAGGCTGGCGCCCGCTCCTGATCGGGAGTCGTCCGGTTCATCTGCAGCGGGAAGGACGAGAAGAGGGGCTGAGATCCGGGGAGGCGGCGGCCCCGGCCCAGCCCGGCCCAGCCTTGCCCTGGCCCGGCCAGCCGCCCTCACCATCCCAGCTTTGCAGCTCGGCGGGCTCCGAGCCCGCGACGCCAGCACCCGCCGAGGCCCTCAGGTCCCTGGAAGCCAAGCCCCCAGCGGCGCAGGCCCAGCCCCTGACCGGGACTCACGTGACCTGACGCACGTGACCGGGCCCGCACGTGACCGGACGTGCGGCACAGCCGTAAGGAAGCTGCGCTACCGGCTGGGGACGGAAGCTAGGCAGCCTGTGGCTGGGCTGGGGCGGGGAAAGCTGGAGGAAGGAAGGGTGCCAGCGCCAGGGGGCGCTGAAGGGGTGGGGTCGGCCGGGTGGCACTTCAGCCCGAGGGGCAGGTGGCGGGGCGTGATCAGCCCCCCGAGCACGCCACCAGCCCGCGCATCTAAAGAGAGGAGCCCAAGAGGAGCATGTGGAACAACCAGCCTAGGGGCTTTAGACGTCGGGGGATGTGGGCGGAGGAAAAGCTCTCCCCGGCTGCGCCTGTTCCAGGCAGCAGCGCCGCTGCCTGTCGCAGGGTGGACACACAGGCGCTCCGTAAATGGGGAATGTCGTATCTGGCCATCATCTTGCTTATGATGATGTGCTCGGTTTCAACTCACTGTGTAGGACGTGCTTAAAAATCCTTTGCTCCCTTGGCACTGCCCTTAGATTCGAGTTCCAACTTCTCATATGACTGGCAAAAACCCATTATAATCTGATGCCTGCCTGAGAATCCATCCTTGACTCTCTCCCAGCTCCCCGCTAGCGCTCAGTGATCTGACTGTTGTATCTCACACTTCTTGAAGTTCCCTCTGCTGAGTTCCTCTTTTGCCAGACCAACTTACTTTAAAATAAAGATCTCAATTTCTTTCCATTCCTGTGTGCCCAAGGGCAAGTTATTTAACCTCCGTGAGCTTTCTTCCTCAGTAAAAGGAAGATACATATGTTTCAGAGACGTGGTATTAAATGTGGTGATATTTGTAAAACAGACGGTAGGTGCCTGCCATATGGCGAGCATAAACATAGATCTTACCGCTTCCCCCCCTGCCCTTTGTTTGTCCAACTCTTGGACTTTCTTTTGTTTTCACCTCTGTCACATCCGTGAAGACTTCCCTGATTATCCCACGTAAAGTTTAAGCTCTCCCCTCAGTTATTTTCTGTATGTGTGTTAAAATATTCATCATAAAGAATTACATTGTATTGTAATTTATTTATGTATCTGTCTCCTGTTTAATAATAGTAGCTAACATTTATGAAGTGCTCAGTATTCCCCAAACACTGTCAATGCAAATAATCCATAGCCAATCTATAAATCAAAATTGGGGTGAGTTTATTAAGAGCCAAATTTAAGGACCATATAGCCCAGGGCCTTCCTTTCCCAAGGAAGGAAGGGCACCAAAGAAGTGGGGTGTACAGAGTGGTTATATACCATCAAAGAGCATATATCACATATGAATGCAATGTCCTTTTTACAATAGTCACAAGATTGCCCTGTCGGCACAGCCTTTGATGGACACTGTAGGTAGCAGGTCTGCTGTCTCAAGCTGAGTGGTCACAGGATGAGCACAACAATCAAATCCTCACCTAGGGAGAAATGCTTATCCTTAAGGAAATGCCAATCTGGGGGAAGTTGCATCCTTATCTTAAGGGCATTTGTTCTTGTCTCTGGGACATGGTAAATGCTCAAAGCAGATATACAATGCATGTTCAAAGGCCAGTCAAGCCCTTTTGGAAAAGCAAGTTCTGGCCGAATTAGTTTTATACCAAATGGCTTCCTCATATACTCCAATATATTCTATTGCTTGCCATTTTATTTATCACACTTTATACATATAATTCATTTAATTCTCACAATGACCCTATGAAGTAGGTACTGTTATCTCCATGTTAGAGTTGAGGAAACTGAGGCACAGAGAGGATAAGTAACTTAGGGGTTAGACAACCAGTAAAGCAGAGCCAGGAGCCCACACAGTTAGCCACTATAGCTAGTCTTAGTTTCCTAAGGGAACTTGATTTTTAAGTTGCCATCTACCAACCTCCTTGCCATTCCCCCACATTCATTAAAAAAAAAAAAAACTATAGAATTTGGTTGGTAACATTGAGGTGAGCCAGTTACCAAACTTGCATCTCATCTAACATCATCATGGGCAACTTCAGTGGCCATGTGGATGACCCTGGCCTCAGTGTGCCTTGATAACCTTAATCTATATCCCAATTCTCAAAGCTCCTCGGGGGACCTTATCACCTGAAATTTTCTGATTTCTACATCTGGACTACAATATAGCAGCCTCTTAAACTTTCACATCTCTCTCTTATTCCCTAGTCTGTTCTCAGCTAACCCAAGCCTCAGTCCCTCATTCCCCCCCCTTTCTCCCCATTCCACCCTCTTAGCTTTATTTTCTTGCTTGTTCTGCCTAGAGGCCGTGACATAAGCCTTCAGCTTTTCTTGACAGCCTTTTAATATCCTCACCTTATGTTTCTGACACATAGTCTCTGCTAGCTCCTAACTTTGAATCAGCCCAACTATGCCCTTTCTCCTTTCCTGCACCTGGGTAACTGAAGGAAATCACTTCAAATTCATGTTCTGCAAACTTAGCTGTACCCTCAGCACTGATTAGCAGTCCTTTCACTTATCCTTGATCTTTATACTTATCCTTGATTAGCTCCCTTCCATAACTTCACCACATTGTTCAAACTATCCACACCACTTGCCTCTGCCAGAGACAACAGACTTCCCCTTCTCACTTCACATTTAAAGTGTTGCTGTGTCTACACCTGCATCTCAGACAGCTCTTTATTTGCACACAACAGAATTCGACTGACAAACCCAAACAGAATAGAATTTTGGGGGAAGATACTGCAGAGCTCACAGAACTTAAGGAAAAGCTAAGGGGACAGGTCTTGAGAAGGGCATAAACCAGGGAGACTCAGGACGTTCTCCTCTGAGCCACTGCCCTCAGAATGACTCAGCTCCAATCATTTCCCTTCTTATGTTTCTTCTCTGAAGTTTCAAATTCCTGAGATAAGTAGAATCTGATTGGCTTCCTTTAGGTCATATTCCCACTTCTCTAATTGGCACTTCTACCAAGACCACATAGAATGGAGACAAGTGGGTCCCAAAACAAAAACTTAGGGCTGTTGCCAAAAGCAGAGAGAAAGGATGCTAGGCAAACAAAAACAAAAAGGTATGTGGTACCCAGCCCCTTTTCTCCAGGCTCTGGAAAAGCCATCCCTGCTCTTCCCCAAGGCCAGTGACCACCATGTTGTGGATTGACTCCTTTCTGCCTCCCCTGGGATGGTGCTGTCTGGAATTCCCCTTCCTGTGTGTTCAGTGTTGCTCCCGTTACTGGCACTTCTCCCATAGACCTTTCAAATGTTTTTGAGTCCTGCTTTTTGTTGAGTTTGCTCGTGTTAGAGAGTTCTTGCACTGCCTTAACTGTGCCTGAGAATTCAGATAAATCTACCCATCATTCAGTTAATTAAAACTTAATTCATTCACATTTTGACAAGTTCACAGTCTTTTAAATAGTTATAACAGGAGTTGGAATTTTAAATCTACTGCAAGTCTTCAGATTTTTGGTACTGTATGACATTAAACAACACTTTCACATGTTTATCTCAGTTTATTCCTCAATAATATAACTCCAACAAGATTTTGCTAGAAAAGATGCATAATTTTCAGAGAAAATACATGCCTCAACATCTAAGAGATTATTTGTTCAGGTTCTTGGTTCTCAAATGAAATCTTCAGTTTAACCAAGAATGCTTAGTTTTTCTTTTATAATCCAACCTTCCCTTGGCTCAACCACTCACTCAAAACATCAGAAGGCAGGCATCTGGCCTGCAACTTCAAATAATGCCAACATCATTGCCCAGAAGTGGTTGGCAAGTCCTATCTGGAGGCATTGTAACCCTCCTAGGAGTCCATTTCCTGCACTGACACTTTAATCAAAGCTGAACTACTACAGGAAATGCTGCCACATCAGAATACTACCATATCAGGATAGTTTCACTCACCATTTGCTTCACTCTTTGTGTGTGTGTGTTATCCAATCCTTTTTCTTTAATTGGATACATTTGACATATAATATTGTATAAATTTAAGGTGTACAAGCTATTGCTTTGATACATTTATATATTATAATAAGATTGCCTTTGTATGACGTTTATCACATTACGTGATTATAGTATGATACAGTATTATTGTCTATATTAGACTATTAGATCACTATGGCTTATTTACTACTCTTTGCCCATTTGTACCCTCAAACAACATCAATTTTATCCCTCACCCCCCCATCCCCTGATAAACACCATTTTACTCTCTATTTTTTACAAATTTGACTTTTTTTATATTCCACATATAGGTGAGATCTTATAGTGTTTTTCTATCTGACTTATCTAACTTAGCATAATGCCCTCAAGGTCCATCCATGTTGTCTCACTGCCTCACTCTTTCCAGTAGCAAGTCTACAACTCCTGCATTTGACAAAGAGATTGATTGCATATAATATTTAAAGGATAAATTATATATATATTTATTATATACAATTTAAATTTTTCTCATCTTTTAATGATTTCATTTTTCAATTTGAAATCATTTCATGTTTACAAAAAAGTTGTAAAAATAGTACAAATAATTCCCATTTATCCTTTACTCAATTTCTTACATAAACATGTTTATATCTTACATAAACACGGTGTAATCAAAACCAGGAAATTAATATCAATTCATTACTATTATTTAATATACAGACCTCATTCACATTTTGTCACTTGTCCTATATCCTTTTATGGACCATAGTTCTATCCAAGACTACTTAGTATCCTTTGATCTTGGACAATTCCTTTATCTTTCTTTTTCATTCATGACCTTAACTCTTTGGAAGAATATCAGCCAATTCTTTTATAGAATTTCTCTCAATTTGGGTTTGTCTTTTTCCTCATGATTAAATTCAGGTTATGCATTTTTGGCAAGAATACAATGTGGAAAAAAACAAATATGCAAGAATATTTAGGAACACACCAAAAAGGAAAAACTGAGGGGGACTAGGCTTACCAGATGTGAAAACATACTCTAAAGCTTCTACAACTAAAACAGGGTAGTATTGGTGCATGTGTAGACAAACAGAGCAGTAGAAGAGAATAAAAAGGCCCCAAAATAGACCCAAGCACATATGGAAACTTAGTGTATTGATGAAGGTGGCATCTTAAGCCACTGGGGCAAAAATTGGCTTTTTAAAAAAGTGGTGCTGGAACAACTTGGTAGCCATTTGGAAAAAAATAAAAGTAGAACCATACCTAACATTTTACATAAAAATAAACTCCAACTGGATCAGAGATCTAAATGTAAAAAATGAAACCATACGAGTACTAGCGGAAAACATGAATGACTTCCTCTTTAACCTCAGTGTAGGGAAAGTCTAACTATGACTTGAAATCCAGAGACAATAAAAGAAACAATTGATAAATTTGAATCCATAAAAATAAAATCTTTTAATAGTAAAAATGAATGAACAAAGTCAAAGGACAATTGACAAAGGAGGAGAAAATATTTCCAACATATACCACAGACAAATGGCTAATATTCTTAATACATAAAGAACTGTTCAAGATTGTGGTAAAGGATCAAAAATTCAATAGTAAAAATGGAAAAAATGAAAGAAAAATGGCTCTTAACATATGAAAATATGTCCAAATATTCAAAATTAAAGAAAAGCACATTAAAACAGCACACATACTATTGCTCACCTATCCGAGTGGCAAAAATTAAAGAGCACGACAGCATATTCTGTTAACAAGAGTATTGGGGAAAGGCATTCTTGTACATTATTGATGGGAATCAACCCCAAAGGGAAAACAGCCCTTTTGAAGGAGAACTTGACAATATCTAGCAAAACTATACACATATGTTTGACACAGCAATCCCAATTTGAGGAATTTACCCTGAAGATATACTTCCAACAATACGAAAAGCATGTGTACAAGGATATTTATTGCAGCATTGTTTGTGATTGCAAAAGATTGGAAACAACCTAAATGCCCACTGAGAAAGAGAAAAGCAGTCCCTGACATCCAGAAGCTGGCTTGGAACTATCAGCTAGGTCTTGATGGTCCCCTGTTGAACGTAAACAACTTCACAGAACGTGAATATCAGACAAGGCCACAGTGTGACTAGGATGGATCAAGACAAAACGAGACCACTTGTAATCATATCTGAACAGAGACTAATTCACGAACATTGTCCCAACTACAAAATGAGCAAAGACCCCCCCATCTGGCTAATATGAGTGACTGCTGCTTCTTTACCACTTATAGCCTTAGCCTCACTCTTCCCACCTTCTATACAGGATTTATTAAGATACCCCATCATGGAGTTACCCTGCTTCCTGACAGCATCCTATTAAAAAAAAAAGCCCACTTAAATCCTCCCCTAAATCACCTAACACAAGTCCAAATCTCATAATAAGTCCTTTCTAGCACTCACTCATTGAGATGGCCCCATGGTTTCTATAGTGTGCATTCTCCCTTGATGCAATGATTAATAAACTTAATTTGTTCAACTACAGATGTGTTCCTGTTGGTATTTGGCTGAAAGGCAGTGACACCATACATAAGAGAGTAGGTCAATAAACAATGTACCAGGCAGTGTGCTCAGCATTTTACAAGATCCATCTCATTTAATCCTCATCAAGGTGGCAGTCTGTAAATGGCAGAGAATAGAGGTAAATCCAGACAATGTAGCTCTACAGATCCACCACCACCACCTCTACCATCTCTCTGCAACATACCCGAGATTTTTTTCCACTGTCATAGTTCACTTCTGTCCCTAGTTTAGAAACACAGACATTCCTGGTAGGTGCCTTAGAAATCATTTAACCCAGTTCCATTATTTCCTATCTCTTTCCTGGTCATCCTCTTGCTGTCTCTACATGATTAAAATTGTCAACCAGTGACAATCCTAGAGGAGTTTCCTGCCAGGGTATTTGTGAAGTCAACTTTATCAGGGGGTATCTCAGGCCCAGAGCCCTAATCTTTGCTTCTCAAACTTTCATGTGCCCTGGCATCTCCTGGGATCTTGTTAAAATGCAGATTCTAGGGGCTGCCCGGTGGCGCAGCAGTTTAGTCCGCGCTTGGCAGCCCGGGGTTCGCGAGTTCGGATCCCGGGCGCCCGCCGACGCACTGCCTGTCAGCCATGCCGTGGCGGCGTCCCATATAAAGTGGAGGAAGATGGGCACGATGTTAGCCCAGGGCCAGTATTCCTCAGCAAAAAGGGGAGGATTGGCGACGGATGTTAGCTCAGGGCTGGTCTTCCCCACAAAAAAATAAATAAATAAATAAATAAAATGCAGATTCTAATTCAGTAGGTCTGAGGCAGGGCCTGAGACACTGCATTTCTAACAAGCTCCCCAGTGATGCCTAGGCCTGTGGCACTAAAGAATGTTGGGCTAACAGGCCAGGCTGAGAGTTCCCTGGTGAGCAATGCTGCTCCATGGTGCCAACCTTGACAGCCAGTGTGTCTCTGTTTCATAGGGAAGTGACTAAGAACGAACTGACTGTCTCAGGCGAGAGAAGCCAGGACTCGCTTCTGGAGGCCCATGGAGGCAGGGAACTGGGCCCCACAAATTATGTAGAGGAACCTAGGTGGGGGTCAATATATTTGGGGGCCGTCCTTCCTGGGGGGTAATGGGAAGAAAAGTGCTTGGGAAGCAGAAGCTGCCCTCTCTTGGGTTGCTGGCTTTAGAGAGACCCAGACTGAGCAGGACTCCCCACAGTCTCCAGGCAGTATCCTGGGCAAACGGACCACAGGGGAGAAGGTAAGGAGTCTGCCCAGAGACTGGCCCAGGCACCAAACCAATGCTGGCTCAGGGAACCAAGAATTAATGAGAATTTTACACCAGCTGCTTCAAGGTTCTAACCAGTCAACCACCGCATTAGGAACTTCAAGAGAGAGAAGGAAATAGAAAGATAGAAAGAACCAGTGGCACAATACAATAGTCAATATTGTAAGAATTCAATATTGTAAATTCCAAATGGATGCTACAGATTATAACTTACCACTGGGGTTTCAGACTATGGAGAAAGCTCTGAGGGCTGTGGGGGTCAGAGAAAGGAAGAAAGGAAATACGTTGGACTTTGTAGTGTGGAGTTTGGATAATCAGAAAAGATTGTTGTTTTTGATGTTGTTGCCATGAGTATTTTACTTTTACGACAATCATTTGAGAAGGGCTTTAATTAAATTTTTCCTGTTTGCCAAACAGAAAGATTTATAAGCAATTGATTTGAAACAAGAGAGAATTTTTAAACAGCAAAATGCGTAAATCTGAGACTAATTAAGAGGAATGACATAAAGAATCATTCTGGCTGTGTTTCCAACTTTTCATTGCCAAAGTGGAGAAGCTTCCTCCTTTTCTTGGTGTTACACATAGGAGTTCAGAAAGTGGATAGCTCAAGAGAGGTCACAGAATAGCTTTAATAGACCAGAATGCTGTAGGGTTCATTGTGTCCCTGAAACCTTACCCAAAGGATAATTTTTCCAGTCTACTTTCATAAAAGTAGGGCTTCCCCAGCACACACACAGCTTCGCTTAGGGTGTCTAGGGTACTCTTAGCAGGATACTAGGAACCTGCTTATTCAAGTGTGGATACCACTATCATTAGTCCATAGCAGGGTATGGCAGACCCCTTTCATCCTTTAAGATTCTGGCCATCTGGTGAGTACTATGGGGCGGAAAAGAGAGAGAGGTCATAAATTGTATTTGTGCCTATACAGCCCTCTCCCTGAATGCCTAGCCAGTCTAGATTTGCAAATCTGCCATCTGTGCAAAGGTGAGCACATCCAGAATAAAAAGAACCTGATCCTTGATCAGACTCATTCAACATAAAATATACAAATAATTTCCTTGAAAATAAAATCAGACTTTACAAATAAGACTGAATCCCTTGCATCTCTCCCATCCCGAGCTCTCCCCTGCAGCCAACACACACCACTCGCTCCACTCTTCATCTCATCTCATTTCCTCAGAGGTGATCTTAACTGTGTGTTTGATGTTTAACCTCAGAGCTTTTTCTAGATGTTTACGTACATATATCTCTCTATAATAAAATTATATATACATACAGTATTGATTTATGTGGGTTTACACGCATAAAATAATTCTGTATCTTTCATTCTGCAAATATTTAAATATTCACAATATGCCTATCCATATTATCACAAATAAATCTGAATTACTCTTTTTAACTATTGCAAAGTATTCTGCAATATGAACATGCTGTGGTTTATTTAGTCATTCTTCCACTGACAGACATTTAGATTGTTTTCAATATCTCACTGTTACAAGCAATGCTGCTAGAACATCCTTGACCATATTTCCTTGCACACCTGTGCAGATATGTTAAATTGCTCTCCAAATTGACCATGCCAATATACATGCCCAATGGTGGGACATGAGGGTAACTGTTTGCCCAACTTCCTTGCTAACATGCGCTATTATCAAAAATAAAAATACTTGCCAATCTGATTAGCAAAAATGGTATCTCAACGCCATTTTATTTGTGTTTCCTTGATAACTGGTGAAATTGAGCATCTTTTTTATGCTTAATCAGCGATTTTAATTTTCCTCAAATGGCATTTTCACATCAATCGCCCATTTTCTATTCATTTAAATCTTTTTTCCTATTACACATTTGTCATGAACACTCAGCTGTTTAGACTTAACCTTATTATCTTACTTCACATTTTCTATTTACTATGCTCTCTTTTTGTTTCTTTTTTGTCCCCATTCTTGATTTCTGTTGGGTTGATTGAATTTTCCTCGTTTCATCTTTTTTCCTCTATTGGTTTGAAATTTATACATTCCATTGCTATTTTGCTGATGTTTACTGTTAATTTTTTATATCCATACATAAAGTTATACAAAATCTAAAGGTAATCAGTACATGTAGACTCTTCCCAAACAGAGCAAGAAATTTTCACTTTCTTCTAATGTTCCCTTCTCCCCAACTCGCCTGTTGATAGCATCCAGAATTCCAGTTCTAAATTGTTATCTTAAACATTTTTGGCAATTAATGCTAACTCAGTTTTAAACAATAGGATTGGCTGATGACTTAGATAAGACTGCTTTTTTCATACTGCTTCTTCCTCCGGATTTCTTCCACTTTTTTCCACGTAGGTGTATATCTCAAGTAGTTCTTTCAGCAAGAATCTTTTGGTGGTAAACTTTCTTAAATTCTGAATGCTTAAAATATGCCTTTTTTTCACCTGGCTTTTAAATGATACTCAAGCTGGGTATAGAATTCTAAAGTAACAGTTCTTTTCCAATAGCTCATTGAACATATTGCCTCATTGTCTTCTTGTATACAGTGTTGTTAATAAAATTTATAGTGAAAATCTGACCCTTATTTCTTTGAAGTTAAACTATCTTTCTGCTTTGGTAACTTTTAGCACTTTTCTCTTTGTTTTGATGTTCTGAAATTTCATAGCCTTCTTCACTTCTGGAGAACACTTAGCCATTGATTAAATATTACCTTCTCCTTTCTCTCTATTGTCTCCCTCTGGAATTCCTACTAGATAAAAGCTAGAATGTCTTTATCCACTCTTTATGTCTCTTAAACTTTTCATCTTTTTTTCCTTTGTGCTGCATTCTGTAAGACCCTCTCAACTTAATCTGCAGCTTGCTAATTCACACTTCAGTGTGTCCATTCTGTTATTCAGCCTATCTTTTGAGGGTTTTTTTCTTTTCAATAATTTGGGCTTTAATTTTGAAGATCTCCAATTGATTCCTTTTCAGAATTCTTTGATTTTATTTTGCTTTATATTACTGAAGGTATCAAATGTACTTGTTTTTATTCATCTGTTGATCGTGTAAAAGATCTTCCATTTGCTCAGTTTGTTATTTCTCTTTCATGGCAATGGCTTTCCTCAGACGTCTAGCACTTCTTGTCTGTACGCTAATTTTCTGGTTTAGAATTCTCCCACCTGACTCTTGGGATTCAGCAGAATTCCCATGTGGGTGTAGACTTAGGTTACTTGTGGCCTTGGCTTCTGCCATGGCTTCTTATCAATTTCTCTCTCTTAGGGGTGCCTCATTGTTTGTTTCTGTGCTTTCAAGCACTTCCTCTTCATGATTTCAAGCCCAGGTATGAAGTCAGTAGCTTATTTTCTATATCTGTACTATCATTTATAAGGAGACATCATGGAGGGGAGTGACTTTCAGATTATTTTTATTGCATCATCTTAAATCCCTAAATTACATGTTAAAAAAACCTCAGCAAAGCTTTTGTTCTTTAGTTAGGAGAGAAGAGAATATCAGACATGGGCTCAGAGTAGGCACACACATGTGCATGGTATGGCATTTGAATTTGTTTTATAATGTATTGCAATAACATTTTAGTGTCAGGGCAGTAAATAATTCATTAATTTATAATAAGTCAATCTCAAATGTTCCTGTCAAATTTACTTTGAGTGTTAGTTTTTTTTTTTAAAGGAGCATTAATATCTATAGGTAAGACCTAATAGGAGTAGCTGACAAAGGATTATAAATCTTGTGGTAATATGCTTGTTTTTGATATGAATGTTGTTGCTCAGTCCAACCTAAATAAAATTCAGAGTCAGTTCAGATGTCTCCCTCCTTGTCTCTCATTACAGTATGCACAACAGGAATGCAAACTCTCTCCTCTGAAGCCCAGGTTTAACCCCCAAACCACAGGATGGATTCCAGTGGGAACTATCCTCTCTGCCTTGGCTGTAAATCTTGAGTCCTTTGGTGAAAGGCCAGAAGATGGAAACATGATGCTGCAAAAAGAGATGCTCTTCTCTTTGTAAACTGGACTCACTCTGCAGTTTTCTTCAATGAAATTTTTCTTTGTGGAACGTAGGAAATAGACGTCACTCTATGAATGCCTGTGCTTCTAAACTTTGGAGAGGAGTCTTTATAGAAAAATGTTTTTATTGAGATATAATTGACATATAACATCATATTAGTTTCAGGTGTACAACGTAATGATTCAATATTTGTATATATTGCAAAATAAGCACCACAATAAGTCTTAGTTAACATTCATTACCACACATACTTACAATTTTTTTCCTTGTGATGAGAACTTTTAAGACTTACTCTCTCAGCAACTTTCAAATATACAATAAGTATTATTAATTATAGTCACCATGCTGTACATTACATCCCCATGACTTATTTATTTTATAACTGGAAGTTTGTTCCTTTTGACCTCCTTCACTCATTTCTCTTCACTGCCCCCCACCCCTGCTCCACCTCTGGCAACCAACAATCTGTTCTTTGCATCTGTGGGTTTGTTTTGGGGGTGTTTTTGTTTGTTCGGTTTGGGTTTTGTTTTCAGATCCCACACACCAGATCATATGACTTTGTCTTCCTGGAGAGGAACATTTATAGCCCGTTCTGAAACTATGGAGATAAAAACATCTGTGTTTCTGTATTAATGTTTTTTTGTTGTCTCTTGCTTCCCTTTATCTCTTTCTTGATCTCTGTATACTATACCATCTTCATCTCTTCTTTTTCCCATCTTCTCCCTTGCCACCTGGGCACAACCTCTTTTTCTTTGGTCTTTGTTTCTTCTCATTTTCTGTTATATGTGAACCAGAAAAATAATTATAAAAAATAATTTGTGGGGCCGGCCTGGCAGCATACTGGTTAAGTTCCCACGCTCCACTCTGGTGGCCTAGGGTTTGCGGGTTCAGATCCTGGGTGCAGACCTACACACTGCTCATCAAGTCATGCTGTGGGGGCGTCCAACATACAAAATAGAGGAAGATTGGCACAGACGTTAGCTCAGGGACAATCTTCCTCACCAAATATAATAATAATAATTTGTTCTTTTATTTAATATAAATGTACTATCCCATTGGCCAAAGCCAATGAGTAAGAATTTTTACCATTCTTTCACTGTAAAAACAAAAAACAAAACTCCTGCATTCTGCCAAAACTAACAGAATTCTTTTTTCAAAACTTTTTTATTGAATTATAATATACTTAGAGAAAAGAGCACGTATTGTGGCTGTACAGCTCAATTAATTTTCAAAAATGGAACATAGTCATGTAACCAGTACTCAGCTAAAGAAACAGAACATTACCAACACCCCAGGAGCCCCCTTGTGTCCCCATCCAGTCTCTACCTTGCTCTCACCCATGGGTAACCATCACCCAGACTTCTAATAGCAAAGATTAATTCTTCCTATTTTTTGTGCTTTGTATCAGTGGAATTAAACGTCCTAGTTTCAGTTCCCCTAGGAGCCGACCCTGAGACAAGGACTTTAGTGCAGGTGGTTTGTTAGGGAGGTACAGGGAACACTGGGCAGGGAGTGAGGAAGGGGGACAGGGAAGGGAAGGCAGCAGCCAATAAAGGGCATGTTATAAAAAGCAAGCTATCACAGTGTGTGACTGGAGCTTACTCCTATAGGGAATCTCTGGAAAATGCAGCAAAACACCCTCAGAATTGTCTCACTCCAGTGGGGAGGAGGGAGCGGGACATGCATTTGTATACCCAATCATCATGTGTCCTTACAATGTCCTTTTTCTGCTGTACCATCCTACCCAAGACCCCACACTGCAATTGGCTGTTGTGTCTCTTTGGTCTCCTCTAATCTGGGATGGTTCCTCAGTCTTATTTTCTTTCATTTTTTCTCCTTTCACGACCTTAATATTTTTGGAGAGTATTGGCCAGTCATTTTGTAGAATGCCCCCATTCTACAAAACTTGGGTTTGTCTGCATTACTGCTCATTTTAAGGTGAAGAAACTGAGGCACAGAGAAGGTAAATAACTTGCTCAAAGTCACACAGCTCACAAATAATAGCACCAGGACTTGAATCCCAACCATCTGGCTCCAGAGTGCTGGTTCTTAACCACTAAGCTATGGTGAATTCTTAAACTATTTAACTGAACTATTTTATTTTACAAAGTGGTAATAGCTGTTCTTATCTGGAAAAAAAAAACGTATCTTATCACTTTTGCATATATTAGGAAATTAAATTAATAAGTTGATAAATATTGGTAAGTCGACAAGTATTTTTTAAGAATGCAAACGGCACAATCATGTACTAAGTGCTTAGTGTACAGAGTAATCATGAGCCTTAGCCCTGGACTGCAGTAGTCTACCATCTAACAAATGACTGAGTGATCTAAATTCACAATTTAGTGTGATTCATAATGCTACAAAGTCAGTTTGTTTTAGAATTAAGGCTTAATATACCCTAATAATTCACTATTTCAATAAAAAACAATATGGTATGTGTAAAAATAAAAACTACATGCAAAAAGTTCACTTAAGTGGAGAACTAACCTTTCTGTGGCTCAGTTTTCTCATCTGAAAAAAAGGATAATAGTGCCTGTTTTACAGGGATGTCTGCAATTAATGCGATAATACGTGGGGAGCATTTAGAAATGTTTGGCACATGGAAATTCAGGAAGTGTGTGTGTCCTCAACAAAATAAAAATCATACATGAAAAGCCCACAGTTAACATCATGCTCAATGATGAAAGACTGAAAGCTTTCCCCCTAAGATCAGGAATAAGACAAGGATGCCCAACCTTGCCACTTCCATTCAGTGTAACACTAGAAGTTCTAGACAGAGCAATTAGGCAATAAAAGGCTGGAAAGGAAGATGTAAAATTATCTCTGTTTGCAGATGACATGATCTTATACATAGTGATGGGGTTCAGGATACGCTACCCCAAGATATGGCACCGTGGCATATTGAAGCTGAAGGATTTTGAGAAAATAGCAGAAGCACGAAGGTCACTTTGACCTTTACCCCCCTCACCCTTCTTCCCTGAAACAGGCCATAAACTCTCATCTGAGGTGCCCTTCCTATATCCAGAGGAAAGGAGCATCCTTATCTCCAAAGACAAAGAGACACCAAGAGGAATCCTAACAAATAGACTTTGTTGCTTCCCCCAGTTTACTACAACTACCTCCTACTCCTTAACCCATCATATTCCTCCGTGACTGTCCACTCTTCGTCTAGCCTAGCATAAAAGTACACAGGTCTGTTTCTTTGGGTCTTCATTTCCTTATGAAGGTTCCAGTGTCACGTAAAACTTACATAAAATGAATTTGTATGCTTTTTTCCTGTTAGTCTATTTTTGTCAGTTTAATTTTCAGACCCAGCCAGGGACTCTATGAGGGTTGAGAAAAAAGTTTTTCTTCCCTACAGTAGAAATTCCTAAGGATTCCACATAATAACTGTTGAATTATAAACAAATTTAGCCAAGTGGTAGGAAACAAAATGAACACACAAAAATAATTTGCATTTCTGTATGCTAATGAAGAATACAAAGTAAAATTTAAAAAATAATTCCATTTACAATAACATCAAAAATAATAAAATACTTAGGAATAAATTGAATCAAGGACTTGTACATGAAAAGACTACAAAAGACTTGTACACTAAAAACTACACAAAATTGGATGCAGCTCTCCCCGGATTCTGGTAATGGGTCCCACCCCTTACTCCTCAGGCCTAGAGGTGAGAATGCCCCCCTGTTAATTGCTTGTCTCCAGGAATGTCGCATCCTGTAACCAGACCACCCCTTTGTAAACAGTCCCTTTGCTAAATGTTACACCTTGAATGTGCGATCTTTTTCCCAGCAAGACTCTGACTGATACACCAATTAAAAAAAGGAGTGAGGAAGGGGGCATGCTGGTTTGGGAAAAGGAAATGGCATCTCTTATATGCCAGATACAGTTAGTTTTGCATCTTATGTCGTGTAATCCTCACACAACCTTGTGATGAAGATTCTGTCAGCTCTATTTTCTGAAAGATTAAACCATTTCTCCACATCCCCAAATAGTGAACAGTAGAGTTGAGATTTAAACCCAGGTCTTCCTAAAAATAAAACCCATGTTCTTTCCCCTATAAGAGCTGAAGGCATTATGGAAAATTCACTTCTTTCTGTGCTGCAAAATTGTTATGCATTACATTGATTAGTATCTGCAATGTGAAGTTCCACGTGAGAAATGTATTTTATAAATTTTAGATTTAATTTAAAAATTTAAAAAGATTTTGTTATTTTAAAATTTTAGAAATCCCAGGGGAAGTGTGTCCCTGTCAAGAATCTGGAATGCTCCTCTCTTTTTGAGGAGAGCTTTGTCTTTTTTTACCTCCCTGGAAACCAGGAACCTCCTGCCCAAGTTCAGATTGCAGTTATAAGGCCCTTTCACTCCCATGAATTCTTCTGTCTTCTTTCCTTATTTTGATTTGCCATTTCTATTTGATTCGCTTCATCATATGACCTTTGTTTAAGCTTTGTTTAGAATCTTTTTGGGAAAAGGTATGAAATTAATCATATATGTCACTTAGTTTTGCCCGGTTTATAGTTGAAGACCCTGCCCTAACATCTCAAGGATGGCACTAAGAGGGTCAAAACTGGGTGTTGATCACTGTGGGGCCTGAACAAGTACCAGGATAACCTGCCCTACAGCAAGAAATCAGCATAGCTGTCTTTCTTTACAAAGAAAACACATTCCATTGTTAATATGAACTCCAACTACAATGAGCCAATGATTAATTAAGGAAGGAACCAATATGTACATGCCATGGTTTAAATCTAAAATATAAACATCCAATGTGTGTAAAGAATTTCCTTCTTCTTTCATCGAATCCTGTTTGCTCAATGTATTTCGCGGGTAACTTGCCACTCAGGTAAGAAATGCCAAGAAGCCCCAAAGCTAATATTGTGTCTCACAAGATTGGAAAGATGCCAGCAGTTACATGTCACTGTCCAGTCATGTCATAGTTACAGGATGATGAGAGTTTGTTCGTGGGAAGTGCAAGTACAAATTACTCTTCCTAATGAGTCAGTTTCTTTCAATAATGCCAGTCCATTATTTGAATTCAAAGCACTGTGTCAATTTCTGGCTCAAAAATTTTGCAGAGGGGCCGGCCCGGTGGCGCAGCGGTTTAGTCCGCGCTTGGCAGCCCGGGGTTCGCTGGTTCGGATCCCGGGCGCCCGCCGACGCACTGCCTGTCAGCCATGCCGTGGCGGCGTCCCATATAAAGTGGAGGAAGATGGGCACGGATGTTAACCCAGGGCCAGTATTCCTCAGCAAAAAGAGGAGGATTAGCAACGGATGTTAGCTCAGGGCTGGTCTTCCTCACCAAAAAAAAAAAAAAAAAAAATTTTGCAGAATCTGACATCTGAAAAGGCAACACTTTTCTTTCAAGTGGGGTGTGTGTGTGTGTGTGTGTGTGTGTGTGTGTTTCAAAGAGATTTGTCTGTAACTGAAAGTTGACTGACCCTAATGGCAAAAAGTAGAAGTTGCTGGCCTGCACAGGAATGGTCCACCATAGCTACAGATGAACTCAAGTGTGGGCTGAGGGATATGGGACAGGCATCAGTAACATCTGCTACAATAATATTTAAGAAAAAGCTGTTGACCTCGGGAACAATGCTTTTGGGAGCTTGCAAGAACCTGGGTGGAAGCCTGTGGTAGACAAGGAATTGTGCTGTCCATTACATCCCCCCTTACCGCCCCTCACCCCCATCAAGGAAGAATTCGCTGCCCAACTGCATCCTTGGTCTTTCAGGGTGACCTTGGGTCACCTGAGGTTGCTGCTTTCCTGGGGCAGCCTCATCCAACAACTAGGTGAAGCAGGGTCCAAAGGCCTGACCATTCCAGTCTGATGAGCACTGGTTGCTGCTGGCCAATCCCACGTAGGCTGAGGCTTTGCAGGGCCTTCATTACAGTTCAGTTTCTTCCTCTGCCCCATCTGCTTTCTTTCCCTTTCCTTCACAGGTATTGAACTCTAATAAATATCATGCACCTCAAACTCCATCTAAGTGACTGTAGAGAACTCAACCCTCAATGAGCCCACCAGATACCTCTCCCTATCTTTATACAGAGCACAAGGAAGGACAACTTTTCCCCAGAAAGACTGCCTGCCTACAGGCACTTGTCTTCTCCAAGACCAGGCACTTGGCTAAATCACATTCTAAGTTAGCAGGTACTACTGGTCTTTGGCTTATTCCAATCATTGACTCACTCATTAGCCCTGATGCTCCTCGGTGATCATGGACCAGCCTTTCAATGCATTAATTGCACAAATTTAAGAAGTTATCCCACCTAGAAATATCCCAGAAGGTCCTCTCTCCTGGAAACCGGGCGCCCTACAGGGCAGGCATCCCTGGCACCTCTGTAAGAACTAGACTGTTCTCTAGGTATTGATGGAAACGTAGTTTCAGTTCGAGAATGTTCTTGGTATTTGTTGTTGACAGGGATCCTGTGGGGCACAAGGCATGGAACATATACAGAGCCATGCTTTTCTTGTCATGCTCATTCTGAATTCATTGCACAAAAATAGGAGCAAGATCCAGAATGTTCGGCAGGCATCTCTTCTTACACTCTAAAACTACATGCACGGTATAATCGAGATATGATTCTGATTGAATGAATGTGCACAACAGTGCCAGTCACACTTCTTCCTTCTGGCAGAACTCAGTGATTAAGACTCCAGTCTGCCCCCTCACTAGCTACATGACCTTGAGCCAGCTACTTAATCTCATTGAAAATTTGTTTCTCCATCTGTAACATGGGGATGGTAATGCTTGGCTTATAGGTCTGTGGTGAGGTGGACACGACACAATGTATTTGAACACCGGGTACAGATCTGGCACATTGTAAGCACTCCACTCCCTAAGCTACCCTACTCCACTAAGGGTAGCTATTATGACTCTGATAGTTACTGTTTCCTGAATACCTTCTTAGCAGCATTGCCTCCTTAGTGTCTTAATTAACTAAGAGAATATCAAGAATAACAGGTTCACAAAATCTTAGGAAGTTTCACTGCCCTCATTATGCCCACCAGCTTCATGGTGAAGCAGGAGCAGCTCATAGGAAAAAACGTCATGAACATTCACTTAAGAATATGTCCATCCATATCGTAACATCTTTCGCAATCTTAGTGAGGTTCCTTTCATCATCCTGACAGCCCACATCCTATAAATAAGCCGTTGGGACTGTTATCAAGAGGGGCGGAAGGGGGAGCAGTTGATGTTTTCTTCTTGGCTCTTCTCTTCCTCTCGTGGGTACCTGTCATTTTGTGGTTTCCGGCTCTTGCCAGTTAGCTTTCCAACAGTTCCTATGGCTCCAAGTGTTTGACTTCAAGTAAGTTTTTTTTAATGCCACTTAAATCCACATGCCTTTCCCCTGATATCAAGTATAGCTAAAACAAATACTCACTTTATATACATTCTGCATAGACAAGGTGAAGAACCACAGGTGTAGCTATTTAATGAGGCTCTAAACCAAAGAACAGGCTCTCGTGCTCCAAGGCACAAGGGGGAAAGTAAATAGGAGAGGAGGATGTTGCCCATTGGTTGGGTCGTAAAGGAACTTTATGAGAACAAAGGGCCCAGGCTGAACCAAACAGGTGGCTTATAAATGCTCCCCACCCTAAACATTATGAGCTGTTGGAGAACTGGAGAACAAGGACAAATATGAGGCCCGGCAGGTGACAGCAGACTTCTGACACTTAGGAAGTCCAGTGTTGCTTATGTCAGTTCCATTTTAGCATCTGCTTTTTAAAGCATGTTCACCAGTGTTTATGTACCTAACTATTCCTATTTTTAGTAAGTGTTCCCCCTCTGACAGAGCAATAGAAATCCAGTGGACCAAATGGACACTAGTATTCTTTCTTCCCTCCCAAGTTTTTTTTAATTTTGAAAAATATCAAACGTGAGATATCATCTAGATTGACTAGTTGTTAACATTTTGCCACATTTGCTTTGTGTCTCTGTCTGTATTTTTTTGGAAGGAACTTAATGCAGATAGCATGTCACTTTACCCCAAAATTCTTCAGTTTGTGTCTACCGAGAACAACGATATTTTCCTCCATAAACATAATATAATTATCACACTCCGGAAATTTAATAGTGATACAACACTATTACTTAACATATCATTCATATTCAAAATTGCCCAATTGTCTCAATAATATTCTTTGTAGTGATTTTTCCCTAATCCTGGATACAATCAAGGATCATGCATTGCATTCATGTGTCATGATTCACGATAGTGATTTGGTTGGCTTCCAACTTGAGAACTGAACCATATGAATTGCCTGATGACAGCTGCATTTCCCATTCGCTACAATTCCCCTTTTCCATGAGGGTCACTGTGGTCAACCCTGCATCTTCAAGCCAGACCCATCGGCTTTCTATGAACTTCACCACCACCACCCCCACTCACAGTTAATCAAGGAAAGCCCCAAATAGCCCAGGGTCCTCTGCAGCTGTTCCTTGGAGCTTTCCTCACATGCCCAGCCTGCTTCAGTTCCACTCCAACTGCATCAGCTACCAACCATGAATTGCATGTTTTGGGACAAGTTTTGAGGCCCTTGAACTTGGTGTGACACTTGGTTTCCTTGTCTTTTACCACTGGCAAAAGACTGACTCAGATTCTCTGCTCTGATTTTCCTCTTGTTTGGTCACTCCAAATGTTGAGTTGAAAAATATGAAACTGCTCTTTTTGTAGGTCAAAAACAGACAAATATTTCATATGGTTCAACATGAAAAATAACTCTTGGGTGACTCAAATACCTGGGGACCCAAAAGCTGACACAAGCTTACTTGGCCAGCACTGCAGCAAGGCTGGTTCCCAACTAAACAATCTGTTTCAACTTTGCTTTCCCAAATGTCTAATTATACCCTCTTTTGATGCCTGGTAAGTCCCTTCTTGTTCTTTTTCAGACTTATTCGGGCTACTGTTGCTTGTTTTCTTTTCCCACATGACCATTAGAATCAGCTTGCCTAGTACCAAAAACATACTGGAGGGGTCTTAAAAACAGATTTATAGATCAACTTAGGAAGAATTGACATCTTTATGATTTTGAATGTTCCTATTCAAGAACAGAATATGCCTTTCTATTTATTCAAGTTACGTTTTTATTCCTTGGGAGGATTAATTCTTAATAAAAAATTTGTTGAGATATAGTTCAAATACTACAAAATTCACCATTTTAAACTTTACAATTTACTGGGTTTTGGTATATTCACAGAGTTATCCAACTATCACTGCAATCAATTTTAGAATTGTTCAACACCTTAGAGAAAAACCTCATACCCTTTAGCAATCATTCCTCAGTCCCCCATTCTCCCACTCCATAGCAACCACTAATCTACTTTCTGTCTCCATGATTTTGCTTATTCTAGACATTTCATATAAATGGAATTATACTGTACATGGCCTTTTGTAACTGGCTTCTTTCATTGAGCATAATGATTCAAAGGTTCAACCTTGTTACATGAATCAGTACTTCATTCCTTTTTATTGCCTAATTATATTTCATTGAATAGATACGCCACATCTTTTTTATCCATTTAACAGTTGACGAACATTGGGATTGTTTCTGCCTTTTGGCTGTTATGAATAATGCTGCTATGAACATTTGTGTAGAGGTATTTGTTTAAGTACCTGTTTTTCAATTCTTTGGGGCATATACTTAGGAGTAGAAATGCTGGGTCGTATGATAACTCTACATTTAACATTTTGGGTCCGCGCCATTCCAAAGAGGCTACACCATTTTATTTTCCCACTAGCAATGTATGAGGGTTCCAATTTCTCCACATTCTTACCAACACTTGTTATTCTCTGTCTTTTTGATTTAGCCATCCTAGTAGGTAAGAAGTGGTATTACATTGTGGTTTTGATTTGCATCTCCCTAATGATTACTGATGTTGAGTATCTTTTCATGTGCTTATTGGCCATTTGCATGTCTTCTTTGAAATGTCTGTTCAAGTTATTTGCTCATTTTTAATTGAGTTATTTGAATTTTTACTGCTCACTTGTTGGCGTTCTTTATGTATCCTGGATACAAGTCCCTTAACAGACAAATAATTTGCAAATATTTATTCCCATTCCATGGGCTGTCTTTTCACTTTTTTGATGGTATCGTTTGAAGCACAAAATTTTGAATTTTGATGAAGTCCAATGTGGCTATTTTTCCTTTTGCTGCTTGTGCTCTTAGCGTCATATCTAAGAGGCTTTGATGAATCCAAGGTCACAAAGACTTACTCCTACGGTTTCTTCTAAGAGTTTTATAGATTTAGTTCTTACATTTAGGTCTATGACCCATTGAGCTAATTTTTGTATGTGGTATAACATAGTTCCTATTTCTTTCCTTTGCGTGTGGAGAGTCAGTTGTCCCTGAATGTGGAACTGACCCTCCACATGCAAAGGAAAGAATAGCAAAAGGAAAAATAGCCAAATTAGACTATATCAAAGTTAAAAATGTATTTTTATTTATTGGAAAGACTATGATTTCCATATTGAATTGTCTTGACATCCTTGTGGAAAAGCAATTGACTATAAATGCAGGAGTTTATTTCTGGACTCTCAATTCTATTCCATTGATCTGTATACCTATCCTTATGCTAGTAGCACAGTCTCAATCACCTTAGATTTGTAATAAGTTTTGAAATGGGGGAAGTGTGAGTCCTCCAGTTTATTATTCTATTTCAAGATCGTTGGCTATTCTGTAGATCAGTTTGGGGAGTATTGCCATCTGAACAATATTAAGTCTTCCGATTCATGAACATGGGGTGTCTTTCAGTGTATCTATGTCTTTAATTTCTTTCAACAATATTTTATAGTTTTTAGAATATAAGTTTAACATTCTTTTGTTAAATTTATTCTTAAGTATTTTATTCTGTTTGATGCTATTATAATTTTATTTTCAATTTGCTCCTTGCTATTGTATAGAAATGATGGAGTTTTGTATATTCATCTTATATCCCGCAGCCTTGCTGAACCTGTTTATTAGTTCTAATAGTTTTTAGTGTTGCCCTAGAGTTTTCAATATACATTTACAACTGATCCAAGTCCTCTTTCGAACAACACTATACTGCTTCATGGGAGTGTGAGTACCTTACGGCAGAGTATTCCCAATTTCTCCCTCCCACCCCTTATAACACTGTGTCTCATTTCACTTATCTATAAGCTAAAATCGCAAAACACGTGGTTGCTATTATTATTCTGAACAAACTGTTATCTGTTAGATCAATTAAGAATAAGAAAAATACAGGATTTTATTCTACTGTTCTTCCTTTCTTTATGTAGATCCAAGTTTCTAACCTATATTACTTTCCTTCTCTCTGAAGAATTTCTAGTATTTCTTACAAGGCAGGTCTATTGACAACAAATTCTCTCAAGTTTTGTTTGTCTGAGAAAGTCTTCTTTTCTCCTTCGGTTTTGAAGGATAATTTCACTGGATACAGAATTCCAGGTTGGAGGGTTTTAACACTTTAAATATTTCTCTCCATTCTCTTTTTGCTTGTTTGGTGTCTGAAGAGAAGTCCAAAGTAATTCTTCTCCTTGTTCCTCTATAGATAAGATGCCCCCCCATCTTGCCTTTTTCAAGGTTTTCTCTTTGTCTTTGATTTTCTGCAGTTTGAATATAATATACCTAGATGTAGATTTTTTGGTATTTATCATCCTTGGTGTTCTCTAAGCTTCCTAGACCTGTGGTTTGGTGTGTGTCATTACTTTTGGTAAATTCTTAGCTATTGTTATTTCAAATATTTCCTGTATTTGTTTCTCTCTTTCTTCTCCTGAAATCTGATTAAGCATATGTTATTCCTTTTGTAGTTGTCCCATAGTTCTTGAAAATGCTGTTCCATTTTTTTATTCCTTTTTTCTTTGCTTATCAATTTTGGAAGTTTCTATTGACATATCCTCAAGCTCAGAGATTCTTACCTGGTCTGTGTCCAGGCTACTGATGTGCCCACTAAAGACATTCTTCATTTCTGTTAGTGTTTTGATTTCTAGTATTTCCTTTTGATTATTTGTTAGAATTTCCTTCTCCCCTGCTTACATTATTTATCTGTTCTTGCATGTTGTCCACATTTTCCATTGGAGCTCTTAGCCCATCAGTCATCGTTATTTTAAATTCCCAGTCTTATAGTTCCCAAATCTCTGCCATACATGGGTCTGGTTCTGATACTAGCTTTGTTTCTTCAGACTGTGTTTTCTGCTTTAACATGTCTTGTAGTTTTATGTTGAATGCGTGGCCTGATGTATCAATAAAAGGAACCAGTGTGAGATTTTATGTATATCTGGCTAGTAGTTAAGCTGTGTTTACTGTTTGCTGTAGCTATGGGTGTCAGAGGCAAAATTTTCTCCAACATCCTTGTTTTTGTCTTTTCTGTTGTCTTTGGGTTTTCCTAAAGACTCCTTAAATAGGATCTGAGGCATTTCTTTTAGCTGTAATCCTCTGTTACTATACAGGGGCCCTACTGATGTGGTGGTTAGCTATGGGAGGAGGGGAAGCATTCTATAATCCTATGATAAGTTTTCAGTCTTTCAGGGAGCCTGAGCTGGACATTTCCTCTCTAGGTTGGTTAGGCTCTGGTAAAATCCCAGTCTGTTAGGCTCTGGTAAAAATAGTTTCCCTTAAGAGCATGCCTTGGAGAACAAAGAGCCCTGGGCTTATTTCACAATGGTTACTTTTCCTTTCCCTCTGCCATAAGAAGATGGGATTTTTCTCTAATCTTCACAGTGAGAACCTAGTGGGACTCTTAGAGGTAAAATTCAGAAAAAATGTGGGGTTTCCCCTAAGACTGCCCCCCCCCTTGGAGTTTTTAACTCACAAGCTGGTCTACACTGAGCTTTCAACAATTTATCAGTTATACTTTAAAGTGTTCCTACCCATATTGGCTCCAGCTATGCCTTCTGCTTTGGGGCTTCTGCTTCCAGGTAGCTATGATTCTCTGTATCTGCTCTCTGTCTCTCCAGTTTTTGAGGCAGTAGTTTGTCCCGTGACCTCAATTCAAGATGAATATGAGAAGAGTTGTTGATTTTCAGTTTGTTTAGTTCTTTTTTTCTCTCATGAGGACAAAAGTGATGACTTCTAAGCTCTTTACGTATTGAACCAGAAACCAGAAGTCTCAACTTTTAATATTATCCTTCAAAAAGATCTATCACTTCATCGCTTGTCTCTTGCTGCTTTCAAGATTCTTTCTTCGTCTTTACTTTTCTACAGTTTGATAATGATGTGTCTAGTTATGGGTCTCCTTGAAGTTATTTTACTTGGAATTCACTGAGCTTCTTGGATGTGTAGATTAAAATTTTTCATTAAATTTTGGAGTTTTTGCCTATTATTCTGTTACCTATTCTTTCTGCCCCCCACCTTCTTGCATTCCCATTATGCACATGTTGGTATTCTTGGTAGTGTTCCACAGTTCTCTAGGCTCTGTTCATTTTTTCTTCAGTCTTTTCTTTCTGTTCCTCAAACTCTATAGTCTCAACTGACCTTTCTTCAAGTTCACTAATTCTGTTTCCACCAGCTCAAATGTGATATTGAGTCCCCGTAGTGAATTTTTCATTTCAGTGATTAATTGTACTTTTCAACTCCAGAATTTCTATTTAGTTTTATTTTATTATTTCTATATCTTTATTGATATTATATATTTGGTGAGACATTGTTCTCTAATTTTTTTCTAACTCTTTAGACATGATCTCCTTTAGTTTCCTGAATATGTTTATAATACCTCTTTTAAAGTCTTTGTCTAGTAGACAAAGTCCAATGTCTGGACTTCCTCAGGGACAGTTGCTGCCACGTCAGCCCTTTTGGGGAATTTTCTCCTGTTCTTCAGGGCATGTCAATGTCGTGGGAATTACACAGAATCAAAATTTTGGAGACAGTGCCCATGTAGTCTTCAGTCTCCTGTCTTCTCATGTTTCTGGGGAGATCTTCATTATCTCTGGTCATGTGGTCCCTTTGGATCTAGTGACTTAAAGGAACTCTTTTGGGTAGGTGAGAACCTTGGGGTTTCTGGCCTCATCTTCTGGATAGACCCCTCAACCATTCCTCTCTGGGGTCCTATCACCTCCCCAGAGGACCTCTGGAAAGAGAGGCTCAGGTTTTTAGCTACGTACCTCCTCCTTGCAGGCCTCCTATGAATAAACGATGTGTAATAACCTGAGTGCTATGAGCCCAACAAGTAGGTCTTCCCTCCAGGTTCATAGCCCTATGGCCTTAATCATTCCTCATCTAACATGGTTTCTGTCACATTGTGAAATCTGGATGATCAGCGTTCAAATCCCGACACATACTAGCTGTGCACTCTTAGTAACTCACTTATCTCTCTGAACCTCGGTTTCCTCTTTGGTGAAATGGGATAGATATATCTTCTCCCCTGGATTGTTGTGATGATTAGAAGGAGATTGTGCATGTAAAGCAACTGGCACAGTACCTGGGTACAAGAGTTTGAAAAATCGAAGCTATTGTTATTCTAACCTGGGCCTCTAGCTCACTTGTAATAAAAAGCTCAAACAGAAAGACCCATGGGATTAAACTCTTCCCCACTTCTGGCCTGGCTGCATCCACAGAAGACTAAGTCTGTATAGTGGACCTCAAATTTACCCATACTACTGCGCACATGTGCTCTCCCACACCCACCAGAACACTTCCTTATTCCTTCTCAGGAGCCTCCATCCAGATGGCAAACAGAGCAGGTGTAGGAGTGAAGGCGAGCTTGAACCCTGCCAATCTCATTCTCTTCTGATTCAGATAGCCTCTTCAGGATGACTCAGTCTCTTCCAGGGAAATACAGAGTTGTTCATATTTCTTTGCCCCCCCCCCTTCCTCTGTCCAATTCCAAGAGTGTGGGCCAGGGATAGGGGTGGGAAGCTCACAAGACCTGCTTGGAACTGTCTTCAGTGTCTTTGAAGGTCTCTGCTATGTAGAGTCAAGTGTGTCTGTTGGGGTTCCTGAGCCCCTTGTCTATTAGATGTGGCTGGTAAATTAGTGATCCGTTCTCTCGACTCATCCAGGCTGGTAATCTTCTGTGACATTCATGCCTCCACTGTGGTCTTAAGGGAGCTGCAGCTTTTCCAGAGTTCTGGTTGTTACTCCCATTCAGCAAGGTCCACATCAACCCCAATAAAGCAACTGCATTCTGTGTACCCACCTCTCCTGGGGGCATGGAACATCAAGATCACTAACACATCACACACAGGCTGTGGGACCCAGCCAGTTCTCTCTGCTATTGCTGTGCTTTCACCCTCCTGGCTACAAAGGCCTTCCTAGGCAGCAACCTTCTGCCAAGACTTCAAATGGACAGAGTCCCTCTGCTTTTGGCTTTTCACCTTAATCTAACATGTTGTATCAGTTGGGAATGCTTTTGACTGCAAGTAACAGAAACCCCAACTAACTGTGACATAAACCACTAGGATATTCACAAGGTCCAGGAGCAGGTGGCATCAGGAATGGTTTGGCAACTCAGTGATGTCTTTTAGAGCCCAGGTCCTTTCTATCTTTTCTCCCTGTTATCCTTAGCATTTTTTTTCAACTCTTGTTATCTAATCATCATAAGGTGGCTGCCTCAGCCCCAGTCATCACAGTCATGTTCAAGGAAGGAATAAGTGGGACCAAGAAGCATATTGGGGATCACCCAATAATGTTTAACACCCACTTCCCTCCCTCTGGGACTTTGGAGTATAAAGGGGAGGTTGGGAATTGTATGTTTGACCAGCTTCCCCTAGGAACATGGGCAATGGGGGCAGAATGCTAGGTTTGAATTCCTCATGTGAATGTTTTAAGGATTAAAGAAAATTATCTATATAAAGCACTTAACATAGTACCTGGCACAAAACACTCAATAGATGTTAGCTATTATTAATCTTGTTGTTGATATTATTGTTATTATTTTTGCTCTTTTCCCTTTCTTCATTCTTCCAGGCCAAGAGGGACAGGCTTTCTATTTCTTCTCTACAGAAACTTCCCCTATTACATATCTTAAGTTTTTTCTACTGCAAGAACAAAACTTTATGATCAAGTCAGGCTTGCTTTTGAATTCTACATAAAGCCCAAGGAGGGTAAACATACAATTTATCATACAAACTGGAACACTTCATAGAACAAAAGAGAATACTTTTTTTTTGCAACAGCTTTATTTTTATTGAAAGTATGATATTTGATATTTTTTAATATATTCACAGTTGTACAGCCATCACCACAATCAATTTTAGAACATTTTATCACCCCCAAAAGGACACCCTGTACCTTTAGCCATAACCTTCCTATCTCCCATCCCCCCAGCCCTTGGCACCCACTATTCTACTTTCTGTCTTTATATACTTGTCTATTCTGGGCATTTCCTACAAAGTGAATAATATAATATGTAGTCTTTTATGACTTGCGTCTTTCACTTAGCACAATGTTTTCCAAGTTCACCCACGTACTATCTGTATCAATACTTTATTCTTTTTATTGCTGAATAACATTCTATTGTATGCATATACCACATTTTCTTTATCCATTCATCCATTTATGGACATATGGGTTGTGTCCACCTTTTGACTGTTGTGAATAATGCTGCTATAAACGTTGATGTACAAGTATGTATTTGAGTACCTGTTTTCAATTCTCTTGGGTATATACCTAGGAGTGGAATTGCTGGGTTAAATGGTAACTCTATGTTTTACTTTTTAAGTGTCAGGGAAGGGGGAAATTCCCCCTCCTACCCTTCTCGTGTTCTTATGGCTGGACTAATAATAAAATTGACACAAGACCAGATTAACAGGAGAAAAGCCCAATTTAATTACATGTGAAAGACAGAATCATGAAAATGATGCTCAGAGAGTGAACAAAGCAGGCAGTATATGTATACGTTATGTAAAGAAACAATAAATTTGTGAGGAATGACAGGACAAAGAAACTTAGCTTTGAGGTACGTAATTAG
Organism: Tapirus indicus; assembly: GCA_031878705.1. Lineage (NCBI taxonomy): Eukaryota > Metazoa > Chordata > Mammalia > Perissodactyla > Tapiridae > Tapirus > Tapirus indicus. The sequence goes on from CM062921.1 coordinate 79,265,999, forward strand.
CGAGGAATTAAAGCATAGTTTAGGCTTGAGGTAGTCAATTAGCTAGGTTTGTTTATGCAGGCTTCTTGGCCCTGAATTCCCTAGCTCTGGTGATGAGGATGCAGGGAAAACACCTTTCACATGGGTCATTTATTTTGTGTTTTCAGGGGGAACAGAGACAGGGGGGTCAGAATGCCCTTTTTTGCTTCTCAAGTAATTTTAATTCAAAATAATCAATATGCTGTGTGGGAGAAAGAAATTTTCCTTTACCCTTCTATGTTCTTCTGGCTGATCTAAATTAAATTGACATGAGACAGATTCATAGGAGAAAATCAAATTTAATTGTGTGAGTACAGGAACCCCAAATACATGAGAGGGTCGGAGACCCCACATACACAAGAGGTTCGGACACAGAAAGGTAAAATGAGCCATCCTGAGCTAAGGAATGGGATGGGGGCCTGAGGCTTCAGAGGGAGGAGGGGAATTCCCAGGACGACAAGAAGAGCCGATGCTCAGTAATTAGAGGTTTGTCCTGCCATACAGATAATTCATAAACATTTTTTTCTAGTAATGACTCTTATTATGGGCAAGGCCCGCGATTTAAATTCTTTAAGGGGAAGGTAAAAGTTTCTCTTGAGCCCACAGGGTCTCGATTGCCTTTAGCTCAAAGTAATCCACATGCCCTAATGTGGAACATCTCGGAGAGGCCTGTTTTGAACCCCTTCAATGCTGTTGTGGGATATTTGGGGGTGGCCTGCTCTTGGCCCCATATAAGGAACTGCCGTCCAGTTCCTATATCTTCATATTCTTGGCAATGCTTGCTACTATCTGGCTTTCTGATTCTAGCCATCCTAGTGGGTGTGAAATGATATCTCTTTGTGGCTGTGATTTGCATTTCCCTAATGACTAATGATATTGCTCTTCTTGTGCTTATTGATCATTAAGAGGACACTTTTAAAAACTTTTTATTTTGATATAGTTTCACACTTACAGAAAAGTTATAGAATTGTTTAAAAAACTCTCCTATACCTTTCATCCAAATTTACCAACTGCTAACATCTTGTCCCCTTTGAGTTATCATTTCCTCTCTGTCTCTGTCTCTCTCTCTCTCTACACACACACACACACACACACACACACACACACACATTTTTTGAGCAATCTGAGAGTCATCTGCAATCATCAGGCCCCTTTATCCCTGAATACTTGTGTGAATTTCACGAGAACAAGGACTATTTTCTTAAACATAATCTCAGTAATTTATCAAAATCAGGAAACTTAACAATGATAAAAATATTATCTAATCCACAGTCCATATTTGAACCTCATCAATTGTTCCCATATTCTAAATACAAGTCCAGTATCCAGTCCAGGATCACAGATTGCATTTAGTTGTCATATTTCTTTACTTGCCTTTAATCTGAAATAGCTCCTCAGTCTTTCTTCATCTTTCACGGTCTTGATATTTCTGAAGAGTATGGGGCAGACATTTTGTAGAATAAGTTTGTCTGAAGTTTCCTTGTGATTATATTGCTATGCATTTTTGGCAGGAACTCCACAAAAAAATGTTTGCCCTTAAACATCACAGCAGGAGTCTCATTTTTGTCCCATCATTGGCGATTAGCTTTGATTACTTGGTTAAGGTGGTATCACTGTCTCCACTGAAAAATTAATATTTTTCCTTTTATAATTACTAAGCGATTTGGAGGGGATTCTTTGAGATGATGTAACATTCCGTTCCTCATTAAACTTCCATCCATTAGTTTCAGCATCCTGTGTCTTTTTTAAATTTCAGTTTTGAGGTATAATTTACATACAATAAAGTTCACTGTTTTAAGTGTCCAGTTGGATGAGTTTTGACAAATGTGTAGTCATGTAACCACCACCATATTAAAAATTTAGAACATGGCCATCACCCCAAAAAGGTCAAAAGGGGGTACTTCTTAATAATGTGGGACAATAGACATAAACCCAGACATGAGCTATCCTAATCTTAAGGAACTTTGAATCTCTTTCTGAACCAGGCCCGACCTTCAAGAGCATTGTCTAAGTCGGAACACAAAACAGACACCAGCATTGAGGCCCAAAGGAGAACAATGACTTCTTTGCTTAAGGTGGCGTCCATCTCCTCCCTGACTCAATGGGTGGGAGGCTATGAGGCAACAGGACTTACAGGGCATGAAAACACGGAAATGTTTCCAAAAGTATCCCTCTCCGTACTTGCAGTTCTTCTTGTCCTCACTGCAAGGCTCTTCAGGCCTGATGGCCTCTCAGAGGACACGGGGGCACTTGTAGATGTGCTCCCTCACGACCCTGGGAGCCCAGGAGATGGAGCAGCTGGGTGCTCCACACTGCTGCTGTCACCATGCATGGTGGTGTGGGGATGTTCCAAGACCTCGTCTGCTCTCTCTGGGCCCCACAGGAAATAAGCACAGCTCTCCTCCTCCTACTTGAAGACCCTCCCGCTTACTTGGGGCTATATTGCCTACACACTTTCCTCTGCTGCCTGCACTAGGTGGGGTAATGGGCAGGACACAGAGCTCCCTTTCAGGGACCCACATCACTGCCTCATTTTATTGCTCCGCTCTCCAACTCTCCCCCGTGGGGAGGCCTCTGGAATCTTCATCTAGTCTGGGCAGGTGTTAGGTATTTTTCTATGCTTAGTGTTCAGGCTACGAATTGGATTTGTCGAAGGCTTAAAGCTACTGTCTCTGCCATGGGCTGGGAAAGTCTATTTTGAAATTAAAAGTTGAACATTGAGTCTCTTCTTTCTGAGTGACTGCAGGAAGTACCCTACTCTCAGCCCAGGGATACCAGAAAGTAGAGTGGGGTGGGAGGAAGGGACAAGCCCCATGGGCTAAATTTGTCAATACCATCCCACTATTGTACAGCTGATTTGGGGGAAATAAGCAGGACTATGTGTTTATCAACCCTAAACATTATCATTATTTATCTACTTTAGTTCCTCTTTTTGACTGTAGAGCAAATTAAATACTTATTAAATATTTATCTACCTTGGGCCCTCCTCCTTTTGACTTTGTAAGGAGGACAAATAAGGAAATACCTTTATTTTTCTTTTCTGGTAATGTAGCAGGTGGGAAGGGAGACAAAGGTAAAGAATACCAGAAAAAGCAATAATGAATAGATCCTGTGCTGGGATGTGAGTTTGGATTTTGTAGAACACAGAGCCTGGGCCCAAAGGGAAAGAGAAGGAGTAGTGTGGAAGATGGTACACGTGCTGACCAAACAGTGTGAGGTTAACTGGGAGAAAGGAGGCGTGTCCTCAAACTTCATCTCAACCTAGGTACATTTCCTGTACAATAAATATAATACATTTATAAATACATAATAAATCTAATACCATTTTCACTTCTCCCAGAATTTTATAGATAGTTTCTCAGTGTCCATCCCAGACCTCAGGAGTGTGGGCTTGATTCTAGTGACTCTAGTGACTGTGATATCTTCATTTCTGTGTGATGAGATCTGGGGCATCCCTTTAAACAGTATGAGGAAAAGGGATCTCCATGCACTTGGATATAATAGATGAGAGGCAGGTTGAGATTTGAGAGGAGATCTAGTTGTGGAAAAAATTAAACGTGGATTTGAGTCCCTAATAGGCTGGGCATCTTCAAAGATCATGCAGCATGCCCATCTGCAGAATGGGTATAACCGGACTACAGAACTAAAACAAAAAGGCAAGGTAAAGGAAACCAAAAAGCACTGTATAAATTTAAATCTCCTTGCTATTTAAGCTAGCCAAATGCTTCAAAAGCTTGAAATTGTCTCCCAAGTTCTCTTTCTTTCTTTCGCTGAGGAAGACGAGCGCTGGGCTAACATCCGTGCCCATCTTCCTCTACTTTATATGGGATGCCGCCACAGCATGGCTTGACAAGCAGTGCGTCTGTCCGTGCCTGGGATCTGAACCTGTGAAACCCCAGGCCGCCGAAGGGCAGCGTGCGAACTTAACCACTACTCCACTGGGTTGGCCCCCCAAGTTCTCTCTCTACTCTTAAAATTCTGCCATATGTTGCTTAAAACTTGTCAAAGAGAATATCACCTCCACCTGCCATCTCCTTGTGTACTCTTGCCTACACAAAGATGCACACCCTTGTTTTTATGTGTGTGTCTATTTGTCTTTATATTTTTGTTAAAGATATTTGATGTTAAAAGTTTCCCCGCTGTTGACATATCCAAACTTCCATTTGGTGGAACCTGCTAAACACATTCCTATGACAGGTCCTTGATACTCAGAAACACATTGGACTCAAGAGTTAGAATGAAAGAAAAGAAATGTGAAATCTATGGGGTGCAGTGAGTAGGTGTTTTGCCAGTATTATCTCAACCTTCCCAACAACCCTGAGGAATAGTCACAAATGCACATATTTTACAAATGAAGAAATGGGCTCAAAAACATTAAGTTACCTGTCCAAGGTCATATATGGCAGAGCCCAGATTTGAGCCCAGCTGTGTCTAACGCACTTGGCCTGTTCTCTTTATACTTCTGGATGCCGACTGGCTAGATGTCTAAACTTAGCTAAGTTGTACTTTCTTTCCAAGACTATTTACTTCTCAATAAGATAATATCTTCCCTACCCATCCATCCATTTTGATATGAGACTCAATGAGCCAGGTGTATGTGAGAGCACCTTATAAACTCTCTAATTACTCTCACATAAAAGATGCCCAGCATCTAATGAGTCCAAAGAAACTTCTTCAAGAAACATAAAAGAGAAAATTGGGTTATGCAGACATTCCTTATTCATTTTTCATCCATCCATTCATTTGACAAACATTTGTCTAGTGTGTCTACCTTATGCAGCACTGCTTTTTAAGGATTGGAGGATGGTGAAGTATAGGGGTGCCAGACTGCATCCTGCTGTTACTGAGGTCAGTCCACATTTTGCAGCAAGTGCCTGTGAGGTGTGGAAGCAGAGACTCTAAGAATGTTTTACATGATGGCAAGGACCGTGGCAGAGAGCAGATAAGGGCAGAGTAGTCCACAAACTCATCAAGAAGCAATAGAGAAAGTGGCTAAGAACTTGAGTGGTAGTATTAGTTTAGGAGAGTAAATACTGACTCATCACAGACCAGCTATGTGACCTTGGGCAAACCGTGCCTTGTCTGTAAAGTGGAGATTATGATGTGGACTTTTGTGAATATTTAATGGCATTGATATACATAGTGCAAAAGAAGGTGTCTGCCTTGAAGTGAGTGGTCAATAAATATTTGGGAGAAAATTAAGTGCTCTGTCTTTGAAAACAAAACAAACAATAAGTGAAACTCTTAAGAAAGGTTTAATAGAAGAATATCACCTGTACCTGAAAGTATTTTTCTTTAAGTATCTTGTTGTGAATCACCTCTCTTAGATGGGGATACAGAATATTTAATAATTAATCCATGAAGCTAAGCAGAAAGTTCATATTTACTAATTAATAAGGTTGAGACAAAGCTCAAGTAAGACTAAACCTGACTCCAGTCTATCATAAGCGGCAACTTTTCCTCTATTGTATTTTTCTGCCATTCGATGTAAAAAGACAAAAACTCTCTAAAATCAAAACCTTAATGTTTGTCAGGAATTATGAACCATAACCAGCTAATTAAGAGAAATCATACAATATGACTGTGTAGGAGATTTCAATGGTTCATAGAGTGTGTTTATTGTTAATTACTTCAAACATGAATGGAACTTAAAAATGAACTTACTCCATTTGGATTTTTTTTCTCTCCTATTGTGTTAGTCTGCTTGGTCTGCCACAACAAAATACTATAAACTAGGTGGCTTAAACAACAGAAATTTATTTCTCACAGTTCTGGAGGCTGGGAAGTTCAAGATCAAGGTGACAGCAGGGTTGCTTTCCTTCCAAAGCCTCTTCTCTTGGCTTGCAGAGAGCCGCCATCTTGCTGTGTGCTCACATGACCTCTTTGTGCTCGAGCTTGGAGCGGGGGGGCTCTCTGGTGTCTCTTCTGTATGGGTACTAATCCCATCAGGGAGTTCTTACCCTCATGACCTCATTTAACCTAAATTACTTCCATAAAGGCCTATCTCCAAATACAGTCACATTGCGGGAGATATATTCCAATGTATATGGGGGGGGGGGCGGCACACAAATGTTCAACCTGTAACACCTGTCTAAAACTAGTCCGTTTTCTTTTCCGATAGTATAATCCACCCACCCTCGGACTATGATTTCCCAGCATATGCAAACAGCTGACAGTGTGTTGTCTTCTTTTTACAGGAATTTACGATTGATACCTCAAGATGATTGTCATCCTCCCACATCTAGTGCCCCTGACACTTACCTAGACCCTGGCATTCTTCTCCAAAAAGTTCTGCATATAGGAGCTTTGTTGGAAAGAGGGAAGACAGCATTTAAATTGCAGGCCCTCTGACCTTATTTTTTTAATACTGTTTATTAACATTTTTAAAAGTATAGATATATGCAAAGAAAAGAATTTAGTCCCAAATCTCACTTCTCAATAACCCACAATGGTATTTTTAAAAAGTAATATAAGCATGAGATTAGAGAAATTCAGATGGTACAGAAAGTGTAAAATGAAAAATAAAGCCTCTGTCCTTCACTGTTCCAACCCTTCTCCCCAAAAGTAACTGTTGTTAACATCCATTCATTTATTCATTTATTCAAAAACACTTGCCGAGCACCCACTCTGTGCTGAACCTTGTTCTGGGTGCTGGGAACACAGTGGTGAGCAAGATGCGTCAAGTCTCTGCCTCATGGCACTTGCACTTTGGTGGACAAGGCAGGTGATAAACACCTAAAATAGCATCAGGTAGTGGAGATGCTGTGAATAAAAGGCTGTGTGGAAGAGAAGAGTGTTGGGAGCAGAGGATTATGATGAGCTATGACCAGCAGTGAGGGAGTAAGCCTACGAATCTTTGGGGGAACAGCATTCTAGAAAGACAGCGCAACTACAAAATGCGGGGGTGAGAGTTCTTGGTTTGAGGAACATCAGAAAGGCCAAAGTGGCCAGGTCCTAGTAATGAGGGGGTCAGTGGAAAGAGCTGAGACTGGAGAGCAAGTTGAGAGCCAGCTCAAACAGAGCAAGGAGAGTACTTGGGACTATGCTGTAAGCGTGATGGAAAGCCATTGGAGGTTTTGATCAAAGGAGTGATGGATCGTACATGCTTCTTAAACATCCATTCTGGTGCCCTGTAGATGGCAAAAGGGTGAGAGTGGAAGTGGAGAGGCCAGTTTTAAGGCTATTACAGTGCTCAGGTGAAAGATTATGGTGCCTTGGCTTAGGTTGTGACAAGAGGTTAAATTGGAGATATGTTGTGAAAGTAGAGTGAACAGAGATCGCTGGTGAATTCGATGTGGGAGGTGAAGGAAAAACGACTCCAGATGGGTCCAAATACTTTGGCATGAGCAACTGAGTGGCCCCATTTCCTGAAATAGGGGACACTGGAGGAGGGGTTTCCTTGGAGATACTCTCAGAAATGTTTTTATGTATATATCAGCACATAAATCCTTATCTTTTAAAAGTATGCAAATGGGATTGAATTATACACCGTGTTACAGTTATCTGTTGCTGTGTAACAAACCAGCCAGAAGTTAATGGCTTAAAATGACAGTTTGTTATTATCTCTCCCAATTCTGTGGGTTGACTGAGCTCAGCTGAGGAGTTCCCTCTTGCGGGTGTTGCTCATACAGCTACAATCAGACGACAGTGAAGGTCAGCCCGAGTGATCCAGGCTGGACATGCAGACTCAATCCTCTGGGAGCTCAGCTGTTGATAGAAGGGAGTGTTGGCGTATGGTCTCTTCATGAGGCTTGGGCTTCTTGTAGCATGGTTAGTGGGTTCTGAGAAGGAGCTTCCCAAGAGTGAGCATTTCAATAGACCAAGGCAGAAGCTGCAAAGTTTCTTACTACCTAGCCTTGGAAGTCCCAGAATGTCCCAGCTATCATATTCCATTGACTAAACAAGTCACCTAGCCAGTCCAGATTCAAGCGGAGGGGAAACAGACTTTACTCTTGATGGCAGGGAGACAAGATTACATTGCAGAAGAGGAGACATTGTTATGGCCATCTTTGGAAAGTATAATTTGCCATATACAGTGTTTTGGATCTTGCTTTTTACTGTTAAAAGTATACTTGGGGGGCCAGCCCAGTGGTGTAGTGGTTAAGTTCACGTGCTCCACTTCGGCTGCCCAGGGTTCGCAGGTTCAGATCCTGGGCACGGACCTACACACCACTCATCAAACCATGCTGTGGCAGCGTCCCATATATAAATATATATTAATATTTTTATATAAAATAGAGGAAGATGGGCACAGATGTTAGCTTAGGGCTAATCTTCCTCAGCAAAAAGAGGAGGATTGGCAACAGATGTTAGCTCATGGCCAAACTCCCTCACCAAAAAAAAAAAAAAGTATACTTGGAGTCGTTTTTTATATTGATACACAGAGAACTACCTCATTCTTTTTAACAGCTGTGTAGTGGTCCTTTATAGTGATTATGATAATTTATTTAACTAGTTCCCTGTGGATGGGTATTTACAGTCTCTCTCTCTCTCTTTTTTCTAATGGAAACAGTGCTGTAATGATCATTTCAGCACTTAAATTTTTGGCAAACTTTTGCCAATATATTCAAAGGACAAGTGCATGCATTTTAAAAGTTTTATAGTTATTGCTTATGGCTTCATTTACAAACAATAATTGTATCATAAAATATCCAAAATCAAAGATATTTTAGGCCAATATTTCTTACATGTGCATCAGAATCCAGTGAGGTGCCTGGCTAAAATACAGATTCCTGGGCTCCAGACATATGAGATTAGACTCTCCAGGGTGGGGTCCTAGGAATCTATTTTCAGAGGTTCTTTGGGTGATTCTTCAGCTCTCTAAAGTTTGAGAATAATGATTTGGTCCATCATTCTCACTTATAAGTGGGAAAACTGAAAGCAGATTGATGGCTGTTTGGTACTTTCCTTGAATTTCTGCCATACCCCTCAACACAAAATATTCTCTTCACAAAACTAAGTTATTCAAGAGAGGCCATATTTTGGAGCCAGTCCCATGACTGAGTGGTTAAAGTTCCACGTGCTCCACTTTGGCAGCCCGGGTTCGAGGATTCGGATCCAGGGTATGGACCTACTCCACTCATCAGCCACGCTGTGGTGGCGTCCCATGTACAAAATAGAGGAAGATTGGCATAGATGTTAGCTCAGGGTGCATCTTCCTCAGCAAACTGAAAAAAAAAAAAAAAAAGAGAGAGAGGCCATATATTAAGCATCTCAATAATCCCAGTACCTAGCACCATACTTGGTTTGGGATCAGAGCTCAGTAACTATTTGCTGGATGTCAAAATCAATTGACCACACATGTGGGGTTTATTTCTGAACTCTCAGTTCTATTTCTTTGATCTACATGTCTGTCTTTATGACAGTACTGCACTGTCTTGATTACCATGGCTTTGTAGTGATAAAGACTCCTATCTTGACCAAACTTGACTCTGAACCCTCTTCTCGAATAGACTTCAACTTTGGCCTGTGAGAACCGCAATTCTCAGCACAATGTTGTCTACTCCACGCTGAGACTTGAACAAACACTAGCATAGTTTCTAACAGCTCAAGGCTGCATCCCTAGAATGATGACCCCAGCCTCCTTAAATTCCTCCGTGAGAAAGCTCAATGCTGCCAAAGGAATTTACTGTTTATTCCAGTCACAACGTGACTATAGGCTCTTGACACCCCTTTTCTTAGAGCATTTACTTTAGAAAACTTGCAACTGTAAATCTTTTCTCTGCCTCTTTAAGATGTATCTTCTTTAATCCAGGAATTAATTTCTCAAGGACCTGGGAGCTATCCCTTTGAAATGTAATCATCAAGAAGGTTAGAGCCCCTGTCTCCCAATCTCTGTGGGAGAGTATGGGCCTAACTTCTATGAGCACCAGTTAGTAACAGACGGCCTGATCACATTGACCAAATCTCCCCCCACCCCGTGTTCTGTAGTACTTTTCCTTTAGCACACCCCATCATTTAAAAAGCCTCCTGCCTTTTGTTTTGGTGGAGTTGAGCTCAGTTTAGACCAGAGTGTCTCTCCCCTACTGTAGTTGTCTGAATAAAACCTGTCTTGCCATTTTTAACAAGTTTGGTGCAAAAGTTTTCTTTAACAAGAGTAAGTTTTGAAGTCAGGTAGTGTAAATCCTTTACCCTTGTTCTTCTTTTTCAAAATTATTTTGACTATTTTAGGTCCTTTGCATTTCTGTATAAATTTTAGCAGAAGTTTATCAATTTCTACAGAAAGTCTGTTGCGATTTGATAGGAATGGCATTGAATTTATAGATCAATTTGAAGAGAACTGTCACGTTGACAATATTGAGTCTTTTAATGTATGAACATAGAATTGCTTGGATCAGAGATCCGAAAACTTCCTGTAAAGGGCCAGATAGTAAATATTTTTTGGCCTACTCTGCCATTGTAGTGCAAAAGCAGCTATAGACAATATGTAAACAAAGGAGTATGGCTGTGTTCCAATAAAACGTTATTTACAAATCAAGCAGGGGGCCAGGTATGGCCCAGTTTGCTGACTCCTGATTTAGATCTTTTTTAATGTCTCTCAGCAATGTTTTGTCATTTTCAGTGTAAAACTCTTGCAGTTCTTTTGTTAAACTTGTTCCTATTTTATTCATTTTGATGCTACTATGAATAAAAATGTTTGTTTAATTTCATTTTCAGATTGTTCATTACTAGTAAATAGAAATACAGTTGATTTTTGTATATTGCTCTTGTATCCTGCAACCTCACTAATCTCATTTTTAATTCTAATAAGGTTTTGGGGTAGATTCTTTGAGATTCTCTACATACATATCGTGTGGTCTAAAAACAAAGACAGTTTTACTTCTTCATTTTCATTCTAGATGCCTTTTTTTCTTTTCATTTCTTTCTTTCCCTCTCATTTCCCTCCCCTTTCTTCTTCTTTTTTTTTTTTAATTGCCCTGGCTAGAACGACTAGTGCAATATTGAATAGAAGTAGTGAGAGTGGACATTCTCGACCGGTTCCTAATCTTGAGGGGAAAACATTCAGTCTTTCATCATTAAGTACGATGTTAGCTGTAGATTGTTTGTAGCTGCCCTCTAGCAGGGTTGAAGAGCTATGAAATTTTATTCATAGTTAGTTGAGAAATCTTATCATGAATGAATGTTGGATATTGTCAAGTGCTTCTGTATGTATTGAGAAGATGATGTGGTTTTTTTCTATTAATATTAATATTCTATTACATTAATATTCTATTATATTAATATTCTTTTAATATGATGTATTACATTAATTGATTTTTTGATGTTATACCAACCTTGCATTCCTGGGATAAATCCCACTTGGACATGGTATATAATATTTTGTATATGTTGCTGGGTTATGCTCGCTAAATTTTATTGACTATTTTTGCATGAGGGATGTTCTGTAATTTTTGCTTCTTGTGGTCTCTTTGGCTTTGACATCAGGGTAACATTGGCCTCATTGAATGAATTGGAGCACATTGCTTCCTATTCTATTTTGTGAAATATTTTGTGAAGATTAACATTATTTCTTTTTTAAATGTTTGATAGAATTCACTAATGAAGCCATATGGGCCTGGACTTTCTTTTCTTTACTTATTCAGATCTATTCAGATTTTATATTAATTTGTGTCTTTCTAGGAATTTGTCTATTTTACCTAAATTGTCTAACTTGGTGTAAAATTGTTCATAATATTCCCTTATAGTCATTTTAATTTCTGTAGGTTTATTACCAAAACTTCTTCACCAGTCTCCTATTACTGGATGATCAGATGGTTTCCAATATTAGCTACTAGATACAATATTGTAATGAATCTCCTTGTATATCCTACTTTGTACACATGAACAAGTATATCTGAAGGTTGTTGGGGTTATATAAACAAAGCAGAGAAGGAATGCAGACAGTGAGGGAGAAGAAAATGGCTGCTATTAGAAGAGCAGAGTTGTAATTTAGATGCTGGCCAATGACCCATTTCATATTGAATGATTGATGCCATAATGGAAAGAGGCCTGTATTGGACTTAGTGTTCACACCATCCCAGATCTGCTTGGCCTCACCAATCCCGGTATCCTGGCCTGGGCCACATTCCTTGCATTCTGGATTGAGCCATACTAGTGATGTCCCCTGCCATTTCAGTGGTCATAATGCTTAGGACACTGCTGCTGCCACCACTACATACCAAGAGCCCTGTACACATTATCCACTAAAGGAATAGCTAGCGGTGCCCATGCAAGAGTTTACCCATGGAGGCTCTGGCTCCCCAGTGGCTGCTTGGGCAGGTTGGTTGTTGCAACCCAGAAGTTAACTCCAAAATTAACTCCAATAAGTGTGGATTTTGACTAATGGGAGAGAAGAGATGGGAAGAAGCCAGCAGATGCCTTACTCACCCTTCCTCCACGCCTCCCCTCCTCAACACTTCCAAGACCCAGGAGTTGCATACAGACTCTTTGAAGATATCCCACAAGACAGAGAAATCGGCTTCACTTGTTACAAAGCTGTGGCCAGCTCATTATCTCACTCCTTGTGTATTACACTCTCCTTCCTCCTCTGCCTCGCTCTTGTTTCCCTGGAATTGCATTCCCAACAAAATGTTAATGTGAAAGTTTTTTCTCTGCTTTCTAAACAACCCAGGCAGACGAGGCCTTAGAGCTGACCTAGGAGTGAGGTCACAAACTCGAAACCTCCCAAGCAGGATTTAACCTACAGACATATTTAATTTAGCCTGAAAGATATTTTTAAATGATTTAATTATTTGCCACTATATAATAATTGGGAGACTTCATATAAAGTCTGGATTTCCTACCTGTCTGGTATAACGGAGGTCTTGAGACAACTGGCTGCAGTGCAAGGTGCTGGCCTTTCAGTCGTGGGCGACTAACCCCTGGGCCAGCTCAATGCCCACGACCCCTACCGTCTTCCAAAACTGGGCTTAGTGTCCACCGACATTTATCCTCACACTCGCCCCTTCCCTCTTATGGTAAAAACGTATTTGTTATAACATGTCTCTGTCAAAAAAGCGAAAGAAACTGAAAGTGATATGCATTTCAAGGGAAACGAGAGAAAGAGAGCTGACTTGGGGAAGTGAAGGCTCCTCTCACGTGTTTAATATCTAGACGGCACGCCCACTTCACTGGGTTAGGTTACCTGACTTGCCCCTGTAGGCATTTGAGCTTGCCACCCCCATAGAGGGCTGACTCCCTCATTTCCTAAAGAGGAATCTGAGACCCGGGGAGGGTGGGCGACTTGCCCACTGTCTCACGTTGAATTGGAACCACACTCCTTTTCACATAGCCCACCATAGCAAAGATGAGTAACTATGTCTGACAGGAACTTATTTTCCTAGTGAACACCTATAGGGAAGGGTGGTTTGAAAATAAAAATGAAAACATATGTTGTTAATTCTGTCCTAAATTATCAGGCTGGTTAGCATCTATTGGAATTTCTCGAGGTCAGAGGTCCTGGGAGGTTCAAACTCTTTGTCAAGAGAGGAGGAAGGAAAGGAGGAAGACAGTGGACTCCCCTAGCCTGAAGCCCCCATCCGGGTGGCAGCTGCCATCCTGGTGCTCCGGCTTGATGGTGGTTAGTTCTTTTCACTGGATCCAGCTGCTGCTGGCCCTTCAGGCAGGTGTGTGAGGGATGCAGCATCGGCGGTAAAAGAAGCACAGACTTTGAGTCAGCAGGCCTGGGTTCAAATTCTGCCTCTCTCTCACCACCTGAAAACCTTGGATAGGTTTTCCTATCCTCCATCCTTCTAAACCTCAATTATCCTACCGGTGAAAATGGGAGAATGCCTGTTTGTAGTTTTGCAGTGAAAACTCAGTGAGGCAATGCTCATAAACAGTTAGAAGAGGCCTGAGGTGTTGGCTCCCGCTCTACTCCTACCTCTTAGCCCTCAGTCCTGAGGGGGTTCTGGACGGCACTGCTCATAGTGAGACTGTGAAGGTCACTGGCTGGCTTTCTTCTCTCCGATTCTGGTGGCCGCATTTACTTTGTGGTGCCCTATGACGAGAGAGAATCAGGGCTGGTGATGCTGGTGTGCATCAGCTCAGAGGTACTGGTGGATAAACGGCCACTGCCCTGAGACCCCTGAGTGCCTCCACTCACCGTGCTGAATCTCCCAGCCCCTCCAGACCCCACCAGACACAGAAACGGAGGAGGTAACATCTGGCACTGCAGGGTTCCCAGGACAGACTTCTCGCAGCTGCGCTCTGGGTCAGTGGTTGAGTCACGCTGGTTGTTCAACATCTTGAAAATCACCGCAGAAAGAAGGAACAAACCATCTGTCACCAAAGCCTTATTGTCATTGCCTTATCTTCCAAAGAAGGCAAGCATCCACTTTACAAAGGGTGCAGTCTTTGGGGCAACTCCCATCAAGGTCAGAGAGGCAGTGGTGCCTAGGTTCTTTGCACAGTTGCTCTAAGCTGTAAACACACCATCCTTGGCCAAATAGCCTGTAATCCACCTGGCAAACAAGCCTTCTGAGCCCCCATGGGGATGCCTGCTCTCCCCTTTCTCTGGAACAAAACCTGGTTTGATTTCTCAGATTTCTCGGTGATTAATCCCGCACGTTTGCTTCAGTTCCATCTCTTTGTTTTAGTGTTTTATCTGTTGTTTTCACTCTCCTCTAGATAAGCTTTCCAGTTGCCTTACAGAAAAAGGAAAAAGAAGATTATTCACCAGCAGTCTTCCTGGTCCCTGCTTGTCAGCTTCAAGCACATTCTTTGACACCTACCCAGGGTAGACATGGCTCATGGCATCTATAGTGTCCATGGATGGCCCAGGAAACCCAAACCTGCGACAGTTCTTGCTGTTCTACTAGTGGTATCACAGCCTCACTGTGAGTTTCTGTTGGAACTGCAGAATCTCTGTTCCACTACCACCGTGCCCAGCATGCCTGGTGCTGTAAAAGACCTTCTGCTGTGTCTTTTGGCATGTGGACCTGAAACTGAATTTGTCTTATTGTATTGAAGTAAGTGGAAATATTTATTTTGCATAACTTCATACATGGAATAGTGTTGACCTCCATCCTTCTGGTTTCTGGAGAATGAAAACTCTATCATAAGGCCTGACATAGTCTGAGCCCCTAAATCTAGAAGCTAGTTCACTTCTGTACTGAACTCTTGAACCCAAACCCTTTCCTTTTGCTTATGCTCATTTGAATTCATTTTTTCTAACACGGCTGATGATATCCTGACTCATGCAGAAACTGGGCCTGCCATGGGGTATGGCAAGTATCAGACTCTAAAGTCAAAAGCTGACCGGGGGCTGGGTGGGCCTTCAGGGAGGATCACTATTCCCCTGGCTGGGAGCTTGACAATTCTCAGGTGCTGGATACTTCTCAGTTTGCCCCTTCTACTCCACTTGTCACCAAGGAGGCTGGAGGAAGTCCCTGGGAAGGTGTATGTGTGGCAGGAAGGAGGAATGGGATTCAGAAGGTGCGTCAGGGACAAGGAAGGGACCCAGAAGGAAAGTTGGAGGAATAGGAGAAGGTACAGGTTGATGTGTAGGTAATGGGTGGGTCAGTGCTCACCTCTGTTCTCTGTGAGATAAGTGAGATTATCTTCTGGGTGTGAAGGAGGCACAGGTGGGTGGGAGGTTTAAGAGAAGTGATAACAGTTTGGAAAGGCTCTGGAGAAGGATTGGAAAGTGACAAATGGGAAACAAGTAACGGCTTGAAGACTGGCGAGTGGGAGTCCCACTGTTCCTGGGAGCCCAACCCTGCTGTGGCATCAGCTGAGGCATCAGCCAAGGGCTGTGTGGCTGTATGGTTGCTGAGCAGTTCCATGGGGCAGAGCTGGGGCAGGGGGCTTGTAGGGCTGATCCATAGGTGGGGATAGGGTGGGTGCAGTGGAAGGTGAGATGCTGAGGAGCTCGCACTCTGGCTGACATGCTGTTGGAGCCCACCCTCCTTCATATGGCAAACTGCAGTCAGGGGAGGTAACACCTCTTACCACACGAACCTCAAATCCCAGAAACAGTAACAGGAGATACAAGAATGTGCCCGAGGCGCAGTAGGAAAATGTGTCTTGACCATTCTTGTCCGGCTTTGTAGGCTCCATGGGAAATTATCCACAGGAACAATGTCCATTATTAATATTCCATTTCAGAGCCTGGCTTTCAAAGGCAGTGTTAAAATAGCTTGTTAGGTTTTAGGTGGTGAGAGAGGATGACATTCTCTCCCATTGCCACCTGATCAATCAAGCGTCAGCAGGACTGAGCTTCTGCTGGCAAAACAATATTTCCCATTTCAAAGCAGCTCATCCAAAGAGATTAAAAATTAGACCAATAATTGTCCACCAGGATCTCCTGAACATTCTTTGTTAAAATTATATCAAGAAAAGCCTAGTTTATAGGGTGTTTTATATTCACTCTTTGCCACCTGTCAATTCCCTGAGTCTTCGCGATAGCCCTGGGAGGTAAGCAGGCTGGTCCTATTTCTGTACTTCAGATGGTGACCTGAGGTCACCCACTCTCATTTTTCATCTGTCCTTTGCCCTGCTCCCTGAGACTATAGCCATTTTCTCTGACCATGTATGGAACTCTACAATTTACTAGCTAGTCAGTGGATTCCCCCAATCTCAGCCCTTGTTCGTAAAGTCAGAGTACACTCTCCTTGGACAGCTCCTCCAGCTCTGAGATGCTACTAATTAAACAGTTGCTGTTGAACAGATATAACATGGTTTGTTACAATGAAACATTTTAAAGGCTCACTTGTAAAATTGACTTGGCAAAAACAATAGATACATGTAGAAGGCCGGCCATATTTTTTCTGTAGTATCTGTCTCCCATGGGAAGCAGGAATTTATGTTAATTTAATTACAAGACCAGCCACCTATCAATTTAGCAAACATGAATCCCCATGGATCAAGTTAAGAAAAGTTGTATTTCCGAAAATAAGATAGCCCTGGATTGGGACTTAGAAGGAAGCATTTGCTGTGCAATCAGAAGGCATTGAATGGGCACTCAAAAAATACGTAGTTTTCAAACAAACTCATCAAAACTCCTGCAGGTACCCACTCTTCGCTCATCTTTTCTCAAAGGCCCATCTGCGAGACTACATAAGAGAACCACACTACAGGGAAGGGAGATTTGGGGATCATCAGAAAACGTGTTTCCCCAGCAGATATGGCGAGATGTCACAAGGTTTCTCGTAAAAGCAAAGTTGAAGCTACTTCTGAGAGGAAATTAGCAAGGAAATACCTACATGTCTGAGATCACCCACCTGTAGAAGGTAGCTGTTCCCACCTTCCCTTTTTCCCAGAATCACCAGCTGTAGAACACATGATGGAAGGGGTGTGTTCCCAGTGAAATGTGGCCTCGTGCTTGTGGCTTGTGGAACTGTCCCCAATGTGAAGGCAGATCACACCTCACAGAGACAGGACTGAGAAGAGTGTTGCTAACACTTCCCAGAGTAGAGGGGGCTTCGGCCCCCAGACTCCCAGGGGAGCAGGATGCAGCAAACCACTGTTGCTCGGTGGCACCAGCCATTATAAAAAATGATGACATCACCCATTATCTGGTACTGACCTGAATGCTTTAGGCACATTTCTCATTTATTTTTCATGCCAATCCTTTGAGGTGGAGATCATCATCCCTAGCTAATAAACGAGTAAAATAAGGGTCAGAGATATTAAGAAACTTGCCCAAGGCCACACAGCTACTTGGGGGCAGAATTTGGATTAGAACCTACTTCTGTTTTAGCGTCTACACTGAATCTCTTTACTTGGACCCTGCACTCACCTAGCTCCTCAGGCAGCATTTTCTAAAGGAGGAGGCTGTGGTCAACAGATGCCGTGAGATACAGGAGAGAGCAGAGGTTGGAGTCAGCAGATCCAAGTTCCAATTCAGGTACTCTCATTTGTGAGCTGCGGGATGGTGAGAGGGTCTTCCATTTCCTCATCTGTAGGGTGGGAATACTTAGAGACCTCCCAGGGAAAACTCTCTAACAGCGCTGCTGCAGGGGGACCTCTCCATTCGTATTGCTCCTTTCCCCTCCCCGGTGTGATGAAACGACCTTGTTAGGTTGACAATCATGTATGGGCTTCTTGGGAGTTTGGTACAACCCTGTGGGTTCACAGATCAGAACAAGCAGTGATTTTGTTCATATACCCAGACTTCTCATGCCGAGCATCACAGTGTAGAACTCTGTAACCCACAGGACGCTGCCCCCATGGAGACCGGGCTGTCAAGCAAGCCTGCTTCCCGAGAGAGCTTCTTCACTGAGCCTTTTTTAACTACAGCAGTATTACACACCGGCACAACACTCATTGCCTTGAAAGTCCATTTCAAAGGAGAGTAACAGAATATTTCTCTCTTGATAGTTGGAGCCTGGGATGGCATGGCAAAAGCCCCCAGAGGCCAGTAGGGACTTGAGTGGAGGAAGAGGCTGGCAGAGAGTGCACCTTGCTCCTGGGGCAAGGAGGAGAGCATACACGCGCCGCGACGAGCATTTATTATGGTTAGCTGGTCAGGCAGACCACGCAACAGAAGATTTGCATCCCGTCGGGGACACACCAATCTGCACGTGGTTATTCTGTGACAGGCTGGAAGCGCTGTGGAGACCAGGGACTGGTCCAAACAATGAGCAATGTCTTTAGTGAATACAAAGGTTATCAACAAACAGTCTTGTAATAATAACTCTCATGCTCTGTTTGCATAGCACTTTACAGTTTCTACACCCCCTTCCACATATATGCTTTGATTTAAATCTCACTGTGGGCCTGCTGGCTGTCATTGTTGTTCTCAGCTTATGCAACAGCAGCAGCACAGGTATGGCTCCCATTTAGGGTGCCCGTGTTGGGTGTCAGGACCCTGCAAAGCATATTTTGGTCAGTCATTCATTCAGTAAGTACTTGTTGAGCCCCAACTACATGCCAGGCACTTTTCTGAGTGTTGGGAATAAAGCCATGAGCAGAAGAGCCCAAGTGCCTGCCCTAAAGGAGCTGAGAGTCTAGTTGGGGGAGGCAGACAATGACAAATAAGCAGGTCACTGTGTCTTGGTGGTGTGATGATCTGTGCCTTGTAGAAAAATAAAGCAGGGAAGGTGGGGAGGAGGGATTGTGAGGGCTGGCGTGGGGGTAGGAGGTTGTACACTCACTCAGGAAGGACCCACCGAGAGGGTAACATTCAAGTTAAGATCTGAGGAATCTGAGGGACAGCACAGAGGGCGAGGGCAGCTGGGATGGAGTGTGTGAGGGGCCCATAAGGGAGATGAGGCCAGAGGAGCCTGGGGACGAGGGTCATGGAGGAGCTGGCAGCCCTCGAAGTTCTCCAGCTGGGGCTCTGAGCAAGACGGGAAGCTGCTGTAGGAGAGACCTGATCTGACTTTACCTTTAGCATGTTTTATCTCATTTAATTTTCAGAACAGCTCCACAAAGTAAGTATTCGAAGTCCTTTTTTTCCTTGGACTGATCTCTGATATTTGTTTACATTTTATCTTTTCCACATTTATGGGAAAAGGTATGGGACAAACGTGTAAAATATTTAAAAAGTGGTATGAATCCTAGACTTTTCCAACTACACCAGATTTACCACACTAACACACGCACACACTCACACACAAAGAAATAAGTAGAAAATGTATCGAGGACCTTTGTAAAAGCCACCTAGCGGAGGTTGTCAATTATGAAGAGGTTAGGCAATGTCAGATGTTACTCAGGGCAAGTGAGAGAGATGGTGTGAGACGTCACGTGGGTCAGTGTGCCTCCACTTGCCTTACCGTGCTTCAAAAGTCAAATGGGTAGAAAAGGCCCAGAAAGCCCAATGGAATGGTGTTAAATGAGAACTGGACACACCAAAAGGTGAATATAAAAACTGATGAAATCAGAGTAAGATCTAGCTTAGTTACAGTACTATACTATTGTACCAATGTCAGTTTCTTGGTTTTGAAAATGTACTATGGTTATTTAAGCTTTTATCATTGGGGAAGCTGGGTGAAGGTACACAGAACTCTGTGCTATTTTTCCAAGTTGTGTTGAGTATTAAATTATTTCAAGATAAAAAGTTTTTAAAAAAATGAGAATGGGGCTCAAAGTCATGTGAACAAAGAAAGAACTGAGCACTAAAAGAAGAGAGCAAGATTTGAGAATTGTGTTCTGAAAAGCATGTGTGCACACATGTGTATATGCAGACCATCTCTAGAAAGGTAGATATTCAAAGAGTCAATAACAGCTATGAGCTCTCGAGAGAGAAACTGAGAGACTGGGAGACAGGTGGAAGACAGATGCTTTTTAAAAATGTTTTCATCATGTGCATGCATTACCTAGTTAGAATTAAAATGTTTTGAAATGTGATAAACCCCGGAAAGAGGCCTCAAGAACTTTCTAGCTATTAACGATACATAAATAAAGGCGGGAACTGTATAATAACTACTTGATAGATCTACATAAAAGTTAAAAATCTCTATATGTCAAAACATACCACTTTAAAGGTAAAAATAGCAATGAGGAAAATTTCTCATTCCTTAGGACTAACTCCAGAGTCAATATTCTGCCTATGAAAAAGGAAGAAAAATATTTGTAACATATGTGACAGTTGAAGACTAATATCTTCAATATATTAAGAGCATATTTACTAATCCAGAAGAAAAGCATCAACACCCCAAAACAGAAAAATAGGTAAAGGACATGAGTGAATGGGCTTCTTACAAAAGAACAAATACAGTTGGCCAATAAATATGCCAAAAATTATCTAACCTTGCCAATCATCAAAGAAAAGTAAATTAAAACAAAATAACATTTTCTACCCATCAGATAGCAAATAATGAAATAATTATACATTTAACCCAGAAATTCTACCTCTACAAATTTACCCTAAGGAAATTAGCGTAAGTGTGCAGAAATTTTTTTCTAAAGGATAAAATTCTTAATTTTAAAAAAAAGTCAGAAACAACATGAACATTCCACAAGAGGAGATTGATCAAATATGTGAGGGTTCAGCCATTCTGTGGAATAAATGTTGCCACTAAAATAGTGATCAGACCTGTATTTACTGATACACAAGGATGGTCATAGCATTGCCAAATGAGAAAAGCAGATTGTATAGCAATATGCTATAACCTATGTATAGTGGTATGACTGGTATCCTTATAAGAAGACACAGACATACACACACACAGAGGGAAGACTGTGACAACTAGGGAGAAGGCAGCCATCTGCAAGCCAAAGAGAGAGGCCTCCGAGGAAACCAACCCTGAGGACACCTTGATCTCAGACTTCCAGCCTCCAGAACTGGGAGACAATCCATTTCTGCTGTTTAAGCCCCCAGTCTGTGGTATCTTGTTAAGGCGGCCCAAGCTGACTGATACAAATGGTAAGTCCCTCAAATACACCAGGACGTTCTGCTTGTTGCCACTCCCCAAAGGCCATCCGGGCATGATGAGGGCAAGCGAGGTTTTTTGGAAGAGTTTTTTCTCTTTGAACAAAGAAAAGGAAGGCTTGTTTGATGCAGCAGAGAGTAAAGACTTAAGATTCAAGAATAGTTTTAGACATTTCAAGCTGTTTGAGCCTGCGTGGCTTGTCGAGGGAAACTCGGGTGCCCAGAGCTGCTCTCTCCTGCATGGAGGGTGGCCTGGGGCATTTCTGCTGTCTCAGCATAGACTCTACGGGCAGTGCCCTAGTGGGTCTGCCAGGCTGACCCAGGAAGCTATTCTTATGCCTTCTTGAAGCCCAGCTTCACCACCTGGCTGTGTGATTGGCATCCCTGACCCTCCATTTCTTTGCGTGTGAAATCAAACAAAGATAACATGTTAGGTGCCTAGCCATCTGCCCCTCATAGGATGAAAGATCAGGAAAGGAGAGTTCTCTTCTCCTCTGCTCTTTCATGTCAAGGGGAAACAAAGAATATCAAGGGTGGGGATGACAAGGGTAAACATAGAATTGGGGTGGAGACCTGATTTATGAATAACTCATAAATCATCTGAAACCAGAGTTTCCTGTTGATAGTTAACTCTGTAAACACTGATTGTGTCCTTGGCATGTCGTCTTTCCTAATGATGCCAAAAGCGTGATTGCCATCTCCTATATAAGTTTGGTGTCCCCTCCCTGGATGCATATGCCTGGAAGGACTTCTGCTCGTCACAATGGTAGGTAACTGACTTCATACATAAAGGCCAGAAAAGAAAAAAAGGTATATATTCCTTATTTTAAGATGCTATGATGTGTGTTTCTATTGGATACTATTTGATGATAAATGTGACCTACTTATGAATCTTCTACAGATTACTTGGAATTCGACATGTAGAGCATAATGAGTGTCTGGGATCGTGGGAAAATCGTAATGAATTTAGCAGTATTTCTATTCCCTAAGATCAAAGCTGTTATTTCTTCCAGTAACTCTGGGATTCAATTAGGTTTCATATGTGTCTCTAATTCTTGGACCCTGAGTGAGTGATTTGGAAATTAAATATAATTTCAGACCTACACTGCATCATTTTACAGTTGAGGAAACTGAGCCTGGGGAGTAAAGAAGCTGCCGTGGGGGGCGGGTCCCACCACAAGCCTGTGGGGGAGCAAATGTCCCTCTCTCTAGGCCAGGGGTTCCCAAATTTGGCTTTACAATGGAATCACCCGGGGATCTTTGAAAAATGCTGATATCTGACTTCTACCACAGACACTCTGATTTAACTGGTCTGCAGTGAGGCCTGAGAATCCTCGGTTTTAAAAGCTGCCCAGGTGGTTTTAATGTTTAGCAAAATTTGGGAACCATCACCCTAGGACTTTTTACTGTATCATGTTGTACTGAGAAAGAATTTTGCATCAAAATCTATAAAAACCCATCCAAGCCTCCTTTCTGTCTTTAATTCAAACATTTTTGAAATGTTTGATTCAAACTTGAAAGGACATTCTTGAAATGTCCTTTGCTAGAGCCAGTAGAAGGGAATGAAATTGGCTTCTCTCAGGGGTGCAAAGGAGAAGAGGAAGGAAGTGGCCAGCAGCACAGGAGGAGACAAGTGAGGTCGGAGAGGGTCTTCGGGAATGGACCCTCGGCCTCCCTCGGCCATGCCTCAGAAACTGTCTTGAGGCAGAGCTGGGAATGGTAGAAAAATGGTGGGGTGGGATCCTCCCTGCTCCACTCAGACTCTCTCTTCCAGCCTCAGTGGGAACTCTGTAAGCTTCAGACCAGGCAATGCCCCTGCCCTGCTTGAGTCCCTTGACGATGCACAAATCTTGATTGTGTGGGGCAAGACCCTTCGAGGAGCAGCAACTTTAGTAGGAACACAATTCTAGGAGCACTGCTAGCCTGCTTCACCCCAAGGCCAGGGGCGAAGCCGCACCATTTAGAAAACCCTAACCAATGCTTGCGTCGTGGCTCCACTGTCTCCTGTGCCTGCACCTGTCAGGGCTCATGTTTACTGAATGCAGGAAAGGAAGCAAAGATAGAAGGGAGGGAAGGTGGTAGACTAGACTATGGGAAAAGCAAGGGACTTCAGAGCTTCTCTACTCAGAGGTGGTCCTCAGACCAGCAGCTTTGGCATCACCTGGGAGCTTGCTAGAATTGCAGAATCTTAAGTCCCACCAAGCAGAATCTGCATTTTATTTAACAAGATCTTCCAGGGAGTCCTATGTACATTAAAACAACACTGGTTTTAATAATTTTTCCTGTGCTTCTCACCTGGGAGACTTGGTAAAGACACAAAGGCCCTGACCCTGTCGTTCCTCAATAAGCCTGAGACTGTGTGTTCCTCACTAGCTCCCTGAGGGGTTCTGATGGCCACTCAAGTGGGAGAAACCCTCTTTTTACAGAGGAGGAGACTGAGGCCCAAAGAGAGAGACCACTAGTGGCAGGCTATGTGTCAGATATTGTCAACTAGTTAATCTCAGAACTGAATAATTTGCTCTCCCCCATCACCATGTTTGGACTTCATCCCCCAGTCATTCAATCTGGTGCCTTTGCTCAGAGCTGAGGGAGATCTGGGAATTCTGCATCCCTTGCTCATCCTAGGCTATAGCCCTGGCTCGTCCCCATAGACTCCTTTGCTCTATGACTCAGTGAAACAAGACCTCCAAGATTCCTGTGATCACCACTGACCCCCAGGAGTCCCCTTTCTGGATGAAGGGAGCAGAAATTCTGTCAACAGGGCTGGCTTTTTTTTTTTTTTTTTTGGAGAAAAAAATCAGGTTTCCACAATGATCTTAAGCTGAAGATTATGCAAAAGACTGAAACAGAGAGAATGGTTCAACTTCAAGTTCTGGTGTGTATTAAGGTTTCTTGTAAAAGTTGATGTGTTTCTTTTGGTTACAAAGCAATGCATTCCACTGTAGACAATTTAGAAAATAAGAGGAAAAGCCCAAAGAAGAAAACTGTCATAACCCATAGCTCAAAAATGACTTGTTAAAATGTGGTACAAAACCTTCTAGACAATCTCTTTCGGAGCATCTCACTCTATATGTATCTTTTTACATCATAGGAATCACACCACGCAAACAGTTTTGTAACCTGCATTATTTCACTTAATGATACATAGTGACCATTTGCCTCTGTCATTTCATATTCTCCAATCTCCTCAGTTTACCAGTTTTTTTTTTTTTCTGAATCACTGTGTTCTCAAACAGCCTGTTCTTAGGCATTTTCGTTATTTCCATTTCCCCACTGCAGTGAGCATCCTTGAGGAGAAGTCTATCTTCATCTCTGTGCCATTCTTCTTAGGATCAAGTCTTAGAAACGAAAAGGTGAAGTCAGATATTGTAAATAGTTTTAAGAACTTGGATATACACTATCAATTGCTTTCCATAAAAATTGTTCCAACATAAACCGTCCCTGTGCATTTCATGTCCCATAAATGCCTCTATTTCCCTCTAGGTATTAGGAATTAAGTAATTATTCTTGCCATCCCATGATGATTCTATTTTATCTACATATTTACGTTTCTTGTGTTATCAGTGAGTTGAACTTTTTCATGTGTTTATTCATCTTTTCCATTTGGGTCTGTGTATGTATGTGTGAAATGCCACTTTATTTCCTTTGCCATTTTTCTACTAGGATGTTTTTCTTTTTCTCACTGATATATAGAAACTCTTCATTTAATGTTGTTCTCCAAATTCGGTAATTGCTTTTTAATTTTGTTTATGGACTTACAACTTTTACATATTCAAATCTATTTCTTTTTCTTTTATGCTTAAATTAAGTTAAATATTTACCTTTATTTTCTGTGATTAGTTTATGATCTTATTGTAAAAATCTAACTTCTGAATCCTTTTAGAATTTATTTCATTTTGGGAACTAAGGTAGGAAATTAACTTTGTTTCTTCCCCAAATAGTCCACCACTTGTTCTAATACCATTAATTGAATAATCATTCTCTACAGATTTAAAAGACTAAGTTTATTTTATAATAAACTTTTATATATACTTATAAATACACTTTCAGGGTTTTCTATTTTGTTCCATTTATTTATCTTTCTATTCTTATGTCAGTAATGTACTACTTCAAGTAGCATCAGTTCATAATTAATCTTAGATGTTTACAGAACAAGTACCCTCACCCCATCTTCCTTTATAAAAGGTTCTTGAAAATTCCTGTGTTAAAGTTTGTTTGTTTATTTAGCTTGCTTATCTCAAAATGATGACAAGAGCAACCTGATACATTTCTTTTTCCTACAGATCCAGCATCAGCCTAGATAAACTGATATGTTCATGCAGCCATCAAGGATGCCTTCACCACCTGGAAAATGAAGTTCTTAGCCTCATGGTCTAAGAACTCTGACTAACCCAGTTAGCTCCATCAAATCTCCTCTTATGTTTTGTCTCTGTATCTTTGCCAATGTTTTATTATCTTCCCAAAACTCTCTTCCACTCCCTCATTTCTGTCCTTTAAATTATACATACTCTGCAAAGCAGCTAAAAATAAACTATCCACAAGGGTTTCCTGAACCTCCTCTGTAATGAAATAGCACACTATCATTATTGCCCTGTTACTGTTGATTCACATTTGGCTCTTTCTCCAGTCTATTTTAGTAACTGTGTAGATCTCGTTCCTTTGGTAGCTAAACTGAGAATAGAAGCCCCACCTTTAGACCACCAGCCAGAGCCCATCAGGGATCCTGGAACAGGACACTCAGTTTATGATTACCAGCCCAGCAGGGACCCTCATACAGGACACTCAGTCAATGATTACCATCTGAATTCATTCGTTCTCCTTCCCGACCCTTCTTTACATTACAGAATGCTCCTCTGGGCGGCCTCCTGGTTTTGGCCACCTTTGTGACTTTATGCAATGCCCAGTGCTATGTCATACCTAATAAGAACACTCCAGGCAATTTACCTAATGGTAAGTCCTGACTTTTCTATGTTTGTCATGTTGTTGCAGCCTGGTAGATGTAACCTGTTGGCAGATGAAGGCCTTCAAATCTACATGAGAAGGAGGGTTAGGGCAGATATAGAAATGGAGTAAAATGAGGGACTTCAATTTGCCATTTGTATCAGACAGTGGTTCTCAACCTGAGCTGTATGAGAATTGCCTGGAAAGCTTTTGAAACTGAACAATGCTCAGGCCTCATCCAAGACCAGGTCAATCGGAATCTCTGGAGTGGGAGCTTCATATTTAAAAGCTTCTCAGTTGACTCCTACATGCAGCCAGAAGACCACTGATTATTCCAAAGCAGTACTTCTCAAACTTTAATGTGCATGCAAGTCCTCTGAAAATCTTGTTACAGTACTGGTTCTGATTCTGTGGGCCTGGAGTGGGAGTGAAAGTCTGCACGTCTAACACGGCCTCAGGTGGTGCCAATGCTTCTAGTCCCTCAAGGACCACCAAGGATCTAAAGCAGTGGTTCTCACCCTTGGTTGAACATTTGAATCACCTGGGGAGCTTTCTAAAAATGTGGCACCTGGGACCCGTGCCCAGAGATTCTGATTTCATTGTTTTAGGATGGGACCCAGGCATAGACTTTTTTTTTTAATACCCAAGATGTTTCACATGTGCATTTGAGGCTGAGGACCAAAGCAAAGAGAAGTACAGAAATGAGGCATTTATCCAGAGATAATCCAGCAGAAAAAAACTTGGCCCTAAGTACCCCAGGCTCATAATAGTTATTTGATTAAAGATGAGGCCCTTATTTTTTCTTAAAACGTCTGTTCAGGAATGAAATCTGGAAGGATTTAAGCTTGCTGTAAGAAAGCTTGATCAGTGGCATGAACTGGACAGTACTGGAATTTAGCTGTGGGCAAACACAGAAGCACTTTTCTTAGATGCCTTTAAAACCAGTGAGATTCCCCCTGTTTAGGACAGCAATCCTAGAGGCAGGGAAGTTTTGGTTTCCATGATCTTCAGACTGTCCTAGGTTTTGCGCCTTGTTCTGGTTGCCTGTCTTGGGGACCCCACTGATGAGGCCACATGTATTATCTTAGAATGCAAGGATCCAGATGGAGTCACACACCCGATGAACTCAAAGTGGAAGACTGAGAGCTGCGTGGAGTGTTCTTGTGGCCAAGATGGAATTAACTGTTGCAACACGTAAGTCTCACACCAGCAGGCCAAGACAGGGATGCAGCTGCTCTTGGGCTGCTCTTTGAGTAACACCTATTCCCTCTCTCAAAATCCCATCCTGCACGGAATTTAGTTTTCAGTCCTATTTCTTTCTTTCTTTCTTTTTGTATTGTGGTAAAACATACATAACATAAAATTGAGCATTTTAACCATTTTTAAGTGTAAAATTCAGTGGCATTAAGTATATATACATTTTTGCGCAGCCATCTCCACCATCCATCTCCAGAACTTTTTTGTCTTCCCAAACTGAAACTCCATATGCATTGAACACTCTCCTTTCCCTCCTCCCCCCGGTCCCTGGTAACCACCATTCTACTCTTTGTCTCCATGAATTTGATGACTCTAAGTGCAATTGTATAGTATTTGTCCTTTTGTGACTGGCTTATTTTGGTATAACGTCCTCAAGGATCCTCTATGTTGTAGTATGTCTCAGAATTTCCTTTTAAGGCTGAGTAATGTTCCATTCTATATATATAGAGAGAGAGAGAGAGACCACATTTTTAATCCATTCCTCTGTTGATGAACATTTGGGTTGCTTCCACCTCCATGTTATTTCTTTCATGTTGTTTTTGAAACATGAAAAATATCTTTATTATTAAATACATATATCCAGATGAGTTGCTGAAGACAGGAAAGGGTACCCCAATGGTCTAAAGCTATTCTAGAAGTTACTTCTAGAAGTTCACTTCAGCCTTGGCCTGTGGCAATTTGCAAGAACAGGAGTGGATCTGAACAGGCAGAGGGAATGGATGTGAGGCATAAAGGATGATCTGTAGTGTGCTGTGTACTCTAAACCCTATGTTGCTTCACTGCTTAAGTTTAACTCAAGTCAGCCCAAAGGTCGTGCAAATGTGTTCAGCTAGGGTGCTGTGGACACCAAAAATCTTATACTTAGGCTGACAGAACAGAGAATACCTGCAGTGTGGCCCGAAATTTCCTGTTTCCTCAGCATCTATGTCCATACTAGCCACTCCCCTCCCCCTCACGTGATGTTTTCATGTCGGCTTAGCCTGTAGTGTTGTTCAAGAACAGGAATGGCTTTGACGACAGTAGCCTTGCCATAAAGTAGCCTGACTTGCCTGATCACAAACTCATCTGGGAAGCTTGATGAAATACAGATTCCTGGGGCCCACCCCAGAACCCGTGGAATCGGAATTCATAGGAGGCTAAGGAATCTGAATTTCAACAAGTGCTTCCGAGAGTCTTACAACACTGCCGGTGAGTAGAGGAGTGAGCACTTGACAGAACACTCGGCTGCCGCTGAAGTTCAAGTGTCTGGAAAGCTCCGAACATATTCACCAAGCATGCCCCATGCTAAGTGCGTCGTGGAACAAGAGGAATATCAGATCGGGTGGCTGGCTGGCTGGCTGCCCAAAGCAGCTTCCCAGCTCTTGCCTTGGCTGGGTCACTGCATCTTACAACTGAACCTTGAGTTTGTGGCTCCAGAAATTTGACATTGTCTTTGCATCAAGTGTTAATGTGGCTCCAGAGTGTGATTGTGTTGGCCAGGTTAAGGGCTAGCGAGCCATTTCTCCCTGACATCGGAGCGCACCTCCAAAGTGGTCGAAGCATCCACATCACTCGGATTGGACACCCCTTCACCCCAGTCAGTGCTGCGTCATCACAGCCACATCAGTACGACCTTCTTCTGTGATTCTGTGGACCTAGCGTAGAAAAGAGTGAAGTGGGAAGAGCCAGAGTCACTGAGTCTGAATTTCCATTCCCTCGTATACCAGCTGTGTGACCCTGGATAAGTTTCTTAATCTCTCTGGGCCTCAGTTTCCTCACTGTAAAATAGGGATAATCAGGCAGACATAAGAATTAAATGAGATTCTGCATAGAAATTCACTAACTCAACAAATATTTAATGACTTCTGTCTGCCAGTTCTGTGTCCCTTGAGCCTGGGACAGTAACTGACACCCAGTTGGGGCTCAAGGTACCCCTTCCTCTTTCCTGCCGTGTTGCCTATCCTGCTTGGCACACTGATCCACACAGAGGTAATGTGCACATTTCCCCCAACTCCTCGTCCCTGTAATTGCCTCACAGCCTACCAAGTTTTTGTCATGAATTTTTTTTTTTGCCATGGCAAAATACAGGTTTTGATTAAATTTTCTCTGGGAGAATTTTTTGACCATTGCACTCTCTAGGGGACACAGTCCAGATCTCAAGCTGCCCAGTGGCAATCAAGTCTGAGTTTGGAGGCCCAGGGCCAGGCTGCTCTGGCCTCCCCACTGCCCAAGTCCCCCACCCCAGGTGCCCTGAGACAGTCTTTTTCCAATCCTCATTTTGGTTCCCACGTTACCCTTTGGGAAGAGGACTGAAATGTCCTCTTTTGTTAAAATAAATCAAGGGTCACCTTGTGGAAGGAAACACTGTCACAAAGACCCTGGGAATCACTGCTTCTGTGTCCACTTTGGGGAAGGGCTGTATAAATCTGGGGTTTATGGATGGGTTTCAAGAGAACAATGAGCCCTAAAATTGTTTGAACCCTTAAATGTACGGGTGGATTTTCCCAGGGAGATGGTCCCCAGTTTTCATCAGCTTCTCCTGGGGCCCCATGATCCTGGCCTGGAGTGATCTTTGTTCCTGCTGGCTGAGCCAGCTCCTTGTCTAACAGGCCTCCATGCCAGGGCTGGGACAACCGTTGCTTCCCCACACTCAAGCAGCAGTACTGCTGGCCACTTCCTGAGCAGGGAGGGCAAAAAGAGCTGGGCTTGAACAAGCTGCCTGGCCCCAGAGCAGCCCAGACCTGCCTCTGGGCCTGTCAGAACTTACTGCTGTCCTTCTGTGCGTGCAGAGTGGAATTTAGGAGTGATGTCAGACGTGGTCTATGTGTTCATAGTCCAGGTTCTATGTGTTTGGGTCCAGGTTCCTGAAGGCAGCACTGTGGGGTTGCCAGCCAAGGGGTGACCTTAAGTTGGCGAGGGGCATCCCAGACAGCTGGAGTGTGGGTTGCTTCTGGCACAGAGCTTGCTCTGGGGAGGCTGGGCATCCTATCCCTTCTAATAGGCTTTGCTCTTGTCTCAATGACAGCATTGCTACACCTGTGGGTTATGACACAATCAAGTGCCAGAAAATCTTTAACAAGGAGACCTGCAGCTATAAGGTGGTGGAGTGGAAGGACCCAGAAAAGACCTGTTTTGTCAGTGGATGGATACTGTAATGTGCTTCCAGTGGGCCCAGGGCTCCCAGCCTGAGGGGGCCCAGGTCCTGTCAGGCCAGGCCTCATTCTCCTGTGGTCTCTAACAGTACATGCTTTTTTAACCCTACCTATCAGTAAAAAAATGTTTGAGCAAACACGTGAGTGCGTGTATTTTTAATTCACAAAGTATATGTGCATTGAGATAATGCACATTATAAAGCTGCAAAATTTAAAGGAGGAGACAAAAAATAAATATGAATAAAAGTTACACTATTTTCCCTATACTCCAATAGATGGCTGTGCATTGTACTCAGGGGACCACTGCCACTTCTGTCGCTTCTGATATGTCTGCACTCTGCTGCCCGGGTGTTCCGCCATCTGGCGAACAATTAAAAAAACAAATGTGTCTTCGATATGAAATCAGATCCCTTCTTTTCTCTGAGGATTTCATGTTCATCCTTCCTTCCTCTTCTTCAGGGAGTGTCCTTCAGGCTCACGTACCTCCTTCTGTGTTTGTCTGAGATTAGAGAAGCTCAGAGCAGGTCAGCCTGGAAGAAGTGCCTCCAGGGCCACATGCTGCCTGATGGGGTATTAAAAGGCCAGGGGCTTTGCCATGTGGATGGGGGACACCTTGGGTGCAGGGCTCCAGGATCAGTTGCTTCTTGCTACATACAGACCACCCCAAAACTTAAGGACTTAAAACAGTGACAATGCTGTTTCTGTTTAGAGAACTCTTGTTCACTCAACAGGTCATTAGTGAGTCTCTGGGCCTGGAGCTACAGCAGTGAACCAGAGAGACCAGGTCCCTGCTCTCCTGGGGCTTAGAGTCAGGTGTGTGTGTGTGTGTGTGTGTGTGTGTGTGTGTGTGTGTGTGTACATGACAGATCACAAGCAAGCAAACAGTCGTCTGTTGAACCATCCTGGGCAGTCCATGAAGGGTGCCCTTTATTTCCCCCCTGCCCCCTAACCCTACCTGTTCAAATATGCTGCATGCACCAGTTGAGCAATCTAGGCAGCCCTTTAGTGTTTTTGGTTTCCCTAAGATAACAAAACAGTGCTTTGGTCACTTTTAGTTACAAAAAGTCTCAATTCAGAGTCTGCATCTGACCTGAGGGAACGGGGGACAGGAGAGTTAAGGGTACGATGCAGTCTTGGCTCCTCTGCCTGTGGCAGTGTTTAAGGTGGTTTTCTTCCTCGTGGGGCTTTTGTGGACCTTGCTGACATTCCCTACCGCTCCTCTTCCTCCACAGCTCCCCTTCCACTCACAGGCTATGACTGCCTTCTTAGCTTCTGCATCTGTGTTTTCTGCTGCTTTCTGCTGATTGCCTTGCCCCTTGTAGAAGTCACTCTTGGGTGGTATCCATAAAACCCTAAGATGATCATCTCTTTTGTAAATCCTACATAGGTGGTCCTTTACCTTGCTGGGAAACATGGGGAGCAGTTAGCACCAAGTATTAGGGACCTCTGTCAAAACTGAGACAGGTAGATTCCTATTTTAACATCTGGTTACAAATAAATAAACAAAAAAATTCCATTGTGGATAATGCCACGCTGGGCAGATTGTGAGGTGAGGCACAGAGTGGTGGGATGCAGAGTGTAGAAAATTGTGAGGTGTGATGTGGCACAAACAAACATATGCTTTGGAGTCAGATGATGTGGCTTGGAAGCTGGACTCTGACATTTATTCATTTACTGAATTAAAAAAAAATTGTGGGGTCCACCCAGTGGCACAGCGGTTTAGTTCACGCTTGGCAGCCCCGGGTTCGCCGGTTCGGATCCCGGGCGCCCGCCGACGCACTGCCTGTCAGCCACGCTGTGGTGGCGTCCCATATAAAGTGGAGGAAGATGGGCACGGATGTTAGCCCAGGGCCAGTCTTCCTCAGCGAAAAGAGGAGGATTAGCAACTGATGTTAGCTCAGGGCTGGTCTTCCTCATAAAAATAAATAAATAAATAAAAATTGTGGCAAAATACACATGACATAAAATTTACCGTTTTTAAGTTTACGATTGAGTAGTTTAAGTACATTCACATTTGTTGTGCAACCATTACCACCATGCATCTCCAGAACTTTCCATCATCTCAAACTGAAACTCTGTACTCGTTAACCAATAACTCCTCTCCCGGAGCCTGTGGCAGCCACCATTTTATTTTCTGTCTCTATAGATTTGAGTACTATATGTACCTTTCATATAAGTGGAATCATACAGTATTTGTCCTTTTGTGTCTTCTGACATGTATTTTTGCATCTTACGTTAAGACTAAATAATATCTACCTTATGAGGACACCTTGTGTGAGAGAATTACTTAGGATAGTCCTCGCCACAGAGTTCGCCTTCAACAGTTTGTAATCTGATTTATTTAGGAAGGGTGAGAGGACACTGATCTCGGGTCCAGGAAAGAGTGTGAGCTTGCGCTCTGTGCCCTCTAGAGGGCGGACAAGGGCTTTAGGCCGACCCAAGCAGAGATCTCGCGAGACTGTCAGATGTGTGGCGTGAGACGTGGGAGGAAGGGTGTGCTCCCGCGAGAACTCTGCCTTTCGGTCTTTGGCTCGTGTTGGGCTGTGTCTCGTCCTCGGAAGGTCCCCTCGGGTCGCCAGGAGCGGCACTTGGAGTTGGTAAGAACTGGAATGGCAGGCGAGGCGGGCGCGCCTCCTCCGGCTCTCACGCCGCGGGCTGGGCGGCGGCGCCATGACGGCTGCCCACCGGGCCTGGGCCTGCCTTTCCCGCCCGGCCCGGGGTCACCTCCTCCTGACTGCCCGCCGGCCGGGCCTGTCCTCCCCTCCCCGGCCCTCGACCCTCTGCCCGGTGCCCGCCTTCTGCGTGCCGCCTTCCCT
Source organism: Tapirus indicus (assembly GCA_031878705.1). Classification (NCBI taxonomy): domain Eukaryota; kingdom Metazoa; phylum Chordata; class Mammalia; order Perissodactyla; family Tapiridae; genus Tapirus; species Tapirus indicus. Next base: position 79,299,457 of record CM062921.1, read on the forward strand.
CGGCCCCGGGCGCGACAGCTCCAGGGTTTTGCTCGCCCTCGCCAGGGTCTCTTGGGGCGACGAGGGCCCGTGTTCCTGAACGGGCCCAGAGCACGGCCTTTCCTAACCTGTTGGGTGGAAACGCGAGGAAGATCATGTGTTTTCGGCCCTGTATGTGCCAATAGAGCGTTACTGACCGTCTCATGTCATTCTCCCAACAACCCCGAGAGGTAGCTTGATTATCTCCTTTTCACGGGTGAGAAGAGCCAGGCTTGCTCTTTCCTTGATGCATTCCACCAACCATCGTTTATTCAGTGCCTGTTATGTTCAGGGTGTTGAGGATATAGCAATGAAAAAAAATGGGTACAGTCCTTATTTTCATGGAACTAAAGTCTTGTAACAGGCACAACAAAAATCATATAAGTAGTCTCACTGCCATGTGATAGAACATGGGATTATGGGATCAGGAATGGCTCAAGTCAGAGTGCTAGAGTCCATCAGACTGCAAAGGCAGAGCTTTTTTCCATGCTATTTTGTGTTGTTTTCGAATCAGCATAAGATTCACCATAGCATAACTGTTTCCACCACCCACTTGGTAATTTGGAAATATTGTTGTAGGGATTCTTGAGTTACTTCCTGGGTTGAGGATGGGGCAGGTAATCATCGTTGGCACTTTTCTGCACTGGAGTCCTAATGTGACATTTCTGAATGTTAAAGAACATCAGTCCCTTTACCTAGATGCTACAATGGAGGTGGGGGCGGGGTGCATGTACCTTGTGACTTAGGCAAGTTACTTGGTTTGCTCTTTCAAAGGTTTGCTAGCTTGCAGATTTGTTAAGATAAGTAAGTGAGATAATATATGTAAAGTCTAGCATGGTAACATTTCTTACATTTTATTTTTCTTTCCCCCTCCTCTATGGAACTTTTGTCTTTGGGTTCCTAGGGAAAATCCTAGAGGTCTGAAGTTTTGTGATATTTTGCGTCTAAATAAGCTTCTACAATCACATTATTACTTTGGGGCAAACAGGTATTTCAAAAGTAGAAAAGCATGGTGAGCTATGTAAAGAAAGGAAGATGTGATTCTCAAAGGGGAAGAATTTTAGAATTACAAAGGACTCCCCACCCCACCCTATTTTATTAAATCAGCTTAGCTGTGCCAGAATCTCGGGAACCTGTGTAGGGCCTTCATGAAACTGCACAGGATATTCTGACACATACCCCTCCCACCATCCGGGAGCCTCTTGGCTCGTGTTTTATAATAATTTCCCTTGCAGAGTAGGTGTTAGCATGCTGGAAGACGTTCAGAGCCAGTCATTAATGCTGAGGGATTTTTAACTCTGCAGTCTCTTTATTTCAAAGAATTAGTATTTTCTGCTTAGTTTTTGGTGAATCAATGGCACAAATTCTCCTCTAGATGACAAGTTTACAGTTGTGTCCTCAGGGACTATTGCAGTACATGTCAGTTTAGGTACTCGATAAAAATTTGTTGAATGAATACCTAAAAGCTTAATATCTAAATGATCTCTTCAGCATATATTGTGTGGCTGGGGACTTTAGACTCAGACCTGGGACTAAATCTTGGTTCTTTTAGTTGGAAGCTTGTGACTGTAGTTAATATATTTAACCTTGTCAAGCCTTAGTTTCTTTTATTTTTAAAATTGTGATGATAATACATTCAATACCTTCAAGGTTTGTGAGGAGTAAATGAGATAATGTGTAAAAAAAAAGTGTTGGCACATAGATGTATTAAATACTTATTGAATTCATTCTTTCAACAAATATTTAACACTTAACTATGTAACAGTAAACAAAAAGACAAAGTTCCTACCTGTGTGGAACTTTTAGTGTGTTTTCTGAAGTGGGGTCAGAAAATAGATGGTTTCTACCTGTCAGACTGTGATAAGTGCTATGGAGAAAACTAAAATATGTTAAGGAGGAGTCTGTGGAAGACTTGTCTAGGATAGTGAGGAACGGCCTCACTGAGAAGATGACCTTTGAACAGTCACCCTAAGGAAGCGAAGGAGTGGGCAGGAGGATATCTGGAGGAAAGTGCGAGAGTCCTGAGGTGGAAGCGTGTTGGTATGCTGGAGGAGCAGCAAAGAGGAGACAGTAGATGAGGCGGGAAGGAGTGGGCAGCAGTCATGGGATTTCTGCGGGAATACTGGAGAGAGATGATGGTGACTTATTAAATTGACGAACTACATATTAAATGTCTTCCTTTATCCTCATACCCCAGTCTCTGACGAAAAGTAATAAAAATAGCTAATAGTTATATAGCTCTTACTGTGTGTCAGGTACTGTTCTGAGTGTTTTACATATGTTAATCTTTGACTCTTTCCAAAAAAGTATACTCAGCTTCAGAATAAAGACTTATCACTCTGGGGGATATACAGTGGAATGTGCCACTGGTTCAGAGAGCACTTTTTGAACCATTACTGAACTCACTGTCTCTGTATACATACCAGTTAGGTTGGACGTCTAAAGTGACTATAATAAGGGACCAATAAATATGTATGTATTGGGTTAAGTTCAGTTTCATGAAGGAGCTGTAGATGTCCATGGCATTTTTATTTCTCTTCCTGCTACTTTTTTAGCCCTCTTAAAATTTTTGTCCACAGTTTTCATTTTGGCTTTGTTTTCTTTCTAGGTGTGTCTAAATACATTGTTTCAACATAGAAGGCAGAATCACTGCAGGTGGCCTAGGCTGATGGGGGGCCAAGTTGACCACTTTTGCTTCAGCAAGTAGCTTTAATAGTGTTTTCTCTGCTTGTCAGAGAAGCTGCCATATAGTCCTTCTCAGCTTGTCTTCTTTTTGCTTGTTAAATCATAATATTACAGTCATAATTTATAAACTTCCCAACTAGCCTACCATACCTCAAATCCTAGCATATCACTTTTAGTCTTTGAATTAGATAGATTCACTGCCAAGTGAACAAAATAGTTATTTTGAGGGTGCTCTTTTTACTTCTGACGTGAATGATTCATTCTAACTCTCTTAGCCATTCTTGCCCCAAGTCATCATCCCTGGTTTTGCTTGGCTCCATTATGTGGTGGAATCAAGATGTTCCTTTTTGAGGCCAAGAGTATGTTTGGGGGCACTTTTGAAGCTTAATATTCCTTTTATCCAGCATTGCCTTGAGTGTTCTACAAATGTGACAGTTCGGTTCAGTGAAAGAGTAGATAATTGACAAAGTAGGTTAAAAGAGTTTTGCTCATCAGTTTGGTCATAGATAAGAATTTGTCTTTTAATACTTGAACAATTACAGATTCCATAATCTTGGGTATATTTTGAGTTTTATTTTGGCATTAGTGCTAATCCCCCAGGCTTTAGAGGAAGGAAAATATTTTATCACTTGTTTATTTCTGTAGAGAAAATCACAAGATGTTTACCATATAAAATCAGGGATAAAAATGGTATTATTACTGTGATGATAGATAAATAACATGTTTTCCTATCCTTGAGAAGTTTCAAGTTGAGATAGGGCACGGCCCCAGTTGTGAAAGCCTACCAAACTTCTGCAATGTCAGCTGGAATTTCTGTGGTACTGCACAATCTGAGAAAAAAATGCAGAGTTGGCAGTAAATACACTTAATGTTTCCCCTTTAACTCACAAACCTGCTGGTGCTTATGAATCTGTATAGCTGAACTTTGACGGGTCTGGCATCAGGAAAGACATTTTATCTTAGCACCCATCCTGGAATCGTGGTTTCAGTGGCAATACCCTTGCCAGTTTTGTCTTGTTTGAAAGAAAACTAAAAGTAATAGTTATGCTAGAAACATTTCCACCTCTGAAAAACCTTCCTGAATTAATGCAGGCCTTAGAGGGACATCAAGTTGATTGCCTATGTTTAAAGCAGAACTATGCCATACTTACTGTGGCTGGTCTGAACTTGAGCATTCATTTATCATTTATTCATCCATCCATTTATCAAACATGTATTAAGCCTCTGTTGAGTGTGGGCCATAGCATTGCACAAGTCCAAGGACACCATTCTCTTTATGTCAATTCAGTAGAGCACACTGAATGTGAAGGGGACTGGTGATGCCAAGATACTGGTACCAGGGTGTCTGTTCAGCATCAGGGTGTACAAAGCCGAATAACACATGGCCCCTTCTGTTGGGAAGCTCTCAGGGAGGCAGACAAGTAACAATTAGGGTGACATGTGTTACAGGAATCATGCTGGAAACCTGTACAGATTACAGTGGGCCCAGAGGAGGCAGCAGCTGACTGTTGGCTAAAACTATCAAGGAGTGGATGCTTGGTCAGGAAAGGCTTAGTAGTGGCAGTGACTTGAGCATAGTCGGAAAAGTGGACAGGTAGGGAGAAGGGAAGGAACTGGTATGCTGGCAGAGAGCTGGGAGAGACACGCTGGACAAGGTGAACCAGCCTGGACTCTTCATGGAACAGCTATCCAGCAGATCACATGTGGTGGCTGCGCTGGGGAGATAGCAGGAGAGTCAGGCTGTAGCAAGAAAATAGAGAAATTTATTGCTTTTATAAGAAATTTGGACTTTATCCTGTAGGCAAGTGGGGAGCCATTGGAGAGTGATAGTTTATATTCTCTTTAGAAGAGATGATCTACTAGGAATGGATGGTTCTCTTATTTTGAGACAGCGTAGAAATCTTGAAGCAGGGAGAGGTAAAATGCGTTATGAATTTTTCCCCTTTAGAACCTAAACATTTTATAAAGATGCAAGGGCAAACAATGAAGCGTAAGAGAGTAAAAGGTGTCTGCAAAGTGGTCTGAATGCAGAATTCTTCTAGATTTTTCCCTACCCAGTCTCTTTATGTTTATGTACTATTTAATAAATCACATCATTATAGTAACAACTAAAGCTGGCATAAGCTGACAGAATAAACACTGACTCTCACTAACTGTGTAACTCAGTGGGAATTCAAGTGAGGGAGAGCTGGAGCATTTAGTGTGCTGAGGCATTGGTCAGGGTCTTCCAGAGAGGACATGGAGACCACTGGTTATGTAGGTGATGGTCAACAAAGTTTCTACTGTATTTACATTGTGACTGTTTTATAAAGAGAGGTGAAAGTTCTTGACATCAGTTATATTTTAATAGACTGAGAATTCCTTCTTTCTAGCCATTGACTTAAAGTACAAAGGGCCATAAAATTTTAACTTTCATCATTCAGAGGTATGTATAGTTTTTTTTTTGTATCTTCACAAAATGTGTTATCTAAGAAGGTATTTTGAATTGAGAGAAATTGTTTCCTCATTATTTTTGGTACTAAATGTCTGAAATGGGATCCCAGAAGCTGTGTGCATCACAGGAAAAGCAGGCGCCTCCACAAACTGTTCATCTGAAACCTGGGGGATGCTTAATGGAGGCGATGGTCTTTGATGTTCCCTTTATTTTTTGTCACGTGGTTTTGCTTTAGTCTTATTATTCACAAAAATAGCTTCATATGCATAGACAAGAGCAAGTATTTTACATTTAAAAAAATTGATTGAAATGCTGTCTAGATTTTGTCTTCTGGCCTGATTGGATATGCAGGCTATAAGGATTATTTTTGGAGAAAAGGGCACCAAATTAGAAGTACCACGAGCATGATAATCATCAGACAGGAAGTACTTACTGTGTGCAAGGCACTGTCCTAGACACTTTACATATATTAATTCATATAATTCTCATTGAGTTGGGTCCATTATTATTGTCCCCATTTTACAGATAGGGCAGTGACTTGCCTAAGGTTACACAGCATCTGAGTGGCAGAGCCAGGTTTTGTACTCAAATGGTCTAGCTCCAGAGTCCATCCTCTTAACTACCATATATTACTTACTGCCTCTCTACTAGGGCTCTCATGTTCACTGCTCCCTAGAATAGTGCTTGGCATCTGGTAGGTGCTCCGTCAACTTTTGTTGCGTGAAAAGCATCCAGGAGTGTTAAAGCAGCACTGGACTGAGTCCGTATGAGAGTGTGTGTGTGAGAGAGACAGAGACATGGAGACACAGAGAGAGACTCGGGGTACAGGCAGAGGTGTGTCACAGAGGTGAGGAGATGTCCGAGAGCTTGAAACAGAAGTCAAGGGCTCAACTCCAGCTGGGCTGACAGTGGTAGTCTCAGAGGGAGTCATAAGCTGTTGGCCAGGAACGTTCCAATAATAACTCGTAAGCCTTCGGACTGTCCCAATTTTGTTATTTCTCTGTAGTGATTAGCAGCAAAATCCTTAAATCATAGACGTCTACGATTTTGGGCGCGGAGTGGGGTGGACACAGGCTAAGCGCTGGAGCAGGTGGGCCGACGAGAGGCTAGAGAGGAGCCCCTGGCGCCTGTCGGGGCTCTGCGAGCTGGCTTCGCCAGGAGCTGCCCAGCCGGGATGGGGGCTCCCAGCCCAGGCGGCGTCGGAGCCACGCCCGCGCCTGGCGAGAGGTTGCGGGGCCTCTGCTCGCCTCGAGGGCCGAGTGGGCCGCCCGAGTGGGCGGAGCCTCCCGTCCCGTCCCCGCGCCGACGTACGCGCTCCCGAGGCCCGGTGGCTGCCGCCAGTCGCGTGGGCGAGGCAGGGCGCGGCCAGCAACTCGGGCAATTTGCTCTCCCAGGTCCTGGATAAAGCACCCTCCTGGTTGCCTGGCAGCTCGCGCCGCGGGGACCTGGCCTGCAAAGTACGTCCGGCAGCCCAGGGCTGCAGCGGGAGCCCTCGGGATGGGCTCGCCTAGCCGGGCCGGGCGGGGTCGGGGAATGCGCCCTCGGCCGGGGCTGCGCGCATGCGGGCTGGGGGTGACCGCCGGCTCCGAAACCGAGAGGGAACGCGGCTCCCAGGGAGGACGGGACGGAGGCTTCGAAGGGCGACTGTGCTCTTAGAAAGTGCTGGGGAACCTGGAAAGTCGCATGAGTCACTGTTGCTTTTGAACTCGAAAAGCTTTACTTGGCATTAGATGGTAATGACCAATTTTGTGGTCAGTTTTCAGTCACTGCTTGGGAAAGTTGCTGTGCTGAGATTGATTGCTCACAGTTACAGGTATAAAGGTAGACGGATTCGAGCGCAGTAAGCTCTAAAGTGTTAATCTTAAAATAGCCTATCATAAATTTATTGTTACCTTATTTTGTTTCTCTTGAGGCATTAACCTTTGCGTGGTTTAAAAAAATTGTGGAGAATCAGATCCTGAGTTTTAGAATCGACTCATTTTGATAAACAAGTAAAAGTGGGCTGGGGCTAGGTAAGATATATATAACTTTTGAGTTAATGAATTGTGATATTAAAAAAACCCTGTTTTTAACTGACAATAAGAAGAAAGAACGTGTGAAGTAAAGAAGAAATGTCTCAAGTTAAAATTGAATGTGGAAATTAATGGTTTATAATTTATCATTTTTTTCCTGAAAACTTGAACAAATGGTGTAATATGTATATTGTCTTATCAAAGATAATCAAATTGGCAGTATTTCGAATTTAGTAATCCATAGAACATACACATCCTGTGGGTTGTTTTTTAAGGGCTTGGGCTTCTAGCAGTGATTCGAATACCAGGAAAATAAGTAAAAAGTGGACGTAGTTTTTTGGAGAAGAGGAGCAGGTGGGAAGGGGGACAAAGAGTGAGAGCTGGAAAGTGCAGTAAGAGACACTCTGGTGTAAATCTTCCTTCAGACAGACAAATGGAACTTGGAGTAGTGGTGATGCAGATGTGGGGCAGAACCCAGGGCCCTTGCTCCTGTCCTTCATCCTTGGCACTAGTACTTGGCAGTATTTTGATTATTCTGAGCCTGTCAGAATACATATGAGGGTATTACTTATTTTTGTTAGCGTTATCCAAGGAGGAAGGTTTTTGAAAACTTGTCATAATTTATTGAGGACCGTGAAAATGTGCTGAGAATCTTAGTAGAAATTATTCCAATAGTAACCCACTGGAATGTTAATTTTAAACTTTAGCATTGGCAAATAATAATTTGCCACTAAAGGAAGAACAAGCTGGTCACGGGGAGAGAATCCAGGACTGGACCTTAGAAACCTTAGTTCTTAGTTCTAAACCCACGTCTATCCCTGATGACTGTGGCCCTTTAGATGGGTCATTTAAACTGTCTGGGCTTTTCTGGCTTCATCTGTAAAATGAGAGTAGTCTATTAAAGAGATGGCTAAGGGTTTTTCAACTTTAAATTGTGGTTTGTGTCGGTCACAAGAGGGTTGTAGCCCTTTGGAAATTTTATGGTTAAACTGTAAACTAATGACTTAGCTTCATTTGTGGTTAGTTGCTCAAATTCTGGTTCCATGATCTTCAGACTTCATAACTAGATTTGTGCAAAGCATTGTGCAAATCTGGCATATATAGTTTGTAGAACTCCTCTTTGAGGAAAGCTTCAGGTTTTCCTGGAGCTTTATTTATTTGTTTAAGGGATGTGTGCATTTCCTCCTCCTTTTGCCCCCTCCCCCAAAACCTAGGACAGGAATCCTAGAGGCAGGGAAGTTTTAGAAAGCACTTAAACTTATAAATTTGCCTCAAAAAATGTACATTTAAGGCAATACTTTTGAAGGTGGTAGGGCAGTAGTTTGGATTACAAAGGTGAAGATGAAAAGACATTTTTAATAGTCTTTCACTGATTCGAATTTTAGAATTAGAGCTGATTTGGTCCAGTCTCCTTACAGGTAAGAAAACAGGCGAAAGTGTGCATACTTGGTACATATTGGAGGGTTTAGACTATTGAGTTTTTGCCATAGAAACAATTTGCCTTTTGCTCGTTGTATGGTGAAAGACTAGGTGGGGAGCTAATATTTATTAAACAAGTACCACATCCTTACCCGTAAGTCTATGAGGTAGGTACTGTTATCTTCACTTATGAATTGATTAGGATGTTACGTTCAAAAAGGGCAAATGGTCCAACGTCATAGCGTTGATAAATGATGAAATGATTCTGAGTCAGGGCCTCTTCACATCAAAGCCTTTTCTAGCTTTAATGCTTCTTTCTGTAGTCGAAAGGTGGAGGTTCCTAAGGTCCCCATAGCTCAGGTAAACCCGACGACAACAGCTGCAGCATTAACAATACAGGGTGCAGGGGCTGGGTTAAGTGCTTACAGGCGGATAATGTCTCACTTCAACGTCACTGCAGCCCTTTGTAGCTACTGTCATTGTCTCCGTTCTTCCAGAGGAAATTGAGGCCCAGAGAAGTTCAGTAACTAGCTCATGGGTCTCAAGCTTGCAGAGGCGGCCAGAACTCGGGTTTGTCAGATCCCAGAGTAGTCTTTTAACCGTCGTGCTTGCTACACTGACTCTCGAACCTGAAACAAATGGTGATTTGTTGAAGATGGCCCTGTGAACTAGTTAACTTTGTACAAGTCTCTTTGGATATGACATTTCACAAAACTTAGCTCTGGCATCACCTCATTGTGGTTTGAGTTCACCCGTGTGGTAGAGTTCTCGATTTAGCTCTGAGGGCTTTCTCCTCACTGCAGACAAGGAGGCAAGCCTTCGCACAGCTCCTTTCTTGGAATCTGGGCTCTGGAAGCTGACTGCCCGACAGGGAGGAGGAGGGGCAGAGCCAAGGGCAGCAAAGGGACAAGCATCCTGGACTGGCCATAAAGAAATGAAATAGCTTTTCTTAGTGGCTGACGAATGGGCTGTAAAGACCTGTATTCTGACAAGATGACTGTTTTGAAGGATAGCACTCATTTTAATTTGAAAACATGTTATAAATATATGGGGAAAAATCAATTTTGTAAATTTAAAATCTCATCTTACCTTCTGTCCATAGCTGATAAGGGGAAAATCCAGTTTGTGTAATTTGCCATATTTCTGTTCTTGTTAGGCTGTTGTGTGGTGCTCGTGACTGAATTGAGGAGACTCACTTCAGGGGTCTGGGAGAGCAGTCAGCACTTGAGCACGGTGTGCGTTTGAATCTGTCTCCCGTATGATCTAGAGCTCTGGAGTTTCTCACATTGTAAAGCAACATTTTAATTTAATTTTATTGCTTAAATTTTACACTGTGCCAGGCATTGTGGCATGCCATATTAATGGGGAGGACCTAAGAGTGGGAAATTTGGCACAGGTGAAAGTTGGCTAATATATTTGAAAGACAGCTAAACATGCCTTACTTAAGTGCAAAGTGAAGCAACTTGTGGTAATGAGGTGACACTCCAGCTCTTCAGATATGAGCCAGCATTTCACTCCTGTTTATTTTTCAAAGTTCCTACGGTGTGCACCAAGTGTACACTAATGCCTGTGCTTAAAACAGGGCAGCTTACGGTGTGGAGAAGAAGGCAGCAAAGTAGCTACAGCTGGTGTTTCAAGGGTTGAAAAAAATATCCACAGGGATTCCTGTCAAAGCCAGTTAAGGAAGCCATTCTTTTTTACAGATGGTTGTGGGGAAACAGACTGAGGTAACAAAATAACAAGGGGAAGTTAGAAAGTTTCCTGAATCTTTGAGTTTCTTTCAGGAACTCTGTAGTTCCTGAAGCTGAATCTTTTGCTGAGATGGTCAAAAGAAAGCTTCTTCCACTCATTGTTTTATTTCTGAGGGTGGGGATCACACTACTTTTGTCTCTTTCCAGCTTCTAGCTAGCCACCTGGCCCTAAGCCTAGGTTTAAAGCTGCAATCCAGGCCAGAGTCCCCTTTGTCTCAGATGAGCAGTCAGCTGTTTGGAGGACTGGACCCTGGGTTGCTGCTGTTCAGCCGGAAACTGGCTTCTCTGAGAAGGTTATTGCCCTCAGGACTGTTAGGAAATTCTTTCATATATTGCCTCAGATGTATCCTATTAATCCTTCTTCTCCCCTTTGGGTTATTCTGAGCAAGTCTAATTCTTCTATTTGACAGGTCTCCAGATATTTGAGAATAGTAATCATGTCCTCCCAGAGACTTCTCTTATCTAGGCTAAACAGCCTCCCTTCCTGGAGAAATAGTTCATGGTTTTGAGGCCTCTTTCCCTTTTCTAAATGCCTCTTTCTTAAGTGTGTTATTCAGAAAGAAATTTCAAATTTAGTCTAATAAACATGGAACTGATTAGTCCTGTGACAAATGCTATACTTTTGTAAATGCAGTCAAATAGTAAGTTATTTTTCCGAGACCCAGCACACTGCTAAGTCATATAGAGCTGACTTTCAGTTAAAAATCTCCATTCTTTTAAAAATATTTATTCTCTTCTACTTTGTCCTCCCCAAGTTCAAAAAATTTACATTTTCTTTTATAAGATTGAACAGCTATGTAAAGATTGTTTTAGAATCTGTTTCCATCACAGTCTCATGTTGTCTCTAATTTAATGTCTGCCTTCTATGTTTTCATCCAAGTAATTAGGGAAAACAGTTGAGTAATTGCAGAAAACAGGGATGTGTCTCTAAAAACTTTACAGACTGTCTTCAGTCCATTATCCTTTGAATACCTTGTAAGAGATAATCTTACAATTGAATTTAGTTGTACTTCTCTTTAGCCCCTATTCACTTCGTCCACGAAGATAGCATACAACCTTGTCATAAGTTTTACTATTGTCCAGATGTATTGTGTCCACGGCATTACGTTGACTGGCCGGTTTAGTAAAACTATCTGAGAAGGAAATAACTTTGGTGTCATAGGGCTTAGTGAACCCATTCTGGGCTACAGTGATCACTGCTTTTTTTCCCCCTAAGTGTTTAGGAACCATCTCTGATTCTAGATTTATCCAGAATAAACACCAAATTTTTCTTCCAGAGGCCTCTGTCAAGCTCTGCTTCATTACTTTTCCAATACTCTTCTGTCGCAGTCTCATATCATTGTGTTATGTGCTATTCTGTCCACTTCTGTTTACCTCTTGTAAACATAAGCTTATTAGAGAATCCTCTAAAGTTTCCCACAGCAATTTCTGTAAGTACCTCTCTTATATCAGAATCCTATGAAATTATTTTATTAGATTTACATTCTGGAGAGTTTTGTAACTATGAAACTATTCCTAAGTTCTTCCTAAATTAAAAAAAAAATTCCACCTGAAAAAGAAAAAATAAATTAAAAATTCCATCCTTTTGGGGCCAGCCCAGTGGCATAGTGGTTAAGTTCGTGCGCTCCACTTTGGTAGCCCAGGGTTTGCAGGTTCAGATCCTGGGTGCAGACCTACACACTGCTCATCAAGTCATGCTGTGGCGGCATCCCACATACAAAATAGAGGAGGATGGGCACAGATGTTAGCTCAGGGACAATCTTCCACACCAAAAAAAAAAAAATTCCGTCACCTCAGTAAATGAGGTAAATGCCAGATCTAAACAATGTTCTAATCTCTGTTTATCAGGTTATTGGTTTGCAGGTTCTTCTCAGAGTAATTATGGATGCTTCTAGACTTTCTGGTCTTCACTCTAAGTCTGTAAAACAAGAACACATGCCCCCTGTGACTCGATGTGTATTATAAATAGGAACTTACACTCTAGTGTTCTTTTACCTTTTGGAGGCTTTGTGTCCTATCAATTCAGGAAAATTACTGCAATTTTTCAGAAATATCTGTTCACATGTGAAGTGTCAGTAAAGTAGATGCATAGAATTTTATGGCAGGAACACAGTGGTGGGGGGGGAGGAGGAGGCAATATTTATTAAGAATATACTGTGTGTCAGGTCCTGTGTTGGAAGTAATTTAAGTAATTAGTAACTGGGAGCTGGTTGGAATAATCATTTGGGGGATGATTGAAAGGTGGTTTTTCGTTGTAATTACGGTGCAATTTGGATTGTTCTTCTTTTTCTTTTAAAGGCTCAATGAGCAGAATGAGTACCTCACAGGACCAGAGTGGCTGCTCCAGTCGTAGAGAACCCCTTTTGAGGTGTTGTGATGCACGGAGGGACTTGGAACTTGCGATTGGAGGAGTTCTCCGAGCTGAACAGCAAATTAAAGATAACTTGCGAGAGGTGTGACACGTGGTTTTCTTTCTGCTTGTCTGGACTCTTAGCACAGGGCTCATTAGGGCATGGCCAAGGGCTTGGCTTCTCAGTGCCAACCAAAAAGTTTCACCCTATGCCTTGAATGGTCTTAAAATGTTGGTGCCTTTGATTCTTCCAATGTTAGAAGAGTCTGGAAAACCTTGTACTACTTTAAAGAATTCAGTTCAACGTGCATTTTTGATTGCTCCTCTGTGTGGTCCCTGTTCTAAGCACTGCCATGAATAAAACAACAAAATGAGCGAGTAGCATGCTGCTCAGCTGTATCCTTGATGCATAAAAGGTGGCACTTCAGCATATCCCCTACCATCTTTTAACTTTGTGGTGGCATGGTTTGGGTGGTGGCATGGTTCTGTAAATGACTTTTTCTGTTAGAGCAAGCCATAATGAAATCTGTTTGTTCCATTGGCCTAATAGTATTTCGTTGGTGAGTGGTGACCAAGTATTATATGACTTTGAAATACAACTTGATTATACAGAAAAATGTGTTTTAAAATATGATTAATTTCTTATGTGGAATCTCATGGATAATTTATAGCTGTTTTGATTTTTTTTTAGGATTTTTATATTTATCCCCCTTTTGAATTATTATTTATGCTTCCAGAAACATTTTGTTTATAATTTTACTTAAACTATCTACCCTAGTGATCTTCTGGCTGTTGACATGTAGTGGCACATGTCTTACTAAATTGGCCTACTGTAAATAGATTGCTCATTTGTAGAGTGAGAAAGGGGAGAAGGGCTAGCTATTAAGCTAACAGCATCTTATTCAATAATACTGATAAATTCCTAAAGCTATAGATTTTCAAATTATGTTGTTTACTGAGGGGGATCAGGATCACGTGACTTATCCTTGTATTTTCTCTTGGTTACTTTAGGACACCCAAAATAAACCCGATCCTCTTAGGAGGAGGGGTATTGAAAGAGGATGTTAGAGCTTAGCTATTCCTTCATGGCTGGAGTTCTTAAACTGGGTCCATGGTGCTTTGGTGGTTCCATGGGTGGGCTTTGGGACACTAAACCAAAAGGATTTGTGACCCCCAAAAGTTTAAGAACCTCACTATTCTGTAGGAGACACCATTCTTTGGGCTTATAACACTAGTGAAATTACATGTACGTGTTTCCTAGGTCAAAGCTCAGATTCACAGCTGCATAAGCCGCCACCTGGAATGCCTTCGAAGCCGTGAAGTGTGGCTTTATGAACAGGTAGATCTCATCTATCAGCTTAAGGAGGAGACACTTCAGCAGCAGGCCCACCAGCTCTACTGGGTAAGGTGGCTGCAAAGCTATAATTGGTTTGAGCATGGTTCCTGGTTTCCAGAGAATGTCTTCCTGTAATGCAGCATTAATATAGAGCAGATAAAAGTTTAATCTCAAATTCTATTGGCTGTTTGTTCACTTGGATACACTTGGTTTCTTTAGTATCATTGTGGCTAGATGGTTTCATTTTTCTTACAGTTACTGGGCCAGTTCAACTGTCTTATTCATCAACTGGAGTGTACCCAAAACAAAGATCTAGCCAATGAAGTTTCTGTGTGCTTGGAGAGGTAAAGACCATTTTTGCTTGTTTTGACTTTTGGCTCTTTGACTTTGGTCTATTAAAAAAAGTCAATTTTGCAACTTATTGCGTATGTTGGATTTAACTTGACTTTTCTGTTCCTGTGATAAGATCATCCTTCTTTATGTATTTAATATACTCGGCAATGCATGGTTAAGTCACTACCTTTGGTTGAGTTTCTTAGAAAAGTACAAACATTTCAAATTACTCATAATTTAGCTTTTGTTTTGGATGAAGTTGAAACAGATACTCCTTAAAAATAGCCAGGTTTTCTCCCAAAAAATAAAAGTCCAGGAGCAGATGGCTTCCCTGGAGAATTTTACCAAACATTCAATGAAGATTTAGCACCTATCCTTCTCAAACTATTCCAAAAAATAGAGGAAGATGGAATACTTCCCAACACATTCTATGAGGCCAACATCATCCTGATACCAAAGCCAGACAAGGACAATACAAAGAAGGAAAACTACAGGCCAATATCACTGATGAACATAGACGCAAAAATCCTCAACAAAATATTGGCAAACCGAATACAGCAATACATCAAAAAGATCATACACCACGATCAAGTGGGATTTATACAAGGGACACAGGGATGGTTCAACATCTGCAAATCAGTCAACGTAATACACCACATTAACAAAATGAAGAATAAAAACCACATGATCATCTCAATCGATGCAGAGAAGGCTTTTGACAAGATCCAGCATCCATTTATGATAAAAACTCTCAACAAAATGGGTATAGAAGGAAAGTACCTCAACATAATAAGGGCCGCATATAACAAACCTACAGCAGACATCTTACTCAACGGGGAAAAACTGAAAGCCATTCCTTTGAGGACAGGAACAAGACAAGGGTGCCCACTCTCACCGCTCTTATTCAACATAGTACTGGAAGTTCTGGCCAGAGCAATTAGACAAGAAAAAGGAATAAAAGGACTCCAAATAGGCAGTGAAGAAGTGAAACTCTCACTATTTGCAGACGACATGATCTTATACATAGAAAACCCAAAAAATTCCATTGGAAAACTACTAGAAGTAATCAACAACTACAGTAAAGTGGCAGGCTATAAAATCAACTTAGAAAAATCAATTGCATTTCTATACACTAATGATGAACTAACAGAAAGAGAACTCAGAAAGACAATCCCATTTACAATTGCAACAAAAAGAATAAAATATCTGGGAATAAATTTAATGAAGGAGGTAAAAGACCTATACAATGAAAACTGTAAGACACTATTGAAAGAAATCAAGGAAGACATAAAGAAATGGAAAAATATTCCATGCACATGGATTGGAAGAATAAATATAGTTAAAATGTCCATTCTACCTAAAGCAATCTACAAATTCAATGCAATCCCAATCAGAATCCCAATGTCATTCTTCACAGTAATAAAACAAAAACTACTGAAATTCGTATGGGGCAACAAAAGAGCCCGAATAGCTAAAGCAATTCTGAAAAAAAAGAACAAAGCTGGAGGCATCACAATCCCTGATTTCAAAATATACTATAAAGCCATAGTAATCAAAACAGCATGGTACTGGTACAAAAATAGATACACAGATCAATGGAATCGAATTGAAAGCCCGGAAATAAAACCTCACACCTATGGACTGCTAATCTTTGACAAAGGAGCAAAGAACATACAATGGAGAGAGGGAAGTCTCTTCAATAAATGGTGCTGGGAAAATTGGACAGCAACATGCAAAAGAATCAAAGTAGACCATCTCCTATCGCCATATACAAAAATCAATTCAAAATGGATCAAGGACCTGAAAGTGAGACCTGAAACTAGAAAACTCCTGGAAGAAAATATAGGCAGTACACTAATTGACATTGGTCATAAAGGGATCCTTTCAGATTCCATGTCTACTCGGACAAGGGAAACACAAGAAAAAATAAACAAGTGGGACCTCATCAGACTAAAGAGCTTCTACAAGGCAAATGAAACCAGGATCAAAATGAATAGACAACCCACCAGCTGGGAGAAAATATTCGCAAATCGTTTGTCCGACAAGGGATTAATCTCAGTAATATATAAAGATCTCATACAACTGAGCAACAAAAAAACAAACAACCCGATCAAAAAATGGGCAGAGGATATGAACAGACATTTTTCCAAGGAAGAGATACAGATGGCCAATAGACACATGAAAAGATGTTCAACATCACTAATCATCAGGGAAATGCAAATCAAAACTACACTAAGATATCACCTTACACCCGTTAGAATGGCTATAATCACAAAGACAAATAACAACAAATGCTGGAGAGGTTGTGGAGAAACGGGGACCCTCATTCACTGCTGGTGGGAATGCAAACTGGTGCAGCCTCCATGGAAAACAGTATGGAGAGTCCTCAAAAAATTAAAAATAGAAATACCATATGATCCAGCAATCCCACTCTTGGGCATCTACCCAATGGACATGAAATCAACCATCACAAGAGGCTTATGCACCCCTATGTTCATTGCAGCATTATTCACGATAGCCAAGAAGTAGACAACTCAAGTGTCCCTCGACTGATGATTGGTTAAAGAAGATGTGGTTTATACATACAATGGAATACTACTCAGCCATAAGAAAAGACAGAATTGTCCCATTTGCAACAACATGGATGGACCTAGAGGGTATTATGTTAAGTGAAATAACCCAGAGAGAGAAGGACAGACACTGCACGAACTCACTCATATATGGAATATAAATGAACACACGGACAGAGAGAACTAATTGGTGGTTACCAAGGTGGGGGAGGTGGTGGGCACAAGGGGTGAAGGGTTACATCCACATGGTGACAGACAAACAATAATGTACAACTAAAACCCCACAGTGTTATAAACTATTACGACATCAATAAAAAGAAATAGCCAGGTTTTGTTTATTTTTTTTTCCAGACTGGGCAGTTTGACCCTCAAACCCGAAGATTCAACTCTCCTACTCTTTGAAACAGACACAACTGCTCTGCGCCAGGCCATCACCACATTTGGGTCCCTCAAGACCATCGTGAGTAATGTTGATCTCAGATAGTTCATATTGCACTTCTCAGGTCTGTGGCCTCACAGTTGGTCTTAAAAACATCACATTTTTACTATGAATAGTGGCTTTCTTGAGAATTTGATAAGCTTCAGAAATTTCATGTTCTGATTAAGTTGATAGAGCATTAGGCTGCTAGTTCTTGGAATGTGGTATTGACTCATTGGTAGTCTCTAGAATTCATCTTGTATCTCTTTAAATATCTTTGACATATTTCTTATAAAATTTATGGCTTGAATGGTCTTTAATATAAAGAACGAAACATGGTCTCATTTGGGTTTTGTGAAAAGTAGTAATACTACCAATTGTGGTGAAGATTCCTTATATGATTATTTATGTCGTAAATAGTGAATTCTCAGATTTGATAATTGCTTCGTAGGTTGTTGAATTTAGTGTAAAGAATATTTATTCTAGGGAAATTGTAATGCTTTACTTAATACTTTTGAAATTTAGGAATTAGTTTCCCTTTTTTGGTATGAAAGCATAACTTTAATAACATGATTAATTTGCCTTTATTTTATAGCAAATTCCTGAGCACCTGATGGTTCATGGTGGTTCATCAAATATTGGGCCTTTCCTGGAGAAAAGAGGCTATATCCCATTGCCAGAGCAGGTAAAATGTCATTTTGTTTCTGGTAACTGAGTTATTAACTTGCCATGTTTCTTTTGGATTTTGACTAAATCACTTTTTTTTTTTCTTGCATTGATGCATTTTGTACCTCCCTCCATTAAAAGCTACCTTTTGTTAAAAGGCACCAGTGGTAATGAGTTTATGCAATTAAATACTTTCCTTGAGACTGAATGTCAGATAGAAATTGAGAGGTTTTATAGGTGTTGAGTAAGAGAGAAAGTAACTGTTATCAATTAATTCATAAGAAATTATCATTAGCTCTCTGATTAGTTTAGTTCTGTCTTGGGGATCTTTCTCTTTATAATTCACGGAGATGATTTACTTCCAAAGGCAGTGTGAATATAGGATCCTGGATGTTTTGAGTTGAGAACAACTCTGGAGATCAGCTATACTCCTTGTTTTATAATTGTAAATATGGAAGCTTAGGCAAGCCAAGATTAGAGAACTTGGGTCTCCTGCTTTTCTGGTGAACTTTCTACTGCATTTGACATTACCTTGTTAAGCAGCAAAGTATTATGTGATTAGCAGAAGTCAGCATCCAGCACCACAGCTGTCTCTCTCAGCGAATGGCTCCTTGGAAGCAAACCTGCCAGTGGTCATCAGGCTCCTTATATACCCAGCACCAACCTCCAGGACTGGCTCACCCAAAAGCAGACCTTGGAGAACAGTCAGGTGTGTTGCTGCCTTTATTGTTTGTGAGGTAGATGTAGTAGTAGATGGGGTTAATTACTACTAATCGATAGTTTTTAGTTCTAGTCTGGAAACATATTTTTAATAACTTTTTATTACAATAGTGACACCTCTTCACTATAGATAGAAAGTTTAGAAAACAAAGAACAGTAGAAAGAGATACAAACCCATAATCCCAGTGTGCAGAGACAAACACTGTTTAACATTTTTCTTTATATACTTCATTTTCTATGCATACATATACTTAAAAGAAATCATTCTGTAAATGCTATTTTGGTTAGCAGATTTTTTTTCACTAATAGAGCATGAAATTATTTCTCTGTCATTTAATTTCTTCCATAAAATCCTTAATAGTATATAATATTTCGTTGATTGGTTGTAACTTAGATCCAGTTTTTCTGAATATAAACAAAGTTCCTCTAAACATCCAGGAGCTAATTATTTGTGTACATTCTTGATTAGTTCCTTAGAAGTAAATTCCTAGAAGATGCATTCCTGGGTTATAATTCTGCACACCCTTTAAGACTTTTGATACACATTGCCAACTTGGCTTTCCATGAAGTTGATACCAGTTTATATTCCCACCAGCAGAGGACTGGGGTACCTGCTTCCTTGAAACTTCTGTAATAGTGGTAGTCACAAGTTTCTTTTTTTCTCTGAATTTGACATAAAATAACACTTTTACTTAGATTATTAAGGAGGCTGAGTATTTTTCATGTTTATTAGCCTTCTTTGATGACTTGCCTAATCATATCCTTTTCTTATTTTTGTTTTCTTTCTTCATAAAGACATACAGAACTACTAACCTTTTCTATCAAAAATGCTACAAATGCTTTCTCCTAGTTTTTAATATTTTTCAGTTTGTTTAAAACTGCAGAAAATCAGATTTTTCATGTACTCAAATATATACATTAATATCTCAACAGAGAAATCCCTTGTCTCTTGGCTTTGTACACTTAAATTTAGAACATTGGTCAGTGCAGTAATATGCAAACAGAACTCTTTTATCATTGACTCTCAAAGCAGTCATATGTTCTGGTGAACTGATACTGTGTGTTTCTTGTGTAGACTTCTGCCAGAGCCTGCAGTTTCTTCAGTAATGTCTGGGGCAACCTAAAGGGCTTGGAAAATTGGCTCCAAAAGAGTCATCAACAAGAAGTTCCTGAAAAACTAAGTTACCAGAAGTATAACAGCTATTCTACTACCAGTTCTTACTCCACTGAAATTGAGAAGGTTGGAGATCTAGAGCTTCTTAATCAAGATGAGATGGACCTTTCTGATTGGCTGGTGACTCCCCAGGAATCCCATAAGCTGGAGAAGTCTGGGAATGACAGCTCTGAAAACAGTGAGAAGTTTAAGCTCTTGTTCCAGGTGTTCCAGGAGTCCTATAGTGTGAATGATTGGCTTGTCAAGCCCGATTCCTGTAGCAGTTGTCGGGGCAATCAGCCCAAAGGTGTAGAGATTGAAAACCTGGGCAGTCTGAAGTGCCTGAATGACCACTTGGAGGCCAAGAAACCCTTGTCCACCCCCAGCATGATTACTGAGGATTGGCTTGTCCAGAACCATCAGGAGCCATATAAAGTAGAGGAAGTATGCAAAGCCAATGAGCCTTGTACAAGCTTTGCGGAGTGTGTGTGTGATGAAAATTGTGAGAAGGAAGCTTTGTGTAAATGGCTTCTGAAGAAAGAAGGAAAGGATAAAAATGGTATGCCTGTGGAACCAAAACCTGAGCCTGAGAAGCATATAGATTCCCTGAATATGTGGCTCTGTCCTTCCAGAAAAGAGGCAGCAGAACAACCTAAAGCACCAAGAGCAATGGCTCCTTCTAGAATTGCTGATTCCTTCCAAGTCATAAGGAACAGTCCCTTGTCAGAGTGGCTCATCACACCCTCATGCAAAGAAGGATGTCCCAAGGAAATGGCTGGTACCGAGGACAGAGCTGGCAAACAAAATCTTATGAGCCCTGTGGCCACTTCCTGGTGTCCCTTTAACACAGCTGACTGGGTCTTGCCAGGAAGGAAGACGGGAAACCTCAGTCAGTTATCTGCAGGAGAAGACAAGTGGCTACTTCGAAAGAAGGCCAAGGTGAGCAGACATCAAAATAGCACCATTTGAAATACATCTAATATATTTTTACTTTCTTAATCCCAAACCTTGCAAATGGGCCACATCCTTAAATATGTTAAATGTTAAATTTGGCTTAAGTATTAATTTTGGTGCCATGTTAGCAACAGAATGGAGGATTTGTGATTATTCAGACTGAAAGTTTTGTGCATTTTCTGGGCCCCTAACCCCCATCCTGCAGGAAAAGAAAAAACCCCAGCCTGTTTTATTGCTATTTATGGAAAAGATCAGGGGTAGAGACAACAATGGTAGCCTTTGCTCTTGATTGTTAGTGAGAATGGCCAACATTTATTCTTTATAGACATTACACTATTTAGGAGATAAGTTGGTCTCATGACTCCCAGTTGTCATGCACCACCCCTCTTTTTGTCTTCTTGCAGGAAGTATTACTTAATTCACCCCTACAGGAGGAACGTAACTTTCCCCCAGACCGTTATGGCCTCCCAGCAGTCTGTGATCTCTTTGCCTGTATGCAGCTTAAGGTTGATAAAGAAAAGTGGTTGTATCGAACTCCTCTACAGGTGGGTGTGTGCCATTAGTGTAAATATTACAGATTTTAGCTGCTTATAAATGTTTTGTCTTATATATGAATGCATACTTTGCCCACTGAACCATATTCCTATCAATGATATGTGTATTAGGTGAGAGTGGGAGACAGGGATATCCTAAAAATTTCATGTATTTCACTTCAACTTCCTTTATGAAATAACTAGGACAGACTTGAAAATGACCTTTCTAGATAATGTAGCTGTCGGGAATTTTCAGAGCCTGTGTGGATTCTAGTAGCTTATGGAGAAATGAGTCAGAGCTTTAGGGTGGGGAGAAATTTGCTTTTATCCTACAGTGAAGTGACTTTGTAACTGTGGGCTTTTCTTTACAGATGTGAAGGAGTGGAGTACCACTGTCAAGCACCTCTTCTGCAAATTATCACACATCCATGAGCCAAGTAACTGTGGCTTACCAAATCTTTGTGTTTCTGGGTCTGACCAGTCAGCTTAGTTCCTTTCCTGCCTTTGAACTAGTGAAGAGAAATAAGTCATCAAATTATGAGTTACCATGTGAAAGAAAAAGGCTGTTTGTTGATGCTGAGGTGATTCGGTTCCTTCTTAGAGAAGTATTAACTTAATTCACCTTTACGCTAGAAACAAGGCATCTTGGTGGATAGGTCTTTTTCACAAGCCTCCATGGCTCCTTAGATTGGGTTGTTACTAGAAGTACATTAAAACACTGTAGTTTCAAAAATGATAGTTCTATAATCAAGGTGTGTTGAGGTATTCTAAAGCTAGTCAACTTCCCTAACCTTTTGACTGCCGTTTAGATCCTTCCCTTGCTGTGGGTTTACTTCCATTAGTGGTAGAAATAATGATTCTTCTGTTTAATTAACCTTGCCAATAGAGTGATTTTTTTCCTACCAAAATGTGTGTAACAATCTTGGCAATTTTTGATATTAATTACAAAACATTTTAGCCTACGTTAGATTCTACATTATTTTTCTTTTTTTGAAAGAAACTCAGCTACTGCGAATTTTGCCTTTATTCCCTTCTTTAAATGTCATTGAAGTATCTAGTGAGCTCATTTAAGAAGGGCCTTGTATTGCTTCAAGACTATATTCAGGGTAGTCCTAGCTTCTTTCAAAATATTCTGAAGAACTGTAGGCAAAAGAGCCCCAGTGCCAACTAATCAAAGAGCAGAAAGCAAGACATGTTGGAAATGTAGTACTTGAACTATTCACTGTCCTAAGGGTTACTGGTATATCCTGTGTAAATGGAAGCTGAACGTGACACATGGTGCTTTTAACTAGGAATACATTAAATGTCCTCTCACTGCAAGCATAGCATACCTATACCTCTGAAAGTATAACGCAGTGACGTTTTAGTGAACAGGCCATTTTGAACACTTGTGCCTTGGGTGTTTATTGAAGCTTTATGAAAACTATTGATGTTTTCTCAATATCCTTTAAGTCATGCCCATGCTTTAAAGTTTCTCTGTAGGAGAGAAATGGGATTTGTAATGTTTTTAAATTCTCTGAGATATCTTAGCTGCTTTCCAGGCTTTTAAACTATTAAGCCACTCAACTTGCCTGTGTTATTGGAAATAACTTTTCAAGTTGTGATATGGTCCTCTAGAAAGCCCTTTTGGGGAACCTTCAGAATCTGTGTCATTGCCATACAGCTTCATTAGAATTCTTGAGCCACAGCTGAAAAGAGCCTCTTAGATACCATTCAGTCCCCCCAGATACCATTTAGAACTTTAATAATAAAGGTGGTGGTAAAAACTTCAGGAGCCTTTACATTATCTTATGTTGCAGGAAACTTGATAGTTTGAGGTTTAACACACTGTGTAGTCCTAAATTTACATTAATCACTATGCTAATGAATATGTAAAACATTCTTTTGCATTGATGCATTTTGTACCTCCCTCCATTAAAAGCATAACAGCCATAGTTGTCGTGTGTCTTTGTAAAACTACCTTGTCTGTCACAAAATGTTCTATCAAATTATATAAATATAACTGAGTACAGCTCAAACAACATAAAAAATTATTTTTATGGTCACTTAAAATATCCATATATTTTATCCATAATTTTATGAATCTAAAATTAGCAAAGTACAGGTTATCACTGCTGACTTCCATTTTCACTCCTTTTCTGCAAACTCTTCACATCTACTGTGTGTGGGTGTGTGTGTGTGTGTGATTTTTTTTGTGAGGATGAGCTAACATCCACTGCCTTTCCTCTTTTTTGCTGAGGAAGACTGGCCCTGGGCTAACATCCGTGCCCATCTTCCTCTACTTTACATGGGACGCTGCCACAGCATGGCTGACAAGCGGTGCATCCGTCTGCACGCAGGGTTCTGAACCTGTGAACCCTGGGCTGCTCAAGTGGCGTATGCGAACTTAACTGCTACGCCACCCAGCTGGCCCCTACTCCTTTTAAATTTTAATCTGCTCTGTTGCACATGAAATATATTAAACTTTTTTTAACTAGAGGACTTCAGCTATGGTTCAGTGCTTTTCTGCCAGATTCCTTCTTACTAGAGGCATCCAAAAAGGCTCTAATTTACTTTTCCCAATCATAATAACCACCAGTTGTTTAATACACTACTCTAATGGAATAATGGTTAATCTGAAATATCTTGAGGTTGGTCAGTGTCAACTGTATTGGAGAAAAATCTTATCCTAGCTGTTAATGCCACCAGTAGCCCTTAATTTCAACACAAATGTGAAAACGTGTTTTAGCCTAGTTGGGGCAGAAAAAAAATGCCAAGCAGAACTTTCACTTTATACCCACAAAGATGCCTCTAATGGAGATACCCACTATGTTTATGTTAGAGTTATGACTTTGGTTCTATTTCACCCTTTATTGGGAATACAGGGCAATATTACACTTTCAGATCATTAAATGAACAAACGTGGTGATATAGATGACAAGCGTGACCTGAATTCTGGGAATAAGTGGTTTTCCAGTTCAAGGGGTAGGAGAGAACAGGTGCAAGATCTTCTTCAAAGGAGAAGACAACCACATTACTCAGCCACCAAAGGGTTTTGGCTTCAACTCATTAATGGCTGGAAGGGGTGCCAGTCCTGGTCAACCATCCATGATCTTCATCACAACAAACTGGAATCCCCAATTTTTCAAAGTAATTGTAGGTAGAAGAGAGAATAACTCCAGACTGACTTATAAATTGATTTGGATAACTACTAAAGTGTCCTCTGTTCACAAGTTGGCAAAATCTTCAGAGTGACTGTTGGAGCAAGGAGCCTTTCATATGCTCCCAGTTATTATATAGAGCATAGAGGCTGGTAAGTGTTAGTCCTGTTAGACCACCTCGTGCTATCCCTCGAAGACCACCTTGGGGAGAGAGAGAAAAAAAATAAAACAGCCTTGCATTGCATAGTGTTCTAGCATCCAAGGGTTAAATAAGAATAACATAAAATTGAGACACACCATTCATGTTTGTAAGTATTCCATCCCAAACAATACAAGTTTTAAAAGTAATATAAGACACCATGACTGAAGTTCAAGAAATAACCTAAATCACTTGTTTAATACATATATTTTCATATTCACAACCTTTTTTCTTCTTTTCACAATTTGTACCTAAGATCACCATCATTAATAATTTCTTGATTTTTCTCAATCTGACTGTTCCTATGGAACACTTTTGGACAAGATCTTATGCTGCTTATTATTAAAGTCCCAACCAGATCAATAATTTCCTGCTAGTCATACAGTTTATAACTTCACTGGCATTGTCAATTGATTTAAGGCTGTAATGTAAACAAGGTTACACCCTCTTTGGAAACAGGATTAACAGCCTTTGGACTCTGGACAGGTCCTCTAAATATTAACTTTGAAGACTCAAGAAGTAGTAGTGATAAGATGGCTATAATCAAGCTTTGAGTTAGGAGCTGATGAAGCATCAACTCCCTCGTTCCCCACTCCTACACTGATGTGTCAGATAATTGTCTACAACTAATGAGCAATGAGGCACTTAGCATCATCATAGTAGTTGAAAAACATTCAAGGATTAGACTTTGAACTATTTTTGCTTCACAACAAAACAATTTTTCATGTGGAAAAAAATCAGCAATAGATATTTCACATGAAATGCAGTAACAAATGTTTCAATCAGTTATCTGAAAATAGTCCTCAAGTCTAATGTGGAGGAATGGAGGTACAAAAGAAGCTTTAAAGAAATACTGGATGTTTTCTTACAGTTTCACGAACAAGTAAGGACCATAAATTTCAGGTAGCCTATACTGTACTTATGATTTTGTTCCAAGTCTTGTGTTAGGAAGGCAAAGGTGGAATGGAGTTGTGGCCCACTGGTTAACTTACTAGAGGCCCTTTAGCTATGAGCCAGTCAATTCTGTGAAATTCAGTGATGTTACGAGTTAGAAGACTTCAGACGGACCATTTCTGCAATGAATGTCCTGCCAGATGGCTTCTGCTGATAGATTAAAGGGCCACTCCCTATAGGAGCCTCTCTAGTCTGAAGACTTCTGATAGCTGACCTGCTTAGGCTTCCACTGCAAAGTGCCCTAATTATCTCACTTAAGCAGACCCGAAAGAAATTGCAGACATCATCTATAAATAGCTGTCAAATATGTGGGAGGGGGATCAGAAACATTAAAAAAGAATTAAAGTAAATGGGAACTATCTCCTTGAAGTCCACATCATTTCCTTACATCGTCTTGCCATATTGAGACTAGGCATGGCAGGTGAGTTTGCAACTGTATTCAAAGTGGTTCAAAAATTATAAAAGTAATATACACTCAACCTGCTAACTTAAAACAATCTACTCAGTTTAATAAGGATCTACCTTGCTTTGACTAGTAAGTCAATAAAATGTAGTGAAAGTCTGAAAGTGAAGTATAATTACACTAAGTTTTCTGCAACAGCATCACTATGGCTCAGTTATTAGAGCTAAACTTTGAGTGTACTGAGGGTTCTTTCAAGCAGGTTACAATAATATACTACTACTGTAACTCCAATCTGAATCAACACAAAGCAAAGCAAAAGCTAAGGTGGCCTTACTGCTGTTTATTTAGTAGAAAAATGATGGAGAGCAGGTAGTTGAAAGGACAATAATTTTGCAGACACTATTTCCTGGGACCAAACATTCAACTTTAGACTAACTTCCCTGGACCTTTAGTTGATTACAGATCCATAGGACTCAAGTCTGCCCGCTGGTTTGGAAAACAGCTGCAAACTGTTCGTTACAGTGGGCCCTTGGCTTTGAGTGTCCTAAGGACATGGCTTCTACTTGGCTCTTTTGGAAGGATTTTCACACTAGTTCTCAGTTATCAAACAACAAGCCTCCTCGGGCACAGGCACTAGGGGTAACGTAATGAAATCGGGAACTATAAGGCTTTAAGATCTTTGGGATGTCAGCTGGCATATTAAGTGTCCCTTAAAAGAACAATTTTATCCCCCAGAAAGCTTTCTACTTTTCTAACTAAAATGAAACTAACTTAGTTCAAGTCAATTAAGTAACCTTTTCTAGCTTTCAAAGAAAGTAATTTCCAGCAAGAAGACACCAAACATACACAGTGTTTGATTTACTAAACACAGTTAATCCTGACTCAAGGGTAGCCATTTATCACATACCAGCCATGTTTTAGTTTTAACTCTTCCCATTAATTCCAGGGTTTTCCAACTGGTTGATCTGTTAAAAGTTTGAGGGCCTTGGCTTTAGGCTTTCTATAATCAAACAACTTCTGCCCAACTAAGCACAGGAAGTTGATTAGCAAATATACTTGCTTTGAAAACAGAGTAACCAAATAAGGCCAATGGTCAATCTCTACAAACTAAACAAACATGAGATTTGTGTTTCACAGTTTTACCTTCTATCTTTTGGATCCTTACACAACTCTTCCAGAAAGGGCAAATATTACCTCTTCTAAACATGGGGAAATGAGGCCCAGAATATTTAAGTGCCTTGTTTGTGGAGTATAGAGCTGGCAGAGCTAACACACTGAAATGACAATCACTTTAGAACAGAAATCAGCAAATTTTTCTTAAAATGGCCAAAAAGTAAATATTTTAGGCTTTGAAGGCCCAAAGGCTATTATGTAGGTACTTATATAACCATTTAAAACAACTACTTACAAATGTAGAACACATTCTTAGCCTGCAGACAGTGAACAGATAGGCATCCGGCCAGCAGGAGTTGGTGGCCCCTGCTGTAGAGGAACAGCCTTCCCTACACACTGAGATGGCTACTAAACACCATTCAAAATTGTTTTGCACTATTTAACTTGAAAAAATTTTGTTAAATTTCCTATTTTTAAAATTGCGGTAAAATACACAGAACATAAACTTTACTATTTTTAAGCATACAGTTCAGTAGCATTAAGTATACTGGCACTGCTGTGCTACCAACACCACCATCCATCTCCAGAGAACTTTTCTCACCTTGCAAAACGGAAACTATGTACTCATTAAGCAATAACTCCCCTCTTCCCCCTCCCAGTCTAATGCCTAATTTAATTTTTATGTTGATATATCTTTTCACTTTTCTTTAATTTTTATTTTTATCCAAGTAGTCCATATACATAATTTTTAAAGTCAAGATAGTACTAAAAGATTTTAATGATGCACAACAGTCTGGTACACTCACCATCCTCACTCTAATTCCTAGTTCCTAAAGGCAACTACTTTAATTCTTTGCTCCTTACCTTCATGTTTCTAAACAACATGATTATCTTGCTATTTCTTGATTTTTCAATCTTAGAAACTGTCTATTGACTTCCTACTAGGAAAACTGTGTTGTCTTGTAAGAATTGTACAAAATGTGCGTATGGTGGAAAGAAGTCACTGCTTTATATAGGTTATCTCATTTATAAGTCTGTGAAGGAAGAGAGGTCACCCTTGTTTTTTATAGACAAAGAAACTGAAATTCAGACAAGTTACTCTCTTGTTCACACAGCTCTTTAGTGATCAAGTCAAATCCAGCCTGACTCCAAAGCCCATTGTCTTTTCACCATGCCTCCAGGAAACGGAAAGGAAAAATCAGCAAAATTTCTTGAAAGGGCTAATTAACGGTTGAGCTGGGCTCAATAATGATGGACTGGATTTCAAATTTATCTGTTTGGTCATAGGATGTGCATGAGGAAGGTGTGAGAGAAACGTCTGGAAAGATAGGTTAGGATTAGAACAAGGAAGGCTACAGTGAGAAGTTTAAATTTAGGTTGAAAGGCAGTGTGTCATCATCAAAGGTTTCTGGACAGGGAGTATGAGAATTAGAACCATCCTTGAGGAAGATTAAGCTAGAAATAGTAGATAAGATAGATGGGCAGTAGAAGCCTCAAGTCAAAATGGTCAATGAAAAATACTGTCACAGAAGTTCAGGGCCTGTGATAAGGGCCTCAGCTCAGGTGACTGGCGGTGAACTTCACAACTGATGAAATGGGGGACGGTGAGAGAAAGGCAGAAATCAAAGGTGACTGGGTCACTAGAAGGCTGTTTCCTGTTTCCTTTTTTTTTTTCTTTCTTTGCTTTGTTATAGAGTGGAAACAACATGTGTGACTTTGAACAGCACAGGAGCTAGCGTTCCTGGGCTTCCCTCACCACTGCCCCATCCAGCCCTTACTTGCAATCCCAGTTCTTCCATGCAAGACTAAACTCACTACAATTTCAGTTGTTTTGGACTCCTCACATTGCTGTGCCCTTTTAGGACTATTTTTTGCCAGATTCTTAGTCTTTTGGGGTGGTTGCTGTTCTGCATGTGGCAGGGAGTGTCCCAGACCCCTTTGAGAATCTTACAGAAGTTTTAGAGGGTTTATAAACCCTGAGTTAACATCTCCTGGTGTAAACTCTATACTGAGGAGAAGGGTGAATTTAACTCTCTGGAAGTTACAATAAACAATTTAAGGCTTATAAGTAAATGGAAATGCTAGTATTTAGAAGGTAAGAATTAATCAAAGTCCAGTTAAGCCAAATTCTTTACAGTGGCCCATGAAGCTCTATCTTCTCTCTGATTTGGTCCCTTGATGCCTTTCTACTACAGATTCTACTACTCTTCCCATTGCCTTTTGAATCTCCAGAGCCTTTGTTCTTGTTATCTTTACCTAAATCACTCCTTCCTGACATCCACCTCACATGCCTCCTCATCTGTCTATCTTTGTTCAAATATCACCTTCTCCTTAGCTTGTCTTAAACAACTTGGTACATAGTCATGCATGTATGCCTTAGTTTGATATAGGATAAATTGCTGAAAGTTAGATTACTTGAGCAAAGGATCTACATACTTAAAGTATTAATAACTTTATTATGCCAAATTGCCCTTCAAAGTACTTGCTTAGCTTTGCCAATATTCAGTGGCATTTACCATCACTTTTTAAAAGCCAGTTGGTGAAAAATATTTAATGTTTTATTTTGCTTTTCCCTGGTTGCTTGTGTGACTGAGCAACTTCATTTGTATTTTTCTCTGAAGTGCTTACTCCATTTTTTATTGAGTTGTTCAAATGATTTGTTGACATGTTTTATATATTATGGCAGTTAGCCCTTTGCCTATTATACATGTTACATGCAGTTTTAGTGCAAGAATGCTGATACTAGTAATAGAAATAAAGAAGTGATCAAGAGGCACTTTTTGGCATATCAAGTTTAATTTTGAAGGATGGCATTCATTGATAAATAGTACCTTTAACAATAACCTTAATGATAATTGCTTAATTTGAAGTATTGGATTTGTATATCTTTTTACTTTTACTTAGTTTGCTTTTATAAGATGACTCTCTTATGGAAGGCATAGGATTAACATGTGAGGGAGAAGGGGGCACCCATTTCTTTTGGTTTCTGAGGCTTTGTTTCCTGAAGATAAGGGGCCAGGCCTCTTAAACATTTCTAAGCTTATGAATGATAGCGAAACTATAGCTGTTCTTGTTCTGGTAGAATACCAGTCACTATTAAACAGATTTTCATATGCCACAGGAAATCTAATCATGACATTTCACACCCTCCGAAAAATATTTACATAGTTCATTAAATAAGCATTAGACCTGAACTAAAATCACATCATCAGAATTATTCCTTTAAACTAGCCTCTTTTCAGTCTGACAACTACCCATTTTTCTCATGTATTTTTCCTCATGATTCTCTTCCCACTAAAGCAGCTTGATACCTACGTCGAGTCATACTGCTTTCATTCCAGACTCCTTACTTTTTTTGTGGTTTGTATTTCTGAAGAGTACATTGGAGACTGGAAATATATTAGGTCAGCAGGAATTAGCCATTCCCTAAATGTACACTTCTTTCCTTAACAGTTTACACCAGCTCTAGACTAAAAGAGTGCCTCAACTCTTTTCCAAACAAACCCTTGAATCTGGAAGTTGAAGTTATATTTATATTTATGCCACACAAAATTCATAATTCTGTGATCTGTCTTCTTAAGTTTATTCTAAACCAGAAATCAATAAGACACTGATTTGTCAGAGTGATTTTGATGTGCTGAACTAAACTGTTCGGCCAGGAACTGTGAACCAATGTTGGAACTGTAGGTTAGCAGATTATTAACCTCCTCCATGTTCCACAACTGCAATGGAAACTGAAATCCACTTGTCACCTGACATGGAATTAATGCATATTCTTTTCTGCTTTTGTTCTTCTGAGCCAAAAGCTTTCCCTTCCATAATTTATGTTGGAAGCTGTGTTATAAATGCTATACAAGGAAGTCCTTGACAGAAATAGCTAGGCTCCTATTTCTTTTGATAATAATAAGTATTTTGCCTTTTTCCTTTCTATCATTTAAATACACACAATATGTCTTAAATTAAATGATAATTCAGTACATTCTTATATTCAGGGCTGTCCTTAACACAGGAAATGCTACAGTGGCTTACCCTGAGTAAGAAAATAGCAAGTGGTGGGGACTGAGCTGGGGCTTCAGTGCCCATCCACCGGGGGAGAGGCAACTCCCACTCAGCTCCAGCCGTTTGCCACCAGGCATGTGAGCCTGGTGTCTTCTATTCGTTCAAAAGAAGCTGGAATTCCAGATTTTTGTGTGAAATCTTCACTTTTTTAAATATTAATTTGATCTTTTGTAAACATAATTTAGGCCAACTAAACTCTTGCTGGCTGAGGGTCACCCTTGTGCTACCAATTAAAGTTTTAAATTCTTTTGTCGGACCCTAAAGACTTTGAACGAGCAAGTATTTTTAGGTTTTTAACAAGGTTTTGCTATGCCAAGGTAACACTTTCATGGACATAAGAAGTATTTACTGTCGGACTCTACCTGGGAGCTGTTTATGTGTGTACACACAAGCACATGTATTGCAAGAAGTACTATGAGCTCTTGGGGAAAAAATTCCAAATTTGATCCATTTTCAATATATAAAAAGCCTCCTGATCTCAGATACATCAGGAAATCTTGGATTTTATAATCCTATTGAGACTTCTCTCATTTCTTTCTAGTAAAAAAAGAAGCAAAAATGCAATGAGACATTTGTGATGAAGGAATTATTAAAAAATAATTACTCAGATAATCAAGTGTCTAATGCATAATAATCAAACAAAACTACTTTTCAGAGGCATGATTATAGAATGTGTGTAGTTTAAGCCATTTAAAACAGAAATGTGATGAAAAATTTGAGACTGTCACTAGTTATGTGACCTTTAGAAAAAGGTCATCTTAATACTGTGCTCATCTATAAAATTAGGATGTGATGATTACCACTTCACAGAGAGTCAGATGAGACAAGTTATTTAAGTGTTTACTTCTGAGGGTATAATCATAACTCAGTGAATGTTAATTTCTTTTCCATCTTAGAGGAGAATTTGATCTCCACCTGCGTCATTTTGGCTCAACTCTCAGGTTTTTTTTTTTTTTCTCATTGAGCTAACAGAGGTGTACATCATTATATTTCAGTTTCTGTGTAGACTACATCATGTTCACTATTCAAAGTCTAATTGCCATCCGTCACCATACACGTGTCCTTTTACAACCCTTTCACCCTCCCCTCTCCCCTCCTCCCCTCTGGTAACCACCAATCTATTCTCTGTGTCTATGTGTTTGTTTGCTGTTGTTTTTTATTTTCCACATATGAGTGAAAGCATACAGTACTTGTCTTTCTCTGACTTATTTCACTTAGCATAATGCCCTCAAGGTCCATCCGTGTTGCCTCAAATGGCAAGATTTCATCTTTTCTTTATGGCTGAGTAGCATTTCATTATATATACACACACACACCCCACATCTTCTTTATCCATTTGTCCTTTGATGGGCACTTAGGTTGGTTCCAAGTCTTGACTAATGTGAATAATGCTGCTATGAACATAGCGGTGCATACATCTTTTCGAATTAGTGTTTTTGTGTTCTTTGGATAAACACCCAGCAGCAGAATAGCTGGATCAAATAGTTCTATTCTTAATTTTTTGAGAAATCTCCATACCGTTTTTTATAGTGGCGGCACCAATTTATACTCCCAGCAGTGTATGTGCTTGTCTCCACATCCTCTCCAACACTTATTTCTTATCTTTTAATAACAGCCATTCTGACAGGCATGAGGTGATATCTCATTGTAGTTTTGATTAGCATTTCCCTATAATTAGTGATGTTGAACATCTTTTCATGTGCCTGTTGGCCAGCTGTATATCTTCTTTGGAAAAATGTCAGCTCAGATCCTCTGCCCATTTTTCAGTTGGCTGGTTTTTTTTGTTGTTGAGTTGCATGAGTTCTTTATATACTTTGGACATTGACCCTTTATTGGATATATAATTTGCAAATATCTTCTCCCAACTGGTAGGCTATCTTTTCATTTTGTTGATGGTTTCCTTTGCTGTGAAGATGTAGTTTGATGTAGTCCCATTTATTTACTTTTCCTTTTATTTCCCTTGCCTGAGGAGACATGATTCTCAAAAAGACACTGCTAAGGCTGATGTTGAAGAGCATACTGCCTGTTTCCTTCTAGGAGTTTTATGGTTTCAGGTCTTACATTCAACTCTTTAATCCATCTTGAGTTAATTTTTGTGTATGGCCTAAGGAAATGGCCTACTTTCATTCTTTTGCATGTGGCTGTCCAGTTTTCCCAACACCATTTATTGAAGAGACTTTCCTTTCTCCATTGTATGTTCTTGGCTCCTTTGTTGAAAATTCAGGTGTCCACAGATGTGTGATTTATTTCTAGGCTTTCAATTCTGTGCAGACACACTGATTTGTGTGTCTGCTTTTGTGCCAGTACCATGCTGTTTTGATTACTATAGCTTTGTAGTATATTCTGAAATCAGGGATTGTGATGCATCCAGCTTTGTTCTTTTTTCTCAGGATTACTTTGGCTATTTGAGGTCTTTTGTTCCATGTAAATTTTAGGATTCTTTGTTCAATTTCCATGAAAAATGTCATTAGGACTTTGATAGGGACTGCATTGAATCTGCAGTTTGCTTTAGGAAGTATGGACATGTAAACTATATTAATTCTTCCAATTCATGAGCATGGAATGTCTGTCCATTTCTTTGCATCTTCTTCAATTGCTTTCAATAACGTTCAGTGTATAGGTCTTTCACCTTTTTGGTTAAATTCATTCTTAGGTATTTTATTGTTTTTGTTGTTACTGTAAATGGGATTATATGCTTGATTTCTTTTACTGCTATTTCATTGTTAATGTACAGAAGTTTGACTGATTTTTGTATATTGATTTTGTACCCTGCAACTTTACTGTATTTGTGTATTACTTCTAACAGTTTTTTTGTGGATTCTTTAGGGTTTTCTATATATAAAATCATGTTATCTGCAAATAGTGACAGCTTTACTTCTTCCTTTCCATTTTGGATCCCTTTTCTTTCTTTTTCTTGCCTAGCTGCTCTGGCTAAAACTTCCAGTGCTATGTTAAATAAGAGTGGTGAGAGTGGGCAACCCTGTCTTGTTCCTGTTCTTCGAGGGACAGCTTCCAGTTTTTCACCACTGAGTCTGTTAGCTGTGGATTTGTCATATACGGCCTTTATTATGTTGAGGTACTTTCCTTCTATCATTTTATTCAGGGTTTTTATTGTAAATGGATGCTGTATCTTGTTGAATGCTTTCTCTGCATCTACTGAGATGATAATGTGATTTTTATTCTTCATTTTGTTAATGTGGTATGTGTATCTTGTTGATTGATTTGTGGATGTTGAACCATCCCTGCATCCCAGGAATAAATCCCACTTGATCATGGTGTATGATCCTTTTAATGTATTGTTGTATTTGATTTGCTAGTATTCTGTTGAGGATTTCTGCATCTAAGTTTATTAGGAATATTGATTTTTAATTTTTTTGTAATAGTAAAAATAATATTTGTGTGTTAATGTGTTGTCCCTGTCTGGTTTTGCTATCAGGGTAATGTTGGTCTCATAGAATGAGTTAAGAAGCATCCCTGTCTCTTCAATTTTTTGGAAGAGTTTGAGAAGGATAGGTATTTAAGTCTTCTTTGAATGTTTGGTAGAATTCACTGGGTAAACCGTCTGGTCCTGGACTTTTGTTGTTTGGGAGGTTTTTGATTACTGTTTCAATCTCCTTATTAGCGATCAGTCTTATATTAAGATTCTCTATTTCTTCTTGATTCAGTTTTGGAAGGTTGTATAATTCTCAGAATTTATCCATTTCTTCTAGATTAACCAATTTATTGGTGTATAGCTTTTCACAGTATTCTCTTATAATCTTTTGTATTTCTGTGGTATCTGTTGTAATTTCTCTTTAATTTCTGATTTTATTTATTTGAGCCTTCTCTCTCTTCTTCTTGGTGAGTCTAGCTAAATGTCTGTCAATTTTATCTTTTCAAAGAAGGAGTTCTTAGTTTCATTTATCTTTTCTATTATCTTTTTAGTCTCTATTTCATTTATTTCTGCTCTGATTTTTATTTCCTTTTTTTCTACTGATTTGGGGCTTCATTTGTTCTTCTTTTTCTAGTTCCTTAAGGTGTATTTGTTAGACTGTTGATTTGAGATTTCTGCTTTGTGAGGTAGGCCTATATTGCTATAAACTTCTCTCTTAGTACCACTTTTGCTGTATCCCATAGATTTTGGTATGCTGTATTTTCATTTTGATTTGTCTCTAGGCATTTTTTGATGTTTCCTTTGATTTCTTCATTGATCCAATAGTTGTTTAGTAGCATTTTGTTTAATTTCCACATATTTGTGGCTTTTCTAGTTTTCTTCTTGCAGCTGATTTCTATTTTCATACTGTTGTGGTCAGAATAGATGCTTGATATTATTTCTGCCTTCTTAGATTTATTGAGACTTGTTTTGTGGCCTAATATGTGAGCTATCCTGGAGAACGCTGCATGCACATTTGAAAAGAATGTGTATTCTGCAGTGTTTGCATGGAACACTGTATTTATCTATTAAGTCCATCTGGTTCAATGTGTCATTTAAGGCTAATGTTTCCTTATTGATCTTCTGTCTGGATGATATATCCATTGACGTAAGTGGAGTGTTAAAGTCTCTTACTATTGTTGTGTTAGTCAATTTTTCCTTTTATGTCTGTTAATATTTGCTTTATGTATTTAGGTGTTCCTATGTTGGGTGCATAGATCTTTACAAGTGTTATATCTTCTTGTTGGACTGTTCCCTTTATCATTATGTAATGCTCTTCTTCGCCTCCTGTTACAGTTTTTGTTTTAAAGTCCATTTTGTCTGATATAAGTATCGCTACCCCAGTTTTCTTTTCATTTCCATTTGCATAGAATATCTTTTCCATCCCTTCTCTTTCAGTTTATGTCTTTAGGTCTGAAGTGTGTCTCTTGTATGCAGCATATATATGGGTCTTGTTTTTTTAATCCATTCAGCCACCTTATGTCCTTTGATTGGAGCATTTAGTCCATTTACATTGACAGTAACTACTGATAAGTATGTATGTATTGCCATTTTGTTCCTTTTTTTCTGGATGTTTCTGTAGTTCTTCTCTCTTCCTTTCTTCTTCTTTTGCTGCCTTGTGGTTTGATGGCTTTCATTAGTGCTATGATTGGTTTCCTTTCTCTTTATTTTTTATTTACCCATTCTAGGTTTTTAGTTTGTGGTTACACCATGAGGTCCATATATAATAACCGATGTAAATAATAATCTGTATTAAGTGGATGGTCTCTTAAGTCTGACCTCTTACTAAAAGCCCCACACTTTTACTCCCCGCACCCCCGACATTTTATATCAGACAGCAAGTCAGGGAGATTCAAAGCATGGAAAGGGTTTGACGTGAGTTGCTGGCTTGAAGATGGAGAGGGCCACATGGAAAGCAAGAGAAGGAATAAACTCTGGCAGTGATCAGTTATCTTTGAAGAGGACCTGGAGTCCCAGTTGAGAACCACAGCCCCAGCCAATACTTTCATTTCAGCCCAATGAGACACTGAGCAGAGGCTGTGCTGTGCTTCTGGCCACAGGATTGAAAAGAGATCAGATAGCAGCTCTCTCCAAAAGTAGGAAGACCTTGCTTTTATCTCTGAAAAGTGAAGCAGAATAGCAATGCCGCTTTCACCTGTAGTAAGTGAAAGCCTCCCTTCCTTTCTTTCTTGATTTGTTGAAGGAACTTTCTGAAACAGTTTTCAGGATTGTGGGTCCCCTTTCTTGTGTCCTTTCCCTTTGAAAGGACAGAGTTTTGATTATTTTTTCAAAATT
This sequence comes from Tapirus indicus, assembly GCA_031878705.1. Taxonomy (NCBI): domain Eukaryota; kingdom Metazoa; phylum Chordata; class Mammalia; order Perissodactyla; family Tapiridae; genus Tapirus; species Tapirus indicus. Next base: position 79,336,384 of record CM062921.1, read on the forward strand.
CAACAGTATTTAGTTCACCTATGTTCATAACAGCATTATTCAGCCAAAGGTGGAAGCAACTCAAGTGTCCACTGACAGATGAATTGATAAAATGTGGTATATATGTACAATGGAGTATTATTCAGCCTTAACAAGGAAGGAAATTTTGATACATGCTATAACATGGATGAACCTTGAGGACATTATGCTAAATGAAGTAAGCCAGTCATAAAAAAACAAATACTGTACGACTCTACTTACATGAGGTACCTAAGGTAGTCAAATTCATAAATATATAGAGTAGAATGGTGGTTGCCAGCAACTAAAGGAAGCAGAAAATGGGGAGTTGCTGTTTAACGGGTACAGTTTCAGTTTTGCAAGATGAAGAAAAGTTCTGGAGACTGGCTGCACAATGTAAATTATAATTAACATCACTGAACTGTACACTTAAAAAATGGTCCAGGGGCCGACGCAGTGGCTTAGTTCACGCTTGGCAGCTCGGGGTTCGTGGGTTCGGATCCCGGGCACCTGCCAACACACTGCTTGTCAGCCATGCCGTGGTGGCGTCCCATATAAAGTAGAGGAAGATGGGCACAGATGTTAGCCCAGGGCCAGTCTTCCTCAGCAAACAGAGGAGGATTAGCAACGGATGTTAGCTCAGGACTGGTCTTCCTCACACACACAAAAAATGGTCCAGATGGTCACTTTTATGTTATGTGTATTTTACCAAAATTAAAATACAAAATCAAAAATAAAACCCAAAATAACCATGAGGTTTCAGAAAATACTAGATTATACTGCAAAAATGTATAAAGTTTCCTTTGAAACTATGAATAAAAAGCAACTTCAAGTATATTAAGAGATAGCTCTCCATTCAATAGTACCTACCTGTACATTTATACAACATGCCCGTCATAGTTCCGGCTGCTACTGTGTTGAGGTCATCTTCTGCACCTCGTGTTTTCTCAATGATGACACCAAATGCACTATAGAGCAAAGCTGCAGGGGAAATGGAACTGATCAGTAATAAATAAGTGACTGAAGGTCAGTATGGCAATAACATTTAGATAAACGTATCCTACAGACATCATTCTATAAGTGTTCAAAGATATATAAAGAATGATCACTGGTACACTATTTGCAATAGCAAAAGACTTGCAATAAATGAAATGCCTACCAAGAGGGGACTGATCCAGAAAGGGACCTTCCTTTCTGGAAATACTATATAATGAAATACTATATACTCACTTAAAACAAAAAGCAGCAAGAGTTATGTTCACTTATAAGTAACACAGGCACATGTGTGTGTGACTCTGGATATGCAAAGAAAATGTTGGGAAAGATTTAAAAGAAACATTAATAGTAGCTGTTTATGAAAAGTACCACTGGGGAGTCCCAGGAAGAATATCTTTAATTTTCACTTATATTTTATTTATAATAGCTGTACTTTGAATTTAGAAACAAAAACACATATATTTCTATTTTAAGAAAAACATAACAAAAATGTGAGGTTTGGTTCCTACACATGTAAAAACTGTAACTCTGGCACTAGTTTAGTTTTGATAAGATCTTCACCCTAAACCACCCTTCTTCTATGCCTGTAAGGATTCCCACTAGCCATGAATGCATTAATCCTCTTCCTTTCCCTTTCTCAAAATTATAGCCACATCTGACCCTGTCAACATTACACCAAGCTCAGCCTTATAACTCCTCTGTTGTAATGTTTTTATACTTCTATAAAGGCTCTTCCCATTGCAACTTATTTAACTGAAACTGAACTTAAGCAGAACATTGTTTCCATATTACAATGGGAACACACAAGGTAACTGGCCATCCCAGTTTGCCCAGGACTGAGGGGTTCCTGGAACATGCGACTTGCAGAGCTAAAACTAAGAAAGCCCCAGGCAGACCAAGACAGCCGATCACTCTAGGTATATAAACAATCAAGAGAAACAAAGGAGGGTGATGTGTATGGGGGTGGGGGCAATGGGGGCATGAGCAGCATATGGAAGCAGCCATTTACTAGGATCCCAAATGTGAATCTGACTTAACAGTGTGAAAATGTACTGCCTTCAAATCCCATGACAAGGCTAGGATCTTACTCCTCACAACAGAGGCTTTCCCATCTTTTCAATGAGATGCCTACATTTTTCCTTACTTAATCTGCCACAATTAAAAGATTTTCAGACTTTCAACTAAGTTACCAAGAAAACCTTGGATGTTAGGGCGTAAATGCCACAAGTAGGTTTATTAAAAGTCATGAGTAATCAAGAGTCAATCATTTGTCAACAACACAGTACGAAATCAATCTGTTCCTAAGTACTACTAAATTACTCCTTGCTTAGAACTGAAAATGTTTTCATTATCTACAAAGGCCCTACTGCAACTCTGGCAATTAAGTCTGGGGAATCTACTCAGGTAAACAGAATGCTGAACGGGCTATTAGGAAAACAGAGCAAGAGGGCTGCATTAATCTGTCACGTCTAACTATAGAACCTTGAACCTTTTCTAACATACAAAGCCATTTGCCTTGGACCTAAATTACCTGGATTTCATTTAGTTGAAACATGATTTTATTTGGTGTCTTGCTGGACAGGAGAGTAAGTAGTGTTTAAAAAGATTTAAACATTCAGAAATGATATTCACAATGGTATTAGCACCTGGAATTATTTTGTTACGTAGTTCATGGTCATTTCCTAAGTAGTATCTACACTACTCACTAGAGTGGATTTAAACATAATTTTTAATATCCTAGGACCAGAATTTTGGTTAAATTGTTCATAATATGTGTACATTCTTTCTTTGCATTAATGACTTTTTATCAAATGAGATCTCTACTTACCCAGAGAACCTAGAGTATTAGCCCAAAGCGCCCCTTGCCTAGTTACCATATTCAAAATCCTAGCAGGGCAGAAAGAGAAAGAATCTGTATTTAGAATCCTTATTTCTCTAGTAATTTGAAAGACCATAATTTTAGCTATTTAAAACATAAAAACATAATACCCAAAGTTTTCTTAATTTTAAAACTTATCTTAATACCTCAGAATTCACTGAGGATGGCTTTTACTTTATATAAAAATAAATGAATGTTAGGTTAAACCTCCAACATTTTAGAGCACATAATTAAGGAAAATTCTTATCATTAAATATATATCAAATACATAATGGCTTTGAAGGACAGACTGGAACGTGTTTCATATGGAAGTTTACAGAAACCGACCTATGGGAAAAAACCATTATAATGTTTGAACTAGCTTACAATTAAGGTTTTTTGGGGGGAGTATATACTTCGAATATTAAGTAGAATCAAAGCATGGAATATTATAAAATATAAAGCAGAATTAAAGATAAATACTCAAAGAGTAGAAAAAAGCCATCTAACTAGACTACACGGAGAAAGCACACACTGTCTGCTTCCAGACTAGAACCAAGCAGCCAAAGTGAATGCTTAGCACACTCTCAAGGAAGCAGTTCTGCCTTACACCAGTGCCAGACGCCACCAGAACAGTGACGGAGGCAACTGGAGGAAGAAGACAGGACATTCCTCTCCCAGCAGTGTAACACCATCACAGGAATGATTCTGTCCGGACAGCTGACTACTGCTGGAAATTATGGAATCACAACAGCAAACAGTAAAAGAACTCATTTAATTAAAGAAATCAATTAATGCTCAATAGTAACAAAAATCTGTATTATTTCTAAAAGATTATTTTAAAAAATCAGCAACAATTATGGAGAAGTATATTGTTTCTAATTAATTGTTACATACTTACTAATATATTTTCAGTTCAGCAGACTGTTTTTTCATTTCTAACAAGCTTTTAATACTATTAATTTTCATTATTATATTGCTGGTGGCACTGCAAACTGGTAAAATTCTTTGGGTTGCAATTTGGCAACATACCTCCATTTATTGGGCCCTTACCTACTTCTTACTTTAATCATCTCTCAACAACCCTTAAAGACAAAAAGTATAGAAAGCTTACCTAAGATCAGAAAACAGTAAGTAATGAAGCTAGACTTTGAAACTATATAGATCTGTCTGTCTCCAAACCCTATCTTCTTTCCATTTTTAAATGCTGTCTCCCTATCTAGGAAGATCAGAATGATTATATAAAACAATGGTATAAAAGAGTTTAAAAATTTGACTTAAAAATTGCAAACCAATTTGACTCTCTCCAAAAAATTAATAACTATCATTGTTTTAAGGAACAAAGGTTATGTTTTCTAGGAGACCTTCCACTTTGAAATTGGTATTTAACATTATGACGTTGGGGATTTGTTTCAAAATAATACGGGAAGGGAGAGGACATGGGATACAACTGATCTTGGTCCTTGTTAATGGTTGTTGAGGATGGATGTTCATTGTACTATTCTGTCTACTTTTGTATATATTCAAAATTCTCCATAACACAAAAAATAAAAAAAAATTTACTGGAGTAAGGAACAAATATTAAGAATATACACATAAAAATATTCAAGGATCTGAGCTAGTAAAGCAAGGGCAGCAATCCATACAGTAACAGGAATATGGAAAACTTGACAAGCCTTCAGGTTTTTCCAAGGTCTAATTCTAGCACACTTGCTGCCATCTGCTGGCTAAGAAAGATGGAGTTTAAAGTGTCCAAAACAAAATCACGAGCCATTGAAGAATACAAACTGTGTGATTCCACTCATATAAAGTATAGAAACATGTAAAACTAAATAATATATTATTTAGGGAATATCGACAGGACTGGTCATGTTTATTTCTTAAGCAAGGTGAAACTACACGTTATATACACTTCCTGACCTTTTAAATTGTACTTTCCCTTCTCTGCAAACTTCAATTTCCTAAAAGAAGACCGTCTTATTCCTTCTGGAACTACCTCTAAGTTCTGAGATTTTCACTTAAATTTTCTTCAGCTTTCCATTTCAGAAATGGAAAGTTAAGTCAATAAGTTCAAGTCAAATAATATCAGTTCTAGTAATCACTCTTACATACTTCTTATTTCTTCACTTACCACGCATGTCCTATGGTTTTGCATGCCCCTGGAACAATCCAGATAATGTACTAGCAATTTAATGATTTGAAAAGCATGTTATATAGGCCTGCAGAATGGAACAGCTGTAGCTGAGAAGTTAGGTTGGGGTAGCACCAGCTGACTGAGGAACACTGACTCAAAAATCACTCCTTTTAAAAGCTTAGACTCAATAACCTGATTCTTTAGTTCCTTTTATTGTGAATAAGGAAAAAAAAAACCCCAAAAAATAAAAAAAATCGACCAGAGCCAGCCCTGATGGTCTAGTGGTTCAAGTTTGGCATGCGCTGCTTAGGCGGCCCAAGTTTGGTTCCCGGACACAGAACTACACCACTTGTCTGTCAGCAACCATGCTGCAGCAGCAGCTCACATAAAAGAACCAGAAGAACTTACAACTACACACAACTAGGTATGGGGGATTTGGGAGGGGGAAAGAAAGAAAAAAGGAGGATTACTGGCAACAGATGTTAGCTTAGGGAGAATATTCCCCTGCAAAATAAAAACATCAACCAAAAAATATTATCAATACTCAAAACATTTGTAATCTCAAGGTTGTGCTCACCAAGCCAACAAAGTAGAGAGTAATATTCAAACATCACTACATTGGATAATTACATGAGACTTACTGTACGTTTCTTGGTTTGGACCAGGCCATGTTCTGGGTTTCCTTCAATCCTAGCCGTAGACCATTCATTGCTCCAAATGCAGCCCCTAGTAATTCACAGTAACAATTCATCCAAATAATACAGCTTTATATTAAAAAATAACTGCACTTCTGATTCTTTTTCATTTTTATTTAATAGGAAAAGATTAGAAAATGTAAATAATGATTTTTTTTAAAACAACCCCAAAACCAGTATTCTAATTGCTTTTGATTTTAAAGGAAATTTGACTACTTAGATTGAAGACACTTAAAAAAAACTATTATAACCCACCTGTCATACAACATCCTCCAATGGTAAAGAAGGCCAGTTCAAATCTGCCCCGGGTTTTATTAGCTCCAGTCGGTAAAATAAACTCATCTGTATCCTAAAGGGATAATAACAAAAACCAAGCTGAGCTTCCCTCAAGAAACAGTACTTGCAAAGTATTGTTTAATTTTTCAAAGTAGGTTTTCACAGAAAGTAAAACCTAAATTAACTAAAACTCAACTATACTTAGTCAAACAAAAATAAAATTTTTTGCAACAAAAGCAACCGCTAAATCAAAGTGAAATGAAATATACAACATATACAGTTATGCTCACTAGTTCTTAGGAGGAATTCTTGTTCAGAACTTTGCTTCTCAATGTAAGTTTGATAGTTTGTCTGTAATTTGCCTTACTGATAAATTTAAAGCAACAGTGCAAGAGAATTTAGAAAGGACATCTCTAGAGAAAGGTAAACTGAAAGCTATGAGAAGTAACAGATGACAGAATACCAACAATTCTGAAGGAGAAAACTTTCATTCTATAGCTACTATTTATCAAGCACTACTTTACTATGTGTAAGACCAGCAATCATTAAATAAATGAGCAGAAACTAGAAAAGCAAATCGTTTGCATCAGTTATGCAAGGGCACAATTACCGTCTTAATAATTCTTAAGTGTTTGGGGTTATATATTCCTTTGATAATTTAGAAAGCTATAGACCTGCTTTCCAGTAAATACATACACAAAATTTGGTATGAACCCCTTGAAGGTCATCCAAGAATCTTAGGTTGAGAAATGCTACTGTAAGAGCACAATGACTGATTTTGCCATGTAATACACTTTTACCAAGAACACATTGAATACATTTTTGCCAAGCTTTCCATACAAAAACGGTTAAAATAAATCCCTGAAGGACAGCACACACTCTTGGCAAAAAACACTCACTGACAAGTAAACATCCCTTTGGCAAATACTGACCTTTGGTAAATGCATTCCTGATTAGGAAAACTATAGCTCTGCACTGGTTTTTGGTTTCCAGCTTGTGCCTACGTCCTTACCAAAAATTGCACAAAAAAATAAGCACATCTACTCTCATCACACAGAAATGGTCTGTTGGGCAATAATAAGCAAACTCTGAATAGATCCCATGACATGGTGTATTTATTAAACATAGTTTTGTAAATTTTGGATGCTTCCTGACTTTTAAGTTAATGACTTAGTTTTAAACTGTGCTTCCTGTTTGAGGTTTTTAGAAATGCTACATGTGATTTGATGAGGTAAATAATTATCCTTCAACCCAGAAATAGATCACTAATTACAGAGAAGGGGAAAAGAAAAGATGGTGGTGATGAACATTAGTAAGCACAAGTGTATGTCATCACTAATTCACTCTTTAGGTAGGGTCAACTATAATAAAAACACTATAAGGGTTGAAAGCAAATGTACATCAATTCACACAAAGAGCCACTTGAAAACAATGTGATTGGTTACTTGTCTTTGGGGCTTACCCTTTTCAAGGCAATAAAAATGTACTGTTTAATATAACAAAAACTGGCAATGATTTTTTGAGGGAGGGGAACCTGGCCAAATTACATGAATTCTTTTGGGGGGAAACCCCCATAACATTAAGGCTCTTAGTTTCTTTAAAAATAAGATTTACGGTTTATGATGTTATAGAAAAAACTTCTCCAAGCCATATTTAAAACTGCCAGAAATAAGCACCTAACAAAGTTGATATCAAAGTATCTTAATATAATGCATGTAGGGAAGATACACTGAAAAGTTCCTCTTAAACTTGTGCTGTGACACTGTAGAACACGTGTCACTAACATACTATCTGTGCCATTGTTTGCTAATACAGAAGAGAAATGAATCCAAGAATGGGCATCTTTGTACCTGATGAAATAGAAGGCCGAGATTATGCAAAATCTTTGTATTTCAACTAGATGACACTACGGATGTTGGAAATATTTAAATTCTCCTTGTTCTTATATGGGATGTTCTTCCGGCCTAACAAGAGGAAGACTACTTAATATAATTTTTAATATTTCAGTGAGTGTGCATAAGTAGTGACAATACAAAAGCAATACCAAGAAACCACAAATAGTGCCTGAGATAAAAGTTGTTGCCCAAAATCACTATATGGTGAGTTGACAGGTATTATTTAAGATGTCTCTATCCTTCAAAAGTATGGAAAAAATGTTCCACCAAATGCAATTTTTATTAAGGTGTAGTCTTTAAATTTAGGCTTTCCGTGGTTATTCATAATAACAATGAGACTGAGAAAACTTTTTCAATTCTGAAGTCCCTCCAGCATTCGAACGGAAGATGCCACTATAAGTGTTTGTGATTAAGCAAGAAATGACAATTTTTAAAAATATAGAATCTTCTTTTATGTCTAAATCTAATAAGCCTCCCCTGGCAATGCAGGATCACAATGTTACTGTATTTTAAAATGGAGCTAGAGTACAACCTTTAAGCTTGGGTTCAACATTTAAGCAAAATACACGTGATTAGCTTTGACATTTTCATTAAATAACTGATGGAGGGCTACTTTTAAAACAAAATCAATGAACACAGTGTTAGATAATATTTGACAAACATTTCCTACAAAAACAACCAAGTTTTAAACTGGCAAGGTCCTAACCATCACCTTGCTTCTACTTAAACACTTCAACAAGAAATGTAGCAGCTGTCAGATATTGTTAGTGATTAAACTTGGAAACAAAACATTCCAACCATTACTTTAAAAAAACCAAAACCAATTTACTGATATATAATTCATGTACCACATAATTTACCTATTTAAAGTATACAATTCAATGGTTTTTAGTATATTCAGATTGGACAACAAAGACCACAATCAATTTTAGAGCATTTTCATCACCCCAAAAAGAAACCCATGTCAATTACCAGTCATTCCCCATTTATCCCCAACCCTGGACAGCTACTAATTCACTTTCTGTTTCTTCATATTTGCCAATTCCAGACATTCCATATAAATGGAATAATACAATATGTGGTCTTTTATGACTGGCTTCTTTTTTTGTGTGTGAGGAAGACCAGCCCCGAGCTAACATCCATTGCCAATCCTCCCCTTTTTGCTGAGGAAGACTGGCCCTGGGCTAACATCCGTGCCCATCTTCCTCTACTTTATATGGGACGCCATAGCATGGCTGACAGGCAGTGTGTTGGCAGGGGCCCGGGATCTGAACCTGCGAACCCCGGGCTGCCGAAGTGCACCACCGGCCGGCCCCAGGACTGGCTTCTTTAATGTAGCAAAGTTTTCAAAGTTCACCTATGTTGTAGCATGTATCATTATTTCATTCCTTTTTTACTGCTAAGTATCATCTCATTGTATGGATATGCCACATTTAGTTTACCTATTTATCAGTTGATAAAGACATCTAGATTGTGTTCACTTTTTGGCTACTGTGAACAATGCTGATACAAGCATTCACGTACAATTGATTGTGTGGACATGTTTTCAATTCTCTTGGGTATACATCTATCAGTGGAATTACTGGGTCATATGGTAACTCTATTTTTATTATTTTAAGAAACTGCCAGACTATTTCCAAAGCAGCTATATCATTTTACATTTCCAACAGCAGTGTATGAAGGTTCAATGTCTCCATATTTTTCATTGTCTGTGTTTCTGATTACAACTATCCTAGTGGGTATGAAGTGGTATCTCATGGTTTTGTGATTTGCATTTCTCTAATTAATGATACTGAATATCTTTCATGTGATTATTGGACATTTGTATACTTCTTGGAGAAATGTCTACTCAGATCCTTTGCCCATTTTTATTTTTTTATTTTTTATTTTTATTTTTTTTTGGTGAGGAAGACCAGCCCTGAGCTAACATCCGTTGCTAATCCTCCTCTTTTTGCTGAGGAAGACTGGCCCTGGGCTAACATCGTGCCCATCTTCCTCTACTTTATATGGGACGCCGCCACAGCATGGCTGACAAGCAGTGCGTCGGCGGGCGCCCGGGATCCGAACCGGCGAACCCCGGGCTGCCAAGCGCGGACGAAACCGCTACGCCACCGGGCGGCCCCGATTTGCCCATTTTTAAATTGGCTTGTCTTCTTATGAATGAGTATCAAGAGTTTTTTAAAAAATTAAATATTCTAGATTTAAGTCCTTATCAGATATACGATTTATAGTTTGTAGGCTGTCATTTCCTTTTCTTTATGGTGTAGTCTGACGCACAAAAATTTTAATTAAATCCAATTTATGGTTTTTTTTTTTTTTTAACCACTTGTGCTTTTTGTGTCATATCTAAGGTCACAAATATTTATGCCTATAATTGCTTATATGAGTCTTGGTTCTGGCTCTTATATATGTCTTTGATGGATTCTGAGTTAATGTTTGTATGTGGTGTGAGGTTTGAGTCTGACTTCATTCTTTTGCATATGGATTCAGTTGTCCCAATATCATTTGTCAAAAAGACTTTTTCCCTACTTAACTGTCTTGGCCCCCTTGTTGAAAACCAACTGACTGTAATGTGAGAGTTTATTTCTGGACTCTCAATTTTATTTTGTTGATGTATAGATCTATCCTTATGCCAGCACCACAATATCTTAATTACTGTAGCCTGGTACTAAGTTTTAAAATCAGGAAGTGTGAGTGCTCCAAATTGTTCTTTTTCAAGATGGTTGGCTATCCTGCATCTCTTGAATTTCCTAAGAATTTTAGGATCAACTAATCAACTTCCGCAAAAAACCCAGCTGAGATTTTGATACGGATTATGTTGAACTGTAGGTTAATTTGGGGATAACTGTTATGTTTACAATATTAAATCTTCTAAGAAAGTGGAATATCTCCCAATTTATTTGTCTTAAGTTTTTTCAATAATGCCTTCTAGTTTTCACAGTTTAAGTTTTGTGTTCCTGTTGAATTTATTCCTAAATATTTTATTTTTTGATGTTATTTTTATACCTTCAATTTTGTAGCATCCATTGCTACTGTATAGAAACATAATTGATTATGTATATTGATCTTGTATCCTGCAACTTTGCTGAACTTTTTTATTCTAATAATTTTTTTGTGGTTTCCTTAGGATTTTCTATAGACAAGATCACGTCATCTGCAAACAGATAGTTTTACTTTTTCTTTTATCAATCTGGATGCTATTTCTTCTCTTGCCTAATTGCCCTGGTTAGACAATATTGACCAGTAGTGAAGAGAGTGGACATGTCTTGTTCCTTTTTAGGGGGATAGTATTCAGTCTTTCACCATTAAGTATGATGTTGGCTTTGGATATTTTGTAGATGCCATTTATCAGGTTGAAGAAGTTCCTTTCTATTCCTAGTTTATCTAATGGTTTTTTTTTTTTTATTATAAAGGGATGTGAATTGTCAAACACTTTTTCTGCATCTATTGAGATAATCAGGTAGTTTCTGTCCTTTATTGATGTGGCATAGGACACTGATTTTCAGATGTTACGTCAACCTTGCATTTCTGATATATACAACAATTACTCTTTGAAGCTTCTCGATCAGTTTAGTCCAATAACTTGATATTACAAACTGAGATTTAAAAAAATCTGCCATTTGCAATTTTACCTGTTTTGAATCAGCATCTTCTCCAAATAACTACCCCCCAAAAGCAGAATGCTGAGGCTAATATAAACTTTAAAACATATAACCCTAATTTGAAATGTTTGTGTTCATTACACCACTCTTATTTCCATAGACTTTGAATAATATTAATAATCTGATCTAATATAATAAAACAAACTCAATTAGTAAAGTACATTTTTTTATTATATTTAGGGAGGGATTTGGTTCAAGATTTCATTAAAAAGATTTCCAGGGGCCGCCCGGTGGCGTAGCGGTTTAGTCCGCGCTTGGCAGCCCGGGGTTTGCGAGTTCGGATCCCGGGCGCCCACCGACGCACTGCCTGTCAGCCATGCCGTGGCGGTGTCCCATATAAAGTGGAGGAAGATGGGCACGGATGTTAGCCCAGGGCCAGTCTTCCTCAGCAAAAAGGGGAGGATTGGCAACAGATGTTAGCTCAGGGCTGGTCTTCCCCACAAAAAACAAAACAAAACAAAACAAACAAACAAAAAAGATTTCCAGGCTTTACATTCTCATTTACATTTAACTTAGTATTAATTTCTTATAACTTTGTAACAACTCACTCCAATGTTTTTATTGGGGTGTTTTTAAAATTACTTGTTGCTTTAAAAAAAATCCTTTAATTTGTGCTCTGATCACTGAGTGTTGCTTCTGATCACAGAGGTGTGGACAAAGAAGCAGGCAACCACTGTTGTTGCATGACTGCCTCATCCCCTACCCTGCTTATTCCAGGGGCAATAAAGAAGATCTGGTCCCCTTTTTGTTTCCTCCTTCATTTTTCTCTTTTTTGCCCTTTGTGAGCCAGACATTAAAGTTTACGGCACTTAAAAGCAAATGCCTATGAAGGGAAAATAAGAAAGTGACAACACACGCCCAGGAAAATGGGCAGGCTTGGAAAAGAACTGAGAAGAGCTTAAGTTTACACCTCAGGCTGGTCCTCAGCACAGAGATGGCCGGTAATAATTTTAAAAAAACTAAAGCAATAACCAAAAAAAGCAAACCCTGGGGAAGGGGGAGAATCTGATTTCCAGAGTTACCACATTATTAGATTTAAATGTCCAGTTTTCAACAACACCAAAAAAATCACAAGACATACAAAGAAATAGGAAAGTATGGCCTATTGGAAGGAAAAAAAATCAATCAACAGAAACATCCCTGAAAAAGACCTAATGGTATATCTACTGGGCAAAGAGTTTAAAACAACTGTCATAAAGATGCTCAAAGAATTAAAGGAGATGTGGAAATATCAATAAAGAGATAAAAAATCTAAAAAGAAACCAGGGGCCAGCCCAGTGGCATAGCGGTTAAGTTCGTGTGCTCCACTTCGGTGGCATGGGGTTCTCAGGTTCAGATCCCGCGGGTGGACCAACGCACTGCCTGTCAAGCCATGCTGTGGTGGTGTCCCATATAAAGTAGAGGAAGACGGGCACAGATGTTAGCCCAGGGCTGGTCTTCCTCAGCAAAAAAAAAAAACTGATGGAGGATATTAAGAATGGATATTAAGAAATTCCACATAAACAAAAGCTGAGGAAGTTCATGATGACTAGACCTGCCCTGCAAGATATGATCAAGGGAGTCCTGCAAAGTGAAATGAAAGGACACTAGACAGTAATTCAAAACTTCATGAAGAGATAAAGATCTCAATAAGGGCAAAAACATAGGCAATTATAAAAGTATATATTTTACCTTAGGTTTGTTAATTCCACATTTTGTTTCCTACATGATTTTAGAGACTAAAGCACTTAAAAGAATTATTAATGTATGTTTTTGGGCACAGGATGTATAAAGATGTAATTTTGTGACATCGACAATTCAAAGGGGAAAGAATACAGCTGTTAAAGGAGCAGCATTTTTGTATGTTATTGAAGTTAAACTGGTATAAACTCAAATTAGTGATATAACTTTAGGATGTTAAATGTAATCCCCATGGTAACCACAAAGAAAATAGCTATAGAATATATACAAAATGAAATAAGAAATTTAAACAGTTCACTACAAAAACAATCAAGTAAATACAAAAGAAAACAGTAATGCAGGAAATAAGGGACAAAAAACTCCAGAAGGCATATAGAAATTAAATAGCAAAATGACAGACATCCCTCCTTATGAGCATCACTTTACTTTTTTTTTTTTTTTGTGGGGAAGACCAGCCCTGAGCTAACATCTATTGCCAATCCTCCCCTTTTTGCTGAGAAAGACTGGCCCTGGGCTAACATCCGTGCCCATCTTCCTCCACTTTATATGGGACGCCACCACAGCCTGGCTGACAGGCAGTGCGTCGGCGGGCGCCCGGGATGCGAACTCGCAAACCCTGGGCTGCCAAGCACGAACTAAACCGCTGCGCCACCGGGAGGCCCCGAGCATCACTTTAAATGTAAATAGATTAAACTCTCTAACCAAAAGACAAAGATTGGCACAGTGGATAAAAAACCATGATCCAATTACATGCTGTCTACAAGAAATTCACTTGGGGTCCAAAGATACAAAAGGACCAAAAGAAAAAGGACAGAAAAAGATAGTCCATGCAAATAATTGCCATAAGAGAGCAGGTTGCTATACTAATATCAGAAAATACAGACTTTAAATCAAAAAAGGTTACAAGAGACAAAAACGGACATTATATTAATAAAAGGTTCAATACAGCAAGAAGATGTAACAGTTATAAACACTCACTTATCTAATAACAGACCATTAAAATATATTAAGCACAAAGGAAGAAGGAGAAAGTTCTACAATAACAGTCAGAGACTTCGATATTCCACTCTCAATAATGGATAGTAAACATTATAACCAGAGAGAAGATGCTAAGGAAATAGAAGATTTAAACAATACAATAAATCAACTAGATCTAACGTGACATACACAAAACACTCTACCCAACAACAACAAATTCTTCTCAAGTGCACGCGGGAGATTTTCCAGGATAGACCATATGATAGGCTACATATTAAGTCTCAAGAGATTTGAGAAGATACTATACAAAGTATCTTCTCCAACCACAACAGGAGGAGTTAGAAATCAATAACAGAAGGAAAACTGGAAAATTCAGAACTTTGCAGAAATCAAACAACACCTCCTTAAACAACGAACAAATCAAAGAAGGAGTCACAAGGGAAATTAGAAAATACTTAAGAGATAAGTAAAAAGAAAGCATACCAAAACTTATGAGACTCTATGAAAGTGGTGCTAAGGGGGAAATTTATAGCTATAAATGCTTACATTAAAAAACAAGATGGCCGGCCCAGTGGCACAGTGGTTTAGTTCGCACTTGGCAGCCCGGGGTTTGTGGGTTCGGATCCTGGGCGCCTGCCGACGCACTGCTTGCCAGCCATGCTGTGGCGGCGTCCCATATAAAGTGAGGAAGATGGGCACGGATGTCAGCCCAGAGCCAGTCTTCCTCAGCAAAAAGAGGAGGATTGGCAACGGATGTTAGCTCAGGGCTGGGCTTCCTCACAAAAAAAATAAAAAACAAGAAAGATCAGACTGGCCTGGTGGCGTAGTGGTTGGGTTCATGCACTCCACTTCGGCAGCCTCGGGTTTGCAGGTTCGGATCCCGGTGCAGACCTACGTACTGCTTATCAAGCCATGCTGTGGCAGGCATCCCACATATAAAGTAGATGAAAATGGGCATGGATGTTAGCCCAGGGCCAATATTCCTCAGCAAAAAGGAGGATTGGCAATGGATGTTAGCTCAAGGTTAACCTTCCTCACCAAAAAACCAAAAACCAAAAAGAAAGATCTCAAATCAACAACCTAACTTTACAACTTAAAGAACTAGAAAAAGAAGAAACTAAACGCAAAGCTACTGGAATGAAGAAAATAATAAAGATTAGAGTAGAGATAAGTGAAATACAGAATAGAAAAACAATAGAGGAAAAAGAATCAATGAAACCAAAAGTTGATTCTTTGAAAACATCAACAAAACTGAAAAACCTTTAGCTAGATGGAATAAGAAAAAATGAGAAGACTTACTAAAATCAGAAACGAAGGTAAGGACATCACCATCAATTCTACAGAATTAACAAGGATTATAAGAAAATACAGTCATGTGCTACATAACGACATTTTGGTGAATGATGGACTGCATATACAACAGTGGTCCCAAAAGATTAGTACCATAGAGCCTAGGTGTGTAGTAGGATAAACTATCTAGGTTTGTGTAAGTATACTCTATGATGTTCGCATGACAAAATTGCCTAATGACACATTTCTGAGAACACATCCCCATCGTTAAGTGATACATGACTATACTATGAACAACTGTATGCCAACAAACTGGATGACCGTCATGAAATGTACAAATTCCTTAAAACACAAAACTCACCCAGAAATAGAAAATCCAAATAGACCTATAACTAGCAAGGAGATTGAATCAGTAACAAAAAAAGTCTCACAACAAAGAAAAGCCCTGGATCTGATGGCTTCACTGGTGAATTTTACCAGACATTTAAAGAAGAATTAACACCAATCCCTCTCAAACTTTTCAAAAAAATTGAAGTGGAGGGAATATTTGGAACACTTCATAACTCTTTCCATGAGGCCAGCACTACCCTGACACCAAAGCCAAAGACACTATAAGAAAAGAAAATTACAGACCAATATCCCTTATGAACACTGATGCAAAATCTTCAACAAAATACTGGGAAACTGAATTCAGCAGCACACTAAAAGGATTATACTCCATAACCAACTGGGATTTATTCCTGGAATACAGGATGGTCCTACACACAAAAATTGATCAATGTAATACACCACATTAACAGAATGAAGGGAAAAAAGCACACACATGATCACTTCAATTGATACAGCAAAAGCATTTGACAAAATCCAACACACTTTCATGATAAAAACACTCAACAAACTACGAATAGAAGGAAAGTATCTCAACATAATAAAAGCCCTATATGAAAAGCCACAGCAAACATCATACTCAAAGGTGAAAGACTGAAAATTTTCCTCTAAGATCCCTGGAACAAGGCAAGGATGCCCATTTTTGCCACTTCTATTCAATGTAATACTACATGTTATAACAGAGTAATTAGGCACGAAGAAATAAAAGGCATCCAAATTGGAAGGGAAGAAGTAATTCTTTCTTCATAGATGATATAATCTTATATGTAGAAAATCCTAAACACTGCACAAAAATACCTGTTAAAACTAATAAATGAATTCAGCAAAGTAGCAGGATACAAAACCAACACAAAAAATCAGATGCATTTCTACATACCAACAGTGAACACTCTGAAAAGGAAATTATTAAAACAATTCCATTTACAATATAATTAAAAAGAATAAAATACTTAGGAATTAAGGAGATAAAAGTCTTGTACAGTGAAAACTACAAAACTTACTGAAAGAATTAAAGACTAAATAAATGGAAACGTATCTCATGTTCATGAATTGAAAGATTTAGTATTGTTAAGATGTCAATACTACCCAAAGCAATCTACAGATTCAATGCAATCCCTATCAAAATACACATATTTTTGTAGAAATAGGTAAACCCATCCTAAAATTCACATGGAACCTCAATGAAAGTGCATAGAAAATCCAGAAATAAAATCTCACATGTATGTCAAATGATTTTTCACAAGAAAAATCCCACGGGGATTTTCCATTGTGGGGGGAAAAGAAAGTCTTTTCAACAAATGGTGCTGTGAAAACTGGATATCCACATGAAAATGAGTGAAGCTGAACCCTTACCTAATACTGTATACAAAAATTAACTCAAAATGGATCAAAGACCTAAATGTAAAATCTAAAACTATAAAACTCTTAGATGAGGGGCCCGCCCGGTGGCGCAGCAGTTAAGTCCGCGCTTGGCAGCCCGAGGTTCGCGGGTTCGGATCCCGGTCGCCCGCCGACGCACTGCTCGTCAGCCATGCCCTGGCAGCGTCCCATATAAAGTAGAGGAAGATGGGCATGGATGTTAGCCCAGGGCCAGTCTTCCTCAGCAAAAAGAGGAGGATTGGCAACGGATGTTAGCTCAGGGCTGGTCTTCCTCACACACACAAAAAAACTCTTAGATGAAAACTTAGCGGAAAAGCTTCGTAACACTGCATTTGGCAATGATATCTTGGATATGACACCAAAGGCACAGGTAACAAGAAAAAATAGAAAAACTGGCCTTCATGAAAATTTAAATTTCAGTGCATCAAAAGACAAGATCAGGGGCCGCCCGGTGGCGCAGCGGTTTAGTCCGCGCTTGGCAGCCCGGGGTTCGCAGGTTCAGATCCTGGGCACCCGCCGATGCACTGCTCGTCAGCCACGGTGTGGCGGCGTCCCATATAAAGTAGAGGAAGACAGGCACAGATGTTAGCCCAGGGCCAGTCTTCCTCAGCAAAAAGAGGAGGATTGGCGACGGATGTTAGCTCAGGGCTGGTCTTCCTCACAAAAAAAAAGAAAAAAAAAGACAAGATCAACAGAGTAAAAAGGCAACCCACAGAATGGGGGAATATCATTTATCTGATAAGGGGTTAATGTTCAGAATATATAGAGAACTCCTAAAATTCAACAACAAAAATGACCTGATTCAAAAATGGACAAAGGACTTAAATAGACATCTCTCCAAAGATATACAAATGGCCAACAAGCACATGAAAAGATGCTCAACATCACTAATCATTAGGGAAATGCAAATCAAAATTATGAGTTACCACCTCATACCCATTAGAATAGCTATTATCAAAAAACCCCAGAAAATACCAAGTGTTGATGAGGATGTGGAGAAACTGGAACCCTTGCACACTGGTGGCAGGAATGTAAAATGGTATAGCTGCTGTGGAAAACAGTATGGCAGTTCCTCAGAAAATTAAAAAGTAAATTACTATATGATCTAGCAATTCCACTTCTGGATATATAACCAAAAGAACTGAAAGGAGGATCTGGAAAAAATATTTGTACACCAAAGTTCACAAGAGCACTATTCGCAGTAGCTAAAACATGGAAGCAATCCAAGTGTCCATGGACAGATGAATGGATGAGCAAAATGGAATATTATTCAATGAATTATCATCCAGCCTTAACAAGGAAGGAAATTCTGACACATGCTACAATATAGATGAACCCTGAGGATATTATGGTAAATGAAATAAGCCAGCCAGAAAAAGACGAATCTGTAGGATTCCACTTATTTGAGGTACTTAGAGTATTCAAAAATCAGAGCCAGAAAGCAGAAGGGTGGTTGCCAGGGGCTGGGGGGAAGGCAGAATGAGGAGTTACTGTTTAATGGGTATAGTTTCAGTTTTACAAGATGAAAAGCGTTATGGAGATGGTAGGTGGTAATGGTTGCACAACATTATGAATGTATTAGTACCACGGAACCGTACACTTAAAAAACGGTTAAGATGGGGGGCCGCCCGGTGGCGCAGCAGTTAAGTCCGCGCTTGGCAGCCCAGGGTTCGCGGGTTCGGATCCCGGTCGCCCGCCGACGCACTGTCTGTCAGCCCTGCCGTGGCGGCGTCCCATATAAAGTGGAGGAAGATGGGCACGGATGTTAGCCCAGGGCCAGTCTTCCTCAGCAAAAACGAGGAGGATTAGCAACGGATGTTAGCTCAGGGCTGGTCTTCCTCACAAAAAAAAAAAAAAAAAAAAAAAAAAAAAAGGTTAAGATGGTAAATTTTATGTTACTGTATTTTGCCACAATTTTAAACAATAGAGAAACAAAAAACAAACTCCAACCCCTTTAAAGAGAATTAATCAACTAGTGACAGAAAGAGATGCAAGCCAAATGCTCAGGGTTTGTGAGCAAAAAGGAGGAATGGAGACCAGAGACTTGGTGCCTCCTGAAGTAAATATCATAGATCAAGTCAGCGTAAGTAGTTGGCATTATTTTTTTAAATGGTGAGATAAAGCACCAAACTAGCAAAACCATAAAAGGACTAGTCTTAATCTTACCTGCACGAGATAGCGTGGATCCACATTTAAATAAGGAGACAGAGGGTTCATACCAGTTACTAGAGAGAAAACAAAGCATCATATTGCAACAAAATTTTAAAAAGTTATTTCAGTTAGTGTTAATTCTGCTCTTGATTGTTTCATGTATTTTGCAATTTTGACTTACAGGCTCATTGAATGTGAAATTTTCTCCCACTTTTCTATGCTTATCCTCCCTGTCTGGCAGTTTTGGGGCTGCCTCCTCCTAGGGCCCTCCTCAGGCTCTTATACCAAGAAGATATTGGCAGTAACATGGGTCAAATAATAAAAGTGGCAGGAAGCATAGCCCAGGTCAATTATAAAGCTAATTTCTTTCTACTTTGCTACCAGAATGCTTGAAAACTATACAAATTACAAAATAAGACTGACAAGAGACCAATTAACTCCATGGGAAAAACAATGTTTGGGCTATGTGTTGTGTATAAATATTTTAAAGCAGTTCCTTCAGATCTTAGTGTTGACAGCTGCTGACAGAGTTGACTTACCATGGCATGGTAGAGAATTCTTGGGTTACCACCAAGGGATGGCGGCAAGGGCAAAAGAAAATGGAAACTCTCAGAGGGCCAAACTCTGAACTCCACTAACTCTAAAGACAGAAAAATCTACCAAAAAAGATCAACTTTCTCACATATTAATCTTTAGATTCTTCCATATCTCAGTTGCTTGTTTACAAATCCATTTCCCATGACTCTGTCTTCTCATCAACTGAAAGTCCTATTAGTTCTATATTCAATATCTATCTTGAATTGTGTTACTTATCGCCATCTTGTCCAACCATTAAATTTATCACCTAGACTATAGTAACAATCTTCTACCTGACTCCTTACTTGCGCTAGTCCCTTCAATTCACTTTCTACATAGCAACTACTGACTTTTTAAGAAAGGGAAATCAGTCTTAAAGGCTTCCATTTACACTTATAATCAAATCCAAACTCCTTACCATGGCTTACAAAACACTACATTAGCTGCCATTCCTTGCCCCTTTGATACCTATCTCCCACCACTCCAATTCCCTTGTAACTTTGTAGACTCGCTGACATAACAGCTGTTGCTCACACATGCTAAGCTTGTTTTTTCTCAGGGCATTTGTATTAGCCATCTTTCCTGGTACATTTTGCCCCCCAAACATCTGTATTTTATTCAGGTCACAGCTCAAATGTCAACACCCCTGAATTGTGTTCCCTGACCCGTTCTAAAATGGCTACCTGCTCCCATCACCATCTTATGACTGTTTTATTGTCTTTACAGTTAACACTAACTGAAATGTTTTTACTTATGTTACTTTGTTCACTTCAATAGGATATAAGCTCCATGAAAGCAGCAGCCATCTTTTCAATCTACATTCAGTTTTGACACCGTTTACACTAGAACTTGAAAGGGCTTTTTCGCTCTTGAGCATAAAAGACCTAGAGAAACAGGGCAAGGATTCTTAAAAAAGAAAATTGTTTTATAAAGCGCTTATCTTCCACCAACTTCCTACTATCTTTAAGTCCAAGTTCTATTTATCCAGTTGAATATCCAGTTACAAAGTCCCCAAGATCTGGAATACATATTCGTTCATAAGTTTGAGAAGAGGGCACAGGCAGGGTACTCACGCTTCTGCACCTTCGATCGTGCATATTTCCTTTTCTAAAATTCTTACCTGACTTCTTTCTTCGTGTCTATAAATGACTTTTATTTAAAGCTCAGCTCACTTCCCAGCTCCTCCAGCTGTCCCGACTCATATTTCTTTCTCGCCTATATACATTATTAGTGTTTTGCCCTGATGGCTACTTTGTGGTTTACAATATGACTTTTGTGCTACAAAGTTATCTACGAGCTCGCTATTTGGAATGCATTTACTTGTAGAGCTGGGCTCTCCTCTTAACGTAGGGCCAAGCACACGGCCCACACACAGGAATGTGTGAGAGGAAAAATAAGGCACGAGGCTTGGATACAAAAGAAAGAAAACGAGCAACACCTCCTGAGCTCAAGTCAACCACGGAGCTTCTCGGGGATCCAGGGCTCCAAAACTCGTTCAAATCTTGACAGAGTGGCCGCGCAGACACACTAACCCCACCACCGGCAGTGAAGCTTGGGAACGCCAGCAGAAAAACCAGGGCAGGCCGCAAGTCTGGCGTCTTCGCAAGAAGCGGGCAGAAATTTTCGCAAGCGAGGCCCGATACTTACGCGGGACGCCGGCCAAATCCGCGTGCGAGTAGCCTGCTCCGCCGGCTCCGAAAAAGCCGGCCAACCCCCCTGTGGTTTTGTTGCCGCTTCCCCCGCCGCCCTCCATGGTATCGCAACAACTGCCCGTCTACTTCTCACCGCCGCCTTGGGCAGGGGTCGTCTGCTCGGCCGTAGCTCCTCAGCAACAGCGAGGAGACCCGCGTTACCACCACCTTCTTCACACGCTGACCTTCTGGGCGCCGGCGCCCGCTAAGCTTCACACTTCCGCTTTGCGACAGTGTACGCCCCGGAAGCCGGGAGCGCCTGACGGCAGCTGTCCGGTGGTGGGAAAGGGAACGGAGCCAGAATCAAAGCGGCGCATCCTGAGGCAGGTGGGGTGCCAGTAGGAGAGGGAAGGCAGGCGACTGTTAGGGCCTGGTTCGGGAGGCCGGCGGAGCAGCAACTGCAGAAGCAGGCAGCGGCAGAGAGGGGATGGTGCCGGCAGGCGCCGAGAAGGAGGCGCAGTCCGTCCCTCTCAGGGTTAGTGAATGAGGCTCTCCGCCCGGGCCGGCCCGGGGACTCTGCGCTGCGGGTCCCAGCATGAGTGCGGGCCCTGGCTGTGAGCCCTGCACCAAGCGACCCCGCTGGGTCACCGCTGCAACTTCTCCGCCGGCCGCCTTGGACGCCCGGAGCTTCCCCGGCAGGCAGAGACGCGTCCTCGATCCCAAGGACGCTCCCGTGCAGTTCAGGGCCCCACCGTCCTCGTCAGGCTGCGTCCCGGGGCGGGCGGGACCGCACAGAGGCAGCGCCACCTCTCTTGGTACGTGGGGAAATAAAGATTTTTGTCGTTCGCCTCGGGCCAAACCTCTTCCTGATCTCTGGTTGAGGACCAGAGACTCCAGTCACCCCTTTCTGCTCTTGTGTGTATCACTCTGAGGTCCTCTCGCTGGGCCACGAAGGATACTAGTGGGGGCATGGGACCCTATTTTTCCCGTAGCGGTTGGTGGTGTGAGAAACCATGACGAGCAGTCACTCACAGGGCAGAAAATGGCAGGAGACTCCACCTGTTTGCTTTCCTCGGGTTTGCCTTGGTCGTTAAGCCTAATTGTCTCTGTGAAGCTTCAGCCTCTAGATGGAAAGAAAGCT
Organism: Tapirus indicus; assembly: GCA_031878705.1. Lineage (NCBI taxonomy): Eukaryota > Metazoa > Chordata > Mammalia > Perissodactyla > Tapiridae > Tapirus > Tapirus indicus. The sequence goes on from CM062921.1 coordinate 79,359,111, forward strand.
ACGAAGAAAGTCACAACTTCCCTCAATTCAGATTCTAGGTCCCTGGGTGCAGAGCTTTTAGTCTTAGCTGGCATTGTACTTGTCTCTGGCGTCCAGTGTTGAACAAGAATAACTCCCATCTGTTTTCAGACGCTAAAGTCTATCAGGAGAGAGACAATTACAGAAGTCACCATAATAAAGGGTAATGGATGTTCTGATAGATGAGGGACAGATCTTTATGGTAGGAGTCAGGAGTAACTAATCCAGCATGTGGGATTAAAGATGATCTCCCAGAAGATGAAATGCTTATTCTGAGGACTGAAGAATGATGAGTCAGCTAGAAGAAGAGGAAGTAGGGACGAATTCCTGGAGTGCAGCTGATGCATACTGTTAATGAGAGAGTAGTGAGAAGGGGCTGCAGAGAGGTGGGTAAAGGTAGATTATACTAGGACATGTAGGCAGTGCTAAGGGTTTTGAACTTTAAGGGCAATGAGAAGCTATTAAAGGGTTTTCAATGGGAGGGTGACTTGATCATGTATAAATATATATTTTTAAGGTCCCCTTGGCTGGTGTGTGGAAAATGAAGAAAGGATTGAAAGAGAGCAGAGGTGCAGGCCCAAGATAAGGACTTAGTCTAGGAGATAATGATGGTTTATACTTGGTTGCAGGCAGTAGGGAAGGGGAGAAGTGGATATATTCAGGAGAGAATGGGATATGTGGGTTTGTACCCCATAAGAAATATATCTGTGCTGGAAATATAGATTTGGGAGTTCCTGCATGAACATGATAATTGATGCTATGGAAGTAGATTGGATTATATAAAGCATGTAGAGAAAATAAACCTAGAACAGAAACTTTAGGAACACCACCATTTGAGAGTAAACTGAAGAGAAGCAGCCAGAGGAGTGGGAGGGAAGCCTGGCTTGCATTGTGTCATGCAGGTCAACAGTATAAGAAGCTGGGCAGAGGTGAGGCAGTCCTCTGGTGAATGGTGTACACTTAGTTCTCAGGGCATAGAGGCAATGGAGAGCAGATCTGAACTAAGTATTGAAGGATGAGCAGGATTTGCTGTATAAATCAAGGAGAGAAAGAATTATATAGGCAGAGGGAATGGCATGTGCAAAAGGTGGTAGGACTGGACCACAGAATGACAGGAGTGTCAGATGAGGCTGGGAACGTGAGCAAGAGCTTATCATGGACAAACTCAAGTGCCATTTCAAGGAGTTTGGACTTTATTCTGTGGTTAATGGGGAGTGACTAAAAAGCTTTTAAGAAGGGGGTATCATTTAGTTAATATTTTAGAAAAGATGCCTTAGGCAGCGGCATTTGGACTTTTCTGACTGCAAACCACAGTATAAATTTCACCTGGTACACAGAGAAGTACATGTAACCTGGTAAATATGCCATATTTGAAACAAATGTTTCATGAAATAACACTTCTCCTTACTATGTATAATGCATTCTTATATTGTCTATATTATTTCATTAAAAAGTGTTGGTCAGGGCCAGCCTGGTGGTGTAGCGGTTGGATTTGTGCACTCTGCTTCGGTGGCTCGGGGTTCACAGGTTTGGATCCCGGGTGCATCGATCCGCACCACTTGTCAGGCCATTGCTGGAGCGGTGTCCCATATAAAATAGAGGAAGATGGGCACGGATGTCAGCCTAGGGCCAGTCTTCCTCAGCGAAAAGAGGAGGATTGGCAACAGATGTTAGCCCTGGGCTAATCTTCCTCACCAAAAAAAGTTTGTTGTTTGTAGTTTCTAAAATGCTGGATTAGAGAAAGTCAAGACCGTAGACAAGGAGACCAGTTGCAGGAAAACAAATGCAGTTGCCAGTTAGTGATGTACCTGTTCTTTTAATGTTGGTGCTGTTTTGAAGATGGAGAGGAAGGGATGGGTTTAAAATTTAGAATGTAATTTCAGAGGGCTTGGTGGAGGGGAGGGGGAACTGAGGGTGACCTCCAAGTACTGTATTAACCTTCTGTGACAGGCTAATTTGTGGTCTCATTGACTTTACTTGCATATAAAGGAGGAGTTAATTGCAGGTAGGGGGGCGGGGGCAGTCAGTCCTCACTGGTTGGATCTTCTGATTTTCTGCAGAAGAGGAACCAAATTAATACTTGGCTGTACTTTATGTGTGTAAATGTTTTCTGTATGCATACCTGGCACAGGACACCAATTAACAAAATGTTCAAAGTCTAAATTTGTACCAAAAACTATTATTTCAAATTTTGGAATTCTTTTAAGAACTTGATATTTAAAAATTTTTTTACATATAGTTATCCTAGGAGAGGTAGGTGAGAGGAATATTGATATTTACTCAGTAACTTTAAATTTCATGTAATTTATCTTCCTAGCTATTTCTTATTGATTGAAATCTGCAAATCTGCATATAGGCGGAACTCAGCATGCTATTCACATTCTGATGGGAAGTGGTTTATCCAGTTGTGTTGCTATAGGAGTTCCCCTTTTTTGCCTATCTGGAGTTTCTCTCCCCACTCCAGGGATGATCTGAGTATAGGTCAGTGGTGGGTGGGTGGGGTGACTGGAGCTGGCTTGACCACCACTCCCCTTATCATTCTTTCAGCCTCAGTGCTGTCAAAGGCATCTTCAGACCTCTTTCCTCATCTCAAAACTCTCCCACCGTCCATTTCTCTTTGGTCTCACCACACCCTTCCTTCCCATACCTTGTCTTGCTGCTGCTGGAGGAAAGAGACTTTTTGTGGAGATGGGTGTTCCTTTGAAATGCAGGTGAATTTTACTGCATTTTGAACCTTTTGCCTGTATCTCTAGCACCTAATTGAGTGATTTGCTCATTGAAATACCCTGGTTACTGAGTGATGTTACTGATGAGATTATGTGTAAACGGTGTGACGTCAGAATCAAGTTGGAGAACTGATCTCAGTGAAAAAAGAGATTGAGTGGAAGTGTTGGGAGATAACACATTTGTTGAGTTTCTGCTTTGTAATACTGGATACTTAATATTTTCTCTCATTGATCTACATAAGCCTTGGAATAGGTATTGTTAACCCCATTTTATAGGTGAGGAAATAGAGGTTCAGAGAAATGCAGTACTGGTAAGTGACTGAGCGAAGATCTTGGTCCAAGATCTTGTTTGATTCCAAATCTCGTATCTTTTTCGTCGCCTCCTATTGCCTCCCTTTTTGTTTGCTGTGATTATTTCTAGTTAAAAGAAAGAAATTCCCGGGAGACCTGGGAAACATCATTTTACACTTCCTTCAGGAATAAGAGGGGTAAGACTCTGAAACAGTCCTGTGATATGCTGTGAAAGAAACCTTTGGAAGCCAGAAGTAGTAGTATTGGAAAGAGAAGTAGGCAGTCTTTTCTCTGGGGCCCTCAGAAGGACTGAGGAATGTTTTATTAGCAGGAAATATTGGTTCCTCACCTCTTGCTTCTCCTCCTTCATCCTGTTCTCAGGCTTCAGGAATTATAATAGGAAGCCTGAAGCTAGAGTGAGAACACATTTTCAATGTCGGAGCTGCAGGAGAGAGCCCTCTCTTTCAATCAACTGCACTGGAACATTCTTCATAGTTTTTTATGAAATGATGTTGTATGCAGTCTGTAGGTTCCACAGACTTGTCATTGTAGTACTCTGCCTCATGTGTGTTACAGAAACCTAGCCATTGCATATCATTGAATCCTTACATTTATACAGAAAGGTGTTTTAAGTTCTGCTCTGACTCAAAAGATGAATTTTTGGCTCATTGTTTGTAATTTGAGGATTTTCTATATTTGCTGTGTTTGATATAATGAAATTACAGAAGATACAATTATAGAAAAGTCTCAGAATCAAGTGGTTTATTCTCTTACTCCCTTATGACTGAAAGTAATTTTTTCTCTGAAGGCTGATTTGCTGTAGAAGTACTAACTTAAAATCACTAAAGTATTGGTATTTAACAAGAAATATCAAATATATATAATTACGTTTTGTGATAGAAACTTTTAAAAATGCTAATCTAAGGTTTTTACTAGTTGTAATGTTAGTATTTTGTGGAAGGTATAAATTATATGGCACTCAAATACAGTGATAAATAAACTGTTGATTTTCATTTATTTGGGACAGCATCCATTTTGCTCATGTTATTGGTGTTTGAGGGGACGTAGGTAAATAAAAACGAGTCTGTGACTTAAGGTGCCTAGATTCTTACATTGCCATTTAAACAGTAGTTGAGAATGTTCAAGATTGTATGTTTTCTTATACTAAAATATTATATACATTTAATCCATATGCAGTACATTAAATTTTGAAAGCATGTTATTTCTAATGCTTACATATATACAATTTATATAAATTGTATATTATATTGCTTATATAAATTGTATATTATATAAATTGTGGCTTCCATTTATTTATGTTGCATCTCCCTCTACTAAGCCATCAATTCTACGTTTGATGCTGTCTCCTGGTCCTTTTTATCTAGTTGTCTCTTTGGCACTCAAATTTAGTGTGTTCAGAATTGACCTAATCATATTTTTTTCCTAAATCCAATTATCTTATATTCCACATTTCTATTTAATGCTGTCATCATCTTTCAAGTTTCTCAAACTTAAAGCTTATTGTCACCTTTAACTTCTATCATTGTGAAGTCGGTAATGACTCACTTCTCAACTTTTATTCTCCGTTCTTACAAGGACTAGTTTTGGTCCATGGTCAATAATTCTCCAACCTAGTTGATCATCAAAATCATTTGTATTTCGAAAAAAATACACATTCCAGCTCCCCTCATGCCTCCATCATCACACATATAGTTTCTGATTCAGTAGGTCTGGGCATGGCCCTGGGATCCATTTATTAACAGCCTCCTGATGATTCAGATGATTTGGGAACTACTGACCTAGACCAACAGCTTCCTCTCTGGTTTCTGCCAACAGGCTCTTCCTTCTTGCCCCTTCAGATTGGCCCTCCAGGGTATGTATCTTATATGGCTGGGAGCCTCCTAGATTTGAATTCTGGAATTATAGCTCTGTGTGACTTTTGACACTTTTTTGTACCTCTTTTTGTGGGTCATTCAAGGACCTCTATGATATGGTCCTAGCTGACTTTTCAACCATATTTTCTGTTGCTTTCTTTTTAAGTTCTTTATTTTTCCCTGCCATTGGTGCCTTTGCTTCTGATTTTCTTATTATGTGACTACATGTTTGTTCTTCAAAACACAGTTCAAGCACTGCTTATCACATTATTCCACTTACTCCGGTTGCCTAAAGTAGTCTTTTCCTCAGAAATACCTTAATTCCTTACAGGATCTCTTTTAATACTAAAGATAATTAAGAACTAACATTTACTGGGCATATACCAGATAGTGCCCTAAACACTTTGCATGAGTAATTATTTTATTTAATTTAAACCTCACAGTAACTCCAAGAGAGATACTATTAATTTGCATATTTACAGGTTAGGAATCTGAGCCACAGAGAAATGACCCCTCACAAAGTCACTTAAGAATCCAATGGGAGAGCTGAGATTTTAATCCAGGTGGTCTGATTCCAGAGCCTATACTCTCATCCATTAGGCCATAGTAACTTTTAGTGGCTGGTCACTTTCTACTCTATGCCAAATGTATTTATATTTATGTTCCTGTATTATCTCCCATTGCTTGAGTGTGGAAGGAGTGATTAATCTTTGTTTAACCCGTAGAACCTAGTACAATGCCTTACATCTATATATGCTGGTGTACATATTTTCTCTTTGAAAGCATGTATGCATATATATTAATGTTTTTGTTTGTTTTTTCTTTTTACAGTTTTCAAACAAAAGACTATCACCAGTTGGATGGATACTAAAGGAATCAACACAGCTGAATCAGAAAGGTGCAGAAACATGCCTATATAGGGAAATGGACAGCATGATATATGATGTTTTATCTTGCTTCATGCTATTTTCTCTTCTTCTTGCTTTCCCATTTTTCTTGATCTACATTTATTCTTTCAATTTATAAATAATAATTTTTTAAAGTCTTCTATGTACCAGGGACTGTCCTATATACTTGAAATACAGAGATGGATGAGGAATAGTCTCTGTCTTTAAGATACTTTTAGTGTAGTGGTGGTAACAGACACAAAAACACATGATTATTATGATTATTACATGATATATGCAACAGTAAAGGTATAAACAAGGTACAGTGGTGGTTAGCATATGGAACAAACAATCAGCTTTACCTTTGAAGGAAAGACTGCACAGGAAGTGAGTGAAGTTTAACATTTCACTTTGGCAAGTGTTTGCCAGGCACACAGTTGCAGAAAGGGCATTATGGGCATATGTGCAAAGACATGGGGTCATGCAAGAGCATGCTGTATGCTCAGGTAATCACAAGTAGCTTAATTATTGCTGTGACACTGTGGGAGTGTGGTTGGGTAAGTGATTTTTTTTTGCGTCATAAGTTCTTTCTATTGTGTCATAAGTTCTGTTATATCATTAGTTCTTTCTATTCTCTTGTAGTTTGCATAGTAAAGAAAACAACAATACAAGAGTAAAATCCATGATGAGTTCTGTACAAAAAGATAACTTTTATCAAAATAATGTGGAGAAATTAGAAAATGTTTCTCAGCTAAGTCTTGATAAATCACCAGTTGAAAAAAGTACACAATATTTGAACCAACATCAGACTGCAGCTGTGTGTAAGCGGCAAAATGAAGGGAAACATACAGAGCGGCTTTTGGAAAGTGAACATCCAACAGTAACTCTGGTAGCAGAGCAGTTCAGTAATGCTAATGTTGATCAGTCACCCCAAAATGATGATCACAGTGACACAGATAGTGAGGAAAGTAGAGATAATCAACAATTTTTGACACCTGTAAAGCTTGCAAATGCAAAGCAGACTACAGAAGATGAACAGGCCAGAGAAGCCAGAAGTCACCAGAAGTGCAACAAGTCTTGCCATCCTGTGGAAGACTGTGCAGGTTGTCAGCAGGAAGATGTAGATGTAGTGCCAGAGAGTCCCTTGTCAGACGTTGGCTCCGAGGATGTCAGTGCCAGACTGAAAAATGCCAACAAATTGAGTAGACAAGAAAGTAGCCTGGGAAATTCTCCTCCATTTGAGAAAGAAAGTGAACCTGAGTCACCAATGGATGTAGATAATTCCAAAAATAGTTGTCAGGATTCAGAAGTGGATGAAGAGACAAGTCCAGGTTTTGATGAACAAGAAGATAGCAGTTCCTCCCAAACAGCAGATAAACCTGCAAGGTTCCAAGCAAGAGAAACGGACACTGAATTGAGGAAACGATCGTCTAAGGGAGGTGAAATTCGATTACATTTCCAGTTTGAAGGAGGAGAGAGTCGCACTGGAATGAATGATTTAAATGCCAAACTACCTGGAAGTACTTCTAGCCTGAATGTAGAATGCAGAAATTCCAAACAACATGGAAAAAAGGATTCTAAAATCACAGATCATTTCATGAGACTGCCCAAAGCAGAGGACAAAAGGTAATTTTTACCATGAGGAGTATCTCCAATAGAGTAATATGTTTTATAATGTTGTGAGTGGAGTTTAACAAAGTTATGATTTACACTGAAGCAAAGAAATAGTTGTCTTTCTTATTAACTATTTATGGTAAATTTAAACCTAGACTTGAAATTTTAAATTCTAAAAAGGCCAGAAAACAAGAAGTAAATAAATATTGTTAATCAGATTTTTAGTTTCGTGAACTTTTTTCTGAAGTTTATGGAAATTATCAGAACATAAAAATATTAGACTGATAGTCGCTACTATTTAGCCATTTCCTAGGCCATTGTGTACTGCATTTTCTCTAATGCTCTGATGGGCAGTCAGGTAGTATTGTACTCACTTCACAAATGAGAGAACTGAGATTTCAGTTAGAGAATTCACCAAAGTTATGTAACTTATGGGTGGTAATGCTGAGATTTAAATCCCAGCCTGTGATTACAAAAAAATGTAAAAAATTACATTTTTTGCAGTTATCCCATATGGAATCTTAAAGCCCACTGTCCGTAATTTCTGTGATCTTATCTACCAAGCATGCCATAGTAAGTTCAATTCATTGAAAATTACTGTGTAGAGTTCTGAGAAGTAGCTGATACTATGAACCATGACTCCTTTGGCAGTGTCCATATTCTTGCATGATCCCTTTTTTAAGAAGGTGATTTACATGCGTTTGGAAATTCCTTCCACAGACTGTTGAAAATAAGCTCTTGGGTTTTACTATAAGCTTTCTAAGTTTTTTGGCTTTTCTTTTTTTTTTTTGTAAATATCAAAGGGAGAGAGCAAGCTTGGCACATTTTAAACAATAACATTCTGGGTAAATTTTGTATTTGTGTATCCAAGTGAATTTAAACAGTAAGTGGTGTGTGACTGAATACATTTGTTTTGACCTTAGAAAAGAACAATGTGAAATCAAACATCAAAGAACAGAAAGGAAGATCCCTAAATACATTCCGCCTCACCTTTCTCCAGATAAGAAATGGCTTGGAACACCTATTGAGGAGATGAGAAGAATGCCTAAGTGTGGGATCCAGCTGCCTCCCTTGAGACCATCTGCCAATCACACAGTAACTGTTCGGGTGGGTATTACCTGTTATCTATAAAGAGAGACGACTCTAAGTCTTGATTTATTGTGGTACTTATTACAGTGAAAATAGACCAATGCATAGAAAATGCTTCTCTTTTTTCCATATATAAAGTACTGAGAAGTCCACAGAATGGAGAAATATGATAGCTTACTTAATACAGTACTTAACAGATCCATAAGATGAATTATTGTCAGCTAATGAGGAAATGTAATTTTTCTGTATTTTTAAGAAAATTCATTGGATTCTTTTTTTTTTTAATATTCAGTTGACAATATTTATTGAGCACCCACTGCATGTTAGGTACCGGGTTAGTCCCTAAAATTCAAAGTTGCGTGTGGTTTAGTGGCCTCAAATCATTCTCCAGTTTTGCCCTCTTTTCTGAGCTTTAGATTCTTCCAGACATCTCCATTACTGTCCCATAGGTATCTCAAACTCTACATGTCTAAAACCTCAGTTTTTTTATTGTGGTAGAATATACATAATATAAAATTACCATTTTAACCATTTTTAAATATACATTTCAGTGGCATTAAGTACATTCACAACATTGTGCAACTGTCATCACTATCCATTTCCAGAAATTTTTCATCACCCCACACAGAAACTCTACCTACTAAACAGTAACTTCCCATTCTTTCCTAGCCCCTAGTAACCTCTTTTATACTTTCTGTGGGTTCTTTTTTTAAAAAACAACTTTATTGAAGGTATATAAAATTTACCCATTTTAAGTGCTCAATTCAGTGATATTTAGTTAATTTACTGAGTTAGGCAATCATCATCATAATCCAATTTTAGAAGATTTCTATCACTCATTGGGTAATTTTAAATAGTCATCTCATTTATTAGTCAATCTCTGTATTAGTTTTCACAGGGACTACTTTAAAAATCCCTTTTATTGTACAACTTAGTCTAGATGTGATTAATATTTTGAAGTACAGAATCCTTTAGCATGGTTAGAGGTGGAAGTGACATTTAGCAGAGTGGTGGGGTTTGAGCTGAGTTCTAAAAATGAGCAGAAATTTCTGAGATGGAGTTAGTAAGGCAAGAGAATTCCAGACAGATACATAACCTTTATAAGAAAAGGCTGTTAAAAACTATGTTTTAGAAATGGAAAATAATTGGTTTGCTAAAGCTTAGAATCTGGATGGGGAATGGTGGAAGAGAAGACTTGACAAGTGGATTGGGGCCATATCATAGAGGGCTTCAGGTGCCAGGAACTGGACTTGAGTCTATGGATATTGGAAATCACTGAAATATCTGTGCAGACAATGGTTGTGCTGTGGCAGGATTAATCAGACAGCTAGCTGTATGTGAGGAAATTTGAAGTGAGCATCACTGGAAACAGGGAAGGATAATGTAAGAGCTCAGATAAGAGATGAAAAGTACAGAGACAGTAATTATCAAATTGTGCTGCATGGAAGTGGTTTAGGGGTTTTTTGAAATTTGACTCGTTTCTTTTCTAAATTATGTTTTTAACTATGAAAAACCTGTAATAAAAGAACTAACAAACACTCAAATTTGAAAATGCTTAATACCATTTTTTTGTGTGTGTGTGTGAGGAAGACCAGCCCTGAGCTAACATCCGTTGCTAATCCTCCTCTTTTTGCTGAGGAAGACTGGCCCTGGGCTAACATCCGTGCCCGTCTTCCTCTACTTTATATGGGACGCCGCCACAGCATGGCTGACAAGCGATGCGTCGGACGGTGCCCGGGATCCGAACCCACAAACCCTGGGCTGCCAAGCGCAAACTAAACCGCTGCGCCAACGGGCGGCCCCGCTTAATACCATTTTTTAACCTGCAGATTTTACCAAGAGAATTCATTTTTTTGTGCAGACCATAGAATCAGGGTTCTCTTGTCACTGCTGTTTAACTGAAGACTTTTCTTAAACGTCAAAATGACAATTTAAAAAAGTTACTGTTTGCAACTATTTAGGTGTGTGAATAGGATTTTCTTAATACTGTGTAAGAGATATAAACGTAAATAGTAGGTTGATGTAAGCTTTAGTTGTCATCCCTAACTCCCAATTTCAAATTTTATATATTTTTTTTCTGTGAGGAAAACTAGCCCTGAGCTAACATCTGTTGCCGATCCTCCTCTTTTTGCTGAGGAAGATTGGCCCTAGGCTAACATCCATGCCCATCTTCCTCTACTTTGTATGGGATGCCGCCACAGCATGGTTTGGCAAGTGATGCATCCGTCCATGCCCGGGATCCGAACCTGCAAACCCTGGGCCGCCAAAGTGGAGCGGGTGAACTTAACCGCAAGGCCAACGGGCCAGTCCCAATTTCAAATTTTGTATTTCTTAAAACAGTCTCTTTGTCATTTATTGATGTTGGAATAAGTAAAAGTTACTGTAAAAATTACATTTATAAAAATAGTTTTTATTTGATTTAAATATAATATGTCAGATTTTAGGGGAAAAAAGAGTTCTGTTATTTTAAAAAGTTTGAAAATCACTGAGCTAGAGTGATAATTGTGGAAATAAAAAAGAGAAAATAGATGGTTGCATTGTTTTGAGGTGAAATTGATAGGACATGGTGAATTCTTAAATATGGGCAATAAGGGAAAAGGAGGCATTGAGAATGCATGTAAAATTAAGACAAGGCTGGATCACTGAGAAGATGTTAATGGTGAAGATTTGGAGAAAAAAATTGATGGGGGAGGTCAGTGATATTTTTACTTTTCTGCCTTCCTCTCTCCCACTGCCTGCAAAGAAAACCCAAAGCATCCTATACCATCATTATTTAATCTCTGTAATGACTGTTAGATTCTCAATGTTAGATACCGATTGTTAAATACTCAATGACACGTTTTGAAATCTTTATTTTATTACAGAAGGAATGCAGGGTCATTGTAAAAAAAAAGCGTGAAAGTATGTGACTCAGAAAACCCTAGTCTCTCTTAGTCCTATTCCCAGAGTTTAACAATTTGGTCTATTTTCTTCTAGGTTCTTTTTCCTGAATATGGTAATATTATGTATTTGTAATTGATAGTTATTAAATAAACAGTCCTTTGTTATATTTTTAAGATGCCAGATATTAATGATTACAGAATTTGAAGTAATAAAATAAAGCTGATATTTAGCATTAGAAATGTAAGGCAATCTGAAATTGCACGGACATAACACTCAGTGCTTGATTATCTGTAAACACATGGATGAACACTCAGGCAGGCAGACAAACACACATATACACATACACGCAAACATAGCTGCACACACATTCAGGCACATAGAAAGCATATTCTCATACATGTGTTCCCCCAATATGTGAAGCTGGACTGGTACCTCTTCTGTCACCTCAGATGACATGGAACATTACAAAATCACCTTTGGGGCCTCCATCTGGAGGTGAAAATCCTTTCAGCATCGTTGATGACTCAGCCACTTTTGACTCTTGACCATTCTTTCCTCCTCAGAATAGTCTCATCCTTTGGCTTCCACAATACCATATAATCCTAGTTTTCTTCCCACCTCCTTAGCTGCTTCTTATGTTCCTTTAGCTCTTCTGTGTATGGCCATTAAATGTTGTAGGAGTTTCTCAAGGCTTTTATATAGGTCCTCTCTTTTTCTCCCTCTCTCTCTGAGTGGTCTCATCCACAGTTAGGGTTTTAGTGGTCACTATAGATGGCCTATAAATTTATTTCTCTTGAGTTTCAGACTTTTTGTGAAGCTGCCTGTTTGACAGTCTTCCTTTTCATAAGCTGTTCCCTTTTTGAGGAACAATCTTCCTTTCCCCTTTTCCTATTTAACTTCTTTTTATCCTTTGGAGTTCAACTCAATTGCCACTTCCTCAAGGAAGTCTTCTCTAAGCTTACCAGATAAGTTAAAATTGTGTAAAATAACTTCTCATAACACCAGGAACCTCTCATTCGTAGCATATGACAGTTGAAATTTTGTATTTATTTGATTATCTGCGATGAAATGCTGGTTCATGCTACAACATGGATGAACCTTGAAAACTTTATACTAAGTGAAAGAGGCCAGACACAAAAGGCTACATATTGTATGACTCCATTTATATGAAATGTCCAGAATAAGCAAAATGTAAAACTTTTATGTTTTAAAATATCTCCTTCTTCACACATTTAATGCTTATTATAAGTAGCATATGTGTATGTATACATATATGTGTATATTTGCATATATATATATATATATATACACATATTTAAAAATACACATGCCAGGCTCTATCATAAATATTAAGAATACAAAGTTAATATGGTTATTATTCTCAAGAAGTTTAGAGTAGTGGGAGAAGGAAAAACAAGTGTGCTCTAGTATGATAATGATCTAATAAAATAAGAAGGAATAAACTAACTGCCTTTTAAAAAGTTTCTGAAGATTTCTTAGAGGAAATGAAAATTGACCTGAATGTTGAAGGTCAGAATAGGTGTTTAACCAGATGTGTTTGGGTTAGAGAGGATGTTAAAAACTGGGAACATCGTTTGGAATCAGGATAGGCAGAGGGGAGCCATGATAGGAGTAGAAGCCTGAGAATACTTTAGAAAGATAATGTTATTCCCAAGTGGGGATAAGGGTTCTATGGGGGGATGAACATGTCTGGGATCAGTTGGAGTTAGGGAGAGGGATAGAAAAGGCTGTTGGCAGAAATCAGGAAAGGAATAATGAGGGTCAGGGACCTAGATGGGATGGAGATAGAATGCCCAGGACATGGTGACTTGGAAACTGATTAAATAGAGATATGGAGTAGGAACAGCTGAAGAAGACTTCTGAGATCTTTCTGAGTTTTCAAGAAGACTTTCTTGCCTAGGAACTGGTCTGTATTTTATGGTATCTGCTTTGGCTGCTTTCTTTGGATTATTTTGTAGAAGATACACCTAGTTTTTATGCACTTACAGTTTTCTTGTTTACCTCTATTTCAGGTAGATCTTTTGCGAGCAGGAGAAGTTCCTAAACCTTTTCCAACACATTTTAAAGATTTGTGGGACAACAAGCATGTTAAGATGCCTTGTTCAGAACAAAATTTGTACCCTGTGGAAGATGAAGTAAGAACAAAACTGATGTTCTTATAGTCTCTGAAAGATAGTTTGGTGCATGCTTGTTTGACTTCTGATTCTGTGATGCAAAGTAACTTAGAATAGTTTCCTCATTTGTTTTTCCTTTTCCTTAAAGAATGGTGAGCGAACTGCAGGGAGCCGGTGGGAGCTCATTCAGACTGCACTTCTCAACAAATTCACACGACCCCAAAACCTGAAGGTATGTTCTTTTTGCTGTTCTTGCCTCTTACATGTAGTTCTTAGAGATGGGACCAGTGTCTCCTCCCTCAAAGACATTTTTTGATCTTTAATAGACTCAGGTAACAACATTATTTCTATGCAGTAGTGCTTGCTTTCTGAGGAAGTCTCTTTAGAGGCATTCTTGGTTTCCACTCCGTCACTAGCAAATGAGGAGAAGCATTGAGAGTTGTAAATGAGTTGCCTGGAGCCACACAGAATAATTCCGAGAACCAGGAATAAGACCTCTGTTTCTTGATTCCCCATCCAATTTCCTTCAGTCCAAGTTTTTCTTTTATTTTTGTTTTAGAATTGCCATGTTTCTGAAATGTCTTTAAAAGTAAATCAGGAAAGAATTATGACTTCAGCAATATTTGCCCAAAGGGAAGCTGAGTTTCCTAATGATTAAAGTATACATTAAGCATTCTATTTTTTATTGCTCTTAATATGGCTTCTAGCAGTTTAATAATTTATTTATTAATCATATTTTGGCAATAATTTATTTTTTGATTTTTTAAATATTTCATTTAAGACTAAGGGCAACTGTTAGATTGTTTTTCTAATATCTAAAATATGAGTGAGTATATGTTTATTTTTGGCACTATGGCCATGTAAACTTTTTAAGTTTTTATAACTATAAACACTAACAGATTTTTCTATGCTTCTGTGAAAATGGGTTTCATTTTTTTGAGACTTAATTTTCTGTGTACGGTTTCTCAGCAAATATACAAATTATTCTTAAACTTTCTATACCTTTCTATAGCTCCTGGTTTTTTTTTTCTTAACATGATAAACGTTGAGATGTTGTACTATAATGTATTTTGAAAACATCAATCCTTAGGGACAGTGTTTCTCAATCTTGTAATGTACTCCTTTTAAATGAAAGAAATTCTCAAGATCTGCCAGAGTTTACTTATTTTTAGTAGTATAATGTTAATTACATATGTACAAACATAAAACTAAATACAACTTTTTTATATTTATAGTATATACAGCTATATCAACTTGATTTTTTTTCCATTTTAAGCATTATGAACCATCATTTGAGTTGTGTTCATTATCACAGTGAAAACAATTTGTAGTCACTATTCCTTTTTGCACAGTAGTTTTTTAACCACCGATCTGAACTCCAAAATAGTATGCTGAGAAACTTTAAAAAATACTGTAAAGAAAAAATTCTTCCTTTGGTATTTACTACTTTTCTTACTAATCACAGACAGTTGGTGGATGTTAGTAGATGCAAAGATGGGATCTGTATGCAAAACATCAGCTTGCAAATAAATATGATAGTGACCACTTTGGTCCAGGTTCTTTAGAATTTGACATTCCTATACTGCAGTGTATCTTAGGATGGCTCATTCTTTACACCATTTTTATCTGTTTAAAGTACCAGCCTTCATTTCGACAGTGTGTTGTCTTTTTGGCCTGTCTATCCCAAAACCACAATTATAAACTGACAAACACAGAAGCAGGCCACCCAAGAATACTGTCCAGACTCCATTTGAGAAACACTGTCTTAGGGCCTTTATGGCCTTATAAACAGGGTTATTAAGAATTTTCGTATTTTTCTTTAAGTGTAAATGTAGAATAATCATACTGTTCTAAATTACATTGTCTGCTCACCTCTTTAGCAGTTCCTTAGTGTGCCATGATTACTTTAGGAAGGGGTAATTGCTTTAATCTGAATTTCCCTTTCTTGTTTATTTTATGGTAGATTCAACAGAACAGAGTAATCCATCGAGATTTTCTTCTATCTGCTTATGGTAATTGTTTCCTTTGCTGAAAGAACACTATGAGAGGGAGGGGGAAACAGTAAATCCCTCTTACTGAATATAATAATCTTTCAGCTGTTTTTATGCCATTTGATGTTGACTTAGGAGGGATTAGACATGTTAAAAGTTTAAAAAAGGAACAGTGTCCTCAAAAGTTGATTTACACAGTAATATTTCTATAAATAACGTGTCTGATAATTTGCAAAGAATGGATTTCTTTGTGCTTTAACTTGCTGACGATGAATTATGAACTGAAAAAAACCTCACTCAGTAGTTGATAGCTAAGAATACAGAACAGCATCCAGTTTTTCTAACGATAGATATCTCATGGTAGACTACTTTTGAGACTTGAAGACTGATGTAAAAGTAAATATTAGTTTGGAGTTAATGCTAATTATAAAATTCCATTAAAGAATTAGAGTATAAATGCTATTTAAAATGTTTTTCCTTACAAACTTTCATGAATAATTTACATATAAGAAAGTGCATCCTTTTAAAGTATAATTTGATGAGGTTTGACATTTGTATACACCTGAGAAGCCCCCACTACAATCAAGATACAGAACATTCCTGTTACCCTCAAAGATTCTTCTTACCCCTTTGCAATCGATTCCTCTTTCTGCACTGGCCCCAGGCAACTATTGATCTGCTACTTTTACTATAGATTAGTTTACATTCTACATGAATGGAATCACATAGTATGTATGCAGTGTGTCTGGCTTCTTTCACTCAGAATGAAGATTGTCGAGATTCATCCATGTTGTTGAGTGTGTCAGTGGTTTGTTGCAGTATATGAGTTGTTTGTTCATTCACCTGTTGATAGACATAGTGATTTAATACTTTTTGTGAGGTTCTGAAATCAGATACCAGTGATTAGAGAAAAATCCTTAAAATCTTTTCTTTCTTAATGGAAATTTTTATATTATGGCTGTGAGAGAAAAATAAAATCTTTTTATTGCCATGTTATTTTATGGTTGGTGCTTTTTCTTTTCGTTTTTGAAGGAACTTGGATATCCACTGATTCTAAGTAAATAATATACATTTTGTTGGCTCCATTTTTAACCTAGATGCTTTGTGATTATTTATATGACATGAAGTATTTTTCATGAAGCTCTTTGGCAGAGTGTTAATTTTTTTAAAACTTCTTCAGTGATGAGAAAATTTGGAAGGTTTAAATAGTGTAACACAGTGTTTTTCAGACATATATTTTTAAAAAATTTTGGGGTGTGTGTTATGAATACAAATAGTTGTTTATAAATTCTACGTATTTGTTACTTTATTAATGTTGTATGTACATTATAAAATACAATCAAAATAGAAATTTAAAAAGATGAGATGAAATATAATTGTAAATAATATTTCTTTCTGTGTAACTAATGGATTGACTTATACATACCCCACTCTGGTGTTAAAAAAACACAAAATTCAACTGAGTAAATTTTAAAGATCTTACTGGCTTTATTCAATGATTCTTGAATCAGGCAGCACCCCTATCTATCAGCAGATAGATAGAAAGAAGCTCCTAGTTGCTATACTAAATGAAAGACTTTTATAGGCAGAAGGGAGCTGGGAACAAGGAAGTTATACTAACAAAAAGTAGATTGGTTGTGGCAAGGTTCCTTTCCTTTAGGGGATGGCAGGGGCCTATCAGGCAGACTAGTGCTGACCAGGTGACTCCTGATTGACTGATTTAAGATTCCATTTCCAGGAGAGGCTGAAACTGTAACAAAATTAATCTCGGTTTGGTGAGGTGGGGTTTAGCATAAGTGACTCCATTTTGGGCCTCTTCTTGTTTTAACACCGATAACCAGGTATAGAGTACTGCCTATTCAAACAATTTAATGTTACACCAGTAGAAGGTGTACTATTTAGACTTTTCACTCTGTAAATGTGTAATTTATGTGAACTGCTGAGGGAAGATAAGCGTTTTATATGTAGCTTATAAAAATAGTTGATAATAAAGGAATGAAGACTATTTTATGCTTTAGGGCAATGTTTCTCAATCTGTTTTTCATTATTGCCCTCTCTCTCAGGAAGCCATTTTAGACTTTTTTTTTCCTACTTTACTCTCCTCATGAAATTTTAATACTACAAATATACTGTATATCTATATGTATAATGTGACCCTATTGAGGGCCAGAAATCATTATAATATTTAAATTTTGTTGTCCCCAAGATCCAATTTTTCTCCACTGGGAGTATATCACCTCTGTTTAGAATGCATGCTTTAGAGTAATTATGATGTTTTTTCCACTATAACTTGACCTTTCTAATCTCATTTTTCTTAACTGAATAATAAATTAGCATGCATTTTATTTGTTCATAGCTACTGATGTGGAGTAGCTAATGATAGGAGGAAGCTTGTCCAACATTAAGAAATTTACTGGAAGTAGTTCATAAAGGAGACGGGCTATTTGCAGATGATTCGCTTGACTATATCATGAGATTTTGTTTATGCTTTTTCCATAGGATGCTATTCTGAAATACAATGTGGCATATTCTAAGAAATGGGACTTTACGGCTTTGGTTGATTTCTGGGATAAGGTAAAAGTATGCTTATTTCTTTAACTATGAAACTCTGTAACTCTTTAACTATGACAACTCTATAAGAAAGTTTGAGAAAAATACCCATAATTCTGTCACACTAACACAATTATCATCTTTTATTTTAGTGAAAAATATTTCCTGTTATTTTATATGCATGTTTTAGGAGCTAACTTTGAATTTTGCCTATTCTCTCATAAAGTGCATTTTCTGTTATATTGTTGTACCATTATCAACATTATCAAGGATTGCATAATATTTCATGACTAGATTTTGAGAATTTAATGATTCCCATATTCTCAAACGTCTAAGTTGCATTCAGTTTTACTCTGTTCTCAATTACACTGTAGTAACATCTTGACATACGTATGTATATGTATATATGCTTTCCCAAATTTGATATTGTTTCTTTAGGTGATTCCCAGAAATTAAATGGTTAGGTCAAAAGGCACAAAACTTCTATGGCCCTGCTTTATGCTATAAAATCATTTTCCCTAGGAGACTATAGCAGTTTAATACGCCATCAGTAATGGGTAAGAATACCACCTTCATAGTACTGTTAGAAAAATGTGCATCATCCATTTAGAAAAAATGGCAGTGTACCTTTTTTTTAACATTTTACTTTAGAATCATAATAGATTCACAAGAAATTGCAAAGAAATATACAAGGAGGTCCCATGCATGCTTCATCCCACCTTTCCCAGTGTTAATCACTTAAATAAGTATACAATATCAAAACCAGGAAATTGACATAAGAGCTTATTTAGATTTTACCAGTTATACCTGTACTCATTTATGTGTGTAATTATGTAACTGTAGCTTAATGTAACCACCACTACAGTCAAAATGCAGAACTGTTCCATCATCACAGTGCTCACTACTGCTGCCCATTAAAGCCAAATCAACTCTCTCCTAACTTCTGGCAGACACTAATCTGTTTTCCAGCTCTCTATAATTTTATTTCAAAAAGGTTACAGTGTGTAACCTTTTCACATTGCCTTTTCTCACTCAGTACAATTCCCTTGAATCCAGCAATAGTTGGTTCGTTTTTATTGCTGAGTAGTATTCCATGATACAGATGTATCATAATTTGTTTAACCATAGGTGCATTTCAGGACATTTGGGTTGTTTCCAGTTTTGGGCTGTTACAACTAAAGCTGCTATTAACTTTTGTATGCAGGTTTTTGCATGAACGTAAGTTTTTATTTCTGTGGGATAAATGCCCAAAAGTGAAATTGTTGAATTGTTTGATAAGTGTATTTTTAGTTTTAGAAGAAACTGCCAGTATACTATTGCTAGGTAAGTAAGCCTCCCCAAAGAAAGATGCTTTCATATAAAATCTATTTTTAAAAATGTTTATAATTTGATTTTTCTGCTCACCTTATTTTTAGTTATCCATATTATTTATGCTTCATTTACTAATAATAGAAACTGAAAGTAATTTTTGAAATGGAAACAATTTGAAGTATTTTCAATATTATACAATTTTGGCTTACCTAATAGAGAATAATTATTGCATTTTGAACATGTCCTATGTTTTTTATATTCAGGTCTTTCTGTCTCTGGCCTTTTTTTCAAGTAAATAACTCTGTGAGATAAATAAGATAGTTGTTGTTATTCCTATCGTAAATGAGTAGTTGTCATTCAGGAGTGGACTTTCTTGGCCAAAGTGGCATAGTCTGTCCTTGGCAGGACAGTGTAAAACCTAATCAGTCTTTCCACTAGTGCCTGCAATCACAGTATGATGTCCTGCACACACCCTGCCCTCCTACTTGCTGCCTCATTTTCTCTGACTGATATGTCCCCTTCCTCCACTTTTCTCTTTTGAAATTCTGTCTCCCCAGACTCACATTTTCCTGTCTGCTCCCTCCAAAATGAGACGTCACTGTTCTTTGAATTTCTATGACAAATTGTTAAATTTATCTTGCGGCACTCCCTCTCTTTGCCTTACTTTATTCTTGATGAAATGTTGACATCCTCTATTATGTTAGAAGTTACGTGGGGCAGAAACTGTGTCTTTCTTAGCTTTGTGTTTCTGGTAGCACTTGTACAATGCCTTACATATAGCGAGTGCTCTGTAAGTGGTTATGGACTGGATTCAACAGGCGATCAGGTTGTCATATTCGTTTTCAGGGTTACCAAGGTCAGGAGAATATTTCTAGAGGCAGCAGTTCAAGTTAATAAAAATTATGTTTCTGATTCCTACCGTCACTCCCTGCCCATGCATACAACACACCTACATATAACAGACTCTTCCTTCTCTGAGCATTTTTAGCTAGTGATGTTCCAGGGTTCTTGTCAGTTTATTTCTTGTGATATTACTGTACTGAAGATCTGTCTGTCCTCTAGGATGGTGGTGGTAATCCAAAAGAAAGTGGTTGGTTAATTATGTTGTCAGGAATCAAACATTAAGATTATTGTGAATCTTTATAGTTACTACCTCCTGTTAATTTGCAAGAGCCTGAAAATGTGAAAATGCAGTTGACAGTGGTAAAATAACACCACCACTCCCTTTTTTCCAGAAATGTTTTATCTCACAAAGTGTTTGTGAGGCAACATGATACACAGCAGTGGCTCTCAGATTTATCATGTATCTGAATCCTAGAGGGCTTGTTTAGAACACAGATTGCTGCCCCCAACCCTCTCCGAGTTTCTGATTCAGTAGTTCTGGGGTAGAACCTGAGAGTTTGCATTTCTAGTAGGTTTCTAGGTGATGCTGCTGCTGCCTGTTCTGGGGCCAGACTTTGAGAACCACTGGTGGAGAAGAGAGCATAGAAGTAGAAATGAGAATCATGGATTCCTAGTCGCAACTCTGAAATCTTAGGCAAGCCACATGACCTAAGCCTTAGTTTCCTCGTTTGTTAAATTGACAAAATAATCACTTTATCCCCCTTAATGGCATGTTTTAAGGATCCAGCTAACTATATATCTGAAATCACTTTCAAAATTCTAAAGTGATAATCAAATATGTTGTTACTTTCTTACTTCTCAGACAGTTTGTTTTGCCACTTTAAAAAAAAGGTTTTTGGGGTCAGCCCTGTGATGTAGTGGTTAGGTTCGCATGGTTAGGTTCATGCGCTCTGCTTCGGTGGCCCAAGTTCGCCAGTTAGGACCCTGGGCGCGGACCTGCTCGCTGCTCCTCAAGCCATGCTGAGGCAACGTACCATGTAGAAGAGCTACAAGTTTACAACTGTGATACACAACTATATACTGGGGCTTTGGGGAGAAAAAAAAAAGAGGAAGATTGGCAACAGATGTTAACACAGGGCCAATCTCCCTCAAAAAAAAGAAAAATGGTTATTTTATCATTAACATATCTGAATTGCAGAAAACTTGGAGCATCGGAAAAACTAAGACAATAAAAACTGCCCATGATTTTGCCACCCAGAAAGAATCACTCTTAACATTTAAAAAAATAATAATAATTCTATCCACCTATGCATACTGAATGTGGATTTTTTCTTTTCTTTTTTTTTTTTTGTGAGGAAGACCAGCCCTGAGCTAACATCCGTTGCTAATCCTCCTCTTTTTGCTGAGGAAGACTGGCCCTGGGCTAACATCCGTGCCCATCTTCCTCTACTTTATATGGGATGCCGCCACAGCATGGCTGACATGCAGTGCGTCGGCAGGCTCCTGGGATCTGAACCGGCGAACCCCGGGCTGCCAAGCGCGGAGGAAACCGCTGCGCCACCAGGCGGCCCTGAATGTGGATTTTTGAAAAATGTTATTATTTTACAATGAACATCTGGTGCCCGAATCTTTTGTATCATTGACTATTTCCTCAGAATAGATTCCTAGGAATGTAATTAGTGGATCAAAAGGTATGTTGGTTTTGAGGCCTGTGATATTGTATGTACTGCCAATGTGCCTTCCTGGAAGGTTGTACTGGTTTTCAGTTCTCACCAGCAGTGGGTGTGAGTCCTCCATCACTGTGCCCTCTTCAGGATATTTACCTTCCAAGTATGATAGTACGTAAAGCTCCCTGTACAATGTCTTCTGCAGAGTCAGGGCTTATATGTTTGTTAAATTTGTTTCCTAAGGGAGCGTTCCTATAAGGTATTCAAGCCTGTTGGAAAAGCAAATTTTGGTTAGGATAAAGTAATTTTCTAGCAACTATAGTGTATCAATGTGGGATATGAGAGTTCTCCAATTTAAATGACATTACTTCTCAGACTCTGAATAGGTAATTTTACTAAGAAAATGTGGAGTTTATAATATAAACTATAAATTTGAAATTACTTGCTTAAAAGTTTGATATCACTTTTCTCCTGGGTATATCCTCTCTATAGTACGTTTTTTTCACAGACCTAAAGAAATGTGTTCAGTTACTTTTGAGGAAAGGAGGAAAAAAGGAAATAGCGTTTATTGAGGACATATGTGTACCAAAAGGAATATATTATTGAATTTAATCCTCAAACACTTGCAAAGTGTAGGTAGTGCATTCAATTTAGAGCTGAAAATAGATTTAGAAAAGTTAAGTAACTTGTTTGACATTATACAAATATTAAATGGGTAAATCTAGATTTGGGCTCAGTTCAGTTCCAGCACAAAATAGGTCACCAGTACCTACTCATTGAATACGTGAAGGACTATTAGACTCCAAAGCCTAGGTTCTTTTTATTGTAATGATGTGTATCCCTGAAAGAACACCGAATACCCTTATGTGAAAGGCATTGTACTGTGAAAGATACAGAATTGATTGACAGTCTTATCCTCAGAAAGCACGGGGCACTGGACATGTCATAGATCACTGTAATAATTAGGCAGAGTGGAAGAAATGTTCTAGTAGAGTCTAGTGGGTCATGGAAGGTCCAAAGAGTTTTATTTTGGGTCACGGGGCAAATGTTATAGAGGACGTAGTATTTGGGTGCTAGAGTGTGAAATGTGTAGAGGAGAAATAGTTAAAGGAAATATATTATACAAATAGCCTGTTAAATGCACCAGCTTCTTTCACTTAACATAATGTTCTGCAAGGTTCATGCATGTTGTAGCACATATCAATACTTTATACCTTTTTTGCTAAATAATGTTCTGTTGTATGAATATACCACATGTTGTTTATCCATTCATCAGTTGATGGGCATTTGGGTTTCACTTTTTGGCTATTATCAATAACGCTGCTATGAACATTCATGGACAGGTTTTTGTGTGGGCGTATGTTTCAGTTCTAGGAATTGCTGGGTTATGTAGTAACTCTTTGTTTAATATTTTAAGGAACTGCCAAACTATTTTTCAAAGTGGCTGCATCGTTTTACAATCCTATCAGCAATGCACAAGGGTTCCAGTTTCTCCACATCCTCACTTGTTAATGTGTGTCCTTTTGATTTTGGCCATTCTAGTTGGTGTGAAGTAATATCTCATTGTGGTTTGATTTGCATTTCTCTAGTAGCTAATGACACTGAGCATCTTTTCATATGCTTGTTGGCCATTTGTGTATATTCTTTCGAGAAATATCCATTCAAGTCCTTTGCCCTTTTTAAAAATTGGGTTTTCTTTTTATTATTGAGTTGTAAGTGTTTATATATTCTGGTTGCAAGTTCCTTATCAGTTACATGATTTGCAGATATTTTCCCCCATTTTGTGGGTTGTCTTTTTCATTTTCTTGATGGTGTCCTTTGAAGCACAAAAGTTTTTAATTTTGATGAAGTCTAATTTATCTATTTTTTTTCTTTGGTTTCATATCTAAGAAGCTAATCCAGGGTCACAAAGATTTACTCCTGTATTTTCTTCTAAGAATTTTATGGTTTTAGCTCTTACACTTAGGTCCATGACCCATTTTGAGTTAACTTTTGTATATGGTGTAAATGAAGGGTCCAGTTTTACGGTTTTGTGTATGAATAGCCACTTGGTGTTAATTTTCATATATGGTGTGAAGTAGAGGTCCAATTTCATTATTTTGCATGTGGATGTCTGGTTGTCCTAGCACCATTTGTTGAAAAGACTATTCTATCCCTCTTCCATTGTCTTGGCACTCTCAAAAACCAATTGATCGTGGGGCCAGCCCAGTGTTGCAGCGGTTTAGTTCGCGCTTGGCAGCCTGGGGTTCTTCCGGTTCGGATCCCGGGTGCCTGCCGACGCACTGCTTGTCAGCCATGCTGTGTCGGCATCCCATATAAAGTAGAGGAAGACGGGCACGGATGTTAGCCCAGGGCCAGTCTTCCTCAGCAAAAAAAGAGGAAGATTAGCAATGATGTTAGCTCAGGGCTGGTCTTCCTCACAAAAAAAAAAAAAAAGAAGAAAAACCAATTGATCGTAAATGTGAGGGTTTATTTCTGACCTCTTAATTCTATTTCATTTGTCTTTATGTCTGTCTTTATGCCACTACCACCCAATCTTGATTATGGTAGCTTTGTAGTAAGTTTTAAATTGGGAAATGTGAGTCCTCCAACTTTGTTCTTTTTCTAGTTTGTTTTGGCAATTTTGGATCTTTTGCATTTACGTGTAAATTTTAGTGTCTAGCTTGTTAATTTCTGCAAAAAAGTTAGCTGTGAAGGGCAATTTTTATGACCATATTAATAGAATCCAAACTAAGTCTGCATCTTGAGGTAGGACCAGTAATTTCAGGGTTACTTTATCAAACTTTTAACCCATATGATGTTTAAAGGTGGGCATAAAGTAATACAAGCCTTATTATGCCTATATCAGAATATCCTTGTATCTTACAGAGATGTAATTTTTGATGCAGTGAGAAGGTGACCAAACTGATACAAGTTATAACATATAGATGGTCTATTTGTATTTTGTAATTTTCTGGGCTTAAATGGGATACAGTTGTTAATTTTGGTGAGAAGTAATGTTAAATTTGATACCTTGTGATGGCAGTAAAACATACCATTGGGTAAAATACCTCTGTCACCTTGCTGTGAAGTAGTCATTTTTTTCTCTCTTCGTAATCAGACTACTCAGATAGGACCTTGTTTCCACTTTATCTGGTGACCTTGCCCAGAAGCATTCCTGTAAGGGTAATATATAGCAAGTTTTGGTGTGTTTAGTGTAGATCGTAAATAAGAGGTGATTACCAAGGTGCTGATGATAGTTTGACAGTTCTTTAGAGAGAGGAGTCATTGCATTTTTGACCTTCTGATTTTTATTTACTTTGTAAACACACAGAGGGTTGCAGAAGTCCCCATAACTGTACCAAATATTCACTTCTTATTGTTTTCTTCAAGTCTTTGCTCATATGTATAAAATATTGTAGTTACATCTAGATATAAAAGTATATTTAAAATATTTTGTGATGTATTGTAAAATCTCTGTTACATAGCTTTATCATTTTTCATCTTAATGGTTGCATAATAGTCTGTCAAATTGATATATCATTTGCTCATCCATTCCGGTGTTAGAGATTTAAAGAAGTCTATTTGTGTAAAGTATATCTAGAGACTCAAGGGTGTTCTTCCCTGTGACTGTTCATTATTCTGTCGTTGTCAGTGTACTTAATGGAAGACCTTGGTTGTTTAATATAGTTGTGTGTTTTTTTGTTCATCAAATCTCCAAAGATATTAATATAGAACTTTACCACATCATGGCCCACGGGGATAACATTGGCCAGGCTCACAGTGTTTAGTGAGTAGAAGTAAGGGTTAGACATATGTGGGTGGGGTTGGCCGGAGAAAAAGATCTTGGTGCAAGGGAAACAATTCTTTGGCTAGGTTTTAAATTATAAATAAATTATATTTGCTTTGCATTATCTGTGTCCACATTTTGGAGCAGTAGTGTTTCTTTAAAAAGGGTTCTTAAGTGTTGCTTATTAACAGTATTTGGAAATTCTTTACCTAAATGTCACGTCAAACTCTGAGTGGCTTGCTTTGTTAAGCAAAAAAATAAAGTTCAAATTTAACGTCATATCAATTTTAATATTTTACAGTTAAGATTATTTTAAGGCTGTTAATATCTCCTTAAAACCTTGCTTTCGCTAATTCTGTAACCCAAACCACCTTAGAACAGGAGTCGTTAATATTTAGTGTGATTCCGTGTTATATTTATTACCTATGCACTAGTATCTAGTGCAAGAAGTAAGAGACCCAGAATCCTGCTAATCCTGTATGTGAGCATCCTTATTTGGGATGGAAGTGAGGCATATTGCCTAAGCTTTTATTATTTTTTCAGAGCCCAGCAGAGATCAATCTGTTATTTTGTAATTTATTGTTAAATATTCAGGTGCTACTGAATTGAAAGGGCCGTTATTTAGTGTTTTTTTGCATCTCGAGTGCTGATATTGGTCTTCCTCACTGCCAGCTGTTGGAAGTGCTAGGAACAAATAATCTGTGTTTTATGGCCCTCCTGTGTGGTGTTCCACAAAATTAAATTCAAGCACTTCTATAATTTGTATTCTAAATGGATCTATATACTTATTGCTGGCGTTTTTCACAGGAAGGAAAGTTTAACAAAATGTTTTGTGTATTAGGAAAGCTTCTCTATTAATCCATTTTAGAGGTATTTTAAATACTTCCATCTTACAACACCTTTGGCACTATTTCTTTTCATTCTCAGTGAATTAACTTGTGAAATTTACATAGCACATTAAAGCCACAGTGATTGAAATAGGGTGTTGGGGAAGTATGTTGAAGAGGGGTTACTTCTGTTTCTGTGATCCTAGCTTCTGTTTCTTGATTTGGATCATAGTTTAAAAATGGATGTTTGCTTTATAATTATTCATTAGAGCACGCGTATATGTACTTTTTGAATGTATGTTTCAAAGTAAATGTTAATTTATTCAATATGAAGAGCTTTAAATTCTAAAATTGACTTGTATAGCAAACTTTTTCAGCAAATGGATTAGTTGTTGAAAGGGAATCTAAGGTTTTTAGTGACTATTTCATCTTCTTTCCATGTTTAGTTTTATGTCTGGAATAGAAAAGCTAGGAATAAATACGCCTCTTATTTCCTCACTGCTATTGGTTTATTCATGAAGGCTGCCATAAATAACAAAATGAGAGTTTTGGGTTTTTTTATTACATCTGTGGCTCCTGAAAGTGGAGAGTGAGAGATTGGAATACAGGAATGAGAGGACATTTAAAAATAAAAAATAGAGAAATTTACACTTTAAAGTAGGAAGGTTTTGTTGCTGTGATTAGCGTAGTAATATATTCCTCATTGGAAGCCACAATTTAGAAAAAAAAAAAATACAGCATGAAGTCTATACCTCAAGTCATACATACACAATAAATTCTTTATTGCAACATAGAAATTGTGCATCTTTTGCTTTTGCTATAGTTATTAATATATTGAGTATATGTTGTCCTATCAGCTAATGGCCTATCACTTGTCAAAGAAAGGCTGTGTAAAGCCTCTTTTCCTGTAAATGAGGGTGTGTAAATCTATTAATAATGAACTTGTGTTCTTGCTTATGTGCTCCTTAATTTTAAAAGGTAAATGGGGGTCATATTGAGTTTTGAAGGATACAAACTATGTGAAGCAAATTATTATTATGCCAAAGTCATCTTTTCCTTCAGAGTTCTTTATGTGTGGTTTTAAATTTTAAAAACAGGTACATCACAATTCATTGTCTCCAAAACTGAGGTATGTACTGTTAAATCTATGTTTAAAATAACATTTTTTGGACTCTGTGACCATGAGAAACTTTGAAAATTATGATTATTGACAGAACATCAGTAGAAATTCAGAAAAAATAAATATAAGCTTGTATTAAAATAGATAACCAAAAAAGTCATTTCACATATATAAAGTAATGGCTAGAAGAAATTAAGTTTTGATTCATATCTTTATTGTGTGATAAAAAGTCAAAATGTAATATGTTGAAATTATTAGACAAAAATCATAGCATATATCATCTTTCATTAAGTAGAACAAAACACAATAGTTTTATGTTTATGCATCACTTGAACATCAGTGCATTCATACTTAAGTGGTGCCTTGTGGACTTCCTGGCCTTCTGGGGCATGGCATACTCTCATGGGCAGCTTATCTAATCGTAATTGTATCGAATGTACTTAGTATTTTTTTGTATATTAAAAATTTTAAAACAAAAATATTAGAGGATTTTTCTTCTTTCTTCATTCCCCCCTCCCCCCACCAGAATCTCTATAAACATTTCATAGAACATTAGTGTTTTTTAGAATTGTTTGGGAAAAACTGACATAAGGCAACAGGGTGTTGTAACCACTGTTTCAAATCAGAACAAATTTCTTTAACCAATAACCAGTAAAGATTACGGCCTTTCACAATAGCATTTTGTTTTTTTGGCAATGCGGAAGTAAATTTCTGAATGTATATAAACACAATACCCCTTAGCTTCCAATTCCAAATGGAATTCTTCATAGCTAATCTATTTTTTGGATCTTTCTTCAAAGCTTAAAAGATTTAAAGTGTCCTTGTTATATTTGTCATAAAGAGCCTGTGGCAAATTCCTAATCAAATGAAAGCAGCCTTGAATGTTTCATAAGACTACAGCTAATGTCTTTATCTCTCTAGCTTTCGAACCTCTGATTTGGAGTTCAGTGGAAATTTAACCTTTTTGGACTTCTTCCCTTGGTGACTCACAGTCTCTGGAATCAATAAGGTCTGCATTGCTTTACAGCTTGGCTTAATTTAATTCCTGAGAACTGTAGGAGCCAAAAGAGAGCTCCCACTTGGAGCCCCTACCATAGTAGCTACGTGGTAGCTTTATCTGCTGAGGACTGGTCCAATAGTCTTCTCCATATTTTACTGTTAGTACTACTCGTGAAAAGTACTTATCCATGATTTATTGCTATGGTAATGATAGGTAATGATTAAATGCACGAGGCAGTCTGATTCTAAGCTGTCAGCAATTATTCTTTGGAGTGTTTAAGAAGTTTTTAGTAAGCTGAATGGCATAGTACCTTGTTGCCTCAGATGCTCTTTGATTACATGAAAAGCACTATAAAAAGACATTTTCCGCAACAAGAACCATTTCCAGCATAGTGAAATATGGAATATTTTCAAATGAACTCCCAAGTGATGCTGCTGGTCTAATTCATCTCAGCCCTAGGAAGCCCAGCTCAGAGATAAACAAGGTGTCTTAATCCATTCAGGCTGCTGTAACAGAATACGATAGACTGGGTGGCTTATAAAGAACAGAAATTTATTTCTCACAGTTCTGGAGGCTGGCAAATCCAAGATCAAGGCATTGGCAGATTTGGTGTCAGCTGAGGACCTGCTTCCTGATTCATAGATGGCTGTCTTCTTGCTGTGTCCTTACAAGGCGGAAGGAGCAAAGGAGCTCTCTGAGGTCTTTTTATAAGGGCACTAATCCCATTCATAAGGCTTCACTTTCATGATGTAATCACCTCCCAAAGGCCCCACCTCCAAATACCATCACGTTGAAAGAATAGGTTTCAACATATGAATTTGGGGGAACACAAACATTTAGTCTATAGCACAAGGGCATTTTCCTTGCGAGTAGAATGTTAAAAGTGCTTACTGTCACATCTCACTTGGTTGAGCAGCTGTATACACAGTCTCCTTCCTCATAGTTGACTTCTGTGTCCCTTTAAAACCCTTTCCTTCTTCCTAGCCTTCTCCTTAAGTTGCAGACCGTTTCAGCTTCACTTTACTTGCAAACTCTTCCATTCCAGACTTAGCCGTATCTCCTTCCAGACTTACCCCTTCTGCAAGGTCCCCCTTGTAGATAATCTCCTCAGTGTTTGCTGGAAGACAAACACTGTTTGGTTATCTATGGTAGAGACAGTGGTGGTGCTTATTATTGGGAGCTTTACTATATCCTAAGTACAGCGTAAGCAGTATGTTTTATCTCCTTTAATTCTCACAACTACCCCATTAGGTATACACTGTTAATATTTCCATTTTACAAAGGAAGAACTAAAAACCAAGGCTTAGAGAGTTTAAGTAACTTGCTCAAGTGATGAAGCCAGGATTTCCACTCAGATGCCTCTCACTTCAGAGTCTAACTCTTAACTACTGTACTCTGTTGTGGTAGTTCTCATCCCTGAGTGATTCTGCTTCACAGAGGACTTGTGGCAATTCCTGGAGACATTTTTGGTTCTTACAACTGGGAGGGAGGTGCTACTGCCTTCTGGTGGATAGAAGCCATGGATGCCACTAAACATCCTACAATGAGCAGGATGACACTCCCCATAATAAAGAATTATCCAGCCCAAAAGGTCAGTCGTGCCAAGATCTAGTAACCCTGCTCTACTGCAGTGGTTCTCAAGGTGTGGTCTTTGAACCAGCAGCGACGGCATCACCTGGGAACTTGTTAGAAAAGTAAATTCTCCAGCCTCACCCTAGACCCACTGAATTAGAAACCCTGGGGGAAAGGCCCAGCCATCTATGTTTCCACAGCCCTCAGCTAATTCTGATGTACCTAAAAGTTTGAGAACCACTGCTCCATTCTAACATCTTTCTCAAACCTTTCCTTGAATAGTACCTATCCCTCAACTTCATCTTAGCTGAAGAAGCTTTTCTTGTTGGCAATTTTTCCTTCTCAAATGGAACTTGTTAGAATGACAAGGAGTTGTTTTCTTTCTCAGCCCCCAGTGCTGATTCCTGTCCATTGATGAATTGTTTACCCCTGTCCTAGATCTGTGAAAACCCAGGGTGATACTTGTAGATCTGGGCTGAGGTGGATCTCATCTTTTATCTGTGCACTGTGGTTCATGCCATCAGAGCCAGACTTTGACTTAGCACCTAGAGAGGAACTGAGTCAGTCAAACACAACTGACTCTGTTGTGTTTAGGGAAAGGGGCAAAACATCATAGAAACCAATTAAATAAAGCTGGGGGGGCTTGATAAGTTCAGAGATTTGAATTACAGGTAGAAAGAAGAGGAGCTTAGAAAAATCTTCTAGAAAAAGGTGGCTTTAGTAGCCTATTGCCTTGGATCTGGTATCATTTAAAAGCACTCACTTAGGGAGGACACTTACCAATATCCATTGGTCTTTGTTCCTTTGAATCCTTTGCCATCTGGTTATATCCTCTTTTCCCATTCTTGTTGTGTGCCCATCTTTGACACCTCTTTTCCTCTAAGCCCTATTACCTGACATCAACTTAGGCAACTTTGGTTGGTATTCATGTTGATGACCCATGTACTAGTCTGACTCAAGTCTATATGTGAGACCCTCTGCTGTATTCACCTATATGACCACATATGATCACAGATTGGACCTGGTCATCCCCTGGGCCAATTCCTTCTCTAGGATCATGAGTTCTGAATTTCTCTCCTACCATAACCTCCTAGTTTTCTACTCACTTATCCTTCTGCATTCTCTGTTTTTAAGGCTGCTGTTTCTATCTCTTTCCTTCTGGGCTACTGTTTCTCAGGTTGTGTTGCTCAAATACTTTGTAAATAAAAGGTTGAATGGTCAGGTTAGTATTCTGCATATTATATCCTCCTACTGGGAATAGCTCTGAGGAGTCTTACAGTAAAGAAACCTGCTTAGTTTTGATTAACTAAATATTTTCCCCAAACTTATTTATAAACAGAACCCCTTTCTGCATAACAGCTTATGATTTCCCTAATAGCTAGTATTCCATGGAACACACCTTACAAAACAGTTGTAATCTATTCCTGCATTCCTATCTCTTCCTGCCCAGCCTGGTACCTATAGTCTACTTTTTCATCTAGATCTTTCTTCACATTTGGTGTCTGCTATTTTCCAGCCCTGATAGCATCCAGCTACATGTTTCCTTTGCTCTTAACAAGTTGACAGTTATACTGAAAAAAAGGGAGGGAGGAAGGGCGGGAAGAAGGCAGGAAATAAATCATAAATCTTACTGATAGGCCTTACTGAGAGTTCATGTTATTAAATCTTAACTTGGCCTTTGGTTCTTTTTGCCATTTTTTTAAATCTATTTCCTCATTACTCTATGGTTCTGAACTTTTTTGTTGTTTTCTAATCTGCACCCACACTCTCCATCTGCTCTCACTTCACACTTCATTGAGAGATTTGAGACCATCTAAAAGGTAAATTCTTTCAGTTCCTTCATTTTAGGTTTTCCAAATTCTTCATTCATCTTTCTTGTTATCTCAAAGGAAAAGCTAGTCTTAATCCATTCCTTGAAGTCAGCATGTCCAAAACAGAATTATCCTTTAGGGTATGTATGTCACTGTATTTTTTCTGACCTCATCCTTCTTCCCCTGTGCCTAGTTAACACTTGCTTGTCCTTTAGTGTTCAGCATAGCTGACTCTTCTGTTACTGACTTACCTGTCCATCTCCTATACGCTTCCTTGAAGAATGCTGTGATTTGTACTTTATGTCACTATCACTTCACATAGTGCCGAGCTTTAAATACTGTTTAATGCTGGGCACACTTAAATCTTTATCTTCGGCTCTCTCTGCCAGCTTCTTATATTAAGACACAATAATTTTACTTTCTGAACACTTCTTGAGTCTCACCACTGTTTCTAAAACACTTGTCTAATTCATGCCGTCATCATGACTCAGATGCTATATTGCAACAGTCATTCAGCTGACCTCTGTGTACAGTGTTGCTCTCTTCAAATCCATCCTTCGTGCTGCTCACACACAGTGAGCTATCTGAAGCGTATTTCTTAAAACCTTCTGTAGCACCTCATCTATTTTCAGCTCTCTTGGGTGATATTTAGGTGTTCCATGGCCTTGCCTCTGCCCACCTTTCCAGCATCATTTCTTGCCACTTTCCTGCTCCAAACCTGATAATCTAATGACTCTGAATTGCTTGTGGTTCTCTGTCATGCTGTTTGCTTGCTCTTAATTTATCCTTCTAGACTCAGCTCTGTCTTTATCTTCTCCAGGAACTCTTTTCTGTCCTCCCAGCCTCTACTAAAAACTCCTCTGTGTATCCACAGTGGTACGTGTGCACACCTACATGAACTTGCCCCACAATGCATCTTCTGTCTATGAAATGTCTACATCCTTCATGAGGCTGAACTTTTCCAGGGCATCTTAGTGTTTTCTAGCTTATGGCTGGTGCTCAGTAAATGTTTCTTGAACTAACTTCAAGATTATTCAAGGAGGGTGGATCAACACACAGAAATGTGTGTCTTGAGCCATAGTCTCTTACTGAAAGATTTAGGAATTATTTGTGTAAAGTGATAGTTGACCATTTGAGATTGGCAGTTAGTAGAGAGAAAAGATGAGGCCAGTACACATAACACTTATGGATGTTTATATGGTATTTTTACCCTAAAAAGTAGTAAGTTTCTAGAGGACAGAGACCTTGCATTTTTACCTTTGTGTTTACTCCTCACAGTGCTCAATTTGATGTCCTGGGCAAAATGGGGAGTCAATTTATGCTTGAACTAAACAGCAACATACTGCTAGAGTTAAGTATAAAGTAGAGGCTGGACCTATTGGGCTGTTCTCTTTCGTGGATTCTTGAGCTCAGCTAATCCACAGTTCAGGGTCCCATTTACCTTTTTATTCTCTACATGTAAGAAAAGAATGAATGCCCCAGATGGTAGATTGAGCTTGAGCTCTTAATCTGTTTTATTTGATGTAGCTAAATGCTATATCAGTCATCACATGTCTTCAGTTTTATATAGGCTATAAAGCCAAAATTATTTCTAAAGGATATTTGACCATTTTCAAACGAATCTATATTTTAAGGTGAATTGCAGTTACCAAAAGTAGCCTGATGCAATTCAATAAAATTAGGTGCATTTAAAAATCCCCAAACAAAAAGGTACATATTTAGTCGTATGTATTTGTACCATTCACCTGTACATATGTCTAGGAACCTCTGATTGCTCTGATGACTATTTCATTGGAGTGGAGTAGCAAGTAGGACTAGATATGTGTTATCCCAACAGTAGCCACTAGCCATATAGGGCTATTTAAATTGAAGTTAATTAAAGTGAAATAAAATTTGAAATTCAGTTGCTCTTTCACACTAGCCGCATTTCAAATGCTCAGTCAACACATGTGGCTGGTGGCTGCCGTCTTGGATAGCACACAAATAGAACTTTTTCATGACTGGAGAAAATTCTGCTCCACACCAAACCAGGTTATCTCTAAGGTTCCTTCTGCATCTGATATCTTGCTAGTCTGGCTACCTAGAAGCTGCTACTGGTCAGATGTTCTCACAGGGAACTTCAGAGATTTTTCAGCATTCTTTGATCACATTTAGAATTTTTTCTAGGTTGGATATTACCTGAAATAATTGAGTTATTGAATAAAACTTGGTCAAATTTTGAAAAAGATATTTTCATCGTAATAGCATTTGTTTTAACTACTAATTTGTTTGTATTCTTGTCTTTTCTCCAAAGAATCTGCCACCAGAGGGTGCCCTCAAACCTTTTAGGGAAAATTATGTTTGTTTCACCCTTATTAATAAGAGTGAAATTTGAACTATACTGGAATTCATACTGGATAATTTAAGAATTAAATTAATAATTAAGCACTATAATATATAAGTATGCACATTACTTGATATGTATGGCAAATTATTTTTTTAGTGGTGAGAGTGTGAGAAGCTATCATTGAACTGTCTTGAAAATTACTTAAAAGTGAAAATAAGTAATTTTAAAGTATATCTTATAGTTCAAAAAATATTCTTATTAAATTTAAAAGTGTAAGCTATAGTAAAAGATTGAAGTTATTGCTCGCTTATATTTCTTGGACAAAGTCCATTTTACTTTCAGGACTAGAAAACTTATATTACCATTAGCTATTTCTCTGAAATCTTCTCATGTTGAATTTGATTGCTTGTCCATAAAAGATGGATAATAGTATGACTATAAGGTATTGAAAACTGTTGGCTTGTATGTCATAGCATTGTGGTTTGGTGGTGTTTGCAAAAGTGATTGATGGATGTGGACATGTAGTCATGCAGAAATGAGAGATGAGAAAGACCTATCAGAGCACCTTCTAGTAGTGTGGGATTATTCCCTAAAGAATAATCATTTACCGTAACAGTATTGAGAATTAAATCCTTCTTTGGAGACAGAGGATAATGAGGATGTTAGTATATTTTCTCCTTTATAAGGTAAGGATACTCTGCATTTTATTGTTAGCATGAAAAAAGATAGTGATTATCCATAAATACTATTTTGAAAAGAGCTTCCTTCATGTTTTATAAACCTGCACAATTCTCTTCTTCATGTTTAATCTAATGAAATTTGTGTAGGAAATAGTGTGGCTGTTTTCGATTAGAGGCGTATTTTGTTTCAAGAACTGGATGAAAGTATTCTTCCTAAATTGGTTATCTTCCCAGATTAGTTGTTAATTATTTGGATTTTGGAGTACATAATAGTGGGATTTCCACACCCATCTACAAAAGCCTGTGAATTTTAAGCCACTGATGACTTGTTTTCTAAAGTGAGAAACTAGTGCAGAGTTGTATTGTGAGAAACAGAACAGCCATGGGGAGAGATTGGTCATGGAGTTGTAGTGAGGACGGGCAGGAGGGCTCTTTCTCACTTCTTTCCTCCTTCCTCTTCCCTCTACTGGCTTGTAAACAGTTTGACTGTGGGATTGGAGATTAAGAATAAAAGGAGATTCCATCACGTAGCACTCTTTTTTCCTTCTTTTCTCCTGCTGGCAACCAATGATGGGGGAGGAAAAGGAAGTGTCTATAGCAGCCTGATTTATCTCATATTAAACAACTGTCAAATTAATATAATGACAAATACAGATTATTTCCAGTGTAAATTACAGGACAAATACTTTAAAGACTCTTTTGTATTATCCTTAAAAGAAATCATTTCAAATGCTTATAATGAGCTGTAATTTTTATCAGTGCTTCCCAGATTTGAGTCATAGCACTCTGAAAATTCATAGAGAAACTCTTAATAGCTGTTTGAAGAGGGAAACCAAACCAAATCAAAAGATGGCAGAG
Organism: Tapirus indicus; assembly: GCA_031878705.1. Lineage (NCBI taxonomy): Eukaryota > Metazoa > Chordata > Mammalia > Perissodactyla > Tapiridae > Tapirus > Tapirus indicus. The sequence goes on from CM062921.1 coordinate 79,394,953, forward strand.
AGGCAGGGTGGCTTCACAGCACAGCCGTTTTCTCTCTGTCCCCACTGCTGACCCCTGTTAGCACTCAGCCTTTCATATCACCTTGCCCTCTGCCACCACATTCATTTTTGTACCTGTTTTGATGCCATAAGATAAAATTTTTGGACAATCTTATTTAGGTTCACAGATTACCTTACTAATTTGTGAAATATGTCTTCTTAAATGTGAAAATATTAGACTGGCTATTTCTTGAAAACCAATTGGACTTGATTAAAATTTGGAGAACATTTTTATTGAAGCCATAATTGTCATGGGTGATACACATGAGAGATCACTCTGTGGTTGGCCTGTCAGACTTGCATGAGCTTTCAGAAATTAAGGGGAATGAGTGAGTTTGTTTTCTTGTAAGCTGTCACATTCTTCTCTTCAAAGTGTCAGCCTGAGTCACGCACAAATAAATGTTAGAAACACTCACCTTCTCCAGTTGATTTTTCACCCTTACATAATTTGGTCCTATAATTGTTTTTTTCTCTAACATTTAATTTTTGTTTCTAAAAACATGCGTGAAGAATAGGTGGATCTGAAAGATCTTAATAATTCTGACATATGTGGTTTCTTTTTAATTTTTGAAATATGAACCTGTCTCTCAGACTTGGGAAGCTCTAGAGGTACCTCCCATAAGTTTTAGGTATATGATAGAAAGCTTAGTCCATATGCAGTTTAATTTATTTTTCTTTAAAAAAAAAAAACACAACAAACCTCTAGTGTTTATCCTAAGCAATGAAGACTCTTATAGGCAGTAGAGAGGAGGAAGAGGATGAGCTTTGTAAAATTACCTGACTATGATAGAAAGTGTCGTTTATTTTAACAATTGTTTTTATTGAAAATGTTATATATGAATGTTACTATTCTAGACATAGTGAATCCATATAAATCTTGTCTTAAAGGAACTTCTAGTAAGCACTAGAAAGCACATCCATAAATAACCACAACATAAAGCAGTAAGTCTTAAGTGTCTTGTGAAAAAAAAGTACAGATAAATTACAAGAGGGAGAATTACCTTCTAGCTGGTGAGTCAATTTGGATAGACTTTGAAGCAACGTCTTGTTTGAGCAAGACATTAAAAAAGGTTAGGCAAGCTGTAGAGCTGAGTAGGAAAGATACTCCTGGTGTAGCGCAAATTGTATCTGGAAGCACAGATAGGTTCTAGAGAAGAGTAAATTGCTGAATTACCTATTATGTAAAATGCACAAGAGGTAGCATATGTGTGTGTGCGCGTGCTAAGTAAGAGTAGCCAAGCATCTAGGGCCAGATAGGTTGATTATTAGTTCAAGGAGTTTGTACTGTATTCAAAAGGCAACAAAAAGCCATTGAAAGCTTTCAAGTGGAGCAGGGACACACCAGGGTGTACTTGGGCAGAAACTGAAGGTGGGCTAGCAGCAGGGCAGCAGTTAGCTTATTGTAGTGATCTTGGTGAGACTGGATGAGGGGCTGAGTCAGGTAGCTTAGTAGTGATTAAGAGGAGGTAATGAATATGTGAGATCCTGCTGGATCAATCAATAGGCCTTGGCAGTTAATTGGTGTGGGGGTGATGAAAGAAGGAGGAGGCTCCAGAAAGGTGGTGAATTCCTGGCCCGTTAGACAATAATACTTTGTATTTGTATATGGGGCTTTAGAATTCATGAAACAATGTTATAGCTGAGCTTTCATGTCTCTATAAGTTAAACAGAGGTAGAATTATCCTTATTATGGATGAGGAAATAAAGTATTTGGGGATTTTTCTATGTTAATACAGACAGTAATGCACATCTGGGCCTATAAGTATAGTCTTCCAGTTTCTTGTCCAGTACTCCATTCTCTAAAATATCCTTCCTTGTGAACCTGGGAAGAAAAGTCCTGGCATCTAGTCCCAATGTATGCCACTAAGTTTGAATGTGGGAAATTGCTTTACCTTCTTTGAGCTTCCTCCAGATATCCTTATGCTTCCTATTTTGCGGGGATACTTTCAGGGTAAAATGTAATGTTTTTTTATTTTCATCAACTCTTTATTCAGCAAATAATAATGAGTACCAAATACTATGCTTAGTACTGAAATACAAGATGTATAAAATACAATCCCTGCTTTTGCAGTGTTTCACAGATTAGAGGAGAGGAGGAAAACATGTAAATAAATAATTACAATAAACCATAATAAGTGCTGTAATACACGGAGGAAGAGCAATTAGGAAAGTCAGGGAAGGCTTCACAGGGAGATGTGAACTAAGTCTTAACACATAATTAGTGGTTTAACTGTAGTAAAATGTTCAACAAGGGAGAGGGCAAAATATGCATCATCATTATAATAGTAGCTACTATTTCTTGAGAGCTTCTAAAAGCCAAGGAACCCCAACGATTGCCGGTAGCCACCAGAAGCTAGAAATAGGCAAGGACGTATCCTTCCCTAGAGGCTTCGGAGGGAGCGTGATCCTCGCAGCACTGTGATTTTGGATTTCTAGCTTCCAGAACTGTGAGAGAATAAATTTTTGCTATTTTAAGCCACCTAGTTTGTGGTACTTAGTTATAGCAGCCCAAGGAAACTGATATAGTCTGGTGCTGGTGTAAGAATCAAATGGATCAATGGAAAACCCAGAAATAGACCTATGCTTATACAATCATTTGATTTTCAACAAAGGTGCCAAAGCAATCCAGTTGGGGCAAGAGACATCTTTTCAACAAATGGTGCTGGAAAAACTGGATATCCATATGGGAAAAAAATGAGCTTCAACTCTTTGTACACAGCATACATAGAATATAACTCTAAATACAAGAGCTAAAACCATAAAGCTTCTAGAAGAAAGCAGCTTTGTGACTCAGGGGTAGGGAACGATTTCTTAGGACAGAATTGACCATAAAAGAAAAAGATAATAGTTATGTAATACATAAAATAATTTGTCATCAAAAGACATTAAGAAAATAAATAGACAGGAGCTGGCCCGGTGGCACAGCGGTTTAGTCCGCGCTTGGCAGCCCGGGGTTCGCGAGTTCAGATCCCGGGCGCCTGCCGATGCACTGCTTGTCAGCCATGCCGTGGCGGCGTCCCATATAAAGTAGAGGAAGATGAGGCACGGATGTTAGCCCAGGGCCAGTCTTCCCCAAGCAAAAAGAGGAAGATTAGCAACAGATGTTAGCTCAGGGCTGGTCTTCCTCACAAAAAAAAATAAAATAAAATAAATAAATAAATAAATAGACAAACTGAAGATGGAGAAAATACAGTCATGCATCACTTAACGACATAGAGATGTTTTGAGAAAGGCAGCATTAGGCAATTTTATCATTGTGCAAACACTGTAGAGTGTACTTACACAAACCTATATGGTACAGCCTACTACACACCTAGGCTATATGGTACTGATCTTATGGGACCACCATTGTTTATGCGGTCCATCTGTGTGGTCCATTGTTGACTAAACTGCCCTTATGAAGCGCATGACTGTATTTGCAAAACATTTATCTGACAAAGGACTTGTATGTAGAATATATAAAGAACTTAATTCAAAAATAAAAAGACAACCTCATTTAAAAATGAGCAAAAAAAGTTTAGAAGACACGTCACAAAGAAATGTATACAAATGACCAATTAGCATGTTAAAAAGTGCTCAGTATCATTTGTCATTGGGGAAATGCCAATTAAAACTAGAATGAGATATTAGTATGTAACACTAAAACGACCAAATGTAGGTAGAAATATAGAGCAACTGGAACTCTCATACTTTGTTGTTGGAAGTGTAAAATGGTACTACCACACTGGAAAAAGTTCTAGTAGTTCTTTAGAAAACTAAACATACCTACCCTATGACCCATTCCTTTCTGTGCCTACTCAAGAGAAATGAAAATGTGTGTACACAAAAAGTCCTATGTTTATAGAAGAGTGTTTATAACAACTTTACTTATAATCGCCAAAACCTGGAAACAGCCCAGTTGTCTATCAACAGGAGAATGAATAAACAAATGCTGGTATAGTCATTCAATGGAATAAAATAATAAAAGGGAACAAAATCACTGATACACACAACATAGATGCATCTCAAAAACATTGTGCTAAGAAAAAAAAAAGCCTTACACAAAACAGTACATGTCATATGTTTCCAATATATGAAGTTTTACAAGAGGCAAAACTCATCTATGGTAGAAGAGAATTTAGGACAATGGTAGTCTCTCAGGTGTGGGGGCAGGAGTTGGCTGGGAGGGGGCATGAGGAAACTTTCCAGGGTGACGGTAATATATCTTGATAGGGGTTTGGATTATGCAGGTGAATGCATTTGTAAAATCTCATTGTGAATGGTACACTAAGATTAGTTTATTTCATTGAATGTAAATTTTGCCTCAAAAGAAAAATGTCTGTAAACAAATATTAAACTATGTCAGAGATGAAATGTACTTCTGCCCCCAACTTACTTTAAAATGCATTAAAAATGGGTTGATGGATGGATAGGTATGTGACAAAAGTAAATATAGTAAAGTGTTAATTGTAGTGAGTAGATGGGTGTTCAGTGTATAGTTATTTTCACTTTGCTATATTTTTGAAATTTTTCATGATGAGAAAAATGGTTACCATCAATTGGGAATAGTTAAAAAATTATTATACATCCATACTACAGAGTACTGTATAGCATTTATCATTCAACATGGAAAGACTTCTAAGGCTTTCTCTTAAGGCAAAAACAAGTTGCAGAAAAATATAGTATACCATTTAGTTAAAAAATTAACAAAACAGAAAGCTAAGTTTCTTTATGCACATATCTATAAATATGTGGAAGAAGTTGGGAAGGAGACATACATCTGTTTATGATCGAGAAGTCATTTGGAATTGGGAATTTGTGGTCAAGGAGAGCTTTGACAAATTTAGTTACTCTATTTAAGTAGTTTGTCCATGTTTCTATCTGCTGATGGAAGAAAGAAAGATAACTTCTCCATGGTCACTATGATGAGACTGCAGTAATTACTATCCTTCAAGGTTAGGGCTGATATATTGAGGGGGGTTGGTCACAGAAAGAGCACAGAGCTTTCTACTGTGAGATTCATGAGGTCAGTGATCACATCTGTTATTGTTTATGGTTCTGTCTTCTTTCCTGGCACAGTGTCTGGCACATAATAGATACTCAAATATTTGTTTACTGCCCAATTGAATGAATGAACAGATCTGTAGTCTAAAGAGAGGAGAAGGGCATAATAGCATTATAATTTTGAAACTCATTGTATCAATTCTGGATGAAACATATGCATAATCAATTTTTGGGACTAGAATAAAAAGTCAGTATCTACACACATGCAAACACATACACACAGAGACACTTGCTGCATATAATTGTCTATGCAGATTATCCAGTGGGGGCAGGCCTCTACTTGTGGGAGAATTTAATGAAACTTTCCTTTTTACCAGCATGTAAATGCTTATTCATCCTCCTCCTCCTCATCATTATTATAAATAAATAATATAATATAATATGTATTATAAATAAATGTTTACTATCTATTGTTTAAGGCTCTTGCCTCTTAAAGTTAAGAAATGATTTACATTTTAAAGATGTTTTACCAATATCTTGGTTTGCATTGTATAGATTAATAAATTGTAGAGATTAATAAATATTAAATAATAATTTGTAAAAGGTAAGATTTGCATAAAGATAACTAATAATATGTGAGAAGGCATAAGATCATTCTAGTTTTTTAAATTATGCATTCTATCTCAAACAGTAGTTGGGTTGGTTATGTTCTTGAATGACTTTTTTTTATGTTTTCATTTGTGTTTCCAAAGCAACGGTAGGCATAGGTCTGAAATGTTGATAGTTGCGAAGAAGTCCAGTGCAGTAATGCTTTATTTTAAAGGTTGTGACAGTCAGCAATGCATGACAACAGCTACTCATATGTCAATTTTAAAAGACAAGGACAGGTACCCAAAGGAGAAGACACTGACAGCCTGTTTAGACACTTAAGTTTAAAAATGTTTGGATAGACACTTCTCCCTATCCCTTCTGCTAACTATAGGACACTGTATAAGCATAAGAAGACTCTGAACGGGGGAGGGAAGATTGAGAGGGTCTGTGGGCCCTCAGGAACATATGGCACCAGGGTGGTATCAGCAGAGGCCTGGTGGGCAGCCTGAACTCTCACCCCCACCCAGCAGTATTAAGATCCCTCTCCCCCTCCTTGCTCTGGGAGCCAACAAACATGGACTAGAGAACCTGAGTTTCCACTCCTAACTGGCAGTATGGGGTGGCTTTCCCCTTCCACTGTCACAAAAGGCCTGCTAAAACAAGATTTAAATAAGATTCAAAGTCTTATAATACCCAAAATATCCAGATTCAGTCAAAAATCACTCGTCACCAAGAACCAAGAAAATCTCAACTGAGATGAGAAAAGACAACAGACACCAACCCCGAGATAACACCAGTGTTAGAACTATCTGGCAAGGGTTTTATTTTTTTATGGGTTTTTTTTTTTTTTTTTTTGCCCTGAGTTAACATCTGTTGCCAATCTTCCTCATTTTTTTTTTCTGTTTGAGGAAGAATCGCCCTGAGCTAACATCTGTGCCAGTCTTCTTCTATTTTGTATGTGGGTTGCTGCTACAGCATGGCTGTCAATGTGTTGTGTAGGTTCGCACCTGGGAACTGAACCCAGGCTGCCAAAGCAGAGCATGCTGAACTTAACCATGAGGCCATGGGGCAGGCCCCTAACAAGGATCTTACAGCAGCCATCACAAAAAGGCTTCAATGAGCAATTACAAACCTGCTTGAAACAAATGAAAAAATAATCTCAGCATAGAAATAGAAGCTATAAAGAAGAACCAAATGGAAATTTTAGAACTGAAAAATACAATAACTGAAATTTTTTAAAAATGCAGTGGACAGGCTCAGTGAAGAATGGGGATGACAGAGGAAAGAATCCGTGACTTTGAGAAAGAACAAAAGCATTACTCAATCTGAAAAACAAAAAGAAAATAGACTGAAAAAAAAAAGTGAACAGTTTAGGGATGTATGGAACTATAACATTCATGTCATTTTTAGTACTGGAAGGAGAGGAGAAAGGGGGCAGGGCTGAAAAAAAGTGCTCAAAGAAATAGTGGCTGAAAAGTAGAAATAATAGCTGAAAAATTCCCAAATTTGACAAAAAACATAAATGTACAGCTTCAAGAAGCAGAGCAAACCCCAAACTGGATAAACCCAAAGAAATTCATGTTATTATAGTCAAACTTCTTAAAACTAAAGGCAAAGAAAAATTTTGAAAGCATCAAGAGAGAAATGACACATTGCCTGTAGGGGAAAAACAATGTGAATGACAGTGGATTTCTCATCAGAAAACATGGAGGGCAGAAAGCAGTGACACAGTACTTTTGAAGGACTAAAAGAAATGAACTGTCAACCCAGAATTCCATATCCAGTGAAAGTATCCTTCAAGAATGAAAGGGAAACCATGGCATTCTCAGATGAAGGAAAGGAAGAGAATTTGTCATTATCAACTATCCCAAAAGAACGTCTAAAGGAATTTCTTGGAACATCAGAAAAGAAGAAAGAACAACAGAAAGAGTAAAAATATAATAAATATAATAGACTTTTCATCTTGAGTATTCTAAACTGCGTTTGACATTTTCTTTTTCACTATTTTAAAAAAATTACTGCACTGTCAAATGTGTTTCTCAATGTATGTGGGAAGTATTGAAGAGAATTATATTAAACGGAGGAGGGTAAAGGAACTTAAAGAAAGGTAAGGTTTCTATACTTTACTGGAACTGGTGAAATGTTGACACCGGGAAGCCGTGATAAGTTATATATAATGTAATGCCTTAGAACAGCCAATAAAAAAAAAATCTGTTGTTGGGGCCGCCCGGTGGCGCAGCGGTTTAGTCCGCGCTTGGCAGCCCGGGGTTCGCAGGTTCGGATCCCGGGCGCCCGCCAACGCACTGCTTGTCAGCCATCCCGTGGCGGTGTCCCATATAAAGTAGAGGAAGATGGGCACGGATGTTAGCCCAGAGCCAGTCTTCCTCAGCAAAAAGAGGAGGATTAGCAATGGATGTTAGCTCAGAGGTGGTCTTCCTCACAAAAAAAAAAAAAAAAAAAAAAAAAAAAAAAAATCTGTTGAAGGAGATATACTCAAAAACACTTTATATAAATAAAAATGAAATTCTAAAATATGTTCAAGTAACCCACAGGAATGAAGGGAAAACAGGTAAAAGAAATAGAAAAATAAAAAATGAAGTGAATATGTCCTAATATATCAATGATTAAATGTAAATGGTCTAAATTCACCAATTAAAAGATTTACAGAGTGGATTAAAAAAAATGACACACTATATGCTATTTACAAGAAATCACTTCAGACATAACAGTATAGGCAGGTTGAAAGTAAAAGGCAGCTTTATTTGTAATAGCCCCAAACTGGAAACAACTAAAATGCCCCTCAGTAAGTAAATGGTTAAACAAACTGTGGTGTATTCATACTATGGAGTACTACTCATCAATAAGGAGGAATTAACTATTGATACTTGCATCAACTTGAGTAGCTCTCAAGGGCATTATGCTGAGTTAAAAAAGTCAATCTTAAGAGAACACATACTGTATGATTCCATTTATGTAATGTGACAAAGTTATAGAGATGGGTTGTTATATAGTGGTTGTTAGGGTTTAGGGATGGTTGGCGGAAGGAGGTGTAACTAAAAACGAGTAACATGAGGGAAATCTGTTGCAATGCAGCACTTCTGTGTCTTGATTTCAGTGGTGGTTACACAAAAATGCACGTGATAAAGTAGCAGACAACAATATGCATACACTGTAGCAGTATTAATTTCCTGGTTTTGATATTGTGCTATAGTTATATGAAATGTAACCATTAAGGGAAGATGAGTGAAGGGTGAACTGGACCTCTCTATACTATTTTTGCAACTTCCTGTGAATCTGTAATTACTTCAAAATAAAATGTTTTAAAAAGCAAAAAGATAAATTATAAGTAAGAAGAGTTTGAATATCTTAAACAAATGCTTTAATATATTTTATGCATTTTCAGGTAGAGGAAAGCAAGTATCTTTAATGTGTACATTAAAATTGTAAAATAGTAGAATGCTTTCTGTGAATGTATGTTTTTTTAAATTTAGTTTTTATTTTTATTAGCATTGAAGAGGCTTATAATGAAGAGGCAACCGTTTAACCATTTCGAACTCTTCAGTCTTTTTTTTTTAATGTAACTTCCCATTATGGAAGATTAGGATTTAGTTGTCATTCATTTCCCCTGTCACCACTAACACAACCTTATTTCTACTTACCCATATTCCCACTGTAGTTATCATATTCATTTCAATTAGATCAATATTTTGTTTTTGTAGTAGGATGGTAAAAACGCTATTCGTATCTGTAATATGATTTGCTTTTCCACTCTTATACAACCTTTCGTTTTCCCCAGAATTAATAATTGTCTTGTGTTGTTCACCTGCTAAGTTTTCTATATGCCTGTGATTAATTGAATTCCAACCTCCCTGAATTGCAAGTATCTTTCTGTTCATTCTGAATATCAGTTTTCCCATTATCCTGATTTAAAGAGGGAGGTAAGTGTAGGTTGAATTTTAGAGCTTTGGTATAAAGAAAATTCTTAGTGGAAGAACTTCCCTGTAAAACCAGAGTGAATGCAAATTATCTTTGTTACTTTTTCTGTTTATACACATACCCTGTCCAGCTACAGGTAGACGAATGAATGTTCCTTTATTTCAGCTTAGCTCCTGATAGCAAAGGAAATCTGTAGATATTTGTGAAGAGTCTGTATCCTCATCAATCCCCAACACTGGTCACATAGGGAAGTGGGGAGAGCGGTGGAGTAGAGGCCACAACACTTGGGTTCCAGTTCTGATGTAGTTGCTAACTGACCTTCTCAATCTAGGATGATCAAGTAACCTCCTTGGCCTCAATTTTCTTTTCTCTGTAATAATGACAGGATCAGACTAGATTATAACTGAGACATCTTCTAGTTCAAATGTGATTTCAGATAGATAAATGATTTACTTTAATCCTGACTCTGTATGTAGTATCTCTAAATTGAGTGTTTTCATTTTCAATACTTTTAAAGAAATAACCCTAATGTTTAGAAAGAAACTGGATTAAAAGGCCCAAAGTAATTTCTAAAGCCTTGTAGAGATGAGGAATTATAAAAGACAAAAATGGACCATGAAAGTCATCTTTGTTTTACTTCAAATTATGATATGGGAATTGTGGTTTCAACTTCCCAAGGGTGCCTGGAACTGGAAAATTCTAAGGTCATCAGAAACCTCAATGTTTACTACCCAGTAGGTTAGATTTGACACACACAATATGCTCTGAAATAATTAGTGTGGCTTTGATGGTCATTTCTTTAAGTTATAGACTATTGACACTAGATGGGTCCCTGAGGGCTTCTTGGTGGTCTAGCAGTTTTTAGTTGATGTAACCAAGGGCAGAATGTATTATTTTTCATTTGCAAGTGTTTTATTAATTGTGAATGTTGACATGAATATTTCATATTTGGGATGCTTAATTCATTTTCAGAGGGCATTAAAGTGAATTACATACATTTGGAAATGAATTTGTAAGTTCATTAGTGCACCTGTTCGTGTGCTTTTACTTGTGTTTGATGTTGCTGATAATATGCTTTATTATGGGACCCTATGAAAAGCAGATATGTAATTTAATTTCATAACAAACATTTGTTCATTGGTTATTATTTACTAATAACATATTTTATTGGTTTTCAGGTACTTGAAGAAGCAGAAGCTCAACATTTATGTCAGTCCATTTTGCCTGATATGGTGAAAATTGCACTCTGTCTGCCAAATATTTGCACCCAGGTTGGTAAAAATAACTTCTTCCTCAGTAGCTTTCTTGAGACTCACAATTGAATTCCCTTTAAACTCTAATGGCCAAGGTCGAAGCGAGAGATGGAAAACAGTTTTTGCCAAAGAGTATGATGATTTTGCTAGACTTAGGAAAAGGTTAGAGGCTAAAGAGAACACTGCAAAAGGACATTAAAAATGCAGCATTCAATTTCTGAGCTTCAGTTTACACTGTTGAAGTTTGATTACTCAGACTTTTTTCTCTTTTTGTTTAAACAATCCCTAACTTAAAAACAATGGTCATTATTTCAAAACATACTAATGGATTTAGAACATTTATTCTTCAAAATGGCTTAATACTACCCACTCCCATAAATGATATATTGTATAACAAACGAGCTTGTGGTACTTTCTTAGCTTTTAAAAATAAAAGACAAAATCTGGCATTATTTCATTTTGTTTGGAGTGTATTATTTATTGCTATGTAACAAATAATCTCAAAATTTAGTGGTTTAAAAAAACAAAGATTTGTTGTCTCTTAGTTTCTGTCCATCGGAAATTTGAGAGTGGCTTAGCTGAATAGTTCTGGCTCGTGATCTCTCTTGTGGTCACAGTCAGGATGACGGCCAGGGCTGCAGTCACCTGAAGGTTTGACTGAGGCTGGAGGAGCCCCTTCTAAGCTGGCTCACTCGCATGGTTGTTGGCAGAAGGCCTCAGTTTCTTGCCATGTGCCTCTCCGCAGGCTGATTGGGTGTCCTCATGACATGGTTGCTAACTTCCCCAAAACAAGCAACCCAAAAGAGAGAGCAAGGAAGTGGCAGTGCCTTTTTTGCCATAGTTTCTGAAGGCACCCACTGTTGCTTCCACTATTTTTCTATTCATTAGAAGTTAGTCACTAAATCTAGCCCACACTCAAGGAGAGGATAATTAGACTCTACCTCTTAAAGGGAGGAGTATCACAGAGTTTGTGGACATATTTTCAAATCACCTTAAGAGGTTGTTGGTTTGTTCTTCATAATTTTCTTTCTGTGTTTCTCACAACAGTGGCTTGAATTTGCCTTTGTCTTTTATTTCTAGGGCCAGCCCCCTTGCCACATGGATGCTATCCAGGTTTCTGCTAACACTGTTGCTCCACAAGGGCCCTAGGGACATTTTGGGTGGAACAATGTCTGAATGTGTGGGATGGTCCCACACCCTGCAGTCTGTCATTGAGACACCCCAAAAACCACGAGCACAGTCATTGGGGCAACCAAGAAACGTGTCCCGATGCCTGAAGGCCATGCCACCTTCAGTTGAGAGCCACTGAATGTTTTCTGTTGTGCCATATGTGTCACCATTTTACTGTGATATGTCCGATTTTATTTCACCTCATTAATGCATTGTATCTGAAATAAGTCTTTCTATTGGACAGGGCAAATATATTTTAAAAGCCATTGTCTTGTTGTTTATGTTGAAAGTTATTGCTTGCTTATGTTTTATGTTCATTCTTTTCCCATTCCTTCCTTGCTTTTCCTCTTACCTAGTAAAATTTCTCACTACTTCTTAGGCTCTGCCTAACTTTTACTTACCCTGCGAAACCTTCCCTACCTCTCCCGGCCAAAGTTAATCCCTCCTGGAGCACTCAAATCATACTTACCACATTATTTTGTAATTTATGTCTCATCTCCTCCTGCTAGATTATATTCTCCCTGAAGGGAGATCCTCTTTGTGTCGCTGAGTTTTAACATAATGCTTAATTAAATGCTTTTTGAATTCAGTGTGTAGTTCATAACTGACAGTATATAGCCTTTAGATATGAATCACTTAATCCTCTCTTCCCTTCACACTTAGGAGAGAGGTGTTTTTTTGATTGTTTTGTTTTTTTGCTGAGGAAGATTCGCCCTGAGCTAACATCTGTTGCAAATCTTCCTCTATTTTGCATGTGGGCCTCTGCCACAGCATGGCCACCGACCAGCAGTGTAGGTCCACACCCGGAAACTGAACCCGGGTGGCCAAAGTGGAGCTTGCCAAACTTAATCACTAGGCTACTGGGGCCAACCTGAGCAGTTTTCATGTTTTTTTAATGAAATATATATTCAAAAGCATTTAAATTTGTAAGCTATAGCAAGTCACTTGGTAGAACCAAAATCAGACTTGTGACTCCCCAACGTTTTGTCCTGGCTTAAAACAACTTTGTTCGTATATTAGTGTATTAATGGGGAGAACATTTTAATTCTGTGCTTTGTCCTCTACTGAAAGGTAAATCTCTGCTGTGAAAGTTAACATTTCGATTTGATATCAAAATATATCTTTGGCAAGTTTTTGAAAGATCTTGGTTCATATTATCCAGGCTTTTTTATTTATTTAGCTGAGTGCTTGATGATAAAGATTTACATTCTCTAGTTTTCCCCAAGTATGAGCTTTCGGGCATTTCTCCTCACCAAGAGAACAGAAATCATTTATTCTACTTAAAATTATACTGTTTGGTTATTTGGAGGACAAGAAATGTTTGTGTTTAGAGTCCATTAAGCCTAAAATAGCACCATTAATTTTTAAAATCTTTTTTGTGGATAACTTGGTAAATGATAGTTAAAAACTCATTTCTTACTAAAACCAAGTAACAGTTTGCTTTAAGCCATTGACTCTGTCACCTTTTCTAAACTCATTGCTGGATTGTAAATAAATGTATAGGATGGGAAAAGAAGATCTATACGAGCTCTCTATTTCCTCTTTCTTAGAACTGGTGATCACTAAGGTCTAAAAGGAGAGAGAATTTTGGATACTGTATTGAAAATAAATTCTTTACATTTCCCTTGTTTACCTTTGTATTTTCCCGAGAGAAATAGTTGAAATGCAAGTTTAACCCTATCTTTTTCTAGCAAACTCTTATTCCATCAATGATGTGTATTTTCTGTTACTTGGAAAAAAGTTGTTAGAGCATTGCAGTTTTGATTTGTCTTGTCTGCCTTTCCTCAGTTTCATTTTGAGTGTTGATTCCTGAGATTTGATCAGGACAGTTCTCTGTGCATACTGGTTTGAGATTAATGCAATTATCCAGGATTCTTAGTTCTGGGTCTTATTGAAAGGGAGAAGGAAAAGCATCTCTAAATATCATGTTGGAGCATTTTGAAATTAACAACTGATATGGAAACTGGCAGCTGGTCTTTGGCTTTATGATTGTGTCTTTAAAACCGTATAGTTTAGGGGCCAGCCTGGTTGTGTAGTGGTTGGGTTTGCGCACTCCACTTTGGCAGCCCGGAGATTTGCGGGTTCAGGTCCCGGGCATGGTCCTATGCACTGCTCATCAAGCTATGCTGCAGCAGTGTGCCATATATAAAAAGTACAGGAGGATTGGCAACGGATGTTACCTCAGGGCGAATCTTCCTCACCAGAAAAAAAACCATATAGTTTAAACATTTAAAATAGAATAAAACCCACTGAACACAATACTTAGGTCCTGTGGATTATACTGAAAATAAACGGTCAGTGAATTTGGGATTGATATAACTAGAAGATATTTCACACATAAAAAATGTGAAGAAAAAATGTCCTGCATCTTCTTTAACTTGGAATGATTATGTAGGAAATACCTCTCTTTTTACAAGTCATATATAAATCTGTATACACATGTATACACGTGTTCCATTAATTGCTTTAAAAAAATTAGACATGGATCTCATAAAGAAATTGTCAGTGTGAGTTGTGATTCAGAATAGCAGGAAAAGACATTTATTTAAGTGTTTTCCTTAGATCATGTTATTTAGGACTGAAATAGAAAAATTGTGCTGTCCAGCCATCTTTAATATAAATGAGAACAAAATGTAGCATATGCAATAATAGCTAAACTCATTGTTGCCTTTTTCTGTTTCATCCTTTAATTTTCATTACATTGATAATCTGTTTTTATTTCTTACTTGCTAAAGCAATCTTGTTTTTTACTAATAAGTGATGTTTTGTGTGTCCTCTTCACTATCATTATTATTGATTAGAAATCTGCAGTTTGTCAAACAGGTACATTTTTCCAATCATCCTTGATGAACTGCCCTTGACTTCAACAGTATTGCTGATTTAAGGATTCAAGAGTGGCCTGAAATTATTCCTGCCTTAATTTAGCAAATGCAATTTGGTGCCTCTGCTTTTGAAATTGCTAAACTAATTATTGCTCATCTTGTCTGTATTTTTTGTTTCCTCTATCAGCCAATACCACTCCTGAAACAGAAGATGAATCATTCCATCACAATGTCACAGGAACAGATTGCCAGTCTTTTAGCTAATGCTTTCTTCTGCACGTTTCCACGGCGAAATGCTAAGATGAAATCGGAGTATTCTAGTTACCCAGATATTAACTTCAATCGGTATGTTTTCAGAGAACACCTCTTTAACAATGACATAGAGAAGGGTGTAAGGAACTAATAATATTTATTGAGTGATTTGCCATAGGCCAAACATTTTATGTACAATTATCTAATTTAATCTTTACAATACACTGAGTTAAGTGATATTTTTGCCATTTTGCAGGTGAGA
This sequence comes from Tapirus indicus, assembly GCA_031878705.1. NCBI lineage: Eukaryota > Metazoa > Chordata > Mammalia > Perissodactyla > Tapiridae > Tapirus > Tapirus indicus. Next base: position 79,410,260 of record CM062921.1, read on the forward strand.
TAATTCATAGTTCATAGTTCAGACAGAGTTCATAGAGGTTACTGAACTTGTTTAGGGTCCAGGAGCTAGTAAGTCACAGAGCTGAGGTTTAGTCTCAGGTCTCTCTTATTCCGAGGCCCGTGTTCTTGCCACCCTGTCAGATTGTCCTCCTCTGCGTGTCCTGGAGTTTTTATACTTGTTAGGTGTGATTATTCACAGGAATGTTTGCTGTACATTATAGTCTTTGTATGCTGAGATAATGTTAAAGCTGAAGTACAAGTCCTCCTTTCTGTAAAGTGAGTTTAAAGACTATCTTATGAGACTTGAAAAATATACTTGTTAATATGAAAAGCAAAAGTGAAAGTTAACTTTGACTTTTTATAGACATGACTAATTTATCAATGTAATATTTTTAAAATAAGATAAAAGAATGTTTAAATTATTTCACTAAAGTAATACATTGTGAAGGTATTGGTAAAGTTTTGGATTCTAACCATTTTCCCAAATGATTACTCTCTCCGTCATCTACACAAACAAAAACATTGTTAAAATCTTGACAAATGAATATCACTTTTTTTCCTCCCTTCCACTCCCCCCTCCCAAACCTCTCTTTCTTTCTTTTTTCACCTGAGAATTATCTTTATGGCACCTGTGAGTGGAAACTGAGTTTTTTTCCCTAGTGTCAGGAGTGTGCCTTCACAAAATTGTTATATGTTCCCCTTTCCTAGTAGGTTGTGTGTAATGTCCTTCTCCGCTAACTTCCTCTAATCCTCATCTCCTGCCTCTGTGAGTGGGGCAGTGTGGCCAGGATGCAGAGTAGCAGGTGCAGCCGTGGAGCAAAGTCACACTTTTCTTTGCCGTTTTGTTTTTGTCTTCAAAGTTGAATGGTGCAGTAATGCCACTTATATTAGTTTACCTTTTTAATGTTGTTTCTTTTAAAACTTTTTGAGTTAATTTTAGACATGGAAGAAAGTTGCAAAAATAGTACCTAGAATTCCTGTATACAACTCACCTAGCTTCACCTTATGTTAACATTACTATGTAACCATACTATGTCGCTATAGTAAAATTATCAAAACCAGGAAGTTAACATTGGTATCATACTATTAACTGAACTACAGACCTTTTTTGAATTCCACCAGATTTTTTACTGTATTTTTCTGTCCTAGTGTCCCACATTGCATTTAGTTTTCTTAGTCTCCTCCACCCTGTTCCTTAGTTTTTCCTTTTCTTTCATGACTTTGACACTTTTGAAGACTACTCATCAGTTATAGAGTGTTATTTAATCTGGGTTTGGCTGACATTTTTTCACAAATGGGATGAGGTCATGCATTTTTGGCAGAAATACCACAGAACTGATACTGTGTCCTTCTCAGTGCATCCTATCAGTGGGCTCATGATGTGAATATGTCTTGTTACTGGTGATCACCTGGCTAAGTAAGATGATGTCTGCTGGGTTTTTCCACTGTACAGTTACTATCTTTTCCTTTGGGATTAGTAAATATTTTGCGGGGAAACATGTTGACACTATGCAAATGTTTTGCCTCACATTTCCCACCACTAATTTTAGTATTTGTTGGTGGATCTTGTCTGCAAAAATTATTACTGTAGTATTTACCTATTGTGATTTTTCTATTTCCCTCTTTCCTTCCACATTTATTAATTGGATTGTAAGGAAGAGCTATCCCTTCTGATTTTTTTATATCAGAGTAGACTTATGGATATTTATTTTATTCTCTGAGTTAAACTTCAACACTGTCATTTATTTTGCTGCTCAAATTATTCTAGCTTTGACCATTAGGGCTCCTTCAGGTTGGCTTCTGTGTTCTTTTAACAACCCCCAACTTTTATTTTGAGCATTTTCTAACTTTCTGGCATAACAAGATATTTCAGGCTCATCTTATGTTTTCCAGGACCCAACTCTGGAATCAACCATTTTTCCAAGGAACTTGGTTCCTTTTATTGGAGAATGGTATTTAGAGACCAAGATCTGGGTGATAGGTGTGCTCATTGCTACTAGAGTGTCATTGTTTCAAATGACACTGACTTCATATGGGCAGTATTTCTGACAACTCCATAAGACTGGAGAAATAGATTCACAGTTCTCTGCAGTGACACCGAATCTTAGCCCCAAAGGCATTATTTTTAGCCTCTTGAAATTTAGAATGGTTCTCTCTCTTAAGATGAGAAAAATTGTAGAACTCAGCTGGTCAGTACCTAATATAAATTTTTATTAAAACCAAGACACTTCAGTACATTTGTTATGTTTTATTATATTTATTTGTTTGGTAAATGAAAGCATAGAAGATGATTTGAATGTAAGACTACTTTTAGACTGTAGTAATTCTTGGGCCATATTTTTAAGGTTTGCAAACTTTAAAATATCAATGAAAATCTTTGTTATTAAATATAGCTACTCTCCATTATCAACACTAAGGAGGAGGGGGGCAACAAACAATAAGAGGTGATGTCATCTGTGCAAGAGAATTTCTTTAAAATCCCAGCAAGGTAGTATCCATTTTATATCATGTCCTTTTTGACTGTATAAATACCAGTTGTATGGGGCACATTTTTAACCTCTTTTTCCAAATCGGTGCATTAGCTAAGTTTGTTTTAAGAGAATAGTATTTAGTCAGTTTAATTCAGATATACAGTGAGCAATTACAATATTCTCCACAGTGTGTTAAGTGCCTTAGGGTACAAGAGAAAGGACAAGCCAGTTTCTGATTTCTGTGCCTTTCTCTCCTCCACGTGGCTTTTATTCCTCTTTCAAGCCTCACTTCACATATCACTGTTTCTGATAGCTCTGATCCTGCCAGAATAGGTTTGCTACTCCTCAGGTTTCCTATGACTGCCTGTATGTACCTCTGTTATATAAAGCAGAGGTACACAGCATTATGACACTCTATTAGAAAAGGATATAATTTAATAAAGGAAACCTTTATTGAGGAAATAACTTTTGAACTAAGTACGTAAGGGTAGGTAGGAGTTTTTACCAAGGAGGAAAGAAGTGATTGCATTCTAGGCAAGGGGAACAGCGTGTACAAAGGCACTGTGGAGAGAAGGACATGACATGTCCAGAGACTGAGAGAAGAGCAGTGTGGCTGCAGCACAGGAAGAAAGAAGAGAAGCTGAAGAAGTAGGTGGGGGCCCATAGACCATCCTAAGGCAATAGGAGGAAGTCATTAAAGGAATTGATATGGGGGGGTGGGGGACTGGTACATCTGCTCAGATTTACATTTTCAAAAGTTTGTTTTAACTACCATGTGCGAACTACGTGGAGAGGGGCCAGAGTACAATGAGTTTACCCAGTTGGGGAGACTATTGTAATGTACCAGGAAAAAGAAGATGGGAGCCAGGATAGTGTAGTGGTGGGGATGGAGGTGTGGAGACATTGGAAGGGCAAGTCAGTATGATGGCGATGGACGGGATTGGCGGGTTGGCAAAGAAAGGCATCAGGGTACTTCCTAGGTTTATACCATCTAGCGTGTGCCTTGTGTTCTCTACTTTTCCTACTGTACCACCTACCCTTCTTTGTTATAATTGCTTGTTTAATCCTTTCAGTGGGACAAAGATCTTATCTGTCCTGTTCTTTGTTGTTTTCGTAAAATCTCATGCATTGTAGGCCTTCATAAATTCTTGTTGAATGAATGAAAATAAATTGTACAGATGAAACATTTGAGAAGTTAAGTGACTGGTTAGTGGCAGAGTGCTAGGACTGTAACTTAGACTCCTCGTTCTCAGTCTACTGTCTTTTACTTTTCAAACTGCATCTTTTTCTTAGGAATTAGGAGATGTTTTATTTTTAAGCCACATATAATTAAATAGTTTTTACCTTTGATTTCTTTAGTATTTGGGGTAGGATTGAGAGAAAATGAATAACATTGGTATCTGCAATTGCAGTTGTATAAAGAACCTGTTTATTAAATGTATATTTTTCTGCTTATTTGAAAAACTATTAAAGAATTTTCTCTACTGTACAAGTAGACTCATTAGTAGTCAAGGGCTATGCATCTCTCGCAGGTTTTCTTTTTTAATATAGAAAAGGAAATGGTCAAATTTTGTATGTAAGTAAAGAAGTGGAAATTTAATTTTGTAGAAATACAATTATCTGTTTCCATGAAGAGTATTATGTTAATAATCAGGATTCTCCAAAGAGTAAGTAGCCTCTCTGTTTGTTTGGAATAGGTGTTTTTCAGCTGTAGGATCTGCCACAGATGCTGTAAATTATAAAATTTCTATCCAAAATTAGGAAGACAGTGGTTTGGGGGTTGTTTTTCTGGTTTTTGGCTTTGGTAAGAAGTAGCTTTAATTAATAATGTTTTAGAATTAGTGTTTCATTGGCTACTTACAATTTGTTTCTGTGGAATGAGTAAATCAGCTAGTACATGTGTCTTAATGATCTCTAAGATAAACCTTTGATGTCTTAGTTACAAGCTTTCTCAATTACAATTAAGTCAAAGAATTGTAGACTTTTTAAATTTTTAATTTTTTGGATAAGAACTGCATTCTCTTACTAAGTTAAGGTTATAACAGAAAGCCTCTTCTCTAAACAAGTTATTTATTTATTTTTTTGTGAGGAAGATTGGCCCTGAGCTAACATCTGTTGCCAAGCTTCCTCTTTTCGCTGGAAGAAGATTGTCGCTGAGCTAACATCTGTGCCAATCTTCCTCTACTTTGTATGTGGGATGCCACCACAGCATGGCTTGATGAGCAGTGTATAAGTCCGTGCCTGGGATTCAAACCTGCAAACCCTGGGCCACTGAAGCAGAGCATGCAAACTTAACCACCACGCCACTGGGCAAGTCCCTAAAAAAAGTTGTTTTTGAAGACGGTGTTATGGATATTTTTGAACTTACTGAAAAATAAAAAGAACAGTATAGTGAACCCATGTTTGAATCACCCAACTTAATACTTACCAGTATTTTTCTTTTGCTCTTTTTTCACCTATCCAACCCCACATTTTTTTTCTAGAATATTTTAAAGCAAATTCCAGGCATTGTTTCACCTATTAAGAATTCAGTTTTTAAACTCTTCACAGATAACTTTAGTCCTTGTATCTTGGTTAAATGTTTATAGCCCTTTCCTCACAAAAGTTTAAGGCTCTCTGTGGATAACTATAAATGCACATTCCCCATCAAGAAAAAGGACAAGAAAGAGAGCAGAAAGTTAAGGTTGATTAGAATCAGCAACTGTAGGTTTTAACAAGGAATGAAAAATTGTATATAGAATATGATCTCAATTATATTAAAATATCTGTATCTATTAATATACTTCTGTGTTCACATCCATACATATAGATGTATGAGCATGGAAAATGGACTGACAAGAAAATGAGTCAGAATATGATTACCACTGAGTGGTAAGAAAAACACATTTAACACTTTTACTTTATCCTTTTCTGTATTCATCAAATTGTTTATAATGAGCATATATTACTTTTATAATCAGAAGAAAACAGTTACTTAAGAGGAGGAACAAGCAATCATCAGAAATGGAGCAGAAGACAAAGTTAATAAAAAGAGTGAATGATTTTAGTAATTTGATTTTGAGGGTGGAATCCCACAGATTTTTTTGAGCCTTTCCCAAAAAGCTAGTGTGGGTAGCTTCTTCCTTCCTAATGATAGCCCCATAGACACAGTATCATTGCCTCCCCTTCACCCTAACTTTTCCGTTCAGCATGTAAAAGAAACATAAGTCCACAGGGCCCTCAGAGGGCTGGGCACCTGCCACACCGACAGCCTTCTTTTCTCAATGGTTGAATGGACCGCAGGTTTAAGATGGCTGACAGGTAGAAGTCCAGTAGTCTTGGGAAGCCTTGGCTTCCATGACTTCTCGTTTCCTGCCACCAGTTATCAGAATTTATATTAATTTTAATATATGTTTTAATTGTAAAGCATCTTTGTTTTTCAGTTAAACTTCTGACAGGGGAATGCTGGGACTTCTTGGCAATGGCATGTTTATCTTTTTGATTGTGCACAGTCATTTATCCTGAAGACTGAGCTGGTTGGCTCTGAGCGTCAGCATGTTAGGCTTGATGGGAAATGAGGCCGAGCCATTTTTCTTAATGAAGGGAATATAGATTAGAACAATGTGAGCATTTTATGTAAATGAGTGTTGATTTTTTTGCTGGGCGTTAAGTAATGCCTACTCCAGCCCAAGTACCTCCGCTTACTCAGCATTATCTGAAATTTTTTTGCATGAGAATATCTCTTAATAACAATAGCTAATATTTATTAAGTACTTGCCGTGTACCAATCACTGCGCTATTATTTACTTAATCCTCACATCAGTCTTGTAAATTAGGTATTCTTGTTTTTCTCATTTTTCAGATGAGGAGATGGAGGCTTAGAGAGGGTAGATTCCTTCACCAAGTTAACTGGTATAATTGGGATTCAAACTCAGGATATAATCGGACTCTAGAAGCTGTGTCCCTTAACCATTCTGCTGTGCAGGCTCCCTTTGAATGAAGCGGATTAATCCTTCTTACCTGATAGCTAGTCAGAAATTAGAACTATCCTTAGAAATAGTTCTTGATTTGTAAAATGAACCAAAGCCATTCGTCAGCCCAGAGTGACCATGAGGGATTTAAGGTCTCAGTATCCCAATAGCATTTGTACCAAATAAGAGTTTTAAGTAGGTCTGTTGAAGATTTTAAACAAGGCATACTCTTGTCTTCCTGGCTGATGGATGTTCTTTTGGTCACCAGAACATTGAAAATTAATTAAGGCAGGTAGAGCCTGTGGTAGTCTCCACAGTTGTTTTAGGGAATCTCAGAAGCCAGGGTATCTGCCCTTGCCTCTCACTGAGATGGTATGTATGTTAATAAGCCTAACCTACCAAACAACAGGAACGACAACTGTATGTGACCATTGATGCTGTCTATTGACGGCTCACCTTGATTCTATCTATGGAAGTTTCTAGGTAGGGAAGGTTCTATACTAATAGGTTCAGCGAGAGTAAATGACTTAGCACAACTGGGACTTGAACACTGTCTTCTGTTCAAACTCAGTGCTCCTTCATTATGTCTCACTTTCTCTCAAGAGCAAAATGCTCTAAGTGTGCTCCAGAAATAGAAAACAACCAAAAGTTCCCGCTTTTTATGTGGCTTATGAAAGATCAAGTACCTAATTTGATGAGCCATTTGGTAAGCTGATTATGGAACATTTTGTTGTTGTTGTGTTTTCTTTTTTGCATAGTTGCTATTTATGATTTTAGTTTCTGGCAGTTGGGAGTTGTTGGGTGTGTGTGAGTGTGTTTAGTCGTAAAAGAGCTATGGCTATCTAGTTGATTGAATAAGAAAAATGGTAAGAGTATGTGGTGGGAGGCTGACGTCAATAAATTGAATAAGTCTTCCTTTTTTTATTTATTGTTGTGTTCTTCCAGCCCTGCTTAGTTATGTTAAATACCCCTGACCTTTTCCCCTGCTTGCCTTTCTGGGCCTAAACATTCATATAAAGGCTTCCAATATGATTAGCATTGATGCTTCTGAGATTGCTTAGGAACTGATGGTCAGAGATTAATTGTGGGTTGCAGCAGTGGTCAGCCCAGGAGGCTTTTACATCTGCCTCTGCCCTGGATTGAAAATGCGGCTGGGGCCATATGGCAGAGTGCTTCACAGAAAAGCCACGAATGACTCTCTGGCTGGGTTCCGGATGATCATTTGCTTCCATTTTAAAGTGGAGGTTATAGTGCTTTGGGTTTGATTTACTGTATACTAATGGGATTAATTCTTAACTTGAAATCGCATGGGGGTGGGGTGTGTCTAGAATCCAATTCCAGTAATGTTATCAATATTCCATTCTGGGAAAGATCTTATTAAACTATGTTTCTCTTTATATGTATGGAAAGAAAAACACCAGTTAATAAGTATCTGACCCTTGATTGACTTTTTCCCTTGAAAATAAAAAGTTTTGTTTAGAACAAAGGTGAGGTTGCCTGACTGACTTTTTCTGTTTGCTTTCTTTAATAATCAGAATTATCATTCAGGTACGTGCCAAAATGTCTTCCTATATGCAGAGGGATTATCATGGCCTAGTTTGTGTGCATGTTTACAGGCATGCCTGCTGACTCAAAATACACCTTCAAATATACATACCCAGGACTTGGAAATCTAAATTTAAAAAAAATTGGTGTTAAAAAGTTAAAAAATTGAGTGGTGCTTGATTATTATTCTGTCCGGATCTCTGTCTCTCTTTCTGTGTTTGTCTCTCCGAGTGTCTTTCTCTGTGAGTTTCTGTCTCATACCCTCCCTCTGTCTCCAACCCCATTTTGTCAATCTCTTTCTCCTTTCTTTATCTTCCCTGCCCTGTCTTTCTGTCTCTCTTCTTTTCTCAGGCTCCATCCTCAGTTCTGTCTTCCTCCTCCCTCTCAAACACTGTGCCCCAGATAGTACATCACTCTTGTGATGACTTTCACTCATGCTGTTTTTCTATGTTTTCATGTTAGTTTCACTTGCTTTCACACCAGGATAATTCATTTTATTTGGTATTAGTACTTTAAAATTTCACAACAGGGAAGTCGAGAATTGGCACAAGGGTTTTAAACCTGTTTTGTCTTCCCCGGCTTCCTCCCCACCCCCCGAACACTTGCCTGCTCCTTCAGGAAGATGGGAAATCCTATTTGGTTACATAGTGATTTGGAATTAGGCTTAGAGCAATGGATAAATACAATACATTGAGATACTGCTTGATTTGTACCTATTAGGTTTGGACCTGCAAAATAAACAGTGGTGCTCGTTTGCAGTGGGTGATGATAACAGCCATATAATCTTCCAGGAAAGTCTATATCACTAGGGTAATAAATCTGTAGTCCCAAGAGGCTCCTGAGGTTAATAATTTGTCATTATGGTTATGAAATATGTGAACTCTTGTGTGATTTTTCAAACAGCTGGCTACATATAGAGACTAGGGATACTCTTTATGTTTGGAGGAATTATTTCTTAAGGGCAACAGCCATTTTCTCTGCACTATGCAGCAGTTCTGTGGAAGAGGGGCTTTTTCCCTTGATTGAATTGTATAGTACATCAGTTCATCTCTAAGAAAAGGTGGTGGCTGTCTTTATATTCATACTGCTTCCCTCTACCAAACAGTAAACCTACAGAGAGATTTTGCAGTGGATCCCAAGGTATTCATTTAATAAATCGTACTTATTTGACACAGAATGTTTAATTAAACTGCCCAGTGGCTTCTTCATGTTTACTATCATTTTGATTTAAACAAACTGTTCTGGTTGACATATTGCAGAAGAAACCAAACTGAAACCTGCACTCTCAGAGATCCTTTCTTTCGGCAGGCAGCTGGATTTTAAGAGTATTTGTAATAAACATTTTAGAAAAATAAGTTCTTTTAAATGAGTAAAAATTATCACACAGGCACTCATAAACTATTTTTAAAAATCAATTAGGTTTTGAATTTGGTTAAAATACTTTCTGACATTGGTATCCTTTTTAGGAAATAAGTGTTCATATAAGTTGTTTTCTCAGAAATTGACCCTGAATACAGAATTTCAGATCATTGAAAACAGGATCATTTGAAATATGCATTTCCTTCCCTTTTCCTAATTCATTTCACTTGCTCAACGGGATCTTCTCATGGAATTAACTTTTCCCTCTTTGCATAGTTATATAAGCTTGCTTTTCTAATCATGAAAATTTTTACCTGTTTTGGCACTTACTAAAGTGAATTTTTGCTTGAAGGGTTTCTGGTTTTAAAGCCAGACTATATGACTAGAGGCAGAGGAATAATACCTCATCATTTATAGCTACAGAATTTCTCTATAATTTTAAATGCCTTTGGAAAGCTAGATCTTGTGCCCAAAAGCATGCTTTTGTGTTTGAAATCTTTAGTGAACTACTTACTCAGGTCATATGCTGCCAAAGCCCTGCTTTTCTTCCCTCAGGATAAATTGCGTTGTGTGTTACCAATAACAATGCCACGTCATTTCAAAGAAAACTAAATTAAGTAGTGCGAGTCCAGGTTGCTGGAAACTAGATGTCATAGGGTAGGCACTGTTTTGGTTACCATGCAAAGGGTTATTTGTTTAATACCAAGGATTGGTCTGTCCCCCAATATCTTGTCATACCCATTAGTCGTTGTCATCATTGCTGCCCCCCTAACACAATCATGTGGATTTTTTTCAGATACCATTTTTGTTCAATCATTTAACTACCTACTAATATTATGAATTATAAATAGTATTTGCCATTGGGAAAACGATCGAGCATTAACTCCCTGGCCTAGTTGACTTTGGGGGACCAAATGGTAGCTTCTCCTTGGAGGAAGATAGATTGGAGAAACGTGGTTGTTAGAGAGTGCCATCTGACTTAAACAACTTTTAAGAATCCTGATTCTAGTTGGTTTCAGTACTCTCCAGATGCCATTTGAATCCAAATAGTTATCCAGTTCTCTGTCATTACAGAATTGCCTCCTGGAAGAATTACTTCTTTTATTAGTTGGTAGCAATATAGATTTAGTTTTTGTGCATCATTAAGGCATCTTAAATCATCCTTCACCCTCTTTTATTTTTGGTCTCTTTCAGATTGTTTGAAGGACGTTCATCAAGGAAACCAGAGAAGCTTAAAACACTCTTCTGTTACTTTAGAAAAGTCACAGAGAAAAGTAAATTCCTTGCATTCCTACTATAATTTTTATCACTGATGGGGACAGTTCAGATCAAGTGGCAGGTCAAAAACATTTTGTGTTCAAAGTACACCTTTTTGCCCAAACTACATTGAAACAATAATAATTCAATATTATACTCTAGATGTTATGCATATGTTATATATATACATAAATGTGTGCTATGAATGTGTGTGGGTTTTATATACTCTGAAATTAGACCAATGTAACATACCCTAATGGATTTTCATGAATAAAAACAGTAAATTAATACTTTCAAAAGAAAGTATATTGACCAGGAAATACCAAGGGGAAGGGGGGGTGGGCACAAGGGGTGAAGGGATGCATCCACATGGTGACGGACAAATAATAATGTACAACTAAAACGCCACAATGTTATAAACTATTCAGACATCAATAAAAAATAATAATAATTTTAAAAAAGAAAGTATATTGACCAGGAAATACATGTTGGGTGTTCTCATTTAAAGAAGCATTGACTATTAAATTAGTTTATTTGTAGAGATCAACCAATTCATTGCATTCCTACCCATCGTTCTCTTTTGTGCTCCCTTTATACTTTTTGTAGAGTTCTTATAAAACAGAGGAAACAATATCTGTGTTCCTCTGTTGGACCTTGACCATCTTGTTTTCCCAGAGGCTAGTCATAGCACCTGAGGCAGTGGTCGTAAATGTCTAACCAGTGCTGGTCTTGACCAACTCATAACAGATTGGTATTGCCACTCTTATCCTAGGAGCTGAGTGACCACGGACAAGTTTCTTGACATCTCTAAGCCTCCATTTCTTCATCTGTAAAATAAAAGAATAATGATAAATTACCTCACAGAGTAGTTATAAACAATAAATGAGAAGTTATGTGTATAATAAATCTTAGCTATTATCAGTGGGTGGCCTTTCCTGCAAGTTGATTATAAAGGAAACGAGAAAATCTCAAAAATTTGCTTTTGCTAAACAGAGCAGGTCAACTCTGGTCAAGTGAAATGAGTTCTTTCCAGTTCTGGTCATCCATATTGTGGGATTCTCTTAAAACACATCATTGAATTACTTTAAGGATATTTTTCTCATATCCTTCCTTTGGTAAGTAATCTCACTTGATAGTGTAGTTGGCATTTTTTGCCGTTTGAATGTATTGCTATTGGACATTGTTCAGATTTTTTGAAAGAAATCAATTACCAGGATTTTGGTACTTAAGGGAAAAAAATCATATGCTTTGATGGAGCGTTATTTATTTCTTAGCTATCTATTTTTAGGTTTATGCTCTGTACTGAATGAAACAGTAAGGAAAATGAAGGCTCATTCAAGCTTATGAGACATAAAACCAAATTAGAATTTATAATAATTTGTTAGAAAGATGAAAGATGAGTACCTTTTTTGCTATTTTAAATCTAAATAGGATGAATTCCATTATTATACCTGAGTAATTCAGAGTTTACTTTTCTGTCCTTGGGGTCAAATCATGTATGTCTCTTCTAAAAGCTAACTTGCCTTTGTAAGTTTTAGGATTTTAAATACTTTGAGGGAAAAAGCTAAAATTCTGTTTTTTTGACTAGAAAATTTTAAACCATCATAAGTATTAGGAATTAGGCTGAAAAAATAAATTGTAATTAGACATTTTATTTTCTGTTTTTTTCACTGTACATGTGATTTAGTACTTTGTAGAAATATGGTGAAACATGCTGTAGGTTTTTAGGATGTAAAGCTATAGGCTTAAGGAGGAAATACTAAGTGGAAAAAAAGACATTTGCAATTTAATGATTACTTTATATAGAAATTCTGGAGTCTGCTGAATAGAAACTATAGAAAACCTATTTAAAGTAACATATTTCATCAAATCTAGGACATCATTGATGGTAAGAAGTGCCGTTATATTATATACCACTAAGAAGGAAAAAACACTCAGGCTGGGGAGTCATAGGAGACCTCTCTTATAAAGCTGGTACACCAGAGGTCTGTACCCTTAGTCTAAGGATAAATGAAAAATTAACCTGGCCATGCAGAAAAAGGACAACAAAGAAACTGAGAGTGTCAGCCTTGGTGCTGGGTAGAAAGGAGACAAAAACCTCCCCAGAGAATTTGAACCACAAGCCCCAAGTCTGAGGTCTGAAGTCATATTACCAGTGTGATCCACAGAAACCTGCAACAGAGGATTTAATTCAGACTGATCTTAGGTTGGTGGTGCTCCCAGATGATGGCAGAGCAGACACACATCTTCCCTGGAAAAATTCGACTTTAATCCAGACCAATAGCAATGGCTAGAGACCTTTGGCTATGAAAGACGTATCCCAGTGTCAGAAGTTTAATACATGAAAAGTGTGCTTTTTAGAATTGATAAAATATAATTCCATCAGGACCAGCTTTTCAGTGTTGTCAAATATCTATATTTTATATTCGTAATGAAGATCTTGAGACTGAAAGATTTTAAACAGCTTTCTGAATTAAATTATTTTCAATATAAAGTATCTTATAGATGGAATACTTAAAAATTGATGATTTCATATACAGTATATATTATGATTTTATTAAGGGAAATATTTTATTAACCAAAATAACCTATTCTGGTGGGAAGAGTACCTTTGTATGGAAGAAAAGTGATAGGCATGCTCTTAAGGTATTTTTATTAATAATTATATCTAAAGAACCACGTTCTTCCTTTTCTCTTGTTTTGCCAGCAGTATTCATTTGTGAATTTCTCTTGGTCTCTCCTAGTTATGTATGAAGGACATTTAATGTTCTTACTTCTCTGCTAAGTTACAGAAGGATGACACTGACATTAGTTTCCTATTAATAGAATTGCTTCTCTGGTGTTTAAATTGTTTGACTTCTAAATTACTTGTGAGTTTTAAATATGCTATCCATTTGTCTTTAAAAAAGTGAGACATCTAAAGAATGTTTTATAACTCATGTTAAACAAAATTCTGTTTTCTGCTATAACTACTCCTTATGATTTTTGAGTTGTTACTGCTTGTGACTGAGCAGAGAAATGTGGAATCATTCAAAGGAATGAAATGATTGCCAGGCTTTCATTGAGACTCTGCCACCATTATCACTAATAGTTCCTGACATATCTCTCTTTGCTTAAGAGGTTTTTTTTTTTTTTTTTTAAACAGAAGAAAACAGAAATGGCCTGGCCTTTTTAGTTTGTTCTTTGATTTGAATCAAACAAATTTCTTTTGGCCAGATGATTTATTTGTTGCTTTTGCCACTAGTTAAAAAAAAAAGTAGACCTAACAAAAAGAATCTTATCCTCTAAAATTTACTGCATTTTGATCCTCTCACATCTATTGCTCCATGAAAACTATGTCATCTTTCTTCTCTAACCTCTTAGAACGCAGTAATTCCTCCTTCTGGCTAAGGCGCCTTGTAAGTAGAGCAATTGCGTATTGTCTAAGCCCTGGATTTAGCTGTGTCAACTCCAAAGGGCATGCCGACAATTTTCTTTTTTAATCTTAGACATTTTATTTTATTATAAAACACATAAATGTGTATACATTCACCAGTCTTTAGGTGTAGGGTTAAGGCTTTTCTTTGAGAAGTCTACAGATTAAAATTCAGTTTTGTCTTTATTGTATAAGCTACTCCCATTATGCATCTTTTTTTTCAATGAATTTTTTAAAGTATGTTCACTTTAGAAAACTTCACCAAAAAGTACTAGCACTCAGATTCCATTGTTGTGCTGTTATTTGTATAGTTTTGTGTTTTAGTGAGGGCTTACTATTTTATAGAGAGTTCCTACTATAAGGATAATATTTTATATTAGTCTTTTCTGTTGTATTTCAGCACTAGGCTTGGTATTTCCTGATTAATTTTATAGCCATTGTTAGACACCTTTTTTTATTGAATGTATATAATCTTTTCAAAATCCAAACTTATTTTGGGTGTGTTTTTCTTTTATTGCTTTTATAGAACCTACTGGGTTGGTGACCTTTACAAGACAGAGTCTTGAAGATTTTCCAGAGTGGGAAAGGTAATAATAATAAAAATAGTCCTGCATCTTAGAATTAGAAGGACTCTTTTACCCTGAGAGGATTCTATTTTACAGCCCCTGGAAGGATGGTTTCCCAACCTCTTAATTGCCCTAGTGCTGGAGAGTTTCTTCTTATAAATGATCCATTGATAGCTCTCATTGTTAGAGAGGTCATGCCTTTTGAATCAAGCCTGCAACCCTTTGACTTCTACTCCTTTGCCTTAGTTTTGTCTTCTGAAACAAAGTCCTATTTAGAATTAAGGAGTTTTGTGTGTGGAGACACTAATATTAAACAGAACACCAGTATTTAATGTTCCTCTTTACCCTCCTTGTTTGGTTAGTGTTTGTATTTAATGGCTCTTCTTTCTGGAGGACAAGATTGGGAAAAGTTTTTTGTGTTAAACTAAAATGTAAATTAATTTACTAAAATGTAAAGTAATTACCTAGCATTTATCTGAGTGACAAGAATTTTGAAGTTTGGCTGTCCATGTGTACTACTGGCAGATTTTATGGAAGTTGTTAATTCACTGGGTTTTTTTCTTATTATTTGTCTGCAAATACTGAGGGGGATAATAACCAATTTGAGTTCATTCAGATTTGTAAGTTCCTTAGTGCCCTGAAATAGTTAACTCATTTCCTAATCTAGAGCACTTAAAAAGCACTAAAAGAAGAATGGATCAACTTTTTCATTGTACAGGAGGACATGATCAGACATACTAAGTGCATATTTTGGGTATGCATTCATGTTAACCAGTGCCTCTCGTTTTCACCTTCTAATAATTTTTATCATAGTTTGTAATTGTTTTGTTTGGAATTAGTGATGAAAGGCACTCACTCATAAGGGAGTTAACTTGAGAAGGCATATCTGCTTGGGTGGCTTTCCCATGCTGTTTTCATCCATCAAAGATGTTTATTTCTGAGGTGAAAGAAAAACAAACTTACTTTAGGAGGCTGACTGTGTGGCTGAGATGATTATTAATAGGGGAAGTAGATAAAAGATTAAACAACCTGAGGAAAACAAAAACAAAAACTGAGCCAAAAAGGAAGCGAACATGTACAGCATTTTGGAGTTCTGGCATCTTAGAGATGAAAGGGACCCCAGAAAGTCATCTGGTCCAGCTGCCTACTAAAAATATCAATCAACTCTATAATACCTGTGACAGATGGAGACTAGACAGCTTCAGTGATGGGAAATTCACTATTTCACATCAGTCTATCCCATTGTTGGCCACTTGTGTTATTATCTAATACTTCTCTTCACTAGAAGTCTGTCTTCCAAATTATTCTCCCCCTGCCCCATTCCTGATTCTTCCTTCTGGAGCTAATTTTCTTCAACATTCGACCCTCCATGTATCTTAATGCTTTCTTGACCCACTCCCACCTCTTAACAGTCCACACAGGTACATACTAAACTTACTCACTTCTCCTATTTCACGTATAATATGGATTCTAAACGTTTATCTCTGCTTTTGACATACCCCAGGCCGTTGGTCCCTCTTAAAATATGGTGCCTGGAACTGGAAGTGACAATCTGCTATGTTATCTGCCCAGACCAGAGTACAGAGGATTACTTTTCTTAGTCTTCTATCTGTCTCTAATAGGAATACAGATGTTTCGTTCTTGTAACTTTGATGTAGATTTCATAGTCATTCAGAGGGCTTATTTTTAATTCAGCTCAGGATCTCTGTTTGGCATCTGACATTCATTTGGCACTAATATGAGTGGACACCCATTTGTACATTACCAACTGAGGGAGAAGGGACAGGTCAAAACAGATTGGTGAGGCTGCTGTGTCAATGAGATAATTTTGCCCTTAAGATCAAAATATTCTCCTTAACTTTGACAGGCAGAGTTAACTTGATAACTTTCTAACTTTTTAAAATTTTATTGGTCTCTTTTTTGTTTTAGCTGCTTCATAAGTGAGTTAGAGACTGTAATCTAAATCAATCTCCCAGACTCCACAGAACCAGAAACATGCATTCACTCAGAGAGAGAGGATGAAGAAGAGATGAGGATTGTTAGGGTTCCCAAGAGTAAAGGGCTAAATGGGTGCCAGAGATTTACAGGCTTTTCTGATATCCAAGTTTCCAGCATGTTATAATTAACCTTGTGATTATCAGTAAATACCTTAGCCAGGCTTAGTTAATCACCGAGAGCCAGAATAGTCTATGTCTTTGATTCCTGGGGCAGTGGTATGGAGGATTTGCTGGGGCCAGAAAGGGAGACCTATCAGGAAGTTGGAGGATGCTTAAAAAAAAGTTTCTAGCAATTTCATAATTTTATTGCAAACTGTACTATAAACTGACAACTTCAGTCATGGAGAGTAGTTGACAACCTATGAGATTTCTGTTTTGAAGTCCTGACTTGACAAACCAGAAATGTCTGGATCATGCTTCTTTATCATAGTAGTATCCTCACAGGTGGTCTCCTTTGGAATAAAATGGCTAGGAAAGTAGGACTCCTCCAAAAAAAGGAAGTTAAAAAAAATCAAATTTATGGTACTACTCTCTACAAGAGTTGGAAAGTAATTTTTCTAAAAGTGTAGCATACTGATTAAGAGTTTGGACCATTGACTTAGGCTACCTGGGTTCACACCTCTCCTTCATTTACTAGCCTTGGGCAGGTTCCTTAAATGCTTTCTGTGCTTTGTTTTCCCATCTGTAAAAGGAGATAGTAATAGGGTTGTTGTGAGGATTAAATGAGTTAATACAAATGAAGCTCGTAGAACAGAACTTGTAACGAATTACCTTCTGAGTTTATGGCTATCAGTCTGTTGGACTGGAGCTTTGCCAGAAATGTATTTGGGCTCATTGAAACCAGGAAGAAAGCAAATCTCAGTAAGTAAATAGCATTTCCCCAGCTAAATTGTTTTTTAAAAATATAATTGTTTTAAATATATATATAATTCCCCCCACCCCAAATTGATGCCACATTTATATAAGTTAGGGATTTGGATCTCATCTGTTATGTTCTATTATAATTTGCATTTTTTATTCAGTAAGTAATCAGGGGAAAAATCTAATAGGAAAAAATGTCATCATCAAATAAAATAGAATTGGTTTTTTAATATAATGTAAGCCAGGTAAACACTGTAGGGGAGGGAAAAGTTTTTTCTCAACCTTCATAGGGTCCCTGGCTGGGTCGGAAAATTAAACCGACAAAGATAGATTAACAGGAAAAAAGCATGCCGATTTATTTTATGTAAGTTTTACATGACACAGAAGCCTTCATAAGGAAATGAAGACCCAAAGAAACAGACCTATATTCTTTTATGCTAGGCTAGATGAAGAGTAGACAGTCATGGAAGAATATGATGGGTTAAGGAGTACAAGGTAATTGTAGTAAACTGGGGAAAACAGCAAGGCCTGTTTGTTAGGATTCTTCTTGGTGTCCCTTTGTCTTTGGAGATACAGGGAGAGCACCTCTCACATAAGGGTTTTATGGCCTGCTTCAGGGAAGAAGGTTGAGGTGAGGAGGAGGTCAGAGTGACCTTCCTGCCTCTGCCGTTTTCTCAGATGTCTTCCACTTAAAATATTCAGTATGTCAAGGGGCCATATTTTGGGGTAGTGTATCCTGAACCCCATAAAAACCTCAGTGACCATGGTTCATGAAAAGGAAAGAAAATAATTGTGACTTCCATGTACTAGGTTCATCTGTCAATTTTATTAATATAAAAATACCATAGATCAGAACTTCGGTGGCATGTATTTTCATCAAGACATCCCCCCCGGCACACACACACATGGTTATGAAACTAGTGAAAATAGAGCCCATTTGAGAATCATATATGATTTATTGCCAAATTTTTCTATATTTTCCCTTAGGTTGCCAACTCTGGCATAATAATAAATTTCATAAATCTTAATTGTTTTAATATTTTGAGAAGTTTTTCAGCTCTTAAAGAAGAGAAACTTTGATATTTTGTAGGGGAAAAACAGGTTTCAAAACAGTATGTTATCCCATTTTGACTTAAACATATTTGAGTAAGAAAAAGTTTGGGAGAATCTATACCAAGAATGTTAACAGTAGGCATCTGTTTCTGGCTTTTGAGATTTGGAGTGATTTCAATTTTTCTTTTGTAGTTAATCTATATTTTCAGATTTTTCTGTAGTCAAATACTTGTCATTAAAAAATAAATAAGGGAATGTCTTTTTAAATTGTAGATGTGAAAAACCCCTGACTCGATTGCATGTCACTTATGAAGGTACCATAGAAGGAAATGGTCAAGGCATGCTACAGGTAGGTGAATCACAGCAGTGTGTGTGTGTTTGGGACTTTCTCTTGTCAAGCTTCTGACAGCACAGGAAATTCGAAAAGCTGTTTATTTATCTCCTAAGCTGATTTAATGCAAAGAAGCATGATAGCAGAGTGGAGGAAAACACCAAACAGATCATCTTGACAGCCTTGGTAATATTGTTATTTGCCAGTGTGCGTTCTGTTTCTTACATGTGCCTCTTTAAAAAGCCTTGACAGAAAATCCCAAGATCTGGACAACATCAGGTCTCTTGGTTCAGACATAGATTGTAGATTGACAGTGGAGGAAGTTCCCAGGGTATGGTCTTGACAAGCTGTCACCAGGCAGTTTTGTTCTTTTTCTTTAAAGGCTCTTGCTCTGCCCTAAATGATGACCAGCTTGAGATGTTTTTCTGCCACCAACCTTGTTGAAGTCTAAGAGGCAGACATCTAAAACTGATTGATAGGAAAGTCCTGTCTCCCATATGTAATAGTTTTAGGCCTGTGAGCCAGCTGTGCTTTCTGTCTTTTCCCCTGTTTTAGAGCAGTAAATTTTGTCCATCTCTCAATCTTTGTTATTAATCTATGTTACTGCCTCTACTTAGAAAAAATATTTTTGGAAAAAGGAGTTAACAAATAAAACACCATGTGTATCTAGTTTTAAGTTGTTGGAACACCTAACCTGAAGACGTGTTTTCCTTTTGGTTTATAGTGATCTTTTTTTTTAAATCACTAATCAGAGACAAAATGTTAGTGTTTTGTGTTCTTCTGTATTTATGAGTATTGTAATCACAGTTTTCTTTGAAAGAAGCTTGTACGTCATCTCATTTATACTGGAAATAGCTGGATTTTTCTTCTTAGATCCTTATTTGTTGCTTGTATTGGATCAGAAGCTAAATAAAGCAGTTGCCTGGAAATGGACTGATTTGTTTGAATAACTTAATGTTTATTATAAGGTGACTAGACTGGTTTGCATTTGGTTAGTTATTATATACTTATGCTCTAAGTGCCTAATGAAACTGAGATTCTTTTCAGAATGGCCTTTTATTTAGATATATTTGTAAGTAAAATCTTCAAAGAGGCAAACCATGTTTTGTTTTAAATCACCTTCTCCCAGTGATTATTTGAGATTATAAACAAAAACACTTAGGATAACTGAATGAATATTTCTCCTGTTCTTAACTTAAAATTTGTTTTAATTTGTATTTAATCAATACCTTTTCTTCTATTTAAAACTAATTTTGAAATATGGTTAAAATTTGTTTCAAATGAATGTCACTTCTTCCCCACATTTCCATTTTGATGACGTTTTTTCCTACATTAAAGTCTTGGATTAACTGAGAAAGTCTTAATACACGTGAAATAAACAAAGCTACTGCTAGTTAGCACCACAGGAATGCTGACCTTTCATTACAATACAATTCAACAAGGAATTATTTAATAATATTCAAGGTTGAGATTCTCCCCACTTCCCTGGAATATATTATAGATGATATGAAACCTCAGTAGATTAAAAGAATACCATAAAGGCTTCTATTAATTGTTCTCCCTACCCATGCATGTATCCCCAGGAGATTAGGGAATATTGTATTGCAATGCTACACAGCTCCTTGTGCAGCATATAAATTACATTAAGCTGAATGGCAACAACAACAAAACCTCTCTAAGGAGTGTTATCATTTCTCTCTTTTCATCAAGTTATAATTCAGAAACTGAGTAATCTGAACAAGTAGCTTTAAAGTAAAGTGAATTGGAAAATAGCTAAAAATAAAGAAGGACTCATATGATTGTTTTTATGTTCTGGAACAGGTTTCTCACCTGTAATAGAGAGCCTTTTATTAAGAACTTTTTTAAGTAATAGAAACTTTGATTTTCTAAAAGACTCCTGCTTTCAGAGGCTTATTGAATTTAGTGTATTTATTTCAATGCACACCTTTCCAGTAATAAACGTTGGCCTTTTATTCAAAGAATGAACAATAGCATGCACATTGAATGTATTTCATTTATCATTACCGAGTAGTACGTAAGTTGGATAGAGCTTATCCATTTCCATTTTATTTTAGTTAAGTACCTTGTTCCAGTAGAAATTAAGTTTAGCTGATCTCAAACCTTCTTTCTTTCTCATTTGTATTCACAATACCATTATACTTAGCCAGTCTCTCAGTTTTCAGGTGCTATCCATTTTATCTCTTTGCTGGGTCTCTCTGTCCTTCACTTTCCTTCCCACTGACCTCTGTGAGGCTGTAGTGGTGCTTGTCTAAACTATTCAGCAATCACCCAACCAGCCTCTCTGCTTTTAATTTTATGCTTTTCCAATTCATTCTTTAAACACTAGCCTGAATTATCTTCCTAAAACACAGGTCCAGTTGTTACTTTTCTTTTTAGAATCTTTCCCAGAACCTTCAGAATTAGGTAAAAATTTCCTAGACCCCAGACCACCTCACCACTCGTACAGCTCTTTCCATTTGGTTTTTCCTATGTCTTTGTGCAACCATTCTCTCAACCTGAATGTCAGCAAATCTAGATTTAATGCTATGTCCTCTTGTAACACTCCCCTGTCCTCCTCCCCATGCTCCAATTTTAGTTAATTATATTTGGGAAATATCAAATACATGCTTATAGCTTCTTTAGTAATCATTTTATCATTCTGCTTATGTGCCTGACTCCCATCTAGATTTTAAATGCTGTGAAGCCAGGAACCACATCTTATTCATCTTTGTATCCCATGGTTCCCATAAAACATTCAGTCAATATTTGTTGAACTGAACAGTTTAAGCCATAAGTCACCCAATGCATAAAGACCTTATATGTAGTAGGTAACTAATTCTAATCAGTGGACTGGTTTAACCAAAATTATTTTTCTATATAAGCTAGAGTTACTCTTTTTTTTTAGCATTGATTTAGTATGCCAAAATGTAAACTCAAATATATATGATTCTCCCTGGTAACTCATTTCAAGAACTTGTCCAGTTGTATTTATCAGTATTTTCTAAGTTCTTCTATAGTGAAAGAAGACTACTTTACCTTCCTTTAATTTTAGCCTTTTCATGTATATTTTTACATATCAAAAGAGTCATATTCTTGTTTTACTCTTTTGTAAAATAGGCCTCAGAGTATCATTTAAGATCATAATTGCTTTAGAGAACACAAACTGGTTTTAAGAAATCTTATATTTGACAGTAGTCTGAAAGTATATGTGAAATGATAGAAAAAATATATGTATATTGGTCTCTGCCCCTGGTTCTTGGCACAGAGCTCCTAAAACCCTCATAATTTACTAAGTGATAAGAGCGCTAGGAGCATCTTGTATTCTCATATTTGGTCTTTGACCCAGATTCCTGACACAGAGCTCCTAAATCCCTTGGAATTTCCTGGGTGATAGGCTTGTCTTTTGTTCTAATGAGGCGACTCTTGGTACACTCCTAGATAGCTTCAAGATGGGGCTGGTCACCAGAAAGACTAAGCCATGATTGGAAGTTTGGAACTTCCACTCCACCCCTCCATCCTCTGAGAAGGGGAGAGGGCCTGGAGACTGAGTTAATGATTAATCATGCCTATGTGAAGACGCTTCCATAAAAATCCCAAAAGTACAGGGTTCAGAGAGCTTGCAGGTTGGTGAACACGTGGAAGTGCTGGGAGAATGACTTGCCCGGAAAGACCATGGAAGCTCCATACCCCTCCCACATACCTTGCCCTTGTATCTCTTCATCTGGATGTTTATCTGTATCCTTTATTGTATCCTTTTTAATAAATAGGTAAACATAAGTAAGTGTTACACTGAGTTCTGGGAGCTAGTCTAGCAAATTTTTGAACCCCAGGAGGGGGTCATGGGAACCCCAATTTATAGCTGGTCAAGTAGAAGTACAGGTGACAACCTGGGACTTGTGATTGGCATCTGAAGTGGGGCAGTCTTGTGGGACTGAACCCTTAGCCTGTGGGATCTGATGCTTACTTCAGGTAGATAGTGTCAGAACTGAATTAAACTATAGGATAGCCAGTTGGTGTTGCAGAATTACTTGATGTGTGGAAAACCCACACATCTGGTGTCAGAAGTGTTGTGAGTGTGGTAGTAGTGTGAGAGTAAAGGAGAGACACAGAAGTGTGTTTTGCGTGTAGTGTATATAAGCCTTTCTTACATTACTAAATTCTGTTTTTTTGTGTGTGTTTGACTATGTATGTACACAAGTTGTGTATGTGTAATCTAATTCATAAAATAGAATAATCTAAGGCAAAGTTGGAAAGCATTTCTTACATATCGCCCTATAGAGTCTAGCATAGTATTGGACACATTTGAATGCTTAGTAAGTTTAAGACAAACAAATAATGCTGGCAGGTTGAGTTTGCTTTCTCTTGAGGATTGTATAACTCACTTATTAGCAGGAGCTTGGGAATCCGATCATAATACTCCACAGAAAGCTTATGTATAGTTTTAAACTAAATTGGAAATATTAATTTAGTTGAATCTTTGTTGTTAAACTAAGTTTTCTGTCTTCATTTTTTCTCCTTAGATATAGTTAAAAAAATAGTTTTTAATGTTCATGCAGTTTAGGGTTTCTGATTGAATTTAAAAGGACTAAATTTCCATCCCTTTATTCTTCCACGGTAGGAAAAGATTACCCAAAAAAGGTCAGTTACTAAACTTTTCAGTTCTTTCAGGATAAGTGTTTGATTGCCATATTATGTAAGAAAGGTATAATTATATTAAAGTCATATGAAATACATAAATGGAAATTGAGTAGTGAATAATGGAGAAATGATCTTGAAACCTTTCTAGATAAAACCTTCTTTGATTTGTGGTTCTTGGAGCACAAATAAGGTTTATAAACAAGAGTCCATATAATTACATTGAGGCTTTTGCCTAAAATCTCCATTTTCCAGGTTTCTTCTAATGTTTTGGAATCCAGAGAAATAAGCAGAGATGTTAACTGCAGTGAGATGGAAAGAGTGCAATCAACCACAATCTATTCTCCCTGGGAAGATTACTAATTTGAGGATTGATTTATATGGGAAAGGAAAGGAAGATTAGAGCTTAGAGGGAGTGTACTTCTTTATCATATATGTAGGTATTTTACATCATCATTTAACATGCCACATTTTCCCAAATAGGTGGATTTTGCAAACCGTTTTGTTGGAGGTGGTGTAACCAGTGCAGGACTTGTGCAAGAAGAAATCCGCTTTTTAATTAACCCTGAGTTGATTGTTTCACGGCTCTTCACTGAGGCGCTGGATCACAATGAATGTCTTATCATCACAGGTTAGTTTTGGGAAGTCAAGACAATGGGGTAGTTTTCCCCATCTGTGAATATCTATCTTGAAGACTAGAGGCCACCCAGGTATAGCTTTTTTCTACCATAGGCATTAGTGCCAATATTTTTATTTATTAATTTGTACTTGGTTTTTTGAAATTTTTGTAGTTTTATTTTTCTGATTTTGAGTAAGACATTTTATCCCCAGCTTTTCTTTCTTGGCATCTTTATCTGAGGAACAAGGGTGAAAGCTATTCAATTACCTTCCAGTTTTAAATTTTATGATATAATGCCCTTAAAAAGAAGATAGTGATATGTCTTTGAGCATGTATTCTATTATTATTCTTCCATTATATTTCCAAAGTGTTCGTTGTACTTCAATATGAAGACACTGTATAAATATTAAAAGCACAGTTACAGCATTTGGAGAGAATCAGTACAACAGTGAACTTTATAGAAGAGAAGTAAATCAGTTACCTTATGTTTACGCTAATTTCTAATCCTAAAAGAAAAAGTGTGATTATCTTAGTGCTTCTCCTTCATTTAAGTTAATATGAGAGGAGGAGAAAGGAAAATAGTCAAATTTATAGGTCTATTATCAAGATTTAAATTGTTTTTTCTTTATTTAAATTTCTTTAGATTGAGATATCACTATGTCACAGTATTTTCTTGTGAATGAGCTATAAAAAGTTAATGATTAACTCATAGCTCTTAAGAAACTTTTAATCAGCCACAATAGGTAAGTTAAGCCTTTTATTTGAGTACCTAAAAGAACATTCTCACATAAAGGCCATAATTAGCCATCAATTGCTGATACTATTTTCTTTCTGCAAAAGAGGATTTCTTATTTCCTCTTTGAATCTGTTGCTGCTTTAAGATTAGTACAGGAGACTAAACATTCAGCTGGGTTGGAGAATTTGGTTGATTGATTGTTATTCCCAGGGATTACAATGGGAGAAAAACCATTCCCTATGAGTTATGTCAAAAGACTCTGAGGTCTAATCTTGAAGCCACACTCTTTGCCTCATATACATTTGTAAGTAACCTTCAGGAGAGTATCTAAATTTTGTATTTTATGTTTTGCTTTCAAGATTCTCTCTGTCTTTGTCTTTCAACAGTTTGATTATGATGTGTTTACATGTGGATCTCCTTGACTTTATCCTATTTGGAATTCATTGAGCTTCTTGAATGTTTAGATAAATTTTTGGCCATCTCTTCTTCAAATATTCTTTCTGTCCTTTTTTCTCCTCTCCTGGAACTCCCAGTATGCATATGTTGGTACATTTGTTGGTGTCCCATTGGTTTCTGAAGCTCTGTTTGTTTTTCTTCATTCTTTATTCTTTCTGGTCCTCAGACTGGGTAATCTCAATTGACCTGTCTTCAAGTTCACTAATTCTTTCCTCTGCCTGCTCTAATCTGCTTTTGAATCCCTCCAGTGAAATTTTTATTTCAGTCATTATACTTGTCAACTGCAGAATTTCTATTTGCTTCTTTTCTTTTATAATTCTGTCTCTTTATTCAGATTCTCTGTTTGTGAAGCATTATTCTCATACTTTTGTTTAGTTCTTTAGACATAATTTTCTTTAGTTCTTTGAATATATTTAAAATAGCTGATTTAAAGTGTCTGTTTAGTGAGCCCAACATCTGGGGTCCTCAGGGATAGTTACTATTGACTATTTTTTCCCCTGAGTATGGGCCCTACTTTCTCATTTCTTTGCATGTCTCAATTTTTTGTTGAAAACTGGACACTTTAAATAATGTGGCAACTCTCAAAATCAGATTTTCCCCTTCTCCCAGAGTTTGTTTTTGTTGCTGTTTGTTTAGTGACTTTCCTAAACTAATTCTTTAAAGTCTGTATTCTTTTTCATGTGTGGCCACTAATGTCTCTGCTTGGTTAGATTAGTGGTCAGCTAATGATTGGACAGAGATTTTCTTAAATGCATAGAACATGACCTACCTCAGTATTTGCTGAAGGGCTCTATGTGTATATTGGGGCTCACCTTCAATACTCCACCAGGCAATTGATACTTCCTTCCTGCTTGCACACAACCTCAAGGTCAGACAGAGGGGAGAGCTTAGGACCTTCTCAGTTCCTTCTTGAGCATGTGTACTGCACGGGCATGCATGTAGACTTCTAGATTCCTGGGGATACTTAGAACTTTTCAAAGTCCCTTACAGGTATCTCATTTCTCAGCTTTTCCTTTGAAGCTATTTGCTTAGCCTATTGTTTACCCCAGCTGTTATCAGCTGCCTCAGGCAGCCACCATTAAACAATTGCCTATAATTGTTTCCAACAAACACCCCTGGGGATTAGGCTTTTCACATTGGCAAGCTCCAAGTCAGGTCAAATAAAGACAGGCTTGCAAGTGAGGTCTTCTGCGGAACCACCAGACAGGTCAAATGATGATAATTCTCTGAGAATGGGGGTATGAAGGAGCTTCAACCCTCTTTTGCCCCCCCCCCCCCCGCCCAGTGGCTACTAAACTGCTGGTTTCACTGTTACCACAGGCTGTTGGTTTTTAAGGCTAGTGTGGAGCTTGGGAGAGCGGAATAGGAATAGGGTAAGTTAAAATGTCACAAAATTCACTATTTTTACCAAAATTCTGCCTATTTTCCCTTAGTAAACACTCCTTGGACTGCTGCAAGCCTGTGGTTAATTCCACAGTTCCTAAAAAGTTGATTCTCACAATTTTCATGAGTGTTCTCATTGCTTTCATGGGGGAGAGAATTTTCAGAGGTTTTTACTCCATCATTTTTGCTTATGTGTCCTTATCTTTTATAAGTACTTGTTGGTAAAAGGGCTTTCAACAAGTTATTTCACATCATTTAGATAGCCTATGTTATTTCTTAAAACATCCCTGTGATTCTGCTGTTTGGGTGGGGTAAGGCAAAAAGTAAAAATTGTTAATTGTCTGAGTTTATATAGGGAATTAAGAATGGAACCTCAGCAAAGGAATTTCTTCTTGGGTAAAGCCTCAGCTACTGGAAGTTAATAACATGAAGGATTTCATCCAGAATTCTGAGGTTGTGATACAAATTGTACTGAAATGGAAAGATAAAAACCCTTTTATTCTCAGTGTTATCTTTACTCACATATTGGTCATCTATCTGCATTTATTGTTTATTATGTCTGCAAATAGGAAGGATGCAGTTGGAAGGTATTAGGGGAGAAGAGAGGGCAAGGAATTCAGAACAAAAAGTTAAATTGTCATAAATC
This sequence comes from Tapirus indicus, assembly GCA_031878705.1. Classification (NCBI taxonomy): domain Eukaryota; kingdom Metazoa; phylum Chordata; class Mammalia; order Perissodactyla; family Tapiridae; genus Tapirus; species Tapirus indicus. The sequence continues at coordinate 79,437,539 of CM062921.1, forward strand.
TATTGTTGGGCAAATAAATACTTTGAATATTAGTCACATACTGTTTTAGAGAGCTCTGAAGTTCTGGAATTGACTGTGTCCAGCATTTGGCTGTATCAGATAATACTTTAGAAGATTTTTAATTTTTACCAGTTAAGCTAGATTTGAACCAAAGACTCAGAACAAAATATCCCATCAATTTTTAAGATGAATTTACATCCTTGAAGTTAAAAAGTTGGTAGAATTTAACTTCTAAGCTCAAAGCTAATTTGTTTCCTTTGCTTCATTGCTCTTGTACTAGGAAAGTAGTAAGTCTTTTGTCATTTACCATTAATGTTGCTGTGAGTCAAGGATGTAATTTCCTTGGAAATGGTAAAAGGAAAACATTAGACTGTTTTTTTCTTTTTTTAGTTTGTCCCCAATCTAAAAAAAGATCATCACTCTGGAGTTATGTCTGGTCTCTGACTTACCTGCAGCCATTGTAAAATGAATGGAAAATTGCAGATCCATGACTCACCTTCACATATGTAATTACCTCAGGCTGAGGACGTCCGGGGTGACTTTTAACTCAGCATTTTTTCCCCACATCCACTTAACTCTATTATAGTGCCTTCTAATTAATATCTGTGATGTGATGTTCCCTTAATGGAAATGGCCATTTCATCATCTATTTGATGTTGGATTTCTGCCATCTCCCTTCTTAGGAGACTCTTAACCGTGTACTGCAATCTATCTGCCTGATCAATTCCATTCCTTCAATGATTCATCCAAGCTCAGTGAGCTAATGGCTGTGACTGTGCTGCCTGAATCTGTAGAAGAGTTTGAGAAATTGGAAATAAATTAAATTTATCATCATTGTGGGGCATCTGGTCAGTATCAGACTTTTAAATGAATATGAAACAGGTCATGCAAACAGGCAAAATACTTTTATCCAGACAGTGTTATCCCTCTATCTGCTGTGATCCTCCCTACGGCAGCCATGAGTTAAAACTTTTCAGTAAGTATAGATAAAGGGAAAGAATTAAAACTCCAATCTTCTCTTTTTTTCTTCTTCTTCTTTTTTTCCTCTCTTGTGTTCCTCTACAACATCCTGCAAATAGCTTTAATACCAAAGAGTGTTACTATGGTTCTGGAAGATTGTTCTGTTATTTCTGTGTGGTGAGCACAAAAAGCAGATGCCTAGACATGAAATTTACTGAGCAGAATGTTAGTACATTTAATATAAAACCTGCCCTCTAGTGAGTCAAATCGTCCCACACATCACAGTTCCTTACATCTTTTGTGAGTGTCAGCAGAACTGATAGAAAGGACAAAAGTGGACACCAATTCCTTACAGTACTGGTGCTTTTTATAGAGCAACAGCACTAAAGGTGCTCATCTCTACAAAAACAGCCCATTGCTAACTAAATGACATCAGCTTATTTGGAAAGATCCAAATTCAGTTGGAGTTTGGCTTTTCTTAATTATTATTAATCATAGGAATGAAAGACAAGAGTGTTCTGATGCATAATCGCCACTGTATGAGTGATACTAATAAAAGCAGGGTAGGTGACTTTCATATAAACCTTCTTTCCAAGGGTACAACCCATTGGTAAGTAGAATTATTTTAATCTCCAAATATTTTTTCCTATATTCATCACAAACTTTCTTTACTAGTAAGAGAAAATAAGAATATTTCTTACAACTAAATCTAAAAACTCATAAAGCTGTCATGAACTCTTGAAAAGATTTTAATGAGTTCCTTCTAGTTTTTTCCTTAAGTAAAGATTTGTCTTTGAGCATGAAGTCTTATAGGCTATCCCTATCTCTAGAGAGCTGTCACAAAGGTCATTCAATCTTCTGTCTCTTATCTGCTGTTTTCACTGTTTACCTTTGCATTTTCATCATAGTTTATCAATAAATTTGAATTTAAAACAAGTTAAGGGCATCCATTTTTCAGAATAGACAGTTGACATAATTTTGAAAGATGTCTACTTAGAAAACCCAGGATTTAATTTGTTTAGAGCAAAAGCATCTGTATGTGCATTTTTGATTTCCCACACCTGAAGGAAATAAATCTAACCTTGTTTTTCTTAGGAAAGAAGACTGAAACCATTCTAACTTGAACTAGAAATATGATAGTTGATATTTTATATTTTTTAACCACTTTCTTTTCAAAAGACAGGTGTTTGTTTTTGTAGTTAAGAGATCAGAGTAGGCACAGTGTTTTTTGTGGTTTTTTTTTTTTTTTTTTTAATAAAAGGAAAAACGAGGCTTGTCCATTGCAGGGCAGAAAATAGAAAAAGAACAAGACTGTTCTTGGCTCTCTTTATTCCCAGTCAGTCTAGTAGACCAGGTTGCTTTTAAACTTCACATAATTTGAATCATATATCTTTGGTTCCTCTACCCGCTTACAAAGTCTAATGACACCAATACTAACTGCTTTATGGTTTTGAAGGATTTTCAACTCATCTTACTTGGTTTTCCAAGCAATTCTATGAGGTAAACAAGATGAGAGTTATTAACAAGCCTAATTTTCCAATGAGATTTGGTTACTTAAGGATTCACTTTAGGTTCCTCATGTCTCTTAATCTCAGTGTAATGTTCTTTTTACCATGACATGCTATCTTTGTAAATGTGAATTTTTTTATGATTAATAAAAAGTACACAGTACCAGGGCTGGCCCAGTGGTGTAGTGGTTAAGTTCACACACTCTGCTTCAGCAGCCCAGGGTTTGCAGGTTCGGATCCTGGGCACGGACCTGCATACTGCTTATCAAGCCATGCTGTGGCAGACGTCGCACATATAAAGTTGGGGAAGATGGGCACGGATGTTAGCCCAGGGCCAATCTTCCTCAGCAAAAAGAGGAGGATTGGCAACAGATGTTAGCTCAGGGCTAACCTTCCTCACCAAAAATAAAAAAATTACATAACACCTTCAGATTAAGTATTTCTGGACTCATTATCTTAACCTCAGTTAATACAGTGTTCTTCCTGTTTTGCTTGGTAATTATTATGTTTCTACAGCAAGTACTTACTCAACTGCTTCTATATTCTTGCATTACAAGATGCGAATGTAGACACAAATTAATAATTTATAATCCCTGCCCTCGAGAAGCAGTCTAGTGAGGGAGTCAGATTACATTTTTTAATAGCTTTATTGAGATATAATTGACATACAATAAACTATATATTTAAAATGTACAATTAGGTAAGTTTTGACATATGGCTACACACACGAAACCATTTTTTGCCCATGTTTTAATTGAGGTGTTTGTTTTTTTATTGTTGAGAATTGAAAGTGCTTTATATATTTTGCATGCAAGTCCTTTATTAGATACATGTGGTATGTCTTTTCATTATCTTAACAGTGACTTTTCAAGAACAGAAGTTTCTAATTTTGAAGTCCAGTTTATTAATTTATTCTTTTTGTTTTCTTTCTGTTTTGATTGCTGTAGCTTTATAATAATTCTTGAAATCAGGTCACGTGAGCCCTCCAACTTTGTTCTTCAAAGTTGTTTTGGTGAATTTTAGAATCAGTTTGTCAATATCTACCAAAAAAACCTTGCGGGAATTTTAATTGACTGCTTTGAATCTATAGATCAATTTGGGGAAAATTGACATCTTAACAATATTTAGTCTTTGACACAGGAATGAGATATCTCTGTGTTTAGATCTTCACTTTCTCTCAGTAATATTTTATACTTCTCATTGTATACATCTACATTTTCTCAGATTTATCCCTACATATTTCATATTTTTGTTGCTATTGTAAATGTATTTTTAAAATTTCAATTTCTGATTGCACATTGCTACTATCTAGAAATGTAGTTGACTTTCAGATTGCAATTTAATATGTTAGTGCTCTACTGATGGTATACACAGAGTACTGTGAAGCACAGAAAAGGAACAACCGGTTCTACTTAGGGTGTCAAGGAAGGCTCACACAAGAAACAACATGAATTTTGTACTTATTTTCTTGATTTGTAGTTGAATGTCTTACCCAAAATTTTAGATGAATTTATAGCAATTAAGGTATAAATTATTTTAAATTTTTGAAAAATTATTTTTCAGAAGCAGTGTGCTAAGTAACAGACTAGAAACTCTAGTTTTGAGTTTAAATCTTTTAAGTCTTTATTATGGAAAATTTTAATCATATATGAAAATAGAATAGTATTTTCCATGTCCATCACCCCAGAAATTTCCCTTGAGCCGTTTTCTGGTCAGTCACTGTGCCAGCCCCAGAAACAACTACACTTTTTATTTTTTTCATTGTAAATTAGTTTTGTCTTTTTTATAATTTCATTTAAATAAATGTATATTTATATGTACTCTTCTGTGGCTCACTTCTTTTTGCTCAGCATAATGTATGTGAGATTCATCTATGTTTTTGAGTATATCAGTGGTTCATTCCTTTTTATTGCTAAGTAGTACTCCTTTGTATGATCATGCCACATGTTTTTCTAATTTCCTATTGATGGACATTTGAGTTGTTTTCAGTTTTAGGCTTATGATGGTCTTTTTTGTAAGTCAGCTTGGCTAGGCTACAGCCCCCAGTTATTCAGTCAAACACTAATCTAGGTGTTGCTGTAAAGATATTTTATAGATGTAGTTAAAGTCCATAATCAGTTGACTTTAAATGAGGCAGATTATCCTAGATAATCTGAGTGGATCTGATTTAGTCAGTTGAAAGGCCTTAAGAACACAGCTGAGGCTTCCCTGAAGAAGAAATTTCTTCTGTGAACAGCCTCAGCCTGTGCCTGAGAGTTCTAGCCTGTCCTTTGTACTTGCCTAGTCCTCCCCCACAATTGCATAAGCCAATTCCTTTAAATAAATCTCTTAATATATATCTCCTACTGATCCTTTTTCTCTGACTGAACACTGACCAATACAAGACTATTAGGAATAAAGCTGCCATGAACATGCTTGTATGCAGTTTTTGTAGACATACATTTTTAATTTCTGTTGGGTAAATACCTAGGAGTGGAATTTTTAGGTCAAAGGGTGAATGTGTGTTTAATCTCTTGAGAAATTTCCAAACCTTTTTCCACAATTGTCTGTTTTATGTTCTACCAGCAATATATGAGAATTCTACTTGTTCTACATCCTTGTCAACATTTAGTGTTGTCATTCTTTGTGATTTTTAGCCATTCTGTCAAGTATTTGGTGGTATCTTACTGTGATTTTAATTTGCATTTCTCTGATGACTAGAGAGATTGAACAGTATTTCATGTAGTCATTAGCCAATTGTTTATCTTCCTCTGTGAAGTTTATTTTCAAGTCTTTTGCCCATTGTTCTAAATTGGATTGTTTGTATTTTTATTATTGACTTATCAGAAATCTTCAAATATTCTGAATACAAGTCTTTTGTCAGAATTTGTTTTCCAAATATTTTTCCTCCAGTCTTGCCTAAGCATTTTCCTAAAGGTGTTTTAATATTGATCTAATCTAGGTTTTTTTTTAGATTACTGCTTTCTTTATCTTGTCTAAGAAATCTTTAACTATTCCCCAATATCATAAAGCCATTCTCCTATGTTTTCTTATAGAAGTCTTATAGTTTTTAGCTTTTATGTTTATGTCTATCTATCTCAAAATAATTTTTATTCATAGTGTGAGGTAACAGTTGAAGTTTGCTTTTTTTTTTTTCTATGTGAATATCTACTTGTTCCAGCAACGTTTGTTGGAAGGACTATCCTTTCCCCAGTGGATTGTTTGAGCACCTTTGTTGAAAGTCAGTTGATAGTAGAGGGGTGGATTTACCTATGAATTCTATTTAGTTCCATTAGTCTTTCCTTAGGCCATGACCAAGTAAATGTTGAACCCAGGTATCTGAGTCCTCCAATTTTGTTCTTTTTTCAAAAGATGTTTTGGCTCTTCTGGGTTCTTTGCATATCCATATAAATTTTAGAATCACCTTTTCAATTACTATTAAAAAGAAGTCTGCTAAGATTATCAATAGGATTGAGGAAAATTGACATTATAACAATATTGAGTCTTCTACCTCCTGTGCATAGTCTATCTTTCCATTTATTTAGATATTCTTTACTTTTTCACAATAGTGCCTTCTACGTGTTTTGTTACATTTACTCCTAAGTATTTTATGGTTTTTGGTGCTATGATTAATGGATTTTTTTTTTCATGTGGGAAAGACTAGCCCTGAGCTAACATCTGTTGCCAATCCTCCTCTTTTTGCTGAGGAAGATTGGCCCTGGGCTAACATCCATGCCCATCTTCCTATACTTTATATGGGACACCGCCACAGCATGACTTGACAAGCGGTACATCGATCTCTGCCCAGGATCCGAACCTGAGAACCCTGGGTCGTCAAAGTGGAGTGCTCGAACTTAACTGCTAGGCCTCTGGGCCGGCCCTTAATGGATTTTTTAAAAGTTTTATTTTCCCGTTGTTTGCTGCTAGTATATAGTCATATATACCTTTGATCTCACTACATTTACCTATGAGCTTTTCTTTCTTTTCTTCTTCTGTCTCTTCTTTCTTTCTTTCTTTTTTAGTAATTCCTTAGGATTTGCTATGTAAACAATCATGACATCTGAAATAGGGACAGTCTTACTTTTTTACACTCTTTCTGATTTTTATGTCTTTTCTTGCCTTTTTGTAGTGGCTGGGACCTTTACTATAGTGTCAAATAGAAGTGATGAGAGTGGTAATCCTTGCCTTGTTCCTGATCTTAGGTGGAATGTTTTCACCGTTAAGTATGAAGTTAGTTATAAGTTTTTATGTAGTGATCCTTAATCAGATCAAAGAAGTTCCTTTTTGTTCTCAGTTTTGCTGAGAATTTTAATCATGAATGGGTATTGAATTTTATCTTTTCTGCAACTTTTGATATGATTGTGTAGGGTTCGTTAATCTTTAATGTGATGAATTTTGTTAATTGACTTTTCAAATGTTAAACCAAAATAAAAGCATAATTGTTATATCTTTCTGATGAATTGACCTTTTATCATTATGAAATGTTTCTTTTTTATCTTTTATACTACTCCTTGACTTGAAGTCTGTTTTATCCAATATTGGTGTAACTACTTCTACTTTGTTATGATTAGTGTTTTCATGTTTGTTTCTTTTAGTTTATAGGTTCCTCCCTCTTTTCTTTCCATATGCTTTTTTTGTAAGCAACCCAGGGTGTTGGTCCTATAGAGTTTCCCAGGGTCTGAATTTTGCTGATTATGGTGGTATTTAACATGTTCCCCTGTTTTCTGTCTATAAATTGATAGTTAAATGTAGAGGCCATTTGTAATCTTGATCACTGCATTTGTTATTGTTTGTATATAAAAGCTTCAGAGTTGTTTAAGTAAACATTAAAAAGTTTACCTGAACCCAAAAATGAAATTAATTTGGTTTTGGATAAAGAACTGATTTCATAATTAGCATGCCATGATTTGATTTTGTGTTCTTTTTGTTTTTATTAAATATGTTCCCTATTTTTATAAATTTTCTTAAATACTGTATATTCTAGACTCATTTTCTTCCCTGAATATTATGTCTTTGTCATAAATATTTTCAGTATTGGACCTTTATTGTATGAGTGGTCATTTGTTAACAAATAGTAGTTTAGCTGCCTGAGAGAGTCAGTCTGCTTGTATTTTATTTACTGGCAAAATTAGGGCAATTGTACTAAAGAAATCTTTACTCTTAGTTCTCAGTGTTGTCTTGTTTCTTCCTCTTTTTTTTTCTTCTTTTTTATATGTGAAAAGTAATATCTTGCTCAGGTTTTCAGCTTTTCATTTTACTGTTTTGTTGATTCTTGACAAGTCAAGTGATTACTGAATTGACCATAGGAATTGGAGTGAGCTTATTTAGTTAAATAGTGGAATACTTTAGACACCATCCCTCCTGATATGTCCAGGTCTGATGAATTAGAAATCTATGTTATGTGGCAGGCTTGATGCATGTTCTCATCAGATGAATGTTAATTATACTTTTTTCCTCTCTTTCTTCTCATGCCATAATATCCTGGTTTTACAAAACCCTTTGAAGTACCTTACCTGTTGATAGGCAAACCTAGATTTAATTTTAATGACACTTTTCTTAGCAGGGGATGTCTTTATGTAAAATTTCATTTCTCAACAATTAGAACTAAATATTACCATCAGATTATTGACATTGAAGACAGTGGATTTTATAAAACATAGTCTTTATGCACTGAGGAGTGCATAAAAGAAAGAAATGAATATGACAGAGCATATTTTTGTTTTGTATGTTGATTGAGACATTCAGTCACTGTATTATAAACATTGTGGTGGCTTTTTGGAGTCATCGTTTTTTTCTTTATGGGAAATAATAACAACTCATTAAGATCAATGGTGGTGTGGTTTTTTTTTAAGTTGACATTTGCCAGTAAGATATTTCCACATAGGAGGAATAAGTTTATTAACGGAGACCCTTTAGAAGGTACAGCTTTTAAGAAAAATCTTTCTGAAAAAGTAATATTGTCAGATTATTTGTTTCAGGTACTGAACAGTACAGTGAATACACAGGCTATGCCGAAACATATCGTTGGGCCCGAAGCCATGAAGATGGGAGTGAAAGGTGAGTGTGTTTCTGACTTTAGAATCGCATGGCAAAAAGCTTAAGGAATGTGGGCTTGACCTTGGTACGTTCTGTCTTCCATCTACTCTTATATCAGAAATTTAACTTTCTTTTTAAATTCAGTTTTACAAATTCATAAGTAGTTAAAACAGTATCACCATCTCCATATACTAAAGGGAAGAACAGAGAAATAAAAGCCAGAAGTCTAAACCAAGAAACAAGAAGGGCAGAGCTCTCTACAGTTCTTTACCTCTTAGCTGCCTTTTGTAAGCAGTCCATGGAGGTTAACTTCCAAGGCCAAAGTTATTTAGAATAGGTTCTAATTAGAGCTTAAAGCCTTTAACTAGCTTATTTAGTTATCCTTAAGTTTTCTGTGAGATTCGGTTGGTAGGGAAAACATATGTTGGAACAATTTGCCTAATGTCACAAAGAAGTTGACGGTAGAACCTACAATGAACTTTACTGCTGCTGTCTTCTTTTTTTCTTTTCTTTTTTCTTTTTTGTGAGGAAGACTAGCCCTGAGCTAACATCCATTGCCAATCCTCTTCTTTTTGCTGAGGAAGACCAGCCCTGGGCTAACATCCGTGCCCATCTTCCTCTGCTTTATATGGGATGCCACCACAGCATGGCTTGATAAGTGGTACATCGGTCTGCACCCGGGATCTGAACCCGTGAGCCCTGGGCCGCCAAAACATAGTGCATGAACTTAACCACTACACCGCTGGGCCGGCCCCTCTTCTATTTTTTATTGAAATATATTTTTATACTTTGATATCCTTGCATCCGCACTAAATTGGTTTATCAGAGGTAAATATTTACAGAAATGGTGCCTGAAAGCTTGTGTATGTGTGTGTGTATTTTAATGAAAAAGAGTCATCATGGCAGAAAGAATCAGCTATTGCCCATATAGCTGTACAAACTTATTCTTTGTAATATCTCAAGTCCAGCTCCTGGTCTCTTTCCCTTTGTTTGAGTTAAAATACGTGGTTGCAGCAATGATCTATGTGGATGTTTAATTCCTGATAAGTATTTACAGACTAACATGAAGGTTTCTACTGCTATTCTTCAGTGTGAAAAGTTGCTTGGCATATCAATATATGCAAGTTTATAAAGAGATGAAATATTTGGAATTTCACTTTTTGAAAATCATCATCTCACCTAGTCATTACTATTTCCACAAGCAATGTGTTTTTGTCTGCTTTGCTGTCTTTGTCTTTTTAAAAATAGTTCTGCACAGTCAGCAATTGAGCACAGTAGGTAGAATGTTGTACTGAATCATTACACATTTTTTGTAACACTTGACTTCTTGGGATTATTTCTTGGGCGATGTACAGTGATGTTACAAACCTAGTGACTTAGAGCAAGTCTTTCAAAACAAAGGAGGAACGAGCTCTTGTAGAGATACAAATGCCAGGTCTTTAGTATTAGAGGAAAACAAAGAAGTAAGTTCCTTTTGTTTGCCCCTAAATCCTTTAACCTCTGAGACTCACTGTAAATGATGTACTTCTTTACAATACGTCATATTTGTTGTCTCTTGATGATTTTTTATTTTACTGTTTAATGCTTGGTAGTCCACAATATGTCTGCCTTGGAATCTAAAAATAAAATGTTCTTTTCTGCCCTCCTCTTTTTCTGAGACCTATAGCCACTGGTTTGTTTGTTTGTTTGTTTTTAATATTTTAACCCTACCAAAGTCTCAGAAATCTGACCCCATGAAGGTTTTATTTTGCGAGTGCCTTTCCCTGTTCCTCATTGGTCCCCCCCTGTCCTGCCCTAGGGATGACTGGCAGCGGCATGGCACTGAAATCGTCGCCATTGATGCCCTTCACTTCAGACGCTACCTCGACCAGTTTGTGCCTGAGAAAATCAGACGCGAGCTTAACAAGGCCGGTAACCTTATTTCTTAGTTCATCTGGCAGCTGTCTTCTATTCACTGCCATTTTATTAATGCTGAAATTAATGCTTTCTGGTAATTCTTGCAGTGTCAGTGTGTCTGCCCACAGCTCTCCTGATTTAATGGGTCTGTCAGCTTGTACAAGATGTACTTTCCATTCCGTAATTGTTTGATTACTGATGCCAGATAGACTGTTGCTTGATGTTAAGCCCCACACATGCATTTATCTCATCAAGGACTTTTAGCTGCTTTGGAACATTATCATTATAAAACCATATAGAAATGAATGAGCACTGATAATTTTTTTCAGAACTGCCCAATGACTTTTTCTCTGCAAGGTATGCTATCAGGATTAAAACAGATAAACCATAAAAGTCAAGTTAATGTTCTATTATAGGTAAGATTCACATGTAAATTGTTTATTGATTTGGTAATTTAACATATTTATGATGGAGTCTGTGATTTTCTGTGATGCTTAATGCTGTCTACCATAATCATTTTCCTATTTTGACTGTATTACAGAAATATAAAAATGAGCCATACCTATTGTTAGTTCAGATTTTCACTACTGTTAACCATAATAAATAAACTCTGTCATACAACAGAGTGCTGATTCTATTCTCTAGATTTAGGACCTTACCAAAACAGCTGATATTTTCTTTAGTTCTTCAAATTACTCTTACAGCCAAGAAGACTGACCAATTATGAAAACCATTGTTTAACTCCCACAAGTAGAATTTGATTATGAGATTATTTATTAAGATAATGAGGTTTTTGGTTTTTCATGGCTATACCTGTGTCAGTCCCTACACAGACTTTTGATAATGACAGCACTGGGTGTACCATTACAGGAGGACTGGGAATGCCCTGGGATCGGCATGTGTGGCCTTCAGTATATCATCTTCACAGATTTTCCCTGGGTCTTATCACAGGAGCAGTCTCTCTCCGGTGCTCTCCTTATCCCAGCTCAACTGCCTTGCCTTTCATATTGCTAGTAATATTGTAAACATTATATATAAAAACAACCAAATAATCCGGAAAGGCTTCTACTACACTTATAACTTAGTAGATATTTTAAATATAATTACATTTATTATCTTATATCCTAATCTACTTGAGAATCTAATTTATTGTTGAAGATGCTTTCTTATATGTAATTTATTTAGGTTATTTTAATGTTTAGAGTTCTCCAAGGAATCTCATAAGAAGTTTGAAGAGTAAATGCACTATTTTCCAAAGTTGAACTTAAATAAAAGATATTTGGGTTTTTTAAAAAGTAATTCCTTAGAAAAGCTATCCAGAAAGACTATTCTTTGGTATAACAACAGTTATAATTTTTCTGTTTTACCCGACTCTGAAAGTCAGAGATTTGCCTGTACTGAAGAATATCTTTTATTATATTAGGTACATTTTAAAAGCTATTGTCTCCAAGCATGCAATATTTTTATTATTTGGCATATCAAGTAGAATAAGAAGATTTATCTTTAGATTTTGATCAGATGTTACTTACTAAACACGTATATGTTATGAATTTGTCACATGGTCATTGATACTAGAAGACATTTACGTTAGCAATAGTTAGTTTGGAGAGAAATATATGAAAAGGAAATGTGTTTAACCATAATCCTACATTAACAGAAATTTAAAGGTTCCCTTTTTTCATGGATAAAGTCTATATTCCCACAAATACTTTTCTGTAGGAACTAGATCATTCACTTTTAGAAATTATCTGCCAATATGGTCTTTTTAAAAGGTAACCCTGGACATAAATAAATCTTTTCTTTTTTAATTCCCCATGGCCAATTGATGCTCTCGATGTTTATTTGTGCAGCACTAACCTTCAGTTTACCCGTCCTCAAAGACACGAGAAACTTCAAACATGTGGAGCCTTGGTGCATGTGAATGGGTTAATAGGTGGATAAGTTAGTTGTGAATAACGTTGAAAACACTTATTTGTAGAATGTAGTTAGTTGTATGTAACATTGGAAAACGTTTATTTGTAGACTATACAGTCCTTTGGAGACCCACTTTATACAAAAAGAATGAGTCTTTAAATAACCTGGCAACAGAAGTTTTTATTTTATTCGAGTCAGTCAGTGCCTAGCACATTGCTTTGCTTATGAGAACTTCTCAAAAACGTTTCTTAAATGAATTAGTCAATGATTAAATAAACTTCTTAGATATTACTAGTACACTTTTTTAAGATAAACTTTTTAGATATAAATACATTATCTCAAATCACTCAAAATGTTACAAATTTATGGATATTTCCTAAATATGCTTCAAGTGCTAAATAAAGCCTATTAAGTCCAGTGTCAATTCAAGTGTGAAGCAGATGAAACCATATATGAAGTGGATGGATTGATTTTTAATGTATAGGAATGCAGTTCTCTGTTTGTTTTCAACCTGCCATTATTTATGTCAGTATGCATCAAGTCTGATTTATATTTCATAAAAGATTTTTTTCAGTCAAATGCAGGTAGAATTTTTTTTTAATTATACGGGTAACAATAGTAAAAGTAATTGCTAATGTTAGATGATTGCCTACTACATGCTAGGCACTCTATTTAACACTTTAAATGCTTGGTCTGATTAATCCTAACCACCCAGGGAAGTGTAGACACAGTTCTTATCTCCAATTTAGAGACAGTAAACTGAGCCCCAGGAAGTTGACTAACTTGCCCCAAGTCACACAGATAGGCATTGACAAAGTCAGGACTTGAATCCAGGTTCCCCTGCCTTCAAATTACTTTTTAAAAATATAAGTCCCCCCACATAGAGATTACTTTAACTAGATCTGTCTTTCCAGACTTTTTACCTGTTTCACTCTTAAATCATTAAGAATATTCCCTTATTTCGTTAATGCGTGGTTAAGGCCTATGAGCATATATGCCTGAGTTACCTCTTCTCTTTCAGTCATAATCCTGTACTGTGAGCAAATTGTCAGTTGAATGCTCTTCTCAATATTCCTTTCTCTTTGATATACTTTTTCAAGGAAACTGGAGGATTTCCCCCCAGCCTATTTATTAAATTCCCATGAGACAAAGAAATAGCCCAGGTGTAAAGTAGCCTTATCAAAACATGGGCCACACTGAGAAAGCACCTCATTCAGGGCCTGCACACGGGAAGGCATTTGATAAATGTGTGTTTTTCCATTCACTACTATATTCCAAAACATTTGCTCTTTTAGCAAAGAATTAGTTTTCTGATTCTTTTGTTGAAAAAAAAGAAAGCAGTAAATGATTTTTTAAATGTCATTGACAACTTAATTAGAAAATTAATCCAGATAACTTTGGACCTTCTAAATTAAAGCATTCCATCATTTATTAGTTACATTTACCTATTAAAACAGAGTTATGAATTTTAGTACAAGCAACAGGGAGTTTTACATTAGCTGACAGTGCAACTTGGAGAGAATGTTAAATGTTTTACATCTCATTGTGTTTTGTAAACTTAGGTTTAAAGCAGAGTCTAAATTAAATCACTTTAGAGATGACTTGCATGATTCTACTTTTTTTTTTGCATGCCAGAGAGAAAGTAGGCAGGAATAGAAAAACTCCATTTTTCTAAATCAAGCAACAGAGCATAAGACCAGTTTTCACCATCAGAATTCAGTGTGGATTGCTGAACTCTAGGGTCCTGTTTGCTACTTTTAGGCATTACTCACCAGATAATAATTGAAAGAGCAATCCCGCAAAGTGCTTTATTACCTCTGGAAACAGTATGCTCCATGCAGGCTCCACCTATCCTATTGGACCTGCATCTTGACCTGCAAGTAGAGTTGATTTTTAAAAGGAAGGATTCAGTCTTCTTTTATCTAACTGATACTGTGAAGCAATGTTTAATTCTGTGAGAGATCAGCTGGGTGACATTCTAAAGGAGAATTATCTTTGTGGTTGGAAAGATTTATGACTCCAGCTTGCAAAAGTGGGAAATACCTCAGCAAGGGAAGAAAGAAATCATCTGTGAAAAGTTGTATTTAACCATGTTAGACTCATTCAGGTAAGATTAAGTAATGAATATATTTCATGGAGGCTTCTAAATCAGAAATATAAAAAAGTGAAGAGATCAACCCAGCAGGAAATCACCACCTTTTAAAAAATTGATTTGTTTATTGATTTTTTGTTGTTATCTATCACCAGATTTGGAAGGGGGTTGTTACTAAAGCAGAGCTTGATTAACAAAACCAATTAATACTTGCTCCTGATGTTTCTAAGTTCAATGTCTTTATAGACGTTTCTTAATGTATGTGTCACTTTACTTTTTGGGAATATTATTTCAGAATGTATCATTTTTAGTGAGTTTTCCCTCAAGTCTCTCAATAAACAGAATCAGAATTACCACAGAGATACCTAATCCAGTCTTTGATTTCACACATGAGAAAATTAAGGTCTGCCAAGTACTTTCATTTTATATTGCATTTTAAAAAGCAAAATCAATTTACTGATGTTATAATTATTTTAAAGACCAAAAATCGTCTATAATCCTACCTTTCAAATAGTTGTTTTCATTTTGTAGGTGTTTCCACATGAATATTTAGTTTCATATAAATGTGCTCAGAAGTAACCTATAAGTTTAGCTATTTAATTTAACCATATATTGTAAATATTTTTCTTACTTTCAAATAATCTTCATAATAAAATGTTTATGGCCATAAAATTGGTTGGATCGATATACTATGACTTAACTACTGTTTTTGAACAATTAGGTGATCCCAAGTTTTTCTCTATACTATATTATGTAGTAATAAACATCTTTGGACAGTTGTTATTTAATCAAATAACAAAATAAATTTACAAAAGAAGAAATTTACAAAATTGTTATTACTGACTCTAAGGATAATTTTAAGACTTTTAATTAATATTATTATTATTCTCTTCCAAAAGTTTCTTAAGGATCTTTTCATATTATGTTTGTTTTTAAGAAATGACAATATTCTAAAACCTCAGGAAATCAGTCAGTACCAATTATGTATTCATTTAAGTTAGACAAGCGTGGTAGATTGACTTCATGTAAATAAGTAACTCGTTAGGAACAATAATTGTTAAATTATTAATCTAGCAAGCAGTGTAATGTACTTACATGATAGTGAAAGACATAGTTTAATTATATCTATTTGACTGCTAAAATTGATATTGAAGCCTGAATTCCTGCTTAAGTGTGTGTGTGTGCCCATGCACATGTGTGCATGGATGTTTGTGCCAGACTATTCCCCTGAGTGCCATCTATTTCCTGGGCTGACTTCTGGGCCTATAGGTTTTTACAACTGCTTTGTTTCCTTTTTCACTTTATTTGCATCCTTCCTACTTCTCTATCTTCACCCCTTCCTGGTTGGACCCTAGTTTTTGCCTCGAGTTTCTCAAAGCTCCCCTTTGCAACCTTCAGGACTCCAAGATTACCTTTATCATCCCTCTCTTCTTCCCTTACCATCAAAACTCATTCTGAGATATGAGTGTTCATTGATATCTTCTATTTACTGTTGTGAGCTATGAATGCTCCCTCTTTTTTCCCCTTTAAAGTTGTTTATTAATAAAAATGAGTAGCTCTGTCGTTGGTGAATGTCAAGTCAGGATGTGGCTAGAGTTTGAGCTGGCTTTCTTTTACTCTTACTGCTCTGATTAATCTCCTCAAGTGCTCTGGCTCAGAGTGGAGCAAAGGTAAAGTATTTGTTGCCAGTGTGGAGCTCTTGAGAACTCCTAGTACCTTTCCCTGTGACTGAGATCTTGGCAACTCTTTTGAGATCCCTATCCTTATCTGATGTTTGTTTCTTACTAAAGGAGCTCAGTTACTACTGTAAGAGGAAATGATTCCCTGATTAATGGCCTGCCCTGGTCTCTAGCATTTGAGGGATCCTTCTCCTTACTGGAAAAGGGAGAAGCCTGAGTTGTCCCTCTAAAAGGGACTCAGAGGAGCTTCTGCTTCTCTCTTATTTCTGACCTTGGAAATGCTTGGTTTTAACAAAATAAAAGAATTTTGTATTTAGTCATTATAAACAGTTATTCTTTATACCTAACTACTATGTAATTATTTTATATCACTTAATTTCTGTCTGATTAACTTTTTGAAGTTTTGATTTTATTTTATCAAAATACCAAATGCAGGTTAATTTCAGTTTTATAGTTTGTTTTTATTATTGCCATTTTTCAAGATAGATTTTTTTGGTACAATTGATTAATATTTCACTTTAGATTTTGGTTCTAATAATCTAAATATTTCAAATTCTCTGTTGTTAGACTTTAGTTTCACTAAGCTATTTGCTCATTGAAGAAAGGTTAACCCAGATATGTAGAGACAGCAGCGAGGAAGAGACTAAAACCATTCTGACAGTGTAAAACAGAGACAACATGAATTAGGAAGCTAAGAAATCCTCCTTTTCATCTAGGCGTGTTAGGAGAATTTGACAGGAAACCAAAGTGGCAAAATTATGTCTGTTCTCATAGAGAGTTTGTTCTCTCTCTTGTTGGGATAAAGGAAGAGACTCTATATCTTTCGAGAACCTGCTCAAAAAAATTGAGCTTCTTGATATTTTTGACCTGAAAGAGATTTTCAGAAGCTCCATGCATCTGATTATACAGGTAATTTGTGAGTTCTAGTATAAGCTCTGTACCTCAGCATGGAATAATGGTCTGGTACCAACTTATAATTAATATCTGTCAAAATTTACAGCCTAGGAAGGGGTAGAAGGAATGGCCTTGTTAATCCATCCAGACAGTGTGTAAAATAAATTTTTATACCTTTGTGGGAACTTCAGAGAGCAATTTACTATCTTTCTATGTGTGGGTTTCATACAAGCATCTTTCTTTATCCTCACTTTTTCTCTGGGAACATTTGTCACAGATCATTCTTTTTATTTTATTTACTATCGTACATAAGCTATATTTTAGGTTTCGTTTGCCACTTGAGAGAACCCAGGGGATTTTGCTTTGGTATTATATTAAACCTCTTAATATAGTCTGATAGTTTCAGAAAACTAAGAACCCTTAGGAGGCAGAAAGACCAACTAGGCTGACAAAAAGAAATGGAAATCAGAAGCTCTGGGATCTTAAACTGCAGCCTTCTCATATACAAAATGAGCTATTTCTTTAATTAATACTTAGCCAGCATCCTCAGGATATGTAGTTTTTCTCAGGTTACTGGCAAATTCTTAAATATTGTAGGTTAAAACAGAGCTGTGAAACTAGAGAATCTTGGAGATAGAAGGGATCTTAAAGGTTATTTTGTAACCAGGTGTAGGAATCCCTTTCATATATAGTTACTTGCTCATTGTTAAGCATTTCAGTGGCAGAAGCACATTTAAAAGCTAATCACAGTTATTAATCTAATCCCAGTAATTCAGAGAGAGTGCCGAGGAAGCATAATAGTAATATCTCTTTACCTTGATAAAAAAATGGTCATCAAAAGCCTTCAAATAAAACAATGTCTTAAGTGCCTTTCCTCCCTTTAGTTCCTGGGTAGTTTGTAATTGGGATCCCATAAGTTCTTGAAATATCTGATATTTCCATTTATATTTGTTTGAATCAGAAAAAGAAACTGAGACCTGTATTGGTTAAAGGGCTTTGATTTGCCCAGCTTCAAAACAAATGAATATTAGAATTGATCTTTTCTCACTCTCTTCCTTATATAATCTCAGGCTTTTCTGTTTTTCCCTCTACTTTGGCCCCTAAGAAAAAAAGAAAAGAGAGAGAGAGATAACATAAGCTTGGTAGTGGATACTGATCCTAGTACATCAGTCAGAAATACTGCTAGTGTCTAGTTACTCATGTGCTTTGATATTTCTTTTATCCTGCAGGCTTACTGTGGATTTCTCCGTCCTGGAGTTTCTTCAGAGAATCTATCTGCAGTGGCCACGGGAAACTGGGGCTGTGGTGCCTTTGGGGGCGATGCTAGGTTAAAAGGTGAGTGAATAAGTTGTTATAAAAAGGATAACATTCTGACTGGAGAGAAAAGTTAGTCCTTCAAACATTAGATTTCTGATGTTCTGTCATAATAAGAGATCACAAAGATCTAAGAGAAGGGAAAAAAATATTTGACACTATCCTCTTTTTTCTTATTGTGTTTAAAGGAATTCTTATTTTTATTTACTATTTCCCTGCTTAGGTCACTTATCTCTTTGATCTTCCAGACACACTATTTAATTGAATATGGAGAGGGAAGAGTCCAAAATGACTATGAAGTTTCAAATCAAAGCACCGACTCAAGCACTTTCCTTCACAGGAGTGATTTTTATGGACAGAGCTGTTTTGTTGACTCATTCATTCGCCAAACTTGTGGGGCATCTGCCATGCTGTAGGCACTGTGGTAGGCTCTGAGAATACGAAGGTGAATAAGATGTGGTCCCTGCTTTGGAATTCACAGCACAGCGTATGAGAGAGAGGCATAGATGGCACACAGTAATGAGTGCTTTAATAGCAGTACACGGTGTGTGGGAGTTCAGCTTGAGAGAGCTGCATGAATGGTACAGATAGGGAGGCATTTGGGTACCCAAGAAGGATAAACATTTCTTGCATTTTATTGTTTATGGTAGAAAAATCATAAAACCTGATCAACAAAGCTATTGGCCATGTACCAGATAATGACATTCACTTTACTCTCAACAGTATCAGTTATATAGAAAATAGTATTTTATCATTACTTGGGATGGTTAATGTTCTGTGTCAGCCTGACTGGCCCAACATCAATTGTGTGTGCTGCAGTTCAATCCTGACAGTAACTACCTATAGTTAGTGTGGACCACACGGATTAAGAGCAAAGTCTTCCACAAGACAGCCCCTATGTCAGACTCCAGCCGAAAGTCTAGTGGGGAGGTTACCCCGGGCCACCCATACCTCTGACCAACTGGTTACCAACCCAGGAGGTTCCCACTACCCTTCTCAGAACTCAGGAAAGTGCTATAACAGTTTTATTATAAAGGATACACATAGGGTGAGATCTGGGAAGGAATACAGAGCTTCCATGCCCTCTCCTTGTGGTGTCAGGGCACATTACTCTCCTGGAACATCATTGTGTTTGCCAACCAGGAAGCTCCACTGACCTTTGGTGTCCAAAGATTTTTGGGGGTTTCATTATGCAGGCATCATTGATTAAATCATTGACCACGTCGTTGAACTCCATCTTCAGCCCTCCCTCCACTCCATGGAGGTAAGTGGCTGCAAGCCCCAATCCTGAAGCTGTCTAGGAGCCCACCAGGAGCCACCTCATAGCATAATAGACACTGTCACTCAGGAAATTCCAAGGGTTTCTGAAGCACCTGCTGGGATCCCAGGACAAAAACAATAAAATTCTTCGTTACACCACAGTTGTCAAAGTAACAAGAAAACAATAAAAGCAAACATAAAACAGCCAGCTGGCCTTGAGAACCAAATTAGATATAGATAAAAATCTGTCTTGTTGGGAATAGAATGGTTGAGTCTGTCATAATTTATAAGTCTGTTATTTTTGCAAAAATGACACATTTATTATTGTTTTTAAGTCCAGAAAAATATGATGAAGTATCTAAACATCACCAGAATTCACTGTTAACGTTTCGGTGATTGTCCTTTCAACATTTCTTTGTACCAATCTATGTAACCATTTGCCATTAATAAGATCCCACCATATATTCTATGCTCTAACCTCTTTTTGAAAACCCTACAGTTTCATGGCCGGCTTTCAACACCAACAAATATAGAGCTCCTGTCAACATTTTTTAATAGCTACATAGTATTCTGTTGTGTGTATCTAGGTGCCCTAGTTTATTTCACTGATTCTCCCTTCACAGACAGTTGGTTTGTTTTCTTTATCTTATATTACAAGCAGTGCTGCAGTATATAATTATTTTCTTAGGGTTAATTCCTATAAGTAGGATTAATGACTCAAAGGATATATATACTTCCTATTTTGATACTTGTTGCAAATTGTCCTTCTGAAAGGCTGTGACAGTTTACATTGTCTTCTGTGCATGAGAAACCTCACCAACATGGCATTTTGTCATTCTTTTTAATTTCTCCAAGGTTCAACAATTTGCATATGTTTGTTGGCCATTTTTGTTTGCTTTTTGATTTGCTTTTTCTTGTCTTCTGCTCATTTATCCCTTTAGAAGTAGGTTTGATTTTTCATTGGCTGGTAATAATTCTGTGTATATTAGGAAATACTAATTATTAAACTGTCTTATGTTGCAGGTATTTTTTTCACGTTTTTTCATTTATTTCAGCCTGTTGGGTTGTTGTCATAGAGAGTTAATTTTTATGTGTTTACATTTTTATGGCATGCTTAGAAAAATCTTCCCTTTTCCTTCATTCTAAAGACTTTCACCTACATTTTCTTCATATTCAAAAACAAAAACTGCATAGTGCTATTTTCAGTGTTTTGAAAGTCTATAGAAGAAAGAATCTCTGGTTTTTATGAAATTCTTTATCATCCTGAATTTGTTTGAGGAAACCTGTTTTTCACTCTGGGCTTATTGATCTTACGACAGATACTTTTTTTCTGATTTTCTCTTAAGTAAAATGAATGAGTAGATTCACATCATCAATCCAGAAGCCAGGCCTGCCATAAGCCTTGGTCATTTGTGATGGACAATTGGGGAAGCTTTATAAATGTGTTCATTTTGTTTCTTTATAGCATAAAAGCTCAGACTGCAGTTTTGCTTCCTCTGGTGACTCTCAAGCATAGTATTAAAAGATTTTCAATACATGATTCATTTTCTCAATTATCAGGATGTAAACTTTTGAGTGATTTTTTGACAACTCCCTCCCCTTCTTTGGCTTGAATAATCATTAAAAAATTAGAAGTCGTCATAATGTCCTTCAGTGAGGTATTGTTTACTAAAACTGATTTTGAAAAGGAAGAAATTATGATGCATCTGTGTAATGAAATATTATGCGGGCATACATGTATTTGCTGACGTGGAAAGATATTTTTGAAATACTGACAAATGGGGGAAAATGCATAGTATATGCCATATAAACCATTTTAAAATGAAATTATTAATATAAAATATCACACACATTTGAGGTTCTCTGTGTTTATCTGTTTATGTACAAAGATTAACTATGGTTGTCTCTGGGTGAGTGAAAGAGATGTTCTTTTCTTTTTAATCTGTATTTTTTGTTGTGAACATATATTGTTTTTGTAACAAAAAATCTTATCAAAAAATTTACAACAATTTAGTTTTGAACTGCTTTTATCATACATTATTCGGACAACTATTAAGAGAATATTTTCATGTATTCATTCATTCAACAGACATTTATTAACAATTTTCTGCCCCAGGCAACCAATGGCCCTAGGAACCAGAGAGTAGGAAAGAAGGGACATGGGGACGAGGATGGGTCCCCAGCAGCAGCCAGTCACTTCCTGCATGCTAGTGCTACCAAAGGGGCTCTCTCTGTCCTCCTGCCTGGCCCCCCATCTTCCTGAGCATGCTGCAGAGGCCCATGGAAAAGGACTTTTGAGTGAATGTGAACTCTCCTTATTTCTGGGGCTCCTACCTACTCCAAAATGACCCTTAGTCCACACTTGGCTTTTAAAATTTTGTTAAAGTTTCAGCTGATTTATTCTTACCCATTTGTATGGTGGCCACTTCTTTCCTTTGTGCTCTTTCAAAGATAATCATTCATGTGTTTTGTCTCTTCTTAGAGGGGCTTGTCGTACCTTGGTTGCCTTGCAAACTCAGCTCTCTGGTAGACTCAGGACAAGTTATGATTCTGTAGATTACTTGGCCTTTTCTAGTTGTTAGGGTGGAAGCAACATTTTTGCAGTTTTATACATCCCATCTCAGTGGAGACTGCAAAGTGCGTTCCTGCCCTAAGTGTACCACCAAGTGCCAGGCACCCATGAGATTTTTAGGAGATAATTTAAAACTGTTTCTAAATGGTTTGTTTTAAAAAAAATGTTTCTTTTATCTCATTTCTAATTTTATTTCATTGTAATCAAAGAATGTAGATAATGTTATTTCTACTTTCTGGAGTTTTTTGAGCTTCTCTTTGTGGCCTAACATAGTCAATTATCATAGATATTATGTTGGCAGTTGACGAGATAAGTCTCTGAAGGGTGTAGAACTTATTCTATGTCTATTAGATTCTATACCTATTAGATCAGACCCTATATTCTTCAGATTTTATTTGCTTGTGTTATGAAGGGATCAAGTGGTGCTCTAAAGTTCTTTCTATTGTGTTCTTGTCAATTTCTCCTTGCATTTCCTTCAGTGTTTTTTTTTTTTTTTTTTTTTTTTTTTTTTTTTTTTGTGAGGAAGACCAGCCCTGAGCTAACATCCGTTGCTAATCCTCCTCTTTTTGCTAAGGAAGACTGGCCCTGGGCTAACATCGTGCCCATCTTCCTCTACTTTATATGGGACGCCGCCACGGCATGGCTGACAGGCAGTGCGTCGGCGGGCACCCGGGATCCGAACCCGCGAACCCCGGGCTGCCAAGCGCAAACTAAACCGCTGTGCCACCGGGCGGCCCCTCAGTGTTTATTTTTTATACATCTCCATACTATGTTACCTGACTCATGAAATATTATGCCATTGCTAATTTACCATAATTAAAAGGTATCTTGATGTTATAGTCCTGTGCATTTTCTTTTATATCCATATTCCATACCTTCACTACCTAAAAGTGACTTGCAAACAATATATGCTCAATGAATTTCTATTGAACAAATTTATTTAACAACCTCTGTGTGCCTTTGTTAATATCTAAGGTTTTGCACCTTCTTCTGAAACTGCCTATCTGTATCTGGCTAATTACTTTTGTTCCCTTAAGACTCTACTATAGTGTTAACTATTCCACAGAGATGCCCCTTCTCCCCTCCCCAGACCCCAGCCCCGCAAAAAATTCTGTATTATGATTCTTTCAGTTGCAGGAAACACTAATGTAGTTCATCGCTTAAGCCTGAAAGGATATTATTAGCTGATGTGGCTGAGAAGGGAAGAGTAGGGTTGGCCTCAGGGATGACTGGATCCTAGGATCGGATGCTCCCTCTTGTCAGTGTGTGTGTTGCTTCCTCTCCTGCCTGTTTCTCTCAAGATGATAGCCTCGTTCTCTTCTATTTCCATTGGTTATCTCTGCAGGAGTTGGCACCAAATAGTTGCAGGCTTATAGTGTTACATTTGAGTGACCCTAGAGGAAAGGAGGACTCCTTAGTTTAAAAATTCTATAGCAATATGCTAATTGGACCAACTTAGATCAGTTTCCTATCCCTTGGACCAAATTGTTGTAGCCAGAGAGTCAGTGAACACTGGACACATCTTCTAATGAGATTTAAGAGGATTTCCAGTTGATTTTTATTGCATAGGTATATTAAATGAAAAGTTTTCTGAGATTATAGAAATTTTTTATAAGTTCATTTTCTTTCGTACCCTATGTCTTATATATCAAACCTAAATAATGTCTTTGCTAGTTATTTTGCTGTTTTGGAATCAAGGTAAGTAAACTCTAGAAAAATCATTGATCTAGAAAAGGTTAGAACCTGACCAATGCTGATGAATCATTTTCTACTATTATATGGTTGGCCTAGCCTATCCCTTTGGGTGGGGTTTGTGGGAGGTATGTTTGTAGAAGTGGAGAATGGGTGACTATCAACAAAAAATGGAAGGTAGAAGAATAGAATTATGGGTCAGGTCACCTCAGTTTGTCTACCACAGGTTCCTCGTCACTTTGCTTCCTTCTGTCAGAGTACACCACACTCTCCATTTCTCTCTTGGCCTTGCTCCTACACACTTGAGTAAGAATATTCTGTCCTTAACACTTCTGCATTGTCATTTTCTGAGGGCCCAGTGCCTGGAGTGGGGTCGTGTGTGACAGTGCATTCAGGGTGTCTGGAGTGAGTGGAATGGTTGTTATGAGCACCTTGAAGATGCTGCTGAGTTAGTGGATCTGGGAAATAGCTTTAGGAATTTTTTTTAACTGTCTGGGAGTTGCTGATGATCAGCCAGGTTTAAGAATCACTGTATTCTCTCCTTTAGTTTGTATAGTTACCCTTCAATTTGTAGCCTCATCTTTAAGATGAGGAAACCAAGGTAAAATAGAGAGGCTAATAAACCTGTCCAAAAAGAGACATCTAGTAAGTGTCACAACCAACATTCAAACTTAGCCTGTCTTCCTCAGAAACCAATATATGTTTTATTATTATTATTAGCTGAGAACATGATGGGTGCATTCTGTGTTCCAGGAAATTGTAATAAGTGCTTTCCTTACACGTATTAGCTCATAGCAGCCTATTAGGTAGGTTTTATTTTTATCTTTATAGATGAAATGACTGAGACATAGAGAGGTGAGTGACTCGCCTGAGGTCACATGGATAGCGAGTGCAGTGCTGGGATTCAAACCAGGGACTGAAGCCCAGGAGCCAGTGTCTGTGCTCCTGCTACTAAATATCTCATTGGCCACAAACTCTGTGTCTGGATCTAGGTTTGAGAGTTGCCATTCTAGAGATGGTGGTTGCATTCTTGAAGAGAGAGTGCATTTAAAGCAAGTAAAAGGACCAAAGATTGAGCCTCTAGTAATATCCTTGGTTGAGGGGGCACGTGGTGTCAAAATTAAAAATAGTGGCCAGAGGGGCTGGCACGGTGGTGTAATGGTTAAGTTTGCACACTCTGCTTCAGTGGCCTGGGGTTCATGGGTTTGGATCCTGGACCTGGACCTACATACTGCTCTTTAGGCTGTGCGGTGGCAGCATCCCACATACAAAATGGAGGAAGATTGGCACAGACCTTAGCTCAGGGCCAATCTTCCTCACCAAGAAAAAAAAAAAACAGTGGCCAGAGGACAAGACCAATTAGAGAATAAAAGTTGGCCTATTACAGTGAGCAAAAGTCTTCGGGGCTGATAGCAGTGCTTGAACTTTTAGGGTAGTTGGGGCACAAGAGCTCATAAAACACCTTCAGGTTCATTAGAAGAACATCAGTAGTACTTTCCAATCTATACTGCCTTAGCCTACTTGCCAACATGCATTTAAATAATGTAAATAAACAATTTGAGGAAATTCTTCTGTCTGGCATATGGTAAGTTTGCTTGGAGTAGAGCAGAATGGCTTGGCGTGGCAACGTTACAACATAGTGGGTGAGGGCGCAGATCCTTGATTCAGGCTGCCAGGGACAAATCTCAGCTCCAACTGCTTTCTGGCTCTGTGACTTTAGACAAATTACTTAACCTTTTTATGCCTATATTTCTTTATTTTAAAAATGGAGACAATACTAATATTCACCTTATTCAGTTTTTGTAAGGATTTAGTGAGTTAGTCCATGTGAATCTTTGAGTTAGTGCTTGTAAAGCTGTTAGAACAGCTCCGCATGCTGTAAGGGCTCGGTGTCAGCAGCTGTTACTAAGATTACATGCTGATGGCCTCAGGCCACACCTGTGGTATGCGTATCCATCATTTTACTCATTTTTTGTTTGGTTCATTTGATGCAGGAGGACATTATGAATTGTTTTTCAATGTTATTCATATTTATTTGAATTTCCTTCATAGCTTACCATTGATGCCAAAAAAGAAAATTAAAACCAAGCTCCCTGTAGGTCAATTTAAGTGATTATTTTGGCACCTAGTTGTGCTTGCAGTTACCATTTGATGCTTTTATATCATACTTGGAGTTGGTCCACACACCCTATTAGATTTATGATTTATTCTCATCTAACTTGTGATGCAAGAGATTTCACTTAAATCAAGAGACAGAGTTCTCTAGATTTGCAGAGGTCATGGGGATGTTGTAGATAGTGAGGTCTGAAGACAGTTCTTTTTAAAACGATCCTTTGTCAGTGATTACTGATGTATCTATCATCAAGATTAATTTATATTTCTGAAAATTTCATTTGTGTATTTATAGTCTAATATCCAATGCAAGGAGAAAAATTATAGCAGAGATTATGGAATTCTACACTCTGAAAGAGTCTCTAGGGATCATCTGATTCAACTCCCTCATTGCATAGCTGGGTAAAATGAGGGCAAGAGAATTAAGTGACTTGGCCAAAGTCCTAGAGCTAGATAGCTAGCAGGAGGACGAGGACTGAACTCAGGTCTCCTGTCTCTAGTCCCAGCCTGTCTGCACATGCTCATGTTACAGTGTGTACCCAAACAGAAGTGGACGTGGAATCAAGAATGTGATGTGAACTGGTTTTACTTTTTGCTTTTCTCTTAACAGGATCCAGCCTCTTTTTGGTAGCTCTGTCAAGCTTAGCTCCAAGAGCCTACCCACAGTGACAAAATGGCCTGTGAAGTATTTTTAAAATAAATTGTATAGGGAGAGAAAATTTAATTTAAAATTTAAATTTTTATTTTAAATGTTTTTTCAATATTTCATTTTCTTAATAGCAAATGACCAGTGACCTAGTATTTCTGTAAAAAGAAGAAATAGGAGTAAAAGGACTTTTCTTTGGGTCTCTCTTTTTTAGTAGGAAATACTTAAAACCAAATTTTCATTCTCACTAAAAGGTGAGATATGATACCTCTTGGTAGAGGAAGATGACAATTCATTAGTTTCCATTTTTATATGTTGCTTAGGTTAATTAGGAACCTTTTAAAATTGTGTGTACTGAAGCTTTAATGTATGCAGTTGGTTGAGCAGTTTTAATTAAAACTTACCTCTGTTTTGAGAGTAATTCCTTTCAACACTCTGAAATTAATGAGGCCTAGTCATGGTACCTCACATGTTGTGGATACTCAATAAATATTAGTTTGGAAATTAGGAAATACTTTGGTATTTTAGAATCTCACATGTATTATAATGTCTTAGATTCTTTTCCAAATATGGGGATATACTTAACTATATCAAATTTACTAGTTCAATTTAAAAGTATATTTCTTTCCTACATAATTTTTTAAACTTTTTATTTGAAAATAATTTCAAATTTACAAAAAGTAAAAATAAATGCTCTGTGTGGGTATATACATATACGTGTATACATATGCACATATTTTTTTCTGAACCATTTGAGCTTAAATTATAGATATTATGCCCCTTTTCCTAAATACTTTAGTGTGTTTCCTAAGAATAAAATATTCTCATATAAACACGTTACAGTTATTAAATTCATAAATGTACATTATGATAGAGTATTTTTGTCTGCCTCTATCATCTATGTTCCACTTTTATCAGGTACCTTAATAAGACCTTTTATACCTTTTTGCCCTCCAGTTCAGGGTTCAGGGCCAGTTATTGCATTTAGTTGTTGTCTTTTTGCCTCCTTTTGAATCCAGAGTATTTCCGCAACCTTTCTTTGTCTTTTATGACATTGACATGTTTGAAAAATACAACATTCCTTGAGTTTGTCTGTTATTTCCTTATGATTAGGTTGAGGTTATGTGTTCTCAGTCAGAGCACTGCATAGATGATATTGTCTAGAGGCTCTTGATGGCCATCTGACCCCACTGGTGATGTTAATTTTGATCACCTAGTCAAAGTGTTGTCCAGTTTCTCCACTGTATAGATATTGGTTTTTTCCTCCCTTGCAGCTAATATGCATTCTGTGGGAAGACATTTTAGGACAAAATTTCGCCCTAGATTTAACATCTTTTAATGATTTTTGCATGACCCAGTCTTTACCATGATGGTTGCACAAAGAGGATTTTCCTGCTCTAGCACTTCCTCCACACTTACTAATTAAGTCTTTGGCTTTCTTCTGTGAGAAAGAGCCTTCCTTCCTCTCCTCTGTTTATTTATTGTATATTATCAGTCTCGACTCAGGAATTCATATTTTTTCAATGGTTTGTAATTTATTACCATACTTAATATTTTGGTGCTTAACTTGTCCACATTTGGCTAACGGGAACTCTTTTACACTGACTCCTATATCCGTATTACGAGCTCCCATCAATTTCCCCCCATCATTTTTTTGAGCACTTCTTTACTTTCTGGTATAACAAAATATTCTGGGCTCATCTTACACCTATTCTGTCTCAACCGTGGAATCAGGCATTTGCTGGAGGAATCCAGTTCCTTTTAGGGGGAGTGGTATTAGAGACCAAGATCTGGGCTCTAGGTGTGCTCATTGCTACTGGGATGTCTACTTTTTGGCCCTTTCAACAGACAAAGCTAAGAAATGCATACATACATACACACATAAACACTCTCACACATACAAATGTATGTATTTTAGAAGTCATGAGTACACAACAGTGCCTTCCATTTCAATCCATCCCCACAGAGATATTTTTTATCTTCCCCCATTCTGCATTTGTGTGTCCCCTCTTCCATAGTGAGAACCCCAGCTCCCAACAATATCAGCACATTTACTCATTTGCTCAGTCCTGTAATATATTTAAAAATAGTTTCAAAATTGCTTCACCTGTACTAAATTGCCTCACCTATGCTAAGCAAAACTAGTAAAAAGAGTTGGGGATTTTTTTGCAATTCTTTCCTCCTTGCCCAAGACTGAGGGTATGTAGTCAAATACTGTGTTCATCAAGGGGTGAAGGGTTACATCCACAAGGTGACGGACAAACTAAATTGTACAACTAAAACCCCACAGTGTTATAAACTATTAAGACATCAATAAAAAAATGGTAATAAAAAAAATACTGTGTTCATAAGTTACTTGGATTAGTTTTTTCTTTCTTTCATTCTTTCCTTTTTCCTTTCCCTTCAGTGTAGTTATGTTACACTTTTGAAATAAAATTAGGCTTATTTGCTTTAGTTTGCTAGGTTCCTCCTCATTCCCATTCTTATTGTTTTAATTTTATTTTTTGAGTACATAGAATATTAATATGCTCTTAAAAATCAAACATATACAAAAGTTATCATCCATAAATTAATTCCCACCTCCCCTTTTATGAAGAAAAAGATATATAACTAAAAAAACAGCATTTATTGTACCTCTGTTCAGTTTTGTTGTTGGTATTTAAAATAAATTTTGTCTATTGAGATTAATATTATAAAGAACTTAATTTTTGGAAACATACTTCAGGCTTGGTGATTTGTAACTTTGATTCCTGGGGATAGTGGTTCTCAATGGTTTTCTCATTTCAGCACACTGGAGTTCATGTCCAGTGTCTTCAGTAACATCCGCTCCATGCTGCAGTGATTGGATGGAGGTGGGAGTGCAGGAGGGACAAGGCTGTGCACTCTAACCTATTTTGAGAATGCTTCTGTAGGGTCAATGAGAGAATTAGAGCCTCCCAAGTACATTGGTCAGGGAAAATCACAGAGAATCCTCTGATATGAAAGACCAGTGACTATATAATAAGACAAAATAATTAAATCAAGCAAGCAAACACAAAAATTCTTAGTCCCATTCAATATAAGTGAAAAAAATATCACTTCAGTGCCTTGACCGTGCTGCCTCAAATGTACCTTCCTTTATTTGTAATCCAGAAAAGGTGCCTGTGTGAGAATTCTATGGCTTCATGATATTCTTGGCAGCATGTTTGAAAAGTCACACAACTAGATGATTTATACCCATCTTGTATTTGCCATTTCTAATAGCATGTGTATTAGACTTATAAATCTTTAATCCAGGATAAAGTTATGGCACACCAGCTATAATTTAGCTGGCTGAAAAGAACTAAAGGTGTCTTGATGGGAAGTGTCATAATATAGCTGTGTTTTTTCTCTTTGCTACAGCCTTAATACAGATGCTGGCAGCTGCTGTAACTGAGCGAGATGTGGTTTATTTCACCTTTGGGGACTCAGAATTGATGAGAGACATTTACAGCATGCACACTTTCCTTACTGAAAGGAAACTGACTGTTGGTAAGTAGGAGATGGTCTTGACACTTGGTATCTAGATGGATTATACACCATCCAGGGGAACACTTAGTAAATCTGAATGGATCACAGGGGATAAGAAAAAATGAAAGCATGACTTTGAGAGAGGGAGACAGAGTCCTAGAGGGGCAACAATTTGCAGAATCTTTTTTCTGGCAAAGTTCCATCTGCAGTCTTGAATGAGTATTTCAGCTTATTAAAGTAAAGACAAGAAGCTGGAGTTCATGTCCATGTTTACTTTTGTGCATATAGAAAACTAAAAGAGGGAAGGCGTAGGAGAGTAAGTTCAAACCTAAGAGGCCTCACTCTGAGTCACGTTTATCAGCAGGCTCATCTACTGTGTTTCAGCTGGACATGAAAGGCCTTGTCCCGTGGAAGCTGAATGTAGAATTAGAGTTGCCACAAACTCCCAAAACAATGCATGATGTACCATGTATATAGCCTGTTGTAATCAGGAGCTAATTTAGTAGTTTCTTTAAAGTGTTTTTTAAAATTTTAACTTTATGTCAAGAATGCCTTCCAGGCAAGCCTTACAGGCAGGTGAAATTCATGCTTTATTTTCAAAAGCCAAATTTGAGTATATGTGATTTAGATTAAGATAAAACTGGAGCCTTCTTTAGTAGTTTTATCCATCTGCATATCTTAACTTGCAAATCAGTCTGGCCTTTTACTCTCCAGGAGAAGTGTATAAGCTGTTGGTACGATATTACAATGAAGAATGCAGAAACTGTTCCACACCTGGACCAGACATGAAGCTTTATCCATTCATATACCATGCTGTTGAGTCCTGTGCAGAGACCAGCAACCAGCCGGGACAAAGGACCGGGGCCTGAAGAGCTGCGTGAATAGAACCTCCTTCCACCTCTCACCAGAAACATCCTGTTTGAATTGTCAGGTGTAATATATGAACTGACTTAACTTAATATAAATGTGTATATAATCGACATTTGCAGGCAAGGATGCAGTCCCTTCCACATACATGCAATTGTCAGTTTGTACACCTAAGCCCCTCCATCCTAACTTGTATGGGCTTAGATATATTTAGTTTTCATTTTTTTCTATTTCAGTCTTCCTTCTTTGATTTTTCTTTCATATGCCCATCAGATTTCTTGTGAAATCCCATGAAAGGTTGTGCTCAGCGCATCAGGTCTCTTTTGTTGATGCCTATCTATGTGTTATACAAATTGCCTCTGTGGCTAGCGGGTGCCAGTAATGCCAGGGAGGAAGTTGAAATCCAAGCATCTCTTTTAACTGGGTTTGCTCAAGACCTCCCTGTGAGCCTTTCACCCCCAACTCTTGTTATAATTGCATTGTTTAAGGTTTTGAATTTTGAAAATTAAGAGTTGGGGTGTTCTTCACACGTTACATAACGCAAATCTCCTAGGTTAAAACAGTTTTGTATTTAAGACAGAATAATTTCCAGAAATAGTTCTTTTGAGACATCATCTTTATCTGTAATGGTTTGATTGTCCTTTTTCCCTTGATCAATTTTTATTGATACTGTTTTTGGAAACTGACCAAGATGGAAGGAAAGTAGAATAAAAGAGAGTTTTCCCAGATGGTGTTAAAAAAAAACAAACAGATTGAAGAGAGTTGAAGGATTTTTTTGTTCCTTGGGATTTTTTTCTTTTTAAGTTAGAATTATTGTTTTACTCCTTGGTGCTTGAGGCATATTCATATAACCAAAGTATTAGAAACTGGGAACTTCATGCTGATTTGTATATATTGAAGTTTCTCTGGTATTCAAAGATTATATAGTTAATAAATTTTCATTAACAAATCATTTGTCAGAAACTCCCGTATCGTCTATATTTTCTATATATAAATATATGTTCTTTAAGTGTGTCTATGTACAAGCACATAAAATCTAAATAAAACTGGAGTTGTGGAAAATGATTAGGTTTAGGCTTTATCAGGGGCTCTGTTTAAATCCTTTATTTACAATTGTGTCCATTTAAAACTGGCATAAAACATAAATAATAGTCTTTTGGAGGTTAAAGTGAAAGCAAATACCAACTCTGTATTAATTGAGAGTAGAGTTTAATCACAAAAGCACTTATTCATATTTCTAAAATAATCCTAAACCATACTGTTGAAGTTCTAGTTTAGAGTCAACTGTCAGGAAAAGCTATTGGAGGTCAAATCCTATTAATAAAGAGTTTCGGTAGATGGTCCAAACTCCTGGTATCAGTATTGGGAGGAAGAAAATGGGGCCTTGGCCAATGTCTGTAACTCTTTTTGTTTGTATACAGATTGAGAGGTTAATGGAATTTGGCACCTGAAGGCAGCCCCTTATCATTTATGCTGTTCTTTACCATAGTAGCTAAGATTTTTAATTATTTCCCTAAGTCCAAGGTGTCTGCCTTTATTTCTGCTGGGACTGAAATCTTCTCTTTCCTTACCAATCCATTCTATACTTTGGTAAGCATTCATGGTTATATTTTATATCTTTTTTCTGTCTCTATATTCTTTCCCTTTTATTCAGCCCGAAGACTAAGTGAACAGTTGCATGAACAACATAGGATAGTTCTTGTGGTAGAGAAATCATTAAATTCAGGTGAGAAGACCACCCAGTCTAATATTCCAGAACACAGAATCTAAGACTCAGCTCTTAGTGTTGAACAAGCTTAGTAACTGGGCCATCTACCTGACTGCCTCTCTTGCTGTTGAGGGGTTTCCAAGAATAAAACTTGCCAAGTTCTTTGTCCCAGTACATTCTGAGATTGGGACAGTTGAATCAGATGGAACATGAAGAGAACTAATATCCATTTTTTGAGGAGGGAGGAAGGTGGAAAGAACATGATTACTCTGTTCTTAAAGGCCCTCTGTAAAAAGAAAAAAAATTAGACACCTAATTAACTTTTGTATCTATTCTAAAATATTTAACAGCACCTTTTTATTCTCTTTGATTTGGAGTTTATTGTTTATTTCATGTCATTCACCCCTCCTTTCTTTAATCTATTGGGGCATGTAAGGATGTTTTAAGTTTAAAATTCTTAGGTTTTTAATATAGCTCATTTGGCTTTTCACTTTCTGTCTGGCTTACTCAAATGTACAATAACAGTTTAAGGAAGCACTGTGGAATAATGGAAAGGGCATGAGATGTTAAATCAGACAAGCTGAGTTCAAATGCTAATCACATTCCTAGCTAACATTTTAACCTTCTCTAAATAAAGTGAATTTCTGAGCTTTACTTAACTAATCTAGAAAATGGGCTATTAGCAACTATTGGGAAATGCTGTATATAAAGCAATGATCATAGGGTCTGGCACGTGTTGGTGCTCAATAAATGTCAATTATTATAGTTGGTCGGGAAGCATTTATGGAGCACCTACTGTATATTAGGTTCTGTGCTAGTTGCTTTACATATTTTAGTCCATTTTTCCAGTGAGCTAACCCAGAGGTTGGGGAATACCATGTCAACCTCCAGGAGTTCATTATAGAGTAAGAGTAAGAAAGGAGAGTAAGAAAGGAGACTTACTCTGTCAACTCTGTGGAGATCTGATAGAGCAAAGGCTTTGACACCCTTGTTCTCTATCAAGTTCCTAGGAGAGCTTATTCTTCATAGGCATGACTAGTAATCAGTGGGGTATATTAAATTATCTCTGAGAGAATTATCTCTTTTCTTGCTGGTTGAACTGACGTTCAGGACAGACAGACCCAAATCGGTATTTAAAAGAGTAATTGAAAAGGAGATCTAACCAAGCTCCATGATCGCTATGCCAGGTACTTAACCAATAGATATTGCTTTGGAAACCAAATACTGATTAAGCTGTCCCACTCCAAGAAAATGATGGAGCAAAGAATTCGTTGGATTGAATTCTTAAAAACTTCAACAAGAGGAGAAGCAGTTGCATAGATTCTTGCCTATTTTCTACCGTCTTCTCCCATCTGTGTGGCTGCATGTTCATGGCTTTTTTCTGATGTAAGGAAGACCCAAATCCTAGTGTGCCCACTTTAAAGATAGGTAAAGATTTAAAGGGCCTGTATTTACTTCTCTCAACCCTGTGGATCCACCCCTGTCCTTTGGAGGGAAGAGAAAGACTGGCCATTGCTGGAACTTGAGCTCAGAATATTTTAATCCGGTCCTTCTTTGGGGGCTGGAAGGGGATCCCAATGTGATACTTAATAGAACAAACTGCTAAAATCCGCTGACCCACTGCTGTTCTCTGTGCCAGTAGCAGAGTGCCCTTAGTCCTCCCTCACCAGATCCCACACAGATCTACTGAGCCTTCAGAGTGGAAGTTTTCCCAGACAAGACAACCAAAACTCCATATGTTCATCTGATAACTGATTTTACTTTTCTTGTTTATTTTAAATGTAGAGTTAACATATCATGATCATTTTGAACTTGAGGATAAGGAGAGGTCTGTGCTAATGTTTACATGATTTTTGTAGGAAGATAATTTAACAATTCTGATCCCCTTGTCACCACCTCTTTTTTTCTCAAATAATTATGCCTCTTTTGAGATTACATGTGCATGCTGTCATTTAAAAAATTTGAGTGTGTCTTAGGCATTTGGTGGAAGTTTTTGCATGTGGATTTGTTATTTCACGTTAAGTGTGAGGCATGTAGAGATAGATGGTATTGGCATGAGGAACATTCCAAAGGTAGAGAGAATTCTGACAGCATTAGTTCTTCCTTGCCAAGTGCCTGGGGTCGTGTTTCCTTGCTTGTTCCCTTTTCCTAATTTCCGTCTTCCTTCAAGAGAGCTCGAATCAGTGACAGGAAGATATCTTGAAGGTTCTGAGGACCACTGTCCTTCCATCCACTCACACATTCATAGACACTTACGAGTGCCTTCCCTGAGCCATCACTGAACTCTGCTCAGGGATGCAAAGATGAGTGACTTGTCCTCTGCACTCAGATCTGAACCAAGGCAGAGAGAGGGTAAGTGGTCTAAAACCCCACAAATAGCATTTTCTTTTCACTGATTCAACCTAGAAAAACCAACTGAATTTTTACACTATTTAAAACTAGAATAGACCCCTGCACACGTCAGTTCGCCATATTATTGAACTCCCTTATACAACTTCTTCTGTTGGACAGTTGTATAAACAAATGGCCTAACTTAAAATAAAACGTTAGGATGGCCTATCTAAATGCCCTTTCTTGACTTAAAATAGGAGGTGACATTCAGTTCCTGCCATCTCGATTCCTGCCATCTTGAGTGCCTACCATCTCAATTCCACTGATTCTTGGATTCTGGGAAAGTAGCACTGGAGGCTACGAAGTAGATTTACTAATGGAAATGTTACTTTTACCTGTAGTGAGTCCATACAGGGTAGATAAAAGGTCAAGTTGTTTTTTATTTTAGCTGGAATTATATTGCCTCAGTCTGAACACTACATGTTTAATTGATGAAAAATGAAGAAAATTAGCTTAACAAATGAATTTTACTTGATATTAAAGCATTTCAAAATATGAGAACCTTGGGGATAAAGTAATAAAAAGAGTTCTTAGTGGTGAAAAGGTGGAGACCATCATGCCAGAATGTTGCATTTTCTGTTAAGGTTTGTAATAGTAACCTATAAACTTGGACATAAAATTTCAGTATTTGGGAAGAAATATATTCACTGTAGAATTAGTAATAGCCTCAAAAATATACCCTAATCTGCTTTTGAACATGTATGAAGCATCATCACCAAAATCTTGACCTGACCATATTTCAGAGTGTTCATTGATTCCAGATACTGTATTTCATTAATTCCAAAATGAACATTTTTTTTCACATTGTAGCATCTGAAATCCAAATACTTCTAAAAATTGATGGTATGTCATAATCTAATTTGCAGTAATTTTTTTAAATGGTACATAAAATAAAGGTATTTTATAATCTATGTCATCTTATATTTGAGGAAACATGGTAATGTGAATGCCAACTATATGCCAGTTCCTTTTAAGCTTTGGAGCTATAATTCTGATCAAGATAGACTGGGTCCTTGTTATCAAGTTTATACTGTAGCAGAGAGCACAGACAAGAGCCTGTAATATGACTTAGAGTGGGTAGTCAGGGAATGGTTTTCTTTTTAAGGAGAATTTTAGACATATACAAAAATTAATAGGGTAATGAACCTTTCTATATGCATCACCCATCAACAATTATCAATTCATAGCTAATCTTACTTGCTCTATATTCCTGCCCATTACCCACTCCAAATTATTGTGAAGTTCGTCCCAGACCTTATATTTCATCTGTAAATCAGTTTCTAAAGGACAATACCACAGTATCATCTCATGCACACACATATTAAAATAATAGAGAAAAGACTTCTGATTCCAAAAGATGGAGTAGACAGACTTTTCCCTATTCTCCCTGCTAAGTATAGCAAAAAACCCCAAATATGATATATAAAACAAACAAGAAGACTCTGAAAAGTGGGAGAGAAGAAGGCAGACTAGCTAGGGGGATCTGGGGAACCAATAGTGTGAGTTTCCTGGATTTTCTTATTGCCTCATATATCCCATACTGATTACTGGAGAAGGCGGCAACCCAGAAATTCTGAATGCAGATAAAGGCCCAGGAAAATCCCACTCTCTCTAGCCAAAGGACCAGAAAAGGGGCAGCTTAACAAGGCAGAAAACTTTTATGTAATAACTGCTCTACTCTAGCCAAACACCACAGGAATAACTGAGGCCCATCCAGCAAAGACAATGTGTAGAGCCTAGACTTCCACCATCTCCAGGTTATAACAAAGTCCCGCAGTCGGTCATGTGGTAGAGGTTCTCTCTCCAATTCAGTGTGAGTGGAGAACACATGGGAACACTGGACTTCTACCACCGTCTGGGGATAATGAGACTCCAGTCCCCAGTCCCATTAGATGCCCTCTCCCTTCCCATAGGCAGTATCAGAGGAAGCCTAACAGAGACTTTTCACTATTGTTCAGCAGAACTGAGGCCACTCACATACTTCCATCCACCATCCTGCATTGTCAGTGGAGGATACATGGAGAGGAATAACAGTTCTCCTCTTCCTAGCCGGGATCATGTCATCATAGCCTACTGTGGAGCCTAAACTCCAACTTCTACCCAGAAGTGGCAAGGAGTCCCTCCCCTCTGTATGTCAACTGAGGAAGGGAAAAGAACCTGAACTTCCATTGCCAGCTGGCTGTAATGAGGCAGTGTCTTAATCCCCAACTGGAGCAGTAACAGAGGCCAGCTAAAACAGGTATTAGAGGCAGCCTGCTAAAACACAAGATTTAATGAGATTTGGAGTCTCATAACATAATATCCAAAATATTCAACTTTAATGAAAAATCAAGTATCGTACCAAGAACCAGGAAGATCTCAACTTGAATAACAAAAGACAATCAACAGATAGCAACACTGAGATGACAGATATTAGAATTACCTGACAAGGATTTTAAAGCAGTCATCATAAAAATGCTTCAACAAGCAAATATGAACACTTGAAATAAATGAAAAAGAAAGTCTCAACAAAGAAATAGAAAATCTCAGCAAAGAAACATGATTTAAAAAACTAAATGGAAATTTGAGAACTAAAAAATACAATAACTGAAATTAAAAAAAAAAAAACTCCATGGATGAGCTCAACAGTAAAATATGGAGGATAGAGGAAAGAATCAGTGAAGTTGAAGATAGAACAATAAAAATTAGCCAATCTGAACAACAGAGAGAAAATAGACTGAAAAATAATAATAAATAGAGCCTCAGGAACATTTGAGACTATAAAAAATGATCCAACATTCATGTCACTGGAGTCCCAGAAGGAGAGAAGAAAGAAGGTGGGTGCTGAAAACATATATGAAGAAATAATGTCTAAAAATTTCCCTAATTTAGCAAAAAACATAAACATAGATTCAAGAAGCTGAACGAACTTCAAAGAGAGTTTAAACCCAAAATGCCAACCCAAAACACATCATGGTCAAACTTCTGAAAACCAAAGGAAAAGTCTTGAGAGCAGTGAAAAATGACACATTACCTATAAGACAAACACAATTCAAACGACACTGGATTACCTTTCAGGAACAATGAAGGCCAGAAAGAAGTGGCACAACACTTTTCATGTGCTGAAAGAAAAGAACTGTCAATGCAGAATTCTATATCCAGCAAAAATATGCTTCAGGATTGAAGGGGAAATCAAGACATTCTCAGATAAAGGAAAACTAAGAGAATTTGTTTCCAGCAGACCTGTCCTAAAAGAACGATTAAAGGAAGTTATTGAAACATAAAGGAAATGATAAAAGAAGGAATCTTGGAATATCAGGAAGGAAGAAGAGAGAAAAATACGGACAAATACAATACACTTTACTTCTTTTGAGTTTTCTAAATTGTTTGTTGAAGCAAAAATTGTAACTATTGTGGTTTTCATTTATGTAAAGAAAATAAGACAATTATAAATGGGAGGGTAAAGAGGCATAAAGAGGTAAGTTTCTATACTTCACTCAAACTGGTAAAATGTTGACACCAAGACTGTGATAAGTTATGTGTTTGTAATGTAATACCTGGAGCAACCAGTCTAAAGACTATAGAAAGAGATACACTCAAAAACACTATAGATATATCCAACTGGAATTTTAAAAAATGTTCAATTAACTCATAGATAGGCAGGAAAAGAAAACAGAAAAATGTTAAACATAGAAAACAACAGGAAAATTTAAAAAATAATGGCAGAATTAAACACTAATGCATCATAGTTGCATTAACTATAAAGACATTAAATATAAAAGAGACTGGCAGAGTGGATAAAAAACATGACTCAACTATGAACTGTATGCTGTCTGTAAGATACTCACTTCAAATATAATGATATAGATAGGTTGAAAGTGAAAGGATGGAATAAAAGATACACCTCGTAAACATTAGTCAAAAAGCAGCAGCGGCTATATTAATATCAAAAAAGTAGACTTCAAAGCAAAGAAAATTAGGGGCAGAGGGATATCACATAATGATAAAAGTGTCAGTCCACCAAGAAGACAGCAATCCTAGATGTTTATGTACAAAACAAGAGGGCTGCAAAATATATGAAGCAAAAACTGATAGAAATGAAGAGAAATAGACAAATCTACAATTATAGTTAGTGACTTCAACACCCCTCTTTCGTCCATTGATAAAACAATATGACAGAGCCAGCCCGGTGGTGCAGCAGTTGAGTTCACGCTTGGCAGCCCGGGGTTCGCGGGTTCGGATTTCGGGCGCCCACCGACGCACTGCTTGTCGGGGAAGATGGGCATGGATGTTAGCCCAGGGCCAATCTTCCTCAGCAAAAAGGGGAGGATTAGCAATGGATGTTAGCTCAGGGCTGGTCTTCCTCACAAAAAAAAAAAAAACAATATGATAGAAAATCAGCAAGGATATAGAACTCAACAACAATATCCCATCAATCAACATGATCTATATGACACTTCTAGAACACTCCACTCAACAACAGTAGAATGCATAATCTTTTGAAGTACCCGTGGAATAATATATGCCAAGATAGACCATTCCTGGGCTGTAAAACAAACCTCAACAAATTTAAAATAATTGAAATCATATGAAATATGTCCTCTGGCCACAATGGAATTAACTAGAAATTGATAACAGAAAGATAAAAAGAAAATTTCAAACACTTAGAAACTAAACAACGCACTTCTAAATAATCCATGGGTTAAAGTCTCAAGGGAAATTTTTTTTAATGCTGTTAAACTAAATGAAAATGTAAATTTGTGGGACACTGCTAAAGCAGTGCTGAAAGGGAAATTTATGACACTAAATCAATTTAAGCTCCTATCTCAAGAAACTAGGGGAAAAAAATCAAAAGCAGAAAGCAAAAATTAATAAAGAGCAAAAATGAATGAAATAGAAAAATAAAAATCAAGAGAAACTCAAAGGAAACAAAAAAGCTGGTTCTTTGAAAAGATCAGTAAAATTGACAAACCTATCAAGACTGAAAGAAAAAGAAGACTCAGATTATTAATTTCAAGAATGAAATAAGGGTTATCACTACAGACCTTAAAAGGCAAACATTAAAAGGATAATAATGGAATACTGCAAACAACATATATTTGACGACTTAGATTAAATGAAACAATTCCTCAAAAGTTACAAACTACTACAACTCACCCAATATAAAATTTATAATTTGAATAACCATGTAAGTATTAAGGAATTTGAATTTGTAATTTTATAACTCTCACAAAGCAATCTTCAGGCCCAGATGGTTTCACTAGAGAATTCTACCACATATTTAAAGAAGAATTAACACCATGTCTATATAATCTCCTCCTGAAAATAGAAAAGGAGGGAAAACTTCCTAATTCATTTTGTCACCTTGATACCAAAACCAGTCAAAGACAGTGAAAACACAAACAGAGCTACAGACCAGTATCCCTCATGAATATACATGCAAAATTAAATGTTTTTGCTCTTTGAAAGACACATGAAGATGAATAGGTAAGCCACAGACTAGGAATAAATATTTGCAAACTTATATCTGACTGGTATCTGACTTATATCTGAATGGTATCAAAATGTGTGAATTCCTACAACTCAGTAACGTAAAGAAAAATAACTCAATAAAATTGGGCAAATGTTTTGAACTTCACCAAATAAGATTGACAAATGGCTAAAATTAAAAAGACTGACAACATTAAACATTGGTAAGGTTGCAGATCAGTAAGAATTCTCCAACATTATTGGTGGGAGTAAAATTGTACAGCTACTGTGGATAAATGTCTGTCAGTTTCTTATAAAGCTCAAGATACCCTGTGACTCATCAATTCCACTCCTCACATTTACCCAATAGAAGTGAAACACATATATGTAAAAACATCTGCACAAGAACGTTCACAGCAGCTATTTCCTAATAGCCTCAAATTGGAAACAACCCGAAAGTCCACGAGGAAAAGAATAAATGAACAATCTCTGCTATATTCATACAATAGAACACTACTCGGAAATAAAAAGGAATGAATTACTGATGAAATTAAAACAACCTGGATGAACCTAAAAACATTACACTGAGAGAAATAAGCCTACATAAAAGAGTACATACCACATGGTTCCATTTATGTGAAATTCTAGGACAGGCAAAACAAATTCATGGTGGAAAAATCACAACACTGTCTAATGGGGTAGAGGATTCACTGGTAAGGGGCATAAGGAAACTGTCAGGGGTGATGGTGATATTCTATATCTTGATCAGGGTTTGGGTTACACAGATGTATGCAATTATTAAAATTTAGCAAATGTATCCAAATATTTGTGCATTTCATTGTATGTATGTTTTACATTTAAAAAACTGTAAAGAAATATTGAGCTCTATTTAGTAATATGCATCATAAAGTATTCAAGGTAAAATGTACTGATGTGGACAGTTTACTTTGAAATGCATCAAAAATAAAATGGATTAATGGATGGTTACAGGGATAGTTTCACCAATATGTGATAAGCAAGAATTATAAAATGTTAATTGTAGAATCTAAGTGATAGATATATAAGTGTTGGCTGGAAAATTATTTAAAATTTTCTGTATATTTGAATATCCTCATAAAAATGCTAGAAAAGGAGAAAGAATGACTTTTGAAACCTGAGTGGTGAAAGGAAAAAAATAAACAAGAGAGAGAGAGATGTAGGATCTTGGAAGACAAAAGAGCCAAAATGTCAAAGGATACACGAAATTCCCCCTCATACATCCCCAAGCCATCTATGAAGGAAAATGCACTTAGCAACGTTGACAGAAGAGGGAGGGGATTATTGGAGTAGGAATCTTTTAACTGCACCCCCACCTACCCAGCCTGTTCATGGAATGCATACACATATGTAATTTTCATCTATACAAAGCAACAATGAGAAGAAAACAAAAGGGAAATCAGAACATTTCAGCTGATGAAAATCTCCCTAAATCCATGAAACAGAAGTAAACTGTAACACAACATCACAATCAGTATTAACCTAAAACAAGTACATTGAGATTTGAAAAACACATTGGAACAGAAATTCAAAACTTAAGAAGGGAAATGGTCAAAGAAAATAAGAAATGAAACAAGAGTTGATTGAATTCAGGAAAGACAAGGAAGAAAAAGATAAAGTCATATCAGAAATGACTAAATTTCAAAGTGCCCAAGGGGGAATATAGTCAAATGAAAATTTTATAAAGGCTATTGAAGAAAAGCAGGAAAATAGCCAAGAAAATTAAAAATGATATTAAGAAAGTAAAAAAGGATCAGAGAGAAAATGATTTAAATAGAACACAGGCAAAGAAGAGCCAACATACATACACTAGGAATCCCTGGAGAAGAAAAACAAAACAATGGAACAAAACTAATATTTAAAACTATAATCCAAGAAAACTTTCCAGAGATAAATTAAGGCTTTAATTTACATATTGAAAAGACACACTGGGTACCAGGTAAAATTGACTTACAGTAATCAACTCCAAGACAAATCTTAGCAAAAATCTTAGACTTTAAAGATGAAATATTTTCAGAGCCTCCAGGTCTGGAAAGACCAAACAACTTGTAAGAGCAAGAGAATTAGACTGACATCAGACTTCCCAAAAGAAACGTACAGAACAAGGCATCGGTGGAACATTATTTAAAAATAAACTCAGAGGGGCCGCCAGGCGGCGCAGCAGTTTAGTCCGTGCTTGGCAGCCCGGGGTTCACAGGTTCAGATCCCGGGTGCCCGCCGATGCACTGCTCATCAGCCAGGCAGTGGTGGCATCCCATATAAAGTAGAGGAAGATAGGCATGGATGTTAGCCCAGGGCCAGTCTTCCTCAGCAAAAAAGAGGATTGGTGATGGATGTTAGCTCAGGGCTGGTCTTCTTCACAAAAAAAATTAAAATAAAATAAATAAACTCAGAGTTCATCTAGGTCACAAAAAGGCAGGCCACCCTAAATGAAAATAAACAAACAGAAACAACTTTATATCTAGCCAGTCTGTCTTTTAAGAATTAATGCTATAGAAAAGTAGTTTTAAATATGCACCAACTCAGGTTCATATGCACATGGACACTTGGGTTCTGAACAGAGGAGAAAAGGTGGTTTTTCTGAATAAATAGTGCTTGGATAATTGACTAGTCATACAGATAAAAACTAA
Source organism: Tapirus indicus (assembly GCA_031878705.1). Lineage (NCBI taxonomy): Eukaryota > Metazoa > Chordata > Mammalia > Perissodactyla > Tapiridae > Tapirus > Tapirus indicus. Next base: position 79,480,662 of record CM062921.1, read on the forward strand.
TCTTAACCCTTACCTCACATTATACAGAAAAATCAATTTAAGGTGGATTGTGAACATAAATGTTAAAGTCAAAATAATGAAGCCTTTAGAATTCAGTAAAGAATACCGTTTTGACCTCAGGTTAGAAGAAAACTTCTTAAACAAGACCCAAAAGCACCAAACATAAAGAAAAAGGATGATAAATTGGGCTACATTAAAATTATAGACTTATCTTCATCAAAAGTCACCAATTACAGATGAAAGAGCAAGCCCCTGAGTAGATGTTTGCAGCACACATAGTCAACAAAGAGATGGAACATAAAGGACTTCTACAAATCAGTAAGAAAAAGACTGACAAACTGCAGTAGAAAAATAAGCAAGAAACTCCTGGGATACTCCCATTCACTATTGGTGAGAGTATAAACTGTTACAATTGCTTCATAAAATGTTTGATGTTATCTACTCAAGTTGAAGATATGCATACTTCATGGCCCAATAATTCTTTTCTTTTTGTGTGTGTGAGGAAGACCAGCCCTGAGCTAACATCTGTCGCTAATCCTCCTCTTTTTGCTGAGGAAGACTGGCCCTGGGCTAACATCCATGCCCATCTCCCTCTACTTTGTATGGGACGCCGCCACAGCATGGCTGACAAGCGGTGTGTCAGTGGGCACCAGGGATCCGAACACTTGATCCCCGGGCTGCCAAGTGCAAACTAAACCGCTGCGCCACTGGGCTGGCCCCCATGACCCAGTAATTCTACTCCTAAGTATTTACTCAACAGAATTTCATGCACTTGCACTAGGAGATATGTAAAAGAATGTCCATAGCAGGATTATTTGTAACAGCCCCAAATGGCAAGTCCTTCAATGCCCATCAATGGTAAAATAAGTAAACAAATTGTGATATATTCATAAAATGGCATAATCCAGAGCAATAATTTAAGAATGATAGCTACACAAAACAACATGGATGAATATTTTTTTTAAGTCAAGTATATTGAGGTATAAAATCCACCCTAAAAAGGTGTACAGTTGGATGTTCTGACAAATGTTAACAATCATGTAACTGCCACAATAATCAAAATATAAAATGTTTTAATGACCCCAAAAGTTCTCCCTTGCCCCTTGAAGTCAATCCCCTAACCCCACTCCAGCCCCTGGCAAACAGTAATCTGATTTCTGTTCCCATAGTTTTGCCTTTTCCAGAATGTGATGGAATCCTTCAGTATAGTATAGCCTTTTTTATCTGACATCTTTCACTTAGTATATGTTTTTGAGAGTCATCCCTGTTGTAGCTTGTATATCAGTAGCTCATTCCTTTTTATTGATGAGTAGTAGTCCATGGTATGGAGGTATCATGTTTGTTTATTCTTTCACCAATTGATGAAATTGGTGTTTGATGAAATTGATGAAATTGAGTTGTTTCCAGTTTTTGGTGCTTATGAATAAAGCTCCTATAAACATTTGGACTTTGTGTGGATGCATGTTTTCACTTTCTTGGGTAAATCCCTAGGAATAGGATCACTGGGTTCTACAGTAAGTGTGTGTTCCACTTTATAAGAAACAGCCAAACTATTTTCCAAAGTGTCTGTACTCTTTTGTCCTCCCACCAGCATTGTAAGAGAGTGATATTTGCTCTGCATACTTATCAACACTTGGTATTGTCAGGTTTCTTAAATTTAGCCATACTAGTTGGTGTTATTATTGAACTTTGAGAATTCTTTATGTGTTCTGGATTTAAGTCCTTTATCAGGTATGTATTTTGTAAATATTTTCTTCCAGTATGTGGCTTGTTTTTAAATTTTCTTAATAGTGTCTTTTGAAGAGCAATTTTTAAGTATAATGGAGTCCAATTTATCAAAAAAAAATTTAACAGTTTGCACTATTTGTGTCCTGTCTAGGAAAATTTTGCCTGACCAAAGTTCACACAGACTTTTTTCTCTTCTGTTTTCCTCTAAAAGTTTTTGAGTTTTAGGTTTTACACTAAGGTCTATAATCCATTTCAAGTTGATTTTTATATATGTGGTGAGGTAAGGGTTAAGGTTCTTTTTTTTTTTTGTATATAGATGTTCATTTGTTTCAATCACTTGTTGAAAAATATTTTCTTTCCTCATTGAATTACCTTGGCAACTTCGTCAAAAATCAATGACGGTTTGTGACTGTACTTTTGAATTTTATTCTTACAAACATCTTGTTGAATGAAAGAAACCAGACACAAAAGTATACATAATGTATGAATATCTGTATTTGTATCTATCCATTTCAAAAACAAGCAAAACTAATACCACATCTTTAGGGATGCCTACTTAGTGTTAAAACTGTAAAGAAAAGTGAGGAAGTTGTCATCATAAAAGCTAGGATAGCTGGTATTTAGAGAAGAAGGAGGGGTTGTGATTGAGAAGGGAGCTAGAAATATTCAATCAATTGACCTGAGTAGTGGTACCGTGGATGCTCACTGAACATTTATGTTTTAAATGCTCGCCTGTGCTTAAGAGTTGGGCAAAAGAGTAAGGGAAAAAGAAAAAGAAAGGAAGGGAAGGGAAGAAAGACAGGAAAGGGAGAAGGAAGGGAGAAAAGAATGAAGTTTTTTTTTTTAAATAGCTTTATTGAGGTATAATGTACATACCATAAAATTCACCTGTTTTAAGAGTACACATCAATGATTTTTAGTATATTTAAAGAGGTGTGTGACCATCACCACAATCTAGTTTTAGTATATTTCCATTACCCCAAAAGAAACCTCATGACCACTTACTCTTCACTCTCACCTCCAACCCTCTCTCTCTCTATATGTGCCTTTTCCGGACATTTCATGTAAATGGAATCATACAATATGTGGTCTTTTGTGTCTGGGTTCTTTTACTGTGCATAATATTTTTGAGGTTCATCCATGTTGTAGCATGCATAGTACTTTTTTCCCTTTCATGGCTGAATAATATTCCACTGTATGAATATACCACATTCTATTTATCTATTCACCAGTTGGTAGACATTTGGATTGTTTCTACTATTTGGGCTATTTGAATAATGCTGCTATGAACATTCACATTCAAGTCTTTGTATGAACATATATTTTTATTTCTCTTGGAGATTATTTCTAAGAAAGGAATTGCAGGGTCACATGGTAACTATGTTTAACATTTTGAGGAACTGCCAAACTGTTTTCCAAAGTGGCTGCACCATTTTACATTCCCACCAGTAGTGTACGAGGGTTCCAATTTCTCTACATCCTCACCTACACTTGTTATTGACTTTCTTTTTTATTATAGTCATTCTAGTGTGTGTGAAGTGACATCTCACTGTGGTTTTCATTTGCATTTCTCTAATGACTAATGATGTTGAACATCTTTTTATGTGCTTACTGGCCATTCATACATCTTCTTTGGAGAAATGTCTGTTCAAATCTTTTGCCCATTTTTAAATTGGGTTGTCTTTTCATTATTGAATTGTAAGTGGTTTTTTATATATTCTAGTGATAAATTCCTCACTGGATATATGACATACATATAAATATTTTTTCCCAGTCTATAGGTTGTCTTTTCCACTTCTTGATAGTGTTGTTTGAAGTGCAAAATTTAAAATTTTTTATTAAACTCAATTTATCAGGTTTTTTTTTATCATTTGTGCTTTTGGTATTATAACTAAGAAATAATTACTTAATCCAAGATCACAAAAATTTACTCCTTTGTTTTACTCTAAGAGTTTTCTAGTTTTATCACTTACATTTAGGTCTGTGATCCATTGTGAGTTAATTTTTGCATATGGTGTGAGGTAGGTGTGAGAACTTCATTCTTTTGCATGTGGATATCCAGTTGTCCCAGCTCCAATTGTCGAAAAGGGAGGAAGAGTTTTGAGCAGATCAAAAACCTTTGGGATAATTGCAGGATTACCTATAATTGTAGGATAACATACAGTTATCCCAAACCTCAAAGATTGATTTAAAATTTAGTCACATAAGACAGAATTATTTTCCATCCAAAATGTATATGGTTAATAGTTATCAACTCTAAATTTTTTGATTCATATGAAAGAATCAGTGTGACTTAAAATCAGACAGAGGTGTGAGATGCAAAGTAGAAATCCAACACTGTAAAGAGAAGCAGAGGGAAGTTATCCTCGGAAATGGAATAGGTGCAATGCTTGCGACAGCTTGGTGACCTAAGGGAAAGATCAATGTAATTCTGAAAAGTCATAGACAAAAAGAAAAATGTGAAATATTGTTCTTAAAGGCTGCTACAATGTCTTAGAACAAACTTTAGAATGTTACTGTTAATAATATTTGCTTTTCTCCCATTGGTTTAAGGTATTATATTCTAGGTATGTGAGGAAAAAAAAGACAAAACAGAAACAAACAAAAATTGTTCCTACTTAAAGACAACAAACAGGCTAAGGAATGGGTTAAGTGGTATACTGGATTTGGAAAAAAAAAAAAAAAAAAAAAAAACTTTGCTACTGCCACACCTAAAGAGAGCTGTCGGGATTGCTGTTTTGATCTTTCAAGGCTTTCTTCATAGTTTGGCTCCAGCTTGCCTTTTCTGATTTAACAATCTTTAATCCATTTGCAAATGCTTCTTCAAATTCAAATTAGTCTGCTAACCCTTCCCTATGCTTTTGTTTGGGCCTGAGAAATACATTCTCTTCTTGCCTTTCAACCTTTATCTCCCTTGAGTCTTGGCTCAGCAAAGCTTTCCCTTACCTTATCCCATTACTCCTTTCTGAGTCTCTATAACAAGTATCATCTGAATACCATTTAGGCTGGTAAAACCTTTATTTCTCTTTCTAATTTTTTTGCCTATTGTCGCTAACATTAAACAAAACAAAAACAAAAACCTCTTTTACTTAATTCTCCACTTATTTTTCTCCCCTGCCGAGAAAGACCTCTTTTGAGCAGGACCTGTGTCCCTCATTGTTTCTCTTCCAGGATTTAGCACAGCATCTTCAATGGAATAAGTGATAGATAAATGCTTATTGAGTTACTATTACTAGTGTCTCAAGGAATCAAATGTATCCATAGATTTGCATTTATGTGAAATACTCGTTCCTGTAAAATAGAGACACAAAAACTGTGTTCTGGAAAAACTACAAACTAAATATCTGTAAACAGATCATCTTAAGTGCATTTAGAAGCTGGATATGTAAAACCTATGCTGGAGCCTTTTGTAACGTGAAGCTTTTTAAAGTAAAACAATCAGGGCAGGCCCGGTGGTGCGGTGGTTTAGCTCGCACTTTGTCAGCCTGGGGTTCGCGGGTTCGGATCCCGGCACCTGTCGCCGCACCGATTGTCAGCCCTGCCATGGCGGCATCCTATACAAACTAGAGGAAGATGGGCACGGATGTTAGTCCAGGGCCAGTCTTCCTCAGCAAAAAAGAGGAGGATCGGCAATGGATGTTAGCTCAGGGCTAATCTTCCTCACAATAAATAAACAAATAAAGTAAAACAATCATTATTATATATGGTTATGTATAGTTTACAAACTTTATATAATTTAACGATCACTGCTCAATATTCTGTTTTATCTATGTGGATTTTGTCTGTTCTGCTCTTTTGGTGAATTTTCTGAAGACTAGAAAACTTGCAGCAAGCTTGCGGACTCTTAGAGACTTCTGAGCAACAGTGGAGGGTGGTGGGCTGTTGTCACCAGTAAGTCTGCCCTAGACTTGAATCCCAGCTCTGCACATCCCGGCTGTGGGGCCCTAACAGCCACCTTCACTGAGCTCCAGGTTCCTCATTTGAGATTGAGGCTAATGACAGCTGTCTGGTAGGACGATGGAATGAATTCGAGTGAGCACTGTAAAGCATTCATCCTAGTGCCAGCATCTAGTGGGGGCTAGTACCAGAAGCTTCCACTTTTTTGCCACTTCTACACATTGCGGCATGATTTTTGTCCTACCTGCTAATGCTCTGCTTTTTACTTCTCACACACTTTACCCTCCAGTTAACAGTCTCAGCTGCCCAAGGACTTGCTGCAGTGAGGTACCTTCAGATGCCAAGACAAGTCTATCTCTAAAAGCAGGAGCTGTCTGAATAACCCATGCTAGATTTGATGTACTATCTTATTCCACACGCATTGGACCACTTAAGAAATCAATAATCATTATAATAGCAGAGTAGGACAAATGTCCTCTGCCACTTTTAAAAGCCCTGTGGCTTTCTCTGGCTCATCATTGAGCGGATCCAGCCAGTGGGAAGAAGAAGGAAAGCCTGGGCCTGCACGGGGATGGTAATCACACCCAGAGCCAGGATCCTGGGCAACCATTCAACAACCGATTGATCTGGCACATTGATTGACCGCCCTCATCAGAACACCAGACTTTTGAGTCCTGAGTTAGAGCTAAGTTTCAGCTGAAGTGAGGCAAGCATTCTCTATCTGCCTTGGATTTTCATGAGGCTGTTTTAAAAGCTTACACAGTTGCTACTTTGCCTCTAAGAAAAATTAATTTCCAGTCCCTTGGCACTGTGTTTTGGTTTAATACCATTTAGAGGAATTGATCATTTCCTTGCCTTTATTGCTTTCAGGAAAAAATGTCCTTAGATGGAAATTTTCTGTTTCTCTTCAAATTCATGGACACTCCCACCCTCTGTGAGCAACCCTGGAGGGCACTAGTCTGTTCTGATTTTTTTCCCCTGAAAACATATTTCCACTGTCAACAAGGTCATCAGTACCTTTAATGTGCAATGTCCACTGATTAAACATCAGCACGGTGCCTGGAGAATGTTCTCTCTCCTTACTCAATTTCCATCCTTAGGAAACAACAACAAAAAAAACCATCAATTTTTTAATATGGTGGATAAGTATCTTCAAAATTAGATTTCAGCCTATGTTTCCAGTTCAGCTTCATCTCTCAGTCTGCTAACTTTTCATCCTACCCCTTCCTCTACTTGGAATTTCCTTCCCCCTCTTTTCAAACTAGTAAATTCCTACTCATCTCTGAAGATGCAGCCCAAATGTGACTTCCTCGGGGAAGCCTTCCCTGACCTCCTCAGGCAGAGTTAGCCCTTCTCCTCCCAAATCCATGCTACCCACAGCCCCTCACCATATAGACCAGTACTTCTAAACCTTCAGGTTCCTGTTAAAATGCAGATTCTGATTCTGGAGCAGTTCTAACAAACTCCCAGGTGATGCTGATGCTGCTGGTCCATGGCAGCTCTTTGAGTGGTAGGAATTTGGGTTCTCAGCACAGGCTTTTGTTCTTATTTGTGTGTGTATCTGTCTGCCTCCTCCTTCTGCTTTAGCAGGGCAGCAACTGGCTGTTTCATCTCTGAGTGCCCAGCACTGAGTGCAGAGCATACAGCAAAACCCTGAATATTTATTGAATGAGGACTCCATCCCTGTCGCACGTGCTAACATCGGCTTCCCCTCCTCCATCTTTACAACCACTTCATAGATTTTGATGCTACTGTCTTTTTTCTTTTTCTTTATGGCAGGTCTTTCATTTTTGGTGTTCACTTTATTTTCAAGGCAGACACAGGCTGTTGGTTGCTTTTTACCTCAGGAAACAGAGACTTAGAGAAAAGATACAAACCACCTGGTCTGACAGGCTTTATTAAGATAAAGAGGCTGGCAGCTTCTTTGGCTGAGTGCCTCCAAGATTCCAGTGCCCTATCTACGTGCTCAATTCTCACTCTGCATGCTTCATGTCTTTTGTCATTGCTTCCTGAGCGTGGCTCAGATCCAATGAGGGTGGGACCTGCATTTCATCCTTATTTGATTCCAGTTAACTAATGTGTATCCTAGCTTTAGATGTTGTACTCTGAGGATGGCGGAAGAAGGATGAAGTTTGTGAAGGGTGAGTGGCCTTCATCCGTCCCATCCCAGGACAGTCTTGGGTTCCCTTTGCATGGTGAGCACTCAAAAGTTAAAAGGTCTCCTTTTTTCACCCCAGGTCTCATCCCCAAGTTATTCTCTTTTTCCTTTTCACTCTGGCTTGTCTTTTTTTTTTACATGCACACCTTTGTAGTCTGTTATGTACAATGGATACACAAGCAAAGCTAAACTATATCATAAAGTGATACAATGTATACAGGGAGATGACTTGCAATGAGCATTTGAGATGATGAAGCTCTGCGCCGCTTTAAATTATTAAGCAGCCATAGGATGTTCTACCTGGAAAGAAGCTTGCAGAGATCATCTGGTCTAAACATATTTTCAGATAGAGAAACTGAGCCCAGAGAAAGCAGGCGGAGAGAACATCCAAGCCAGAACCAGAAACCAGGACCCCCAGTAACTCCTTTCTGCGTCCAGAAGATTGCTCCTTAATCTGCTATCAAGCATCAGCCCCCTGCATTACACTTGCTGTGTCTAGGGGACTCTGGGGCCCCTTTCAGCTTCTGCAAGCTATTTTTTCCTTTTTTATTTTTTAGGTTTCAGGTGCATCACTATTTACCCAAGATTTCTATTATTCTTCCTTCTCTTGACTCATCTTATGCCAGCTTTCACTCCAGCTTTCACTTCTCTCTTCTCAGGCCCTGGGCCCTGCACTTTCCTTCAGACATGACTTATCCTGGGTCATAATTTCCTGTTTACTTATCTATCTCCCCTGCACAGACTGTGAGCCTTTTGAGTCAGGGATCATGACATGTTCACTGTCCCCAGCACAGCCTCTGGCACACAGTTGAGTCTCAGTAAAGTGAGGATCTACTTGTTAGGAAAAGGAGAGCCTTTGTGCATTCAGGTGACTTTCACATTTTTCATGCAGACCTCTTTGGTAGTCACTGACCAATGCCCGGCTGCAGACTTAGCCCAGCCCTCTGGAGAAGGATGCTGTTAGGCTCCGACCCAGGGACTAGTTTATTAAGCCCTGTTTTCCCTCTTCAGGTCTCTTCCATGATGACTCATGCATCTTGTTAATTGGTGTTAGTGTTCAGATGCAGCTAAGCTACAATATTCTCAGAAATAGCAAAGAAAACCATAATTCATCAAAGCGAAAGCTATCGTACATCTGCCACCCATTTGTAGCAGAAGTCATCAGATCTTAATGACTAAAAATAATATAAGATTGTTGCATGCCTTTATCCCACTCCCTAGGCACGCCTAGTACTTCACATTGGGTTGCATCCCACAATTTACACACTAGAGATTGTGATTTGACCAGGATGACTTAGTGACAGAGCTGGGGTTTAGATTTAAGTCCTCATCACCTCCTTTATCATGCCTTTCTCCTAGGACAAAGCAATAAGGCACTGATTAGTTGTGGTAAAGGAGTGGGCTTCCAACAGTCTGGAGGTGACAAGTTCACTGTGTCCTTAACTCCCAAGGAATTAAGAGCACAATTCATCAGCCTCTCTAGAGATTTGTTTCTTCAGCCATGCCCTCAACAAGGGGATTGTACATCTCCAACTGCAGCCTGGCCCCTTTCTCTGAGTCGGGGTCTGGTCCATGATCTGACCATGGAAAGATGACAAGCCAAAAAGAAGAAACAGAGCTGGCCATAAATGCTTAACAATAATAAGAACTTTAAAAATGTATATACTGAAAATATGATGCAAACCTTCCTAAGAAGTCATGGCCTGTCTGTGAATCACATTTCATATTCCTGCAATCTTCCATACAAGTCATAGTAGAAAACACTCTCCAGCAGCAACTGGGAGAAAAATAATTACCTCCTAGAAAGAGGAAAAAGGAAAGATATTCCCAAAGATTGGAATTTTTGAACATATAGTCATAATTTTTCTGAAAGAAAAGGGCTGAAGGGTTCTCGATGCTACAGAGAGGAGAGCTTCTCAAATATAATGTGCATATCCCTTGGGGGTGCTGTTTAAATATGGATTCTGATTCAGTATGTCTGGGGTGGGGCCTGCTAACAAGCTCCCAGGTGATGCCCATCCTTCTGGTTTGTAGATCCCAACCTGAAGAGCAGGGACATAGACAATGATGGAGCCCAATCCCTAGATGTTGAGCACTTGTGCTCCTGGGTCTCCAAGCTCAAAACATAAGGCCTGTTCCCTAAAGTTTCCTTAGAGGTCAGCAGACACCCTCTTTCTATCTGTAATTCACAGCATGAATAATGACAAATATCTCCTTCCCTCCACGAGAATATGTTGCAAACTCTTTTTTTTTTTTTTCTGGTGGAGTTTAAGTAATGAGGCAATGTCTCTATCTGACAGTGTTTCAATAGCTCAGTTCTTCCTTATGAAGTCGGTCTGAACCCAACCAAAAATGGCGTTGCCTATTCCCCAAGGCCATCATCTCTAGCCCACTTCATACAATACAGGAGACTCTCCCAATCTTACTAACTAACCTCAGCCCAGGCTTCCTCCTTGATTCCCCTGGAAGTTAATTATATTGCTGTAGTTTCTAAGTCACTGTGCTTGTAGTTGCCTAAATATTTTCCAGAAAAAAAAAAAATGAATAAGAGTCAAGAAGCCAGCTTTCTTAACTTCTGTTATAATGCAAAAGGGAAGTAAACCAAGTGGCATTTGCATTCATAATTTGTAGATTCCCGGGGATTTGGGGGTCGGGGATTAAGCTGAACCCGGCAGGCCAGGATTAGGGCGACTCGTTCAATGCCGCGTTGTTTCAGGAGACCGGGGGAAGTTTGTCACATAATGGGAAATGCTTTGGTGATATTAAGTGAAAAGGGACTCTGCAAGTTGTGAAGACAAGATAACCACAGCTGTGTTAAAGTATGAAAACTGTGTAAGGAAGAGACAGGAAGGAAAACACTAAATGATAAATTTAACTAAGTGGTTTTGAGTGGGAGGATATGAATATTTTTCCTCTTATAATTTTTTGCACTTTTAAACTTTTCTATAATGAGCATGTATTGGCATTGCAATAAAAAAAATCCTGACTCTGAAAGGTGACATGGTTAAGAGTGTCTGTCTTCTGTCTGATTTGTTAACCACTTCAGTGTTCTTTCCTTTTGTTTCGTTATTTTGGTCTCTCCTTCTTGCCTCCTCTTCATATTCAGGGCTGAGGGTTCTATGAACCTGCTGGCAGTGACCTATATTCTGAAACCACCACGAAAGCAAGGACTGCTTGGGTGTCTCTCTCCACTGAGCTCTTATTAGTTCTCCAAGGGTAATAAGGAAACACAACTCTATTGGCCTCAAAGAATATTAAGGCCCAGCCCTGCATGCAGCAGGCCTCCCTAAGAGGTGGTTACCCTCTCCCTGAGAGGCATGAGGGGTCTTGGACACACCTCCAGGGGACTGGAATGCACCTGGACTCTTCCTCCCTCGTGACCCACTGCCAAACTGCCCTCAGCCCAGGAGATCCCACCTCTGTAATACTCTGCCACGGGTCCCTCCTCCTCAGGCCCCACTCGTACAACTGCCGTTCACACAGTCCTTATTGGCTCTCTCCTCAAATGGGGGGCTCCCTCCTTGCCTCTGCCTTGTTTCCTACCAGTCCTTCACCACCTTCCAGAATAACTTTTCTAAAATTATATTTGACGGTGTTCCCTGTTTAAACCCTGAAGGACTTTAAGGACTCAAATATCAGGTAGAACATCTGAGGCCCTTTGTTGGTCCTGGCTGTTGTCTCCATTCTAACTCCAAGCCCTGCCCTGGAGCACTCAATACCTGGCCACAGAGAACCCCTCCAATTCCCCTCCCCCACCTCCCCAGACCAGTCTTACTCTTGCTTGCCCTCCAGGCCTTTGCCCACAACACTCCTGTAGGGGAGGAAAAAATATTACTCTACCCTCTAGATCCTTCTGACTGGTCTAAGAATTAAATTGACAGGAGGCAGAATAACAGCAGAAAATAACGTGTATACATGGGAGAAACCCAGGAAAACTAAGTAACTCTCCAGAATGGCTGAAGCCACCACCTTAAGTACCATCTTCAGTTAAAGACAAAGGAGGATGTTAGGGGTAATTGTTTGGGACTTCAAAGGGGAGGGCAATTTACGTGGAGATGGAAATGCAAATGTTTGATAAACAAGCATTTGCTGGGTCATCTACAGACAATGGGACCCAAAAGAGATCATTTGATAAGATGGCCCTTGCTAGATGCATTCCTGTTTACCACAACTAAAATCATCTATGGTGATAGCTCCTTCCTGAGACAGGCCCTTCTATCTTAAAGTCTTTAGGCAATTAGGGGGAAGGTCAAAGTTTCTTTCAGAGTCTTTTGTCTTTAAAAATAAGCCAGGGGCCAGCCTGGTGGCACAGTGGTTAAGTTTGTGAGCTCAGCTTGGGCTTGGGCAGCCCAGGGTTCGTAGGTTTGGATCCCTGGTGCTGACCTAAGCATGGCTCATCAAGCCATGGTGTGGCAGAGTCCCACATACAAAATAGAGGAAGATGGGCACAGATGTTAGCGCAGGGCCAATCTTCCTCACCAAAATAAATAAATAAATAAAAACAAAAAAATAATGAAGCCAAAGAGACACATTTTGGAGTGGCAATTCCGATCCCCCACAGTCTGGTTCACTCCAACATCCTTTTCTTTTTGTCCGGGAAGCCCTCCCTGATACATTTCTTCCTCATCCCCAATCCCCAAGAGGGGTAGCTTGGGGGTCCGGCTGTCTGGCCCTGCCTGGGAGGGTCCTCATACCCAAGTGCTCACATGGTGCGTGGAATTTCAGGCTGCCTGTCTCGATTTTACAAGAAACTCAGGCCCCTCTTAGCACAGAGTGGCTTTCTGATGGCGCAGGCCGCGTCTCCCCACATCAGGGGCCTGGAACGGACCTTCCGGGGATAGTCCCTGAGGGAGTTCATCAGGACCGGCGCGGGCCTGCCTCCCAGGCGCCCATTTCAACAAACCACCCCCTCCAGTCAGCGCGGGGCGGCGGCGTGGCCCCCGCAGGCACGACGTGAGGCTGATGAGCGGTCCCCGCAGTGACTGCGGTGCCCGGGCTCGGAGCATCATTACAGGGGCATTCTCCGCCAGGCGCGCGTGGTGGGGGGGAGCGCGAGGGGGAGGCGGGGGGACTCGGGAACGCGGGGAGGGGTCTTTTTTAGCCGAGACGCTGGGTCATCGCCTGGGCCGAGGGCTCGGGAGGCCCGGGAGCACTGAGGGACGTCACCGCCAGGGGGCGCCCGAGGCCGGCCCCAAAGAGCGCCCCGCGCCGTGCGGGGTTCCCGCCCAGGTCCCGGGCTCTCGGCCGGCGTGTAGCTGTGTCCCTAGATCGCGTCCCTCCACACACACGTGGGGGAGGAATGAGTGGCCCCAACCTGCCTTTGTAGCCTCCCCTCCCTTCTCTACCTACTCCAAGACACGCGCTCCAGGAACGACCCCGCATCCCTTAAACATCCTGGCTCGGTCGCCGCCCAGCTCTTTCCCCCTTGCTGCGTCTGCCGGCGTTCGACCGGTACACCGCCAGTAAAACTCTTACTCGTGGTTCAGGGCCCCAGCCCAAAGGCCCTCTTACCTCCCCACCCCACGGGCCTCCCGCGCTCCTGGTTCCACTGACTGTATCAGCTGGCCTACCCGCCAGCACGCAGGCGGCGTCTGTGAGCTCGTCCCGGATGACAGTGGTTCACCCGCGGGTTGCCTGCCACGCGGAGTCCACACCCGGAGTGGCAGAAAAGGAAAACGCCACCGGTGGTGGTGGTGGTGGTGATGAGCGAGTGGGCTGGGAGCCCAGCTGCCGGCCACTGGCTCCCCATCCCCTCTAGACGCCCCAGGAGAGGACCGCCGCAGGCCTCCTCAGAGGGAAGCTTCCCTTGCTAAAGAGGACCCAGAGGAGCAGAAGCCCGAGGGCTGGGGCAGAGGGGCCGGAGGTGCAGCCGCCTGTGAGGGGACGGGCCAGGGATGCCTGACCTGGCGGCAGGTGCCCGAGCCTGAAGGGAGAGCAACGCCTGGAATGTTGTTTCCTTCATGCCAATAAGCTGGCTGTGATCTCTCCCCGGGGCTTGCTCAGGGAGGTAGGAGGCCTCAGTTGCTGCAGGGGAGGAGACTGCAGGGTGCCGGGGGCTGAACTTGCGTCTGCCACTCTGCTGCTCCAAACAGGAGCCCAAGTCACTGCAGGCTTCGTGCCCGCCCCACCTGGCCTGGGGCTGAGTGTGAGGGGCCAGCGGGAGGTGGAGACTTGATGCAGAGGCTCGGCAACAGGGTTCCATCTTCGGGGGATGAAAACTCTGGCCTGTCCTCAGGAGGCTGGAGGCCAAGGACCAGTGCTGGGGGCAGGTGAGGCCTGTGGGAGGCAGCTCTGACTGTGGGGGGCCTGTCAAGTGCTTCGAGGGCCTTTTGGTGGAGCTGACCATTCCAGGCCTGTGACCAGACTTCTGCTGCATCACAGGTTTTTCAGAGGAGGCCTGTTCTCCACTTTGGGGCACACATAGATGATTCGTAATATGCCAGAGGTCTTGGGACAACTTGTTTTTCTTAAGGTGCTAAAAGTTTCCCTTTTGCTTTTTTGGGGGGGTGACGAAATGTTCAGAAACTGATTGTGGTGATAGTTTGCACAACTCTGGGAATATACTGAAAACCATTGAATGGTACATTTTAAATGGGGGTATTGTATGGTGTGTGAATTATATCTCAATAAAACTCAACCCAAAGATAGAGCCACCCAAATATGCCCAGGTGAGTTCCCACAAAGGTGTCGAATTGGCCTCTTCCACGAATGGTGCTGGAGCAATTGGGCATCCACAGGCAAGAAAACGAACCTCAACCTTAGTCTCAGACCTTTTACAAAAATGAACTCAAAATGGATGATGGGCTTAAATATAAAACTAGAAAACTTTTAGAGAAAAAAAATCCTGAGGATCTAGGGCTAGGCAAAAAGTTCTTAGACTGGAATCCAAAAGCATGAGCCATAAAATGAAACATGAATAAATTGGACTTCATCAGAATTTAAAATGTTTGTTCAGTGTAAGACCCTGTTAAGAGGATGAAAAGACAAGCTGCAGACTGGGAGAAAATATTTGCAAAGCACATATGCAACTAAGGACTAGTACCTAGACTATATAAAGAACTCAACGGTAAAAAAAAAAGTAAGCAATCCAATTAGAAAAAGGCTAAAAGACATGAAGAGTCATGTCACTGAAGATGATACACAGATGGCAAACAAGCACGTGGAAGACATTCATTAGCAATTGAGGAAATGCAGAATAAAACCTTAATGAGATACCATAATATATATCACTATATGTATACCTATCAGAAGGGCTAAAAAAACAAAACAAAACGTGGCTACAAAAGGGCAACATGAGGGATTCTTGTGGGGATGGGAATGTTCTGTATCTTGACTGTATCAATGTCAATATCCTGATTGTGATATTGTACTATAGTTTTGCAAGATGTTTCCACTGGGGAAAACCGCGTAAAGGATACACAGGATCTCTCTGTATTATTTCTTACAACTACAAGTGAATCCACAATTATCTCAAAATAAACTTAATTCTAAAAATGTCTTCTTTCCATATCACTGACTTTAATAAGTTTGCTTTAAAATAACTGTGTGCCTAGATTGTTAAGGTTAGTTTGCACATGTCGTGAAATGAAATGCTGATAGAGTAATTCTCAGCTATTGTGACCTAAATTAATGAAACTTTAATCTATGCATTACCACCTGCCAAGCCCCCAGAGCAGAGAGTTTGGAGAGGTGGGAGGTTGGACTCCTCTTGTCTGGAGAAGTCCTCAGGAGCCCATGCCTGCTGGGTTGTGCCCTTTCTAGGGGAGGGTGTGAGAAGGCAGACTGGGGCATGGAAAGAGCCAGTGAAGAGGCAGGAGGCCAGGCCTCTGCATCTGGCTGTGTTCTGTGACTCTGTGCGAATACCAGAACCTCGATAGGTGCTCAGCTTCCAGCCTGATTAAATGGCGTTGAGACTAGAGCTGGAAGTCTCAGAGTTCTACTCTGACATTTCCTCATTGATACTCAGAGCATCACTCTGCTTCCCCCTAATAGGTTGTTTATAAGTGACCTCTGCAAGTGGCACTTTCCTCATCTCTTAAATGTTGTCAAGATTAAATGAGATGACACCTAACCTGGGCCTCTGGTGGGAGTGGCAATCTTGGTGGTAACAAAGCAAACAGTATGAGGCTTGGTCAGAGGCCACAGACAGAATGGCTCATGTTGGAATTAAAAAAAAAATTGTACTAGAGGAGACACCCCAAAAAGTAGATCATAATATACTTGCAGTCAATCGGGTTTATACATATTTAATAAGATGGGAAATGCTTAAATTATCCTAAGTAAATAAAGTATTATCTCAACTGTGTTTGTAAAAGATACATTTTAAAAAGTGAGGATAAAATCTGCCTCAAACTAAAAGTATTTGCCCCTGGGTGATGACCTGTCCCTTTGATATCTCTCCTCAAAATAACAATACAATGAGATGGGAGAGGAAAAGAACAAAAGAATTGTACTCCTACACTGTAAGCAGACTTTAGGGGGGAGCTGTCTGCCAGGGTAAAATGGGGCCACCCCTACCCCACCTGAGTACAGAAGGAGCCCTAACCCAGGAGAAGCTGGAACTGAGGGAAAACCCTGGAGTCCCAAGTGGTTCTCACATCAAGGGAGCTTGTGCCTTCCACAAGAGCATTGTACTCATTTCTCAGGCAGCCATAACAAAGTACCACTGACTGGGGGGGTGGGTGGGAGGGGTAGGGGGCGAGGCTTAAACAAAAGATATTTATTGTCTCCCAGTTCTGGAGGCCAGAAGTCCAAGATCAGGGTGTCCTCAGGGTCGTTTTTTTCTGAGGTTTCTCTCCTTGGCTTGCAGATGGCTGCCTTCTTGCCCTGTTTTCACGGGTTCTTCCCTCCATGTGTGCAGATGTCTGCGTCCAAATTTCCTCTTCTTCTATGGACACCAGTCATATTTGATTAGAGCCTATCCTAAAGACCTCATTTAACTTAATTACCTCTTTAACAACCTTGTCTTCAAATACGATTACATTCGGAGGTGCTGGGAGTTAGGACAGCAACTATGAATTTGGAGGAGACACAATGTAGCCCATAACAAGCATAAATTACCATATGGCCAAAGCATCCATAAACAAAGTTAAAAGACAAGTGACAGACTGGGAGAAATAAATATTTGCAGCATTTATAACATGCAAACTATTCTTATCCAGAATATAGAGAGAGTTTCGATGAATCAATAAGAAAAATGTAAACAACCCAATAGAAAAATGGACAAAGAACATGAATAGGAAATTCACAGAAAAGGAATACAAAATAATCAACATATAAGAAGATTTTCAGCTTCACTTATCAGTTTTATGCAAACTAAAACAAAGTCAGGTTTTTTTCATCTATCAGGTTGGCACAAATTAAAAAGACTGATAATAACAAGTCTTGACAAGGATGTAAGGAAGTGGAAACTCTCAAATGCTAATGGGGAAGCATAAATTGGAATGTTCTTACTCAAGACAGTACTTATTAAAATTTAAAACATGCATGCCCTTTAACCCAGTGTTACACTTCTTCTAGTTACCAAAATAGTTGCATGTGTGCAAAAGGATATGTGTAGGAAGACTAGTTGTTGTTGTTGTCAATGTCAAAAAGAATGTAAATGTCCATTCAATGGGCGAAGTTAAATACAATCATTATACACCCCTACAATGAGTAAAATATACCCATTAAAATGAACGAGGTGGTCCTACATGTACTGAGATTAAAATAAAGACTTTCAATGGGCATGGATGTTAGCCCAGGGCTAATCTTCCCCACAAAAAAAAAAAAAGAAAAGAAAAAGATCTTCAAGACAAAGGAGAAAAAGAAGCAAATTGCAGAACTACAATTCTAGTGGATCCATTTCATGTTTTTAAAAGTGTGTATTTGTAGAGTGACGTATGTGAATACATAGACAGTTTTATAAAGACGTTCACCAAACTGTGGTCTGTAGTTATCTCTGGAGGAGACAATGGTGAGGTTGGGGTGGGTGGAAGGGGGATTTTCATGTTTTGTTCTGTATCCTTCTGTATTATTTAAATACTCTACAACCAGAATAAATGCAAACTTGCATGTTCTGACACACACACACACTCATACACAGAGGCACGTAAGAAAAGAAAGTTGTCTGCTCTCTGACAATCTTCAGTCACTGCCTTAAGCTCCCTCAGTCTTCTAAGAATGGCAGCCACCCTCATGGGAGCCTTGATTGCCCCAAATGTTTGCTTTAATCAGTGTAATTAGCAGAGCACCGATTAGACTGGAAGGCCTGGCAGCCCTGCAGGCTCCCATGGCAGTGGCTCTGTCCTTGTCTGCCCCCCCCACCCCTCCAGTGACTTAGCCTCCCTCCACAGCATGCTTTTCTCTCCCTCCATGGGCCTCTCATGACTCTGAAGACCACTGGCCATTGGGAGGCTCTGGAGCCTTTTGGTTTGCTAGGGCTTTGTTGCCGTCTGCCGCTCCATGTCACACTCTGCATCTTTCTTAAGTGGCTCATTGGTGACTCCAACTTGTAAGCTTTTCCATCGTTCTCCCCAACCTGCATCTCTTCCTGTTTCCCAGATCATTGAGAGGTTTCACTGTCTCCCCAGTCACTAAAGCCAGAAATCTGTGAGTTATCATTGCCCCCCACCACTTATGCCTGGTCAACCACTAAGTTCTGGGGAACTGACTCCTAAATGTCTTTCAGATCTGTCCCCCTTTCCCTATCTCTACTGCCAGCGCATTATTGCCTCTCACCTGGATGAATTTTTGTTCTCACCTTTTACCACTCTGTCCTCCCTCCAGTTGCCAGAGGAAGCTTTCTGAAAAGCAAATCTGACCATGTCCTTCACAGCTTAAAATGTTGCTGGTGTCTCATGGCCTACTGCACAGAGTCCAAAGCCCTTAACATGGTATACAAAGCCTGGTCCCACCTGGCCTAGGCCACCAGTCCCCTGCACTCATCCAGGTGGTTCCCATTCCCCTTCATACAATTCTGCCTTTGCTTATTGTGCTTTCCTACTGGGGGTCTTTAGTGCACATGTGTTGATTTTTCCTCCGCAGCATCCACTCCTATTTCTTGTGGTACCAGCATCCCATGAACCATTTGCCTTGCTTCTCAATCCATGTGTGTTTCAAATGGTGACTCCAGGCTCCCTCTCCCCCACTTCAGGCCAAGCCAGATCATTTAGCTTCTCTCTTCCTGGAATTTGAATTGTGAACATCATAAGAGCCTTGAAAAGACAGTCCCTTTCTGGCTCAGCCCTGCTTCCTGAGACTAATTCTTGTTTTCCTCTAATTCTGTGAGTTGTCCTGTAGACAACCTTCCTATCAACTCCTTTTTGGCTTAAGCCAGCCAGGTCATTTTCTGGTGCTTTTAATCAAAGAACTCCCAATGAATCCCACCCTTCTGCATCAAACAAACTCTTACTTACCTTTTGGGATCCAAGTTAAGTGTCCATTTACTCATTCTACAAATATTTACTGAAAACATACTATGAGTTGGACACTATGCTAAGTTCTGGGGACACAATAGTAAATTAAACAAGTATGGACCTTAAAATGTCTCCAAATAAAGAATTTATTTTGGGGGGGGGGACTTCAGGTGCACAGGGTAAAGTTAATCATATTCTTCCATTCATGGCACTCTATCAGTATTGGTATGGGAAATCGATTAATTCCCTCACATCTACATCCCTAAACCTTTTTCCTCATAGGCAACAATATTAATGTGTTTCATTATTTGAATTTGTATTTGAATGTGTTCTTGTGAAACGTATGCTGTAGGTTTGTGGGCATGTGCTTTTAATTAACACAAAGAGTACTACATTAAATATTTCTTTTGGTATCCTAATTTTCTTCATTAAGCATGGTAGCATGCCTGAAGTATTTGAGATGAGATAATGGGCCTTAGAAGCAAATTTGAGGATTTTGGCTTTTACTCTGAATGAAATGGGAAGCCATTTGAGGGTTTTGAGCAGAAAGGCAACATGATTTGAATCAGTGTTTTGCAAGGAAAGCTCTGCTGTGTTGAGATTAAAATTCAGGGGTGCAAGTGTGGAAGCAAAGAGTCCAGTTAGGGGGCTGTTGCAATAATCCATGGGAAAGTTGATGGTGGTTTAAACCACAGATGTGTATGTTCCTACAAGAAGAACTCCTCCTGTATATAAACAAGAACAGAACCCAAGGGACCCCCCCAAGCTAACAAAGAACATGAGATGCAAATCATTGATAATCAGAGAAACACATATTAAACCAATAATATGACACTGCATCTGTTATTCTGGCAAAAATTATAAAGCTGGACACTGCCAAGTGTTGGCTGGGATATGAGGACTTAAAAACCCTGTTGCACTGCTTGTGGGAATACAGAATAAAGCAGCAATGTGACACTAGTGAGTCAAGTTAAGTATACACATACCAGTGACCCAGCAATTCAGCTCCTGGTTATATATACCAGAGAAATTTCCACACAGGTTCATAAGGGAATGTATAGGAAGATGTTCATTGCAGCATTATTTGTGGGATCACGGAGGTGAAGGCAGCCTAGATCTGCATCACTGAGACAATGGATGGCTAAAATGTGTATCAGGCTTTGAATAAGCTTTCTATGCATTATCTTTCTATGCATTATCTCATATTTTCTTCAAAACAGCCCTAAGAGAGTAAGACTTGTAATAGCATCCTTTCTTACAGACGATAAAATGGAAACTATCCTCCCATACACACAAACGGCTGCTTATTTTCTGGTACACTCTCCTTAGTGTTCGGACGAGGACACTGGGGTTCAGGGGCTCAGCAGCGTACTAGGTCTCTGCGATGCGCGGGATCTTCACTCTTTCGGGCCAGGCGGCCTGGGGTCCGGGCCGTCAGCACTGCGGACAGCGCCGGCAGGGGCGGGGCGTCCACAGAGACGTCACGACGCGCGGAATCTCCGGGGCGCCGCCGCGTCACATGACCCAGGTACTTGGCACGGCGCGCCCCGCACCCTCCGCGCGCAGCCCCCTGACCTGCAGCCCCCGGAGCGCGCCGCGCCGCAGATCCCCGTCGGCCGGGTGAGCGCGGCGGCCTCTCCCCTCTGGGTCCCTGCGCCTCCTCTTCTCCCCCCGACTCGGGGGCGGCCCCTCTGCTCCCTCCTGCCGGGTTCTGAGGCGCTGCCGCTCGCAGTCCTGAACCGGGTCTTTCCGGGGAAGGCGCGGGGGGGAGTGAGCATGACCATGGTTCCGCCCTTGGCTGGCCGCGACCTCCCCAAGGACGCCCCAGCCCTTCGCGCACGTCTGACCCTGCGAGTGCAGTGTTTTGCGTAAAGGAGCGACTCGCTAACGGTGGGGTTTCAGGCATTAGCAGGAAGACTGCGGACTGTCCACGCTGCCTTCGTGGCCTGGGGAGGGGCCTGCTGGTCGTAGCCCTCTTAACGGGCCGGGGCTGCGGAGGGCCGCGTGGGGTTGGGGAGGGTCCAGTGTTATGTGTCTGGCGGGACACGCAGGCAGCTTCGAAGTCTCAGGACTTCGTGGGGGCAGGGCCCTTCTAGACGGTTTTAACCACCGCCTCTGCTCACAAATGGGGAAACTGAGGCCCTGAGAGAGGCAAGACTGGCCTGAGGTCGCAGCCAGCCTGGAAGTGCTTGTCCCACCCCCAGGGAGATGGGGGTGGGGTGGGAAGGAGGGATGGGGTAACCCTGCGGTCCCAGCAGGGTGCAATGGGCATTAAGTGGAGCCTAGGGCCTCACTCTGACACCTGTCCACCACAGGCCCAAGCCCGCTCTTGCAGCCTCTCCCTACACATCCCATCGTGTCTTGGAACAGGCCCCGTCTACCTTTGTACTTTTCCTGTCTCGTGTCTTTAGTTCAGGCCCTTCATCTCTGCCAAGGAAATAAGCACCCCTCCTCCCTACCCTGCTTTCTACCTCGGAGTCTGCCTCTGTGACCTTCTTTGGGGTTCAGCAAACTACAGTTGGGATTTATTCCTGAGAAAAGCCCACCCAGTTCTTAGTATGCCAGGCCAAGGTAGGCCTGCAACAGCATGAGTCCAGGTTCTGCTGCTGCCCAGCTTGGGTAGGGCCCTTCCCCTCGGGATCTCTGTTAACTGATCTCTACAGTGGGCAGCCCAGACAGGGCCTCGTGTGGGGGAGGCTGAGTGGCCAGGGATGTCTGCAGTTGTTACGGTTCTGGGGGTAGGGGTGAGGATGGTACTGACCTTGTCCCTAGAGAGGAGACCCCCAAGGGCTGCCTAGGGCAGTCTGCCTCTTAGGCCACCGGGGGCTGGGCTCCGCTGGGCTGGAGGTGCTCACGGTGCCTGACTCTGACTCTTTGCTGCTGCCTTCGCCCGTGTGGGCAGGACCTGGCAGGGCTGGCTGGGGCTCTGGCTCCAGATACTGAAGTTGGCTCTGGCCCCAGCCCTCCAGGGCTCCTGGGTCCTCAAGCCCTGCTGGCATGGGGGCGGGGGGGTTCGGCCGGCTGTCCTCCTCCCAGGCTGGGTGAAGGCCACAGCAGTGTCCAGTGGTTGCCCCAGACAGTTCAGTGTTTATAAAACACAGCGTTCCCACACTGGGCCAGGCTGGACACAGCCGGCTTTGTCACTGCTCCCCTGAGTTGTCCCATTCCCCTGTGGGGGTGGGGGTGGGTGCTAGCAGAGAGAGCAGCTCTGGCTGCAGCTGTTGGAAAGTGCGTTGTCGTTAAGAGAAATCTGGGTTTATGTCTTCCCTCCACAATGAGGAGGGCACAGGCTCTGTAACCAGCCAGAGCCCCATCACTCACCAGCATAGCCTCTCTGTGCCTCACCTTCCCTGTTTACAAAGTGGTGCTCATCCAAGTGTCCAGTTCATGAAGTTGTTAAGGGTTGAATGAGCACAGTGCCTGCCCCAGAATCAGTGCTCACAGACTGTGTTCTCATTTTTATTCTCACGATGGACGGTCTTGGTGTCTGCTTTCCTTTGCCTTAGAATGGAGACGCTAGAGCTTCCTGGGTTGTTTAGATTCTTCTGATGTCCGAGGCCAGTAGCTCCTGGGCCGCAGTGGCCACTGAGCTGGGCAGCCCTATATTTGCCCAGGCCTCAGGGACAGTCAGAGGCAGAGCAGGGGTTGGGACCCTGGCCCTCTGACCCCAGAGCTCATGCCTCAAGCCCCCACCCAGCACCTGGAGAGATGCTACTCCAGGGGGAGCAGCCCCCAGGGGCCCTTGCTGTAGGGCCTGGCATCACTGGTTGGCAGGGCTGGGCCTGCAGTCCCAAGATTCAGGGGCTGACCATGTAAGGAAGCTTGGGGCACTTGGGGCTCAGGTTCCAGCTGAACCCACCTCCTTCCTCCCTGCAGTGCTATATATTTTTGCTTTTAAATTTTCCTCTGTATAGGCTTGCTGCTGGTTGCCCTGAGGAGCCCACTTTCCCTCACTTGAAGAGACCACCCCTGCCTTCCCTTTGTGTCATTGTGAGTTTGGAGAGAGAGAGAGAGAGAGAGAGAGAGAGAGAGAGAGAGAGAGAGGGAAAGGGGGAGGAGGCAGCCTGGGAGGGCTGTGCCCTGCCTTGCCTTGGGGCCTGACTCCTTGTAGAAGGTCCAGCCAGCTGGTTCTGGTTCTGGCGACTTGGAGCTGATCCAAGTTGGGGGGCGGCCTTTTGGCTGAGCACACGTGGCCCCAGGGGTATTGGCTCAGGGCCAGGCCCAGGCAGGACCTGGAAAAGGCACATTTTCTGGGACTGAGCTGTGCAAGGGGGAGCAGGCCCCTCCTGCCTGCCCGGCCCCTGGTGGGGTGGGTCTGGCACTGCAGCCTGCTCACAGGCTGGGATTCTCTGGGCAGAAGGGTGTTAGTGAGTATTCAAGGGGAGCTCTTCTGTGTCCAGGCAGTGCTGGGCTGGGGCAGGGGAGGGGGCTCTGCTCACAGTTGTGCGGGTGGGAGAACAGAGGTCCTACTTTACACACCCCATGTAGGACGACGTGGCAGTGGTCTGGGGGCAGCAGGGGCCTCACTGGGCCTGTCAACCTCCAGCCTGGCTGGATGGGGAGCCCTGGGGCTCTCCAGGATTGGAGGAGGCTCTTAGAACTCCTGTCCTCTAGGGTGTGGAGGAAGCTCCCCCCCCCCCCGCCCCACTACACACACTATTGAAATTATTCAGGAATTTTCCCTGGGAAAGGGCAGGTAACGTAATGGAGGTAAGATGAGCTCCAGGTTCTTGTTCTTCTCCAGCCTGTGTGGCCCCCTGTGCTGCTAGCTGTCCTGAGTGTGAGCTCTGGACAGGGTACCGGAGCCAGAGAGGGCAGCTCCAGCCGAGAACTGGACTGGGCATGGGGCCTGCCTTCTGCTCAGCCCTCTGCTGCTCCACAGGGCCCTTCCTTCCTTTGAACCTCAGTCCTACCTGCTGTGAAGTGGGACCATTGAGGCCGGTGTCATCGGCCTCCAGTCAGAGGAAGTCACCGGTTGCTTTTGGTCACAATGACTGGACGTCCAGCAGTTCCATGGGCCTCCTAAGATGGTGCATCTCTATCACCCCTCATCCCTCACACCTTTGCTCAGTCAGACTCCTTCCAGTTTTTTCCTGACCATACATGGCACACCCAACCCCTGTAGGACTCTCCTGCCCGAGTTCCAAGGTTGCTAGCTGCATGGCCCGTTTTGGGGTACTGTTTACAGGTGCCCTGTGACTTTTTGAGTGGGCTCCAGGACCTGGGCTGGGTGCTCCCTGAGGCGGGGTCTGGGGGATGCTTGTCTCTGCATCAGGCTTTGGGGAACAGCAGGAAGGGAGCGCAGGCTGGGGTGGATGGGGCACAGCAGGACTGGGACTCGGGGACACTCAGCTGTTGATGGAGTTTATTGAGCTGGGATCTTCCAGTAGGCGGCGAATCCAGAAGGGCTGGCAGCGAGTCCCATTCACTTCTGCCTCGTCACTGCCTAGCCCAGGGCTACCTGCCACTCGGGACCGGCAAATGCCAAATGAGTGAGCAGTGGCTGCCAGAGCTGCCTTCTGTCCTGGTCCTGTGGTTTATGCCTCTCTCTCATTGCCTATGTCTAGAATGAGTCAGCTGAGGCTGCTGCCATTCCGGCTTGGGGCACAGGCCGTAAGGCTCCTGGCCCCACGTGAGGTCCAGGTGTTCAGCTGGTGCAGCAGGTCGTCTGGACCATCGGCCACCTTCCCAAGCAGCAAAGATGGTGGTGGCTCTAGTTACATGGAGGAGATGTACTTCGCCTGGTTGGAAAACCCCCAGAGTGTCCACAAGGTTGGCACCCCCACCCCCCGCACTGTGTGGACTGGAAGCTCCTGGGGCCGGGATGTGGAGGAGGTAGAGGGGAGAAGCAGCTTACCTGCTGTGTGATCTTGGGCAGGTTTCTTTGCCTCTCGGGTCCTCTGTTGATCCTGTTTGTGAAGGAGCCTCGTCCTCGTGTTGGGTGAAGGCAGTCTGTTGCTGAACCCGTCAGTGGGTGGTGGTCTGGCTTGAGAAGCCCTGATGATGCCCTGCTCAGCCACCCCTGGCCTGTGACCTACCCTGCCCCCTTGTCTCACTATGCTGTCTCCAGATGGCCCCTTGTTACGTAGTTAAGGGCATAAGTGTTTACGTATGTATTGAGCTGATAAATACCTGCTGATGGTAAAAAACAAAACAAAAACTGGTGAAAAGCGAGAAGTGAGGCTGCTCTCCCCGCTCTTCACTCACACTCCTCAGAGGAGGGTAATATGTTGCTGTGGCCCAAAAACAAAAAGGATGAGGTTATAAAGGAAAAAAGGCTCCTTCCCAATGCATCTCCTATCTGCTCAGCTCCTACCTGTCTGTCCCACAGTTCGCTCTTAGTTTCTTCTGTATCCTTTCAGAGAGTTTCTGTAGGTTACTTATTGTAAACATAACTCTGGGTTCCCCCCTTTACACAGAAGTAACATGTAACGTGCACTGATTTGCTCCAGGCTTTTTACTCCTAGCATCCATCTACAAGATCTTTCCATGTCAGTCCATCAAGAGCCTCATCGTTCTTTTTTTCCAGCTGCATAGTATTCTGTTGTATGGAAGTGCCACCCCATCCCCAGTGACAGACATCTGACTCATTTCCAGTCTCTGGCTGCTGTGACCAGTGCTGCAGTGCATAATCTTGTACATTCATCATCTTGCACATGTGCTGTTATCTGTAGGATAAATTTCCCGAAGTGGAATTGTTGGGTCACAGTGTATCTGTGTGTATAATTTTGATGGGTATTGCCAAATTGCTTTTCACAGGGTTTGTACCACCTTATTCTCTCTCCAGTACCGTATGCACTTCTGGTTTTTGCTTCTAACTAAATAGTAGCAAACCATAATCCTCTTCTGCTTTGTTCACTTTACAACATATCTGGCGATATTCCACATCCATAATAGTAAGTGCATTTTTTTTAAAGACTGCACAATCTTCCAGAATCGAAATGTACCATCATTTATTTAACCAATTTCCTATTGATCACCACTTAGATTGTTTTTACATTGTCATTTTTATAAACCGTCCCACAGGGAACATCCTTGTAGGTACTTGTAAGCACACCTGTGCAAGTACTTCGGTAGAATAAATTACTAGCAGTGGAATTGCTGGTTCAAAAGATACGTGCATTGAAAATGTTGAGGGCCTGTCTGCCAGATTGCCTCCACAAAGGCCTCCTTCAGCCTGTGGTGTGTGGGGACATGTTTCCCCAGGCCTAGAAGCCCCTTTCCCACCTGAAGCCCTGGGTCACAACTTATAGCCTCCCCCTAATCCTTTACCAAGCTGTGTCCTAGAGAGATCTGGGCTCTAGGTGGCAGGCCTGGGTCTGTTGGGCAGGAGGGGTCTTCTTGACAGGGTCCTGGGAGGGCCCCGAGAGCTGTGGTGGTGAAGGAGCATCCAACACCCTCTGCAGCCCCAGCCTGGGCCATCCCCCACTCCTCTCAGGCCGTGACCTGGCTGTTTTCTTGCTTCTGTCCCTGCCCAGTCCTGGGACAGCTTTTTCAGGAAAGCCAATGAGGAAGCCCCTTGTGGCTTGGCTCAGCCTCGGCCTCCCTCTGTCGTCCCCGAGAGCAGGCCAGCTGTCTCAAGCCGGACCAAGACCAGCAAGCTGGTGGAGGACCACCTGGCTGTGCAGTCTCTGATCCGGGCCTACCAGGTGAGTGGCAGGGAGGGCGCAGGCTGCAGGGCTGGGCTGGCTCCTGGGTTTGGTCAAGTTGACTGGAAGGGACTTGCTCAGCTTCAGCATCATGCCCTCGGAGAGCCCTTCTTCAGGGGGCTCTTGCTTCTCCTGGGACTCTTTGTCACATTACCATTCATATCACTTACCCCCTGGTATTTTTGTGTGTACTGATTTGTTTGTGTGTGGTCTTTCTCATGGAATGTTATCCGTCTCACACACCACTTTGCCCCAAGTGCCTAGAGGAGTACTTAGTAATCAATTCCAGTAAGTGTTGAATGAAAGTTGAGTAGATTGAGCCTTGTTGATGTCTGTTTTCTCCTCTTGACTGAGCATTCCAAGAGGTCAGGGACTGGTATACAGCAGGCGCTTAAGTAGTGTTTGTGGAATGAATGAATAGTTCAGTAAACAGCTCTCCCCATGCCAGCTGCTCTGTTCTGGAGACAGGCTCTCCCCTGCTGGGTTTCCAAGCTGGGCCCCTGCTCTGTCAAACAGTCCTGATGACAGTCCATATTCTTGGTCTTGACCGAACAGGATTAATTGGAGAGCTGCTCTGGGTGTTCACTCCATAACAAGTGTAATCATTTGCGATCTCTCTGGGAATCAGTGGCAGAAGGTGTTTCTTAAGAGAAACTTGTCTTGCAGACCTGCAGAAGGAAGGGCAAGGGCATCCTGGGGCCCTTGGCAGAGACCCCATGGGAGCGAGCAGGAAGCCACTGTAGGAGCTGGGAGGAGGGAGAGGCCTTAGCAAATGGAAAGGTGACTGAGGCTCTCTGTGTGGGATGGACCTGCACTCTGTGGGCACTGGGTCTGCTGGGAAGGAAGAGGGAAGAGAGCAGGGCTGGACCCCCTTGCTGGCCTTGGGGCCATGGATTGTGGGCCATCTGCGAGCAAACAGGAGTAGTAGTGACTGTGTTTTTCTTGGCTGGCTGAAAGAAGCAGGAAGTGATTTCACCATTGACCTTGAAAATGAAGAACAAGGAATATAAAACTGTATATTAAATACAAGGTAACATTCAGAGTGCTGCCTGAGGGCCTGGTCTTCTAAGCACAGTTCCCAGCTCTTTGGCTGCTCTTTGTTCTTTAACTAGCCAAGACCAGGCACTAGTGAGTCTGTCCAGCAGGGTAGTCTCTGGATTCAGGCCTGTTACTCTGTATTTGCAAGGTAGAAATCTGCCCGAGGTTGTGGCTGTTGTGGGTGAGCACCTGCCAGTGGGGCTGCAGCCCCTCACAGGCCCAGTAGGAGGCAGAGTTCTGGTTTGACTCATCTGCACACAGTACTGAAAAACCCCCAAACTTATTATTCTGAACATTTCAAACATATAAAAGGCAGAAGAATTGTGTAGTGAACCCCCACACCAATCAATACGGGGCCAATACAGTGGTCATCTGTTACCCACCTGTCAATGCAGGATTCATCTATTACCCACCTCTGGCCCCCACCCGCTGGCCACTGATTATTTTGAAGCAAATCCCAGGCATCGTATCATTTCATTCATCAACCATTTCAGCATGTATTTCTAGAGAAAATATTTCTTTAGAAAATATACCATGATAGCATTATCACCCTAAAAAACTGACAGTAATCCTTAGTGTCATCTAGTGTACAGTTGGTCTTCCTGTCTGCCTGTGTTTGTCTTATGATTTCTTTTTCCTGTTTGTTTGAATCAGGATCCAGGTAAAGCCACAGGTTGTGATAAGTTGGTATGGTTCCTACGTCTCTTGGACTCTGCAGGTTCCTCTCTAATTATTTTTTGTTTCTTGCCATTTTTTAAATTGTTTTTTTGTGGAAGAAACCAGGTTGTTTGTCCTGTAGAGTTTTTCTGCATCTGATTTTGCTGATTGCATCCCCATGGTGTCACTTCATCTGTCCCTTTGTCTCAGGTAATTTCTGTAAATTGGTAATTAGATCTAGAAGCTTGATCCAATGTAGATTTGATTTTTTTTATTTCAAAATCAGCTTCCTGGTGGTGATGGGCACCTCATCAGTAGCAGCTATGGGTGATTATTTCCTGGACACATTAATTCATTAGGGATGGTAAAAATGGTGATATTCTAGTTCTTTCTTTCTCTGTTTACTACCTGAAATACTCCTATCAGGAGAAACTTCCCTTTGTCAGCTGTGTTTATCCTGAGGTACAAATTCTATAGGAAAGGCAGGATCAGTGCTTGATTTTTCCTTTTATTGACTGATTTTCAGAATTATAAGGTGGTTCCCTAGCATCCTCCAAAGATGGCCAGTGAAAGTTTTTCCTCTTTTTTTAGTATGATATGAATGCATGAATTTAAATGTATTTGATGAGTTTCAATCTGTTGTAGGTCTTATCCTTATTGTTGCTCAAAATGTGTCCTTCCTCCCGGCCCCCGCAGTGTTTGAGCACCCCTTTGCTATCTGGTGTGACAAGATGCTCCAAGCTCATCTTATGCATTTCTGCCCCGCCCTGGGAGCAGCCAGTCCTCCAGGGAGCCTGGGACTGTTCACTGCTGTTGGTTTGGTCAAGACTTCTGGGCCCTTTCAGTGGTTAGAGCCAGGAAACATGTATTTTTTTTTAAATATAACATACACTGTGGGTTTATACTGATGCTTCTGCATGCTTCAAATGCAGGGCTTAGCTTTTGTCCTTGACCTCATCAATCTTATGTCACCATCTCCTTTCAAAGATGCCAAAAATAGAGGTTCTCGAAGATGCCAGTACAATGACTAATTTGATTTTCCCACAGCCCCCACACAACAGTCTTAGAGTACAGTTCTAACCACCACTACTGACTGGTAATAGAAATGCATTTATGAACTTTTTTCCCTACAGTTCTGTCTTTAGGGAACATTCTTTTAGTCAATTGGGATAGTTCCTCTCTGTGTAGTTATGCCACGAAATGGATGCATTAATTCATTTGTTTTGTTTTACTTTCTTTTTTTGTTTTTTTGCTGAGGAAGATTCACCCTGAGCTAACATCTATTGCCAATCTTCCTCTTTTTGCTTGAGGAAGATTCTCCCTGAGCTAATGTCTGTGCCCATCTTCATCTGTTTTGTATGTGGGTCACTGCCACAGCATGGCTGCCAACGAGTAGTGTAGGTCTGTGCCCGGAAACTGAACCCTCGCTGCCAAAGTGGAGTGTGCCGAACTTAACCACTAGGCCACAGGGCCGGCCCCTCTTTTGTTTTACTTTCAATTTTAAAACTTAATTTTGTTTTATAGTGATAGAAAATATTTACAAAATTCTGAAATCAAATCTTCAAAGCAAGGTATATTCTTAAAGTCTAGCTTCTAGCCCTGCCACTCCACCTTATTTTGTCCTTGCCCCATAGATAATAATTTTTCTTATTTTAAAGTTTTCTTATTTTATGATTCTTATAATGCGTATATTTCCTTGTATATATACAGATATATGCAAATGCATATATTTCCTTGTATCTCCCCTTTCTTAGATAATGGGTAGTTTACCACACACATCTTTTTATAATTTGCTTTTTTGTTTAACAATATTTTGTGTAAATTCCCTCACAGTAGCAGATAAGAATTTTCCTCATTCCTTTGAATAGGTCTATAGTACTCCCCTGCATGGATTTCCAATATCCATATGCCAGTCTCCTGTTGATGGACATTGGGAAGTTTCTAGAAATTTGTGATTCCTAATAGTACTGTAGTAACTACTTTTGTGTGTGCATCCTTTCCTATTTTTGAAAGCTGCATGTTGTACTTTTAAACAGAGGTGAGCTCCTGCCACCTTGGTGGCCATGGCAGGGTTGCCTCATCGGTGACTGTGCAGTGGCTGGGTGCTGGAGACGTGGAAATTTGAAATTCTGAAGCAGGAAATGAGGGGCTGGGGCCCAGACCTTGCTCTTGATGTCAGTCTGTCCAGCTGGGTCCTGGCCTGGCCCTGACCTTTTCCTCTTCTCCCAGATCCGGGGCCACCATGTGGCCCAGCTGGACCCCCTGGGCATTCTGGATGCAGACCTGGACTCCTTTGTGCCCTCAGACTTAATCACAACCATCGATAAACTGGGTGAGAGTTGGCACCCTTTCCTGGCAATGCCAGAGCCTGCTGGTGCCTGTGGCCTGGTGAGCCCGCGGTGCCTCTGGGTCTTGGGGCCTAGCGAGTGCCCTGGAGGCTTTCCTCCAGCCCCTACCCTCTACCGCATGGTGTTCCTCTGAGAGATGTCCCCCCATCTTCCCTGGCTGGTGCACCATGCTCAGCAAGCTTGAGAGACTCGTCAAGGCCCACCCTCATGGTGGCACACTGGGCTCTGGCTCTCACCTTCTGTTCCCTGCAGACAGAAGGTCCTTGAGCTTTAGGCTGGACCTGGGGGGAGGATGCTGAGGGAACTGTTGGGAGGTCCAGGCCCCACCTGGGCCTGACCTCCCTCTCTTCTCCTCTCTGCTGCCTGGGCTCTGCCACGTGTGCCTCCTCAGCCTTCTATGACCTGCGGGAGGCTGACCTGGATAAGGAGTTCCAGCTGCCCACAACCACCTTTATTGGGGGCTCTGAACACACCCTTTCTCTGCGGGAGATCATTCGGCGCCTGGAGGTGAGCACAGGCAGGTGTGTTGGGCACACCTGATGGAGCTCTCTTGAGCATGATAGAGGGAGGGAGGGTGCTACCTTTTCTGTTCCAGATGCCAGGGTAGTTGTCCCTCTTCCTGGCTCCTTGTGGAGTCCGCACCTGTCCCCCCAGAGCACATACTGCCAGCACATTGGTCTGGAGTTCATGTTCATCAACGACGTGGAGCAGTGCCAGTGGATCCGGCAGAAGTTCGAGACCCCTGGCGTGATGCAGTTCTCCAGCGAGGAGAAGCGAACTCTGCTGGCCCGGCTGGTGCGCTCCATGAGGTCAGGCCCTCAGCACCGTCCCAGATGGCCTGAGTGGCAGGAGGGGCTTGCTCTGGGGCTGTATGTGATGTCCAGACCCTGGCTAGGAAACTAGGAGGGTGCCTGGCAAGGGAAGGCAGGACTGGATGGGCCTCACCCCTGGCTTGGGGGAGGCCCTTAGGAGCATTGGGGCCAGTTGCTTGGGCAGAGCTGGGCAGGTGGGCAGGAATGGGGCGCCAGGAGAACATGGCAGCAGGGGACATACCAAGCAAGGGCAGAAATGGCGGAAAGTGGTTGTGGGAATGTTTGGGCAGGAAGATGTTCCTGTGTGGAGTGCGCATGGCAGGGCCTCCCTGCAAGTGGGGCACCGCCTGCTCCGCCCACGAGACTCTCTGAAGCTGGGTCTGCCTAGGGCTGTGGGGCCTGGAGGAGCACCTGGTCCAGCCGCTGGGTGCAGAGTGGATCCCTGAGCAGTGGAGTGTGGGCTGGAATTTGAGTTGACATCTTGCTCCAGGCCCTCATGAGTAGCCCTGGTGAGCCCCAGCCTCTCCATCCTGTCCCTTCTCTCCCCGAGCAGGTTTGAAGACTTCCTGGCCCGGAAGTGGTCCTCGGAGAAGCGGTTTGGCCTGGAGGGCTGTGAGGTCATGATTCCAGCCCTCAAGACCATCATTGACAAATCCAGTGAGATGGGGATCGAGAATGTCATCCTGGGGATGCCACACAGGTGGGCCCCTTCCCTTCCCTCCACAGCCTTGTGCCTTCTCCTCCAGGCCCAGCATACTGAGGTGGAAGGAGGGGACAGAAATCAGAGCAGGGGTGTTGTGGGAGCTGGGGTCGAGGCAGAGTGGCCTAGAAGCTTCTCCGAGTCTCTGGGCTACTCATCACATGGAGCCAGGGACTAACCAGGTTCTCTCAGACTCAGTTTCTCTCTCACCATGTTGCCGCTGTCCCCAGGAGGGTCTGGATTTCAAAAAAGGAGTGCATCTTGCTTTGTGAGGTTCCTGAGGACGAGGAGATGTGAGGGACACGTCCCAGGGAAGTGAGGGTAGGGCCTGGGCAGGTGGCCCCAGGTTGGCATCCCCTGGAGGGAGGTTTCTGGAGGTGATCCAAGGGTCTCTTTCCCTGGCTGCCAGTTGACTGCACCTTTCCCTGTGAACTTGATAAAGACTTGGAAGGCTGGCCTGGCAACTGGGCTGGCCAGCTGGAGCCTGTGGGCAAATGAGGTATACAGCCTGGTGACAGAGCAAGGTGGCCAGGGGTCCTGCCGCATGGGGCGTAAGACGTGCTGAGCAGTTTGGGCGGCAACGTCCCTGTGTTTCCTGTGACTGATTCCGGCTGCTCACGGTTGGGCTAGCGCCAGATCTCATCAGCACGAGGGGTGTCCAGGTGCAGAGTGAGGAGGGTCCCCCTCCTGGGGGCTGGCCTGCTGGGAACCACGGGTTAGCGTGTCATAGGCTCTGTGCTCTGAGGGGCCCAGAAATGCCCAGTGTCCGGTCATAGGGTCAGCCAGAGCTGGCCCAGTGGTTGGAGGTGGCATGGGCCCACATGGCTTCAGTGGAACTGCGGGAGAGGATGGTGCTGGGCGGTCGGGGTGGCTCTGGGACCATGTGGTGGGGCTGGGCAGGCTCTCGGCCTGGGGAGGGACCTTGGGGGCCGAGGGGCTGTTCTAGGCTAGGTCTCCACAGTGGGGGAGGGGCCTCTGAGGCTGGAGGGCTTTGCCCAAAGGGGCTGAGGGATGTTCATACAGCTCCTGTGGCCCCACAGCCCTGCCCCCACAGAACAGGAGAGAGGCCCACCTGGAAGAGGGCTGCCCTTCCGTCACAGGGGGACACACGGCTGGAGGTTGGGCCAGGGTGTGTGCGGGCCTGGGGCTGGCGTCTACTGGTGGGTTATAGGGGGCAAGTTCTGAGTCGTCCCCTGTGCTCTCATCAGGCTGGAGCCCACCTCTGAAAACTGCCCCCCTGAGGGGAAGTTTAGGCTGGCCTGGAGAACCCCTGGTCCCTGGCTACTTTCCCACCCCCACCCCTCAGACCTCTACTCCCCTGGACAGGTCCTCTGGTAACTCCTGGTCTTAGGATCAGTCCAGTCCCCTCTCCCCTGTCCTGCTCCAGGATGCTGCTGGGCTGGGGTCGGGGATCATGTGTGAGCAGCTGTGAGGCGTTAGCAGTTTGAGGTCAAGATACTGGGTTGGGCTCGGCTTTTTGGTGGGGGCAAGTGGCATCCTGCTGTGAGGCTGGGTGGCTCCCTGCTCATGAAGGTCTCCTGAGTCTGAGACGTGTAGGGGGTTTCCTGCCCAGGGAGCTGGCCGGCCAGGACCGCTGATGTGCCCTGTAGGTGGAGACAGAATGAGAGGGCTGGGCCTCACTTGGGCTCCACTGGGGGGAGTGGGGTCCCCCACTCCTATGCTGATTCTGATAGGTCCCAGGTGGGCAGGGAGGATGGCAATGCTGGAGCCTGTGAGAAGAGGCGGCCTCTGTGCCAGGTGACAGCCCAGCCCCTCTGGCTCCAGGGGCAGGCTGAATGTGCTGGCCAACGTCATCCGCAAGGACCTGGAGCAGATCTTCTGCCAGTTTGACCCCAAGCTGGAGGCGG
The DNA here is from genome assembly GCA_031878705.1 of Tapirus indicus. Classification (NCBI taxonomy): domain Eukaryota; kingdom Metazoa; phylum Chordata; class Mammalia; order Perissodactyla; family Tapiridae; genus Tapirus; species Tapirus indicus. The sequence goes on from CM062921.1 coordinate 79,514,913, forward strand.
CAGACGAGGTGGGTGCCAAGCCCAGGTCCCAGAGCTCCTGGAGAGCCAGGTATTTGGGAGGTGGACTAGGAGGGGCTGGGCCAGGAGCTCCCAGGCTTAGACAGACCTTGAGATGGACAGACCTGCAGAAGAGTGGGAGAGAGGCTGGGGATGTTTGTGTGAGGCCACTGAGGCGTTTTGGAGCAGGTGCTATGATCTCTGATGGCTGGGAGAGCCCTTGGATAATCTGGGCCAAGCTCCCTGTTCCCAGCTAGGAGAACTGAGGCCCAGAGAGGTGCAGGGAAGTGCCTGAAGTTATTCACTTAAGCTTGTGAAGCCATACTTCTGTGCACCAAGTTCTGTCCACCAGCCCGGAAGGGCCCCCTCATGCACTGGTTGCCCAGGACAGCCTTGGGAGGTGAGGACGGTTTCCTGTGCCCACTGAGGAGCAAACATTTTTCTGCTTGCACCCCCTTCCTGGCCCGCATACATGTCATGCACGCCTCACGTCCCCTGCCTTTGCCCATGCTGAGCCCTCAGCACAGATGGCCTTCATATCTCCTCAGCTCTCTGCAGCTTTCACAGCCCTGCCCGTCTCCCCTTTTGGTGGCTCTCCTGGTCCTCCAGGCAGCGGACCCATCACTGCCTCCTCCGCCCCCCCTTACCCCCAGAACCTTCTCCAGATAGCGCACGTGTGTGTGCACATGTGTGTCTGTTTTCCCCTCCGGGCTGGTAGCAGGGTGAGGGCAGGGACCTCATCCCTGAAGCCCCAGCATCCAGCACAGGTGCTTGGTTTGTTAAAATGAATCACGTTAAGTGACTGCTGTAAGGTCACCCAGCGCTTTAGGCCAAAGCAGGAATAGAGTCCACATCTGCTGGCTCCCAGCCCAGAATCTGCCTGCCATCCTGTTCATTTTGCTCCAATACCCTCAACTCTCCAGTTCTCAGTTTGTTCTTCCGAAAATGGGGATAACAGCCCCTGCCCCCAGGATGGATGTGAGGAATCAAAGAGATGATGTGCGTGTAAACCATAAAACCTGAACAGAGGAGACTTAAAAAAGTATTTACTAGTTTTTTTTTAATTGAAAAAGAAATATGAGCTTTGTTCAAAAGAAAAGATTTTACAAGATTGAGTTTCCCTGGTGAGACCTTTTTCCTGTTCCCAGAGGCTCCACTGTGGCCAGTTTTTGTTTGTGTTAAGGTGTGTGCTTCCAGAAATGTTCCACGCAGGTACAAATGCACATATTTATCCTGTACAGCCTTATTGTGAAAGGCTGGGGGAGTGGCTCGTGATGCCGTTCGGCACGTTGTCCCTGTTTCATAGCAGCGCACAGGAGCGCCCCGAGCTTTGAGCGTCCCACTGGTTTACACCATCCCCTGTTGATGGGCATTTGGTTGCGGGAATGAGTGTCTTTGCACATGTGTGAGTATATTGTTAGATGGTGCCCAGGAGATGCTAAGGGGGTGGGACTGAATTCCCCTCCAAAGAGCTTGCAGACATCAGCGAGCCCACCCACAGTGTGTGGGAGGGTCCCAGGCCCCCATCCTCCCTTACTCTGTCAAATCTTTCCATCTTTGCCAATATGATGGATCCAAAAATGACTGCATTTTAACACATTTCTTTGTTATGAATTTAGTTGAGTATTTTTTTATGTGTTTTTAAGTCACATATGTCTCTTTTTTTCTGTGAATTCCTCTTCATGGCTTTTGCTCATTTTCCTATGGGTTTTTTGGGCTTTATCTTACTGATTTGTAGAAGTGCTTTTTTTGAGGAAGATTGGCCCCTGCACTAACATCTATTGCCAATCTTCCTTCTTTTTCTTTTTTATCCCCAAAGCCCCAGTACATAGTTGTATATCATAGTTGTAAAGTTGTAGCTCTTGTATGTGGGACGCTGCCTCTGCATGGCTTGATGAGCGGTGAGTACCTCCGTGCCCGGGATCCGAACCCCGGGCCACTGAAGCAGAATGCGCTATACCACCGGGCCGGCCCTAGAAGTGCTTTAAATATTGAAGGAGTTAGCCCTTTGCCTGCATTTGTCTTATAAATATTTTTCTCAGCTTGATTTTTTTCCCTTAACACTGCATGAATTTGCTTCCCCCATGACAAATTTATTAGATTTTAGCTGTCGTATCCTTTATGGCTTCTGAGGTTTGTACATTGTTTGGAGAGGCCTTCCCTACTCCAAGACCATAAAACATGTCACACTTTCCTCTGATACTATGACTTTGTCTGTTGCGTGTGCATTTTTGGTTCCTTTGGTATAAGGAGTTAGATAGGGGTCCAGTTCCACTGTTTGCCCAGAGGCCTGGCCGGTGGTCTCAGCACCACTTATGATCTGTCCTTCACTTCTCTGCTGTCACTGCCACTGACCGGCCCCTTCCTACTGATGCCTCACCCCTCTCCCTCTGCGGTCATTGATGCTGAGGGGACGGCCCTTGATAATGTAGAGGGGCTCTGATGCGGGAGTGGCTGGTCTGGCCTATGAGCCAAGGCCTAGGGGAACCTGCCTGCCTTTCTCAGGCCAGCTTGGAGGGCAAGGAGGGGCAGCGTGCTGGGGTAGGGGGATGGGAGGAAGAGGGTGTAGGTTAGAAGCAGCACAGCGTTGCTAGGGAGCAGAATCAGAGGCCGTCCCAGCCCCACTGTGGGCTTGTGTATCTGCCTGTCTGCCTTTCTGGGGTGGAAGGGGTGGGTTCGTCTCAGCTCACCTCAACCTTCAGGGCTCTGGAGACGTCAAGTATCACCTTGGCATGTATCACGAGAGGATCAACCGAGTCACGAACAGGAACATCACTCTGTCGCTTGTGGCCAACCCCTCCCACCTGGAAGCCGTGGACCCTGTGGTGCAGGGGAAGACGAAGGCAGAGCAGTTCTACCGTGGGGATACCCAGGGCAAGAAGGTGGGCTTGCCTGGGCCTTGAGAAGTGGGCTCTGAGGGGCTGGATCTGAGGACCTGGGCTCTGAAGGCTAGGCTCTGAGGGGCTGGGCCATAAGGGGTGACTTTGAGGGTTGATCTCAGAGGGTTGGGCCCTGAGGAGTGGATTCTGAGGGGTGGGCTCTGGGGGACTGGCCCATAAGGGGTGGGCACTGGGGATGGACTCTGAGGGGTGGGCTCTGAGGGTTGGTCTCAGAGGGTTGGGCCCTGAGGGGTAGACTCTGAGGGATGGACTCAGGGGTGGACTCTGAGGGGTGGGCTCTGAGGGGTGGACTCTGAGGGGTGGGCTCTGACGGGTGGGCTCTGAGGGATGGACTCAGGGGTGGCCTCTGAGGGATGGACTCAGGGGCGGACTCTGAGGGGTGGGCTCTGAGGGGTGGACTCTGAGGGGTGGGCTCTGAGAGGCTGGGCCCTGGGTCTCTGCAGTACAGGGGGCAGGGCCGCGATGTATGGACTAGGGCATGGGGGCTCCTCCTGGCTCACATCCTGCCCTGCAGGTCATGTCCATCCTGGTCCATGGGGACGCCGCCTTTGCTGGCCAGGGGGTGGTCTACGAGACCTTCCACCTGAGCGACCTGCCCTCTTACACCACCAATGGTACTGTGCATGTCGTCGTCAACAACCAGGTGAGGGTTTCGGCTGAATGCCAGGCCTCCTCAGGGTTGCCCATCCCTGAAATCCAGGCAGCACTGTGGGGGGAAGAGTGAGACGGTCCTGGGTTTAATCCCACTGCTCTGCCACTTACCAGCATGTGACTTCAGGCAAGGGGCCTGATCTCTCCAGCTTTGTTTCCTGGTCTGTGGAAATGGGAGATATATACCTATACATACATGTATATATATGTACACACAGCACATGTATATAGAGATATATACATCCATATATAGATCTTGGAGTAAGTTGTAAGGACAAAGGAATACAGGTGTAACTAGCGCCTAGCACAGAGGCTGGATATGTAGCTAGATGCTCTCTTTAGCTCTCTTTAGGAACCAGTCTGTCTTAGAACATGACTGTCGCAGGCTTGTATGGCAGCTGTGGTTAATAACAGCTCTTCTGAGTCTATAAAGCCACAGGTCAACTGCCTTAATTGCATTAAGTCATTTAATCTTCACAGAATAACCATGTGAGGTAGGAATTGAATGAGCCCTTTTTATAGATGAGGAAACTGAGTCTTCGGAATGTAAGTACTTTGCCTAAGATTGTGCAGTTAGTAACTGGTGGGCCTGGGATTTCCCCCAGGCTGCACTTCTCCCTTCCACCGTATATAAAAATGATAGCAGAAGAAAAGAGTGGGCACAGTTCCCCAGTGGTGCTGCCATCCCCGTGGGACCTGCTGCTGTGTCTGGTTTCAGGCCATTCACCCGTTACCCCTTCATGTCCTACGTGCCTCCTGGGCACACCTGGTGGTCCTCGAGGCAAAGACCCCCCCCGCCCCAGCTCCTTGGGCCACTGGTCTAGCTTTAGTAAACAGAGGTGCTCCCAGTTCTTCCTGCTTTTGCAGATTGGCTTCACCACAGACCCCCGAATGGCCCGCTCCTCACCATACCCCACCGACGTGGCCCGCGTGGTCAACGCACCTATCTTCCACGTGAACTCAGACGACCCAGAGGCCGTGATGTATGTGTGCAGTGTGGCAGCTGAGTGGAGGAACACCTTCAATAAAGACGTGGTGGTGGACCTGGTGGGTCTGGGGCGCTGAGGTCAAAGTGGGGGGCGCGCAGCTGGTCCCTGCCTTGCTGAGCCGGCCAGCTCTGCAGCGTCTTCAGCAGTCAGGGCTGTGGGTGCTTCTTGGATGGAGGGTTTTGTGCCGCCAGAAACAATCTGCAGAGGCTTAGGGGCGGGGTATTCAGTGATAAGGGGTAGCAGAAGGCTTTCAGGGACCTCACAGGGTGTGGCCTGTCAGATGTGCCCCAGTTATGCAGTGACTAGGCCATCTACACTGCCTGGGGGCAGGGGCTGAGTCCCCTTTCCCCCATTGTCCCTGCAGGTCTGTTACCGCCGGCGTGGCCACAATGAGATGGACGAGCCCATGTTCACACAGCCGCTCATGTACAAGCAGATCCACAGACAGGTGCCTGTGCTGAAGAAGTACGCAGACAAGCTCATCGCCGAGGGCGCGGTCACCCTGCAGGAGTTTGAGGTGGGCGGATGGGTTCATGAGCACCTGGGATCAGCCTCAGTGGAGCCAGGACCCTGGGGTGGTTGCTGATGTTACCAGCCCAGTGCTGGGCACTGGCAGTTTAAGAAAGTAGCCAATATGGTCCTTGTCCTCAACAGCCCCCGGTTATCAAGGGAACAGAGGACCAAAGACGTTTACAGACTGGTGGGCCACAGCAAATGCTGTGATGTGGGAAGTCCAGCCTCAGGCAGGAGTCTAGGAAGGCTTCCTGCAGTAGGTGGCCCTGAGCTGGGTTTGTCCCACAGCCATCTATGCATGTGTTGGTCCTCTTGCCTTCAGAGCAAGGAGTATGAATCCTCCCCAGGTCTCCTCCAAGTCTGTTGCTGAGCAGGAGGGATCCCCCTTGAACTCTGAGACCTTAGCCTCTGGCCACAAGGTCCCTGCAGTCCAGCACACAGAGAGTTCTAGAACTTGGTGAGGTGGACCAAGGCTTATGAGTCTGGATTTACCCTCCAGCCTCTGGCTTCCCAGGGCGTCACTGACTCAGTCCGTGCCTTCATCCTGATTTCAGGAAGAAATTGCCAAATATGACCGGATCTGTGAGGAGGCGTACGGCAGATCCAAGGATAAAAAGATCCTTCACATAAAGCACTGGCTGGACTCCCCCTGGCCCGGTGAGCGAGTGCTGTGGCTGAGGGTGATCCGCCTGGGCCCTGCAGTCTGGCACTGGGACGAGGACTATAGGGGCCCTGGAGGGGGGCAGTCACCGCCCAGCCCAGGGACTGCGGGCTCTGTCCCTGAGACCCCTGAGGCTTTGTGGGGCCGATTGCTGCAGGTTGGAGTAGGCCAGAGTAGAGGGGAGATGGCATAGCCCTAGGAGCATGTGTGATCAGCTCCTCTCTGAAAGGGAGGCCTGGACCAGGGTGGACACCAAGTGGAGAGAGTCCTGGGGAGGGCTGCTTCATGGTCCCAGACCTGACGTTGTGCCCCGCAGGAGATGGCATCGGGTCAGGGAGGTCTGGCATGTGTCCCCACTTCATTGTTGGTGGTCAGCTGAGCCCTTGGAGCCCTGGGGGTGGTGCTCAGAGGGAGGGTGGCCTCCCTGGGGTGGAGCTAGATGGCTCTAACTCTGGACCCAGGGAGTAGCCTGCGCAGGAGCCCAGAGGAGGATGTGGGGTGGGTGTAGGAGCAGGAGCCGGGGCTGTCAGCTGTAACAGGTCCTGAGGATGGGCTCAGGGTGGAGTCCGAGTGCCTGGTGGGCTTAAGTAAGGGGCAGGCCCCTGAGTCCTGTGGAGGCAGGCTGACTGGGGGATCGGAGGCCCGACCGCCACCCAAAAGTTCATGGAGACTCTGCCCTCTCAGGCTTCTTCAATGTGGATGGGGAGCCCAAGAGCATGACGTGCCCAGCCACGGGCATTCCTGAGGACGTGCTGACCCACATTGGTGACGTGGCCAGCTCTGTGCCCCTGGAGGACTTTAAGATCCACACTGGTGAGGTTGCTGTGCAGGTTCTAGCATGGGCCGCTGTCCCAGACCTGACATTGTGCCCCATGGGAGATGGCATCAGGGGTCAGGGAGGCCTGGTCTAGGTCCCCACTTGGTTGTTGGCTGGTCAGCTGAACTCTCAGAGCCTCGTCTGTGCCCCCGTGAGTTGCCCACGATAGGTAACAGCTCCTCTCAGGGCGAGCAAATGTGGACACCACACTTCCAGCTGGGAGCCAGTGATCAGGCACCTTGGATTTCCCAGTGCCTTTGCTGGGGCGTCCCTGGGTCAGGCAGAGGGAGAACAGGGAAGCAAGGGCTTCCCGCGGAGGGGGCAGTTGGGCCTGAAATGTTGGGGGTAGGTGGGAGTGCTGGGCTTGCAGGGGACCTGGATGGATGACAGGGTGACCCCGTGGCTCCTGCGTGAGCTGGGCTAGTAGGTGGTCCCTGGGTGCACTGGCTGGCATCTTGTGGCCACTGTGGCTTCTGCTCGGGCAGCCTGGAGGGCCCCCATGGTGGTAGGGGGGTGCCTGCACACCCTCTGATCAGCCTGTGGGAGTTCCAGGGCATTCCTCCAGTGTGCTCGGAGGCCCAGGTGGCCTGGGGCGCCCACTCTGTGCATGTCACCGGGCGTCTGTGCAGGTTTAGGGCTCACTGGAGCCCAGCATGGGCCGGGTGCCTGGGCTGAAATCCAAGCACCTTTATGGCTCTGTGATCATGAGTAAATTCCTTTCCTCTTCTGAGCCTCAGTCTCTTCATCCGGAGAGTGGGGACAGCCGGTACTGCCCTTGTGGGGTTGTGAGGAGTGTACACGACTCTGCACACAGATGCCTACCACAGTGTCTCGCATGTGGCAGACGCTTGCCCAGTGGTACCTTCTCCTTCTTGCAGGGAGGGAGGCTGGTGGGGATGGCGGGCTCAGGCCTGCCCGTCGTTTTGGTTGGAGTGGGGTTCTCGGAGGAGGTGTGCCTGGCCCTGGGCCTCCTGCGGGAGATGTGTACACTGAACACATACACACCTGGGTCAGGACCTCAGTGCTATGGCTGTCCCAGGTGGGGTGGCCAAGCACCTGCATCCCTCAGGCTGGCCCTTCTCTCCCGCAGGCCTCTCTCGCATCCTGCGGGGCCGTGCAGACATGATCAAGAAGCGGACGGTGGACTGGGCGCTGGCAGAGTACATGGCCTTCGGCTCCCTGCTCAAGGAGGGTATCCACGTGCGGCTCAGCGGGCAGGACGTGGAGAGGGGCACGTTCAGGTAAGGGCAGGGGGCTCTGGGGCCCAGGCTCTGTGGGCGTTAGCCTTGTCCCCATCGAGCCCTTGGGGCGCTGAGAGCTCAGCTGTGCTTGGAGTTTCCCAGAGTCAGCCCGGGACTCTGGAGTGGAGCTGGCCCTTCCTCCTCTTCCTAGGCCTTGTCTGCAGTGCCCAGGGAGGGCCCTTGTTTGCCTGAGGTATTCACGCGTAACCCCAGAAGCATCCCCAGCCCCTGCCCTTTAGCCAAGCCGTCAGAGAGCTGCTGGGCCTCTTCTCTACCCCCATGGGCAAGCGTGCTGAAGTGACCGCTTGGCCCAAGCTGTTGGTTGATATCAAGCCTTGTGGCCATCTGTGGTTCTCAAGATCCTTTTTTTTCTGTCAAGTGCTGTCAAGTCAGCTCCCACATCTTGCTTGTTTGCAGTAGTTTTGAGTCTAGATGAAGGACCTTACACTTGTCAGTGTCCCCATCCCATTTCCTCTGTTTGGGCCCCAGATGTTATGGAACCATAACTTGGTCACTGCCATGTTAGTGTCATTGGACAAGCTGTCTTTCTCATGCCCCAGTCACTGTCACTGCTGGCCCTGCTCCAGCCAGGGCACGGGAGCCGCTCCGTTGCACCTGGAGCTGCATCGGTCCTCACCAGGCTTGGGGGTCAGCCAGGTGGCCCCCCTTGCACAGCAGTTGCTGCTTCCTACGAGCCTGGGCAGAGCAGGAGAGGGACAAAGGGGAGCAGGGTGGGCAGGAGGAAAGCGCCCCAGAAGTGTGGCCTCCTAGGGTCTCAGGCTCCGCCCAGCACCTGGGAGGTTGGCAGGGCAGGTCTCATTGGTCCAAGCCGAGACTCTCAGGTGGTGCTCCAAGACCCCCAGGGCAATGTGTGCGGACACCACACACCGTGCGCTGGGGAGGCTGCCTGTAGGAGGGACCAGATCACTCTGGCTTTCCAGGGCCCGCTCCATGTCACCATCCTGTGGGACTGTCAGGTTTCCTGGCACAGTGACGAAGGCTTGCCTGCCTCCTGCTGCCTGACCCACCTGCTCTGGGTGAACAGTGCCAGTCCACCTGCTTTCCCGGCCTTCCTGGTCTGTCTCTCTCCAGCCACAGACACCACGTGCTCCATGACCAGGAAGTTGACCGGAGGACATGCGTCCCCATGAACCACCTTTGGCCTGACCAGGCCCCCTACACCGTGTGCAACAGCTCCCTCTCAGAGTATGGAGTCCTGGGTAGGTCAGAAGTCTGCCTGCAGGTCAGGTGGGCCCTGAGACACCTGGGGCTGGGAGGGAGCCAGAGTCAGGACCTGGGAGGAGCTGGAGAGGCTTAGAGGCCCCCAGGTGGACCTGGGTCCTGAGACAGCCCCAAGGGACAGTGACTGGGCTGCCCTCACCTGAGGCCACGTGGGAGATGAGGTCCTGTCCCATCTATCCTCTCAGGGAGCTCAGTTAGGGGCCCCTGTTTGCCTGGGTGGGGGCTCTGTGGATATCGGAGCCCGTCCCTGGGCATCAGTGGGCCCAGACAGAAAACCGCATAGAGACTACTGTGGGAGGTAGGCACTGACCGGCCCTGATCCTGGCCTGCCCACCCCCATGTTCCTGACCCCCATCTCGCCTCCTGTGCGCTATACACAGCAGCCTTGTCTCAAGATCCCCTCCCTAGGCTCTGGGCTTCTCAGACTATATCCCCTGTCCTCTCTCTCCCTTGGCTTGACCTCTAGCTGGCCTGCTTCCTTCTTCATGGCTTCCTCGCAGAAGCAGGAATGCCGCCAGAGACCAGCTGCTCCCTCTGGGGAGTTGCCTCTGGGGCTGTTCCTGCCCCTTCCTGTCAGCAGCCCTGCACATATTTTGAGGGACTTCTTTTGGCACACGGGCCCTGCTGCCTCCCCGGGGTATCTTTGGACTTGGCTCCTGGTCTAGATAAGGCTGAAGCTAGCCATACATGAGCTCAGGGCTGAGGGTGGCATCTCTGGGCATGTTGTTGGCTCCCAGGAAGTGAGATCCTGGCCTTTGGGCCCCAAGGAGTCCCTGGGCTCTTCCTGGCCTGCTGGGAAGGATGGGTGAGGCAGAGAGGATGTATGAGGAAGGGCTGGGTTTGACTGGAGCCACCGCCCCTTGGTGACAGCACGTGGCAGGCTCCATCTCAGTGTCTTCTGTTTAGGCTTTGAGCTGGGCTACGCCATGGCCAGCCCCAATGCCCTGGTCCTCTGGGAGGCTCAGTTTGGTGACTTCCACAACACAGCCCAGTGCATCATCGACCAGTTCATCAGCACGGGTCAGGCCAAGTGGGTGCGGCACAACGGCATCGTGCTGCTGCTGCCCCACGGCATGGAGGGCATGGTGAGGGCCGCTGTGGGAGCTGGGGGCCGGTGGAGAGGGTGGGTAGACCTTTGGCCGCTTGCAGGGTTGGGGGGTATGTACCTTCCAGCCTCCTGGAACACATGGTCTGCTCGGGTGAGGCCTGCGTGGGTGTGTGTTGCTGCTGCTGAAGATGACGGTGCTGCTGTTACAGGCAATAGAAGTAGCTGACGTGTCTGAGAGCTTGCTGTGTGCCAGGCTCTGTTTAAAACCTTCGCTGTGGGGGCCGCCCGGTGGTGCAGCGGTTTAGTCCGCGCTTGGCAGCCCGGGGTTCGCGAGCTCGGATCCCGGGCGCCCGCCGACGCACTGCCTGTCAGCCATGCCGTGGCGGCGTCCCATATAAAGTGGAGGAAGATGGGCACGATGTTAGCCCAGGGCCAGTCTTCCTCAGCAAAAAGGGGAGGATTGGCGACGGATGTTAGCTCAGGGCTGGTCTTCCCCACAAAAAAAAAAAAAAAAAAAAAAAACCTTCGCTGTGTATTAACTCTTCCAGTCCTTACAACGCCTTAATGAAGTAGGTCCTATTCGCACTTTCCAGTGAGGAAACTGAGGTGCAGAGAGGTGGAGTAGCTTGCCCTAGGTCACACAGCTAGAAGCTGGGATTTGAACTTACACTGTGCAGTATTGCCTGTCCTCTGGTCCTCTCCTGGGTGACCAGCCTGTGCAGTCACACATGGGGGAGAAGAAGGATGTGCAGGCCAGCGGGGGAGGGAAGGGGGAGCAGAGCATCATGAGATGCCACCCCGGTGGGCATGCAGTCTGACCAGTTGGGGAATGGGCAGGCTGTACTGGCTGTAGGGGCATCATGGAGCAGGGTGGGCTCAGCCACTGCCTGGCTGTGTGACCTGGGGCAAGACCTTCCTGCCCTGGATGGTCGGGCTGCAGTGGATGTCCCTGAGGGCCTGTTCAGCTTGGACTGGTCATCTGGTCAGGGACCGATCACCGCTGTCGTCACTGAGTGGCTGTTCAGAGCCAGGACTCGCTGTGCCAAGCACCTTACACGCCCTGTGTAATCTGTGGAAGCCTCCCAGCTGGACTGGGCGGTCAGTCCTGTTCCCATTTCACACGGGAGGAGAGAAGTGGCGTGACCTGCCCAAGGTCACCCAGCGGTAAAGGTGGCTGGTTGCTCACGGGGTGGAGCTTGAGCCGGACAGGGCGGGGAGGGTTGGGCTGGCCTGGCTGGTGCCTGTGGTGCTGGGTCCTTGGGGTGTCCCCACTAAGGCAGGGGCAGGTGGCGGCTGTGGGGCAGGTCACCCCTGTCCCACGGGGAGCCGGCTTGGAGGTCAGTGTGCCCTGTGGAGCGGAGCAGCCCGCGAGGGCAAGGGCAGGGGTAGAAGTCAGACCTGGGTGAGAATCTGCCCCTTCTGGCTGAGAGACCTTGGGGTTCTTTTTTAATCTCTTTGCCTGTCACCTTCTTCATCTGTAAAGTGAGGAAGGAAGTGTCTGCTTCATGGGGCTGCTTTCAAGATTAGTGAATCGTGTGTATGGGGCCCTAGAACCGTGCCTGGCGCGTGGCAGGAGCTCAGTAGACAGCAGCTGCTGTAGGTCAGAGCTCTGGAGAAAGAGCATCTCAACTTGTTCTTTTTGCCTTTTCCTCCCACCCCACGTTCCCATGTGCGGCTCTGGCCAGACCCTCCTCTGAGGATGCCCTCCCTACTCTTGTCTCACATCCCTGGTTGCTTCCTGTGGTTCAGGTGCCACAGTGAGGGCACCTCCTCCGAGAAGCTGTCCAGACTCTCCCCTGAGCCCCAGATGCCTGCAAGGGGCGTCTGTCCTGTGTGACAGACCCTCCACCAGACTCAGGCCAGCTCGGCCATATGGCATTTGTTTCTAGGGCCCGGAGCACTCCTCAGCGAGGCCCGAGAGGTTCCTGCAGATGAGCAATGATGACTCGGATGCCTACCCGGTGAGTGCTGCTGCCCTCCCCCAGGACAGACACACCCTACTGTGCCTGCGAGGCCAGGGCGTGGGTGCCACAGGCGAGCCACCTCCCAGCCACACCCTGTCCCCCCAGGCGTTCACCGAGGACTTCGAGGTGAGCCAGCTCTATGACTGCAACTGGATCGTGGTCAACTGCTCCACACCGGCCAGCTACTTCCACGTGCTGCGCCGGCAGATCCTGCTGCCCTTCCGCAAGCCAGTGAGCCACCCGCCCCGGGTGTCACCATAGCAGCGCGGGGACCAAATGTGGGGAGCCCTGGCCAGGCGGAGGCAGCAGGCAGCTGGACACGTGTTTCCCTTCCAGCTGATCATCTTCACACCCAAATCTCTGCTGAGGCACCCAGAGGCCAAGTCCAGCTTTGACCAAATGGTGTCTGGTATGTGCCTGGGCGTGTTGGGGAGGTGGCTGGTGTGGGGCCTGGTGGCCCATGCCATGGCCTCTGCTCCTGGGGCTCTTCTGTCCTCACCTCCGTCTGTGGCTGCAGCAGCTCCCAGCTCGGTCCTCCTGGGTTGGAAGGTTGGTGCTGTGTCCGGCTGGGTCAGTTGGGCTGAGCACCAGGGACAGGAGTGCACTGGGCCCCCCCGGCTACCCAGCAGGGCCAGCCTGGCTGCGCCAGAGAAGCTTAGAGGCAGGAGGCCTGGTGGAGGTCTGCCTAGTTTGTGGGGCACTGAGTATCATTCATTCATTCATTCATCAATTTTTTCACTCATGAGCCAAACAGACGTTACTGGCCCTGGGGAGCCGGTGCCCCCTCCAGGAGCTCTCAGCCTTGTTTACCTGGGAGTTGGAGATCAGATAAAGCACCTGAAGGACCAGGTGTTGGAACTGAGATGTGACCCAGTGGAGGATCAGGGAGGGACAGGTGTGGGGCCCTGAGGCTTGACAGAGCTGAGCTGTCTCGGAAAACAGTCCTGGGTAGTAGGGCGGGGCAGGGACTGGCCAGGAAGGGCCTCAGCAGTGGGGACAAGTGTGTGTGTTTCACCTGTGTGTGTTTGGGTGTCCCGTCTGGTGTGGGCAGGTGGCTGAGCTGGCAGTTCAGAGCTCTGGCGTTGGGGCTGGACCGCCTGGGCTGAACTCCGGTGCTGGCTTTCCTGTGGTGGGGCCTGGCAGCCAGTAACCCTCTGTACCTCAAGGTCCTCACCTGGGACGCAGGGACACCACAGTAGCTTCCTTAGAGATTTCGGCCGTGTGTTTGGTCTGGTGCCTGGCACGTGGCGTGAGCTCAGGAAGGGAAAAGGGACAGACCTCGGAGCTGGGGGCTCAGCCCCGTGGCTGAGGCGGGGGAGGGATGTGCAGTAAGATGACAGCTCACCTCCCAGCTTGGTGATTGGGTGGCTGGAGTACGCGCAGGAGGTGGGCACAACTGGATGGGAGCAGGTTTGGAACAATGATGCCGTCAGACGGGGGCATGATGTCACCTCTGTCCCCTCCAGTGGCTGTCCCCATCATACTCCACCCCCAGCCATCACCTTGGATGTTGATGCTGCTGGGGCTCTGCTCTTGGCTCCAGCTCCTGTCTCCACCCCTCTCCCAGTGACATCTCAGTGTGCCATCTGTCCCCTGCTCCGTTGTTTGGTTTGAAAGCTGCCCATTGTAGCCACAGATCTAAATCTGGGGTCGTCTCAGTGGCCAGGGAGAGCCTGGGGGTGCCTGGGATGCAGTTCCCAAGTTGTTCCAGCCCCTGTGGGAGCCAATGCCCCTGCCATGCCTGTCGGTCCCCCAGGGACCAGCTTCCAGCGGGTGATTCCTGACGATGGGGCTGCGGCGCGCGCTCCTGAGCGGGTGCGGCGGCTCGTCTTCTGCACGGGAAGGGTGTACTACGACCTGGTGAAGGAGCGGAGCGGCCGGGGCCTGGAGGAGCAGGTGGCCATCACGCGCCTGGAGCAGGTACGCCTGAGCTCCTTGTCTGGCCAGAGTGATGGACGAGGTCAAATCGCCAGCCCCCAGGCTCTGGGCAGCATGCCAGGCAGGGCCAGGGTTGGGGCCCGTGAGGGGATCTGTGGCTGCCCTCCTGGGGGCACGTCCCCCCCTTTCCCCTGGCTGTGCTCCCCTTTCTCCCTGCCTGCCCCAGATCTCGCCGTTCCCCTTCGACCTGATCCAGCAAGAGGCAGAGAAGTACCGAGGCGCAGAGCTGGTGTGGTGCCAGGAGGAGCACAAGAACATGGGCTACTATGACTACATCAGCCCGCGCTTCATGACCCTCCTGAGCCGGGCGCGGCCCATATGGTACAAGGCTGGGTGCTGAGGGTGCCCGCCACCTACCCCTCGCCTCTGCCGGGCCTCAGGCTCCGTCCTGGCTCTACCCACCCCGTTTGCTTTGTTACCCGGAAATGGCCACTGCCCTTCTCTGGGCCGTGTTGGAAACTCAGGGGTTGGGCCCCAAAGTCCCTGCTGGTTCTGTGACTGTCAGTGACAGGCCGGCTTCCCCATCAGGGATCCCTATCAATTTCTGGAGAGTAAACCTTGATTTTGTTCTGCAGTTAGAACTAATTAGAGCATCTCCGGCATGTCCCAGAGCTCCTGCCTTTGATCTTAGGCCAATTGCTTAGTCTCCTGGAGTTCAAGCTCTTCACCTCTGCAGCAGGGTGATGATAAGGATTAGAGCCGTGCAGTCCTGGGGCAGGAGCTGGGCCAGGCCCAGCCCTCCTTGTAGCTTGACTCTCCTCCCCCAGGTATGTTGGTCGTGACCCAGCAGCTGCACCGGCCACAGGAAACAGGAACACTCACCTGGTGTCTCTGAAGAAGTTTCTGGACACTGCCTTCAATCTCCAGGCCTTTGAGGGCAAGACCTTTTAGAAGAGCTGGACATGGTCTGGCTGGTCTTGTTGGGGGGTTGGCTGTCGGGACCCCCAGGATAAAGCATACGCAGTGATTGAGGCCAAGGAGCAGGCACCGCTGGCTTCGGTATTACGCCTCCTCGAGCCTTCGTGTTTATTTCGGGACCTATTAGGACTGAGAAAGCCAGTGGGGTCTGATAGATGGGATGTCATTCTGGAGTGTGTCCCCAGCTGCCCTGGTCTTTCTGGAATGTTTGTGTGGCTTCTCCATCTGTGACGTTCATGTCTCTGCAGACAGCCACCCAGGAGCCCGTGTCACTGGTCTCTGTCTCCCATCCTGGCAGATCTGGCTGCTGCTCACCCTGTCCTTGTTCATCTGTAGATTCGAGGGTGTTCTCCTTTGTGCTCTTAGAAATAGAGATTTCAGCAATAACACTCAGGTGAAGCAGGACCATGCCAGGTGATTTATCTGTGCTCAGTTTTATGGGGCGTGTCATAATGAGATGTGTCAGCTTCTGTGTGAAATACAGCCGCAGCTCACATGTACCAAAGGAGAAAACCAAATAACAGAGAAATAAAACAATGCTTAAGAGAGATTTTCTGTTTTCATTTCATGTTGTCAAAGTGGGGGAAGAGGCAGATGGTTTAGAGAGGGCAGGGAATGGGGAGAAGGAAAAAACCCAACATGTGGAGGATAAACTATCTGCCTCCATTGGGCAGGTTTTCCCAGGAGCACCAGGCAGTGTTTGCAGATCTGTGGGCATCTCCACTCCTTAGCCTTGTGTTGTTGTAGCCCAGCAAGGATGCTGGGGAAGCCGCAGCCCAGGAGGGACATTTTGCTTTCTGCAAATCATTTGTTCATTTATCTCCTTCTCAGAGCACTTCCTCTGTGCTAGACGCTGTGGCCTGGGGTGAAAGAGGCATGCATCTGTGTACTGGCTTTTCCAATTCAGGAGTCCAGCTGGGGAGATGTATAAACAGTTTAATTCACTGAGTTACCAGTTATGTTGGAGTAAGTGCAGAGGGTTGTGGGAGTCAAGGAAGGCTCCCCGAAGGAGGTGGTGTTTGAAGGAAGAAGAGTCTTACAGGAGAACACGGGAGAGATGAGTCTCCCATGGAGCAGACCCAGAAATCTGACTGTGGTGTTAGGGTGCAGCAGCCTGTGCACTGAACGTATACACTGAGGTGATTAAAGAAGATCTAATAAATGGAGAGTTATATCGTGTTTACCGATTAGATGGGTTAGTGTTGTTAATAATCAATTCTTGCCAAATCGATCTACATTCTATGCTATCGCTGTCCAAATTACATTAAACTATTTTGTGGAAATTGACAAGTTGATTCTAAAATTTATATATAAATACTTAAATAACCAATACAGCTTTGAAAAGGAAGGATCCAGAAGACTTACACTGCCTAATTTCAAGATTTATTATAAAGCTACAATAAAAGCTTGCTGGGATTTTGATTGGGATTGTGTTGACTCTATATATCAATTTCAGGAGAAATACCTTCCAACCCACAAATATGTTCTATATCTCCATTTATTTATATCTTTAAATTTACTCAGCAATGTTTTGTATTTTTTCAGTGTACAGATATAACACATATTTAGTTAAATTTATCTGTAATTTTTTCTAGCCATCATAAATGGTATTTTTAAAATTTCACTTTCTAATTTTTCATTCCTAGCATATTAGAATGCAATTTATTTTTATGTAATGTGACCAGACTTACTAGTTCTAATGGCTTTTTAAAATAGATTCCCTTGAATTTTCTACAAAGACAGTCGTATCATCTCCAAATAGTTTTATAATTTCTTTTACAATCTTTGTGCATTTTATTTATTTTTCTTGCCTTATTGCACTGGCTAGGACCTCCTGTAATGTGTTTAATAGAAGTTGTAAGAAGTTGCCTTGTTCCTGTTCTTAGGGAGAAAGCATTTAGTCTTTCGTCATTAAGCATGATGTTAACCAAAGTTTTTTCTTGGTTGTGCTTTCTCAGGTGGAGCAAAATTTCTTTTATTTGCATTTGCTGAGAGTTTTTATAAGGAATGGGTATAGGATTTCAGCAGTATTTTTCCCTCTCTATTGAGATGATCATATAGTTTTCTTCCTTAGTCTATTAATATGGTAGATTACATTGATTGACTTGAATATTAAGTCAACTTTGCATTCCTGGGATAAGCCCATTTGATCATGATGTGTTATCCATTTGTATGTTGATGGACTTGATTTACTAAAATTTTGGTTAGGATTTTGCATCTCTGTTTATGAAGGAACATATATCTATGTTCTTTAGCTTTTTTTTTGTAATGTCTTTGTCATGTTTTGATATCAATTGAGAAATATTCCATCATCTCCTATTTTCTGGAAGAGATTGTGTAGACATGGTATTAATTCTTCTTTAAATATTTAGTAGAATTCACCAGTGAAGATACCTGGGCTTAGAGTTTTCTTTGTGGGAAGGTTTTAAACTATGAATTCAATTTCTTTAATAAATTTAGGGCTGGTCATGTTGTTTTCTCTTGAGTGAGCTTTGGTAGTTTTTTATCTCTTGTGGACTGAATTGTGCCTCCCCCAGATTCAAATGTTGAAGTTCTAACACTCAGTACTTCATAATTCAGAGATAGGGCCTTTAAAGAGGTAATTAAGTTAAAATGAGGACATTAGGGTGAGCCCTAATCCAGTATGACTGGTGTCCTTGTAAGAAGAGGAGATTAGGACATGGACATGCACACAGGAAGACTATGTGAAGATACAGGGAGAAGATGGCCATCTACAGGCCAAGGAGAGAGGCCTCAGAAAAAACCAACCCTATTGATACCTTGATCTCAGACTTCTAGCTTCCAGAATTGAGAAAATTAATTTCTGTTAATTAAGCCACCCAGTCTGTGGTACTTCGTTATGGCAGTCCTAGCAAAGTAATACAGAGTCTTTCAAGGAATTTATCTATTTCACTAAGTTGTTGAATTAGCATAAAATTGTATAGGGAAATAAAAATCAAAACTATAAGAGATCCTACCTCACACTCGTTAGAATGGCTACTATCAAAAAAAAACCCAAAACAGATGTTGATGGGGATGTGGAGAAATTGGAACCTTTGTGCACTTTTGATGGGAATGTGAAATGGTACAACTACTATGGAAAACAGTTTGGCAGTTCCTCAAAAAAATTAAAAATAGAATTAACTAGCAATTCTGTTTCTGGGTATATACTCGAAAGAATTGAAATCAGGATCTCAAAGATATATTTGTACATTCATGTTCACAGGCGCATTGTTCACAATAGCTAAAATGTGACAGCAACCCAGTGTCCACTGATGGATGAATGAATAAGAAAAATGTGATACATACATGCAATGGTATATTCAACCTTAAACAGGAAGGAAATTCTGACGTATGCTACAACCTGGATGAACCTTGAGGACATTATGCTGAGTGAAATAAGCTAGTCACAAGAAGATAAATACTGTATAATTCCACTTATATGAAGTACTTAGAGTATTCAAAATCATAGAGACAGAAGCAGAATGGTGGTTGGCAGGGCCTGGGAGAAGGGGGAAATGGGAAATTGTTATTTAATGGGTATAAAGTTTCAGTTTTGCAAGATGAAAAGAGTTCTTTTGGTGGATGATGGTGATCTACCATATTACAAGTGTATTTAATACCACTGATCTGTACACTTAAAAATGCGTAAGATAGTAAATTTTATGTGTATCTTACCACAATAAAAGAAGTTGGGGAAAAAAATGTTCACAGTATCCCCTTATTATTCTTTTAGTGTCTGTAGCCTCTATAGTGATGTCTTCTTTCATTGCTGATTTTGGCAACTTATGTCATCTTTTTTTCTGACAATTCTGACTAGCGTTGTTCAAAATCTTTTCAAAGAACCTACTTTGGTTTTATTGATTTTCTCTTTTTTTTTTTTCCATTTGATGTGTCATTGACTTGGCTCTCATCTTTATTCTTATTTTAAGATTCATTTGTTCTTTTTGTAACTTTCTTCAGGTAGATGTTTAGATCACTGATTTTAAACCTTTATTGTTTTCTAATATAAATGTTTAATGCTATCCATTTCCCTCTAAGCAATGCTTTAATTGCATCCTACAAATTTTAATAGACTGTATTTTCATTTTAATTCAGTGGAAAATATTTTCTAATTTCCTTTGTGATTTCTTATTTGACCCATGGGTTATTTAGGAATATATGGTTTAATTTCCAAATGTTTGGGTATTTTTTTCACATCTTTCTGTAATTGATTTTTAGTTAGTTCTGTTTTGATCAGAGAACATATCTGTATTAATCCTTTTCAAATTTACTGAGCCTTGTTTTATGCCCCAGAATATAGTCTATCTTGGTGATGTTCCTTGTAAACTTGAAACGAATGTTTATTCTGCTGCTGTTGGGTGGACTCTCTCAGAAATACCAATCAGGACAGGTTGGTTGGTAATACTGTTTAAGACTTTTATATCCTTACTGATTTTTTGGTCTATCAGTTAATGACTGTCAAAATGCCCAAATATATGTGTGGTTTAGTCTGTTTTTCCTTTCAGTTCTATCAGTTTTTCCTTTATATGTTTTGAAGTTTTTTTTATTAGATGCAACACCTTTAGAATTATTTTTTTGATGAATCAATCCCTTTATCATTATAACATCTTTCTTCTTGCTAATAGTCCTTCTGAATTCTGCTTTGTGTGATATTAATATAGCTACTCCAGCTTTCTTTTGCTTTGTGTTTGAATGGTATCTTCTTTCATTTTTAACCTATCTGTATTATTATATTTTAAATGATTTTTCTTGTAGACAGCATGTAGTTGGACCTTTATATTTTATCTGATCTGATTATCTCTGCCTATTAATTGGAGTGTTTAGATCTTCATTGTCCAAGGGGGTACTCAGTAGCCATATGTAGCTATTTAAATTTAAAATAATTAAAAGTAAACAAAATAATTCAGTTCGTCACTTACATTAGCCACATTTCAAGTGCTCAGTAGCCACATATGGGTAGTAGCTATTGTATTGGATGGCACTGATTCAGAACATTTCCATCAATATAGAACATTCTCTTGGGCAGCACTGGTACGCCATTCTTATTTAATGTGGTTATGGATATGGTTGGGTTTAAACCTATTAGCTTGCAGTTTGTTTTCTTTCTGTCTGGTCAGTTCTTTATTCCCCCTTTCCTCTTATTCTGCCTTGTTTTGGATTATTTTTTACTATTCCATTTATCTCTGCTACAGACTTACTAAGTATCCTGTTTTGTTTCTATTTTTATTAGTAGTACCGTTAGGATTTATGTCTATGCCTTCAACTTATCACAGTCTACAATCAAATAATATTATGATACCTCATACATAGTCTAATTATCTTACAATGGTTTACTTCCATTTTCCCCTTCTATTCTTTGTGCTAATTTGGTCAAACATCTTAATAGTTGTCATTATTTTTGCTTTAAACATTCAATTATTTTATATAGTTTTAAAGAGGACAAAATATATGTGTTATATTTACCCACATATTTACCATTTCTGGCATAATCTTTGTTTCTTTGTATACAGATTTGCATCTGTTAACATATTCCTTCTGTCTGAAGCACTCTTTTTGACATTTCTTATACTATAGGTGACAAAGCTTCAGCTTGCTTTGTCTGTTTTGTTTAGATGTTTATTTCATCTTAATTTCTGAAAGATATTTTCACTGGACATAGAATTCTCTGCTAACATTTCTTTTAGCTTTGAAAGATGTTTCTTTTGGCTGCCATTGTTTCTGATGAGAAGCCAGTAGTGTTTAAATTATTATCCCTCTGAATGATATGTGTTGTTTTTCTATTGCTGCTTTCAATATTTTTTCTTTTTCTTTGGTGTTCAGAAGTTTGAATACAATATATTTAGGTGTGGTTTTCTTTGCCTTCATCTTGCTTGGATTTTACTTCATCTTTTTCTTGATTTGTGGGTTGATGTTTAAATCAGATTTACAAAATTTTCACCCAGTATTTCTTCTAATATTTTTTTCTACCCTATTCTCTTTCTCCTAACCACCTTTTCCCCCCAGCTTTATTGAGGTACCATTGACATTTAACATATGTAAGTTTAAGGTATACAGTGTGATTATTTGATACATGTATATATTGCAAAATGATTACCAGAATAAGGGTAGTTAACATCTCCATCTCCACAAATAGTTACCGTTTTTGTGTGTGGTTATAACATTTAAGATCAAGTCTCAACAACTTTTGAGTATATAGTACAGTATTGTTAATTATAATCACCATGCTGTACATTAGATCCCCAGAACTTATTCATCTCATAGCTGGAAGTTTGTACCCTTTGACCAACATCTCCCCATTTCTCCCACACCCCAGTTCCTGGCAATCACCATTCTACTCTCTACTTCTATGAGTTCAGCTTTTTAAGATTCTGCATAGAAGGGAGAATATACAGTACTTGGCTGTATATCTGACATTTCACTTAGTGTAATGCCCTCAAGGTCCATCCATCTCTCCTTTCCTTCTGTCACTCCAGTTACATAGATGTTAGATGAATTGATGTCATCCCTTGGGTCATTGAAATTGTTCATTTTTTTCCATTTTATTATTTGGGTTTTAGTTTGGATGATTTTGATTGAGTTTCAAATTCACTGATCCTTTCTTCTGCAGTGTCCAAAGACGTTGATAATCCCATCCAATGAATTTTTATTTGAGATATTGTATTTTTCAGCTCTAGAATTACCTTTTTTTTCTTAAGAGTTTTCATATCTCTTCTGAAATTTGACATCATTTCACCCATTATGTCCATCTTTTCCTATAAGCTTGTTAATGTATTTATAATAGTTCTTTTAAAGTCTCTGTCTGCTAATTCCAAACTATGGCTTGTCTGTGAGTCTGCTTCTATTAGTTGTTTTTTCCTCTTGGTCATGGACCACTTTTTCCTGCTTCTTCACATGTCTAGAAATTTTTAAAAGTTATTGTATACTGGACATTATGGATGATATATTGTAGAGACTTGGATTTCTGTTATCTTCCTCTGAAGAAGGGATGAGTTTTGATCGAGCAGGCGGTTAGATTTTTGGTGGGTCAATCTGATCCAGTGAAGGCTTGGCTTTAGGCTTTGTTAGAAAGTTTTTTAGGTTTTCTCTTATCCCTAGGACATGCGTTCTCAACAGGAGCAATAATTTTTCTCATTAGGGGAAATTTAAATTTAATTTTTCTCAGTAGGGGCAGAGGGGGGAGATAATGAAAAAAGTGTTGAGAAATACAGTCAGTGTATAGTGCTTGTCCTGGTAAGTGGTCCTTACTCTGAAGTTGTGATCTTTCTGGGATTTCAGTGGAAATTCTGAATTTACCAAGCTTCTCTAAGTTGCAGAATTTGAACTCCAAACTCCCAACTCCCTAATTCCAGGCAGTTGTTGGCATCTCTGCTTTTCTGCCTTCTGGTTGTTGCCTTTCACTAGGCTCCTTGAAATCTCACCCCAAGCACTTGTAGGTTATGTCAGCCAGGAATTTGAAGGAAGTTTGTGTGCACATTTTGGTGTTCTCTCCCTGTGACTTCTTCCTTCCTGGGATTTTTCCCTCTCAATTTGCAGCCACGGGGGCAGCCCTAAACTCTTGATTTCTGGCTCCTCAGCTTTGTAAGACACTTTCTACTTGGAACCTATTCTCCATTTCTCCGGAGGGGGGCACCTTCAGAGGAAAAGCTGGTTAAATGTGTCCCTCCCTTATTTTGCTTTTCTTCTCTTATAAGAGTCCATCCCATCAATTTCTGCCTGCTTTTAGTTGCTCTCTGGTGTTCTTTTTGCGTTTTGTCCAGCATTTATAAATGTTATCAGCAGGAGGGTTAATCTGATATAAGCTCTCTCCACATTACCAGAAGCTGTTCCCTAGAACCACCATTTTTGAGGGACAATTTGGCAATATCTATTAAAAATTTAAATGCCTCCACTTCTTGGTGTCTATCCTAGAGCTATTTCTACACGTGTGCACATAAAAGTAAGTAAAAGATTTTTTCATTTCAGCATTATTCATAATAGTGATGTAATAGGAATCCGAAATGTTCAATGGCAAGGGTTGACAAACTTTTTCTGTAAATAGCCAGATCGTAAGTAATTTAGGCTTTGCAGGCCATCTGCTCTCCATAGCAACAACTCACCTCTGCTGAGGAAAGGGGAAAGTAGCCATGGACAATACATAAATGAATACACATGCCTGTGTTCCAATAAAACTTTATTTTGGACTCTGGAATTTGAATTTCACATTTCACAAAGCATTCCTTTTTTTTGATATTTTTTTCGACCACTTAAAAATGTAATTACTCTTGGATTGCAGTCACATAGAAGTAGGCAGTGGGCTTGTTTGGGCCTGTGGTTCGTAGTTGGCCAACTCCTGGTCTATGGGTTTAACTATTTATACACAAGTAAGTTCTTTTTTCTCTTAAATTTTAATTTTAAAACAATAATAGATTCGTAAGAAGTTGCAAAGAGCTTACAGAGATCTCATGCACCCTTCACCCAGTTTTACCCAGTGGTTACGTTTTACATAACTATAGTACAATATAAAACCAAGGAAACTGACATTAGTCCAATGTGTGTGTATAGTTCCGTGCTATTTTGTCACAGGTGTAGACTTGTGTAGCTACCACTGCGTTCAAGATACAGAGCTATTCCACCACCGCAAGGATGCCCCTCCTGCTACCCGTTGATAGTCACAATCCCCTCCCTGCCAATTGATCTCCTGGCAACCCCTGGCCATCATAACTCTCTTTTCCATGTCTATAATTTTGTCATTTTGAGAATGTTATGTAAATGGAATCATACAATATAGCACCTTTTGAGACTGGCTTTTTTCATTCAGCAGAATGCCCTTGAGATCTCTCCAAGAGGGAAGTTTTTGTAATCGGTGAAAGCTAGGCAGCCATGGGTTGAACACTGATTGTATTGACTTGTTTTTTTGGCTTTCAATTGGAGTTGCTGGCTTACCTGGGACTCCCAAGTTGTGTCTTAAGGAGCAACTTCTATAAATTGTATATCTTTGAAGCTTAAATACTCTGAAAAAGTGTAGGATGTGGCATCTGAAACATCCCATGGCCTGAATGCTACTCCAGTTTATCTATCTTCCTCCAGCTAACTGCTGAACTGGATTTTCTTGTATGGAAATTCCTAGCCCCAAAATCCTGAAATGCAGTGAGCAGTCCTGAGGAGTCAGTGGAAATGGAGCTACTGCGGCAGAAATGACAACACTGTCCTTCCACCCCCTGTGAGCCCTAGAAAGCAGCCAGTGGTTCCCTGTTGCTAGACACCATATGGGAGAACCACAGTGGTGGGAGGACCACACTAAAGGGGACTGGATTCCCCAGAGCAAGGCCAGCTGGAGGACCGCATCTGCCACCCTGTGCAGAATCTTTAGCTCCTTCAGAACAGCAGAAGGAAAGGAACTCTCCCCAGCAGGGAGGCAAAGGTCTCCTCTGCCTGGCAGAGCCATGTCCACAAAGCTCCCTTCCTCCACTGTCCAGCCCGCTAGGTCTCAGCTGAGACCACTTTGGGGAGGGCACCGTGAACGCCTGCTTTCTAGTGTGGTGGAGAAGGTAAAGATTCGGAGATCAGATGGGTATGTATGTGATCCTGCTATAACACGGTTCTTTCCAATTCTTAAATATTAGGAAATATTGAAAATATACAGAAAAGTAAAGAGAATATGAAAACAGACATTAGTGTGCCTATCAACCACTTGTCTTGATCAAATCCTAATGTCTTGACATACATGCTTTACATATTTTTAAAACGATAAAACCTAACAAATACAGTTGAAACTCTGTTGTTTTTCTATTGTTTTAGGAGTTATTTATAAATTATGGAATCTCATCTTGGCAGTTATATGTGTTACAAATATCCTTTTCCAAATTGTAGCTTATCTTTCCATTTTATTTATCCTATGTTTTGTTGAATAAACATTAAAAATTTTCTTTTAATCCAATTTATTTTCTGCTGGTTTCAAAGCCATAGATATTTTTATTCAGTTTAGTATGCATTCTTGAAGATACGCTTTCATAAAAAAAACGAGCTATTTACTATTTCTAACCTCCTCCTCAACAAAGGAACTTTGCAAAAATTACTCATTGAATAACTCCTATTTTGGTCTTATCTAAAAAGAATATTGTTGAACACAAAATTACATTATTTTAATATAACTATATTACCATTTTTTTGTTAATTAAATTTAATGACCTGTTTTATTCATCCTTGTGTTCAGCATTGTATTTTGTATCCCACAACTTCCCTCTGGGTTCATTTTACTTTGCTGAAATACAACCTTGTGTTAATCATGTTTTTTTTTTTTTTATGTTTTGACATTGATTCTTGCCCACCCTGGAGGGACTGCCCCACCTTGGGCTAGCCAGTTCCTAGAGATGGTAATCAACTCCCCCTTGAACATGACTTTCACATTGTAAACCAAGCGATCCAGAGCCCCTACCCCTACTGTCTCCTTCATCTGACTCTTACACTCTGGACCACTAGCCACCTGCCCTAATCACCCCAGGGTCAGGTATCACACAACTAGGGACAACACCTTTGCCCCAGAGCCCACCAAAATTATTCAAACTAGCCAATCGTAAGCCTGGTCACCCTCCCTTGCCCATTCCTTCCTGCAGAAACCATAATAAAGGCTCTTGCCCATGTTTTCCTCCCTCTCTCTGCCTCCTGACTAACCCTGGTGCTCTCCCCTGTGGCCCCCTCTGTGACGTGCCATACATCCTGTTTCTAGGGATCTGTATGACAACTTCCTTCATGACAGTCATTTCCATGTCTTTGTGTTTTACTATACCTGAGTGAAACAAATCCCTTTACTGGGGATTTTACTGGGTCTGTAGGTTGCAAAACCTTAGTCTTTGTGTGAACAAAAACCTTTTTATTATTGTTCATAAATGATAGTTTATCTGGCATAAATTGTAAATTGAGTTATTTACCCTCAGCCCTTTTGAAGATATTGCTCCGTTGTCTTTGGCTCCCATGGGTGCTGATGGAAAGTCTGTCATCAGTCTAATTGTTGTTCTCTTAGCAATTAGTCTTTTCTCTCTGGCAGCTGTTTACCCTTGATGTTCTGTGGTTTTGTTACAATTTCTCTAGGTATAGATTTATCCTTCTCTATGCTGACTGGTACTCATAGTGCAGTCTGAGAACCCTTTCTTCAATTCTGGAAATTCCTCAGGTATTATCTCTTCAAATACATATTTTCTCCATTCCCTGCTTCTATAACCCCTATTAGATATTTCTTAGAACATCTTAAAGTAGACTTCAGGTCTCATAACTGTTTTTTTCAAATACATCTTTTAATTTCTTTGTCTCTGTTCCATCTTGTTCCACGGATGAATTCCTCAGTAATGTCTTTGGATTTGTTAATGTTCTCCTCAGCTACTCTCTATCTAGAATTTATACTGTCTAGTGAGTATTTTTTTTTAACTAGGACTTTTTTTTAGAACAGCTTTAGGTTCACAGCAAAATTAAGGAGAAGGTACAGATTTCCCATATACCCCCTGCCTCCACATATGTATAGCTTCCCTCATTATCAACATCCGCCACCAGAATGGTACACTTTTTACAATTGATGAACCTACACTGACACATCATAATCACCCAGAGTCCATAGTTCACATCAGGGTTCACTTTTGGTGGTGTACATTCTATGGGTTTGGACAAATGTATAATGATGTGGATCCATCATTATAGTATCATTGAGAGTATTTTCATTGCCCTAAAAATTCTCTGTGTTCTGCCTGTACATCCCTCTCCACCCCCATCCCCCAACTCCTGGCAACCACTGATCTTTTTACTGTCTCTATAGTTTTGCCTTTTCCAGAATGTCATATAGTTGGAATAATAGAATATGCAGCCTTTTCAGTTTGGCTTCTTTCACTTAGTAATACGCATTTCAGGTTCCTCCACATCTTTTCATGGCTTGACAGCTCATTTCTTTTTAGCACTGAGTAATATTCCATTGTCTGGGTGTACCACAGTTTATCCATTCACCTATGAAGGACATCTTAATTGCTTCCAAGTTTTGGCTGTTATGCATAAAGCTGCTATAAACATCCATGTGCAGGTTTTTGTGTGGATATAACTTTTCAGCTCCTTTGGGTAAATACCAGGGAGTGTTATTGCTGGATCATATGGCAAGAGTATGTTTAGTTTTGTCAGAAACTGACAAACTATCTTCCAAAGTGTCTCTACTAAGTTTCAAAAATTTTCAATGACGATACTTTCTAAGATTTCTAAATCATTCATATCTACTTGATATTTCATTTCAGTCTGCATTCTTCATTTCTCCTGTTAAAAGTAATTCATTTTATTTTTTTAAAATGTTATTTATAAAACCTCTTTGAGAAACTCACAATAATTTAGAAATATTTGTCAGACTGCTTTATACACTCCATTTTGTCTGGAGTGAATTCATGTTCTAATTGTTGATTTTGTTGGGTTTTTTTTTTTCAGTATTTGCATTCACCCTTATATTTTGGAATATTGATCTGCTGGCTTATTTTGAGTAGGATGTTTTAGGGCTTGTGTCTTGTTCTGATTTGTTCTCTTCTGTCTCCTGCCTTGTCCATTGGTTTTTCATTTTTGCAGTTGTCTTCACTAAGCCACATCTACTCCCATCTAGGCCTAAGCATTATAATGGAGGTTGACAGAGCCTATTCTGTGGTAATGCTGGAGAAATCCTAGGACCAGACAAGAAGCCAGTAGGTGGCCTTGGTTAATTCTAGGTTCTTTCTCCAGCCTCCTCTTTACGTCTAGAAGCTCAGATAAACCAGTGCTCCAGGCAGTGGGTCAGAGTTTGTTTCAGCCTTATTTCCCTACCAGGAGATCCACATCCCAACTTAAGCAGAGAGATTGGAGCCAATACTCCATCTCGTATGGAATATTTTTAGTCCTCTAACTCTGTAAAAAAAGCCAAGCTCCCAGGTACCTTGCTTCCTTTGGGCTCCAGTGCTCAGCAGGCTGCGACTTCTGTACTTTCTACTATGTTGCATTCCTCTCCTGTTTCTGGCCCCAAACATATTTATCTTCTTTTGAGCTGACCATGTCTTAGAGACTTCCTCTTTTAAAATTTTATCTGTCATTATGTATTTGGAGCAAAGCACTGTGCTGAAGCAGGAAGATTTCCTGAAGGATGTCTTAGAGTTCTTTCACTGCACACAGAAATGACCTCTGGAATTTGCATGTAGGAAGCCTGGGAAGTAGCTCATGGGGTGGAGGCACGTGACGAGAATAGACCTGGGGACCTGGGCAGCAAGAACTGATGGAGAGCCTGGTCCATGCTGTTCTGAGGATGAATTTCTAGATTCTAATCATGTTCAGTTATTTTGTCACTATCCTTAAGAGTCACATTCCAGGAAAGAATATCTGATTGCCATTCCTTGGGCCGTCCATATCTTTCTTGGAGTAATTTGATTGACAGCCTATCCAAGACTGTGTGCAATAAATGGGAGAGGAGCCCCAAAATAAAATTGGAGTGTGGGATATGGATGTTGGACAAAACAAACTATAGATGCCCATTCTTCTTACTCTGCCAATAAGAAGGTGTGAGAACAATAACAGCTGATATTTACCAAGTATTTACAAGTACTTACTCTGTGCCAGTCACTGTTCTTGGTCTCTTCCACCTAATAATCCATCTCCAAATCCTCTCTACACCCCATGAGACACATATGACTTTCATGCCACTGATTAAGATGTTGAGGCTCAGAAAGTTGAAGTAACTTTCCTAAGGTCATACAGCTGGGATTCACTTCCAGTTGGTTGGGGTCTAGGGTCCTTAAACTGAGCTGCTGAGCTGCACTGTCTCTGGACTCAGGCGCTTCTTGTTAAGGTTGATTGAGAAATTACTAGGACCTGGGAGAGCACCTGGGAGTGCTCAGTCCGTGGTGCTTGTTGAGTGTCTGATGAGGTGGTCAGTGTGGGTCCCATTGGAGCTCACTGGGTTTTCTCCATATGTGGGGAGTGAGAGGAGATGATATGAGCTATTTTCTCTTTGAATACCCAAGGAAACTTTCATAATAAGAGGGAATTCTCAAAAACTGGAGGCCAGATTTGAAGTGTGTTACAAATTATCTGCCCTGCATGCTGTTTGTCTCCTCTCTTTCCAGCTGAAGTGCAAAATGAAAATACCCTGCCGTCATTTCCTTCTCAGAACTGCTGGACTCAAAAGAAAGGCCAAAGAAAACAGATGCTGCTGCTGTATTGCAGAGCATCTTAAAAAACAAAATTCATCTTTTTCCCGATGAGAAAAGTAATATATGTCCTTTGATACAAATGGTAAAAATGATACACTCAGGATAATAATAAAGAATAATAATCACTAACATTTATTGATGGCTTAACCGTGTGCAGGATCTGGGCTTTCCTTATATTTTTTATTTTTACCCTCATAATAGTCCCATGAAGAAGGTATTATCATCACCCCCATTTTATACATGAGAAAACACAATTGTGAGGTTGAGTAATTTTTCAGCCATACAGGTCCTACCAGAGGGGCCAGCATTCACACTCCGGCTCTGAATCTCCCTCCTGAACTGTGGACGTTGTGTTGCTGACAAAGAAAACAGCCATCTTTTCTTTTTCTATGCCCCGGATACATAGAATGACACACATGCTCCTATTTGACAACCTTCAAAGCATTTTCTCAAATATGCCTGTGCCCAAGGTTGTCTTGTTCAGGAAAGGGATTTGGGAGCACTTTCTGCTGGGATCTTACAGCCTGTTGAAGTGTGTGGGTTGAACAGCAAAGGCGCCATCCACGCTGTGACTCTGCACGCCGGGCCGGGCATAACTCAGAGCAGGTCAAGCCGTCCGGAAAACAGCAACGGTCACTGGGACAACTGAGCAACGAATCGGGAAATGAGGCGAGTTTCCCAAATGTATCACCGTGACCATCCTTTTTCCCGGGAAAAACTCCACAACATATATTTCTGTCCCTGTGCCAAAAGCCCTAACGTGTTCTGACACCTTCTCCACGTCGAATGAAGTGACTGCGTGCTCTCAGCCGCCTCCGCCGCCTCCCTCCCTTACCCAGCACGCGGCTCGTCCACGCCGGTTTCTCTGTGTACTCTGGGTCACCAAGGCAGACCCGGTCTGCGTCCGGCCCCCGCCCCCAGCCAGCCTCGCGCCGGCGCAGGTTGCTTCCCTCTCGAAACCGTCCTTAACAATGCAGATGGTGAGGCTCATTGGCTCCCAGGCTGCTGAGAATTTCATTAACATCGGTGGTGAGCAGGGCAGAGTCTCCTCTCAGAACAGGGAACACAGCGAAGCATCGCAGCCTGTGGCCCATTGTTGCCTGGAATTGAGACAAGGGGAGGAGTTTGCTGCCTGAGGAGAAAATAGGAAAGTATTTGCTTCCCGAGCCTAGCGGGAGGCAGAGCCCCTGGGGGCACGGAGAGGAGGAGGAAGGGCTGCGCTGGGCCAGGTGAGACAGAGAGGAGACTCAGGAGAACAGACCGGTGTGAGGAAGACTTTTAAAGCCCTTGCTGTGGGGTATGTGATAGAAGCCCCCCATCTCTCCCTAGGGAAGCTTCCATAAGTTCTACTTTGTGTACAGCTGCCTCTGGGTGAGTGGGTTTATTTCCGGGTGCCCTAAGAGGAAGGTGAAGTGAGCGACAACAGTCAGCTCCTGCAGGGGTGGGTGATTCAAGTCCCCGGGGAGCTGTGCAGTGGGAGCCGCAGGGGGCTGCCCCAGCTCCCATGTGAAGGTGGCCCAGGCCCTCCAGTGACTCAGCATTTCATCTTGCCGAGCCCCGCTCTTGTGTTTGGTGGCTGATCTAGTGAACAAATATTTTGGTTCCAAGTGATAGGAAACCTAACTCACTGACCTAAGAAAAGCAAATCGCCCTCGTCTGGGGCCTGTCGTGCTCTGATTAGCTGGACACCAGTTTCAGCTGCAGCAGGGCAGAGTGCAGTCTCCCAGTCAGACCACGGAGACTAGGAGTAGGGGAGAGGTGGGTCCCTAAAACAGCGAGGCTGTCCCTGGAAGAAGGTGGAAGGGAGGCAGCAGAAGCACACAGCCACTGTCCACCACAGGGGCCGAAGGAGAGAGCCACGTCTTCTCTCCTGGATGGTCCTAGAGATTTCCCAGCCACCAAGAACCTAGGGAGATAGTTTCCTTCAGCAGCTCAATTGATCCCCAAAGGGAGGCACTAAGAAACTGTCAGCAACAGTTTGTACTGAGCACTTTTCTCCAAGGCGTTTAAACACTTTCCAACATGCTTTCTTAAGCAAGAATGCCACACTGTCCCTTAAACAAGTGTCAGTTGGAATATTGATTGCTAGTATCTTAGCTTTTAGTTATTGACCAACGTGTTTGTTCAGGGCTCTCTATGTGACACCTGCTGTGCCAGGCTCTGGGGTAGGAGGCACAAAGACGTAAAAGATGACACGGCTGCTGCTTTGAGGAGCTCTATGACCCTCTCAGAGGACAGACGCATGTGATACCAGGTGCCGGGCATTCATTGAGAGTCTATGGAAAGCGAGGGCTGCAGGAGACTAGAGGAGGGAGCCCACCATTCACTGGGAGAGAAGGAATGAGGAAAGATGGTGCCTAGAGGAGCCATTTGAGTTGGGCAGCATTTTACCCGGTGAAGTAGGGCATGCCAGGAGGGCAAAGGCCTGTGAATGTGAAGGGCCTGGTTTGATCACTTAGGGCTATGGGGTAGACACCTATGGAAAGGTGAGTGAGGGTCTTTGATGCCTGCCTGAAGAGTTTAAACTTTATCCTGAAGCCACGTAGGGGTGTCTCAGTCAAGGTGCATGGCTGTGGGCAACAGAGCTGACTCTGGCTGATTTAGGCTAAAAGGAATTTAAAGGGAAACCAGGGAGCTCAAAGAATTGTCAGGAAGGCTGGAAAAGCAGGTTGGATAAAAGACAGGGACAAAGGCTCTGAAGCCAGAGGAACAGTCCAAGTCACACCACAAAACCAGGCCCGGCAGGATCCCATTGTCATGGCTGTTGAAATGGCAGCCTGCACCACTAGTCTCATTGGGTGCTGGGTGCTGTGTCTGGCATGATTGCCCTGGCTGCCCACAGAAACTGGACGTAGCTGCCACAGCTGGAGCCTAGAACTCTAGGCTGCAGAATGCATTATCCATTCTCTCATCATCCTTGTGCCTAGAACTCTAGGTCTGGGACAGGTGCACCCAACTGACCAAGTGTGGGTTCCCTGCTCATATCAAGACTTGCCTTCTACCAAGGCCCATCAGGGTTGGGGGAGGTCCCCAAGCATAACATGATGATGGACAGCTGAAAAACAGCAAATGCACAGGGAGGAAACAGTGTCCAATTCATACTTTAGAAAGATTATTTTAGCAGCAATGTGGGAGTGGTTTGCAGGAGGGGATAATGGAGACAGGTAACAAGATAGGAATCAGTGAAATAGTCTAGGCAAGAGATGTTGAAATCCCAAAGTAGGGCAGAAGCACTGGCATTGTTGAGGAAAGGGCAGATTAGGGGTATTGCAGAAGTAGAAACAAGAGAAGATGGTGAAGGAGTAATTGGCTGTCTCCAAGTTTCCAAATTGAGGAAGCAGGTCATCAATGATAACTTTAATTAGCATAGGGAATACAGTCAGAGAAATGGAATTGGGGAGCAGATGTGTTGGGTTTACTGCAGGTTTTGTATGGGACATCCAGCTTGGAGATGTTCAGGAGATGTAAGACAACTCTTGTTTTTGGCAACTCAGCATCTATTCTCCCTTATTCTGAAAATAGACCCTCTATTTTCCTTTTGGGAAACTAACCTCTTTCCCGCATTTCATCTTTTTGGTTCCAGTAGGATTGTGTTCCCCTCCTCTCAATTCTAGAAGTAAGCATGTCATCCAGGCCTGACCAATCCAGGTTACAGTGATTGGTTCGGAAATGGACACATGACCCAACCGGAACCAGTGAAAGTCAGGCCCTGGGACTTTTGCTGGAACTGTTGGGAAGGTAATCTCTCTTTCTACTAATGACACTAAGCTGGTGAAATGTCAGCCTGGAGCTACTGGTGGCCTTCTCATCACTACTTTGGGTCAGCTTATGAAAATGGAGCCAACACAGAAGAAACCAGTTCCAAGAGATGGAGAGAGTCCTGCTGTCATTGACTGAGCACTTGTATCCAGCCAAGCTTGAAGCTGTACATGGGATTTTCAGTTAGATGAATCAGGCTATTTCCTATTTTCTTAAGTCAATTGCAGTTGACTTAAGCTACTTGAAGATGAAAATTTCCTGACTAGACCAGTGGGATTTGGAATCTAGCACTTAGCAAAGAAATCAGGGCTGGAGAAAGATGTTGGGAAGTTGTAACTGAAGCTGTGGATGGGACGTCAGAGTGAGCAGGGAGAAGAGGACCGTGGACAAACCACGGGGTGAACCAATACATGGACAAACCACAGGGTGAACCAATACGTGGGTGCTGGTACATAAATGCATTTAGAAACACTTATAAATAACTTCACAGCACTAATCCTGGGACCCTTCTTATAAAGTATTAATGTTTGTAGAAGATTGAGAAAAGTTTTAAGACATTTAAAAACACAATGTGGCTAGTGTTTCTTTTTTTTTAATTTCTAATGAAAACCACTGAGATACTATTAGATGTTTTGGAAGCATTTTTCAAAACAAGGGAAAATAGATGTCTCTCCGAGGACAGTTTCCAAGAAGGCGCACGCTGTTCAAATGCCATCGGCTGCCTGGCTTTGGTGCCCCTCTACTGCCTGCTTCAGAAAGTACAGTAATCAACAAGTAGTTTCAGATATTTTTCCATTGTGAATTGTGGTACTTAGTTCATTTAACTCATTTAACCCGTTTCCCCGGTAATGCTGAGTCCCTAATGAATATTTAAGTGACTGGGACATTTTATTTTTATTTTTTTAACGTCATTATACTTCTATTTCTGCATAGATTACATCATGTTCACCACCCA
This sequence comes from Tapirus indicus, assembly GCA_031878705.1. NCBI lineage: Eukaryota > Metazoa > Chordata > Mammalia > Perissodactyla > Tapiridae > Tapirus > Tapirus indicus. Next base: position 79,548,680 of record CM062921.1, read on the forward strand.
AATACTAATTACAATCCATCACCACACACATGTGCCTAATCAACCCTTTCTCCCTCCTCCCTCCCTTCTTCCCCTCTGGTAACCACCAGTCCAATCTCTGTCTCTATGTATTTGTTTGTTGTTGTTGTTATCTTCTACTAATGAGTGAGATCATACAGTTTTTGACCTTCGACTGAGCATTTTAAAGACAAGAATCAGTCAGCCTTAGAGTCTGATCACCTGCTGCTCTGAGCCTCTTTTGATGTTATTTAGGCTCTTAATTTTGGTGAACTTTGCAATTTGTTGTACAAACCTGGTTTATTTTATATGCACACTTAACTGGATTATTGTTGTCATCCATTGTTGTTGAAGTAGATTCCCGGGGGTCAGTTTTGGGAAAATTACAAAAATAGCTGGAGTTCCATTCCAGCAATTGGGGGGGGGGGCCCTAGAAAGCTTAGGTTTGGGGTCCCAGGGAGGTGGGCTCTGCTCCCAGGCTTGGCCACCTCTCACCTAGGTAAGTGAGCCTGGTCAAGTCCTTCACCTCCACTGAGACTCGGTCTCCCCACCTGTTACACAGAGAAAACACTTACCGTGTGGGGCTGTGTAAGGCTCTTTTGAGGATCAGACAGGATCAGGTACATCAGGGGATCAGAACAGTGTGCGTCATGTCACAAGGGCTCGATAATTGATAGATGTCAGTAGAGGAGCTCAATGTTTGCCTTTTCTTATTTTTTATGTATACTAACAAAATAGCAAGTGCTCACTGTAAAAAATGCAAACAACATAGAAGTATATAAAGTAAACAGGAAAGTTTCCCTCCTGCCTATTTGCCCTGCTCTCAGGTAACCCTGGGCAAGGTTCCTGACATGTTTTTACTAGTGCAAATGTGTGTATGCACACTATACACACACCACACAATTGTTCACATATATATGATATGGACATCTTTACAAAACTAGCACCTACAGATAGATATAGATTGTATCTCATTCCTTTTAAAATCATTCACATAGTTTGGAAGGAGGAGGCAGCTGACTTTTCTTGGTAACAGTTTTGTAGAAGTATAATTCAAATATCATACAATTGACCCATTTAAAGTACAATTCAATGATTTTTAGTATTTGCACAGACTTGTACAACCATCACCACAATCAATTATAGAACATTTTGTCATGTCAAAAAGAAACCCCATACTGTATCACCCCACATTCCCCCATCCCCCCAGCCCCATGCAACAACTGGTCTGCTTTCTGTTGCTATATATTTGCCTATTTGGACATTTCATATGAATGGAATCATTAAATACACAGTCTTTTATAATTGGCTTACGTCACTTAGAATAACGTTTTCAAGGTTCACCCGTGTTGTAGCATGTATCAGTACTTCATTCCTTTTAATGGCTGAACAATATTCCATTGTACGGATCTACCACATTTTGTTTATCCGCTTATCAGTTGATGGACATTTGGGTTGTTTCCAACTTTTGGCTACTATGAATAAATGCTATGAACATTCATGTACAACTTTTCACGTCAGTATGTTTTCACTTCTCTTGGGGATATGACTAGGAGTGGAATACCTGGGTGGATCTATGTTTTACTTTTTCAGGAAATGTCAGACTGTTTTCCAAAGTAGCCACACCACTTTATGTTCCCACCAACAGTGTATGAGGGTTCTGATTTCTCTATATGCTCACCAACACTTGCTGTTGACTTTTTGGTAATAGCCATCCTAATGGGTGTGAATGATAGCTCATTGTGGGTGTGATTTGCATTTCCCTGATGACTAATGATGTTGAGCATCTTTTTCATGTGCTTGTCGGCCATGTGTATGTCTTCTTTGAAGAAATGTCTATTCAGATCCTTTGCCAATTTTTAATTGGGTTACTTGTCCTTTTATTATTGAATTATAAGAATTCTTTATGTATTCTTTTATCAGATATATGATTTTTAAAAATATTCTCCCATTCTGTAGGTTTTTCATTTTCTTGATAGTGTCCTTTGAAGCATAAAGATTTTTAATTTTGATGAAGTCCAATTTATCTATTTTTTTTCTTTAGTTGCTTATGCTGCTGATGTCATATCTAAAAAACCATTGCCATATCCAGGGTCATGAAGATTTACCCCCATGTTTTCTTCTAAGAGTTTTGTAGTTTTGGTTCTTCCATATAGGTCCTTCATCCATTTTGTGTTAATTTTTGTATATGGTATGAGGTAAGGATCACACTTCAGTCTTTCACATGTGGTTATCCAGTTGTCCCAGCACCGTTTCTTGAGGGAACTGACTTTTGGATCTTTCTCCACATACTGAATTCTCTCATTAGTCCAAACAGTCTTTCAGTTGGTTCCTGTTTTTCATGTCTTCAATGACCCTCTGCTATGCTAGGATCTGGTTTCTCTGTCAATCTAAACCCAACTGCTTTATTTTTTTAAATGTTATTTTTGAATAGGTAATATGATAGATGAAAATTTGAATTTAAATACAAATTCAAAAGATAAAAAGGGTGTATAGTGAAAAGTTCTCCCTCTCACTGCTGTCCCTCTACTAGCCCAGGCCTCCCTATCTAAAAGTATATTCTTTCTTGGTATTTTATGCAGATTCAATGTATATATATATATGTTCTTTCTCCTTTTTTCCACAAATTCTAACATAGTATATACACTCTTCTGTACTATGCTTTTCATACTTTTTTGACTTAAACAATATATCTTGGAGATCCTTCCATAACAGTACTCTAAAGATCTCTCTCAGTCTTTTTACAGGACACACAGGACTCCATTGTGTAAATGAGTTGCGGTTTATTTCATCAGTCCCTTGTTAGTAAATATGAGGCAGCTTCCAATCTTTTGTTATTACAAGCCATGCTGTAAAGAATTTTGTACATATAGAAATTTGAACATGTGGATATATATCTTTAGGATAAGAGGAATCTGTTGAATCAGAGGTATACGCTTTAAATTTTTGCAAATATCGCCAGATTGCTCTGCAGATATTTTATCAGTTTATACTGCCGCCAACAATGCCTGAGCCCCCATTCCACCCTTCCTTACCAACCTAGATACTATCTCATTTTGTGATTTAGTGTCTCAGTTTCAGTTTGCATTGATCTTGTTATGAATGAGGTTGGACATCTTTTCTTGTGTTTAAGGACCATTTATGTTTCCTTTTCTGTGAATTGTCTCTTCACGTCCTTTGCCTTTTTTCCGTTGGGTTGTTAGTCTTTTTCTTATTGATTTGTGGGAGCACTGTATAGATTAAAGATATGAGCGGAAAATGCTTTTCCCTATCTGTATTTTAACTTTTGATGTTATTTGCATTTTTTTAAACACGAAATCGTTTTTATTCTTATGGAGTTAAACTTATCCATTGGTGGTTCTATGCTTGGGGTTTCAAGTCATACTTATAAAGGCCTTCTTCACTCCAAGTTTAAAAAATATTTCAAGATTGTGATTTTATTTACTATGTTTAAGCATTTGATCCATCCAGAATTTATTCTAGGATAAGGTTAGACAGGAATCCAGCTTTCCCCCAGATGGCTGTCCAGTTGTCGAGCAACATCTCTAGAAGAAGCACCCTTTCCCACTGATTCGAGAGCCCTTTATCATACCCTGCATTCCTCTGTTTGTCAATTTCAGATTTCGATTCTATTTTTGACTACTATTCCTTGTTTATATATCAATGTAAACTTTATAACCAGTTTTTATTGTTTCTGAAAAGTCCTGTTGGCATTGTAATCGGGCTGACATTACATTTATAGATTAACGTAAGGAGAATTGATGTTTTATGATGAGCCTGCCTGTAGGATCTAGAAGGAGGAATGAGGTATGAGGAGAGGGCTTTTGAACTGCCTAGAAATGTTCCCAGACCTACAAAACTCAGGTTGTCACAAGACCAGGCATGGAAGCCTTCAGTGCTGGCCGAGCCCTCTGTAACACATAGCAGACGTCCCGCGGGCAGCTGCTCCGTGCTAGCACACGGTTGAAGCTTCTAATCGCCTCACAGTAGCCGCTCTTGCTATCTTTGTTAGTAAAGTGTTTTAGTGCACCCTGCTGCATGGCTGAGCGTCTCCATTTCCCAGTCTCTTTTGTAGTAGGTTTGGCCATGTAAACAGAGGATCGTGAGGGGCTTCCGAGAATTCTTCCTAAAGCGAAGGGGCAACACCCTCTTCTTGCCCCTTCCTCCTTCTGGCTGCTTGCAACACAAACCTGATGGCTGCAACTCAGGAGCCATCATGGGCCATGAGGCTCCGTGCTAAGATGGTGATGGTGGAGCAGTGAGGTAGATGGAGTTTGGGTCTCTGGTGACTGAGAAGTGGCCACAGTCTAGACTTCTGTATTAATCAGACTTCTCCAGAGAAGCAGAACCAATAGTTTGTATATATATATATATGTATATATATATATATATATACATATATATATATATATATATTCTCCCTTACCCTGCCTTTTGTTCTATTCAGGCCCTCAAGTGATAGGATGAGGCCCACCCACATTGGGGAGAGCAATTTGCTTTACTCAGTCTACAGATTCAAATGTTAATCTCGTCTGGAAACACCCTCATAGATACACCCAAACACCCCAGTGTTTAAGCAAATATCTGGGCACTCTGTGTCCCAGTCAAGTTGACACAAAAAATTCACCATCACAACTTCCCACTTCTCACTGGTTTCAACCACTGTTATTTGGGTTTTTCTTTGATACGCTGCTGAACTTGATCCCACTCATCCAGAGCACGCAGGCAATGAGAAAAGAGCATCTTCAAATCGTGGCAAATTGTAGGACTTCTCAGCTTCAATAAGCATGAACCAATTCCTTACGACAAAATTATATATATATACACACACATACAAATATAATTACATAATATATATATAAATACACACACACACACACACATATATATATATATATATATACACACACATATATATATTTATATTTATATAGGTGAGTGGGGACCTGAAAGCTGAGCGAGATTTTGTCAGCCAGAGAACATAGTGCAGGCATTCCAGGAGGAGAAAGCAGCACAAGAAAGGCAGGAAAAAGACAGGTGTGGTTTACATTGAGGAACCATCAGAAATTTGGTGTAACCAGATTGTTTTGTGTGTAGGATAAGGTCTAGATCAGTGGTAGGACTTAAAAGGCATGAAAAGCCATAACGAATGTGGGGAACAACTCATAGTACAATAGTTACAGTAGTTCAGAAATACACTCTTGAGTTTAAAATAAAAGTTAATGGAAAAAGCAGCACTTTATAAAAAATTTATAGCTGTGGTTCTCCACCTAGTTTTCTCCATTCAACATACACTCGCATCAGTACCAGAGGTTCACTTAGCCACAGGCTCACTCCCCTGGGGAGGGACAGTAAATCTTGTCAGTCCACAGAAGGTGCCTGCAGACTGAACAAGGCTGGAATCTGATTCATCCTTTGGGAGGTGTCAGTCATCCTCTGCTCTCCTCGAGAATTGAGACTCGCTGCCCCGCTTCCACCCTTGGCTGGAGTGCACCTGTTCTGTCAAGTGAAGAGTACCTGTATTGATTTTTATCCAAAGTAAAAGACCTCCTAATGGAAGTGTGGGTTTTTAATAAACAGATATATAGAGAAAGGCAAATAATTTTTGTATGTGTAACCCAGATGCTGCCTGGCTTTTCTTGGTTCACGGGCACAAGTGAAAGATTAGCAAGAAAAGGCCAAGTTTGCTCAGAAGTGTCCTTCTGTGTAGTTGAAGGACAAGTGCACACTCTTCTCTGGCCAAGAGTGATGGGGAGAGGTGCACCCCAATGGTCTCCCATACTGCTCTGGGCTGTGGGGGGCTTTTCTCCATATTGCCTGGAGTTGCCTCCAGCAGGTTCCAGGGCCACTGCCTTCTAAGGCTTCTGCTGCTGTGCTCCCCTTGGAGCTATATTCCCTTCCCTCTTGTCTTTCCCTCCAGCCCAAGAGTAGACAGAGACTGAGAAGAAGAGTAGATCTCTTCCGTAAGTCCCCACATCACAGCTCAGATGTCAAGGGCTTGCTGGAGGCTCTGGGGGTAATTGGTCACACTCATGGGGTACCAGCCACAGACACCTCCCAGGCTAACTCCTAACCTACCTCCATGATCTGGAGACCAGCCTCTCTCACAGCCCAGGATGATTCCCAGGCCCTCCTAAGCTCCTTGGAATCCAGGCGCAAGAACATGAGGCTCAGAGGGAAGAAACATCCCATTTGACCTGTCTAGGGATAGCCTTCCCAGCCCTGCCCAGGTGACTGAGGGAGGGTAACTCCACTCCCTTCATGGGGGACTCCCCACCTCTCCCTATAGGGACGCGGTCTTGCCTTGACTCCCTCACTTTTCCCAGAGTACAGATGGCCCGCATGCACTGGAATCAGCTGGAGCACACAGTACAATGTAGATTCCTGAGTCCCACCCCAGCCTCATTAAATTGGAGCATGAGAATGGGGCCCAGAATCGGCTGACAAGAGACTGCAAGGTCAGTGCATTCCTTGAAGGAGCCAGAAGTTTTTGGTCTTAAATATTATATATTGGAGGCTTCAGTAATACAGGCTGAACTGAGCTTCCCCCAACTTGTTACTCCCGTGTGAAGAGGGGTTGGGACTTAGCATTCTGCTTTAGTCTTCCCGGTCTCAGCTCTTGACCTCTTCTGAACAGCCACTCAAACAGGAACACACATTTTCAAAAGGTCCATAACTACGCAGGCTAATGTCGTCCAACACCTCACTTAGAGAAGGAGCATTTCCCATCGGGAACGTGATCTGGTGGATGCAGCTCTGCCTACAACTGGGCCCCCTTGTACCTGATCACAGAGAACAATACGGCTTTTTAGGGGCTCAGCTTCTCAAATGTCTTCATTTCAGAGATCTGCAAACAGAGCCTTTGCTTTCCATTTGCATAACCAGATGGTTGGGTCAAGTGGTTTCACCAGGCCAAAGAGTACCTGACACACACCACCATGTAGACAGGAGGGCTGGCCTCGTGAGAAGGGTGACCTGGTCACTTGTGGGGTAATTACACTCAGACCAAAGGTGTAAACTGAGTGGTCCCAGGCAAACAGGAACGGGTGATCACCCTGCTAGTCGGCCAGATGTGGTGGTTTTGATTTTGTTTTTTGTTTTGTGGCTGGCATTGGATTTTTCAAAAAAATTGAGCCAACACTTTAAAACCAAAAGTTTCAAATAAAAATCTAGATTTCTGGCTCTTCTGGAAAACTTCAGAAGATTGATACCATCAGGCCTGCCTCCTCCTGCACAGCGGCAGCGTCCCTGAGCTGAGTCACAGCGGCACCCCGTTTAAGCCTGGGCGCCTGCCCCGCAAAGTCATCCCACTCCCCACCCCCAAGGTGCCCCCCGATGAGGCCAGCCTCCATGGGGAATCATTATGCTGTTTGCTCTGTTCTTTCCTTTTCCTAGCTCAGTGTCTCTCAGCCTGATCTGCCCGGACTCTGTGGCCTCACAGAGGGTGAGCTCCAGCCCACATGGAGGAGGCTTCGGGTCTCCCCTCCTGAGTCAGAACATCAGCTTACAGCCAGGACTGGAGCACCTGACCACACTACTACCCAAATAACCACAAATAGATTCTTGTCCGCAAAATGTTCAAGCCATTTGTAAAGGAAATTTCTCCAGGCTTTATGCCAATGATCTGGGCTAGCATTTTCTTGTCTTTCACCTGGATTTGGCCAACTGTGTATTTCTCCTGGAAGCTTGGCACCCACGGGGTGTACACACATTGTCACCTGAGATGCTCTCCCTCATGGTACCCACAAAGCCCACAAGCTGGGGTGAATGTCTGACACAGGGGATGTGAGAATCAAATCCCAGTGTTACTTGCCCGGGATGTGTGTCCAAGGGAGCAGCTTTTGCTTCCATAGGGAGTGGCCAGTCCTTTGGGGTCCTCCTCAGCCCCCCATGAGCAGATGTCGCAGCAGCTGACCTTGGGAACTGATTTTTAATACAGTCCTCTTACATACGGCCTTCTCACAAGCGTTGTTTGTCAAAGTTTGAAGGGTGAACCCAGCAAGAGAGCAGGTACAGCCAGGGAGGCCCCTAATCGTCGCCATTCTCTTAAAATTTTAAAGCTAGCTGAAAAAAGTTTAGAGATTCCTAATTTTATTTAAAAACCAACAAGATAGAGCTATGCTTCTAATTTTATTCTAAAAAGACACTTTCTTTACACATTCCAATAACAACAAAACTGATATGGCATCTTACAAAACTTAAAATGTGATTTAATTAAATGGCATTTTAAAGGCATTAAAAGGTACCGAATGTCTAGCTTGTTGAAACAGAGCATTTTGCCTTCGATCGGGAGCAAGCCGTGTTTCCTGTTTCTCTGCAGGAAGACATATGTTCAAGAAGACATGAGACAGAGGGAGGCAGAGGAGAAGAATGACGGCACATTTCTTTAGACAGAGAAAAATGTTTACATTTCCAAAGAAAAGCTCTTCTTAATCAACAACAGAGAAGGGCTGGGTCATATGGACAGATGACCACTATGTCAAATACTTGATTTTATTTTAAATGTTGATTTGAAAAGTAAACCCCCCAAAACTGATACACATACACATACACACACACACACACACACACACACTGACACGCAAAGTAAAAATCAATTGCACCAATGAAAACATTTACCCTGTGGAAGAAATGATAGTCCTACAGGCCTCCTCCTTCCACCCACCCTACCCACCTCTCCAAGCCTACCACCCAGAGGTACCCCTGTGACTTTTTCCGGTAATGCTGACTCATCCATCATTGAATACTGATCTAAACTGGAACGTAGCGTCCTGGACACAGGCATCTCCCAGCTTTATGCACTTGGGTTTTTCTTAGAATCTGTGAGCAATTTCATCTTGCCCTTCCGCTCTGGTCAGGGGGAGAAGGAAGGAGAGCAGGTCCTGGTTGAGAGCGGGGGCTGCTCTCATGGCACAAATACAGGCTCCGGGCGGGTGTCGGAGGAAGGCAAAGTGGTTGCCTAGTGGAGTGATTGTTCCAGTTCAACGTTGGGGTTGTGGAGCCCGAGGAGGGTCCACAATCCTTGGAGCTAAAGTTACTGCACCAAATGCAGATGGGAAAGCTTGCAATTTTATTTCTCAGCAGAAAAAAGTTTTGGTGGTGAAAAGTAGGAATCACTGTTCAAGGAGGAAGAAATTTCCTGATTCAGGATAGAACGCTTAGACAGTCAGCAAATGTTTTAGTCACATGGGAAGAGGCCCCACACAAAAATGTTAAGTTAAAAAAAAAGATACATAACTGGGCACATACAAAATGATCCTAAATTGGTGAAATAAATTTCTGTATATATCTACCTTATGAATAGTCAGACATAAATAGAAGAAACCCAAACTGAAATATACCAAATGTTATAAAATTTATCCTTATCTGTATTTTTCCATTTTACTGTAATGAAAATGTATCTCTCTTGTAGTAAAACGTTTGTATGAAAACAAAGATGGAACGCTACATCTATTATAACTTAAAGTGGTCTTTGAGAAAAAGGGACTAAATCTAGGATTAATAGAAGACGTGTGAAAACCAGACACCAGGAGGAAGAATTTTTTAGCCTCTGGTTCTCAGTGAGGATGATTAAATATTTCCAAAGAGTCCTAAGCAATTCACAATCTCTGAATGAAATCTGATCCATGAAACTTGGGCTGAAAATGAAAATTATACCCCCTATTTCATCATGCTCGAGAAAGAACTTGACAAGTGGCTTCATCAAGTCCCAGAGGCCTTTGAAGTTCTGGGGTGCAGGGGGGTTTGAGGCTGCCCGGAGCAATGGAAAGGATGGCTCCCCAGGTGCAGCCATCAGGGAGCAGGGTGGCCGCCTCCCTGAGGGGTGTGCGCTCAGAGCTGGCTGGCGGCCTTGTGGAGGCTCTGAAAGCCCTTCTCTTTCAACACGGCGCCCAGTCTCCTGCGAAGGAATCCATCTTTCTTCTATAAGGAATGATGCCTTCTTACCATGACCTCACATTTAACGTCATTAGATCAATATCTGCATTTCTCCCCTCTCCTTTACGCTACAGCCAAGAATATATGCTACAGTTTGGTGCACAGGACGTGAAAGTAAAAAGAACATCGGTTGACATGGCTGATTTTCACACTGACTGTAACTAAAACCCTTCCTTGACTCCACAGGGCTGTTTTCCGGAGGGACAGGGGAGACACTTTACCCTTCTGCCCCGGCCTCTTTCCGGCCCTCTTCAGAACAGCCTGTTGGAAGGCAGGTAATTTTCTTGTTTTAAGACTGAGATTTGACTTTAGGTGATTGTATATTAGCGTTTTAAATATTATTCCATCGGGAGTAAGAAATAACCTGTAGGAATAGCCAGGTTTCCAAATACTGACATTAACTTTTGGTCCAGATTTTCAAAGGCCACTATGCTCCCCTCCCCCGCCCTCCCCTCTCCTGTCTATCTTTAATTTTACCTCTTCCCAGCTCTTCGCTTACTACAGAATGGAATCTCAGATGCTTCTGGCAACTACATGTTATTAGTAAGGGATGGCGCTTTTTTATTAGATTGCATTTTATTATTTCCTTCAGCTCAGTGCGGACCTGATATTGGAGGGCTCTCCCTATGGGTAGAGATTGAGAGATGCAGCAAATGATGTGGTTTTATTACATTTGTGGGCCCCGTGTCCTCGCAGCCACGTGAGAAACCCTGTGTCGTGCAGGCTGAAGGACAGGCTGGTGTTACCTTGTTCTGACAGGTGGAGTCCAGCGTCCACAGCCCAGAATGGCCGCTTTTGTTTGCATCCCAGAACAGCCAGAGGCAGCTGTTGTTCTGTTGACTTGACACGCCTGTTCTGATGAGATTAATAGGCATTTAGCACGGCTGTCCTGGCCTCTTTGCACAGTGGGTCCAGTTTACCATCACCTCCTAGGGAGATAGATACAATTTGTTTTGGTCAGCTTTATATACAATTTCATGTCATGTAAGCCATATGTGCAGCTTCCACTAGGAGAGCATTTTCAAAGTACACAGGCATGTAAATTTTTAACTAGCCTTTGGTAAAGTATTAGTGGATTGCAAAAGCTTCACTTCTGAGCAGAGTGAGGTATGCGTAATGCCAGCCTTCCGGGCCAGAAGGTCTCCAGGGCAAAGAAATTCTTAGAATGTTGCTGATAAGGCCACACACTGCTGGCGTATCGGCTCTAACTTTCTTAGCAAGCCTAGATAGAATAATCAAATGGGACAAAAACCATTTTGAAGGCAAATAATAATAAAACACATATTATTAAAGTGCAGAAAAGAAAAAACCAAAATAACCTATTATCCCTAAATCCCCAAAATATCATTTGAAGTCTAGGGCTAAAACTTCATTTTCTTTCTGTCCCTCTTCTGTTTCCAGTGCTCTGGGAAGAAGCCCAGAGCATCAAGCACTACTGTGTGGGCTTTAGGATGTGATCGTTCATGTGCCACAGAGCACAGGGCTTTGAGTAAGAATTTAAGACTCAGAAAGAAACCCAATTTGAATTTTGGCATGACACACTGACCACTTCAACTAGAAACTGAAGCGCCTCAGAGAAGGCAAAATGCTGATTGGAAGGATTTACCGAACTCCAAGTCTGTGATGTTGCAGTGGAAGACAACTTCCTCATTCACCATGAGTTCTACCATGTTCCAGTCTTCTATCTTCTCTAGGATGACCTGGTGTCCATCTTCGGCCAACACAGCTGGAGAAGATGGAGAAGGATGTGGGTGACATGGGGACAGACTCCAAGTTAAGCAGATCTGCAGATGTCCTCATGGAGGACAGCAGCTGGTCCAGTTGCTCACGGCTATAACTCAACCGCCCTGGTGGGCCCCTACCTGGTGCTGGCCCCCATGTGCCCTCACCTTTGCTGGGAAGCATAGCCAGAGACCTGAGCAATTCAGGATTTGGTTGCGATTTGATCGCAACCCAAGCCACATGATCTGTTAAAATATGAGCTTTCTCTAGGAAGAATTTTTGAGCTTTTCTTATAGAGACAATACTCAGTGTTGGAGGGGGTGCAGGGAATTATGTAACTTCTTACCTTGCTGAGGGAAACATAAATTGGTCACCTTTCTTGAGGGCAATTTGGCAGTACATGCCAAAAACCTCAAAAGCCTCAAAAAAAATTAGAATTAAAAAATGATTCTAATCTCTGCCCCAGGAAATTGTACTTATAAGAAAGCTTCCTAAGAAAAAAAATCAGAAATACAGGCAGCTTTTGTGACAAGACGTTCCTTTCTGTAGTATTATAATAGCAAAATACTGTGAATAACTTACATGCCCAATAGTAAGAGGATGGCCAAGTAAATGGTGGTAAGTCCACATAATGAGATTTTATTTGGACATTTCAAAAAATGTTTATGAATTTTTTTAATAGCAGGAAAAATATTTGTAATATAAGCAAAAAATCAGGGTACATACATAATATATATTAAAATATATATTCAATATTAATTAAAATATGTATACATAATAGGAAAAAAGAAGAAAATACCCAGTGGTTATCTCTCTGTAGTCAGATTATGAGAAATTATTTTTCTCTTTATTCTTTTAGCATTTTCCAGATCTTCCATAATAATAAGAAAAAAATGTGTTTTAAAAAAGCTAATGGACTAAGCTTTTATTCTCACCTCTGGAAGATGCATTTTGGTTATTACTTAATTCAATGGCTCCTTCCCTAGAGATCAGCTACAGAAAAGTGGTTAGATTTCTCCGTTGTGGAAATGAGAGAGTATATGGATTTAGGAGAAATGATGGGCATTCAGCAGCCTGGTGCTCTATTTTCTCCAACATGTTTCTCCCCAGTTTTCTTGCCCCATAACATTGTGTTAGAGGTGTGCAAAATCACCACCTTTGGCAGTCTTCAGACGCCGGTGAGAATTTTGGTTAGGATGGAAAGTGAAATCTGGTGGGGGGGCATGTTTTTAAAAGTCTTAGCATTTCAATCAGTCTTACGGGAGAAAAGCAGGCAGCTATGTCAGTTAATTGCATTTAATTACAGAGACAATTGCTATTTCAAAATGTTGGCGTGTCCACTTATTCATCTTTCAATCAGTTCAAGAACATCCAGCCCCAACTGTGAACATTTTAATTGCTTGATTTTAATTTCACTTCTGGAAAGGAACTTCAGAAAGCAACTCAGCGAGGATCTCCATTAACAAGATAGCGCTCCTTGGGCACCCAGTGGTGACCCTAATTGACCTTGTGTCAGCTAAAGCCTCTCTCTATAGAACACCCGCATCTTTTTCTTTGGCATATTTATGCTACTGTACCCTATTTAAGCATCTTGTTCTTAAACATCTTTAGAGGAAGGCACTCAGTCCAGTGACTTGCTTAAATGGAGCAATCCACCCAGTTTGGAATGGCCAGTGGATTGTCCAGGAAACATAATGGCAGTCTATAGGCAGAGGTTTCTGGGATTGTATACTCCCCCAGCAGGGCCCCTCAGGGTAGGGGAGGTGTAGCCGGAGAGGGCAAAGCTGCAAGTGGGCAGGTAGGAGGCAATTCAGCCTCCACGACCTTGGCTTTGCATTGTCTGAAGACATTCCTGGGAAATGTACTTCAACTTAATGGGAAGAAATCGGGAACAAAACAGCTTCTCCACTCCCAACTTACACCCCACCTCTGGGGGCATGGTGCTGCCTCTATCCTACCAACACGCAACACTGACTCTTTAAGGCCTGGGGATTCTGGAGCGAAGGAAGGTGCAGGTTCTGTCTGGGCTGGTCACTGTGACTGCAGTGTAAGTGAGGAGGGGCTCTGCAGGAGGGGACCCGGGAAGGTGTGTGTCCGGCAGCCTGCCATGGCCCTTTCCCTGCAGGGTCCTGTCTGATCAAGCCTCATGCCCAAGTAGCATCTGCGTTTGAGGTTTGTTTTATGAGAAGAGTGGCACTCTTTCATGGCAAGGTGTAGCTAAGAAACAGGATTTGATCCACTGAATAACCCACCCTATGGAGGTGGGGGTGCCGAATAATGGGGTTTTGCCTCATACCTGAGCAAATGAAGCCCAACAGGAAGAAATCCTCTTAATAGAGCATACCACTCCTCACTTTACCTTCTGTACAGTCGTAAAACATGGGGCCTTTAAGGGTGTGTGTCTCCCTCACTGACCACAGTCTGTCCCAGGTGCCTGGTGTTAATAAAAATAAAAGTTTGTTGAATAAACACGCTCATAATGGCACTGGGCACCTCCAATGACTCTTTTGGACCCCGAGTCATCTAAGTCTGATTTCCATTAAAGCAAGAAGCCACCTCAGAGTCTACATCGTACATTCACCCTCAGGATGCCTGTCCCCTTCTCATCCGTCCAGGATGTGTTGAGCCCAGCTGTAGGGCAGCCAGTGCAGGCTTAAGGGATCAAACTCAGAGAAGCACCAGAATTCCTGCAGCTCATCCAAATGCCACCTCTCTCCACAGAGGACCCATTTTTTCCTATGAGCTGCTGTGGGGCTGTCTATTCAAAGAAAGGTCAGATAAATATACTCCATGCAACAAAGTCTTTGCAAAGGCAGTGGCTAAACTCCAGCATAAATCAACCAGAAGCTGTAAGGCCACCCGCAGATCGCCTGCCTCTTTGAAGTGGCACCTCATTCTTCAAGGGGGACACGGAAAAGCCTCCCTCTTCTCAGTGCTGGCGGAACTGTGCACCATCTGTGGATGATTTAAATGCTGCTGGTTACGAAGTCAAGGCAAACAGACAGGCGGGCATCTCTCCCTCCTCCGCTTGGCACAGATGCAATGCCAGTGACCATTAATGTGTGCAGCTAATGCATAGCTAGGAATGGAGGATGGCACACAGAGTGGCTTAGCTAAATAAGGGTGCGTTCTCTTCTTATGGGTCATTTTCAATTCCTTCTGGTTTCTTTTAGGGAGTCATTTGGCAGACTTACAGCAGGCAAGCAACAACCACAGCCAGGGAAATTACTGAGAACTTTTTGTTAAGCATTAGTTGGTTTAGTTTCATCAGTATTGAGGCCAGCGTAGAGACATTTTTGCTGAGCTATTATAATTCATGGGTAATAAAGAGAGAACAAAACTTTTCAGATTGCTTAAGGCATAGGAAGTTCAGGAAAGATCAAGCATAATTCCCAAATAATAAAGGGCTATAACTTTTAAAGAAACACACAGAATTCAGAGGCAGATTTTACAGGTGAGGGCCTGCAAACGCACCCCTCTGTGCTTGTTGTGGTGGTTGTGTTGGGTCTAAAGTGGTGGGTGGAGGGTGGGACAGAGAGCGGGGAGCAGATGCTCCCTGCTTTGCTTCTGTTAACACCCTGGCATTTGTCCTTGGCCCTCAGCAAATGTTGGCTGCCATTATTACATGCACTGTCATTCAGGGATATACAAAACTGACTTTAAAAATCAACCACCTGCTGATACCTTGCAACACTCAAGTCTCCTTCACCATAAAAATTCTCCCCTCGCTCTTCTCAAAATACCCCCCTCCTCCCCTACTGTGGGAAGAGCTGTCTGTGCCCTTTGCTTCATCATCTCTACCCACTCCTTTACCTCCTGCAGCCGGAGTTTTCAGCCCACCTTCTCCTGAACCTGTGCTCTCAGAGGTGAAGAACCATCGGCACATTCAACGGCTCACTCACTTCTCCCCGCCCCTCCCAGCAGGTTGACGCTCTGACTTATCTCCTTTCTTGCTCCTTTAAAATACTTTTGCTGGTAAAAAAAAATTTTTAACTTTAAAATTTTATCAGATTATAAATGTAATGCAGACCCGTGATATATAAAAACCTTAAAAATTATTGAAAAGTAAAGGACAAAATTTTTTAAATCACCCATAATTCTTCCCCTTTCCCCCGCCTTTGTCTTTTCCAGTGGAAGTGGGATCGTAGTGCACATGGAGTTCAGGAACACACTTTAGTTCCTGAAACTACGTTGTGATGATCCAGCCCTGTCAATAGACATAGACCTGCTGCACTGCATTTCATGTGGTGGATGTGCTGTCATTTATTCAGCCATTCGTTTTTCTGGTTGTTTCCAATTTTTCACTGTCACCAAGAATGCTGCAGAAAACATTCATGGGCATGCCTCCCTGTACACTTGCGAATATACATCATATATATGGAAGAAACTGAGAAATGGAATAGCTGGATTGTACAACATGTGGTTAAAATTTTTTTTTTTTTTTGGTGAGGAAGACCAGCCCCGAGCTAACATCCGTTGCTAAGCCTCCTCTTTTCGCTGAGGAAGACTGGCCCTGGGCTAACATCCGTGCCCATCTTCCTCTACTTTATATGGGACGCTGCCACAGCATGGCTGACAAGCAGTACGTTGGCAGCTGCCTGGGATCCGAACCCGCGAACCCCGGGCTGCCAAGCGTGAACTAAACTGCTGCGCCACTGGGCCGGCCCCAACATGTGGTTAAATTTTAAGACACTGCCAAGTTGCCCTCAAAAGTTACTGTGGCAATTTACCCTCCCATCACAAGTCTTTGAGAACATCTTTTTCTACCTTCCTTCATCAACCGTAAATTCATCTTTTTCTAGAGATAACTCTTGCTTAACAGTTTGGTGCCCATTAGCCATCTTCTTCTTGAAATTCTCATCTCACTTGCCTCCTGTGCCTCCAGGTTCTCTCTGACCTCTGTGCCCCTCAGAGGGACCATCGCCAGTTCCTGCCGTCTGCCCAGTTCTGTCTTTTCTTGCTTCCTCTGCAGTCTCCCCTCCTGTGGTCCCAGCATTCCAAGCAGGTCCATTTTAACTAATACTTATCGATCTTTAAGATATGCCAGGCGCAATTCTGGTCACTGGGACACAGCAGAGAACAGAAGAGACAAGAATCCCTGCTCCCTTGAAGCATACATGCCAGCAGGAGAGAAGGATAACAAGGTAAATGGGTGAAATATACGTTATGTTAGATACTTATGAGGATTAAGAAGAAATAAAAGAGGAGGGAAGAGAGATAAGGAAGAGGGAAGTGTCGACATTTCAATGGGGATGCTTAAGGAAGGCCTGTCCATGAAGGTGACTTTTGAGAAAGACCTGAAGTCTGAGAGAGAGTGAAGAATGAAGACTGTGCAGGAATCTGGGGAAGGATCATTCCAGGTGGAGCAACTGCCAAGCCCAAGGTGAAAGTGTGCTGCGAGTGTTCAAGGGTCAATGAGGAGGCTGCTGTGCTGGAGCAGAGTGAGTGAGGGGAGAGGGTAAAGTAGCAATGGGAGGAAGTGTGGTCAGGGAGGTCACTAGGAGCCTGGTAGGCCACTGTAAGCCTTTGGCTTCTACCTTGAGTGAGCTGGGAGCCACCTGAATGTTCTTGGAGGCACAGGTCACACTCTGACTCAGGTTTAATGGCTTCACCTGGCTTTGGTGCTGAGAACAGACTGCAGGGGATGAGGGTAGTCACAGGGAACTTAGTGAGGAGGCTGGGGCAGTGATCCAGGCAGGAGATGATGGTGGCTCGGACAAAGAGGTGGAGAGTGGCGGCAGGGAGGGTAAGACATGGCTGAATTCTGTCTGGTTGCTTTGAAGATAGAGTCAATAGGATGTGCTGCTAGACTAAATGAGGTGTTTGAGGGAAGGAGAGGAGAGAAAGATGCCTGCAAGGTTTTTGGCCTGAGTAACTGGAGGAATGGAGCTGCTATGAACCGAGATGGAAAGAACACAGGAGGGGTTAGTGTGGGGGTGAGTATTAGGAGGCCAGTTTAGAAATTTTGGACATATTAGTCTGAGATGCCTATTAAACATCCCAGTGACAATGAGAGGCCCTGATTGGAGATATAAGATGGGAGTCATCAGCATGTAGATGTCATTTCAAGTCATAACTACTTCTGACTCAAGTTTGCTTTTGTCTTTCTCCTTAACTCCAGAATGTGATTTCTAACCTCAATATTTCTTAATAATTCATTTTCTCCAACTTCTTCAATCCAAATCTCTTCCTTTAGAATTAGCCTCTTAAAGCACATCCTTGAGCTCATCATTCTTTAGCTCAAGAAACTTCACTGGCTCCCCATTGCCAAGGGTAAAACAGGCCTGACTCTCTTGCTGCACACCATCCTCTAGCCAGACCCACTGCTTGCTGCTCCCCAACATGCCCCAAGCTACTCCCTCCTCCCCCTCCTAGTGACCCTTCCCCTAGAATAATAAGAACTAATGCTTGGTAAGCACTTACTATGTGCAAATATGGTGTTCATGACTCTACATCTTCTCATTGGATTCTCACATCAGTGACATAGAGATTCTCTTCCATTTTACCAATAAGTAAACTGAGGCTCAGAAAGGTAACATAACTTGATCTTGACTTTGGCCACAGAGCAACTAAATGGTGGAGACCAATTCAAAACTGGATCCATTGGAATTCAGCGCCCTTGTGCTCAATCTCTGCTCATGCCATCTCTCTGCCAACAGTGCCAAGAATGTAAACAGGAGACAAGTGATCAGGGAGAGGTGACCAGCAGAGCCAACAGGGTTTGTGTACAGACTAGACGGTGAGTTTTTTTTCCCACCAAGACTTGTAAATTGTACATTATAACAAAACGTTCATGTATGCATTCTGCTTTAATATAATTCTTGTAGGTAAATGACCTAATTGAACTGTATACAGTCATACTGATTTTGGCAGCAGTAAGAGACACAATTAAAAAGGGTCTGCAGACAACAGCAAAATGGTGGAGTAGGCAGCTCCAAACTCCCATTCCTCCATAGAAACGTTGAAAAAACAACCAGAAACTGTCAGAACCAACTTTGTCAGAACTTTGGAAAACAGTCAAAGGTGGCAAACAAGTGAAAGCTGCATCAAGAAAAAGACAACTTTAAAATGGTAAGAAAGCTTTGTGGCATCTTTTTTTGCCCTTGCCTCACCTCCTCCCTGGCTTGGTGGCAGTCTTGAAGATAGCAGCCCTTGTTCCCAGTGTGGGACCCTGGTTCTTGTTTCAGAGGGAGAAGAGCAGACCTTATTTGCAAATTCTTGTGTTTGTCTGTTCTAACCTGTCTGGGGGATACCTAAAGGATTGACACAGATGCTCATCTTTGTTCCACCTAACTTGGAAGTCATGCAGGGTGGGAAAGCCGTGGGCAGTGCTCGAAAACGTAAGGCAAATGAAAAACCCGAAGCTGTCTGGGCAAAAGACTGTTGAGAGATACAATAAACCTCATAAAGCCTGGGAGGAAAAGCTGGGGAGTGAGTTTCTTTGGGAAATTAGAGCATTTAAAAGCACTCACATGTCCTGGGGAATTTAGAAGGCCAAATGTATGCCCAGAACAGGATGCAAGCTCAGAGAAGACTCGGGAAGATCCTAAGCTTTCACCACCCGTTGATCTATTAGCTCAGTGAAGGCAGGAGGTAAAGGCTGAGGCAGAATTGTAAATAGCCTGGCTAAGTCCTAAAGGAGTGTCTCAACATAGAGCAAATACATAAAGAATAGGAGAGGCTTTTTTGTTTTATTTTTTTGTTTGTTTTAAAGCTCCTGCCATTCAAGGAACTCTCCATCAAAACTGGCTGAACACAAGCTAATCCTTCAGTAATTAAGAACAGCAAACCCTGGGGAATGGGGAGAATCTGATTTTCAGAGTTACAACATTGTAATATTCAAATATGCAGTTGTCACCAAAAACATTTAAAAGTATACAAAGAAACTTCCCTGTTTAAAGGGAAAAAAATAAATTGATAAAAACTTTCTCTGAGGAAACCCAAACATTAGACTTACTTTAAATCAACCATCTTAAATGTGCTCAAAGAACAAAAAGAAACCATGGACAAAGGACTAAAGGAAACCAGGATAATGATGTATGAACAAAATGAGACTATCCATAAAGAGAGAAATTCTGAAAAGGAAACAAATAGAAATTCTGGAGCTGAAAAGTACAATAACTGAAATGGAAAATTCACTAGAGAGGTTCAGCAGTAGCTTTGAACAGGCAGAAGAAGGAATCAGTGGACTTAAAGACAGGACAATTGAAATTATTGAGTCTGAGAAACAGAAAGAACAAAGGACAAAGGAAAGTGAACAGAGCCTAAGGAACCTGTGGGACAACATTAAGGGTACCAACATACACACAACAGGAATCCCAGAAGGAGAAAAAAGGAAGAGGCAGAAAGAATATTTGAAGGAATAATGGTTGAAAATTTCCCAAATTTGATGAAATACATGAAAATACACATCCAAGAATCTCAACTGACTCCAAGAAGGATTAACTCAAAGACATCCACACTGAGACACATTATAGTCAAATTGTCAAAAGACAAAGATAAAGAAAGAATCTTGAAAGGAGCAGAAGAGAAGTGACTTGTCATGCACAGGGATCCTCAATAAGATTAACAGCTAAATGATTTCTCATCAGAAAGCATGGAGGCCAGAAGGCACTGAGATGGTATATTTAGAATGCTGAAAGAAAAAAAATTGTATTGTTCAGAGTTCTCCAGAGAAATAGAACCAGCAGATTATATATATAGACAGAGACAGAAAGAGAGAGGTGAGGTGGAGAGAAAGAGAGATTTATTTTAAGGAATTGGCTCATATGATTGTGAGGGCTGGTAAGTCTGAAGTTTGTAGGAATGGCAATTCAGGTAAGAGTTGATGTTGCAGACTTGAGTCTGAAGTCTGCAGGCCAGGCAGGCTGGAGACACAGGCAGGGGTTCTATGTTACAGTCTTGAGGAGAATTTCTTTTTCTTTGGGAAACCTCAGTCTCTTCTCTTGAGGCCTTCAACTGACTGGAAGAGGCCCACCCACATTATGGAGGGCAATCTGCTTTACTTCAAGTCAACTGATTGTAAATGTTAATCACATCTAAAAAACACCTTCACAGCACCATCTAGACTGGTGTTGGGTCAAACAACTGGGAACCAAAGCCTAGCCGAGAGTTGACACAAAAACTAACCATCACAACCATCAATCAAGAATTCTATGTATGTCAAAGATACCCCTCAAGAATGAAGGAAAATTAAGACATTTCCAGAAAAATAAAAGCTGACAGATTTTGTCACTAATAGACCTGCCCTAGGAGAAATGCTAAAGGAAGTCCTTCAGGCTAAAATGAAAGAACACTAGAGAGTAACATGAAGCCATACAAAGAACTAAAAGACACTGATAAAAGTAGCTACTGAGGTAATCATAAAAGCAATTGTTAGTGCACTTTCGGTTTTAACTCCTCTTTTTTCCCTATATTATTTATTTATTTATTTATTATTATTTTTTGGTGCGGAAGATTAGCCCTGAGCTAACATCTGTGCCAATATTCCTCTATTTTGCATGTGGGTTGCCGCCAAAGCATGGCTTAATGAGTAGTGTGTAGGTCCACGCCCAGGATCTGAACCCACGAACCCCAGGCCACTGAAGCGGAATGTGCAAACAACCACTATGCCATGGGGCCAGCCCCTCCCTATATAATTTAAAAGGTGAATGAATATTACAATAATTATAAATCTATGTTAATGGGCACACAATGTATAAAGATGTACTCTGTGGCAATAACAATATAAAGGGAGAGGGACGGAGATGTATAGGAGCAGATTGTTTGTATACTAGTGAAAAGTAAGTTGATATTATTTAAACTAGGTTGCTATAAGTTTAGGATGTTTATTATACTCCCCAAGGGAACCAGTAAGAAAATAATTTAAAAATATACTGAAAAGGAAAGGAGAAGGGAATCAAAATGGTACATTACAAAAAATTTTTTTAAGTCAGTAATGGAGGAATTGAGGAACAAAAATAAAATAAGACATACAGACAACAAATAGCTAAATGGCAGAAATAAGTCTTTCCTTATCAGTAATTACTTTAAATGTAAAGAGATTAAACTCTCCAATTAAAAGGCAGAGGTTGGCATAATAGATTAAAAATCACAGTCTATCTATATGCTGTCTACAGGAGACTTTCTCTAGATACAAAGACACAAAGTGGCTGAAAGTGAAAAGATGGAAAAAAATATTCCATGCAAATAATAACCAGAAGAGAGCCAGATTATCTGTATTATTATCAGATAAACCAGATTTTAAGTGAAAAAGTTTACAAGAGCCAAAGAAGGACTTTATATATTAATAAGAGTTTCAATCCATCAAGAAGAGTAACAATTATAACTATATACACACCTAATGACAGAGCCCCAAAATTTATAAAGCAAAAACTGACACAATTGAAGGGGAAAACAGTTTTACAGTAATAGCTGGAGACTTTGATACATCACTTTCAATAGATAGAACATCTAGACAGACTATCAATGAGGAAATAGAAAACTTGAACAGCATTACAAACCAACTAGATGTAACATATATAAATAGAACACCCAAAGGCAGAGTAAATATTCTTCTCAAGTGTGCATGGAACATTGTCCAGAATAGACCATATTTTAGGCCACAAAACAAGTCTAAATAAATTTTAAAAGAATGAAATCTTACAAAGTATCTTTTCTGCGCACGATGGAATGAAACTAGAAATCAATAACAGAAGGAAGCCTGGAAAAATATACAACTATTTGGAAATTAAACAATATATTCTTAAACAACAAATAGGTCAGAGAAGAAATCATAAGAGAAATTAGAAAATATCTTGAGAGGAATGAAAAGAAAAACATAACATATCCAAACTTACAGGATGCAGTGAAAGTAGCGTTCAGAGGGAAATTTATAGCTGTAAATGCCTACACTAAAAAGGAAGGTCTCAAATCAGTGGTCTAACTGTATAGCTGAAGGAACCAGAAAAATAGCAAACCAAACCCAGCGCTAGCAGAAGGAACTAAATAACAAAGATTAGAGTGGAGATAAACAAAATACAAAATAGAAAAACCATAGAGAAAATCAACAAAACCAAAAAGTTGTTTCTTTGAAAAGATTGACAAAATTGCAAACCTTTAGCTATATTGACTAAGAAAAAAAAGAGAGAAGACTCAAATAACTAAAATAATAAATGAAAGAGGGCACATTACAACTGATTTTACAGAAATAAAAAGGGTTTTAAGAGAATACTATTAACAACTATACACCAACAAATTGGATAACCTAGATGAAATGGACAAATTCCTAGGGGGAGGAAGAGGAGGGTGAAGGGGGTGACTGGGCACATGGATGGTAATTAGTCTTTGGGTGGTGAACATGATGAAGTCTACACAGAAATTGAAATATAATGATGTACACGTGAAAAAATAAATAAAGGTGCTGTTTAAAAAAAAAAAAAGAAGTGGACAAATTCCTAGAAACACACAAACTACCAAAACAGACTCAAGGAGAAATAGAAAATATGAACAGACCTATTTCTAGTAAGGAGACTGAATCCATACTCAAAAACTTCCCAACACAGAAAAGCCCAGGACCAGATGGCTTCATTGGTGAATTTTACCAAACATTTAAAGAAGAATTAACACTAATCCTTCTCAAAGTCTTCCAAAAATTGAAGAGAAGGGAATACTTCCAAATTCATTCTATGAGGCCAGCATTATTCTGATACCAAAGTCAGACAAAGACACTATAAGAAAAGAAAACTACTGACCAATATCCCTTATGAATATTGATGCAAAATCCTCAACAAAAAACAAACAAACTGAATTCAGTAGCTAGAATAGTAAAAGGATTATACACCATAACCAAGTGGGATTTATCCCAGGAATGCAAGGTAGTCCAACATATAAAAATCAATAAATGTAATATACCTCATTAATAGAATGAAGGAAACAAAACCACATAATCATCTCAGTTGATTTAGAAAAAGCATCTGACAAAATCCAACACTCTTTCATGATAAAAACTCTCAACAAACTGGGGATAGAAGGAAAGTTTCTCAACATGATAACGGCTGTATATGAAATATCTGCAGTTAATATCACACTCTGTGGAGGAAGGCTGAAAGCTTTTCCCCTAAAATCAGGTACAAGACAAGGATGCCTACTTTTGCCACTTCTATTCAACACAGTATTGGAAGTGCTAGTCAGAGAAATTAGGCAAGAAAATGAAATAAAAGGCATCCAAATTGGAAAGAAAAAAGTAAAACTAACTCTATTTGCAGATGACATGATCTTATATCTAGAAAACCCTACAATCCACAAAAAAGCTGTTTGAGCTAATAAGCAAAATCAGCAAAGTTGAAGAATACAAAATCAACACACAAAAATCAATTGTATTTCTATACACTAGCAATAAACAATCTGAAAAGGGAATTAAGAAAACAATTCCAATTACAAAAGCATCTAAAAGAACAAAACACTTAGGAATAGATTTAACCAAGGAGGTGCAGGTCTTCTTCACTGAAAACTACAAAAATTATTAAAAGAAATTAAAGACCTAAATAAATGGAAAGATATCCCATGTGCATGGATTGAAAGACTTAATATTGTTAAGATGACAATACTTCCCAACGCATTATACAGATTCAATGCAATCCCTATCAAAATTCCAATGGTGTTTTTTTTTTTTTTTTTGCAGAAATGAAAAAACTCGTCTTAAAATTCATAGGGAATTTCAAAGGACTCAAAATAGCCCACACAATCTTGAGAAAGAATAAAGTTGAAGAACTTACACTTCCTGATTTCAAAACTTACTCAAAGGTATAGTAATCAAAACAGTGTGGTACTGTCTTAAGGATAAACATATAGACCAATGGAATAGAATCGAGAGTCCAGAAATAAACCATCACATCTATGGTCAACCGATTTTTGACAGAGTGCCAGGACCATTCAATGGGCAAAGAACAGTCTCTTTGAAAAAAGTACTGGGAAGACTGGATATCCACATGAACATCTTTTGAATGAAGTTGGACCCTTATCTTACACCATATATAAAAATTAACTCCAAATAGATCAAAGATCTAAATTTAGAAACTATAAAACTCTTAGAAGAAAACATAGGGGCAAATCTGCATGACCTTACACTTGGCAATGATTTCTTAAACACCAAAAGCACAAGCAACAAAAGGAAAAAGAGAAAAATTGAACTTCACTAAACTTAAAAACTTTTGTGTATCAAAGGACACTCTTAAGAAAGTGAAAAGACAATCTACAAAGAGAAAATGTTTGCAAATCATATATCTTATAAAGGTCTAGCATCCAGAATATATAATGTTTCCAACTCAAAAACAAAAATAACAATCCAATTAAATAATGCACAAAGTATTTGAATAGACATTTCCCCAAAGAAGACACACAAACGGCCAACAAGCACAGAAAAGATGCTCAACATCATTAGTCACTAGAGAAGTGCAAGTGAAAACCACAATGCAGTTCCATTTCACACTTACTAAGATGGCTATAATTAAAAAAACAAAAAAGAAAAGAACAAATGTTGGCAAGGATGTGGAGAAACTGGAACCCGCATACACTGCTGATGGGAAGGTAAAATGGTGCAGCTGCTGTGGAAAACAGTTTGGCAGTTCCTCAAAAAATTAAACACAGAACTACCATAAGACCCAGCAATTCCACTCCTACGTAGATACCCCCCCAAAACTGAAAACAGGGACTCAGATGAGCACCCATGTTCATAGCAGCATTGTTCACAATAAGCAAAAGGTAGAAACCACGGAAGTGCCCGTCAACAGATGGATGGATGAACAAAGTGTGGTCTATACACACAACAGAATGTTATTCAGCCACAAAAAGGAATGACGTACTGATACATGCTACAACATGGATGAACCTTGGAAATATTATGCTAAGTGAAATAAGCCAGACACAAAAGGACAAATATTGTATGATTTTACTTACATAAAATATCTAGAATGGGCAAATTCATAGAGACAGAAAGCAGCTTAGAGGTTAGCAGGAGCTGGGGGTAAGGTGGGATAGGGAGTACTGCTTACCAGGTACAGAGTTTTTGTTTGGGGTATTGAAAAATTTTGGAAATAGGTAGTGGTGATGGTTGCACAACATTTTGAATGTCATTCGTGTCACTGAATTATACACTTCAAAATGGTTAAAATGGCAAATTTTATGTCATATATATTTCACCGCAGTAAAAAAAAATAGTACAAAAAAAGAAAAAAAATAGCTGAATTAAGACAGAAAATGTGGGATTGGGTTGGGGAGGAGGAGCTCGTAGCCCTTAGGGCTGGGGCAAAGAAAAAAAAATGTCTGCGAAAGTCAAAAGCCTAGAGACAAAGTGAAGAAGATTAGAGAACTCTTGACAAAGATTCTTTTCTAGCCGTCTAAGATCCACCTTAGTTTTAAAGAAATGCAGTAGCTGCTAAGTCTCATCATTTAGTGAACACAAACTAGAGGTGGGTTATGAGGC
Organism: Tapirus indicus; assembly: GCA_031878705.1. Classification (NCBI taxonomy): domain Eukaryota; kingdom Metazoa; phylum Chordata; class Mammalia; order Perissodactyla; family Tapiridae; genus Tapirus; species Tapirus indicus. The sequence continues at coordinate 79,574,796 of CM062921.1, forward strand.
GAGGGGTCTGTGGGTGGGGCTCATCAGAGGGAGAAGAAGCCAAAGGTCTGTTATTTAGGCAGTGTCCCTAGCCAAGACCACAGAACATTTAAGCATAGCCAAATAACACTGAGTTTATAACAGAAATTTGTCAGTCAACTGTTCTCTCAGAGAAAGCAACTTTCTCTGCCGATTGAAATCCCACCCATTCTCCAAACTGGAATTCAAATGCCACCTCCTCTAGAAGGCCTTCCCTGATTGTTGATTTTGTGTCCTCTGGAAGATCCTGCATTTGGGTCATATAATGGCGTTCATGACGACTCAGTCCTGGGCTCTCTTCTCATTCTGTACGTTCTCCCCAAGTCAATGACTCATACCTTTCTGTCTCCAGCTCAGACTTTTTCTCTGACCTCTGGAACTGCAAAGCCAACTCCGTATCTCCATCTACATAGCCGAAAACATATGAATTTTAATACGTCCAAAATGGAGCATGTTCCTCCCAATTGTGGTCCATTTTTGGTGTTTGCAGTTTTAGCGTAGAGCACTTCCATCCATCAGCACTTCGCTCAAGCCGGACACTGACTGGATCCCGAGGACCTCCTCTCCATCCTCGCCTCCATCTCCGTCCTCTCAGGGAGTACCATTGCCTTTACTTAAAGTACCACCACGCCTTTATGGCTGTCCTGCTCTGAGGTACTATTATCTCTCCCCCGGACAACCCCAACAGCCCCTTGAGTGTCTCCCTGCTGCCATTCTTGGCCCCTCTAATCTGTTCGCCTCACAGCAGCCACAGTTTCATCCTCCTGCCTAAAACTTTTTTTGTGTGAGGAAGAGTGGCCCTGAGCTAACACCTGTTGCCAATCTTCCACTTTTTGCTGAGGAAGATTGGCTCTGAGCTAACATCCGTGCCCATCTTCCTCTAGTTTGTATATGGGACACCGCCACAGCATGGCTCAATGAGTGGTGTGTAGGTCCACGCCTGGGATCCAAACCCGAGAACCCAGGGCCACGAAGCAGAGCATGCGAACTTAACCATGACGCCAGTGGGCCAGCTCCCTGCCTAAAACTTTCTATGGCCCTGAAGGATCTGGCCCTGTCTACCTCTCCAGCTTCATCCTCCATCAGTTCAACAAACACATCATTTGTTCATGCTTCCAGCCTTTGCAGATATTAGTCCCTCTGCCTGAAATGCTTTCTTCTCTTTACCTGGTTAGTTTCTCCTTACTCTTTAAAGCTCAACTCAAATGTAATTTCAGCAAATAAACCTTTCCAGATCTCTCCCCTCTCCCTTCCAATTACGACCAGCGGCAGGTCCCACTCCGATTACATTCCTCTGTCCAAGGCTTGGCACAACTGTCAGTTGTAGTCAGCAATGAGAAGGTCACTTCAAGGACATATATCTTTGTTCACCAGTGTGTCCCCAGTACCTAGAAGAGTGTCCAACACATATTAGGTGCTCGGTAAAGGTTTGTTGTATGAATAAATGATCAAGGGATAGACTCTCCACTATTTTCCAGCCATATGACCTTGGAAAAGTCACTTAATATTCCTGATCCTCAGTTTCCCAATGTGTAAAGCAGGGTGTGTAATCCTTTCTATCAAAGTAATTTGTGTAAACTGCCTGGCACCCGTTAGACTTGCAGTGCATATTTGTTCCCACTCTTACATTGAAGCAGTGGAAGCCAGAGGAAGCTAAATCATCCTGGGGCGATCAAGACTCAGGGAAGACTTTCTAGAGGAGGTGGCACTTGGTCTGGGTCTGAGGAAGCAAGGAGGTCTAGGCAGAGGGCACAGTCTACACGGATGCCCAGAGGCTGGGGTGCACCCGGGCGCACACTGCTGGGTGGCCCTCCTGGGTTAGGCTGCTCACCTTGCAGGCCCTCCAGGCGGAAGGTGCGGTGCTCCACTGCCAGGCCGACTGCACTGTACGGCCCATAGCGCATGATGACCAATGCATTCTGGGGCATGGCCGAGCCGCCTGCCGGGGCTACAGCGCAACACACACTGCTAGGCAACTCCTCTTCAGGCCCTTGAGAATGGGCGTGGCCACGCGCGGGTGGGCGTGGCCAGGGCGGGTCGGGGTGGAGCTTAAGGATTCCTGCGCCAGGGTCCCTTGCCTACCGCTGGGGTGCAAAAAGATTTGTTGGTGGACTGGTGGTCGGAGGCAGCTTGCTTTCACGACCCTCACAGCCAGGTAAACAAGGGATTTCAACCTGGCATGGCAAGTGTTAATGATAAATAACAACAAAACCAACATTCACAGCCAGTTATGGAAAATAAGTGTCAGCCCACATGCTGAGCCCTTTCCACGTGTTCTATCATTTAATCCTCTTACCATCCCTGTGAAGTAGGTTGTATTTTGTATCTACCAAACTGAGGCTCGGAAGGCACAAGTAACCTTCCTAGGCAAGTCAGGGGTATAACATGGGTTGGAAACTCTTGTAAGGTCTTTTTATTTATCTTGCCTGGGATTTGTTGAAATTCTTGAAAGTGTGAATTTAAGTCCTTCATCTGTTTTTGGAAAAATTTGAACCATTATCTCTTCACATATTGCTTCTGTCCCATTTTCTTACTTTTCAGGGACTCTAGTTAAATGTATGTTAGACCTTCTCACTGTATTCTTTATGTCTCTTCTGTGTTTTTCTCTCTTCCATGCTTCTTTTGGAGTTGCATGTGTGTATGTGTGCATTCATTCATTCATTCATTCATTTTTACCTGTAATCTAGTTGACTGATTTTCTCTGCAGCCATGTCTTAACTGCTATTAAAGCCATCAATCTGGTTGATTATTTCAGTTATTTATTTTTCAATTTTAGAATTTTAGTTTGGTCCCTTTTCAAATCTGCTTTGCCACTTTTTATGATTTTCAGTTTCTTGACCAGTTTTTTAGGTTTGGCTTTATCTTTTTGATCATAGTAAAGATACTTATTTTATAGTCTGTGTTTGAGAATTCCACTATCTGGAGACCCCATATGCCTGTTTCTGTTGTTATTTCTGCTGGTTTCTGCTCATTTTGTTTTGTCTCCTAGAGTGCTTGGTTTACTTTAATTGTGTACTAGACATTGTATTAGAAAAATTATTTGTAGGAACAATCTGAGGATTGTTTTTGAGGATGATGTTCTCTTCTTCCATAGATGACTTTTTTTTGTTTGTTTTGATTTCTCGCCAGGTCCTGGTAGCACCAGCAACCCAGGATCATCTTAATACAATTTCAGGGCTTGAGATTTTCTGAGCCATCCAGATGGCTTGAAACTGGCTGCAGTCCATGTGGAGGCTGGTTTGTTTATATTTTATCCTCATGCCTGTGGTGCACTCCTTTAGGATCCTAGCCCAGTGAGGGTGTGGCTCACCAGGGTTCCCCCTGGGTGGTGCTGGACCCAAATCTTTGTATGCTTAACTCTGCAAAGACTCAAAAATTGTATCTCATGTTCTAGGTTGCCTATTCAAGATCTCTAGGTAGCCTCAGAGTAAAACCATCTCCAGTGGTCTGCTTACTTACTCTCATGCTCTCCCTGGTTTTGATCCAGTTAGCTCTTTCATGATTTTAAAAAATGTATGTGCCAGATTTTTATAAATGTCTTCTGTAGGAATCTTATCTGAATTAGCTAGTCTATCATTAACAGAAGCAGAAGTTTCCCTATTGAGAGTTTCACTGGAGTTGCATTGAATCTAGAGATCAATTTGAGGAGAACTGAAATCTTTCTGAGGCCTTCTTATTCATCTTGAAATATCTCTCCTTTATTTAGATCTTCTTCAATGTCTTTCAGTACAGTTTTTAATTATCTGTGTATGAGTCTTCACGTCTTTTGTTAGATTTATTGCTACTGTCTATTGTAAATCATGTATATTGTATTGTGATTTTATGATCCATTACTGGTGTATAAAATGAAATTGGCCTTTTTATGATGATTTTATGTAAGCTACCTTGACTTTGTAAAATGATTTATATTAAATTATTTGTAGATTCTTTTGGATTTTCTATGCAGACACTCACATTGTCTGCAAACAATGACAATTTTATTTCCTTTACTAAGCATTTCTTTTTTTCTTCTTATCTTATTGCACAGGCTAGAACCTCTAGTGCAATGATGAATAGAAGTGGTAAAAGTGCACATCCTCTCTTTATTCTGACTTTAAAGGGAAGGGAACATTTCCAACATTTCCTTATTTAGGTTGATATATATTGTAGGTTTTTTGTAGATGTTTTTTGTCAAGCCAAGTTCTTTTCTAATTCCATTTTACTATGAGTTTTTTTTAAAAATTATGAATGACTGTTGAATTTTTATGAATTCATTTTAATGATCTATTAGAATGCTCCTGTTATTTTTATTCTTTCAGCTGTTAATGAGTAAATGACATTTAGATATCTTCTAATATTAAACTACCTTGGATTCTTGGATAAACCTGACTTGGTCATGAGTGTATTATCTTTTTTATATACTGTTAGAATTTGTTTGCTAATATTTTGTTTAGGATTTCTGGATATATATGCATGAGGGAAATGGTCCTGCAGTTTTTTTTATTGTATGTCCTAGTCTGGTTTGGATGTTAAAGTTACACAAGCTTCAGTGAATAAATAAGGGAGTAAAGAAGAAGGGGGAATATTCCCTTATTTATTTTGTATACAATTGAAATGATCACTTCTTTGAACATTTGGTAGAACATGTCTATAAAATTTTATGTTCCCCCCTCCCTTTTTTTTCCTGAGTGGGAAGATTTCAAACTACTGCTTCAGTTTATTTAAGATTTAGAAGACTATCCAGAAATTATATTTCTTCTTGCATCAGTTTTAGTAAATTATATTTTTCTAAGAATTTTTCTATTTTTATCTAAGTTTTCAAATTTATTGGCATAAAGTAGTTGATGTATTCTCTTGTTATCTTTTTGATGTCTACTTTATTGTAGTTATGTCAACTTTTTATTCATAATATTATTTATTTCTGACTTTCTCTTTTTATTTTATTGGTTTTACCAGAGACTTGTCTATTTTGTTAATATCTTCAAAGAACCAACTTTTGCTTTGTTTGGTTTATTTATTGTTTTTTGTTTTCTCCTTCATTGATAGCTGCTTTTATCTTTATCACTTTCTTTGAGTTTACTGTTGGGTTTTTTCTTAATTTTTAATTTATACTCAGCTCATCAATTTTCAGTCTTTCTTCTTTTCTGATGTAAGTATTTTAAGCTATAAATTTCCCCCAAAGCATCACTTTTGCTGTATTGCAGAGGTTTTGATCTGAGGTATCTTTATTATCATTCTGCTCTAAGCATTTTTAAATTTCCATTATTATTTCTTCTTTGACCTGTGAGTTTTAGAATGATGTGTTTCTTCAATTCTGGGATATTCTTAGCCATTTTCTCTTTGAATAGTGCTTCCCTCCATCCCCCAGTCTCTGTAATCTCTCCTTCCTGAACTCTTACAGGTATCTTCCCTGTATTTTTCTTTCTTTATAAAGTTAAACATATCTATTTTATAGCTTCTCTCTGAGTCATCTATTCTCTCCTTTGTGATGTTAGTTCTCCTGTTTATTTGCTGCTTTCCCTCCTGTGAGCCATTTCTTGTCCTCTTTGTATTTTTTGACTGTGAGCTTATCTTTAATGGAACGTTTTCCCTCTGTGGGAGTTTGGTGTGTCCAGGGTTGTGGAAAGTGGTTTGGTATTTGATTCTGCTTGAGGCCTTTTGGATTTTACTGACCCAGACCATTTTTTTTAACATTATTGGCTTGGAATTCCTACTTGACAGATAAGTTGTATAAATTCAGACTCTACATACACATATGGCACAAGTTTATAGTTTAATTTCTCATAGATGTCTTTTTTCCACCATCCACAGCCATGAGTGAATGGCACAGTTCCTCGATGCTCCCCTGGGCTGACAGTCCTTTTTACAGGGTTGGGACACCTCTATGAGGTTCCGGTTTTGTGCGAGGAGTTTAGCTGCCTCTCCACCTTACCTGGCAGCGGTTATGTCCTTTCAACTTGCAGGGGTGTTGTCACTGTCCCCACTGTCAGCCACTGGAGTCTTGTGTCTGATCTGATACACCTTTAGCTCCCACTCACTGCTCTGTTTTGGATATCCTTCTTTCATTCTGGAATGTGAGGATATATTTTCTTTCTTTTGAACTTGACTATATATTTTAAAGAATTTCCTCTTTTTATGTATGTTTTTATAGGTGCATCAGCTCAGCCTGCCATTTTGCTGCTCCTGAATATAAGAAATAGAGACCAAGAACAGAGTCCTGGGGTCCAATGACATATAAGAGACAGAAATAGGAAGTGAAATCCCACAAGGAGATGGAGGAAGTGGTAGGAAAAGAACAAGCAGAGAGCTGGTCCTTAGGAAACAAGGGAAACAGGGCTTTTAGAAAGATCTTCTTATGTGATGTGAGGCCAGCTTTTTCCAGGGATGGCATATCAGTCATCCTGCAGACTCAAGAGACCTCTTTGGAAGGAAAACTCAGAGAAACATAAAAGCTGGGAGATCGGCTGAATTTTAAAGGGAACCCAAGGCACTGATTCTTCCCCTGCCCCCAAGCAGAATTGCTTAGGAGTAATCTGGTTGCTCTTGTGAACCTGGGAAGGACTTGTCCCTGCATTTTTACCTGAATGTACCAACATCCACCCAACAGGACCTTCAGAGAGAACAAGGAGCAGGTGGCATTATTTTGTATGTTGGGGGTTGGCTTGCCTGTTCATACTCTTCTCTGTTGTCTACATCTGGTTATTTTGGGGCCACGTGTGATATATGTGATAAATAAGAGCAAACCCACATTACTTTAATCCTGTTCCTTCCTATCCTCTCCATTCCTCCTGGAATATTCTTAGCCATTATCTTTTTGGTCATACAAATTCATACCTCTTTTGCATACCAGTCATAAAATTCATACACTTTAAGCTTCCTTTTAGGCTCTGATTGGAAAGCATTTGGGCTTCCATTTGGAGGAACCTCATCCTGGTTGTGTGGATTATTGTGGCTTCAGAGGGGGTCTTGTGGCTTGGACTGTATCTTCGTGCTGTACAGGGTGAAGGAACCTGTGTGCACATGTGCCTGTGAGCCCACAATAAGAATGCTAGGTTTTTACATCACTTCCTGAGTTTTTAAGCAATGACCATCTTATGTTATCTGGCCACAGCCCTGGAAGTGGGTAGTGGTGATATCAACATCCCCATTTTACAGATGAGGAAACTGAGAGCTAGTGAGGTGAAGTGATGCCCCCCCAAATCCACAGCAAATTAGAGATAGAGCTGGGTTTATAGTCCAGGCATCCCACCTCCGAGCCTGGAGCTTCTCCCTCCACTCCATTCTGCCTACTCGTGTTTGTGCAGGCTTACGTGGAGATGCCCATCTCTACACCCAGGTTTCTGTCAACCTGATCACAAACACCCCACAAAGGCTCTCTGCCCCTAACCCCATCCCATGGTGGCATGCCACACACTAGGAGACACGAAGTTCCTTCCTCCTCTTCTCTCTTGATGCCTATATCTTTTAGACATTTGCCACTGCTGATGACAGACATCAAAACAAATGAATTGTTGACTCAGCTCAGAGAATTTGCAACAAAATTTTTATAGCATTTCTGGGTAGAAACAATGGCCAACACCATCTTTCTTGGCATGACTTTTTAATTGAATACAGACTTACAGTCTTGAAATAATTTGAATATAGTGCTTTCAATATACGGTTCTTTGGTCATACATATATTTCTTTAAAGCACAAAACTATAACTTAAAATTGAAAGGCTATAAATACACATGACCATATTGCCATAAATCTAGAACTATTTTATAAAAATAGAACTCAAATATCAACTTTATATATTTTGGCAACTTAGCAGTATTGTAAGGTGGCCACGTACATTTTTATTATGCATCACTGTCCCAAGATGACTGTCTCCAGGTTTAATTTTTCATCTCTTTGGGGACATTTGGAACAGTCTCCTTTACCAGGATCCCCACAGAGATGCCTATGGCCATGGCTCAGTGTTGCCTTTGCATAAAGACTCAGTGCACCCATCTGCTCTTGGAGGGGGAAGACCAGCTTCCAGCCCCTTCCTCAGAGAAAGGAGGTGTTCCCTCCTGCCAAAAGTCTGCCATCCACACTTCTCAAAGCCCTCACAGTGAATGCTTGATATCTGAATGTACGGAGTCGGTTTCCTTTCCCTATGCTCCAAGAAGGGCATATGTGAGTTTGGTTCTGTCAAATCAGCGTAAAAAGTTTGAAACAAAAATCACCTAAACAATGCCTGCTGGGGTAACCACATCCTGACAGTGGGCACCAATGCACATCTGCTTGTGTAAGGCCCTTTACACACGTGGTCTACCATCCTCACAGCCTCGCAAGATCGGGACATTCTTGTCCCCATTTGACAATGGAAGCAATTGGATCTTCGGGCCTTTAAGTCTCTTGGCCAAGGTCAGCAGGGCTGCCTGACCCCAAAACCAGAGCGCTCTGCCTGCCCAGAAATCCATGGAGGGAAACCAGAGGACAGCTCGGATCTGCACTGTGGTCACTGGGGAGTACAGACACGTGGCTTCGGGTCACCTTACAGCAGGTGGGCAGCAGTTCCCCAGACATTCCTAGGACTCTTGGGCTGCAGCTTCTCCAGGGGAGCAGGACGATGGACCTCTGAGGGAAGGAGCATGGACCTACAGACCAATGACTTTGAAGGGCAGTGCCAGAATCTCCCAGATCATTCAACAGAAATCCTCAATCTAAAACCAGGGCTCAAGGAATTCACAGCTTGGGGCTGTTTCTGTTTTCAAAGAGCTGAGCAAAGGTCAAAATGCCCGCCCCATCTCAGGCCTGCCTGCTTCAATACAGGCCAAAGTGCGGAGAGCTTGCACAGTGGCCCAGAGAAGGGACACGTGCAGGGTCCCTGAGCCACAGTGGAGTGCTCAGAATGATATAGAGCACAGCAGGATGGGTGGGGCAGGGAGAGGGTTGGGGTTAGGGGTGACACTTTTTCAGGAAGCCCCCTCGGGGAGCACAGCGGAACTCCGAACTCTAGTGAAGAGAACCAAGCTCTGCGCCTCCTCTGGGCAGAGGCAGGCTGCCTCAGCTATTTGCAGCTTGGATTTTTCTGGTTGCTTTCCCACTCCCTCGCCTTTTTAGATTTCCCATAAAAATATGCTCCAACAGGAAGTACCTCTCACATCTCCTCGTTGATCACAGCCTCTCAGGACAATCTCAACTCCAGCTCTGTGAACTGTCCGCCCCTCCATCAGGGCTGGCTCTAGACATGGTCATGCCCTCCTCCCAGCCCTGTGCACGCCACTGCCCCCTCGGCCTCCTAGCCAGCAGAGAGCCCTGCTCTGGGCTCCTCCACATGGATTTTAGTCAGAATCCCTGGATAATGTCCTCCACATAAAGAAGCCCACCTGTCCAAGGGTGTCCTACTTGGGCCACTGAGATCATTTTCTGAAATTAATGTCACAGTGGTTTTCTTAAAAGCCTCCCTTAAGAGTGAACAAAACAAGTAAATAACAATAAACAACAACAGAAAAGCCTGAAGCAACCCTCTCTCTTCTTTAAAAGGCAGATCACCTATCGGGGCTCATTTCATGTGAAGGGGAGTAGGAAAGTAACCAGAAGAAATGCAAGTGGCAGGGGTCCCTGGAGAAGTCCTCCCTCCATTCCTTCTGCTTGCCAGGGGCTGTGCTCATCCTGGATTGTCCCTGATGCCCCCAGGAAAGCAGAGAGCAGCCAAGACTCCAGGGCAGTGGAAGACAATTTTTTTTCCCTTTCAGAATAGCCGGACCAGATTTTCTGAACTCAGTGGAAGGCTGCCCCTGGGAGGCGAAAAGAGAAATGTGTTTGTGGGCCCAGGTCACTCTATTTTAAATTAACCTGGGCTGTGTGTGTAGGGGAGGGGGTGCTTATGGGTCTGTATGGCTCAGTGCAGGCTACCCCGAATGCCGTGATCAGACTGCTTTGAATCTGAAAACAAAGCCCCCTACTCCTCCCCAAAAGAAAAGAGGTAATGACCTGGAGTTAGCCTCTTCCTTCATGATTCATTTAGGTACACTGCTCGTAATAAGGTGACTCATTCTCTCGTTGGGCAAAAACGAGACACACTAGGTCCTGCTGTAAGCAAACACCAGCGTTAACTTCTGAGGCCACGGCGGGAAGTCAGCGTGGACTTCCCCACCTCACCTAGGCGTCTCCGAGCCAGGCTGGTCCTATTTCCCAGCGCACAGGCCAAAGGGCACCTTGACAATAATGATGATTCCCATGCATATTGAGGGACACATTCCTCCTGACACTCCAGCTTTATGGGACTGCCTCCGGGTGTGTGGTCTGTGTGTTGGGCCCCGAGGACAGGGGAGCTACAGAAAGCTAGGGTGGGGGGGGAGGCGTTGGGAGCAGGGGTTCAGCAGGGTCTGACAGCTGTGGAATGTTGGGCTTGGGGAGGTGAAACCTAGTGGCAGGAGTCAAGGTTGGTGCCCCTGGCTGGGCTTTGTTGCCTTTTCTTTTGTCACCAGTGGCTTGCCAGGGGCAGATTGCGGTGGACTGCAGAGGTCTCTCATTTCCATGAGGCTTTCTTCCACAGCTTTCGCAAACTTGGTAGAAGAGGTCTCTTTGCAGCCGTGAAAGCTGGAGATGCAGAAAAGGATGCTGTCTGGCTGTGGGTTGTAGCAGGCACCGTACCCGTTGGGCACCACTGGACCATAACAGCAAAACATCTCCATGGTTGTGGGCACCTGGAGGAGAGGACAGGTCAGAAGCTGCTTGTTCTGAAATGCAACCTGTGAGCCTGCTGGAATGCAGGGTGTTCCAGCAACCGGGGGCCTTGATGGGATATTTGCTTCTCTGACTATTTTCCACCTGGGCGTTTGACTGAATTAACCAAATCAACCCATTGCTTCAGCATGGATGGCCACAGCCAGAGTCATAAAAACAAACCCGTCTCACTGCACGATATCAGAAGAGAGGCCATAAGCCACTCCTGGGGGTGAAATCTGCTCTATTTGTGGAGTCAGAAGCTCCCAGAGTGGCCTGGCGCTGGGTCTTGGGCTGAATCTCTGCCTCACCTGGGGGCCGTTGGAGGCACCGAGGCAATCAGGGTAATTTACTAAATGGCACCCTCGTGGCACCCAACAGTTAGATGGCTTCCCAGAGGGAGTAATTTATGAACTGGAGGAAATCTGGCCTGTCTTTTCTGTCGATTTTCCCCACATCCTTAATTACCGCCAGTACTGCCTGGCTCGTCTGATTTTCTCCCCACAGCTTGGCCATGCACAATTACCCAGCATCGGGCATTTCAAAGATTGCCATCAACTGAAATTTTAGTTATGCACCTAATATGTTTTGAATTCAGAGCGCTGAAATTTTGTAATCCAGATCACAAGCCAAGAAAATGTGTTTCTGAAGGCATCGAAGCCATAAATGTTCATTTCCATGTGGAAAAAAAAAAAAGCCAAACCGCCACACCCCGAATTAATTTTATTAGCTAGGCTCGGGGGAAAATAGAACACATTCTTGGGCAGGTGCGGGGGTGGTTTGTTTTAAAACACAGGTTTCTGGCGCTGTGTTCTCGGGCCTTCAGAAACGACACTGGCCATTTTAATGGGGCAGAACAAACCATTGGTCTTGTTAATAGAGTCACCTCACTGTCAGATAAATTTGCCGTGCAACAGCCGAAGGCCATAAAGCCGTTCCAAAGCACTTTTTGCCCATGGATGGTTTCCTGAAGAATTTATGTTTTTATGTTCTGCCCTCGTTTATTCACATCTGCAAGCTCACTGCCCTAATGACAAAATCAAATTACTGAGTGGGCTTTTATCCTCAAACACAACTTTATCAGCCCCTTTTATTGCCCACGTCCAGCCTTTCGCAGATGAGGTGGAGTTTTAGTAAATTGATGTTGGGGGGGGTATTTTCTCCCCCAAACTGCTGCTTTTCTCTAATGGATTTCATTCTGCCTCTGTGACAGTGGTCCTCCAACCAAGCGAGCCTATGGCACTGGTAGGAGACTGGGCTGGCAGCTAATGGCCTGCTGTTGGTCCCGTGGCCCTTTACAATAATGGCTGTGACCTGTTTGGAGGGCCTGTCCATGCCAGGCACTGGGCTGGGCTTTTGACCCTCATCATCGCATCTAGTTGAGCCAGGACTTCACTCTATGCCTGTCGGGCTCCAGAGCCTGTGGTCACCCTGGTGGAACACCACCTATCAAGTAACAGATTGCAAGGTAGTAAGCATAATGGTTAGGGCACCAGAATGGGTGCTTTCCCATCCTGTCCACCTCTGCTAAGGTGGCGTCCATGATTACTCCCATTTAGAAGATGGGGAAACCGGTGCTCCTTGCATTTTAGGGCACTTTGCCAAAGGTCACACAGCTCCTGAGAAGCAGAGCTGGGACTTGCCTGACTCCAACCTGGAGTCACTGAGCTCTTTAGAAAGTCCTCTGGTTACACTAAGTGGCCTCTTGGGTGACGGCCACACTAGGGCCGTACCTGGCTGGTGGAGAGGACAAACCGGTTGCTCATCAGGTATGTTTCATCCGTGAACATCTCGGGCAACTCCTTGCACACGTCTCGGGCCAGCTCCCGCAGCCCCAGCAGGTGGTTGTCGATGGCCATCCCGGTTATGGCCTAGGTAATCGGGACAAAGAACAGGAAACGGGACATGGGCTCCCACGCGCCTCCTCCCCTCGTCTCTAGTCCACAATGCTAATGGTGACTCCAGTGGCCAAGGCTCACATTTACCTAGTGCTTCCTGCAGACCATGTGTGTGGGTGGCCACCCAGGACAGAACATCTTACTACTTGGCCTCTGCTCCTTGGACTCACGCATTTCTATATGCACAGGAGGGGTCCAGAGCAGGTTGGGTTCTCATGTAAGGACGGCTGAGTCCCCTCCCCCGAGTGTGGTCACTGCTGACATGCGTCCTGTATAATTACTTGGTGCTCTTTGTGAAAAGAGCAGGGCTGGCCCGGCCATCCCCAGTACCTTTTCGGGTAGGGGAGGAGTCTGGGGAGAAGGACAGGTGTTGGGCCATGGACTCCTGGGTCCCATCCAAGCATGGGGAGGGGTCACCTGGGCTGTCACTGGGAAGACTCTCACCACAACCAACACTTTACCCTCCAGTGGGAGCTCAAGGAATGAGGGATAGAGGACGTTAAGATCTGCTCCTGAATCTTGGATGCTATTTCATGGGCCCAGAATCAATCAAACTGGATTCACAATCTAAGAAATCATTTTGAGACAGAAACTAGACATCTTAGCAGAGGCTCAGCTGATGTTTTCAAGGGGAAAGCTTGTTGAATGAAGAAAGGTTTTTTCTTTCTATCACAAGATATTTGAACTCTTATCAAAGGGTAAGATAATAGCAGTGGGGACTCCAGAATTTCTGTGTAGGAGGAGCTCAGGGGTGGTGGTGTGGCCAGAAGTCGGGCAGCGGGGCCGGGACACTCATTCTACATCTTTCCCACTTGAGGCTGCATGTGTAGCATGCACACTGGTTTTGCTTGGATTACATGTTTATTTGGGGCAATCTGGGGGCTGATGGAGACATGGGGGGCCACCTCTGGCCTGTAGTAATAACCTCTGGGTCAATATCAGGGTAATTATGAGTAACTCTTGGCGAGGAGGAGGGGTTTCACAGTTGTGTAAGATGGTCACTTAGCTGCTAAAGCCTGACATGGGAGGAAACCTCCCATCACAATGAACTTTGTTCAGGTTTACAAAGCACGTTTTAGGATCTGACAGCTGTTCTCTTTCAGCTGAGAATTAATGCATAAAAATGACTCAGAGGCCCCAGTCTCTCCAAATGCACCTAATTATAGGCTGAAAAGACATGTTATACAACCACAGCTCACTTTAGATGTGTGCTGTTAGGACAGAGGGGAAGAACTCTGAGCCCATCTATGAAGCAGAATGCACTTTAAATTTCTCCTGTTCCCTCTGTTTAATCGCTGATTCGTGTAGATCTATAGAAGCAGCTGCTCTGTGCAGCAGCCAACCCACTCCTGTTTTCACCATCTCTGAACTCACTGTAGCAACTGAGGTGGATTTAGCAGATTGTTTGGATGACAGCCCTGAGTAGTAATGAGTAAAATGACTCGTCATTCAGTCTTTCATTCAGGGATCTCCACTGAGTGCCTACTATGTGCTGGATGCCACTAAGTGCTGGAGCGACAGCAGAGAACAAAGGTCCTAGATGCACCCTCATGGAGCCTCGTGTTGGGTGGGAGGCAGGTGTTACCCAGCCATGCATATAAACCTGTGATGGTAAACCGAGGTCAGTGCTGTGGAGGAAAAGCACGTGGTGCTGTTAGAGTATGTGATGGGGGATCTGGACCACACTTGCTCCTTCGCTGGAATTTCCTTTCTCCACTACCACGGCCGGATAGACATGCCAGATATCTTAGGTTTCCTTGCTTCTTGCCCCTGTCCCTCACCCTGCCCAGCCAACCAGCCACCACATCTACCGACAAAGCATCCCTATAGCTTTCCTCTCCCCATCCCCTATCTCTTTTATTTAGTTGTTCTTATCAACTTAAAATAGTTAACACAACAGAACCCTATGGCAATGCTTTAGAGGATGTTTTTCTAAATTCTTCATAAAAATTTAAATTATCAAAGTTACATATTTATATACTTTAAAAACCCAAATAAGCCAAAGGTTTATGTCACTTTGCCACCACTGGTTCCCACTCCGCAGAGGTGACCACATGGAACCCTTTTAGCTATTTACTTTCTTAGTGTTGACTGCCTTGCTTAGACGGCCATCACTGCATTTTTCGCCGTTACCTATATCCTCTTATTATAGAAGATGAAACTTTGGCTCTGTTACACCCCTGCTCCCCAAGAGCTACATTTTAACTCTTTGTTGTTTGATCAGCATTCAGTGTTTACATGATTACAATTATTCAAGTATTCACAGCTGAACACAGCTGGGTTCTGTGGTGGATTATGATTAGATTTCTTTCTCATTCAATTTTTTCTTTTCCCTAGAATTGACAATTTTTAAATGGTTAAATTGTGATTTTTCCACTTGCTTAGCATTCTATGTCTCTATAAATAATTGATTTCTAAACCTCAGCCAGAAGTGTAAACCTCCCCTAATACATTAAAGGTATCCGATAATTTGTCAGTTTCATTCCTCCTCTCACTTCCTGCTCCTCTGTGGACTGGTTGCTCCCTAGATCTTCCGAACAGCTGTCAACTTGGGATCTCCCTTTACTATTATCCTCTTTCTGCACCTCTTTCTTGTGTTGAATCTTCTGATTTTTGAAGCCTACGACTTCCTTTTTTTATGTTTTATTCTCTTACTTTAGTGGTCTACATCCTTCAATAGAGTTATAAGCAAGAGAGCTCAATAAGAAAAAGTTTTGAGAGCTCGTCTGTCTGAAAATGTCTTTATTCTTACCCCAGCTCTCCCTAAATATTATATAGGTTCCTAATTAGTGTCGCTGCCTCTTGGCAGTCCACTCCCTGCTCCAACTAGTCCTTCTACCTGGTCACCAGAGTAAGCTTTGTGACAGAGAAATCCAACACCGTAAGCTCTCCTGCTGCTCTGTCTGTTCCAAGCTGCACTCGCTGAACTGCTTGCTTTTCCCCCAATGTGTCTTATTCTCTCAAAGAGTCTCAAGACTCTTTGCCTTTGCACGTACTGTTCCCTTCTGAGGCCATCCTGCCTATGTCCGCCTGACAGGAACCTCTTCACCCTTCAAGTCTCATATCAAGCTCCACTTCTGGGGAGTCTTCCTGGCATCCCCAAGCAGAGGAGTGAGCTTGCTCCTCCGTGCTGTCTACTACTTCCTGAGGGTTCTTTTCACATCCAATGGAGTTTATCATTTAAGGGCCTCTCCTCCCAACTCCATGGTAAACTCTCTAAGGACAGGGCTTATGGACTGCATTTTTTATTTCCTAGCACCCAGCGACTTGCCTAGCATAAAGCAGGAGAACAAAAATACCCATTGAATACATGAGAGTGAGCTTGATTTTCCCCAAAGAGAGCAAACGCTTCAGATGAATTAGAGACCTAGCCACTGAATTAGAGAAAAGTCTACATTGGCTGGTTCTAAACCCCAGCTTTCAAGTATATCGAGTGAAATTCTGTCAACTCCTTTTCATAGGTTCTATGATCCTTCAAAGACTGTATTAGAATGATTTGCTATTAATGTATTGATCACCAGCCCAAGTACTAGCTTATTCTCTGTTGTCTGTGTGCAAATGATGGCTTTGCAGTGCTAGAAAATAAGTGATTTCCCTAAACTAGGGAAACATTTTCCTTACAATTTTGATTTCACTATTAATTGTCAGCAAAGGCTCTTTATTCACAGGCAATAAAAATAAATATACAGAGAATAAGAAGGCAAAACCA
Organism: Tapirus indicus; assembly: GCA_031878705.1. Taxonomy (NCBI): domain Eukaryota; kingdom Metazoa; phylum Chordata; class Mammalia; order Perissodactyla; family Tapiridae; genus Tapirus; species Tapirus indicus. The sequence continues at coordinate 79,591,098 of CM062921.1, forward strand.
GCCCTGGGTGGGAATAAATATTGCCTCACCTGCAATTGTGCAAGGTGTTCAAGCCTCCACAGTTTGCCAGGCCAGGCGCCATCCCCTCACCTTTGACTGCTCTTGTTGTATAAACTGTGAAGTGCTGTACATATTTGGTACTATTGTTATCAGTATTATTTTTTCAAAGGCCACTTACTGTATTCTTGTAAAATCCATGTAAAAAGCAGGAGTGGTGTGTTACCTGGCTTCTAACAATAAGAATCAGGAGGCTCTGAGAGGGAGGGTGGCCTTGCCAAGTCACTGGACGGGTGGTGGCCCAGCTCTCACCGGGGCCTGTGCCGGGGCCCTGCTCTTGCAGGCCCAACTCTGGGCACAGCCCCAGTCATGAGGTCAAGCGAGAGGTGCCACCACATCACTCACCATGACAGTGTACTCGGTCTGGGCTCGGATGGCATCCTTCAGGAGCAGCAGCTTCTCTGAATCCTGAAAACAGACCAGAGATGCAGCACACGGGGCTTTAAGGGGCTGCTCAGCAACAAAGAAGCCAAAGGAGCTGGTTGTCAGGGAGCCAACCAGACGAGCAGCTCACAGCTGAGATTCCTCAGGTGGAGCAGGACTTACTAGCACGGCAGCCTTGTGGTCAGTGACGGCTTTCACAAAATTTAGTGCCTCTGGAGTCGCTGATCGAATGTTGTCCACCCGTCCCTCCTGGAATCGGCGAATGGACGCGCTCTCGTAGGTGGGTACCAGCCTCCTGTGGAGCCTGCATAAGATGGAGGACGAATGGCAAAATGCGTTCTCAGGGAATCATAAACGCTGAAAGAAAAATAGCCTCAGCAGGCTTTATTGTTACAGTCCTGACTTGACTCGGCGCAGTATTTCATTTTAACATTAATAGAATTCTGGAGGAGATTTCCCAGAGATGAATGTTGGGGCATCTCCAATACGAAGAGCTATGTACACTTTCCTACGATGGTGATTCTGTGGGGATATAAAATAAAGAAGAGACTGGTAGCTTTCTAAAAAAATCCCAACCTGGCGGGAAATGTAGAATTTTCTGCGAGACCTGATATGCCTTTGATTAGTAGCACAGAATGGAATAATTGTGTATTACTCATTCAAACCCTTGAGGGAATCCTCTTTTATTTAAAACAATTCAAGCACGACCTACGGATGGAAGCAGGGAGGGGACCTTTGTGGTCATGGGTGTAAACTGCTGCACAGGTCCCCTGTCCAGAGGTAGCTGGACGGCCAACAGACTCATGGGTGCCATGGCTGTGCCTCTCTTCCCTGATCAGAACAGCAGTGACTGCTCCCCCCACCAGCCAGCGACAGAGTCTTCCTTAGGGGTATGAACTGAGCGAGGACCCCTAGGCTTGCATACCTGAATGGCACACACCTTTCTCACCAGTCAGTAAAGTCCTTGGTGTTGGGGGTGAGGAAGGGGAAAGACATGGAACTCAGAGAGGGGCAGTGACAGCCCAAAGTCACACAGCAAGTTGTGGCCCTGCAGCTTGGCCTTTTTGGGGCATGCCTCTCCCGCACTGGGTGAGCTCCGGGAGGAGGAAGGCCAAGTCTGGTTTTGTACAGTGCTTGGAACTGTATTGCTTGGCGAGCAAGTGAATAAACTTCCTGTACACTTGTGTCTCATTTCCCCAAGTCTCTGGCAGGGAGCTCATTTCCTGTATCTCTACGGCTCCTGGAGGCGAACACCACACTGGGCACAAAAGTAGATGCCATTACTGGCCGGTCACTGATCACCCCCAACTTAGGCAGCTTCCAGGTTTCTGCTGAATCTAGGAGCAGATTTTTAAAAAATTTGTTACGGCTTGGACTCTGAAGAGTGTTCTTCATGGGAAGCAGATTATATTTTGGCTATTCAATGAGCCCAGGGGCCTCGGGCCATGTCCAGTGACAGCAAAGATCAGTGGACGGGCAGGGCGTGCTCTGTGCGGGGTCCACCAGCCCCTCTCGGCTTTGGATCTGAAGTGCTGAAGTGCTCACTGAGCAGTGGCCCCAGTCGTGGCTCTAGCAGAACCCTGACATCATGACCCATTTCAGCCACATGCCATCCGAGTGTCAGAATGGCACTGACTGCAGTTCCAGACCCCAGGTCCTGCCACAGCTCAATGCCGGCAAGGCCTCCGCGACCTTGCGATGAGCACAGACCTCACATGGGGTGACGTCAGCCTTCCCCAAGGAGTCCTGACAGGGTGGATGCTCAGGGTGGCTGCGCTCCCTTCCCGTGAGTTACAGCTCCTCGGGGAACACTGGGGTCTGGGATGCTGTGTCCGCACGGGTGCTACCTGGTCATGAGTAAGACCTCTTTGCCCCAGCTTTATGGCAATGCCCCCCAGGATGTTGTATGCTGAAAGCGGGTGCTGGTGGGGTAGTGCTTTTAACTGCCTGTGCCAGTTTATGAGCTGTTCCTTCTGGAGCTCTGGAACCAACAGGAGCCAGCCTGTCTTGAGGAAGATCTACTTTGCATTTTAGTTTTAACCTCCTATAAAAGGCCAGTTGTTCTCCCTACCCTGCCTTCAACCCTTACTCCCTACTCTTCACCCTTCCCCCAACACAGCTACCACTATGGAGATTTTTCTAAGCCACAGACCTGACCGTGCCACCCCCGGCTAAAACTCCTATAGTGTCTCCTCATGTCTATGACTCAGTTCCTGATGCCTACTCTGTGCCAGGCGTGTGAGATACCCAGACTGTCATGCTTGGGGAAGACAGTCTAGGAAACAAAGTCAACAAATCAACGGACAAGGTAGTTCACGTGAACAACCACTGCCATGAAAGAAAAAGGGAACGCGGTGTGGTATGATGGAGAACTTGGGGGCAAAGGGGGTCACGAAAGGCCTCCAAGGGCTGACACCTGAGCAATGGGAGGAGCTGGCATGTGAAGAGTGGTGGTGTTGGCCGAGTGGGCAGAGGCACAGCCAAACAAAGGTCTAGGGGCTGAGAGAGCCTGAGGGGAGGGCCCCAGGTGAGGCCAGTTCACAGGGAGCCTTTCTCAGGCTGGACTTTGTTCTAAGCATGGTTGGATCCATCAGGAGGGTTCGAGGTGGTGAGTGATAGAATCTGATTTGCATATTTCAAAGTTCACGCTTCATGAAGACAGGATTATAGTGGTAAGAGTGGAGGCAGAGACCCCCGGGGAGCATGCTGCAGTTGACCAAGCATGAGATGTTGGGGGCTTGGGAGGGGACAATGGTGGTGGAGGTGGAGGACAGAGGATGGGTTTGAGAGATATATCTGGAGAACTGACATGGGGTGTGGGGGATGAGAGACAGGGATGAATCAAGGATGAGTCCAAAATCTTTGACTTGACCCCCTGGGGGGATGCCAGTTGTATTTTTTTATCAAGGCCAGGAAGACTGGGGAGGAACAGGTCACAGCTACAGGGGCCCAGGTGGCCTGGGTGAAATCAGGAGGAGAAGCAGCCTCCCTATCGCCCACCTGGCCCTCATGAGCTCTGTGTTCCTGCCCTTTGAGCTCTGTGTCCCTGGGCCATCGCTCAGACAGCTTCCTGACTGCCACATTCTTCCTTCTCCTTTCTGAGGTTGGATTCACACTATGAAACCCAGTTCAAGTGCATCTCCTTCCATGCAGCTTGCCCTGGTCATCCTCTCATCCTCTAGGCCCACAGAAAGTCATCCCTCCCTCGAGGATGTTTCTAGACTCTAGAGTCCAGAGCAGCTTGTCAGTCAGCCCACCTGGCACAGAGTCATTCCACTGGCAGGCTTTCCTCACCTGTAGAAGGCCAGCTGGAGGGCAACCTGAATGAAGGCATCGGGGCTGCATTTCTGCTTCTTAATGAATGTTTTCCCGTAGTTGTCAAACTTATAAACAGTGAAGTCGAGATTCTTCACTATTCTGTGGAAGAAAAGGAAAAGATGCTGTCATTGCACGCACAATAGAATGCACGCACCACGCAGTCTGACCGAGTTTCTCTCGCCTGGTGTATGTCCTAGTGCTCCGGGAGTCGACATTGTCCCTGCCCTCCGTGAACATATCGGGATGTCAGAGACAGGCCTTGACATATGGAAGTGGCAGAGGGCACGCCAGACCAGGGTTACTCTGAGCTGAAGGTGAGGCTTGGCTGGGCAGGGTGGTGGCCCTGCTCTTGGGTGGGGAAGGTGGGCCTGGCTGCAGGGAGGGACACGGGGGCACGAGAGACATTTGCATGGACAGGGAGAGCACTGCCCACAAACAAAATCCTAGAAGTCACTGCCCACAGAAGTAGGCCTGAAAGAGGCCATTTATTTGACCTGTTTGGGAAGGTGTGTCCGGCATCCCTACGAATTCTTTTGGCATCCTGGCCATCCTTGCCAGACCCGGCAAACCCCCTTCGTCCAGGGAAAAGCCCATTTCTCAGATGGCTGCAAGCCATGTCTCCACACTGAGACTCATCCCTGTTGTGCTGCAGGAAGAAAGGCCTGGAGCCTGGCCGCTGGTCACTGTCAGCACAGCAAGGGTGACTGAAAACCCATTTTACCCAGAAACTACTGCTGAGCCTCCCATGACACACCGAGGCCTTGCTGCCTACGAACCACTGTCAGAGTAACGGGAAGATTCCGAGTCTTCACTGAGACCCTTGAGCACTGGTCACCCCCCACTGATATTGACCAGTCTTCTCCTTCATAACGAGTTTGGGGTCCGGGCTGAAGCCTGCTGGAGCAACGTCCAGACAGGTCCACACCATCTGTCCACCAGCTGTGTGTGAGCGCAGAGCCCTGGGTGGCCAACCCGATCCCCCCTCACACAAGATCAGACGCTCCCTGCCTGCCCCTCCTTGAATTTTTCCTCCTGCCTCATGTGAGCTCAGCTCTCGGTGGCACTGTGTCAGGTTCTGGGGACCCAGGGGACTCACCCCTCAGTCCTGTCTGTTGACCCACTGTCCCCAGACAGGCTGAGCTCATGGTCACCACAGCCACCGGGAAGCTTTTTGCCCAAGCTCTGCCCACTCAGACCCTTCCGTGGGCAGCTCAGCACCCCCAGGCCCCTCGTGCTTTCCCACCCACAGCCTCTCCTCACTCTCCGCCTTCTGAATGAGAACCTTGGGATCACGTGGGCCTGTCTGAATCTCTGAAGGCGAGCTGGTGCCTTCCTTCACCCAGGGCTCTCCAGCCCACCAGCTCACTCTCCTAGTGGCCTGCTTAGCCTAAGAACAGCCATGTAAGGTTGAGCTATCAGCACCATTTTATACATGAACACCCGAGGCCTCTCCCACTCCCCCGCTAAAGCCAGTCGCCCTCCACAGCAGCTCTCAGTGGATCGGCCACCCCACCCTCTGAGCCCAGCCACACTCTGTCCCACTCACCTGCACTGTTCTCACAGTCTCCTCACTGGTTCCCTGAAACTCTCCGCACAAAATCCTCCAGGGGCTCCTCACTGCCACAGGACAGTTTCCAGGCCCCGTAACACAAGGACAGTGAAGCTTTTCACAGTGTGGACCAACTTCCCTTTAGTGCCCCAATTCTGGCCATTCTCTCACTTGCTGCTCTCCAAACCAGCCTGGATTTTTTTTTTTTTGGTGAGGAAGATTGGCCCTGAGCTAACATCTGTTGTCAATCTTCCTCTTTTTGCTTGAGGAAGATGGTCCCTGAGCTAACGTCCATGCCCATCTTCCTCTATTTTGTATGTGGGACACCGCCACAGCATGGCTTGATGAGTGGTATGTAGGTCCGGGCCTGGGATCTGAACCTGCAAACTCCAGGCTGCTGAAGTGGAGTGTGCAGACTTAACCACTATGCCACTGGGCCATTCCTGGCCTGGATGTTTTATAAACCTGTACAAGCTTGAACAAGCTGTCTTTCCACCTCTTCCCCAGCTGCCTGCACCATGAACTCCTATCCATCCTTCAAGGCCACTCTTTGTAAAGCCATCCCTCAGTGTCCTGGCAGAATTCAGCTCCTCTGTCGCCTGTGGGTTCAGGTCTGTATGCCTCTCTCTCATCTTGGCACTTATGGCATCACACTTGTTTTGGTCGGGGGGTCCCCTTCCTCCACTAACGTATGGAAGGCAGGCCCCACGGCACACTCATTTCTGGGTCCTCAGGGCCTTGCCATGAGCCCGGCACACAGAGCTTTGCACACAGTTGATGAATGAATGAATGAATGAATGCACTCATGCTCACTCACCAAATGAGGGAGTGAACAACCAACGTCTAGATCCAGTTGCCAGCCCGTGGCTCCCACCACACTTTGCCACTGCACCAGTGCTGGCCGACCCAAAGGGCCCACGCCCGTCCCTGCCCTGCTGCCTGGTCCTGTTAGGGCTTGACCTGCCCCCTACCACCTTGGGGAAAAAGGCCTTCTTGTCAAGTTGCAGTGTAAATTCAAGCAAATGGAAATAGCTTGGATTCAAATGACCTATTCAAACGAGTTGTTTATTACTCCCCAAAAGCAGGGGCTGGTTTCCCCACCTAGACTCTGCTCAGTCAGGTGAAACCGTGAAAAAAAATAGCTGCACGTTTGCATTTTATGGAAATGATGGATACTTCAGCAGGGTTATTTCCCAGGAGTTATAACTCCCCTTTAGTATGAGTACATTTCCATGAGGGGGTGGGGGCGGAGGTGGGCGAGGGGAGGGAGAGGAGCTGGGGTCCTTGGAAGCTTCCAGGGTGCCTCACCAGCTGAGGTGGAGGGGGTGGGGTGAGCATGGGGTGACCGCGGAGCAGCACCCCAAAGGAGACTTGCACTTCTCCTTACCGTTGAAGTTTCTCTGCCGAGGAGGCTAAGAGGCCCTGAATTTCTGGGGAGCATTTCCACCTCAGCCTCCTGGGGGCCGGGAGCTCGCTGATGGAGTCAGCTCGTACCAGCTTCTTGCTACTCTGCATCCTGCGGGCACAAAGAGGTAAACTCCTATGGCCCTGCAAGCTGGAGGGCTGAGGACAGCGTGCTTCTTTGCCCTCTGCAGTCATCTTAGCTGTTGGGGTTTCAGTGGGTATGAGCTGCCCCACATCCCAAACCATCACACAGATGAAGAGACCGAGGCTCAGAGAGGCCACCCAAATTAGTAAGTGGCAGAGCCAGGATTCCATCCAGTTCCATCTGACCCCAAAGCCCAATATCTCTTTTCACGTCTTCCCCTTGGATCATGTTATACCACTAACACTTATAAAACAGAGAGAAATTGAAGAAGCAAATTGTGTTGTTCTGTCCATGAGGGCTGGTTTGGTTTTCAGTGATCCTAAAGAGTTCCTAAATTGTGGAAGAGATTTAGAACTTAGATTCAGGGAGAAGATTCTAGAAGGAGAGATTAGGCAAAATCGTGAATGGAGGAAGGAACCCGGTGTGTTTAAGGGACAGAGAGGCACTCCATCTGGCCAGCTTGGAAGCTAGGGAGAGAGACCCAGCCTGAGGGGATGGAAAGAGGTGCAGCTCAGAGACCACCCCTCTGTGCCGGGTCAATAGTCGCCCCAGCCCTGACTTGGGATAAACAGTAGGTATTGATCTTGGCTTCCCTGGACCAAAGCAGATATTCCTTTCTAGCTGAGAATTTGTTACCAAGCCTCTCCCTGACTACCCTAAACCTGTTGCCCAGGCTGCCCCTTCTATCCATGGCCAGTAAAGTGTATGATGTCTCATTCAAGCTGGTTTTCAAATTCACCTTTTGCTAAGACACTTTCCAGACTAAAGCAGCCTCCGGTGGCCACCCAAATTTTTCCTGGCCTGGCTCGGTGGCCGCTCGGCAGTCTGGCTTTGCCTCCCGGGGCTGCTCCGGAGGGACCCTGCGCCCAGACTCACATGTGCTTGAGCAGGTGCTCCGTGCACTGCACCAGGACGATGCCGTCAAACGGGGAGTGCTCACACACCACGCCACAGGTGCCGTCTCGGCCCACCACGAACTGCAACGGGGGGGGAGAGAGGTGAGCGGACCTCTCGTAGAGTCAACATCTTAAACCAGCCCCTTGGCTCCAGGCCAGGTGCCACTGGCCTCTCAGAGGGACCTCTTCTCCAAGGACACCGAAGCACATTATCTCCTGAAAGGAATGTTGCATGCAGTTGCCATGGCCTGAGAACACGGGGGGCCTCAGGACAGCTCTAAACTGTGTGGTGTCCTTCCCCAAAACAATCCGGGCAGTGAGGGTGGAGCCCGGAGTTCCCTGGCTGAAGTAGCCCAGTGACTCCTGAGAGCTCAAGCCAGGCTGTGCGCGCTCTCCCCAGGTCGCGGGCAAGTCCTTCAGCTTCAGTCAGCCCTTCACAGTGCCTCAGGGCAGCCGTCCTGTCCCGCTTTGTGTGAATATGTGTCGGACGCATGCTGTGTGTTTGGCCACCACTGATTTTTTCCCAGGATCTAGAGCAGTGTCCACCCCATAGTAGGTGCTCAATAAGTTTGTTGAACGAGTGAATGAGAGATAATGGTCCAGTTTGGATGGCATGTAGATTCCTGGGGAGGATTAAAATATCCCTTGATGGGAGTGAAGGAGGGGTGTACTGAGGACACCCCACTAACTGCTGCCTGTGTTTCGAGTCTGGGACCCGGATTCCAGTTCTGCTGTTGCCACCCGCCAACTGGGAGAGCTTCAACAAGACACATCAAGTCTCTGGCTTCGATTTGCTCTCATTTAAAATGGATCCAATAAGGCCCAGTTGCAGGATGGATCTGAGCAGTGGAGGGAAGGTACAGGAAAGGTCCACAGGAACTGTAAAGATGACTTATGATCTTTTTATGACTTTACAAAGGCTATTTCAGCTGACTTGGGAGAGGGACATGCTCAGTATGTACAAAAGTACTGGGAGCAAATAATGAGAAGAATGAGATTTGATTCTTAAAGCGTAACCCAGATAAAGTGGGGCTGCCTTGTAGCTCATCTTGGCACGGTGTCACACTCAGGAGTTGCTAGTCCACCGTCCATAAACAAACAAACTAGCCACCGAAATCTTTACGAAAGCTCTCCGAGGCACCGTAGCACACAGCACACACCTGAGCTGACTCATGCCTTCCCCAGTTTCTCACGTAATGTGTCAGTTGTCCGATCTTTACTTCCGTTCTTCAAACAAACTTCCCACAGAATTTCTCTCAAAACTCATCCCTGGCAGGCTCTTTTCTCCCTCCCGCCGTGTCCCTGCCTTTCCCTCCTGAGACGAGCTCTCCATCCTTTCAGTTCAGGTCCATGGAGCCTCTTTGGCTTCTCTAGCTCCCCTGACAACCGGTCCTGCCTGCTTTAAAAAGGGCCCAGAGGTGCACACGGTCACCCACGTGAGGCGGGAGGGGAGAGCTGTGTCCACTCACGCATTAGTGCTTTTCTGTCCCTGTCACTAAAAGAAGGAGAGGAAAACGGTGCCTTTTAAAAACCACTACTAAGGCTTAGTGTGATTCAGGTCCTCTACATCCATTATATCATTTCATTCCCCCAGCTACTCCATGAAAGATTACAAGCCATTAGCACCACTGGTGGAGGCTGAAACAGCCAGCGCAGCAGCAAAAGAACTCATCAGAAAGAACAGAATCAATATGCAAACCAATAAAAAGGATAACCTGCAGAACATAGGGGACAGAGAAGAGAAAAATGTTATGTTGCCTAGAAATGCTTATTAGTGTGAGCGATGCTAACCCAAAGCACAGAGATCGTTGGCTGCTATTTAATATGGACCTTGTGAAAGTGTGGTGGCTTTAGAAATAAACTAGATTAGACCCAGGATTGGCGTGCTGGGGAAAGGATGGAGGGCCGGGGATGAATGTCTCAACTTCGACTTCATCCCCATTTGCATGAGTATTTTTCTCCAGGCCAACGTGGATGTCTTGTTTCTGGGCTGATGGCATGTGAATGAAAAATGTATGGATTGCTTTATTTCATTTTATGACTTGTCTTCTGTGGAGATGCTGGGCTATCCGACTTCTCAGGGATGGAGGGAGGCGTGTCGGAATGGCCAGGCCAAGGTGATGGAAATTCAGAAAAGCTGACATCTCTGGGCATCAGACACGATTCTTGCTGAATGTGTGGAGGACTTGTTCAGCGGGAGCCCCTGGTGTGTGCCCACCTTACAGGGTGTGAGAGGAGAGGGGGAGTGAGTCCCAGGTCTCACCCAGAGGCCCCACAGGTCTGGCAGGAAGGTTAGGGAGTTTGAGTTGGGTTTGGCCACTTGCTCCTGAGAAGAGTTCTGGCCAGTCCAGGGGCTGACATCAATGGCACATCTTCAGCCCCTCAGCTCCCTCGGCCCCAGATGCAGCATCCTAGGCAGCAGAAGCCCGTGAGCAAGCCTGCTGGATGTAAGCACATGCCAGCTCAGGCCACTGGCCAAGCTGCAAGGGACACTTACCTGCAGAGACTTGTCGTACCAGCGGTTCGCCCCATTCCTGCTGCAGCCCCCGCCGTGAAGGAGCTGGAGAGCCCTGCTGGTGTCCTCGAGCTCCTCGCCTCCCGGCGCGTCCAGGCACACCAGGCAGATGCTGCGCTCGATCATGTCCAGTGAGTCCCGGTTGGTAGAGTCTGCAGGGCAGGAAAGCAGGGTCTTAGCACCTGCCCCGCCCCAGGCCTGGGGTCCCCTCCGCAGAGCCCCACACACCACAGGTAGGCTCACACATGTACGACACCCGGATCCTAAGCCAGTCCTGACCCCTCCCCTTGTCCCAGTGGGTGGGCCGTGAAGTCAGCCAGACTGTCCTGAGCTTCTGTGCTAACCCCAGGGGCCAGCTCACCCTCAGGGTCCCTGCAAGAGTCCATCCTTCCAACTGTTGCAAGTTCTGCCCCCAGATGTGTAGTCACTGGTCCTGCCTGCCAGGATTAAGGAGGTTCATGCGGGGCCTTCTCCATGGACGTGACCCTCAGGCCAGCCTATGCCAGGGGAGGCCAACAGCACCCCCAACTCTGCCACCCGAGACCCACATCTGGCACCTAGGCCTGTTTGTTTGCCCTGAATTATGATTTTCAAACATTAGTTGCCGAAATTTTTAAATTAGTCAATTTCACCTGAAAATCTAAAGTAAGGGAGTAAGATTTTTTCTCTCCCTGGGCCCCACCACCCCAGCAGTTATTTCAATGCAGAGGGCAGATGGAGGGGCCAGGCTGCCCGGAACCTGTATCTAGGTGAGCCCACTGGGGCCATTTTAGGTAGGTGGAACTCATCAGGACAAAGAGGCTAAAAGTCACTGAATTGTGCAGGAAACATGTTGCTAAGGGAGCTTGACTTCTCCACGGGGGACGTTGGGCATGGGGTTCCTCCCGGAATAGAGCTGGGCTGGCCAGATGGGCTGCCCCAGGCAACTTCCTGCACTGATCACAGGTTAGCTCACAAAGCCTGCCCAGCAGGACCTGATCATGGCCAGGGCTTGTGCTGCTGTGTTTCCCCTCTCTCCAACGGGAGTTTATTATGTTCTTTCTCCACCATCCCATACATGGTATGGGCATCAGGATCCGATGGTGAGGGCTGTGCATCTCCCAGAGATCCAGACTTCCGGGCTGGATGCTGTAACAGGATGAAGTGCAGGGTAATCCCCCCAAGTCCCAGAGTATTCTCTGCATGGGAGGATGGGGTGCATGGTATTTGGAGGCAAAGGGGCATTATGTGGCAGAGATCGCTAGTTGCATATCAAGATATTCATTCTCCCTTTAGTCATAGAAGGCCTGGTTTTCAGCTTGGCACAGGGACAGGCAGAACTAAAGCTACCTTGCCCAGCCTCCCTTACATCTAGGGGTAGTCATGTGTCTAAATTCTGCCAATAAGATCTAGAAACACTATATGAAAGCTTCCAGGAAACCTTCTTCAAGATAACTAACATTTGTTCTTTGCCCTTCTGCCCACCTTCCTCCATCCTGCTGCCTGGAACACAGGTGTGATGGCCAGAGCTCTAGTTTCCATTTTGGACCATGAGGATGAGGGCCACACTCTTGCAGTGAGATGGAAGAACCCCTAGCCACCATGTGCCAGCTCTGGCCGACTCACTTCTGGTATACATGAGGAAGAGAGAAACCTCTATTTTCATTAAGCCACTATTATATTGTGTTTTCTGTCACATGTGGCCAAATCTAATCCTAACTTACACTGTCTGGTGGTGTTGGGTTCACATTCTCACACTGCAGGAATTAGCTGGAGCTGAGAAGCTGCACCCTTGGTTTGCCATAGTCTCTCTCATTTATTTAACCCCCTCAGTCCCTGCAAGTATTTAAATTCAAGGTCCCTTCCAGAAGGCTATTCTTTTCGTCAGAGAGAAACATTCTGGGGGCTGAAGATCCCTCCAAGACGACAGTTGTGCCTCACCCCACTCCCACTTGTCCCAGCATCTAGGCAGGCACTGGGCGGCCCTGGTCCTGCGTGCTGGCTCTGTCTGCTCTTCCCTGCTGGCTCTGTCTGCTCTTCCCTGCTCTTGGCCTCACCCTGGCTGCTCTGGGCTGTACCCTTACTTGGGCATGTGGTGAGTTCCCTCTCCCAGTGCAGTCAGCCTCAAGTAGAGCAATCCCTAAGACCCTCCCCTGGATCTCTTCAGCACCTGCTGAGCACGTGGATGCTAAGACCCCTGTGCTGTTCCCTGCTCTGCCCAGGTGATTTCTCCAGGTTCACGAGAGGTGTCCACACATGTCCTCCTGTGAAAGGAGTCTCCAGTCCCCACCCATCGCCTTCCTCCCACTTCTTGGAAATCCTGGGGGAAGGAGATATCTCTCACAGCAGGCCTTCCACTCTGGGAAGGAGGGAGACCAGCAAGCCAGCCCCTCATCAGGCCATCCATTCCCTGCTTCCTGTCTAGAATGGGGGTGTGGGGAGCAGTGTACTTTCAGGACCACTCTTGATCTCTATGGGGCCAGGATGACTCCTCACCCACCCCATGGCCTCCTGGGCTTTCCTGCCTTGGTGTGATCAACCTTGAGGCTTTGGGCCATGCTCTGAGGATGTAAAGGTGAATGAGATCCAGTCACAGCCCTGGGGAAATTCCCCTTCCCTCAGCTCCTTAAGTGTGGCACATTCACCGTGTCACCCTCTTCAACCTGAAACGGCTCCTACTGCCCACAAGGTAGAATCCAAACTTCTAAACACGGCCTGCTGGGCTCCATGGCTCACCTCTGCTGCCCCTCCAGGGTCACCTTCCCTGAATCCCTGCATGGACCTCACACCAGCCTCCTCCCCACCCTGGACACGTATGCACATTCGTCTCCTCACCATTGCACAGGCTTTCCCCTGGATAGGGGCCCTTCTCCTACTCTGCCTATCAAAGTCCCGCTCATAAAATTATCCCAAGCTCCCTGGCCCTCTAACAGTGCTGGCCCTGTGCCTGGCGGGGGTAGGAACGGCTCAGACAGAGCTCCTGCCCTCCAGGACTTCTCACACTTGGAGCACGCCAGCTTGGCCACCTGCTCAGTACAGATGAGGAACCTCTGCTCTGTCCACCAGGCTGGCCTCACACAGCACCTGAGCTGGGCCGGAGCTGGACCAGCACCCCCTATACCCACTGCTTCCTACTGCACAGCTCATGACCCTGTCACTGTTCCCAGACCCGCCCATGCTTCAGGAAGTCACTGGCAGTCCAGCCCCAGGAATCCTGATCTGGTCCCCTCCCCCAATGCCTGTGAGCTTGTAGAGGATGGGGCCTGGGTCTGCAGCCCAAGCATGCACAGGAAAGTGTCCATGGCTGGCAATGGACTTGAGTGTGCATGGACATGTGAGGCTGAGATCTATGTGCACAGCTCAGAGAGGGAGCCCAGAGGAGCCCAGCAGGCTAATAGACCCCTCAAGGGTCAGAAAACCACTCCCTTCAGGACATGGAGCTTCATGGGATGGGAGGGTGAGAGGTGGGGAGGAGATGGAGACAGGGAAGGGATTCCTCTCCCTCTGGAGGGCTCCCAGCCTGGCCCTCTCTGCTCCAGTAGGAGTCCCTGCCAATTGCCATGGTGTCCAGCCCTGCACTGTGCTGTTCTGGGGGTTCCTTTGGGCTCCCAGGCTGGCTGGTGATGTCAGCATGGGAAGGCCTTGGCCAGGCCTGGGTCAGATGCAAATAGGCAGGGAGGAAGGGAGAAGCATGTCAGGAGGAAGATAACAGTGTGGGAAAAGGCTCTGAGATCTGGGGAGTAAATACCTTGGCTTGTGGGTGGAGCTTGTGGGTGAGCAGAGCCCCCCAGCCTGCAAGTTTGACCCCAGCTTATGGGTGCAGGCATGCAGGATTTAGGCAAGGCTTCAAAAACACAGTAAAGTGATGCTTTTAGCTAATCTTTGTTGAGCACCTACTCTGTGCTGGGCCTCAACCTCAGCACTCCTACTGATGAATATGAGATAGGCATTCTTATCATCCCCATTCACAGGTGGGGAGCAGAGAAGCTAAATGTCTTGCCTGGGGTCACCCAATAAATGCAGGGAGCTGCACTTGACTGCAGGCATCCAACCCCAATACCCAGACTGGGCACAGAGCATCAAGGGCCATGAATGGCAGGCTTGGGAATGTGGACTTCATCTAGCCACAGCAGGGAGCCACTGAAGGATCTCGGGCAGAGGTTGATGTGGTCAGAGTGGAGTCTAGGATGCCTAGCAGCTTGGGGAGGGTGTGTGGGCCTGAAGTCCAGCCAAGGGGCCATGGGCAGCCCCAGTGCTGCACACCTTGATCCTGTTGGCCGTGTCTCAGTGAGCGACAAGAGCCCAGGCTTGGTATCTACCTGCACCAAGGTTTCCTTAGAAACAGCCCCAAGCCCAGTGTGGAGTGAGCAGCTCCCCAGGAAGCCCACAGCAGGCCTGACACAGCCTCTGGGCAGGAGAGTAGTGGCTTGACACACTCCCTCCCAGCTGGGCAACCCGAGGCTGGTAGCAAAACAGGACAGCTCCCCAGGCATCAGGGCCCCAGCCACCTCCAGGCAGGAGAGAGGGACCCCCGAGGAGGGGCTGAGCCATCACCACCACATGCAGGTTGTGTGAGGCCCCAGAGCTCAGCGCCAACCAACAGAACCGGGTCCCGGCTCATTAGAAGCAGTGAAATGGAAGCAGGAGAGCAGAGCTGGGATGCAGGTGGCCTTGCAAATGAACTCCCTGCACACAAGTAGCTGATCGGTCAACTGCTGACAAATTTATCATGTAAGGCAGAACATGAACTACACCGAGACTCATCCACCATGACTCTGGCCGAAATGTGATGCAAACTCGGGGCGGTGGGCCGGAGGCACGCAGCAGGAGCCGTTTGTCTTGTGACATCCTCATAGAGCACATGGAGGCTCATTTAATGTGGTAAATCAATCTTCCTCAAGGAGCCCCTGCTTAATAGTGAGAAGTCAGAGTTGAGTAATAGGAGGAGCTTGCTCTGCCACCCACGCCTGGGGAGTTGGCAGCTTCGGTGATGCAGAAATTCCAGAGGCCACGAGGCCTTGGAGGGCCCAGGAGCTGATGTTAGAGGTTGAAAGCTTACAGACTGTGACTAAGATGAACAAAGATAAAGTGAACGCAGCACCTGTGCCTTTGGAGGGCTGCAGAACTCTCAGATGCTGTGCTCCAACACATCCACCCGCGCACGCACACAAACACTCACAGACACAGCCCTCTCTGGGACACTGCCTTCTCTGATCTATTCCTTGGGAAGCTGGCCCGGTCAGATTTCTACTGCCCTGCCTCACATGGTCTAGGGAGATGGAGGCTATGGGCTCCTTCTCAGAGGCTGAAAGCTTCTAAATTTTTATCAATCCCATCTGAGCATCTTTCCTCCCCAGATGAAGGGATAATATTTTCTTTGGGGAGGAAAATCTGCCATCGCACATATCATATTCTCTACTCTATGGCATATGGGATAATCTTTGTGCTCCCAATCCCCAGAGGCTATGAGAATTCCGACAAAAGTATTTCTTGCCCAGTGAAATTTGGTTTTGCAAATCAGAACTGCTTTGACTGGAGCTACAAAAGTCTCTTTAAAGAGTAGAGAGGGAGGGACTTTCTGCTTCCAGGAAGATCAAGTGGACTTTTCCCTATTCTTCCTACTAAAAACCCTGAACACTATATTTTTAAAAAATGTAAGAAGACTCTGAAAGATGGAGAGAGGAAGGCAGAGCAGCTAGGGACCTCAGGACCCAAGGAACAACATGATGGTGGGTTCTTTGGCTGTTATGGATTGAGTTGTGTCCCCTTTCCCCCAAGTTCATCTGTTGAAGCCCTCATCTCCAATGTGATTGCATTTAGAGACAGGGCCTTTAAAGAGATAATTAAGGCTAAATGAGATCAGAGGGTGGGACCCTAAACCAGTAAGACCTCTGTCCTTATAAGAAGGGAAAAGAGACCAGGGAAGCTTGTGCAAGGAGAAAAGACCATGTGAAGATACAGTGAGAAGGCGGTCATTTGCAAGCCAGGGAGAAAGACCTCAGGAGAAACCAACCCTGCCAACACCTTGATCTTGGGCTTCTAGCCTCCAGAACTGTGAGAAATAAATTTCTGTTGTTTAATCCACTCAGTCTGTGGTATTTTGTTATGGTAACCCTAACAAATGAATATGCTGACTTTTCTGTTTTATCTAAAATATCCCAGACTTGGAGCTGAAGTAGCCAGCAACATAAAAACACAAACAAATGTGGACCAAAAAACACCAACAACCCAACAAAAGCCTGCTCTCTTTAGCCAAAGGACCAGGTAAAGGGCAGACTAGCAAGACAGAAAACTTTTAGATAATAACCCCCCACCATGCCAGAAAAGGCTGAGTGGGGAGTCTGTAATGAGGCATTGCAACCTCTGGTGGCATCAGAGAAGGCATGGCCTCAGATGGGAGCTGGGACTTCCATCTCCATTGGGTGGTAACCACCATCCAAGTCACCTCATTCACAGCAGGGGCCATGTGGAGAGTCTGAATTCCCAACCCCCGCCACCAGTAACTAGGAGTACACCCCTGGGTGTCAATACAGGCCACATGAAGAACCAGGACTTCTCCCCTGACCTCGCTGTAACAAGGCAGCACCCATCTGCTTCCCCTGCTGGAGTAGTGTCAGAGGAAGGCAGTTAAAACAGAAGGATTAAATAAGATCCAGAGTCTCATAATATAACATATCCGGGTTGCAATAGAAAAATCACTTGTCATACCAAGAACCAGAGAAATTTCAACTTGAGGAAAAAAGGCAATCAGTAGATTCTGAGATAACAGAAATATTAGAATTATGTGACAAATATTTTTAAATCAATTATCATAAATATGCTTCAACAACCAATTATGAACACATCTGAAGCAAATAAAACAATGGAAAGTCTCAGCAAAGAAATAAAAGATATAAAGAAAACCAAGTGGAAATTTTAGAACTGAAAAATATAATAACCAATATAAAAAACTCAGTGGATGGGCTCAACAGCAGAATGTAGGGGGCAGAGAAAATAATTAGTGAACTTGAAGATAAAACAACAGAAATTAGCCAATCTAAACATAGAGAAAATAGACTAAAAAAAAAAAAAGAACAGAGCCTAAGGGATCTGTAGGACAAAAGATACAACAATCATGTCACTGGAGTCCCAGAAGGAGAGGAAGAAGAACAGGGCAGGAAAATACTCAGAGAAATAATGGCTGAAAACTTCCCAAATTTGGCAAAAGACATAAATCTACAAATTCAAGAACCTTAGTTAAACCCAAAGAGGATGAAGTCAAAGAAATCCACACCAAGACATATCATAGTCAAACTTCTGAAAACTAAATAAAAGAAAAAGTCTTGAAAGCAGAGAGAGAGAAATGACACTTTACCTAGAGGGGGAAAAACAATTCAAATTACAGCATATTTCTCATCAGAAACCATGAAGGCTCGTAGGAAGTGGCCTAACCTTTTTCAAGTGCTGAAAGAAATGAACTATCAACCCATAATTCTATGTCTAGCAAAAATGTCCTTCAGGAATGAAGGAGAAAATAAAAACATTCTCAGATGAGGAAAAACTAAGAGAATTTGTCCCCAGCAGAGCTACCCTAAAAGAATGGCTAGAGAAATTTCCCTGCCAAAGAAAGGAAATTACATAAAGAAAGGAACATTGGAACATCAGAAAGGAAGAAAGAACAACAGAAAGAGTAAAAATCTTAGTAAATAATTTTTCATTCTCTTTTAGAGTTTTTTAAATTATGTTTCACTGTTGAAGCAAAAATTATGGCACTGCCTAATGTGGTTCTAAATTTATATTAGAGGAAATATTTAGGATGATTATATAATAAATGGAGGAGAGTAAAGGGATGTAAACGGTGGTAAACTTTCTACACTTCACTAGAACTGGCAAAATTTCAACACCAATAGATTGTGATAAATTATGTATATATATATATAAGAAACCACTAGAAAAAGCTATACAAATGGATACACTAAAAACACTACAGATAAATCAGAATGAAATTCTAAAAAATGTTCCAATAGCTTGAAGGAAGGCAGGAAAAACAGCAAGAATTGAAAAACAGAGAAAACAAAAAATAAAATGACAGTTAAACCCTAGCATATCAATAATTACGTTGACAGAATAGATTAAAAATCATGTCCCAGCTATATGCTATCTACAAGAAACTCACATCAAATATGATGATATAGGTTGGTTGAAAGTAAAGGAAAAGAAAAAGATACATCAAGCAAACATTAATCCAAAGAAAGCAAGAGTGGCTATATTAATATCATATTAAGTAAACTTCAGGGCAAAGAAAATGACCAGAGACATTGAGGGACATTACATAAAACAAAAAGGTCAATCTACCAAGAATATATAGCAATCCTAAATGTGTATGTATCAAATATACCAGAAAATGTGTGAGGCAAAAACTGACAGAACTGAAGGGAGAAATAGACAAATCCACAATTGTATTTGGAAACTTCAACACCCCTTTCTTGATAATTGATACAACTAGACAGAAAGTCAGCAGGGATACAGAAGAACTCAACCACACCATCAATCAACAGGACTGACATTTATAGAACACTCCATCCAACAACAGCAGAATACACACCCTTTTCAGGTGCCTATGGAACATATATGCCAAGGTTGACCATCATATCCTAGGCCATAAAACATCCTCAACAAATTGAAAAGAATTGAAATCATATAAAATTTATTCTCTGACCACTGGAATCAAAGTAAAAATAAATAAGAGAAAAAGTTACAAACATTTGGTAACTAAACAACACTCTTCCAAATAATCCATGGGTCAAAGAGGAATTCCTAAGGGAAATTAAAGAAAACCATTGAAATGAATGAAAATATAAATATACCCTATCAAAATTTGTGAGACACAGGTAAAGCATCATTGAGAGGGAAATGTATAGCACTAATGCTGACATTAGAAAAAGGAAAAGTCTCAAATGAATGATATAAGCTCTCATCTCAAGACTCTAGGAAAAGAAGAGCAAAATAAACCCAAAGCCAGCAGGAGGAAGGAAATAACAAAGAGCAGAAATCAATGAAATTGAAAACAAAAACAAAAAGAAAATCAATGATAAGAAAGCTAGTTCCTTTAAAAGATCAATCAAATCTCTAGCAAGACTAACAAAGAAAAACAAAAGGAAGAAAAAACACAGTATCAAGGATGAAAATCAAGGGCAATCATTACAGACCCTGCAGACATCAAAAGGATAATAAGGAAATACTATGAACAACTCTACAAACATGAATTTGACAACTTAGATGAAAGGACCAATCCCTTGAAAAGTATAAACTATCACAATGAAATAGATAATTTGGATAGCCCTATCAACTGTTAGGGAAATTGAATTTGTAAGTTTAAAACTCCTGAAAAAGAAATCTCCAGGCCCAGAGGTTTCACTGGGGAATTCTATCAAACATTTAAGGCAGAAATAATACCAATCTACACAATTTCTTCTAGATAATATAAAAGGAGGGAACACTTTCCAATTCATTTTACGAACCCAGTGTTACCCTGACACCAACAAGAAAAAGACAATACAAAAAAAAAAAAAAAACAAAAACACAAAAAACAGCCAACTACAGACAAATAACCCTCATGAATATAGACACAAAAATATAGAACAATATACAAGTAAATAGAATTAAGCAACAAATAAAAAGAATCATATACCATGACTAAGTGGGACTTACTCCAGGGATGCAAGGCTGGTTCAATATTTGAAAATCAATCAGTGTAATTCATCATATTAAGAGACTACAGAAAAACCACATGATTAAAGCAATTGAAGCAGCAAAAGTATTTGACAAAATTCAACATCTATTCACAATAAAATCTCAAAAAATTAGGAACTGAGGGGAACTTCCTCAACTTCATCAAGATAATCTACAAAAAAAAGCCTATAGCTAACATCATACTTAAAGTTAAAAGACTGCATGCTTTCCCTCTCAGATTAGGAACAAGAAAGGATACCCACTCTTCCACTGCTATTCAACATAGTACCAGAAGTTGTGGCCAGTGCAATAAGGTAAGAAAAGGGAAAAAAAGGGATACAGATCAGAAAAAAAAGAATAAACTGTCCCTATCTTCACATGACATGATTGTGTAGAAAATCCTAAGGAATCTACAAGAAAAAAAAATAAACCCAAACCTCCTAGAACTAATAAATGAGTTCAGCAAATTCATAGGATACAAAAATCAATTGTATTTCTGTTTACCAGAAATGTATACAAACACATAAACACATCTATTTGTATACAAACATATAAAAAATTAAAAATACAATACCATTTACAATCATGCAAAACAAATGAAATACTTCAGTGTAAATCTAATAAAAATGTACAGGACTTGTATGCTGAAACTACAAAACACTAATGAAAGAAATCAAAGAACACCTAAGTAAATGGCAAGACATACTGTGTTCATGCATCAGAAGACTCAACATACTAAAGATGTCATTTCTTCCTAAATTGATTTACAGGTTTAACACAGCTCCCATCAAAACTCCAGCGTGAGTTTTTGTAGATATAGACAAGATTATTCTAAAATCTGTATGAAAAGGCAAAGGAACTAGAATAAATAAAACAATTTTGAAAAAGAATAAATTTGGAGGAATCAGTATATCCAATTTCAAGACTTATTATACAGCTACATAACCAAGAAAGTGTAGCACTGGCAGAGAGATGAACATATAGATCAATGGAAGAGAATAGAAAACCCAAAAATACACCCACGTTAATATGCCCAACTGATTTTGACAAAGGTGCAAAAGTAATTCAACAGAAGAATGGCCTTTTCAACAAATGTTGCTGGAGCAATTGGACACCCGTAGGCAAAAAAAAAAAAAAAAATATATATATATATATATATATATATATATATATAAATCTCACACCTTATAAAAATTAATTCAAAATGGATCACAATGTAATATGTATTATAAAACTTTTAGAAAAGATAAATGAGAAAATCTTTGGGAACTTGGGCTAGGCTAAGAATTCTTAGACTTGACACCAAATGCATGATCTATAAAAAGAAAAATTGATAAATTGGACTTCATCAAAACTTAAAACATTTACTCAGTGAAACACCTTGTTAAGAACATGAAAAGGTAAACTACAGACTGGGAGAAAACATAAAACCACATATCCAATAAAGGGTTAGTAAAGAATATAGAAACAACTCTCAGAACTCACAGTAAAAAAAAACCAAAACAGAAATAATCCAATTAGAAAATGAACAAAAGACATAAAATGATGTTTCACCAAAGAGGATATACAGATGGCAAATTAGCACATAAAAAGATATTCAAAATCATTAGTCATTAGAGAAATATAAATTAAAACTACAATAAGGTATCACTACATATCTATCAGAATGGCTAAAATAAAAAATCGTGACAACACCAAATGCTGGCAAGGATGCAGATTCCATTGCTGATGGAATGTAAAATGGTGCAGTCACTCTGGAAAACATTTTAGCGGTTTCTTAAACAACGAAATGTGTGGATATTATAACCTAGCAATACCATTCCTGAGCACTTTTCCTGAAATGAAAACTTATGATCACACAAAAACCTATACATATACATTCATAGTAGCTTTATTTGTAATAGCCAGAAAGTAGAAACAATTCAAATGTCCTTCAGTGGGTGAATGGGTACGTCACCCATTGTGATACATCCATAAGAAAGAATGAACTATTGACACTCATCAGCAACTTGGATGAATCTCTAGAGAATTATCCTGAGTGAAAAAAAGCCAGTCTCAGAAGGTTACATACTATATGATTCCCTTTATGTAACATTCTTGAAACAATAACATAGAAATGAAGAACAAATGAGTGGTTTTCAGGGGTTAAGGAGGGATGGGGCTGGGAGGGAGGTGGGTGCGGCTGTAAAGGGCAACACCAGGGACCCTTGTGGGGACGGGAATGTCTGTATCCTGACTGTACCAATGTTAATATCAGGATTGTGATATTCTACTAGAGTTTTGCAAGATGTTGGCATTGGGGGAAAAGGGTACAGGTGAGGTTATTTCTTACAAGTGCATGTGCATCTACAATTATCCCAAAATATGTTTAATTTAATTGAAAGAAAAAAAGAACCCAAGAGCCAAGAATTGCTTTCTTCTGGGTTCTAACCACACTTCCCACAAAGGCAGATTTAAAGAGCTATCATACTTCCAGAACTAGGGGAGGGGTGGTAAGTGGAGGAGGGCAGGAGATACACAAAAACACCTCCCAGTGGCCTTGTACCCATATATCATTGTGCCGCCAATAAAACGGAAAGTGAGGGCCAGAGAGAAATGGAAGAGGAGAGGTGTCTGCGGTGTGCAGACAGTGTGGTATGTGGGAGCCCGGGGGAAGCAAAAGAGCACTCCAGAGTTAATAAAGGGTTAGGGTTCCACACAAGGACTACAGGCCATTCTGCCTGAAGTCACTGGCCACAGTCACTGACTACATGGACAGTGCCCTGCCAACAGGTGCCAATTTTCAGTTCACCAGATTTTTCCAGAGAGGTTGTGGGCCTTGGGCAAAGCGTCCCCAGAGAGTTTCCCCAAATCTAATAAGAGTTATCATTTAGGGAATACCGTCTGCGCACCAGGCACCAGACTACGTGCTTTGCAGCCCCTCCACAGCCCCTGGGTCCCATCCACAGGGCGGGGCTGCCCTCTCCATATTCTGGCCCACGAAGGCAGGCTCCAGGGGACAGCAGGGAGGGGCAGGTCAAGCCCAGTCCTCTTGCCCTGGACCACGTACCTCTCCCTGTCTGGATGCTTTGGTCCATAGAAGCCTTCATGCCTCCGCTGTGGGAGGGAGGCATTGACCTCAGTACTCGCGCACCGCCCCCCACCCGCCCAAGAAAACAGCATTCAGCATCCTCGAGAGCCCAGGAGGTATTTCTAGGCCAATTAAATCAGAGAGGCTGTTATTGCTAATGTATAATTGGTTTTAAAATCAGCAGACTTGCCTATCTCTGGATGACAATATTTAAATAGCAAAATGCCCCATCCCAAGTGGTTCTTGTAAACCATGACCGAGGCCTCCTGCAGATGCAGCCGCCTTCTGTCAGTTCCCTCCTTGAAAGCAGTGGCTCAGCTCTAATTGGTTGCTGGGGATAAATATTTACGGGACTGTGTAAACGGAGGCATCTGCCTCAGAAGTCTGTTTGCAGGACCTCAGTGGCAGTACCCAGGAAAGCCAGCAGGCTGGAGGGGCGGCTCTCTGAGCCGGCTATCCTTTTCCTACAAATTGACAAGCACTGTAGTCTTCCAGACTCAGAGCTGAATGTCTAATTAAATTTCCAGACTAGGATAACGGTGTTAGTTCCTCCTGAGTTCAGGAAGGCCACAGCTTCGTGGCTTGGTGGAGAGGAGGTCCCGGGAGGATGCGCGCACCCCTCCTGAGGCCCCGAATCTCACCCCTGCCTCCTGGGCCCTGCAGATCTCAGACTGGGGGGGACAGATGCCTTCAGGTCAGCCCCGGCTCCACCACCACCCATCAATAAGGGTGGGGACTACCTCAACCTGTGGGAGACACAGCCTCCCCTGTTCTGTGGGGATGAAATCCCCACCTCACATTACACAGACACACCTACACGCACACACCATAATGAAGATTTAAAGCAACAAGGGACAGAAAGTGCCCAGGACAGGGCCCAGCATCAAGGTGGGTCTCCATGTACAGTAGCTGCTAATATCTGAATAAGTGGGTCCCAATCTGGGCTGCACATGAGGGTGCTTTAAAAATACAGATTCCTTGGCCTCACTCCTGTCCCACTGGAAAATCACTGAGAGCCAGGAATCTGTTTTTTTAAGAAGTTCTCTAGATGATCCTGATGTTGCCAGCCAGCCCCAGTCACACTGACCTTATCCCACCTGGGGTTAGCCTCAAGTCCCACTTGGCAGAGGGAGGCCCTCCTGAGCTATGACAGGCAGAGGGATGAGGCCCCCAAATTCCCTCAGGACTCCTGTCAGAGACACACCTTTGGTTTTATCCTGTCCACTCTTGTCCTAACAATTCTGCTTATCCGGATCTCCCCAACAAGACTGCAGGCCTCTGGGGGGCAGTGATGGTACTGCCGGGTCTTGTAGCCCTTGTTCCCCCAGGAGGGCCACTGCGGATAATTAGGCTGCTGATAGAGATGACAATACCCACACTCAAACTGTACCAAGTTCTCAGCGAGCTCTGTGTGAGAAGTTCATGTGAGGGTCTGTGGGGTGTGGGGACACAGGACAGAGGGAGGGCATGGGCTTTTCGGCAGACAGCTGGTTCCGCTGCTCATGGGCTGTGCCATACTGGCAGTTACTGGACCTCTGTGAGCCCCACCCTCTCAATGTCACAGCAGAGGATAGGGCTGGGGAGCCTGGGAGTCACAGAGGAAGCCATCCTGGTTGGGGGCAGGGGGGAGGATCAGGGACCATCTCTCCAAGGAGAGAGTGTTGATGAAATCAATTGCCCCGCTGGGCCTCAGTTGACCCTATGAGAATTCAGGGGCAGATTTTGTCTGAGCTCAGGCGCCTCAGTACAGACCTCCCCCGGGACAAGAGAAGCTCAGCCTGGCTGAGGTCTGTTGCTGGACAGCAGCTGCCTGGGCTCAGTGCCCACAGGCATTGGTTCTCCGCCCAGGTCCCAGAAGGGGAGGTAGAGACCTTGGGGCTTCAGCTGAGATGCCCTGAAAGGCTCAACCCATTCCAGGGTGTTAATTGTGACACTGCTGTGGGCCAGAAAGACCCCTGCAGCCCCCACAACCACAGCCAGGCGGCCATCCCTGGAACTAGGAGAAAGGAGTTTCCCAGAGGTTAAGGGTTTGGGAGCATTGTTTGCAAGGATGGCCACTGTCCCTGGGTCTCTTGCTGGCATTCCCATGCCCTGCTGCTCCAGTGTCCCCTGTGTGGACTCAGCCCTTATCCCCTCTCCTTTTCTCCTTCCTGGATCCTTCATGATGCCTGACGAGTAATGGCTGGTCCCCCTGCATCGTTAACCTCTTCTGAAAGTGCTCCATTCACCTCCTGCCTCATCTGGAGGCTGGCATCCCCTGAGGGGCGCACTTCCCTGTGCCCTCTCACAGGAGAATGTTATTTTTCTTCACATTCACATACCCCAGGGCCAGGTCCGGTAAGTGGCTTCCTTCTCCCTGTTCTCTCTCCTGAATGACTCCTCCTCCCCCCTTTCCCTTTGGAGCTGCAGCTGGTTGACTTTTATCCCCCATACCATCATCCCCCTTGTTGCTGTGCTCCACCGACCTCCTCACAACTCCATGCGCCCAGGCTTTTGTCTTCCCTGCACCAACCAAAGTCCTCTTATTCTCTGAGTTTCATCTCCTTTTGCCTTTGCAAGAATTCCACCCCTCCATTTAACTCCTCTCTCCTCAATGACAATTTCTCTTACTGGATTACCACCATGCACTTGTCTACAGACAACCATGCATTTGCCTCTCCTACTAAAAACACTTCTCTTGACCCCCATCCTCTTCCAGCAACTCCTCCATTTTTCTGCTCCTTTTAATACCAAAATGTCTGAAAAGAGTCATCCAAACTTACTAATTCTACTCATTGACCATCTCATCAACAATTTCTTCCTGCTGTTGGATTGCTTCCATCAGCATACAACCATTCGTTCTTCCTATTACTCCAGTCTGACCTTTGTGAAGGTCACCGATGACTTAGGGTGGCCAAGCCCAGAGTCTCTTCTCTGTCCTGCTCTTCCTTAAGCTCTCAGCAGCATTCCCCATGGTTGGCCGCTCCCTCCTTCCCTGTTGGATCTTCATGACTCATCTCCTTGTGTTCTCTTGACTTCATGGACTGCTCTTTCTCAATCCCTTTTTCATCTTTCTCTATCTGACCTCTGAGGCCTCGTTCTTCTCTTTTGAGATGATCTCACCCAGGTCCATGACTTTAAATATCACTTACGTGCTGATGGCTCTCAAATTTATATCTCTGTACCAACCTCTCCCTTGAGCTCCAGACACATAGATCTAACTTGACGTCTCCACTTAGATGACTCAAGGCATCTCACACCTAATGGAGTTGGAAAGGACTTCTCCGTTCTGTAGCCACTCCCCCAACTTAGCTCCCATCTCAATGGTACCACCATCTACTCAGTTGCTCAAATCAAAAACCTAGGAGCCTTTCTCATTTCTCTTTTCCTTCCTATCATGTCAACTTTGAAATATATCTAGACCCCACCCATGTCTTTCAATCTCCACTCTCAACTCTAGCCTAAGTTGCCATAATCTTTCACTTCTACTCTGACAGTTTTCTAAATGGTTTCCCTTCCATGAGAAGGGGCTGTTCCAGGGACAAGGGCTCTGTGAAGGATTGGTTTCCTGCTGTGCAGATGACACAGTCAGTGCTAACTGGATTAATAGGATTTCCAAAGGGAAGGCGCGTGTGCCCTCTCCTTTCTGTCACTCTTCCCTCAGAAGCACTTCCATTCAGAAAGCCAGATCAAGTGCCATTAACAAATTAATTCCGATTAGCGCAGCCCAAGCACTTAGACCTCAAGGCAATCCGGTCAGTCCTGCGGGGAGATGGCTTGGGCCTGGCCTGCTAATAAAGTGGAAACTGTACTGGAAGCAGAGGCGATTATTTTGATGCCTGTCTCTGTCCCTGGAGGGGAGAAGAGTGGGATTTGATTACACCATGGTCTCCTGAGGGAATGAACTCACTTTCAAATGATACATTATTAATTCCCCAACTTGGCGGTTAGGTCCGTGAGAACAGGGCCAGCTCTCACACCTCCCTGTGGCTCCTCCAGCCCTGATTTAGGGCAGAACATTCTGCAGGTGCCCAATAATTGAACGGAAGAATGATTAATTGGTAAGTGGGAAATAAGTCTGGGGCTCAGTATCATAAGTAACCCTTGATTCTTTTATTTAACAAATATAATTGGGCACCTACTGTGTTTGGCACAGCAGATCCAGAAGTTAAACCAAACAGATAAGGCCCCTGTTTTCCTGGACCTATAGACTGGGGCAGGGAGGCAGATGATCAGCATGAATCAAACAAAGGAAAAGCTGACTTCAGAGAGTGAGAAATGCAATCAAGATGCGAGAACAGGTCAAGGTGACAGAGTGTGTGCTTGGAGGGGTGGGAGTGCTCAAGGAAGGCCTGAGGCCTGATACCTGAGCTGAGCTCTGGATGGTGCAAGGAGCCAGCCAGCCCTGGGGGAAGAACTTTCTAGGGAGAGGGACCAGAAAATGCAAGTGCCAGAGAGCCAGGCCCCACCACCTTCTCATTCTCCCAGTACCTCCAGCAGGGCCTCTTTGCTAGCTGGGCTGCTCTCCTCACGGTACTGGGCAGGGCAGACACGTTCCTGCTGGGTGGTCGGCTTCACCTGTAGTCAGTCTGCCTGCCTGGGTGCTCTCCCTCCCTCCTGCCCCTCTCACTCGTGTCACAAGTCTTTGCTCCATCCCCACCTCTTCCAACAAAGCCTTTCAAAACCTCCCAATTGAAAGGGCTCCCTCCCCTCTCTGAAGCCCTGGAGCACTTATTTGGCACCTGCTGTCTCTATCACCTTACATGGGTAGACACTGCATTACCTTGTGTTTGAATCTCCTCCCGGGGCCCTCTCTCTGGCTGTTCCTATTGAGTGGGGTGCTCAGGGCAGGGGTTTCATCTTCTCTGTCTCTTACACTCCCCAGGCCTAGCCCAGGTCCTCAGCTTACAGACACTTAGGGTGTCTAATGGACACCTGGCTGGACGAAAGCCCGAGAGGCAGATGGAGGCAGGCTCACAAAAGTCTTGCCTCTCATCCCAGAATCTCTAACATAAGCAAGAAAGGAAGGCACTCCACCCAGTTCCTGGGACTAGGGCTGGCTTTGGATTTGAAAAGTCACCTCCAGGATGATTTAAAAAATTTAAGACAATTACTGGCTTTCTTATGGAAATGCTTGGAAACTTTCGTAAGAGCAGTAGCCAGCCAGCAGGATAAGGTCAGCTTGAAGATGAAAAGTTCTAGGACCAAGAAACCACATGAAGGAGGCAGCCAACCACCCTCCCAGAGGTGAGCTCCATCCCAAATCCCCATCTGATGGCTCTCCCCGTGACTCACACCCCTAAAATGAGTACCATCCCTGCCCACCAGTAAAACACAACTGCTTAACTGCGGCCAGACTTCCTCCAGCTCGAAACCTTTCCTCCCTCAATATTCCCAGATATTCCAGCATTCCAGTGCTGGTCAGCCTCACCCAGAAAGCTAGAACATTATCAGAGGAAATACGAGGATACAAAAGGTGACTTCAGCGTCAAGGCACCTGGGCTGACAGCAGGACTTGCTGCCGTCCGGTCCTGACTTGGAGGGAGGCCTGAGCTCCCCATGCTATGGCAAATGGGGATGAGGCATGGTGCCCAACCCTGGAGGAAGGAAAGCCAATGGGCGTGAGGATGAGATGAGCGTGGAGGCCCGCTGGGCACTGCGGCTAACCTTTCACGAGGACTGTCCTGGCCTCAGCCCACTCGCTCCTCCCGTCTGACGTCAGCAGGCCGATTGGAGGCAAGCGTTCATCCTCGTTGGAAGCCATTTTGACTATCTTTCTCAACTGAGTGAACAGATCCCCCTCACTGAGACGGCGGAAATTAATGACAACATCCAAGACAAAGAACTGTGGGGGAAACAGGTCAAACATGTCACTCATGGCAGCCGGCCCGAGGTGTCAGGCCTTCACTGAGTGTTCACATGAGAGCACGGATGGGAGATGCTCGGGCCCAAGGTTCCCAAGGTATGTGATGGTTAGTCACAATTTGGGGACCAACCCTATGCTATTGACTGAATCGTCACAATTAGAGGACCAACCCAATGCTATTGACTATGCTGGACTCCAAGCTGCTCCATATCAAAGAATGCCAGACTGAACTTAACTAAAAGGAAACTTGTTTCTGTGGTTCCTAGCTCACGTAAAACCATCGTGTTTGTGGGGAATTGAGTATAAACGGTTACAGCCACTGTTGGAGGGCAATGTCTATCAAAGCTAAAAATGTGCATACTCTATGACTCAGCAATTGCTCTTATAAATACTTGCTTTAGCCTAAGGTTTAGAGCAACATATGCCCTTATGCCCTGAAAGAGATGTAAAGGAATGTGCATGTCAGCCTTGTTTGCAACAGCAAAATGGGAGAGAGAGCCTGAATGTTCTCAGGAGCGGAACGGCTAAGTGAAACGTAGTGTACTCGTCCAGTGTATGTCTACCCAGCAGTTAAAGGAATGAACTAGCTCTCGATACAGCTACAGGGATAGATCTCAAACACACTGGTGAGCAGGAACAAAACGAAGTCAGCAAATAATATACAGAGGAAGATTAAAATGGAAAAACAAAACATGAAACGCTCTATGCATATGTGTGCACATACACATGTGTACCTGCATGTGCTTTGTATGTAAGGCCTATGAGTTGTCATTCAGTAGCTTCGAAGCTAGAACATCGGGCTTTGTAAAGGGTCTTATTCCTAGACCCAGGTCAAGATCCCTTTTCAGCTGGTTGACATCAGTAACTGGACCCATGCCCTGAGCAGGGTCCACATGGCCTGGTCCAGAGCAGGAGCCCTGAGAGCGTTTCTGGAAGAGATGGATACTGTGGCATGTGGGGGCTGGGAAATGCTAGGTTTGACTCTTGAATGAAGATGGAGGAAGGTTCTCATTTTGTGGTCAGCCAGGGTGTCAGGTGGGCTTCAAACCTGGGAACAACCACCCTCAGGTGGCAGACTGTCACTGAGCTCCCAACTTAGACTGAAAACGTGAGCCGAGACCAAGAAAACATTGTAGAACAAATACAAGGGAAGGACCTGAGGTGGGCGTCAATCAATCAAAACAAAACAGCTTTTGTCAGATGAAATGTTTATGTGGAGCCTCAATACATAGAATACATAGTCTGGTGGGCACTGGTAAAGGGTCAGGAGCCCTCATGCTCAGCCTGTCTCCTGGGCCCCCACGGGCTCTTGTTGGCTCCCTGGAACCCAGTCTGAAGACCTGAGCTGCAGGGGACGGAGTGTGCACTTGTGGGATTGACCAGACCTAGGTGTCCTTCCCACCCTCGGACAAGCCACTTAACTTGACTAAGCCTCATTCCTCATCTGTCAGATGGAGATCCCAAGGCCCCTTCTGCAGGGTCACTGTAGGATCAGATAAGATGAATGTGCATAAGTGCCGAGGCCAAAGCCTCCACATGGAGGTCCCAACAGTCAGTCTATAAAGCTGTCTGTCTGTCTGTGTGTGGTCTCCAGGAAGGCCACAGCCTGGGTGATTGCATGTGGAGGGGCTGAGGCCATGCTGGGTCTCACCAATGACCTTCAGTCTGTCCAGGCAGTTCTTCCATCCTAACCTGGCTGGTCAGGGCTGAAATGGGAGCCCAGCAAAGGCATTTTCAGTTGATGACTCTCCTCATCCTTAAGAGCCAACTAGTGGAGAGAAACGGGACTGACTGGGAGTCAGGAGACCCCACTTTGGGGCCACTCTGCCCTAGCACATCACGTTTCTCCAGGAGAAGCAGGAACGGATGAGCATGCGTGCGCCCCTCCCCAAGCCCAAGAGGCTGCTGCAGCAAGGGGCCCCTTACCTGGTTGCAGCAGGCCACGATGACATGCTCAGGCTCGGGCATGACACTGCTCTTCTGGGCCACCAGTGTGTCCTGGGTGTGGCCGGGGAGCCGGTAGGAGGAGAAGAGCCCGTAGTATTGCTTCATACAGAGGGGCTGTCCTGACAGCTGGCCCTTGGCACAGTCGGTGGGGATGGAGT
The DNA here is from genome assembly GCA_031878705.1 of Tapirus indicus. NCBI lineage: Eukaryota > Metazoa > Chordata > Mammalia > Perissodactyla > Tapiridae > Tapirus > Tapirus indicus. The sequence goes on from CM062921.1 coordinate 79,622,076, forward strand.
GGCTGGAGGGGGACAGCAGGTGGGGGAGGCAAGGGCGTGAGAGGACGGAGTGGGGCAGGGAGGCAAGAGTGGTTCTATTGTAACTTAATTAGGGAAAGCAGGACACAAAACCCAGAACTGCATTGTCATGGCAGTCAAAGAGCTCAGTTCCCCACCTTTTAGAGTGGTGGAGCGCTCCCTTTCCATGGCCCACGGAGACACTCGGGTGTCCTCCAGCCGTTAGTCCCCCTCACCCCTGCCTCCCGCACTGCCTGTGCAGAGCTTGCCATTGCAGCCCCCTGTGCCTTTGCTTACGCTGAGCTGTGCTTGGCACACCTTCGCCCCTGCACCCAACTAATTTGTTTAGAAAACTCCTTCCACCCCTTTAAGAGCCTACTCCTCCATCACCTCTTCTAGAAGACTCCTCTGAATTCAAGGCAGAAAGTTCTCTTTCCCTGTGGTTTCAGCGTGCCTTGTGTCCTCCCTCCCTCCCTCTCCCCTTCCTTTTCCTCCCGCTTCTTCTTCTCTCTCCCTCTCTTTCCCTCTGTCCTTCCTCCCTCCCTCCCTTTCCTTCTCTCCCCCCTCTTCCTCTTCCTTTTCCCTCTTCTTCTTTTCCTTCCCTTCCTCCTCTTTCCCCTTTTCCTTCTTCTCCTCCTCACCATCCTCCTTCTCCTCCTCCTCTTCCTCCTTCTCTCTCTCTCTTTCTCTCTCCCTTTCTCCTTCCTCCTTCCCTTCCCTCCACCCCCTCAGCCTGCACATGTTATTAAGCACTCCTCTGTGCCAGGCACCATTGTGGGATCTGAGGATATAGTGGCAAATGAGACAACAGTTTCCTGATCCCGTAGGACACAGATCCTGGGATGTGTAGGTGGGCACAGACAACAAGCGGCAAACTGGTAAACGGGAGGGTTTCAGGTAGTGCGCAGGGTGATGAGACACTGACTGGCAGGGGAGGAGGAGTGGCCAGGGACAGGGTCCCTGAGGACAGACGTGTGAGCTGAGCCCCGAGGGTAAGAGGCAGCCGTGAGAAGAGCTGGCTGGGGCAGTGTGACTGAACAGTCCTGACCAGCACAAGGCAGGGTGAGCCGGGAGTCAGAGGGAGCTTTCAGAAACTTTTCTACCAACTTGATAGAGGAAGTTTATGTCTGTTGAATCTAATAATAAAACAAGTGGTCTCATATTCTGTACCTTTATGCCATTTTCTACTAATTCATTTTTGTGGTGTTTTGCAAAGATTTTACTAGATTAAAAATATATTGGTGCTTCACCCCAGATCATTTGAGGAACACCTGTCCAAGGAGGAAAGGAAGCCAGTGGGACTGCAGCTGAGTAAAGAGAAGGTGGAGGAGACCTGTGGGCCTCGTTGCCAGAGGTAAGGCCATGTCATTTTATTCTTGGTGCAGTGAAAGCCCTTGGAAGGTGGCAGCATTCAGGGGCGTGATTTGATTTGTTTTGCTTTTGTGACTCCCTGGTTATGTGTGGAGAATGGGTCCAAGGGGGTCACAGGAGGAACAAGGAGGGAGGCTTTGGGAAGATGGGCAGGGGATACAGGCCTTGGGGAGGGAGGTGGGAGGAGGGAGAAGGGAGGTGTGGGGACAGATTCTGAGGAAGAGCGACACACCTGAGCACGGATTAGATGAAGAGGTGAGGGAGAAGGAGAAACTACGGGCCACTTCAAGGGTCCTCGATTTACCAACCAGGGAGTGTGTTGGCACATTTACCGAGATGGCAAACAACATGAGGGGCAAGCTGGGAGGGTGGTGAGGGGATTCAAGGGTCTCCTGGGGATGACTCAGTTTGCAATGACAGTTTGCCCAGAGGGGATGTCTGGGGGTTGGATAACCGAGTGTGGGGCTCAGAGGAAGGGACAAAGCTGTGTTTTGTGCAGTTTACATGTCTGTCTTGCCGAAAAGTCTGAGACCTTTTGAAGACAAGGATGGAGCCTTATTTCTCTTCATCTTCCCAGCATCAATACATTGCAAAGTGAGCAAATGAATGAATGAGTGAATTAGGGGTCCAAAACAGGCAATCGGGCAAACGTTCCAGCCTTACGATGTTTACAGTAATAAGACGTGGGAACCCTCATGTGGATGTGTATGGTATGTGTGTCCGAGTGAGTGTGCACACACACGCATGCACACACTGAGAGTCTGCAGTCTGGACTGTCAGCGATGGAAGGGCACAAGGTCACCAGGGCCGGCCCTTCCTCTACTGTCCCGCGGGGGTGTTGTAAGGGCTGAGGTTCTTTGAAATCAGAGCCCAGGAGAACCACCACTCCACCACCACGAGGAGTGGGTTCTGGGAGATGGCAGTGCACTCCCAGCGAGAGAGAGAGATGGCCAAAGAAGCACACACAGGGACAGTCACCGGGAGGTCTGGTGACCCCGCCAGGTAACGGTGCAGAGGGGAGTAGGCAGAGAGCAGTCCAGGAGGGTTCGGTTCAGAAATGCACGGGGAGCCTGCTGTGCGCCCAGCTTGGGGCTGAGAGCTTCACAGGCCTGTCCCACAGGACAGTCACAGCAGCCCTAAGAGGCTCTACTATCATTGTTTTCATTTGACACACAGGGGCCTATAGCGAGGAGTGGTCACTCTCAGCCAAGGTCGACACATCCTGTGTGGTGGGTGTCTGAATTCAGACTCAGGCCTGCTGACCCCAGGGCCCAAGTCCGGAGCCACTCTCCAGAGGGAGCAGCCCCACGCTGGAGGGGCTACAGGTCTGAGCCTCTTGGGTCTGAACCCAAGGCTGGGTAAGACAGACTTGGATCAAGTTGAAAAAAGAGTAAAGTTCACCCCTTGTAACTTCTCGCTTTGCCACCTCCTGGCTGTGTGACCACGGACAAGCCACTTAGCCTCTCTGAGCCTCAGCTTCTTCTTTTGTGTAGCAAACACAACTTTGGGCCCCTTTCTCATTCCAGCATCTGATGCCCTTATATCATCTGCCTCTGGGGACCCTGGGTCCTCCAGATCCTCTCACTCTCCCTGCTGCTCCTGGGCCAGAAGAGGGACCTTCCTCCTAAAACCAGTGACTATCCACAGTGCTTCTGCAGCTCTCTCCATCCATCAGGACACCCTCTGTCCACCGAGTCAGCTTACCCAGTTCTGGAGCATGTTGGGGTTGAGGAAACAGGCTCAGGGTGGGGAGACCATTCCCTCTGGTAGCAGGTAGCAAGGCTGAACTCAGCCTCACCTCGTCCCAACAACTCTTCCTTCCCCACCTTCTGGTGGGTTCTCCAGATTCGTGACACATGAATTCATGGCGCATGTGCACATATGAGGTGTGGAGGGAGGGGGCGTTTTAAAGAGATCAAGCAAGGACAGTGCTTACCCCAGAAAAAGGAACCAGTAAAGGTCAGGCCAGCTCGGGTAAAGGTCATCCTGATGCTGGGAGGCGGGGTGTCACTTGCTCTATGACAGAAACTGGGAACACAGAGCTGGAAAAAGACAAGGTCCCTGCCCTCTGGGAGCTCCTAGTGTAGTGTGGCAGCGAGACAGATGAATCAGCAGGCTGTGCCAGAACTACCTGCCCAGGCTGAGCCCAGTCCTACCTGTCCAGCAGGGCCTTGTAGTCGAGCACACCGGAGATGAGGTTGGCTGTAAACCTGCAGAGAGAGACAAGGCCTTAGCCTCTCCTCTCAGGGGTCCAGGCTCCCTCCCTCTCTCCAACCTTCCTCTCCCTCCTTTCCTTCTTCCCTCCTCCCCCTCTCCCCTCCTTCCTCCATTCCTCCCCCCTCCCCCTCTTTCTCTTTCCTAAACTCAGTGACCACTCACCAGATGCCAGGGCCTGGAGATGCACCCTAATCAGGTGGGATTCCTGCTCCCTCCCCGCCACCCCATGCTCTCAGTCCTTCCCAAGCCTTGAATTAAAAACTGTCCTGTGGGGCCAGCCCGGTGGCATAGTGGTTAAGTTCACACGCTCCACTTCAGCAGCCCAGGGTTCACAGGTTTGGATCCTGGGTGTGGACTTACACACCACTTATCAAGCCATGCTGTGGCAGGCATCCCACATATAGAGTAGAGATGGGCACGGATGTTAGCCCAGGGCCAATCTTCCCCAGCAAGAAAAGAGGAGGATTGGCAACAGATGTTAGCTCAGGGCTAATCTTCCTCACCAAAAAGAAGGGAAAAAAAAAGTCCTGTGGAGAGAACTGGGGGGAGGAGAGGAAACAGGAAGGCAAATGAGGAGGAAGAGGAGGAAGGAGAGGAAACTAGGAGAGGTCACAGAGCAGGCAGAGGTGGGATTCTTCCTAGGAAAGGCCCGTGCTGCAACTAGACTGGGCCAGGACACCAGGGTTCTGGGAAATCCAGTCTCATGGGAAAAGTCAATCATTTGGGCCCCTTGGTGCTAATGAAAAGGAAAGCAGGTCCTGGAGGCAGGTGTGGGTTGGGGGGGAAGGCACCAGAGAACTGTGCCACGGGACCGTGTCATCTTAATCGCCCGAGGATGATGAGCTCTGGCTTATTTGCATCAGGAGGAAAGTGTCTCCTCGGATGCAATTTTGAGAACTGTTTTCAGAAGTCATTCATCCATCTGCACACTTCCTTCTGCCCAAGGGAGGCCTGGGCTGCAGGGGAAGGAGGAAGGCTGCCCCTTGGCCAGCAGGTCAGTTGGGCTGCTCTTGGTGAGGAAGGAGGGGCTGTGTCTTCCTAACATAGCTGAGCTCTGCCCATAGGCCAAAGTGGGCTCTGCCTCTTGTTTTTCCTCCTTCTGAACTGTCCCCATGCTGTGCCACAGTCAGGTCCTGAGACCCGGGTTTGGCTCTGAGACTCCTGCAGGGAGACCCACCCCTCCCCTGCGTAAACGGCCCCTTCACCATCATCAGTGGGCCCAGAGGCCGTTCCAGTGGCTCAGTGAGCTCTGAAATTGCAGCAGATGGCAGAGGCTGTGGCGGCAGCCGCTGAGGGGAAGGAAGCATCTCCACCCTCTCAGAGCCTCTGCTTAGAGCTGGCTGCTGGAGGGCCGCAGACGCAGTGTGTCCTGGTGACAAGTCCCAGCCTCGAGTCCTGGCAGGATCAGAGGGTCCACACCTCCTCCCAGAGACTCAGCCAGGTCAAGAGTGTCCCGTGGGGACATCTGGGAGCCCATGACCTCCATTAGTGCCCACCCCACTGCAAATAAGTACATTCTGAGGAAGACCTTGTGTCTGTTACTCACGGGCAGCCCCACCTAACCCCCTTCCTGACCCACAGCCTGGACGGTCGCTGTCTCAGGGCCATTTGGCCTCAGAAAGCTCAGCCAAGGCACGAGCTCCGGCCTTTCCTTCCCGGTGCTGGAGCCAGGACCCCGGACCCCTCCCCCAGGCAGACTCCCAAGCTGTGAGCCCAGGAGCACAGTGGCCTCACCTTAGCTGGTCGTTGGTGTCTTGGAAGTGCTGCTGGGCAAAGATCACCGCTGGGCTGGAGTTGACAGGCAGGGCCAGGCGGTTATTGAGATACATGTCGTTCAGCCAGTACTCAGACACCTGCCGGGAGGAGGGGAGGAAGGGGCACCGTTACCTGCAGTGGCCACACACACCCCTCCAACCAAGGGCACCTTGTCTGTGGAGCCCACCAGTCCCATCCTGGCAGCCCCGAGGGACAATCGGGACACTTAACTGGATCATGCACCTCTTTTATTCACTCTTTCCATGAATGATCACTGAGCCCCAGTTATGCGCTAGGGCCCGTGAGCTCCTCAGCCTGCCATGCCTGTCCTTCATCTTTGCCCCATGGTCTCTCCTTTCTTCCAGCCCAGTTTCCCATCCAGGTTGTTTGGTGCTTTGTCCATGTCCCCTGCCTGCCCTTAGGAGCATCCCGTTCCCATCTTTCACCTCTCTCTGCTTCCCTGACCTCATCTCTATCCTCCACTGCCCCCACCCCTCTGTCCCCTCTGTCCCCACCCTTGTCCCTGTCTGTCCCCATCCCTGTCTCCCATCTGTCCCCATCTCTGTACCCTGTCTCTGCCCATCACTCCATCTCCATCTCCATCTGCCCCCTCTCTGTCCTCATCCCTATCTCCTATCCCATCTCTTATCTGTCCCTCGCCTGTGCCCTTTGCTGTCCCTCTGTCTCTCCTCCATCCCTGCCCTCCATCTACTCCATCTTTTTCACCTACCTGCCCCTCATCCAAATCCCTCTGTCTCCACGTCTGCTTGTGCCCCCACCCCGTGGATCCCTTGTCCATCCCCCCTTCTGCCCCCTCCCAGCAACTCTTACCCAATTGGCTGTCTTCTCCTGCCGTTCCAGGAGCTTCTGCTGCAGGGTCTCACCGAGGCCACCAGGGGCCCCGAACCGCTGCACGATGGCCTGGCTCCTCCTGAACTGCTCCTCAGGCACCAGGTGCTGCACGCACCGCAGATAGGTGGCCAGGGTCTGCTGCAGTGGGGGCACTGGAAGTTTGGGCAGCCCCTGGAAGAGAAGGTTCACAGACACTTACTGTGCTTGTCCTTATGGGTGGTCCCTGCCTGTCCCCACGTTGACCCCACGTGTCTGTCTCTGCCTGCCTTTATCCTTGCTCCCTATCCTGGGACTCTTCTTTTTCCAGGGCTCAGCTCAGCAGAATTGTGAAATTTAGGAAGCTCCTGTTTGCTTTCTCCCACACCCCGGCTCTGCCTCCAAGAGGTGACAAAGTGCAGAGGAAAAGACCTTGATGTTGGCACCAGGGACACCTCGATTCATTCCCTGACCCTGCTGCTGTGTAATCTTAAGCAAATCACCCCTATCTCTGTGCCTCAGTTTCCTCCCCTGTAAAATGGGGGTAATAACTTCTACCTCTCATAGGATCAAAGGGATCATGGATGTGAAAGTGCTTATAAACCATAAAGAATGGGTCTAAGATGAAATAGTCCTGTTATTGATATTGGCTGCTGGTCACTCTTTATTTAGGAATTGTTCCCCGCTGGGGCTCCAGAATCCAATTAATCTCTGGACCCAAAGGGTGTGACTTGAATGGAAAGATTTGGACAGGTGAAAGATGGAAGGAGGCATAGTTCATTGCTTGCCCTAATGACCAGAATTCTGCGGGATGTTTCCTAGGAAAGTGACTCATGCCCTGGTCTCCTTAGTAAGTCCCTCCCAGGTATGAAACCCAGGGAGGGACATTTTGCTCCCTGTGGGTATGGAGTAGAAGGGTGTAGCGCAGTGGAAGTTCTTCCTCTCTTAATCTCTCCGAGCCTCAACTTCCTCATCAGACATAAATAACAACTCCTCCCTGAGAAGGGCACAGAGAGAATTAAATGAGAGAAACAACCAGCCCCATATAGGCACATCATGAAGTGTTATGACGTTACTGTCCTTATCCCTCCACAGGGATTCCTAAGGGGAAACCCATAATCTCTGGGGGCCTCCAAAGTGAGAGAGCCTAAGTAGGACTGCCCTCCACCATCCTCCTGCCTAGGCCCCGTGCTGACCACTTTACCAGTTCTGTTCACTCAGGGATCTCACGTGTGTGTTCAACAATGTTATGGCTTAGCCTGGGTGGGGATTTTTGTCCCATTTACAGATGGGAAAACTGAGGCTCAGAGAGTGGAGAGACTAGTCCAAGGTCACTCAGCAATTTGGTGGCAGAGCTAGGATCTGAAATCAGTCTTCACTCAACATCTGCTCTGTTCCTTTCCCCTAGGTCGATCTCTCCCCTCCCCCTTGCTCCCTGTTGCATCCCCTCCCTTTCCCTCTTCCTCACTTAGCTGGTCACAATTGGAAACCAGGACATTTCATAGTATTGCTTCAATTGTACAAAGTTGGGCTGCCTTCTTTCAGAGGTTTTCCTCTGTGGGGTGGGGCAGGCAGTGAATTTCCACCCTAGGTGGGCTGCCAAGTGAAGGGGCCTTTTGAAAGCTTGCCTCTGCTCTGCTCCAGCTGCTGCACAGGCTGGAGCCCCCCATGGCAGCCCTAGGCAGAGGGGAATTGTGTGAGTGTGCGCTGACGAATGAATGAGAGTCCTCTGCCTACCTGAGCCTCTCTCTAGAGTTCACAGCCCTAGGGGTAGGAAGGAGGACATCAGTGCCAACTATGGGCTGCTCCTGCCCCGGGCAACACTCAGAGATGGGTCTGGGCAGCGTGCCAGGTTGCTCAGCCCACTCCCAGAGAGCCAGGTCCAGGCCCCCCACCCAGCCCCTCTGGTTCCCTCTTCCTTCTCTTGGGGTCTGGGGGTCTGTGTGGTGGGTAAGTGAGAAAGAACCTACAGAAAGCCCAGCCCAGCTGGTGGTCTGGCCAAGAGTGCCAGCAGGTCTGGCTGGAACCTGCTAGAAACAAGCCACCCTTCCCTGGGGCTCTGGCAGTGCCCTGGGACTCAGCCTGGGTCATAGGAATCAATGATGGGTGAAAAGGAACGAGGTAGGAAATCTCTGCTCAGATGTCTCAGCCCCTCAGGGCTCCTCCCAGACTCTCGTGGGCTTCTGGCCCACACCTGAGGCCAGAGGCAGGGATTTGTACTAATGAGGGTCTTTGGACCCTGGGGTCACAGGTCAATACATGTTTCCTGGGCAGTTCTTATGAGCCAGGCCTTGGGCTGGACGTAGGGACGATGGAGACACAGGGCTTCTCTGAGGGCAGCCACAGCCCAAAGGGAGGGATGTGCCATGGACCAGAGGCAACAAGAGAGGTGTTTGTCAGCTACAGAAGTTGGGACAATAGGGTAAGCAGCTTCATGGGGAGAAGCCAGAAAGTTCTGATCAGGGTCTCAAATTAAGCCCTGGGTGGGGTGGAGGGTAAGGAGGTGTCAAAAAGACAAGTGTGGCAGAGGAACCAACATGTGCAACAACCTGGAGATCAGATGGGTTGCTCCATCACTCTGAAAGGCGAATCTGAGGGTGGAGGGAGGATGCCTGCCCAAGGAGAGGCCGCATTGTCTTAAGCCAGTGGGGAAGATGGAGCCTAAGGCTCTAGGGCTGAACTAGTGACAGCAGCTGGGGCTGGGATGTGACAATGCTTAGAGTAGGGAATTCAGCCTCACCCTAAGGCAACTCCACTGGGCTCCAAGTTGTTGGAAGCGGAACATGGGGTCGGGGGAAGCCCTGGGAGAAAAGAGAGTACCTGGCCCAGATCAAGGGCTCTCCCTGGCCTTGAAGGTTAGGAAGTATTGCTGTCTGTGTTCCCTCAGTATCCCCTGAAGCCACTCCCAGACCCTCCAGACCTTCCCGTGCTCCTCAGCAGGCTCGAGGCAGGGCTGCAGGCTGGACTTCATGCCCAGGAGAGTATAGGGCTGGGGCCAGGCAAGTGCTGGGGGCCAGTCCAACTCAGGACTGTTCTGGAAGCAAGGACATGTCTGTGGGGAGAGCAGGGATGAGAGAGAAAGCTCTAAAAATCACTCACAGGCTCTTCCTCACTGCTGGGAGGTTTTCCTGCCATCTTCTGTGGGGCTTTTTCCAGGATGGGCATCTTGGTGACTCCTGGCTGGGGAAGCAGAGGTGCAGACCTGGGGACCAAGAAGCAGGGAGGCATCAACACAACAGCCACATAGACCTGCCAGGGACCCTTCACCTCCACAGTCTGACCCTCCCTGTAAGGAGGCCAGGGCTAGACAGTAGTGTACACGGGCCTCATTGTAGGCCTGGCCCCAATCTCCTGACCTCCAGACCAGCCCTCTGGCCATCGTGTCCTTTCTGACCCCCTAAATAGGAGAGGGTGGGGCCACAAGTGAGCCTCCAGCTGGTACCTGCTCCATAAGACTGCTTTCACCCAGGCCTAATTGACCAGCCCCGGGCAGCATGAGAGGGAGCAGGGCTGGGCTTGCCCACTCAAGATCCACGAGAGATTGCTGGCAGAGCACTGGCTTTGTTACTGCCTGGGATCCAATAGATATGTGCTTTTCAGATTAATATCTCTCTTTCCTTAGAACCCAGGGGGGACAATCAGCCTTCCCACAGCATTGTGGGTCACTCTGTGGGAGCCCCTTCTCTGATCTCACCCCATGGGGACTACAGGGGAATTTTCAGGGCTCAACCACCAGGAATCTGACTGTGATGGAGAAGGCGGGGAGGGGCTTGCAACAACCAGCACATGGATCTTGGCTGACTGAGTCCATACCTGCAGTGCCCAAGTAGTAATACCAACCAGCAGCTTTGCTCACCTGCAGAACCAAGTCAGGGGCGTGCTCTGACCAGGGAACTCGGCAGGGTACAGATCTGCCTGATTCAGATCCTCGAATGAGGAGTTTTGCTGTCCCTAGAGCTGGATTTGCCCATGCCCAGGCAAGGAGCTGAATCACATCCCCAACCACTGTGGAGAGTATCTTCTGGCTCCATCTGACCAGAAGAGATGGCGACAGCTCCTGGAAGCAGTGTGGCCCCGTGGCTCTTGTGCCATGAGGTGGGCAGGCAGAGCTGATTTCCCCAGAGAAAAGCCAGTACAGGGCATGGAGCCTTCCCATGCTATTCACAGGCGAGGGGATAAATTTGTAGCCAAGGCTGAGGGTAGCTCCCAGCCTCTCCTAACTGGAGAACCAATTTGGAAAATTGGGAGTAGCCTGGGGGGGCCCTCCTCCTCCCACCCAGGCGAGGGAATTGTGACATAGCCCCACCTGCTGTGGAGAGTGTCTTTCGGCCTCATCTGACCAGAAGGGCTGGCGACAAGTGGAAGCTGTGCAGCCAAGCAGCACTCAAACCAAGAGGTGGGCTGGCAGAGCTGAAAGTTTGCAGAGCAAAACCAGTGCCCTGTTCAGTCAGGGAACTTGGAGTGCAAAACAATGAGCTGTAGAAGCCCTGGGTCCCTCCCTGCTGCTCTGCCAGGGCAGGGAAGCTACTTCATTGCCCCATCTACTACTGTATATAGTATCCAGTCCTGACCACCTAGTAAGCCTGACAGAGAATCCAGGCAACTGCAGAACCCACTGTACAGCCTCACTTGGGTAGGGAACCAAGCCAGCAGTCCTATCCAACTGTTCTCAGCCAGTGGCACACCCCTCATCCCTGTCCTTAAAGCCCAAACAGTTGCCCCACCTGCCCAAGGACATTACCAGCAGACACACCCAGAAACCCAAACTGAGCTGACTAGTGAAGAACTGTTTCCTCCAAAGCAAACCTGTAAAGTCTGGAGGAGGAGCCCAATTACTCAAATGTGCAGATACCAATGTAAGGAATCAAGGATCACAAAAAATCAGGTAAATATGACACCACCAAAGGAAACTAAAAAAGCTCCAATAACTGACTCTAAAGAAATGAAGATCTAGGAACTGTCAGACAAAGAATTCAGAATAATTCTCTTAATGAAGTTTAGTGAACTACAAGAAAAGACAGACAGACAGTCAAACAAAATTAGGAAAACAATGCATAAACAAAACAAGAAGTTCAACAAGGAAATAGCAACCACCAAAAAAGAAACCCAACAGAAATCCTACAGTTAAAAAATATGGTAACTGAGCTGATGAATTCAATAGTTTCAAAAGTAGACTTGACCACGCAGAAGAAAGAATCGGCAACCTGGAGGATTGGACGTTGGAAATTACCACATCAGAGGAGCAAAAAGAAAAAAGAATAAAAAAGAAGGAAGAAAGGATTCTTTGGGAATTATGGGACACAATGAAAAGAAACAATATTTGCTTTATGGGAATTCCAGAAGGAGAAGAGAAAGAGAAAGGGGGCAGCAAGTATATTTAAAGCCATGATGGCTGAAAACTTCCTGAACCTGGGGAGAGAAATGGACATCCAGATCCATGAGACCCAAAGGACTCCAAATAGGTTGAATCCAAATAGGGCTACACTGAGGGACACATTATAATTAAATTGTCAAAAGTCAAAGACAAAGAAAGAATTTTAAGAGCAGCAAGAGACTAGAGAGAATTTACATACAAGGGAATCTGCATAAGACTATCAGTGAATTTCTCAACAGAAACTTTTCATTCCAAGAGAGAATGAGATGCTGTATTCAAAATATTGAAAGAAAATAACTGCCAACCAAGAATTCTATACCCAGCGAAGTTGTCCTTCAGAAATGAAGAAGGGATAAAGACTTTCCTGAACAAACAAAAGCTGACGGAGTTCGTCACCACCAGACCTGCCTCACAAGAAATGCTAATGGGAGTTCTTTGGGTGGAAGTAAAAGAACACTAATTAACATCATAAAAACATAAAAAGATGTAAAACTGACTTCCTATTAGAGAAGATAAAGATAGCTCTCTTCCCTCCAGTTGTTTAAATCAATATTCAACACACACATAGCTGTATTTCTATGTCATCACTTATTTTTACCAAACTTTCCATCAAAATTATAAAATATTTCATGCAAATTCAAATATGTTAAGCCCCCACCCCCCTTCTTTCCTTGGAGACATCTCTCTGGAGTCCCTCTATCTTTCTGCTCCAGTCTAGACTGGGTGTTCTCCAGTTCTGAAAAGTTGTCATTCTCATTCTTTCCTATTTTATTCCCCTGGTTGGAGCTTCTCCATTCTGTGTCTGGTAGTCAGACTATCCCTCCTTGCTGCTATATGCCCTCATTTGATATATGCTGCACATCTTTCTATAGTTTCCAGAGAAAGAGGATATGGGATTTTTTGTGCGTGTCTGAGGAAGATTAGCCCTGAGCTAACTTCCACTGCCAATTCTCTTTTTGCTAGGGAAGATTGGCCCTGGGCTAACATCTGTGCCCATCTCCCTCTACTTTGTAAGAGATGCCACCACAGCATGGCCTGATAAGTGGTGCATCTGTCCATGCCCGGGATCTGAATCTGTGAACCCCGGGTTGCCAAAGTGGAGCTTGCGAACTTAACCACTACGTCAGTGGGCCGGCCCCAGATACGGGATTTTGTGTGTCTAAAAAGATATTTATTTTATTCCTCACTTCATAATTTTAACTGGGTAAAGCTTTCTAAGTAAGGTACAACTTATTGGATTGCTTTTGAAAAGCACAATACTATTTTGCCTCTCAAATCTTGTGTATAAAATCATTTTCTTTCCCCTTGAAGAAGGGAAGAATGAAGTCCTTTGCAATTTTCTCTTTATTATTCATTTTTTGAAATTTTGTAATAATGTGACCTGGAGTAGGTTTATTTTCATTTGCTGTTCTTAATGCCAGCTAAGAATTCTTAAATTTTTTCGCTTCACTTCTGGGAAACTTTCTTCTCTTAATATTATTTAAAAAATACATCCCTCTTTCCCTTTGTTCTCTCTTCAGGAAACCCTGACAGACTGAACCTTCTGGATTGTTATTCTTATTTTCTTATCTATTCTCATCTGTTTTCCATTTCTTTTTCATTTCAGTTTTCTGGAACATTTTTCTCGATTTTACTTCTAACACTTTTATTTAATTTTTATTTCTGCTGTTGTTTTGGATCTTGTGACAATATTTACCAAAGTACAAAAGTGCACAAATCATTAATGACAGCTCAATGAACCATCACAAAGTGAAGACAGCATGTCACCATCACCCAAGTCAAGCAGTGAAATGTCCCTCATGCCATTTTATCACTATCTTTTCCCTCCTTCACCATCCTGATGTCTCATATCATAGATTAAGCTTTTTTTAAAAAAAACTTATTAGATTTCAGGCGCTCTCACCCCACACATACCCACACCCACACACGCGCAAGTAACTGTGGAAGGAGATGGATGTGTTAATTAGCTTGACTGTAGTATCATCTCACTAGGTATACGGATATAAAAACATCACGTTATATATCTTAAATATGTACTTTTTTATTTAAAAAAGAGGAATAAAATATTTTTATACCAAAAAAATTCTCTCTTTCCCACTAGACTGTGAGCTTTTCCAGAGCCAGACCGGACCCGCTGTGTTTCAGTGCTTCACCTCTGGGACCTAGCCCAGTGCCTGGCATGGAGCAGGCTCAGTGCTGGTAGCTGAGTGAAAGGACTGCACGTGTGAACACATGAGTGAACACAAGGTCCTGTAAGGTTCTGGGCTCCAGGAGGCACTCTGGACTGCTTGGGAGCCCGGCCTGTGGCCAGGGCAGGGAGGACCCTGCTGGACGTGCTGTGACTTAGGCAGTCTCTGGTCTGCAGGCTCCCAGTATACGTGGCATGGGAATGCTGAGGGAGGTGGTACAGGGAAGCCGGGCAGCCCAGGCCTCTAAGGGCCATCTGACTCAGCCTAGAGAGCAGTGGATTAATTCTGAAAGTTCAGTAGAAGTGAGCCAGGCGAAGAAGGGCAAAGGCCAGTTTTTAAGGCTAGTGGGGCCCAATCTCTACCCTCAGGGATCCCCCTAAGTGTAAGCTTGCAGAGGTACACACCCATGCTTTCCACTCTCCCATGCCCTATTCTTTCCCAAGAGCCTAAAACCGATGCTCAGCCCATTCCACCACCCCCACTCACCCCCAACCCCAGGCAGACACAGCCCAGGTGGGGGCTGGGCGCAGGCACAGTTGACCCAAGGACAGAGGATTCAGAAAGACAGATGAACCCGGCTCAGGGTTGGAGGAGCTGGCGCAGCGCTGGGCGGAAAATGTAGAGTCCTCGCAAGCACCGCGCCAGAGCGCTCCGGAAGAGGTGGTCCCCAGACCCGCCCGCGACGTGGAGCATAGGGGCTGCCCCTACCCCCCGCAAAGCGGAAGCGGCAGCGTCCAGGCGAGGGTCCACCCCAGCGCGGCAGTTTTGAGGGGGCTACGAGAGCACGGTCACGTTGGCAAAGGCCCTAGAGACAGACAGCCTATGCCTCCTCTGGCTCTGGTCCCGGGCCAGCGTCATAGCGGGAAGATAGCTAGTGAAGCCTCGCAGACCTCACGTCTGGGAGAAGCGCAAGAGATCCAAGCAGGATGGTTTCATGGGGGCCAAGGGGGAGGGCCTGGTCACTGCCGGCCAGCTGCTTTTCCTCCTTGGCCCTTGGGCCGGCGCCTACAGGGTGTTGTGTGTATGTATCTTTCTGTAGATCTGTCTGTTTGGTGCCCTCCAATCCATGCTTCCGCCGGCCTGCCTTCCGAAGGCTGCCTGTAGGGGTCTCTGCTCTGCCCTGGGGGCCTCGGCACCACAGGCTGTCCGCGCGCTCCAGAGACTCCCTGCGACCGGGCTCATACTTGTCACCCACGCCTGCTCTCGGCTTCCCGCCTCCGCGCGCCGCCACTTCAAGGAGGTCGGGGTGAGACCTGCGGACCCTCCGACTGGGCACACAAAGTGCAGACCTTGGTACTTAGCAAATGGGGGTCCAGAAGAAGTGTGGACACGCACGCGGAGCCCTGTTGGTCAAGCCTCTCCAAGTCCTTTCCCTCTAACTTCTCATCGTCCAGCTCCCGGTCCCCCTGCCCCCGCTCTGGGTGGGGAAGCACCAGAGCCACGGAATCCCGCAGCCTCCTGGTGGCCCCCCGACGGCCGCTGCCGTTCAGGACTCAGAGGACTCCGCGGGTCCTGGGGCCTCTCGGTGCCGGCACGGTCCCTGGACGGAGCCTCCCTCCGCAGCCCTCCGCCCCCCGCGCTGCGCCCCGGCAGCCCAGCCCTTCTCACCTGCTCTCCTCGGCTCCGCCGCCTCCGCCGCCGCTGCACCGCACCGAGCAGGACTGCGGGCCGGAGGGTGAGCGGGAAGGGATCCGGGGACGCGTCAGCAGTGCGGGGGTGGGGGCTGCCGCCTCTGTCCGTGGTAGAGACTCCGACGTCGCCGGATCCCCGCGGACTCGCGAGTGGCTGAGGGCGAGCCGGCCGCGCCTGTCCTCTCCTTCCTCCTGTTCCTCCTCCCCCTCCTCTCTCCTTTTTCCTCCCTCTCCCAGCCCCACCCCTGTCTCTCTCCCTCTCCATCCTCTGTCTCTCCGCCCCCCACCACCCGCCACCTTCCGGGATCCCACCTCCCGGCCCCCCGCCCCTGCTCGGACCGCTTCCCGGATGAGCTCGTGCAAGGGCAGCAGAATCCAGGCCCGAGAAGGGGGTGCAGGACATTGCCCCGCCCAAACCCACTGCCCCCGTCCTAGCCTTCCCCAGTCCCGGCGCTCCCCTAGCCCCATTTCCTAGCGGCGGCTGCCTCCGCAGAACGCTGGGGAGGGTTGGGTCTGGGGAAATCTGTGCCCTCCCTTTCGTCTAGGCCAGGCTCAAACCCTACTACAACTTCTTTCAAAAAAATGATGATGATAACAATAGTAATAATAATAAACCTGTTTGTTGATCACTGCAGGTTCTCTCTCCTTCTCTACTCCTACCCCATCCCTGCTACCACTATGCGGGGAGAGGGGATACAGACCTGGGGATGCTTGGAGACACAACCAGAGGCAGACACTCCTCCCAGACAAAGCACTCCCCCCCACCCCACACAGGCACACACACACACAGACTCACAAAGACAGACCCTGCCCAGACAAACACACCCATATACTAGACATGCAGACCGAGAGCAGACGTGCACACACCAGCAGTGCAGACCCCCACATGCGTTATCTAATACACAGGCGTACCCCAACACCGCGGCCACTCCACGCTGGAATCGGAGGACTCGGCCCTTCACCAGGCGGCAGGCTCCAGGACTGGGAGTGGAGCACAAACGCGGGCCTGGGGCTCCGGGGACCCACACCCAAGGTGGGGAGACTTCTCTGACAGCTCTGGGTGACTGCTTTCACTCAGGACCCGGTAGGGGTGGGGAGTTGGCACCAGCTCCCACACTCGCACCCTCTCCAGTCGGGACTCAGACCCGCACCGCCCGGGACACAGCAGACACACCCACAACTGTTCCTGCACTCCTCGTAGGATAGAGCCCAGCTCTCTAACGAACACACACACATCGCACACGCGCGTTTCCAGAGATCGGGCCCTGAAAGATGGGGCCGGTTTTTCTTCCGCTGACGGGAACAGCTCAGCCTCTACTCCTTTTGGGAGCCTGGACGGGATAGGATGCCGGGCTCGAAGGGAAGCCCAGCCGGGCGCCTCCGAGCTCTGTGGCGACTCAGGGCGTGTCCTCAAGGGGCGGGGCCCAGCGCACCCGGAGGGAGTGGGTCCTCAGGCTCCCCCGGGCGGCGCCCTGGGGCGCTGCGCTGGGCCTGGGAGGGCGGGGCTGTCGCAGGCTGAGGGGGGCGTGTGCATCAGGGTGTCTGTGGGTGACAGCCCTTGTTGAACTTCTTTCGTATCTCCTTTTCCAGGCAGCAAAAGAGCCACAGGCTTCCCGCGTGCCTGCCGGGGCTGAGACCAGGATTTGGGCTAGACCCAGCTCACCCTTCACTCTGCCCTGGCCCTGTGCCCCACTGCCCACTCCCAACAGGAAAGAGACTCGGTCTCGGACAGATATGGTTTATTGATTCGGGCTGGAGGCACCGCGGTGCGGCGGCCAAGTTGGCACTGGGAGGTACGAAGGAAGTATTGACAGACGCATGGCTCTCCACAGGGGAGCCCCGAGGTGGCGGCCCACGGGCCTCTTCGTCTCTTTCAGGAGCGCATAGCTTCGTGTGCCTGTGTGCTCCACGCCCCATTGGACAAGAGGGAGAGGGACACAAAAAGGGTCACGGAGAGGGGATCCAGGCAGGGGAAGTCAAGACAGGGGAGGGGCTGGGGTATTCGCTGGAGGGGGCGAATACCCCACCTTGACCGGGGATGGGGAGTGGGCGGGTGACCGGGAGGAAGAGTGGGGCTGCTAGCTGCGGGTGTAGTAGTCGTTGTAGTCGTCCTCGCACTCATCAAAGGGGCCGGGCGGGCTGCAAGGCGCGCCGTCTGGGTCAGACACAGGGCGCTCGCGCAGGCGCACGGCATCGTACAGGCCCTGCGGTGGCTCATCCAGGAGCACATCGCGCTCGGAGCGGGAGCGCGTCAGGAGGCCCACGTTGCGCAGCAGCAGCAGGACGGGCGCGTAGAGCAGGTTGGCCAGGCCCATACCAAGGCTAAGCTGCGAAAAGCCAAGCGAGTGTACAATGTGGCCCGCCACTATGGGCCCGAGCGCGTAGGCCACGGAATACGAGATGTCGGCGATGGCGTAGACGCTGCCGTAGACTGAGACGTGGCGCACGTCCACGAGAAAGGCGAGCGTGGGCAGCAGCGCCGTGTCCACCAGCGCAATGCCGAAGCAGAGGCCGCAGAGCGAGACTGCTAGTGGTGCAAAGGACCGGCAGGCGGGCACTACACACGAGCTGGCGCCGATCACTGCCAGCCCGAGCGCGCCGTAAAGCCACTGCAGGTGTGGGTAGCGCGCCGCCAGTCGCACGGTGAGGTAGACGCCTAGCACGTACGGCACGAAGGCCGGCAGCCAGGCCATGCCCACCTCCCACTCGGACGCCGCCATCGTGTGCTTCATCCACGTGGCGATGGTGGGCTCCAGGAAGGCGAGGGGGATGTTGCAGGTGGTCAGCGCGCCAGCCACCACGGCGATGTAGGGGTCCAGCATGAGGCGGTGGATGGGCGTGCCCACCGGCAGGTTGGCCCGCGCCCGCGCCGCGGCCGAGAAGGGTTTGGCCACGGCCAGCAGCAACAGAGCGTCGAAGAGCGAAACGGCGGCGAGCACCAGAAAGGGCCCTTGCTTGCCTGCGAACTCGTGGAGGACGCCCCCGAAGGGTGGCGCCACTAGGCTTCCGAAGCTGATGAAGGCCAGCGCCACGCCCAGCGCGCGACTGCGCTCGGGCTCCTCAGGATACTTGTCCGCGATCATGGCAATGCCGGACGTGTCGGCGAAGGCCGAGCCTAGGCCCTGCAGGCTGCGAGCGGCGAAAAGCGTGGCATAGTCCTCCGCGAAGGCAAACATCACGGTGGAGGCGAACATGACACCCAGGCCGATAAGCAGTGGCACGTCGTAGCCCATGCGGTCGATGAAGGGCCCACTCAGGGGGTTCACCAGCAGCTGCAGGATGGCCTTGGAGGCAAACAGCACCCCGATCTTCACGTCCTCGCTCTCCTCGGGGTAGTGGGGCTGCAGGGCAGACCGGGTCGGCCACGCGGCCGTCGGGGACTCTGAGGTGTTGACCGTATCAGCACTAGTATTGCCCGGAGTGGGCGGCAGCAGAATGGGCACCCACACTTCGGTGGTCGGGATGGGACCCCTGTGCATGTGAGCAACATAGTAGGGCACGATGGGCACGATGACCATGTACAGCATGTTGTCCAGGAACAGCGCCACACACACGATGACCAGCACCAGGCGCCGCTGCCGCCGGGGCTCTTGCAGCGCGGCGCCCACCGCCTCCGATAGCTTGGTGGCTGCCGTCCGGGCCTGGCCCCCCGGCGCCGCCGGTTCCATGGCCCCTACCCCGCCGCTCTTCCGAGGACGCCTCCGCCGGGGCCGGGCGCGGGCGCCCCGCAGCGCAGAGAAGAGAGCGCAGAACTTCGGGGGCGCGGTCCTCGCCGCGTAACGCCCCCAGCGCCTCAGGTGGCTGCAGGGCTCATGGCCCTGCGCCCGGGGAAAGGTAGGGACCCTGTCTGGCGAGGCGCCGCCGCTGCTCGGAGCCGAGCCCAAGTCCCGCCGCCGCTGGGCTCAGGGGAGGTCAGCAAAGGCGGGCGCGCCGAGGGGCCGGAGCCGGAGACTGAGCGCGCTGAGCCTCAGGTGAGCCCGGAGTCGCCCCCGCAGCGCTGAGAGGCCGCAGGCGCCGGCCGAGGGGCACGCAGCTGCCGCCCGCCCGCCGGCTCGCTGGCCCCGCCGCCGCTCTCCCCTCCCCTCGCGTCGGCTCTTGCCTCCTCCGCCGCCGCCTACTCTTTTTTTCCTCTAAACTCGGGGCTGTGACGCGGCGAGTCTCGGCCCCCGAGTGGTGCCCGGGCCACTTGCGTCGCTCATGCTAATACGACGTCGACGGGGCGGGGGCCGGGGGCGGGGCGCAGCCGGGAGGGGGGTCCCTTCCCCACATGCGCCAGGGCTGGAAGCCCGAGAAAGGGGTCTTGGTGCGGGAAGAGTCCTGGCCAAGCCCTTGAAAATGGGTGTACCGCGCTAAGAGCGAGTGCTCTGCCTCCCCACTTCTAGGACCCGTGGGGTCTGCGCCCACTCGTCTCCCCTCGGAAGGGGGCGAGCAGCGGCCGCTTCCCCTCGGCCCCGCGGGAAAGGGGGGCGCCGGGGACTCCAGATCTCCGTCTCAGCCTGGATCTCGGCGCATAGCAGTCATGGAGCCCCCGAGGTGAGCCGCGACTGAATCCATCCGTTTTCGAAGCTGGAAAGTGGGGTGGAGACTGGAGGGGCGCCGGGTAGGGATCCCCCAACCCTTCCGCTGGCCCCGCCCCCTGGCCCCTTCCACCCCGGGGAAGAGGGGGAGGCGCAGAGACTGGTGGACCGGTTCCGACCGACCGGCCCTTCGGGAGATTGTCATAGCAGAGAATTCCCGACTGTGAGCATCTGGGGATGAGAGGAGAAGTGGCCTCGCCCCCACCCAGGCCCCGAATATCAGCCCTGCCCCTCCCATCCTCCCGCACTGCTTTGCCACCTTCTCCCAGCCAGTACTCCCCCTTTCCATTTTAACTATCCGGATCCTCCAGCACCGCCTCTTCTCCCATCCCTCCTCCTCACCACCAACCCCCGCCCCCCCAACTCTAACTCCTCCCAGGCACTCCTCGCCCTAGACCAAGCCCTCTCCTGCGAGGCCCCGCCCCTTCCCTCCCCCACCCCCCAATCTCCAGAGCTGCCTTCAAGTCCCGGGTGGACTCTGGGAGTGATGTGGCCGGGGTCCTCTCTTGGAGCTGTAAGAAACCCCGCGTGGGCACCGCGCGCCTCCCCGGTCAGGACTCAGCAGCTTTGCTTTCATCGGAGGCTCAAGGGAAGCTCACCTTCCTCGAGGGCCGCCCCTGCTCTCGGCAGACAAGCTGAGCCGCCCTGGCTGTACGCTGAGCCTAATGCGTCCCTCAAAGAGCGTTGGCCCTGGATGGCACATCGAGTCCGTGTTCCAGGCCGCGGGCTGGCCGGAGAGAGACTCTGAGGCAGTGGAGGTTGGGAGACTTGTGTTGTTGAGATTACAGTTTGTCTCTCTCTTCCAGAGTCAGAGAGGATGCTTCCCATCCTAATGGCCTCAAAAGCAAACCAGCATTAGATCCAGCTTCTTCCCCTACCGTGCTGCCCACCCCAAGGAGGCATCCTGATGCAGTGCGAGGAACTTGGGCTTTAGAGACAGGCGACTGAGATGGCTCCCAGCTTTGCCACTTACTAGTTAGAGTGCCTGCGGGGAATACTTCGCCCCTCTATCCCTCAGTTTCTTTATCTGTACAATGGGGTAATAGTACCTACTGCTTAGAGTGCCTGGCCTGTAGTAAGAGCAATGTAAGTGCTTGCTATGGTTATTATCATCTGTAAAATGTGCTATTCTATCTTCACTTCACAGTTGTGGGTCTTGTGAAGAACAGATTAAAGGTATGGGGCACCCTGGCTTCCTGACTAGTCTGTCTAGTTAGGTGGACATTGTGATTCCAGGCTCTGTCCTGGTTGTTGGAGGGGCCGAGAGGGCATGGGAAAGTTGACTTCTGTCCCTGAAATGGCTGTGGAATGAGGTGATGGTGACCAAGGTATCCGGGTGAGAGGCAGCAGTCTTGCCACCTATTGGCCAATCTCCCCCCCACCCCCGCCCAGGCACCCAGGGAAGGAGGAGAAACTTCCACGTAAGGAGCTGCCAGCACCTGCTCTGCAGGGCCAAACTGCCCTCTGTCTGAAGGAGGGAAAGAGCCCCAGTATGGGACAGGCCTGGCTCTGTGCCTCTTGGGCAAGTCATAGCTCTCTCTGGGCTCCAGTCTTGGTCTCTGTTAACTAAGGGGTTAGGGGAGAACCCACTCGCTGCAGTGCTCAGGGGAAATGGGTTCTTTCATTCTATTGGGGTGAGAGAATTATTTTAAATTGTATTTGAAGACCTTTAGTCAGTACTCACACACTCTCCAGCTCATTGAAGTCTCTTTCCAGCTGGCTTCACACATTTGTGGTACCTGCCTGGCTCTCCAGTCATTTGAGTTTGAGACCCCTGGCCTCTTCTGACTCTCCCATTATAAGGCTTTTAAAGGGACAGTCTTCCAGCCTGCTGAGCAATTTTTATTTATGCATATATTGTTTTCCCTGTCCGACTAAAAAAAGGGGGGGAGGATTTAAAGCAGAAGTTTTCTGTCTAGTGGCTGAAGAACAGTGGGATTTTAGAGAAGAGAAACTTTCCCAGGACCTTTAAGGTGCAGACTCCTTCTCCCAGCCCTCTGGCCCACAGAATTCATGGCTGTTCCTGAGCATGAAGGCAAGTTATCTCTGGGCTCGTGCCTCACTCTCCAGTCCTCCGTTCATTCCCTGTGGCAGGAAACAGACTCATTTATTAAGCACTTCACTGTGCCAGGGTTGTTGTGTGTACTGTTTTGTTTAATCCTCAATCAATCCTGGTGCAGTGTAGGTGCTATTCCCCCTGTCTTACTGATGAGGAAGCTGGGCATGGAGAAGCTGGGTCACTTGCCCGAGATCCCAGCAGTAGAGCCTGGATTTAAATGCAGGCTGTGAGACCTGTTTTGTGGTCCTCACACTGCCTCCCTATTCCTTGTGCCTCATTGTGCTTCTGCTGCTCCATCTGCATGGTGGCCACACCCTGGCAGTGTAGGGGAGAGAGGCAGGTGAAGATCCGTAGGCGGAGGAAGGTCCAGGGCTGGCTCCCTAAGGAGGCCCTAGTGACACTGAACTTTCTAACCCTCCAACTTCCAGCTCAGAAGGCAAACCCCACCCACCCACCCATCCATAAGCAGCTCCAAGGACTAGGGTGCAGGAATTGCAGGGAAGTGAGGATCCTTTTCCTCAGCAAAAAGCTTGGACCTGGGCCTTGGCAAGAGGTGGAAAACAGCCCGTCCTGCCCTGGACTTCGGGGAGCTGTCCAGGGTGCTGGCCCAGGCTCTGCCTCTTGTCAAGCAGCCTCCCACAAGGGCCCCGCCCCTCCATCTTCCTGCACCCTGTGGCATCCTCTTCAACAGAACTCTTGGTAAATTCCTTTCCGGAGACTCCTCTATCTGGGCATAAATTACAGGCAAAAGGAAACTTCCCATCCAATCTTACCGGAGAAAGTGGAAGCATTTTTTCCTCTCCTTTCTTAACCAGATATAGGAACTGTTGCTACAGTTCCTGGTACTCAATGTGAGTCGAATAAGTAAAGGAAGAAATTTATTTATTAGACGCATTGACATGCTTATAATGTGCCAGGCACCGTTCCAATCATTTTACAAATATTAACTCATTTAATCCTCTTACCAACCTTCATATTATGCTTTTACAGGCAAGGACACTGAGGGATAGGAATTTATCCACAGTCAGAGAGCTCACAAGTGGTGGAGACAGAATTCAAATGCAGGTTTCTAGCTCCAGCATCCAGCTGTCAGCCGCCATGCCCTCCTGCTCCAGGATGAGTGAAGATTATGAGACAACTTATTGAAAGTATCTAGCTCAATGCCTAACACTTAGGAGGAGCTTAATTATTATGGTTTTGTATGGATAGAGACAGGTTGGTGATTTCTGGCTGACAATCTTTCTTCTCATTTTATCCACCAAATACAGTTGTGGCCTCAGTCCTTTCCATGCTGGATTAGTGCCGTAGTGGAGCTTGCTGGGCACTCGGGGAGTCCTGGTCAGCTGGAGCTTGGCGAGAGGGTGGAAAGATAGCCATCCTGCACCTGTGCCTGTGTCTAGTCTTTGTGTGTGTGTGGGGGGGGGGGGTCTTGAGGGAGTTGTGAGGGACGCTTCTTTGGAGGAAGTCATCAGCCTGTCCTGGCCTCTCATCTAAGAAGGTCGTGGGCCAAGTCAATTCCAGGGCCTTTCCATGTGTTGCCTCACCAAGGTGTCTGGTCCCAAGATGTGAAACGGCCATGTTTCTGTGGAGAAGCAGATTGATGGTGGTGATGGCAGCGTGTGGGCGGGGCACCTGCTCCTGATTTATTGTTTCTTTGTCTCCCTGAAAGCACTTAAGTGCAGGCTTAGTTTCATTGAAGCTCATGAGCTGCTTTGGATTCCAGTACTGGGGGAGGGGGTGCAGTTTACCTTGCCCTCACTACCCCCGCCCTCGTGTGCTTCCTCGGGAGGGCCTCAGGGCTTCAGCATCACTTAATTAATTTAGGCTTCCCCAGCCACATATTCTCAGATTCAAAGGAACAGAGCGGCCCCTGTCAGCCTTTCCCGGAAGCCTGTGAGTCTGGTGGCTGCAAGCCAGAAGGACTACGTGCCTGCCTGCCTACCCTTGGACAGCCTGTCCTCAGAGGCCAGACCTGCCTTGTGCACAGCATAACTGAACTCCAATGGGAAAAGAAGGGGCCTGCAGCTCCTCTCTACAGCTCCTAGAGAAGAGGCTGCCCCCACCTGCTTTTCTTCTGACTCCCTACACTTCCTATGAATCACTGAGTGGAAGCGGGGCCTCAAAAATCCCCTTGGTTTCTGCTCCCTCCACTGACTTCCCATCCCAATCCAATGAGTCTGTCAGGTTCATCTCCCTCCTCCTTTGAGACCACTCCTGCCCCCAGCTCAGACTGCAAATCTTCCCCTGCACTGGGGCAGTCAATCACCTCCCAACTTGTCCCTTGCCTCCTGGCCAATCCACTCCTGCACGGATATCAAAATTCTTTTCTCTGTAAAGTTTCAGGCCAGTTCCCAGGTGCTCACAGACCTCACAGGGCCCCCTGCTGCTTGGAACTATAGTCCGGTTTCTTCTCCCAGCATTGCAGCTTTCCACAATGTGCACCCCCTTCCCTGTCCTCCCCGTCTTCCCTAATGGGCCCCAGGAGCTCCCACCTCTGCACCTTTGAACCTGAAGTTCTTTTGGCCCATGCCCAGCCTTGCCTCTCCTTGGTTGCCATAAATGCTTCCCTGATTCCTGAAATATTGTGAACCACCTTCCCTTCACTCCGCCATGAATCCCACTGCATTTTCTACTCCTTTTCAGAAGTTAACCCTATGTGATGTTGGTCCTGTTCCCCAACCTCCACCAGCCTGAGAGCTCCTTGAAGGTAAGATCTGCATCTGCGTGCCTAATAACAAGATCTTGCTTGTTGTGCATTCTGCAGAGCCCCGGCTGTAACACTTTGCATAGGAACTGATATGTCAGTGGTTTTTAAATCCATCTCTACATTTATTAAAATGAAAATTAATCACGTAAGTAATACATAAATAGAAATTACTCATAGAGATGCTCATAGAAACTAGAGCATTATAAATGTTCCTTCCTGGCCCCCAATCCTGGTCCCCTCTGCTACCTCTTGAATACTGCCACTGTTACTGTTTTTATGTGTATTTTCCAAGTCCTTTCTAAACCCTTTCCATGCATATCTATGAATCCATATAAAATGTAACATAAACAGCCTCTGTGTTTAAATAAGTATATTTTAACATAAATGTATCAAACATTTAACATAAATGTTGTGATATGTGTACCATTCTGCAGTTCTCTCCTTTTCTATTCAACAACATATCCACTTTAGTCTGTACAGAAATAGCTCTATTTTCTTAGTGGCTGCATAGCATTTTTTGTTATGAACATACCTCAGTGTTTGCAGCCATCTCCCTATGATGGACATTTGGGTTATTTCTAATTTTCAGGTGTGACAATGTTACAATGAATCTCCTTGTGCTTGTGTGAAGTGCTTCCCCAGGAGATACACCAATAACTTGGTCGATCCCATCAATATGTGTTCATTTTAAATTTACCAGAGGGGAAGGAGGTGAAAGGGGTAAAGGGGCACGTGTGTATGGTGACAGGTGGCAACTAGACTTTTGGTGGTGAACACGATGTAGGCTATACAGAAGTTGAAATATAATGATGTGCACCTGAAATTTATATAATGTTAAAAACCAATGTTACTTCAATGAAAAAAACAGAGGAAAAAAGGAAATTTCCAAATTGCCCTCCAAAGCGGCTGCATAAATGTATACACCAACAAAGCAAAGTATGAGAGGACACAATTCCCAACACCCTTGCCAGCACTTGCTCTTTTATGTCTTTTTCCTCTTTGTTAATCTGATGGGAGAAAAATAGTGTCCATTATTGTTTTAATTGACTGAGTACCTTTTCACATGTTTGTTGGCCATTTGTATTTTCTTTTTTGTAAATTGTCTGTTACTTTCTTTCCCCATTTTTTTCTATTAGATTGTTTGTCTTTTTCTTCCTGAGTTGTAGGAATTCTCATGAAATAGTATATCATCATTAAATAGAATAACATCATTAAATAAAATATCTTTGCCCTGGACATGCTCATGCTGAAAATTGTTGTTACTTCTTCACTACCAGAATTTGTGGTTTATACTTATTGGGCAGGATAAATTACAGTGGATGTGAAGTTGCCACACCAATTAAAACCCTTCAGAGCCTCTTTATCATCAATGGGAGAGAGTCCAAGTTCTTTAGCCTGTATGATCCATCTACCTCTGTGATCTCAATATGATGCCTGGATTCGATTCCTGATTCCATCACCTTCTACCTGTCTAACCTCGAGCAAATTTACTTAAATGCCCTGGATTTAGGTTCTATCATTTTAAAAACGTGCAGAGTTGTTCCTCCTCTGCCAGTTTCTAACTCTCTGACCTTGTACAAGTTACTAAACCTCTCCAAATCTTACTTACATATCTATAAAATGGGTGCATTGACAATGCCTCACAGGGTGTTGATGGAATGAGATTCCTCGTGATGTAAGTTGATGCTGTTGTTAATTGTACACCCTCCTGCCTACCTAGATGCCTTCTACTCATCTTTTATGATCAAATCAGGACTCTTTGTCCCATCTCCCAAATAAAACTGATCTCTCCTTCCTTTGTGCCAAAACCATGCATCTATCACTGTGCTTGTCACACTGTATTACGAAGACGTGTTCACGTGTCTGTTTCCTCTACCAGGGTGTGTGTCCTTGCAGGGAGGGTCTGAGGTGGCCGGGTTGCGCTCAGCACCTGGTACCCAACACCCCCAATAGATGACTCTGCAATGAAAAATAAGCTTGTTTGTCACTTTTGAAAAGAATAGGGCTTCCTCATTGTGCCAAAATTCTGCTGAGCCTAGGAATGGACAGAGGGACACAGAAGAAAGCTAGAATGCTTCTGAAAAATACCCCAGATACACCCTGGGTAGAGCCAGGAAACAGATTTGTTCTAAGGCACACTGACACTGCAGCCTCGCTGAAAAGCTCCCCTGATTGACTAGTTGGGTCCGCAAAAAGATATTTAAGGGAAACTGCATTTTACAGTCAGGGTTGGCTTTGTTGGGAAAACGAAGATAGATGAAGGCTGCCAGCCATCTCTCCTGGTTTTGGAGGCTTGTCTTGGTGTGAAAAGTAAGCACTTGATCAGTCAGAGTCACTTCCATTTTCAGACTTGAAAAGTGTAGGTTTGGGGCAGGGAAGTTTTGGAGGCCAGCACAGAGGGCCAGCAGAGGACTATCCCAGAAGGATGCCCCCTGCAGATGCATGCTGCATTGGGCTGCAGCATGCTTCTAACCCAGTATATCCCCTGCACCCAGCACACTCTCTGCACATAGAACAGCTCAGTGAAAATCCACGGGAAAGTCTTGTTTTGGAGTGAACTGTTCTGAATGGGAACATAGTGACCATCTTCCCTGAGAACCGGGGAAACCTACTTGCTTGGGTAATGTGACCATGGGTTCAAGATCATCTGTCTTGAAGCCTCCGAAAACAGATTCCCTCTTGGAGGGGCCCCGGGTGCCGATGGTGGAGATCAAGTAGGAGGCCCCATCTGGTGAGAAGGCCAGGCCTGCAGGGCCTGCACACTGCGCTCACTACCCTGAGCCTACAAGTCATTGTGGATGGTCTCACTTGTAAACAGGGGCCTGGAGAGGGCAGCGGCAGTACAAGGTCAGCCCAGTTTCCCTGACTTGCGTGTGCGTGGCTGGAAGTTGGTTCTTCTCCAGGCTGCCTGCCAGTACCTTCTCCAGACATATCCGTGATGTAAGAGAGAGGTCAGCAAGTAGTCCTAGTGTGACCCCTGGCCCTGTGCCAGACACCGTAGAAGGCTTTTACCATTATTAGCTTTCAATCTCATAGCACCCCTGTGAGCAGAGTCCTCTTCTGGGCTCCATTTTATAAATTGGCAGTGCAGGGGCTTGAGTAATGCACCAAGGTCACACGGCTGCCTGACTCATGCCCATGGGTTTATCCACTTGGCCATGTGGCTTCTGTGCTTTAGGGGCCTGTAGAATTCTTCTGTGGCCTTCAAAGCCCCACTCTTCCCCCCAACCTGTGTGCAGGATCATGGCCTCCATCTTCTTCCAGGTGTTGGGGACCATCCAGCCCCAAGTACAAAGGCTGTACCTGTCTCCTCCTTCTCCAGACATTCTAATCTCTGTCATTGTTATCTCACACTAGGACTCTTGCAATAGCCTCTTGGCAGATCTCCCTGCCTTCCATGTTGCCACCAGTTCCTGGCCTCTCAAATTTCTCTCACAATCAACTTTTAAAAACATAAATGTCCCCCATGGTAGGCATTCAATAGATAGTTGTTAAATCAATCACCCTCCTGCTTTAAATTCCCATTGCCTAGGGTCTAGTTCACAAGCTAACCATGGCTTTCGAGGCCCTTGGTGTGCGACTGCAGCTTCTCCTCACGCTGCCTTTCCTAGCACTACCTACCACATGTGCACAGCTGCCTACCTAGGATGCCTGTTTCCTGCCATGTCCGGTCCCACTGTTGTCCTGTTCTCTTTCCCAGCAGAATGGGTTACTCACCACAGGGAGCATCCTGGCCCCTGGGCACATCCCTCTACCCTAGCACCTCCAGGAGGGACTCCAGGAGGGATTTCCACGTGGTTTCCCTCCGCCTTGGTCTGTGTGAAATCCACTTAACATCTCCCAAGCCCACAGTGGGGCCTCACAAGCAGAAAACCATCTGGGAATGGTTTGTGTCACACACAGGCACGGGTGTGTGTACTGACCCCTCTGAAGCAAGGCACACTCTTGTTTCCTCTGTGTTTATGTTAAAAGCTGGTCACAACCCACTAACTTGGTTTTATAACCGACAAATGGTTGGTGACCTGCAGCTTGAGAAGCTTGGCACTGGCTCATTATTCCTCACAACAGCCTTGTTGTGTTGGTACTATTATTTTCTCCCATTTGTGTCTGATGAAACTGAGGTACAGAGAGATGAAGTAGCTCACTCCAGGTTACACAGCTAGGAAGCAAGAGAGCCAGGGTTTGAACCCAGGTAGGTGGCCCCAGAGCCCATGCTCTGAACCCACAAATGTGACTCTAATGATTGATCGAGGCTCAAGGTCTGGGTAGCTCTGTAGGACAGGAGGCCATAGTGAGCCCCTGCAGGGGTGGCTGTCAGCTCCCTACACACCCTTGGGAAGTGACCCGCAGGAAAGAAAGAGCTGGGGCATTCACCCTCCCCTCCGGGGGTGAGCTGCAGCGGTGGGTGACTCTGCCCAGGGCGCTGCTCTTGCCCCTCAAGGGGTGAGGGGGCAGCCAGCTTGTGCCGATGTGAGGGACATTGGGTCCTCTCCTCATCTGGAGTCTGCTCAGGGCCTGCTCAGCAGGACAGGGGAGTGCACAGCAAACTACAGGACAGGGATGCCCCTGATCCTGCCTGTGACTGTGCACTGATGACAGCCAGTGCTTCTCAAACGTGGGCTGT
This sequence comes from Tapirus indicus, assembly GCA_031878705.1. Lineage (NCBI taxonomy): Eukaryota > Metazoa > Chordata > Mammalia > Perissodactyla > Tapiridae > Tapirus > Tapirus indicus. The sequence goes on from CM062921.1 coordinate 79,651,405, forward strand.
GACCCTCTCAGACCTGTCACCTCCATGTCTCCAGCACCCGGCACTGTGCCTGGCACATGTGGAATGAACAAATAAAAAGTGGCTCTTTTTGGAGGTGTTTGCTGGGAGGACATGACCGGAGTTTGGACCCTTTCTTGTTGAGGCATGAAGATGTCATATACACATGAAGAACCTCAGGGGCCTGCACTGTGGACACGGGGAAGAGGAGGCCCTGAGAGGAGGGCCCCTTGAGAGAGCAAGTCTGGACTGGCAAGTTGGGGATTCTGGCCCCCAAACTCCTGGTGATGTTATGGGAGGTTCTGGAGAAAAAGCCTATATCTCAATGGAAGGAACTGACCCCTTGGGGCATGAGCAGGTGGCCCAGGACACCCCCAACTGACCCTAACTCCTGCCATACTGGCCACACGAGCCAAGTTCTACAGTGAGGCCTGACACAGGGTTGTCTGAAGGTGTGAATGCAGGTGTGGCCTCCCTCTCTGCACAGGTGTGTGGGGACCCGGCAGCTGGGGGTGGTGGCTGTGGGGAAGATCTGCAGGGCACGCAGACTCAGTTGAAAACATGATCAGCTGTGAGTATCAAGAAGACTAACCAGAGCATTGTTTTCCCAGGTAATTAAGATGCTATTAAACTTCGTTTAAATCTCATTTCACATGAATTCTTGATGACACATGCGCGCACCCCTCATAAGGAGTGTGCCTGTCTCCTCCAGGCTGTGAGGCCCCAGCAGGCTGCTTGACCATCAGCAGGCTCCATGCCCAGCCAGCCTGGCACAGAGTGGACCGTCTGGGAGTTTGTAAATGAACAAGTGGCAGGTGGACAGGTGCCCTTTCCTCACGTGAACTTCTCGGATGCCATCTGGTAGCAGACTTCATGACCTGGAATGTTCTTCTTGTCTGACCCCAGACATTAAGCAAATTTCAGCGCCCCTTGTGGAGTGTTTAGTCAGCACAGTTGATAGGCTCAGAAAGCCTCTGTCCTTCCCCTAGTGACGGGAAGGAGGGAGGACAGCAGGGCCAGGCCTTGCCCTGAGCAGCCCTTCTCAGCCATCCCTAGTGAGAGGTGGGACCCTCCGAGCACTCCCAGGGGGCTTAGAAGGGCCTTGGCTGTACCCCACGTGGAGGCCCACCAGATGAGACCCTCTGCTTGTGGCGGGAGTGAGAGGCTGGCCCAAGTTCTCCTCCCTGTTCCTGTCCGATAGGCCCAAGTTCAAATCCCGGTAGGAGGGATGGCGAGAGGCACTGGGCCCAGGATCAGTCCTGGGTGTTTTCGAAAGAGAAAGTAAGAGGACTCTTTCCTGGGAAGGGGTGGAGCCTCGCTGGGCTGTCCCAGGCCAGCGGGGTGGTAGGTGGGGTGGGAGGATAGGTGCACGTTGATCGATGCCATGGGGAGAGGAGAAGAGCAAAGGCACACCTGAGGCAGGTGCTCCAGGTGGGAGGCCAGGCTGGGGGGGGTGGTCTCCACCCATGAGGTGTTGTCTCTGATTTTCACCAAGACGGAGCTGACCCAGGCTTCACACCCCGGCACCTTTCAGTTCCGCTGGGGCCAGGCCCTGACCAACTCCCTTCTAAGGGGCCGTGGCTGGCTCTCTGCTGACTTGGCCTTCCAGCCTTGCAGTCTCGAGGAGGGTGGGAAGAGCTCAGGAATCAACGGCTGAGAGCCATAGGCCCCAGGAAAGAAGGGCACAGATCCCCCAGGCAGACAGGCAGAGGGCCTGTGGGGACACGCTTGGTGACAGCTTTATTAAGATCCTGGGCGGTGGTGGTTTTATTGAGACCCTGGCAAGCTGAAGCAAGGTCCAGAAGGCCAGTGACTATGGAGTCAGAGGTCAGTCTCCCCAGGCTGAGGTCACAGCTCCGGTCACTGGGTTGTGTCCTGGCACATTCACAGGCCCAACAGTGGGTAGGTGCCATTAACCTCCCTTCCTGTTTCCCTTCTTAAAGTCACTGTCATCAGCTCAGCTTACTTCTTCCTTCACCACCTGGTTCTACAGGCAACTCCTTCATGTAACCCACTGCTCTCAAACACCCCCTCCACCTCTGGGCTTTCCTGAGTCCTGGCTCTCTCTGGGGATGCCATCTCTTCCTTCCCCCATTAATGCAACAGCCACTCAAGGGCCTTGGAATGCCAGCCCCTGCCACCTCCAGGACCCCCCCAGGACCTCTGAGGACCCCCCATCAGAAAACCCATGTATTCAGCTTTGCTACATGTCATGCACTGCCACCCAAACTGCAGCTGAGACAGAACAATCCAGAGGTCTCTCCTGTATTAATATGCTGCTGGGGAGCTGTGGTGGGTGAGATTCTCTGTCCCCTCCCAGTCTTCCCCCCAGAGCAGCACAGGGGTCAGACACCAGGAGACACCCCAGACTTCCCGTCCTCTCTCGGCAGCATCCTTAGCCCCTCCCTCCATTCTAGCCAGGCAGTCTGTGCTGGGCCCTGGGGTGGATGGCTCCTCCCCTTTTTCCAACTGACATTCATCTCTCACCCCCACCTTGTCCCCCTTTCCATGTGCTTTCCTGGGGCATCAGACAGTAAGAGAGGGGAAGGGAAACAGACTGTAAACATAATCTATAAACTATGTATATGGGGACATGCACACTGGAAAAAAATAAAGCAGCCATGAGGGATAAGAATTGCTGGGGTGCAATTTTAAGCAAGGTGGTCTGGGAAGCAAATGCAGATGGGAGGGAGAGGAGGGAGTGAGACGTGCAGATGGACTACCTTCCAGGCAGAGGGGAGAGCACGTGCAAAGGACCCGAGGTGGGTGGAATAGGCATGCCAAGGACCTGCGGCAGGGCGGGGGGGAGTCTAGACCAGAGTGCCTGGAGACCACTGGGAGGATATGACACTGACATCAAATCCCCAAAGGGCAGTAATTAAACAAGGTGACATGGTTGTCCTATTAGCTTGTTAGTTTTTTAAGATAATAACCCTGGGTGCAGTCAGGGTAGAAAGAAGCACCTTCATAGTTAGGGGGGATGGAATCAGCATCATGCTTTTAGAAAGCCTATGGGCTTTATGCATTAAGAGATGTAAAAGTGGTCCTACTGTTTGGACCAGTCATTCCGCATCTGGGACTGTATCCTCAAGAAAAATCCCAAACATGGGACTCCTTATATTGTTCCCTTCATTTAGCCATGGAAAGCCAATTGGCTTCCCAGGGCCCTGGCACACTGTGCCTCCACCCCCCCCCCTCCCAGCAGCTGGCCCCAGGCTTTCTGAAAGGGAGACGTTCATCCCAGCTTCACTCCCTTGGCAAGGCCATGTCCTCCAGGAGCCACATGAGAAGTGAAGGAGTCACGGAGAGTCTCTGAAGGGCTCATTCAGGAGGCCTGGAAATCCCAGGAGACAACCAGGAGCTGCTGAGAAGCCTCCAGGCCTCTCAACATCTGAGTCACCCAGGCATCAGGTTCCAGGGACCTGGACGAGTGGATCCTGCCACCGAATGATGGGAGGATGGGCGACCCATTGAATCCTGTGTGGATCCTCCCTTCTTGTTGGTCCTTCAGCATCAGAAGTGGGGTGCAGAGATCTGGGGTGGGAAGGAGAAAGCTGCCAAGCAGAGTCAGTTTGGCTTTGCTCCTGAATTTGGAAGGCCAGGCTGAGGGCTTGAGGTGAGATGAAGGATGGGATCTGGGGGCGTCCTGGTGGAGGGGAGGGCTGCATCTGGTAACCAGTCTGTCCTGGGAAGGGGGGCTCACCCTGTGAGGACAGCTGCAGAATTGGCGATGCCCAGAGGAGGCATTGGGGGCTGGGGGGAGGGTAGAGGGCCCAGGATCCCTGAGGAAGGAGGTGAGACCTGGGAAAGGGAACCTCAGGGGGGAAGAGGGTACTTTGAGCACTTGGCCCCAATCCTAACAGCCAGCATTACAGACCACTTGCCATGTGCTGCACATGGAGCACCTTTCCACTCAGCACCACATTTAATCCCCCAACCACCTTGGAGCTAGCCACCAAAGACCCACAAATCCTTGTCTGGAACCCTGGGGCCTTACGGTTTTTGGAATTGAAAAATCGTTTGTATTTTAGGAAAATAAGATAATGCATATACTGTATCTTTTATAATTTCCCAGCAGGGTATGGGGGAGCACCCCATTATCAAATCGTCAATATTTTCTGCAGAGAAATGTATGAATATTCAGGGTCAATAGAGACCGTAAAAAGACTCCTCTTGGTTCAGGCAGATTTTGCCACCAAATGAGTTAGGTAAAGACAGGTTTTGCAGCCACGTGAGTTACAAAAAATCTCTTGTCTTTTAGTGCTTTTTAGATTTTGAAACTGCAGGTTAGGGATTGTGGGTTCTGAGAGGTTAAGTGATGAGCAAAGGTCGCAGAGCTAGGAAGAGGCAGAGCAGGGGCTCTGGGGCAGGCTTTCTTGTTCCAACCACAGGCTCTAACCTGGGCAGCACTGGAGGGGCACCTACTGCTATTAAGACCCCACATCTGTAAGAACACCGAGGACACGGTGCTGAGAAACTGCTCTCTAAATCACAGATGGCCAGAAACCCGGCTATTTGGAATCACGAGTGAGAACCGGACGTCTCAGTTGTCACAGGAGGCCCCAAGCCCCAGGTTCACTGTGACTCAGAGAACCTGTCCCCATCTCCAACCCAGATGCAGAGCTCCAGGGAAGGGTTTTCAGGCGCAGCGTCGAGACCCCAGATCCGCCGCTCAGTGCAGACCCTTTTACATGCAGCCTTGCTCTGTCTTAGCTGTGTCAAACACTGCTTCATCTAAACTTGTCCCTACACTCCGTCCTTCCCCCAAATCCAACAGTAGTGCTGTCACTCCTCTGGGAGGACACCCACTGGGAGGGTGTGCAGTCTCCCCTGTAGCAAGTTAAACCTAAGTTTGTCGGGCTGTAACGCAGCGTCCCTAGTGGGCTTTATCAGACGGGCTTTGTCATCACTGATGAACAGGAACACCTCACATTCAAGTCTCACAGCCCTTCCACACATGTGCTTTCACTTAGCCTCCACTAAAAACTGGCAAAGTGGGTGTTATTAGCAGCCCCAGTTTACAGATGGAGACGAAGAGGCTCGTGTTGGTCCCCGTGGTATGCAAGCTCTCACGGTTAGTGAGCGCTAGAGCCAAGACACAAAGCCGGGTCTGCTGACCAGGGACCAGGCTCTTCCTCTTGTGGCCTCCCAGGAAGGCCTCCAAGGGGGATGGTTTCAGCTTGTCACAGCTGTGAGTGACCTGGAGCATGGATCCCCTCTGCTGTGGTCCTCAGGTCGCAGGCCATAGCCTGGGCTTCACATAAACATCTGCATTTCCAATTTCTTTTGAAAAACAAGAAAGTCTGATGACTCAGGGCCTCTTTTCCACCTGGCAACAGTTCACTGAGCCAAGTAGCAGCTTCCCCTTTAGATAGGCGGTCACCAGCTTCTCACAGGCCCTATCCAGCTACTGTACCAGTTTCCGTTAGTCTCCTGCATCCCGAAGGCATTTGAACTTGTAATCTCTGCTCTACAATGTCTCTGACAAAATGGGCAACAATCTCTGCTCGCATCCTGCCAGGCACAGGAGGCTCACTACTTCCTGAGGGAAGACAAGACTACCTCCATGTGCCGAGAGCTATAGTTCTAGGTACTATGCACATGCTAGACATTGACGTGCTTGACAGTTTAGTGAACCTGTGAGAGGTGTAGTTTTAGCTTCATTTTACAGATGTACAAATTGAGGCTTGGCGAGGCTTGGTGATTTGTGCAAACCCTGCAGAAAGTGGCAGAGCTGAGACTGGAATGGGTCTGTCTTCTTCTGGAGCCCATGCTCTTTCAGGGACTGCGTCCAGACCCTGCCCCACGGCTCTGTGGGCAATATCATCCTCATCTAATCACCTCGCCCCAGTCATCGCAGGAGGGATTCCCTCATGGGGTGTGACTGTGGGCTCGGCCCAGGCTTTCATAGAAGGAACCAGGGCAGAACCGGTGGGCCATGAGGACCAGGTCTGGATTTTCCCTCTCATTCACCAGTCGGGGAACTATGGAAAGACAGAGCTCCGCGGTATATGACATCTGGCCTCCAGCGCCAGGGCTGGGGAGGGGTCAGCACTCAGGAAGGCAGATCCTGTTCCCAGGGGCTGATCTCTTCCTTTCTAAAAGGAGACCCGAGACAAACAGGAAAAATGCGACCTGCAGGTAATGAGTATGAGAAGCATGGAGGCAGGAGGGGGGGTTAGGCTGGAGATGAGGCAGCTACAGTGCCAAGGCCAGGAGGACAATGGGGATGAGGGTGGCCAGCCTGGGAGCTGTTCTTGTAGACGCAGGGCTCTGACCCACCCATCCCTGTTTCAGCGCTGGAGGCAAGGTTTAAAACCTGTCTGACCTAGAGTTGGCTGAGTTTTCTTTCTTTCAGAAATAAGCAGTTTAGTGGCTAGGCAGAAGCTGTTTGGCAAAATAAAGAACCACGTAATCAACCCCTCCGGTAGTGCCTGCTAATTTTGGAGAAAACTGACCTGTGCTTGGTTGGCATCCGAGTCACCTGGAGGGCTTGTTAAAATGCAGACTACTGGGCCCCACCACCAGCAGCTTCTGATTCAGTGGGTTTGGGATTTGCATTTCTAACAAGTTCCCAGCAGGGCTTTGCTCGTGTCTGAAATTATCTTATACCTTCCAGAAGAGGCTGCTGGTCCCGAGACCACACAGAACCACTGGCCTGGATGAGTGCACCACTGGTCTTTGCTGCCACTGTCTGGTCACTCTGGAGAATGACATGCTCTCCCTCTGATACGTCAATTATACACCCATCCACCTCGCCATTCATTTTAATTTTTATTTCACTAAAAGTATCTTCACTGGGATAAATTCTTTTCCTTGTAAATTTCTCAATGAAGATTTTTATTTATCCATTGGGCTTTAAAAATCCATATCAGATTTCACCAATATAATTTCTACCTCTGTGATTTTTCTTTGGGGGCTGTTGTTACTATTATTAATCTATCCATTTCTCTAGTCAATTAAAATTTTTGTTTATGCTATTTTACCTATTGTATTGTATGTTGACTTTTTAACAAATTCTTTCCCCGCCCCAGGCAATCTGGTCAAAAAGGCACTGGAGTTAAAATGGCAGGGTCAAAATGTCCTGCTTTGTCTAGGTCTCTTGAGTATTATGAACTGAGCTCCTTCTAAGAAGAACCAAGAAATCTGAAATCCTCAGAGCTGGAAGGCCTGGGTTTGAATTCGGGATCTGCCACTTGCTGGTGTGATCTTGAGTGAGTTAGTGATTTTCCGTTTCCTGAGGATTCAGTGAGATAATGTCTGTAAAGCCCCTGGCACAAAGTAGGTGTTTTAGGGCCTGCAAAGACCTGGGCTGCGTCCCCTCTCCAGGCTAGACTGTCCTCTGATGCTTCATTCTCCCTGAAATGGAATAGCAGACCACCCAGAGATGGAGCATAGTCTGAGGGTCTCACTGCTTCTTTATGCCCAGTTGTATACAGTACCATGCCACCTCCCAGCATTATCTGCAGGGACAGCTGGGATTCAGAGAGATCCCCACAGCCCTGAACCGTGGAGCTGATGGGCTTGCTTGCAATGGGGTGGGGTGGGGGGACCTGGTGGGTTTTCCTGTAGCCTCAGTCAAGCCCCTCTGAGGACAGATGGGCAACTGTTTCAGCAAAAGGTGGGAATATTCTATCACCTTCTTTGGGGCAAAATTGTGTGTCCACAGTGACAGCTATAAAACATCTCAATTTTCTTTGGGGCATAAGGAGACAACTTTTCCCCCCCAATTTATTTATTAAGATATATATCAAAAGAGTAAGCAAGCAGGATTTTTAAATGAATTATGTATTTTTTATTATACATAACTCATTTAAACTGGTCCATAAACAAAACAAGCAAGATTTTTAAAGCAAGGTGCATTCAAACGTCTGCTTGAGATGGAAGATACATGTCCTCCTCCCTCAGAGCAGATTTGCAGACCACTTTCCTTTCGGAAGACACACAAGGGTCTTCGTATGCCTTGCTGAAGGATGAGGGGACGGGCTATTGTCCATCTGTCCCCAGGAGAGAACGAATCACTTCCCAGCTGTGCTCGGCAGCAGTGGCCCCATCCATGACATTTTCCCGGGATCTGTCATAGCAGGAAGCATCATTATTTTATTCAGGATTGGGAAAATGCTCACTGACACTGAATGCCAGAATATTTAACGATTGGAGTTTGACTTTGGTTTGCCTAATTTCTAATTCCCCAAGTTCTTCGATTTCTGGCAATGAGTGCATCTTCTGAAGGTATTTCAGACTGGCTGTGAGGAGCAGGGTCCTGTGCTACATTAAACAAAGTTAAACAGTTTCGAGTTTGGGGGGTTTTGTTGTTATTGTTGTGTTTTATTTTGCTGCACAACTTCTTGGAAACTTTAATGAGCTTATACCGTGTCTTCCAAACTTATTTGACCACTCAGCATTTTTATTCCTCCTGAGGATCATCTTAAGGGATTAGATGCTGGAGAGTGCTGCTGTGTTAAGAAATGGCTTGAGGATCAAAGCAGACAGCCAGCTAGCACATCTCAGTGAGGATTTGCTCTGGGGCCTGTCTGTGTTCCAAGGTTTCCTGAAGGAGATCTGACCTCTTCTGCTTTGACCCATGACCAGGGGCCCTTGGGGAAAATCTGATCCTGCAGGAGAAGGTCAGAGGTTAGGCCTCAGAGGACAAATGTTCTTGATGGTGTATTAGTCAGGGTTCTCCAGAAGTATAGAACCAATAAGATGTGTATATATACAGAGAGAGAAAGATTAATTTTAATGAATTAGCTCGGCTCATGTGATTGTGGTGGCGTGGTTTAGAATCTTGTACTTCTACTTGCTGCCTTGAGAAGTTTGGCTGGTAAGTCTGACATCTGCAGGATAGGCTGGCAGACTGGAGACTGAGGGAAGAGTTGATGTTGCAACTTGAGTCCAAAGGCTGGAGGTAGAATTCCTTCTTCCTTGAGGGACCTCAATTTTTTTTTTTTCTGAAAGCCTTCAAGTCATTGAAAAATGAGGCCCACCCACATTATTTAGGGTCATCTGCCTTACTCAAAGTCTACTGATTTAAATGTGAGTCTCATCTTAAAAATACCTTCATAGCAACATCTAGACAGCTGTTTGACCAAACATCTGGGCACCATAGCCTAGCCAAGTTGACACATAAAATTAACCATCACAATGGACCACGAGGAAGTGAGTCTTCCAAGTGAGTCAGGTTGGGACAAGGAAGCAGGGCTTTATCTGTCTTTGCCTGAAAGTATCTTTCACCTTCACTCACGCACTATGAGCAAGGCACTGAGCCAGGTGCTGGGGGTGAGGGCCAAGGTCAACAGAAGTGTGTGATACCCTGTCTTTTCACACAATCCTACCATTTAGTGAGGTTGACAAGACTATCTCTTTCGAATTCTGCTGTAGATGGTACGACTTATGCACCATCTTCCCCCCCACCCCGTCTGTTCTCACTACGGCTCGCTGTGGGAGGAGTGGATTTCTCTGTCCCCCTGCAGTGGGGTTTGGCCATGTGAATTGCTTTGGCTGACGGAGCTGTGATCAGAGGCTTTTATGCTCTAGTGTGATGTGGTTTAGAATTTTGTGCTTCTGCCCTCTGCCCTGAGAAGGTCTTGCCCCTGTGGTGCTGGTCCCAGCCTGGAGCCACCCCAGCCAATCCTAGCTGAGCCATAGCTGCCCACCACCTGGAGAGATAGAGATAAATGCTTTTCACTGTAAGCCACTGAGCTGGCGTGGTTTGTATGCAGAATGACTGTGGTAGGAGATGACAGTGCAAACCCCTACTCTCCGCTGGTCCTTGGAGATGTGACAGGAAGCACAATCACTCACTGACAGGAGAGCCCTCTGTCTCACCTCAGATCCACTGTGGTCCAGATCCTGGCCACACCACTCAGAAGCTGTGGGATGGGCACTTGAATGGGGGAGCATGGTTTGTTCCTTGAGCTCCCAGGAAGTGCAGCTACTGCAGTGTGGGAGAATCAGGGATGGTTTCCCTCAGGAAACTGAGCCCAGAACTGGTGTGGCCCAGAGGCCTGCATTAAAACCCTTACTACACACGTGTGTGTGCACATGTGATTACTCACACTCATGACATACACGCACACACACACATTAAGGCTGCCATTTTTCTTTTGAAATCCATTATGGCATCCACCTGCCCTTTGCCCAATTACTAGGCCATCTTACAACAGCATCTGCAAATGGAACCATTCCTGTTCCTAGTGCTATATGATTACAGGCCAACGTTTTAGAGGGGATGGGTAAGTTTGCCAGATTTGCTCTATTGACCCATCCCTGTACTTGGCTGATACCCTCAGTTCTGTGGGCCCTCCCTGCATATCCCGTGGGGACTGTGGCACCATACAAGGCCAGGCAGCAGCCGGCCCAGACTAGACCCACTCCTCGGCTCCAGCTGAGGTCTAATCATCAGTGACACTATCCCTCCTCATGTGCAGAGATGGGGGGGAGCACCTATTCTGCAAGCTCATGCTGACCCATGTGTAGGGGCCAAAGGGAATTTAGGGGACCAGTTCCCCGGTCTGCAGAAATGATGAAACCGGTCTGGAGTCAGGAAATTTGGGTCTGTATATCACGTAAACAACATAACGTGGCCCTGGATTCTGCTTCTAGAGGCGCTGTGGGAGGGATATGCTGGGCTGCTGATGGCCAAACTGCAGGACAGAGGAGGAGCTTCTGGGAGGCATGGAGAGGTGAAGAGCAGCCCCCACCTACCTCTGCCAGGACCTGATTCTCAGCTGATGTGTGTGCACACCCTGTAGTAACATTTAATTCTCTGGTCTTAGGAGATGCCATTGCTTTTGTCTGGGTAACAGGTGGTTGGGATTGTTTCTCTGGTGTTTGGAATATCTCAAAGGGAGTAAAATAGCCCCACATGTTTTGGAGGTGGGGAGAGATGAAGTACAAAGGTGGGGAACCAACCCCTAACAGCCCTGCAGCAGTAGGGAGAAGAAACCCACGCAATAGCGTGGAGACTCCTCTCTGGGTCCTCAAATGGACCTAAGGACAAATCAGAGCTGACCAGACCCAGAGAAGAGGGCAATGACTTCCCAGGAGGAGGAACAGCCTGTGTGAGAGGGAGCCTGCCGTTCAGAGCCCACCCAGAGCTGGGCAGGGCTGGAGTGTGATGGCTGGGTGGAAAGAGAGAGTGGAGGGGAGGCCTGTGCATCCATCACGCCTCGCCGGCTCTCAGCCTGGACTGGAGCTCGTCACCAAGGCTTGGAGGGTGGCATTCCAAGCAGAGGAAACAGCATGAGTTAAGGATGAGTCAGAGCCTGTGTCAACTATATTAGAGATTCAAATTAGCTTCTTATTTTATTATACTTCTTTTGGGTTCTGAGTCTTCTTTACTTTGCTTAAAATAGCCATAGTACTTTCACTCATCCATTGATTCATCTACCCATCCATCTTTCTGTCCATGCGTCCACCTTGGGTCCGTTTCTCTGCTGGGTGATGGTAATACAGAGGAAAACAGCCATGGCCCCTGCTCTCCTGGTTCCAGACCCAACAGCCTTTCCTCATGTGACTGGGTGATGAATCTCTCACCCTCCCCTCTCTGGTCCGTGAAGTCATATTCACCTTTCAAGGCTCATCTTTCAATGACTCCCTCCTCTGTGAAGCTCCCCCTGGTGGTGGCAGGCAGAATTAGTGACTCTCTAGGCTGCTGCCTGAGACACAAATCAGTTGAATGAACGGATGGGCCAGCCAGAGGAGGTCACTTGCTGGTTATTTCACTGACTTGATCCATTGACTTGCTGCTGGGTCATGAGAGTCAAGAAAATGTGGGAAAAGAAGCAAAAAGGAGATCTTGACAGCAGTTGAATCTGCTTTTACAGCTCAGAGCTGAGACCAAATGCCAGCCTGCCAGATTCTAGGATGCCTTCCTGCCCCACCCCACCCTGACAGGCTCCAGGAGGGTTTCAGAAGTGCATAACTCCCGGGAGAGTGGAGGGCACTGACGTGGAGTCAGGAAGACTTGGTTCCGTCTGCCCTGTCCCTGTCTCCAGGGCACATCCTGCCTCCGCCCATTGACATCTGCCTCCACTACCCATCCTGTGCTCAACTGCAGTGGGCAGGATTGCAATCCAACTCAGACACACAAGAAATGTGAATGTTCTTTGTTCTAATTCCAGCCCCCATTCTGCAGAAGTGAGGGAATCCTAATCTTAGCCAACACAGAGTCTCTACCTTTCCCTTGTGGCCGAGACTGAAATTTGGGGAAGAAAAGGCTTCTGGTCCTTGGTGTCATTTCCCCATGCAGGTTACGGGGGTGGGGAGAGGAGCATCCTTCATCCCTGTTGCGTGGTCTCTTAGCGTCCGCTGCCTTCCTGTCTCCTCTGTAATGCTCTTGGCTCTCAGGAGTCATTCTGTTGAAAGGCTGCCCAAGATCCCCGCTGCTTAGACATCCAGTGCAGCCATTCCCTCTAGGATTGTCCTTGCTTCTTCTCCCAGGTCTCTACCAGGAGGCAGGCATAGCTTGCCTCTACTCACAGACCACACAGACTTATCCGGATTCTGATGCCTCCTTCAGTCTCAGCCTGGGGACAATCTGCAGAACCACTCTCTTTGAGACCCACCCACACCTACACTCTCATTGTTTCCCTCAAACCCTCTCTCCTAATAGCCTAGGGAATGGTTTTCCAATTGGTGGGAGACTAAGGTGGTAGAGTAAAGAGGGTGGTATCCTTACACTTATTCATCATGTTTTTCTCCCAAATCCATGGTCTATGTCATCTAAGGGCCTTCTTAGCTTTTGAAATTCAAAGCCAGGAAAGGGTCCCTTTTTGTAACCTGCTTGTGGCTGTCCCTCCCTCTGTGGGGCTGTGAGCACACAATGGGAGAGGGCTGGGCGAGGTGAGGCAGGAACAGTCAGGGAAGAATGTTGTCCTCCTTACTGCCTCGCAGCACCTCGACTTCCTAGACCTCAGGGGCTCTTACTACACCACTTGCTGGCTGCTCAAACCTGTGGCTGTTTCAGTGAGCTTGCACCAACTAGTGCTATTCCACTCCTGCAACTACAACCCCTTTCTTCCACTCTCTGACTAGGAACTCCAATTTCTTAGGCTAACTTACTCCTTTCTTGTTTCACCTGCTTTTCACTCAGACCTGTACCCCTCCATTTTCTTCCAGTGTATCCATTGCTCCCTTAGTCTGAAGCCCTTCCCATGGTGGCTGGGGTAGATCAGGTAGGCCTGCACTGGGGTTTGGATCCCAAGATTAAGCTGGAGTGGGGCAACCTATCTAAGGGGACCAAAATAGAAAATACTAGGGCAGAGCAGGATGAACCACCAACTCTGGCTCACATCCTTAGGAGTCCTGTAGTAGTTAGGCTAAAACTGCTCTAAGAGGATATTCAAGGATTAAGTGGCTTAAAGAACAGAGAAGTTTCTCTCTCACAACAAGGTCCCAAAGAAATGTTACAAGTCAGCAGCAGGAGGCTCTGCTTCATGTGGTCATTCAGAGATCTAAGTTCCTTTCATCCTTTTCCTCCATCATCCTCCAGGTAAGTGGTTCTCAACCTTGACTTCATATTAAAATCACAAGGAGGATTTAAAAAATCCAGGTGCCCAGGTCTCATTCCAGACCAATTAAATCTGAATCTCTGGAGGTGGGACCTAGGTATCAGTATTTGTTAAAGCTCCCCTGGTATCAAACATGACAGAAACATGTATGGGAATCATTGTTCAGGAGATTACCTAAGATCAAAGGTTCTCAAACTTGAGCATGCATCGGAATTACTTGCAGGGCTTAGTAAACATGGATTGCTGGGCCCCACTCGCAGAGTTTCTAATTCTGTCTGATATACACCCCAAATTTAATTTCTAACAAATTCCCAGGTGCTGCTGGTCTGGGACCACACTTTGAGAACCACTGCCCTAGTTTCACTATTGAAGCTGGGTCCCTGCCCGCTGTGGGTTGCAATCTTTGGGAAGAGAAAAGAGAGGCACCTCCCTTGATTCCAAGGTTGCAGTCTTTTTTTGGGCATTATTCTCCAGATTGCTGTTGGGCTCTTAAGCAAATGGTTCTCTCCAGAAGGGGACCACCAGTGAACCCACACAATCAACCAATAAGAGAAAACATTGGAAATTATACATCTGGCATCAGGGGTCACTTTTACCAGATGACCAGGCATCTTGTGCCTTCTGTTAATTATCTCTCTCTCTTGGTTCAACCCAGTCTAGCCATTCATGGCAGTGGGTGCAAAACTAGGAGACAGTGAAGAAGATGATTATGTTCTTCTTCACAAATACCCCATCTTCCGAGCTTCCAGTAAGTTCCTAGTGTGGAACAGGTAGGGCCTAAGGTAGAGGGTAGTTTTAAGTTGGATGAATTTATAGATATGATTATTACACTGGGATGAAATGGAATTATGTTTTTATTGTACTGAACTAGATAACGCCAAGAGTGTATTTGCTTACTCTCTAAGTACAACTGGAAAAGTTATTAGATCCATCTAAGATTTTACCTAAGGGTTAAAAATAAATAGCCTACAGAGAAGGTTTAAAGGTAAATGAGAAAAGGTATATAGTTGGTTTCTGCTTAAATTCTATGAATTCAATTTATTAAAATAACTGATTATGTGACATATGAGGAAATGGTGGAGTAGACAGTTCTGAGGGCCCATTTCTCTACAGAAGCACTGCAAAACCAAGCAAAACACCAAGCATCAACTTTATTAGAACTGAAAAATTGTCAAAGGTTTACAACCAAGAAAATGCTGAATTGAAAAAAAGGCAACTTAAAAATGGTAGAAAACCTTTTGCTGTGTTTTTATTTGCCCTCGCCCCACCCCCATCCCAGCTGGGCAGCCATCTTGAAGGTGGCAACCTGCATTCCCAGTGTGGTTCTAGAGGAAGCAGGGCAGACCCTGTTCTAAAATGATTGAGATTTTCTGTTCTCACTTGTTTGAGAGTTACCTGAAAAACTGTCACAAGGTGCTTGCCTTTGTTTCACCTAACTTGGAACTCACTCAGGGTAGAAAAGCAGTGGGCAGTGCTTGATAACATTGTAAGGCAAATGAACAACCCACTTCTGCCTGAGGCAAAAGCTTACAGTCCAGGCAAACAACAGAGCACCTGAAGCCTGGGAGCAAAAGCTAGGGGAAGAATACTTTAGGATATTAGGGCATTCAAAAGTGCCCATGAATACTGAGGACTCAGGAAAGTCACACATACACCCAGGGCAGAATGCAGGTTCAGAGAGGACCTTAGAAGACCTTAAACTTTCACCTCTGGCTGATCTCCAGGATCAGTGCCAGCAGGAAGTGAAGGCTGAGGCAGAATTGTTAATAGCCTGCCTAAGTGTTGAAAGAGTGCCCCAACACAGAGCCAATCTGCAGAGACTAGGAGAAGCATTTTTCTTTTCTTCTCTTTCTTTCATTTCTTTCTCTTTCTTGCCTCTCTCTTTCTCCTGGTGTTAAAGGAAATCTCTGAAAACACCAGCTGAACACGAGCTAAGGGAACAGAGATTTCGGAGACCACACATGACAAAGAATACAGATTTTATAAAAAATAGTTTAGAAAAGTCACTAAACAAACTAACAGGTACAGCCCACAGGAAGCAACAAAAACAAACCCTGTGGAGGGGAGAAGAATCTGATTTTCAGAGTTACCACATTATAATATTCAAAATGCCCACTTTTAAACAAAAAATTATGGCCCATTCACAGAAGAAATGAATAGAAACTGTCCCTGAGTGAGCACAGCTTTGGACTTACTAGGCAAAGACTTCAAATTAACTGTCTAAACTATGCTCAAAGAGCTAAAGGAAACCAAGACATTGATATTTTGACAAACAGAGAATATTAATAAAGAGACAGAAATTATAAAAGGAAGCCAAACAGAAATTCTAGATCTGAAAAGTACAATAACTAAAATGAAAAATTCATGACAGTTTCAATAGCAGATTTCAGCAAGCAGAAGAAAGAATCAGTGAACTTGAAGATAGGGCATTTGAAATTATACAGAAAGAAAAAAGAGTGAAGAAAAATAAACAGAGCCTAATGGAACTATGGGAAACCATCAAGCATAACAACATAGGCATAATGAGAGTCCAAGAAGGGGAGGAAAGAAAAAAAGAGGTAGAAAGAATATTTGAAAAAATAATGGCCAAAAACTTTCCAAATTTAATTTTAAAAACCCACAAATTTATACATCTAAGAAGCTCAACAAACTCTAAGAAGAATAAACACAAAGAGATCCATACAAGGCACATTATAATCAAATTATTGAAAGCTGAAGACAAGAGAATCTTGAAAGCAGCAAGACAGAAGTGACTTGTCACATACAAGGGATTCACAATAAGATTAACAGCCAAATTCTCCAGAAACTATGGAGGCCAGAGGCTGTGGAATGACATGTTTAAAGTGCTGAAAGGAAAAAAACTGTCAATCAAAAACTCTGTATCCAGAAAAATTGTCCTTCAAAATTAAAGGAGAAAAAAAGACATTCTCAGATAGATAAAATGTTATGGAGTTTTTCACTAGTAGACCTGCCCTACAAGAAATGTTAAAGGAAGTACTTCAGACTGAAATGAAAGAACACTAGAAGGTAATTCAAAGCCATATGAAGAAATAAAGAATTCTAGCAAAGGAAACTACATAGGTAAATATAAAAGCCATTATTATTGTACTTTTGGTATGTAATTCCTCTTTTTGTTTAATATATGATTGAAAGGACAAATGCATAAAACAATAATTATAAATGGACACCCAGTATAAAGATGTGATTCGTGATGATAACAACATAAAAGTGGTGAATGGCTGTATAGGAGCAAAGTTTTTGTATGCTATTGAAGCTAACTTGATATCAGTTCAAATTATACTGTTATAAGCTTAGGGTGTTAACAGTAATCCCTATTATAACCACTAAGAAAATATTTATAAAAATATACAGTAAAGGAAATGAGAAGAGAATCAAGGAGGTACCCTACAAGAAAATCAATTAAACAAAAGAAGGCAGTAATGGAGGAAATGAGGAACAAAAAAAGTATAAGACATACAGAAAAAATAACAAAATGGCAGGAGTAAGTCCTTTCTTACCAGTAACTACTCTACGTTTAAATTGTTTAAACTCTTGAAACAAAAGACAGAGATAGGCTGAATGAATTTAAAAAGCATGATCCAACTATAAACTGTCTATAAAAAACTAACTTTAGATCCAAAGATATGAATAGGTTGAAAGTGGAAGGATGGAAAAGAATCTCCCATGCAAATAGTAACCAACAGAGCTGAGGTGGCTACAGTAATATCAGAAAAAAATAGTCCTTAAGTCAAAAATTGTTACAAGAGACAGAAAACGTCACTATACATTCATAAGATGGTCAACACATCAAGAAGACATAATAATTAGAAACATATGCACACTAATAAACAGAGACCCCCAAAATGGAGCAAACATTGACAGAACTGAAGGGAGAAGTAGACAATTCTAATAATACTTGAGGACTTTGAATACCTACTTTCAACAGTGGATAGAACGTCAATAAGGAAATAGAGAGCTTAAAAAAATACTATAAACCAACTACACCTAACAGACATACATAGAACACTCTACCCAACAACTGCAGAATACATACTCTTCTCAGATGCATATGGAACATTCTCCAGAATATATCATGTGTTAGGCTACAATGCAACTCTCAAAAAATTTTTAAAGTTTGAAATCGTACAAAGTCTATTCTCTGACCACAGTGGAATAAAGCTAGAAATCAATAGCAGAAGGAAAACTGGAAAACTCACAAATACGTAGAAACCAAACAACACACTCATAAACAACCAATAGGTAAAAAAAAAAAAAGTTACAGGGAAATTAGAAAATACTCGGAGATGAATGAAAACAATAACACAACATACCAAAACTTATGACATTCAGCAAAAACAGTGCTCAGAGGGAAATTTATAGCTGTAAACACCTACATTAAAAAAGATCTCAAATCAACAACCTAAATGTACAGCTTAAGGAACTAGAAAAATAAGAGTAAACCAAGCCCAAAGCTAGCAGAAGTGAGGAAATAATAAAGATAGAGCAGGGATAAATGAAACAGAGAAATAGAAAAATAATAGACAGAACTAACAAAACAAAAAGTTGGTTATTTGAAAAGAACAACAAAACTGACAAACATTTAGCTAGGCTAAGAAAAAAAGGGAGAAGGTGCAAATAACTAAAGACGTGAAAGTGGGTACATTACTGTCACTTTACAGAAGCAAAAAGTACCGTAAGAGAATACTATAAACAATTGTACACCAACAAACTAGATAACCTAGATCAAAGGAAAACATTCCTAGAAACATATAAATTACCAAAACTATTTAAGAAGTCTTTATAACAACAAAATATATAGTATACCAGACCTATAACAAGAAAAGAGATTGGATCAGTAATCTAAAACCTTCCAACAAAGAGAAGCCCAGAGCCAGATGGCTTCACTGGTGAATTCTACCACATATTTAAAGAAAATTAACACCAAAATCTTGTCAAAAAAATAGAAGAGGAATAGAAACCTCCTAATTCATTCAACAAGGCCGTTTTTACCCTGATATCAAAGCCACACAAGGACATCACAAGAAAAGAAACCTACAGACCAATATCCCTTATGAATATAAATGCAAAAATCCTGAACAAAATACAGCAAACAAAACACAACAGCATATTAAAAGGAGTCTACAAAATGAGCACATAGAATTTATCCAGAAATGCAAGCATAGTTTAACATAAGGAAATCAATCAATGTAACATACAACACTAAGAGAATGAAGGAAAAAAACTGCACATGGTCATCTCAATTTGATGCAGAAAAAGCATTTCACAAAACCTGAACCCTTTATTGATAAAACATTCAAAAAACTAGGAATAGTAGGGAACTTCCTCAAAACAATAAAGGGTATTTACAAAAAATCTACAGCTAACATTATACTCAGTGGTGAAAAACTGAAACTTTTCCCCAAGGATCAGAAACAATACAAGGATGCCTGCTTTTATCACTGCTTTTCAACATTGTCCTGGAACTTCTAGCTAGAGCAACTAGTCAAGGAAAAGGAAGTAAAATGCATCCAGGTTGGAAAGGAAGAAGTAAAACTATATCTATTCATAGAAGACATGATCTTATATATAAAAATCCCAGAGAATCCATTTTTTAAAAAACCCTACTAGAGCTATTAAACAAATGCAACAAAGTTGCAGGGTACAAGATCAACATACAAAAGTCAATTGTGTTTTTAAACACCAGCAATGAACAACACGAAAAGACAATTAAGAAAACAATTCCATTTACAATAACATCAAAAAGAATAAAATACCTAGAAATAAATTTAACCAAGGAGGTGCAAGACTTGTACACTGAAAATACAAAGTATTTCTGAAAGAAATTAAGGAAGACCTAAGTAAATGGAAAGATATCTCATGTTAAAGGACTGGAAGACTTAGTATTGTTAAGATGGCAATACTACCCAAAGTTAGCTACAGATTCAGTGTAATCCCTATCAAAATTCCAATGGCCTTTTTTGCAGGGATGAAAAATCCTATCCTCAATTCATATGGAAATAAAGGGGCCTTAAATAATCAAAACAATCTTGAGAAAGAGAACAAAATTTGAGGACCCACACTTCCTGATTTCAAAACTTACTACAAAGCTGCAGTAATCAAGAGTATGGTAATGCCATAAGAGTAGATATACAGACCAATGGAATAGAATTGAAAGTCTTAGAAATACACCCATACATCTGTAGCTAGTTGATTTTCTACAAGAGTTCCAGGACTATTCAATGGGTAAAGAATAATCTTTCCAACAAATGGTATTGGAACAACTGGATATTGACATGCAAAAGAATTAAGTTTAATCCTTACCTCATACTATATGCAAAACTTAACTCAAAATGGATCAAAAACCTATATGTAAGAACCAAAATTATAAAACTCTTAGAAGAAAACATATGGGTAAATGTTCATGGTCTTAGATTTGGCTTTGTTTTCTTAAATATGTCAACAAAAGCAAAAGCAACCAAAGGAAAAATAGATAAATAGCACTTCATCAAAATTAAAAACTTTTGTGCTTCAAAGGACACTATCAAGAATGTGAAAAGACAACCCACAGAAGGGGAGAAAGTATTTGCAAATCATATGTTTGATAAGGATCTAGTATCCGGAATATATAAATAACTTTTACAATTCAACAACAAAAAGACAAATGACCCAGTTTAAAAATGAGCAAAGGACTTGAATGCACCTTTCTCCAAAAAATATATACAAGTGGCCAACAAGCACATAAAAAGATGTTCAACATCACCTGTCATTAGGGAAATGCACACCAAAACCATGAGATAGCACTTCACACCCATTAGGATGACTACAATAAAAAAAAAAAAAACAGAAAATAATAAATATTGGTGAGGATGTGGAGAAATTGGAACACATGTACATTGCTGGTGGGAATGTAAAATGGTGCAGCTGCTGAGGAAAATAATTTGGTGGTTCCTCAAAAAGTTAAATACAGAATTACCATATGACCTAGAAGCTCCACTCTTAGGTACATACCCAAGAGAATTGAAAACAAGTACTCAAACAAATATTTGTACACAAATGGTCATAGCAGCCCTAGTCACACTAGCCAAAAGATGGAAAGAACCCAAATGTCCATCAATGGGTGAATGGATAAACAAAATGTGGTATATCTATACAATGGAATATTATTCAGCTATAAAAAAGAAAGAAGTACTGATACATGCTAGAATGTGGATAAACCTTGAAAGCATTATGCTAAGTGAAAGAAGCCACAAAAGTTCACATATTTTATGATTCTATTTATATGAAATATTCAAAATAGGTAAATTCATAGAGACAGAAGGCATATTGGTGGTTGTCAGTGGCTGGAGAAGGGGAGAATGGAAATATTCCATTGGGGTGATGAAGATATTTTGGCATTTTATAGAGGTGGTGGCTAGACAACATTGTGAATGTCCTAAATACTACTTTAAAATGGTTAATTTTACGTTATGTGAATTGCACCTCAATAAAAGAAGTTTTAAAATTTTGATTATATATGTTCTAAAAGATCCACCTTTTTGCTGTGTATAGGGTTGTATTAGTCAGGATAGGATATGCCTGGTGCAGTGACAAACAAACCCAAAATCTCAGCGTCTGAATGCATAAAATTTATTTCTTGCTCCTGCAAACTCCACTGCAAGATTGGTGGATCTCTAGGGCAACCTCTTTCTTTCTAAACTGAGGACCAGGTATGCAGGCTGGTTTCATCTTGTGGGTATACCATCTCAATATGTGGACTCTGGGATTACAAAACACTGTGGCAGAGGATGAAGGGCTAGAGGGTTAGATAGGGGCTTTCCATTGTTTCAGCTAGGAATTACCTTAGTCGTTTCTGCTTACAGTGCTGCCCAACTGCAAGGGTGCTGGAAAGTGCGATATATCACAGATAATCTGTGAACATTAAATATATATGCCACTAGGATAGATGGTAGGGGCCGAGCAAGAGTGGAGACAGGAATTTTAATTAGGAGCCTATTGCAAAAGTCCAGACAAGATACGATGGCTTGTACCGGGGTAGTAATGATGGAGACAGAGAAGAGATTAGACTCAATGTATATTTTGAAAGTAGAGAGTAGTTGTTGGATTAGAATTCAAGGTGACTTCTTGGGTTTTAGCCCAAGACATTGGAAGAAGGGTGGTTGCATTTGTTGAGATGGGGAAGCCTAAGAGAGGGATTAGTTGTGTATGTGAGTAGGAGGAAATCAGGATATTTGTTTTGGACATTTGAATTTGAAATGCCTATAGAATATCATAGTAGAGCTATTGAGTAGAAAGTGAATATACATGTTTGAGGCTCAGGAGACAGGTCAGCCTGGAGGAAAATATTAGGGAGTCATTAGCATTTAGGTGGTGTTTAAAGATATAGGGTTAGATGGGATCACATCAAAAGTGAAAGCAGACTGGAAAGAGAAGATTGCCAAAGGTGGGGCTCTCATGCACTCCAACACTTATCAGGAGACAGCAAAAATGTGGCCAAAATTTGTCAATTTCATCTAAGTTGTGAATTTATTGGCATAAAGTTGTTCATAATATTCCCTTGTTATCCTTTTAATATCTGTAGGATTTTTAGTGATATCACCTCTCTCATTTCTGACATTGGCAATTTGTGCCTTTTTTTCCTGATCAGTTTGGCTGGAAGTTTATCAAGTTTGCTGATCTTCTCAGAGAACTTTTGATTTCACTGATTTTCGCTCTTTTTAAAATTTTCAACTGTATTGGTTTCTTCATTGATCTTTATTATTTCATTTTTTCTGCTTTGGATTTAATTAGGTCTTCCTTTTCTAATTTCATCAGACGGAAACTGAGGTAATTGATCTAAGACCTTTCTTCTTTTCTAATATAGGTGTTTAGTGCCGTAATGTCCCTTCCCAGTAGTGCTTTAGTGGCATCCCCCAAATTTGGATATATTGTGCTTTTATTTTCATTCAATTCAAGATAATTTCTAATTTCCCTTTGACCCATAGATTATTTAGAAGTATACTATTTAATTTCCAAATATTTGGGGGATTTTTCAGCTATCTTTCTGTTATTGATTCCTAATTTAATTTCACTGTGGTCAGAGAACATACTTTGTATGACTGGAATCTTTTAAAATTTATTGAGACTTATTTCATAGCCTGGATATCTTGGTAAATGTTTCATGTGCACTTGAGAAGAATGGATACTTGCTGCAGAGCATTCTATAAATGTCCAGCAGGTCAAGTTGGTTGAGAATGTTCACTTCTACAGTATCTTTGCCGATTTTCTGTGTGCATGTTCTATCAGTTATTGAGGGAGGAGTATTGAAATTTTTTAGTATAATGTGAATTTGTCTATTTCTCATTATAGTTCTGTTAGTTTTACTTCAAGTAGTTTTTAATCTCTCTTATTAAGAGTCATAAATGTTTATGATTGTTATGTTCTCTTGTTAGATTGACCCCTTTATCTTTGTGAAATGGCCTTCTTCATCCCTGATGTATTCTTTGTGTTGAAATCTTCTTTGTCTGATATTGATATAGCCCCTGCAGCTTTCTTTTGACTAGTGTTAGCACAGTATATGTTTTTTTCCACCCTGATTTTTTTTTTTTTTTTTTTTGGTGAGGAAGACCAGCCCTGAGCTAACCTCCGTTGCTAATCCTCCTCTTTTTGCTGAGGAAGACTGGCCCTGGGCTAACATCCGTGCCCATCTTCCTCCACTTTATATGGGACGCCGCCACGGCATGGCTGACAGGCAGTGCGTCGGCGGGCGCCCGGGATCCAAACCCGCGAACCCCGGGCTGCCAAGCGCGGACGAAACTGCTGCGCCACCGGGCCGACCACCCTGATGTTTAATCTATTGCGCTCTTTATATTTAAAGTGCATTTCTTTGAGGCAGCATGTAGTTTTGGTATTGCTTTTTTATCCAGTCTGACAATCTCTGCCTTTTAATTGGATGTTTCAACCACATATGTTTAATGTAATTTTTTTAATATGTGAAGGGCAAGTCTATCATCTTATTATTTGTTTTCTATGTATCCCATCTGTTCTTTGTTCCCTTTTAAATCTTTTCATGCCTTCTTCAGATTGTATGTTTCCTAATATTCAATGTTATCTTTTCTGTTGGCCTATTAGCTGTTTGTTTTGCTATTTAGTAGTTGTTCTAGGGTTTACAGTCTATATATTTAACTTATCACAGTATACTTTCAAGTGATATTAAACCATTTCACATACAGCAGTGGTTTTCAACTGGGGGTGACTCTGTTCTCCAGAGAACAGTTGGCAAAGTTTAGGGGCTAGGAGCTTTTAACGGTAAAGGACAGGGATGCTGCTAAAAATCCTACAATGCACAGAACAGTCCCTTATAATAAAAAATCACCTGGTCCAAAATATCAATAGTGGTTGAGAAACACTGATATATAGTATAAGACCCTTATAATAGTATACTTTCTCTCCTAGTCTTTATGATATGGTTGCCATACATTTTACCTTTAAATATGTTATAAATATTACAATACATTGTCATCATTTTTGTTTAAACTATGTTATCTTTTAAATAGGCTTAAATAATGAAAAAAGTCTTATACACTTACCCATAGAGTTACCGTTTTGGGTATTCTCTGTCTCTTGTATAGATCCAGGTTTATATCTGGTATTATTTTACTTCTGTTTGAAGGAATTTCCTTTAACATTTCTTGTATTGCAGGTCTGCTTATGATGAATTCTTTCAGCTTTCATATGTCATAAAGTCTTTATTTCACCTTTGTTTTTGAAAGACGTTTTTGTTGGGTACGGAGCTCTAGATTGATTTCTTTTCTATCAAAGATGTTGCTCCACTGTGTTCCTACTTGCATTGTTTCCAGAGAGAAATCTGTGGTCATGCTTGTCTTTGTTCCTCTATATATAACATGTCTTTTTCCTCTGGCTGCTTCTAAGATTTTCTCTTTATTGCTTGTTTTGAGCAATTTGATTATGATACACCTCGGTGTGGTTTTCTTCATGTTTCTCGTGCTTGGGTTTTGTTAAGCTTCGTGGATCCTTGGATTCATAACTTTCATCAAGTTTGTAAAGTTTTCAGCCATTATTTCTCAAATATATTCTGCCTATCCCTTTCGGGGACTCCAACCACATACATATTAGGCTGCTGAAAATTATTCTACAATTCACTGATGCTCTTTTCATTTTTCAAATTCATTTTTTCTCTCTTTGTTTCATTTTGGATAGTTTGTATTACAATGTTTACAAGTTCACTAATCTTTTTTTCTTCAATGTCTTTTCTGCCATTAATCCCATCCAAGATATTTTTCATTTTATACATTGTAGTTTTCATCTCAGGAATTTAACTTGTGTCTTTTTTTATAACTTTCTTATCCTCATTAGTGATCATGTTTTCCTGACTCTTTGAATGCCCAGTAATCTTTGATTGGATGTCAGACATTGTGAGTTTACCTTGTTGGGTGCTGACTATTTTTTATTATTGTGAATCTGCTTGAGCTTTGTTCTGGGATGCAGTTAATTTACTCAGACAGAGTTTGATCCTTTAAGTTTTAATTTATGATTTGTTTGGTGGATCTGGAGCAGTGCCCAGTCTGGGGTTAATAATTTGCATTATTGAGGTAAGACTTTCCTGAGTACTTCTACTGTGAATTATGAGGTTTCCCAGTCTGCTTGGTAGAAACAGGCACTATTCCAATTACTGTGTGAGCACCAGGCATTGTTCCCAATAGTCTTGGATGGCTCTTTTCCCAGACCTGGGTAATTTCCTTATGCAAACATACTGGTCAATACTCTACTAAATAGTCAAGAGGGACTCCCTGTAAGTCTCTGTGGTTCTCTCTCCTGTCTGGCACTCTGTCCTCAGAATTCAGTTGTTTTTGTTGCCCCAGACTCTCAGCTCCATGTTCTCAAATCAGAGAGTCTTCTGATTCTGTTTGGGTTCTCTGTGTACTGTGTGCTGGGAACTCTCTCAAGGTGGTAAGCTGAGGCAATTGTAGGGCTATTCTCAATTGTTCTCCATCACTCAGGAATCCCTGGATTTCATTGCGTGGTGTCCATGTGTTGAAACCCATCGTTTCATATTTTTTGACTGGATTTTTGGTTATTCCATGTGGGAAGGTAAATATGGTCCCTGTTATTCCCTCTCAGAACCTGGTTTTGTTTTATTATTCTGAATTTCTCATTATTTCTGACTTCTCAGCATCAAGCATGGGACCTGAAACAGACCAGGTGATCAATAAATGCTCATTAGATGGGCAGGTGGGTGGTTGGTGGTATGTTGTATATAGGTTAGTGAATGACTGGATGTGAGAGAGAGGGAGAGAGATACAAAAAGAGAGAGATTGAGAGAGACTTAGGGAGAAACATCTGATACAGCAGTATTTCACACAGAAATCTGATTTTCAAAAAAAGTTAATTTATCCCCATATTTGGTCATCTATTTCTGACATCTATTTTTGTGCATCTCTCTCTTACACACACACACACACACACACAAAGAGTCAAGCACCTACAGCTCATGGTTATTGTGAACCTTTTCTTGTGGCTTGTTCAAGATGTGGAGAAACAATAGAGATGTTTGGAAATGACTGGGCTGTTTTACCTTTTGAAATAATGTTTCATACTGCATGCTCTTTTATAAAAAGCTCAATAGTTCCTCAAATCTCTGTCGACCCAACTACTTTATAGATAACCCATTTTATCAATCAATGTGCAGCTGGGACTAACTAGGTAATGTTTGGTCCCAGTGTCTGAATGAGGTTTAGAACAATCCTCTACTCTTTCTTTGGCAAAACTTGTTTTCTGCCTCCTTGGTGAAAATTCTGGTTCTCAGCCATGATGTTTATAAACTCTTCATTCCTCTTTCCATTCTTCTCTCTCGTTTGATCCTTCTGGGTCCATTCCATTGAGAGCTTTTGTTACCCAAAGATCACCACAATTTCTGTTGGACTTCATGAGGGAAATAGCACTGTGATTTCTCTTCCTTTTATAAAAATCAGTGGCAATTTGGAACAGAGTGGCCCACAGTGACACACAGAAGCCTCAGGAGAGCAGTAGGCCCTGGAGGCAGACAACAATTTATTTGCTTATTCATTTATTGCTTATCTTTTTTTCTCTACTAAATGTAAGCTCCAGGAGAGCAGAGATTGTATCTTTCCTATTTGCTGCTGTTTCCTCAGTGCCTAAAACAGTGCAGGCACATAGTAGAAACAGTAAATATTCATTGAGTGAGTGAAAAATGAGGAAACCAAGGCTCTGAGATATTAACTCACTTGCCAGGACACACACCAGTGACTGAGCCAGGACACCAGACCAGGCATGTTGCTGCATTGCCCCAAAGCTTGTGCCCTTTCATATACTCAATGACCGTCATGAGGAAGAGTCCCAGAAACCTCTCCTCTAGTTGCATGCATGGACAAGGAGTGTGCACATGGCCCAAGAAAGAGAGCTAGATCTGATGCCCTTGCCAAGAACTTTCGGGATCAGCCACTTGAGGGAGCGGGGCTGTGTGCTCAAAACATCGAATGCTGCAGCTGAGTCTTAGGGAATAAGCCAGGCATGCGGCAGGACCAGCAATGTGTGCAGAGGACTGGAGAGCTCTGGGTGCAGGTTGGGTGCCCGTGCTGGTGCGACATGGTGTGGTCTCTGCAGGGAGGACACTGTTCCCACAGAACCTGGTGTGCACACCAGAGGGACCTGGATGTTCTTTCAGGAGGATCTAACCACGGAGGAACTCTCTGGGGCTCTTGGGACATGCTGTCCACCATCTAAATGGAATCAGTCAACAGGGGGAAGGTGGGTTTCAGCTTTTCGGGTGTTTAAAGAAAGCTTTCAAAGCTGGAAGTACCTGGGGAGTGTATGGTCAAGAGGTCATGGTCTGGCTTGCCACATAACCATGATTCCCTGAGGAAGAGGTTTAGCATTTTGATGGCTAAGTTGGCAGGGGTGGGACATCTCACGCACTGAGTAAAATGGGCCACCTCCTAAAAGGGACTGTGATTTATGAGGATCCCACATAGCCTTCAGCCCATCCTTGATTGAGTGTGGTGATAATCAGGCCTGGAAGGGGAGGGACATGAAGAGCTTTTCAGGCTCAAGGGAAATAAAGGCTGTGTGTCAGCAGATGCAGATGCACAGCAGAAAGGAGGGGCTAATTCCAGGGGCGGCTGGCCCGCAGGATCTAGTGACAAATGGGAGGGGAGAACTGGCAGCATGGATGGACACAAGGCCACTCTAAACACTCTTCTGTGGGGCCTGGAATCTCCTGAATGTCCTGCCCCATGGAGGTCCTGTGCTGGCCATGCTCTGTACCCCTCTTCCCAATCTTCCAGAAGCTGGTGCTGCATCCTGGAAAGTCCTGCTGGATGGTCTGTTTGGATGGAAACACAGCATCCCTGGGAACCTCACTGAATAGAAGGAAGGGGGCTCCTGAGGGAAGAAGGAGCCTGAGCCCCATACCTTCATGTTTCTCCACTCCAGCATCCCACCCCAAGTCTCCATGGAAACAGACCCACGGTAGGCCAATAAATCCCCACTGCCGCCATTTTTCTATCACTTCCTCTCTGCTAGGCCTAATGTGCTCAAGAGCTGCCCACAGCTGTGCACTTGGGCAGCCCCCTTTTGCTTCTACTGAGAGTGCACGGATCTGACAGACTACACTCTTGTGTTTTTCAAGTTTTATGATGTCAAAGATGACTCAGTAGGTCAACGCTAGCTTTACTGATTAATCTTACTTATGTACATGTCTTATTTCTCCCTGAAGGTTTGCTGGGAGCATTTATTTCTGCTACATTAGGAACAAAATCCCAGGCAGGTCTCTGGAGCATTGCATATTGCAGACTCCATCCTTTGGCCCTCCACATTAATTTCCTTCAAATGACACCAAGGGGCCAATATGTTGCACACACGCTTTTGCTTTGATGAAATTTTTGCTTTCATTACCAATCATTTGTGTAAAAAGCTCGGGTTTGGGTTTGTTTAGACCTTTTGGGCAGGGAATTGGTCTCCTCCAAACCATTTCCAAATTGCTTCCACTTTGGAATCTTGCTGAGCCTGGCATTTTCTCCCCTAGACCAAAGGCCTCAATTCTTTATCAGTCAGAAAACAACACACAACACACCGGCTAAAATTCCCAACCCTCATCTCCAAGCATTTAAAAATTTTTAAATTAGAGCTGTGATTCAAAGGCATTAATTGTTTGAGAGGGTTTGCATTCTCTTCTTGAATTTTGTTTTGTTAAGCTGAGATTTTTGCTGGGACCTTTGCTGATTTCTGTACCTTTGCTCGTTGATCCCTACCTGTATCATTTATGTATTGACTCAGGCCAGAACAGCCAGCTCCAAATAAAATACCGTATTTCTTGAGCAGGAAATATGAAACACTGTAACTTTATGAAACATACTACGGCTGGAGTCCACAATAGTTATTTTGGTGTGCAAGTCAGGCCAAGCTGATAGGAGGGAGATAACCAGGAGGTGGAGGTAAATGTAAGGAAAGGAAACATTGGCTAAGCAGTGGGGGGCTGCACTGAGAATCAGAATGAAGGATGAGCAGGGAGGAGTCAGCAATGCCTCCCCTGGTCTGGAGGTCCTGGAGGCCACCTCTTAGCATGTGTCAGGTCCCAGGGAGCTGGAGAAACAGGCCTGTTCTCAGGCCACTCCTGGGGATTCCAGTGCCAGTGGTCTGAAGGGGGCCTGAGAATCTGTGTTTCACAAGCACATCCATGATGCTGATGCAGGTTTGCCTCAGACCATACTTTGAGAACCACTGTTCCAAGCTAAGAAGAATGTGCTAGACCTGGGAGGTAGAAGGAAACTCTCCAGCAGACCCTTCCAGGCCAGCCTCCCATCCATTTCATAAACACCAAACAGAATCGCGTCTGAGGCGCTGTGTTAGGCAGGGAGGATATGGAGGTATGTCGGGTTCTTTCTGTCTCTGCCTCAGGCTGTGTTAAGAATGGAACACATACTCAGCCCTCGTAATGCAGTGTGATCCAAGCTCACACTGACAGAGTGTCATGCT
Source organism: Tapirus indicus (assembly GCA_031878705.1). Taxonomy (NCBI): domain Eukaryota; kingdom Metazoa; phylum Chordata; class Mammalia; order Perissodactyla; family Tapiridae; genus Tapirus; species Tapirus indicus. The sequence continues at coordinate 79,680,906 of CM062921.1, forward strand.
CTATTTGAAAAATATAATTGATGGAGCATGGGAGAAGTGAAAAAACAAGTGCCATGCTTATCTGCTCTGTTTCTTAAAATCCAGTCTTTAAATAATTGAGGTGTCAGGGGCAGATAGGGATGTGGTTTGGAACCTTCGGCAGGTCCCTACAGGTGAACTGCAACGCACGCCCTTGGGATTCTGGGGCAAAGCCCTGCCATCTTTGTGGATAACTACTCTCCCTTTGAGAAACAGTTCTTGGCCTGTTACTGTGTCTTAGTAGAGACTGAACACTTAATCATGGGCCACCAAGTCACCATGCGACCTAAACTGACCATTATGAACTGAGTGTCATCTGACCTACCCAGCCATGACGTTGGGTGTGTGCAGCAACATCCCATCGTCAAATAGAAGTGGTACATGTGTGATTGGGCCTGAGCAAGTGAGTAACGTGAAGTGACCCAAATGCCCATGGCTCCCACTTCTGCTACACTGCCTTCTCTCTCCCACTCTGCACCTGTGGCCTCATGAGGAGCTCCTTATGGTCAGTTGACAGAGGAAGAGAAGACTCAGGACTGGTTTACAGATGCTCCTGCACAGTATGCATGCACCACCTGGAGGTGGACACCTGCAGCACTACAGCCCCTTTCTAGGACACCCCTGAAGGATAGTGGTGAAGGGAAATCCTCCTGGTGGGCAGAACTTCAAGCAGTGTGCCTGGTTGTTCACTTTGGAAGGAGAAATGGCCAGACGTGATTATGTACCAATTCATGGGCTATAGTTAATGGTTTGGCTGGATGGTCAGGGACTTGGGAGGAATATGTTTGGAAAATAGGTTACAAAGGAATTTGGGGAAGAGGTATGTAGATAGATCTCTCTGAATGGGCAGAAAAAGTGAAGATATTTGCATTCCTTGTGAATGCTAACCAAAGGGTGACCTCAGCAGAGGAGGATTTTAATAATCAAGTGGACTGAATGACTTCTTCTGTGGATACTAGTCAGCCTCTTTCCCAGCCACTCCTGTCATCACCCAATGGGCCCATGAACAAAATGGCCATGGTGGCAGGGATGGAAGTTATGCATTGGCTCAGCAACGTGGAGTTCCACTCACCGAGGCTGACCTGTACGTGTCCACCACTGAATGCCCAATCTGCCAGCAGCAGAGACCAACACTGAGGCCCCAATGTGGTACTTTCTTCAGAATGATCAGCAGCTACCTAGTGGCAGATTACACTGGACTGCTTCCATCACGGGAGGAGCAGCATTTTGTCCTTACTAGAATAGACACTGTGGATACAGATTTGCTTTCCCTACATGCAATGCTTCTGCCAAAACTACCATCCACGACTTATAGAACGCCTTATCCACTGTCATGGTATTCCACACAGCATTGCTTCGGATCAAGGCACTCACTTCACAGCAACAGAAGAGTGGCAATGGGCCCACACTCATAGAATTCACCGGTCTTGCCATGTTTCCCACCATCCTGAAGCAGCTGGCTTGATGGAATGGTGGAATGGCCTTTTGAAGACTCAGTAACAGTGCCAGCTAATTGACAATACATTTCAGGGCTGGGGCAAGGTTCTCCAGAAGGCTATATATACTCTGAACCAGCATTCAATATATGTTGTTGTTTCTCTGATAGTCAGGATTCTCTGGTCCAGGAATCAAGGGATGGAAATGGGGGTGGCACCACTCACTATTATCCCTGGTGACCCACTAGCAAAATTTTTGCTTCCTGTTCCTGCGACTTTATGTGCTGCTGATCTAGAGGTCTTGGTTCCAGAGGAAGGAAATGCTTCAACCAAGAGACACCATAATGATTCCACTGAACTGGAAGTTAAGTCTGTCACCTGACCAATTTGGGCCTCCATGCCTCCGAATCAACAGGCAAATAAGAGAGTTATGGTGTTGGCTGGGATGACTGATCTTAACCACCAAGAGGAAATTGGACTACTACTCCACAACAGAGGTAAGAAAGAGTATGTCTGGAATACAGGAGACCCCTTAGGGTGACTCTTAGTATGAGAACTGTGATTGTCATGAGTATTTCCTCCTTATTTTGCTTATATTTGTGTGCAACAGCTTGTCTGATTGACTGAAACTTGAACTCAATGCTGGCCTACACTTCATGAGGTTCAGATGCTAGGGCTGTCCTGGCATGATACAAAGCATGGAATCCAAAGGCTAGGGAGGTAGGAATATTGGACTGGATTTATCATGTCAACCTGTACATCTACCCCCACCTACATTCCAGAAGGCCCCCTGCCTCAATCTGGAGGGCTATCCCAGCTCCAGGGCTCCCCGCATGACAAGCCAAGGCCTGTGTTGAAAGGACACTGCAGTGCACTTTTTCCCTCTACCCAATCTTGCTTCCCTCACTCCCCATAAATCTCCTGCACACAAATCTCTGCCTTAGCACCTGCTTCCTGTGGGACCCCACCTAGGACACTGCCCATGACAGATCACTGAGAAAAGCTGTTTGTAAAATTGCATCCGGTATGAAATCCTGTTGACACGAGGCAGGAGAGAGGTAATGGTTAGAGCACAACTTCTGGAGTCCAGCTGCCTCAGTTCCAATCCAGGCTCTGCGGGGTGACCACAGGAAAGTTGTTCAGGTTCTCTGGGCCTCAGTGAATCTGCTTTAAAATGGGGATAAGAACTGTACTTATAAGAATGTAAGTACCTATCTCATAAGTACGTATGACTACATAACTACTAAGTGTTGTGAGGATTACATAAGTTACTATGTGTAAAACATTCTGCACAGTACCGACCCATGGCAAGCCCTCAATTAAAACCAGTTCTAATTATCGTGTCAAATTACTTACCTCCATATTGCATAGATACCCAAAGGATGTAAACCAGGGTTGACAGTGGTTGTCTGTCAGTGCTGGGATTTCTGGGTTTTTCTTACTACTTTTTGGTGGTGAATTTTCTATAACAAAGCTTTGCTATCTTTATATATATAGAGAAAATAATTTTACATATATATAGAGAAAAAACATTTAAAGAGAACTAGCCACTGCTACCTGTACCTTGTCAATGTGGTGGATACCAGGCTGCCTCCACCCCTCCACTTGGACCTTCCCTCTTACCCGGCCTCTGGTCTCTGTCTGTGCCCCTGAGCTGCACTTTCCCTTCTGTCAGGCCTTGGCTTCAGCTCCTCACAGTGCTACTTCTCAGATCAGCCTGCAAATACCTCACCCTGTTGTCCTCAGGAAAATAGTGCCTGTCTGTATTCATTTTCTACTTCTGCAACAAATTACCACGAACCTAGCAACTTAAAACAGCACCCATTTACTAGCTTCCAGTTCTGTAGGTCAGAAGTCTGGCACAGCATGACTGCAAGAGAGCATGACTCTGTTCAGAGTTTCACAGACTGAAATCAAGGTGTCAGCAGGACTGAGTTTTCGTCTGGAGGCTCTGGGCAAACATCTGCTTCCAAGTGCATTCTTATTGTTGACAGAATTCAGTTCCTTGTGCTTGTAGAACTATAGTCCCTGTTTCCTTGCTGGGGGCAGCTCTCAGCTCCTAGAGGTCGCCTGCATTCCTTGCCACATGCCCCCCTCCATCTTCAACACAGCAGCAACACACTGGGAATCTCTGACTTTCCCTTCTGCCACCAGCCAAAGAAAACTCTCTGCTTTTAAAGGGTTCAGGTGATTACGTCAGGCCCATGTAGCAATCTCCCTATGTTAATGTCAACTGTGCCATATAACATAACTGTGTCACGGGGGTAAAATCCATCATACTTGCAGCCCTGGAGACTCTGCAGGGCATGTCCAGCAGTGTGTGTGTGTGTGTGTGTGTGTGTGTGTGTGTGTGTAGGGGGCAGATCAAAGGGGTCATCTTGGAATCCTGCCTGCCCCAGTGTCTAGCCCAGGCCTGGGACCCCTACCCTCATGGCCCCAACCCCTGGACATAATAGCAAGTGGAAAAGTAGGGAAAAACCAAGAAAGGACAGTCTTGGGCTTCCTCAAGAGGTACAGGAGATGGAATGGGTGTGGGGTGTGTGGGGCAGAGAGCTAGAGGAAGAACTGAGCAGCCAGCTGGATGGAGGGTTTAGACCTGCAATTGCCCAGGCTGACGAGCTATTCTGGGGGCCCAGAAATGGCTTCTGGAAATCTCCTGGAACTTGAATCAGAGCTGACAAGATTGTGGGGACAGAGAACAGGAGGAGCAGTGGGAGGGCACATTCTCCAAAACAATTTTCATAGTCATGTGTTGGCATGAGCAGTGGTTCTCAAACTCATCTGATCCAATGCACCCATTTCTGTAACAAATATTTCTTAACACCCCCTGCACACACATTCACATAGTTTTTTATAATCAGTATAATGCCATCTCTGAATAAAAGGGAAAAATTCATAATAAAATAATCCTCATTTCAACATTTGAATGTTTGGGCAGGCCTACACTCGGACACAAGATGAATAGTAAGATGCTTGTGCATGTGTGTGGAATCACTTTGAAAGTGACAAGCTACAGCAAAGACTGACCCAGGTGTTATCCCAGAGAGGTGGAAAATAGCAGGGGTGTTGCCACTGGGGATGTGACTTTTAAAATGCTGCCAGAGTCCCAGCTTACCTCACTCACACAGTAGTTGTGCATATGGAAAATTTCTTAGTAAAACTGTGCAAAAAGGACTTTATGTTTGCATGGAGTGCAGATCTAAACTCAAATAATTATAAACAAGTTTTTTACCACATGAATGTCTCAGAAAGCATTTGAAAGTCAAGTGGGATGTAGGACAATTCTCCCTTTTGTATCCTCCACATTGAGAATGTCCACTAAATGCCTATAGTGTGGCCCCATCATTGTGCCCACTGCTCCCCTCCACGAGGGCCACAACATCAAGGGGTAGCCAGTGAAAGCATACCAAGGATATGCAGAGAATGGGCAAACTGAGTGCTACATTTTTTTCCCCCATTTTTTGGAGAGGCTAGAAAACTGGACCAGTTCCTGTGGAATTAGTTAATAAGACACACCAAAATGGGGATTCCACCAACTTGCAAATTGCATCCGGGTGGAGGAGCTCTCTGTGGCCTCATTTCTGCTGGCCCTACACTTCTGCTAAAACATATCACTCGCTGTGTGACACTTTCATTATTTACTGCTCCGAGGCTCAGAGAGCAAAGTGCCAGGCTGGTCTCCACTCACTCATTCATTAGTTTAAATTAAACCCTCTAATTTTATTTATGCTGCCACAAACTGATTAACAGTTTGCCAGCAAAGAGCAGGAAGTCTTAAAAAGCATCTTGAGGAATCTGTGGGTCTCTAAACGCAGACCTCACAAAAATGAGTGGGCTGTGGACAGGGGCTCCTGCTAGGCTGGAGGAGGCAAGCTTTTGAAGCTTCACCACTTCATACAACCTGGAACAGCCGATAGCTCTGAGATCTGCTGTCCCCAAGGGGCTGATGCATTGAAAGGCAGCAGCCACACCTCTTTATCTGCAGTGCCTGACAGTCCTCGTGGCTGTAGGAGAGGGGGCAGGGCTGGGAGTGACATCCTGTGTCCCTGGAGGGAATGGGCTGAGGTTGTGGGGGCAGCAGACATCCATTCCCCAATCAGTAGGGCAAATAGGCACTGACCCAGCCAGTTACAAAACAGTCTGGTGAGTGCTGCGCTGGAGTTAGGAACAGACAGCAGGGAGGATGTCCTGCAGCCTGAAGGTGAGGGTTGGGAAAGCTTTATGAAAGGGCTGAAATTTGAGCTCAATCATGGAGAACTGTAGAATATCACCACACTGACAACCCAGAGAAGAAGGGCATGAGCAAAGACTCAGACATTTATTCCTCCTCTTTCCAAGGGCCAGGCACATTGCTAGCACCAAACATTAGCGAGAGAAAAATGAATGAGAGAATGTACCAGGCTAAATTGGGGAGTTTTAATCCAGCAATGTGCAAACGTGATTTTTTTCCCCCCTCTAATAACCACTACTAGTTACTTTGCTTTTTCAGGTTCTTTTTCTGTTCCTGAAAGTGGGGAAGAAAAAAACTTGGTCTCTTGCCAGACAATATTGCTCAGGTCACATCTGATAAGTTTGGCCAGTATTATAATTCGAGGTTAAAATGTCTGCATCCTTTCAGGTAAATATTCAGCTTATTTGAGTGTTATGATCCTCCACCCAGGTCTTCAGAAGCAGTGAGCTGCTGGCAGAGGAAAGCTTGTGTCCTGTCCTCCCCCCAAGTCTCTCCTCCCTGCCCAAGGTGTCTGTGCCCGTGCATGACAGTGCACTGGGACATGTGAGGAAGGGTCCCACTTAACAACCACCTGTTCTTGGTGGAAGAGGAGTGGCTCTCTTTTTGCTGGCTCATTCCTGCTTCTCCTCTGAATGCCGGAGATCTGTAAAGCCTTTCAATTCCCCGAGGATCTACTTGCTCCATGGGTGACAGTGCAGTGATCTGCTGGCTGCCTGTGCCTTTGTGTAAATGGCAGGTCCTCTCTGGTACCATGAGCCTGCAGAAAGAAGTCATCTTGTCTTCTACATCTCTGGCACTGAGCATTGCAACATCCTTCTGGGTCACTGTCCATATCAGTTAGCTTTTGCTGGATAACAAAGTACTCCAAAACATAGTGCCTGATACAACCAATGTTTATTAGTTCTCACAATCCCTGGATCAGCTATGGATTTCTCTGGTCTAGGTCAGCTCTGCTGATTCCTGAGGTCAGCTAAAGGCTCAGTTCTCAGTTGGGGCTGGATGGTTTAGGATGGCCTCACTCATGTGGCTTGAGTTGACCTGATGTCCGCTGGACTTATTTGCATGGTAGCTGTCACAAGATTTCCAAGAGAAACAAGAGTTCAAGTCCCAAGGAACTAGAGCTTTCAAAAAAATTGTTTTCCTGACATATAATTCACACACCATAAAATTTACTCTTAAGATGGAAAATTCAGTGGTTTTTAGGATATTTCCAAATTGTGCAACCATTGCCACCATTTAATTCCAGAACATTTTCAGCACCCCAAAAAGAAACCCTGTACTCTCTAGCAGTCACTCTCCAACTCCCTTCCCCTCAGGCCCTGAAAACTATTAATCTACTTTTTGTCTCTATGCATTTGCCTATTCTGGACATTTCATATAAATGGAGTGGTTCTTTGTGCCTGGCTTCTTTCACACAGCATGATGTTTTCAAGCTTCATCCATGTGGTGGCATGTGTCAGTCCTTCATTCTTTTTAGGCTAATTTTCCATTGCATGTACATACAATATTTTGTCCATCTGTTCATCAGTTGATGGACTTTTGGATCTTTCTACCTTTTGGCTATTACAAATAACACTGCTACAAACCTTTCGGTACGACTGTTTTGTGTGGGCCTGTGTTTTCCATTCTCTTGATTCCACCTAGGAGTGGAATTGCTGGGTCATATGGTAACTTTGTGTTTAATTTCTGAGGAATTGCCAAACTATTTTCCAATGCTGGTGCATTTTACATTGCCACCAGCAATGTGTGAGGGTTCCAATTTCTTCACGTCTAGGCCAACACTTGTTATTTTGTTATTTTCCATTTTCTGATCATAGCCATCCTAGTGGGTGCAAAGTGGTGTCTTATTATGATTTTGACTTGCACTTCCCTAAAGACTAATGATGTTGAGCATCTTTTCATGTGCTTGTGGCCATTTGTATATATTTTTTCGAGAAATGTTCATTCAAGTCCTTTGCCCATTTTTTAATTGGTTTGTTCTTTTTGTTGTTGAGTTGGAAGAATTCTTTATATATTCTGGATACCAGATCCTTATCAGATATGATTTGCAAATATTGTCTCCCATTCTGTGGGTTGTCTTTTCACTTTCTAGATAGTGTCCTTTGATGCACAAAAGTTTTACATTTTGATGATGTGCAATTGATCTATTTTTTCTTTTGTTGCTTTTGCTTTTGGTGTCATATCTAAGAAACCAATGCCAAATCCAAGGTCATGAAGATTTACTCCTAAGTTTTCTTCTAAGGGTTTTATTATTTTAGAACTTACACTAAGGTCTTTGATCTATTTTGGGTTAATTTGTGTGTGTGTGTGTGTGTGTGTGTGTGAGAAAGATTGGCCCTGAGCTAACATCTGTTGCCAATCTTCCTCTATTTGCTTGAAGAAGATTGTCCCTGAGGTAACACTCGTACCAATCTTCCTCTATTTTGTATGTGGGTCACCGCCACAGCATGGCTTGATGAGTGGTGTAGGTCTGCACCCGGGACCCAAACCCGCGAACCCTGGGCCGCTGAAGCAGAGTGCGTGAACTTAATCACTATGCCACCAGGCTGGCCTTGGGTTAATTTTTGTATATGGTGTGAGATAGATTCCCACTACATTCTTTTGCATGTGAATATCCAGTTTCCCAGCACCATTTGTTGAAGAGACTATTCTTTCCCCATTAAATGGTCTTGGCACCAGTGTGGAAAATCAATTGACCATAGATATGTAGGTTTATTTCTGGACTCTCAATTCTATTCCATTGATCCATATGACTATCCTTATGCCAAAATAATATTTTTAAAATGTAAGTTCCATTATGTCACTTCCTTATTTAAAACCCTCCTAAGGATTTGATTTGCATTTAGAATAAAATCTAAATTCCATGGCTAGTTTACAGAGCTCTAGATATCTGGCTGCTGCCTATCCTGGCTTCAGCCACAGTGGCCCAATTTCCAGTCTTTAAATTTGCCAAGTTTGTGCTTGCCTTGCCCTCTTTGTACTACTGCTTCCTTTGAGAATCCTCTTCTGCCTGATCCCCACATAGAAACCTTCTTCCTGTCATTTAGATTGCAGCCAACATGTCTCCTATTCAGATACCAGCTCACACCCACTAAAGAGGCATCCCAGTCACTCTCTAAGATGTTATGCTATTTTGTTTTCCTAAATAGAATTTATTACTTTATATTTTTATTTGTTTAATGCATTTTTTTATTTTCTCCCTCTGCTAGAGTGTAAGTCCCATGAGAGCAGGGACCTTGTCTGCTTTGTTCACCTGTGTTCTCCACATCCAACAAAGCACCTGGCTCATAGTAGGCACTCAGTAAAATGCACCTGTTGAAATGAAATTACCCAAACCCATTAGTTGGTGCTCTGCTTCCTCTAGTGGCCATTTGTTGAATAGCATTCCCTGAGAGTCAGCTGCTCAAAGGAAGCCTCACCAACAATGAAGAAGCAAATGAAATTGCCCCACAGTGTACAGCATACTAAGGTAGCATGATTCCACTTTCTTTCTACAAATTTTATCTGGAATCAGATATCCTGTAAGCATGTCCATGTCCTCACGTTATTCTTACTATTGCTAAATTCTTCTTTATGTTCATACTCTCAGTTTCCACTGATATGAAAAAAGATCAACAATAACTTTCTTCTTACATGTTCAGAATCATCACAACTCCCTTCAAAATCTCTTTAATGTATAACTGCAAATGTTAGTCACAATGCTGGCGACTAACAGTAAAATTACACTGAAATAGGGGAGCTTGCTACAATCAGGGCACACTGAGATTAACCCGTATCTTCTAAAGTTTGAGCAGAACTTGCTCATCCATCTGTTCTTTTTATATCAGCTTTGGAGAGCAAGGTGTTTGCTGGAGATTACCAAAATTACCCTAAAAGACTAGGAAAAAAGCAAAGCCCAAAATTAATCAGGGAGGGGTTTGAGAAAAAGTCAGGGGAAAGACAAAGTTGGATAGGATATATGAAACAACGAGATCAAAAGAGATAAAGCCACAGAACGCCACAGTAGAGGTGTGACCAAAAAGTAAGGAGACTTCCTCACCCCCCACTGTACAAACATGCACACACATAGATACATATACATATATATATTTCAATGGAATCATACGGTCTTATATGTTCATTGATTTTCAAATTATTTGTTCATTTATTCAACATACATTTAACATTAGTTTTCCTGGTGGTTGCCAACATAATTCTAAATAACATGATTTTAATTCTATTTTTAGATTTATCAATTTTGCACAGTAATCAATGAACTCCCAATATATTTCTACTGGTTTTTTCATTAGTTTTTTCCATGTTTACAGGGAATGGAGAATCAAATTGGTGCACTGTCATTACCCTGAAGTTTTGAAAAGCGAGAGTCAACTTAGCCCTCCTTCTGCTTTGGAAGGGGAAGGGGAGAGGTTCTTACACTGAACACTAAATAGAAAGTAAAGGCACAAGTACAGTTCTGGTCGTATTTAAATGTTAGTATTTGTAAAGCACTCAGAACAAAACCCAACCCACAGTAAGGGCTACATAAGTGCTTGTTAAATAAAATGCATTAAAATCCAAAGCAGTAAGTACTATACTAGGGATACTGGAAATATTGCTTTAGGGATGCAGCAGAGATGCAAGGGCCTAATTCTGTTTAGAGAGTCAAGAAAAGCTTCAGGAAAAAGAAACTTTGGGCTGAGTTTGGAATGGGTGAGAAAATTCCAAGCAGAGAGACCCACGTGCAGTCACACAGGCCTGAGAATAACAAGTAGGAGTACGCTGGAAAAGATTAACTGGCCCCCTCCTACCAAAAACCCTGGTTCATAGTTTGTCCATTTCTGTAGTGTAAGTACTCTTATTACATGGCCAACTTCAAGCCACCAATGTGAGGTCACTTAAGGTAGAGTTGGCTATGGACTGAATTGTATTGTTTCCCTCCCCAAATTCATATGCTGAAGCCCCAACCCCCAATGTGACTGAATAGTAGTCCCTCCGTATCCATGGGGGATACATTCCAAGACTCCCAGTGGATGCCTGAAACCATGAATAGTACTGAATCCTATATATACTATTTTTTTTCCTATATACCATACCTATGATAAAGTTTAATTTATAAATTAAGCACAGTAAGAGATTAACAACAGTAACTTCTCTTAAGCATATCCAAATTGTCAGTATCACTACTCTCACGCTTTGGGGACATTAGTAAGTAAAATAAGGGTTACTTGAACACAGGCATTGCAGTACCACATAGTGGATCTCATAACTGAGACAGCTACTAAGTGACTAACAGGCAGGTAGCATATACAGCTTGCATACGCTGGACAGAGGGATGATTCACGTCCTGGACGGGACAGAGAGGGATGGTGCAAGATTTCATCACACTACTCAGAATGATGAGCAATTGGAAACTTACAGGTTGTTTATTTCTGGAATTTTTCATTTAAAATTTTCAGACCACAGTTGACCACAGATAAGTGCGACCGCAAAAAGTGAAACCGTGGACAAGGCGAACTACTGTATTTGGAGATGGGGCCTTCAGGAGGTACATAACGTTAAATGAGGTCTCAGGAGTCGGGTGGGTCCTAATCTGATGGAGCTGATGCCCTTATAAGGAAGAGACACCAGAACTCTCTCTCCACCACGTGAGAACACAGTGAGAAGGTAGTTGTCTGCAAGCCAAGAAGAGAGCCCTCACCAGACTGAATCAGCTGGCACCTTAATCTTGGACTTCCCAACCTCTAGAACTGTGAGAAAATAAATATCTGTTATTTAAGCCACCCAGTGTATGGTATTTTGTTATGGCAGCCTGAGCAGACAAGAGAGTTGGGAAGAGATGCACACAATACTCTTGCTAGCCAGTAGGAGCTGACTGCAGCACACCACAAATAGGAGAATAGTAAGTAGTTCCTTAAATCTTGAGCATAGGCGTCCAGGGAGAGAAGGACAGAGACGATGCAGAAAAATCAGATTGGCTTGGATAACATGTTAAACAGCTTGGATTTTATCCTGCAGGGGTGGGTCTGAGGCAGAGGAGAAAATGAACAGAGCAACATCTTAAATCCCTCTGGCAACTGCATGCAAATGCATGGGTTGGGAACAAGACTGGAGCTAGAAGACTGGTGGCAACAGGCCAGGCAACCAAACAGAGGGGATGGAGAAGGTGGCATAGGTGTGTAAGCTATCAAGGCAGACCCAATAGAACCTGGGGACTGAGTGGATGTAGGCAGGAAAGGAGAGTTCTTGGTTGACATCCAGACATCTAAGTTTGTAAATGAGTACTACAAATAAGTTACTAAAATCCCACCACTTCTTATATTCTATCTGTCTTAGTCTGTTTAGGCTGCTAACAAAATACCATAGACTGGGTGGCTTATAAACAACAGAAATTTATTTCTCACAATTCTGGAGGCTGGGAAGTCTAAGATCAAGATGTCAGCAGATTCACACAGTGAATCTGTGGGACAGCAGAGGGACCCCACTTCCTGGTTCACAGACAGCCGTCTTTTCACATGGCAGAAGGGGCAGGGGATCCCTCTGCTGTCTCTTTTATAAGGGCACGAGCGACAAGAGGGGTCCTGAATATTCAAATGGGCACAGGCATCATCAAAATCTGAGTTATCGCTGCTAATGTGACCTTATTACTTACTACTCTCAGTCTAGAGAGGTCAGGGGAAAATTGGCTTAGAGAAAGTACATAGATCCTTTAATAAACTAAATACAAATTCATGTAAAGAGCTTTACTGAATTAATAGTGACTTTGTATCATTACGTCTTTTCTAAATTAAAGGGATACTAAAAGGATAATTACTATTATGTGAGGTATGATGCATATTTTGTTTGATGCTCCAGATTCACTCTCCATCTCTCTCTACCCTGCCCCGTGCCCTGAGTCTGAGCTATATGGATGGGCCTCAACAGCCTCCCTTGCCCTCCGGCTTTCAGTTGGTTTTGACCAATGGGAGGCACCAGCAGATGAAATAATGAATAGTGAGGTCGGGGTATTCACTTCCCTGGCTCCTTCCTGCCGAGTGACCCCGGATTGGTGCATTTCTCTGGTCAAGTGGTCTTCTCCATTCAGCTATTCTCTTTGGAACCTGTGTCCTCCCATCACCCCTACAGGCCTAGGGATAGTGTATTGGTTTGTTAGGGCTGAGGTAACAAACAACATAAAAGACTGAGGGGCTTGAACAACAGATTTGTTGTCTCACAGTCTGGAGGACAGAAGCCTGAGATCAAAGTGTCAGCAGGGTGGTTTCTTCTGAGGCCTCTCTTCTTGCCTTACAGGTGGCCGTCTTCTCCCTGTGTCTTCCCAAGGTCTTTCCTCTGTGCACATCTGTGTCCTAATGTCCGCTTCTTATAAGGACACCAGTTATATTGGATTAGGGCCCACCCTAATAACATCATTTTAACTTAATTAAAGGCTTTAGGGTCTTTAAAGACTCTATCTTCAAATATAGTCACATTCTGAGATACTAGGGGTTAGGATTTCAATTGAATTTGAGGGGATGCAATCCAGCCTATAACAGACGGGAAGAGCTCCTGGCCTCTTGCCAGCCAGGGGTACTGTGCCATTCTGAGTTGTTTTCCTAAACCCTGCCCACACCTTTGTAAAAGTTATTAATTCTCAACTACCCAGTTTGAGTGTACCATCTGCTTCCTGTCCAAATACATAGGGGCTTTCCAAAACAGTTCATATTAAAAAGGGGACCTCATTCTCAGAATGGTTGGGAACCACTATCTGAGGGAATATCTGACGGAAACTCTGAGATTCAAGCAGGAAAACTATCTTACCAATTCCTTTCTATTCTCAATATTTTATTCAAGAGATCACTAAATTCTTTCTTTTTAAAAAACAAGTTTCATTTTTACGTGGAATGACTCCAGGCATATGTAGATCGGCGCTAACAGGAGAGAGATGATGGTATTACTGAGCTTTACCAAGAACGCTTCCCAACCCCCTTTTCCTATTTGACTTCAGGGTTCAAAATGAGGAAAGCACTTCCTACCCAGGCCTCAGAGATCCTTCCCGCAGTCACCGCCACTCCCAGAGGAACTTCTGGCTCTGGCCCCTGAAAAATCCACCCTCTCCCAGCACTGGAATCCCCGGGCTGAGAAGCTACCACCCACCATGGACTACTCCCCATCCTCAGGTGAAACTCAATTTCCTCCCTTTGCTCCTCCATTTTTTCTTCAAATGCTCCAAGTTAAATTTTCCCCTGGCTCAAAATCCTTCTTACCCCTTTGATCTGAGAACAGATATTAAATGATTGACTGACCAACGCAATCAAGACATGCGTCTAGCCCCACTCTGCACACACATCGCCCCACCCTGGTGTGTGTTTGTGAGTCGAAGAGTAGAGATACGCCCTCTCCCTATTTTTCACGTGCTCACAGCCGGGCCAGACAGCCAAGACATCACGATGCCTACTGCGCGTGGCCACTGAAATGTACAGCGACGCTCAAGCCAGCTCCCTTCCCGAAGCCTAATTTCTTTTCAGGGTTCCCGATTAATTGGAAGCATTCACATTCGCACGGCCTACTCGCATACCTCTCTCTCTCTCTTTCTGGAAATATGCCTTGTAATTCTTATAACCGCCTTCCTAGACAGGTAGTTTTCACCAGGAGTGAAGCGCCGGCCCCTAGACACACAGCTGGTCGGCAGCCGAGACAGCAGTCACACCCGGCTCGCAGGTAGAAAGACGGGACTGCTTCCCTCCCTCAAGGCGCTTAGCCTGGCCCGCGCTTCCAAATAAACTCGGCAGCCGGCGCATGCGCCGTAGGCCCCACTCGCGCAAGCCCGTCTGGTCATTGTTGGGGGCGGCGCTTACGGCCGGCAGAAGACGCATGCGCCACGGCCGGTGCCAGTCGGGTTCCACGGCTCCTGGTGGTGTCGTCGTCGTCTACGTTTCCGTATCGGCGGCCGCGCGGCCCTGGGTGAGTGTGCGGGCGGCCAGGTTGAACGTCAGCGGGGGAGGTCTGGGCCCCGCTCGTGAGGGAGCGTCTTGAGGGAGCCTTTCCACGCGGGCAGCCGGGAGCCGGCCCTCGGACCGGGGGCGCGCATGGCGTGCCGGCCCACCTGCGGCCGGAAGTGACGATGCGGCGCGCGCTCACCTGGGCGGCGGGCCGGCGGGCCAGCGACCAAGCAGTATCTTCTCGGCATTGTCAGGCCCCCGCCCTCAGGATCAGCCTGGGTCTGTTTGATCTCCGTTAAAATACTGGAGTTGTTTGTTATTTGAAAGAGAGAATCGGGGTAAAAACAAGTCAGGCGTTTGGGTATTGACATAGTCAAGTAGGAGTATGTGAAGGCGGATTCAGCCGTCTGCATATAAATGCTGTAACATAATGACTTCCCACGTAGCGTCTATCTTAACTGCTGTCACCCTGTTCCAAGCTGCTGTTATTTTTCACTTGTATGTCTCTCATCATCTCCTGGTTGCACTGTTTTCTCCAATCCATTATCCATCCAGTAGCCCAAGTGGTCTTTTACAAACATGAATTGGGTTCACCCTGTTTAAAACTCTTCAGAGTCACTCCATGGCACTTGGAATAGAATCCAAGCTCATGATAATCCTGGTCCTATGTGATCTAGTCCTTACCTATCCGTCCATCTTCACTTATACCCGCCCCTCCTCCCCAACTATGTGTGTATACAACCAGACCTCCAGACCAAGATCTAACTAACCCCCTGGCCCCATTGCTCAAAGGGAAGGCCAGTGAAGATATTGTTTTCCCAGATGATTAAGCCTTGCAGAGTGTTAGAAGATATTCTGTAAGATTTACACAATGGATGGTGTCCTTGTCAGCTCTTTAACTGGGTTATACATGTAAAATAAAATAAAACATTCTCACTGTGCTTCAGCCTTCTTCCATTTTGCCAAATGCAGCAGCTCTCACCAGCCTTAGATATTACATATGTTGTTTCTTTGCAAAATGTTCACTCCACTTTTCGCCTGATAACTCCTGTTCATCTTTCAGATACTGGCACAAATATCACTTTATCAGAGAGGCCTTCCTGACCTCACACCTACCTCCACGATGTCAATTAGGTTCCTCTGTTATTTTGTTGTAAAGAATCCTGTACTTTCCCCTTAGAGCAGTAACCACGATTACATCTGTGTGCATATATAACATATATAAATACATATGTATATATGTAAATATGTATATGTATATATAATCCTTAAAATGTGTGTCTTCCCCAAGAGACCCTAAGTTCTATAGGGACAGAAACTAGTTAATCTAGTACATTGCCTGGTGTAAGTGATTCTCAAATATTGTTGAATAGATGATTTTTTTCACTTCTGAAACGCTTTACCTTCTGATGAGAACCTCCTGGTTTTCAGCTATTGCTCCGAGGAGACTTGCCCTTTGGTCCACACTCACTTTCCCAGTGGTTTCTTGACTTCTTTGTCTTTCTGTCTCTATCCCCCCACCTCCCACCCCCTTCTGGCTTGTTTTTTTTTTTAGTCCACCCAGCTTGGACCCCATGCTCAGTTACTTGAACTGCTCTCGTCCTCGGCATCTTTACCCTGTGCCCTTCTGTCCTTCTGCTACTTCTGCTCTGAAGACCCCCCCAATCGTGACATTTCCCCTGGGACTGCTAATTACTGAGGGAAAAAAATTGCATAGCCTCGGGGCTTGTTGGCAGTCCATGGTTTGGGGGGGCCAACCTCAGGTGGGCTCTCCACATCTGTCACCAGTGTTTGTTACCCTTCAGCTTTTCTCTTGTACAGGACATTTATTCCAGATTCTTCCTCTTCTCCAGCCCCCATCCCAACTTTGTCCCCTGACTCAGGAAATGCCCAAACTTCCTACCTTATAGGATATTTTTTGTATGGTCCACCTCAGCTTCTCTCCTCTGCACCTACATATTTAGGTACATCAGGAGTCATCCTTCTGCCAGAGTCAGAGAAAGATGTGTTGTGCCTTCTGTTTGCTTCTATACTTGATCTTTCCCTGCTGCTGTCTCTTTCAGCTTTCTATGTAGGTTATCTCTCTACTCCCCCTCCATCTATTACATTCTATAGTTTTGCTTGACCTAGTTTTCCTTCCCCAATCCATTACTTTTATCATTCCAGCTGTCTCCCTTCCATAGCCAAGCTCCTTAAGGGGGTAGGCTACCCATGTATGGCCTGTTTTTTCATCTACTCACTTCATAAACCCCTACAGTCTGGTTTTGTCCCCAGTGCTCCACTCAAACTTATTTTACTAAGATAACCAGTGACCTGCTAATTTCCAAGTCCACTGGACCCTTTCTGGTTTCCTTATGTGAACTTGTCATATCATTTTCAACTTTTAACCATTCCCTCTTCCTCCTTTTCTGTTGCCAGAAGTTTTCTCCAAACATCATTATTTTAACCTTGTCTCTCTACTACAATACTATTACTTAATATTTTTGATGAATTAATGACTTTTTTTTAACTGGAAAAGAAATCCTTGCATACATACAAATAGGAACAATGAAAATAGGGTTGTTAAGTTCCAGCTAGTTTGAAGGCTCTGAGCTGGAATCCTGCCCTCTCCGTTGAAAATGGAGACTAGCTAATGATAGAGCACCAAGCTGATCCTTCCTCCTGAAAATAATCAGAAGGCCCAGAAAAGGAGGAACTTTCTTACTCTGTTATTCACTTTTAACCTTTTCAATGTTAGCCTCTTCTTACCCTCTTAAAGGATCTCTGGTACCTGTCATAGCCTGGGATCCCTGGGGCTGTTTGCTCCACTCAGCTGATGCATCCACATGTCGTCCAGACCTTTCCCTTGAGCCCACATTTGCATTTCTGGCTGCATGGTGGACACGTTACTGACAGTTTATAAGCTCTCCACCAGCCCTTTCCCTCATACCCATCTGCTTCCTTTCTGAGATTCTCATTTTCTTGACTGAATTCAGTGATTCATTGTCTAGACCAGACTTATTTTAGACTCCTCTCTGAACCTTACTTCCTTTCAGCGTATATTGAGCACCTCCCGTTTGTCAGATGCCGGGCCAAGGTGTTCAAATCTTAGCTTATACATGTTTCTTAAGCTCCAGACACAATGCTTTCTCCCTTCCTCTGTGTCCACGTGGCCTCTTGTCCGTGCCTCCCCTACAGATTTGCCCCACCGTGGTGTTATTGACATGCTTCTCTGCTAGAGAGTGAGCCACTCAGGGCAGGATGATGCTGAGATTCTGGCATCTTTGCATCCCAGTGCTTGGCTACTGGGATTGTTTTATTTAATGAGTGGGGTTATTGGGGGAACTTGTGGTCATTTCACAGAAATAAAGTTTCAGTGCTAAAAGAAATCTTAGTTTATTCACAGTTAAATAAAAAGCAGGCTATCTCTTGGTTATTGTGTTGCTTTTTAATGTATTTATTAGAGTTATACAGGCAACATAGTGAATACATTTTCATTCAAGGAGTTCCTGGGTACATGGAGTAAAATGTGCAAGTTCCGCTGTATTCCTCCCTGTTCTTTCTGCTTCCTCCTCCCAACTGTTGCAGGTTTAGTATGTATCTCCAGAACGCTTGGAATGCATTCCAAACACGCAGATGAGGATACACATTTTTTTCAGCATAAATTCATTTATATTGTGACTTTACTTTAGAAGACTTTTAAAACAATACCACTGAAAATACTTAATGCCTATATTAAACTATTAATGACATGCTGCAATAAACTTCCTTGTACGTATGTATTTCTCTGGAATAAATACTTAGTCATGTGCATTTTAAATCTTAATAGGTATTGCTAAATTGCCTTCCAAAAGAGCTTTACTAATTTATATTCCCACCAGCATTGTGTGAGGCTGGATCATCCTTGTCAGTACTGGATATTATCGGGCTTTATGTTTTTGCCCACCTGATGGGGGAGAAGTTATGTTACGCATTGAAATGGAGTTATTTTTGAGAATATTTTAATCTTTCTCAGATTCTGATTTGCATGGTGCTATTATCTCTTGTTCGGAGTGTCTGTTTATTGGAGTAAATGTTCAACCTAAAAGTTTCTAGTGTCATATTTGTACAGAAGCTCTCTCCTTACATCACTAAATCTATACATTACAGTTGATTGTGCTGCTATAATGTGAACCATTTGTGCCATAATGCAGTGAAGATGCTGACTTGGAAAGCAGCAGTCAGATGACTTCAGTAGATTTGGAGAAGACTCTCTGGGCATCACTCAGGGTTTTGGTTGCCAGCTTTCTTAGCTTACAACCCAAATGTCCTTTTTTAATGAAACTGCATTTTTTCTTCTTCTTTTTTTGGTTAATTTTTCTTATTTATTTTCAGAATTCAAAACAATAGCTTGTGCCCTTTTTAAGAAAAATAATACTCGGAAACTTGAATTTATGTAATTGGAGGATTATTGATTGATCTTCAGTCTGCTTTAATTATAAGATAGTTAATAAAAATATAAATATCCACTCTATATAACCAAAAGGCTTACTGAGAATTCTTTTCCTTTTAGATAGTCTGTAGAGGATGCCAAATGAGAGACTCCTCCACTCAAGTCAACCTCAAGAGCTAGAGTGTTTACAGAGTCAGTGTGTCAGTAATAATGAAGAAATGGCAGTCAAGCAAGAACATGACAGCAATGTGGAGGTGGAGGAAAGCCTTCCCTCTTGTTCCTCTGCTGATAGACCATCCAATTCTGCCGAGGGGTATCCATTGGAAATTCCAAGGAGAGGGCCAGCCCTGCTGCACATTGACAGACATCAGATCCAGGCGGTAGAGCCAAGTGCGCAGGCCCTTGAACTGCAGGGGTTGGGTGTGGACGTCTATGACCAAGACGTGCTGGAGCAAGGTGTGCTTCAGCAGGTGGACAGCGCCATCCATGAGGCCAGCCGCACCGCCCAGCTTGCAGATGCGGAGAAGGAGTATCGGTCAGTCCTGGATGACCTCACGTGAGTGTAGACTGTCTTCTCTCTGATTGCAGAGTTTGTGTTTACATATGACAGAGAGATTCAGATAATGGCTGTAGTATTCCAGTAATTTAGGAGGTTTATGGAGCCTGTTACTTGGAGAATGGCGTCAATAAGGGCAGTCCTCAACCTTGTGTTTGAACCCCAGGCCTTTTCCTCAAGAGCAGCGTTGTACACAGTAGTTAGGGTCTCAGTCTAGCTCATAACAGCCCGTTTACACATAAGGTCCGGAGAGAAGTGCTGTTCTCAGTGCCCCAGAACTCACAAGCATGTGCACAAAATGGTTCTCAGGAGAAGTGTACCTAAAGTTCTGATGTACCCTACTCGAGATACAAGGAACATATCTGCTGATACATTTTCCTCTGTGCTATAGTTTTTTTTCCCAGTTCCTTAATCGAGTGTCAGTCTTTTGGTGGTTTTTCAGATTTGCATTTCTAGAAATAATGAGAAACAACTCCCTGCTTTTCCTTTCTTCTGTCCTACTTTTGACTTCATATGGAAAGATGAAGTCCCATGGAGACCTCGTTTGTGTTTTAGAAGAGAAACAGACTTGGGCTCTGTTGAACATAACACGTTGGTGGGAAGGGGGAGGCTCTGGACCTGGGCTTGAAGTGAGGGTGTTGGATTGAGCTCATTCCCCATTGCCAGTCTGTCCTCCCTTGACCAGGATTCTAGGTAGTGTCAGGCAAGCTAGAAAGAGAAGGGGAGGACTCGGTTGGGGGGTGGTGCAGTCTCAGATGGAGGTGGCTGGGGGAGGGGAGAGGAGGAAGGAACGTGGACTATTGGCTGCCCAGTGGGGGAGGCTGTAGTACAGGTGGTTCTTGGCATGTAAAGGACATGTTTTGTGCTAACAGTTTCCTCGTGTGTTCTCTTGGCCTCTTGAGTAGCAAGTGTTCTCAAATAGGTGTAGTCTGACCTTCAGGTGTGAGGACCTTGACTCCTTGTAATGCACACCTTTTACATTTGATCTTGGAAATATGTCCACTGTTTGCAGAGGTGACAGAGCAGAGTGCTGCAGAGTCATAGGCAGGCTAACACACTAGACGGATGGTGACACGTGGTCCTTAGACTGCTAGTAACTTGGCTCAGTAACATCTTTTATCCTGAAATACACAAAGGATACAAACAGCAAATTACGCAAGTGTCAAGATTGAATTTGTCTTTTGAAAATTGGGAGTTACAATTCAATGGTGTCTATTTTAGAAGCAATGTATTATAAACTGATTTCTTTTTCTTTGCACTACAAAGTGTAATACTAGAGCAAATAAGTCTTCCAATCATGTGAAAGAAAAATATTGTCACAGATGTCTGACTTACATAAGAAAATATTTAAGCATTTTTGGTTCTTTTCCAAACTTTGGGAGACTTCCATAATGGGCTTTAAAAACCCATGTATGGGTTGTTGATAATGGGGGAGGCTGTGCATGTTTTGGGCAGGGGATATATGGGAAGTCTCTACCTTCCTCTCAGTTTTGCTGTGAACCTAAAACTGCTCTAAAAAAAATTGTCTTAAAAAGAAAGACACAACAACCATGTATGCATGTTTTCATATAAAAGGACAACTTATTGCACATTGTTTTAGCAATAAGGTAGAATAAAGTAGACACTTAAAATGCTTGTAGAATGAATGAATCAGCTTACAAATGGGAGTGAGCTGATTTAAATAAGGCAGATAAAAAGAAAAACATTAGTAGTCATCTTAAACTTCTGACAACCCTTCAGGTTCTCTTTGTGTCCAACAAGAATATGTGTTCTGGTTTAGTTTCTTTTATCTCTTAGTTAATAGGAAGTGAAAGGGACACGTTTTTAGCATTTCTGTCTTTATATTGTACTATAAAAAAATGTTACCAGAGTGGAAAATAGACATTTTGTCTTATTTTTCAGGTCATGTACGACATCCCTAAGGCAAATCAATAAAATTATTGAACAGCTTAGCCCTCAAGCTGCCACCAGCAGAGACATCAACAGGAAACTAGATTCTGTAAAACGACAGAAGTATAATAAGGTGATTCCAAATAACACATTAAATATTGCATTTTTGAAAAAGGCATCATTTAGGCTAATTTAATATTTGGGAAGTATTCTGAAAAGTACTTATAAGATGTGAGGCAAATGTTTATAATAGAAAATTTTGAGGTCCTTTTGTATGTTTAATTTTTTGGCTTTTCCCTTTAACATTCTCTGTTAAAGAGTATTTTTTGAAATACACACACACACGTACGTACATATGTATTTGAGAAAAAGGTCCTTCTTGGGCTTCGCCCGCCTCCTCCGTCATGCATCCTTTCATGTTATTCCTTGCTTCACCATTTCCTTTGGCCAGCTTAGGCTCCTGTTGGGCATGCGGCCTCTCACTCAGCCTCCTTGTCTTGTGTGAACTTGCACTTTTTTCTGCTGAGTTCCTGCTTGCCCTGATTGTCTACACGCTGTTTGCTGTTGACACAGCCATCATGCCTCACGCACTCACGCTCGCTGTTCCGAGAGGCTGGCCTTGGGTGTTGAGCAGTCATCACCCAGCCATGCTGACTGGGTCTGCACTTACAGTGGTAGAACTTAAGGGAAGGGAATATCTGTTACTTATGACATTGTTTTTATGAGGTTTGAAACATTTTTTTAGAATTTCCATGTGCTTTATGAAAATATATTGCAGTAGATAGGAACAACTAGTTTTGATCATTTTATTTCTGCCATCCACAATGACTAACAGGTAGCATTATGCTTGCAGTTGGTTCATTGCAGTGAGTAGAGTCCTTCCTTTCTTATATAAGCTCTGCTGGTGGGGATGTGTAGAGACTCAGTTCCTCCTTTTGCTTTCCACTCACCAGTCCGTTATCTTCACCACCCCCTCTTCTCTCACTTATCTCCAGAATAGCCGCCCAAAGGTCCAAGCTAGCAGTGGCTTAAGACAGCCGGAGTCTTCCCAAAACAGAGAGGGGGCATCTTGCCTTTTGTGGGAGCTTGCGAATCAGTATGCAGAGACCTTCTCTGACTCTGGGCTTCTAGTGGTCTGGGGTTTCAGGAGCGAAGAGGACCAAACTTTAGGCCACTTTAGGTACTAGTCTATAACTCAATTATACATTCCTGATTTTCTTTAGCAGCTCTTTGATGTTTAGAGAGAGACTATTTGGAGAGAAAGGCTATTTTAAATGAGATTTTCCTGAGAGAAAGACTGCAAGAGAAAAATGAATTGCAGATCATCACAACATGGCTTCACATTTCAGAATTTCCTCTCGCCTGCACTCATATTTGACATTTAAACATTCTTGACCTTGGGAAGAATCAAGTCCCACATGCCTTGTTAATTGGGGAGGCCCTAGGGATGGCCTCATATCTGAGATCTGGTGATGTAGAGGGAGACAAGACACAGAGGAGTCTGGGGTGAGTGGGGTAAAAGAGTCTCAAAATAAATTTTCCTTTAAAATGTTGTGATTGGGTAGAATACCATAAAGGACAATCATAAATATCATAGGTTGTCCAAGGGGGCTGAGACTTTCAACTGTTTGAACATAGCCCCTTGGGTCAGAAACACAAAGAAGTTTAGTGATTGACCCAACGAGTAATGGTGGAGCCAAGTAGACAGTTCTACCTCCTGAGTCAGCGAGAGTCAGATACATGAACTTCACTGCTCAGCCCACAGAAAGCTGTGTGCCCACCTCACGCCCCAGTCAAGAGAGCGGGTGGGGGCGGGGATGTCTGCCTGATGGGAATGCTTAGAGGCCTGTTTCCTGCGAGAAAAGTGGCAGTTGCTCAGACAAGATTCTCTATAGTAGTAGAAATGTATGGAATTTCTGTTTTAT
Source organism: Tapirus indicus (assembly GCA_031878705.1). Taxonomy (NCBI): domain Eukaryota; kingdom Metazoa; phylum Chordata; class Mammalia; order Perissodactyla; family Tapiridae; genus Tapirus; species Tapirus indicus. The sequence goes on from CM062921.1 coordinate 79,704,267, forward strand.
TTTGCTCTTGACTAAAGTTTTTAAATTTTGTAATGCTGTCTTTTGTGTTTAACAATAAGTGACTTTATTGCCGTTTTCTGTATTCAATATGTACCATATAAGGAACAACAGCTAAAGAAGATCACAGCAAAACGAAAGCGGCTACAGGCCGTCCTTGGAGGAGCAGAGGTCCAAGCTGAACTGGATCACGCTAGTCTGGAGGAGGAGGATGCAGGTGAGGATACTGGGGACAGTGTCTGTGTGTTCTTGAATTGATCCTGATGCCTGTAGTCAGTGGGGCTGTCTCTTCAGTCCTGGCCTGGGTTTTGAGAAAAATACATTTCTTTGCCTTAGTTTCAGAACAGATTTAGGAAAATTTTAATCTCCACACCCACAGAACCAAATCTTTTTAAGTCATATGGGGTTTTTAGAGAATGAAAGTAAATTTTTAACTCAGTCTACTAGAGGCTGCTGGTGCACATTTAGTATTATGTCTAATAAATTAGAAATCTTAACATTCTTGTATAGTTAATTTCATAAAGACAACTAACATCTTGATTGAATTACATTTTCTAAGCCCAGCATCATCAATCAGCATTGTTAAAATTGCTTTCACATACCTTTTTGGGACATATTTGGCAGGCTTTCCAGGCATCAGTTCTGTTGTTTTAAGAAAAGACATCTTCATTCAGGTTGTACCATGGCCATGATTTTGTTTATATCACAGCCTTGGATGGGTGTCTTTTCAAAAACCTTTTGGGAAAATGCATAAGCTCTGAAATGAAATATCTTTGTAGTCAGTGTTTGTGTATGCGTGTTGAGAAACAGTTGGTAGCCATTCAGTCATTTAGTACTTGAAATACAGATTAAGGCTTCTTAGCATTGCAGCTCTTCAAGCAAACATTTTCTGTTAGCTCCACAAGTTTATTTAGTAAGGCAAGAGAATTATGAAGAATTAATTGAGATGATAGAAAAAAATATTAGAGATGTGCTTTTAAAGTTCAGCCTCTCAGAATTCACTGGGCCTACAGCCAGTGCTCTCTGCAGCTGAGGTACCATATTTCTTATTGGTAACAGACTTTTGTTCCCGTCTGGCTGCCTAAAACTTGCTGCTGTCTTTCATCTCCTATTGCTTCTGTGCGAAAACTTTGCTCAGGATTAAAAGTTACTTCCCCAAATCCAAAAGCCCCATCTCACCTTTGCTCCATTTGGCCTCTCTGTAGCAGCTGTTACTTCCATGCCTTCCGGGATCCCTATCTCTCTCCTGATTTTCCTTTCAGTCCTCTGACCATTTCTGATGAGTTACTTTTGGCCAGCTTTTCAGGTGTTATCTTAAATGTTGACTATTCTCAGCATAATAAGATAATAAGAGGCTGAACCTTCTTGTTGTACTACCTTTCCCTGAATAATCTCATCCACTCCCCACAGCTTTTGTGGCTACCTAGGTTCTAGTACCTTACAAATCTGTAGACCTATGGCCTTGCCCTTTTTCTGAGCTCCTGGTGCCTATTATATCTCTCCATTGGACGCCAGCCAACACTTCAGACTCCTGGTCTCTTGTTGCCCTCCCTCCTTTGCCCTTTCTTGTCCCTGGTGCCATCTGCCCTGGTACATCTGCCATACACCGGTATAAGTATAGTAGACGTTCATTTCTCTGCTCACATGCTTCCCCGAGGTTTCCTTTCCCTGTTCTCCACATAGTGATCCATTTCATAAGCTGTTGTGAGGATTGTCTGATAAAGAATCCTTTCGTGGAAGTAGATAGGTCAACTTTGCAGCAGTTGGCTTTGCTCCTCTCATCTGGGATGAGACGATGTGCTCGCTGTCACCTTTTCTATTCAGCATTGTCCTAGGCAGGATAGTAATGGAAGCAAAGAAATAAAAAGCATAAAGATTAAAAAGAAGAAATAACCATCATTATTCACAGAATACATGATTATGTAGAAAATCCAAAAGAATCAATGGACAGGCTATTGGAATTAATATGTGAATTTAGCAATATCATGAATACAAAGTCAATATGTAAAAATCAGTCATATTTCTATATACCAGCAAAAACTAAAAATAAAATTTAATAAAAATGCCAATTATAATCAAAATTAAATACCTAGAAATAAATCCTACCAAAAAATGTCATTTTCTGCAATGCTTTCTACATTAAAAACTACAAAATGTCATTGAAAAATTAAAGAAGACTTAAACAAATGGAAGATACACCATGGTTATGGATTGGAAGATATAATATTGTAGTGATGTCAGTTCTATCCATCTAAAGTTTCAATGCAACCCCAGTATAAATTTTAGGGTTTTTTTTTTTTGAGGAAGAAGGTGTGGGGTGGGAAGTGTAGGGCGAGGGTGGAGGACATTAACTGATTCTAAAATTTATATAAAAATGCATTAGGCCAAGAATAGCCAAGGCAATCTTGAAGAATAACAAAATATCAAGACCTATTATTGATACAGTAGTTAAGACAGTGCAGTATTGGCACAAGGATAGATATACCAATGGGACAGAATAGAGGGTTCATCAAACAGACCCCACCATATATGGTCACTTGATTTATGACAGATGTGGCATTGCAGTTCTGTGGAGAAGCATCATCTTTTCAATAAGTATGCTAAGTTAATCCACATGAAGATAAAATGAATCCTGGCCCATTACACCGTGTACAAAAATAAATTCCAAATGGATTGTAGACCTAAATGTCTGTGGTAAAACAAAGCTTTTAGAATATAACATAGAAAAATATTTTCATAATCTTGGGGCAAAGACTTAACAAGACACAAAAATGCACACTGCAAAGGAAAAGATTTGGTAAATGAACTATATTACAACTAGGAACTTCTGTTCATCAAAAGATAGCATTAAGAAAGTGAAAAGGCAAGCTGCAGAGTGGGAGAAGATACTTGCAGAACATGTATCAAAGTACTTGAATCCAGAATGTATAAACTCCTAGAAATTTTTTTGTAAAGGCAGACCACCTGTGAGAAAAACGGGCAGAAGACTTGAACATTTTCTTTAAAAGAGGCCATCCAAAAGATCATTAAATCAATGAAAAGGTACCCTAGTTCATTAGTCATGAGGAAAATACAAATCGCAACCACAAAGTGGTGCTGCTGCACACCTACCAGAATAGCTAAAATGGAATGGCAGGAATGTGGCCGATGGAAACTCTCAGACACTGTTGGTGGAACTTGATAGAACCGCTTTGGAAAACTGTTTGGCAGTGTCTGCTGAAGCTTAACATACCCAAAGAATTATATACATGTATTACCAAAGGGTATGTACCAGAATATTCATGGCAACGTTATTCCTAGTAGCCAAAACCTGGAAACTACATAAGTCTCCATTAACGGTGGGATGGAGGAATTGTAATATAGTTACATAATAGAATACTAACAGCAGTGATAATCAACAAACTGCAGCTGTAATCAACAATAAGTATGAATCTGACAAGCATAATGTTGAGCAAAAGAAGCCAGACACAAGAGTACGAACATTTCTCTTAAAGTTCAAAGCCGGGTACATCTTGTCTACAGTAGTGTTAATAGTTCAGTCATTATCTTGGGCTGGGGTAGAGGCTGGGAAGCGCCATGAAGGGCGCGTCTGGAAGTGCTAGTAATTTCTGTTTTTTGATGTTTATGCTGGTGTGTGACTGTGTTTTTCTCTGGAAATTCATTGAGCTGTATACTTAGGATTTGTGCACTTTCTAATATATATTTTTCTTCACTGCAAGTTTAATGAAAAACTCGCTGTGGTGGTATTGGCCTACAAGAAACATAGATTTTAGGGGGCCGCCTGGTGGCGCAGCGGTTTCGTCCGCGCTTGGCAGCCCGGGGTTCGCGAGTTCGGATCCTGGGCGCCCGCCGACGCACTGCTTGTCAGCCATGCTGTGGCGGTGTCCCATATAAAGTAGAGGAAGATGGGCACTGATGTTAGCCCAGGGCCAGTCTTCCTCAGCAAAAAGAGGAGGATTAGCAACTGATGTTAGCTCAGGGCTGGTCTTCCTCACAAAAAAAAAAAAAAAAAAAAAGAAACATAGATTTTAGCATATGGATTCCTTCCTGTTAAGCTTTACTTCTTTTGGTATTTTGGCTGTGGCTAAAGTAATTTTGCCAGAGATTAATTTGAACTAGTGAAAGGGGGATGATTTCTGATGATTATCATGGCATAACTTGCAATTTTAGTTCATCTCTTCAGGCAGTTAACTTCACACATCTAACACAGTGCTCTCCAGCAGACCTTTGTGGAGTGATGGGAATGTTGTCTGTCTGTGTGTCCGTTATGGTAGCCATTAGCCAAATGTGTCTATTAAGCACTTGAAATGTGGCAAGTGCAACCAAGGAACTGAATTCTCAACTTAAATTTAAATAACCACATGATGACTCATACTGGGCAGTGCAGAGCTAACGTTTATGTTTTGCCAGTTAGGTGCATGCTGTGATTCTTCAGGTGTCTGTTTTCAGTTTTCCTGTCTCTTGAATTTCAATCCATCTGAATGCTGGTATTAGCAATGACATAGAAACTTGGGAGATTGCTTCCTTGTGGGCTACTCCTTAATTAATAAAGAATCATAGCTAAATTTATCTGTCTGTATGTTACATATGAATATGTCTGTCTTCGGATGCAGAGAGTATATTTATAATGTAGTATTTTGGAAGAAGTTATTGAGAAATCACCTTTTTGAGCAGGAGTACATTAAACGTGGTATGATGAATGCTATAATAAATTTTACTCTATTCTTCATATACAGTAAGCTTTAGTACATCAGTGATATGTTTTTTTATATGAGTTATTTGTAGGTGCCTACTGTTTATTGAATAAGTGAATATATCCATTGTCCTCCTTCAGCCCAATGCATTGCTGTCCCTCTTTCAGACCCAGGGCCATCCTGTCTTGGCAGCATGCTCATGCCTGTCCAGGAGACTGCTTGGGAGGAGCTCATCCGCACTGGCCAGATGACACCTTTTGGTACCCAGATCCCTCAGAAACAGGAGAAGAAGCCTAGGAAACTAATGCTCAATGAAGCATCAGGCTTTGAAAAGTATTTGGCCGATCAAGCAAAACTGTCTTTTGAAAGGAAGAAGCAAGCTTTTAATAAAAGAGCAGCTAGAAAAGCTCCAGCTTCTGTCACTTCCGAGCCGAGCCCAGCACTCACTGAAAACAAACCAAATGAGAGAAGCAAAGTTCTCTCAAAGACAGATAAGCGCTTGAAAAAGCACATCAGGAAACTCCAGAAGAGGGCTCTTCAGTTCCAGGGGAAAGTGGGATTGCCAAAGGGAAGGAAACCCTTGGAGTCTGATGTGAGGCCAAAGGCGGAGGGGGACTCCGAGGGTGAAGAGTCCGAGTACTTACCTAGCGAGGAGGAGCAGGAGGTGGCGGGGGCCGACCTCTCCGGAGAAGGCACTGACTGTGAACTGAAACCTGTGCTCAAGCGCCTGAAACGGCAGAAGAAAGTCATGGTGCAGGAGATTGATGATGACTTTTTTCCAAGTTCTGGGGAAGAAGCTGAAGCCGCAGGAGGAGGAGGAGGAGGAGGAGGAGGAGGAGGAGGTCGGAAAGTAGTGAGATGCCGAGACGATGGAGACGAAGATTATTATAAGCAGCGGCTAAGGTCAGTCTGCAGAGATTGTAAACAGATTGTACTGCTTGCTTTATCTTAGGCGGCAGGTTTATTAATAATTAAGAGTTCTAGATCCAGCTTAATATATTAGACCCTCGTTTATCCAAAGGTTGGACTTCTGCAGTTTAGCCTGCTAGAACCATCAGAGCCCTTGAGTCCTCAATGGAGCTGACCCAAAATGCTTCTGCCTCTGGGTCTTCATTCAGATTTGGGGGCCAGTCTCAGAAGAAAAGCTTAGGGGAAGGGCTGGGGCAAGAGGCATGCAACAGACCGAAGCATGAGCCGTGTGCCTTTCCACCGAGAGTGGTTGCCCTGCAACGAGGGTCAAGAGGAGGAAAAGGTCAGCTTATATAGTGTGTGCTGGGTGGTTTGTTTTTTCTTTTGAAGCAGGAAAATAATTTTAGAGGACTTCCCAAAAAAGCTGAAATTTAAGCTTTAGCATGTGAAAGAATAAGCTTGCTTTCTTAAATCCCTCCATCCTTGTCTTAAAAAAGTAGTTATCTACGGAATTATAAACCACTGTCGTGCCAGAAATGTATTTCGTATGCACAGCATACCCTTCCTATTCCCTGTCATTTTTTTATGCTACAGACTGACTTTGGCGCTTATTTCCATGACTTTGTCAGTACACGATGCAGGTAAGATAAAAGGGAAGGTGACCACGTTTTGAAGTCAGTATTGCGCGTTGCCACACGTTTTCTGTGAGCCAAGAGAAACAGTCTGTCTGCTGCAGGTTTTTCCACCGTGCCCCTTGGAGCATGACCCTACCACTTCTCAAGTCTTACACATTAGCTTACTAGGGGGCTAAGAAACTGAAAGGGATAAAGGGATATATTCAAGAGATTACTTTTTTAATATTTGCTCCCAAGATGGCTTTTTCCCAATCCTCAACAATTTTTTTCTTGTTTCTCAATGTAGGGAGACCCAGCTTCGTGTATTTCTTGTAGCTTTCCACTGGCCTTTGTGAATGAAGATTAATCTGATATTTTTTCTTCTGTTATTTAGAACTGCTGATGACCCACATCCATTCCCTAACCTTTTAAAAGTAGATGCAGCGTATTCTTTTCATAAATAATTTGAGGACAGGTGTCCTAAATCCAGCTCTTTAGAGCTGTTACACTCACATTGAAGCAGTACCTTATGTAGTAATACACAGTTGAGGGTTGGCTTAAATGTGTCGTTTTTCATTGTAACTTTAAAGTTATTTTGTACATTTAATATCTGTAAAGTTGTTTGAGGGCTGTTTCTCAACACTCTTGAACAGTGAGCAGTGTCAGGCTTTTTCTTAACTACTATAAAGAATTTATAAAAATGTTAATCTCAACGTATTGATTATAAATGAAGCAATATATTCTTCCCATTAAATTGAGTCAATATTAAATATATTTTAAATATATCAGTATTTTGATCAAGAGCAATTTATTTTGATTGAATTTTAAATATGGGTTTTTAAAATTCATAGCAATAAGTTTTTCTTAATAATGTTAAGATTGTAAAACTATTATTTCCAAAGCCATATCATAAGCCATTTTTTTTGCTAAAGTTACAGTAAAATCTCAAGTGAATTTCAGAAATATCAATAACTCTAATTGCCACCAAAATACTATGGCTCTTAAAATTTTATAGCTACCGTTATTAAGGCTGTTAAACTGCAGATATCCACACTGAAATGTTTGTACTACATCTCCTTTGGTACTCTTTGGATTGGGGAGTGTTAAAGGGAAATAAAGTGGTCAGGATTGGGAAGCATATTAAGAACATTTTAGAACTTCCAGTCACTCTGTATATTTTGTTACTTCTTCTTGCTGATCTTTGTAGAAAGATTGAAATTGTAATGGTATTCCCTTGAGTGAAGAAAAAGACCTTTAGGATTTCTTACAGGATCAATGATTTGATGATGGATGATCAGAATAATGCTGCATATAGTTGACAACATAGAAAATGAGTTTTTCTTAATGGTTAGAATTTAGGAATATATACCCAGGCTAGGCACAATTTATTAAACTTAAATTTGTACTGGTTATAGCCCTGTTAATTATAATGCTTTTTTAAACTCTTGGAAGTGAAAGTAGGTGACTCTTCCACATCTCATCCCGTTTATTGTTTCAACTTGAGAGTCATTGGTCTTTCATTAGCTCTCGATGAGTCCTAACTGGGTGTCTTTGTTTTAGCTGATGCTCAGTGGGAATTCCCTATCAGACCTTTTCTACAGCTTAACCTTTTCTGGAACTGGATAATAACACTTATGATTCTACTTTCTCTGATTTAGCCTAAGACATGAGATCAGTCTTTGAAGTTTTAACCATTTTTTAAACTGCCTGTGTATTTTGCCTTTCCTGCCTTTTTATCCTGTGTCCTTCTCTGTACTCCATTTCATTTGGAGGCTGTCTCCTCAGTGGCCTTCCCTGATGTTCGTGCCTCTGATAATGTACCAGGATGGATGAGTCATTTTGTTTTTGGTGAGGAAGATTGTCCCTGAGCTAACATCTGTGCCAGTCTTCCTCTATTTTGTATGTGGGTCACCACCACAGCATGGCTTGATAAGCAGTGTGTAGGTCCACACCCAGGATCTGAATCTGCAAACCTGGGCCACTGAAGTGGAGCATGCAAATTTAACCACTAGGCCACCTGGTCAGCCCCATGAGCCACTGCTTAGAAGTAAATATTATGTTGATTCTTATTCATGTCAGTGGTAATCATCTTATAAAATATCCATTATTTTTTTATTTTAATTTTGTGTTACCAAAGTTTCCATTAAGATTTGGCTTTCCATTGTGAGGTTTAGCTCTTTCTTAAAATATTTTGCTGGTTTAGAAAGCCTAGGGTGTGGGAGCTCCAGGAGCCAAATAAAGACTTCATAGAAATAGCACAGATTCACTGTTTGAGTGATGTGTATCCCTGACTTACGTGTCACTTATCTTGTCCAGTCTGTACAGCCAGGACAGCCCGGAATGGCCTAGAAGACCAAACATTTCATATGTGCTCCTTTCCCCTCCCGGTGATCAAAGATCAGCCGTGCTTGTTCCTCAGTGTTGTTGATTCGTTTTCCAGTTGAGATATGAGGTCAACTCTCATTCCATCATTTTTGCTTTCACTGTGTGAATGCGTGTCTGCATTCTAGGACTGGCTTCTAGGGTTTCCGGCAAAGGATTTGCAATCCTTTGGCGATGTGGGCCCAAATAGGACCTAACCAGTGTGAAGGGACTGATGAATTCAGAGTGAGGTATTTGTGGAAGACGTGGAGGAGGTCCATTCCAGCACAGGGCCTTGTCTGTTGGGCAGTTCTGATATGTTGATATGGACCTTAGGAGGGAGGTTAAAAACTTGCCACATTTACCCCAAAACTGCAGGTGCATCATTGAAAAGGAAAATACTTTCTGTGCTTTGGAGGCGCATTATTTCCTTAGGGGTCTCTTGGATTTCCTTGGAGATTGGTGTGGTGTCCATGGTATGCAGAGAGGCCCAGTTGTCGAGCTGTCCACATTAGGATGGGGAAGGCACATAGCCCTCGCCTTGCCGGCCAGCTCCCATCTTGAGCAGTGGCAGTCTGTTCAGGGGGAGACTGAAGCCCTGTTGGGGTTCCCTGGGAAAGAGTGCCACAGTCCATTAGTGGTGTCTGCCATGGGCACGGGGCTGTGGGGGAAAGCAGCATTCGTGCCAGCTATTTGCCAAACTTGAGATATAACACAGACAAAACATGTCACCAACTATCGCCTTTTTCACCAGCAGTGGTCAGCATTGCTTGGGTCAGACTTGGGGCGTAGGTCAGGTTGTGTCCTGGGTGAGAGGATGCACTTCAAGGAAGTTTTGTCTCCTGCTGGCATGACTAGGGTTGGCATTTATAAGTGGACTTAAACCCATACCCTGAAGCTCTTCTTTCTGTTTCCATTTGCCAGCCCTGATTGTTTAAGTTGCTAACCTAACAGCCTCTGTTTCCTTGGCAACGAGCCCAGACTAAAGCCAAGGTTCCCAGCCCACAGGCTGGTTCTGCAGAATCAGGTTCTGCAGGCTGGTTCTGGGAGCCCCGCTATTGGAGGTGCTGATTCAGAACATCTAGCATGGGGCTACGGGGCAGTGATTTTAGGAAGCTTTCCCAGGTGATTCTGATGCACTCTCAACTTTGGGAACTACTTGATGTATATAAGTTGATTTTGTATATTCTTTTCTGAGGCTGTAGCTTTTGGCAGATTTGGTGTGTATATCAAGTTACTCTGAAATCCTCTATGTGCCCTGCACGATTGTGTTTACGTAGCAGAGGAACACTGGGGTCCGTTCACACACCTAAATGCTGTACATAATAGGTTCTTATCAGAGCGTGTGCTTCAGAATCACCTGGGGAGCATCTTCAGGGCTCAGCGTGGAGCGGTGGAGGAGCTGGGCACCACCCTTGTGCTTGGACCGAGCTCCCACTGATTCTGAGATGTAGTTGGTACTCTTCATTATCATAGGCACTTCCTTGTTCCCGTTTAGGAAACCTTTGAGGCGCTTGGAAAGAACTATTGGTAAGGATGTTGGGGTTTGAGAATGTAATGCTTTTTTCTCTACTGTAGCCCGAAGTCAGCTTGGTATTGTGCTGGAATAAATTTCCACCACCCTCCCACCCCCTAATCAGTGAGACACAGTGGAGTTCAGAAACAGGCTCTTCAGTAGGTGGTGCCTGAGTCTCCTCGGATTACCTGGTGCTTTGGGCCACGCTGCTGAGATCACAGACTCAAATGGATTTGAGTTGGTACCGCCAAGTGATTTGAAGGCTTTCCACCTTCCCCTCTCCCCCCGCCTTTCACTTCTGATGATTCCTTGTTTTTTAATAATGAAATTATGATAGCATTAAGATAAAAAAACTACGTACACCTCTATTTTTGTTACGTTTCTACATTTCATTCCAGTCTTTGAGCCTATGCATACATGTCTGTCAGTTGTTATAATTATCGTACACTGTAGAACACTTTGTCATGGCCCTTTCAAGCCGGGTTCATGATCTCACTGTTAAGAGAGAGAACTGGGATTTGAAGGCAGGACAGGGTTGTGTAAATGTCAGTTTCCATCCGTTTGTGGAATTGGGTGGAATGTGCAATATCTAGATGTGACCACAAGGTGGTGCCAAGAATCAGCACATAGCTGCCTCCACCTCCTTGGACTGGAAACCAAACCAAACACCTAAGCCAGGGATCTGGGAGTTGGATGAAGATTTGGGGAGATTGCTAGGGAGTCTAGAAGACCTGACAAGTATGGTGTGGGTAGGGATAGAATTTGCCTCATGGTCTAGTGTAATCTGAGTCTGTAGTCATGATGCCTGTTGATATAACTGGGGTGTAGTTAATACGTTTTTGACCTTAAAGGTTTTTCTTTTCTTCTGCTCCATTTTTTTTTTTTTTACTTTATTTTATATGAATAACTTTGAGTTTGAAAGGGCTAATGACTCTATTCATTGTGGAAATCTTACAGAATATCTTTAATAATCTGCAAGGCTTAGTTGTCTGGGAAAACAGTATCTTCATTGACCTCCCCCTTGAGCACTGGGGCTTCTGTAGCCGGGGGCAGGTTGGATCCTGGTTGAGAGGGTTTGACTGTATACATGCATAGTTCTAGAAGAGGAAAGCTGTCATCATTTTCAGAGGCTGAGAGGGGTCAAGCCAAGTAGGATAAACGTAGAAAAAAGTTTCCTGGTTTTGGAAATTTGGAGGCCTCGATGGCCTGAGCAAGGGGGGGCAGGGGGAGGGGGGTTGTATGAGAATAGCAGCGATAGCTAACATTATTGAATGCTTCCTTCTTGTCAGCGCTTCACGTTATTTGGATTCTTTGGTTCAATCCTCACAACCCCTTAGGAGATAGTAACCTGAGCCCAGAAAGCTGGAGGCATTTGCCCAGGATAGCAGTAAGTGGAGAAGCAGGGAGAAGGGGAAGGGTCTGCAGGTGGTTTGGGTCAGGTGGGAGAGGCCCGTGAGCTTGGTGTGGTGCGATGGACTCAGAAGAGCATTGCCTCAGTGACTGGTTTCTCCAGTCGCTTGATGGGGACCAACTCCACACTTTCTGTGGGTCCATTCCTCACCTGAAGCGCTGTTAAAGGCCGTGCCCCCTAGCACCACCCTCCTGGTTACTCTGTCTCCATTGTATTGTCTTCATGGAACCCCTTTCTCTTCCTTTTTCCTAGAGCTGGCTCTGCGCTGGGCTTGTCCCTGTGTCCCCTTCAGTTGGATCTTTGTCGCACTGAATGAGGATGCCGCTCCTTCAGGTCCCACTGAGCAAAGGCCGATTACGCTGTAGAGCTTGGTTTCATTGTACCTTTTCTTGACAAGCCTAAATCATCTGATCTCTAAAAATCTGAATTTAGTAAAAGTTTAATCTAAATTTGATCCAGAAACCTAAATATGATGATTTAAAAATTGTTTCTATCATCAGTTTCTGGCAGTTAATTTCTTTCTCAAGAAACAAACCTATGTTCTTTTTCTTATAGGAATCTATATTTTAAAGAGAAAAACAAAAGTTACTGCCTTAAGGAGTTTTCTTAGAGAGCATCTTGGCTTCTTTTAAATGATGAAGCTAAGACACAAATGAAGACTGATTCTGCTTCGTGCTCTGCGCACACCTCTCATTCTCGGTGCCGCTGCGTAATTGTCTGCATCAGTCTTAATTTACTCTGTGAGATCTGGACTCCTAACTGAGGGTATTTCACCTGCTCAGATGTGCCAATTAAGTCCACCCAGATAGACCATAAAAAGGCAGATAAGAAAAGTAAAACACCGAGTATCTCAATTTAGCAAATTAGACTAATCTGTGAGGGATTCTTAGCTGTCTGAAATAGAAAACCTATTGCACTACAGAATTGCAAACTATATTAAATACCCAGCTTGGTGCCTTGAATATGTTTTTAAAAACCAAATCGTACTCATTGTGCTTCTGTTGTAGGATTTCTGTCATGGATATTGGCAATAAGTAGAGAATGATCCTGAGGTTGAAATTTCTCCCGATATTAAGAATGATTTAACTGTACAGATGTGTGACTTTTCCCTCCCAGTCAGTGCAGATCTGAAACGCTCTGGGTTTAGTAGCCCTTCCAACATAAAAATGAAGACGGAGCAGTAAGGCTAGTTTTGAACTTCAAGCAGCTCGGTATGTGACTTCCTTGATGTTTTGGAGAGGGCATGTTCATTTTCTTAATACATTATCTCAGGCTGCTATTGTTTGACAGTTCCCCTTAATAGGTGGATTTTGCCCTTTTTGTGGGTTGGTCTAGGCAGTTGAGTGCATTGGTTTGTCTGCTATTCAATGTGTCTTGTGTGTTTGTTCAGCCCAGATTATCTGTAATCAAAAGAACTGCTAAACTGATTTTACTGTTACTTGGAAAAGTTGGCGGGTGTCCAGTGCATTTTGAGGAGTGCGTTTTGACTCTCTCTGCACAGTATCTAGGTAGGGAAGAACTCACGTTACTGTACAGGACTGAACACCATCTTCCCCTCCTTAAACTTTAGTACTGGCTTTTTTTTGCTAATGGAAGGACTGTTCAGAGAGAAAGTGTCTTTTTTTTTTTTTTTCTGGAAAAGATTCGCCCTGAGCTAACATCTGTTGCGAATCTTCCTCTGTCGTTTTTTTTTCCTCCCCTCCCCAAGTCCCCCAGTACGTAGTTGTATATTCTAGTTGTAAGTCCTTCTGGTTCTTCTATGTGAGCTGCCACCACAGCATGGCAACTGACAGACGGGTGAGATGGTTCTACATCCGGGAACCGAACCTGGGCTGCTGAGGTGGAGTGCACCAAACTTTAACCACTGGGCCATCAGGGCTGGCTCAGCACTGACATTTTTTGAGACAAATTTGAATTGAAGTTTTAGAATTTGGTTTAGTCTTGTACAGCTGTTTTCATTGTATAGCAATTAAAGGGTGATTATTGACCCTTCGGCTGGTACTATGAGAAAAGGGGTGGTTTTAGAGAGTTTGAAGAATAGTTTTTGAGAGGCAAGATTATGTAACAGGATTACACACTCTGGAGCTCTATCTGCATTTAAATCTTCACATTGGTGATCTTGGGCAGGCTACTCTACCTCTCTCTGCCTACCTTCCTTTAACTGAAGAAGAATTTATAATAGTATCTACCTCATAGGGTTGTAAGGATTAAATGAATTAATACATGTGAAATACTTGTAACAGTGCCCAGCACACAGTGAGCATCAGAACTTTTAGTTGTTTTTGTTACTTAGTATTTGTTTTCTGACTCTAAATTTAAAAATATATATACATAGTATGATGGATGGGTATATAATTTAAAAACACAGCTTGTCCAGAGCCAGCTGATGTTACTTACGGAGGTGATATATGGCATAGAGGGTAGAAATCCCAGGCCATGGAATCAGAGTGGCACAGTCTCATTCAGCAGCTGTGAGAGCTTGTGCATCTCCTCGTCTGTGAAATGGGCTCACAGCAGTACACAGGTGACATGAGGATTACAAAAGATGATACATTGGAGATATTTGGCATGTCAGGCACTCAATAAATAATAGCTATTCTTGTTATTTGCGTGTCCACTAGGTGAAACATTTAGTACAAAGATTTCGTAGCCTGGGGGCCGCCCGGTGGCGCAGCGGTTAAGTTCACGCTTGGCAGCCCAGGGTTCGCGAGTTCGGATCCCCGGCCCCCGCCGACGCACTGCCTGTCAGCCATGCTGTGGCAGCGTCCCATATAAAGTGGAGGAAGATGGGCACGGATGTTAGCCCAGCGCCAGTCTTCCTCAGCAAAAAGGGGAGGATTGGCAACGGATGTTAGCTCAGGGCTGGTCTTCCCCACAAAAAAAAAAAAAAAAAAGATTTCGTAGCCTGTAAGGGGGTCTGTGGGAATCATGAAGAAGAACTTATAAATATTGATATGTATGAAAAGGTGACCTCTTTCCAAAATAAAAGGCAGTTTAACAATAGTATGCATGGCCATATCGTTAGCTGTTATAAAGTTAGTTTTGTTGATGTTAGGCTTTTGTTACCTTTCATACATTTTTTATTAATATGATTGAGGTCTACTTAGTGATGAAATGTGTACGAATATAAGTACATTATCAATAGTTGTTTGAAGAGAAATAAAAAATTATTTCCCCTCTGAACATACGAGGGGCACCAGACATCTGCCCGGGGCCTTCTTCACACTTCACAGCCTGCTCCTCGGTTCTGAGTGTGGGTGGGTCAGGGTTACACTTTTGTTCCTCAGAGTTCTCTCTGTTATAAGGTCACTGTTCTGGATCCTTCTCTCGTGCCTTGTAAGGCTTGGTCTCCACAGTCCTTGCTGTCCTGCATGTGTAGACATCGTGTGCAGAGTGGGCTGTGGTCATCTTGGTCTTGGCTGGCAGGATGAGTGGAGTAGCGCGATGGCCTTCTAGACCTGGGGGCTGCGCTGAACTCCTGCCTGCCCAAGATGGCAATAGGTGTTTTGGCATTTGTTATATTTTATTCACATTTAACCTATAGTTAACTAAAATTTCTCAGTTTTACCTTTTGTGTAATCTCCTGCCAATAATTATAAGATAGCATATGACTTGTATATAGGGTAAAAAAATAGTTTTGAAAGGATATAGTACATGTTATATCATTTGGTCCTGTAAGAACCTGTTATTTGGCTCATTTTATGGTTGAGGAGACAACTTGCAGTGATGTTAAATGGTGTTTCTAAAGTTCGGACCTCCCCTTACCTGTTATGGACCTATAATGCAGCTCTCTGCCTACAACTGGTTTTTGTTTCTCGGTGGGTTTCTTAAATCTGTGTTTTTTACTGGGTCCTCCTCTAGTGGCTGCCACAAGAGTCTGAGGGACTGTAGGAGTTAGAAAACCCCCCAGTGGATAACATACTCACTTCAGTTTATTTGGTTGCAGCTGTGTAATAACATGTATGGACTAAAGGAAAAGATGAAGGTGGGAACATCAAAAACATTATTTCCTTTCTAGTCATGTAAATAGAGTTTAGGGCTGGTTAAACTTCTTTTCTCCTCTGTTAGAAGACGAATTCTTTCATAGAAAGTTGACTCTCTTGCCTGGCCTTTCCCCCGATCCTAGGGAAGCTTGGACCCAAACTCAGGGCTCCTGATTCTTCCCGTCAGCTGGTGTGCAGAAATCAGGCTGGTCACAAGGTGATTCCACAGGAGAC
Organism: Tapirus indicus; assembly: GCA_031878705.1. Lineage (NCBI taxonomy): Eukaryota > Metazoa > Chordata > Mammalia > Perissodactyla > Tapiridae > Tapirus > Tapirus indicus. The sequence goes on from CM062921.1 coordinate 79,719,986, forward strand.
CCAAAAAACAGAACTCCGGACTCGAAAATAACGTCCACAATTTTTATTATGTAATATAATGAGCTTCCCCTCCTCTCCTTTTCTTTCTCCTTATAAAATTCTAAATTAAGAATTTCTCTGACTTTGCAGTTGCCCTTTGCTCATTCTTTGTAGTGGACCTCAACCATGTTTATCCAGTGGAGATTGCCAGGAGTAGTACCTTAAAGTCATACGTGTAGAAGGAGTAAGAGATGCAGCAGGAGGTAGACTGTAATGAAAGAGAACAGGAAGTTTCTTGAACCCATTTCTGAATGACCCACTCTGACCATTTTCAAGCCATGCTTCTCTGTCCCTGGTGTCGTCCTTATCCCTAGCCCGATTCTGAATCTCATTCATCAGTGTTGACAGAGTGTCCATGATGAGGCAGACATTATACTAGTCTCTAGGGATGTAAAAATGACTAACACCGTCTCTGACCTCAAGAGGCTCTGGCTAAGGGGGAGACAGATATGGATTTCAAAAGATGCTAACACTTGATGAGCATGCTAGTAGAGACACCAGGCATGCCCGGAGTACTGTGGGGTTGGGACAGGATACCTAATTCTGGCTGGTCACAGAAGGCTTCCTCCTCTGGAGGCGCTGCTTGGGCGGAGGTCTGAAGGGTCTGCGGGGTGTGTGGATGTGTGTGTTGGGGGGAGAGAGATTGGGGACAGTACAGAAATGCAGATGCACAGAGATGAGGAAGCCACAAGGTGTGACAATGGCGGCTAGCTTTGTTTTTCCGCATATGTGTTTTGAACATCCTTGACATGCTGGAAGTAAATTAACTTTAAATGGTGACAACTAGCTCTCAGGTGTATTCTTAGGGTTCCGTGGACAAGGTACCCCAGTAGGTTACAGTGGGAGAAAGTGTTGTTCCTGGTGCGGTTCAACTGGTTATGCTGTGCAATGTTGCCAGCAGTCTGGCCCCGGGTCCGAGTCGCTTCTGACAGATCATTATTGCAGTCTCAGCCCCAGGCTCCATGGCCTGGGCCAGGTTCTTGTTCCTGCATGAATGTAGCGAAGCCAGGGAGTGTTTTCTCTGCCTGCATCTGATTGGAATTGAAGTTTATGTTTATTATCAGGTTCTCTTCTAAGTGGCTGCCAGTGGAGTCGACAGCGGGCTGATGGTGGCAGTCGTGTGAGGAGTTAGAAACACTGCCAGTGAGCACCATGCCCACTTGGTTTTATGTGGCTGCAGCTGTGACTATTACATGTGTGGATTTTTTAAAATGAGAGGATAGAAACATGAAAAAAGCTACTTCTTTTCCAAAAATGTAAATATTGACTATTTACTGCCTCCTTCCACTTTTAAAATTGGTTATCTAGCTTATTTATTGAAATAACAGAATTTAGACATTTTGGAGCCATTTCTAATTTTTAAGATTTCAGATCACTTGGCTCCGATCTTAATTTTTACCTGCGCCCAACCAATTTTAAGTCATTCTCTGTCGATTTTTTGTTATATAAAAGATATCCATATTTTGTGACAGTTTACTGTTTACAAATCTGTTACAGAATTTTTAAATTGAGACATTCCACTGGGTACCTTCTGATGGCTAGGTGTCTTTATTCGTGGTGATCATGTTTTTCACACAAATTTACTGAGCATCTACTTGATAAACTATCACAGTTTTTGTTCAAATATCCACAATCAGGCAGTTCTGTCAAACGTTGTGGCATGTTGCGTTATCACACATGGATTGCGTTGTACTAAATGTTACCTTTCCTCCCCTGTAAGTGAACGTAGCAGTCGTACCTGCCTGAGGGTTGTGTAAGGATTTCAATAAGTAGGTATGATTATATGTAATAGTGTATTAATGCATTGAACACTTATTATATTCTAGGTTTGTGCTAATAAGTGCTTACATGTGGCACCTCATTTAATCCTCCCCAATCCAGTGAAGTGGATGCTGCTGGTCTTCCGATCTCACAGATGAGGAAACTTGGATGTTAGGGAGGTTAAGTTCCTTGCTGAGGGTTAAAGAGTTAGTAAATGGCAGTCAGGATTTGATTCTAGACAGTTTGAGTCCAGACTTTGGTGTTTTGTCCTGTGCTTACTGCATCCGTCAAACCAAGGTTATTCATAGCACAGAATGCCCCTTTATGCCTGGTGTCTGGACAGATCACTCCGCCTGCCACACTGCTGGACAAGCAGGTTAAGCACATTAAAGAGAGCCACTTTAAGACCCCTGGTGGCCTCTAGGATGGGAAAGCCATCTCTTTCTGTCAGAATTCAGGTGACTCGGGCTGTCCTCCACCTCCCTGGTCTGTGGACCAGAGCTCAGTGCTGCCCTGCTCAGTGGGCACTGTGTAGATGGTCAGGTCTGTTTGGGCTACAAGCCACATGAGGAATTATTGCTTTATATAACAGAAGAATCTCTTAGCCCGAGCCGCATATGCATGTGGTTTTATAACCCTGGTATTTTCTGTCTTTAATATGTGTATATGGTTCTACTGGGGCAATTTGTCTTCACAATGATACAAATACTTGTAGGCAATAATGATTTTTCCCCACCACCTTGAGTCATCCTTTAGCCAAACTGAATAAATGTTTGCCTCTTTTCATTCTTCTTTACGAAGCGGAAGGCACTGGAATGGAATCATTTCTGTAGTGGCTTATGTGGTTTCCTAGGTGCTGTGTGTTCTGTGGTGACATGATGCCTGTATATTTTAGGGAGGGAGGGAGGGGAGAGGAAAAAGCTGAAACCATATTGATGCAGAGTGATGCGGTGGGAATTTTAACAGCCACAGAGGTTTACAGGCTAAGTCTAAGGAAATAGCTGTCATCTATCACTGAAGTTTAATATGTGATACTCTTGTATGTAAAATATTTAATGACTATATTGTGCTAAACTTTAGTCAGTATCTTCTGGTGTTTTTCTTTTTCTTTCTGTAAAATTATCTTTAAGTAGTTGCAAAATGAAGTACTTTTAAGTGGCTGTGATAGTTTCTGTGATTTTTCCACAAATTTTGTGTTATCCACAAATTTGCTAAATACAAGTAACTTTTGTTATCCAGATGTTTGGTCCTGAGCTCTGATAATTATAATTAAGTTTGGATACTGAGGAGTATCTCATGTGAAATTGCTTGCTTCCTAAATTTCAAGTAGTGAGTGGCAAGGAGTCAGATATATACATCATTTTGGTTTCTAAGTTCCAGTAGTAAGGGATACTTCTATACCAGGGTTTCTCAGCCTTGACACTACTGACATTTGAGATGAGATAACCTTTTGTTGTGGCGGACCATCTTACACATTGTAGGATGTTTAGCCATCCCCGGCCTCTACCTGCTACATACTGGTAGTATGTCTCCCCTCCTTTTGCTTTTGTAACAACCAAATATGTCTCCAGACATTGTCAGATTACCCGGGGCGGGGTGGTGGATGGGGTGGACCAGACTGGCCAGAGTGCCCTGGTTGAGAACCACTGCTGTATACCATCGCACTTAATTTGTAGAGTGTGTGAAACTCAGAAGAATAGCAGAGACTGTCATAGCCACCTGGCTGTACTTTATTTATTTAGTCAGTTGCATGGAGATGATTTTTAAGGAGGAAAAATAGAAATGAAAAAGAGGAAGAGATTGCCTTTAGAAGTTAAGCACAAAAAGGTCATTAAATTTTTTGCATAAAAAGTCTATCACATATTAAACCTTATGGTTATATGATAGCTCTTTTCTTAGACTTGGCCATATACTGCCTCTTCTGTTTGCTTTTCTCTAGAAATTACCAGCAGTGCTTATTTATAGGTTGTCCTAGAACCCTGAGAAGCAGTTTCAGCCCCCAACTAGTTCTTCCTATTGATCACAATTGAACCTCAGCTAGCCCTTCTTTTTGTTACTTTGAAGAGTTGAAATTTTCAATAAGGCAGGAATTTATTAGAAGATGTGCTCTGAGGTCCTCCGGCAGCTACCTGGATGGGTTGCCTGTCACTCCTCTATTTGGCCCCTGTGCTGTAATTGATGCCGGAGAACGTACCCTTCCTCTCACCGGCCAGTATGTACAGTTTCATCCTTACATTTTCTCCTTTTCCTTCCCCACACACTCTCTGTTACTTGTGCATAGTCAGTGGCAGATAAATGCCTTCTTATGTATTTTGTGTTCTCATTCCCTTCCTGTGAGCTTTTTACTTTGAAGGCATTTATCTGTATTGTTGCTTTATTTCATTTCTACCATTTTGTGAAATTCAAAGTGTCAGTTGCATGCATACTGAAAAAAATCATCCTTTATTTTGGAAGTGAATAGAATGTGAGGCCACTGACTTGTATTTTTTGTTTGTTTTTACTCTTGACGCCAGTGTCCATTATAGTTATATGGATACAAAATTAGTCTGATTAAATGGCTGCACCTTCTCAACAATCACGGTGTATTGCTAAGGCTTTCAGATCTTTGGACGTTGCTTCTGTTATACATACGTGGTATCACCCTTCTGAAATAGAAATGTTCATCTTATTTTATATCTGAAAAGCATCATATTACTAAATTTATAACTTAGATTTTATTTAGTTATCACATTTTTTTCTCAGTGGTATAATTATCAGTACTTTTATATTGTTGATGCCCTCACAATTAAATAATCAATATGTGAATCTGATATATAGTAATTTTGACCAAAAATTTGCTTCATGTTCAAGATACTGTGCTGTTTTATGCTATGACTATCATATCTTTGGCACAGAAATAGTAATTATAAATAAAATCTATTTTCTGTTATATTGCCGTTTTGGAATACTTAGTTATATTGAAATTTTCACTAAATCTTTTCTAGAATTAAGTTCATTTATCTTAGGAACTAGCAGAGAAATTTTCCCTTAGGGTATGCCAGAAGAGGAGCAAGTAGTTTTGATAATGAAATGGGACCTTACAGGAATATTTCTAGAGCAGCTATAATAATTCAAATAAAATTAAATTGAGATGGAAGGAAAAGAGAATTAATTGTTTTTCTTTTTTGACTATCAGTGTTTTGGGTAATGATGGCAGCAAAAGCGAAAAGACTCTTATTTGCCTGTTTTTTCCTGTGCATTATCTAGAACTATCTATTTTAATCTATCTTGTAACCAAAATAATGGAAATGTGGTTTTTATTTTCACGGTAGGAGATGGAATAAACTGAGACTGCAGGACAGAGAGAAGTGTCTGAAGCTTGAAGACGATTCGGAGGAAAGCGATGCTGAATTTGACGAAGGTTTTAAAATGCCGGGTTTTCTGTTCAAAAAGCTTTTTAAGTATGTGTCATGTGCTCTTTCCTTTATATCTGTCATCAGGCCATTATGTACAAATTAGGAATTACACGGTAGTTACCTGTGGGCCCTTAAGGTACTTGCAACAATTTATTGCAAAATATAGATACTGTCAAATGAAATTTTAGCCACATGCTGTTCATTAAAATTAGATGATAATAAATTGACTAAAGTGCGCATTGGGTATGTTTATAAACTGATGAATCTGTATGGACCTGGCTCAGCAGACTAAAAGCAACACATTTAAAAGCCATTTACGTCGAGTTATTTTTTTGTTCTTAGTAATTTTAAGGGACCAAACCTCTAATTTCTTAAATCAGATTAATTAAGAAGAGCTGTATGTTAAAATCAATATTGGGAAGGTTTTTTTACTTCTATGTGGAAATAAAAAACTGTTGAGTTTATTTTCTGAGTGTTTTATATTGTACCTAAGGGTATAATACTTTTGAGCTGACCAAATGTGCATCTAAATATTTTATGTAGATGTTGTTCTCATGTCAAAGGAGGAGGTATAGGCACACACCTTCAGGATTAAGTTGCTATTTGAAACTGTTTCATATGGGAAGTGGCCGGTGTTAGCGACAGCCGGTGCTGCATGGTGGATGGCTGCCCAGGGCTTCCAAGGCCCGGGCAAGTCTCCGAGGTGAGTGTAAGCACTGAGGCACCTTTTCAGTCTCATCACTCCTGGGATTTACTTAACAAGGTACTTCAGGAAGCCTTCTCGATGCATATAGGAAGTTAAACCATTGAGTAGCCTTTCTGTCTCTTGATCATCACTTGGTAGTTGGGTGCAGGATGCACACTTCTTTCTTCGAGACGGTTACATTTAATCTCCTTCATAGGTTCAGCCATCAGCCACGCCCTAAACCTGTGCAAGGTGTCTGTTTAAGAGTAGCATGCTTTTTATATTTCCTCTTACAGAGCTTATGTTATGGTTTTAATTTTTCTCTCAGAGGGGTGAGGGGAACAGAGAGGGTAGGAGGTAATGATTTTATCCCACTAAACATAGGAAAGCTGAATCCTCAAGACGTGAAGTGTCTTGGTCAGGTTGCCATAGCTGGGCGGAAGAACTGTAAAGAAAAATCTGAATGTCTGGTAGTTTCTGTAGACATTTTATAGTCCTGAGAGATGGCTGCTTTGTTTATTGCTTCTCCCAAATGAGAATTAACTATGGAAAGGAGAATAAAGACAACGTTTATAGGTAACTCTTTTCATCTCTGAAGTGATTGCTTATTAAGGAACAGGCCAAATAGTGTCACTGTTGTACTAGCAAAAGGAATACCCAAATTACAGATTAAACTGATTTAACAAAGACAAGATACTTCTACATGTGTAGTAAGTGAAATGGCGAATATCCTCAAAAATCAAGTTGAATGTGCATTTTTGTATGAATGTGCAATTTTCTAGTAAGGAAATTTCACAGTTAATAGAACCAAACTTTGCTTACAAAGAGTATATAGGATTCATTGTATTGACTAACCCTAGCTTGTTTGTTTTTTTAAATTTGTCTTAATTGCATCTTCCTGGAAAGTATTTTGTTTTCATCTTTCATCTCTCAAAAACAGAATTTTAAATATTTCATAAATCTTATAAAACTTCTGTTCCTTTTCTTCTATATGAAAAAAATTAGTAGGGTTGATAGTCTCCATTTTTCTTTTATGATTAAGTTTTAGTTAGGCCAATTTAAGCTGTAGATATATTTTTATAATATTTACTGCACTCTGGAATTAAATTAACAAGATGTAGTTGTACACAAGGGAGTCAGAAGGTACAATTATCTGTTTAAGTGCTATTTTCTGCAAGATCATGTTTAACTTTTAAAATTCTGTTTTGAAAGTTTGCCTAGCAAATGCATTTGTCTGTATAATTTAGCAATCAAATGACAAACTTCCATCTTTTGACTTTACTTGTAGCCACACTAGTCAGTGCAATCGTGGGTTAGTGTGACAATGCCAAGATATACCAATTATCTGTGGTTATTTTGTGATGCTTTAGTCTCATGGGGGAGCCAGAGTATGGTAATTTCCTTACTGTTGTACAGTAGTTTGTAAAAATCTTTAACTTTCCCTAAAGAGTAATTGTTACATACTTTTCAAAGGTTCTGAAAACTGAATTCTATAACCTGCTTTCATTTAAAGTATGTGATTGGTTTACAGGGTTTATTATTAGGAAATGGAAGCAACAAAACCTAGGTCAGTCAGTGGCACTGCTGGAACCAGATCCCAGGCCCCTAACGCCTCATCCAGCGATACATGCCCACCAACCAGTGTGCTGTGCAGTCTGGGGGTCTTTACTGAAAGAAAGAGCCACACTTCGCCATCTTTGTACAATGTCCCCAGTTGTTGGGGATTTTCATGTAGTGATGTGACTTAAGGGCTGCCTGTTAGATATTTTTCCTTAAGACATTTCTTTAGTGTTAGTCATCTTCTTAGAGACACACAGTCATCTGCTGTTTGAATGCCCTTGGAGATGACATATGTAGATGAGAAAACACCCAGCACACTGTTGCTGCCTCTCCTGGGTCATGTGGAATCCAGATATCCAGACTCCCTCTGGGATACCAGACTGGTCACAATTTCTTATTCCTTTCATGATTTCTTGACTGCTTCTCTCCAGAATCTTCCCTCCAGGTTGATTGGCCCCAGACAAAGAGAGGTGTTGGACCTCTGTTGGATGGAGGCAGTGTGGTAGTGAAACACTGGAGTGATCCCTGGGAGATTTTGGTCCTACTCTGCCCAGAAGAGCTGTCCATAGTTGTTCTGTACCTCAGTAAAAGGAGGTTGAGTCTGGATTGACTAGGATTTAGTGATTCTGGAAACTGATTGTACATTGGTATTTTGGAGATTTTTTCGAATACATCTTTTTCCAAAGCTGAGATTAGTCTAGGGTAGCCAGTTTACACCAGCTTTTATTCTATATCTGGGTTTCTTATCTTCAGCACAACTAACATTTTTGGACCAAATCATTCTTTGTTGTAGGGACTGTTCTGTGCATTGTAGGATGCCGAACAGCATCTTTGGCCTCTACCCACTACATAACAATTTGATTTTCCCAGTTCTAACAACCAAACGTGTCTTGAGGTATTGCCAAATGTTCCCTAGGGAGCCAAATAACCGCTCTTTGAGAACCACTGGTCAAAATTACCTCTAAAGTGGAATCACTTTGGAATGAGAAGTTCTGGATTTCAATTCTGCCTTGCTCATTTTTTTTTTCTAGCAGTGTGACCTTTGGCAAGTTACTTAACCTCTCTGTACCTTTGTTTCCTAACTATAAAATGGGCTGATCATCTCCGTGCAGGGTGGTTTTGAGACTATATCCAGACCACCTGGCCTGGTGCCTGCCCGACAGTAGGCTTCTTATGTGGTAACCATTATTCTCTGATTACATACCATGTGTTAACAGAACTCGTCCCTTTTCCCAAATTAGATGATCTTTTATCCATACTAGCCTTTATTGTGCTTTGATTTTTAATCCTCTTTTCCAGGGTACATATTCAGTGTGTAAATTATAATTAATTTAGCAAACTTAATCAGCAGCAAAATTCTCATTCAGAGTTTTCCTTATGTGATAATACTGGCAACAGCTAGAGTCAAACTTTTGGAATTAATTTGCGGAATACTGGGGGAAAGTTAATTATGACTATTTACTGAGGAGAGATTAAATACAGCCAGTTTAACAAGGACTGAAGTCCATAATGAGATTTTAGGAAGACGTACCATGCACTGAATGGTAAACATTTGGGCAGTAAAATGACAACAAAGCCACTTTCTTCTAAGCTGGGAAGCTCATTAGCCTTGGTATTTTCTTTGAAAAAAAATCCTTTAGATTTCATTGTCTTTTAATTTAAGTTTTTTGCTTTAGATTTTTTTTTACTTGGCATATAATCTTCATACTGTTCCACAATGTTTAATCTTTCTTTCACAAAAGTGCTTTTTCCATAATTCCTTTTTTTAACTTTGTTTCTAGATTGTAGATTGCTGTTGATGGAGAAGGGAAAATACAAACTGCTGTTTTTTAGAGGGGAATATATTATTTCTCTTTGACCTCTACTCCTTGTTTTAATAGCTCTGATCTTTTTGTATCTATGATAAAGTCCCTGAATCAAGTTCTGCTTTAAAATATTCAAAAGACCTTTTGTATTGTTGACTCTTTAAACTGTTCTTTTTTTGCATCTGCTAGTAATATGACAGAATCATCTCTATGTACTAATTTTATGAGCAGCCCTATTATTCAGACTTGTTTATGTCCTTAAAATTTAATTTAATTTTTTCTATCAAAAGATAATGTGATTACCAAGTGACTTTACAACAGTACATGTTGTAAATTGTGGTGTCCTCTGTCCTGTTTTTTGATGCTGTTCAGATTGAACAAGTAAATATTAGTGCCTCTTTTTCATAGAAAAATTATTGAAACTGTATATAACTAAAAATACTTGAGTTTTTTCCAGAAAGATATTGAATAAAAGATAATAAATTTATGCTTGTTTACGAAGCTATTTCTAATGTTGAAAAAGAAATGAAATAGTCCCTAATTACCCTATCTATCAGTTTAATTAGAAATGTTAACGTTCTATAAAGAAAAATTTGTGATTTTATGCCTAGGTAATCAAAAATGTATGACCTTATAAATATAATACTCATGTAAAACACACATCCGGCATGTTTCTCTGACTGGTACTAGAACCTAGCCAAATGATTAATTCATGAGTACTTTCTGTTATGATCTGTATTATCCACCATTTGCCATTTTCTTTTTCTTGTTGGTGTTTGTTGTTGTAGGTACCAGCAGACAGGTGTTAGGTGGCTGTGGGAATTGCACTGCCAGCAGGCAGGAGGAATTCTGGGAGACGAAATGGGACTGGGCAAGACCATCCAGATAATTGCCTTCTTGGCAGGTCTGAGCTACAGCAAGATCAGGACTCGCGGTTCAAATTACAGGCAAGTGCTCCTCTGCAGACTGTCAGTCTGTGGAGCTTAATTAATATTTCATCAGATGTATTGCTGTAGAGGAGGGTCTTGTGAATTATTGATGACATTTCAATTACAATATTCCTTTAATTCTTTTAGTGGGGGACATCAAAGGAAAATTTTTACGAGACAATGGAGCTGTAGGGCAGGAGAAATTAAACATGTAACACTTTTAATGAATTCCAGGCATTGATGCTTCATTTTGCAGATGAGCCCCACTAGATATTTTGGGTCAATACAGTGTCTAAGGTTAGCTTCTACAAATGGATTGTTTACAAACTCAATTACGTTAATATCAATAGTTTACACAATATGGAATTTTAAATTAGACATAATACCTTTAGTTCCATTTATTAAATTTTACATTAAAATATTTGTTCTGGCAGGAGACCAGGTGAACATTACAGGAAGAACAAAGTCTGTTCGTGGGGAAAGTTGGAGCTTTGGAGAAGCCATTCTCCCGAATTTCTTTTATAATCAGTGTGCGTGACAGCATTTAAAGACTGCTTTTTTTTTTTTTAATGAAGTTACTTGTCTGCTCACTATGCTTTCTACACCCTCTCCCATCTTTAAGAATTTTATATAAATTTTAAAGCCTAAGTGACTGTCTAAAGTGATAGAAAATTATATTTAGATTAAATCTTTATTTAGGAATTTAAGTAAACTATTAAAGCTTTAGTATTCTGAAAGAATAAGCATTTAAACTGTGCTAGTTCAATATGGTAGGACTGAAATACTTTATCTTGAAATACAGTGAGCATTTCTGTATTTAAGCTGTAAAGTGGCTTTATGTAAGTCAGTATTGGTAAAAATAGGTAAATTATGTGGGATATTTAATCTTGAACCAGATAATCCCAGAACTCCTTGGATTCCAGTAGGCTTCTCTAATGAGAAACAGCAAGATAATTACCAGATGGTTATGTGGTAGAAACCTCAGGCATCACTAGATATGATTCTGAGACTCCTTTAAAACAGTGTCAGTGAGCCTGAAGTCAGCGACCACAGAAAGTTACCATCCTGCGCTCTGGTTCATCGACAGAGAAATATTTAGTCGAGAGCTAGAAACAAACCATGAACTAGCGAGGAAAGAACTTTTTTTTTAATCTTTGGAGTTTAGTGCTTAGTTTTTATTCCTTACTCTTTCATTAAGTTAGCAGATCAACACTTCTCATGAGGAGTATTTGAAGTTTTAGAATATTTTAGAAATATTTATAGAGATGCAGGAAGGGGAGAAAACGTTTGGAGATTTTTAAATACTGAATGTTGTTTTTATTACAAGGAAGTTGTGTTGATGTGAAGGTTTTTCTTCAAATATTAAAATTCTTTTAACATTTTGCCTGGAAACACATGAAAATATTCCAGCCCAAGTGAAAAGTCAGAGTCGAAGATGGGCATTTAGTATTTTCTTATCTATGACTGTCATCAACTTAGCATTTTTTTAAATGCTGTGTTCTAAATAGCCCTTTGGTTGACTTGGCTCCATAACTCTACTTGGGTTTTTTTGATAACTAGAATGTCCCACACTGCCCCAGATGGTTTCTAGGACTGTCTTTCTTTCCTTAAATGATTTCTGGGATTTTCTTATTTCCCATCTCGTTTCTTCCCTTCCCTTCTTATTATCATGAAACTTGTGTGGAGTCTAATACTCTGGGCCTCAGAAACCTAAAGTCATCCCTGCAGTGTAGTTTTGATCTAAAAATTAAAACATGCTCTCTTGAGTGGTGACAATCCTACTAGGAGTGAAGTCAGGGCTAATAATGAGCAGCAGCTGTAATCAATTAACTATCAATGCTCATATCCTCTTTTCCATAATGAAATAGTGTGGCACGTTGGACTATAGCCCAGATTGTCTTTATTAAAATAGTATTGGTACAAGTGGCTTCCTAGAATGCAGTTTTATATCAGCCCAACAACTGGGCTCTTTATGAATAGAGGTGTACTGAGGAGCTTGGTCCCCTCCACTTCCATGTGCCAGAGCAAATTGTTTAACATTTTTCTGACAATTTTGTAACGTATCCTCCCCTGAAACTAAGTGGACTTGAGTTCTCCTCTATGTTTATGTCCTAAAGAAGAACAGTCAGATGAATAGTCAAATGAAATTCCACGTGAGCTGGCATTGCTTCATCGGCTCTGTACATTTTCTCTGAACTCTTGTGAGCTGTAGATTTTTGGGCCTAATCTGAGATAGTGTTAGTCTTGCAATTTTAAGGTCCATGATCACTGAAACAGTGTAAGTCTCTGGGATCCCAAGGAGAAAGTTCATGGTTAAAACAATTGTTTTCGTTTTTTTTAATGTGTTTTGTATGTGTGTTTGTTTTTAAAAGAGGGAGAAGCATATTACATGTGGTTGTGTTCCCAGTTCATAATGTACACACTCTCTTCTTTTCACTTTGCCATTCCTGTTGTAATCATAGGCCCCCTGAATTTTATGATGGAGAGGAAATAAATTATTTACCTTTCAAACTTCAGTTAATACTTTAAAGTCTTGGATATCATTTAGTAAATTCCTAATTACAAATAAATGGCCCAGAAAAATTAATAAACTTTCAAAGGTAAGTGTTTTACTTTGTAATCCTGGTAGATTCTAGGCTGTGAATAGCAGATTTCCATCCTGCCAGTTGAAATATTTGACCTTGGAGCTATTGGCTTGTCCTAAATTCATTAGATAATCAATGATAATCAAAGATGAAAGGAATTCTAGCCAGTTTGGTCAGTGATGCTAATCACTGTAGTACATTTAGCCGTTTCTTATGCTCATCTTCCTGGTATTGAGGGTTGGAAAGGGTGGATGAGTTGATGTGACTGTTGATAGATCTGATTGCCCCTTCTGTGGTTCAAGAACAATCTAGGTTTGCTCCTAGATTTCCACTCAGCGTGAAAACCTCCCTCATCTTCTAATAGACAGAATGGTAGGAATTGAAGGGCGTAATAATGCCAGATAGATGTTCAGCCAGAATAAAATATTGGCCTTAAATGACAAAGTGTGAGTCATCAATGTAGTGGTTTACAGGAAGCATGTTATAAAAAGATAAAAAATGCTGTATGACCTAAAAAAGCATATGTATGTATTTATGCTTATTTGAAAGTGAGTTTGGTTTTAAATATTTTAGATGGGTTTTGATTGGCTGTTTCCTAATCTCTGCTAATTACATACTGATGATAACTCTCTTGTTCTTGGAGGATATAAAGAAGCTGGCACATTTAATCCTTTAGAAAGGAGTATTGTCATGGAAGGGGCCAGGGCAGAGTCACGCTCTCCCCAGGGAGCTTGAGGGGGGCGCCTGCACTGGACCTGCCCTTGGTGAAGAGCAGAGCACATCTAGGAAATCTGCGGGAAGTGTCAGAGTCTGGTGCAGGCTCTGGCTTCTGTAGTCTGAGCCATTTCTAAGGAGCAGAAGGGCAGCTGCAGTGGCTGTAGCTGGAGGTTGAGAGGGTTTAGAAGTGGGTGGAGGCATTTTGTTGCATTGGAGTATAGGGGTAAGCTTCATTTAGGTTTTGGCCTGTTTTTCTATTAGAACTGTAAGGTACTTTTTAGTTCTGCAGAAGATTATTTTTAGTTTTTCAAGTACTGTGTGATTTACTCTGAGTAATTTACAAAAAATTTTTTTTAAGTTCAGGAATCATTTGTCGAGCTGTAGCAAGAAAATAAAAATCACTCATGATCCCCCAACTCAGAAATTAATCTCTTTCAACATTTCAATATATTTTCTTCCAACCTTTAAAAAAATATTTTCATTTAATAAAGCCAGTATTCATTAATTACCTCCTGTGGTCTAGGCATTGAGATTGTTGGAAGAAGAGGCTGTCCCTATAACCTTAAGGAGCTTAGGGAGGATCTAACACACAGTTACAATAAGGGTGATACGTGTTATGATAGAGTTAGTATGAGGTCCTAACTAGCGCGGATGTGCCGAGGAAGGGTCCTTAACCCAACTAGAGAGAAAGGGACAGGGAAGACTCTGTAGAAGAAGCTGAGGGCTGAAGGACAAGTAGACGGTAGCTAGGATAAGAAGGTAAGAAGGGACAGGGCATAGGTCGAGAGGTCAGAGGAGTATGCACTTTGTAAGAACTGAATACTGTGCTAGCAGGTGGAGTGCTGAAGCACAGGGAAGATGTGGGGGTGGGGGCAGGGAGACAGGTGAGGCTGAAGAGGTGAGCAGAGGTCAGTCCTCGTAGTCTCATAGGCCAGGTTAAGGTGTTTAGACTGTCCCAAGAGCAGTGGGCAAACATTAAAAGGCTTTTAGGATTTTTAAGCAAAGGGATGAGGCATTCAGATTTTGCTTTTTTGAAATGGTGGTGCTAGAAAGTGCTGTTACCCAGGTAAGAGATGATCGTGGCCTGAACTGGAGTATCAACAGCATAGACAGAGAGATAGGGTGACTTTGAGGGGGATTTAGGGGGTAGACATGACTGTGAACTCAGTGTAGGTTGGATACCGTGGAGAACAAGAGAGGCAGACCAAGGATGAGGCCTGGATTTCCAATTTGGACATCTGGAGAATGGGTGACATTTCTTTCCATTGGATTAGGAAACATGGGAGGAGGGCAGGGTGGGAGGAGAATGACAGGTGGTGCCGTGGGGACAACTAAATGGAGATACCAGCCAGCAATAAGACATCGAAGTATGTGGTACTTTTGAGTTCAGGAGAGAGATCTGGGCTGGAGACCTAGATTTGGTACCTTCAGTGTAGAGGGAGTAATTGAAACTGTGGGAATTAATGAGGTAGCACGGGGAGAGTATGTGCAGTGTGCATCCAGCTTTAGATCATCAACAGCCTTGTTGAGCAGAAAAAGGTAGGGGAGGGGAAGAAGGACAGTTTACAGAGTGCCAGTGACTCTGCTCCAGAGTGAGTGAGAGGTAGGCCATATGGGTCTCCAGTGTCCTCAATCAGTTTTGGCTCCCAGTGGCCTCTTGCAGCACAAGCTGAGTGTGGATCTAGTATTGAAGAGAGTCCCATATTTAGACTTCTGCTTAATTTTCATCATATGCACTAGCTAGCACCGAACTCCTGGCAAGACTGAAGATGAGGCAGCCGTAGCAGTGGGAGCATTGATGAGGCGAGTATGGGCTCACAGGCACAGGTGACGGACTGTTCTCAGACAAGAAGAGGGATGCCTGTTCCATTGTGACAGGAGGGAAGGGGGGTGGGGTGGTGCACATTCAGTCAGGTACCCGTGGTGTACAATGTATCAGGATATTTTGACAGCAAGTGAATAAAACCTGGCCTCAGATTGGGTGACACGTTCACAATAGGTGTGATATACCTAAAAACCTACGGGGGGGTGGACTGTAGAGCCAGCATGATCAGCAGCTCCGTGTCATCAGGGACCCAGGTACTTTAGTGTTCTCCTAAGGCCAGTTCTTGTGGTTTTAAGATCTCCTTGTGCTATAGCCCAACTGCCCAGCGGCCATTGGGCTGTTCCTTGTTCACGTGCAGCGGGAGAGACCAAGAGAGAAAACTCTTCCCCAACTTAGAGTGTAAGTCCTTCCTTACACTGAGTGAGCCGGTCTTACCAGGTCCCCGCGTGGACTGGTGAGCATCGCCAGGGGAATACTGTGTGCTGGCAGGCTGTAGATGGACCAGGATTTCCACCTCTGTCCTCTTCACCATATCCAGACAGTGGTCAGAGTCCTATCAAGTACCTGTCTGGGAAGAAAGAGGAGATACCGGCACAAAATTCTGGTTCTGTTAGGAAGGAGACAGAGGAGAAACGGGTGTTGAGATAGCGGCCACGACTGCTCGCCAGCTACCTATGTGTATGTGAATTGGGGTGATTCCATAAATAATTTTGTTTTTTAAAGGACTTATGAGCATTTTTCCAGTTTGTTAAACATTCTTCAAAATGATTGTAATGGTTATATGATATTCCATCTTTTTTAACAAACCCTTAATAGTATTTACTATGTGGCACTGTTCTAAGCACTTTATAGATATTAACTGATTTAATCTTCATATAACCCTATATGATCAGTACTATTTTTATTCCCATTTAGGTGAGAAACTCAGGTTCAGAGAGGTTAAATAATGTGCCCAAGATCACACAGTTAGTGTGTGCAGAGCTGGGGTTCGGACCCAGGCAGTGCTTCTAACCACTAGCCTGTGCTGTAGTAAAGAAATGGGATGGTTTATTCAACCCTTCTCTTGTTGACGGACGTTTAGGTAGCGCCTGCTTTTCCAGTGTACATAATGCTACAGTGTGTATCCCAGCACACAGATGTTGTCTGGGATTATTGGGTCAGTGTGTGCCTGTTGTTAAGGCTCTCACTATGTGGTGCTCAGCTGCTGTCCACAGGAATGTGCAGCTTGCACTGTATTCGTGTGGGCTTTCCAGTAGAAACAGTCACTGTGCTGCTCCTCCGCTGGCTTTTTCATACTGTGGCGAAGCGAGCAGATGACGTAGTGAAGGAGCAGGCTGCAGCCACCAGAAGACTGGCTTCTAGGCATCGCTCCATCTGGAAACCACGTCGCCTTGGGCACACCAACCCTCAGAGCTCCCAGACGCTAGAGGGGGTCTGTCCTGCTTACTTCCCAGGGCTGAGATTGAAATTCTGTGGGTGAAAACTCGTGGTAGACTCTAAAGCTTCACATGAATTTAAGATACTCTTATGTTCACTTAGGTTAAGATACACTCTGTAATACCATCACTAATCTGGAATAGAAGAGGAAGGGAAAGTATTTGTTACATAATTTTTGTTTGATTTTTACTTTACTATAGATGCTATCTTTTAATGTATCAGCTGGTGTTTTCTCTTTAATACTTGCATCCACTATTGGTAAATGGGATTGTACAAATTTCACTTACTAGATTTTTAACCCCAATAGCTTTTTCTTTAAAGAAAATGTCAGTACATTTCCATAGCTAGGATTTTCTTTTTTGAACTGTTAGGTTTTTGTTTGTTTCTTTTTTTGTTTTTTGGCAGTTGATCATCCATACGCTGTCATTCATGGTTGTGTTTTCTTCTTGGATGTTTTGGGTGCAGGTTTGAGGGGTTGGGTCCGACTATAATTGTCTGTCCAACGACAGTGATGCATCAGTGGGTGAAGGAATTTCACACATGGTGGCCTCCGTTCAGAGTGGCAATTCTGCATGAAACTGGCTCCTGTACCCACAGAAAGGTAACATTACAATACTCAGTGCCTTTTTGTTTGTTTTGTTTTAAAGCCTTCCATTTTACGTGTTTGTTTTTTCTTTGGTCCATGTATTTCTGAAATGTATGTTCCTGTGTTTCTTTCCTGTATTAAACTTATTGTTACCGATTTAATTTAGAGCTCTGTGTTTTCAAAACAATGAAGGTAGGTTTATCATTCTAACACTGTCTCGTGGTGTCAGGACATGTCTCTTGTCCAGTGAAACACAGCTGGGTGCAGGCAGGACGCCACAGCCTGAGAGCGTAAGGGGGGCTGTAAATCAGGGGCTTACATAACAGGTCACTGGCTGGATGTGGGGCATTAGCGGCTTTAAACAGTTTTAGGAAAGTGGATACAAAATGTAATATAACTCTTAATTGGTAAACTCATTTGTTAATATACTTTTAAAACATATTTTTAATGAAAAGAACAACCTGCTGTTTTGAGAGTTTTACAGTTTGTATTGTTTGTTAAGTTGCTTTTTGTTGTCCGAATCCTTGATCATCATCTAAATATCATCACTGTATTTTGAAAATTGTATTTCCTCACTTATTTGGAGTTTTAGCCAGTTATCAGAAAGAAGGTTTATCTGTGCTCCTGATAGGTTGTATTATGCTTTTTTAATTCTCTCTCTGTCTCACTATCTAGACTGTAAGCTCTGTAGAAGAGGGACTGTGTCTTAGCCATTTTTCTATCACAAGTGTGCCATAAGCATTTGCTGAATTAAGTCATTACGCATTGTCACTATGGGTTTGCAGGCTACTTTATTGAAAGAAGTGGCAGTTTGTTATGAGTTCTTTCTTTCTTGTCTTTGGATCTCTTGCATGAGCTCTCACGTATACCCATGAAGGCAGTGCTGCTCAAAGAGCTACTGGACCTTGGCCCCCCTGAGCTAGACACACACAAGCCACTAAACCCCAGTGGCTCTGGAATTTTGCCAATACGCCTTTTCCTCCAAATTCCCATTGTGTTTGTGATCCTGAGTAAGCAGAACTTTGCTCGACGTGAATCAGGGCTATCTATAATTTGGTAGCTAGCTTAGGTTTGGTGAGATGGAATCCTGCTTCTACTAGCTATTGTTAAATCAGCTGACTTTGCCCTGAATTTTAAATGGTAAGTGGAAAACAAACTGAGTTAAAATAATTAATGAGGTAGGGTAAATGCTATGATCAAAAAATTGATTTTTAGCGGTGTGAACATAATAGTTTAGATTGTTTTTCTAGTCACACTAAATTGTCATAACTATTGTGTCATCATCCTTTTAGAACATTTTTGATTCCTTTTTTCACTTCTGTTGTCTGTTGATGTCTCTTAATGTTTTGTATTGCAACATCCTGCAGTGGGATTCACTAGTTGGTGTTTGTCTTTAGAGGGCAAATTTTTCCTATGTAGTTCTTTATCCTTTTCTTTTCTTTTGGGGCTAGTGAAGCTATTTCACACCTTCACCTGTATCAGGGCTTACCTGCATTCCCTCTTATTATAACCTGAAGAACTAGCTTCTTGTAAATAGAATACATTGACTCATTAGTGGAAGTAGAATTGATATTGGTCAGTGTCTCTGTTGGTGAGACTTGCTTTCTTGTTTAGGGAGCAAAACCTTAAAAAATAGATATTTCACTTTTGTTTGCAATGATTCCACCTTCTGAGGCTGTTTTGCACACACAGACACATGCATTCATGTGATTGTTCATAAATTTTTTAGTGCTTTACTGTTTCCTAAGGACTTCAACTTGAAGTTTCTTACTTAACTTTCGAGGAAAAGCGGTAGACTTGTGTTTTTACTCTGACCCTTAACTCTTTCTCCTGTTCCTTTTCCATTGTAAAGTATCTTAGACCTGTAAAGGTGTAAGCTGTTATGCAAAAGATCAAAAAGGTGTTCTTCTGCATCTTTGAAACCATACTCTCGACTTAGAAACACAGTTTATTATTTGTTTATTATTAATATTAATATCAGTTTGTTATTTATGATGATGACACATTGAGAATGTGTTAATTCCTTTGCACCTGCCTTCCAAGATCAAAACTCTGACTTCTCAATTCAAACACCAAAAGGGCATATGATCTTTCTGCTCCTTCCTTTTATATTTATATGTACAGATCTTTGTCAATGCCCCACACATGCCTTTTGGCTTGCAAATGTGTGTTAGGTTGCAAAAGAGTTTATGTTTCTTATACATATTTCAGATATTCTCTCAGTGCCGGTCTGACCTCTAACCCAGCATCTAATGTCTGGCTTCTTTCCATCCTTACCAGCTGAGATCCCTTTTTGCCATGGGGGAGCTTTCTGTGCTCACCAGCTGTCCTGCCTAAATGTAATGGTGGCACTCTGGGATGGGGACATTCAGTGCTAGAGAAAATAGGAAATAGAAGAGAATTTCTCTTTAGAAAACTTAAAAGAGTAATAATGCCAGAATTGTTTTATTTATGATTCAAGTAGATTATCTTTTCCTAGTGATTTGTTGTAGCTAGTATGACATAAAATTTTGAAAATTTTTCATTTAGAGCGCAGTTATCAAATGATCAAACAGTTTCTCATGGAGCACATCTATCGTCCTTCTTCCCTAAATTGCCTTTTAGCTTTCCACCTCGCTCACCGTTTGATCCTATGTTATCTTTGTTGATAGTCTCTTTGATTAATAGCATAATTTAGAATTATCAAATGTACACCCAGCAACCTTGCAAAAAAATATGTGGCTAATATTTTTAGCCAAATGATCAAATCAGATAAAGACATTTTCAGGCTTCTGAGTCTCCTTTACTGGTCAGTTGAAATCTCATTTAATAGGAATCTAAGATTTTCTTTTTCTCGTTATGTTTTGTGATCCCTTTTTTCTAACATAGAGAAACTTGTTATATGAGTCGATTAATATTTATTTGTTAAATAACTAGAAACACGATATTCCAGGTGTTTGATGCTGTTAGGGCTCCAAAAAATGGATATGATATTTTTAACTGACCTTGAAAAGCTAACCATTTTCTTGGGGAAAGAAAATATATGAAAAGATAATAAAAGGAGGCAGTTTTGTGATACTTATCCCATAACTCACAGTGGGTGGTGGCATCTTTAGCACTGTGTTGTAAAGTTTATTTAATTATTAAGGACCCTATTTTTAATTTGTTGGCAGATGTATAACGAGAAATTTCATGCTTATATTCTGAAATGGTTGTCACTTTATATCTTTCCCACCTTTTTCTGCTATGTGGGATATAGTAATTCTGTGGAATATTTTGGATAATTCAGTTTTATCTCATTTTGATCAATTCATGGCATTTAGAGGCCTACAACATTGACCTAAAGGTTTAAAAGCATAGATTTTGTAATTCCCAGACCAGGGTTTGAGTCTTGGATCTGCCATTTTATGGTTTTTGTGACCTTGGGCAAGTCACCTAACTTCTCTGAGCCTAGTTTGATCTCCTGTAAAATGGGTATTTTTGGTAATTTTGTGAGGACTTGTTGGGTTAATATGTGTGCACAAAAAGCTTAGTGTGGGCCTCAGCATATAAGATTTACTGAGGTAATTCTTACTATTAGAAACAAAGAATGTTGTAGACCTCTTCATCTCGGTAGTTGAGAAAAGACAAGATATCTGATGCTTCTGACTGATTCAATATAAATACATTCTAGATAGGTTCATACCTGCTTTATCAAAAATGTTCGTGGTCACTCATGTCTAGACATTTTCCTCATGTCCAGATACTTTGGGTCCCAAATGAAAATAGTGAAATAGAATGTTAAGATTCTGTTTGGGAAATGCAAGGTGTGATTAAAGAACAGACCACACAAAAACTTGGCCACCTGATGAAACTGCCGTCACGTGTTCTTTAAAAGGCCCATTTTCTGGAACGCTAGAGTAAAAAGATTTGGCTTTTTAAAATGCTAGAAGGGAGTCGAGTAAAAACACAACAAAAGTAGAAAAGGGCCACCTGGTCCCTCAAGCATCCTAAATATTTCAGACCCATTCCAAGTACACAAATTATAACGCAAAATGGTATGATTCCTGTTAACTTCAGAGACAGTGTATACACCTGGTACAAGAAATGATAGATGCTGTGCTTGTTCTGTGAGGTATATTGTAAAATTATGTTGCCAGAACCCTTTTTTTCTTCATTGTCAGCACAAATCCTTGTTTATTAAAGATTTAGCTTGAAGGAAATTTTAATTAATTACAGGTGCAGTAAATCCTGCCTGGGAAGCTGCCGTGCTGCGTTTCCCATGAATGGCCTTCATGTGCCTGTGCTCCTCTCGGCGCTCCCCGCTCCCTGACAGTGTGATTTATGGCTGTTGTTTTCCACCAGTCCACTGTTTGCCCTCTAGGAGGGATTGGTCTCCTGAGCCTCCATAATAACAGCAGCACTTTCACAGACATCTTTTAATGACAACAGCGCTGCATTCAGTAAGTCAGGCTAATTGCAGATGTACCCTATTAATTGCAAAAACTAGGAGAGGTTACATATTTTACAAGCTTTTAATTTGAAACCGCCCGAGATGATTTGTCTTAAGTGTTTGGATAGAGACGTCCATAATATTCACCAATTCACCATTATTGAAACTCCAGTCTAGGCAGTTGTAGAATTCTGAGATTGAATCAGGTGAAGACAAATAGTCTTAGATGTGTTTTTACCCAGTGGCTGTTAAGTGGAGGTTATATTTTCAATGAGGACGTTTAAAAAAATTTCTTATTCTTTTTATAGAAGTGTCTTCTTAGTTCTTATCCAGCATTATACATCTTTCTGAATATAGTAGAAATTCTGTATTTCTATAGCTAACCGTACAGAATTTTCCAAATGAACTTTGATCCTTAAACATGCAAAAGAAACTAAACATGGTTCCAGTGGTATGTATTCGAGCCATGGTTCCATGGCTCAGCATCTCGTTTGTTTAACTGTGGTAAAGTGGTGTCTAGAATCCTGTTGGAGGTGGCATTCCATGGCGGTTAATGGAATAACCATGGGGAGTCTTCGCATCCAGCAGTTACGAGTTCCAGGCTCCATGAGCAAGTGGACCCACATTGCAGGGTTTGGCTGTGATCCAGTGAACATTTTATAAATGTGAGTGATAATTTAACTTCTGCTGTAGGTCAAGCCCCAAACAGTTCCAGTTGTTTTCATGTCCCTTTTCTCAGCATACACACAGCTCTGTGCCTGGAGTAGAATGGGCATGGAGCATTCCCGTGTTTCAGTTTGCCTTTGTCTCATGCCCTACCTGCTTCATACTTCCAGCAGCCGCTCCTCTCCGGGAGGGGATAGTGGGGATAGAGTTGGGATAGCTGCCTACCCAGAATCTCATTGGAAAATTGAGGTGTGGAGGAACTATTGAAATCAACTCTGGCTTCTAAAAGTCGTGGGCCTGGTAGGGTGAGGTGCTCGAGGTGGAGCAGTGCATCTTTGGACAGCCTGCTTTCTTCCCTGGGCACTAGCACCCTTGGCGGGGCCGGTGGCGATGGAGTAGCAGTGTAGTCGTGGAGTAGTGGACGAAGCCGAGTCCTCAGAGAAACTATATGTGTGCGTGCAAGGCTGTAAGCCCTGATGTATTACTGCTGAATTCATCATGAGATAAAAAGTCAGGAAACGGTTAAAGCAGGTGTGGTCTTCAATGTAGCACTGTGCGGGCATTGAAAATTGTGAAATACTTCCTAGATGGCAAAATAGTAGTCACAGTAATGATACAGCTCTCGCCTGTCAAACCTTTAATAGGTACTAGGTATTATAGTTATTCTAGTTATTGTAGTTTTACTAGTTATTGTAGTTGTTCTCTAAAACAATTTTATTAACTCTGAAGTTTTGAGTGTATTATGCATATGAGAAGATGGTTTCCTCCTTTTTATGTTTCTCTTGCAAAATTTTCTTGCCCATTTGTACTCTTTTGTACTCTATTGAATTAAAAAACATTCTAATCCTGGTATATTAGATAATATAACATTTGTATGATTGTGATTACATGAATTATTTTATTAGGTTTCCTAATATTTAGCTGTTCTTACATTTCTGTGATAAGCCTTACTAGTTTAATATATGGCTAGATTTTATTTATAAAGTAATAGATCTCTAGTGTGTTGTGTCTATCAGTTTTGAAAACAGGGTTTTGCTGTCCTTATAATAATGATTTGGAATGCATTCTGTCTTTTTCTGTATTTTGGAACAGTTTAAATAACAGGATTGATTCCTGCTTTCACTCATCAAATTCTTTGGGTCTGGTCAACTTTTGGTGGGAAGAGCAGAACATCTTTTTCAAATTCTTCAATATTAGTCTGATCAGTTTGTCTCATTTTTCTTGGCTCCGTTTTGGTAATTTATTTTTTTAACAATCCTCCTCTATCACAACGCTTAGATTTTTTTGGCATTAGATTGCAGGCAGCGTTGGTTAACATTTTTGTGTTGTCTACATCTATGCTCGTGCTTTTGGACATTGCACATGCTGGCATCTGTTCTTTGGGCTGACTTTTCAGAGGTTTGTCTGTTTTATTTGGTCTTTTCAAAGAGTTATTTAGTTTTTTGCTTTATCAATTCTGCCAGGTTTTTTCTTTAAGATTCACTAATGTTTGTTTCTATCTTATGAAGTCTCTCATTTTCCTTTTAGCAGATTGCATTGACTCCTCAGTTTGGGTTCAGCCTTTCTGAGTAGAGGGTAAAGAATGAGGTTTCTTTGTGTGTCTACAGCTCTGCTGATGGCTGTTGAAGGGCGCTCGCAGATGTTATACTCAGATCCTTTGTATTCTGATTTTTAAACGTTTTGTTTTCTTTAATCTTGCTTTCTCTCTTCTGCTCTATCAAACTGAGAGCCTTTGGGCAGGTCCCCTGCAGGCTGTGGATGGACCACTTTGTCACCGCAGCTCTAAGGACTTTGCTTTCCTATTTTGTGGCAGTGCTTTTTGGTGGGTAAAGGTTCATGGCTCTTCTTTCTTAGTATGTTGTCTTCTTTAAAATGCAAAATATCCCTCATTTTTCTATTCAGTTCTTTGTGTCTGATATTTATATTTCTAATCTTGCCCTGTTTTTGTTTGCATTTCCATTATCTTTGATAATTCCCGTATTTTCAACTTTGAGTGCCAATCCAGTTTGGGTCTCTCTTAAACATGAGGCTGCGTTTTGGCCACACTTGCCCAGTGGAACGTCTTGCTGCTAATACCCTGCTGTCATATGGAGACCTCGGGTATGTTTAGTCTGAAACCAGCCATCTTATTTTCTATTTTCTATTTTCTATTACTTTTTTCCCCTGTAGTGGTTGTGATAGTTCTACAATCTATTTCTTTTCTACTATTTATGCTGGAGTAGCAACTCTTAATTAGTAAATGGGCATAAATTTTTTACAAATGTATTTCAATCTGTTTTTCTCTCGCATTTAAGAATTAAAGAGTATATGTCACTTATGCCCCATTCTACCCTTAGACAGGGTGGGATGTTTAGTACACTTTTATTTTCTCCTATTCTCGCTCTAGGTTTTGTTAAACTAAACCAGAATTATAGTAACACTTAAAAATATATCCCTTTTTATATTTTAGCTCCTTTCTTAACAGTTTCATTAGTATTTAAAATAATTTTAATATTTACTTACTGTTTTAATAATTTAAAGAACTGGTATGTATATTACATGTAATTTTCCCTTGAAAATTTTTTCTTTTATAATAAAGTACGAGGCAGTGTTGCCTGATATCTAGTTAATACTAGCTTTGGAGTTGGCTGCCTTTCTACATTCAAATCCTGACTCCACTACTTAGCATCTGTGACCTGGTATGTTATTTACTATCTCTAAGCCACAGTTTGTTCATCTGTAAAATAGGGGTTGGTAAGAGGACCTCTGTCCTCTTGGAGTTGCTGTGACTGCTCCATCTGTAATGAGCATTACAGGTCGGGGAGCTCAGCTGTCTGCTCTTCTGCAGAGCGCAGCATCCCGGACACACTGCCTTCTTCCACCCCTGTAAAGGGACCACGTTCTTTTAGTGACTCCATGCTTGCACTGGCTGGATATAGCGTACTGTACCTAGCCCATCTCTTGCTGCTTTATTTTCTGTCCTTGCCTGTATGAAGGTGGAATTTATTTACTTTTTCTGTCAAGCATGACTGCTAGCTTGGATCAATGCAGAATTCCAGGGTCACTGCTTTCCCCCTAGAATTACGGAAAGATTTTCCCTTTGCTTTCTGACATTTTTAGTGTAGCAGAAAAGATGTCCAGTGCAGGTAGAGTCTTTTTCCTCTAAAGGGGATTTTCTTCCTCTATTTTGTTCTGACTAGAAGCAACAGCATTTTCTCTTTTTTTTCTTTATTTTTGTAATTCAGACGTCTGGTAGGTCTATGCCTAGATATGCCTCTTTTCTCAGTGTTTCTGCCTGACACTCCAGGATGTTTTGCTCTATAGACTGAAGTCTCTCCTCAGAATTTTTCCTATCTTTTTTTTCAGTAAGGAAGACTGGCCCTGAGCTAACATCCTTTGCCAGTCTTCCTCTTTTTGCTGAGGAAGATTAGCCCGGAGCTAACATATCCGTGCCCATCATCCTCCATTTTGTATGTGGGACGCCATCACAGCATGGCTTGATAAGCAGTGTGTAGGTCCCGAGATTGAACCTGTGAACTCCGGGCCACCAAAGTGGAGTGCACGAACTTAATCGCTATGCCACTGGGCCAGCCCTCTATCATTTTTTAAAATCATTGCTTTTATATCCTTTCTCCTCTGTCCTCCTGGAATTCATGTTTCACATTGTTAGAGCTCCTGGATTTGTCTTTCTTGTCTCCTTGGCTTTTCTCTCATTTTCTTTCTTTTGTTATAAAATAATAAATCACTTTCCATCTACCTTGTTGTTTTAAGTTTAACGAGGATTGACACAAAGGATGTTTTGGAAAAATAAATACTTGGGAAAGTGTTTACATGTTGTAACTTTTTCTGATCTTCTTTTAAGGCTTCTGCCCTTAATAGTGGATGTATTTGTCAGTGTTTACTACCTAACAGATTAATGAAACATGAAGTAAACTTCCAGTGCTGATAATGTATAATTACAATTGTATGTATTATGTCTGAATACATATTTATAAAGTTCATTAGATTGCACTGTGATTAAAAGGTCGTCATTTTAAGAGTCATACTCATTTAATTTAACTTCTTATTTAAAACTGGCTTTACCATTTTATCATCATTTTAGGAGAAACTAATTCGAGATATTGCTCATTGTCATGGAATTTTGATCACTTCTTACTCCTACATTCGATTGATGCAAGATGATATTAGTAGGCATGACTGGCACTACGTGATCTTGGATGAAGGACACAAAATTCGAAACCCAAATGCTGCCGTCACCCTTGCTTGCAAACAGGTATGACCTCTTATAACAATGGGGGTTTCCAGGTGGATAATAGTATTTAATTGAGAAAAAAACTCTCTGCTTTTAGTAATGCACTTATTGAATCTTTCCTTGTGCCTTTACATGAGGAATTTGAAATACACATTTTGCCTTAATGCAGAAAATTCTTTATTCTTGCCCTTAATCATGTTTTTTAAAATTGTAGTTGTTCACATTACTTAATGTCTCTTGTAGGGATTAGTTGTTAGAATGTAACCAAATCCAACTCTAATCCATAATAATCAGCTTGAACAATAAGAAAAAATTTTTTCCAATTTTTTTTCCTATATGTAATTAAAGAATTAAAATTACATAAAATGTCTATATTTCAGAGAAAACCAAAATGATATGTAAATGTGTTCAATAACAAGATTACATGAGAATGTTTTGGGTTAGAGTTGGTGATTGTCTGTTAAAAGGTAAATTTAATTGAAAAGTATTTTCTTTCCCAAAATAGTTCCGCACCCCTCATCGCATCATCTTATCTGGCTCACCGATGCAAAATAACCTCCGCGAGCTGTGGTCACTCTTTGACTTCATCTTCCCGGGAAAGTTGGGCACACTGCCTGTGTTTATGGAGCAGTTCTCAGTCCCCATCACCATGGGGGGATACTCAAATGCCTCCCCCGTACAGGTAATGTATTGGCCAGGTAACACTGCTGGCGTTTTAATATTAAAAATGTTCCTACTAAATACTATACTGTGTAGCCAGGTCATTCAGAGTAAGGGAAATGGCCAAGCTTGTAAATTGATATCTGACAAAAATCACAAAATTATTTTTGCTTGATAGCTCATATTTTTCCAGATGAGTTTTTAAAAAAGCATGTCAAATATTCAGGAGCAGTCAGAAACTATGAAACAAGAGTGAATCAGTTCTGGTAGCATATACTTTAGTGCAAATGAGGGTAGTGCATATAAAGTAGTGTAAAAGCTTAGCAAAGGGGAACCCAGGGAGAATGGAGTTGCTCAGGGAAGGCAATGAGACACGTATCCCTTAACCTGGGAAAACGGGCCGAGGAGAGCGGGGGCATTCTCGATTAGAGCACCACTATGAGCGCAGCCACGTTATATGGCCAGGGGCAGTGAAGAAACATACGTGATTGGGTGGGAGATGCTGTGGGGGAGTAGCAGGAAAGGTGTGGATGCGGGAATGGGGGCCTTGAGAGGGAGGCAGAGGCGCTCAGGCAGGGAAGAGCCACTGAATGTGTCTGAGCAGGAGGCTGGAGGGGGGCTGTTCTCAGAGGATTACTCAGGCTGCAGGCAGTTATGGGAGGGAGGCTGCCACTGAGGGACCTGCAGGAATCACTAGGGGTGAGGGTGACGAGTACCTGGACCTGGACTGGGCTGTGGTTCTGAGGAAAAAGATAGAGAGCAAGAGCCCCAAGTGGTGTTTTTTTAGCCAGAACAAACAAGATGTGGAGGCTGCTAAGATAAAGGAACCGGGGGAGGTGAGCTTGCTGCAGCTGACCCCTGAGGTTTTGGGTCTGGTAGCTGGTAGGATGGGGTTGTTGAAGACAGGAACATTGGAGGGGAAACCGACCTGAGGGCGGGTTGTAGCATTTGCGGGGCAGGGGCGCTGCATAGCCCTCAGGCAAGGCCTGTACCTGCCAGGTCATGATTGAGTCAGAAACTAAGCCTTCCACCAAAGAAAAGGTTCATATGTTTTGAAATATTTAATTAGAAAAAGAATTTTAGACCTTTAAAATTAGAGGATTGTCAAAAACCATTTTAATACCTGTTACATTTTGAGAGGGAATGATTTTTAATTAACTTTTGTAAGAGCGCTGTTCCTCCACTGAATCCCTGTTGTCCTTTATTTATACTGTTCTTTTTTAAAACTTTTAATTTTGAAATAATTTCAAACGTAACAGAAAGTTGCAAGAATTGTAAAAACAGCTCCTATATATTCTTCACCCAGACTCACCAGTTATTAGCATTTTGCTAACATTTTGCCACATGTGCTTTATGCTTTATCTTTCCTTCCCTCCCTCTCCTCACCTCTCTAATATATGCACATTTATACTTTTTCCCCTAAATCATCTGAGCGCAAGTTGCAGGCATGATGCCCCTTTCCTCCAAATCTTCAGCATGTATTTCCTAAGAACAAGGACATTTTCTTACATAACCACAGTATAGACAACAAAATCTGGAGGAAACTTAACATTGATATAATTCTGTGATCTAATCTGTAGCCATTCACATTTCACTATTTGTTCCAGTTGTTTCCATGTCTCCTTTAATCTGGAACCATTCTTCTTAATTTTTTTTTTAGCAAGATTGCCCCTGAGCTAACATCTGTTGCCAATCTTCGTCTTTTTCTTTTTTCTCCCCAAAGCCCCAGTACGTAGTTGTATATTCCAGTTGTAGGTCCTTCTAGTTCTTCTATGTGGGACACTGCCTCAGCATGGCTTGATGAGCGGTGAGTAGGTCAGTGCCCAGGATCCGAACCAGTGAACCCCGGGCCACTGAAACGGAACATGTGAACTTAACTGCTACGCCACTGGGCCGGTCCCCCTTCTGATTTTTCTTTTGTGTTTTAGGACCTTGACATTTTGAAAGACTACAAGGCTGTTATTTTGTAGAATGTGTCTCACTTTGGGTTTCTCTTCCATTCTTTGTGACTGGACTTGGGTTATGCGTTTTTGGCAAGAATAGCACAGCAGTGACACATCTTTCTCAGTGCTTCATATCTGCAGGCACATGCTGACGCCATTTCCCTTTGTTAGTGGTGGTGACTTTTGGTGGCCTGATTATGTGGTAAGGTGGTGGTTGCCAGATTTCTAGATTCTTTGAAGTTACCACTTCTCCTTTGGAATTAATAAACCATTTGTGGGGAGCAGCTTTGAGACCATGTAAATATGGCCTGTTTCTTCCTTGAAGTTCTTGTTTTAAAAGTTTGTGCACTTAATCTTTTTCCCCTTTTTAGATTATAAGGTCCTTGGGAGCAGAAGTGTTGTTTTCATTTGTTCCTTCTTGTTTAAGTCCATGGTTGTCATGCATTATTGAATCCCAAGAAGATAGTCTGTCAGCAGATATTTATTGTGTCAGGCTGGGGCTAAAAGCCTGGGAGGTGGCTGGCAACCAGGACCTTCCTGTGGATGGTATTCCCAGTCCAGTGGGGGGTGGGCAGGGGGAAAGTGGTAAATAGATGGATGACCACAGTACAGGGTAATGAGGACTGTGATCAGGGGCTGTATCCAGTATCAGAGCTTGTGGGAGTCAGAAAGGCTTCCTGGGGACGGGATGACTGCCAGGACTTGAAAGGAAGGTGAGGGGGAGAACATGAACTGCCAGAAATGCAGACTGCTGCTTGGATTTGTCTCTTAAGCTCGTGCAAGGGATTTTGAACTGAAAAGAACCTGAGGAGTTGTCTAGTTGAACTTCCTCATTTCATGCTCAAGGTTATTGAGACTCAGCGGTTTGGTGACTTGCCTAAGGTCACTTAGCTCTGGATGAGGCAGAACTGGGAAGTAATTACCAATCCACCTCGTCAGGAATAGGAAGGAAGCACGGGCATGCTCAGCTAGCTCTCCATTTTCCATGGCACTGGGGAGTTGGGAGTGATAGTTAGAGAAATACAGTTGAATCCCTATCATGTGTTTTTCCTCACAGAGAAACAGACATGAGAGGCAGATGGGAATTAAACATAGGATCAGCTTTATTGCCTGAAGCACAGGATTTCCTAGGAAAGTTGGCCTGGAAAATGTGGCTCAGTATCAAGGCTGAAATAGGGTTTCTTAGTCTTCCCTGATTCCCATCCCCACCCTAGTCTAGAGCTTAAGATGATCCTCTGGAGAGAGTTGGATGTGAAAAACAGACCCACCCCAGCCGTTCTGAGCTCTGACCCTGTGAGTTCACCACAGTGGGCCAGGAGCAGGGGAGGGCCGGTGGGGGGTTGGGGGGTGGAGAAAGAACCCTCCAGAGGGGTGGACAGGCAGGAGAGCAGCCAGGCCACTCACTAGCCCAGCCCTGGTTTTGTAGCACCAACCAGCTCACACCTTCTTTTCGAGGAGAGAAATGTGGGTAGAGGCAAGGATGTGGGGATAGTTTCCTTAACACACTGTATATACTTTTAGGAAGAATTTGAACAGTGTACTTGCTTCCTTGGTAGCATTGTAATGTTAAATTCTGAAACATAATCATCCATGCATTATAAGCTGTAATATATACCTAATCATCATCTTAAAGGTAATTTTAATCAATGTCTGAATGACACGTTTATGAGAGTTACCTGTAACTAAAAGTTGTTGATTGATTGAGCTTCTTTGTTGTCTGCTATTCCAAGTAAAATCTGTTTTTTTGTATTTATATACTCACATACAAGATAAACACACATAGATGCACATACATGTATACATACTTAAGTGAGATGTTCTTAGGATCTTTTAAAATGTTTTGTTACCATGTTAATTTTTTTAACAAATTTTTCTGAATTTATTATGGTCAATCTCTTTATTGTCATTCATTTTGCAGCTAACTTTTTAAAAAAAAATTTTATTGTGGTAACACTGGTTTATAAAGCTATATAAATTTAACTTTCTTAAATTTAAACTTTAGTTGGAATTTTTCTTGTTCCATTAAATGGTCATTTACTAGATTGTAAAGCCTATTAGATTTTTTCTTAAGTATCAATAATTTATTGAATTCTCTGTTTGCCTTTAAGTGAATTACAGAGGGAGTGGTTTCCTGCGCTGTGGGTCTTTGTTTCTCTATGTGCAGTTAATACCCATCTCCTGTGGCCGTGCTCCATTACAGACCATATGCTCCATTTTAGGCGGGAGTGACCTTTCGTTTCTGGGATCAGAGGGCTCTTGAACTCACTCTCCTGAATCTCTGGTGGGCGGTAATCTGCCTGTGATCTGGTTGCTCCCATTGCTGCAGCCTTCCCTGGAGCTGACTTTTGATCTGTGGTCTTGCAGAGGAGCAGTTCTTTGTCGCCCTTGGAGAATACGAGATTATAAACTGAGTTGCATTGGAAAGCAGTTTTCCCTAGAGGGTTGTCGAGAACCGGATAAATCTCTACCTTAGTCTAACTATATAATGATAATTAAAGCAAAGTATAGAAGAGGGATAGGGCCCAAAATTACCAGTTGTTCTTTTGTTGTATGTTTTAGTTACTAAGGTTTTTTTTTCTGATGGTGTTATGAAAGCTACCACCTCTTGGAGTATATGGAATTTATACTGGATTTTCAAACCATTTTCCAACCACTTTTGTACAACCACTGGTCATTCTTTAAAAAAAAACTTTTTTAAGCATTGGAATCAATTGAGAGGTAAGGACAAATGCATTCCTTAAACGTATCCTAATTGTTTCCCCTTTTCTCTTATTAAAGGTTAAAACTGCTTATAAGTGTGCATGTGTCTTACGAGATACCATAAATCCATACCTACTGCGGAGAATGAAATCAGATGTCAAAATGAGCCTTTCTTTACCGGATAAAAATGAACAGGTCTGTAAATCCAGGAGTTACCAAGACATTCCTTAAGCATGGGTGTGCCTGTCCATTCAGTCTGCTTTTCACATGCAGAATTGGTGAGGCTAACAGGTGTGGTGGCTGGTGCTGTGGGGCGGGCTGATCTCCACCTGTATCCACCTGCATGTGACAGGTGAGCCTGCCGTGACAGGTGAGCCTCTAGTCCACAGGCTTTGATCTTCCTCTTATTAACACACAGATTCCTACAGCTACTCCTTTTAAACTTCTCCGTTCTCCCCAAGTCCCCACTTCATTCTTGCTACAAACCTTATTAGGTGCTGACCACATTCCTGGGAGATGGCAGTGCACAAGGCAAAGGCTTATTCTCATGGAACTGACAGCCATTCTCCAGGGGAGACAGAGTCATGAATAAATACATTGGGTGGCAGGTGGCGATCAGTGTGGAGGAAAAAATGAAGCAGGTTAAGGGGGTAGGGAGTGCTGGGGGTACCGATTTGGGGAAGTAGGCTTTTTATAAGGGATGGTCAGAGGAGACCTTTGATAAACTGGCATTTGAGCAGAGGCCTGAAGAACTGAAGGAGCAAATCCTAGGAGTTTTGGAAGAAGAGCATTCCAGGTAGACGGAACATGGCAGTGTGTGTTTACATTCAGGGACCAGCAAGGGGGCCAGTGTGGCCGAGTGCAGGAGCCAGGAGGAGAACAGTCACAGGAAGGTGACAGATTGCTTCCGAGAGGCCAGAGCACCAGGGCTTGCTGATCATGGCGAAGACGTTGGATTTTACTCTGCATGAGGAGGAAATTCACGGGAAGATACTGAGCAAAGCGGTGATGTCATCTGGCTCAGGTTTCAAAAGGATCATCCTTTTAAATTCCATCTTAGGGTTCTGTTATCTTAAAAGATGACTGCCCCTTCTATTTAGCATTAAAAGTAAATGTAGATTTTGTATATTTTGAATGTTGAAACTTAAAGGATCTTGGAGATCTGTCATCAAGGCTGCTTTCATCCCTGCCTCTTCCCTCCCCCAAAACTCATCTCTATATTTAGCCCTTGGTCTTGCATTTCCTTCCAGGTCTCTCTTTCCTACAGCTACTCAGGCCACAGTCCTCTGAGCTGTCTCTGATTTCTAATCAGCCAGTTGCTGTGGTGTTTTCATTGTCCTTTTCATTCTCTCGCTTCTCTCCTTCACATCCTCATAAACTAGTGCAGTTGTGCTAACCATTGGCACCCACCTCGTTCAGTATGTTTTTTTTTTTCCTTTCCATTTTTTTTTTTTTATTGATGTCTTAGTTTATAACACTGTGGGGTTTTAGTTGTACATTTTTGTTTGTCCGTCACCTTGTGGATGTAACCCTTCACCCCTTGTGCCCCCCCCAACCCCCTTCCCCTTGGTAACCACCAATCAGTTCTCTCTGTCCGTGTGTTCACTTATATTCCATATATGAGTGAGTTCATGCAGTGTCTGTCCCTCTCTCTCTGGCTTATTTCACTTAACATAATACCCTCTAGGTCCTTCCATGTTGTTGCAAATGGGACAATTGTGTCTTTTCTTATGGCTGAGTAGTATTCCATTGTATGTATATACCACATCTTCTTTAACCAATCTTCAGTTGAGGGACACTTGGGTTGCTTCCACTTCTTGGCTATAGTGAATAATGCTGCAATGAACATAGGGGTGCATACGCCTCTTGTGATGGTTGATTTCATGTCCATTGGGTAGATGCCCAAGAGTGGGATTGCTGGATCATACGGTATTTCTATTTTTAATTTTTTGAGGACTCTCCATACTGTTTTCCATAGAGGCTGCACCAGTTTGCATTCCCACCAGCAGTGAATGAGGGTCCCCGTTTCTCCACAACCTCTCCAGCATTTGTTGTTATTTGTCTTTGTGATTATAGCCATTCTAACGGGTGTAAGGTGATATCTTAGTGTAGTTTTGATTTGCATTTCCCTGATGATTAGTGATGTTGAACATCTTTTCATGTGTCTATTGGCCATCTGTATCTCTTCCTTGGAAAAATGTCTGTTCATATCCTCTGCCCATTTTTTGATCGGGTTGTTTGTTTTTTTGTTGCTCAGTTGCATGAGATCTTTATATATTACTGAGCTTAATCCCTTGTCGGACAAACGATTTGCAAATATTTTCTCCCAGCTGGTGGGTTGTTTATTCATTTTGATCCTGGTTTCATTTGCCTTGTAGAAGCTCTTTAGTCTGATGAGGTCCCACTTGTTTATTTTTTCTTTTGTTTCCCTTGTCTGGGTAGACATGGAATCTGAAAGGATCCCTTTATGTCCAGTCTCAATTAGTGTACTGCCTATATTTTCTTCCAGGAGTTTTATAGTTTCAGGTCTCACTTTCAGGTCTTTGATCCATTTTGAATTGATTTTTGTATATGGCGATAGGAGATGGTCTACTTTCATTCTTTTGCATGTTGCTGTCCAATTTTCCCAGCACCATTTATTGAAGAGACTTCCCTCTCTCCATTGTATGTTCTTTGCTCCTTTTTCGAAGATTAGCTGTCCATAGGTGTGTGGTTTTATTTCTGGGCTTTCAATTCTGTTCCATTGATCTGTGTGTCTATTCTTGTACCAGTACCATGCTGTTTTGATTACTGTAGCTTTATAGTATATTTTGAAATCAGGGATTGTGATGCCTCCAGCTTTGTTCTTTTTTTTCAGAATTGCTTTAGCTATTCGGGCTCTTTTGTTGCCCCATACGAATTTCAGTAGTTTTTGTTCTATTACCGTGAAGAATGACATTGGGATTCTGATTGGGATTGCATTGAATCTGTAGATTGCTTTAGGTAGAATGGACATTTTAACTATATTTATTCTTCCAATCCATGTGCATGGAATATTTTTCCATTTCTTTATGTCCTCCTTGATTTCTTTCAATAGTGTCTTATAGTTTTCATTGTATAGGTCTTTGACCTCCTTGGTTAAATTTATTCCCAGATATTTTATTCTCTTTGTTGCAATTGTAAATGGGATTGTCTTTTTGAGTTCTCTTTCTGTTGTTTCATCGTTAGTGTATAGAAATGCAATTGATTTTTGTAAGTTGATTTTATACCCTGCCACTTTACTGTAGTTGTTGATTGTTTCTAGTAGTTTTCCGATGGAATTTTTTGGGTTTTCTATGTATAGGATCATGTCGTCTGCAAATAGAGTTTCACTTCTTCATTGCCTATTTGGAGTCCTTTTATTCCTTTTTCTTGCCTAATTGCTCTGGCCAGAACTTCCAGTACTATGTTGAGTAAGAGCGGTGAGAGTGGGCACCCTTGTCTTGTTCCTGTCCTCAAAGGAATAGCTTTCAGTTTTTCCCCGTTGAGTAGGATGTTTGCTGTAGGTTTGTCATATATGGCCCTTATTATGTTGAGGTATTTTCCTTCTATACCCATTTTGTTGAGAGTTTTTATCATAAATGGATGCTGGATCTTCTCGAATGCCTTCTCTGCGTCAATTGAGATGATCATGTGGTTTTTATTCTTCATTTTGTTAATGTGGTGTATCACGTTGATTGATTTGCGGATGTTGAACCATCCCTGTGTCCCTGGTATAAATCCCACTTGATCGTGGTGTATGATCTTTTTGATGTATTGCTGTATTCGGTTTGCCAATATTTTGTTGAGGATTTTTGCGTCTATGTTCATCAGTGATATTGGCCTGTAGTTTTCCTTCTTTGTATTGTCCTTGTCTGGCTTTGGTATCAGGATGATGTTGGCCTCATAGAATGTGTTGGGAAGTATTCCATCTTCCTCTATTTTTTGGAATAGTTTGAGAAGGATAGGTGCTAAATCTTCTTTGAACGTTTGATAAAATTCTCCAGGGAAGCCATCTGGTCCTGGGCTTTTATTTTTTGGGAGGTTTTTGATTACTGTTTCAATCTCTTTACTTGTGATTGGTCTGTTCAGATTCTCTATTTCTTCTTGATTCAGTTTTGGGAGGTTGTACGCGTCCAAGAATTTGTCCATTTCCTTTAGGTTGTCCAATTTGTTGGCGTAAAGTTTTTCATAGTATTCCCTAATAATCCCTTGTATTTCTGTGGTGTCTGTTGTAATTTCTCCTCTTTCATTTCTAATTTTATTTATTTGAGTCTTTTCCCTTTTTTTCTTAGTGAGTCTGGCTAAGGGTTTGTCAATTTTATTTATCTTCTCAAAGAACCAGCTCTTTGTTTCATTGATCCTTTCTACTGTTTTTTTGGTTTCAATTTCATTTATTTCTGCTCTGATTTTTATTATTTCCCTCCTTCTGCTGATTCGGGGCTTTGTCTGTTCTTCTTTTTCCAACTCTTAGGTGCAATTTAAGGTTATTTATTTGGGATTTTTCTTGTTTGTTAAGGTGAGCTTGTATTGCTATGAATTTCCCTCTCAGGACTGCTTTTGCTGCATCCCATATGAGTTGGTATGGTGTATTTTCCTTTTCATTTGTCTCCAGATAGCTTTTGATTTCTCCTTTAATTTCGTCAACAACCCATTGGTTGTTCAGTAGCATGTTGTTTAATCTCCACATCTTTGTCCCTTTCCTAGTTTTTTCCTTGCAGTTGATTTCTAGTTTCACAGCATTATGGTCAGAAAAGATGCTTGTAATGATTTCAATCTTAAATTTATAGAGGTTTGCCTTGTTTCCTAATATATGGTCTATCCTTGAGAATGTTCCATGTGCACTTGAGAAGAATGTGTACTCTGCTTTTTTTGGGTGGAGTGCTCTGTATATTTGCATCTAGTTTCTCGTTTAAGTCCATTGTTTCCTTATTGACTTTTTGTCTGGATGATCTATCTATTGATGTAAGGGGGGTATTAAGATCCCCTACTGTTATTGTGTTATTGTTAATATCTCCTTTAAGGTTTTTTAGCAGTTGTTTTATGTACTTTGGTGCTCCTGTGTTGGGTGCATAGATATTTATAAGTGTTATGTCTTCTTGGTGAAGTATCCCTTTTATCATTATATATTGCCCTTCTTTGTCTCTCATTACCTTTTTTATCTTGAAGTCTACTTTGTCTGATATAAGTATGGCTACTCCTGCTTTCTTTTGTTTGCCATTAGCTTGGAGTATTGTTTTCCATCCTTTTATTTTGAGTCTATGTTTGTCTTTAGAGCTGAGATGTGTTTCCTGGAGGCAGCAGATTGTTGGATCTTGGTTTTTAATCCATCCTGCCACTCTGTGTCTTTTGATTGGAGAATTCAATCCATTTACATTTAGAGTGATTATTGATATATGAGGGTTTAATGTTGCTATTTTATTGTTCATTTTCTGGTTCTTTTGCATTTCCTTCGTTTCTTGTCCCTTGTGTTTCGGACTGCAAATTCAATTTGGTATTTCTGCATGCTCATTCTCTTGGTTTTCTCTTTATTTGTCATGTGTGGTTCTCTTCTGGTTGTTTGTTTAGTGGTTACCGTGCGGTTTATATAAGCGATCTCCGGGATAAGAAAGTACATTTTCAGATGCCTCCTTTTTCCTGAGGCTGGGTCGATTCAATCCCTTACCTCTTCCCCTCCTTATTTGTTATCTGTTTATTCCAGATTGTGTCATGAATGTGTGTTTCCAGTGATGAGCTTGAATTAATTTTTGATGTTTTGCTACTGTATTTTGTTCTGGTTTAGTCTCCTTGCTTTTCTCCTTGCTGAAATCTTTGTATCCCCTTTCTCATTTGTTTTTTTTCAGGCCTAAGGGCCTTCTTGAGCATTTCTTGTAGTGGGGGTCTTGTGGTGACGAACTCTCTTAGCTTTTGTTTATCAGGGAGAGTTATTGTTTCTCCATCGTATTTGAAGGATATTTTTGCTGGATAAAGTATTCTCGGCTGAAGGTTTTTGTCTTTCATGATTTTGAATATATCATTCCAGTCTCTCCTAGCCTGTAGAGTTTCTGTCGAGAAATCAGCTGAGAGCCTGATGGGGTTTCCTTTGTATGTTATTTTGTTTTTTTGTTTAGCTGCCTTCAATATTATTTCCTTGTCACGGGTATTCTTCAAGTTTGCTACTATGTGGCGAGATGATTTTTTATTCCTGTTTATATATTTAGGTGATCTATTGATTTCATTCACTGTTATTTCCCTCTCATTCCTTAGGTTGGGGAAGTTCTCAGCTATTATTTCTTTGAACAAACTCTCTGCTCCTTTTTCTCTTTCTTCTCCTTCTGGAATACCTATTATCCTTATGTTGCTTTTCCTCATTGAGTCTGATATTTCTCGAAGAATTTCTTCATTTCTTTTTAGTCTTAGCTCTCTCTCCTCCTCTATCAGGAGCATTTCTGCGTGGCTGTCCTCAATAGTGCTAATTCGTTCCTCCATATTGTCAGTTCTGCTCTTTAAAGACTCCATTTTTTCCACTATCTCGTTGATTTTGTTTTTCATCTCCAATAATTCTGATTGGTTTTTCTTTAGGGTTTCAATCTCTTTTGTGACATAATCCCTGAATTCGTTGATTTGTTTCTGTGTGTTCTCTTGTATTTCGTTGAGTTTGTTTATGATAGCTATTTTGAATTCTCTGTCATTCAGGTTATCAAATTCTGTGCCTTCAGGGTTGGTTTCTGGGTGTTTGTCATTTTCCTTTTGGTCTGTAGCCCTGACAGATTGTCGCAAGGATCCGACGGGGACATCCTTATTTTTTCCCCTCATGATAATTTGGTCCTGCAGTTTCCCCCTGCTGCCACTAGATGGAGATCGCGAGCAGTTTGCTCTGAGGCGGCTGCAGCCCCCGGAGGGATTATGCTGAAACGCCGGGTGTGTGGGGGGAGGGGTCCTCTCTTTCTCCTGCTTGACCCGGGGGTTTCCTTTCTGGCTCTCTTAGGGTGTTTGCTACACCCCCTAAACAGTCCGTGGTCACTTCCCAGTGGGGATCTCACAACAGTCTGTGAGAGCACCTGGATGGCGATAGTTTCCCCCGCTGTGGGCCGCCCCTCCCCACTCTGTCTGCGAACCGCGATGTCTTTGCCGATCGATTGGGGAGGGGGAGTACAACTTCTTACCTCTCCTCCCGTCCTTTTGGGCTTCCCGCGCCTCCACCGTCCGATGTATGGCAGCAGGGGTTTCTTAGAAGTCCTTCGTAGTGTTTGATTGAGCTCTGTTGGAATGTGAATGATGTTTTCGCTGTGTCGTAGGGGGCAGAGATTCAAAGAGGAAATCTCACTCCGCCATGATGCTGACGTCACTCTGACTCGTTCAGTATTGTACAGTGTTGCTGGATTAATTTTTCCAAGGCGCATCTTCCTACCAACATACCTTTGATGTCCCTCTCCCCACCGAGAATAGGTTTATTTGCACCAATTTATTTTCACTATGGAATCCCAGAATCTCTCTTTTGGTATTCCATGCAGTAGCCAAGGCAGATCGCTTCCTGTTTTCCAAACCTGTGCTACTTTTCTTTCCGTTTGTATATGATGCTCTCTCCTCTTGGAGGTTTTTCCACACCCACTCTACCCCACAGCAACACACACACAGAAGTTCCATTTTAAGATCCCGCTGGGCTCTCCACGAGTCTCTATGGGGCTGGAACTCCTTGAGTTTGGGACTTTGTCTTCTCATCTTAAAATGCCATGTGACACCTAAAACAATGATCCACAGACAGTAGGCACCTGGTGAATAACTCGTTCAGTTAACTTTGTGATTGAGAGGAAAGGCTTTTCCTGTTGCCGTTGTATTTAAAGGACTAAAATACGAATTTAAGAAAGTAAGAGTTATAAACACTCAGGTTCATATTTTAGAAAGATTACTCAGGCAGTGCATGACCGCACTCGAGGGGAGTGAAAATGGAAGCAGAGGAGTGAGTTAGCCGGTCCCTCAGAGTCCTCAGGAGAGAAGATGTGGGCCTGAGCCCAGGCGAGGGGGGCTGGCAGAAGAAGCTGCAGGGGCCCTGACTGCCAGGTTTCTCGCTTAGATGCTGGGATGGATCTCCTGCCACAGAGCCTTCAGAAGGACAAAGAGCGTAGAGGAGACAGCTGATGAGTTTAATTTAGGATATGTTTGAAGTGCCCGTGAAACATCTACTTGCCCAAAAGGCAGTTACGGATGGGTCTAGAGCTCTGAGGAGAGTTCTAGGCTGGGATACAGCTGTGACCTGTGAGCAGGGAAGGTATTAAGTCATGAAAAGGGATGAGTTTGCCCAAGAAGTCCACGTAGCATGGGAAGAGACGAGGGTGGAAGAGGAGCAGCTAGCTGGGAAGACGGGGAGGCCTCAGTAGGAAGGCAGGAGGTGGGTCAGAGGAATTGGAACCGTGGAGGCTGGGGGACCCGGTGGGTTTGGCAACCAGGAAGTTGTTAGTGACCTCATCCAGGCCAGTTTCAGTGTTATCAGTGGAGGTACCCTCTAGGCGTGTGCTGGGTTAGGAGTGCCTGGATGGCGAGCACGTGCAGATGGTGATTGTACATGATCCTCTCAGGGAGTTTTCCCCTCGATTTTTGGAGAATCTAAGGGCTGGAGCACTGTCCTGAGGAAGATGAGTGAGTTTTCAGATCTGGGATAAAGGTTGAAGAGTTGCCCTGGATCCCATACAGGAACCTGTTCCTCGGAAAACAAGGTGAGGCCGATGAAGAAGTAGATAAATTTAGGGAGTGAAAACTAGGGAATCATGCCAGATAGGTTCAGTTTCTATTTTTGTTGTTTTTAAGTAGAGGTTAAGACAAAGTTGGGTGGATGGGTGGGTGTCTTGGGGAGAGTGAGGAGTGTTGTCACAGCCATTCTGGGTTTGCAGAAGATGCTGAGCAGGGACTGATGGAGGATTCCCCTGGAGACCAGGAGCAGGTAGCGTGAGATGCCGCCCACATGGGTGACGTTCTTCAGCAGCGCTCAGCACTTACCATAGAGGAGTAGAGAAGGCAGGTGGTTGAGTTAATCTACATTTGGAAGTTTACCAGGCAGATGCAGTGGGTGGCAAAGGGGAGACTGAAGGAAAATACCTTGGGAATGAAGTCAAGCCATGAGGTGGTGGCAGTGGACTTGGAGAAAGAGAGGAGGATTGGGAGTAGAAAGAGAACAGGATTGGAGTAATTGGTGCAGTTGGGCTGGGCGGGTAGGGGTTGTTGTCAGAGACAAGTCTGGTAAACTTGGGGACCCACGGAGAGCTCCAGGAAAGAGGGTGTGCCAGGCAAGGTGGAGGTCCCTGGTCAGGTTTGCTGAAGTGGAATGTGGGTGAGGAGAGGGGAGACAGTCAGAGCAGTTGGAGGCTGGGATAGAGGAAGGTCTGTGCACTGAACTTCCCTGTGAGCAGGAAGCCAGTCTTCAGAGACTGTCAGGACAGTGGGGTGGGACCAAGAGGTGGATGGATGGCAGAAGTGGAGGGGCCTGGGGAGAGGAGTGGACTGTGCTCTTGTTCAGCTCTGAGATATGGTGTCATTTTTTTTTTTATTAGAGGTAAATTGATGAAACTGCATACACTGTGCCCCCCTTTTTTTGGTGAGGAAGACTGGCCCTGAGCTAACATCTATTGTCAATCTTCCTCTTTTTGCTGAGCAAGATTGGTCCTGAGCTAACATCTGTGCCCATCTTCCTCCATTTTATATGTGGGACGCCACCATGGAATGACCTGACGAGCAGTGCGTAGGTCCACACCCGGGATCCAAACTGTGAACCCCGGGCCACCTAAGCGGAGCGCACAAACTCAACCACTACGCCACTGGGCCGGCCCCAACTGCCTTTTTGATTAGGAAATTTTGCTGATATTTTAGTTATTTTATTCTGTCAATTTTTTTTGAAATTATAGTTTCTCTATTTTCTTTCTCTCCTATAGGTCTTATTTTGCCGTCTTACAGATGAGCAACATAAAGTCTACCAAAATTTCATTGATTCCAAAGAAGTTTATGGAATTCTCAATGGAGAGATGCAGGTCAGCTAAATACTAGAAGCTGGAGAAATGAATTGTGGATGCAGGGGAGGAAAGGAAACCAGTGCTAGTCAGGGATTCCCTCTTACCCACTTAGAAACATTTCGGTGCGAACCTTAACTTAATTTGAGCCCTTCCAGAGGTAAGAGAACACAGGTTAAATTTCAGCATGCTCCCTTGTCTGCACTGAGCACGGTTACCCTTGAACCCAGCACACATGGTCTAGAGGAACAGCCCTAGGCGACAGGTCTGCAGTGGGGCCGGCAAGGCTGCTTCTGTGCAGAATGTAGGGAGGCAGCCAGCTGCTGGGTTAGCAGCACACGGAGCAGGAATTATTACTACAGATTCTTCTATAAGTAATAACGCTTTAGTAATTGGCAATACTCAGCGATATATATGTAGGTAAATGTCTGTTAAG
Source organism: Tapirus indicus (assembly GCA_031878705.1). Classification (NCBI taxonomy): domain Eukaryota; kingdom Metazoa; phylum Chordata; class Mammalia; order Perissodactyla; family Tapiridae; genus Tapirus; species Tapirus indicus. The sequence goes on from CM062921.1 coordinate 79,762,331, forward strand.
CGTATGTAGTAGGTTTATAATCAGCCTTTAGTCTAAAGCTTCATGTGAACTATTCAACTTCATGTCAACTATTCAGATCTCCCCCTACTTTCATGTGCCTCCAAGTTGTGAAGCCATAGGTGGTCTAGATCAGCACCATTCAGTAAATGAAGAATGCAGTCCACACGTGTGGTATACAGTTGTCTAGTAGTCACAGTGAAAAAGGTAAAACAGGTGAAATCAATTTTGATAATATAGTTTATTTAACATGATATATCCACAATATCTCATGTAATATTTAATCAAAGTTTAAAAATTATCAATGAGATAATTCACCTTTTTTTTGGACTAAGTCTTTAAAATTGGGCATTTGATGTGTGCAGCACGTCTCAGTTTGGACCAGCTGCGCTCACGTGCTCAGCAGCCACCTGTGGCTTGTGACCACTGTACTGTAAAGCTCAGGTCAGGGGAAGAGAGAGGAGTCACAGATGACTACGGGGCGTTTTGACACGTTCCTGATCTGTTCAGATCTCTTAGTGTTTGTGTAACTGTTGTTTAGTGGTTAAAACTACCACACTTTCCGATTATTGGCTTAATTTATGATTTATCTTTTTTCTGCTTGAGTGTTTACACTGGTGAGCTCAATTCGAATCACACTCTGAAAGCTGTGAAAGATGCCCTTTGCTGGGTGGGGTCGGGGGGGTGCTCACTCCTGGTCTCCTGTGCCCTCTGCTGCGTGAACCGTCCGTCAGATCTTTCCCGTTCATGTATTTTCCATGCAGATTTGTTTTGTAATATACTAATGTAAAGGTAAATGGAACTTCAACCTCTGACTTATATTAAACTGCAGAACTTATAGTGAGGTACTTAGGAGTGTGATATTTAAATGTATTTGCATTTAATTAATTGCATTTGCACATGATTTATTTCTCCAAATTTGGATGGGCATGACATTTTTTATTTATGTTTAAAAGATGAAGCAGTTTTTTATGTGCTGTGAACTGCGTACCTTTTTTTCCTAGTGAAGGAAAATAAGTCATCAACAATTGAATATGACCCCAGTAGACATATTCAGACCAATAGAGTTTTTTTGTTTCTAGAGAACTTGAGTGAAGGTTGATTTCTTCCAGCTCCTAATATGCTGTGATTCAGGAGGAAACTAAGAAGCTGGTGAAGAATTACTTTTTAATCTGTGTTACATATCACACAGCCTCCTTCCCTTCCTTCCTGAGTGAATATTATTTTACATGGGGTAATCTGAGTGTACATAATTTCTTTTATACCATAGATTTTCTCTGGACTTATAGCCCTGAGAAAAATCTGCAACCATCCAGATCTCTTCTCTGGAGGCCCCAAGAATCTCAAAGGTATTCCAGATGATGAACTAGAAGAAGATCAGTTTGGATACTGGAAACGTTCTGGGAAAATGATAGTTGTTGAGTCCTTGTTGAAAATATGGCATAAGCAGGGTCAACGAGTGTTACTATTTTCTCAGTCAAGACAGGTGAGTATACAAACCTCCTCCAAGAAACAGTTGGTTCTTTATGACTTACAACCATTAATTCAAAAAATGGGATATAATCTAAAATAATGATTCCAAAAGCAAATCCATCTGCTGACACTGAGGTGGCAGCCTGCAAGTCTCTTTGGGAGCTTGCATCTTTCTTTAGAGTTGGTGCCCAGAAGTTGGCTTTTTGAAAAGGCTTACCATGTGATTCTGGGATGCAGGCAGGTTTGGGTCTGAACTCAGATAAATGTCCTGACATTTACAAAACTTGTGTAGGGAAATACCAAAAATATTCTTGTAGTAGTTATCTTTACCTCAAAGCAAGAAACTCCTTTTAATTTAAGCCTGTTGGGAAAGGTGTGATTCTGGTTACACAAATGTAGAAGCCCTCACTGGAGGTGCGTATTTGATATTTAAATTTTTATCCCTCACCCTCTCTCCCAAACAGATGCTGGACATACTTGAAGTATTCCTTAGATCCCAAAAGTATTCCTATCTCAAGATGGATGGTACCACTACAATAGCTTCAAGACAACCACTGATTGCAAGATACAATGAGGTAACAAGTGAATATAATCGTCAGGTCAGACAGCGCTGCTGTAGCAGAGGGAGGGGAGGACAGTCCGCACCCACCTGAGCAGTGCTTCCCTCTGGGATTGGGCAGCAGGGAAGGGCGACTTTCTGCTTTTGACTCTCCATTTCTGGATTATTGGTGTGTACGTGTGCATGTGTGTGTTTAAACAAGGAATGTGTATTCTTTCCTGAAAACTCAACTTTTAAATATTGCTCATGTAATTGGTATTAAAAGTAGGAGCTGTGAGGTGGGATTTTGACTGACCAAAGGTCGTTAGGACATCACCTATTCCTTACATTGGGAACACGTTTCCATGTGTAGACTATGTGAAGGCAGAGGTGAAGGGCTGTAACTAGTCTTCATTGTGCGTACTAAGTGTTGTGTGTCTTACCTCTAGGATACATCCATATTTGTGTTCCTTCTGACCACTCGAGTGGGTGGCATAGGAGTCAACCTGACGGGGGCAAACAGAGTCATCATCTATGACCCCGACTGGAACCCAAGCACAGACACGCAGGTCTGTTTATTTTTTTAAAGGAGTTAGTAGTGACATACAGTTGAATGGCTAGCACTCAGGAGTGTCCTCTGGTGCTCATATTATCTCTGGTATGTAGTTCCCATCCTGGTTGTTGCCTAGTCTTCAGCATGGAGGAGGACACCCTCCAGCTCACAGACAGGAAGAGTCCTCAGCAGTTTATCCACAGTATCCATCGCTAGATCTGGGGTAAAAAAGAGAATGTGCAAAGTTACAAAACATTTTGTTTTTCAGGTGGAGATGGCTTGGTCTGTCTTGTCACCTGCCTGTTTATCTTCCTTAATGGGCCTCAAGTGTATTTAGCCTCGTGAGCCAAAATTCTAACTTTAGGAGTGGAAGACCAGCTCCAGGAGAGGAGCAACCAGCTCTCTCTCTCTCCTTTAGTCATGCTTGTCACTGGGAAGGGCCCTTGTTGAGATGCATCTCTCTGCCGTAGGCCCGGGAGCGAGCATGGAGGATAGGCCAGAAGAAGCAGGTGACGGTGTACAGGCTTCTGACTGCGGGCACCATTGAAGAGAAGATTTACCACCGGTCAGTACAGAGGGCTGCCTGCTTCTTGACTGGCGACTGCTCTCCTGGCCACGGTCTGTGCAGGATATAGTACACCGCAAGAGTTTCAAGGGAGTTTTTTAAAGTGTTGCTTTAAAAGAACATTTTATCAGGGCTGGCCCGGTGGTGTAGTGATTAAGTTTGGTGCGTTCCATTTCGGCGGCCCAGGGTTTTGGGTTCGGATCCCAGGCGCAGACCTATACCACTCATTAAGCTGTGCTGTGGCGGTGTCCCACATACAAACCAGAGGAAGATTGGCACAGGTGTTAGCTTAGGGCCAATCTTCCTCACCAGAAAAAAAGATCTTGGGGCAATAGTTGCTATAACTTGAGGGATATGTGGTTTTTTTTAAATTTTGTTTATTTTTTTCTCACTGAAGTAAGGTTAGATGGCTTATTATGAGTTTTTAAAAAATATCTTTGAACCTAATCGTTTTTCTACCTTATTAAACTTCAAGGACTGCTTTTGTGTGAACTTCATATTAATTGTTATTTGAGGGAAATGTTCCGCCTGCTGTAGTGTGCCGTCTTCTTTAAGAAGTGACAGTTGAAGTGCCAGTATACTGGTGTTTACACACACTGTGCAGGTGTGATCAGTGTCGTGTCCTGTGGTCTTCGGCTCAGATGCCCCGTAGAGAGAGGTTGACTGGGACACCTGTTTCTTCCTCCGTCTCTCTGCAGTGACTAGGGGTTTAGGTGAGGGTAACTTCAACAGTGGAGTGGAGATAGTGCCCACTTCTCCCGTCCTCTGCTGAAGACTCTTTTTGAGCTGCACCCCAGCTTCTAAAGAGAGGCTCCCTGTTTCCATCATGCACTGGGCCACTCCTGGAACAATTCTTGTTCTTCAAGGGTCTTGTTGTGACAGGCCTGGAGACGAGTTGAGTCCTGTGAGGGAGCACTTCCTCTTAGAGATGCCTTAGCCTGAAGAATAAGCGACTGGGAGGGGCAGGACGACTTGTGGAGGTACCTGGGCGAGAGTGATGGTGGTGTGGAGCCTTCAGCATAGAGTGTGGATCAGCAGGTGGAAGCTGGGTGAGGTGGCTCCAAGTGAAAACTTTGCAAAGCCCCAGGTAAGAGTCTCCTGACCCCCATCCCAGGAGGGTCCTGAGTGGGCAGGGCAGGGACCTTTGTTCCAGGAGTCAGAGAGGTTGACCCCTTCCAGCTCAGAGAGGCTGTGAGTCACATGAATGTATGTGAAAAGATGTTTCTTGAAATGTGATGAATCTTGGAGGTTGAAAAAGCTCATTGGGTATAAGTAATAATAAGGTATATTTCTCATTTAAATTCTGTAGAACATGGGATGTTATGTACTTCCTGGATTGTAATTTTCCAAGGCTAAAAGTTTGGGAATTATGTAGACATCTATACAGCTGTAGTTATCATATCTCTTTTATATTGTTTTATAGTTAGAATTTTGAGGTAGAGCTAAACATTGTTTCATGCCAGTTTAACTTTTATCTTTTTAGACAAATCTTCAAGCAGTTTTTGACAAATAGAGTGCTAAAAGATCCAAAGCAAAGGCGATTTTTCAAGTCCAATGATCTTTATGAGCTGTTTACTCTGACTAGTCCTGATGCATCCCAGAGCACAGAAACCAGTGCTATTTTTGCAGGTATTGCATAAAATAATTTAACTTAAAGTAATAAATTACATAAGAATTATGCAGTGTAACATTAGCATGTTTTTCCCCTTTACAGGAACTGGTTCAGATGTTCAGACACCCAAACGCCATTTAAAAAGAAAACTTCAGCTGGCCTTTGAAACAGACCATAACGTTCCAATAAGCAGAAAGTTGCCCGATTCAAACGCATCTGCAAATGATGCCCCATCATCCGAAGAGAAATCCACAGCTTTAGGAGCTGAAGTAAAGGCAGTAACTTCTGATCAAGGCGATCCCTTGAAAGAGGTCCCTGAAACGCCTAGTAATCTAACCAGCCGTGATAGACTTGGAGAAGAGGCAAGTGCAGTGTCTGGACTAGAGGAGTCATCAGTGATTAGTGGAAATGGGGAATGTTCAAGTTCTCCAAGAATCAGCAAAATGTCCAGACTACCTGATGAGGAAAGTGTCGATGAAAAACAAGGTCTTCCTGACAAAAGAGAAAGCTGCCAGCTTCAGAAAGAACCTCCTTGGGAGAGGGGACAAACAGAAAATAATTTTTATAAGCACAAGTCAAAAACGAAACACAGTGTAGCAGAAGAAGAGACCCTGGAGAAGCGCCTGAGGCCGAAGCAAAAGCCGAAGAACTGGAAGCATCGCAGAGATGCCAAATTTGAAGGCACTCGGATTCCACACCTGGTGAAGAAAAGGCAGTACCAGAAGCAAGACAACGAGAACGGGCGTGAGCCCAAGGAGCGGAGCCATGACGATTACGTTCTGGAAAAGCTTTTCAGGAAATCAGGTAGTCCTTCTGCTGACTTTGCCTCATGTGTGCTGGGAACAGAAAGTAAGCAGGCCGTTTCTAGTGATAGCAGCCTTTACTGACAGTGCAGAGTGGGCTCTCAACTGGAGGTATTTTTTTCTTCTAAAATTCAGATTTGAAATGTATCGACATTTTTGAAAATCATATTCACCTCTCTTATCTGAAGACCTGGAAGAATTTAGAAACTTTGCAGAACAGTAGTACTTTACTTATAGCCACACACAGGAGGGCTGCAGTGTTTTAAATAGATTTGTACCACCTGCACATTAATAGGATATTTCTCTACATGCTCTGTTTATCTGATTTTTAACCACAGGAGATTAAAGTAACAGACCGTTGGGGGAGAGGCGAGGGCATGTCCCGAGGCAGGCACTCTGGAAGTAGGAAAGCCGATAGGTAACATCAGGGGGGAAAGATGAGAAAAGTAGACTCAACAATTGCTCAGGACCCCGGAGGATGGGCAGTTCTGGGAGTGTCATTGGGTTCAGGCCTCGGCAGTCATCGTGGTCACAGTGTGATGGCCTTGAGTTACTAAAGACCACTGTGTGTGGTTCTCTGTTCACAAGGCAGGTTTATGTATGGCACTGCAGAAAGAAACCCTCTGGGCCTGAGGCTTTTCTGTAAGATAGTTCATTGGTAACTTTCTTTTTTTTTCTACAGTTACTAGTCTGTTTTCCTAGGAAGTTATTTTTGTGTGTGTGTAGTTTTCAAATGTATTTGCATAGAGGCATAGAAAGTACTCTTGTAATAATATTTTCTTTAATTTGCTTCTGTTTCAAGATAATTTCCCCCTTGTCATTTCTAATTTTGTGTATTTTTCCCCCTTTTTCCTTGATCAAGTTAAGCTAGTGGTTTGTCTGTTTTGTGATTTTTTTTTTCAATAAACCAGGATTTTGAGTTATTAATTAGACCCATGGTTCTCTACATCATTGATTTTTGCTTTTATCTTTATTACTTTCTTTCCTGTGCTTTTGTTTTTGTTGCTGTGTTTTGGTGAGATTTCTTTTTTGGCTGAATTTTTATGAAACTGTTTGACTTGGAAATTGTTTTATTTTTATTCTTTTACTTTTATTGATATAAGTATTTAAGGCTATGAATTTTCCATTGATAACTGCATTAAATTCTTCTGATATGTAGTGTTTTCATGATCATTACTTTTTTAGAAATTCTGTAATTCTGGTTTATATTTTTCCCTTCAATAGAAAATTTATGAATAGAAAGTTTTAAAATTTTCCAGACAGCAGGGAAGAGGTTATGTTGAAATTCTGCTGATCAAAGCATTATGCTTCAATTATTACAAAACAGGGATAGTTCATGGTCTCATAGGGTAGTGACGAAGGTGAATAGCAACAGCATCTGTGTAGTTCTGGGTCATGGTAGTCACTCAGTAAATGGCAGCTAAAAATGTTCATTGTTTTTTCTCCACCCATAACACACTAGATTATACAGGAGAAAAAATATGATTGTGTGCAAACTAAAATAACACGTTTACTGCTTCCTTTCTTCTTGCTAGTCGGCGTGCACAGTGTTATGAAACATGATGCCATCATGGATGGAGCCAGTCCGGATTATGTGCTGGTGGAGGCAGAGGCCAACCGAGTGGCCCAGGATGCCCTGAAAGCACTGAAACACTCTCGTCAGCAGTGTCTGGGAGCAACGTCTGGTGTTCCCACCTGGACCGGCCACAGGGGGAGTTCTGGTGCACCAGCCGGAATAAAGTAAGAGATGGCTGCCCTGCCATGCTTGTGAGGAGCCCAAACCACCCAGGCTAGGAATAAAGTTAGGGCAGGCGCAGATACTTATTCCTGTTTATCTGCAGTAGTAAAAAGTCTCTCAGGGAGGGATTGGGTCAGCCAGATTTGTGTGACTTGGGGAAGTACCTTTGTAATCTTAAACCATCCTTGCCTTCAGCCCCTGCTTTCCAAAGTTGATTTTTCAGGGGAAGGAGAAGTGATCTGTTTTGTTTAAAAGATGATGTTAAAAATAGTAAGAGATACAGAGTAACGATTAAACTTGAATAAGATGATTAGCCAGTTTGCAACAATCAGTAATTACCATGCTGTTTAGGATGCCCTTTTAGAATCATTTTCCTACCTAGAATTTGAGGATACTTTCCATCATATGCTGAACAAGGATATTGAGTGGTTCTTACTGGAGATGCAGCAGTTACTTCCCAGGAGAGTAAAGTAGAGGAGTCAAAGATAGAACAGAAGAGTCATGACTGTGAAAGAATAATTGTGCAGAAGAAAAATTTTCCAGGAAGAGTTTAGTTGTTGAAAGGGCATTTTCATCTTTAAGTCACAAAAGCAAACATTTCATCCACTGTGATTCTTTTCCTTATTTAGGAGCAGATTTGGTCAGAAAAGGAATTCCAGCTTCTCTGTGCAGCATCCTTCTTCAACATCTCCAAAGGAGAAAGGCCAGGTAACATGACAGCCTCTCTGCTTCTCCTGTGGGAGACTGACTGGATTGAATTGCCATGAAAATTTAACCCAGTTCCAGATGTGAAGAAAATTGCTGACATAATAAATACACTTGATATTTGTATCGTGTGCTCTGATTTATAGAGCACTTTCATTTGAATTGAAAAGGGCCAGCTAGCTTCCTAAAAGACAAAGTCTTTAACTCAAGATCTATGGCAGAATCTCTGTTTTGCCCTCAGAAAGTTAATACAAGGAGAGGTGACATATAAGTCGCTGCCCATACAGCCTCCTGCATCGGAGGTGAAGTGCCAGCTCCAAAGACCACTGCCTTCTAGAACAAAGATCTAGAAAACCGCCTTGAACGTTATTCCTAATTTACCAGCTGCTAGAGCATTGTGCCCATCTCTCCCTGTTCTGTAACTCCCTGGACGCCTTCAGTGCTTCGCTGAGAGTGAGTGTGAGGCCAGACTCCACCATTCAGCACTCTCTGGTCTTTCCAGCTTATAGGTCATGTTACTGGTAAAATTTGAAAACTCCAGGTACAGACTGCTATTTTAGATTAATATGAACCCATTTAGAAAGAGAGAACATTTTTTGACTTCCCATGTTCTTTTAGCAGTAGGGATGTGAAAGAAAGTGAGATTTGTGTTGTTGTTTTAAGGAAACTGACATGAGGTGTAAAGTAGGAAAGAGTAAAAAGATTTCAAAGTGAAGAAGTCTAGCCGTGATGTTGTTCCTTATCCCACAGTGCCCAGAGCGGCGTGAATCTGGGAGAAGGAACAGGAAAAGCCCATAGAATCTGTGTCTCCTGGAGACAGTTTTCCTAGAAGTCTTCTCTGCGCATCCCCATTTACTCTGCCCTCCCTCTGCTCACCCCACTCAGAATGGTGACCAAGTGAATACTGTAGTTTGGGGTTTTTTAAATGAAATGTTCTTTAATAGTGGGTGGATTTAGATGCTTGACTCTCCTTTCCCTTTGCATTAGATGGGTATCTCATTCTTTCCCCATCAACTTGACTTCCCCGGGCATGTGGGTTATTTATGGCCCCTCAGCCTTTGGGGAAATAAGTGGAAGCATAAACTAGAAGTTAAATATTTCAATGTAGTGGTCTTCTTTCTCCAGGACGGCATCATGAAAAAGGATGGAAAAGATACTGTTTCTGAGCATTTTAGTGGAAGAGGGGAAGATGCAGAGTCTTCATCCGGGGCCCTCACTTCGTCCTCACTGTTGGCTAAAATGAGAGCTAGAAACCACCTGATTCTGCCAGAGCGGTTAGAAAGCGAGAGCGTGCACCTCCAAGAGGCTTCTACTCCACTACCCCATCCCACAGAGCACGACGACCTGCTGGTAGAGATGAGGAACTTCATTGCCTTTCAGGCCCATGTGGACGGCCAGGCCAGCACTCAGGAGATACTGCAGGAGTTTGAGTCCAAGTTATCTGCATCACAGTCTTGTGTGTTTCGAGAACTATTGAGAAACCTGTGCACTTTTCATAGAACTTCTAGTGGTGAAGGAATTTGGAAACTCAAGCCAGAATACTGCTGATCAACATTACTTTCTAAACTTTCTGATTATTAATCCTATGATTAATAATCATGTTTGTCGACAGACGTTGGCTGCATTTGATGTTTACTTTGAATGATATCTACCTCATAATTAAGACTTTAAGAAAGAAGAAATTCTTTTCCAAAACCTAAAAGTTTAAAAAATATTTGGGTTGATTTTTTTTTTTGGCACTATGAATTATGTTATAAAATCAGGGATCTAACAGTTAATTCTTGGAACACATTTGTTTCTTTATCCAAAAGATGCTGTCAGGGAGCGTGTTACTGCTCATTTAGAAGTTTATAGACCAGAAATCTCAAGAATTCTTTTTACTGGTGCTAAAAACATCTCTTATCTTCAGTCAGACCTGTTCAATAAATTAGTTCATCAATATCTGATAACAGCATCATTTTTGGTACATAGCTTTTAAACGTTGAAATGTATCATTTGTCACCCCAAAAAGGATCGAATTTGTTATCTTTTGAATCATATTAATTGCCTTTAAATGATCTTCCTTATAAGGTACCATTAGATTGGCAGGTAGTTTTAGTAACGCATGAAATCGGTTGGTCATAAGTGATAAGACATGTATTTGCAGAAAGTTGTAGTGTCCTCAGTTCACACTGGCTTCACATTAAGCACAGGGCATCTCTTCCTCCCTACAATGACTGTTGGTTTTAGGAAAATGCAATGTATTTTCTTTAAAAAAGGCTCAAGCAGAACCAAAACTAAGTACAGATAACACAACCAGCACACACGCGCACACACACATCACTCCAGACCACAGCCTGATGTCCCCTCGTTTCCACGAGCTGACCACCCTGCAGCCCTCTCTTTCTCTGCTCACACGCTGGAAGGTAGCTTTGAACATTTTTTATTTTATTCATTGTTTACTTCTCCAAGGACGCTGGGTACCTGATATAAGGCAGCATCGTTCTCCTCGTGTCTTGTCTTCTGTCCAGTCGTTTTCATCTCTTTTTCCTTTGCATTCACTGTGAGTCTCCTGTTTAAGAGGCTTGGTTTTCAGCTGCATCTGTTCTGTTTCTGACTATTGTTTATGGATTTATAGTTCTGTGATGGTGGTGTTTTGATCCTCAGTTTCTTGTTTCCTTCTCATTGTTATTTTATCGTTTCAGCTCCGGTCTTGTTTTCTTAAATTCATTATATTCCTTCCATTTCTTCTCAAGCTGTCACAGTGCAGTTTGTTTCTTTTCTCTGGCTTGCTGTTGTTCCTCTCTTTGTTTTTCTGTTTTATGCTTGCCTTCCTCCTGTGCCATTTCCTTATATCTCGCTCCTGCTGAAGGCGAGCAGCTGTGTCCAGACCTTCTGCATGCTCTTCCCTGTGACCCAGAGAGAAGGGCTGTGGGCTTGGGGGTCAGGGAGAGCCTCTGCCGGGCAGCGTGCCGCTTTGGTTGGAGGCCTGGGTTTTCCTTTTCTGTTCTGAGATTTTGCCTAAGTAGCTTGGGCCAAGAATCGCCCCCTTAGACAGGAGAGTCAGAGGCAGTCGTGATTCCCACCAGGATTGTCTGCTGCTTTTTTTGGATTCAGCATGTTCATTTTTTTTCTGTTTTTAAAGTGATTCATTATATTTGACAGGAGGAAATTCTATTATTTTCTTCACTCTGCCATCATTATCTAGAAGTCGTAGAAGGGATTTTAAACAGGTCAATAAATCCTAAACTTGAGTACTTGGCTCAGAAGGGAGTCAGAACTCATGACTATTTTGTTTCTGGAAAGTTCTTTTTTATTTTTACTTTTGGAACCATTAGCCATAAGAAAATTGCATCCCCCTGTTCTCGGGTTGAAGTACTGAGGCATTTCACGGGCATGAAGTGTTTGGGCATCATCATCTATAGTGTCTGAAATCAACTGTGCTGAGCTAAAAAAGTTGTATCCTTCTCATCAAGTAGAAGATGCCATCAAAAGTTATGATGCAGTAAAAGCAAGGCGGTCCTCACTCCAGTTCTTGTGTCGCCTCTGCCACTGGCATGCTGTGCCCTTGGGTAGGTCACTATCCTGCCTGGGTCTCAGCTTGGACATCTTTAGACATTGTCATCATGCCTCCCGGGGGAGAGACTTACAGGAAGATGCTCTAAGTGTAATGGTTTAAGCAATATAGAGTAACTTATTTAGATAAAATCTAATTTTGGGAACTTTAAAAACTTTGTACAATGTAGATTTAATATATTTAACGTGTTGTATCGGTATCAAGCTACAAATAAAGGATTTTAAAATTTCGGGAGATTTTAAAAATTCCTTAGTTAATACATGAATATACTATCACTGTTTAAAAGTTTTCAGGCAATACTCTGCCTCCCCGCCTCTTGCTCGTGTTCCAGAGATAAGTACTGTATTTGGTGTGTAGTCTTCCAGCTATTTTCCATGCATTTACAAATACATGTGGCAGAGACTGCTGCTGTAATGTGTGTTTCCCCCTTCTTCCTTTACTGATGAGCTTCCTGAGTTCTACCTGGACATGGGGTTGCTCAGCTGAAGACTCTACTTCCCAGCCTCCCTTGTAGTTAATTGTGGCCACATGACCAGTCAATGGAATGTGAATAGAACTTCCCGATTAGGTCCTTAAATAAGGAATCGGGTGCACACTCCTCGTGACTTCCCCTTTATTGCTGGCTGAGACGCCTGTGGGAGCTTAAGCAGTGACATGGGATTGACAGAAGTCATGTGTTGAGGATGGGAAAGTTGGCCTGCTGGTCTTGAACTGCTTGCTTTTCACCTGTTTCTTAACAGCAAAATAAATTCTGACTTGTTTAAACCACTGCCTTTTGGAGTCTTTATTACAGCAGCTAGTTTTGTTTTATATCTGTGATTTACATAAATGGGATTATATCATCATTATTTTGCAGCTAACTTTTCATTTAACATTATATGCAAGACATCTTGTCATTCTTGTAATATACCTTCATGGAATTGCTGGATTAAAAATTATGTAGATTTTTAATTTTAACAGATACAGTGAAACTGCTTCCTTTAATTCACACTCCATAAAAGAACCTGTTTCTCCACATCCTTGCCAATAGTAGGTAGTATCAATCTCGGGAGGTTTTTCTTTTTTTAACCAGTCTTGTGGTTTGAAAATATCTTGTTTTAAAACTTGAATTTCCCTGATTACTTATAAAACCAAGCATCTCCGTGTCTTTTGGCCATTGTTGGTCCTCTGTTGTATGTTGCCTATTCATGTCAGATTTGCCTGGTTTTATTATCAGTTTATCTTTTAGGGTTCCTTCCAAAACAAAAATGGAAAGGCAGTTGTCCCAACTATTATTGAATAGTCCATTCTTTTCTCCACCCACCTGAAATGCCAAGTTTATCATCTGCTAAGTTGTCTGTTTCTGGACAGTGGGTCTAGATGTCTCTTCCACCAGCCACACTCTTCACTCTCGTTTGGCTTTGCACTGTGTGTGCTACCTGTAGGCAAGTCCCTCTTCCCTTCCCCCCCCTTGTCGTCTTAGGCATTTTCTGTTTCAGGTGAGTCTTAGAATCAGCTTATTAAGTTCCACTAAAATTGTGTTGCTCTTTTGATTGGGATTGCATTAGTTTATACATTAATTTGAGGATAATTTCTTTAATATAATTTTTCCCATTAGCATCATGATAGGCCTTGTTTTATTAAAGTATTTTATATTCTTGGATAAAATTCTATTACTTTCTTCATAAAGGTTTTGCACATTTCATAATAGGCTTATCCCTAGGTATTTTATAGGGTTTTAGCTTTATAGGTTTTTAGTTTTGGTTTTACATAAAAATGTAGAGAATTAGAACATCCATGTGTCTACCTTATGATGTCATTTATTATACAGAAGTTTTTAAAATATGATCAAATTCATTCTTCTCATGTTTTGTTTCCTTATTTAAGAACTCCTTTCCTAACCTAAAGTCATGATTTGTTGTTAGTGCTGTTGAGTTGACTCCAACTCTAGCAAACCTGTGTACGGCAGAGCGGAACCCTGCCTGGTCTGTTTGCACCGTCCTCTCACCTTCCAGTGCTATATCAGACAATGCTCTGCTGCTCTTCATGTGGTTTTCATGGCCACTTTTCGCAAGTGGGTGGCCAAGCCCTTCTTCCTAGTCTTAGTCTGGAAGCTCTACTGAAACCTCTCCACCATGGGTGACCCTGCTGGTATTTGAAATACCTGTGGCACAGCTTTCAGCATCACAGCAACATGCAGCTGCTACAGTACAACAACCCATAGACAAGTAGTGTGGTTCCCTGACAAGGAAACAAACCCGGGCCGTGGTGGTGAGAACGCTGAATCTTAACCACTAGACCACCAGGGCTGGCTAAAAGTCATGATTACATTCTCATAAATTCTCTTGTAAATTCTGTGTGGATAGTTGTTTTTTCCTAGCACCTTTAAAAAAAAAGGTTCATTCTTTCCCTCCTGGTTTGTAAGGCCACCTCTATCATATCCAATTTCCATGTATGGGAATGTTTCTGGGCTCTGTATTCTGTTAAATTAGTCCATTTATCTAACTTTGCCAACAACCCACTGTTTTAATTATTTTAGCTTTATAATTGGCTATTGTATATGGTAGAATGATTCCCTTCATCTTCCAAAAATGCCTTAGTTCCTAAGACATTTGTTCCATATAAATTTGGGGATCAGCTTGTCACATTTGGATTTTGTTGTTTTCACAATTATAATGACTGTACAGATTACTTGGGGGAAATTATTTATGATATTGAGCTTCTCATATATGAATAGGGCATATCACTCCATTTATAATACATATTATAATAAAGACATAATTCTGTTATGTTTTTCATTTATATTTTATAATAAAGTCATGTACCTCTTATATTTATTTCTAATTATCCTATAGTTTTGGTACTATAGTAAATGACATACTTTAAAAAAAAATCACTTTCTAGTTTATGAGTACTGTTGATTTTTACATATTTGTCTTGTATCTAGCAACCTTGCCAAACTCATTAATTTTAATAGTCTATAAATTGTCTTGTATGTAATAATCCTGTCAGCTGCAAATAATGACAATTGTATTTCTTCCATTCCAATAATTAAACTTTATATATTTCCAATATGATAATAAATGTAAATGACAGTAGTTGGCACCCTTATCTTATTCCTGACATTGAAGACAAACTTCTAAAGTTTTATCATTAAATGTGCAGTTGCTGTTGTTTTCTAGCAGATGGTCTTTGTCAGGTTAAGGAAATGCTCTTTCCAGTGCTGAATTTTATTAAAAGATTTTTCTGCATCTATTGACTTAATTGTGTAGTTTTTCTCCTTTCTCTCTCTTAGTGTCATAAAGTACACAGTTAAGTTTTCCAACATTCAAACATCTTTTAGACTTCAACTTCCAGAATGTGAGCGACCTCAGCAAACAATAACTGGACAAAATTCCAAAAGACAGACCCCCCCCCCAAAAAAAATTTCATGTTTCTGGAAATAGTCCTAAGGGCATACTGCAAATGAAGAGACACTTAGTCAAGAAAATCTACTAAATCTTGGCAAGAACAGTGAGAGTCTATAACTCTTGAGCTACAGCCCATTCCTTTTCTCCCTCCTCCTCATCTCAGTGAGATGACAAGATGCTGTGATCCAGGTGGGTTTAGCTACGAAAATGGGGCTCCCTCCCTCAATTCCCAATCAAGGGATACAATATCTCACTGGGAGGAGCATGCTTCCAGTATTTCTTATCCCCTCCAGCTCCAAGTTGCAGAGTCTAAATTCATGGAGTTAAAAAGTATAACAACAAAATTTCACTAGAGGGCTCAGCAGTAGATTTGAACTGGCAGAGGAAAGATTCAGCCAACTTGCAGATAGATTGATAGAGATTATGCTACCCCAAGAACAGAGAATAAAAAGAATGAAGAAAAATGTACAAAGCCTTGGAGAAATGTGATACACCATTTAGTGCACCAATGTATGCATAATGGAAGTACCAGAAAGAGAGGGGAGAGAAAGGAGAAGAAAATATTCAAAGAAATAATGTCTGAAAACTTTCCAAATGTATTTTAAAACATCCAGGAAGCTCAGTAAATTCCAAGCATGATAAATGCAAAGGGATCCACACTCACATCATAGTAAAAAATGCTGAAATCAGACACAAAGAGAAAATCTTGAAAAGTAGCAAGCGAAAAATGATGCCTCATTTATAAGGGAACTTCAATAGGATTACCCGTTAACTTCTCAGAAGAAACAATAGAGGCCAGAAGGCAGGCATAACACTCAAAGAAAAAAGACTATCAAACAAGAATTTTATATCCAGCAAAGCTATCATTCAAAAATGAATGTAAAATAAAGACTTTTCCAGATAAACAAAAACTGAGAAGATTTAGCAGACCTGCCTAACAAGGAATACTTAAATGAACTTCTTCAGGCTGAAAGCAAGTGACTTCAGATAGTAATGCAAATACACATAAACAAAGAGCTCCAGTAAAAGTAATTATGTCATTGTAAAAGAGGCTATAAATGCATATTTTTCCTCCTTTAAACTGATTCAAAAAGGAATTGTATAAAATAATATGTATATAATGTATTGTTTGGTCTATACTATGCAGAAATGTAATATATACATAACATTTTCCAATAGCAGCACAAAGGAGGAGGGTGGGAGCAAAGCTGTAATGGGTTAATGAAATTATGACAGATGGCAAAGTAACAATTATAACAATGTAATATTGGGTTTGTAACATTAATAGATATGTATAACCAAAATGCTGCAAAAAAGGAAAATGCAATAGAGCTATGTAGGAGTAATGTTTCTATACACTGTTGGAGTTAAACTGGTATAAATCTGTATTAGGTTCTGATAAGTTAAGAAGTATGTGGTAAACCCTAAAGCAACCACTAAGAAAATAATCACTAAGAAAAAATAGTGGAAAAAATTGTTAATGAAATTAAAATACAACCTTAGAAAATATTCATTCAATGAAAAAGAAAACAGTAAAGGAGGACAAGAGGAACAAAAAAGACATATAGAAAACAAAAAAGTAAAGTGGCAGATGTAAACCAAATTATGTCAGTAATAAGAAATGAGAATGAATTAAACGATCCAATCAAAAGGCAGAGATTGTCAGATTGGATTAAAAAAAAACACAGTCCAACTCTATGTTGTCTACAGGAGGCACACTTTAGATTCAAAGACACAAATGGATTGAAAGCAAAAGGATGGAAAATGATATATCGTGGAAACAGCAATCACAGGAAAGCTGAAGTGCTATACTAATATCAGACAAAACAGACTTCAAAATAGAAAAATGTTACTAGAGACAAAGAGGGACATTTTATAATGATAAAAGGGTAAACCCATTGGGAAGGTATAACATTGTAAACATATGTGCACCTAATAACAGAGCACCAAAACATGTGAAGCAAAGACTGGCAGAAACGAAGGGAGAAATAAACAATAATAGTTGGAGACTTCAATACCCCATTTTCAATAAGGGATAGAACAACAGGTAGATCAACAATGAAATAGAAGATTTGACCAACACTATAAACCAACTAGACGTAACGGACATCTCCACCCAACAGTTATAGAACATACATTCTCTTCGTGCACACAGAACATTCTTTAGTATAGATTGTATGCTAAGCCATAAAACAAATCTCAATAAATGTAAAAGGATAGAAATATGACCTAAAACAATAAAACTCCTAGAAGAAAACATAGGACAAAAGTTTCATGACATTGAATTTGTCAATGATTTCCTGGATATGACACCAAAAGCACAGATAAAAGAAAAAATAGACAAATTGTACTTCATGAAAATTAAAAATTTTGTGTGTCAAAGACACTACCAACAGAGTAAAAAGGCAACCCACAGAATAGGAGAAAATATTTATGAATCACATATCTGATAAGGGATTAATATTCAGAATATACAGAGAACTCCTAAAACTCAGCAACAAAAAACATACAACCCATTCAAAAATGAGCAAAGAACTTGAATAGACATTTCTTCAAAGAAGATGTACAAATGGCCAACAAATACATAAAAGATGCTCAACATCACTAGTCATTAGGGAAATGCAAATCAAAACTACAGTGAGGTATCACCTCACATCCATTAGGATAGCTACTATCAAAAAAAAAAAAAAAAAGAAAAGAAAACAACAAATGTTGGCAAGGATATGGAGAAATTAGAACCCTTGTGCACTGTTGGTGGAACGTAAAATAGCACAGCCAGTATGGAAAATAGTATGGGAGTTCCTTAAAAAATTAAAAATAGAACTACCATATGATCCAGTAATTCCACTTCTGGATATATACTGAAAAGAATTGAAAGCAGGGACTTGAAGAGATATTTGTACACCCATGTTCATAACAGCATTATTCTTGATAGCCAAGAGGTGGAAGCAAGCCAAGTGTCTATCAACAGATGAATGGATAAACAAAGTGTTTAGTAGATACAGAATTTTAGTTTTGCGAGATAAAAGTCCTGTGGCTAGATGGTGGTGATGGTTGCACAACAATGTGAACGTACTTAATGCCACTGAACTCTATGTGGTGTGTATTTTGCCACAATTTTTAAAAGATTACTAAATAACAGGTGATCAGGTTTGGGGTATACTTTGAAGTTACTGCCAACGAGATTGGCTAAAGGATTGGACATGGGATGTGAGAGACAGAAAGGGTCAAAGATGATTCAGGGTTTTGGGCCTAAACAACCAGCAGGATGACAATGCCATTTTCTGAGATGAGAAAGGCACGTGCAGGGCCAGCCCCAGTGGCCTTGTGGTTAAGTTCGGCATGCTCCACTCTGGCAGCTCAGGTTCAGTTCCTGGGCACAGACCTACACCCCTCCTCAGAGGCCATGCTGTGGTGGTGACTCACATACAAAATAGAGGAAGATTGGCCACAGATGTTAGCTCAGGGCCGATCTTCCTCACCAAAAAAAAAAAAAGGAAGGCACATGTAGTGGACGCTGTTAGGGTGCTGCTCAGTCCCCTGGGATCCCTTTGATGGTTTCTGAGCTCCCCTCCCTTGGCTTCTGTGTGCTGATGCTCCTAAACAGCCTGCACCTGTGACTCTCTTCAGAGGCTTGCCTTCCTGCTACTTGAGTCCCTTTGCTTACAAGGAAGTGCCCAGGAATTTACTTCCCCAGCCCTTAGCCAATGGTCAACTGGTGCAGGAGTGTGAAAGCCCAGCTCCCTTCCCTCCAATCAGACAAACTCCAAGATATAACTTCCATGCAGAGCTCCCACTGTGGAAAAGAGTATGGTGATTTATCAAAAAATTAAAAACAGAATTACTATATGATCCAGCAATTCCACTTCTGGGCATATCCCCAAAAGAATTGAAAGTAGGGTCTCAGATATTTGTACACTCATGTTCATAGCAGTATTATTCACAATAGCTAAAACTTGGAAGCAACCTAGATGTCCATTGACAGATGAAGAAAAGCCAAATGTGGTTTATACATTCAATGGAATATTATTCAGCCTTAAAAAGAAAAGAAATCTGACACATGCTACAACATGGATGAACCTTGAGGAAGTGAAGTAAGTCTGTCACAAAAAGAAAATTCTGCATGATTCCACTTACATGAGGCACTAACTCGAAGAGATATCTGCACCGCTCTGTTCAGTGCAGCGTTATTTACCATAGCCAAGATGTGGAAACAACCTAAGTGTCCATCAATGGATAAATGAATAAAGAAAATGTCATATATATATAATATGGATTATTATTTAGTCATAAAAAAGAAGGAATTCCTGCCATTTGCGACAGCGTGGACAGAACTTGAGGGCATTATGCTAAGTGAAATAAGTCACATAGAGAAAGACGAATATCATATGATCTCACTCGTGTGAAATCTAAAAAAAAATAAAAAACAAAACTGAACTCATAGATGCAAGACCAGATTGGTGGTGGCCAGAGGTGGGGTGTGTGGGGTGGGCAAAATTGGTGAAGGTCAAAAATGTTTGGTCAAAACGTACAAACTTCCAGTTCTAACATAAAGAAGTCCTGATGATGTAATGTACAGCATGGTAACTATAGTTAATAACACTATAGTATATATTTGAAAGTTGCTAAGAGAGTAGATCTTAAAAGTTCTCATCACAAGAAAAAATAATTTGTAACTATGTGTGGTGATGAATGTTAATCAGACTTATTGTGGTGATCATTTCACAATATATACATACATCAGATCATTACGTTGTACACCTGAAACTAATATAATGTTATATGTCAATTATATCTAAAAAAAAAGCACATTATTTAAATGGGTGAATTATATGCTATATAATTATACACGCATATATATGAGTTATATATGAATACAGTTAAATAATTAACATAAAGTGCAAAAGAAATTGGGAGCTCAAGGACAAAAAGACAAATAATCCAATTAAAAATAGAGAAAGAATCTGAATAGACAAAGAAGATATACGAATGGCCAACAAGCATATGAAAAGACGCTCAACATCACTAGTCATTAGGGAAATGCAAATCAAAACCATGATGAGATACCACTTGACATTCACTAGGATGGTTATAATAAATATTTTTAAAAATCAGATAATAATAAGTGTTGGTAAGGATGTAGAGAACCTGGAACCCTCATACACTGCTGCTAAGAATGTAAAATGGTGCAGCCACTGTGCAAAACAGTTTGGTGGTTCCTCAAAAAGTTAAATATAGGAGTACCATATGACCCAACATTTACAGTCCTAGGTGAAACACTCCCACAAGAATTGAAAACAGGTACTCAAACAAATACTTGTACATGAATGTTCATAGCAGCACTATTCACAAAAGCCAAAAGGTGGAAACAACTGAAGTGTCCATTGACAGCTGAATGGATAAACAAAAGGTGGTATACCCATACAATGGAATATTACTCAGCCATGAAAAGGAATGGAATACTGATATATGCTACAACATGGATGAACCTCAAAAATATGCTAAGTAACAGAAGCCAGACACAAAAGACTACATATTGTATGATCTTATTTATATGAAATATCTAGAATAGAAAAATCCATAGAGACAGAAAGTACACTGGAGGTTTGCCAGAGGCTGAGAGTGGGGGAATAGATGCAGAGATGCTTAATAGGTACATTATTTTCTTTTGGGGTGATTAAAATGTTTTGGAACTAAATAGATTTGGTGGTTGCACACCATTGCAAATGTACTAATGGCCACTGAATTGTACGCTTAAAAAAATATTTCCAGGTGTTCAACATTGGTTTCAATTTTGGTAAGCTACATTTTTCTAGAAAATTACCCATTTTGTCTGTTTTCAAAGATGTTCCTATGTGGATATCCTCTCTTTGTCACTGGTGTTCTGCATGTTTGCTCTGATTTGTGGATTTGTTTTTATTCTGTATGCAATTTTGCTTCCTGAATTTAAGGACTTATATATTTCAACAATTCTGGAAAACTGTAGGCATTATTTCGTGGAATATTACCTCTTTCCAGTTTTCTCTATTCCCATCCTTTTGGAACCCTTTCTTTCTAATCTTCTGTTTAAGCCATCCATTGAATTTTTAATTTTACAACTATAATTTTTATTTCTAAAACTGCTTCCCCCCCACAACCCCCAAATGTTCCTGAGTTTGTTTCACAATACTTTTTCATTACTGAATTTTTCTTTATGGCTATAATCTCCATCAGATTATTGCATTGGCTGACATTCTCAGTATTTGTTCTGCTCTTTGTTGTGTCTGCTGGCTCTCCCTCCTGGGGATTTGTGTGTGCGTTTGTAACGTTAGATGTGAGCCATCTTCAGAGGAACCTTATCTATGGGTGTGAGCCTTGCCTCACTAGCGTGGTTTGCATTTGCTGAAGTCCTGTGGTATTGCCAGCCTGGGATCAATTTTTGTGTTAATTTCTTGATTTACAGCTTCCTGGATCACATGGTGGTATAAAATTTGAATGCACTTAGAGTTATGAATTCTCAGAGGGTGGGTGTAGGGGTGAGGCACCAGGGGAGATAAAATCTGCCACTAAGAATCCATGCCCAAATGGAAACACTTTTCAGTCCTGGGAGGTGGGATCTATTCTAGCCCATCCTTTTCCTGAGGATCATGGCTGCAAGTGGGGGTCCTGGTTCTCACGCTTTGTCCTGAGCAGCCACATGTCCTTGCCTCTTACCCATGCCTTGGTGTTAAATCCAAACTTCTAGATTTCAAAAACAGCACTTTACAGTGAGCATGTACCACTCCGTTTTTTAGTTTCTTTCCTATTTGTGGCCCAAGGCAGTTTCCTTTGCTAACTTCTCAGCTTTTTGTTACATTATATAAACATTTCTTGCTGTTTACAAGGACTTTTAGGTAATTTTATCTGTTACATTGCTGAAACCATTCATTTTCTAATTAGTCATGTTGGTGTAAAGCACTTAGAATGGTGCCTGGCATAGAAACAAGAGCTCCGTGTGTTAGCTGTTACTATTTTTGTTGTTTTGTGACCATCACAGGCCAATTCATACTGGCCCTCTTGTATCTCCTATTGTATCAATAACAATGTTGTATCAATAGTTGTTTTGTAGGGGTAATGAGGGAAAACTGCAAGTCATGTAGCTGGAGCATGCTCAGAAGATGGAAACCTTGTCCTCAGATGACCTCGAGCTGCCTAGGAACCAAAAGTTCCCCCGCTACAGAACTCAATATAAAGAGAAAGTGGAGCAGGGAACCTAATAAGAAGTGAGGGGTCCCTTGATTTGTAGTACAGGAGACTTCTAAGACAGTTACACTCCCACCCTCCAATCAGATTCCACCAAGTTGGCATTTTTGCATAACCACGCCCACTCCCAACTCCTTAAAAGTCTGTTCCCAGTTCAGCCTGGGGAGACAGATTTGAACCTTGCTGCCTGTGTCCTTGCTGGTTGTCAGCAATAAAGCTCTTTACTCTCTCAAAAACTGGTGCTGTAGTATTGGTTTCTATGCGCACTAGGCAACCAGCCTTTGCTCAGTAACAGTTTTATTATTATTACTCTTGAATTATGTTTATAGTTCTAAGAGTTTGACAGCCTCTTATATTTTCTAGGCACACCAAATATCATCTACAAATAATGACAGGATTGTCTCTTGCTTTTCAATATTATTACCTCTTATTTTTTTCTTACTGTGCTTCCTCGTTCCTCTACCCCCAAAGTTAGGAATGGTGAGGGGCAGGGCCACCTGTGTTTTGTTCCTATTTGAATGAGAGGTGCTTCCCACATGTCCAGCATATTTACTCTGAGTTTCTGGTTGATACTTTTTTTTCTTTGGTGAGCAAGATTGACCCTGTTGCCAATCTTCCTCTTTTTGCTTGAGGAAGATTGTCCCTGAGGTAATATCTGTGCCAATCTTCCTCTATTTTGTATATGGGACACTGTGTGTAGGTCTGCACCCGAACTTGCGAACCCCGGGCCACTGAAGTGGAGCGTGCAAACTTCACCACCACACCACTGGGCTGGCCCTGGTTGATACTTTTTAATGAGTTAAGAACCATTTTTTCCTATTCCTAGCTTGTGAATCATTTTTGTTAAGAATGAATTTTGAATTGTTCAATTGCATTTTCTGAGGTGATAATACTTTCCTTCTTTAATCTGCTAAAGGTCTGAATTGGATTTGTATAGTAGATCTAGTTTTTGTTGAATTAACTCAGTCATTCCTGGGATATTCTCAATCCCAGGGTGGAGGTAGGGGATCCCTGTTTGGTCAGGATATATTTTGCTTTTAATGCACTGCTAGTTTTAATTGGCTAATACTTTATTAGATTTTCAACTTCTTCATTCACAAGGGAATGTGCTCTATAGTTTTTTCTCTCATTTTTCGATGTGCTCTGTGTGTGTGTGTGAAGGTTATTCTAGTCCTGGAAAATGAATTGGGAAATTTCCCACCTTCTTCTTTTCCCTGAGAAGATGCACCCTGAGCTAACATCTGTGCCAAACTTCCTCTATTTAGTATGTGGGATGCCTCCATAGCATGGCTGACGAGTGGTGCAGGTCCACGCCCGGAATCCGTACCCGCAAACCCCGGCTGCCAAAATGGAGCACGCTGAACTCCACCACTACGCCACAGGGCCAGTCCCCACCTTTTTATGTAACATAGGAATTATATGAACATTTGATAGAATGCTTGTAAAAATGTTTGGGCTTGGTGCCTTTGGGAGAATGATTCCGCTTGATCCTCAGGCTCACTAAATTGCTTTTCAACAGTGTCGATTCTGTTATTCTGTCTATGCCCTGCTGTTTTTCTTTTAATTTCACAATATATTGTTCATTTCTAAGATTTGTCATTGGTCCTTCTTTTGTAATATCTGTTCCTTTGTCATGGATGCATTAGGCTCTCTTATCCCTCCAGTGTGTTAATTATACTTAAGATCTCCTTTTGTGGGACTGGCCTGGTGGCATAGCGGTTAAGTTTCCACACTCCCCTTTGGCGGCCCGGGGTTTCGCAGGTTCGGATCCTGGGTGCGGACAGACGCACCACTTGTCAGCCATGCTGTGGCAGCGTCCCATATAAAGTAGAGAAAGATGGGCATGGATGTTAGCCCAGGGCCGGTCTTCCTCAGCAAAAAAAAAAAAAAAAGAAAAGAAACAATAAATAAAATAAAAGGTCTTCTTTCACTTCCTCTAGTCAGCTGTTTCCTTGAGCTCCAGTGCTACAGTTTGCTGTTTTGGTGCTTCCTTTTTGTGGTGCTGGTTTTTTCTTTGGTGATTGATTCTTAGTAACAATCCATTGACATGTTTGAGCTCCTCTGTTGGGCTGTCCACAGATGCTCTTCTTTATCCTAACCTGCCATCAGCACTATGCAGAGAGCTGAGAGCTGGGCTGTGCTGCTGGGGAGGAAGTCCAGAAGTGAGGCTCAGGTGCATGTGGGCTCCTCATTTCTCCTGGCTGCTTCCAGCCCAACATGGCAAAGCACTTCTGTCCAAGTGCCTATCCTAATGGCTGGGATGGGGGTGGGCAAAGGTAGGGGAGGCAGGGCCCAACTTCTGGCTGATCCTAATGCAATGACCTCCTGCTGCCGGCAGAACTGCTGCAACTATATATGACTATTTTTGTATGTGTGTATATATTTTGTCTGGAAGGGGCATCGAGCATTTATGCTCAGTCTACCATTGGATCCAATCTTCATATAACAATGCTGATTTAACTTCTTTAACCTAAATATAGTAACATTTAATTCATGCGAGTAATTTTGGAACATATTTTTTATCTGAATCTTACTTTAATGCCCAAATGGCAAAAAGTTCTTTCAGAAGTTGAATTTCACTTTCCCATTCAATGTGTTCTGCTGGGAAATTGCTGGGAACATCATCTATGCAAAGGCGGAAGGGGAGGTAACCTGACGACTGAGTCACACCCAGGGGACAATTTATGCCTCCATTGGCACAAGTGTCAGAAGTGAGTGCAGACAAAGTAACTAGAGATGCAGGACACACTAACAGTACAGTCTATTGGATATCTTTTAATCCTCAAATTAAAGGTTGGAGTAGAATTTTGAAATTGTTTTATCTGGAGACTAAAAATTACACTTTGCTGAGCAAGTAATCTGAGACTAAAATGGAAAAATATTTTTCACTAAAAATAGGAATGAAATTACGGAGGTAAAGAATCTAAAGAATTATGCAGTAAGGATGAAAGGAAAGTAATCTCAGTCCATCTTAGAAGAAATTCTTCATAGTTCTATGACCCCTGACCCCTGGCATGTTCAACCCCTGACCCCTAACCTTTTGTTCTGCATATTGTGAATTTCAGATTAGAAAACTTTTGTTTTGCATATTTCCCCTTTCCTGTATTGTGGATTTCAGATTTGAAAAAAGATTTGAACCAGCTTCAATCATTACTGCTTTGGATAGTCTCTTAATTTAAGACAGAAAAAAATCTGGCTAATGCATCTCACTAGCACTGTCGCTGTCAAGAATTTCTAAGTTGCTTGTTGTAACTTTCTGCTTCTTTGGAGAGGGAGAAAGGGCAGCACCTTAGAACCTGCACCTGAGTATCCGTCACCACCATTTATCAGTTTCTTCTTTGCAATGAATTTGGCGCCCTCAGCCTTTGGAAGTATTGCACAAGGAAGTCTGTCTAAAAACTTACTTTTTGCTTTTCAAGACAATCAGGGTAGACCAGGGCACTCCGGCTCAGCGTGGGGGCTCCGCGCACCGGGCAGCGCAAGGAAAAAGCCCGGAGAGGGGCGTGGTCCAACTTCTCCTGTAACCGTGACCTTACCTGCGCCAAACTAATTTGGAGGACAGCGATACAAATTAGGAAAACTAGGTATTTGTTTAACTCTTCTGCTTGGAAAAAGAAAAGTTAGACATTTGCAACTGTGGCGATTCGGTTTAGTTTCCCCCGGGGAGGCGAAACCCTCGGGAACAGGAGTCTTGTCCAAGACATTGGGGTGGGAAGGCGCTAAACCCCGAAGAAAGGGGGAGGCGCGCTTCCGGGTTCCCTTGCTCCCAGGAGACTTTCCGGGCTCGTCTCACAAGACAAAGTTCTACTGTAAATTTGAAGCACCCCTTCTCTCCCCCCTTTGTTCCTTCCTGTCCCTTCCCTTTCCTGCCTCATCTCCTTTTGGTTTTCAGTGGGTCGTAAACAGCAAAGAAAACAAAGCGCCATTTTTTATACCTTTCAATCCGGAAAACCCCTTGGTAACGGTGCTGGAGTCAGAACCCGCTGCCGGTGCTGTGGACCGGACCGCAGCCCAGAGAGCCGCGGGTGGGAGTCCGTGCGGTGCGCACCGCTGACACCGGGAGTGCACAGAAAGTCCCCGGGGAACGGCCGCGGGGACTCGGGCAAGTGCGCGACAGCACGTTTTCTTGTGAAGTCAGAAGGAAAACTGGACAGCGGGTAAAATGAGCTTGTATCACGATAAAAGGTGAAAGAAGAGGGGAAGATGTCAACAGCTATTCTGATTTTACTAAGAGGGCAAGGTGGGGTTAAAAGTTTTTCATTAGTCGTACTTTTATAATAGTCACATTTTAGAGTAATTGCATTTACATTAAAAAGGAGGCTCCCCCCTCGATTTGATACCCACAGTTTGGAACCTGAAGCTGACTGAGATGTCAAGGTGGGAAGGTCATATTTTTGATAGGGTTTTCCAGCTGCTGCCCCTTCCCTCCACCCCACCCCTATAACTCCCAGCTTTACTGCTCCCCACTTTCTTCTCTCAGAGATGTCTGTTCCCGCCCCTCCAAGCTTCTTACTCCTGAGGATAAATCTTTATTTGCATGAGGCTTTTTTTTTCTGCATTTCCCCCTATTTCTGAGTGAATTCTTATGAGTTTTCAAGGAACTACCTTTTAAGTTATGTTCTTTCATGAGGCAGAGTTAAATGATGATATTTTATCCATGTATCTTTTGCCGAGCTTTAGCAAATATCAAGATTATGCAAAATCTGTTTCAGATCTTTTTCTTTAAAGAAACACATGTGACAAAAAGAATTAATCATCCCAATTCCTTTTCACTTCCTCTCTCCCTGGAAGACTTCAGGTAACTGGATACCTAAAGTTAACATGTATTAATCTTCTAAAGTTGACATACATTAATCCCAGGCATATTTTTATTTATTGACTATATATATACATATCCATACACTAACTAGAATATTGTTTAAAAAACATTTTTAAATAAACAGAATAGTGTCATACTGTGCATGCTTTTGAGATTTGTTGCATGTTGGTAATGCATAGCTCTTGTTTATTCATCTTTTTTTTTTTTTTTTTTTTTGTGAGGAAGACCAACCCTGAGCTAACATCCGTTGCCAATCCTCCTCTTTTTGCTGATGAAGACTGGCCCTGGGCTAACATCCGTGCCCATCTTCCTCTACTTTATATGGGACGCTGCCACAGCATGGCTGACAGGCAGCGCGTCGGGGGGCGCCCGGGATCCGAACCTGCGAACCCTGGGCTGCCGAGCGCGGACTAAACCGCTGCGCCACCGGGCGGCCCCATCTTGTTTATTCATCTTAACTGCTGTATAATATTCCACTGTAATCTAATTCTCTACTGATAGGCAGGGGTTTATCTTTCTTACTAGTACCAAGAATAATGCTGTCAACAACATTGTTCCTGTTTCCCTGTGCACACACATGTGCAAGAGCTTCTCTATGACAGTCATCTAGATGTGGGGTTGCATTTTCAGCTTCTCTAGGAACTGGCAAATTGCTCTCCACAATCATACTGATTTCTTCTCCCACCAACAGTTTATGAGAGCTATAGCCTTGCCAATACTTCTTGTTAGATTTATAAACATTTGCACATTTGAAAACTGTATTTTAAGTGGCTACATAGTGAATTGTATCTCACTGTTTTATTTTCATTGATCTGATTGCTAGTAAGTTTGAGCATCTTTTCGTTGCTAGAGATGGTTCACGTTCCTTTTCTGTGACTTGCCTGTTTATATCATTTGCTCATTTCTCTTACCCTCTTACTGATTTTAGGACTTCCCTATGTGTTTTAGATACCAGTCTTTTATCTGTATACTGAAAGTGTTGTTTCTGAGTGGCTTGTATTTTTACTTTGCATAGTGTGTCTTTTACTAGAGATGTTTTCAGTTGTCTTTTTATTTATCGTTTGAGCATATTTTATTATGTTTATGAAATCATTCCTTCTCCCCAGACATAAAGATCATCTTTATTTTCATCTAAAAGTTTTAAAGTTTTATTTTTCATATTGAGGTCTTCAATCTGTGTGCAATTTGTTTTTGTGGATGATGTGAGGTAGGAATAGATCTTTTTCCGTATGGATAGCTGATTGACCCAGCACAATTTATTTATTTATTTCTTCCCTCAGATTTATAATTTTACCTCTGTCAGATAAGTTTTACACATGCACACATAGGCACGTATGTATATATATTTATATACATACACACATGCATATGTATGTGTATGATTCTTCATATATATGTATTTATATACATATAATCTCATACTCATAATATATATATGTATATCTCATACTGTTTCAATTTCTGTAGCATTATGATAAGTCTTGATATGTGAAGTGAAACTCCACCATCTCAGTCTTTAGAACAGACTTGTCCTTTCTTGGCTCTTTTTGCCATCAGAATTTAAAGATCAACTCTTCAGGTTCTATGAAAAAGCTTGTTTAGATTTAAATTCAAATTGCATGGAATTTATAGATTATTTTAGTGAGAATTGCTAAGTTTATAATATTGAATAGTCCATTTAAACATGGTATACTCTCCATTTATGGAGGTCTCATATATCCCTCTATGGGGTTTTATTCTTTTAGCAATAAAAATTCATGCACATCTTTTGTTAGATTTATTCAAACATATCTATAGATTTTATTGCTTTGTGGTTAATACCTTTTTAAAAATTACATTTTCTCAATGTTTGTTGATGTTTTTATCAGTTGGTGATTTATTCCTCCTGTTAGTTCTGTTAGTTTTATCTGTAGATTCTCTTGCTTTTTCCTTTGTAGAAAATTCTTATTCCTGGTCTTAAAGGTAATGATTTCAGAGTTTCACTATTTTGTATGATGTTTGCTTTAGGTTCCAATGGCTGGTCTTTATCAGAATAAGGAAATTTCTTTGATTTTACTAAGAATTGTTATCATAAATGAGTGTTGAATATTATCAGATGCTGTTTCTACGTCTGTTGAGGTGATTGTGGTTTAATTTCTTCCTT
This sequence comes from Tapirus indicus, assembly GCA_031878705.1. Taxonomy (NCBI): domain Eukaryota; kingdom Metazoa; phylum Chordata; class Mammalia; order Perissodactyla; family Tapiridae; genus Tapirus; species Tapirus indicus. The sequence continues at coordinate 79,791,443 of CM062921.1, forward strand.
TAATCTATTAATGTGAAGAAGCACACTGCTCTATTGTCTAAAGTGAAACCGTCTTTGTGTTCCTGTGATAAATCCTACTTTGTCACTTTTTTTGAATATACTGGTAGATTCTGTTTGTCGTCGTTTTATGTAGGCAGTTGTATCTGTGTTCACGGGTGGATCTGGAGTATGATTTTCCTTTTGTGTACTGTTCTTGTTTAGGACACATCTTGAATTGGGAGAGTTTTCCTGCTTTTTCAACTCTTTGGAGAAATTTGCACAAGATTATCTGTTCCTAAAAATTTTGAAAGAACCCACCTGTTTTACTGTGTATGTATTTGTGGGAAGAGTTTTAACTACCAATTTGACTTAAACAAATATGAATCTATTCTGTATTTCTATTTCTTCTTGTGTTACTTTTATCAAGTCATTTCTGTAGAAAATGTTTTATTTTATCAAGATTTTCAAATTTATTGGCACAAACTTGCTCATCTTATTCTCAAATGGTTATTTAAATTTTGACGCTATCTATAATTATGGTCGTCTATGTTTCTGAAATTGTTCTTGTGTTTTTCCTCTCTTCATCTCAATACAATGCTAGAAGTTTGTCTCTTTTATTAGTCTCTTCAAAGAACCAGCTTTTAGGTTTTGTCATTCTATTATTCCTTTGATTACTGTGTTGTTAACTTTCTAATGGACCTCAGGTGCTCAGAATTGCATGCGTGAGTATTCTTGGCTCAGCATGCTCATCGTTATCCTGTCGTGATGCATGTGATCATAAGCACATGGCAGCCTACTGCTCAACAGGAGAGAAGGGACACCTCCAATAGCTTGCAGCTACCTATCTATTCCACCCTCTTCCCCCAACTGAGTACCCACTATTCTGGATCTTGTGCTTTTCATTTCCTTACTTCTGTTTGTGTGTGTGTGTTCCTAAAAGTAGAGTGTTTATTTTCACTTGTTCTTAATATAATAAAAAGAACCTCTTGCAGTACATAATATTCCGGGTCTTGTTTTTTAAAGCCAGTGTTATACTGGTGCGTTTCATCCATATTATTACATGTAGCTGTACTTCATTTTCACTATGGTATGATCTGCCATTTTTGACTATTCTGCAATTTATCTATTCTCTAACTGAAAGACATTTGGTTATTTCCAGGTTTTTATGTTCTATATACTGTGATTTTCAACATTCTGGTAGATGGTGTTCCTGGCATACATGAGAAAGACTGTCTCTTGGACACCTTTTACAGGAATGCAGTTGTACCAAGTATCACCCCTTCAAGCAAAGTATAAGAAATCCTAATAAATAAGTCGTGAGGATGTAATGTACAGCATGGTGACTATAGTTCATACTGAAAGTTGCTTAGAGAGTAGATCTTAAAAATTCTCATCACAAGAAGAAAAATTTGTAACTATGTCTGGTGATGGATCTTCACTAGACTTACTGTGGTGATCATTTCTCAATGTATACAAATACCGAATCATTATGTTGTACACCTGAAACTAATATAATGTTATATGTTAATTGTATCTCAGAAAAAAAAGAAATCCTGCTGATCCATGTCCTTTCTAACACTTGATGCTATCAGACTTCTGAATTTTTGTGGATCAAATGAGTATAAAATCTCATCCTGATCTTAAATTGATTTTCCTATTCACTAATGATTTTGAATATTTCTTCATGTGTGTTTCCTTTCCTCTTCATTTCTTTTTCCTGTTCATTTTTATTGGGTGGTTTATTCTTCTCATTGATTTGTCAGGGTTCTTCATATTCTTGATACTAACCTGGTGTTGATTATACATGTTGCAAATATTCTCTCCCTGTTTGTAACTGTCTTTTCTCTTTCTTAAGGTGTTTATTGATAAACATAAATTCTTAGTTTTGATATAGTCCAATTTTAATGCTAGTGCTTGCTGTGTCCTGTTTAAAAAATCCTTTCCTACTGTAAATTCAGAAAGATATTTACTTATATTTTCTGCTAAAATTTTTACTTTTGCCATTTAAGTACGTAATCCAGCTGGAATTGATTTTTATGTGTGGTGTGAGGTGGAGGTTCAATTTCATTTATTTCCCCAAATGAGCATGCTCTTTATCATTTTCTTCCTTCTATGGTTTTGGAGTTTTTAGCCTGTAATTCTTTTAATAATGTCTTGAGTTGGACTCTTGTTGCATGGTTTTTTGGTCTTCCTTGTTGTTTAATACATGCATTTAAACCTATAAATTTCCCTCTAAGTACCACTTTTGGTGCATCCTGTACTTTACAAAAATTTTTTTCTTTTTTTAAAAAAATGTTATTCAGTGTATTTAAACCAGAAACAGTTCACCCATTTCTTCCACTCTCTACCCCCTACCTCTCACAACCACCAATCTGTTATCTGTATCTATGAGTGTGGCGGGCTTTTTTTTTTTTCAGATTCCATGTATGAGAGAAATCATATGGCATTTGTCTTTCTCTGTCTTAGCATAATGCATAATTATAGCATAATGCTAATGCACTTAGCATAATGCCCTTGAGGTCCATCTATATTGTTGCAAATGGCAAGATTTCATTCTTTTCTTATGGCTGAATAATATTCCATTGTGTATTCCATTCCATATATATATATAACACAGTTTCCTTATCCATTCATCCATTGATGGACACTTTGGTTGTTTCCATATCTTGGCTATTGTAAATAATGTTGGAATGAACATGGGGGTGTAGATATCTCTTCAAATTAGTGTTTTTGTTTTCTTTGGATAAATACCTGGAAGTGGAATTCTTGGATCATATGGTATTTCTATTTTCAATTTTTTGAGGAACCTCCATTCTGTTTTCCATAGTGGTTGCACTGATTTACATTCTCACCAGCAGTGCACAAGGGTTCCCTTTTCTCTGCATCCTTGCCAACATTTATTTCATGTCTTTTTGGTAATAGGCATCCTAACAGGTGTGATTGTGGTTTTGATTTGCATTTCCTTGATGATAAATGATGTTAAGCATCTTTTCATGTACCTGTTGACCATCTGTATGTTTCCTTTGGAAAAATGTCTGGTCAAATCTTCCAATTTTTAATTTTTTTGGTATTGAGTTTATGTGTTCTTTATATATTTTGGATATTAGCCCCTTATCAGATATATGATTTGTAACTATTTCCTCCCATTCAGTAGGTTGCCTTTTCATTTTGTTGATGGTTTCCTTTGCTGTGCAGAAGCTTTTTAGTTTGATGTAGTCCCACTTGTTTATTTTTGCTTTTGGTGTCAGATTCAAAAAATTATCAGCAAAATCTATGTCAAGGAGCTTACTGCCTATGTTTTCTTCTAGGAGTTTTATGGTTTCAGGTCTTATGTTCAAGTCTTTAATCCATTTTGAGTTAATTTTTGTGTATGGTGTAAGATAGTGGTCCAGTTTCATTCTTTTGTATGTGGCTGTCCAATTTTCCCAACAGCATTTACTTTCCTCATTGTATATTCTTGCTCCTTTGTCATAAATTAATTGACCATATATGCATGGGTTTATTTCTGGGCTCTCTATTCTCTTCCATTTATGTGTCTGTTTTTATGCCAACACCATACTTTTTAAATTACTATAGCTTTTAATATAGTTTGAAATCAGGGAATATGATGCCTCCAGCTTTGTACTTTCTCAAGGTTGCTTTTGACTATAGGGGTCTTTTGTGGTTCCATACAAACTTCAGGATTGTTTGTTCTATTTCTGTGAAAAATGCCGTTGGGATTTTGATAGGAATTCCACTGAATCTGTATATTGCTTTGAGTAGGATGGACATTTTAACAATATTAATTCTTCTAATTCATGAGTATGGAATATCTTTCCATTTATTTGTGTCTTCTTCAGTTTCTTTCATTAATGTTTTGTAGTTTTCAACATACAGGTCTTTCACCTCCTTGGTTAAATTTATTCCTAGGGGGGCCACCCGGTGGCGCAGCGGTTTAATCCACGCTTGGCAGCCCAGGGTCTGCGGGTTCGGATCCCGGGCGCCCGCCGATGCACTGCTCATCAGCCATGCCATGGCGGCGTCCCATATAATGTAGAGGAAGATGGGCACGGATGTTAGCCCAGGGCCAGTCTTCCTCAGCAAAAAGAGGAGGATTGGCAATGGATGTTAGCTCAGGGCTGGTCTTCCTCACACATACACAAAAATTTATTCCTGGGTATTTTATTCTTTTTGATGCAATTTTAAATGGGATTGTTTTATTAATTTCTCTTTCTGATAGTTCATTATTAGTATAAAGAAACACAACACAATTTTGTGTATTGATTTTGTATCCTGCAACTTTACTGAATTTATTTACTAGTTCTAACAGTTTTTTGATGGAGTATTTAGGGTTTTCTTGTATAAAATATCATGTCATCTGCAAATAGTGACAGTTTTACTTTTCCCTTTCCAATTTGGATACCTTTTCTTTCTTTTTCTTGCCTAATTGCTCTGGCTAGGACTTCCAATACTATGTTGAATAAATGTGGCAAGAGTGGACATCCTTGTCTTGTTCCTGATTTTAGGGGAAAAGCTTTCAGCTTTGCACCATTGAGTATGATGTCAGCTGTGGACTTGTCATATATGGCCTTTATCATGTTGAGGTACTTTACCTCTATGCTTGCTTTGTTGAGAGTTTTTATCATAAATGGATGTTGAATTTTGTCAAATGCCTTTTCTGCATCTATTGAGATGATCATATGATTTTTATCCTTCATTGCGTTAATGTGGTGTGTCACACTGATTGATTTGTGGATGTTGAACCATCCTTGCATCCCTGGAATAAATCCCTCTTGATCATGGTGTATGATCCTTTTAATGTATTATTGAATTCGGTTTGCTAATATTTTGTTGAGGATGTTTGCTCTATGTTCATCAGGGTTATTGGCCTATAATTTTCTTTCTTTTTGGGGCATCCTTTTCTGGGTTTGGGTATCAGGCCAATGCTGGCTTTATAAAATGTGTTTGGAAGAATTCTCCCTTCTATTTTTGGGGAAGAGTTAGAAGGATTGGTATTAATTCTTCTTTGAATGTTTGATAGAATTCACCGGTGAAGCCATCTGGTCCTGTGCTGTTTAAATGTTCTGTGTCCTTACTAATCTGTTTTTCTCTACTTAATCCATCAATTACTGATTGGAAGTTTATGAAGTTTTCTATTATGATGTGGATTTTAAAATTTCTCTTTATGAATTGGTTGATTTTTACTTTACCTCTTTTGTGATTCTGCCATTAGAAACATACAGATTTGGACTTTTTGTATCTTTATGGTGAATTCTTCCCATTATCATCATATGATGATCTTTTTGACTCTAATAATGACTTCCAATAAATCTAGCTGCAATTGCTCTCTTTGATTAATATTTGCCTACTATATTTTCCCATCTTTTACATTCATCCTTTTTTGTGCATGTCATAGTGTTGAGCTGTATCTCTTGCAAAATAGCATATAGCTGGATTTAACAAAATCCTACCTGAGGCTGTTGTATTTTAATGAGCAAATGTAGTCAGTTTATAACTAAGGTTACTAATAAATTTGGTTTTACTTCTGTCAACTTTGTGTGTATTTTGTATTTATTATTATCACACTTTGTTTTAATCCTTAACTTTATCTTTCTCTCCTGTCTTCTGTGAATTGATTTTTATTATTCTCTTTCCCTTTCATTTATTTGGAAGTTATGTAGTTTATTCCTATTCTTTAAAAGTTTAATATGCATTTTAAAAATCAGAATTTTCAACCTCTTTCTGAAAAACAAAAGAACCACAGGACTCTTGAACTGTTTTTGTATCTTTCCCCCAACTTGCATGCTATATTGTCTTCATTTTAGGTCCATATTGTTTTCAGTGATCCCCATTGATCATAGTATTGCTTTGTACAGTTTATGCTCACTTAGATTTACCTATATGTTCACTCATTTCTTCATTCACCACTGCTTGGGAACATCTCACTCCTTACTTCTAGGTTCAGTTTCTTTGCTTCTGAATAACATTCTTCACTGGTTCTCTCAGTGAAAAAGTGTGTGTGTGTGTGTGTGTGTGTGTGTGTGAAAATGGCATACTCTACTTGCATAAAATTACTGTATTTACTCTCAGTCTGGAATGATTCTTTAGCAGGGTATGGAATGCTGGGTTAACAGGTATGTGTTTTCAATGTACCGAAGATGTCATTCTCTTGTATTCTGGCCTCTTTTGCACTTTAGACACCTGCTGTCAGTCTGGTGGTTGTTGTTTGCAGGTCATTGGTCTTTTCTCCCTGATTGCTCTCTAGACTTTCTTTTTGTCTTTGCTATTTTATGATTTTTATTGTGGTATAGCTATGTGTTCATTTTTATTTTTCCTGCTCAGGACTGGTTGTGCTTCCTCAATCTAAGGATTCCTATTTTTTGTAATTTCTTAGAAATGACCAGCCTCTCAAATATTGCCTCTCCTCCCTCATCTGTGTGCCTTCCTTCCTGAATGCCTATCAGATGCGTGCCAGCTCTTCTCATTCTAGGCTCTGTTTCTTGAACTCCTCAAAGACTTTCATCTATTTATCTCTCTGTGATGCATTCTAGGTGATTTCCTCAGAATCGTCTTCCACTTCACTAATTCTCTCTTCACAGGTATCCAACTTGCTCTTTAACCTGTCTATTGAGTTTTTAATTCCAAGGACTTTTTATATTTTTAAATATTTTGTTTTGTTTTTCTTTTCCTACCTAATCTTTTCAAAGTTCCCTTTTTCCATGTGGTTTCTAGTCTCTTTAATCATTTAAAATAGTCTTACTTTATAAGCTTTTTCATAATGTTCTACAAACTCAAGTTCAGCAGGAGTAGAGGGAGGCTAATCCCCTTGTTTGATGTTCTTGATAATTTTTGCTCATTGTGTCTTATTTGCCTGGATATTTTTAAATTTTTAAATTGGGACCTCATATATAGCAGGGGTTTCATTTGTTTGTTTTTAATGCAGGAATTTGGGGGCCGGGAAAGTCTTCCTAAGGATTGGTTTTGCTTTTGTTTCCTCCAGGATGCTTGAAGTCTCATCCAATTATAACCAATTCTCATGTTAATTTCTCATTGTAGGGATTTCCACACCTCCCTGATTGTGTCCATGCAGACTGCAAACCTGTGCATGATGCAAACTTAGGTTTTCAATTTCCCTTGGGAAAATCCTCCTTCTTTCTCACCCCACCCCACTCCCTATTTCATAGCCCTGGGCAGATACCAGCTTCTCTGACCTCTTTTATGCTGGTGGGCAGAATTTCTCTTATTCCTCTTTTACTGCAGTCCCTCACCCCCCATTCTCTGTGGATCCCAGCTTTGTGCCACAGTCTCAGTGTCTGCTCTCTGACTTGAGTGAACACAATGATTTTTCTCCTCTCTCTTTGTGGGGTGTTAGAGCATAGGGGTAATTATCTCTGGTGAGTGATAGAAATGTTCCAAATGCAGGTATGAATCTTCTTTAATAGTAAATCAGTGGTGAAGTGAAATGTATACCCAGTCTAATAAGGGGACAGTCCCGCAGGAAGGTCACCAACAGAGCGTGGGCACATGCCATCATCTCAGGGTAGGTCCTTAAAGGGGGAGGAGGGGTGTGTGGGTGGGAGTGTGGGAGAGCATCTAGAGCTGCACTTTCCAATATGATAGCCACTAGGCGTATGTGGTTATGGAATGCCTGACATGTGGCCAATGCCCATTGAGATGTGCTCTAAACGTAAAAGATTTCAGACTTAGTATGAAAAATAATGTAAATACGGAAATAATATAAAAATAATGTAAAATATTTTAATATGGATTACATGTTGAAATAATATTTTTGATGTATTGGTTTAAATAAAACATAATTTAACATACATAACCTTTCTTCTTTTATATGTGGCTATTAGAAAATTTATAATTCAATTTGTGGCTCAAATTGTATTTTTGAGAGTCTTACTATTTAAAGTGAAGTCCTTGGACCATCAGCACTGGCACCACCTAGGATCTTGTTAGAAATGCAGCACATCGGTCCCCAGAACCTGCATTTTAACAAGATCTCCAGGTGATTTGTGTGCAGATCAGAGAGCAGTGGTTCTGAAAGTTTAGCAGGTATCAATCATCTAGAGGACTCCTTAAAGCAGAGTACTGGGCCCCATCCCCAGAGTTCCTGATTCAGTGGGTCTGGGTTGGGGTCCAGAATTGCCACTCCTAACAAGTTCACGGGTGGTGCTTAGGCACCTGTCTAAGGACCTCCCTTTGAGAACCACCAGTCTATACTCTGGAGGATAATGGCCAGATCTCTCTCTGGGACCTTAATTAAGGGTTAGAGAAAAGTCCTGGGAATTAGCTGTTCTGGAACTTGTCTTCCAGGAGTAGGATGTTGTCTTCTTTCCTCTCCTTCACTCCAGGCTCTCTGAGAGCCATCTAAGAATCTCTACTCTTTCAAATGGATTGCGAGCAAAACAAGCTTTGAAGGTGGATGTGAAAATTACAGGAATGTGAAAAAGACTTTTCTTCTCATAGAGGTGAGGGAGGGCTTCTCAGCATCCATTCACCATTCAGTCTTCCACCATTCACCATCCACCGTCCACCTCTATTCACCAACCACCATCCACTTCCATTCATCCTCCACTGTTCACCATCCACCATCCACCTACATTCACCAACCACCATCCACTTCCATTCATCCTCCACTGTTCACCGTCCGCCATCCACCTACATTCACATTCCTCCATGCATCTGCATTCACCATTCTCCATTCATCATTGATGTCTCTTCACACCCTTGGTTCTTATAGCCTGCACGAAGGTTCTCTCAAGATAAGGATAAGAGAAGCTGAGGCTACAAGAAGCAAGTGGCCGACCTAGTGTTGGGCAGAATAGGCATCTGAACCCATGAGAAGGGGTGTTCTTTCTTCCCCTCTTTTTAAAGCCTTCCTTTGGCATCACCACTGAACCTCAGTGCAGCATCTTTGCCCCATGCTGCCATTCCCAGGGCCTTTCTCTGTGGTGAGTGGGAGGATGTTCTCCCAAGACAGAGCTGAATCTTGGCCACACAACACACCAGGGCACTTGGGTCATCAAACACTTGGAGATCTTACAGATGCCTGAAACTCCGCATTCTTGGCTTACAAAGGTGGTTACTCATGCCCAGAGAAGTGAAGAAACATTCTTCAAAGTGACAGCAACTTAGAAAATGAACCAGAAACCTCAAGTTAGAAAGGGTGATTGAGGTCGTAGTTATCTCCCCTCCTTCCTGAAACCATGGTGTAGACCGACAAGGGCATGAGAACAGAAGAGGAAACAAGGGCATGAGAAACACCAAAAATATTTTCAAATGACAGAATGCACATGAAGGAGGGTAAGTAATTTAGCAGAAGGAAGTTGAAGGAGGAGGAAGACTATATGCCGAGGATGGCCAGAAAGGCTCAGAATTAGAAGCACAGGGACCGCTGGAGGCTGAACACAGGGGAATCTGCTCCAAGTCTGAAATTCCAGATCTCCTCTGCCACCCAGCACCGTGGAGGAATGTTGACCGTCTGTAGCAATGAACTGGAGGAGCTGTGAGCTTTGAGGATCAGGCATAGCAGAGGCTGGGGGCACAGAGACATTGGCAAAATGGAAATCAAGTGGACACCTGTGGAAATAATGAGAGCCAAGACATTTTCTCCAACCTGGGCCCAGAATCCCAGAGGCCAGACTTAATCCCCTAGGCAGGAAATTGGCAGATTCTTCTCTGGAAACACAGAATGACCCAGAGGAATGGCCTCACCATTCAAGTCCTCCAGGGAAATGGTGGGGACCCCTCCTGGGAGGCCCACCAGACAGCCAGCCCTGTCCTTACACACAGAACTTCTGCTTTTGATGCCTCATCATGTTGCAATAAGAACGGCCAAGCAAGGATCTGACATTTAAGGACAAATGTGCACACCTGTGTACTCCCACCTCAATTAAGGCATAGAGTGCTATTGTTTAATGATCAGCTTTAGAGTAGTATTTGACTTTAAAAACATATACATGTATTGCTTTGTTAAAAAATTAAACTTAAGTTAGAGAAAGACAAAAGAGCCCCCTTTCTCTGAGGGACCCTTTCATCTCCTCCAGCCACACACTGACTCCCTTGAGTGAGTGACCCCATGCAGCTTCAGTCTCCATTTCACACGCCCTCGGGGCCCCATAAAGTGAGCAGGGCTGGGAGGATGGAGAAAGCAGGTGGAGCTGTGGTGAGAACCGAGGTAGTTGGGTGACGGATTGGATGGTGCATGAGGGAGAGGAAGGGGCCCAGGCTGACTTCCAGGGTGCCCCTTGTGCAGCACCCCAGGGCTGGGTGAGAGGAGCAATGAGGGTCCCCCTACAAAAGAGCAGGGTCTGTAATCAGCAGTGTGAGGAGCAAGCCCTGAGCAGAGGACTGGGAGAGGGGGCCCTCTGGCTGGGCCAGGGTCCTGCCAAGGCTGTGAGGAGGAGGCAGCTTGGCTCAGGGTGGGCTGGGGGACCAGAGGGAGGCCTTGGTAGGGGCGGGGGGGAGGGGTCAGGGGCCCCCTACTTGGTGACCTGGGGCAAGTCCCTTTTCTTCTCTGCATCCCGTGCTACCCTCAGACTCTATAAAAACATAGATTCAGGGGCCGGCCCGGTGGTGTAGCAGTTAAGTTTGCATGCTCTGCTTTGGCGGCCCAGGGTTCTCGGGTTTGGATCCCGGGTGTGGACCGCCCCACCGCTTGTCAAGCCAAGCTATGACAGCATCCCATATACAAAACAGAGGAAGATGGGCACACCTGTTAGCCCAGGGCCAGTCTTCCTCAGCAAAAAGAAGCAGATTGGCAACAGATGTTAGCTCGGGGCTAATCTTCCTCACACAAAAAAACAGATTCAGTGTCACGGGTCTCGGCAACATTTCCCTCGTTTTTGGAAAGAAATTCCACTTTCTTTCTCACCTGGGAAGAGCTACTTGGCTTTCGGATTCCTCCTCTGAGTGAAGAGACACGAATTCAGGCCTCTGGGGATTAAGTGGAATTAAGCTAATTATCAATTACCCATTGATCGATTGATACTGAGCGAAGGCAAGGGGAATTCTCACCATAGAAACTCAGCCTCTGGTGTTAGAGTCCTGACATTGCCCATCACCGGGGGGAAGGCAGCCTACCTGGGGGAGGTTAGCCAAGGGCACCTGGAGAAGGAAGACCAGAGAGAGTGACCAGCCCCATCAGATGCAAAAACAGAGTACAAAGCTGTAATAATGATAAAAATAAAGTCCATTGGTGCAGGAAAAAGACAAATATATCAATGAACAAGAAAGGAGTCCAGTAACAACCCATATATATGTGGGAAGTTAGTATACAATCCATGGGGCCAGAAAGAAAAGGCTGAATTATTTAACAAACGGTACTGGAAACCTAAATATACATTTAAAACATTGTAGATATCATGTAAAAATAAATTTCAAATTAAAGGACTGAAAAAACTATAAAAGCATTTTGAGAAATTATTGAATAATTTGTATATAAACTTAGAATGGGAATGGTCTTCAAAAGCAAAACACACACACACAAACATACAAAAAAATACAAAATGTAGAAGAAAAGATTGATAAATTTAATTCCTCCAAAATTTAAATTTAAAACTGGACATTTAAAAATTTAAAACTTCAGAACCACAATAGACACTGTAGGCAGAGATTAAAGACAGGCTAGGAGAACGTATCTGCGGCATCTAGAACACAGGATCCGTACCCCAAACGTATAAAACCATTGGCGAAACAAGAAGAAAGATGAACAGTGAAATCGAGGAGGGAGAAATGACTGTCACAACCGGGCAGTTTACGGAGAAGAAAGTTCACACAGCCAGGGCTGTGAAAAGATGTACAATCTCAGCGACAATCAGAACCAAACAACCACAACAGCTGCCATGGGTCCGAGTGTGTTAATTGAATGTGCAAAAAATAACAAAAAATGGACAATGTCCCATAAGTGGAAAGGGGTGCTCGAACCATCTTTTGAGTGAAGTGCAAACCGATGTGGATCTTAGAATGGTAATTTTGCAATGTTCATTTAAATCAAAGGCAACCATAGCCTTTGGTCAGCAATTGCAAGTCTAGGTTTCCACTCTTGACAATTATGTGCACAGGTTCAGAAAAAAACAGACTGCCGGTGTTTATTCAGGCGGGAATGATTCAACAGTGGTTTGGTCACACTACTGAGTGCTGTATTTCTTTATATACTGAGCGCAGTTTAAAAACACAGTTGAGGGGCCGCCCGGTGGCGCAGCGGTTTAGTCCGCGCTTGGCAGCCCGGGGTTCGCGGGTTCGGATCCCGGGCGCCCGCCGACGCACTGCCTGTCAGCCATGCGGTGGCAGCGTCCCATATAAAGTAGAGGAAGATGGGCACAGATGTTAGCCCAGGGCCAGTCTTCCTCAGCAAAAAGAGGAGGATTAGCAACGGATGTTAGCTCAGGGCTGGTCTTCCTCACAAAAAAACCCCAAAAAAACAACAAAAAAAACCACAGTTGATATTTATTTACTGATGTAGAAATATAACAAAAATATACAGCTAACATTACATATCATATGATACAGTTTCTGTTAAAAAAAAAAATCTGGCCTGAATTCTTTAAAAATGTCAATGCCATGAAAGACCCAAAAAGGCTGAATAACTATTCTAGATGAGGGGAGGCCAAGAAGACACTAAAGACCCCCGCTCCCCATTAGGGGAAAACCAGGCGTTTGCATTTGAATGTGGGCTGCACATTAGCATAGCGTCACTGTTAACTTCCTGTATTTGACAGCTGGGCCCTGGTGACCTAAGAGAATGTCCTTGTTCGTGGGAAATAACATGCTGAAGTATTTAGGGAGAAAAGAACATCCATCAGCCTGGTAAATATCTCCCAGACGACTTGGGCGCTAACCCAGTGGGGGCTGCAGACAGGGCTGCTGACTGCTGTGCTGAGAGGCTGGTGCTGTCCCGACCTGGACTCTGGCCCATGACACCAGGCAGGCCATCAAGGCAAAAGTTGAGTGTTGGAAGAGCGGCCCCATGGCTCTCTCTCCAATAGGTGTCCTGAGCCTGTGCATGAGAAACGGGGTGGAATGAGCTTAATTTTCTAAAAAAGCAACAGAGTTGTCATCATAATGAAAACTCCGAACCACTGGACTTCCTTATTTTACAGTATAACTTTTATATTAAATCCCATATGTGGGGAGTGGTGGGGGGACTCCATTTCTGATTCAGTCCTTGGGGCCTATGAAGTCCTCCTGGCCCCGGGGGGTAGCTGTTGGAAGGAGTTTCCAGAACCCAGCATCCTCCCTGGAATTTCCCACTGACTGTAGATGACTTTGGGCAGGAGCTGTGGCTGGTGGGGGGTGGGGACGGGGGGCGTGCCCCTCCCTGGCACACTTCACCCAGCACCAGGCCTCCCACCGAGCCAGTGAATGGAGTAATTTTGATCATTGATCCTGACAACAACCCTTGGAAGGGATGCTGTTATTTCCTTTTTTGCAGATGACAAAGCTGAGCTCAAATACTGTGCCCGTTTGCCCAGTGGCAGAACATGAAATTAAGTTTCTCTGACTCCAAACCATGTTCTCAGCCAAATTAGTGCTAGAGTCAGAGCCCAGCTCTCATAGTTACCTAAAACAGCAATTCTGAGACTTCCGGTTTTAAAAATATTGGGGGTCAGCCAGGTTTACCAGCCTCTGATTCGGTCCAGGCAGGAATTTGAAAGAGAACCGTGGGGTCTGCAGAGCTGGGTTTGTCCAGCTGGGTGGGCTGGGGGTGCTCACGTTCTCCTTTTATTTATTGCTTCTTGCGGTCCTGTGAGCAAAGTGTTAATCTCAGGTTTGCAAGTGGAGAAACTGAGGCAGGGCAAAGCGAGGTGATTTGCCCAAAGCCAGAGGGTGCAGAGACAGGGCAGGGGCCCAGGTTTCTGGCCTCAAGCCTGGGCTAAGGGGGCGTCCCAGGGCTGCATTCTGTGCTGGGGTAGTTCCTATGGGAGTCCCAACTCTGCCCCATGAGGGGACAGGAGGCAGACAGAGGTGTGCTAGCAGGGGCCATAAGGGCCTTTGGGGCTCCCAAATCCTGAAGATATTATAATGCTCCTTCCCTACAACTAACGTCAAAACAAAAACAATACTAAGCCGAAGTACAGGGAGGCACCCCAAAGTACTGGTTTGCTTCCTGTTCACTTCTTGGATTTTTTTTGCTACGTATCCAATGTGAAATCATTTAAACTAGTTAATATTTGATGACTGTGCTTTGCTGGTGCTTTGGGGGTCCCCTGTAGAAGTTTCAAGAGCTCCTTGTAGGGAAACTGAGGCCCAGACACAAGGAAGGCCAAGGCCACAGAGCATGCTCAGTCTGTCCCTTCAGGAGGCTTTCCTCCCAGGAAGAGCTGGTCCCCTCCCAGCCCCTCAATCACTGCCCTCCACATTTGTCACGAAGTCTCCCTGGGGACGACACAGAGCAGAGGGTGCCCACCTACCAGGCGGCCTACCCCGGGGCCCAGAGAATGTGAGGCCCGGAGAGCCACAGCCCCAGAGCTGCTCAACATGGGGCTCTGGGCTGGCCTTGCTCTAATGCTCTTGGGCCTGGAGGCCCTGGTGGTTAGGGGACCAGACCTGGACGAGGGAGAAGCTGGTGTGGGAGATGGAGCATCTGTTTACCATGGAGAAGCTTAACCATGCATAGGGCCCACCCTGACGCCCACCTGGCTTTATGCTGGACCTCTTCCAGAGGGTGGCTGACCCCAATGGGATCACCAAGTATGCCCTCATAGACAAAGGGTGCGATGCTTCCAGGAAGAACTACACCTGACACTTTTGTCTGGTCTCAGATGAACCTCCTCCAGCCCTCCTCAGCCTGAAGCCCAGGCTTCTCTGGCTCCAATTCCCAGGTGGAGAGGTCAGGCTTGGGTCCCTGGAAGGCAGGCACAGGTGCTGGGCTGCAGGGTGGCTGTCGGCCACGCCCTCTTCTCACTCTCCCGATGATGTCCAAAGCTGAGGATCTGGGTTAGCACACAGACAAATACCTTTAAGTGATAAACGTTTCTATTTTGAACTAATTTCAAACTTAGAGAAAAGTTATGAGAATGGTGGAGAACTCCCATGTGCCCTTGACCCAATTCACCAACTCTTTGTATTTTTGTCCCATTTGTTTGTGTTCTCTCTCCACAGACACACACACGCACTTTTGTTCCTGACCATTTGACGGTAAGTTACAGACATTACATTTACACCCTAAATATTTCAGTGTATTTTTCCCAAGAATAAGGCCAATCTCTTAGATACCCACGGTGCAGTTATCAAAGTCAAGGCATTTAACATTGATACAATACTCTTACCTCATACGAAGCCCCTACCCAAATTTTGCCAGTTGTCCCACACCATCCTCTGCATTTCCCCCCATCCACCTGTCCAGGACCACACAGGTCTTATTCATCCATCCTTTCAGTATCCTTTCACTGGGACAGTCCCGACTTTCCTGGGCCTTCATGACCTTCACAATTCGGACTTTGCAGAATGTCTCTCAGTTTGGGTCCATGAGACGTTTCCTCACAATTAGGGCTGGGTGAAGCATTTTTAGCAGAGGTCGTGTGGTGTCCCCTCAGGGCACGGCTTTGGCGGGCACAGTAAGTGTCTGTCCCCATATTGGTCATGACGACCTTGACCACCTGGGGAAGGTGGGCTCCTCCATTCTATGTTACTCTTTCCCCCTTTGAACTCAGTAAGTACGTTGTGGGGAAATGCTTTGGAGATTGTGTGGCTATTCTGCTCCTCATCAAACTTTCGCTCACTGTTTTTAACCTTCATGAGTTTTGCCTGAATCTGTGATAATATGACGGCTGCCAGAGGATTTTCCAACTCCATCATTCCTTCTGCATTTATCACTGGCATTTACTGGAACGAGGAGCTGTCCCTGCTTACTTATTTATTTGAAGCAGAATGGACTCACGGAATTTTATTTTGTCTGGTAGATTATAATCCATTGATATCATTTATTTTGATGCTCAGATATTCCCAGTCTTGGCCAGGAGCTGCTTTCAGTGAGCCCTTGTGGCCTTCTGACACATTCCCATAGTTTTTGGCCACTTCTTTACCTCCTGGCCCAGCCAGACGGCTCAGGCTCGTAGTGGACTTTCTCTGTCCGAGCTGGAATCGGCCATTTCTCTGAGGAGTTCTGTTCCTCTCTCTCTCTCTTTTCTTTTTTATTTTTTTTTGACTTTGCATTCTGAAACAATATCAAACTTACATAGCATTTGTAAGCCTGGCTCCTGTTTTAGTGGAGAATGGCATTTAGAAACCAAGCACTGTGTGTGCTCACTGCTGTTGGAGTATCATTTGTGTTCCTTATTTATTTTATGTCTATCCTCATGAACACAAGGATGCTGGGTTTATGAGAGTGCTTTCAAGTGTCCTTTTAAAATAAATTTGGGGTTACCAATGTGAGGTGATTTATACAAAAATATGAAGTTAATAGTAAGCCCCGGGTACAACATTGTGAAGGTGGGAGAAGAAGGAAAGAAATCAGGAAAGCCCTGGACCCTATCATTTTGGACTTGGTTTTGAACCAGGGGGCACTTTGGCATCCTGTCAAAACACTGAAGCCGGGAATGCCCAGTGCATGGGTGGGTTGGCTTGGGCTGAGAAAAACACCTCATCCATCCAAGTCACACGAATTTACTATTCTCAGCAAGACTGTGAGGTTTATGCCATTCTTATTGCTATTGTGAAGATGGGGAAACTGAGGCACAAAGGCCGCCCAGTGAGGCAGGGGTCCTTGATGCTGCAGTAACTTAAGTCTATGACAACGACCAGGGATGCTGGTCTCTGCTTTCCTAATTTGGGGTGTGGGAGGTGGGACTGCACGAAAGTTAAGTTCTCTTCCGTTGCTAACATCCAAAGGTAAAATGCTTATTGCGATTGTCTTTCCGTTAAAAAGATGCACTGGCTTGGGTCTGTTTAGGCAGAAAACCATGACTTGCTCATTCAGTTTGTCTTGAGGGGAACCGATATGTATTAAAGACCTTTTCCTTTCTCTACACTTCTTATTTCTAGGTCTCAGATTCTTTACATGTAAAACAGGGATAAATACAACACTTACTACATGAGGCATTGTGAAGACTGGTTTCAGATAATGCACATAAAGTATCACGTGCTCAGCACATGGTAAGTTCCCAGTGAATGTTAACCGTTGAAAAAAAACAATGCTCAGCTAGTAAGAGTCAGAGGCAGGGTTTGACCCAGGGGGTGTGGCTGCAGGGCCGTCCTGTTTAACTCCTACCTGTTTGGACCCTGGCACGCAGATGTCACCCCCAGGTGACTGCCTGGATCCAGAGGAAGGCCTCGGCCAGAAGCTTTCTGGTTCTGACCACAAAGAACTGGGCAAGCCGCAGAAGTATAGCTATGGCAAGATCGACTGGAAGTGGAACAGGAAAGAGACCAGGAACTCTTAGCTGGTTGTCTCCACCAACAGGGGCGAGGAGTGCCCCCGGGGGGACTACCCAGCCTTGCCTGCTGGTGAGGACAACCCCATGCTTAGCCTGAGTGGGCGAGAGCTCTGTTGACAGTGCGCTGGGTGTCACAGGCCCTCTGACAGTCAGGGGATGCATCAGACAGGAGGGTCCCTTGGTGGGCTAGGAGGGGGGCCTGGTCAGAGAGTGACCCAGGGCCCTGGCCTCAACAGGGAGCCGTGCGACACTGCCAGGCCCCAGTCCACGGGTGGCACTGTGCACTTACAAGGCCCCTCCATATGTCCTCTCTGATCATACCAGCACGGAAACTGCCAAGAGGTGGTGCTGTCTGCACTTTAGAAGTAGGAAACTGAGGCACAGAGTCAAAGTTGGAGGCTGTGTCATGTGGTGGTTCAGAACATAAGTCTACAGCGACACTGCCTGGGTTCAAATCCTAGCTCTGCCATTTACCTCTTGATGACTTGATTAATCTCCTCACCCTTTCTAAACCTTTGTTTCCTTTTGCATAAACTGGAGTCAATTTGGGACCTCTCTTGTAGGGTTGAATGATTTGTTTAAGCTCATCCATACCAAGTCACGTGACTTTAATGCTCTCAGCAGGCCTATGAGGTTTATGCTATTATTATTGCTATTGTACAGAAGGGGAAACGGAGTCACAAAGAGGCCACTCAGCTAGTAAGAGCCAGAGCCAGAGGCTGAACCAGGTGGTGTGGCTGCAGGCTCGTCCTATGTAACTCCTGCTGATTTGGACCCTGGCACAGGGGTGAGACACGCTGACCAGTGTCTGGCACCTGACTGTTGGGGCTCAACAGCTACACAGCAGGGAAGAGGTGGGCCAGCACCTGAGAGGTGGTAAAAGTGCTTGGCCACAGGTAAGCCCAACCCTCACTCGCTGCCCCCTGGAGGTCAAAGGCGGCGGTGAGGGCTGGGGCAGGCGGGGAGGTGGTGCTCAGGCCAGGGCTAAGTGCAGATCGCTGTGCTGAGCCGCCCTCCGATGCCTCCACAGCTCTGCAGCTGCCCTCTGCAGCTGCCCCCTGAGCTAGAGTGGCTGCCCCCCAGAAGCCACCTTCACACATCACCACTGGCCACCCCAGGAGGCTGCAGAATGTGAGACGCAGCTCAAAGGAGCCTGTGGCCTGCCAGAGGTACCCACTTTATGTGGACTTCCCAGACATTGGCTAGGGGGGCAGAGTCGTCTTGCCCCCCCGCTTCCAGGTCAACTACTGCAAGGGACAGTGCGTCTATCTGCTGGGCCACAGGACAAATGTTCCCAATCATGCCTCCTTCATGTCCTTCGCCTCCCACTGCAAGGTGAACCCGGACATCTCCAGCCCTTCCTGTGTCCCCAACAAGCTCAATGCCGTCAGCTTCCTCTACTTCGAGGAGCAGAAGATGGTCACGCTGTAGCAGTATGCAGACATGTTGGTGGAGGGTTGTGGCTGCCAGTGAGGCCTGGGGTCGGGGGGATGGTTCCTCCTGGGGCCTCACCCTGGCACGAATTTCGCTCCACTGAGCAGGGGGAGCGGGTGGGGGATGTGGGAAGAAACAAAGTCCACTTGAGAGCCCAGAACACCAGGTCCCATCTGATGAGGCACTGAACGCCCTGTGTGACAGATGAGGCACAGATTCTCCCTAAGCCTCAGTTTACCCATCTGCAAAGTGAAGCTGACTCTTGACGGACCTCACAGGATTAGCCAAAGAGAGCGGCCCTGGCCCGGGAGGAACCGGTGGCTGGTTCCTTTCTGGGAGGGGCTGTCACTGCTTGTGTCATCCCTTCCTGCAGGATCGCTCACCACTGGGTCCCTCAGGACCCAGGCACAGAGTCAGCCCCTGATAGTGACTAATGAGTGGATTGGAGGCTCCTGTAGTCATTCTTCTCACAAGGTCATAACTGTAGGAAGCAGGAGGAAGAGTTTCACATCTTTCCTGCCTTCCTCTATCTCCCCCACTGCTTAGGTCCAGAGTCCTAGCTTAGGGCAGAGCCTGCCCCTCTCCTGGCTGGCTGGCCCATGTATGAGGGAGGCAGTCAACCTTAGAAGGTGGGTCAGCAGTGGAGTTTATGAAGCTTAGGGAGGCATGTCACTGGCAGAGGTGAGACCTTGCACAGCCGAGGGGCCAGGGGCACCTGCATCCCTTTGCAGCTGAGACAGAGCAGTGGAGAGAAAGGTCTCTCTCGTCTTTACCGTCCTTCTCCTTGACATACCCACCTAGATCCCAGGTGAGACCATCAGTGGTCTAATGAAATCAGAACAAGAGCTTTGCTTTGTTAGTAAGCTACCACTGTCAACCAGGTGGTGGAAAGAGAAGGATGTCTTCCTCTGTGGTCCATTGTGGATGCATGGTATTGCTTAGATAAAAGTGAAGCAGACAAGAAAGAAGAGACTCCTGCCAGCAAACTCTTTAGTATATTATCAACGAGAAACCACTTATTTGAAAATTTTAGGATAGATGTGAACTAAATGTCCATCTATAGGGAACTAACTGATGAATCCATCCATCCATCCTTCCTTTCATCCACTTATCTATCCTCCATCTCCAACCGTCCACCCATCCTCCATCCACCATCCATCCATCTATCCATCCATCCACCCAAGTTATGGAGAAGACATCGAAGACGATGTTCATAGCAAGATGTTAACAACATTGTTGGATGAAAAGAAAACTGGTTACAGAAGTCTTCACAATATGATTCTATTTTTGTTTACAACTATTTGCATGGGAAAAACACCAGAAGTAAATACATTACAGGCGACACTGGTTTTTCTCTGGTTAGTGAGATAATATGTAGTTTTTGTTTTCTTCTTACTTAGCTATGTTTTCTACAATGAGGATATATTAACAAGAGAAAAAAACAACTAAAGTTATTTTAAAAAGAAAGCAGATGTGCTCTCTGCTTTGGGCGGCAGGGAACACTGACCGGGAGAGATGTGTGTCTGGGCAGGCAGGAAGCAGGGACGTCTCCAGGCCTTGCCTGCCAGGCTGTGGTGGGCTCCTGCCTGGTATGAATGAGGTTCTGGTGACCTCTGAGGACTGTTCCAACTCAGGGTCCCCAGGCCCCTAAGATTCCACTCAAGGACCATTTCTTGGTATCCTGCAGACCCGGAGATGAAGGTGGTCAGGTCTCAGCCCTTTGTGCACTGAGAATGTGGTCAAAGTCCTGTGTTTGGACCCGGCTCTGCCCGTGACCAGCCAGCTGTGTGGCCTTAGGAAAGTCCCCTAAGTTTTCTGAGTGGGAAGTTCTGTATCTGTGAAGAGTGGGAAGTGCCACATCTCTCAGAGGGTCTATGGAGGAGTAAACAGCACAGTTAGCAAATAAGAAAGAGACGCTCACCTTTAGTGAGGGAGATGAGATAAACACTGGTTCACATAACGAGTGGCAAAGAACAGGGCCAGTCTGGGAGCACCTAGGAGCAGATCTTGCTGGATCTTCTTTTGCAGCGCCAGGCCTGGCACAGAGCTGGTGTTTGGGACACGTCTGCTACTTAATGAAGACACGAGGGAGGCAATGGGACCAAAGGGAGGAGAGAAGGGGCCTATGTGAGCATGGGGTAGGGGAGGCATGTCAGCAGAGGGGACATCAGAGCCAGCATACAGTTGGCACTCAGTAAGTCTGTGTTGAATGAATGCATGGATGGATGAACAAGCTGGGTCTAGAGCAGGGTTTCCTAGTCTCGGTACTAGTGATGTTTGGGGCCAGATGGATGATTCTTTGCTGGGGTTTGTGGGGAGGGTTCCTCTGCATTGTAGGATGTTTACCAGCATCCTCGGCTTCTCCCACTGGATGTCAGTAGCAATCCTTCAACCCCACCCCTGTCATGACAACCCAAAACATTTCCAGATGTTGCTAAGTGTCCTCTGGGGGCAAAATCACCCCAGTTGAGAAACACTGGTCTGGAGGGACGGTTAGGAGCTCCCGCAGGTGAGAGGAAAGTGTGGTGTAGAGGAAGGTGTGCAGGCCTGCTGTCTGAATGAGCAGGACTAAAGCATGGGTGTGCTGGCCACTGGCCTAGGTGGGGCAGAAGCCACACTCAGTGTCCGTCCCCAGCCGTCCCTGGGCTCGGCCTCTCTCTTCTCTCCCAATCACTTTCCCAGCAGGGTCCTGCCTGCTGGGCCAGCTGAGGCTGCTCAGCCCCCACTCATGGCACAACTCCTGAGCTGGCAGACCTGGGTTCAGTCCTGGCTCAGTTTTTCCATCAGTCCATCATGACAGGGTCTAGGACAGGCAGCACCTTGTCCTGCCTCAGCTCAGTTGCTCCACGGTTCTGTGGTTTTACCCCTGTCTCCCACCTTCTGTGGGTCTGGGGCCTGCAGAGTAGCTTGGCAGTCAGAGGCCCTGACCCGAGGGTCTCCCAGCTCCCAACCAACAGTGTCCCAGAGTCCCCAGCCAGATGGAAGCTTCACTATCCTGCAGTGAAAACCAGCTGCACAGGAGCGAGTCTATGGGAGCACTGGCTGTCTGCAGAGCAAAATGGGAGTGGATCCCTTAGCCGACCTGCAGAGCCTGCTGCCGCTTCACTGCGGAGGTGCCCCCATGCAAGACTCTCCTCGGCATGTCTGGGCCCCTCTGGCCTCGCAGCAGTTTGTTGATTGAAAGATGGAAGCACATGCAATATCCACTTTCTTCAAATAATCCCCCAGCCGTAGTTAGGAGCCAGACAAGCCCCCCACTTGCCTCTGCTCCCCTCCAAGTTTTTGTGTGCCCAGGACCAGCCTCAGGCTGAGCCAGGCAATTATCTGTGAGGGTCCTGGCCCTTCATCCTGGTGCTCCAGCTCTCGAGCGGCAGGGGCAGTTGTGAGTGGCGGGATGTGGCACTGCAGAGTCACCTGAGGCCTCAGCTGTTTCCAAGGTCCCCTCACCTTCTCTGCAGCTGACACAGCCTCCCCAAATCCCACCATCAAACGCTCCTTTGAGGGACAGTGTATGCGGAAAGGAGCCCTCACTCTTCCCACTCGTAGACTGGCCACCACAGTGTCTAGAAGTCTTTCTGTGAACAGGGGCAAGTGAAGACGAGCTGTCTCTCCAGGGCTCATCTGTGTGGTTTTTCTGAGCATTTCCTTTCTCCTTCATTCTCCCACTGGTGCCCCAGGCCTGTGCCCCCACTGCCCCCTCCTAAGCAGAAACAAAGATTCAAAGGAGTCAGGAGCCTAAATGCAAGACTAGAAAAGAGCAAGCTTTTCCACTTCCTAAGGCTGGAAAACCAGCGACGCGGGAGTGCGGAAAGGAGGAAGGGTGATGGGGGTGACGTAGGTGAGATCAGGGTCCTCCTGGGGTCAGAGTAGCCAGAGAACCAGCACCCGAGTGAGGAATGAGGGCGCCTCCTCCCTCTGACTCCACGTGGGGCTGTGGAGGGACACCCCCCGCCCTCACCAAAGCCAAAGTGCTGGGCAGCCGGGATTGTCCTGCGAGTGGACGCACAGGTGCTGCCACACGAGAAACCAAGAGGAACAATTGCAACACAGATGCAAATAGGAGAGGAACATCTTACTGCGTCCGGAGCTCTTTCAAATCATTAATTTCAAATCATTCCAACAGGAATCATGAACCCTCCAGCAAGACAATAGGCAAGGAATAAGACCCCTCCCCCCCAAAAAAATACCCAAAAAGAAATACAACATAGGCACAAATGTATGGTAAACTATTTAACCCATAAAAATGAAAAAAAAGAAAAAGCAAAACAAGATGCCTTTTTTGTGTGGCTTATCAGACTGTCAGAAATTGTTTTAAAAGTTGCCTGCTGCCTCACGAGCGTGGGGGAACGAATCCAGGCCCGTGGCCCCGGGGAACTTCCATTGTCCCCGTGGCCCCTGGGTTCCCGATTGTTCTCCATGAGGGTGAACATCCTGCCAGGTGTCGGCTCAGAATCAAAGGCAAAGATGGAGGATTAACTGAGGGGTTTCTGGGCGCAGCGAGGCAGCCGGGGTTACAGTGAATGAGACCGAACAGCAAGGCTCACCCACCAGCAGCTCCACCCGGCGCACGCTCTCAACCATCTCCCTCCATCACACACCCTCACCAGAGTTTCATTACGACCCATTAAACAGCGACAATTAAAACAAAATATATGGGATTTGTTTATCCTGGACTTTGTGAGGAAATGAGGTTTGCAGTGGTGGTGGTGCAGAGCCAGGACCACAGGATTTACAATTAGCAGGGCAATCAAGGAGGAGTTGCTTTTGTAGTAAGAAGGTGCACTTCTGGGGGATAATGAACTCTCCTGGTGGTGGGGAGTCCTGGCTGGGGGCAGCAGAGGGGTCCAGGGGCTGCCGGGAGCTCCAGACAGGGGAGCAGCTGGGGTTTGTTCACTCAGCAAAATGTCTTGTGCTAGGCGCTGTTCTAGATGCTGGGATGCACCATCGAGCTTGCCTGCTAGCCCGGAGGCGGACGCTGAGCATGCGCCAATAAGACTTGTGAGAAGGTCTAAAAAAGAAATTAAAACCGGAGAAGGGCAGAGAGTTGGGGGGACTGGGGTTGTGGTGGCCCTGGAAGTCTTAACTTGAAGAGATAGATGACTCGGAACTGAAAACAATGAAGTGAGGGCTAGAGCCTTTAAGACTTCCCAAACAGAGAGAAGAGCAAGGAAGAGGGTGGGGAGGTGGCTGGCCAGGCTGGGGTGGGGTGGGTTCAGGAGGGGCTTCTCTGATTGCCCCACAAGAGAGGCAGCGTTAGGGCATCCCCACGACCTCTTGCTTTTCACCACCTGGCATGGAATGTAGACCTGGTCCCCAAGAATTTATGTAATAGAGACCCTCTTCCCAGGCTCTGGACCCCGGATAGAGCCAGAGGCAGAGGTGCCTGGAAGGCCTGCAGTACCCACTTGAAGGAGAAGGGGTGCCCAGCTCCTTTGGGAGGAATCAACTCCATCCATCCATTCATCCTGCAACCAGAAGACATTCACACACTTTCTGAGTCCCCACTCTGTGCCAGGACCTTGGAAGGAGCCAGCAACACCCAGGTAAATCAGCTGGGGCTCCTTCCTTGGACACGGAGCTCTCTCTACAATATTGCAAGGCTGAAGAGGAAGGAGCTAATCCCTTTGCAGTTTGGTGCCACCTGGTGGCAGTTGTTGGCTCTGGTTTAAATCGATGGGCGATTCTAGGTTGGGTGGCTCCATGAGACTTCAGGACAGCAGCAGCCATTTCAGAAATTGCCCAGTTGGTTGTAACTCTTTCTCAGCCCAGTCTGAGGAAATTGGGCTGGGAGAACTGCAGACACAGATACGCCCCTCTCCTCACTTCCCGACTGCCCCAGACGGGGTAGCCTAGGGTTTCTCCTGCCCGCCTTCCTCCCACTTCCCCTCTTCTCCCTTTGAGGCACAAGTTGCTAATCTGAATTTACATTTTCACGGAGTTTACAGTACTGACCTGTGACGCAGCAAGTATGGCCACTCTGTAGGGGTGTAGTCAGAGACCCCCATGTGCTAGTGGCAGTCCCCTCTAAGAACCACCCCCTCAGAGGAGCTGAGCGGGTTCAGGGGAGGTCCTGAGGACCACTGCTAGATGAGCCTGCCTTGGGGAGAAATCAGCCAGTGGCCTGGAGTCTTGACTCTGCTGGTATTTGACCTTGGGAACATCTTCCTCCTCGCCCTGGAGAAGAAAGCCCTGACTTGATGCCTGTTCCAGCCCCCACCTCAGCATCCTTTTGCTTTGGGTTCCCTGATTTTGACCCCTGCCCCCAACCAGCCTCTTTACCTAGGAGTCCTTGGGGGGATCAGGGGCTTCTGTCCAGACCTTTGTCCCCTGGCCGGTACGTGGGTCCTTTCCAGCAGTATCTGACATCTCAGACTGTCCCTGAGACCCTGCCTGGCTCCAACTTTGCCGCCCCCAACTAGAGGGGGCTGAGTCAGGCCTGTGGGATTTGCATTATGAACATGGTTTGTTATGCTCATGGATGTCTATCTACTACCCGTGCAGGCTGGTCCCCTTGTTAAAGGATGGAGAGCTGAAGTTTGCTCAAGGCAGAAGGGAAGCCAGAAAGAAAAATATTTAAGTGGGCACAGGCTTTCACAGAAATGGGAAGAACTGTGAACAGCTCTCAGGAATCTTAAATATGCTTATGCTTTGATCAAATAGCTTGTCTACTGAGAATTTATCTTAAAAAAAAGTAACAATGGGTATACAAATGTCTCCCAACAGTCCCCCACATAAAATATGACTGTGGCAGATACTGACAGTTGTCCCCCAATATCCATTCTCATTTCTCCCATAATAAAAGACCCTGCAATATTTATCTGGGCACATGAATGCCAAGATAGAAACTGTTTCTAAGCCTCCCTAATGGCTGGGTGTGGCCACAGTTCTGGCCAAGGGGATGAGAGCAGAGGTAACAGGTGCAGCTTCCAGATCCTAGAAGGGCTTTGCCCTTCAAGAAAGGCGGGGCCTCCTACCCTCCTTTCCCACCCTCCCTGGTGGCTGCAATGCAGGTGTGAGGGGGTCCTCTTGGGCCAGGCAGACAAGGGCCTCACCTGAGGGATGGTGGAGAAAGCAGATTAAAGGGAGCCCTGCCACCTCATGGAGCAGAGCCACCATGCCAGACTGGACATCCACATGGGGAGAAATGAACGGTTTTGTTTAAGCCACTGTTACGGGTCTCTATTACAGTAACTGGACATCTCCTAACCACCTATAGAACCTCTGTGAATATTATTGAAGAACATTTAATGACGTGGAAAGATTTTCACAGTATGTTGTTAAGTGAGTAAGAAACTACAAAATCGGCTGGTGGTATGATCCAGTTTTTTTCTTTAAAAATATGCATATAATAAATTCATATAAAATATTGGTAAGATATATAATAAAATGTTAATAATGGTTATCTTTAGGTTGTGAGATTATGGGTGATTTTAATTCTGCTGTCCTTTGTGCTATTTAAAAAACATTTTAACATTTAATTCATTGATTGATTTGTTTTTCCTTTAGACAACTTTTTCTGAAGAGCACAATAAAAGGAAAGTCATTCACAAGCCCACCATTTAAAAAATCTATCCAGGGATTGTAAATCCACATGCCTTCAGACGTCAGGCTGAAATCATCCACGTGTGAAGGGACGAGATGTTACAAAGGGGCAGGGTGTGGACCTTGGCCAGTGTGTTCTGTACAATTGTTTTCACATTTAAACAACAGAAAATAAAGCTACTATCGATTCTGGTCAAACAAAAAGAAACGTTTACAGTGGATCTCCAGGCTGCAACCTCTGCATAAATTAAGAACTGAAAGTCCCCTTCCCTTCCCCCATTCTCCACTCCCACCTCCTCCCATCTGAACACTATTTCCTGGTTAAAGGAGTAAAGGCAGTGAGAGGTCAGAGCCGACACACATGCAGATGCTCTTGGGAGAGCTACAGCAGAGAGGGAAGGAGATAGTCATCCCTTGGACTGAGCAGCGTTTAGCAGGGGCATCGCCAGATAGAGGCGGGTGGAGGTGGAGGGTGGGGGTGCGAGAGTTGGGGGGGGTGGGGGATGGAAGGGAGGAGAGAGAGAGTGTGTGAATGCCAAAGAAAGGGAGGAATCTGGAATAAGGACAGAAGTGCAGAAGTGGACGGGCTGTTACCCACTCCCCCCTTTAGTTTTATGAAAGGGAGATCACAAACACTAACTACCAGCACATCCACGGAACATGTTAGCATTTCATAAAGTACTTCTTCTGAGGTGGGAATCATTTCTCTTTTGCAGATGGGGAAAATAAAGTTAGAAAAGGTCAGATGACTTGAGAGCTGGACAGCAAAAACAGGGATTTTGGACGCGAAACACCATATGCATTCTACTTCAGTCTGCGGAGTGGGGAGAGAGAAGGCATGAGAACGGTTTGAGTAAAGTGGGGCTAAACAGGTCAGGAGACATGTTCTCATGCTGTTGTAGCCTTTCCTATAAGATGGACACTGTGTCTGCCTTGTTCTGCAAACCGTATGTCACTTATGACCATCTTGGAGGTGACGCCTTGTGACTATTCAAAAGCCTCACAAACATTTAGTAAGAGATACAGGAGAGAAGAGCCAGCCCTGGTGGTCTAGTGGTTATTTGGTGCTCTCCTACCACTGTGGTCTGGGTTTGTTCCCCAGTCAGGGGACCACACCACCCATCTGTCAATTGTCATACTGTGGCAGCTGTGTGTTGCTGTGATGCTGAAAGCTGTGCCACCAGTATTTCAAACACCAGCAGGGTCACCCATGGTGGACAGGTTTCAGCAGAGCTTCCAAATTAAGACAGAATAGGAGGAAGGACCTGGCTGCCAGTTTTCTTTCTTTCTTATTTTTTTGCTGAGGAAGATTTGCCCTGAGCTACCATCTGTTGCCAATCTTCCTCTTTTTGTGTGTGAGCTGCCACCACAGCATGGCCACTGACCGACGAGTTGGGTAGGTCTGCGCCCGGGAACTGACCGATGCTGACCAGGAACTGACCGAACTGACCAGGCCACTGAAACGTAGCAAACCGAACTTAACCACTAGGTCACCAGGCTGGCCCACCACCAGTTTTCATAGGTGGCCATGAAAACTCTATGAAGAGCAGCAGAGCATTGTCTGATACAGCCCCAGAAGATGAGAGGATGGTGCAAAAACACCGGGCAGGGTTCCACTCTGCTGTACACAGAGTCACTAGGAGTTGGAATCGACTCAACGGCACTAACAATAAAAATAGGAGAGAAGAGAAGATTGATTGGCCCTTGATTCATGCACTTATTTATGCCCTGACTTGTCTCAGAGAGCATCGAAGGACACAAGACCAGCTCTGCAGGGAGAGGCATTGATTGCCAAATGCTCTGTTCCTGTCCATGTCCTTTAGAACTTGAGCCCGTAGATCTTGTGTTATTCATTTATGCATTCAACAGATCTTTACTGCACGCCTACTAGGCGCCGGGCATTGGGCTAAGGGCTTAGTGTATCATGATAAGCCCGAGCTGACCTGCTCTCTACCTTCAAGGCATTTACAGTCTGCTTGGGGAGATAATATTAGTTTAAAAACAAACACATAAATACATTATATTAAAGGGTTTTAAGCAAGTGAGAGAAAAGACATCTCTTTTATCTCACCCACAGCATAAGGCTGGTACGAACCTAGTTCTCAGTGAGCATCTGTTGACGGAAAGAGGGTGAAGGAGAAGAGGAATGAATGTTCAGGCTACAGGATGGACATCCAGGTGGCTGTGCTGGGGACCTCTACCTTTCCAGGAAAGGTGAGGCCTTGTGCGTCCCTGCTTCAGCTGCCCTTCTGCAGCAGCTGGGGCTCACCCTCTCTGGCTGGGGCTCCCTGGACAAACTGCTGGGGGGCTGTGGGGCAGCCTTGGACAGCAGGGGCCCTCTCCAGAGGAGCAGCCAGTCACTGGAGACCTGGCTTTGGCAAGCGCCACTACAATGGTTGTGAGAGGCTTTCCTGACACACCCACCTCCTAAATCCCTGGGGTCTTATTTACCAGTGCATCACCTGAATGTCACCTGGCACAAAACTGCTATTTGCAGAATGAATGAAGCAATGAATGGATAGACAGGTAAACAGGGAGTGCCCCCAGTGTGTCTCAGTATGTCGTGCTGAGCCTTGCCCCTCACCAGGCTGGCCTGTTGGGTACTGCGGGCTGATTGGTGATGGGCTGAGAGGTGGAAATTGCCTGCACCAGCCTTGCTCAGACATCAGTCAATTTCATTCAATAAATATTTGTGTTGGGATTTAAATGTGCTCTGAGAGCCTGCTGTTGGGTGAGGCTGAGGCCAGCAGGAGGGAAGGGAGGCAGTTAGTGCCCCACCCCTGAAGTGACTGAGATGCCCTGCTGTGCACACACCTGGCCTGTCTGGGCTAGGCAAGGTGATGGTGAACCAAGTCACAAAGAGACAACCAGACATTACCAGCAGAGCAGTGCAGTGGGTGGGGGGGGGGCGGGCAGTGTCCTGGGGAGGTGGGGTCTAACCACGAACAGAAGCGGGCTGTGTGTGTGTGACAGAGAGAGAGAGAGAGAATAAGCAACATCGGATGGCCAGCTCACATACTGAAAAGCAGGCATTGTCAATCCCACTTTGTAGACAAGGAAAGAGGGGTTTAAGAAGAAGCCAAATTTGACCCCAAGTTCACCTGATTGAAAACCCATTATGCGGATGTTTCCATAATTCAAGTCTATTAGAAACGGGAAGGCTTTCACTGTGTTTACTAATCATTCATGTAGCAAACTAATTTCATTTCTTCAATAGTCATTTCAATTAAATTCTGCACATTTATTGAGCACTTAGCATGGCCAATCGACTGTGTATTTTATTTCAGGAGAAACATGTCTTATTAAAGAGGGGGCAGCCAGGAGTGTTGGCTTGGGGCTGGGAGATAGGGATTCCAGTCCTGCTTCTGTTGTTTACTTAAGTCCTCATCTCCCCACTCCTCCTCTTAGCATTCTGCAACTCTGTTAGTGCATTCTTACAGAAAACTGTCTTGAACCAAAGAGCTGACCTTGAAAGCAATTTTTCCTAGAGCTTTACTGGTGAGATAATTTAGATTTGGAGACTGAGAGCTTTCTTCTATTTTTGGCTGGATCCTATTTGAGATTTCCTTGGATTGATTTCATTTACTTATTAGCAATTCATTATTACATTTTTAATAATAGTCAGCTAGACTTACCAACTAAATGTTTATAAAATGATTTTGCTCCAAGTCAGTGACTCCAGGAGATCCATCAGAGTAGTCCTGGATGTCGGGACCTTCGGAATTGAATCCTGTAGGTGGATCTGTAGGATGTATCCCAGACCGACGTGTGGTTCCCCCAAGATTCTCACTGCAGCTGGAACTGGGAAACAGGAGGCTGAAGGCTGATGCTGAGCCCTGTCAAGACCCCTGGACTCTGGTGTGATGTCCTGAACACTGGGGACAGAGGGGAGACTGTGTCCTTGGGCTCTGGGGAGAGAGGGTGCTCTCTAACTGAAGCTTCATGATGGTACATGAATATGGGATCCCCTCTCCAAGCTGAAGGTGGGCTGTATTCTGAGAGCCGCCCTTCTAGAACGCTCTCTAGGGCAGCTGAGGGAAGGCCCAGTGAATCCAGTGCCTTCTGGTGTGGTACCCAATAGTGCCAGTTTCCCTTCTCTCTGCTACCCCATCTCTTTTCCTGGCCAGAATCTCCAGGGCTTGGGTCCTGAGGCCAAGAGCTCTGGTCTGTGTCCCTTGTGCCTAGCCACAGAGTAGGTGCTAGACATGTCTTTGTTGAAGTGGACTGAATTAAACTCTGAAACTCCAGAGGCTGTGGACTTAGTCTCCCTCAATACACCCCTTCCCATCCTAACACTTGACAAGAAGTCGTTATCAGTCCGGAAATTATGATAGATTCACATAGAATTTATGTCAGGGATAAGAAAGTCAGATGCCTGCAGGAACCAGGTGGGTTCTACTAATGTCAGAGGTGACCTCGAGGAAAGTAGTGTGGAATAGTGGGGCTTGTGGCCAAGTAGAGTTGACATGCCCAGTTTAAAGGCTATCAATTTGCATTTCTAAAACATTTCTGCTAAATAAAATACCTCTGATCCAGCTTAGAGACCCTTGGTTTAGGTTTTCTAGTCAAATAGATGTGTGTGGAGTAAAGCTCAACAAACCAGGCAATGAGGTATGAAGAAGGGAAGAATGTAAGGAAAAAGATGGCAGACTGGCAGGATGAGGAGCCACAGAGGAGCTCTCCCCAGGGTGGTGCTGATTTGGCCCAAGGTGAGCTCATCCTGGAGACAGCCAGAAGAGGCAGGTACCATCTATAAGTACCCAAGGCAGCTCAGGGTAGCATCTCTCCAGGAATGTGGCCGCCTAGTGGGCCATAGTAGTGGCAGGACAATAAAACGATAATGAGAGTAGAGGCGTCATAGCTGGTGTTTATTGAGTAGTTGCTCTGCTGGACATTGTTTTCAGCATTGTCTTTTTTTTTCATTATTTTTTTAACAGACTTTATTTTTTTGAGCAGTTTTAGGTTCACAGCAAAATTGAGCAGAAAGTACGGAGAGTTCCCATATGCTCCCTGCCCTGACATGCACAGCCTCCCCCATTATTGACATCCTCCACCAGAGTGGTCCATTTGTTATAATCGATGAACCGATATTGACACATCATAATTATCCAGAGGCCATAGTTTACATTAGGGTTCATTCCTGGGGTTGTACATTCTATGGGTTTTAACAAAAGTATAATGACATGGATCCACCACTCTAGTATCATATAGAATAATTTCAGGGCCCTAAACATCCTCTAGGACTGTTTTTAATCCTCCCACCAGCATTTGATATAGGAATTTTTATCCCCCCTTCACAGAGGAAGTCACAGAGGTCCTGAGAGTAAGTGGCCAGCTCCTGAGGACTGGAGCCCGCTTGAATGAAGCTGGGTATGCACAGCCTCTGCAGCGTGTGGGCCTGCCTCGGGTGCAATGCTTTCTTACCTTATGAGGATTAGGCAGCCTTGGGCAGAGCTGTGAGATTCCCCGGGAACCACATGGAACACACTTTGTCCCGTGGCCACCACAGGTGACGTTATTGGAAGCTGGCTTGCATTTAAGCAGCTGCTGTTACTTTTACATGACAGTCAAACTAATGAGTGATAGGGAATTTCCAAGATAGTAAAAAGCACACCTATCCCTTGTTGAATATATATATTTTCTGTTCATAGGCCCCTGTTCATCTGGAATTTCAATTAGCTGCCATTTTTTTCCACATGTTCTATCGCGTTTAGCTAACCTAAGCTTTCCTGGCAATTTCCAAAACTACAAAATAACAGTAGATTTGCCGACAAGTAGAGACTGTGCAGTGTCCACACTGAGCAGGCATACACTGCATCTTCTGTCTTGGGAGACCTGTGTGGCCACCAGGGACTACACCAGAGAGGCCTTTTTTTTCTTTTACATTTAATAAAAAACAACATTATGCATCACCCAGATCCTTCTAAAACACATAAGTAGGAATTCAGTGTTTTTTTTTTATCCCTGAAAATTGAAGTATTTTATCTGCTTTACCCCTTTGTTATGGTTTTAAACCATGTTTACTAGAATTGTTTCTGCTAAGGAAAGTTTTAAAAGGGAGGTTGGGAAAATCTCTTCTGAGCACAACTGAGATGTCAAGTTCAACATATGTTCATGCATTTGGGCTCCAAAGATGTTGACAGTGGTATCTCCAAATGTTTCCCCAGCTTTCCTAAAACAGAGCAAACGGTAAGAAATGAATACCATGTGTGGTTTTTGAGACACCAGCCTGGAGCCTCAAATCCTTACATTTTCTAAGGATTTGGGATCCTTTTCAGGAATCAATTTAAAATAACTCCTAATTCAACTGAAAGACAATTTAGGGCTTGCAGGTATAGATGCTCCAATTTCCAGCATTTTATTGCTGCCCTCAGTGTTTTTGAGATGACAGTTTTCCCTCCATAGAACAAGCTTGAAAGTAGAAAAATCAAACACCCATTAGAGAAAGCAGATTTACTCTCCTATTAATTGATATAGAGATGTAAAGCTCCCATCACCCAGGCGGGAGCCCAGCGCACCCCCTGCAGACATTTTCAGGGGCCAGAGCCTGGGTCAGCAGCAGCCCACCCTGCCTAAGCTGGAGCTATCTGCCTTTAAGAGCGGAGGCCTGAATTTTCTGTGGTAGGATGTGCTGCACTGGGGCAGCTGCCCCTGTAAGGTGTGCACACAAATCTTAGGATGTGTGTGTGTTGCTCTCTTCCCACTTAGTTTCATTTTTTAAAAAGTGAACAACCTTGAAAGTTGAACTCCCCACTCTGTTTTGGCTTCTCTTTGCTCTGCTGGACAGGAGGCAAGTAACATGTTGTATAGCAACCAGAAAACGATTCTTAAAGAGAATGGAGGCTCTGCGGCTGCTGTGTATTAAATACGGAGAGAAGGAGCTTTGAGGACCAACCACAGAATTGCCTCCTTCCAGAGGCTGGAAGCAACCCAGGTGGGGGTAGGGAGGGCCGGTGATGGGAGAATCTGTTGAAATATGACCCGTGGTTTTAACTTTAAACAAGCATTTCTGTCCTAATAGAAGCCCCCTCTAACGTCTCCTGCAGCTTTGATTTTGGAACACGTCACATTCCTCATTAAAGCAATCACTGTTAAAACATAAAGCAACACAGGATTTATTTCTTCATTAAACTGATGATCCGTATATGAAGCCAATTAACATTATGAGTCTGGTGAACATCAAGTGTAAAGAGGTTAGAGAAAATTAAAAGCAGTCACCTTGGTCTTTAGATAAAGAAAGTACACTTTTCGGTTGTAAATTATCAGAGTGTCCAAGCGGGACAGATCGGTGAATTTGGTTAATTGGAAAATACATTTTACCGCACAAGAATTAAGGAAAAATAACCTTTTCGTTACTAACGCCCTTTTTAGGGGGCAGGGGGACGGTAGCGAATACATATTAGTCACCTCCCGGGCCCCAAGTGTTGGAGACAATCGGAGGGAAAAAAGGGGCTCGCGTCATCAAAGTTTGCTGCGGTCTTTCGTTTCTACGGTTGCTTGGTTCGTTGTTTATTCGCTCTTTTGCCAACAGGAACGAGCCCGGCCTGGAGGCTCCGGGAGAGGGACTTCGGAGGAGGCGAGGCCGAGGGTCCCAAGCTGGCTCTGAGCCCCGCGCGAGGTGGGTGTTTTCCGGAAGACCGGCTGGTTGTCCCGCCAGGGAGACGGCCAGGCTCGCGTCGGGGACCCTGAGAAGGCCGGGACCAGGCGACAACGGGCCGCGGGAAGCTTCTCGGGTGGAGCCGCGGTGCAGGAGCCGCGCGTGGGGCTGCGGAGTCGAGAGTTCGGTCCCTGCTGTGAGCGCTAAGCGCGCGTCCCAAGTAACTTTCGCAGGTTTGGACCGGGTGAGGATTGGGGTCGGTCGCGCAGAGCCTGGGGTCTGGCGGGGCGGGTACCGCTGCCTCGCAGCGCAGGGCCCGCAAGGGCCTTCCGGGAACCTCCTCTTATCCCTCCGCAGCCCAGGAGGAGCCGGTGCCGCTGTCCAAGGTTCTGACAGGCCGGGAGGCGCCGGGAGCGCGCTGACTGCAGACCCGGGACGAGCCTGTCCAGCCCGCGGGACATCTCTGGGCCTTGATAGGAATCTGCTTTGCCCGATGTCGGGATGGGAAGATGAGACTGGGGCTTGGACCTCGTTAGTTTTGGGGTCCCCAAACTAACCGCCGGGGGTTCCCGCACAGACCCCCAAGTGCTCCTGGAGTATCCTGGCCGAGACGGCCCGGATGCTTTCCTCACCCCGCTTCACAGGCACCGGGCTGCCGGAGCGCGCAGGGTGCGCACAAGGGAAGCTGCCGCCTAGGGCAGGTGGGAGCCTGAGGGGAATTTTGGCAGACCCAGGCGCGCCAGGGGAGCCTCGGACTCTTGGAAAGGGCTCCAGAGAGCAGGAGTCTTCTGAGGGAGATAGGGAGAGAGAGAGAGTGCGCCGAGCCTCTTGGCCTGGGGTGAAAGAGCGTCGGCTCCAGTGGCTGCAACCTTCTCTACGTGAAGTGGAAACGGCACTCTCAGCTGCCCCGCCAGCCCCGCCTGCTACCCCAGCCGCCTCCCAGACCTGCTGTCCCCGGGCCGGTCGCCTGCGCTCGCGGAGTCGGAGTCGGTGGCCCTGGCGGAGCTGGCGCCGCGGGCTCTCCCTGCTCTGAACTTAGCCGGCGTTTCCAGCGGTTTCTTTCACGTGGCGGGGCTGAATCGCCGTGCCGGGATGGGCTGAACGTAGGAAGGGCCGCTGAAGTGCACCGGGCCCAGACTTGCCTCCGCCGGAGTGGTGCCGCGTCTTCCCCCCGGCGGTTTTCGAAGGGTGTCCATGTGTGGGCCCGCCAGGCCTTTTGTTTCCAACGCGCTGTATCTTTAAGATCAAGGCTGAATCCCAGGCGGTGCAGGGACCCGACCCACCGCCTCCTCACTGCTCCCGAACGCAGCATTAGAATGTTTATAAAATATTCAATTTATGCAGTCTGTCCAAGAAGCCATCGTCCCAAAATAAAATCAGCAGTCTAGACGGAACACAGACAACCAGAACTTATCAACAGTTGTCTGACTTGCATCTTCTGATGCATCTTGAGTGGGTCATAATACCAACTTTATTTTCAGTGGTGCATAAATTAATTACACGCATTTAATAACCAAAATATCATTATATTCCCCCTTTAATATCATAAAGGCTTTCCGCCAGGGAAGCACTTAATAGTGCAGGGGGCCGTAACGGGCTATTATCCTGGTGTAATGCTATTACAGAACCAATTATGCGCCATTAGACTTGCTTTTTTTGCAGTTTATGTGATTTGATCCAATCCCGCGCCCCTGACTTGAAAATTTCAGCCCGGCACTTTAGAGTTTAATTTTCACCCAGGCAGAGGGAAGGGCGGTCTCTCTCCGCTGAGTGTCTGCCTCGGATGCATTTTAAAAGTAATTGCGAAGGGTCCCACCGCATATCATTTGCATGGAGAAGCGAACATAAATTCAGGGACCCCTTGCTGAGAACAAAATCAAACTTTCCTTTTGTACAGTCGCTTGGAAAGGGAAGCCGTGTGCATAGAGTCCCCCCAAAACCCATCCGGGCGGCGACAATTAGCAGCGCTTTGTCAATTTGCAGCCTGGGAGTCGCCAGGCCTCTGACAAGGTCGAGCCCAAATCCAAGCTCTTGCGGAGAAAGGTTTGAGTCAGAGGGGACTGCGGGTGGGGGTGGGGTGGAGTGTTCAGAAAATAATGCCTTTTGCGGGGCGGTGGTAGTGCTGGTTGTTTCTATCCTCTTTTAAAAGAAAGGAGGAAAAACATTCCTGATGTTTGCTGAGAAATGACGGTTTTTTTTTTTTTTACACCACGTGGGCCATTTGTAAGGCCCAATAGACCTATCGAAGTTACTCGCTGTAGACAGCGCTGGAAATAATCAGATTAAGGCCAATTATGCGTGAGATTATAAAGGCGAGTGCTGAGCGGCGGCGCGCGCTGTAGACAGACAGCAAGACATCTGGCCACTTCCCGAGTCACTTTTCTGGTCCTGCGGGCGCCAGCCGCGCGGAGCCCCGCCCGCCTCTATCCGAGCCCGGCGAGCGGACCGGAGGCGGTCACGCTCCGGCCTTCCTAGCCCGCCGCTCGCCGAGGTACGCGCGGCTCCCGAACCTCTCACCGGGCCCCGCGCGCCCGGCCTTGGGGCTCGGCTGCTTTCCCGGCTGGGGCTGCCGCTCTCGCAGATGGCCGGGCGCGCTCGCCGGAGCCGGCTGCGGTGGCCTGAGTGCAGGGCTGACCGCGGGGACCCCTGAGAGCCAGGAACCAGACTGCGCGCGTTTGGCGTTGGGGCCGAGGTGGGGGTGAGGGAGGTGGATCCGAACCGAAAGGCTGTCCCGCAGGGGGCCTGGCTTGCTACGGCGCTGCCACCCCCCATCCAATCCCCACAGTGGACTGAGGGCGTCGGGAGGGGGTTTTCCAGGAAGGCAGCGCCCGGTGCGCTCCAGGGCCGGGCCTGGGCGCAGGCAGAGGGAGACTCAGACTCTGTCACTGTTTGCTTTGCAGCCAGGCCGGAGCTACAAGCGCCTCGTCGATCCCGCGGTCACCCTCGCGAGTCCCGGCTGTCCAGCGGATCCGGCCGTCGGCGATGTTTTATTTCCACTGTCCGCCACAGCTAGAGGGTGAGTAAGCGCTGCGCGCCCGGGGCCGCTCAGAAAGGCCGGCGCCGGCCAGAAAGGGCCTGAGCGGCTTCGGGGCTGAGACGGTTGGGTCGCCGCTCCGCGAGGGGCGCAGCCGCCGGGCGGTGAGTAGGGGCACCCCTGGCCGCCTCCCCACATCCCGCTCCGGCCTCCCGCCCGTCGCCACCTGCCTCCCACCTCCCTCCGCGCTTGGGCCGGCGGCCCGGGGCTACGCGCACCGCAGGGACTGGTCGGGTCCTCCCAGCACAGATGCTGGTGTCACGCCTCTAATCGGGGCTCCCCTGCCCAGGGGGCCGCATCAATCTTTCACGGTGTTTTGCAAACATCCCGAAAAGCCAAGGTGGACTAGGGAGTTGGCCCACATCGTTCTGGGCCCGACCATGAGCCAGGAATGACCCGTAGCCGGGCTGCTCTCACTGCGAGCGGCACAGGGCAGTGGTGCTCCGGTGGCCTTAACGTCTGTTCCCAGCGCCCTGGCCCTGGGGAGTTAGGTGGCCCTGCCTGCCACTGCCCGACCGCCCTGGCATGGCTCCTTCTCTGTGATTCACTGGGTTTCTTGACCCCAAATGCCAACCATTCTCCACTCCTGGGGCAGCTCCAGGGCTAAGGTTTGGGTCTTTGAGGCTCTCCAGGCCCTAGAGGAAATTTTGCCTCAGAATCCCTGGTGTGGTCTCTGCAGTGGATTGTTAGGTGGGAGTGGGTTGGTGAGAATTGGGCAGCTTAGATCTCTGGCGCCCCCACTTGGGGCCTGGGGGGTCCCCAGGGGTGGGCCCTCTGCCCATGGGGGGATTAGTATGTATCAGACAAAGGCAGAGCCACACACTCTGGCCTTTCAAGAGCGCCTTCCTCAGAGCCTTGGTCTCAACCATGAAATGCAAAGACTTCGTAACTGGGGACAACACCAGGACTTGGCTTTGGCAGCCTACTGCTTTGATTTATTTGTGGGGTGGGAGAATTTTGGAGGCCAAGACATCGAGGGAGGCATGCGGGAGGGCAGGTGGTGAGACACTGAGGGACCTGAGACATCAGAGAATGTTCGTCCACCTTGTCCCGTGTCCCCTGTGCAGTAGCTGAGCCTCGGCTGCCAACGTGCGCAGGGATTTCAGAAAGTTTGTTTTTGTTTTTCCCATGGACACTTTAAGAGTTCAGTAGGATTTTCTAAAGGAGGCTAATGAGGACCAGTGTTTAAGCCGTGCCAGCTCAGCCAGCATTCCTAAGAAGGGAAGAGCGGACGTTTGCCTGCATTTCACCTCCTTTTATCTCCAAGGATCCATGCTGATGGGTTTTATGAAAAGGTCTGAGAGGTGCATCCCCTGACATTGTAGCCCAGGACTGGAGGAAAACCCTCCCCACGTGCAGTGGACACACCTTCTCTGCACTTCTGAACCTGGGGTTTGGACTGACTGACACCCGGTGGCCCACCCCTCTGGTCAAAGTGAGGAAGGCCACGGTGTGGGTATTTAGCAGGTGGTGGGCTGCCTGAGTGACTTAAGGGGAAGTCACTTGGGGAGAGTCCTGGCCCAGCCCCTCACGGCCCCATGCACGGAGCTGCTTGCTGCTCTCAGCTCAGCTCAGTTGACTCTCCTTTCCTTCCCACACCCCAGGCACGTCCCCCCTCAGCACTGATGCTGATTGCTGTGACCAGAAGGAAAGGTGATGGGTCTTTGAGAAGCTTTTTCTCCCTTTGCAGATGTGTTTCTAAGCCAGTTTTGCAGCAAGCCGTGTTTTATTCCAGTTTAGTGTTGCTGGGGAGGAGGTGATCTGCTGCTGCAGGTGGAAAGGCTGAGAACAGACCTATGGAATATGACGTCTCATTATCGTCGATCAGCCTTTTAATTTTTATTTTTTATTAATCTAGAGAGGCATAAAGGAGAAAGCAAAGCTTGGCTCATCATCTCACTTCTCAGATAATTTTACTGATATTAACGTAAAAAGTACTACATACACCTGCTTAGGAAATTCAAATAGAACAGAAACCTACACATTGAAAAGTGAAATCCTCTTTCTCCACCTTTTTGTCTAAAGATACTTCCTTTTGTTGGTTTCTTGTGATTCCTTCAAGAAAAACATGCTCTTACTCTCATTTGTGTATTTTTCTCTCTATATGTTATACCTTATTTGTGCTGAGATCATACTGCCACATCATTCAAGGCTTTGGCTTTTTTACTTCATAAGATCTATTTTGGGGATTTTTCCATATCAGTGTATACAGAGCTACTGATTTCTTTTAAACAGCTGTGTAGTATTTCATTTTTGTTGTAAATGGAGAAGTGTCTACTGATGGGAACTTTGGTTATTTCCATTTTTTTTCTTTTACCATGTTTCCAGGAACATTCTTCTCACTCTATTTTGGCACACTTTATCAGTATATTCATAAATTAAATACCTGTGTGTGCGCTTAAATTTTTGATGGATATTGTCAAATTACCCCCTAATAAGGCTGCACCAATTGATGCTCTTACAAATGGTTAATGAGCATGGGAATTTTATTATGTTCTTATCTGTATTGGGTATCATTATGCACCTTATTTTTTTTTTTTGCCAAAATGGTGAAAATAGAAGTTCATTGTTCTGTTTTGTTTAATTATCAGGAAGGTTTAACATTTTCATAACATTATCGACCATTCTACTTATCTTTAGGTAAAAAGCCTCTTCTCATATTTTCCTCTTTTTTATTTGTTCTTATTAATTTGATGAACCATCAGTCTTCTTTAGGATTCAATTTGACACACAGCGTTTCACTTAAAGGTATAACGTGTACACGTTGTGACACAGTTTGGGACAGCAGCTGTAAAAC
The DNA here is from genome assembly GCA_031878705.1 of Tapirus indicus. Taxonomy (NCBI): domain Eukaryota; kingdom Metazoa; phylum Chordata; class Mammalia; order Perissodactyla; family Tapiridae; genus Tapirus; species Tapirus indicus. The sequence goes on from CM062921.1 coordinate 79,831,189, forward strand.
AGAGGATTGAGGCTGATTGTGATTAGAGAGCCTCAGAGTTTGCATTTCATCATCACTAGTCAAGTGCTTTGTTTCAAAAGGAGACAATTTGGTCCCCCCCCGCCAAAAAATGGAAATGAGTGATTCGAGGCTGCCCTTCTGAAGTTTCCAGTGAGCTGGAGAGAAATATCTGTAACTAGGGTTTTGAGGAAGAATGTGATTTGGACAGGACGATGGAAGGAGGAGGCTTCAGCAGAGGGAGGGGTATTGAAGCAAAGGATGGGGCTCTGGAGAGTAGAATAGTAAGTAGGAGGGACTCCCTTTAGTAGATGGAATTTTTCAAAGCCCAAAGGACTTTGGTTCTTTGGGACTGAGGTCCTTCTGAGGGACGTTGTCTGGGCAGTATGACTTGCCAGCTCCTAATGCCGAACGTGCAGAGTCTGAGACCAGAGCCCATGGCAGGTACAGCGCTCACTGGCTAATGGGAACTTGCTCATCTGTTTTCCTAAGAAGTCACTGTGGACTGTCAAGTAAATGGCACACATTTGGAAAATGAGCTGAATGCACATTTGGGGCCAAACTCTGTTCTGGCTTTATACCAGCTATGGAGGCTGCCGGGGAGGACAGTGGAAAGGACGCCTTTCTTTTCAGGGAAGTGGGATCAGTGGGTCCCTTATGAGCCTGGCCGGAGGATGGGGTGCCCTTTGAGAGTGGCCCTGTCTAAGTCTGCTTGGAATTCAGGACAGCCACTGTTGGTGCTGCTCTCCTGTTAATTGACATCTATATAACAGATCCACTATGGTGCTGATGAGCTGTGACCAATGGTAATTAATATTCATTTATAAACTTCTTACCTCCTTGTGTCCTGAAGTTCTAGGAGAAAAGTGCTGTGGAAAGCTCTTGGTAATTTCTTTCCTCCCCGCTCCCTAGCCTTTAATCCTGCTTGTTTATAGAAACAAGGGGAAGGAAACTAACAGGTGAGCAAAAAGGAGACATAGAGCCTTCTATTAAAGGATCAGAGGTAGAGGGACGAGATAAAGGCACATCAGACAGAGGTGCAGCTGGCAGCCAGAGGGCAGATGAAGGCTCCACCTCAAGCCAGTGACGCCTCCTGGCTCAGAGTTCAGAATTTCGGAGGAAGTGGACTTGGCCGTCTTGGGGAGTAAGGTTGCCACCTGCATGAATTAGGTGCGAATTAGGCATAGTTGGGGCTAAAAAAATCAAAGGTTATTGGGAGAAAGAGGGCACGAAGGACTGGAAAAGAGGAGACCTCAATAAGAGGAGCAGAGAAAGATGCTTTGGGACAGACGGGGCTCTGTCTGGAGGGGACAGATCGGCGCCTCTGCGTGAGTGTGTGCGGCTGGGTGTCGGTGTGGGGACTGGGGGCCCTGTGCTCAGGCTGATCTAGTTTGCTCCCAGTAGGCACTGCACCCTTCGGCAACCACTCTGCAGGGGATTTCGATGATGGGTTTCTGCGCAGAAAACAGCGCCGGAACCGGACGACATTTACTCTTCAGCAGGTAATGATGGTGTCCCCTTCTGAGAGTCAGCTACTTCCTGCCTCCAAAAAAAAAAAAAAGAACAAAATCAGAGTTTGAGCAGCTCTTCTTTGTCTTTTAAAGTAGGCCAACTGATTATGTTAGCCGGATCCTTCTGTTTGCTTGAACAATTTATGTGTCAAGGATTCTGGGGACAGGGCAGATGACTCTGACCTTATGATTCCAGATGGCAAATGAAGAGGCAGTAACGGTGGCTCCCATTTGCCTTAGGTTGATAGTCTGAGGAACATTTCCACATCAGCAATATCATTTGAACCTCGAAATAACCCTTTAAGGAAGGCAGGTAGGACATTGTTATCCCCAAAAGACAGATAAGGAGACTGGGGCCCAAGAAGTTGGCTGATTTGTAGAAGGTATTGTCGCCCATAAATTGAAGGGCTATAACTGGAACCCCGATATTGTGTTTCCTGACCTGGGCTCCTTCCCTGAGGTCTGTCCTATTTTTGGAGCAAATTGGAATAGTCAGGAAGATGACCCAAATACCCCTGGGTGGTTTCTGGGGGACTGACACAGCGAGGGTGTCTACAAGTTGTGTCTGTTTTCCTACGCCCCGTGGTGAGAGCTGTGCAGATTGCTCTAATCCATAAGGGCCTCTCTTAGATTTTGATTCCTGTGAATATATTGAAATGTAAATGCATATAAATATCTGCGCCTCTCTTCTTGTGTCTACTTCTTGGGAGAGCACTGAGGTTGTTAGTAAGTCTTAGCTACTAAGTCATCAGTGGTTGAAATTTTAATTCTGTGGGATCTTTTCAAAGAGCTCTTTTCTCCGTCATCTTCCTCTGTTTGATCTGTGAAACTGTTTCCTCACCACTCACGGCAAATTTGAAATATGCATCTGCTTCCTCTCTCCTAGCCACAGCCTCTCACCAGTAAATATTTCTTCCTTTTACCAGCTGGAAGCTCTTGAGGCAGTTTTTGCTCAAACACACTATCCCGATGTCTTCACCAGAGAAGAGCTGGCCATGAAAATAAACCTCACAGAAGCCCGAGTGCAGGTAAACCTTCTTTTTAATTATTTAACTCTCTAATATTAAAACTGGCAAACTTTTTTTTTTGACATCACGAATGCAGAGTGCACATTTGGCCAAAGAAAGCAAATGAAGACTATCTGTCATTTTCATGATGCACTTTAATAACATCAACATAATGTGGAATATTAGATTAGGTTGATTAATCGGTCATTCATAATTAACTAGTGATAATGTTCTACACTAATTTGTCCGCGTCTCTAAGGTACTAAATTACATCAATGCACATCCATTTCCTTGCTTTGGAAAAAAAAAAAAAAAGAGCTGAGATGCTATTCTCAAAGATGCTCTGACCGCTCTGGGGTAAGGCCGGTCAATTGCAGAGAACTGTGTTTTCAGATGGGAACAGGGTAGGATCTGCTTTCCAGAAATTGCATCATGTCCAACTTTTCCCCACACGTGGACTCTCTCAGTGAGGTGGATCCGAAGAACATATGCAATTTAAAAAATCTTTAAACAGCAGCATCGAAAGGGCTGCCTCAGAGACGAGCGTGGCCCGCGGTGACTATCTCTAAGCAAGATTTCTTTTTAGAAGCCACACGGTGATTATGGTGATTACGTTTAAGTGCACAAACCCGTCGAGCCCAGCAGATGTACCCGAGCGCGGGAGGAACAGATTCGCAGCACCGCCTCTCGGGGCGAGCTATTCTTTGAGCACAATTATATATTCATTTTATTTATGGGGTTTCTTCCATGCTGTTTCTTTTCCTTTTTATGTAGGGGCTTGGGGTTAAGACTATGCAAAGATCTAATTGTAGGAAATATAATAGTTTGCTTTCGGTTCCCCTGGGTCATGTTAGTATCTCTTAAAAACCAATGGCTGAAGAGAGATAATGGAATTCTGAGCAGTAAATTGGGGGTTGTAAACAAATTATTTCCCCTATAATCAGATTATGTGATCCTGATTATTAAATCTGAACATGAATCATTGGTCATATGCGGGCAAATTAAACTGATTATTATTTGGAAATGAAAATCTCCTTTGGCCAGGATGCCGTCTATCCTTTCTTTTTTTTAATGCCAGCTTGCCAATAGCTGCCTAAAGACTGAACTGCAAATTGAGATAAATGACACAATTATTGAGCATTCAGAAGTGGAAGATCATAACTTCTCCCTGAAAGGTGCAAGGGTGAGATAGGAGTGGCGACAATTAAAGCTGGGAATTGTTGTTCAGGCTGTTGTTGGCTATTATGCAAACAGACAATTGCTGCGGACCGTTTGTTTAGTGAGCCTCCGTGTGGGGACACGGGCTGGGCGTCGGTGGCGGGAAGGGAGCTGTGTTTACATTTATGCCCCTTGCTCATTCAAATATGATTAATGTTCTATAAAGCAGGGTCTTAATCGAAGCTGATGTTGTCAAACAATAACTAAATAGGGAAATAAACGACTCCATCATGCTCTTTCCTCAGAAGCAGGCGAACTGTCAGTGCAAAGTCATTAAAATATGATAATGAAAAATAGCTCAATTAAATGTTGTTATAGCTGTGACCTTCATTCAATTAAGACGCAAGAAAGTGTCTGCATTTTGCTTTGCATTTAACTGCCCTAAATTTAGAATATAGATAAAATCATTATTCAATGGTTGCTGATATGTGCAATTAAAAGCCAACTAGATTAAAAAAGAAAGAAAGCAACCCAGTTAAAGGAGAATGAAAATTTCGAGGTGGGGCGGGCTGGCAGAGGGCTCAGCCTCAAGACCCAGGCTCTCCCCTGGGCCCATGTGCCGGCAGGAGGAGGAGAGGATCATGGGGGAATAGGAAGGAGGGCTAGCCAAGCCTTTTTTTAAAGCCAGGAATTATCTCCCAGGAGGGGAGGGAGGAGGTCTTGTTCCATGGAGTAAAGAGCAGCAGGATTTCACTGACCTCTGGGAACACCTTGGGCCGGGCTGCCCGGCTGCCATGAGGCTGTCCTTCCGCAAATGCAGTTTTGGTTCCCAAGGCATAAAGAATTCCATAGCAGCCTCTAAGAAGGCACCCAGAGCAGGTGAATCATAAGCCTCCTCCTAACCTGAGGATGGCAGAGATGATAACACTAGCTGATGTTTACCGAGTGATTGATTGCTACTTGCCAGGCACCATGCTCAGTGTTTTTCACGCATCTCTGCATTAATCTTCCTAACAATGCTTGGGGGTGGCCACTGTTGTTACCCCCCAAAAATCTGGATCATGGTCCTCAGCCAAGCCACTGGGCTTCAAATGCAGATCTACCACTTACCATCTGAATGACCTTGGGCAAGCTAATTTACCTCTCTGTGCTTAGTTTTCTTATCTGTAAAATGGGGATAGCGGGACTGCCTACTTCGTAGAGTTGCAGTGGATTCTAAACTAGATTCACCGAGGTCCAGAATTCTAAATTAGGGCTGACTCCAGAGTCAGTGTCTCTAATGGGTGCACTGGGCTGCTGGTTATGAGGTTGTCATGATGTGTAAGAGATAATCACAGGTGTTAGGCCAGACACACTCAGGTGGTCAGGCCAAATCTGCTGGAAGAGTGAATGAGTATTTTTGATGAGGAAACCCCAGGGCAGTGCACAAACTCCTTTACAATGACACCTCCCCTGCCCCCGGGAGGAAATACATTTCACATGAAGTGAATGAATGTACTGGCCTACACTGAGATTTTCCATAGGACAACAGTTTACCCTTATTATGGGCAATGCATTTGGATACTTTCTATGATTTAGCACTCATTAAAAACCGCCTGTCTCGCCCTCTACACTGATCTCCTGACCCATCTGTGGGTCTGAAGCTGCAGTTCGGAGAGCACTGCTTTGACAGATCTTTTGGAGACAAGAGGCTGTGCCCTGCACACCTGGCTGCAAGATGAGCCGTGAGAGCTGGGCCTGGGGTCCAGGCGTTCGGGTTTGGGTTCTGGTTCTTTCCTCATGTCTGATCTTCTGCCTCCGTTGGGTGTGTGTTTCCATCGGGGACTCAGGTTTGGTTCCAGAACCGAAGGGCCAAATGGAGGAAGACAGAGAGAGGAGCCTCTGACCAGGAGCCAGGAGCCAAGGAGCCCATGGCAGAGGTGACGCCACCGCCCGTGAGAAACATCAATTCCCCCTCCCCCGGGGACCAGGCCCGGAGCAAGAAGGAGGCCCTGGAGGCCCAGCAGAGGTGAGGCTGGCTGGACCCCTGGGTCTGAAGGGCCGGCGGGCACACAGGGTTAGGCACTCATGTGATTTTCCTTCTCTGCCAGCCTGGGGCGAACTGTGGGTCCCACAGGACCTTTCTTTCCCTCCTGCTTGCCGGGGACCCTCCTGAATACGGCCACATACGCCCAGGCCCTGTCACATGTTGCCTCTCTGAAAGGTGAGTGTCAGCTCTGCTGGCTGGTGGGGTGAGGTTGGGGCTTTGCTGGCCTTGTGCCATCTCCAAGGGGATCCAGGAGATTGTGTGACCATCCTGCTTTCTGGGTTAGGCCCATTCTCGCACCGTGAGCAGGGGCAGCTCCTTTATTCCTTCTGTTTATCACAGCCAGGGTCATGAAGAGCATCCTTTTGCACACAATGCTATCTCCTGTGATTTCCGCATGGCCCGAGAACGTAGGTGAATGTAGTAAATATCACTGCACCTGACGGCCTTGTCCGAGAGGTGGTTGTTTCCAAAGTGTCCACTCCGTGTTCACAGACTGCTCCCTCACTCGTTAGTTTGAGGTGCTAACCTGCAGCTCATGGGTGAGGCCTGCGAGTGGCAATCCTCCCGCTTTTGAGGACCCTCTCCATAGGTGCAGCTGCTCACCTGCCTCCCCCGGGAACTCCTGAAGTCAGAAGTCTGAACTATTAGGATTTGTGGTTTTCCAAGACTTGCTCTTTTCTCAATGGCTGTTGTTGTCTGAAGGATGGAAACCATTAGTGATGTTTTGTCAGGCTGGGAGAGGAACTCCTGTGGGGCTGTCCCTTTGAGATTTCTGGGGCATCCCCACTGGATAAATGGGCCCATCCAGTGTCTCAATTCCTGGCCCAAATCTACTCCTCCCGTGATTGGGTCAGGTGGCTGTGCTGACCGGGAGCAGAGTGGGTCTGGGGGAGCCAGTGTTTGCACTCCCCTTGGGACTTGTGTGTCGCAGGGGTCTGGGAGGCGAGGGTACAGGTGCAGGCTGTAGGCTTTTTCCTCATAATAGGCAGTGGAAGGAGCCCCCCTAGGGTGTCCCCTGCTTGTCATGTGTTAGGGTCTGGAGTCTCCTGCTCTCCAGGAGGTCCCCCTCCAGCAGGTGGGTCACACACACACACACACACACACACACACACACACACAGGAGTGGCAATCTGCATTGCAAATGTGGTTTCTGGAGGCTGAATGAGGGCATGGTGGAGGCTCCCTGGGGAGTCTCCTGAAGGGAGAGAAAGGCATAGGCTTAGGGAACACGTGCAAGAGTGCCAGGAGGGGGAGGGGAGCCAGGCTTGTCCTGAGAATGCCCAGTATGTCGGGTGCCCATGGGAGAGTGTCCAGAGATAAGGTGGAGGTGCCCAAGCTTGAAGGCCTTGAATGCCGTGCTCCTGGGTTTGGACTTTCCACTGTAGGAGGTGGAGCTCTGAGGCCCAGAGCCACTTCTCGTCCAATGCTCAGATGGCTGGCATGAGTGGATGAGGCTCGGCTCTGTCCGACTCTGGGCCCGTGCCCTCCTCGAGCTTCCTTCAGCTCCAGGGGCTGGGTGCTCCAGGGATCATGCAGATTCCCCTGCAGAGCGGCCTTGAGAATATTCGCAGGACACAGTAGGCTGATAGGGCTCTACAGAGGTGGGGTTGGCCAATTGGAAGGGGCTTCCGGAAGGAGATCACCAGTGGGATTCAGGTGTCATTCAGGGAGCTGGTCTGGGCAGAGGAGTGCTTCTGCGTCTGTCTGTCGAATCCTCTCTGCTTTGGTGAGTGCTTGCCCAGCTCCTGAGAGTAGCCATCTCTTTTATAAGCGTTCTTTGCTTGCCCTGCTCCAGCCTCATGAATTGGAGGTGATTCCTGTGTATCTTTGCTTTGGAACCCCTCGGGGGTCTCTGGCTAGCCAAGCTGAGGCCCCAGTGAGGCCTGCAGTGGTTGAAGGAGGGGCGAGGGGGCCAGACTGCCGGGCATGGAGGGCGGGACAGCATCTGGGACTGGGAGGCCTAGAGCAGTAAATCTGTCACCCTCCTCTTCTTCCCTCACTTGCTCCCCCCTTGGGCCCTTCCCTAAGCCTTTTTGGCTGGGCTCTGACCCCCAGGGCCTGCCCTGTGCCTGCTGGAAACAGACTTTCCTTTGATGTTGCTCTTGCCATGGGGGCTGGGGAGGCTTGGGGGTTTCAGGCCGCCTGCAGAGGTGACAGAAATCCCAGTGTGCTCACCAACCTAGGGTGCATCTTTGCACATCGTAGTGGCACTGCTTGGGCAGCCTGTGTCTCCCCACAGTCAGGGGGACCACGTGCTAGGGCAGGTGACATGCTTAGATGTTTCCAGAGCCAGGTAGAGTGAAACGAGCCCGTGCAAGCATTGTCTTTGCTTCCTCAAATACGAAGGAGCTCTTGTTCACTTTTCTTGAGACAACGCACCCCTCTTGGTCTCTTTGTCATTTTCCTGGTTTTGAAAGGCATGGGGAAAAGGCACATTTCTCTACTGTCAGAAACAGTTATGTAAGGGGTGTGCTAAGGGGCACCCTCAGATTCAGGCTGGGCAGAGGTGGGGACGGGGATTGACTGAGGAGCACTTGCCATCAAGGGTCAGCTATTGCTCAGGCCAGCTGATTGTGTCCACGTGGGAATGTGGACGCAGTACTGCCAGAATGTTGAATTTTCAGGAGGAGTTGGAACTCTGGATTTTTATTTGAAGTATTCTCATCTTTCGAGAGTTGCCTTTAAGTCTTTAGGCCAAACCAGCACATCCTTGGTCGGACCAGCCTGTGCCCTGCCATTTTGTTGGGGGGGGGGCTCTTCCTCTGCCCCCTCCCCTCCCTGCTTTCCACGTTCTTCTCCCTGCACACAGCTCCTCCTTGGGCCTTCTTGCCAGCAGAGTTCCCCTCCTGACCCCTCACTCACTGCAGCCCATACTCGGCTGGCCTCTCTGAGCCGCTAGCTTTTTAGTCTCTGGCCAGCTAAGGCATGTTGAAAGGGAGGGAAATGAGCAATTATTGAAAACTTCCTTTGTGCTCTGCCAGGTGGTCTCATGCCATAGTCCCATTTAATGGTCATGGTAACGCAGAAAACATTACACAAGGAAGGCCTCCGCAGTTGCACAGCTAGTAGGTGGAGCAGGCATCGCTCTGAGATAATGGCTGTTATTGGTGGGGGAACTTTCAATCCAAAGGCGCCTGACCTCTTGCGGCGGCACTTCCTGGAAGTGAGGTGTTCTGAGCTGGAAGTCTCTGGGCTGCCTTTGAGTCGGCTGGGTAGCACGGCCTCACTCCAGTTCAGGTGAGCTCCGCAGTCCCTGGACATGTGCCTGCGGGAACCGGCCTCTGCTTCAGGACTTGGGGTAAGAAGTGTGTACCTGCAAGTCAGGTTCTAAACACCTCTGGGGTTCAACGCTCGACTGTTCTGCAGAACATTTGTTAAGCAGTTTGGGGCCAGGACATCTTTCTGACCCTTGCAGCCCACCTCTTTCCCTCTCCCAGGCTTCCCCAAGCTAGAGAAATCAAGTGCATAGCCCAATCTGGGCTCAAGAGAGGAGCACCCTCAATTTTCTGGGCCTGGCTCAGTGCCAGGAGCTCTGGGCTATGACCTGGCCTCCCTCACCTTGACTGCACCCCCAGAGGTGGCTGGGTGGCCAGACACGGACCGAACTAGTAGCTGAACCAAGCTCTCCTTCTCTTGGGCCTGGGCTCTGCTTCCAGGGGCTCCTGGCCAACCAGGGGCTTGTCTCAGCCAGCTAGGGGGAGCTTCATGCAGGCTGGGGTGACAAGGCACCCGTCTGGGCTTTTAAGCCTATCCCACTTTTCACAAATGTGAAACTGAGGCTCAGGAAGGGGGTCACCTGCTCACAAGTCACTTATTCAGCTAGGTCTCCCCTGTGAGGTCTAGGCTGCTCTCCACGCTCCTGGTGTGCCTTTTCCCCCAGACTCCATTTCCTCCTTCATTCCTCTGGATGAGCAGGGCTGGTAGGCACCCTGGGCCCCCACCCTGCTTCTCCCCAGCAAGCGAGGACAGCTATGTGTCCACCCGTGTGAGCCCTGGCAGAGGGGTCTGGACTCACCCGGACTACCAGAGACTAGGACAAATGTGAGCTGAGCACCACAGCCCTTTCCAGCCCAGAGATCCCAACCCACCTCTCCAGGCCTGCAGCAACTTGCAAACGACCCGGAAGAAATAATTACAGTGAATTTCAGCAACCGGGCCCAAACCAGTGCCTGTGTCTCCTTCCCCAGGCTTTATGCTTCTAGTGGGATCATACAGCCCTGGAGTGAAGACAGCAAGTAGCCTGGGAAGGCCACCGAGGTTCTGACCCTGCCCTAGATGTCACCCTAGGAGCCGTTCCCCTGAGACTCCAGACCTGCATCTCCAGACCAGAGCCTGGGGATCCACGCCCAGGCTGTCCTGTGCCACACCAGCACCTGGCCAGAGTGTGAGGAAAAGGCAGGGCTCCCAAAACCCCAGGGCAGGATCAGTTCTCCCAGGGGGCACATGGAGCACCCCGCTAGTGGTCCCAGAGCTAACTGTCTGAAGAGCATTGTGATAGTTACAAGCCAAAGGAATCTGAGTTGGGGTCCTGGTCTTTTGGTTCTAGGCATTGTTGTGACAAGTGTCAAGTCCTTGCCTGGGAAGCATTGAGAAAGCCTTCGGAAGTGTTTGTGGGGTAGTCAGGGGTTGTTGAGTTAGACTTTGCTGAGTTCCTTCAAGTAGTGGTTCTTGATGTCCTTAGGTCCTTTAATGTCGTTTTATGGGTATTCACTGGCCTGGCAATTCTTTGGCTTTCAGTATGCTCTCAAAACAGAGTGCTCTTGGAACACTGGCTCTGGCTCCTTGAGCAGGGGGCCCTCGGGGGAGGGAGGAGGCACAGGGCAGGCAGGGTAGATCAGGGGTGCCCGATGGAGGGAATGTGTTCCAGAGGCCCCCACAACTGGACTCCCAGTGCATGGTGATGCCAAGCCCTGCCTCCAACGTGAGTGGAGGGGACAGGCCGGGCCCTGGCAGCTCTGTGACTGTGGCCTGGAATGTGCCAGTGGATCTAGACTCTGCCTTTTAATCTTTAGATCATGGGGTAAAGTGGCCCAGAAAATATGATCGGGAGCAGGTCTCTCAGCCACTTTTCTGAGCTTTGGCACACAAACTGAGAAGTCAGCAGCAAAAAACTCTGGATTGTGGTTTTCTTAGGAAATTAGAGGGACTAATTTTCATTCCTTGGAGATACCTGTTGAGGGCAGGGGCCCAGGGTTTGGAAACAGCTGGAAAGCTGGGGAAACCAAGATTGGGCTGGAAATTACCTGTCTTTGGACAATCTGCACAGCTTAGAACTGACCCGGCATACGCCGAAGGTCAACTTGGTGGTTCTACCTCAGGCCGCGGGGCGAGGGCAGAGACCTTCGCCCTCTGCCACAGCAGCGTCATCCTGAGCTGGGGGACTGTGCTCTGCGGCCAGGCCCGGGACATGGTCAGGAGTCTGAGATACATCTCTGAGGCTGAGCTCTGGGAATGCTCATTCAGCAGGCTCAGTATTGGGGTGTGTGGGGTGGTGTGTGCATGGAGGGACGCGTCTGGATAGGTCAGCAGGGCTGCTCAGGCAATAGGGAGCCAGGGAAGGATGGGAGGTGGGGGTGGCACCCTTGAAGGGCAGGAGGTCATGGCCCCTCCAGGGTGGCTGGTCAGGCAGAGTATCCACACGTGGTAGACTAACTTCAGGGAGTGGGGCCACTAGCTATCTCAGGCCAGGAAACGAACTGCCTGCTGGGGACAGAGCCAGGTAATTGAAAACCAGGCACTTGTGGGGGTTTCCTCCTGTAATTATCGAGCAGCTGACTAGCACAGTGGCTTCAAGCAAGGGCTCTGGGGTGGCTGCCTGTGTGAATCCTCGTTTTTCCATTCTCTAGCCATGTAAGTCTTGAGTAAATTCATGAGACTCTGCCTCTGCTTCCTCATCTATAAAGTGTGGATCTTGATCAGAGTAGGTCTGAATTCATAGGATTGGATGAGGAGTGCATGATTGAGAGCATCTGCAGCCCTTAGAACAGTGCGTGGCACATGGGAGGTGCTCGATGAACACTGTCATTATTAACCAGATTGCTCTGTCCTCATTTTCAAGTCACAGTCCCACTCACCTTTCAAAGACCCAATGAAATGTCTGCTTCTCCCAAGCGTCTCCATGTCTCTGAACTTCACCGCAGCTGACATTCACCTTTTCCTTGTAGCCCCCATTGTTCCAATTTTTGGCAATTATGGGGGCTCCTTCCTGACCCTGGTAAGGTTTCCTGGTCAGGGCACCCTGGGGCTTCACGGGGCTGCAATGTGCTCTGCACTCTGGGATGGTCAGAGTGGACCCATGGTAACCAGGCATGCAGTTAATGTTTCATTATTGGGTGTTCCATGGAAACTCTCAAATAAAAGGGCAGCAGGACCCTGTCCCATGCAGGCAGGGTTTGCATAACAATAATGGGTGTCCAAAGAAAAAGCCTTAGCAACACAAAGAATTTTCCTGCGCTGTCTTAATGGCCAGCCTGTGTTCACAATTCATTAATGCAGAGGAGGTTATTAATGGCCCAGGGAGGCACTTGGGTTTGTTCGGGGAAGTGCTAGCCACAGGACAGCGGGGCGGCGCGCTGGGGGCGGAGAGCCACAGTCAGCGGAGGCCCTCTCCCCTGTGCACTTAGCCCACTGCCTCTAACCTGTGATTCCAACAGCTGGGTGTGAGGTGGAAACTAATTACCGCTGCCAGGGGAGAGCTTTCATAACTCAGTCCGCGCTCACGCCGTGGGGCACAGCCACTCTTCCTGCGCCGGGTGGGGCAACGCGGGCGGAGGCATCTCGGCTGACTTTTCCAAACCCGAGATGGGCAGGAGGGAGGGCAAGGCGGGCATGTGGGGACTCGCAGGCTCTGGTGTGTTTCTCTGGCATCAGGCCTTAGATGAGAGAACAGCAGCAGAGTAAGGGAATGAGATCTGACCCCTTCTTAGGCTCCCCTCCCTATCCCCTCCTGGGGAGGTGAGAGGGCCCCTGCCGTCCCACGTGGGGTCCGGGCTGGGAGGAGTCTGGAGGCAGGCAGACCTGGCTCCACCTCTGTGGCTGAGCTCCGTCCATCTAGGCTTCGAGGACTGAAGGTGATGCTGTGTGTGAGGCACCCCGCCCGGTGCTGGCACTCAGTGGGCGCTCAGTAGATGTTACCAATCGGAGCAGCATCGCCAGAGTAAGGACAAGCGGAGGCGAGGGGCAGGTGTACGGTGCTGGGAAAGGGTCTGACCATGTCCCTCCTGAGAGCCTGGCCCCTTAGTTAGCCAAGGAGGTGCCCTCCCTGCTTCACCTTGGCCTTGGCCCTTGGGCTTCCAGGCCAGGGTAAAGCATCCAGATTCTGAAACTGGAAGGACTTTATAGGCCGATAAACATTTGCCCACCAAGGCTAAGCAGCCTCTTCCTCCTCCGAGTCCCCTGAAAATATTTTCCCCTATTCCCCTTTGATCACTTTTTCCCTTTTTTACGATTTTTAAAAAAATTACAATTTTTAAAAACTTGTTTTATTGTGAAATATCATAATCATTAGAAAAATTCATAGAACGTGCATCTAGAGCTTCACAAGTGATTTTTTTTTTTTTTTTGTGGGGAAGACCAGCCCTGAGCTAACATCCATTGCCAATCTTCCCCTTTTTTGCTGAGGAAGACTGGCCCTGGGCTAACATCTATGCCCATCTTCCTCTACTTTATGTGGGACGCTGCCACAGCACGGCCTGACAAGCAGACTGTCTGTCCGTGCCCGGGATCCGAACCTGTGAAACCCTGGGCTGCTGAAGCGGATCATGCAAACTTAATCACTTTGCCACCAGGCTGGCCCCCTAAGTTTTATTTTAATTATTATTTTTAAAAAAAATCACGAATATGAATGGATATTGCATTTCATTGACTACTTTTTCTGCTGCTGTTGAGACAATCACATGATTTTTCCTTCTCATTATATTAATATAGTAAATTACATTGATTGATTTTTTAATGTTAAACCAACTGTGCATTCCTGGAATAAACCCAAATTAGATGTGGCATGTTATCCTTCTTATATGGAGCTGGATTCGGTTTGCTGATATTTTGTGCAGAGGTTTTGCATTTATGATCGTGAAGAGATTGGCTTGTGATTTTCTTTTCTTATAATCTCCATTCCAGGTTTTGGTATTGTCTTCCTTTACCCCCAAACTAAGGATAAAAAAAGCAGCAGCAGAGTGGCCCAGCTGTTTCGTTATCTCTCCTGATGCGGAGGACTGGCTGGGCTCAGCCAGAAAGTTCTGCTGCTGCTTTAGCCTGGGGTGTCTCATGAGGTGGCAGTCAGGTGGCAGCTGGCTGGTACGTAGCAGATGGTGTCACTCCTCGTCTGGGGCCTTGGTAGGGGTGCTGGAGGGCTGGGGGTTCTGTTCTTCTCTCTCCCCGCGGCAAGTTTGGTGGTTGATTCCCAAGAGTGTCAAAGCAGAAGATGCCAGGCCTTCTTAAGGCTTACACCTGGACCAGGCACAATGTGGCTTCTGATGCGTTCTGTTGATTAAAGTTGGTCACAGGGCCGACCCAGACGCCAGTGGAGGGGATGGCACACATGTGTGAGTTCTGGGAGGTTAGTTCGTTGAAGGCCCTCTTGGAGACTGACTGGCACAGGTATTGGGGATACTCTGGCATCTTGGCATGAGTTTTTGAACCTGCCTTACTTCCCGGTCCTGACTGTAAGCACTTCACGGGTACTGGCCGTGTACCTCTAGATCCTTCCAAGCCACTCACCTCTGCCCCTAACACAGAGTCTGGTGCAGAGTAAAGGTAGTGGAGTTTGGGTAAAGAAGGAAAGAGGGGCATCTGCTCTGGGCCTGGGACATGGGCCTCACTTAGAAGACTCCAGTCTGCTGCCGGTGGCCCTGAACTACTGGCCACCTGCTGGACCTCCGAAACCGCTGGGCCCGCCTGTTCTTCACTCAGCACTCACTGAGCACTCCACTTTGCCAGACTCTGAACCAGGAGCTGAGCATCCACTGATGAATAGAAACATCCCTACCCTAAGAACATTACAGGCTGGAGGTGGGCTTGGGGAGACAGACAGGTTAACAAAGAATTCCATCTCATGTGACACAGTCGTGTGCTCTCATAGAGGACAACAAGGGCACGCGAGGTCTGGGGGAAGCCCAGAGGAGGGAGGAACTATTTCTCCGTAGGAGTGAGGAAGGCTTTCCAGAGGAGACGCTTGAGTTAGGCTTGAAGGAAGAGTAGGAGTTGCCCAGAGGGTGAGAGTACTCTGGGCAGAGAGAACAGCATGAGCAAAGGCACTGAGGCTGGCAGGGCTGGTGTGCCGAGGAAAAGGCAAAGCATGAGGCTTGATTGAGCCACAGTCCTAGGAGAGGACAGTGTGGCCTCAAGGTGAGCCCAGATTCTGGAGTCAGACCGGCCATGGTCCCTAACTGCTTCCCTCTCATTATAGCATCAGCCTAGGGCAGACCCTGGTCTCCTCACCTGTGAAATGAGGATCATGATGGCTGGCACCAAATAGTGCCCGTGGTCGGAAGGGTGTATGTCTGCGTCTGGCTCATCTAAGTGTCCAGGAGGTGCTGGCAATTATTGTTAGCGTTATGATGGTGGGGCTGAGAGGTCACTTAGGATCTGGTTAAGATTTGGGTTTGGACCTCTGGGGCAGAGGATCCGACCTCCAGTAGGCATCGCTCCTCGATGGGAGAGCCTCCCAGCCTCCAGGGTGCAGTTCACAAGGCCCTTGGTGCGGGCAGCTGCGGGGAGGCAGCACAGCCCTCCAGGGGCCCCTGGCTTGTTTCTGAGGGTACAGATGTTCTGGGAATAGGGAATCTGAGGGGCAGAATGGTCTGTCCTCATGGGAGCAGTGGTTGGGTTAGCCTGGGCCCCCCATGCCTACCTGATATCAGGAAGATAGGAGTAGAGAATCCCAGCGCTTAAGATTTGCAAGGAATATCCTTGAGAGTGTGTTACCACTGCTTCTCCAGGATACAGTGGGGGAAGCTGAGGCCCAGAGAGGGAATAGGACTGCCCAAGGTCACACAGTGTGTCTGTCAGAGGTAGAACAAGTCAGGGACCCAGGTGTCCCGCCTTCCAGCCCCCCACACCCTGTATTGATTCTGTTCCTTTTACAGTCACTTGCTGTCATTCTCTGGCTTTAAAAACTGCAACTCACTTTCCAGAAGCCATTTCCTATGGGTGCTGATGGGTTTGCCCTTCCTGCTAATCAATGGGGCCCTGGAGTGTGGGGAACTGAGCAGAAGGTTTCTGGCTTGTGCCCAGAGGCAGCGGGAGAAGCAGCCTGCACGTCCAGAGTCCTGGCTGCCACTGGAAGGAGGGAGAGAGGGAGGGCAGTGCTAACTGGCATCAGACTGCCTGGAACGGGTGTTCCCGCTGCTCCTCTGGCTGTGCCAGAAGCCTTGGATCTGGGCGCTGTCATTATTTGTTTGCCCCTTCAAAGACATCCAAGCAGAAACGGGACACTGGTGCTGGTCCTGAAACTGTATCACAGCACAAGGAATGGTCGGGTGAGCCCACTCCCGTCAAGGAGTGTTTGCTGAGAGAATAAGCAGGTGTTGAGACGGTGGGTGTACGTGTGACAGGTGGAATTAAGACAGGGGTGGGATTTAGCGCCCATTCCAGCAGAATAACCTGCCACATTAACCTGGAGATTTGGGCGTTAATCAGATTGGGTAACTTTGTCATGACCACATTTTTTCTTTTCAGGGGACATTGAGGAAGCTTAGAACCTGGGCGATAGCCACTCTGAGGAACTGAAATATGCCAGCTCAGTCAGGAAAGATAGCTCTCCCTCCCCTTCTCCCTTCCCCAAATCTTCGAGCCTTTGCTTTGTATCAAAATGGGACATTTTAGTTCTGGGATCAGGAATGTGGGGGTGAGGGTAGGTGAAGGGCAAGTACAGCACGTTTGGGAGGTGAGAGGGGTACAGAAATAAACACAGCTCATGCTAAAATGGCAATATAAGCAGTAAAACAGAGACAGGAGAAAACGCTTCAGGAGTTCCATGGTAGAAGACGTCTGGGAGTGAATTTGACCTCCTGTGTTTGATTATTGGTGAGCACACTTAGCCACTGCATCTAAAAATCTGTGCTTAAATATTGTGGGCGTCTACCAACATTCCCACTCAAACGCTCCTTGTGAACTATCAGAAACTGCTATTATGCATCACAAAATACGTTTATTTATTATTTTACTATGAAGCAAAGAGAAATGAACTACAGTGTTTGTGTTAAAGGTCTCCTAAATCCACACAATCATTTCCTTGTTCAATTCTGTTACCCTTAACCTGAACATTCTCCAAGAAATCACTGTGCGAGCGCTCTACTTGGAACCAAAATTGTAGTTCACATGCTTTATGATGAAAATGTGCTATTGGCGGAGACGAGACAGAACTAACTTAATTTTTCCTGTCGGTCTCTGTAGTAGATCAATTAAACTGCCAAGGAGATCAAATATTTCAGACTGTATTTATTACATTAAGTATTTATGTCCAGGCCAAGCCTTTAAAGCATGATGTCATATAGGAATGTAGGCCGATGAGATCAATTCAGCAGAATTTGCTGTAACTTAATGGAAATGTAATTGTGTGTTTTAATTTAGTGTCCAGGAGGTAGTATGTTCTCCAAACAAAACAATTTTCAGGCTGCATTTAGGGACCAGGTGGCTCTTGCACAGACTTTGGTGATGGCACATGTTGGTGGGGCCAGAGGGAAGAAGTTGTAGCCTTTTAGGGGGCTCACCGGCGATGGGTTGGTCGCATCCCATGGAAAGGGACTCCCTGACTTCGATCTCCATAGAATGGGAGATAGACGGAACATTCCTGTGGATTTTCCGTGGTGCCTCCTCAGCTCCACGTTCATCGGTCAATAACTCCAGGGCAGACCGAGGCCGTTAGCCATCGTGGCGCGGCAGCTGCGTGCCGAGGACTCATCTGTGTTCCTTAGCGACTTCGCTGGGACTCTGCTCTAAAGGAGAGCATCCATTCCCGTCATCTGAGTGAAAGGAGACGGGAGATCACGAGTCATAAAAAGGAGACCATTTTTATGAGAGTAATACCTGGTCAGTTTAGACAGAAAGGATGGAAAATACAATAAAACACAAAGAAAAATATAAAAAATCATTCATAACCTTAGTACCCAGAATCAACCACTGTGAATATTTGGTATTGGTACTTTTGTTTTCTTCCCATCTATGAATTTATATCTCCAATAAATTTATGTATTTTATAACTTATTTAGAAATCAAAAAATTTTAAAATAAGAAGTTTAAATTTATAAATATTTTCTATTTCTAAATAAATTTATGTATGTATATATATAGATATGGTATATGGCTGCACATACACATCTATACTATGTGTATATGTGTATGTGTTATGTATGTATGGATATGTGTATATATATGTATGTATATACACATATCCATACATGTACCAAAATGGGATCATATTGACTTACTCTTTCTTTTTTCTGTGTGTGTGAGGAAGATTAGCCCTGGGCTAACATCCGTTGCCAATCCTCCTCTTTTTGCTGAGGAAGACTGGCCCTGGGCTAACATCTGTGCCCATCTTCCTCTACTTTATATGGGACGCCGCCACAGATGGCCTGACAAGCAGTGAGCTGGTCCCTGCCCAGGATCCGAACCCTCAAACCCCGGGCCACTGAGGAGGAGCGTGCGAACTTAACCGTTACCCCACTGGGTGGGCCCCAACGTACTGTTTCTTAACCTGCTTTTTAAATTTAACATTTTATTATATTTTTTTCACGGCACTAATTATCCTCCTATAATACAATTTTGTCATAGGTTCACTGCATTCTATGTGGTGACTCTAACTTATTCAGTCAAGTCCGTATTATTGGGCCATTAGGTTATTTGTAGTTTTTTGTTGCATATGCCACACTGGGGTGACTTCCTTTGTGGCTAATTTAATTTTTAGCCCATTCATGATTATAGTTTTTTGATAGATTTTTTTAAAAAAGAAAAAAATTAGAGCCCCAGGTCTGGAAATCTAGTAATTAAAAGAGGAGACTTTTAAAAGTTTGTTTAGCTTACTCCTCAAAACTCTATTGGCAGAATAAATTACTCTCCCTTTTGGTCAGATGGGAAAGCTTCACCGAGGAACGAATACAGCTGTGAAAACAGTTAGGCTCGTGCGTAACGCAGGGTGGGGGAGCAGCGCTGATGGGGATGCTCCGGGCGCAAGCACGCGTCTTGCAGCAGATCTCACTGTTCCTCCTGGGCGTCCTCCGGGACGATGCTCAGAGCAAGCTGAGTTCCTCAGCTGGTCGCTGAAATGAACTGGTAATTGGAATAAGCTATGAACTGTGACTTAGACTTGCCCTTTAATTTGTGTGGGGTTATAGAGATAATAGCTGTTTGAGGACTTAGTTCTAGGTGCTTTATAGGATTTCTCCAAAGGTAAGCGTGTTACCTCCTCTTACGGATGAGGGAGCTGAAACTTGGAAAGATGGCGAGAAGTCCCATGGCTGGTGAATGGCTGAGCCAGACTTCAAAGCCTGCTTTCTTCTGCCCCAGCAGGATGCATCTGGCTTTCGGGCCCCAGAGATGTCTTATCATTACTCTCATTTTGTAGGATTTTGATAATGATGCCTCAGTTTTGACATTTTTCTGAAGTGTCTTCGTCACCTCCCTGACCTAACAAGGAGGGGTGCAGCCCTCTCGTGGCTGACTCAGCGTTGCCCCATCACTAATAGTTGCAGACATGATACAGTTTTCAAAGCTCTTTGAACATCATCTCTAGTGACAGTTCCTGCTGTCGGCCAGTGCGGGCTTCAGGCCATCCTGAGGGGTATTGCTTTGCTTGCCCAGTACTAAATGCTCCAGGTTACTGTGCATTTTGAGTTTTTTTGGCTCTTACAAATTTCTGTCTCTTTTCTCAATATTACCCGTCAATGTGTCTGCCATTAGCAGCCATGTTTCTTTCTAGTTTGTGGCAGTCTTGTAAATCCAACAGCTCATGTTAGAAGTGCACTTGGAAGACTCTTTAAGCACTTGGGGAGCACCTTGAGCGTACCCACTTTGGGGTCTGGGTTTTTACTCGGTAACTATTCATTTGTCTGCCACCCTGAGCACCACAGAGGATGAATCTCCCTTTTGTTACTTCTGGTTTTCAGTAGCTCTCTGGGTTGATCAAGTGGTTTTGGCAGGAGGCATTTGGAAAAATCGGGTGATGCTATTGGTACTTCGAAATCATGGAGAAATCAAGAGTTAGTTTTATAAGGATCCTATTTGTGGAGATCATTTTTTTCTTTGTTAAAAAATGGTTATAGGAGTTAGGAGAGATGCTGGATGTTGGACAATTTGAGTTAGATTGAAATCAATTAAAATTCTGAAAACATACTTTAAAGTTGGGAGGAGAACTTAGTTTGGTAATTCACATCCCATTTTAAAACCACTCCTTTTTTGTTGAAAGGGATTTAAAAATATATCCTGTCCAATAGTCCATACTGTGCTGGAAGATTCTCTACAACATCCTGTCAAGGGGACTTCAGGGTATTATGACCAGAAACCCGTCAGCCCCAGAGAGAGCTCACTGCATATGCATGGCATGCTGATGGTAAAGAAAAGAAAGCCTTCTTTCTGTCACTCCCATGTGTTGCTTCTATTCCACCCTCTGCAGTGAGAGAGAGAGAGAGAGAGAGGGAGTCAGAGGCAGTTACCTCATATCCATGTGCCTTGGGGTCAACTCAGCTAAATAGCACCAGTTCTTTCACTTTTTGCTCTTCTTTCTCTCCTTCCTGTCTCTGGTCTGATGGTCTGACCATGATGGAGGGGAGAAGAACTTTACCTTCCCTTTCTCTACAGGTTCTGCCTCTGTGAAGGCAACCCACAATCAAGGGGCATCACAGTGACTTACTGTGAAGTCATGGTGACCACATGCTGTACTGCTGAGCCACATCCCTCTCTGTACAGTTGGATCCCTGGGCACAGATCATAGACTTTACACTTTTCCCTGATAAATGTCATTGCCTTAGATTCACCTCCTTGTTCCCTTTTGATCTTGTCTGTTGCACAGATCGCCTCTTGGTCTTGCCCGTATCCACACTCTGGATTGGCACATTGTCCCTGTTCTCATCCAGGGGAGGGCACGGCAAAGAGAGGACGACCCCCAATGGTTCATTTTTCAGCATTCCTCGATGTGGCTATTTAGACATTTATGAGTCCACCTATAAGCATTAGCCCCGCTTGATGGACGTGTTAGCTGCAGTTTAGACTTGGGGTGTAGATGAGGAAAGAGGGTGAGGGGCTGTATGACAAAGAGTTTTGTTGGCCTGGGTGCATCTCTTAGGGTCTGCTGCCCTGCTGTGGAAATGCCCAACCCGTGGGCACAGTGGAGTCTTGGGACACAGGCAGGGCTCCAGGGAGGTGTACAAGCCGTGCAATGCTTCTGCAGCCAAAGACTCGCGAGTGCGGCGGGTGGAGAATGTCGGCCCAGGGGTGTGAGGCGGTGTGTGGCTGGGGGGACTGTGGGTGGTCCGAGGGGCTTTGGAGGACCTCACCTGCTGGAGGAGCCGCGAGGCAGTCTTGACAGCCGCAGGCGGTCCTCATCGTCCCCATGACCGACCTGAACTCTCCTTTGACTCTTACAGTTTTTTTAAAAAATTAAATTTAATTTAATCTTTAATTTTGGTAAAATACACGTAAGATAAAATTTACCATTTACCCATTTTTAAGTGTACAGTTCAGAAGTATTAAATACATTCCCATTGTGTGACCATCACCACCACCCATCCCCAGACCTTGTTATCTCCCCGAACTGAAACTCTGCCCCCTTAAGCAACAACTCCTCATCCCCTCCTCCCCCAGCCCCTGGAAACCACCATTCTACTTTTTATCTCTATGAATTTGACTGCTTTAGGCACTTCGTATAAGTGGAATCACACAGAATCTGTCTTTTTGTGACTGGCTTATTTCACTCAGCATAATGTCCTCAAGGTTCAGCCATCTTGTAGCCTGTGTCAGAATTTCCTTCCTTTTTAAGACTGAATTACACTCCATTGCATGCATGGCCTTACAATTTTTAACCACAGAGTCTCCCAGAGCGGTCAGACTCATCTGGTCCTCAGTTTCCCCATCTGTCTAGTGTGGGCGGTGAACTAGAGGATGTGCACAGACTCTTCTCCCTCCTGCAGCCTTGGTTCTGAGTTAATTTATTTCTCTTACCCTCTGAATCTGGGTTTTGCAGGCTAGGAGTATGATTATTGGTGGCTTTCTTGGGGGCTCACCCATTGCAGGTGTGACCTAGCAGCCGTAGGCTGCCTTGCCCAAGTGACACTTCGTCATCTGCAGGTGACATGTTCATCACAAGTCACAGACCATTTACCTCCCCCTTTGATGCTTACATTGGAGCAAGGCCTTGCTGGGGGCAAGAATCAGCCTGAGACGTGTTGAGCCAACCTTTCGCGGGCTGGCCTGACATGGGGCCGGCTCACACTCATCTTGGTATCTGCTGCCTGCTATATCGGCCCCTCTGTCAAACTTGAGGCAGACTTGCATTTTAACCTCCTGTTACACTACTGGGGGAGGATGGAAAGGCCACCAGAAGGTTCTAGTTCCACCTCTGCAATAAACTGTGCAAACTTGGGCCAGTTATTCCTGGGGCCTCAGTTTCCTCACCTGGAGAGTGGGGATGAGTAACGCCCACCACTCAGGGTGGCCAGAGTGGTGACAGGAGGTGACAGTGGGTGCTGGTGAAGGCAAGCTTCCTTTGGCCTCTGAGCAGGCTTGGAAAGAAAGAGAAAGATGCCCAAATGTGCTTGAGGGGAGAGTAAGGTGCCTGGTTGTTCCTGGGAAAGGAGGTGGGAATGTCCCAGCTGCTGGTGTGGCTGAGACTGTGGCGGCTGCCTCCTGAAGGCTGGTCTCTGCAAGTGGGCGCCGAGGCTGGGCGGCCCTCACTCTCCTTTCCTCCCTTCCTCCTTTCCTTCCTTCACTCTCTCCCTCTCTCCTTCCAAGGGCCTGGCCTGTCCCCCTGTTGGGGACAGAGCAATGAACGAGACAGAAAGGTACTTGCCCCCTTGGGAGCCGACAGTTCTGGAGGAAGGTGGGGGAGGCAGACACAAACGAGTCAAAAAACCGTCACCAGTCCACCTGCCGTTTGTGGCCGGTGCTGTGCAGATGTGAGCAGCGGGCTCTGATGGAGCAAAACCAGGGAGCTGACACTGGACAGGAGGTCCTGAAGGGCTCCCTGAGGAGGTGACAGTCAACGGAGCCCTACGGAGAGACAGAGAGGTGTGAGAAGAGCTTTCCAAGGCGGAGGGAGGGTCTCTTCACTCACAGGCAGAGCCTGGCGAAGGGTCCAAGGGTGGGAGGAATGTGTCCTCCTTCCAGACAGAGGGACACAGTAATTAAGGAGTGGGCCCTCTGGCTGGTGTGCGGTCCAGCTCTGCTACTCATTATTTCACCTCAGTCTCCTCATCAGCAAAAGGAGATAACGATAGAGCTTACTTTCTAGAATTGTTCCAAAGCTGATACGTGTGAGGAGTGATGTGCTTAGAACTGTGCCTGGTACACGAGTGTTGCTCTAGTTAGTACAGCTCCCATGTGGGCCTCTGCTGTGAGGTGGTTTGAGCATCTGAAAGGAGGCCTGGCAGCACATGAGAGGGGGAGGTGAGGGCGGAGGGGGCCTGATCACACAAGGGCTTGAAGGTTGCAGGGAGGAACTTGGATTCATTCAACAAAAATGGATTTCGAGGGGCCGGCCCAGTGCCGTAGTGGTTAAGTTCGTGCGCTCCGTTTCAGTGGCCCGGGGTTTGCAGGTTTGGATCCCGGGCACAGACCAATGCACTGCTCATCAAACCATGCTGTGGTGGCGTCCCGTGTACAAAATAGAGGAAGATGGGCACAGATGTTAGCTCAGGGCTAATCTTCCTCACCAAAAATAAATAAATAAATAAATAAATTTTAAAAAGTGGATTTTGGTTCAAAAATACTCCCTAATCGCAATGCTGCTTCTTCCAAAGCCGGTGAGCACTTTCAGAAACAGCCGAGAGACTGGCTTTGCTGGCCCTCCCTCGCCAGAAGGGGAGAAGTGGTTGGCCCTCTGACTGGCCCAGGTCTCAGGGTTGGGTACTAAATCCAAACTGTTCTCGGCAGGCGGGGCCACAGTGGACCATCTCCTGCTCCCCTGGTGGGATCTGACTCTGCAGCTGGTCCAGGCTGGCTGGGGGCTGGAGGCTGTGGTGATGCCCATCTCCTGCAGGGATCACACACAGGGGGCTCACCATTTGACCTATCTGGGGGCTCAGAAAATCTCTCAAATAATGTCAGGCCGGCAGCTGAGTCTGCCCACCCAGTCTGGGTGCCAAGTCTGTGTGACTCCTGCCTCCACACCTGCCCGTGGTGGGTCGTTGCAGCCCAGGGGTGTCCCTCAAGGATGGAGATGGCGTCAGCACTGTTCAGTTCTCCCCTTGGAACTTGGATGGCCAACAAGACCACAGATTCCACAGCCAGACTCTCCATATCCCCTCCACACACACACACACACACACACACACACACACACACACACACACACACACACACACACACACACACACACACACACACACACCCCCGACAGACAGACAACTTTCTCTCTGTTTGTTCCCATCTCAAAAATGGCACCTCCATTCGTTTGGGTGCTCAGGCCCAAACCTAGGTGTCAGGTGTGAATCCTTTCTTTCCATCACCCTCCACCTGCAGTCCATGAGCAATTTGCATAGGCTCTAACTTTCAGCATAAACCCAGAATCCGGCCACCTCTCACCACCACGCTCCAGCCACCTTGGGCCAAGCCCCCGTCAACTGGGACTGCATTATCCCAGCCACCTCCCCGTCCTCTCCCGGATGCAGATAACCTCTCGACACTCTCTGCTCAAACCCACTGATGCTCCCTGCACTGCGTCCTGCCGGCCTGCAAGGCAGTCTGGCCCTGGTGACCCCCGACCCATCTGCCACCCCCGTTGCCTGCAGTCTCTGGCTTCAGTCACTCAGAGTGCCCTGCTGCTCCCTGAACAGGCGAATTCTGTCCCTCCCTCCGTGCCTTTGCACTGCTCTTCTCCCTAGCTGCGTGCTCTCTCCGGAACATTCACATGGCTGTCTCTCTCTGACTCGTTGCACTCAGGTCTCTGCCAAGCATCGCCCTCCATTCACGGTTTCCATGGCGCTTACTGCCCCCTGCCTTTGTGTCAGGGATGCACAGTCTCTGGTGTGCCTCTCCCCGAGAACTGCACTCCGTCGTGAGGCCGGGGTCTTGCTGCCTTATTCCTGCTGATTAGTCACTGGAGCCGAGAACAGTGCCAGGTGCTCACGGGATAGTTGTTGAATAAACGCACGACTGGGGACAACCATGAAGAGGAAGGCTCCTCAAGTGGAGCACGGCAGAGGACCCGCCTGGCCCTGCTCCCGGAGTGGTTCTGCAGTGTTGGCCCGCAGGCTTGGGGCCAGACAGTTGTTCCTAAGCCCCATTCCACACATCGGACCTGTGCTAAGTGCTTTCCAAACCGATTACTTCAGAGGTTCTCAAACCTCAGTTCACGGTGCCCTGAGGGTCTCAGTTAATTTTTCAGGACATTCTTGGGCCACAAGAAATATCTAATGGTTCTGTTCATTAGATGGTTAGGTCCAAGCAACTCAGTAAGTATTTATGTCCCAACAACTTAGTAGCCATTTGAAGAATAATATTTCTAAATTAAAAGAAAAACAATATTTTCTTTCATTCTTAAATAGCTACCATTACTTTCTAATGGGATGTATGCCTGCTGGACTCTGCACGGCTTCTCTGACCTTGGAATCGTATCAGATGCCATCACCCTCATTTTATGTTCCCTGTGGATTTTTGTGTGGTGCTTGCAAAACATTGCAAAATTCAGCTTCACAAAAATATGACATCCTTGCAAGGAATGCAGCGTGATCTCCCGTTAAAGCTGTGAGCTACTTCTAGCTGGCAGCTTGTACGGCATCTGACAGATGTGGCTGGGTTTCCCTCAGCTTTAAAAATTTAACATATCCCTGCAGTGCCCCTGTGAGTTCTTAGGGGTGCTTTGGCACGTAGTTTGGGGAGCGTGGGATTCCTTTATTGGATCCTCATTATGATCCTGTGAGGTAGGTATCATTCCATTTTACAGAAGGAGAAGCCAAGGCTCAGAGAAGCCAAGATATTGGCCTAAGGCCACATAGGTGGTTGATGAGGGAACCAGACTGGCCAGGTCTCCCTGATGCTCTGTGGTCCCCTGGACTATCACTGGATCTCTGAAGTTGTGCATCTTTGGGGTCCTGAGCACTTGTTATCTCTCCCTTTAGTGTCCAGAACCAAATAGAATCAGTCAGCCTCTTGCCACCACTCTAAGTCCCGAGAGGCAGAATGTGGGCAGTGATGGCAGCCTGTTGTGTTTCCTCCCTCCAGGGGGCCCACTGTGCTCCTGCTGTGTCCCGGACCCCATGGGGCTCTCCTTCCTCCCCACCTACGGCTGCCAGAGTAACCGCACGGCCAGCGTGGCCGCCCTGCGCATGAAGGCCCGCGAGCACTCAGAGGCCGTCCTGCAGTCGGCCAACCTCCTGCCGTCCACCAGCAGCAGCCCCAGCCCCGCGGCCAAGCCGGCGTCCCCTGATGGCAGCCAGGACAAGACCCCTCCCGCCAAGGAACAGAGCGAGGGTGAGAAGAGTGTATGAGGGTCCCGAGTGCCCGTGCCCGGTGCCCTCCCCGCCCCCTGCTTCTCCCAGCCTCAGCCCCCGTGGAGAACTCTCCAAAGAGCAAGGAGAAGCCTACTGCCCCAGGGCCTCCTCGAGGACCCAGGAAGGGAAGGGAGACCTGCAGCTCCCTTGGCGTCTGGAGAGTCCTGCCAGTTGGGCTGTGTTGTCCTGGCTTCTTTGGTGACAGGTCCCCATGGTACTTGTTGGCACCAGAGCCCACTCTGTGGTGAGACCCCTGGGGTTTCCATCTAGGCCCAGAAGCAGTGGAAGGAAATAGAGGTGCTTACTCATCGCCTTCCTGTTCCTTTCCTGGGCCACCTTTGAAGGTCTTGTCAACCCAAAGAACTATGGCACGGTCATCCTTGAGAGATACCTGGGGCTAAGTCTCATGCTATGAAATGGGACTGTCCCTGTTACATTAAGAACCAGGAAACTGCTGTGGCCCCAGCCGACTCTTGTTCCCCTCTGCCAAGAAAAGCAGCAATGCCCTCCTTTCTCTTGGAGGATATCGTTTGTGCGCTTGTTTAGGTTAGAAGGTGAGAAGATGTAGGGTGGGGATGGGGCTGACAGGACGCAGCCTATTCTGGGGGTACATGGTGGCTCTGCCCCTGGTAGTTTCCACTGGGCACTTCTGGCCAGGGAGGCCGGGCCAGTCAGACAGGTCATCAGCTCCCTGAACTGGGGCCACCATCTTGACACTGCAGGCACGGAGCGAGTGTGGGCCCCCCAACTGAACTGGACTAGACTCCAGGTTGGTGGGAAGTTGACCAGCTGGCAAGCAGCGCTCTGTTCAGGGTACGCCGAGAGCCCTTGGAGGAGGAAGAAACCCCAGGAACGCCTTGGAAATAAGTACGCATCTGGATGAACTATTTTTCCTCAGGTCCCTGGCACCTGGAGGGGACTCTCCAGTGGTGTTTTTTTTTTTTATTGATGAAAAAAAAGTAGTAGGAAACGAGACGAGAATGGCATATACGCAGAAATGGAGCATAGGGAAGAGGGCTTCCTTGTGGTGGGAAGAGAATTAATTCCAAAGGGCCAAATTTCATAGCGATTTCAGTTTCGATCTAGTGTGTCTGTTTTCTCTCGTGTGCATAGTCAACTTGAAGAGATCAAAGGGGAATGTGCAATAGCCTCAGTTGTCCCTCTGGCAGGGGTGTCTGTACCTGAAAGGTTGTGGTCTTTGATGGCTTACTGATGGTGTTTCCATGCAAACAGTCACTGTTTTTATGATTGTTTTCCTTTCAGTTATCATAATCAAAAGGTTCTACTTTCAGATCACCTGTCCCCTTTTTACCCTCCCCCCACAGAAGACCCACAAATAATACTCCTAAGTGTATTGTGCCTCGTCTCTGGTTACCGCAAAGCATTTGATAAAATATACTCTCTCCTTAAAAAAAAAAAATCAGATCCTTCTTCCTGCTGTATTTTGCTTGTTGAGTACAAAGATGAAATGACTCGCCAAAAAGCGGCAAACTCGCTTCCGCTTCCTTGTAATTACGAATGTTCGGTTGAACGATGTAAGCTCCAGCCCTTATGTACACTAACTCTTCAATCTAATTGTTTGATTAAACTCGTATTTCCTCCAGAAAGGTACATAAATAAGTGAACTGTTGAGCAAATTAAGAATACTTAACAGCATTGCATCTGAAAAGTAGTTACGCTGATTAAATTTTGTGTCCTTGAGGACTTTCAGGAAATTACTTTTGATCGTCAATAACACAATTAAGTAAACTACACACACATTAGCATGAATAATTGATAAGAAATTATGTATTACCACGAAGCACTGATTTAATAATTCATGATGCGACACTCTAGTGACTGTGCAAAACTGGAGAACATCGAAAAGTCTGCTGATATTCCTGAAAGGGAAAAATAAGCACCAAACCTCTGCAGAGTTATCGAGGACTAGTTTTGTTGTACAAAGGCAAAAAGTAACCATGCATGATGTAGTTTCTGTTTGTTTAAATACCCAAATAAATTAGAAGAGTTAAAAAGAAAGATATTAAGAGCCCAGGTCCTCTCTTTGTTCCTTCTGGCCCTCAGGCCGCTGGCCTGGGCGGAGTGTGATTCTCCATGTTGGCCGGCCTGCAGATGGAATCTTTCCGAAGCTCCCAGGCGGAGGGCTTTGAGGTCTTGGCCCAGGAACCTTTTAGCAGATGCTGGGACACGAGACGGCCTCTGTGCAGGCCAGAGCCCTCCCCCAGCTGCCGGGGCCTGCAGGAGTCAGCCTTTTCTCCCAGGACAGACGAACGGATGGACGGATGCAGCCTCGTTGGACCCCCTGCGGGGCTGTCCTTGGTGGAGTCCCTTTTGGGCAGTGAGAACAGCCGTCGAGGGAGCCCCTGTAGGTTGTCCCGTCTGCACAGTTCATGATGTGACTATGAAAAGACAGCATGGCTTCAGTCGGAAAAGGAGGCACAGGCCCACGGTATTGCTCGACTGCTTGATTGTTATTATTCATCTGCGAGCTGAAACCCTCTGAAGCGCTTCCCTTAATGCACTCCAGGTTCTGGAAAAGAGTCTAAGTCATGATGGGGGCAGCAGTCCAGCCTCCTTGGGGATGATAACCTGCTGGGACCTGGAGCGACAGTGGAGGTGGCAGGGAGTTGGAGGTGGGTGGCCCGCCCTGGCATAGGACACCGGGAGCTCAAGGCTCCTGTCCCCATGGCGCAGTTGGAGCTGTATTTAGGAGACCCAGTGCTTGGCCTCTCAGTTGGGTGGAGGAATGTCCCTTAATAGATAATCCCCATTGATTAAGACTCTGCCGCCTGTCACTGTCCAGGAACCTTACAGAGGTTAGTTCATTTAATCCCAGCCATCAACCCACAAGGTAAGTCTTACTCTCTCCATTTCACAGGTAAGGAAGCTGAGGCACAGTAAGGTTGGCCAACTCCAAAGTTACACAGCTGGTAGCCTCTGATGGGAAGAGGGAGAGCTCAGCCTTATTGCCTGTCACACAGGGATGCTAACTAAGTGAATTAATGAGAATAACTGGCTCGGTCTTAACGGCCCAAGAGGGCAATGGAGGTGAACCCAGGGTCAGTTTGCCCTGGCAGGTCTGGCGGGTGGAGAGTCGGGGTAACTCTGCTGTGCCTTTGTTCACTGTCTGTGAGCTCTGTCCTGGGCTGGCCTGTGGAGGGGAGAATGGGCCACCCCACCATTTCCCTCTCTGGGGTCCTGCCTGGCAGGGGCAGAGGTCAGCCTGACTCCACTTTGTCTGCCCCTGGCCAGCGCACCTGGCCTTTGCATCTGTGCCCACCTGTCCAACGGCAGGCCCAGCAGGGGTTCCCAAGGTTGATGGTGCCCAGAGCTCCTGGGTCCCTCAGATGGCTTTCTAGCAAGAAGGGCACCAAGAAAGGGCCAACCGCTCCACCTCGTGGAAACTCACTCTCCCTTCTTAATGTTTTGGCTTCACCAGGAAAAATGAAATTTTTACAAATTCAGAACCTGACCGAAGTGGTTAAGAGCTCATGCTACCTGTTTAGAATCCCAGCTCTTAGTGGCTGTGTGACTCTGGGCAAGTCACTTAACCTCTCTGTGCTTCGATTCTCTCTTATGTAAAATGGGGACAATAATGGTACCAGCCTCACGGCGTTCTTTGAAGATTACATGAATTGATTGCTAATTGGCGCAGAGGAAGTGCGGTATGAACGCTAGCTCTGGTTCCACCAAGCCTCACACACGTCCAGGTAAAAACCTCACATTCTCAGGAAGTAAACAGGGTGGGTGAGCTCTCAGAGCCTGAGGAAAGTCATGCCCTCCCACAGCCCACATAATTTGCTCAGAAGGTGGGTGTGGCAATCCCCCATCCCTCTGCGGGCTCATTCCTGGCTGAGAGCCTGGCATCCTGCCAGCCAGGTCTTGGGACCTGAGAGCTTGCATGGGAACCTGTGGTGCTGGGAGGCAGGGGCAGGGGAGAGGAAAATGTCTTAGTAAAGGTTCTTTTAGTTGGAGTAATGGGAACTATGGAAGCCAGTTTAAATCCAAAACTGACCTTGTGAGAAGGACGTGAGATATACCATGGAGCTCAGGATGGCTGGGACTCTAGTCCTGGGACTCTAGTGGGACAGGCACCAAGGGGCAGGGGCTGTTGGAGCCCGGTCCTTTCTGCTTCTCTGTAGCTCTGCCCCCTCTGCTCTATCGCTCACAGAGCGCCTCACTCAGGTTCTCCTCAGCAGAGGTTCTCTGCAGTTTTGGAGTCCCTCCAGACCCCTGGAGAGTGAATCTCCTTGGCCCAGTTTGGGCCAGGCATCTGCCTCTGGTCCTGGGTTTGGATAAACCAGAATCTATCCCCTAACCCATCAGGAAGGACATTTTAGAGAAGGGTGCTGCCCCCTGTCTGGACTTGTAAGCCACCTCTTTTTTTTTCGTGTGAGGAAGACCAGCCCTGAGCTAACATCCGTTGCCAATCCTCCTCTTTTTGCTGAGGAAGACTGGCCCTGGGCTACCATCCGTGCCTGTCTTCCTCTACTTTATATGGGACGCCACCACGGCATAGCTGACAGGCAGTGCGTCGGCAGGTGTCCGGGATCCGAACCCGCGAACCCCGGGCTGCCAAGCGCGGACTGAACCGCTGCGCCACCGGGCTGGCCCCTAAGCCACCTCTTTTTGAGAGGCAAAGCAAGGTATCCTGGTGATCAGCATTGTCTGGGTACCCTAGAAGCAGCTAGCGTCTTCCCTTTGCACTCTGTCGGACGGGTCAGAGGGGGCTGGGCCCCCGGGTTGAGCCTTCTCTGGCTGCTGCTGTCTGCCGTCTGCTCCCGGCCTCTGAGCTGGGAGGACGGCCCCTGCTGGGCAAAACTGCTTCTTCTCCGAGCCTGGCTCTGTGCAGGGGATGGGCCACTGCTCTCGAGGGTTCTTCCTTAGGACTTGGGCACCACCGCCTCCCACCTGCCTCTGGTTCCCCGACTCTGCTGGGTACGTCTGCGCTGCGGTGCTGGGGCAGGCACCCGGGCACGCTGTCAGACACTGCCGGGGTTGCGGCTGCAGGGCCCGGGCCCGGATTAGCTGGGCGCCCCAGGTGTCACAGCAGCCTCTCTCCTGCGATGCCTGTGCTGCTGGGGGGAGAGGAGGTGTGCCAACAGTTGAAGGGCTGCAAAGCCCTGCCTGGGGAGCGCAGGTAGGAGGGCACTCATCCAGCTTGAGGAATGGGTCCAGGGAACGTGGGAGGTATAGGATGAAATGGCCCAAGCTGGGGGCCCACCAGGTTAAGGGCTGCCTTTGCTCTGCCAATGGGGCAGGCGTGCCTAGGGAGCAAGGCTGCAGCCTCTGGAGGCCTCATGCCTCCCCTGGGCAGAGAGGAGCAGCCCTTGCCCCACCCCTGGCGCTGGAGGCCCTGCTTTGAGGCTGAGTTTCCCACACGTGATCACGCCCCAACAGGATGACGGCAGCGTGAGGGGCGAAGGACAGAAGCTCCGGGAAAGAGAGGACTGAGGTCAACCCCTTCTCTCACACTGTTACCCTTGTGACCTTGGGCAAGCTACTTAACCTCTCTGTGCCTCATTTCTTTATCTGTATAGTGGAAACAATAATCCTAATTTTGGCTTCATAGAGTTGCTGTGAGATCAAGGGAGATGATGATGCATCTGAAGGCAGTTTGTGAACAGAACAAGGTCATGGGCAGCACGTTGAAACCATGCTGTCCGAAGCTGCCTCCTGCTGCAGCAGCTCCGGCCTGGCAAAACGCTGCCTAAGGGCAGAGAGGAGGCAAGTGGCCAGGAAGTGAATCACGTGGACCCTCCCCTGGGCTTTGCAGGCCTCAAGACCCCTCCCCTTCCTGAGGTCTGGACGGGGCAGGAGAGGGGCTAAGTGATTGTGTAATGGCCACATCTGTCAGCGCTGGCCAAATGGTTTCTCCAGGAGTCAGTGAGCTAATGGCCCCACAGCCGGGAGAGAGCTTCTCCTAAGTGGAGCACTCTATCTACCGGGAACATAAGAGCAGCGTGGCCCCAGGCTCAGAGAACAGCTGCTCCGCCCGCAGACTCGAATTAGGACCCTGTTCCCGTTGGCTTACCTCGCACCTGCTCCCAGGGGCCAGTCTGCAGGCGGCAGGCGAGGTGGCCGGTAGGGAGGCACGGGAGCCCAGTTGGGGGTGTCACCAGACCTGGCCTTCAAACCAGGACCTGCCCCACCCACTGGCTACAGGACCTTGGCAAGTCCTTTGCCCTCTCCAAGCCTCAGTTTCCTCATCCACAAAGTGGAGGCAATGAGGATTAGGTGGATGGGACGATGCGGGCCCTGTGCCCGGCACGTGGGGGTTACAGCCTCAGAGGAGGGCCCGGAGCTCTCCCAGGCGACGTCAGACCGACAAGAGTGCAAGAGCCCTCTGGGCCAAGGGGAAGCCCCCGTGGGTGGAAGGGACGCTGGGCCGCCGGGCGTGCTGTGCAGACAGGCTGTGTTTCCACCGCGGGTGCACTTGGGAAGCGCGAGAGTCCTGTGCACAGAGGTCGAACTGCAATTGACGCCTGATAAAGTGGGGTCTGTCTCCAGAGAGCTACAAAACACCCCACAGTGTCCGAATATTGGATACGTCTTTTTAAAAATGTCTTTTTATTTTGAAATAATTTTAGACACATGCAAGTTGCAAAAATTGTACAGAGTTCCTGTGGACCTGTCACCCAGTTTCTCCCAAAGATAATGTTGACCCTGGTACAATGACCCAAACCAGGAAATTGACACTGGTACAGTACTATTAACTGAACTACAGACCTTATTTGGATTTCACCAGTTTTTACATGTGATAATTTTTGGAGGGGATATTGAAATCTCATCGCATATGTATTTTTGTGTAACTACTGCAGTTGGGGGCTCTGTCAGATAACATATAGTGACATGTATGACACAGAGGAAATTTATTTTTATTTAGTTATTTTTTATTATGGACAAATACATATAACAAAATTTATCATCTTAACCATTTTTAAGTGTATAGTTCAGTGGTATTAAATATATTCATATATTTTTAATATATACTTGTGCAATCTCCAGAATGTTTTCATTTTGCACAGCTGAAACTCTGTACCTATTAAACAACTCCCCATTTCCCCTCCCCGCAAAGCCTGGCAACTATCATTCTACTTTCTGTTTCTGTGAGTTGTGACTATTGTGGGGACCTCATGCAAGTGAAATCATGCACTATTTCTCCTTTTGTGACTGGCTTATTCCACTTAGCATAAGGTCCTCAAGGTTCTACCATGTTGTTTCATGTGTTATAACTTCTTTCCTTTTTAAGGCTGAGTAATATTCCAGTGCATGCATATACCACATTTTCTTTTGTCCACTCGTCCATTCGTGGACCCTTGGGTTGCTTCCACTTTTTGGCTGTTGTGAATAGTGCTGCTATGAATATGGGTGTTCAAATATCTCTTTGAGACCCTGCTTTCAATTCTTTTGGACATATACCCAGAAATAAGATTGTCAGATCATATGGTAGTTCTAATTTTTTGAGGAGCCACCATATTGTTTTCCACAGTGGCTACACCATTTTACATTCCCACCAACAGTGTGCAGGGGTTCCAATTTCTCCATATCCTTGCCAACACTTGTTATTTTGTTTGATTGATAGTAGCCATCCTAATGGGTGTGAGGTGGTATCTCATTGGGGTTTTGGTGTGCATTTCCCTGATCATCAGTGATGTTGATCATCTTTTCATGCTCTTGTTGGAAGAAATTGTCTTTTATGTGAAAAAGCCTGGCTGATGGGGATTCTGGAAAGGATTGAGTAGGAGAAAGTTAAGTTGACTTTGGTAATGTCTTATTAACTTTTTGGAATAATTTGTCAAGAGGAGATGGAACACCAGCCTGTTTGTCTTGGCCAAGTAATCTGTGGCAAGCTATAACATACGGATGTATGAATTTTCTCTGCATTTGGACCTTATGTTACAACCTATAATCACATAGTAAGAAAAAAAAGGAAGTGGGATAAATTATATCTTCTCCCCATTGCCAGCCTTCCCTCTTCTGGTTTCTCTCTAGAGTTGCCACTGTTACCTGGTTATGTGCATCCGTCCAGAGATGTGCACACATGTGCATATCCCTCTGTTCACATAAATAGGAGCATATCACACACACTGTTTGGTCTTTGCTTTTTTTTTCCTTAAATACATGTTTTGGGGGCAGTTCCATATTAGTATGTACAGTTCTTCTGAAGCTAATTCTCAATGCACATATCTCCATTCCCTCCATCTTTGCACTTAGCCTCTAGAAGCTTGCCTCCGTGTTTCCTCCCAGCATTTGGTCAACACTCTTCAACTGGTTTCTTCCTTACACAGATGAACACCCAGCCCCCCAGTTGGTCCAATGAGCATCAGAGTGAAAGCAGAGGTTTGTGGTAGCAGCATGCCTAATGATTTTAATGATTTTGATCTTTCCCTGCTTTAATTCCAGTTAGCAACTTGATTTTTCCTTTTACACCTTTTTTTTAAACATAATAAGGGTCAGTATAGTCTGGTGTAACACAAACACTGCTATATTGATAAATATGTTGATACTAAACTGTTGACCATTTAGCTCAACATGTCCATTCATCAGCTGATGTTCCAAAGTCTTAACTTTGGCTGAGAAAGTGGATGTAGAGGTTACAGTATAATGTATGGAAATTCTGCTTGTGGGAAAGTCGATGTACTCATGTCCAGAGTCCATGTCATCTCAAGTGAGAAGAGCAAAGCCGGGGAGTCCTGTGGGGAGAGGAGTGGAGGACATGGGCTGAGGGCAGACAGGAGGGGCCTCGTGACCCGTGGAGGTGACACAGAAGACTATTGGAATATGCAGGGCTGTCAGGCTGACTTTGTCTTTCATTGTAAAAATAGTGATCAGTTATGGGTACTGTCTGTGTTCCAGGCATTCTACCAGATGCTTCTCACATATTATCTCTGATGCTCACATACATTTACAAGGTTAGTATTGTTTTCCTCACTTTACATCTGTAAACAGTGAGGCTCAGAGGGTTTAAGTGACTTACCCAGAGTCAAACAGCTAGTGATTGGCCGAGCCAGAGTTTTCACTTGGGGTCGTCTGACTCCAAGGCCCTGGCTCCAGGCCTTTGCTACGCTTCTTTTCCTGCTGTCACCGCCTCAGAGTGGAGGCACGTTCTGTGGGGAACACCAAACTGTTATGAGCCCTCCTGCCTTGTTGACGGGAGAAGAGGGTCCTGCTGTCTGCAGCGTTGGTCAGCAGGTTGGATAGTATACCTTCTCAAGGCTTCCAAGCAGAGGCAGGCCCTCAGCCCTGCCCATGCCAAGGCAGATGGCTCGATTCCCTGTCTGCTGACATGGGGGGCCAAGCATCCCACTTCTCATTCCTTGAAGGCCACTGCAGGGGTCGTGCCCCTCCCTGTGAGCAGACTGGGTGTCCCAAGTATGGAGCTGGAGCAGAGCCTCCTGGGGTGTGGGCTGCGTTGCACAGTGACCTCAGCCTGTTGAGGCAGCTGGACACCTCCGCAAGGCCATCAGATATGCCTGGGCAGCTCAGCCCATGGTCACTGGGGCCTTCCTCCTCTTCTGTCTAGTTATCACTCCTGCCCTGGCTCCACCAGCTCCAAGCTCTTGGCTAATTCCAACCCACTTCTGTCAGTCAGGGTCCAGCAGGCATCCTCCCCCAGGTGTTGGGGGAGAGCTTAAGGGAGGGAGTGTTTTTAAGCATGTAGGTGGGGTAAAGGGAAGCCAATAAGAGGTGATGAAACACCCAGACGCTGGCAACAGTGGATAGCCATTCCCACCCCTGGACTCGATGGGAGGGCCCTGGTACCACTGGGCCTGTCAAGGCTGGACAAGAGCGTTGGTCTTCGGGAGAGGAATCAGCCACTGCTAGCCTGCAGTCTCCCAGAGAGAGAGAGCCGGGGGCATAAATACTCCTGCCCCACCTTCCTCCTGCTCTGTCTGAATGGAAGCCAGAGCGAACCCGTCGATGCAGCAGAGGCTGGAGGATGTGGAGAGGGATGCTGGAGGCCAACTGGAAACCAGGCTGCATGACATCCCCCTGGTGCCTTTGGGATGTGGGTCTGATTCAGTCTCCCAGGCTATCCGGGCTGGTCCTCCTGCTGTTCCAACATGGTGAGGAAAACTTGACCCTAGTCAGTCCTCTCTCTGCCTCCGTGAAGGTGTGGGTAGGTGGTGAAATGGGGAGAAGATGTGGAGGAAAGTGTGAGAGTTCGGGGAAGTCCTGAGCAGAGTTGCAAGGGCCTTTGAGACACCTCCATCCTGCCTGTGGGGCCCACTGAGGTGTCTACCACCCCCGCTCAGTTAGTTTCCAGAGCTCCGGGTCTGTTCCGCCCTCCCCTCACAGGCTAAGTGGTCATCAATTACTCATGGCAATGAATGGCATGTCCACGCTCTCGCTTTCATTAATGTCCATATCTCTTTCTGGGCCAAAGGCCCATGTTCCTTCTGTGCTCTTTCCTCCCAGGGACCAGGGAGAGCCACAGCTGCTCTGGCATGAGCCCTGTGTGGGGCCAGTGAGATGGAGCCCTCAGGACAGAGGGGGACCCCAACTGCCATCCAAGTTGGGCTGGCTCGTTCCCATCCTGAAAAGATGGTCTGTTTCTTGGTTCCTCTTTCTCTATAGGCCAGCCCTTCTTGTGGAGGCGGGGTCAGTGGGCGTGGGCAGAGGAGTGCTGGAGAGAAGAGATTGGGCATATGACAGCTAGGCCAGGGCTGCTGGCCACTCCCACTGCTCCATTTCCCCCAGGGATCCTCTTCACACTCCCTATTTTTTGGTATCTGCATCACCATGTTTACGGGAGAATTAAGGAGCAGATGCGGGGTTGACACGAATCCCCACATTCCTTGTTACTTTCTGAGCATTTTGTGCTGCAGGAGGAAATGCAAACACAACTTGGAGAAAATATTTCATCTTTTAAAAGAAATTTCCTCCCTGCCTTCCTTCTTTCTTCCCTCCCTCCCTCCCCTTTCTTTTACCTTCTTTGGTTCTGTGGCTTCCTCTCGGCTGGCGGGCTCCTCTGCCTCTCAGCCCCATCTTGTCGCTCCCACTCACTCACACATAGCGGATGTGGCAGGCAGCTTCTAAAATGACCCCCAGTGATCCCTGCCTCCCGTGTAATCCCTTTCCCTTGAGTGTAGACTGAATTTAGTAACTCGTTTCTAATGAATAGAAGAAGTTTTGGGATGTGGCTTCCCAGACTAGGCTATCAAAAGATGGTGGCTTCCATCTTGGAGACCGCTCACTGTGGGGATGGGGGAAGCCAGCTGCCACGTCACGAGGGGAAGAACCCGCAGTCTTCAGATGAGACTGCAGCCCAGGCCAACAGCTTGACGGCCACCTCATGAGACAGCTCCAGCCAGACACCAGGCAAGCCATACCCAATTCCTGACTCACAGAACTGCAAGACAATAAACATGTGTTGTTTTAAGTTGCTAAGTTTTGGGATAATTGGTTATGCAAATTGGGGGAGACTCACTGATACATGGAAAGGAGGCAGTGGACCTGGGTGTGAGTTGGTGTAGAAATCGAGGGAGTCCTGCCCGCCTCTCAGGAGTCGGGGGACGGGAGCTGGGCGCCTCCTCAGGGCTGGGGTGTTGTCCAACAGCCTCACCTGTCTCTGAGCTGTTATCAGCCAGAGCTCAGTGCCAAGGTAGAGGGATGGTGGAAGACTTCACTGGGGTGGGGAAGGCTGGGGTCCCCTTCCTTTAATTATCGACTGAGCTCAATGTCTATTTTATGAATAATACATGCCGGGTGGTGATGTCTGTGAACGAATGTTCGTCTCCTAAGACTAATTGCTCTGTTGGGCCTCCCTCCAGTAGATTTATCATTTTGTCTCTGTTCTTTATTTAGTAGTTTTATTGCCAGTGATTAGTAATGGCATCAGTTGGAGTCTGTCTTTATGGGGAAGATCTTCTCTGTTTACTAGTGGGATGACTCTGGAATGATGAGGCTTGTGGGGGCAGGAGCCTGTTCCCACCCCGGCCTCCCTCATCCAGCAGCCCAGGTCCCCCAGTGCCTCCACCACCTCGGCTGCCTCCCCTCCTGGCTGGGCCTCAGATGCCCCTGCAGGCTCGGCTCTGCCTCACTGTCATCCAGAGGCGGGGAGCACATGAACAGCTGCGTGCTTTTCCCTCCTCCTGCCCCCATTCGGAGAAACTTACAATCATAACACCCCTGAGCTTCTCTCCCTGTCCCTCCCCCAGCACCATCTCCCAGCATCATGTTCTTGGGAGACTTTTGAAGCTGGGGAGATGCCCCTGTCACCGACCTGGGGGGTGAGTCCTTTGCTGCTGCCACCATGCAGTCCAAGATTCCCCACTGCCTGACTTACTGCTGTCCACCCAACCCGTCCCAGGGATTGGGCTTTCTAACGTGGGGAGAGTCTGACCTTCCTTTGCAGCATCCCTTGATGACGGCTATGCCTCCAGGCATTGCCCGAAGGCTGCAGGACCAAAGGCCAGGAGCCAAGGTGTGGGGTTCTCATCCCGGGGATAACCTGCCTAGGCATGGGATGACTTTCCTGAGGGACTGTCCCTGTCTGATTCCTGAGACCTCAAGGGCCACAGAATGAGCCCCTCCTGTTCATACAGAGAAGGTGTGTGGAGAGCTGCCGGGGTGAGGCAGGTCAGCAGTAGGGGGTCTGTGAGGAGGAGCACGTTTCTGTGGCTGGATGGAGTTACATCTGCTTGTGGAGGAGTAGAGGAGCTAGGCAGGGGTGCCCCGGGCCACTCCCGAGCTGAGCTGGCCTCTAGTGGCCCTTTCTGGGCTCCTCCTTGTCCCGTCCCGCTGGTGCGGGCTGCACAGCATGGCTGGGCTCGTCCTCGCCCACCCACGGTGTTGGTGAAGCAGCTTGGGCTTTGCAGTTGGACAAACCTGGGGTTCGGATCCCA
This sequence comes from Tapirus indicus, assembly GCA_031878705.1. Taxonomy (NCBI): domain Eukaryota; kingdom Metazoa; phylum Chordata; class Mammalia; order Perissodactyla; family Tapiridae; genus Tapirus; species Tapirus indicus. Next base: position 79,870,384 of record CM062921.1, read on the forward strand.
GTTCTGCTCCGTGCGTGCACTGAACTGTTTGGACCACAGGTTTTTCTTCAGCACCGCGGAGATAGTAATAGCGTACCTGTATGGGGCTCACCAGGCTCCTAGAAAGTGAGCTCAGCCCTTCGAGGTAGGGAGGGCTGGTCGGCCAGAGCTTGTAGCCTTCACTCCTGCCCCTAAGGTTTCCCCTGCAGCTCTCTTACCCACCAGCCACCTCCTCTGTGCTGGCCCCGAGGGACGCTTCTCCTTTGACCCAAGCATGGACACTCTATCTTTCCCTATTCTCTATAGCACAATGGAGCATAGAGGAGACCAGTTGGAATATTCCATTGTTTAGATTCTCTATTGCTGAGTGACAAATGACCTCAAAATTAGTGGCTTAAGACACCAATGCTTTATTATATCTCATGGGTTCAGTGGGTTGGGAATTTGGGAACACCTTCACTGGTGGCTCTGGCTCTTTCATGTGGTTGTCCTGGGACAGCAGCTGGAGCTAGAAGGACCCACCTCTTTTTCCATGATTGACACCAGGAAGTCCCTCTGCTTAGGAAGACCTGCTCTGACCACAGGCATTTGGACTGACTCTGTGCCCTCCACTGGCCAGGGAGTGCTGATCCAGCGGGCACGTGGCTTCATCCTGGGCCCTCCCTGCAGAGGGTGCTGGACCTCTCATCCGACCAGTCCCTGGGCACGAGCAGGGAGAAGAAGCTCTTATTCCTCTGTCCTTTGGACAGTTCCCCCAGTGAGGTCCACAGCCCTCCCCCTCCCACCTGGCTCTGACCGTGACCTCCCCACCCTGCCCAGGCCTGGATGGGTGGGGGTCCTGCTGGTCTCTTTTTGGACTGCAAGGGGCCTTGGACCTTGCTTTGTGGTTGGAGATCTGCGACCTGACGCTCATCCACACTCCTGTCTGTCACCTCCTTGTGTGCATTTGGGAGCATTGTCACTTCCTCCTCCCTGAGCCTCCTGGTGTGAGGGCTGGGACATGCTGACAGCTCCCTCCTCTCGGCGGGGAGGTCATCCTGCCTGTGCCCATAGGGCCGGGCCAGGACTCCAAGCCCACCTGCCGGCCCTCCCTCCCTCCCTCCCTTCCTCCTATCCCTCCCTCCCTTCTCTCTTTAACACACATTCACTGAGCATCCACTATGTTCTAGGTGCTTTGGATACAGCAGAGAACAAAATAGAGACCCTGCTCTGTGGCTTTATATTATCATAGAGGGGAAAATGGCAACAAATCATAGGCACGATTAAGCCTAAATTCCATGGTGTGTTAGCAGGTGACAAGCACTGTGGAAAAGGTAACATGGAGGAATAGGGAAGGGGGGCCTGGTGTGGGGTGGGCAGTGGGCAGGTTTCAGCCCTAAGCAGGATAGTCAGAGGTGGCCTGGTTCAGAAGGTGTGATAGGAGTGAAGTCTTGAAGGAGGGGAACGAAGGAGCCAGGTGGATGTCTGGGAAAGAACATTTTTAGCAAAGGAAACAGCCAGTGCAGCCAGTTCAAAGGCCCTGAGGCCACAGCATTAGAGGAACTGCAGAAGGCCAACGTGGCTGGGTAGGATGTAGGATTGGTTGGAGACAAAGGCAGAGAGTGCCAGCCAGGGAGCCCTCATGGTCAGAGAGGAGCCTGATGGGAGCCTGAATCCCTCTGCACAGGCTTTTCTCACACTAGGCACCGCAGGGTCCGGAGCCGGCCCGGGAGACGTGAGCACAGCCTCCGCCTCCAGCCCTCAGTGAGCGCCTCTCACAAAGGATTCGAGGAGGTTCTCCACCCAGGGCCCGCCCTCGAGCCCTGGACAGCCTCCTGGAAGCAGGGCTCCAGCCAGGCCACAGATGGGGCCGCGTCTCTGGTTCTGCCTCAGGAGCAGAGCCACTCTGGGAGGTGGTGGCCACTCCTGCCCTGCTTGCTTCTCAGATCCCGGTCCTGGAGCTGGCACGAGGAAGGAGGAAGTCTCTTTTTTCCAATTAAGGTGCCTCCGCCTTGTCATCTGAATCCAGTTCCCCTTCAGTCCCTCGGCCCAGGAATGATCTTTCATTAAACTCGGCTGTCCCCTTGCATGCAAGGCCCGAAGTGCAGCTGCGGCGGAATCGGGAGCGGCCCCCAGGTGCCGCGCGGCCGGCGCTCCTGGAGGTTTCCCTCGCACAGCATTTTCAGGCCTGCTGGGTGGGAGGAAGCCAGCCAACATGGCCTTCTCAGCATCCGGGAATGGGAGCTGTGAGCGCTGTGGGTAGGACCCTGCCCCTAGCCCAGCCTGGAGGGCCCAGCCAAGCTCACTGGGGTCATCTGCAGCCAGGCCACCCTAGGACACTGGGCCTCTGCCGAGCAGTGAGCGGATGTGGTCAAGGGAACCAGACTGATGAGCACTTAGTGGGTGCCAGGCAAAGGGCTAAGTGTTCTATCTGTAGGAACTCACCTAATCCTCATTGCCATCATATGAAGTGGGGTTTAGAATGATCTCTGTTTTACAGATGAAGACACTGAGGGTCAGAGTGGCCTGCTCCATCACTAAGTGGTCCAGTGGGGATGTGAACCCAGGCAGCCTGATTCCAGGCATGGGCCTTAGCTCCTTACAGGTGGGGGCCTCTTCTCAGCAATGCCTGTGAGGTCCTCTGTGGGGTCAGGGGTAGGTCATGGCTTACTACCCTGGCATGCTTTGGTTGCAGGTCTTCAGGGCTAACTTTCCTGGGGATGGGACAGGAACGAGCGGCCTCTACTTTCTCTCAGAGCCCTTGACTGAGGAAGTCCAGATAAATGCAGCCCCAGTTGATATCTTGACTCAATCTCAGGAGAGACAATAAACCACTTCCACGTTCCTGACCCACGATATTGTGAGAAAATAAAGGTTCGTTGTTTTAGGCCATTAAGTTGTGTGGTATTTTGTTACCCATTAATAGATAACTAATACAGTGTTTGTACCAATTTATATTCTCACAAGCAGTGTGTGAGAATTCCTATTGCTCTGTATCCTTGTTAACACTTGGGATTGTCAGAATTTATAATTTTCCCAATCTGATGGGTAGGTAAGGCTGCCCATTACTCATTTCATTGCGACTTTAATTTGCTTCATGTGCTTTAGAACTCCGTTATTAGTATACGCACATTTAGGATTGTTATGTCTTCTTGATTAATTGGCCCCTTTATCATTATGAAATGGCCCTATTTATTCCTTGTTCTAAAATCTACTTTGATTGATATTAATATGGCCACTCTAGTTTTCTTTTTTAATTCTTCTGTAACTTGATTTTATTTCTGTAAACATTAAGCCAGTGGGAGTCATCTCTGTTTCTATGTGTAGTTTAAGTTTATTCATGCTTCTCGCCATATGATAGTCAATTGTAGGAATATTTCGTATTCTGTATTTCAGTTACTTGATTGATTTATAATTTGTTTATTCTGTTTTACTTTACTTTTTGCAATTACAATCAATTTCTGCAAACCTTTTTTGTACTAACAGTAAACAATGTTTTAAGCATGAAATTATTTCTATGGATATTTATTAATTTTTTTTGTTGTAAAACATTCATGTGAGAGACCCAACAGTCCAGAATACTGGAGCGTGGACATGCTGGGGAAGTTTCCGTAGCGGACAGACTGGAGCACACTGATCGCTTCTAACGTGCATGAGTACAGTGTCTGGAGCCATTCAATGAATGAAGCAGTTTACTCGGATATTTGCCTAATAATTAGGTTTGAGATTAGATTTTGTAGATTTGAGACGCTAACATCTGTATGCTAACAAATGTATTAGAAAACACCAAATTGCTTCCCTTATTAGTTGTGTCACTTGTGAGCTCTACAAGCAGAGTCAAAATCTCTTCTTTACTCCCATGTTCTCTAAACAAGATATTGTCAGTTATACATCTATATCTATGGCTATACCAATACATCTATCTATCTATCTATCTATCTATCTATCTATCTATCTATCTATCTATCTATCTATCTATCTATCTATCTACCTATCTATCATCATCTATCTGTTATCTGTCTATCTATCTATCTATCTGTCATCTGCCTGCATACCCACCTATCTACCTCTAACCTAGATATCTTGAAATTTTACTAAACTGATGAGCATGAAATATTATTTCATTTTGGTTGATAAAACTCATTAACAATGTATAACACGTAAACAGCCTAGAGCAAGACTCAGAAAGGTAAACCTCAGTGAATTACCCCAAAGTGGACACACCTGTGTCATCACTGCCCAGTCACAGAAAATAAAATTACACCATGCAGATTCCTTCCTTAGTTTCCCTCTCAGTACTGCCCCCTCCCTCCACTCTCCTAGCTTATAACTTCTTAAAGAAATTTTGATTGCTTTTGAATATTACAGAAGTGGAATCATACATTTTCTTTTAAATTTGGCTTCCTTCACTCAGTGTGCCTGATGAGATTCCTCTGTTGCGTTGATTGTAGCTGTAGTTCATCGGATTTCATTGCTTTGTAGGTTTCTAATGCATGAGTATTTCACGACATTTATCCATTCTACTAATAAATGTCATTTGCATTCTTATTAATTTGGGGTTTTACAAAGGATGCTGCTAGGAATCTTCTTTTACCTGCCTTCTGGTGAATGTGTGTACACGGTTCTGTTAGGTATATACCTAGGAATGGAACGGCTGGGTTTAGGCATGCATGTGACCAGCTCTAGTAGATAATGCCAAATGGCTGTTCAAAGTGGCTGTACAAATTTCCGCTCCTAGCAGCAGTATATATAAGTTCTCTTTGCCAATGCTTGCCACTGACAGTTTTGAAATTTTGGCTATAAAATAATACTCCTTTTTTTTGAGGAATACTTAATTTACAGTAGAAAATCACCCTTTTTGGTGTACAGTTCTATGAGTTTTAACAATGTATAGTTGTGTAGCCACTACCACAAAGTATAGAACATTTTCATTATTCCCCAAAATTCTCTTGTGCCTCTTACACTCAAACTCTCTTTAAACTCCAATTTCTGGCAACTGCTGATCTGTTCTCTGTCCCTATACGTTTGCTTTTCTAGAATGTCGTATAAATGGAATTACACAGGATTGCATTTTATAGGTGGTCTGTTGCGATTGACCTTTTTCTCTTGGCAAAAATACATTTGAGATTCACGGACGCTGTTCATTCCTCTTTGTCACTGAGTAGCATTCCACTGTATGGAATGCAGGCTGTCCCAAGTCTGCTTATCTATTCATCAGTAGAAGGACATTTGGTTGTTTGGGGGTGAATAAAGCTGCTGTAAACATTCAGATATAGGTTTTTGTGTGAATGTAAGTTTTCATTTCTCTTGGGTAAATATCTAGAAGTGAGATGGCTCAGTCATATGGTAAGTGTGTGCTTAACGTTATAAGAAACTACTAAACTGTGTTCTAAAGTAACCTCACCATTTTGCATTCACCAGCAATGCATGAATATTCCAGCTGTTCTGCATCCTCATCGGCGCCTAGTTTGCTTTTTTATTTTAGTAATTCTCAATGGTGTGTATAGGTATCCAGTTGTTATCTTCATTTGCATTTTCCTAATGACTGATCAAGTCGAACATCTTTTCATGTGCTTATTTGCTATCCATATAACTTCTTTGGTGAAGTATCTGTTCAAATCCTTTGCCCACTTTTTATTGGATTGTTCGTTTTCTCATTTTTTGAGAAATTGTGGATACAAGTCATTTGTTACATATGTGTTTTGCAAATGTTTTCTCTCATTCTGTGGCTTCCGGTTTTCATTCTCTTCATCATGTCTTTCACAGAACAGAAGCTTTAAATTTTGATGAAGTCTACTTTATCAATGCTTTCTTTTGGATGTGCATTGAGTGTAGAATCTAAGAAAGCTTTGCTTAACCCAAGGTCACGTAGATTCTCTTCTATGTTTTCTTGTAGAAGTTTTATGATTTTAGGTTATACGTACAGGTCTGTGATCAATTTTGAGTTAAGGTTTGTATATGATGTGAAGTATGGGTTGAGCATCTTTTTTGAGTTTGATTTTTAGCCGTTAAACCAACATTACATTTCTGGAATAAACCCCACTTTGTCATGATACATTATATATCGTTATTATATACATGGTTAGATTACATATAATTATATATTGCATAAATTATAGAATATGAAATATTATAATACAATAATACCAGATATTATTATATTTTGTAACATATATGATATGTTATGTTACACATGATTTGCTAAAATTTTGGTAAGAATATTTACATCTATGTTCATGAAAGATATTGGTCTGTGTTTTTCTTTTCTTGTAATGTCTTTGGCTTTATATCAGAATACAAAAAGAGAATGACTTGTAAAGCTTTTTTTTTTCCTCTTCATATTTTTAGAGGAGTCTATAAAGAATTGGTATTATTTCTGCCTTAAATGTTTGGTGGAATTCACCAGTGTGGCTATCTGGGCCTGGGGAACTTCTTGTTGGAAAGTTTTTAAACTATTAATTTCATTTCTTTAATAAATATAGGATTATTCAGGTTATCGAATTCTTCTTGAGTAAGCTTTGATAGTTTGTGACTTTCCATGAATTTGCCCATTTCATCTCAGTTGTCAAATTTCTTGGCACAGATCGTTCATAATATTCCCTTCGTATTCTTTTCATTTCTGTAACGTCTGCCGTTATGTCCCCTCTCTCACTCCTGATATTGGCAATTTCTGTCTTTCTTCTTTCTATTCTCATCAGTCTGGCTTATTGATTTTTTGAGCTTTTCCAAGAATCAGCTTATGATTTCACTGATTTTCTCGATCGTTTAAAAAAAAATTCATTGATGTTTATTATTTCTTTTCTTCTGCTTATTTAGGGTTTCATTTGCTCTCCCTTTTTCATAGTTTCTTCAGGTGGAAGCTGAGATGATTGATTTAAGACCTTTTTTTTTTTTTTTCCTAATATGGGCATTTAGTGCTATAAATCTCCCTCTAGCTAGAACTTTAGCTGCATCCCACAAATTTTAGTATGTTGTGTTTCTATTTTCATTCAGTTCAAATACCTTCTAATCTCCCTTTGATTTTTTTTCTTTGATCCACAGATTATTTGGAAGTATGTTTAGCTTTCAAATATTTGAGTATTTTTCACATGTAGTTCTGTTATTGATTTCTAATTTAATTTTATTTTGGTCAGGGAACATACTTTGTATGATTTGAATCCTTTTAAATTTATTGAAACTTGCTTTACGTCCCAGAATATGGTCTATCTTGGTAAACATTTCATGTGCACTTGAAAAAATTGTTTATTCTGGTGTTACTGGTTGAACCTATATAAATATCAATTAGATCAAGTTGGTTGATATTGTTTTTCAAATCTTTTTATCATTGCTGATATTCTGTCTATTTGTTGTATTAATTATTAAGAGAGGGGTGTTGAAATCTTCAACTATAATTAATTATTTTTCTATTTCTCCTTGTCATTTTGTCAGTTTTTGCTTTATGTATGTTGAAGCTCTATTTTTAATTAGGTCCCTTAGTCATTATATATAATCACCTTCTTTGTTCTTGGTAATATTTATTTCTGTTTTGTTCAATATTAATGTAGGCATGCTCACTTTATTTTGATTAGTGTTAGCGTGGTATATCTTTTTCCATGCTTTTCCTTTTTTTTTTTTTTTTTTTGCTGAGGAAGATTCACCCTGAGCTAACATCTGTACCAATCTTTGTCTATTTTGTATGTGGGATGCCACCACAGCATGGCCGCTGCCAAGTGGTGTAGGTCTGTGCCTGGGAAACGAACCCTGGCCACTGAAGTGGAGCATGCCGAACATAACCACCAGGCCACAGGACTGGCCCCAATGCTTTTACTTTTTTAAACTCTTTGGGATTTTATATTTACAGTGAATGTCTATTGACAGTTTACAATTGAGTCTTGCTTTTTCTTTTTTAATCCAATCTGACCATCTCTGTCTCTTAATTGAGATGTTTAGGCCATTTCTATTTAATATAGTTATCTATTTTGGGTTTAAATCTACTATCTTAATGTTTGTCCTATCTCTTCTTTGTTCCTTTTTTGTCTTTCTCTCACTTCTTTTGGATGAACTATTTTCTATAATATCCTTTTACTCCACTATTGGCTTATTAACTATATATCTCATGTTTTGTTTTTTTTAGTGGTTGCCATAGGGTGTACAATTTAATCTTTAGCTTATAATAACAATATTATCCTGCTTCTTGTATAGCATAAGAACCTCACAATAGCATTCTTACCTTTACCTTCTTTCATCCATTGTGCTGTTGTTGACATATATTTTACTTCTGCTTATGCTACAAACCCTACACCACATTGCCATTATTTTTGCTTTAGACAATTATCTTTTCAATATTAAATATAAGAAAAAACTGTTTTTAATTTACCCACATATTTATCACCTTTTAGGCTTATAATTCCTAGTGTAAACCCAGATTCCCAGATTTCCATCTGAAATCATTTTCCTTCTGCCTAAAGAATTGTTTTTATATTTCTTGAGGTACAGATCTTCTGGAGATGAATTCTCTCAGCTTTTCATCTGAAAGTATTTGTTTAACCTTTATTTTTATTTTATTTATCTATTTCCTTTTTGAGGAGGAAGATTGTGCCTGAGCTAACATCTGTGCCAATCTTCCTCTATTTTGTATGTGGGATGCTGCCACAACATGGCTTGGTGAGTGATGTGTAGGTCCGTGACCAGGATCTGAACCTCTGAACCCTGGGCCACTGAAGTGGAGTGCGTGAATTCAACAACTGTGCCACTGGACCGACTCCAAACCTTTATTTTTAAAAGATATTTTTGCTGGGCAAAGAATTCCAGGCCAACAGAGTTTGTCTTTCAATAGTTTAAAGATGTTGCTCCCCTCTCTTCTTGCTTCCATAGTTTCTGGTGATAAGTCTGTCTTCAAAAATCTTTGATCTTTTGAATGTAATATATCTTTTTTGTATGGCTGATTTAAAATTTTCTCTTTATCATTGGTTGACATGGTTTTCTTTAGATTTATTCATCTTGGGGTTTGTTGAATTTCTTTGATCTTTGGGTTTATATTTATTACCAAATTTGGAAAAAAACAATCATCATGTGTTCAATGCTTGTCTTCCCTCTTTCTTCTCTTTTTTAAAAATTCTAGTTAAATGTATATTAAACCTCTTGATATTGTCCCACAAGTTACTGATGCTCTGTTAATTTTTTAGTCTTCTTCTATGTGTCTTATTTTGCATAGTTCCTATTGCTGTGTCTTCTAGTTCATGGGTATTTTCTTCTAATTATATAATTTGCTTTTAATCTCATTTAGTTTATTTTTTCATTTAAGCTACTGTAGTTTTCATCTTTAGACATTCCATTGGGTTATTTTTTATAGCTTACATTTCTCTCCTCATTATGCTCATGTTTTCCTCTACATTCTGGAACATATAGAATATATTTAGAACAGCTCTTTGGTTTTTTTGTGTGAGGAAGATTGGCCCTGAGCTAATATCTGTTGCCAATCTTCCTCTTTTTTGCTGAGGAAGATTAGCCCTGAGGTAACATCTGTGCCAATATTCCTCTGTTTTGTATATGGGACGCTGCCATAGCATGGCTTGATGAGTGGTGTGTAGGTCTGTGCTTGGGATCCAAACCTGCAAACCCTGGGCCGCCAAAGCAGAGCACTGAACTTAACCACTATGCCACCAGACCAGCCCCTAGAACAGCTGTTTTAATGCCCTTGTCTGCTCATTCATTATTTATTTTGTCTCAAGCTCTGTTTCTATTGAATGATTTTTTTCCCTGGTTATGAATCATATATTCCTGCTTTTTTGCATGCCTGGTAATATTTGACTGGATGTGGAACATTGTGATTTTTGTCTTGTTGATTGCTGGATTTTGTTGTATTCCTTTGACTGGAGTTGGATTTTGCTTGGTGAGCAGCTAAGTTACTTGGAATCAGTTGGATCCTTTAGAACTTACTTTGATGATGAAGTGTTTTATAATCTGTGATGTACACAATGGTAGCCGCTACTCACATGTGGCTCTTGAGCAATTTCTGTATGGCTAGTGCATAGTTTTAAATAGCCACGTCTGGCTAGTGGTTACTGTATTGGACACTGTAGCTTTAGAGGCTTGCTGTCAAGCCTTTAAAGGGCATATCCAGTGAGCCTTTATTCTAAGATTTATTTAGCCCCACTACTAAGGTGATGCCCTTCTGAAAATTCTACCTAATGCTCTGTGTCTTAGGAGGTATTTCCATTCTGATTGGTGGGACATGAACTGTCCCCAGCTTTGTGTGAGCTCTGGGAATTGTTCTGTCTGTGCTTTTCTGGTGATTCTTTTCCTGGCATCAGTGGTTTCCTCTTAAACTTGTGTGTATCACTGCTCAGCCAAAGCCTTGAGGGTACCCCCTGCAGATTTTCAGAGCTTTCCTTCTGTACGGCCCCCTCCTCTTCAGTATTCTGCCCTGAAAATTCTGATTTTCTTGGCCTCTCCAGACTCTAATCTCTGTATCCACAAAGCCAGACCACCAGGCTCTGTTTGGGTTCCCCCTCCCTGGAGGAAAGCTTGGAAATTGCCTCCACACAATAAGTTGGTAAAATCATAGGGCTCACCTTATTTGTTTCTCTTCTCTTCAGGATCCCAGTCCTATGCTGCCTGTTGTCCAATGTCTAAAAACTGTTGCTTCTTGCAGAAGAATCCCTGGTGTCAAAAGGGGAGGCCAAAGAGGCGTGCTTTACAATGTGTAGATTAATTAGTTGTAATGGTTAATTTAAGTGTTTGGTAAGTTCAGTTAAGAGCTTACTCATAGACTATGATAAAATTATTCTTAAGCAGATTCCTTTTGATACCAAGTTCCCATTAAAAGTCCTAAAGACTCTTGATTTAAATAAAAATAGCGAAACTGGATGGGCCTACTGAATTCACCTTGGAGAAACACATCCTTTCTGGTTTGTTGGAGTCCTTGTTCAAGTGGCAGAGAGAGGGGGAGTTGCACTGAGAGTTATTTTACTCCTAGAAAATCTTCTCCAGGGCCATCAATATGGGCTCAGATTTACTTAGAAAAATCCTTTCCCTTAGTATCTTCTTTCAATTCAAATATGCTGTGGGAATTTTGGGAGAAGATAGCATATGGCTTCTTGCTTCCTTTCTCCTGGCTTCTGGTGATTTCTGTTCCACCCTTCTCCCTCCCCACCATGCAGAGTATAAGAGGGAAAGGTCTCTCCCAGTGCCGGGTGGGCCAACCCTATCAGCCAAGATAACATGTTCTGGGAAGACAGTGTGGTCAGAATTCCTTTAACAAATGTGCTTCCCTGAGGTCAACTAGTTTTAAGTTTTTGAAGCCTCAAGAACGTGCGCAAAGGAAGCTGTTGGAAATTTTGGGACATGAAAAATCTCTTAGTGGCTGACTTGACTTCCCAAGAACCTTTGGAGTTACCCTTTTCAAAAACTCACAGAGAAATTTATTGGGATGTGAAGATGTCAAGCAGTGTCTCCTCTAGAATTTCCTAAAGCGTTTCTGTGCTTGATAATATTCAAATCCTACTTACAGTTAAACCTGGTTGTGGACACCTTAGGTAGTGATGCTATTTATCTTTTACAGCCATTTTTTTTTCTGTAATGATATTTATTTCTCCATCTACAGAACTAAAATTGGATGATTTCATTGGATTGAGAGGAAATGAGAAGAGATAACCAGCTTAATTTACTCTCTTTGTCCTGAAAGGAGAGCACCCTTGGTTTTTCTTAGGTGACTTAAGAGTTAAAACCCCATCTATACTAACCTGGCCTTCCCACCTGGCAACCAAACACGACGAAATACTTTGGAAGACTGTAGCCTGATACCTAGTCCTCCCTGTGGCCATAAATGCAGAATTTAGCTGCATTCACCACTTTCATTTAATACAATTTCTCTAATGTCCTCATCATTTCGTCATCAAAAAACCAAATAGTGACTTGGTTCTAATTTGGGTTTTGGATGCTGTCAGTGCTGGGCAAGCCTTTTGGCCTCCTTTGGTTGGCAGGTGTGGAATTTCTCATCAAAGAACACAAGTTAAATGTGGATGCTGACTTAGGGTTACATTGTGGGACATCTGTTCTTGGGTCTTGGGTCCCTAAGTCTCCATTTGTGGGACCACAGCCTACTTAGCTGCCCATCACACTGGGTCAGGGGAGCAGAGCGCCTGCTCTGGCTTGGGACTGGGTTGACTCATCTACATGGTGTCAACAACTAGTTGGGAGAGTGAGGAAATAAGGGCAAAATGGCATTGGTTGCTCTCCCAAAAGATTCTTTTTACTGGCTTCAACTCTTCAATTTAAAATAAGCATTCCACTGAATTCAGTGATGTTAACCTATTGCCTACCTTGGACCTGCCACTGGGGATGCAGTGCTAATGTGGACAGGCAAGATTCCTCCCTCCAAAACTGACCATTGAGTGGGCGAGGGAGACAGACAGTTAAATAGGTTATTACAATATGTGCTGTGATGGGGGGTACAACATGCTGGCAGACTTGGAAAATGAGATGCATGGTCAGAAGTCAGGGCACTGGGAGTGGCCTCCTAGAAGATGTAGTGTCCAAGGTGTAGCACCAGAGCGTACGTAGGACTTAGGCCAGAGAAAGCTATAAGGTCAGGATCTGTGCGAGTTAGTCAAGAGAAGGCTGGCAGGGAGAGGGTGAGAGTGGAGAGGGAAGGGAGGCTGGGAGAAAGAGAGAGATCTGGTCATCTGTTGCTGTGTAATAATCCACTCTGAAATTTAGTGGCTTAAAACAACAGCAATTCCTTTATTATCTCTCCCAGTTTTGTGGGTCAGGAATCTGGGAAGGGCCTGATGAGGTGGTTCTGGTGCAGGCAGCCAGGTACAGGAGCTGGAACAGGAGGGCTGGGGTCTCTCCCTCTCTCTCCATGTCAACTCAGGGCCTCTCCAGGCCATCTCCACATGGGCCAGTGTGGACTTCTTTGCAGTAGAGTGACGCAGGGTGTGTGAACTGCTCCCTGGCAGCTGCAAACTTGAGGAGCATGCATTCCAGGGGACCTGTGGAAGTGGCATGGCGTTTTCTGACCTGGCCTCAGAATTGCACACCGACTCCATTCCATTGGGTCCAGGCCAGCAAGCAAGAGGACACAGACTCAATCTCCTGGGGAGGGGGTCAAAGAACATGCAAAGGGCTGGAAATAACCCATGTGGTCAATTCAAAGAAGCTTGGGATAGCTGGAGTCCAAGGGAGCTGTAGGAACAGGCAGATGATGAAGCTGGAGAGGACTGAGTTTCCAGCACGTGGTAGCCTTGCACGCCCTCCACCAAGCCTGACTCTTTGCTGAGGTGAGCAGGAAACCCAGGCACACCGCAGATCAGGGAGGGGCACTAGTCAGGGCCTCAGGCTACCCTGTGGGGAGCGGTGGTTTGGAAGGTGGTCATACTGGGAGTGGGGCATGGGGGGCTATGACAGCAGTTGTGGTGGGGGGTGGAAGGGGGTTGCAGATGAATGATGTATTGATAGGTACCTAGAAGTAGAATTTGACAGGTTTGGGGTCTGATTGAATTGGAGTCAAGAGACTGGAAGCAATGGGGATGGTGCCCAGGACTGTGGCTTGGGCCACCGGGGGCAGGCAGTGTGGCCACTGAGCGTGGGAGCCAGGAAGAGGAGGACTTGGTTTGGGGGCAGAACCCTGGAGCTTCCTCTTCCTCTATTTTTCTCTGTGGAGTCAGGTGTAGTTGCTCGGCCACTGTGAGAGTGTGAAACTGAGCAGGCCCACCCACCTCACTTTTGGCCCACAGTCCCAAATCCTGCCTTACGCTGGCTCTTGGGCCTTTGTCTCCAGGAAAATGTGGAGCAGGAGGGGCCATGGTGAATGGGATGTTTTGTACTGGTCAAAAGGCTTTTTCTGTTTTGTTTTAAAATTGTGGCAAGGTATACATACCATAAAATTTACCATTTTAAGTGTACATTAAGCACATTTACCACTATCCATCTCCAGAACTTTATCTTCCCAAACTGGAACTCTGTACCCATTAAACATCAGCTCCCCATTTCTCTTTCCCCCAGCTCCTGGCAGCCACCATTCTACTTTCCATCTCTATGAATCTGACAACTCTAGGTACCTCATATAAGTGGAATCATACAGTGTGTGTCCTTTGGTGACTGGCTATGGCACTCAGCATAATATCCTCAAGGTTTATCCATATTGTAGCATGTGTCAGAATTTCCTTCCTTTTTAAGGATGAATAGTATTCCATCGTATATCTACCTCATTTTGTTTGTCCGTTCGTCTGTTGATGGACACTTGGGTTGCTTCCACCTTGTGGCTACTGTGAATAATGCTGCTATGAACATGGGTATGCAAATATCTATTTGAGTCCTTGCTTTTAATTTTTTGTGTATATACCTAGGAGTGGAATTTCTGGATTATATGTAATTCTGTATTTAACTTTTTGAGGAACCACCATCCTGTTTTTCATAGCAGCTGTTCCATTTTCCATTCCTACTGACAGCGCACAGGGTTCCAAATTCTCCACATTTTCACCAACATGTGTTTTCTGTTTTTTTGATAGTAGCTACCCTAATGAGGTGATACCTCATTGTAGTTTTGATTTGTATTTCCCTAATGTCAGTGATGTTGAGCACTGGTCAAAAGATTTCCATCAAATGGTATCTACCTTCTGGGAAATCAGCAAACTGGGCAGCAGAGATGTGGTAAGTGTGTGTGGGTCAGGACAGACAGGGAGGCCCATTGAAATCCCATTGCCCCACGCACTAGATCACCGGGCCGGATGCAGGGCCCTCGGATGTACTCCCAACACAGGTACAGGACAGGCTACCGGTGTGAGGAACGGCAGAGATAGGGGCTCCACTTAAGTCAACATTGGCTGGGAGTCTCTCCCAGAAGCAGACCATTTTTCTAATTCTTGACTTCTGACACTTTCAGATTTGATCAGTAGGGAAGGATGGGCTGAAGAAAGTACAGGAATACCAAGTGAGCTCGACCATGTAATCTGGAGTTTGTAAACATAAAAGAAGAGCAAATCTACCCTAAATTTTCCAAATTCAAAGGAAAATGTAGGACTTTCCATAGAAGACAGGAAGGCAGGCCCCAACCACGGCCTGCCTGCGTTCCTGGTTCCCCATCTAGCTGACTCACGCTGTGTAGACAAATCTAATGGCAGTGGGCTGGGGGATTTGAATAGTATTTTCACAATGAAATTAAGGTGTGGCTGCACTTGTCGGGAAAACAAATATATATAAAATCCTGAATCCTGCATTTGTGCACGTCTGGGACTTGGTGAGCTGGTACCTCCCCATCCTCCCAGCTGGAAACGGCATCTTTGCCAACAGAACAAGGACGATGCATTTTGTGTGGTCCCCTGGGACGTGGGCAGCACAGTTCCCACAGCTGCCTGGACGGCCATCCTTTCTACACAAAGAGGGAGGTACTTTGTGCCCCTGTCTTTCCCACAGCACAAGAAGTAAGAGGCTTCAACGGAAGCCCCAGGTGGAGGCCTGTGAGGACTGGCCTGGCTCCCTTCCCAGCACCGTTGCCCACGGTGGGCATCTGCTCAGAGACCCTCAGTGCTCTCAGAGGCGCAGAGGCGGCTACGCACTCTGCTCCCTTGAGTTCGTTCAGATACTTCCCTAACTGCCCAAAGGGACTTGGGGAAAATACAACTTTCTTCTGAGCACAGGGCATAGGTACCGGTCACTAAATTGGGACAATTGGGGCCTGACTCAGGTCCCGGGCCATCCTCGATGGTGGCTTGGGTCCCCTTCATCTTTCCCTCCCCAGCACTAGTGGAGTGCTGGCCCCAAGGAGGCACGGACAGGGGTTGAAGGATCGAGGAGGGACACTGGGACTGCAGTAGATGCCAAGGCTGTCTGTTCAGACGTGAAGACCCCGCCTGGCCACCGTGATGGAAGGCCTGGAGGGGACGCAGTCCTTCACTCCCCAGCTGAGACCTGTCACTGCCCACAGAAGAAAGACAGGAGTCCAGCGACAGAACCACATCCGCAAACTTGTTTCACTTTTTAAAAGGTTGCCTTCTCTTTATCAGAAAATAGCCTTCAGAGGAAAACTTCCTCAGTGAAGAAAACCCATTCTACTCAAATAAACATTTCTGCAAGACTGCCTAGAGTCAATCCTCAGCCATTTCCACCTGAGGCGAGCTGGAAGGCAGCTGTGTCAGAGCGAGGGCCGAGTCACCTCTGTGACGTGCCTGACCCCGAAGGGGTGTGCCGGGCGGCCTGTTTGCAGGGCAGGGCTTGGCACAGCGTGGTGTTTCTGGGGCCTCGGGGGTCTGCTCATTGCGCGGTCCTGCCCTTGAGAAGGAGTGGTTGGGGGCGCTGGAGCAGAACAGCCCTTAGGAACCAGGGTGGACCCACCCTGGTGGCAGGGCCCGAGGAGGACAGGGAGGAAGGGAGGGGAGGAGAAAAGAAGTAGAGCGGATCAGGGATCTGGGAACAGGCTTGGAGGGGACCGCGTCATGCAAGCAGCACCCTCCCGAAGAAGGGCACCATGGGGGGCCCTTCAGGTGGGGTTTTCTCAGGATCTCCACTTCCTTTGGGACTGTAGGGATCTCAAATGGCTAAGTATGTCTGCTGATTGTGTGTGTGTGTGTGTGTGTGTGTGTAAGTGATGGACTCTTCTGGGGGAGGGGGGAGTAAGCTTTTCTGGGTTTACTGGGGGAGGGGGCTTAGTCAGCTGTAGTTCTCAAGAAATGCCTTCTGTGGCAAAGTCCTCTAGGTTGTTGGTGGAGATGATGCCCAGGCTTGAAGCAACTCCCCGCTCCTCCCCTGGGCTCTGGGGAGGTCCACCGGGGTGCTGGCCTGCAGAGTGCTGGGTGGGGTCACCGTGAGGCCCAGGGGTCTGCTGCAGGCCAGCATCGCGGGCACTCTGGGGCCCAGGGCTGGCTGCCTCGGTGGTGCGAGGGCCCTGCCTTAGGAAGGTGGGGGCGGAGAGCTGCGAGGAGCAGCGCAGGGGCATCAAGGCCGTCACAGGCAGGGGCTGGAAGCCCGGGTACAGCACATAGGGGGCAGCAAGTGCGTCCGGCGGGGGCGGCTCAGGGGAAGCCCTCTCAGAGGATGGGATGGAGACCTTGACATATTTGCCCGTCTCTGGGTCATAGAAGGTCTTGATTTTCACCTGGAGCGGCAGATCGAAGACAAAATACTCTCCAGACTGGGGGTCTTGGAGAACCTTCTGGGTGGCAGGGTAAGGGGACAGGGGCGTGAGGGCCTGGGGCTCCCCAGGCTGCCTCCTGACTGGTTCTGAGAAGGCAGACACTGAGTGGCGGTGCGTGGGAGGGGGCAGGGAACGGACCACGGGGAACCTTGGTCTGGGCCTATCTCCAGGGGACGGTGGCCTGTACTCCAAGTCCTCCGGGTAGGGCTTTTCCTCCCGGAGTTCGCCACGCTTTTCCAGCATCTGGTCAGTCTTTCTCCTCTTGCTTGCCAGCTTCTTTGCCCGCCGCAGGGCCTTCTCTGTCTTGGGCGGGACTGCAGGTGGCTTGCCAGCCGCCCTCTCCAGCTGAGCAGGAGGCTCGGGTTTCTCAGGGAGACCTGCTGAGCTGGTGGCTGCGTCCAGCAGTGAGCCTCTGGGAGACAGCGTCCTGAGGTCTTCTGCTGATGCCTCAAGCTGGGGGTCGGAGCCGCCCTCCCACGTGAGGGCGTGTGTCAGGTCCTCCCTCCGGGTGACCCTGGCATAGCCAGGGCTGGCCCAGGGGCTGGCATGGGGAGGCTCCCCTGGCAGCAGGCCCAGTTCACTGGGGGCCTGGGAAGCCTCGTCCCAAATGCTGCTGGCGACCGGGGAGCACACACTGCTCTCCTCCAGGGAGCTGGTGTTGGGGGAAGTTGCCATCTCACCGGGGACCAATCTTCTCCCCAGGGGCCCTGCTTTGGGTGTAGACAATAGGTGACTCTTGACATCTCGCGTCTGCTCTTCCCAACAGGTTCCAAGCTGCTGTGGGGCTAGCTGGTCTTCTAAACTGCCTTCGGGCAAAGCAATCGTGGGGATGCACCTTGGAGCATCCAGCTTCCCCTTGTCTGGGGAATTAGTCTTGCCATCATTTGACATAACCTTCCGTGTGGCATCTGGGGGTGGCCTCAGCCCTTCACCTTCTCCCATGAGCGGAGGAGATGAGACAACCCCCTTTGGGGCTGGCTGGGAGGTCTCCATCCTGGCCATGCTGGGCTCCTGCCCGTGGTCCTCCATGCCCTCACAGGCCACGTGCTTCAAGTACATGCCCCGCATGCTGGCGGGCGTCGGGGTGCTGGGCACTTCCTGGCTCTCAGGGGCACAAAGACCAGCATCCTCACCCCAGCCTGGCCTTGGCAATTCCTCTTCTCTGTGGCCACTGCCCAGTGGGTCCTCTGAGGACATGGTCCTCAAGAGGGGCAGCATGATAGGTTTTATCACGGGGGTGGCCCTGAGGGTGTTGTCCTTAATTGCAAACAGTATGTGTTTGCTTGAAGTGGAAGACGGGGAGGGTGTAAGGACTTTGGCATGTGGAAAGGCTGCGTCCTTACCTCCCCCCATCCGAGTGCCTCTGAGACTAGCTTCCTCTCTCGATGCCTTCCTGGGTCTACCTCCAGACAAACTCTCCCCTTCTCCTTGCAACGACTCCCCCTTGCCGTGCTCCTCCAGGCACGCAGGCCCGTTACTTAACGCACAGTACTGTAGCTCATCTTTCCCCATCACCTTCTCCTTCTCGTCCTTTTGACTGTCACCTGCACTCACGTCATTCCTCCTGTCTTCCCACTGGACCTCGGTGGACCACGTCTTCTGCTGGTCCTCGAACGAGGCAAAGGACTGATCTGAAGAGCTGGTGCTGACTTTGGCCTTAGTTTTGAGGCCTGGCATAAAATCCGACTGGCTGTCACTATAAAACACGTCTTCCTCCTCGGGAGAGAGGGGCCCTGGGGAGAATTTCTGGTTGAGGTTTGGATTCTGAAGTCCTGCCTCTCTCTCGGGTTCTGTCTCCTGAGAGATGGATCTCAAGAACCCATTCTCTAGGCTGGGGGTCCTCGGCTTCTCCGCAGCCTTCCCCACCTCAGGCTCTCTACCGCAAAGCTTCAGCGACAGGTGCTTCCTGGGACCCCTGGGCACAACTTCCCTGGAATCCGGACACCAGCTGGACCTGGCGGCACCCACCTCTGATTCTCCATCGGTGTCATCCTTCCCATAGGTGTTCCTGTTGGCTGCCTCCCCATTGACACAGAAGGGGGCTTTGGTGATAGCTGGAGGTGAGCTAAGAGTCAGATAGTTGTCGGCAGAGGCTGCACTGGGGTCGGCTGTAGGGTCCTTCTGGGTATTGATGTGAGATACAGAAGGGGGGTCGGTTGGTCTCTCCTTGGAAAGCTCATTTGGAGGGCTGTCCTCAAGCCCATTGGGAAGGATGACGCCATTGCTCACAGGGTCTTGCCTGACTCTGGCTTTCTCATCGAGGCCTTTCATGAGAGGTGAGGGACTGTAGGTGCTCTTAACACGCTTCCGCACGTCCTTGAGGTTGAACAGCAGGCTGGGGGCTCTGGATTTGTAGCTTTCGCGAGACTGACAGTCACTGGGCTCCTTCTCCTGGTATCCATTTAGCTGGCTTGGGGGTGAGGAGGTTGTCTCCCCTGACTGGCTGTCAGATGAATCCAGGACATTCTTGCTGGGTATGACAGGTGTCAGAAGCTTACTGATGTTAAAAGGGGGATTGTAATGCTCATTGGGGTCCACAGGCAGGTCAAGAACATCATTTTCTGGAAATTGCCCCTGGGGATTATGCTTCGTATACAAGGCTGGGCCTTGCCTGTTGGTCTGCTTCTTGTCTTCTGAAGCATCTTGTCGACTTTCTTTCCCTCCTCTGCCTGTCTTGGGTTTCCTCCACGGGGCCTGTGTCGGCTTCAACTGAGGGTCAGGCTGGGAGCTGGAAGCCTTTCCCTCCATAGCGAATACCTGGGCTCCTGGATCCCTAGGTCCCCAGGGTCCAGATGTGGAGAGAACCCCTGCTGCCAGCCTGTTCTCTTCCTGACCACAGCTGGCCCGGACCGGGCAGGGAGAGACTTTGTGCTCAGGGGCCTGGGGCTCTCTCAATAAAGGCGTGTCCTCGTAATGCTTGGGAACTTTGTTTTCTGGGACAGCGTCAGCGGTGTCCTTTCTCTCAGGCAGCCTTGGTTGGTGGGCGTTCCATGACTCAAATGCACTGTTTTCACTATGAAGAAAGGTCCCTTTGCGAGTCCACTCCTTGCCTATTCCAGGCTCACCCTTGGCTGGCTTGTGGGGCGGAGAGGGGAACTTCGACTCAAATGAGTTGGCTGCATTTTCGGGTGTTGGGAGGAAGCTGCTGGAGCCACGACAGGCCATTTCGGGATTCTTGGGGTCCTCCTGCTCTCCGTGCTTCCTGCCAGGCTGGTGGCTATTCTGATGAGTGCTGGAGACTTCGGCGGGCACCCTCCTGACGGTCAAAAAGGCAGAATCGAAGCAGAAGTTGACACCACTTTCTGGAAGAGGAGCAAATTTGGGGGGATTTTTGAGAGCCGGGGGCTTGCTGGTAGGGGGCCTGCTGTCACAGCGGTGGCTCTCGGTCCTGTCGAAGGATTTAATTAGGGATGACACTTTAGAAGTAGGCTTGTTGCTGCTCCTCAGGCCCGAAACTGGCACTTCTAGTCTCCTCTGGGCTGGTGTCAGCGGGGGGCTGCCTTTGGGGTACTTCTCCTCCCCTTGAACATACTTGGGCTGCTGCTGGAATGTGGCCGCCCAGCCCGAGTGCTCGGTGCCTTGTGCTGGTAACTGGCTCCAAAGGCCGCTTTTCCTGTGTGTGTGGCTCACCGTTCCCTGGTGAAAATTCCCAAACACCTGGCGGGTGATGTCCGGGGACAGGCCCAGGTCGGAGTCGTTGAAGGATGTGTCCTCTGAGATGCACAGGCTCCGGAAAGCCCGGTCTGTGAGGCTGCTCACCTCTCTGTCTGCATCGTCCAGCACGCTGCCAATGCTCGAGGAGTCGCTGAACCCGTCTGTGCACTTCTTATTCCCCTGCATTGTCTCCTGGCTAGGAAGACTGTCCCTGGCCAGGCAGTGGGCGCCTCTGGGTGATGATTCTGGAAGGGTTAGATGCAGCGCTCTTCCCACAAAATTAGAGCTTCCCGTTTAGCAGATGCAATTGCAAAGTAGGATTTTTTTTTTCTCTGCAAAAGAAGGAAGTGCAGAGTATGAACAGGATATGCATACAAGAACTACACGCTGGTCCAGATGGGTAACGGAGCCTGTGATGGTTCATTTTATATGTCACCTTGGCTGGGCCCTGGTGCCCAGTTTTTGGTTAAATGCCAGTCTAAATGTTGCTATGAAGGTATTTTTTTTAGATGTAATTAACATTTAAATCAATAGACTTTGAGTAATGCAGGTTACCCTCCATAATGTGGGTGGGCTGCATGTAAAAGACTGGGATCCTCGGGGGAAGAGGGAATCCTGCCTTCAGTCTTTGGACTGGAGCTGCAACATCAGCTCGTCCCTGGGCCTCCAGCCCGCCCTGACTTGCCAGCCCCCACAATTGCATGAGCCAGTTCCTTAAAATAAATCTCTTTCTGTATGTACACATCCTGTTGGTTGTGTTCCCCTGGAGAACCCTGGCTAATACAGCGCCTACAGTTCAGATGTATCATTTTTGCAGAGCCCTTCCCTGACATCCCATGGGGTGTCCCCTCCTCACTCTCTCTCTCTCAGGGCCTGGTTTATTTTCTTTGTGGTTCTCAGCACAATTTAAATTAAATTTACTTCTTTGTTGCCTATCCCCTCATTAGACTGGAAGAGTCAGGAGCTTAGGATCTACTAGGCTGTCTGCTCGCTGACTTCCCTTGTCCCAGAGCCACCCCGAGAGGGCACGGTCCCCAAGATGCTGCATTGCCTGCGATCCTTCCCTCTCTGACTTGCCCATGGGAGTTGCTGGAAGGAGCCTGGTGGGGGGTGGGCAGTATCCCTGACATTCCTCCCCACTCCCTTCTCCTGGCTGTGGTGGGGGGTCCTGGCAATGCTGCAGTCCTCTCTAACTATGGCCCCTCCCCTGGGCCCTGACTCACCGAGTCCAGCAACACCACTCCCCTTGGCCTGGGGCTGTGGGAAGGATGCCTCCCACTCTTCCTGATTTACTCCACACCCTGGGGTCTCCCTAATTCCGCCTACACCTCTGTTATAGCCCCTTCATTACTCTCTCTTCTTCTCCTTTTTGAAAATCATGATGAAATATACATGAAATAAAATTAACCAACTTAACCATTTAAATTTACAGTTCAGTAATGTTAAGTACATTCATATTGTGGTGCAACCATCACCACCATCTACCTCCAGAACTTCTTCATCATCCCAAACTGAAACTCTGTACCCACTAAACACTAACTCCCCACTTTCCCCCCTCTCCCCAGCCCCTGGCAACCGCCATTCTACTTCCTGTCTCTATGAATTTGCCTACTCTAGGCACCTCATGTGAGTGGAATCACACAGTATTTGTCTTTTTGTGAGTGACTTACTCACTCAGCATAATGTCCTCAAGGATCAGTCATGTTGTAGCATATGTCAGAATTTCCTTCCTTTTTAAGGCTGAATAATATTCCATTGTGTGTATGTACCACATATTGTTTATCCATTTATCTGTTGTTGGATGCTTGGGTTGCTTCCACCTCCTGGCTATTGTGAATAATGCTGCTGTGAACACAGGTGTCCAAATATCTGTTCAAGATCCTGCTTTCAATTCTTTTGAGCACATATCCAGAGATGGAATTACTGGATCATATAGTAGTTCTATTTTTAAGTTTTTGAGGAATTGCCATACAGTTTTCCACAGGGGCTGCTCCATTTTACATTCCCATCAACAATGCACAGGTGTTCCCATTTCTCCACATCCTCGCCAGCACGTGTTATTTTCTGGGTATTTTTTTTTTGGTGGTGGTTGTTTGCTTTTGATAGTAGCCATCTTAATGGGTATGAGGTGATACATTGCATTCTCTTCTGGATCCTGTCTGAGGATGCTGCTTCCTTTTGGGACCCCGACCACTACAACTGGGATGTAGACCTTCAACGCCTAGAACAAACCTGGCCTGGGGCAGAGGATAAATAAATAAGTATGTGAAAAGTTAGATAAAATAACAAGTATAAACCCTAGAGTGGGCCCAAGTGGTGGGATTCCAGCAGGGTGCTGTGAGTCCTCAGCTGACAGATGAAACATTGTCACACGGTGGCCCCGTTCACATCAGCAGCAGGAGCTGGCCAGGCTGCACTCTTCCCTCCCTGCAGCAATCACACTGTCAGGGCTTTGGGGGAGGGAAGGTGAAGGTGCTTCTGTCGGGGAGGGAGGGCCTCACGTCAGGAGTTCCGGATCCTAAACCTGGCGTCACATGGGACAGTGAGCGCACGAGGCACCCCGCACAGCCCCATGCTGCTGCACCGGCAGCGTTGTTGTTTGTCTTTCTGAGGCCAGCCTCATGGGTTTTTTGTTTCCTGTCTCTTGACCACAGCATCCCGGTGAGTCTCCAGTGCTGATTCACTGGCAGGCTGACTTGCTTTTATGAATGAAAAAACCTGAGCTGGGGCTGCTGGAGGCAGGAAAGGACCCTGACTTCTAGCAAATGAGAAACCACTGACCCTTTCTGTGGTTTACATCCTTTACTTACATGCTCCTCAGCCCTGCCCGGAAAATCAGGCTGCTTGCTCCCCAGAGAGCACAGGACATGCCTTGTAGATGGCCACACTAAAGGGGAGAGAGTCAGCCTCAGACCCTGCTGGCTGGCCAACCTCACTCCTTCTGCACCCCCTTCTCCTTCACCACTTCCTCTCTAAAAGCTGTGGAAGTGAAGTGCTCACGTTCTCAGACTCCCACGCAGCTAGTGTGGCCGTGCGACACGGTTCTGGTCACAGAGATGGAGGCATTCGTGTGTCTGGGAAAGTTCTTGCCTTTCTGATCAATGGAACCATCTCTGCTGTCTCCACTCTGCTGGTGCCCTTTCCTCCTGTTTTGAATGCAGACATGAAGCCTGAAACTGAGTGTATCTGTTTGCTGGGGCTGCTGTAACGAAGGACCACAAACTGATGGCTTAAATAAGAGGAATTGATTATCTCACAGTTTGGGGGGCTGGAAGTCCCAAATCGAGGTGTCAGCAGGGTGGGTTCCTTCTGAGGGCGGTGAGGGAAGGATCTGTTCCAAGCCTCTCTCCTTGGGTTGTAGATGGCAGTCTTCTCTCTGTGTCTCTTTCCTTTGTGCATGTCTCTGTGTCCAAATTTCCCCTTTTGTAGAAGGACACCAGCCCTGTTGGATTAGAGCCCACCCTAATGACCTCATCTTAACTAATTACACCTGCAATGACCCTATTTCTAACTAGGATCACGTGCTGAGGTCCTGGGGGTTAGGGCTTCAACATATGAATTTGGGGGGCATACAATTCCACTCATGACTGAGGTGTTCACTTTGTGACCCTGAGGGACAAGCAATGAAGACTAAAGGTCAATTTGCTGAGGATGGCAGGGTGGAGAGAAGAGCAGTCCTGGGTCCTCGACGGTACTGCTGAGCCGTGAGTCTGTGCCAGAACCACCGCCTCTGGAATTTGTGCTATTGGGGTGGGGTGGGGGACTTGAGCGGCTTTGGCCATGGTAAGTCATGTTTTCGATATCTTGAAGTCCTACCTGTATAGTCAGGGAATCTTCTGGAATCCTGAATGCTGGGGCTTTGATCTTGGCAATGGCTGAACTCGGTGATACTGGGTTTTCTACACTTCCACATTAAAGTGAAAATAGGAGAGTTGGAGATCTAAATTTAGAATGTTAGAGTTAAGTAACCCCCCACTGCAGCCAATTAAATACCCTCTCCTATTAGCAGATATTTGTTAATTTTTTGGAACACTCAGTTTCCATCCCCCTCCTCTAAGTAAAAACACCGGACACTTCTGGGGAATTTCCTCTCCACGTGGTGTTCAGTCTTGGCGGAGCTGAAAGCCAACGTGCCCGCCGAGACCTCCCCCGGGCCAAATGCAGACGTGAGACCCAGGCCAGGCCCGTGGCCCTGTTTCTTCTGGAGCGACATGAGGATGGAAGCGTGCTCACACACCTTTCCGGTGGCGGAGATCTCTGTCCGTCCTTCCCCAGCCTGGAACTTCAGCCTCGTCTTGAGTCTACAAGGGCTCCAATTTCCTCTTAACACGGATCCATTTCTGCTTCGTTTGTCCAGTTTCTGTTTCTGTTGTGTGTGGCCAAAGAACCCTAACTCATCTTGGGTTTCTGTCGTAATTCCTAACAGTAATGGAAGGTGCACTGATTTTCAGGGTATTCAGAAAGTAACCACATTCCTTCTGCCTCAGGAAAAAGAGAGACTTCCCTTTTGCTAGCTTCATTCAGATAATTTCTTCAGTTCTGCTTTGATTTACCCGGGTTCAGAGGGGGCTGCCGTGAAGTCGGCCTGATCCTGCCACTCCCACCCCCAGTCCCGCGCTACCCGGTGGAACCCTTCAGCGTGGTAGCTGACAAGCGGGCGTGTTTCCAGACACGGGCTCTCGAGCTCCGTACCTGTTACAGCAGTGGGGTCTGCGGCTGCCTATCTTGCTGGGTTTTTGAATCTGTCGTTTTAAAACTTCTTCTCGTGCTTATGTTTGCTGTCATCACTGCCCATCTAGAAAGAAGAAGGGAAGTAATTTGAGTGGAACCCAGAAGGCCAAGCATGTGTTTGGTGCAAAGATGACTTTAAATGTCAGTGATACAACTGGCTTTCAATTTTTTTTAGTCCACACTTAACAAAATTTCAAACACAGGCACTTTTGGTGAAAACCAATGTACAGTCAATTTATATCCCTTCCAATATTCATTAATTTGTCTCTGGTCCAAGAAATCCTTAGGAACCTGTATTAAGCCTTTGGGATTTCTAATACGATTGGCCCAGTTGTGATTTTTTTTTTTTTGCTATTAAAGCTGACCAAAGGCCCTTTCCCATGTGAATTAATAAGTTGAGTTTTGCAGTAAAGAGAACCAGAGCGGCCGAGCTTGAATCTCCTCAGCAAGCAGTAGAACAGTGTTCGATTTACTGTGGGCAGGAGGCTGCAGTATCTATGTTGACAGCGAAAAGAGCAAAAAAGCTGCCCAGGAGAATTTTAAGAGCGCTCAGAATGAGGCGTAAACTGATTAAAATAAATCCACTATGCAAATTTTAAATGCAGAGCACTGGGGCTTCCACGAGATCCTCGTCTCACAAATCCTGGATCGATCTAGTCCACGGGAGTTTATTAATAATATTCATAATCATATTAACTCAAATTCATGGAGTCCATTTCTTTGGAGACGCACGGAGGCGTTATGTGTCTACCACTGCGTTTTGGCCTGTCCCTGACTCCTGTCCCCATCTCTTCTCACCCCCACCGCACGCTGGCTTTACCTTTTCCACAGATTATGTATCATATCATGTATCATATGTTTTAGGAATGGATGATTGCCTCTTTCTCTCCTCGACTAGAAAGAAAATGCCTTGAGCCCAGGAAGGGAGCCTTATTTACTTTTGTGTCCTGAGCGCACCAGGATAGAAGCCAACTAAATGTTTGTGGCAATGCTCTGAATTGGGTATCTTTATCCTGAATTTTCTGGAGGGCAAACGGAGGCACAGAAAAGGAGTAAGAAAGAAGGAGAAATGCTATTGAGGGGGACCCCAGGCCTTGGGTCTTGAGGCCACCTGAAAAATTCAGATTGACCATTTGAGTCACTAAATAGTGGGCCCCCATACTGCCTGCAGCTTCACGGATGTTCGACTTGGGGATGAGGATGAGAGCAACCAAAGTTGCACGTGGATGAGACACAGGTGCAGATGCGCCTGGTGGCTTTATTTTGTGAACGTTTAGGGGACCTATGGCTCTGTGCTTGGGTTCACGGACTCACTGTCACTGCTGCTGAGATGAGCTTTTCAGAGGCCAGCAGAAAACTGGCTTGCTCACTACTTTGGATCGTTTGAAGGAGGCAACCTGAATTGGTGAAAAGTCTGGCTCACAGAGCACTTTTCAGGTAAAAGGGTGTGGTTGTCCTCAGGTGACGTGAATGCAGAAAAATTGTGTTTTGCCGAGCCATGTTGTAAATAAGGTCTTGGAATCTGCTCTAATGGATTTGCTGTTAGTGCCGTCCAATCAATTCTGACTCCTAGTGACCCTCTGAACAGTAGAGCAGAACCCTGCCCAGTCTTTTTGCACCATCCTCTTATCTTCTGGTGCTCTATCGGACAATGCGCTATTGCTATTCGTAGGGTTTTCATGGCCAATTTTTTTGGAAGTGGGTGGCCAGGTCCTTCTTCCTGGTCTGTTTTAGTCTGGAAGCTCTGCTGAAACCTGTGCACCATGGGTGACCCTGCTGGTATTTGAAATACCGGTGGCATAGCTTTCAGCATCACAGCAACATGCAGAAGCCACAGTACGACAACCGCAGATGGGTGGTGCGGTTCCCTGACCAGGAAATGAACCCTGGCCACAGCAGGGAAAGCGCTGAGTCTTAACCACTAGACCACCAGGGCTGGCTGCTCTAATAAATACATAGAAACGCGAATTTTCATTTTTGTCTCCACAAGCCAGTTCTCCCTCTGGGGATCCCAGAAATCTGAGAGTCACCTATGACTTCTCCCTCTGCCCCCTCTCCATGCCTCTCCACATCCCATCCATTTCCAGGTCCCTTGAGTCTCATCTTTTAAACGTCTCTTGCCAACGTATGCTGATCTTCATCTCTACAATCACTGTGTCCCCAGCTGCTGTCATATCTCCCTTGGGCTACCGCAGGAGCCATATTCATTCTCTGCACTGCACCCAGGAGCAGTTTTAAAAAATCAAATCTGTTCATGTCAGCCTCTTGCTTAGAATCCCTCAACGGCTTCCCAGTTTTAAACAATGAAAATCAATCTCCTTAACAAAGAGCCTCCCTTTTCATCCTCCTCTTGGACTATTTTCCCCCTCATGCTTGGCTTTCCAGCCAGCCTAGAGTTCACCATGCCATGCTACTTCCTGCCTCAGGGCCTTTGCACATGTTGTTCCCTCTGCCTGGAATTCTTTACTTCCACCTTTGCCCTGTTACCTGCTTAACTCCAACATACGCTTCAGAACCCAGTTCACATGTCCCTTCAACAAAGCAGCTTTCTCAGGCCTATTTTAAGTCTCTCTGTTGTATGCTTTCATAGCATGCCATACTCATCTCCTTTGCAGTACTTATCATAATTGTAATTAAGTATTTAAATGGGTGGTTATTGTTTCATCTTTGTCTCTCCTGCTAGCCTGGGTGCTTCACTGTGTCAGGGCCCAAGTCTGTCTGGTTCTCCAGGCTGTCCTCCTCATGGAGTGTAGAGCACAGCACAAGAAATATCTGTTAAATAAATGAGCACATTCCTCCACCTCTGTCGTGATGTTATGCGCGCTATTGACCGGCCTAGCAGGACTGATCTTATTGAAAGTCAATTATAATCCAATAATTCCAGAATTATCACAAATTTCAATTAGTGAATTTGCATCCGAGTGGGTTTAATTTACTTTTGGATTCCAAGCCCTAAAATATATGACATCTGCCTGTGGTGAGAGGTGGAAGCGGGTGGAGTAGATTGCTCTCAGGCAGTCTGGCTGGGGGGAGGCGTCCCTTGCACGCTGGCATACACACTCACGTTAGGGCCGAGTTTCTAGGTGAGTGTCGGCTAGCGTTTACGTCAGGGAGACGTAAGAAGTGACATCTTGACTTCACCACTTTCCTGTTTGTCTTTCTAATTGCACTCAGCGCTCCACGTCGGGGGATGGCTTTGAATCTCTCTGGAGGGCCAGCGTCCAGCAAATAGTTGTTGAGTATATTACCTGGGGTGTTGTTTACGGCCACATTTCGAATGGTCATTAACTGACCCCTTATGTAAGTTACGGGTGTTGGAGATGAAATGTTGGCGTCTCCCTGCATTGAAGGGGCAACGTGGCAGAACCCGACAGCACCCTGTTATCTGCTCTTCCCACACTCCATCTCCGGACGCTGGGCACTGGTCATTCTTGTATCAGGTCGAGCAGGTTCTGCAAAGTCCCAAAGCTCACAGGGGGAACGGGGTCCCCAGGCAGAAATTAGTGGACTGGACTTTCCAGTTCAGCCACTGGGGAGGAGGCAGAGGGTCTGGTGTCACACCCATCGCAGAGACATGCTTGGGGCAAACTGGGGGCGTGTATGGTCCCTGTGGCCTTGAGGCTGGGAGAATTACACTGAAGGATGTGTTTCGTCCTCTCCTCATTGCCGGGGGCATCTTTTTGAACCAGAATATATCAGACAAACCAAATCTGAGCGTGCATCCCCATGAATCAACTTTTTCTCACAACGAACGATGAAATATCCTTTGCACAGTCATCACTAAACTCCAGCTCTTCCAAAGTGTTTTCACACATGAGGCTTTCTTCCCATGTTGCGCTGCACGATGCTGTTGAACCATTGTGGACTGGAATATGCTGCTTTTTGCAGATACAATTTTCTCTCTCTCCTGGTCCCTTCCAAATGCCTCTGCGTGACCCTCAGGCACTCTTGGTGGAGAAGCTGGAGCTCTCTCGCCCTCCCCATCCTGGTGCACGGGATGAGGGAGCTGCAGGCCCAGGTGGGTCCCTGCTTGGCTCCTTGGAGTGGTAGTTCCTCTGCTTGGAATGTCTCTCTCTGTCCCCTGGCCACCGGCTGCTGACCACTTCCTCCTGTTCTCCTGCTCCTTGTAGAATTTTTAGAAAATCACTCGCACTGCTTTACTCTACTTGAATCCATGTTTCCAACAAGGCTTTGAGCTCCTGGGAGTGAGGTCCCCCCGTCTGGTTCGTCTTTGACTGACAGGATGCCCGGTGCACGGTTGTCACTTGTCTTCAGCTGCTGTTGCTGAGTACACTTCTCGGGGCATAAGGATGTGATGACAGAGGTTTGCTGTGAGTGTGTGGTGTGCAAATGGAGAGCTAAAAGCCCTGTCTCCCCACGTTCTCCTCACATCCCACTGGGCTCCTGGCTGGCGGCCAGCCCAGGCCTGAGAGGTCACACAGCCCAACCTCTGCTGGTCTGCCCCAGGCTGTGAGGACAGGAGCTGGACAGGGGAGGGGACTCCTATGTGTCACCCTCTACAGGCCCCACTCCAGATCTCCACATACAGCCAGTCATGTGCACCCCACGACTGCAGAAGTGTGACGGGCCCACAGAACCAGAGCCCTGACTGGTGACCTGGGAGGCCCAGGCTCCTGCACCATCATCACCCATGTGGCTGTGCGTGATCAGCTTCACTTCTGAGGTGAGACAATGGAGCCTCAGAGAGGTGAAGAGAATGTTCCATGTCACACAGCTGGTGAGGGATGGAGCTGGGCTTGGGACTCAGGCCTATGTGGTCCTGGGGTTAGGATATAGCAAGGGAAGGAGCATGGTCATCTGGCATGGCTGGGTTGCCAGACTGAGCAAATTAAAAGTACAGGACACCCAATGAAATTTGAATTTCAGATAAACAATGAACACTTTTTTGGTATAGGTGTGTCCCGAGCAATATTTGGGATATTCTTTCTATTAGTTCAATTCCTCTATAAAGTGAACCATCACATGCTTATACTAAAATTCGGTATTTATTGTTTATCTGGAATTCAAATTTCACTGGACATCCTGTTATGTATCTGGCAACCTGAGGTCCTCACCAACTTTTAGGACCTAAAGTGAATTACAATCAGAGGAAGCCAATCCAGTGAGTCAATACTGGGATGACTCGTGTCTCATGTCACCCTGCAGTTCACATTTTGGCACCCCTTATCTTGTTTGATTCTCACGACCCCAGTGAGGTGGCGTGAACAGGCCATATTGTCACCGTTTTCTAGGTAGAGAAAAAAAGGCACAGAGAAGTGCAGAATATTGCTCAGTGTCACACAGTATGTCAAGAAGAGAACCGGGGCTGGGATTCAGCTTGAGTTCCCTGCTTGACCACCCTGTGCCTTCTCCAGGATGAAGCCCTGACCCTCTGGTCCACGGGCTCAGGCACAGATGGGTGAGAACTGAAGACAGGTGGAGAAAAGGAGGGTTTTCATTTCTAGTCACATCCCAAGAATCTTCTCAGCTTGTTTTTTTGAGGCAACCGTGGGAGCGGAACTGGTGGTTCAGCTGTGAGCACAGCTCCGTCCTGTTTGGGGAGGCGGATGTACGGGGAAGTTCAGGGGCCGGTCCTTGCAGAGCTGGGAGAATGCTCTGCGGGCCCAGGGCATCCTCTTGAGCTGCTAAGGACGCCGTTTCTTTCTCCTCTCGTCCCTGCCCGTCTCTGCACAGGAAGCCATTGGGGTTTGCTCTGCTGCCGGGTTTGACCACTTGCCTGTGGTGTGGTTTGGAGCCCCAGCTCTTGGGGTGGATTTAATTACCTTAATTGAATGGTGTTTTCACTTCTCAGTAAAGGGGAAGCAGGAAGCCGGAGGAGATGACAGGGGTTGGCTTTATCACACCCAGAAGGCCCCCACAGATCGGAATTGATTCCTCTCATTCCTCTTTCTGGGTGGGTTTTGAGATGTTGATGCTGGCGTGCCTTGAGGAGTCTGGTGTAGTGAACCATGACAGCCCCCTGTCTGTGCGCCGGCGGCCTGTTCCAGCCCCTGAATTCACAGATGTCGCACACACAGCCTCCACTACCCCACTGCACACCTGGGAGGTGCCTTGCTCTGGACCTGCGCCTTGCCGGTTAGTCCTGGGCCAAGCTCTTGCCCTCTCTGTGCAATTGCCAACAGCCCTCTTGCTTGGCTGTTTCAGAGAGAATGTCCTTGTCTATGTCCTATATTTTACAAGGTGAACGATGAAACGGCAAAATCGACTTCCTCAGTTGGGGTCCTTCAGGAGAGGGGAGCAGATGTGTGTCGAGTGTCCAAAAAGTGGCCAGCCTCAGGCCCACTACCGCGTGAGCCTGCGCTCACTCATTCCTCGCGAAAACTCGGCAAGGTGGGCCCCTCTCCCCACTTTACAGAAGAGGAAACTGAGGCCACCTGGGTTAACTGCTTGTCTCTTACAGTGCTAGAGCTGGCGTTGCACTGGCCTTTGGCCCTGGGGCCCTGCTTTTTGGCCCACGATGATTCCCCTCAGCTGTCCTGTGGTGATTGCTCTGTCCTATAACCCCTTTTGACTTTTGGAAATCAGAAATTTCCAGTTCATTTATACTCTCCTGGAAGAAAACATGGGCCCTCAGCCACACTCGAAGCTCTTCCGTGCACTCATTCACTAAGTGGCCATTCCCGGAGCACCACTGTGTGCCACCCCTGTCCCAGTGCTGGAGGTACAGCCAAAGCCGGGCTGACCCGGGCCTCGCCGTGTGGGACTGGGATGAATCGCAGGAGGACGTTGGGCCACATTTACCTCAGATTGCTTTAGATTGGCTCTGATTGGCCTCCACTGGGCAGTGCCTCTTAAATGCACGTAAAACGCACGTTTGCACGCAGGTCGTCACACATCTGGTTTGGCCATTTTGGCTCCCCTGGTCTGGTACTTGGCACCCTAGGGCAGGGCAGGGGGTCAGCCTGCAGCCTGGCCTGGCCTGGCTTGAATGGCCCCAGCCTAGGAGCTAGACTGGGAAAGCCCAGGGCCCTCAGACTGACCTGGGGAGAGGAAACGGCCGGCTCCTTCCAGCCCCAGCAACACGGTGTGGTTGGTCCTGGGGGCCCCGATGGCGGCGCTGGCCTGGCATGGGTCTGAACCCTCCCTGAATCCCGTCGCATGTCAGGGTCACCAAAGCCCTGCAGCACATAGGAGTCCAGGACATCCCAGGGAATGCGGTTGCCGCTACCAGCTTGCCTGGGCTTGCTGGGCTCACGACGCCGGCTGTGAGTGGGTAGGCACAGCTGCTGTGGGTGTTCTGCTGCCCTCGGGAGAGAGCTCGGGAGGAGAGCAGCTTTCTCCCTGGGGCTCAGCCCAGCCTGACTCCCACTTCCGGCCTGGGGAGCCGGTCTGCTGGGTCTGGACGGGACGTTTCCTCCGGAGCCCCTGAGCATTGCCCAGACCTGGGGCCGTGTCTGCAGTTGGAGGCCAGGGAGCCTGGCTCTAGGAAGGCCAGGCCTGGTCCATCCAGAACTCCCCAGGACAGGAGGGCCGGCACCTGGCATCACACATCGGGGGGGACCCAGTGGCAGGAGGAAAGGGGAGAAGCAAGGCAGGAAGGCAAGGAGAGGGAGGAGAGAAACAGAGTCATGGGCTGGGCTCCAGGAGTCTCCCAGCAACCAGCCCCTCCCGGTTCCCGTTCCTGTGCCCTGGTTATGTGACCAGGGGGGCTGAGCAATGGTTAGTGGTGGGCTCTCTGGGGCAGAATTCCTGCTTTGTAGCACTGGCCGATATCCGTGGCTGAGTTCCCCCTGCTGACCCAGCATTGGAGGCAGAGTTGGGAGGAGGGCGCACAGGGGGACCTCCGGCAGTGCAGTGGCTCCCAGAGCCTCTGAGTCCCACAGGGTCCCGCTGCACTTGCAGTTGCTTCCATAAGGAGACTTGGGCAGGGGTCTCACTCGACCAAGGCCGTCAGCAGCACTGTTTCTGACCATTTCTGGTGGCCGGGCATTGGTGGGATCACTCCTTGCAGCTCCCAGTGGCCAGATGGGCTGGACTCGGCCAGGGCTGTCCCTGGATGCTCCCCTCCACCAGAAGGAGCCCAGGCCTGGTGCCGCCCAGCCTTTCGGTGCTGCTCCATTAGGAGCTCTTTGCAGATGTGAGGGTCCCAGCCTCAGTGGCCAGATAGGGGCCCTCGGTCCTGCTTGTGGGCTCAGAGGGGCCCCAATTTACCTTCATAAGAGCAACTACCCTGGCATCACAGGTAAAAGTAGGAGTAGAAAAGAGCTGACCCCAAACAACCCTGCCCTTGCCTCCCTCGTGCCTTCCCAGAGCTGGGTGAGCGCCGCCCAGGGAGGGTCATGGGGAATTGCCTGAGAGGCGAGAAGCTGGAAACAAGCAGGGACAGACTGGCAGAAATGGTTTTGCTTCTCAGCCCTCTGACCCTTTGAGCTCCTTTTTAGACCTAACCCAAACTCCAGGGGCCACACCCACTGCCAGGCCAGGCCAGGGAAGGGCAGCCACTCAGAAGAGGGACAGACAGCTCTTTCAGAAACACAGAGGCCACTAAAACAGTGGGTCCACCTGGGACCTGAGCCAGGCCCCAATGCTACTACTCTACACTCTGTACGCTGAGTACAACCCTGGCTAAATTACAGCAGCTCTGTGATCCCCAGGTTTCTCATATGTAACATGGAGCCAAGACACGCACCTGTGTATTAATACAGGGCTTCTCACCCTCGGCACTCTTGACATTGCCAAAGTCCCCGGGGGCAAAATCACCCATGTTGAGAACTGCTCAAGAATCAAGAAGAATCAAGGAGAGAGCATAGCCCAGCTTCTGGAACTTCATTTGTTCGTTCATCCACTCATTCCTTCCACATTTCCCAGGAACATCTTGCCATGGATTCTGGAAACCGCAGGAGCTGACATGAGATGGGAGTCAAATAGGCAGTCCTGGGCAGTGGAAAGAGCTGGAGACCGGGGTGAAGTCCTGGTTCCCGGCAGTGTCGTCTTGGTCAAGTCACTTAACCTCTACCTACACCTGTGAAATTGGGACAATGAGAAACAACCCTGGCTCTGCACTCCCCCTCCTCCCTGGGGCTGCTCTCCAAGCTGGAGAGGGCTGAGGAAAGGAATGGTCACAAAATCGGTCCCTGGAGCAGCCACTGCTGAGAGTTTCCAGATGTTCAGAGCTGCCCAACTCACCAGGTCCTGGGGCCGCCCCAGCCAGGGGGGCGGCTGCACCAGAGGAGGCGCAGGGAGCCCTGGCCGCTGCAGCCCTGCGCTTTACCTGCAGGCCGCTGGGCAGCACGGGAATTACATGCACGCCCTCTCTGCACGTCTCCCAGGAGAGGTTCCACACTTGTTTGTTCTCCCCTCAGCACACAGTAAGAAATATATTTACATCATGGCACAGAACACGCTCAGAGACATATATATGTGTGTGTATATGTATATGTGTGTATACAACACACACCCCCCAAGGAAAATTCATGAAGCAAAACTTACCTTGCTTCTATGTACTACTCTGATATCTCCATTCTATTCTATTATTCTAGTCTATTCTTTCATTTAAAAAACCTACTTACAATTTAGTAAGTGATTTCGGACCCAATAATGAGTTGTGATCTGTAGTGGTTTTTTAGACTATTCTAGACCAGAAACTCCAGGCATTCCTCATTAGGCTCAATTGCTGCTGCCCAGTTTGTAGCAATGCTAGGTTTTCATCTAGATGGAGAAATGGGGACCCGAGGCCCAAATGCGGTGACCGGCAGCATCTGGCCAGATTCACGTTGTGGCGGGGAGGAGCCCACCCGGGCGGCGGGTCCACGGGCCAGGCCTTGCCTTCCTGCTTCAGTGCTGTGTCCCCAGTCCTCGCACAGCACCTGGGCCTAGTGCAGGGCCATTAATTTCTTAAACAAACGAATGAATGAATGAATAATGAATGAATAAGAGAAATCTCCATTCACTGAGCACCTGGCATAAGATAGGTAGTTTACATATCCCAATATTATTGATTCATATTTATTATTGTGTAATTAATACTTGCAACAAGCTTGTGAGGTA
Organism: Tapirus indicus; assembly: GCA_031878705.1. Classification (NCBI taxonomy): domain Eukaryota; kingdom Metazoa; phylum Chordata; class Mammalia; order Perissodactyla; family Tapiridae; genus Tapirus; species Tapirus indicus. The sequence continues at coordinate 79,905,848 of CM062921.1, forward strand.
GAACTTACTCTTGTTCTTTTTGGAGGAGGAGTCTGGAGTCCAGAGAAGTTCAGTACGTGGTGGTGTGGGGCTTGAACCTGAGGCTTCTGCAGAGGCGAGGGTGCCTGCAACCTGCGTTTAAAGAGGCTCCTTCAGGAGCTTCCGAAATGCTTGCTGCAGGCTGAGAACCTCTGCTCAGCATCCTGGCCACCGGCAGCCCCCACACTCCTGGGCCTCACCCTCAGGCCTCCTTGGAGCTTGTCTTAAGACCACAGCCGCAGGACGCCCTTCTGCTCCCTGCACCCCATCACACCTAGGGGTCCTCATACGGGGTGCCAAGGCCTCAGAAGGCTGCCCCGCCCCTTCCTGACAGGTCCACGGCTCTCCAGGTAAGAGCTGTGGATGCAGACAGACTTTGGACAGGTCACTCAATCTCTTGGAGCCTCAGGCTTGTTTTTGTCACCTGGGGCTGGCGGAAAGGCAAACCCAGCAGCCTTGTCCTCGAGGAAGTCCCCATGGTCTGTGAAGTGGGTGTCCCAGAGATGACTGTAACCGGTGGACTGGACTGCACCTCAGAGAGCCTTGTCCAGAGAGGGGGCCCCTTCAGAGGCTCCCAGAGGAAGAGGCACTTGGGTTTGTTGGGAGTGGGGTGTCGCTAGCAACTGTCCTCTCTCCAGCCCCTGGGAAGGGAGCCAGGCAACATGGGGAGGGGTGCCCCCTGAAAGCAGACCTGGGGCGTCCCAGGCTGGGGCAGAGAGAGGAGGTTCTGGGCAGGGCTCCCAGAACCAGGGCAGGCAGGGGTGCTGCAGAGTTCTTCTTGCCATCTGTGGACCCGATTTCCCTGCCTGCGAACTGGCGCCGCAGGCCTGGGTGCCACAGGCAGAGAAGCAGAGCTGGAAGAGCCCACGCTGAGCGTCGGCCCCTGGTGGGAGGTTCCAGGCAGCCATCCTATTTATCCAGCTCCTACTTCCTGCCACACACTTTATATCCATGATCTTGCTCGGTGGTCACAACCACTGGGCAAGTTAGGTAGGGCTAGTGCCAGAGGAATCTGAGGTGGAGAAATTAAGGATCAGAGAGATTGAGGAACTCACTCAAAGTCACACAGTCAGGGAGTAGCAGACCTGGAATTCAGACACAGGTCTCTGCATTACATGGCTCTGCCCTCCCTCTGCAGCCAAGGCAGAGAGAGGCATCGTGTGGGATGGGGGGAGGTGGGGTGTATGTGTGTCTCCCTCTGCCAGGGTGTCCCTGTGGGGTAATGAGGGGTGGCAGCCTCTCTCAGCACCTTCTCTTCTATCTCTCGTGGCCCTTCTCTTCCTACCAGGGAGCGTTTGCTTTAGTAAAACTAGAGGAGCACATTGGACCTGGCTGCCTATGAGGGGCATCTTGGAGGGCGTCATCGTCCCTGTCCTTGGATAGCCAGGAAAGCCTTTGTATCTGGAATGTGGGGAGAGCCACTGGGAATTCCTAAACCTCCCGCACGTCGGAGCCTGGCTGTCCCCGGCCTTCTCCTCACTTCCCGCTGGAGGCTGGGGAGTAGATGGGAGATGGCTGGTTGGTAGATGACGGCTGTCCTTTCTCCAACTGGTGGGGCAGCAGTGAGCCCAGCTCTACCAGGGAAGAAAGCGACAGAAGATTTCCCGCCATGGGGGACACAGTCACGGAGTTGATAACATCCCGCCTTCGTCATGGAATTCCTTGGGGGATGCTTACAGAGGCAAGAAAAAGAATTCAGACATGGCCACCCAGGTTATCCTTCCAAAATTTGAAACTGAAAAATGCTCCTCCAGCATATAAGATTATTTAAAACTATGGCTTCAGTTGATGTGAAAAAATCAGCTCCTTGAGGCATCTCCTACTGTGTTTGAGAACAATGAGGGAAGCTTGCCTCCTTCCCTCCCCTGAGGCAGTGCTCCCACTTCCCGGAAGGCCCCGGAGGGGGTTAGACACAGTGCTGGCCCCCCACCCATGCTCACTCGGGAGGCTGGGTGGGGCACAGCACTGGGGTGCTGGTGCTGCTGGTCCTGGGGCCACACTCGGAGCACCGCTGCCCGAGGCCTTGAGCAATCAGAGGCTGTACCCCTTTCTGGGAGCTGCACTGATAAGTCATAGGCTCTTGAGCCACTTGGGGCTCATGGTTGTCAACCATGACTATGGTTTGGGCTGCGTCTGCCTTGCTTTAGGCCTGCCTTTGGGCAGACTGTGCATGTGTGGGGCACAGAGATGAATCAGAAATGCTGCCCTCTCCGAGGGACGGTCCCCTATGAGGGGAAAACAGGCAGAGGACAGTGCAGCCTGCAGGGTCTGGGTGGTGGAGGGAGAGAGGTCTCCCCAGGCAGAGTTTGCTGGAAGGCAGCCGCCAGAGAGCTTGGGCTGCTGGTCTGCACATAAGCACCCAGCTGGGTCAGCCTGGGCACAGAGCAGAGGGCAGTGCACAGAGCACAAGGCTTAGTCAGACCCGCGCTCCCATTCCTAGCCCTGTGTGGCTTCTGCGAGTTACCCCGCCTCTCTGAGCTTCTGTCTGCTCATCTGCAGCAACGCCTGCCTTGCTGGATGGCTAGGACAGGTAGAGGCAAAAAATGTCAGGAGCCCAGGAGAGTAAAATAAATGGACTCGATAAATGGGAGCTTCTACCACTGGAGAGTTTGGGTGTTTGAAGAGACAGTGCAGGGATGGACTGCCATATCCACCCCTGCAGTAACCACACCCGCCAACAGGATTGCGGGCGTTCAGTGAGCTCAGCTACTTCAAGCACACAGTAGGTGATCACTAATGCTGGCTCGCATTGTTTTTAGTCCCCAGATGGGGGCAGTATAACATGGTGGGAAGTGCACGGGCTGAAGCCAGGCCCCCTAGGGCGTGGATCCCAGCTGTACTAGCGTGGGTGGAAATTACGACACCTGTTTGTGCCTCGGTTTCCTCATCTGTAAAGTGAGACTAACAGTAGTACCTGCCTCACGGGGTCGTTGTGAGGACCTGATGAATTCATCTTGTGTGGGGGCTGTCACCTCATAACTGTCAACAAATGTCACTGTCACCCCTGCCATGCAACCTGCTTAACCCAGGACCGGGGGGCTTGAGGGTCCCTAGGATGACTTTGCCTTTCCTCAAGTAAGAGGGAGAGAGAAGCAAGGCAGCGACTGCCCAGAGGGCTCCCCTGTCCTTGGAACCGCCTCTCCCACTTGCCCTCTGTCTAGTTTCCCTGCCTTAGCATAGCACTCAGCTCCCTCGCTGGTAGAAGAGAGAGCGGCTGCCCTCTGGCAGCCTCGGTGCTTGTACAGCGCTCCCCCAAACAACTTGTCTGCGTCTCTTGGGCAGTCATTGAACCAACCTGGGGAAACCTTGCACAATCAGTTGCAATTTAGACTCCTGCCCTGGCCCTGGAGATTCAGATTAAAGTTAGGTAAATGTGCCTCCAAGTTTTAGCCCCCTCTCTTCCTCGGGAGGGGTTGGTAGGACAGAGTGGGGCATCCTGGTTGATGTGCTCGGGGCGCTCTGTGGCACCCAGACGTTGCCATGGGGGGGCGTCACTTCCCCTCTAGGGCTAGGTCCTCCACCCCAGGGCTAAAGGTGCACAGATCATGACCCTCCTTGGTGCAAGAGGGGAAGTAATAGTGATGTGTGAACATCCAGTGGTCACTGTGAGGATGGGTCAGTCCTCCGTGGTGCCAGCTGCTCTCCAGGTGAGCAATGAGCATGCATCAGCTGAATGCTGAAACATTGGTGTTTCTCTCTAACGACCTCTGGAAGTAAAGATGCCAGTTGGAGTTTAAGCAGAGCAGGAGAGGAAAAAATCGACAAATGAGATAGTTGACGGGGAGAAAGCCATTCTGGTATTTCCACCACACGCTTGGTGCTTTCCACCTTTTGCTCGCTTAGCACGTGTAGGACCTTTGAGACGGGAGCAGTTGGGATTCCCATTTACAGAGGAGGAGGCGGAGGCCCAGGGGCCCGTGAGAAGGGCGGAGCTGACCTGTGAATCCAGATCTGCCCCGTCCATCCGAAGCCCCTGCTGAGGGCCTCCGAGCGGCGCAGAGTCTCTGAAGCTCTGGACGGGCCTGCCTAGGCACACGTGGCTTTTCTAAGGAGGGTTTCAACTCTTTGGTGAGTGGACCGACCTCCTTTGCAGAAACTTTTTAGGATGCTGATGTGAGCTCTAGGTATAGGGAAGCAGTTAGGAAAAGACAGGGGCTTTGGACTGAGGTCCAAGTTTACATTTCAGCCCCTCATTGGCTGTGCATCCTGGGACAAGTTACTTAACCTCTCTGAGCCGCAGTGCTCAGAAATCATAAGCCCTACTGTGCTGGGTGACTGTGAGAATAAACCAGACTGTCTATGTACGTAAGTGCTTTGCACACAGGACTAACACAGCCAGTGACTGCGGTGATGAAAATGGTGGGCAAACTGAGGGTGAGAAATAGCTCTGAGCTGGTGGGTTTAGCCTAGTGGGTCTGAGTTCTGACCTCTTGACCTCTGTGGCCTTCGGGCCTGACCTGCCTCAAAGAGGGGCAGACAGGGCCAGGTGAGAGGATGAGCTGGTGGTGCTGCATGTGGCCAGGCTGCCCCAGGACAGGGCAAGCCAAGGGGCAGTTCCAGCACGACCCTGCTGTCACAGACAGGGTTAAGAGGCGCATGGCCTGAAACCAGCCTCCAGACTCGGCAGGGAGCGGGAGAGCACTGGGTCCCGCAGGCAGATCTCACAGTGTCCTCTCCCCGTTGCCTGCCTTAAGCTTCAGGTGAAGGCTTTAGGATAGGAGATGGCTGAGATGAAATCCCTTCCTCGGCTCAGCCTTACAGTTCCTCAGCGGCTCAAGCCCACCCTGGAAGGGGTCTCCCAGGGACAGAAGTGACTGAGGCCAGGGAACAGCGTCCAGGCAGCAGAGGCTCCTGCGGAAGCCAAGTGTGAGCCTCTCCATGGGATTCAGAAGTCCCCGTGTGCCCGGCTGCCTGCACTGTTCTCGCGTCCTCTCTGGGCTGGAGCCTCGAGGGTGGGCCGAGCAGAGAAAGGAGGAGATGAGGAGGGTCCAGAAGGGTCCCTTTCCCCTTCTGACTAAGAAAGGGAGGTCTGTCAGTTCTGGGGAGAAAGCCGTTTGTGGTTGATTGATTCTTTGGATCCTCTTGCCGTCAGATTCGCAAACACTCGGCCTTCGCTGCTCTTCAGCCCCCTGAGGCCGACCGCCGCAGGCTCGGAAGGGAATGCACTTTGCACCAGGTCATCTTCAGTCTTCTACCTGAGAACTGAGGTCAGCTGGGGACCCCCTCTGCCTCCACCTTGACATAGGAGGCCCCGTATTACTCACACACACAGCCCCCTCCAAGGAATGTTCCAGAATGATGACTTATGTTGTGGGTGACACATCTCCACAGTGCTCCACATGCTCCATTTCTGGGTCTTGATCCATGTGCCTCGACTCATCCCTTGTCTTCCCCTGTCCGTCCACCCCTACCAGGCCGTGTCACACAACCCCTGGGATCAAGTAGAAACTAAGAGGTGTTTTGGGTTTTCCCAGAGAATGAAATGAAACATAAGATTGAGTTATAGCTCTATGGATTGGCTGGATTTGGTGAAATGTGGTTTAAACCCTCCAGTGGAAATAAAACCAAGACCCAGCACAGCCCGCTGGGAAGTGACGGCACTGTGTGTCTCCATGAGGACCACGTTCTCTTAAAGAAAGCCCTTTGCATCTCTCCAGTAACGCTGGGCGGATGGCGCAAAATCCTGAGAGCCAATGAGGAAGACGGCCCAGCCCTGGCTCTGCGGTGGGCAGGTTTCAGTTACTGAGATTTCTGGCAGGGACTGGAGGAATAGGGCTGTTTCCAGACGTGGGGCTTCCCCTTTTCTGTAAGGGTCTCTCGGGCTTCCGTAGGGTTGGGAGCAAAGAAGCAGAAAAGGTCAGACACTTGCCCGCATCCGGGTGAGAAGACATCAGGGTGCATTCTTCCTATGAGGACTCACGGCCCTCTCCGGCCGTCCCCGTCTCCTCCACACACCTCTGTCTCTGGGTTTCCCGGGGATCCAAGCCCCTCTGTTTCCAGCACCCAGCATTCCACCAGCCCCCTTTCCTCCCAGCTGGCACAGTTGCTCCCATCCCAGCGAGCTTCTGGTCACCAGAGAGCAGGCACAATTGTTCCCCTTCCAAAGACCCAGGGACAGACGCAGGCTGGACTTGGGTCACCCGGAGATGTCTATTTTTAAACCTCCCCGATAAGCACAATCTACCCTGCTCAGCCCAGGCCACACTCCACAGCAAAGCTAACTCTCCCAGGGGCAAACTGAACATTTCCTGTACCAGCCAGACTGGAAAACTGGCCCAGAGGAGGAATAGGGGCTCCAGGGCCAGCCACTGGTCCTGAAGGGTCCAGCTCACAGGCTGTTTTAACAGCTAGAACTTTCACTACTTTGCGTGTGTGTGTGTGTGTGTGTGTACCAAATTGACTCACCTCAAGGAGTGTTCTCGTACAGCAGGGGTTGGCAAATTTTTTCTGTAAAGGGCCATACAGTAAATGTTTTTATTTTTGCCAGTCATATGGCCTCGGCCATCATAGCCATGGACAATTCGTAAATGAATGAGTGCCAATAAAACTTTATTTACAAAACCAGGTGCCGGGCCCATGGCTGTGGTTTACTAACCACTGTTGTAAAGGGAACACAAGTGCTGGAAAATTGGACCTCATTTAGCACAAACATTGTTTAATCTGCTATCCAGGATTCCTATACTTATGGATTTTTAAAAATATTACTTCAAATAGAGTTTATTATAATTGGGTTAGATGTGTTGAAAGAAATGGTCCATAATTTAGTTTTTTAAAAAATAGCCTTTATTTTCTAGAGCAGTTTTAGGTTCACAAGAAAACTGAGCAATTGAGTGAAAGGTATAGAGATTCCCCACAGAGTCCCTGCCCCACCACGTGCCTAGTCTCTTCTATTATCAACATCCATGGGGGTGTTTCAAAGTCCGAAATAATAATTTTTAAAGCTATCTAGCTTTCCACACATCTTCAGTATTGCTGTTGTCAATGATCAATTATTTTCCAGGAGAAAAATATATGATTTTAGATTTGACCAAGCCCACTCTGTGGAGTCCGGTTGGAGACCCCCAGGGTGTGGGAGAACATGCAGGCTGTGGGGGCCTCCATGTGGAGGACACACATGCTCTCAGAGTCCAGGGGCCAGAGTGTCCAAATGACCAAGTGTCCTCTTTGTTACAGTTGGTGGGCTCCTGCCCGCTGGGGGACACAAGACAGCCAGTCTCCTGCCATAGAACTTGTGATCGTGGGGTCGTCCCCATTTGGCAACACAGAGACCCGGGCACATCCACAGGCTTGTGCCTGCTCAGCCATGCGGGAGTAGCGTGCCCTGACAGACGCATGTAAGGACAAAGTTACACACATCTGTACCGTGTACTCTGTACGGCATACCCTTAATGGTCTACACAGCAATCCAGCACCCACGGCACACCTAGCACACCGAGAACCTCAGCCCCGACGTGCTCCTTGCCACTCACAGCGCCCTGCATGGTGCCCTGGCACAGAACTGCGTCCCAACACCGCGGCCCAGAGTGACTGTCCCTGCCTACGCTAAGAAACCAGACAAGGATCTGCACCCTACCTTCCGCTCTCCACGCGTTCCGGTTGCTTGCTCTTCAGGCCTCCCCAGGAACCGGAGGGAACTCCAACTCGTCCAGCAGCCCGGCTCTGCCCAGCAGTCAAAACTTCTTCCCTCGTTAGCTGGGCTGCCCAAAGATGACAGGGAAATGGATTCAAGAACCAGGCCTCTTATTTTTCACAAACCTGCCCACCTGAGGAAAAGCAGCGACCAGAAGCTGGCCAGACACTGGAAGTCCGTGAAGCGTACCTAAATAGAGACCCAGCCGGGGGAAACCAAATGGTGTTCTTGGTGGGGAAGAGGCAAACAGTCCGCACTGCAACACCCGCGTGGTGTCAAGTAACAGTCAGATTAAACAAACAGCCTCAGCAGCTATTTTTACATCCAGATCGGCCACGGGTAATAGATAACTTGGGGAGTGAGAAATTGCATGCCGCTCAGCGGGACCCTAACCACGATTCCAGCTTCCATCCAGAACGATTTCTAAAGCTAGTCCAGCACCTAGATTCAAATAAAAATATCCCAAGGTGCAAAGGAAAACATTTGTTTAGGGAAATATTAAAAACACGAGAGTGTGTGTCTTGGAGCCGGCGCCTGGAGGCCTGCTGATGTCCCGGGGCAGAAATAGCCCGTTTCATCATCAGCTCGGAGGACCGCAGCCTGCATTCCTCGAGTAAGGAGCCGTACTCTGCTGTGCTTTTGGAGCAAAATAACATGCCCAGCTGCAGGCTGGGAGAAGGCCAGTCTGGGGTTTCAGGGTGAGAGTGGCAGAAGGAAATGAAATAATCAGGGAAGAGGCAAGGTAAGTGCTCCTTGGTGAGCCTGGCCCTGGCAGGCCCAGTTCTTTGCAAGGTCCAAGGGCCAGTGGACAGGTCTTGTCCTGCCAGGTGGGAGCTCCCCTCTCCATCTCTGGGAGGGGCTGGCCCAATGGCTGCTTGCTGTCTTGGTCTGGGGTCACTTGCTCCCCAAACTGCCTGCAGAGCCCCAGACATCTTCCAACCCTTACGCCTTTGCTCATGCTGGGCCAGCTCCTGGGTGCCCTCTTTTCCCTCCCCAAGTTAGCCCCTGGACAGTCCACTCACTGCCAGGATTTAAAGAAAGAGTTTTTTTCTTTTTCCAAGAGCCTTTCTCACACTCCCCTGCCCCGTGGCCAGGGAGAGCAGAGGAGCCCTGTCCCCACCGCGTGCCCCGCCCTGTGCAGTGCTCAAAGCCCTTGGAAGTCTGCGTGGTGTGGTATCTCTGTATCTATTTGTGCACGGCCCCTCTTGCCCCCTTGGGCTCCTCGTGGCCAGCAACCTCTGTCCCAGCCCCAACTTGGGGCCTGGCACTGCCTCCAGCCTTGAACTCACTGGTGGCCAGGGTGACAGGGATGTGGGTCTATGCACTTCAGCTTGAAGCAAGTCAGAAAGAACAGCTCCTCGTTGTCCCACAGATGGAAGGGTCAGACCCTAACCAGCGGGAGTATCTAACCCCTCCCCCCAGAGCCTCGATACTTGCCTTTTGCCCAGAGAACTTAAGACCTTGCTGTGGGGACACCTGCGCACTGGTCGGGACTCGGAGATGAGGTTGGAGAGAGGCCCAAAGGGAACCGCTTGATTTTACTCACCTACCTCTCCCACTTGTCAAAACCAACACCAGCCCACCTGCCAGACGAAAAGAATCAACTTGAGATGTGAGCCAGCATTAAAAAACCAAAACAAAACATAAGATTTGGAACCCCCGGCCCCTTGCACTTCCTAGCTACTTGACACCAGCCAAATCACTGAACCTCTCTGTGCCTCAGTTTACTCATCTCTAGGATGGACAGATTGCCTCTGCTCTGTGGGTTGAAGATCAAATGAGTTCACGTACATGGATATGCTTGCATACTGCAAAGCTTCTCAAATGTCAGTCATTTGCTATTTTTTTCCACAATTTTTGCCACATCTTCAACCATCTGTACCATCATTTACTTACTATTTTTCTGTAAAGAGAATTTAAATTGACCTTTTTTTTTAAAAACAGAGCTTTATGGTCAACAACAATACCCGTGAAATCATGGATTTGATATTCTAGTTAAATTTTTTTCCTTTTACATATTGAAACAAATTTATAGCCGGTTCGTATGTTGTCTGTGCTTGACCCGTCATCTTGTTCCAGATTTTAGGAAAGGCTGCATTTTGTGGAGGACTTTGCTTTGGGGTACGCGTCTCATGAACTGAAAAGAGTCAGAGGCCCGATTTTCCTAACTCGCTTTCCTCCCGCTCCTCGTACGGTTCTTCCCAGCTTACTTTTAATTCTTTGCAGGTGGAGAGCATGACCTCATGTCTGGCTTAGGATCCTAGAAGCAGGGAGCTTTGCTGTGCGGCAGGAGCTGACAGTGTTTGCTTGAAGTGGCTGATTGAGCAAGGGAACTCACGAGGATGACCCAGGGAACATTCGGGGGGCAGGGCAGTGGCCGGCCGTTTTGCCAACGACGTCAGCAGGAGGGGTCGGGAGAGAACAATAAAACGCAGTTGACACACAAGAGCCTGTCCTGGGGGCAGGAGCCCTCAGAACTTGGCCGGGGACCCCATCCAGCTAGCCGGACCACAGCTGACCACTGAAGAATCCGATGTCTCCCAGAATGTGCCTCCACCTGCCCTGTGCCTGGGACCCCCGTCTGGTTCAGTCACTGCGGGTGCACGGGCGTGGACCACCCCAGCACAAAGCACAGCCAGAGAGCTCAGCCCGAGCCCTGGGCCGGGAGCTCAGGGTTCGCATGAGTCAGAGCTGGCATCTTTCCGGAGGACGGGCCCAGGCAAAGTGACCATTCTCTCCCAGTCCAGGAGCTGTGAGCTGCGTGGAAAGAATGTGAATGAAGACACAATTCTAAATGTAGAATCACGAACGCTATGTGAGCCGGCTCCCTCGCCGTCCAGAAAAACAAGGCCTGCTTGGACATTCTGCAGGGGCATAAATAAAACTGTCCTCAGGCGGCGTGCGGCGGCGTCGCATCCTTGCAGGGACTTCGCCGGCCCCGACTCTCAGCAGAGCCCCTGGCACGTTGTGGGAGCTGCCCACCTGCCTAACTGCGTGGGGGAAAACGGCTTTGCTCTTGCCTGGACGTGAGATGCTTGCTAACTTAATTTTGCAGCAAATTCACTCTGTTCTGCCTCTATTAATTAGAAATGTCCAAAAGCTGGTAATGAGGGCAAAGCAGAATGGGTCCTTCAGGCCGTTTTCTGGTTCTGGGGGTTCGAAGCTCATATCCCTGCAAATAACGTGAAGCAGTTCCCCCGACTCTTCCGCCCCGGGACGTGGCTGTGTGGCACTGCTGGTCAGGAGGACTCAGAGACTTTTCTTCTCTGGGGCTGAGCCTTCTTCAGGAGTCATTTCTGTAAACTTCTTCAGGAGGCTGGTACATTCCCGGGCTTAATAATAATCATGACAACAGCATAATGATGCCAACACACACATATAACACCCTTCCTCTGTGCCCTGCTCGGTTCTGAGTCCTTACATAAGTTGAAGCACACACCGTACACTCTTTATCTTAGGGCCTGGACCGATTTTCTTCCATCCCCACAAATTGCTACCTGTCAGGGAGCTGGGGAAAGATGAGATAGGGGACCCGTATTTCCTGGGCACCATTATGTGCCACACACTGCTTGTGCTTTTTCTCACTAAATCCTCCCACTATTCCCTGTGTGATGGCCATTCATGCCCCCTCTTTACAAGCGAGGAAACTGAGGCTTGCAGAGGCCCTGGATGTCACACAGCTAATGGTGGCACTGAGGATGCAGACGAGGGTTTGTCCACCTGCCTGTCGAGCCTAAATGTCTCCATTGTACGACACCCCCTCCGCCCCCCCTAGCTAACCACTCTCCCAGCCTAAGTCCAGGGAACATGAACTCCCTTCATCCACCTGCTCTTCTTGCCTCTCCCTGGCGAGAGAGCAGAGCCTGGCCAGGGTACCTCCTTAGCTACTGATTTGTTATGGGAACGAGGGGATTCTGTACGTCAGTGTCGGCACAGTGAAAGTGTGTCCTCGGCAGGAGGGGGCGCCACTGGAGGAGGCACTTGTGGAGCTCAGGCCCCCTGGGCCGCTCACCTGCGGAGGGGCCTGAGCAGTCGGACCCCTCCTTCAGATGGATTCTTTACCAGGAACTCTGCGGTGGTATCCTCGTGAAGGGATGTCACATGATAATGAATATCCAGGGCCTAGATCAGAGGGACTGGATTTACTGAGGCGGGGAGGCCCTGTTTGCAGCTCACAGGTGGAAAACAGCCCCCTGACCCAGGTCACTGAGGCCCCTTCCCTCAGCTGCCGCTCTCCCAGTGTGACCAGCCTGGTCTAAGATGGCACTGTCACAGTCAGTTGAGGGTCACCCGGGCCAGGAGACTCTCTTTAAGGCCTTTCCTTCAGGATTCTTTGCTTAGCTCTTTACAATGAAAGATTTAAATGAAAGAAACAGAACCTGTGCTGTGAAATGGAGTAAATCCAGTTTATTAAATTCCTACCAAACACCAATAAAATCCTGGTGACCAACTGGGAGGTCGGCCACCAGCACATCTGGAGTCTATGGAAATCACCTCTCCACATGGAGGGATCTAGAAATCCAGAGTCAGGAGGAGCTGTTGGGGGTGTGCTCTACTCTCTAGAGCACGGGTCAGCAAACTTTTTCTGTAAAAGGCTAGAGGGTAAATGTTTTCAGCTTTGCAGGGCAGATGGTCTTTGTCACAGCTGCTCAGCTCGGCTGTGGAAAGCAGTCAGAGAGGATCTGTTGACAAATGGGCATGGCCGTGTTCCAATAAAACTTTATTTATGGACATAGAGATTTGAATTTCATATAATTTTTACATATGACAAACTATTCTTGTTTTGATTTCCTCCCCCTAACTATTTAAATATGTAAAAACCATTCTTGGCTCACAAGGCTGTACAAAAACAGGGCAGGACCGACGAGATCATGGGCCACAGTGTGACGACCCCAAGCCACTCTGTCCACTTCATCACCACCAACCACATGTGGCTAACGAGAGCTTGAAATCTGGCTAGTCTGAATCGAGATGTGCCGTAAGTGTAAAACACACAGTGAATTTCAAAGACTTAGTACAAAAAAAAAGAACATAAAATAAAATATCTCCTTAGTAATGTTCTACATTGAATATTGTATTGAATCTGTGTTGAAATGATAATACTTTGGATATTTTGGCTTTAATAAAATAGATTATTAAGACTGTTTTTCACGTTTTTTACTTTTTTACTGTGGCTACTGGCAAATTTAAATGACACATGTGGCTCACAGTGTATTTCTGTTGGACAGCGCTGGGCCGGCTCTTCTCCTGGTCTCAGACCCTGTCCCTCATCGCCCACGGTGTCCATTAGGCCAGTCTGTTCCTGGATCAGGGCTGATGTGCTCATGGTGAAAGTGTCTCAGCTTCCCCATCATCAACTGCTCTGAGTTCAGATGTTAAGCAGGAACTTTGTGTTCCTAGACCACTACTATTGTTGTTTCTATTTGCTTCTATCATTATCTCTAAAATATTGGACCTTAAGAAATTAAACTTTCTGCTGATGAAATAAAAATGGTGAGAGTTATCATTTACCAAGCACCTTATGGACGCTGGGTTAGGTGTCTTATACACAGTGTGTACTTTGATCCTCACAGCCACCCTGGTTCCAGATGCAGAGCAAGGTCAAAGAAGTGAATTCCCTTGCCCACAATTATGTAATGGGCAGCAGAGCTGCTCTCAAAGTCAGGTCTCCCTGTCTCTCCAGACTGCATTTTTTCCCGGTGCACATAATCATGAAAATGCCAGGAAGGAGGGCCTTCCTGGAAGAATTGCTTCTCTCTACGGTGAGGTGGTGGCAGGATCACACAGAGCAGCCTGGCTGTGGGCAGAGGGGATCTAGAGGCAGGGCTGGAGTGCAAAGTCCAAGTTCACCCTCTTGCTGCTCTGCACCCCCGGGCATTTCCTGCTCTCTTCCCCACAGCAGCAGCTGGAGAGGAAGGCCGTTGTTGGACCGTCCCACATGCACTTCTGACACAGGGATAGCAGGATTGTTTCGACCTCAGAGATGGACCAAGGTAAGAATCACGACTCTCATACTGGCTCCAGCCACCCTGGCCTCCTTGCTCCTCTTCATGTGTCAATTCTATCCTGCCACAGGGCCTTTGCACCTGCTGACCCTCTGCTTGGAGCACTCTGCCCCTGATCTTTACATGGCTCCTTCTTTCTCCCCATTCAAACATCAGCTCAAGTGTCACTTCCTCAAAGAGACCTTTCCTGACCGCCCCCCGTCGGGGGCCTCACCCCCGACCCCAGTCGGCCTCTCTCATGCCGCCCAGTTCATAGCCTTCATGGCACTGATTGCTAACAGAACTGCCACTTCTCTGGTCATGGGTCTGTGCTCTGTCTACATCCTCCCCAGAATGCAAGCTCTAGGAGGACTTGACTTTGTCTGCCTTGTTCTCCCCTGCACTAACATGTGCTAGCGAATGAATGGGGGGCACTGGAGGTGAGGGGGGCTCCTTACTGCCTTGCATCTCTCCCTGCCATTGCGGACTCAGAGTGCTGGGCTTATCTCAGAGCAGTGGTTCTGGAATCACCTGGAGGGCTGGTGAAAACACAGCCCTCCCTCAGGTGTGCATTTCTGACAAGTTCCTGGGTGCTCCTTACGCTGCTGGTCCAAGGACCACACTTGGAGAAGAAAGAGCTGCTACAGGACAAGCTGGGCCAACTCCGCCCTTCAGCTATTGCTACATATTATTACCTGGGCACTGCTGTTCCAGAGTGTCTGCGTACTCAGCTGGACTTGACAGACAGTTACTGAGCACTCACTGCATCTCAGGTACCACCAGGTGCCTTCTCATTGACAATCTCCCTCCATCCTCGCTGCATCTCTGAGGATGATCTACAGGTAAGAGAGCTGAGGCAGAAGGAACTAATGGACGGCCCAAGGTCACAGAACTAGGAGAAGGTGAGTCTTGGGCTTGAATTCAGGGACGTTGGCACTCAGCCCAGGTAGGCTCCCACCCTGCCCTATAGAGAGACAGATACAGATAAAGCAAATTAGTACGTTAATGTCATTAGAAAGCAAGATTTTCTTTTTAATGTTAGAGAAATCAAAATGATAAGTAAAACCCAGTACTTGTATATTGGAATGTCAATATAAAGAGATTATATAAAGTTAAATATAAAAAAATCAAATATAAAATCAATATAAAGTATACAAGATATACTTTTTCTTAAAAAAAGAAAAGTATTTCCTACTGAAAAGGCCTGGAAACAATAACCAACATAATAGTGATGAATCTTCTTTGCACCTGGATATTTGTCTCAAAAATCCCTGATCTGGAGCAGAAAATGTATCAGAAGAGTCTGGAACCCCTTGTCACACCAAAAGGCAGGTGGGCTAAGGAAAACTTCTGGGCTGATATCAAAGGAACTAAGGAGCCGACTTGAAGACGTTACCACCAGCAAAAGGTGGAGCAGTTTTTACATCAGCAAGAATGAAAACCTCGATGGACTGTAATGCATTGAATACGTTTAAACTCACGTGTTCACAATGATACTGAACGAAATGACAACTGCAACGACCCACCGTGGTCCCCTTGGGGGATGTAGGGAGCAGCTTCATTCTTCTGAAAAGCGGAAGAGGGTCAAGTCCCTAACTTGCCTTTCCTGTATGAACTGTATCAAATAGCATAGAGAACCATGTGATGGAGGAAGGAGGGTTTCTCTGATAAAGAAAGAAGGGCAGAAGTAGAATATTATCATTTTTCAAACCTCTGACAAAACAATGGATCAGGATGACAATCGCCAACAGGCCTTCTGTGAAAACACGCAGTGCCTATGAAGTATTCTTGCCAAAAAATCAAACCTAAATCAGAACAGGCCTCTAACCCTGGATTTTGCTACCAGATTACAGGAATAACAGGGACAGAGGAAACTGTTAAATGACACCATGAGGAAGCAATCAGAAAAATCCAGGGTGTGGAAAACTCTATAGGACAAGCGGCCAATTTCTTCAACAAATAAGCCGTCAAGCTCAAGACAGATGGGACCTGTTGCTTAGCAGACGCTAAGGAACACATCGACTGAATGCCACAAAGAGACCCTCTTTGGATCCCATTTCTGACAAACCATCCACAGCAAACATTTATAAGACAGCCTGCGAAATTTGAACACTGCCTGGTATTTGATATTCAGGACTCACTGCTAATGTTTTAGGCATGATAATAGTGTGTTAAAAAAAAAGAAGCCTTATTATTTAGTAAGACCTATACTAATATCTATGGATGAAATGATATGAAATCTGGGACTTATTTCTAAGTAATGCAGTGTAGGGGGAAATGGGCTGGAGTACACAAAACAAGATTTTTGCTATACTATCTTCTTAAATTCTGTATACATTTGAAAAGTTCCATAATTTTAAAAATGAGAAAATTCTCTGGGGCAGGGAGGAGAGAAAGAGAGGGTCAGAGCAGCTGAGGGGTTGGTGGGAGCTCCAGGGAAGGCGAAAGATGCAGGGAGTCAGAGAACATGGGCGGTCAGTGGGCTCTGCTGGAGCCAGGCGGAGATCTGAGACTGTCCCTCGGGCCACGTGGAAGAGGCCGTGGCACCTGGGCCTGCCTGGCCCGTCCCGTAGACTCCAGTCTGTCTGGTCACCTCACTTAGGGTTATTTGATACAAAGTGGCTTCAACGAGGCCAATGCCTCTACAAACATTGGCAGGGACACAAAACATCAGAGACAAACGTCCGATTTTAGAGTTTGGTTGACTAAGGCTACGCTTAAAAATTAAAATAGAAGAAAATATTTATGGTAGATTGTTAAGTAACCAAGTAAAAATGGAGTTTATATATTAATATTAAAACATGTCTATTCATAGAAAGGAAAAAAAACTGTAAAATGTAGTTACGTAAAGAAAGTCTCAAATAATTTATCACCGAGGGCTAGGTAAAACAATACCTAAAACCAGTGGATATTGTTTTGTAAGCAGGATATGTGTGTGTGTGTTGATTTTTTCTTCTTCTTTTTTTAATGGTAATGCATCTCGCATTGAGATGATTTGCAGCAAGGTGAAGAAAACCTGTTCCTACTTTTGACAAGAGCTTATAGTTGGCCCAACTTGCCGGGAAACCTGAGTCCAGAGTTTCAGTGAGATACTTTCCGTTCCCTCCTGCACGCCCTGCTGGAGCCAGGCAGAGGTGAGTGGCTAATTTCACCGGTGATGTTAACACCCCTGGAATGGATGTATGGGATGATGGGGCTAAAAATACCCCAGTGCAGGGGGAGTTTCTCTAGAAAGCTCGGAGCTGTCTACCTTCTCCCAAGGGCTGGGGAGGTCACTTTCCAGTGGCCAGGGCTGTGACGTGGCGACTATGTCTGGGGCAAAAGCTGCTTCTTGGACCCTTGCACGTCCCAAGGTCCCTTTAAAGGCATTGTCTTTGCTGCAAAGGGTCACCGTGGGACCCTGGAGGGAGTCGGGAGGGTGCTCATGACTATGGATGGGCCACCCAGCTCATGTACCTTTAATCCCATCAGAGCTCTGAGCTTCCTCTTGGGAAACGGAGGGTCAAGGCTCCCTCCCCACACCTCAGCTCCACCAGAGGAGGCTCATTTGCATTCTCCTGTCCAGTTTTAGAGCAGAGAGCAAGAAACAGATACCCACACAGGGACCAGGACTGGCTTGAGCACCTTGCTAGGTTGGGACAAAGCCAGACTGTGCATTCTCAAATGAGTGGCTTTGCAGGTCACCACCTCCCCTCCAGATTCGCTATCTGACATTCAGGTCCCAACTCCCTAAGACTAGCCCTGCTTCCAGAAGCTTCCAGAGGCTTCCAGATGCTAGAATTCAGGGAGCTGTGAGGTTTTCACACGACTTCCTAAGCATCCACTAGTCACTGTTCCTTTGGCATGAATGGTGCTGTCTGGTCTGAAGAGGGCTCCCCATCACTTTATGGGGCACTGGTTCTCAGTGTTGCCCTTTGAGGAAGGCTCAGCAGCCTGTCACCCTCCAGTTTCCAGCAGAGGGAGCAGGATCTTGGGGACTTATGGAAGTCACATAGCGAGTCCAGCAGATAACAGGGCTGTGCCAGACCCTGAGCGCACACTCCTAGGCCAGGGGCTGTCCCTGCTCTTTCCTGGTCTTTGTGGAGGGACTAGCACACACCTTTGCTTGTTACATTTCTGGCTCTGAGCTCCCGACCTCCAATTTGCCTAGTGCAGCCATGACCAGATGTGGCCCAAAGGCCGCAGGAGGTTTTTGCTCTCCAATAATTTGGATTGACTAGCAGCACTTAAAAATCAGGAAATTTTTGTGGGGCAGCCGCATTCTGGCTCTGTTTAATGACGGTTGGGCATTCCTGCATGGGGGGCGGGAGCTGGGGCCGAGTGGGGCTGCCCCTTCAGACAGGGTATCCATTCTCCTGCTGGCCACCAGCTAGCTTCACTCATTTACGTAACCCGCCAGGACTGAAGTCTTCGGTGTTTGCAACTCCATTCTAAGCAGCAGATGGCTTAGGCTGTGTTGGAGAGGGGTTGCCGATGGCAACAAAGCTAACATGTCTCAACATCTCCCCTAAAACCAGCTGCAGGGCCGGACCCCGAACACCCGGCCCCGCCACCCTCCTCACTACTGGACACCCTCGAACACTTGGAGAACTGGGTGCCATGTTGAGCTGAATGAAGCCTTGAAGAGGACATGAAAGGGGAAGCCAGAAAGTGTTCTGCCAGCATTAATACTAAATAAGGCTTATCTTCAGAAACATTTACCTGCTGTGAGCAGATATGTCTTCGTGAAATATGAAATCCACCCAAATTTATTAAAACTGCCTGTGTAGTAGAGGGAACTCAAATGGAGCAGCCTCCGTTAGAGCCTCATTATTATGATGGCATTATTTATTTATATCCTACCCTAAGACAGACATGATGTAATCCAGTAATTAAGATTGTTATGATTGAATATTTATTAAGCACCTCCAATAAGCCAGTCACTGATTCACATAAAATGAGTCTTTACCCTCAAGAGCTCCCATCTTGCTGCCATGGGGAGCAAGTGCCTCTCATTGGGGAGCAGGGGGGAGTTTAATGGATTTTGTCTTCCCTGAGCAAGCCTGAGAAATGACGCTGATCAGAAATTGGACCCAGTTTAGTCTCGCTGTTCAATCTGAATGAAATGAAAGTAATCCATCGCTGGCTTAGAAAAGAGATGGGCGGGCAGAGGGGCTGTCCCCCTGAAATGCCTCCAGTGAGGAGCGAGGCCTGCCAGAACCCAGCGAGGGGCAGGGCTGTGGCCTCCTCTGGCCCCCACCCCCGGGGGCACAAGGCATGAGCGGCTTGGTCTGCTTTATAACTCATCCCGGGTCTAGATTGGGTTGCTCTCTTGTACTTCTCGTAAAATTCACCCCACTCTGACACATCACAAGCCAACATTTGCTGGGTCCCTACTGTGCCAGGGGCTGGGGCTGCGGTGGGGAACCAGACACAGCCTCAGGCCTCCCAGAAGCCAGTTCCCTGCACAAGGCCCCGCGGGGAGCTCTCTCCATTGGCCCCCTCTCCAACTCCTCCAAAACAGCCTGTGAAGGTTCCGCAGCTTCTTCTCTCTCTGCTCTCCCTTCCTTTCTTCCTTCTTCCCCCACACTGGGCCACTTCTCCCAGGAAGGACCTGCTGGGTGGTGAGCTCGCAGCGTGGAGCCTGGATTCTGGGCTCCCCCTGCTTCTCCCTGCCCCAGGGCCTGGCAACTGTTTGTACAGTGAAAGAGTCAATGGATGAAACACAATCGTAAACGTGTGCCTGGCATCGATACATGAATTTCTGCGACCAGCTTTCTTCACTTACAGTTTTTCCCTCGCAGATTATTTCTGTGTTTGGGAAGAGAGTGGAATGTCCCTTGGGTTCTCTGGGGCCTTTGGAAGGAGATGTTTTGAAAACTGACACGTGCACGCCACGCTTCCCTGAGCACTAGCCCTGACTCCCACATGTGGTTCAGAAAACCTCCACTTCATCACGGAGGAGACCCTTGTTGTTTCCACAAATTGTCAGGGTTTTCTTTTCTGATGTTGTGATTGTTAAAAATTGCGGTGAAATACATATAACATAAAATTTACCACCATTTTTAAGTGTACAGTTCCGTGGCTTTAAGTGCATTCATGCTGTTGGGCAACCATCACCACTATCCATCTCCAGAAGTTTTCATCTTCCCAAACTGAAACTGTACCTATGAAACATCAACTCCCCCTCCCCTCAGCCCCTGGCAACCACCATTCTACTTTCTGATTCTATGAATTTGACTACTCTAGGCACTGCATATGAGTGGAATCATGCAGTATTTGTCTTTTTGTGTGTGTGTGAGGAAGCCTAGCCCTGAACTAACATCTGTTGCCAATCCTCCTCTTTGTTTTTTGCTGAGGAAGATTGGCCCTGGGCTAACAACCATGCCCATCTTCCTATACTTTATATAGCACACTGCCACAGCATGGCCTGACTAGCAGTGTGTCGGTCTGCTCCCAGGATCCAAACCTGTGAACCCCAGGCCGCTGAAGTGTAGTGCACGAACTTAACCACTACACCACCCGGCTGGCCCCATTAGCATTTGTCTTTTTGCGGCTGACTTATTTCACTTAGCATAATGTCCTCAAGGTTCATCTGTGTTGTATCCTATGTCAGAATTTCCTCCCTTTTTAAGACTGAGTAATATTTCATTGTATGTATGGACCACATTTTGTTCATCTGTTTCATCCATTGATGGACATTTGGGTTGCTTCCACCTTTTAGCTATTGTGAATAATGCTGCTGTGAACATGGGTGTACATATACCTGTTCAAGATCCTGCTTTCGATTCTTTTGGATTTATACCCAGAAATGGAGTTGCTGTATCATATGGTAGCTCTTTTTTCGATTTTTTACTGTTTTCCATAGTGGCTGCACCATTTTACACTCCCACCAACAGCGCTTAAGGGTTCGAATTTCCCCACATCCTCACTGACACTTCTTTTCTTTTCTTTCTTTCTTTTTTTATAGTAGCCATCCTAATGGGTGTGAGGTGTTCTCTTATTTTGGTTTTGATTTACATTTCCCTAATAATTAGTGATGTTGGGCATCTTTTAAAATGTCAGTTTTTAAAGAAGCATGCAAACATGACTTAATGAGGTTTCATTTGAAATGAGTTGACATATCGTGTGGTTTGTAACTAAGTCTTTGGATGGGGATGCAGGTGACCAAGGGTGAGATCCCAGGAAGGGATGCAAGCTGCAGGGGTGCCAGCTGTGCACTGTGATCACCTGTGGAACATTAGACACTGGGATGCTGTATCCCCCCGCCCCCTTACATTGCTGATTTAATTGGTTTGGGGCGATGCTCAGTCCTACATAGGGGAGGGTTGCAAAACTTCCACATAAATCCGATGGGCAGCCAGGCTGGGAACCACTGCTTCAAGTCGTGCTATTGTTTCCTCGGTGTGGGGAGCCTTTGGGGCAAGAGATGGGACGTAGCTGCCTGTGTAAAGTGGACGAACACCTTGCTTTGGGCAGGTTTCTCCCGGTGCTGGTGACGAGGGCCACACTAAGTCCATTTCTTCTTTGACACTTGTCCCGATGCCATCAGAAACCCCCGAAGTCTGGCTTCCAGGCCTTACGAGTTATTCATTACTAGGCTGGGGGATATCTCTTCTTTGTGGAAAAGATGCTGTCACTTATTACCCACGTGCCCACTTGGAGGGGACAAGGACCATTTGCTTTCATGTAAAATTTTTGCGATATGGACCTAGTGGTTAAGCTGCAGAGTTTCCCAACCATCTCTGATGATAAGACCGGTCTGGAGGGTTGCTCCAATCCCGGTTACCAGGCCTCTCCCTCGGAACCTCTAATTTGGTAAGTGTAGGTTGGGGCCAAAGTTCTGTTTTGTTTTGTTTTGAAATAAGCACCCAGATGATATTTATCTGGAGTTAGGAAACACTGCCCTGAAGTGTGTGGATGGTGGTGAGGGGAGTAGCTTCCCTTGGGTGTAGAACCCCTGCCCTGCATCATGACTATATGCTCTCCCTGCATGCCACCTCACTCTTAACTAGGCATTCTCTGTGTGGTCCCTGGGCCAGCACCTTCAGCATCTTGGATCTTGTTAGAAATGCAGATTCTCAGGCTCCACCGAATCAGAGATGGGGGTGGACCCAGAAGACTCTGTTTTCACAAGCCCTTCAGGAGAGTCTCCTGCAACCTCTCATCTTAACAAAGCATTTCATGTATCACCTCGTTCAGCCCCACATTTCACAGGTGGGAAACCAAGGCCCAGAGGGACAGCATGACTTGTCCCATCAGACAGTGAATGAGGAGCGAAGCTGGGACTCAAGCCCAGGGTTCCAGACTCTGGATTCAGGAGCCCCATGAGCTCCTTTCCCAGAGAGCATAGGGGTCTGGAGAGACAGGGCCTGGAGCCGCGGGTGTTCAGAAGGTTCTTATCCTTGATTCTACCCTCACTGCAAGGGATATGGAGAGCCAAGAATGGAAGGAATGAAATATATGCCTTACAGATATGCTTATCACATAAATTAGAGTATATTTGACCGACAAACACATAAACAATCCCCCATGTAAAGACAACCGTCTTCCCCAAACGCAAACCCCACCAATTACAGTCTAGGATTCTAAATTACACTAAAGAGGAAGAACTCTTTAAGACCAAGGATTACATAACCAGGCCAGTCAGACATAAATATGAGGCCACCAGCCAGGGCTTCAGTGAGAACTCTGTACACCAGAAGACGGGACTACCACTGACCACAGTTTTTAATTTGGAGCAAGATCCAGACCCAGACCTCAGCCTTCAGGAACTATTCTAGAAGAGTTTGCTCTTGAAATGCCAGGTCAACCCAGAGGGGAGAGGAAACCTCCAGAGCGTCTCAAGGCAGAGCTGTGACTCAGGGAGTGTTTTCCACCCCCACTAAGGAGTGTTGGCCACCCCTCCATGCCCGTCCCAACCCTTCCGGATTGAGAAGCAGTCAGAGAAGAGAAAAGGGCTGGCATCTGGCTTCATAGCCCAACTTGGCCTCTTACTAGCTATGTGGGTGCGGGCATGTTAATTATGCACTTGCTGCCTCGATGGTCTTATCTATAAAGTGGGTGTAATAATCTACCTGGCAGTTTTTGTACAGATTTGGTGAAACAATGTATATGCAATCCTTAGTTCCATACTTAATCCAAGGTTGGCACTCAGTGAGCAACAGCTCAGATTAAGAGAGTTCTTTGTGGTCCTTGCAAGAGGCCTCCTTGTGCAGACTCTGCCGCTTTTGGTCCAGGCTACCAGTTTAAGCAGCAGAGGGCAGTGCCAGGATGCCTCTCTGCCTCTAGTAAGTGCCCTGGGCAAAAAGTCAGTGCTGTCACCCCTCAACACTTCCCTCCCCAGAAGGACAAAAATAGCCCAGTCTTTGATCTATTTTAAGTCCCAACAGAGAGCTTGTAGCCTCCATTTCCCTGGTGTCATTTCATCCTAATTCACACCCAAGTTTCATCTTTTCGTTTTAAGTTCTGTTAGGTGGTCCCATTCCTAGAAATTTTCCATGTGCATTTACAGTACAGTCATTTGGGGGGGTGGTGGTGATGATGGGTGTGTGTGAGTGTGCAAGAGTGTGTGTGTGCATGTGTGAGAACACATCTGTGTGGCTGGGTGTGTGTTTGGCACTCAGGAAGGTCTGTGGGTCAGACTTTGTGTTATCTTACCAAAAAGACAACAAGAAGCTGATTTCTACTGTTTGGGGAGCTAATCTTCTAAGGATCTTACCCTGAAGTCTTTGTCGATGTTACTGTGTACAACAAAAAAATAAAATGTATCTCCTAAAATGTCTCATAGTTTGGAAGTGCTTCCCTATTTAGAGTTCATTACATATTCAGTGATCCTTAATGGGGTCATAGACCAGCATCACGGAAGGGCCCTGGGAGGTCCTCCCACCCCTCATTCTATTCTCCTTCTGAGGGGGAAGGAGCCTGGTCCAGGCTATGTGGTGTGTGGATGGCAAACCCGGGCCCTGGCCTCTTTCTGCAGCAGCACAACTGGATGGAACTGGCCCTTAGAGTGATCTGTTAGAGGCCAAAGCAGGGGAGATGTTAACCCTTCTTCCTGTGGGGTGATGTAATGCATGTAAACTCCACCATCACTGCTCAGGAAAATCCCATTTTCCAATTTAAAGCTGCTAAGAGTGCCAAAAATGGACTTATGGACTCATCCACTCATTTATTAAACGTGCCTGTGCGCCCCTGGTTCTGAGCACTGGGGACCCTGCGATGCCCATGCAGGCCTGGCCCCCACCCAGGCTCAGCGCTCTGACCCCTGCTGGCGGGAGGCCAACATTGCAGGTCATGTTCTCCTCATCACCATGGGAGGCTGTGGGGTGGGTGGGAGGCGTGGGGTAAAGCCAGAGAATCTCTATCCAGGCTGCAAGGCTGCAGGTTGGAGCAGGGCTCAGCGTCAAAAGGAAGACTTGCCTAAGGTGCGGGGAGTGGGAGAGTGCGCTCAGAGGCTCCCCTCGCAGGCCGGTGGGAATTTCGTGTTTTGGGGAGGGTTGTGGTGTTGAGAAAGCATTACCATGGTCTCCCCTCCCTGGGAGAAAGTATGTGGACAGGGAAAATGAGGTCACAAACTTAAAATGGTGAGGAATTTCAACAGCTGGTGAAATAAAAAGGTGTGTTGGGAAAGAGAAAGGACCAAGAACTGGCTTGCGCTCTCTCTCTTAGGGATGAGGGGTTACCCTCCCTCCCTCCCTAATAAAATGTATTTTTCTCATTATAGAAATTTGATAACTTTGGGGGAAAAAAGAAAGCAGGAAAAAAAAAAGAATCCCCGCCCCCAGAAATGCTAATAATGGGGGAGGCTGTACTTGTGTGGGGCAGGGGGCATATAGGAAATCTCTGTACCTTCTACTCAATTTTTTCAAAAAGCTGGAAAAACTGCTCTAAAAAATAAAAGTCTGTTAATTAAAAAAAAAAAACAAACCCTCCACCCATTAGTCTTGTGTGCCATCCATTCCTTCACTCTTTTTCTTTTACATAGCTGTGATCACGCCATTTGGACAATTTCATAACCTTCTTCTGTCATTAAACTTGATAACAAAAGCATTTGCATGTTATTATGAATTCTTCTGAAACATTATTTTGAATGGCTTAATATTCCATACTATGGGATTTTGATGTATTTGGCTTCTTAGAAAATGCTACGATGAAGATGTTTATGGGTAAGACTTTTTTTTTCCTGAGGACGATTCACCCTGAGCTAACGTCTGTTGCCAAACTTCCTCCATTTTGTACATGAGCCGCTGCCATAGCTTGGCCGCTGGCGAGTCGTGTGGGTCTGCACCCGGGAACCCGGCCCAGGGCGCTGAAGCAGTGCCCGCAGAACTTAACCACTAGGCCACCCAGGCTGGCCCAGTAACACTTTTTGTTATTCAGACTTATTGCCTTAAGGTATATTTGCAGATATGCAATTATTGGATGAAAGAGATATGCATTATTAGGTTCTGTATGCATACATCTTGCCAAATTGCTTCCCACGGCCACCAGCACTGAGCGGGCCTGCCTGTCTGACTGCATCTTTGGCAGCAGTGGGGGTTTCCTTTGCACAGCTCCTTGTTACCGGGAGCTGTAGGAGATGTCCTTGGTTATGAGTGAGAGCAGGTGTGGAGTCCGTGTGGGTGATGCAAGTACAGGACCAGCGGAGTGCCAGGAGTCTTCTCAGCCACACCCAGGGCGGGCACCCCTCCTTCACCAACGGTGGCACAGAGGGAACACACTGAAGGCAGGCCCGAGCTTCTCTTGAAAGGTAGCCTCGGGAGCTGCGAGACAGCGCGGTGCGATGCAGGGCTGTGTTTAGGGCAGAGCCCCGGGTTTGAATCCCTTCTCTCCTAATTCCTGGGTGTGTGCTTTTGGAAAAAGGGGTCATCTCCTGAGTGTCTGTTTCCTTTAACACACTGCGAGGCTAAAATACCCCCAGGCAGAGCTGTTTTGAGAAATGACAGGGGTGACAGCCCGCAGGAAGAATTCAAGTCAGGCGAGTTCTCTTCTTCCTTTGGCTTCATTCCCAAATCCCCCAGGAGCTGGGTCACAGCCTACCTCACGGCTGGTGTGGGCCCGACGCAGGGCACGGTCAGAGCTGGAAAGGACACTGCTGACCCCAGCGGGGAACTCTGCTGACACTGCTGACCCCTGCGGGGAACTCTGCTGCCACGCGGCTCTGGCCGCCTCTGCCCAAGCCATGCCTGGCACAGCGCACCCCCATCCAGGGGCTTTCGGGGTGAGCATCTGGAGGCCGGCCTTCCATCACTCTTCTTCCTCCTCTTTGGGATGAGGTCATGAGATGCAGGCTGGCAATTGCTCAGGAAAATAAGGTGTCTTTTTAATCAGGTGCTAACAGCGCTTTCAGCGCCTGCCTCGAATGGTGCTGCTGATGGGGTCTCCGGCCCATTTTGTGACCCTTCAAAGAGCAGAGGTAAGATTGCTTCTGGGAAATCAGCACCCCTTTCCCCCTAACCTTGACTGTCTTGGACCATTTAACACAGGTCAAACCCAGAGATGAGAAATATTGATGCGTCTACAACGCAAATATTGCTGAGACCCTATTGAGACCTTAGGCAAACCACCTTCTCTGAGTGCTGTGCTCGGTTTCTCCGTCTGTAGAATGGGGATAGATGGAGGGAAGGGGAGAGAAAGGCATGCAATTTCTTGTGCTGCATGCTTTTCACATGCTGTTTCATTCGATCTTTTCAAAAACTCCATGAGGCAGGGATCGTCATTATCTGGGATTTGGATCCGTCTTGCTACACAGCCCGGGCCCCCTTCCCAGCACCAATGCACCGCACAGAGACTTGCTCCTCGCGCCGTGAGCACCCAAGGATGTGGAAGCTTAACCTGGCTTTGTCACCCAGGGCCAACACGCTTCTTAAGTCCCTTGCGCTGAAATTCCTTCTGCTGCTAATGGAGCTGTTGGGTTTTAGCCTCGACCTCCAGGCTGACAACACTTGTCGAATTGCAAAACCCTCCTAACATTGGAAAGATATGTTCAGAAAGTGGATACTTTCCCGAGCAGTTCTTCAAGGCTGCACAACTGGGGCGGCGCGGGTGGGGTTCTCTCTGCCACCTGCCTCCTGCTCCCCAACCTTGTGGTTCTGCTCCCGATAACATCTTAGGTCAAGCATGTGGCTAAATATAGCTGCTCTCCCAGCTGGGCTGTCATCGGGGCTGTCAGCAGTGCTGTCCCAGGTCTTTGGACTTAGTGTCAGGCTGCGACTTGACAGCCAGGCTCAGCTATGGGGTAGGGATTTTGTTTTCAGGAGTCCCAACCTCCTCCCCACTCCAATTTCAGGCACAGGAACAGACCCCACAGAGCCGACTGGGTGGCAGGTGGGGAGTGGGGTGGGGCTGGAGAGCCTGGCCCTACAGACCCAAGCGCGACAGCATGCTGTGTCCTCAAGATCAAAGTCTCTGACTCCTGTGCCCTACGGACTTGGGGACGCCACTGCCTCACAGGAACTGTAGGGCCATACACAGGGCTGGGGTAAGTCATCGTCTCACCACCAGCAGCGTGGGAACTTGAGCTGCACTGAACCCCTTTGAGCCACCGTGGCCTCCTGTGCAAGAAAGAATAATGGTAACTTCATGCTCGTCATCACGGTGAATAAAGGATATGCCGACCCTGGTGAAGTGAAACTCCTCCCGCTGGTGGAATCGGTGTGTGTTTGCCATCTCTCCATCGGCCCTGCCCTGCAGATATGCAGTTCAGCCTAGCCAAAATGTTTTGAGCGTCTCTGTGTGCTGGGAGTTGGAGGCTCAGAAAGATGATGCGCTCAGGGGCAGGCAGACAGCAAGCAGCAGAGACGGGACTGAACGCTTCGCGTATTGGTGCCAAAGTCGCCACGGTCCCCGCCTGACACTCCATCCTCCCTCCTCCCCAAGTGGTGATTGTTTGTACTGTTCTCTGGTTTATCGGTCTGAGAATTTTCAAGGGGGAATGTTGAGGGCAGAGGGGCACAGCCGGGTCTGGTCAAGGCTGAGGGAGGGGGCTCAGTGGGGGCTCACCCTGATGGAGAAAGTTGGGGTGTCTAGGGCTGCTGCACTGCCCCATCTGAAAACTCTAGGGGCATTGTTCTCTTTCAATGGCATATCTGGATTTCTACTGCCCACAGCCGGTGCAGCTGAATGCAGTGGCCCCTCTAGGGCCACTTCCCCCCAAGGCCACCTTGGCCCCTTGGAGATATAGGCTGGGTGTGCACAAACTCTTTTCTCATCTCTCTGAGCCCTATGGGCTCCCAGGTTAAGGAAAGGGATTAAAATTAGCTTAATTGAAGTGATTTATTTACTTACTTGTTTTTATTTTTTATTTTTTGGTGAGGAAGATTGTCGCTGAGCTAACATCTGTGCCACTCTTTCTCCACTTTCTATACAGGACGCCGCTGCAGCATGGCTTGGTGAGCCGTGCATAGGTCTGTGCCCGGGATCCGAACCTGAGAACCCCGGGCCACCAAATGAAGTGTACAAACTTAACTGCTATACCACAGGGCCAGGCACAGTGATTTATTTTTATTAGTGTCTATTTCCCGGTCCAGTGGTGCAATGCAGTGTACACAGGTGCCGAATAACGACTTTTCAGTCAATGACAGACCGCATATATGATGGTGGTCCCATAAGATTAGTATCACAGAGCCTAGGTGTGTAGTAGGCTATGCCATCTAGGTTTGTGTAAGTACACTCTGTGATGTTCGCACAATGATCAAACAGCTAATAATGCATTTCTTAGAACGTATCCCTGTCATTAAGTGACGCATGACTGTAGTTAGTTTGCCTGGATTCTTCGTTTATTCTAGAAGCATTTGTTTTGTAACCACCATGGGCGAGGCAATGGGCATACAGTGGGGAACAAGCCAGAAAGGTCTCTGCTTTCACAAAACTTACATTGGAGGGTGGGGTGGGGGATTCAGGGTGAGAGCGGAGAGCAGAAAGGGCCAGGCCTCCAGGTGCCTTGAAGGCCAGGGCACAGGGTTTTCATTTTATTCCATGTCATAGGAAGCCAGTGGTGGGTTTGGTTAGGGGGCCAAGAGGATCTGATGAACATCTTAGAAAGACTTCTGTGGCTGCTGAACGGAAACAGAATGTTGTAGGACTAGAAGAGGCAGGGGGCCAGTCAGAAGGACATTTTAGGGGTCCTGGTGAGAGAGCTGGTGGCCCAGAGGCTCAGGGAGGGGAGGGAGGAGGTCATCTGGGGTAGAATTTGGCTCTGAAGTCTTCGATGTAAGGGACGAGGAAGAGGAGGGCCAAGCAGGACTCCGAGTGTCAAACACTCAGTTACTGTGTGCACGTATAGTCTGCTTAAGCTTGGGGAAGCCGCTGGGCAGTAGGCTGGTATCCACAGCTAACAGGTAGTGAGCCCGTCTGTGTAGCTGAGTGATGGCCATGGATTGACTGATTTTAATAATCACAGCTATCCTATGAGAGAAGAGCCATTGTTATCTAAATAATTTGCTCAAGTCACTTGACTAGCTGTCCAGGGATCTTGGCTCCTCCAGAAGATTAGTCTCTGCAGTAGCTGTGGTCTTTTCCTCGGGCCACCAGATCTGGTAATCAGAGGGAGCTTTGCTCACGCCCATTGCTAAGGGATCAGGTCCACACTGGAGAATGTGACATTTGCCCTCCTCTACACGTGGGTTTGCAATTCCTCGTATAAGCTTGCTGAAAGCTAAAGGAACTATCTCAGCTCCCTGTCCCTTAAACAGGAGATGAGCCTTACCCTGGAGAAGGCTTAGGGTGGCAGGGCTGCCTTGCACCTCCCAGGGGGCGGGGCTCCCTGCTGAGGGGCCCACAGAAAGATCTGGAGTCCCTGACCCCGGAGACCCCAGCCACATCCTTGAGTCTGTTTAGAAGTTTCCGCAGAGCAGGAGGGCTCTCGTTCAATAGGCCCCATCCAGATGCACTCATGCAGCGGCCGTTCCAATTGCTAGCCAGCAGGGAGGGCTTGTGAGGTCAGCTGACAGTCACGCATGGCCACAGTGGTCAGCGTTACACGCCAGCAGGAGAGGAGGGAGAGGCATGAGATGACGAACTCGGGCCTGCAAGCCCCCAGGCCCCTGTCCTTTGTCTTACATTGAAACTTTGCCCTGGCATATCTTTGCATGCATCATTGGGCCAGTTCCCTGGTCGTAAAGGCCTGCTCTTCAAAGCACAGTGGGACGTGCCAGCTCAGAGCCTTGGGAGGAAGTGCCCCCGTGTGTGTGTTCACGCACACGGTAAGCATTGGTGTGTGTGTGGAAGCATTCATGGCTCTCCTGGGAATAAGGAGGATGGCATCCGGGGCATTCTTGGCAGAGAATGAGATGGTGGTGCAGCTGAGATCCAGCTCAGGGGAAAAAGCGTGTTTCCTCAAGGCTGAACCCAGCATCGTGCACCTGTGAGTTAGGTACCATGCTCTCCGCCCTGCAGAGGGAGAAACTGAGGCTCTGGCTCCCAGCAGCACTCATGCCCATCTAGTCGCATAGCCCGGTCCCGTGGCGGGCCTCTCGCCATTACCCCTGGGCGCCCACACGCCATCCATTGCGTTAATTGAGCGCTTCAACAGCGTTTGAAGGCCGGGTTTTGTGCTTGAATATATTGCCACATTAATAACTTCAGAACATTTCAGGCAGCGTCGATATAGTAAATTAGGACACGACGGGCCATATATTCAGGGCAGAGAGCTGAAGTACCATTTTATTACATGTGCCGTGGAATTAAAGGCTTAATTTTCTTTTAAAAGATGGTGATGCATCATTTCCCGCAGCCAGGTAAAAACAGTTAGCAGAAATGATTTATCCTTCATTCCATTTAAAGATAGGGAACTGGCAACCCAGGATCTTGCTCTGTTATTTATCTCTGCCTGGAGGGCACTTGAGATGGTGATCCGCCATTCTGACTTGAAGGACATGGCCAGGCCCTGGGCATGGTCAGGAAAGGGAGGCGAGGACAGAGCAGTGGGTGGCTGTCTATGGGTTAGGGGAGTGTGGCTTCCGAGCAAGGCGTTCCTCCCAGGCTTGGCCACAGGCTGCCTCTGTGGCTGGACAATCACCTCTTGGAGCCTGGTTTTCCCACCTACAAGATGGAATAATGGCAGAGCTACTCGTGGGGCTGTTGTCAGGATCTCATGAGATTACAGGTGGAAAGAAAGTGGACCTCCAGCGACTCTTGCACAATTATGTGATATTTGCAGGCAGAAATTTTTAGAACAGCTCTTTTATTTTCCGATAAGAAAAGTAACACTTTGGAAAACACAGAAAATAACAAAGAAGAAAATAAAGAACATGGTATCCTATAGCCCAGAGATAGTCAATGTTATTTTTTCCTTTTTTTGGCATACTTTTGAAAACAAAATTAGACTCATATACATTTGCAATTTAATATTCTGGGCCTCTGATTTCCCGCTCGATATTATAATGTGAACATCTACCTCATCTTTAATGATTGTCCACAAACTCCTTTGCATGGCTGCATACTATTCCTTTGTATAAATGCACAGGACTTATACTGATCCCCCATTGCTGGATCCTTACATTCTTTCTTTTATGAATGCTTCTTTTTCAGTCCTCTTTAACTGATAACTATAAAAGGTAGATATCATTAATCTGCTTTATAGGCCACTGTACTAGTTTCCTGCAGCTGCTGTAACAAATTACCACTAACTGAGGGGTTTAAACCAACAGAAGTTTATTCTCTCACAGTTCTGGAGGCCAGAAGTCCGAGTTCAAGGTGTTGGCCGAGCCGAGCTGCCTTTGAAGACTCTATTGGAGAAACTTCCTTGTCTCTTCCAAGGGGCTCTAGGTGTTTCTTGGCTTGTGGCCACATCGCTCCAGTCTCTGCTTCCATCTCCAAGGCCTTGTCCTCTCTGTATGTCATCTCCTCTGAGTGCTTCTTATAAGGACACTTTGTCACCAGACTTAGGGCCAACCTGGGTAATTAGGATGATTTCCTCACCTCTAGATCCTTGACTTAGTAATATCTGCAAAGACTCTCCAAGTAAGGTCACATTCACAAGTCCTGGGGTTTAGTTAGGATGGAAACATGTCTTTTTGGGGGCCGCCATTCAGCCCACTGCAGCCAGGAAACTAAAGGGCTTAAAGAAGTCCAGCCCATTGCATAGGGTCACAAGGTTTCAGGTAGTGGAGCTGGGATTCTAACCCAGGCATTTGGCCTAAGCATATTTAACTTGCCTGAACATCTTTTTATAAACATGAGAGTCATCTTTAAAAATTTTTGCTTTAATGAACTCTTTGTTGCATGACACTTCCTCTATGCTGTCGCTCCTTCCCAGGCCCAGTCACCCTTGAAGGCAGGCCCTGCAGATCTCATTCTCAGACCCGCCCCTACCCACGGGCGGGGCCCGCCTGGACACCTGCCCACCCAGCTGCAGTCTATTCTAATGGGAGCCAACACTCACAGCATGGCAAACATGAGCCCCCCCCGGATTTCCTGCTGTTGTAACCCACCATCCACCCCATCAGACCCCTCAGGTATAAGTAGCACCACCTGGATCCAGACCACCTTCCCCAGACTCGCCCTGACTGCTTGTGGGCTTCTCTCCTGTCCCAAGGAGACCCCTGAGCAGGTCTTCCCTGTTCCTCACTGAGGTCTTTGGGGGACACAACCCCCTATAGCACCCTCCCCTGGCACTTTGACCTCCCCGTGTGGCCAGTTTCCTAAGAGTGGCGTCGTCCTTCCACTGCTTTGCAAATCTGACTAATACACGAGAACAGTTTGTGGGATTTCCTGGGGATGGATGTGGAGTCGGGGAGGCGTCTCTGAGAGGGCCTGGCGAGCCAACTCGCCCATTTCTACTGTGGGCCTGAGTGTTCGTCCTTGTCCCCTAGGGTATTCTAACTCACGTGGCTTTATGGCTGTCCACGCCTGTGACCAGCTCTGGGTTCAGATCCCGCCTCTACCCTTCCTGGAGGGGCCTGTGTTGCAGTCAGTGGTATGGTAGGTCAGAAGGAAGATGGCTCGACCCCAGGAGCTTGCTGCCTGGGCTTCTGCTCCCTGGCAGCGGCCCTGTGGGGCCCCGGCACCTACAGACACAGAAGATGGCTGTGAGCACCCGGTGGGTGGTGTGGGGGGAAGCTCTCAACATCGAGTGGCGTCAGAGTCGTGGGGAGGGGGCTTGTGTAAACTCTGTCCTGGGCTGGGGCCTGAGAAAGTGTCTCTCCAGCACGGTCCCAGGTGCTGTGAGTCTGGCTGACACTGTGGGAACTGCTGGTGGGGATCAGGCCTGCTCAGAGTGGGCGCTCTGGAAGAGCATTCCCTTCCTGTCCCGAGTCCCTGGTGGCTGGTGGGGCTCTGGAGCCTCCACGGACCTCGGGGATGCGCGGGTGCACGTTCCCAGCCCAGGCTGACAAGCTTCTTCAGCATCCAGGGCCTGGGCGCTGGCCGGGGGGATGGGCTGACGTCTCCTGGCCAGTGCTCCGAGCCCGCGTCTTGCCAGGCTTGCTGCAGCCCCGGCTGCGCCCTCAGTCAGGCGGGCCCTCCCACAGGCTGTTCTCCCACCGCGGCTCTCCCACTCAGCCTGGTAGGGCTGTGTCTGCAGAGGGTCTGGGAAGAGCCGACGGAGATGAAGCTGAAGGTGACGGACCCCCACACGTGCGTTCAGCCATTCATGAAGGTGGAGTTTCTTATTCCTGGGCACGCAGGGGGCACGGAACCTCCCTTCCACCTTCCTCTTGACCTGCTCTGGAGACGTGCGTGTGTTAGAGTGTGAGTGTGTGTGCACATGAGTGTGTGAGTGTCTGTGTGTGTGTGCCGGGGAAAGCGCTGTTGTTGGCTCAGTGTTGGGCCCCCAAGTGGACGCTGGAGCTCTTCTCTGGGATGTTTGAACATGAGGGCATGTGCCTGTTTCTCCAGTCTCAACGTTGTAAGAAAAATCCAGGCGCCAAACCTACACGTTCTTGGAGCCCCTCCATACCGCGGGCTGAGGGGCAGTGTCCACATCTGCATAACTGCCCTGCTTTGAGGTTGGGAGAGGAGTTCTCCGAGCTGCCGGTCAAGGAGGCTGAGTACCTGGTGCGGGGTAGTCTGGGAGGGGCAGGAGCAAGAGCGGGGCTTCTAGGGGACTGTAAAACAGCATGGCAGGTACAGCGAGGGCCTGACCCAAAGCAGCAGAGAGACCTCGGAGGGAAGCACCCAGAGGTCCAGTAGCAGGTCTTGACAACCAAGTGGATGTGGGGGGAGAAGACGACTGGCCGACCTCACACCTTGATGGTCCGGAGAATCAGGGAGACGGGTGGGTCATGTGTGTGTGTTGGGGCAGGTCAGGAGGAGGATCAAGTCCAGTTTTGCCTCAGTAGGATGATGCTCCCTGGGCAGAGGAGTGATGACGTCTCCCTTAGGCCCTGGAGAGACCGTGTAAACATTTGCTGCCCCTTTCCTCTTCCTCTTGGGTATCAGATCCCTCTAGTGCACTCTTGCTGGGACTGTCAGCCCCTCTGCTTCCTCAGGTCTCCCGGGTCTTGGGCCTTCCCTGAGCCAGCTTGCTCCTATGTCTGGGGTCTGAGCCACACCGCTGAACTCATGCAAAGTGGGGCCCAGGGCAAGTGGAGGGGGAGGGGCCTCACGTTAACCGAACACCTACTGCGTGGCAGGGCCCGGGCCAGGTGATTAATGATCACTCTCCAGTCACTCTGAGACTCAGAAGTAATTATACCCATGTTAGAGATGAAGAAACTGAAAGGGAAAACGTGTTCTGTTGTGGACGTGGTAGGTCCTTTTCCATAGATAATCCCTACCACGCGCGGATTCTGCCTCCACTTCTATGTGAGCTTAACCCTGAGAAGCTCACACCAGGCTTCTACAGGAAAGACAGGGCTTGGCGAGTGAGGGAGAAAGATACAGGTTTGGTTTCAGCCTTGGAGTCCAGGTCCCTGGCCACGACCGGCTGGGCCAGAGCCCAGAGTCAGGAGGGGGGTCTGTGGGCTGCAGGTGCCCGGGCCCTGTGAGTCCCATGTGGGCCACATGAGTGTCCCCAGCAGACAGGGGCCAGCCCTGAGTGCACAGTGCTGTGCTGAGCCTTCGTGTAATTGGGCACACAGCTAGAGTGGACTGGGCCCTGCAGCTCCAACAGACTTTCTCAAGGAGAAAGGTTAAACAGAAAAGAAGATATTGGAAGACTGGGAAATGAGCCCAGGTTCTTTGGATGGGGGTTGGTGCCTCAGTCACACATAGTGTCCCATCTAACCTCCCCAGCAGCTCGGTGAAGTAGGCTGTATGATTTCCATTTTACAGAGGAGGAAATGAGGCTCGGAGAGATTGAGTGACTCATCCGGGGTCACACAGCAAGAAGTGGATGGAGCTGGGAATCCAGGCTTACTAAAGCTTACTAATGCCTTCTGAACCCAAGCGGGTGAAAGTGTGCCCCCATTCTTCTTCCTGCTACAGCTTCCTACTCAGTCAGAAATTTACTCTTACAGGGAGAATTGCTTAAAGAAGTACAAGACTCAGAGATGAGATATGGTCACAGATGTGAAGGAGGCATGCCTCCTGGCTGGGTCAGAGGCTGTTCCTGCAGTGGAGGAAACCCTCTGCCAGCTCCTAGGACCCCGGGTGCAGGAGAGCAGGGCATCTCCCAGGCAGTCCTGCAAGAGGGGCCGGGTAAGGCAGCCTGTGTACCGTGACTTCCTCTGGACAGCTGTGCCCAGCGTCAGACGGGCTGAGAGTCGACCCTGGTCCAACTCAGCCACTAATCAGCAGAGTCTCTGTCCACCCACATCCCTGGCACAGCCGCACAGCTTCCTGCTCTCCATGGGAGAGCCTGGGGCTGAGACGCCACCCAGTACGTCCCTCCAATGTGGCCCTGCTGAGAGAGTCATCTTTACAGCAAGAAACACAGGGGAGCACAGGCCCCCACTCACCGTGACAGCGTCCCCCTCGAGGCAGCAGGAGCATGGGGGGCACAACTGCCCACAGACAGGACACAGGCTGCACGCTTCCTTTCTCGGAGCAGCAATGAGGCAGTGGGGAGGAATCCACTCCCACCCGGCGGGCCTGCCCTTCACCAGGGACACCAGATCTGACTTGGAAGCCAGCTGGACATTCTTGCGTTAGGCTGTTGAGACAAGGACCACGGTCCCACTGCTTAGAGAGGCCCTGGGCGCCCCTTCTTCCTGTTGGAGTATACTTCTCCTCTCTGCAACGCCCCCTGTCTTGACCTTGGCGAAGCCCTCGGCCGACCCTGCACCCGCCCTCTGGCTCTATTCGTTTATAAATAGGCCCATTTCTCATCTTGCTCCGGCCCAGAGCTCCACACCCATGAGGCAGATGCAACCTCGGGATTCCCTTTCCGGCCAAGGGCAGAGCAGGGCCTGATGGGCTTGTAGGCCTGAGGTATGAGATCACAAGTTCTCCTGCAAATAGCAACTCGTGTGGACAGTCAGAAACACAAGTCAGCTTGTGTGTTGCTCTCCTGCGGCTGCCCTAACAAATTACACACACTGGGCGGCTTAGAACGACAGAAGTTTATCCTCTCGCAGTCTGGAGGCCGGAAGTCCGAAATCAAGGTGTTGGCAGGGCCGCTGTCCTTCTGAAGGTTCTAGGGAATGAGCCTTCCTTGCCTCTTCCAGCTTCTAGTGGTCCCATTCGTTCCCTGCCTTGTGGACACCTCACTCCAATCCCTGCCTCTGTGGTCACATCACCTTCTTTGCTTCTGTCTGTCTCAAATGTCCCTCTACCTTTCTCTTAGAAGAGGACCCTTGTCATTGTTTTTAGGGCCCACCAGGATACTCCAGGACTATCTCCTCATCGCAAGATTCTTAATTCTATCTGCAGAGACCTTTTTTCTAAATAAGGTCACATTCACAGGTTCCAGGGATTAGGACATGGACATACCTTTTGGGGGCCACCATTCAGCCCAGCTTGTCACAAATGAAACTTACTGAGATGGCCACTGACAGGTGGGTCAAATGAGGAAGCCCGAAAAAAGGGTTTTGCAACAGAGGGGTGCTACCCGTGGGGGGCCTGCTGCTCTGCTGTCTCGGTGGCCCCTGGGCTGGGTAAATCCTGCCAGGTCTGAAGGCGACTCTGAACTAACACCGGCTAAGCCGAGGGCTCGGGAGCAGGCTGTGTGTCGTCTCCGACTCGGCGGTGGCCAAGTTTGTGGGTCAGCCGCCCAGCGATCGGCTGGCTTAGTGAATCGTCAATAGATCCGGTTGAGCTAGGACAGCTGGAGTAAGCAGACCACACATGGGTGCTTGTTATTTTGGCTTTTGTGGTGACGTGATTTGTAGCTTGGCGCTAGGCCACTGCAACCCTCACAAAGCCTGGTCAGCTGTTGCCGTGTCACGCTCTTTGCTGAGAGAAGTGACCCGAGTGTAATTTCATGGAGCATAGAAAGAACACGGGCTCTGGTCACACAGACCCCCTGGGTCCATCCCCTCCTTCTCACTGCCAGTGGGAATTTCTCGAGGCTCAGACAGTTTTCTCTTGGGTAAAATGAGGAGGGATGAACCCGCCTCGAAGCATTGTAATTACGAAGCTGGATCCGATCTTGAGGGCCCGGCCTGGGGCCTGGCACATGGTAGGCACTCAGTAAATGGTTGTTTCGATTTCAGGGTTGTGGGGCTCCACCATCCACAGAAGCCTGGACCTTTCCATTGCTTCTTCCCTCCCCCTCTCCCTCTCTCCAAGTCCTACCATGTCTTGACCTCTCCCTTTGGTCTCCCGATTCGGGCCGCATCTTCACTCCCCTGGGTCCCTGCAGCAGCTTCCTGACCGCTCTCTGCCTCAGGCTCCCACTCTAGGCCCACTTTCCACAGCAGCCCGTGCGGGTGACCACCCTGGTTTGGTCATGTTCCCCGCTCACCCCTGCTGGATCCTCATCCTTCAGAATCCACCCTGCCCACACGGCAGCCTCAGTTCTCTGCTCCCCTTTCACCCACGCACGCCAGTGCCAGGAGCCCTGCTCAGAGCCGCTGTCTCCTCCCCACCTCCTCTCTTTCTCTTGAGCCTCCCGTCTTCTCTCATCTCCCCTTTCTCCCTTCTCTCTCTTCTCTCCGTCTCTTCTTTCTTCCTCCCTCTCTCATTCTCCTCTTTATCTCTTCTCTTCTTCCTCCCCGCCTCCCCTCCCCTCCCCCTCCCCTCCCCTCGCCCTTCCCCTCCCCTCCCCTTGTCCCCAGTGCTCTTCTCTGTGTTCCTATGGCACCTTGCACTTCCTACAACACTGTGCTGAGCCTCTTGCTGGGCTGAGCACTGTGCTAGGTTCTGGGACGTTGAAGTGAACACAGCACTGCCAGCCTGCTCTCCTATGAGATGTGGAGGGTCCCAGGCTCTGGAGCCAGAGTGTCTAGGATTGAACTGCCTGTGTGACCGTGGACAAATTGCTTCACCTCTCTGGGCCTGGTTTTCCTGCTGTGAACTTCTGCATCTTTGAGTGGCTGTGAGTTAATCCACACAGGGCACTGAGGACAGCAGTGTGTGCTAGTCTGCGTAAGTGTGAGCTCTTCCCGTCGTGGAGTTTACAGCTCAGGAGACATTGGACAAGTCGAGCAGTCGTGATGCTGTTTGGTAAGGGAAGTGTGGGCACAATGAGAGGACAAGGAGGGGTGCCTCACCAGCCAGGGACAGCGGATGTGGCAACCGCCTTCCTGGAGAAGCCACGAGCTGTTCAAGGATGAGGAACGTGTCATGGTCATTGACACCTTTCATGGCCTGACGCCCCCTGCTTCCGTGGTTTGGGGCACCACGCCGATCTGTCTGTCCACACCTCTTACTGTAGTCTTGGCTGCCTCGACCTGTGACAAACAAGCCCTGGGGGATTACCCCCCATCCTGGCCCCCACACCACTGCCTCTCACTTCCTGTCTCAGGCCTTCCCTAATGCTGGGACATAGGGGGATACCTGTGGAAGCCCACTGAACAGTCACACAGGTGCGGTCCCAAAGAGCAGGAGTGTGTATACGTGGGCCATCTTTGACCTGTGGAAGGAGGACAGCCAAGAGATGAGCTGTTCCCCACCCACGCCCCAAGAGGACAATTCTGAAAGGCATTTCAGAAAGCTCGTGGGAAGGTTCCAGCCAGATGGAGTACCCGTCCCCCTTAGCAGCGGGTAACCTGTAAGGCATCCTTGAATCACCTCTCATGTTTTCTCTACCTGCTCCCCAGATCCTACATGCCACATCCCTGGGATACTCCCCAAATACACTACCTGCATCGACCCTTTGACTTGCTCTCTGCTGGGACCACCCAAGAGAAGATCCTTAACAAGGATTTGACAGGGGCTGACTGACCACCACGGCCAGAGAAGCTGGCCACATCCCCCAGTGTATCTTAGTAGGCAGGTCCCATTACACCACTGATGCCAAAGTGAAGAAGCAAGGATGGAGCAGGTCAGGCAGGGAGAGAGACTGGGCACTGGGTCCAGTCAAGGTGGATCTAGCTGAGACATGAATCCAAGTCAATGATTGACGACATCAAGTCTAGACAGGGTGAGTGTGACACACCATCTCTGGGGGCCAGTCCAAGGTCAGAGCCAGCTGGTGGGTGACAGGTAAGGCATCAGAATCAGGCAGCTCACAAGGAGCATTGCTCTGGGCAATCTGGGTATGGCCAGTCCCCTCTCAAACACCCGTGACTGACCCAGCCCCACCTAAAAACCTCCATTAGTCTTAAAGGGCTGGTATGAGACAGATCCCAGCTTCTGGCATCCAGGGACTCCCATGACCCAGGTAAGAAATGAGGTCTTAACAAGGCAGGTGGCATTTTTATCTTGCCAAAGCGCCTGGCTTTGAAAGAAGGAGCAGCCTCCGGGAGGTGGCCAGCTGGCCTCGTAGATGAGGTTATGAACTGGCCTGAGCGTTCTGCGCTACCAGGGTCACTGTCACTGCAGAGCCAGTAGACCCCTCACAATTTCAGGGATGTGGTAGGGACAGCCCATCTGATCCAAAGGGAAACTGACATTGGATGAGGAAGAAACGTGTCCAGAAATCCCAGATATGTTGAAGGACAAGCTGTCATACCAAGTGAAGAAAGAGATTTGAGGATGTGCTAGCAAATTTTAAAAAATAATAACCCAGGGGAAGACTAGGGCCGGGAATCTACGTGACGTACAGCCTCGCACATCTGCTTGCAACAGGGAGAGTTGAGTCAAGTTCAAGTGTGCCATCTGGATATCCTCTTAAGTGAAATATCTGGTCGTGTCTTTTGTCCATTTTCTAATTGGATTATTTGCTTTTCATTTATTTACTTTTTTTTTACTGAGTTTTGCAAGTTCTTTATATTTCTATTTTCTACTTATATTTCTACATCATTTGAAAGTTCTTTGGCATTTGTCAGATATATAGTTTGCAAATGTTTTCTCCCAGTCTTTTCATCCTCTTAATGAGGTCTTTAGCAGGGCAAAAGTTTTTAATTTTGATGCAGCTCAATTTTTATCTTTTTCCTTTTATGAATAGTGCTTTTGGTGGCAAGTGTAAGAATTCACTGCCTGGCTCTAGATCCCAATGATTTTCTCCTCTTTTTATAGTTTTAGGTGTAACATTTAAGTCTGTGATCATTTTGTATTAATTGTTGTATAAGATGTGTGATTTAGGTTGAGGTTCATTTTTTCTTTTTTTCCTATGGATGTCTAACAGCACCATCTGTTGTAAAGGCTATCCTTCCTCTATTGAATTGCTTTTGTACCTTTGTCAAAAATCAACTGGGCATATTTATGGGCTGAATTGTGTCCCTCCAAAATGTATATATTAAAATCCTAACCCCCAGTATCTCAGAATGTGACTGTATTCGGAGACAGGGTCTTGAAAGAGGTTATTAAGTTAAAATGAGGCCATTAGGGTGGGCGCTAATCCAATATGACTGGTGTCCTCATAAGAAGAGGAAATTAGGACACAGACACACACAGAGGGAAGACCACGTGAAAACAGAGGGAGAAGGCAGCCATCTACAAGCTGAGGAGTGAAGCCTCAGAGGAAACCAAACCTGTGGACAACTTGATCTCAGACTTCTGGCCTCCAGAATTGTGAGACAGTAAATTTCTGCTGTTTAAGCCCCTCAGTCTATGGTACTTTGAATGACAGCCTTAGCAAGTTAATACAGGTACAATTGTGTGGGTCCATTTCTGGGTTGTCTCTTCTGTTCGACTGTTTTATGTGTCTGTCTTTCACGAATGCCACACTGACTGGATTACCGTAGCTATACAGTAAGCCTTAATACCAAGTAGAGTGATTACTCCCATTTTATTCTTGTTTCTCTTTATTGTTTGCTTGTGGGTTTGTGCCTTTCAATATAAACTTTAGAACAATCTTGTCTATGTCTACAAAAAAACTTTGTTGGAATTGTGATAGGAATTGCATTAAAACTACAAATTAATTTGAGAAGACTTGACATCTTGACTATGTCGAGTCTTTTAATCCATGAACATGGTGTGTCTCCCTTATTTAGGTCTCGTTTGATTTCTTTCCTCAGCATTTTATAATTTTCAGCATACAGATCCTGTACATGCTTTGTCAAGTTTATATCAAGAGTTTCATTTTCATTTTCTTTGGAGCAATTGTTAATGGTCTTGTGTTTTTAATTTTGGTTTCAAAATGTTTCTTTGTGAATGTAAAAATGCAATTTACTTTTGTGTGTTGGTCTTATATTCTGCAGGCTTGGTGAACTCACTTATTAGTTCTAGAAGCTTTGTGTGTGTAGATAATCAAATCATCTGCAAACAGGAAGAGTTTTATGTCTGCATCTCCAATTTGTATGCCTTTTGTTTCTTTTTCTTAGCTTGTTGCAATGGCTAGAACTTCTGGTACTATGTCGAAGAGGAGTGGTGAGAGCAGATATCCTTCCCCTTTTCCCAACCTAAGGGATGGGGAAATATTCAGTTTTTTTGATATTAAGTATGGTAATAACTGCAGGCTTTTTGTAAATGCTCTTTGTCATGTTGAGGTGGTTCCCCTCTATTCCTAACTTACTGGGAGTTTTTCAATGTTATTATTATTATGGGGTGTTGGCTTTAGGCAAATATTTTTCCTGTGTGAATTGATATGATCATATGATTTTTCTTCTTTAGCCTGTTGATATGGTGGATTACATTGATTGATTTTTAAATGTTGAATAAGACTTGCAAACCTAGAAAAATCCTGCTTGGTCATGGTGCAATTCTTTTTATACCTTATTAAAATAGATTTGCTAATGCTTTGTTGAGGGGTTTTTGCCTCTATGTGCATGAAAGATATTGGCCTATAGTTCTCTTTTCTTGTGATATCTTTGTCTGGTTTTGGTATCAAGGTAATACCGGCCTCATAAAATAAATTGGGGATTGTTTTCTGTTTTACTTTCTTGCTGAGATTGTATAAAATTGATAGAATTCTTTAAGTATTTGGCAAAATTATCCAGTGAAACCATTGGGCCTGGAGATTTTTTTTTTTGGAATTTTTAATTGCAAATTTAATTTCTTTAATGGTTATAGGACTATTCATGTTATCTATCTTATTTTGGTTGAGTTCTATAGTTGTGATTTTTTGAGAACTTGGTCCATTTCTTCTAAGTTGTTGAATTTATGAGTGTAAAGTTGTTCATATCATTCCCTTATTATCTTTTTAATGGCTGCAGGCTCTGTAGTGGGATCTCCTATTTCCTTCCTGTATTGGTGATTTGTGTCTTCTCTCTTTTTATTTTTATTGCTCTTGCTAAAGGCTTATCAATTTTAGTGATTTTTTTTAAGAAGTAGGTTTTTGGTTTCATTGACTTTCTCTATTGTTTTTTTTGTTTCAATTTCATTGATTTCTGCTCTTGTTTTTATCATTTTCTTCCTTCTACTAGCTTTGGGTTTATTTTGTTTTTCTTTTTCTAGATTCTTGAGGTAAGGCTTAGATTACTGATTTGAAACTTTTCCTCTTTCTGATGTAATCATTTAGTGCTATAAATTTTTCTGCAGGATGGTTTCATTGGATATAGAATTTGAGGTTGACAGTCCTTTTCTTTCAGCACGTGAAAAATGCTGTGCCACTTCCTCCTGGACTCCACATTTTCATATGAGAAATCTGTTGTCATTCGGATTGGTGTTTCTCTATAATAAAAGTGTCATTTCTCTCTGGTTCTGTTAAGATTTTTTCTTTATTTTTAATTTTCAGAAGTTTATTTATAATGTATCTTGGTGTGGGTTTCTTTTGGTTTGTCCTATTTGGAGTTTGCTCAGCTTTTTGAGTCTTTCAGTTTATGTTTGTTACCAAATTTGGGAAGTTTTTAGCTATTATTTCTTTGAAAACTTTTCAGCCCCACATTCTTTCTCTTCTTATTCTGAAACTCCAATGATGCAAATGTTAGATCTTTTGTTATTGTCCAACAGGTCCCTGAGATCTGTTGGTCAACTCCCTTGTTTGGCTGGAGTGCATTCTCAAGTAACACATAAGAAAGAGTGTGAGGCAAGTACACTTTCCAAATCTTGGCATCCGTACAAAGTGTCTTTATTCTTCTCTCACATTTCACTGTTTGTATGAGTATGGAATTTCAGGTTGAAAATAAAATTTTCTATCAGAATTTTTAAGCCATTGCTTCATAATCTTTTAGCACCTAGTGTGGTTGACGCGTGGTCGAAAGCATGGATGGTTTTCCTTCCTTTGTAGGCAACTCAATTTTACGTCTCCTTTCTGAAAAGTTTAAAGTACCCTTGTTTATCCTTATGTCAAAACCACACAGCATTGATCACTAGAGCTTCATAGTAAGTCTTGAAATCTGGTAGTGCAAGTCCTTAAACTTTGTTCTTTTCTTCCCCCCAGATTGACCTGGCTACTCTAGCTCTTTGCATTTCTATGTAAATTTAGAATCAGTTGTCAATACCTGCAAGAATAAAACCTCCTCAGGTTTTACTTGGGATTGAAGTAAATGTAAGAATCAATTTGGAGAGAATTGATATATTAAAAACATTGAGACTTTCCATCCAGTAACAAGGCATATCCCTTTATTTATCCAGTTGTCTTTTATTTCCGTCACTAATATTTAAGAGTTTTTAAAAAATATAGGTCTCATGCATTTCATGTTAAGTTTATATATAAATATTTTATAGTTGTGGTTGTGCACGGAGCTCTTCATCCTTTTCTATATTCTGACTGACTGTTGAGATCTTACCTTTTGAAGTCCTGGGCGGTGACCTAGACAGGTCTCACGAGGACCCCTGGGACCCAGACTCCCCTTTATCAGTGTAGCTGATAGCTCTTATGACTTTCGAGAGGTTGTGAGCAGGAAAGGGACATGGTCTGATCTAAGTTTAAGGAAGAGTCTTCTGGCTATAGAGTGTGTTTTCGGGAGCATGGGGGATGGGGCCACGCCAGAGGCAAGGACACTGGTTTGGAGACCATTGTCACAGGAGTGGTCCTGCCTGGATGACTTTGTAGTGGGGGGAGGGGCCTCTCCCTAAGGAGGTCAGGTCAGTGACGCTGACTGAAGCTGCTCCCCCAGCTGTGGGCACTAAAGGCCTTCTCTCTCTGAGTGCTGGAAGAATAGGTGGGGCTCCTTCCCCGCTAGAGGACAGACATTGGAGTGGTTTGCTCTCCATCCCCAATGTGAGCCTCCATGACCATCTCCTTTCCTTGCCCCCATCTGTGTGGCCAGTTTTCTCCCTTGCTCCTGAATCCCTCTCCAGGTACTGGTGGGACCCAGTCACATCGGCCGTATCTCTGAGCTTGGACCCTCACCATGGGTTCAGCACTGCTGCCGCACACGGCATGGCTGGTGGGCTCTGATGCTGGCTGTACTGAGCTTGAGATCACCACTTGTCCTTGAACTTTGAGCTGAGGCTGCCGGCCTTTCTTTGGAGAGGCCCCTTGGAGGACTTCACTCAGTGTCTATCAGTCATCACCCACTCAAATCCAAGTCTCTGCTGGGAAGGACAATGTACCTAAAATCCAGCAGACTCTCATATAAATCCAGATCACTTCCATTGAGGCTGGGCTGGAGAATTTCTGGAAGCAGGTGTGATATAGTTCCATTGCACAACAGTTTTCTGTTGCTTTTCTTTTCCATTGGAGAGGCAGAGAAAATAAAGAGCCAGTGGAATCCACCAGCAAATGCCTAATTGCTCTGCCATGCAGCCAAATCTGCCCTCAACACAAACCGACCGGAACAGGTAGTGGTGTTTAATCATTTCTCACAGTCACTAATGAAAATAGTGCTGCCTCTGGCTGAGTAGTCCAAAGTGCCCAAGAAGTGAATTCTGAGTCCCAGGTGAGAACTCTAGATCTGGAAGGTCTTGGATCAACTAATGACACACCT
Organism: Tapirus indicus; assembly: GCA_031878705.1. Taxonomy (NCBI): domain Eukaryota; kingdom Metazoa; phylum Chordata; class Mammalia; order Perissodactyla; family Tapiridae; genus Tapirus; species Tapirus indicus. Next base: position 79,950,640 of record CM062921.1, read on the forward strand.
TGTGCAAATTTTAAACCTCTCAATAATGTCCGTGCATGTGGCCTAATGGTACCATAGAGATTTTAGGATTGGTACATATATTAGTCACTGTAATTAAAATCCTGGAGTTATATTGTATGTTATTTGTATGACAGTTTGTGACGTGTTTAACGCTCCCAGTTTCAAAATTATTAAAGCTACTGTCCCTGGGCTGGCCAAAGTGATAAGCAAAGTAAGAATGTGATCTTATTCCCTCTTGATGGGGCAGGCGGGGAGGAGGATGCTGTGGGATTTTCTTATAAAGAGACCAAATGCCAAATAAAAGAATTCCAGCTGTGCAACAAGAAAGTCGAGATGGTTTGTTAGCATCATTAATATTGCAATGAAAACTAATTAAACCTGGAGCTCGAAGGAGTTCATTAGTGGTTTGGAGCCGAGGATTCTGCTTCTGCAGAGTCGGTTACAGCACTGAGGAAGTTGGAAGGCTGTCAGCTGGGCTGGGGGTCACGTGGCTCTCTCCTTTCTGTGGCCTCTGGAATTGGGTTTGCTCTAACCATAGGCACTTGGCTGGCAGGAGCCAAGAGATTTCTCTGGATTACCCTCAGCCCCTGTCCCCGGAGGGGACCTGGACAATGCCACACCTGTGTCTGGGTGGGCCACTCCTTGCAAGCTACTGAAAATGGGCTTTTGAAGGTAGGGAAGGGAATTGGGGAGTTTTCCTTCCAAACAATGAGAGAGGCCCTTCACAGGTGTCCTGAGTTGGGTTGAGATGGCCAGTTCTACACACTTGGGTTTTGATCAGTCACTAGATGGGGGCTGCCCTGGAAGCCGAGGTGGCTGTGGGCTGACGTCACCTGTGAAGGTGCCGACAGCTAGAGGCCCCTGCCCACAGCACCCCCAGCAGCTGGGGCAGCAAGTCCTTCCCCAAGGGGGATTCTGGGTGGCACATCGCAACATCCTTTGCAGTTTTGTTCATCATAATCTTCCTTGACCCTAGCATAGTACTGGCACACAGATTTTTACCAGATATTTGTTAATGTAGACATAATATTTCCATTTCACACAGAGAAAGCCAAGGTGTAAGAAAGTGAAGTAAATGGGGGAACTAGAGTTAGAAGGAAAGTCCCTAACTCCAGAATCCCAGCCCCGGCTACTGTCACTTACCTCTAATCATGAACGATGAAGTACAGGAAGGGGGGCATCTAGGTGATGGTCATCTGGCCCCTGGTGCAAACAAAATCAAGTTCATCTTTCATTGCCCAAAGAAGACAGCTAGGTTTTCTCTCTTTCAAGGCCTTGCCCTGAATCCCTAACCTAGGCCAGCCTTTGGGTGAAAGCTTGTCGCTGGTCTCAAGAGGAAGGACTGGGGCTTGTCCGTCAGGTGGAATAAACTTGGCCTAGAGTTTGGGGCCTGAGGGCCCCCGGAGTGAAGGGCAAGCCCTGCTGTCCACACTATCGCTCAGCAGCTTTGGCCAGGCCAAGAGGCTGCCTGGGGCCAGGGTCTGGGTGAAGAGGACAGAGCCCATGGACACACAGGCCCAGGGCTCCAGGCTAGCTGTCCCGAGATGCTTTTGGATAATTTGTTACAAGGTCTTAGCCCTTGTGCTCACATTTTAGGCAAAACCAAAACAAGCAAGTAAATCTGATAACCAGACAAATAAGGCAAAAAAGTTTACTTTTCTTGATTTTGTGATCCTCGAACTCAGCACTTCTCAGTGTGCCATGAGTGGGTTACAGAAGTGCCAACACGTTGTTCCCCTCAGCTCTGGGAACAGCAGGCAGTCACGGAGAGGGGCAGCTGGTCACCTTCGACCACAGGCGGCCTCTTCTGTTTATTCCCATGAGGTACGTGTGCCATAACCTAGAAAAGGCTGGGATGGACCACGTAAATTGCTTTGCTGTGGGGAGCTTATTTTGAACGTTGGAAGCAAAAAGTGCTGTGCATCTCTGAGAAGGAGATAAAACCACTTTCGCATTGTGGTAAAGATCTTTCTCAGTTTTCCAAGTCAAATCCCATGTCCCAAAGGAGATGGCCCTCTTTCTCCCAGGGCCCAGAACAGCCACGCTTTAGCTGCCAGATCTATGAGGTCCAAAGGCTCCCGAGAGCATCTGGCTCAAGCCCCTCATCTTATAGATGAGGACACCGAGGTCCACGAAGGTAAACCTCTGGGCAATGGGCATAGAAATGAGGTAGATTTAATTTGACATCATTATTAACCCTGCTAATTATCCTGGAATGATCCCATAAGAGCTCATGAAAAATAGTAATTATTTAATTGCATACTTTATCTACATAGTATATTTTATGCATTGTATAATTATCACCACCATAATTAATGGTGGTTAATTCTTCTGTAGCTGAAAGCAGTCTGCTGAAGGGGGTATTTAAATATCTCTTCTTTTTCACTTCATGGTTAAGCCTAGGCAGACTTTTGCTTTTTGTTGAACCACAGGCAGCAGAGAGAGGGCAACAAGAATACGTTTGCAGGGCACCACTCACTGACCCCAATTATTGATGGTCAGCCATCATTTCCCACTGTCGGGGGAAGAACACATCTCTGGGACACTTGAGGGTGCTCCACAGCGCCTGAAGATTCAACCCGACTTTACTGTGGGCCCCCAAATGCCATAATTTCAGAGGAGTGGAAAATTCAACAATCAACTTTGAACCTTCCTTGTCTACCTTTCAGGATTATTCAGATAATTTATGTTTTGGGTTAAGTTCAACTGCAACAGAATAGAGAAATGTAAAATCTCCTTGGCTTAAAAAAGTCTGGACTCAGGCAGCCCAGCACTAGAAAGGCAATTCCATGGTGTCATCGTGGTGCAGGCTCCCCTCTTTCTTCCTTGTGCCCTGGTGTGTAGCTTCCATCCTCAAGGTCACCTCATGGTCCGAGCGGGTTGAAAAGTTCCAGCCATCATGTCAGCATTCCAGGCTGGCAGCAGGAAGGAAAGTGGGGCCAAGAGGGAGACTAAAGGCTGCTCTTCCCAGTCGAATAGATTTTCCAGCATTCCCATAGAACAATTCATTTCCATTTCATTGGCCAGAATCAGACTACCTTTAACTGCAACGGAGAGAGGTAAATAAAGATTTTAGCAGGTGTATTTCCTCCTAGCTATAAAACCAGGGCTCTATAACTAAGGGGGAAAGGAAGTTGATGGCCGGTGTAGACAATTACTGTCTCTGCCACGAGCTTCCACGAGATAACACATGCCAAGCCTTTAGCACAGTGCCTGGCACGTGGTTAGGTTCTTGTTTATCTAGCAATTGTTATGGAGTGCCTCGCCCTGTCAGGACAGAGGCCGTGAGAGAAGGCTGTCCCTGTTCTCAGGGACTTCTTGATCTTGTGTTCAGCCAGCACACGGAGGCGTGGACGTTCTCCAAATGGACAAAGCCTCTTTGATGGATCTGCTTCCCATCGATGGCACCTTTGCGGTTCTCAAAGCACGGGCTGCAGAGCCAGTCAGCCAGTTTTGGGGGTGCCTGCGGTATGCCAGGTCCTATTGCCATAAGAAAGTATTGGGGGCTGCTGAAAGAGGCTGTTCATGTTGGGCAGCATGGTTTGGTGGGAATGGCATAGGTTGGGGCCAGAGAGTCCTGGGTTCAAATCCTACGATGATGCTGACGCTATCCCTCCACACGGCCAACCTCAGCTTCCTGGTCTGCCAAACGGGGATAATGACCCTTCCCTGGCAGGACCGTCCCGAGAACAGCTCCCAGCCTGGCTCTGGGCAAGATGCTGCTGCTGCTATTATGTCTAGCAGGGCCGCTCTGAGAACCCCTGCTTTAGAGAAAGTACTTAACTTCATAATGAATTTCACTTTCCTTATCTGTAAAACGGGAACACAGTTCCTGCAGTTCAGGCTGTTGTACAGAATGAAGGAGAAGATGTGTGAAGAGCAGTCCCATACAACAGACGATCTAGGACTCCTTATTCTAAGCTCCTACCTAATGCAAGGATGCATTATTTGACATCCCAAAAGCATGGGCTTACATCCTCTGTTTAAAAACTTCTTAGTTCAGGGTCTCCAGGGGCAGACACTGAGATGGAGTTTTGCTAAGGAAATGCTCCCAGGAGAAATTGGTAAGGGAGTAGGGTGAGAGTGGGAAAGGGAGGAGGCCAGCCAGGGTGATTTCAAGCCGAGTCCCACCAAGTCTGGCAGGGGTTAGCCTCAGCCTGATTCCAGGGGGCTCTGGAGGGTCAGTTCCGTCTCAGAGTTGTTCCAGCCTAAGGCCAAGGGGCTGGGCTTCCAGGCTCTTGCACCCATCTGCTAGGGTAAGGGGCACTTTGGGCTCTCTGTGTACGCTGGCAAAGGGGCTCCAGCAGTCTTCCTTCAAAGGCAAGGGGAAAGTGCATCTGAGCTGGGAAAGGGAGCAGAGATATGGTCAAAGAGATCCAAGGGGTTCTGGGCAGGGCACAGACGTGTCCACTGTGAGAAGTTAAATGTGCCTTTCTGTTTGGGTCTCACACAAAACCACAAAGCTGAATACAAAGGTGTGAAGTGCACACATATTCTACAATGAAGGTCTAGACATATCCTCACAGGACTTGCCATGACCAACTGCAATAGGTCCTGGTCCCTTTAGCCAATCATCAACTTCTAGTGTATGTTTGGGCTGGGAATGACTCTGAGTCATGATTCTTTAAAGATGGACGGTTGTGGGGTTGCCCCTCCCAGAGTAGGGTGCTTTCCCGGCTCAAGACAACCGAAGGGGACTTGGGCATAATCTCTCAAGTGGGGAGAGAAGAGTTTTTAGGAGAGCTTGTCCTGAGCATCCTGGAGGGCCTGGAGATGGGGGACCCAGAGAACACCAAGAGGAGAGGGATAGGAGTGGGGCGGGGGAGAGAGAGAGCTCACGCACTCCCACTGCACAGCTGCCAGGAGGGGAGGAGGTCAAGAGTCCGCAGGGAACCCCACAGCAGTGGGAAGGCACCCTGTTCCTCCTTCCTCCCACCCAGCCCTGGAGGACGCAGAAGAGGCAGAACACAGAGGGACGGGTGCAGAAGTCTGAGCAAGAAAAGATGCTCCTGGCCTCTCCTCCCACTGAACAAAAGGGAGAAGATTTTGAACGGATGAGAGATGGAGCTTTTGATTTTGATTGGATGAGACTTTTTAATACCAAAAAACCAGATGATCAAATGCCTTAAAGTGACTGAAAGCCTCGATGCTGTTCAGGGGCAAGCAAGGGACATCAGACATTCCCTTCCTAAATGCAGCGGTTGAGGGGAAAAAAATCATTTTCTCTTTGGACCTTTGAGTCTCGCTTATTGGGTATACCAATTATACATAATTTTTAATGACACCGAAATATTCAATTTGCCATAATTTACTTAATTATGTCCCTATTGTTGGACATTTGAATTCTAAGCTGTTTTAATTTTTTTTCTCTTAAGAATAACAGAAGGACAGACACTGCATGAACTCACTCATATATGGAATATAAGTGAACACATGGACAGAGAGAACTGATTGGTGGTTACCAAGGGGAAGGGGGGTGAGGGGCGCACAAGGGGTGAAGGGTTACATCCACAAGGTGACAGACAAACAAAAATGTACAACTAAAACCCCACAGTGTTATAAACTATTAAGACATCAATAAAAAAAAAGGTAAAAAAAAAAAAAGAATAACACTGCAAAACCTGTACATAAATGTTCATGGCAGCCAAAAGCTGGAAACAAGTCAAATGGCCTTTAGCGGGTGAACAGGTAAACACAACTGTTGTCCATCCATACCATGGAAGCCTACTCACCAATAAAAAGGAACACTTGCAACAACTTGGATGATCTCAAGGGAATTATGCTGAGTGAAAAAAGCCAATCCCAGAGGGTTACATACTGTCTGATTCCATTCGTATAATGTTCTTGCAATGACACAATGACAGAGATGGAGGACAGAGTAGTGATGGCCAGCAGTTAGGGGTGGTGAAGGGAGGGAGGTGAGTGTAGCTATAAAAGCACAGGGGATCCTTGTGCTGATAGAGCTGTTCCTATCTTTGCTGTGGTGGGCCCACTGATCTGCATGTGACTACCTTGCACAGACTTACTTCCACACACACTCAGATGAGCAAGTGAAGCAGGGAAACATGAATAATGGTGTGTCTGAGTCGCTTTCCTGGTTGTGATACTGGACTCCCGTTATACGGGATGTTACTACTGGGGCAAGCCCAGTGAAGGCTACACTGAATCTCTCTGCATTATATCTTCTTAGAACTGCACGCGAATCTCAATGATCTCAAAACAGAAAAAAGGAAAATTTTCTAATTGAAAAATGTGAATCAATGTGAAGAACGTATTAAGTAATTAAAAGTAAAGGTATTTGGAAAAAGGGAAATACTGTATTGATTTTTCCTATACTTATATCTTTTGGTGTTTCTCTGATTGCTTTTTCTTAGGACAGATTTGTAGATATGGAATTATTGAATCAAAAGGTATACCTTTTTTTAAGGTTCCTAATACATATTATCAAAGTGTTTCCAGAAAACCTGCACAGTTTATGGACCCACCAGAGTTTGTTTTATGGAGCCCACAGCAGTATTAATCGTCTTTTTCAATGTTAAAAACACGAACAAAAATAACTCCCTTCCTCGTGGCCGATTCCATATGCACTAGACAGTATCTCATTGTTTCCATTCCCATCCCATCGATTACTAGTGAGGCTGTACCTTTTTTCACATATTTGTGACTTATTGGCCATTTGCCTTCATACTTAGCTCATATTTCTATTGGGATCTTGATAAGTGTTTTCTTTCTGATTTGTCAGAGTTCTTTAAATTAGAAGAATATTCACCCCTTTGTCATATTTGTTGAAAATATTCTTTCTTAGTTTGTCTTGGCCTTTTATTTTTTAAATGTGGCATTTTTGATATAACCTGTGTATGATATTCATACATAGATTTTGCAGTTTAATCTTTCAGTATTTTCCTTTGTGGTATTTTTTATTGCTGATCTTAGAAATGCCTCCGCTGTCCCAATACTGGTGATTATTGGCATGTATTTACTTCTTTTTTCTAAAGTTTCATTATAAATAAAAATTCCATTTGATGACTAATCCATTCTTTTCCCCTTGGGTGTGATGTTCCGTTTATCATCTTCTCAATTCTATATATTTTTGAGATTTCTTTCTGTGCTTACTTTGTCTGTTCCATTGATCTGTTTGCAAATTCTTCTGCCAATAAAACACTTAATTGTTAGAACTTTAGAATACACTTTAAAATTTGGCAGAACAATTCCCCTTGCTTTTTAAAAATGCTTCCAACCTTTATCACTTGTTTATTTTTTAGGTAATGTTTAGAATTATTTTATAAATATTTGTTTCATTAAAAAATTCCTCTGGCATATTGATAGTAATTGTATTAACTATCTAATTGGAAAGCAGTTAATATTTATTTATCTATTTATCTATTTATTTTATGCCTATTTATGGGGCCCCATGGCAACTTGGCACTATAATTGCAAATTTTTCTCCATTTATTAAAATATTACTTTACACATTTCAGTAAACTTTCATGTTGACTATACATGTATTTAATAGTTATTTGTGGCTATTTTATGTTTCAAAATCTATTACAAAGAAGTCATTTTCTTATTATTTCTTTTTAGTGATTGTCACTGGTATTTAGTGATGTTGTTGATTTATGTTTATTTATCTTGCACCCGACAATCTTATTGATTTAAAGTATTCTTTTGGTCAGTCCTCTTGAGTCTTAGTTTATAATCTTATTGCCCGTAAATAACATAAGACTGCATTTTCTTTCCTTCCACCTTTCACCCTTCGTGCTTCTTGCACCAGCCAGAACTTCCCAGTCAGAGTTTACTAGTCCTGGTGGTCGCAGGCTTCTTTTCATGGGCTTCATTCCAAAGGTAATGAAGCTGCATATTAATGAATTATTATTTTGGCTTAAGTTTGGCTTTTACCATTCAAGAATAGATCATTCAATTTTTTAAATTATGAGTCCTCTTTATGTTCAGTTTCATCAAATGTCTTTTCAGTATCTGCTAACACCACCACTTTATAATACATCTCTTAGGTATATTAGTAGATTTCCTAATATTTAATCTTCCTTGCATCCTCAGATAAAATCGCCTTGATCAAGGTAGAGATGATTTTACTCTACTATCACATTTGATTTGCTAATGTTTCTGCCAGGACTGGCTACACAGTTTGCAGGGCCCACTGTAAAGTGAAAATGTGGGGTCCTTTGTTGAAAAATTATTAAGAATTTCAAGCTGGTGACAGAGAGCATTAAACTAAATGTGGGGCCCTTCTGAGCACAGGGCCATGTGTTGTGCACGGGTTGCATGTCCACGAAACTGACCCTGAGTTTTGCTTTTATGTTTATACATGAAGTTGAAAGTCGTCCATAGTTGCTTTTTTGTGCTCTCTTGGTCAAGTTTTGATATCAGATTTATGTTCATTTCAGAAAATGTGTAGGGTGGCTTGCTATATTTTTTGTCTCCTGGTGGAGTTTGTATAGCATGGGGATTAACTGTTCCTTGAAAACGAGGAGGGTAGCACATAGACGTGGTCATTTGGCCATGGGGCATTCTTGAGGAGTTATTTTGAAATATTAAAAAAAATTTCCACATGAATATTGTCTCCCTCGCAAGTTTCCTAATTTTCCAAAGCCAATTTTAATCATTTGCTTTTTCTCCAGAAAATTGATCAACTTTATCTGGATGTTTGTACTTTTTGGAGTAAATTTCAGTGTAAGATTTCATAACAGTTTTTGTAATTTCCTTACCTTTGGTACATCTCATTTCACATACTAATTGTATTTATTTGTCTCTCTCTCTCACCTTGAGTAGATTTGCCAGAGATTTCTCTGTTTGACTGTGATTTTCACCCACCTCTCACCCCAAACAAAGAACTGGTGTGAGGAGGATTTATTAATTACTTCCTCTTAGGATGAGAGCCTTTTCTGCTTCTTTGTTTTATTTGCTGTATTGATTTCCACATTTATCTCTTTTGTTTCCATCTACTTTTTCTATTTGGGCTTTTTTTTCCTGGTCACTTCTCATGCTCTTGACTAGACTTCATTATATACATATATATATATATATAAAATATTATAAATAATATATATAATGAAAGCACTTAAGATTATAAACTTGTTCCCGCTTCCACTTTGGGCCACATTCCATATTCTTTGAAACTCAGTGTTTCTGTTTTTACTGTTTTTTTCCCCGAGAATCTGTAATTGCAAATGTTACCTCTATGATTTGAGTTAGTTAAGAGCCATCTCTCTTTTTTTTAATTTTCATGGGGCTAAATTTCATTTGTTTATTTAAGCTTTGTTATCAACTTCTAGTTTCGTTGTACTCTGTTTTAGACGATTGCATGCATAACTTCTGCTTTTTTAGGTTTTTTGTCTTCATTTATAAATGTGCCAGGATGCTTGAAAAGTAGCAGTATTCTCTGTAGGGCACAAAGTCTAAACTCCAGTCTTATTAATTACGATTCTCATTTCCATGTCCCTAATTTTGTTTGTTTGAGGAAGATTGGCCCTGGGCTAACATCTGTTGCCAATCTTCCTCTTTTTCTTTTTTCTCCCCAAAGCCCCAGTAGATAGTTATATATCCTAGTTGTAGGTCCTTCCAGTTGTTCTGCATGGGCTGGCGCCGGGCTGCCGAAACGGAATGCGCAAACTTAACGGCTGTGTCGCCGGGCTGGCCCCTCCACGTCCCTAGTTTTTCACTGTTTGGTTTGTCGAAGGTTATAAGATGTATATTTAAATCTATTGCAATGATTTTTCCTTCCAGTTCTCATTTCCATACTCCTTTCAGCGCTGTGTCTCTACTGTGCTATGTTACTCTGAAGGAGAAGTTTCATGGGAATTATGTATTTACTCTGAATGGTTTCTTTTGTTGGCTCCAAGATTCCCTTCTGAAGCGGCTTTCTCTAAGGTGTGCACCCTGTTTCCTTCAGAACATCCCCCATCCATCCACTCGTCCCTGGTTTAGTTCTTCTTTGTCCATCTCCCCGTTTATTCCTTACCGGTCCTGAGAGCAGAGCCCGCCTGCCTGCTCACCACTTTCTCCCTGTGCCCGCACGGTCCTCGGCACATTCAACATCCTTCATGAACGCGTAGTCGAGGGATGGACAACAAATGACACTCTTTGACACGTGAAATCGTTTTTTGGTTTTTGTTGTTGTTGTTTTAACCTCTAATTTAATTTTATCTGGAAATAATCGGATCACTCCTGCTCTTTCTTTCCTCCCCCTCCCCTGGTTCCCCGCGGGAGAGCGAGGTCATCCTGCTGCCCCTCGCTCTTGCTGTACCCTGCAGAGGAGCCCCACTTTCTACTCCCATTTGCTCCCCCTGGCATGTCTGCCTGCCATTGCCTCTCTGTTCCCTGCAGGCAGAAGGCATAGCAGAAGGAGCACTGGGCTTGCAATAGGTGAGCAGGTCATGAACTTGGCTTGGCCAGCTGAGTGACCTTGAGGATATCATTTAACTCCTCTGGACCTCAGGCTCCTCATCTGTTGCGAGGATAAGCAAGATGATGCGTGTGAGGCACGACACTGCTCAAAGCTGACACTCTGTTGGCTGCCTTCCACTACCACCTTTTAGGGGAAAACAACAATAAAAAAAATCACCTGCCAGAAGGTTGCTAACTGACCTGCTGGTGGGCCTGAGGTCTTGGGACTGTTGGCTGTTAGATGTGCCAGGTGCCGCCCCTGGACCTGGGAAGAGGGACATGAGCGCTGTCCTAGCACCAGGGAGTGACCCGATACAAGAGTAACATGACTCACCAGCCCATTAGCTTGTCGGGGCATCTGCCCGCCACATGGGGGGCAAAGTGACAGCGATGGTTATCCACGTTTTATCGTTGGGAACGGGGTTAAGAGGTTCGTCCTGCGTCACACAGCGAGTCGGTAGGAGCTGGAGTTATTAATATTTTCAATTAACTCAGGGCCCTGCTTTGGAGAAGCTCAGTGCCCTCTCATCTCGCTAAGATTTCTTACTTGCACCTGCGGCATTGTGAAGGGGGGAGGGACCGTCAATCCTGTCTGACACTCATGCTTCTTGGGAAGACAGTTGGTGGACAGGCCTTTTGATGCCCCTGCTCAGGGGGAAGAAACCCAGGCAGGATCCTTGACCTCTCTGGGGTCTCAGAGGAGGGAAACAGTGTCGGAACTGACATGAAGAGACCTCTTGTCTCAATTCCTGGGGCCCCTCAGTCAGGCTCCTTAGATTAGAAGTGTTCTAACGCCCAGCCTCTCTGGGCCCAGCCACTCCTGTCCTGGACACCCTGACCTCAGGCCCCTGGACCTGAGTCCCGTGCAGCAGCCTCTCTGAGGGTTTGTTCATGCCCCAACACCCGGAAAGTTAGGCCTCCCCTGTTTCCTGAAGCTCTGCCTTCCTGGCCAAAGGCAGGTTATGATCTCTGAGGAGGCCCCCTTTCATGGCCCGGCGGACTCAGGACCATCCGTGAGGTGGGAGAGTCCCTCGGCCTCTGTGGAGGTGGCTGAATTCAGGGTCCTCTTCCTCCCGCCACCTTGCACTGTTCCCCCCTCAAGTCCCTGGAAGTGTCCAGCCTACTCAAAGGCCACATGTCTCGATGATAAGAGGTCGCTGTCTGTGTTCCACTTCTGGCTATGTGTATTCGTTTTCCTGTGCCTCTCACTCTTCCAAGCCACAGCCTTCAGCTCCAGAGCCCGACAGGCAGAAGCCTGACCACAGCCCCAGGGGCACAGGCTTGCTCTCAGCCCCGAGCAGCTGGGCCCAGCCAGGCCCGACACAGAGGGCCACACGATCCAAACTTGGCTGTGCGAGGCCTCCTGGCTGAGCAGCCCCAGCAAATGTTGGATCTCAGTTCCTCTAAAGTAAGAGGAATACTTTCTCGCTTCCCTGGGGTGCCCTGAGAATGAATTATTTACTATTTGTAAAGCACTTTGTAGGGTTCAGTATCATTACACAGGGACCACGGGGCTCAGAGGCAGCCCTGGAAGCCTGACAGGGTGGTTGTTACTATTAAGCATTTATATAGCACTTTACATTTGCGAGTGCTGCCCAATCATTTATTAGTTAATTCTCCCAGCACTCCGGAGCTGTTGGCGGACGTCAGTAGCCATGTTCTTCCACCTGGAAATGAGGTTGCTGAGGTCAGGAGAGGCTGGCGGCCTTGCCCAGGGTTACCCGACACTCGGAGCTCAGGCCACACCCTGTGTGAGCTGGAGTCCCTAGCTCTGCCTTGGACCGCGAGCTAGCTGCAGATTTCATTCCTGACAATCTTGTCATCAACCCACCCCAATCTACCAGTAAGGCACCCTGCGGGGCATTGCTATAATTTATGACCTTGGTGACGCTCCCAGGAACGCTGTCAATTTATGACCTACTGTATTGTGAAGGAACGAGCACTGGCTTTGGAGTCAAAATCTGGCTGTGCAACTTATAAGAATTGTGAGGGTGAGCAAATTTCTTAATGCTTCTGAAGCTTGGGGTCCTTGATTATCAATTAGGGATACAGAAACCAATGAGACACTTGTGAGGATCAGAAGTATTAAATGGAGATAACTCGGCATGAGATAAAGGCTTAATACTTGTTAGCTCTCAGCCTCTGATTACTGTCATGGCACACACAGACTTCAGCCTCAAAGATGACCCAAGAAAGCCCATGGGAAATGATATAAAGGAAAACTTTGGATCAAAGAGACCCACTGGAACTCTACGTAGTTCTTGCCTTTAGCTTGGGAACCTAGGAGGAGAAAGGTAAGGAAAAGGAAAAAGCTGGAACTACTGCCATTTTCATTACATGTTGTTAATCACGCTAGTTAGAATCCATATTGCTCTTCAATAAGTGTTTTCATTAATTAACAAATATTTACTAAGCACCTACTATGAGCCAGGCACAATTTTAGGAGAGAAGGATTTGGCAAAGAACAAGTGAGACAAAGAATGAAGGAATGCTGATCAGGCAGTGAGTAGGGGCGAGCGTGTATTAGAGGGAGGGAATTGTATGTGCAAATACCCTGGGGAAGGGAAGACTTCAGAATGCCCAAGGAACTGAGAGAAGACCACTGTGGCTGGAGAAAGGGAGAAAATGGTGAGGAGATGAGCAGGGTGAGGACAACAGGAGTAGCTCACATAGAGCCCTGAATCCCAAGTGAGGGTTTGGAATTTTGTTCTCCACATAACACCTCTGAGGGGCAGCAAGCAAGGGGGTGACGTGATCCTTCAGGTTGCTGTGTGCATCACACACCTTCAACAGACAAGAATCTGAGGACCCAGCTCTGTTAAACTGTTAGACTCTCAGCTCCAAGAGTCCAAAGTATGTTTTCTTAGTGATATAGACTGAATGTTTATGTCCCCCCCCCAAATTCATATGCTGAAGCCTCATCCCCAATGTGATGGTACTAGGAGGTGGGGCATCTGGGAGGTGATGAGGTCATGAGGGTGGAGCCCTCATGAATAGGATTAGTGCCCTTACAAGAGAGACCCCAGAGAGCTCCCTTGCCCCTCTGCCATCCGTGGACAAAGCAAGAACAGGATCAGCTATGAACCAGGGAGCGGACCTGGATGCCACATCTGGATGCCGAATCTGCTGGTGCCTTGATCTCAGACTTCCCAGCCTCCAGAAGTATGAGAAATAAATGTTTGTTGTTTATAAACTACCCAGTCTGTGGTATTTTGTTAAAGCAGTCCAAACAGACTAATCCCCTTGGAGTGTCTGAAACACTGAGCCCAGGGAGGAAGGCCCTGCATTGGGCTGCTCCTCACCCAAGCCCTCGGCCAGCAGATAATCATCACGTCAGGTACATCCCCCGCAAAGCCCTCGTACCCACGATCACCTGCGAATTCTCACAAATATCCAGCAGGCTCAGTGGAACGAAGCAACTCCCATGGGCTCCACAGTTCCCGAGCACTGGTGCCAGGGCTGACTCCGCATCCTGAGACCGAGAGGCTCCTCCCACTGCCCTTGGTAGTCCTCTCCTGTCTCCTTTTGTGGGATTTGCCCACAGACTGGTTGTGGAGGGTTAGTCGATCCTCCTTCTCTTCCTGGTGGTTTGGGGAAACCATGCTACCTACCAAAGTCCTCCCTCATCTCAGAGCTCAGGCCAAAGCCCACGGGTCCCAGATCCCCTTCCTGGGGCGCTGGCAGAGAGTCTGTGTGTAGAGCATTCTGTGTGAGAAGCACGGAGCTTTCTAAGAAGAGGGTCCAGGCCACTGAAAGCTTGCAGTCTGATTGGAGAAACAAGACTTCAATGCCTTAGAAATTGTATTTATGAAGTTGTAAAATGCTGTGGCTGGAAAGAAACTCAACATCTTCTCGTTGCTCAAGATAACAAGTGTAATTACCAGATCATACTTAACTAATTACTGGATGCATCATCCTGACCACGTGTAGCTGGGAATCGGTGCCCAGTCTAACGGTGACTCTCCTTGAAACCTTGGTAGTAGGGGAACCCATTGTTGAGAAGCTTTTGAGAAAAATAGTGCCGAGGCCTGAGCTCATAAATGAACCCACAAAGCTCATATATATATATATATATATATATATATATATATATATATATATATATATATATATTACCTTCAATACAATCAAACAAAGGAAGCATACTAAATAAAGACAAAAGCATTGGCTTCTTACACATCATAAATTTGTAATAGCAGGACGTTTATAATTAATTTCCATTTACCATCCCTTCCTCTCTAGAAACTTTTGATATCTCTTCTTCACAGTTTCAGCAAGATGCTTGTAAATTCACTTGGCTTGCATTCAGCGAACATGTTTAAAGGGGATAATATTTTTGAGGTATTTTCATATCCAGTAACTCTTCATGCTCTAGGCTCCCCACCTGTGTTGGACACAGTCCTTACCAGCAGTCTACAAAATCCATACTAGTTAGTTTCATGAGACAGGGAATTTAAAAATCATATTAGTTTGCTTACAGGATCTCCCAGGGAACCAGGGAATGAACTGGACTGCCGCACAGCCAGGAAATTTGCCCAGGCATACACAGGGCTGTTCTAGCAAAATACCCCTGCTGCCACCACCCACTGCTTGACACCCATGACGCCAGGCACTCAAAACTCTGTTTCAGCTGCTGAGAAGAGCCAGCTGCTTCTGCAATCAAGCTTTCTGGAAGATACCACATCCTGTTGTGTGGCCAGAGCTTCCTGTTGTTCACTTCATTTTCCAAGTCTTGAGTAGGCGTGTCAGCTTGGTGGATGCTGGGTTGTATGCGGAACTCCGTCTGGAAAAGTCGTATCTAGCCCTCAGTCTCTTAGGAAGTCCGGTGGGAAGGGAGTTGGTGGAGGGGCCAGCTTACAGGATCTGCCACACTCCCCTTGTAGCAATAGATTTCAGTGCTTCAGGTAGAAGGCAGGTGTTAGCTAGACTATCACATCATTGCTCAGCTCTGACTTTTCAAATTAAACGCTTTTTCAAATCTCTAACAGGACACTAGTTTTAAGGGCCAGGATTTCTAGAGAGAGAAAGCTTCTTATAAATTCTTGAAGCTCCCATTAACATGTTAGCAGCCAGGCCCAGCCCACATGAAATCAAGGTGACAAAAACTTATGGGGTAGAGAAACACACGATATGAGATAATCGTAGACCCTGCTACACAGGGTGAGGAAGAAGGCTCACCTCTTCCACTCTGGTGGGCTACAGAAGGAGGAGGGAGAAAAAGGGTAGGACAAATTGGTCGAATGCAGGGTCTTCATCTTCCCTCTCTTGGGGATACAACTTGGCAGGGATAGGGATGCTTAGAAACATTTCTCAACCTCCAAAATATAAGGAATTCCCAGCTCACTTTCCTGCGCGTTATCCTGAGAGGCTATGGGCCTTGGGAGCAGATATGCAGCCATTCATCACCATAGTTAACGTGCAGTGGGAGCAGTCGTGTGCCGCTGGTGGAAGAGGCAGCTGGGTGGATGAGCCCGAGGCAGGGTGCCTGGCCAAGGGGTGCTGCACAGTCATTCAGGGACCAAACTTTTTCCTCTAGTGGCTCTGCTGCCCCCTCAGCTCTGAGTTCTCAGCTGTATCCTCTCTATCTGACCAGCCAAAACAAGCAAGTAAAAAGAGGGAGGAAATCCTCCACATCCTCCATGGCACGTGAGCCCCTCACGTGTCCAGACTCCATCTTGGTGTGAGGGCGTGGTCTGCCGTCTTTCACCTTTCCTCTCCCACCCTCTTTTGGTTCTACTTCCTTTAGGATTGGGGCAAGGAGGGATGGCTAAGGAAAACGGCAAAGGCTTTTGACATAAGTGACAGGCAGTGTCCTCTCTGTTGAGTATCGCTCTTGCTTCTCTGACTAGTGTTAGATTGCTGTTGATGGATTTGGTGTGATTGGTGTCCACACCCTGGTGTCTGTGAGTTCTTTGGGGACCTCTCTGCAGGGCCTTTCCTGAGGTAGGACACCTAGATCCAGGACAACCTCCTTCACCTCTCTCCTCTAGCTCCCACAGCTGTGGTTTCCTCCACTGACCCTAATAGGCTCTTGCTGCTGGCATCCCGTCTGGTGGTAGGCCAAGCTCTTGGGTGGTGCATCGGCAAGACAGCTCAAGCCTGGCCATCTTTTGGGGCATTGCTTGACCCACACACAACTCATATATTCTCACTACTCAACAGACAGCGGTGTGGGCTGCTTGGCTGTCACCCTCTTCTTGGCCATCATACCTCTTTCCATTCCATTTTCTCTAAGTTGGGTAGGTGTAGGGCAGATGAACAATCCTAAGCAGATGTCCAACCAGAGAATGAAGGGCCAATATCTTTTCATAGGCACCTAAATTCCTTGGAGTCTCCCCTCACTTACTTGGCTTGAGAGGTAGAGGAGGGAATCTTCCCCCAGGAGGTGGGGGGGAAGATTCCTTCTGAGGCTAAAGACACATGTCTTCCTCCTCTCTGGTCCTGGTCTTCTGCTTATATAGACTTTACTGGGATTAAGATGGGCTGGAATGAGGGTTAGTGTATTAGTCAGGGTTTTCCAGAGAAACAGAAACCAATAGGATGTGTGCATGTATATATACATCAATATATGTACACATATTTATTTATTATAAGAGATTGGCTGGTATGACTATGGAGGCTGGCAAGTCCAAAATCTGCAGGGGCGGGCCTCTAGGCTTGAGACCCAGGAAAGAGCTGATGTTGCAGTTCAAGTCTGAAGGTTGTTTGCTGGAAGAAGTCCCTCTTGCTGGTGGAAGTCAGTCTTTTGTTGTATTCTGGCCTTCAACTGACTGGATGAGGCCCACCCACATTATGGAGGGCAATCTGCTTTACTCAAAGTCTACAGATTTAAACATAAATCCTGTTCAGAAAATCCTTACAGAAACATCCAGAATAGTCTTTGACCAAGTATCTGGGCACCGTGACCCAGTCAAGTTGACATATAAAATTAGTCATCAGAGTTGGCATAATTGAGTTGTTTCCTCCATTTAATAACCTCTGAAGGAGCAGTCTGTTTCCAATTGCTGGCCACTCCTTTGCAAGTCCTTGGTGATTCTTCAGAATGTGGGACCCTTAACACCTTTCATGCTTAGCCTTTGTCCACAGACACAAATTTGGGGACAACAAAACAAGTTACTGTAAAAATGAAACACCCTCCCTATATAATTCCCAGAGATGACAATTACAGATGGTTTACAGACATTTAAAATTTCAAATAACACATTCTCTCTCTCTCCCCTCCTGGTTACGTCTATCTCTGTATCAACCTCTATCTACTTTTTGTTTAAACAGCTTTATTGGATATATTTCACATACCATTAACAATTGACCTATTTAAAGTGTATATTCATGGATACATGCAGCCATCACCACAGTCAGTGTTTGAACATTTTCTTCATCTCAAACAGAAAACCATACTCTTTAGCTGTCACCCCCGGACCCCCCACTCCATACTCCACTGTAGGCAACCACTAATCTACCTTCTATCTTGATAAATTTCCTCATTCTGGACTTTCATATAGATGGGATCATATAATATGTGGTCTTTTGTGACTGGCTTTTTTCACTCAGCATAATGTTTTCAAGCTTCATCCATGTTGTAGCATATGGAAGTATTTCATTATTTTTATGACTGAATAATATTCCACTGTATGGATACACCACATTTATTTATTCATTCATGAGTTGATGGACATTTAGGTTGTTTTTGCTTTTTGGCTATTACCAGTAATACTGCTATGAACATTCGTGTACAAGTTTGTGCTCTTGAGTAAAATAGTAAGTATCATATAGGAGTGAATTGCTGAGCCATGTGGTGACTATATGTTTAATCATTTGAGAAACTGCTTATCTGTTTTCTGAAGTGGCTGCATCATTTTACATTCCCACCAGCAGTGTATAAGGATTCTAATTTCTCCACATCCTTGACAACAATTGTTATCATCTGACCTTTTGTTGCTAGCCATCCTAGTGGATTTGAAGTGGTCTCTCAGTGTGGTTTTGATTTGCCTTTCCATGATGACTAATGATGTCAAGCGTGTTTTCGTGTTTGTTACTGCTAAAATCTGGGTTGGACTATTTGGCTGCAGCCAAATTCTGCTTAGCTTTGCTAGAAAAGTCAAGAATATAGGTAGTGCCTGGGGTTGAAGCGTGGGCTTGACTCTCAGAGACAATGTTTCTCTTCATTGTCTTTCCCATAAAGATAATTTGCCTAGAACCTCAACTCGCCTGGCTAGGTAGAGCTGGAATCCCCTGGATTTGCAGTGGACCTGCAGTCCAGCTCTCCCCTCTGGTCCTCTCCTCCACCTGCCTTAGGCTTTTTCTTCTCTTGCATCCCAGCCTGGCCTCCCCAGATCTCCTTCTGTACCTCAGGATAGCCAAAGCCTCTTGGCTGATGTCAGAAGGGCTGAGGGGAGTTCAGGGATCCGGTTCCACTGCATTAGGCCATGCAGGTCATTTCAGGAAGGGGTGAGCACGGCTGTGAACAGATTACATGTGATAATGTATGATGTTCTTTTCTTATCTATATACCTCCCGCTGCCTTCTAAGCAGCATGGGTGTGATAACTGGCAGGTCTTTTGTGTGCTGAGTGTGAACAGTTATTGTGCTGTGTAATGGCTTCCACAGGCTTGAATACAGTATTGATTTGGGTGTGTAGTTTAAAGGCAGAAACCAGAAAATAGTAAATTGCTCTCCTTAATAAGAAAGGAGTGGCAAGTTGAGTGGTCCTGGGGAAAATCTAGGAGTGGGGGGTAGTAATAGAGGAGATTTAGACAGAAGTTGGTACACTTTTTCCTAAAGGCCAGATAGTAAGTATTTTAGGCTTTGTGGCTCATTCGGTCTGTCCCAGCTACTCAATTTTGCCATTGTAGCACAAGAGCAGTCCTAGACGAGATGAAAATGGGTGTGTTCCAGTAGAGCAGGTGGCTGTAGTCCACTGACCCCTGGGAAGACTGAGAGGATGGGATGGAGAGAGAGAGAGAGAGACAGAGACGCAGAAGCTGCACCTGGGGCAGCCAACACAAGGATTTCTAGCAGAAAGTGGTGCCAAGCCCAGCTCTTGGTGCCCAGAAAACTCTTAGTGTATGGTCAGCTGACTGTGATCCAAGTGGCAGAAGCTGACCTCCGTCTCTGGAAGGCCCTGTTGTTGGTGGACAAGCTTGACTTACGAGGCCTTTCTTATCTGCCCATTGCAGAAGCCCACTGGAGACACCCTTTTGGATGAAAGCTCTGCTCTGCCATCAGCACTAACTTTGTCATGGGTTAGTACATGATGGCCTAGCAAGTATTGGAAAGATGAGAAATGGGGAAGAAGAGACAGGACCAAGGCAGAGGGACCTTGGAATGGGAGATCTAGGTGTCAGGGGAGGGAGGGCCACCCACTGGATGGTGGTGTGGCCTAACCATACATCACCTACTTGACGAACACAGACTGCTTATTGGGACAACATGGGTGTCAAACCCTGGTGCTCTTTTCTATCATACTTTCAGGTTGATTTATTTAGAAATCCATTCCTGGAGAAATAGATCTACATTTTTTTCCTGTAGAAATAGAAGTTGTGTCACCTTTTGTCTATGGATAGATTTATTTGGCTACCATAATGTCCTACTTTTACTAGTCATGAGACTGTTGATTTGGTTGTTAAGAAAACAGTACAAAGATCACATCAGACATTTGTAAAGCTAGTTATTTTGATCATGAAGATATAGAGAGGACCTTTGGTCTCTTTTGTAGTCTTTGGCAAATTATCTCAAGAGAAAGCCCTTTCATAATATTTTATGTTCTAGGTAACTATAACTATTTTGTTTTCTAAACAAATGATTGCCTCACCAGGAAATGGAGCTCTTCTTGGAGAGAATGTGAGAGGTGGCATGCATAATGGCCGTCTAGTTACTAAGACATAGCTACACATTCTCCTTCCATTTAAAGTGAGTTTTTCAGGAAAAACATTTGAGGCAAACATGATATGAAAGGCGATATCTTTTACTCAAAGAGCTCATGCAGTTTTTGAAGAACATTAGGATCCCACCAGAGGCATGGAGGCAGAACAACTCACAGAAGAGGAATCAGAAACATGCAAGGAACACAACCCCAGCACCAGT
Source organism: Tapirus indicus (assembly GCA_031878705.1). Taxonomy (NCBI): domain Eukaryota; kingdom Metazoa; phylum Chordata; class Mammalia; order Perissodactyla; family Tapiridae; genus Tapirus; species Tapirus indicus. Next base: position 79,971,124 of record CM062921.1, read on the forward strand.
TAAAAAATTAATGCTAGCTCCCAATGGTTAGTCTCATATGGTGTAAATTGGGACTACTTTTTGGGCAAAATGCTTCAAGATTCAGAAACATGATCATGTCTGTGATCCAGAAATCCCATTTCTGCAAATCTATCCTAAGAAAAGATTCCAAACAGGGAAAAGCATTATTTATTTGCGTGCACTGTATTAGCAAGCTACAAGTTCAGCAATAGAGGGATGACTTCATTTATTATCTGGCTAATGAACTCATATGCAGCCATCAAAGAGCCAATGAGGAAGACTTTGGTAACATGAAAAACAAAATGGGCAGGATTTAAATGGTGTGTACAGTGAAGTATGTGCACCACTCCCAGAACTAGAAAGGAATACATGAAAATAGTATTTTTAATAATTTTAAATTTCAAACACACATGGAGGCAGAGAAGGTAACAAACTCTCATAAAGACACCACCTGGATTTCACAATTACTAAGGTTTTGCAATATTTGCTTCATATATATTTAAAAATCTTTAATAGACAATGAGTTTTTGAAAAAAGCATAACCAAATGCTACCATCACAATCAGGAAAGTAAATAATTTCTTTCATGTGTGTCTTTTAAAAAATTTTGATCTAATTTTACACTTAGAAAAGTTGGAAGAATAATACAAAGAATTTCTGTATACCCTTTATCTAGAGTCTTCAGATGCTAATGTTATAACTCATCTGCTCTCTTCATCCTCCCCCCATATACACACACACTCACATTATGTTTTCTAAACCATTTTTTTTTCAGTCTGTTCAGGATGCTGTAACAAAAATACCATAGACTGACTGGCTTGAACAACATTTTTTTATCACAATTCTGGAGGCTGGAAAGTCCAAGATCAAGGTGCTGGCAAATTCAGTGTCTGGTGAGTGTGTGAGCCTGCTTCCTGGTTCATAGACGGTCGTGATATTGCAGTGTCCTCACACGGCAGAAGGGGAGAGAGAGCTCTCTGGAGTCTCTTTCATAAGGACACTAATCTCATTCATGAGGACTCCACCCTCACAACCTAATCTCCCCCCAAAGGCCCCACCTCCAAACATCATCACATGGGGGATTAGCTTTCAACATATGAATTTGGGGGGCACAAACATTCAGTCTATGGCGCCATTTGAGACATGATGCCCCTTTATCCCTAAATACAACAGCGTGTATTTCTAAAAACAAACGCATTCTCTTGCATAACTGGACTCCAACGATTACAGCCAGGAAATTAACACACAATCAAGGGTATGTGACCTGTGCAATGACTGCCAAGTGATGACTTTTCTAATTTCAAAATGTCTTCTACATTTATTAGTTGGCTTTCCACTGTAAGGAAGAGCTTTTCCTTCCTATTGATTGATTGATTGACAGACATCAGCATAAACTTGTAGGTTCTTAATTTATTCAATATTTTCCATTATGCCATTATTTATTTTGATGTCCTAATTGTCCCAGATTTGTCTACTGAGAGCCCTTCATGCTGAATCCTGTGTCCTTTTGATGTCTCCATAATATTTGGAGCCCTTGTAACTTTCTAGCACAAGATGTCCCAGTTTTATCTTGTACTTTCCATACTCCAGCCCTGGTATTAGCCATTTTACCAAGGAAAGTTGGCTTATTTTATTAGAGATGGTATTTAGAAACTAAGATCTGGGTACTAGGCAAGCTCGTTGTTTTTGGGGTATCATTGCTTCTGGGCTGTCCCAGTAGGCCATGCTAGGAAATATATGTATGTACACACACCCACATCCACACATACATCTGCACACACACAAATCTATATATCTACCTAGCTATTATATACATACACACACATGTGTATACATAAATTTACATAAGTTTATACTGATGCTTCTAATTCTAATCCAACACCACAGATTTCATTTATCCTCACGTTCCGTATTTGTAACTCCTGTCTTTGGCCATAATAATAGATTTAGCTCCCATTATGCACAATATATTGATTTATTTGTTCAATCAAGTAATTTAAAGTTTGGACATTTTCTGTCTTTTAATTATGTGAAGTATGGGTTGTATTTTTCCTCCCTCCCTCCCTGTCTCCTTTTGTTTCTTCCTTCCTTTTGGAAGTTACATGGGGAGATTTGGATTTAGTCATTATCATCATCTTGACCATCAACAATAATTTCTTAACATTATCTAATATGCTGTCTGTCTTCAATTTTTCCTGATTTTCTATGAAGTGCCTTTTTACAGCTGACTTGTTCTGATCAGGATCCAAACAAATTTCATAACTTTTGTTTGGTGATAAGTCTCTTAAAGCTATTTAAATAATCCATAATTTAGTATGTAAAGCACCCCTTTTTCATGTCATTAATTTGTGGAAGAACTGATCATCTATCCTGTGAATCTTCCACATTCTGGATTTGGCTGGTTTTATCCTAAAGGTGTCATTTAACGTCTTTCTCTAGCCTCCAGATTTCCTTTGATGAGCAATTAGACCTAGATTCTTGCTCATGTTCAGGTTCAGTTGTGTTTTGTTTTGAAGGAACCCTCGCTAGATGGTGTTGTGTTCTTCCTATTGCATGATATTGTAAGGAGCATGGTATCTGGTGGAACCACTATAAGTGATAATTGATCAGTCCCCACTGACAGGTGATGTCAGCTTCTATGTTATGAAGTTCTCCATCAACCTTTCACCCAATGGACTTGCAGCCATTGATTAGTATTGCTTAGATTCACGGTCTTGGAATGACAAAACTGTGACTTCTAAGTCTATATCTCCTCCCACACTTTATGTAATATTATAATATACTTATAATTAAAAATATAAATATCTAAGAATGAAAGTTTATACCAATATCAGTAGTAAGCTGTGGCCAAATGGCATTATCCACGTGGAAGGTTTTTAATCTAGTTTCCCAGATAGCCTCTTCACTTTTCCTCCTGAGAGCTGCACCAAAGTCTCCAAGGGCTGAAGGGTTTATTTTGGGAAAGTATGTGGCCAGCTAAATCCCTTCATAGAAAAGAAGGGAATTAAAATGCACATACTCTATTACTGAGCAATTCCACTTTGGTATCAGCCCCAGTGAAATAATGATCTTTCTCAGGGCTTCCATAGCCCTGAAGACAGCAGTGTTTGGGGTGTCAGGTTAAAGGTAGAAACCAGGAGAGACGTACACGGATATTCACTGAGCAATATTTGCAACAAAAACGAACTGCCACAACCCGAAGGCAGTGCGACTGGAGGAAAGGACAAACTAAACTCAACCCATGCAACGTCAGAACACGGTGCCGCAGTCAAAAGGCAGAGATTAGAGCTCCAGGAATCAGCGCGGATGAATCTCAGAAAGCCAATGCTGAGTGAAAAAAACCAAGGTACAGAAAATTCCATTTGCATTCCAACTGTGAAAACAGAAACATGAAAAACAGCATTATTTATTTTTTATGGATATATATGTACCTGTCTATATAAAACTATAACAATGAGTTGAAAGCAATGGGGGACTCATAGTAGAGGTGGCTACTGGGTTGAGATAAGGGTAAAGGACTCATTTTAGCTGTGTTCCAACACTGGTTAAAAAAACGAATTAATATAGTACTTGTGTGATTTTTTGAAAAGTGTTTAAGTGCCGAAAAAGATGGAGAGGATATATATCAAAATAGCTACAATGGTTAATTTTAGGGCTCTGAAATGCCATATTTCATTGTTTTTCTTTCTTTGCATTTTTCTGTATTTTTCCCCCCAAATTAAAAAAAAAAAAAAAAGGCAGCATCTTGCTCAGTAGCAGTGAAAACTTGTCCCAAAAGACATCTGCCGCAGGTCCCTGGAGGGACGCTGACTCTCACCGCAGCCCCAAGGCTCCGTCTGGACCGGCAGTTCTGCTTGCTGTGGGCCCCAGCCCTGGGGACGCGGCGTCCCTGAGGGCCTGAGAGGCCCCCCGCAGTCTGAGGCAATCTCCACCCCACATCCGTCTCCTGATACAGACCTGTCTGTCTTTCTCCCAGCGGCAAAACGCTAGACCCTCTGGACTCCTACTTCTCCCTCGCTCCTTGCAGGCAGACAGTTGGGAGAGCTGTAATCCCAGTTTTCCTCATCGCTGCCCCACCCCCACCTCTGGCTCTCCTGGGATTCCAAACTGGCCTTCTTAAATACCACGGCACATCAGTCACTCCCAGGTGTAAAGATTCTCCGTAGTCTCTTGTTGAAGGTGGGACAAAATCTAAATAGCTTAGCCTAACATTTGTGGTCCTCTCTTGAATACGAGCTCAACCCTTGTTCCTTCTTTCCCTACCCATTCCTCTCTTTCCCTTTCTTGCCCGCCAACTCCATCTCCATTCTCCTAACCAGAACCTCTTGCTAGAGCCAAATCATCCATACAGTGTTTCTCAAACCTAAGGCACACCACCAGTTTCTGGATCTTTGTTTGTGGCGACCCCGGGCCTGGAATGACCTCCCCACCCTCTCAGCTCCCATCAGCTTCTCTGTGAGCCTCCTCTGGCTCTCAGTAATCTGTCTCCCCTCTGAGTTCCTGCACCATGTATTATCCACTCCCCACGCCTTTCTTCCATGCCTAGTATAAAATAATAATACAGTGATTGCTGCTGCTTATTGAGTACCGCAGTGTCAGGTACGCACGGGGTTATTAACCAAAGCCATTAGTTTGATGGAGGGCCAGAAAGATGAGAGGCCAGGAAAGGGTTGGCAGGGTCCCAGCCAGCAGGCCATGGCTGGGGATGGGCTTCCTTGTGGAGAATTCCTTGGGCCCAAGAGAGCCAAACAGAAGAGGATCTACTTGAGATCCCTTGGGGAGCCACAGTGGGGAGTAGGAGAAGAGGCCATTTTCAGATGTTGAGAAGGGGGCAGGTTTGAGATATGCCCAGTGGCTCTAAAAATGGCTCTCTCGAGAACCACTTCCATGCTGACCCACAGGGGGTCCAGGACTCCAGCAAAAAGGAGAAGGGAGCAGATGCCAGCCTCGCCCCTGACTCTCTCCCCCTGGCCCCACTCCCCTGCTTGTGGGGGCAGGCTCTGAAAAGCAATGAGTCCTGGAACCTGGCTGCTTTGCTCTGGTCCCCCCCTGCCCCCTAGCTTCCTGTCCATTGGCACACTGCTTCTTAGCCTATTGTTCCAGGCTTGTGTGGGTGGGGCCCCCACCAGTCCAGGTTTCAGCAGTCCCTTTCTGTACAGCCTACAGAACCATCCTCTGCCTCCAGCACTGCGAGGGGATCTCTAGTCCTTTTCTCAAAGTGTTCACCGTGTTTCTTGTCTCAGCGCCCCAGATTCTCAGCAGCTTGATGGGGCAGGGTGGAAACACAGGCCCTGGGCTAGAGGCCAGAAGAAGCTCTTATTTAGGGCTCTGCCTACATGTCCAGGTGGCCCGAGTGTCCTTCAAGGCAGAGCTCTGAGTCCTCACCATCAAACATCCCCACAGAGAAAAGAGAGAGCACAGTTCCCCGATAAAGCCAGGGCGTGTTTTCCCTGCTAGACCAGAGGGCCAAAGCCAGACGCTCGAGTAGGCTGCAGGAAGGAGCATGACTCGGAGAGCAGGGCGCCACCTGAAGATCAGGCTACTGGCCTCAGTGTGAACGTGGCTCTTTCCAAATGCCCAGCCTCCTGCCAGCAGCAGTGGCATCAGCCACTTACCAGGAAACCTAGGGAAAGGCAGTGCATTTGAGGCAGCATTTGGAATGCCGTCACCTTCCGGGAGGGATGACGTGGTGTTTGCACACAAGTGGTTTTATTTTTACTCCATGTTTCTGGAGAAAGCCTAATGGCTTTGAGTGCTCCTCTCTCTTCGTGAAATTTAAAAGGGGGAAAAAGAACACATATAATTATAATCCCACAGCAGGGCAGTTGGCTTGCCTCTGACTATTAGGTCCCATTAAAGATGTAATATCCGTGGTGTCTCAGGAGAAATTCCTACTTATTTATGCTTAGTATTAGGGCAAATATTAGTTATCATCAGAACAGGATGCAGTGAAGTCTCATCTGATGTCACCACCAGAGCTTGCCTTATAAACAAAATTAGTGGCAATTACTTTCAAGCTGAACTAATAATTTTTTCAAGTGATTCCACTTCATGTTCATCAGAAACGTCCACTGAAGGAAGGTGTGTTCCAGGGAATGCGCAGAGTGTGCTTGTTAATTACACTTTATTTAAGAGTACACATGAAGGCTGCAGGGCTGGCTTCTCCTCCTCCTTCTTGCTAGGTTTACCTTTGGGGCCGTAATTAGGAAATACAACCCAATATAGGAAATGAGCATTGCTGCTTTTATGGGGATTTTAAGCCAAATGGCTTTGTTCCTATGACTGAAGGAGCTGCTCCCTCAGAAGCCCGGCAGGTCACTCCACGCTACCTGGTATTTCAGGACTTTCGGAAAATGGCCCCTTGGCCTCCTGGAGAGATCTTTTCTGAGAGAAAGGGGGGAAGGCCAGGCAGAGGGCCTGCGGACAGAAGCAGGTCCCAGCACTCAGCCCAGCTGCAGAACACCAGGCTGGCTCTCCAGGTGGCAGTTTGGGGACAAATGCCCTCCCCTCCCTTCTGCACTGCAGTCTTCTCTGGCAGCTAATGGCTGCACACGCTCCTTCTTTACATCAGACTTTAACAGCTGGGCTTCTAGAACATTCTCCTGAGGTAGAGGATCTTAGCCCAGGCTTGTTTGCCAAGAACTTTCTCAGATTGCTAAAGTTGCCTGCAGCCAGGACTCTTTCTGTGTCTTACTGAGTGTGCCCATGTTGTGTGAGCACCCAGAGATCACCACATGAGAGAATTTGGGGCTCCTGGAGGACCATGCCCAGTCCCGGGGCCAGAGCTCTAGCTATTCTTGTTAGACACGGCCATAAATCCCTCTCTCCTTCTAGGAGGGGCAGCTGCTCTGACTCTGTGGTCCACCCGTGGGCATTTTCTCTGGAGTGGAGAGATGGCCCCAACCCCTGTGCTGGCAGGCACTCAGGGACCACGTGCAGAGCTGAGCGTCCGTGTGTAAGTGGGGCTGAGCACTCATCTCCCATGGGACCTTGGTTCCACATGCTCACCTCTGCCCAGCATGGGCCAGGGCTGGTCCAGGCCATGAGAATGTCTATGAGAACTTCAGATTCATCGCCCCTCCCCAGGCCCCATCCTCTCTCCATGTCCCTCCATTCCGTTATGCAAACACTGGGCTTTTTCCATAGATCAGGCCTGGAGAGGTCCAATGGCAGATTCACAGAAGAATGAAGCCCAGATTTTGCCTACACAGAACCTGCAGTTCTAGTTGAGAAAGCTGGTAAAAGATGATTACCTAAGACCACCAGACTGAGTAAGATGCCACACTGTAGGTAGAAGGTGGTCCAGGGAAGGCACCCAACGTGGGAGAAATCATATCGACTTGGGAAGATAAGGAAAAGTTTCAGGAAGGAGGCAACATTTGAGACCTTAAAGGTTGGATGCAATTCCACCATGAGGAGTTGTCTTCCAGGGGCAACATTCCAAGCAGAGGGAACTTCAGAAGGAAAAGTGTGAAGGTGGGAAGTGAGGGGCACTTGGACAATGCCAGGTTTGTGGCTAAATTAGTCGTTTCTTTCACTCAAGCAGCAGAAACTCAATGGAGGCTGGTGACACAGATTAGCAAACCAGCTCTCATGGGCAAAGAGTTGGGGCACAGCAACACAGATGCTGGAGCGGGCAGAGGTCAGACCCTCTGGGGTACTGCCGTGGGCCCCTCTGAGCAGTCAGGGGAACGGACCACCATGAGCACACTAGTGTGTTAAGCCTTTCTCCTGCCAGAACCCATAGTGACTCCCCAGTGCACCCAGGAAAAGTCCCAATGCCTTTGCCAAGCATGCCCTGAAAGTCCGTCCCTGAGCTACCTTCTTACCTTCCACCTGCTGTTACCCTTTAGAGATTATTTCCTCTGATACAGTAGACGTCCTTGGGGGCTGAGATAGGCAGGGTGACCAAGGTCACTGTAATGCCCCTTCTCTAGGGACACAGAGCTGACATCCAGGGCAAACTTACCTCCCTGGGCACCTGACCAAGTGTGCCTGATCACATTCTTCCCAGGAACTCAGCAAAGGGCAGAGCTGGTGCTGGTCCACAGCTGGGCTCCAGAGGGAAGGCCAGTCAGGTTCTGCCGAGGTCGTGGATGCTGTTACTGCCCGGTTTCCTGTATCTGAGTGTTGGCTATTCATGTCTTTCTCAGATTCCCTGAGATATAAATATATGTATATATTTCCCCCCATATTACTTGAAAATAAGTATTTAAAGGCTAGTCACTTCATCTAAACACCCTGCAAAGTATCTTCCAAGAATGAGTCTAGGACAATCTTGTGTAGGAAAAGGACTGGGATTGGCGTAAAGGCCTGCACTCGGAGCTGACCCACTGCTGCCCTGGGCCAGTCGCTGAGCCCCTGCTTATTTCCCTGTGAAGTGGGCTCCATATGTTGCCCCCGATCCACAGAGTGTCAGGGAATCCATTGTTAATTTCACTAATCCGCAGGAGCTGGTCACACTGGAGCTGCTGGCTGCCAATTCCAAGGCCCACCAACTTTCTTCTGCAGCCCAGGGGTGGGAGGCAGAATGTCACTAAGAAGGCAGTGTCCTATACTAACAAAGAAAGAGGGAGGCCTTGTGAGATTAAGGAATATACCCAGAAAAAATCTTGTAAGAAGTTCTGTCTATGGTCATGCATGTTTGAAAACATTTTGCATGCCACATTAGGTTGGTAGAAATAGAATGTAATGAAACGGCAGAAATCAGTGGATTTCCACACACATCACAGTCAGCAGGAAGAATGTGTCTTGCTCAGCAAGACAGCAGGAGATGCAGGGCTGATAAAGAGGAAGGGACTCCACTCATCTGATACTCTCCCAGCCTGGAGAGGGGGAGGCCTGGTTGGGGTTGGTGAGAAGTTGTGTAGGAGACAGGGATGGGCTCTCCTGGGGAGGGCTTGGGTGTGCACTGAGGTGACACTGAGCCCACTGGCTGGAGACAGCCCTGAGCGGGGTACTGGCTGCGTCTTGGCCACTGCATGTGTGTCAGTCAGCACCATGAGCACACACTGCGTTTGCTGCATGGAAGAAGCACTGGGCGGGAGCTGGCAGCACCCCTTTCCTTGTGGCTCCTCTGAGCTGGCTTACTTGCTGGCTACAGGGGCCACCTGCTGCCTCGACTCCCCTTCGCCGCCCTCACAGTGCAGATCCTTTCCCGAGAGAGCAGATATAGAAGGAGCCGCCCAGGGTCCGATCACATCACCCTCTTTACCCTTTGCCTTGACACGTTTGAGAGTCACAGCATCTACTTGACAACTATTTTAAGAACCATGTGGTGTTATCAGAAAGCAACCACAACAAAGTGGGCTGCCTGGAATTTTTCCCTGGTGTCTGTCTGGAGCTGACCTAGGAAGCATTCCAGTGGGCTGCCTCCCCGGGAGATCGTAGGTCGTGGCCCATAGGTGGGAAAGATGACAAGTAAGCAGGCAACAGCTTTTAGGTTTGGTGCTCAAAGCTCTTTGAATAGAGGAACGGAAGTATTATATTTTCAAAGTAATATTTCATTGGCCACCTAATCTTAAGACTGGAAGGGCCTTCTCTTAGAAATCAGCTGATCACATTGGGGCTCAGAGAGGGATACTGGCCTGCTTGGAGCCACTCAGCAGGCAGTGAGGATTCTGATCGCAGTCCCAGGTCCTGTGGCCCTAGTCCATCACTCACCTAGTGGTTCACGTGCCTGGTGTTAGCCCACCTATCCAAGAGGGGAGTGAGCAGGCTTCAGGAGTGGACATTAAGTCAGATGTGGCTGGAAGGTCTGGAGTGGCGAGATGGCCATCCACCCCATTTTCCAAACCAGGAGGCGGGTTTCCAGGGACACACAGCATGTCAGGGAGCCATCGCACCAATGCTGTGAGCAGAGGACACTCTTCTCATGAGAAACAGCACCCTGGGGGCCAGGACAGGTACCAGGCCTGGGGAGAAGATGAAGGCCTGCTCATCTGCTCTGGACTCTCCTGAGTTGCCCCCTCTCATCTCCCCACCTCTCCAGGTCTGCACTCCCCTGCAGCCTCTGCCTGAGCCTACTTGCCTGACCTTGACCACAATGGTCTGACCCGCAGTCTCCACCCTCACTGGCTGCTCTGAGGCTCACACTCAGCCCCCTGGGCATGGGTGTTGCGTGAAAGAGCAGACAGGCATTCCTATACTGCAGAAAGAGCATGGAGCCCTGGATCCAGAAGGGATTTTGTATCATGATGCAGGTGTCATCAAAGGAAGTCACCTGCACCAAGTGACAGGAGGCCTTGTGCCAGCTCCACCATGGAGGCAGGCAGAAGTGAGAAGAGATGACCGTCTACCTCGGGGGAGGGCTGAGAACTGATGACCTAATGCTTCACCCACGACAAAGGGATGCTTCGGAAGACTCTCAGAGTCTAGATGCTGTGGAGTGGGAAACCCTGAACCATTGAGGTTCCAGTCCTGCCTTCCCACCTGGGTCTCCTTGTAGCTGCTCTGATGGGGCAGGTGAACCTGTGGGAGCTGCAGCCCATCGTTGGGCTACCTGCACCCCCTATAGTATTGGCCGGAGTCTGTCCCACGCACCAGTCCCTCTGCCTGCCTGACACCCTCTCTTACTTGCAGGGAGCCAAGCTTGCTGCTTTTCAGGTCCCAGAGCTGTGTTTGTGAGGGGGCAGGACAGGGGTGTGACTCTGAGTGTGCATTATAGCATCACATAGAGCTGGGTTCAAATCCTGGCCCAGCTGTGCACCGCTGTTTGACTTGAGCAGTCAGTAAAAGCCCTAATCCTCGGTTCCCCTGAGTGCAAATGGTGATAATTACAGTACATACCACATGGCGCTGTCATGGGGCCTAAGTGGGATGATGAATGTGAAGCCCATGGCTCTGTGCCTGCTACAGAATACAGAGCTCAGTGGCTGTAGCAATTTCCACCAGTGGCTGCAGACACTCCTGGGCAATCATGTGGAGAAGGGCAAAGAGCCTTTAGAATCCAGAAGACCTGAGGTTGTGTCCCAACTCTGCCAGCACACACTAGCCATGTGTCTTTGGGCGAGTCACCGTCCTCCTCAGCCTCAATTTTCCAACATATACTGGCATTTAATAGTTGCCCAATCAATCCTTTGCCTACTGCAGGCATTCTGCCACTTAGGAGAAATTTTGAGGGTTGATGTGAATACATAGTTTAAAACACTCCTTTTATCTTTAATTTTGTGAAACTTGATGCTGATGTTAATACTAGGTAAGGTTTGGCTGACTAAAATTGAATGCTAAATTAACCTCATTTGCTACACCCAGTATTTGGAGGTATTCATTCAAACTCATTAATGAAGCTTTTAAAATTCAGGTTCATCATGAGTATGTTAAGATTTATGTATTTGTTTGTTTATTTTTGGTTTCTAGAATACAGAATAAAATAGGAGCTTAGGGTTTGACTGTCATGGAAAAACAAGTATCATAAAGACGATCTGGCATACTGTTGTGGGGATCATTTTGCAACATATACAAGTCATCACATTGTGCACCTTGAACTTACAGAGTGTTGTATGTCAATTATATCTCAATAAAGCCGGGAAAAAACTGAGTTAGAATTTTATACTGAGTGGATACTGTTAAAGGGTGTTGCGTGGGAAGTAACACGAAGCGTTTTATGTTTTTTACGTGTTTCCGCATCACTGTGGTTGCTGAGTGGAAAAGAGCAGCAGCCAGGAGACCAGCTGAGGGAATTGAAACAGTCCCAGCAAGAGGTGGTGGTGACTTGGACCAGGTTGGTCACAGTGGAGGAGAGCAGTGATGGTTCTGGGATTTGTTGCTGTGCTTGGACGCGGTACGTCAAGGAGAGGGAATCAATATGTGCACCTCCCACGTTAAGGGGTGGAGAAGCTAAGGGGATGGAGGAGACTGAGAGATAGTCTGCAGAGAAGGGCGAGCCAAGAGTTCTATTTACATCCTGCTAAATTTCAGATGCCAGCTGGAAATACAAGTGGAGAGGTCAGGAAGGCAGTTGGATAAGGGAGTCTGCAGGTTGGGATGGGGACTTTGTTGGAGGGTACTATGAGAATAATAAGCATTAGGAGGAGAGTGTAGATGAGGCCTATAGAAGAAAGACCAGAAAGATCCTAAGGTGCTAATGTCCATGGATTGGGTACGACAGAGGGAGCAGTCAATGAGCCTGAGGAGAGATAACTGGTAGAACAGGAAAGCAAGGAGAGTGTGGTATACAGGAGCCAAGAGAGGCACGTGTGCCAAGGAAGAGGTGTGGCCTACTGTGCAGTTGAGAGGTCAATAAGAACAGGAGGGAGACACCATCTTGGGATTTGACTCTGGGCTGGTCTTTGGTAACCTTGACAAGAGAAATTTCAATAAAGCAATGAAGATGGATGCTCCCTTGGAGTGAGTTGAAGAGTCCGGGGAAGACGGGAAAGAGTAGAGAGCCAGTGTAGATGACCTTCATGAGAGGTTTAGCTAACAAGGGGAGTGGAGAAATAGGGCAGTAGTTGGAGAGTAAGAGGAAAGTCAAGGGCATTTGGGTTGGTTTTAAGATGGGACACTAGAGCATCTGTGTGCTGTTGGATGATCCAGTAGAGATGGAGAGACTGATGCTGTAGGAGAGAAAAAGGATGGCAGAAGAAACAAAAACCTTCAGGAGATGGGAGGGGATGAGACTGAGAACACAAGAGGGACTGACTTCACTGAGCCAGGACACTTCTTCACTTGTGAGGAACCTTTCGTGAGATACTCACCATCTTTTTCTTCTGCTCCATAACTATGAGATAAAGGGTTGCCCTAAACCTCAGTGGGGCTTGTCAAATTGATGCCACAGATCCTTGGTCTAGCTTGGACTCTGAATGTAAGTAGAAAATCTTTGAAGGGAGATGTAATCCTGTCTTCTGCTCTCCAAGTTCCCTCCCCAAGGCTATTCAAAGACCCTCCAAGCTGAGATGAGGAAGAGAGCTTGGAGTGGAAGGAAGCAGAGCATGTTGGGGAAGCTCCACCCTCTGCATCCCCCTGTGAAAGTTTGGGATCGGGGAGTACAGAGAATTTGTACTATACTTGCTGCAGTGTAGCCTGGGAGTGAGCTAGTGAAATCTCTCTTGCTGTCCTGGGGCAACAGAGAAGTGGGGGTATAACATATCTAGGTATGAGAGGGTCAAGGATATATTTTTTCCAATATATCCTCTAGTTTCCCAAGGCTCAGTATAGCATCTCATTTTTTTCAGTGGGTTCCTGGTGCAACATGGGAGTTAAGCAGATATATAGACAGACTATGGTGGATCTATATAGAATCTAGTAGCTGGGATGAGGGAATTCACATGGAATAATGTAGCTGGGACAATCACTACTGGGAACTGGCTGAAGATATGCCTACGTGTAGCAGTCTGCCATCTCCAGGGAGCTGCATGGGCATTGAGTCAGTGCCCACTGACCAGATAAGCCATCACTGAAGGGAACACCATCCACTGGCTATGCCACGGACCAAGTGGAGTGAGTCCTATGGAAAGAAACAAGCCATCTCAGACCTAATAGAGATTGACACCAAGCAGAGGGAACCTTCCCCTTTTTTCCCTTTGTTTTGTAAGCCACAAAGTTCAGCATCAACTCATGAAGCAACGGGAAACCATGAAAAAGGGGGAAATCCTGGAAAGGGAAAAATCCTGATTTGACTGAATTTTAAACCTCAAGTGATGAGAAATTATATGTGTTCTGTGTTTATAGGAAAATAAAATAGATTAACTGTCTGTAAAAAATAGAATGGGGGTAGGGAGTCAAAAATTAAGTTGAGTTGTAGAAAGTAAAAGTTTCATTTTTGCACATCTGTGCTGGATGCCTTTCTTTTGCGCCCACCTCCAGCTACACTGCCCACCCTTCTCCATCCTGCTTTCTGCCCAGGGAGGCTGATCTGCAGGGACGGTATCAATGGCTTTTAGTTGTGCTTGGCCATTGGGGATCCTGGAAGGAGATCAGGGGGAAGAAAGTGAGGTTGTGTGTTCGTTGTCCCAGACCCTTCCTTGCCATCGCCCCGGGATTTGTGTCTTGACTGAAGGTCACGGATCCTCTCTCAAGGTGACCCTCTCCACACGACTCTCTCCTCTTGGATTCTTGTAACTACTCCCTTCTCTCCTCCCTTCAAACCTAGGGTTGGTAACAGCCTTGAAATACTGGGTGCCTTATTCCATATTAGCCAATTGGGTCATATTTTTAAACTGTTCAATCTTCTTTTTTGTGTGTGTGTTTACTGACTTTATTATCTGCTTGTTTTGTCACTTAATGAGGGAGATGTTTTAAAATCTCCCACTATGATTGTGGACTTGCCTATTTATATTTTAATTGTGTCCATTCTTCTTGTATATATTTTGAGGCTACATTGCTAGACATAAAACTTTAGGATTATTATATCTTCCTGGTGAAACTTTTCTTATTATAAGATGTTCCTCTTTGTTTCTAATAATACTTCTTGCCTCAAAATCTGATATTAATATAACCACTTCAGCTTTCTCTTGGTTGGTGTTTGTGTGGCATATTTTCCATCCTTTTAGCTGTTCTGTACCATACAAAGTGTGTATCTTGTAAGCAGTGTAGTCTTTTTCTCCAGTCTGATGAGCTATGTCTTTTAATTGAAATATTTCTTATATTGATATATACGATATTTGTAATATATGTAAAAAATATATAAATATATATAATATATTTCCCAATATATTTAGGTTTATAGCTATCCTTTTCCAGTCCTTTCTTCTTGTTCTGCTTGTTCCATATTAGTTTTTCCTCTCTTTGCTTGCCTTCTTTTGCCTTAAGTATTTTTTCATTATTCCATTCTTTCTCCTTTATTAGAAATTTTCTTACATATTATGTTACTAATTTTGATTGTTACCCTAGAGATCGCAACATGCACCACTGACTTATTAACATCAGATATGGATAAATGCCTTTACCACTTCCCGTACAATGTAAGGATGTTATTCTTTGATTCCATCTATGTCTCCCACCTCATGTATTTGTTGTCATGCATTTCAATTCTATACCTGTTCAAATCCCACAAGGCATTATTATTATTGCTTTACACAGGCAAATATATATTTACTCATATATTTTCTCTTTCTGTTTCTCATCATTCTTCTTTGCATCTCTCTGCTTCTATCTGGAATCACTTTCCTCTGTCAAAAGAAAACCTTTCAGTATTTCCTTTAGTGGTCAGTCTGCTGGTGATAAATTCTCTGTCTCTGTGTGCCTGAAAATATATTTATTTTGCTTTTATTTTTTGAAGGACATTTTTGTTGGATATAGAATTCTGGGTTGGCAGCTGATTTTCCTTCAGAACTTTGAAGATACAATTCCGTTATCCTCTGTCTTCCATCATTTCTGTGGCGAAGTCAATGTTTGGTCTTATTGTTGTATCCCTGAAGGTAATGTGTCTTTCTTTTCCCCTTCTGGTTTCTTCAAGTATTTTCTATTTGTCTTTGATTTATTACAGTTTTACTTTGATATGTGTAGGTGTGGGTTTCTTGGTATTTATCCTACTTGGATTAACTCCCCCTTTGAGTCTATCCTTATTGTTCCACTTTAGAGATTGGAAAATTGAGCTATAACAAGGATGAAGGATGGTGGATGGTAACCTAGACCTCTGGATCTTTTAGATCAGTATTTACCAGCCTTTACTGACAGCATCACACCCATCTCCACGCCGCCTGATGAGCTTCTATCTCACCTACCTCCACTATCTTCTCTCATACTCCAGGGGTTTTTAGTAGAGAATGTAAACATTTTCTCAGATAGGAAATAGTTTGGGCTGAGAAATATTCTTCCAGATCATCACCATGCTCAGGCTGGGGTGATGAATCAGACACAGCATTCCCAGCCATTTATTGACATCCCCTTTTATTGATGGTCTAGAATAGTGATTAAGATCCAGCTTCTAGATCAGACTGCCTGGGTTTACATCCCAGCTCTGCCACCCTTCCCCCCACTAGCTGTGTGACCTTAGGAAAGTGACCTTTCTATCCCTCAGTTTCTCATCTGTAAGATAGAGGGCACTAATAGTGCCAGCTGGCAAAGGCGCTACTTCAGAGAGGGTTGTTTTTTCCCTTGAAGCAGCAAATTAGTCAATACCGAAAATGTACCAAAACAGTGTCTGGAACAAAGGCTCTCACAGTTGTTACTTGTTGTGTTTATTATGTGTGAGAATTTGCCCCTGCCTTCAGGGTACACACTGCCATCGAGGCTGGTGAACACATAGTGTAACAGACAGTGACACAATACAGGGAGCCCAAAGTGACAAAGGTTCAAATTGGAGCCTCCCTAGGGTCTCTATGACCTGAGTCCAGCAGAGTGGTCTGCACCGTCCAGACCACATCTGTGTGTGACATGGGTGGAAAGCCAGTCCCCTAAGCCAGCTTGTCAGGCATGTTGGTGACACACTTCCAACAAGAGAGAGTTCTGTTCTGTCCAAACAAGATCATGGGACCAGAGGTGTGAGCAACTCCCCGTCTCAGCACTAATGGAGTCTCAACAGCCATTTGGCTTCACTTCTACATTCACCAGATACTACAACTCTCATTTTCCCCTTCGGCAATTAATAGGGGAGACATCTAGAGCTATTTCAGGGAGCATGAAGAGCCACTCAAAGTGGCCAAATTGTTAGCAGCTGTGTTTGGAAATACAACATAGAAACAATGCTTCATTCCAGGGCAGCCGCCCTTCCTGAAACACTCGGGAAACAGACGTTATCCTCAGGGTAACCCTTTTGCTGACTTTGTTAATAACGTTTTTCCTTTGGAGCATCATGGTGTTGTGATAGGCTCAGGTTTTGGAGACAGACATGCCTAGATTTGGATTCCGGTTCCCCCTTGGGTTAACTGGGACAAATCCCCCAACCCTCCCCCACCCACCCCTGATATCCTCAGTTTGTGCCTCCCAGGACATTAGAAGGACTTCAGCTGGGCCGTGTGGGGGAAGAGGAGCTCATTACCCCGCAAGCTCTGGGCAACCTGGTTCATCCCCCAATCCTGCCTGCCGAGAAAGCTTTGTGTGGTTCCAACTTACCAGGGTCTTGCTTCTTCTTGACCACTTTGCCTGGAGGCCCTGATCTCCTTGGTGTAGGGACCCCTCCATGCATAACACTGAATGCAGGGGTGAGACTCACGCTTGCACTGAGCTCCAGAGACCCCACCCACACAAATGCTGTCGAGACAGGTCACGGGAGGACTCGCATAGCATGCCATGGTGCAAACAACTGAAAATTGCTTACTGATTCCTCTTTGTCAGAATTTCTTTCCAGGTACCTTCCACTCAGCCCACCTCTCGGCCTGTCTCCCCAAGGCCCCAACTGGGTTCTCACTCCATTTTTGCTTCTATACCTTCCTCCTCCCTTCTGGCACCAGATAATATAGGAACTCCAAACCTTCCTCCCCAGATTCATATTCAAGCCATCTGGGGGATCAACAGGCAAAATGGCCCTTTATTAAACAGCATTCACCTTCTGAGAAGGCAGCTAAGAACATAAATTGCAAAGTTCTTCATTCTGTTGTTTGAGTTGCCTTGGTTTGTGTTTGTCCCAAGCGGAGGATGAGACAAATCCTTTGGGTATAAAGAACCCATTTGAGAGGTGAGGCCAGGGAGCAGGAGTGAGCGAGTCAGGAGGGCGAGACTGGGAGGTTTCCACAGACAGCAGAGACTGAACTCTGCAGGAACCTCGCAGAAGCGCCGCCCAGAATTGTCTGTGTAAAACTCAAGAGGTCGGAGTGTGTGTGCTCTCATCTTCCATTATTTGAGTTGTGCAGAAAGCAGTAGTTTCTCCATGTTTCCAGACTGCCTATAAACTGAATGGGATGCGTGTCCTCAAAGAAAGTTCAGAAGCAGAGAAGCGAAGAAAGCTGAGTCTCAGGCTGGAGTTGGGATGTGTGCTCGGAACTGTCCACCTGCTGTGGCTGAACGTGGACGTGGCCAAGTTGATGCGAAGCAAGACACTCATGGTGACTGCCACATAGTGGGGCATGTGAAGGTGCTAGCGCAGTGCCTGGCACTCAGCGAGAGCTCAACAGACCTTCCTCCCCTCTCTCCCCGCCATCCTCTGACCCTTCCTGCTGTTGGCTCACCAGGAGATGGTGACTGGGCCAGGACTCCAGCCGGGGCTGTCTGACTTAATTTTAGCTCCCTCTTTCCATGACCTCAGCTCGTATTTGATCTATTTAAGAGCTGAAGCAAAGTTCAGTTTCAGTTTTCAAATTGTTGGTTTGTGTCTCTGGGAATTAGATATTTGCTAACTTTGGTGAAAGGAGACAAGAGATTACAGATCTGGCAAGCTAGCGTATGTCTGGCTGTAAGAGAATACCAAATCAAACTTCTCTCTCTCTTTAAGCTTGCAGTGTTTCAGGAGACAAAATGAACAGAAGGTGGGGTCAGGACTGTGCATGGAAAGGAGAGAAAGAAGAGAGTGAGCCCCTTGCAACAAGGCGGATCCTGAGGGACAGGCGGGACAGTGAAGGGCAAACCTGAGGACCATTCTGTGTTGATCATTTCAGATGCGTCAAAGCTCTGAGTGCGGCCTCTATGGAATGAACAGGCTGATCGTAAGGAGGTCATGGGAAAGACTCATTTAACCTCAGGGCCTTTTGCCCGTGACTGCTCATCTAGTATTTTAGACTTGACCCTCGGTGAATGTTAGCTCTTTTCCCAAATCAAATTCTTTTGGAATTTGCCTCCATTGAAGAGAAGCAGAGGAAGTCACCTAGACCTGGGCTGAGAGAAGGGAGACCTGAGCCAGGCCACCTGCCAACAGTGTCACATGGGCAGGTCCTTTCACGCGTCCGGCCTCACCTGCTCCAGGTGGGTGGACTTAAGTATGCTCTAAGGTTGCCTCCTGCCTGATCAGTCTGTGTGTCCTCACCTGGGGGGGTTTTCATGAGCAATAGTTGCCTGGGGGTTAAATGGCCCATGGTCAATGTGGCATAAAGAAGGCCACAGGGTGTGGCAATGTGATGGAAACTAAATCATAGCAGGAAAGGCTTTTGAAGGTGAAGGATGGAACACATTTGAAGAATCAAGAGCTTTTCCCTAACCCCACCCAGTCTTGGGACCTTGTCACCTCCACCATAAAGGAATGGGACCCCCAGATTGTCTTTTATCCTAGAGCCACACCCAGAATCCCTTGTCGTTCTAACTAGCACTCAAGGAATCAACCCCACAGAAGGCTAGTTCCTAACTGCTGACTCTGACAAATACATTACTTCCAGAATCACTCTTTCTGTGCAGTGGCTCTTAAAAAAATCAGAGCTAAAGAGATTTTAGACAGTCCAGAGAAATGAATATGGTGGATGCTATGATGATTCCTCTTATGAACTGCCTTTGAAATGCTAAATACCTTTCCAGTTGTGCTCCAAAAATCATTTGATCCCTGTAACCCTGAGCCACTCTGAAGATCACAGCTTATTTGCTCTTTAGTCTAAATTGTATCACAGGCTTTTGGCTAAAAGCAATAAATCCTGACCCAAGCAGCAAGCCCTTTCTATGGAGAAATGTACAGATACGTTTCTTTTTTTCTTTTGTATAATTTTACACATCCTGAAAAATAATACAATCAAATAAAATCATTCTAAGCAGAGGCTTATATTAAGTCTGTCCTGGCACTATCAATTTCCTTCCTAATGGGGAAACTTGATTCTCAGGAAGGGTATGAGGCTATGCCCAACAGCTGCTCTTGGTGTTGAGAACTGAGCTTAAGTCTCTGGTTTTCTTACTCAGACAACCTCCTGCCTAGTCTGAAATGATTGACTCCAAACCTACCAGGCTGTCTCCTGCCTTTGAATTGGAAAGTAGTTTCTGCAGACCTGACTCAAAGGCCACTGGGTAAAGTGATAGCTGAGACAATTATATGGCTAAATTAAGCTAGTAACTGTGCCCCTCCCCATAGCACATCAGGTTCACAGCCATTGCTTTTGTGCCACACCCTCTCCCAGGAAGAAAGGCAAGGCAAAGTCCACGCTGAAACTCCTAACAAGACCCGGGCTGCACGTGAATGGCTTCAGGTCCTGTGGGGTGCATAGGTGATCAGAGGAAGTGCTGTAGGAGTTATGTCCCCCAGGACAGCCCCGTCTGGGTACTCTCCATTGCTGAAGGCCTGGCCTTTGTGCTCAGGCCAAGTAGATTAGAGGAGGCTTCTTCCATGAGAACTGTGTGGATGTGCCCCCAGGATCTTTCCTGTCCCCAAAACAGCACCAGTTGGTGGCAGTGGCCAGACAATGTTTTTTCTAGACTCCACAGGTACTTTTAATTTCTCACTGTCCCATCAGGGGGCATTTAGATCAAAGCTGCCCAGGAGGAAAGACCCCCACAATGGACCAGCAGATGGCGTTTCCATTCAGAACACTTCAGAAAGGACTATCCTTCCTAGATTTTCTACCATGGTAGAAGGGAGGAGTGCAGTTCTAGGGAAATCCGGGGTCTTCTCTGGGCAGAGGAGAGGCACCATTCATGGTTGTCATTGCAAAGCTGGGAGGGGCATCGCTCTGCTCTTCAGTCGTTCAGCTCAGGGATAAGGCTGGGCATCAGCAGCCAGGCAGAGTCTGAGGGCGACTCCTGTCCCAGCAACAGCCCCCAGATGCCATGCTGATTCCATGCTGGGCTGAAAGGCTCTCATGGTCCCTGGATCCGACTTCATGAATCAGCTCTGAGCTCCCCTTGAGCAGTATGGGGTTTTTTTCCAGCAAGAAGAGCATGGGCTTAGGAGTGAACAGACCAAGTTCCAGTCTTGCTGACACTGAGCAAGCTGCTCAGCTCTCTGAGAGTCAGTTTCCTTGTCTGGAAAAGGGGTAGCAGTTCCAGCGTCTTTGCTTAATATGTTTATAACAGCTGCTATTATAAATGGTGTTTTTGAAGAGCAGCAAAAACAATGGAAGTGTGGGGTCCCAGAGCGGCTCCTGCCACCCAGGCCCTGAGGGATGGAGAATTCTGTTTGTTCCTGTGAAAGCCTTGGGAAGAAGGTGGAGGCCCGAGATGCAGAACTTTCTAGAGCATTCACTTCCACCACAGCAGTTTTCACAGGAAGGGCCACGGCTTCGGTGTGGCTCCTCTCTGAGGGCAGGGTCCGTCTGTCATCCTGGATTTCCGCCTCCCTGCCCAGCTCGGAGCCTGCATGTGCAGAACTCAGTGGAGTGCCCAAGTGTGTGCCAGGTCCCCCTGTGCGCCCCGTGCTGACAGCAGGAGCAAAGGCAGATGAGACCAGACCGAGGTCCTGCTTTCAGTTCTCCTGAGGGAGGAGAGGAAGGACCAGTGAGAAACTCTGCTCCTGTGCAGCCTGGGAGTTGGGGGTGGCTATGGAGAGCCCACTGCAAACCTCTTGTGCTGCTGTGACTGCAGGCCCTGCGGAGGGGTTGGGGGGAAAGGTGAGGGAAAATGTGGAGTAGCTGGGACCCAGAGTGTCTTTGTCACCAGCATCTGGCTGTCTGGTTCTGGAGAGAAGGCTATTAGTGTCAAGGCTGAGCCAGCCCTGGTGCAGGCTGTCCGTAAACCTCCTGTCTGTGGCCACTGAGCGGTGTGGGGGTGGAGGTGAGGGCTAGGCCAGGCGGCTGCAGGTAGGCCACCATGGAGCTAGAACTACTTAGCCTGGGAAGGTGGGAGCACAAGATGGGCCAAACTGGGCACAGCTGGATTTGGGCCCAGAAAGAACCAGGAGGACAGAAGCACAGATGTGCTCTGCTTCTGAGACTGCAGGGAAGTCAGTGAGGACTGAGGTCAGGGAGAATCAGTGTGAGGTGTTCCTACCACATGTCAGACACCGTCCTGGGTGAATGAGCGACCATCGGTGTGTGGCAAGTGTGGTCTGATGGCCTTAGTGTGTCAGCTCACTCAACGCCAGGCAGATCTTACTGTGACCATCATCCTGATCTTACAGATGAAGAAACTAAGGCCCAGGGAGGTTATGTGACTTGCCTTAGGTGACACTGTGTATAAGTGGGCACGCAGAGAGCGGGACTCAGGAAGCTTGGCTCCAGGGCGGAGCTGCTAACCATGCACGGTGCTGCCTCCCCTCTTGGGCTGGCACTGTCTCATGACAACCCTGTGGGACAACCATGGCTCATCCTGCTTCACTGTGAGCCCGGGTCCTGGGCACAGCTGGTAAGGACAGAGCCGGAACTCACAACCAGCACTTTCTGGGACCCCACTTTAGGCCTCAAGAACAGCCTGGACCCCCAGGGTCTCAGCCCTCGACTTAGGACACAGCTCAGCTTCCTCTGTTTTTTCAGAGAGCTGTTTCTCCAACCCAACACCGCTCACTTCTTTCTGCCTGTCTATTTTTGATCGCGGGCTCTGCATCCTCCCCTAGTATCTTCCCAACCCCCAATTTTAATTAGCGCTCACAATCCACTCCCGATCTTGTTCCTTGCACTGGCTCCCCAGGCACTGACTGCACTTGTCTCCTGGCTCCTCACAGAGAGAATGGCCTGAAGAGAGGGCCCATGGCTTAGAGCTCAGGTAATTGGCGAGATGAACCTCCAAGGAGAGCGGGGATAAGGCTGCCCCCGGAACCACAAAAGCCACACTAGAAGATATTTGACACTGGAGAAAGCTCTTCCCAACTGCTCAGAAGCAGGCAAAGCTCAGAACAGGATGTGATGAGAACACTAAATTCCAGTGGAAATGACAGAAGGATGCAGATCAGCAGTAGATAATTGTCCCAATTGGGACCTAAGGCAGAAGTTTGACACACATGGAGCCTTGGTGACTTGCACAAAATAAAATGGAATAAAATCTTGAAAGCAGGTGGAAAATACACAAAGATTCCTTCAGCTCCGCCACTTAGAGTTGCTGCATATTTTCAACAAGGTTGGATTTAGGTTTTTGTGAGCAGAAGTCATCGGGGGGCTGAACACAGGAGACAGTTCGCCTGTGAAAGTCTCTCTGGAAAATCTCCTGGGAAGGTCTCACCGCAAAGTGCATTTGCTAGTCGGGTGGCTGGGGCTGCCGGTTGGCAGGTGTTTTGTGGAGACTGAGATGGATTGGCTTGAGGACTCTTTTGAAGTGGGACCACTGCTGTGACATTAATAGAAGTTTGGAAAATGCAGAAAAGTGGGGAGGAGGAGACATTGATTCTCCCATGGGCTTATAGCCCAAACCCAGCTATTCTTGTCATTTTGTTGTTTCATACAGTCTTTTTTTCATGTATGTTTGTGATCACCCTGTGTGAACAAATTTTGTATACTGTTTTCTTCTCAGATGGGCTTCTCTACGTTATTACCCTGTCAAAATTATTGTTATTAGTTGCATTGTTTCCCATCAAGAGTGTGTGTCCTGATTTGGTGTGTTCCTCTGAACATTTGGGTTATTTCCAATTTTTCATTGTTATAGATATATTTGTGCAGAGGGCTATTTTCCATCTTTGAGGTTATTTTCTTAGAAAAGATCCCAGCAATATAGTTGCATGCCAAGGAAACCCATTTCATGTCAAAACCCATTCTGAAAGCTTTTGTTAAA
Organism: Tapirus indicus; assembly: GCA_031878705.1. Classification (NCBI taxonomy): domain Eukaryota; kingdom Metazoa; phylum Chordata; class Mammalia; order Perissodactyla; family Tapiridae; genus Tapirus; species Tapirus indicus. The sequence continues at coordinate 79,994,544 of CM062921.1, forward strand.
AATTACAACCGACCTTCTCGAGGAGGGCCCCAATTACAGCATCACCATCCACCTGCTGAGTCTCTGTCAAATCCCACTTACAGCAGAGGCTTTGGCTTCTCTTTGCTGTCTTCTGATCCCGTTTGTTCATTCATTCATTCCTTCATTCAACAGTTATTGAACCTCTGCCATATACCAGGAATTGCCGTGTGCATAGTGGAAAAATGAATCTGACACATCCTGCTGCTCAGAGAACTCACAGTCTAGAAGAGGAGGCAGATAACGGACCAGCATGATTCGTGTGGAGTGACGTGGAGCCTGGTGCTACGTTCTCCTGTGTCTGCCACTGCCCAGAGTCCATCACAGAGCTGGGCAGCCCTTGTGCAGATTTCTGCAGCTCTGCTCCCACCAGGCCCAGCATCCCATTTCCTAATCCCAGTGTCCCTGGGAGCTCACCCCACACTTCTCCTTTCCCCAGAGTCCCTCTCCTCTCACCTTCTTCCCAGTCCCCCTTGGACTTTTGTATTCATGCCACGGAACTCGCAGCTCTCCTGAGTCGGTCACTGTGTCTTTGGCTTCTGACCCAAATCATCCCACCTTCTTCAGACTGACCGTGTAGTCAGATTATCTACTCCATTTTGTCTCCCGGTGCTTCTGACTTTCTTTCTCTGCAACCTGGGGACACCTGCATGGGTTCTCAGAGCCTCTGGGCTGTTTCCTCTGTACACCTCAATCTGTCCTGAGTTGCTCAGCCCCCAGCCTGGGATGCAAAGAGAATATTTGGGAAGAGGCAGCAGCAGTGTGTCAGAGATATTCAGAAGCCCCTTAGAGCATTTCCACCATCACCGTGCTTCTTGGATGGCCTTCGGGAAAAGACGTGGGCAATGGCCCTTCAGAGAATTAACAAATACGGATATTTCAGGGAACAGAAGATTGTTTCCTTGCAGTGTTGTTAGGTGCAAGCTGTTGGCCTAAAGTTTTAATGTTTTTTCCATCTTTTCTGTGTCATCACCTGTTTTATGGGAAGAACTGTTCATTCAGTTTGATTCCTTTTTTTGGCCAACTCTTGCACAGAGGCAAAGTTGATAAGAAGGAAGCAGTTTCTCCCCAGTCCCAGAGGACTGCAACTGTAACACTTCAGCTTGCCTCTAATTACAGCCACCATGACAGTTCATATGTTGTAGCAATAAAAATAACCATAAACCTTACATAATCATTAAAGTTAAGCAAACAGCCCCTCACTGCATCATAATGTACAGGTAGTTGCTAATAATCCAGGAACAGCATTGGGGCATTCAAGGAACATCTTTCCTATCTCCACAGTTTCTTAAACAACTTTAGAGACATATTTTTATTAAGTATATGCAAGGCAGATGATCTTAAACCTCAAGAAGAGTGTGCATAATAATTGTGTACTCTTCTAATGCTCTCCAAAGACCTATTCAGAGTCCATTCCGAAAGACAATAATATATCAAGAAGTTCTGCAAACTTCCTCCTAATGAAGACACGCCAATTTGAGACCAAGAATGTGGCCTCAAAGGACAAAATAACCACCGCTCTCAGTCTCTTGGTGTTTTGCTACTTTATTTCAGAGTGATTCAAAATCTAATTAAATTTCTAAACTCTAATGAAATTACAGAAGAAAAATCATTTAGGATTATATTATGTACAATTACTCACAGCTGAAAATTACAGTTACCCTCTTTCACCAGGATGGAATCTCCTGGGAAAACCCTTGTTATTTATCCACCATATAAATCTGACACTTCTCCCACTATTTACGGGTTGGAGGTAAAGCTGAATTAATTAAATGTATATATCCTGAGCTGCAACAGATAGGTGGAGAGGGAGTCAAGGACAGGGAGAAAGCATGTAGGCTGAGATTCCCTCATACAGGAAGTCTGGGATTGGGTGAGTCAAGACTGACAGTAGATTCCTTCTAACAGGGAAGATGCTCAGAAGCGTTACACATGGAAGAGCAGGCAAAGCCTTAGATGATGAGCTTAGGGTGTGAGATGTCCATTCCAAGTTCTATTTGGCTTTGAGAATTTTAGCTTATTTTTCTGTAGGTAAGAGAAGACCTTGCCACCAGAAGTTTGCTTAGGGATAGTGGCCTGAATTTCTATTTGAAAAGAACTCAATAACTTGATCAATCCATACTAATAAAATAATCAGACTCTTGAGTCTGCAGCAGCTGGTTAGCAATTTCATGAAATCCATCATCTTGAAGTCTTTAATTTCTGTGAATGGAGGTCTCTGAAGGTACCTCCATACACACAAGTATTCTCTTGCATTGCAACAAGTTTGGCTTTGGGGGGCTTGGGTTTCCAGAAATATGGACTAAGTAATTTGGATCTTTCCTCTCATTAAGAATGAATGGAAAATCTAGACAAAATGTATTTTTAAACATCTGTTTAAAGTTACCAGAGAGCTAACAAGACATTGAAGAAACACTAAAACAAGATCTGGGAGAAGAAACTCCAAATGAGTCTGGAATTTGAAAAGTTTTTCACCCAGAGTCATCTGTAAATCCTGAAATAGTTGGTTGAGAGGGTAAGAAGTGAGGAAAGCTGTCAATAGCTTTAAGAGGATAGAACTCAGAACCTGCTAAGGAAGACAGTCCCTGGTGACCCTTCCAACTTTGTGTCAGGATGCTGAGAGGCTAATCCCTAGGAGAAATGATGAACCAGAAATGAAGTGGCCCTCAAAAGGCCTGAAGTCCAGCTTTAATTCCTCTTAATCTCTGCATTGTACTTAAGTGTTGCAGTTTTTGCTAGTGAAACCTAGAAGACTATCAAAAGCAATACAAATTCATTTGGAGGAAGATGTCATCCTAGGCTTAAAATTATTTTACTTCTCTAATTTTTCATATATAATATCAAGAAGTCAATAAAAAACAGGCATATGAAAAGGTTATAAAACACACTGGAAAAAAATGTGAGAGAAACAGTAGACAATAGAAACAGACCCATAGTGAATTCAGGAAATTGAACTATTGGAATATAGACTTTGAAAGAACTATACTTACTCTGTTCAAAGAGATAAAAGATAAGATTGCGAATTTTGGCAGAGAAGTGGAAAGCATAAAAAAGATTCAAATGAAAATTTTAGAACTGAAAATTACAATAACCAAAATTAACTCAATAGATGGTTAAACATCAGATTTCATGCAGCTGAAGAGAGAATTAGTGAACTGGAAGATAAGTCAGAGGAAAATGTCTAGAGTGAAGCATGGGATGGCAAAAGGATAAAAAACACAGATGATATTATAACAGACACAGAATAGAGTGAGACTGTGTAACATATGTGTAATTAGAGTACCGGAAAGAGAGGACAGAGAGAACGAAACAGAAATATCTGAAGACATAATGGCTGAGAATTTTCTGAAACTAATGAAAAATATCAAGCCACATATTTAAGAAGTCCTAAAAACCCTAAGCAGGATAAATCAAAAGAAAACCACATTTAGACACATCAGAGTAAAACTGGTGGAAATGAAAGTCTAAAGGAAAGCTTTTAAGTAGCAAGGAAAACAAGAAAAGTTACCTTCAAAAGAGCAACAGTAAGATAGACTGCCAGAGACGGATTTCTGTGACAGCAGTGAAGCTTAAACTTCAGGGTTCCTTACTCACAGGGAGCCCTTCTGAGGCTTCGTTTACATGCTCATAGGTTTTTATACAACATGCTAGTAAGATATTTTAACTAACTGAGTAAGACTGCTCTTTTTTTTTTTTTGATTATTTCAATTTCCCTCTATACACTAGTCACCATGATGGATGGTGTTGAAGTAGTTCCAGGATTTGGGGGGATCAGTTAGGAACTCAGCTGTTAAAGATTGCATCTTAGTATGAGTGTGCCTGTGGTGACTGCACTGGAAATATGTGGGTAGTAGAGAAAAGCAAGCAAGCAAACAAACGAAACATTTGAAACACACAGAATCCAGAAGCTAGTCTATAGAAAATTCCTCCAAATCTCATAGCTCACATATGAAAGAAACTTGGTATGGATTTTCCCAATTTTGAAAACAATCATAAACTTTTTTTTAGTGAATTACTAATAAAGAATGATACTAAAAAAACTTTTATAAACAATCAGTAACAAAAATAAATTGCAGACATGCTAGAGGAAACTTTCTCTTTTCTCTCAAAAAAATAGGTTCCATATGAAGAAACATAGAATTCCAGCAATATCCAGCAAAAATATCCTATAAAAATGAAAATGAAGTAAAGGCTTTTTCAGAAAGAGTTGAGAGCTTTTGTCACCAGCAGACCCACATTGAAAAGTATACAGAGGGTGTTCTTTAAGAAGAAGGAAAATGATCCGAGATGGAAGCTAAGAGATGCAGTAAGGAAATGCAGTAAGGCAATGAAAAGGATGTTTGATTGTATAAAGAAATCACCATGATCATCATCATCATCTTTTCATTACTATCACTGTCACTTAGTAAGAATATATTAATATCTGTTAGGGCAAATTCCTCTCCACCAACAACCCTCATCCCTGTCCTGCCCTTACACTCCCCTTTATCAAAATCTTAGCTGTTCTTGGTCTTCTATTTTACCAGACAAGTTTTAAAATCAGTATATGATGCTTCTAAAAATTCATCTGGAATTTTGGTCATTATATTGAATCTACATTATTTTACAGACAACTGTCATCTTTATCGTGTTAACTTGTTCAGTATATAAACATGATGTTCTCTGCATTTATTCAGTCTCCTTTAAAGTCCTTTACCAGAGATTTATGTCTCCAAAAAGGATTTGAGCATTCTTCATTAGATTTCTAGATAATCTATATAATTTATGTTGCCATTGTGAAGAGTAGCTTAATATTTGAATATATTTTTGCTGCTGTAGAAGAAAGCTGTTGCTTTATACAGTTGCTTTGTATTCAAATACTTGGCTTAGCTCCTTTATTAATGTACACAATTGTATATTCTGTTGAGGGTTCCATTCAGATAATCATTTCATTTGGAAGGAATAACAATTTTGTTTCTTCCTTTTCAACACCAAGCACTTTTTTAAAAAAACCATACTAGGTTATGGACTTTATCAAATGCATTTTCTGTATCTATTCAGATGACCATGTAATTTTTCTCCTTTGATCCACTAATATAGTGAACTATATTGATAGAGTCTTCTAATTTTGAACCATTCTTGAATTCCTTGAATAAACCCTATTTGGTCATAGTCTATCAGTTTTTTTAAGTAAGCAGTTAAATTTGATCTGTTAACATTTTATGTAGAAATTTTATATCTGTATTCATATGTGAATGTCTTTTTTGTACTGCCCTTATCTGGTTTTGGCGTCCAGGTAATATGAGCTCTTATTAAATTAGTAGGACAGATTTTAGTTTATTTTTTTCTGTGAAAATTTACATAGAAATTATTTATTCCTGTAAAATTTGGTAGAACTCACTTATAAGGCAATGTAAACATGGACTTTTGAAAGGCAGAATGTCTTAGATTGCCTCTTCAATTTTTTTGATGGCTATTGGTATCTTTAACTTGTGTATTTCTTCTTGTGCTAGTTTTGGCATTTTATATTTTTACCAATTTTTGCCCATTCTTTGAAGTTTTTAATTTTCTTCATGTAGGTCTCTATAAAATTCTTTAAAAAAATCTCTCAATTATGTCTTAGTACTGTATTTATTTTTATGTTATTTCTCTTTTCCCCTTTGATAAATCTTGCTAGAGGTCTATTGTATTAGTATTTATTAAAAAAACTACTTTTTTTAATCATTTGTATTGTGTATATTTTTCTCCCCTTTTAGAATAAGTCTCTCAATTTTGTACACCGCACATGGATGAAAGACTAGATTTCCCAGCCTCTTTGCAGTTAGGTTTGGTCATATGATTAAGTTCTTGCCAATGAGATGTAAGAGGAAATGATGTGCCACAAAATCTGTATTCTCTCTTTGTTGAGTATAAATATATTAGTATGAGCTTATTTATGATGTTATTCAAACTGTCTACTTCTTGCTTATTTTTGTCTGCTTGATATCTCAGTTTCCAAAATACATGTATGACATTCTCCAACTATAACAAACTATTGTTCACTTATCCCTGTAATTATTTTAGTTGTTGCTTTATGTATTTTGAAATTATATTTTTAGGTGCCTACGTATGTATGATCACTATATCTTTTTCTTTATTTTTTTTACCTGTATAATAATACCTATCTTTTCCCCTCATGGTATTTTGCACCTTAAATTCTGTTTTATTCAATATTAAAATTGCTATCTTATTTTTTGTATTTGCTACATTTTTTGTTTCTTATTCTAAACTTCTTTGAATTTCTTTTTAAAATACATCTTTAACCGCATATGCAGAATTTAAAAAAATTCCATATTAGTGTTTGTCTTATAATTAGTGAATTATCCCTATTTACACGTTTAAATTTTTAGTGCAGTTCAATATACATACGGAAAACGTGTGTATCCAAATATAGAGCTAAAAGAATTTTCACGAAAAGAAAGCGCCTGTGTAAAGCCCCCTGCTCGAGTCCTCCCTGTGCTCCCTCTCAGTCACCACCCCCACCAGGGAAGACACTATCCTGACTTTTCAGAGAATAGATTAATTCTACCTGTTTTTGTACTTCACGTTAAAGCATCTGACATCTTTTGCTACATTATGTGTGTGAGATCAATCTATGTTGTTGTGTGAAGATGTCGGTTGTTTGTGTTTATTATTACTGTATAGAATTCTGTTGTGGAAGTATAGAATTATTTATCCACTTAATTGTTGGGCATTTTGATGATTTCCTGATTTTTGCTGTTACTATTTGGGCTGCTATGAACATTCTGGTGCGTGTCTTCTGGTGCACACATGTATGAACACATACACGTTTCTCACGGGTATATACCTAGAAGTGGAATTGCCGCGTCATAGTGTGCGCATATATTAAACTTCAGTCGAGACTGCCGAGGGTTTTTTTTATCTGTACCAACGTACAGGCCCACCAGTGGGATATGAGGGATCTGGTGGCTCCACATTTCACCAACTCTTGGCATTTTCTGTTTTGATCATTTTACCTATTCTATTCTGGTGGGTAGATAGTGGAGTCATATTGAAATTTTAATTTGTATTTCTTTGCCAACAAATATAATTGAGTACCTTTTCAAATATTTCTTGCCATTTGTATATCCTTTTTGTGGTGAAGTACCTCCTCAAGTCTTTTGCCCATTCTTGTATTGAATATATATATATATTTTTAGTTGATTTATAGAATATGAAGGCCTAGAAATGAGGCCTGGGTCAAATGCTTGTATTACCAACATCTTCTCCGATCCCATGAGTTGCATTTCCACTCTGTTAATGACATCTTTTGATACACAGAAATTCTTAATTTTAAGGAAGTAAAATTTATCAATTTTTTCTATTATGTTTTGTGTTTTAAGAAATCTTTGTTTACTGCAAAGTCAGAATAATACTTCTCCACTTACACTTATTTTGTAATTACTTTATGTTTCAATTTTTTTCTGTTGTATTCTTTTACCTTTTACCTTACTCTACTTTTTGTTGTTTGTTCTTTTTCTCTTTTCTTTCATTCCCTTGGACAAACTGATTTTTCTTCTTTTTTTTTCCCAAATTTAAACAGTCCATTTTTATTATTCTGATATTTATCCCCAACCTTTCATGATCCGTTCCTGTGATTTTTCTCCCCATCAATTTCTTGAGCTTATCAATACCCATGTCTTCCTTGGAATAAGGTAATTACTTTAGCATACACTTACTTCCACCTGATCTCCTCTCAGTCTTTATTCTTCATCCTCCCTACCCACCATGTATTAGTGTCACCTAGAATTTTAATTCTGAAAATATGTCTGTGTGTGCGTGTGTGTGTGTATCCAGAATTATTTAAAAATCACAAGAGAGGGAAAATGAAGAATGGAGAAAAGAAAGATTGAAACAAAGAAATATATTTCTCTCTATTCTTTTGACAATTCCACATTTAGGTAACAGACTTTTAAAGTTTTTTTTTTAATCTTAACTTTCAGTATCCTTCATTAGCTTCTTAAATTTTTCTTTTTACTGGAGTATTGTGAGTGTTTTGAAAGAGCTTCTGAAATTTTGCATGACTGAGAATATCTTTATTTTATCTTTGCATTTAAATGAGAGTTTAGCTGGATTTAAAACACTTGGTTTAAAGCCCTTTTCCTTCAGCACTCCATCTTATGGCTGCATCTACAGTTTCTGTTGAGATATTGAATATTATGATTCTTTTTCCTTTGCCAGTGATGTCCATTTTCTCTCTTGAAGTCAGAAATTTTTCTTTTTCTGTAATGTTATTAAATTTCAATAAAATACACTTACTTCTTTTTCTCCCCCTAATATATCCTTTTTAACATTCCTTGAGCCATTTCAGTCTGATATTTTTTTTCTTTTCTTTTTTTTGGTGAGGAACAATGGCCCTGAGCTAACATTTGTTGCCAATCTTCCTCTTTTTGCTTGAGGAAGATTGTTGCTGAGCTAACAGCTGTGACAATCTTCCTCTGTTTATGTTGGTGGGTCGCCACCACAGCATGGCTTGATGAGTGGTGTGTAGATCTGCATCTGGGATCTGAACCCGCAAACCCTGGGCCGCCAAAGCAGAGTGTGTGAACTTAACCGCTACATCGCCAGGCTGGACCCTCAGTCTGATATCTTTAATCTTTATTTCTGAGACATTTAATTTGTTATTTCTCCAAATATTCCTTCTCTCTTTTATTTTTTCCTCTTCTTCTAATACTCCAATTATATCGATATTGACACTTTCACTTCTACCCCCTGACCTTCTTAATGTTTATCTTATCATTTTTTTCTTCTTTCTGATGCATTCAGAGAGAGTTTCTAAACCTGATCTTTCAAAGCTCACTAATTAATTTTTCTGCTATATTTTTCTTCTATTCATCTCCTCTATAGTGTTTCTTATTTACATACTTTCATACCCAGTGACTCCATTTTCATTCTTTTTCATAACTGCTTGTTCCTGCTCATGTTTCCAATATCATCTCTTACCTCTTTAGGTATATACTTTTATGCTTATGTTAAATTATTGTGGTTTTTTTTCAGCTCCATTAACTATAATTCCCCTGTCATCGTGTGTTTAGCTTTTCTGCTTTTCATACTCAGCACTGTGCTCCTCAGATATCTCGTTATTTTTCCCTGTGAGCTTGTGACCTTAGGACGATCAGCTGCCTCGGTTGGGGTAAGGACTGCAGGAGCAGCACACTCCTGGTTCCGTGTGTGCCTCACTGAGAGGGCTGGGGGCACGACGGTGAGGTTCCTCTGACTCTGTGATCTGGGTTCAAGCACTCCTGGCTGCATGCCTTCCTCTACTCCCAAGCCATAAAGCTCGGCAGCCCTCATGGACCACTCGGGAATTTGGCCTGCCTTTCAGTTCTAGGTGTCAAGTGGCCTCCCAGCTCTAGGCATATGTGTACTGAGGATGGGGAAGGGGTGGAGATAGCGTTAGAATGTGCTCAGGGGCAGGCCAGTCAACACTCACCTGTTTTTATTGGTTGTCTCCCCTCCAGTTCTGCCCTGATGATAACACACCACCTCTAGCTGGCACTGGGCTGGCTCTGCTGTTCTTTTGCTTCACCCAGACTGTCGAGGTCAGGGTAAGTCAAGTAGAGAGCTCCCCATGAGCCTAAACCTGGTCTGTGATGCCTGGGCCTTTCAGCTCCAGGCTGCCATTTCCTACACGCACATGTTGAGACCCAGCTGCCTTCTGTCTCCGCAAGAGTTTCTCACAATTTTCAATACAGATCCTAGGGATTCACCAGTCTTCTCACTTCTCTGCCGGAAGCCCGGTGCTGGTCTACGAGGGACCTTATGCTAGTCTATGAGTCACCATGTGATAAGTCTCCATTTATTTAAGTCACCATTGTGTCTCCCAGTATAGATTTGTAGTATTCATTTTATAGGTCACTCACAATTGGGTTCACTTTTTGTAAATCAACATCACAAAAAATTACATCAACCACTTACGCTTACATTTACAATGTGCCAATCACTGGTTTAGGAGGCTCATAAGCATTAATTCACTTACTCCTCATAACAACCCTATGAGTACATTTTTATTTCTCTTTTACAAATGAAGAAACTAAGACACAGAGAGGTTAAGTTTAGGGTCAAAGCCATCTGGCCCCCGAGTCTATGCTGTTAATCATTACTTTATAGCTGACTCTAAATTTCTTTTTAAAAAGCCTGACTCAACCCCAATACTGCTTCTCTCTGCAAAAGTTTTGCCTTCTTCCCCATCCCAAGTCTCATCGCTTTAGTAAGCAATATCCTGGTGGGAATACTATCCAAGTAGTTAGGTTTTGGGTTTGTGTAGGTAAGAAGAGATTTTTCATGTAGATCCGTCTTCAGAATCTTTATTTATATGATGACATTGGTTAATACAAAGGAAATTGGTGTATATACTGCACTCCTGTGATTCCAGGGCAGAAACCCATCTGCAAATTGAGAATCTCTAGATTTCTCAAGGTTCCCTTCCCAGGCAGAGGAGCCAGGAAAGATTTTAATTCCTCCGGAGAAAATGAGGCAGAGTGTGAGACTCGCCCCCCAGTGTTTGCTAGTGTTCTCTAAGAAGCTTCCTGCATCACCTAAGATGCCCAGATAGCAGACAATCCTTTCCTCAAGGTTGAAGTCAAGAAACGGGGCATCTGGGTGGTTTGCATGTTTTGCAGGTCTTCAAATTTGATAAATGCTAACCTTGGCAACCTTCTAAGAGATAGTGAGGGAAGTACTGGATACACCAGAGTTTCCTAATTCTCACACAGTCTGCAGATGGCCAAGTATGGATGAATTTGGATGCCCAGCCTGAGGAAGATGCTCTGTTCCCTGAGCTGCCTGTGAACTGGGCTCTTAGCAAACCATGCCTAGGTTTCTCTGGCCAGGAGACCCTGAGCCAAAGGGGTTTTGTGCTGCTGGACATGACTTTAGTTCATGGTTTCCCCAAAATCACATCACTGGCTGCCCAGTTCCTTAGCTCCCATGGGGCATTGGAAAAAAATTGAGAGTGAAAGTTGCTTTTGGGTTTCATTATTTCAATATTGATTACTTTAATAATGAAATTTGCATTAGTACCTTAATGAACTTACACTTTTTATCATGACCTGGCCATATTTGAGAAAATTTAGAATCACAGTATTATTCTTGGGTCAGCAACAGAACTGTGTATAGCCATGCAGAGATAGGGATAGAAATTAAGCGATATGTACATAAAGGCATAAATATAACTTTTGTAATCAGGAAATAATATTAAAACAACAACACATATATACATATTTATGGTAAGGTTGGATCACATTTATGTGTATAAACTTCCTGTGGCCCATCCCTAAATGCACACATGTCCTTATTTTACCTTATTGCTTCTGCTAACCATAGTCCAAGGTTGCACTGTTCTTTAAACTTTAATTGCAAAAGGTTTTGGACAAGTAGGCTGCACCGCTGACCATGTTGGCCTACAAATAGTACTTTTCTTCTTTCCCCGAAGACAGGTATCAATAGTAATTTGCTTATTGAAACTCAAGTGAGGTGATGAGGATAAAATACGTGTTTACTGGTGTGCGCCCCCCTGTCTGATTACTATTTTATTATCGACATGTGCCAATTTAGGTTGGCTCCTGTCTTATTTGTCGTTCTGATTTTCAGTTTTCAATCATTGTGTGGTGAGCATCCTTATATATACAGCCTTATACATTTGTTCAATTATTTCCTAAACTATGTTCCTTAAAGTGGGATTAATGGATCAAAGCTTGTGTAAATTTTTAAAGCTGTTGATACTTATGACCAGAATGGTTGAAACAATTTAAATTTCTATGAACACAACTGTGCTGGTATTCATATTTGTTTTAATTTCATTTTAATGATGCAATCTTTAATAAATATCAAATTCTCCTTAACATGTGTGGATTATGAATAAGGAGACTATATAATTATGATCCAACCCTTTTGGCCTTTGTTAAACCTTTGGGAGTGAAAGGGGATGCTATTAGAATTGCACTAAGATAATGGACACAAACCAGGACTTATCTGGGAAAAACTCAGCAAATGATCTTCCTATCAATAAAGCAAAATAATAACACAAATACCCATGCACCCACAAATACACATGTAATTAAAGAACCAGAACATCACCTCTGCATCCTACCTGTGTGTTTCTTCCCTCTCCCCTCCCTATTCTGAATTTTGTGTTTTTCATTCTAATGATTTAAAAAAATACTATTCAATGAAAAATATATATTTATTCCCTAGACTTTTTATTGTTTAGTTTCACTTGTTTCTGTGCTTTATGAAAGTGGTATCACTGTCTTTTGTGATTTGATTTTGCACACAATGTTATGTTTCTGAGATTTATCCAAATTGTCTATGTTGCTGTAGTTTCATTTTTATAGCTATATAATATTCCATCATAAAATTTTATCATCAATTATTTATCCATTCTCCTGTTGATGGGTTTTGTGGTTCGTTCAAGGTCTATTTTGCTATTACAAACCATGCTCTATAAATATTCTTTTCTGCACCTCTGAATGCACAGGCATCGGAGTGCCTCTGATTATCTCTCCAAGGTAGAGTTGTTGGATCACACAATAAACAAATCTTTAACTTTATCAGATAATACAAAATTGTTTTCAAAGACGTTGTGTCATATTTTTTCACATTCTCAACTTAACTTTAGCATTACCCAAGATTTTCTCCCCATCTTTATTGAGGTTTAATTGACAAATAAAAATTTTATACATTTACAGTGTACAACTTGATGTTTTGATGTGTGTATACATTGTGAGATCATTGCCACAGTCAAGCTAATTAACATGTCCATCACCTTACATAGCTACCATCTTTTTTTTTTGTGACGAGAACCTTAAGATCTACACTTTTAGCAAATTTTAAGTATACAATGCAGTATTGCTAACTATAGTCACATTGCTGTACATTGGATCTCCAGAACTCATTCATCTTGCATGACTGAAACTTTATACCCTTTGGCCATCATCTCCTATTTACCCCTCTCTCCAGCCCAGGGCAACCTCCAGTCTACTCCCTGCTTCTGAGAGTTCGACTATTGAGATTCTACGTTTAAGTGAGATTGTGTGGTATTTGTCTTTCTGTATCTGGCTTGTTTCACTGAGCAGAGTGTCTTCCAGGTTCATCCATGTTGTCACAAACGTATTACCCAAGATTTTTATTGTTACCTGTCTCAAAAATATAAAACAGTAGTATCTCGCTGTGGTCCTGAATTTCACTTTTCTGATTACCAATAAGCTTGAGTATAGGACTGCACTGACACTATAGATCAACTTGAGAAAAACTGATATTTTTAAGATTTTTTAGTTTTCCTATACATGATGGCACACTTTTTGTTAGTTTAGGTCTTCTTTTTGTTGTTATTGTTGTTTGTTTGTTTGTTTTGGAGGGAGATTGGCCTTGGGCTAACACCTGTTGCCAATCTTCTTTTTTCTCTCCAAAGTCCCAGTACATAGTTGTATGTCCTAGTTGTAGGTCCTTCTAGTTCTTCTCTGTGGGACGCTGCCTCAGCATGGCTTGATGAGTGGTATGTCTGCACCCAGGATCTGAACTGTGGAACCCTGGGCCCCAGAAAGGGAACACACAAACTTAACCGCTAGACCATCAGGCTGGCCCCCTGTTTAGGTCTTCTTTAATGCTGTTAACTAAAGTTTTCTCCATGTGAGTCTTAAGTAACCTTTGTTAGATTTATTAAATATAATATTTTTGATATGATATATCAAATGTATCATAGGTATGATATATTTATATAATATAGAAATATTTTTATAAATATTTTATGATTGTATTTATTATTGATAATATATTTGTATATTTTAATATATTTATAAATATATTTGATTTCCATATACCATTTATTTATTATTTTCCATATATGTGTGTGTATACACACATGCTCTCACGTATTGTTGTTGGTAATTTCTATTTTTTCAAGTATGTTTTCTGTTGTTACTGGTGTATAGAAATCCAAATGATTTTTAAAATATTGACCCGTATTCAGTCATATTATTATTTTTAACAAATAGTCTTTGAGTTTTAGAGCCTTTCTACATAGACAAACATATCATCTGAGAATATAGTTTTTTTCTTCCTTCCCAAGTCTTACTCTTTGTATTCCCCTTTTTTAAAAAAGATAATCTGCACTAACTAGACTCCAGACAACAATGACTAGTTATGTGATAAGGGGCTTCCTGTTTTGTCTCTGATTTTACAGGGATTGCGTCTCTGTGGCTCACCATGACAATGACGTGTGCTGGTGTCTGTAGTAGATTCCTTTTATCAGGTAAAGGAAGCTACCGTCCGTTCCTAGTTTATTAGCTGTTTTTATCATAAATGGGTGATGGATTTTATCAAATACTTTTCTGCATCTGTTGAGATAATTGTGTGTTTTTTCTATTTTAACTCATTAAAGTGGTACTTATGTTTCCTTTTTATTCTTAATATTATCATTTTTGTCTTCTGTCTTTTTTCTTGTCTATTCTGTAAGAAGTCTGTCATATTATTAGTTTTCTGAAGACAAACTTTAAGACTGTTGATCTGTTGACTATTGAACCTGTGCTTTCTGGTTCATTCATTTCTACTCTCATATTTATTATTGTCTTTCTTCTGCCTTTTCTAAGCTTTGTTCTTTTCCAAACTTCTCAAATAGGTTCTTTTGCTCATTTTTTTCCAGTCCTTCCTTTACAATTATTTACATGTGTACATTTCCTTCTAATTATTACTTTACTTGTATTTCACAAAATCTGATATGAAACATTTTCATTTTCATTCAGTTCTAGCTATTTTTAATTTTCATTGTAATTTTTTCTTTGACCTATGAGTTACTTAGAAATGTGTTTTTAAATATCCAAGCATATGGAAACTTAATCTATTTTTGTTGCTGTCATCTGATTCAGTTGCACTGTGGTAAGAAATGTGGTCTGTATGTCACTCATTCTTTGAAATTTTTGAGAGTTACTTCATGGCCCAGATGTAGTCATTTTTTTTGGTAAATATCACATGTATGGTTGAGAAGAATGGCTGTTTTCTTTATGGAAATATAATTGACTTTCAATGTGATATTGGTTTCAGGTGTACAACATCATGATTGGACATTTGTGTACATTGCACAGTGATCATGGTAAGTCTAGCTTCCCTCTGTCACCATACCAAGTATTATGAGATTATTGACTACAGTCCTCATGCTGTACGTGACAGCCCCATGACATGTTTATTTTATCACTAGAAGTTTGTGTCTCTCGATCCTCTTCACCGGTTTCACTGGCTCCCCAACCCCCTTCCCTCTGGCAACCACCAATCTGTTCTCTGTATCTGTGAGTTTGGTCTTGTTTTGTTTTGTTTGCTCATTTGCTTTGTTTTTTAGATTCCACATATAAGAGAAATCATATGGCATTTGTCTTTCTCTGTCTGGCTTATTTCACTTAGTATAATCCCCTCAAGAATGGCTATTGTTTTTTCCTTTTTTTTTTCAGTGAGGAAGATTCTCCCTGAGCTAACATCTGTACCAGTCTTCCTCTACTTTACATGGGACGCTGCCACAGCATGGCTTGACAAGTGATGTGTAGGTCCGCACCTGGGATCCGAACCCACAAACCCCAGCTGCCAAAGTGGAGCACCCGAACTTAACTGCTACGCCACCAGGCCGGCCCCAAGAATGGCTATTTTTTAATTGTTGGGTGCAGAGCTCTATTAAGTCTGATAAATCAAAGTGTGTTTCAGATCTTCCCTATCTCTAATTAAAAAAAAATCTCCTGTAGTGATGGTGGATTTTACAGTTTCTCCCGACTTGTACTACAGGCACATAAGACCTGAATCCATGTGCTCTGTGGCTGGTGCTGGGAGAGGACAGAAGCTTCCTTGGCATGACCTGCATGACTGGCATGACCATGATGGTACTGGAGGAGGGACAGCACTCTGCAGAATATCAGAGCTGCCAAGCTCATGCTCTTCCGTCTGGCAGAGCAGGTTACCTCCCAACCACAGGTAAGGTCCACAATCTTCCTGCTCCTAGGCTGGAGGCTGGGCTGGCTCAGCCTGGGTGTGAACTAAGTAAGAAAGTTGATTCCATATTCAACAAACACTACTGAGACTATGTGCTGTGTCAGGAGCTGGACTAGATGGTCCGGCCCCCACCCTCACAGGCTCCCGGTGTAGTGGGAGTCATCCCAATGCCTGTGACAGGAGCAGCCTCGGGTTAGGAGCCGGGCATTCATCACAGGAGCAGGGGGTGGGGCGCTCACTCTGGCTTAGCATCTTCGTGCACCGAGACGACCGTTCACCCCCAGGTGCACTGGCTAGATGTCAGGGCATCTTTTCAGATTCTAGCTTATGGGACAATTTTGAGCCTCTGTATTTCCCCCTTCTCCATTCAAGGAGGTAGCAGATGCTGTATTTTCTGGTCTCAGGAAGTTGTGGCAGGATGAAAAGCAGAAGTTGCTGCAGAAACTTCCTTTCCTGGGTTTATACATGAAAGGTCGAGCCCTGGAAGAGGTTTTGAGAGGTATTTTAGAGCAGAAGTTACATACCGGTGTTTGGTTTGACCTGCTGTATGTGAAAACATTTTAAAATTAGTTGCCAACATTTGAAAATTATTGATTTCACATAAACACTGGGCCTCTATGCCCAGCTGGAAGCCCCGGGCCTGCTTGCTGTTCACCTGGTGCACTTCCCATGGCCCCAGCCACTGTCTACAGATTATCGTGTATTCGCAGACATTTTCTTACAGTTCACTTAGGGGAAAATGAAATATTTCTCCTACAAATGTCTCCACTAAGTGGGATAAAAATTTTAAAAGTCCACATGTTTCAGGAGAAGCAAGAGAGAGTATGTTTCCTGATTCTGGTGAAGACTCACCCAAAGGGTTTAATATGAAATAAAGTGTATCTGGGTAGAAGGATGGAACCTTAAGGTACCAAAATGAGCCAAACTGCTTTTCTCATGAGCACCCTGCTCCACTCACATCCATTGTTTATGTGAGACTCAGAAGGAGTAAAAGTGGCCACACTGACGGGGCCCAGTGAGTGTGGGTGGCCACCAGGGCAACCTGACCACCTCTGGCTGGACGGCTGGACCTCGGCAGTGGGTGGCACCTGCTGGTGGAGGGCAAAGCACAGTGTGAGGGCCACGGGCTGCCAGTTGACAGCCTGGGTTCAAAGACGAGCTGAGAGGACTTGGGGATGCCACAGATGACTTAGTTTCCTCCTCTGTCACAGAGAGGCCAGTACTAATAACTAACTCATAGAGTTGTGATGTGGGTCAAGTAAATGTCGTATTCTAAGAGAGTGCCAGGTCTAGTGGGAAGTGCTCGCTGAGTTAGTGTGTTAGGAATCTGGCCGAGGAAGCCCAAGAATGAAGAGTTTCATTTCTGCCAGCTCAGTTGGATGGGGCTCAACAATTGTCATTAAGTTGACTTAGATTTTAGAAAGTGACATTTCTTGCACACTTGAGTTGGTGGCTTGACGGTCAAGCAGGTATCAAGGAGAAGTAAAGAAAACTAGCCCCAAATCTGCTGGTTGAGCCTGTGCTGACAACCAAGGGTCCTCCAGGGTAGGGTGCTTGATCTGGGGTCTGTGAACTTGGGTGGGAAAAAATCACATCTCTGTCCTCTGATCTCTAATAGAAACCTAGCATTTCCTTCTAACGTGAGTGCAGCCAACAACCCACAGTAGTGTTACCACATGGGTGTTACACAGTAGTGTACCTTTATTACTAGAAAGAACTGTAGATATTTTCATCCACATTCCAGTTGTTAGCTCTCTCTAAATATCCTTTACATTTATCATGACATCAAGATTGCGGTAGTTATGTCACCTTCGCCACCTTTGCTATTTACTGTGTGGATAAAGAAGCACATATATTTCTGTATCATGTCTGTTTTCTAAATATTTTGATAACTGTATTTCAATATAACTTGTTTCATTTATAATCCCTACATATTTTATTTTGGGCATTTAAAAATGTTATTCTGAGAAGAGAGTCATAGGCCTCTTGGACTTGAAGGGGTCCAGAGCCAAAAGCAGTGACTGGGCCACGCTGTGGAGGTGGGGGGGGGGTGCTTCCTGTCCCTGCTTAAAGGCCATGGGGGCTACTGCAGGAGCTGGACGTCCAGGCCGACTGCCTCCCGCTCTGAGACTTATCGGCCTGGGTCTTTGGGCAAGAATCTTCTGTGCTGTGTGGGGAAGATTACAGGAGATATTGCTGGGTAATAACCAGAACCCCAGCACATCACAGTGAGCCCTCATCGTGGGCCAGCTCCCTTCCACCGCCTGGCAGAGGCCAGGACAACAGGGCTTCCCTCCGCCCTGCCCTCAGACAGAGCTGAGAGGAACGGAGCAGCCTGCCAGCTATGGTTGTGACTTCCTTCCCTGTCACGTGGGGCTTGGCTCCTGTCCCCTGAACCTTGGGTCACACAGCCCTCCGTGCCTGCTCTGCAAGGATCCAGGAGCAGATAGCCAGCATGGGCTTGGGGGGCAGCATGCTGAGAGCCCTCCTCCTTCTCCTGGGTGAGTGAGGGGTGCAGAAAGAGTAAGGGGTGGACCTTATTCTTCTGTGGCAGGGGTGCCACAGTGAGTGGGGAGCGTTCGCCCATCAGGCCCAGTCCCTAAAGCGTGGATACGTCCCTTTGGACAGATGGCTTTTCCCACTTTGACCGGACAGTGAGCAATGCTCTTGTCTGTTTCATTCTGGCTGTAACTTACAAATACTTGTGGGCCAGGGGAGAAGAGGAGGGGTCATGTGGCAGAAGGAGCTTTGGGCTTGGGACCTAGACAAATCTGGCTTTACATCGTGGCTCCAGTGCTGAACTGCAGCAAGCTTCTTAGACTCTGAGTATCAGTTTCTGAACCAATAAAATGGGGGATAATAATGTTTACCTTCTAGGATTGTGTGAGAATTAAGTTAAATTTAATTAAGTCAAATCAAAATCATTACATAAAATGAGAAAATGTAGGTACGTAAATGCTTCTCTGTAGTTAATGGTGAATCAGTCTTATTATGGAGTGAAGTAGGCTCTTAGTTACCCAGAGGTGTCTTTGTTTTTTAAAGCCATTTTTAATCCTGTGCGCCAAAAGAAGGAAGAAGGGAGCGAGACAGATGCAGAGAGAGAGAAATATAAGTCCAGACAGAAGAGGAAGCAGACAGAGAGGAAGAAACCAAGAGAGAGAGAGATCGAGGCACAGAGTGATGGAGAGCGTAGATAGAGACAGAAGGAAAGAGCCATGCAAATTTGCAAAATCCCCTTTGACATCAACTGCTATTTCTTAAAAGGCAACGGATGTCCCTCATATACACAAGGATGCTCTTTCCCAGAACTTGTGCTGGGTCAAAGGCAAGCAGAGTGCCTCTAGGTTTAATCTTCTGTCTCCAGAGCAATAGCCTGAATCCGAGACACAGGCAAAGTGATTCCCACAGACAGGACTCCGTCTGAAGCCTGCACCAAGCCCAGGAGAGAACAAAGACCTTAGCCTCTGGGAGTCAGCATGTCAGACAGATGGACAGGCATCTATCAGTCTGCACATGGAAATGGGCCCCTGACAGTGGCAATGAGGGGATGGTGAGAACAGGGTGTGCAGGGCAGATAATGCAAAGTGTGCCCAGTAAAGTGACAGAAGTTCTAACCCTTTTTTCTGCTTTTGACCTATCTAGATATACAAACCAGTCCATCCTGGGGGAAAAGGGGAAGTTAAATTTAAGAAACGTAATGAAAAATGTGCAGTTGAGGAATTGCAAACAGACAATGAGCCTTTAAAATGCTCAAGCTCACAAATAAAAGGAATAATCACACCTGACATTTCTGAGTGCTTTTGATGTGCCTCAATACTCTGCTACACACTTCACATTAGCTCCCTGGGTCCCCATGACAGCTCTCTGGAGTAGGTTCCACTATATCTGCATTTTATGGGCGAGATTTTAATTACTTGGCCAAGGTATCACAGCTAGTTAGTGCTTTCAAGTACTAGTAGTAGAGATAGTAGTGGTTAGGAGTGTGTGTCTGGCCCTAAATCCTCTGAATGTTCATCCTTGCTCTGCTCTTTACCAGCCCAGAGAGCGTGGGCAGGTTATTCAGCCTCGCTGTGCTCAGTTTTCTCATCTGTAACTTGGGGCTAATGACGGCGCCTACCTCATAGGGCTGTTGAGAGAATTAACGTGTTACCACATTTAAAGCATGGAGCCAGTACCCGACGTGAGGTGAGACTCGCTATTGGATATTCGGGCACTAATTGATCCAATCTGCCCCGAAGGCCATTTGGCAATATGTAGCAAAATGTAGGCTGTTCACAACCTTTTACCCAGACATTCTAGCTTCAGGAACATATCCTAATGAAATAATGAGGTAAAAGCCTCCCCAAATATTTAATAGGATGTTCTTGAGCAATGCTGACCACAGTGAAAACGAGAAGCGAATGATTATCAGTCAGAATCTGGCTAAATCAATTATGCTCTGTTCCAACAATATCCAGTATGTTTAAATGAAAGATGTAACTTTCTCAGAACTGACATGGACAGAAGTGACAAAGTGACAGTTACAGAGTTACAGTTAACATAGTTATAGTTGCATTTTGCATGTATTGGCTTACCTATTGACTGGAAGGGAATACAGCAAATCACTAATAGTATCTTTTACTCTTTTTAGGAAACGAGATTATGAGGCATCTTTTAGTTTCTCTGTATTGAAAATTTTCATGATCATATATATTCTTAATTCTAATAAGTAAATTTCTATGAACAAAAAGGTAACATGACAGCTTGTTGAAAGCGGTAAGAAAAAATTGGGCTTCTCCTTTATGGGCTGGTAAAAGGGACCAGGGGGATTATCTAGTATAACCTACTAATGGATGGCCAGTGAGGGCAGGTGACCAGGTCAGTCACCCCAGGGTGTATGTGAGAACCATGCATGAGAAGGCTCTCGGGAACGTGGCGGGGGTAGATCGCCACCTAGTCCCCCAGGTGATGTCCAGGCTCACACGGGACCCAGGGAAGAGACGCCAGGTCCCTTTTTCCCACACACAGAGTAGTTGGAGAGTTTTTGAAAAACAAGTTTTTGAATATTCTAAAAATACTTTTAAAAACTGAGATCAATGTAACAAACATTCATGGACCCAACACCCCGAATTAATACTTCAAATATTTGTGGGTTTTTTAAGACAAAATCATCCCATTTGCAACAACATGGATGGACCTTGAGGGTATTATGTTAAGTGAAATTAGCCAGACAGAGAAAGACAAACACCATATGATTTCACTCATATGTGGAAGATGAACTAACACACGGACAGAAACAACAGTTTAGTGGTTACCAGGGGAAGGTGCCGGGGGGTGGGCACAAGGGGTAAGGGGCACATTTATATAGTGACTGACAAATAATAATGTACAACTGAAATTTCACAATGTTATAAACTATTATGACCTCAATAAAAAAATTTGTGGGGTTTTTTAGATGTATTATTTAAAAGTAGATGGATGGGGGCGGCCCCATGGCTGAGTGGTTAAAGTTCCGCATGCTCCTCTTTGGCTGCCTGGGTTCATGGATTTGGATCCTGGGCATGGACCTACACCACTCATCAGCCATGCTGTGGAGGCGTCCCACATGCAAGATAGAGGAAGATTGGCACAGATGTTAGCTCAGGGCCACTCTTCCACACCGAAAAAAAGTAGATGGATAAATCAACATATCCATCAAAGAAACAGAACATGAGAGATGGATTTAAAGCCCTTTGGGCTCCCCTCCTCAGTCTTGTGTTCCTCCCTCCCTCCCTCTCCAGAGGAAACAGCTCCTCTGCTTTGACTGGGCTTCCTTCCTGTGTTGCTTTCTAGGTGTTAAAAGCTTGACACAAATGCCACCATAACATACTTAACATGCTGCATTATCTGCCCGTTCTGATCATATGAATCAGATCAATTCATTTCAACTACCTTTATGATTCTGTTGAAACATTGTATCATAATTTAGTTATCTATTCCTGTACTGACGGAATTTGGGTTGTTTCTAACTTTTTGCCTGACTGCCCATGCTGCAATGAGCCTTCTCGGTCTATCTCCTGGCACCCACGTGCAGCTGTTTTTCTAGGAGACACATCTGGAAGAGTTGCTGTGTCATGGATGTGCATGATTCTGCTGGTATTGGATATTGCCAGATTGCTCTCCACTGGTTAGGTCTGGACATGTCTGTCCCCTGCACTTTCAGTAATACTCGATATCGTCAGATTTCATTTTTTGCCAGAGTTGTAAGAATTATCTTCATGTTTTTGGGTTCTGTGCTCCTGATGACTAGTGAGAATAATCATTTTCCCTCTATTTATCAGACAATCAGGTTTCTTTTTCTGTAAATTTCCTGTTATTTACTTTTCATCCAAATTCTATTTGGGTATTGGTCTTTTATGTCTTGTTTCTGGATGTTAATTATTTGAGTCATGTGTTGCAAATGTCTTCTTTCAGTATGTTGCTTATCTTTTATCTTTGTGGCATCCTTTGCTCTGCAGAAGTCTCTAAATGTGATACAATCCTATTTATCAGTCTTTTCCTTTTTGTGTGTTTGGTTTTTCTGCCTTGTGTAAGAAACTTAAAAAAATTTTCTTTTTACTTTAAAGTGGTTGCATTTTTCATCATTAGGTCTTTAATTTATTTAGAGTTTATTTTTGTGTGTGGCCTAAAGAAAGGATCTAATTTTAGTCTTTTCTATATGGAACATCAATTGTCCTGATATCATTTATTTAATAATATTTCCTTTCTCCCCTGCTTTGCAATGCTTCTTCTATTCTATACCCACTTAATATATGTTTGAACTATTCATGGGGTTCCTATTCTGTGCACTTTTTTTGTATCTGTCTTTATTTGGGTCATGTCACACTGTTTTATTTACTATAGCTTATGACTCTTGAAAACTTGTGGGTAAGATTCCTCCTCCTCTTCTTCTTCCTCTTCCTCCTCCTCCTCCACCTTCTTCATTTTTTGCCTTAGTCTCATCTTGGCTCTTACTACACCTTTGCTCTTGCGTGTGCAGTGCATTCCTTGAAAGCATCATAACAGTCCAGTTCCCTAGAGCTGATTCTGGGCATGGTGCTGCTCTCTGCACTTCCATGTAGACTTCATTCATTTCTCACAAACAGCCCATGAGGTAGATGCTCTTATTATCATCATGCCCATTTCACAGATGAGGAAACTGAGGCACAGAGCGATAAAGTAGCTTACCAGAAGTCACGTAGCAGATAAGTGGGAAGGCTGGGATTCAAATGGAAGTATTCTGATGCCCCAAAGCTACATTTTAACCCTAACACCAAACTGCCTCTCAGTCGAGAAGAGAAAGAGCTGTCATCATGGAAAATCTGATATGACTTTTTAAATTGTCCTTTCAATTTTTTATTTCAAACTTAAAGAAAATTGTGAGAATAAGAATAGTACAAAGAAAACGCATATGAGTTGCCAGTTTTTTAAACAAATCACCTCATTTGCTTTATTAGATGTTATCTATCTGTCTATTTATCTATCTGTCTATCCAGAGAGAGATCTTTTTTTTTTCTGAGCCACTTGAGAGTAAGTTGCATACATCATAGCTTTTTAAACCCCTAAATACATTCGTGTGTTTTTCTTAAAAATAAAGATAAGATAATCTCTTATGTGACCACAGTACAGTTATCAACTTCAGGAAGTTTGACATTGACAAAATGCTTTCCCGTAATCTACTGATCTTAGTCCAGTATTTTCAGTTAACCCAACAATGCCCTTTGCAGCCTCAGCAAAGAAGCCAGTGGAGGCTCAGGTATCGTATTTGGTAACCGTGTCTCTTCAGCTTTCTTTAATCGGGAGCATCTCCACAACCTTTGTTTGTCTTTTATGACACTGACATTTTACAAGCTTCCATCCCCTTTTTTTTCATAGAACATTCCTCATTTTGGGGTTTGCCTGATATCCTAATTATTAGATGCTGGTTATTCAATCCTCACCAGAAAACTACACAACTCATCTTGTGTCCTTCCCCACGTTTCACATTTGGAGGCACAGGGTATCCATCAAAGAAAGGCTGATGTACTTTTTTTTTTGTGGGGAAGAGCAGCCCTGAGCTAACATCCATTGCCAATCCCCCTCTTTTTGCTGAGGGAGACTGGCCCTGGGCTAACATCGTGCCCATCTTCCTCTACTTTATATGGGACGCCGTCACGGCACGGCTGACAGGCAGTGCGTCGGCGGGCACCCGGGATCCGAACCCGCGAACCCCGGGCCGCCAAGCGCGGACTCAACCGCTGCGCCACCGGGCGGCCCCCAGGCTGGTGTACTTTTGACGCAATGATAAAACACTTTCAGCTGGGCTTTGGATTAGAGTTGTCACAATTCTAAACATATTATTTGCCTCTTAACTACTAACTGATCAATAGTTTTAAATTTTGCTGAAATATTGCTCTAAGAATAGCTATTGGTAATATCTGGTGAAATTTCTATACATTTCATAAGAGGTTTGCACCCTCCTTTTTAAAAAGCTGCCATATAAAATATTCCTATGGACTCTAATTCCAACCAAAATGTCAGCCATCTGTCTCCATTTTAATTCTGTTGGAAAGTACCGCTGAAATCTATGTATTATTATAATCATGAGAATAAAAAATACAATATCACTTTAATTACATTCCAGTGCCTAAAACATTCTTCACTGAAGGAGCCAGAGTTATTGAAGAGAGTAGAGGCTTTTTTCCTCCTTAATTTATAATGAAAAGATGGCAGAGACCGGGGTAAAGAGAATTAAATTCGTTTTTATCTTACAAGTCAAACTCATCACTTTATTCCTTGGCTCTTAGTCCCTGAGATCTTTGTAAAAATCTTTCCTGACAGCTTTTCCCTTGTTCCAGATTCCTGCCAAGACAATGGTTCAGAATCGTGTGCTGTGTGGATTCCAGTGAGAAAGAATTCTTGATGTGTTAGTTTTCTTTAGTCATCTAACAAATTACCACAAATGTAACAAAAGGAAAATACACGAGGGTCTCTCAGTAAGTCAGCAGAGGGTAAAGGAAGAGGCTAGGACCTCAGAAAGGCAGAGAGAAATTTCCTGAGAGAGCAAAGATTCTCTTCATGACTTTCGCCCGTTTTCCAACTGGATTGCTTGCTTTTTTTCTTTTACTATTGAATTTTAAGAGTTCTAATATATTCTGGATATGAATCTTTTGTCAGATATGTGATCTGCAAATACTTTCTCCCAGTCTCTCTAGCTTGTCTTTTCATCCTCTTCATAGGGGCTTTCACAGAACAAAAGTACTTATTTTTAATTATCCCTAATTTACTGATTTTTTTTCTTTTATGGATCATACTTTTGATATCATGTCTGAGAAGTTTTCATGAAGCCCTAAGTCTCCAAGATTTTATCTGACATTTTCTCCTAAACATTATCTAATTTTATATTTAAATCTATAATGCATTTTGAATTCATTTGTGAATTTAGGTCAAAGTCCTTTTTTTTTTTTGTCTATTGATATTCAATTGTTCCAGCAACATTGGTTGAAAAAATTATCCTTCCTCTATTGAACTGATTTTGCTCCTTTGTTAAAAATCAGTTGATCATATAATTTCTGGGTTATCTTTTCTTTTCCATTGATGTAAGTGTCTCTTCCTCTGCCAATACCACACAGTCTTGATTTCTGTAGGTATAAAAGTTTCATGATAGAATGATCCGTCTTACTTTTTTCAAAAAACAGTTTTTGGCAATTCTAGTTCGTTTACCGTTCCATGTAAATTTTAGAGTAATCTATATCTACAAAAACATCTTGCTGGGATTCTGATAGGAATTACATTAAATTTATAGATCAATTTGGGAAGATCTGACATCTTTATTATGTTGAGTTTTCCATGAACTGGGTGTGTGTTTCCACTTATTAAGATCCTTCTTGATTTCTCTCATCAGCTCTGTGGAGTTTTTAATATATGAGACCTGTACACGTATTATTAGACTTACACCTAAGTATTTTTTTGTGGTTGTAAATTGTATTGTATTTAAATTTTCTCTTTCTATGTGTAATTGTTAGTGTATAGAAATACAAGTGATTTGCGTATGTCCATCTTGTATGCTGCAAGCTTGCTGAACTCACGTACTAGTTCTAGGAGTAATTTTTTAGATCCCTTGGGATTTTCTACACAGACCATCATATTATCTGCATGTTGGGACAGCTTTATTTCTTCCTTTCTGAACAGTATGCTTTTAATTTCCTTTTCTTGCCTTATTGGATTGGCAGGAACTTCCAGTTCTATGTTGAATGTACATAGTGCTGGCAGATATCTTTGCCTTGCCCCTGATCTTAGTGGGAAAGTATCTCATTTCTCATCATTAAGTATGATGTTAGCTGTAGGTTTTTTGGTAGAAAGTTTTTATCAAGTTGAAGAAGTTTCCTTCTGTTTCTAGTTTTCTGAGAGATTTTGTCATGAATTGCTGTAGAATTTTGTCAAATGCTTCTTCTGCATCACTTGATATGATCATGTGATTTTTTTCTTCTTTAGCCTGTTAATATGGTGGAGTACCTTGATTGATTTTTGAATACCAAACCAGCCTTGCATCCCTGAATAGAGTCCACGTGGTCATGATGTAAAATTCTTCTTTTGTCCTGCTGAATTCTTCTTGATGACATTTGGTAAGGGTTTTTGAATCTATACTCATGAGGGATACTGGTCTATAGTTTTCTTTTTTTGCATTATCTTTGTCTGGTTTTAATGTCAGAGTAACGCTGGCTTCATAAAAGGAATTAAGAAGTGCTCCCTCTTCTATTTTCTGGAAGAGATTGTGTAGCATTGGTGTTAATTTTTCTCTAAACATTTGCCAGAATTCTCCCATGAAACTATCTGGGCCTGCAAGATTTCTTTTTTGGAAGTTTACAGATTATGAATTCAATTTCCTTAATAGCTATAGGACTATTCAAAGTATCCTTTTCATATTGGGTGAGTTGCAATAGTTTGTGCTTTTGAGGAATTGATCCATTTTATCCAAGTCATCAGGCTTTTAGGTGTAGAGTTGTTTACAGTAGTCCCTTATTATCCTTCTGAGGTATGTAGGGTCTGTAGTAACATTCCTGTTTCATTTCTGATGCTGGTAATTGGTGTCTTCTCTCTTTTTCCCTTTGTCTGTCTTGCTAGAGGCCTGTCTATTTGATCTTTTCAAAGAATCAGTTTTTTTTTCCACTGAATTTCTCTATTATCTTTCTGTTTTCAATCTCATTGATTTCTGCTCTTATCTTTATTATTTATTCCCTTCTAGCTGCTCTGGCTTTATTTTGCTGTTCTTTTTCTGGTTTCTTCAAGTGGGATATTTAAGACTTTCCTTTTTTCTAATGTAAGCATCTAATGCTACAAATTTCCCTCTCAGCTCTTCTTTAGCTATGTCTCACAAATTTTGATATGGGTTTTCATTTTTGTTCGGTTAATAGGTGTTTGATTTTCCTTGGGACTTCTTTGACCCATGGATTATTTAGAAGTGTTGTTAGTTTCTGAGTGTTTGGAAAATTTCCTGTTATCTTTCTATTATTGATTTCATTGTGATCAGAGAACACATTTTTTATGATTTCATTCCTTCTAAATTTGTTGAGGTTTGAACCAAAGTATAGCCTATCTTGTTATATGTTATATGAATGCTTGAAGAGAATGTGTATTCTGCTGGTGTTGGATGGAGTGTTCTAAATATTGATTAGGTCCTGTTGCTTGATAGTGTGGTTGACATTTTCTGTATCATTACTGAATTTCTGTCTTGTTCTGTCAATTGTTGAGAGAGGGTTGTTGAAGCCTTCAACTATAATTGTGCATTTGTCTATCTTTCCTTTGGGTTTTATCAGTTTTTGCTTCACATATTTTGCAGCTATGTTGTTTGATGTATAGACATTTAGGATTACTGAGTCTCTTTGGTGGATTTACTTTTTCATCATTATGTAATATAATATAATGTAATATAATGTCTCCAGTCTGATAGTTTTCTTTGCTTTGAAATTTATCTGATATTCATATAGCCACTCTTTCTTTCTTTTTATTAATATTTGCATGGCATATCTTTTTTTCTATCCTTCTACTTTCAACCTATTTATACAGTAGTCCCCCCTTATCTGCAGGTGATAAGTTCCAAGAACCCCAGTGGATGCCTGAAACTGTGGATAGTACTGAACCCCATATATACCATGTTTTTTCCTATACACACATACCTATGATAAAGTTTAATTTATAAAGTAGGCACAGTAAAAGATTAACAACAATAATTAATAACAAAATAGAATAATTATAAGAATAGACTGTAATAAAAGTTATGTGAATGTGGTCTCTCTCTCTCAAAATAGCTTATTGTACTGTACTCACCCTTTTTCTTCATGTGGTGATGTGAGATGTTATAATGCCTATGTGATGAGATGGAGTGAGGTGAATGACTTGACGTAGGCATTGTGATATAGCATTAGGCTACTATTGACCTTCTGACAATATGTCAGAAGGAGGATCTTCGAGCCATGATGATGTTGATGCTAATGGTTAGATGTCAGAAGCAGATGATGTCTGTGGTTGACTGTGGATAACAGAAATCGTGGAAAGTGAAACTGTGGACAAGGGGGGATTACTGTATCAGACTTGGAGTGAGTTGTACAGAGCATATAGCTCAGTCATTTTTTAAGTTGACTTTGCAAATCTCTTTTTTAATTAGCAAATTTAGGCAATTTACATTTAATGTAGTTATTGTTATGTTAGAGCTTTCAGTCTGCCATTTTACGTTTTGTTTTCTGTTTTTCATTTCTTTTTCCTACCTTCCTGTGGGTTACTAAAACACTTTTTTAGAATTCCATCTTGATTTGTCTGTAATGTTTTTGAGTATATTGCTTTTCACAGTTTTTTTAGTGGCTGCTCTAGGTATTACATTATATTTACATGATGTATCACAGTCTACTGGTGTCAACATTTTAACAGTTCAAGTAAAATGTAGAAATTGTACCTGTATATGCCTTTACATTCTTAAATATTTCTTCTCATATATTGAGAACTACATCAGACATCTTATCATTTTTTAGCTTCAACTGTCAAACATAACTTAGAAATCTTAAGAGGAGAATGGAAGTCTGTTTTATTGACTCCTATTTTTAGAGCTGTGACAGACACCAAGCACTCAGTCCATCCCAATCTCAGGCCATATGCTGCTTAGAGTGGGGTTCCCAAGGTCCTTGGCTAGTTTGCCTTCCTCTCTTCACCTTGCAGGATCTTATGTTGGTTTTTTTATGTAATAGCTATGGTTTTTAGCTATACTTAGTGAGAAGAATAGGCAAAAGTAAGTCTATTCTATTTTTCCAGACATGGAGGTCTGAAATCAGTTTTTAAGGGTCTGGGCAATGGGTGAATTGGAGGAATGCTCTTTGCGGAGGGGGCCTGGGCTAACTAACATCTCCCAGACACACGTTCCTCATGCTAGGGGCTCCTGAAGGAGAGAAAATGCCCTATGGGGTGAAAGCAGTAGAGGTGATCTCAACAGAGTACCTGCTGGGAGATCCCCATGGTCCCAGCACCCTGGATGGGAGCTGACCTGGCTGACACACAGATCAGCAGACTTTTTCACTCACTCCCAAATTAAAACACTAGTGCTTCCTTTTTAAAATCACCATAAGCATCTCTGTCACACCCAGACCCTCATTTGTCCACCAGAATTGCTTGAACTGTTCCTTTTATTAAATTTGATTCCATTAAATAACCAGCTAATGGTTCTCAGTGAGATGAACTGGCTTACTCTCTCCTGCTCATCTGAACGAAACAGATGAGAAGCTGGGGAATTTCTGCCTGGAAGCTGCTGCACCCACTTCAGAGACCTGTGCAAACTCTTGGGCCACATTGTCAAGGAGTCGCTATCCCGGGGAAGAGTGATGGGCCTGAAACTGGACCCGTAGGCTATCCCAGAGGACTGGGACCCATGGATATCTGGGTCCATTCGTTGAGTAAATTTTGATTTTCACCAGGCTCTGCTGGGACACAAAGATAAGTAGGTGAGGCCCCAACCTGAAGGAGTTGACAGTCTATGGGAAAGGCAGTTGTGATGTGGTATGTTAAGTGCTGAGATGAAGGAAACACGAAGGGAAGTGGAAGAGGAGTCCCTGATCCAAACTAGGGTGTCCAGGAGGGCTTCCTGCAGGAAGAATCTCATTGAGTGCAAATTGATTATGCCTCTGCCTGGCTGAAATCCTTCAGCACCTTCCCGCTGGTGCCAGGACAGACAGAGTGTTCACTGTGTGCACAGGGCCTCCCCAGCCCTGTTACATGCCCCACCCCCAGCTCAGGCTCCCCAGCTCCACGGGATATCTGTCAAGTTCCTGTCCAGTCTCAAGGCCTCCTCTCATATCACCCCCTCCGTGTGGAATGTGTGCCACCCTTCCCCAGGGCTCCAGAGATGCTCTCTCACTGCACTCCTTACAATCCTAACAGCATTTTTGTTTTCGTGCATGTCCATTTGGGATCTCGTTCCCTGCTGCACTGTCAGAGCGGGATCTGCTCTTGCTGGGCCACTGCCCATCTTTCCCAGCAACTGGCACTTGTTTGTGAGTTGGTTAGTGCACGAAGCGGAACCTCTGCTTCCAGGAGCCGGTCTGTAGGAACCGTGTGCAGGAACGAGTCTGGTTGGGAGTGAGGGCAGCAGGATGGGAGGGGAGCACAGGATGAGGCTGAGGGGTCAGCACGGGCCAGCCGAGGAGGCCTGGGTGAGCCCTGCAGAGGAAGCTGTGCTTTATCCTGCAGGGCATTTAAGCAGCCTCGGAGGAGGCACTCCCTAGCTGCAGCGTAGCAGGTGGGCGTTGGTAGGGAGATTCCCAGGAGAGAGACAACAGGCTGGATTGGTCTAGGGCCATGGCAGCAGGGTCTACACTGGCTTCTGAGCCCACACTGCACACCTCACACCAGCTTCCTCACTGGAAGCAGCGTGGGGTCAGGGGTCAGGGTCAGGGGTCAGAGGTCAGGGGTGTGGTTGACGTGCTGTGCCTGTTGTAGCTTGTGGTGGACCCATGCTCAGCCTCACAGAAGACAGTGTTGGACAGAGCAGCTAAGCTGACCCAGGGAAGGCTCTGGAGACACTCAGAGGGGTTCCTGAGCTGACCTTGGGGTACTGAGTACAGAGACCTCCAAAGCTGCAGACGAGCCCTGGTCACTGAACCACACATGACACATTATGAAACTGTGGACAACTTGGAGCCACTGTCCACCCTGCGTGCTGGCGTGAGACCCTTCCCTGGAGCCAGGCCGACCTAGGTTCAGACCCCAGAATTCTCCCATTCGGTGTGTGACCCTGAGAGGACACATGGCCTGCTGGGGCTTCCCTATGAAATGAGGACCATGGTCTCCAGGATAGAGGCCCTTGCCCCCACATATCACAAACACACACATCCAAACGCAAACATGGTTTTTCTTTTTGGTCTTGTCAGAAAGTCCTTTGAAAGCTCAGGAACTTGCATGCAGATGTGAGGGAGAGGGACTTATGCTTGTACCTGGCAGCGGAAAGTGAGGGCAGTGTGTCCAGGGAGGGGAAACCACAGCCTGGTGGGGGCCGGAGAACGAGAGAGCGAGGGAGGGACTGCTTTTATTTCAATGACCAAAAGGCATTCCTAGGGAGACCTGATTCCCAGATAACCATGCTTCCTCCCTCCACTTGGAGGTCTACTTGGGGAGGTGTACCCTAGTGCGGCCCAGAAGTCCAGTGGGGAAAGTGAGGTGTTGGGTAGGAGGACCAGTGGGAGCTGACTGGGCCAGTCCCCATCTGAATCCTGGAGGGTCCCGGCTCTCCAGGAGGCCCAGGCCGGGCCTGGCTTCCTCCTGCTCTGCCCAGAAAACCCTGCCAGCCCTCGGGCGTCGGCTGGGCTGAACTTCCCCTCAGGATGGTGACCCATGGGAAGTAGACTGCAGGGCCCTGTGGGGGAAGTGGGCCAGGTCCTGTGTGTGGCTTGATCTCTAACTTTTAAATATTTAAACATGTGGCATGCCCTGGGCTCTGCAAATGTTAGGAGCTGCCTTAAAAAAGATGACTATGGTGGAAATGCCTAGCACAGACCCCGGCACACAGTAGGGCTCAGTGAGACCCTCTCCCGGTAGGTGGAGGCAGGTGGCTCAGGGTTGCCAAGGCCCTGGGCTGCAGTGTCAGCTGGGTGTTGCCGTTTCCTCTGCAGCGTCATGGCCCTTTCCCGTGGACCAGGCCAGCTGTCATCCCACAGTCCTGCCCCCTGGGCACATGTTTCCCTCAGCCAGGTCCCCGAGGACTCCGGAGTGAAGCTTCCCAGAGGCTGAAGAGCACCGTATGAATATTGCATGAATAATAATAACCCACCACTTAGCGGTTATGCAGCGCTTTCCTCTTCCACAATACTTTACCATCATTAATTAGTTATTCTGCACTGCTTCCAGCCTCCCCTGCTCTCTCTGCAAAGACTCGCTCTTGAAAACAGGCCTTCTTTGGTCTGAAGCCCCAATGTCGAGTGGGTGGGCCGTCCCCCACCTGGAATCATGCAGCCTTCCGGAGGCCTCGGCTTGGTCACTTGTGGCAGCAGAGACCTGGGCCCGTGATGGGGAGGACAATTTCCTTTCTCATCTGAGTGCCGCCCCAGATTACCTCCTGGTATGCTCTGCTCCCACACCTGCTGCAACCCCCAGGAAAGCTGAGGACACCATCTCAAGCAGGTGGCTGAGTGCTCGTGGAGGACGTCTCCCTCCCACATCTCAGTCTGCGCCCATGCCCCAGGGGATCCTTCCAGCCACCTGTGTGTGGCCGGGCGGGTTTCCCGTGGTCAGCCCCATTGCAGACAGGCCACTGAGCTGGGAGCCATGTCACATCTGGCCTGAGGCCGCTGGATGTGCAGTGGTAGAATGGGGACTCAGGTGTTCTGGTTCTAAGTCTCATTCCTTCCCCCACTGGGTCATCGGAAGGTTTCATGCCCCCACAGAGATGTTCAAAGATGGAGCAACCCCCCCACCAGGGAGGGTAGGGTTGTCTGGGTGTACCGGCTACGAGTCCTCTGGCCAGGTCCTCCCTGGACCACCACCCACCCCTCCAGGGCAGCCTCAAGCTCTCCCTGGCTTCCTGCACCTCTGTCTCCCTTGAGGTTTCAGCAGGTCCCCTGCTAGGTGTGACATGTCAGCTCCCCTGCCAGGTGTAATAGTGCTTGCATGTTACCACCTCCTGGCCAGCATGGACCTGGGACACCCAGGGGGCCCTGCCCCTTGGGGAGGGCTCTGTGCCTGGAGCACCCTCAGTTCTACCTCGGGCAGAAGCCGGCTCCCTACTTCCAGCTCCTGCATTAGCCTGGAAAGGTATTGATCAGTTTGGCTTCTGTAGCTGAGTGTTTTAATCCCAGTGTGTGAATCTTTAAGAATTAATTAGCAAAGATTGCTCAGGAAAAACAAAGTGGGCACATATTTTGATACCGTCTGGTCACCCACCATTATCGTTTTCCTCTTAATTACGATGCTATTTCTGGAAGCTGGAGGCCTTTTCCCTTGTGTTTCGTAGCCTCAGGTCGGCCTCTCCATCTCCCTGGTGGCCTTCTGTGACCTCCTGCTTCCAGGTCCTGCCCAGGGTGGCAGTGTTCTGCTTGGCTGTCCGGCTCCATCCTCTGGAAAGCCCCGAGGTTCCTCCAGTACCCCCCACGCTGCTCGGACCTGCTGAACCGCCTTCTTTATTCCCAAGCCCTTGCTCCCCCCCAGGCCTCCTGGCCTCTGCTGGAGTCTCTTCTTTTGCCTGGATGCCTTCCCTGCCTCCCCCATTCCTACCGCTGCCCACCACCATCTTCACTAGCTCATACTCGTCCTTTGGTTTTAATTTAAGTAACGCTCACTCCAGGGACCTTCCGTGACTCCCCCAGGCTAGTTTAGGTCCCCTTGGTCCTCCTGGATGGCTAATGGCTGTGTACTTCCATGTGTTAACAGGGACCCCACGCATGGAATTCCTTACTCACTGCCCGTCTTCCGGGCATTAGGGCCACCACTGGCCAGGAGCCAGCTGGCTCTGGGCTAGGTTTGCGGGGCGAGTCTGTCTCACTGTTTTCTCTTGCTGTGGAAGGGGATCCGTGGAAACCAAGGAGGTGTCCCACGACTCCCTTGGAGCCATCTCTGCTTTGTTCTCCTTCTCCTCTGTTCCCCTTTTGCTTTCCATCTCTCGAGCCTGCACAGCTCTGGCAGGTTCAGGCTCTGCCCCAAGTCTAGGCACTTTCACGGAAAGCAGGGAACCCCAACAGCCACGGGAGAGGAGTGGCGACATCCTGTTTACTCGAAGTTTGGCAGCTGCCGTCTCTTTAATGAGACTGAAAGAGAGTATGGAGGAAGAGCAATTTCAGCTGGTTTCTAGGCTCCTGAACGGGGAGCCTGAGGTTTCCGCAAGTCAGCCATGTCAAAGGAAGGCTCTAGACCCCCGCGCACACCCAGCAGCCTCATCCCAGGCTGACTCAGCGGTGCTCCCGCGCTCTGCTCAAGGGAGGGCTGAAGCCCGAGTCTGCACGGGCTCCATGTGCTTAATTCCCAGCATCAAACAGCCCCCTGGAGGGGTGACAGGGCCAGAGCTGGTTTTTCTGAGAAGTGGACCCATTAGTGAGCTTTGAGGAAGGGAAGGGGCCGCCAGCATCCACAGCACCAAAACCAGCCCAGACAAGCGTGCCTTACGTCCCACAATTTACAAATGGGCAGAGACAAAGGAGCTGTCTCGGTGAGTCCTTCCTATATGTCAGGGTCTTCGGCATCAATTTTCAGACGAGGAAAGTGAGGCCCAGGATCCAACCTGGTGTGAGGCCCAATTGGACGGCCCCCTTTCTCTCTGCACTTCCCGGTCCCTTTCCCATCCTCTCCCAGCGGGACCCTGGCTCTGCTTTACTTGGACCCAGGCCTCAGGCACCACAGCCGTGGCAGCCACGCGTGTTCCATGTGCATTCCACACGTGTTCCACGAGTGTCCCCATCTCAGAGCTACAGGGGCAATGCTGTCACTCGATTTGTTTCTCTGTGGCTGAGCTTTACTTCCCTCCTGAGCCCCCGTTATCACACAGTACTAGAAACTTGATCTTATCACTTCAGGCCACCTCTGGTTTAACACTCAGTAGTTTTGGGGTAACTTCCCAGTCAGTTCAGGATTCCCCTTTGCCCCCTTCTCCTTGCATCTCCCACGAGGTGAAATTAAGTTCCAAGGAGTCTCACATACCCTCCTGGTCCTGGAGAGAAAGAGCTCCCCATGGGCTAGCTGAAGTGTGTCCTTCATGCCACAGAACAACCTGCAAGCAGTGCCAACAGGACAGGCAGAGGTATGACAAGGTGGCAGGGGTGGTCCTGGACCAACAGAGAGGAAAGGGACTTCCAGAGGAGGTGGCTTTGTGCTAAGTTTTGAAGGATAAGTAAGGGCTTTCCATGAGGACAGGGAAAGCATTGCATCAAAGAGAATGGCATGTGCAAAGGCCCAGAGGTGCACAGGGTTGCTTAGCTTGTGGAGCCTGGTTGGGTTTATTTGAGGCTGTGCTGTGACCTCATTTGCAGCCAGCATTCTCTGCTCCCTCCCCACCTTGCCAGCCTGATTTCCAGTGATGCTCTATGGAGGACCTGCCACCTGAGTCATCAGGACTCTTCTGATTGCAGATGACAGTTACTTAGCTGAGATAAGATTCAGATAAAGAAGAGGTTTCCTTATCAAGGTGACTGTAAAGTCAAGAAGAGGTGCTTCAGGCACAGCTGGATTCAGGGATTCAAAATCTGTCTTTGGGACTTGGTATCAGCTTGACCCTCTTCTATGGGGGCTTCGGTCTCAGCAGGTTCCCTCCACCTGGTGGGCCTCCCCCAGTCCCACAGTTACCAATTCCAGAAGACACTCCTGTTTCTCAATATTTTCCCCAAAGTCCCGGAGTTGAGTGTTACTGGCCTCAGTTGGGTCACCTGCCCCATCCCTCGACCAACCACTGCTGACAAGAAGAAGGAATATGCTAATTAATCAGGTATGGTTCACACGTCCATCCTAGAACCAGTCCGAGGGAATCCCATGGACATGGTTCCCCAAGGGAAAACCAAGATGTTGCCAGCAGGCAAGGGGTCAAGGGAGGTGGACAGGACACACAGCAAGTGTCCACCCCACAGACTCTATTCAGACTTCCTCCAGCTTGTGGAGACTGAGGTTTGGAGGAAGGAACTGGACATCACCCACGACACTCTTATCTTTTCTTCATTGTAAATCTTGTCTCCTCATCACTCTGTGAGCAACTTCTTGGGGGACAGGGGCCTTTGGTTGCTCTTGAATCCCCCTGGGCACCAGGGCCATCACAGCACACTGCAGGTACCTCGTTCCCATGTGTGGATTCTGTTAGGAGATGATGGAAGCCTGTTCTAAACACATGCAACCCCCTCCTCTAGCTGAGAACATTGGAATTCCCGAGATCTAAAGTTAGGAGCCATTCTGCAAGATTTAAGTTCCAAGATGAAAACGGCTAGGCATCAATTGACAAACACTTAGGGCAGCCTCTCCCTATTTTTAGTTCAGATACTTATAGAAAGACATCTGAATGCACGCACGCCCACTGCCCCACAACTGGAACCTCACAGCCTGATTCTGCCCAAATAAGGGAGGCGAAGACTGCCAGCCCCCGTCGAGGGTGGGCCTGACAGGTGCATGGACAGCACGGGAGGTCTGAATGTCAGGGATGGGCTCTCAGCTGGCTCACAGTGGCCTCAGATGGGGCAAGGCCACTGTGACGTCAGCTCCCTGTCTTGGAGAGCCCTGCTGCTGCCTTCCTCTGCAGGCCGCCCTCTCGCGGCCTGAGGGAGGGGACCCCGGGAGCCTGGAGGCCTCAGGGCCACTTACTCTTGCAGGGGGCTCCTTCTGTTGGGAAGCCACTTTCAGAAAGCCGACTGCTCTGCAGGACTGAGGTGGGAGGGCTGCAGACAGGGGGGCTGCAGCCCGGCTGTTTTGGCAGGGAGGGGCGGAGTGTCAGGTCCAGATGGGGCATGGGGAGGAAGTAGAGACTCCAGACTCAGCCCATGTGTGTCTTTGTACACCTTGGGAAAAGGCACGTCCTCTGGGCAGGCGTAGCCTCTGCTGTGTGGTTTGGTGAGAGCTCCTGGGTGCAGGGCCCAACCTGGGCACACGCCACAAGGAGACTGTGCAGGTGGAGGCTGCCCTGGAAACTCATCAGGTCCATCTAGGGCAGCCCCCCTGCTCTCTGCTCCAGGTAAAGCAAGGGCTGTGCTCCAGGCCCTCTGCTTCTGTCCCCTGCACCTGATGGATGCATGGACGGTCTGAGGAGTGCCCGCTTTCAAGGCCCATTTGGCCAACCCTGTGTCGGCTACTGCCCCATAGACCAGCCTTGGTACAGCCAGCACCTGCTCAGACCCCTTGGACTCTCCTCTGAGTGTGAGAGCCTGTCCTCTGGATGCTAAGCTCCCTCCTCCTGTTTGCAGGAGAACCCAGAGAATTCCAGCAGAAAAAGCACAGTGTGGCTTCCTCCTGGGTCTCTGACAGACCTGAATGCAGAGGCGCCACGGAAGCCTCTGTGCACGCAGACCAGCCCTGCCGGGGCCATCCATCCTCCGGCTACTTTGCAGAGCCAGGGGTCTACGGCCCAGGAGGGACTCCCCCAGCTCATGACCCTGGCGGGAGGCGGGGACGGGGTCAGACTGGGCTAGTGTGCTTATGATAGATCCTCACCCAGAGGCTTGTTAGAGCACAGGGCAGAGAGTGAAGAGCAGGGGGAGGGCTGCATGGAGGGATTTCCCTCCCTGAGGAGGAGAAAGGCTGCCGCCGAGCGGCCGTGAGGCTGGCTGGCAGGAATTACTGGGACCGGATGTGGCCTGCTGGAGTGCACAGCATGGTGCACTGCCAGGTTTGTCTGCCTGCAGCTGTAAGAACAGCAGCCCCACGGAGGGCAGTCACTCAGCCCTGACCTGGGACCTGAGGCAGGACAGCCTGGGGCCCAGAGAGGCTGTTTGAGGCCAGGGACTAGGGGCAGCCTCAGGGCTTGGGGTAGACACAGGATGGAGCATGAAGGGTGGTGTCTAAGGGCCGGACACTACTGTGGGGGGGTAAGGAGTTGGGGCTGAGCTGAGCCCCAGCCCTGGAATCTCTGCCAAGGAGAGGCAGAAAGGGGCAAGAGTTCAGGATGACACCTTTGGTGGGCGAGGTTGATGAAGGATGCTGGGCAGCCTGACAAGGACTGAAGCCTGGGGCTGTGGGGAGGGCAGGACCAGGCCCTTTTGACACTAGATGTGCTTTCTCCTCTTTCCTTTTCGGTGCTCCTGCCAACAGGCTGATTCTCCAGCATAGTTTCCATGTGCATGGTTCCTTGCGTCCCTGTGCACATGTGTCTCTCTGTCTCTCTTTCCATTCTGCTCTTTCTGATCTGCATCCTTTCTTCTTTCTCCATTCAAGTTCCATCCCGGGCTTGTATAAAGGTTTTATGCTGCATGCTCCATGTGGAGAGCAATGGTCACCAGGGGAGGGCCCCTGAGATGGGAGCCAGGAAAGATGTCAGTGTGTGAAGGGGCAGGGGAGAGGCCATCCCTTAGTGAGCCTGCGCCATCCCCTGCCTTCTGCCCAGTACAGGCAGAGAAAGGCCAGGCTGGTGTCAGAAAGGACCCGGGGCGAACATGCAGCATATGCAGCTCTAAGTTCAGGGCATCGGTCTCTAAGTCAAATCCCAGCCATGGCCACTCCATTTAGTGGACCTGACAGCCTAGCCCTACTGTGCGCAAAATACAAGGCTTTGTCCCACCCCCGGAACGGTTTTCAACCCAGCTGGAGCAGCAGGATGAGTGCAAAGAAACAGTGGAGCTCAGCGGGGGCTTCAGGGAACTGACAAAACCAGGGTCTTGCTGTGTGTGGTGGTGTCCGTGGTGTGTATGTGAGTGGATGGGGCCCCACGTGGGCACATCCATGAGAGAAGTCATCAAATTTCCAAGAGGACCTGTGATTAAAACAAGGCTGTGTACTTTCGCTTAAGAATCTCCCAGCTTTATCCATCTACCAAGTAAAGTCTCCAGAAAATCCTAAACTCTACTGGGATGATCCCTTACCCACCAAACACATGCAGAGCGGAGATGTCCTCTGTAGAGCATCAACCCAACACGTCACCCGGGCAGCACTGAGCGTGGTCAGCAGACGTGGCCACGTGCAGAACGTCTTTCCTGCTCTGATGAGCAGGTACCTCAGCCACTATTCAGCCATCGGGAGGCCAGGAGTCCAGAGGTGGCCTTCTCTTAGAGCTAGGCTGGAGAAGATCTGGTCCCTCCCAACGAAGTCACCTGCTCCCTTTTATGAGAAACAGAACTTGTGGCACCTCCTGCTTCTGCCTTTGCTTGGAAGCTTGAACTTGAGAATCAGACTTGGGCTTCACCATCCACCCACCCCTGCCCAAGCCCCACTGGCCTGCAGCCTCAATGGTTTGGGCATCATTCAGCTAGTTAGCTCCCTGGGGTTCAAGTTTGCAGGGTGTTGCGGTGTTGTCAGTGCCGATGGCGGGGCTCAGACCCTGGCCCTGCCATTCTCCACTCCTCTTGGCCCTTGGGCACATTACCAAGTCCTCAGTGCCTCTGGTTCCTCATTCATCAAACACCAGTGATGACAGCGCCTATCTCATGGAGTTGTTGCTGCGTGTATTAAGTGTATTAAAGCAGACGCTGCACCTAATACCTGCCTCAAAGTTAAGTGGCCAATTAATGTACGCCTTCCTCTCCCGGGACCGCAGCTCTGCCTTGGCTCCTCTAGGGCCTGCCTGCAGGGACCATGGCCCCAGCTTCTGAGCCACGTCTCCTGTCTTGGGGTTTCAAGCCCTGGCTAGAAGAGTGAGACACCCCTGCAGCATGCTGTGTCACCATCATTCGCTCATTCATTCATTCAGCAAACGTCTCTTAATACCTCCTACATGCCAGGCGCTGTGTCAAATGCTGGGGGTAGAACACTCCACAGGGCACTGTACAGCCCAGTGGGGAGACCAGCAAGAAGATGCGTTCAATGGGTTAATAGCCAAGAAACTCTTAGGATGGAGCCTGGGCACACAGCAGCACTGTGTAATGTTAAATAAATAGGGGTGGTCAGTTATGATGGGTGAGTCCAGCCTCTGTGGAGCACACAGAGAGGGCAGCCAAGCCAGGTGCAGGGAGACAGGAGGAAGTAACATGGAATCAAGATGAGGGGAAGGAGGAGAGGGAGAAGATGTGGCCAGGCAGAGGGAATGGCCCAGAGGCAGCAGATCCCCCGGCCTGTGTGGGGACTGGAAGCAGCGCAGTCTGGCTGAAATGAGAGGGTTTGCGGGAATGACGGAGGAGGCTAGAGAAGCAGACCAAGGTCAGAGTGTGCGTGTTGGAAACTGCGTTCAAGAGCTTGTGTAACTGAACTCGATAGAACCTCGCTCCGGTCTGGGTTCCGAGGAGGGCTCTACGTCCCAGCAAGGCTCCAAGACACTCCGTGGCAACCAGGAACCCACCCCTGTGCTCCTGAGGGTGGCAGCCAATGGGAGCGGAGCCTGTGCCAGGATCTCCCAGACGTGTAGGAGCGGGTGGTTGGGACAGGGGTTTGGCCCTTGGTCCTGGCCAGATCACAGCCAGCAGCTCTGTTCTAACCACCCTCTGGGTTTTCTTTCTCCGCAGAAGTTGGAGGAGCTCAAGTGCTGGCCTCGGGGGCTGAAACTGGTAGGTCACCATCCAGCTTATTCTGTGTGCAGGACTGAGGGGGGCAGGAAGGGGACACTCGAAAGGCATAGGCAGATGGGGCAAGCTGGTAATGGCTTCCTGCCGCTCATCACAGAACAAGGGCCGCGCTCACCTCCAGGCCTGCCTGAGAGGCTAACACAGCTTCATCCTGGGGCATGGTCCTGCAGAGAGCCTGTCCTCAAATGGGACAGGAGTCCTCAGGGCCGCCTTTGTCTGCTTTCTGTGGGATGAGCAGCTCCAGCACACACGGTGCCCTGACTGCAGCCTTGAGCCCCGGACAGCAGGCTCTGCCGTGCCCCCATGCCTTCGCTGGTGCCCTCCCTTCACGCACGGTCCCACTTCTCTCCACCTGGCCTTGGAGTGAGCTCTCACCTTCCACTGCCGACTGCAGGCTCCCCAGCATGGAGTCAGCTCTTATTCATTTGCCTTCAGTGCTCACCAAAGTGCAGGCAATCACTCACAGGCTCGATAAGTGAATTAATGAAGGGGTAAGTGAGGAAGGGCTGCAGGAGGCCAGAAACAAGCCATCAGTCACTAGAGAGTGATTTCCACAGGTGAAGGGACCAGAGAGAGGGGATGAGACGTTCGTGGAGGGCAGGAAGTGAACGTGCCCCCAGGAGAGTGGAAAATTAGGTCGGCCTCGGTGAGTCGGAGTGTAGAATTTTAAGGTCCAAACGCATGACTTTAGACTTCATCCCAAATGGAAAGAGAGCTGTAGCAGACCTTTGCTGGGTGGTGATGAATTGAAACCCATTGTTCAATTCCTTCCTGCACTGCAGATATCAAATACGCCATCATCGGGACAGCACTGGGCGTCGTCATATCGGTGGGTTTCCTGGCCCTGAAGATCTGCATGATCAAGAAGCACGTGTGTGATAATGAATCTGCAGACCTAAGAAGCATAGACCTGCACCCAAATGGTAAGGTCACAGTGACACTCAGTCTTGCTCTGCCCCTGTGTGAAACAAGGATGTGGTCTGGGTGGCCCCCCAGTGCGAGGCCCGAAGGGCTGCTCCATGACCTTGGCTAGAGAAAGAGTCAAAATCTACAGGCCGAAGAGCAGTGAGCTCTCTGTGTCTTTGTGTGTCTGTCTCTCTCTCTCCCTCCCCTACTTCTCTCTCTCTCTGTGTACTTTTCCATCTTGATATTCCTAAGAATCAGGTTTCCTGGAGAAAGGTGGGGAAGGGAGCTGAGCCGGCGTCAGACAGAAATGTCTTTTATCCCAATAATGTGGTCAGATAAAATCGATCCCGGGGAGCCTGCCTGGTGGCGTAGTGGTTGGGTTCATGTGCTCTGCTTCCGTGGCCCGGGGTTCATGGGTTTGGATCCTGGGTGCGGACCTGCACACTGCTCATCAGGCAGTGCTGCGGCAGTGTCCCACGTAAAAAGTAGAGGAAGATGGGCACAGATGTTAGCTCAGCAACAACCTTCCTCAAGCAAAAAGAGGAAGATTGGCAACAGATGTGAGCTCAGGGCTGATCTTCCTCACCAAAAAATAAGAAAACCAAAAATCAATCCCAGGAGGAGCTGAGGCTGCGCGGGTGGTAGGAGGCATTGCTGGCACTGGTTATGTGGGCCAAGCGCCACTTTTTTTTTTTTTGTAAATTGGGAAGTCCTACTGGGAGCAGTGCTGGGTGTGATCTCGTGATCCAAGCAGAGCTGGGCGTGGTCCTCGGTGTCCTGTGGCATCTGCAGGGAAGCGCATCCGCGCAGAGGCTGAGCAGTCAGTGTGTGAGGTTTGTTTTTTTTGTGTGTGTGTGGGGAAGACCAGCCCTGAGCTAACATCCGTCCAATCCTCCCCTTTTTGCTGAGGAAGACTGGCCCTGGGCTAACATCCGTGCCCATCTTCCTCCACTTTATATGGGACGCCGCCACGGCATGGCTGACAGGCAGTGCGTCGGCGGGCGCCTGGGATCCGAACTCGCGAACCCCGGGCTGCCAAGCGCGGACGAAACCGCTGCGCCACCGGCTGGCCCCTGTGTGTGAGTTTTGATAGCAAAATGTGACATCGATTCACACCCCCTTTCTCTCAAGGTGGGACTCACAAAATTCTTCCCCGGTGGTGTCAGACTGCTTAATGGGATGATGCTGTTTCCACGAGGTTTTCCTGAGGATGAGGGGGAGGAGCCTCACAGTATCTCTGGAAAATGCAATTATTCTCTGTGAAGATCTGCAGAAGGGGGTCTGGGCCAGGGGAGGAGGAGCAGCTCTCAGGGCTTCCTGAGAAGCCAGCACGTCCAACTGCATCAGGGCCTTAATTGGTCATAGGAGTTCGCTTACCATCGATTTTGTATCTCTGTGAATAAGAGGGGAGAGAAAACAGCCTCTTCATCACACAGCAGGAGACATGCCGGATCTCCTGAGGGCCGGAGGGCCCAGGATCTGCAAGTGGAGGGGAGGAGAGGAGTGAGGGGAGTGTCTGGGAAAGGCTCAGACTCTCCTGCGTGCTGAACTAGGGAGCTCAGTGATGGGACCTGGAGAGAGAAGTTCCCACAGTGCCAAAGGGGAGGGGGGCAGAGCACTCAGCCCAAGACCACCCCCTAGTGGCCCCAACCCAGGAAGCCCCCCAGCTCTGCCCCAGTCATTGGCTCTGTCTGCCTCCCGCTTGCCTGGCACTGATCACAGTGCCTCCTTCCTAACGCCCTGCTTTCTCTGTTTAGACACCATCGTGCTAAAGAAGAGAGCCCCAAGGTAAGGTCACTGCCAACATGTGACGGGTATCATCCTCCTTCCTGTTTTATCCATCCTGCTCCTTTGCCTGTCATCCTAGCCCTTTTCTCCACTCTGAAATGCTTCCTAGGGGGCTAGAATGCACCCCATGGACCCCTCTTCCCTTCTTGGGGCCAGAGGGCAAGAGTCATGAGAGTGGGGGGGTGCCCCACAGGGTTCAGTAGCCAAAGGGGGCTTGGGCTTGCCTCTGCACACCTTGGATTAGATTCTGCCCCACTCCCTGCTCAGAATCACCCCAGTGCATCCCCCCACACTCAGAATAAGGTCCCCAGTCCCTGCCATGACCCACTAGGGAGGCCACACATGGCCTGCTCCAGGTACCTGGCTTCCCTGCTGGCACCCAGCCACACTGTTCTTCTGCATAGAGCTCATGTCCTCCAAGGACAATCCTGCCTCAGGACCTTTGCACTTGCTGTTTTCTCTCATACAGAATGCTCTTTGCCCAGGTAGCTGCAAGCTTTGCCCTCATTTCCTTCACATATCTACTTCAATGCCAAGATTTCACTTTAGATGGCCTGTTTAAAATAAAAACCCCCCTCCCTCTATCATTCTTTTCCCCTTACCTGGCCTTATTTTTCTTCATAGTACTTTCCACTCACTGACATTATATGTTATATTGATTTATCAATTTCTTTTGATGGTTTTCCCTCTAAAATGTAAAGTCCTTGAGGGAGGGAATCTTCCTTTTCGTCTCTGCAGCCCCAGCACTTAGCATAGAGCCTAGAACAGAGCTGGCACTCATGTGTGTGTTGAATGAATGAATGGGCATTAGGCATGGCTAGGTGCTGAGGAATAAGAAGAGAGGAGTAGAACGAGCCCCCTCACAGTCCACAGGGAGGGAGGCACATCACAGGTGTTGGGTTGCGGAGCGCTGTGTCAGGGCTAAGCATGTGCCACCTTGTGCCTTGGGGGTGCAGAGGGGTGCAGACTCCATCTGAAGGCAGGACGTCTAGGAGGGCAGGTGAGGCTGGGCCTGCGTATGGAAGGACAAGGAGGAGTTCACTGGGGGAAGAGAGAGAGGCGCACGCGGGCAGAGGGCACCTTTGTACATGCAGGTGTGCACGCGAGTAACCATGGGAAACGTTCAGGGACCAACGTCCAGTGTGGTGGGCGCAGGTGCTCCACGTGCAGATGTGGAGAAAAGAGGCTGCAGAGAGAGCGAGTTTCTAC
Source organism: Tapirus indicus (assembly GCA_031878705.1). Lineage (NCBI taxonomy): Eukaryota > Metazoa > Chordata > Mammalia > Perissodactyla > Tapiridae > Tapirus > Tapirus indicus. Next base: position 80,039,069 of record CM062921.1, read on the forward strand.
TCATGGAGGGTTTAGTGTCGTGTGTGCTAAGTGAGGGAGTCTGAACCCTCGCCCGAGACTTCTGGTCAATGACCGGAGGATTCAGAGCAGGAGAGGGACGGACTGTCTGTTGTAATAGTAGCGTGGAGGCGGGGGGCCCGGCTGGAGACAGGGAGACCTGCTGGGGAGCCCCGCTGGAGCAAGGCTCTGAGCGACACCGAGAAGGCAGCTGGCCCGGGACCTGTGGGCTGAGTGGAGGTGCAGCCGCAGGAGGAGGGGGAGGAATCCAGAACAGCGCAGCACTTGCTGGTGGGTGGGGGGAGCCTGGTTGGGTGGTGCCCTTTGGGGAGCAGGTGGTTGGGTGGTTTGGGCCGTGGGGTTGAGACGGTGACTACTTTTTGGATATGGTGAGTCTGAGGATTCTGGAGACTTCCAAACAGAGAAGATGTTCAGCAAGTGGCTGGCATTCAGGACAGAGGTCTGGGCCGAGACGGGTGGTGGGCTTTTAGAAGGGTCCAAAGCACAATCTTCCCGCCAGTTCTTCCCTGGGACCTGGGACTCCGTCAGTGCTCAGTAGCGTCTATGGAAGAAATAGGTAGATTTGTGAACGAAGGAGAGACAAGTGGCACTGTCCTCAGGGGGATGCCCTGGGGATGTGCTGGAAGTGGATTTTCTTAAGAAGTTCCCTGTCTTAAGGATCTCCCTCCTTCAGATGGTCTGGTTTCCGGTAAAGACTTCTGACTGATTTAGGCCCTAAAACAAGTCTTTTCGACTCTATCTCCAGGCGTTGCCTCTCCCCGTTTCTGACCCTCACCATTGCTCTGTCCCATCCCCTGTCCGCCCCTCCACCTCCTTTTTGGCCATCCCACAGGAACCTGGGCTGGGGGAGACAGGTGTGACTGGGGTGACCACTCACCTTTTCATCCAAATCAGGACTTTTGGAGAGTGGAGAAGAGGCACTACTAACCATAGTGTCAGGACGATGGGCATAAACCCAGACCGTCCCAGGAAAACTGGAGTGTGTGGTCATCGGAGAGTTAGTGGGCCTGTGAGGCAGTGGTCTCCAGGCCCCAGGGTGACCACACAGCAATGTCACCTCCTCTGCACCCAGGGTTCTCACGGAGGGGGCTCAGGCAACCTGCCCAGGGGGGCTTTTGGAAATGTGCGGTGGATTTAGAGGCCTTTCAGGCAGGGGGACCACAGATGCCATGTCCCATCTCACACATACACATTCACTCACACCCAGACCCACACTGGCTAAAGTTGTCACATTCCTCTTTGCAGAAGAAACATGCTGAAGAGCTCTTAAGTGCCGCCAAGTCCATGAGACCACTCACAAGGGAAAGTAGAATTCCAAGTCGGGGGCTCCTAATGCCCCTCCCTTTCCTCGCCCTAAGGGGGCTTCTACCCAGGGCAGCTCTGCCTTCTTCCAGCCCTTGGGGATTGGCGCAATGCCAGGCTCCCCTGACTGTAGCTGTGACCCCTGGCCGGGAGGGCATCCCTGTCCCAGCTCACCAGGGGCAGCGCTCTGACTGCTCTGGGCTGGTGCTGACTCAGGCTCTCCTGAGACCCTATAGAATCAAGTAGACCGACCTTCATCAGGACTTCTAACAGGGCTTTGGGCAGACTGGGGCACGGGGGGCATAGATTGAGTCTGGAGGCATGAGAAGGATTAGCTCTTGATGGCGGGAGTGAGGGGACCTGAAAATGAACAGATGAGCCGCAGGTCCAGGACCCACGTTGCCTTTGGGGGTCCAGCTGGCCTCTGTGGTGGGGACTGCAGGATGGGAGTCAGTTTTAGATGGATGGGCCGTGTCTGCAATGGCGGAGACTCTGCCCACAGCATGGCCTCAGGGGCCCTCTGCTGGGCGGCTGAGGCACCCCGGGCATGTGGCTGCAGCTACTGTGGCCAGCCCTGCCCATGTCAGGACGATTGAGTGGTCAGGTCGAGATTCTAGCATAGCGATCTTCTCACCACTGAGTGAGCGACGCTACCTTGGCCATCCGAACCGCCTGGACGCATGGAGGGGCACTTTGAGTTAAGGCACTTTGCTTGGAAACTCCAGTGCCCTTGGAAGTCTCCAGAGCTTGTTGCAGACCCTATTTCAGGAACATCTTAGTTATGGAATTCGCAAAGAATGAAAGATTTCACAAAGCCCAGTTCTTAATCCTGGTGCATGCGTGTGGGTGTGTGTGCGTGTGTATCTGCGTGCCTGCTGGGGGATGAGAGGATGCGGGAGTTTGTGACGATTCAGAATGAATGACTGACACGCGTAGGTGTATATATGAAGATGCTGTTGTGAGCAATACAACACAAACCAATTTAAAAGCATTGCCGAACGAAAAGTCACTGTGTATGATCATTTCAGGGGAGTTGCTCAGTTTTGTGTGCATTTGGGAGTTCTGGATTGTTTTGATACCTCAAGGCTCTAGGAGGCAATTTCCGTAATCCAGGCAAGGTGGGTGCAATTGTCATTCAGCAATAAACACTGTGAGAGTGAAGGACAGGAAATGGAATGAGAGGGTGCTGGAGGAAGATAGGTGGGCGGAGGGAGGGAAGGAAGAAATGAAGGGCAGGGGAGAGACAGGTGGTTAGGAGTTAATGGCTGGATGGGACTCTCCCACCTCCCAGCCCCAGCCAGGGATATATCCCCCCACCACGTGCAGGGAACTGTTCTTGGCAGGCATCATACCAGAGCTCCTCTACAAACAGAGAGATTTTTGAAGAGAAGGGAGTTCCAATTCAAGTTTCCGAAACCAACACTAGATGGAGTCAGGCTGAGTCAGGAAGAGGTTAGACCCAAAAGAAAAAGCTAAGGACAAGCGAGCCATTCCCTTGGAGCAAAAGTTTGCACATGCTTTCTGCCATCTAGGGATGATTTAGTGAACATCCTCTTCTCCTGTTTTGCAGGTTAAACCTCAGTTTCTCTGAAAGGTGAGTGGTAAGAGTCATCGCTCCTGCTGAAAGGAGGAAAGGCAGGCGACAGTCTCCTGTGGTGGCTGTGGCTCCTCTGCGTGCTCCCATGCAGCACCGGAGGGCGATTACTAGCCACGGGCCAGAAGTCCTTGTGCCAGGATGGCTGTGAGGCAGGAATCAGCATCTCTTTGGGACATTTGCAGAAAGTCCTCATATGGTGGTACTTTGGCAAGATTTAAAACGAAGCTGTGGGGCATTTGCCCCAGGAGAGCTGAGAAAACTGGGTGTTAATAGCAAGATAGTTAATTTATTGTTTCATTTACCAAGACCCTCTCTTTGACAGAGGGCAATCAAACCGTCAGCCAATTTAGATCATTTGATGAAAAGAAAACTTTTCTTTGTGTCATCAAGCTATCAGTTTGGCTGAAGCATCTGCTTTCCAACGCTGCTTTGGGGGTCTCAGAGTGGACAAGCCTGAGTGTACAGGGCAGGGCCTGCAGGAGAGGGACAGGACCCTGAGCCACTAGGCTGAAGGAGCCTCGCTCCTAGGAAAGGAGGCCCTTCCCTCCGGTTTCTCCAAGGGTTTCTCTGAAACCCGAGGAATCGTTGGTTCACACCTCACATTCCCTAGGCCCGCTTTCCCATACTTGTGCACTGCCCACAGGCTCTCACCTTCCTTCTTTTTGAAAAATCTTCAAATCCACAGAAAAGTTAAAAGAACAGTGCAATAAAAACATATATACCTTTAACCTAGATTCAGAAATTAATGTTTTGCCCCATTTGCTTTATCTCTGTAGATATATATTTTTTCTGATCCACTTAAAAATTAATAGGGACCAGTGGTTAAGTTTGGCATGCTCCACTTCAGCAGCCTGGGTTCAGTTCCCGGGCATGGACCTACATGCTTGTCTGTCAGTGGCCATGCTGTGGTGGTGGCTCACATACAAAAAAAAGAGGAAGATTGGCAACAGATGTTAGCTCAGTGTGAATCTTCCTCAGCAAAAAAAAAAAAAAAAAAAAGAGAGGGAGAGAGCAACCACTGGGTTTCTGCATTGTAGAGATAAAATGTCCCCTTTATTGTTGATAAATCATCCAAAAAGTGGTACTTTGAGACCATATTAGCATTCCAACTCCCAACAATTCTTCACCCAATGATTTAACATCTATTCATGACCCATGTTTGAATCAGTTATTGCATTGGGGGTTACAAAATACTGAGTTTCTAATTCCAGCATTCCCTCTACATTTAATAGCTGGCATTCTTCTAGAAAAAAGACTTTTTCCTCACCCCCGGCTTTTCTCTTTCTCTTACCTGTTGAATGTTATTCCTATGGACTTCAATGCATTATAATTCATTACCATCATGAATCTTTTTGATGCTCAAATTGTCCCAAATTTGTCCAGTACAAGTCACTTCCTGGTGGTTTTTGACAGGACCCCATTTGTCACTGAGCATTTCCTAGACTTCTGACACAGAACAATACCCCAGGCTCACCTTATATTGTCCCTGCTCAGGCCTGGAATCACCCATTTTCCCTCAGATCCTTCTTCTTCGTCTCCCCCTCCTTCTCCTCCTCTTCCTCCTCTTCTCCTCCTTCCTTTTTCTTTTTGGCGTGGAACAATTTTTATTAGCCAAGATCTGGACAAACTGTGTGCTCATCATTAAAGCATCATCATTTCCAGGCCCTCTCAATGGACAGTCAGCAAATGTATATTTAAATCAAGAACCCAATACCATAAGGTTCTTCTTAAGCTTTGTTCATTCCATATTTCTATTTTGCCTCCTCCAAAGTGAAAACCCTGTTTCTCAACTGTATGGATACTTTTACCCATTTGCTCTATTCTATAATACATGCAAAATACTTCCAGAATTACAACACTATACAACTACAAACTTACTTAGTAACTTGAAGATTTCTTCACAGTTCTTTTTGTTCTTAGAATTTAGCCCTCTATGTGTACAGGGTATTATGTACAGATTGAATTAATTATTTTCTCTGTGTGGTTATGCTATCAATTTGATATAGAGTTAGAAACATTTGTTTCAGTGTGTATGCTGTTTTAATGTTTCCTTTCTTAATCCTTTTAGTTTAATTTTATTTTTTGAGCATATAAAACATGTATATAGTTCAAAGCTGAAGACATGTAAGCAGGTAACTCAGAGAAGTCTCCCCTCCCACCTGTCTACTCTGCCCTGCTCCCCTGTGCTGCTTTGAGGTAACTGGTTTTAACAGCTCCTGCTTTATCCTTCCCGTGTTCCTTTTACAAAAATATATTTAATTAAAATTTTTTTACATATATACAATTTTGTTATAAAATTAAAGAAATGTTTATATATGTACATAAATATAAAATTTTTTTAGTTCTTGTATGGGTTTATTTTTATTTGGATCTCTGATCCATTTGGCTTTTATTGTGGTGTGTGGTATGAGATATAGACCCAATTTTATCTTTTTCCGAAATGACAATCCAATTGACAATTTCAAAATCATTTTTAAAAACCACCTTATTTTCTCCAGTGTTTTGTCATCTTTATCATGTTCTAAATTTCCATATGTACTCTGACTATTTCTAGACTTTCTATTATTCTCCAACGCTATCTGTGATTAGTCGCGTGCTAGTACAATACTCTTTCTTGTGGAAGCTTCACGGTATGCTCTCGCATCTGGCAGGGCTGGTCCCTCTGCGCCCCCTATCAGGCTTCCTTTCCAGGGATACATTCTTGCTATTCTGTTCTAGCTATTCTTGCACATTTGTTTTTCCATATAAACTTTAGACTCAACTTCAGAATCTATCTATGGAAACAAACATCTTGGTATTTTTATTGGGGTTGCATTACGTTCGTGTGTTAAATTGAAGACGATTGACTTCTTTATGTTGTTAAGCAGTCCTTCACGGGCATGAGATCTCTTTTCAAAGTCTGTTTTTGTGTGTCTCAGGAGAGTTTTCAGATTCTACTCTTATGGGTTTTTCACATTTCTTGTTAAATTTATTCCTAAATAGTTTATGTTTTTGTTGCTTTTGTAAATGGAATTTCCTATTATGTCTCCTATTTGGTCACTGATCACTTAGGGAGTTTTTGGGGGGATGTTAATGTTCTCGTGGCTGCCTTATTGAATGCTTTTATTGTTTGTGTTTGTTTTCTCTTTGATGTCCTTGAGTTTTCATCATATTATATCGTCTGCCAAATTGTAGATCTTCTTTCCCAATTCTTAAACCTCAAATTGTTTTCTCCTCTCTGATCGCATTGGCTAACACCACCAATGTTAAATAATAGTGGAAGCAGTGAGTACACTAGTCTCACACCTGATCTTAGTGGGAAAACCACCAGTGGTTTTCATTAAGATGCTAGCTTTAGGGCTAAAGTATACATATTTTATCATGTTAAGGATTCACTTAACATTCACTCCTATTTTATTGAGTTTTTAAAATCTGAAATGCATGCTGGATTTGGTCAGAAGATTTTCAGCATTAGCAGGCATTAACTCAACCTCCACGGATATACCCTGGGACAGTCCTAGGTAAACCAGGACGTGTAGGATTAGTTTAGCTTAGTTTTGTTTTTTCCTTCTCTCTTTGTTGGTCTGTATGATTTTTGGAGGATGTGGTAGAAGATTTGGGTTAAAGCAGCCACTATAATCCTGGAGTCTCCCAAAGTCTCTTTCTCTTTCTCTTGATACCCAGCCCAAGTCTGCAGTCTGATTCACTTACTAGTCCAGCCAGCAGATGCTACCCCAGCCTCTGCCCAGCTTATCTTTTCATGCAGGTTGTACCTGGCTCTCTAGGGGCTGGTGACACACCCATCTGCAGAGGAATCACTGCCCTGTCAGAGAACAATTTCATCCATGGGGGAGTCACAGGTGCCACTGCACCAGCTCGGGGATGTCAGGTGTGGGAGGAGCTGCTCTCCGGGTCTGCCTGTCTTCTCTGGGCATCAATATCTCAAGTGCAAATGCTAGCTAGGTCCAGCCACGTTAGATCCTCTCCTTAACAACACCTGAAGGGGCCCTTTTAACTCAGGACTCGTTAAAGATAACAGGAGGGATACACTTTCTGTTGAGCCCCCGGACCTCCAGACCAGCCAACTCAAACTCTATGTTCTTCTAGACCCACCACCCTTTAAAGGAGAAGCACAAAAACCTGACAGCATTTGAGGCCCTCTCTTAGAATCCCTTCCTCCCCTTCTCTCTCCCACCGTCCTTGCTTGTCTTCTGTGTTGGCTCTGCTGCCATCAAGCTCTGTAACCCTGACCTTGACCTGTGCCCTTGGTCCTCCTCACATGGTGTAGGTAGGTACACGCTGTCCCTTTTATGGCTGTTAACTTGGCTTGTCCCATTGATGCTTCACTCTGTCCTGTCTTTGTGCTGCCTCTTCTCCCAAGGGGAGATGTTAGTTAGACATCAAGATATTAGGACTGAATATGCACAATGGAATGGCATAAACAGGTACGCAATGGAAGCATAAATCTGTCATTCTCTGATAACCAGGGGTAATGTTGATGTGAAACTACAGTGAAATGTTGGGGTGAATTCAGTCTTGACATGGGGGTGTCGGTGAGGCCCTTAGCCAAGAATGGCCACAGCAGTGTCTCTGTGCTACTTTCAGCCCAAGCTCTACTGTTTTGGGGTCCGGATCAGTGATCTCATCTTTTCTTCTGTGTTCCTAGTCTTTAATGTATATCTGTGCTGCCATTCCCTCTCGTCGAAGCTGATACACTAAGGACGGAGGAATCTAACCCTCTGTAACAGTGTGTAGTTCAGACTTGAAGGTATCCGTTTCCAGGTCCACTCCCATACCTCTGTCTACCTTGTTCCTCACAGCATCTGCCCAGATCGGCACAAACCCTTCAAGTACAGAAGGTGGCACTTTCCCCTAGATATGCCTATTAAACTTGGGGAATGACTTTTTCCCTTTTTGTCACCAAAGTGGCTGAGGTTCTGTGACCCGAGTTTGGCAGGCAGAAAACAACGTCTAGGTTGAGCTCTATCCAAAAAACTCTCCCCTTTACCTAGAAGCCACTGCTCTCTGGGTCCCTTTCTATGTTGCATGAGGAAATGTCCCAACTTGCTAAGATTTGCTGAGGAACTCTTTCATATCTGTTTATTTGTGTGGTGTCCCGTAAGCATATGCCATGATTAATTAGAGCATAGTCATTCTGTCAATAAGTCTTCCAGATGGTTCTCTTCCTTTCCAGAGATGCACAAGTCATTGAGCTGTAAGCGAGTGGCCTCTTCAGAAGGGGTTTGGCAGTCTGGACAACTGCCCACATCTGCAGTCTTGGGGATGTCTTGAATCTGAGTGTCCAAAGGTGATGATGGGCCTTCACACGGAACTCAATATCCAGGACACATAATACAGTGAAAAGAATCTGCAGTACCTCTGTCCTGAAGGAAAATATCGCTTCTCTTCTGCAAGAAGGTGACTGTGTAGAGGAAGGCAAGAGCACTTTATCCAGCAGTGAGAAAGGATGGAAGCCAATAAATCCTCACTGCCCATCCTTGTCCCCCATGTCAGAGCTGTTCATGCTTCTGTGATGGCATTGTCTCCATGTCAATGGAGCCTACCCTCAGCAAATGGCTCATGGAATGAGAACCAACTCAAGACACAGTCTCTTTAGCACCACCCTCCTATCAACAGGTAAGCAGCATTTTCTAGAACGGTTGGCCTCACTTTCTTAGCTGCTAGAAGAATTCCCTGGTGAACATTCAGGGGCCCTGAAACGTGGAGACCATGGGGCAGTCTCCATTCCTATAAATGAAAGACTGACCTTCCAAAGGAAGAAATGGCAGGCTGGGCTGGAGGGAGAGGACGAGGACTGATGGCCATGGAATGAGCCTGCAGCCCTGCAGCTCTTCAAATGATGGAGCCAACAAAGGATTAAATGAGATAGCAGATGCCATGCCTTGTAGAGATCTACACAGATGTGAGGGATTATTGTCATGCTTATAGAATTATGTTGTGGTTATTATTAGTGCATACCTTAACATGGAGAACACAACTGACAGAGGCTTGGGAAACCCACATCTTTTTATTATTGGCGTAAACCTAAGGTTCTGTGGCAGAAGGCCCATTAACATTTCTCTCTCCTGTAATATTAACCCTGTATTTCTGGGGCTGCATTATGGAATACTCTTTGCCTTTCCAGTCAACAGAAATCTGGGTGGTTTTATGGACTGGTTCTCCTCTGATTAGGTTACTCTCCTTGTGTGTGATGAAAGATGAGCTATATTTCAAAATAAAGTGCTGTGTTATAATAATTTGCCTGGATTCCCAGGACGTCTTTTATCTGACTGATAACAATGTAGTTCATTAGCCGCCTTTGCTAACTGATAACCTAAAGCAGTAACACAACACTCATAAGCAATTTTCTGTGTGTAAGATAGAATAAACCATCTTGTAAGGTACCTGTTAATTGATTTTCTGTTAGCAGCATTTTAATTAAGACATCTGGTTTGTGAATGGCAGAGATACTTGTGAACTGAAGGTGAATGCTTCTGGATTCTCAGTCATCATTTTATTTTCTATAGACTCAACAGAACCACGAGTCCTCTCCCCCATCCCATATCACAACATATTCTCCCAGCAGCACCCCTGGGCTCTGTTTTGTTTGAGCCCCACACAAATTCTCCTGTGTGAAGAACCCAGAGAAGTACGCTGAAGACCCATGCTCTCTCCTCGGCTTATAAAGACTGACCCCCCCCCCCCGTGAGGCAGAATGGGCTGGGGGGCGCTATGCAACACGTCTCCTTGGCTTACACCCCAAATCCCAGCTTATGACTTCCTTCTGTGGCAGTCCTACTGGAAGCCTGTGACGCCCCTTTGACAGCCGTCTCCTGGGAGTAGCTCCTGGGGATGGAGGTTTCAATGGGCAGGCACTCTTGGACGTCTTTGGAAGCAACCACAAGAAGTCATTTTGTCTGTGGGTGCAATGTCTTGAGTGAGAGCCATTCTGACTGCCTTACCTTGTGGTTTGGGAGTATGCTAGCAGAGGCCGGGGGCTGGGAGAACCCTGCCCTCCCAGCCCAGTAGGCCCTGGGGCCACCAGAACACATGCAGATCCCAGACAGCCTATCTTGGCAGGCAGAACACTGCCCAAAGGGGAAGGAAGAGTTGACACTCAAATACCAGGAGGAAGAGCCATCCCTACATCTACATGGGTGGGACAAGCTGCAGATGGCAGCAGCCAGTCAGGATCTAACGGCGTAGCTGCGGTTAGGACTGCCTTTAGGACTCAGTACCTGGAGGAGGAGAAGGTGAGATGGGGAGACGGTTATCTCACAAGATCAACAGATTGAAAATATATATCAGTTTCTATATCTACAAGTTAAAAATATATTTACATTAAATCTATAAATTAAAACCAATACATAAAATTAAGTAAATGTGTGTGTGTACTGTTCTATGTGTGTTAAGAGTATACATATCATAGAATTCTAATATATAGAATATATCATAGAATATATGGGGGTTTAAATGAGTAAATAAATGACACTGCTTTTCATCATCCAAGTTTGGAAATAGTTGAGAGGTAGACAAACAAGTTAAGCAGATGGAGATTAAAATATCAGAGTTGTTGCGATTTTCAGAGGAGTCATGACACGTCAATATCACTCTACAGCCCCTAGAGTCCTGCTCAGCATCCTGGCCCCAGTCCAAGCCAGGTGTGAGCATGGTTTGGGTTGGACTGTTGGCAGCCAAGATGCAGAGGATGGCTGGGTTTGAGATGGGGTTTAGAGGTGGAGATGCCAGGATTTGCTGACAGTTGGATTTGGGGGTGAGAGACAGGGAGACTCAGCGTCACTCCTAGGGTTTGGTGCCATTGACTAGGGTGTGGAAGACCCAGGGAGCACTAGCCTTGGAAGGAGTCTGCAGCTGGTCTTGGGTCTTTTGTGTCAACTATTAGGGAGCCAAAGGATGGGCTGCATTTGGAGAGAGAGTGAACCCCATGTATCTGCAGACGTTCAAGCTTGTGAACTGGGGTTAAAAACACACGTCAGAGATTGCTCCAGAACGTGCTCCAGGATCCATGAGAGAAAGCAAGGTGCATCAGCCTGGAGGAGTTGCAAGCCTCCTTTCCCGTGAGATGGAGCGTGCAGAGGGGTTGCTTAGACAGAGGGAAGCTGAGTGGAGCAGAGCGGAAGATGCAAGCAGAGGGGGTGGCGCATGTGATGTGAAGTCTAAAGGAAGCAGGTCCAGGCTGTGCTCAGGGCCCATCCCACTGATTGATTCTTCCCCTTCTGAGTCATTTGTTATAATCTCAGACTTGTCAGATAAATTAATCATCTGTCAAAGAATATGATTTTTCATGTGTACATTATCATCAGATGACAAATGAATGGCATGTCTCCCAGGCTGTGGATGCAAAGTGCAGGGGAGCCTCTCAGGCCTCCAACGTCCCAGCCTCACTTATCAGCACATTTTGGGTCCAAGTGTTCAAGGTCCTGGAATTTCAACTGACTTATGATTTTCTCTTCATCTGTGGCCCCCTCTCTGTGCAGTATTGGGTGGTGGTAGAGTGTGTAGGCTATACAGCCAAATGCTGCTTTCTGAGTTGGACAAATTATTTAACCTTGCTATGCTTTAGTTTCCTCATTTGTAAAATGGGCTAATAGTTGTACCTACCCTCCAGGATCTCTGTCAGCATTAAGTGAGGTAATGCGCATAAAACTCTTAGAACATTGGCCTGGAGTTATCACTCAGCAATGTGATCTGGTACTTTTAATTAGTTTTGGTCAACTTTTACCCCACACTCAAACTCAGAGAAGCTGAGGTTAAGGAAGTTTTCATTCTTAGTGATTAATTTCTTTATTATTTTTAAAATAACATTTTTATTTTAGAAGTTTTAGATTTTCCTAAAAGTTGTGAGGGTAGTTCAGAGGGTTCCCATATGCCCCACAGTAATGTAACATCTTACATTAGTATGGTTCATTTGTCACAATTAATGAGCCAATATGATCACATTATTAACTAACATCCATGCTTTATTTGGACTTCCTTAGTTTTTGCCTAATATCCCTTTTCTGTACTAGGACCAGGATCCCACATTACATTTAGTCATCATGTCTCCTCAGGGTCCTCTTGGTTGTGATGGTTTCTCAGACTTTCCTGTTTTTGACAACCTTGACAGCTTTTTTTTTTTTTTTGGTGAGGAAGATTGGCCCTGAGCTAACATCCATTGCCAATCTTCTTCTTTTTACTGAGGAAGATTAGCCCTGAGCTAACATCTGTGCCCATCTTCCTCTGTTTTCTATGTGGGACACCTGCCACAACATGGCTTGATGAATGGTGTCTAAGTCCACACCCAGGATCTGAACCCATGAACCCCAGGCCACTGAAGCAAAGCACGCGAACTTAACCACTACACCACCGGGCTGGCCCCAAACCTTGACAGCTTTAGGGAGCACTGGTCAGGCATTTTGTAGACTGTCCCTCAACTGGGATTTGTTTGATGTTTTTCTCATGAAGGTACATTTCTTTTAAGCTAAGTTTAACATAAAATTGATTATAATCATACAATAATCCGAATGTTCACCAATCTTCAACATTGTTCATATAAATAAAATTAGCCAGATAGTTAACAAATCTCACTGCAATTTGGACCACGTTCAAACTGAGAAAAGGAAACTTTTCTTTTTTAAATAAACCAAACCAGGTGTTTCTAATTAGTGAAAGGCTGCTCAGGTCAGCATCACGCAGCCACTGTGTGCGTTAGATCAGCAGAGGAGACCAGGCGAGCTCTTGGGCCCCTGTTCGGGGCAAGTGTAGATTTGACACCGCTGTTCTGACTTGCCCAAGATGAGATGAGCCCGGCTTTGCTCACTCCGGACAGATGGGAGCCCTGGCAGAGTGGCCTGAGCTCTCCAGGAAAGTGGCTTGAGCTGCCCATTATTTTTCTTGGCAAAAAATGACCCATAAGGAAACCTTACAACATGGTTCTGATTTTTGTCCTCTCCTGAGTTTAAATCAGGAGGTGATTCTTACATATTGATAACAAATTGTGAGTCAAGCACAACTGCTGACTGACCAAGAAAGAATGAAAACCATGTCCGAGAATGACCCCAGACGGGTTCTGACGGGGCATGTGCAGCCAGCAGCAGGGGCTCTGCTCCCCGACACCAGCAGACTCTCTCCAGGGAGAGACGTCTGTGGACTCTGCACACATCATCCAGAAGGTCCTACCCGCTGCTGTTGTAGATGACGCTCCTCTCACCTCCGCCAGCCTTCCGGAGTCAGATTGTGTTGACGCTTCCTGCTCCCCGTCATTCAGGTTGGACATAATGGGACTGATGTCCACAAGGAAATGGCTGGTCTCAGAGGGAAAATAAGACACGACAGAACAAGAGAAAACTTTCTTAGACACTTGCCACTTTCGCCCAGACCCTGTGGATACTTTATTCATTTGCACTGTGTTTGCACCTCCAAGCCTAGCTTTTTGGGCGTGGTTGCCCTCACCACAACAGCCAACGTGCTCCTTCACCGATGGAATCCCTCACTCGCCTGGTTTAGAGTATGGGCTCCAGCCCAGATGGCCGACCTCAAATTCCTCCTGCCTGCCCCTTACTCTCTGTGCGTGCCTCTGACAAGTCCCAGGACTTTATCTTAGTTTCCTTATCTGTAAACTGGGATGATGACCACAGAGGGTTGCTACAATTTTCCGATGAGTTACTGCATGTAAAACACTTTGAACAGTGTCCAAAACTTGTAAACGCTCTATACATGTTACGTTTTATAAGGTAGGGTACTAGACACTGTGAGAAAAACACAGGAGACAGAGATGTGGTCCTTAAGTAGAGGAAATTGCAGGCAAGCAGGGTCAGCAAGTATTATTTCAGAGGTGTGAACAGAGTGCTGTTGGAGCCCAGAAAAAAGAGAAAATCGTAACTGCTAGCAGGGAGTGATGTCTCAGCCTGGACGTGAGGAGTTTTCAAGTCAGAGAAGAGGGTGGAGCATTCTGGAACCTGACATGCCAATACCCAGGAGTATAAAGGAACATGGTGAAGCTAAGAAAGAGCAAGAGAATCACTATGCCCAGGGCTTAGGCTGCATGGAGGGGGGTCGGGAAGTCTGTGATTCAAGCCAGGTGCTAACACTTTCGACCATTTGGTCATCTGGATTTTGTGAAACATGTTTTCTCTTTCACAAACCTAGTTGCAGAAAGATAATAAGTGAATACAGTTATACACCACATAACAATGTTTTGGTCAATGACGAACCACATGTACGTGGTGGTCCCATAAGATTAGTACCATATAGCCCAGGTGTGTAGTAGGCTATACCGTCTAGGTTTGTGTAAGTACACTCTATGATGTTCGCACAATGATGATATTGCCTAACAACACATTTCTCAGAACATGTCCCCATCACTAAGTGACACATGACTATATATGAAATAGAAATTCAGAGACTTGGAGGAAAGATCCAGAAATTCTAATACTCATTTAATAAGTGTTCTAGAAGGAGAGAACAGACAGAACAAACAGAAGGCATATCAAAAGAGTGAGAATAAAATTTACCAGAGCTGCAGAAAGATAATAGAACTCAGCTTAAAAGGAAGGATCCAGTGAGATAAATGCAAAGCCAACTACACCTGGACAAATCAAAGTAAAATTTGAGAGTACCAAGGACAAGAAAAGCAAATGACCTATAAAAATATGAGAATGTGACCAAAATTAGACTTCTTATTGGCAGAACTGAAAGAAAGAAGATAAAGGAGCAATATTTTAAAAATTCTCAGAGGAAACTATTATGCCCCATAGTGTTCCATACCCAAACAGACCATCATCACTCAAGTGAGAAGGAAAAAAAAATGCTACAAACTCAAAAACTCAGAAAATTTACTGCCAAAAATTCTTTCTGAGAAAAGAAATGACTAGAAGATAAACTTCAGCAAAATGAAAAACAAATTTAAGAGGAATATGTGAGATAAAAGAATTTGTCAGTGAGCAAAGAAACCAGTAAAATTTTTATGTAAATTTAAACAAGTAACGACTGTTTTAAAAGTTGCAGTGCTAATATTGTACGTTAAAACCCTACATGATGTCAACATGGAGGATGTACGGGAGGAAAAAGAGGGAGAGAAGTGAAAGCATTATATCGTTCAGGGACATAATATGGAATACTGATTAATTCTCACTATTGATAGAAAATTACAGTATTGAGCTTGTATTACATAAATTCAGGAGAAGACCCTAGGACAAAAAGAGGGGGGGGTGGAAAGCTTCTAAGCAATTATAGACCCCCCCACCAAAAAAGGGAAACAGAGAAAGAGAAGGAAGAGGAGGGAGAGAGGCAGGAGGGGAACAAACAAGAAAGCATCATAAACAGATAACAAATTAGGGTGGTGAAAATAAGTATAAATACATAAAAATAAATGTGAATTGGTTAAATTCAGTAAATTCACCCGTTTCAAACAAATATTTGTTTTGGTTAAAAAATTCAGCCACATTTATAAGGGACACAACTAAAATAAAAATTAGAGTAAGATTGAAAATAAAGGGATGAAAAAATTACACCAGGCAAATGCTAGCAAAAAGTATGACAAATGTAGAAAGAGTAATATCAGGAAAAAAAATTGAATTCAAGTAAAAAGCTTGACAAGGGACAGAGAAGGATATTTGATATTCATAATATAAGTACTATGAAGCTTTATGTACCTGACAATATAGCTCTGAAATAAAGTAAAACATGATATATTCACAAGCAGAAATACTAGGAAGTTTAATTTTTTTGTGGGGAAGGTCAGCCCTGAGCTAACATCCGTTGCTAATCCTCCTCTTTTTGCTGAGGAAGACTGGCCCTGGGCTAACATCCGTGCCCATCTTCCTCCACTTTATATGGGATGCCGCCACAGCATGGCTGACAAGCAGTGTGTCAGTCCACACCCGGGATCACACTTGTGAACCCCCGGCTGCTGAAGCGGGACACGCAAACTTAACCACTGCTCCACCAGGCTGGCCCTACTAGGAAGTTTTAAACCAGCTCCCCAAACATCAACACGCTAAGTTTGGAATGTCTATTAGGCCACAAAGAAACAAAAATAATCTCAACAAATTACAAAGGATTGAAATTATGAAGCCTACATTTACTGACCCAATGAAATAAAAATCTAAAAAATTTTAAAATGTTAGTATAAAAATATTTCTTATTTTGGAAATCTTAAAATACTTAAAAAAAAACTTGAGAGATTCTGAAGCTGGAAATGACAGAACAATGTATCATTCTAATCTTTCTCCCAATAACAATTATAAACTCAGTACAAAATACAATAAAACAATCATTTAAGGGCACTGAAGAGCCACCTAAAGTGAGAATAAGCTAGAGGGAAACTGACCCTCGAAAGAAGAGAAGTAGGTGAGCTCCACATTTATCTGGCTCTACTCCTGGAGACACACGCGGTAACAGAGTTTAGGCAGAAAGTGGCTGTCTTACTGGGGTGGGAAGACAAAGGTTGGGAGTTGAAGCTGTCATAGTGGCTAGAAATTTAGGGGAACAATTCCAGAAAGGAAGCAGCCCTAGATGGGGAGACCCAAAGTCTACTTAAAAATTTCCCTTAAGTCCTTGGCTGACTTCTAAACTGGGCATGCACAGAGTGAAATTGCCAAGGGGCTCCATGGAGGACAACAGCTGGAAGGCAAAAAAGAGCTGAGCAGAGATGTCAGCAGCTGCACTTCAGTTAAGACTTTGAAGTTCAAATCTTGTCAAATTAGAGAGATGTGGTATGATGGTTAATTTTATGTGTCAACTTGGTGGGGCCATAGTGTCTGTATATGTGGACAAACATTATTCTGGATGTTTCTGTGAGGGTGTTTTTGGATGAGGTTAACATTGAAATAGGTGGACTGTGAGTAAAGCAGATTGCTCTCCATATTGCAGGTGGGCCTCATCCAATCAGCTGAAGGCCTGAATAGAACAAAAGACAGATCTCCCCAGAGCAAGAGGGAATTTAGCCAGCATACAGCCTTCAGACTTAAACTGGCTCCTCCCTGGTCTCCAGCCTTCCAGCCCACCCTGCAGATTTGGACTTGCCAAGCTCTATAATCACGTGAACCAATTCTGTAAAATAAATCTCTTTCTCTGTGTATACACAACCTATTGATTCTATGCTCTGGAGAACCTTGACTAATACACTTGGTAAACACACCTAGATTCCCATTGAAACCAGAACTAGGGTTTTGCCCTAGGACCAGAGTCAAAACTGAAATAGACCCGCTTAACAAAGCCTAGGATCAAATCAGGGTGATTTGGCAATAATTTAACTTGACAGACTAATGATTTGTGCCCAGGTCTTGATTTATAAAGGTGACTAAATGACAACACAGAGAGGTCAACGCTGTTTAAAATGAATTTATTATTTACATTTCCCAAGACAAGGGGAAACGTAAACCCATGTCATACAGAGCCACAGCGGGGAGCACCGGTTTGGTCTGGAGACAGGAGCGAGGCAACAGCATGGCCCAGAGCCTTTGTAGTGTTTTCCACAGGGGCAGCAGGGCAGGGCGGGAGAAAGAGCTTAGGACTGGCTAGTTTGAGTAATGTCGGCAGGTTCTGGACCATAGGGATGATCTCCAGTTGTCTGCTACCTGGCTCCAGGTGACTTAGGGCAGGGGGAACATTGGCTTGGTGTGTGGAAGTTAGATAAAGAAGGTGGTTGGGGCTATGGAATCTGGATAGGTTGGAGGGTTTATAATATGATTTTCACTTGCCTGCAAAAGCTGGATTACGGGGAGGTGTAAACAACTTTGGCTGTAAGTTTGGCCCTGTGAATAATGGATGCTAAATAGACAAATACAGAATCTAAGAAAACACTAAAAATCAAATAAAAATCAACACTATTCAGAGGAAGATAACAGAATCCAGGGTTTCTACAATGTGTCATCCACAATGTCCATTATTCAATGGGACAGTGTCACATATCCAAAGAAGCAGGCGTATATTACTCTCAAGACAAAACAGACAATAGAAGAGGACCCAAGACATCCTTTTATCTGTCTATAATTTCCCCCACAGGAATGCCAGCTTCTTGAGGGCAAGTCTGTCTTGTTCACTATTGTATCCCCAGAGCCTAGAACTGGATCAGGCAGAAAGTAGGTATGTAATAAACATTTATTGTTATTGACCTACAGACATTGAAAATATTAAAAGAGTATAAGAAAGAATACTTTTATAGACGTAAATTTGAACATCTAGATAAAATGAATAATTTTCCCAGAAAATTTAAATGACTATGCTTGGCTCAAGAAGAAAATGAAAAATTGAACAGATTAATTACCATGGGGGGGTGGGGAATTGAACATAAAAGTTGTAGTAGTTACTGCTTAGATCATCTTCAATGAATCTCTGTCAGCTCTCTCCACTGACAGTATGTGAGCAGTATCCTTTCTCCATATGTTCTCCAATGCTTTTTGCCTTTTAAACATTTTGCTATTTTTCTGTTGACTGGAATCATTTCCAATGTTCTACTCAACTTTTTAATGTGTACCATTTCTAATTTTTGTTACTATAAAACACACATAATGAAAATTCTTGTGTCTAGTCTTTCAACACAGACATGAGAATTTCTCTAGGGCAGATAGAATTTTTACTCCGAAAACCGCGGTGTGCGTGTGGCAGGCCAGTATGAGAATGGTCTGAGCAATAACACTACGTGTGCTAGTGTTATCCCCTAGTGTTACGGGGAGCCTGGTCTCCAAGGCTGCTGGACCCTGATGCTTGAACGGAAGTGGCATCCCTCTCTGGCTTCTTGGTCCGAGTTTGCAGCTCAGATTTTGCTCCACTGCCAGGCTGTCCTTGGAAAGAGTGAGAGAGATAAGAGCTGCTTCTGAGGGGGTGGCCTCCGGTGGTCTTGGCCGAGAGAGCCCCCAGGTAGGGAAGTGGACAGAATGAACTGTGATACTACTATGGCCGAAAGGGCAGCAACACGGTAGAAACAAGATTAGGAGTCAAGGACAGCCCAGTGGCCGGATGAGGCGGAGGGTGGGGTTGCTGTGAGGACAGCTGTAGGTAAGGGCTGAGTCAGGCTGAGGGGTGTGAGGCTGTCAGGAGAGGTGGAATGAGCAGCAGGAGGGCAAGGGTACGTTCATTTCTCTTCTCTGGGAGTAGCTAGCTTAGAGACGGCTGTGATTCCCGTTAGTTGGGTGAACTGATTTGCAACTGGCCTTAATCAGTATAGGAATCTCTGGGTGTGATGGCAGGCACGGAATCCAGATCCCCAGCTCGTCGTGGTGGCCATGCATCTACGACCAGCTCCACCCTAAAAGAAGGGTCGAAGTTGCAGAGGGCCGCCAGGAGGATTTTATGCACCTGAATTGCGGGGCGCCTCCCCTCCCAAGACAGTCCAGATGGAGGGGGCTGACTCCACTTCCCTCGAGAGAGGGGGTGGGCAGAAGAGCAGGACAGCAGGAAGGGAATTTGCCTTCAAAGAGAGAGTTTTTCCATGTGAGTGAAACATTTTAGAGAGGAAATAATATCACAAAAGAATTTGTTGGAAGTCTAGCCACGTCAAACCCTAGATGTCCCTATAAGGTGAGACAGACAGATGCCAGCCAGGACGGACATACGTTAGCCTCAGGCAGGCTACCATCATCTTCTTTCATCGACTTCCTGAATGAGGATGGTAATGACACCCAGATGGAGGAAGAGACGGTGAGAAGGGGGAGGAAGAAAAGGGCACAATCCCAGGGTGCTGACAGGAGGTGACTGACACCTGGAACCTGCAGGTGGGGGTCGTCACTCTCTCAGACATCATCTAGGCCTTGAAGGGAACCCTCCCACTGCTCCCCCATTCTGAGTGGGGAGCCTGTGCCTTTGCTCTAAAAGCAATGGGGCAAAACAACGCAAGGTTGTATTCAGGCCAAGGCCGAGAGAGAAAACTTAAGTGGTGTGTAGCTTCCGAGCTTCAGCTATTGCTCGTGAAATCAGGGAAGCCTTTTGTCTCCCAAAGGGAAACATCTCTTCAAATTAATGATAATTTACAATATGTGCTTAGCATTTGCCCGGCATGATTTTAAATAAATGTTGTAAAGCTGCCTTAGCCTTTGCGGGATGGAAATAATGCCAAGCCTGGGGCTCACGCTAGCTCTTTAAGGGGATTGGTTGCTCAGAAGGAGTAGCGGATGGCTGTGGTTGGAGGAGTGTGGGCTGGGGCAGGTGTCCAGAGGGGGCAGGAGGGGACATGGGGAGGGCACTGAGAGGACTCTGGCGGGCACTGACCACAATCTCACTTGCTGTGATGCGGAAGTCTGTGCTCTGTAGATGGACATGGGCCTTGGCTCCACAACACGGCAGCTACTTGATCTTGAGCAAGTTAGACTGGAAAATTGCGGGGAGGGTGGTCTCCTCCAGGACCATCATAAGGATTAAATGACGTAGTGAAATGCCGTGCTCTGTGCCCGGCACGTGGTTGGTGCTAGATAAATGCTGATTCTGTTCTAGGACCTTGGGGCTGAGAAGACAGAATCTGGGTGGGCCTTCCTCCCATCTGGGCAACTGGAACAGCTAATTCAGGTCTCCAAGTGCCTGCAGCCCAACCATCCCCAAGTTCCCCCTGCTGTGGTTGTGTCCTGGGCCACACTCCCTCCGGCAGCTCCCATAGCTGGAGAGGCTGCCCTGCCTGCCCCCGCCCCCACCCCGCCTGCCCCCCAGCCTCCCTCCTTCCCTGCATCTCTCTTCCCTGCAGCCAGGCCTGCTTGCCCAGCTGGCTTTGATCAGCTCTCACTGAGCCACATTTCTCTGTCTTCATTTGTCCTTGTTTATGTTTCCTTGCAAACAAATGTCATGTCTTTCCCACAGGGCTTCTCTCTAGCCAGTTTCTTTTAACCCTGTGTGGACGGGGTAGGCTTCTCCTCTTCACCCCAGCCCTGTTTTCTGCACCCAGGGAGCCAAATCCATCCTCTGACCCAGAGGTTGACACCTGACCCAATGCCCCGGGGCTGAGGGACGTGCCCACCGGACCTGGTGTGGAGCATCCTGGGGATGGGTGGGCAGGAGGCATGCGGCTTAGAAAAATCTTGCTCGTGGGCCAATATTTTATTTTTATTTCATTAGTATTTAAATAAAACTAGAAATAAATTATTGCTTCTTTTCTTCCATGTTTATTGTAAGGATGAGGGAACACCTATTCCGAAGATAAATGTTCACATTTTGGTATGTATCTTCCTAGACTTTACGTGTGTGAGTGTGTAGATACATATATACTAGGTTTACATAAGTGGGATTATATGGTATATGTTTTTACTTACTATATTGTGAACATATTTTTCCACGGTCTTCATGAACTCCATTGTGTTCCTTTGTTCAGTTGTCCCATGATTTATTTCACCCAGAGGCTCTCAGACTCTAGCGACACCCAATCAATCACGGGAGGGCTTCTTTAAACACAGATTGTGGGCTGCACTGTGGTGGAGCCTTAGAATCTGCATTTCTGACAAATTCCCAGACGAGTCTGATGCAACCCAATCAATTTAGCCCCACTTCTCGCCTGGGACACAGGTTGCTTCTGAGTTCACGAGTATAAATAACACTGTATAGAAAATGGGCCAGCCAAATCTTGGCATACTCTTAGTTTCTTTTTTTTTCTGGGAAAGAGTCTCCCTGAGCTAACATCTGTTGCCAATCTTCCTCTTTTATTTCTTCCAAAGCCCCAGTACCTGGTTGTATATTCTAGTTGTAGGTCCTTCTAGTTCTATGTGAGCCACCACCACAGCATGGCTACTGACAGACGAGTGGCGTGGTTCTGTGACTGGGAACCAAACCCAGGCCACTGAAGTGGAGCGCCCCAAAATTTAAGCACTAAACCATTAGGGCTGCCCCTCTTAATTTCTTTAAGGATAAATTTGTGGAAGAGGGATTGCCCAGGCAGACAGTAACATAGGTTTAAAGTTGTTGCTACATATTGCCAGAAAATTTGTTTCCATTTAACTTCCCCACCAGAGTACACCAGTTGTGGACCTTGCGTTTATTTAGTTCTCCTTTTTTGTAAATTAAATGTGCCCACTGCTCTAGCTCGTCTAGTCCCGAAAGCTAGGTTCCCACCCTGCAGGCTGTGTGAACCCAGGAAACCCCCTTCACCGCTCTAGGGCTCAGTGTCCTCACCTACTAGAGGGAGAGAACACCCCTTGACCCACAGTTCCAGGTTGCTGTGAGAATCATAAAATGATGGATGCAGGTGCCCTTTCTAAACTGTGACCCTCACGCAGATGGGAGTGTCCCGAACACTTCTCTGATGGATAAAGATACAGCTTGTATTGTGGAAACTTCTGGAAAGTTAGTTACTGGGGAAAACTGGCCTAAAGGGCTCATCTTCACAGCCAGAACTGTGGGCTCTGGTAATTTCCTGTAGGAGCCTCCAGTGGTGTTATGGTAAATTTTTAACAACTGGCTCCCTGACTGGGGGTGGTGGTCGTGGGTGTAGGAAAGGCATTGACTTTAGCCCTTGCCCGTTGCCATGGTGCAAATACTCCCTCCAAGGCCTCTTAGAAGCTGCCAGTGTGTCACAAAACATAGTAAAATCATTAGGAATTGATGAGTTTTAAGTATTTATGACTTTTGTGCTTAATATAATTGTTTAATTGTAAGTTTATATGATTTTAATTTTCATAATGACTGTGTTTAACAACCAAGTTGCAAAAAGTTATTGAAAAATTTAATAACGGGCTCTCATTGCATGTACTAGCTGGCCCCAGCACATCTGGATGCCCCTCTCAGCCATGAACCCGTTAAAAATGCAAATCACTTTTCCATCCTTCAGAAGGAATAATGCACGGCTATACTGACTTCATTTTTTACGTTCAACTGAGGGTTGCACACTGGCAATCTGAAGTATTTTGGTTCCAAATGTTTGGTATTTGCATATTAAAATAGTCTAGCATTAGGCTTTGTAAGAACTGAAATTTGGGGTCCTGCGGAGATGTCTGGCTCTCCCGCACACAGCCAAGCTCCCCCTGCACCTGTCTTGTGCAGACAGAAACCTGGCAATTTGGGGGAAAGCATGTTTTGTTTCCAGAACCTCATCAGTGAGGTCTTGAGAGATCAGTTTTCAATGGCTGCTGTTCTTGCCTTTTAATTATCCTAGTTTGGTTTCATTGTGATCCATTTAATTTGCTGTGGGTTGGGTGGTAAATCCTACAGTATGACTGCTCTTTATCACATTACTAATGTTTATGGCCTGTAATTTTCCAAAAAGCAGACTTGAATTTGTGTATATATACTGCAGTTCAAATAAGAGCCATTCATACCTCTTTCGCTAGGCAGGTAAATAATATAGAAATTATTTTTTGGCCTGGTCAGTGGTGTTTCACTGTAATGTACCACTGCCTGTGAGTTTGTGCTATATAAATAGCTTATCGTATGTTGTATCCCATAAAATAATAATACATTTGCTGGGTCATCTCCAAGTTCTGGCCCCTATTTCTTGGCTTCAAGTTCTTTTCTTGGGAACTTTCCTGTGGGAATTTCACACGACCTGATCCAGCCTTCCCAGAAGTCCCGCGCCTCACCCCTACTTCATTCCTTGGCTACAAGGCTTTGGGAGGTGTGCTGGAGAAGGGAGAGTGGCCGGTCTCCCCGGGGCCACCTCTACCATCCGTTAAGCAACTGCATCATCTCACAAAAGAGACACTTTGTCTGAAGGACTGGACGGGAAGAAGCCAGCCTTAAGGCAAGGCTCTGTAAATAGCTATTCCAATTGTAAGGATAAAAGTAAGTCATCCCAGTTCTGCTCTGGTTGTCTGTGAATGCATGTGCTGTTTTCCAGTGATTGTTGCAGATGCCTTGGACGTGAACTGAAGGCTGCATGAGAGTCCGCCCAGCACACTTAGAGATCGTGGGAACTCACTGTTGGTCTTTGGGGTTCTGGGATCTCAACTTCCAAGTTGGAGCTATGCTTAGAAGGTTCATTCAGGACCAGTTAGCAACTGGTGGCTTGAGAGCTGTGTCCAGGGTGGCCTATGGCCAGCACATTTTGGACACAGAAAGAGGGAACGCCCAGCGCTTTCCCCAGAACTCCGAGCCTGGCTCTCTAAGAACATGAGAGGGGAGTGACCAGCCACTAGGATCTTGGAGCTCTTGGGTCACGTGCATGGCCTCCAGCCAGGATGTCCTTCCTCCCCCCTGAGATCACCCTTCCAAGGAAGCATATGATAGAAAAACTCTTATGCATTCTGAGATCTTGTTGAGCATTCGCGGTCCCATGGAGCCAGAGCTGGGCAGGAGGGAGGCCGGCTCTGGGCCAGGCTGGGGCTCTGAGGCCTGGATCACAGCCACCGACATGCCCGAGGGCCCAGCCTGAGGGGCGTCCCCCTCGCAGCTCCCTGATGACAGAGAAGGCCTAGGCTATTTGTGTGGGCGCCTTGAGGTTAAGGTCAAAACCTGGAGACAGCTCCAAACAAACCACGGAGAAGCAGCAGCCTGTTATTAGTCTGAAGGAAAACAAAAGCAAAGCTCCCTTTCCCATTTGCTTGGGGAGCCTGAGGAAGAACTCTTCGTCTTACATTTCTCTGTGGCTGAGTTTTTCCTTCCGTGGTCCACTGACTCACTTCTTTTTAAATAGTTACAAGAAGCAGCAGAAAATGGACCCGAAAGATAATACTTCCCTACTCTGATCCCCAGCTTGTCTGATATCTTCTGGCACTTTCTCTGCAGAGTTAGCATAAGGCTGAGGTCATCAATAATTCCTGGGGCTGGACCTTCAGTGGGGGAGACTCCCTGCTCTGGAGCCCACCCGATACCTGGATGGCAGCATCTGAGCAGCTCACCCCTTCTCTCCCTCCCTCGGCGTCAAGTCTAATAATAGAAGTTCTTTGGGGGGCAGTGGCAGGGTGGTTGGCAGCCCCTCGAGGGGCCCTATTTTCTAGTGTGAAGAGAGGAACATTGCCCACTTGAAACTTTACACAGCGTCTCAACCACAGAAATGCAACAACAGATGCGCCACCCCTGATAACGTCAGGCTCCTTGGCCGAGTGGACGGGCTATTTCTGGATGCTCATCAGCTCTGGGATGAATGATCTGATTCTCCCTGTAACCTAGATTGTGGCACAAGGCAATCTCTGGCTTTAGAAGGGAAGGGAAGAGAGAGGTGGCGTCTCTGCTTCCTGCCGGGCCTGTGGCTGGTTTGTTTCCTGTTGGCCCCTTCCCGGCTGAGAAAAACAGGGCCTGGGAAGAGTAGGGTTTGGAAGAAAAGTTAAGACTGGAGAATACTCCAGGCCTTCTTGATGAGGTTTAGGGCTCACATGCAACATGTGAAATGAGTTGGCCAGGAGTCAGAGCTCCAAGAAAGTGCTGCGCTGGTCCTTTTGGGGTTTTGCACACCAACCCTGCTGGCTGCAGCACTGGAGCATGGGAAGTTCTTGGCAAGGCTGGAGAACCAGCTGGAAAACTGCGGGGGCTGGGACATAACCATCCTCCCCTCCCTTCCCCTGGGGGGGCAGGAACCCTGTATGGGTGGCCTTAGCTAAATATCTGCATGGAGCAAGAGGAGGAGCTGGGACAGAGGGCCTTCCCATGGACAGAAGCAGCCCAGAGGCCACGCGAGGGTGAAGGGCAGTTGCACACCTTAGATGGGGCTTTGACCTAAGCCAGTCCCCGGGAAGCAACCCCCGGGGGCAGTATTAGGGCAGCCTGGCAAAGCAGCCCTGACTCCAGGCTTGAGATAGAAGCACTGGCCCTCATTCCTCCCACCCGCGCCTCGCCCAACCCCTCTGGGCCTCAACCTCCTTCTATAAAGCAGCATTAACAGTGCCTACCTGGCGGGATTGTTGAGAGGATTGGAAAGAACATATGTAGATTCTGGGGGAATAAAGGAGCTGACCCAAGTAATTTTGGAAAATGATGTTTTGACTAGAAACTGTAAGGCTAAAGACAAAAGCAACAGTATATAAACATTGTGAGGTAGTTGGTAAAGTAATTTCCTATGGGGGAAAGGAGCTGTGTATAAACACTGTACTCTAGTTGGTAAAGTAGTTTCCCCTGGGGGTACAGGTTAACAATTCTAAAACACCTGTACAGGAATACTGAGACTGAACAAATAAGCAGATGTGTGGTGGATGTTGGGAGCCATCCTCCCAAGTTGTGCTGGGGGAAGCACAGTGCCCAACTGGACCAGGAAGGCGCACTATGGTACTAACGCTTGTCAGCGAGCTGTCCCACTGGAACATATTTAAACAGTATAGGGAAAAGCAAGCCCATTGAATTACTATGGCGGTGTAATAAGTTGTCCCCCCACCTAGTAAAATATGGGTGTTTTACCCATGCTTACAGTTTCTGAGGGTCAGGAATTCAGGCAGGGCAGATCGCTGAATTCAGAGGGGATGGCTAGTCTCTGCTCTAACATGTCTGCAGCCCCAGCTCACAGACGCAAAGGCTGGAGGGCAGACCATCTGAAGGCTCGTTCACTCACAAGTCTAGCAGTTGGCTGGGACCTTTGCTGGGGCTCTTGGCTGGAACACCTCCACGTGGCCTCTCCATGTGGCTTGGGCTTCCTCACAACATGGTGGCTGAGTCCAAAGGAGAGTGGAGAGAGGGAGCCAGGAGGAAATCATGTTGTCTTTTATGACCTGGCATCAAAAGCCTCAAAACATCACTCCTCTGCATCGTCAGTGGAGGCACTTACAAAATCTGCCCAGGTTCAGGAAGAGAGACCTTGTCTCTTGATGGAGGAGTGTCAACTTCATGCTGTAGGAAGAGCGCCTGGGATGGGAGATATACTGGTGCCGCCATCTTTGGAAATACCATCTCCCAGAATCCCACCTGATCTCTCTCCCCTTCCCTGAGGTCACCAGAATTCCCAGCCGGGGGTGACTGTCTTCAGACCTCCTCTGTGCCTTTACGTACATAGACGACAACATAGAACTTGGTCTGGGGCTTTTGTGGGGAGGGGTTAACATGTTTAGTTTTTATATGTGAAAGGGATTCCCTTGCATCTTGCTTTTATCATTTGGGGAGGGGGGAGCATGTTTAATTTTTCTACATAAGTAGCATTCCCTTGCATCTTTTTTCACTTAACATGAATTCATTTATTAGTTCACGCAGATCTCTTTCTTTGTATCGAAGTATAGTGTTCCACAGTTTGGTTATGCTGCAATTTATTTAACCATTTCTTTATTTTGATGGATCTTTGAAATGTTTCCTGTTCTTTTTTCTATTATAAACAATAGCGCAATAAATATTTCTCTACGTGCTATTTTATGCACATAGCCTAAAATGTGAATGTTTTCCAGGAAAGAGATGATAAGTAAACTGCTGAGCGAAAGAGCATACCCACTTTTGACTTTGAAGAGTGCTATCAAATTTCCTTTGAGAAAGGCAGGTTACACTGTTGCCAATAGAGTGTAAAAGCTCATTTCCTCATCAGCACTTAGTACTGCAAATAAGATTTAACTCTTATTTATCTTATGAGTGAAAAAGATATACTGTATATCATGTATTTTTAATTTGTAGTTTCCTTATTACATTAAGTTGAACATCTTCTTATATGTTTATCAGCCATCTGCATTTCTTCTCCTGGGAATCACTTGTTCATTTCCTTTACTGAACTGTTCATTTCAGTTTCACTAAAGAGTAGAGAAATGCAAATTGAAACAGTGAGTTTTTTTAAGCAATGAAGTTAAAAAAAGATGATGAAGGTCCTCAATGCTTTCAAAGATTATCATTTAAGTTTAGAAAAGCCACTCTATAATTACAGATGTTAACTTCTATTTTCTTTCTAAGCATTTTAAATTAAAACATGACCATAGAACATATGAAAATATTCTTACTTGTTTTATATGAGGTGAGACCAAAGTTGATTTAAGTGAATAAAATTTTTCAGCATCATTTATTGACTTAGTCTTTTCCTTCCAGACTTTTGTTATTTACTTTATCCCTTAAAAATTTGAATATACAGTGTGATCTTTTTCTGGGCTACCTTTTCTCTTCCATTGATCTACTTACTTTTTGCTGGTACCCCTTTGTTTTTATAAGGCAAGTCTCTGGATTTATGTGGTGAGAAAGAACACATTTACAGTATTTCCTCTGCCCACCAGGGAACACTGCCTCTTTGTTGGTGCCAATGTGACTTTTCATCACGCTGTAAAGCTCTGTGGTGTTTTCCTTCCCGTAGTGGCCTCTCCTTCTGGAGAGGAGTATATTCCTGGGTGCTGGCTGTGAGGGTGGTGTTGGGGTTACTTTTGGAATATTGGGATTGCTTTCAATCCACCATCTTTCTGAATTGTTTAGAATTTGGGACCCAGGGGAATAGAGCTGGTGAGACTGAGCAGGGGCTGGAGGGAGAAGGTGAGGGGTGTGTTGGAGGAAGCGTGTTCCAATGTTAGGACACCCTGGAGCAGAGACAGATGGAGGCAGGAAGGCGTGCCGGAGGGACTGTGTCTGGAGGGAGCTTTGTACGGGTGGAGACGAGGTGAGAGGCAGCCCGCCTCGGGCGGCAGAGACAGTGGTGCAGAGAGAAGGCAGCTCTGCTAGGAAGGTGCGCCCTTGTCAGCAGCTCCAAAGAGTTCACTGTTTATTTATTCATTAATGTGACGATTGTTTCTAGAGTGCTTGCGAATGAGTCAAACAGTATTCGAGATGCTAGGGACATAACGGGGGAAAATGAACGAAGTCTCTCTCCTCATGGAGCTTCCATTTGAGGAGGAGATGAATACAGATAAGCCCATTACGCACGCACACATGTCTGAGGGTGATAAACTCTACAGTGAAAAATAAAGCGGGGTAAGCTGATAGAGAGGCGGGGGGCTGGAGAGTGCTGTGTTTTAGGGTGCCGGGCAGCTGCTCTGGCGAGCAGAGACTGAAGTGAGAGAGCGAGCACGTGGGACCTGGGGAGGGCGCTCCCAGCAGAGGGAAGGGCGAGTGCAGAAGCCCTGAGGTGGAGCATCCTGGTGTGTGTGAGTCCCAGGAGCTGAGGAAGGGTGAGCTGCCGGAGGAGAGGCGAGAGGGGGCCTGGGGCCCCAGGCCGCAGGGGGCTGAGAGGCCTAGGTGAGGCAGGAGGGGAACTTTGGAACAGTGGGGAGGAGGCAAGATTTTTGGTCACCCATTGTTTCCCCGTTGGGAAGTAGGCTCATTTTGGTGTCTAGCGATGAAAGTATGAATGTGAGCAAGTGTGTGGTTAAGTGAATGTGGTGTGAATTTGTGTGTTGTGTGTGAGTGTATATTGTGTAAATGTGTATGTATATGTATGTTTGAGTGTATGTGTGTCTGAGTGATTATGTATGAGTGTGTCTGTGTGAGTACAGGTGTGTTTATATGTTTATAAGTGTCTATGTAGGTGTGTTTAGGTATTTGTGTCTTTATGGGTGTGTGTCTGTGTGTTTGTGCGTATCCCTGACAATACACAAGGCAGAAAAGGTCCCAAGGGAAATGAGATCCTGGTGGGAAGCCTCTCTGGCATCCTGGCTGGGTCTCTGTCCTTGCCATGGGTCACAGAACAGACCATTGTCACTGATGAGGTCATAGAATAAAGCCAAAGTCTTAGTGACCACAGGGAACCCAGCGGCCGCTCGGGCTGGGGCCGGTGGAGGGCTGCAGCACCGCCCAAGCCAACTCTCACCAAACAGCTGAGCACTGAGCCCCTGGGCGCTGGTGTCAAAACATGAAACGCCATTTCACAGACTGTAGGGGAGGACAGTCACCAAAGGATGGGACCGCCCTCAGCTTGAGCAGCCCGGAGTCCCCAGAGGATAGCGTGGAAGTGTGCTGGCCAGGTAGGTCAAAAGAAAGGGTGCGGCCAGGTGTGTTCCCCAGGAGGGAGACTCTGGAGGGGAGTGGTGGGCGCTGGGTCGCCCGTCAGTGGAACTGAAGTGTTGTGTTGGCCATAGAAATGGATGGTGGGTGTGACCCTGTGAGGCCCTTGTGAGTATATGAGGTGTTCTCGGGAGGTGTGAGGATGAAAATGTAAAATGCTAATCATTATATATTTTAATGTGCATTGGAAAAAACAGAATTGACATGTCAACCCTGTGATTTCAGAATGATGTAAAAAAAATTCCTTGATAATAAATTGATTAAAGTTAATCTAGAACATCAATTTGAAGACCATTATGAAGTGACCGTGGGCAGCACCTACGGGTCACACCAGCTCTCGGGGCCGAGTGCCTGGCATTATCTCTAGATCCATCAGCCATTTAAACTCTCTGTGCCTCAGTTTCCTAATCTGTCAAGTGGAAATCATAGCAATGCAATTTCTTAGGGTTTAAAAAAAATTTGAATATTAAAGGAGTTAAAACATGGTGAGCACTTGTATGGTGACGGGGATACAACGAGTGTGGGGTAAGACGGAGACAAAACACAAGGGCTGAAGAGGAAGGTGGGGCTGGGTGGCCTGGCCAACACACTTCCCTTGCATTGCCTTTTAAGTGGTCTTTATTGAGCTGTGATTTATATACACAAATGTCACGAATTTTAAGTGTACAATTTGAAGAACTTTGACATGTTTACATTTGTGTAACCACCACCACGATCATGATGCAGAACATTTTCAGTATCCCCAGAAGTTCCCTTGTGACCCTTTGAAGTTCCCCCATTGCCCCCAGCTCCTGGTAACCCCTGATCTGTTCTCTGTCCCTATAGTTCTGCCTTTTCTAGAATGTCATCTAACTGGAATCATATATGATATGGCCTTTTTACCCTGGCTGCTTTCAGTGAGCATAACGCATTAGAGATTCATCAATGTTTTGCATGGATCAGTAGTTCCTCCCTTTTTATCAGTGAACAGGGTCGCACCGTATGGATGTTCCACAATCTGTCTATTCACCAGCCGATGGCCTTTTTGAGTTTGGTCAAGTTTTCGGAGGGTACACTCATACATAATTTGATCCTTGTCATCATATCCATACTTATAGATACACTTGTCTATTTACGCATTACTTGATTCTTGTGATCATATCCATAACTTACAGATACACCGGTCTATCTACATATTATTTGATCTTTGTGATCATATTCATAACTTATAAACACACCTGTCTATCTATACATTTTCGATCCTTGTCATCACCCCATGAGGTAGGCATTATTGTCATCCATAAGCAGGTACAGGGAGATGATAGTACCTGTCCGAGGCTCCCAGGAGCCTACACACTTTCAGAGTCCTGAAGGTGGGGTTGTGGCACTGATGAAAATGTCCTTCCACCTCTCAGGGACCATAAAGAGGGAAGAGTCATCTCCAAGGCCAGGGTCACCCTTTCTCCACGAGGAGGACATCTGCTTCGTCTCCAGGGCGCGGAGGATGCTGAGCTGGAGCAGCTCCTCATCGTCCCACTCCTCCTCCGAGTACCAGTCCTACTCTCAGTATCAGTCCTGCTGTTCCTGCATGTACAACGAGGATGCGTCTCAGCAAAGCGTGTGTGCCTTCTACACGCACGTGCAGACCGTGCAGGGTGTGGCCGTGGCCTGGGAGACTGAGACCGGCTTCGAGCCGGTCAGCAGGAAGCCCCGCATTCATGAAGCCGAGTTCATCAAGAGGCAGAGGAGGA
Organism: Tapirus indicus; assembly: GCA_031878705.1. Classification (NCBI taxonomy): domain Eukaryota; kingdom Metazoa; phylum Chordata; class Mammalia; order Perissodactyla; family Tapiridae; genus Tapirus; species Tapirus indicus. Next base: position 80,070,422 of record CM062921.1, read on the forward strand.
AAGGCTCCTCCTTTGAGCTGGCTTCCAACACCGACCTGCGCTGGGACCTGGAAGCCAGCAAGAACAATTGCTGCCCAGAGCCAGATGACACGGAGATGCTGGCGCCCCTGGAGTGCTGCCTGCAGGAGCTGCGTGACACCCCGGACTGGCTGATCACCACCGACTACGGGCTGCGCTGTGTGGCCTGCTGCCGGGTGTTCCCCACGCTGGAGGCGCTGTTGGAGCACGCCCAGTACGGCATCCAAGAGGGCTTCAGCTGCCAGATCTTTTTTGAGGAGATGCTGGAGAGAAGGCGGGCCCGGGGCCAAGTGCAGGAGCAACAGCTGGAGGAGGAGGAGCAGAGCCCTTCGGACAGCGGTGAACGTCCAGGGCCCCACGTCAAGGTGCTACCATCCCAGCAGCAGAATCAGTGAGCTGGAGGTGATATGCCTGGCCCTGCCCTCACTTCCCGCACCTCCCTTGCTCCTTCCCCAGCCAGCAGGACCAGAGCCACCAGGGTAGGGAGAGAGGACAGAGGCCAGGGGAAGGAAGCAGAGGAACGTAGAGCTGGGAGGGCCATGAGAGGGGCAGGGGAAGGAACCCTTCCAAAGGGCACAGCATTTCAACCAGAGCCCATTTCAAAACCTAAATCCAAAGAGGAGGGCTTCAAGTGTTTCTGGCTGCCGTCACAAGATCTGAAGCCCCCAAGCGTGTGGTCACAGGGATTTCTATTTTTGCTGGTGGATCAAGCAGGTCGTGACTCATAGGATAGCCAACTGCAAATGAAGCTTCAGCCCTCTTTTTTTCATTGTTAGGAACCCATCATATGCCCTAGTTGTATGTCTTATTTTAGTGGGATTAAATTTGAATAACTCAAAATTTAAGGCAATGACTAATTGAGGGAACCATGCTATGGGTCCATGGTTGGACCCATAGGAAATTGCCACCTCTGCAGGTTACACACTAGCACAGACACCCGGAGACAGGCAGAGGTAGAGATGGGGGCTGGGTGATGTCTGCTGACCTATGAGTTCCTATGTCAACTAAATGTTTAAAAATGTTGCTATAAAATTCATCTTCACCCTCCTATCCATTCCCAGCTCGAGGGGCTGCATTCATTCAAGAAAATACATGAATGGCTCACTGTGTGTTAGGGTTGCTGATGAAATGTATACCCCAACCTTCTGTGAGAGGCACTTAGAACAGGCAGTTGCAAAGCAAGGGGATGAATCACACGAAGGAGGTTTGGAGAGCCCAGAGCAGGGTCCCAACTCATGCTGGTTGATGGGAAAGGAAAACGTTCCAAAGAGGTGATGCTCACGGGGGCTTGGAGGACAGGTAGAACTAGCTAGGCCGGGGTTTGCTTTAGCACTGTGGGCTTTTTAGGCTGAATAATTGTTTGTCTTGAGGGCTGTCCCATCCACTGTAGGATGTTTAGCAGTATCTCTGGCCTCTGCCCACCAGATGCCAGAAGCATCCCCTCCAGCACAATTGTGACCATCAAAAAGGTCTCTGGACATTAACAACTGTCCCCTGGGGGCAAAATTGCCCTTCAGGTGAGAATCACTGAGCTAGACAAAAATGAGGATCTTAGAAGGGAGAATGGCACAGTATCTTTGGGCAATTGCCAGCCACTTGACCTGGCTGGAATGCTGGAGACATTTATCCCTTCATACAATCCATAAAGATTTAGCACCTGTGTGCCAGGCTCTGTACTGGGATGGGGAATAAACAGTGAACAAAACAGGCATGGATGCTGCTCTGTGGAGCTTATGGGCAGTGGGCAAAAATAGCCTATATGTATGTATGTATGCATGTAAAATTAGAAATAATTATGAAAGTACCCATTTCAAGACCTACAGGGCCCTGCGTGGCCCAACATTTGCTAACTTCTCCATCACCATTTCTTAGCATTCACTGCTTCAGTTACTATGCTCCTGTCCCACTGGCCTTCCTTCTTTCCTTAAATGCTCCCATCTTTCATACCTCAGGGCCTTTGCACTTGCTCTCCCCTCTAAATGGAAGGCAACCCTTCTCTGTCGCTCTTCTGACTGACCCTTTGCCAATCTTTGAGGGTTCAGCTTCATCACTTTTTCAAAGAGGACTTCCCCAATCATACTGCCTTAGTGTATGCCTCATTCTAAGTGCAGATGGTTTTAAGAAGAGAAGTGACATGATCAGTTTCATGTTTTAAAAAGCTCACCCTGGTTGTGTGTGGAATATGGGTTGTAGCAAAAGAAGAAAGGAATAAGTAGGGAGATCACTTAGGAAGCTGTTGCAGGAGTCCAGGCAAGGCGCGATGTGGCTTGGATAAAACTGGTCACAAGCCAAGAGGGAGAGGAGTGGGTGCATTCAGGACGTACTTGGGGAACAGAGCTAAAGGACTTGGGGATGAGTGGATGTGGGGTGTGGGAAAGGGACTGGACAACGTGGACGCCCAGGTTCCTAGCAGGAGCGCGTGGTGGGTGGTTGTACAGTAACTGATATTGGGAACTTTGGAGGAAGTTGTGTGTCTGTGTGTGTGTGAGCATGTGTGTGTGTGTGTGTGTGCGCGCACATGTATATGGTGCATGGGTCTGCATGTGAACGTACATGCCTAAGTGCTGGGAGTGGGGGTGACAGAGGTCAGTTGGGACATGTTTGACTCTAAATGCCTATGGTGGCCTCCCAGGTGGAGATGTTGAGTGGGAAGTGGTTTATGATTTAGAACGCAGAAGACAAGTCTGGAGTAGAGATGTAAATTAGGAAGCTAACAGCACATGGACGGTACCCTATTTAAAACCACAACAGTGGGTGGATGAGGTTCACTAGGGAGCTGGAGTAGAGTTAGACGGAATGTGTGTGGTGGTGAAGGAAGGAGAAACCCGGTGGGGGTGCATCTCTGAGGAGTTTTCTTCAAAGTCAACAAAACTAAGAGTGTTTTGCGAGGGGTGAGCAGTGTTAATGTGGAGAGAGCGGGAGTGAGCTGAGGACGAAAAGTTTTTCATTTCATTCGGCACATGGAGGTTGCTGATGGCTCCGAGGAGAGCAGTCTTGGGCTGAGGGCGCAGACGGGCACTCGGGGGGTCAGTGGGGGACACGAGATGAACTGCTGAAGACAAACATTAGACAACTCTGCTGGCGAGTCTGTTTAAAGAGAAAGCAACATGGCTGTAGTGAGACAAAAGGGAACTAAACAAAAGACAAAGATGGGGGAGAGAGCAAGTTTATATGCTAATGGGAATGATCAGTAGAGAGGGGGAGACTGAGAATGCAAGAGAACGTGAGGAAGTCTGAGGAGAGGGTCGAGCAGGTGAGAGAGAGTTACATCCTGAACAGTCATGGTTAGTATGTTCTGTCTGTCAGGGGAGGTTGTGTGTGTCTTCTAGAAAAGGGAGCAGCAGCCAGCAGGTGGGCCCTGCTTGGGAGTGGGTCCCTGAAGGAAGAGGAGAACAGAGTCCCCATCTCTTTCCCTCTGAGGCAGCGTATTTATGTATTAAACTCTGACAGTCTAAGGGCCAAGCATTGTTCTAAATACTTTATGAATATTAAGTTATGTAATGGTCTGCACAGTCCAGTGAAGTGGCTCCCATGATTAGCCCTGTTTTATAGGCGAGGAAGCCAAGATCTTATTCACTTACTGAGTAAGTAAGCAGAGGTCATACAGCTGGTGTACGGCAGAGTCAGGCTTCACACCCAGGCAGCCTGGCTCCAGAGCCTGTGCTCTCACCATCACACCGAGAAGCAAAACTTTAACGTAAAGACAGATGCAAGGTATTCAGAAAAGCAAACATGTCAACTCCACAGGCTGTATTTTCTTTAGATTAAGTAGCAGCAGCTGGAGATCAAGGGAAAGATGATGGGCGTGCAGGACAAATGAAAGATGACAACCACCTTGGGTAAGCAAACTTTTAATGTAGAGGATAACTTTAGCTGATAAGGGTGGATGAGGGGAGGAGGGGAATGAAAGTGTTCTTAAGATAGTGACTTGTTCTTAAAACATAACAGACTCAGCTGAGTTAAGTATTCATTTGTGGTTTCAACACATCACTTTGCAGAACCTGGGACCTCCACCAAATAAGACGAGCAGCCGAGTGAGTAAGGAGGACTCTTCCAGAGGGCTCAAGGGACCTCAACCATTTTAAATCTTGAACCACTTTAGACCTTCTATTTTCCCAAAGTATAGAAAAAGATGGAACTCATTTTATGAAACTTACAGAAACCTAATAACAAAGCTTGACAAAGACGGCACTAAAAAAGGAAACAATGTATCAATCTCACTTATAAATACAAAATAATAGCTAATCAAATTTATACAGTATGAAAAGAGCAATTTACCATGACTGCATTGGGGTCATCTCAAGACTGTAAAGACAGTTAAAAATGATTAAATCTAGCAGTACTTCATATTGAAAGATCTTATGATAATCTCAGTAGATATTTATTAAAAAGACATAATATTCAGAAATAAACCCATACATTTATGGTCAATTGTTTTGTCAACAAGATGCCAAGATAATTCAATGGAGGAAAGAGTAATCTTTTTAGCAAATGGTGCTGTGACAACTGGATATCTGTATGCAAAAGAGTGAAATTAGATCCCTACCTCACATCATATATAAAAATTAAATCAAAATGAAAAAGACCTAAATGTAAGAGTTAAAACTATAAAATTCTTAGAGGAAAACATAGGTGTAAATCTTCATGACCTTGGATTAGGCAATGGTTTCTTAGATATGACATCAAAAGCACAAGCAAACAGAAAAAAATATATAAATTGGACTTCATCAAAATTAATAACTTTCGTGTTCAGAGGACATTATCAAGAAAGTGAAAAACAATCCACAAAATGGGAGAAAACACCTGCTCATCACATATCTGATAAGAGTCTAGTATCTAGAATACATATTAACTCTTGTAACTCAACAATAGAAAGATAAATATAACCCACTTAAAAAATGGGCAAAAGATTTGAATAGACATTTCTCCAAAGAAGACACACAAATGACCAATAAGCACATGAAAAGATGCTCAACGTCATTAGTCCTTAGAGAAATGTAATGAGATACCACTTCACATCCACGAGGATGGCTATAATAAAAATATACATACAATATAAAAAATATAATAAAAGAGACAGACAATAACAAGAGTTGATGAAGATGTGGAGAAGGAGAAATTAGAACCTTCGTACATTGCTGGTAGGAATGTAAAATGGTGCGCCACTTTAGAAAACATTCTGGCAGTTCCTCAAAAAGTTAGACACAGAGTTACAACATGAGCCAACAATTCTGATAATTAAAAACATGTCCACACAAAAACTTGCACATGAATATTCATAGCAATATTATTCATAATACAAAAAGTGAAAACAACCTATATACCCATCGAATGATGAGTGGATAAATAAAATGTGATATATCCATACAATGGAATATTATTCAGCCATAAAAAGGAATGGAGCACTGATCCATGCTACAACATGGATCAACCTTGAAAACAATATGCTAAGTGAAAGAAGCCAGATACAAAAGGCTACATAATGTGTAATTCTATGTATATGAAATATCCAAATAGTCAAATTTATAGAGACAGAAAGCAGATTAGTCATGGCCAGAGATTTGGGGGAAGGGGAGGAATGGGAAGTGACTTCTAATGCATATGTGGTTTCTTCTTGGGGTGATGAAAACATTCTGGAATTAGATAGCAGTGATGGTTACACAACAAACGATTGAACTGTATGCTTTAAAAAACTGAATTTTATGGGATGCAAATTATATCTCAATTTAAATAGACGTAATAAATACAACAATCATGACTATTATACATTTTTTAGAAACTAAGACTAGAAATTTTCTTCAGATGATATGGAGTATATATCGCAAACAAAATAGCAAAAAAATCTACACGTGTTCCCATTGAAATGAGGTAAAATATGTCATCTATTACAATTTTTATTTGACATTGTTCTGGAAGTTATAACCAATTCAATAAAACATGAAACAGAAATATCACATATATTGGATAGTAAATTATGATTTTCAGAAAAAGATAATATACTTACTGTAAAAGCTCAAATGAATTAACTAAAAGTCATTGAAAAAAGAGGTCATTGAAGGATTGAGATGTAAGATGGATATCAAAAGCTTACTTGTGTATTAGATGTGACTAGGAAATAACATGGAAAATGTTCCATTCACTAGATAAACAGATATTCATGGAAATACTACAAGTGCAATGAAATGTCAAAGTGATTCTCTCTAGTTGATAATTGTTGATAAATTTTGAATTTTCTGTAATGTGCATTATTTTTAAAGTTTTCTATATTGGGGAAGTATGACTTTTCTAATAAGAAGGCAATAAAACATTTCATCAAACATTACCTCAGGTTAGAACTGACTTTGGGGGCCTTCCCTGTCCACATTTGTGGTCTACAGATCACACTTTGAAAATCCCAGCTCTTAACATCTTAATCCTTGGTCCTCTGGAATTTAATTAGCTTAAAATTTAAGAGCACTTTACAATGGATGAGGACCCAACCAACTCAAGATAGTTAAATTACAAAGCTCTTTATGTGGTGTGTCTTCATTTAAGAAATGAGGGTTGAAAGCTGTGAGTGAGAGGGAGATCTTGAGAGAGGACCATGTGAGAGTTCAGTTGAGAGAAAGGGTAAAGAGAGTGAAACTGGGAAAGAAAACAAGATTGCGCAAACAGGGCCCTGCGGGGAGAAGACAGGGAAGGCACTGCAGGAGGAGGAAGGAAAGATGAGGAAGTTGGAGAAGGGAGATAGAAAGGGAAAAAGAGAAATGGCGGGTGTTAAGGATAATACATTAACTGGGGAATGTGATATCACAAAGGGGTCCAGGTAGGAGGCCAGTGGAGGAAGATGTGAATCCTGTCAAAGGTGGCGGGATCCTGACTGACCTTTCTGTGGGACTCAGCAGTCTCTGAGGTGCTCAGTGGTGGATGCTATTATGGGCTGAATTGTGTCCCCCCAAATTCATACATTGAAGTCCTATGCCCTAGTACCTCAGGATGTGACTATATGGAGATAGGGCCTTTAAAGAGGTAATTAAGGTAAAATGAGCTCACCAGGGTGGCCCCTAATCCGATTATCACTGGTATCCTTATAAGAAGAGATTAGGACAGAGATATACAGAGGGAAGACCATGTGAGGACACAGAGAGAAGATGGCCATCTACAAGCCGAGGACAGAGGCCTCCGAAGACACCAACCCTGCTGACACCTTGATCTTGCACTTCCAGCCTCCAGACTATGAGACAATGAATGTCTTTGGTTTAAGCCCCTCACTCTGCAGTATCTTGTTACGGCAGCCCTAGCAAATGAATACAGATGCTGAAGAGCAGGAACCAGGCAGGAAGGCAGCAGCCAGCAAGGCTCGAGCAGGTCCATGTTTCGGGTGGGGAGCCTTCCTGGTCCCAGGTCCTCAGGAGAGCAAGCACAGTGAGCGCTCAATCCATGTTTGTTGAGTTAATTGCCTGGCATGGCATAAATACATTTGAGAACAAGCTGCCGACTTTTGGCAAACACAGGGTGGCCTCCGGCCCTGAACACGCAGAGCGCTTTGGGCACCTGTCAGAGGGTTTTGCAGAAGGAAGCTGGTGTGTGAGTGTGTGGAGGTGTGGGGATTGGTTGAGAGACCTCAGTACATTCTCTTCAATTCTCTTCTAAGCCTCTAATGCTTCCCCTTCCAGTGAGACTGATGTGAAGGCCCACCGGGAAATGAGCTGGGCACAGGGACGATGAGGACCTGGATATGTTGAGCTGTAGGGAAGATGGAACAAGCAGTTCACAAAAATGCCATGTCTAGCTCTCAAAGCCTGGCACCAGGAGCCAGACACCGTTTGTATATGCTTGTGTGTGCGCGCATGTGAGTGTGTGTGTGTGTGTGTGCATGCGGTATGTGCTGCACCTGGCTTGGGGCAGAGAGCAGGGACCTGGAGAGAAGATCCATGAATGACGCTTGAACCCTTGACGGTTTGTCGATGCTCTGCTGCCAGACTTCCTGCAGCCCTCCCAGTGCACTCCCAGAACTGCTGAGCCCAGCAGGGCTACCACCAGTCTTAGGAGAAGAGGGTGAGAATTCCCCATAGCAATGTTTTGCAAACTTGAATACAATCCTTTCAAAGGTCAAGAACACTCTTATTGGGCCTGTGTCGACTTCAGTTATTGCTGCTTAAACAACAACTTAACACAAACATTAAAGTTTATAACTATAAAACAAAAACAAATGTATAAATTAAATACAAACACAATTACAACAGCAATAAAACTCAGATTAACAATATTAATTTTATGTGACTGTCAAGCTTGGTGCTTGCAAAAACCAAGTTGCCTGCTAAGTGAATACGGGACTGAATGCGAGGCAGAATCTCCTGGGGTGATGGATCCTCACTGCCATGTGCCGACATGACGCCAATTTCCGGCATGGACAGTATGGATGTGTATTAAAGCCATCACGTCACCTCGATCGCCAACCTAAATGCAAACGGCACAGGAGTCAGGTGCTACCAGGTATTTACAAGGTGCTTATCCAGGTAATTCATGTGCTTTAGAATTTTTTCTAGATCTTCCCCAAGTTTTAAGAATTCCATTAGGGAGCATGGAGAGCCCGAGGGTTGCTCGTGGGACCCCTGTTAGAGAAATACAGCCTGGGAGTACCCATGTGGAACATCCCTCACTCATTCCACAGACACTCACCCACTGCTTCCCCACACCCAGGGCCTGCGTTCAAGCAGGAGGGACACAGAGATGACTGATAGCCAGTGTCCAGTCTTGGGGATCAGACAGCCCAGCAGGGACATTTACTTAAGCATCAATGATGCTGTACGTATAGGTTTGTATAGGAAACTGTGGGGTTCTGAAGAGGGGGTTCTAGTGCAACCTTTTGGAGCTTGAAAGTCCTCCTGGAAGAGGAGATGCCTCCAAGCTGAGTCTTGAAAGGATAGAAACCTAGCAGCCTCCTGGAGGGGCAGTTAGCATAGACAGCTGAGCTAGGACTGGGGCTCTGCATTTTTAGGATAAAGGTTACCCTTATGAACAGGGAAAAAAGGGTTTATTTTGCCCTGTAGAGAGCTTACCCCTCGTCTCCACAATCTTTACCTTGGGCAGTTAATGGTTCAGCAAGTTCATCAACAGAGCCATTCATTGACTTAAAATTTGTCTCTCTCTATTTTAATAATAACATTTTTGGAAAGGTCATGTAAGAAGACAATACCAGCCTTTTACATGTTAGCATGAATTAGTTCATCGGTTAGCTATAGGTTCAGAAAAAGTCCCCGAGGGAATGGAAATAGAGTTTGAGCAGGACTATGGAAGAGAAGTTGGACCAGATCTTGGAGCTCACCTGCAGAGGGGTGGGTGCCAGGAAGAGGGAAACATACCCTGAAGAGGTCTCATCTCTCATCCATCTTTGTGTGGAGTGGGGTGCACGCAGGTGTGCAGGTAAGGGGGTAAAAGCGTAGGTAGGGAGGCAGCCTCAGCTTTCTCTGCCCTGGAAGAAGCTCACTCCAGAGGCCGCACAGAGGACTAACTCCCTGCATGCTGCTCTCATGCAGCCAGGAGGAGTGGGAGGAGCGACCTGGCTGGTCTGTGACGGAGGCCTGAGCCTGGGCCCAGCGACTGCCTGGGCTCCTGCAGCCATCAGCCCGGCTTCCCCTTTGGCCAGCCCTGGCTGTATTCAGGCCAGTGTTTGGGAGGAGGCTGAGCAGTCCTGACTCTGATTTTCCTGGTCCAGGGTAACTGACAGCAGCGCTCAGCCGGCCCCGGCTGAGTCCAGAAGGAAACAGCACTCCTCCGCAGAAACAGAGTGGATGCGAGAGGAAAGTCAGGCTGGCAGTGGGAGACTCGGCTTGAAGGCGCCTAATCGGAAAGCAGCATGCAAGGTGGGTGCCAGGCAGCGTGCTGACCTGGGCTGATGTAAGACAATCAGCAGCCGATTTGCACTTGGACATGACTCTCTGAATCTTGTAAGCCCTCTTCTCACAAAATCCCAGAAGCCCTCTGTTGCCCCAGAGTACTGTGTCAGTGACTGCCACTCACCCTGTCTCTGTTCCTCCACGGCAGCATGACTGGCATTTTGCGCGGATGTTATTCCCCAGGCAGGACTGCCCACTGCATTGTAGAACATTCACATCATGGCCTCTGCCCCGGATGCCAGTTGTGCACCCACCTCCAATATCATTGTAACTATCAAAAATGCCCCACACATTTCCAAAGACCCCTAGGGGGCCATGCTGTCCACTGAAGGGAGCCACTCCTGTCTCCCCAAGGATAGGCTCTGCCCAGCTGGATCACTGGCCCTTCCTTATCTGATTAACCTAAGGTATTAAGCACCAACAGTGCACAGTGGGGGTGGAGCAGGAAGACCAGGACAGGCTTGTCCACTGAGGGGTGTGATGGAGGCTAAGGGGCTGGGTGGAGGCCTCTCAGCAAGTTCTGGCATGAAGGCTGCTGCCAGCTTCAAATCTCCCCGGCCCCATAAGGGCTGTTATTTAGGAGTATCTGAAATGCACCAGAGGGGAGATGTGTCTCTTCCCAGACTCCTCTTTGTTTCTCAGTCTCAGAGGATTACGGGTTTTCTCAGTTCTCTTATTGCCCGTTGTTTTAGGATCAGTTGCCCCTTTCTTTGATAGCTGACCTTGGAGACTGGGCCTCCAGGGACAGCACAGTCTCCTGACTCCCCTCTCCCATCTCTATTTGCCAGCCGCTCTCATTGGCCCCCTCTTTGGCTGCTCTTTCAAATAATAACCTGCCTTCCTCTTCCCTCCTCTCCCTCCCTTCTTCCCTTCTGTTATGGGCTGAACTGTGTCTCCCTCAAAATCCATATGTTGAAGTCCTAAACCCCAGGACCTCAGACAGTGACTGCATTTGGAGACAGGGCCTTTAAGGAGGTAATTAAACTAAAATGAGGTCAATAAGGTGGGCCCTAATCCAATATGACTGGTGTTCTTGTAAGAAGAGGAGATTAGGACACAGACACTCACAGAGGAAAGACCACGTGAAGACCCAGGGAGAAGATGGCCATCCACAAGCCAAGGAGAGATGCCTCAGAAGATACCAATCCTGCTGACACTTTGATCTCAGACTTCTAGCCTCCAGACTGTGAGACAACCCACTTCTGTTGTTTAAGCTCCCCAGTCTGTGGTATTTTGTTATGGTGGCCCGAGCTTCCTTCCTTTCTCCATTTACTAATTCACTGATGCACCCCTGAAATGCTTATCGATAGCCTACCATGCATGGGCCACTGTGTAGGAGTGGATTTTCTAGGGCTCGGCACTCAGCCCTTCTCTCATCTCAGAGGATGGATCCTGGACAACGGCATTCGTCTCCAAGGCACCCCATGTCCACGTCCACTTGAGGATGAGTCAGTCGTCTTTCTCTGTCTCTACCCTCACGTGAGTTATAGACTCTAAAATTCAACATTTCTCTTAGACCTTCTGTCAATAGTATTGGACGTGTTAGACTCAGTGTAGCCAAATCTGCTCTTCCCCCAGTGGTCCCCTCTCTGTGATAACTGGGGGACCCTTGTGACATCTCCTCTCCTTCACTGATGGCACCCACCATCGTTGGGGTGAAGTACAAACCCTGGGTCCTGGCATTTGTGGGCGTCTAGGGCTTTGCTCCTGCCTGTCCTTCCGTCCACATCTCACTTCCCAGATACAACTGGCCTTCCAGGCCCCCAGAGGCCACCTACGGGAAAGTCCTGTGTCCTTTAGCCTCTGTGCTTTGACACACATTGTTCCCTCACCTGGAACAAGGCCCTCATCCTCTGTTTGCAGACTTTCCCAGCATCCTTTAAGCTTCAGTTCAAGGGCTACCTTCACTGTAAGTGTTTTCAGCACATTGACTAGGAAGATGTAGTGGGCATGGCCTCCGTTGTGGTCAGTGATATAATCAGTTTCTAATCCTGCCCTCATTCCAATCCCTTCCACTTAGAGCCTTCTAGAATCTGGGGGTCATTGCTTTCTGTATGCAGCCAGCCTGCTGAGTCCCTGACACTAAGCTCACAATCCCTGCTGAGGTCATGGAATGACCCCAATTTATCACGGTCACTGGTGAGGTTGGTGTGGAGAAGCTGTTTGTATCTAAACACACCGTCAGTCTTATAGCTTCACATTTCTTTACCTTTAGGAGAAAAACCAGTGCACCCCACACCCCTTCCCCCGCTGTGCAGGGGAAAGATGGTGCAGGTTCATGAAAGTTCCACCACTGGTAGCTCATGGCTTTTCCTTCTCATTGGATGGACATATCCTCTGTAACCACGATCTCTTCTTTCTTACCCTCTTCCCCCATCAGTCAGACCTGAAAGTCCTTTTATCCTCTTTGTCCACTCCCTTTTAGTGAGAATTCAAGTGTGTAACTACCTGCTTCTAGCAGTAAAATGCTTGTGAGCAGTGTGGAAGAGGAAATCTTAAAAATTACTTCTCTAAATCCAGACTGAACAAGCAACACAGAAATCTGCTGAACACCTGGGTGCTGGGGGGGGGGGGGTTACTTTTCCTTGGTGTTTTTAGCTGCGCACAAAATCAAGCTAATTACAAAACCACGCATACTCTTTCATTTTGGACTCAGGTTTTAGCAAACAACTGAATAATGAAAGAGAAGAGAGACCTCCCCTCCCCGGCCTGCCGTAGGATAGCAGAACGCATTTATTTTGAGGGAATTTGGATTTCTAAGATGCTTCCAGTGACGACTGGAGGAATCAGGATTAGTTGAGTAGGGGCTCCATTATTGTCCACAGGAACCTGGATCAACTCCAGAACTGTCTGAACCCTTGTCCAGAAACCCCAGACGGGGGGATTTTTAGAAGAGGTAATTTAAAAAAAATAATTGAATTGTATTATTCTTCTAATTCAGAACACAGCTGGACCTGATAGAATCAGAGGTTGGACAAATAAGTCCTAAGCTTGTGAGTGAGTGGGCAGGCAGCAGGGCAAAGGGAAGTATCTGAAACACTCTTGCTATTGTAGCCCAAACCAACCAAAATACTGAGGTTCATCTGGGTCATTGGCTGGGTCTCCCCTGGGGACCAGGTAAATTTCCCTATTCCTGTGTCATGCAGCAAAGGTCTTACCAAGATGGTCTGGAGATGATTTGGAAGCTGAAAAGTACTGAGAAAACACGCAGCTGAAAAGAGAACAATGTTGTGTATCACAGAACTGCAAGAAAAGCACTTTCCAACCCCAAATCTCCAGCACAGCTCCAGTTTTGGCAAAGAGAAAGCAAGGCAAAGGACAGGTATTTAGCTCTAATGCTGGATTGAATGTCTGCTTGGTTCTGCAGGCAGAGACTGATATTTAGAAATGATACAATGTCCAAAGCAAGAAATAGCTCCTCCACGTGTGTGGGACCCTTCTACTTACCACCAGCTGGCAGAGTAAATTGCAAGCACAAAGTTTGAGGTGGGAGGTCACGGATGACACCCAACAGTCCTGCCGCTTCCTCAGCTTCCAGCCCTCGTGCAGTCACGCTGACATGCCATTTTACATGTGTGACGTTCACCTGGAAAATGAGGTTCAGAGAGGTTACATTGCCCAAGGACCCACAAGTGGTACCCACGGTGGGACACTTTCAGAACGAACCCTTCTCTTCCGGGTCCCACCAAGCACTGTCTTCAGTGCACAGCACACAGTCAGAACCCAGTTGCCCGTTCAGTCACTGGTGGCCCACAGAGCCCTGGACAGGTTTTTGGTCCTATTTGAGCCTGAGACCTCACAAGGATGGGCTGTGAGGCTCAGTTGCTCACATGTGCAAAGTAGCTTCTGACCTCTGGTCTGGAAGTCTCCCAGGAATGTTTGCATTCCTAGGTTACAGGATCCAGTTTGACACCAGTTCTTGTCCTCACTTCTTGTTCTTGGCATCAGACCCAGGGGCCTCGCAGCTAGCTCACCATCGGCTCCTCAGGTCCTTTCACCATCCTGGTGGAGGGGTGGGGGTGCTCCCTCCAGTCCAGCTGCCTTGATGGTCAGCCAGTCCCTGAAGGGCCCTGCTCTGTGTGAAGGTCTCCTAGCTAGAAGTGCCCTGTGGGGACCCTGGGACCCCAGGAAGTGCCTGGGATTTGCAGAGATCACAAAGGCCTTGCACCCACTGTCCTGGGCTGCAGGGGTGGATGGTCCCTCTGAGACACACCCTGGGGCTCAGCACCTGTGCTCACTACCTCTCTCTCTAAGCCTTCCCCACCCCTCCTCACTGCCCTTAGAGGGAAGGAGATGGGGATCCTGTTCTCCTCCTCCTCCAGGGACCCACTCCCAAACAGGGCCCACCTTTTCTGGAGCCCCACAAAGACCTCCCCAACAGACACACATGAAGCATCCCTCCCACACACTGTTCTTGCTCCAGAGATCCTGGACTGACACCCCGGTCAGGCTCACAGCCCAAGTTTAGAGCTATGGTGACGAGATCAGGCACTGCTCAGAGGGAGCTGGGCTGAGTGGCCTTGTCACAAGCCCCCGGCTGTGTGACCTGGGTCGGCTCCTCCATCTCCCTGCCTCTGCTTCTGTGTCTATAATAATAATGGTAATGACGGCTGATACTCATGGCCAGGGGCAGTGCCTTAACTGGAACTGTCTCACTTGATCTTCTCAAATACTCTGTGAGGGACATGCCCACTTCCCCACAGAACAAATGGAGGAAACTGAGGCACGTGGCGATTAAGGAGCTGTCCCAGGGTCTCACAGTGGCAGGATTCAGTGACATGGTACAAAGTACCTAGCCCAGGCCTGTGGCTGAGGGCACCCTAAGTGATCACTGTTGTCACACTCTGAACTTATCTGTGTGGACCTTCTCAATTTTCAAAGGGTCCCCATCCCAGACATCCTCCCCCCACTCCTCCCCCGCCCCCCAAGTTCAGCTGCTCCTGGGCTCCCAAAGGTCCCTGTGGAGTGGCTGCAGGAGGCCCCCTATGTAGCAGGTCAGTGTTAGGTCAGGGCAGCCACTGCCTTTGGTAGTTTCTCCCACCCCACCCGAGGCTCCAAGAAGCCCTCTCCTTAGCAACAACTGCGTCTGATGCAGGGACCGCCAATCCTGTTGCAGCTCTGTCTGCCCTATGTCTGAGCGATCACCTCTCAGAACCTCAGTTTTCTCATCTGTGAAGTGGGGGTGGGGACATGAGACGCCCGAGGTCGCTGAGCGAACCGATGCGCGGGGGCGGCGCCCTTACCCAGGGCGGCCCGAGGCAGGCACCCAGAAGCCGCGGCCCAGCGGGGCGGGCCGCCCGAGGGGCGGGCCGGGGCCGGGGGCGGGCGCGGGGCGGGCTGGCCGGCGGCGAGGCCGGGCGGGCGGCGGCGCTGCTCCGAGTGCCAGCGCCGGGCGGCGGCGGGGAGATGCGGCTCGTGGCTCTGGCGGCGGCCGTGCTGCTGGCGCGGGCCCCGGCCCCGGGTAAGCGCGGCGGGCCGGGCGGACGGGACCCCGCGGGGGGGCGAGGGCAGTCGCGCCGGGAGGCCGGGGCTCGGGGCTCGGGCCTGGCCGAGAGGCCCCTCCGCCTCGGGCCGCCCCCTCCCCGTGCAGCCGGCGGGCGCGGGGCTGCGCTGTCCCCGGGGCTCCCCGCGGACGCCGGGCCGATGGCGCGGGTGGCGGCGCCCCTTCCCCGCTCGCCGGGCTCCCGGCTCCGCAGGGACGCGCGGAACAGCCCCCGTGGCCCTCCCGGCCAGGCCGCGGAGTGAAGGTTTCCGCACGAACGCGCCAGCCCCAGGTGCTGGTTTGTTTTCCTTTTTCTCCGCAACTGTCAGGATCCACAACTGTTGGCAGGTTAGTCTGGGCAGCAACTCCTCTGGAACTCTCTTCGGAGAGCCCCGCAGAAGACCCGGTCAGAAGAGGCTGGATCTGCTCCGGGCGGCCGCTGGGGACTGGGGACTTGTCCGTGGGCGTCGTGCGATGCCCAGGCCTGGTGGGACAGGGGGGTGTCCACGGCTGGATGAAGCGCCCTGCCTAAGGGGCAGCCGCCGCCCACACTGCTGGCTTTCGTTTGGGGTTTCTGCTCTCCCTTCTTAGTTGCTGAAGAATTTTCTCTCTATTCCCCGGGGCCTTACCTGCCTGCCTCAGGGCTGGAAGGGGCCCTGCTGGCTAGAATAATAAGTATATCAATGGTTCTCACGTTTCCTGGGTGCCTACTGGGTGCCAGGTGTAGTGCTACACATTCTCTCATTTAATCACAACACTTCAAAGTAATGACGACAAGAGCAAATGTTTATATATTCAGGAGCTTTGCAAACATTAACTCAGTTAAACTTGCCATTGATTTCTGAGGGAGGTGATATTATTAGGCCAGATTTTAGGTGAGGAAATGGAGGCACAGGTCCATGAATTGAGGGGCCTTAAGTCACAAGGCTTGTAAGTGGTGGAGCTGGGATTTGAACCCGGGAAGCCTGGCTCTAGACTCTGTGCTCCTACTGGCTAAGCTGTGTTGCCATTGTTTTGTAAATAAGGGAGATGAAGCTCAGAGTTAAGTAATTTTCCCAGGGTGACCCAGCTACCAAGTGGTGGAGCTGGCATTTGAGCCAGCATAGAGCAAAGTCTGGGAAGGAGTGACTTGGATCACAGTGGGAAGAAATTCACCCGTTGTTCCCCGGCTACCAGTGCAGTGGCGCTTCCAGTGAACCTGGGATTGGTGCTGTGGGAAGTGTTCCTTTCTCACTTGTCACTGTCTTGGCTGACAATGATGGAGGTTCAACGGGGATGGTTGGGCCAGGCCAGCCCTGGTGGCCTGCGTGGAGTAGCCAGCAGCCATCGAGATCCCTGGGGCACAGGGGTCTTCCTCCTGGGGGCTCCAGGACCACTTTCCTGATCGCAGGTGCTGTCAGAGAGGGCGCCCCCAAGAGTGGATTTTGGAGGTCAAGGACGTCCTTCTATTGCCAGGAGACCTTAGGAACCTTGAGAGCTGGAATTCGGGACCCTTTAGAGTCCGCCCTGGCTGTGCCCAAGGTCGCTCCTTGGATAATGATGACAGCTCCTGCTTGTGCAGCACTCACCGTGTGCTACCCACTCTTCTAAGTGTTTCACCACGACGCCTCATCACGATTCCCCAGGGGAGGGCCTGGGGGAGCCACTGTAGATGAAAGTCTGGGCTCTCAACCCCTGCACTTTTCTACCTCTTTATTTTGGAGCGGAGCAGAATCTTAGTGATCACCTGGCCACACCTCTCATTTTACAGAAAAGGAAACTGAGGGGCAAAATATTTAATAAAAGACAAACCGTGGTCCAGAGTGGTGGTTGAGAGTTGAGTTGGAAGCCAGATCGCCTAGATTCTGCTTCCAGCCTTGCCACGTTCTGTGTGAGCTTGAGCAGGTGGCTTAGCCTCTCTGTCTCAGCCCTCTTGTCTGTAAAAGGGGGATAAACATAGTATGAAGGTAAATTGAGAAAATACATCTAAAGTGCTTAGAACAGTGCTCGGCGAAGAGTTCACACCCAGCACACGTTCGCCTTTATTGTTGGCTAAGCCCACGTGTTTGTCCCAGATGAGAGCTGTTTTCAGGTGATGGGCTTCATATGAATGCATGTCCCCATGGGCTGGGTCTCGGAGCACCTCTCCTTGGTGCTCGGAAAACTGGCTCCTGCTGCCGTGGGTTTTTAAATAATACAGTTGTATTTCTTTCAGAGATTTATTTGTCATGAATTCAGACTCTCTCTTTAATGAGAATGAGATTTTCACTGCAAAATGGTACAATTTACATTTCTTCTAAACGTAGAGGCTCCTGGCTCCCTGAGGTGAGAGGAGGCAGTTTGTTCAGGACAGAGAAGGAGTGTGGGGCACAGAGCCATTAGCACATCACTGGCCAGGGTGGGACAGACAGACCCCAGCCGTGCCCACCTCTGCATCCCAGGCAAGGCAGGTGTCTTGTTTCTGTTAGAAGTCCTACAACTCTCCTGCACCTGGAAGTTGCTGTCCTTCGTCTCAGGATGAGTACCAGAGGGAGAGGGAGAGGCTGTGGACTAGACGAGTGGGTTGTGTCCTGTTTGGCTCCATGGATGTCCTTTTAGGCTGTTTGAGAGCTGTGTCAGTCCTTTTCATGACATTATCCAAATGAGAACAAGAGGGTTGGACCCCATAAATCTTATCCACAGGAATATAATGTTCACCCACAGGCAGAACCAGCTATCTAATTTGTGGAATCCAGTGCAAAATGAAATGTGGGGCCTCTTATTTAAAAATTATTAAAATTTCAAGAGAGTGACAGCAGAGACAAAACCAAGTGGGGGGACTCTCCAAGTGTAGGGCCATGTGACTGTAGATCCTATACCCAAGAAGCTCCCCCTGCTGACAGGTCAGCGTGTGTCACTTTCTGTTGCCCCCCTACCCCGCCCGGCTCTCAGGCACGCACACCGTTGTGTTTTAAAGGTGTTTTCTCATTGGAGGCCTACACTTGCCACACAAGGCAACATCTTCCCATTTTTCAGATGAGGAAACTGAGGCTCTAAGTGCCTCACACCTAACAGAACCAGGTTTCCAACCCGGTTTTGTCAAATGCTAACCCCTGGTTCTCTGCCCAGCCCCCGCCAAGCCACTGGGAAGGCCCGGCACCTTGGTGCCCCGCCCACATGGGGCAACTGGGGCTACCAGGTAACAGAGCATGTGCTTGTTGAAGGAATAAGCTTCCCTGCAGCAGGAGCCTCCTCCTATGTTGGGGTCAGTCTCTTCCCTGCCCATGTTGTCATATTCCTCCTTTAAGAACTGGCCTTGGAGGTCCTGATTGGGGTGGAAAGTCCCCTCCTGCACTCCATCTGCAGACACGGGTGGCTGCCTGGGCCACGGTGCAGAGCACTTCACCAGAGGACACTGATCTTTCTGTTTCCAGCCTGCACCAGGTGCCTCCTGCCTCAGGGTCTTTGCACAGGTGGACCCTCTCCCAGGAACATCATTCCTCACCACTGTCCTGAATTTTATTTCATTAACTCCAGTTCAGCCTTCAGCTCAGGGTCACCTCCCCAGTGTCTCTTTTTTCACTGACCCTGCAGACTAGATCAGGATCTTGCCGTGATTTTCATAGGCCCTGCATCTCTTCTATATAGCTTGTGACACTGTTCGTAGTCACTTACTCCTGTGTCTTTTGCCTTGCATACTGGACTCAGAGCTCCACGAGGGTTAGGGGTGCCGTCTTCTCACAGTGCGTGGCATGTGGCTGTTGCTCAGCAAGTGTTTGTTGAGTGACTAAGTGAACACAGCTATGCTGGGGCACAGGCTGGAGGAAGCGGGAACTCTGCGTGCGGAGGTGCCAGAGGGTAGACCCTCCCACTTCAGTTCCCTGCAAGGCAGGATCACAAAGCAAGGAATGGAGTTCTCTCTGGGCCAGGATGACTTTGACAAATCTCTCTCCTAGTCCAGGAGAGAGGAGACTCTGCCTGCCTGGGGCTGCTCCCTGTCCTTACCTGGTGTAGGAGGGTCTCCGGACACCACCCTCCCCTGTCTTGTAGCTGGCGTGGCCCGTCTTTGCTCAGCTTGGCCTGTTGCCCCACAGGGTGTGTGCTGTGTCGTTCAGACTGACCGAGACACAGAAGGAGCACTGCCCTCCAGGCACCTGCCTCCAGATGTTGGTGTTGCCCTGGCTTCCACCATCCTGACCCCACTGCTGTTTTCTCCGCTGAGCCAGAGGGGGCCTGATGACTGCAGTGGGGCAGAAGCCCTGTGATGCTCTCTCCCAGGATTTAACTAAACATCCGGCTCAGCTAACATTGGCTAGGCTCTGGGTCCTCTCCCTGCATTTTCTTGCCTCCCTCCGGCGTGCCACCTCTCACAGCTGCATGCATACGAGCCGCGTTTGCTGGGTTTAAGGTAGCCATCTCTAGTGTGGAGGGGAGGGTGTTACCTGGGGCACCTGGTTTCCTGAGAAAGCTGATCACAGACACGAGGACACCCACGACCTGAGAGCCTGTGTCCACTAGCAAAGCTTTAAGACTGAGGGGCCCTTGAGCATCACCATTTCGATCACAACCCCCATACCCTTGTGTTGAAAGTGGGTGTAAACATCTGGGTTGTGGCAGATGTAGGGAGGAAATGACCCTTCCTGTGAACAGGTTGTATTGGTTTGCCAGAGTTGTCATAACAAAGTGCCACAGACTGGGCGGCTTAAACAACAGAAATTTATTTCTCGTAGTCCTGGAGGCCAGAAGTCTGAGATCAAGCTGTTGACAGAGTTGGTTTCTTCTGAGGCCTCTCCTTGGCTTGTAGATAGTGGTCTCCTCCCTGTGTCTTCACGTGGTCTTCCCTCTGTGTGTGTCTGTGTCCTAATCTCCTCTTCTTATAAGGACACCAGTTGTATTGGATTAGGATCCATCTTAATGGCCTCATTTTAACGTAATCACCTCTTTAAAGACCCTATCTCTAAATACAGTCACACTCTTAATACTGGGGTTAGGACTTCAGCATATGAATTTGGAGGGGATACAGTTCAGCCCGTAACAAGGGTCTTTGTGCTTCAACGGGAGAAACCTGCTTGAGCCATTTGTAAGAGAATTTGGGGCTAAGTGAAGGCAGAGAGGCGCACTGGTCAAGAGAAAAGGAGAGCTC
This sequence comes from Tapirus indicus, assembly GCA_031878705.1. Lineage (NCBI taxonomy): Eukaryota > Metazoa > Chordata > Mammalia > Perissodactyla > Tapiridae > Tapirus > Tapirus indicus. The sequence goes on from CM062921.1 coordinate 80,090,901, forward strand.
AGCTTGGGGAGTTGGTTCAGTCCACCCCGTTTCGTGAGAGCTGCTGACTCCTGGCCTGAGCTGCAGAAGTGGAAGGGTTGCTTGTTTGCCTCTAGGATGGAATCTGGCCTCCCATGGGGACTAGAGCACTTGGCAGGGTCTCCTGGTTTCAGTCACTATAAATAATCCCTTCTTCAAGCAGCGTTAATAGGAGGAGACTGGGGTGTGGGGTCCCGGCTGCTGCGCTCTCATCCCACCCATCTTGTTTCCATTTCCTGCCTTCCCCAGCTCTCCTTGACTCCAGTGGGGAGCCCTTGGGGGCTGCTGGAGCTGGACTTCAATTCTGAAAGCCAGCTGCTGCATCTCTGCTGCTCTCCGCCTGCTGAACCCCTGGGCAGCTGTTGGAGTGGGGTCAGCCTGGGGTTCCTGGCTGTGTTGCCGCCCACCAGGGAGCTCCCGCCACGGGGGCCCATGTGGACTTTAGACGGGGCCTTAGTGGTTGGGAAATGCTCTGGTCTAGTTCAGTATGGCGTATGAGCAAGGTGTAGGACAGGTGGGCGAGATGCAGGGGACACGGGGGGGGGGTCAGTTGCTCTTCTTTTGTCCTGTGTGAGTGACATACGTGGACAGTGAGATTGTTACCAGAGAGCATGTGCCTTCCGTGGTTACCTGTATTCTCTGAGTATCTCCCTGGGCTGGCTTTGTCCCTTGTCACCGTGGACATGGAAGACCTCACTCTTGTTCACAAGCTGCTTAGAGTCCAGACAAGCATCATCCTTTTTCTTCTGAATTTACTTCCATGTATTCTTTTAAGGTAACGAAAGACTATCATGGTGTGCTGAGCTGAATAATGGTCCCCAAATGGTGTCCTAATCCCTGGAACTTGTGGATATTACCTTATATGGCAAGAGGCGCTTTATGGATGTGGTTAAGGGCCTTGGAGTATCCTGGTGGGCCTGGCTTCTAAGAGATGAGAAAGAAACTTAAAGAAAATTGGCCTTCAAGTCATATCTCTCCAGGTGTTCAGTTTATTAAATCAATAACAGAAATCATACAAGAGGATGACCTTATTGCCTGGATTTTTACAATGAAGAATATTTTTTATATGGCACCCTCCCACAGGGCCTTATCTTTTTTGATCTCACAGCCTCTTCGCAATGGAAGTTTGAAGTTTCAAAAAAGAAAAAATGGAGGTCAAGTTTCTTTGACCTCTTTTTTCATCCTTCCTCTTTACTTACCTGCAGTATTGACCAGGGTTCAAAGCTTTTGGTGACTCTGACCTCAGGGCCCAAGTCCCTTCATGTGACCAGAAGGGGACATTTGGGGACACTTGTGGTTTGGGAGGACCCTAGGGACACCTGCTTGTGCAGTGGGGTGGGCAGGGAATGGTGCTTCCTGGCGTTGTGCACTGGTAGCGCAGTGGTGAGGATGTGGGGCCTGGCGAGAAGACAGCCCTGCTTGGACATCCCTCCTATGAAGTGTCCTTTCTGGGCTTGGCCTGCCTGGGAATGGCTCCACCCATGAGCTCCAGGGGAGCACAGCCACTTTGCATAGTCCCTGTGGACACCAGGCAGTGCATCTCCTGGAGAAGATAAAGCGCTCAGCCTCTGTGAGGTCTGCTGGTCTGGGTAGACGCTGGAGTGGGTCTCTCAAAGGTCAGCTTGGGGCAGAATGGTGGCTGGGGAGGGGCAGCCCTTCGGGTGGATCTAACTAATAAAAACCAAAGGACAGGAAGTAGTGGACCGGGCCTGGAATCCTGGAGCATCTTTTGGGGTGCTGGTAGGTTCTGTCACCCCTCTCTGTTCCGGGGCTCATTCATTCTTTCTTCCTGCTCGTTAACTCTGAGACGGTGGTCATGAGTCCAAAGAGACTTAGAGCAAGAAACTGAGAAACCCTGTGGTTTCAGCTCCCTGGTACTAGCTGAACATTCGCCTGACCAGTACTGATTCCTCCGCCTTGGTTAGAGCTGAAATAGCTGAGACAGGTCAGGGTGCTTAGAAAGGCAACTCCCAGACCCACAGCGTCGCCCACTCAGGCAGGTGATGAAGCTGACTGAAGCGGACCTCCGGGAGGCGGGTGGGAGGGATGGATGTGCACTGGAAATGTTTAGGAGTTGCCAAAAATCCAAATCTTCATGTGAAATCTCCTGAATTTTGAATGTCAGCAACTAAATCAAAAATTTTTAAAAATAAGTCTCGGCCAGGTGGTCAGTGGCAACCCAAGTGGACGGGATCATCTCACAGAGGAGGATGTGGGAGCCCACGGAGGCTCCCCCGAGAAGGAGCCCTCCTTCTGGCCATCACGAAGGCAGAGAGTAAGCATGGAGGGCCTGCCTCTCTGGCCACGCAGATCACCCTGGCTCCTGGAAAAAGACGTGTCCACCTGGGGAAACGAAGTGGCCTTCCTCATTTTCTTCCTTCCTTTTTTCTCTGCAGAGGTCTACGGGGCTCTCAATGTCACTGTGTCCCCAGGGCCTGTGGTTGACTACCTGGAGGGGGAAAACGCCACTCTTCTCTGCCATGTCTCCCAGAAGAGGCGGAAGGACAGCTTGCTGGCCGTGCGCTGGTTCTTCGCACGCCCTGACTCCCAAGAGGCCTTGATGGTGAAGATGAGCAAGCTCCGGGTGGTGCAGTACTATGGGAACTACAGCCGCAGTGCCTTCCGGCAGAGGTTGCGACTCCTCGAGGAGGGGCGTGGGACGCTCTACGTGCTCTCCATTTTGACCCTCCGGCCAGCAGATCAAGGGCATTACATCTGCAAAGTCCAGGAAATTAGCAAGCACAGGAATAAGTGGACGGCCTGGTCCAACGGCTCCTCAGCGACAGAAATGAGAGGTAAGTGCACTTCCGCTCCCTGGGAGAGGTCGAGGGGACAGGTCAGTGGTCCTGCCTCCAGTCTGCCAGGCAGGGGCCCCAAGGATGGCTCTGCTGGGCTTGAGCACATCTTCTGGGCCCCTACAGGCCACCATCACATGAGCCAGGCTGTAGGGATGGGGATAGATCTTTACGTGGACGCTGGAGCTGACTTGTGTTGTAGAAGTGGAAGCAAGGAGAGAAAGGAGCAAGTGCCTGGTCCCACGCCGCCTAGCCCACCCTCTGGGCAAAAACTCTGTGTGCTTTGCCTCCAGCTCAGGTCTGTCCAGCCTTGATTGCTTTGGCCGTGGGGTGCCAAGCGCCCTTGGGAGGAGGCACACATTGGGAGGTCCTGACGTCAGCTGCCACACTTCTGGGCAGGGCAGGCTGGTGGCTCTGATCCATTGCCCAGAGGAATTGATCCAGGTCTCAGGCAACAGCTCACTGAGAAATTCATCCGAAAGTGGGCCAAGGACTAGAGGTAGCCCGCCCCTTCCTGGAGACAGATAGGAGGCGTGGGCCACGTTCCGGAACATCTTAGCCACCAAGTATCATATTTGAGGGTTATCATTTTTTATCACACATGTGCTATTCAAGAAGACACCTCTCACAATTTTAATAAGACTTTCTACTGTGCACTAAAATTACATCTTTGATGGCTTTGAACTTGAATTTGGTCTGACACAAGATCAGGAGGGTCACAAAGTAAAGCTGATGGTCTCAAGCATGAAAAAGAATCTAATTTTATTATGTACCTGTAATACAGTGTTAAAGGCATTAGTGATGTTGTTTTGATAAGCTTTTTTTGAGGGGGTAAAACTTAGTTGTGAAAAGGTATTTTTAGTATCCTATATGAATAAGGGACATGTTAAAGTGAATAATTTATGTGGGTAGTCTTTAAGCAGTCCAATTTTGTCTTTGGAGTTTGTCTATTGTAATGTTCTTAAGCACAGAATGATGTATGATCTGAAATGTTGTGAACTTTTCCTCCTTAAGCAAATTGATTCAAGAAAACAAATGACTATTAGTATAAATATGTATTTTGGCACAGAAAACAGGAAAATACATCAGTTGAGCAAAGGGAATCCAGAGGGAATCCACTGAAGATCACTTGGCTCTGAACCTAAAATCTTATATGTGTCCTTTTTATGCCCGTGTATTCTGGAGTCGTTCACTGAATCTCTTGGTACTGACAGCTCTGCCAATTAGATGAAAAGCTTCCCTACCTTCAAGTGAGTGCAGTCACCTAGTTCATTATTTAATGTGACCCTACTTTCATTGAGTGAAGCTGGGTTCCTTCTAGAACCTTTATATGGGTACTTGCCCCAAAAGCTTGGGGTAGTGAAGTAAGACTTTACTGGAAATAAAAATCTCTTCCCCCCTTCTCCTTTCCACCTCCCCTCTCCTCTTTCTCCTCCTCCCTCCCTCCCCTTCCCTGTCTCTTCTCAGAAATCCCTTTCCCTTCTCCCTCTTCTTTTCCTTCCACCTCCTGTTCCTGCCCTTTCTCTCTTCCCCTCCTTCTCCCCTTCCTTGCACTCACTGTCTCTTTCCTTCTTCCTCTTTCCTCTCTGTCTCGTGCTCACTCCCGTGCATACCCTCTGATCTCTCACCTGGAAGTGGTTCTAACCTCACAGCAGAGCTGTGCTGCTCTGCCTCAGAGCTTCCTGTTCTTCATGCTTCCTAAGCCTCTGAGCAGGGCTGTGGTATTCTGACAGGAAGATTCAAAACCTTAGGAAGCAGTGACCATACCTTCTAGAATGTTCCACTCAGGCTTCCAGGGTACTGTGCCGAGGGGGTTAAGTTGAGGTAACCCCACATACGTGGCTTGAAAGCAGACTGGCTTGTTCAAGCTGGAGCATGTCTGCCCTAGGCTGGGGGGAGCATGCGGAGGTTTGACTCGCTGTCCTTCCTGGACAAGGCTCGGGACAGGCCTGTGGCTCCAGCCTCCTGGGGCGCCTTTCCCCAGGCCCTCCACCTTGCTCTAATAGTTGTTATATGAAAAACCAGAACAAAAACAAACAACACAATGAACAGTTCTGTGGACAAATATGTTTGGGTTGGAATATTAACGAGAAACTCTCAGAGGTGTTTTTGGAGTGAGTGCCCTTTCCCCTCGCTGGGCCCCACAGCCCTTCGTTTTCAACATGCTTACTTTTCTCTCCTCTGTCCTACATGTTCCTCAAGCCATCTACAGGAGAGGGGAACTTTTCTTGGGAATTCTTTCTAACACTACTCCCACCCCTGCCTTTGACCATGGACTATCGTGTTCTCCTTCTCACACTGTTCTTAATGTGGGATGAGATTGCTTGTCCTTCACTGTAAACTCCCAGAAAGAAAGTCTGGTGCATAGTCCCTTCTCATCTTGCTCTTGCAAATGGAGAGTTAACCCATGCTGATACATTTTAAGGGATGGTTCCTGGCGCAGAGCAAGTGTCATAGGACCGTTGGCTCTTATTATTTACCCTGATTTCCATATGTGGGTTGTTTTCCATTGCAAAAATAATATAGTTCAATTAGGAAAGCAAGGAAAAATACTGAGAGAGTTTAAAGAAGAGAATAAAAATGACTTGCAATATCTGTACCCAGGCATAACTTACCATTTCCGTATAAATCCTTCCAGTTGTTTTTATGCAAATAAAAATTAGAAACCTGCTTCCATTCATACTATAAATATGGTTTTGTGACTGGCTTTTCTTATGTTATTAAATAGTGTGCACATTTTCCCATGTTGTTAAATATGCTTCCATAACATAATTTTAATGGCAGAATAGTGTTCCATGATGTGGATGTACCACAATTTAGCTTCCTAGTTACTGTTACTGGACATTCAAGTTGTTTTAAATCCTTGTCAATAAAACTCCATGAATGTCCGTGTCCTTAGAATAAAGTCTAGGAAATAAGATTGCCTGGTACAGAAAGAACAAAGCTGGAGACATCCTGCTGCCTGATTTCAAATGATACTACAAAGCTATAGTAACTAAAACAGTATGGTATTGGCATGAAAACAAACACATAGATCAACGGAAGAGAATAGGGACCCCAGAAATAAACTCACACATATGTGGTCAATTAATTTAAAACAAGGAGCCAAGAATATACAATGGGGAAAGTGTCTTCAATAAATGGTGTTGGGAAAACTGGACAGCCACATGCAGAAGAATGAAACTCAACCACTATCATATACCAAACACAAAAATTAATTCAAAATGGATTAAAGACTTGAATGTAAGACCTGAAACCATAAAACTTCTAGAAGAAAACATAGGCAGTAAGCTCCTTGACATAGGTCTTTGTGATGGTTTTTTGAATCTGACACGAAAAGCAAAAGCAACAAAAGCAAAAATAAACAAGTGAGACTACATCAAACTAAAAAGCTCCTGTACAGCAAAGGAAACCATCAACAAAATGAAAAGGCAACCTATGGAATGGGAGAAAATATTTGCAAATCATACATCTGATAAGGGGCTAATATTCAAAACATATAAAGGACTCATACAACTCAATAGCAAAAGAAATCTGATTAAAAAAATGGGCAGAATATCTGAATAGACATTTTTCCAAAGGAGATGTACAGATGGCCAGCAGGTACATGAAAAGATGCCCTACATCATTAATCATCAGGGAAATGCAAATCAAAACCACAATGAGATACCCCTCACACATGTTAGAATGGCTACTGTCAAAAAGATTAGAAATAACAAGTGTTGGTGAGAATGTAGTGAAAAGGGAACCCTTGTACACTGTTGGTGGGAATGTAAATTGGTGTAGCTGCTATGGAAAACAGTATGGAAGTTCCTCAAAAAATTAAAAATAGAACTACCATGTGATCTAGTAATGCTACTTCTGGGTATTTATCTGAAGAAAAGCAAAACACTAACTTGAAAAGATGTATGCACCCACGTGTTCATGGCAGCATTATTTACAATAGCCAAGATATGGAAACAACCTAAGTGTCCATTGATGAATGAATGGATAAAGAAATTGTGGTATATATACTATGGAATATTATTCAGCCATAAAAAAGAATGAAATCTTGCCATTTGCAACAACATGGATGGACCTCAAGGGCATTATGCTAAGTGAAATAAGACAGAGAAAGACAAAGTCCATATGGTGTCTCTTATATGTGGAATGTAGGAAAAAAATAAACCAAGCTCATAGATACAGAGAACAGATCGGTGGTTGGGGGTGGTGGGAGAAATGAGTGAACAGTTTTTTGTTTTTTTTTCTTATTAGTTTAAAGAAAGAAAGAAAAAGAAAAGATTGCCGGGTCCAAAGGTATACTCAATTTCAAGATCAATACAATTTAGATTGATACAATTGAAAGAGGTGAGTTGACCTCTAGAGTAGTTCATGAATTTATATTCCCATCAGCACTGACAACGCCTTTTCCCCATGGACTGGTCTAATGTAATATATGTTTTTTGAGGCTGCTGCTGCTGCTGATGGTGGTGGTGATGGTGACTGTGAATTCCTGGAGCAATACCTGGTACACAGTTGACCCTCAACAAGTACCTGATGAGTGAGTGAAGTGCTCTTTAGTAGCACCCTTGCTGTGGATGACTCTGGGGTAGCCATGACTCGCTGAGTAACATCACCCTCTGGGATACCTCACCTCTCTTCCCCTGGGCCTGTTCCAGTTGCACATCTTATTTGAGGTCCCTCGTCCATCCTCCCTTTTCCGTCAGGCCTTCTCTGCGTGCCAGCCCATGGAGAGCTCTCCCACCCGTGGCATTGTGTTTTTGGCACTGTTTTCGCAACATTGTGCACTCAGTCCACTGTTTTTGTAAGTTGCTGTGGCACAGGGATGGAGTCAAAAAATAGTGTACATAAAAGAGTCAAACAATGTAAAAACTGCAATGTGAAAGTCTGTCTTTCCCCTGCTCACACCCTAATATCCCCATTTTCACTGCCGTCCCCAAGGGTAATCTTGATCGATGATTTGGTTTTATCTTTCAGGTTGCTATCCTATTGACATTCATGCATACCCACACACATGGATTTTAACAACACTACACTTAATGCTTTATAAGTATTGTTGATGACATTATATGTATTTTTTTTTGTAATTGGTGTTACATAGTGTTACAATACCAAACTGCATCCCTTCGTTCCCCCAGTGATGAACACTTAGGAAACTTCCAGGTTTTTGTTAACAGAACCAGTGCTTCAGTGAACATCCTTGTACATATTTCCAAATGTTTCTGTTGGTTAGATTCTTGGAAAGAGAATTGCTGGACCTAAGGGTATGCATATTTAAATTGTTAATAGACAATGCCAAAATGCTCTCCAAAAAGACTTTACAAATTTATACTCTGACCATCATTGCATGATAGTGTCTATTTCCCTGAAGCCTCATTAACAATGGATATTATTAATCTTTTCCATTATTTATCACAATGATGGGAAAAATAATATTTCATTGTTTTAATTTCAATTATTCAATACAATATGATTTAATTTCAATTATTATCCTCAACTATTAGTGAGGTTGAACATCTCTTCATATGTTTATTGACTGTTTAAAAAATTTCTTCTGTTAATTGCCTGTCTATAATCTTTACCTACTTTTCAATTGGTTGCTGTCTTTTTCATATTTCTGATCATTAATTCTTTAGCTGTTATATATGGTGCAGAATTTTCTTCCTGTTTTTTACTTGTCTTTACACTTTGTTTATGTTTTCTTTTACCATATAGATATTTTATATTATCAGGATATTTATGTAGTCAAATTTGCCACTTTTTCCTTTGTGGTACTCCTTTTTCCAGTAGTATGTTTTTTATCGAGATGTAATTTATAGTCAATAAATTGTCCATGATATCTTGGTTTTGTATCTTGTCTAGAAGACATTTCCTACCCCAAGCTTATAAAAGTGTTTTCCATATTTTTCTTTAATATTTTTAAAGGATTAACAGAACGTTTTACTCCTTTATCTCTTTGGAATCCATTTTAAATAAGGTGTGGAGTAGCTAATTTACTTTTTGTTTCCAAATGGCTCTCTTGTTGTCCCTACATTATCTACTGTACAGATAAAATTTCCATTTTGAAACGCCACACTTTTTGTAAGCTAATTTCCTTCATCTAAGTGTGAACTCTATGTACCTCACCAATCTAACACTATTTTAATTATTATAGAATAGGGCAAGTCTCATAATTATTCTTTAACTAAATGTCTTGCCTATTCTTATACATTTAGTTTTTCCTTCAGGTGATCTTACCTAGTTTTATAAAAATTATGTTCAGGTTTGATTTTATTGGGATTTAATTGACTTTATAAATTACTTTGGAGTGTGTCTATACATCTTATATGTCTTTAAATGTTCCTATCCAGGGACCTGTTGTGTTCCTTCATGCATTCGAAGTGGTTTATTTTTGTTTGTTTTTAATATCTTTCAGTAAAGATTTCTTCACATAAGTCTTGAACATTTTTTATTATGTTTATTTCTAGATATTTTATACTAGGATCAATCCCTTCTCACATATATATGCACACACGCACACCTTTTTAAAATTGGTTATTGCTGGTATATAGAAAAGTTGTTGACTTGTATTTGGCAATATAATGAGTTATCTTATTATTTTGGGTACAGTCTTTTTCAGTTGCTTCTCAATGATGTCTGAAAATATATATCTCACTACTATTTCTAACCTTATTGCATTGGCCAGTACTTTAGAAATGGTAAGTCATCTACCTGTACTCTTTTTGTTGACAGTACTAGCAATTTTAACTTTACCATTTGGGCTTTTATCTTGTCCCTATTTTTCCATCTAGCCCACGTGGCTATTGTTAGAGAGCGTCAGTTGCCTTACTGAAAAATCGGCTTTGAGTTCTCTGTGACTTTTTCATGATCCCTGCTAGTAAACCTGTCGGAAAAACAATTGGGATTGACCTGACAGTGTCTCTTAGTAATTTTAATTTCTTTAAACTCTTATTTAAAAATCCATTCTAAAGAAATGAGCTATCAAGCCATGAAAAGACATGGAGGAACGTTAAATGCATATAACTCAGTGAACGAAGCCAACCTGAGAAGGCTACAAACCGTATGATTCCAACTGTATGACATGCTGGAAAAAGCAAAACTGTGGAGACAGTAAAAAGATCAGTGGTTGCCAGGGGCTGGTGTGGGGGGAGGGAGAGATGAATAGGTGGAATACAGAGGATTTTTACAGCAGTGAGAATACTCTGTATGATACCATAATGGTGAATACACATCATACATTTGCCCAAACTCATAGAATGTACAACACCAAGAGTGCACTCTCATGTAAACTGTGGACTCTGGGGATTATGATGTGTCAATGCAAGTTTATCACTTGCAACAAATATATCACTCTGGTGGGGATGTTGATAGTGGGGGAGGATATGCATGTGTAGGGGCAAGGAATATGTGGGAAATCTCTGTACCTTCCCCTCAGTTTTGCTCTGAACCTAAAGCTGCTCTTAAGAAAATAAAGTCTTAATAATAAAAAAAAAATCCACTCTAGAAGCCTGTCAGAGATAGATGAAAAGTCCATCAGCCTATAGTTTTAAAACCTACTTCCCTACTTTTTTTTTCTTTTAACTCAAGACACTTTCATGCCTCTAGCCATTTGGCACCTTTCGTATATTCCAGGACCTCTCACTTTTCCTTAGCTGGAGTTCCTTCTGACCAGTGAATGATCACCACTTAAGAAAGGTCAGATGTTCTTCTCTGAGGAGGGAAGCGGTGGAAATGTGGTCAGTGAACCCACCAGTTGCAAAGATCGTTACTGGGAAAGCTCACTTTCTAGGTTGTTGAATAAATTAAACTCATGGATGTTATTGGGGTGCCACAATTAAATTGTCATGAACACTGACCAAAGTCCAGCATCTTTAAATTGTTTATATACATTTCAGTGGAGTCAAGTCCATAATCCTAACACCAGTCCATACCATTTGTACTTTGATTTGCTTTTTTGAGTGGGAGGGAAAGAGATGGAGTTACAAGGGGCGTCCAGGGAGTTGTGCATAACCTGCAGCCTCTAGCATCCATGTTGCGTCCCCGAGATGGTGGCTTCTGACAAAGTCAAGCTCATTAGTCACGTGCTTGTAAAATGCTTTACCATTGTCATGAAAATAAAAAAAAAACAGAACAAAAAATTTCAGATCAAACCAAATAACCAACCCATCTCAATAATGGCAGCATTATTTGCTTTACTTTGCTCTACATATTTTTGAGTTTCCCCAAAATCAGGGTAAGTCCTTGAGCATGTGTGTGTGTGGTGACAAAAAAGTAGTAAATTATTGGGAAAAAAATCTACACTAATAAATGAATTTGTCATGGCTTTTTTCCTGGAGATACCCCTGAAGGTGTTTGGCTAAGAAATGTAGGCTGTATTAATTTGGGGCGAAACGTAAGTTGCCATTTTATGTTTTAACTGTGCAAATTATTAAAGTGTGGTGGAGAATTGAGGATTTTGAAGAATGGGGAAGTGTTGGGGTTTATCTGCAAACCCTGTATGGGAGAGACTGTGCAGGGGAGGGCTGTTGGTGCCGTGTGGCACAAAACAATACGATAAATAATGAAGAATGAAATGTGGGACCCTCTAGATGACAATGGATTCGTGCTTGGCTTGTTTTAGAGAATCTGTCACACCAGATGAACTTGTCAATGTCATTTTTATTACACAGAGGTGGAAGGAAAGGCAAAAAATGTTAGTTTCTTCAATTGCTTGTGCCATGTGACCCTTTCACTGAACGAGAAGCCCTGCCTACAGAGAAAATGGATCACAAAGTCCTAAGTGACATGTGGCAGTGGAACCCTCTGGAGAGGTTTCCAGTGGAAACCAGGAGGGTCAATGCTAGGTTTGATTTCATGTAATTGTATCAATGACATTGAGAAAGGAGCACACGTCACCCTAATGAACTTTACAGAAAATACAAAATTGGGAAATGTTCTTAACGTCAGTGAGGAGTAAAACATAATAAAAATGAATCCAGAGAGGTAAGAAATACAGGCAGGAAATAACAGAACGAGATTCAATTTGGAAAATGGCAGAGTAATACATTTGGGGAAAATGGATCTCAGGCACTGTTGGGTCGTCAACGGGAGGCTGTGAGGCTGTCTCTGTGAAGGGCCTTTGGTGACGACGGCGGTGAATTAGATGTGCTCTGCAACGTGATATGGCAGCACACACAGCTGGTTGTATTTCCGTCCGTGTACAAATTGGCCCGATGTCCCTGAGAAGAAAGGTGATTGTGTCGTGTGCTCTGCGCTGGTGAGACTCTAATGTGGACTACACAGTCCGTTTGGGGAACCTCATTTCCAGAAAGCTAGATTCAAACTCGAGAAGAGTGGCAAAAATCAGAAGGAAATAAGTGACAGCCTTTGGAGATATGATCGCTTCAGCCGAGGAAGCTTTGGGCTCAGTGAAAAAATTGCGTTGGAAAATAATCTTAACAGTGTTTGGCAGGGCTGGGTGGATTCATTTATCCCTTCACTTGGAGCATTTTGTTGAGCACCTGCTCTGCGCCAGGCCCTCGTGATGCTGGAAACTTGGGGACACGGGTGGATCTGTCTGTAGGGATGGCAGATACACAAATAGATATGATATTACAGTGTAAGTGCAATGATAAAGGGGCGTATGGGGCATTGTGCAAATGTATAGGAGGGCCCCTGAAGATGAGGGAGGAGGCAGGGCTTGAGCTGACACAGGTGGTTTATGCAGAGCAGGGAACTGGATGGAGGGGTGTCTCAGTGTCTGGGGGGCCCTACCACGGTGGGTCAGGACTGCGGGAGCCTGAGCTGGGAGGCAGGGGCGGCTATGGATGACTAAGGGAGGCAGGCAGGGCTGATGGTGGTGGCGCTTGTACCGAATATTAGGGAATTTACACTTGCTTTCGTAGGCCAGTGTTCTCAGCCTTGCCTATTGATAAGAATCACTGGAACCGCTGTCAACATGCAGATTCCCAAGCATCTGCCCAGGAGGTCCTGGTCTGTTAGGTCTGGGATGGAATCTGAATGTAATATGCAGTGGAGGTGATTTTATCATCAGGCATTTTGCAGAATCTCTGCTTTAGGCCTTGGAAAGCCTGTGAAGCATTTTAAAGTCTTTTGATAGATCCCTCTGTTGGCTGCTTAGGACATGGATTTGGGAGGACCAGATCAGAGGGTGAGGAGGCAGAGCCTTTTGTATTTGCCCAGACTTGAAATGATGGAGGGCTAAAGTTGATGGTAGGAATGGAGAGACGTTAAGAGGTCAAATGAAAAGTCTTTAATGATTGACTGGATGTCGGCAAGGGAGAGAGATTTGGACTGACACCAGGGGTCTAACTCAGTAGGTATGTGCAGGGTGGTGCCCACAGCTGACAAAGGGACCAGAAGAGATGGAACTGGTCCACAGGGGACATTTAGGATTGAGGTTGAGATGGCTGGAGGCCACCCTGCACTGATGTCCAGTAGGTACAGTGACATGTGGACCTGAAGCTCCTGTCTGAGCCAGCAAGTGAGAAGGGATTTCTGAATCAGGCAGCTGAGACCATGGGGGTGGGTGAGATCCCCAAAGATCAGAGGCCAAAGATGGAGCCCTGGGAAACAGCAACATTCAGGGCAGTGGATGGAGCTAGCTTGGCTTGGTGTCTGGGACGGGCTTCTTTGGGCCAGCCCACTGGCTGTCTGGAAAAGGCAAAGTGTTCTCAGTGGAAGGGCAGCACTGGAGGGTGGAGGTGCAGCAGCTCTTTCCCAGGATCCCAGAAGGTACATCTGTGGGAAATCCAGAGGAGCACAGTGATCCGGGTGGGAGTGAGGTGCACTGACCTTCATCCCTGCAGCCTGGTGAGCCCTGTGTGCTCTATTCTGTTGTCAACCATCTGTAGATAACAGCTTCTTGCTCATCATTGTGAGCAGGAGAGATGCAGGTGTGGGCCTCGCTGCAGGTGAGACACAAGGAGGTGAGCCGCACAGTTATGCCCCACCCGATCCCAGGGGCAGCGAGAGGTCTCGGCCTGAGTGCCCTGTACCCAGCACGGTGGAGACACAGCAGGGCTGGGGTTGCTGGAACAAGGAAATCAGGATAGAAATACAGGGAGTGGGAGCCAAGCTTTGGAGTACTTTCCACAGCGAGACGAAGCTGTCAGCGAGGTCTGTCTCTCTAAAGGGCTGACATTTACGTTGGGGCATTCTTCAGGGTTTTCTGAATGGGAGGTGTCAGAGATAGACCAGTGCAGAGATTTCCAAATGTTCTTGCTTCTCAGTGGCCTTAGGCCAAAAGAAATAGCTAACAGTTTTGTTTTTTAAGTAGCTGGGTCCAACGACTTAATATGAGTATTTCTGTCCTGAAAATGGAGAGCATTGTATGTCCCTGGAGACTGAGACAAGCCGTTCTCTTTAGGGTAAATTCCAAGACCCCTGTTGAAATAGGTGAAGATCTGATATTTTAGGGTGCCACAATCTCTCCTATAACTGCAAAATAATGTATAGGTAGTCATGGTAATTTTTTTTTTTTTTTGCAAATAATGGTACTTTCTGAAGAAGTTCGCTTTATTCTGTCCCTGTAGACACAAAGCAGTGTCTGACCCTCTGTCTCTTCTCCACACTCAGTGTTCTAGGTCACTTGCTGTGCATCGGGCATGCGCTTTATAAATTAAGCCCTCTGTCTTCCCATTCCTGGGATGTCAGGGTCCCTGTTGCCCCTCCACATGTACTTCCCCTCCTCTATTCCGTGTCCCCATGTCCAGGCACGCGCTGGTTGTTTTGTCCCTGTTCCCTTTAGTAATCCCTTGACCTCCCTTTGCTGCCTCTGTCCTCCCCAAGCTTCGAGAGTCCTCTTGCCCTTGTGCCTTTTCCATCCTGCTTGATATTCCCGTGACCCCCACACTTGTCCTCTTGGGACACTGATATGGCCTGATCCCTCCCAGGACATGCAGACCCTGGAGAGCCCTAAGCATGAGGGCAGCCCTGGGCGGGAATGGGAGGCTGGACTAGCCCCGAAGCCTGGGTTTTCTTCAGGTGCCACAAGAGAGTTTCCAAGATGAAGCCTGAGGGTCCACGGGGCTCCCGGTCAAGGGCAGGTGCCAGTGCAGTCCTGGGGGCCACGTGTCCTTAAGGGTTGCTGAGCTTTGAGAGGGACCAATTTTCAGGCTCAACCTGAGGGCACTGCATGTGCCCTTTACACCAGGGAGTGTGACCCCAGTGTTCTCAAGAGTGATATTGTCATTCATTTTAGGCTCTGCTCTAAGGGGTACAACAGTTTTGATTCCTCAGATCTCATAAAAATTATCTTCAATGGCTTTTCAGCCCTGTTCTGCCACCCACAGACTCAGAAGCAGTCTGATCTTCTAAGCTTAAATGAATCTCCATACTTTCAGACAGAGATGTCTTCATCAACAGTGAAAATGCTAATAAGAGAGGCAATTTGTAAAGGCTGTCTCTTGGAATTTAATCAGTATCTCAGTCTAACTCCAAATACATATTTTGCTAAGCCAAATTGCTATTTGACTTAAGATTATATAAGAAAGCTTTAAATGTGGGGAGTGATCCAAACAAATGGCAGATGCTGTTACCCTAAAAGCATTTGGGGACAAAAATGAAATTATAATATAATTTCTTATCTGACTATTTAACTCCAAAATGTGAGAGAGAATTTAATAATTGGATCTGAAAGTACTACCACAGGGAACCAATATTTCAAGTTTCAGTGGAAGGAATTAAATAATTTCTTTTCTTCGGAGACATGGAACAGATAATTAGGAATGAGAGTTACTAAACATTTAGTGCTACTGCTTAATTAAGCAGGCACACATCATGGTGTTTAAAGTGTCAACAGGTCCAGACCCTCCAAGGGAACAAATTGGCAACTGGAGTGCAATTTAAACACAGTTTAAAACAATTCTTCATTGTACCTTCCCTCATTCCAACTGCCATGGACTTGGAAGAATTTAAGAGGTTGAGACCTTAAACTGAGCAAACAGGTATTAAGCCCCGTTTATGAGCTGTCATCACTGTGCCTTGCCCAAAGAGAGGCAAGCGTGGAGAGGTTTGATGCCCGCCCTCCTGGGGTCCCAGCCTCACAATCTGGAGGAGGGGACATATGTAGATATGGGCATAGATCTGACAGACCTGATCAAGATAGCTAATAAAACAAGAGTGTGAAAGAGCCCTACAAGAGGGTGACGTTGGTGTGGGAGTCAGGGAGAGACAAGGATACATTCTTGGGGGAATATGAGAAAGTCACCCGGAAGATGTGAATCTGCTGGGGCCGCAGGGTGAGGAGGGCTATGATGTGGACCACACCGTGTCTGGAGAGAGAGCAGCCTGAGCAAAGGTGTGGACAAGGGAGAAGAGGAATTTGCAAATCACCGGATGGAGTTAGATGCATGTTTGTGGTTGGTGAGGGCCGGGCTGCACAGTGATAACAGGAAAGGTTGGCATGGTGGACCTGGCCAGGGATCTTGACTCCAGGGACCCTGCCAGATTCTTCTTAAATGCACCCTCACACCTGACACAGTGCATGGTGCACAGAAGGGCTCGATAATGTTTTTTTTTTTTGGATGAAAGATTAATGAGTGATCCAAACTCTTTGGTAAAATGCCATTTTAATTAATGTGAACAAGGAGTAAAAGGTGGTAGCAAGTGAATGTATATCCCATCCTGGAGTTGTATCTGGAGAGGCCCAGTTACCAAGCCCTGTCACTATTTCCTGACCGCTATTTGGGGACATACACATGGCCTTTGTATCTGTAGCTGATTCCATCTCAGAATGTGACTTCTTTTCCAACTGCCTGGTCACAATGTGAAGTCTATTTAATGTGTTTTTTTGTTTGCTCTTTTGCTTTGTGTTCTAGAATTTGTCTTAGAGTGAATGCAAAAGGAAAGAGTGGCTTGAAATAGACAAAGCTGGAGCTTTTCTGTTTCTCATCAGCTGCTCCCTCAATGCAGGTCACTCAGAGGTCCTACTCACATATATGGCTTTGTTCGAGCCCCAAGAGAGACTGCCTTTGGCCTGAGTCTTGGAGGGGCAAAGGGAAAGGAAGGCAAAAGGCAAACTTCTGAGAGCAGAAACAGAAGGTCTCTGTGTCTCTCTGGGGTTGAGTTGCCTTCTCTGAGAACACGGATCCAGTTATAAATAGTGGGGACACAGCTACATTTAGTTTTTCCTTTGGGAAACCATCCCATCATTGAATAGGAAAAGCCAGTGAACTGAGCATATTAATTTTTGAATTTGGAGCAAAGGTGTTGATTCACCTTTATTTTATTTAAGGTTCTTTTCTTGTGCATACTTCATATCACCGACTTCTTCCAGCCCCTTGGATTTTTCTCTTCCATTGATCTGTGCAAGATGCTGCCTGAGGAAACTGAGGCAGGGTGGTGTCTGCTTTCCAGATTTCTACACCCCCTGGGTGCAAATTAGCAAGATCTACATGCCAGACACCAGGGCCTTAAACTTCTGCCCCTCTCCTTTCAACTTGAAGGAACTTAAGAGTCATCTTCTCCTTCAGGTCTTGGGACTTCCTGCCGCCATTCTGTAAGAAACTAAGAACTCAGAGGCCATAGAGTAAATCATAACAGACCCAAAGCATGTGACTCCAAGGCTAGACCATTGCAGAGAAGGCAGCCTCGGTGGCCTGCTGTGCTGGTGCATTCTCATTGCTTCTGAGGCAGGGCTTCCAGGGGAAGGAAGGTGGCTGGGCAGGACAGGGCCCCCTGCCCAGCCTCCCAGAATGGTAAGGATGTTGTGATCCCAGCACCAAGTTCCCTTTGGGAGACTTTGACCCACTAATATGGTACCATGTTCATTCCATTCATTCATTCGTTCAAAGTAACTATGACTTGTTATGGGCCCAGAAGGATTCCAGGAAGTGAAGAAAACATGGACTTCCAGCCCTTACAGAGCTGCCCTTCAGCTAGGGGAGGTGGATAATGAAGAAGATATGTGGATAAAGCACAGTGGTGCATTCTAAGGCAGCACATTCAGCAGGGAGGGAGGGCATGGAATATTAGATAAGCATTGGAGAAAGGCCTCTGACTCAGATTCTCTCCAGTTTCCAAGTCTGAATCAGCCACTTGGGGAGACACATCAATCCTTGTACATGGTCTGCTCTTTTGAAAATAACTTTCTTGAAAGCTGTGTTTTTCACCCTGTATTTCTCTGCGCTGAGACATGCTATTTAAAAGGGGCTTTTGGAGTCCTTTGTAAACAGTACTCATGTGATCAGCTTATTCCCTAGGTCTTGCTGTTGCTCTTGTTTTCCCTGGATTATGTTGAAGAGGCACTGGCTGAGTTCCGATTCCTGGACCCTGCCCTGGACTGGACGGGAGATTGAGGCCCAGGGTCTGGTTCCTCGTGACTTGAATCTCCTCTTGCCGTCTCCTTGGACTGAGAGCCACTCTGTGCTAGGAGTGTGTGAGGCAGGGCTTCTCTGAGTGGAGTCCTGGGACCTCGAGCCTTAGAATTTCCTGAACGATGTGCTCCCTAATCATGTAGATTCCTGAGCCCTCCCCAGATTTCTGGAACCAGAAGCTCTGGGGTGATGCCTGGGAATCTCCATTTTAACCAGCATCCTAATGAATTCTCCTGCACACTGAAGTTTTAGAAACCTTGGTCTTTAGACACTAAATGAAAGCAATACCCTCTCCAATCAAGATCTGTAGACTCTGGGAGAATACTTGAGCCCAGCCTGACCAGCAGTAGAAATAGGAAGGCGAAGGCGTGTCTCCCAGACTCGGACAAGCCTTTCCCGTGCCCTTGCTGCTGCTCCCTGTGGCCTCCTCACTCCTCTGTCTGTGCCAGCGCCCCTCTATGTTCCTCTCCACCAACACCTGCATTCTGGAAGGCTTTCTGTGTCAGGAATGGGCACTACTTTGGATGTAATCTATGGCTGCAATTTAAGCTCCTTTAATTGTAGGATTCTTTGTTAAAGGAACTGGGGGCACAGGTGAGCAGGTGGGAAAGAATTTTGGGAGAAAGGGAGCCTTCCCAGGGCCTCATCTGCCATCTGCTTCACAGATGACAGGGTCAGTCCTCCAGCGCAGGTCCAGATAAAGGCGTCAGCATCATCGGTGAACAGGAGACTGGGAAGGGAGCCGGAGGCCCCTGGGCCCAGAGGGCATTGTCACAGTGTCTTGGCGTGAACTCAGGGGACACAGTCTGCCACAGCCTATGAAACACACCCTCCCCAGGGGAGTCGGCAGTTGTTCTGTCCAAGTTAGAAATCAAGGCTCTCGGTTTTCACACCTCTCTGAGTGGTGGTTTCCCCAGAGGTCCCATCAAAGGGGCCTTGACAGATTCTTTCATTCCAATCTGCATCCTCCAGACTTGAGGCTGATATGATCAGTTTGTCTCGGGACCTCTGGGCTGCATTCTTCCAGACTGTTTGATCCTGTGGCCACTTTCAGCTAGTTCTTCCCAGAGGGGCCATGACGTGGTGGGTCTCACAAGTTGTCCCATATTAGATTTCATCTGATTCTACTTTCTTGGGGAGGGGCCCCAGGATAGCCCATTGGGTGCTAGGGTCCCAAGGAAATTACAAAGCAGTTAATAGGTCAGTTGATGACTTAGCTTTTGTGTGCTCTTTACTCTTCCTCACTGTGAGCCTGAACCTATTGATAAATGGGCATAAGAATCAGACAGAAATCACAATGCCAACTTTATTTCTGATAAAGCTGCATTGAGAAAGGTGGTGTGGTGCTGAGGCCAAATTGGGCTTCCTTCTGATTCCCTGATCAGTTGCACTCCGTCCTCCCTACCCTCGCCCAAGCCCAGCACAGGGACTAGAGGCCCTGTACCCAGTGGAGGAGATGCTCCTTGCACTGCCCTCCCTGTGGCCCCCGGACACAGGAAGGATGAAGAGGAGAGTGCACATGAGTGGTTGCAGGCAGGGCTCCCTTGGAAGCAGAGCTGGCACCACTCCCAGCAGCTGGAGTAACGAGACCTTCCCAAGTGGGTGCACACTGGCCACCCCCAATGTTAGCTGTTTGCTGAGAGGCCAGTCTCAGAGCATGTGGCAAGACAGAAGCCATCTTGAGCAGAGCCTTGACCTCGGTCCTCTCACCCAGAGAGGGGGCAGTGTGTCAGAAGCTCGCCTGGCTCAGGGGCTCGTCTTCCCCTCCTGGTGGGGAGTAGGCAGGATGAGTGGAGATGGAGTGGGGGGCGAGTCAGGCAGTGTTACTCAGTTAAGCTCCTTCCTGGGGTGGATGGAGGTCCCAAAGCTCCTCCCCACCTTGGAAATCCAAGCACGGAGGAGTAGGGCCCCCACCCACCATCATGACCCTTCAGGACAACCCGGGCCGGCTGAATGCATGTGAATCCCTAATCTCTGGGGCCAAGAACTGCCGTCCTCGTAAGCAGCTGTCAGAGGCCAGGATTTTCAGCTCCCTCAGCTGACACTTAGAAAGAATCAGCACTTTGGGTATGAAAGGCTGCTTATTACCTTCTTCCCAATTGTCTGAGAGTCCAGCTGGGCCACGAGGTGAGGCAAACACAGCTGAAAGTGATAGGTTTATTGAATCTTGTTTAAAAGGCTGCAGCCTTCTGATGGCTAAACTCACGGGAAACCATTACAAATGCTCTTCTCTCAAGAGATTTGCATTTTATTTCAGAAAGTCTTTGATCAACATTAGTAATCTGTAGTTAGAAAATTTGCCACTCTTTCCTTGGTCAAGCAAAATGTTTCTTTGAGGCATTTCATTCTCGTCCATCCATCCTTTCTATGCTGCCGTGGCCTCTTCCACTTGGCGTCTCCAGCTTGACTGTGGTAAATTTATATCTGCCGTGTGCAGCTGTGCTGTGAGGCGCGAGGTGCACTAATAAAGTCGGGAGACTCACTGCTGCTACAGAGCCCTGCCTTCCTGGCCGTGTCCCACCTCTGTGTGTCCTTATGGTCTGTGGAAATGCGTAGTTTGACAATGTATCACATTCTCTTTGAGATAGCACGGGATTAGCAGATGAAACCAGATAGTTATGGTGGAACCTTGAGGAAATTTCTGAAACTCTGGCAGAGTCCATGTAAAGATATTCCTTTCTTCTAGGAACAAATAAGATTATGACCAGTGTTGCTGGTCATCATTTGCCAAAGTTGCTGCACTTTCCCATAAAATACTGCACCAGGGAGAAATGTGGAATATCCATTAATTCCTTGCTTAGAGCCCTGTTAGTTTAGAATCCCAGTCTGTTGGTTCTTTCAACACACATCTCCATAAGTCGATTAGGGAGACTTTGTTACCTTTTATCCCAAATAAGGCAAAGGGAATTGTAATTGGTTTAAATCAAGGACCCACGATTTCAGGAAAGAATAAATAAAAGATGAATAAAAAGTGATCTGAAGGCACATGCCTTTGCTGGTGGTAGCAGCCCATTTAAGCTGCAGACTTTTAGCCACAGGACAGGGAGCCCTTTCTTGTGGACCATTTGAACGATGGAAGATTCATACTCTGAGGCAAAGGGCTGACAGCAAAGGACCGTGCTGGAATTAGATGCGGGAATTAGAGCAGTGAGTAAAATAGACAAAAATCCCCCCTCTTAGGGAGCTAAAGTCCTTCTGGGTAAAAATGGCTCACTAGGTCTCGGGCACTGTTCTGGGCACTTCACATGTATTAATAGTCCATTTGATCCTCACGCTTATCCTGAGAGTGGGCATTTATTGTCATCCCCGCTTTACAAATGGGGAAACTAAGGCACTGGGAAGTTGTGACTTGCCCAAGGTCACACAATTAAAGGGGCAACTTAGTATTTAAACTCAGCATACATCAGTGCATCTCAACTTTTAAAGTGTGTACAATTCACTCAAGGAATCTCGGTTTAAAAGCAGATTCTGATCCAGTAGAACCAGGTTGGGGCCCCTGTAATTCTGTACTTCTGACGAGTCCCCACGTGACACTGATGCTGCTGGTCCATGGACCACACTTGGAGTGGGAAGCATCTGGACCATGAGGGGCATCCCTGATCTCCTGAAAACTAAGTTCCTTGGAGATACATTTACTTCTCATTTCGGTGTTGTCTTCATTAGGACTCTTTGTGGTTATCCTAGCCTAGGCTCAATTAGTTGAAGCTATGAAAACCTATCAAGCTAATTCAGAAGACAGGCGGGGATAATTTAAGGATACAGAGCTCATGGAATGCAAGGACTGAGAATGCAATACATCAGCCCTCTTGGGATCCAGAACGCCCTCAAGATCGTCTCTCAGCTCCACAGGTCCTCTTCACCTTCACCTTGCTCGTGCAGGTTCTGCCCTCTGCTCCATTCTGCTTGCCTGTTTTCCAAACATGGCTGCCTGCCCCAAAGTCCACAGGATCTTTCAGCCCCAGGGCCCACAACAACCATATGTACTCTGTTTCTTTGTTTAAATTTTCAAAGGGAGAATCTGATTGGTTGCTTTGGCAGGAAGCAGATTACAGGGGCTGTGGGTGGGACAACTAAGCCGGAAGGATGATGGACAAATTGTCTGACATATCTAATATCACATGCAAGACCAAATTTCCACTAAGAGTTCATTCCTGGACGTCCAGCTTGTTTACTTTGTGGGGCTGTCAGAAAGAAATAGGTCATTCATTTATTTACTAAGCACCTACCAGCTGCCAGGCAGTGTGCCAAATGATGGGGATACAGAGGTAGAAGATACAGCTTCTGGTATGCAGGAATTTAGGTTCTAAAGGGAGAGGAGTTGTTCTCCAGTAGTGGCAGATTAGCTTATGGCAGACCAAGGCTCCCCTTCTGAGAACAATTGCAAAAGCTGAAATAAAAAATCTGCATTTCAGCTTTTCTAATTACATATTTATATTTCATAAATACATTTGTATTACATAATTGTATAATTATGTATGTGCATATATATTTCAGCTATCCTAATTGTTCTCTGAAAGAGTATGTAGATAGATAGATTGAGCATAGAGAAGAGCAGTGAGCGAGTCCAGTTGTTGGAAACGCTTAACTCTTTAAGAAATTCAACCATACTTAAGCAGTGCTGGTTGAGAGAAGCTATGCAGAAAGGGTCGGTCAGGATGCTTAGGAGCAAGCAGAGTGGCAATTCTAATAGTGAGATGAAAATTGGAAGGGCTGTGGTAAATACTCCAGGCTTTCCAAGGGGGTGGTCCGTGAAGAACTGTACCCTAAGAGTAAGGGCAAACCAGCAATTGACTAGACCATATAAAGGCTGAAACCCAGCCTCGAACAGTTCAAACGCTGATTGGATTAGGTGATCATCCCCTTACTCTAACTTCCTACCAGGAAACTGAAATTTTATCTAAAGCCTGCTTGATTTTCCATATACAGTGTCTGGCATTCAATTAAAAAAGTATCAGGCATATCAAGGGATAGGATCAAAAGCAAAAACAGTTAACAGAAACAAGTCTGTGGGTGATACAGATGTGAAAGTTATTGGGCATGTACATTAAAATAATATGATTAATATGGTTGAGAAATTAGATGACAAGCTGGAGAAATTCATTAGAAGGCAGGGATATATAAAAAAGAATTCAATGGGTAATCTAGAACTGAAAAATACCATAAATGAAATTAAAACTTAATAGATGGGTTTAACAGCAGGTTAGACACAGATGAAGAGAAGATTAGTGATCTCTAGATAGGCCAACAGGAAATATCCAGTGCAAGGCCCAGAGAAATGAAAAGATGGAAAATTCAGAATTGAAATCCATCACAATATTAATACAAAAGTTTGTGGGAGGGGCAGTAAATAGAATTAAAGTTCCAGACCATCTTTGCTGTAATCCTTGCCTCTCATGTTGATTCAATCTCCATTCCAACCACCTTTGTCTTTCTATTCAGGCCTTAGATTCCCTTTTCCAGAGCTCCTCAATAGGTGGCCACTGACCACTTGTGGCTATTCAAATTTGAATTAATTAAAATGAAATAAACTACAAATTCAGTTCCAGTCCCATGTTTCCATGCTCAATAGCCACATGTGGCCATAGCTGCTATATATACAGAGCAAACAGAACATTTCCATCATCTCAGAAAGTTCTATTGCACAGTAATCTCATTCTTTGACATTTTGCGATTTCTGTCAGGTTAATTTTTAGATTTTACCTATGACTGTGATACCCCTATGCATGTAACCTTTCCATGGTTCCAGATTCTTTTGGCATGATATTCAAGGTTTTACACGGTGTAGCTCAATTCTGTTTCCCCTACTGTTGAAAGCAGGCACAGTAAATTCGGTGATAAATTACTGACTGAAAGAAGACAAAATAATCTCAAAATCAGATGCCTGCTGCTCTGTGTGACTGTTTTGCATGAAGAGGGGTGCTCAGAGTGCTGGGCCCGAGTCACCTGATGACCCCAGGCTCCTCTGTCTAGGGATACCCAGGCCAGTGCACTACAGTTTAGAAAGATGTCCACTACAAAGATAAAACAAACAATGTTTTGGTTCTTGGAATTCCCACTGGAGAACTCTTTATTTTGCAAATATATAGGGCAAGTAGGACTTCTACTGAACTGAGTCCCAGCTTTGCCATTTATTGGCTTTTAAACAGACGACTTAATTCCCCTCTCTGGTGCCTCCGGTGTCCCAGTGGTTATAAGTGAGTCATTGCACCTCTCCCTGATATGCGAGTTGTGATAATTGAATGTGGTTTTGCAAATGTGAAAATTACTTTATGAATTTAACTACCGTATATACCATATGGCATTATTTTGGATTACAGTGTGGGCCAGGTCCATAAGCTACTTGACTTCATGCTAAGCTGTTTGTTTTTTGTCTTACAGTGATTTCCCTCAAAACTTCTGAAGATTCATCCTTTGAGAAAAAGAAAGAGACCTGGGCAGTTTTTGAAGGTAAAGCTTGCATATTTATTTATTACAAGATGCTACCTCACTTATAGATAATAGGAAAGGGATAGATTAGGAAGAAAGGACCCTAACTTCTTAGTTTTGCCAAAACATCAAGTTGTTTTCTTGCCTTAACCTTACTCAAGAGCAGGATGGAATCCCTGATGGTATCAGCCCACAGGTTTTGAAAGCTCCAGTCGGTGTTGTTTGAGGTTGTTTTGTTTTGCTCCAGAATTCCTACTCCTAGGTGATATTAGGGAGGGATCTTCAAGATGTATAAAAATGGGGCCAGCCCTGTTGGCCTAGTGGTTAAAGTTCAGCACACTCCACTTTGGCAGCCCAAGTTCAGTTCCTGGGTGCGGAACCACATCACTCGTCTGTCAGTGGCCATGCTGCGGTGGTGGCTCACATTAAAAAAAAAAAAGAGGAAGATTGGAAATGGATATTAGCTCAGGATGAATCTTCCTCAGCAATATATATATATATATATATATATATATATATATATAATATATATAAATACAAATACAAATATATATATACAAATATATATATAATATATATAAATACAAATATATATATAAAATATATATATATATATACACGCACACACACACACATGAAAAGTACATCTATTGTGACTAATTTTATCTCAGGTTTCTTAAGGAGTTTGGAGTTCTGGAAACAGTTTGAAAACCTTAAGCAAGTGATTTTCAACCCATGTCAGAATCACCTGGGGAGCTTTAAAAACACTGATGCCTGGACCACATCTCTAGAGATTCTGATTGAGTTGGAACTTGTTAAATCTTTCCAGATAGTTCCAGCATGCAAACATGCCTTTGAGTGGTGGTTCCCAAAGCTGGTCCTAGACCAGCAGCATCAGCATCAGCATCACTGGGAGCCTGTTACAAATGCACTTTGTTGGGTGCTACCCTTGCTTATGGAATTAGAAACCCTGGGGTTGGTGCCCAGCAGTCTGGGTTTTAACAAGACCTTCAGGTGATTCTGATGCACACTCATACTTGAACCTTAGAGCAGTGATTCTCAACAGGAGGTGATTTTGCCTCTCCAGGGGACGTTTGCCAGTGCCTGGATACATTTTTGGTTGGTGCAACTAGCATTTTGATGCTACTGGCATCTGTTGGGTGGAGGCCGGGGATGCTGCTACACACTCTACAATGTACAGGTCAGCCCCTCACAACAAAGAATTTTCCAGCCCGCAATGTCAACAGTGCTGAGGTTGAGAAACCTTGCCTTGAAGTAAGAAATGTTCACAGAAATTATCATCACAAGTGGTTGAGGGTTGTGACCATAGGCAATGAAAGAATCTGATACTGTACCAAGTGGGCTCGCCTCCTGGTGAGTTAAATAAGACTACACCAGTGGAAGTTGTCTCACAAGGTAAAGTGTGTTTGCAGCAAATAGGAGGCCATGAGGAATCGTTTCCAAAGTCAGGGTGTCCCTGAGCAAAGGGAAGCAGGAACTTTTATTTTGGTTGGGGAATGAATATTCAAAAGGGAGAGGCGGGTACACTGCACATTATAGTAATGAGGCTTAATCTCCTCTTGAAGAGAACTTCGCATTAAAAATAAGGCAAAGTCATGGGCGTAGCTCTTGTAGGAGGCTTGGTTAGTTTCAGGGTGGTTGCTGGGTGTGTCTCCTTAACATAAAAAAAACTTGGAAAAACACTTAAATGCTTCCACCCTTGAGTTTCTCGGGGTGCTAGTCGGTGACAGATATACTTTGTGTGTTCTCATGCAGAGGCTTTGGTCAGTGAAAAACTGATTAATGTTAAGAGGTGATCAGGAAATTGTGAAAGATGACATCTTGTGAAGGTGTGGCATTTATTGATGACGAATGACCTCGCCAAAAGGATCTAAGGAAATGTGCGTGCCTTGGGGCTTCACCATCACCTTTTGTTAATTCGCCAGGTGTGGTGGAAGGAGAGGTTGCCCTGGGCAGACCCGCCTCTTCCAATAGCGAGTGGAAAGCGGTGGATTGAGGCACTTTCTGTCTTGGAAAAATGTAACTGTAGTTGTGAACATGGTTTTCGAACTCTAAGGTGTCACTCACGTAGGCCATTAGGATTTATTGTTTCATTTTGTAGTCATAAAGCGATAACATGGATGGACCTTGAGGTATTATGCTAAGTGAAGTAAGTCAAATGGAGAAAGACAATTACCATATGACTTCACTCATGTGGAAGATAAACAGACACAGAGATACAGAGCACAGATTGGTGGTTACCAGAGGGGAAGGAGGTGGAGGGAGGGTGAAGGGGTACATATGTGCTGTGACAGATGCAAACCATGCAGTTTATACAGAAGCTGAAATATAACACTGTACACCTGAAATTTACACGTTATAAACCAATGTGACCTCAATAAAAAAAAAAATTCTTTTCTCAGATTGCGCTTGACTCCCACAATCATTCTTTGTATTCCCCGCCTTCCTTCTGCACATTTTGTAGCTGTCCTTTTCTTTATTTGATGACCCTCCTCTAGCAAAATAACCCCCAGTTCCCTCTCTCAGCCTTTCATTCAGGCAATGCCTATTTATTAGCAAAAAGATGAAAGTGACTTGACTCCTCCTGGAGTAAAGCAGTAGAAAAAGCAATTGATTTACCCCTTGTTTCTGGAGCTGCCCTATGACCCAGGCCCTGTGATGGGTGGGAGTATGGAGAGTCCAGGGGATCCCTAAGGTAGGCGGCTGGCAGCTGTGAGAGCAGGAGCCCTGTTTATCATCAGATGCATACGGATCTCCTGGCAGGAGCCCAGATTCTGGGCTCCCCCCCACACCCCGAGAATCTGATTATTGCATTTAGGAAGGGATCAAAGAATTTGTACTTCATCGGCCCAAGGCGTTTCTGATGCACGGGGTCTGAAGATCATATTTTGAAAATACCGCAGTACAAAAAAACAAGACTTTATATGTTTGGAAGGATTGTAGCATTTAGTGCTGACGTGCCTTGCAGCATCATCAGCATCTCCAAAACACTTTGCATAATGAATAATGTTTTATAATTCACGTGTAGGTACAGAATATCAGAGTTGCTCTCCACCTAACTCTCTACACAAAATCCACAGCCCAACATGCGCTCTCTTCTCAAGACAGAGAATTAGGTCCCTTCAGAAAAGCAGAATTGAAATTTTCACTATGGATAATGCCTCAGAGCAGCTGTTTCCAAAGGGCTTTCCCTATGATTTAGGCAGTGGCGGCAGCAGCAGCATCCGTGCGTTTTGCTTTTTTAACCCAGCCAAAGCACTGGCGAGGT
The DNA here is from genome assembly GCA_031878705.1 of Tapirus indicus. Taxonomy (NCBI): domain Eukaryota; kingdom Metazoa; phylum Chordata; class Mammalia; order Perissodactyla; family Tapiridae; genus Tapirus; species Tapirus indicus. The sequence goes on from CM062921.1 coordinate 80,118,746, forward strand.
CAGGGGTGCAGTTGAAACTCCCTGGCGCCTGATACCAGGCCTTTGCCCTTTTGTTCCTGGATGGGGGAGCTGCAGGAGGCTTGCGGACGGATATCCATCCTCCTGGGGCTTAGCTGGCCTGGCTGTGGGCCTGCAGCACAAAAAAGGCATTGTCAGGCCTCTTGGTGAGATGCTGGAGTGAGTTAAATCCCTCGCTATCGCTCAGGTATTTTGCGCCGAGCAAGATGGTATTACAGGCTGGATAAAAAATAGAAGTACGAGGTTTTCTTGACAGAACCGTGATCTCCTAGGCGTCTGTGTTTGCCCTGGAAATGTACAGGACTGAATTGACTTTCCAGATTCAGTGGTCCGGGGAGAGCTGGGTTCCTTCCTTGTGCTGAGGAATGCTGGGGTCACTGGATTTCAAAGTAGCGCTGAATACCCCAGCAGGCCCCAGGGTTGCCCAGCAACAGGTGTTGTCTGCCTTTCACTGGGGCCCGCTCTGCCTGGCCTGGCCTGTGTGGCTTGGCTTTCTGGGAGGGCGGGAGCTGGCACACGGACATTGCACCCCCGTCTCGGCCTCCCTGCCACGTTTGCATCACTCCAGCCTGCCGGCCCCACCATCTGCTTCAGGGAGGCCTGGGCCGGGGGCAGTGGGGAGACATTTTCTGCATGGAGGCATACAATTGAGTCTAAAATGACATTGGTGCCTTTGGAAGCCCAATGGCAAAAGACAAAACTGCAAATGAATTTGGGGAATATAACAAGATTTTTGTAGGTATATGTGATATTTTAAAAGTTAATCACAGATTGGTTAAATGCAGATGTTTTGTTAAATTTGGACCTGAAGCCTTAGATTCAGCCTTTGGACAAGCATTGTTTGGCCTGGTCTGAGTTTTAAATCCTTTGAGCCAACATTTATAATTAGAGGTTTTTATGTAAAAGTTAAAGTCAGAAGATCTGGCGACACTGGGCCGCCACTGCAGAGTGAGAATGGCTGCCTGGAACCAAGCTGCCTCTGTTGGACAGGGCGCAGCTTTGCTCTGGCTCACCCGGCAAAAAGCTGGCCCTGATGTCTTAGGAGTTTGTGACCTTGGCTTAAGTGACTCTGGGTTTAACCTTTGTTTGCAGAGAAAAACAGGGGCGATGGTTTCAGTGTTTGAGTAGATACAGCAGGGCAATTGTCTTTATGCAGCAAAAGGAATGCTTGGAACCAAGGGAAAAATCAGAACTTGGGGGCACTGGTTGCTGCCCAATCCAGGAAAACTCAGGTGTTCTTCTTGAGCTTTTCTGCTTCTGCAAGGTGACACTTTTTAAGGTTCCTGTAGCTTCAAGAAAACAACGGAGAGCAGATATGATCCATCCTGCGCCTGTGGGGACCCACATCCAAGCGGCTGGTGCCTGCTGGCCAGTGTCCACTGCCCGGAGGGCCTGTGTGCTTGGCGATGTAGCTGAGCCTTCCAGACTGGCCAGATGTTTTATGACTCTGTAGCCACAGCTGCCTGTGGAGAGTCCCCTTTGTGCCACGTTGAGGAGGCTGTCATCTGAAACCAGAACGTGGGGCTCTTGGAGCCCCTCACCTCCTGCCAGGGCAGAGTGGGCCACAGATGTCTGCAGTATGCTTCTGGGAGATTCTCTATGCGATCTTGTCCCTCCTTGGTTCCTGCAGGCCCAAAACCAAGGAAAGAGTTCTGATGAAGAGGTGAGCTCAAGGATCATGTCCCTCTGCCCCAGTGGCACAGAAACTTCAGTAAGACAATTTTTTCTCTCCATTCCAAGAATGAGACTGAAGCCAAATTGCCCTTGCCCTTTCGGTCCAGGGGCCCACATCTCCAGAATCCCTTTGAGGCAGATGTTGCATCCACCTTTCCCACGTTCTGTCTGCCTGGCAACGTGACCGCATTGTTTACCGTCCTCTTGTGCCAGAAGTGGCTGTGCACTCCTGTTCCCAGAGTAGTTTGCTTAATGGTGTGTAAATCCGGGACTGGCCATATGTTCTCCAAGGTCTGGCCCACCCTGTATCCCGGTCTGTGACCTCTGCTCTGTCCCTCAGGGTTTCGTGTTGTTTAAATGCAGGCCCACACCTCTCTCCTAATTCTTACCACTGGCAGAGTTCTCTGCCATACTAACCGGCAAAGCCCACACATCTGAGACACAGGCGTCCACATAGAAAGGCAGCTTTGATTTTAGTTATAGGACAGGGTTTTCTCTATTTCTGTCTCAACCTTCTCATACCCCGTTGAACTCCTCGACTCCTCTAATCTGGCTCTGCTCCCACCATCCCACTGAATTGGCTTTGCCCCAGGACTTTCCCAGTAGCTTCCTAGTGGGAAAACCCAATGGGTGTTTTCCAGCAGTACTTGATGCTATTAGGGAATCTTTCTTACAACATTCTATTCTCTTGGCTTGTAGAACTTTCACTCCAGTCCTCCTCCACTTCTAGGACTGGCTTCTGGCTCCCTTTGTAGGAGACTCTTCCTCCTTCCCCACCCCTCACCTGCTCCCTTAAATATCAGTGCAGGTGCTCCCTTCACCTGCGACCTCGTCCTGCTTCACTTTCTACTTATTTTAGTCCAGGCTTCTAAGTTGCCAGGAACAGAAACCCACTCAAACTAGCTTAGCCAAAAATGCTGACCGAGCATAAGAACACAGGAAGAACTCATGGACTCCAGGGGCAGAGATTACACTGGGCCTCTCTGGAGCACAGGCCAAGGGGGGAGAGTCGAAAGGAACCTGAGATGTCTGATTCCACGCCATTCTCCTTCCTCCTTTCTCATTGACCATAGCCTTACCTGCTTTTCCAGGCTCACCGTGGAAGCCAGCCTCCCTGCCACCCCTAGCAGGCTTGCTTTAACCCCTAGCAGTTTAAGCACTTAACTAACTGCTTCTCCAGGTCCCAAGGGCTTTATGGAGGTGCATTCCTGTTGACTCCGCAGTTCCTCTTCCAGGAACTGAATCTTAAGAGCATGATGTGAGAGAGGCATTAAGGTTTAAGCTTATGAATGCTCACCGTAGAATCTTTTCTTATAGGGAACAGTCGGAAACGCTTTGAGCAGCCAATAGTAAGATGTTAAGTACTTATATTAACGTGATAAACTTTCATCATATTTTTCAAAACAACTCAGAACCGTTTTTTGAAGAGAAGTTAATGAGAAAATGACATTAAAGAAAAAGCGAGATATGAAATTGTGATCTTAATTTAAAAATATATACATTATAAAGACCACCAGATGTTAGCAATAGTTATCTCAGGGTGATGGAGACCCGATGGCTTTTTCTCTCTCTCTCTATTTTTTCTCTCTCTCTCTGTTTTTATTTTCTGTCTGTATTTTTGCATTTTCTGTGTTGTTTTGGATGCGACTCAGCGCTGTGGGAAGCCCCTTCCGGCCTCCCCAGGCTGACTTGGGTTCCTTCTCTGCGTTTCCAGTACTGGCACACTTTCCTGTCGTTGAAGGTACCACGCAGCCCTCTGATTTCTTGACGAGCCGACCTTTGGATGTTCATCATTATATTTCTTGCATCTAGGAGCGTGATGAGCATGGCTGATAAATGTCTGTTGGCTGTAGAAATTTAGGTCAGAGAAAGTTAAGTCAGAGAAACATGTTTGCCAAGTTCAAACTTCTGTAGCCTTTTGCTGCAAGGAGATTAAAGTACTGCTTTTGGCTCTCTTTCACTTTCTGAGCAGTTTTGGCATTCTATCAATCAGATTGATGATTAAGTTGATCATTGGAGTTTAAGAAATATATGTACATTGCTCTGGGCTGAATGTTTGTATCCTCCAAAATTCATGTGTTCAAATCTTAACCCCTAATGTCATGGTATCATGAGGTGGGGCCTTTGGGAGGTGATTAGGTCATGACAGTGGAGCCCTGAGGAGCGGGACTAGTGTCCTTACAAGAAGAGACCGCATCAGAGCTTGCTTGCTCTCTCTCTGTTCTCCGCCATGTGAGGACACCAAGAGATGTCTTCAAACCAGGAAGAGAGACCTCACCAGACACCAGACCTGCCGGCACCTTGATCTCAGACTTCCCAGTCTCCAGAACTGTGAAAAAGAAATGTGTGTTGTTTAAGCTACCCACTCTGTGGTATTTTGTTATAGCAGCCTGAACTGAGACACATATGAACATGATGTAACTATTGGACCTTTAAAAAATTTTAATGAGATAATCGTAGATTAACATGTATTTCTAAGAAATAACACAGAGAGATCCCTTGTACTAGCTCGTACCCTCTACTCAGCTTCTCCCAATGGTAACATCTTGCAAAACTATAGTCCTATGTCACAGCCAGGATGTTGACATTGATGCAGCCAAGATACAGAACATTCCCGTCACCGAAAGGGTTCCTTATAGCCAACTCCATTTTCCTCCCATCCCTCACTTCCACCTTAACCTCTGGCAACCACTGATATGTTCTTAATTTCTATAATTTTGTCATGTTGAGAATGTTGCATAGGTTTTTATTTATACAGTATGTAACCTTTTGGGATTTTTTTTTTCACTTAGCAAAATTCTCTGGAGATTCATCCAGATTGTTGTGTGTGTCAATAGTTTAGTCTTTTTTTATTGCTGAGTAGTATTCCACAGTGTGGATGGACCACAGTGTGGATGGACCACAGTTTGTTTAACCTTTCACCGTCTGAAGGACATCTGGGCTGTTTCAGTTTTTGGCTACTCTGAATAAAGCTGCTATAAATACACATGTGCAGGTTTTTGTGTGAACTTAAGTTTTCATTTCTCCAGGATAAATGCCCTGGAGTGTGACTGCTGGGTTGAATGGGAGCTATAGGTGTATCTTTTAAGAAACTGCCAAACTGTTTTCCAGAATGGCCGTGTTATTTTACATTCTCATCAGCAATGTCTGAATGACCCAGTTTATCCATACCCTTGCCAGCATTTGGTATTGTCACTGTTTTTTATTTTAGCCGCTCTGATAGGTGTGTGGGATATCTCGTGGTTTAAATTTGCATTTCTCTAATGGCTAAGGAAGACTTGGGAACATTTTCTCATGTGCTTATTTTCCATCTATATATTCTGTTTGGTGAAATGTCTCTGTATGTTTCTGCCCATTTTCTAATAGGATTGTTTGCTTATTTTTTACTGTTGAGTTTTGAGAGTTGTTTGTATTCTAGATACTAGTCCTTTGTTGGATATGTAATTTGCAAATATTTTCTTCCAGTCTGTAGCTTGGCTTTTCATCTTCATGAGGGTGCTTACAGTGCAAAAGTTTTTAATTTTGATGAAATCCGATTTATCAAGTTTTCCTTATATGCATGGTGGTTTCAGTGTTGTCTTTTAGATCCCAAAGATTTTCTCCTACGTTTTTTCTAAAAGTTTTCTAGTTTATATTTTACATTTAGGTTTATGGTTCACTTTGGGTTGGTTTTTGTATAATGTATGAAGTTTATTTTATTTGGCACGTCCCCTCTGGTGTGGCCTGTCCTGATGGTCACCCGCCTGTCCCTGCCTTTCAGATCTCTACGTGTATGCGGTGCTTGTGTGCTGTGTGGGGATTCTCAGCGTCCTGCTCTTCACTCTGACCATCATCTGGCAGTCTGTGTTTAACAAGAGGAAATCCAGAGGTAAGAGAACGGATAAGGTCATGTCTGGAATGGGAGCACAACCAAACCACAGACAGGCGGAAGGCGCTGGGCGAAGCATCACCTTGTTTGAGAAATGCATCGTGGGTCAGAGATTATTTACCTGTGACTGGTGGGCGGCGTGAGTGAGGAGAATGTCTCCTCAGATTCTGCTAAAGTCAACTGTGACCACTGTTGACATCGTTTAAATCCCCCTTTTTCTCAAATCCCTTCCTTCCTCGGTTTCTGAGCTCCCTTACCCCTCTCATTCTCCCAGAAGAGGCTGTGGAGTCAGGTGAACCTGGGTTTGATTCTGGCTCTTCCACTTAAGACTGGGTTTTGAGATGTGTTCCTAACCACTCTGAACTCGGTTTCCTCGTTTATGAAATGAAGTGGCATCGACACCACCTTCCTTAGGTTGAGTGTCGTCGCGAGTGTTCATGATTTAATTGCAGTCCCCAGCACTGGGCCTAGTGGGCGGGTGGGATTGGAAGCGCTCTCCATCCTTCTTTTCCCGCTCAGTCTGCGGGTTCCCTTCCTGCCATCTCTGTGCTTGTCGGTGTCCTGTTCCTCTCGACTCCGTCCTCAGCCCCTTCTCGCTTTATTCTTTCTTTCTTCCTGATTACAGTTCTTGTGACTCTCGCCTCCCTGGGAATGCTGCCTGCTTTCTCCCTCTAGTCCCACCTCTCACCAAGCCTTGATTTCACATTTCCACCAGCCCCTGTACATTTCCTCTGAGCTTTTCTGCCTGCCCTCCCTTCAGAATTTCCGAAACAGACAAGGATGCTGTAGCTCCCAGAGGTGACCGGCGTGAGAGCTGGGCCCTGGAAGTGGACTGACTCTGGTTCAAATGGCAACTCCTCACTTACCAGCTGATGACTTACCGCCATCCTTGCCTTCCCCTCTAAATAATGGGAAAAACAGTAGTATACCAGTCTCATAGGACTGCTGTGAGGATTAAGTTAAAAAAAATACAAAAAACCCCCCTTAACATATTCTGGCTTCTTGTAAGTATCCTGTATTTATGATGACATGGTTATAGTTATACATAATAATTATTACTATTAGCCCAAGACCATAAAGCTGGGAAGTGTTAGATTTGGTGGTCACAGTTTAAGGGGACTCTCAAACAGGGGAACTGAGCAGTGTATCCAGAGGGGCCTCTCCTCAGAGGTGTGGGCAGGGCTAAGGGAACCAGGGAGGGAGGGGGAGAGGCACTCAGGCACCAGCGCCCAGTCAAATGCTGTTTCCACCCTAAACCGGAGGGAAAAGGAGAGAAGAGGTTCCTGGAATTGGTGAGAGCTGCAGCTGTGTGCACATCACCGACGGGGGCCTTAGAAGAGGGACTCAGGCAATGTCAAACCAGCAGGTAGCAGGGAGGGAGCATATATCCCTCAGCCCTCTTCTCTGCTCCTCCCCGAGATGTCCTGCAGCTATCTCCCTTTGGTCCTGCCAACCAGAAGCCAGAGGGCAGTGCATAGAGGTCAGCCTCCAGAGGCCTGAGCAGGGTGGAGAGGGTGGACGGGGATTGGGTGGAGTGCATAGAGACACCCAGCACACTCAACGCCTGGAGATGGAGTGAGGGCTGTAGCCAGATCTTCCTCCTCCATAGCCTGTACCCTTCTCACCATGTTCTGGGTGTGTCTCTGTGTTGTGCTTCGGGAGCCTTCCTCCATGGTGTCTGCCCACCTCATCTACAGTGCCTGAGATTTTCTCCTGTTCTAAACCCTTGACCACTTTTCTGAGCTCGTGGCACACGTTGCACATGTGCACATGCATTGGCCTGCCTTCAAGAGGACAGTGTGTGAGGCAGGGACCATGCCTCTGATTCATCCTCCTTGGAATTTGGCTCATGACAGCTGCTCAACAAATGGTGGACAAATGGGCTTGTTTCCCAGCTGCTTTGCTCCCAGCTGTTGGAGTTTGGAAGCCACATAGGCAATTTCCAAGCCCGTCTTGCTCTAAAGACACCTCCGCCTGGGCTCAGGGGCATGATAGAGAAGTCTGACTTGAGCTGCAGGTCTGTTAGGCCTTAGGCAGAATCCAGGAAGCAAAGCAAGGTGTTAGGGTCAGGAGACATCCTTCTCCTCCAAAGCCAAGAAGAGCAGACTGGGACACATACTCCAGGCCTTACACAGAGCCGTGGAGAATGCGGATCCCAGCTGCCCTCGTCCACCCCAGAGTGGGCTCCAGACGGCCTCGTGTACACCTGTGCACAGCATCTGAAAGCCCTACTGAGCTGTCGAGAGCTTTGAGCACCTGTGGTGGGCCAGACCCCTCGCTGGCTCCTCCACGCTCTCGTGTAATCCTCACAATCAGTGCAGGATGACATTTGCCAGAGAACACAGCTGAGGAGGTTGATAAAGTCCTGAAACCAGGAAGTGGCTGAGCTCAAGCCCCAGCCCCGTCCCAAGCCTCCCATGTTTCTGTTCAAGAAAACCTCAGCCATCTGGGGGCCGAGCTTGCCAAGGAATTTTCCTTTGGCTTTCCCTGGTGGTTGTTGCTCAAGTCCTTCCCAAACAGCAAGTCAGAGGTCCCGCAGCTCCTTGGGAGCTTGGCTTTGGTCTAGTGCAACTGCCGTTGGCAGGCTAGCATCCTGGAGCCCCGGTGGGGCGGGTCCTGCCCTGTGTGGCCTTTCCTAGGCACCTCCCAGCCACACCGTGGGGCCAAGGACAGTGGACTGTGCATGGCGGGCTCAGTGTTACCCCTCCTCTGGGCCCAAGAGCCTTAGAACCGCACTGCCCAAACCCTCAGGAGCAGACTGTTCACCTGCGAACCTGCGAACCTGCTCAGATGCAGATTCTGGTTTAGTCCACTGGGGGCAGGCCTGAGATTCTGCATGTCTAGTGAGATCCTGGGGGATGCCACCACTGCTGATGTGAGGCCACTCTTTGAGTAGCAAGGCCTTAAAGCCAGTTCTTCTCAACTCTGTCCCACTCAGCACCTCTCTTTGACAACAAATATTTTCAAACGATCCCATTACTATCTTGAATTGAAACTCATAGATAAGATATGCTACCTGTACCCACAAAAATAAATCTAATGGTCTAACTATGATGGAAAGGAGAAGTAAATGGAAAGTAATTCATAACACAATAAAATAAAATTTAGTATTGCACCTCTTCTTTTCAGTAAGTTCAAATTTCAGAAAAGACAATGTTCCTTTATATTTGACAGGATTTGGAGTATATATGTGTATGTTTACATCTGAAATAAAGGCTAAACAAGTACCTCTATTTTTATATGAAGATACATGTGACAGGGACAAAGATAGACTGACACAGATGTGCCTTAAAATCCAGGAGTGGCACTGCTCAGAGTGATGGAATTTCTAACATCCCAACTGTTCGTAAAGTTTCAAATAAAAATGTACACTCTTTGCCTGATTTCCACACTCTTGAAACATTCTCTGTGTATTAAAATTGAGCAAAAATATACCTTGTGTTTATATGTAAAACGGACTTAGGTCCCAGGCTCTGATGAGCAGGTTCTCTCTACATGGATGTCAGGAGGGTCATTCAAAGTCATGTGGACAAATCTTCATTTGTGGACCGTCTCACATATTGCTGGATGTCCAGCATGCCTGCCCTCTGCCTACCAATTGTCAGGTATTGTCCTCAATCAGTGTGATAGAAGCATCCCCAGAGAGTACTAAATTGCCTCTAGAGAGTGGGACCATCCCCACTGATAGCCATGACCTTTGAGCAGACTCTTCCCAGGTCCGATGTTGAGTTGGAGGAAACAAGGCCTCCAGGAACCTGTGGGGACGGGCCCGGTGGGGGGAGACACGGAGTGAGTGGGACACTGTGTGTATGTGGGTCTGCTTCCATCCTAATGCTCTCTCTGGGATGTAGGTTGTTTTATTGGGTCCCTGTTTCACAGGTGAGGAGGTAGGGGCATGCAGAGCACAGGTGAATTGCTCAGATATTTCACAGGACCCAAAACCACCCCCTCCAGTTCCAAACTCTGTGCCTTCCTCTGCAGAACCTCAACAGAAGCCGGCAGGTTTGGGGGGGGTTCAGTCACCTTCATGGTACCCAAGAAGGCAGCCCCTGGCTCGGAACCAGTGGCATTCCAGGAGCAGGTTAGCAGGCAGATTTGCAGGGAGGAGCCCCAAGCTTCCATTGAGGCCTGGATTACAGGCCCCTTCCCAACTTGTTTTCTCAATGAAATTTAATAACAAAAATGACCTAAGGGGATCTGATAAATATGGCCTTGTTGTTGGCTGGTCAAAGACCCTTCCGGATCTGAAGATGTAACAAAGAGTAGTTGCCTTTCCCATCGTTGAGTGAGCTCTTACCAAGAAAGCACACCCTGGGAATCCCGAAATGTTTCACATATCTATTGCTCTGTCACATACCATCTCAATCATAGTAGCTTCAAACAACATTTATTTGCTCAAGATTCTGCAGTCTGGGTAGAGCTCAGCCGGGCAGTTCTGCTGGCAGTGTCACCTGGAGTCTGCATGTGGCCTCGGTTGTCTGGAGTTGACTGGGACAGGAGATCCAAGATGGTGCCACTCTCAGCCCTGGGCCTCACCTCTGAGACAGATGGGACAGCAGGGCTGGCCACAGCGCTCTCTCCTGCTCTGGTCTCACCAGCAAGGTAGCCAGAGCTTCCTGCTTGGTGACTCAGGGCTCCAAGGGTGTGCCTAGAGTGGACACTGGCATGGTTGTCACTCTGCCACATTCTGCTGGTTAAAGCAAGTTGTGAGGGCAGCCCAGACTCGGGAAAGGGAGGACAGTCCACCTGTTGATGGGAAAAATAGCAAGGAATTTGTGGTCATCTTTAAGTCACTACACAAGGAAAACTTGATTGCCGTCTTTCCTCACTGCCAGACCCAATGGGAAGCAAGGGAGACCCCTGGCTCAGGGATGAGTGAGGGATACACCCCAATCATTCCGGGTGGCTGGGGCATAATTGTGACCACAGTGGGCCCTGAGAACTGGTGGGCCGAGGGTGTTAGCCGGGCAACTAGCTAGTTCTCGCGGAGCACTGCACCACTTGTGCCCGAGCAGGGATGGTTGGCGGGGGTGTGTGGCAGCAATTCCAAAGTAGCAGGTTCCAGCAGGTGCCAAAGTCGGAGCAGGGACAGGGCACATCTCTCATGTCAGGCTATGCCCCAGGAGGCTGCTGCTTTTGTGGGTTAGCTGCGGTTGGTCATGGCTCTCATTGGGAGCAGTCAAGCATTTGTGGGCCAAGCCACATGTGTCCAAATAAAAACCAGTGACACTTTTATAATTCAAATATAGCATATTCTTACATTCAATACATTGCACTGTAACACATTTGCATCATTTTGATTAAAACTTTTACTACATATGAAGTGCTTACAATGGTGAGGAGGGCCCAGGCCTTACTAGGGACCAACAACAATACAGACCCCCTTGTTATATTGATGGTTTCTAGGTTTTCTGCGCAAGTGGGTGTTTGTTGGGCCTTCAGCATCCTGACCCCTCTTGCCTGTGTGGGGACCACAGAGCACCCGGGTCCGCAGGCTGCTCATACACACGTGGAGCCCAGCACCTGCTCTCCTGCACCTCAGCAAGATCCGTCTGAAAAGAGGACATCAGAGTACCTGGCCCCGCTCCTGATGCGACCCCCCGGTGGGCTCTGGAGATAAACAGCCCATCCTGGCAGGCAGGGGACCAGAGGGCCAGCCCCCTTTTCTCTCAGCCTCCCCAGTGCTCTACCCTCACCCCAGGCCTTGCACTGCTTTCTTTCCCTGGGGCGTAAACTGGAGTTAATTGCACCCTTGTGTTGCTTGCCCAGCACGAACATGCTTTCCACTCCCCTCCCAAGCTGTGACTCTCCATCCCTGGTCTTCATTAGTGCCACGGTGCCCGGAACTTCATCCCAGGGCTTCTGCAGCTCTGAGTCACCTGGAAAGCACCAATCCTGGTGTCCCAGGGCTGAGCCCAAGTTATTCTAGTGGTTTCTCGAGCACACTGGTTTCCAAATGTCTTTGCTTCTTCGGGAAATAGTCCAGACTTGCTGCTTGAGGTGGCCCCAACAATCCCCCAACCTTCCATGTGTGAGCTTTTAAAAGGACAGTTTTGAAGGCACACCAACACCAGACAGGGAAGGGAAGGGGCCTGACCTCTTTATGTCTCTCGTCCCTGTTCCCTCGTGATGACTCAGTTTAGCTTCCACTTGACATGCTAGGACTGGAGCCAGGCCTTCCTAGGGCTTGCTCGACACCTACATCTTCTGCCACAAGCTTGCTCTCCGCCGCTTCTCTGTGGTGATGGCATCAAAGGGCCTGTGATCTTTTCTCCCAGAGGTACAAGAAAGAGGGGGCTGGAGGCTGCTTCCCACTCACAGCCACACCCAGTGGGCAGAGACCGTAAAGCTCGGAATGGGGTGGCTGTGGACGAGGAGGGGCAGAGTGACGACCCTGGAGCTGCAGGGAGGATGAAGGGCTCACCTGCCTGGCATCAGAGACACTTGGACAGCGCTGAGCATGAGCTGTCCTCTCGAAAGACTTCTGAGACACAGGCTTGGTCTTGAGAGTGCGTGGAAAGGTTTGGCTGGCTCTCGTGGGCCCCCTGCTATCAGAAGAAATCCCGCCTTCTCTTTGTGGAGGTACATAAGCCTCTCCAGTAGCTTATTAATAAAAAGAGCACTGGACCTCGAGCCTGCATTCAAGCTCCTTCACTTACAGAGCTGGTCTCCTCAGACCCCAAGAGTCTCCTTGCTATAAAGTGGGGATAAGAACTTCTCTCACCTTGCAGGGCTGTTGGGGACATTTTTCCCGGTGCCGTGTGGCAGCCAGTCCTGGGTGTGGGCAGCTCCAGGGGGCACCTTCTCCCATGTGTGGTTCACCTTCCAGGTCACACTCCTCTGTCATATCACTCTGACTATGGGATCAGCCACCGTGGCCACTAGGGCAAAGGAGACCCCTCGGTGCACTGTCCTGAGTAGAGATACAATACGAGCCATGCATGTAATTGGACATTTTTTAGAAGTCACTTTAAAAAGGTAAAAAAGAAACAGGTGAAATTATATGAATCTATTTTATTTAACCCAATATATCTGAAGTATCATTTCAGCAAGTGTCAATACAAAGATTCTGAATGAGCTATTTTACATTCCTTCTTTCACACTAAGTCTTTGAAATCCAGCACAATTTCATACTCCCAGCACACTCATTTTGGACTAGTCACATTCCGAGTGCTTGCTAGCCAACTGGGCCTCGCGACCACCTTATCGGACAGCGTGACTCTAGATAGACAACTTTATGTGCTGATGCATTTCATTAAATGGATGTGGCCATAAAATGGCTCTTTGTACCAAGAGAACAGGAGGTAGAAACTTAGTTCTCCTTCTCAGCTTTCCATCTGGTGACCAAGAGAGATGGCTTGACCTGTCCTGGTATCAGTGCCGGCCTGGAAACATGGTCAGGCAGGGCTGCTTCCTGGAGGGGGCTGGGCTCTTGGACGTGACACAGTGGGAGCATACTCCTGTGCAAAGGAAAGGGCTGGCAGGAAGGGGGCACACACTTGGTCCTGTCCTTCCCCCCAGGGAAATGCAGGCAATGCTTTTCCAAGCTGCAGGGCTCCCTGCCCGTGCTGGGGCTGGAAGAGGCTGGGAGAGCACTGTGCTCGTTCATTCTGCAGATGTCCTGGACCTTGGCACAGGTGCTGCCATGGTGCTCGCCATGAGTGTGGAATGCTTGGAGAACAGAGCAGAAGTATCCACGGGTCCTATCTCAGGGTCTCTGCAAGGCCTGGGGGTTTGAAGAGGTGCAGGTGAGTTGGAGGGGAAAGGGGGGAAAGGTCAGCCTTACCTCGGAGGCCCCAACATTGCTGTAGGGTCTGACAGGATTGGGTGACATGGCTGCCTCTACCCCAAATCACCCATCTCGGGGAGGTGGTGGTGACAGGCACAGGCCAAGATGGGTATGACAAAGCCTTCAGCCTGGACATGTCATCTTGGAGGTTTAGCCATGAGGTAGGGGCTGGGAGCAGTGTGGCCTCAGCTAAGGAGGCAGAGAAAGGGTGGCCCTGGGCCTGGCACTTGCAGGTGTCTTCCTGTCAGGAAAGGTGAGAACAGTCCGTCCTTCTGGAGTCTTCAAAGTCCTAAAGACGTAAGATCACCATTTAAAAAGAACCGTGTCCTAAGATTTCATTTCTGTGCGGATGGTTGCCTTGCGTGGGGCTGGGAGCCTCTGGGTCGAGTGTGCTGGGTGCCAGGCCATGGCACACGGTGGAGGCTGGCTCCAGGATCACCCTTTATTGGCTTCCTTCTCTTCCTGGTCTCACTTCCCCCCTCTCCAGCGAGTGTCCCAGGATCACCTCCCATGTAGACTCTGCACTCAAATCCTTGTCTTACAGGCTCTGCTTCTGGGGGAGCGCAAGCTAGGACAGGTTAGCACATTTGTGTAAGTGGCACTGATTATACCATTCATATTTAAGGGTGATTCTGGGCAAAGTCTGTTTCTCAAATGCCCATAAGTCTCACCTTTGGTGTCCAAGATCACTTTTAGGACATCACTTTTGGTCCCCTCTTCATTAAAGGGACATCAGCCCTGCATTCACGGGGCTGAGACCTCATAAGCATCGGTCAGCAGGTGCTGGCAGAGGTGCATCTTCTGTGTCTGGCACTGACCCTCCTCACTGGGCTCCTGGTCCTTCTGAGTCAGCCCCCTGCCCCCGTGGCCAACTGTTACGGGAGCCCCCCACCCCCTCAGCTGCTCTCCTGCTCCCTAGCTTCCTGATCTCCGGGCTGCTCACCTTGCTGCCCCTGGACTGGGCTTCCCAAAACACAGGTCAGCACGTGGGATTCTCTAGGGCCCGGCCCCAGCTCTGCCCTGCTCTGGCTGTGGCACAGTGGGCCAGCCACGTGTCTTGTGAGACTCAGTTTCTTCGTCTGTGGGAGCCCTCCCAGCAGCTTCCCAGTTTCTCTGAGAACGGTGTGGAGCAGTACAAGAGGGCTGTGGAGTCAGGCTGCCCAGTTTTGCTCCTTCTTAGGTGTGTGTGCTCCAGCTGCCATGGCAAAGCTTACAGGTGGCTGTCTTCTCCTTGTGTCTTTACGTGGGCTTTCCTCTGTGCATGTCTGTTTCCTAATTTCTTCTTCTTATAAGGACATCAGTCATATTGGATTAGAGCCCACCCTAATGACCTCATTTAACTTAATCACCTCTTTAAAGGGAATCTCCAAATACAGCATTCTGAGGTACTGGGTTTTAGGGCTTCAACATATGAATTTTGGAGGGGCATAGCTCAGTCCATAACACTAGCTGTGTGACCTTGGGCAAAGTCATTAGCCTCTCTGTGTCTTAGTATCCTCGACTGTAAATAGGTGTAATGACAAGGTTACTGTGAAGATTAAATTAGAGTCCAAAGTTGTGGTCTTCAAATGTTTTTGCTTGTGTAGCCCCTAAAATCATTTCAAAAACTACCCACCCTTGAAAATTTTTGTGGACATCTAAATTTTTTTATCATAAATGTAAATTGTTGCAGAAGAGGCAATTTCCAGAACATTACACATATTGACATCTTAAAATGAAATGGTTAAATCTCTCTTTTACATCTAAATGGCATGAATTTAATAACTACCACTGTTGATTTAAAAAAGACTCCATGAATAAGCTTTAGCTGTTAGAAATTTGATATTGTTCCTTTTTCTCCTTGAACTTTTGTCTTCAGTCCACTTCCTCCACAAAATTTTATCCTACTTTAATACAATTTTTGTTTTGAAAGCCCTGTATTGATCACCCTATTATACTTCTCTGTAAAATAATATGTGTATAAAAATTTAAATTAAGAATGTTTGTATTTCCTTATTCCATAAATATCTAGGTGTTAAAATTTTTTTCTGGATTGAGTTAATATTGAAAAATTAGTAATATTTGGACTATGAGTATAAAATTAATCAAAACCACATAAATATATCATAAGTTTAGATAAATAATTAATAATCATAAGAAGTAAAATTTTATTGAAAATGTATTTTTATTGAAATGGATCTTTATTTTTACTTCATATACCCTTGTAAGAATTCATTTAGTGATGATAGAATTCAGCATCAATTCTATTCCTATTTTTTTTTAACCGATGTTAGCTCTGAAATACCTCATTCAATATAAAAAGAGGCAGGAATGGATGAAGTTTTCTTATCCCACTCAATACTTTATACTGCTTCCAAGTTATATGTCAAAAGTCATATAATGATCTATCATCAAAAATGATTTTTAAGGGGGCCGCCTGGTGGCGCAGCGGTTTAGTCCGCGCTTGGCAGCCCGGGGTTCGCGAGTTCGGATCCCAGGCGCCCGCCGACGCACTGCCTGTCAGCCATGCTGTGGCGGCGTCCCATATAAAGTAGAGGAAGATGGGCACGATGTTAGCCCAGAGCCAGTCTTCCTCAGCAAAAAGGGGAGGATTGGCAACAGATGTTAGCTCAGGGCTGGTCTTCCCCACAAAAAAAAAAAAAAAGATTTTTAATACCAGACCAGCTGACAACTGGATTAGGTCATTATTCAATCCTTGTTGAAAGCAAAATATTGGAAACCAACCGCCTAGGGAAGGGTTTAGTTGCCCGGTCATTAGTCATTCATGTTCTCAACACTGGCACCAATATTTTCAAATCATTTCTTGTTTAGTGCCCACTGAGTTTTGCTCCCAGGACAGGTCTCCATAGTACAAGTCAGGTGAGAGGTGTGCTTTGACTTTATGAAGTAGAGAGGGTGATGTGACAGGGCGGGGAGGAAGAGGAATACAGCTAGACCTCAGGCATGTTCCAGAAGAATGAGTTCTTACAAAAGAATACCAGGGAAGGTGATGATCTAGAAATTGATTTCCTTAAAACTGTCCTTTCTCAGAGTGCCTAGGGGTGTCCAAACCTCAGACTAAAGACACTGATTTATACAATAAGCTTAGAATAGTGCAGGGAGCATATGAAGTATTCAGTAAATACTAACTATGGTTTTATTATTGTTGCATCTGTAAATGATCCAGCACAGAGTAGGTGCTTAGTACATGGAATGCAGGATGAGTTTAGGTACTAATAGGGGGTTGGCCCAGATAAACCTAAAAAGCCTCCCCTAAAGCTGAGATTCTGTCATCCTGGTCTGGAACCCGCATTGATCACCTATGTGACAGATCACTCCAAATGTAGAAGCTTAAATCAACAACTATTTTATTTGCTCACAGTTCCGCAGGTCAGCAGTTTGAGCTGGGCTCAGCTGAGCAGCTCTTCTAGTCTCAGCTGGAGTCATTCATGCAGCTGCTTTCCACTGGTGGATCAGCTGGGGCCTGGCTGCTTTGAGGCCTTAGCTGGGATGGTTTGTGTCTGCTCCCTGTGGCCTTATCTTCCAGCGGCTAACCAGGTTCTTCATGTGGTAGCAGAAGAGTTCCCACAACAAGAGAGAGAGCAAATCTCAGAGCACAAGGGCCTTTTATTCTGCTTGTGGCACATTGGCTAATGTTTCACTGGTCAGAGAAAGTCATGTGGCCAAGCCCAGAGTCAGAGTGGGAGGGGTTTCACAAGGTGTGAGTAGATACAGCGAGGTGTGATTCATTGGGGCATTGATGTAACAACCTACCTCACGACCCCAGGGCCATTGGCTGTTTCAGCTTTCCTTCTAGTCGAGGTGAACTCAACTGAGAGCCCTAGACTGGACACTTGTCAAGATGAGTGCCTTTTATTTTCCACTTGGAAAATAAGAATCACTTGGTTTTTCTCAAGGAGACCTACTGTGGAGGCTGTCTTGCTCCAAGCCTGTTTTCCCAAGGGCCTCCTCTTAGTCCTGAAAGAGCGTTAATCAGAGAATGAAAACCCATTTTACAGAGAGGAATTTATAAGTGGAGACAGCTTGCCCCAAGAAAGCTTTCTTGTGACTAAGGCAGAGCTGAGAAGTTGGGTGACTCTATTACTCCAGGACCCTTCAGCTTAGAGCCCAACTCATCCTGGTGTGGCCAGAAATGAATGTTTTGGGTCATGTAACCAGGAAGTCTGGGGTGTGTGGCTTCATGCCTGGCTAGACCCAGGGATGGAGCAATATCAAGTCACTGTGGTGTCCATGCTGTGGCTCTGCTGTCCTCACCCAGAGAGAAGTATGGAAGCCCTGAGAGCTGGCTTGTACCAACATCCGGGCACCGCCTTGGCACCTCCGTTTCCTGGTAATTCCTGGAGCATATTTGTCTAAAGTAGCGTTTATTTACCATGTTCTTTTTCTTTTTCCTTTCGCAGTGAGACATTATTTGGTGAAATGCCCTCAGAACAGGTAGGGATATTTTCTTCCTTTTTTCAAATGAAACTCTTTGCTATTTTATTTTCTTTTGATATTGCCAAGAAATTTGTATCTTTACCTAAAGATACAGATATTAGTCCACAAGGTGGCCTAAACATGTGTGTTCTGCATGCATTTGCGTGTTTCCAGATTCCCTACCCTGGCTGTCATCTCCAGGTGGTCCAGAGAACATGTGGCTCATGGTGGCCCATTGTGCTTGTTGGAGGAGACCTGGCATCGGCTCCTGGAGGGCTGCTGCCACCAGTTAGGAAGGGGCTGGCAGCTGGACCGAACCCCTTTGATGCCTTCTGACCACAGCGTTCCCAATCCCCTTCCAGCAATGTCTGCTCGTCCTATGCCCCATTCTTGCAAAATGCGGCCATTAGTAATATATGTGCTAAGATGCTAGCCCTTAGCTGGTGAGACATTCCTCACAGGTGATATAAAAGAGGAGATATTGCAAACTCATAGTGTTTAAAATTTTGAGACTTCCAGTCCAGACAAGATGGCATAGGTTGATTTCTTCCTGCTCTTTCCTGCTAAGCACACCTATAAACCCTGGAAATAATGTAAGAGACAACCAAAGGAGGACTCTGAAAGGTGGTAAGAAGAAAATTATGAAAGATAAAGACAAAGAAAAAAATCTTAAAAGCAACCAGAGAGAAACAGTGCATTACCTAGAGGGGAGCACAAATTTGAATGACAGTGCATTTTTCATCTGCATCTATGGAGGGAAGAAAGAAGTGGTACATTTTTCAAATACTGAAAGAAAAGAATTGTCAACCACAACTTCTATATCCAGCAAAAACTATCCTTTAGGAATGAAGGGGAAATGAAGACATTTTCAGATGAAGGGAAATTAAAAGAATTTGTCACTATCAGGCCTATCTTCAAAGAATGGCTAAAAGAGATTCTTGAAATAGAAGAAAAAATCTTGGCACATTAGGAAGGAAGAAGGAGCAATAGAAAAAGCAGAAATGTAGGTACATAAGTAGACTGTTTTTTTCTCATGAATTTTAAAAATAATATTTGATGGTTGAAACAAAAATTGTAAAACCTTCTGATACTCAAGAAGAGCATTATGATATTTAAAAGTAGGGAAGAAAAAGTGACCTAAATAGAAGTAAGCTTTCCACACTTCACTCAAAGTGACAGAATGTTGGTACCAGTAGACTGTGGTAAGTCATGCATGGATATTTTAATGCCGAAAACAGCCATTAAAGTAACTATGAAAAAAAGACACTGAAAAACACTATAGAAAAATAAAGAGGGAATCCTAAAATGTGTTCAAGTAATATAAAGAAACAGGAATGAGAAGCACAGAAAACAAATAATAAAGTGGCAGAGTAGTTGCTAACATACTATTTATCTTAAGTGTAAATGGTTTAAATATATCAGTCAAATGACAGAGATTGACAGAGTGGGTGAAAAAAAACCCATGATACGACTATATGCTTTTTACAAGAAACTTACTTCAAACACAGTGATATAGTTAGGTTGAAATAAAAGGATAGAAAAAGATATAACACACAAACAATAAAAAAAACCTCAGGAGTGGGTATACTAATATATGATAAAATAGACCTCAGAGCAAAAAAACATACTAGAGACAAAGAGGGACATTAGAGAATGATAAAAGGATTGATCCACCAGGAAGAGAGTGATCCTAAATGTGTACACATCAAACAACAGAACCACAAAGTGCATAAAGCAAAAACTGAAAGAACTGAAAGAAGAAATGAATAAATCCACATTTATAGTTGGCGACTTCAACACCTCTCTCAGCAATTGGTAGACAGAAAATTAGCAACAGAACCAAACTGATACAGAGCAAACACTCCAACCACCAACAGCAGAACACACATTTTTCTAGCCTCCATGGAACATTCGCCATAGGATATGGTCTATCTCATAGACCATATCCTGGACTTTAAAACAAACCCCAACAAATTTAAAACAATTGAAATCATATGAAATGTATTCTCTGACCACAATGGAATCAAACTAGAAATAAAAAACAAAATAACAGCAGGAAAATCTCTAAACATGTGGAAATTAAACAATATACTTTTAAATAATCCATGGGTCAAAGAGGAAGTCTCAAAGGAAATAAAAAATACATAGATTGACCAAAAAGGAGAATAAATGTAACAAAATATGTGGGATGGAGCTAAAGCAGTGCTGACAGGGAAATTTGTAGCATTAAATGCTTACATTAGAAATAAGGAAAGGCCTCAGATCAACAATCTGAAGTTTCAGCTCAAGAAATTAGGAAAAGAGTGAAATAAACCCAAAGCAAGCAGAAGGAAGGAAATACTAAAGATCAAAGCAGAAACTGATGAAATTGAAAATAGCAAAACAATAGAGAAAATCAGTGAAACAAAAAGCTGGTTCTTAGGAAACCACTGGGAGAAAATGAGTTGTGTACACAGGATCTCTCTGCTTTATTTTTTAGGACTGTATGTGAATCTACAATTATCTTAGTAAAAGTTTTAATTAAAAATGAATTTGGTTGTCTCTGGGGTATCCTGTTTACAGTCCCAACAATCCCTATACTTGACTGCTTTGTGTTATTGCTGTTGAGTTTGGGATCCTTAGAAACTCTGTTACTAATATCAAAATGCAAATTTATTTTATTGAGAGTTTACTGTCTACTAAGTAGTGTTCTGGGAGCTTAGGAGACAGCAGTAAAGAAAAGAGACAGAAATCCCTACCTTTGTGGAGTTTACCAGGCAGTGAGTGCAAATGCATATGTTTGTTTCCAGGAGAGATGTCTGACTACGCCCAAGTATGGAGATCAGCAAGTCCTCTGCCCCCCAAAACAACTATAAAACTGAACAAAATTGACAAAAATAACTATTTTAGCACTGTGGAAAGACCAAAGGTATATTCTAAACTGAGAGGCTTTTATACTTGAAAAACTGCTGACCTCTGATAAGGACAGTGGGACCGTGGAGTTGTGGCCTCAGGCCACTCTGATGCACCCCCTCCCAGCTGGTTGATGCAGAGGTTCTCTCAGGGCAGGGAGTGCCACGAGGACCACCAGCTTCTCTGTTGTGGCAGAAGGGGCTCACTTAAGTGTGCAATGCCCACATTCAGCAGCATTGTCATGGAAGTGACAGTGTTAGGCATACTGAGCAGGGAGGCCCAACAGCTCTACTAGGCTCAGGTTTTGGTCACAGTTGGGCAAGCATTATTTCTGGCGGAGGCAACACACGTGGGCAGTGGAGAACAGAGAATGCCCAAAGGATGGAAAAAGATATACCAGGTAAACAGTAACAATAAGAGAGGTGATGCCTAAATTAATATCAGATAAGATATTACCTAAAATGAGAAATATTACTAGAGACAAGGAAATTTCATAATTATGAAGAATCAACACATCAGGAAGATATAGCAATTATAAATGTATTTGGGCCTAAGAACAGAGCCACAGCATACAAGAAGCAAAACAGAAAACTGAAAGATGAAATAAATGATTCTAGCATAACAGCTGGAGATTTCAATGCTCTAATCTCAATAATTGATAGGATACCCAGACAGAAAATCAACAAGGGCGCAGAAGATTGAGCAATTTGATCTGACACTTAAGAATACTTTACCCAATGACTGCAAAATGAATTGTTTTCAAGTGTACTTGGAACATTCTCCATGATAGACCATATCTAGGCCATAAAACAAATCTCTATAAACTTAAGAATCTTATGTATGTAAGAAATCATACAAAGTCTGATCTTTGACCATGACAGAATTAAATAGAAATTAATGACAGAAAGAAATCTGAGAAATTCCCAACTGTTTTGAAATTTAAAACAACATACTTCTAAATAATACATGTATCAAAGAAGAAGTCACAAGAGAAATTAGAAAATATTTTGAATTAAATAAAAATGAAAACACAGCAAAACTTATAGGATGCAGCTACAGCAGTGTTTAGAGAAAAATTTATGGCTTTAAATTCCTATATTAGACAAGAAGAAAGGTCTCAAATCAATAACCTAAGTTTTCACCATAAGAAACTAGTAAAAGAAATGCAAGTGAAATCCAAAGTAAGCAGAAGAAAGGTTATAATAAAGATGAGAACAGAAATCAATGAATGACATGGAAAACACACGTGCGCATGCACACACACAGGGAAATATCAATGAAACCAAAAGTTGGTTCTTTGAAAAGATCAATGGAATTGACAAACCTTAAGTTAGACTGTCCATGAAAATAAAAAAGAGAGAGAGAAAAAAACTCAATGACTAAAATTAGGAAGGAAAAAGGGAATCACTACAGACCCTACAGAAATTAAAAGGGTTATAAGGAAATATTATGAACAAGTTTACTCTAACAAATTAGACAACATAGGTGAAATGGAAAAATTCCTAGAAAGACACAAATTACCAAAACTTATTTAAAAAGAAAGCTATAATCTGAATAAACCTGTAATAAGTCAAGAAATTGAATTGTTAGCTATAAAGACTTCCCAACTGGAAAAAGCCCAGGCCCACATTCCTTTATTGGTGAAGTGTATCAAATGTGAAAGGAAAAAATAATACCAATCCTTGACAAGCTCTTCCAAAAAAATGAGAAAGCATAGTCTTTTGAACAATTGGTGCTGGGACAACATGTATAAAGAACTCTTACAATTCAATAATAAGATGACAAATTACACAATTAAAAATGGACAAAAAAGATTTGAATAGATATTTGCCTAAAGAAGATATACAAATGACTAACAAGTTCATGAAAATATGTTCAGTATCATTTGTCATTAGAGGAGCACAAATCAAGTCACAATGTGATGCCACTGCACACCCACTACGATGGCCATAATAACAAAGACAGACAATGTCAAGTGTTGGTGAGGATGTGAAGAGACTGGAACCCTGCGTATTGCTGGTGGGAATGTCAAATGGTGAAGCCACTTTAGAAAACAGTTTGGTGGTTTCTTAAAACATTAAACATAAGCTTACCATATGACCCAGCAATTCTACCTGTAGAGTCTACCCAAGAGAAAGAAAGCATATGTCCACACAAAGATATACATGCAGTTGTTCATAGCTGCTTTATTCATAATAACCATAAACTGGAAACAATCTAAATATATCCATCAACTGGTAAATGAATGAATAAAATTTAGTAATTCATTCAATGGAATACAATTTGATAATAATAAAAGGAACAAACTGCTGATACATGTTACAACATGGATGAACCTCAAAAATATTATGCTAAGTAAAAGAAGCTTGGTGCAAAAAATTACATATTTGTAATAAATACATAATTGTATGATTCCATTTATTTGAAATGTCCAGAAAAGGAAGAGACAGAAAGTAGATTAGTAGTTGCTTAGGGCTGAGGGTGGGGGTGGGATTAACTATAAATGGGCAAGAGGGAACTTTTTAGGGTGATAGAAATGTTCTAAAACTGTATTGTAGTGATGGTTGCATGACTTTATAAATTTACTAAAAATTATTGAGTTGTACACTTAGGATCAGTGAATTTTATGGGGAGTAAATTATGCCTCAATAAAGCTATTTGTTTCTGTTTTAAAGCATATGCCCCCATAAGGGTCCAAGGACTGGCATTTCAGCCCTGGGGGGAGGTTATGATTCAGGTGGTCAGAGGCTATGGAAGGGACAGCCTGCCGGTGCTTCTCAGGGTGTGCTTGCCGTGATCTAGGGCCTGGCTTTCCATCATCAGCAAGCAGCTCTGGTTGTCTGGGCCCTGCTCCCTTCCCTTCCCAGGGCTTCCCCTTCAATTACCCCTGTTCTGAGCTGGTGCTGACTGAGGCTGAAAATACAGCAAGACGTCACTCAGCTTGGTGGGCATTAGAATTTGGTCTCCCCCAGCCCTGGGATACCCACCAGAGGTCAGGGGTAGCCACAGAGTCCTGTTCAAATGCTGTCCCCTCTACCAGCTGGTGCTGTCAGTGAGACTAGTTGGGAGCCTGAGTGGAGCTCTCCCTGTGAGCACATCTCCTGTTGGGCCAGCCCACAGATCTGCCTCTGGAAAGCCTGCCTTTACTGCACTGCCAGGCCTGCCCCCACGAACCGGGTAGTGGGCACCCTGCTGATTTGTGTTCATCTTCCTGATTAGAATCTCATGCTGATTTGACTTAGTGCAGCCCAGATTCTCTGCCACGGTGCCTGGCTAGGGCACTGGTCAATCCTTGCCTTTAAACCCTGGCTGTGGCCTGAATTGTGCTGTGCCTCTGCAGCCCAGGCAGTTCCTTCTGCCGTACCAGAGGGCTTCCAGATCCCGGCTCCGTCATCTGTGCTGCGGCAGTGGGCGGCTGGGCCCTGGAGTCTCAAGCTATGATCGAGTCAGATGTCCTTCCCTGTCCTCTGACCACTTCCTCCTAAGGAAGAATGGGCAGGGAGCACAGGACCAAGGCAAAATGCCAGGAACAGAAACCCCTGGGCAGGGGAGAGACTGTCAGGGAGAGGCTGCATGCTGGCACCAAGTCTGCGGTCACTGAGAAAGGGGTCGTGCCAAGGACGAGGGCAGAACCTGGAGGCTCTCAGGATTTCCATGACTTGCCGTGAGAAGTTCAAACAGAAGGAAAACAAGTCTCATCTTGAATGTGTGTTATCCCTGAAGTCGGAAGTTGCCGGCTCCTGGGAGGGGTGGCCCTGACCTTCGGAGTTGGGAAACTGTTCCTTTCCCATGACAAAGTGCTCTCCCGGAGCAGGGAGCTGGGCCGAGCGAGCCTCTCCCGGTTCTGCAAGATTTTATTTTTTATTTTATTTTTTTTGTGTGAGGAAGACCAGCCCTGAGCTAACATCCATTGCCAATCCTCCTCTTTTTGCTGAGGAAAACTGGCCCTGGGCTAATATCATGCCCATCTTCCTCCACTTTATATGGGACGCCGCCACGGCGTGGCTGACGAGCAGTGCATCCGCGGGCGCCCGGGATCCGGGCCTGCGAACCCCGGGCTGCCAAGTGCGGACTAAACCGCTGCGCCACCGGGCGGCCCCTCTGCAAGATTTTAAATGTGACCTCCCTGGGGAAAACAGCCATGCCAGCGGCCCAGCTGTTAAGTATGAAACTGCTCCAAAAGGTCCCGGAAAATTGGATTTAAAATGAAATGCCACCACTCGCATAGAGTTGTGATGCATTCCTGCACCATGACACTTCTTCACTGGATTCAGGTGCCTTCCTTCCTGTAGGTCAAGTTCAGGAAAGTTGTCGAGAGGATGTATGGGGGCACCGAAAAGGCAGTTCCCAGCCAGTGCGTTTCCTGGTTTTTTGCTTGACCTCTTCTTCAGGGTTTGAGATGGTAAAGAACTTGCGAATGGGAGAAGTTGCCGTGGACGCTGTGTTACCTGTGCCCACAGCAGTTACAACTGAAGTTATCCAAGCTTTCTTCACGTTTTCTGGCATGCACTTTCTCAAGGACAAATAGACAGGGGCACAGACTATTTGTATATTGAGTAAATTACAGGCACAGTTTTACTGGGGTGTGTGAGCTTAGTTCAAAGTATTTTTCAGTCTTTTTGAACCATCAGAGATTTTTAAACACGCCCTGACAATCAAAGTATGGGATGGAATTAATCAGTGGTTTGTTCAGGGTCTTAGAGTGAAGGCGGAGATATGATTTCAACGAGAATCTAAAGATATGTGCTCCGAACTGAGATATGTCACTATTTGCTTCATTTTTATAATGTTGAATAGTAGAAGTGTGAAAAACCATTTATTCCTTCTGTGAAAGGCAATCTGCTGTGATGGGTGAGGCTCTGGGGCCAGGCTGCCTCGATTCCAGTCCGGGCTTTGCCATACATTGCTGTGTGCCCTTTGCTAGTTTTTCAACCTCTCTGATAAAATGGGGACAATAATAGACCTAGCACAGAGTATTGTTGGGAGGTTGAAATGAGTTAGTCTGTATAAAGTGCTTCCGACAGTACCTTGTAAATGGTGAGCTCTGTGCAAATGGATCTCTTACTGTTCAGTTAATACTTGAGTGATTCTTCTATATTGGGCAGACTGTAAGGTTCATAGTGCAAGGGTGAAATAACACACAGCCTGTGCCCTTGAGGTCCACGTCTAGTGAGAGACCCAGAGAAGTAAAACTGTGGCAGTGGCCGTGGCCTGCCCACAGAGTTGACCTGGACACCCAGAGGAGGTGGTCTGACTCCATCCCAGGGGCCTGGGTGGTAAGGAAGCCTTCCTAGAGGTGAAATTTGGGCCAAGTCTTGAAAGATGAGTAAGAGTGTTCCAGGAGGAGGGCTGGGGGAGGGAGAAGCGTAGCAGATGAAAGGCCTGGGTGCTGGAGGGATGTGGTCCATGGAGGGAGGAGAGGCTGGAGAGGGTGGCAAGGCCAGATGCCAAGGGACAGCAGTCGTCGTGGTAACAGTAACCAAGCCCACTTTTATTAAATGCCACGTTCTGATCCTGGTGCTAAGCAGGGGGCGCACACCATTTCTTCACTCCTCACAACACCCCCGTGAGTGGGTACTGTGATTATCCCCATTCTACAGAGAAGAAACTGATACAGAAAGAGGGTGGGTGACGGTGAGGTCTCCTCGCCAGTGAGAGGTGGAGCAGCGAGGGCTGCCAGCCCAGGCCACCGGGCTCCAGGGCTCAGGCACCATCCCAGGCGAGCTTGGAAGCGTGGGTTTGATTGTGCGTGCTTCAGTGGTGGCGTTCACACAAACGAACAAGGAAGAGACACTACAGAAAGGTCAGGGCAAGGGAAGGAGAAGTGGGAAGGGTTTAGCTCCGGATGCTGGGCTGCCCTGCATCCCTTTGACTGAAAAGTCCACTGGGCTCTGATCACAGGCATCGATTTGCGAATCCCCAAGCACGTTGGTGTTTGGTTGGTTTTCAGCCACGCGGATGCTGACTGGCTTGCCCTCTGTCCGCGTTCACCTGAGCAAGCAGGGTGGCGGGGGCAGGGATAGCAGAGGTGGTGTGTGTCCCCTGGCCTCCTTCCCGCATTCCCAACATCATTGCTGTGCTGTCTTGTCCCCACCTCCCCCAGGGCTCAGCCTCAGCATCCTTCTTCCTCAGCCCCAGGCAGGTGCAGGCTTGGGGAGAACGGGCCTGTGAGACTGGACCTGATTGTTATTCCTGGCTGGGTGTAAAGAACATTCCACCTGGATTGGACAACGTTGATGTCAGTTTGAGCAGTGCCACCTGGCAGCTTGGTGACCTTGGGCCAGTCACTTAGCTTCTCTGGGAATGTTTCACCCTCCACAGAACGGGCAGAAACTTGCCTTTGTCCCTGTCACTCAGGGTGGTTGCAAGGACTCAGTGAGATAACAGCGGCTGTGGACTAACTCCTCGTAATTACTCACCGCGTGCGCTTGCGCTGACACAGCTCAACACTTTGTGGGGTTTATTTCTAATCCTCATAAAAACCCTGCAAGGTACAAATTAGCCTCCCCAGAATAAGAACATGAATAAAACTGCCAACTCTTAGGTAGCTAGCCCTCTGTACTGTTTATGAACCTTTTGATTCTAGGTGACAGAAAAGCCAACTCAGATGGTCTTACCCAGGAAGGGACTAGGCTGGCTTACCTAACTGGATCTCTCTGCAGTGGGTGGGCTGTAGGGTGATTTGACCAAGGGGACACAGGGTCATCAGGGCACTGGCTTCCATTCCTAGCCCTTCTCTGGTCAGTGCTACCTCTAGGGGTTGATGCATCCTCAGGCCCGTCCAGCTCCCCGCGGGAGTGGGAAGATGGCAGCAGGTGCTTTCACCCACGGGCGAACCAGCAAACATAACTGCATCTCACTGTTGGTGCAGCAGCCTGACCCAACCACTACGGCCAGAGAATAAGCCTGTGCTGAGCAGGGGGTGGGGTCGATCCCACCAAAACACGTGCCCTCAACCCTGGGGGCGAGGGTGGATGCTGGGCAGGTAACTCCAGGGACCTCTGCCTGCTGATATTCTTATGACCCACCACCAGGATGCCACATGGAACCACTAAATATTAATGAAGCACCTCCCCATCTTACCAGTTAGCTTTCAGAGATTTTAAACTCATAAGTAAAGCCACCAGCCTGGCAAAGCCTCTGTGCAGACTTCACGAAGCTGGAGGGGACTGCAAAGGAAGCACTCTTAACAGTGAGGCCCAGCAGAACCTCTCTGGTGAAGTAAACCATTGATGATAAAAGGCCATGGGAGGCCGTGGACAGGGAGATAGACGCCTCGGCAATTGCCTCACAAAGGAGCAGCTTTTATTCTGATGCTGTTCAGAATATGTATGCAAAGAGTCGTAGGATGGAAGTGGCAGAAAATAATGCATCACGACCCCCAAGGGTCTGCCAGGCCTTTCTGGATGCACCAGCTCTGGCTCAGGTTGCAGAGAACTCTGCCTGTGTCTGGCTCCCTATTCAAGGACTCTGAGAGCAGATTCTGTAGTAATGATGATACCGGTCAGGTAATAATAAAGTGTTCACTCTGTACCAGACACAGTTCTACGTGCTTGACAGTATTACTCATTTGTGAAAAAGAGTCATTTTAAGGGGGTCACCATTCACCCATCTTGAAAGCAGGTTCTGCAACTTTTAAGCAGCTCCTCGCATGTGGTACCCATTGATCTTGTGTATTCCAGCGGCAGGGGAAGCCCATGAAGCATGTTCAAAAATCTAGAGTGAGATGTCAGGAGATTTGCCCTGTTGGCACGAGTCCTTGGCCTTTATCAATGGCAGCCGACCTGGGGGGGATGGGTACCTGTAATTGGTTTTTATTTTTAAGCTTTATTGAGGTGTAATTGACTGTAATTGTTAATGACAGTGAGTTGCCACCGTAGTTGTTGAGACCAGAGTTCCTCCTTCAAGATTCCACACTTGATGCTGCAAGGTTCAGGGATATGGGTGATGAGTGTGCTGCATGACATCCTGGAAAAGGGACCCTGGAGCTGCTTGGAAAGGAACTAATGAGTCCCTCTGGGGATCCGTGTCAGACATGCTCATTGTGAGAACTGAGATGTGCAGGCAGGAGGAAAGGAAGCACATGGATGTTGCTGAAGGTGAAACGGATCAACGGAAGCAACAACTTTGAAAGACAGAGTGGAGCAAGAAGGGCTCCGGAGGGCACAGCTCCAGGAAGCAGGCCCGGAAGGATGCTGGCAGGACCACAACTGACGCACCTTCCTCAGCCCCACTCAAGAAGGGCTTTCTGGGTCAGGTTCTTTTGTCTGACAAACCACACTTGGCGTCCATAGCTGATCCAGTTCAGACCGCAGCAAATACCTTTGCAGCAGGTGACAGACATCTTTGGGATGAGGAGCACCTGCTCATTCAGCACCTACTCATTCAACGGAAGGAAGGATTTTAATTCATAGTTTGTATGCTGAGGCACAAAGATTGTCCAGGACCGGAGGAAACACTTGGCGTCTGGGCGATGAAGGTTAGATGTATGAAAGCCTCTTGACTCGAATGGTCGGCTGCATCTCTAGTGTATCCATCCCAGAGGGAGGCGCAGGTATCAGGACGGCTGACGAAGGAGAAGTGAGGCCTCCTTATGCCATAGGCACGGTGGGTCAATGTAAGGGTGCTTCAATCTCACATTTAGTTATGAAAGCAAGGTGTGGCTGGATCTGTGGTTCTGAGTTAACAATTATCTTTTTTGCTGGGATAAGCTCAGTTTATGCTGTTTTACGATTCTTTTTTCTACTCTCAAACACTCTCAGCTCTAGAGTTGAGGCACAGAATTTCCATGTGGCTGGCTCACCCACGCTCACCTCCATTTTGGCAGCAGACATCACTTACTCCAGACAATTTCCAGGAACAGAAATGTGCTCCCCTCCTCCTCTGCCCACTCTCGGGCCAGGATAGCCCTTGGTCTTGGGTCCCAGCCACAGCTCCTGCTCCCAAGGCCCCAGCCCTCAGGTTGGCCCCTCCTCCTCCCACCAGGGCAGGGGTTTGGGCAGTTGTGATAGCGGAAGCTCCCCACCCTGAATTAAATACAAATTTAAAATGCAGTGGAATGCTCATCTTGCCTTCCGGTTCCTTCTCCTTAGGGAGCTAGTTTAGGCCTGGAGCAACCATTGTGGATCTGGCTTCCTGTCCTAGTTTCCTTGTTCTCTATTGCCTGGGCTGGGCCCAGAGTCCTTGCTCCAGGGCCTAGGAGGCAGGCTGACCTGGATCAGATCCCACACCTCCTGCCCAACTGGTGACCTTTGGGAAGGGCCTGGACCTCTCTGAGGCGTTGTTTTCCCATCTGGAAAGGTCAGAGATTATGGATATCAAACATATTTCACGGTGCCTTGCATGGGATAGAGGCAGACATAGCTGTCATTAACTTTAGTTTCTGCAAAATATGGTTGCTTACAATTTGTTCAATGCCTGACAAAATCCAGGTTGCCTGCTTCACTTGGTGTCCTGGGGCAGCTATCCATTGCTCAGGGTATAGCCTCTCCCTCCTCGCTACCTGCCTGGTCTGTCCTGCACTGATACTTGGGCAGCATGGCTGTGTCTATGGCGACGGGAGGGTGTGCTGTACTATCTTGGGCAGAAAGATTCTCTGATCGAGGTTTAAGTGGAAACTTGTAGCCCTCCACTCAGGGCCAAGACGACACCATGAGATACCCAAGTGGCATTGTCGTTCTCCCTGGGCAGCCCCATAAAACATCCCACACCGCACTCATACACCGGAGATTAGGGTCAGTGCTTTTTAGCCATTTCGTGCCCCACCTAATTTAGGCTACACTATCTCATCTGACCCTCATTAAAAACCCTGTTAGACAGATAGCAAGAGTATGCCTCCCCATTTTACAGGTTGGGGGACGAGGCCCAGGGAAGTGAGTGACTTGCCCAGGGCCCCCTCTTTAGTCAGAGTGGAGCCAGCTTTAGTGTAGGCCTCTGCCCCTTGTCCAGTGCCCATTCACTACATCTGGCTCCATGTGCCACGGAGCAGAGGTGCTCAGCCTTTGTGGGACAGGGACTCCTGTGAGTGGCGGCCAGGCCGGGACCTTGTTCATGTCACAACAAGGGCCCCATACGTGCGCCTCCTGCTCCGCCCTTGCTGGAGCCGGAAAGACAGCCCTGTTCCCCACAAATAACACTCTCTCCGGTCACTCAGCTCTCTAATTTAGACAGAGCTTCCGGCCTCTTGGCTCTCTTTCTTGGCTTGACTGGCTCCAGCAACGCCCACTCCCTTTCATCAGAGACAAAACACAGTCCAGTTCCAGCCCAAGACGTAGAATAACTTCCTTGTACGTGAATCATAAAGTGGACTTTCTTAGTCAAAAATTCCTATCAGTCCTTCTGGCTCAATGGGAGACATAAGATTCTGAGAGAAAAATCGTCTATTGTGTTTCATCGCGGTGACTCGTTGTATGTGAGTTCTCATTGTTGAAGTGTGACAGAACTAGCTTTAGTGCAGTTTTACTGTTTTGAAGGAAAATGGTGATGACAAAGCAGATCTTTTTCAGCTTACTAAAAGCCCTGGGCATGATGGTGTAAGTTCATATAAATTATGTCCCAAAACTTCTGTTTTATATTAAAGAGCTAAACAATTAAATGTAAGAGAAGAGAAGAGGAAGAGGGAATATTATTTGATTTTGCAGGATGTGAGGTGTAGCTGAGGAGGCTGGGGAGGATGATCCAAGCTCAGAGGCAACAGAGAGAAACAAAAAGAAAATATTGAATGATTTTCGCAAAAAGAAACAAATTACTGTGCATTTAGCAAAAAGCCAAACTTTAAAGGGAATTGAGGGAAATGTTTGCAATAAACATTTCAGACGGATGTGAAAGGTGCTTGCAAATCTATAAGAAAAACTCAAGATCCTAATAAATAACAGCAGAAGGTGTCCGTCATTCATAAATGAGGAAACACAATTAGACAAACACTGGAAATGTGCATCCTCACTGGCAGTCAGAGAAATGCAAGGGAAAGGGGATCACATTTTTCTTCATTAAATGAATAATTTTTTAAACTGATAAACTTGGTGTTAAAGACGGTGAAAACATAAATGCTCATCCATTGACAAGTGGCTTTGAAGTAGTACTAACTTGTTGAAAATCATTTTGACAAGAGGTATTAAATGGCCTTTAAAATGGTCGTCGTCTGTGAACATAGTTCCAGCTCTAAGAATCCCACCCAGAAACAAAAGTCTAAGAATGGAAAACCATTATACATGAATATACTTATAGCAATGTTATTTATATATCAATCTGGGAAACAAATTAGACATTTAGATGTCAGGGAATGGCTAAGTAAACTGTGCCATATCTTTTCACTGGAATAGTATGAGGAGGTAATCATATGGAAAATGTAGATTAAGTAAAAAAAAGGGTGCAAAATTATAATACAGTATGATAAAAAATGTATAAAAACCAAGGAAGAATTGAAGACCTATCTCTACACAAAAACTTGCATATGGAGGTTTCTGGCAATTTTATTCATAATTGCCAAAACTTGGAAGCAACCAAGATGCCCTTCAGTAGATGAATGGATAAATAAACTGTGGTACATCCAGAAAATGGAATAGTATTCAGTGCTACAAAGAAATGAGCTGTCAAGCCATGAGAAGACATGAAGGAAACTTAAATGCATTTTACTAAGTGAAAGAAGCCAATCTGAAAAGGCTGCATTCTGTATGATTCCAAGTATATGACATTCTGGAAAAGGCAAAGCTATGGAGACAGTAACAAGATCAGTGGTTGCCAGGGGGTGGGGAGTGGGAGAAATGAATGCTGGAGCACAGAAGATGTTTGGGGCAGTGAAATTATTCTGTATGATACCATAATGATGGTTACATTATACATTTGTCCAAACCTATAGAATATGCAACACCTAGAATGAACAAGTGTAAATTGTGGACTTGGGGTGTTAATGATGTGTCAGTGCCGTTTCATCAGTTATAACAAATGCACTACTCTGGTGGGGGATATAGATAATGGGGGAGGCTCTGGGGGTAGGAGATATATGGGAAATCTCTGTACCTTTTGCTCAGTTTTGCCGTGAACCTAAAACTGCTGTAGAAAATAAAGTCTTTTAAAAAAATGAAACAAGGAAGAGGAAAAATACTGGAAATATTTACAAAAATTGTGTTCTGGTTACGATAGACCTATTTTCTTTCATCTCCATGCCTGTAATTACCATTTTAAACCATGAACATGCATTATTTTATAATGGAAAGAAAAAAATAAACATTTCAAGAGTTTAAAAAGCTATGAAATGAAGCTGTCCACGTTGTTGTGTGTTTAAGTAATTCTGAGAGTTTCTGATCCCTTGTTTTCTCTTAGCGGTCAGAGTTTTGTAAACACACATTCCTTTTGGCTATTTGTGCATTTACACAGTTGACCCTGTACTCTAAAGCTATGGCCAGTTAGGATTTCTGTTCCCAATAAAAATAAGCCATCTTTGGGGAATGTTGGTGTAAACTGTATTCTTGGAATTTTTCCCACAATGTTTGATTCAATCTTTGTTTATTTTTGTAACTCTAGGACTATATTAGAATAGCATATTTTCTTCTATTAAATATATGTAGATATTTATTTGTGTTTAATTTACTGTTTTTCAAACATTATACAATCATGTGATTTGGTAATTAAAAAGTTAAACAATTTAAGTATATATATATACACACACATATATATACATATATATATATACACACAATTATAATTCTCCCTGTCCAGTCTCCCATCTGTTTATTTCCTCAGCACCCCCATTCTAAGGAACCACTGTTTTAAAATTCTTGTGAATATTCCCAGAGTTTCTTTAGGCAAGTGTATGGAAATACTAATATATATTCTTCTTTTCTGCTATTTTTATACAAAAAATGGCACATTTTACACATTGTCCAACATATAGCTTTTTTACTTAACAATGTGTCCTTCCTATCGCTACAGAAATAGCTTCTTCTTTCTCCTTTATAGCTGCAGAGGACCCTGTGTGTGGATGTGTGATTCACCATAATTTACTTCACCAGTCCCCTGCTGATGACAGCACCGTAATGACTCATCTTATACGTGCATTTCACTCACATGCAAGGATATCCACAGAATAAGTTCCCGGAAGTGGAAGTAGAAGCCTCTGTAGTTCTGATCACCCGAGTTATTCTGATTGCCAAGTTATTCTCCACCAGGAAGGATGTGCACTTGTACCAGCAATAATTCTCAGTGCCTGGTTCCTCACACACTTGCCCAAAGAGTGGTCTGTCTCAGATCTGATTGGTGCCATTCTGATCTGTGGAGAAAGGAAGTACAGTACATTTTAATTTGGATTCCTCTTTCTGGAGGGAGTTTTAGCAAGTTTTCACAGGTAAGAGCCTTTCCTCTTGTGTGAAAACTGTCTGTTTACCACCTTCATTCATTTTAATTATTAGGCAGTTGGTCATATTCTTATGGATTTCTAGAAATCCTCGATGTGTTAGGGAGCTAGGCTCTTTTGGTAACTGTGCCTGCCTGGCTGGAACATATGCCTGAGGACAAGAGATTCTGCAAGGGATTTCCCTTTGGGTTGCTGGAACTAACAGGATGCATTTGAAATAAAACTGATGGCCATTCAAGAAAGTGTGTGGCTTCCATCCCACATGTAGCATCAAGAAAAGATTTCACATCAGGCCAGTCTGTGTTTGCAGCTTTCGTGTTGGCTGCTTACTAACGGTGTCACTTAGAGCAAGTCATTTAGCATCTTTAAGTCTTGATTTTCTTACCTATAATATAAGGCTTATCAGCCCCATCACTTTGGGTTATCATGGGGAACACGTAGAAAGAACCTGATACTACAGTGGTTACGCAGGGCCAGATAATTCTCAGAACACTCCTCAGGGTGAACTCACTTAGCCTTTGCTAAAAGTAAAGGTACCGCAGGAGAAGAAAGCGTGAACAATCATGGGGGTCCCTAGCGACTCCCAGGTGAGCACCTCAGGGTCTTTTCTCACTTGCGCAGAAGGTGCTCTGATTTTGGATTGTGAACCACAAGGATATGTGCAAGGAATCTTGGTTTTAGGGGAGCGCAAGCAGAAATTTCTTGTGGTATCTTAATACCCTACTGGTGATGTAGCCAAGCCAGACTGTGTAACCAGTGAAACCAGGTGTAAACCATCAATTTATACATCCATAAACAATGTAGACAACCTGGGCCTGGGTCTCTCCAGGGGTTTTTGAACTTTGAACAGCACATTATAAATCACTAACTAGCTCATCTCTTTGTCCTTATCTTAGCCAAGGGTCAGTACCAGACCTCCAGACATCCCTGGAGATAAGCATAGAGCAATCAATTGCTGTCCAGCTGTAAACCTACCTCACACAGGTGCACAGGGAGCACTCGGGAAGTATTGCTTCCTTTCCTTTTCCCTGGAACATATTTGACTTTGCCTTCACAAGGACCTTTTTCTTCTACAGCTCAGGGGAGACTGTTACCAGCGTGACCAGCTTGGCCCCACTGCAGCCTAAGAAGGGCAAGAGGCGGAAGGAGAAGCCTGACATTCCTCCTGCAGTCCCTGCCAAAGGTAGGACTAGCCTGCAATTACCAGCACGGAAACCACCATGGTTGATCCAGAAGTAGGTCTGGGGTTTGATGTGGGATCAGGACGGGGAGTAGGCAGATGGAGGACATGACATCCAGTGATGATGTGGTCTAGAGAACCCCACCTAGATTCTGGTCATAACTGAGCCCTATCCCTGGGGTGGGGCTTTGGGTGGTGCCATTGGTCCAGCATGGCTTTAGCGGGGACGTGGGGGAGTCAACATCCACAGACCGACTCCAGTGTATTTCACTTTGAACTATTAGCATGCTCTGCACATAGTGGAGCGGGGCAAGGACGTGTCAGCATCTTCTTGGTTCATTCAAGGAAAGGAAGGCTCCCTCATTTTTCTAGAGATGTAAACTTGGTAAGTAATTTATTTTGGATTTGTTCTAGGGATAAAATGAGGGTTATTTTTTGATTTCAGTTAAGACTTAGAGCAACATAAGTGCAGAAGATGGGCATTTCTGGAGGAGAGGACTGAACACGGCTTAGGAGAACTAAAACTGTCGATAGATAGTTCCGAAAACACCTGTGGCCGATTTAGAAGTTCATACCTCAAAGAATTTGAAATATAGTTGGGAATACAAGGATTGTCCAGGTGAACAATTTAATAACAAGACAAGACACATTTTGTCCCTCAATTGGGGTTTCGCAGGATGTCCCCTAGGGACCCTTAGGGCCCTGTGGTAAAACCCGGTGGTGCTAAGACTTGACATACATCGAGTGGACAGAAGGGGTGGGAAGGCGTGGGTGTTTTGGGAGACATGACAAGTGTAGATCTGGGGAGGGAAGGGAGCTGAGAACCCCTGCTCTGGGTCAGGCAACGTACTGCTATACTGTCTCATTTCAGTCAGAGTAGATAGTACCCTACCTCACGAAAGATGACAGTGAGATTCGGAGAGCTAAGTGGTAGAGCCTGGCTTTGAAATGAGGTCTGCCCGACTTTCAAGGCCAAGTTCAAGTCCCAAATCATCTAAATACTAGTTACATGACATTGGGGGAAGAGCCTTGGTTTCCTCCTCTGTTAAATGGGGACATTAAGACTCTCCCTGATGACCTCACAGGGCTGGTGTGAGGGTCAGAGGTCACTGCTATCAGTGTTATTGTGCAGTTAGGATGAAGCCCCAGGGAAGGTCCAGCCTCAGCCTTTACCAAGCGTACCTGGTTCTCACCTGCACACCTGACCTCTTTGTAGCTGGCGGTGTTTTATGCCATTGTGTTGCTGACCTTGTTGAAGAGAGAGGATAATCCGTCCAAAGACTAGGGGAGGATCACCCTCCACTGAGGGGCACTAGCTGTTACCTAGATCAGAAACTAGAGTTCTTCCATGGGGGTAGGAAGGGGTCCACAAGTCTCTACAAAGTATGTCCATGATGCTGATGATATGTGGCCTCTAAGAGTCCTGGGAGGAGTTGCAAACTAAACCCTTGACATCCTCCCGCAGCTCCCATAGCCGCCACGTTCCATAAACCGAAGCTGCTGAAGCCGCAAAGAAAAGTCACCCTGGTGAGTAACCACAGTCTGTGTTGTGGCCGCCTCAAGCCTTAAACACCCTTCAGAGTCCAATTAGTACCTTTAATGACTCAAAACGTGCTCAGAGTTCTTGGTGCTTTTGTCCCCAAGCAAAAGCGTTCTCTCTTCTTGGGTCAGCTTCTAAGCCAGCTTTTCTCCATACCTAGTTCCCAGAGTGGCTTTTTAAAAATCCAAATGGAATTATTTTTCAATAAATGCTACTTTTCAAAAAGAAGAAAAAAGCCACACTCAGGAATGTATAAAATAGAAATGGACCTGCTTCTATAAATTTGCCTGATAATCACTCTGAAGAGACTGCTGAAGAACCTTCCAGAAAATGTTTTAGATTTTATTTTGAAATAATTTTGGATTTACAGAGAGTTGTAAAGATAATACAGAGAGTTCCCATCGATCCTTCACCCAGCTTCTCCTAATGTTAACATCTTATGTAGCCGTGGCATATTGGTCAAAACCAAGAAATTACCATCAGCACATTACCATTAACTACACTTCAGACTTCGACCAGATTTCAGCAGTTTTTTCCATTAATGTTCTCTTTCTGTTCCAGGATCCAATCTAGGATCTCACATCGCATTTAGTTGCCGTGTCTCCTTAGTCTCCAATCTGTGACAGTCCCTCAGTCTTTCTTTTTCTTTCATGGCCTTGGCGCTTAGGAAGAATGGTAGCCAGTTCCTTTTCAGAGTGTGCCTTGAGTTGGGTTTCTCTGAGGTTTTCTGATGGGGAGAAGTGAAGTTATAGATTTAGAGGAAGAACAACATAGAGGTGATATTTATTCTCATTGAGTCACATCAGGGACACACGATGTCATGTGTCTTATCAGTGGTGATGTTAATCTGGTCACTTGATTAAGATGGTGTCTGCCAGCCTTCTTCAGTATAAAGTTACTATTTTTCCTCTTCCATTTTTATTTCTGTTTGTTGGAAGCCAGTCACTAAGTTCAGTTCACACTCAAGGGGAGGAGAGTTAAGCTCCACCCGCTGAAGGGAAAGATATCCAAGAGTATGTGGACATACCTGAAAACCACCACAGTATTAATAAATATTGTAGGGGAGATACTCAAGGCTATGCAAATACCTTGTTTTTCCTTGAACTTTTCCCCACTGATTTTAGCATTCCTCAATGGATTTTGCTTGCAGCAGTAATTACTATGGTGGACTAATGGTGGTTTTCTATTTTCCTCAATCCGTCTACATTCACTACGTGAAATTCTTTGGTAAGGAAGAGCAGGACCGCTTCCCTCGTTCACCTACTCACTAATTTCTTTATATCAGCATGGATGCATGGATATTTAATTTTTTTAAATTTCTAATCATATTGTTATTTATTTTGTTGCTAATATTGTTCAGCAGTTGTGTATTTGTGGGTGTGAGAGAGAGAGAGAGAGGGAGAGAAACTGGCAAACCTATTCTAAAATGTGTATGTACTGCCAAGGACCAAGATAATCTTGAAGGAAAAGAACAAAGTGGAGAATTTATTGACCAGTTCTCAAGATTTACATTAAAACCACAATAATTAATACAATATGGTATTAGCACAAGGATAGACAAATAAACCAAAGGAAGAGAATAAAGAGCCCCGAACAGATCTACATATGTATTGTCACTTCATTTATGACAAAAGTGACATTGCATGCAGTGAAGAAGGGATTATCTTTTCGATATATGGTAATGGATCTATTGGGTATCTATATGAAAAACAATGATCTATAACTCCTATTTCACACCACACACAAAAATTAGTTAGACAAGGATCATAGACTGAAGTATGAAAGGTAAAAATAAAGCTTCCTAAAGATAGCGTGTCTCCCTAACTTCGGGGTAGGTGAAGATTTCCTGAACAAGACACATACCAACCATAAGGGAAAAGATTAAAAATTTTGGATTATATTAAAATTTAGAGTGTCTATTCTGATTAAAGATACGAATACAAGAATGAAAAGGCAAGCCACAGATTGGGAGAATGTATCTGACAAAAGATTCTTACCCAGAATATATGAACACCTACAAATCAGTAAGAAATGACAACGCTCCAAAAAAATGGGCAGAAGTCTTAACCATGCACTTCACAAAAGAAAATATACAAATAACCAATAAGCTCGTGAAAAGTATTTACCCTCATCGGCATTATGGAAATGGAAGTTAAGAGTATAAAACCAGTTCATATCTACCAGGATGGCTAAAATGAAATACTAGTAGTTTCTTTTTTTGCCCGTTTTTCTCTGATCTATTTGGAATTTAGGAATGGATTCAATTTTATCTATTTGTCGGATTCTTTTTTATTTTACTTTATGTTTTAAATTTCAACAATCATTACTAACGAGTTTCATTCAACTTCATCACTACAGTCTAAACAATTATTTAAACTTAACTTTTACTAGTTTTGTTATACTCTTTCTTGAGTCCAATGTTTTCCCTCCAAATATCTTTATTTGCCTTTACATTTGAGCAATTTGTCTGTGCATGGAATTCTAGTTTCATAAACTTTTCACACTGTATTCTGGGAAATAGGCTAAGCACTTTATTTGCATTTCTTTTTACTTCCCATGTTGCTTAACATAAATGCCAAACTCCTTACTGTGACCTGTAATGCCCTATATCATGCAAGCCACATATATAATTTAAATTTTCCAGTAGCCACATTAAAGAATTAAAAAGAAACAGGGGAAACCAATTTTAATAATATGTTTTATTTAACCCAGTATATCAAAAATATTATCATTTAAACATATAATCAATAGAAAAATTAATAATGAAATATTTTACATGCTTTTTGTTCTACTAAGTCTTCAAAATCCAATGTATATGTTACACTTGCTACACATCTCATTTCAGAACCACATTTCAAGTGCTCAATAGCCACATTTGATTAGTGGTTACCACAATAGACCACACAGCCCTATATGATCTAGTCCCTTTTACCTCTTTGACATTGTTTTTACCACCGTCCCCCTTCCTCGTTCCCCTCTGGCCACGCTGGCTTCCCTGCTAGTCCTTAAACATACCAAGCATGTTCTGGCAGATCTCTGTACCAGCTGTCCACTCTGTCTGGACTGTCCTCCCCAGGATATGCCTGTGGCTTATCACTCACCCCCTAGGGTCTCTATTCAAACATCACCTCAATGGAGAAGCCTTGCTGAAATCCTGTATAGAAGACTGCCCACCCTCTGATGGCACTCCCCATCAGAAGTGCCCTGACATACTTTATATTTATCTATTATTGCCTCTCTCTTCTACCAGAATGCAAGGTCTCTGAAGGCAGGGAGCTTGTCTGCTCTGGTCACTGCTGTATTCTCCATGCCCAGAGCAGTGTGTAACAGGGTGGAGATTTGTTGGAGATTCTGCACACCAGCTTTGTAGAGTAGGTTCTTTCATTCCATTTTTACAGATGGCACAGTGAGACTCCGTCAGTAAGGTGACAGATGGGTGACTTACCCAAGGTTGTGTAACTTGTGGGTTACAGTCAGGACTTGAACCTGGGTCCTTCTGACTCCAAAACATGAGGTTTTAACCACCTCATTCTAAACCTTGCCTTGGAGTGGAGCTGGGGTCTCTGTGCGTGGTTCTGACATCCTGTTGTGGCTCAGCCTCGTCCCCGCTCTTGCTGCTCTGTGCCCAAGTTTTCTGTTGTTCTACTGGAGCGGCTGGTTCACATGTGTTCCAAAGAGAGCTGCCTTTTGCCTGAAGTGAATTGTGGGTTCCGGTGGGTTTTTCATGCGGTGTGATTCCACTGGATCATATCATCAAAACTTCCTTGTTGGTTCTGCTCTATTGACAACACTCGTCTTGTCCTCAAATGCAGCAGCAGAGTTTTTGCTGATTTTAATAGATCTCTGGTCATTCAGTGGGCTTTTGGAAACACAATTGAACACAAAGACTAAAACTATCAACTCTCCTTGGCCTTGGAGCATCCTGCATCCCACCTGTGAGATTCAATCTCCCTGAGACAGGTAGCTGAACTGCCTCTCCTCTCAGCTGCGTATCACTGCACATCTCTGTGCCTATGTGTGTATCTTTTTCAGATTTTTTCTTCTTAATTCTGACATTTATCAACAACTTCAAGAGTGATTATGCTTTGTAAATTTCCCCACCTGACATACTCTCTAAGTTGCTCAGGACCTGTTGTTTCTAATCCAATATCTTACCTCTGGTTATAGCAGAAATAGCTATTTATTGAAGTTCCATTGATATGTCCCAGGGATGTATCAAAAAAAGTGCTTTTTTTTTTTTTTGCAGGGGAAGATTCACCCTGATCTAACATCTGTTGTCAATCTTCCTCTCTTTTTTTTCCCCCTCCCCAAAGCCCCAGTACATAGTTGTATATTCTAGTGGTAAGTCCTTCTAGTTCTTCTATGTGAGCCTCCACCACAGCATGGCTATTGATAGACAGGTGGTGTGGTTCTGTGTCTGGGATGCGGAGCACACTGAATTTTAACCCTAGGCCATCAGGGCTGGCTCAGAAAAAGTGCTTTTTGCATGTCTTCCTATTTAATTCTCACAATAAGTCCTTCGCCCACCCCCAGGTTTGCATGTGAGGACACACTCTGTTGATGAAAAGTGAGTTCCTACAACCCACAGAGGGTAGTATTCCATCTCCCTTGAAGACAGTGCTGCTGCCCCCATGGATGGCCCCTTTGCAGTGTCTTGAATGGACAGCTTTCTCTAGTCACAGCTGGGTGTGCCCACCTTTCATTTATCCATTAAATAAAAATCAGTGTACCTACTGAGTACAAAATACTGCCTTAAGCAGTTTGGGGCTGCTTATAAACAGATTGGATTCAATAGCATTTTCAAAGGTAACTCTTGTGCTAATCACAAGTCTTTGTTTTTGACTTTGTTGTTTGTTTGAGCTGGCGTTCTCCTCTGGGTAGAGATTCAGCATAGGAAATTCTTAATTTTCACAGAAAGCAAGTCAGGGCAGTTGTATGCATTTCAAAAGGATTCTTGGTTTTATGGAAATATCCCCAATAACAATTCTTAAATACCAAATCGTCCCTTGATTATTTAAGATATGAAAAGACTTAAAATTTTTAATACCAAATTTCCCAGAAATGAGTCAATTTGGAAACCAATTTACACCTAAAACAATGCACAATAAAGAAAAGAGCTGACTTTGAATGGGCCTCTGTCTGACCGTCAGTTTAGAGTCAAAAATAACAGGCCTAGCATCTGCAGGTATTGGTTGATATTAAGCTTTATTTTCCCAGGAGTCTCGATTTGGTCGATATTTCTCTCTCAGATCAATAAGTCTTGATGTTGGCTGAAACTAAAGTCAATAGCTACTTGTTGACTCACACAGGCCTTGATGGGTAATTTAGGAAGTAACTTGGAGACATCTTTTCTTTGGGGTGCCAAAGAAAATGGTGCCAGTTTAGGTGTTTAATTCTGTAATTGTTCCATTTTGCCATGGTCTCTGTAAAACAGGGCTTCCTGGAGGATCGTAGGCCACAGAGCCCCCGCCCTCTTTCCAGAGTGATGTTGACACATGCCCTCCTCAAGAAGCCAACCTGCCTGCCTCCTGCACTGACTCATTGACAGGAAGGGAGAACCTCCATTTATTGAGCACCTACTGTGTGCCCTCTCCTCTGCTAGGGGCTTTCCAGGCTCCATCTCACTCCTCTCAACTGCACATGCCAACTCCTGGTGGATGCTCTGGACTCCTCCAGGCAAAAATGACAAACGTGTGTTCCTGTGTTTTCACCCTCAAAGCATTAAAAGTGGGAATTTTTTCTTATGTTTCCAAGACAACATGGCATTTTGCAAGAAGTATATATACCAGAGACTAGCACTGGCTGGAAGGTTTAAAAAAATGATAGGATTCAAGAAGAAAAAACAGAAAGGCATTTTAGACATTTCTGTGATGAAGATATCAAAACTCACCCCCCCTCCTTTTTAACAAAACAACCAAACACAACCTGCTTTCAAAGTTGGCTGTCTGATAACAAGGCTATGCATTATCGCGAGGGTCTTCCTGGCTAACAACCTGATCAGTTTGTCTAGTAACCTTAAACACTGACAGTGAGTCATTATTCCAATGTATCAGTGGTTCTCCATCCTTTTGGGGTGAGGGAGCACTTTCACAAAACTCAAAATGTGTGGTTTTCCTTTAAATTAGGGGTGGGGGATGGGGAATGGGCACTGGCTCAAACACCCCCTGAAGCCTTCTGGGCACCCCCATTTCCTCCCCCTGATTAAGCAGCCCTGCCAGAGAGCTCCCAGGACCCATTGAGCTAATCCACATGCTTCCAGGAAAAGCTGCCATTACTTCCTTGTCTCAGAAGAAACAGAAAGCCAGAAGCACATTTGATTTCTTCCTATTGCATTAGGTCAGTTATTGATTTAGAGGCTGAGTGGAGGAAGAGAACACAGTTTCTGTGATGTGGAGGCAAGATGTCAGTGTTTAAAGGAGAATGGCCACAGGAAAATGAGTGTGAGAGGAGGGCAGTCAGCATCCCAAAACCAACCAAAAGAGAAGA
Source organism: Tapirus indicus (assembly GCA_031878705.1). NCBI lineage: Eukaryota > Metazoa > Chordata > Mammalia > Perissodactyla > Tapiridae > Tapirus > Tapirus indicus. Next base: position 80,161,960 of record CM062921.1, read on the forward strand.
GAAGGCAGTTCTTTGGGCTCACCGAACTTTTGTATACTCCTTCTGCCTCCGAGTCAGGACCTCCTCACTGAGCATCACTTTGTGCCTCAGCCCCGAGTCCTCCCTCTCTTTAATAAGTCACTCCTTTATAGCACTGTAGCTGGAAGGGTCTGGCCACCCCTGTTCTCTAAGGAGAAAATGTTCTCCTGTGAGTAAAAGACTGAAGACACAGAAAAATCAGGACCATCCTGGGCTTTATTATCACAGGTTTTCCAGTGGGTCTCTTGTATCCTGCCTCTCCCACTCCGATCCATCCCTGGCATTGCTGCCCAGGGATTTTTCTAAACACAACTTCAACCATGTCATTTCCCTGCTTAAAATACTCTCATGGCTCCCCCCTGCCTCCAGGATGAAGCACGGCTTCCTGTGAGTTGTGTGTGTGGGAGGGCTGTCATCATCTGTCTCCCGCTCTGCCCTACTACCCCCTGTGGTCTGTGTCCTCTTACCAGTGACCCCACGGGCTCTGTCCAGCTGCTGCCCCCCCTCCTCCTCCCGCAGAGCTGCTTCCAAGATGTGGCTCACTCACCACCTTCCTGAGGCCTACTGCTCCTTCAGCCCCACTTCTCTACAAATCTGGGTTCCCCCAGGCATCAAAATTATGCCTCTGCTTGTTAGTGACCTCCCATCGCCAACTCTCTTGGCACTTTTCAATTAATCTGTTATCTCTGACCCCTTGAGTCACTGATGCCCTCGTTCCTGGAGGTAAATGTGGGTCACCTGCCATTACCCCAGCTGACTGCTCTCGCTCCTGGCTGTTGCCCCTCCCAAGATGGTAGGCTAGCTTCCCCTCCTCCACCTCTCCGGAGTGTTGACTGTCTCTGGGCTTCTCTTTTCCTTGAACACATTGCCTGCGAGAGTCAGCACTCTCACAGATGCAGCAGCCACCTGGGAAGCCCATCGGTTCCCCAACCTGGATCTTCATGTCAATTCCAGACTGCTTCTGACTGTTTATGGGACACTCCCCTGGAGGCCCATGTGCACCCGAAATTCACCACAGCACACAGGGAACTAATTACCTTCCCCTAGTCCTGCTCCGCCTGAGATATCCCTGCCTCAGGGAATGGCTGTCCCGTGCAGAATCTACGTGCCTTCTTCTCCCTCACCCCCGTGTCCACTGGTGATGGAAGGCTGTCTGTTGCTTCTCGGTATGCCTGGGCTTGTTCCTTTCCTCCTACTCGCTGCCACAGCTGGCTAACATGCCGGCCACCTCCCTGTCTATCTGACTTCAGAGCCTCTCCTTGGGGCTCCCATAGCACCTGGTCTTACCTGTATTTTAGCACATCCCCTCCACAGTGAAGTCATGTTTACCTGCCTGCCTTGACTTTGTCTTCCACTAGAACCATGTGGTTCCACTAGAACAAAGTGACCTCTGTATTTCTTATACTACAGAGGCTACACAGTGTCGACACCTTAGTACAGACAGTGGCAACTGTTTTTTTTTTCCAATTGTGCTAAAATACACATAACATAAAATTTACTATCTTAACCATTTTTAAGTGTACAATTCAGTAGTGTAAGTACATTCACGTTGTTGTACAGACAATATCCAGAACTCTTTTCATCTTGCAAAACTCTGTACTCATTAAACAACAACTCTCCACTCTCCCTCCACAACCCCGAAAACCACCCTCCTACTTTCTGTCTTTATAAATAGGTACCTCGCATAAGTGGAATCATACGCTATTCATCTTTTTGTGACTGGCTTATTTCACTTAGCATAACATTGTCAAGGATCATCCGTGTTGCAATGTATGTCAGAATTTCCTTCCTTTTAAAGGCTGAATAATATTTCATCATATTTCGTCTATTCTTCTGTTAGTGGACACTTGGGTTGCTTCCACATGTTAGTTATTGTGAATAATGCTACTGTGAACATGGGTGTACAAATAGCTCTTTGAGTCCCTGCTTTCAGTTCTTTTGGATAGATACCTAGAAGTGGAATTCCTAGATCATATAGTAATTCTATTTTTAATTTTTTGAGGAACTGCCATACTGTTTTCCATAGCGACTATACCATTTTACGTTCCTACGAACAGAGCACAAGGGTTCCAATTTCCCTACATCCTTGTCAACACTTGTTATTTTCTGGTTTTTGATAGTAGCCGTCTTAATGAGTGTGAGATGGTATCTCATTGTGGTTTTGATTTGCATTTCCCTAATGATTAGTGATGTTGAGCATCTTTCCATGTTCTTTTTGGCCATTTGTATATCTTCTTTGGAGAAATGTCTATTCTTTTCCCCATTTTTTAAATCGGGTGGTTTGTTTTTTGTTGTTGAGTTGTAGGAGTTCTTTATGCATTCTGGATCTTAACCTCTTATCTGATATATAATTTGCAAATATTTTCACCCATTCTCTAGGTTGCCTTTTCACTCTGTTGAGTCTGTCCTTTGATGCACAGAAGTTTTAAATTTTCATTAGCACTAGTTTTAAAGTCATCAGGGACCAGTCTTCCTCATCATTGTGTCCCCAGTAGGGGACCTGGAACTTACAGAGTGTGTGGGGAGTGAATGAATGATTGAGGGCAGGGATCTATGACTGGAGCTCTAAGTCCTCACTGCTCCAAGTGTGGTCCATCAACCTTCAGCCTGGGCATTGCCTGGGAGCTTATTGGAAAAGTAGAAGCTCAAGGCCTGCCCTAGCCCTACTCAATTAGAATCTGCCACTCAACAAGATCCCAGATGAATCGGATGAGCATTAAAGTTTGAGAAGTGTGGCTCTGAATAGCTTATCAAACTCGGTAGCCAGCTCTAGTTGGGTCACTGTGGACAGGACAGAGTCACTGTTGGCTCTACTTACATTTTAGTAAGAGAGTTCAGCCTCCTGGGGAGAATGGTGGGTTTTGTTATTTATCAACAAAGAGAAAATTAAGCAGGAGAATCTGCTCCTAAGAGTATTATGACTCTCCTTCATTCTTGAAGACCTTTCCTGGACAAGCTCATCCCCGTCTCAGCTCGGGGTAGCCCTGTCCTGTGATCTCTTAGGGCCCCTAACAGGCAGAGAATTCTGACATGTAGGGAATGTGTGACCAAGGCCTACTTGCCAGGGATTCCCTCAGTTTAAAGTCCGCAGTAAATGTCTCCTCTCATGGAATCTAAAAGATCAGAGCACTCAAAAATGACATAAGGGACACGGTTCATTCCATCATAGTTGAGAGGGAACCTGTCTTAGGAACCAGCCTTCCACTGAGTGGTCAGCCCAGGACTGAGGGGTCATACCCTGTTCCATGTTTGCCCGGTGTCAGGAAAGAGGCCCCTTCTTCCGGCTCAGTTTTGCTGTTGAGAACATACTGCCAAGAACAAGAAGAGTTTTTCTCTGATCAGTAGCAGAAAAGGGGTTTGTGGCACATTAGACACCAGTGGTAGAATTCTGAGAGGATTTTAATAATAACCCAAATCCCAGCAAAATTATTTCCAGAGGACACGCATTTCAGGTTTCTTGAAGGATGTTTATAATAAGCCGGAGAATTTCTCTTGTTGTCGTTAATGTGCTAGAACTGGTTTCAGTTAAATTTTACATGAAAAGGATATATTAACCTGCATAAAATATGTTCATAATCTCGATTTAAAATTAAAAAGAAGAAAAAAAACCCACAACCACATGTACAATATATTGCCCCAAGTAAAAGCCTTGGGAAAAAAACAAAAACTTTGCTTATACCACGCTAGTACCATTTTTACAGAGATAAAAATTCTATGCTCCCCTCGGTACACATGCACGTCCCATTATTGTCATGGGGAGTTATGCATGTCGACTGGAGGGAAGAATAGTTGCCGAGGCTTCGGAAGGGATGAGAGTGGGGGAAACAGAAGTCATTTGATTTCATGGGCTTCTTCCAGTCCACAGAGAGAGGGTGGCTGGGCCTTTCATAAGTGGGAGGCGAGATCAGACCTCACCGGAAGCGGAAGTGGAACATCTTGTATTAGGGACTGTTAGCCCTGACCTAGGGCTGTCATTTCCCCGCAGGCCACGGGGTTAGTGCCGAGCCCCTCTGCTGCCTTGCGCTGTCCTCAAACAGCTACTGGATGCTTCTCAGCTGCTTTAGAGGCTGTTAGAATTGGTTGAGGCTCTGATTTTATGAACGATGGGCCAAGTGAAGCTGTTACTTTCAAGGAGTCTTTTAAGACTGAGAGCACCTTAAGCACTCCTTAGGAGCCCCCTTTGGGGAGACAACAGGAATCCTGCTGCAGAGGGAGTCTGCCTCACCCTATTCTAGAAGGATGACGTGGCTTTGTGCTTTGAGGAGGAAAGTGACTTTGGAATTGACCACCTCAGGACTGTGGTTCTGCTGTTTGCTGCGTCATCCATTCATTCAGATTGTTTTCCAGTCTTCCACTTGCTCATTCCCCAAGCATTTATGGAGCACTGACAGGCAGTGTGCAAGTTACTGTGGGGACAGGAGCATGAGCCTTGGAGCCTCCTGACAAAGGGGAACAGGTGGCAGAGAGGTGCTGGGTGTGAGGATGGCCTAGGTTGCAGGCAGGCCCAGAGGTCCAGCAGGTCCAGCCCATGATAGGCTTCACCTGGTTGCACAGGCCCACCCTACCCCCGGAGGTCCCCAGGGCCCCACTCTGGGGCAGGCCTGTCCCTGTGTGTCTGCAGGAAATGTCCCTGCCGAGCGGTAACTTGTTTTCTATCTCAGCTCTGCTGATTTGCTGTCTTTATTGGGCACTTCATTGCTGGCATCATTGCACTGCTGGGAAATTTTTTTTAACTTTTTCACTCTATTTTATTTTTGTAATCTCATGGAACAATATCATTTGTGCTCACATTTGATTTTTTTAAAAAGCCTATTTCATTTAAAACTTCAGTTTTGAATGCAGAGCACTTCAGAGTTGCTATTAAAAGACTTTTTCAGTCTTGAATAGAGAATACTAGAAATGAAGTGCCATTTTGGAAAAAAAAAGAAAAGAAAAAAAATCATCAGCATATCTGTAACATCAAGCTAGGCATACAAAGTACTGGGAAGAAAATGTCTCTGAAATTCTGAGTTCCTGACAAACTAACAGTACATTTAAGGGGATTTTACTTCCCTAGCCAGATTCAATTCCAATTTGTTATTATAACTTCCTAAAGCCAAATTTTATAAATTCCAGCAAGTACATGTGATGTCCAAAAGGCAATAAGCCACAGCCTCGTGAATTTATTATTAGAGTGTGCATAGAAAGAGGAAGAATACAAACTATGAATTCAATCATATGTGCCCATTGCTCACAGTACATATAAATTCAACAAATGAGCTGACATACCTACTGCTATCTTATATTTGGTCTTCATGCTTGGTTTGTGCCCTGTACGTTGTGTCCACGACGTAATGCTAGTGGTGATGATGGTGATGACGGTGATGAACGTGATGATCATGATGATGATGATTGTGATGGTGGTGATGATGGTGATGACGGTGATGATACACACACTTGACTTTGATGATACTTCATGCAAGCACCATCCCAGTGCTTATCAGTATGAACACTGGGACAACCCTGACCTAAGCACTGTCGCCATCTCACAGATGAGGCAGGGGAGGCATAGGGAGGTACGTACCAGCACAAGCTCCCCAACCGGGAAGTGACAGAGCTGGGTCTGACCAGGCACTTGGCCCTGGGTCCCTCTTCTTCCCCACTGGGCTCTGGGCTCTGCTGCCTCTCATCAAAAGCACTCAGTAAAGTCCTAGTCCACCGGGTCTCAGGGTATTTTCTGTCCTGACCTCACTGGATGGGTCTTTACTTGATGAAAGCTGCAAAGGGGATTCTAGGTGGCGGCAGGAGTGGGGCTGGCACTTCAGAATAATAGAAAGTGAACTTCCTTCCATAGGCTCTTATTTCTCTGAGGTGGCCTCTGTTAGGATTTGGCTTTTATTCTTCTAAATATTTTTCTATGTGTATACAAACTTATGTCCATATCTCTGTATATATTCCCAAAATGTATACACAATTGACTCACAATCAGTGTAGGTCATGGCTATAGATTATGACAAACACAATCCTGTGTGCTGAGTTCCCTAAAAGTGAGAGTGATCCTAAACAAAATGTTCATACATTGAACTGGATTCGCATTAGCAATATATCAGGCTTGTATTTCTACCTCAGTACATTTAGATCCACCCCATTCTTTTAATGACTGCAAAATGTTAGAATATCATCATTTATTTTATTTATTTCTTATGTATCTACCTATCCATCTGTCTATCTATCATCATCATCATATGTCTGTATTTTAACCTGTTAAGTGGAAAGCCACATGCAGATTTTCTATGATTCCAAGAGCAGAATCCAGGTATCCTACTTCTCAGTAGAGTGTCCTCATGGAAAGATAGGCTGAAAGAGAAAAGAATCCCATGGTTCTGTTCATGATTTCTAAGAGCGTCCCCTCCCTACATCCCTGAGGCCAAGGATATCCACAGGACAGTTTTTTATGATAGTGTCAGACTGGTTTTTTTCATTTTGTCTTAAACTCATTCAATCATTTATTTAAAAATGTGCACTGGGTATCTGTGTCCCACGTGCCAGGTAGTAGCTGAGTCAGGTGTCTTCCTAGGAGCTCAGTTAGGGCCCGTGGCGTGCTCCAGCCCACTCCTGTCCACTAGAGAGAACACATCTCTGTGACGTCTTGAAATCAGCCATGTGGGAGGATTTACATATGTAAATCATCAACTACTGCAAGTCAGAGCTTTTTTCTTGGGGAGCCAGTTGCTCAACAACTCCACAATTCCCCAGCACACGGCGGATGCGGCAGTGAATAAGTTTGACAGAGTCACTGCTTTTGCGGAGCTGAGTGGTGTGGTTCGAGGCTGGCTCTGGAACCAGCTCTGCCACTTACTAGCTGTTCACCTCAAGCTTGCTGTTTCTATGCCTTCATTTCTGCCTGCGTAAAATGAGGATGGTAAGAAGAGTACTTTCTGCATAGAGTCGTGGGTGCACTAAGTAAACGTTATGTGCTAGTAGTACATTCTAGTGGGAGAAGACAGAAGATAACCAAATGGACAGTACTTTATAACACCAAGGGGTGATATGTGCTCTGCAGAGGAATAGAGCGGGGCTAGGGAGCCACGGAGGGACTGTGGCTGATGGGGAGGGGGCCTCCTTGGGGCAAGGGCCTGATAAATTGAGGGAGCAAGCCACACTGCCATGTGGGGGAAGAACATTCCAGGCAGAAAGCATAGCCCAGGCAAAAACTCCTGAACAAGGACTGCTGTCCAGGTGTGTCCCAAGAAACACCAGGAGACCCGTCCGGCCGGAGTGCTGGTCAGCAAGGGGGACACGTGGCGTGAGCTGAGGTCAGAGGAGTCCCAGGGTGAGATGGTGAAGGACCAGGCTACTGAGAGGGACTCTGCACTTTGTTCGAAGTGTGATGAGAAACCGCTGGAGAAGTTTGTGCAGAGCAGTGAATGGCATGGTTTGACTTATCTTCTTAGAAGACTTGGCTTTCCCACTACTAAAAAAAACATGACTGGATTTATTTGGCACTGACCTGAGGCCCAATGGCACCCATCAGAATCTGGCACATGATGATTTCCAAATGATCTCTGAGTGTCTTCTTCTCTATGCCTCTAAATATTTCAAAGGGACCAATTCTTAAAACACTTGTTCATACTCTATAATAAAAATTATAGTAATAATAAAAATAATTGAACACTTGTGTAGCATTTACTGTTTACCTACCAGGTAATTTTCTAAGTACATTACATGTATTAATGCATTTAATCCTCAAAGTAACCCTGTGGGATAAGTACTTTTATGAGTCTCACTTTACAGATGAGGAAATGGAGGCGCGGAGAGGCTAAGTAACTTGCCCCAAGTCACACAGGTAGTAAATGGCAGTCTTTCTGTCTCCGAGAGCCCATGCTCTTAAGTACCACTAGACAGACCTGTGCACAATCTGATGAATCTAGAAGAGTGTTCAAGATTGAAGATTCTCAGAGTGGACTTGTATGTAGAAGTAGATAACCAAACACTCTCTTTTTCTAAGCATGAACACTCTCTTGGATAATGCTGCCAGTAAAAGTACTTTGGGAAGGCAGCTGGGAAAACACACATCTATGGCCCATGGGGAGGAGAAAATGAGTGACTGTATTAGATCATGAAGCTATCACTGTGCCACTGTGAAAAGTTTCATGTATCAGGACCCTCCCCAAGAGCATTATCTGTAATCACATTTTAGCTTCCAAAATGTATGTTGGTGAAATCTAGAGACATCCATCTGTCTGATGACTTGTAAAGCCTCGGGCCTTTCTGTGTGTGGCTTTAGCAGGTTCTATAGCTGGTCACCTCTGTGTGTCCTCAGAGCAATTAGCCCGGGGCATGTGACATTCTATCACGTTGAATTCATTCTGGGAATGCACTTTGCTAAACATCCTTTGCTCCAGACTCAAGAGTGTGATGTGAGTTTGCTCTGCCCAAGTGACTTCATCCAACTCAAAATGTCGACAAACCTGGATAGGACTTTGAAATCTTCATCTCCATCCAAGACTTCTCTCCCGAGTTCCAGATCCTTTCTAATCCTTCCAAAGTCTCAGAGAACACTAGGTTATTGGCCATTAGTCACTGGGTGACCATGGGGAAGCCAGGTGTGAGGTAGGAATCTGGGCAGATATAATCCCAAGGCATACAGATGTCTGAAGCAACAGAGGAAGTGGACATTTTGTGCCTCAGAGAGCACCTGTGTCCCCAGGTGTGATGACCAAGGGTCCTGGTCTCTAGACCCTGGCTCAGATTGTTGAGACATGCCTAAATCAGCAGTGACAGCTACATGCTGGATTTGGGGAGTGCAACTGAATTCCAGCTGTCACCTCTGAGTGAGGATTCTGGTGTCAGTTATGCTCCCTCAGCCAGGGGTCCCAGTGGACCAGTGACCTCAGCTCTGAGGAGGTGGCGAGAGTAGACCTGGCATGTGGCTACAGCGGTTACCTCAGAAAACTCCCCTGGACTTCTCCAGTTCTACCCCATCGACACTTAGCTTCATATTTCCACCTGTCTGGGGGGCACCTCTAGTTAAGAATCTGTTGCCACCTCATGCACAGCCTGGCCAAAAGAGCCTGCATCCTTATCACCTTCCTCCAATGCTGGTCAGAGGTGCACCTGCTCCTTTCTTGGAGGCTAGGAAGCTTGGGAGGATGGGACTGTGGAGAGAGGCGAGGGATCACCTAAGGGCATTCCAACGTGATTCTCTCCTTCTCCTTCATTGTCCACTCCGCTCAGTGTCAGCTCCATGTGTCTGCCCTCCGAGGGTCTCGCGTTCTGAACCCTGAAGTCCTCTGTCCTTCCATACCAAGCCAGGCCCCCTGGCCTCTGATGAGGATGGAGTCAGCCCCCTTTTCCCCACTTTCCGTTTAGCTGGAGCTCACACTGTCCACTGAGCAGTGAGGGCCTGTTCTGAAAACTCACTCTCCCATGATTCGTGCCAATGAAGCTTCCCTGTTGTCTTTGGAAGGTCACTGTTTTCCTCCTTGGGATTTCAGGAACTGCTGTCTGCCTGCTAGCTCACCTGGGTACATGGCATTCACATCAGAACCTTGTCACTGCTTCTGACCATGCACTTGTGAGCGCTGGGCACTGCTGCTGAGCAGAGGTAGATCTGGGGCAGGACTGCCTGGCTTTGAGTCCAGACTCCACTCAGTGATGGCTGCCTGACCTTAAGTGAATATCCTGCCTTTTAAAGCCTGTTCACTCATCTATGAAGTGGGCGTGACCATTGGACCCACCTCACAGGGCTGGTGTAAGGATTGAATGAGGGGAGAAGATGAGCAAACGTTTGCTGAATTCTGATCTCAGAAGGACCAATTCTCAACCACCACACTCTGCCACCTCCCAAAGTCACTTCTGGACTGTGTCCTTTGTTCCATCATTTGACATCTCTGTCTTGGAAAGGGGTCTCTTTGGTTCATTTTGATTCTTTATTGTCATTTAACATGCACCTCAGGGAACTCCACTTTTTCTTTTCATAGTATGTGTAAACATAAAAACGTATGCCAGTCAGCAGACCCCTGCAACTCAGAATTAAGTCAAGTTCATATTCAAGGCATGTTGAGTCTAACTGGACCAATAGGGACCACACCATAGTTTTCCTTCCTGAGATTGGACCTCTGGATACCTGTTGAGGGCCCTCCATTGTATAGAGCTTTTCTGAGTGCCCAGCCTCCACCTCCTTGGTGGCCATAGTTGTATGTGTGTGGACTTTGTGAGGGGAGAGTTGGTTTTACCAGGTACTGTCTGTTGAATAAAAAATGAGCACTTACCTTGAAGGGAGAAGAGGAAGTCTGCCCTCGATAATATGTAATTCTCTCTAGGGTAAATAGATTCCTGATAAGTGCAACTCGGTAGCTCTGCAATCACATTTTTTAATTCTAAGGTGACGTTAGCATAAACATCCATGTCCCAGTTATTGATCTGTTGCTGTGATAATGGTTTTACCCAATTGAACTTCTGACATTGGAGAACTTGCAGTGGCTACAATTGGATTTCTCTTTTATTCCTGCAACTTAATTCAACTTGCACATCCAACGGTGATCTCTACGAAAAAATGTTGTTTTGCAGGAGTCTGCATAGAATGTTAAATCTCTCTCTCTCTCTCCTGGTAGGAATGTTAACTTTTGGCTTGAGTCTTGGAAACACACCTACAAAATGAAATACTCAGAAACTACCAATTAGGAACTTGAAGTGTGGTGTGTTCCCAAGAGGTGCACGACTTCTGAATTCTTTGGGGTTGACTTTTCTAGTGTTAGTCAGATCAAGTAAGTCCTTCCCCATAGACATACTTTCCATAATCATCACTCTGAGACTGGGGGAAAGAAGAGCTTAAACTAGAAGTGGGAGGTCCAGCCTGGAGGCCGTCATCTGCTGTTGCAGCATCTCACCACTGGCAGAACAGAAGGATGGGGATCGAAGACATGGCATTTCAAACTCTGAAACTTGCATACTCACTTTGTTACATGTAGAGTCCAGAAGAGTTCGTCACTGTGGTAGAAAACCCATCTGGGTGGTAATCCTTTCCTAATTCTTCTGAGGGAACACTGTGCTATGTGGGAATTTAATCTGGCTCAGCGGCCATTGGGGAGCACTTGAGTTCAAGTCTAGGATTGGTCCTTAAGGACAAGTCTAGGATTAAGTCTAGGAGGTCCTGAAGAACAGTGAAAAGATAATTGCTGGACCACTAGCACCTACTAGAATGGCCAAAATAAAAAATACTGACAATACCAAGTGCCAACAAGTATGCAGAGCAACTAAAACTCTCAGACATTGCTGGTGGGAGGGAAGAATGATGCAGACAGTCTGGACAAATAGTTTGGCAGTTTCTTATAAAGTTAAACATACACTTTCCATATGCCCCAGAAAATCCACACCTGAGTGTTTACCCTAGAGTAATGCAAATGTCACGCAAATATGTACACATGAATATTTATAGCAACTCTCTTCATAACTGGCAAAAACTTGAAACAACCCAAATGTCCTTCAGCAGATGAGTGGCTAAGCAAACTGTGGTACGTGGCACACCATGGAATATTCCTTAGCAGTCAAAGGGAATAAACTATTGATACATGTGACAACTTGGATGGATCTTGAAGGAATTATGCTGAGAGGAAAAAAACAGTCCCAAAAGGTTACGTACTGTATGATTCCTTTCATGCGACATTCTCTAAAAAGACAAAACCACAGTGACAGAAAACAGATGAGAGGGTGCCAGGGAGTAGGGCTGGAGGGAAGACGTGACTACAGAGGGTAGCATGAAGGAGTGTGATGGAACTATTCTGTGTCCTCTCGTGGCAGTGGTCACAGAAATCTGGACGTGTGTTAAAATGCATACAAATGTCCACCTAAGAAATCACTCTTGCTGCATGTCATTTGAGAGAATTAAAGAGTTTTTTTAAAGTCTTCTTTGTGTCACGGAAGACATAGCAGGAGGCTGGAGTAAAGCTGTAATCCTAGGCTGGGGGTACACACGCATGTGTGCAAACATGGGAACATACTAGCAGGGTGGGGGCGTTGCCCACATTCGAGCACATAGCTCAGGAGCATGCTTGGAAAGTTCTTAAATTCCATTTATATAAATACATTAATAATAATTTATTTATTATAAATCCTTTCATTCTTTGGCCAGTGAGCAGTTCTGTGATTGTTATTATTAGAGAGAGAGAGAGAATCCTAGTAGATCTGAGAGCAACCCCAGACTTCATGAGGTTGGGCAGTGGTGTGGAGGAGGATGTAGTGCTGGTGGAGTTGGGGAGCCCTCACAGAGGCCTGGCTGGGTTTTGAAGGAATAGGGGTCCACCTTGAGTAAGAGGCAAGAAGGAATTCCATGCTGAGGGAAACAGCGTAAATAGAAACTGGAAGTCCCCTGGCCTGCGTGGGAAGTTTGGGGAGGGGAGACTGAGAGCAGATGGTGTAGGAGAATTTGTGTCTACAGCATAACCCTTGGCACTTTCAGCCGTGGCAGGATGTCCAAGTAAATACCTTCCCTTGGGGTTTTGCAACCTGCAACATTTATTGCTAGAGAACTTCTTTGATATTCCAAACAACAGATCAGAAAGATCTGTGAGTCAGGCATCGGTGAGTCTTTCTGCTGTGAAGGAATAAATCCTCTAGCCCTGCTTCTGGTTTGTGTTGACACCCATATCCTGAGCCCCATCTCATCCTACTCCCCCAGTGGGCTGGGCCCTCTTTTTCAGCATCCAGGGCAGCAGGCTGCGGACTGCCACGATTGCCCAGAGCCACCAGAGATTACATGCCACCAACCCCACCCTCTGGATGCTTCCACTTAGCCCCGGGAGTGGGAATTCCCAAAGCCTTGGTTTATTTTATGTATTTCACTTTATCTTGAAACAGATTGGCATTTATTTGTCTTTTACAACAAGATATCTGGGCATAGGCCAGGGCCACTGCCAGTACATATGGTGCCTTTGTATAGATTATAAAAAGTGCCCCTTCTGAATAGACAAATTACAAAGAGCTCCCCAGCCTGTAGGAACAGCCCTGCACCCTAGATGACGTCTTGGGAGAGCTGAGCATGGGGTGAATTTCAACCCTCGGTCACCTAAACCTGGAGACCTTGGATTACTGAGGCCACAGAGACGAGGCCCCTCTGTCTTTTCACTCCGCTACCTTGAGCACATTGGCCCTGATTTCCATTCTTGTTGCCTCAAGGTCTCAAAATCTAGTTCATTTAATTTTCACTGGGAAGAAACAAGACACCTTGCTGAAGGTCTCAGCACACAGATGTGGTGTTATCACTGCCCTGGACCAAAGAGTCTTTCTGTGGGATTTTTCTGTCTTCTGCTCAACACTTGCTAAACCCCATCACAGCCTCTTCCCAAGTTTTGCTTCTCCATCTATCAGCATGAGAAGTGGCAACAGAAGAGGTGGCTTCAGGGAGCTGCAGAGTGGCAGGTAGGGGCACAGGGATTTGGGCAAAAACAACCTGCTCAATAACACCGACTCCTCACTCCGAGCTCCATTTGCTCAGTCGTAAAGGTGAGGGTGACCCTGGGTTCTGCCCCTGGCCCGGGTTCAGCTCCGAGGGCAGGGCCGCAGCAGCTGGCCCATTATTCAGATGGAGGCAGCCGTGCCGGGGCATCGGTTGCTGCCTGCCTCTCATGCTGGAGCCAAGCGCCCTTCTTACGAGTCAGGATATAAACTCCAGTGCCCATCCCTTCTTCCCTAAATGCTCTTGGGGGTACAGTCGGAGCTGTCCTGGGCATGGGCTGCCAGCGATGCAGCTAGATCTGTTGCAGCCCAGGGTGAAGCCAAGCCGTGGGGTGGCGGGGCCTCTAGGAGTGTGTGTGTGTGTGTGTGTGTGTAATGGGGGGTACTACCTAAGGGAGCCCTAGAGCCTCTCTCCTCCAGCCTCGTTCCTCATTGAATACGGGGGTGAATGCGTCAGACCTTAGCCCCCTTCCACCCTTCAGGAGAAGATGGCTCTCCTCTGGTGTTGACATGAAACACGTTGATCTCTTGTATTCACACACCCTGATCAGGCAGTTCATCTCCTCTGCCCCAAAGGCAGGCTGTTTCCTCTTCTCCCCTTCTCTTCTGATATATGCGTCTGCTCAGGCTGCCATAACAGAGTACCACTGGGGGCTTAAACAACACACATCTATTTTCTCACAGTCTGGAGGCTGGAAGTCTGAGATCAAGGTGTCGGCAAGGTTGGTTTCTTCTAAGGCCTCTCTCCTTGGCTTGTAGATGGCCTTTTCCTCTCTGTTTCTTCACAAGGTCTTCTCTCTGTGTGTGTCTGTGTCCAAATCTCCTCTTATAAGGACACCAGTCATGTGGGATTAGGGCCCACCCTAACAACCTCATTTTACCTTAATCACCTCGTTGAAGACCCTATCTCCAGGTACAGTCATATTTTGAGGTCCTGGGGGTTAGGACTTCCACATATGAATTTTGTGGGGACACAATTCAGTCCATAACAACTGATTTCCTAGAATCTGTTCCTTGTCTGTCAAAAGATATCCAGGGCTATTTAGTTCACACCGTTCTTGGCAACTCACGAAGAATTCAGAACGTATACAAATGGACGATATTTTAGCTGGCTCTCTAGAGAGAAAGTAATGACAGCAAAACATTTATTTGTTCAGCACACAAGTGTTTAGCATCTTCTGGGTAGGCACCATGGTGCCAGAATCTTTACATACATTGTCTCATTTAAATCCTCATTTATATCAACAAGGTACATCCCTGAGTGCCACTCCCTGGCTCACGGTCACACAGCTGACATGTGAACTGAGGTCCAGGTTCCTCCTGCACCCGTGCGCTGCAGTTAGCCACAGGACGATGGTCTCAGGGCCCCTTTCCTCTCCATGAACACTTCCATTGCACTGAGAGTTAGAAGAATTTCCTTTTATTCCAGCCTTCATTGGGTGCATCGACACGTGTCTGTGTCTGAACCTCCATCCCCTCTTACTTGTAGAATCTTCCTCCAGACTAAGGAGTGGATTCTCCCAGGCTGGGAGGAGATGTATGAAAAGTGAGATTAAAGGTAGCTAAAACAAAGGGGTTTGGAACAGACGGGATCCCAAGCAGTTGAACACCAATGCCAGGCCTGTTGGAGGAACGGGGAGAGAAACTGACCAGAAGCCTCTGCAGGCTGGGTGAACGGGGAAGGAGCATAAAACCAGACAGTCCTGGGAAAGAGGAAACGATGCAGCTACTTCTCACATGTGTAGCAAGTTCTAGGGCTTTTTCTGAAGGATACTAGCAGGACTTCCCAGCAGTCGGTCCACTTCTGCTGTCTGTTCCTCCCCTCTCCTGCTTTCCAGTGAATACAGCAACAGCAGGTGTAAGTGTAAAGCACATGACTGAGGCCTGGAAATCCTGCTTTCAGCAATTTCCATTGCGTTTCAGTGGAATCTAAAGCTGTTGCAAGAGTGTTTGTGATCAGCCAGCTCACGACTATTTAAGTCTGTACTCTTGAGTGCGAATGCCCCGTATCTCCTGCACCCCCAAGAGTAGGATGGGGGCTTGCAGAGAGTCATTTCAGGGACAGTGGCCAACAGGAAACTAACAGAAGTGCTTCCTGATTCATCTTCAGAGCCCCACCTGCTGTACTCCAGCCTTGAATTGCCGGAGATGCCAGGAGTGATTCCTTAGCTTAAGCCCAGGGCAGGTTTGTACTGTCAAGATCACAGACATCACCTGAAATACAGGTGGGGCCCTGCAGCAGGTCCCTCACTCTGCCTCTGCCCCATTGCAATCACCTGCTTTAACCCTTGCATTCTGCTCCTGGCTCCTGGTTTTACTCCAGTTCTGTAGTCTTACCTGGTTTTACTGAGAAGCCAATAATTTTCTGTAAGCTACTTCTCATTGCGTGTAAACCTGCCACGGAAGCATCAGTGCAAAGAAAGGTAGCTTGGTGAAAACTGGTGAGGGGTCCACATTCGCCCCCTTTCACTGGCCATTAGGAATTTATTTCCAGTTAAACAAGCCGGGAAATGTAATTAAGCACATGGTTGATGGTGACAGCCAAGTGTGCCTGCCAGAAAAACAATAGGTTCTCTAAAGGTGCCAAGGACTGATATGCATCGTCTGTTGGAAACTGTATACACTTCACAGTTTGGAGCCTCCTGTGTGCTGCCTCATATCTCCAATCAAATTATTATATTCCAGAAATATGCATAAGGGAAATGATTCTACACTTTCTATGGTAGGCTGTTGCTTGTAGCAGTAATTGAAGTACCTTTCCGCTTATGAAAGTACTAATTTTATTTGTTTTTATTGCTTTTCTAGATGCAATTATTTATTTAGTGTGCTTTGGCTTTATTAAATTATGTTTACTGTAGGAACATCATAAAAATGTATGAAAACAACACATCAGCCAAGCCAGCCTGGTGACCTGTATTGAGAAAGCTAGTGTTATTTTTCATATCCAAATGTAATGGAATAACTTAAGAATAAACAGATAATCTACACTAGAAAACAATGCAATTTCAAGGTAATGTAATCAAACACCTGGACAATATGATTTCATAAATCTTGGTTCTAAAATTTACATGAGTTGGGTTTTGCATGCTTATTTGAGGACACATGGCATTTCTAAGTGGACTCATTATAATGTGAAATGTAATTAAATCGAAAGGCAAGATGTAAAGAGGATTTTTGCTGGCTGGTAAGATATGGGCGACTAAGAAGCAATGTAAAGATTGTTGGTGTCAAAAGGCAAGCAGGAGGCTCTCATCCCTATAGATGTCCTTAACTTTGAAATTTAAAAATGGCCAATTTGTGAAGGTTGTGGGACAATTGCCCTTGACCAGTAGGGCCTGGCTGTAAGGAGTTCTTCACGAACGTTCTCTCTCTTGCTCCCTGTCCCTAGTAAGACCATCTCAAAAGAAAAGAAGCTTTTTGCCTTTGGCATTCTTTTTAAGAAACTTAAATTGAATGCACGTGGTTTATTTGTCCTGGATTTGGGTGAGATAACCAAGGTATAAGCACAAAAAAGCAAAAATCAAAACCAAACAAGAATACAACCACACCCAAAACCCAGAAAACAGAAACAGGGCTGCTGCAGTAGAAGTCACGTGTCTTTGATGACTATAAATTAGTGGACGACTTTTATTTTTCTAATTATGAGTTAAAACTAATTAATGTGTTGTTTAAATACGTGTGCCTACTACAAAATTCAAAAGATGACAAATGTATATGAGAAAGTGCGAGTCTCCCTCCGGCCAACCAGTGTACTTCCCCAGAGGGAACCGTGGATACCAGGTTCTTGATTTTCTAAGCAGCTTCCAAGGGTTTTCTAAGCTATAAAATATGTACACACATATTTACTCACATACACGCATATTTACATGGATGTATGTACAACATGCACTACACGTGTAGCTCCATCATTCCTTCCAAGGACTGCCCCGTGTGCTCCATTGTATGAATGCACCAGGCTCCTTTGAGGCCCATTTAAGTATTTCCAGTTTTTCGCTTGTTCCAAGAAACACTTCCACCAACACTATACAAGAGGACCTGTTTCTTTCAGAACCTTTTTTTTTATGTTTGTCAACTTGAAAGACAAAAACTTATGTCCAAGTGTGATTTTAAATCACGATTCTCTTATTCTGAGAGAGGCTGAATCTCATTTCATATGTGTAAGAGCCTTTGTGTCTCCTTTCCTGGGAGCTATCTGGTCCTGTCTGTTGGTCTTTGCTTCATTTTCTAATGGATTGTTGGCCAATATCTTTGTTGAATTATAAGGCCATCTGATATGAGCTGCAAATATCTTCCCCATATTTTCAATTGTCCTTTGACTTTATTTAGAGAATATTTTGCCATATATAGCATGAAAATGTACATATCTTTCTGTTGCTCCTAGATTTTGTATCATACTTTAAAATACCTTCCATTTGCTAATATTATTTTTAAAAATTTCCCCACACATTCTTCTAGCACTTCCATGAGTTTATTTTCCACATTAGAATTTTTAATTCATCTGGAATTTATCTGGTGTAAAGAATTATAATAGGGATATGATTTTTTTTTCAAAAAGTTACCCAATTATCCCAACAACATTTATTGAAAAATAATGTTTGGGTTGATTTCTGGACTTTCTCATCAGTCCCATTGATATATATGTCTCATTTGCCAGCACAGTATTTTAATTTTTGCAGCTTTATATTTTTGATATCTCTGGAGTTGAGTCACTGATTATTCTTTAATTTCAATAATGTTCCTTAATCATGGTAAGAAAATACATTCCTATGACTACTTTATTCAAAATGTTTTTAACAAAGATATTTTTAAAATTTTATTAAATGCCTTTCCAGTATCTATAGAGATAACCTTATTGGTTTTTCTCATCTATTATTATTGTAAATTATATTAATAGACTTTTCTAATATTGAACCATCTTTGCATTCTTGGAATAAAAACAACTTGAACATGATTATCTGTCTTTTAATGTGCTTCTTCATTCTCTCAGTGTAAATTTGATTTAAAATGTATATTAATAAATGAGATTGTTCTAAAATATGTGAAAATTTTCTTCTCTTTTAATGCTTTGGATCAGTTTAATTACATTGAAATTATCTGTTCCTTAAAGGAATTTCTTTTAGAAATTCTCCTATAAAACTGCTTGGGCCTGGTATTTTTGAGAGAGAACTTTTTGACAATATTTTCTTTCTTTCTCTTCCTTCCTTCCTTCCTTCCTTCTTTTCTCTTTCTCTCTTTCCTTCCTTCTCTTTTTCTTTCTTTTCTTTTATATTTTGGATGATAATTAAACATTCACATTTTCTGGAGTTAATGTTTATAATTTGTATTTTTCTGGAACATTGCTCATTTTATCCTGTATTTCAAAATTTTTTGCAGTAAGTTGAGCAAGGTAGTTTTTTTTTTTAATTTTAAAAATCACTTTCATTTACATTATATCCCCTCTCTCATTTCCTATTTTATTCATTTATGCTTTTTTCATTTTATCTTGATTAATTATGTTTCAGTTTCTTTTATTGGTGTTTTCCAAGCATAAGCTTTTAGATATTTTTATTAATTCTATTGTTTTTCTCTTTTCTGATTCATACAGTCTGGTTTTAATTTTATTGGTTCTTCCTTCTGCTTTTCTTTCCTTTATTTTGTTCTTCTTTTTTCTGACTTCTTCAGCTGGATGCTTATCCATTTAATTCATATTATTTAGTATAAACATTTAAAGCTATGATTTTTCTCTGAATATTGCATTCTTTATGTTCTGGCAAGTAATATTTTTTATTATTATTTTCAAGATATTCTGAAATTTTAGTTTTATATAGGTTAAGTCATTTAAGAAAATTTCTAGATGGTGGCATTCTAGTTTTATTATTAATTTCTAGGATTTTTTGTTTCTGTCTCTACCTTTATTTTTCCCTTTTGATCAGACTGTTAGTTACATTATATTTTTACTTTTCAGAATTAAAGTTTACTTTGTGGCCTAACATTTAATCATATTTTGTTAGTGTTCTCTGTCAACTTGAAAATAAACCATAGTGTCTCTTTGCAGGGCATAGTATTCTGTATAAGACAATGAGATTTATCTTATTTATATTATTTAGGTTTTATATATCCTTTAAACGTTTTGTCCATTTGTTCCCCTTTGAATCCCCAAGTGTTGTGAAAATGCATGCCTGATGAATGAATGTATGATGTGGGACTCCCTGTGGTCAGCTAGAATTATGCTGTGTTGTGTCTTATAGCCAAAGATTGCTGAGGAAAACTTGACCTATGCCGAGCTGGAGCTGATCAAACCCCACCAGGCTGCCAAAGGGATCCCCACCAGCACCGTCTATGCCCAGATCCTCTTCGAGGAGAACAAGCTGTAATGCTGCATCCTCTCCGCGGTCCTATTTAATACCCATCACCCCAGTTATTTATGAAACCTTGGAAGCAAAGTCCTTATTTTTGTATTTTCACTTGTACCTTGTATGTGGTGGGGAGCCCCTTTTCTACGGCATTCCAGGTGCCTTCAGAGAGGTACGAGGCTCCTCTCCACAAAGAGTAGGGGTCACACCCTTGGACAAATCTCCCAGGACAAGATTTTTCTGAGTCTGAGCCCTGAGGGGTGAGTACTCTGATTCTGAGAGCACCCAAGGAGATTTTCTGCTGAGCCAAACCCCTTCACATTCTTCTTTCTCTGGGTTTTTGTATTTTTTAAATCTTAATTTTAATCTTCTATTCCTCCTGTATCCATGATATCAAGCTCATAGTATATAGCTAGAGGAAATGCCATTATAGGCCAAAGTGTGAGATGGTAGATATATGTAGTAATTGGTTTTCAAAGAATCAGGTAATATTGCTAGGGCACCCAGAGCAGAGCAAACTGCTTATTGCAAGCAGTCATTTAAGATAGCGTCTCTTGTTTTAAATAGATGCACCGACCCTGGTGATTTAAGGGCAGAGAGTCCAGGTTGTGGGGAAGTCTGAGGTCTAAGATGACCGTGAACTGTCTCTGACTCCCCCAGGGCCTGTTTCCCCACCGATGACCACCCTTGGGTGCAGGACAAGTAGAACATCATTCTAAAGCGCTTCCATGCCTTTAGTAGGGGGACCTATACTGGTATAGAAACTTATATTCTCCACGAAGTTCTTACTCATGTTTTTCCAAAGGAGCAGGAGAGTTTGCCATCAACTGACATGCTGGAGGAAGGGGACCTCATGGAAGTATGCCAAGGTTACCAACTATAATTGAATGTCCACTCACGTGACAGCGAAGTCTTGTGCCTGGTTCCCCCAGGGTATGAGTGTAGGAAGTACACGCCGAGCTGGAAAAGGGTGTCCTGAGCACCCCGGTGTTACAGAGTGCCTCGGCCAACTCAGCTTGGCGTGTGAATTCTGATAGGTTTGGGTGGGGGTCAGGCAGGGACGTGTGGTGTATAAATCCGTGAGGAAGTTGCTCTGTGGATCTATGTGACAGCCGGCATCTCACTGAAGAGAGATCACTTCTGGAAGAGAGCCATCCTGCCAACCGTGTTGTTAAGGACACTTCTTGACGTGTGTGTATGCTCTGGGCGGTTGTTTGCTGCACACTACAGAAGTGGTTTGGCTTTGTAATGGACCATGTATATATGGTAAATTGTATACTCTAAACCCAGCCTTGACTGTGAGTTGTGCCCCTCTGTATAGCCATGTGAACTTGGTCGAGTTTGTTATCCTCTAATTGTCTCAGCTCCATGTTGTATAAAGATGACATAACCTCTCATAGAATTCTTGTAATGGGATAAATGAATATTGCAAGATTCTAGACACTATAAATTGCTACGCCCATACACAGTGTTAATATTCATGCTGAAGCCAGTCCACATTTTCAAAATAAAAATGTCTTTACTATTTAAGGCTTTCATTGCAATGACTTTAAAAAGTATATATTTGTCTGTGAACTTAGCTCTACAGTAACACTCACAAAGACCCGTGATAGCCTCTGAGTGCCTCTCGTGGTTTACTGGAAATGGCCCAAATTGGGAGCAGGTAGTAATTTTCCAGAAGCGGAAATAGCCTCACTTTACAAAGAGGAGGTCATTCTCTCCGGCCTTCACTGCATCGCATTCCCTCCCTCTCTGCCACATTTCCAAGATAATGAATAAACCACACAGCTTTTGAGGAAGAATACCATTTGGAAGAACTCTCTGGAACTTTCCAGAGGGTCTCTTTAGGAGAGGAAGGTATATGGTTAGCACACCATTCATATCATAGTTATCATAGGCGTCATATCATATCTCATCATGGTGATGTTCCCACAGAACACGGCTGGATGGTGTTGTGAGGAATGAGGGTGATTTCCTGATTTGCACAAAGAGCCATATGGCTAGTGAGGCCCTGGGGGTGGGAGCAGAGAGTGGGGCATGTGAAGAGGAGATGGTGGGAGAGGGCAATGGGGTAGGGGGCCTCCAGGCCTCTGGAGAATGGAATTGAACTTTAATCCCTCCCAAACCCACCCCCTTAAACTCAGTGGGAGCTTAGGGCCATCACATATGGAAATGAATGCATTCCATGAAAAAGAGCACAAGCTTCTAGGAGCTGGTGGCTGTAAGTTAGTCTAACAAGTCATTGTTATAGATTCAATTCGGACTCTTTCTCCAAAACTCTGGCCATAGCTGCACAAATCTATGCTAAGGTGTGTGAGTGGGGGACACACTGACACAGAGTATAAAAGGAGGCTGCAAGACCATGATTCCTACTGAAAACGCTTCCTAAGGGGATCGTGAAAGCTACTGGCATGGAATCATTGCAGGAAGCAAGGAGGTGAAAAGGGGTATCTACCTGAATGATACTGTCTTGCCAACTCAAAGCCCCAGACCCTGAACTAAAGCAGCTGTGGTGGGAGGGAAGGGTTGGGCGCTTCACATTTTTTTAGTGTACAGTCATCTGGATCATCCCACGTATCAGTAAGCCGAAAGACTCACTTGGGATAGGAACACTAAACCAGTTGATGCTTTTAGGGACTGTTCATGGCCTTGTTCATCATTCAGCCCCTGACATGCCTGACTACAACCTAGGCTGGGCCAGCAATGGGGCTCATGCCTCAGCCACAAAACATGGGCCAAAGCATGCATGAGGCCCAGTCTGGGCTTATCCAAATTCTTGGGAGAAAGAAACCACCTTTCCCTTGGGCAGCCAGGCTGAGGTGCCACATACCAGATCTGCCTACAGTGACGTCTCCTGCCAAGAGGAGAAGGCTTGGAGAAGGAAGGAGTAGCTGGGACAGAAGCAGGGAGGAGAATGTCCCGGAAGCACAGAATCCCATCTCCTAGTGCCTAGATCCCCCAGACTCTTCTCTTTCCTTCAGATCTTCTTTTGATTCAGTAAACTAGCCATTTTCCCACTATCTAAATCCTGGTTTTGCTCAACTAGTCAGGTTGCAATAGAGAGAATTCCGACTAATACGGTATGCTTCAAAGTTGCTTCCCAGCACAGGAAGCAAAAGAATCACACTGAGCGTCACTCCCCAAGGAGCCCACTTATATCACGTCCGACACCATGCTTGCAGCCGCGAGCTCCTGCTATGCTCTGCACCTTCTCACTGAGTGGGCCTTCTCGGGGCTCTGAAGATGCGCTTCTCTGTGGAGAGGGACCGGCAGGCTTCACGACTGTTGCTCTCCTAAGTGAAGGACCCTCAGGTTTGGAGTAGGGACACCAGCAGGTCCGGGGCAGTGCTGAGCCGCACTGGTGGCAGCAGGGGAACGTCACCAGGTGGAGATTCAAATGAGCCATGTCACGTGGATGTTGGAGGGAGCCTTTCTATGCTGGCCATAAAGTTGAGGCTGGGCTTCCTTATAGAACATATCTTTCCAATATCCATGTGCCAGGAGACCGGGGTCAGCGGGGGACCCAGTGCTGTGTCATTTGTAGCCCACCATAAGGTGAGGCAGCCACATGGTGGGGATGTTGACCCCCTTAGCCCACCCCCCATCCCATACACTGGACAGAAGCTGTTCACTGGGATAGAAACAAGCAATTCATGGTTTGGAGGAAGGGTCTGCCTTCAGCGTGGACATGTGCTTGAGCTACGGTGGTGTGTCCAGAAGGATAGGATAGACTAGTGCTCCTGAAACTTAAATGTGTGCACAGGTCATCTGGATCTCGATAATCTGTGGATCCTGGTTCAGGAAGTCTGGGTAGGGCCTGGGAGTCTGCGTGTCTAACAAGCTCCCAGGGAATGCCCTGGACCACACTTTGAGTGGCAAGGATGTAATCTGGTGGGAAACGTGGATCTGGAACCCCTGGGGCCTGGGGGTGTCCTCAGAATATAGGTCACAGCTGAAGACCTTTCAGTGGGCAGACTCCCCAGGGAGAGGCGCCCCATGAGGAGGAAGCTGCCTAGGCCTGAGAGCTCCCCTGCTGGCAGGTCCAGAAGCAGGCGAGGGGCCTGAAGGAACCAGAGAAGAGCAAGCCATCAGAGGAGGAGGGGAGCGGGAGAAAGCTGTGTCTGGCAGTTTCTGGAAGGAGGAAGGGCTCAGAAGTGTGAGCTCTGCAGAGGTCAAGTAGAATAGAGGTGGAGCCTTTGCTCATTTTGAATAAATCGTACATTTCACATTTAAAAAAACGGTTAATTTTGCTGGGGAAAACGATTCCCCAAGTGCACAAGGCTAGCAGACTTTGGCGCTGAGCCACATCTGCTCTACTCAGCGTATTTTCTCCAGAGTAATCAGTGTCTTTCCATAGGGTGCCAATCTGGAGAAGACTCTTAATTAATGCACAGGGTGGGGTGTGAGGGTGGCCATGGTGGTTCTCTGCTCCTTCTGTTGTCATTGATAAAAGATGACTTGGTGCCTGCTTTCTAATAAACACAGCTCGATTAGCTTCAAACCAATTTAGTGTCTGATTGTTAAATGTTAATGTACTGCACCCTATAGTTTTAAATAGAATTAGGGATGTTTACAGCTTTGGTTAAATGCACCTTGTTCTTCCACATTAAACTTTATTACAAGTGTCCTCCATCAGCAAACAGGAGAAAAACTCGTTAGTCGCTGGGCTATGTGGGGGCTGTGGTTGCCGCTGAAAGAACTGGCATCCTGTTTTCCTTTATTAGAGCTTTCTAGCTGGTGAGGCAGTGGGGTGGGATTGCTTCTATTTACGGGCATGATTGGAACCTCAGGCTCCTGGGTCTACAGGGGGATCTTAGGGAATCCATGGACACTCAGGAGTTTTTACACAGTTTGTGTCGTGTGTGTGAGGGTCTGATGCTCTTTTCAGTTTTCTAAAGGGGTCCATGAGCCGCAACAGATGGAACCGTCAGAGGCTCTGTGCCAGAGTCCTGACTGCGAGGTCCCCTGGGAGCATCATGCTGTAGCCTGTCACTTTACAGTGGGGGAAACCAACGAGGAGCAAAGGGACCTTCTAGTGGTAGCAGAGCTGGGCTGGAACCAGGCTCTTGACTCCTGGTGACCCTCCCATGCATCCCAACCCTAACCCCCCTCCCCACCACCAAGCTCTGGCTCCCAGAAGCCTACCGGCTCCCGTGCTGCTGCTTCTGGCTGAGTGAACCCTGGCCTCTTGCAGGGCTGTGCTTTGGCCTGGATGAGGATTAGGGCTGCCCAGCCTTCCCCCTTGCAGGATCTCCTCTGTCCGTGTCCTGCCCCAGCTCCCTGGGAGTCCCCACTTCTCAGGGCCCCCTAGTTCTGAGTGCCCCGGGACTGCTCCCAACCTGTCTCGTGGTCAATTCGACATGCTTGAAAAAGTCTCGTTCTGCTCCCACTTCTCATTCTTCCACCTCTTCTGGACTCCGTGTCCTGGTTCTCCAGGGATCTCCTTCACTAGGTATCTCCTCTCTTTGTTTCATATCTTTAGCTTCTCCCTCAGTCTCTGAAGTGACAAGCATTTCTGCAGCTGGGCGGACCACCTCTCAAGCTGTCTTCTCCTGTCCTTCCTCCACACCCAGGAGTCTACGTTCCCTGTGCTGTCCCTCTCACTTCTCACCCTCTGCTGGCTGCCTTCATCCCCATCCCCGAACTCAGCTCTGCTCAACGCCTTCGGGGATCGTTGCTAAGCACGTGTCCTACTGTGGAGAATATCTTATATTCTCTGCTCCATTTGACACAGGTGTCCTTTCCCTTTCAGGAACGGGTCCCCTGACTTTCGTGACACCACTCACCCAGGTGTACTTCCTGAGCCACCATGTCATCACTTTTCCTCCACTCAGCCCTTAAGTGATGGTTTTCTCTATGGTTCCATCCTTCGCTCTTTCTCTTTGCATCCACCCCTGTGCTCTGACCACTCTCTAGCTGCAGCCTGAAGACTCCACAACCACAGCTCCAGTTGGACCCCCTCCTGAGCTCCATATCTGTCCACTGGCCATTTCCCCCTGAGCATCCCCCACACCTCTCAGAAGCCAACGTCCAATACTGACCGCATCGTGGAGACCCCACCCCCCTCAGTACCCAGCCATCCTGGTTGAGGACACCACCACTCATCTGATAACTAAGACTGGAAATCTGGTGTCATTGGAGATGCAGGTCATTATTTTTATTGAAAAATGCCAGGGGCCAGACACTATGCTGAGCACATTTTCTGTAATATCTCATTAAGCCAGTGCTGTTCTACCGAATTTGCAGATGAAGAAGCAGAGGTTCAGAGGGTTCAGTTAGCTTGCCCAAGATGACAGAGTCAGAGTCCTATTATCTCCCTTGTCCCTCCCTCATGTGGCCGGCACCTACACCTCCTCTCCATTCACATGGCTCCTGCTTTCCATCAGCTCTGAGCATCTCTCTCATGGGCCACCACATTCACCTGTCTTCCTACTGTCTAATCTGTCCTCCAGAATGCTGCCAGAAGGATGCTTCTAAAGTGCAGACTGGTCAAGTCACTCCTCTGCCTAAAATCCAGCTTGCAGCTGCCCTCAGGATGAAGCCCAGCCTCCTAGAGAAATCAAGGCCCTTTGTGACCTGGCCCTGCTTACCTTTCTGGTTTCATCTCCTGCCACTCTCCCCTTTTCACCATGTGCTCAGCCTCAGTGGCTGTGGGGTATCAGGAATGCAGGAGGAGGCCTGTGCTGGGCATGGGCCTGCACCAGCACTTCTCTGAGCCGTGGGGAGCTGAGACTGGACCTCTGGGCATTGACCAAAGCCCCTTGGGCAGCCTCACAGCTCTGGCTCCAGCAGCATCTGGAGCAAGAGCCCCAGGACCAGGAAGCTCAGGCGGGTCGCCGTGCTCCCCGAGTGTCACAGACACAGCTGCTGGCTTTGGTAGCAGCCCACTGGCAGCACAATGATGGCAAGTTCTGGAGCAGCCGGCATCTAAGGCAGTAGAACGGGGAGTCCTCTAGCGCTCAAGAGGTGAGCAGAGTTTTGCCTACACCAGCAGGGTGACCGTAGCCAAGACTGAGCATAGACATAACCACAGGTAAGCCCCTCTGGGCGTTCTGTGCAATGGAGGGGCAACCAGAGGAAAGACAGGGCATGTCCTAGGCTGAGGGTGCCACTCAAGTTGCACATCGCTGTGGAGTGACAGATCTTGTCTCTGCCCCAGGCTGGCAGCACAGGACGCCCCCGTCACCAGAAGACTCTGCCTTGGCATCTAGGAACATGACCTCTTTGTAGAATGTTGTGACTAACAGATACCTTAAATGTTGTCTACTTAAATCCCCCTTCCCACCCCCGCCCCCCTCCATTTTACAAATAAGACCAGGATAAAGGTCACAAAAATCCTTCTTGGTCATCAGCCTCTCTTCTTCTCCTTTCCACCCTTCCTCCTGCCCTTCCCCGTGTCCATTGCCTCCCCTCCCCACCCACCAGACGGCAGCAATATCTGAGCCTTCTGAAGGAAAGGCTGGACAGGGAGCATCCATTGGAAGGTGGCAGTTGGCCTCCAGCTGAAATAAGTAGGGTCAGCCTTCCAGTGGGGCAGAATAGTCAAATACGAGAAACTAGGCTCCCTCAAGGGAATTTCTGAGGTCAGCATTCGGTCCCGCAGATCTTTACTGAGCACCTCCTCTGTGCCGGGCATTGAATGTAGATGTGTTTACAAAGAAGCACAGCCGGTGGGCAATTACACTCATGGTGGTTACTTACCGTGTGCCAGGCGTGGTGTGTGGACTTCAGAGCAGCCCTGACAGGGAGGTAGCATCACTGTCATATTATGGCTGTGAGAAATGAGGTTCACAGCTTCTCAGTGGCTTTCCCAAGGCTACACCAGAAGCTGCAGAGCTGGATTAAACCCAAGCGTCGCCCATTGCCAATCCTGTGCCCTCCGATTGTGATCTGTCTGGTACAGGAACCAAAAAGGAAGTAATCCCAAAGTGCCCTGGCGACCAGAAGGAGGAAAGGGTCAGGACAGACTTTGGAGGAAGTGTCCTTGTGAGCAGAGCTCTGGTGGAGGGGCAAGAACATGCCAGGAAGCAGAGGGTGGGGGCCTCCCGGGGCTATAAATAACCCCTTGTGTGCAGACCTCCTGGTGGGAAGGTGTCCATCCAGAGAGCAGGGCATCAGGCCCCTCGTCTGCCTCACCTGGGGGCCCACAGTGTAAAGGAACCAGGGGCTGCCTGGGAAGTGAGATGGGCCAGGGGCCTTTCAAATGGGATTTCAAACAGTGAACAAGCAGAGAGGATGCTGCGCACTCCATGTTTTTCCCTCACGCTTGGGAGGGCCCTATTTTATCGTGGGGAAACTGAGGCCATTCAGAAGTTAGGAGAAAAGCTGCAGTAAAAAGGGTAATTTGGTATGCCCAAGGGATGGCAGAAAGAGCAAAGAGGTACATTGCAGAGAGAAGTTCTTTACCTTAAAGTCCTTAAATTCCAGAATTCTTCCCACTCTCATCCCCCATGAAGGGAGCTTGGTGGCCCGGTTATTTTTGGCTTTGATTTGTTCTCTTGATTTTGACAGAATGGGAATTTATGTGAATAACAGTCCACATGCTTTGTGGATATGTGAGTAAAGAAGAGACCTTTGCTAATTTACAAACTCCTTCTGTTTATGGCCCGCTTGACCATTGACAGCATATGACTGGCAAGAAGGGAAGTGAGTGAGGGATTCATCCAGGGTTTGGTACTTCCTGAGTTGATAGAAGCAGGCGGGTGTGGTGGTGACACACTCTTTCCCTGCCGCTCCCTTGGCCCCTCCCCGAGGCTGCTTCTCTCACCTCTGTCCCTCTTTGGCCAGCTCTACACAGGGTTGACAGCACCAGCTGTGGCCATCGCTGAGAACTTGAATACCTCCCTTGCTCCCACCAGCCTTCTTCACGGGGACCCTTCCTCCCCTCTCCGTCAGAGCTCAGTGCCTTCTGCCTCTCCTCCACATCCCTACACATTCTCGTCCTAATCCAGTCTTAGCCCAAATCTCTCTCTTCCTCTTCTTATCTATTCTCTCTTTCCCTCTCTCCCTGTCCCTTCATTCCATTTGTAAGTAAAGCGATTATTTACGTCAATGTGCCGTAAGCAGACTGTGAACCAGGCATATGCGTCCAGCCATTCTCTCTGGCTCGGGTGCCAGAGTCAAGATCAGAATCTCCAAATGGAGTTCCGTGTCTGGCGTTGTTTCTCCTCATACATAGTTTGTTTTCTTTTGCTGATGTCCTGGCTTTTCTCACTCAGCAGCATGAGCAAAGGATTTAGTCAGAAGATCTGGTCCAAATCCTGGGTCTGCCTTTTAATTGCTGTGTGTCTTTGAGAAGCCATTTGAGATCTCTGATCTGCAGTGTCCTCATATGAAAAATGGCCAGGGCCAACAGGATTTAATGAGTTACCTTCCCATGTGGAACAAATCTGCCTCTGGGAGAGAGGACAGGGCTGGGCTCATAATCACCAACCCTTGAGATGGGCCTTAGAGACAGAAGGGGAGGGACAGGCATGTGGAGGGCTCTGAGAGGTGGCTGCTCCCAGGCAGGAGCCACCCCACAGGCCTAGGCCTGGGAGTGCTCCTGCTGGGAGGTCTAGCCGCCAGGGCTGGCTCTCCCATCAGCTTGTTCTCCCGTGTAAATACAAGCATCTGCTGGTGTTTATATGGCCCGTGTGAACACAGGGAGCGCCAGGCCCGGTGCAGAGAAAGTTCCGCAGGACCTTCCCTGAGGCCCAGCATCCATCTCCAGCTCCCGGTTGTGCTTCCCCAGCACATATCAATCTCCTTCGGTCTGCTCTCCCTTGGGGAGCAGGACAATTACATGATGGCTTTCTTCTCCCCAGGGAACAGTGAGCCCCGCTGTGGGCAGGCCCCTATCTTTGTCACCACACCGTCCCTGCAGCCTGTCACAGAGCCTTTTACCCACGTGCTTTTCAATACTTAGAAAGGGAACAAATGGTGGAGAAGGACTGGGGAGGTGTTTTGAAAACTGAAAAAACACAACCCACATGGAAGGGATTTATTTTTCCCTGCAGATTTTGTTCCTCTCTAAAGGCATCCAAATCCTGTGCCCCAAACCACATTACCCAGAGCTTCCACAACTCAGCAAAAAGTCACTGCTATATTTATCCTCTTGGCAGCCCCCTCTGCCAGGTTCCGTCAAAGACCAGCCTGAAATAACACCCTTGTCTGGGGGGACAAGGCCGCAGTGACTGGCAGTACCCTCTGGCTGTGGTCAGGCCCAGCGGGGAGCTTGATGGGAATCCTGGGGTGTCTACTGCCTTGAGAGCCCGCAGAGGTTCCTCTTCTGTGGGACAAGAAGGAGCTGGTTTATTTTCCCAAAGAAGCACGGGACCACAATGGACCAGGAGGCCTGCTTGGGGCTGGCCCCAGTCTCAGAACTCTCCAGCAGCATCTGGAACACTGCAGTCAGAAGACTACAGCTGAAGTCTTGGATCTGGGGGGAAAAGTCCTCGACTTCCTGGGAAGATACCTGGCTCAGCATCTCCACAATTTCAGGCTAACGTGTCAAGGCTCAGACAATATTTCATTTCCCTGGATGAAATCCCAATTCTGGAACAAGGCGATGAGAGTAGCTTATGTTTGTAAGTTGCTTACACTTTACAAAGGGTGTTTGTGTTAAGAAATATGGTATATTGTGTTACTCCCCTATATTCAACACACATTTTCTAGTTCTCTGTCTGAGGAAGGGCCAGGGTTGGTCTGATTTCTGACCATTCTGGCCCTTCCTAGCTATGTAACAAGAGCAGAGGTGTCTTCCGCTGCCTTCCCACACCCCCAGCCTGGCTCAAGCCTCTCATGGTCCTCATCCCTGTCAAGTTGCCTTTCATACCCCAGTGATGCCACGTCACTGTCTGCCCTGCTGCTTATAATGTTCAGCTAGGCTCAGTTCTCCTCTGAGTAACTCTGTGTGACTCTGCAGCTCACAAACTGACATCTTGCAACAGAGAGAAATAGACTTTTAACCACAGACAAGCCCAAGTAAGACAACCATAAACCGGATTACTTTGCATCTCATCATTTGCACTGCACGTGTCATCTGCAGTGTGTATCGTCCCCATTAGGATGCGCATATCTTTGTTTTTATTTTTTTATTGTGGTAAAATATACACAGCATTAAGTTGACCATTTTAACCATTTTTAAGTGTACAGTTCAGTGGCTTTAGTGCATTCCCATAGCTGTCCAACCATCACCACCATCCGTCTCTAGAACTTTTTTGTCTTCCCAAACTAAAACTCTTACCCATTGAACAGTAACTCCCCTTCCCGCTGTCTCCCAGCCCCTGGCAACCACCCTTCTACTTTCTGTCTCTATTTGACTACTCTATGACTTCACGTAAGTGGAATCATTCATTACAGTCAAGCGTCACTTAATGACGGACACCTTCTGAGAAATGCATCGCTAGGTGATTTCGTCATTGTGTGAACATCATAGAGTGTATTTACACAAACCTAGATGGTACAGCCTACTACACACCTGGGCTGTATGGTACTAATCTTATGGGACCACCATCATATATGTGATCCGTCATTGAACAAAATGTCGTTATGCAGAGCATGACTGTATTGTCTTTTTGTGACTCTTATTTCACTTAACATAATGCCCTCAAGGTTCATCCATGTTGTGGCATGTGTCAGAATTTCCTTCCTTTGTAAGGCTGAATGATATTCCATTGTGTGTGTATATCACATTTTGCTTATTCATTCAACCCCCAAGTGGGTTGTTTCCACCTTTTGTCTACTGTGAATAGTGCTATTTTGAATGTGGGTGTACAGATATCTGTTTGAGACCATGAATTCCAAGGATTCATGTTTTTTAAGAGGTTTTCATCATTGCCCAGTGCAGGCCTCACACAGATGGAGTTCCCAGTAGATGTGCCTTCTGGCTTATTGCCATCTACCTCCTCCCTGGAGCAGTGGGTCCCATACTGCTGAGGTGAAGATGCCTTTGGAAGTCAAGTTTCTCTTTGAGGGACGTTCAGTAGCTGTGATATATTAAATCAGCAATAACCAAGGATATAATTTAGTAATAAATTAGGTATCTGATTTGTAGTTAAGAACATTCTATTTATTTAACTTAACAGTGAGGGGGTGAAGTCTTGAATGAGAATCGGAGAAAAGTTGCAATGTTTGGTGTTTACAGTGGAACGTTCTAGTAGTCATGTTTGCAGAGTGGAGTTTGAGGTCTTTACCTGATTTGGATTCCCACAGGAACGCCATGTGACTGATGAGGATGAATAGGCTCAGGGGCCTCGAGAGGGTGACCAGCACCCTGTCGGGCCTCTGGCGAGCTGCCATCGTCTCTCCTGGAAGCCAGCACCCTCGTCCAGGAATCTCCATCCCAGGAAACGTTGGTCTAAATCTGTCCGTCCAAGCAGCCCAGCTGAGGCCACTCTTCTTCTGTTCTTTGAGAGGAACCCTGAAGGCACAAGGACCCACAGGCTGGGGAGGGTCAGGACACGGTAGAACGAGACCAGAGCTGTCTGAGCCACGAAGGGCAGAGTAGGGAGGGCTTGGGTGACATTGTTAAAATTCTTGAGTCTTAAAGCATTTTCCAACCACTTTGTTGCTGTTCCCAGTTTCTTAACATCCCTGATGATCAGTTTTCTAATTGATAAAATGGACATATTTCCTCTTAGGATGATTACAAGGCTGAAAAAAGGCAGTACAGGAAAGGGCTAGCCGACCCCAAGCGCATGCTAAGTGATGGGTGTTCAGTGCTGGCCTCCCTCCCTGGCCCACTGGCCTCACCACCGCTGCTTCACTGCAGACGGCCCCGTTCTGCATCTGCAGTGTTCTGACAGCAGCGGCTTCCTGGAAGACTCCTTGTGAGGAGGAGACAAAATTGCACAGAAAACACCTGGGCAGGGACTGTATACAGTAGGCGCTCAGTCCATGGTGACAGCTCTCCCAAGGCTGGCAGCGATTCTGGGTGATGGAGGCTTTCCTCGTGCTCCCTGTGTCTTAACAGCTACCTTGGGCCTCTGGCGGGGGCTGCGGGTGGGAGTCCCCCAGAGGCCTCTGCTCAAGCGACACTAATTGTGCCAGGGAGAACGGCTCACTAGAGTGGAAAATAGTCTTCATATATCTAGCTGAAGACGATAATGACCTTTTAAATAACAGAAGCAATTTTATTTCAATACCTCAATTACTCTGAACTCTCAAATGTCAAAGTGCTCGGCACTTTCAAAATAGCTTAATATAGACATTTATAGCACTTAGACACAGCTAGTTTCTTATCTAACCTAATTATGTGTTGTACAGGAAATGGCGATGCTCGCCATCTGTGTTATTTTTCACAATGATCCCTGCACACGGCCCTCAGTGAGGCCTGGAGTCTGGCAGCTGGGATTTCTCCGGCCGAGTCTGCACTGTTCTGGGAGAAGGCGTGAGGGGCTCCCTGCTGGGGGCCTGGCCTCAGCCAAATGGGGAGAGGAGGCTTGCCGTCGGCCTTCCAGTTTGGTCAATGTCCACAGCACTGTGTCTGGACTCAAGGGACAGCTCCCACGTGTGTGAGATGTGAGGGCCACTGGGACTGGAAGGAAGTGGGCCAGTGTGGGGTGGGGTGAGCACCTCGCCTCATAGGACAAAGCCAGGAGGTGGTTCCCAGGATGTGGTTGACGCGAGGTCAGGATCGCCCAGCCAGCCCTGTCTGGGCTGGCACCTTCTGTTGCCTTTCTTTAGAGGCTGCCCTCCCTTCTCCATGTCTGCAGCCCTATGATCTCCCCTCATGTCTACTCCGACCCTGTCCCTCTGCTCTCCATCACTCTGCCCCAATCACAGTCACCTCCCTGCTGTTTCTCAGGTCAGCACACTCCTGCTTCAGGGACTTGCACTTCCGCATCCCTATGCTGGAATGTTCTCCCCCTGACACCCACATGGCTCACTCCCTCCCTGCTTCAGCTCTCAGAAGTCACCTCGCTGGGAGGCCATGCTGGGCTCTCCTCCCCACCTGTCCTACCTCTTCCCCACTTGCCGTTTCCTTTCTCCTTAGAGCAGGACCTCACTTACTGGATATTGTCCTTACATTTCTATTGTTTGTCTCCCAAAGCCGAGTGCACGCTAAGTGCAGGCTGGGGCTTTTGTTTATTAGTCACGGCTCCATCTCCAGTGCCTTGACCAGCGCTGGACGCACAGTAGTTGCTTACTGAATAGCGTTCCGTGTGTGATGAATGAGAGTGGATGGAAGGCCAGGAGAACAGGCGCAGCTCCAGGTTGGAATGTCCGTGGACGGGACGAGCAGCCCACGGCTCTAAGCTGGTTGACAAGCGTGCTCTAAGAGGCCAGCTTCGCCACTTCCCAGCTGTGCCAGGAACCTGGCTAAGGGAATGCATGCATTGCACACTATGCATTTTAACCCTCTGACAGGATTGGGCATGATGGTTGACATTTTACAGATTTAGAAACTGAGGTACTGCAAGCTTCCTCGAGTTCCTCAGCTGGGCGTGGGCAGAGCTGGGACATGAGCCACGGACTGTCCTACTCCAATGCCGCATCTCTTCCAGGGTCAGTGCTCTCGGCTGCTGCGTTGAGGCTGCCAATCTTGAGAGGACCTGACTGTGTTTAGGCTCCTGCCCCCTCTCCAGGCCCTGTCCCAAGAGGGGCCCTATCCAGGTGCCGAGTCAGCAGCCCCTGCTCCCGTTACATTGCCCACTCTGTCTCCTTGTCTCGCTCATTCCCCTTTTTGCCTCTGTTTGTTTTTCAGTCTCCAGCCCTGACTCTTTTGGTCCTAAGCCCAGCGTCTGCTGGCCCCTGGCGAGGCAGCCCCCGCCCCACAGGGCAGGCTGTCCTGCTGCTCGAGCTCGGCCCCGCCCTCCTGGCCACAGTGCTGCTCTCCACACTGACCATTATTATGCCCTTGGCAAAACCCTGAGAAAAGCCCTTTGTAGAACTTCAGAGGGCTCCTTTCATTTCATCATTCACTCATTCATCCGGTCACTCATTCATTCATTCATCACACTTTTAGGGAGTACCCACATGGGACCAGCAAATAAACAGGACATTATCTCTGATCTTGAGGCCCTCACAGATGCTTAGGGGGTTGGCTGGGAGTGGGAAATTTCAGTCCAGAGTATTGGGCTGGGATAGAGGCAGCGTAGGGCAAGGGGGGCCCGGGGAGGATCTGGCCGTGGGCTGGTTGATGATTTGGTACAGACTCTCATCTCCCCAGAATCCTCTTCTGTAACCTGGGGAAATGAAAAACCTTCCTTGGGGTCCTTATGCGAAGAGCAGGGGCACGTTCACATGCTTCCCGCACCCCCCAGATGATGCTGCCTCACCCAGAGCTGGGACACTCCTGAGCTAGCCTGGCCCACAAGGTGCCCCTCTGGGTCCCTTTCACAGTAGATCCTCCCTGCCACGGGCCCCGGGCCTGGCACTAGTGCTTGGAGAGGAAGCCGTCAGGGTCCCCTCTCTTGGTGCTGGGACGGTCCAGACAGAGGCAGGCAGCAGACAGAAGAGTGCTCCCTCACTGTGCCGCATGCTACCCAGGTGGGACCACACGTCAGAGAGAGCCACAGTTGGTCCTGGAAGGAAGGGTAGGGGAGGGACGGAGTGGGCCATGTCTTAGAGCCAAGGAAAGGAGACTGGGGGCGACCCGGCAGGGCTCAGTGCTGCCCCAACAAGGACATCCTGCCGCTCTTCGTTGTGATGAAGTGTCGAGCTGAGACCCAGCTGAATCCTGGCCACTTCAGCTGGGACTGGGCACTCGGCCTCTCTGAGCCTCAGTTTCCCTACCTGTGAGACATGAGGATTACAGGAGATCACAAATATCTGGATCCTTTTGCCCTTCATCTCCTAGTTCTCTGAAAGTGTGCCTCGCCACTCTACCTCCGTTGTCCCATGATGGTCCCATCTCACAGGACATGCTCCTCCCCAGCTGTGATCTCCTTTTCTCCCTGTTTGCCTCCATGACTAGACTGTAAAATCCCTGGGGGCAGGGACCTTGTCTATCATGTTCACTGTTGTATCCCGGCACAGAGAAGAGTAGGTGCTGGAGAAGCAGTTATGAATAAATGTGGGATGAATTAAAGGTGCCTGGCAGAGGGCATCACCCCAGTGAACTGTTTAGAAATTCTTGCAAACCACTTCCTGACTCTAAGGGGCCTGGGCTGTGTGGGGCACTGTGGGTGTGCTCTTTCGCCCCCGTGTGCTCTGAGATGGGGGCTTCTGCACATTCCCCAAGCCCTGAGCCTACCCGAAGGTGCTGACCCCGTGGTTGTAAATTAAAAGGGGTTCTGGGGCCAGTCTAATGCAAACGCCTGAAGCAGGCTGCCAAAACAAAGCAACAGGAAATGGCAGGATCTGTTGCAAACTGGAAATGCTACCCAAACTTCTGCAAGACTTTCAAACCCCAAATAAAGATTAGCACTGCACAGCCCAAACATAAGATACCCGCAGGCTTCACCTAGTCCCCCAACCATCAGTTTGTGACCCTGCTATGGTCCCAAGTCCCCAAAGATCACCAGTACGGAGACTGGGAGGCTGGACGGCCCCCTTCCCTAGGCTGCTGGGGGTCATCACTGTTTACTGCTCTGAGCAAGAAGGAGCCAGGTGCACAACTGGCCGATCCCTTGGTTGGTGCAGGCTTCTGAAGAGTCAAGGCCCCTAACACTGGTGAGAGGACCATGATCACTGTGCACAATGGGACCACAAAGTCCCCACGCTTCTCCAGCCTGTGGTCCAAGTAAGCAGTGGGAATGCCCTGCCTTCATGGGCTGTGTTCCCCACTGCACAATGGCAGGTCATTCCAGTTATTTAAGGAAGTCGCCTGGGGGTGTCACATGCCCTTGGGATCTGACTCCAGGGGCTCCCATGCTCCAGCTTCTCTGTGGGTGTCATCTCTAGCCCCTTGAGGACCCTGCTTCCCCAGTGGCCCTGCTGCCTGAGCCCCCTGTACTTGTACCTCTCAGCCTCACTGAAACCCAGTCATGCTGAGTTTCATGCAGACACGGGGAGAAGGTGCCTCTTCCTGCCTGGAGCCGGCTTTGCCGCCTCCGTCCTCCAGCCAGGCCTTCTGCCTGAAGTCTCTCCGCGCTCCTCATGGAAATTGCCCCGAGTACTTACCCAAGAGGGGTCGGCAAACCACAGCCCTGTTTTGATACAGCCTGCAAGCTAAGAATAGTTTTTCAATTTTTAAGTGTTTGAAAAAAATCAAAAGAAGAATGATATTCTGGAATGTGAAAATTATATGAAATTGAAAATTTGATGTCCATAAATAAAGTTGCATTGGAACACAGCCACACTTATTTGTTTGTGTATTTTTTGTATTGTCTATGGCTGCTTTCACTCTCTAAGGGAAGAGTTTATCTAGAAACTGCCAGATGTTTTCCATAGTGTGCCATTTTTCATCCCCATCTGCTCTCCACGAGTTCCAGTGCCTCCCCATCCTTGCTGGTACCTGGTGTGCTCAGGCTTTTTAGTGTTAGCCATTTTTATAGTGTTGTGGCCTATTACGGGGTTCTAATTTGCATTTGCCCGTTGTTGATATTGAGCATCTTGTCATGTGCATGTATGCTATCCCGGTATCTGCTTTGGTAAAGTGTCCGTTTAAATCTTTTGCATATTTTTTACTGGGTTGTTTGCTTTCTTATTATCGAATTTTAGGAGCTTAAAAATATAATCTGGATACAAGTCCTTGGTCAGATATGTGATTTGCAAATAATTTCTCTCATTCTGTGGCTTGTCTTTTATTTTGTTAATGGTATCTTTCAAAGAACAAAAGATCTTAAATTTGACAAAAAGTCTAATTTATCCAATTTTTCCTTAGTGAATCATATTTTTGGTGTTGTATCTAAGAGATCTTTGAATAACTCAAGGTCATTAAGAATTTTTCCTGTTTTTTCTAAAAGTTTTATAATTTTAGGTTTCATGTTTAGATCTCTGATTCATTTGAAATTAATTTTTCTTTTTTTTTTACATTTTTTTTTATTGATGTCTTAGTTTATAACACTGTGGGGTTTTAGTTGTACATTTTTGTTTGTCCGTCACCTTGTGGATGTAACCCTTCACCCCTTGTGTGAAATTAATTTTTCTTTATGGTGTGAAATATAAATCACAGTTCTTTCTTTTCTTTGCACGTGGATATCCAGCATTCCAGCACCATTTGACAAAAGGACTGCCCTTTCTCCACTGAACTACCTACACACCTTTGCTGAAAATCAATTGACCACATGTGGATCTGTTTCTGGGTTCTATTCTGTTCCGTGGATCTCTCTGTCTGTCTCAATGTCCATAGCACACTGTCTTCACTACTGTAGCTCTTTAATAAGTTTCAAAATCAAGTAAGTCCTCCAACTTTGTTCTTTGTTCAAAGTTTTTAGGTTACTCTATGTCTATTGCATTTCTATATGGATTTTAGAATCAGTTTGTCAATTTCTACCAAAAAAAAGCCTGCTGTAACTTTGACTGAGGTGTTGAAGCTGTAGATCAATTTTGGGAAACTTGCCATTTAACAATATTGAGTCTTTTGCTCCGTGGCTACGGTATATCTTTCCCTTTATTTAGGTCTTGAATTTCCCTCAGCAATGTTTTGGTAGTTTTCAGATATTACACATCTTTTGTCATATCTATTCCTAAGTATTTCACATTTTTGATGAGATTCTAAATGGTATTGACACTTAAGTTTCAATTTCTGATTGTTCGTTAGGGCTGAGAAGATTGCCTGAGAGAGTGGGCGTGGGGTGTGAGGGAGGAGCACATTCAAAGATGTCCCAAAGGGTTTTGGCCGGAGCAACTAGTAGGACGACGACCCATCCCTGGTGGTGGCCAAGCAGAGACTGGATGCTGGTGATTATATTACTGAGGATGTCCCATACTCCAGGCACTGGACCTCCCAACTCCCATGCATGCTCTTAAATCCTTACAACAACCATATGCAGTAGGTTCTGATTCCCATTTTACAGAAGACACCAAGGGACGTGTAGATTAGCCAACTTCCCCAAAGTTACCCAGCTTGTGAGAAGAAGTGCGGCCTGGAACCCAGAGATCTGCCTCCACATGTGAACCACAGCCCTCTGCCTCCTCCTCTCGGGGTGCAGTACAAGGCACTCCTTGGGGGGTGGCGATGGGGGTCGGTCCCTCTCCCCTCTGCTAACCAGTGTAGGCCGAAGTACCCGGGGCCCCTTCTGGGCCATCTGCTCCCTGGGCAAAACGCAGTGCCTGCCCCAGGAACTTGGGTAAGGACAGTGTCCCCTAGAGTGTGACTCGGGGCCCCCAGGACCGTGAGGTTGTTGTGGGAGGTGTATGGACAAGAGATTTTTCCTATTTATTTTTATGTAATTAGAAAAAAATAGAGACTGTACATCAGACCTGTGATTTCACAGACATTAATGCTTAGATTAGGTTAAAGTTAAAAAAATGAGTGCAGTTAAAGACAATATTAAGATGATTGTAATTGATACAGGTGGTGTCGAAAAGTCATGAAGGTGGTACGAGAATGAGAAAAATCGGGGAAACATTTGAATGAGAGGCTAATGCCTCAGAGAGGAGAGAGAAGGAAAGAGGAGGGAAGTCATGATCCTCTTATCAGGCGCCGTGTGAGAAACCACGCGAACAATAATCCTAATAGTTAGCATTTCCTGAGCGCCTGCTCGATGCTAGGCACTTGACACACATTAGCTCATTCAATCTTCACAACAACTGTGAGATCAGGAATTATTACCCCGATTTTACAAAACAACAAGAAGAAGAAAGGACGACTGACGCTGAGGGGCACAAAGCCGAGAGGAGAGAGCAGAGCAGCCACGAAGTGAGGACTCACGGCCTCTGCTCCCAGGCGCTCTGGGGGCCGGGCCGCCGAGTGAGGGGCCTCCTGTTACTTACGCTCGAAGGACGAGGGCAGCTGCCCCTGGCGACAGTGAGCTCCTTGTTGCAGGAGGCCTCTAAGCTGGTCTCTTTGGACACAAAGATTCTGGCCCATTCTTTTTGATTCTTCCAAAAGCACCCACGCCCATTCTTCCCTTGTGTTTTGTTGGGGGGCGGGGGGTGGGGAGCAGTTGTTCTTGGAAACCCAGGTGTTGGAGAGAGAGGTAGGGCACTGAGGCTCCAGGGCCTGGAGGCAGGCTGCGTAGACTTCCATCTGCCTGTGGCCCCTCAAGGAACCTGAGGCCACCTGGTACTGTGGAGAGGGTGCTCTGGCCCGAGCCCTGACCAGGTTCTGCCACTGACCTGCTATGTGACCTTATACAAGTCCCTTCCTTCTCTGGGCCCCAGTTTTCCCACCTGAAAACAGCAGAGTTAGGGGGTGTACGTGACCCCTGATGGCCATAGGCTCTTGGGGGTTAAGTTTCAGGCATCTGTGTCCAGACTCAGCCTCTCTCCATCGGGCCCCAGCCTGGCTTGAAACACACCTTCAGTGGATCCTTGGGCAATGCTAGTGAGTGAAAGAATGAATGAATGAACCCACGAACAATTGCAGGGTTGGAGAGTTAACATAACCAGTCACTCTGATGTCGGTGAGAACCCAGCGGTGCCCCATGCCTGGGTGAAGGCGGCATGGCTGCAAAGTGTGCATTGCACAGCACTGGGGCGCAGACCACTTCTGAGTCATCGCAGAGTGGTGTATTTATAACAATGCAGCAGTCAAGGGTCTAGGACTAGGGGTGTCTCTGCATCAACCAGTTTTGGGGCAGACAGAGATTTCAGCCCAAGGCAACACATTGTGCTCTGAGCTTTCAGGGATTCAGGCGAAGGAGACAATTTGGAGAATCTTCCTGTTGACTAAGAAGGCTGTGAAGGTGTTGCAGGCAACAGCTGTACAAGTGAAATGGGAACAACACACTGTCAACGCACATAATCCATAGCCAGTCTATAAATCAAAACTGGGGTGAGTTTATTATGAGCCAAATTTGAGGACCATATAGCCTGGGGCCTTCTTTCCCAAGGAAGGAAGGGCACCAAAAAAGTGGGGTGTACAGAGTGGTTATATACTGTCAAAGAGCATATATCACATATGAATGCAACGTCCTTTTTATTTTTTTATTTTTATTGTTTTTTGTGAGGAAGACCAGCCCTGAGCTAACATCCGTTGCTAATCCTCCTCTTTTTGCTGAGGAAGACTGGCCCTGGGCTAACATCCGTGCCCATCTTCCTCTACTTTATATGGGATGCTGCCACAGCACGGCTGACAAGCAGTGCATCCGCAGGCGCCCGGGATCCGAACCCACGAACCCCAGACTGCCAAGCGCAAACTAAACCGCTGCGCCACTGGGCCAGCCCCATGCAACGTCCTTTTTACAATAGTCACAAGATTGCCCTGTCGGCACAGCCTTTGATGGACACACAGGTAGCAGGTCTGCTGTCTCGAGCTGGGTGGTCACAGGATGAGCACAACAATCAAATCCTCGCCTAGGGAGAAATGCCTATCCTTAAGGAAATGCCAGTGTGGGGGAAGTTGCATCCTTATCCTAAGGGCATTTGTTTTTGTCTTTGGGACATGGTAAATGCTCAGAGGAGATATACAATGCATGTTCAAAGGCCAGTCAAGCCCTTTTGGAAAAGCGAGGTCAGGCCGAATTAGTTTTACACCAAATGGCTTCCTCATATACTGCAATATATTCCATTGCTTGCCATTTTATTTATCAACACTCACGTGTGAGCATGCACAAACACACACATACATACACACACACACAGATCTGGGCATGTGATGTGTACTCAGAACTTACGAAAGCAAAACTGATTTTGGCTTAGAGAGATTTGATTTTATGCTAAACACATTTCATCAGAATTTTCATATGCAGAGTCTATTTCTCCCCGAATGTGCCCTGTCGGGCTGCATGTTAATGTGGTCAAATCTGATCTGCAGTTCTCTGCAGGCCTTGTGACTGGGTTCGCAGGACTTGGCTCCTGGCTGTTGGCTGAGCTGAGGGGAGGCAGTTGCTGTCACAAGTGGCTTCACGGGCCTGGGCTTCTCTCCCTCGGGCCCAGAGTGCAAAGAAATGAAAGCAAATGGCCAGCGTCGGGTGGCAGGCTGTGTCCCCCAGGAGCAAGGGCCAGAGTGACCCAGAGGGCCGTGGAAACTTGGTTGGTGGCACAAAGAGCCGCATGTGGGTCTCCAAGAGCTTCCGCTGTTGAATTTCAGTCTGTTCAATAGAAGCAATTCACTCATCACGCACTGAGTACCTATGGGGTGTGTCCGGCCCCAAGGCAGGCTGCTAAGAGGTCCAGGGAGGA
Organism: Tapirus indicus; assembly: GCA_031878705.1. Lineage (NCBI taxonomy): Eukaryota > Metazoa > Chordata > Mammalia > Perissodactyla > Tapiridae > Tapirus > Tapirus indicus. The sequence goes on from CM062921.1 coordinate 80,203,902, forward strand.
GGGCGCCCAGACTTAGCAAACACAAATACAAGACACCCAGTAAAATTTGAACTTCCAATAAACAAAAAAGACTTTTTCAGTGTAAGTATGTCCCAAGTGAGCCCAGGCCTGTTCAGATGGAGAGGTGGGCACGGCTTGAGCCTGACTGGGATCCATGGTGGATAGTCATCTCCTGGAGGGTGAACTCGAATGCACACCCTGATCTCATGCTTTCACTGTCCACACTGGAAAGCCCTGCTTTCCTCTCTGCCATTAGAAGGGCATCTGTTGCTCTGGGTTCTCTTCCCTGTCCTGTCAGAGGACATGGAGAATTGAGGGGCTGGGGTGTATTACCATGATGAATGGTGGGAGAGCAGCATTCATCTGGAATAGTGAACAGAGCTGACTTTCCCAGGGTGGAAAGGGTGGTTATTGCTGGTGGGAGAGGTGGTGTTGCTGGTGGAGGTGGGTTGGGGGTCCTTGGTCATCACAGTGGGGAGTTTGGGGGTGGGGGCTGTTCTCACAGTTATGAAGAAGTTGTCATGGGGAGGAGCTCAGCTGGGGGAGAGCTGAGTGTGGCTGTGGTTTCAGACTGGTGTCGACACAAATAATCCATAGCCAATCTATAAATCAAAATTGGGGTGAGTTTATTATGAGCCAAATTTTGAGGACCATATAGCCCAGGGCCTTCCTTCCCCAAGGAAGTAAGGGCACCAAAGAAGTGGGGTGTACAGAGTGGTTATATACTGTCAAAGAGCATATATCACATATGAATGCAATGTCCTTTTTACAATAGTCACAAGAGTGCCCTGTCGGCACAGTCTTTGATGGACACCACAGGTAGCAGGTCTGCTGTCTCAAGCTGGGTGGTCACAGGATGGGCACAGCAATCAAATCCTCACCTAGGGAGAAATGCTTATCCTTAAGGAAATGCCAATGTAGGGGAAGTTGCATCCTCATCCTAAGGGCATTTGTTCTTGTCTCTGGGACGTGGTAAATGCTCAGAGCAGATATACAATGCATGTTCAAAGGCCAGTCAAGCCCTTTTGGAAAAGCGAGGTCAGGCTGAATTAGTTTTGCACCAAATGGCTTCCTCATATACTCCAATATATCCTATTGCTTGCCATTTTATTTATCACTGGGCTGGCAAAAGGGAGTGGAATATGAGGGTTTCTGACCTCAGAGGCCAGGGAAGCCCCTCACAAGCCACCTGTCCTGAGACTGCAGGGTGGACAGTAGAGGGCAAATGCCTCCATCCTCACCACAGCCTGTCACTGTCTCCTCCACAGCATCTCCGAGTGGGGACTTTGAAGCCAGCATTCAGCTGCCTGGCCCACAGACCCTGCTCTAATCCATGACCCTCACTGCACAGACCTGTCCTCAGATTCCCGTCTCCAGGTACTGAGCTGTGGTTGGACAGCCTGGCGCGGCTCCTGCTTCAGGATCCCCTTGTCCCTCCTAGATTTGGGGTGCTGGCAGCCCTGCATCTGTGTGGCCCTCACACCTCAGCCCAGTCTGCCAGTGCTCCTGGCCTGTGCCCTGACTGCCCCTCTGTTGGGGGCCTTAGTGCCAAGCCTGCTGTCTCCCTCCCTACCCCTCAGGCCGCTGTCCTGGGCTTCCCTCCATCAGCACTGGCCGGCCGACTTCTGAAATACTGAGACCAGTGGGAGCCTCCTGTCACCCCAGTTGCTGAGAACCTTCGGACTCTGGACCTCTGCTGCACTGGGGGTTCTCTGCCCCTATGCCCAGTCTGCTCTGTTTGTTCCCCCAGCAGATTCTGCTTCTGACCCTGCTGGAGCCTGGGCCAGGTCTGCAGTGAGGGCCCAGGGTGTCCCTGATCCCCTCTGGATTTGTGTGTGGAGCAGCTTCTCTCCTCCGGATAACAGAGAGCTGGCCGTGGAGGAGCACGCTGGAGGCCCTGGGGAAATTCAGGGCTCTCCCTTTAGTGCCACTAGGAAAGAGGCTGCTACTGGGGGTCCCCTGAATCTTCCCTGCCCCAGATGCTGGAGCAACAGTGAGCCTTTTCCCTCCACTCCTCCTCTGCCTCCTCCTCGGGGCTTGCTCTGCTCTCAGCCCTCTCCTGCTCCTACAGATGCCTCCACTGCTCCCAGCAACATGGATGCGGTTGACTATTTCACCCAGGCTGCTGGCATTGTCTCCAGGCACATCCTGCCCCAGGGGCACAACACCCCACCCTTCTCCTTGAATCTCTTCTTACCTTCTTCACTCCATGTCACTTCACTTAACCCAGGGAGGGCTGCTCCTTGGGCCTGCCATCACTCAGAGCTGTTTTTCACTCCCAGAAACACCACCTTTGAAATGTTGCCACCGTGGCTCGTTCATTCATCCACGTGTACCTAAACAACACTTGTGGCGCATCTTCTGTGAGCTGGGCCCTGGGACTACAGCTCCATGCGGTGGATGGTCCATCTCTGCCCCCTCACTCCCACTTACCCTGCCTGTCACCAGCCTCCAGCTCCTGCAGCCCCAGAGTAATGGCATCTCCTCTCCCAGCCTCTTCCTTGCCTACTATTTTTGCCCACTTTTTCTCCCTACCTCCAGCCCACCAGGCCCTGTGCCTTTGTGAATGCTATCCCCTCTTCTGGTGATACCCCATTCTCCATCTCCACAGGGCCAAGTCATTTCTGCCCTTCCAGGTCTTGTTCTAGGGCCATCTCCTTCAGCCAGTGTTGTGGGCTGAATTGCCCCCCCACGCCCCCACCAAATTCATATGTTGAAGTCCTAACCCCCAGTACCTCAGAATGGGACGATATTCGGAGATAACATCTTTAAAGAGGTAATTACGGTAAAATGAGGTCATTAGGGTGGGCCCTAATCCAATATGACTGGTGTCCTTATAAGAGGAGGAAATTTGGATGCAGACACACACAGAGGGAGGACCATGTGAAGACACAGGGAGAAGACGACCATCTACAAGCCAAGGAGAGGCCTCAGAAGAAACCACCCCTGCTGACACCTTGATCTCAGACTTCTACCCTCCAGAATTGTGAGAAAACTTTCTGTTGTTTAAGCCCTTCAGCCTGTGGTCCTTTGTCATGGCAGCCCTAGCAAATGGATACAGCCTGAATGTCACCTATGCCTTCCCTTGGGCATGAGATGTCTCTCTCTTTGGCTCTTCCACTTCACGTCACATTTGTTTGCACAGACATCTTAGCCCCAAGATCCCAGCAACAAGCCCTGACTCCATCCCCCCATTTTCTCTGTGATATGGGGGAGTAAAAGGCAGTGGTCAGGAAATGCTTATTGAATGAATGAGCCCCAGACAACGGTTGGGCCAGCAGACCTTTCAGCCCTGGGCAAATGCTATGAATCTTCTTTTGAAACCTGACAGCAGGCCCAGCCTTGATATTTATGACCCTACTTCTTGGCCTTCCTGGGGAGTGGTGCTCTCTGCTCTTCAATTTATGGTCCTCCGGTGCAGCCCCAGACTGACTAGGGGATTGCAAATGGGCTCTCAGCTAATAGCGCACGCAGACAGTGCAGGAGGCGGCGTGATCCTTGGCCCTGGGGTCAGACACTTGCCCTTCTCACCCAGGGAGGGCTGCTCTGGACTGAGAAGCGTCTCCTCCTCCATCTTCCCCTCTGCAAAGACCTCCAAGTCTACAATTAGATCCAAACCATCCCTCACTTACTGTTGTTGATGTAGCTCACACACACCACCTTTACTTTCTTAGTATTTATCTTGAAATTGACTCACTGCGCCCTGGAGGCCAGTGACCCAGGCCATAAGACACTGAGTCCATTTTCTTGCCATCACCAGGCTTGAGCTGAATTGGAAGGGACACCCATCAGGGCCTCTGCAGGGCATGGAGAAATATGGGAAGGATTGGTATTCCCTGGAGGAGCAATCTCGGAGAGGGGAGTTGAAGCTAAGGAGCTTCGCCACCCCAAATCCTCATGTGCCCACCTGAGCCTGATCTTACTGCAGCGGCAGGTGAACTTCCTTTCAAGGAGTTCTGAAGGCTGGGGTGGGGAGAAGACAGAGTGCGGGTGATGCTGTCAATGTCCAAGGACTGAACCAAGAAGGACCCAGGGAACTAGAAGGTACTAGAATTCCTCAGAGGCTAACTACCCACCTGCCATGTATTTTCAGATGGAGACCAAGAGTCCCATAGCAGTCCAGATTTTCCCAGGATGAGCTCCAGCTCAAAATCAGCGTGTGGACTGGGGCCTTTGTAAGGACGGGTCCCCCGGGGAACAGCTTGCCATACCCAAGCCTGGCTAGGACCCACCACCTGCTGTGGGGTGCAGAGATGGGGGCAGGCACACCCAGGTGAATGTGTCCCCCCAGGCTACTTCCCTACACCCGTGATGGGCAGCCACCATGTCTGTATCCTGGGCCTCAGCCACAGAAGCTGCCTCCTGAGCGTGGCTCCCCGCCCGCCATGAGCCCCTGCATAGAGGGCAGTCAAGACCATGAGAGGAGCCAGACTCCATGGAGGGGACAGGAGAGGCTGAGAAACACTCTGAAGGTGGACTGTGCTTCCCTGAGGCTTCCTGCCTTTCTCTGGAGATGCAAATACCCGAGTGGAAAAGGTGGCGATTTTAAACTCTAGAGCCTTGCATTTGTAAAAGAGTCATTTTAATAAAATAAAGACAATACAATATTTCCCATTAGCTTCTAGGAAGCCGCCCAATTGTTTTTCAGTGCAATAAGCCCTGTGAAAAGGTGAGTCGTGTGATTTTGTGTGCAGGCTGGCGTCAGAGAGTCAGTTTCCAGCATGCTGCTTGCAGGCCCCGATGTCTCATCTGTTTTATAAGTGCAACCTGGTGCAATCCAAGGCCACAGTCCCCTGGGCCACGGAGAGGGCTCAGGGTGTGGCTCAGATGGCCAGCAGCCTCTTCCTCAGGGACCTCATGGTGGGGAGGCCTGGGTCTTTCCTTCACGCCCCAGGCGCTGCATCAACCTGCATTCTGCCCGGTGCTCCTGGCCCTCGGGGCACACACTGCCATGCCAGAGCCTCCACTGTCTCTTTCTTCCTACCCTTCTGCAGACCAGCAGAATATTCTCCCCTTCTCATCGCCGACCAGGAGTTTGGTCTGGTTTCTGAGGAAGAGAAAGAATAGACAGGAGGGTTAGAGGCAAGCCTCTGAGTCCCGAGTATCCCAGCCGGTGCTCAGGAAATTGAAACACTGCAAGATGGGTGGCTCAGTCCAGGACCCCGAGGAGCCCACACCTGGCCTCCATCTGAAGCAGGAGGAGGGAGCGGGAGGACTGGGGAATGTTTTGACCTGGGGGGAACTTTTGAACTATGAGAATTATGGCTCCCAAAGCACTGAGGGGAAACTCCAAGATGCCTGGGCTCCAGGGAACCAGGTGGGGCCGACTTTTTCTCTCCAGCATCTCCAGGCGCCTGCTGTCCTGTGAGAGACACAGCCAGGCGCCTGGGGCAGAGGAATGCAAGTCCTCCAGCAAAGAGTTAGGGCTCTGGACTTGCTGTCCCTAGCCCTACGCCCCACACTCCCTCAGCCTGGCACCTGGAATACTGCGTACTTCCCACCTCCATGGAGCAAGGAGGGAGGAAGGAAAGGGCTCTTGAAGGTCCCCGGCCTCTGAGACTGCACTCCCCAGTGTGTGGGACGGGTTAATGATTGTCAGTGCCACTACCGGGTAGTTGTGAGGAATAAAAGAACGTCTATCAAGTGTGGTGTCTGACACTTGGCTCTTCTGCACTGGCTTGGAGCCCTCAAAAGGCATTTTCTGTGATGTAGGATAATCATCGCACCAAATGTCACCATTGGCAGTGGACCTCAGGAAAAAAGTCACTCATTAGGATAAAATTACAAAGCAATATCCTTTTTTCACCTTTTGGATTTCCTTATTAATTCATGGATATTCGAGAGAGAGAGAGCAAGAATATGTGCGCGTTAGAAAAACATTTCCTAGGACCCTACATGGCCACCCCGCCTGCATCCTGTGCATGGCGGGCCCTCCTGGGTCCCTGTAGTGGTGAGGCCACCTCCCAGGGCAAAAGCCACTGGAACTTTCCTAGGGGTGGCCACAGCGCCCTCTGCTGGAGGCCTGGAGAAGCCAGGCTGTGGTTACCTGGACACTGCCAGAGCCGTCACCGCAGGGCTGGTCTTGCTGGGCTTCCCTGTCAAAGCAATGCTGACATCCAGCTCTCTGCACAGGGCAAGATTCTTCTCCCACCTGTGCCCTGTGGGGAGCGTGTGAGAGAATAGTTAGAAAACCCGAGTGGCTTCACACACATGCACACGTACGTCCACACACAGGACCACACACACACACACACACACACACACACATATTTATATTTGTGGTCAGCAACTTGTTAAATTGAGGGGGAAAATATATTTAATCTTGGCCTGTGCTGTTGCAAAAAGGGCCGTCCCAATTTAATTTGCAGGCTGTGATAGTTACATGTGCTGACGTGCTGCGGTATCCATTGTGTACCAAATTGGATTTGTGTATTATTGCTTTCTAAATTGCATGCCTAGTTCAGCAAAATTGTTCATCAGTGTTTACTGGCTTTATGCTTAATAAGATGCCCCACAATACCTTGCTGCCAGGATGTAATGCAGCCCGTAATTGCCTAGTAAAAATAAATTACATAAAGTCGGCATTATCAACTTATCTAAATCCTCTCACACCACAGCCAATAATTAAATGCTGAGAATGTTTTTTCAAAAAATATAACTCAATGATTGTTACTTCACTCATTTTAATGACTTCATTTGGGGACAGACAGTAATTCCTTCAACGTGGAGGGTGAGATGGAGAGACATCAGCTGGGTACATCCCTATGAAGTCATACGGTTGGAGTCAGGGCAGGAATGACGGAGCTGCCCCAGCTGTTCCCGGGTGGCCTCTTGTGTGTGCAGACAGGCCTGTGCACCAGGAAATGCATGTGCATTGCGTGCTTGTGGAAAAGTCCAGACAGCAAGCACTTCTGAGCACTTTTTATATATCAGATTGAGTCCAAATCCACGGGGTGATTCCTAAAATAAATTGTACTCAGCTGAGTTGGCCCTGCTACAAATGGAATAAATGAATTCCAGGCAGAATTTAGATTACCTGGGCACACAAATGCAGTATGCTTTATATCTTCAAAGATCTCCTTTCCTGCCCCTTAAGACATTTGAGGGATAGAGCAATATACACATCAAGGGGACCATGCAAATATCCATGTGTTGTGCCCAATACTGGTCCCTTTCCAACAAAACAGTTTTGAGCAATATTAGGAGAACAACAAGACCTCCAGTGGTTAGGTTTGTAAATCTGCACACAGATTTGCTAACTCTGAACTGTGGCCCAGCCTGATTTTTATGACTAGGTCTGTGCCCTCATGTTCTTTCATCCTAATCCTCCCATGAACTGTAACCACAACTCTGGCAGTTAATACTACAGGGCAGTGGTGACTGCAGGTCAGGACAAACAGGGAAGGGTGTGGACCTGGGGCTCCCATCTGCCTGAAACCGTCTTGAAATTCCCTAATGTCATCATCTGGTGTATTGGGGAGAAGTCTCCTAGAAGTCTGAGAAAATGATAATAATGACCTGCATTTTGTTGAGTACATTCTTGTCTATATCTATTATTTTTCTGTCACCAGCTCTCTACAAGTTAGGATGTACAAGAAGTACCTTCATTTGAAGAGTGGGAAACTGAGGGCCAGAGAAGTTGCCGGAGACAGAGCTGGATCTAGTTCCCTTGTTTCCCGCTTTTCATCTTACTAGACCCCATTACCAGTGACCACAACCTCACCACAACCGTTGATCTTGAGTAGAAACCCGTGAATCCACTGGCACCTCCAGAACCAACGGGATGGCTCTGAGGTGTCCTTTGTTTGTCTGTCCCTCCATCTATCCACCCAGCCAGCATTCTTGCTTGGATATCCATTTGTCAATCATGGGCTGAGCTAATGCCTTTAGCTATTGGACCTCAATAGCTTCGGAGGCGGGCACTTGGGCCCAAGACTGAAATGGCATGCTCTCATGCAGGCATCCCATAGAATCGCCTCATAAGCAGGCTGGAGAATCAGGAGCCTGTGCTGGCTTCTTCTGGGCGGGTGGGGGTAGGGGAGGGAGTTTGGACACTGCTCTCCAAAGAAGTACTGTGAGTTCCTCAGAATGCACAAGCTTCACCCGTCCTTCTCTTCACGCTGAGATGGGCTGATTGATCCCAAAGGACCCTAGAGATCCTAGGACCTGTGAACTGAGTGTGGTTGTAGATCCTTGTGAGGCCACCATGCTGAGTCAGCCCAAATTGTTGAGGCTCCCGGATGGTGTTATCTTAAAGGCAGGGATTCCCATGTAGAGGTTAGGACCTAGTAGGGGCTGAGCAAATGTCTGTGTATGCTGTGTGAATAAAGAATCATGAATCAGTGACTAAATGAATCAAGGAGGTGTGGAGTACATTTTAGTAATGAACTAACTGAAAATGGCGACTCTTTTCAGAAGGCAGCCCTTAGCAATCTGGAAAATTCTCTCCTGTGGATTATCACGGGTCCTAGCATAAAGAGCAAACCAGAAGGGCTCAGATGATAGGACAATTCTCGCTTCATGGTAACATGTTTCCTTTAATCATGGGCACCAAGAAATATGCCTCAGTTCTGGGCCAGAATCTTTCATGAAGACAGAGCTGAGAAAAGTTGGCTGTATTGGAGGAGGTCATGGTGGGGCCACTGGGAGGTGAGAAGAGAAGGAAGTGATAGCTCTGATGGTGAGGTTCATGCCTGTGCTTGTCATGGAGGGAGTGGTCTGGTGGTGGTGGTGACAGTGATTACGTGGCAATATCTGTGGTTGAGGCTGTGTCTACTCTGGTGACAGAAGTGAGAATGATCACAGTTATATGCTTCTGGGTAACTTTGGGCAAGTTACTGAACCTCTCTGTGCCTCAGTTTCCTCATCTCTCACATGGGTGTCATAGTAATGTCTACCTCCTAAGGTTGCCATGAGAAATAAGAGAATGCATGGCAAGTGTGCACAATGGAAACTGCTCATGGTCAGCTCTCTCCCTCTGATGGTGGCCGTGGGGGTGGTGCCACTGGCCATGATGGTAGAAGGTAGAACAGATTTTCTTATTTCAGTCCCATCTGCCACAACACAAAGAGGGCTTTGCTTCAGAAGAGTGGTTCTCTGACCTTGGTGCACACTGAGACTCACCTGGGGACTTAGACATGGAAATTCTAACAACCTCCAATCTTTTGCTGGGGGTCAGGGGGCATGAGAACAGAACCCAGATCTATGTTTTTAATAAGCCTCCTGGGCAATGCTGATGCCCACGGCCCTCAGACCCACTCTGAGGAACGTACCACTGGGTGTTGGGAGGGTTGAGCCAGAATCCAAAGGGCAGGCTGGGGCCTGTGGAACCATTTCCCCTCCCCGGGGACACAGCAAGGCCCTTCCCTGTTCCTGTCTGCAGCCTGGCTGTCCAGGCAAGTAGCCAGCTAGACCAGGCCCTGGGCTGGGGAGTTTGGCATCCCAGAGTCATGCAGTTAGATGAGGAGCATCAAACCAAGCTCTGCGAGGTGTGCCCCCACTGCTGAAGTTCAGGAGCCCCTGAAAACCACCTCCACCACTGTTCACACATCCAGGGAGCACCCCAGAGCTGGCTGGTCCCTGCAGGATGAGGCCGGAACTCAAAGGCCTTCTCTATACTGCTTCAGATTCCACCAGCAGCTCGCAGTAAACTCTGCTCCTGTCCCCTACAAAGCCTGGCAACATCCCGAGATTCTCAATGGCTTCCCTGGGCTCTGCAGGCCTGGGTGGAGTTGCAGCTCTTGGGCGGAGAAGGTGAGAAGGGAGGGAGGGCTGAGTAAGGCAGGGGCACCCCGCATGCGACCCTAGCGGGGCAGTTACCTCTCTGGCTTGGAGGCTGAGCTGAGGGCTCCTCTGGCGCTGTCTGCCCAGGAACAGACATCTTCACTTCCTCAGTCTTCCAAATCTGTCCAGAAAAGAGAAAATGCCATGGGCTGGGGAAGTGACCCTCTCTGCAGGCTGGGTGCCCACCCCATCCTTCATACCTGGGGGACCCTTAGGAAAGAGGTGGGGACACAGCCCCCTTTCACTTTTGATGTTAATGTATTCTCGGAAAAAGGTTACTTAGGTTTCAGCTTCCCTTCGCGGAGGTTTAGTCAAGCACAATCACAGCCTGGATGAGCTCACTCCTCACCCCCGTATCCATAGTGCATCTCCCCTCAGCCCCTTCCCTGCAGGGACCAGACTCAGCAGCCAGTTTATTACCATTTTACTTAGCTAATGCCCTCTTGTCCCTCTGTCACCATCACTGGAGGCCTCCCTCCCCACTCAGCAGCTGGGCCTCCCTGTCCTCTGTGTCTGGCCTTCGGTCCCGAGGCCGCTATGAATGCCCTCGAGCTGACCACATTCGGCTCCTCACTTGCTGAGTCTGGATTTTCTGTCGCTGAAGGACGGGGACCAGCCTTCACCTACATGCTTCTGTGAGCTTCATGGCAGGCCTAGCGCAGCACTGGGGCACCCCAGGAGCTCAGTTACTGGGCTGAATGAATGAGTGCTGAGTGCGGGAAAGACTCTTCCTCGTGCTTTGGGCAGGTCCACGAAGGAAACGCACCTGCTGCTCAGCCAGCCCAGGCTCCTCTGACTGACCCACCGCAGGGACCACGGCCCACCAAGCCCAGACCGTCACGACATCCTCATGTTCTGGCCCGCCCAGGACACCCTGCTCTCAACAGAGACCCTGTGCCCCTCACAGCCTACAGCTGTGTCCCTGTAAGGGGACTTCTCAGTGGACCTCCTCAGCCTTGTCTCTCCAGTCCGTGCATGCTGGCCCCTCGGCCTGCATGGTCTTCTCCATATGCTCTGACTTCTCCTCATCCTCAGGACTTGGCTGAAATAACACCTCCTCTGATGTCTCTCTGTTGGAAATGAATCCGTTGTCCTCGTGGACCCCCACCACGTTATTCTTTCTGCTTCGTAGAGCATCATCTCCACGGTTATTCTGAGACATTGAGCTAAGAGGCCCCTGGAGGGCAAGGCTAAGCTTCAGCCATGCTGGCACAGAGCAAGCTTTCGTAAATGTTTGTAGAATTCAGTGGATATTTTCTTGAATACCCTGTGGCATTCTATTGACATTTCCTTTCATAAACTGGAATTCAAGTGATGGTTTCTTGAGTAAGCCTCTTTTACCTTATCTTTACTCATTCCTTCATCTTTCCTGTCAGTCTCAAGAAAATCACCTGTACTTTGTTCCTCCAATGCTATTCCACCTCATTATTTTTCTTTCTTTCTCTTCTTGGTTTCTTGATGCTCTCCCTTGCCATGGCCCTCCTAGGAGGATCCATGGCACTCTTTAATTATCCCAATCATAGCATGAACCACATACATGTATTTTCTATTTGTCTTTTCTTTTAGAATATGAGCATACTGAGGCCAAGGGTCTGTTTATCATCAATCTCTGTGTCCCCTGTGGGTTGTATGAAGTGCTTGGCACAGAGCCAGAGTTCAACAGATGTGAGATGGATGGATGGATGGATAGTTGAAGGAACAAATAGTCAGGTGGATGGATGGATGGGTAGATGGAAGGAGAGATGGATAGAAGGATGGATGTATGGATGGATGGATAGGTAGAGAGATAAATAGTCGGATGAGTGAATGGATGAGTGGGTGGATGGATGAATGGATGGACAAGTGGGTGAATAAATGAATGGACGGCCCAAATATCTCTTTTCAGCATGGGGCTTTGTTCTTATGCATTTGGCATTCAGCTTTCATATCTTGTGACAATAAGCGTTTATTTCATTATATGAGTGTATGTGTGTATAAAATTATATATATTTTTATTTATTTATTTATATTTAGTCTGGAAAGAGGCTTGCTTTTGCCCTCACTTGCTGTGGGGACCTGGTATGGAATGTTCTCAAATGCAGCTTATAGATTTGGACCGTTGGAGTAAGTGAACAGAATGGAGATGAACACATTTCTTGTACCATGCCCTCATTCTGCCCAAGAAACACCTACCCGGACCATGCCGTCTTGACTCCCAGTGACGATGACATGGCTTGTGTCCCATGCTGGCCCCTCCATCACGCAGCAGCAGGTTATGGCTCCTTCTGGGCCCCAGGCAGTAGTGATGCTGGCCAGGGATTGTCCGTTGACATTCCATAGGGACAAGTGGGCTCCCGCACAGGAGACAATGGTGCCCTGCAGCAGTGAAAGTTGGCTTCACTCCAAGCTGGGTCACCATCTGCCCGTCTGCCACTTGCTCAGCCACTCAGTTTGTACACCCAGGCACCCTCAACCTGCCATCTTCTGAAGACTAACCAAGGACTCCAAGACCTCCAGACACCCACTTCTTCCCAGCTGACTCATAGGTCTGCTGTGTTTTCACACAACTGTAAACTTCTGGCTCTTTTCATACTGCAGTCGTGTGTTTGGATTCTGCTTTCCCTGGCACAAGCTGACTGGCTCACTCTTTGCACTCCTCCCACAACCCTCTCCCTGGTAGTAAATTGACTGGCATAGAAGACCTAGCCTGGAGACCACCCCTGGCTCTGGACACGGGGCCTATACCTAGCTAGCCAGCCCTGTTCCCGTGAAGAAGCTTTGGACATCACCTAGTGGAGGGCAGAGTACACAGGTTTGAATGATTGCACATGGCTCATAAAATTGAACAATGTCCCTCCAGAGGGAATTTCTGAGGAGAAATTTCCTCATTGCATCTCCTGAAATGTTTCTGTCCAGAGTGTTTGCTTCTCAAGTCCCTGTTTAGTTTATGCCCATTGGATTAGTGGCCACTGTCACCAAGGACCCACAGAGCCATCAGTGGCCATGCCTTTCAACCATGGTCTAACCATAGAAGGGATATAGGGAGCTCCATGTGCCTCCACAGCCCCCTGGGCTGGGCTCCATCATGTCCCTTCCTGAATTGTTTGATATAGTCTGCCTGAGGCCAGGGACCATGTCTGATACATCTCTGCCCAGTACTCAGCACTGGGCCCAGCAGGCACTTAGTGAACTCAAACGCATTCAGGACAAGTTGAGTTCAACAACAAGCTGTTGTCCTATATCAGTCTTCTCTGAGATCTGGGGACATAATTCCTTATGAGTTTTATGTTCTCTCAGATCAGGTCTTGGTGCCTTACCCTGTATGTCCACCCATTCCTCAATTTACCCACCATCCATCCATCTACCCATCTACCTATCTACCCACTAATTCACCCAAATATCCATCCACTCACGTGCCTAACTATTTATCCATCCATTTATCCACCCATCTGCCATCTAGTCACCCATTCATCCCTCCATCTGCACATCCCTCCATTTACCCATCCATCTATCCATCCATCCATCTATCTATCCACTCATCCATCCATCCTCCATCTGCCCATCTTAACATCCATCCTGGATTCAGGCTTACCTAGAGCACAACTTTCAGCCAAAGTTGGCACCAGGAGGCATCTCTATCATCTCCCCCTCCTCTGAAACTCCATACCCTATGATGATGAAGCTGGGACAATGTCCACACTAATATCTGTCTATCTCTCTCTCTCTCTCTGTCACACACACACACACACACACACACACACACACACACACACACGCACACTCCTAACAGGCTTATCTTTAGTAGCCAGCATGGAAGGACAAGCAGAGGCACTTCCCTTCCTGCCTTGGAGACCAGAGGCGCCTGCTGAGTCAACACTGATTTGCAGTCAACTAGCTGAATTAGTCAGTCAAGCCTAGCAGATCCCTCATCAAAGCCACCTTCTTGCCCCAACTCCCTGATGTCTATGCAGAACACATGCCTCCCCCCACCGCACCACCCTGAGGGAGAAAAACAAAGATGTAAAAAATAAAATCTAGACCCAGATGCTACACATGTTGGTGGCTCCACTCTGCCTGTGTAGAGAATGCTCTATACATTCGGGGCCCTCTCAATATTCTGGGGTGGCCAGCATCTCTCTGCCCCTGGGTTTTCTCTCAGGCACTGACCACCATGCTACCATGCATGCTGCCACACAGGCTCACAGACATGTCAAGGACACAGATATTGAGAAAGAAGGGCCTCACCGAGACGTCACTGATGGCAACGGCGGATATGCCCTCCTGGTGGGCAGGCAGGCGGGCCACGTGGTTGAGGTTGTCCAGATCCCACAGGATGCAGGTGCAGTCTTGGGAGCCACTCACCAGGAGGTTGAAGGTTACTGATGCTGCCAGGCATGTGACAGACTGTGTATGTCCATACAAGGCCTGGGACAGGAGACAGACCCACAGGTTATGAGAGGGACCCTTAATCCAGCTACTTGGAGAGATACTCTGCCCTCCCTTTTACTGTTGAGCCCCAGATGGGGAAACAGAAATTCAGAGTGATTCAGTGATCCAAAAGTCTGTGGGTGTGTGTGTGTGTGTGTGTGTGTGTGTGTGTGTGTGTGTGTATGTATGCATGCATCCATGGCTGGCCACTCAGTTCCAGGTGTTTCCAGGGTTGAGGCCCAGCTGGGGAGAATCACTAGTCCTTTTATCATAACTCAAGCAGGCCCCACTAGTGCCCTTTTACTCTGTAATCCTCCACATTCGTCTTGTATCCTGAAGCAGCACATACCACTATTAATATGCAAGGGTGCTGATTTGCAAACTCTGGTGTCCCAACCAGCAGCATCAGCAGCATCTGGGAACTTGTTAGAAATGTAAATTCGTAGGCCACATTGCAGACCTACTGCATCAGAAACTCTGGAGGTGAGGGCCCGCAACCTGGTTTTCCACAAGCCCTCATGCACGCTCAAGTTTGAGCACCACACTAAGGGGACCTCAGAAACACACATGCCCCCGAAAACTAAACTGGGAAGAAGGCAAGGAGGTCAGGTCATAGTTAAAAAAGATATGTGACTTTTCATGTCCTATGGGTCCGGGTTCATGTCCAGTCTGGCCACGTGGCGGGGGGGACTCAGGGCCTTGGTCTTGGCCCTTAGGTTGGCCCTTGCAGGGTCTGGTCTGCCTCATGGGTGGTTATGTGTCCAGATCTGGCCAGAGGCCTTGCTCCCTAGGGACACGTTCTTGAGGGGGTGGGCAGCCTGCCAGGCACACTGGTACCCCCACGCCCACTGCTGCTGGTAACAGCATGGTTTCCATTATAGCCGTCTCAAAGGCTGCGGGGTAAGCCTGAGGTGAGAGCTGCTGTGTGCACATGTGCCTACCGCCCTCTAGAATCAGCCAGAGAAGTGCGGAGGTGGCGTTCTGACATGCAATTACACTGCATTACTTAGTGGTAAAGCTGCACCCTCAGGACTGTCCACTGCTCACTCATTTGGGTCAATGAAACTGAGCATCATTTTTCAAAGCTGTCACTTGGCCTGGTCATAGCCATTAAAGGTTTTGCCAGGTATTCCTGTTTCTCTTCAATGGATCCTAACACGGCACCAACCAGACGGTGCTGGCAAGTTCTGGGCGTGACCCATGGAAGAAGATTTGGGTCATCTTAGGAAAAGGGAACCTGTCCACAGGAATAAAGGAAAGTGGAGGGTTCGACAAAAGCGTTCTGGTTGTCTTCCCAGAATGAACTAAGTCTAATGACTAAGTTCTGATTGCAGGGAACATGGCGACTCCAAAGAGTGCAGGCCAGGGGACCCAGGGCAAGGGCTGGGCATTCAGAGAGAGAAGCTCTGAGCCTGGGCACCTACAATGGAGCCACGTCTGCCGCGCTCTGCCCAGGAGGCACTGGAGAGCAAGGGGACAGCCTGTGTGTGGGCGCTGCCCACTTATGTAAGGCTTGTTGCCTCCCACCAGCCCAGAAACTAAAGCACCACGGGCAACCAGCACCCCTCCTCTTCTGGAAAGGCCAGGGAAATCAGTGAAGGAGGATAGTGTTTTAAATGTGTTCTCAATTGGCTCTTTTGTTTTCTTAAAATAATACCTCTCTACATGGCCAATCAAAATAACTTCACTATATCATCTTATACCTAATGAAAGTAGCAAAAAACACATAAAAACCTCTGAAAATAATTCCCCATGCTGGATACGTTGTGGTGAGATTGGTACTCAATTAATTGTTGGTGGCATTGTAAAGCCATAGACCCAGTATAGAGAGCATTGTGTCACTGCTCGGTAATTCTGCTTTTTGAAATTTATTTTAAGGAAACAATTAATCAGAAGCAAACAGCAATCTATATAAGATGCTTTGTGCAGCACTATTTAAAATAGTTAAAACTTGGAAGTAATGTAATTGTCTAGTTTTAGAAGAAATGGTTCATTAAACTGTGGTGCACTGACAACAAAACAATTGAAATATAATTTTCAATTATATTTGAAATAGAATAATATGGAACAATTGAAATGTAAATTATACAGACTGTAGAAGAGTGGAAACAATTTGATAGGCTGGGTGAAAATAGAATAAACATATCTACACACGGATCAGAATGGTATAAATATGCATATCTGGGGATGGTAGAATGCAACAATGAGAACTTTTATAGGGATTATAGAGCATTGTTCGACTTTGAAGTAAATTTGAAATTCGTCTTTAATGTTATATCTTTTAAACTAAAACATTTTTAAAGACTGTTTATGAAGCTATTGAATGATGACTTCTCTGCCAGTTGGGGATGGATTCCCCTCGCTGAGCAGCTGGTGGTCTGGGGAATCCCCAAGGCTGTGTCAGCCTCTATAGGTAAATGACAAAGTACTTTCTTTCGCCTAGGAAATAGAGCATGTGGGACTCCAAGTACCTTTTTCTCTTGATTTAGAACTAGGAGAGGATGATAAATTACACTTTCATGCTGTCAATACCGGGACCTTCACTGTGCATCTTCACTACTAAGCAGGACCCGGAGCAGTGATGGGAGGGTTGCATCCCCGGCTCCCCAAGGCCAGCTTTGGGGTTGGGCTGAATCTCCCGCCATCCCACAGTGATGCCTGGGAGAGGGGGACACTCCACATGGGTAATGCAGAGTCTCCTCACTTAGGAATAAAAACCCAGCCCCCTGACACAGCGACCAATGGAAAGAGCGAGGATACCTCCAGAGCAAGAACATGAGACCATGAAGAGGCAGGGAGCCCCAAGGTGGGCTTTGGAGGGTTTCCTTTGAGAGTCTGGCTGAGGGCAGCCTGCACTTGACCCACATGGCTGCCTCTCAGCAAGTGCCATCGCCTCTGCAGGATGAGTGGGCTCCCTCAGCACTGACCCATTCATTCCCTCAGCTCACGTCCCCTGAGTGCCTGCCATGCACCACGTGCATGGGGGAAGGCTTGAAAAACATGCAGAGAAACCCAGTCTGCATGCCAGTGAAACACGTCCAGTCTAGGAAATCTGGTCAGTGGCGAGTTTTGTTTTTTGTCACTTGGAGCTATATGGCTAACTACAAGACAGATGTAGAAATGATTTGCATTTTAGAGTTGGAGGAGTCCCCACTGACACTCTGGGGCAAGTTCAAGTGCACACGGGGAGAAAGCATGAGGTTTAGAGTTAGACAAACCCAGATTAAAATGCAAACTCGACCTTTCTGAGCCTCTGTTTCCTCATTTGAAAGTGGGAATAATAGTACCTGCTTTACCAGATTAAAGTTAATGCACAGAGTCGTCAGTACACAGGAAGTACCACTCTGCTTAGGATCATGGGCAGTGGCAGCTCGTGAGGTGGGACCAGAACAAGATCTCTGCCTCTCGGTCTGTTTTCACTCCACCTCTGCCATGACCACCCCTGTGCTGAGTCTTTTATTTTCTGGCTCTATGACCTTGGTCAAGTCACTTAACTTCCTTGCACCTGCTTTTTCACCCATTAGGTAGGGATGACAGCGGTACCTACTTTATAGGGCTGTGGAGAAGGTAAAATGAGGCTCTCCACAAAAAGTGCCCATGGCAAATGCTCAAAAATGTTCTCTAGTGCAAGGAAACCAATCTCATTGGTCCTGATGGGTGAGCTGTATCTCTTACTGGGATGTGCGTCTCCGTGGAGGCACCTGCCCCGTGTGTTTCTCCAGTCCACCCGTGGGCATGAAACGGTGCCCGGGTGACAGAGCCATGTGCTGCCCTCAGCACCTCACTGCATTCTCTGCTCCCGAGGGAAGCAGGGCTGTCAGGGCTCAGGGAGCTGGAGCGCGCTGGGCCACCGTACCTGCCCCAGGCACCGTCCCGTCCCTGCTGTAGACACCATACCTGCTTGAGGTGCAGGCCTCGCGGGCGGCCTTTGGCCATGCTGAGCTCCCACACACACACCACAGCGCTGGCCCCGGAGGTGACAATCATCATGGGGGACGGGCATACAGCACACAGACAGCGGCCCCAGGCGGCCAGGTTCTCGAACGTCATCAGGATCTGCGGGAGACAAGTGGCATGAGCTCTGGTACCGGCATGAGGCCAGGAGCCTAGGACAGGGTGACAGAGGGATGAGGGCAGGTCTAGATGCCAATGGCCCGCCCATGTGCCTTGGGAACCAGGGGATGTGTCATTTGTTCAGAAGCCAGTTCCTGGTGACAAATCCCAGGCCGTACAGGCCTGACCTTAGGGGCTCATACTCTAGCGGGTGGGGAGAGACAAGCGGGAAGGTGGTTATGGGGACGCAGTGAGAACCCCCCGTGAGCACAGTGAGCACCAGGAGGCTCGTGACATGGCCTGGGGTGGTCAGAGACCGCTGCTAGAAGGGGTGACATCTGGGACCAGTTTCACCGGCTGCCTCATGAGGATGGTGGGGGAAGGCTAGGGAGTGGGGAGAGAGCTTAGTGGGCAGGGAGTTCACACCATGTGATGGGGGTGGTAGGAGGGGAGCGAGGGTAGGAAAGGAGGCTGGGAGGCATCCAGGGCCACATCAAGAAGGCGAGATGACTGGCTGTCCTGAAGCAGGGGTGGAGGACGCGTGACCAGATGACTTGCTTTTGGCACCAGCTGAATGCTCAGTGTGTGTCCTCTGAGCCTAAGCCGTGACTGGGGCCAGAGGAGCCCCAGGGCTTCCCACCCAGAGTCTGGGTGGGCTTGATGTAGCCAAGTGGCCAGCCAGCAGCAGAGACCACTGTGGAGGTGACAGTGTGTATCACTAACTTACAAGCTCCACTCCTTGGAGAGTGGGCTGGAGGCTTGGCCCACAGGGGCTCTTGGCATGGTCACTTGAACCCTCTCACTCCCAGGCTGGGGGTACAGCCACATGGAGGAAGTGGGGCGTGGGCGGCTGTGCCTCCTTTGGGCTCGCCCATCACCTCTGCCCCAACCAGGAGGCCGAGACCCCACCCTGCTGCCCTGCGCCCGCTCACCTTGTCAGAGCCGTAGTTGCCGAGGCAGCAGCTGAGGTCGTCGAAGCCCCAGCTGAAGGTCCTGTTCCAGGCAGGGGGCAGCAGCACCTTGTTCTTCTCCACAGCCAGGATGGTCTTCTCGGTAGGGACAATGTGGCCGATGGCTCCTTTGGGGGATTCTGAGCCTAGAGAGAAAAGGTACATATCTACCCCCCAGTCAGTATGGTGGAGCTCACATGTCAAAGGACAACACCCACTTTAGCTGGGCCCCGAGAGGAGCCATGGGCGGGCAACCCGGACTTGACAAAGCACACGGCCGGGCAGGAGCCACTCAGCGAGGCACCTCCCTCCCAGGCCTCACTCCAGGGGCCGAGGTGGACTCTGGCCCTGAGCTGGGTCCCCAGGCCCTCGGTCCCTCCCCTGACTTAGCACATACATTCATTGTGTGGCCATGCAGTGTTTCTTAAGAGCTGAAGCTGGGGGAAGGGGAGCTGAGGCTGTCAGACCAGACGGCACAAAGCCATAGGAGCCTGGGGGGCTCTGCCCTTCCTGCCCGTCCCAGGGACCATATCTAACAGGGGGTGGGGTGGGCCAAGGACACTGTTTTTGGACCTCAAAGGGAAAAACCCGACCTTACACTCCTTATACAATTCCGGAATGTTGTTCCATGTAGTGGAATATCCCCAAAGCAGTGTACGTTTGCGGGTGGCATGGACATCAGACTTTACAGACGTGGCTTCTCTAGGAAGTGGCAAGGCAGGGACTCACGCCGGGCCACCTGCCCCAGGGCACATGCTCGTGGCTCGTGGCTGCCTCGGTGCTTAGGAACAACAGTGTCTGCAGGTACCGAGGCGTGGAGGCTGCAACCCTCCCTCGGGAAACCTGGGCTTCCCCGCTCGGCTTTGGAGGTGAGAAGAAGTGTGTGTGTGCATGAAAGAGAAAGAGAGGTGTGCATGTGCGTGCGTGTATGTGTGTGTGTGTACATGAAAGAGAGGGAAGAGTGTGTGTCTCAGACGGACAGGTGGGTCTTCAGAAGTCAGGGTCTAATGGAGGTGGTCCTGGATACTTCCAGAGCAGAGGCCTCCCCAGATTCCTGCCATGTCTGGAGACACAGCCATGCCGAGTCAGACCCCAAGACTCTGTCCAGGTCTGTGCCCCTGAACCTCGAGAGGAACACCAGTCACTGGAGGGATGACTCCGGGACAGGGCACCAAACAAGCAGGGCCAGGTAGTCACCTTTGACTGTGACCTGGGAGGGCCTCAGTGACTGCAGGCTGTAGAAAAAGGGCTGTGGGTGGCCGAGTAGGCTCGCAGGTGTGGAGACATCCTTTCCAGGTGAAGGCTTCCCTGCAGCAGTCCTGGCCGGGTGTGGTTTCGTAAAGAGCTGGAGAGGCGAGGGGACAGAAGCACAATGCACAGGTCAGTAGGGAAGATGACCAGAGGAGGAGTTGTCCCCATGCAAGTCACTGCTGCACTTCTGCTCTGGGTGCTGCCTGGGCCGGGCTTGCTCCTGACTGAGGTGAGCATAAACAGAACGATCTGGTTCAACCCTCAGATGTTGCAGATGAGGGACATGGGGCTCAGAGAGGGGCAGCTACTTTCTCAAGGTCACAGTGCGGGGCTGGCAGAGATAGCCTTCCTGGCTGCCAAATCTGTCTTCTTCTCGAAGCTGCTTGGGAAAAGGATGGCTTCACTGAGAAGCCCTTGGTCCGGGGGAGAGCTGCCTCTCGTATCGTGGGGTCAGAATGGCCCTCTTCCCTCCCTAGATCACATCTCTCTCTTCATGTGCTTGAGCTAGTTCTCATATTTTTTTCCTTTCCCTTACAAATTCTCTGCAGGCACATCCATCTGGCCATCCACATAGAATTCTTTAATAGCATGCATTCGAATATTCCAAACAGCACAGGCAAACTCCATTAGTGGCTTTTCTTATTTTCAGTTTTCTTAGATCTCTACTGCCAAACTGTCCCTAATGCCAAACTTTCTGCATAACAGTGCAAAGCAGGAAGTGCAAGGCCGCGCTGCCTGGCGGAGTCCTTGCTGCTGGACCAGAAAGTGCAGCCTAGGCCAGGTCCAGCTCTCCACCCCCGCCACCCCCCGCGATGGGCTCATTCTGGGCTGCTTTCTCCAGCCATGGGGCACATTCCTCTGCTCCCAGAGGGAAGCATGCCCTGGGTGCCACGATGGAGGGGAGCTGGAGTCTGCTGGGCACACGGGCAGAGGTGGGGCTCGGTGGGCAGCCAGGGGGTCTCAGAGGAGCCTTGGCTCAGTTACAGCCTTCGATCAGATGCTGGACGATCCAGTAAAGCTGGGTGGGTGATCAATACAAACAGACATCAGAACGATGATTTTTAAATGAGCATGAAATAAAGAACCTTATTCCTTGCACAGTGGAATGACCAAAGCTGCTACGGGCTGGATCCCTGTAACAGCCCGAGCAGGCACACCCCTCGATGGAATGGTGCACAGTCCTGAAGCATTTTAATCTTATCTTTAGGGTAGGACCACTTGAAGAATTCTAATTCTCAAGATTATTTAGAAATATTTTTTAAAAGCTCATAAAATATATCATTAGGTAAAATCAGAATCTAAAATTGTGTGCACTCCATTATCACATTCATGTGACAATAGTTTTGCTTGTAAGGACAAGGACTGTGAGTACACAACACAGGATACAGTTGGACAGAGGGGTCCACGACCTTGAATTATTTGATTGCTTTATCTGTATTGTTATATTTTTTCATATTAAAGAAACGAAACCATTAGGCTACCCAAGCTTCTTTCCTGAAATCCTCTGCGTTCTACCAAGCCCTTGCTGGCCAAACTCACATTTGGGCGTGCCACCCATTCTCCAAGTCACCCGCAGGCCCTTCCACATCCCCCTTATCTGGGAGCTAAGCAAACCTCAGCATGTCACGTAAGGCTGGGCGGAAAAGATGTTATTCATTTTGCACTCACTGTGAGATGAGCCTGTCCCAGCCTCACGGTTACATGTAACCATTGTTACATGGTTACATGTGGGGAAGGCTGTCGCCCAGGACGGTCCTGGAATTGGCTAGGTTTATGCACTCATTTCCCAGCTTGGCTCCTCACTGCCCAGGCTGGAACCCCAGCTTTAAGTAGGGCCATACTTCTGAACCTGGGTGGCTGTGTTTGGGAATAAAACTTCTTTACACTGAACTGAAGTTTGGGGGTCAGCAGGGCTGGGGTCAGTTAAACAAGCGCCTAGCTCTCTTGCACACCATTCATCAGGATGTCAACATGATTGCACCGCCTCACATTGCCACGTGACTGTCCTCATGGGGGATGGAGCCAGCAGAGCAAAAGGCCCATGTGAGATCCCTGCAATTTCACCAGGGGCGCGGGGGGCAGAACTTTGATGCTCGCACGTTGGTGGAAATATGGAGGAGGCTTTGGAGGCAGCCAGGAGGGGCTGGAGTTCTACCCTGTCACCTGCTGATGGTGCAATGGTAGGCGTGTTATTTATTTAGCCTCTCTGAGCCTTAGGCTCCTAATCTGTAAAAGAATAATTCCTATGCCCAGAGCTTATGCAAGGATTCAGTGAGGTCATCACACTAACAAACAACCCACATTTATTGAATGCTCATCATGTTTCAGGCACTTTCAAGTGCTTGATGTCTTAACTCACTGGATCGTCACAACTGTGTGGGGTAGATACACACATAGAAGGTTAAATCCTGTGGATTTTGTGTCGTGTCTATCACGTACGTCACAGGCAAATGTAGCCTTCACCATTATCATTAATGATGTCGTCACCTTCGTCAACATCAGGTGGTGACTGAGGGTTAAGCCCTGATATTGGAGCCGTAGGAAGATGACTGGAGACCTCTGTGCCTCTCCAGGCCTCTCTCTTGCTCCTGTCCCAGGAGAAAATGTCCTCCCTCTCCCTCACTCCCAAGCTCACACTGCACACACTCTTTTGAGAAAGCGAGGCAAAGGACATGGCATGCCGTACCTGTTTGGGCACCTGTCCAAAGTTGCTGACGAACCCCAGGATGGTGCTCCGGATCAGGGGGTCACTGATGCTGCTGAGGTCCACTGTGTCGCCATAGAAGTAGGGGTGGAAGGTATTGATGGCCTCTACCGCGGCTGAGCCCTGCTGCTTGTACCCAAAAATGAGGTCGATCCAGTGGTGGAGGTTGGCACTGACAAAGTCGCTCTCCAAAGCCTGGAACAGAAGCCAAAGAGCATGAGAAACGCAGGCCTCTCGGGACTCCTGTGCTCTCTGCACAAATCGGGAGGGGCGCATGCATCAGCATGCCGGCTCTGCACCGCAAAGATGAGTGACGCCGCCCTGGGCTTGATGACCTGGGCAGACAAGCAGGCCCCCCAAAGACCACCCAATTCCTGCCTCCAGCTCGTGGCAAAGCAGATCTGACCGTTCCCACCAGCCCAGCTCATGAACTCCATAAAATAACCATGAGGTTCAGAATATCTATGTCATGCAGGTCTGCGAGTGAAATCTAAATGGAAGAGACTGGACTGAAATTACATCTTGGGGTCCTGCTGAGATCTGACATAGGAAAAGGGAGAGCTGATTCTGACCAGAGAAAGTCAGGAAGTTGAGGCTAAGGGTAGCAGTTAGGACAACATGCTCTGGAGCGGACTGGACCCCAGAATTGCCACTTATGTTCCTTACCGTCTCTGTTCCTCAGTTTCTTCACCTGTAAAATGGGGACAGTAATTGCACCTTCTTTGTGGGTTTATGTGAGGGTCAGCCTGCGCCCTTGCCTGGTGCATGGTGAGCTCCATGTAGCGGTACATTGAGCACCTACTGGGTACCGGGCACCGGCCTGGGGTTTTACGTGTGTTGTCTCTGCCCATTAACACCACCTTTTGCTGGCGGGTGTAATTACCCCACTTCTGGGGCAGGCTCCTGTGTGTTTTTTTAAACCTACCACCCCAACCCCCAACTTTCAGGTCTCAGAACCCCACAGGGGATCTCACTTCACTCAAGTACCTAGAAATTACTGACATCTGGTTGTGGGCCCCTTTCTAAATCATCCTTGGAAGGGAAAGGATAGAATCTGCCTTTGAGGGGCACTCAGTCCCTGGGATGTGAGCTTCCCTGGTTGGGGCACCTCTGCCCAGTCCGGGGCATGCAGCAGGCAAGAGCATTTCACCCACACACCTACGGGGCAAGTGTATGATGACCTTGAGGAACATTCTGTCCATGTGCTGTCCCCGGGTGGGAGGACAGGAGATATTTCAGACTCAGCCACATAGACTTGCTCTGAGTTTACAGCCTCTAAGTGGGACCTAAACCTCGCCCCTCTTAGGAACACTGGAAGCCAGCAACATCTGCCTCTAACTAAAGGTGACATCTAACAGGAAACAAAAACAATTTAGCATAGGAGCCCAAGCATGCTTGATCCTTCATGGATACAGCCCAGATGGATGGTGCTGCTGCTCAGATTAGGGTGACTAGATTGGCAATATTTCTCAACAGTTGCCACACATGAGCAAGAGGAAATGTGGGCCAGAGTTTGGACGTTCCAGTTCACCTGACAGATGGCACCCGTTTCTGCTGAGCAGAGCCCAACTCCAAAGCTGGGTCCCCAGGACCCAAAGACATTCATTTGGAATTGTCTGGGCTCCCCTTACTGATCCTCTGGGAGGACATGCAGCCCTCCACCTCGGCCGGGGAAGTCAGGTCACCTGTGCCATGTTAATTTTCTGAGGCATATGGCCACGGTGACTTTAAGAAAGCCCACACTTGGGTAATGTCAGAGGAGGCGTGATGAAAGGCATGGCTCTCCTAAGCCTACCGTCTGGCCTGCAGCACACCTAAGGGCCTTCTGTAGATGTTTGCATTAAAGCACTTGTTGGCGACCACAACAGCAGAATGGTCACATACCTAAGGGAAGATCACAGGTGAGGACGTCTGACCCTTCCTCTGGGCCTTTTTTCCTACCACTTCATAACCCATGCTTTTCCCACCTCCCTTCCACCTCCTTTCCTTAGATGAGGTCTGGCTCTCCTCTGAGCCTCCAGTGGTGGCTACCTGCTGGATTACATCCCGTGTGTCTTGGGCCAGGAGGTGGGATTGGTGTCCTATTTAGTCCTCATTGCCACCTCCAGACCATTCTTCCTCTACCCTCTTGTTAAAAGAACAAAAATCTGTTCCTCTGTGGTTCAGAGATATAACTTTACTAAACCCCTGTCTTCACTGCTGTCATCTACCAACTTCTATTCTCCTCATTCATCAAAGATGGTGACTCCCGGCCATGCCTTCCTTTCTTCTCCAAGATCAGCCATCATCCTCAGTGATTTCAATCTCTCATCTTTCAGTTTCTTAAGCTCCGCTTTTCTGATGACTTCTGCCTCCACTCCACCCAAAGTCGCTCAGTCTCAGAGACACACCCTAACCATGTCAGCGTCCATAACTCCTCTATCTTCAAAACCACTCATCAGACATCCCAGCTGATGAAAGCCACCTCTTCACTTTGCTCGTTGTTTAACTACTTCCTAAGACTATTCTTCCACCTTTGAACTTCCAGTCCCCTTGCCCCTTTACTCCTTTGCAATATATGAACACTTTCCTGTCTTCAGCCACATTTTTGATCCAGCTTAGATTTAGTGGCCTATCATTTCAATCACACTCTGGTCAATACCTCTTGTTATATTATTAAATCATGTATACTTCTGTCTTTTCACAGCATTCTGAGCAAACTCAAATATTTTCTGTCTTCAGGCCTACACCAGAGTATCTGGAGAACATCACACAAGAGGCCACATTGATTATCCTATAATTTTTGGCCACCGATCTCAAATGAACACTGAGCATTGCCAGAAAACTCAGGTATGTTTCTCTGGTCGACTCATACTTAATGGCTCCACACGACTATTTCACATTTCCTGCTCTCTCCTCAACTCTGAACTTCTCCCACTGTCCACTGTCAGCAGCTGAGCACATCTCCCACTTCACAAAGATAAATAGAAGCCTCAGACTGAATAATCTCAATTGACCTATCTTCCAAGTTTGCTGATTCTTTCTTCTGCCTGCTCAGATGTGCTATTGATCCCTTGTAGTGAATTTTTCATTTCAGTTACTGTACTTTTCAGCTCCACAATTTCTATTTGGTTCCTTTCTACAATTTCTATCTGTTTATTGATGTTCTCTATTGGTGAGACATCATTAGCATACTCTTCTTTAGTTCTTTTGACATAGTTTTATTTAGCTCTTTGAACATATTTACAATTGTTGATTTAAACTCTTTGTCTAGTAAGCCAAAGTGGGCTTCTTCGGATATAGTTTCTATTGACTGCTTTTTCCCATTTGTATGGGCCATACTTTCTTTTTCTCTGCATGCTTCATAATTTTTGTGGAAAACTGGACAGTTTAAATAACATAATGTGGCAATTATGGAAATCAGATTCTCCCCTCTCCTCAGCATTTGTTTTTGTTATTGCTGTTTGTTGTTATTGCTGTTAGTTTAGTGACTTTTCTGAACTTCTATAAAGTTTGTATTTTTTGTTGTATGTGGCCACTGAAGTCTGTGCTCTGTTTGCTTAATGGTCAGCTAATGATTAGATGATTTTCTTAAAGGTCTGGGACCAGTAAGTGTCCCAGTCTTTGCCCAGGGGCTCCATGTGCACGTCAGGGCATGGTCTCAGCATTCAGCCAGGCAGTTGAAAACTCTGCCTTTACCTTCACATTCTGCGTGCACAGCACCTCGAGGTCAGGCAGCAGTGAGAGCTTAGGGCCTTTTAAGGTACGTCTTGAGCACAACCACAGCCCGTGCATGAGAGCAGTCCACAGACGTGTGTGTCCTTCTAGGCTCCCAGGGATATTTTGAAAATTTTCAAGGCCTCCTATAAACATCTCATTCCCTACTTTTTCCCTTTAAGCTGTTTGGTTATCCTATTGTTTGTCCAATTATCATCTACTGCCTCTGTCAGTCACGGTATCACACATTTGTCTCTGAATGTTTTTGACAAGTGCCACTGAAGAAAAGGCTGTTTGCACTGGGCAGGCGCTGAGTCAGGTTAAATAAAGACAGCCTTGCTGGTGGGGTCTTCCAGGGAACCACCAGGCAGGCCAAATAATGACAGTTCTCTGGATTTGGGGCTTTGAAGGAGCTCCAACCCCAGCCTCCTCCCTCCACTGACTGCCACACTGTTGTTTTTCACTGTGATTGTGAGCTGTTGGTTTTCAAGGCTACTGTGGAGTTAGAGAGGAG
Source organism: Tapirus indicus (assembly GCA_031878705.1). Classification (NCBI taxonomy): domain Eukaryota; kingdom Metazoa; phylum Chordata; class Mammalia; order Perissodactyla; family Tapiridae; genus Tapirus; species Tapirus indicus. Next base: position 80,231,260 of record CM062921.1, read on the forward strand.
AAATGGGAATAGTGAACGTTAAAATTCTACAAAGCTTGCTATTCTTAGTAGGATTCAACCATTTTTCTTGAAGGAACATTCTCCTGGTGGTTCCAAGCCTTTGGTTAATTTTCAGAGTTCTGAAGTTTGTTATGACGATTTTTGCCATTATTCTTACTGCTTCTATGAAGTAGAGGGTTTTCAGAGGTTCCTACTCTGACATTTTCACTGATGTCAATCATTAATATCCTAATCCACTCCACCAAAAGAGCTTTCCCCACTGTTATCATCACCACCCGGCTTTCCTGGATCACGTCTCTAACCTCTATCTCATGGCACTGCATGTCTCTCCTTTGTAGCACTTTTCACAGTTACAGTTTCCCTGTTATTTGTGTGGTTATTTGATCAAAATTCTCCCATAGACCATTGGCAACTGCAGTCATGCCTGTGGAATGAGCCTGCTCACTCACCCCAGGCCAAGAACTCTTCTGAGAACATCTAGGGAAAGGGCTGCTGCCACCTGAAGGGCAAGTCCATCTCTGGCCCAAGTAATCCAGACCAGTGGACCATTGGAAGGACGACTGCTGCTATTGAATTTCCAGAGGCAGGGATAAACCAGGAAAGAACTTTCTCTTTGCCAAGGGAGAAGTCCAGAGGAAAAGGCACAGCTTTGTTGTTACTAGTCAGGCCTGCCCTAGATTTTTTTTTTTTCTTTTTAGATATAATTTACATATAACAAAATTCACCCCTTTAAAATGTATAGTTCACTGTGATCTGACAAATGCATGTAGTCATGGAACCACCACCATAATCAGGATATAGGACATTTACATCAACTCGGAAAGTTCTCTTGTACTCCTTTCCTATCATCCCCTACTCCAGACCTTAGTAACCACTGATCTGCTTTCTGTCCCTATAGTTTTACTTTCTCCAGAATGTCACATAAATAGAATCCCATAGTATGTAGCTTTGGGTTTTGGCTTCTTTTACTTAGGATAATGCTTTTCATATGCATCCATGTTGCTCCATGTATCAGTAATCTGCCCCTTTTTATTGCTGAGTAATATTCCACTGCGTGGATGTATCATTTGTTTATCCGTTAACAGTTGGTGGACATTTGGGTGGTTTTCGGTCTTTGACCAGTATGAATAAAACTGCTGTATATTTATGTACACACTTTTCTGTGGACATTTTTCATTTCTCTTGGGTAAATACCTATGGGCGGAATTGCTGGATGATACAGCAAATGTATCTTCAACTTCATAAGAAACTGCCAAGCTTTTTCCCAAAGTGGCTGCACCATTTTGCTTTCCGGCCCGCGATGTGTGAGGAGCTCTAGTTGCTCCGTATCTTTGCTCACTCTTGGTTTCATCAGAGTTTTAAATTGTAGCCATTCTTGTGAGCGTGTAGTACCTTCTCACCATGGTCTTAATTTATGTTTCCCTGATGACTAATGATGTTGCACATATTTTCATGTGTTTATGCTAACCCAGGTATTTGATCCAGGATATGTATCCCCAAATGGCCTCTGGCCTTTACCCACATCAGCCTTTCTGGGTAACTTTCTTATTATCTAGAAAGTCCTCCCCAGTCCTAGTATATCCTTTGGCCACTGGGAGCCCCTCTCTGAGCTATACTGGGCAGTATGGCCCAGGGAGTGGCTCTGCCTGCAAGATTGGCTAAGGACACTGACTTGCCCCCATTCAACAAGAACCTGAATTTGCTCCCCCCCAGTGAGTCCCACAGCAAACTGGCACAAGAGCAAAGCCTAATGGGGCTCTTGAAGAGCCCAGAACCCAAGCCTTCTCTTGGCAGTCTGGGGCACAGAGCCCAGCCCCTTCTCTGGACTCTCCAGACATAAGGACCTCAGAAGTGCTTGTCACTAGCACTTCACTTGGACAGAAAGCCCCCATGGAGACTGAGGGGATGCTGAGGTCCTCCTTCAGAACACCAGGGACTCTGGCGTGACCCTGCTCGACTCACCTGTCTGTGTAGGCTGATGAATTTCTGAGGGTCCCCATCAGCCCAGGGAGGGAGTTGCACATCCCCCAGCACTGTCCCATCCTGCATGCAGCCTGAATGGGGTGAGAAACAGCAGAACTTTGGGTAAGTGGGAGCCCAAACTGGGCTAGGAACCGGGGGTGTAAAGACCGTGCTGTCCAGAACTGCTGATCCCATGCTGATCAGCTGTGAGCTGTGTCATGCATACTGTGCCTAGAGCGACCCCTACCCTCATCTGCCTGGAAAATTCCACTTGGGCTCTAAGCCTCTGATCTCTCCACGAGGCCCTCCTTGCTTCCCAGGGAGTGTCTGTGCTTGGTTCACAAGTCGTGTAAAGTGATCATAGTGTCGGCATTGTTGGTACGTCTTCCTCCCCACCACTCTATGCCTTTTCCTCTGGGTGCTTTTTATCCAGTGCTAAAACAATAAGGAGATCATAACAATAACAATAAAAGCTATCATATTTTGAACAACTAAGTCTCTGCCAGGGCACTCTGCTAGGTGCTTGGCACACACCATCTTATTGACTCCTCACTCAACGTTATAATTTATGCACTTTTCTCTCCATTTTTTAGGCGAGGACAGCAAGTTTTTAAGAGGGAGCTTCCAGAGATATTAAGAAGAGGATCCTGGACTCAAGCCCGAGTCTCTCTCCTTCCCATTAGCTGCACAGCCTTGACCATGTTGCTCACCCTCTTTGGGGTTTACTTTCCTCCCTATGGAGGTACTCCCCAGGCTGGTATAAGGATTAAAAGAGAAAATACACATAACGTGCTTAGAATAATTCCAGGCATATGGGAGTTGCTCAATAAACACTAGCTATAGTCTTGCTTACACCCCTCCAGAGCCCTCATGGTGCCACCGGAATAAACCCTTCCCTTCCTCTCTCCGGCCTACAGGGCTGGGCCTGGTGTGGCCCTTCTCATCATTCAGTCTCAGCTCACCTGTCACCTTCTCAGGCAAGTCCTTCCTGGGGATCAGAATAGCTCAGGGCCCTCTGGGTCACTCTCGAACCATTTTCCTACCTACTTTCCTCGTAGGGCTTCTCAGCGTGCGACAATAAGCATTTCATTTATTTATTTTTTTCTATATTTTCTATCTGCTCCCCCTATCCCTGCACAGAATATAAACACTTTCAGGGCAATCTGTCCTAGGAGACCCAAGTAAATCCTCAGTGCCTAAAGAAGTGTCTGCATACAGTAGGTGCTTAATAACCCTTGTTGTCCTGACTTCCCTGAAGACACCCGGTCCTTGGTCTGTGTGCCATTTCCGCAGCTGAGCCCCTCCCCTTCCGCCGAGCCCCTTCACGTTCAGGTGGAGTTGGTGCTCCCCGTCCAGCCCTCCCCTCACCCTGGGCTGTCTGGCCGCACCTCATCTCGGCTTCCAGCCCCTGACTCCTCCTTTACGGCCTCACCACACCCTGTGGGAGCTGCCCTTTGTACTTGTTGAGTTCTCATCCCTGGTGCTCGTGAGCGTCTGAGAACCTGAACATGGCCGAGGCCACCCGGTTCCACGGGGTCAGACTCGCAGGGCCTGGGCCTGGGCATGTTTTAAATGCTCCTCAGGCATTCTGGCTGTGAACCACTGCACAAGAGGTGAGTGACTGGGGCAGAGGCTGGGTCTGCTTGCCTGTGTCCCCTGAGACCTTCCTGGCTTGGCTCAAGGTGCATGCCCCTATGTACTATTTGGAGGAAGAAGGGCCCCGAGGAGGGGGAGCTCTGGGGCACCAGGCGTGCACTGGGGATGCCTCATGCATGCCGTCCACAGGGCAGATGATTCCCTCCCCCTGCCTCTGGGTGGAGAGATGCCCACGCACTGCCCCAGGCTCTGACCACACAAGTTGCCCTGACATTTGCAGTGGAGGCTCCTGAGCTGCACACAGTCACCAGGGGACATGCTCGCTGGGGCCTCCTGAAATTTTTGTTTCTCCTGTAAAGTAGTAGGTAAGAGGGCATTGGTCATCCTGGGGTAGAGCCTGAAGTCAGGAAAGAGGAGGAGCCATCAAGGGTGCCCATGAAATTGCCATGGACACCACCCAGCAATCTGTCCCAGGAGATGCAGCATCTTTAGGTCTTGCTCGTGGAATCCAGGTTAACCCATTTGTGGGACACGAAGGAAAATGGGGCCAGGGAAGGGCAGGGTTTTGCCCAAGGTATGCAGCAGTGAAGTGCCAGACCTGGCTATTAGCAAGGGCTCCTGCTCCCTGGCTGCTGCCTCGCTGCAGACTGAGGCCTGAGGACCCTCAGAGGAAGGGCTATGGGTGGGACTGTGGCTCAGAGTGGTCCTGGCAGCCTGGGGCCCAGCGTCCTTTCTCAGCTCCCACCTTTTCACTGGATGTTGTCGCCCAGCGGAGGCCTCACACCAATCGCACTGGTCTGGAGAGGGCCCTGTTTGTTCAGTTGCTCAGCAAAGATATCGCTATAGTCCGGACTGAGGAGCTGTGGGAAGAAGATCCCTGCACTGCGCGGCCCGCCCAGCCTCACCCAGGCCTCACTCACCGAACTCCACCGCATTGCAGTTGGTTAGGAACTCAGGCAGGTAGAAGAACTCCGGGGTCAGCTCCCTGACGTCACTCATGTTCTCTCTGGAGGCCGACTCCCATGCATTCTTCATGCTGTGGAACATTCTATCTGCCACATCAAAGCTTCCGCCCTGCAAGGAAAAGGGGCCGACATGCTCAGGGGCATGCAGTGAGAACTCAGGCTGCGCAGGCACCACTCGTGTGGGCCCCCGTCCGTTTGTTCCACCACCGAGGCGCTGGTTCTATATTAGAACTTTCCATTAACTCCCACACACACTTCCATCCACCAGTCTGTGCATGTGTGAGAAGGTTTCTTTGTGTATCTATTTGCTCAACCATCCTCTGGAACCTTTCACCGAGAGCTTCCACAGAAGATGCAGGATCCACTATCATAAAGAGCTCAATGTTTCCCCATTTTGGAAACCTGAGTTCAGATCAGAGACAAGAAAACCATTCATTCATCTGGCCATTCCCCACATTTGCTGAGGGCCGGCTCTGAATCAGGCACAAAGACAGGATACAAAGAACCAACCACAGGACAAAGAGTGGATCAGACATTATACAAGGAGGTCAGGGGAAGTTTCCTGGAGAAGCTGACCCCTGGTGAGTCAGTAAGCCTGGTGGCAGAGAAGACGCAGAGTGTTCTGAGCAAAGGGCAAGTCCTCAGCCAGGAGCAGAGGTGGGGGAGAGCAGGTTAGGTCAGGGCCCTGGTGACACCTAACATAGCAGCCTTGACAAGAGAGAAAGGGTCTGAGAATGGAGAGCTAGAGGCACACCAGCCTTCAAGGTGTGGGAGGCCGGTTCATGAAGACAAGATGTCTGCAGCCCCAGCAGGGCCAGTCTTGGTTCCAAGGCTTGATGACGTCCCAAGCTTGGTAGCTGGGATTGGACCAGGTTAGACTTAAGGCAAATTCTTTCCTTGAATTCTCTGTTCCTCTCATCTGAATTGTCAATCTCTTCACTTGGTGCTCTCCATATTCCTCGGGTAGTCTTGGGGGTCAGGAGGCGGCAGAGAGGTCCCAGTTGGAGGAATGAAGATGCTGAGGGCAGAGGGGCTTCCAGAAAGAGTTCCTGAAACTGGGATTTGGGTCAAGTTAAGTTTAGGGATGCCAAAGGGGCACTCTCCTCCCTGGGATCTGATAGTTCACTTGTCCCCATCAAGGCTGGGCCTTTGTTCAACAGAACTTGCCTTCCTTCTGCCAACTTCTGCAGAGTGCACACGTGGCCCCAAGAACGAAGGGGTGGGACGCAGAATGTCAGTGCCCTCCTCTGCCCTGTCAGCTCCCTTCACTTCTCAGAGCGCTGAGGTTTCCCTTCAGCATTTACCTAAGGAAGCTTTGAGCAGCTGCAGCAGTGGATGAAAGGTAGAGATGGGCAAGAAGCTTCTCTTGGCAAGTCCACTCTATGTTAGCACCTCATGCATACGTAGATGCTCTCTCTCAGTCCTCACAGAAGGTGCATTAGGATGGAATGGGTACTTCCATTTTACAGACCAGAAAACTGAGGCTCCTCAAAGTTTACTGATTTTCCCAAGGCAATGATTGACAGAAGTGGGGTCCAACACATGGATGCACCTCCAAAGGACATGCTTTGCCCTCGTGCCAGTCCGCTGGGGGAATCCCTGGGCCTGGAGCAAACGATCTACTGTGTGTGGGCCAAGGGGACTTGGCTCTTTCCGAGAAGGGAGGACCTGCCACACCCCTGAGGCCGGCCACACTTGGGCAGCCTGGTGAACTGGTCAGTTTTTCAAATCAGACTTGAGGATCCAGTGAGATCCATTGGCCATTCTCTGCACAGGGAAAGGGACATCAATACACCCAGTTATCCCTGGAGTTGCCACCAAACACAGTACATGGGCAGCTTAAAGATGTGGCTTTTCTCCAAGGTCGCTCGGCTCTTGGTTGAAATTAGGGAATGACATCCACCATCAAATTCAAATTGAAATGGAAACAAAACGGAGGGAGAGTGTTTCTAAATAAATCTGCACCTAAAGAGTGCCTCACTGAAACGTATTAAGAGCTTTGCGTATTTAATCTGCAGCCCGAGACTTCCATCCGTGGGAGATGGATGTCTCCTCCTAGGTCTGTTTTCCTTTTGCAGCTTTTATGAATGCTGATGGTAATCTCCTGAGAAACAATATGATTTGGTAATAAAAAGATTACCTGCATTAAATAAAAATAATATATACATAGGAAATATTGTTAGTGCTACAAATCTGGTTAAAGATATTACCACAAAGAAAAATGTTATTTTTTTCACAGCTGTCTAATGCATTTTAGCAAAAGTAATATCTTTAAAACTTAAGCCTGTATTATTTATAAAGGAAGCAATAACTGATTTTCCTATTTTCTATATTAATAAATGTATTTGCATACATTTGTTTCAAAATTAATGGGTTTTCTCACTGCTGCAATACAAAAGGAATGCCGAATCCCCTAGAAGAAAAGGGGAGCTGCTCTGTGTTACTTGGATTGTAAGTCTGTGGGTCGATGCAACTCTGGTGGTTGCCAGCAATGAGTCAGGACTGGAGTCTCAGGAAAAGAAGAAAGGAGGAAAGGAAAAGAAGACAGAAGGGAGAAAGGGAGGGGAGAAGCGAGGCAGAGAGGCACAATTAAGGTTTACCGAGCACCTTCATAAGGACAGTCCAAAACAAAATAAAATACAACAACAAAATTAAGTCTAGAGATTTGGATGGAAACAAAGTGATCAGAGAGAAATACTGAACCAAGATCTGCTCCTAAATCTATTCTGCAGATATTCTCGAATACCAGGAATAATGACTCCTATGTGCATTCAAACAGACCAAAAAAAAAAAAAAATAGCAAGGTTGGTATTACCAACAAAGGAACAACCTCTTATTAGCAGAAGAGTTTTCCCAGGTGACATCAAAGCCAGAGACAAGGGAGTCAAGACTGGAGGTTTCTGAGGCAAAAGGTCACAGTCTATGGATGTTATGCCCAGCTAAGACATCGCTCCTTGTGGCTGTGATGCTGGAAGCCATGCCACCGGGATTTCAAATACCAGCAGGGTCACCCATGATGGACAGGTTTCAGCGGAGCTTCCAGTCTAAGCCAGACTAGGAAGAAGGACCTGGCCACCCACTTCCGAAAACATTGGCCGTGAAAACCCTGTGAATAGCAGCAGAGCGTTGTCTGATACAGCGTCGGAAGGTGAGAGGACGGCACAGAAAGACCAGGCAGGGCTCTGTTCTGCTGTCCATGGGTTCGCTAGGAGACAGAATTGACTTGATGGCAGTGACAACAAAGACCTCATATATAAAGATGCAGGAAGATATTTTGAATATTTAAGGGCTCAGAAGCAGTATAACCCTAGGTATCCTTCTTCAATTAAAATACTTTGAGGTGCTCAATTTTGCTAAGAGATGAATGAAAATTAAAAGCAAAATAATAGGGGAAGAATTGGCTGACAAGGACTGCTGCTGGACATTGGCATGAGTTAAAATCAGAGAAAAGTTCATAATTATGGTACATCAATTAAAATTGGAAAGATCCTTGAAATGAGTGTTCTGTATTAAAGGCACTACTCCTTTTGCTGAGGACACAAAGTCTATGTGCACCTGTGTCCCTGGATAAGCATTCCAACTGCAACATGCTTAAACCCCTCCCCGAGATGTAAGAAAACTATGTTGAAAAAAAACGCATTCAATGTTGACCCCCACCCACAGGAAGTTCAATAACTGCTCGTGCTCAAGGACACTTCAACACACAGATATTTTTACAATAAGTGTTACAAAGTCTGTTCTTCCTTCCAGGTGGGACTGACCCAAATCAACCCACCACCACATCCAAATAAGGGACTCGTTTTATGAGCAGCTGACCTGTTCTCAAGGCAGACATTCTCTCCAGTAATGTAAAGGTATCCCACGTAAACACCTCCCTTACAGGGCCCTGCTGGTGCATCGGCTCGCCCAGGCTGTGCGGCGAGTCGGGAAGCCCCTTAGCTTTGGAGCCAAGCGCGCGTGGGCGGGCATTTCAGCACCCACTTGCTCTATGAACTCAAGAGAATTTCTTAGTCTCTTTACCTCCCATGCCCTCCTCTGCAAACCTCGTATGATTGTTGTGGGTGTGAAAGCAATAATGTGCGTGTGAGTGTGTGGGTGAGTGTGTATAAGAGTGTGTGTGTGAGAATGTGGGATGAGTGTGAGTGTAGGGATGAGTGTGAGAGAGTGGGTGAGTGTGCATGTGTGGGAGGGAATGTGACAGTGTGTGTGAGATACCAGGCAGACCGGAAGAGGTACGGAACGAGCCCCGCCTCTACGTCCCTTTCCCTTCACAGACTAGGAACCCGGGAGCAATCCTGGGCTGGAGCCCCAGTCTCAGTGTGCATGGGGAAGGTAACCAGGGGCTTAAAACAAGAAGAGAAAGGATTTAAAAGTTGTTGGAGGCAGAAGGTGGCATATGGGGTAGTGAGGGGGGTCCTGGGACAGGGCAGGAAGGGAATCGCGAGTGCACTGTCAGGGCGGTTTTGAGGCAACACCACGACCAAAGAAGTGCAGGGGCAAATGCGTGCCGGTGAGGGAGAGCCGGACTCGGCCTTCTGCAGCCTTCCTCAGAAAAATGCCAGTCGCCTCCCTCCTGCTCAGCAAGCTAAGAGCTGTGGTCAGACACTGGATTTGGGAAGCCCATGTACCAGTTCAGCTGCCTCGTCAGTCTTGCTCTCGACTGAGGATGGGCTGACCCCAGAGTAGCCATTACCTTTCCCTCCTGTAGGTTGTGGCCTTTTACTCAACAGAGAAAACCCACAAAGGCATTTTAAAAAGCATGCTGCCTACTCTTAAGCGGAGGAGAGTGGACACGTACGGAGCACTTAGAAACGGCCTAACAGTTCTCATGCTGTATGTGTCTGACTTAATCCTACCACCCACTGAGTCAGGGATTATTTTAAAGGAGGAGGAAACGGGGCTCAGCTATTCAACACTAGAGCCAGGACTGTCCCAGGCCTGCCTGACTCTATTACATGTGCCTTTTCTAATACTCCTCATTAGGTCAGCATTATAATAATTATACCTTCATTTTGGACACTACTCCACCGGGATCTGGGGGCTGGCATCCACAGTGCGCCCAGGTGAACAGCCTGGGCAGGCCAAGTGCTGCCCACGTTTTTCTCTGCAGTTAGCATACGTCTTCCACAAACACCAGCCATCTCGCCTCAGGTGGTTCAGAGAACCCTTCCCTGCTGCTGGTAACAGCTGACTTCACATGGGCTGTGACCTCATTAACACAGCACTTGATTTCAGTTCCTTATTAAATGCAGCAGCAGCACCGACACCACTGTGCCCTCGCTGGGGCGCTGGCTGCCTTGCTCTGTCCTGCGCAGACTGGATCTGATCTCAACTGAGAGCAACTGGTGCTCTTACTGGGGCAGAAACAGGGGCCTGGGCCATTGCCCCAGCAGTAGAGGGATCTCCTGGTTAGTCAACTCTATGAAGGCTCGTATATCTCAGCTCCTCCAGGCAGGACAGATTCCCGAGAATTACCGCCTCCTGGGAGAAAGCCCCCAGAGCTGGCAGACAGTAGTCTCACACCTCCAAGGGAGTGGGGATAACAGAGCACACAGCCCACTCATGCCTGGGTCACACGCCTGCGTGTGTCACCTGCTTGGGTCACACTGTACATATGCCATATCTTCTAGATCGCAAGAGTCTATATTGTAATAACAGATTTGGAGCAAACACATAGCACAATAGAGGTATGCGTCAATTCTAAGACCAGCTCAAACTTAATAAGATTAAAACGTGAAGGGAATAAAGCACGTATTACGCCCAGGAATCAGAATATGCTGCACTGCAATTCTTAGGCTGTGGTGACAGCCCCCCATGCTGTCCACGTCTCTCTGCACGGTGCCCAGCAGGCAGGCCAGTGTCCAAGGGATGCCGTCCCTGCCTCTCAACAGCACATCAGACCACACTGAGTGTGTCGCACAGGCACACAGCCATCCACACCAAAGGTGCTTCCAGGGCCAAGCCATCAAGCAAGCACGTCTCTCTGGTTTATTAACACTAATAGGCAAGAGGCAGTTTGCTTACTGCCGAGCGGAAAGCACGCCCTTTCTTAAGCTGACTCTTGTATGTAAACCTGGCCCCGGAAATCCCCGACGTTCTCACTTCTCTGCTCTCCAGAATGGTGAAGAAGGCCTCACTGCCCGGATTCTGCACCCTCTCTGACTTTCTTACCCTTCCCCACTCCACGATCCACGCTGGGGGTGGAAGTCTCTGACCATCTCACCCTGGTTTAGACCATCTCACACCAGTTTGCTCTGGTTACCAGAGGGCCAAACTGGCTAAAATAAGCTCAAACTAGTAGTGACTAGCTTCAAAGTGGCCTGAACCCAACATCCTCGCGGGTTTGCAACGATTGATCACCCACGTAGTGTCGAGCCCCGAGGTAGCGGCTTTACCCACATTTTCTCATTTAATCTCAACAGCCTGGTGAGATAATTAACCCAGAGGTAACCCGTTTCCAGAGGTAAGGTAACTTGCAGAAGATTCTGGTTCTATTACGTGGCAGAGCTGGGATGTAACTCTCAAAGCCGGTGCTGTTTCTGTTTCACCCCGCCCTCTCTCGATGTGAGAGGACCCTTAGTAAAAGGCAGAGATGCGGCTTTAATGCGTTAGACTGGAGGGGCAAGGGGAAACTTTTCAAGCATCCAGAAGTCCCTGGGAGGAAAGCCGTACCAGAATGCATCAGTGTCATCGTCAGCGGTGATCGTCATTCCTTGCGGATTAATGAGCAACATCTGGATGGGATTCCTGGCCTGGAGTACAGCTCTGGGACCACTTGTTCTCCAAACCAAACTTACTTAAAATGTTTGTTGCCTGAGAAAGGCTCAGGGGAAGCACGCTTATTATTTTTGAGTGAATTTCCAGGGAGAGGGGGTTATACAATGTCTAGACAATCCACGCCGTCAAGGAGAGCAAAGACTGTGCCAAGAAAGAGAAGATGGCGGGTTTTTGCTCCTTATTGTAGAAAGCGCCTTGACCTTGGCTCCCTGTTCCTGCCCAGGCCCAGGAGTTGGTTTTAGCGCTAACCCAGGGTGGCCTTTGGTCTCTCAGGGTCAAGGTCATCTGAGTGACCACAAAGAGTGACCTTGCTAGTGAGGTCAGACCAAAAAACACAATTCCTGGGACACTTGTGCTTTCCTGTTGGTGAGGCTCTGCTGTCAGAGCAAGTCCATGCATGTCCAGTGGCCTGTGACCCACCACGGTCATGCCTCCCTTTCCGCAGGACCCTTGCTAGGCCTGGGTCAGGTCAGGCCCTAAACTCGGGCCCTTGGAGTGTCTGCTTTGGAGCTGGCTGAGCCAGCTAGCTGCAGGCGGGCTACCGGACGGCTCTCCCACAGCTCTAGCCCAGGCTGTGCCCCTGGGATAACCTGGGCAGCAGAATCTCAGTGATGGGGTCAGAGGAGAGAGAGAAAAAGAATTTCTCAGCTGCCTGGGAGGGGATCTCTGTCCCAGCAAGTCCAAGTGGCCTGGACACCACCACCCACTCAGAGTCAGACTTGCTCACTTGCAGCTCATATAGGGCTGCAGGTAAAATACAGGAGACCCAGTTAAATTTGAATTTTAGGTAAACAACAAATAATTTTTTAGTATAAATCGTTGTTTATCTGAAATTCAAATTTACCTGGGCCTCCTGTATTTTTATTTGTGAAATCTGGCAACCCTAACCTGGCATGATGGCCTGTTAGCTTATGGGTGGGCAAGTTGGTTAGTTTCTCTCAATGGTTTAGCTGTACATTTCAGTATTCAAACATTGTGTTTGTCCTTTTAAGCCTTCTGGCTTGTACTCAGAATAGCTTTATGCATTCCCACGTCACAAGTGATATTCTTTTCTTTCTTCCTTCTTTGTGTTTATTTTTCTAATCTTTGACCACCCACCTTCAAGGAAGTCTTCAAGCTTCCTGCTTTTCCTTTTCCACTAAAACCTATCTATCTTAAGTATTTTTTTTCCATATCTCTCATTCATTCTGGATTTCTTAGAGTCTTTTTGCAAAACTGTTGGGCAGGTGTAACTGATGAAGAGCAGCCTGCCTCGGCTGGACGGTTTGGAATCCTGGAGGCAGCACCAGGTGGGAATCACTGGCTAGAGACTGGATTTCTAGCAGGGAGCTCCCCAACCATCAAAGCCCAGCTCTTAGTCTGTGAGAATAGCTGTGTGTGTGTGTGTGTGTGTGTGTGTAGGGGGCGGAGGAGCTCACCTGCAGAGAGTAGAAGGCCTGGGTGAAGGGTGGCATCCGGACCAGGTAGGAGGCGACAATGATGGCGGAGGAGTAGTGAGTGCAGTAGTGGCACTGGACGGTCAGGTCTCCTGCAACGAAAGGACGCCCTGGGGTGGCTTTCCAACCTGTGCTGGGACACGCAGCTTCTACCGTGCTCAAGAGCAGCGAGCACGAGCCCCGCTTAAGAGAGCACCTGCAGGCTGATGGAGGCCGGGTGTTCTGCTCACAGGTGGCACTATCGTTTGCCCGACAGTCACCACTGTGAACGCACGTTCAAGACTCTCAGTGTGCCTCCCGAGGCTTCGGTGGTCTGCCCTCAAGAAGGCGGGCAGAGCCGGGCTCCTGCCTTGGGAAGGCTGTCCTGAGGGTTCACGGGGTGGTGGTGCCCTGGTCTTCTGACCTGAGGAGTACCTAGGCAACCCCAAGGGCCAACAATTCTACCGGCAGCACTTTCTCCTTCTGTCCTCTTTCAGAATAGAAGTAGCTGTGTGTGAAGGGGAGGCTGGTTAACTGAGGGACACCCCAGTGTGTGTGAAGACACAGGTGTCCTCATTCCCAGGGGCCTGGACTGCTGGGGGCAGAGGCATAAACGTCTCTATTTTGCTCCATCCAGGGATTGGTGGAGCCAGAATGCTGAGGCAGAAGCAGTGCTATGGCCAGACCATTGCAGCAGAGAATAACCGTGATGCTGCCACTTGTGGAGTGCTGTGCACGCTGTGTGCCCTCCGTCACTCTCCCTGCGTCCACACAGCGACCTGTGTCGGTGCTGTTCTTTACCCCATTTTGTCAACGAAGAAGCCAGAGCGAATCAGAGACTTGCTTATGTCAGGAGTGACTGGTGAGCTGGGGGGTGGCACAGTCAGCAGAGGGCTGAGCCACCTCCCCCGTGTGTCTGCCCAGCCATCTCACTGCTAGCCCCACACCCAGCCTGAAGCCCTCCCTCGTGCCATGCACGAGTTCTCTGTATCAGAGTTGTTTGGGGGGTTGTTGGAAGTACTTGTGGAAGGGCCCAAATTCAATGTGTGACTCTAATGCACACCCAGGTTAAGACAGGAGAGAATGGTGCCAAGTGGGCCCCGCCTGGGTGAGCCGGTGAGATCTGACGCTCTTCTGGCCTGCCTCTGTGAAAAGGATCCAGCGATGCCTGGAGGCAGCCAGAGAACAGCACCTGGGCTGGGGGACTTTAGGCTCAGGAGGAGATAAGCAGGGCGAGGAGGGCCTGTCCACCCCTCCCACCTCCTCCCACCTCCCCCGAGCAAGTCTGAGTGCCAGCCCTGTGCAGAGAACAGAGCAGGGGTCCTGGTCAAGGGCCGGGTGGGATGTGTGGGATGCAGCAGGAGCCTCCTTATCCTGCCAAGAACCTGCTCCCCAAAGGCAGGGCCTCAGGGCCAGTGAGCCTTCCCTAAGCGTGCTACCTCTGGTTCTCAAGGGAATGTTTCGTGGTTCATGGACGGATGTTCCTTATTTTAGCAGTTATATGTTTATTTCAAAGTGTTTGGGAAAAACAATATATCTAGCATCCAACGCATGATAGAAAAATTTCTTTTTAAAATACAATCATTGAAGTTTAAGAATGCTAAAGAAAAGCATTAAGGCAATAAAGAGCACAGGTGGCATGGGAATGTGGCAAAACCTGTAAAGGCGATGAGCACACGAACAAAGTCTGGAACTAGGTTCCAGAGCCAGACAAATGCGGGCTCTGCAATTTAAACGCTATGATCTTGAACGAGTTGCTTAAACTCTGAGTTCTTCCTCCTCTCTGAAACGGACCATTGTATATACAAACGCAGGGTGGCCTGTTCTTGGCATATGGAAACTGCTGAACGAATACTATTTCCCCACCTTTGCCTGCCCCTAGGAATGGAGGTATTAGCTCTTAGCACGATAGTTCTCGGTCCTGGCTGCATGGTAGAATCACCTGGGCTGTACCTCACTGCAGACTTATCGAAATCAGAATTTCTAGAGGTAGAGCCTGGACATCAGTGATTTTTCCAAGCTCCCCAGGTGGTTCTCACATGCAGCCAGGGTGCAGACCACTGAATCAGAGAGTTCTCTATTCAGATGTAACTGTCTGTAGCCAGATGCTCTCCTAACTAGTTACCAACTGTCACATCAAGGCATCCAGATGAACAGCACTGCAGAAAAAAAAAAAAAATCAAACTGAGATCTACCCACCTTCAGTCTTCTCAACTTCTTTAAACCTCTGGATAAATTTCAGCTTCCTTTCCTTGGTCTGAGCCCCCATGGGCTTCGAAAGATCTCGGAAAGTCTTGGGATTCGTCAGGTTCAACGTCTAGAAGGCAGATGTGCAGCTGGAGTTAACTCCCCTCAGCCCCTCGTGTGCCCCAGTGAGACTCCAGGAGCCACGCTCTTTAGTTTTATGGTTCTCTTTATTGGTTTATTGCCGTTTGGTCTGACCCCCTCTGGTGATTAGCAGGCATGCTGGGGTTTGATGGCCCCGGAGCCAGTGATCCACAAAGACTTAATAGGGGAGAGATGGAAAATAAGAGGAGGGAAAGATTGAGTTCACATCGAACCTGTCCACTTGACCCAAATCAGAACCTCGCCACCAGCTCCCAAAAAGAGACTTTCAAAAGAATCTCTGTTGTCTGTGAGGCCCTTGGCTCCTGCCCTCACAGAGTAGTCTGCTTCCCTTGCTTAGAATCAAACTGATTTTCTAGGAAGTTAGAAGTCATCTGTTTGGGGAGGAAAAGGGAGGAACAGCCTAATTTTTCTGGAGGCCCACTCCCTTCTGGGCAGTGGAAGCATGTAATGTCACCCCTTCTCTCCCCTTGGGAATGCACACCAGTGGAGACCTGAAGAGTTTTCAGGTCTGTGTGTCCTCGGAGACGTTTTCTTTTAGCAGAGATGTTCCCCGGGGTCCGCACGTCTTTATAGGAGGTGTTTCTTTACACTCCCCTTCCTTTTCACTAGCAGGGAGCCACCGCGGTTCCCCTGGGGAGGCAGGGCCTGTCACCACCTCACAGCTGCAGAAGCCAGGCATGGGCAAGAGGGAGGCAGACACTCCTGAGACCCCAGTGGTGACGGCACAGGTGGAGACCCACGGTCAGCAACAGCCAGTTCTGCCAGGGCAGAGCAGGGCTTCAGAGTTGCCGATCTCCTGATTCCCCAAAAGATATTGGAGACCCAGATTTTTAGGAGAAATATCCCAATTTTTAAACACTGAGAAGTAATCAAAATTTTAAATACAGGGTATGGGCTAAACAAAAGGAGCTGGTAAACCACCACTTGGCGATGTGTGAGTTCAAGCTGGGATCTGCAAATTTCGTTTTTGAAATACCTCAGCCTCAGATGATCATTAGTGCAGTAGGAAGCAACACACGGCTGGTGAGAGTTTTGCGTGGTAAGTGTCCAAAGTGCAGATGGGAGGTCACAAAAGATGGAGGCCCCTCTGCCAAATCTGGGGGTCAGGTCAGCCATCCAAGCAGCCCGAGGCAGTACCAGCCAGGGCTGGTCTGGACCAGGACCCAACCACCTTCTGTCCTTTACACACGGGCCAACACACCTCCTGATGGCCAGAGCCCAGGGGCTCGGGACACTGCTGCACAGCCTGGTCTTTCCCCCATGATGTCACCCTGGTCCAGCTGTGTCAGCTTTCCTCCTCCTTCCTCCCCTGCCTGCTGAGGTCCAGGGGCGAAGCCAAAAGGACAAATACTCTAGTCTTGCCATCAGCTTCCCCTATCACTACACCTTCCGGTCCAGATCCTGAGTGAAATCCACGTGCCATCATCTCAGTTACTGAAGTCAGGTTATAGGGGAGTAGTTCATTTTCTCTAGGTTTCTGTGTCTCTCTCTGTCTCTCTCCTTTCATCTCTTTACGTGTTGATTCTAGGAGCAGAGTCTGTGGCCCACCTCACTTGATGGACCAGTGTTGGTCCATGGCAGTATCCCAGCAGATGGGTATCATTTGCCTTCATTGCAGTGAGGAAGCCAGAAGCTCTCTGGGGCTCACGTTAGCTATTGTCTTGGTCGTGCAGATCATCTCACAGGTGGGACTGCCTTCCCACAGGTGAGGCTGAGACAGGATCCCAGGCAGCCAGACTCCAAAGGCCTCCTCTGGGGTGAGGGGCCGAGCACGGAGCAGCCCTGGGGCCCAGGTGGACTGAACCTCGTAGCAGAGGCCCTGCGTGCTGATTTAGGGTGCTCTGGTGGTCAGGGTCAGAAAGCCTTGGGACCGCCGCGGATGGGAACACCATACCTGTGAGGTGTAGTCGGCCAGGACCCAGGGAAACACTGGATACTGCATGTAGTCATTGTAGGTCCTCCCGGCCAGGGTGTTGAGGTGCATGAGGTACTCAAAATTGCTGATGTCCCTTTTCTACCAGAAGAGACAAAGAGAGGATAACACAAATGTGGTCGGCATCTTCCTGAGGGCCGCGGGGTCTAACTCTCAGCCCCCCGCAGGAGACCCTCACTGTGTAGGTGAGAGCAGGCAGCACTTGTGTCGTTCCCTGGGCACCTTGTGCCTGAGCCAGGCTGACTCGGGGAGGCCACACTAATGCCAGTGTGAACTGAAGCAAATATAGTCAGGAAGCCAAGTGGGTCAGAAAAAAATACAGCTCAGCAGCCCAAAGCCCAGGAGAAAGCATTCTTTTGTGTTAACTGTTGGGTGTGATACTCCAAAGTTGATCAAAATAGCACAAATGCTGTGAGTGAACTTACTGCTGACCCCTTTATGACTGGAAAAATAAGCTGAGGGGACTTCGCAGTCACAGAGAAAGAGGCCCTTACCTTGGGCTGAATGATCTATCTTCCTCTTAGGAACTTTCTTTTCCCTGTCCCTGCCTGTTGGGATGCCCCGCACTCTGAGGGCCCTCTCCCTTAAGATGTGCAGTCACAAATGGAGACAGGGACTATATTGGGGACAAAATTCACCAAGGCCAACTGATGAATGAGCGGTCCAGTACAGCTGTCATCTCTGATATGGGACCTGCATGCTGGGGTCTCTCCTTTCCTTGGCCCACTCATTGGGGAAGTATTTTGGCTTTGAGTGACCAAGAGTTACTTCTTGTTGCCATGTGATCTCTAGGACTGGCCCTCTGGGTTCCCTTCCTTTCACTGAGAACCCTAGGCCAGATGTCAACTCACACAGCCTGAGAGCCATGTGTGTCTTCCCAGCACAAGAAGCAAATGCTTGTGCCCCTCCTGAGTTGTGATCATTTATACATATGTGTATACCTTCGTGGATGGAGCATGTGCATGTACACAGGGCATGTGTACATGCACATATACACATGTATGTGCATGTACACATGCATATTCATACTCACTCTCTTACTCTGACTCCAATGCTCAAGAATTGCCTTCAGCCACTGAGATCTTTTCAGGGAAATATTTGGGACATTTTGGTGAATTAAAAAAACAAGATCTCTCCTGATCCATCCACAGGCTTTCTCTTTCCCTCACTGAGGCCTGAGCTATTTTCTGATCTGCATTCCCAGAGGGTTTCCTCAGATCCAGAGTCCTCTGAGAGGGTCACTATACCTGCCACCTCTGCAGCATGGTCCTGTCGGAGCCGGGGTATCTCCTGTGGGACAGAAAATGATGGCGGTGACCAAATATCTCAAGGCATGAACAAGGGGGGACGGGGGGCTTTCTGGGGCTCTGAGGGGCCAGGGCATCCAGGAGAGCCACCGACTTCCCCAGGCACAGAGCAGCTCTCCCAGCCAGGGCGACAAGATTATGATCCAAGCTCATCATCCCTACCCTGCCCTCGTGGAGGTTAGGTCCTTGCAGTCACCCTTGCTCTTGTGTGATGCCAGAACATGCTGCTGCCTTAAGTGTGGCCATGGAGAAGTCCCAAGGCCATGCACAAGCAGGCTCGGAGGCCTCATAACCCCACACTGGATTCCCACAGCCACATCTTGGCCTTCTTTGCCCATGTGAATATAATATACTATATGTGACTATAATATATTGTGAATGTGAATATAATATATGTATGTGGTTAAAAAATGCAAATAATATGGAAGTCCATGAAATATAAAGAGTCTCCAAACTCAAGAAGTTTTGGTTTGCTCCCACTCAAGAAGTAGCCAGTTAACAGTTTCCAGAAAGGTTTTACAGATATGCCTGCCTATATGCTCACATAGTTTTTTTAAAAAAATGATCACACATGGGATCATCTTATCCACACAGTTCTCCACCCTGCTTCTCTGGTCAAGCACGGCAGAGACCGCTCGCGTTGCTCTCGCATTCATTTCTACAGGAGCAGGACCCCATCCATCGGACGGAAGGATCAGAATTGGTTGAGCCTGCCCTGTGCTGGGCTTTGTCCTCACAAATGATGTTTCCGTTGGACCACTTGTGGACATCAAATATCTGGATACTTTGTGAGTGTATCCACGAGATACATTTCTGGCAGCACTATTACTGGGCTAAGAAGTATGAGCGTTTTCAAGTTTGCTACATATTGCCAAATTGTCCTCTTAAAAGGCTTACCAGTTTATGTTTCTACAAATAAAATAAAAAAATACAAATCCAACCAAAGAAATACCATTTTGACCAAAGTGGCAGGGAAGAGTTTAGAAGTGTAACAAGCTGCAGTGTTGGGGAGGGTGTGGGCAAAGGACTTTCTCCGTGTGAAACGCCCCTTCTGCTCAGCAGGGATTTGTAGCACCCAGTTCCTCGGCCTCCGTCGTGTCCCTTGGTTCATTTTCCAGCTGTTTTCTTTCCTCCTCTGTCTCCTTGAGACTCTCTTTCTAGTCCCAAGACCACGTCTTTGGGACATTCCACCAAATCATGTCTCCTCTTTCCAGCCGTGCCCTCTGTCTCAGTCCTGTGCAGGCGCCCAAGGACCCCACCCCCACGTGCATTCTATGTTTCACCATGTGGACCACGCCAGGATCCTTCAGGTGTCCATCTGCACAAGGCCTGGATGCCTGTGTCCCAGCAGAGACAGTGCCTCTTCATCTTCCCATCACAACACTGCCGTCACATCATCTGTCCTAGGCTCCCATCCCGACTCATGCAATTATTTCCCTGGCAGATTTTCTATAAACAGAAAGCAACTCCTAGGTTGAGATTCACCTCTTCCCAACAGAGAAACCGGCTATTTGATCCATTTTATCTAGGCAGACAACAACAACAACAAACAGAGGCAAAACATGGTCGAATTTATTGCTTTAGCTTGCAAAGGCTCCAGCAAAGATTCAGTTCTCCTGCTCTGTCTGTGAGACTGCCACCTATCCAAGTTCCAGAAGGCAGGCTGCTTTGAAGGCTGTACACAAGGGCAGAGCCCAGGATGGAGACAGTACGGGTCACCACCTTGAAAGGACATGCTCTGAGCCTTCCTGAGGACGTGGGGCTAAGCTACACATGTGGAGCTGGTATGGAGCCTGCCAACCTTGCTACTTTGAGAAGTTTGACAGTGGAGTGGGAATCGGGGAGCAAATGTGTCTGTTAGGGTTCAGGAAATGAGAGCCAGCCTCTGCCATTTTCCCTTTCAGAAAGGGTTCTAGAATTTTACCTGTGGTCTTTTGTGACATTGCTGCCAGGTGGAATGGGGTGCAGAAGGTAAAGGCATTTCACCATCTTTTTCCTCATTTCATTGGCTATGAGCTCCAAGGAAGATCCATCATTTCGTTACCATCAGAAAAGGGCACCATTACCAGCAGTGCCAAGACACCTAATCAATGGTGAGTTCTATTTACAAAAAAAAATTTTTTAATCATATTAATCTGAAGGCAATTACAGAACTCTTGGAATGGTCTCTGTGGATTTTGTAAATATCTGGTAATTAAAGTGTTTCTTGAAGTGTTGATAAACTGCATTGTTTCATCATTATAGTGTAACTTTTAGATTAAACAAGGTGCCAGAGACGTCTCTTAGCTTTCCAAAGCCCTCCTAAGGTCTGGGGGAGGCAGCCTGGGAAAGAGACTGGCTTTGGAGTCAATAGAACCTGGGACCAAATCCTGCCCCCACCATTTAACTGCTCTGAACTGCTGTTACCTCATCCTTCAAACATGGCCGACCACACCTGTCACACAGGAGTACTGCGGGGGCAAGTGTGGTCACGGGTCTAGAAAAGGCTAGCAGAGGTGTGGGCATAGGGCTCTCTCAATGGGCGTAGTTCTAGTGAATGTTGATGCTGTTCCAGAGCAGGGTCAATTCTGTTCTACTCTGAGAAGAAGAGTGTGGTGTAAGAGTAAGACTTGCTTCTGGTCAAGACCTGCCTGGTCTGCCAATACCTTTCTGTATGGTCTTAGAATAATTGTGCCACCTGTGAATAAGATCACCTGCTCTGTCAACCCATCAGTGAACAAGAGTGAGGAGCTCCCCAGGGTCTGCTGTGGACGCTATAGGGCCAGAGTCCAGACCCTCGGGCAACCTGGGGTGGAGTTGAGAAGGACAGAAGAACTCAGTCAGTGAGGACTAGGGAGGTTACTCTGCCTAACCTGAGGGTGGCCTAGCACGGTGGGCCCACAGAGGACATCTTATCAACCCCACTCCCACCCCAAGACAGGTGTCTAAACTCCTTTGGATGACTTCCAAGGATGGGAACACCATCTTCAGTCAGAACTTTGTGGGTGGTCTGGCTTCAAATTCTTCCCTATTTTGAGGGGTGATTTTTATCCATGCCACTTCATTTTTAATCAAATCTATGTCCTTCAACCCCTGGAAGTGCTTTAGCAGCTCGAGCGCTACTGT
Organism: Tapirus indicus; assembly: GCA_031878705.1. Classification (NCBI taxonomy): domain Eukaryota; kingdom Metazoa; phylum Chordata; class Mammalia; order Perissodactyla; family Tapiridae; genus Tapirus; species Tapirus indicus. The sequence goes on from CM062921.1 coordinate 80,252,669, forward strand.
TCTGTGGTCTTGGGGCTTCCCTACTCCAGAACCAGTGCCCAGAACACCAGTGCCCATCAGTTTGCCTCATCATCCTGCCTTTGCCTCCTCCCACCTTGAGCCAGCTCCACCTGATTAACACCTCCACTCTACCCTGATCTTGGCTCCCAGAGTCAGCCAAAGACACAGCCCAGGAACCCACAGCCTAGAGAGGCTGGCAGAGCAGCCTGAGGGGGCCTTCAGAGGGTGGGCTAGCCCAGGCCAAGGGATCTCTGCCAAGGGACTCCTTATCTGGCTGGAGCCTGGACCCTCTTAGCCCAGGAAGGGATGGGATCTGGGGCGGGGGCAGTCTCTGCCCATCCTCATCTCTGGGATTAAGGGGCCAGGGTTAGTCCTTAGGCACCCAGAAAATAACCTGGCAGACATCTAAGGAGGGCCCACAGGAAAACCAGGGCTCCTGAGCTAAAGTGGACACATTTCAAAATCCTACTGCCTCTCCAAATTCTCCTGCGTGTTTCCCATTTGCAAAACAGTTACGAGGACATGGTGAAATGGGTTAATGAGTGACTGAGAGGTATCAGGAAAACACAGACCACAGTGAGAAGGAAATTCACTCATCCTGGCCAACTGGAAGTGCATGTCTGCTAATGGGTTTGGGTGACACCCCAGGACAGGGCAAGCGGGTGCCAGCGTCTTGCCCAGCCTTTCACCAGGTGAGGCTCTGGGATACGGAGCACATGTGCTGAGTGGTGCCAGGGAGGTAGCATGGGGCACGAACAGAGTTTTCCATGAGGGGCCAAGAGACTGGTAATAGAAACACACTCCCTCCTCTTTTTTTTCTCCTCAGAAGCAAATTTGGGTTAGTCTAGTTTTCAGATCTAGGTTATAGGTCAATAGAAATCCACGAAGAGAGAGATGTTTTTGCAAACCAGAGATTTCCCCCTGTATTAACAGAATATTGACCTTTCTGTTATAACTTCCTAACTTTCTTCATGTCTAACATGTAGAAATCTTGCATACAGTTCTAGGCCTAATAATAACAATAAGTCAAATGCATTACAGATTGCAAAGACTTTTTGCCTGCTGTCTAATTTTCACAAAGACCCAATGAAATAGCTATTATCTCTATTTACAGATGAGGAAATGGAAGTGTGGGGTGAGGGAGTGGCGTGCAGACTAGGGAAGTTCATGACGGCTTGCTGGAGCTGCCCCAAAGCCGGGCACAGAGCAGGTACCCATGAACGCCCCACACACCAGGCTGTGCAAAGCAGCTGCCTGACCAAACCCTGCCCTAGGGCGCTGACTCCAAAGACAAGCTCTTGCCTCTGACAGGGAAAAGAAAGCAGAAGCAAACAAAAAGAGACAACAAAAATCTCAGTTCTGGCTGGATGAGAAGGCAGTTACCTGACAAACTAGTGATTTGTGTATATTTAGAGTTAAGAAATGAGCATTAGCAAAGTTCCCAAATTCTTATTGCATCCCTATGCCATAAACAGGACGCTGTAGATGTCTTAAAAGTCTGGATGGTTATACAACATGAAGTTACCTCCAGATGCTGAAATTGAATGGCTTTAATTTTTATAATGTTTCATAATCTGCATTTTAAAATGTATTTATATTCTTGTGTATCTTCTTTAAAATATTGATTTTATTTTGCTTATCTGTGTTTTATCATCTTCATGTTATTTTCTAACTTAAATTATGTATTTTTATGAATATTCTAATTAGAAATACATTAGATAGTAGGATTTCAGGTAATTTTTAATTTTCTACTTATCTTCATTTGCTAATTATTTTAAATCCATTTATTGTCTAAATTAAATGATCTATTTTATTTCAGTTTTGGATTAAGTGGTGGTGGTCATGTATTTGAAATTTTATAGTTAACTATATTTATAATTTATTATATTTTTATTTTGTGAGTTAAACTATTTCATTTTGCTTTTTTGTACTTCCCCCAATTTTTATTGCTTGGATTAATTTTGCATTTCAAATGATTTATTTGTGAATTATTTTATTTATTTCCTAATTCTATATGGGTAGTGCAGTTTAGAATATTATATATTTTTATTTCTATATATGCATTTTCTAATTTTTCTGTTATTTTATTACTTGCATAATTTCAATATTTAACTTTTTTGCCAATTTTAACAATTTCTGGGAATTTAGTTTAAAGGAAAAAAACTGAACAAAAAGACTATAAATGCACAAATATATTAATGGCAGCCTTATTCATGATAGCATCAAACAACAGGGAAAGCAAAGTCTACCAGATTCAGTATTAGACACTCATTCAAAATGTAGATTTTAGAAACTACAGCAATTAATGACATAATATTTATTAAGAAAAAAATGAATATAGAATTGTCTGATTTTTATGACCATTATGATCACTCTGATTTAATAGTGTACAATGAATACAAAGAGAAAACTGTAAGAAATAATTAAACCCAAATAAATAAACAGATAAAAGATAGCCCTCTCAAGATCTAAAAGCAGAAATATTTGGACAAATTGCAAAGAAGTTGAATGATATTTCATGGGACTCAATGCTATAGAAGTAAGATATCTGTCCCTTAAAAGAAGCAAACGTGGCCTTTTTCCCTTCTGTTATCAGTGTCCACTTCCGGCAGTCACCATGGAAAGCGGCTCTGTCCTGGTACATAATCCTCCCCGCGGCACTGCTGGGGGAAGCCAGGAGGAAAGCCCACTGGGAGAATTCCAGGGGGCCAGGCTGGGGCTTCCCTCCTCTGCATGGGGAGCAAGCCAGGCCTGCCGGGAAGTGTAGGCGTCCTGGAGACCCTTTCAGCCACTGTGTTCTTTCATCTGGCAGGTTGGCCTCAAGACTATGCTAATTAACTCCAGGTCCCAGTCTCTTGTTGCCTGGTGACAAAGTTTCACAACCGAGGAGGAGGAACTGAGACGAACAGGGTAAGTTCTTCTCTGGTGGTGGCCCTGCATTTATCGATTTACTTTAACTTTCCAAAACAACTGCTTCAAACTCTGCTTTTTTCTCTCCTCCTGTGAGTAAGCAACTTTGGAAATGCCAGTTCTCCTGGTGTGCTTTATTTACAAACCCGAGACTCGTGCTAATTCATTATTTAGGAGAGGAGGGAGCTGGCCCTGACCCAGGCAGAAAAGGCAGCTAGCTGGGAACCCAGCCGGGCCTTCTCAGGTGCCTGGGCCAGCCGTGGGCAAGCTTGGGAGGGTTGGTGTGCGAGTCTGTGGGGCTTTGGGGTCACGCTTTATTCTCTTTCCAAAGTCTGAGTTTCCTTGAGCATTTTGCTACTCCACAAGCAGGTGGAGACTGGTGTTTGAACTGCTTCTTCACCCAACAAGTCACCCCTCTAAAGAAACTGCAAAGTGGATACCCATTCACTCAGGAGGCTGGAGCCTGCCCTGGTCAGGTAACCTGAGCAGACTTCACTTGATCACTGCTAACTGTGGCGGGGTTTGGAGCACAGTCCATCTTTTGAGAAGTCGGGAGGCAAACCCCTTCCGTAGGTTATCTTGAACACTGGAACCCACTAACAAGGGGCTAAGTCTAGGCTGGGCTGGGCCCTGCAACGAGAGACTCTTCCTGGAACACACAAGAACACACACACCTCATGTCCCTATTTCTGTGACAGGTATCACGGGGAAAGGTAGGAGTTCCTACTTTGAGTCTTGGTGACTTCGGACAAGCGACTTGGCTTCTCTGAGCCTCAGTTGCCATACCTGTCCAGAGGAGATGAAAGTCAGGTGGCTACAAGAATGACTTACAATGTCTGTAAAATGCCTGATCCATACACACAGCCTGAAGGCAGGAACCTAATTTAAATGTGTTCAAAACTCTGTAGTGTCATTGCTTTGCAAAGGGTCTGGCACACAGTGGGTTCTCAGTACATTTACGAACCATATGGCTGTTATGTGAACAAACTACTGGATACCAGCTCCTGTGTGATGAAAGGTTAGGAAATGTGTGCAAAGTCACACATCTAGGGAGGGACAGAGCTGTGACTGGTCTCCAAGCTGCGGTGAATCACATGCCTTCTGGGCTTGAGCCTCAGTCTGGAGGGGAAGGGGGAGGTACAGAGACAGCCACTGTCCACTCTGCAGAGCGCCTGAGTCCCCATGTCTAGAGACTGACTTTTAAGGCCTAGTGCTTGGTGGCTCCAGCTTCCTCTCGGGGCTCCAAGGGTCTCCCTCCCACTGCTGCCCCACTCTCCTTGGTTGGCAATGCTAACAAGAGGCGAGGGTGACTTTATGCTCTTTCCCTCCACCCATCATCTGGGTGATGGGAGAGTCAAAGCTAGGTGATGTTTCCTGGTCCTCGGTACCCCGAGAACACATGCAGCTGAACCACGTCCCCCTCCAAATGGGCATGATGGGCTACCCTGCTGCATAGCCCATTGCCGCCTTTCAATTGTCAAGCTCTCTCCCAGTCTCACATAATAGAACTCATCTCAGCCCCCAGAGCTGGGTCTGAGAATGCACACGTGCTTTCTTTTCGGTGAGGGATGAGCCTTAAGGTTGTGGCTTGACTGGACGCGGATGTAAGTTCCCACAGAGTCTAGCTCAGTTTAGGCCGTGTCTGGAAAACACGATGAGTCAGGAGCTTGTCAGCCCAGAGAGCCAAATTTATCACAGTGCCTTGTAAAGTCAAACTCTCATGGAAAAGCCAAATGGCAGTGAAGCCCGCAGACAAGGGAGCAGAGCAGATGCTGGCTCTGCCTGACGAGCGTGTGACTCTGACAAGGGACACGATCTGGAGGCTCGGGGCTTTATCTGTAAAGTGGAGTGGATGGGTCAAATGAGATAACGCACATAATGCACTTGGACATAAAGTGACTGCTCAACACAAAGAGGGGAAGTATATGGAAAATGCCCAGAAATTTCAGCCTGCTCTTGCATTTTCTCTTTGACCCACACATGCAATCCAGAGGACCGTCCATCAGTTCTGCTCCCACCACATATCCTGAATATGTACACACTCGGTACACACTACCTTCCTCTCCTGCCTGCAGCTGGCCTGTCTTCATCTACTCTCGCCTCCCTATCTCTGCTGACTTCCCAGCAGCCAGAGTTACACTTGTAAACTTCCACATGACCCACCTCATGCATCCCCTCCCCAACTCCATGCAGCCCCTCCCCTCCTCCTCCACTCTCTCCTTGCTGTCCCTGCGCCAGCCGTCCCAGCATCTCCTTTTTCTTAAACACCCCACGCTCCCTGCCACTGTTAGGATTTTGCACTTGGTACGCCCCCTTCCTGGGGTGTTCTTCCTCAAATCCTCCTGTGTGGCCTCTGCTTAGTGTTCAAGTCTCTGCTCACAGGTCACTTCAGAGAGGACTTTCCCAACCATCACAGTTTAAATCAACCCCCCCTGCCCCCCGCAATATTCTCCTCCTGACCCTAGGCATTCCCCTGCACATAACCAAGGTTTATTTTTTGCAGATTATTTTCACCAGCTGAAATAATCTTGGGTCTTTTTGTTTTCATTGCTTGATTTGCTTTTTCCTGAAATAGGAGTTTCATGAAAAACACAACGTCTGTCTTCTTCACTACATATCTCCTGACCTGAACTTGACCTATAGAACAACTCAAATACAAATTGTTGAATAAATAAATGAATGATTGAGCAAGTGAGTAGCTTGGGCTGTAGCAAACTCTAGAGGTTAAGAGTGGACAAAAGTATAATCATATCAACAAGTTGCTGTTATCTTTCTTTTCTTCCATTATTATTAATAATTTGTGTTTAAAATGTTGCAAAGACGTCGTGCTTGGGAATCAGCAAAGATTGTTCCACAGGTCCTATGTCTGGGATTAAGGACCAGTGGGTTGTGTCCTGGGGCTGCTAGTCGGAGGGAGGCCTGTGCCTCTATCAACCTTATTCACCATCGAGAAGGCACTGCTGCAGGAGCTAGATTACCAGCCACTGAGTACCCACTGCACACTGGTCATCGCCTCGTTTACTCTTCATAACCATCTGCGATTTCCTAACTCATTTTGCAGATCAGTAAACTGAGCTCATGATTAAAACCAGGTTGGCAGTGAAGGTGGGTGGAGCCCAGTTCTCTCGACCTCAAACGCCCCGCATTCCCAGCTGCCAGCGTGCCTGCCTTCCATGGATGCTTGTATACACAACAGGAAAGGAGCAGACAAAATGGCTGATAGGTGGGCACTACCCCTATCTGGAAAATGCTGAGGAGCTGCCCCATCCTAAACGAAGTGCTGGCTGCCTTTACTGCCATCGTCCCCACCATTCCTAGCAAGTTATATCCATTTGTCCAAAGTCGTCAGAAAACGGGTCCCTCTTATTGGTGAGACCATTGAATGCTTCAGTAATAAATTCAAGTAAGCCTGATAAAGCCTCAAGGAGGAAAGGGAAATCTGAATTTAGGAAATATTTCTACTGAAAATATTTAAGATTAGAAGACACAGCAGTTTTCAAAGACAGGTGCCTTACATATAAGCATTGAGCCCCAAACTGCCCTTTTGCACCCTTTAACCTGAAGCATCCCTTTAAAAATTAGACCATGGTCCTTCCAATGCCCTTCACCTCTGGATGGAGAAAGTTTAGCTACTGTTTAAATAAATATCCTCCCCTGCATTGCACCACGCACACATAAAAGGCTACGTGGTTTTCATATCACAGTCATCTGTGCTTGACCGAGGATTTTCAGTGCGGCGGAGGGTTCTTGGCTGTGAGAGAAAATCTCGGGAGGGAAACAAGAATGCCTGCCTGGGGCTGCCTACCCTCCTCCCCCTCCACCACCGCTCTCAGCATGGCCAGGCTCACAGATGTCGCAGGACAGCATGGGGCTGCCTCAGACGACAGGACTCTGCACCACCTGCCTAATCCATGTGGCTGCAGTTGGTGGGGGCACCTCTCGGGTGCTCCTCAACCCCCATCCGCAACTGCTACCAGGAAATCAGGGTTCTCAATGAACAACCGTCACCACCTCCATCCCACCCCCACAGCCCCCACTTACTAAGCCCTCTCACACCCCAAGCTTTTTCTCCTCGCAATGCCCCATTTACCTGAGGAAACGGAGGCCCAGAGAGGGACCATAGCTGGTCCAAGGTTACCCATTAGGAAGAAGTGGGAAGCCAGGATGTGAGCCAGGCTTGTCCAACACACACCTCTGGCCCTCGACATACGTGGACATATGTGGTCCCTTCTTGTCTTTGTCCAGGGAAATTTTTCTCAGATTTCCTTCTTTGACCCAAATATGCCCAATATTTAAAAGTCTTTCTCTTATATACACATACACACACCCACACACTTATTTTAAACAGGGTGGCATGAGTAAATTCACAGAATTCATGCAATCAAAAAGGAAGTGGAACTGTGTGAACGTGTGTGGCTGTGTGTTTATAACTTTTTTTCACGATTAGAAGTAGAAGGATTTCATATTATTGCAGAGAATTTGGAAACTTCATAGACATGTAAGAAAGAAAGTAAAAATAACCCAATACTGTAATAACAGAGAGCATTCCTGCTAGTATCTAGATATTCCTCCTGTCACCTTTTCCTGTAGGGGTGAGTGTGTGCACGCTCACGAGAGCACTGGGATCATCTGTACATAGAATTTTTTTGATAACATTGCATCTTAAAAATGTTTCGTTTCAGCATCTTTGGAAAACACAGTTTTTGTTTTGTTTTAGTTACTGTTTAAGATTTATTTCATTCCATGACTACACAGTAATTATTTAATCAATTGTCCATTGTTAGATATTTGGGTTGTGTCCATTTGTTCTTAATATTTTAAATGGCACTGCCATAAACATACTTATACAGAAAGTTTTGTCCTTATTTCCTGAAGAGAGATTCTTAGACATGACATCCATGCTGCCCCACCGGTCGGGGTCCCCGTCTCTCCCCAGGTCATCAGCCCCACCTCCTCAGATGTCTTGCTTGAGCCCATCCCTCTACCTTTGCACTAGTCCATTTCTACTCCTGAAAGCTCTTTCTTTCCCCTTGGCCTAATCCGACTAAAATGACCACATTGTGATATTACTAACCATCTTCCCAACCTCCTAGCACACTTATTCTCACACCCGGCAATTCTTCACACTGTTATATGCATCTACTTGAGAAGCCTTCCTGTCCCCCAGGGTGCCCCATCCAAGGCTGGATACACACTCCATGACCTATAAATATTTGGTGTGAAAGTGACAACAAGTTTCCCCCAGAGACCTCTCCCTTAAAAAAATATTCTGCATGTTCTAGAAATCCTTTCAAAGTAGGTGGAAAAACAATGGGTCAAGTCGGTTACAGAGCAGCTGATTACAAGCTGTGAAATTTGGGACAAAGCTTTTGTCCTAGACCTTTTCTAGGACACAGGAACTGGGACTGACCTTGTTAAGCCCCTAGAATTCATTCAATCAACCAATATTGACTGAGGGCCTACTGTGTGCCAGGCACTGGGACGCCTCAGTGGACAAGACAGATGAAGAGCTCTGAGCTTGAGGAGTTTAGAGTCTGGTTAGGAAGGAGAGTGAGGGACGATAAAAATAAGCATAACAAGTAAGTCCGTTATAAAATATATTTAGGTGATAAGTGTGATGGAAGAAAGTACAGCCAAGTAAGGAGGATCAGCTGGTGTTGGGGGGTTGGTTTGCATCATTAGTTGGGGGTTCAGGGCAGGCTGAATTAAGAAGGTAAAAATTTACCCAAAACTTTGAAGAAGGTGAACAGATCAGTCAAATAGATATCTGGGAGAAGAACCTTCCAGAAGAATGAAACAGTTGGAGCAAAGGCCAGAAGGAGGAGCTTGCTAGGCACATTAGAGGAACAGCCAGCTGGGCCCGGTGGTTGATGTGGAGTGAGAATGGGAGTGAGTTGTGGGGGGTCCCTCAGAGAGGCCGGGGGTAGGCCATGGGGGCCAGCAGAAGGACTCTGGCCTTTACTTGGGTGACATGCGGGTTTCTGGAGAGCCGTGAGCCATGATGGGACTTGCTGTGACAAAAAAAATTCTGGCTGCTGTGTTGAGAACAGACTGCAGAGGGACAAAAACAGACACAGGAAAACAAGATGGGAGGCTACTGCAAATGTTCCCATGAGAAAACATAGCGACTCAGCCCAGGGTGGTATCTGGGCAGGCGGTGGGTGGGAAACAGTGGGATTCTGGATGTATTCTGAGTGTAGAGTCAGCAGGATTTCCTGATGGATTGAACATGGAGTGTAAGATGAAAGGGGGTGTCGAGTGCAATGCCACAGTTCGGGGTCTGAACACTCACGAGATGCTGCCACTGTCAGCCCAGCTGGAGGAGGCTGTGGGTGGAGGGGTTGATGGTGAGCTCAGCTTTGGACATACTATGTCTTCATAGTACAAGTAGGAATGTTAAGTAGGCAATAAGATACATAAGTCTGGGATCGGGGGAGAAGTGCAGGCAAAAAGCAAAAGTTGGGGAGTCATTAGTGTATGGATGTATTTAAAGCAATGAGACTAGGGGAGATCACCAAGGTATCAAGTGTAGACCAGCAAGACAAGAGTGTAGACAGAGAAGAGGAACAAGTGGCTTGACCATGGCCCCTTGGGAGCATGTGGCAGAGGCAGCTTCTAATCTAGCCTGGTCAACTCCTTGCCAAGTCTGGGCTATTTTCACTGGCCCCTGGTGCCCCACTCAGTGGGTTGGATGTATGGGGTCCGGCACAAGGTGGCTTCCAGGTGGACCCCAGACCCTATTTGGGATCACACACTTCATGGTGAGGTACCAGCCCCGTACAGCCCTATGGCCGATGGCAGCTTCAGGGCTGGGTTTCCTCCTGTCTCAGGCAGACAGAGAGGCGAGGGCACAGACCTGTCTGTGACCACCTCGGGGGAAGTGTAGGGACTGGCCTTCTCTCCTTGGTTTGACATGTCCTGGGGATTTTTCTCACAACAGCTAGAGCATTATTTGAAAAATAAGCCAGACCATGTCTGTCCTCTTTTTTTTGTTTTTAATGGTGCCTCTGCTTCCTTATTTCCCTCCTCCCCTCCTCCCCTCTTTTCCTTCCTTCCTTCTCTCCTTTGTTCCTTCCCTCTTTCCTTCTTCCTTCCTTCCTTCTCTTCCTCTTTCTCTCCCTCCCCCCCTCCTCCCTCCTTCCTTCCATCTTCTTCCCTCCTTCTCCCCCTCCTCTTGTTGTTCCTCCCCTCCCCTTAGCCGCAGGGCCTTTCCATCTGATGCTTCCTCTAACTGGAATAACCTCCTTACTCCCAGAACCCTCACTTCCTTCAGTTTCTACTCAGATGTCTTCTTCTCAAAGAGGCCCTTTCCGGTCACCGTCTCCAAAAGAGCACATCTCCCCAACACCACACACTACCTCTTTTGCCCCAACTCTTTCTCTTCCTAGCACTCATGGCCACCCTGCGTTACATGTTTGTTTTCTCTTCTCGAGTATGATCAGGGCCTTCATTTTGTTTGCTGCATAAAACAGCAGCTCATTCATAGTGGTTATCCAATAGGTATTGTTGATGAATGAATGAATTCAAAAGGGCCATGGAAATTTCCGCTGTTCCCCTAGAGTTGGTATCTCATATCTCACAACCTCACAGGTGGGCAGATTTACAGCAAAGCCTTCCTCAGAGCTGGGGGCAGTCCTACCGTGGATGGGGTACCACACAGGGGTAACCACCAGTGTACACCCCCGGGGCACAAAGGGTTCTGCATGCCGTGTCCACCCCTCAGCAAGTTTTCACTGGGCAAGGAGGGATTGTGGTGCAGAAAGAATGCACACACCACAGGGCAGTTGAGGAGAACTTACCCCCACTCTGCAATCCTGAGGGGCCTGTCCCTCAAAAGAGCTATGTCTCCTTATCCTCCAGGATAAAGTAATCTAAAGTCTGCCCCTGGGGAGGCAGGGATGCCACAGTAACTAAGGACGCTGGGCATGGAGTCTGAATCAAGTTTCTACCACTTGGAATCCAGGAGTCTTGGCTCCACTATTGATCAGTTACGCTGTCCTGTCCATGCCATGCTCCTCCTCTTGCCTCCCCCGACACACAAAGTCACCCTCACTCCACCCTTCAGAAGCAGCCACTTTTATTATCCTATTTACAGAAATGGGAGCTGAAACTCAGTGAGGCTCAGGGGACTACTGTCCGGGGTCACCCGGATGGTAAATGGGGGCTGGGCGGCAATCCACCGTGGGTGGGTCTAAAGGCCCTGTAACTTTTCCCCCTGCCGAGCCGCTTCTCTGAGCTCCAGTTTCCTTATCCGCAAGGGCGGCTGTGGCTGTGGGAGACGATGTGGTAGTGTCTGTCTGGCCATAGCAGCACTTAAACCACATTGGTTGAAACTGAATTAACGGTCGCCTCTTGGGGGTTAGAAGTGCCAGCAATGACTTTGGTCCTTCCATTTTCCCAAGTGTTGAGATTGGTTTGTGTGTTCTGAACGTGTTAGTTGGTGAACAAGGCATTTCTAGTTTGTTAAACTAATAATCTTAATATTTTGTTTTAATTGTAAGGCACCTATTCCCTTTTGTTCCTTTAACAAATCCAATTAAAACAGAGTACATTCAGAATTACAAAGTAGATGCTATTAAACCAATAAGAAATCATAATCTTTTGTTATTGTCCCATGTGACCCCCTGGGAACTTTTGCTCCAAATAAAAGTTGAATTCTTATTATCCTCCTGGGAGAAGGGGGCATTTTGACAGATAACGGCTTCCCAGGCAGCCCAAGCGCAGAGCCACGCTGGTGCTAAGGATGGAGAAGTAGATAATACTAGGGGTAGACGAAGCTATACGTGCATAATATCCCAGTAAGATACTTAGAGCTGCATTGATCAGATTAACCAGATAACTGCCAAATGGAGTGAGCCTGATAATTTCTGTATAGACACTGTTTGCTGCAGCTCCGATGTCATGGGAAGAACATTCCACCCAGAAGCCCTGGAATAAGGTGAGCTATGTGAGCTTGGATAAACCACTTTACACCCCTCCACTCCAGCGTCCTTATCTCTGGGTGGGAGGAATATTCCTACCTCAAAAGAAAGTTGTGAGGACTGACGAAATGGCAAATGGGAGGTCGCTTTGTGAAGGAGAAGGTGTGATGTGCCTCCAAGGGCCGATGTAAAGAATGCATGTGTGGCGGCAGGGTGGACAGCATCATACGTCCAACACATGGAGACGCCCTGTTGTTTGGGAATAGTGGAAGTGCATCTTACAGGGATTAGATTTTAAAGTGAGCCCATGTGGTGAAAATCAAACTTCTGGTGGCCTGCATACAGGCTCTCAGGGCCACTACACAGCCAGCAGCCCCCAGGGCAGAAGAGGGCCCTGTCTGGGGGGAGCACCTGGGAATGCCTGCCATGGGCCAATGTCCTGGGGCAAGAAGCTCACACCTTGGGGGCCCGCGGGGACTGGAGGCTAAGGAACAACAGATTCCTATCTCCATCGCCACCCACTTGAGTGCACATGCCTATTAAGTGAACTGGCTGGTGGCATTATGTGTACTCTTGAAACTGTTTCTCTCTCTCTCTCATTGTCAATCTCCAAGCAGTTAAATGACTCCATTAATGCTATTAACATATCTTTAAAATTCATATTATTCATATATATTTAGATATACACATACATATATGTGTCTGTGAAAACGAGCAGCCTATGCACTGGCCCCTGGGCAGTGGAGTGGGCAGGCAATGAGCTGAGCTGAAATGGTTTCTTCAGGGATCCTGATGTACATGTGGTCGCTCCAAAAGGTCAGTGGGACATCTGTATTACTGACCCCTGCAGGGACTCTGACCGAAGACTGCGTCTCCTTCCCCTCACTCTCCGAGTGGGCCAGCTGCTTCAGCTGGAGTGCACTCCATTCCCCTTTGAGCTGCCTGCAGGAGCTCATTGCTGTCCCCTGGCTAACCCATGCCAAACTAGAATGGACCTGAGTGAGTATCCAGTCACCCAGAGTGTGAGGACTCTGTGACACTTCGTAGTTCCAACGTCAGAGAGCCCTGGGTGACCAAAAACAGCATCACATCGTTTTGGAGAAGTGGGGGACAGGCTGGCTGAATTTTCTGTTACAGAGGTGGCTTGCACCCTGGGAGTGCTGGGATTCCAGAATTCCTTCCTCTCCTTGGAGCCAGTGGGGGCATCAATGTGCCCCCTGGGAGGAGGCATCTCCTACTGCAAGAGCAAAGGCTGCAGAAGGAAGAGAAGAGAGAGGCAGCACAGTGTAGTGGAAAGACCATAAGCTTTCGTAGCAGACATATCTAGGTTTGATTTTGGCTGTGCTGTGTTGTCTGCATGACCTTGAAGAAGTCACTTGACTTCTCTGAGCCTCAATTTTCCTATTTTAGAAATAGGATTGACCCTTTGCAGAGTTGCTGTGGAGGTAAGAGATACAGGAAGGGCCCAGCAGCACGCTTGCAACAGTTACTTTGGTACATATCACCTGAGTGAATGACGGTGGGTGGCTCTTGACATCATCTGCATTTCTGAAACTGATGTCAGAAAACCCCCATAACTGTGGGGTCCCTGTAAGACACCACCCCTGCTGTCTGCATCTCTCTCCTGCCTGTCATCGTCGTCCCTCCATCAACTCTGCCAAGTGTCTGGTGGAGCTCTTGCTGTGACCTCCACAGAAATCTTTCTGCCTCTGGTCTGTCTACTTCCTAGCAATCTGTCCTTCTGCCCACAGGAAAGAGGGGTCAACATACCACAGCAGGGGGCAGTTGCAGGAAAAATAAAAGCACTTCATGTTTATACCCCCAGACAGTCTCTACTCCGAAAACTGGGTAACACTGTAAAGCAAGTACAGCACACAGATCCTGGCCCAGAGTGGACTCCGGACAAATGGTAATTCTTCCCCCCAGCACAGGCCATGCCCGAGTCAAACATCAGTGCCTATTTCAGAGGCCTGGCTGGAGGTTCCAGACACACCCACTCCACAGATGGCCCCCAGTGACCACCCACATCTCCACCTGCCACGTGGCTTCCAGTGAAGGTCCAGCTCATTCTGGGAAGGGGTGGAGGGTACAGGGAATGATTTGAGACCATGTGGGAAGTCACAGCAGAGGCGAGGCTGCCCTGTTACATGTCTAGTGAATGGGTCTCACGAGAGTCGGGAGAAAGAATAAAAGCAATGACTTTTGAATGAGTGACTTTATTGAGGGAAGTTTGCTTTATTTCTCCTTAAGAGATGGCCCACAAGCAAAAGATATTTCTCATCTCATCTCATCTTGGCATGAAGTTTGCTAGTTAGTTAGTCCCAAATACTTGCTGTGAAATGGCACTGACTTTTGGGATTCCAGTTCTACAGTGTGTCTATCCTGTGTCTCAATGCACCAGCCAAAAGAGTGATGTAATTATTGTGAGGTCACATAAGCAAGATGTTTAAAGATATCAGATATATAGAAAGTCAGTCTTACTTAAAGATATAAAGATACACAAATGTAAAGCACCAGATAAATTCTACTTTCAGTGATCACGATGATCTTACAACTGAAGATGCTTGCAAATATTCTTTTGGTATTAAAATATAGGTTGCCATTACATTTTTAATTTAGATATCCATGGGGTGTCCCACCATGCTGTTTGATTCACAATGACTAGATAGAAAAATTAATTAGAAATTAAAGTCAAACCAACTGGTCCAGGTTTTTCCAAAGCATGAAAACCAATTGTACAAGACAAAACACAGAATATATTTCAAAACTTCTCATATTTGGGTTTCTAAGCTGTTCATATGAAATGAAATCTATTATTTGTCTATCCTTCCATCTATCCATCCATCCATCTGTGTGTCCATCTATCTGTATATCTATTTACATCTTTTTCTCTATATATTAGCCAGCTTCCTTGTGTGGGTTGGTCCCACTCTGACATTTGAGGATTCTATGAATGGATAATAACAAGCCATCTAACCACTTTTAGTTGTATCAAAAGATCATCTCTTTCACACTTCTTTTGCCGACACTTACTCTCCTACTCAGTGGGCAGACCTGGGCAGGATGCTGACCTTTCAGAGTTGAATGAGAGAAGAGATGTTCCTGGTCTTTGGGGGCTCCTGGCACTGGTCTGCTTCTAGTAGCACACAGCAGCTTAGGGGGTCAGGATGGACCCCAGCAACACAACACACCCTGCCCTCCATAGCTAACAGCAAAGGTTCCAGCCAGGTAAGATAGCCCTGAGAAGAAGCATGAAGGGTGGGACCTGATCATGCTTCACCTGGCCTGGGGCTGTCTGGGGACCCAGACAGGCTGGGGAGGAGGTGAGGTACATTATCCCAGCCAGCCCCTACTTTGCATTGCATGTGATTAATGAGTAGGCTCAGAGCCAAGGGGTCTGTTGGGAGAAGCTCCTTAATGGGGAAACTTAATGTAGACAGTTCCATGCTGCTTCCTCCCCATCAGTCATCAGAGCTGGGAGGGCTTCTTATCACGGTGTGGGTGGGCTGTGGGGAGCAGGCTCAGCTAAGCCCAACTGGCTGGATCTCCAGTCTACTGGAAGCACCCTTCCTGTCCAGGGCTCCTCTAACCCGTGCTTGGTGTGTTTGGCCTCCCTGAGCTGAACTTTATCTTAAATATAAGAAATACAAAAGATAGCCCAGGCTTTGGGGTGCTCAGGGGAATCTGGTGGCCAGCATCAGTAACAATCTAGATTTTAGGTCTTTGAACTTGGGAACTGGCCCTGGTTATTGCTCACCTGTGTGACACAGAGGTTTGGTACATAGGAGGCTCTCAATATGCTTGCTGAGTGAGTGAACAAATGAATGAAAGCAGGAATAAGCACATGGACTTGGCTTAAATAAGTCCCAAAGGACTAATAAGGATCACGGACAAAGGAAACTTTGCTATCTGTTCAGGCCCATGGGCCTGAGTTGCCAAATAAAATACAGAACTAGGCAATGTTTGGGACATATGTATACTAAAAACTATCTGTTGTTTATCTGACGCTCAAATTTAACTGGTCATCTTGTAATTTTATTTGCTAAATATGGCAACCCTACCATGAGGAGAAGTCATGGATAAACACACCATCAGAACACAGACTCCCCTGATCTCAGTCCATCTTTTTTTTAATTAAGATTTTAACTCAAGTGCAGTAGGTCACTTTTTCTGGCACACCACCTTGGGCATAACTGTCCCCTGCAGAGTGTGCATGTACATATACGCGTTAGACACGCACATGTACCACAGCAGCACCCACATGGTACACATGTGGATGCCCTTTTTGGAGTGGGGGCATCAAAAATCACAGAATGCTAAGCCAGGCTGAGCAAGCAGCCATGCTAAGAGCAACACAAATAGAATAGGGAGCCCTAAAAGTTTTAAAAAAATTTTTAAATTTACCTTCAGTAAAATTGCCTCTTTTTGTACACAGTTCTCTGAGCTCTAACGTATATACGGCTTCATGTAACCACCACCAGTCAGGATACAACTAGTTCTGGCACCCCAGGGAACCCACTGGTAGTCCCCAAGCTCAAACTGCTCTTTTGTAGTCAAACCTTCCCCACCCCTAATCCCAGGTAACCACCCGTTTTCTGTACCTATCGTTGTACCTTTTCCAGAGCGTCATATAAATGGAATCACTCATTATGTAGACTTTTGACATGGGCTTCTTTTACTCAGCAAAATGTTTTTGAGATTCATCCAAGTTGTTGCATGTATCAGTAGATTCATCCTTTTTATGTTTAATAGTATTCGATTATAAGGATATGCCACAATTTGTGTATTCATTCACCCACTGAAAGACCTTTGGGTTTTTTTCCCCTGTTTTTGGCAATTATGGATAGAGAAACTATACACACACGTAAACAAGTTTTTGTGTGAATGTAAGTTTTTGTTTTTCTAGGGTAAATACGTAGTTGGGGAAATGCTGGGTCATAAAATAAGTCTCTGCTTAACCTTATAAGAAATTGCCAAACTGTTTTCCAGAGTGACTGCACCATTCTGAATTCCCATCAGTAATATAGAAGCACTCTAGTTGTTCCACATCCTCACCGAACCTTTGTACTATCGGTTTTTATGTTTTGTTTCATTTTTTCTTTTAGACATTTTCATTACTGGGTAGTGGTATCTGATTGTGATTTTAATATGCATTTCCCTAGTGACTAATAACGTTAAGCAACTTTTTATGGGCTTATTTGCCAACCATATAACTTCTGTGTGAAACGTCTCATTAAATCTCTTCGGCATTTTTATTTTTATTGCATTGTTTGCTTTCTTACTATTGACCTTGAGTTCTTTATAGATTCTGGATACTAGTCCTTTGTTACAAATGTGATTTGCAGATATTTTCTCCCAGTCTGTAGCTTGTCTTTTCATTCTTAACAGTTTTTTTTCTTTCACAGAGCAAAAATTTTAAATTTTGTTGAAGTCTAATTTGTCAATATTTTCTTTTGCGGATTATACTTTTGCCTCACTCAAAGTCACGGAGATTTTCTCCTATGTTTTCTTTTAAAAGTTTTGTGGTTTTACATTTTACATTCATATCTATGATCCGTTCTGAGTTAATCTGAGTTAATTTCATTAGGTTGAGATTCAATTTTTTTGCATATGGTAACCAATTGTGCCAGCACCATTTGTTGAAAAGTTTATTGTTTCTCCATTGAATTTCCTTTGAGCGGTTCTCAAAAATCAACTGATCATATTGGCCATATTTATGTGGATCTATTTCTGGGCTCTATTTTGTATTTCACTGATTTACCTATCTATCCCTTCACCAATACCACATGTTGTAATGACATGGTAAGTTTTGAAATAGGGAAGCACGAATCCTCCAACTTTATTTTTCTTTTTCAGAATTGTTTTGGATTTCTAGCTTCTTTTCCTCTCAATATAAATTTTAGAATCAGTTCACTTGTATATGCAAATAATCATGCTATAATTTTTATTGGAATTGCATTGATCTTTAGACCAATTTAGGAAGAACTGACATCTTAATTATATGGAGTCTTCTAACTCATGAACATGGTATGTTTCTCTATTTACTTAGATCTTTGCTTTCTTTCATCAGTGTTTTTAAATTTTTATCAGAAAAATCCTGCACATTTTTGTTACTTATGTGAAATACACAAGTATTATATTTTTTGGAGCATTATTATTTTTCAAATGTCAGTTTCCAATTGTTCATTATTAGTATATAGAAATTCGGTGGGGATTTCGTACATTACCATTGTATCCTGTTATCCTGCAACCTTGCTAAACTCGCTAATTAGTTCCAAGAGTGCTTTTCAAATTCTGTGGGAGTCTCTACGTGGACAATCAGGCCATCTGTGAGTAGGGACAGTTTTATTTTGTTTTTTCCTATCTGTATGCCTTTTATTTTTCTTGCATTATTGCACTGGCTAGAATTTCCAATATGATATTGAATGGGAGCAGTGAGAGTTTATCTTCTTATCTTGTTCCCAAACCTAGGGAGGAAAGCATTCACTCTGTCACCAAGTATGAGATGAGCTGTAGGGGGATTTTTTGCAAGCCCTTTAAAAGGTTAAGGAAGAGCCTTTCTACTACGGGTTTGCTGAGAGTTTCTGTCATCAATGGATACTAAATTTTGCCACATATTTTTTCAGCCTCAGTTGATATAATCATGTATTCTTTTCTTTTTAGTCTGTTAATATGCTGTTGCATTGATTTCTGAATATTGAATGAAATTTGCATTCCCACTTGGTTGTCTATTATTCTTTTTATGTATTGCTGGATTCAATTTGCTAAAATTTTGTTGAGGAGTTTTGTGTCTACGTTCATGAGGGGTATTGGTCTGTAGTTTTCTTTCTTCATGTGGTCTATGTGTGATTTTTATTATCAGAGTAATGCACGCCCTACGAAAATGAGTTAGGAATTGCTCCCTCCTTTATTTTCTGGAAAAGATCAAGTAAAATCGATGTTGTCATCTTTAAATGTTGGTAGAATTTGCCAATAAATCCATTTGGATCTGGAGTTTTTTTAGGGAAGTTTTCAACTATGAATTCAGTCTCTTTAATTAATACAGGTCTTTATGGGTTGTCTATTTCTTCATGGGTGAGATTTTATAATTTGTGGTCAATTTCATCAAAGTTTTTTTCTAGAGTTGTTTGTACTATTCTCTTATTATCCCTTTAATGTCTGTGGGTTTTTTTAGTCAACATCCTCTCTTTAATTACTGATATTCATAATTTGTGTCTTCTCTCTTTTTTTCATTGTCAGTCTGGCTGGAGATTTATCAATTTTAGTCATCTTTTCAAAGAACCAGCTTTTAGTTTCATTGATTTTTCTCTATTGTCTTTCTCCTTTCAATTTTATTGATTTCTGCTCTTTTCTTTATTATTTCCTCCTTGTGCATGCTTTAGGTTTATTTTGCTCTTCTTTACTAGTTTCTTAAGTTTATATTGATTTGAGACCTTTCTTACTTTTTAAAATGTCCCTAGTATGAATATTTAAAGCTATAAATTTCTCTCTAATGACTGCTTTTGTTGCATACCATAAATTTTGATATGTTCTATTTTTATTTTTGTTCAGCTCTAAATGTTTTCTAATTTCCCTTGAGACTTCTTGGATTGACTCATGGATTATTTTTAATTATTAAGTATTTGGAGATTTTCCAATTATCATTCTGATATTGATTTCTAATTTAATTCCATCATTTTCAGAGAACATTCTTTCTATGATTTCAGTTCGTTTATATTCATTAAGGATTACTTCATGACCAAAAATATAGTCTATATTTGTGAATGTTCCATGTGCTCTTGAAAAGAATGTGTATTCTGTTACTAGGTAGAGTGTTTTATGCATATCAATTAGATCCAGTTGGTTGATGGTAATGTTTAGTTCTTCTATACCAGTAGGTCTCATCTGGGGGCAATTTTGACCCCCAGTGGACAGTTGGCAATGTTTAGACATTATTGGCTGTTACAACTAGTGGAGAGCTACTGGCATTTAGTGGGTAGAATCTTCTGGCCTTCTCCTGCTAAACATCCTACAATGCACAGGACATGCCTTCCCCCATCGCTGCCCCCCGCCAACAACAAAGAATTGTCGAGTCCAAAACGTCAACCAGCCAAGGTTGAGAAACCCTGTTCCTTGTCGATTTTCTCTCTAGTTGTTCTATTGATTATTGAGAGACAAGTATTGACGTCTCCAACTCTAATTATAGATTTGTCCATTTCTTCTTTCAATTTTTATCAGTTTTTGCTTCATTTATATCAAAGCTCTGTTGTTAAGTACATGCCCATTTAGGACTTTTGTATCTTCTTGGTAAAGTGTCCCTTTTATTATTATGTAGTATTCTTTTTAATCTCAGGTAAATTTTCATGCTCTGAAATATACTTTGTCTGATATTAATAAAGTCCCTCCAGTTTCCCTTTAGTGTTGGCATAGTATATTTTTTTCCATTCTTTTAGTTTAACTTACTTTTGTTTATTTAAAGTAGATTTCTTATAGATAGAATACAATTGGGTCTTTTTTCTTTTATTATCTATTCTGATAACTATGCTTTTAATTGGTCTGTTTAGGTCATTTTCATTTAATGTGAGTATTGATATGGTTGGATTTAGGTCTACCATTTTAATAATTTTCTGTTTGTTCTATTTTCTTTTAGATCATCTGAATTTTTTTTACTGTTTCATTTTAATTTATAAATTTAGTTTTTTACTATATCTCTTTGCGTATTGTTTTGGTGATTGCTCTGGAGATTCAAATATACATACTTAACTTTCCATACCTACTTAAAATTAATATTTTACCACTTCGTAAGCAATGCAAAATCTTACCTACCATATACATCCCATTAACTTTCCCCATTATGTTTTAGTCATCTACATACATTGAAAACCCCATCAGACAGTGTTATAATTTTTGCTTTCAACCACCACACATATTTTAAAGATGTTAAAAGGAGAAAAATAGTCTATTATATTTACCATTTCTGCTGCTCTTCCTTCATTCCCAAAGTCCAAGTTTCTCTCTAGCACAGTAGTCCCCCTAATCCTCACTTTCTCTTTCTGAGGTTTCAGTTAACCATGGCCAGCTGTGGTCCAAAAATATTAAATGGATAATTCCAGATATAAACAATTCACAAGTTTTAAATTGTGCGCCATTCTGGTTACTGTGATGAAATCTCGAGCCATCCTGCTCGTTTTTGCCCGGAACGTGAATCACCCCTTTGTCGAATGTATCTGCATTGTATATGCTGCCCACCCGGTAGTCACTTAGCAGCTGTTTTGTAGTATCACAGATCAACTGTCGTGGTATCACAGTGCCTGTGTTCAAGTAACCTATTTTAATTAATAATGGCCCCAAAGATTAAGAGTAGCGACGCTGGCCATTCGGGTATGCCAAAGAGAAGCTATAAAGTGCTTCCTTTAAGTGAAAAGGTGAAAGTTCTTGACTGAATAAGAAAAGAAAAAAATCATATGCTGAGTTTGCTAAGATCTACGGCAACTTTTACTACAGTATATTGCTATAATTGTTCTATTTCATTATTAGTTATTGTTGTTAATCTCTTACTGTGCCTAATTTATTAATTAAACTTTATCATAGGTATGTACGCATAGGAAAAAACATAGTACATACAGGGTTCGGTACTATCCGCCGTTTCAGGCATCCGCTGGGGGTCTTAGAGCGTATCCCTGGTGGATAAGGGGGGACTATGGTATTGTTTCCCTTTCATCTGAACAACTTCCTTTAGCATTTCTTTTACAGAAACTCAGCTAGTGGCAAATCCTTTTATTTTTCATTCATCTGAGAATGTCTTTATTTTGCCTTCATTCATAAAGGATGCCTTTATTCACTGTTTGGTTGACAATTCTTTTCTTTCAGCACTTTAAAAAATATTTTTCCACTATCCCTGGCCTCCATGGTTTCTAAAGAGAAACTGTAGTCATTCATATTGCTGTTCCCCTATAGGTAATGTGTTGTTTTTCTCTGCAGCTTTTAAGGTTTTTTTTCTCTAGCAGTTTAATTATGTGTCTGAGTGTGGATTTCTTTGGGCTTATTTATCCTGTTTGGAGTTCACCGAGCTTCCTGAATCTGTAATTTTTGTCTTTCACCAACTTTTGAAAGTTTTTACCCATTTTTCCTTCAAACATTCTGCACCACAACTCTTTTTCTTTCCTTCTTCTAGGATATATTGATATCAATATCTACCTATCTATTTTTTAGCATGCAATCACAGGCTACAGGTTCTGGCACATCTTCTGTAGATTCTATAGACTATGGTTATAATGTCCTTTCAGTTTTCAAAGAATTGACAGTGCTGTTTGAATCAGTCCCTCATGTTTCCACTCAGGCACCAGTCTGGAACCTGCACAGTGGTCTATCTCTTAGCTCAATTCTCAAAGCCTGGGTTCAGGGTTTCATCCATGGGTTCATATACAACTTTATTAAACTCCCACCTCTGTGCAATCTCCCCAATACTCTGTGGCTCCCCAGGAGCTGCCCTGGCCCCTCCCTTGGTCTTCTGGCTAGAAATGCAGGGATTTTGTTTTTTAAGTGCTGTATACTTCCTGCCACTGTTTCTGCCTCCAGGACCAAGTGGCAGCAGAATAGAGAGAAAAAAGCAACTCCGTGCTCTTAGGGCCACAGTTTGGTCAGTGACAGCGGTTCTCCTTCCCGAGTTTTGGGTGTCTGCCTGGCTGACTCCAGTCATACAGGATTGCCTGGGGCCGAGGCGGAGAGAATGGAAAACACAAACAAAGAAGAAAGCAGATCTTCCTCACTCTCTCTGACCCTAAAAGGCCCCCTTTCCTTTTCCTTGGCCAGAGAGAAAAGCTTTTCTTGGAAATCTTTCCGTCATCACCAGTGCAAAGTGGGTCTTACTTCTGAGTCCCTTCTCCAATCTGTCTGATCCGATTTATCTTCGGAGACCTCAGAGAGCTACTCCACGTTCTCTCCAGAGCCTTTAGTTGCATTCAGTGAGTGAGACCGGGCAGAGCGCACTTACTCCATCTCAACTGTGGCTGGAACACCAGCGGTCATTTTTAAGCTGCTTTATCCCACCTGGTTCCTCAGAGCTGCATGATATAGAAACTTCAATACTGGTGAGCGCACTCCTGTCTTTGGTAACCAGCCAATTAATTATGCATGAATGTGGTTGGTCCACTGTTTTTAAAGAATAGGTTCAGCTTACAAGGCCGCTGCTGAGAGCTGAGAATACTCTCAGTGGTTTACTATAGAGAACTCCACCCACCCTAGCATCCTCTGATCCAGCAGGACTTGCACAGAGTGGGACCCTCTGACCCTCAGCTATGAGTGGCGCTTAATGATGGGGACACTTTCTGAGAAATGTGTCGTTAGGCGATTTCCTCATTGTGTGAACGTCACAGAGTGTGCTTACACAAACCTAGATGGTATAGCCTACTACACACCCAGGCTGTGTGGTACTAATCTATGGGACCACCGTCGTATAGGCGGTCTGTCATTGACCAAAACGTCGTTATACAGCACGTGACTGTAGTGGGATTTATAGTAAGTACATAGAAGGCAATTTTTACCCACTTCTCTTTGACACTGAGGATTACTGTATGAGGAAAACACGTGATGATGGGCTCACACAGCTGATTGCTGGTGCTTCATGCGTTATATAAACTTGGTTCCTGATAAAGGGCCTGAATGATGAAGTATAGGAACTACAGGGCACCCCTCTGGCCCATCCTGAGGAAACGGAGGCAATGCAAGCATTTGTCTCCTGACAGCTGTCTGCTGCAGGAGCTTGGTCCGAAATAGAAAATCAGCAAGCAAGAGACACCAAGTTTTAGAAAAGAAAAGAGCCTCCAAAACAGGACAGGACAGCTTGCATCCTCTTCCTAGCTGTAGACCTTCCTCACTCCTGAGCCTCAGACTTCCTCCCTTTACAATGGGGATGATCCTGTGGCTCTTGCTGTATTGTTGAGGATTAAAATCAACATATGCAGGGGCCAGCCGGTGGTTTAGGGGTTAAGTTCGGCATGCTCCGCTTCGGTAGACCGGGTTCACAGGTTCGAATCCCAGAGGCGGACATACACCACTCATCGAGCCATGCTGTGGTGGCGACCCACGTATAAAATACAGGAAGATTGGCACAGATGTTAGCTCAGGGCAAATATTCCCCAAGCAAAAAAAAAAAAAGAGGAAGATTGGCAACAGATGTTAGCTCAGGACCAATCTTCCTCACCAAAAAAAAAAAATAAATAATCAATATATGCAAAGTTCCTGATAATAACATTTAATAGCTGACATTAATCAAGCTTTTACTGTGTGCCAGTCCTGTTGTAAGCACTTTATAGTTTAGATGATAGTTTACATTCCCTAAGAGCCCTATAAGGGGACCGTTTTCACAAATGAGGAAACTGAGGCACTGAAAATTTAAGAGAATTGTTTGTGGCAGAGCTGAACTTCTAAGCCAAGCATCCTGAGGCCAGAATCTCCCATCACTCTGTGCTTTCTGCTTGTCTGTATTGTGCCAGTTATAACTATCACCACACCCATCAGTGCAGAGGTGTCTACAGGTGAATTTCAGTGTGAAGGATGTGTGGGGAGGAAGTGAGGGGGTAGGAGGTGGAAAAAGGCAGCATTCCCTTTTATGTTCTGCCAGGCTCAACCCTGGCCCCCTCCATGCTCATGGGCATGGTATAGGCACATCCTCTTACTTGTGGGCTGAGTGAAAGACTTTTCTGTGCTGCTCCTATTGCCCTGCAGGTATAGTACCCAAGGCCTGACTAGTTCCTCTGGGCTCAGAAGGTGAAGAGAGATGTAACACATAAGGCGTTCTTAACTCCCACCTTAACTCCCTCATATCCAGGCTATGTTGCTTCTGAGAACTCAGCAGACCCACCCTGAGGAAATCGTGGGGTAACACGGAGTAAACACTAGATTCATGTGAGGGTCTGGGAAGTGGCGACATACAAGAACACATACACATACACACACACACACACACACACATGCATGCAGTCCTGGGCAGGGCGAGGAGGAGAATATGTGAAAGTCCGGGACAAATTGTGAGATTCATAAGTTAGGCAATGGCATAGCCAGAGGGTCACTGAGCATCCTTCAGGCCAGCCCTGCACCTCCCATCTTACATCTGGGAACACTGGGATTTGAAGAGGGCATTCAATTTGCTAAAGGTCTTTGGCTAGGTTACTTCTGGTCATGCCCTAATTTCTCTGCTTTTAGACTATTAGAGAGCAAAGCATTACAATTTGGAGGGAGTCCAGTACCCTCATGGCATCTCCTAACTAGATATTTTTTTCTTCCTATCAGAGTATATCTTCTAGCTGTTTCATGTGACTTTTTCCTCAAACTGATCACCTACCATTCAGACAACATACTTCAAACATTCTCCCTCACTAAAAGAACATGGCCAAGAGTGGGAAAGGCCCCAAGGGCAAGAAGATCACCCTCAGTGTGGCCAAGAATTGTATCAAAGTCACATTTGATGGGAGAAAACGCCTTGACTTGAGCAAGATGGGAATTACCACCTTTCCCAAGTGTATTCTGCGACTGAATGATGTAGACGAGCTCGATCTTAGCCGGAATATGATCAGGAAGATCCCTGACTCAATCTGCAAGTTCCAAAATCTACGGTGGCTGGACCTGCACAGCAACTACATCGACAAGCTCCCCGAGTCCATCGGCCAGATGACCACTCTGCTCTACCTCAACGTCAGCAACAACAGGCTGACCACCAACGGACTGCCTGTAGAGCTCAATCAGCTCAAGAATATCCGCACTGTGAATTTAGGCTTGAACCACCTGGACAGTGTGCCCACCACGCTGGGTGCTCTGAAGGAGCTCCACGAGGTGGGGCTCCATGACAACCTGCTGAACAGCATCCCCAACAGCATCTCCAAGCTCCCCAAGCTGAAAAAGCTGAACACAAAGCGAAACCCCTTTCCCAAGGCAGAAGAGTCAGATACGTTCATAGAGTCCATCAAAAGGCTGGACACCTTGTATCTAGTGGAGGAGAAGGATCTGTGTGGGCCTTGCTTGAGAAAATGCCAGCAGGCCCGGGACAGGCTGAACAGAATGAAGAACATGGCCATGACGACACCGAGAAAGGCCATCTTTTCCAGTTTGGTCTCACCCAACTCCATGGCCAAGGATTCCCAGGAAGAGTGGAGGTGACCTGGGACCCTGACCCTGAGGCAGGAAGGGAAAAGGGAAGGGAGGAAGATGGCAGTGGGCGGCATCCACAGGAAACTGAGGGATTCCCCCATTTCTGCAGTGGCTCCTCCAGCCAAGCCCATAAAATACCTCTCCCTACTTCCTTGGCTTGTGATTTTGTTGATTGAAGGGCTTTTAGTTCTTTGCCATTCCACACGTTTCTCTCTTCTCTGCATACACACACCCACACGTACAAACACAATGAGTCAGAAAAAGGCCACCTGTCTCACTTCTGCCCTAGACCTCTCCTGCCCACAGCTGCTGGCCTGGGTAGCTAATAGTGCCAGCACACTCTTGGTCTCAGGAGCACACATTTCAGGACCAACCGCTAGCTCTCAAATGTGGGCGTGTTCTGTGGGAATGCTTTGCGTCAGGGCTTCAAAGTTCAGCAGTCTCAGAACACGGGTTGGTAGGAGGGCAGAAGGACATTTAGTCTTGGGAAGGGGACAAAACTGGGCCACAGAGATGGGCAGATAGTTATCATTAAGTATCAGCAGGTAACATCTTGGGTTCAAAGCAGTACTACCTTTTTTCTTATCTGCGCTTGCATAATTTGCTCTAGGAGCTTTCTAGACTAAACTTGGAGCCCTTAACTGGCTGTAAATGAATGAGGTTGCATCCCCATCTTATTATGCCCAAAGCTTTTCCAGACCCTTGTGGCAGTAAGGCAAGAATGGGTGCAGGTATGGGCTGGTGCGGTCAATAGATAAATACCTTACTAGGCACTGTGCTAGGTGCAGGGACTATGTCCAGTGCAGGAAAGCTTGGCTTGCCCTGTGCAACCTGTAGGGAAGACCAGTTGAAAGAAGACAGGGCAGAATATCATTGTCTGAGGAAGTTAGGAGACCAGGGCCAGATGGTGTGCGGGGCTGGCTTGGCATAGAAAAGAGTCAAAGATTCTGGAGTTGGACAGATCTAGGTCCAATACAGCTCTGCCTCTTATTTGCCATATCCCTGGGCATCTTACTTAGCTTTGGTTCCCTCATCTGTAAAGTGAGAATGATAATGGATCCAACTTCAAGGGGTGGTTGTGCATCGAAAGCAGGTGGCCCACAGAGTCAGTACTCCATAGAAGGCAGTTTTCTCTAAGAAGCAGAGCTTGGTGCATCTCAAAGCTAAAGTCCTTCTGTGGACAGTGTCCCCGGTCACACTAGATCTTTTGGCAGAAATGACAGTGGTAGGGTCAATCCTCACGGTAGCTGAGAACCTTCTCTATACCACTAACTCACACCTTCATATGGCCTAAAAAGAAGATATCTTTAGGAAAGCTTTTTTTTTTCTTTTTAATCGAGACATGCCCGTGCTGGTGGCAAGTTCCGTAGTGTGAATGTAAAAGCACTGAGAGATGTCCGTGCGTTCGGCGGGACCAGCTTATTTCTTGTTCACATTTAACCACAGCAGACAGCATAGTTCATTACTTCATTTCTTTACTCTTCACTGCTTATCTTCCTTTGCAACGCTTAGCTGTGACAACTCCATCGTATTTCTAAAATCTCTGAAGATATTCAAAATTCCCCTTTCAGTTTTTCCTTTTATTGTTTTCCATTAAAAAAGTAACAAAACCACAATGTAGTTTTAAATATAAAGTATCCACACTTCTACAAGTAAGCCCAGCTACAATACTGACAGGTTTCCTTACTGGCTATTTTTCTGTGTATATTTTTATATGTAGTTAAAATGATAGCATTCGTGTCATTTTTATCCTGCTTTGAAACGCTTGTTGTTAAATGATCTTAATAGCCATAATTTCAAACATCTGCAAGATAGTTAAACATGAGTATGCATAACTATAAGTTACTGCTGGACATTTAAGCTGTTTCCAGTTTTTCACTAGTAGAAATAGTTCCGTGATGAATGCCTGTATGATTAAGATTTTTAAAATATTTTGCATCATTTCCTTGGAATAGCTTCATTATTGTAACTATTGTGTTAAAGGGTATGGTTTTTTAAAATAATTTTTGAGACATGCTATGCAGTAGCTTATAAAAAGTTCACACACATTTATATATCTACCATAATGCATTACAGAACCTGTCTCACTGCGTCCTTGCCAGCACTGAGTATCATCCTTTACATTTTTATCTTCATTTAATGTCTGAAATGATTTCTTAGAAGCCCTTCGGAGGATGAATCATGCGTGTGAAGTGCATGATGAGATGTCACACCTTAGGCTCAGGAGCCACCACTAGTATGTTGGGCCGTGAACATGTCCCTAAGGCAGCCATCTAGCTATTTTAGCAACATCATCACCCAAGAAGGACAGAATCCATGCAGGGGCACATGATCCAAACTGAGAGTGGTGGCTAGTTACTTTGGATACTGCCCATTTCCATTCCTCCCTTTTAAGACACTTTTTCTTTAGAACGAGTGTTCCCTTCTCAGGCATAAAAAAGGATCAGCAAAGAACAGGAGTTAAGATAAAAGATCTCCCTGTGCCCCTCGGAAGGGTCGGGACCATGGGTCTGCCCCTCTGCTCCCTCTCTTGCTTCATCACAGCCCACTTGCCCCACTGCACTTGGTCCTCAAAATCCTTCTCTAGCCACCTCTCCTGGATTCACTGCCAACTGAGTGGTTGGCATGCAAGGTGACATTTATGTGCCATTCTCGATCTAGGTGCTTTGCTATCGTTCTTCTAGCCATGTCTTAGGAAAGGGTTGTAAGTGCATTCAACTTCACCAGGATTGAGAAATAAATGGGCAGGGGGCTTTGACGTGCCACAGGAAATGTTCACATTAGACACCTTGTTAGTCAGGAAACCCTGGCAGTAGGATGAAGCAAAGACTGGAGATAGAGATCAGTTAGGAGTCATCTTCTGATTTTGATTCTTTTTCTGTCAAGGAAAAGGTTTGATGTTGACAATCCTTCATGCTCTAAAATACCACAGTCACCTTCACTTCCTGGAAGTTGTATTAGGCCTAAAAACACTTGATAGGAAGACCCTGGGATTTCTCTTTCCTCAAATAGAACGAAAAATCTATTCACACCAACCCAGTCACCACCTTCTCTGAAAGCTGGGCATGATCTAGCTGACCCCTGTATGACCTCTGCCCTTGCTGTGTTTTGCCCCCATGACCTGGAGTAATTGCCTCAGCCTCTTGTGTCTCCATCCCCAGGATACGCTCAACATCTCCCTAGAGTAGTTTATGGCAAAAACTTGAAGACTAATCAGCCAACAAGAATAAACAGCTCTGCAGAAGAAGAGCCCTCAGGAGAAGAAATAGAGTGGCAAGGGGAACATTCTGGAAGCCAGGCTCTCCGGTGCTGGCCAAGTCACTGACTTGCTTCTTAAACTCACTTTGTCTCTCTTTGCTTTAGATCGTCTGTGCGTGAAAATGACTTTGGGGAATATTTGGTGTGGTTTTTCTTAATGTAGTGAGAGGAAATATTTAAGAAAATGATAGATATCAATTATAGATCAAGATTTAGAAGAAGACTTTAAGACTTAAAAGACTTATGATTTCTACACTTTGCTCGAACTGCAAAATCTCGACAGCGGTCGCCTGTGATAAGTTATAAATACCTCCAGCAACTAAAATTTATACAAAAAGTTCATATGAAGAAACGTACTCAAAAGTACTATAGATAAATCCAAGTTGAATTTTAACAAATCTTTCAGTAATGCACAGGTAGGCAGGAAAAAGAAAACAAAGAAACGAACAACAGGGAAAAAAATAGGAAATAAATAAAATGGCAGACTCATGTCCTAACATTTTGATAATTACATTAAATGTAAATAGTCTTCTTTATTTGGAAAAGACCCAAACTAGAAACAATCAAATTTCCCTCAATAGGTAAGTGGTTAAACAAACTCTGGTATATCCATGTCATGGAATACTACTCAGCAATAAAAAGGAACACACCATTGATTCATCCAGCTACTTGGATGGATCTCAATGGCATTATTTGGAGTAAAAAAGGCCAATCTCTAAAGGTCACATACTCTCTGATTCCATTTATAGAACATTCTCTAAATGACAAAATGATAGAGATGAAAAACAGATCAGTGGTTCCCAGGCTTTAAGGTTGATGAGAGGTGGTAGAGGGTGGGCATGACCATTAACTGGTAGCAAAAGAGATATCTTTGTGATGATAAAGATAACTGTGTATGTTGATAGTAGTTGTGGTTGCACAAATTTACACATATGATAAAATGACACAGGACTATGCACACATGTTGTACCAATGTCAATTTCCTGGTTTTGAAATTTTATTATAGTTATATAAGACATAACCATTGGGGAAAAGATGTGAAGTCTGCATGGGGCCTTTATGTATTATTTTTGCAACTTCCTGTGAATCTGTAGTTATTTTAAAATAAAAAAAAATTTAAACAATCTTACAGCTTAGATGCAGCAATAAACACATCCTTGTACATCTGCCAAGTGCTAATTTATGAGTAACTGTGGCAACCTTAAAGTTCCTCAACCATCTCAGAGTTAAAGCATTTGGAGAGAAAGAGCACCTTAACCTCAGCTCACTGGACTTATCTAAAGTTATCCATGCTGATCCTGTCCTTGAAGATTCCGAGAGGGATGTTAAAATAACAAAAAGACAATGCATGGCTTCTCTATCCAGGTCCCAGGTTTTCTGGTGATGGCTGGGCACAAACAGCAAGTGGAACAGGGGACCTGGAACCAGCAAGTTGCTCCCTTCAGAGTTCTGGGTTTTCATACCCCTGCCCCCTACCCCTATGGAAGCAACATGACTGGGTAGAGCTGGAAGGAAAAGGGGCAAGGCTTGGTGCAGAGAGTGGGGCTTAAGTTAGATTTCTGCCTAGAAATGGGTCTGAGGTCATGGCTAAGGATGGAGCCAAGAGGAGAGATGAGCAAGAAGGACAAAGAGTAGCATGGAATGTCTGAGCCCCACCCAGGTGGTGCTCACTGCCGGTCACCGAGCTCTGCTGCTCGTGCCCATTGAACTAACCGTGTGGACAGCTTTTAGATGCTGGGCATTGGTTACCCCAGCAGGTTGTTTAGTTCACCTCTGGTTCCAACAATTCTGCCCTAGACCCGGGAGTCTGAGTTATATAGTCTCTACAATTGCCCTTCCACCGCTGTGCTTTACCAAGAAGCCCAAGGAGCATGTTTGTCTACCCGGTGGTGGAGTTGAAGCCATCTTTATGAAGGTGATCATGTACATTACAGATTCTTGGTCTCCCAGTCGATCAGCAGTGCTGATTTCTGGTGAGCAGGGCTGAAGGAGCAGAAGTGGCGGGGAGGAGGGGTGCTTGAATTTCAGTCTCCACACTGCCAGCAGTGGTGCCTCTCGGGGTGTGACAGATTATTGTGGAAGATCATCTTTGGGAAATTTATAGCTTCTTATGGCTGGTTTTCTAAGTTCTTTGTCCTTCAATATTTTTCAAAGATAATCTATAAAAATGAATTTCACTCTAACCATTATATTTAAGTAAGCTATACAATTGAGAGGACATTTCAGAAATTAAAACATCCAGACACAAGCAGGCCCCATATATAAGCATTGCCTCACCCCCAGCAGCTTCCTCCTGCCCAGGGACGCTTTTGCCTTGATGATGTGGCAAGCGAGCACTTCAGACCTTGTCAGAGAGCGTGGCTCTGGAAGGATGCCTTTAGCCCAGTCAAAGATGTGTGCAACGGAGACTTGACAGAGGAAGAGCCGGATGGGCATCCTAGGATTATACGTCTCTGAGTTTTCTAAACTCTGGGCTCGACATGAACTGAGATCATTGGGAAGCAATATAACTGAGCCAGATCACGCTAGTGTCCCAAAGAAATGTCTGTCCAGAAATAAGTCCGAATGTTAGGGCCCCTCTTTTTCAGAGAATCGATATAAAAAATTATATTCTGCAGTGCTCTCTTTTCATATTTTATAAAAAGAGAATGGCCTTCCTTGGTACCCACTACTCTTTAGACAAGGACAGATTTGATATTCAGTGCCAAGAGAAAGTAGGTTCCAGAAAAAAACAAGTTCACAAAACCCTCTGTTTCATGTTATCTGTCCCTGGAAAATGATGTAACTCAGCACAATTGTTTTGTTTTGCTTAGTTACAGGACAATTCGAGTAACTCGGTCATTCTATGTACCTGATCACATCTATTTTTTTTTCTCTTTTAAAGGAGTTTTGGGGTAATTTTTAAACGATCCTTGTACTGTGCATTTAAGTTTGAAGTTGTTTCCAATCCTTTGTGGAAAGGTACAGGTAACCTGAAGTGTAAGGATGTGTGTTTATTTACATGGACATTCTCAACTAGCCGCCTTCTCCCTGTGACCTCAGCTGTCCTTTCTATTTTTCCACCTCGTCCCCCTCACATCTCAGCCGAGCCTGCTCATGTCTAGTGTTGTGGAGCTGTCAGACACTTATTCAAGGGGTCTAGCTGGCTTTACCTTAGAAGCCCTGTGGGCTTGCAGAGCCTTGCACCCCACAGATGTCTGACTATGCCACCACACTGCCTTCAGAATGGTCTAGTCTTGTACCATGGGGAGACACAGAAGGATTATGGATCCCAAGTTCTTCCGGATTTTGCAAATATTTTCCACTTGGGATCCAGGCGCACAGATCCTCATCGGAATTCCGTTATGGAGGCAGACATTGTCACTGGAATTGTAGGCAAAACTCTGGTACCCAAAAGCTCTGGTTTCCTATATGTGGGGAATGGCTTCCAGAGGGGCCAAATCAGTCATCAAGAGCTGGAGGTTGAAGATATGAAAACCTATAGCATAAGCCAAGCATCTTGGCCCAGCTGAAGACCCTCAGAATGGACCTTGCACCTCCTTTGGAGATGAGAAGCTCACGTTCACTAGACTGTCCAAAAAGCAGAGAGGCATTTTTCAAGACTCATTGTATGAACTGGGCATTGCTCTTGGAAATCCCAATGGAAAATGATCAAGTTCGCTTCAGGCACGTGGCAATGGCCAGCCATGCCCTCCTAAGGCTGGGGTCCACTGTCGTTTTCCCTCCCTGAAGCCCCTGAAGGCCCTGTGTGGCTGGTGGGAGAAGAGCTGGAAAGGAGAGACGCTAAAGAGCTGAGCGCACAGCCAGCCACCTGTTTTTAATCAATTGTTCCATAAACATGCCTAAAATACACAGCAGGTGATTCTAAAGCTAAGCAAAGGCATTGCAATATTCACTGAGCACCTACTATGATCCCAAATCAGTTTGATCTCAAAGCCCGCAGCTGGCTGTTGTGGCACAGTCTCACCTCGTGCTCTGGCTGCCTGCATGGTCTCAGAGCCTAGGACCAGCACTCCCACTGGGGCTTCCTCCTTTTGTCAAAGCTCGCCTTCCATGAGCTTAGACAAGCATTTCTCTGGAGCACTGTGCATCATTCCCAAATGACCCCAGCAGCTTTCCCATTTTATATTTCCCGAGGGTCTCCAGGCTTGGAGCTGTGCTGGGGCTGTGCCAGGCAGGCATAGAATGGCCCTGGAAGATCCTGCTCCAATGGGCTCAGATGGCCATGATGGAAAAGATAAACATAATGGAAATAAAATCAGCACAGTGATCAGCTGTCCCACAGGTACAAGGTGGTACGTAGGTTGGTGTCCAGGGTCAGTCCTCTGGATGAGTTAGGAGTGATTTCCACCTATATGACTCATCCCCAGAGAATTATCTTCCTGCCACCTGGCAGTCATTTTTGTACAGACCCCCAACTCAGTGACCATAGCCACAGTTCAGCTCCTCTTATGTGTTCTTCCTCTGCTCCTCCTCCGTCTGCTCCCTCTCTATCTGGGGCAGAAATTTAGAACTTACCAGTGTGGATAAAGGTATGCATCGTTGGGGCAAAGCACCCTTAAGAACAATCAGAGAACAACAGAATAGGAACGGACAGAGTGCCACTCACAGCCGCAGGGACAGCTACGTGACCACCGAGTGAGATTACACACATAATACGTTTATAAGATGGTGATCTGCAGAGACAAATGGAGTCCAGCCAAGTGACTCACGTCAGAGCTGATGTAAGGAAAGAGAAGCTCCAGGGAGAGAGAGAATGGATGTGCAGCTCATGAGTGCTGTGGGCTCTGCGGGAGCTCTCTGCATGGAGTGGTGGACCGCCAACTGCTTTTGTTGACCCCTCAGTATTCCCCCCTCTTGTGATGACAGAACCTTGATTCTCTTGGGGAACCACCCTCCTCTCGGTTTGGTCTATGTTGTTGGGTGGGACAGACCCCACTCCCAGAAGGTGGGTGGGCACATGGCACTGATCTGGCCCACAAAAGCACTTGACTGGTTCTGGGATGGCACCAACCTAACCTGGGTAAACGAAAATCACTTTTTGGGTTTTTTGCTAAAATTACTGGGACAGAGCATTCCTCATATGGTGGAATTCCTAAGTGACTGACTGTCAGTCTGGAGCTGTTGGGGACGTTGGTGCCATTATGCTGAGAGAGCCTGCTGAGAACAGAGCCAACCCAGGGGAAATCCTCACTATGAGATGGAGAGCCACAGTGTCCTGTGGACTTACTGAGCCCAGAGATCCAGCCATGCCTGGAGCCAGACCTTTGTTGGTCTGCAGGTATGTGAGGTGATCAATTCTCTTTTTTTGCTTCAGTTAGTTTGAAATGGCTTTATATCACTTATACTGAAATGCTGCAGAGAAATCCAAGTGTGGACATTAAGGTTAATGCTGCAGAGAAATCCAAGTGTGGACATGAAACATAAACAATATGAGATCACCAGGGCTGATACTTACCTGATATGCACAATTTGGGCTGTTCCGTTGTTGAACTATTGAAATATGTCCATACCAGTCGGTAAGCAGCTACCCCACCTCCAGCAGCCCCCTGCTGCCTGGGCCTCCTGGACCATACCCTAGCATGCCCTGGACTTCTCCACAATTTTCCAATTGAAAGGTTATTGCCTGGCACAACAGGACGCTTCTGCTGGGAGCCACTCTAAATAGTCATTCGAAAGTCATCAGTGACCCCTATGTTGCAAAATTCAATGGTCATTTCTCAGTTCTTATTTTACTTGCCTACCAACAATATTTGATCAGCAACACGGTTGACCAATCCATCCTTGAAACATTTTACCTTGCTTCCAGAATATTCTCCACACCTGCAGTTCCTCCTACCTTTTTGGCTACAACTTCTCATTCTCCTTTGCTGGTTCCCCCCATGGCCTTAACTTCTGAAGGCTGGCGTGCCCCAGGGCACAATCCTCTTTTCCAATGTGCACTCATTTTCTTGGTGATCTTGTCCAGCCTCATGCTTTAAATACTATTCCAAATTTACATCTTACCTGGACCTCTCCCTTGAACTCCAAATTCATGTATCCAGTGGCCTACATGACATCTCCACCTGTCATGATGTCAGATGATGTCTGACAGTCATCTCAGAATCAACATGTCCAAACTTGAGTTCTTGCTGTCCACCACACCCCCAAGTAGTTCTTCTGTGGTCTTCCCCATTTCATTGTCCAAATGCTCAAGCCTAAGTCCTTGGTCTTGTCCTTAAGTCCTCTCTTTCACACATAGATACCCCACCCTTGATCTGTCAACAAACAAATCCTATCAGATGTACCTTCAAACATGTCCATACTCTGGGCATTTCACAGAATCTTTGTGGCCACCCTCCTGATCCAAGCCACCATCACCGCTCACTGCAGCCTCCTAACTGCTAGGTCTCCCACCTTCTGTGTTTGACCTATTGTGATCTATCCTCGACAGAGCAGCCAGCGTGAGTCTTTTAAATGAGTCAGGTCGCATCATTCCTCCAATACTTGCCATTTATTCAGAGTAAAAGCCAATGCCCTTACCACAAGGCCCCAGGACTGACCTGAACTAGCCCCTGTCACCTCTCTCCTCTCTCCTCCCACTGGCTCCCTGCATCCCAACCACTCTGGCCCCAGCTGAGCCCACCACGCTCTCCTTGGACCTTCACTCTGCTCTTCCTTCAGCCGGAAATGCTCTTTCCACAGTTGTCTGCATGACTTATTTCCCTGCTTTATTCAATTCTTAATTCAGATATTGCTTTCTTGGTCGGGGCTTCCCTTACCACCCCGTCTAAGATTTCAATCCCTACCTCCATCTACTTTGTTTTTTATGTTTATACTTATTGTTATCTAATATGCTTTACACTTCACTCATCTAAATTGTTTTCTGTCTTCTTCACAAGAATATAAACTCAATAAGAATGGGAGGTTTTGAGTATTTTGCTTGTTGCTCTGTCAAGCAGCAAACATGACCCATAAGCTATCGATAAATAATTTTGAATGACTTGGTGGTACCCATTCCATAGTCATCATAAATATTTGAGTACCACTCCTAGAGACAGCCCTCCCGCCCTGTCCCCACAGCACCTGGAGAAACCAGCAATCACCTTCTCCTATTCTCATTCCTAACAGAAAGAAAAGTACCTACTGATCCGGAATTAACGTGGAGAACTGGGTACTTGTACAGGGGGCCTTGGGAAGGAGCTGTAAGCACTTCATTCACTGGGAAAGATGTTCCACATCATAGACTCATCAATTCACATCTGATTTGTACACGACCGTACATTAATTTAGCTTCTGAGCCTTCAGAGTCTCACACAGGAAGGACAGATCTGGGCTTGCTCCCATCCCCCATCCGAGGGCCTGACGCCCAGGCTGGGCCTGGGGTGACACCTCTATGGGCAACGTGACCCCAGCCACCACAGGCGGGGGGCCATTTCCTGCCATTTTGGTATGAGAAAGCCACAGAGCACGTGGGACTTCAAGTCTATTTGTAGAGCTGTAATTGGCAGAAGGAACTTCAGGAGGGGGATGGGAGAGACAAATCTACAGGAAAGCAGACTGATGTGCTCTTTGCGTGACATCTTTTCAGTAGGATCAGGCAAATAAGAAAATCAGAGGGAGGCCAGCACCACGCCCAGAGAGCAAGCTGGACTCCAGCCAGCATGTTACCTTAGAGTGAGGGGTTCCTCCATGACGCCTTTCCCCTTCAAGCTGGGCTGGAAACAGCAGAAGCTACACAAAAAAGGAAAGGATCATTGTACCAGGACATCAAGACTCTTCCACCACCAGGGAGATATTTTCAAAGCCAGGCAAGAGTTTGGGCCCATTCTTGCCCCTCCAGGCCTCATCCTGCCGCAGGTCGTGAACTCCAGACCTGGGTGTACCTCCTCGGCAGCCCCTCATCAGCATCCTCTGCATCACACACCCTAGCCTTAATAACAAGGACAATAAGAGAACAATGTTACAAAAAACCTGCTGTGTTTTAGATGCCTCCTCTGGGCCAGGCACTGGAATTTCCGTAGCCAATCTCAGCAACCACTGCTGCATTCCAGTGACAAATGTCATCTTAGTTTAAGGCTCCTTGAGCACGGTGGGCTGAAGTTGGGCCACATTCACTGCCTGAGCTACGGATGTATACGACTTCTGGATTAACTGTGGAAAACGTTGTCTAATATGCAGAAATCACAGGAGAAAATGAACACGAGGTTCAGCATTGCACGTCTCCCCCCTCAGTTTGGTCTAAAACAGAACTGGAGGACAGCCCAGGAGGCCATGTAACTGCAGTCCTTGGGAGAATCCCAAGGGAAGGCTCTCAGTCAACGGAGACGCGCCCAGAGCTGGTGCAAGCAGCCTCCCTGCAGCGGTTGTTTTTCTCCACTCTGGCCCTGCCCTTTGGACCTAGCAGCTGGTTCCCATGCCAGTGACCGGCCAGGGCCAACAG
The DNA here is from genome assembly GCA_031878705.1 of Tapirus indicus. Lineage (NCBI taxonomy): Eukaryota > Metazoa > Chordata > Mammalia > Perissodactyla > Tapiridae > Tapirus > Tapirus indicus. The sequence goes on from CM062921.1 coordinate 80,290,304, forward strand.
CAAGGCAAGGTTAGACCCTCTGAGCACAAAATGACCTGGGACAGTCAGGCCAGGGATGTCAAATCTCACCTCCAGCCCAAAGTGGAGCCGAACACAACCACCTCCCTCTGTTAATCCAACTTCTGTGTGGTCTGTTTACAGCTAGGAACCCACCTTCCCTTCTACCCCCTCTAGATTCTCGACACATCTCTCTATTTATCTATAACTTTAATAATAATAAAAATAAATAATCGTGAGTATTGAAAATTTAGACACTGGCTTAAACTTCTTAGATTGATGAATCTATTTGGAGAAGAGAAATTAAACAGCAAACTTTTCTCTTTAAGAAAAAAGATGTTCCAGGCAGAAATGGGAAATCGGTTGTTTGGAATTCTTTCCAATGAAATATGAAGTTAGAACAACTGAAATTGGCAACTGGGATCAAAAAGAAAGATTAAGCCAAAAAAAATTACTTGGAAAATTAGAAAATAAAGCCAGAAAATTCTGGAAGGCTCATTAAGCAGCCACTTTCTTAAATATGTTGTGTCTGCACAATTTTTTCTCCCTCCAGTCATTACTGTCCTAACCACTTCATTCCCAGGAATGGAGGCTGTTTTCCAGGATTTAGGGGAGGCACTTCTATAGTTTTCTCTACACTTTGTTCCATAATTCAACAGCTCTCTGGGTCAGTAAGTTCTTCCTTGTGTCTAACCTAAATCCTGCTTGCTGTGGGTTGAGAACAATTCTCTTGAGGACAGAGCTGAGCAGTCTCTGTTCCTCTGCTCCCGGTTCAGGATCAGTTTCCTCAGAGGAAGATTGTTAAACCCTTACCTTTTGAAGGCTTTACTCCGATCGCTGTTGTGGAAGACAAGAAACTTGGAATATCCATTTTGGAAAAAGATCTCCAGAGCGATGTCCTGTGAAGGGAAACCTCTTTTACTGCTCCTGAAGTTTCCTAGAATGGAGACTCCCCCAGGCAACAGAGCCACTGGCAACAGGTCATTTGAGTCTCTGTGTCAGGTGTGAAAGGGTTTCAACTTAAAATGGAACCGGAGGATATGAAATGGAGAATCTCACGCACACGCCCTCAGAGGAAGGGAACTTAAGAATTAAGACACTGACTTCCTGAGAATGCCTCATTCACAGAAGATTGAGACTTATCTCCTGACCAGTGAACATCTGCCAAGAGTCCCTCCCCACCCTTAAGCAGTGAACTTACTGCTTGGGCTCTGGCTGGACTCCCCTATTTGCACTCCTTGCCCATAAATACAGTCTGCCCCAAACCCTCAAAGGACTGCCTGAGCGTGCTACAGCATGCTTTTCCTGAATTCCAATTCCTCTGATATTCCCCCATAAACTCAATTTCTGGTAATTGAAGCTTGCCTCAGTTTACCTCTTTATATAGGTTGACACCAGGCAACCCTCCCTGGTTTGTCCTTCTAACCTCCCCAGGGGTAGGGCGATATGAAGACTTTGGTGCAAGTGACGTGTGGGGTCTCCGCAGAATGGGTAGAAGGGCAGGGGATCTCAGAGTTCCTTTGGCTGAAGCAGGAAGAAAGAGCTCCACCCCAAGGACAAGCAAGGGGCTAACAAATGATGAAAGGGCCTGGTGACATCTTCAGACACTTTCACTTCTGGGTCAATGGTTTGGTTTCTTGAACCAAAAGGTCATCTTACCGGAAAACCAGGGGAGCTGGTTGGGTGGGTGCAGCTCCCAATCTGAGCAGCATCCTATGCCCACTGACAGATTCGGAGGCACAGGGAGCTTTGCCAAGCCCGTTAGCTGAGCCACTTTGATGCGGCCACACTGATATAGCAATGTTGTTTCAAGGGTGTTTTGTTAATGCCTCAATGAACTCTACATGATTTCCTTCCCCCTCTCCCTCCTTCTCTGCCTCCCTTCCAATCCATGCTATGTAAATAACAGACTTAGAATAGCGATAGAATGAGGCCACATATAGGATGAGGCTCAGGGATGAGATGGGGTCAGGGAGAGAATTCCCAGAGCTGGAGGAAGGGTCTGGGAGGGGTGATGCCCCGGCATGGAGGGACAGATGGGGTGGGTAAGGGTCACATTCAGAGACGGAGTGCTGTATCCAACAACAGAGTCAGGTCCTGCTTCTACTAGCTGGAAGTGAGTACTCAAAGTCCAGTTCATTAGGCTCTGGAGCAGAGGGAAAGTGTTTGTGATATTCACGCAAACCCCCTCTCCTCTGTGGGGGAACATAAGAAACTTGGGGTTTTTTCTACAAATTGAAATACAAGTAATGCGCAAATAGATGATGAATCTGTGGAGGCCCCGGCTTGCTCTGGCAACCTTGAGTGCCAGGCTCTTTCTTCTGGGAGAATCTAGGGCTGGACCAATGGTGGCTTTGCTCACAAAGCCCTCAACCCCCTGCCTCCGCCCCACTTGGCCACATTCACATGCCCTCCCTCTTCTGGCTTCCACCACTGTCAGGCTAACCAACCATCTGGAAACAATCACTGTTTACTGGGGGGAAAGAAACTCACTTACTGATACCTGTTTGCTACGACATATAAGCTCTAAGGTAGACATATAATCATAAAAAAATAATTTTTGATACTATGCACCAAAAAATGTGCTAAGTGCTATATGTGTAATGGTAGAAAAGACAAGATGTGTCGCCTTTTCACTGGAGGGACGTGGAAGCCCCAAGAGGTGCCCAACTGGGCTAAAGTGGCAGAGCCAAGGTCGGGACTAGGCCCATGCTGGCCGCACTGCCAGGAACCCTCAGGGCGGGACTTCTCCCACTCATCCCTTTCCAGATCACCCTCCTTGAAAGATGGGCACTAAGGGCAGGCCAAATGAGAACCAACACTTTGTAAAACCAGTGGAGAGGGAGGAAGAGGGCTGGTCAGAGTCCAGCAGCTTGCTGGATGCTTGTCAACAGGGCAGCTGCTCCTTTCTAGAATAGCCCCCCTGAAAGGCCTCCCTGAGCTGCAGTTTCAGAGCAGAACAATGAGGCCTCCGTGTGAGGATCACATGATGAATTACAGACCCAAAGAAATTTACAAATGAAAGCCACTCCTATTCCCTTCGTGAGGGCCACAGACAGCCCCCTGTCCGCCTTTGCAGAACAGAGATCCTGCAGAGAGGGCGGGGCAGGGATCCGGCCCCTCCCCTCCTAGAAGGGTGGTCCCTCATCTCTTCCTCTGCCTGCTGCCTGGGAGGCCCTGGGCTCAGGAGATGCAGCTTTGCTATTGGTGAGGTTGGGCTGGGGAAGGCAGACGTGTTTGAGGCCAATGGGGCCTGGAGTTCTCCCTCCTCCCTCTGCCACTGAGGTGATGCTTCTAAACCCGGTGATCCATACCGGAGGTGAGAAGCCTTAGGGTGTGACTAACTGAAGGCAGAGCTCTGCCTCTGAAAGGGACCGGCTCTGTCTAGCACCTGGGTGAGCCCTGGAAGGTGCTGGGCGAGGCCTGGGACCCTGGTTGGAAGGGACAATCAAGAGATCTGTAATCCACATGGCCCAGGAAATGACCAGCAGCTTGGAGATAGTTGAGGCTGTGGGAGGACAGCCACACCCACACATCCTCCTCTGTAGGTGGGCAGGGGTAGGGGGACAGTGTCCAGCGAGGGGGTCCCAGGCATCGGAACAGGGCAGACTGTCAACTTTCAGTCATCAGCTCTGCCACGAGGCAGTGGAGCTTCCCTGTCCTGTGTTCCTGAATCTCCAGGGCAGCTCTGGGGCATGTCAAGGAGGAAATAAAGCAAAGAGGCTGGATCCTAAATGACACAGTAAGAGAGAGAAGGGTGCAGCTGCCACATGGCAGGGACTGGGGAGAGAGTGGAGCAGAAGTCAGAATTCCAAGCCAGGGGACCAGGCCCAGCATAAGCCAGGAGAAGTCACAGGCGTGTCCCAAAGGGCACTGGGCTGGGCACAGGCATGAAGGGAGTCGCAGAGGTGTGTTCGATGGGGCCTTGATGGCACCTGGATCACCTGTCCCATGAATAGAGGGTCCCCGCCCCACCCCGCTTGCTCCCTCCCTGGGGCATACCTGCAGGAGGAAGCGAGCCTGCCGGAGCTCCCTGAGGTTGCCATAGCTGTGGCGCTGGCACGAGTAATGGTCAGAGGACCTGTCCTTGCTGCACATGTTGAAAATGAAGGGGTCGCTGATGCTGAAAAGGAAGCAAGAAGTGCAGTGAGAGGGCGGCCGGGGGGCTTGTTCCCCTTCCTGTCCCACGGCCCCACCTGCGTTTCTGGGGACACAGAGGAGGGGGGCTGTGGTCATTGCCGACCAGGTGCAGCACCTTGACCTGATAAACCCTTTCTGAGCACCTGTCTGTGTCAGCCCTGCCCTGAGGAGTCGGGCCGGGCCTCGGCCTCACCAGGCGAGGGGACAGTCACTAGCACAGGGTGCGGATCATAAGTGTGAACAGGCTCTCTGAGTACAAGGCTCAAAAATGGGTTAGGGGGTTGGGGGAGAGTGAAAGAGATACCTCAGTTATGTTTGGAGAAATTTCACGCTCCTGGAACATAGGACAGAAAGATGATGAGCCCCACAAAAGAAGCCCATGTTCAGCATGGCCTCGGGCCACGCGGAGCCTGGAGGTGGACCAGCTATGCTGGGGTTGCATCTGGTGTTGCATGGGAGAAAGCAGCAGAGAACCCCGGAGCCCCCCAGAGAGGTTAGCAACAGGGCTGAGAGTGCCGATGGGCTGGAAGACAATGACCACAGCGTCCATCAGACCGTGGGGCACTGTGCCCAGAGCCAGGGACGAGCGACATTGTAGCAAAGGCCAGCAGGAGTGGAGGATGATCCTGCCAGGCCAGGCGCCCTCTCCCAGAGGTCAGAATGACTCTCACTGGGAAGAAAGGGGGAGGGCAGAAAGGGAGAATCATGAATTTGACTGTTTATCCCAGAGAGAACCATTTCTGCACTGGAAGTAACTGAAATACCTTTAAGTAACCAGATGAAGTCATTCACCACTCATACAAATGGGGACTTGAGAAATCAATTTGATTTCAGTTATAGGCAGTTACATTTGTGATCTTCTGAGTTATGTAGCGAATTTAAATTGTGTACATGATCACAAAAGCTCTGATAAAATGCCCTGTCCGGACTTGAGAAATGAAGGGCCTTCCAAGCACCTCACCCCTCGTGAACCATGTCAACCACGGACCCAAAGAGCCAAAAGCTGAAAGAGTCCCTGCGCCAGCACCAGGCTACAGGAATGGGTGAGAAGATTGTGTTTCACCTTCTCTGCATCCCAGGTCCAAGTGCGGCCCTCATTGCCCAGCCTCCAGGGCAGGCCACTCACAGAGTCTCCATGCCAGGCTTCTGGTGGGAAACCGAGAGAGAGATCAGGCCATCAGCCAGGCCTGCAGGACTTCTCCAGTCAATGGTCAGTGGTGGTGGTGCAGCATCTGCAGTGCTGAGAGCTTGGGCTTGTGCACTATGCAGAATGGTCACTGTTGGTAGTAGGAAAGGCTACCCGTGTAGGACACAGCCTGAGCCCGTTGCTTAGATCCCTGCACAGCCAGACCTCAAGGATGTGGACTCAGGCTCTTTGCTTCTCCTCCTCCTGCCCCTGTTAAAGCAATCCTATCAGGCCTCCTGCTCTGAGCCACGTTGCTGTAGAATTGATCAAATACAAATATGGCTTTGGTTCGATGCCCCTGCCTGGATGCTTTCATTCAAACCTACTGCTGACCGGGGCCCTTTGTCCATTATTAACGCCTCCATCTGGGGCTAAGCTGAGCTTCCCCTAAATTTCTCTGACTCCCAATGGGGCCATGGTGGTAATTCTTGTTCCTACCCTTGGCTTAGGTCCAACAGCATGCCAGTTCAAGGCAGTGGTGAGAATGACAGTGAGAATGACAACGACGACTCCTCTGTGCTCCCGTAGCCCCGTGCTATGGGAGCCACCACAGCAAACATCGTCTGTTTCCCAGCCTCGTGTTTGGTTGGTTTCTCTCCCCAGCAGACATGAGTGAGTTCACCGGGGCACAGACCTGTGCCCAGGGGTCTCCGTCCTCTGCATCTGGGGCTCTGGGTGTGTCTGCTGCGTGGACTGACGACTGTCATGATCTAGAGCCTACTAAGTACTTCTATTTTTTGTTTAATTTGATCCTCATAACAAGCCCTTACTGAGCATGTGTTATTATTATTCCCATATTAGAAATGAGGAAACCGCATTCCAAAGAGGAGAAGTGACTTTTCCAGGGTCACGTGGAACCAGATTCAAACTGGATTCAAAGCCAGGTCCTCTGACTTTAAGACCCAAGCTCATCCAACACCTTTTCTCCCTTGAGAAAAGCAGAAAGGCTCACTGGCATTCACAGAGCTCTTCCCTCCAGGTCCCTCCTTTCAGTTTACTCTGTGCTGACTGATTCTCAACCTAGGACTCCAAACACTGATGCCATGAAGAAGAATGCTCTAGAAAATGCTTTTAGGAAGCAGCTTTTAGGAGGAAAGATGATCGTTTTTCTCCTGCTTGTAGGAATTGAATAACCATATATGGCAGGAATGCTCAGACCCAGATTCCCTGGAAATTACCGAATTGTCAACATTGTTGGGTTCACTGATGTGAATCCAGATTGGAGTCCTGCCTTATGCAGCATCAGTCACACAGCTGTGATGGGGTCTCTTTGCCAACACCACATTCTACACGTTCTGTGTGTTAAATGGAGTTCAGGTTCCCAAAGTCAATGAGCAGAAAGGAGTAGCTGATCCACGTTGTTCTTTAGGTGAGCTGCGGCCCTAGCACACAGGATGCTCTTCACAGCTCTTTTGTGTGACAGCTATCATGATATTTGCAAATTGTCCAGGCTGGTCAGAGTATAACTTTTAATATTCGTAACTAGGGAAATCACAGTGAGCTAAATGGTCATCATGATATTGGTTGGCCTGGCCTTTGATAATAGAAATATACTTTGATCACACATTCGAAGTTATCCAATTAATCTCAGAACCAATCCTTGAAATTTATACCCAGAATCATTCACTAGATCACAAACTCTTTACCAGACTCAGCCCACATCTGACACATCTCTTTGTATCTATGGAGTCTACCACAGTGCCTGGGACAAGATAGATTTTCAATAAGTATTTGTTGAATTGAATTAAACAGAGAAATGCCTTAAAACTGCTGCCGAACATGGTGGAAATATCGGAGTAAAAGCCCCCTATCACAAAGAGCCAGCTGGATGGTTTGGATTCCCACCAAATAAATCAAGTGCTGTATTTTGTGAGCTTGGCTGCCACTGTTATGGGTTGAACTGTGTCCCCCAAAAGAGATATGTTGAAGTCCTAACACCCAAGACCTCGGAATGTAACTTTATTTAGAAATAGGTAAACAACAGAGGTAATAAAGTTAAAGTGAGGTCTACTAAGATAGGCCCTACTCCAATATGACTAGTTTCCTTACGTAAAGGGGAATTTGGATGCAGAGACAGACAGACACACACAGAAGTTAATGTGAAGACACACGGAGGGAAGATGCCCATGTGAGTGGAGCGATGTGTCTACAAGCCGAGGAACACCCAGGATTGCCTGGTAACTCAGAGGCTGGAAGAGGCACGGAAGGATCCTCTCTGGAGCTGGAGAGGGAGCATGGCCTGCCAGCCTCCAGAACTGGGAGACAACACATTTCTATTTCTTTAAGCCACCCAGTTTTTGGTACTTTATTACAGCAGCCGCAGGAACTAATATAGTCACTCTATTCAGCCAAAAAGGGATTCCACTGAAAGCAAAAGATAAACTTCTAGAAAGGTTCTTAGTTTCTGAGGAAAGTTCCAAAGTACACAGATCTAATCACCGCTCAAGGGTTTGCAGCATTCTTGAGTTTTATTTAGGATATTTTTATGGTACATTGGAGAGTCTCTTTCAAGGTCTAATGCTCAACTGTACTCAATATGAGAGCAGTCTTTTAGAGAAACATTTCAGGGTTGCCTTAGCTTTATTTTTAACTGGCTTATTTATGTATCTTCCTTAGTCTCCATGATCAAAATAAGACTTAATCCCCATTGATCTGACATGATCTAATAGCCCGTCTCTGAGAACCGCATCTCCGTGAGTGCCAGCAGTTTCTTAGGGCAGTAGACAAGACCTCAGAGAGAAAGCACTGTCTGGTTAACAAATACTGCTTTGAGATATGGTGACTAAAATTACCTATGCAATTCCCAAATGATATTCCAGGGTAGTAATTTGTTCTCACTACACTTCTACTTGCATTCTAGAAAAGTACATTTCCAGACATTGGAAGACTCCCTTGTCGTTGCAAATCAAGTGAGTACGTACAACCTGACGACTGGGCTTCTATTAAAAGTGCAGATGTAGTCAATCTGATCATGATTAGATGCACCTCGTAAACACAATTTACCTAATCAATAAGATCTTATCTAACACTAACTCAATTTAAATCAGAGGTGGAGAGTGAAGCAATGGATTATGCAAGTCATTACACAGCACGCCATGCATACAGGTAGAGTAGAAAGCTTTCATCAGCTCTCAGAAAGGCAAGTCTGCAGACCCATTGCCCATATTGATCAGTATCAATAAAACATGAGCAATAAGATGGGATGAGTGTGCCAAGTATTAATTATGCTCCTCCTGCCTTGGAATAGCACAGAAGACTCACAGCAATCGGTAAACGTTTGGTATGAATAAAAGATGGAAATTAGCAGAGAGAAAAATGCCAACCATGTTAAAGCAAATCTAAATCAAAGGAGGGCGGGCTGACATCTATTCTTCCACACTCCTTAAACTCTTGCTTCCTGACAGAGGCTGGAAATGATATGACAGCTGAGAGTTAAAATTCTTAGTTATTGGTAGATAAGTCTCTGGTTCCTCTGTCAATAGTCTAAAACAGTCGTTCTCAAAGTGTGGTCCCCGGACCAGTGGCATCAACATCAGCTGAAAACTTGTTAAAATCTCAGGCCCTACCCCTGGAACTATCAGATTAGAAACAGGGGTGAAGGGGGGTCCCTGAAGTCTGTTTTAATAAGCCCTCCAGTTTACGTTAGTTTAAGAGCCACTGGGCAAAGAGGTTATCTTGTCATCATTTGAACCTTGGCTAACTAGAACATTCAAGGCCTGTATCTGGATAAAGAAATCTTCATCCAAATGTCTTCAAAAGCAATGATTAAGTGAAAACATAACTGGACAACTGAACTTCTGGCAAAAGTGCAAACACAGTCTATTTGATTTTGAATGGCCATACTTTACAAACACGAGAATTCATCAGTAAGAGCTGATCGAACCCAAATAGTCCAAACACACTTGATCCTAAAGAAGAATCTTGGAATTTCCTGCCAGAGACCTCTCATATTCATCGGTATAAAAATGATTCTTCAAATTTCTACCCAAATCTCACCCATCCTTCAAGTCCCAGATCTTAGTGCACTTCCTCAAGTAGTTCTCCGGCACCACACCATCCCAACGTCATCTCCAAGTGTGAACTCAGGAGCGTTCTCCCATAACATACATTTGTCCCATGATGATAGTGTGTTACAAACTCTCGCCGAAAGAACCTGTCTGTGCTGCTGACTGCACTTGTGCGCCTTGCTCGGCATGAAGGGGAGTGCCCGGTATCGTACATAGAATGAGCAATCAACAAGTCGTTGAGTGAGTAAGCTGACAGGACTGGATTCAACGACCTAAATAACCTAAGAAGAGATCCCTGCAGTGCATTCTATATCAGGAGAGGCATGAGGAGCTGCCACATTGTCACCCATTCCAGATTTTAGCTTTGGAGAACCACAGTCATGGGTGTCTGTGCCTTAGAGTTCTTTTGTTTTATTGCATGTCTCTGTTTCAGGACCAAATCGAAGCCCACAGTAAGAATAAGGTGGGAGAGATAGGTGATGGAGGTGGCTGAGACGGAAGATTGAGGTCAGGGAAAAATCTGCTGGGAGAAACGGGGAACTCACTTGGATAAGCAGTGACGGGTGCAGTAGACATCGCCCCCCGGAGAGAGTGTGAAGTTCTCGCAGATGTAGAAGTGCTGGAGGCCAAAGAGCAGGACCCCTTCAGAGACCAGATGGCCCTGCACGATCACCAGGGAGTGCTTCTGCGTCACCTGGACGGAGAGAGTGCCAGAGTCAGGCCATGCACGTGTGAAGCATGCCCATTGTTCTTATGGAGGGCGGGAAAGCAGTGACCACTCACACACTGGGCACTAGAAGGTAAGAGTAGTCCCCTGTAAGAATGACAGTGCCACTGCCCCAGAGCTGCACTGCTCTTCACAGTTGGAGTGGCACTTCTACACCCAACCCCCTGTTTAGTTATTTAATTGACCCAAGACCACCTCCTTCCCAAGGCGGTTGAGTGTTTGTGGTTGAGTGTTTATTGCTGTATTGAGCATGTCAATGTCCTTTTTTTAAGCCTCTCCACAACCACACAAAACACTCCACAGTTAACAGTGAGGAAAATTTTCGAGGTACAAGCCATCCCTCAACTACAGAGGCAAAGGAGCTTGTCCAGGGACCTAGTAAGTGGCTGAGTCAGGACTGGTACTGGGTCTGCCTAGAACCACAAGCACAAGACTGATACTGCTGCCTCTGCAAGGCCGAGGCTAGTTCCAGGTGTGCAAAGGAGGCGTGTGCTCCACCCAGATCCCTCCTTGCAGACTCCAGCCGCATTCCCCCAGCAGCTGGAAATGTTGGCAGCCTTCCAGAATTGCCTTGGCTGAAGAGAGCACCTGGCCTGAGGTCACGTCCCCTTCCCAGTGGCAGTGTCCCACCAACTGGGCAATGCAGAGTAGAAAGGGCCAGACCTTTTGCCTCAATTCAGGCCAACCCTGAAGAACCATCCTAGACCTTGAGCTCCTGTGGAATCCGTGCAGGCCTTTGCTGAGACTGCATCAGAGTTCCACTTCTCCCTCTGCCCAGTTCTGAGACCCTCACTCCCAAGAAACTTCCTGCATGTACATCTCTGGCTTATAGTTGTCTCCCCGGGGAACCTGACCTGGGACAATGTCTTGGTATGACCCAGTGTCCTACATGAAGTAAGGACTAAGTGGGTCCTTACACAGAATAAATCCCTGAAGGAACAAGAGAGTTCTTGTCATAGATGTCTAAAATAAATAAATTTTAGATGATGGGAGCCCAAATGGACCAAGAATAAGGCCCAGGCCAACATTTTCTCAGGGTAACTCTGTGCTAATTCCATAGGAAAGAGGAACTGATACTTTTTGACTACCTACTCTGTGACCATTGTAACTATTTTGCAAATATTAACCAACATAATCCTTACAATTGGACAAGGGAGGTTTTATGGCTCTAATTTAGAGATGAAGAAAGAGAGGTCCCAGAGATTAGAATCTCATGAAAGATCAGTCACCTGGTAAGTGGCAGAGCCTGGGATTGAAGCTAAACTCTCTGCTCACCTTTGGGAGCAATAATGAGGTCAAGGTGGTGAAACCTGGAAGAGGAGCCTGAATACCAGTCCAACTCCTGCATCAGATGGGATTAGTCAACATGAGGACCATGGCCGGAAGGTGAAGATTCACCAAGGGTTTTGTTCCAAGTTAAGTGTAAACCTCTATGATCCAAGACAAGTCGTCACTGAACTATTTTTCCTAAGTGAGGAGCAGCCAAGAGTCTTGGTTCCTGTACCTCAAGCCTGCTGCAGGCGGCTGCTATCCCAACCTCTCCCGCATCCACCTTGTCAGAGGAGCTGGCCTTCAACAACCTCCAGGGCCACAGTTCAACGTGGACTCATTTCCAACCTCATTCATTCATCCAGATGGTCATCTATTCAACAGGTATGGATTCAGCACCTGCTACATGCCAGGCCCTGAGCTGGGCTTTGGGGATAGAGGGACAGACAAAATAAACAAGAACCCTACCCTCATTGGGCTTAAAATCCAGTGGGGGAAGATGGATGGTAGATATGCACATCAACCCATAAGCAACTACAAATTGTGATACGTGCTGAGAGAGAAAAAACAGAGTGACAATGACAAGGCAGAGGGAAACTTGGAGGGACACTATTTTAGACAAACCCTGAGACTTGAAGGATGGACATGGGGTGGCCATGGGAAAGCTTGGAGAACATTTCAGAGAAAAAGAACATCCAGTCCAGAGCCTAGAGGCAGGAAGTGCAGATTTGGGGAGCAGAAAAGAGGTTGATGTGACTGAGATGAAATTGGAAAGTAGGACAGCTCAGATCACGGGGGCCTCAGATGCCTGGGTAAGGTCACTGGGTTTTATTCTGGTTGCAGTTGAAAGCCATGGTGGGGAGGGGGGGATCATTTCTAAAAGAGGACGCTGGCTGCTGAGCAGAGAATAGATTGGAAAGAGCCAAGAGTGGAAGGAGGGTGATCATCATGTAGCTATTTCAGTGGTCCTGTGGAGGGATGATGGCTTGGGATGAGGTGGGAGAGAGAAGTGGGAAGAAGGAGAGAAGTGGGTGAATCTAAACAAGAAGAGGTAGAATTGACAGGAACTGCTACTAGACAAACTGTGGAAAACCAAAAGAAAAAAAAAAAGGAAAGGATTGGGAATAAATGATAAATGTCTACTTTGGGACTTAGGCAATTGAGTGGAGTCCCCCAGCTCCCCTGGAAGCCTTCCCCAGAGGGAACCACCCTCACCACTTTATCGTATTGAAGGGTAGCAGATATGCCACCCCAAAATATGCCACTTTGGCGGGAGGATTATTCTGAGTTAAAGACACTAGAAAAACAGCAGGTACAAGAAGGGCACTCTGGTCTCCCCTTTCCTTTCTGAAAGCAGGAGATAGAATTCCTGCTATGCAAAGATGCCCTCCCTACACCTGGAAGAAAGAACATTCTTATCACCAGAGACGGGGAGTCCAGACCAAGAGAAACCTGTACTAACAAACCTTGCTAAACTAACTCTTGTCTTCCTGTAGCCCCCCAGGTATTTACGTTACCCTTTCAAAACCACTCCTCTTTGTTCAACCTAAGCACTGAGGCCTAACTGCTTTTTGGGTCTTAATTGTCCTGTAAAGACTCCCAGGTACATGAAAAAATAAAACTTGTCTGCTTTGTCCTGTTAATCTGTCTTCTGCAACTTAATTCTCAGGCCTAGTTGGAGACTCTAAGAGGGGAGGGAAAAAGTCTCTTGTCTCTTACAGTCCATTCTTCTGAGGAGATTCTATGAATACACAAGCATGGTTTATGCATATTCTTTTTTTAACACAATAGCATATTCATATACTTACTGTTCTGCATCTAGTTTTTTTTCCTTAACAGCCTTTTTCCTTAACAGAATTTGGAGATTCTTCCAAATCACTTCTTCCAGAGCATCTCACTCTCATTAATAAGTGCAGACTATTCCCTTGCATGCATGTACTGCAATTTATACGACCAATCCCCTATTGATTCAGGCTGTTTTCAAATGTTTTGACATTACAGGCAATGCTGCAGTGACCATCCTTGCACATATGTCACTTTGAACACACAAGTAAACCTGAAGGATAGATTCCTAGAAGTAGAATTGCAGGTCAAGGGTGCGGGCACTTGAAAATCTAATAGCTATTGCCAGATTGCCCTCCTGCAAGGTGGCACCAACTGACACTCCCGCCAGCACCGTTAGGAAAGTTTTGCCAGGCTGTTTAACCTTTTCCTCTTATGCCTTTGTCCAGAGGAGACTCCATCCTCAGGTTCACACGGGGAGATGTACGCCAGCCCTGGCCCGTGTACCTCCCAAACCCCTCTCCGCCCCATGATGCCCCAGCCTCGCCCGACTTCTGTGATGCCAACAGGAGGGACTGGAGCATGTTTCCATGATCTCCCGGTGCTTTCCTTTGGGGACAGTTAAGTAACAACCAGAATAAACCAAACCACAAGAAAAAATGTCTGGTGAGAGCTGGGGTAATAGCTTAAAAATTGATTCTGCTAGAAAAGAATGGCATTTTAAAAACTGGAAAATGAACCCAAGTGAACTATTACCTGCTCTTCCATTTAAATTAGCCCTGGGAGGGCTCCATCCCCAAGTTTACTCGTGATTAAGAAATCCCTCATGCCACAGTGCTATCGATCACTTTAAAAAGAGTGGAACTTCTGCTTCATAAGTAAATTTTTTTTAAGATCGGCTGGATGATATATTACCACTCCTGAAAGGTGGGTAACTAAGCATATGGCCACACCTGGCCCAGTGTATGAGGAGGAACAGGTTTTATGGAAATCCAAAAATGCCAGAGCCGAAGTTAAAAGGACAACAATCTGCTGGAACATTCCATGGAAACCCAGTCCAGCACATTCTCCTAGAGTCGGGCCTCAGTGTGCTCTCCTGCAAAAGGAGAGGGTCGAGTGGAGGTTCTCTGAAGTTCTTTCCAGTGTCGAGGGTCTGCAATTTGGTTCAATGCCCTAACTGTATAGGTAGAAAACTGAGGGGCAAGCTGTCATATGAGGTACCCAGTAACAGAGCTAATGTGTATGTTCTCTTATATTTGTGCGCGAAGTCTACCGCACAGAAAGCATTAGCCCTGCTCATCTGAATCACGCCTCCCTTTTCCTACACCCCCTGCTTGCCTAGACCTTGCTAACAAGACATTCTGTCATACTGGCATATGGAATGAGCATGCTCAGTTTTCGAAAAAGTACAGATTGCTGAGAAAAAGTTACGTATCGAAAAGGAGAATGACTAAATTACATTTACACTGGCTACCTGTGCACTCCGGCGTCTGCTTTTTCTACATTCATCATTTTTAGGTAGAGCACTCAGTCACACTAGCAATCAAAGAAGTGTATATTAAAACAATAAGGAGATACTATTTTTTATATATCAATTTGGCAAATCTGGAAAGAAATATACTGCGTGGATCTTTCCGGCAGCTCATCTTTTCAGGTGGAGACGAGGAGCAAGGGTGCCCCCTGCTGCCTGCGTGTGCCATTTCTGCAAGCAAGCCTGCAAACAACCAGGCCACCCGGCCTTTGCCGGCTCCAGGAGACCAGATGGAAAGGGATGGAAATTGCACCAGTTAGTGCGAAACGTATTCCAAGTCCTGAAGACTGTTCAAAGCACAGTGCCTAGTGTAAGCTGCATTTACTAAGGATCTGCTCACTGGCGAGTGACTGCAATTGGAGCACGTTTCTAGCCGTGGTAGCTCTGAATATTGTAAAATCTGGACTCGTGGATCTCGGGCATTCATTTGAAGAGTTAGTATGTATGAGAATCACCTGGATACTTGTTAAAATTCACGTTCCCAGGCTCCATTCCCAGATGTTCTGATTCAGCGAGTACAGAGTGGGCCCTGGAATAAGCAGCCCGATAATTTGGATGCAGGATCTGAAGACCACATTAAGAAACTGACCTACGGACACCAGCGAGGCTATGAAAGACGAGGTTTCATCTCATGTACGCATCTTGCTCACTACACACTCATTCATTTGTTCATGCAGTCATTCACAGGAACGTACTGGATGTCCAGCATGCGCCCCACACAGGCACAAAGAGAGACAGAGCCTGCTTCCTGGTGCTCACGGTGGAACAAGAGAGAGAGAACACCAACTGTCCAGGCACACCGTGGGGTTGGGGGAAATACAGGCACCCGGGGCCCAGAGGGGGGTGCCTGGCCCAGACGGGGGGGCAGGGGGGCCGAGGTGACATCGGAGAAGTGGTTCCCAAGGAGGTGACCCCAAGGCTGGGGTTAGGAGTTAAGAAGATGAAAACAGAGGAGGAGCTGTCCAAGCACAAAGTCTGGAGCCAACTGGACATGTGTGAGTTTATAAGTAGTTCCGTATAATTACAGTAAAGAGTCAGGGGTGTGTGCGTGTGTGTGCACACGTGCATGTGTAAGGGTGAGGGAGGCGAGTCCAGGGAAGCCACAGGGCCGGCTCAGGAGCGGCCTTGTGCACAGAGTATGCCAAAGAGAGTCTCAGAAGGCGTAAGTAGGGATGACACGTGCTGCTCTGTGCATTTTAGAGTCAGTCGTGGCGATTCACACTGACGTGGGGTTACTGCATGGAAAGGCTAACACACTTCCTCACTTTCTACAAAGGACCTTGGCTAAAATACCTGGGACAAGCTAGAGGCCTCTCTCTGGTGTCCAGAGCAAAAATGTCTCCCTTCGAGCTGATTCCTCTCTACTGAGGCCAAACTAATATTTTACATTGAGTTTGTATGAAAAAAAATAAATGTTTAGTATTTCATGTAATTAAAGAGAACAGCAACAAAACAAGTCTCACTTGAATTCCGACTCTGGGCTGGGTCTGGAAGCCCATTTTGCCAAGTGGCGCCTCATTTCTGAGAGCAGCTGCATGGAGGGGGTACAAGGGACTGTCCCCAACGACTCAGTGGCTGCCAGGAGTCTACAATGAACACGCATTGAATAAACCACTCCTCACGTGAGACGAAGCTGTTTGCAGAGAAATCTGTTTGTGGTTTGGGGAATCATTAATCAACGACACAGAGGCAGCACAGAGTAATTACTGTCCCAGGTATAGCTGGAGGCGATCAGAGCGCCAGTGCTCAGGCGAAGACATGAGTTAAGCTGCTGCTCTCCTGGAGCCCAGGTTGCCTGCTGCCCCCACGGGCCTCTGGTGGGGACAGGCCACCTAGAAGCCTGGAAGGAGGTTATGTCCTGGATTCTCTTGGGCTGTGTCCAGCAAAGGCCATAAAAGCAAGTGTTTTTGAGATGGCCAGGGAGGAGTAGCCAGGTACTCGCTGAGGGGCTGCCTGCCCAGCTTACACGATGGCCACTGAAGACAGGTGCTCCCGGGTTTTCTGAGAATGGGTGCACACCCGCCACACACACTTTGCGTGTGCTTTCACTTAGAAATTTAGGGAAAGCACAAGGCTCTAAAGGTCTTATGAACACACCTGAATCAGAGGAATTCTCAGCTTACAACCAGTGCTTGCTACAAAATGCCTCAACATAGGCAGAAAATACCAGCTTGGGAAATGAAGAAAATACCTCCCATGACACACACACACACACCTGCTGTGAACAAACTTTCTGTATCTTTGCTTAAATGTGTTCATGATGCAAGAGTCAGTGTGACAATCCTTCCTTCCTCGACTTCCAGTTCCTATCCTTGACAATAAGAATAGTGGCCGAGGATTAAGGCCACAGTGGACAGGGGCTAAGGCATGTGCAAGTGGGCAGGTTGGTACACGCTTGGCGTGCTGCGTCCTGGGCAGAGATGCCATACGTGGTGAGGGACCCGGAGGCCTGCCTGCCTGGGTCAGCATTAACCAGGAAGTTTGCAAGGGAAGCACAGTGGAAGCCGACTCCAATATGGGAAGGTTGCTGAAGGGTATGGTGGTGGAGAGTTTATGTCACTTGCCCAACACAGTGGGTTGGGAGACAGCAGAGAGTGAAAAAACCACATGAACTTAGACTAAGACAGATCTGAGATGAAATCCCAGCAATCCCAGTTAGTAGCCCCCTAGGCTCTGCTTTTGCCGTCTTTAAAATGGAAATGATAAAGCCTCCCTCACAGGGGCTCCATGAGACCAGATGAGATGTCGGATGAAGCACACACAAAGCGAGGGCTCAAGACCTCTAGCGGTTGACATCTTTGCCCATAAAAGCAGTAAACAAAGAGCAGAATGAGGCTCTGTGTCCATTCTGAGCACTTGCCCTGTGCCAGGCTGCCCTCCTGGGCACGGATTGCTGGCATCTGCCTCCTGGTGGTGGTGGATTTGCCACGGCGGCCAGCCCCTGCTCAGCCACGCCTCACCTGCTGCCGGAGGGTCTCCCCGCCGTGAGCCAGGATCGCCCAGGGCATGCCACCCATCAGGTCAGGTCCCAAGACACTTGGGAGCAGACTCAGGTCGTGGCTGTGGGCACGCTGCCCACTCCCTGATCCCCTGCCCTGCCCCTCAGCAGACCCATGGACAGCCTCCTGACACAGCTGCGCCCTCTCGTTCAGGAGATCTTTCCAGAGCACAAATGCTACATGTCAGGGAAGGGAGAGACAAGGATGAATTTCAAGCCCGTCCCTGCCTTTAAGAAATCACAGGCCCACTAAGAAATGATGACAGAGCCATGCAGTAAGGAGAATGCTGGCAGCAGACTGAGCAGAGTGCGGAGGGAGGCCCAGGGCTATGAGTGCACTGGGGATGGCGCCCCCAGACAGGTTCACCCTGCAGGAGAGCAGTGAGCTGTGGACAGGGGGCTGCGAGGATCAGGCCAGTGGAGGTGTGGGGAGTGGACGGGGACCAGGTTACAGAGGCCCCCTCTGCCCCACCAGCCAGCCAGGGCCGCTCCGCGAAGAGCTCTTTGGTCCAGACCTGACTCCGCTCTCCCAGCCCGGGGATGTTCTTGAGTTCCCAAGCCTACTTACTTGTGCTCCTTCTGGCTTCCTGCTTTAAATTCAGGGGCCTCCTCAGTGTCATTATATGTCAGTCCAGGCCCCAAACCCAGCAACTTCCCTCTTTCTCATTGTATTTTGTGGTGGGCACAGAACTCCTAGCTGGGCTGCATCCCAGCAGGTCAGGTCTCTTGTGGGCTCCACGCTGACCCTCTGTCTCTTCCTCCACCATCGTGGCAGGACCTCAGACCCATTCAGACCCTTGAGTCTCCCATTTTGTCCAAGCACTAACCAAGCACGCACAGCCCCTGCCCGGCCCCTGCAGTTCCTCGCCTCACAGGCTCACAGGAGCATCCTGGAGGCTGGCTGGGGCCAGGTGTGAAGAGGAGGGCTTCTTCATCTGCACTGACAGGCCCTTTTCTGCTCCTCAGGACCATGGCTTAAGTACCAGGGTTCCTACCCGACTCCTCCTTCCTTCTTGGAGTGAGAGAACAAATCCCAAGGTCTATTAAATGAAGAGCAGCAGCCACAGGGACAATAGCAGACACAGCCCATGAGAGCTCCCCTGTGCTGGGCAGTTTGGGCAGGAACACACTGTGTAAGTGGGGCGGTGGTACTGGGAACAGGCAGGGCGTGTAGCCTCTGCCCACCCCACCCGCAAGGAGCCTGTCCCTGTGTGGCCCTGGCTTTCTCTTCCTAGACCTCTCCTCCAGGGAGCAGGTGTGTCTGGTGGTTTGGCTCTCCTGACCCTGGAGGAACCGAGGCTGACCTGGGAAACAACCTGTCCCACAATTTACCGTGAAACCAGAGGCAGCAAGTGCAACCCAACGAAATGAATCAAACAACTCATGCAAAGAACAAATGTCTTGATAATGTCAAAAATCACCTTGTTCTTGCAGCTGCTCATCTCCCATCCCAGGGAGCTGTCACTCGTTTGGGCCCCCCACCCCAGCCGGCTCCTCCCAGCAGGCAAGGGAAACAGTGCCAGGTAGAAACAGGACAGCTTCTGTTCTCGGCCCCTGCTGGGCTACACACGCTCCTGTCTGCACAGCCTGCAGATCCCTGCTACCACAACAAGCCTTGTGTGGCACTTCTGACAGCTTCCTGCTGTGCGACATGGAGACCACGGAAGACTGAAGTTTAAGTACAATACAGAGGAGGATGGGAGAACAGCCTCTTCCTGGTTCTGTCCTGCCTCAGGGGCTGGGAAAGTCAGCCACTTGTGGGCTTCAGGTTCTTGCTCCTCCAACAAGACCCCTGGGTGAAATGTTGCTGGGTGGGACAATCAGCAAAAACAAGACTCTCAGAGACCAGGACTAGTACCAAGGGCATCTGTCTGTTGCACAGCCTGGGGCTGGGACCAGCTGAGGCCTGTGACTGTAAACTGCAGACAGGCCATCTACAGAGGCTCTCCTCAGAAGGTGAGGACATGGATTAGGTGGAATATGGATACAAATGTGGCAAAGATGTCCCTCAAGAGCTTCATCCTTATTCTAGGTGCTGCTGGAAGGGACTTTCCAAATGAAATTAAGGTTACAAAATAGGGAAATTATCTTGGATAATCTGGTGGGTCCAATGCAATCCCATGAGCCCTTAGCAACAGAAGAAGGCAGTGGAGTTGGTGGGAGGGATGCAATGGAAGAAGGATGCAGAGGGAGACGAGGCAGAAGGGGGTCAGAGAGATCCAACGGTGAGAAGAACTTGACCTGCTGAAGCTGGCTTTGAAGTTGCAGCGAGGAGGCCACAAGGCGAGGGATGTGGGCAGCCTCTAGAAGCTGGGAATGACCCCTGGTCAACAGCCAGCAAAGAAACAGGGACCTCAGTCCTACAGAAGCATGGAACTGAATTCTGCCAACACCTGAATAAGCTTGCAAACAGATTCAAAATAATAATATTAATATACTATATTAATATTATATTATACTATGTTAATATTAATATAGTATAATATTAATATACCATAATATACTATGCTATTAATATATTAATATACTATACTAATATAGTATACTATTAATATTACTATACTATATTAATATCAATATAGTATATTACTATTACTATTAATTACTATATTAATATTAAATAATAAATCAGACAAATGTGTGGTTTAAGTCACTAAGTTTGTGGTAATTTGTCATGGCAGCAATAGAAAATTAATATACCAAATAAAACCAAAGCATTGCCATCGTTCTCTTCTTATCGAACGACAAGAAGAACCAATATGGTGACAACATATGATCCAAGATTTTGTTACCCCATCAGGAGAGTGGGAAGGGATGGCTGGCACTTGATATCTGTTTAGTATGCCTCCTTCATAGCAGCATTTCTCACCCTGGCACTGTAGACATCTGGGGCTGAATAATTATTTTCTTTTCTCCTGTCCTGAGCACTATAGATGTTTAGCAGCATCCCTGGCCTCTGTCCACCAGATGCCAGTAGCAACCTCTTCCCACTAAGACGTAACAACTAAAAACGTCTCCAGATGTTGGCAAACATCGCCTGGGGGGTAAAGTTGCCCCCTGCTGGGAATCACTGCCATATATAACCCTTTAAGGTCATATGGCAAAGAAAAGATTTTCTAGTAAGAAAGCATTGATCTCTTAGCTGTTTTTTTCAACTGACTAGGCATTTACTAAATATCCACTTATCTATATGAACATGTTAGTATATGATATGTCCAAACAGTTATCAGCTGTCAGTCCTCAGCAGGTGAATATTATGAATACATACGCACACACATATATAAATACATATGTGTACATGTATATGTTACATATATATGTTTTTAATATCCATTTATTAAAAATTTCACATAGTAGATATACATTACTTCCATAATCAAAATAAAATGAACGTGAATTTAAGATCTTCATTCATTAGTGTTTACTGAACGGCTCCCCGGGCATGTGTGAGGTTAGGCACCTGGGGGTCTCAGGTAAGGAGCATCAGTCAGTGAGAGTGAGAGAGGCAGACAGGTGAAGTGGTGAAGATTAGCCTGTGTGCCAGGAGCAAGGGTAGGAGGTGACACAGTGGGCAGTGGAGACAGTGAAGAGGGAGAGATCCCTTCTCTAGGTCACAGAGGAGGGAGTGGTCAAGACCAGCTTCAGAGAGTCAGCTGCTGGAGTCTAGCGGGCAGGGAACCACAGGTAGACGAACCAGCATGAGTGAAGGCATGGTGGTGCGGTGTGATGGGGACTTGCAAATGTGCTCTATGTCTGGAGGTTTTGGATTAAGCAGGTGTAGGAAGGACAGTGTTGTTTCAGGACAGTGTTTCTTGAACTGTTACCCAAATCTGAAAGCAGCTAAGCAACTTGGCAGAAGTTCAGCAGCAGTCCATTTGGCTGGTGCACTTCAAGCCAACCCTTCTGTCCAACCCCTGGAAGGAGCAGATCCCAAATTAACACCCCCCGGGAGTCTCTGCAAGAAATGTGCCCCTGGAAAGGACACCCTTGTTTCTGACCTTGCTCATGCCCATCACGGGCTCTCTGAGCTTGTCCCCTGCTGCTGGAAGTAAAGGCTGCTTACCCAGTGGCCCTTAGCTCAGATCCACCTCATCCACCCTGCAGTCGGACTAGCCCTCAGCTCTCACATTCATCTGTGTGTCGTCCCCGCATGGCTTGCTGGCCACACCCTGCCCACTCCTCTATTTTGCTGGGACATCTCCTTCACTTACATCTCATGCAGAAGCATTGACCCATGAGACTCCAAGGTCCACCCAGCCCTTAAACCACTCAGCCTTTGGGAAGAGAAGAGAACTGGTCTTTGATGAGCACCTCACGTGTGCCTGGCTCTGAGCTAGTCTCTTTGTTTCCATGACCCCATTTAAGCCTTGAAAGAAGTTTGTGAAATGATTGCTATACCCTCCATATTAAAGATAAAAAACCTGAGACTCACAAAGATTAGGTAACATGCCATTTAGTGTGTGGCCAAGTCAGAATTTGAACTCAGGCCTGTTTTACTCTCAGACTGTGCTTCATCTTCCATACCTTCCTTAGACTTGGGTAAGAGGGGCCTTCTGCTGGGCCCATATTTTAGGGAGCCCCCTCTGACCCTCATCCAGTCATACCAGAGGGACATGCACACCAAGATCCCTGGATCCCCCAACCCAGCTCCAGGCATCCCAGACAGCGGACTTCCCTACCAGGTGCCCCAGTCTGCCTCCTGGCCTGTGCACACTCCATCTCCAGGTCTGTCCTTTGGAGGGCTGATGGAGCCGCAAGTGTGCTTACCCCAGGCCTGAGAGGTGAGGGGTGTGGGAACAGCCTGGACCTATGGGTTGGGGTGTCCAAACACATCCATCACCAGGGCCCCTCAAGGTGTGAGATGGATCCCTCAGGTGGTCTGGCTGCCAGCAGGGGGCCAAGGTGCTGAACTACAAGAAGGTCAAGAATTCTAAATTTGAAATTGGCTTCCCGGGTTATTATAAAGACCAACGTAGGAAGTTAAAGCACACTTCATTTAACAGTTTGTTAGCTTGATGTATACCTTTCAAGCACTGTGATGCAGGGTGTGTGGGCTTCCACTAGCACCCTTGCTGCAAGCCCACAAATGTAGGAGCACGCCCACTCTTTGTGCTCATTGATTGTGTGTGTGTGTGTGTGTGTGTGTGTGTGTGTGTGTGTGTGTGAGGAAGACCAGCCCTGAGCTAACATCTGTTGCCCACCCTCCTCTTTTTGCTGAGGAAGACTGGCCCTGGGCTAATATCCATGCCCACCTTCCTCTACTTTATATGGGACGCCACCACGGCATGGCTGACAAGCGGTGGATTGATCCATGCCAGGGATCCGGACCTGAGAACCCCAGGCTGCCAAAGTGGAGCACGAGAACTTAACCGGAACACCACCAGGCCGGCCCCATGCTCATTGATTTTTCATACCTTCCTTGTGAGTGAAGAAAGCTTAGTTCTCTCATGTCTGATCACCTTTAAAGAATAATCGTGATGGGCAGTATTACCTTTTCACGATCAAGAAGCTCCTGTAAAATAACTTGTCTTTCCCGACACAGTTCCAAGAAATCTTCGGAGTGCAGACTTTCGTGCAAGGCAGGGAAGAAGGTCAGCTGGGTGCAGTCCACCGCCACCTCGTCTGTCTCGCTCTCAGCTTCCTTTGGTGTCAGTTCATCTGCAGCAGCGCAAAGGGACACACGGTTTTGGCACGAGCCACCTGACACCACCAGGGATGGTGTGCAGCCTGAGTCGCTGGGAGGAGCTGCAAGGTTTCAGGGCAGGCGTGGACGGTGTGGATCTCATCATGCCCCTCACCGTTTCGGAAAGTGGACACCACCCCTCTGACCTGTGGTGTGGTGAACATGCCTTCAGGCTGATTCGCCCTGGGAGGTGTACTCAGGCCTGGCTGCTCTGCGGCTCCTGAGTGACCAGAGGGCAACATTCCAAAATTCAGCCTCATTCATCAGTGAAGCAGTTCCCTGGAGGGTCACCCAGGATTTGCTTTTCCTGAACTCCACTCTGTTTACTCTTTGAAAAGCATGGCTTCTTTTTATGTTATGGAAGCACTATCTTCTCATTGTAAAACACTTGGAAAACCCATGAAATTGTGAGAAATAAAAAACTGTGAAAAATAAAACAAACCTCATCCTTGCACCCAGAGATAGTGCTCGTAACAACAGCTCCCATTTAGTAAGCACTTTCTCTGAGCTGGACACTTTCAATGACATTTTTTCCTATAGTCCTACCTAGGTTGTAGACTCTATTTCATTCTCACCTTACAAACAGGAAAATTGAAAGAGGCTAATTACTTTGCTCAAGGTCATATGGCTACTAAGAACTAGAGGCAGAATCTGAACCAAGTCTCTCTGAGTCTAGAGTCTGATCTTTTAATCTCTAGGCTGTTTGTCCTCACTGTTCACAATTTTGTTTATTTCCTTCTGATATCTTTTCTGTACATATGTGTACATGCACACACATGTCATTTTTGACATGAAAGGAATTATACTGCATTTTACAGTTTTTCTTCCCTGTTATTTTTTCACTCAAGATTACATCATGAGCACTTTCTCATTCCATTAAAAGTTGTTAGAAAACAGCTTAAATGGCCGTGTAATAAGCTATTATGTGGCTACTTCATGATCATCTAACCCATCTCCTATTTTTTAGAATTACAGATGATTTCCATCTCTGTACTACCATGAATGTTCCGTGCTGCAATCATTTGTGAGCACATCTAGACTTATTTTCTATGGATGCTTTCCTGGACGTGGACATTTGGGTGCCAGCTAAGCACATTCCTAGGTGGATTTCTGGATCCTGCTCCTCCCCCCGTCCTGGGTGTCCACCTCCCTGGAGCAGGCACATTGCATGTGACTGTGAAGTTGAGGGGCTACCGGTCATTTCCTTTGTGCCAAGATGTTCATCTCTTTGACCTCTTCCCCACCTGGGAGTCTCACATCTGGATGAATGAAAGTGTCTGCTGCTCACAGCGACAGCTGTCATAGGCTTTCCCCCACGCAGGGAAAATGCCGCGTAGATACAGGTTCCTAGGAAAGCATGGCAGAGAACCCAGGGCCCCTTCTTCTCCCCTCGCTGAGCTCCCTACTGGGGATGGGGGGGTCCGTGCTAGGAAACTGAGAAAGCCTGGGGTCCTAGCTCCCAGGGGCTCTGCATACTGGGGACAAGGAGACTCAGTAGCCCATGGCTGTAGTCCACATATATCAGCACATACCTTCCACCACTGTACTCCCTGCGGCCACCCGCTCTGAGAGGGAGAGCAGGCAGACCATTGCTCTGATCTTAGAGTTATAGTGCTTGGGGTGGAAAGAAGAGAAGCAAATGGGTATTACAACATCATCCCTAGTCCTGTGCCACAGCGGGACTCCAAATAACCTGGGATCAAAGCCCAAGATCCTTATTTCTGGGCCTATGTTACTGCAGACCGGCAAGAAAGTAAGCTCCACACAAAACCCAGTACTAAGGCACCAAATGAGACAGGTTTGATCAGCACTAAGAAGCTGTCATTTGGTTAAGGAGATGTCACAGCTGCAGCCTAGGATGCAATGAAACTCACCGACAGGGAGTGTATGAAGCAAAAGGCAGAGTCTGGCAGAAACGCATAAAACCTGAGATATAATGTGTATGTCTGTGTGCCTCTGTGTGGGTATTTGTGTGTGTGTTTGGATGTGTTCATGCCAAAATAACGTCTGAAAATAAACCCTGGATTTTCAGCAAATCAACTCAACCAAATTCCTCCATGAGAATTACACAAATAAACAGTTAGCATAAACATAAAAAAAGGATTCAAAGTATTTTGTTTAATTTGGAAAATAATGACTATTGTATCTGTCATTTGCATAGTCAGTGTGTTCAGTGTAAAACATTAAATATCTATTCCATCCATTTTTACTCTAAAACAGTTTCTTATTTTCCTCCCATGTGTTTTGGGTCACTTACTGAACATGTATTTGTATTGTTTGGGGACACTTTTAAGGTTTCCCTGATACAGCAAATTTACAAGACAGTTCCTCTGAAAAAAATTCTTCTTTTTGCAACCTTCCTATAAAATTCTTCCCCTAATGGAGTGTCTGGGTCTGGGAATGACTTGTCGTCATTCTGGAGAGCACAGTAATGGAAAGAGTCTTAGCCCTGCCTACTCTAGACTTGCAGCATTTTCTTCCTCAAAAATATTAATTTCATATCTTTAACAAGGTGTTCAGTAAAACCTAGAATTGGTATAATTATTAAATAAAAGATAGATAAACTGAATACCTTGGTTTTCAGCATTTGTTTTAGAACTGTCACCATTTATGTCTTGGCTCTCCTGAAATAAAACAAGAGAAAAGAGAAATTAAATCCTGGATACTACCTCTATTCCCCCACCAATTCCACAGATTCACACACACACACACACACACACACACATACATGTGACCCCTTCAGATTACTCACACACTCAAGACTCAGATGAAAGGGGAGAGAAACACTAAATCCTAAAGGACCAAGTATTAATGTTCCTAAGTCAAAGGGGAAAAAACCCACAATCATCCATTAAGGAAGACTTACAGTAATTACCAAAGCTGATACCATATGGGATTAGATAGTATCCTGGATATCTGTGTTATGGGCCACCCTGGAGAGGGGACCAAGGACAGGATCTGGGGCTGGACAGCCTGAGAGACCAGAGACCAGGTTTCATAGCCAAGCTTCAGCTTTGTCCCCAGCACACTGGGCAGTCTATTGAGCGGAAAACACTATATACCACAAAATGTTTATTGACAACACATTAAAAATTCAAGTGTCTACTGAATAAATGAAATACAATTTTTTCACTAGGTTTCATAGAGAGGATTTAACATGGATAAAGTTTCTGAGGTTACAAGCTAGAGAGTAAACCCAACCTTGTAATTTGAGATGAATAGGGAAGGAAATGTCTAGTGTTCCAGTGTTTGGAAGGCTGCCTTTTAGAATATCTTGAATCAGGATTGTTCAATGATGACATGAAAAACTATTAGCAGATTTTTCTATATCCACTACCAAACGAATCCAACTGGCTCCCCATCCTTAAAAAGACAAAAATGTGAGTTTGACAACACAGAGTTCAAGCATCATTAGCCCAGGAATTGCCCAGATTCAGTTGCCTGGGAATCCAATACAGCTTCAGTGTTGTTTGGACTGAGTGGGTCACCAGCTCAAGCTTGCAGAAACTGCTGAGTTCAGGATATTTTCACTGTAAAACTTGTTAGCGGATTTGCTCGTGCAATAATGCCCACAGTGGTGCTGCTTATCACCACTCCATGACAAATAACCCGTGCAAGCAGACAACGGCCATCACAAGGATCTTTCCAAACACTGGCATCCAGACTATTCCACTGGACTTTTGTGGATGTCAGTGTGATACTGGGTCGGTGGTGTAGACATGAACCGTGCACCTATTCATTCACTCACTCATTTATTCATTCATTCAGGCTGTAGTTATAGCATCCCTTCTATGTACTCGGGAGGGTTAGTGATTCTTTTCTTCTATTAATCAGCATCAAGAATAAATTAAAGCACTCCCACATTTAACTGCATACATCATCTCCCGTACCTGCCAATGCCACAGCACTCCCAAAACACACTGGGCAGAGTCCTGATGAAAACAACGTGAGATGGAAAAGCTAAGGAGACACTGCCCTATGCATTTCCTGCCTGAAAGCATCATTGTCTTGCTGCATCTGACTCTTACCTTGAGCTTTTCTGCACTCGGGGCCTCCAGCCGAGACAAGCATCTGATGCGTTTCCTCATGCGAGTGGGTCCTTCTCTCCAGTCCAGTTCCCACCGGGAACAGGGTGTGGCTTCTGTCATCTGGCCCCACAAGCCCAGCTCCCCAAAAAGCTGCTCCCGGAGCCTGGCCCAGGCATGGGCTGCCTTGATGTCTCCACATCTCTGCCTCTGGGAAGCAGAAGTACAGTGTCACTCCTGGACATATTTCCCCACAGGCCTGGCTCCAAACCTCCTGGGGTGAACAGACCAAGCCCCCCAATAACTGTTTGAGAAAAATAACCCCCTGTAGGCAGCCCAGAGCATGCTCAGAGTGTGTAGTGTATTCTCTGGAGGCAGGACCTGGCCAGGAGAAGAAATCAGCTTCT
Organism: Tapirus indicus; assembly: GCA_031878705.1. NCBI lineage: Eukaryota > Metazoa > Chordata > Mammalia > Perissodactyla > Tapiridae > Tapirus > Tapirus indicus. Next base: position 80,318,056 of record CM062921.1, read on the forward strand.
CAGCTTTGAGACCATTTAATCCAGGTTGGAGGAAGAGGACACATCCGCCCTTTGGTCTTCAGAGCTATGTGACTGCTGGTGCTGCACAGAGCAACAGGCGCCAAAATTCCTAACGTTAGTCATCAAAATGGACTTGAGTTATTTTATAAAATGGACACAGAATCTCACTATAGCCCCCACCCTTCAAAAATGATGCTGAAAATACTTCTTCCGGTGTCTGGACTGGAGGTGTGGTGGGAATTAGCAGACCTGCCAGCAACTGGTTGATCTGAGCAAGTCATTCCTGGCTCTGGATCACAGATTCTCCAACTGTTAACTGAGAGGTTTGGCCTAGATGATGTCTAAGGGTCTTTCAAATCCTAATATCATATGATTCTAGAATGTTCAAGGATTCTAGAATGTTCACAGAAGTTAAACCTTTGATATTGATGACAATAATTCCCCCTAATATCTATGAAATCCTCAGAGTTTGCATATGTGGTCCTTGACTGCTATACCTTCTGCGAAAGCATAATGCAAACCTTTTGTGAAATACATTGACACCCCGAAAAGGCTTTGGTATGCCACGTTGAAGTTTCATACATCACCTGTCAAGGAAACATTTCAATTCAGCTTGGACAGTAGAATCAACTTTGTCTTCAGGGTAAACTTTTGCAATGATTTGAATATCTGATGGTATTTGCTCTAAATTTTAATTTTTCAGAAAGCTGACATGTGAGAGTGTTAAGAAGCATAGGTCTCAGAAATGTAACATAAAGAGAAAAGAAATTTATTATCATGGGTTAAGCTGACCCCCTCACCAGCTGTATCTCATTTCCTCTACCCAGTGGCACTGTGAGTAAGTAACTTCTATTATCCTCATGAAGAAATCAAGTTTGGGAGGGGAGAAGTGGACCACTAGGTGACTGAGCTGAGATTTAAACTCAGTCTGATTCCAGAGCCTTCACTTAAGCCTGCGTGGTAGATTCCTTTCCTGGGGGCCTAGTATCATTTTATTAACTCGTGCTTTCCGCAGGTATTACTTCAAAGATTGGCAGGCTAAGATCTAGGGACTGCAAAGCTGAGCCGTTTTGAATGGGTAAATCATTCTCAGAACTTGAAAATTCCCATGAAATGTGGCAGATTGTATAGAGTTCAGCACACAGTCTTCGGCATCAGATGTAACTGGGTTGTCATCACACTTCTGCTGCTCACTAGCAGGTTAATCTGAAGGGGCTTTAGCTTCCTCATCAGTCCGATTTGGCTAGTAATATTACCATAATAAGAAAACCATGGGCTTATGTAAGCATTACATGAGACAATATTTTCAAGAGTTTTATATGGTGCCTTACCCAGCTTAAGCAGTTAGTATTATTATTGTGAATAAAGCAAATACTATTTCAAAACAAGATTACCTTGTTTCTCCACAGTTCTTAAATTCATATCCAAAACAGTTGCAGCATTTTACACAGCACTCCGATTGGTTAATAAGGAACTCCAGAAAAATAATGACTGTCCAAAACAAAGCCTCTTACAGGGATTTGGTTATATGAAATAAACACTTGTTTGGGGAAAATATTTTAGCTCCCTGGAGATTGTTTCTGCATTTGTAGTAACATATTGAGCTTCATAGAGAATGAACAATCTCAAGCTATTGGGTTGTCCACCTTGGGTTTAAAATTAGTCTTTTAAGAGCATCCTCTCCACCTCAAGTCTCCACCTATGCAACCTGGAGGTTTACGGCTGCCTGTCTTCATCATGGGGCAAATGTGTCGTCTTGAAGATCTGAAGCCAGACAGACGTGTGACAGTGGTGAGATCTCTCAGAGATGAATGATGGTTTAGCCCATAATAGAAAGCTACATGTGGCCCCAGGACAGAGGACGTGAGATGACTAAATAACAAAATCCCTGGGTTCCCGTACCTGCAAGGTTCTCTGTAATGGCCGTGTTTCTGCACAAGATAAGGTGAGTGAGCCGACTGCCACAGTGGAGATTCAGAGGCAGGGATTCTGGTGTGTTAGAGGAAGTTATGATTTTTGGCTGAATGGAAACTCTTGAGTAGCATCACTGAGATTTCCCTCTGGGCAACCAGCCCTTCCCTACTTTCAGTCCCTGGTACTTCAGTGGGTCCGACCCCAGTCCTGGCTTCAGGGTTGAACGTCACCCAGGTCTGGCTAATCCAGGTGGTGGTGAGTGGTTCTAGGATGGGCTGGTGAGCATCATTCCCCGAGACTGGGAATGGTGTGCTCCCTGGAGCCCATACAGAGGAGACAGTGAGAAAGGTGGATGTGTACACATTCAGGGCCGCCCACCCCAGTCCCAGGGCACCTTTATGTGCATCAGGCAAAGCGCCCCCTGGAGCAGATACAGCCTACAGGCACGCAGCTCAGCAATGAGACAGTGCCTTTGTGTAAGTCAGAAAACGGTTCCCCGTCCTGTGCACAAACCCTGCCGGTTCCAGGATGTACAGCTTGGGGAGCAGAGTGAGTTCACTTAAGACTCACATGCTCTCTCATCCATGTGACCTGGTGCCTCCAATGTATTAGTAGTCTCATACATTTTTGTGTGCATGTTTACTTGCACATGTGTGTGTGAAAGAGAGAGGAGAAGAGACAGGGAGAGAGAGGAGGTAGATTTCTTACAGCAGAGTTTGAATATGTGGATCCAGCTCTTCTTGAAGCCTGCTCTTCCCCCAGACTTTTCAATAACACGAAACATTTCATTTGTTGCCTAAGCCAGTTGGAATTGAGTTTCTGATACTCGCATCTGAAAGCGCTGTGACAAAAACCTAATGGATATATGGAGACTGAGCAAGAAATGGAAACTGTCTGTTGGTCCCTAGACAGCCCAGAAGAGAGTGTGACAAAACGGTACCCCTCACATACTAAAAGAGAGGCTATTTCTGGAGCAGCAGGCATCTTGCAAAGAACTTTAACCAGTAAAGACCAATTTTTTAAAAATAGCATAAACAGAATGAGGCATTTCGGTAAATTATGATGAAGACTCAGCATAAGAACAGGATGGTCTGGATATATAACAGGGCAGAACCAGAGCAGCTGGACCACAGAGAAGAGAACGAATATAACTTGGAAAAGGCAAAGGGGAATCTGGGCAGGGCCAGAGCAGAGGCGACTGTTTTCACCAGTACTTCTGGAGTGATGAGGAATTTCGGGATTGAATATCAGAATTGCTCAATTTGCTGGTGATAGAATGATGGGACATAATGATCCTTAGGTTAACTTCCCGGGCACTGGGTAATGTTATGCAGTGACCTCTCAGTTGTGGGTAAAATGCCAAGTTAGAGAAGTTTTACATGGCTTATTGAGAGCCCCGTGGGCTGGGGCCCCTGAACCTCGTTACCACCACCCTCTTGAGAGGAGCTCCCCAAGAGCCCCTGGCAAAAGCTGTCCATGAAGAATGTGGCAGATTTCACAAGTCTAACTTCTGTCCAGAATTTGGACTTGACTTTTCTTCAAGAGGACTGGAGCCTGCACTGGGAAAGTGTACTGGCCCTTAAAAAAAGCAGGGTGAATGCCCCAGACCCCATTATCTCTGTAGACGGTGATTACCTCTGCATTCCTTTACACATCAAAACAATCTTTCTTAAATATTTAAATACTTGGAATGTATTCTTATGGATTAGCTTCAAAATGCTGATTTTCTCAAAAATACCTCAATCAACAGTAAAACTCTGTATAACTTTCTCAAGTACTCTGTGAAACCCAGTCAGGCCCGCCGCTGAAAATACGCCAGGCCAACATTCTAGAAGGCTGGGTCCTTTCCTTCTGGCTCAGAGTGTCTGGTGAGGCTCCATCCTTCCCACACCAACTTTCAGTCTCGCAAATTTCAGCAGACAGTCATGAAGTACCGCGGAGCGCATCTCTCCCGGCCAAACCCACGTCATCCGGGCTCTTCCAACCATAAGAAGAGAAATGGTCACACTTTTGACTAGACGCCGATTTGGAAGTTTCGATAAACATCCTCTGGCTTGAAATGGAGCAAGTGTGATGAGGATGTCCATAAAGAAAGGATGCAATCCTAAACAATTCATCTTATTTTTCCCCCAATGGCAACTGAATTTATTAGCCATACTGCTAATCCTGAAAGAAATCGGTGGATACAAGTGGTGGGGGTCTGCTGTGCCAGGGCCTGTCCAAGGGGCACAGACAATGCCCAAATAAGCCAGCAAGGCACCTACCCAGCTGTGTGGTGCAGTCAGCAAAGTTGGGGTGCAGTAGGTGCCCACGGTGAAGCCCCTCCCCAAACTGAGTCTGTGAAAGACCAGCTTGTGCAGTTGGAGAAACCATACATGTCGGCTGATCGCTGTGACAGTGGCATGTCCTATATACCCCACACCTCCTCTCCCACCTCTGCCACGTCTGATAAACTCTCCTTTTCCTAGCTCACAGGATAGCTGGGAGGCTGTGTTGCTAGACTGTGTGTTTCTGGAGTGCAGGCTGCACATCTCCTGAGTCCCTATTCCCAGGGGCACGTTGTGGGCTCCCAAACAAGCTGACGTGGAGGGAATTAGACCAACTTACTTGGCTTAAGTTGATCAGAGTCTATTTTGTTTCCCCCACAATTGGGCACAACTGTTTCACCATTCATTGACCCCTCATGCCACCCCAGGGACGCCTAATGGTGCCTTACGCGCCCCTGCTCATCTCCTGGTAGTAGAACACCCTAGCATTGGCCTCATCATCCTGCTTGTGGTTATTTCTTTACTCTTGGTCCCTCTACCGAATTTTAAGAACCTCCAAGGCAGAGCAGTGCCATTGTAATCTCTGCCTTTCCTATACCTAGCACAGGCTTTGGAACAGAGAAGTTGTAAAGTAAATAATATAATTAGTAAGGTTTTAATACTATATGTTGTGTTCTATTATTAGCAATCATTTTCAAAAATTTTGTTAACAACAATAACACCAACTAAAAATTAACTTCATAGCCATTCCATAATCACATACGGGACGTCTGTTCTCTGCCAGCCACTGTCTGGGTGCTTTATACTTGCTCTTAATCTTCACAGTTAGGCATTATTATCCCATCTTAAAGACGGGGACCCTGAGGCTGAGAACACAGGCCTGGGAAGGGGATCTGAGACTCACATAGAGATCTCACCAGCATAACAGCCAGTGCCATTTACTTAGATTGTACAGAAATCAGGCCGAAAGAGGGGTTTTAAATATCCAAATCTTCCCTCATAAGTGGGAACCCATTGCCCTCAGGATAAAATGCAAAAACCCTAATGTGGTAGCAAGACCTGTCTGCTCCGGCCGTGTCTCATCTTCACCCTTGTCCCTTCCCAGCTCAGTTCACCCAGTTACTTCCTCGTCTTCCAGTTAATTGATGACATCCAGCTCTCTCCTGTCTCGGGAGCTTCACGTATGCCCTCCCCTTAGCCAAAAACACTTCCTCAAAATACTTTAGTCCATATTCCTCCTTCTTCATGTCTCAACTTAAAGGTCACTTCCTTAGAGAGGGCCCCTGATCTGCTCAAATTAAATTCTTTCCCCATTATAATCTCTAATTGTACCAGCATTTTCCATGTGTATTGCTCATCACAAGTTATAATGATCGATTTATTTGTTCAGTTACGTAATGTATGTCTCTCCTATATAGTGAAGCTATCTGAGAGTGAGGCCCTGTCTTCTGGGTTTACAATTGTGCCCCTAGCTCCTAACGAAGGGTCTGAGGCACCCGGGGCTCTCCATACCTGTTTACTAGTGGATGAATGAGTAGATGAGCAGATGGGTACACTGCCTGTGTCCTCAGCTGCTGGAAGTGTAGGTCCAGTGCACAGGTCATGCAAGTAGGACTGAATTGTTGATGACCAATTATTGACTTAGGCAATCTAGAACTTAAACCAAAGGCCCTTCTGATTCTTTATTTTAGGTTCAAGATGGATTCCAGTCTATAGAGAAAGAAACTGTTTTGTTTCTTACCTGTACATGATCTTTGTATAAAGATGCATATAGCTCCTGTCCTTTTCTTCTGTAATTCTCGATACATGACACAAAATCCTGGAGAAGAAAGAAAACAAGTCAAAGCCTAATGATAGTTGTGATTTTAGATAAGAACTTCTCTACTCTGACCAATTACCAGGGGAAATAACACTTACAGGATTCGTTGGCCAAATCAATCACAACCTCATGAATGAAGACTTCACCAATGTTGATACACTTGCACGCACATTCATGTACTTCCACTTCCAGCTATGGTGAACTAGCTTATAGTAGATAAATCTTCCTCCCAAGAATAACTAGAAAAGCTAGATTTGAATAATCTGCTTTAAGACAGCAGAGAACTACCAAGAGAGCCAAGACTTAAGGAGCCAAGATCTTAAAGAGAAAGAAAACTCACTGAGATGTGCCTCATGCCCAATATCTGTGCATTTTTATTTTCCCTTGAGATATTTGCAAGTTTGCAAACAGCACAAGAGGCTGAGAAGCTAAGCAGAAAGTGATGCTAAGAAGCAGAAGATTAACAGAGCTTTTGGAAGGCTCACATGGCCAGGGAGACAAAAATTGTAGTTCAGGCCCACCAAGGCATCCAGAACATAAGGAACCAAGAGCCCAAAAATAGTTCAGTAAAGAGAAATAAGCCCAGCTTTCTGCATTGATGTTCCCCTGTAAGCATCTGCCAATTCATAAGCAGTGTGGGGCTGAGAGGCTGAGAAGATAAGTAAAGCTTCCAGCAGTCTCAGTTTATAGAAACCAGCAGGAGTTGGGCTTTAACTTGGGATCTCTGAAGGGCTGCACCACAGGGAGAAAGGAAGACTAGAAATAGACCAGGCCTTACAAAGCTGAAACCCCATTTCCAATGAGCTCAACCTCTGAGTACATTAGGTGATCTGCCCCTACTGCAAATACATGCCAGAAGAAAAGAAAGTCCTCTCTAGACAAGGATCACATCATCTGAAGCCTCTAATCAAGAATTTCCATACAAAATATTCAGCAGTCAAGAAGAAATTACTAGGTGTGCCCATAAAAAGGACCAATAGAAAAACAGACAATAAAAACATACCCACATGTAAAGATATTAGAGTTACCAGACATGGGCCTTAAAATAATACAAGTAATATGGTCCAAAAAATGCAATATAGAGAATTTTGTAAGATACATGGAATCTATGAAAAATAACCAGATGAAAATTCTAAATCTGTAAAATGAATTAATTGAAATTAGAAACTCCACAGGTGAGTTTAACAGCAGAGTGGACATAACTGAACAGAGGATGAGTGAACTTGAAGAAATATCCTTGCTGAAATATGATGAGATAAAAGCAGGGAAATATAAAAAAAGATAGAGAGTTAGATACATATGTAATATGCAGAAAACATCTAGCATATGTGAAATTGGGGAGGAGAGAAAGAATGAGTCAGAAGCAATATATGAAAAGTTAATGAGAACTTTCCCAAATGCATGAAAGGCATCAAACCACAGATTTGAGAAATTCTACCAACTTAAAACAAGAAAAATACAAAGAAAACCACATATAAGCCAATCATATTAAAACTGCAAAAACAGAAGACAAAGAAAAAATATTCAAAAAGACAGAGAAAAAGTCATATTATCTTTAAAGGAGCAACAATAAGAATGCCGAGGCCAAAAGACAATGAAACAACATCTTCAAGTCCTGAAAGAAAATAACTGCCAAACTCAAATTCCCTACCCAGTGAAAATATCCTTCAAAAATAAAGACAAAACATTTTCAGATGAATAACACTGAGAGAATACATCACCAGCAGAACTGCACTAAATGAAACATTAAAGAAGCTTTTTATGTAGAATGAAAATGATTCCACACTGAAGCATGAAACTTTGGAATGAACAAAAAACTACAGAAATGGTATATATGTTAGTATATCTAAATGAATATTTGCTATTGGAAAATAATAATAATAAATTATGAGATTTGAAAAAAATGAAGTAAAATACATTAAAATTTTTTTCAAAAGATGGATAGGGTAAATGAAATAAAGCATTCCAGGTTTCGTTAATTACAATTTGGGGAAAAAGAGCTAATTTACATTAGACTCTAATAAAGCAAATGCTCATGTTGTAATCTCTAATCACTAAAAGCATAATAAAAGAATATGCAACTTCCAGCTAATAGAAGGGAAGTAGAATAATTTAAAATAGTTGATAATATGTTGAAAGAGAAAAAAGGGAATAAATAATACATATTACAAACAGAAAATAAACATTAAGATGGATTTAAACTAAAATCATCATTAATTACATTAAACGTAAATGGACTCAATGCTCCAAATAAAAGATAAACAGAGTAAAACTGGATCACAGAGTAAAACTGGATCACAATGCAAAACCTAAGTAAATGCCACTTACAAGAGAAACTCCTTAAAATAAAGACACAGAAAGTTGAAAGTAAAAGGATGGAAGAAAGATAAACTGGACAAACACTAACCAAAAGAAATCTGATAAAGCTATACAAATGTCACATGAAGTAGACTTTAAGGCGAGAATTGTTACTAGACATGAAGAAAGAGATTTCTTTAATTAATGATGAAAGGATAAATACACTAGGAAAGTATAAGTTCTAAATGTGAAACATCTAATAACATAGCTTCAAAATATATAATACACAAAATGACAGAACTAAAAGGAGAAACAAACAAATCTACAACCATAGAGGAAGATGTTAACTCATCTCTTGTAACTAATATAATAAGCTGACAAGAAAGATAGAGATAAAGAATATTTGAAGAATATAATAAGAAAATTTGACCTAATCAAATGTAAAAAAAAAAAAAAAAACCATGCAGAATATCAAAAGATACAGAATACAAATATGGAATCATTACTAAAATTGACCACATCATGGAACATGAAGCAAGTGTAAAATAATTTCAAATGACTGAAATTATACAGAATATATTTTCTGAACATAGTGGAATTAAGCTATAAGCAAATATCAAAAAAAAAATCCCCAAATATTTAGAAATTAAGCCATAATATTCTAAGTAACCCATGGGTCAAAGAAGAAATCAAAATGGAAATTAGAAAATATTTTAGACTAAATGAAAATATTACATTATGAAGCACATATGACAGAAATAAAATTTTTTGATGGGAATATATGTAATCATGAATGGTATTTATTAGAAAAATTAAGCCTGTAAATTAATCATATATATCAAGAAATTTGAAAAACAATTTAAACCCAAGAAAAATACATTTAAAATCCCTCAGAGTCTGAAAAGAAAAAATGAAACAGGCAAAAATTACCAGGAGCAGGAATGAGGAAAGGAGACATCATTTCAGATCCCACAAACATTTAAAAAGTCACTATGAATAATTTGGGTCAATACATTGAAAATTTGGATGAACTAGACATATTCCAGGAAAATACAACTTATCAAAATTGATACAAGAAAAAATAGAAAATCTGAACTGTGCAATGTATATTACAGAAACTAAGTCCATAAATAAAATTCTTCCCACAAAGAAACTTCCAGGCATAAATGGGAGTTGGAGGATGAGGGAGAAATCATGGGAAAAAAAGTAAATTGAATTCAGTAATATATAAAAGCAAAATGTATCACCACAAAATTGGGTTCATTCCAAGAATACATTAAACATTAAAAACCATTAAAATGGCATTAACATTAAAAACCATTCAACATGATTCTCCACATTTATGAATTAAGGGAGAAACATCACATGATCTTAAAAGACGTAGAAAAAGAATCTCATAAACTTCAACAGCCATTAAGAATAAAAACTCTTAGTAAATTAGGAGTCAAAGAGAATTTCCTTAATCTGATAAAGGACAGCTACAATAAATCTGAAGCAAATGTTGTATTAGTTTTGCCCTGAAATCAGAAATGAGACAAGAATGTCTACTATAGCCATTTCTAGTCAACATTTTAATGAGGTACTAACCAGTGCAATAGAGCAAGAAAAAGAAATAAAAGGTATAAGGTTTTAAAAGGAAGAAATAAAACTAAAATTACTCACAGTAAACACTACTCCATACATTTAAAAACGTAAAAATAGGTAAACTATTATAATTAAAAAGAAACTTTAGCAAGGTCTATAAATACAAAACCTAATTGTATTTTTATATGCTAACAACAAATAATTTTAAAATAACAAAATTTTAAAATTATAGATTAATCTCTTTAGTATTAAAGAATAACAAATACTTAGAAATAATTTAATGAAAGATGTTAGCAAAGATCCTTTAGAGAAAATTATAAGACATAGTTGAGAAAAGTTAAAGACCTAGTGAATAGAGGGATATACCATATCCAAGGATTGGAAGACTCATTATGAAGGTGTGAATTCTTCCCAAACTAACTTATACATTCAATGCAATGTCAATCAAAATCCCATCAGGTTTCTTTTTGGAAATAGATTAAATAATTCTAAAATGTACATGAAAATGTAGTGAGCTAAGAATACTCAAGGCAATTTTGAAGAACAGAATTGAGAGTCTGCACTACCAGATATCAACAGTCATCATTAAGCTACAATGATCAAGTATGATAGTCTTGTAATAAAAAGAAAAAATAACAATGGAATAGAATAAAACTCCCAAAATAGACCGCAATGAATATGATCACTTGATCAATGACAAAGGTGACACTGCAGTAGAAAAATGATATTTTTAATAAATGGTGCTGGGTTGATTCGATATTCACATTGCAATGCAATAAAACTTGACCACTACTTCAATCCATGCACAAAAAGCAATTCATGGGTGGGAGCAAAGCTGTATCAGGCTAAGGAAATAACTCCAGATGGTAATTCAAATCCATAAGAACAAATGAAGAGAACCAAAAATGGTAAATAATGTTAACATAAAAAATCTATGAATATATATTTGTTCTCCTTTTTTCTCTCAGCTTATTTAAAATGCATAAAGTTACATAAAGGAATAATTATAAGAATGTATTGTTGGGTTTGTAACATTTATAGATGTAATATGTATAACAATAATAGATGTAATATGTATAATCCATTAAAGAGGGGGGAAGGGGTTAAAGTTATATAGGAATAACATCTCTCTCTCTCTCATAGGAATTAAGTTAGTATAAATCTGAAGCTGACTCTGATGAGTTAAGATGTATATGGTAAGTTCAGAGCAACCACTAAGGAATAACTCAAAAAAAAGGAAAAAAGCATACAAGAAATTTAAATGTTACATTATAATATATTCAACTAATGCAAAAGAAAGCAGTTAAGGAGGAATGGAGAAACAAAAAAAGACATAAGACACATAGAAAACAAAAAGTAAAATGGCAGACATAAACCCAACTATATCAATAATAACATAAAATGTGAATGGACTAAACAATCCAATCAAAAGGCAGAGATTGTCAGATTGGGTAAAAAAACAAAATCCGTGAATATTTTCTCCCAGCTGGTGGGTTGTCTATTCATTTTGATCCTGGTTTCATTGGCCTTGTAGATTAATCTCCATAATATATAAAGTACTCACACAACTGAACAACAAAAAAACAAACAACCTGATCAAAAAATGGGCAGAGGATATGAAAAGACATTTTCCCAAGGAAGATATACAGATGGCCAACAGACACATGAAAAGATGTTCAACATCACTAACCATCAGGGAAATGCAAACCAAAACTATGCTAAGCTATCACCTTACACCCGTTAGAATGGCTATAATCACCAAGATAAAAACGGACAAATGTTGGAGAGGTTGTGGAGAAATGGGAATGCTAATTCACTGCTGGTGGGAATGCAAACTGGTGCAGCCTCTATGGAAAACAGTATGGATATTCCTCAAAAAATTAAAAATAGAAATACCTTATGATCCAGCAATCCCACTATTGGGCATCTACCCAACGGACAGGAAATCAACCATCCCAAGAGGCTTGTGCACTCTCATGTTCATTGCAGCATTATTCACTATAGCCAAGAAGTGGAAGCAAGCCAAGTGTCCCTTGACTAACAACTGGATAAAGAAGATGTGGTATATATATGCACAATGGAATACTACTCAGCCATAAAAAAGACAGAACTGTCCCATTTGCAACAACATGGATGGACCTAGAGGGTATTATGTTAAGTGAAATAATCCAGAGAGAGAAGGACAAACACCACATGATTTCACTCATATGTGGAATATAAACTAACACACAGACAGAGAGAACTGGTTGGTGGTTACCATGGGGAAGAGGGGTGGGGGGTGGGCACAAGGGGTGAAGGGAAGCATCTGTATGGTGATGGACAAATAATAATGTACAACTAAAACCCCACAATGTTATAAATTATTAAGACATCCATAAATAAATTTTAAAAAAGATCCAAGTACATGCTGTCTACAGGAGACACACTTTAGATTTGAACATACAAACAAACTGAAAATCAAAGAATGTTAAGAGATATATCACAACCAGTAACTACAGGAAAGCTGAACTGGCTACACTAATAATAGACAAAAGACTTTAAAACAAAAAAACCTATCTACAGATAAAGAGGAACATTTTATAATGATAAAAGTGTCAATCTATCAAAAAGATATAACAATTATAAACATATAAATACCTAATAACAGAGCATCAAATTACATGAAGCAAAAACTGACAGAAGTAAATGGAGAAATAAACAATTCAATAGTAATAGTTGGAGACCTCAATATCTCACTTTCAATAATGAAGAGAATAACTACACAGAAGATCATCAAGGGAATAGAAGACTTGAGCAACACTATAAACCATCTAGACCTAGGAAACAACTATAGAGGACTTCATCCAAAACCAGCAAAATATACATTCTTCACAGGTATACATGGAACATTCTCCAGGATAGACCATATACTTGGCCACAAAACAAAAGCCTAAGTAAATTTAAAAGGGTAGACATAGTATGAAGTATGTTCTCTGACCACAATGAAATGAAATTAGAAATTAATTAACAGACAGAAATTTGGTAAACTCAAAAATAAATGTAAACTAAACAACACACTCTTAAATAACCAATAGGTAAATATATAGGTTATAGGAAATGAATAAATGTAAAGGTATAACATACCAAAATATATAGGATATATGCCTATAGTCAGAAAAAAAGAAATATCTTAAATCAATATCCTAACCTTTTGCCTTAAGACACTGGAAAAAGAAGAGTAAACTAAGCCTAAATCAAGCAGAAGAAAGGAAATAATAAAAATTAGACCAGAAAGTAATGAATTATATAATAGAAAAACAATAGATAAAATTAATGAAACCAAAATCTGGTGCTTTGGAAAGATCAGCAAAACTGACAAATCTTTAGCTAGACTCACTAAGAAAAAAAGAGAGAATACTCAAATGACTATGATTAGAAAAGAAAAGGAGGATATTCTACTAACCTTACAGAAATCAAAAGGATTATAAAGGACTACTATGAACAATTGTATGCCAATAAATTAGATGACATATAAAATAAACAAATACCTAGAAAGACACAAACTACCAAAACTGACACAGGAAAAAATAGACAATCAGAATAGACCTATAACAAGGGAAGAGATTGAATTAGTAATAATAATAATTTTAAAAAAATAACTACCCACAGGGGCCGGTGGCATAGCGGTTAAGTTCGCATGCTCTGCTTCGGCGGCCCAGGGTTTTGCAGGTTTGGATCCTGGGTGCGGACAGACACACCACTTGTCAAGCCATGCCGTGGCGGCATCCCATATAAAGTAGAGGAAGATGGGCATGGATGTTAGCCCAGGGCCAGTCTTCCTCAGCAAAAAAGAGGAGGATTGGCAACGGATATTAGCTCAGGGCTGGTCTTCCTCACAAAAAAAGAAAAAAACTACCCACAAAGAAAAGCCTAGGCACAGATGGCTTCTCTGCTGAATCTTATCAAACATTTAATGAAGAATTAATACCAACTTTTCACAAACTCTTCCAAAAATTAGAAGAGGAAGGAACATTCCCCAACACAATCTATGAAGCTAGTATCCTGATACCAAAACCAGATAAGAACATCACAAGGAAAGAAAACCACACACCAATATTTCTTATAAACATGAACGCAAAACTCCTCAGCAAAATACTAGCAAACTGAATCTAGCAACATATAAAAAGAACTATACACCATGCCCAAGTGGGATTTATCCCAGCAATGCAAGGCTGATTTAACATTTGAAAATAATTAATGTAATATATCACATCAATTTAACAAAAAACAAAAACCACACGATCATTTCTGTAAACACAGAAAAATATTTGACAAAATCTAACACCCTTTCATGAAATAAAAACCCCAAACTTAACAAACTAGGGAAAAAGAGAACTTCCTCAACCTGATAAAGGGCATCCACAAAAAACCCACAGCTAACATCATACTTAATGGTGAAAAACTGGATGGTTTTTCAGGATGGTCATTCAGGTAATATCAGGAACAAGACAAGGATGTCCACTCTAACCACATCTAGTCAGCCTTATTCTGGAGCTTCTAGACAAGGCAACTAGGCAAGGAAAAGAAATAAAAGGCATCTAAATTGGAAAGGAATAAATAAAACTATCTGTGTTCAAAAATGACACAGTCCTAGATACAGAAAGTCACAAATCATCCATAAAAGAACTACTAGAACTAAAAAATGAATTCAACAAAATTGCAAAGTACAAGGTCAACACACATAAATCAGTTATTCTCCTATACACCAGCAATGAACAATTCAAAAAGGAAATAAAGAAAGCCATACCATTTATAACAACATCCAAAAGACTAAAATATGTAGGAATAAATTTCACCAAGAAGATAAAAGACTTGGACACTGAAAATTACAAAACATTTCTGAAAGAAATTTTAAAAGACCTAAATTAATGGAAAGACATCTGTGTTCATGGATAAGAAGACAACATTGTCAAGATGTCAAAGCAATCTACAGATTTAACTCAAAGGAATCTAGAGATTTTACTCAATCTGTACCAAATTCCAATGGCCGTTTTGCAGGAATGGAAAAGTCAATTCTGTAGTTCATATAGAATTGTAAGGGATCCCAAATAGCCAAAATAATCTTGAAAAAGAAGAAAAAAGTAGGAAGACTTACACTTCCTAATTTCAAAACTCACTCCAAAGCAACAGTAAACTAGGCAGTGTGGCACTGGCATAAGGACAGACATATACTCAATGGCATAGAGTTGAAAGTCCAAAAATAAAATCATGTGTCTATGGTCAATTGATCTTTGACAAGTTTGCCAAAAACCATTCAATGGGGAAGGAATAATCTCTTTAACAAGTGGTGCTGGGAAACTAGATAGCCACATGCAAAAGAACGAAGTTGGACCCTTACCTCACACCATATACAAAAATTAACTCAAAATGAAACAAAGACCAAAGCTAAGAGCTAAAACTATAAAACTCCTAGAAGAAAACTCAGGAGTAAATCTTTTTTGACTATAGATTTGGCATTTGTCAGATTTAGATTTGACACAAAAAGCACAAGCAACAAAAACAACAAAATAGATAAATTGGACTTGACCAAAAATAAAAACTTGTGCTTCAAAGGGCACTATCAACAAAGTAAAAAGACAACTCACAGAATGGAAGAAAATATTTGTAGCTCATATATCTGATAAGGGACTTGTATCTAGACTATATAAAGAACACTTACAAATCAATAGTAAAAAGAAAACTCACCCAACTTAAAAATGGACAAAAGATATGAATAGATATTTCTCCAAGAAGGATATACAAATGGCCAGTAAGCATGTAAAAAATGCTTGACATCATTTGTCAGCAAGTAAATGCAAATAAAAACCACAATGAGATAGCAAACCAAGTTGGATGGCTAGAATAAAAAATTCATATAACAAGTGTTGATGAGGATGTGAATAAATTGGAAATTTCATACACTCCCAGTAGGAAAGTAAAATGCTGTAGCCACTTAGCAAAACAGTCTGGCTGTTCCTTAAATGATTGCCATATGATCCAGCAATTCCATTGCCAGGTATATACCCAGGACGAATGAAAACTTATGTCCAAACAAAAACATGTACACAAATGTGTATAGCAGCATTATTCAGAATAGCCAGATTCCTTCAGAATTGAAGGGGAAATCACGACATTCTCAGATAAAAGAAAATTAAGAGAATTTGTCATCACCAGAGCTACCCTATAAGAATGGCTAAAGGAAACTCTCTAAACAGAAAAGGAGAGATAAAAGAAGGAATTTTGAAATATTAGGAAGTAATGAAGAATACAGTAAGCAAAAATATGGGTAGATACAATAGACATTCATTTTCCTCTTGAGACTTCTAAATTATCAGCGATGGTTGAAGCAAAAATTATAACATTGTCTGATGTGATTCTAAATGAATGCAGAAAAAATATTTGAAACAATTACACTATAAATGAGGGAAGGTAAAAGAAGGTAATGTTTTTATACACTTCATTCAAACTGAGAAATACACCATCAGCAGAATCTAATGTCTAATGTCTAAGTTACATGATATATACACACACACACACACACACACACACACATATATATATATATGTAATACCTAGAGCAAACACTAAAAAAGCTATACAAGAGATACACTCAAAAATACTATAGAGGGGCTGGCCCAGTGGTGTAGTGGTTAAGTTCTTGTGCTCTGCTTTGGCAGTTCAGGGTTTGCAGGTTCAGATCCCAGGTGCAGACCTATGCACCGCTCATCAAGCCATGCTGTGGCGGTATCCCATATACAAAATAGAGAAAGATGGGCACAGATGTTAGCTCAGGGCTAATCTTCCTCAGCAAAAAGAGGAAGACTGGCAGCAGATGTTAACTCAGGGCTGATCTTCCTCACCAAAAAATAATTAAAATTAAAATTAAAAAATAAAAATAGAATAGGGGCCGCCCGGTGGCGCAGCGGTTTAGTCCGTGCTTGGCAGCCCGAGGTTCGCAGGTTCGGATCCCGGGTGCCCGCCGACGCACCGCCTGTCTGTCATGCCGTGGCGGCGTCCCATATAAAAAGTGGAGGAAGATGGGCACGGATGTTAGCCCAGGGCCAGTCTTCCTCAGCAAAAAGGGGAAGATTGGCAACAGATGTTAGCTCAGGGCTGGTCTTCCCCACAAAAAAAAATAATAATAAAAAAAAAATAAAAATAAAAATAGAATCAATAAATTGAAATGGAATTCTAAAAAATGTTCAAGTAACCCACATTTATAGAATAGTATACCCAACAATAATAGAATACATATTCTTTTCAAGTGCCCACAAAACATATACCAAGACAGATTACACGCTAGGCCATAAAACAAACCTCAACAAATTTAAAAGAAATTAAAATATACAGAATATGTTCTCTGACCATAATGGAATCAAACTGAAATCAATAAGAGGAAACCTCCAAACACTTGGAAACTAAACAATATACTTCTAAATAATTTGTGGATCAAAAAGAAGTCTCAGGGAAATTTTTAAAAATACATTGAATTAAGTGAAATTGAACATATCAAAATTTGTGTTACATAGCTAAAACACTGCTGAAAGGGAAATATATGTCATCAAATGAGTACATTAGAAAAGAGTTAAATTTTAGAAAGCCTGAATAGACAAATAACAAATAGGGAGATTCAATTAGTGATCAAAAACTTCCCAAGAAAGAAAGGCCCAGGACCAGATGGCTTCACTAGAGAATTCTATCAAACATTCAAAAAAGAATTATTACCAATCCTTCTTAAATTTCCAAAAAATAGAAGAAGAGGGAATACTTCCAAACTCATTTTATGAGGCCAGCATCACCCTGATACCAAAGCCAGGCAAAGACACCACAAAAAAGAAAACTACAGGCCAACATCCCTGAAGAACATAGATGTAAAAGTCCTCACTAAAATACTATCAAACAGAATTCAACAGCACATTACAAGAATCATACATCATGACCAAGTGGGATTTATCCCTGGGATGCAAGGATGGTTCAACATATGCAAATCAATCAATGTAATACATCACATTCATAGAACAAAAGAAAAAAAACCCACATGATCATGATCATCTCAATAGACACAGAAAAAGCATCTGACAAAGTTCAACATCAATTCATAAGAAAAACTCTCAACAAAATAAGGACACAAGAAACTTACCACAACACAAAAAAGGCCGTATATGAAAAGCCCACAACTAACATCATAATTAATGGGAAAACTGAAAACTTTCCCCCTATGATCCAGTAGAAGGCAAGGATACCCACTCTCACCACTTCTATTGAACATAGTACTAGAAGTCCTAGCCACAGCAATTAGATAAGAAAAGGAAATAAAAGACACCTGAATCAGAAAGGAAGAAGTAAAATTATCTCTGTCTACAGATGATATAATCATATATGTAGAAACCCTAAAGACTTAACAACAACAAAAACTGTTAGAACTAATAAATGAATTCAGTAAACCTGTAGGATACAAAGTCAGCGTACAAAAATTAGTCATGTTTCTATACACAACAAACTACCCCAAAAGGAAATTAAGAAAACAATCCCATTGACAATAGCAACAAAAAGAACAAAATACTAGGAATAAACTTAACCAAAGAGGTGAAAGACCTGTACACTGATATAAAACATTGATGAAGGAAATTAAAGATGACACAGATAAATGGAAACACATTTCTTGTTCATGACTTGGAAGAAGTAATATCACTAAAATGTCTATATTACCTAAAGTGATTTACAGATTCAATGCAAGCCCTATCAAAATCTCAATGGCCTTCTTTACAGAAGTGGAAAAAAAAATCCAAAAATCCACATGGAACTGTCAAAGCAATATTGAGTAAGGGGAACAAAGCTGGAAGCATCACACTTCCTGATTTCAAAATATATTTCAAAGCTACATGAATAAAACAATATGGTACTGGCATAAAAATAGACATATAGACCAATGGAACATAATAGAGAGCCCAGAAACAAATCCACACATCTGTCAACTGGATCTTTGACAAGTGTGCCAAGAATACACAACAAGATGTTGTGGGAGTTGTGTGTCAATAAATGGTGCTGGTAAAACTGGAAATCCACATGCGAAAGAATGAAATTAGACCTTTATCTCACACCAGATACAAAAATCAACCCAAGATGGATTGAAGACTTAAACATAATACCTATAATCTTAAAACTACTAGAAGAAAACATAGGGAAAATTTTCCTGATGTTAGTCTGGGAAATAATTTTTTTGATATGATGCCAAAAGCACAGGCAACAAAAATAAAAATAAAGTGGGATTGCATAAAACTAAAAAGCTTCTGCTCAGCAAATAAAATAATCAACAGCGAAAAGGTAGCCTACAGAATGGGAGAAAATATTTGCAGGCCATATACCTGAGAAGAAGTTATATCCAAAATATATAAGGAACTCACACAACTCAATAGCAGAAAAAAAATATATACATAACCTGATTAAATAATGGGTGAAAGACCTGAATAGGCATATTACCAAAGAAGACATATGATTGGACAACAGATACATAAAAGAATAGTATACATGAAAATACATGAAAATGTGCTCAGCATCACTAATCATCAGTGAAGTGCAAATCGAAACCACAATGAGATACCACCTCACACCTGGTAGAACAGCCATTATTAAAACGATAAAAGATAATAAGTATTGTCGAGGATGTAGAGAAAAGGGAACCCTTGTACACTGTGGTTGGAATGTATAAACTGGTACAGTCATCATGGAAAGCAGTATGGAGACTTCTCAAAAAATTAAAAATAGAACTACCTTATGATGCAACAATCCCACTACTGGGTATATAAGCAAAGGAAATGAAATCAGTATCTTGAAGAGATATCTGAACTCTCATGTTCATTGCAGCATTATTCACGACAGCCAAGATATGGATGTCAACCAACATGTCCACTGACAGATGAATGGATAAAGAAAATGTAATATATATGAATATAATGAAATATTATTCTGCTATATATATATATGAATATAATGAAATACCTATTATATATAATGGTGTAATATATAAAGAGATATATATACACACACATATATCGAGAGGAATATTAGTCGGACTTTAAAAAGAAGGAAATCCTGCCATTTAACAACGTGGATGAACCTGGAGGATACTATGCTAAGTGAAATAAGCCAGACACAGAGAGACAAATGCTGCGCGATCTCACTTATACGTGGAATCTAAAATAGTCAAATTAGTAGAAGTAGAGAGTAGAATGGCGGTTACCAGGAGCTGAAGAGAGGAGAAAATGGGGAGATGATGGTCAAGGAGTACAAAGCTTCAGTCATGCAAAATGAGCAAGTTCTGGACACCTAATGCACAGCAATGGGACTATAGTTAACAGCACTGTTTTATATACTTGACATTTGCTAAAAAGGTAGATCTTAGGTAGTCTCATCACAGAAAAAAGGTAACTATGTGAGGTGATGCATATGTTAATTACCTTGATTGTGGCAATTATTTCACAATGTATATGTGCATCAAAACATCACGTTGTGCATATTAAATATATAAAATTTTACCTCAATAAAGATAAAAAATTAATTAAAAAAATTTTTAATGATGTAACTTTAAAAAGTTTCTTATAGAACCCCTCATGAAAAAAAAGAGTAAAATTTTCAAATCAGTAATCTAAGGTCCCATTTAGAGCCAGAAAACAGAGAAAAATAAACCCTAGCAAGAAAAAGGAAGGAAATAATAAAGATAAGAGCAGAAATGAACAAAATTAAAAACAGAAAAATATGGAGAAAATCATTGAAACAAAAACTGGTTCTTTGAAACAATCAGTAAAATTTACAACCCTGTAGAAACACTGACAAAGATAAAAAGAAGACACAAATTGCCGATATCAAGAACAAGACAGAGGCTATCACTGCAGACCCTGCAGACATCAAAAAGACAATAAGAGGATATCACAAACAACTGTACACACACAAATGTGACAACTTAGATGAAATGGACATATTCTTTACAAAACACAAACTACCACATCTCACCCAAGATGAAATAGATCATTGGAATAGGCCTGTAACTGTTAAGGAAATTGAATCCATAATTTATATACTCCCCCAAAATATATTTCCAGGTCTTGATGGTTTTGCTTGAGAGTTTTATGAAACATTTAAGCAAGAATTAACATAAGTTTTACAAAATATCTTCCAGAAAATAGAAGAGGTGGGTACACTTCCCAATTTGTTTTGTGAAACTAGCAACACTCTAATACCGTTATACCAAAACTGGAAAACACAGTGCAAAAAAAGAAAACTATCCTTCATCAATAGAGATGCAAAATCCTTAAAAAAATATTTTAGCAATAAATAAAAAGAATTCTAAATGATGACCAAGTGGGGTTTATTCCAGAGATGCAAGGCTGGTAAATACTTGAAAAGCAATCAACGTAATCCACCATATTAGTAAGTTAAAGAAGAAAATTACATGATCATATCAAGCGATGGAGAATAGCATTTGACAAAATTCAACTTTCATTCATGATAAAACTCTCAGAAAACTAGGAATAGAGGAGAACTACCTCAACCTGATAAAAAGCTTCTACAAAAACCCTACAGCTAATGTGAAACAATGAATGTGTTCTCTCTAAGACTGAGAACAAAGCAAGGATGTCCACTTGCACCACTCTCATTCAACAAAGTGCTGGAATGTCTTAGATTTTACACCAAAAGCATGATCCATAAAAGGAAAACTCGAAAAACTGGATCTCATCAATCTTAAAAACTTTTGCTCTGCAAAAGCCCATGTGAAGAGGATGTAATGACAAGCTAAAATCTGGGAGAAAGTATTTGCAAACCACATATCCATCAAAGGACTAGTATCTAGACTATATGGAGAACTCGTAAAGCTCAACAGTAAAAAAATCCCATTAGAATGTGTGCAAAGACATGAATAGACGTTTCACTAAAGAGAATATGCAGATGGCAACTAAGTACATGAAACTATGTTCTACATCATTATCCATTAGGAAAATGAAAATTAAAACCACAATGAGATATCACTACACACCTATCTGAATGACTAAAATTAAAAAGTGACAACCCCAAATGCTGGTGAGAATACAGAGAAATTGGATCACTCATACATTGCTGGTGGGAATGTATGGTACAGCCACTCTGGGAAACAGGTCAGTAGTTTTTTAAAAATCTTTGCAACTATCACAGGATCCAGCAGTTATACCCCTGGGGATTTATCCCAGTGAAATGAAAACTTATACTCACATAAAAACTTGTACATGAATGTTTATAGGAGCTTTATTTATAATAGACAAAAACTGGAAACAACCCAGATGTCCTTCAACAGGTGAATGGTTAAACAGCGGTACCTCCATGCTATGGAATACTGCTCAACAATAAAAAGGAATGAACTGTTGATACTTGTAACAACCTGGATGGATCCACACGGAATTATGCTAAGTAAGAAAAGGTGATCCCCAAAGGTCACATACTGTATGATTCCATTTAAATAACATTTTTCAAGTGATTAAATTATAGAAATGAAAAACAGATTAGTGGTTATGAGGGGTTAAGTTGTGGGGGTGGGAGGGAAGTGGGAATGACTATAAAAGGGCAACATGGGGGATTTTTGTAGTGACAGAAATGTTCCTGGTTGTGATATTGTACTACAGGTTTGCAAGATGATACCACTGGGGGAAACTGGGTAAAGGGTACATGAGATCTCTCTGTATTATTTCTTACAACTGCATGTGAATCTACAGTTCTCAAAATAAAAAGTTTAATTTTTTGAAAACATCATTGAGGGCTCTATCTTTACCATTCAAAAAAGGGTACTCATATACAGAATATACAAATTACTACTATAAATCGATTAGGAAAAAAACAGAAAAATTCAATAGAAATTAAAAAAAAATTGAAGAAGTACTTCATAAAAAAGGACATCCCAATGGCCAGTGGACATATGAGAAGGTGGTCAACCTCATTTGTCATCTGAAGAACATAAATTAAAACCACAATAAGAATATCTAAAATTCAAATAGGCTAATAATATCATGTTTTGATTATGATATGGAGCAACTAGAACTCTCTTACAAATGGGTACAACCATTTTGGAACATTGTTTAGTACCATCTTAAAAAGAGAATATATGCATACCCAATGACTCAGCAATCTTATTCCTAGATGTACACTCAACAGAAATTCATATATATGTGTTCCAAAAGACATGTGAGAGAATGTTCACACAGCGTGTTTAAAATAGTCCCAAACTGAGAACAATGCAAATGTCCATCAGCAATAAACTGGATAAATAAATTATGATAGATTTATATATTGAATACTCTATAGTAATGGCTTTTAAAGTGTGGTCTATGAATCCCTAGGAGTTCCTGAGACTCTTTCAGGGGATCTGTGAAGTCAAAACTATTTTCAAAATACTAGGGTATCTTTGCCTTTTTTCACCGTGTTGACATTTGCATTGATGATCCAAAAGCAATAGTGAGTAAAACTAGCATTCTAGCCCAAATCAAGGCATTGGCACTAACCGTGCAGTAATTGTACGTATCCCTCACCACTAGGAACTCATAGGAAAAAAAAGTCCTCACTTTAGAATGTCATTGATGAAACAGTACAAAGTATTAATTTTATTAAATCTCAATCTTTGAATATATCTTTTTGAATAGCCTGTGTGATAAAATGGGAAGTATGCATAAAGCACTTCTGAACACCAAAAAACATGATGGTCGTTTCAAGGAAAAGCACTTGTGTAATTGTTAAGAGTCGTGTGCTGAGCTAGCTGCTGCTTGCGTCACAGAACATCATTTTATTTGAAAGAATGACTGACAGACAAAATTATAGTTACTAAGAGTTGAGTATTTGGCAGATATTTTCTTGAAAACGAACAAGGTAAATCTGTCGTCTCAAATAAAACAATTGACAGTATTGCTGCCAATGATAAAACTGAGCTTTCAAATTTCAGATAGTAGAATATTGAAAAACTTGTGTCTGCTTCTGTGAGCTTGACAGTTTCCCAATAGCTAAAGATTTTTCTGATAAGATTGGTGACGTGAACATGATTTTTCCATATTGCATAATGAAATGCGTCAACATTTGGGAGATCTACGTAACCCAGCAAACCAATATTCCCCGTGCATGTCCCGATCCATGTTACCAAATCGTGTATGGGCTAAAACATCTATTCAAAGCACAAGATAGATCAATATATTTTAACATAACAGAATACAAAAATTTCATTGATAGAGGTTTCAAGTAACCCTTAAGAAGCTACTATTTGTTGAGTTTTGGTGTAGCATCAAAGAAGCATATCTATAATTTTCTGAAAAGCCTATTAAAATACTCCTTTCTTTTCCAACTGCATATCTGTGGGAGGCCGGATTTTCTTCATATATTTCAACCAAAAAAAAAAAAAAAACTATTACAACTGATCTGATAAAGAAGCAGATATGAGAATCCAGCTGTCTTCAACTAAGCCAGACAGATATTAAAGAGATTTGCAAAAATATAAAACAATACTACTCTTTTCACAATTTTTTGTTTTGAAAAATACAGTTGCTCATTGAAAATGCTATTTATGTTTACACATAATGGGTTTATTACCATTATTTTAAAATGAATTAATAAATGCATTATTTTTAAATTTTTAATTTCAAATAAGGTAAATATCAATAGATACAATCTACATAAACAAAAGCTCTTTGGGGTCCTCAGTAATTTTTAAGATGGTAAAGGGGTCCTGAGATCAAAAAGTGTGAGAGCTGTTGCTCTACCACTAAGAAAATAAATAAACTACTACTTCATGCAATGACATGGATAAATTTCACAAACAGTTTGGAGTGAAATAAGCCAGACAGAGAGTATATACTATGTTACTTCATTTATATAAAAGTAAAAATGTGGAAAGCTAATGTATGATAGTAGATGCCAGGAGAGTGGCTACTTTTGGGGAAGAGAGGGCTAGCGACTAGAATGGGTGCTTCTGAGGTGTTATTAATGTTGTATTTTTTTATCTGGGTCATGGTCACATGTTTACTCTGTTAAAACTCTTAAATCTGCATATTTGTGATTTGAACACTTTTTTCTATGTATGTTATATTTCAATAAAATTAAAAAGTGTTATCAGCAAAGACTCAAAAATGTAAAAACAATATAGTTTTTAAAACCCCGTTTCTGTTTTGGAGTAGTGGGAATGAAGTGATTTCTTTCTTTTTCTTTTCTCTCCTTTTTTTTTTCAGTTTGCAAAATTTTCCTTAATATTGCTGTTATGTGTTTATACACATTTATAAGCATAGCAATCATTTTGAGTGTCGCAAATGGTATAAAATTCTGACAAATTTGACTAATTTTACATCTAAGGCACAAGCCCAGACTTCTTTCTAATACGATGCTCTGGAGACATGCAGCAGGAGAAGAGAACTCTTGGGGGAACCTTGGACACAAAGCAGCTGCCATCAAATAGCAAACGTGCAATCTTGCCAAAGAGTGATGGGTCTTGTCCGGATGGCCCCAGGCGGTTAAGTGGGACCAGGGTAAGGAGTTTGAGGCAGGCGGACTTCAGCAAGATATATGAAAAGATATCCAGACTTCCGTGTTGTTCTGAGTGTCGCTAAATGAGAGTGTAGGAAGTAGAAAGAGTAGAAATCCAGACACCTTGGTTCTTGGCCCTTACTAGCCACATTCCATGGGCAAATCACTTAATATTTCTGAAATTTGATTTATCTTCTATGAAATGAGGTTAATAGCACCCCTTCTGTCTATTCTGAAGAGATGTTATGGAGATAGGATGAGAGAGTAGAATTGAAGTACTTCATAAACTGAAAAAGGTCACTCAGAGAAACTCTGGGTGGAACTCATAGATGAGATCAGTTGAAAAAATTGACTTAGATGGATCTCTTCAATGAATGGTTATAGAAAATGCTATATGAGTTCAGTTATGAATAATCTTTACTCTTCAAATAAATACACTGTCTACAATAGCTGTAGCCCAGGGATGTTTATACCCTTGCTCAGATACTCCATTTCCAGCTTCAAATTTACTCTCTGTTGTTAAGTTCAGCCAACATTCATTGTCCACCTACTATTTTCCAGGCACTGGAGTACAAGGAAGAACCCCATCTGGTTTTGTGGAGCATAATGGAAGAGACAGTTATAAGCTGACCTGTTGAGACAGAGCTATGCACAGGACATGGTGACACAGGACACAGGAAGCACACAGAAGAGGCATGACCATGTTCAGAGAAGGCTCCCTGGTTAAGATGTTGCTTTAGCTGAATCTTGAACGAAACATTTTAAATAGAAGCCTGATGGGATCCCATTAGCGTTTTTGATAACTCACTTTGGTAGCAATTTGAAGGATGGATTTAATGAAGGCAAGACTGGAAGTAGGGAGCCCCCAACAACACTATCATGATTGTACAAGTGAGAGTTCACATGGTGCAATGAGTGAAGTGGAAGAGCCAAATTCAAGAATTATATGAAAAGTGAAATTAGGAATTGGTGACTGTATAAGAGGGTAAGAATTACTCCAAAATCTCTGGTTTGCCTAATTGAGTGAATTAGATTAGGTAGACTAAGAAAAATTAAGAGAAATCACAAAAACAAGAGAAAGAGCGGGTGATATGAGGACATGTGGAATTAGAAGTGTCAAAGGTAAAGCTGCACATCCCTAGAATAAAACTCAGGTTCAAGGTCCAAGGTCAATACAGATTTGTGAATCATGAACAATCAGATGATAGATAAACCCTGAGAGATGATAAGTTCCCTCACAGAGAGTAAGTACAGAGAGGAGATTGACGAGACAAGGTCAGAAACCTGGAGAACACGAGAGAAGTTCAGGCCAGGAAAAGAAGGGTTAGAGAGGTTTAAGAAAAATCAGTACCAGAAATGTCATGGAAACCAAGGGCCATTTAACCATAGTGAATGCATCGGACAAGTCCTGTAAGGTGAGGCCTGAAAATGCCCACTGGATTTGTTTGTAGAAATTGGTCATCGGTAATTTCTGCAAGCATTATTTCAGAGGCATGATTAGACAGCAACGAATCAACTAGAGATCTGGAGATAAGGAAATGGAGACAATGAATATAGACAATTCATTCAAGAAACTTGACTCTGAAGATAGAAAAAAAAAAAAGAGGTGGGAGCAGGGCCATAAGCTAAAATAGGAAGGATACGACTCAATTATATTACTAGGCTGAGGAGAACTTGGCAGTAGATGGAAGAAGGTTGAACCAAAGGAAAGAGAAAGGTCACTGATGGTGCAGGTTCTTTGGAATAAGGGAAGAAAGGATGGGATCAGCAGCCCATGTAGAGGTTGACTGAGCAGTGGAGAAGGGAGAGGCTCCTTGCTCAGAGGCTGGAGGGAAGGACTTGAGGATGGGTGCAGATGTGCGGGAGTTCATAATTGGAACACTGGAAAGTGAGGTGGTTCATACCTGATGGCTTCTAGTTCCAGGGTGGAGTAGGAGGCACCTCTCCTACTGCCTCCCCAGGAGCTAAGTAAGGGTCATGAACAGAATGGTGAAGATTTGGAATAGTGGATTAAGAGGATGGAAGGGGGAACTCACCAAGGGCACACTGACAGATTATCTAAGGGTATTGATAATCCAAATATCTATTATTCCTTGGTCTGTTCTCTCAACATTACATCCAATTAACTAATGTGCACAGAGCACTTTACAAATGACAAAGGAGTTTCCATATGCATTATCACATTTAATACTTAGCCTCCTGACAAATTTGTATAATGATTATTCCCATTTTACAGAAGAGGAAAGTGAGGATAAGTGACTCCATCAATATAGGAAGTGGCAGTGCTGGAAGATGAGTCCTTGGATTCTGCCACTGTGTGCATCTCCCCTACATGTGTTTCCACCCTGTGCATCTCCACAGTGCTAAGCAGACATTACTTTTCTATTGGTCTTTGAGAACTTTCAAGTTGTCACACTCAGTATGTGGAGACAGGAAGAGGGTGATTTAGGTTGGTTCAAGGGCAGAGGCCCATCTGCCTGGGCAGAAGTGAATGTGGCACATCGATCAGGGACAAATTCAGAGCAGAGTTTTGCATCGCTTATCAGAGCTAAATAGCCTTTGCTTAGCAACTGCCTGTGCATTAAGGAGTTTGAGAACCTTTGAAGTAGAACAAAGGGCCTCTGAAGGCCACTGGGAGATTTGAGAGAGAAAGTAGAGCCTGTGCCCTGCTCTCTCAGTGCCTCCTTAGGGAAGAGTTTGACTGCAGGACACAGATCAGAACTTGGAATGGGAAACAGGGCACATCCCACCTGGAGGGTCACCTCTAAGTGAGCTGACCTCAGCTTGGTGGTGCCCCCCTTAGCCAGGGGCACCCCAGGGTCTGGCCAGCTGCTGGTGACCCTCCTATCCAAGCTGTCCCACAGGAAACGCCTGCTGTCCACTGATGACAGTCATTACCCTGGTTTGTTTAAAGCATCATTAGTCGTGTAATCACAGTTGAGTGGCCTCGCAAAAACGAGAAAGGCCAACATCTGAAGGCAGCCCCTCAGATCCTGCTCCGAAAGTTAGTGCCAAGATTACAGCTATAGGTCCTGGCCTCTCCAGCCAAGCACCGTACCTGCCGGGTCTGGACTAGACTCAGGGGTGAAGAACCGCAAGTCTTTATCTGCTCTGTAGCTACCATGCACTGATATATCACGCATCTCCTTTTAATCCTTTGACTCGCCATTTCCACTGCTAGTAATTTATTCCAAGGAAATCGTAAGATACAGGCACAAATATTCACTGGACACATTTGCCACCATCCTATTTATAGTAGCACAAAAAGAAACAATTTAAATATGAACACACGGAAGGATGGTTCATCCCTACGAGAGAGTATTATGCAGTCACCACAAATCATGCTCTCACAAAGGCCACCACTGGCCCATACAGCAACTCTGTGTCCCCTTTGGGTGGACACCATCCTGGACCTGGATGGATGACTTGAATAGTGGAACAAAGGCTGGATTTCAGCTTCCTTTTGCCACTCTGGCCAGATGCCCTCGTGTACAATCTACACAACCATTCACTGTAGCCTGCGTGTCAAAAAAAAATTAATGATCTGGGACCAGGTTTTTATGTATTGAGATTTTTAAAAGGAGGTTAGAGAACAGTATGCTAACAACTATTAAATCTGTGTAGATGTGTATAGAAGAGAAAAAACAAAAGAAATTACAGTGTGCTAGTCATTAGTGCTGTTTGCCAAACATTTCCAGTTCTCTCCTTCTGTAGGAACATGGCACAACCATCCTTCCTGCTACCTTTGAGCTAGGAGAGGCTGGGGAGAATGTGCAGAAGCTTTAAGGGCTCATGAGCAATTTGCTAAGCTCTTTTTTAACTGCCATGGCAACACTCAACGTTCTAGATGATGGCTGCTCCATGAGCCAGTGTTGCTGAGTAAGGACATGACACAGCAGACTCCGGGCCAACTCACAATGCTCTTGTAGTACAAGTGAGAAATAAGTCTTTGCTATTTTAGGCCAGCTAGATTTGGGGGTGTTTGTTACTCCAACATAACCTAACTTTTCCTGAATAATACACACACCAAAGACGTTAGGAAGGGTTATAGTGGATTTGCATTAAAACACATAAAATTCATATGGATTCATGTTTGTGATCAGTGGAAACAAGATCAAGAGAGCTCCAGTGGAAACAACTGTGAGATGAATTAACTACTACGAACTAAAAGCTGGAAGAGTTTGAGCAACAAAATAAATAACAGGCTTAATGGATTTTAGCCCAAATTATAAAATAAATATGAATGAGTCCCTATTGATATAAATAAAAGATTGAATAAATAAATTAATGGGAGAGAAGAGACAAACCTTCCTTACAGAAGAATTTCAAATAATATATGTAGATACTTCCCCTACCAGGAGGCAGAGTTTAATTACTCACTCTTGTAAGGGTGAGCTGGACTTAATGACTTGCTTCCAAAGAATAGAGTATGGAAAGGGAAAATCAGTAACTTTACGGTGGAGAAATCTAGTAGACACCACTAGGACCCCGTGACGAAGGCTGACATCACCAGTGATGATGTCACGTGGGCATGATGCACCCCTGACCTGATGTGATGCAACAAAAAGGGCACTTCTCCTCTGTGGTCTTCCTTCCCCCAATTCCATAACCCCAGGCTAATTATAAGAAAAATACTAAACAAATTCAAATTGAGCCACATTCTACAAAATTTCTGACCAGTACACCTTGAAACCGTCAAGGTCATGAAAACCTAGGAAAGTCTGAGAAATTGTCACAGACTAGAGGAGACTAAGGAGATATGATGGCTAACCATAATGTGGTGCGCTGGACTGGATCCTGAATTAGTGGGAAAACCGGTGAAAGCAAAATGAAGTCTGGACTTTAGTTACTAGGAACGTATCACTGTCAGTTTCTTAGCTTTGACAAGTGTCCTGTGGTAATGTGAGATGTTAACAACAGGGGACACTGGGTGAAGGGCACACGGCAGTAGTAAATACGAATATGAAAAGTATTCGAAGTAGAAAGTTTATTAAAAAATACTGTACAGTGAAGTTCTCACAATCCTTCCACCAAAGCCCCGTCATGAAACTGAGATAAAGATATGAGTCACTGCTCTCTCAGTGGGACTCAGACCCATGTTTCTCTTGGGTGTAAACAACTCATTGCGTTGGGTGTAATTCTCATGTTTAAAGACAATTTTTGGTAAATCTTGTCCCCTCCAAATTGCAGAAGCCAACCACTTCATCGGACACTTAACAAAGAAATAGTAATCCATCCTCCAAAAGGTGGAAAAGCTGCCTGGTGGATGTACAGAAGGACGGACGGTACAGAATTCACAAAACCACAAATGGCATCATTCCCGATGACTAATTTAAGGGAATTTTAAGAGTATTGTTGACAACTTGATTTCTAGCTTATGAACAGATTTTAAAACTTAACTCCATATAACACAACTCTACTGTAGGCAGTCTTCTTTATAATTTTTTAAAGTTTCTAAATATTCACTGGTAATTCCATAAAGAAAAAGCAATAAGCATGCTGCTTGATTTTAGTGTCAAATCTAGATTTCTTTAGCATCTGACTTTCTCTGGCCAAAGAAGCAAGTGACATGTCCAAATTAAACTCAGGTGGGGTGGAGGAGATTTGCACCCCAGGGATCACACGTTCTCATTGGTCACTCTCCTCCGCCGGTGCAGGCTGAGAGGATGAGGGATTTGATTAACAGTGCCAGGTAGTTGGGTGGCAGCGAGCAACAAGGAAACCATGTCTATGTGAGCCCTTTGCAGTTATCATGCATCCAGTAACTATTATTAATCCTCTTCCCTTTCCCGGCACGCCTGCTCAGGGCTGCAGAGGCACCACCCGCATTACAGTGGCTGGGTTCCCTGCGAGCCTCCCCAGAATAAGTTCCTGGAGGGTATTGCCCATCTCTATCCCCAGGGCCTGGCAAATGGAGGCAATGGTAAAAGTTTGAGAAACTGAAATGAAGCTCACAGATCTTCATCACACCTCTGGGCCAAATTCTATGCAGCTGATCATTCCCTGCAGGGAGTAAAACGCTCCACGTGGGCAGGATTAATGAGACGCAACAGGGCCAGCTGACAACATTTCCGGGTCTGCGAAGGGCGAGGGTCAGGAGCGGGGCAGTTCTGGCCCTCACTCCCACTGCCACATTTCAACTGTCTGAAATTTGGTATTGTCCTGGTTGGGAAACATTCAATAAACAGATTACCTACAGAGTGTTTCTACTGTGCCTTATCCATAGAAGGCTGACATGTCTGCCTTTAAATATAGGTCCTAAGTGGAGACTTTGTTTTCGTTAGATGACAGAAGCAGCTGATGAGAAAACCATTGCTTTCCCTGTTTGTGGGTAAATCATATATAATATCTACATGTGCACCCGTAAAATGTTAGCAGCCCGTTATGAAGAAGACAATGTGTGCCAAGTGACAGAACAGCGCGGGCTCTGCACCAAGCGGTGGTGGTGGTCGAGGGGTCTTTGGGGATATCCATTTGGACGACTCAGGCCAGGAAACGCTCTTTTCTCCAAGTGCCCAGATAATTGTACTTTTCTCTGCTATGGAGACACAGCCCCTGGATTCTTAATAAATGTCAAGCAACACCAGAGTAATAATCATATTTCCAGCAATAATGACAAACAACTGGTGCTCGGAGTGGGTGAAGAGGGACCAGACCACCCCAGCGCAATTCCTCTCTTGTTAAATTCACTCACATATTAATTCTTAAGATGAACGGCGGTTTCTAATTTGTCTTTTTTGAACTGTGATGTTTTTATTAAATTCAATCGTCATGAGTACATGGAGGATGACTACTTAAAAAAAAAAACACTCTGGTGTAGCAAAGAACAAGAGCTTTGGAACTGTAGGTACCAGGCCTTCTCGAGGAAGCCACCCTCCCTCCTCTCTGCCTCCTTCTTGGGCATCAGGGCCTCCATGAGGCTCAAATGGGAAGTGTCACTTCGTTGATCTTACCTGAATTCAGCCCGGTCTCACCGTGTTTCTGGCAGCCTCATCCTCAGAGGTAAGGCTCACGGAGGCACACGCCTCCTCAGGCAGGGGCAGGTTAGGCATTACGAGAGGGGGTCTGGGTGAGAGGTGAATGTGAGTATCTACCTTGAGGGTTCACAACCCATGGAAACATCTTCCCCTGAACATGTATTCAGACTTGAGGTTACTGTTATGGAGTGAATTGTGTTCCCCCCAAATTCGTATGTTGAAGCCCTAACTCCTAGTACCTTAGAATATGACTGTATTTGGAGACAGGGCCTTTAAAGAGGTGATTGAATTAAAGGAGGCTGTTAAAGTGTGCCCTGATCCAGTCTGGTCAGGGTCCCCATAAGAAGGGGAAGAGATACCAGGGACGTTCTCAGAGAGAAGACAGCCATCCACAGGCCAAGGAGAGAGGCCTCGGGAGAAACCAAATCTGCCACATCTTGATCTTGGATTTCCACCCTCTGGAACTGTGAGACAATAAATATCTGTTGGTAAAGCCCCCCGTCTGTGGTGCTTTGTTCCGGCAGCCCTGGCAACCTAACACAGCTTCTTTCAGGCCAATTAACACCTCGCACTGAGGCAGCCTGGACACTGCAACTGACATTCAAAGAACGACAACTAATGGGGACTGGAGTTTATGGGGAGGGTTCCTTCTTTAGGCTTTAAGGAGAGAGACAAGGCCACCTGGTCAGGACTGCCCCCTCACTGCCCGCCTCTGGAGCGGAATCTTTGGCCCAAGCTCTGAGGACAGCGCTGGCTGCATTCTGGGCCCGTACCAGGAGCTTTCTGAGGGCAACCCAGACCACATCCCTGTCCCCCAGGATGCCTCCTACACCCGCATACCTCGGCTCTCTTGGGGGCCACACTGGGCCTTGCTGGTAGGTGCCCGCTGTCGGGCTGCATGTGGCTCAGGGGTAATCTAATCAATACCACCACCCACCCTTAGGCTAGGCCCTCATAGATATGGCCATTGTGAATGAAAAATAGACAGCTGTGGCCGCACAGGGTCATAGTCAGGCTGGAGAGGGCTTAGCAGGCTTTCAGAAGGGGCAGTGTCCTTAGAGTAAAGGAGAAGCTATTGGTCCAGTGGAAAGGGGGCTCTTCCAAGCAGACAGGACCACATTTGCCCAAGGGTAGAGATGGGAGAAGGCAGGGCACATTATGACCAACCATGGAAGTGGGTCTGGTTGGAGCAAAGACTCTGTGCAAGACTGCGGCAGGAGATGAACTTGGAAAAGCAGTGAGGGTCGGACTTCTTGCACTGTGGTCATAGGTCTGAGTCCTATCCTGGACAGTGTGGGAACAAATGATGGTTTTGATCAAGGACATGACATGATCAGATCTGATCTTACAAACTCACAGTGCGGGTGGCATAAGGTCTGCTGGCCAGGGACCATCTGCTCTCTTCTCCCTATGTCTCTGTTCTCAAGCACCTCTGCCCCTTGGCAGAAGCCTAATTGATGGGTGAGGAAAAAACAGATGAACTATCTTGCCTCTCACTCTACAATGGAAGCCAGAAAGCTTGGGCACAGTGTAGATGCTTGACTGTAAGTCTTTATAGACTGCTTATTTATGACCTTAATTCCCCAGGAATTGACTTTCTTCTTTTATTATTATTTTTCCTGATCTCATTTCTTTATTTTATCACATGTATCCCCATCTAAATGTACCATAAATCCTCTGGGGAGTGAGTCAGGATATAAATAAATACATGAAATTAAGTTAAGATAAACTGGATATGATACTCCAGTAATACCAAGCCAGCTGTTGACCCACAAGGCAGATGGTCACAACTGTCCCTCTGCACCTGGAGGGGCTCCTCCCTCACCACCAATCTTCCCTCACATCCCTCCTCCTCCCGTTCCTCCTCGAGTCTCAGCTCAAACTTCGCCAGGAAGCCTGACTTCGGGCACCCCTTGAGCCTTACACTTCTTGTTAGGGGGTAATTATTTCACTGCCTAGAACGTGAGACTCGCAGGTCAGGAGCTGTGCCTTTTCTTGTCAGTATCCCTTGACCTTAACCCAGGGGCCTGGGACATGGTAGGAAATCAATGAACGTGCCCGGAACGCTGAAGGAGGGAATGATCAGAGCAGAAATGGGTGTTTAGTAGACGAGAGAGAGATGGAGACACAGATAAAGATGCAGATGGAGTCACAGACATAGACGTATTTTCTGATCCCCTAGAGAGCTTGCAGCAGCACTTGATAACTGGCACCTGTCACCCTCCCCCTGGACCCCCCTTCGTTTGATCTCTGTGCTCCACCTATATGGACCTCTCTCTGTTCTCAAATATACAGACTCATTCCCACCCTCAAGCCTTGGCCCAAGCTGGTCCTTTTCGGGAGTTCTCATTCCCCAGGTGTTGGACGGCCACTCTTTCCTCTTGACTTTATTATCACTTCCAACCTACGGCAATCACCAACCTACGGCAGTCTCCAGCGTATCATCTATTTCCTTCAGATTATGTCACCCTGTCTACTATTTTCTCATCTATTCCCTTTTGCTTACAGTCTGTTTCCCCAAACGAGAGCAGACGCTTCATCTGTCCCCCTAGTCCGTACAGCAGGTCCTAGACAGAGGCATCCACGTGTCAGGAACCATTAGCAAGAAACGATCTGAAGCATGCTCTTTCAATTGCACTTCTGTTTTACTCAAGGACCTCAGCTCCCCCCATTATCACTCCTAATTGTCCTAGTAAGTAAACTAGCACCCAAGGACCCCTGAGCCTTACTCCCGGGCTACCCAGGACTGGACTGCCCTGCTTCCTTCTGCTGTCTCCTCTCTCTCCTTCACAGTCAGTCTCTCCTCCCCTCTTTGCAGGCCAAAGAGTAAAGTTTTCACCAACCCCCATCAATGACAGTGAAGGGAGGAAAATTTCAGAATTTCCTGTTCTGGGACTTTGAAAGACTTTTTTAATTAACCAAAATGGTTTCTCATAATAGATGGGTCCCAGGCGAGAGCGCGGCTGTAACTCACGCGGCAGGCGCCCCTGGCGGAGCTGGAAGCGGGGGCCTAGCGGGTTGTGAATGGCAGCAGCGCGTCAGGAGGGCCCCAGACTGATTCTCCCTCCACCACCATCTGCCGTTTTATCATTTACACAGTTTGGGACACTTTGTCTTGTGAACTCTAAAGCATTTTTGCATTGATGAATACATTTAAGTTTTAAATATTCAAATTTAGAGAATTAAACAAAAACATGTGCTTCCCCCATCCATAACTTCTAATATTTAAAAACTGAAAGCATTCCTGGGATGATGATACCTTTCCCCAAACACAACATTAGTTTTTGGAATGCAGGTATGCCTCACATTAAGACATCCAATATAGAAAAATCTGAACTTCAAAGTAGACTCCTGGGTATAATTAGCCTTTAAAGTAAATGACTGTATTCAGTTTTCAAAAGGATTCAACCCAAGAATCCTTTAAATTGCCAGGTTCCTAAATTAATTTCAAAACTGTTTTAATTTACAAAATCTTGATATATACAGATATATACTTTTTTTTTTCAGAAACCCATCTACTGTGATTCTTCTTGCATCCTGACCTAGGGAGGTAAATAACCAGACTAGAAGGATTCCTTAAATGTAGGGACCATGCATTATTCATTGCTATACTCTTAGCAAGGAATGCTCTGTCTCTTCTATGAATTTTGTTGAACTACTTTGTCAAATTGCGTATGATGAAGTGTTTATATACATTAAAATATTGTGGTTTGAACTGCAGTCTTGGACCTTAAGTTACTTTGAAATATTCCTCAATGATAGCCATTATATATGGCATACAAACACAGCCTGATTTTGTAATAAAATAAAATACTATAGATGAGAAAAGAAAGAAAATCAGTAAATCACTGGCAGAAGGGGGTGAGAAGATCAATCTCTTCAGACTAGACATTTCTGTGTGGGCAGAAGTCTTTGGAGAAGGAACTGAGAACCATCCCTAAGGACTTTTCAGAGCAACATGATTTAGATTCGATGTGCCTTTCAGTCGTCAGTGGTCATGACCTCACGGTGAGAACCTTCCATTGATTTGTGGAACTTGCATAACCTCAGTGCCTGCTGTCTTGGAGAGGTTTCAAACTATTGTCTTGCTGGCAAAAGCAAAACAATTTTAATCCCATTTCTTGAGAGGCCGAATGACCAAAAGAGAGCTCAAAGAGGTGGCTTTGGGCCACACTCAGGTGGCAGAGCCTGTGGAAACACGGTGCTTTTGTGGAGCATCTCCTAGTGCCAGTTACAGACGAGGGTGTGACTACGAGGCAGGACCACAAGCCAGCCATGGGACAAAGTGAGTTATTGTCAGTATTGATTATTTATTGTATGGATGTCAGTATTGATTATTTATTGTGTAGACTTGGCATTCTTAGTAAGTCTTGATATAGTAGACTATGTTTTAAGAATAAACAATCGAAAGGAAAATTCTGGTAGAGAAAATTCTATCTGCTAGGTGAGGTAGGCACTTGCTGCACATTAAGAGAAGGTCACCATCATTTGATTTTAGCAGTGGGATCCCTTGGTCAGGCCAGGGTCTCTGCTAGCCTAGCCACTGTCCTTTGCATGAATTAGAAAAAGGACGAACAAATGAGAAGAGGGCACCTTTCTTCTGGGTGGATGCAGACCACACCACAGCTCATGGCTTGCTAGTAGAGCTCGGACAGAAGTCAGGGCCCACCCTCAAAACTGCCCATCTCTATGTGTCCCACATGGGTCAGATTCCTTGCTGTGATGCCACTGCAGGCAGCAGTCCAGCCAGCCTTGCATCTGCCACCAGTCACTGTGCAATGATGCCTGTCCCCTGCCCGCCCCAGGAGACCAGCCTCTCTCTGCTTGGACTGTGGGGATGTCTGTACCCACAGTGATGAGCAGTTAGTGGTTCAGCAGGCTCTACCCATGGCCAAGCCCTGACATTGATCTTTTCAAGAAGACAAGGGACAGTCTCTCTTAGGCCACTGTATTCTCTCTGCATTTATCTGAATCTTGTTCACACAAAACTGAGGGCCTGGATCCAGCATCACCTAAATCCATCCCTGGAAAAATCATCCAAGAAGTGATTGAGGACGTTCAATATCATGAGTGGAGCCTTTTCCTCCTCACTAAACAGGCGGCATCAACTCAGTGCTCACACTGCCCAGTGTCTCCACGAGAGAAGATGGCGGAGGTGGGCACCACGTCCACGGAGCTCTCGCATTAAACTGTAAGCTTTAGTCAAAAACGGGCACTCCAGGATTCGATCAGGATTGTTTAAAGAATGAAAGCTTGGGGGCCTGGGGCCTGGTGGCTTCTGTCTTGGGAGCCTCCTTTCCAGAAGATGTCTGGGGACTCTGTGAGTCCCCAGGACTCCTTCAGGAAGGGTCCTAATCTGACCAGGTCACTGTACTTAGCACTACAACAGGCTTATTCCAGTTAGCATAGCTCATCAGAAACCAAGGGGCTGCCCTAGAAAAGCAGAAAAATGTGAACTTGCAACCAAAGAGGGCTGGACTACCAGCTTGATCTGTGCATCTTCTCTCATTCCCGTGTGTGGAGGGACATGTGTGTCACCTGCTCTCAGCAAGTCATTGGTTATAGTCCTCAAACCTCACCTGACAGAAAGGATACATTGAATTATTTGACCTAAAATGCCTTTAAAGGGCAAACTCAACTAGAGAATATGTTACAGAAAGTTTTCAGAAAAAAAATCAGTTGTGATATTTTTAAATGCAAAGAACAGACATAAACAAACATATTAAATCAAATGATCAGATGAGAACAAAAGCACAAAGCACAGGAGCAAAGATATCAACTCAACACTGTGTCATATAGTACCATAACCTCACAAAGATCCAAACCTGAACCTCAAAACGGCAACTTCAATAGCAAAATGTCTGCTTTGTTGAAGAAAAAAACAAAAGCTATGTTGCTCTAAGCAGTTTTGAAATGAATATCTGATTCCAAACTTCCCCTGTGCATATAATCGCATGCTAATTTACATTTTAATTACTTCGTAAGAAATCAAAAGCGTTTGTTGACAGTAGAACATAATGTCAACTTCACGGTGCACTGTTGGTGGATGCTTAATGAACTTAATTAGATAATTAGTGATGTTAATTATCCTTCTGTTATGAAGATAAAGATGTCTCACATAGGAAGCACTTGGTAAAGAAACATCATTAAAGGTATCAGTGTTTGCTTTCTTCATTTACTTCTACTTTTCAAACTCCTGTAACAGGGACTTGTGATAGACTAGTAACATTTAAGATTTCCTTAAAATGGAAAAGGAAAAGCCGCTGTCTCCATCAGCCCATCTTTGTCCTTCCCCCTCATTCTGGATACTAATGCTGTGTTGGTGATGCTCTGCTTTTTCAAATCCTCTGCTGTCAGGACCTATTGACTGTGATGTGACGGGTGCATTCTAACATCGATTATTTGCAGAATGGGATGTGTGAGTGTGTGTGCATGCGTGGGTGTGTGTGAGTCAAAGGAAGAGAAGAAATGAGAGAGAGAGCCCTAACTGAGTGCCCAGACTACTGGAAGAAAACCTAAAGGGCTAATTTAATTCCTCCCATTGCCCAGGCCTGGCTGCATTCCCATGACCCTACAGTGTTGTGTCCCCACCTCCATTACCAGGATGCCTTGCTGCTGTGGGAAGGTCCCTGCTGGGTGCAGTGTTAGAATGCATCTGCCTGCAAGGTCTATGACACCTGCTACATAGACTCTACTTTCAGTTGAAATGAAAAAGGGAACTTCAGAGGTTTAAGAAATAAGATACTGGACTTCATCATTTTTCCTTTCTTGCCCCTGAATACCAACCACCACAACCAGAGGGTAAGGAAGTCCTTTCTAGAAATAATCCTAGTCCGTCCACACCATGAAGAACTCCAAGGCCAGGCTGGGGAGAGTGGCATTATTTTTAGGGTCAGTGATCTTGGGAAAAGCATCAAGAGAAAATAAGTCATTGGCAACCTTGCACACTGCAATTAAGAAAACCAAGACTCCATTTAGTAGAAGGTCTTAGTAATGGTGCTTGCATCAGTGGGGCAATTTACACTTTTCAAAGTCTTTTTTTAAAAATCATACTTTCATTTGTTTCTGAGTGGTTTCATTCCTCTAACAATAGTCCCATTTAATTACTTGCTCGCGAGACTTTTCCCACCATCAAACGCAACTGGGTTTCCAACAACACAGCACTGTGATTTTTCATAAAGTCCGTGATGTGAGGTTTTCTGAATCACTCTTCTCTTTTCTATGGTTTTCATTGGTTTTGTCCCTCCAGCCCCCTCCTCTCCTGATGTGCTGACACGGGCTGTCTTTCTGCCCTTCTGCCACAACAGTGAAAACGTATTATCAAGATCTCGGCTCTTTCTAGGTCCTCTCGCCC
The DNA here is from genome assembly GCA_031878705.1 of Tapirus indicus. NCBI lineage: Eukaryota > Metazoa > Chordata > Mammalia > Perissodactyla > Tapiridae > Tapirus > Tapirus indicus. The sequence goes on from CM062921.1 coordinate 80,357,809, forward strand.
CTTCAATTTTAGAAGTCCTCCTGTGTCTTAATTTTACCCCAAATTTAGGCCACCTGCTTCCAAACATCTCTCTCACCAGCATATTCATCTCCTGGGAAAGTCCTTTCTCTCTTGCCCACAAACATCATGTTGAATTCACGCCAAATTTAAGTAAAAATAGTTCATGCGAAAACCTCTGAATTTCAGATTTTTAAAATTTCCTACATCCTCGTAAAGATCTTTGACTTTAACTCCTGGACGTCTCTGGGAATTCTAACTTCTGTTTTCACAGTGGGATTTTAACTCCCTCAGCTGTTACCCTCGACTCTACCACTTCCCCTTCATTTCAAAGCCCATTCCATTCCATTTTCAAAAATCTCTTCTCAGCCCGGGGCTCTCCTGACCCATGAGACTTTTTCTTAGGTGAGGCTGAGGCTTCCATCTCAAGCGCCATCCTCCCCCTGAAGGCAGAAGTGCCCGACCTCGTCCTTGTCAAACCTCGCCCTCCTTCCTGAAACAGGGACAGGAGGCTCTCAGAGGCTCACCGCGCCTTCAGCCTCAGCAAGACCGAAATCACTCCACAAGCGTGCCAGAAAGTAGGACCAAGAGCCGCTCGACGGCGACCACAGCGGCGGCCGATGCCTCCGAGTCTGCGCCCTCGCTGCCTCTTCCGCAGCTTTTATTTCAGTTTCATGATTTCTTTAAAGAGAAAATAAGTACATAGAAACATTTACACACGAAATGATATGAGGTCTGGGATGTGCTTTCAAAATTATTCCTTGCAAGGAGGAAAGTGGGTAGTGATAGAGGTGAGACGAGATAGGCCATGAGTTGAAAACTGTGGAAGTTAAGTAGACGGATAGATACATGGGGATTCATTTTATTCTTTTCTCTACTTCTGTAGGTGTTTGGAAATTTCCACAGTGATTTTTAAAAGAGATAATGGGTAAAGTGCTCAGAGTGGACAGTCAAAAAAATGTCATTTCCCTTGCTGTCACCCCATCACTGGTCTCAGCCAGCATCTCGTCCTCGGCCAGGGGCAGGGTTGCTCTGTGGCTGGGGGTGGGAGGCAGTGGGCCTGGACACATATTCAGGGAAGTAGCTGATGGCAGGTCCACAGTCACCCTGTCCATGCAAGTGTCCAGTCTCTGAGATCTTCAAGGCCCCCAGGTGTGGGCACTGCCGGTCTTACAGGAGGCCCTGGTGTGTCTGGGTGGGCAGGGGGCTAGCCCACAGGACAGCCTTTACAGGACACCAGGGGCCTTGGAGCAAACGTCTAGTGCTTTCATATCCTTGCCAAGGCAGACAGAATTCCTCCAAAAAGCTTGTCTTTGGGGTTTCAGCAAATGCAGTGTGCCACTCTCTGGCTTTTGGTGCCTTCTCGTTCCTTCTGGTAAATCTCATATGGCCCTGGCTTCCCTCCGTGGGCCATTTCAACCTTCTAATACATGGCTTTGAAAACAGCAACTGGAAGCTTGCTCAGCTCTCTCCAAAAGCCATGGAAGCATGGCGGACACAGAGCCTGGCGCTGCTCCACAGGGTCTTGCTCCCCTAGAAGCCCCCTAAGCTGTGCTCAGGTGAGGCCCACCTGGCCCCAGCATGGAACAGCTGTCCACACGTGTACAGTTGATCTCAGGAGGGAAGTGGGGCAAAACCCAGCTCATGCTTTGCCGAATAAGACGGGTCAGGTGGCTGCGCCCACCCAGAGGAGCTCCCACCACTTTATAGGCTAGAAGAGGCCCTGTCCTCTCAACCCCCTTCCTCTGGCTCGTTCCTCCCATTCCCTGCAGCGCCAGCAGAACGATCTGTATCCCACACCACCCGCACCCGGGCACCCCCTCTTCTCACGGCCTGATTAAAAAGGCCTTGAGCCAGGGCCTCTGTCCTTGGTGGCCCTCTTGTTTTGCTCATCTCAGCCTCAGTTAAAGAGAACTCTCTGGTGTGCTCTTTGCTCTCCACTGCTCCCACCACTGCCACTGCAACCCCCACCGTCTCCTACCTGAATGATGCCACCGCCCCCAGCCCGAACCCTCCCTCAAGGCCCCAACTTCCAGTCTAATCCGTACAAACAGAAATGCGCTTAACCCCCTCTATGGCCTTGGCGCCCCCCCCGACCTCGCCTCCTTGGCTGTCCTGCCACCTGTAGCTCCCCGCATCGTCCCTCTGCTCACGACCTCCCACATTTTCATCCTCACAGCCCCTTCTTACCCGGCCCCCAGCTCCCGTGTCCCGTGTACCTATTTTCTGTTTGCTAACGCTTAAAAAAAAAAAAACACAGAGGATGACATACCATGTATTTTGGAATAATTTTGGATTTACAGAAAAGTTATAAAGATAGCATAGAGAGTTCCCATCACCCTGTTAGCTGGTTTCCTCTGATGTTGACATTGTACATTGCCATAGTGTGCCCGTCAAAACTAAGAAACCCACATCAGTTGTTGATGTGTTTTTCAACTTGTTTTTAAACAAAAAAGCCTGAAACTGAGCAGGTGAGCAAAGCCGTGCCCACTGCCGTGAAGAGCAGCAGCTGGCAAGAGGGCGCACTCCGGATTTCTCCAAGCTGAGGGTGGACCTAATCCAGCAGCTGCCAGGACACCCTCGCTGGCCTTTGGTGGCCTCGAGGGAGCCCAAGGTCCCAACCTCTGACAACAGGCTGACACCCACAGCCTTCACCCCGGGAGAGACCGTGACTTCACAATTTGATTCCAGAAGGGGCTTTGATGGGGGTCAGGGGAAGAAAAAAGAGAAATAGCTTCTATCATATCAGCCCTGCCTCAAAGTTCAGCTCACCTGCCAAGAAGAAAACATTTCTACTGAAAATGAAGATAGGTAAGAGGAATTAGGAGTCGTACATTGTATGTCTCACTCCAAGGACCAATTTATCAGTGCTGTAGAGCTGTCAGTGCTGACATGATAAGGAATAACACCACATGAATAATGTTTCCTCCAAAAGCAGCTCCTTTAATTACAAGCCTCTTCTTTCCAGAAGAGAGACAGAAGATGCAGAAACACCAATTTCATGCACTTGTGCCTAAATAATGTCTCCATGCTGCTTTTTCCAGATGGCGACCTTCTCACTGGAGGGACTAATGATGTGGGCATATTTAGGGAAAAACCAATAACGGAGTCTTTAACCTTCAACAACAAAAAGCGTGTTGTACAAAATGTTCCTTGGGATACATTAGAAAATATCAATTACATTGCTCACTGAGGTGTAATCAGCTGTAATAATCAAAATTAATTTTTAAAAATAATTAAACAGACCCCAGGGCAAATAGTTGATGCTCTTATCCTATGACATCACAGTATGCATATGTACCTGAGAAGTTGTGCCTTCTGTTATGTTAGCAACAAAGGCGTCTGACGAGGATGAGTGATGGATGTGGGGTCTGAAGGCTGGAGGGTTTCATCCCAGCAAAAGGAGGGGGAGGTCCATGCAGCTCCCGACACATTCTTCAAGAACCTCCTATGCACTGGGCACTGTGCCCAGCCCAGAGTGAGTTATTGGTAATAGGATTCTCCAAAGCAAAAATGTAGTTAATTTTTAAAATTGAAAACACAGTCCACTTTGTTTCAAAAATTATTTGTCTTTAAAAATTCCACAAGATATTATAAGCTGTAGAAAGGATAAATAAATCAGGTTGAAGGTAAAATGGGGCTCAAAGAGGAGGGAGAAGCCAGGAAGAGGGGTACGTGCTTGTACACGCACGTGTGTGTACACGTGTTTTGCAGAAGTTTACCCCACCAGGTGTGCACAGGTACAGGAATCGGGCCGTGCTTATGTCTCTGAGCCCCTGAGTGCCAGACCGAAGAGGAAAACATAACAGTGACAGAGTCTTGATGCTCACAAGTTGCTGCGGAAAAGTACCGTTCTTCCTGGGGCTAACAGCTGAGGGAGGCGTCCCCCGTGCTGTTCTCTCTCCATGTCAGTCTGGCCGCGCTGGCCCCTGCTGCCCTAGAACACTACAGTCCACACCTACGTTGGTGCCTCTGCCTGACAGTCCTCTCTGCCTGACCACTCTTTCCCAGAAGGGCACAAGGCTCACATCATTCCTTATTTCTCTGCTCCCACGCCCCCTGCCAGAGAGGGCTTCTGACCACCTCCATCCAACAGCCCAGCACCTCTCTCGCCGCACTCCCTCACTTACCCTGCTCAATTTTTCCTCATTGCAATTAGCACCCCAAACAGTTATGAATTTATTTATCTGCTTATTTTCTACCTTCACCCCCTAGAATTCAGTCTCCATGAAAGCAGAGAATACATCGGCTTTTCTCTCTTCTATAACCTCAGTGCTTAGAGCAGGGTACAGAGTGAGCACTTAGTAAATATTTGTGTAATAAATGAATGAGTGAATGAGACCTCAATTGATATAGAAGACAACATATTCAGCAGCCTGCCTTCATCGAAGACAGAGCCAATTTCAAATATTCTTCCTTCCAGATCTCTCAGTGTGAGCCAAGAGCAAACCGTTACAGACCATTTGTAAACCTACACAGCCCCACACATTGCAAGCTTCTTTCAGATGAGCTGTTTCTCAACCAATCTGCCCAGGACGTGGAAGCAGCTGAGCTGTGCCAATAAGAGTGACCTGGCAGGGGGTGGGCACTGACAAGAGGCAGCATCAATAGCCTGCAAGAGTTCCCATAAAATGCACATCCCTGCCCACCATCCCAGCTGTGCCTTCCCTAGCTCCCTAGCCAGACCAACCTGGCCTCCCGGGGACAGTGCTAACTAAGTCAAGGAGTAGAAGCTCCAGGGTGAAGCCAAGGGAAAAGGGGCTGGACACCCCTTGCCACAAATGGCATTGTCAGGAGCAAGTGCTCGGGCACAAGTGGGGATGCTCAGCTTCCAGGGCTCAGTGCAGTCACACCACAAGCAGGATGGTTCTCCTCTTGGCAGAGAGAGCTATAGGGTAAAATGCAATTTTGCAAACTGTCTTCTATTTCTAAAACACTTGCAGTTTCCAAGTGCTTCCATGTGTTCTAGTGTAAACAGAGCCCATTCCCAGTTGCAAGTGCAGAACTCGAGGCTCTGAAAGGTTACAGAATTGCCTAAGGTCGTGCCCAGCAGTACAGAGATGGGAGATCCTGGCTTCCCTCTGCCACTTCCTGGCTGCAAAGTCCTCGATTTTTCTTAGATTCAGTTTCCTCATCTATAAATTGGGGTTAATCATGGCTGTGTGATGTGGCTATCAGGAAATCGAAGGGAGTTATTCACTCACTCAGTCAGCCACTGGGTCTATCAACAAACTTACTGAGCAGTGTCTTCTCAGCCAGTCGCTGAGGACAGCCTGCCCTCAGTTCAGAGCACCAGGCAGCCAGCCAGCCCAGTCAAGTTCATTTCCTGTCTTCCCTTCTATGTTTGTGCTTTGTCTCCATACATCCTGGAGCCTATTGTTCCTGAAGCGTGGAAAGAAGAAAGTCCCCTTCCTCCCGGTGTCTGGCAGTTGCGGGCAGCCCTTCCCTCCTCTATTCTCCCCAACATCTGGTGACTGTGCCCTTCCCCCGTGGACAACAGACCCATGGGGACAGCAGGGCCTAGATTCTGAGCTGCTGTTGGGGTCAATCTCACTTTCCAAAGTTACATGGGCAGAGAACTCGAATTGTATAAAGTGTCTATCAATCATCTACTCCACCTCCCCGGGGAGCCCCTCCCCATAGTTCCCAACAGCTATTTGTCCTGTTGTGGAGGGAAGGAGATAAAGATTCGGGGAAGTTAAGTAAATTGCCCAAGGTCTCCTGACCCTAAGACTATGTCCTTTCAATGACCAGAGTCTGCCTCTGAGGATGTCAGTGACCCCAGCATTAGAATATATGACATGTTGTGTTTTCCAGAAACAGCCTCTGCAATATTTCCAGTCCCACATGCTCTGACAGAACCTTACCACTTCCCCAGCAGGTGGTGGAGTCAGTTTCCCTCCCCTTGCACCTGGGCAGAACTTTGTGCCTGTCTCACTCAAAGGGAGGCAGCAGAGGTGACGCTGCATGGTTTCCAAAGCCAGGTCATGGAAGGCCATGTGGCCTCCTCCTGGCTCTCTCTCTCCCTCTCCTTCCTCCTCGCTATGGAAATTAGCCTTTGAAACCCAATTATCAGGTTGTAAGGAAGCCCAGGACACACGGAGAAGCCGTGTGTAGGTGCTCCGGCCAACAGTCTCAGCTAAGGTCTCAGCCTAGAGCCAGCAGCAACCACCAGATGTGTGAGCAAATGGGACTTCCGACGACCCCAGCCAAGGCCCCAGGAATCATGGAGTAGAGACACCCCCCTGCCCACCCCTGCCGTGCTCCAAATTCCTTACCAGCGCCTCCACAACCACAAAAATTCAGTTGGTGCCACTGAGTTTTAGGATAATTGGTTATGCAGCTTTAGAGAAATGGATTAGAAAACCCCCAGGTTCAGCCCCACATAGTCAGAGGAGCCACCACTACATGGCACCAATGTTTCTGTCCCCACTCCTGCTGAGCTGTGGGCTAGTGCTCTCTGAGCAGAGCTGACTCAAAAGGAGAAGGAGAATGAGCATAGGTTTGGTTTTCAATGCCATAAGGAACACCTGCTTTTGGCGCTCAAGGGAAGCCCATATTCACTTCAAGGTGAGGCTGGCCTAAGACCTCACTCCCCTAGGTGTAGCCTCAGCTGGGTGGCCGCACACACACCCGTACACACTCAGAATGTGGCAGTAGATCACGTCCAGCGACAGCAGAGAGAGGAGACACGACTCCTGGGATTTGAAGCAAATGCCTGATGCTTCTCTAAGGAAGATGCATCTGGGCTCACCTCTGTCTTGCACTCAAGGTCCTTGGTCTGCCGCCCAGGCATCAGCCTCATGGCTGAGGACAAGCTTCCACTCCATGAAGTGACCTTGCTGTGGTGTCCGACATTCGAGCGACTGGCCAGAGACTTCTTCTCAGATGCTGGAGACGAGGAAGCAAAGACTGTCAGAGGTGAAGCTGAAAGGAGAACACGCACTATTTCTATAGCTGGCTTGGCTTTCAAAGGGCCAGCCAGGGGCACGAGCCCAGTGTGCCTGCCTCCAAGAAGGAAACCACCCAGGCTATAAGCTTATACTGCCATTTCCTGACTAAGAAATATAGTGTGGGTTTGGAGGTCATTAGACCTGGCTTAGACTCCTAGCTCCACAGCTCACTGACTTGAAGTGAGACGTTGGACAAGTTAGCTAACGTTCCTGGGCCTCTGTGTTCTCCTCCTGTAAAATGGGGATAATTGTGTCTAACCTCATTGTGGTGTCATGAAGAGTAAACAAGACTATGTGATTAAAATACAGGCCGCAGGGCCAGCCCCAGTGGCCTAGTGGTTAAGTTTGGCACACTCCACTTCGGTGGGCTGGATTTGGTTCCTGGGCACAGGACCTACACCACTCATCTGTCAGTGGCCATGCTCTGGCAGCAGCTCACATACAAAAAGAGGAAGATTGGCAACAGATGTTAGCTCAGGGCGAATCTTCCTCAGCAAGAAAAAAAAAAACAGGCCCTAGAATACGTAAAGTTTTCAATACATGGTTGTTGGCAAAAAGAGAGCCATTCGTAAGCTTGAAGGTTCATCTTACCATTTTATCCTGCTGTATGTGCCTGGGTATATATGTTGTATTTTATTGAACTTTTCAATGCAAGGGACATTAATATCTTTGGGATGAAGACTCACTTGGAACGTGAAGAACCTCAGGCTCCAGGTCACTGCCTGACTTGCTGCAAGATTTCAAAGCTGGCAGGTAAATATCAGGGCAGAACTTAGAACCCTAAGTTCCAGAGGCCAAGCTGAGCTCATGGTGGCCCTTCCCTCTAAAAGATCACTAGAATCTGCTTGCTTGGTTGGCACTTCTGGCCTTCCTTTCACCCAAGATGCAAAGCACTATTCATTCTTTGTGAGCAAAGATTCATGAGATTTCAGTGGTATAAATCCCACCCACCAAAGGGATAAGAGAGAAGGTCTGGGTAGAAAAGGCTCTGGGCCCTGAGTGGAACCTTGGGGGAGTCTGGCTCCATGAGACCTAGAAATTCCATTCCCTAGAGCCAAGCGGACAGAGACCTAAGTAATGCTGCCAGGCCTTGAGCATCGTCTCCTCCCAGAGCGGGGTGACCTCTTCAATCTTCACTTTGCTCTCTCCGGGTTTCACAGAGAGATCAATCTTGAAGGTGTCCTCCAGTTCCTGCCGCCTCTGTGCCACGAGCTGCTGCCAGAGAGTCCGCACCGTCTTTTGGATGTTTTGCTGGACTAACGGAGAGAGCATATCACACAATCAGGATGGCCTTAGTGCTTCTCCCAGAGAGGGCCAGGAGATGGCATACCATGGTTGCCTTTATTCGCATCCTTCTTGAACATCACCCCAGCTTTGCAATCTCCAGCCAGATAGCAGTCACTATGTAGAGCCACAGGATTGACAACAATGCTAACAACATTCACGTGAGCTGGTCTTTCCCCTATCTCACCACCAAGTCCTGCCTGCCTCACATGTCCAGAGCTGGGGAACATGATTGATGGGCTCAGGGAACCTCTTTCTCCAGCCCTCCAATTCTGTTAGATACCAGAGAGATACTTGCGTGAGCTCCGGGTAACCAAATAACTCCCCCAAAACAGCTCCTTACAGCATTCCATTTCACGTTCTCTCCTCAGGGAAATGGATACCAAACCCAAGACTGTGCCCAGGGGCCCAGGACCCACACCGGTCCTCTTCCCTGGCACTGGATCATGCTTCCCACCACCCACCTATCTCAGTGCCCTGGATTTGCCCAGATATAGACAAATCTACCAAGCCTATTCTTCCTGCTATGTCACACAATTATAATCCCGTGAACAGTGCCTAAATTCCCTCTGATCTTGGACCACTGGGTCGCCCCTCTAGTACCAACCTCTTCAGTTTCTTTTTCTCACCATAGGGGGCTGGATATTACTCAGTCCACTCTACTAGCCAAGTTCCAAAATGCGAATGTTCACGTTGTAAATAACACTGTGTCAGAGTAAACTTTAAACTCACAAGATTGATTGAGCACTGGCTCTGGGCACCTATCTGACCAGAAAACAGACGCCCATATGTCTACATTCTGGTATCACAAGATATCACAACGTAAGTGGCACAGTCACTAAACCAAAGCAGTGGAAGAAGGTCTGCTGAAGCTTCCTGGATCAAAAGGGAACAATCTCTCCAACACATGGATCTGGCTGCGATTTTTTTCGTAAATTGCCAATCCCTTTAACTTGATTTGATGTTAGCAAATCCAAGAATAAACTCCATTAAGCCAAAAATCTCATAGAAGTAATGAGTTTATTTACTCCATTCCTATTTTCTAGGAGAGAAAACTGAGAGACAGCTGAGTAATGGTTTGAACTAGGTGAGATGGCATGCACATTTCCACATCTAGTGGCCCAAAGGAAAATTCAAGAGACCACCTGAGAATTGAAATCAACTTACAGTGAGGTCCTCTGGGATTTTAGTAAGTACACTGAGTTCTTAGTCTAACCAAGCCAAGTCCCAGGGAGCTTTCTCTTCATCCATCCATTCATCCATCCACATATCCATTCCACTCCATTTCTAATGTACTAAGCTCATTCCAATTTTATTCTCTGTCAGGTTACCTTGCAGTGCTACTACATTGTCTGAGATTTCCTAGGGCCTCTTCTGGCCTTTGAGAATCTCCTTAGTAGTATTTGCTTCCTTATCTGGATAAACTGAAGGATGACATATTACCAGTATCCATCTACTCTCCCCCCAGAATAAACGACAAATAAAATGTACCTTCACTCAGACTTGGGAAGTCTTCCCCTCTTTTTCCTCCTGCTTCTTCATTTGGAGATAGAAAGACTTGATGATAAGGAGTCATTCTAGGCTTTGGTTCTAATCCAAATCCTTCTGGATAACTAGTAGACAAGAGATTTTTCACTATAGACTCAGTTTCTTTGGGATTATTCTTTTGTTCTTTATTACAAATAATCATCCTCCAAACTCAGTACATATCAATATGGAAAAACTTGTCTAATCAAGTTAAAGCAAACATCTTAGGACAACTTCTATGACAGACATTGTACAGTAGCATTCTGGAAAATAGGAAAAGCAGCTTCCTTTTATCTCTATCTTATTAAATCCAATCCAGACTCCCAGCAGGCCCCCTGAACCCTCTCCTGGTTTCCCCACTATCAAAACTTGTCATTTCTTTCTGCAGAATCCCAAAGCATTGAACTCTGCCTTTGTTTGGCACTGATCTCATCCTTCCTGGAATGGGGCTAGGGCCGGCTTCACGGGCCCATGACCTGTGCAGCTGTACAGGGTCCACACTCAGAAGGGCCCCATGCTTGGGCTTCTCTGTTACCATCTTGAAATTCTTAGTAATTTTTGAGTGAGACCCTCATGTGCATTTTGCCCCTCCCATCATGTGGCTGGTTCTAAACTGGGTGCAGTGGTTTACACGTTAGGTTCCCCCTGAACCATGTGCTCCAGGGCCCCTAGTCGTGTTAATGTCCGCATGCCCTCTTCTCTGGGCCCCTCAGCCAACCAAGCAGAATATACACTCAGTACATTCTTATGGATTGAACTGAAAATGACAAACAAGGAAAAGAAAAAATACCCAGCATATGAAAATGTCCTTTCTTGAAATTTCTAGCATAACATCCCTTTGGATTTTGGAGACCATTTTGCTAAACAGAGAGATTGAGAAGGGTGGAACTTCAAGCACACAAAACAGTTGGCCTTTTGCTCTTCTTACCTATGCTTCCAGGATGGATAGGGCCTAATGCTCAAAATACAGAAAAGAAAGAACCTCCGCAATTTAACCCATACACTGAAAATGGATTCTTTTATTTCAAACGAATAAAAAGGCAAGTACCTCCTCTGGGCTAGGAGCATTTTCCAGGGCTTCCCAGAGAGTTTTAAGACAAGTCAACTCCAGTGTTTTGCAATGTTCGATAGGCAACTAGACAGAATTTGGGTTGTTTCCTTTTTTTTCAAGTAATCAAACATAATTTGTACTGAAATAAATACAATCAAGAAAAAGGACAGGAGCGAAGTGTAATATCCCATAGTCCTCTCTTCCTCTACACTCAACTTGACTGTATTAATAAGAGAGCACAGTAGTACGTAGTATAATGCCCAGGCACTGGGGATGCACGATGCACACGCACTGCCACAGAGAGAGAGAGAAAGTGCACGTGTGCAGACAAATCTAACATACTTTTAAACTTTGGACTTCGAGAAAAGGGTTTAAATAAGCTTAATTTAATTTGTTTTTATTACTATTTCTTACACAAATGTGCTTATGGATGTCATTTTATAACATAAATTGTGTATGCGTATTTTTTTCTGCAAGCAAAATTACTCTTGGCTCGCATGATACAATTTATTATATATTTTTCCATTCTAAGATTGCATCTATCAAATGTTAATATTTCTGAAATGTGGCTGCATCATAAAATCTATGTGAATATGTAATATTGGAGTTTTCTGTCACCAAAATTAAATCAGTGAAGGATCTTACAACCTGGGAAGTGTGCAAATAGGGCAAATTATTATTTCATGATGATTCTAGCTGCTCAGTCACACGAACAGGTTTGAGACCATCCTACCATATTATCAAACGTTACATATAATTTGGACAACCAGACAAACAAAAAGATTAGATCATTTATATTGACCTCAATCAAGTGTCCATCGAAAGCTTTGTTTCCTGCATTGACTACTGGCGGGCATGGAAGCAAACAGGCAGCTCTTACCTTCTCGCACTGAGCAGCAAAAGACAATGCATGAGACACAGGAGGAAGCTGACGTTGGAGTTATAGGTGGCAAAGATGATGTCCCAGTGCTCCTGGAGAAAGCCCAGGATGCCAAGAAGGCTGAGGCATTCAGAGAGGGACTGCTGGGGCTTGGAGAGGCAATAGAGAATGACCTTATTTAAACTGCTGTACAAAGCACTGATGACAGTGTCCCTTTGAGAAGAGGCATTCTCGATGACCTGTGTCGTAAAATAAACACATATTTGTGAACACTGTAATTTCAGATAATGACCCAGCTAACTGTGGAAATGATACAATCAAAAAGTGACATGACCTAAAAATCCAAATAGGACTAGTTTCCCCTACCTTTGAACTTCTATTTAAGTGAACAATCAGTAAAGGTAATTCAGACATTTGGATTTACCAAAAACTTTCATTAAAAAAAATTAAAAGTTTACCATGATCACATTATGGAAAATAGACACGGGGACCAGAGACTTCTGAAATATTGGTAACATGGCTGACATTCAGTGTAGAAGCACATGCTGTCAGTAGGGTTGAATTTTTAAAATGTGTCATTATTAATGAAACAGGCAAGCAGTTAGCCATTGATGATTAAACAGCTAGTAACTAGGGGGGATTAGAATTGGCCACCCCAAAATACGTCTCTGCCTGAAAGACACTTTGACCCCCACCCCCACTAACTGACCAAAAGAGTTTGGGATGGAAGGCCGGCCCCCAGGCCATCACCATAGACACCATAGACATCTCCGGGTATCTGGGAGGGTCCTTTCTAAGCCATTCTTAGTTCTGGTTACCCTTTGTAAGAGACATTTACATTTGTAAAGGAAATCTCCATTTGTAAAGGTATCTTCTTCCCTGTACCAGGAAGAAGGGGGGGATGGCCTAACCTAGAAACTCATCAGAAGGGAAGGCGAGGACTTAAATCTGCACGATAAACTTATCCATTGTTAATTGTGCAGTTCAGGCAGTATGCTATCTGACTCCCACTAGGTTTCTGCAGGTAACATCTCCCTGGGGTCTGGGTCACCATGGTAGAGGGTGTTTGAGGTATCTTTTTCAGGAATTGGAACCCCTTGCCCACTTCAGGCCGGTTGAGACCACCAACCCCTCAACTGGACCCACACAGGCATATATCCGATAAGCGACCTTTTGAAGTTAAGAGGTTAAAACTCCACCCTCAGGGCATGCTAAGGCCGCCATTCTGTGGACATGGGTGCTGCGAGGAGGAAGCGGGAAGCCTGACTACGCTTGCTCAGATCATCCATTACCTCATCTCTCCTCACCTCCAATCATTTCAGACCACCTTGCCCCCTTCTTCATAAATATCCCTGAGTCCCTATTTTTGGGGAAGTGGATTTGAGATTCATTCTCCCATTTCCTCACTTGGCTGCTTTGTGATTACTAAACCCCCTTTCTCGGCTGCAATCTCATCATCTCAGTGTTTAGCTTTCTGGGTGATGGGCAAAAATGGACCTGTTGCAGTAACATTAATAATAATTATCATATATAGACTGTTTTCAATACTCCAGGTATCATGCTAAGCATTTTTGCATTGATTTGCATAGACTTACATTTAAACATCATAACAACATTGTGAAATAGACACTAAGATTATCCTACTTTAGGGATAAGGAGGCTGAGGGTCAGAGGAGGTAGACCTATTTGAAGAGAGCGCATGCAAGAAAAATAGGACGGGGTAAGAACAGACTCGCCTCGATTTCAGGAAGGCACAAATGTGACAGATGGAGGTGGATACTAAAGAAGAAATGAAATAGGCCTTTCGGGGATCAAGACCTTTTTGGCCCTTTGTTGATGAGGAATAACAATAATTAAGATTAAACCAACAATCACAATAAAAACCCAAAGAGGGGTGTAGAGTCCAGGAGGGGACAGAGCTCAGGTGCCAGTACAGGCGCTGTGGCCCCCGATCACTGAGATGAATCTCAGGTGGCCTGAGGTGAGAGCCCTGCGGGGCACTCAACAGCCACCTTGTGTTACCTGGGCTGTAAAGATCCTCCCGCCCACCTCGGATTCTATTTTGGAAGGACAGCAGGTTGATGTGGACCAACGGGACAATAGACAGCAGTGTGTCATACAGACACTTGGTGTGTCAGCAGAAGTCTCCTTACCACCACGGCCAGCCCAGGGTTCTTACCAACATGATGTGCTTCGTGATGAAGAGAAGGATGTGCCTGGGGTCTGCCGAGAACATCCCACTATACAGCTTCTCCACCAGTTTCTGGGTGAAGTGGGAGATGTTTGTGAGTGAAGGAGCTGCAGCAGCTTCTGTGTTTGGCTGAGGCTCTTTACTGCCTGGGGGCAATGAGGAAACAGACCGAGTTTGAGAAATCATCAGAGTCTGAATGACCTTGTCTCCACAGCAGTCTCCAAGCCCCTCTTGGTAACCAACCACATCTTACTCACCTCTGTGTACCCCATTGCAACCCTCTGTATACCAAGTTGTCCCCAAGATGGGGTCCTATACACAATAGGTGCCCAATGAACACACACATTCATTCAAAGTAAATTGAAATTGAACAATCTGGTCAGTGATATAAACCAAGTGGGGAGAAGGCAAGCGAGGGGCAGCATTTCTTCCAGTGGCCATATGGAAGGAGGCTGGAGGAGAATTTCAGGTGTAAGGTAAATGGGAAGGTGTCCTGGTAGCCCGAGGATGGCCGCTACATGGGGCCGAGGAGACAGCTGGGATGTTGACCACCTGCTGTGCTCACTGGTGTGGCGGGCACTGTGCTCAGATGGTGACGCGAGGGTCTCAGCTGGTCCTGGTAAAGGCCCTCTGAGTTAGCCACGGCTCTGTCCTCACTCACAGCTCAGGCACATGCCAGAGTCACACTGCTGTCCAGCGACAGAGCCAAGATGGGACCCGGGACCACCGAGCTCGCCCATTTACCCGCTCTACCGTCTCCCACACTTCAGATACTCCATGAGCAGGACCACAAGACAGGGGTTCCACGTTGTGGGGCAAGCAGGAATCCTGAAGATGAGACATGTCACTGAGGATTCTGTGGCTCAGAAACCACAGAAAGGACTTTTGTCTAATCTTTTTGGGAAGGTACAGCTGTCCTGGAACTAAGTATTCTCAACGAAGCTTCACCTGAACTTCTTAGGGGCAATGACAGGGTCTTCCTCCAAGGTCATTTGTTTAAGAAACATCTGCTGTGCCAGGTACGGGTGCAAAGAAGGAGACGCTGAGCAGAAGAATGTGAAATTCCAGCTGACGTCCCGACTTCCCTCACGGGAAGAGGACACAACTCTACTAAAGCTGGAGGAGAACCGATTTGAGCTCAGGGGGCAGAGGCCTTTCTGTCTCCAAGTGGCCCGAGGATGGCAGAGGCATCATGGACCGTGGCAGGCATGCCTTCCTGGGGGCCAGTGAGCTCGTGTTGTGGACTCGTGCGGGGACTGGCGCAAAGATGGAGGGTGGCTTCCCATGGCTCCTAACGCGCCCTGCAGCGCTGCAGCCCAGTCCTCTGGGGCCCTGGGAGCAGCAGCTGGTGGGCGTGCTGGCTTTCCTGCCCAGCTGTCAGCAGCTTCGTGCCATCAGCAACGAGGAGCAAATCCCCCCACTCACCTCTGAGCACCAGCGTGTTGCCTCCAGCGGTCACATGAAATATTTCCATGGTGGAGAGCAGGACTTCAGACTGGAAGTCTCGCTTCTGCTGGCTGGTGGCGTTGTCTGGGGAAGCCTGAAGCACACCATGATTAAGACGGCAGCCATCATGTCCACTCAGTGCCCACTGGGTCCCCTTCCTGCCTGTGCACTAATACCACAGCTGCTGGGGGTGTGGGCTGCCAACAGCTCATAGCTGCCCCTTCTCCAGGGCACTTCCCCCTGCTGACCATGCTGCCTCACTCAGGAAGTGATGCCTACTACCCAGGGCAAGGAGGCAAGGGGGGCAGGCCCAGCTGATGACCACCTGGCAGGAGCCTCAAGGTGGGGCCAACTCTGGGGTGCAGATAGCACTGCAGTGCTCCCCTTGGGACCCGGCTATGGCTGAGACCATTTGCTGGCTGGCTTCTCTTTTGTCCCCCTCTGTATCCCTTCTCTGCTTCCCCTGAGAACACTGCCCCCAATAAATCACTTCCAGCAAATCCCTGCCTCAGGCTCTGCTTCTAGGGACCTGGCTAAGACCTGCCCTCATTCATCTATTCACTGCTGCTTGCTGAGTCTCTGCTCCGCCAGGGCCTGCGGTTCCCGAAGACTCCCTCCCACCACATCACTGCAGTCCCAGGAGACGTTCTCAACCACCGGGCAGCCGGCATCTACAGGCCTGGGTGAGCTGTCACAAGAGGTCAGCCCTCGGGCCTCCATGCCCTCCCAGGCTGCTCCCACATACAGGGCCCAGCAACTTCCGGTCCAACCCACCTCCAGGAGCACCTCCAGCGGCAGCCACTGCTTGGGGCTGGGAGCCGCAAGCAAGAGCTCCCTCAAGAGTCGCTGCATGAACTCCCTCAGCTGCTTCCGGGTGGGGTGTGACTTGGCAGGAGCCGGTAGATCCTCGGCAACACCGTCGCCTTCAGCCGCAGTCCCAGGACTGCCGTCGTTCTGGGGAGACTCGATCGTGGCCCCCTCAAAGACAAGAGGACGCAGCATGAGCGGCCCGCCCTGCCTCAGAGCTCTTTCACATCCACCGCTGAGGTGTGCGCCGGCGGATTCTCACCAAACCCATTGACGTGTAAGGACATTGAGGCTCCCAGGGGGTAGGCGACTTGCCCAGGTCCCATGGCTCATAAGGTGGCCTGCTGTGGTCTCCAGACCGAGATAGGCGGGAGTCGTGGAACGAAGCTGAGCAGGGAGTAAGAGGCCTGCAGCGCTCGGGCGGATAATAAAAGGATCTCACAACGAAGTGTGAGAACACGCCGGGAGAAGAGTGCCCGGCCCCTGCTGTGTGGTCGAGAGAGCCGTCCCCACCTTCTGGTGGCGCCTCCCCTCTACTACCTGCCAGGCTCTGCCGATGCCAACACTAGGACCCCCAGGTGAAAGAGAAGTAAGACTCCAGACAGCCCTGGCAGCCAAGTCCCTGAAGGCCATGGCCATCACTTCCCGTTTTTATATTTATAAAAATACTGGGGGATAAATGAGACAGGGGTCATTAGCCCAGATATGTCCAGGAGGACAGAGAGATCCGGGGAGGCCGAATGACACGCCCAAGGACACGCGGCCGGGGTCTCCGGACTCCCGGCCCGCGAGCTGTTCATGCGCGTTCATCTGTCGGCACCTCCCTTTGCTCATTCATAAAATTAATGCAGCCATTCTTAATTAAGCCATAAAATGAATTTAATGGCACCTAGGAAGGTGGTGACTGCATTAATGAGCTCCATGCGGCCTTGGCTGGAAAGATGCCATATAATTCACAGCAAATAGAAGGCTTTTGGCCACTAGCCTTCTCATGAAGAGGGTCTATCACACTTTCCGGGAACAAAGGCCTTTCAGAGCTGGCTTGGAGTGGGGACAAGGCATGAGGTGTGGAGATAAGCGCTTTGGAACTGGAGCCAGGAGCCCAAATCAGTGCCTGGCTTGTCCACGGTCAGCTGGGAGGTGACTTTGGGCCAGGCCCTCCCCCAGGCAGGGACTGTTGAGCGTGGGGAGGAGGAGCCCTGGGTCAGAGTGTGCTCTGCAGGCTGCTGGAGGGCAGCCGGCTGGAACCCTGACTCAGCAGATGGCGAGCCTGGCCCATGGGTGTAGGGGCTGAGGTGGGGATCTGGGCTAATGTCAGGCCACGGACTTCAGGACGCTGGCCCCCTCCAGAGGGCCCACTCGGGGGGATGGTGAGGGGCAACCTATAGGATTGTCCTTCCTCCCTGCCTGGGCTGGGGGCACCCGGCCTCAGTGCGGGGTCCCACTCCCTACCAGCTCCAGTGCTGTCTGCACTGCCTGCCTCTGTTTTTCATTACATCTTTTTTTCAGTCTTACTTTTCTAGTGTTACTTTAGTTGACATTAACTCATCAAACCATTTTATCTGTTTGCAAATCTTCTAGTCTTTGTATTTAGTCTTTTTGCTAAAGCTAAGTACTCTTAAATTTTATTTGGCCATTTAATTTTATTTTAAACTGCCTGTGATGGAAAGGACACAGGCTTTGGGGTGAGAGGGTGAGGTTCACACCTTGGCTCTGTCACTCAGTAATCACGTGAACTGTGGCGCATTGCATTCTCTCCCCCATTTTGTGAGATAGGCTTTATCGCCCCCCTAAACCGAGGGGACCTGGTCACACCACTTCCCCTCCCCAAATTGCACTTTCTCCCCTCCCCATCCGCCACCGCCTGCCTAGGGTGCCTGTAGGGTTATGTGAAGCACCAGGCACAGGACTGTTGTAGGTGTCAGTGGATGGAGGCTGTCACCACGAATACACTTCTAGAAAAGATTCGCTGAAGGAGCACATTCATTTGGTTGTTTAGCAAATAATGACGGAGCAAGCTCTGCCTGCCCGCACTGTGCTTGGCACGGCTTCTAACCCTCCCCTCACCGCTGTGTGCCTTTCTGAAATGTTCCTTTAGCTACAGTTACAGATTTGCAACAGGGGTCACCAGCTCACTGTCTGGGTCACAGCTTCCTACTCCACCAGGGTGGGGCAACAATCAGATTTCTGCCCTTCCTCCTTCTACACCTGCCCTTCACACGGTCCTCACGGTCTCCTCTCAGCCAGATGCTCTTAGCCCACTGAGTCCCCTTGACCTGCTGGGACTGGCTCTCGGTCTCAAACTCACATCTCTTGCCATAGCCCCCTCACTACCCCCCACACTCACACCTTGTCCTCAAGACCCAGTGATCCCTCTGCGCTCCCAGCCTTGGCTCATTTGGCTCCAACCCAGGCCCGGGCAAACCCTCTGACGGAGAGGAGTCCCAAGTCGTGGCCTGTGAACAGGACGAGGCCCTGAGAACAAAAGACAGGACACTCTTCCGGTCCCACCCGCCCCTGTGTGGTGCGCCAGCCACAGGCTTCCTGGGATAGAAATTGTTGTTTCACATGATCAGTGTGTGGGTATTTCACATGGAATTGGACTTGATCTACCATCAAATTTCTCATTAGTGAGATTCCTAACAACTCAAAACATGATTGAATCTCAGAGCTGAAAATGACCTCAAACTGCTTCTAAGCCAAGAAAAGAATTACTCAAGTTGTTTACCTAATGTTTCGGCCAAGTTGCCTTAAAATGTATTTTTTTTTTACTTGGTGAGGAAGATGTTGAGATAACATCTGTGCTAATCCTCCTCTATTTTATATGTGGGATGCCACCACAGCATGGCTTGATGAGCCATGTGTAGATCCACGCCCAGGATCCAAACCCACAAACTCCAGGCCACCAAAGCAAGTGCGCGAACCAAACCACTATGCCACTGGGCTGGCCCCTTAAAATGTATTTTAATTTTGGGGGATGGGGAGGAATTTTGCCCTTCACCCCTAAAAGGTGACGATGCTCACCCTTGCTTTCATGGGGGCAGGGCAGTGGCATGACCTACCTTGTGGGTTCCCAGGGGGAAGGTAACCGCGGCCAAGGTCTGGAGGAACTCTGGGGCCCGCCAGGCTGGATCCTGGGGGTAGGTGCTGTGCACGAGGCCAAGGAACTGCAGCACGCTGGCCGGGTAAGTCTGCTCCCAGGCATCGTTTTTAGAACCTGTCAAGGGCTGAGGGCACATTTCATGAGAGGCGGTGCAGGGGAGCATGACCAGGCTGCAAAGGAGCCATAGGATTTGAAATCTAAGGAGAAGACCTTCTTTCTGAGACTCTCAACAAGATACCTTGTTGCAAGACACCTAAGACTAGAGATTAGCACTGGACACTGGTCATCAGCTGGGGAAGGGTATAATACGTGCAGGCATTGTTCTAAGGGTTTCACACATATTCTTCTTCTCACCTCATAACAACCCTCCAAGGTAGATTCTACATTTACCCCTATTTTACAGATGGGAAGACAGAGGCACAGAGAGATTAAGTAACTTGCCAAAGGTCACCCAGCAGGTAAGGGGCAGAGCCTGGAATTGAATTCAGGCAATCTGACTGTAAAGTCTGGCTGTCTTTCCCATACTGTCTCTCAGTGATTAGACACAGCATCTGTGCTCAAGGCACTTGCCAATCAGGGTTGAACCCAGCCTTCCCCAGCCCAGTGCTAATGCTCCCAGCTATGGCCCCTGCCCTGGTGATACCTGGACAGACCTTGTCCGAGGCTGGCAGGGCTGGAGGACCCCCTTCCCAACAGCCAGGGGTCTGGAATGGATCATGTTGCACTGAGCTGATACCCGGGACCTTGAGGGGACCTGGGTATCTCTTTGTCCCCGTAACCTGGCCTCGGCCACATGGCTGAGCCCCCATCATGGCTGCACACTGGTGCTCTGCTGAAGCCCAGCTCCCTGGGCCAGTCGTGCCCAGTCTGACTGGGGACTGACTCCAGCCCTGATGTGTCCAGCTGCTGCCTGAGGTCCTGCTCTGTCCTGAATGGACAGCCCGGAACTTGAAAATTGACCAACCTTAACATCAGGGTCCTTCCCTGCACAGCCATGCCAACAACTAGACTGGGTGACACTCAGCCTGCTCCTATGGGCCTACGGATGTTATAGGTGGACGTCAGGTCTTCCTTTGGCTGGTTACTCAAGCCCCAGCCGCTCCCATCCATGCTTTCCTTATTTCCCCACCAGTCTGCCTCGAGTCCTGGCTCTGTGTGCATGAGTTAGGATGTCCTGTTCACCAGCCAGATAACTAGTGCCTGGAACTGAGCCTCGTACTGAAAAAGTCAAACTTAATTGTAGGAAGAAAGGCAATGTGCATGGGACAATTAGACAGCAGTTTAAAATCTCATTCATAGGACCCCATAAGGGTTTGTTATGGGCTGAGCACGCAGGCAGAGAGAAACCACTTCTGAAGTCACCCACATTTGGCTTCTACACCAGGTTCTTACAGCACCATGTCAGATTTACAGGGGAGGACCAGAGCATGCTGTTCTGGGAGCTTCTTCTGGAGTTACTCTGCCTGCTTTGACCCCTGCCTCTGCCACTTACTGACAGCATGGCTTTGATCCCCCTACACCTCCAGTCCCAACTCTGTAAAACCAGGATCATAACGTGACCTGTTTCATAAGGTTGTTGTGAGGATGAAATGAGACGTCTTAGGGCTTCAGGCTTATTTTCACAGTGACTAGCACAGGGTGAGCACAGAAGAAGCCAGGAGAAAAGGTCAGATAGAGAGGATTCCGACCTTTTGGAAGAGGAATTTAGACTTGATGCACTGAGCAACAGAGACGCCCTGAAGGCTGCTAGGCATGGCGGTTACCCTGAACGTAATACTAATTATGGAATGTACTAGACACACAGGCCTCCACCGCGCCCTCACTCTGAGACCTCGCCCGAATGAGTTAACCTCCCATTTCTACATCTGCACGAGGAAAACAATGCTGTCTGTTCCAGTGGTTAGTTGCACACAGCAGGAGGGCTAACATCTAAAAGACTGATGGTGCAAAACACTGGCAAGGACGTGGAGCGCGTAGAACCCTTCCAAAGTAAGAGTTGGTGAGTATAAACGGGCACTTCCACTTTGGCGAACTATTTGGCAACATCTACTAAAGCAAGTCATGTGTGTAGCTTATGACCCACAATTTCACTCCTGGGTATATTTCCGACAGAAAGGAGTATGTATGTCTACCAAAAGGTATGTACATAGCAGCTTTATTCATATTTCCAAAAGGAAAAAACCCAGAATGGATAAATAAATAGTGATCAATTATCACAATAAAATACTACGCAACCATAAAAAAGAATGAACTACTGACATATACAACATGAATGAATCCCACAAACATAATGATGAGTGAAAGAAGCCAGACAGAGAGGAGTACAAACTCTATGATGCCACCTAAACCGAGTTCAAGAACAGACAAACTAATTATGGTGAGCACTGGGCAAGGGAATAATATCAGACAAGTACAGTTCCAAGCAAAAAATAAGATAAAATAAACTGAGAAAGATGTATTAAGAGTTATTCACCACAATTAAGTTTCTGGCCTTTTTCTCTTATAATTCTAGTTTTTGTCTTCTATATTTTGACGCTGGTCTATTGTTTTTGGTAAATGATGCTTTCATGACAGACATTTTCAGTGAACCAAAACAACGTCTTTTCTTGTGTTAGATCCCAGAAGATTGGGGCTTGTTCTTGACCCAGTCTAAGAGTCACATCTGTAATATACCAGTTAACCATTTTATGTTTAATATTATAATGTAAATGTTTGGTCTTATTTTTTTCATTCTCTCAGCCCACTATATATTTTCTTTATTTTAAATGCTTTCATGTTATTCCTTCTGTTTGCTTTTTAAAAGTAACATTAATTGATTAGAAAGGTAACAAACTCCTTATACAGCAACAGAAAATAGGCATTTTTTTCAGGCACCTCAAAATTAATTGCACAATAGGCCTACAATGGAATCATGAGTAAGTTTGCTAAAGATGGAAAGTTTACAGATCACATGTTCTGACTGGACAAAACAAAACTGGAAATGGACAACAACAATGAAAAAACAAAAAGTTCAACCACATGGACGTTGGAAAATACAAGCCAATAAGGTCTTTCAAACAGCAATCACAGAAACTCTAGAAAACAATGAAAAATGAAGATGCCAAATATCAAAATCTTAGAACTAGCCAGAAAAAAACATGCCAGAAGAATGATAAATATACCCAAAGTTGGTTCTTTAAAAAAATCGACAAGTCTTCAGCTCCTTAAGTAGTGGGAGGGGTGGGGTAAAAAGAAAGCATGAACTTCCAAATTAATAACAAGAGGAGGGAAATAATCACACCGAAAATTAAGTGAATTAAAAGACACCATTCGTGCAAACTAAATGAGAAGATTTTTTAAAATATTAATTACCTAAACTAGGTCAAAGAGACATTTGAAAGCCTAAATATGCAATAATGGAAAAAATTCAGGCCCAAGAAGATTCATAGGAACATTTTAAATAATATAAGAATTATGGATGTAACATCTTTTTGAATATAAAGAAAGGAGAGCAGTCTTTTTTTAATAAAGCTAGCATAATACTGATATCAAAACCTGACAAAGATATAACAAAAAGAAAACTACAGCATAATATCATTTATAAATATGCATGCACAATCATAAACAAAACATTACAAACAGAATAAAGAAGTATGCTAAAGAAGAACAGCATGACTGAGATCTTTGCAAGAATGCAAGGAGACATATAGATGTAATTCAATAGGTAACTGGTTAAAAGAAAAAAGTATAAAGGCATATGATCGTCTCATTATATACTAAAAGAGTATTTAATAAACATTAAATACATTCCTGCTTTAAAAAAGAGCAACAAGTATAATCTGTACTTTCCTAGCACAATCACACACACACAAAGTTGGAAAAAGGTACAAACAGGCCATTCACAGAAAAATAAGCAGAAGTGGTTAATAAGCCTATAAAAAATGGTGTCAACCTCAGTAGTAATAAACGCAAAAGGACTCACTAGGAAATCATCATCAGTTTGGCCGTGTTGTCGAGGCTGTGAGGACTGCGCTGAGCACAAGATGGTGGGATGTACGTTAGATGGAGTGCCTATGTATAATGTCTAACGCAACCTTCCTGAGAAACGCATCCAAAGAAAATGGATGAAGTACACTCTGACCTACTACCCCACATCCCAGACTTTACACTAAGGAGGACACCGAACTAGAGAGAAAAGATGTCTATGTACTCAAGAAAGTGCATTACAGACTTTCTATAACAGTGAACACTCTGAGAAACAACACAAATTTCCATTTACAAATATATACGTTTCCCATGTATGTTTACTGATATGGAAATATGTCTACAACAAGTTGAGAAAAAAAGGCGAAAGGAATTTATGTGGTCTAATCCTCTATGAGGGTGTGGTACAATCTTAGAGAGGTATTGGAAGGATATTCCACTAAAGTTTACTGTGGTTATCTCTGGATGGGGGTATTTCAGGTGACTTTTACTTTCTACTTTTTTCTTTCGTTTAAATTTTACGGGCAATCATGCATCACTTTACAAAAGCAATAAAGTTCCACCCCACGCAATCAAGCCTCCGGTTGCGTGGGATCTATAGAATGAGGCCAGAATTTTTCAGCCTCTCATGCAAGTTCTTGTTGATCTGGCTCACAATTATTCCTGTTCACAGGCCACTTGGCCTTCATCCCTCACACTTGCCTCCATATCTGAAATAACCTCTCCACCCACCTCTGGTGGACCTTGAAGGCCTGAATCAAAGGCTCTTGTGTCATGTCTGTAGTTGGTGAACATCTGTCTTCTTTAAGACAGGTCTCTACCTCACAGGTCTCTCACGTGGGAGGCCCACTTGTCCTGGCAAAGGTGAACTCCTTGAGAGGAGAGGCCCCTTTTCCCCCCTCCATGGGTCTCTGAAGTTTCTGACCTAAAGCAATTGCTCAGAAGTGTTTCCGTTGACTGAAGGCATTAAATCTCCCAGTCGAGAGAGTCAAATGTTTAAACAAATGGAAAATAGATGTCTTCTGGCAAGAGTGCATGAAACCATCGGGGACATTTAGGCTGGGTTTCCCATCGTGCACCTAAGCTATCACCAGGAACCCACTTTGCCTCTTCTAGCAAGTGTTCTGAGTAACATGTGCTAATTACCGGTATTCCTGGGAAGCTGCTGGGAAAAGTCAAGGCAACCCTTCCAAACTCATCTTCCCGTCAGAACCTCCTCACAGCATGTGGGGAGTGGGGCTTACCTGGCTCATGGTGGCTTTCAGCATTTCCAAGAGCAATAGGGCGCCTTCAGTGCACAGCCCAGCCCGGAGGACTTCTTCCCTGTGGTGCCTCTGCAGGAGCCACTGAAGCATAGTATCCAGGCTGTCCTGAAAGAGGAGCAGAGGCTGTCAAGTGACCTGTAGCTACACACCAAGGGGACCGGCTTTCCAGCCAGTACACTGTGTTTCCCAGGGGGCCCTAGTGGGAGAGGCAAACAGCACAGGAGCAGCCTAGGTGGCCCACATGGAGAATTTCAGTCCACTCAATGGTGCATAAAGGAAATGCACACCTTCAAGGAGGTGCTGAAGACCCACTAACATCTTGCCTTGCGTTCACTTCTTTGGTCTGACGTCACCAATACTCAATGTCCCAATGAACGTCAGTGAACTTTTGTAAATGAAGTTGCAGAAGACGTGATGGATTCAAAGGCTTTGGGGAAAGTGCAGAGTGTAGTGGAGAGAGTGTGGGGCTGACAAGCAGGATGATCTGACTTTTAATCTTTAAAAGCTGGGCTTATGCAGGCTATTCAGCCTCTTGGCAGTTCAGTTTCCTCCTCTGCAAAATGAAAATTACATTATCTACCGCACGGGATTGTTAGAAATATCAAGTGAAATAAAATATGTAAAACATCTATCACAGGTCCTGATGCTCAGCAGATGTTTGTTTCCTGCAATATGTTCTTGGAGAAGGAAAAACTCGGGGTGTTGATGAACATTGCACAGCACATTAAGAACTTTATTTTGAAGTGTGATCTATAATACCATTAGGAGACATCAAAATTTAGATAGGTCAAACATAAAGATGTGTAAAAGAGGTGAGTTCTTTAGCCTTCTGTTTGCAAAGCTATGCCTCTCCACCCATCTGGATTCAGTTTAACTCAACTCAAGAGCAAGAAACAATCTCTGAGTCTGCTATTTGTCAGGTGCCTGGGGAGGTGAGGAAGAGGCGGCGTCTGCTCTTGAGGTGCTCAGTGGCTAAGGAGAGAGGCAAACGCTTGAATAGAAGTGTTTATATATGGGGCAAAGAGAAGCTGAGGCACAAAGAGGGAATAGGTCCCTCGTCTAGGGGATCTAAGCAGGAGGTGATATCTGAGCTGAGTGCTGGGGAGGACACCTCACCAGGCAGGTGACAGTGGGAGAAAGAGCTCATTAAAGGCACAGGGCAGGCAAGCACAAAGCATCTGGTCTTCCTGGGGAGGTGACTCAGGAGGACCGCAGCACCAAGAGTGGGCCAGTGAAGAAGCTGGGGGATAGACAAGTCAGGAGCCCGATCATGAAGGGTCTTGATGACAGTGATGGAGTCTGAACCTGATCCCGCAGCAACGGGAGCCAATGAAGACTTGATGGAGGTGAGTGAGTGAGGGGATGGTGAGAAGGTATACACAGTGAGTGTAGACTCTTCTTTGGAGAGATTTGGCCAGCAAAGGACAGAGGAGTGATAAGTAGGACAGCAGTTAGTCAAGAGTGTGAGTCAAAGGGGTAGCTTCTGGTTTTAGGTGGGACATAGTTGAACACACAGTGGTCTACATGGAAAGAGTCAATAGAAAAGGGGATGCTGAAAATACAAAAGAAAGAAGGGTACAACGGGGTGAGGTCACTCAGGAAAGGAGTGGAAGGAATCCAGATCAGCCTTGGAAAGCTCCCCTTTGCCAGTGGCAATGAGAGAAGGAGAGGAAGAGGGTCATGGCATAAACAGGTGGTTGGAGGGTGAGCTACTGCATCAATGTCCCCTCATGGGCAGCCTCCAGTCCCACTATGAGGTAAATCCTCTGAGCACAGGGCAGCTGTGGGCCAGAAGACTCAAGAGCAAGTAAGGTTTATATTAGAATGTGGGGAAGAGCAGGGCATTACTAAGGTGAAGGGACATGCTTTTTCTGAAGGCATAAACTGAGGCTCTAAGTCTGTGGTGCCTGCAATTTGCTTCGTCAGACCACCCCCACCATCATACGATTTCTCTAGCTGTGCCCAGAGGGAGAAAGATTTAAAAGTGGGACTGATGAAAACAGAGACCTGCTGGAGGAACAATGGGATGCAGAGGCCAAGGAAGTCAAGGGTATTTGAAGAGCTAGACAAGGGGTATGGGGCTGTTAGGGAAGGAGGTGGGTCAGGACACAATAGGAGTTGGAAGAAGTAGAGGGAGGAAAGGGTGGAGGATGTTAGGGAACCACCCGGGTCACAAGGAATCAGAAAACCAAGTGTCTCCCTCCATCCCGGGGGCTCACATGAACCTACCTTGGGCCCATCCATCAGCTCCGTAAGTGGCATCTGTAGGAAGAAGGTGGACACGATGAGGTAGACTTCCGGAATGTGCACATGGTGAGCCAGAAAGTCATTCAGGACATGGAACCCAGGAAGTAGGCAGGGGCTCTGCTCAGGCAGGGCAGGGTGACTCTTCAGGTTATCTATTGATCGGGTGGAGAAGGCACAAAATCTGATTGAGGACAATTGCTATTACTTCCTGTCAGGGTGGGGATTGAGCACACGAGGGAATTCCCTGCCACCCCCCACATCCCATAGAAACACTGTATAAAAATATGTGTCATACACACGTGAGCACAAAAAAGTGCTCAATGAGAATTTCTATTCCTGACATGCTCATTCATTCATTCATTCATTCAAAAACAGATACTGAGTTAGTGTGTGTCCACCACCTTCGAGGCAACAAGGCAACAAGGACATAGGGTTTCGACAAAATATTCAGAACCCCAGGCCCTCAGGAAGTACTTACAATGTAGTGGGAGGGACATTAAGCAAGTGAATATCAAATATATGCTTGTGAATTGTGATAAGTACTATAAAGGAAAATAATAGGGACAAAGAGAGTACATCACAGGCGCCCTAATTCAGGCAGGACGCTCCTCTCCTGGAGGAGGTGGCATTTGAACTGAGACCTGAAGACTGAATCCACATCAGCCAGGAGAGGTGTGCTGGTGTTGTGGGCTGAGGGAAAAATCCAGGTAGAGGAAAAAAGCTGAGGAGCCTTTGAGGAATGGAAAGAAGCCCCCAGTGTCTGCAGAGCAGTGAGGCCACAGGGGATCCTGAAAAGGAAGTCGGGGGGGATGCGGCTGATTGGGGGTCAGGGGTCAAGGTGATCTTACTGCAAGGAGCTGTGAAGGTCCCAAGTGGGGAGGAGCCTGGCAGGTCCTCCTCACTCATTGCCCCTAATGAGGTGGTGCCCCTCCTTCTGCAGACGCCTGCACACTCACCTATCACAATGTCCACACCCTCGGAGCTGCGTTCCACCCAGGATCCCACAGATAGGCCAACTTTAAATCGCCCGCGGAGGGAGGAACTTGACAAGAAGTGCAGCAGCAGCTTCAATCCCAGCACGGTGGTGCTGGCATGCAAGTGACCCTGCACGAGTAGCAGGAACCAGTCCGGCCCCAGGCTCAGAAACACCTCTTCTTTTGTCCTGAGGGTCAACACATGCAATAAATCATCTCTCAGTCCATGGGCAAATGACACGTCCAGAAAATATGAATAATATCCAGCCTCACTAGTCACCTAGAAAAGTTAAGGTTAACATCTGGATATTACTTAATGAAGTACATATTACATTTTAAAAGAATGGTAAAATAAAATGCTGACAAAATGCTGCAAAATGGATGAATTTGTCTATAACAGCTGAAAAGCAAGCTGGCCAAAGCTTTTCAAAGCAATTGGAAACTATGTGTCAATAGATGTAAAATGTGCAGGCCCCTTGACAGTCCTGCACTAATGATCATACTTACACAGTGTCTGTCTAGCTACCCATCTAATTACATCAATATAGTCATATAAACACATAATGGTTATTTACCTCCCTTTTTAAATACACTTGTCAAAACTAATCTAAATGAAATAGTCCAATATTTATGCATCTTTATCAGTTTAGGCGAAAAAAACCATAATTAACTGTCGCTTTCAAAAATGAATTTTAAAATGATGAGTCTGGAGAATACAAACTTGCTAGAGGGAACTGGAGGGCAGGGAGGTGGGCAGCCAATCCTCAGAGGCAACGGATCAGCAAAGGACCCAGCCTCTGGCTCCTCCTGGGAGCCAGAGAAGGATCCAACTGTGCTGGGCAGTGTTCCCGGCACCAGAGGCCAGACTAACACTGGCGAGGGTGTGGCTGGTGATCAGTGAAATGAGCACTGGACTACGAGTCACGAGACTGTCCTCTCTTCCAGCCCTGCCTCAGATGTTTACTAACTGGATGACTTTGGCAGAGCTCTTGATGTCCTCTGGGCATTTTCCTTGATGATGATGTTGATGGCGATAATGATGGTAATGAGGTTGATGGTGGTGGTGATGGGACAGTAGTGATAGCATTTAGCTTGTGGAGTGTGTACAGTGTCGCAGGCACCATGCTCAGGGGTATCCATAAGTTAATTTCCATCTATGGCAGGTGCTATTTTTATCCTTGTATAGATGAGAGGCATAGAGGGTCTAAGTAACGTCCCCAAGGTCCCTGGAAGCAGAGCTGGAATTTGAATCCAGGGGGTCTAGACATCAGACCAGGTGCTTAAGCACTACACTGCTTTCCATTTCAAAAAGATGGAAAAGGAAGACTAGCTCATCTCCAAGGCATCTTCCAGTTCTTTCATGCTTTGATTCTAGGAATGTAAAGACTTGTAGGCTGGTAAATTTTTAAACACTATTTGCAAGGCTGTTTTACTGAAGTGTAACTCCTTGCCCCAATTCCTCCCTCCCCCAAACACACATACACACTAAAATGTCAATTCAGCCAGAGCAAGGATCTGGACCAGCTGCTCAGCACGGCATCCTCAGAGTGAGAAACAGTGCCTGGCACACAGTAGGTGCTCAACAAAAAGTTGAATGAATGAATGACTCCAGGGTTGGAGGTGAAGCAAGCAGTCAGTGGGAGAGCTGATGAAATTTTATGACTCCACATTGTTTTGAAAGTTAATTGAAGGCAGATACTTCTTTTTCCAACTTGGAAGAATAACGAAATAACTAACAGTAAATAGCAGAAGAATTTGGCAAGCCTTTTCCTTGATAGATGTTATTTAGGCTAACCATTTCTCCATTCTTTTGTCTGCCAAGTACAGGACATCAAAATCAGTAATTGTCACAACTGCCAGAACAATAACAGTTACACTATAGCAATGGTGACAAAAGGAGTTTATTGTAATTATACCAAATCTGTTTCGAGTTACTCATGGCCATTAAATATTTGCATCAGAATATCTTAGGGCAAGGTCTGCTTTATTAGGTGGAGAGAATATAATTTTCTTTCTGACTAGTGCAGGAAACACATTGCAGAACACTTATTCCGAGATGCTAAACTTTTCATTAAGAAAAGGTTTTAATACCGCACCCTGTGTGAGGCAACCCCCTGCCAAATCGCTCTTCCTGGATCTACTCACTCAGAGGACAGATGAAGTTGCGAGGAAGATATTACACGGAGCAGCATCTCCAGCAACTGGTTTCTGAGCCAGATTGTCTTTCCAGATGTTTGGCTTCCAGCTACAGAAAAGAAAATTCAGATTTGAGAGAAAACGGATGTAAACAGACATAATATTTGCTGCAGTAAGCAATCGCATTCACCAAATGCTTAGTTCACCCAGGAACTAGGGTAGGGATGGGACTCAAAATTTTGGCATTCAATTCTAGACTTCAATGCAATGCTTGAAAAGAATTTCAGGAAATGTTCCTAAAGTTCTCTTTAACTAGAGATGTTCTCAATGTCCCCCATTCCCCCAAAAAGTCCTAAAGATGATGAAGTCAAATTTATCTTCCAAGAGAAGAATTTTTTTCAATTATCATAAGCTGCAACGTTTCTTGAGCACCTACCACGCGCTGGGTATTATGCATTGGGAGACATTGGGAGCAGAGTGGTCAGGACTGTGGTCCTCAGTCTCGAGTCCTGCTCTCAATTTGCTCCCAGGCTAGGCCTTGGGCGTGTCTTTGTTGCACTACAAATAGAGCTTGAACTGTAGCAAGAGGTATATATAGATCCGGTGGAAGAGGAAACTTTACTTCTGAAGGGTTATGATAGCCCTGAAGGACATGTTAACACTGTCTTAACCGAAGATGTTCAGTTAAATAAAGGTTTCAGAATGGAGTCCATATAAGAAGGTGGGTTGACTAAATAACTCACATTGGCTCATTTTTCATTCATTCATTCCCTTGGTTGGCCAGTTATTTTATAATCAGTTCAGGGCACACACACAGTGCTGCAGAAATAGGACTGACGAGGCAGCTTGGAGAAGTAGAGTCAGATTGCCCTCTATTTGGATTCCAATCCCATCTCTTATTAAGGTCCCAATCTCCCTGAGCCTCTGTTTCCCCATCTGCAAAATGGGAATAGTAACTCCTACTTCTCAGGCTTGATGCAATTTACCTACATTGAGTAATGCTGTCCAAGAGAATCGTCTGTGATGATAAGAATGCTATATCTTCCCTGTTCAGTGCAGTAACCACTAGCCTCACGTGGTTATCGAGTACTTGGAACATGATTGAGAAATTGAATTTTTAATTGCTTTTAAAATTTGAATTAACAAGAATTTAAATGGCCACACGTAGCTAGAGGAGGCCATCTTGGATAGCGCAGATCTGGAGGGCCCAGGACAAAGTGGTCAGTGATTGTTCCCTTCACACCTGCCCCAGCAGAGGGAGTGTCAAACACAACGTAGCTGCTGTTCTGCACCTGGTTGGGGAGAGAGAGACTCAAAGGAACAAATCACAAACCTGTGCATCAGAGTAAGCCCAAGGGGGTGAGAAGCACAGAGGAGGTGACTCAGCACAGCTTGGTGGGACTGGGAATGGCTAGTCCAGTGATGTGAGGTAGGGAGTGGAGTGGGGCAGGAGAGGCATTCCTGCAGAGGGAACAGCATGTGCAAAGCATGGACGGATGGCAGACCACCACACATTAGGACATGCAAGTGCTTTCGAGTGTTAAAGTTGGGGCTCATGGGGGGAGCAAGGGTGGAGGAGACTCAACCAGGGAGGTAGGCAGGGGCTGGAGCATGAAGGACCCCAGCTACTGGGCTACAGGAAACTGAGTTTTCTCCTGGAGGCCTTCCCTGGGAGCTGTTCCAAGTTGTGTAGGAAGAATACACAATTTGACTTGATTTGTAACCCTAATCATAAAACTATGACCTCACAAGCCACTACTCGGGAACAATTGCTTGGCAGTGGGTGTCTTCCCCTTCCTTTACCTCAGCCCTTCCCTCTACAAAATGGCCCCACAAAGTGTGCCTCTCGGGGGGGCATGAGGGCCATCCTTGCTGCCTTCAGACTGGTGTCTGGGAAAGGTCTTCTCACCAGGCACTGAGGGGTCCTGGGCTCCGTCCACGCAGATCTGCCTCTCATTCACCGATGAAGGCTTGAGGGTGTACACAACAAACAGCCCGATTCTTAATGCGGAGAGAGAAAGATATCTTTAGCCGTGGGCTCAACCCGTGTCTGATGAACACAGAGGAAGACTTTCTACACAGATCCACCCAAACGCGGCTTCAAGGGGGGATTTGAGGGGAATCACGTTATTCTGTGATCAATGCAATATTTCCAGAGACTTCTAAAATCTGTCAGGATTCATTAGAGCTCTGCCAGATCAATAGAACAGATAGTGATGAGGACAGAAAAGGCTAACCAGCTGGAACTGTCCTTTGGGAAGTCTACAAAAGGCAGACATATTGGGTCATCAGCTGGTGAGCATGGCTGTGCTCATGGAAATTCTTGAATTCTTGGCATAGTAAGTGTGTCTGAGCACCAGGGAGCAGTGAACACACAGCCCTGCTGGGGAGTCTAGCAGACCCACCCCTTTGCTGAACTCTCAGCCCTGAACAGAAACCCCTAGAGGGTTCCAAGGAAATAGAACCTGCTACTGCATTGAAGGGTAGTGATGCCGGGTTCGGTGTGCTCAGGTGAGAGCTGGGGCCTATATTCCCTTGTAAAATGGTCCCAAGGCTCTGCCCTTCGCCCTGGGAAGCTTGTCACAGTACCTGAGCAAGTCTTGGATGCTGAAGTGGCCCCTCAGCTGACAGTCCAGGATGGCAATGATGGTGGGGATCTTGGCGGGCGTGAGGCCCGGCTCATTGAAGAGGAAGACAAGCTTGGGGATAAGCCCTGCCTGGTGAGCAACTTCAGCATTCCGGGCTCCTTCCCTGTGAGCCCAGGAGAAGGGCAGTAAAAGCTTTTACTGGAATGAACCAAATTTGCTATGTTTCTGCTAAAAAGATTTTCCACGCTGGGCTCACTCTGTGGCCCTCTGACTCCAATGCTCTCTTGGCAACTCATCAAAATGCTGTCAGACGCCCATCGAATGTGTCTGCCAAGTGCCAGAGTCGCTCGGGGACAAGCCTCCCACACCCTTCCACCACCCTCCCCAACCCCGGAAGCTGCCTTCAAAGACAACCCCCAGTTATTGACTTTTAAATTCCAAGCCTCAGGGAAAACTAATGCTGGTCTCAGAAAACTCAGAACAAAGACAGCAGACTCATGCGTGACCGCGGAGCACTTCCCAACAGCCAGGGGCACGGGCCCTTGGTGCGCCTGTCTGTGCGTACGCTCTTCCTGCCAGACCCAAACCACAAAGTGGATGAACTGCCGCTGAGAGACAAAGGGGAAAGAGGCAGAATTCAAGCATCCACATCCCCCTCCTTAGGATAATCACAAATCCAATTTCCAGTAAATTCTACTCCCCCAAAGAAAACAGCTCCCAGGGTAAATGTCCGACTCTCAGAAAACAACAGGTACAGAAAGAAAGTGGAAAGTGAGAAAGAAAAAGAAATGGTGGAGGAAGGTGAATTTGGGTGTATTGCTCCTTCTTGAACAGTCTCTTTGGTACTAATATGTTAAATTCTGCCACATCTCCCATCCCTGATACACAAAAGAGGCAGAACCAGCCCCATTCTATGCATGATTTGCATCCATCGGCTCAGCAGGGAAGATGCAGTTCATCCACCTATAATCTCCCTGTCGTTTGTGCTCTTTCTTATCACAGCCCTGAGCAGCCTGTTTTTCTGTATTCCTTCTCCACAAGACTGTGTCTTGTTCCTCTCCGAACTTTCAGTACTAAGAACCGGGTGTGAAATGGAGTGAGTTTGTAACAGATATTCAATAATGAGTGGCTGAATGGAAAGATGTTTGCAAATACAGTCAAAGCACTGAAGGTGCTAATGATGGCTAGAAAAGCTGACCCAGGAGGAGCCAGGTGGGCGTGGGTGTGAATATCCTGACACGTGGGAGTTGGAGTTGTGTTGATATGTCGGCTTCCTCTCCTCCCTTCTCGCTTATTCTGATCACAGCCCTGGTTTTCTTTAGAAAGGCATCTACCTCTTTCTAACTCCCCTCCACCCTCTCCAGAGGTAAACTCATGCTCCAGGCCTGGCCACACGACCCAAGATGGCCCTGTGAGACTCCATCCTACTGCTAGGACTATCAAGTAAGAAGAAGTCCTCTCTCTCTGCTGACTGTGCTGAGTGGAAGAGATGCTCTGAGGAGCTGCCCAGCAGCCACCTGGCCACCGAAGGCCTGCTGAGATGAAGCCAGCACAAAGAAAACACAGACAAGATTGGTGACAGATCTCAGATAAAGTAGTGTGAGCGCCACCAGCCACGTGTGAAGATCTGCCCTGTTCAGTTGTATGAGCCAATAAATTCCCTCCTTCTCTGCCTTCCTTTCTCCGCCCCCCCCTTCCTTGTTTCCTCCGTTTCCTCCTTCCTTAAGTTGGTTTGAGTTGTATTTCCGCCACTTGCAACCAAAAGGGCTGTGATTAATTCAAAAAGTGACTTGAAGAAGTCACTTAGAGGGAGAGTGAGTCAGGAGGCAAATGGGACAGAGGAGTGTTTTCCCGTGCTGGCCATCTTACTGAGCCCCCGAGAAGGTGCTAGTTGCCAGGGCTAGAGAGGCTCCTCTCAAGGCCCAAAACCAGCAGAGGAGTCAGGCCTGCCCCACAAATGTGAGCCACTGGGAGACTCCATCCTACTGCTAGGACTATCGAGTAAGAAGCCCTCTCTCTCTGCTGACTGTGCTGAGTGGAAGAGATGCTCTGTTGTTTATAAGCCACTCAGTCTATGATATTTTGTTATAGCTGCCCAAATGAATGGAGACAGACTTGCCACCATCTGGGGACTCCCTACTCTGAGAGTGGGAAAGGGCCGTGCCTTTTGCTGAGTCACTGGTTGTCCTGTCTTCTCAGTCCCTGTTCTTGGCATGAAGCCTTTGGTCCTAACCCCCAGGCTGCCAGAGCCCAGCCTACCTTGGTGATCGAAGGATTTCCATAAGATGGGAAAAGAGGGAGAGCTCCAGGTTGTCGGCAGTGTTCATCCAGAGCTGGAAGACAACAGACACACAGTGAAGCCAAGACGTGTGTGAAGAAGTGTTTCCAGGCAATGGGAGCATACAGGGTGCTGGACGCGGTCTCCTTTGGCTGGGAATCACTAACACAATTTACCAGCTCTGGACTCAGACCAGCTCTCCTGAGACCTAGAACATAGAGGGTCCCTCCCAGAAGAAAGCTCGAACACCATTCCTCTCCTTCCCATCTCTTCTGCAGCCTAGCACTTCACTGCGGGTCTAGATTCCAACCAAGGACTGGTTGGAGTACTAACCATCTCCTAGGTCTGCCTGACCCTGGGCCCCAGAGCCCATGTGTTCACCCATCCAACGCATCTCATCTTCACTGGATCCTATGAGGCAAATACCAGTGTTCCCACTTAAGAGATGAGAAAATAGAGTCTGAGACAGACCAGTTGAGTGACAGCTCCCACTCACCACCAGCAAGTGGTAGGACTGGGATTAGAAGTTGGGGCTCGCCTCTCAGGTTTTACGCTATATGGACGACACACCAACTTGTGCATGCAATGCTTTCTTCAGTTTCCTCTTCCTTAAAACCTGCAGCACAACCCACATTCCATTCTCGTGTACACCAGGACCGTGAGTGACACACAGATGTGAAGTGCACTGAGATTCCGAGGGTGAAGCTTATCACTCAGGTTGTTTTCATTCATGGTAAACAAAAGGCAGCTGCTAACCATCCTTCTGGGGCAAAGTTGATGGCGTGCCTTCATCTTGTTTCCACTTCCCTTTAGAGAGCTCCACTCTTTCTCATCTCTAAATACTGAGATTTCCTAAGGCCCAGAATCTAGAAGGTTCAGATATGGGATTATAGGAGTGCATTCATTTAGCAGCAAAAAGAGTTCACACTTACAAATGATACTATTTGCTGGAGGCTAGAAGTGCCATCGAAGTCCCAAAATGATATTATCTGCATTCCGAAGATAAGAAGCGTGAGGATCAGAGACTGAGTCACTCACCTGGTGCCCCACGGGTTTTCACTGGCACACTGGCTTCAAGGCCTGGTCTGTCTGACCGTGGAGCCCACCCTCTGGCCTCCACGCTGTGTTCCCCCACAGGCATCGTGCAGACAGTCACCCATAGGGTCAAGAATCAACCTCACTTGACCCAAGCAGCTGGCCATGGCTCCAGCCTCTTACTTAGGAGAGAAAGCAAAAGAGCCCCAGTGGATGCAAGTTGATCAGGAAGCCTGTGAAGGCAGAGACCACCTCCAATCCCCAGGGCCTAGCACCACACACGCCACATACTGGGCACTTGTTAAATTTTTCAAAGAGTGAATGCAAAGTAAACCTAGGTAAAATAAGTGGATGGCTCTTAAGCCAGAAATAGGCTGACAGATTTCTAGTCTCTGCAAGCACAACCACTGCCCCGTACACACAGAGGTAGGGCTGTCAGGGCGGAGGTAGCTGCCATCTGGGAGAGCTGGTGTGGGCTGATGCGGCTCCAGTGATGGTAAGGGGAGCCAGACATGGCACCCAACATACACGTCTGTAGGACCCCAAGAGCCCTGCACGTTTGGAATATTCCTTCATGAAGGCAGTCATTGAACAAATGATATGCATGCTCAGTGCTGGGAGCTAGGAGAACTGAGAAAATAAGACAGGAGCCTCCCAATCTAGTATGCTCCTACGCCCCTACCCTCCCAGAAAAGCATATGCCCATCTCCTTTCCAGAGCATTAGAACAATGAGAAGTCGCCACAGCACATTTGAGGTGGCCTAGCTCTTTTAGAAATTACTGTACAGAATACCAAATATCTGAATGTGGGGAAACATGGATAATGCATGTTTTGGTTGTTATCCTGCGTCACATAACCTCTGTACTAAGGACTGCTTTAAGATGTCTGGATTAGATTAGTTTGAACATCAAATGGATAACCTGTCAAATTCTGCCCTCTCCCCAACCCTGGGACCCCCTCTCTCTCAGAATGAGCTAGCCTGTCCCTTCTTCAAGAAAACAAAAGCCTAAGTCTTGAATGCCCTCAACTTTCTTTCTCCCCCTCTGCTTCACAACTTCCTATCTCCCCTTCACAATTTCCTCTCTCCCCACCTGCCTCACGGATTTCCTGTCTCCCCCACTGCTTCCCAACTTCCTGTCCCTCCCCTGCTTCTCATCCTCCTGTCCCTCTCCTACTTCACACCAGCCATCATGAATTCCACCCCCTCTCCTGTAACTTTTGTCTCCAAACCCTCCCTCTCCTTCAAGGACTTGTCCCATCAAGAGTGATCCTCCCACCTGTATTTTAACCGCCCTTTTTCACTGCTTTCTCCCCACCCGCCTACAATCAGACTCATCCCCCATCTTAAGTCCTGAAACTCTGTTTTCTTCTCTCTTCTTCTTCAAAAGCCCACCGACTGTCTACTTCCAGACTCGTCTCCCCTCTTCACCTCATTTCTGACCCCACTATTTACTTTTCACTAGGCCTGTCAGTGACCTCCAAATACAAGGCCCACATCCCTGCCCTTACTTCACTTGATGTAGGCAGACATTTGGGAAACTTTTCTTCTTTTTGGAATTCTCTTCTCCCAATCTTTACATTTTGTTTTATTTCATTTTGTTTTACTTGGTTTTTTTAGCTTCTGGATTTTATTGGTTGCTTGTTTTCTTAACTGCAGCTTTAAAAGCCCCAGCTTGCCTGAGGGGGTAATTTACTCAGGGAGGGGGTGGGTGGAGTCCATGGTCATTCTAGGAGCAGGCAGCAGGGGCACGGTGGGTTCCTGCATGGTTGGTTCCTGGGCCAGGCTGGAGGCAAGGAGGCCTTAGAGCCACGTCGCCTGAGCATGGCCGTAGCACTTCAGAAGGGCCGGCTGTGCAGCCAGGGCATGCTGTCTTGTTTAGCAGCGTAGTCCGGCCATTTATGCATGTCTCCCTTCCCATGGCGCACAGGAAGCCCATACTCCAGGCCTTGCTGGCTTCCTCCACAATCCTTTCACCCATCTTCAGCTCTCGGTCTGGGGTGTTCATCCTGGCCTGATTCGATTAACTGCTATTTTATTCAGGATTTTTGTAGCTATATTTATGAATAAGATTGGCCTGTACTTTTTCATTTCCCATTTTGTCCTTTTTTGGTTCTGGTATCAATATTAGCTCATAAAATAAGCTGAGGGTGCTCCCTTTTCAGTGTCCTGGAGCAGTTTATAAGGCTGGAATGGCCCATTTCCTGACTGGTGGAACTTCCCTAACAGACGCCCTGGGCCTGGACTTTTCCTTGTGGATGCTATTTGTTTGTTTGTAACATTTTAAATCTGTGATTCCATTTACACGATAGTCATGGGACCATTTGATTTTCTTATTTTTGTGGGGGGGTGAGTTTTGGAGACAAATTTTCTTGGAGATTTTGTTCAAATGAGCTAAGTGTTCACATTTATCGGCACAAAGTTGCTGACCTGTTTTCTTGTTGCCTTTCGAACTGCTCGTTCCTCCCTGCTTATCCCCCCCTTCCTTCCTGATTTAATCTAGTTGTGGCTTCTGTCTTTTTTTCTTGACCAGTCTCCACAGGTTTGTCTGTTTTATGAGAACCAGTCATTGGCCTTGTTGATCCTTTCTACGTGTTTTCTTTCCTATTTAATTAATTTATCGTCTTAACTTTGTTTTTCCTTCCTTCTTTCTCTGAATTTTGTTTTTGTTTGTTTGTTTTGGGGGGGTTTTGTGGCTTTTTTTTTTTTTTGGTCCTTCTAACTTCTTGATCTGGGCGCTCCATTCATTAACTGAAATGTTCTCTTTTTCTAATATATACAGTAATAACTATAAATTTTCCTCTAAGTCCAGCTTGTCGCAGCACCCTTCTCCATGTTTTGAGATACAGTCATGTGCCAAATAACAACGTTTTGGTCAACAACGGACCGCGTATACAACCATAGTCCCGTAAGATTAGCACCATATAGCCTAGGTGTGTAGTAGGCTGTACCGTCTAGGTTTGTGTAAGCACATAATGTTCGCACAATGACGAAATCGCCTAACAATACATTTCTCAGAACGTATCCCCGTCATTAAGCGACGCATGACTGTAGAGTGTTTTCCTTGTCGTTCGGTCTAAATCACTTCTAATTTGAACTATGATCCTCGATGGTCCTCCTCTTTATCCCACCGCCTTTGCTGCAATTCAGGTTTCAAAATCTTTCACCTGGATTTCTGCAGCAACTACACGACTTATGTCCCTGCCTGGGACTCTCGCCACCAGAGTAACAGGTCTAAAATAAAATTCTACCATGTCATCCTTCCGTTAACTTCCTCAGGTATCAGCAGTTTCGCAAAACTTATCAGCAAGTGAAAAATTGTTTATAAAGCCTGTATCCTAATAATTCAACTTTAATCATTATAAGGAAATATTTTCAAAAGTGGGGGAAATGTATGCACATAAATGTCTATAACAACATTCATTCATAACAACATATAGGAATAATCTAAGAATTTGACAATAGGAGAATGAGAAGAAACCAGGAACTCTCTACAAGATAGATTATTATTGTGACCTCAGAACAACGCTTGTAAGAGTCTAATAAAGATTTTTAAGTGTTTACGTTATGTGAGAGAAGGCAGAACTCAAAATAATACCTACATTATGACTGTGACTATGATAAAAAATGTATATTATGCATAGAAAGTACAAAAAACAGATGCATTCAAGGTTGACAACAGATGTCTGGGTTTCAGAAATAGGAGTATTTTCCCACCACTTTTCTGTAATTTAAAATATTCTATAACAAGCATATATGATTTTTTAATTTAAAAAACCGTTTTAAAATACTTCCATGGACCCCAATATGTATTGGCTGAAGTGCATGTCCTGCAGCTTAGCATCTTCAGCCCATCTTCTCCCCCTCCCCCTCCAGCCTCCCCTCTACCTGCAACAAACACCCCTGCAGGTGCCCTCTAAGCAATTTGCTCTCAAATCCCCTGATTACTCTCATCCCTACATGTGTGCAAATAGCATACACTCCATCTGGAATGTTCTCCCACTGAACGCATCCTGCCAGACTCAGCCCCAGTGTCCCCAATCTGTAAATCTGCCCTGACTGTTCTCTCTCACCCACTCCCCAGATGCCCTGCACCTGCCTCACTGGCCCCCAACACATTGCAGGGTCACCTTTGTCATGTCCTGGGCCCAAGGGACTGTGTGGAGGGCTGGGTC
The DNA here is from genome assembly GCA_031878705.1 of Tapirus indicus. Classification (NCBI taxonomy): domain Eukaryota; kingdom Metazoa; phylum Chordata; class Mammalia; order Perissodactyla; family Tapiridae; genus Tapirus; species Tapirus indicus. The sequence continues at coordinate 80,397,708 of CM062921.1, forward strand.
CTTGTTACCCCCGTGTCTCCAGGACACTGCCAGTGCCCCACCCCAGGGGGCATCAGTAAACAATGCTTCGTGAATGGATTGATCCACCCATGCAACCGTACTCGCTTAGCTTCAGGCACACCCTCAGCATCTCATCACCCCTTTAAAGAAGGCTTTGTGAACAGCAAAGGAATATATATATGTGTATATATGTGTATATATATATACATATATATATAGTACTCTCCAGCTTTAAAATCCTTTCTGGTTTGACCTCCACACCAGCCTGTGAGGGAGACATGATGGTCCCCATTTCACACATGAGAAGACTGAAACTCAGAGAAGTCAAGAGATTTGCCCGAGGCCACACAGCCCATTGGTGGTAGGATTTGGTTATAAACCAGGGCCTCTGGACTCCAAAGCCCTTGTGGTTTTCCCTCTCACCACCATCATGACTATCGAGGAAGCCGGCCTGCTGGGTTTAGAGGAACCCCAGCCTTTCTTCATCCTCATACACACACTCCTGTAGGGCTAACGACCAATCTCCAGTTTACCTCAAAATTGCAGAGGACGTGCTGGAAGACGCCAACGTTGGTGATAGCAGATGACCCGAAGCCCAGTTCCGCGGTGCCAGCAATGGAGAGGATCAGCTGAAAAATTCGATGGTTCAGGAGAGAGGTCTTTTTCCTCAGCAGAAATGCCATTATCTGGAAAGTTTAACACACAAAGCAGTTTCCTCATGAATACGGTGTGAGGACTCTTTCTCCTCCACCTGAGTGTTCTTACTGCACCTAGGTCGGCCCAGCCTGAAAACCCTCTGCTCTCTGGTGCCACCTCCTTCGTTCCTCTGTTCTCAGAAGAAACACATACACCAACTTCTGTGGCTGCTTCCCCACCAGTGTTCACCTTTCTGTCCTCGTGTGACTTGATCTCTCATGGAGGACCCCCTGCTCCTTCCTGAATCTTCTGTGTTTCCACAAAGCCACTCTCTTCTGGTTCCCTCCTATGTTTCTGAGTGCTCTTTCTCATTTTCCTTCACTGGATTCTACAGTCATAACCATCCCATAAAGGCTGCTGTGTCACCAGGAAGCCACCACCTACCCATGAACCCAGTTACACCCAGCATCACTTCAGGCTCCAGCCACTGATGTGCCATTCTACTGTGCAAGGCCACGGGAGACTAGCAAATGTGCAGGCATCCATACCAGGATGGAGGCACTGGGATCCCGGTGGCCCACACCTATCTCAGAGGCTAAGAAGATGGACCCCACCTAGCCTCATGTCTCTGTTGACCTCAGTCACACAAAAGTCAGGCTGCCCAGCCATGCACAAGCATCTGGGTTCTCATCCACTCATCTGGATTCTCCACTCAGCTCATCCACAGCTTGATTCCCTGTGCTGGGATCTGACACAGACCACCACTTCTCCCTGTCCTCCCAGACATCCTCTTTCAATGTGTCATTGGGAAGTCTTGCTTGTTGTTTTGGACTGAATGTTTGTGTCCTCCCGAAACTGGTATGTTGAAATCCTATCCCCCAACGTGATGGTGTTTGGAGGTTGGTCCTTTGGGACATAATTAGGATTAGATGAGGTCATGAGGGTGGAGCTCTCATAAATGGGATTAGTGCCCTTATAAGAGTCATAAGAGAGCTTGCTTCCTCTCTCTGCTCTCTGCCATGTGAGGACACAATGAGAAGCTGGCCATCTGCAATCCAGAAGAGGGCCTCACCCAACCTGGCACCCTCATCTTGGACTTCCCAGCCTCCACCCAGTCTATATATTCTGTTACAGCAGCCCAAACTGACGAAGACAATTGTGGTGAGAAAATACACAATATCTTTTCAGACTGTTCCAGTCACTTCTTTGATGCATCTGAAAACTGACCACTCCCCCCACGCCCACCAGGACGGCTGAAAGTTGCTTGAGAAAAATTGCACACTTGGGCTGACCGGCTTCGCTTTACATTAATGGTGTCAAGTATCAAATTAGTACTCGTTTGGCCTGACAGTCCAACTCTGTTTTTCTAGTATGCTTGTGTTCTTTATCCTAAAGAGGAGGATTTCATCTCTTCTCTTCTCTCCCCCAACCTTCCTTCCCCTCCACCACCTGACCTCATACTCTGCTGAGAAGATAGACCCTATCAGACGTGAACACTCGTGTCTTCCCACCACCAGATCCACAAATGCCTGTATTGCATTCCTTCCTATCACAAGCAGGGTGTCCATCCACCTGGCCTCCGGAACCCACCTCTCCCCTTCTCAAGGACACTGCTCCTAGGGATAGCTCTCCTCTTCTAGCTTCATCCGTCTCTCTCTCTCTCTTCTGTCACCTCCTTCCACTGACAAATATGTTCTGCTATTTCTCATCTTAGAAATAACCCTCCCTTGAGCCCTGATACCTCTAGTTTGGACCCCATTTCTCTACTCCTGTTCAGAGACAAACTTCTAGAAGGCACCTTAGGCACACTCTGGCTCCATCCTCCCCTCACATTCTCTCTTCAACCCCCTCCAGCTGGCTGCTGCCTCCACCTGTCACCTGCCTTGGGAAGCTCACCAATGGCTTCCAGGTGCCAAATCCAACGGGGACATCTCTGTCCTTAGTTTGCTTTATTATTTATAAGCATTTAGCATTGTTCAAGCACACCTGCCTTCTTGAAACTCTGTCTTCTTTCAGTTTCTTTGACAAAATTTTCTTTAGTTTCTCTTCCCTGTTTCTTCTCAATCTCCTTTGTTGGATTTTAATCAAATTTCCAACCCCTGTGCTGTGAGCTCCTCGTTGCTTCCTCCTCAGTCCTCTTCTCTTCTCTCCCTAATCCTTCTCTTTGCCTATTTCATCAATTTTCTTGCATTAAATATGGTCATGATGATATTGACGACTCTCACATTTATATATCCAGCCCCTTTGAGCCCCAGAGCCATCTATCCCACTTGCTATTGACCTTTGATGTCTGAAACTTGCATGTTCCAAATGTCTTCCTGCCTGCAGCAGTCTGGGTGCACAGCACTGGCTGCTTCCTGCGCTCCCTGCCCAGGCTGCTCACAAAGAGCTCGAGTCTCCCCAGGTCACAAATGCAGTCTCACGGCATATTGGAGTCTATCTCAGTCTTCCGCTCAAATCTCACCCCTCTGACCCATCTCCCACACTGGTGTCAAAGGTCATTGTAAAATATCAATCATTCCATTTCCCTGTTCCAAACCTTCTTACGACTGCTCATCCCCTCTGAGATGAAATCCAGAGCTTGTCCTTCCCTCCTTCTCCACCCAGGCTTGCTGTGCACTGGCCCACAATTGTTCTTTCCTCCCAGCCATGTGGAGAAACCCATACTGAATCCCTCAGGTTAGTCAGGAACACTATCCTCCCTCTTTACCATGCTACAAAAATCCATCTTGTAAAACTTCACTGGATGTCGCCTAGCTTCAAAACAGGATGAAGATAAATTTCATAGAAATAACAGAAAGGTTTATGCTCTCATTATGCTCTCACATCCAATCAGCAAACCAGCAAATGAAGACAAAGTAAAAGTCTAGAAAATGATTAAATCTGTTCCTGAGCAAGCCATTTATTTGAAGACCCCTGTTTCTACCCACTGATTCATTCCACAAATCCTTCCTGAGCACCTCCTGTCTGCCACGTGCTCTTAGGGTGCAGCAATGAACAAGCAGCCTGAGCCCCGCCCTCAAGGAGCATGTGCCCAGGGGGTCAAGCAGATCACAGGCATGACAACAAGGAAACATACATCATGCCAACTGGGATACCCACATGCAGGTTATGAAGAAACAGAAAGCAAGAAAAAGTGTCTAGAAAGGGATAGGTAGGATGAGGGTTCTATTTTATAAAAGTATTCAGGGAAGGCAAATAATAATAATCTTGTTTCTTTACTCAAACCTGCCATTTCTCACCTTTCCTACCACTGCCCAGCCTCTCCTTCTGATTTTTCACTAAAGACATACATATTTGAAATGTTTCTTTTTTTAAGCTGTAAGAAGAGTTTTAAAATTTCCTTCTTCTGCCTTCATGTGTACAGGTACAACAAATCTCTGAATTTGATGGGTTTTTTACTCAAACAAAGTATTTAGGCGTCTTTGTCTCACGATCATAACATCTTTCTGTCCATCCTGCTAGACAGTACTGAAGACTGAATGTTTGTGTCCCCCCCAAATTCATATGTTGCAACCTAATCCCCAGTGTGATGATGTTAAGAGGTGGGGCCTTTGGGAGGCGATTAGGTTCTGAGGATGAGGCCCTTGTGAGTGGGATTAGTGTCCTTATAAACGAGACCCCAAAGAGCTCCCTTGCCCCTTCCACCTTGTAGGGACACAGTGAAAAGATGGCCGTCTATGAACCAGGAAGTGGGTCCTCACCAGACATCGAAAACCTGCCTTCACCTTGATCTTAAGCTTCCCAGCCTTCAGAACTGTGAGAAATAAATTTCTGTTGTTTATAAGCCACCCAATCTATTGTATTTTTTGTTATAACAGCCCAAACAGTCTGAGGCAGACAGTAAGTTCCATGGAGCAAAAGATTAAACTCGTTTTGTTCATCCATATCCCTTGTGCCTAGCACAAGGCCTGGCGCTTAGGAGGTGCTCAGTCAGTATGAGTTGAGTCAATAGATTCCACTCATGGGTCACTCCTTGCTTCTACTATCTCTTCCTGAGAAACTCAGCCAACCCAGTCCTCTGGGCCTCCTCTGACTGCCTTTCTTCTTAACAAAGCTTTCTTTGGCTCCCCTATCAACACGTGACGTTGGCCACCTTTGCAACTCTGCAGCACATTATTGCTCTCAGGGCACAGAGTCCGTGAAATGAACACTCACTGGGAACTCACAATGTGCCAGGCCCCGCACACAGCAGTGAGTAGACGACGGTGAGCCCAGGGGGGTCCCAGCCCTCTAAGGAGCTCAGAGTTTCTGGGAAGATGGCTGGGCAACCACTGACTCACAGAGAGTGTGGTGGTTCTGGAAAAGACTCTCAGACACTTATTGCATTTGATTTATACTAAAATTATTTTGGTTATTTGTCTTATTTTATCCTTCTAGATATACCAATGAGAGCAGGAACCGCTTTGTACCTTTTTGGAAATGCTCACAATAACTATGAAAATCCCTCACCACAGCAATCTATGGGCTGAATTAGAACAAATCCCACTGCTACAGCCTTTAACAATACAATCAAAGAAAACTTTTATAACCAAGAGCCCCGGTTCTTGAGTTTTAACATAAACCCAGGCACACCCATTCACTTATTACCAAAACATTTACTGGTTGTCTGTTTGGTCTCAGTAACACACTGGCAAAGAACAAGAAAAGCCCAGGCCTTAGACAGTTACAGCCTCGTGGAGATGCGCAGAGTGACAACTACGGCACCGTGTGAGAGCGGTTAGCGCCCGGCATGTGCACGGCGGCCAGGAGACGGCCACACACCCAGCTCAGGCGTCAGGGAGATCTCTGGACCTGGGAAGAGAAGACGGAGCACACCTGGGCAGGAGAGGGAGGTGGTACTTCATGCCGAGGGCACAGGAACACAAAGTCACACGAGGTGTTGAGTGCCCCCTGGCCGTGCAGGATTTGGAGAGGTGGGAGCGCAGGGTGTGAAACATGGGCTGGGAGGAGGTGGGGCTGGGAGGACAGGTTGGGGGCCAGTTTGAAAGGCCTTCAGAAACCAGTCTAAGGACTTAGGGATATTGTATCAGTGCTTGGATGCCTTTGAAGAGTTTGCACTGGGAGAGGTATCGTGGGGTCTGTAACACAGAACCGTGACTGCATCAGTGGGCTGGGAGGAGAAGCAGGAGGACGGGGCCACTGTCCCGCTGTGGCAGCAGTCCAGGTGAGAGGGAGTGTGCCTGAAGTGACACCACACAGCTCTCTTCTTCTCAGACCCTGACTCGGGGGCCAAAGAGACAGGGAGGCTCTCTCCCTGCACCAGGAGGAGATGACCACGTTTCCTCGTCTACACTTCAACCCTAGCCCTGCTCCTCGTGGTTCCTTTGTTGGCTGCCTTCCAGCCACGCAGGACGTTACTCGAGGGCAGTGACCACGTCGCATCTGACTTGATGAATACTACAGAGCAATAACAATCACAGTGAGGACGTACACAGCAGTTACTCTCAGCGTATGTTAACTCACTAATCTTCACAACCCGACATAACAGGTGCTGTTATTGTTCCCATTTTACACAGAGGAGAGCTGAGTCACAGAGAGATTGAGAGCAGATGGCTAACATTTATAGAGCACATATTCTGGGCCAGACATAATTCTAAGGCCTTCACTTGTATTAAATCACCTAGTCCTCACTGCAACCCCATGATACAGGAGGTATGACAGTCCATATCATACAGGTAGGGAAACCAAAACAGAGAGGGTAAGCAACTCATACAAGGTTAAACAGCAAGTCTGAGGAAGAGGCAGGATTCAAACCCAGCAGTCTGGCTCTGCAACCTGAGCTCTTAGCCATCATGCTAGATGCAAAGTTGGGGTCACAAATGATTCTGGAATTCATCAGTGAAAGGTGCTGGTAGTCACAGGCAGGTGAGCACCCCATCCCCATCAGAGCCCCTCTCTGGCTGGCTCTCACCTGACCCTCTGCTGCGGTGATGCTGGTCTCAGGGCCTGGGGGCTTTCAGCTTGCCTTCTCCAGAAGGTAAGCTGGAGGGAATGTCCACTGGGGCCAGCAAAGCTCTTCCCTGCTTCTTGGGGGGCGACAGCCCCTTGGGGAGTCCCAGGCTTAGCTGGGAGGGTGGGATTACCTGGTACCCACAGATGTGCTGCATCAGGCAGTCACACATGACATTGCTGGTCAGGACCGAGTGCAGGACTTTCACAGCCGCGTACATGGTGTGGTCATCTGTCGCTAAGGAAATGAGACCCAGGAGGATGGCAGGCCCGCCAATGAAGTCCAGGCTGCTGGCAGCAGGGCTGGAGTGGAACACCCTTACCCCTGCGTGGGACAAAAGGACCATCCATCAGCACATCACAGCTTCACTGCAATGGAAAGTCCCCCAGCAACACGCCAGGGCGAATAAGCTGCCAGTGCCACTGTCCACTCACAGCAGAGGAGCCTGTGCACATGGGACAGGCTGGGAGCAAGGGCAGGGGGATTTGAAGGTCTTAGGTCACTGAGAGACCTGTGCTGAATCCTTCCTGGGTCACCAGACGGCTGAAACAGCCCCGGGGATCAGATTGCCACCCTCTGTCTCAGTCCAGAGTGCTGGATGAGCCGGGTGCCCTCTGAGCCTCCATTTGCTGCCAGCTCTGACAACCTCTGGCTCTTGTCTGCTCTCTAGATCCTGCACCAATGTGCTGCTTTGCTCTTGCCCGATTGCAAAGCAACTCACCGTCGCCGGCTGTTGTTTTCACCCAAACAACCACAACCATTGCCTCCGCTCAAAGGCCCCACTGTGCTCACTAGACAGGATCCGTTGTGCATAGATGTCAGCCTGGTGAGCAGGTGAGTTCACTCCCAGTTGTCAGAGGCAGCAAGGTGACCCGACCTGTGCGCAGTGTGGGAGGCCAACTCTCCGGCAGGATTAACTCCCCAGCTCTGGCCCTCACCTTTCTGGTTCCCCAGCACACTCTGTCCTGCCTGCCACTCCAGAATCCCAGGCTGCACAAGCAATGACAGCCACAAGCCCTTCCTCCCAAAGAGCAGTAAAAGTTCACAGCCTGACGTACCTAATTGGCCCACAGCCACGGCTCCAACGGTTCGAAGAGACCCCGAGAGGTGGCCAGCACAGTTTCTTAGCAAGAACACGGGCATGGCGTTGTCGCGGGATGAAATGTTCATCTAGAGAAATTGGCAACAATTAGTCCTAAGAAACTTTCCTGGAAAGGAAGAGGTCTTGTTCATGAGCTTCTGGAGAGCAGGCGCCCTGAGGCCTGGCCCGGCGCTGGCACTCAGTGAATGAATGATGACTGAACCAACGTCAGGGGCACCGAAGCCAAAATTCAGGCTCCGGAGCCCTGCCTCCCAGGCTGTGGATAATCCTAAGGGAGCAGCTTCGGTTATGCAGTTGCGCCCCCATGTCCCACATGCTCACAGGGAAGAGCTAACGAGGGCGAGATGGACCGGAGGACTTGGAGGTGGAACAGTGCTATGAAGGCCAGGGCCGCCTCCTTCCCAGCCTAGGGTTACCCAGCCTCTGCAAGCCCCAGCCTCACTGGTTTCAGGAAGTCGGGAATCCCGGCCTCCTCCATCAGAGGACACTCCGCCGGTAAGGCGCAGCTTTGATTCTCAACAGGACCTAATCCCTGATCCCTCCTCCTCAGTAAAGAGAAGTGGCCCTCATCTGTGAGGGTGGAGAGAGTGTCAACAAATCAGCCTGATTTCATCAGCAGTAAGCAAAGAACTCTTTATGCAGGAATCAGGAAATAGTAAATCTAACAGCATCTTCATCTACAAACACGTCTGCTTGCTGTTTTGCAAATTTGCTATTTAAAATAAACACAGCAACTCAAAGAACATCTGGCGATGGTGGGGGGTCAGTAGCACCCAGAAAAGGGAAGCTCAATCGTGTTCTCAGTGTCACAAAGGTTTTCTAAATATTCCATTTGTTCTTGCTCTACCGTGAAGAATGAAGAGCACCCACTTTCTTCTCTGAGCAATTACAGATAAAAGGTTTAGTCTGAGGGAATGCTAATGGGTGAGGAGTCCTAGAGTATTTTAATGCGTGAAGTGGGACGCACTCCCGTGCATATCCGTCTACACTCGTGCAGACGTGAATCAGTGTTCACTTACTCATTGAAAGCTGAAGCGAGCCACGAGGTCATGACTCCAAAAGGGGGCAGCCAGTGAACTCAGAGGGCATACATACCTCCTTGGCAATCAGACGGCTGTCCACCTCATTGTAAGTGCTCCTAATGTCCGCAACAGTGGTGGTAGACGAGCTGGCTATGTGAAGGCCGAAGGAAACACTTTCCTCCGCAACCAGGGACGTCACTTCCGTACCAGGGTCCTCTCCTAAAACAACACATCTTCAATCATTTCTACTCTCACTTTACTGGGAAGGAAATTAATCCTCAGAAGAGTAAATATCTACTGCTACATGCAAAGTAATCTCTGAGAGAATGTTTGTTACATTGTATGTTATATGTCGTGTGTTTATACATCACATGCTTTGCCTGTACCTGTGCTTCTCTGACACCTAGAGAAAACTGTGGTGGAATCTCATAGGACTAACCCTACTATAAAATGGAGGCATCCCAGATGTGAAATTACTAAAGCTTGAGACATGCATTAAGGATGTAACCTCACTTCCCAAACCAAAATGTTAAATGATAAGAAAGCTGACTTAGGAAAAAAGAAACGGGCTGAGCTGAAAGCCCTAAGATTTTCAATGAGCTGCATGTCCATGGTGAACATCCCACTTGGAATTAGCACCCTGCTCCCTGAGTCAGAGAGGGCCACATGTGCCACTAGAGAATCATGGCTGGATAGACAGTCAGCTGTAGACGTGACTTCATTACATTGCTCTGGCCTGTGCCATTTGCCAGAGGAAATGAAGTTCAAAGAAGATATGAGGCCTGGAGACAGAAACGCTCAACAGCATTCAGTCGCCCCTCACTGTGCACAAGGCTTCTGTACATAGATTCATTTATCATCCTTCCCAGATGGGAGCTGACCTCCTTGACTTGACGGAGCACAGAGAGCAATGCTCCCTGCTTGAACAGCCAACAATCAATAATGAAAACGTGGATGTTTTGTCTGCCTGTTTAATAATTGAAGACAACAGTATACTTTAGTTAAAAAGCTTCTTCATTAAAAGGAATGTAACTTATTTATCTCGTTCTCTTCTCTCTTTCTTTGCTGATGCTATTACCCACCCCCTCGCCTCCATTATGTGCTTTAGAGTTGAAACCTAAAGGATATTGTCATTTCCTTTTCTGCGACATTTTCTGTTGGGTTGTAAATATATCATGATCCAATTACAGAAGTCTTCCCTGAAGACTGACCTGTGCCGAGTTTATTCTTTATAAATACACTATAAATAAGTGGATGTCCATGTAAAAAATAATATCAGCAAGATCATTATAAATCAAAACACTCCATACCTTGGGCATGTACTGCTTGGAAGTTACCACAGTATCTTGGGCCAAGTTTGTTAATAACTTCCAGGGTTTCCATTGAGACGGTTTCTTCAAAGAGGTATGCAGGGCCAAGACGCCATATTAATGATGACTTTTGTTTCCAAATTCGAGGGGTAGCAATATATCCATAAACATCCACAAATGAAGTTGGATCCATTGAAAGGAAAGGTCCCGGTAAGGCCTGAATGTACAACATCTGTTAAAATAAAAAGGGAGCTGTTTAACCTCAGAATTAATCAAATAAATATGTATGGATATAAATTGATGTACCTACTCTTCTCTCACAGTAAAAACTTATTTTATCTAAAAACATTAAAAAGATATCTCTTAAAGCTGAGAAGTATGCTGCAAAACAGCTTATGAAATGCTGGTTGGAGTAAAAAACTGACACTGTGCCTTTGGAAACAAATTTAACAAGAAATATTAAAATTCAGGGGCTGGCCCGGTGGCGCAGCGGTTTAGTCCGCGCTTGGCAGCCCAGGGTTTGCGAGTTCGGATCCCGGGCGCCCGCCAACGCACTGCCTGTCAGCCATGCCGTGGCGGCGTCCCATATAAAAGTGGAGGAAGATGGGCACAGATGTTAGCCCAGGGCCAGTCTTCCTTAGCAAAAAGAGGAGGATTAACAACGGATCTTAGCTCAGGGCTGGTCCTCCTCACCAAAAAAAAAAAAAAAAGACATATTAAAATCCACTAAAATGATTATCTTTTTTGTCCCAGTCATTTCACTAAGAACCTAAACGTCCAGTCTTGGCACATAAATTAAGTTTTATGTGCTAAAAATAAAGACATACAGATTGGAAAGGAAGAAATAAAACTGTCTCTATTTGCAGATGACATGTCCATGTAGAAAATTCTAATGAATCTAAAAAAAAAACAAGCAAACAAACTCCTAGAACTAACAAGCAAGTTTAGCAAGGTGACAAGATACATGATCAACACACAAAAATTCATTGCATTCTGTAGACTAGCAATGAACATGCAGAAACTAAAACGAAAAACAATACCATTTACGATTGCTCAAAAGAAAATGAAATACCTAATAAAACATGTATAGAATCTGTATACTGAAAATTCCAAAAGGATGATGAAAGAAATCAACGAAAACCCATATAAATGGAGAGACACACAATATTCCTGGATAGGAAGACTCAACATAGTAAAGATGCCATTTCTCCTCAAATTGATCTATAGGTTTAAAGGAGTTCCTATCAAAATCTCAGAAGGTTTTTCATAGACACAGATAAGCTAATTCTAAAATTTATACGGGAAGACACAGGCCCTAGAATGGCTTAAAGAAATAGTTTAACAAATAGCTTAATTCTTCTTTTCCAAAAAAATAGAAGCATAACTCTATCCAATATTAAGGCTTATTATATAGCTACAATAATTAACATAGTGTGGTATGGATGGGGTATAGTCATATAGATCAATGGAACAGAATATAGAATCGGGAAATAAACCCGTACAAATAGGCCCAACTGATTTTTGACAGGTTCAAAAGCAATTCAGTGGAGGAAGAACAGTCTCTTCAACAAATGGTGCTGGAGCAACTGGACATCCACAGGCAAAGAAATGAACTTCAACCTAAACCTCATACCGCATACAAAAATTAACTCATAATTGATCACAAACTCAAATGTAAAACTAGAAAACTTTCAGAAAAAAAACATCGGAGCAAATCTTCTGGATCTAGAGCTAGGCAAAGAGTTCTTAGACTTGACACCAACACAAGAGCCATGAGAGGATAATTTGATGAATTATACTCATCAGAATAAAAACTTGTGCTCTGCAAAATCCCATGTGAAAGAGGATGAAAAACAAGCTACAGACTAGGAGAAATCATTTGAAAATCACATATCAGAGAAAGAACTAGTATCTAGAATATATAGAAAAACTCTTAAAACTCAACAGTAAAAAACAAACAATCCAATTAGAAAATGGGCAAAAGACATGAACAGACATCACTGAAGAGGATATTCAGGTAGCAAATAAGCACATGAGCAGATGCTCAATCTCATTAGTCATTGAGGAAACGCAAATTAAAAACACAATGAGGGGCCGGCCCGGTGGCGCAGCGGTTTCGTCTGCACTTGGCAGCCCGGGGTTCGCAGATTCGGATCCCGGGCGCCCGCCGACGCACTGCTCATCAGCCACGCCGTGGCGGCGTCCCATATAAAGTAGAGGAAGATGGGCACGGATGTTAGCCCAGGGCCAGTCTTCCTCAGCAAAAAGAGGATTGGCAACGGATGTTAGCTCAGGGCCGGTCTTCCTCACACACACACACACACAAAAACACAATGAGACATCACTACACACTTATCAGAATGGCTAATATGAAAAACAGTGACAGTATTAAATGGAGAGAAACTTGATCACTCATCCGTTGCTCGTAGGAATGCAAAATAGTACAGTCATGCTGGACAATTGTTTGGCAGTTTCTTACAAAACTAAACATGCAATTATCATACAACCCAGCAACTGGACTCTTAGGCATTTATCCCAGAGAAATGAAAACTTGAGTTCACACAAAAACCTGTACACAAATGTTCCTAGCAGCTTTATTTGTAATGGCCAAAAACTGGAAACAACCCAGATGTCCTTCAGTGGATGAATAGTTATACATCTGTATCATGGACTACTACTCAGCAACAAAAAGGAATCAACAACTGACACACACAACAACTTGGATGAATTTCCAGAGGATTACGCTGAATGAAAAATCCAATCCTAAAAGATCATATACTGCATGAGTCCATATATATAACATGCCTGAAATGACAAAATTTTAGATTACTGGTTGCCCAGCTTAGGGACAGGGATGGGGGAAGAGGTGTGGGTGGGAGGTGGCTGTAGTTATAACTTTTATAAAAGGGCAACATGAGGGACCCCTGTGGCAATGGAAATTTTCTGTACCTAGGCAGTAGTGGTAGGTGCAGGAACCTACGCAGGTGATAAAATTGTGTGGGACTAAATATGCACAAAGAAAGGCAAGAAAAACTGGGAAAATCTGAATAAATTAGCAGAGTTTATCAATGTCAATTTTTTTTTTTTTTTGCTGAGGAAGATTAGCCCTGAGCTAACATCTGTGCCAACCTTCCTCTACTTTATATGTGAATCGCTGCCACAGCGTGGCTGATGAGTGGTGTATGTCCACGCTCAGGACCCGAAACCCATGATCCCGGGCCGCTGAAGTGAAATGTGCAGAACTTAACCACTACACTACAGGGATGGCTGGATCCTCATTGCCAACATTTTGACTGTGATATTGTTCTACAGTTTTGTAAGATTTACTGTTGGGGGAAACAGTAAAATGTACATAAGATTTCTCTCTATTACTTCTTACAATTGCATTTTAGCCTGTAACTATCTCAATAAAAGTTTCAATAAAAGAAAAGAAAAATAGTTACTAGATTATCTAATTACAAATTAAAAAATAACAATTTCAAAGCCATGTGGATAAAAATTTTTTAAATAATAGAATGTTAAGTTAACTAAGTAGTATACAAAATTTTCTGTACCATGAAGTCACAACTATTTTTTTTAACGGGAAAAAACTGAAAGAAACTACAAACAATGGTAAAGTAGAAGGAATATAGGCAATCTTTCTTCTTTTCTCTATTTTTCACTTATTTCAAACTGTGTTTATATTATTTTTATGACTGTAAAATCACTATATACATGAATATGTAAATACACATATATATTTTAAATGAGAGCTTATATAATTTCAGAAATATTCGTTTTCTCCCTACCAATTAAATGAGACTTTCAAATAAAAGCAAACCAAGTTTCAGCACCAGGCCTGCCTAGCATGAGATCCTCTGTGCTCTCTCTTCCCTCTCCACCCTCCGGGCAGACACTTCCCCTCTCTCTCCCACACTGAAGGTCTATCCCACCCCTCCAATCGAGCTTCCCCTTTCTTCCCAAATTCCTACATCATCAACTCATGGCACCATTCAGATTGATTGATAAACATAAGATGTCTCAGATTGCTCACTATCAACCTTGCTCGATTCAGGCTGTTAAAATACTCCCCACCTTTCTAAATTTAAATTATCTTCCCTTGGAAGTAAAAGCAAAGGCTCTAACATTTGAGAACAGCTATTTAGCAGGGTCATCCCCAACCAAAGCTCTCCCACCTTGTTCTTGCCCGGCACACATCTGTACCTAAACACAGGCTTTATGTTTATTACAGTTAAATTTCACTTGCTGACCCTGACCCAACTGATTGAGATCCTCTTGGAAAGTCAACTCTGCCAGACTTGGCCCTTGGCCATTCTCCACAGCATATTTTGGCATATTCCCATGGTGTCACACTGCTCCCAGCCTCCCTGCTGACTGACTCTGGTTTAGCTGGTCTCACAAGGTCAGACGTTCACCCATGTACCAATTCACCAATTCACTAATCAGCACTATCAGCCAGTCCACGTTACTCCTTGTGGCTGTAAATTCAGTGCAATTCATCAAGTGTCTACTGCATGATACTGTGTGCCAGCCCCCGTGCAAGGTGTGAGCAAGGTTCAAATATCAACCAGACATGTGTCATAGCCTCCAGGTGCGGGAACTGTTTCACGGAATACCAGCCTATTCTGTGAAGGACGGCGAAAACAAGCCCACTCTGGAGTCCTGCCTGAATAGATAAAGATACTGTGCAACCATGCAAGTGACCACACCTCCCATCCTGGCTCACGTGAGTGACTAATGGTTCTTCTTCAGTGACAGTTCTAGCCCTGCTCCATCCCTCCTACTGCCTGAAGGAAAGTTCTGAACATATACAGGCACAAAATTGCCTCTTTCTGACAGCACCCAATTCAGAACAGACTGACCTCCACTTCTTGGAACTCTCCTCAAAATCACCCCAAACAAGCCCAAATCCTATATAAGCCTCTCCTAACTCCTTGTTACTCCATGGAGTAAGCAGTCTCTCGCTACAGCAGGCTTAATAAAGCTAACTTTTGTTTTACATTATATGCACGCTCTTGGAGGAATTTAGCTGGTGGGCATGGATTCCTAGCACCTGAAACAGTACCTAACATAGTAGGTGCTCAATAAATATTTAATAAGGAAGGGAGGGAGGGAGGGAAGGAAGGACCAGCAGTGTTAACGATTGGAGAAAAAAGTTAACTTCGTGCTTTGGAGGACCTGTTTTTCTTAAGCTCCTGCTGAATCTTTCTAGTTACCACTGCTTTTTTTTTTTTTGATAAGACAGTTTTACCAGAAGATAGCACCAAATTCATCCTTAGCTGTTCTACAGAATTTCAGTTGTGTAACCTAATGATTCTCAACCTGAGGCTATTTTGCTCCCCAGGAGACATTTGGAAATGTCTGGAGACATTTTTGTGGTCACAGCTTGGGAGAGGGGGATGCTATGGCATCTAGGGGGACACAGATGCTGCTAAATATCCTAATATGCATAGATTAGGCCCCCACAACAAAGAATTACCCAGCCCCAAATGTCAAACTATAGAAACGAGAAACTGTTAATCTAAGTTTCTCCATTCTGGGCTTCATATTAGAATCACCCAGGAAACTGTGAAAACATTACCAAATTACCCCACCCATAGAGATTCTGCTGTAATCAATCTGGGATGCAGCCTGAGCAAGAGAACTTTAAAAAGACGTTCAGGTGATTCTAGAATGCAGCCTAGGTAGAGATGCTGTCTCTGGAAACTGGGTGGAAATCCAGCCACACCTGCTTTCTGTATCTTCTGGGTCCTTCCCTCCCTGGCTTCTTCGGGGACCTCTGACAGTGGCTGCTGGAGCACGCCCGCCAGGTCCCCATCTCCCAGCCTCCTCTCCCTTACACCTCAGGACCTCTGGTGTCTCTAAATGGCAGTGGTGAGACGCTTCCTCCAGCTGTATGTTCACACTCCATTACCTTCTCTAAGCAGGGGACCATCCTTCCCTCATCATTCTTGCTCCTAACCTGGAAAGATGTGTCGGTGTCTTTGCAAGCTCTAGTGCCTTGCTCCTAAGTGTAGCGTGCAGACCAGCTGCATTAGACTCACCAGGAGTCTCTTGGAAAAGTCAGACCTTAGGCCTTGCTCAGACCTCCCTGGGGAATCCATGTCTTAACATGTGAGAAGACTTGCTTTGTTTACTCTAGAGACTTATACTTTCTTATGACTGTTCTTATGGCCCAAACTGTCATGACTATTCTTATTTCCATGTTTTACCTTCTGCCCTGTTTGTGTGACCACCATTCCATTTTCTAAAGATGTCCTTTTAATGCCTCAACTCAGCCAAGTGTTCTGGACAGTAAAGGGGGTTTCAGTGGATACTAACCCCGCCAACAGAGGAAAACAAAGAACTGAAAGGAGGCCACTCCAGGTTGGTGGGGTCATGAGGCACGGCTGCAGGGCAAGCGCAGCTCAGGGGAGCCAGCTCACCTTGGCTGAGCCAATGACCTGTCCGTCCAGATAGGTGGAAACAGTACAGTTCCTTTTCATTTCCTTGGTGACAACCACAGCCAGGTGATGCCACTGACCGCAAGCCAGCAGCTGGCCACATCTGACCCGAAGCTGGCGTCCTGCGGAAGGCTCAGGCTCATCCTCGGGTTCCATGACATCTGGAAGAGAACACGAACACCAGACCTCACAGGCGATGTCCCACAGCAGCGACTCAGGAGAGCTGGGCCTTGTGCCCCAGGAGCCGTGGCCTAGGCCTCCCGCACAGAATAACAACAGCGGCGATCATTCCTCAGCTCTTGCTTTGTGCCAGACACTGTTTTAAGGACTGTTACAAATATTAACTCATTTCATTTTCACGACGACCTGTGAGGCAGGTGCCATCAGGATTCCCACCTTACCATCCTGAGGCACAGAGAGGTTAGGTAACTCGCCCAAAGTCATGCAGCCAGGATTCAAACCCAGGAGTCAGGCCCCGGGGTCTACCCCACACTAGACCGCCTCCACAAGGATGCACATCTGCCAGCAAAGTCTGGAGAGGCCAGGGGAATAGGCAGTTGTGCTGTGTGTCAAGGATGCCAAGCCATCCTCTGGACATTCTGGGTGTTTGGCTATGAAAGTGACATTCTCAGTGCACACGAGAAGGACAGGCATGGCCAGGATACACTGGGCTTGGCCATCTCAGGCCAATTCAGGCCATCACAAAGTAAGTGAACTTAGAGAGCCAGGACCAGCCACCAGTGCTACTGAAGGAGGGTTGGGTTCCTGGGCTCTTGTGCCAAGAGCTGCTGACTTAGCCCCATTTCCCCAAGTGTGGGTGAAATCAGCTTTGTTTCCCAACACCTTACCCAGGGGTTGAAACTCTTTCTCTTCTGTAGACACAACCAAGGAGAGGTCATCTGGGCAGAGGCTGACAGAGAAGCAGACAAAGGGCTGCTCAGTCCTGGCCAGGTGGCGCACCAGGGTGAGGAAGCGCAGCGGGTGGCCCTCTGTGACTGTGCCATGCCTGCCGATCAGGAACCAGCAGGAGAAGGTCAGGCCCCCGGGGGGAGGGAAAGACCTGGCAGCACCTGGGGTCAGAACACAAGCACACCCTTAGGCTTTATCCTGCCGTGGAAGCTTATCTAGACTCACTGATTCAGCCCAGGGGTGGCCCTACTGTGTGCAAGCACTGTGCCTCACTTGACTCATGCCCATTTTATGTCTACCCTGCAGGGCAGGATGCTCTTGCCTCCTTATTCATACTCTCAGGAATAAGTCATATTCCTGCCAGGCCTTGAGCCTAGACCCTTGAAGCCTATCTCCAATTCCATTATTAGAGAATAATAGTCTCACCTATTATTCCATGCCTCCCCGCAAGGGAGCCGAGAGGGACACACACCCTGAGATCTGTCACCATTTGGCCCATTGGTCAGCTGATCTAAAGTCAGGCAGTGTGCTGCATGGGGCAGAGGACACCGGCCCAGCCTGGCTGAACCTTGCGAGGGGAATGCGCTCCTCTAGGAAAACCTATGCCCTCCCACCCAGTAATAAGGTTGGCAATACAGGCGAGGCCTCTGTCCTCACTGAATGGTCAGAATCAGACGTGGTGCCCGGCGCGGATGGGCTGTGATGGCTCCCCAGCACCCACCCTCCCATAGAGACCCAGACCCCGGTCCTCCTAACAGAGGATGCCTGGTTTTCAGCGGAGCGGAGTGCTGTGCAAAGCAAGCTAAGGCCCAGGTCGATCCTCCATGAGCCAAAACAGGCCTGTTCCTGGATGGCTGTCAACAAAGAACTCATATTCCTCTCTAGAGAGAGGTGTAAGATGAGGTGAGGTGTCTATTTCAACCTTTGTCAGTCACCAAAAAAATGAATCAAATCCAGGCTCAGCCACCATGTCACCCACACAGCCCATCAGTGCTAACTGAGCCCCTCCACATGCAGAGCTTGGGAGCACAATGAACAGAACGCCCCTGACCTAAGAGAGGCATGGCAACCTGGAAGGATGACTCACGCACAGTTACATAGGACCCAGGGGAAGACTCACGCATTCTTGGAATGCCAAGTGGAAATCTGAAATCAAGGCTCCCTAAGGACTTATTCTCAGGGCAGGGTGAGGAGAGCTCAGTGAGCTAACCCCCTGGGGATCACCTACCTGTCCCGATCCCTCCGGAGACGGAGTACTCAGTGCTGGTTCCCATTACTGTAGACAGGGTCGGAATAAACAAACATCTGGAAACAGGAAAGTGTCTCAGATCACTGAACTGCAAGCCAATCCGTGGCCATGACATCTTCTGTCTGTCCCTCTGCAGGGGCCTCACTCCCTCTTAGACATGAGGCCCCAAGGACAGAAAGCGGCTGATGCCCGTACCATGGCCCTACGAGAAGGAGTCTGCACTAGAGGCTGGAGGGGAGGGCAGTCCGGAATGCAGACACACCAAGGGAAGGAGAGGGTCCGGGCCCTACGTGGCTGGGGACGCTGGCCCTGAGGAGCCACTGAGTAGATGGGGTGTCCCTGACCCAGACATAGTCCACTGCTGAGTGGTGAGAGCTGACGGGAACTACAACTTTGTAATCCATATTATAATTCATCCAAGACACTGGGAAGTTATCAAAGTATTTCAAATATACAAAAGCCTACCATACCCGTAACCGTCCATGGACATGTCAAATTCCACGAACGATGGAGCCAGGGCTGCCCGCTGCGGCTGCAGGTTGCGGGGGGAGGTCATGGAGATGAGGCTCAATGCTGTCTGAAGGGCGGTGCTGGAGCCCTGGGGCGGCCGCGAGGACCTGGGAGCCTGTGTTCCTGCTGGGCGTGGGCCGGCATCTGGGGCGGCACCCGCAGGACCCTCAGCAGTCGCTGGTGCCGCTGCCTGTGACCCTAAGGCACCAAGTAAGGGAAGGGATGTGACTTAACTCAAAACATCTCCACCCGCTCTGACAACAGCCCAGGGATTTCTGCCACTCCCCACAGGAGGGCTCTGCAGAGTCACCGGGCGTTTCCTAACAGCCTGGAGGGTGGCTCTCCGGGGCCCTCCCACCTGGGCCTTCCCACCTGGGCCCTCCCACCTGGGCCCTCTGCTGACTTTGATAACACCTTACTGCAGCGACAATCTGCTCCTCCTAGAGACTTCTCCCTTGATTCCATCATGCCCCCTCCTTTCCAACACACCATCTTCTGTCGCTGTCACTGGCTTGCCCCATTGGTAGTCTCTCACTGGGGCTCGTTGACCTCCACTCTCTTTCACAACATGCTGGCTCCTTGAAAACCCTCGTCTGTCTCCGGCCTCTGGCTGCCATTGCAGCCCAACTCTCGCTCCTTGCTTTCCAGTTTAGCCTTCTTACCCGAATGTCCCATGTGATCTTATGGGTAGCATGTCCACGGCTTTCTTTTCTCCAAGCTGGTTCCCTGGACCAGCATCCTCCCCAGTACAAGGCCTGATATGAGGGCATCCACCCAATGCTTTGGCCTCCTGACCCCCTAATCCACCCCTGAGCTGTGAGCTATGCAGAAAGCCGTCACTGCACGCCCCTGTCCAGGAGGAGCACAGGGTACTCCAGCTGTGTCGTGACCCTATCACTGTTTCCATGATCTGAGCCCAAAGGGGTCAAGTACATGCTCACCACCACCTATCTTATATGGCGGTAGGGATCATCCTTCTCCTTCCAGATCTGGTCTTTCTCTGGGGACCACCTCTGCTTTTCCTCATTTGCTCCACTGAGCAGCAGGCAAAACCACTTTTTAAATCTGTCTGCTTCCCATCTGTCATAAACATCCCCTTACAAGGAATACATATTCTCTTTTAATTCCCATTAACCTGCCCCCGTTCTTTCCCCTTCCTCACCTGAGCGTCCAGAATCCCCTCCTTGCACATGAGATGAATTGAGGATTTTTATTGCAGCCGGTGGAGGTGGGGGGATTCCAAGACCTAGAAACTGTCTGAATATCAGAACATACAAGAGAATCAAATGAAGACAGTTTTCGGGCAGAAGTTTTCTCCAGCTTCATCTGAGCACTTTCCTAGATCCTGGTGCTCCCTGACTCCGCCCTCACTCCGGGCTTTCCTCTCTCTGCCTAGAAATGCTGTCCTCAAGCCGTGTAGAAACAGGGCGTCCCTGTCCCGGTACCCAGACCAGAGAGCTGGTGAGTTGAGGTGCTTTTGACTTAACCAGTGACCAGCTAGGAGCCTCAAATCGGACCTTGCAAGGAAAAGGAACTTGTTGGGAAATAACTTTTGTCATACTTTGTTTGTAAGTTTCTGATGGAATTTGCTAAACAGCTGGATTGAGTACATGGCCTTGTCTGGCAGCCCGCACATCCAGAGGCTAAAAAAGTCTGGTCTGGCCCCTACCTGCTTGCTGGAGGGATTGTCTCCTGTTCCCTCTGCACTTGGTCTTACGTGTCAGCAGGGGCCCAGCAGGCGTGTGACCCTTCTGTGCTGTGTCAGGGTGCAGTGGCCGGGCCACAGGCACTTAGGAGACATGACCTCCCCCCTGAAGCGTTTCTTTCCCTGTCATTTTGTCTTCTGTGTCTGCTCCACCCCGTGCGTCTCCCCTCCCTGCTGTGACTCTCCGGGAAACATGGATTCATGGAGGGGCTGCCAGCGGGATGGCCCCCACAGGATACCTTGTCTGGAATCCCAACTGCTGCCCCTTACACAGCCTAGCTCCCTGCAGTCTAGCCTCTTGGGCACAGGCCCTCACAGCCCCCAGCCCTCTCAGCAGGGCATCCTAACATGCCCAGTTCCCTCCTCTCCTGGTCTGGTGAATGTCTGCACAGACCTCATGGCTCAGCCAGTTCTGCTTCCTTGAAGCCCTGCCTCCTTACGCCCAATCTCCCAACTGTGGTCCGGTTCTCCCAGCTCCACGTAGCTGGAGCCCTCTCCACCGAGCATTCCCCGCAGCACTATTCTGTATTGTCAGCAGGACCCTTTGACTATTGTCCCCTCTCCCCTGAGACCATCAGTTCCATCAGTGGGAGGGGCTATGTCTACTTTGTCGGCTCGCACACTGCCCACGCAGACCCAAGGCTCCTCCCTAGACTTGCAGTGTCTAACGCTGGGAAGGGCCACACCCTGCAGAGGGCAGAGGGGGCATGAGGACACCTGTCCCTGTGCACCTCTACTGTCCACTGTGCATGAGCACGGCTTCCAGGGGCTCGGCAGTGATTAATGTGCGGCACACGCTACCTTAACACGTCCGGTTCGATGGCTTGGGAAGCCAGCTTTTCAAAAATCCTGATGAGGCCCGAGTACAAGGGGCCGCTGCCGGCGGTCAGGGCCTTGTGGCAGGAGGTCATGAGGGTCCTGAGCAGCCCCGCCTCACACATGACCTGACGGTTCTTCTCTGATTTCACCAGGGACTGGATGTGACTGGCCAGGGAGCACTGGATCTCCTTGGAAAGCTGAGAGGGAACCACAGCAAGTATCAGATATTTTGTGGGTGACTTCGATAGGCTCCCAATTAGGCCTTGAATTGGTTGTGGGCAAGGGGACTGCGCCCACCACAGCCTGTTCTTCCTGCGCTGTCTGATTTGGGTGTCTCAGGCGTGCAGCGGCAGCCCCCAGAGGCCAGTGTTGGGGGGGACATGAGCCCCTGGGACCAGCTGCTGAAGGGGTAGACGTCTTAAAACAGAGACTGCAAACTGGCAGGTGAGAGGCTGTGTCTGCCCCAGAGACAGACGTGTGGTGTTTGATCCACACAATGTTTAAGCAGTTTCTAAATTAATTGCTAACCTTTAAAAGTCTAGAGATTTTACATGAAAGAGCAGGGTCATTAGAACTCAGAACTGACTCAATGACACCAACAACAAAAACTAGATTTCAAGTCACTTCATTATTTTTATGTCCTTGAAGCCCATAGAATAGAGCACATAGAGTCGACTCAGTAAATATTTGAGCCAAATACATTATTTGCATGATTTTCTTTTCTTCATAAAAATATAAACCCCTGGAATCCTCAGCCCTTCATCGACATACAAATGGTTTGGAGCAGGGGGATGGGGAGGGGCAGAAATTCCTTTACAAAAAGTCTTAGGACCGTCCATACTCTCTTTTACTGTCGTATAAGATACTGTCTGATGTGAGAGGGATACCACTTAGATCTTAATGGATTTTTCTGCAGTGGATGCTCTGGGGGCCCCACCCAGACCTCCTTCTCCAGGTGAGTGTACCCATCACAGCTGCCCCTTCTCTGGAGGACTGCCCTCCCCTAAGTGGGGGCTGCCCTGCCCAGGGGTTCTGTTGGCCCCCCACATATATGTTCATGCATGCATGCACACACGTGCCCACACACAGATGTGTGTGCACCCATACACATATACATGTGCACATGCATACATAAACAGTCACGCACCGTATAACAACGTTTTGGTCAAGAATGGACCACGTATATGTTGGTGGCCCCATAAGATCAGTACCATATAGTCTAGGTGTGTAGTAGGCTAATCTATCTAGGTTTGTGTAAGTACACTCTATGATGTTCACACAACGACAAAATTGCCTAATGACACACTTTTCAGAACATGTCCCCATTATTAAGCAACACATGACTGTACACATACAAGCAGGCAAACACACACACACACATACACCACATGCGCACACCAGACTGTAGCCAACGAGGTCATGCCCTTCAGCCTCTGTGGTGCAATTCATGCTTGACAGCCCCGCCCTGTGGGCTCAGGCTGAAGCTGGACTTCAGCTCACAGCACATCCTCACTGACGCCTTCCCCTGCCCCATCCCGCTTCCCTCACCCCCCTTCTCCTGAGTCCCCTACTCCACGGCTCCAATACCCCTGTACCCCTTCTTTGGCTCCACTTCCAGGGAGCTGACTTGAGGCCCCAGCACACTTTTCATATTGCATGCCTCTGCCCTGGTTTTCAGTTTCAAGAAAAGAGATATACACCAATGTAGATCACGTCTCGGTTAGTCCCCGAAGGTAAAGCCAGAAGCAACCATAAAGGCACTTATATGAATAATCTCTCTCTAATGAGGACTGGCTTCTGGTCGCATCGAATCACAGACCATCTGTCACTGTCCCCTCCCCGCCCCACCCTCCACCCCAAGAAGGCTTTACTGGAGTGCTTCCCTGCTTGCCTTTCTTCCTCTTCTCCCTCAAACAAGTACTAACTGCCTCTTCAATATCAGGTGCTGGGTAAAGTTCTGGGCATTTCAAGATGAGTAAGACACTGTCCCTGCTTGAGGGAATCCCGGGCTAAAGGTGAGTTAGGTGAGGAGACCGTCTCTGCACAGTGGGAGACGGGCTCCAGCAGAGAATTTACAGCGTCTGGGAGGAGAGGGGCTCCCTGCGGCCCCTCGCACATTTCACAGAGCTCTTGGATTTAGAGGGGAATCCAGGCCTGGCATCCACTTTGGGGACCAAGTTTTACCCTGTGATGAGACTATTTCCGGGTGTTCAGGATGTGCTGGGCCCTAATCTAAGCGTTCTGACACGTGTAGGTTATGGCATCCCTGTAAGGAACGCTATGAAGAAGGTGCTGTTAGTATCCCCATTTTACAGATGAGGAAACAGCCCAGACAAGTGAATTGTCCAGGCTGCATAGTAAGGGCAGAACCTGGCTCTGACTCCAGACCCCACGCTCAGAATCAATTCTCTCCACCATCTCCTCCCCACACGAGCAGTGATTTGGGGACACCCTGCACAGAGATGGTCAGATATTAATAAGATGGCATTCTTCCACAGGCCACAAACACTGTTTTGTAGCATCTAATACGTTTCAAGTATTAAAATGTATGGGGAAACCTGTTTATACTGTTTATCATCAGTTTTTAGATTTTTAAAAGAACAAGTGGGTCACACAGCTCACTCACCACCACCCCCCCCCCCCCCGCCTCCCAGGAGCACAGCACCTATAGCTCCTCAAATGCCCCAAACTGATGGCATTCAGCAAAATTCCCATCTTCACAATATCTTCACTAACATTTCTGACTTAAAATTCTAGACTATTTTAATTTTAGTTTAAAATTTAAACACCATTCTAATGGTTTTTCAGGCCGATTGCTCCCAGGCAGGATTTTGCTATTCTGAAATGTCCTCCTTTTGCCATCGTCACTGATGTCAAGGAGAGATCTCATCACTTGAAGAAGATGGTCCTCACAATGGACTGAATGTTTGTGTCCCCCCAGATTCATATGTTGAAATCTCATTTCCACTGTGATGGTGTTAGGAGGTGGGGCCTTTGGGAGGTGCTTAAATCATGAGGCTGGAGCCCTCATGAATGGGATTAGTGGCCCTATAAAAGAGATCCCAGGGAGATCCCTCTCCCCTTACCCCATGTAAGAACACAGTAAGAGGGCCATAAATGAGGAAGTGGGCCCTCACCAGACACTGAATCTGCTAGCATCATGATCATGGACTTCCCAGCCTTCAGAACTGTGAGAAATAAATTTCTGTTGTTTATGAGCCACACAGTCTATGGTATTCTGTTATAGCAGCCTGAAGGACTGAGACAGTCCTCCTCCCTGTTACTGTGGTATTAGCACAGCCAGCGTGAGCTGGTAGAGGGACATGCGTAGCCAAACAGGGATCAGAAACAGAAGATAGAAGTGCCAAAACTAATTTTCACTAAACAACTCCATCACTTACTCTGGGGAGCTCCTCCATGTGGAAATCTACCCAGCCTCCCTGACTCCCTTCCCCAGATCTTCCTCCAGATGATCTGAGTTCCTTCCTGCATCCAACAGAGCCTGCACCTCTGCCTTCCTTCTTCTCCACTCTTCTCCAAACAGAAAGGGAGCTTCCAGCCTCTTGCCTTGAACTTTCCCTCTCCTAGAACTTGGACTGTTTAGTATCTGCAGTCTTTTAATTTGGGGTGAGAGTTGGGGAGACAGTCTGCATGAAGCAAGATGCAAAAATAACACCACAATGTATTATTAACAAGAATTAGGAAGAAGTGTCTACCATCTCTAGTTTTTATTACCAGCACTTCACTTATTGCTTTGGGGACTTTCAGCGTTCTTTTTTGTTGTTGTTTTTGCCTTTTTTCTCTCACCAGAGCAGGAATACTTAAAATCTAAATATGCAAAGAAGAAAAAAAAGAGAAAGTTTTCAAAAGGGAGAAATGCTGATCTTGTCTAATGATGCCACAAGTTTACTCCAAAATTGCTCAATACCCCATAATGGAGGAGGGAAAATTGATCGTCCTCATTATCACTGCAGCTCTGTCAATACCAATATTGCCTTGTTTTGAATAAAATGTGCTGTTTTTTTCAATGTTGGTTCCAGTAAAATAGGGTTTTAGTGAAAATATGAGCAGTAGCAGGAAACTAGTCTGGTTTCTCCCCCTACAAACAGATTGATTTTCCTAACGCATATCACTCCCAACGCAGGAAAGGGGGTGGTGGTTCAATTAGGCCTCAGTGGAAAGCGTGCAGGGTCACTGGGCTGGCCGGCAGGCTGGACCTGCAAGGCAAATTATCACAGAGAGGTTTGCGGGGCGGCTTAAGGAGTTTTCTGTTTTCCCCACTTAATAGTCGAGTCTTCAAGTCCATCCTTGTCCAGCTGTGGATGTTTATTCTTCTTTACCTCTCTTCCCCCCACTTTCTCTCCTGGTGCAGATTAATATGGCCCCAGAGCCAAGTGAGGGTTGGTCCCGGTGGGGTGGGTCCCTCCAAAGAGGCATGGGCTTCAGGTACATCAGTCATGTGTGTCTTCTGGGCATTAACCACATTGTCCTGACTTAGGCATAAAAACCATCAGATGACCAGTGTTTGCGTCCCCCAGACACTTAGAAAGAACTAGAGGCTTCAACTGAGCTACTCAGATTTGTATTAGTCGCTTGTTCCAGTTTGGTTGAAATGTTCTTTATTTGACGATTTTGGAAGAGAGATGGTACAATTTAGGCAACCTCAGCTCTTCAGTGATGTCACAAATAAATAGGGCCCACAGATATATTCTATTTGACAAGTTGTGTTTTTTATCTTTGATTACTCAGAATTAGTTCTCTCTTTATACAGGTGAACTTTTGACCACAGTCCCCACCAGCTGGATAAACTTGTGGTGCCCATATGGCCTTGTAGGCCTGGAGGTCTGTGATCTTGATTTAGGTGTCAGAGGGTCCAAACTCCATCCAATCAGTAGAACCCATGTCTAAAGGCAGGGCTTCTTTGATGCACTTGTACAGATTTGCAACTAAGACCAAGATGCACATGGGTGCCTGCTACAAATCTTCTGCTTCTTTTATGAACTGTGTACATACGATACACACCAACACTTCCTGCTAACAGAAGCCTAGGATCTTACATTGATAAAGTATTTGTCTCTTTCCAACTCTACTTCCCATCCTCCCCTTTGGTCCACCATGTACTCCAGCCCTAGTAACATTCTCACCTTCGCTGAATATGCCATGCCCTTTTTGACTGATGCCAGAAGATGGGAATGTCCCTTCCAGTCACATCCCTTTGCTGAGCTCCTACTTATTATTCAAGGGATAATTCACATGTCCTCTCATCTAAGAAAGCTTCTGACTTTCCCAACCAGCACTGTGTCCACACTTCAATCATTACAAATACCACACCATGATGGGCTCACTTGTTCTCTCTCTCTCTCTCTCTCTTCCTGCCTCAACCCCACCATTCAGGCTGCTGCCTGAAACAATGACTCTTTACCCTTGTTTCCCTAGTACCTATCTCTGTGCCTCAAACTCAATAGCTGCTACTAAGTACAATCACAAGGGCACAAAGGTGTTCTAGAACATAGGAGGTACACCTAACCCAGAGAGCTAAAAGGGTTGTCAGAAAAGGTGATGTGCCAACTAAGTGTTGAAGGATAGTGAAGTTAGAGCCAGGCCAGCGGGGGAAATGGTCGTTCTGGGAGAGGGAGCAGCATGTGCAAAGGCTGGGGGTGAGAGTGAGCATGGCCTTTCAGGGAAAGGCTGGGGATCATGGGCAGTTGTCTGCCGGACTCAATCATCCTCAGCACCCAAACCTCTCCCGTGAATGAGCCTGTGATCAGCCCTGAGAGGGAGCATGAGAACATCATCAGGAAAAACAGCTTGTAGGCACCCAGCCAGGAGGACGCCTGCACGGCCTGGAACCTGAAACATCCGTGGAGTTTCCATTACCTGGGACACACTCCCCCTCACTCCACTGTTGCTGGATCAGGTGAGCAGTGGAGCCCAACAGAGGGCTCCCCGAGATCCAGTACCACCCTCCGGCCAGAGCCCTTCCCACCTGTGGCTGGGGCGTCCTCAGGTAGCTCAGGAAAGGAGGCATTCACTCACCCTGAGCTCTCCGTTGCTTTGGCCAAAGTAAACCGCTGACACAATTCTTTCTTTAAGAGATAGTTTTAAAACAGAATTCTTGTTAACAGATTTCCATCCGTGATTGTCTGGAGGAGGTTCCGCAAATAGACTGTAGAGTATACTGTCTCTCCTAGAGACGAGGGATCTATTCACAAGAAAACTGTGGCTCAAGCCCTCGTGAGTTGCTTCTGAGCTTCCAAGCAGACATTCAGTCTTCCTTCATCTTCTAGGCACAGGACACCCAAATATCCACCCAGAAGTAGGTTCTCATGCTCATTTGACATCAACTAATAGGCAAACGCAGGCTAGTTACTTTCTCTAAGCCGCAGGCTCCTTAGCTTTAGAATGAGAATAATGAAAACGTCTACCTCACTGGTAAGTTTTTTGTGGGAGGCAATAGAAACAGCATCTTCAAAAGCACTTTTTCTTACAGGATGCAAGTGTTTGCAGAATATTAATCCCTCTTAGTTGCAGTCTTCTTTTCTCACCTAATGTCAATACGATTCCTTCCAACCAAGCAGCAGTTTACACGGCCGCTGCGCGTTGTGCCAGCTCAGCACAAGAGCGGGAGAACACCTACCTTGTTCTCAGGCCCCGTCACTAGTGATGCGAGATCACGTCACTGCACACTTACTCTGCAGGCGCCCGAAGTGCTCTCGTGTGCTAGCGCATTTAAACCTCAGACAAACACCACGTGCTGGATGCTATCATAACCCCATCTTACAGACGAGGGAACTGGGGCCCAGAGAGATTACAGCTAACTGAGGTTACACGGTGAGTGGAGGGACAGGACCTCAGGAGGTCCACTCCAGAGGCCACTTCATGGCTGCGATCGCTGCCTCTCAGGCCCCTGGGGGCTGAAGATCACAGAGCACCGGCTAGTTCTGGGACTGCCCTTTACCTTGCAGGTTCTGTGAGCAGCAGCGCCTCCAGCCTCCTGTAGGTCAGGGCTGTGGTGGGAGCTGCATCAGCCCGGAGCTGAGCCCAGGCAAAGCCAATTGCACTGTTGACACTTGGATTGGGCACTGGGGACCCACCGCATCTTGTCTTCAGCCAACCCCCTCAAAACTTATAGGAAAACTAAGTGCTCACGGCTCTGCCCCACACAGGAGTCACTTGAATTTAATAATCGGCACACCGCATTTGCCGTGAACGACACCTAAATGTATTTGGCCATTTCCACCATCTTGAATGGCCAGGTAGATGTCTCAGGTATACACAACCTCACTGATGGCCACACTCCCGAGCCATGGACTCTCAGTGCTGGTCAGGATCATAGGGGTCATCAAGTCTAACTCTGGTCCAGGTGCTGGATTCTCTCCCTTGCGAACCTAACACCTCACTTGGAACACTCACTACCTCCACAGCTGCCCATCCAGTTTCAGCAAGTGTGTCCTATATTGTGCCCAAATGTTTTGCTCTTTAACTAACTTGTCTTTGTTTTTCTTCCATTGTTCTACCACCGGTCAACCAGCAAGTATTTGCCCAGCTCTCATTCTCCCAGCATCTTTTTCTCTCTAGACTACATACTCTGAGATCTTGACTATTCCTCCCATGACCAGGGAGGTTTTTTAGGCCCCTCAACATCCTGATTTCTCACCTCTGGCCAAATACAGGTGTGGTGTGTTAAGGGATTACTCAGATCATTACCTTCCTTTAACTAGGCACTATACTTCTCTAAATATAGCCCAAAGTAGAATTCACCGTAGAGGTGCCTTCACCCCACTTGGGACTATTACTGACCTTGCACTAAATCCCCTGGGACTCTTTTACACACGCTCTTCTGTTTTTCCCCACCCAGTGTGTGTGTGTACATTAAGGCATGAGCACAGGCCTGATTATCTCTGCTGAATTTAGATTCAATGGATTCTGATCCATTGCACAGGCTGGTAAGGACCTTCCCACCCCCATTTTGTCATCCAACGGGTAACTCATCCCAGCTTTATGCTATCTACATTTGAGCTTCACCCAGGTCACGAATCAAATGCAACAAAGGCAGGAGAGAGGACTCAGTCTTTTGATTCATAAGAGGATATTAACATACAGTTCAACATCAACTCTCTGTTATTAATTTATCAATAGTATAATTAATGCCAGTTGGAAATCACCTAAAATGTATTACCTTCCTTTTAATACTTCCAAAATTTTATATACTATGACCCAGAATCTTAGGAATACAGATTGCCAAAGCTAGAGGAGAAAGGCAGGGTTGTGATGGAGCCAGCATCTGATGAGCACCCCTGCATGCCAGGTACAGTACTCAGCGCTTCACGAGCATCCTCTCCACTCCTCTTCTCGACAGGAAAACATTATAATGAGGACCCTGAGACTCGAAGAGGTTACACCAATTTCCTAAGGTCACATAGTTAATGAGTGGAAGAACTGGCACCCCAACCCAAGTCTTACTTACAAAGCCCATGATTTTAACACTGAGTCAAGTACTCATTATAAGGAAGGGAACTTACTATCTCATAGGGTCATCAACTGCTGGTCTATAGAATTGATTTATTTGGTAGGCATAGTTTGGCTTTGCTTCTGTTTCATTCCCCCTAGTTAAATGTGAACACCTTTAGGCAGGGCAAGCACACTTCCCTGTAGCCACTGGCCTCACCACTCCCTATTGTTTATACTTGGCTTGATTTATGCATTTCCTTTACCTCTCTGGTCCCAAGACATTGAGTCTGCAACCCCTGTGATCTAGGCCAAATCTAAGCAGCTGCAGTCGAGGTGCAGAGACAGGAGTGGCCTACATAAGTCAGAAATAACGATGGTAGTTGGAGCTAGAAGCAAGGTCACGTGATAATTGGGCCAGAACTTATTCTATCAACATTAACCTCCACTTCATCATTCTATGCCCATTGTAGCTTGCTTTTGATCCTCTTCACCTCCATGCAAGACTATGTCTATTTGGTCTATTTAAGAGGCTACCCCGAAAAGTCACCTGGATTTTGACCAGGAACTGAGATTTTTGTGTGTGTGTGAGGAAGATTGACTCTGAGCTAACATCTGTTGCCAATCCTCCTCTTTTTGCTGAGGAAGATTAGCCCTGAACTAACATTTGTGCCCATCTTCCTCTATTTTGTATGTGGGATGTTACCACATGTGGCTTGATGAGCAGTACATAGGTCTACGCCCTGTGAAAGCAGGATTCTAACCTGCTTTCACTCAGGAACAATGGAAATATATTGAGGATGGGATTCGGTATGAAAGAGCGTCACAAAAGTTCAACATATTTGGAATTTCTAATGTGTCATAATTTAACAAAGCAAAACTCTACCAATTTCCTTGTTGGAGGAAATGGCCTTCTTTCAAATAGCCTGCCCTTACTCAATGCTATCCAGGGCTATTAATGCTGTCAATATTTTAGTTATTTGAAACCCATATGGTTAGTTCAATGTCTTTGAAATACAAGCTAATTCCAGAAAATGGCACCCTTTTCCAAATTAAGGCACAAATGAGTTGATAGACAAATGCAGCCCTGCGTCCGATCTTTCTGTCCCATTAGACTGCACAGGAGGTTTCCATGGCAGTAGAATCTGGAACACACCCAACAACGACTCGAGGTGCAGACTGACTATAGACAGCAGTCTCTCTAATGCCCAGGTCTGGCCATGTCATTGCCTTCCAGTAGCTTCCCACGGCCACCACATCCTCACAGGAAGGGCAACTTGGCATTGAGGCAGGAGGTCCAGGAGCCTCAAGTCAGGGACATCTGCCACCTAGCAATAGTGTCAACTCTGTCACTTAATTGCTACAAGTTTCAAGTCCTCATCTACAAAGTGGACTGCTGATATCCACCTTGCAGGGTTATTATACGATTAAATGATAAAATGCTTGTAGAGTTTTTGGCAACTAACAGATTAGCTATACCATGTAGCAAGTGCTTCTCCTGCTGCAGTGTAAATTCTGCCGGCCATGCTAAGCATTCATGCATTGCTCCATGGAGCCCTCACAATAATGCCACGAGAAAGATATTATCATCCCCATACTACAACAAAGAAAGCTAAGGACCAGAGGTTAAACAATTTCCCAGGGCTCTGTGAGTGTTAGGTGGCTGAGCTGATATCTGACCAAACTCTGCTGTCTTCAGAGCCTGAAATTTGCCTTCATATAATGGGCGCTCATTAAACATAGTGGTGGTGATGATGATGGTGATGACAATGATGACAATGGGCGGTAACTCAATAAAGTTCAATCCTCTTAACATGGTCTTCAAGGCTTTTCATCGTGTGGGTTCTACTGACCTTTCCAGCCCCACTTACTGCCTTTCTACCCATGCAGTCTATCCTAGCCCAGCTGAACTATTCAAAGTCCCCAAATGGGCATTCTCATTTGTGCCTCTTTCTGTGTCTGAGCTTCTCTTCCCTCCCTCTACCATGGACACCTCTTTTCTTTAAAGCCTACATCTGGTATGCCCCTCTCCGTGGCTTTCCCTCCCCTCTGTCCCAAGGCCTTATGAACAAAGCTTTGTTACAGCCATCGGAATGTTATCTTACTATCTTCTACATTCCCCCACCCACCTACCCTCAAACTCAGACTGTGACATTTGTCTCTGAACCCCCAGTGGCACCTGGTAGGGGTTTAGCAACTATTCATAGAAGCAAATGCGTCACATCAGTTGCTCCAGCACAGGCTGAGTTCCACCTCTGCTACACGGGATCTGGCTTCCCCGCCTTTGAGCTACAGTTGTCATGCACACGTGCAAATAGCCCTCTGCTAAGAACGGAATAAAAGCCACAGCCCTGGTGGAGGTGGAGTGCTGCTTGGCACTGGAAAGCCCTCCCAGTACTAGTCAGAGATCTAGCCCACAGCCACATCCCTACAGCAAGACCCTTGTGGCTGTGGAGCATGCTGGATAGGGATAATATCTTCCTTCTCAATTAGTTACTTCTTTCTGGGGCCAACTCAGCTCCCAAAGAACCGAGCTGGGCTCCATTTTGCCTTGTGCTTAGGATACCAACATTCATGGTAAAATTCCCACAGTCCAATTTTAATACTGGTGATGATACAAGAGACCAAAAAAATACAAAATCCAGCTGGATTATCTGTTTCCGAGAGCAGCTCACAATGCTAGCATTTTGGGAGGAAAAAAAACACCTCTTGATTGTGAACAGAACAAAGTTAATGTGTCCGCAGTTAGAAATAAATCAGACAACCCACATATGTAGTTATCTAAGTTGTCACTTCTAAAATGACATCTGTACCTTAGATAGCCATCGACGTCTCATCCATAAGGTAGGAAGAGCATCTGAGGAATGCAAAGTGGCTAAGTGTGTAGGGAGTGCTGGGACCCTCAGGCCGACTAAAGGGAGAGGAGTGGAAACGCACATTCCATCCTTTTAGTAACACTGCCATCTACTGAAACTTCCTGTTCCTTTTTCTCACCAAAATCTCCAGTCCTGCAATTTCATTTCAGCATTTTCTTGTGTGGTCTCATTTCTCACTTGATTTACTGTTCTATTTGTTGTTGTGAGGTTTCCCACCCCCTCTTTCAGAAATTAATTACTGTAATTATCCAACTTTTAACAGCTGTTGATTTGGCATCTGTAGAAAATATTTGAGAAAATGCACCACTACATTTCATTTGCATATTTGAGAGACAGTGAGGGACAATTAGACTTTCCCTAAATTACTTATTGTGACCTGAATAGAGAAAAAGTATCCTACCAAATGGAATTCTCATTTGCATACTTAATTTGTCCAATTACCATCACAGGATGAGCGAAAGTTCCTCCCCATGCACTACTGTGACAACTCATGGAGTTTTTCTAGAACTCACGCTCATCACAGAGTTTCCATGAACTAGGAGATGGAAGGACAGGCTACTGACTGCTCTGCGTCACTTCACCGTTCATCACTGAGGTAGAGTTTCGCACGTGGCATCCATCAGCAACCATTTGACTGCTAAGACCACCCAAACCATTAGTTTGGTTGTTCTCATTTCAGGTACATTGCATGGTACAAAATACAGCTAAGGAAGCCAGAAATCCTCACAATGAGGTGATTGCACCTAGAAAAATGTACAATACTCAGACTATACGACCCTCCATTCTGAGAGAACTGCAAAGGCAGGAGACCCACTCATCAAACATATCTTGACCTTGGGCCTGGGAGGGAGTTTCAGATCTCCTCTCACCAGCCCCATGACCTGAGGAAGTTACAACACTCTCCTGGGCCTCAAGCACCTGCAAAATGGGGAGAGTGTCATGGACTTTAACGAGCTGTTGTGAATATTGATGAAGTAACATTCCCAGTGTGGAGGTAACCCTCAACGTGTATTAGTTTCCAACATGCTCCAGACAGGCCCTGTCTTGAATACCAGTTAAAGAAAGTAAGGTTTTAGATTTAAGATAACTAAATGACTAGAAGACATTTGATTTGGGGGTCAAATATTTTTGTCCATCAGTTTGATGGATAAAAGCCAGTATGGTGGCTGGTCTTTAAAGATGGCCCCCACAGGCCCAGTGGTGCACCGGTTTAGGTCGCGCTTTGGCAGCCCGGGGTTCGTGGGTTTGGATCCTGGCATCGGCTAACACACGGCTTGTCAGCCACACTGTGGCGGCCTCCCATATAAGGTAGAGGAAGATGGGCACGGATGTTAGCCCAGGGCCAAACTTCCTCAGCAAAAAAGAGGAAGATTGGCAATGGATGTTAGCTTATGGCTGGTCTTCCTCACAAATAAATAAAGATGGCCCCCAACAATTCCCCCTCTCCTGTACACACATACCACCCCTCACATCAGTTGGGGAGGCATATGCCCCTTCCCATTGACTCTAAGCTAAACCTGTGACTCATTTTGACCAATAGAATGCTGTGGAAGCAATGCTGGCTTATTTCAGGCGTAGGCACTTGGAAGGCCTGGCAGCTTCTGCTTTTGTGCATTTGGGAGCCCTGAGCTGCTATGTGGCCTGTTGGAGAATCCACTTGGAGGGACACAGGTAGAGGCCAGATGGAGACAGCTATGTGGAAGAGAACCCAGAATCCTACCAATAGCTCGAACCAAGGCCCCAGGCATCTGACGCAGTTGAGTCCCTTGCCATTTGAGCTAGCCTTGTGAGGTGCCAGCTCTGTGAGTAGAGAAGCCATCTGGGATGGTCCAGCCCGGCCAACACCATGTGGAGCAGAGACGAGCCATCCCTGCTGTGCCCATCTAAATTCCTGACTCACAGATCCACGAGAAAGAGTGACATGATTACTGTCAACTTGGCAGCAGTCTGTTACACAGCAATAGACAACTAAGGGAGCCATCAAACCCATTTTATCCTGCTTTTTATACTGCTTTTCCACAAATGTTGAAAACTACAAAGTGCATTCCATTTCACTATTAAATATATCCCTATTCATTGACTGGATCATCACTTTATCTTCACTTTCCAGCAGAGGACTAGAACAAGGATTCTGGTTACAAAAGGAAGTGTAGACTCGGAACCGCATTAGTCCTTTTTTGACTCCTACAGAACATCCTTAGTGAAAACACTTCCCTTCCCTGCACATCAAGGCTCTTGCTCCTTCACTCCACTTTGCTCCCTGATTTCAGAGGGTTTGCAATATTTTTACTAGGTCATTGTCATTTTCAGGCTGTGATTAATAATGCCAACTAGTTGTCATTTCTTCCTAAAACATATTGCCTCCTTTTTTACTCCCGAACAAAGCAAAGCTAGACTGGTGTGCCCCTTGCCCCCCGTTTTTCCTGTAGAAGCCACTGCTGTGCAGGGAAAGACCAGGAAAGTTGCCATCAGGTAGGACCAGATTTAATACCAGGTCCACCAACTGGGACTCTTTAAAAGTCTTTTAAACCATCTGAGCCTCCCTTTCCCCACTGGGTAAAATGGAGACAATAATACTCCCGACAAACCTGCTGTGAGGACTGAATAAGCAGTGAAAGGCCCCAGCACCATGCCTGGTACACAGTAGCTGCTCAAGTCAATTAACTGCCTTTCATCTGTTGCTAAGTCATCTAAAGTGTATATTTTCCAGGTCTTCCTCAACTCTTGCAGTTTCTTTCTCAGAACTTCTAAAGTACTTATTCTTTGAACGGAGAGTACTGACTCAGAATGTGCCTCGTTCTGTTACTCGATGCTTCACCCACACAAGCTTGCCTCCGTGCAGCAGAGCCATTAGTCTGGCAGGACAGGAACTTGAGGGTCGCCTGTGACTCCTCCCTCTTCCACCGCCTGCACCCTGTTCATCTCGGGGTCCTGTGATTCTGTCTCTGAATAGGTCTCCTTTCTTTTCACACTTTCCCACAGACACCACCCTAATCAAGTTGCCACCATGTGTCACCTGGACTGTGGACATGGCTTCCTAACTGCCATCCCTTTCCCTCTTCCGCACAGCCTCATACCCAGGCCAGCCTCCACGCAAGAGCCAAAGAGATATTTGTAATACAAAAACGTGATGGTGTCACCCTGCACGCACATGAGAGCGTCACTCACCCCAGCCTTCCTGTGCCTGCCCCATCTGCGCATTTCCCACTCCTCCGCTTGGCTCCCGCCCTAGCTGCTGCAGCAGGCTACTTCTTGCCTGGTTAATTGCTACTTATCTTTCAGGGCCCTGCTTAAATGTCACCATCTAAGAGATGGCTTCCCTGACCTCCACCCCTTCATCTAAATTAGATTTAATTAGGTCTTCTCCCCACCTCTATTTCCATTATTCTCTCTGAGCATCCTATTTTCTTCCCTTAATATTGCTTGTCACAATTTGTAATTGAATATTCATTTGTGTGCTTATTTATTTAGTCTGTCTGCACCATCACCCTGTCCCGGTCTGCGCCATAGATGCAGGCTCCATGGATAGCAACCATCTTGTTAGCCCTGCATGTCCTGCACAGAGCACCGAGCCAGGATCACAGCCAGCACCCATGGGATGGATGAATACATGGGCAGCAGAGGACTTCTGGTCCCACCAATGCCCAGTGCTGCGCTTGGCACTCAGTACTTGCCTCATGAAAGTTAAATCATTTCAGTTGGTTTTTGTTTGGCTGTTGTTTTTGGAAAGTCACTTTGCCAACAGAAGTGACCTGTTTTAAAAGGCTTTGGAAGGGTGGACAGCACTCAGTCAAGGGTCTCAGACACACTGACACTTTCCTGCAGGAGACACTTCACAAGGGTGGCTCTGCTAATGCAGGGTAAGGAGGGCAGAAGCAAAAGGGAGTCTCCGGCCAGAGAAACTTAAAAGATTGGTCATGTGAAAAAGACAAACCCATGCATTCATCAATAGGTACCTGGGGGTGATCTTCATGGTACAACCGAGGCAGCAGCCTCACCATGATGCACAGGACCCCGGGATGCATGATCACAGCGTCACCTTCATCCGTCCTGCAGAGAGAGGGGAAGTAGGACATCAGGCTTGAGGCTTCTAGTCTCTTCTGTTTTTCACAGAACTTTCTGGATCTTTCTAAGCCAGGCCATGATACACATCCTCAGTCTACCACTTATTATCTATGTGACGTTGAATGAATTAATCTGAGTCGAATTTTCCCCAACTGTACAATGGAGCTAACAATACCATATTTTCCTCATAGAGACATAGACAAATGCTTTTGTGCCTGGCACATAATTGGTGCTCAGTGGAAATAATTTCCCTGGTCCTTTCCCCTTATCTCCAGGTATGTGGGAGATGGAGAAGCTCTCATTTTACATTAAACACACACACAAAGGCTTCTGGATCCCTTCAAAATGGTGTAAGCACACTCTACTTTGTCCCACCCACTGAGTGCAACCGAAGACCGAGATAGAATGCACCCGAAGACTGAGATAGAATGCATGAGCAGCTCCCTGAGGACTCTGAAAAGTAAACGATAGCAGAGAAGGAAACCAAACACAAAGCACCACGCAACTGGCGACAAGTTTCCCGGGGCTTCCCCCTCCAGCATCCCCTGATATGGGCTCGCAGGGAGCACAAAACTCAGAACTGTGCACCAGATGTGCACAGGACAGACAGAGCTCCAAAAGAAGGCCTCTGTTTCTGGCCTGAGGGGAAGGAAAGGAGGCCCCTACAGGTCACAGAGCATGAAGGAGATCCTCTGGGATTTATCTTGTTGGATTTCTCCATTCTTTCTCACCCCAGCCTCCAGGCAACCCCACAACAGCCTTAGCAGCCAGGCAGGTGTCTGAAACTCACAGGGAGAAGAACACTTCTCTCTCATCAGAGGAACTGTGGTCCCAAAAGTGTAGGTGAAATCCCCATCGATTTTGTCTCTCTTTCCTCTACCTGCTTGGCCCCAGAAACAGGTGCAACTGTGGGAAGTGCATGGCAGAGCAGGGAAGTGAAAGCCAGGACTTTCTAGACAGAGAAGAAGGAAAGGGCCCCTGGGAGCCAGAAAGTGTTGAGGAAATGATGCAGAGGTGGAGGCTTAAAAAAATGAGACCATTAAGTTATGTATCAATCTCTGGGCTCAATTCTGAGCTGCACATGTGTGAATCTGACCCTAAACCACATTCCAAAAGCTTTAAGAACTGAGCTCGGGGGTGGACCACTACCCAGACTGGCTACTGCATGGGGCAAGTGGAGGATAAATCAAAACACCATGCAAAGTTTTTGAAAACTGAACTGACACAGAAGGTAAGAAGGGTAAGAAATTGTGGCCTGAGCCTAACTGTGTCGATTACCCACTAAAACAAATCATCAACACTCTTCTGAAGATGTCAACAAGAGTCAGAGTTCATAACATTCAAAATGTCCAGGATATGCTCTGAAATTACTCAACATAGAATGAACCAGGGAAATCTCAATATTTCACATGGAAGAAGATAATCAACAGATGCCAAGGCTGAGATGATGCAGATGTTGGAATTATCAGCAAACAACTTTAAATCAGCTAATATTGATCAAACTCCAAGAAATAGGGTGAATACTTTTGAAAAGAATGAAAACTAGAAAGTCTTGGTAAAGAAATGGCAGCAATAAAAAAGAATCAAATGGAAATTTAAGAACTGAAAAATACAATAACTGAAATTTTAAAATCTCACTGAATGAAAATAATAGAAGCATAAGATGAGAGGAAAAAGAGTCCATGAGTTTGAAGATAAATCAATAGAAATTGTCCAATCTGGCCAACAAAAAGGAAAAAGATTTCTAAAAATGAAAAAAGTCTCAAGGTCATATGTTACAATACCAAAGGATCTAACTAACATTCCTGCCATTGGAGTTCTAGAAAGAGAGGCGAAAGAGTGTGGTGTAAAAATAAAAAATGTTCAGGAAGTTTTTAGCCATTATTTATTCAAATTTGGTGAAATACATAACTTTAAAGATTCAAGAAGCTTGGCAAAATCAACAAAGAAATCCATTCCCAGGCACATCATAATCAATTGTCGAACCCTAAAGACAATGGAAAAATTTTGAAAGCAGCCAGAGAAAAACAACATATTACACACAGGGAAGCAACAATCTGAACAACTGTCGATTTTCTCCTGAGAAATCAGAAGACAGGGGAACAACATTTGTAAAGTGCTGAAAAGAAATGCATGGAATTCCATATCCAGCCAAAATATCCTTCAGGAATGAAGGCAAAATAAATATACTCCCAGATGAAGGAAACAAAGAGAATTTCCTGCCATCAGACATGCTCTGAAAAGGAAGAAAATAATAACAGAAGAAAACTTGGTATTTCAGGAATTAATAAAGAGCAAAAGAAATGGTAAATATTTGGATAAATATATAGGGTTTTTTTCCTCTTAAGTTCTTAAAATTTGCACTGTGGTTGAAAGTAATTGTATTAGATATAATACATATGACAACTATAACAAAAATTGGGGAGGATAAGAGACATGCATGGAGCTAAGGTTTCCATATTCCATTTGAAGTAGCAAAATATTAATTCTAAGCAGACCGTTAAAAGTTAAGTATGTACATATATTGTAATCTTAGAAAAAGCACTAAAGAAACTAGACAAAGAGAGAAGTCAAAAATTCAATAGATAAATTCTAAAAACTAAAATATATTCAAATAATCCACAAAAAGGTAGGAAAAAAAGACAGAGGAACAAAAGTGAAGGAACAAAGAGAAAACAAATAATAAAATGGTAGACCTAAATCCAAACAAATCAATTACTACATTAAATAAAAATGGTCTATACACCAATTAACAGATACATTGTCAGAATGGAAAAAATAAAAGAGCAAACTATATGCCATCTACAAAAAATCCACTTTAAATATAATGATATAGAGACATTAAAAGTAAAAGGATAGGAAAAATGTGTACCAGGCCAGCACCAATCAAAAGCAAGCCGGTGTGGCTCTATTAGTCTTAGAGAAAGTGGACTTCAGAGCAAGGAAAATTACTAAGAATAAACAGGTAATATTGCATAATGATTAAAGGAGGCATAACATCCAAAATATGTAGGCACTTCACAACACAGCATCAAAATTCATAAAGAAAAACTGATAGAAGTGAAAGGACAAATGGACAAATCCACAGTTACAGGTGGAGACTTCAACATTCTTCTCCCAGTTTGATAGAAAAAGTGGACAGAAAATCATCAAAGATATAGAACTGAACAACACCATCAACCGACTGATGGACCTGACATTTGTAGAATACTCTACCCACCAATGGCCAGTACACATGCTTTTCATGTTCCCATAGAATGTTTGTCAAAATAGGCTGTATTCTGGGTCAAAAAACAAACCTGAAAACATTTCAAATAAGTAAAATCACACAAAGCATGTTCTCCAATCACAACGGAATTAAATTAAGAATGAATAACAGATAGATAACTGAAAAATAGCCAAGTACATAGGAATTAAACAAATATTTCTTTTTTATTGTGGTAAAATACACATAACATAAAACTTACCATCTTAACCATTTTTAAGTGTACAATTCAGTGGTATTAAGTACATTCATATTGTAAACAACATATTTCTAAATAGCCTATGGGTCAAAGAAAGTTTCAAGAAAAAATTTAAAGTATTTTAAACTTAAATAAAAAGGACATATATCAAAGAAAAATTTATGAGATGCTGCTAAAGCAGTGTTTAGAGGAAAATTTATAGGATTAAATGCTTACATTACAAAAGAAGAAAGGTCTCTGATTAAAATCTAAGCTTCCACCTTAAGATGCTTTTTTTTTTTTGAGGAAGATTGGTCCTGCACTAACATCTGTTGCCAATCTCACCCCCTTTTTTTTTCTTTTTTCTCTCCCCAAAGCCCCAGTACATAGTTGTGTA
Source organism: Tapirus indicus (assembly GCA_031878705.1). Lineage (NCBI taxonomy): Eukaryota > Metazoa > Chordata > Mammalia > Perissodactyla > Tapiridae > Tapirus > Tapirus indicus. The sequence goes on from CM062921.1 coordinate 80,438,595, forward strand.
TCATAATTGTAGAGTTGTAGCTCTTCTATGTGGGATGCCACCTCAGCATGGCTTGAGGAGCGGTGAGTAGGTCCACACCCAGGATCCGAACCAGTGAATCCTGGACAGCCAAAGCGGAGCGTGTGAACTTAACTGCTATGCTACCGGCTGGCCCCCAAGATACTATTTTTAAAAAGAGAAAAATAAACCCAAACCCAAGCAGAAGAAGAAAAACAATAAAGCAAAAATCAATGAAATTAAAAACTGAAAACAATAGAGAAAATAGATGAAGTAAAAATCTAGTTCTTTGAAAACATTTTAAAAATTGAAAAACCACTAGTGAAACTAACCAAAAAGGGGAAAGATACAAATTATCAACATCAGGAATGAAAGAGAGAATATCACCACACACACCACAGACATTAAAAGGATAATAAGAAAATACTACAAATAACTTTGTGCACATAAATTCAACAACTTAAATGAAGTGGACCAATTCCTTCAAGGCCACAAAAGTCAAGCAATAAGAAATAAATAACCAGAACAGCTTACAGCTATCTCAAAATCTGAATATATATAGTTAAAAACCTTGCCCAAGAAAACTCCAGGCTCAGATGTTTCCACTGGTGAATTCTACTGTACATTTAGAAGATGACACCAATGCTATACAACTTTTTTTTCAAAAAATACAAGAGAATACTTCCCAATGCATTTTATGAGACCAGAATTATTCTGATTCCGAAAGCAGACAAAGCCAGCACTGCCAACATCTCTATGAGCATAGAACAAAAAGCCTTAACAAAGTATTAGGAAATAAAATGTTACTGTACATATAATAAGGAAGGCACTATGGCCAATTGGGCTTATCCCACAAATGCAGGGCTGGTCCACTATTCAAAAATCAGTCAACATAATCTGTCATATTAATAAACTAAAGAAGAAAGAAAACATGATCATATGCAGAAAAAGCATCTGAAAAATTCAACTTCTGCTCATGATAAAAACTCTCAGTAAACCAGAACTAGAAGAAATCATCCATAATCTAATAATGGGTACCCAGCAAAAAAACATGGTTGATATAATATTCGATGTCTAAAGACTAAAGACTTTCTCCCCAAGATTAAGAATAAGGCAAGGATGTCCACTCTCACCATTCCTATCCCATATCATGCTGGAACAACAGATTGGAAAGGAAGATATAAAACTGTCACTATTCACAGACAACATGATTGTCTACATGGAAATCCCAATCTATTTAAAAAAAAAAGCTCCTAGAACTAATAAGTAAATTTGGCAAGGTCTCAGGATGCACAGTAACATATGAAAACTAACCATATTCTTATATACTCGAAGTAAACAATTGGAAAACAAAACTTTTAAAATACCGTTAAAAATAGTGCTCCAAAATAGATTAAATGCTTAGGTATAAATCTAAGAAAAATATGTGCTGGTTCTGTATGTTGAATACTACAGACCTTAATTTTAAAAAGTCACAGACCTACATAAATGGAAAAACATACTACACTTGTGGATTGGAAGATTCGATATAGCTAAGGTTTCAATTCTCCCCAAGTTCATCTATAGATTTAATGCAATTCCAATCAAAATTCCAGCAGGACTTTTTTGTATATATAGGTAAACTGATTATGAAATTTTTGTATACTTGAACAGCCAAAGGCAAAGGAACTAAAATAACCAACACAATTTTTAAAAGGAAGAATAAATTTGGAGGGCTCACATTAGCTGGTTTTATGGCTTATAAAGCTACAGTGATCAAGACAGTATTAGCAAATGGCTAGGTACACAGATCAATGGAACAGAATAGATGGTGCAGAAAAAGACCTAATAAATATGGCCAATTAATTTTTTACAAAGGTACAAAGACAATTCAATGGAAAAAGGAAAATATTTTCAACAAATGGCATTGGAAGAATTGGACATCCTAACACAAAAAAGAGAATCTCAGCTTAGATCTCTCACCTTGTACAAAAAGCAACTCAAAATAGATCATAGATTAAGAGTTTTTTACCGCTTAAAAGAAAACATAGGAGAAAATTTTCATGACCTTGGGTTAGCAAAGAGTTCTTAGATATGACACAAAAAATCCAATAAAAGAAAAAATTGATAAATTGTACTTCATCAAATTTAAAGACTTTCAATCTGTGAAAGACACTTTAAAGATGAAAAGGCAAGCTGGGAGAAATCATTTACATCCCTATAGTTGAATATTACTAAGCAATGAAAATGTATGAACTACTGATAACAACAAATTGGATGTATCTCAAAGGTCTTATGCTGAGTTTAAAGCTATCCTCAAAAGACTACACACTGTATACTTGCATTTATAAGGTATTCTGGAAAAGACAAAACTATAGGGATAGATGAGTGGCTGCCAAGGGTCAGGAGTGGAGAAAGGGTTTCACTGGAAGGGGCAACATTCAGGAACTATTTAAGGTGATGGGATTGTTCTGTATCCTGATTGGGGTGGTGATCACAAGACTCTATGCATAAATTAAAACCCATAGAACTGTACACCAAAAAAGGGACTTTTACTGTATGTAAATTGAAAAATAATAATAAAAAATAAACACAAACTAGGAAAAAAACCCACAAGGCTAATCCCAAATTACAAATACCTGATTTTCAAACACACTGCCCATTCACTGCTCGTACAACCTGTGGTGAGCTTGTTCTTGTCACCACCAGCCCTAAAGAATGGCCAAGGTGCCAGGAGTGCTTCTAGCATTTGGTGTTAATTTATTCAATAAAACTGAACAAACATTTATTGACCTAAATATTTTCCAGGCACTTTGGATACATCTATAAACTAAACAAACTAAAACCCATACCCAGTGTGCAAGAGAAGGGGTGAAGATAATAAAGATAAAATTATAAATAGGTCAATTATAAATAATAAAAATTATTACTATGTATATAGTATAATATATGGATATAATATAATAATAAAGTAAATTATATGGTATGAAGGTAAATGATAAGTGCTATTGGAAGAAAACATTAGAGCAGAGAAAGAATCAATAATGCTAGGGTGGAAGAGGAAAACAATTTGCAATTTTAATTTGGGCCCCAGGGTTGGCCTCTTTGAGAAGGTGACATTTGGGCAGACTTGAAACAGAGGATGCAGATATCCAAGGGAAAGCATTTTAAGCAAAGGGAACAGCCAATGCAAAAGGCTCCAAGATGGAAGTATATCTGGCATGGTCAGGGAACAGCAATGAAGCCTGTACGTATTGTTACCCTGATACCACAGCTAACATACTCAACAGTAAAAGCTGATCTTCAAATTCATATGGAATTGCAAGGGACTCTAAATAGCCAAAACAATATTTAAAAAGAAAAGCAAAGTTGGACAACTCACACTTCCTGAGTTCAAAACTTACTACAATGCTACAATAATCAAGACAGTGAGGTGCTGGCATGAGGATAGACATGTAGACCAATGGAATAGAATTGAAAGTCCACAAATAAACCCATACATGTATGGCCAACTGATTTTCAACAAGGGTGCTAAGACCATTCAAGAGGGAAAGAATGGACTCTTCAACACGCAGTGCTGAGAGAAGTGAATAGCCACATGCAAAAGAATGAAATTGAGCCCAGGCCTCACACCATATAGTGGATCAATGACCTAAACATAAGAGCTAGAACCATAAAACTTTTAGGAAAAAGCATAAAGATAAATTTTTACAACCTTGGATTTGGCAATGAATTCTCACATATGACACCAAAAGCATGAGCAACAAAAGAAAAAATAGATAAAATGGACTTCATCAAAATTAAAAACTTTTACTCCTCAAAGGACATTACTAAGAATGTGAAAGAACAACCTATGGAATGGAAGAAAATATTTGCAAATCATATCTGATAAAGGTCTAGTATCCACAATATATAGAGAACAAGTCAACAACAAAAAGAGAAACAACCCAATTTAAAAATGGGCAAAGGACTTGAATAGATATTTCTCCAAAGAGGGTACACAAATGGCCAGCGAGCACATGAAGATACTCAGCATTATTAGCCATTAGAGAAATGCAAATCAAAATCACAATGAGATACCACTTCACATCCACTAGGATGGCTATAATTTTTTTTTAAATGGAGAATAACAGGTGTTGGTGAGCATCTGGAAAAATCAGAACCCTCATACATTGCTGGTGGGAATGTAAAACTGGTTCAGCTGCTGTGGAAAACAGATAGTTTGGTGGTTCCTCAGAAAATTAAACACAGAATTACCATTTGACCCAGCAATGCCAAGGTATTTACCCAAAAGAACTGAAAGATACTCAAATAAATGCATGTACAAATATGTTCATAACAGTACTATTCACAATAGCCAAAAGGTGGAAACAACCCAAATGTCCGTCAACAGATGAATGGATAAACAAACGTAGTAAGGTGATATTCACCCATCAAAAGGAATGAAGTACTGATACATGTTACAATGTGAATGAACCTCCATAACATTATGCTAAGTGAAAGAAGCCAGACACAAAAGACTACATGTTGTGTGATTCCATTTACACAAAATATCCAGAATAGGTAAATCCGTAGAGACAGAAAATTAGTGGTTGCACAGGGGTTGGCTAAAGGAATGAGAATGTGCACGAGTTTTCCTTTCAGAGTGATGAAAATAGTTTGGAACTAGAAAGAGGTGGTGGTTTCACAACATTGTGAATGTACTAAATGCTACTGAGTTGTTCACTTTAAAATTGTTAATTTTATACTATTTGAATTTCATCTCAATAAAGAAAATAAGATGTTTAAAAAAAATTAAAGGAAAAGATGCCTAGTACCAGGGGCAGAAGTTCTCAAACTTTAATGTGCTTAAAAATAACAAGAGGAGCTTTTTAAAAAACAGATCTCTCAACTCCCCAGAGACTGTGATTCAGGAAATCTGGTTTACGAGACTTTATTTTAGTGCCTCTGCAACTGATTCTGATGCAGGTAGATGGTCTATAGGACACATTTAATTGCTCTAAAGAATGGATCCCAAGTGTAGGGAGGGGGCAGGGGTTCTGGATGCCAAGGAGGGCAGACACTGGCACACAACCTGACCCAGTGTTCCTGGATAGCTTGGGTCTTGAAAAAGACCTGTGGACGTAACCGAAAGCTATAATCCAAAAGTACATAATTATCGGTATCTTTGGGAGCCCAGAGGTGGGGATGGGGGAAGGCAGATGCTCGGCCAAATTTTGCAAAGTGAGAGTGACGTCATTTCATTTGAAGAACCCCAGAGGCCTGCGGGGAAATGTGAACCAGTGAGGCCTCATCACCTCCTACAGTGCCTGAGCTTGGCTGTCAGAGTCTGCCCCTCTTCCCCGTCCCCACAGCAGCGGCACATCTTAGAGGATGGCGGCTCAGATCCTAGCATTTTTCCTGCTTAGATATGGAAGTCAGACTCTCCCTTATCTGCACTACATCCAAATTCAAGGGGCAAGATTAAGATACTCTATTTCCTCTTACTAAGGCCTGTGGATTCTTGAGTGATTAATTAGAAAATAAAAAATAATACGGTCTAATTTTGGCAGTTCAGGCTGGTTACTCCAGACGGCCACCATCTTCTTCCAAACCAGATCTTCCTCTAGTGCTTCTCTCTCAGGGCCCTGGGCCAGCCACTCCTTCTCATGCTCTCATCCTATTGGTTACCAAGGCCTGGAAATGTTCTGTCCTAAATATGTCTCAAAATATTCTCCTACTAGCAGTGCCAGTGTCTTAGTTCAAGCCATCACCATCCTGGGAAGGGGAACCCAACAGCCTCCATACTCCTCTCCCTCTCTTTTCTCATTTCTGCCCACCCATCCCCACACACACACCCCAGAGTGGCGTCTGTAACACACCTGCCTGCTCCCCTGAGTCTGGTCCCCGTAGAATAATGTCTCCCCTCCTCGCCAGCCCACAAGGCCGTTCACGCCTAAAGATCCATTTCCGGGCTCAGGTCCCAGCGCTCGGTTCCAAGTCTCCGTAATCCCTACCAAAGGCCTGAGCTTTCCTCACTCAGCATGGTTGACTTTCTTAATGGTCTGCAGAGCATCCATTAAAACCAGGTCTTGGAATGGCCTCCCCAGCCCATCTCAAGCCAGGCAACTCTTTTGTTATTGCTTAGCTCATGGATCCCCTCATCCAGCAAGGCCTTGCTGAGCCCCCTTCCCAGACCGTGTGAGGTACACTGCTCTGTTCCCCCTTAATTTCTGGGGCTGCCCTTATCATGGCATCCACCACACAGTGTAATGGTCGGTTCACATGTCTGATTTTCCCACACTAGGTTGTAGGGCTGGGGTTGGGGTCGTGTGTCCCCTTCTCCCAAGTACTAAGAAATGCCTGGCCTGAGCTGGCATTCTCTGAGTATTTACTGAAAATATCTGACTCAAGTTCTCAGGACTCAGGTGGCTATATTAGGGAGGAAGCCAAAGAGAGGGGCAGGCAGGAGCAGTGTGTCTGCAGGACCACTGCACACTGGGTATCTTGAGGACGCCAGCTGGAGCAGCCGCTCTGCAGCAGTGAGGAGGCTGGCTCCGCACCAGGCCTCATGGCTATTAAAACAGTCTGAACTCCACCAGCCACAAAAGCCATGACAAGATTCTCAACGTCTAAGGGAAAGGGCCCCGTGAGGCCAGGGCTCCACAGAAGGGAGAATAGGCTTTGGGTGGATGCTTCCTGCTCGGCTGGGTTCTCACACCTGAGATGCACACCCAACATCCAATGTACTCACACGTGCACACACACACGTCTCCACACATGTGCATGTGCACACACACACACACACACACCCTTGTACTCAATCCACAGCCATCCAGAGGAGCATGGAAAACCAAGCCCAGCCTGAAGGGAGGATGTGATGGCGCAAGACCCCCTTGGGAAGTGACTGCTCAGGGGAGTGTGGCCTCGTCACTAGGGAGGGAACCGGGCCACCCTCCAGGGGCACCTAAGGTCCAGCTCCAGGACTGCCCCTGGGGGTAGAATCTTAGAGGACAGGGTGCTGATGTCAGGGAGGATGGAATGGGGATTCAGCATCAGAGGGACACCGCCCAGTCTGCCTCCATCCCAGGGCCCCAGGCCTCAGAGGGAGCTGCAAAAAGTCCAGCACTAATGCAGTCTGGTCCACAAAGCTTCTGATTCCAGCAAACCACAGGAGACCCCGGAGGTGTGGGCGGGAGGCAGTGCTGGAGCCTCAGCTACCGGGAGAAAGGGAAAAGGCCCAAGTACTTCATTTTACGGTTTGCCAAGTACCCTCACTGGGTATTTCGAACTGACCACACACTACATAGGCATCCAGAGAGTCAAATTTCCCTGGGCTTTGGACCTGTGATATTTGCTGAGTGATTACTAGGGCCTCATCCAGATGAAGAGCAGCAGAGGACAATGAGGGACTGTTGAGGGCTCTGGTCTGCAGAGCATCCATTAAGACCTTATCCTTGCCTGGTGCACACCACGTTCCTGCGGAAACAACGTCCCCTGATGGACACGAGTTATAGCCACAACTTAAGTCCAAGTTGTAAGTCATTGGGATTGTTTCTTCTGCTGACATGAAGAGCAAAAGTCAGCCCATGAGGCCCAGCAGGGGCTAGGAGAGGTCAAATGCTAAGGCAGGTAACAGATTTGGGGCACCCCTGCTTTTGAAGGGGCACCTCTCTGGGCCCAGTTGTGACATGACAAACCCCATAATGCCACAGCCCTGCCCAGAGACCTCCATGGCTCCATCTCGCCTGTAGGGTAAAACCAAAATGGCCTAGTGTGGTGAGCGTGCAAGGCCTGCCATGACCTGACCCGCTTCCCTCTCCACCTTCACCTCCACACCCCCACTGGGTACCGGCTGGCCCTGAAGGACATCGTCCATCCCAGGTAACAGGATCTAGTAAATGCCAGAGAAGGTCAGCATGTGACTAATCTCCACTGCGGCTGCCATTCATTGAACTCCGCTGAATGATATCTTGGGTGGGTGGGTGTGAGTGTGTGATCTGTGTGTGTAGAGGGTGGGGGTGTGGCTTGTGGATATTCTGCGTATGTGGAGTGTGGGGTATATGTGTGCTGTGTGGGGTATGTGTGTATGTGGTGTGAGTGTGGTGTGTGTACGTGTGTAGGGGGTGTGAGAAGAGTGTGTGGATGTTCTATGGGGGGTGCATGTGTGGTGTGTGTGGTATGGAGTGTGTGTGGGTGTGCTATGTGTGTGTGCAGGGGTGTATGTTTCATAGAGGTTATATATTCTGTATTCTGGACATCACATATATATATTTGGGGAATTCTATTATATATGACATCTGGTTTGTGAAGAAAGTTACTTAAGTCATAGTTGTTACATAGATTAAACCAACTAATGCATGTGGAGAGCGGAGCACAGCATCGACCCACAGCGCTCAGTAGAGGGCAGCTGTGATCACTAATACTGGCACCGTTATCATCCCCAGTCCTCACTTCACAACGCCCCTGTAAATGGATACCATTATTATCCCTGTGTTCAGATCAGGAAATCGAAGCTCAGAGAGATAAATAACGGATCCAAGAACACAGCCACTAGGGCATAGAGTGCACCAGCCTGAGTTCAAGGCCTTCAGCCTCTGGGCCTCCTCCCTGGGGACCAGGGCCCACTTTGCATAGACATGGCTAAGCCAAGTTGCTTGCCCAAGGGGATGCCGAGTGTCAGTGGTGGGCAGGGATGAGCACCCTGTCCCCATTCCCAGCCCACTGCCCTGCCCTTTACCCCACAGACTCTCTCAGGAGAGGCTGGGGTTTCACTTCCTCTTCTCTAATCATTAGAGAAAGTCAGGGTGATGTATTTCTTTTAATGAGAAAAAAATTGCTCTATTTATGAAATGTGACACTTACACATTTAAAAATTACTCATTGTGAAGCCAGGATGACATTTGACACAGGAGTTATCTTTAAAGAATCAGGGCTGATGCCATCTATAGATTATAGCCCAAACTTTAAACTGCAGACTATTGTGTCAGAACATTTAGCAATCATCACCATTATTGTGGGAGTATCCAGAAAAAGCAGAAAGAACACACACACACAGAGAGACACACATACACACAGGCTTTGGAAGAAGACCTGGGTTCAAAGTCTGGCTCTGTCACTTAGTAAATGTGTGATCTTTGGCCATGTTACTTATTCTTCCCAGCCTCTGTTTCTTTATTGGTAAAATTCTAGGATTTGGGAGTGAATTAAATGAAAATAAGTGTTTAGTGCTCAGCTCCCAGAGACATTCAACAAATGACTATTGCTTTTCATCCCCCAGTACCACTTACTAAATGTCTTCTGGAGCTCACAAATACCTCCCTTCCCTCTAAGAGCTGGTAGAAATTGTACAAGGTTCAACACTGAGATCCCAGTTTAACCTGCATGCTGTCCAGGTGGCCAGGGCAGAGGCCTCCTCAGGGAGCCCTTTGGAAGAGAAAGATGAAGGAACCTCAGAAAGGGACTTCTCCCAAGACAAAGCAAGAAGAAAAAAGCCTGGAATATGGCCAAGCCTGGCTCACAAAGGGTAGCTGCAGGCTCATTGAGGCACTCACGTGTCTGCAGAAAGGCAGGACAGCCAGAGTAAGGACAGGCTGTGTGGAGCCTGGAAAAAGGAAAGTCTTGGAGCAAGACTTGCAATCAAAAGTCATAAACCACAAAAGAAACAGGGAACCTTCAGTGACAGCGACAGAAACAACAGATTATAGAATCAGACTCTTAAAAGATATAGGGGGGCCAGCCCCGTGGCATAGTGGCTAAGTCTGGCATGCTCCACTTTGGTGGCACAAGTTTGCAGGTTTGGATCCCAGGTGTGGACCTACACCACTCATCAAGCCATGCTATGGTGGTGACCCACATACAAAATAGAGGAAGATTAGCACAGATGTTAGCTCAGGGCTAACGTTCCTCAAGCAAAAAAATAGGAAGATTGGCAAGAGATGTCAGCTCAGAGCAAATCATCCTCACACACACACAAAAAAGACATGGAAAAAATTGTGATTCATATGTTTGGAGAAATAAAGGAAAGAGGAGAAATATGAGCAAGCTCTTTAGCTATAAAATCATCGTTTGTTGATGACAGTATATCTAGAAATATAAAATATGATCATCAAAACTAAAAATTGGAAACTCAAATGACTGGGTTAACCATCTTATTAGACACAGCTAATAGGAGATTCAATGAGTTGGAAGAGAGATCAAAAGAAATTGTGTGCAACACAGCATAGAGAGACAAAGAGATGGAAAATGTGAAAGAGGTTAACAGGCATGGAGGATAGAATAAAAAAGTAAAGTGCACATCTCATTGGAGTTCCAGAAAAGCACAACAGAAAAAAAGATGGGGAAGAGGTCATAATTAAAGGAAATATCCAGAATTGATGAAAGACACCAATTATCAGATTCAGGAATCCTTAAGAATTCCAAGCACAATAAATTTTTAATATAATCCAGGGGCCAGCCCAGTGGCATAGTGGTTAAGTACACATGCTCCACTTCAGTGGCCTGGGGTTCATGGGTTCAGATCCTGGGCACAGACCCACACCACTCACCCAGCCATGCTGTGGCAGCGACCCACATGCAAAAATAGAGGAAGATTACCACAGATGTTAGCTCAGGGCCAGTCTTTCTTAAGCAAAAAGAGGAGGATTGGTAACAGATGTTAGCTCAAGGAGAATCTTCCTCACCAAAAAAAAAAAAAAAAGTAAAAAAAAATAAAATAAAATAAGATAATCCAAATTAAGATACATAATGGTAAAACCAAAGAATAGGAACGAAGAAAAGTCTTAAAAGCAGCCAGAGAACAATGAAAGATTACTTTCAAAGGAAGAGCAATAAAAATGCAGCTAATTTCTCGATGGAAACAATGGAAGCCAAAAGCTGGAGGAGTACTAACTTCTACACACTGTGAGAAAATAACTGTCAACCAAGAATGTAGACCCAGAAAAACGATCTTTCAGTAATCAGGGAGAAAATAAAGACATTTTCAGACAAAAACCAAGAGTTTACCATAAACAGACCCTCACTAAAGAAAGGTCTAACAGATATACTGCCGGCAGATGGAAAATAACTCCAAATGGAAGGGTATAGATGTGAGAGTGGTGAGCACAGGCATTGAAAAATGTGTAGGTAAATCTGAATAAACATTGTATAAAAAATAATAATAAATGTCTTATTTACCCTGAATAGCCAAAGCAATCTTGAGACAGAAGAATAAAGATAGAAGCATCACAATCCCTGATTTAACTATGTTATAAGGCTATAGTAATCAAAACAGTATGGTATTAGAACAAAACAGACACATAGATCAATGAAACAGAATAGATTGCCCAGAAATAAATTCATGCATATACGGTCAGTTAATTTATAACAAAGGAGACAAGAATATACAACAGGAAAAGGACAGTCTCTTCAATAAATGGTGTTGGGAAAATCGGACAGCAACATGCAAAAGAATGAAACTGGACCACTATCTTACAACATACATAAAAATTAACTCAAAATGGATTAAAGACTTGAACATAAGATCCGAAACCATAAAACTCCTAGAAAAAAACACAGGCAGTAACTCCTTGACATTGGTCTTGGCAATGAGTTTTTGGATTTGACACCAAAAGCAAAGGCAACAAAAGCAAAAATAAACAAGTAGGATGACATCAAACTAAAAAGCTTCTGCACAGCAAAGGAAACCATCAACAAACTGAAAGGGCAAGCTACTGAATGGGAGAAAATATTTGCAAATCACATATCTGACAAGGGACTAATATCCAAAATACATAAAGACCTTATACAATTCAATAGCAAAAAACAATTCAATTTAAAAATGGGGAGAGGATCTGAACAGACATTTTTCCAAAGAAGATATACAGATGGTCAACAGGTACATGAAAAGGTGCTCAACATCACTGATCACTGGGAAAATGCAAACCAAAACCACAGTAAGACACCACCTCACACCATCAGAATGGCTATTATCAAAAAGACAAGAAATAACAAGTGTTAGCAAGGATGTGGAGAAAAGGGAACCCTTGTGTGCTGTTGGTGGAAGTGTAAATTTGTGCAGCCACTATGGAAAACTGTATGAAGGGTCTTCAAAAAATTAAAAATAGAACTACCATATGATCCAGCAATTCCACTTCTGGGTATTTATCCAAAGAAAATGAAAATACCAACTCTAAAAGATATCTGCACCCCCATGTTCATTGAAACATTATTTACAATAGCCAAGACATGGAAACAACCTAAGTGTCCATCAATGGATGAATGGACAAAGAAAATGTAGTGTAGATAGATAGATAGATAGATAGGTAGATATACAATGAAATATTATTCAGCCATAAAAAAGGAGGAGATCTTGACATTTGCAATAACATGGATGGAACTTGAGGGCGTTATGCTAAGTGAAATAAGTCAGATAGAGAAAGACAAATACTGTATGATCTCACTTATGTGTGAAATCCGAAAAAAACAAATAAGAGCTCATAGATACAGAAAACAGATTGGTGGATGCCAGAGGTGGGGGGTGGGCAGTGGGCAAAATGGGTGAAGGGGATCAAAAGGTACAAACTGCCAGTTATAAAATAAATAAGTCATGACAATGTAATGTACAACATAGTGACTATAGTTAATAATACTCTATTGTATATTTGAAAATTGCTAAGAGTAAATCTTAAAAGTTCTCATCACAAGAAAAAAATTTTGTAACAAAGTGTGGTGATGGATGTTAACTAGACTTATTGTGGTGATCATTTCACAATGTATACAAATATCAAACCATTATGTTGTACACCTGAAACTAATATAATGTTATATATTAATTATACCTCAGTAAAAAAAATAAATGCCTTATTTGATGGATTAACTAAGATAGAATTAAAATATGGGCAACAGTAATACGTATATTAGGGAAGGATAATGATATTTAAGAGTATAAAGTCTTCGCACATTAATTGGAAGGAGGATAAAGATAAGCAGTAACAGTAAACAGTAAATAGTTAAACATTATGAGGATGCCTGTTACAGTATTTTAGAGTAACCACTGAAAAACTAATCATACAGAGTATAAGATACAAACTAGTAGATGGAAAAATTAAATAAAAAAAGAAAAGTCTAATAATTCAAAAAAAGACCAGAAAAAAGGTCAAAAAACACAATGGGACAAAATAGAAAACATAAAATAGGAAAGTAGAATTCATTCCAAATATATTAATAATGATAAAAATGTAAACAAAGCACATGCTCCAGTAAAGTAATAAAAAATACCACACTGCTTAAAATACAAAATAAAGCAAAGCAAAAATAGCTCTTTACTGTTTACAAGGGAAACACCTAAAATGTAAGGACACAGAAAGTGTAAAACAAAAGAATAATAAAAATTCAGGCACATACTAACGAAAAGAAAGCTGGTGTAGCCCTATTACCATCAGACAAAATTGTTATGATGGCAAAATGTACTACCGGAGACAAAGATAGTCACCATATAATGTTAAAAATTTTCTTTCTACAAGAGGATATAAAAATTGTAAATATGTGTGATTCTAATAGCCTCAGATATATGCAAGACAAAAATTAACACATATTGACAAATCGTCCATTATAATGAAAGCTATTTAACATGTTAGTAACTGATATGTCAAGCAGATTAAAAAACCTTAAAATTTGAACAAGACAATTGACAAACTTGCTCTAAAGAACTTAAATGAAACATAGAACCTAACCACTGGGACATATACTTTCTTCTCAAGCACATATGGAGCATTTATGAAAATTGACCACACTGGGGCCACAAAATCAAGCTCAACTAATTTCAAAGGATTGGCATCATACAGTCCACCTTCTCTCATGATGATAAAATTAGAAATCAATAATAAAAAGATGACCAAAATACTATGTAACATTGGAAATTTACAGTTCAAACAAAACTCAAGAGTCAAACTATAAGTCATAAGGGAAATTAGGAAATATTTAATACTAAATAATATTAGAAGTGATACAGCTAAAGTAGTAGTTACAGGGAAATTTATATTTAAAAAGAAGACTAAAAATTAGTAGTCTAATCAACTAAATTAAGAAAAGAATACCAGAATAAACACAAAGAAAGTAGAAGGAAACAATAAGAAACAAAAGAAATAGAAAATTAATGTATGAGAGACAGGAAACGCTGGAAGTAGGTTCATAGGACACACTAATAAATAAAATCCTGCCAAGAATTCTGGGGTGCTGTGGATCAGGGGAGAGAAGACAGAAATGATAATGTTAAGAATAAAAAGTTGTACTACAAAGCTACAGCGATCAAAATAGTATGGTACCAGAATAGAGATAGACACATAGATCAGTGGAATAGAATAGAAAGCCCAGATATAAACCCTCACATATATAGTCAGATGATTTTTTGACAAGGGTGCCAAGAGCATTCAATGGGGAAAGGATAGTCTCTTCAACAAATGGTGCTGGGAAAAATGAACACCCACATGCAAAAAAATTAAGTTGGACTCTTAACTAACACCATACACAAAAATTAATTCAAATGGGTAACAGACCTAAATTTAAGACCAAAACTATAAAACTCTTAGAAGAAAACATAGGACAAAAGCTTTACGACATTGGATTTGGCAACGATTTCTTGGATGTGACACCCAAAGGCACAGACAACAAAAGAAAAAAATATACAAGTTGGACTTCATGAAAATTTTAAAATTTTACACAACAAAAGACACTATCAGCAGAATAAAAAGGCAACTCATAGAATAGGAGAAAATCTTTGCACATCATATATCTGATAAGGGATCAATATCCAGAATGTAGAGATAACTTGCAAAATTCAGCAACAAACAAAACAACCTGATTAAAAACTGGCCAAAGAACTTGAATAGACATTTCTCCAAAGAAGATATACAAATGGCCAAAAAGCACACAAAAAGATACTCAATGTCACTCATCATTAGGGAAATGCAAATCAAAACTACAATGAGATGTCACCTCACACCCGTTAGGATGACTACTATCAAAAAGCCAGAAAATAACAAGGGTTGGTGAGGAGGTGGAAATACTGGAACCCTGGTGCACTGTTAGT
The DNA here is from genome assembly GCA_031878705.1 of Tapirus indicus. Classification (NCBI taxonomy): domain Eukaryota; kingdom Metazoa; phylum Chordata; class Mammalia; order Perissodactyla; family Tapiridae; genus Tapirus; species Tapirus indicus. The sequence continues at coordinate 80,453,617 of CM062921.1, forward strand.
GAAAATGTAAAATGGTACAGCCATTCTAGAAAACAGTATGGAGGATCCCCCCAAAATTAAAAATAGAATTACTATATGATCCAGCAATTCCACTTCTGGGAATATACCCAAAAGAAGTGAAAGTAGGGTCTCAAAGAGATATTCATACACCCATGTCATAGCAGCATTATTCACAATAACTAAAATGCGGAAGCAACCCAGTGTCCATCAACAGATGAATGGATAAGCAAAATGTGATACATACATACAATGGAATATTATTCAGCCTTAAAAAGGAAAGAAATTCTGACACATGCTGCAACATGGATGAACCTTGAGAACATTATGCTACTTGAAATAAGCCAGTCACAAAAAGACAAATACTGTATGATTCTATTTATATAAGTAGTCAAATTCATAGAAGCAGAAAGCAGAAGTGTTGTTGCCAGGGCTGGGGAGAGGGAAAAATGGGGAGTTATTGTTTAATGGGCATAGAGTTTCAGTTTTACAAGACAAAAAGAGTTCTCCAGGTGGATGGTGGTGATAATAGCACATTATGAACGTATTTAACACTACTGAACTGTACACTTAAAAATAGTTAAGATAGTAAATTTTATGTCTGTATATTTTACCACAATAAAAAAATTAGAGAAAAAACTGAAGAACTATAAGAAAGAAGAATAAAAAGTTAAAAGGATATTGTGAACAGCTTTATGCCAATAAACTGAAACTTAGATGAAATAGGAAAATAAACTTGAAAAATAACTTACTAAGAATGACTCAAGAATAAATAGAAATTCTCACAAGAATAAAACTTCTTACAAGAAAACTTCTCACAGGCTCATGAGGTTTTACTGGAAAGTTCTATCATATAGCTAGGGAATAGAAATGGTAAGCTTTACACAAACTCTTCCAGAGGATAGAATAGGGAAGACTGCCCAACTCATGTTATGAGGCTAGCATGAACTTGATAGTAAAAATAGTCAAGAAAGAAGTATGAAAGGGCAAACTTTCTCATGAACAAGAATCCTTTTAGAAAATTAGCAAATCAAAGCCAGCAATAAATACATCAGGAGCAAGTTGGTGTATTTGTGAATGCAAGATTAGAGAACTGATTAATGTAGCAGATTAACCAATGAAACAAGAACAATCATACAATTATCTCAGTAGTTGATTTGACATCTGTCCGCCTCACCACCAACCCCCAACACTGAAGTCTGGCCAATGGGTGCTCTCTTTGGATAAAAATGTGCAATGTCTTTCAGAAGGGTGCCCTGTGGTGTTAAAGGTAAGATGACATGGAGAGGTAGTAGGCAGGATAGTTTATTGCTGTATTAATTTGTGTTTTGTCATTGCTGCTTTAGAGGAATAAAAATAGATAAGCAACTATTGCTGCTTTGTTCTTTCATTTTTTCCCTTCCCACCCGAGGAAGGAGGAGTGTTCTTTGGCTCCCTTGCTTCAGTGGAATTCTGTGTTACAGGAACAAAAGTAAAAAGTTGTTTACAGAGGTCTGAGCTCATTGAGGAGACTGGCCTGCAGAAGTAAAAGGAGCAAATGCCTTAGTTAGGGGAGTGGAAGCAGCAAGAAAGAATAGCAAGAGTCACCATGATTGGGAAGAATACTGTGGTTTGTGTCCTATAAGTCAAAGGACCTCAACATCCCACCCCCTGGCAGTGCAGGGTTTTGGGGGGATAACACCTAGGAAGGCAAAGGCTGCCCTCACTCCAGGGAGGCTGGGCACGGGCATCAAGGCACCAAGGAGCAGAAAAGACGCCAAAAGAGAAAACGAGCCTATGGGCAGAGTCCTGCCCTCAGTTTCCAAGATCGGGTAAGCCTCCCTGGTTCTTGTTTGACCCAACAGCATCCCCCAATCCTGTATTGACTCAGATTGGTTTCCTGCCAGCTCCCAAGGTAGGGGAGCTTGGCGTCAGAGTTAACCTGATTTAAAGAAAAGAAAGTCATGTGATACTTTTGCACACCCAGTTTGTAGTCTGGGCTTGCTACCCATTGCACATGCACATGCACACACTGATGACCCGATGGCGGAAGCAGGCAGCAAAGCTCTACCTCTCCTCCAGGTCTGGCCACTGCTTGAAGTTGCCTTGGGGGTCACTGCCAGCTTCTCCCTTCTGGGCATCCACAACTTCGTCCTGCCGGGCCCTCGGGGACTCCTTCAGGTCCCTACGCAGGTGGAGTGTGCCGCTGGCCATGCTGTCTAGAAAGCTGAGGATCTGGAGACAGCTCTGCATCTTGGGTGGGAGTGGGCTGGCGGAGGAGAAGGCCGCACTCAGCAAATCAGCAAATGGCCTGGACTTTGTGTTCTCCCCAGGGTGCAGAGGGGCTTCCTCCTCCTCCAGGGCCCCAAAACAGCCCAGCAAGCAGAGGTCCTCGGCCAGCTTCTCAAAAAGCCCGTTCCTCCTGAAGAAGTCCCCGTTGACAGGGTCCAGGTGCAGCGCGGCAGACAAGGCGCAGAGGGTGTGCAGGACCAGGTTCAAGGTCTGGCTGGGGGACACCGCCCCCCATGTCTGCAGCGGGGGCTGCTGGAGAGACCCCTCCAGGTCGGAGAGCAGGGACAGCAGCCCATTGAACCCACTGGACACTCTGAAGGCAGCACGGCCTTTGGGGGTCTCCAGGATCCGGATGAGAGACTGAAACACCAATGAGATAAAAATGAGCAAAGTCCAGGAGGAAATCCCCCAGGAGCTGAGCTCCCACATGTCCCTGCCAAAGCATTCCCCACACTCTTCCCTGCTCATCGGGACAGAGAGCTACCTGATGGGCAGTTCTGAAACAGTGGGGGTCAGTATTGTTGCTCTTCATTTCAGTTTCAGTTTGCCCTTGGTGCCTTGTTTCCAGTGGCCGCTCTGAAAGCTTATGCTACTTTACAGGGTTGATTTACTGAACTGGGTCCTGACTTAAATGCATATCCCTCCAGAAAGCTTTCTCTGACCCCTAGTTTTTACTCACCCCAGGCCGAGTGCTCACACAGTCTCCCCAAATTCCCTGAACAAAACTCTCGTTACACTATATTGAAGCTACTTGAAAATTGTCTCAGCCCCCCACTAGACTGAAGTCCCACGAAGTTAGGCTTACTCACTGCTGTAGAATATAGCACACACTTAATAAACATTTACTAAATAAGTGGAATGAACCCTCGCTTATGTTGCAAAGGAGACTCACAGTGAAATCTAGCTTATTATCTCCCTGTCTGTGCAACTGTGGGTACTTTGATTAAATGGGGAAAGATAGTGATAGGAATCTACTTAACATCTGGTGTGAAAATATGAGGGAATCAATGTAGAGAAGAGAAACGTTTAATGGAAGGAAGCACGTAAATACAGCATATAGAATAGACCACGTACGGAGTCAGGCTACTCGTCACTTGCATCGTAGAAGCTCCCTTCTCCACATGGCTGAGAGTTTACTGGACAGACAAACGCTCACTTCCTTCTAAAAATCAAACATTTATTGAATACTTACAATGTGCCATTCATTAAGCACAGTGTGTGGTATACACCAGGTATTTAATAAATGTTTAGGAAGGAAGGATTGCATTTAAGTAGTTCTCATTCTGTGCTAAAACGTCACACCTAAAAGTGAAGAATGTATGGATGATTTTAGATAAATAGGAAAAGCCTCTTGCTTTTGGTATTTACTTATTTATTATTCACAAAAATGGCACGGCACTCCATCTAAGACCCAGGCATCTTGTGCGTGTTTCCAAGAGAGCGGCCAGTCCTCACGGTTTCATTAGTAGGCTGTGGAGTGAGGTTTGAATTCTTCATCTTTTCAGATATTTAATACCCTAGTGACACAGGAAAGGGGATTGTCCAGGCAGGCCCAATCTAGGGTCAATTCCAGGATGCGTGAAACCAGGTTCAAAGAGAAAAAATAGAAAGAAACTCCCAGTTTTGGGGGGAAGAGTAATGCTGCATCTTAAATGCATGGTTTAGGATGACAGTCTATAGCATGACGCATGAAAGTTAATGGACAAAGAGGAAACTGGTAGGTCAAGAAAAAAAGGAGGGAAGGGACTAAATTTAAAAACTCTCATATAGAGAAAGTGAAATAGAAACTTTGTAAAATTACAGCTAACTATTTAAATACGAAGTCATGCACTTTTTGGGGGGAAAAGTAATTTTCCAGCCCTATCCCTAAAATGCTGATAATCCTAACCTAACATTAGTGTTTATCTGAAACAATATAATGTGTGTCCCTAACCCCCCAATTTTGTTATCTGATATTATATTGTGCCTCAAGAAAGCTGAGCTGCTTGGTGGGCACTCAGTTCCATGTTTGGGGTAGAAGAATGAAAAATAAGCTGGACTGAGTGAACGCACACAGGCAGGACTGTCTCAGAGATGAAGAGAAATGATGACCAAGTGACTGCTCAAAGGGCTTCCACTGCCCCATCTATGACATTTGGAGAAATGAAAAAGCAAAACAAAGATTGTAGTAACTAGGAGAATCTATGAAAGGCCAAAGCCCACGATCATGTTCAAAATGGACAAATAAAAATATAGAGTGAAGTAGAAATATTCATCTTTACCAATATGGGTCAATTGATCCTTTCCCAGTTACAGAAAAAGAAAATGCATGACATATGGTGGTTAGATCAATGGCTACACACCACAGCTTAGGGAGACAACTGTGGGGAAATTGAATTGTCATTTCATTCTTTGAAAGAAACCCAGCCTCAGGGCCACCCACTAACAAGGGATCAAATCAGAGTTGAAGTATAGACTTCAGGGAAATGGGCTTTCCAGACTGCCTGATGGGGGGAGGCAAAAATGACCTATTAAGGACTAGGTGAGGACAGCTGCTTTCTCCTCCTGGGTAAGGATATGGCCTACTCCTGAATTTGGCTCAAAACCCAGGAAAGTTTGACATTTGCAGACAGGTCCTTAAAGAGAAGCAGGTAGACAGTCACAGCAGGTTCTCTAGAGCGGTGATGCTCAGTGAATCAGAAAGCTCATGGCATAGCAACCCTGAGCCTTCTAGGCTGGGCAAGGCCTTTCCCTGTGTCGAGAGCGTCGCCGCACCTGCCTGCCCCTACCCCCCACCCCTGGGACTCTGGGGCCACGAGAGGCTATGGGCAGATACACGACATCGGTGCCTGCCTATTGCGAGCAACTCACTTGTGACAGAATATTCTCTCTTTGACCAAGTTGAAACGCACTCCAGCCTTCAGCATGTGTGGTGGTGGCAGTCTCTCCCTGCCGACTGACCACCACACGAAAGGCTGAACGCTCGTGTGTGGTACAGCATGCATTGCATTGTCTCAACCTGACTTGTGCCTGGTCACGTGACTCATGCCAGGAAAAATAAATAAGTCACCAAGACACGGAGAAATCTCCAGCTCGAGGATGCTACACCGTCTAGATTTATGTGAGTGCTTAAAACTCCTAAAGCCACTAGGAGGTTGTCTAAAGCAAACAGAATAAATGAAGCTCTTCTGTTCATCACATGACACGTGACAAAACAAATACCAGAAAGGTAGAATGATTGAAAAACAAAACTAACCAGATTATAGGCAATCATCTCAGCGCTGCTAAAACGCCCCTCTTCCCTCAAGAAACCACCTTCCAATTGTCCAATTTGACACCTGATATTGCTCAAAAGGACTCCATCATTCAAAGAGTGTTGAGAGCAGATATTTTAAAAAGAGAAGCAACCCAATAACAGTCCTCCTTAAGATCTGTGCCTCTCAGAGGGTCTGTCCCCTGTAATTCCTAGACGGCTCTTTCCTCCTCCCATGGGGAGGGGGGAGGAGGAAAGAAAGGCTGTCCTTAATTGTTGCTTTGCTTGATTTATTAAATTCAGAGTCATTATCTAAAATGGGGGTAATCTCATTAGAACTTAGACTGCTCTATTATTTCTTGGGATGGGGTTAATTTCACATTTGCAGAGTCATAAAGTAAAGAGTCCAAAATCCAATTACAAAGGCTTAATTTCATAGCAACTAAAGAGAAACATTTCTATCATAAAGGAAAATAAATACTGCGCTACTTCGGGAAACAATTTTTCAGGAACTGGGGGCCTAGGAGGAGGGTCTCCATTACTGTCATTCAACTTTGCCTGATAATGCATCACCGGGGCTGGCGAGTCTGCGGACGGGAGTAAATTTAATCAGCTGAAGTCAAAGTAATCAGGCTAGGGGTGACACATTTCAAGAAAGGTCAGCGTTAAGCACATTTTCTCCTCCCTAACTCAGTTACCATGTCATCCTCTCTGGGTTAGTATTCCTCCAGCTTGAATCTATAAAATGGATGTCTGCTGTAAAGCGCTAACTACGTTAGGACTAACAGGATTTATTTCACATTCTATTATTTGTTATTCCTCATAATTTTCCATGTGTCATGCTGGAAGACCGGTGAGGTAATGCAATTAAGCTCAGAGTTGAACAGCTAAACGTATATTAGCAAATCAATCTGAATTTATGCATAACCTAATCATGGTCCCCCTGGCCATGGAGAGGAAATTCATTTGCTTACATTATTCTTTAACTTGGTTATCATTTGCCAGAATTAGGTGGTGAAGTCACATGTTTCTGTATTGGTATGGAAGTGCCACTGGATTTTGGAAACAACTGCCCTAAATTGGGTATTTCTGGAGGAATTTTCTCCTCTAGAGCAGCTAGATGATTCTGCCTCAGGGCTGCCATGATGTAAACGCAATTCAGAGATGGAAAACCTCTACTGGGGTGGGCAAAGGGGGCCCTGCCTTTGAGGTCCCCTGCCCCAGCTCTTCTCCCTCATCCTACATCTGACCAACTTTGCAGACACAGTGCTTTAGGCAGAGTCTGCTCTCAACTTCTAAGAAGGGAGATTCAGCCAGAAAGAGTTAATTTTATGTCTTTGCTTCTAAAGTTCTAAGGGGTTCCTAAGATGTTTTAGAACAAATGCAGATCCCACGTCAGATTCCAGTAAGTGTTCACTAGTTGCTGACGTGACTCAGAGGTGGACAAGTCTGGAACAGGCTCTTGGACCCTATCCCTCCCCACCACTCACTGCAGCAGCAACGTGCCAACAGCGCTGGTCCTGAGAAACCGCCCAGCAGTGACTTGGCAGCCAGGGAGAAGGGAGGACGTTGAGCACAGGGTATGATTTTGTTAAATAAGCTTGCACAGCGTTAATCCCTGACGTGCTATCTTGATAGTATGATTCTGAAATGATATTGAATCTGTAAAACACCATAATGGCCTTACATTGCTAATTCTAGAAATTCAGTCCTATTACCCAAGGGCTGACAGTCCAATAAGTCTAAGCCTCTGGGCTGTAGAGTAAATGAGATGAACTTTCCACGAGCAAAGCAGAGCAGGCTTTTCTATACTGGACACAGAAGCACTTGTGCTCTCTAAGCACAATAAAAGCAAACTTTCCTTTCTGCGGATCTGTTTGACTTTCAATATGAAAATGTCAGAAACAGATGGGAATTCCAATTATTCACTCAATAGAAAACCAAAGTCCTGACTCCTCGGCATGCCTTCCCTGTTCCTATCAGAATAAGGCTCGTGCAAACCAAGCTGAACACAGACATGAGAAAAAATGCAACAAACAGCACGGGGAAGAGGAAAGATCTCTCGATTTTAAGGTACTACTCTTAGATTCAAACTCAACTTCACCATTTCATATCAGACGGTCTCTGGACTCGTCTCTGCTGGAACACTAAGACCAGACCACATGAAGCTGAGGTCCTTCCCGGCTGTAAATTGTCACTAATTCTTGATATCTCTCCCCCTTACTCTCTCCTCCACATGCCCCCTCAATCCCTTTACCTGACATAATCATGGGACTCTAGTATCTTTCAACGACATCAAACTTCCCTGTTTGTTTCATATAAATCACCTTCACTGGTGTTTTTGGCCCTGTAATTAAAGCACAGTTTTGTTTCTTGTCATCTGTGGAACACATGATAACTGTGATCATCACGTCACTTTTGTGTGGGCTTTTCATGATGCTTTGGCCATGTGCGATGACAGGAACACAGCTACATCAGTGTCTGACATTGGCTCCATAGAGAAACGAAGTAGGTAAGGTAAGCTGAACACCACTCTTTAAATGTTAACATGGTTTTGTACAGAGATAGTCATGGCAAAGTAAGGTTGATGGTTTAATTTTGGAAGTCAGAGCAACTTTGTATTTTTTTAAGATTCCCCGATGATCAAGGTGGACTGTTAATGAAGCATGAGTGTGTTTTATATGGGGTTGTGTTGCACATGTATGTGAGAAGTCCCCAAGTCGACTCCCTAGGGAATGTCCGTTTACCTCCGCTCTTCTCTTAAACGGCATATGACAAAAGAAAGGGGATTTTTCAAAAGGCATAAGCCCACAAAGACAACAGGAATGGAAAAACAGGCACAGCAACAAAATTGCGAAAGCTGTAAGGCAGAAGGGATGGTGGCGATGATATTTATTATCATCTTTGACTGTTTTAAGATAATTTGATGATTATTAACAATATTACAAAAACATAACTCCTCTTTGTTGCCCAAAGGTGGCACCCCAGTTTTGCTTCTCCCTTTGTACCCACTGTTCCCATGCCTTCGACCGCCATTTGCTTCCTTTTCCCAGCTCAAACGTTGTCTCCTCTGCCCACCTTCCTCCACATGTAAGGCCGCACTGGGCTCTCTGCATCTCTGTTCCCGCAGCAGCCTGCACTCAGTGTCCACCGGGGCATCACCACGCTGCATTGCGGTTATCACTTTCTCACTATTAGCCCTGGTCTAGAGCTCCCAGATGGCAAGGGCTGTATCTCATTCGATTGCCTCGACTCCCAGGCATTCTGCATCAGGCCTGGTATTTGCTAGATGCTCACTAAATACTAGTCAAGTAAACAAGGAGACTGCTTGGCCACCACTGATTCGGCTTCACTTCCACAGTTCACAGAGTTGCTAGGAAGTAGCTGCCCAGCCAGGGACTACCTTTCCTGATACCTCTTGTATCCAAATGAATCCTGCCCAAAGTTCTGCTCAAAGAAAATAGGGCAGAAGTTAGTGTGCGAGTTCTAGGCCTGAACAAGAAAGCCTTGTGCCATTCTCCATGCTCTCCCTTCCTTTGCTGGCTGGATTAGATGCCCAGGTGACAGCTGTCCCTGAATGACACCCCTCTCCAATCAGTGATTGGACTGTACATAAGAAAGGAACTTCTAATGTGGCAGGCTACTGAGGCTGTGGGATTTATTTGTTGTAGTAGCCAGTACTACCCTACCTGCATAACACGGTGACCAACTGAGTGAATGAGTGCATGGACAAACGTCGGTCACCTGCCACGTGTCCGTGGGAAAGCCCATCACAAAGGAGGACTTGACATCACCTTCAGGAGATCCAGTTTCAGCTGCAGCTCCCCTTGAGTGGACGAGCACAGAGCGCCCACGATGATGCTCATGTATTCCTCGGCGTTGATGACTGACAGTTGCTCCAAGATGCTGAGCGAGGACCCCCGGTACCACTCGTCATCCAGGAAGATCTTGATGAAGGGCACCATGCCGTGGTCTTTCAAGACAACTGCAGACCAGACAGACAGTGTGGGGCTAGCACAATGGGGCCTTAGCATCTTGGTTTCAATTTTAAGGGAAGCTTTTCCTTACAATTTCTAAGTTTGCTTTGCTACATTTGTCTCGTCTGCCCATTAGAAACTTTTTTCAAAATCCATACCCACTGTTAAAATGAGAAGAGGAAAAGAGAAACTGTGGAGCTGAGACTTAAGAAAAAAAGCTGCTTCCTTCTCCAGTGAGAATTCTGTTTTTGAAGGAAAAAATTTCCTTTTTTTTAGAAATGTAAGTAATACAAACTTTAGCTAGACAAACCTCTGCCCTGGATTTCCACATAATTCTCTAATCCAGGGCAAATTGCAATTCTCTCTCTTCTCTCTGCTTCCTGAAAATTCTTACTGAAAGCAAACCAGAATTTAAGTTAAGAACATGTTTAATTCCTAGGTAGTTTCTTGGAGGGGGTAGGGGAGGATTAAAAAATTTGGCTGGTGGTATGTTTTTGTTTAAAAGTAATTCTAAGAATTTCTTCCCTGGGATTGATATTTGGTATAATCATATGTGGAATAAGAACTAAGAAGTAACTGGATCGTTCTAATGGCATAATGTGGATTTGAGCTGGTCAACTCCATGAGGCAGGATTTCTCCAATTATGGACCAGGTACCCCCTACATGGAAATCACCCTGGAGGCCTGTTTAAAAGTAGATTCCTGAGCTCTACCTTGACCTGATACTAACTGAATCTCTGGAAGTGATCCTAGGAATATGCACCTCCATACTGACCAGCACCTCCAGGGAACTTTTATAGTCTAACATCAGAGACCCTCTGCCATGATGAAATTACATGCACATTTGGTATAGTTGAGCTACGAGGGCCTCAGATAACGATAAAGATGCCCCAAATCACCAAACCCACTGATGTCTACTGTTGATGCATCTGCTTCACAGTATAACATGCATATATATTTTATGCACATATTTTTTTTAAATGTGGAAGCCACATGATCTTAGGAACCTAAAATTTTTTTGACTGGATGGAGCTACTAAATCCATCATGGACTGGAAGCACATCAAATTATGTCTCTTAAAAATGGAGAGATTTTGGCCCGTATTTTACAAATTAGACCTTTTAAAAAATCATCAATAGTTGGTACAGCAGGATAAAAATAGATTTTACCTGTGGGGGGGCTCTGTGGTCTCACAAATTTAGGACATCTCTCTGATTCTCAATCTCATTTAGCAGCCTTAAAAGTAAAACAGATCAGCTGAGGTGTCTCCCAATTTACTGATGGTCACTGGACATCAACTGCCAAATGGACATTAGCCAGGGCGTTAGTGTTGGTTATTCCTTGGATACAACCTTTGAACACTGACATATCACCAGGAAATAGTTCCTGTTGTACCAAGCAGTGACGAAGCGGATTTGGTCCCGTCCTTACCCGCATTCCGAACTGAGCCTTTCAGAAGCGTGGCCACGGCTCTCAGCATCACACAGGTCAGTTCTCTTTCTGGATCCTGACTGCCAGGATTGGACTCTTTATTGCCTGCCATATTTAAAAAGCAATGAAAAAAAATTTTAAGTGAACTTGGTATGACCCCAAATCTCTGACTCTCTGATTTTCTATCCTCTTAAGGAAACGTGAACATAATGCTTCCATTATAAGGGAGTGTGCATCCCAACTCATAAGATATAACCGTACAGGGGCCAGCCTGGTGGCACAGCGGTTTAGTTCACGCTTTGGCAGCCCGGGGTTCGTGGGTTCGGAGCCCCAGTGCCTGCCGACGCACCGCTTGTCAGCCATGCCATGGCGGCATCCCATGTAAAGTAGAGGAAAATGGGCAGGATGTTAGCCCAGGGCCAGTCTTCCTCAGCAAAAAGAGGAGGGTTGGCAACGGATGTTAGCTCAGGGCTGGTCTTCCCCCCCCCCGCCCAAAAATAAAAAAATTAAAAGATGTAACTGTACAACCCCTTACAGCAGTGGTTCTCCAACTTGAGTGCATCAAAATCCCCTGGAAGGCTTGTAAAAATCCAGAAGCCTGGCCCCATCCCCAGAGTTTCTGACTTAGGACGTCCTGGGTGCGGGTCCTATTGTTTGCATTTCTAACAAGTTCCCAGGTGATGCTGATGGGGCTGGTCTGAGGACCACTCTTTAAGAACCACTACTTTACATGCAAAGCCACTACTCTACACAAGGCCTGAAGCCCTGCCTCCTTGACTTTCCTTTGGACACTTTTATAGTTTCCCATTCATCTATGTGAATGAATATAGGGAGGGAGAACTGATTGGAAGGGGAGAACTGCTGGCTCATGCCTGAGGGGCACAGAGATGCTTGAAAGATTCTGGAGGAGATAGGTGTCCCCATTAGATCCATGAGTGCAAACCAGGCCTGTGTGTTCACTAATGAATCCCTAGTGCCAGAAAAGTGTCTGACACTAGTAGGAAGCTGAATACATATTTGGAGAATGAATGAATGAATGAATGAGTAAAAGTAGAGTTTATTAACCAGGAGACATTTAACAATAGAAAGCACAAAGTAAGACTGGATACATCAGCCCACAAAATTTTCACATTCTCCTGGGAATGATCATAGATCTGGGATTGGGTTTAAAAGCAAATTCAACGTCAGGCTGCTGAAAAGCTGTACACAGCTAAGATAACACAACATTAAAGGAAAGACTGTTCAAAGGGTGATAGGAAGAGGCACACAACAAAATCCTCTCCAAAGCCTGGGCCGGGGGCCCAGACATGCAAAGATGGGAGCTCCTCATCCTTAGTCCTGAGCCTATTTCCAAACACTCCCCGGAAGGCTTGGGTCCTTCCTGGCCTCCTGAGGGTGCATGAGCTCCTCCTTGAGTGTCTCTCTCTGTCTTCCATGCAGTAGCACAGAACCTACAGGGATGAGATGACTAACATTTCTTGAGCACCTATTATGCACCAGGCATGGCAATGGGTCCTTTTCAGATATTTCCTCATTTAATGCACACAACATCCCTATGATGTAGATATTATTACACCCATTTAACACAGGAGGAGACAGGCTCAAAGAGGTTAAGTAACCTGTTCAGGACCTCTCATTTCGTAAGTAACAGGGCTGTCTGACCCTAATGCCCAAGCTCTCACTCTCAATTTCTTCCCTGCAGAGAGGCCCAGGAAGCAGACAGATTGATAACTTTAACTTGAGTCTGAAGCAGAATTTCAAAAGCAGCCAGTGGCTTGAGAGCCCCCGGCCACATCCCCCCTGCCCCCCGCCTACTCCCAGCCAGTGCAGGAGGAGAAGAAGAGGCAAAAATGTGGGGAGAGGTAAGTGGCTGGATTCTTGTGTCCTGGTGTCCCTCCTACAGGCTGAATCCTGGAAGGGCAGGTGTGGACAGATTGAGGGAAAGACAGGAAGAAATGGAAAAGGAATTTTTATGCCCTGATTCTTGTTTGAGAGTTGGTAGAAGTGGGGGTTGCAGACAATCACAGAGTGGTTCTAGCCGTGTATGTGCATGGGGTGTGGTCAGGCAGTGAGAGAGCCCAGGCCCACACTCCTGAGTCACTGTGCCCGCCCCCCTGGACAGAAGGGACCATGAAGTCCCATGGTGGGGGCGGTGCAGAGGCTGCTGAGGTTTAGAGCCCAGAGTGTAGGGGACAAGGTAAGGGTGAGGGGGTGATGCCAAGGAGCCGCAGGATTAGAACTGAGCAGGGCACACAAAAGTGCGGTCACGACTCAGAGAGGCAAGCTGGGCCAGCAATGGCCCCACTCCAAGTGGGAGAGCATCGGGCCAACAGCACCGGGTGAGCAAGGCAGCCGTATCCCAGCTGACCCCAGACAGGTCCTCCAGCCCCCGCCCCCCACAGCCCCAAGCTTCTCTGAGCTCCCTTTCCCTTCTACATTACTGAGGACCTGTCCTTCCCCCTGCTGTCTCCCCATCTACATATTCAGACAATATCTAGTGCAGGGGATGTCTGAAAGCTGAGGAGTCATCAGGCCTGAGTTAGCCCCACGAGCCTGTTTAAAGTTACACCCATCCCTCTCACTTCTTCATGGGGAAGATCAGGCCAGTTACAGAAAATAGGGAGGCTGCCTGCTCTGTGGAGCCGTGTGCCCCAGGGGCACCCTTTCTGACCTTCATGGCACTGGGTGACATGGGCACGCTCACGTTCTCTGTTACGTTGATGGGTGGTGGGCGGGCATGCAGACGAGGCCCAGCTAATACTGACCCCCAGCCTGGGCCCTTCCCCCATCCTGACACTCCTGGGCGGCACCTGACTTCCTCAGGATCTTGGCCCGCTTCCGCAGCTGGGCCAGCAGCAGGCCCAGGAGCCCCGAGTCCCGGAAGATGTCGGTGAAGAGCAGATCCACGCCGGTGATTCTGAGGACACTCTGCAGGGCCACGAGAGTACAGGGTGACTCGGGGCTCTCCTTGATCAGGCACTGCACCTTCCGTAGGATCTCATGCGGCACGTAATGCAGCTCGAACACCAGGGCCTCCAGCAGCTGAAAGAAGTGCCTCTGCACCAGGGCTGGCTTCAGGGGCACAATCTCCACAAACTGCGAGATGGGCTGCAGGGTCCACTCCAGCAAGAAGAAGTTGCGAGCGTTCCAGGTCCACGTGGTCCTGACGGCCGACAGGACTTTTGTGCAGAGGATGGCGTCGCTGGCTTTGTGGAAAACATTCTGCAGGACTTGGAAGGCCTGAAGATTCTTAACGGTCACTCCTGAAGATGTAAAAAGGAATAATCCTGCAAGTCATTTCTCCTGCCTGTGCCTAGAAATACATGCTGGCATTATCATTAGGAAATACCATTGAAAGTTTCTATTTTCTAGCTCCTGTGGATAAATGTCTATCAGAAGTCCAGAAGGGCCAGCTGCCCAGGGTGTAAGGCTAGAGCTGCATTGCCCAAGATGTGGTGGCTAACTGAGTACTTGAAATGTGGCTACTCTGACCCGAGATGTTCCATGAATGTAAAAATATATACCAGATTTCTAAGATGTAGCACAGAGAAAAGAATGCAAAAAAAAAAAAAATCGTGAACAATTATTTGTAGGATGGCATATTGAGATGGTAATATTTTGGATATATGGAGTTAAAGAAAATGTATTATTAAAAATTTAACTTGTTTCTTCTCAATTTTTTAAATATGGTTACTAGAACATTTAAAATTATGTAGTGTGGCTCACATTATATTTCCACTGGGCAGCACTGGGCTGGAGGACTGGTTTCAATCAATTAAAATCAAATGATGTTTAAGATTACTAAGCAAAGTCAGTTTCACTTTTAGACAAGCTGTTAAACAGACACCATCCAAAGCCCCCTCCTCCTTTCTCCCTGACTGGAAGCTTAAGCCTTATTCACTTCACCAGACAACTCCTTGCCCGCAGTCCTCTCTGCCTCGGACACCAGAGACGGTTGTGAAGCCCCTCTCTCATCCAGAGGCTCCCCTGTGTTGCTGGAGTCACAACCAATGGCTCTTCCTGAACTGGTCCCACAGCTCTGCAGCCACTGCCCTCTAGTCTGCGCAGGTCTCCTTGCCCGTTTCCCCAGACGCACCCAGATGTTTCCAGTCACCATTTCTTTCACCAGGCTGTACTTTCTGGCTTTAAACTTCTTCCCCTCCCTTTCTACCCGGACAACTCACACTTAGCCTTGAAACCTCACTTGAATGGGGCCATCGGTGCAGGGTTTCCTGATGGAGCTCATCTTCTTGCCTGGTGTCACTGCTGTGCCTGTTTATCAGCCAATTATTGAGCAGATTATGATTCAGTGTATGTGTGTGATGAACTTTTCAAGCTGGCGCCCGGAATGGGGCAGAATGGCTGTTGCACAGAAAGCATTAGTGCATGTTGATTGAGTGGATCAATCAATCAATCAATCAATCAATATCTCAAAGAACTAAGGAGGCACTGACTATAAAGGAAGATTTTAGATCCATAGGTAATCTCCCCAAAGGCATGGCAGAATCAGACCCTACTGTGTCACTGAGAAGTGCCAAGTGTTTGTTTCTGCACAAAGAATCAGGGAAAGACCTGCACAGCACCCCCCCACTACCAGGCACCCGGAGACACACATGACCCACCAGGAGCCTCGTGATGGAACTTGAAACCTTCCAGCTGAGGGTAAGTGACGCTATCAAACACTTTCAGCTCTGACCTCCCACAGGTCGTCAGCCACACCACCAGCCCGATGAGCTCCTCCAGGTGGGGGTCCGCTTCGCTCTGGATCAGCCCGTCATACCTGTGGGGACAGACGAGGCCGGCTCCCTGGACTTCTTGGACAGAGCAGCCTCATTTGCTCATGGTTCTCCTCACAGGGATGCAGAGGCGATGCAGATCACAGTGCTGGGGAAGACCTGGGAGGTCTCCACCACCCCAGCACCAAAACGTAAGGGGAGTGTCCTGCATAAAAGTCAGTCTGTCTGCAAACGTCAGCCTTAGATCTAAGGATGTGCACTCAGACTACAGAGAAACCTGTGAAGAGCTATAGCATCTGCTCACGGGAAGGCCGTTTTCCATGGCTGGACCCCCCAAAAGACATGTGCTCAGGCACCAGCAGAGCAGAGGCACCTCCAAAATGAGAGATTTAATATTTGAAAAGAGCAACAAGATAAACATCGTGGGAAATAATTGCTCTTTATTAGAGTTCCTTATGCTTATTTCAAGGTTGAGCATTGTTTTGGGTTTTAGCTACTTATGTGTAGGTGGGCTCTTCGCTCTTCTTGTGGAGGAGGGTCTGTCAAGTCTTACGCCAGCTCTGCCAGGTCAAGAGTAAAAGTGCCTGCATAATGACTTCAGTTAAGGCAAAAAGGAAAACCAACGAGCTGAGATGGGTCCTTCCTGACACTCCCTGGAACAGTCTTATTTCCTCCTCCTGCCTTCCACAGGAATTCTGGGGAAAACCAACCGGTCATTTAACCAAAGGAATGTTCAGGAACTACTGTGACACAGACCTCCGTGGGAGCAGTAGCCAGTTGGTCATGGTCCAGACTAATTTAAAAGGTGGCATCCCCATGGGGACATTTATTCTTAGTGTCCCCTTGGAGGAAGGCCCTCAGGGTGTTGTCATTTAATCACATCCTTTTGGAAACTCTGGGCTGAGGGACTCCAGCTCCCTCTTCCAAGTCACCCCCTCTAGACTGACTCTGTAGTGAAGTCCGTGAAGCACAGAGGTAAGCTGCACCCCATAGAGGAGAAGGGCTTCTCCTATTCACAGAGCAAAGCCCGAGGAAATCGATGGCCTTGCCCTTAAGCAGCTTCCCTAAGATCTGTGGAAGAGTTTCGACCATCAAGGAATTTCTTTGATCTCCATCTCCTTGCTTAGCCAATCCCTAGGCTGAACCTGAAGGTGACATGGTGTCAGAGTGTAAAAATCAGTCCAAAGCCAACCGCATGGTGTCTTTGTTTGGGTTCGCCGTGGGTCAAGAGTTTGAACGAGAGTAGTTTATTTGGGAGTTGATCCCAAAAATACCAGCAGGGGAGAGGCCCTGTGAGAGGGAAGGGAAGGAAGCCAGTACGGGAGCACTATCAAGCAAGTCTCTCATTGGGCAACTGGAGTTTAATCCTCCTGGGGACTCTGGGCGGCAAGACAGAGCTATCTCACCCAAGGGGCAACTTTGCTGGGTATTAATCTGTCAGCTCCCACCAATCATTGGTCGAGGCCTGCTCCCAGGGGTTGTTGATTCTTCAGCACTTCCAGCCCCCAAGCAACAGGCAGGGCCGGTTACAGCAGTCACAGAAAGCCCTCCAACACAGAGGTGTGAGTTCTGACAGTGGCCATCAGGCTGGCAGGCATGCACGGGGTACATACCACCCAGTGGTAAAACTATTACCGCCCATTGGTTCTCAAAGGAAGTGGCTCCCAAACTAGCTGCACTTTGAATTCCCTTTGCAATAAAAGTCTCTCAGGCCATGCTCTATGGAGATTTGTGTTTCAGAAGACATTCTGAGAAGCCTCAATATCCATCTTTCTCCAAAGCACCCCAAGTGATTCTGAGGACCTAGGCTTTGGCCGTTTCTCCCTGACCAAGCACAGCCACTTACCGAAGCAACACTTTGAGTAGCAGAGGGTAGCCCTCCCCGTTCTCAAACTCCAGGAGCAGAGCCGAGGAGAGCGGGTAGGAGTCCTTCACAAAGCCCAGGACGAGGCTCACAGCCTCGCTCACCTCGGGGGCAGGGAGGGTGTCTGCAAGCCTGGAGAGGTTCTGGAGGGAGATCTTGATGCAGTCCATGGCTGCAGGAGGAAAACACGCCCTTGTTGAGTTTGGAGGCAATAGCTTTGCTGCCACAATCGTTCCCTCCCCCGACCCCCCAAACCGTGTATCCAGACGCAAAGGAGAATTAGTCTAGAACACTCTTCTACTGGCTCTTGGATCAAGAAGGCTCCCCCATGGGGAGTGCCATCCTAGTTGCCATGCTCTGCAGGCCCAGAGGAAGAGCAGGTGAAACGGGAAGAAGCCTCATAGCCCTCTGCTCCAATTCCCAGCATGCAGGAGGGTCAGGTCCACAGGTAAAAAGATGCAAGACACAAGACCGAGACCTTCTTGAGGAAGCAGTGCTGGCGCTGAGCAGAAGTTAGCCTGATAGAAAATTGCAGGGAAGAGTATGTGAGAGGACAAGGGGCATAAACGTGGTGTGTTTCAGCTACTAAAGAATCAGGGTTTTGGAGCGCGGAAGTGTGGGCCACAAGGAAGCGGGAGGAAGGCAGGGCCAGCTCCAGTGGTGGCCTAGCTGTGGAACTTGCTGGTGACCCCAGAGCTGTGAGAAGCCAGGGAAAATTGGAGTCAGAAGAGAGATGTTATTGGATTTGCATTTTGATGGATGTCTGTTTTTAGGGCCCTTTCATTGGGAGAAGCCTCTTCTGAGGGCCAGGAAGGGCACATCAGTAGATCAGGAAAAGTGCCTATGAGAACTTGAGGTAACGCATGCTCAGTCCTCAGCTGTGAGGTCTCAGAAGTGCTCCCAAGTCTGCATGCTGGGCAGGGCAGCCCCAAGAGCTGTGGCTTGGCAGGTAACCATCAGGCCAGCCCTTACTTCCTGACCTCCTCACCTCATATACCCACGGAAACTACCCATTCCTCCAAGGGGGTCCTGGGCACAGGGCTCCAGGTGGCAGGCTCCCCACTGAGGTGAAATTTTTCTTTTCCAGTTGTTGTCTTGGGCAGCTGAGAATAATGACCACAGTGAGAGACCCCCGCTACTAAGGCATGCAGCCTTTACTCAGGGGTCTCCAACTCTAGCCTATTGGGGTGGAGGGTGCCGGGGTTGCTGAGTACCTCAGGCCCAGCTCAGCCCTGGACCATTACTGCCCACTGGGCCCTGACCTCACCGGGAGCTATGAATCCCTAAGCTGGAGCTGTTTCATCCCAGGGCTCAGATACAGTAAGAGGGTGGGCTTGAGGAACTTTCCCAGCTCTCACCAACTGATGTCCTCTGTTACAGGAGGCCCCAGAAAGAAGACAGATCACAGAGCAGGTGTTTGTGGAAAAGCAGGTCACACTGGCAGGCTCAAACCCCCACCTCTCCCCAAAAGACCTCATACCTTGGAGTTAACCTGAGGGATGCCCAAGAGGCACTTCAGCTGGTGGAGCTGAGAAAATGTCCCATGGTGGGCGGGGAGATCCACTTAAGTGAATCTTCACCAGAATGTTCCCCTTGGAGTTAGCCTTGGAGAGCTTCCCTCCCTGCCTGTGATGGGCTGGCAGGTGAGAGGAGGCCAAGGAATTTTCCCGAGATTCTGTGATCCACAGACATGTCCACGCTTCCCAGTTTTACCTGGGTCCTTGGGAGGTGGACAATGCTAAGGGAGGACCCTGGTGCTGCTAATGGAATTGACTCTCAGAGTCTTGCCTTTGACCACACCCAAGTAATGATGCCATGATGCTGACATCAATGGGGCATCCACTGTGCCAGGAGCCACCTGAGCACTTCAGATCTGTCAACTCATTGAAGCATCACAACAACCCAATGAGATCAGTGGGACCAATATTCCCATTTTACAGACGAAAGAACTGAGGCACCCAGGTGGTTAACTGCTTGAGGTCACTCAGCTATGAGGGCAGAGCTGGAGTCCACGCCCTGGCTATCTGGTTCCAGAGTCTGTGGCCTTAACACCACACATGCTGCTCAGAGTGGAACCTAAGGCACTAGAATCGGGCATCTCCAGGTTTAGAACTTGATTCTCTTCTTCACTGCTTGGTGAGCCTTGGCAAATTCTTCCACTACTCTTAATTTCTGTTTTCTCTGTTGCAAACTGGCATTGATATCTATCTCAAAGAAACACAGAGGTAACATACAAATGGACCCAGCGCAGTGTCTGTGTGATAGTATGTGTGTGGTAAACGAGCTCCCATTTCCCTCTCTCCTCCGAAGAAGCATCAAAATGAACAACAAAAGAATTTTCATGAATGGACCCAAGCAGTGTAGGGTCATCTGGGCATAGCTGGGCATCAGTGAAAATCCCATTTGTTGATCTCTTTTTTGGTCCCAGAAATCTATGCCGATGCTACAAGAGCCTCCCAGGGTCTCGTTGTAGAAAGTGGGCCCACAGCCCACCCCTGGTCCTGGGGTCATACCCTGCAGGTATTGGATGACGCTGAGGTTCTGGGCCTTGGAGATTGCCCTCAGCACGCAGAAGGTGGGCTCCTTCCAAAAGTGGCAGCTGTGCTCCCGAAGACAGGTCGTGGCAATCACGAGAGACTGGAGCTCATTTCCTGAGAGAAGTCCCTCCAGCCCCTGAGACTCGCTGCAAATGTTGAGCAACATCTGGGAAAGAAGACCAGAAGACTGTGGTTAGGAAGCCTCCACCCTGTGATGGATTTGTTCCCCACTTTTCCAGAGCGCTGATGGGCACATCTCAGCATAAAGGATGGGGTTGTGTGTGTGGCTGCCCTCTGCCCCAGACCAGCACAGTCAACGGTGCCACCTAGAAAAGGGTGACAGGGCTTGGGACTAAAGTGTGAGCTCATAATCCTGTACAAGCAGTTGTTATCTTTTCCAAATCAGAATAACAAAGAAGTGATTGACTGAGATAAGTATCTTTTTATAGAGAAACGCAGAAAAGTGCCATCAATGATTAAAGTACAGAATTAACAGGACCCAGGGCTATTTAAAAAGAGGGACGTGTTCCTGAGTCCCCGCCAGTCAAACTCTACTTCTCCATAAGACCATGAGCGTTATCCTATAATCTCCTAACTGGGGCCATTGTCCCTGCCAATCCCGTCTCTCTATGGCTATCAAAGAAACTTCCAGTAACTTCCTATCCACTTGGGATGAAAACCAAACACCCCAGCGTGGCCTGCAGAGTTCTGCATGGACTAGTCCTGGCTCGTCTCTCACGTAATCATGCGCACTCTCTGTTTGGCTCTCAGTGGTCTAATTGGACCTTCTTCCAGGTTGGCAAATATGG
This sequence comes from Tapirus indicus, assembly GCA_031878705.1. Classification (NCBI taxonomy): domain Eukaryota; kingdom Metazoa; phylum Chordata; class Mammalia; order Perissodactyla; family Tapiridae; genus Tapirus; species Tapirus indicus. Next base: position 80,474,471 of record CM062921.1, read on the forward strand.
AAAGCTCCTTCCATCTGAATCCATTAGCCTCCTCTAGCATAGTGATTGGGCGACCTCAGAGCTGGGCTACAGATCCCATTTCCCGGCCTCCTCTGCAGGTGGGTGTGGCCCTGTGACCCCCGATTTGGACAACCATTTCTGCTCCTCTTCCTTCTCTCCCCTCCTCCACCCCCACCTCCAGCTCCCCGGTGCAATGCCATTTCCTCATAACAGCCTCCCTTCATTCTCTACTATAAATCAGGTCCCCTTGTCCTCACTTCCCAGCACACCTTTGACTTTTTGTTCATAGCACTTAAAGAATTGGACACTGCTCATTTATTCATATGATTGTTTCTCCTGTTTGACTTCCCCATGTCTGTCACCTTTACGAGTGAGGATACTATGTGGGAACCGTCGTTCTGGCATAGAGCCAGACATGGAAGGATCTCCGTACATTTTTGTGGAACGAAACAAGGAAAACCCTTGAGGAGTGCAGACCTGGTCTATCACCGTGGCTCACATTCTGTCCATATGTGGAAAGGATCGTGAAGACAGGGCTGCACTAGCTCCCTGCAGGGCATGTAAAAACCACATGGTGCCCAGTACTATGTCCTGGCCACCACTTAGAATATGATTTATATATGGGCAAATGATGCCTAAGTTTGCAACAAATGCAGCTTAGGGGATAACCCACCATAAATGGAATCCACCAGAACTCGTGAGATACCCTCTGGTAATGATGCTTCTGGCTTGAGAATTAGTCTAAAATGGATGTTAATGTGAATGCGCACGTTGAATGTACAGCTGCATTTGGAAACTCCCAAGTGGTCCTAAGTACCCGCTCTGTGTGAGACACTGCTGCAGGCACTGGACAGGCAAAGATGAGTAAGACAGTACTCCTCACCCTCCCCCTGCCCACCAAGACCAGAGAGAGGCAGGAGGAGTTTTCTGGAGAATGCAGCATCCCAGAAGCTGAGAAAGCAGAAATTGTCAAGAAGGGGGCAGGGGAGGAGGTGAGAAATTATGTGAAAAGCCACTGCTGGGAGTCAGAGAGGACGGGAAAGATGAGGAATGACAGGAGGACATGGCATTTGATGCTTCTGAGTGGAGGGGAGGAGGTGACATCTGAGTGGTTAAAAGCCTGTGAGTGAACTTGGGAACCAGGTTCTCAGGGTCACAACCCCAGCCCCTAGCGCACTGCCTCCGTGACCTGGACTCACGGTTACTCACCACACCTTAGTCTGTATAGAATCAGGACGACAATACTACACACGTCCAGGGACGGAGAGCACGGCTCACGGAGGTGACAGATAGAAGACCATGGCACAAGGGTGGGTACGTAGCAAGAACTCAGACACCGTTGGCTACAGTTATGCAAGTGAGTTAGCACGCTTGTTCTCAGGGGGGAAGGGGCAGAGACAAGAGGTTCCAGATGCTGGGGAGGGCCGGCAGGACCTGGGAAGGCAGACTGGAGGAGAAGGAGCTGGTGGGGCCAAGCAGAGGAGGAGGAGCACACGTCTCTGGGATAGAGCAAGGGGAATATTGACACAGGATACAATGAGGAGAGAGAGAAGAAGAAAATCCATTTTCCAAATGCACAGGATTCCAGGCATTTGCAGAGCATGGGGCAGAGCAGTGAGCTGGGCCCTCGAGGAGAAGAGAGGATCTTTGCAACTAGGCTGAGAAAAATGAAAGCCTCTCCCAGAAGCCAAGGGTGGTCTCCCCCAGGGAGGTCCAGCCCCTCCTCTCACTCACCTGCACAAACATCCTCTGAACTTGAACATCACTGTCAAAAGGTTCATCCTTTTCCAGAGGAAAGACAAAGAAGAGGTAGAGGCATTGCAGGAGCAGGGCTGGGAGCCCAGATTCAACAACTCTGCCCAGCGTCTCCTGCAAGGAAGAACAGACGTGACCGGGGCTGCAGAGCTGGCAGAGTGCAGCTCCAGACCCAGACGGTGTGGTCAGCCCGTGCAGTCATTTTAGCCCGGAACGTGGGTTAGTCACTGCCCCTCTCTGGGCAACACATTCTCAAGTAAGAATGGAGACGATCATAGGAACCACCAAGAGTGGCTGGGAAGGTTAAGTTTATATAAAGTGTAGACGATGTGTTTGACAAATGTTATCTTTTATAAGATAGGTGATAGGAAGGAGAGGAGGAAGAAATGGGGGGAGGGTCTGGTGCAGAGCAGGAAACAAGGGGTTTCCTAGGCAGTCACACTGCTGGTTTTGGCAGGTTGCCTCCTGCTTAGGGAGCTGGAAACTCAGTCAGGAGAGGATGGTTGATAACAAATGCAAACAACTGAATTAAGGACCTGATCAGGCCCTTCCCACCCCCTCGTCCAGATCTCAGGCCTCGCCAAGACCAAAATGGCCCTGTAGACAAAGACCAATAACCAGGGCTGTCAGACAGGAGGGAGAAGACAGGAAGTCAGCAGAGAGGGGCCAGCCTGAGCATGGAGCTTCCGGGGGCTTCTTCCACGGGCTCTGCCTGCAGCTCCCCGGGGTTCCTGTGGCTGCAGCCTCTGCACGTGTGTGTGCACACTTGAGCACGTGTGGGGTTAATCTACAGTACATTGTCCATGCAATTTCCCACCCAAGTGACGAATCTGCCAGGCATGGTGGATAAATAGAAAAAGAGAAAGGAAGAATGTAGTCTGGGCCAGAATCAGGAGTATAATGCAGGCCACTGGTCCTACTCTTCCCTCTAAAAGCTTCCATTGCAGGTAATGTCTGCCCCTTTTCTTGACACCTGGTCTGCCCTGCCCTGCTCCGGGGGTGCTCCCTGTCCCCCCTGCTGCACTGGCTCTACTGAAAGTCAGCTGCTTATTTCCCTCACTGCTTTGGGGGCTGGCTGCTCACAGCAGAAAACAAGGCTTTAGGTTAATTGTTTTTACTACCCAGACTGAAAACAGCCCTTCCCTAGAGGCAGAATTGTCCCTTCTGTGCTTCGGGTCACCATGATGACGGGGATCCAGGCAGTTTACGCAGAGGGAAAGTCAGGCAGTCCTCCCCCAGTTCACAAGTGCACGCTGTGCTCTCCTCACACCTTCACGCTCTGTCCCTAAATGCCCATCTGATGTCTCTGTTCACCACGAGACTGAGGGCAGCTGATGCCTGGTCTGGTCCCCTGCTGTTCCCGGTGCAAAGCACCAGACCCGGCACCCAGTGGGCCCTCTTGCTGGATGAATGAGTCTCTGGGCCTGCCCTGCACAGGACCTCTGGCCATTTCTGCTAACGGCCACAGCTGCCGGGGCCTGTTTCCGCCTGAGAGGACACCAGCCATCAGCAAACCACTCAGGCAGGAAGCACCAGGCCCCAAGCTTTACGGTGGGATGACATCCCCACAACCAGGATCGGGGGCAGGTGGGAAGGGAAGAAGGAGGAGCCAGCCTCATTCGAGCATCGTCTCTGGATAGACATGGGACAGGCACCTACAGACGTGGTTCCTTCACACTGAGTGTGACAGGGGGCAATAGGGAGCAGTGGCTCAGAGCATGGGCTTAGGGGTCAGACAGACTGCAGTTACACAACGTGGGTGAACCTAATTTCTCATCACTAACACCGCATTACCATAATCTGACTCGTAGGGTTTGAGGAGGACTAATGATTAATTGACCCAATGCGTGGGACGCAGCCAGCCTTGCCCTGACACTCAGGAAGTAGTCCATACACATCAGCCGTTGTTAATCCCCACACTAACCCTGGAACTAAAGCATCATATCCCCAATTCTAAAATTAGCTACACAACAGAGTTACAGATAGGTGAAACCATTTGCACAAGGTTACATACAGCCTATCAACTGAAAAGGCAGGATTTGAACCTGAATTTCAGACTCTAAAGTCCATGTTCTATTGCAGGAGGGGACTAGGGGAGGAAAAACAAGAAATCAGTTTCATGGAAAGAAAGACACTCTTGAGACGTGCCACCGCCCTTTACTGGGACATCTCTGTGCGCGCGGATGAGGAGCGCCCGGCAGGGGCGATGGGGCCTGGAACTTACCGAGTCTGTGCCCGTAAGCACGTACACTGACTTCAGGAGCAGGTAGCCATCCTGATCCACATCCCCCTTCCACCGGAGCAACTGTCCAGCCGCCGCCCGCGCTTGCTCTGGCAACAGTGCAGGAATGGGAGAATGTGTCACCAGAGGGCGGTGCAGTGACCTGCTCACCCAGCTCCTCTCTCCATGAGATGCACCTTAGCATCTTGAGGGAACTTCTGCCTCCTTGGCCCACCCCTCAGTGCCACCTGAATCTATATCAAACATTTCACACTCTGCCAGGTTAATCTCCTTGAAGGATAGCCTTTATTATGCCACTATCTCTGTTCAATAACCATCAATGGCTCCCTATTACCAATAATAAGAACGAGTTACTCAGCTGTTGGACTTCCCACAATCCAGTCTTCACCGCACTTCCTGTATCACACAGCCCCTTATATTGCAGGGATTCCTGCAACTGACACCAAGAGGTCAAGCTCTTCCTTCACGTGGAATGCTCTCCCGCCCCTCAGCCCCAGAGCCACCACGAAATTCTGCCCAGCCTCCAGAGCCAGCTCCAGGAGTGGAAGAAAGCAATCAGGAAACCCCACAGCAGAAAACACGCTTCGCCTTGGCCTCTGTCTTCCTCTGTCTTTTCTGGATCAAGCTCTCCGTTGAACACTCAAGCGCACCTTTTATGTTAGCACTTCCTCCTAGAGACCCTGGTCCCGTGTGTGCGTGTGTGTGTGTGTGGTGTGTATGTGTGTGTGTGCATGTGTGTTTGGGTGTGGGGTATGTGTGTCTGTGTCTAAGTATATATATGTGTGTGGATCTGTGTGTATGTGTGTCTGTGTGTGTGTGTCTGTGTGTGTCCCTCCCAGGAGCAGCAGAGTTCCCCAGCTCCCCCTTCCCTCCTCTGCTAGCTTTTCCCTTTGTTCCCAAGGGAACAGTGGTAGAACTTGGCCTGCCAGGCTCTTTGGAAGGTGTTGCTCTAACTCCGCTAGAAAGCAGAGAGGGGCGTAGCTGGAGTCCTGGGAGGGGTCTGCAGAGCTGTTTTGCTCTCCATAAACTGTCCTCCATGACGCCTCTTCTCTTACCTGCAGGCTTTCCCACAAGCGCCTTCTGTATTTCTTGAGTGAACTGGTTAGAAACATCTTCTGCCAGCCTTTGGAGACTGGGAAAGCAGATGATCCCCACGGAGTGTTCCCAGGCCTGAAGTGCAACAAACAGGATTCCATCAGAGATGTCAAAGCTACAAAGCAAGGTGTGAGAATCTCCTTCCTCTGTCCTTGCCAGCCCAAACAAATGGGCCCACTCACCTTCCCAGGTGAGTCCCAAAGGACGTGGAACCACCTACCCTCACAGCCCCCATCGCATCCCCACCCTAATGCCTCTGAATTCTTCAACTTCCTGCTGAGCTCTAGGCCCACATGTCCACTGGCCCCCAGACATCTCCCCCGAGCTCGTGCTCCTGAAACGGCAAATGCACAGAACCGAATCCATTGCCTTTCCCAAACCTGCTGCACCTTGGCCCCTCCAAGCACCAGTTGCCCTTTTGGGGAATTCCAAGAATGGTTCTCTAGACTTCCCTCTCCCTCACCTTCCTAACCCATCAATTGCTGTGTCTTACTGATTCTTCTCTTACACACTTCTCAAATCTTGTGCAGGGATCTTCCTTTTGTCATGTGATTATTTCCTTCAGGTTAATTCTAAAAGATGGGATTACAAATTAAAATTGTGTGCTTTCTTTTACGTGCTTTGGTCCAGATTACTAACACACCCTCCAGGAAAAGTTTACCAGATTAGCGTCCAGGGGGTCCGTGGGAGAGGGCTGGTTTCTCTACACCCACGCCAACTTTGAGCGTTGCCATGCTTTTTCATCTTAAATGAAAAACTTTATAGGAGAAAAAGTGTCTCATCTCTATTGCAGTCTTTAGACTACGAGAGTAGGTGATTACTTTTCATGCTTCTTGAATTGCCTGTTTTTATTCTTAGCCTATTATTCTATTAGGGTTTTCACTATTTTCTTATTTATTTAAAAAAAACTCTTTATTTATAAAAAATGTTAACCCTTCGTCTGTAATACTGTTGCAATTTTTTTGAATTTGTCACTTTATCTTTAATTTGGTATTGTTTGGTTTTTCTGTACAGAAGTCTGAAATTCATTTGAAATGAAATTTCTCTATCTATTCCTTTGTTTTCTGGCTTTAGTTCCAGACTCAGGTAATTCTTCCCCAGTCCAGTTGTTGTTTTTAATCTCCTAGTTCTTTTTTAATTTCCTTAAAAGTCTCTCTTTTCTGTCCCTTCTCTATCCTATCTGGTCATCTTTTTCCTCAGACTTTTTTTCCTTATTGTTTAAGATACTATTTCATAGAAGTCATGACTTTAAAAATTCTGCTTGGAATGCCAGACCCTTTCCAGAATCTACCCCTGGTTTCTGAAGTAACTCTGTTCATAGGTCTGCTTTTCACTGGAGTCTTTCCCTTTGTTCTGCTGTGTTGTCACAGGCAGAGTTTACTAGTCCGGGGAGGAGGAGAGCTCTTTCCAGACCAATAGTCAGAGTGGAGTGATTACCCTTCGCCCAGGACTTGAGTTCTGGGCAATTCTGCGCCCCAGGTTCCCACCAGGGAGGTAGGCTGCTGTGCACATTCCTGGCAACTAGTGGCCCCTATGAAATGCAATTTTGCTGGACTGCCATCCACTCACTCCCACTGACCATCCATATGCAATTGTATTTCTGACCAAAGACCTGACTGAGTTTTTTTTAAGCTGAGATCCTCCTTCTAGAAAAGGTGAGAAAAGCATCAAAATTCCAAGGGAAAATTATTCCCATTTGTTTCCTGGCTTTAGATACTATATTTGTTAAAAAGTAAAAATCTTCTCTAAATTAAACGATGCTATATACAAAATGAGGAGGCAAGGCACAGATTGGGAGAAAATATTGGCAATGCATGGAACGGACAAAAGAACAGTATCCAGCCTCCTACAAATCAATAAGAAAGACAACCTGATTTTTAAAACACAGGCAAATGAAACAGCAAGTAATTTATAAAAGATAAAATAATAACAAATTACTAATAATGAGGAAAATGCAAATTAAAACCACAATGAGATATTTTATACTTTTCAGGTTGGTAAAAACGAAAAGCCTGACAATAGCAAACGTGGGTGAAGGTGAGGGACCGTGAGACCCCCACGCTCTACTGATGGGGGATAACTTGGAAGAACCTCTTTGAAGACGTATTTAATCCAAACGAATAAAGCTAAAAGGGCACACATCCTACAACCCCGCATTTCCACCCCTAGGCATATTCCCTAGAGAAATGCTGGCACATGGGCACAGGGAGACACGAACAAGAAATATTATTTATGCAGCATTATTCGTTATTGTGAAGTGGGAAAACTTCTTTTTCATCAACAGGACAATGAACGAATAATTTGTGGCATATTTGTATCATAGGATACAATATGGAACTGAAAAAGAAATAGAGTGACATGTATCAATGCAGATAAACTCCAGAAATAGAACGTTGAGTGGAAAAAGTAAGTTGCAAAAGTATATTACAGTATGATTCTGCAAAAACTTGTGAGACTATATATAAATTATATAATAATATTACTGGTGGGTATACTCTTTCTATATATGTAAAAAATATATCCATAAAGAATATAGATAGATAGATAGATAGATAGATAGATAGATAGATAGATAGATAGATAGATAGGTAGATAGATAGATAGATAGGTAGATAGATAGATAGATAGGTTGGTAGGTAGATAGATAGATGGATAGATAGATGGATAGATAGATAGATATCCCACACTGGGAATGATAATTCAGGACAGGGGTTACCATTAGAGGAGAGCAGAAGGAGAATGAGTTCTTGAATGTGTACACAGGTGGCTTCGGTTTATCCGAGGTGTTTTCTTTCTTTTATATGGGTGGTGAGTATTCAAGTATTTATTTTGTCTTGAGTAAAACTTTGTACGTATCTGAAATATTTTTTAAAATTTTCTGCCCTATAAATGGACATAGTTGCTCCTTTCCTTTGTAAACAAAAAAGCAGTACATCAGAACTTTGTTAAACTACAAAAATGCTAGATGAACGTTAGACACGTTTGCACCTAGTAGACCTTCGACAAATATCTGATGAGTGAACACACGATTAGGAAACCCACATGCGGAAGGATGGCCAAGTGTATCGCGTGCTCATCTCGTGCCAAACGCTGGGCCAAACACTCACACACGTTGTTTCCACTAATCCCCACAGCACCCCTCTGAGACAGGTATTATCATTATTATTCCCACTTCACGGAAACGGAGGCTGAGCCAGAAGGTAAGCCCAGAGAGCCAGTTAAGCAACGATTGAAGAGCTGAGTTATTTCATGCATACGTAAACATACCCAAGCAGCATGTGCATGTCTAAGAAATGTATGGCTGCCACCTGGCAACTTTAATACCCGGAAAGAAAAAGTCAGTCCTCTTGGCTGGGAATTTCTGCAGTAAGATTATTTCCCGCCCCAGGACTGAGAACTCTGCCATGACGTCTTCCTAACAAACTCCTGTGCCTCCTCCCTGAATGGGCAAACCCCTCAAAGACCAATTTGCAGGCAGTTGACTCAGAAGCATCTCCATTGTCTTTGAGCAGCGGGACTCCAGGAGGCTCTCGACAATAAAGCAGATTGGGCCGCTGTGAGTTGAACAGTAATTGTACACTCGGCCAGATTCTCCCCAGGTTCAGACTCCTTCCTGGGACCACAGTGGGCACTTCTGGAGGCCGCATTAACTCTTTCAGGCCACTGGGGTGCTGTTTGATGCACAGAGGCAATCACTTACTTAATGGTACCCTGGAGACCCCAAAGAGTTAAGGCAGCTTCCAACAGGACCTAATTTTTTCCCAAACTGGGACTTGCATGCTGGGAGAATATTGCTCAATATTTTCAAAAACTTTTATTTACTCACATTATCTGAGCTGTACCATCATGCCTTGTGGTTGCCCTCACATGAGAGAAAGAGAAAGACAATGATGCTATGGTCTCCAAAGGGAAATAAGAAATGACAAAAGCTCTTGAAAAGATGAGAGAAAACCCCGCCTTTTGAATGACAAAGAGAACCTGGCTGGTTTTTAAGTGTGACTGCAATATTACTATTTCTCCATTACCACAGAGTTTGGTGGTTCGGTCTTCAAGCCAGCTCAAAACATTTCAGAGACTTGATATGAGTTTCCTCTGCTAGTGTGACACTGTTGACTCTCCCTTGTAAATTAAAAAAAAAAAAAATGATGCATCAAATCTTTGCTAACATAACAAAAATCTTGTTTCCTCAAGAAACAGAGGCAAGAATAAATCATATCGCAGGTCCCTCTCCAAAATGGGGTAGAGTCGGGGATGGGCAAGGAAGGGTGTTTATTCTCACCATCCCCTGTGGACACCACAGTTGGAAATAATTGTTGGTCATCCTTGTTATTATATTTAATGTTACATATCTCTCTTCTATTGTCAGTTGAGTCCATGCTTGGTTTTTATGAGAATGATTGACCACACTCAATGGCATAAATTGCACCACTGGCAGGGCAGTTAGCCTAAGAGTATCTGTACACATCTAGGTACATGCACATGTGCATGCACACACACATGTACACACACACAAAAACACACTCACCTCCAAGTACAACCAATAAGTGTCTGTTCCAATCCCTTCACACTAGGAAATGAACGGATTCCTCACCGTGTTACCCACTGTTCTGGTTATCTATTGCTGTATAACAAACCACACCAAAATTGAGTGGCTTAAAATGACAGCAATCATTTGTTTCACTCACCAATCTGCAATTTGGGCAGGGCCCAGCAGTGACAGCTTTTCTCTACTCCCTCAGCTGGGGCAGCTAACAGGGGCTATGAGATCTACTTGCAAGATGGTGCACTCACAGGCTGGCAAGTTAGTGCTGGCTGTCAGCAGCAAGTGCAGCTGCAAAGTAGGGACTTTGTTTCCGTTCCACATAGGCTTTTACTCAGGGCTGCTTGGACTTCCTCACAACATGGCAGCAGGGTTCTAAAAGTGAGTATCCCAAGTGACAGGCAGAAGAAGCTGCAAGTCTCTTGAGGCCTGGATCTGGAAATGTCACTTCTGCCCTATTCCATTAGCCAAGTCATCACAAACCCATCCAGATTTGGAGTGGGGGAGAGACATGGACGCCACCTCTCGAAGAGGGCGGTGTGAACCCATTCACAGCATCTCTAATCTACCACATCCACAGATCTTTTTTTTCCCCATGTTTCTCCCAGCCCCAGGTTGTCTGTCCCAGACAGTGAGGAATTTTAGCTAATCTCTGGGGATTCCCTATCTCATTGCCTGCTTCCTCTCAAAGTACATATTCTAAGAACAATCTTCACAACTACATGTATAGCTCTAGCTTTCCCATGTCTGTTATTACCAAATATCTCTATGCAATGTGAGGACCTGAAGTGGTTCCCTTTCCCCCAAAGAAAACTCAACCAGAGGCCAGCAGGATCTACCCATGCTTGCTAGGGGAATGCCTTCTGCTCTCGGTGTGACATGCTGTCATAGGAAGGGTCCTAGAAAGACCAAAGCCCAAGACTCTTGGCAGGAAAAGAACAGTCAATTGAATCCTTCCTGAAAACACTACTCTGTGCACTGAGAAGTCATTGGCTCTGTCCTGCTTCCTGTGTGATGCAATAAAACCTCAACCTTGTCTGCAACATCCTGGAGTCAGGATAAAGGTCACATGTGTAGGGAGGGCATGCTTTTTGTACCCAAGGGGAACATAGGTACCAGCCAGGCAAAGCCATGTCCAGTGAGTCATAGGATAGGGAAGAAATCAGATGTGCTCTGTTCTACAAACCCCAGCACTGCCTGAGGGAGCCCACTGGTTAACAACAAAGGCCTGGGGCCGACTGCCCAGGTTAAGTTCTGCTCCACACTAACTACTGGGTGACCTTGGCCAAGTTATGCAACATCTCTAAACCTGTTTCCTCATTTACAAAACTGGAATAAAAATAGCACCCACTTCACAGGGTTATTATGAGGGCTCAAAAACACTAAACAAAATGCCTGGTTTAGTTGGTCAGAGCTTGGTGAATATTACTAGCTATCATTAGTGAAAGTGGCCATTTGCTCTGGCTAAGAACTCTTTTTTGACCTATGAAGAGGATTGACGGCCTCTGGTGGAAGAGGAGAGCCTGCAGTTCTGGAGGAGAACTTCGCTTCTGCCTCATCCCCTCAGGGCAGCTCCCTGTTGGGATTCCAATGCCCTGAGACCCCATTAGGCTTTTCCTTGTTACCAAGACAGGAAGCCACAATGTTGAGTGGGTTCACTCCTTAACAACTCTGCAGTTGTTCTTCAACTCAGGAGGCAATAGGGCTGGAATTTACTACCAACCAAGCCCATCTTTGCACCTGCCTAACAGTTAATGCAGATTTACGTATAAGCAATGACAGGGATAAGGGAAAAGTTCATTTTCTGATGTGGGTTTGGAGGATCAGATATGAGAGAAAGCCAAAGAGGCTAGAGGGAAGTTCTTTGGGAAGAGGATGCTAAAGAAGCCGCTCTGAGGGAGTCTGCTACATAAGACAACACCTACTGTCAAATCTCAAGACTCACTAGGTCAAAGCATATGACGGGCACTGAAGTAGAGCACACGCTTCTGTCAACCTTCGCCCAAGCCCTAACTACACATGGACCCCCCTTCCATGCTGGCTCTGAGTGGGAAAGAGTCTGGGCCAGGAGCCGGCCTGGTGGTGCAGCAGTTAAGTTCGTGCGTTCCTCTTTGGCGGCCCAGGGTTCCCAGGTTCAGATCCTGGGCGTGGACCTACTCACCGCTCATCAAGCCATGCTGAGGCAGGGTCCAACACAGAAGAACTAGAAGGACCTACAACTAGGATATACAACTATGTACTAGGGGCTTTGGGGAGAAAAAAGAAGAAAAGAGGAAGATTGCCAACGGATGTCAGCTCAGGACAAATCTTCCTCAAAAAAAGAAAAGTCTGGGCCAATTAGGCAAGATCCCACAACCCAGGGACATAGCCCTTTCCAAGGAGGAGTGACAATTCAAAATCTATTGTGTGCATTGTCTTAAAACAAAGAGTATTCCAGATCATCTTAATTTTCCTCAGGTCCAAAGTGAAAAGAGCCAGACGTAGAGAGTTGAGCTCCACCAAACAAAGTCGTCCAGGACTCTTAGATGCACTCGGTTGTCTCAGAGCCCAGTTGGGGCATGGTTTCCATAACAACCCGTGCATGACACAGCTTTGATGTTAACAGCCGGATTCCACAGGAGATGGCACAACTTTCTAAGTCCTGATATCTCCAAGGGAGTTCTTTATAGATGACCTTGAAGAACACTGTTTTACAGTTACAAAATTCAGAACAGAGTGGTTACAAGTTTGATTTCTTACACAAAGACCTGTATTCCAATATATATTCTCAGTCTTCATCTACAGCTCAGATTTTATCTTATTACACTCGAAAAGAAAAAACCTCCCACATTCCCCATGTTCCTTTCCATACCAAGGAAATTCTTAATTAAGAAGCCTGGGGGTTCTGACTCTGGCGAGGTATTATTATTCAGAACCTAATAGGAACAACAGGTTTGTAGACATGTCAGACTTAATAAAAGAATATAGATTTTAAGAAAATGATAAAAAGCCTGTAGTATTCTGCCTCTACAAGGCTGATCAGAGGTGGGCTCCAGGGATCCAAAATATAGCGGATTGTGTCAGCAGTTTGGGGAATCACGGCAACAGGACCTCAAACTACGCATGCGCAGTTAGTATCCCGAAGGCTGCCGGAAAGGGAACGGGGACAGCGTCTGCTTTCCTCGTGCTGTGAACTTGACAATCACCATCTTATCTCACCCTCACAGTCTCCCAGCAAAGTGTTACTGATTCCACTTTACAGGTGGTCAAACTGAGGTCCAGCAATTTTTAGTAACTTGCTCAAGGACGCACAGCTAATAGGCAAGGGAGCCAGGGCTCGAGCTCTGCTCTGTCTGACTGGAAAGCCCATGTGCTCAACAACAGGGCCAGTATGCCTCCAATTTACCAAGACAGGGTTTGGGAAACATGGACCAACATCAAGGTTCAGTTATGATAGGACCTGCTTGCTCTCCATGGGGTCGCAAGCTCCAGTGCCTATAGGGTCAGATAACATAAATGAGTTAGGTGGGGTGGGTGAAAGGCATCAGGGAGTGGGAACTGGGGTAAATTGAAGTACCAAGACCAGCTTCAGTCTAAAAGGGGTGCCCCTAACCATCTCCATCCAGTCGTCAGTATTACATCTACCAAAATTTTCAAGAGAAACTGGAAATCTGGTTTTCACATGAAAACTTTCCATTTTGAACAAATGGCCACCAAATCATTTTTAACCCCTGCAAGCCAAACAAATCACATGCTGAGTGCTATTCAGTATCCTCTGCTTGGGACTGTACTCTCCATTAGGGTAAATCCTCTATCTGTCTTCTTGGCTCTCATAGCCCAAGGCCCTAGAACAGAATGTAGGAGCTTAATAAACACTTGTACAACAAACGCATGACCCCTCAAATCAACAATCTGGAAAGAGGTGAAGAAGTATCTAGCCTTCCTTTCATCAGAGCCAGGGCTGCCCAGGTGGGTGGGAAAGAAACAATCCAGGACCAGCAGCTCAGCAATGCCTGAACTCGGACACATTCCCACTGAATTTCAGTGGGGGGCAGGGGCTTGTTCATATATTTCCCTCCATAAGGCAAAGCTGATCTGGGAACTGGGAGAAACTAAGCTTCCTCTCAGAAGCTGGGGTCATCAGGGCAAGAGATTAGGAGGAGAAACCTGAGCCGTCTCTCCAAACCTAGTTCTTCTTTTCCACTATGTTCCCTATCCCCCAGTCATCCAATCTGTGATATGGGATGGATGGATATACAAGTCCAAAACATGTAAGAAAATAATGAATTAATGGACAGTAAGTTACTAGGCAATTTTTTACAGAAAGACATGCCTGAGTATTCATGCATCCTATAAATATGATCCCAAGAAGATTCTGAGTCATCTTTGGAAATCTTTAAATATTTCTGGTTAATAAGTTAGATGAAATATTTTAACAAAGGGGTTTCCCTATAAAAACCTGCCAAAGCCCCCATCTGTCCTAGCCTACTTTCAAATGTGAAAAGTATCTCATATTCTCTGTGCTTTGAATGTAGGTATACATTTTTTTTAATAATCCCAAATCAATAGTCAAGCAAAAACTAAGTCCTCATAAAAAGATGTGTCTCCAAGTGTACAACTAGACTTCAATATATCCAACTATAACGCAGACCTCACTGGCAGGAGCTTTGTTCCAAGATAACAAAGGAAATCCCTTGCACCCAACTGTCACCAACTACCCCTAGCCAGAGTGCCAGCCCAGTGGACAGGCTGGGCTTCTCTCGTGCACCTGGGACCGGGGAAGGACCACTGCTCTGGTGCTCCCCACTGATTGTACCTTGGTTTACATCATTGGCACAGCTGGACGTTCTGGCTCCCCAGGCCCTGGCGCTGGCATTACTGGTGTGTGCCGTTACCAGCCACCCCTGCACTCATGTCTCAGGACAAATTCCTTTCCCAGCTCCCTAAGTCGCTGCTCTCTTCTCTGGCTTCCAAGCTGGGATTGTGGTTCAACAATATAATTTTCTTAACCAAAGAGACAGTATTACTCAAGAGTCAACTGTCCATCCTTTCCAAGCCCTTCCTCATGCTGGGGTTGAGCCTTGCTTGCCAACACTCCTCTAAGCAACCAGTAGAGACCACTTGTGATGATATTAATACCACCAGCTCCAGCTTCCGATCCTCCCAGAAGTGTCCCCAGAACACTGTATCTTCTTCTCACAGTTTCAAAAATAAAAATACTGACCTTTAGGAAGAGTGGGAGAAGACTCAACAGACTCTTCTGACGTTCAGCGGGGCTCCTGTGAGCCAACTGCTGATATTCCAGAAACTTCCTTTCAAGCATCTCCCAGAGAGCAGTGGGGCCAGGGGGCTGCCCTCCATGTGGGAAGGCAGGCTGAGCAACATCAGGCTGGCCTTCATTTTTGGAACCTGGATCCGCAGCTCTGTCTTCGGCCTGTGAAACATCTTCCGCCTCCATGCCTGAGCAAAGCAGATCTGAATTCAGAACAAAAAGCAAAAATGAAAAGCCCTGTCACAGCACTTCCTGATGAAGCTGGTTGTGGGACAAGGTATTGTAGATGGTTCCTCTAAGAATCTGAAACCTACTAAAATAAGGAAGACTTTTTTGAAAAGCGATTCTGATTTAAATGTGACTCATATTGGCAATCTAACTGGTACCAGCCACTGTGCTGGGCTCTTTACGCGGACTCTCTCACAGAGAGATGGGTATTCCTATTTTCTCTACGTGAGTGAGGAAACTGACTGGGCCCAGGGCACACGGGCAGCTGGACGTTCAGTTGAAATGCAAACCTATAACACCAAAACCTCTTTGTTTATTACCCGGTGCTACTTCTCTTTTAAAAGACTGAGTAAATAGAAGAGACGTGTAAATGTCTCACCAATATTTGTAGAGGCACGTAATTCTATATCTTCAATTGTAACTTCCTTCTACCACATGAGTCTAAAAGGATGCAGATTCTTCATTCTCAGAGTTATTCGGTTCATAGTCAATATTTTTAGAGGATGTTGTTTGGCTCACAATGAGTCTTTAAATCCCCATGCTAACTTAAAAGAGCTCCTCTATTAGTGCACATAGGAGCAGTTTGTGCAAGCCAGGGTTCTCAGGTTGGTAGCCACAAGGACAAGAACTTACGTGATGAAAATAGCCAAAGACCTATTAGCCAAATAGGTAACTTTGAGAAGTTCCCTTTATTTGTATTGTTGACTTTTCAGTGGTCATACTCTTTAGGTGACTCATGACTGATTCACAGCACAACAAAGGTTTGTTTATTGTTTGTCAGGAGTGCAGGAAACGCCAAGTAGGGACCAGAAAGTCCAGGCTCCCTGCAAGAAGCCCTCCCTACAATGTCACCATGTAGAAGTCCATCCCAGAATCTGGCCAGCGACCAACGATCACCAATCACGGGGTAGCAACCAGATAGATGGACACACAGACGCGGATCCACCAGAGTTTTGCTCTGGGCTACAGCAGCTGAGGGGGGCTATGTCGTGCTTTATTTTTAGCCCAAACACACACCCCTTGCAGGCTAGAATGGGAGCTAACTGAAGGTCACATGGCAGACTCATCATCCGTCTTCGAAACCTTCTCGCCCTTTATATACACAGCTCCCTGAGTCCCTGGCTCTTTTTTTATCACACGTTATTACTCTCAGACTTCATTTTCTGACTACAAAAGCCACATAAGTTCAGTTTGAAAATTGAGAAAAAATAAACTATTAGGAAGATTATCAAGCTGGCCCATACCCAGAAAAATGACTATTAATATTCCAGCTTTTATCTATGAATATATCATTTAATAACAACACTCATAATGTTGAGGCCAACTTTTTCTTTATACTTTTGTTTCTGTTGGTTGCTTGGCTGGGACGTGGCGGGGTTTGGTTTCCTTTTTTGGCTCAGTCCCCACACAGTCCCTTCCCTACCTGGACCAGGCTCCTCTCCGTCTTTGATGGTTTATCCGTTTATTCCTTGGCCCTCCATTCCCTACTTCCACTCCCTTCTTCCCCTCCCCGCCCACCCTTCCTGCTTCATAGCAGGGGTCCCCATAAAACATGCCCCGGTGCCTGGTTTCTGAACACACGCATTTTAAGTCTCCCGAATGACCTTCTGCATCTTTTCTGTAGCTTATTTTTTCCCTCAGCGTCATGCCTTCAGACCTAACCACATGGCTCTGCTTCTGTCACCTTCATTTCCTCTAACTGCTGCCCCGGGTTACAAAGTAGGTATCACGTGCCTATTTAACTAGCTTGCCCCTCAGTGACAGACGGCTAGATTGCCCCACAGTGACAGACGGCTAGATTGCCCATGACTTCCTGTACGGCACTTGCTCCTGTCCTGGACATTCCCATGCGGGTTCCCTCATGGGGCTGCATGTGACTGCTCTGGACATGAACGCAGGAGCAGCAGTGCTGAGTCAAGGGGATATACCTGCTCAGGTCAACTAAGTACCACCAGCTAAGGTGCCTCCAGAAAGCTGGCGCCAGAGTGCAGTCCCCGCACAGGCTCCCCTACGTCTCATCCCCACCCCTGCTTGGCATCCCCCAGCTTTCCAATGTTGGCCAGTCTGATTGAAGTAAAGTGACCCCTCATTGTCATTTCAGTTTGCGTCTCTCTGACTTACTGATGAGTCTGAGCAACCTGTAGGCCTGGCAGCCTTTCGGGTTTCCTCTTCTGCCAACTGACTATTCAAAACCTTTGCTTATTTTTCCTTGCCTGTCTTTTTCCTGTTGCTTTGTGAAAGTTTATTCTAGAAACTGGTCCCTTGTTGGTTTTAAAAATCACAACTATCTTCTCTCAATCCATTTTTCTTGTAAATTAGTTCATAACTTTCTTTTTGTCACAAAAATGTATCATGAATATTTTCCATGCTTTGTGTCTTCATTTTTAATGGCGTGTGGTGGCTGTAGAGCTTTGGTGGGCGTCCATGTAACTAATCCTCTACGCTTAGGCATTTCAGTGGTTTCCAGTTACTCACCACGGTAACAATCTGTAGTGACAGGCCTGTGTGTAAGCCTTGCCACATAGTCATGATTAAATAACAGATTGTAACACATTCCTAACTCCCAAAGGAAAATAGCTGGATCTAAAGGTAGGTAAATTTTTCGGGCTCTTGACACGTATTTCCAAATAGCCTCTCCCAAAACAGCCTGTCAACGTACAGTCCTCCTACCAAGAGTCTATGAGAGTTTACACTTCCTTAGTTATCATTTTTTTAAATTCTTGCTGATTTGATAGGTAAAAAAACAAACGCACCTCTGTTGTTCGTCACTGCCTATCTTGCTGTAATGTGAGGAGCCGAGCATGTTTCTGTGTGCCTGTTGCTCAGTCTCCTCCAGGGCTCCCTGTGGTGGCTTTCTGGGGTCAGAAGTGCCTGACTCCCTGAGCTCCCTGTGGGAGACCCCAGCTCCTCCCCACAGCTCCAGTTACCCCTGAGAGCCACATTCCCATTGCACATTAGCTCGGTGAAGGAAGGCCACTGCACCTGTATCAGGGATTGACAGAGTAGATGCTCAATAAAATGCTACTGAATTAACCTATATGCTGATGGCGTCCAAATCTCTCTCTAGCCCAGACTCTCTTCTAAATGAGTTCTTTTTTCTCACTCCAAGATTTCTACTTGGATTTCCCCCAGAATCTGAAAGTCACCACATCCAATCAACAGCCATCCCCATCACCAGCAGAGCCAGCCCCAAGGCCAGCATGGACATCCCAACCCACGGGGCAGCTGTTAGAGCCAAGTAAGACTTGTCTTTATCATATAAAAGTCATCTTGCAGCCACATCTGCAGGCACTACTAACCAATTCAGTCAATAAAACATGCCCAAGGCCTTGCTGACGCACCACGTTGTCAGGATAAGCAGGTGAGGAGATGAGCATCAGGTCAGAATGCCAGCACGTGGTGCTGAGGAGCGTGGCTGGCATCCGGGGAGGGGTCAGATCCCGCCCTGGAGCTCCTCTGAAGTGGAGAAGCCATGCTGACCGGAGTGAAATGCTAGACCCACGGGCCCTTGAACAGACCGAGATTTTTGAGAAACAAGAATTTCTAACAAATGGGGATCCGTGAAATCCCATGGAGAAGTCGTCTGACTCAAATGTCAAGCTGTGGCCACCCCCTCCTGTCCTTCAGCCTGTCACCCTAGGCCTGCTTCAGTTCTATTTGCAAAAGGAAGGAAACAGGAAGAAGCCTCTCAGGGCCGCATGAAGAAATCCTTCTAATCCACTTCAGCATCAGAAGTGCCCTCTGTAAGTGCCAGCACCTTCTTATCCAGAGCAAAAAGTGACAAGCTGAGGGTAAGGGTCACTGGGGGTCCAGGGCAGGGTCAGGATTAGAGTGAGGCGAGCAAGGAGCTCACCTCGGGCACAAGATTTAAGAGGCGCCACAAATCGTAGCAGCCAAGGTAAATAACATTTTAATGCAATATTTTTAAAAATCAAAATTAATGCCAAAAATTATCCACGATAAACAAAATATCAAAATTTTAAATAAAGACAGGATCTGACCCTGCACTGCCCGGCCCCACCTCACCGGCTTCTGCTATGAGAATTTGAGCTGAGGGCATTTTTCACAAGAACCAATAAGTGAAACAAATACCACCTCCAGGCCTGGACTCCTGTGGATTCAGACTCTAATACATATAGTGTTGTGGCCGCAAGCGCAGACTCTGGAGCCAGTCTGCTCCGGTTTGAATCTAATGAGCTCAGACCAAGTGACGAAACCGTCTCTGCCTCAGTGTCCTCATTTGTAAAATGGGACAGTAACAGAAGCCCTCATAGGGTGCCGTTCGGATGAAGTCAGTGCTCGACGCCCATCCTCATTAGGATTGGGGGGGCGGGCATTTATCAGAGCCTCTGTGAGGCAGGCATTTACGTGCCCCACTTCACTCCGTCTTCCGATAGCTTCACGTCAAAGCTGTCGGCCTTCATCCACAGATGGTACTGAGGCTCAGAACAGAGAAGTGACCTGCCCAGGGTCCCATTGTCAGTCAGTGGCCAAAGCAGAACCCACCCTGGGTCTGTCGACAGCAACGCCCACCAGAGGGTGAGCTGGAACAAGGGCTTGCTTGAGGCCCAGGGGAGGGAGAGGAGCTTGGCAACCTGCTTTGCCAGATAACACAGGGGAGGCTTGCCACCCTAGAAAGGTTTCCTGGAGAGGTGGAAGTTTTTTGGGGAGGTGGGTGGAGGGAAATGTGGCCTTGGCAGGACCAAGGATTAGAGGCTGCAGGCGTTCCCAGGGTCTCCAAGAAAAGACAAGGCTTCACTCTGCTGGTGAGCTGTTTCCTGGTTTGGGTCAGGCTCAGGGCATGTGACACACAGCCCAGTTTCATCATGGCTCCTCCACAAGCCTAGGCAGACAAGAAGCCCTGCTTTCCTGAAGCCTGCCTGAGGCAAGGGAGAGGCAGCTATGCAGAAAACTGCCCACTCGTGCAGCCCTGAGGCAGAGGGGAGCAATGGGCTGGGGTGGGAGTCACAGGGCAGGGGTCTAGTCCCAGCTTGGCCTCTGTGGTGCCTTAACCAAGTTAATCCCCCTCTCTGAGACTAAGTTTCTCCTCATCGAAATGGCCATGGTGATCTCACTTCCACCCTCTGGCCTTTGTGCATTGGCCACAGAGGAGACACAGGACAGGGAGTGGGTGCGGAATTGTGGGAGGGGCCCCTGAGTGGACTGAGAGCCTGAGGGCTGTGTGTGGTGAGGGGGCACGGGGAGGTGCTCCCCTGTCCATGCAGTGTGTGCAGGGAACCAGATGGCAAATACGCAATGACCCCAGAGGGAAGGATTCCCTATGACCTCAGTGGCACCAGAGTTGGGAGTGGCCACAGGAGCCCCCAGCCTGCTGGTGTCACTGTCCGTCCTTGCTCCCACCCCATCTGCACAGATCCATAGCATCGTGGGAGCTCTGCTCTGTAAAATTCCAGAAGCAGAGCCTCCAGGGCATCCTGCTTGCAGCTGCCGCACTGGAGGGTAACATCTGGAGCCTGAAGACTAGGCTGGGTTGCTGACATTTGCGCTGCGAATCAACATTCGATTGACTGTTTCATCCCCAACTTTCTGCGAAGCGATTCGCTAACAGGTAAAAGTCTCAGATATGGGATTTGATTTAGCAGCTCTTGGAGCTAAGGGGCCAGGAAGCTATTCTGGGGAAAATGGAGCAAGAAGGTGAGTGGAGCCACCCTCCAACGGGGTAGGTCAGAGGGAAGCCTGGGACTCAGTGCGTTCTGAGGAGAATCCCAGACCTGGTGAGAAAGAGTTGCTATGATAAAATTCAAGATTAAAGTTCCCGCCCCCTTTCCTGTCAGTTTATGTGACTGTTCCCCTTCCTGGATTGTACGCCCCGGGGCGCAGAGGCCCACCTGTTTGCCATCTACATTGTGGGCAATTGCCCCCAGGTCCCGGAGCTGGAGGAGCCTCTAAAACAGATGATACAGCACAGCAACTTCCCACACGTGGCTGTAAATGATCTGTTTTCCTTTCCATTCAAAAGTCAGTTCCTCACTGTGTCAGCAGATCCAAACACTCTTGCTCCTGTGTCAGCGAGGACCCGGCCTCGATCAGGAGATCTCAGAAAAAAATAACAAAGCCATTCTTGTTCCAAAAATATGTGCAGGGCGGGGCTCGGCCCAGCTTCCTTCTTCCCCACCATTTCTCATTAACAGGAGAGCTTACAGGTTAAAAGCAAATTGAAAAAGAGGAGTTGGGGGAGGGGGTGGGGTGGGACAGAAGCTGTAGTAACATGGACTCTCTGTTCACATCTCAGCCCACAGCCCACTGTAGCTGATCAGAAGAACTGAGGTGGACAACAGCATTCTCGTTAGAGAAATGAAGATTAAAACCGTACCCAACACCAGGACACACCTGTTAGAATGTCTTTAACAAACAAACAAACCAACATCGCTAAGTGCTGCAGGGTGCACAGCAATCACAACTCTTACCCTTGCTGGTGGGAATGCAAACGGCACAGCCACTTTGGAAGACTGTGACAGTTTCTGAGAAAGTTAAGCACATAGCCAGCAGCTACGGTCCTGGGTGTTTACCCTAGAGAAATGAAAACATACGTTCATACAAAAACCTACACACGAATATTTATAGTAGGTTGATTCACAGCTGCCAAAACGTGGAAACAACCCAAATGCCCCCCAAGGGGTGAATGAATAGACAAACTGGGATACATCCACGCTTCTCTGTAGTGAAAGGGACATACTGCTGACCCGTACAGCAACCAGGATGAATCTCAAAGACCTTATGCTGAGGGACGGGAGCCAGTCTCAAAAGGCCACACATACTGTCTTATTCCGTTTATATGATATTCTGGAAAAGGCAAAATTATAGGGACACAAAATAGATGGTGGTTGCCAGGGGTTGGAGGGTGGCTCCAACGGGCAGAAGGGAACTTTCGGAGTGATGGAAATGTTCTATACCTTGGCTGTGGTGGGGGTCACACAACTGTCTACATTTGTCCGAGGGGCACACTAGAAAAGGGAACATATTTTGTACCTACATTACACCTCAGTAAACCTGACTTGTAGAAACCAAACGTTCTGAGGTGGAAAGAATACTCACAGAAAAGCTAGAGGCAGAGGTTTTAGCCCCACTATGTCTTTCTCCAGTGCAAGCGGGATACAATACACATGTAATTGCGGTCATCACTCCACCCACTGAGAGCTGCCTTTATCCTGGCTCTGCACTCCTACTCTGTGTCATCTCACTTTATCTTCACGACACCCCCGAGGGTGCAAACACAGCAGTGTTTCACAGGGGCTCAGAGCAAGGCTCGGGGAGGTTCAACGGCTTCCCCACGCGGCAACGACGCGAGTTCTGTGTGTCTGACTCCTCCTTAGCCACACCCCTCCTTCCTCGGAGCATCACAAGACAGGGACAAGATGAAGGCTCCTGTGAACATAAGACACACTCAGATAGGGACTCACGTGGGGCCCTTCCAGGCCTCGGTCTCCGTGTTGATCCAGTGTGGAGACTGCACCCCAAGTCTCCATCCACTTTTCCACCCAATTAAAAAAACTATATAAATGATCATTTTGTCAAATTGGCTGAACTAATAGACAAGATGGGTCAATTATAAAAAGTAAAAGGATACTCCCAAAAGAACTGAAACCAGAACATCAACAGATATTTGTACACCCATGTTTATAGCATGATTATTTACAACAGTACAAAGGTGGAAAAATCCAAATGTCCATCAATAGATGAATGGGTAAACAGAATGTGGTCTACCCATATGATGAAATATTACTCAGCATTAAAAAGAAAGGGAATTCTGACACGTGCTACAACACGGATGAACCTTGAGGACATTATGCTAAGTGAAGTAAGCCAGACACGTAAGGACAAATACTGTATGATTCCGCTCATATGAAGCGCCTAAGTCGTCAAATTCATCCAGACAGAAAGTAGAATGGTGGTTTCCAGGGGCTAAGGGGAGGGGAGAATGGGGGTGAGTGTTTAATAGATACAGAGTTTCAATTTCGCAAGATAAAAAGAGTTCTAGAGATGGATGCTGGTGATGGTTGCACAACAATGTACTTAATGCCAGTGAAAAGTACACTTAAATATGGTTAAGATGGTAAATTTTATGTTATATATATTTTACCTAAATAGTAAAGAGGGTATAATTTGTCCAGTTTGATGACTATAGTAAAATGATAATAACAATAATAGCATTTGTTGAGTTCTTACTCCACACTGGGCCTTGTGCTGAGGGCTCTGCATGCATAAACTGATTTAATTCTTCCCAAGCCCTGTGGCACAAGGACTGCAGGGACTGTTCTGACCCTCCCTTAGAGGCGAGGAGTGGAGTCCCCATGGGTTTCAGCAGCATCCCGAGGGTAACACAGCTGGTGTTTTCAAGGATGGACATGAATTCCTCTCTGGCCCTAGACTTCAGTATGCGTTTGCTACACACACAACTTTGTGTTGGAAGGACTGTGAGGAAATCAGTTGTGGAGGCTCTGTGTCCACCCCTGGGTTGGCTCTGGGTAAAGAGGACAGACACAGTATAGAAGGGCAGATACAAATGAGAGTCGGCGACAAGATCAGAGGAGACAGGAGACAGAAGTGGCTTAGACAACGTAAGACCCCAAGAATTTGCAGAAAGTGGGCAAGAGCATTGGAATTCCTATAGGATGTGCTATAGGGCCTGAGGCACAGTCTATATAATGCGCATAGGAAAGAAGTAAAGGGTAGACACAGAGACTAACGTCAAGGGAATGACAGTGTCGAGGTTTCCATGGGGGTCCGTGAGGAAAGAGCTGGCAGGAGGTAAAAATACCCTGAGACTTCCCTTTGACACACCTTGCTTGGATCAGCAGCCAGCCTTTGGGTGGTGCTGGGAGCCAACAGTCAAGACCCTCAGCCTAAAACCCACCCTCTAGGGGAAGGTGTTCCTGACAGCAGTGGTCCTAAACCTTTGACATGCATCAGCATCGCCTGAAGAAATTAGTAAAAGCCAGATTTCTGGACCTCACCTCCTGACTCTCTGCTTCAGTAGGTCTGGGATGAGGCCCAAGAATTTGTCTCTCTAGCAAGTTTCCAACAGAGGCAGTTGATTCAGGAGCCACACCTTGAGGACCACCAGGGGCCACGCCTTGGGGACCACTAGTGGCCATAGCTTGAGGACTACCAAGGGCCACCTCCCAAAAAGATGTCTTGGAGAAGGCCTTTGGAAGCAGAAGTTCTTGTCATCTAGATCTTATGTAGTAGCCCTGCTGCAAGCCCTGGCCAGCTCTCCTCCCCACCCCTAGACAACAGACCAAGAGAAGGAACCTGAGAAGTGCTACGTGAGAGAATGGAGCCGCTGAAGGGCAGCAGACCCAGGCTGCTCCAGGTCAGGAAAGAGGGCGGAGCTCAGCCTTACCAAGGGCCTACTGTGCTCCAGGCACCATACATGCACTATTCGGTCCACACCATGATCCCATAAGGTGGACATCAGGGATGTCTTTTTCAGATGAGGAAACTGAGGCTCGGAAGCAGGAGCTTCCCGCTCATGGGGGCCCAAGCCTGTCTGCCTCTAAAACCTCTCCCCCACTCTCCCTCCCCTGGGAAGTCCAGCCCCACAAAGACTGTCCTCTCCCCACCCCACCTGTGAGGAAAGTCCTGGCCCGTATCAGCAATGTATCCACCTGAGGGGCTGAGCTACGGCATGTGCGCATGTGTGGTGTGGAGTGAAGGGGGGGGGACAGACACTGAGATATAGGAATAGGTCCCTTTGCTTCTGCACCTCCTGGCTTTGAGGGTCACCACACTGCAGGCCCCCAAACCAGAGATCCCTGAACATGGAACAGGGGACCTCCTTCCTGTCTGCCCTGCCCAGGAGCCATACAGCCTGCTCTCAGGAAGGCGTGACCACTCCCCACCCTGGCTTCCCCTCGGTCACGTAGAGAGCCCTGTCCATGGACACTCCCCACCTCCCACCACCTTCTCCTCACGCTGCCCCCTCTCGCACCTCGCCTGGCCGCCGGGGTGAGCACTAGCTGTCTGTGGAAAGGCGAGTAGAGAAGCAACACAGCTTTGTCCAAACTGCAGCAGGAGCTCTCCGGGCGAGCATGCCTGCTGGGTCTGCCTCGAGCTCCTGAAGAGCCAATGTTCATGAGAGACCTCTGGTCTCGCTCAGAGCTCAGCAGCATGGCAGTGCTAGACAAAGCCCAGCAGAACCCTCCACCAGCCAGAACTTTCCACGTACTTTGAATTCCATCAGCATTAGTTGAGCAGGTTCCATGCAGCAGGCACGATGTTAGATTGTGCCGTCTTAAGAGCAGGCGGCCATGGAGGAGCCCTACTTGGGTTGTGGATAAAAAATGAGCCTCCCATCTGTCTCTGCAGCTGAGAACAGGTTGAATAAAGACTGGACATGAAACTGCAGACAATGGGCCCTGGAGAAAGAGTTCCTCCGGAACATGACGAAAATTAAGTGTCCTCCTGCCTGGAGCTCCCTGCTCCTTCTACTGGGGCAGCTGCTCCAAAGGGATTCGCTAACGTCCCTGCCTGATGCGACAACCAGCACTGCTGGCTGAAGAGCAGGACCGTGAGACTTCCCTGGTGGCACCCTCGGGCACTTGAAAAGGAAAGCAGAGCATCTCAAAATTACAGGAGATTTGTGCTGTCTCTCAGGCTAGAAGACAGACAAAATGTGGGCTTTGGCGTCAGACAGACCTGGGTTCTGTCCCAGCTGCTTGTGCTGTAAACTGCGGTATTTCAGAAGTGACTCTCTAAAATGCCACTCCTCGTCTGGAGAGTGCGCCATTGGGAAATGCCATGGGATGGCAGAGAGAGACAGCATAGCCGGGGCTCAGGGAAGGGCATGCATCCCCTCCTCAGAGGCCCTTTCGGAGTCGGGACGTGGGATCATAGGAGAAGGAACCCGAGTGCAGCAGTGGAGGGCACGGAGCTCCCCGAGGAGGGTGAGGGGGTTTCTCAGAGGGGGCAAAGGAGATGGAGGCCAGGGCAGGAAATGAGCTCAGTGTGAGCAGACAGACTCCAGATAGCCAGAGGGTGACCACAGGCATTTCCAGAAATAGTGCTGCAGCCGAGTCACGAAGGACCTGGAAAATCAGCCTGACACAGTTAGACATGGTGCTGTAGACAATGGGGAGATCTCGAAGCTTCTGAATAGGAAAACAACACAACAAACACAGTTCTAGAAAGGTTATTCCTGGCTGGCAGTAAGCCAGGCCTGGAACAGCAAGAGACGAGAAGTGAAAACCGGGAGGCTGAGGCAGCCCCAGGTGTAGGTGATGAGCACTCCAGTTAGAATGACTGCCTTGGAAACACAGAGGCAAAGGACCTCCAAGATCATCCACAGGGATGAAGAACCCACTGGATGAGCTTAGAAACAGAGCAATCATCACCAGCCCAGGCTGCAACCAGAACCACCGAGGGACCCTCGCTCCCTGGGGATTACCACTTAATCGGTTAGGAAGGCCCCAGGCACAGGTGTTTTCTGCAAGGTCTCAGGTGACTCTGGTGTGTCCCCAGGAAAGGCGAGGGCTTGGAAAGATGTCAGAAGCCACCGAAGGAGTGCCCTGCCAAGCATCCCGGAGCTGTGTGAGGCTTAGAGCACTGAGGCCTGGAGAGGTGAGCAGCTCGGCCAACATCCCAGAGCTGGGCAGGGAGAGAGCCAGGTCCCTCTAGGTCTCTCCTGCTTCCCAGCAGGCCCTGCTGTCCAGAGGCCAGACAGCAGCTCCTGGGCTAACTGTGAGCTGGGCAGGGGCCGAGAGTGCCAGGCCCACCGGCGTGCCAGCTTGGTGCTTCTGAAAACGGGCCCTGTGAGCCCGGGCTGTGGGGCAGCCTCTGGCCTTGATCCCCTGATAAGACAACACCACTACCCTGAGCCTAGACTTTTTGGCTGGACCTGTCTCACCCTCCCCACCCAGCTCCAAGGGCAGGCTGACCCAGAGCAGCACCAAACAGATCACATTCGAATCCCAGTCCCAATTCTTTCTAACTTGTGGCCTTAGTGACTTAGGCTCTCTGAGCCTCAGTGTCTGCAGCCATAAAATGGGAACACTATCTTCCTCAGAAGGGTGTGGAAAGAATTAAGCAAGTGAATGTATGTGAGAGCACGTCCAGCACTGGCTGTCCACAAAGTGCCTGTTCCTCTTGCCCTCTGGCTCACCGGCCTCACAGTGGCACCTTCAGCCACAACACATGCCCCACGCCACCTCCATGGTGCACCTTGCTGCCTAGAAGCTCCTGAAATCTGCCTGCACTTCCCCAGGGAGCCTAAGCCCACATGGCCCTCTGTGGTTGTGCTCTGGGGCCTCAGTCACTCTTTAGGGTCCAGCCTTGAGGCCAGAGTAAGCTGCCCCAGCCACACTCTAGACCCGACTTCTCTTCTGCATCACCTCCCCGCTGGCGTGGCCACTGAGTCTGTCCAATCTCAGGTCTTCTCACAATAAGGAGTTGGTCTGAATGGACGTCAGGACACTGAGTGGACCAAATCGAGACCTTAGAGGGCGGGCCTGGGAGTGCACGGAGACAGGGCTGGAGGTGAGGATTTGGTCATCCTGAAGATCAAGGGTGGAAACAGGAGCAGGAGGGCTGTCCCCAAGAGCAAGGCCACGGGGCAAGAACAAGAGCACGTGCAGGGGGACACCACAGGAGGGGCTGGCGGGGAGATGGCAGTCCCGCAGACAAGGGCTGGGTGCACAGAGAAGGGGGCAGTGCCAGAGGTATCCTAGGGGCCCAACATCCAGCTCCAGGGTAAGGACCAGGGCACAGGGGCCGGCCGGTGGCACAGCAGTTTAGTCTGCACTTTGGCAGCCCGGGTTTTGTGGGTTCGGATCCCGGGCGCCCGCTGACGCACTGCTTGTCAGCCATGCTGTGACAGCGTCCCATATAAAGTAGAGGAAGATGGGCACAGATGTTAGCCCAGGGCCAGTCTTCCTCAGCAAAAAAGAAGAGGAGGATTGGCAATGGAGGTTAGCTCAGGGCTGGTCTTTCTCACAAAAAAAATAAATAAAATTTTGAAAAGAACCAGGGCACAGCCAGCGACCACCTCGGTGCTGCCCCAAACCCCCTCCATTGGTGGAGCATCCCTCCTTCATCAGCCGAGGACAAAGAGTGCCTGCAGGCAGAGAAGGGCAGAGCCCAGGACCCTACATCCTGCCTCAAATGACTCAAGAGGAGAAGGAGGCAGCCCAGGTTGTTTCCAGAAGTTCAGGAATTCCCCTGAAGACTAAGATGGGGACTGCATCTGGCAGGAACCAGGCAGGTTGGGCGACACCCCCCACGGCCCTCCACACTTCCTTTTTCTGATTCCAGTCCGTGCACTCCTGGCCAGCACACACCTCTGTGGTTTTTGCCACAGCGACAGAATATAGGAACTCCCGTGTCCCGCAGAAGGGGCCTAGTTTTGTATCTCGGTATGTGTACTGACTTCCACATTGCCAAAAATGGCCAGGGAGCAGTTCCCCTGGCCAGACCGCCAGAGAGTAGCTGCAACAGAGCTTTCACTGTCGGCACAAAGACCTGGGCTGGTGACAACACGGGGAACAAGAAGCCCAGCCCCCATGATCAGGGTGGAGCTCATCTGTGGCTCGATCTCCACTGGAACATAAGGAAATGGTGTTTAAGTGAGAATGATCTTCATGAGCACCTACTAACAGAGCCACCAGTGTTCTGTGACCTTGGAAAACTTGTAAGGTGGGTATTATCATTCCCATTACACAGATGGGGAAAGCAAGACTCAGAGAAATTGAGATTCAGAGAAAATAGATAACATTTGAAATCAAACTGCCAATAAGCATCAGAATCAGTCAAACCCAGACTTTTCTGACTTCAAAGCCCCCATCCCTTCCACCACTCCAGGTTGGCTTGACACAGTGGTCAGCAGTGGAAAGATATACCTCGGGGGCACCTCAGGCACCAGCTGGAGACTCTTACTGCCGGCAGTACTGCAGGGGTTCCCGGCTGGACTTGCAAAACTGTGGCTGACCCATGGCCGTAGGAGGTCCAGCTCACACTGCAAGCAAGCAGGCCCAGAGCGGGACCTTGCGGTCTTGCCATCTCTCCAGGGAAGAGCTCATCTTTGGGAGCCACGAGGCCAAGGCATTAGCCCGGCATGAGGTGGGCACCAGCTGGCCCGTCATTCCTGGGCTGACACCAGCAGCACACCCAGCATTAATCACTCACCCTCCAGGCTAAGCCACCAGAACTGTGGCTCTCATCTGATTATTAAACCTGTAAGGAGCAGAATCGCTCCTGGTCCACACCCTGGACCTGAAAGCTCACAGTCAGGGAAGCAGGGGGAGCAGCAAGGAAGCAGACACAGTGGGTATGTGCTGGGCAGGGAGGTGCCAGTCTGGGAGGGTGTCTCAGAAAAGATGGTGCCCATGATGGGCACTGAGGGCCAAGGAGGAGGTGCTCTCAAATCTTCATGGCAGACACTCTAGGCAGCATGGGTGTTCAGGGACGTGGATGTGGTTCAAAGAGGCCAGAGTACTGGGAGAAGGGATGGGGCAAGGGTGTGTGTAGTGAAAAGACCATGAATGCCAGTAATGGACATGGCCCTCGTCCCATGCGGTGGTCCTGGGAGTCACTGTGGGCCTCTCAGCAGGGAGTGACATGGATGATGTACAGTGGCACCCTGCTAGGTGCTGGGGCTTCCCAGAGAGCCCAGCCCCTGCCCCAGGTGCTCACAGCCTGCCCAGGAGAGGAGGCAGGAAAAGGGACACTACAATAGGATGCCTGGGATACACCCTTTTGAGCAGGGATCCAGCACACATCCTGCTGGGAGCAGAGGGAAGGAGCAGGTTGCTGGGGAGGAGATAGGGCAGGGTGAGGGTGGGAGATGGTAGGAGGGGCTTCACAGAAGCAGGGGCTTTGGAGAGAGAGACTGAGGGGAGGAGAAACAAGCCTGTGGACAGGTTTGAGAGAATTGCTTCTAGTGGAAGGACACAAAAGGACGGAGCGGTGGGGCTGAACCAAAGGTGGTTTTGTGCCACCACGAGGCACGCGGAGTGGGCGTGAGGTGCAGGGTGTGGGAGGGGCCGGGGCAAGAAGGTCTCCAGATGCTGAGCTGCCTCCATTCTATTCCTCACCCTCCAAACCCTCCGGGAGGAGTGCAACCACCGGGACTTTGCCGCATCCTTTATGCTTTTCAGGCCACTTGTTAAGGCGCGAGAGATGAAAAGATTTCAAGGATTGGTTAGCTCACACCATCGTCCTGCTTAGCTTATTAAATGTCAGGTATAACTTGGTGAGAAAATAAGCACAAAAACCACTAAACTTTCAAACATATCTGGAAGTGTGCATTCCTGACTTGTAAGGATTTAAGCATCTCTTAATTCTCACACAATAATTACTAAATTAAAGAATTAAAGAATTCTTAATTCTCATGGATCATAAAAATCTCAATAAAGTGAGGGCACAACCACCTACATCACACATAAAGAGAGTTAGCAGTTTTCGTGGGCTCCCTGTCCTCTACTATGCCAGGCAGATCTGGATCCAGAAAACCCTGCTTTTAGGTTAATGGGAAAAAGAGACTTTCAGATGCAACTTTGCCCTACAATGCTTTTTCACTGAAATGCAGAGGAAGGAAACACATGGCCGGCAGCTGGGAGGCGGGTGTGTCAGGCCCCCGGCAGAGTCTCTGCCCTTCGTGACTCAGTTCCCCACCTGAAACATGAGGCATCCAGAACAGATGCCCCTTACAGGTCTGTCCACCAATGAAGGTCTACTTTTCAAATTAGCCTCGTGTTCAGAGCCTTCAAATTTCTCCTCTGAAACCTGGATATATGTTTAACCAGAATGAGTCTCCTGCAAGCTGGCAAACTTCTTGATGTGTCAGGAATATTTTCTTACCCAGTCCTAATTCTTCCACATGCCCAGGAAATGGGAGAATGGTGCCCAAGGAGAATCGAAGGACCCAAGGCAACTCAGAATGATACACGAGCAGCTGAGACAGGTTCTCCGGGTGCCTGCCCTCCGTGGGCGTCCTCCTGGGGCCCAGGGTGGGCCCACGGCTTCTCCATCTCTCTCCCAGCCCTGCCACAGCTGGCCTCTCTGCCTCCAGCCTCTCCACTGCTCCCCACCCCACCCCACAGTGGCAGACGTGGGAGCTCAGCTCCATCACGCCACTCCTTTGCTCAAACATCTTCAACGGCTCCCCATGTTCTCTAGGAACATTCCCAAGCTCTTGGCCCTCGATGATATGGCCCAACCCTCTTTCTTGCCTCACTCCCCACTGCATCCCCAGTGGGGTCTGGTCCAATGAACCATCCACTCATACCCTGACCCTCTGCCTTTACTCAGGAGTCTCCTCTCCCTGGAGTGCCCCTCCTTTGGCTCCACGCATCCCAGTCCTGCTGCCTTCCAAACACAGTTCCTGGCTGCCTCCTGGGCATAAGCTTCCTAACCAAGAAATCACCCTCCTCCCTCCAACTTCCCAACTCTTGCCACGACCAGGCCATCCTGTGGGTAGAAAGCAGCCACTACCAGCATGTGACAGCCCTTGGCAGTTTCAACACTGCCTCCATCCCTGGTCCCACTTAGCAATGACACTGGGGTGTGCAGGGTTACGATCATCCCCACTGCAGGTGAGGGGAGCCTGAGAGAGACAGTCACTCGTGCACGATACGGCTTGTGGAGTCAAGCAGAATAAAAGTGCTCATTTTGTAATTCCCAAATTCATTGATTTTCCTCAGTACCGACTGCCTGTAGTTAACTGTGGCACGCATCTCTTTTTCCTTGTGTTATCATTACTCATGATACATTTGATCATTCTCATTCCTGTATTTCCTCAATCCTGTTTCTATTAACAGTAAAAGGCTAAAATTATCTAATTAATGTTTTGGGGGGTTATCATCACATAAAATACACACGTCAAAAATAAGACGATGCAGACACTTTAAATTGTGTGAGGTAAGAAGCATTGCTGGGAAGGAAGGTGATGTTTTAGCGGGTGATGGTGACGGGATCCCTTCCCCAAGGGGAAGCAGTAGGATCCCTCTTAGGGGTAGCTGTCCCTCTCTCCCCCTTCCCACGAGGGAGCCAAGGCCGCATCTCAGTCACCCAGATATGGTAAATGTGTCGGGTACAGAATGAGATGTTTCCTGGAGACAGGTGTGTGAAAGGAAAAACTGAAATAAAATAAGAAGAGTCTGTGCTCTGATCGCAGGGTAGTGCCCCTGGTTTGCTTGGGTTTTTTTCCTTTGACTGTGTGGACATCTGTCCATCCTGATTCTCCTGGCCTTTTCTTACCCTTCGCTCTCCAAGACGGTGGCGGTCGCCGCACCCGCACCCTGCTACTCAGTCCCCCGACCCTGGACTGCAGTGCCCTCCTCATCACGGCCCTCCTGCAGCTCCTAAAGGACACGCATTCTCAGGGCAGAGACACGGGGGAAGGAGCTGCAGGGTCGTTGGGCCCTGTCTGTTTTAGCATCTCTCAGCCCGCCGCCTTCCCCACGTGGGGCGGCTCTCCTTGATCTGGTCCACTCTCAAGGGGACGGGGGAAAGCCCTGTGGGCTCACTGCAGCGTGTGTCAGCTTTAACTCCTGGTATGCTCTCACCAACCTCCGTGACACGATGTCTTCATGTGTACGTATCTCTACTCATCTTTGACTGTATATCACTTTATATTTGGTGCATACCCTTTAAAAACCTGATATTGGAGGGGCCGCCCGGTGGCGCAGCGGTTTAGTCCGCGCTTGGGAGCCCGGGGTTCGCGAGTTCGCATCCCGGGAGCCCGCCGACGCACTGCTTGTCAGCCATGCCGTGGCGGCGTCCCATATAAAGTGGAGGAAGATGGGCACGGATGTTAGCCCAGGGCCAGTCTTCCTCAGCAAAAAGGGGAGGATTGGCAATGGAGGTTAGCTCAGGGCTGGTCTTCCCCACAAAAAAAAAAAAAAAAAAAAACCTGATATTGGAGTGCTACTTGGGCTATTTTATTATCATATTGAAAACATAAAAAATCAACAAGTATTTCCCCTTTTTGGCAGACCTCTTTTCACATTGAAGCGTATTTTACTTGTAATTGATGTAGAAACAGTTTCGTTGCATTAATCATCCATCATCATATCATAGACATATTTTATATTGCCCTTTCCCTTAAATTATCAGATTTAATGACCAAGAAGCATCCTCTTGGTCGAATGCCCATAACTGACTCTCTCACTCCCTAATAATGGAATGCTCAAGGTTGTCTCCACTGCTGTTGGGCAATGCTGGGGGAAGGGATCCCTGTGCAATCTTTTTGTTTGCTGTGAATCATCTGTGAAGATGAATTCTCAAAAGAAGGATTAACCATTTGCCAAAAAGGAAGAGCAGTTTTCACACTTCTCTCCAGAAGTGTTGCTTCCTCAACTCTTATTGGTAGTGTTGCCTAATGCAAAGTGCTCTGGCTTTAACATCAAGTGGAACTATGTTCAAATCCCAGCTGAGTCACTTAGGATGAAGGACCTTACCTCTCTGGGCCTCCATTTTCTCATCTGTGAAATGGGAGTAATGAAACTGATCTCACTGTGGGGGCTAAATGAGATTGCAAATATCAGTGGCCTACCCAGTGTCTGGTTTACTGTAAGTACTAAATCCATTCTTCTTACAATCCATACTTTCTTTCTCCTTGGAATTATTTGGGACAGGTAGCTTTTCACTTCTCAAACTTCCTGTCCTTCTTGAACTGTGTTGCCCACAAAAGCCTCTGGCCCTAGAACAAGAAGTATAATTCCTCTGAAGGGCGGCTGCCCAACAGAAATACAAAGCCAGCCATAAATTCAAGCCGCCTGTGTAATTTTAAGTTTTGGGGTAGCCACATTTAAAAACTAAAAATAAATAGGCTACATTAATTAAACCTAATTTTTTAAATATATTTTAGAAACATATTTTATTTAACCCAATATATCCAAAGTATTATCATTTCAATATTTAATCAATATTTTTAAGTATTAATGAAATATTTTATATTTCTTTTTTGTTGTTGTTTGTAATATCTTTGAAATCTAATGTGCATTTTACACTTACAGCAGATCTCAATTTAGACTGGACACATTTCAGAAATGGCTACAGGCTACTCTAATGGATAGCACAGGTCTAGACTTTGAGACTTAAGCTTTTAACAGGTGTGCAGATGCTTCAAATGGGACCCTCAGCCAAGGACTTGGGGATGTTGCCTGGAGACATCATTCCAGATGCAAAATGCAGGTGCAGTTTGACAATTAGCAGCCCTTGCTGGGAGACAACAAATTGCAGCACCCCAGGTGTAAATAAATGTTGGCAGCTGTACGGTGTGACTCAAGGAACTACAGGGAGTTCATCGTCCCCCTCTCCCCACTGCACAAGATCTCTCCCCTCTCTCCCCCCGGTGGCAAGCTGTCATGCTTTTCTACCACGAAGGTCGTGTATGGGCAGGCGGTGTCAAGACTTCATTTCTCCACTTGGTGTCTAATAGGCATCTCCACTTTTACATATTCAAGCCTGTATTCTGGAATAACCACCACCTTGCAAATATGCCCCTTCTGCCCTCGATCCAGCTCAGAAAATGTCAACTCCATTCTCCCTGTTGCTCTGGAGTCATCTTTAACTTCTCTCCCACACCACCACTTAAAACATCATCAAATCCCACATTCAAAAAGTATCTAGACTCTCACCACCCTGGCCACCTCTCATTATCTCTACGACTATGCCACGGGGGCAGCCACCAGGACCTCCAGCCTGGATTGTTACAACAGCCTCTTAACTGATAGTCTTGCTTCTTCCTTTGCTACCCGTAGAAGAGCTAAAATGATTCTTCTTTAAAATGCAAGCATACATCAGCAAGAGTCAAAAAAACCCATATTTTAATGACAATTGAAATGATATAAAAATATAAACCACCTAGGAATAAATATCGGCAAAATATGCACTACTTTTATATACAAAAGTATAAACTTTTATTTAAATACTTTAAAGAAGACCTAATAAATGAGAAGAAAAACGATGTTCATGACTCGGAGGAGTCATTTTCATGAAGACGTCACTTGTCTCCAAATTATATTTGCAGTCAAATCTGAACATAGCTTTTTTTTGAACCTGAGAAGCTGATTCCGACATTCATGTGAAGGAAGAAAGTATCAAGAATGTCCGGATGGAATGGAAGAAGAAAAAAATGAGAAGACTCTTTGTAGATATCACATTGACCGTAAGCCTCTGGTTAATGATGTGATATAGTGTTGACAAAGAGATAAAAAACCTGACGGAACAGAGAGCCCGAAACCAGACCATACATGACGGCTTGATTTACAGCAGAGTTGTTGTACATCAGTGGCTACAGAATGGCCTTTTTAATCAATGGAGCTAAGACTCCTGGTTATCCATATGGGAAAAACAAAATAAAATAAAATATTAACACCTCTCTCACACCATACAGAAAAATCATTTCTAGGTGGTACTAAAGACTAAAATGTGAAAGGCAAAATTATTTTTAAAAATTTTAATAGTGTAAGAGAATCATTTTATGACTTTATGGTGGAGGAGAATTTCTTAGATAACATGTGACAAGGGTATGTTATAAAGGAACATATGGATAAATCAAGCTCGTTTGAAATTTAGAAATTCAGTCATTAGTAGACATCGGAAAGGACATAAGGAGACAAGGCACAAACAAGAGAAAAACATTTACAACATACGCAAACGACAAAGGCCTAATATCCAAATATGTATTTAATTATAGAAAATCAATAGGATAAAAAACAGATGACCCCACAGAGAAATGGGCCAAAGATCTCAATAGGAAAAGGAATCCAGAATGGCCAATAAGTGTATAAAAAGATGCCCAACCTTAGTAATTCAAGCAGTGCAAATTAAAAACACAGATAGCTTTTCATTTTCACTGGACTGGCAAAAATTAAAACTCCAGGATTTCAAATGTGGAAACTTTTACTTATTGCTGATGGGTGGGTAAAATGATACAATGGTTTGGAAAACAATTCGGTATCATCAGTAAGGCTGAAGATATGTATACCCTATGACCCACCAATTCTACTTCTCAGGTGTACCCTAGAGAATTCTTGCACACACACACACACACACACACACACACACACACACACACCAGGATATATGTCCAGGGAGAGTCCTAGTAGCACGTACAAGTACTAGAGCTCCTTGCAGCTTATAATAGAAAAACACACAAAAATTAGAAATATCACAGGTGCCCATCAGCAGTAAGTTGGAGAAGTATATTGAAACATATTCATATATAACAGAATACTATACAGTGCTCAACATGAATGACTTAGAGGCACATACAACAATATAAAGGGATTTCAGAAACATAATTGAGCAAATTAAGCAGTCTTAAAAGAATATTCAACTCCTATTTACAAAGTTCAAAAGCATGCAAAGCTAAATAACACATATTTAGCAATTTAAATATACAACGTAAAATTATAAAGAAAAGCAAGGGAACAATAAGCCTCAAATTCAGGATGAGAGTTTTCTCTGATAAGAGGGAGAAGGGTAAGCAAATGGAGGAATTCAAAGATGCTGACTATCTTTAAAAAAACATTAAGATAGCAGTGCACAGAGTTTATGTCATTTTTATTCCTTATACTCTAACCACTTCTTCTAAATTTTCTTTTCTATCTACTCAACATTTAAAAGCTTCCCAAGTCTGGAGTTGTACAGCCAGCCCAGGTCCTCACACTGGAGAGGAAGGCCCTCCTTGACCTGACGCCAGCCCATCCGTCTCTGGCCGGGTCACCTGGCATGTCCCTCATCCCTCTCTGCCACGCTGGCCTCCACCAGGCCTCCTCCTCTGCACCTTGGCCTTCTCCATTCCCCTGCCAAGAACACTTCTCAGAAACCCACACGCTCAGGCCCTCCCTTCCTCCAGGTCTCCACCCGGAAGGTGCATGCATTCCCCAACCTCCTGACCCCTGATCCCTACCCTCTGCTCTCCATCCCACTTCAGTCCACGGCACCAAGCGCCACCAACCCCCGTTCACTGACCCTGTCACCTTTAACTGTGCCTGGCAGGAAGTGGCTCTTGATAAATATTTGTTAAATAATTAAATGGATGACAATGCAGAAAATCATATTATAACTGAAGCATTCCAAGGAAGGGGTAATACATGAAATCCTTAGTTACCGGATTAACTTCTCATGCTTCAGAGAGGTTGGGACAAAGGATTGGTTCGGCGTTCTACAAGGTGCAATTTCAGTGGGGAGAAGAGCAAATTCTCAATGAGCCGGGTGGTTCCTGCTTATGCAGAAAATGTTGGGGTTTCTAAGGTTTGATGTGGTTATTCACCTGAAAGAGAGGCCCGAAAAGGCACCTACTTACCAGATCCCTCAGGAGAGACCACAGGGCCAGGACAGACCAGCTCTCTTGGTGACCAGTCTGAAGTGGCCCCCACTGCTCCACACCCTTCAGAGGCCTACACGGGGGCTGGGCAGGGGAGCTCACAGTCAGCCCCCTCTCTCCATCCCTGGAAATTGGCACAGACAGGCTCGTGTGCAGCCTCTCTCAGGTATGCTCACCTTCCTTAGCAGAATCGTGAGAAAGGGCTTGACCTGAGGGAGGAGGATGAGGAACGGTGGTGGAAACAGGCCTGGCTCAGCGAACTCCCACAGTGACGGGCAGCCCAGCAGACCCAGGAATCGGAGTGGCCTGACCACACACACCGCCCGCCCTGCACACACTTCCTGCTCCTCAGCTCACCTCCTCTCCCGCATCCACAACCCAGATCAGGCCCCGGTGGTCACATGTGCTCCCACGCTCGGCTTTCCAGGAGGCGGCCAGTAGGCCCTGCCCCGACAGACAGGACTTCCACGTCTGCCTTTGGCCTGCCCTGGCGTGGCCAAGAGGAAGATGACCTACCCGGAGGTGTGGCAGTCAGGGCCTGCAGACGTCAGACGGTATGGGCGCCCCCATAGCTGGCCGCGGCCCCTCAGCTTGGGGGAGGAGAGCTCAGCCCAGCACAGTCAGTGTTCAATGGCGCTTCACCATGAATCACTGGAACTGGGTCTCTTCTCATTTCCTGGAGAAAGCAGAAGTGGGGAGCTGGCGCAGGCCTGGTTCTGCCCACTCCCCAGCCATCAGCAGAACTGCCTGAGTTCTGGTGGGTGACTCGGGCCCTGCAGAAAGGCCCCTTAGGGCAGTATGCTCAGTGGTCAAGCAGTGCTGGGTGGGGCCAAGGACAACAAGAAGCTAGTGAATAGTTGACACAGAGTTTAGCCCTGTGCTGTCAGGCTGGACTTTTCCTTTCCAGAGGATAGGCCCCACCTATCCTCTCTGAGCCTCCATAAAATGAGGATAATAAGGGTGTTTAGGTGAATTTAATTACAGACGTGTCTCAAGTGCCATCTATGGGTTCATCAGCCCCTCCCTGCCAGGCCCAGAGAGAGCTTCTCACATGGATTCCTTCCTCCTCTCTCCTCAGACCTAACTTGTACCACGGATCAAGGGAGTCCTCTAAGGTCAGATGGTCAAGTCTGGGTAACATTGAAGTACTGATGAAAGGGAAGTTGAAGTAACAGAACAAAGTTCTCTGAAATTCAGTGTCAAAGTTTTCTTTCCTTTGATATATTAGGTTGAATCATTTCATATCATCTATCCATAACATCATCCGTGTAGGACCAGACAGGATATCCATTCAAACACGATAGCTCCCTGTGCCACACTGGCAAGAGCAGTTAGCAGGAATGCCTGGTCCTTAAAGCTTGCTCACCTGTTCCTAGCTCACAGCCAACTGACCTTTTATGAGTAACTGTAAGTGAGAGGCAACATCATCTGTTGTGGAAGGCAAAAAGGCTCTGAGATTGGTTCAAAGATGAAAACAACATTTGTAATGAAACCTCAACTCTCCCCAGTGCAAACCCGCCAGTAGACAGCAGCCAAAATAGGAGACCTGTGCAGCTTAAAACCTGGGTCACGTGCCCATGCTGAGCCCCTGCCCATTCCCCAACAGAAGTCGAGGGACCAACATCGCAGCTTGGGTTTTCATTGCTCATCCACTGTCCATGGGTAGAAAGGAAGCTAGAGGAAGGGTGCAGCACAGAGGGGCACTTTGGGTCACCCTGAGACATGCAACGGTGTGTCAGCAGCACAAGAATCACCTCGTCAAGCCAGAACAGGCTCCAATTTCTTTTAAAGCAACAATTTAAAGTTCATGGTTGTACTATTTCCAAGATCCATTGTGCTATAGAGTGTGACCATTATGGGAAAAAAATGTTAATTGTCTTGGCAGCCGGTACAATACTCTTCCCTAGGGAAAGACCTGCTTTGGTTGACTAAAGATGATAGGTTAGTTGACACTGGGATCCTGGGTCAAAAATCTGGTTTGAAATTCTCATTACTATACTAAGACAATTAACATCTTTAAACTTAAGAAAACTTGTTTCTTACTTGTGGAGTGGAACTAATGCGACATTGTAAGGAACAAATCAATATTTGCAAGAGGATTTGTAAGCACTGAAAGCAGGTGTGTAATGTGAGTTGTTGTTATAGCGAGAGTTGCCCCTGCTGAGACACTGCAGCCAGGGCAACTATGACCTGCTCATGCAAATGCGTATTTTGGTTGAGGGGAAATGTGAGATTCTGTGATTTTCTTCTAGAAGTCCAAAAATAGCGATTATACTTCTGCTTCCAGTTATGACAGCATAACTAGTACAGGACATACCTTTCCACCGAAAGTAACTCTAAAATAGGACAAAAATATAAGACAACTGTTTTCAGACATTGAATAGCAGGCAGCACAAGACTGTGATCCTTCGGATAAGAAAAGCACAGAAGGGGAGCCCCACAGTTGCCCTGGCTTTCTTCCTGCAGGTACTTTCCTGCCATGGTGCAGGGAAGTGGAGCCCCAGGGGCAGTAATCTCCCTGAACTTAAAAGGTGTAAGTCAGAGAGTTCCAGGCTTCTGAGAGGGCTGGAATTTTCAGGGTAGGGTCCTGAGAAGAGTGTGTTTTGTGGGAATTTGTTGTGTGTGTCCTTGGCCAAGGGTGGCCTGTGCATCACAGGGTGAGACTCCAAGAGACCTCCCAGAAATCGCCTGCTCCAAGGCTGAGAGCTGGGTGGAGGTAACAGAGACTGGGCGGTGTCGGGGGTGTTGGAGTTCCATCCCATCCAGAATGGAAAGACCTCACTGAGCATCCTGAGATTTCATCTTATACCTCAGAAAGGCTACATCTGAGAAATAAGAACCACACCCTAGAGTAGGAGCCATGAACTAGGAATAAGTTTGACATTGAAACCGAAGAGTCCTAACAAAGAATAAAAGCAAGCCTCACAGAACCACAAGGATATTCCAGTAATTCAACTGCTAACCAGAACAAAACGTCATCCTTTAAAAGAAGAAAACATAATGCAGCATCCTTTCAGTGTAACATCTACCCTGTCTGGCATACAACTAAAATTAACAGAAATCTGAAGAAACAGAAAAATGTGACCCATAACGAGAAAAATAATTATCAACAGAAACAGCCCTGCTATGAACCAGATATTGAAATTATCACACAAGGACTCTGAAACAGCTATTAGAAATATAGTCAAGGACTTTAAAGAAAAGATAGCCATAATAATTGAAAGGTAGAAAATTACAGCAAATAAATGGAAAACATAAGATTTAAATGTAAATTCTAGAACTGAAAAGTATATTTGAAACCAAAATTTTACTGAGGGCCAACAGCAGATTGGTGACTGCAAAAAAAAAGTTTTATGAACTTGAAGACTGATCAATAGAAATTATTCAATATGAAGGATAAAGAGAAAAAAGACTGAAGAAAAATAAACAGGCATTCAATTGCCTCTGGCACAATATCAAATGGTAAAATATATGTGTGACTGGAGTCCCAGAGAGAAAGAAGAGAGAGAAGAGAGCAGAAAAAATATTTGAAGAAATAATGTTTGAAATTTCCAAAGTTTGTCGGAAAAACAGCAAATTGCAGATACAATAGGCTTAGTGAATCCCAAGCAGAACAAATGGAAAGAAAACCATGCTTAGGCATACCATAGTCAAATTCCTGAAAATTAAAAATCAAAATATTTTCTTAAAAGCAGTCAGAGAAAAGAAAGATTACATATGGGGGACAAAAGCACAACCTCAGGCAGATGTTTTATCAGATGCAATGGAAGTCATAAGACAGTGGAAAGAAATCTCTAACATGCTGAAAGAAAAATCCAAAAATTGTTCACCTATAGTTCTTTCACCAATGGTGTCCTTGAAAATGTGAAGACGAAATAAAGTTGTTTTCAGACAGTGACAGTTGAGGTCATTCATCTCTATAAGACTTGCACGACAGGAAATTCTAAAGGAAGTTTTTGAGGCTGAAGGGAAAAGACACCAGATGGAAACTTAGATCTACAGAAAGGAAAGAAGAACACTGTTAATGGCAAATATGTGAGTAAATAGAGCAAACTATGTACTTTTTCTAGTCTTAATTTCCTTAAAATTATGACTGTTTAAAGCAAAAATTGTTACACTGCATTTGGAGTCTATACCATATGTCAATGAGATGTATGTGACAACAATTGCACAAAACACGGAGGGGTAAACAGAAGCATGCTGTTGCAAGTTTCTTACATTGTACATGACATAGTATCTTCCTAACGCTAGGTAATAACAAAACTGTGATAAATTAAGGATACATATTTTATTTATGGCTTTGTCACAAAGATGTCAAGAAAGTCGAAGTTCAGTTCTAATCAGCAAACCCACACTGAGCATCTGTTCTGTGCCAGATCCCAGGTAGACCCTGGAGAAACAGAGCTGAATAAGGAAAAGCTTCTAGTAAGGTTATTTCCTACAACAGTTGTTCAAGTGGGCAGATGGTTCTCTGTCACACAGTGATTCAGGAAGTCAAGCTCCTTCACCCTTTAGTCCTGTTGCCATCCACACCCTGGGAACAAAAGGAGAGAGTGGACAAGGCAAAGCTCTACTCACAAAGTCTAGTCTATCAGTGGCATGCGTCACTCCAGCTCACATTCCACTGTAATTGCATGGCCATATCTACCAGCAGGGAATGCTGGGAAGTACAGTCCAGCTGTGTGCCAGCCTTAATCCTATTATTAGGAGAGAATGCATTTTGGTAGGCTACCAGTCTCTGCCATACTCCCGTCAAAGAGCTTACAATCTATGCTAAGGACAATATACAAAAAAGTTAATATCTTTCTGACTTTTAAAATAAATCATGTTAATTTTATACATGATGCAAAGCAGTATAAAGAACAGAGAAATAAAATAAAAATCATTAATACCCTAAATACCATAAAGAGCTAAGCAATAGCCATGTGAGAATAGCATTTTATTTTATTTTTTTCCGTGTTTACCAAAGTATATTTCTTTGGTCTTAATTTTTTTCTTAACAAATTTTAAATCATGCCACAAATTCTGCTTCATAACCTGTTGGGTTTTTTTTCACTCAATTTATCATAAACACTTTCCCATTTCATTATTGCAATGTGTTTTTTATACTAAGGTGGGATCAAGAAGAAGGAACTTTGTTTACATAGCAGTGGGACATTTTTTTAAAGCCTGGAGAGAAAGCAACCTCCTTGGAGCTAGTTGTATTTCCACATTCACTGTGAGGATCATGGTGAACTACAGAAAAAAAGGAGGGAATCCAACCAGCATACTGTACTTTCTCAGAGATGGAGGACATGAGTACATACTGATGCAACTGGAAAATAACTCCACAGGAGGCCTGGAGCCTGTAGGAAAAATGATAAATACTGCTGGTGACATAAGGACACTTAGGGAAGAGAGTAGGGATTGGAATATTATAAATGGGAAAATGCTTTCCTAATTTTCAGTAATAGCTGGAAGGTGAAATCTACACCTCCACATTAGTAGTATTGACATAAAACTCAAAAGGAGCCCATCCAGGAGATATAGAAGAACCATAAGCTGCCATTCAGTTAAGCGCAGGCCATTCAACCCACTTCAATCAGCAGAATGATTTGCCAGGACCAGGTCGTAAGCTGAGTTTTGCAGACACAAATAATAGACAAGAATGCCTTCCTCAATGAGCTTTCAATGCAAGAACAAGCCCTGTAAGCTAAGCTTGTTTGTCTTTGGTGAATGAGATCACACTGGCAACCCTATGGGTGTGAGCTTCAGTGAGCCGCTCGAGAAGGCCTTGCAGGACTTACACCTCCAACTATTCCACTGCCGTCTCCTCAGCACCACCACATGACTGGCACCGTGCAAGATGCCTAGGGTGGTAGGATCCAGTCTGTCTTTGAGGAGTTCACGCACATCACACACCATATAGATCTCAGCCACCACACACAGCCACACGTCTGTCATGCCAAAACGGTTTAATTTTGAGGAAGTAGAAAGAGACAGCTGA
Source organism: Tapirus indicus (assembly GCA_031878705.1). Lineage (NCBI taxonomy): Eukaryota > Metazoa > Chordata > Mammalia > Perissodactyla > Tapiridae > Tapirus > Tapirus indicus. The sequence continues at coordinate 80,517,859 of CM062921.1, forward strand.
GACTTCAGTGTAACTCTGAGCACCTTTATGCCCTCACATGTTTCATGTGGCGTTGACAGAAATTAGGTCCTCCCTAAAGAGTCTCAAGGTTGGGGGAGATCTCGTGGGACCAGACTGAGGATATCAGTGAGGAGCAGGCTTGGAAGGGGAGTGGGGTGCAGCTTATGGCAATAAGGAAGGTCAGGGGATGTTTTGAAAAAAGATTCATGAGAAACAAGCCTTTTCAAGAAATAGTGCTGGAACAACATGGATGTCCACAATAAAAATAAATCAATCTTGACCCCTACCTCACACTATATACCAAAAAAATCACGATGTTTCTTAGACCAAAATGAAGAAGCTAAAGCTTTAATGCTCCTAGGAGAAAACATAGGAGAATATCTATGGACCTAAGAAAGTTTCTTGGACAGGACACAGAAAGTAATAACCATAAAAGAAAAGACTGATAAACTGGACTTCATTGAAATTAAAAACCTCTTCTAATCAAAAGACACTGTTAGGAAGTGAAAAGGCAAGTCACAATCTGGGATAAAATATTCACAACGTGTATATCTGACCAAGGAAGTAACCAGAACATATAAAGAACTCCAACAAATCAATAATTGAGAGATAAACAACTCAATAAAAAATGGCCTAGAGACCTAGACACCAAAAAAATATTTATATGTACATATATATATATATATATATATATATATATATATATACACAAATGGCCAAAAAGTGCATGAAAAGATCCTCAGTATTGTTAATTATGAGGTAAGGGCAAATTAAAACCACGTTGAGACACCTCAGCACACTCACTAGAATGGCTAAAGTTAAAAAGATTATCAACACCAAATATTGGTAAGGAAGTGAAGCAACTGGAACGCTCATGCATTGCTGGTAAGAGTGTATAATGATACAACTACTTTTGGAAACAGTTAGCAGTGTCTTATAAAGTTAAATATACGCTTATCATGTGACCCAGCAATTCCACTCCCATGTACTTATCCAGATAAATGAAAACATGTGTCCACACAAAGACTATGCATGAATAGTCATAATAGCTTTATTCATGATAGCTAAAAATCAGAAACAACCCAAACCCATCAACTGGAAAATGAACAAATCGTGGTATATTTATACAATGGAATTCTACTCAGCAATAAAAAGATCCAACTATGGATACACCCTTCAACATGGACAAATCTCATAGACATTACTGAGACTGAAAGAAGCTGCATACATAGAGTACATTCTGTGATTTCATTTAGTATATGAAATTCCCAAGAAGGCAAAATTAATCTATAGTGAAAAAAAAATCAGAATTTGGTTGCCTTTGGGAAGGAGGTATTGACTGGAAAGAGGCACAAAGGAGTTTTGTGAGGTGATGAAAATATTTAACGTCTGGTTAGAGGTATGGGTTACACAAGTGGAGCAATTTTTTAAAATCATGCAGTTAAGATTTGTACATTTAAATATACATAAAATTTTACATTAAAAAGCTATAAAAATAATTAAGTGAGGAATAGGTGGAGGCAAAAATGAAACAAAAAGGGGAAAGTGTCGATTAAAGTTGAAGTTGGATTGTAGGTACATGAGTTCATATACTATTATGTTTATTTTGTATATATTCAAATTCTTTCCATAATAAAACTTTTTTAAAAGAGAAAGAGAGAGAGCAAGAAGGGAAGGCTAGGTTTACCAGAAATTAGAACAGACTCTAAATCTTCTACCGTGGAACCAGTGTTCACATGGATGAACAGAGAAAACAGTGGAACAGTATAGAAGATCCAGAAATAGCCTCAATTATATACGCAAATTTAGTATATTCAAAGGTGACATCTCAAATCATTGGAGAAAGATGGGCTGTCAATGAGTGACATTAGGATAACCAGATAGAGATATGTATGAAAAATAAAATTATCATTTCTCACAACTCAGTAAAAACCAAATGAGTCCATTGTTTACATGTGAAAAACAGAATTAGACAAATGCTACAGAAAAAGCTAAAGAGGATTCACATAGCACCCAGCAGGTACTAGTGGGGCAGCGTTCTGGGGAGGTGGCCACCAAGCAGGTCAGTCCCAAGGAGATGCCAGGCTCAAGAAGGGGAGCCAGACCTCGAGTGAGAGCCGAAGGACAGGCCTGTGTGGCGAGCTGGGGACCAGGTGGCTCCAGCAGGAGCAGACACAGCTGAACGGTGGGGCATGCGGCCCCAGAGGCTGCTTACAGGCAGGCCTGGGGAAACCAAGTAAAAGACGAGTTCATTGCACAAGTGCCTGAGGCTATGCCGTGGAACGAGTGGGCTGCCCTCCGGTCACCACAGCAGGTCAGCCACAGCTGCAGCAGATGCCTGGTGAGGGGTGAGGAGGAAGGAAGGGGGGAGGGGCAGAGGAGGAGAGGAACACACTGCATTTGTGTAAGGCCCAGAGCAACCCCACCCAACGGAGTCTTGGACAAAGATGTCAGCAAGGATGACGTGGCAAAGCCACAGGGCAGAGGGGTCAAGACCTTTGGATGGCGACCCTTCTGAAATTCTTCCTAATCCAGGAAGGGGTGCTTTTTCATTTCCAAAGCCCATATCCAACACTTCCTAGGTACAGAGCACTCCCCCACAGGGAGGGCCTGAGGAGAATCTACCTTCGAGTGGAAGAAAGGAACCACCAAGAGCGTCAAGCACCTTGAAGATAGCTGGCGCGAGCCTCCCCCACAACGTTGAGGATGGAGAGTGCTAGGAGGTGATGCTGGAGGAGCCACAGGAAGCAGATGGGCAGGAAGGCAGAGACGTCCTGCGGGAGGTGTGTTGGAGGCCAACTAGGAATGTGCAGGAGGCCTGTGTTCCAGGCTCAGGCAGGGCATGGGAAGTGTGGGTGGAGCTGTGCTCAGCTCTCCCGGGTCACAGCCGGGAAGATGAAGCAGGAAGAATGGCACCCAGGATCCGATACGCACCCTCAGAGCCTGGCTGGGACCCAGATCTGGTTCCTGGGCAGCGCCGGATGAGGACAGCCACGTGCTGGCAATGTATGTGGGCAAGGTGGCCTCAACAGCTTGGAGGGAGCTTGGGCAGGGAATGGAGACAATTTCTGGAGACAAGATTTTTCTCCACTGTCTCTAGTGAAGCCTAAGGAAGGATCTGGATGGGAGGTGTGTTCTCAGCCCTGGCTATCCGGAGCCTTGGTGCTTCTTCCATATGCCTCGCTGGGTTGGCTTTTGGTCAGAGGCGCAGAAAAGGAGTGACCGGCTTTGCCAAAGCAAGCAGGAGGTGCTGTTCCCCTTGTCCCTGCTTCCCGCTCTGCGTCATTCCATGTGTTGGACTCTTCCTGACTCCTCCCTGATCCACAGCGCTCACGGCAGAACGCTGCCCCATGTGGCTCCTGAGCGTCCTCTCTCACGTGAGAGATGCTCTCTACTCTCACACCTCCATTCGAGTCACCTGGACCAACCAGATGTGGCCTGGATGGGACCTGGGAAGTGACTGTGATCAGGTCACCGTGAGTCACTGTAGGTCAGCCCCTCCAACCATAACAATCACTGGTGTCAGGGCACCGGCCCAAATCACACTGAGCAAACCTGGCTGATCTGGCTGCAACCCCATGGGGGTGTGGGGGACAAGAGAGTGCAGGGAAGGCTGTCTCATCAGTGCTCCTTATAGCCTCAGAACCGGCCAGATGCTCATGCCCCAAAGAGGTCGCCTTGCAGCCAGTCTGACAGACAGCTAAGCACGTCCTCTCCTTGAGTCGAAGGAGACAGAAAGCAATGAGGGTGTGTTGAGGGAGATGCTGCTGTGTTTCACTCTGGAGGAGGGAGAAGGAAGCAAAGGCCATGGAGGCTGGGGTGGGTGAGTTCCGAGGAGCTAAATGAGGTTAGTAATGCTCCCCTGGGACCAGCACAGAGAGGCAGAGCAGTGGAGCAGAAAGAGCAGAGCGCCTGGCTTCCGTTCTTGGATGTGTGAGCTTGGTCAAGGCTGGATGCCTCTCTGTGGGGGAGGATCCCTCCCAGCTCCTACCAAGATGGGCCGACACGATGTAAAGGAAGAGAAGCACCTATCTCCATGTCCCAGGGCCATTCAGGTTCAGCACCCTTTGTCACAGGACGCAGGGCCCACTCCTCCGCAGCCATCCTGGCGGCCTCTTTCCTTTTGTATAACCCCCTCTAGCCAGCAGCTTTTGGTCACGGGGGAAGCAGCGGGCACTGCAGATGGGGTTGGCTCCACGCTTTGGTAGCCACCATGACAGCTGGCCTGTGTCCCCTGTGGGCCTCCACTCAGGTGTGGCTCCCGGACACGCCCTGCCGAAAAAGACAGTGCCCGAGGAGATCAGTGTCGGCTCCGGACTTCGACAGGAGCAGGGCGACCACGGTCCCCACCAGAGGTGCTGAGCCCATGTGGTCAGAGAGGATGCCTCCCCGTCCTCCCTCCCGAGGGCACCCTTCCCAGAAGCCATGACGCCTGACAGGAAGGGGCAGCTCAAGGACCGAGGACCGGCCGCACCTTGCTGGGGGGCAGGCTGGGGGAAGCAGCAGGGGAAGGGTTATCTCGGGCACAGCACTTAACCGCACTGAGACTCCTTCCTCATCTGAAAATGAAGAAAATTACAGCAGTTTCGTATGGATTTTGTTTTCATGAGACTCAAATAGAATAAGTGCGTAAAGCTGGCAAGTCAGGGCGCCTTCCCCCTCTCACCACAGCACTGCTTGGGGACACATCAGTGACTTTCTGAAGAGTACTTCGAGGGGCCTCAAGGGACAGACAAGAGGGAAATGCCTTGCCGGCTCCCGCCCTGCCCCTGAATTGCCGGGAAGGAAGCCCCCCTCCAGGCTGCAGACTCCCCCCTTGAAGGGGACTGTGAGACATGAAGATGTCTGAGGTGGGAGCCTTAGGCAGTGACTTCTTACTCAGGGGAGGACCACATCTCCTGGGGGCATGATGCCCTGGCTGATGTTGGTTTAACTATCTTAGTCCTTCGCTGCAGAGAACAGGCACCTGCCAGGTTAAGCCACTAAACTGCAGGACTCTGAGTAAGGTGTCTAACCCTGTGAGCCTTCCCTTTTCATGTCCCTAAATTTAGGGTAATGAGGACCAAATGATAAGAATGTACCATACGGCAAAGTGCAATGTTGAGCACATTGTGAATACTTGTGGTGTAGACAAGAACAAAATGTGACCATTCCCTATTGTAACTAGAGAATTCCCCTGCCTGGCAGGGGGAAGGTGGAGGGCCACGGGAACTGGAACTAGGGATCACATGTGAGTTCTGGCCTTTCGGGATGTTTGCACATGTGGTCGAAAGCAAAATATACTGTAAAAGGGATTACTGCAAAGGGGATTGCTTTCCTGATTTGTAATTATATTTCTATATTATTCCTTTAAATGTTGCCTTTCCAACTTTGTGCATTCTTAGATTTCCTTCTAGTAATTGCCTTCATGTCTTTAAATAGTATATTCACTCTTCTACGTACAGAATTAAGACAGTATTTGCTGCCATGAAAGATAAGGACACTATCGTAGTTCTTCTTCCTTCCTCTCTCCTCCCCCCATTTTGTTTCTTATACTATTCTTTTCATATCATCATGGTTTAATATTTGTGTTAGCTAACTAGAAGTCTCTTACTTGCTTGTTGATAGGTTGACTCCCAAAACTAGAAAACTAATGAACAGCATTGATAGTATTGTCCTTTCAAACATAGCATTCACTGTGGAACCAAGAAACATGATTGACTTAGAAGAAAAATACTCCTGTGTCATTAAAACTTTAAATTGTATAAATTATACAAGCTTATCATTAAATAAATTATATTAAAAACAAAGATACTATTCAAAATCTACTCACTGGGTTACATTCTACTCTGTGCTGTTGAGGTCACTAACACCTGTCACATCTGTGTGGTGGAAATGCTGTACAACAATGCTCTATCACAAGTCTCCCAACTATGAGTTTAGTGACATCATGTTGGTACTTTAAAATTGGCCACGGTGGGAGAATTTACACCAGTGAAACTGGAAAAAGCTACAAACAAGAACTTGATTTATTGTTTTGTCGATTGGACTTAAGAAAGTGGTAGAGAAGATCTTAATAACATAGAAAATTTAAATTGTGCTGTATCTATCACATCGTGAACAGCATAAAATATTGAAAAAATATTTTTCCAGTGTTTTTTATATTTTATCCAATATTTTACCCAATTCGACAAAGTCACTCGGGCCATTGACACCTGAGTAAAGCCCTGAAATACAGTGCTAAAGCGGAAAATGCTTTCAGTTTGATGAATATAATCTGCATGAGGATGAGAAATAGTTCAACAGTAGATTACATAGCAGATTTAATGACTATAAACTCTTGGGTAAAACATCGTAGATCAGGGTGCAATTCCATTTGTCAAATCATGGTTAAATTGAGACTATGGATTCAAGAGTTTGGCAAAAAGTAATGACAGCATTCTGTAAGAATCAACTGGCTGTACGGAATTTGCAATAGAGAATTGTATGTTTTATTATCATTTGTGAATTATGTGCTACACATACTTTATATCAGTAAAATTTATAATAAACTTGATCGATAGATACATATAGATGCATTTTTGAGAGCCGGTTAAGTGTTTACCAGCACACCGTCTTGGAGGCTTGCTGATCTTACTGTCACATCACGTGAAAAATTAGGAGGAGATGGAGAGAAGCGCCTTCTCCTCCCATGCTCCAGGGCCAGCGTGGTCCCAGGGGCTATAGGACACATCAGAAGGATAACTAGGACTCGTAAAAGTGGGAAACAGCAGGCTGACGGGGCAGGTCACTCCTCCGAGCCTTCACCCACCCATTTCTAAAAAGGGGCTGCTGATCCCTCCCCTGGCCTCCTGGGGCAGTTGTGAGCCTGGGGAGACCATATCCTGGCTGTGGGGAGGTGCAGGCCCAGGGGCAATACTTGCTCCTTAAGAGAGGTGCCCCACCCTCCCACCAATCACCACAGAACCTGTGGCTCAAACGACCCACGCTCACCGACTGCAGGGGTTTCCCCAGAGCCAGCCCCTGGGAAGCTGCCAGCACGGGAGCCGTTGCAGGGGCTGGCCTGATTCCGAGGTATGGGGAAGGGGCAGGGAGGCAGGCCACTTCTGCTTTCTGCTCACACCTGCTGAGGTGCTAGCCCAGGGAGCACATTTGAATTCTCAAACCTCAGCCACAGGTTCACTTCAAGTTTTGAGGGAAAATTTATGGGCAGTTTCATTATAACTCATCAGGGCCGGGTCCTCTGCAGAAGTACCTCTCCGTGCTTCCGGAGAACTATGAAATGTGGGAATAATCGCTCTGCACATGGGTGGAGGTGACTGTCACCCACAGAGATTGATTCCCATTGTCTTCCAGACATTTCTTGCAGGAAACCCCAAGTTTCAAATATTTTGTTTGCCCTCCTGTGAATCTATCCTAAGCAAACAACCCAATATTCAGAAAAGGCTTTTTATATATCTGCTTCCAATCCTTTTCTGAATGATGTAAGTACATCATTCAAGTAAATACATAAATGCAAAAGCAAACCTTTGTGCGGAGAGGTGCTCTCTGAGCGTTGGAAATAATCTAAAGTGTTTAATTTTAGGAGACTTTAAGGTGACATATTATACAGTTTGTGTAAATACCCAAATAAACACAACATACGTCTATTAAAGAATACATCAGCACCCCCATCCCTTGAGATTTGCATTCGGTGCTGGCCCAGTGAAACCCACAGCCGTGACCCTAAACATCTGCTCACTAATATGGACGAGCTCCATACAGATACGGATGTAGCAGCCACATCTCCTGCCCTGCATCCTCAGAAGGAAACGCAACTGAATCCCAGCGTCATGGACTCAGTTTGGAGGCTCAGGTTTAGGTTTGTAGGTTGTGCCACTGCCAACATGGACACTGCTTCAGTGTATGGGGAGGAACCAAATATGAAAACAGAAAAAAATCGAATTAACTTTTCAAATCCTTCCTCTCAGATCACTTGAAAGTGGTAGATTCTCCATAACAAAATCTCATTTCCCAATAGTGCCAAGCATCCATTTTCTTGCTTCTCTTAGAGTTCAAATTCATAGTCCCATAGGTGCTTATACGTCAATGCAATATTCGCAATGGTTTTACACAGCAGCCTGGAAATGTTTTACAGTATAAAACAATCCACTTACTCCTAAATGCATGTATGCAGTTCTAGACATAACATGCATAAAATCTGACACTGATACTTCACACTGGCCACTAGATGGAAAATGAACACCAGAATTGCCCATAGTTTAATTTTTATATTTATTTTATATTTTTAAAATCACAATAAAAATTTCATTTTGTTCAAATAGTTTTATTTAAATTTTTTATATTCATTAATTATCATAAACATTTTGCCTTTTGATCTTTTGGAAAAATCTTTACAAGTGTAATAATAAAATACATTAGAAAAGTCTTAACATCCTAAGATCTTTCTATGTGTATACATAATAGGTTAGGAGTGTGCATAGTTGCTATTAGTGAGTATTCACTATTTTGTATTCTACATTTAAACTTTTTATTTTGAAATGATTATAGATTCCCAGAAAGTTGCAAAGATGGTCCAAAGAAGTCCCATGTACCCCTTACCCCGTCTCCCCCAGTGGCTACATCTTACGTAACTACAGTGCAACATCAAAGCCAGGAAACCAACACTGGTGCGATGTGTATCACTCTAAGACACCTGATCGCATGTCGAAGTCCGTAACCACCCGGGTGCAGAGTCGTTCCGCCACCACGATGACCTCGCCTGTGCTGCCCCTTTATGATCACACCCACCTCCTGCCCCCTTGATCCCTAACCCCTCGCAACCACTAATCTGCTCTCCATGTGTGTGGTCTTGTCATTTTGAGAAAGTTATATAAACAGAACCATACAGTATCTGACCTTTTGAGATTGGATTTTTCTCTCAGCATAATACCCTTGAGATCCAGCTATGTTGTCACGTGTATCAATAGCTCCTCCCTTTTCATTGCTGAGTAGGATTCCATGACATGGATGTACCACAGTCTGTTCAACTATTCACCTGTTAACCACTTTGAATGCTTTCTGTTTGAGGCTATTACAAATATAGCTGCTTTGGGGACCCTCCCCTCACCCATTCTCACTCCATGGGGGTTGGTTGGAGCTTCTCCCACCCCTCAGCATCAGGATGGACACATGACCAACATCCATCAGATGAGATTACCCTCTGCCATGGCCACAGTGATGTGTGCAGGACTGTGCATGTGGCCCATGATAGTCCTGTCAGAGACTGTCTCAAGTGTTTTGCTGGAATCATTAGGTTTATGTCCTTATAATGAAAAATGCCTTGAAAAATACATTCTGTCTCTCTGGGCATCATGGTCTTCAGCTATGAAATAAGAATTTAAAAAATCTCTATGTTAACAGGGATGTATTTATTCATTCAACAAACTAAAAGTATTTATTGAGAGAGAATTTTAAGAAAAGGGAAAAGCAAGTGCAAAGGCCCTGGGGCAGGAAAGGAGTTAAGTGGCCAGAATGCCCAGAGCATAATGCTGGGGGGAGGTGGAGAGTGGGGACAAGATGAAGCAGAGAAACAGGCAAGGACCCCTCAGGGAGGACTTTCTAAGATCTGAGGGGTGTTTGGACTTGAGATTTGCATGATGGGAAGTCATTGAAGCGTTTTAAGCAGGGAAATGGCATGCTCCAATTTACTTTTTTCTTTATGTGTGGAAGCCAGTGAGGAAGCTCCTGTAGAAGACCAGGCAAGAAATGGTGGTGGCCTGTCTAGGATAACAGTGGGGGTGAGAGAAAAGGATCTGGGATACATCTTGGAAATAGAAGTAATTGTAAGACGTATTCATGGAATGGGTCAGAAGGTAAAACTGAAAATGACCTTTAGGGGGCCGGCCTGGTAGCATAGTGGTTAAGTTCCCATGCTCTGCTTTGGCGGCCCAGGGCTCACAGGTTCAGATCCTGGGCACGGACCTATGCACCGCTCATCAAGCTATGCTGTGGTGGTGTCCCACATACAAAGTAGAGGAAGATGGACACAGATATTCACTCACCAAACAAAAAAAAATTACCTTTAGGTCTTTTGCTTAAAGTTAGTGTGGGCAGTGATATTTACTGACATGGAGAAGAGGAACAAGCTTGGGACAGGTTGGGGCACCAGTTTGGGACATGTTGGGTTTGAGATGCTAACCAGTGAAGGTAAGGGGCAGTCAGAAAAGGAAGCCTGCAGCTTAGCGGTGAGACCCAGTCTGAAGATACCAATCTGAGACTCATCAGATGATATTTAAAAACTGCAGAAATGGATACGATGACCCAGGAGAGTGTGCAAGAGAGAAAGGGCCCAGGCCAAAGCCCTGCAGACCTCCAGCATTTAGAAATTTGAGTAGAGCGTGGAGAACCCATTTCTCTGAGTCCCTTCAAAGCTGAGCTTGGAAGAAAAAAAAAAACACTGTCATCACATGCTACCTTTTCCTTAACTTCTCTAGTTGATGCTTAATTAGTTTTCAACCATTTTTGTTTTCTAGTATACACATTTAAAACCATAAATTTCTTTTGAGGTACCATGTTAGCTGCATTTGGTAAGTTTTGAACTGTGTCATTTGTGTTGCATTCAGTTCTAAATATTTTGTCATTTCCATTCCAATATCTCCTTTGAGACATAAATTTACAATGTGTTTTTCAGTGTTTAGATGTATGTCCTTTATTTTTAGCTGTCTTTTTTGTTATTGATATCCAATTTTATTGCAATGAGATTAGAGGACTTTAAATACTATTGAGTCTTTACTGTTTATTGGTCGGGCCTTCCCTTCTGACACTTCATGCTCTTGACACATGTACTCAGCTTCTATAAACATTCCATGGGCAAAGGTTTCTCTGTCTATTATATCAGGCTTACTGATTGTGTTGTTTAAAATCTTTATTTCTCTACTAATTTTTTTCCGGTTGTTCTTATTCTATCAGTTTCTGAGAGAGTTATAAAATTTTCACTAATATTGTGAATTTGTCAGATTCTCATTATGTCACAAGTTTGTGCTTGTTTTCTTCTTTTCAAGCTTTGTTATTAGGTGTTTATAGGTTCAAGACTTTTGTATCTCTGCAAAGTGTTCCTTTTATCATCTTGTAACAACAATCTTTATCCTCACTAAAGCTTTTTCCTCAGTCTATCTTATCTCATATTAATATTACTACACTACACCACTTTTATTTTAGCTGCTACTTGGCTGGTGTATCTTTTTCAATTATTTATTTTCAATATGTCTGTGATCTTATGTTTTAGGTATGTCTCTTGGCAAACAGCTATAATTGGATTTTTTAAAAATCCAACCTAAGTGACTCTATCTGTTAATATGTGAGCTTAATCTGCTTATATTTACTATGATTACTGATATATTTATACCTATTTTTACCTTCTTTTGTGTTTCCATTTACCATTATTTTTCTCTTATGTTTTTTCCTTCCTTTCTTCCTTCTGTTGAATTCATTTTTTTTTTTTTTTTGTCTTTATCTCCTTCTCCAGGTTTGGAAGTTACATATTCTACTTCTATTCTTTACTTGTTACTCTTAAATTTTTAACATGCATACTTGACTTTAAAAAGTCTAGTGCTGCACTGTGCAATACAGTAGGGCCACTAGCCACATCTGGCTATTGAGCATTTGCAAGGGGATAAACTGAACAATTAAATTTTTTATTTTAATTAATTTTAATTTTAAAATTGACACACAATACAGTTGTTGAAAAGCTTTTACATATGTTTGGAACAATTCAGGTTGGGTGAGTCTTCTTTTTCAACTCTAAATTTTGTGAAATCTATATACGGATCAAACATTTCCAATGGAAATTTAGCATACAAATTGAGATGTACCCTAAATGTAAAATACACACCAGATTTGAAACATAAAAAGAATATAGAATGCTTCAATAATAATATTTATATATATGTTGAAATGATAATATTTTGCATACATTGTGTTAAATAAAATATATTATTAAACTAATTTCACCTGCTTCTTTTTTTAATGTGGCTACTGGAAAAATTTTCATTACACAGGTGGCTCACACTGTATCTCCACTGGACAGTGCTCACCTAGAGTTAAAGCCCCAAACACCCAGAAGTCTTGAGGTTCTGATTCTCACCCCCCTTCCCTTCCATGTTACTGTATTTGGTACTAGTTATTGCATCCTGTGCAATATTCGTTCCACCTTGTTCTTCACCTTAACTCATTACTCCCATTTCTTTTATGCACAATGATGACTCAGATGTACCAAAATGTAAGTCCCGCGCACACTGGGCACCCCATAGCTTCCTCACGGTTCGGCTCTCTCCTTCCAGCTTCCGCGGCCCATGCTGCGGGCTGCCGATTCTCAGCGTTACTGGTGATACCGAGGCCCCAGGCCCCAGGTGGAGACCCACCGGCCGCAGGTGCCAGGGCCCCCGCGCCTCTGCTGGAGCCCAGCTGCTCCTCCTGACCTCAGGGGAGCTGCCGGGTGCAGGAGCCGCAGAAGGCTGGGCGAGCCTGAGCTGCAGACCCGGGAGGGACCTCCGGGCGGCGCTCTGCTCGTCTCTCCCGCCGTGCTGGCCTCTCTGTGGCCGCCACGCTCATGCTCCCTGGGACTCCGGGTGGGATTGGGGTGGGGCGGCCCCGGTCCATTTCTCTTAATCCCCTCCCAGAAAGGACGTCTGACTATCCTGGGCACAGCCTCTGGGGCAGACTCAAGGCCTCGGTGCCCCTGCTATGTGGGCCCTGGTCAGAGCATCCTCCTGTCCTCAGGCCTTGGGGCGCCACTCCTCGTGCTCATGCCCCTCCTCACAGACACATCCTGCCCAGCGGAGGCAAGTGAGACACTCACTGCCTCTAAAATTTGCGCCCTAGACGCCTCACTTGCCTCACCCTCACCCCAGCCCCGGACCCCCCAGAAGCATGAGTTTCCCGTGAGTGCTATGCAGGTGTCTTTTCTCCTTCTCCTGAGGCCAGCAGAGCCCCACCCACCCCTCCTCCTCGGAAGGCTGGAAAAACTCGATGACGCCGGAAGCCGTGTGCTGAGAGCGCCATCTTGTGGTCACAACTGCCAATTACAGTCGGGATTGCTCAGTACTGTTAGTACTTCATTAGTCCAGCGTTTCTTCTACCCGATGATGGGAAGCTCTTTACAAAAGGAGGAAACAATCCCCGGGCTTCAGAATCGACCTCCGTATTTACACACATAAAACAATATAAAGCCTTCCAATGCTTATAACTTATAACAACTAGGAGAAAGAAAACCACTTTGCTAGGTGAACACGAAGAGTTTAAGAACTCTCGATTAAGTGTGATCACACTGTGGTCTGGCTGAGTTTGCGGCTGCTGGGGTTCAGTGGCTCCTTGAGCAGAGGCCTCCAGAGGATCGCTGTGACCACCCTGATTTCTGGGGGCTTCCAGGCTCCCTGAGCCCCTACACAGGACTCTAATTTCATGGAAGCCAGTCGGCCCGCTGATGGTGACGGATTCTGTCTAGGGATGTGGGTCCCCACCCAGTCACCTGGGAGACCCCAGAAGAGGCTCCCAAGAGGCAGCCACAATCTGGCCACTGGCTCCCCTGGGGACCCACCTCACCAGGGCCCAAGTCCTAACGTTACAGACAGACACGTTCTCTGCCACTTGATGCCACTTCGATTTTAAACACAAATGCAAACTCAGGCACTAAGATCACCTGGGAGCATTTGATTATAAGGTGGCAAGCCCACCGTATAAAAATGGCCTACTTTTTAATTTACCAGGTAAATTAAAATGCAGAATGTATTAAATTGTGCAGGAAACCCAGTCTGAGAATCAAACACTGCCCCAGCTGCTGCTGCTGCTGACGATGGAGAAGGTGGAGGAAACGGGCACATTCTGGGCCCCTGTTGAGGGCCGGGCCGCTGCGTTGTGGCCAAGAGGGTAAGCACGGGGCACTTAGCTGAGTTCTTTGCATGATGTACCTCACTCAGTCCTCACATCAGACTGTGTACTTGGGTCAGCAGAATTATCCTCATTCTACAGATGGGGAGTGGGGCTCAGAGAGGCAGTGTAACTTACCCAGTGACCCAGCTAAGAAGAGGCCAGAGCAGGAGTCAAACTTGCCTTTGCCTGACTCCAACACTCTCCTTCTTTCCACCGCAGCTCCTCCGCCTCCCCCAGCAGCCCTGGATAGAAAGTTAGCCCCGCTTGGTGCAAGCACAGCAGAGGCCTGGTACGCTGTTTTCCAGTAGCGTCCCCACTAGGAGTCGGGACGGACAGGGTCCAAGAACAGGACACTCTGCCTGGCTCTTGGGAAGCCCTGAGCTCTGATTTTGCAGCAGGCCATGGACCTCCTCACCTGTGCCAGCAACTCCTCTCCACCACGGCCCACCCCGCCCCACGCCCAGAGGCCCCCAAGGTCTGGCGGGCGGTTACCACAGTGCTTAGGTGGATGACCACCTGCCTCTGCTGTCATCACCTCCCTGAGGCTGGACTGACCGAACCTCCATCCCAGCCCTGGCTCCACCCAGATGCCATTCAGGCTCTCCGAGGCCACCAGTCCACGGCCAGTCAACCCTGCTTCAGTCAGGAAGGACAAGAGCAAGAAGCCACACTGAGCCCAGGTGAGTGGGAGGCCAGCCTGCCCTTGGAGAAGGGGGCTCTCTGACCACCAGAGCCCCACTGGAAGGCTGGCCAGTGAGGGCCACCTTCCTGCTTCTTTCCTTGGCCCTGGCTTTCAAGAGGTCTTGAATTAGCTGGCCTTGGTTTCAAATCTCAGCAATGCCATTTATAACGTCCCCTTGGGAAATTTGCTGAACCTTTCTGATGTCAGTTTCCCAATCCACTAAGTGGGGAGATTTGGGCGATGCTGGGTCCTTGGGAAGTGGCTCAGCTCCCTGCTGCGCAACCTGAGGGTTCCTCCTCTGCCAATGACTTCTCCAGCCCCAACTCCCTCCCCCATCCTGAAGACACGGGTCGGGGCCAGCTGTGCGGAATTCCGCTGCTCTGAGGAAGACTCAGTGTAGAAAGCTCCACACACCGTGCCAGCCATGCGTGGCCCCAGGGAAGGTAGTGAGAGTGGGGCGAGTCGGAGCTTACGGATCCAGAGACTGGGAGGGATGTGGAGATGGGGCGGCGGAGGAGGCAGTGGTCCAGGGACGTGAGAGGTGGCCCTGCTGGTGCCCGCCAGGGGGCGCTCTGCACCAAGTCAAACCCCAGGGCCGTGTGGCGAGCCGCCCTGCCCCAGCCCTTCCTGGCGGAGGTCAGCCTCACCCGGGAAACATTTCCTGAGCCCAGGCTGCTGCAGCCTCTTAGCAGGCCAAGGTCGGCCATCCGCGCACCATCCCCAGAGGCGCCGAGGAGCCGGGGAGCCTGGATCTGACTGATGATGTTCAGCCGGGCAGCTTCCTCCTGGTCCTGCCCACCTCCCCTGCCTGCTCAGTCACATGGGGGACCGGGGGCAGGGCCGAGGCCACGGCAGGAACACGGGGTGAGGAGAGGGGGCAGGGAGCCCGAGCGCTCCCTCCAGGCAGTGCCCTGAGGAAGGATCCAGGCGGGTTTCAGGCGGCAGAGACGGAAGTACCCGGCTCGCCAGTACCAGGTGAGCAGACCCGGGAGGCAACGCCCAGCCAGCTTTTCTGGAAGCCTGGCCCACCGGGTGATGGCTGCTCATTACCCTGTGCTCACACATGCTCGCAGCCGGGGGCCCGCGGAGATGGAGGAGGACCCATAGGGTGAGCATGTGGCTAGGCCAGTCGAGGACAAGCGGAGCCATCTGTCCACGCTCGAGGGATGGGGCGGCCCTGAACGCCGGAGCACCCTGGGTTTGAATTCCCCCACCTCCACCGTGTTACACTGCGTGACCTGGGCGGACTCACGATTCCCCTGTACCGCTCATCCAGGGTGCTGCCAGAGTACTGTGTTTGGTCCACACTTGGTGCCTACTAAGTGCTCGCTGTCATTATTAACAATGCCTGCATGGGAGTGATGCCCAGGGCACACTGGCCCGAGTCCAGGGAGACCTGGTGTTCCCAGCACGGCCCCTGCGCGAGCCCCTTCGCTGTGCAGCTGGTGCCGGAGCTGCTCCTGGCTGAGTCATCCCCCAGCTGGCTCCCTGGCTGCCCTTCACCGTGCTGCTCGGCAGGCCTGGGACAGGTGCCCCAACTGTGCTGAACTCAGCTCGGGTGGGGCCTGCTCTTGAACACTGATGCCGAGAAAGCTGGGTGAGGGGAGGCAGGGCTGAGCAGGTGATTGGAGAGCAGTTCTGTGCCTCTGCCCTGAGGCTGCCTTCCCCTGGCAGGCGAGCAGAGCCCACCACGCCTCCCTTCCCGCCCACGTTCTCCACAAAGCAGATGCCCACGCCCTGGGGCCTTGTCGTCTCCACTGCCTGCCAAGATGGACGAAGGTCACTCCTCCAACCAGAGCCCTCCTGGTACAATCGTGCCCCTACACACACACACACACACATACACCCCACCATGATGTAGACGGGGCCAGTGAGGGCAGGGACCCACCCAGGGTGCACGGCACAGCCAGGAGGGAGGCCTAGCTCACTGTCTCCCCCAGAGGCCTCTTTGCTTTGTGATAGCAGAGCAGAGGGTGGGTCATGACCTGGCCAGGAGTAGGGTAGGGGCTGGGAGAGGTCATAAATAGCATCGATGGTCATAAATAGCATCCTGGGAGTCCAGCTACATGTTGGCGGGTTGTTGTTTGTAGCTGTTTTCAACGTGTCCGGGGGAAGAACTAACCTTGTCACACACACCCAAGTGTCATTATATTATCCTTAGAGTGCCATGCAGTGGGCATTGTATTTTCGGAGCCCTTCTCTCCTCCCCTTGGACACACTGCTCTGGCATCTCCCTCTTTCCTATACCAGCCCAGGTGCCTTGTGGAAGCCAACTCCACCCAGCTCCTGGGATGAGACCAGGTTGCTTTAGCCAGTCAGCATATCTCATTCCCCAGCCATCAGGATTGGTTCAGGGATGGATTGGTGGCCCAATCAAAAGGCAATCATGAGGCAAGAGGAGATGTTTGGGAGAGTAGGGAGGAGAAGCTTCCCAGTGCTTCTGAGAGATGCTAGAAGATAATGCTCTTTCTTCCTGTTAGATATGAAGGAGGAAATATTAGCTCCTGAAGCTGATGTCCAGCATTTTTTATTAATAAGGCAACTTTGCTGAAGATGAAGCAGACACTTCAGGAAGCAAACAGGAGAACCAGGAAAACAAAAAGAGAAAAACAGACTTGGTTGACATTCTCAAGCTGCTGGATCCAGCCGTGTCTGAAGTCCATATTATAAGGATTTTTCCCACTAAAGGAGCCAATAAATCCTCACTCATGTTTTAAGCCAACTTTAATTGTCTTTTTTGTTTCCAGCACCTGAAAGATTCTTACTTGATTATCCTCTTTTGTGTGTGTGTGTGAGGAAGACCGGCCCTGAGCTAACATCCGTTGCCAATCCTCCTCTTTTTGCTGAGGAAGACTGGCCCTGGGCTAACATCTGTGCCCATCTTCCTCTACTTTATATGGGACGCCGCCACGGCATGGCTGACAAGCAGTGCGTCGGCAGGCGCCCGGGATCCGAACCGGTGAACCCCGGGCTGCCAAGCGTGAACTAAACCGCTACGCCCCTGGGCCGGCCCCTGATTATCCTCTTTTGACCAAAGATAAAATGGATACTCAGAAGTTATAAGTCTGCCGGATAAAATAAAGGATACAATTAAATCTGAATTTCAGATCAACAATGAATACCTTTTTAGTTGATGTTATATCTCATGCAATATTTGGAACACACTTATACTAAAAAAAATGACTGGTCATCCTGTATTTTTGTTTGGTAAATCTGGTAACCCTATTTCAGGAGCATGTCCAAACTCACACTAATAGAAAAAGGAGAAACCTGGACATGGACCCAGAGTTTTTAATTCTAAAGCCGCTACTACACCAAGTGATGGGATGGGCTGCTTCTTCTCACTCCCCAGCCCCCTCTGTCACTCTCCCAGTCCCACGTGCTTAGAGAATATAGAGATGTCATTCTGGGTCCCCAAGGGTCTCTGAGGTCTGTCCCACCTCCAAGGTTCTCGGACTTGATGCTCCGCTCCACCACCTCCTCAGCTCTGGCTCCATCTCTGCCTTTACTCTGCCGCTCCCTCTCTCTTCTCACTCTGCACTTCGCACTGGCTTCCCTTTGCAAGCCCAACCGCTGCTCCCTTGGGCCCAAGGACATGCTCGCATCTCTGCTTCCGGCCTTGATGCTCTCTTCAAGCAGTTTAGCTCTCACTGCTGGCCCTGCTCCCGGCTACCCCAGGTCACCTGCAGAGGCCCCGCTTGGCCCCTCTGCTCCCTTGCAGAACACCAGCAGCAGGAGCTGTCCACAGATCTCCGAGGCATGGAGCAAGATATCCAGCAGCCCTAGCCCAGTTTACACCCCCTGTGGTGGTGACAGCCTGAATCCCTGCGTCCCCACAGCCCTAGGATGGAAGGGATGCGCCCACACCGAGCGCTGGCTATGCTTGTTCTGTCTGTATAACAGCGATTGGGTCATAATCACAACACCATATCAGCTCCATACAGCAGGGGCAGGGGGCAAAGGAGACAAGGGGGATGGGGGGAAGGACACTAGTGGGTGTCCTCCCAAGAGGTGCTCCCCCACCACATGAACTCCGTGTGTATTTAAACAAGATAATGCTGGACCTGCCCTTGCAGCTGCCTCTCCCATAGATTGCCAAGACCTCTACGTGAATGGTGTTGATGGCTGCGTAAATATCATTTGGCTGTTTTATAATCAAGATTTTTCTTTTCAATTTTCCACAACTTTAAATTATGCTATTGTGATGCTAAATTGCCAGAAATGGAAAGAGAACCCGGCCATTAGCAGCCGGTGTGCCAGGGTGAGGGTCCACCCCCGGGTGCTCCTGTGGCTTGCTCTCTCCATCTGGAGGTGAGGACCGTGTCCCCAGTCTCCCCACTAACAGGACTGCTGTAGACACCAGACGATGGTCATAAATAGCATCCTGGGAGTCCAGCTGCATGTTGGCGGGTTGTTGTTTGTAGCTGTTTTCGAGGCTTTCTGGAAAACACAGCGCCTTTCAAATCCCGGTCAGCTGACTGAAAGGTCAAACACGGCATCTGACGAGGGGAGGGCTTCTCACCGTCTCATTGATCCTCCGTTCGCTCAGGAGGCAGTTGTCTTTATTGTTCCCATTTTACAGACTTGGGGAACTGACGCCCAGAGGCCCTGGGACTCGCCCAAGACCATTCCGAGACCCCGGGTACATTTGCATTTAAGGGACTAATTCCTCACAGTGAGCTTCTTGTTTGAAATCCAAGAAAACACCAGATAAAGGGCATTCTAAATATATTTCTTTTCTATAGATGCAGCTCTCTGATTACTGGAAAACAGGAATTAGCTTGTCTGCTTGAGGATGTGGTTGGTTCTTTATAAAAAGGCTCTACAAGAAATTTGCACATAGACGGCCAGTTTCACTATGCTGCCAACGGCTCCCAACAAGAGAAGAACGTTTGCAGCCAGATATTTCGGTAAGAATTTCATTTTATTCTGTGTGGAGTATGATTACCTTTGCTCTTGGCTTGTTGCTTAAGGGAGGGGTCACCCAAGGCCGTCCAAAGAAGCCGTCTTGGCCTCATGGGCTGAGAGCACCTAGGGGCATCTGTGGTTAGGGCCTGGGCGCTGGCAAATGGCACAGTCCTCACCCCTGAACTGGGGAGCTGTCCCACGTCTGCCTGAGCAACAGAGCCTTCAATATGACCACAATTGTTGGGGGCCTTGACTCCAGGAACTCAGGCCTCTGAGGACATTCAGAGTCTGTAAGGACCACCGTGTCCACGGACCACGGGCTTACGGGGCGAGTCCTTCACGGGGAAGTCTGTGCATCCTGAGGCTGCTCTGCAGCCTGTTTGGAAACAATCCAGCCAGGCCGTTAACGCAGAAATGTTGAGGACGGTTCAGTAGCTCCCAGTAAAGTGCCCAGGAGGTAACCTAGACAAAGTGGGACAACCCTCTGGGTGGGTCACATGCAGGTGCTATGGAGGTGGTTGCACAGATGCTTGTCGGGGGGTCACACAGATGCCGGCTAGATGGGTCCCACGGAGCGGGCTGGGTGGGTCACACAGGTGCTGGCTGGGAGGTGGTACAATGAAACGTTTCATGTTCTCTGGACCTGGGCACCTTCAGATGATGACTGAAATCCCAGACACTAGTGGGAGAAACGCCATCAGTGCTGGTCAACCTGGCTGGATGTTAGAATCATGAAGGAGCTTTTAAAAATCCCCAGGTATTTTTAAATCCTGGAGATACGGGTTTCATTGGTCTGAGGTAGATCCCAGATCTCAGCATATTTTTAATTCCCAGGTGAACCTAGTGTGCAGCCAGGGCCGGGAACCACCAGGCCGAGCCCAGGAGGCCCCCGACTGCGCACAGCAGCCTTCACTGTGGTCTGAGCGGGCACCTGTAGAGACGGGGCTTAAACTCTGTTCACAAAGCCAGGACTCTGGACCCGACTCCGCACTGGACTCAGGCTGCGGGACTCCTCTCACAATGTTAACCCTCTGGGTCTCTCTCCCTGTCTACAGCGGGGTAGGAAGAGGCTGAGATTGGCCTTTCACTCTGCTCAGCCCTAACGCCTTGCGGGTCGGTAGCATCTCTAGACAGTTGCCTCTGAGCTGGGTTTATAGCATCATCTGATTTGAAAGGAAAAGTCACTTGCTTCTGTGGAATGTTCCAGCCACCAGATTTCCATGTCCCCGCACTTCAGAGTACAGATGCTAACCCTCTGAGAGAAGGACAAATGGGATATTGCACGAGATGCCTGAGTTTAAAGAATTTGATTGGATTATTTTTTATTGCAGTGAAATTCACATAACAAAATGAACCATTTCAAAGTGAACAATTAACTCAGTGTGATTCACACATTACAGTGCTGTGCAAGCACCGCCTCTTTCCAGTGCCACATGTTTTCATAACCCTGAAAGAAAACCCCGTTCCCCTTAAGCAGTTCTCCTGCCTCCCCCAGCCCTGGCATCACTAACCTTTCTGTCTCTATGGACTTAGCTGTTCTGCGTGTTCCCTATAAACGGAATCACACAACATGTGTCCGTTTGTGACTAGCTGCTTTGACTTAGAATAATATCTTTAGGTTCGTCCACATTGCAGCATGCATCAGCACTTCATTACTTCAGATTGAATTAATTTTAAATCATTATCTGACCACAGACGGCTTGACAGCTTTGTGAAAAAGGACAGGCAACGCCATTCTCTGGAAGGTTTCAGAAAGGCAGGGCGAGTCCCCCAGCACAGCGGAAGCTGTTTCTCCTCCCCATCCTTGGTTTCTCGGGATCAGCCCTTCTGTCTCTTCTCCCTCTCTCCCTCTCTCTGTTCCGCTCTCTCTATCTCTCTGTCTGTCTCTGTCTCTGTCTCTCTCTCTGACACTCCCCGCTCCTCCCCCTCTTCCCCCCCCCCCTTCTTCTTCTCCTTCTTCTCTCTCTCTCCCTATAGATTCTGGAGGAGATTATTGGCCAACTGGAGCTTGCTCTTAACTGAAATTTTCAGGGAATTGGGGAAAATGGAAGATTCGTCGGGGTTAAGTTGTTCTGCTGCACTTCACTTCTTCACTTTGCACACAGTTTTGCCGAGCCGAGGGCCTGCCGTGCAGCGGGAAGCTGGAGGCCAGCCAGTACAGGTCTGGGTGTCTCGTTCAGGGGGCCCTGAGCTAACACGCTCACCCAGCCATGGGCACCACCCTTGGCTCCACTGCTTGTAGGCTTTTCCTGTGGCCCCATCCTACCCGTTCAGACCAGCTGTGGCCTCTTTGCTCATTAGCTTCCCAAACTTGTACTCACTGGCCTGCCTGCTTCTCTCCCAAGGACTGGAGGCTTCTCCCTGTAGCCAACCCTCTGGGCACTCCCCACCACCAATAGCCGCTGCACATCTGAATCATAGTGGGAAGAAAGATAGTGGCTCTGCCTATACTGGGCCAGAGAGTCTAGAAAGAAGGCAGCTCTGAATCCAGCCATCCTTCAGGTCCCCAGCTCCCTGAGCCACAAGCTAACCTTCAGGACCAAGGCCAGGGGGCAGCTTGGACTGGGCATCCTCCATCACGCCCCTCCCCGTCTCTTCCCAACTCTGTGGCTTTGCTCACTTGGCCTTTCTCCAGAGCATACCCTCTTCCTGCCCTGCCGTGGATGGCAGGGATGTGAGGGGACCACAAGAAGCCAGGTAGGGAGTGTGTCCCAGGAGAACAGGAGACTCAGAGAGACGGGAACTGAAGTCATAGAAAGGAGAGTGGTGGGTGATAAGAGAGGAAAGGTAGGTTGATGTCATGTTGAGAAACTCGGACTCTTTTCTCATGGGCAATAGGGAGCTATTGAAAGTTGTAAACATAGGACAGATCCGATCAGAATTGCTTCTAGGAAGAATGACGTGGCAACAGTGTGAAGTCACCTCTCGCCTGGATTCTTACAAAGGCCTCCTCACTGGTCTTCCTGATTCTACCCGTGGCCCTTAAAATTGCAGCTGGAGCAAGGCTCTTAACACCTAAATCTGACGAGATCTGTCACTCACTCAACACATCCCCGTGGATTCCCGTGTCATTCCTCCATCCGGCCCACCATTACCCATTGCATCATTTCCCTCTACATCCTCCATGTGCTCAGCACCAGCAACACCAGCCTCCTTGCTATTCCTCGGACGTGCCAGGTCTTTGCATGTGCTCTGCTCTCTCTCCGGAACACCCTTCCCCCCGGAAAACCCTCATGGCTCACAAACTCACCTCCTTCAGACTTTTACCCAAATGTCACCTTCTGAGGCTTTTGAGGCTTTCACTGCCTTTGTGTGTCACCATGGGACAGGTTATGCAGTAACTGGGCCTCAGGTCACCTGCCCATCATAGTGACTCAAAGACCCAGGCTGATGGAACAACCGTCATCTCTTGTGGTGCTGGTGGCCAGGCCAGAGGGCAAAGGGCGAGATTGAATTCTAGGAGGGTCCCGTGTCAGCAATGACATCCTCAGCCTGGAAGTCACACATGTCACACTCCACATGCAACTCCTTGCCCCAGCTACCCACAAGGTCCAGGAAGTACCGTCCTGCCCCGTGCCTAGAAGGGGGCCTGGAAGGATTTGGCAAACAACACTGATGACTGAACCAACTGCAACCCTGCCCTGCCCGTCCTATCACTCTCCCCTGCTTTATTTTTCTTCATCGCATTGGTCATTATCTCATATATTTATGTATTTTAACAGCTTTATTGAGGTGTAGGTTCCATGTGATAAAATTCCCCTGTTCTAAGTGTAGAAGTCAATGACTTTTAGTAAATTTGTAGAGTTGTACAACCATCACCATAATCTAGCTTTAAGACATTTCTATCACCGGAAAAAGTTCCCTGTGCCCATTTTCAGTTAATCTCCCCTTCCATCCCCAGCCAAAGAAAACCATTGATCTGCCTTCTGTCTGTGTAAATTTGCCTTTTCTAGACATTTTATGTAAATGGAATCATATGTTGTCTTTTGTGTCAGGCTTCTTTCATTTAGCATGAAGTTTCTGAGGTTCCTTCATGTTCTGTGCATATCAGTGGTTTGTTCCTTTTTAGCAGAATAACACTCCATTGTATGGATGTGCATTTTGCTTATCCAGTCACCAGATGATTTATTATTTTATGGCCTAGCATATGGTCTATCCCGAGGAATGTTCCATATGCACATGAAAATAGTGTATATTCTGCCGTCAATGTGAGGAGCGTCCTGTACATACCAGTTAGGTCAAATTGGTTGATAGTGTTGTCCAAGGCATCTATATCATTGCCTATATTCTGTCTAGTTATTGTATCAATTATTGAGGTTGGGATATGGAAATCTCCAACTCTTATTATTCAGTTGTCTGCTGCCAGTTTTTGCTTTATGTATTTTAAGGATCTCTTGTTAAGTCTGTATATATTTACAATTGTTATAGCTTCCTGACATATTCACACTTTTATCATTGGAGAAATGTCCCTCTTTGTTGTAATGTTTCTTTTCTTAAAGTCTGTTTTATCTTATATTAACATAGCCAGTTCTGGCTGTCTTATGGTTACTGTTACATGGCATATCTTTTTCCATCCTTTTCCTTTCAACCAGTTTGTGTCATTGAACCTACAGTGTGTCTTTTATAGACAGCATGTAATTGGATCTTGCTATTTCATGAAGACAATCTTTGCCTTTTGATTGGAGTTTTTAGACCATTCATGTTTAATGTAATTATTGATATGGTTGGATTTACATTTGCCATTTTGTAATTTTTTTATGTCTCCTCTATTTTTGTTCCTCTGTTCCTCCTTTATCACCTTCTTTGTATTAGATAGATATTTTCTAGGATACCATTTAATTTTTTATTGATTGTTTTTGTTATATTTTTGTGTTATTTTCTTAGTGTTTGCTTTGGGATTACAATATGCATTTTATCTTAATCTACTTCAGATTAATACTTAATTCCATTTAAATATTAAAATTTTTCTCCAAGGTAGTTTCATTTCCTTCCTCCTCATTTGTGTTATTATCATGTATATATTACATCCATATGTTATAAGCCCGAAAAGCAAGAGTGCTTTACACACTCTTATGTCTTTAAAAGATGTTAAGAGAAGAAATGAGAAAAAGATATATTTATAGTCTTTCATATTAACCCACATATTTACCATTTCTGTGTACTTCATTTCTTCCTGTAGACTCAGGTTACTGCCTGGTGTCATTTCCTTTCAGCCTGAAGATCTTCCTTTAGTGTTTTTTATAAGACAGGTCTGCAGTAGTCACAGATTTTGTGACTCAGTCTTTGTTTATCTAGGAATGTCTTCATTTTGCCTTCATTTTTGAAGGATAGCTATTTGGATATAGAGTTCTGGGTTAACAGTTTTTGTTTTACTCTCAGCACTTTGAATATGTGCTTCCCCTTCTAGTCTCCATTGTTTCAGATGAGAAGTCAGCTGTTAATCCTATCGATGCTCCCCCTCTGTATGAGGGGTCATTTCTCTCTTGCTGCTTTCAAGATTTTCTCTTTGCCTTGCAACAGTTTGGCTCTAATGTGTTGAAGTGTAGATCTATTTGTATTTATCCTATTAGGGATTTTTTGAGCTGGTTATATGTGACAACAAATATTTTTCATCAAATTTGGGAAGTTGTTGGCCACTATTTTTTTCAAATTATTTTTCTGTCCCTTTCTCTCTCTTGTCTCCTTCTAGGACTTGCATTACACATATATTGGCATGCTTAATGTTGCTTCACGGGTCTCTGAGAGTCTGTTCTTTTTTCTTCAAGTGTTTTGTTCTGTGTTTCTCTGTGTTCAGAATGGCTGATTTCTATAGCTCTATCTTCAAGTTCACATATTCTTCTTCTACCGTCTCAAATCTTCTGTTGAGCCCCTCTAGTGAATTTTTCATTTCAGTTGTTGGACTTTCAACTCACGAATTTCCATTTGGTTTTTCATATTTTCTATCTCATCAAGATTCTCTACTTGTTGGGGCCGCCCGGTGGTGCAGTGGTTTAGTTCGTGCTTGGCAGCCCGGGGTTCGCGAGTTCAGATCCTGGGTGCCCGCCAACGCACTGCCCGTCAGCCATGCCGTGACGGCGTCCCATATAAAGTGGAGGAAGATGGTCATGGATGTTAGCCCAGGGCCAGTCTTCCTCAGCAAAAAGGGGAGGATTGGCAACAGATGTTAGCTCAGGGCTGGTCTTCCCCACAAAAACAAAAACAAACAAAAAAAGATTCTCTACTTGTTGATTCATTATTGTTGTGTGTCCCTTTAATTCTTTAAACATGTTTCCTCTAGTTCTTTAAACATATTTACATAGGTTTTTTTTAAGTATTTGTCTGCTAAATACAAAATCTGTGACTGCTCAGAGAGTTTCTATTGACTTTTCTCCTGAGTATGAGTCACACTTTACTTTTCCTTTGTACATCTCATAACCTTTTTGTTAAAAACTGGGCATTTCAGATAACATATTGTAGGAATTCTGGATTCTGATTTACCCATCTATATAATGTTGTGGTTGTTAGATTGTTTATTTGGTAAGTTGACCGGGATAAATCTGTTAAATCAGCACCCCCCCCCCACCTCTGCACAGTATGCAGCCACTAATGTCTCTGCTTATATTGGGTTTTTATTCTTACTTTTATTTTTAAGCCTGATTCCTAGAGGTCACCACTGTTTCTGTGTAATTCAGTGATCAGCCAATATTGGACAGATGTTGTGTTCAAACCTTGAGTGAGTAAAGCTTCCATTCTCTGCCAACAGATCTGTGTGAAGTAGGTAAATGCTCTCAAAGTTCAGGCTGTTTTCAAGTTTACCCTGGCTTTTACTTTCTGCTGGGCCCTTCACATTACCTCTGCATGTGCCACAGTCTCAGGGTTGGCAGAAGTTTGTGGGTACCCTGAGCCCTGTCTGGTCTCGAACATGTTTGCCCCAACAATGACTGCAGCCTCAGACAGAGCATTGGTCCTCCCCATTCACCTGCTGCCAAGATTGTCTATTCCACTGACAGCCTCTGGGTGTGGGCATCGCTCACCACTCAAACTCGAATGAGGCACTTTTGACTTCTTCATCAGCAAAGTTGCAGGTCCCCAAGATGTGCCCCACCCTAGCAGAACCTCTGTGAGGACTGAGCTGGGGGAAGTGGCATAGGGAGCAACCCTAGGCAAGAACACCACATACTCCCACTGTTCTTATCTAAAGAACACCAGTTTTTGTAAGCATAAGTGCTTTTCAGATTGTTGCATGCCTTTGGTCAATTTCCAGAGTATGGTAATGGTTATTTGTGTCAATTTTGTCCAGATTTATAGTTACGTTTTTGGAAAAAGATTTGCTGACTTCATCACTCAGACATAGCTGGAAGTCCTGCCTCCTACTTATTTATTTCATCTATTATCTGTCTCCCCTCTCCTATTAAGATATAGGCTCTATTCTGCAGGCTTTATTGCGCCATCCCTTTGCTCACTGTTCAAGTGCCACTTAGAATAAGCAGGGGAAGAGCGAAGGTTAAGGTTAGAGCTGTTTTCACAGTGTCTAGAATGATGCCTGACACCTAGTACATGTTTATTAACTGTTTATTGGATGGATTAATGAATGAATAGCATGGAGAGAGGATTAATGGGGGTCAGGTGGCCTTCCTGAGGACCTGAGTCAGTAAGAACATAGAAGGGACAGCAGATTCAAGAGATGTTGGGGAGAAAAGATGGACAACACTTGGCAGTGCTGGACAAGGGATGCATCAAGGATGTCTGGCGTTTCCAGCTGGGTAAGCCTCCCAGGAGGAAGGAGGCTCCAGGGGAAGGTGGGGCAGTGGCAGGCCCAGCTGCTGCTTCACTCCGATGAGATGAACCTGTTGATCAGCAACAATGTGTATGTGCTGCAGAATGGCTGCTGCTTGCTTCTGTCTCCCAAGAATCTCCCTGTGGCCCAGCCTAATGGGAAACATACAAGAAAGGGAATCCTGAAAAGTTTCCTTCAGCCTAGCCAAGCTCTGTTACAAAGCCATCACAGGCCCTTATCCTCTGGTTTTAGTTATGAGAAGCCAATGGAAGAAGTGAGGCCATTCTAAGATTCCAGTAGAATGGCTCTGGGCGGGGTAGCAGACAGGGGTGGGGAGAAGAGGCTGGGATAGGGAGATCCACGAGATAGGAGGCCATTTCAATAGTCCAGGGAAGGGCTGATGAGCAGCTAGGACAAGATACTGGTGGTAGAGACAGAACAGTCTAGAAAGTGGAACCCACAGAGCTTGGTGGCTGGCTGCATGTGGAAGGGGAGGGAGGAAGGAGGAAAGTTGAGGCCCAGCCTTCTGGCTTAGGCAGGTGGGAGAGTAGAGGTGCCATTGTTGGGAGGCTGTACAGTAGGAGGGACAGGTGTGGGAAGGACTGCTTGGTGCCCTTCCTGACTGACGCTTCCAGCATGCTCTGTCCTCTCACTATCCCATCTCAACAACTCCAACACCATCCACCTGTCCATCCACCGTGCATCTCCTGTGGGCTGCTCTGGGCAACAGCTCTGTGAGTGAAGAGTGACACCCACTGCCCAGCTTCACGCAAGCAACTGTCCATGGCACCTATCCCCACCCAACGCCATAGTGCTGTACTGGGCCTGTCTCCATCTGCAACCTCAGAACTCCTGGTGCTCAGGGTTGGGGACTCTTGGCAGCAGAGTCGGAAACCTAGTCAGCTTCTGGGGGATCAGCTTCTTGGGGTCTGTCTGGTACCTGTCTATCTGGTAGGGATGGTGGCAAAGTGTGTGTAGAGGGCAGATTTTCTGACTGTCCCACCCACCCAGTCTGGCCCTTTATACCGAAGGAGCTCTCAGAATTAAGCCAAAGTCCCAGCCAACATGAGGAAGCCCCTTAGATACCTGCCCACTCCGACACTCCATCCTAGCACATTGCCTTTAACCTTCACATCTCGACTCTGTGAGCAGCTCCATCCCTGGACCCCTGCTCCTGCCCCTTCTGACTTCCCTCCCAGCACTCTCGTCTTTGTGTACCAGCCAAGGTTGGCTTTGCCTGCCCACTCCGCTGGCGTCTTGACTGTTACCTTGAGTGAGGACTTCCTGCTTGCCTCCCTCTATCCCAACCAGGTGTGACTTAGCCATAGGTCTACAAACGTTTATTGAGCCTGTACTGTTGGCTGACAGTCACTGTTCTAGATGCTTGAACACACATGAAGAGATGCAGCCCCTTCTCCCAAGGAGATGTTGGTCTGCAGGACAGTGCTCTGGTGGAGGGTCTACAAGGAGAGTAGAAACCTGTAAGAGGGCCGCGATGCTGCCCACGGGGTCAGGGCAGGGTTCCAGAGCAGGGAGAAGCCAAATTGGCCCTTGGAGTGTGGGCAGGAGCAGCCAGGTAGGCAGACCACTCTGGCACTCCTGGGAGAGGGCCAGGACTGCACCAGGCGCTCTGAGGGCTCCATGCATGAGCACCAAGCCCAGCCAGTGACACCCAGGCATACAGAGAGCTCCCACACAGGCTGGGCTGGAAAGACCTAGCCAACCTGGTTATTTCCTCCCCAAAGTGTCCTCTCAGCCAGTGTGACATTATAGAAGCCCACTGATAAACACTGATGCTGTTTGGGGAAGGCAGGGGAGGAGCAGTGTCAACCCCCTTGCACCCATCCCTCCCCAAGATGTTCACCTGCACCTGGCAGCACAGGGACCTGGGAAATGAGACAGCAGGCGGGGTTTTCTTCCTTTTTTTTTTTTTTTTTAATGAAAAGAGCAATGGAGGAAGGACCTAGTGCTACCACCAAACTAAAAATAATAGAAAGTAATAGCATTGAGATCACCTTGCATGGTTTACAACCTACTTCAACATGGCGATCTCATTTAGCTCCTCGGCCAGCCTGTGAGATATTAGTGTTCCCATTTTACAGATGAGGAAAGTGAAGTGGTTCCGTCCTGCTCCCCCAGCCAGGAAGTGGTGACGCTGTGTCCAAGTTTGGGTTCCTTGACAGCAGAACCTAAGATAAGGGCGTGGGTGCGTGTGGTTTATTTGGGAGGTGATGCCAGGAAGCAGGAACGAGGGGGCGGGAGAGTGAGACGGGAGGAGGGAAGGCCAGTGTAAGGAGCATTATCATTATCAAGGCCACTGCTGTCCGCGACAGACTGACTTCTGCAGGAACTCTGGGAAGAATGCAGAATGCTTCCCGGGATGGTCCCGGAAGATCGAGGCTGGAGATTATCCTGCTTTCTTCCTCCCTCACCTGAAGGCTGCCCCAGGGCTGTGTATGCCAGCACTTCCGGAATTTACCAGATTCATTTGCACTGGGGCTACGGGTCCCTGTGGCTCTAGAGAAGGCCCAAGGCTGAGAGCCTGGAGTGGGAGCCCATCCGCGGTGGGAACTCTGTCACACCTGCGACTGAATCAGAGCTGCTACAGGGATGGGACATGGGCACCCAAAGCTGTGCTGCAGCCTGTGCCCCCAGTAATTCTCTCTCCCCAAGCCGGGGGGAGTGTGTGAGCTGCACAGGCCTGGGGACACATGGAGCTGGGGTCCCAGAGAACCCAGTGCAGTGGTGCAGAGGTGGGGGTGGGGGGCAATGAGAGTCGGAGGGGACCAGGAACAAGATGAAGTGTCCCATTTCATGGTGGTCCCAGAGGGGCCCCTGCTTCCAAAGGCCCCCAGGGGAGCTGGAATTCTCTCACTCACAGTGAGGAGGAGGGGCAGGTGTTAGTCTGCTCGGACTGCCACAATAGAGTTCCATAGGCTGGCGGGGCTTAGACAACGGAAATATATTTTCTCATAATTCTGGAGGCTTGAAGTCTAGGATCACGGTGTCAGCGAGGTTGGTTTCTTCTGAGTCCTCTCCTTAGTTTATAGTGGCCATCTTGTCCCTGTGTCCTCACATGGTCTTCCCTCTGTGAGCTTCTGTGTCCTAATCTCTTCTTATAAGGACATCAGTCATATTGGATTAGGACCCACCTTAATAACCTCATTTTAACTTAATCACCTCTTTAAAGACCCCATGTCCAAATACAGTCACATTCTGAGGTACTAGGGGTTAGGACTTCAACATATGAATTTGGGGGGGACACAATCCAGCCCATGACAGCAGGGGAGAGCCCGGTTGCTTTCCTGGGCTCTGAGCTGTCTGCCCTGAGGGACAGCGAGGTGTCTGTGCCCCAAGAACAGGAGGCTGGATGAGGCTGGGCCGAGCCCTCAGCGAGTGTCTAGACAGAAGCTCTGCCAGACACAATGCCCTCTGGGGAGCCAAGCGGAAGCCCACACTCACCCACCCCCAGCGACTGAGCCAAATAGGGGCTGAGTCAGGGTTTTTCCTTAGGGAACCACTTTCCTACGATGATTTCTGTTCCTGCACATCTGGGAGAAATGACTTGACCCTGGGAATGATTGCGAAATGGCAGACCACAGTGAGGGCTCACAATCCCTCTGCACTCTGCAGCTCACCCTCCATGTGGTCTCATCTAGTGCTGCCCCAGCTCCGTGGGGTGGGGTGGCTCTCCCTGTTGACCAGATAAGGAAGCTGAGACTCAAGAAGTTTATTGACTCCCAAGGGCACACAGCTCGTGAACGGCAGAGGCAGGATTCAACCCAGATCTGAGCTGACCCATCTCTACCGCTCATTTGTAGCTGTACCTCTGCCTTTAGGGACACCAGCTGCACCCCTGGCCATAGCCATCGAATCCCCCGTCCAAACCGGAAATGTGTACCTCCCCATGGTCTGACTGGGTTAGTGGTACAAACGGGCTTCTCTCAACATGATAGATGATTGGCAGGTAAGACCACCAGCCAGTTACCATAGAAACAAGTGTGGGAGGAAGCAGCATCCTGGTGGCCTAGGAGGAAGGTGAGGATGAACGTGGGGACATAGATGCCATGGCGTTGACTTTCAGATGCCTGCCCTAAATGCCATCTAAGAGTCAGGGCATCCTGAAGACCAGCTCAGCCCGGTGCTCAGTTAAGAAATGCTCCTCCCTCCTCTACCCAGACCTCTGCTCCCTCCTCCTCTTGATCCAGTTCCTGTTAACTTTGCAGTGCAGAGGGAGAGTCAACCCTCCCACCCTGCTGCTAACATCATTTTGCTAGTTCTGAAAAGATAAAAATAGTCTTTAGAGGAATCCAGGTCTGGGTGTAGATCCTAGTTCCACCGCTTACTTACTGCGTGGTTTTATTCAAGTGATATAATGTCTCCACTTGGGTTCCTCACTATAAAAGGGAAATCATGATAGGCCATCTCTCATAGAACTGTTATAAGGATTATATATCTAATAAAAAACAGAGTTCAAGGAAGGACACAAGGTAATTCCTGAATGAACAGGAATTCCCTTCCAGATAAACTATTGGATCCTACTGTTAATCTCTGGCTGTGAACTGTTGCCTTTGGGAATTTTTTCAAAAGGAAGTGGATTGATGGGTTTGCTGCTGATGGAGCCTCTGTGTAGGGACACAGGGACCCTATACTTGAGCCAGGCACCCAGTCTTACTTCTCCAGTGTTCAAGGAATGCAAACCCAAGACCAGTCAACTGAGGGTCCCGGAGGAAGGTGGACAGTCGTAGAGATGAGAGCTAGTGGGGGCCATTAAAGGGGGCCAGGCCTGGGAAGTTGACTCAGTGGTTCCCTAATGAAGGGTTAATAGTTTATTTGGTCACTCAGCACACATTTGTGGTGCCAGGCACTGTTCAAGGCACTAGGGATACAGCAGATAACAAAACTGATAAAAACCCCTGCTTCCCGGAGTTTCAAGTGACCTTCATCACTTGTCATCATCTAATGGAGGGATCTGAAGGAAGCTGTTCTCTGAAATCTTCCATGTGGGTCATGGACCTCTGGGAGGTGAATCAGGATCTTCCAGGGGTAAGTGGGGCGGGAGGTGCAGTAGGAGTTATTCAAAAGAGAATAGTCACTTTGCAGCAGCTATAAATATGTCAAGACCCCAGTTTCCAGTTTCATCTTTGAGATGTAAAAAGCTTAGAAATTGTCACTCCCAACCATACAAAAAGAAAAAACTAAACAAACTTAAAATCTGTGACTTTTCTTAGACCTATCGGTGAATTGAGGTTACAGGGCAAACTAACACCCCAAGTCTAGAGACATAGGGAAATTCAGAAAATACCAGCCAAGATCAGTTTACCTGAAGCAGAAGCCACCGGTGCCATAAACTGGTAAAGACACTTAAATGGTAAATTTGACTACTTGCTGGAGGCAGAGTGTGGATTAGCTTGAGAGTGAGAACTCCTGGGGCCCAGAATTGCAGGGGAAGCCCCCACGCTTTCATGGGTTTTTGCCTCCAGGAACTCCACCAGATTCTCAAGATGGAAGAATCAAGAAAAATCCCCATATGTTCTGAGCACGGGGAAGGGAAAATTAACCATTCTGAAATATGATCAGAGTGTTCTCCAGAACAAACTGGCAGAAGGGTCGTTAGCCAGCTCCAGCTTCCTCTAGACTTCTCTCCCACCTAAGAGAAGAAAAAAAAAGGCTACTTCTGAGGGTCATA
This sequence comes from Tapirus indicus, assembly GCA_031878705.1. Lineage (NCBI taxonomy): Eukaryota > Metazoa > Chordata > Mammalia > Perissodactyla > Tapiridae > Tapirus > Tapirus indicus. The sequence continues at coordinate 80,550,781 of CM062921.1, forward strand.
GTCCAGGGACTCAGGCCCAGAAAAAGACTAAAAATTGATTTTAAGACTGTGAAATGCTTCCCTTCCTTATACCTCACCACCACATCAGCAGGGCGGTGACAGTGAATTGCAACTGAAAGAGCTCCTATTTAAGGAGTTCTTAAGGAAACCCAAAGACAACGGAGGAGGAAAAAGACAAGGATACTCGAGAAAACTGAAGCCTCTGGCACCTACAGGCACACTAAACATTAAACGTAGCATAGCTCCTAGCTGGATTAACATAAAAACTCAAACTAAGACCTATTTACCTCAGTTCCTATTACCTGATACATTATATATGGCTTCCAACAAAAAATTATAATACATGCTAAAGGCAAGGAAAAAACACAGCCTGAAGAGACAAACTAAGCATTAGACAGTTATAAGGAAGTTGGAAGTCACCACTCCATCCTAACAAGTACAAAGCTGAACAGACTGAAAAATCAACAACGCTTCTAAGATCCATGAGAGAGGGAAGGACACGGTAGATTGCTGCCCCCAGGATTGGAGACAGACACGCAAGTACAGGGTGTCCCAACTTCCTGGAGCAGAGACTCAGGAGTGGAAACCACCGTGAGAAGCAGTGCTAGGGGAGGGAAGTCTGAATTGTAATCGACAAATTGCTGGAGCTCAGTGTGGACAACCCAGTCATAGGGGGGCCCCCACAATATTGTGAGATTTACCTCCAGGAGCTCAACCAGGTTCCCATAGTAAATATCAGAGAAAAATCCACTCATGCTTCCAGCAGTGGGAGGGGAAAAGGAACCATCCTGAAATCAATCAGAGCACTCTGTTCTTAAGGAGGCCTGCCCTCAGAGGAAACTAGCTAACCAGAGCCTAACCCGCTCTGCAGTATTATCAGAGTCTAACTGACCTGGGGGAAGGGAGATACCCAACTTCAGCCCACACTAGCCAAGCATCAGAACCAGACTGAGATTTTGGAATTATCAGATAGAGAATTTAAAATAGCTAAGATTAGTATGTTAAAGACTCTAAGAAAAAGTAAACAACATGCAAGAACAGATGGCTAATGTAAGCAGCGAGATGGAAACTGTAAGAAAGAATCAAAAGGAAATGCTAAAAATCAAAAACTGCCACAGAAGTGAAGAATGCCTTTGATAGGCTCACCTGTAGACCCAACACAGCTAAGGACAGAAGCAGTGAGCTTGAAGACATGGCAATAGAAGATTCCAAACTGAAATGCAAAGAGAAAAAAGAACAAAAAAGTAGAACAGAATAACCAAGAACTGTGGAATAATTTCAAAAGGTGTAATAAACACATAATTGGAATACCAGAAAGAGAGAAAAGAACTGAAGAAATATTTGAAGTAATAATGGCCAAGAATTTTCCCAAATTAGTGACTGTGAAGTAGAGAATTTAATCTTGCCCAAAAAGAGGGCTGGACTTTGCCCTTGGCTTCTGGGAAGTAATCTCTGTTATATCTGATAGAAGTGTCTTCATTTAGGGCAAGGATTGGCTACACCAGATCTTAGAGTGTTGCTTAACCATACCTGATAGTCTTGGGGTAGAGGCTGCCCAAGCCAGAATGACCAACTACGTGATTTAGGATGGAAACTTTAGGTCATGTGGTATCAGTCAACATGGAGGCTGATATCAACCAAGTGGACAGTCAATCAATCAATCATGCCTATGTAATGGAGCCTAAATACAAACTGAGGCTCCAGCAAGCAATTCCTGGTTGTCAGTACTCTGTGCGTATCATCACATTGGTGCCGGGTGGGTAATATGTCTTGGCTCCATGAGAGAGGACAATGGAACCCTCCCAGACTCTGTCCTATGCGTCTCTTCCTTGGCTGATTTTAATCTGCATCCCTTCCCTGTTATAAATCATAACTGTGAGTATAATGGCTTTCAGTGAGTTCTATGAGTCCTTCTAGCAAATTGTTTACCCTGAGCGTGGTTTGAGGAACACCCCCAAACTTGTGGTTGGTGTCAGAAGTGAGGGTGGTCTTGTGGAGGGTTGTGTGCCCTCAAACTTGATAGCTGACTCTAAACTTTGCAGTTGGGCCAACTCCTGGCAGGAGGCTCAGAGAATACCAATTAGGGTAAAAGTGTGTGTGCGTGTGTGTGTATATGGCATGTCATATTCATATGCATGGCATATCGTATTCAAACTGCTGAAAACAAAAGACAAAATCTTGAAAGAAGCTAGGGGTAGGAGGGACCACCTTACATTTAAAGGAAGAAGGATAAGAATTACATCAGTCTTCTCATCAGAAACCATGCAAGCAAGCAGAGATTGCAGTGAAATATTTAAAGTGTTGGAAGAAAAATCCCTGCCAGTGAAGGATTAAATATCTAGTGAAATTATTCTTCAAAAGCAAGGCTAGATAAAGACTTTCTTAGACAAATAAAAACTGAGGTTATTCATCACCAGACCTGTCCAGCAAGAAATGTTAAAAGAAGTTCTTCAGAGAGAAAGAAAATGGTATAGGTCAGAAACTCAGCTCTACATAAAGAAAGAGTATCAGAGAAAGAATAAGTGGAGGTAAAATAAAATCTTTTCTTTTTCTTATTCTTAACTGATCTAATAGATAACTGCTCAGAGTAGAAATAGTAGCAATGTATTGGGTGATTCTAGTATATGGATAGCTGAAATGAATGACAGCAATGTCATAAAGAACAGGAAGGAGGAGTTGGGAATACTCTAAGGAAGCTGCACTATCTGTGAAGCAGTATAGTGTTATTTGAGAGTGGACTTAGATTAGCTATAAATATATATTGCAAACTCTAGGGCAACCACAAAAAAATTTTTTTAAAGAAGTATAATTGATATGCCAAGGAGAAATAGATAATTTGAATAGGCCTATAAGTATTAAAGACATTGAATCAATAATTAATAATTAAAAAAAAAAAAAAACCAAAGCACCAGGCCCAAATGGTTTCACTGGTATATTCTATCAAACGTTTAAGGAAAAAAAATGATACCAATTCTCTACAATCTCTTCCAGAAAATAAAAGTAGAGGGCACACTTCCTAACTCATTCTGTAAAGCTAGCATTACCTTTTGGGGGTACCCCAATACCCAAACCATATATAAACAAGAAAGGAAAGCTACAGACCAATATCTTCTGTGAACATAGATGCAAAAGTCCTCAACAAAATGTTAGCAAAATGAATCCAACAATATATAAAGAGAATTATATACCACAACCAGTAGGACTTACTCTAGGTGTGTGAGGCTAGTTGAACATTCAAAAAAGTATTAATGTAACCCAACACATCAACAGGCTAAAGAAGAAAAATTACATGATCAAATGAATTGATACAGAAAAAACACTTGACAAAATTTCAACACATATTCATAATAAAAACTATCAGCAAACAGGATAGAAGGGGCATCCTCAACTTGGAAAAGAACGTCTACGAAAAGCCTACAGCTAGCAATATACTTAATGGTGAGAAGCTGGATGTGTCCCCCTATATTGGGAACAAGTCAAAAATGTTCCCTCTCACCACTGCTGTTCAACATTGCTGGAAGTCATAGCTAATACAATAAGACAAGAAAAGGAAATAAAAGTTATACAGATTGGGACAAAAGCATAAAACTTTGTTCACAGATGACATGGTTGGCTATGCAGAAATCCCAAGGAATCAACCAAAACAAAAAGTCCTGGAACTCATAAACAATTATAGCAAGGTCACAGGATACAAGGTTAATATACAAAAATTGGTTGCTTTCCTTTATACTTGTTTAAAATGAATAAGTGGAACTTGAAAATAAAACACAATACCATTTACAATAGAATAAAAACTAAAATGCATACGTATAAATCTAACAATATATATGTAGGATCAATATGCAGAAAACTACAAAAGTCTAATGAAAGAAATCAAACAGGATCTAAACAAATGGAAAGATATTCTGTGTTCATGGATTGGAAGACTTGATATTCTTCCCAATTCTTCTCAACTTGATCTATAGATATAACACAATCTCAATCAAAATCCTGGTAAGTTATTCTATAGGTATCAACACACTGATTCTAGAGTTTATATGGAAAGGTAAATGACGTACAGTAGCCAACACAGGACTGAAGAAGAACTACATAGTTGGAGGAATCACACTCCCAAATTCAAGACTTACTTTAAAGTTACAGTGACAAAGCATGGTATTGGCAAAAGGATAGGCACATAGAAGGTAGAATCAGAGAGCCCAGAAATGGACCTACACAAATATAGTCAACTGATCTTGACAAAGAATCAAAGGTAATTCAATGGAGATAGGATGGTGCTTTTAACAACTGTTGCTGGAACAGTTGTATGTCCACATGCGAAAAAACATGAGCCTTGACACAGGCTTTTGCAAAAATTAATTCAAACTGGATGATAGACCTAAATGTAAAACACAAAATATAAAATTTGTAGAAGAAAACATCAGACAAAATCGAGGTGACTTGGGTTAGCAATGGGTTTTTAGATACAACACCAAAAGGATGTTCCGTGAAAACAAACAATAACCACTAAAATTCAGAACTTCTGCTCTGAGAAAGTCACTGTTAAGAGAATAAAAAGTCATGCAACAGGCTGGGAGAAAATATTTGCAAAGAATATTTTTAGTTTTGAGTTGTAGAGTACTTTGTATATTCTAGATACAAGTCACTTATCAGATGTACGATTTGCACAAATTTTCTCCCATTCAGTAGGTTGTCTTTTCACTTTCTTGCAAGTGTCCTTTGAAGCATAGAAGTTTTTCATTTGATTATATCCAGTTTATATATATTTTTTCTTATGCTGCTCATGCTTTTGATGTCCCATCTAAGAAACCACCGCCTAATCCAGGGTTATGAAGATTTATGCCTGTTTTCTTCTAAGAGTTTTATAGTTTTAGCTCTTACATTTAGATCTTTGATACATTTTGAATTAATTTTTGTATCTGATTGAGGGAGGGGGTCAAACTTCATTCTTTTTGCAGATGGATGTCGAGTTGTCCCAGTACCATTTGTTGAAAGGACGATTCTTGCCCCATTGAATTGTCTTGGCACCCTTGTTTAAGATCAGTTGATCATAAATATGAGTGTTTATTTCTGAACTCTTGATTCTATTCCAGTCCTGAAGAGTTCCTCAGGATGCAGGACTTTTGGTGCTAAAACCAGGATAATCTGAGGCAAACTAGGATTTTGGTCACCCTACAGCTGGACAGGGCTTGACCACCAACCACTGCTCATATTCCTTTCTCTAATTCTCCTCATTCTACATTTCATTGCTTCCCAACCCCTCAACTACTGGATCCGTCTTTCTTTTGAATTATCACTATAGAAGTTATTGTATGCTCAAGAAAAGAATCCAAACAGCAGAGAAAAGTGCAAAGCAGAAAGCAAATGACTGCAAACTTCCATTCCTACTCTGCAGAGATAACTACTGTTATCTCCAAAAAAATTTTGACGCATACATGCATCTTTCCTTTTGAAAAGGACACAGGTGGAACTGGAACATGCATGCAGTTTCACAACCAGCTCTTAAAGCTGTCTAATGTCCACTTTATGATTATAACATCAGTTATTTCATAATACCCCATAGATCATCCTTTAAGTGTGTTGAAGGTCGGGTCCCCTGGGAAGCTGGCTCTGAGATGGTGATCTGCATGGAGTAAGTTTACCAGAGAGAGACACCTGTGGGGAGTCAGGAAGCAGGACTGAGCAAAGGGAGAAGTTGGACAGTGATGCAGGCACAACTGTGGCCTCAGCCAGCTCCACACTCCACTGAGGCTGGGGTGGCCCTTCAGGGCTGTGCTCAGGTGGCAAGAAGGCGAGGCCTCTATACCCCCCAGTGACCAGCCATTACTGGTGGCTGCCCCCAAGAAGGAGTGTACTTAGGTGAGGAAATCTCCAGCAGAGGCTGAGGGCTACGTGTCAGCAGCTGGGAGACAAGACCCTTCAGGCCTGAAAACATTAGGGTGGCACAGCAGAGCCCACTGCAGCTTGTCTCTAGATTTTTACTGTTACAAACAAGGCTGTGAATGCACCTTTCTCCGCAAGATAATGTATCTGCAAGGTACACCCCTGACTTGCTGGGTCAGGGGTGTGCATTGTGTCCCTCCCTTAATCATGGCAGCAGGCACCCCATCACAGGGCCATGGCTGCCTCTGGAGGGTGGCATTCCTCTCTCTGCTCAGATCCCCTGGGTTGATGGATGGGAAGGCAAGCTGTGTCCCTTCCCTGTAAGACACATCACTGTTGCCCCCACATCCCACGTGCACCAAAGAAGGTAACCCGGGGGGCCACACGGAGAATGGGAAAGGGTTTAGGCCCATTTTGTGATGAAATCCTGTTGGTTATGAATGTGCTTTAACATATATTACTGAGGCCATGACTTGATGACTGTCAAAGTCTTTAGCCTTTAAGTTTGCTAACAGGGGTCACCAGGAGGAATCAAATGCCTTGAAAGTAAATTTCTGGGCCTCTCAGTGGTTTTGGGGGTCTCGGGGGTGGAGCCGATAGAACAGGTAGGTCAGCTCTATCATGCAGGTACCGTATGGTAGACACTTGTGCCCATGTCCTTGCTATGGAAATGGACAGGGGCCACCTGGGGTAACACACCTCAGCAGGCTGAGGTTGAGATGCCAGCTTAGTCCCTGCTAGCTGGTGACCTGGCACACATCACTCACCACCTCTGAGCCTCGCTTTCCTCTTAAAACAGGAATTAAGAAAACATCTTTGGGGAGCAATGTGTGTGAACCAAGATAATGGGGCCTGGCGCACGGTGTGTCTCAGCAAATGGTAACTGCTAAAGTCATGGTTGTAACAACTACACTAAAGGCAGGCGCTGCCATCAGGGCACAGTGTGCTCCTTGCCATGTCAGAGCTGGTTCTGAGACTGCGTGACTGCGGGGCTGGGAAGACAGGGCCATCCTGAAGAGGGAGGTGGCTGGTCAGGCACCCTGGGAAGCCCCAAGGCCTGATTCACATGCCCACTGCAAGGAAGAGAAATAGGCCTGATATCAGTCCCCATGCTGCCACTTCTGGCCATTGCCCACCCCCCCCCCCCTTTCTTTGAATCCCAGAGTACCATGTTCTGGCGTTTGCTTTGGGACTGATTGTCCAGGCAACTCACAGTGCAGAGCCAGGGTGTGAATGCACCTGGTTCTCCACAGTGCCTTTCTGCAAATGAGAAAGGTGCCCCTTCTTCCAGGCTGAGCCAGCCCCGGGCCCAGACCCTACAGCTTGTTAAGCAGAGCACTGCCTGAATGAAGCCCCCCACACCTCTTCAGTCGGCAGGGACCAAAATGTCCAGCCCCACCCAGGGTCCCTCATAGTCTGTGCCCAAAATTATCACATGGAGATCTTTTGGAATATCCCATTTGAGATATGGTGGAGACTGAAATTCAAAATTGAAAATTTGGAAAGAGGAGCAAGATGCCATGGGCATAGGACTGAGCTGCCGCCCAGTGCCCTGCCCTGGGACAGACCAGGGACCCTGCACAGTCCCTTCTTCCCTACGGTCTCCCAAACCCTGTCCTGGGCATGGGCCCAAAAGGGAATATGACAAGCCCTACCCTTGAGGGCTTGCACCTAGAGGGAGACAGACAGCCTTGGACATCTGTCCTACCCTCTCTGATCCTCTGACACCAACTGGGTGTCCAACAATTCAATTCAAGTCAATTGTGACACTAGCCATCCAGAATCAGGGCAGACCCCACAGGTTATGGGCTCAGTCCCACAGGACTGCCCCCACTTCAGACACTAGTTCCAGCCCTCTAATCATGCCTTGGTCCTTCTGGATGCCAACTCCCATCCTGAAGCTCTCTAGGGGCCTGCCAAGAGTCACCTCAGTCGCATAGACTCAGCTATGGTTGAAAGGGGCTTGTTATGAATAACTAAAGACGCTCCTATCACTCAGGAAATCCAAGAGTTTTAGGAGCTCTGTGCCAGGAACCAGGGACAAAGACCAGATGTATATTTCCCATTACACACACCCTCCGTGTGAGTGTCCTAGAGGTGAGGACTGTGTTTCCCCCAAGTTGGACCCTTCCACAGTGCTCAGCACTGGGCTTTGTGTAGCACTGGTTATTAATAAATACGTACAGAGAGGAAGGGACGGAGTATCTGCCACCGTCCATGAAGGCCCAGAGATGTTGCTGTGAGTTCGGAATGGAGCTTCCATTCTAAAGGCAAAACCGTAACAAATGTCAATGTAGCACTTCCAGCAGCCACCATTTATTGAAAACCTTCCCAATTTCACTACCATTTAGAAGCTCCATCTACTTTTCACAAGTCTTCACAATGGCCCTGAGGGGTAGATAGTCCTGATGAGGCTCTGAGAGGCTAAGATTCTGAGGGCAACAGGATTCAGTCCCAGCCAGTTTCTTGCCAACACCCTGTCGGGTCTCCATGCCGGGCTCCTGGGCTGGAATCAGGACATGAGCAAGACAGAACTAAGAGGGCCTGGCTGGGTGAGTCTCCGTTATAACTGGATAGGACTGGGGGTGGGTGGGGTTGGCTGTTGCAGAGTAACAAACCACCTTAAAACTCAGTGACTTCAAGCAGTAAGCCGATGAGTCAGGCTCTCCTGGGCTCACGCGGTCTTTTGTGCTTGGCGGGCGCATCCACGGTGAGGATGGTCTTGTTCACATTTGTGATGGTTGCTGGCTGTCAGCTGGGGCAAACACTGGGTTGATGAAACCGCATGTGTCTCACGGATGCAGAGAGGCGTGAGGAATTTGGGAGATTTTTGCAACCAATCTACCACAAGAGGGACACAGCTGCTTTCAGGAATTGGAGGCTCCTTTGCCGGGGTCTCTCTTGGGGCTGAATTTCCTGGTGATGAGCTAAGCATTTGGGGAAGCACCTTCTGTTCTAGGTGACACGCTGTGTATGTATGAGTCCACTCCTTTTGCTGGAACCCTTGCTGGGGTGGCTGAGTGTGGATGGCCATGGAGCAGACTGCCTCCTGGGAACCTCGAGGCTCAGACACCATCAGATCTTCCCTCCCCCTGTTTGGCCTGGGCTGGAAGGAAAGCCCAGCAAAGCAGGTGTGTAAGTGTGAGTGTTGGGGGGAAGGCCCTCCTTTACAGAAAGGAGCAATGTGAGCACCATCTACTCCAGTTCCTGCTAGAATCAGCCATCTTCAAGCTGAAGGAAAGTTAGGAAAGCACTTCATGGTAGAAATGCTAAATAACGGCACCGGAAGGAATGGCCCTTAACTTGAGCATATTGTAAATATCAAGTGCGTGCTTTCAAAGCCATTTCGTGCATTGCAATGTGTCCTGGAGCAGTGTCGTGTTATGATTAGGATGTAAGTCCTGGAGACAGATGGACCTGGATTCAGTTCTCAGCCCCGCCCTGACTCCCACGTGACCTCCTTGAGGCTTCATGCCAGCCCCTCAGCCACACAGGAGGTCCCGATCGCGTCTAACTCGGAGTGGTCTGAACTAAAGAACCTATAAGAGTGCCTACTCCATAGTGTGTGTTCAATAAATGCGATTTGATAACAACATAAATCTTCATCCCTGCTGTTAGGAATGAGTCATGGGAAAGGAGCTCATTAGTGGAGACTTCCTCCATGACCTCTAACTCCCCAACAGCCCTGCGAGAACTGTTGTCCCTACTTTACTTGTGAGGGAGCTGAGGTTCAACACAAGCCACTTCCCAAGTTCTCAGAGCTACCCAGAGGCTGGTGAAGGACTTGAACTTGAGGCTCATGGGCCCCAGCATCTGAGTACTCTCCACGTGCCCCCCAGACCTCTCTGGACTGCCTCTTTCTAAAAGGCCCCTGCTCATCAGATACCAGAGAAGCACGCATCACACAGCATTGCCATGTGCTTTGTGTAGCTGTTTTACCTACTCTGCACTTAACCTTGTGGCTTAGGTGTCATTGTCTAGAGAATCAACATTATTTCCAGAGAAGAGACAACTGTTGTCAGGAACAGGGCCGCCTGTTAGGGTTAGGACATGGTGGAATCCCTTCACCCTAACCAAGCTGCTCAGCGTGCTTCTTTCCCGGTGACATGAGAACTCATCTTTCTCAGAGTTGGCTCCAAATAGCTCTCTTTCAGTTGAGCAAGTCATATTCTCTCACATCTGAAAGATGCCATGGAAGTTACCTTGTCCTAGTCCCACATTTTCCAAAAAAGAAGCTGACCTATAGAGGGGAAGCAACCTGGCGGGATGGGACTCAGAACGTTGGGATGGAGCCGAAATTTCAGGGACCAGGTGTTTAACACCTACATTTTCCTGGACTATCCAAAGAGGTGTACATATATCCCCTCATTCAATCCTCGCAGCTCTCCTTGTCAGATGTCCCCATTGCAAAGAAGCAGCAGCAGAGGTGAGGAGAGATTAACTGATTTGTCCGGGGTGAAGCTCCTCGCCAGCGGCCAGGCGGTGCTGGTGGCCTTGTGTGACTGCAGACTGATTCAAGAAGAGCAACCAAAAAATACACACGCCGACCCCGATATGAAGGAATTTTATTTCACATGGAGAAAAAAAGATTCTAACCACTAGTAATTTCAGGAAGTGGTATTTTGCTATTAATTTGACTTCCTGTTGAGAAATGTGAGAGCAGATGAGTCATAGTGACCCTCTGTGCCAGGTTCCTCTTTTTTTTTTTTTTGTGAGGAAGACCAGCCCTGAGCTAACATCCGTCACCAATCCTCCTCTTTTTGAGGAGGAAGACTGGCCCTGGGCTAACATCTGTGCCCATCTTCCTCCACTTTATATGGGACGCCGCCACGGCGTGGCTGACAGGCAGTCCGTCGGCGGGCGCCCGGGATCCGAACCGGCGAACCCCGGGCTGCCAAGCGCGGACTAAACCGCTGCGCCACCGGGCGGCCCCCAGGTTCCTCTTTTTAGGATGTGCCCCCAAAACATTCTCACTGGGGCATTTCGGTGTCAGCCCCGGGCCCTCCCTGGAGGTTGGACTTGGGTTCCTCGGAACCAGGTACTTGGAGATGGGTCCAGTTTCTTTAGCATCAGGGTTGCCCCTCTGCTCCAAAGGGTTCTGAAGGATAGAGGTGTCCCCTGACCTGGACAAATGAGGGGTCTGGTGAGCTTTCTGTCATTCGGTCCACTTTATTGTGTTTGGGGCAGAAGTGACACACCTTCTCTCCGCAACCCCTCCCAATCCCAACTTTCAACCAAGGCACCATTGCAAATTTGCCTAGCTGGCTCCATCATTCATTCCACGAATAGTTATTAAGGTCCCTGAAGACACAAAGCTGTACAAAGGATGATGTGTTTTCTGGAAGAACCAGCGAGAGAGTTAAGACATACTTACAGAGCTACAATCAAAACTGCTACCATGCAGCCTTCCCTCACGTTGCCACACAGAGACCCCAGGCTGCTCTGGCCAGTGCTGGGTGACCGGCTGGGGGCAGCAGAGAGCAGCAGTCAGTTCTAAGGCCCCTGAGCACAGAAGTGGCCGGGGCAGTCCACCTCAGGCTGAGTGAAGGCAGGAGGGGAGGGAAGAGCTCATGGTAGGAGGACCAGACAGACGGGGCAGTTCCCAGAGGTGGCCAGGCTAGGTCGGCGGGCTGGTGGTCGCTAGGGGTCCACAGAGGCACATTTGGTAAGTAGCCACCCTAGGTCCAGAGGCTTTTGCTCTTAAAGAGGGAGCTGACATGGTGACTAGACTCTCTTCCTGACCAGAGAAAGTATCATGAGGATAGACATGGAGTATGAGGAGGAGGGAGACCTTCCACCCGGTGGTGATGAGGAGCCCACCCCCCGTCAGCACAGCTCCACATCGGGCAGCAGCAGGCGGTGGCAGGGGAGTGGGGCTCACGGACAGCAGGGCTGGAGTGATTTCCCGGGCTTCACGGCCTGCGACTCCGTGACAATGGGCATGCGTGTGTGAGAGTGAGCCCGTGGCTATGTGTCAAACTGCACAGACACATGCACGTGTGGGTGGTGGCGCCAAGTTCCTGGGGGAGTGTGAGCACGTGTCTGAATGTGAGCGTGATCATGCGTGTGTGTGCAGGTGGAGTGAGTGTGTGTGAACAGTAGCAATCTCAAACGTCTTCCTCCCCTCTCTCACTAGATTATAGGCTCTTAAAAGGAGCAGCCCTGCTTCTCTGGTTTTCTGTTTAATAACTGGCATACAGGAAGGCACAGACCTGCATTTTGTGGAGGGTCAATGATGTACCAAGCATCTTGCCATATGCTTTAAATTCCTGATCTCGTTTAATCTCCGTAGCAACCCTGGGAGGTGGCTATGACTGCCCCCATTTCACAGCCGAGGTGACTGAGGCACCAAGAGATGAAGTGGCTTGTCCAATCCATTCCACCAGTGCACGGTGGTGCCAGATTTTGATCCCAGGCCTGTCTGGTTCTAAAGCCCAGGCTCTGTTCGTGCTATCACACCACCTCCCATAACACAGCAAACAGAAACCAAGACAGACAAGAGTTAATTAGATGGTAGAAGCTAATCAGAGCGTTTGGGTCTGCAGAGGGTTGACGGGAGCTGTGAGGCCTGGACGCTGGTCTTTGTTGTGTCCCAAGCTGCAACAGCTGCACATCGTGAGCAGCGGCCACAGTGAATGTGCCGCCGTCTCACTTCCTCTGAAGTCGCCTCCCACCTCTGCTCCCCACTGTATTCACACCAAGAAACTGCCTGGTGAGTTATGAAAGCTGTAAACAGAGACGCAACGTTTGGAAAGGCATGAAATCATTGGCTGAAACACGAGCCTCATGTGCCAAAGAGGACAGAGCAAACTGCAAGCTAGGGAGCAAACACTTCTGACGTGCATGCAATTACCTTCCTCAGTCAGGACATGGGTTGCTTTACAGCTCTTCCTGAAGATGTGTAATATAGGAATGGTTCTTTACCTACTGGTATGAAAATACAGCTTTCTGGCCCAAAATCTTGGGAAAGAATGAACAAGCAGTGGTGCTTCCCAGAGTTTATTGGGTTGTCAGTGCACAGCTGGTTCCTGCTCATCATGAGCCGTGGGGCTGCATGTCCTTATATAGTGTTTGGCAGTTTGCAAAGAGCTTTCACATACACAGCCTTCCCACCTTTGCATCACCCATTTGGAATAGGTAGGGCAGAAATTATCATCTCCATTTGATAGATGGAGGAACAGGCTGAGAGATGTTAAGGGACTTGCTCAAGGTGAATCAGATTAAGACTGGTGGAGCCAGGAGTCAGACTCAATCTCTTGCTCTTCATCTACTCAGCTTCCCACTGTGCAATGCTCCAGGGCTGTTTTCACCTGGCCACAGAAATCATTTCCATTTTGCTTTAGTAGGGGTCTCAATCATCTCTTGCCTAGACCATCCCAACCCTTCTATTCAATTCCCAGCCTCCAATACCCCCAACAGAGCCACCTTGCACTGCTCAGGAGCCATGCTGGGACATGAGGTAGACTCCAGGGTAGGAAGATGGATGAGCCCAGAGGCTGTGGGCGGGAGAAGGAGTGTTGGTTCTTTCACAGAGGTAAAGAACAACATGGATAGGGTGTAGAGTAGGGAGCCACCCCTCTGCCTGTAGACAAAGACATTTGGGACAAAGTTTCACATTGAAGTCAACATCCATGACAAGGTGTCTCCATGTGCTCTGGCCAAAATCACCACTGTGCTGGGGCTTGATGCCCGGGCTACATATTTTGGCTATTCTGGGTCCTTAGCAATTCCATATGAATTTTAGAATCAGCTTGTCAATTTCTACAAAGAAGTCATATGGGATTCTGATTGGGATTTTTTGGGAGAGTATTGCTATCCTCACAATGTTAAATCTTCCAATTCATGACCATAGGATATTTTCCCATTTTCTTAAATCTTTCTAAACTTCTTTCAATAATGTTTTGTACTTTTCAGAGTATAAGTTTTGCGCTTGTTTTGTTAAATTTATTTCTGCATATTTTATTCTATTTGATGCTATTGTGCATCTAATTGTTTTCTTTTTGATTTCATTCTCAGATTGTTATAGCAAGTATGTAAAAATACAATTGATTTTTGTCTAGTGATCTTATACCCTGCAACCTTGCTGAACTTGTAAAAGTTTTTTAGTGGATTCTTTAGAATGTTCTATATACAAGATCATGTCATCTGTGAACAGAGATAGGTTTACTTCCTTGCCAATCTGGATGCCTTTATTTTTTGTCTTGCCCACTTGCCCAGGCTAGAACCTCCAGCACAATGTTGACTAGAAGTAGTGAGAGACGATATCCTTTTAAATCTGTTGAGACTGGTTTTGTGGCCTAGCATTTGGCCTGTCCTGGAGTGTCTTCTGTGTCCACTTGAGAAGAATGTATGTTCTGCTGTTGTTGGGCAAAGTGTTCCATAGATGCCTGTTAGGTCTAGTTGGTTTATGGTATTGTTGAAGTACTCTATTTCTCTACTGATGTTCTATCCATTACTGAAAGTGGGGTATTGAAGTTTCCAATTACTATTGTTGCACTGTCTGTTTCTCTCTCAAGTCTATTTCTGTTTCATGGACTTTGGTGCTCTATTGTTAGGTGAATAGGTCTATAATTGCTCTATCTTCTTGAAGGATTGACCCTTTTATTCCTATATATTGGCCTTCTTTCTCTCTTTTAATAATTTTTGTCCTAAAGCCTATTTTGTCTGATTTTAGTACAGCCACTGCAGCTCTCTCTTGATTACTGTTTACATGGAATATCTTTTTCAGTCCTTTCACTTTCAATCTGTGTGTGTTGTTGAATCTAATGTAAATCTCTTTAGATAGTGTATTGTTGTTTTTATCCATTCTGCCCACCTCTGCCTTTTAATTGGAGAGCTTAATCCATCTACATTTAATGTAATTACTGCTAAAGAAGGACTTCTGCTATTTTGCTTTTTTTTCTATGTGTCAAATATCCTTTTTGTTCTTCAAATCTTCAATTACTGACTGCTTTTGTGTTAAATAGATATTTTATGGCACATTCTTTTAATTTCCTTGTTTCTTTTACTGTACAATTTTTGGGTTATTTTCTTAGTGGTTGCCATGGGGATTACATCTTAATTTATAACAATCTAGCTGGGATTAATTCCAACATAATATCAACAGTATATAAAAACTTTTCTTATGTATCTCCATTCCCCCCCCACTTATGTTGTCATTACCCATTACCTCTTTATACACTGTGTGCTCGTCAATGTAGATTTATTGTTGTTTTATGCAGTTATCTTTTAAATCATATAAGAAAAAGAGACATTACAAAGAAAAATACATTAATACTGTCTTAAATATTTACCTAGATTGTTCCTTTTACTGGTGTTCTTTATTTCTTCATGTGGATTTGAGTTACTGTCTAGTGTCCTTTCATTTCAGCCTGAAGGACTCTCTTTAACATTTCTTGTAGGGCAGATCTGCCAGCAATTAGCCATCTCAATTTTTGTTTATCAGAGAATGTGTTAATTGCTCCTTCATTTTGAAGTATGGTTTCGCCAGATATTGAATTCTTGGTTGACAGTTTTTCTTTCAGCACTTTGAGTATGTCATCCCACTGCAGGCAGAAGCGAGGCAGTAAGTGTGTACCAGATACTCACAAAGGGCAGTGGTGTCCACCCAGACAGGAGTTCGATTTTGAAACAGATGGGGATGAAATAAAGGGTGGAAGGAAAGAAGGGTTTGCCAGGGTGGGAGGGCCTCATCCAGCAGTGCCTTCTGGGTGAGCTGAGTTTATTGTCCATGGTGACCAACAAGAGCCTCACCCAGGGAACTATGACGACAGGCTGTAGAAGGCTGGAACCATGGTCTGGAAGGATCACCTGTGGTTTCTAGTCTGAGACATGCAATGATTAGCTTAGTGGCATAATTGGGGAAATAGGAAGGAGATGCCATCTGTGAGAGAATGGACAGGTGGGAGACTGCACCATCTGTGCTGAGTTAGGAGGGTCAGAAAGTGAGAGAGAAGAGGAATGTGAAATCATGGACTGAGAGGCATGACATGGACATCAGTTAGAATTCTGTGGGTTGCAAGTCACAGAAAGGCAACCCAAACCAGCTGAAGCCAGAAAAGGGAATTTAGTGGAAGTACATCAGAGATTTACAAAATCTTTTGGGAGCTGGAGAACCAGACTTGGAAAATGGGCAAGAGTGATGGTCATTCCAGAGGGCCTGAAAGCAAGAAGCACAAGGATCATCTTTTTGCAGGAATAGTGTGGTCAGGACACCCCTGAGGGCACCTCCACTGTGCTGAAAGGCACCATCGTCACAGCAGGACATTGTCACTGCTGCCAGTGTTGGGAGGTCCATTCTAACCATCTCTCAGTCATTTCATGACACACTTAAGATTACATCAAACCCAGGCAGGGGCATCTGATGGGCTGAGCCTAGGTCACACGGCTTCGTCCGACTGCCTGCATGGACAGAGCAGATCTCCTCTTGATGGCTTCCAAAGAGGGAGATGGTGGGGGATCCCTCCAACATAGCCCCAAACAAGTTCCATTCCATTACAACAAATGAGGTGAAGGAAAGGTGTAATTCTAAGCGTAGGGGAGACTTGACTGTGTCTGTCAACTTGGAGAAGAGAGCTAGTGAGGGAGGGAGGGGTTAAAGATGCAAAAGGAGGGGAAAGATTGGAAGAGCAGATGGAGGTTAAGAGCCCAGGGGGAGGGCTGATCCAGCAGGGGAGGAATCTTGACCTTGGGGAGAGGTGTGAGCTGAGAGAGAAGGCGCCTGGGAAAGTTCTGTTCTTTCCCTCTGCTCCAATCCCTGCCTTTCCACAACAAGCAGGTGTTTTCACGAGGGAGCAGACTTGTTTTTCAATAATGCAAAACTGACCAAAGTGGAGATTTATCATTTTCTAAAATCTGACTCTTTGGGGGAGGGGAAATCATTTCAGACCTGCTTCCTTGTTGGACCCATGTGAGGACAGCGGTTGCCATTCGAGCCTGGGCAGGCTGATGCTGGCCATCACCCCACACTGGGTCCCCTGCCTCTGCTTCAGGGGAAGGGTGACAGTTCCTTGGAACCTCAGGACATCATGTTCCCAGGACCCAGCAACCCACTAGTGAGGTCACATTTCCCTCTTTCCTCTCAGCCTCTGAGTGCCAGAAGCAGGAATTCCGCAGGGGAACCCGCCTGGCCCAGGGTGTCAGGCCCCGTGGGCTGGGGTTCTTCCTGCCACCTCCCACAGTGCCCTGAGGGAACCCCACACACCCACGGCAGGGCCTGGACCACTGTCAGTTCCACATACCCTCTAATAGGAGCTTTCCCCTCTGAGAAACCCACAGTGAGAATAAAATCTTTATCTGCAAGCTGCCCAATTAAATGGGGACCCCAGACGGTCGTCCAAGTGGAGCAAAGACTCTAGGTGAGTAGTATTTATCTGAACCCAACGTTTACAGACACTTAAAAATGAGACCTGTGAACTCCACAGAACCCCCGTGTGGCAGACACAGCTGAGCTGTTTAGATTCCCCTTTGGGAAAGGACTCACTGCCCAGCTGCAAGGAGTGGAGTCAGCTGACAGCCGCCAGCTGTTAGCTCTTTTGGGGTCAGCCTCAGCTTTCGAGCCAACTTCATGCTCTTCTTGGGTGGCCCCCAGCCAATGACTATGCAGTGGTGGCCGAGGCCACGCTCTTCTCGAGGAGGCCCACAGCCAATGACTGCAGGAGGCGAAGTACATGGGCCCAACCACCTCCACCCAAAGCCAGACCCCTCTTCTGGGCCATCTGCTCCGGAGCTCCCAGGGGGGCTGGCAGAGACACTGGCAGGTTTGCATGTGCTCTAACATCCCCTCCCACCCCAGTCCTGCTTCCCCCTCTTTCCTGAACAGGTGTTAATCTCTAATAAAACTCTCATGTCAGCGTCTGCCACCAGAGAACCCAGCTGGTACACCACTCATTCATCCACTCAACACACGCTGAGCACCCCTGGATATCAGCTGCCTGGACATTAGCAGAGTTAAAGGTGATGTGTGACAAGTGCTACAATGGAGGGTGGAACAAAAGGTTGTGGTATCTGAACCAACTCCCCCCAGACCAGGGCTGCAAGACTCAAGAAAACACACCTGAGGCTACAGGTCACGACAAAGGTGCTTTCCGGGCAAAGCCTCCCTGTTGAGGTTAGACCTGGTGTGTCTGGGTGGTTTTCAATGCCCAATCCTGGATTCTGCGTCTTTGTCTTCTGACTCTCTGCCCAGGATCCTGGGACACCAAAGACCCAGAAAAGTAGGAGTCCAGGGCTCTAGACCTCTTCTGGGGGCCTGGGCTACATATGGAAGGGTGTACGATGAACTGCAGTGTGTGGACAAGACTGAAATTAAAAGTCAAGCTAAGTGTCTGGAGGAGGCATTGGGCCAAAGGGCAGAGACAGACTTTAGGCCTAAGGCAACGGGATTGAGGCCAGGGACAGCGGGCCAGGAGACAGGCCCTGCCCTCTGGGACAGAGCAGCTTGCAGCACCCAAGTGCCCAGGGGTGAAATCAGGGATATGCTCGGAGCGCCAGCAAAGCAAGGCCACCAATGTGCCAGAAAAGTTCACCTTTGATGAATCCTACACATTTCACAATTTAAAAATCTAAAAAGAATATTTTAAATTCAGCATACTGTGAGTTTTGTGTATAGTTTATATTTAAATTGAGTTATAATATTTAAATTATGGGTTAATTATGGGTCATTTCAATTTTATATATTTGAACTACGGGTAGGTCTTAATCGGCTCTGGCAGGAGGCCTTTCAGGAGTTCCTGTGGCCTCGGGTGTCGGTGGTGAGGGAGATAATAAAGGTGCTGACCTCTAACCCTGGGGCACTGAGCAGGGAGGTGACGCTGGGACAAGGTCCAGAAGGATGTGTCAGAGTCTGGTGGGCAGTGGAGGGCTGGCAGAGTGCATATCCAGTGGGAAGGTTGGCGGTAGTAACAGAGGACCAACTGGGTAATGGCCCTCCCTCTCATGACCGTCCGAGATGTCTCCAGGTCGACAGTGGGGGCTCCACTCCACTCAGTCATTCAGGGACCCAGACTGCAGGGCCTCTGCCATCTTCTACGTGGGACTTCCAAGGTGGCCCCAGAAAAGGGTGACAAGCATGGAGGAGTGTTGTGGGGAGGAGTCCTGTGAGCCAGGCCTACAAGTGGCCACGCCACCTCTGCTCACACGGAACTGGAAGGAGGCTGGGCGATGCAGAACATCTGAGTGTGCCCAGGAAGGAGGGGAGAACAGATCTGGGTGGAGAGCTTGCATCCTCTGCCCACAGCAGGCAGTCACAGTGACTGGCGCACGCAGAGTGAATGTGCTGGGAATGGCCAGAGGTGTGCTGGTAAATGCCTAACAACCGGCTTTCCAGAAGGAAAAAATTTTAAGTCGTGATTGATAACATTTGCTTCTCTTCTTGGTGTAAATACTCCCACCACCATCAATTTCAAACTACCAGCATTATCACTGAACCAGGAGTTGGGAAGAGATGTGAGGTAGCAGCCTAATGTGTAGTTGTATTAGGGTTCTTCAGAGAAACAGAACCAACAGGAGATAGATATATATCAAGGACATATAAATCTCTTTATATAGATATATATCAAGATATTATAAGAAGGCATTGGCTTACACGATTATTGAGGCTGGGAAGTCCCAGGGTCTGCAGCTGGCAAGCCGGAGACCCGGGAGAGCCAAGGTAGTTCTAGTTGGAAGGTCAGCAGGCTGGAGACCCAGGAAGAGCCAGTTGTCAGTTCTCGTCCAAAGGCGGGAAAAAACCACTGTCCTGGCTCAAGGCAGTCCGGCGGGAGGAGTTCCTTTCTACTTGTCGAGGAATAAGAGGCGTGAACTGCAAAAGAGGCAAGAAGTTTATTTGGGGTCTCAAGAATTACAGTTCGAGAGACACAGATTCAAGGAGAAAAGCAAATGTGCTCCGATTATAGGAGAGGGGCTCAGGTTTATGGGAAAAAGGAAGATAAGTGGCAGCGAAGACGCGTTCATGGAGCTAGATGAGGTCAGGCTAGGCTTGTCTGCATGGATTGTCTTGAGGTTCGGTCATCCGGCAAAAGGCTGGACTTGTGCTTCATTGGTTGGTTAGCGATTCGGTCATCAGCAAAGTCCACTTTCATCAGTCCTTTCAAACAAGATATTCTCGTTCCTACTGACTTCTTGGAATGTTGGTGGCAGACATGGTGTCCATGCATAAGCCCCACTTCCTTAATGGCCTCCCAGCCCCATTTTAGAAGATTTGACATGTTTGTTACTCCATTTTGTTATCAGTATCCACTTACTCGTGGGAGGGTCAGCCTTTTGTCCTGTTCAGGCCCCCAAGTGACTGGATGAGGCCTAACCACGTTAGGGAGGGCAATACGCTTTATTCAGTCTACTGATTCAGATGTTCATCTCATCCAGAAACGCCCTCACGGACACACTCAGAATAATGCTTGACCAAACGCCTGGGCACCCCTGGCCCAGTCAAGATGACATACAAAATCAACCATCACAATGGTGTTCTCACCATACAGATAAGATAGAAGTCAACAACCTTAAAAATGTAGACAATAGTAAAATATACTAAAATAATTAGGAAGTAATGTGTGTTGAGAATGTATTACCTTTGTTTTTAATATAATTTATTTAATTGTAAGTTTATGTAATTTAATTTCTAATGATGTCTATGTTAAAATTGCAAAATTCTTGAAAATGTAACAGTCAGCTCTCACGGCTGTTGGTACCAGCCGGCTAGTCCAGCACACCACTGGGACGGACAGAAGTGACATGCGAGGGAACTGAAGCATCAGCTGCCTGGCGACAGGGACAGAGAGCACCGTAGGCAGGAAGTCAGGGGACACCGGTGCTGGTGACCACTACGCGGGCATCTCAGACTCGGGGTCGCAATGTTTCCCTCCTTTGCTTCTGAAAGAGCACACTCGGTCCTCCCTGCAGCTTCTGGAACAGGGAAGCAGGGCTCTGCCATCTATATGACATCTTGGTTAAAACTTAGAGGGGGCCGGCCGGGTGGCATAGCAGTTAGGTTCACACACTCTGCTTCGGCGGCCCGGGGTTTGCAGGTTCGGATCCCAGGTGTGGACCTACACACCACTCATCAAGCCATGCTGTGGTGGCATCCCACATACAAAATAGAGGAAGATGGGCACAGATGTTAGCTCAGGGCCACTCTTCCTCAAGCAAAAAAATAGCACTCTTCCTCACCAACCCCCCCCCCCCAAAATTAGAGAAAGGCTCACCCTCCTGGTGGCAGATTCCTCTCACCGTGTTCTATCACTGTGCTAGAACACATGGCTTTGCCAGCAGAGCCCAAACCCAGCCCCACTCCCCCCTCTACTGGACACCTTTGTGCAGTGCACAGGCTATATAACAGTACCTGTGACTGCATGGAGTGGAGCTGACTCCTGTTGAGGCTTGGGATAGAGGCCCCTTTCCACTTTCTGACTGGGAAACTGATTGGCAAATGTGCCCCTCCCTGAGAAGAAGCCTCCCTCTTGGGGTGACAGCAAGCAAAGACTGCCTCTGGTAGTCCCGGGCTCAGGGACATGCACTTATCTTCTAAAGTAGTGGTTCTCAACCCTGGCCACACGTAGGATCACCGGAGGAACTTTACATCCCCGGATCACCAGCATACACGCCAGACCAGTTAAATCGGAGCCTCTGGGGATGGAATGCAGAAACTAGTTTTCGAAGCTCGCCAGTGTGCCACCAAGGTTGAGAACGACTGATTTGAAGTCATTCTGGCTCTGGGCCAACGGTGCTGGTGGGTGACGATCCCACCAAGCAGTGTGGGCTTCAGCAGATGCCTTCTGCAGAGCTCTGCCCTCTCAGTCCTCTCCATCCACTCTTCAGTTCCTAACGGTGCCTGGCCCTGAGCAGCCCTTAGAAAGTGCTGAAATGATGCAAGGCAGGAAACCGGTGAGGGACACAGGACCACTGCTGGGAGGGGCGGTGCTGTGCAGGCAGGCGCAGGGCAGTGGGAAAGGAGCCATCTCTGTGTCTACTGCTAAGTGAGACCTGTGTCTCCCCTCCTTGGTGTCGGTTTCCCACCTGTAAGTGAAGGGAGTGGGGCTCTTTTTTCAAAGAAAAGCCATCATGTTCAGCGGATCCCCTTGCCCTGCTCTTGTCCCCACTCCTCCGTCCCTCCCCACAGCCCTAGAGGGACCTGGAGGACTCCCAGGGTCCTGCACTGCAAGGTTTGTAAACTTCAGAAAGGAGGGGGCGCTAACGTCCCTTCCAGCTGGACCCCATGGACCCCTTCCTCCAGAGACATACTGGGAACATGGTCTGAGGGCAGACAGAAGGAAAGTGCTACTTTGCCCCCCGCCCCGGTCCTCCCCTCCACCGCCTCCCCACCCCATTCTCGGGTGCAGAGTCTGGACTAGCTCCTGCCGTTTTCCCAGCTTTACTTCTGGGTTGCAGCCCAGAGCCTCTGTGGTTTTGTCCAATTCCAATGCTGATCCCCGGAAAAGCAGGCTGTAAGCACAGTGACTTAATGTCAACCGGGGGGGGGGGGGGGGGGGGGGACAGCTGCACAGGAAAAACGCCCCGGGGTGGTTTCTTAACCAAAACAAGTGTGAGTGGACCCAAACTGAGTCCTCAGGGCATTTTCCTGCCTCTGGCTTGGAGGAAGTGGTCCAGGCTGCATTACTCAGAGAGCTTCGTGATTGCTCAAGACGTTGTCACTGGCCACGGGACCTTGCTCTGTGACCCTGATGTTGACATGAGACTTCCCAGCTCTGTATCCTCCACCTCCTCCTGGGTGGCCTCTGTCCCAGCCTGACCCGGCCTCTACCTGGCCCAAAAGGGCAAGGAGGGCGAGTCTGTCGTTCGGTGGTGTGACTTGGATCTGCCCATCAAGTCAATGTTCCTCATGGGCTTCCTGGCCTGAGTGCTGGCTGAGGCTCAGGGCTGGGAGTGCGGGAGGGGCACTGGGCAGTCTAAGCGACACAGATAAGAGCCCAGGGAAGTGCTTAGTGGCTCCTTCTGGTGATAGAATCAGGACATTTCACAGGGGACTTGCTCAGAATGATCACGCTTGTGTAGCTGAAACGCTTATGGGAAAGGGCATTCCAGAGAGAGGGAACCGCTTTTGCAAAGGCACGGGAGCGCACAGGAGCAGGGGCTGCATGTGCAGAGGCACAGACACACACAGGAGCAGGGGCTGCGTGTGCAAAGGCACAGACACACACAGGAGCAGGGGCTGCATGTGCAAAGGCACAGAGGCACACAGGAACAAGGGCTGCATGTGCAAAGGCACGGGAGTGCACAGGAGCAGGGGCTGCACATGCAAAGGCACACAGGAGCAGGGGCTGCCCATGCGTATGGTTGTGTTACAAGAGATAGGTCACAAAGGAAGGCGTGGACAGTACCATGAAAGGCCTTGAATATTATATCAAAATACTTACTCATCCCTTCTGAGGAGTGGCTGAGGGCCAGAATAAGTGCCTTGATGCTGAGTAAGACAGCTTTGTCTCTATGGACAACGCTCTCTCCCTTCATCCTGGCCATTTGACCCAGCACATCCTGGTGAGTCCTTTTCCTCTGCAAGCCTCCCCTCCTCTGCATAGCCCAGACCCTGTCATCTCTAACATGGACTGCTGCAGGGGGCTGCAGGACAGCCTCCCAGTGGACCCCCAGCCTCCACACTCTCTTCTCTCCCAGTGACTAGAGTTGATTACACATCAGTACGACACTTGGGGATCAATGGACATAGGAGCACTATGAGGATTACGGAAGGAGCACGGCCATTCAAAGCAGAAAGGTCGTTGTTCAAACCCCTCGTCTTCCGACTAGTCTTCCAACTATTAAGAGAACTGCAAAGTGCCCAGGCCTGGAAAACCCAGCCCCAGGCCAAATGCCCAACAGGGCACATGGGTGAGTTCAGGGGCACAGAGGCTGGTCCTCACCATCAACAAGTTCGCTGAGGACTCTCACGGCAGGAACGGTCCACATGAAGTGGCTGGCATTTGGGTACTTAGAGAGACTGGCATCACAGAAAGAATAGCTGTAGAGACCGCCCTGGCTTCAGATCCGGGCCCTGACAGCACATATTGGGTGGCTCTGCGCAAGTTATTTAACGCTTCTGTGCCTTGTTTTCTTCATCTGAAAAGCCATGATAACAGCACCTGCCTCAGGGAATTTGAGAATTAAAGGAGATATTGAATATAAAGCACCAACCTCAAGGACACATAGTAGGCGCCTAATAAAGAACTATTACTCTGCATTTCTTGGGCAATTTTTAGGATCTTGAGGCTGAACTCCCCCAAAGCCCCGCTATACACTCTTTAGAATTATGCTAATGTTAAACAGAAACGTGGCAATTAGCAGAGATCCACTACTCATTGGCCAGTTGTTGAGATCCTACCACCTGCGGGCCCTGAACTAAGTGCGTCACGTGCATTCTTACTCCTGTCGCCGGGTTAAGGGGGCAGAAAAAGTGAACATCGCTAACAGGCATGTCCCTGCTGGTCCCCTCTCCTGGGGAGCTGAGCACTGCGGGCCGCGGGCTCCTCTAAGACACACCTGTCTTTCCACGGTCGGAACCATGCGCTCCTAAACGGCCTCCTGGGCCTTCTCGGTAGGAAACACGACGAGAGCGGGTCCCATTCGACGGGCCCTGGAGGGGTCTCGGGCACCCTCTCGCCGAGAGCGCTCTCCCGCGGGGCCTCGGCGGGGCGTGCCGGCCGCGGCGTGTGTTTCCCGCGGCCCCTCGTGGTCTCCGGCCGGCGGCGCTCACCCCGACCGGCCCTCCCCGCGCGGAGGGCGGACCCGCTCCCGCGACCGTCCGACCGCGCGGCGCCGCCGGGACCGCGCTCCGCCGGCTCGGCCGCCCCGCCCTCCGCGCGGCCCCGCCCGGCCGCCGAGGGAGGAGAGCCCGCCACGCCCGCCCGCTCGCTCGCGGCTGGACGGTGCCGCGTGCGCTCCGGCCGGGCGGAAGGACCGCCGGGCCGCCCCGCCCTGGCCCAGTGATTGATCAGCAGCGGTTACTGAGCCTCTTAATGATTCGCTTGGATGGGAATTAATTCTGGGATGGATAAATAATGCATTGAGGTTCATGTAGTCCAAGGCAAGCCGTCGGTCCGGAGCCCGGAGAGGGAGCCGGCTGAACCTCGCCGGCGACGTCCGCGGCCATGGGGGCCCAAGCGGGGCATGAGGGACAACTGAGCCAGAGGAGGAGAAAAGGGAAGTGGATGACAGCATGACCGGCCCAGCGACTCTGGCCGGGCGGTGGCTGGAACATGCTGAGCCCAAAGATCAGGCAAGCCAGGAGGGGTAAGTCCAACTTCCCGGGGCGGATCTGGGCACAGTGTGCGTCTCCTGGCGGACATGCGGGGGCACTCAGCCGGCTGCCACGCTGGGGGCCAGAGGGGGCAGTCACTGGTGACCGACGTCCCTTTTAGTGACGCTTCTCCGGAGTCGGTGGGGGTCAGACCTGCGACTGCAAAAGGGCGATGGCTGGCCTCATGCCCAGTGGGTTTGCAGGCTTCACCCCATATTCCATGTTTTACAGAGTCCTTGGGTTGCTCGAAGTGACCAGGTGACAACTTTGGGAAAACTTTGTTCTTTTACTGAAAGGGAAAAATGCTCGATGCTCAAGATTTGCCCCAGCGGTCTGGACAGAAGTGGCCCTCACTCGGAAGGGCAATGCCCTGGCTCATCCAGACAGCCGGGTCCAAGTGAGGGTCCTCCTTCCTGCCGCCTGGGAGGCCTGCAGAGCAGGCCCTGCAGGAGCTGCTGCAGCTGGGCTGCAGGAAGCAATTTCTCAGGCGGGCTGGAGGGCGGCAGGCGCTCCCCCAGGAGAACTCCTAGGAAGCTGTAGGGCCTGGAGATGGGGAGGGGGGCTGCAGATCCAGAGATAAGTAAGAGATGGGAGTTGAGAAAACCTTGCAGGGAGTTGGGAAAACCTTGCAGGCGCTAGCCCCAGCCAGCCTGTGTCCCTGCAGAGTGGCCTGGAGACTCAGGACAAGTCCCGGGGCTAGGGACAGCATTCCCCTGGACAGCAGCTTCTTGGCCAGCGCAAGTGTCATTTTAGATATTATCTATTTTTTAAGAAAATAGAATGTGTCCTTTCTGACGACCAGTGTCTGTGGAGGCCTGAGCCTCCCTTGTGAGCAATGAGCATGAGGACTGGTGGTTTGGCGGTGGGGGGAGCATCTGCCTCGAGAGCTTGGGAATAGTGTGAGTCTCACCTGGCATGTGTGGCAGGGACCCTCCAGCCTCCTGCGAACGCGCGGCCAGCACACCCATGTCATTAGCACTCCTCGGGCGCTTGGATGATTCTCCCAGGTGGGCCAGCCCTCCAGAGTGTGGTCAGAGCCATCAGGACCCCTCTGGGAGGTGCTCCGGATAGACTGTAAAGTGGGCTAAGGAAGGCTGTGCATGGCTCTGCTGAGGGATGGGGTGCAGTCTGGTGACCACCCTAGGGATGGGCCAGTCCTGGCCCTTTGAGAGAGCTTATGTCTACCCTCCCACTCCTGTGTAACGTGCCAGCCACCGGCCACACGTGGCTATTGAGCACTTGACGTGTGGCTAGTCCAAATTGAGAAAAATACACACAAGATTTTGGCTTGGCAAAGACACAGATGATGACTTGGCAGGAAAAAAAGAATGTAAAATATCTCATTAATAATTATTTTATATTGATTACATGCTAAAATGACAATATTTTGGATATATTGGGTTAAATAAAATATATTGTTAAAATTAATTTCACCTGTTTTTTCTTTTACTTTCTTTTAATGCAGCTACTAGAACATTTACGGTTAACGTATGTGGCTCACATTGCATTTCTATCGCACGGTGCTGGTCTAGAGCGTGACCAGTGCTTCAGCAAAGGGGCTGTCATGAAGCCTGCCTTTGAAATCCCAGACTTCTGACGAACAGTTGTTCTAGGTCAGTGGTCCTCAGCCAGGAGCAACTTTGCCCCCCAGGGGACATTTGGCAATGTCTGGAGACATTTTCGGTTGTTCCAGCCGAGGGGTGCTGCTGGCACCTAGTGGGTAGAGGCCGGGGAAGCTGCTAAACATGCCACAAGGCAGAGGACAGGCCCCACAACAGAGAATTATCTGGCCCCAAATGTCAATAGTGCTAAGGCTGAGAAAGCCTCTACTAGATGATTTTATCTGGTAAGATATGTTAAAAGTTGAAGTTTATGGTGCTATTCCTCAGATACTAATAAGATAATCACTTACCCACAAAAATGTATGATCATAAACCATGGCAAGGGAATATACCACAAATGAAGCATCCAGAGGAGTAAGCGGTGCTTGAGCTATAAGCTGAAGAATGGCAAGGAGCTGCTGGGCAAAGGGTGGTGGAGGGAGAAGGCCGAGTTCCAGGCAGGGAACAGCATGGGCAGAGACCGTGGGAGGGGAGAGGTGCACAGGGCCAGGAGGCTGGAGCTAGGGGCAGGAAGGGGCAGCAGGCACAGCAAGGGGCTGGAGACCAGGTCAGGAATTGGGTCACACAGGGTCAGGCTTGCAACTTGTTAAGGAATAACTCTCCCTAGGGACATTTTTGGAGAAATACAGACCAAAATTGTATATACGTGCCTTAAAGAAGTTGGGCTGTGGTAAAAAGAACTTCCATCAAAATGCATCCCACATTGAACCTTTTAGGAGCTGAGCAGGATACAAGTTATAAACGCAGCAAGTCATAGTATGCAAATCACAGCCCCTGGTATGCAGACACCGCCTTGTCCACTGCTGCAGACTGTGCATGTTCCAGATACACTTCCGGACTACACCACTGCACACATATGCTGGGCTGCATGAAAAAACTGGGGTCACTTTCTGGGATAGCTAATAAAATCATCCTCACTCAGCCAGCTCAGAACCTCTGGGGTCTGGCCAAAAGGCTGCTCTACAGATAGGGGCTTCCCAGGGACCCTTCCCTGGGTCACATTGGCTGTTAGCTTCCTGGAAGGTCCCCATCTAGGCCAGCCCTGAGCGAGCGGCCAAAGGCTGCCATCACACCCTCGTGTCTCCTTCCTGGGGACGGGGAGACGCCACGATTGAGGATCTCCCGGGGAAAACCCCGCTGTCACGTATCTGCAGATAGAACTAAGTTTGGTCAACTGCCGTGTCCTGGCTGAGCTCAACTTCCGAGTAGTTAGAGACAGATGCTGTCCACACACACACAGACGCACACGCACACACAGACGCACACGCACACACACACACAGGACAGTAATAATTCCAAAGAGTAGGGAGGCATCCAAACCAGCTTGAAATGGCTCAAAATAGGCCAGTAAATTCAAACAGTGGGCTGTGTTTTAAGTGCATCACACAATTCAAACTGATTTCAGGAAAATGGTCCAGATTGGTTCAAGCCAGCACATATTAGTTCACCCAGCTCAAACTGGTCAATAATGCTATGATTCGAGCTTGCCCTTGCCTCCTTAGGACCAGTTCAGACTCATCCTAGTCATCATGGCCTGTTGAAGCCAGGCCAGGCTGTTTGGAACCAGGTGTGACTGGCCCTGCCCCACTCCGCTCCCAAGGAAGGGTCCCTTCCAGGGAGCCTTTCCTTGACACTGTGCCCCCCGCAAGCTCTTCCTTCACTGAGCCTTGTTGCCATATTCCCAGGGTAGGAATGGATGAGACAGCTCTCACCCCTGCCAGTTTTCCCAGAAGAAAAATAGGATAAATTCACTAAAACTCTGTGAATTTATTACATCTACAGTGGAATGAGTCACAAGTCTATGTGCTCTGTGACACTCTAAAAATTGCAATTTGTTTTTCAACATCATAAATAAAAACATAAGATAGGTGCTCTCTCTCCTGGGTGTGACGTGGGTAGTGTTCCAGGGGGAGGAAGGGCAACAGAGCCCCAGGCTATACCCTCATGCCCACCACCACGTGCTGCGCATGCTGTGCCTTCCACGCGCCCTCCTCTGCTCACACGGCCCCCAGGGGCACCTGGTTAGAACTGAGTCTGATTCATCTCCATCTCTCCAGGCCATAGTCAGAACAGAGCCCCAAAATACTTGACCCTGATGCCATTCCAGCTGGTTGGGATTGCTCCCCTTTCTGAAATCCCACTGTCACAGGGCTTGTTTCCTCAAAGATTTGTTTATTCCTCCAGGCTTGATGGAGGCCTCCTCCGTGCCCATTAGCACCACCCAGCATAAAGGTTTGTTGCTCTGGCCTTGCCCTGTTCCACGAGGATGAGGCATGGGAGGCAGCCCTTTTGTTTTACCTCCAAGGAGCTCTTGACTCTGCCTGTTTTACTCGTCCTCATGTCCTCATCCTCCCCCAGCCATCGTCATCTCTAACCTGGACTATGGCAATAACACTCTGCCCCCCACCACCCCCGTCCATTCGCCACTCCAAAGCCAGAGACATCTTTTCAAATGTGCATCCAGCCATGCATCCACCTCCAGCCTCCTCCTCCAGCCCCAACTTGAAATCCTTCATTGGCTTTCCCATTGCTCTTTGGGTTAAAATCCAAAACTCTTACCATGGCCCACAAGGTCCCCCTTACAGTCCACCCACTGCCAAACTTCCAGCTTCCTCGCATTCTCCAAGCTCCAGTCACACTGGCCTTCTTCCTGTTCCTCAACTGTTCCATGAGCTCCTACCACAGGGCCTTGGCACACCCTGTTTCCCTGCCTGGAATGCGTCTCTCTCTCTCTCTCACATACACACACACACACACACAGACAGACACACACACACACACACACACACACACTCCTTAATTCCTACTCGCCCTCCAGCTCTCAGCCCAGTCTAAGCTGGGCCCTCTGCTCCAGGCTCTCTTTTTCTTACAGCATTTTCCTTGGACTAATTATAGTTGTACACTCCTGAGTGGGATTATTTGGTGAATATCTGTCATTCCACCGGACTGTGAGCCCCATGAGGGCAGGGACCATTTCCGGTTTTTAACATCATTATATTTCAGTGACAGGCACCTGGTGGGCACTCAGTACATATATGTTGAATGAATGAATGAATGAATGAATGAATAGTGAGGAAAGCATTAGCCTGTGAGGCTGAAGTACCGCCTCTGCCCTAACTGTTCCAGATCCTTAGGAAAGTCAGCCCCTCCCTGACTGACTTATATGTTGCAAATATTTTCCCAATTTTGGGCTTGCCTTTTATTTTTATATTAGGGTCTTTTTCCCCATAAGTTTTTAATTTTTATGTCATGAATCTGTCAATATTTTCTTTTAGAATTTTTGCCTTTGTTTGGAGTACGTATTTCAAAGTAAAATCGATGTTGCTCTTGAGGAGGTTCCTTCTATTAGAGGAGGTCGTTAGACTGAGGAGCAAAGCTACAGCAGCGCTAGCTGTCTTCCTCGGCGGGAGGGTCCGTGTCTTGGAAGCCTTGATGGATGTGCAGAGCCTGGTCAATACTTTGAGGATGGAGAGAGAAAGCTCTGAGTGAGATGAAGTACTTGCAGTGGCTTTAACGCTCTTGATTTTCCCACAAGAAAGTAAACAAACATTTATTGTGTTTCCTCCATGCTCCGGCATTTCCATTGAACTTATTTAATTCTCATGACTACACTAGGATGAGGCATCGGTATTTGCATTTTAACAGACATGGATGGAGAATCATGGGTGCCCTGACAACAAGTGGTGGGATTCATATTCATGTCTGTCCAACACTGAGACCTCTGACCGCTCTCCCTAACCCAGCGCAGGGATTCACACTATCTGAAGACCGCTGCCAGTGGCCCTGCGTGTCTCCAGGGGGGATACAGAGTCCTTGAGTAATACGATGCAGTGATATTTTTCAGAAGATGCCCACTGCATATGAACACATGGAGATTAGATTTAGACAGCTGTTGGGATATTTAAGGTTGAATTATTAATGTGTAGTAGAAAACTAAGCAAATGAAAAAACAAGGCAATTATAAACTCCAGGGAAAGCAAAATGTAATGCATGAAAGGAAAGATTATTATACGATACTACGTAGTTCAGCTGGGACTAGAATAGTACTAATAATGCAAATTCTGCATATTGATCAAACCAAAATTACAGTATAACTATACTGGGAGGATGGGGTGGGTGCTTATGTGTGGTAGGGGCAGGGGAGTGAGAGAAATAAAATCCTCACCTTCCATAGTGAGACATCAACAGATAATACTTAAAAGGGAAAAATCAGCAAGTGATTTGGCATAAAAAACAGACACATAGATCAATGGAACAGAATAGAGACAAGCCCAGAAATAAACCCATGTATATATGGTCAATTAATTTACAACAAAGGAACCAAGAATATACAATGAGCAAAGGACAGCCTCTTCAATAAATGGTGTTGAGAAACTGGACAGCCACGTGCAAAAGAATGAAACTGGACCCTTGTTTTATACTATACACAAAAATCAACTCAAAATGGATTGAAGATTTCAATGTAAGACCTGAAACCATAAAACTGCTAGAAAAAACATAGAGGGTAAGCTCCTTGACATTGGTCTTGATGATGATTTTTTGGATTTGACAACAAAAGCGAAAATAAACAAGTGGGTCTACATCAAACTAAAAAGCTTCTGCATAGCAAAGGAAACCATCAACAAAATGAAAAGGCAACCTACTGAATTGGAGAAAATAATTGTAAATCATATATCTGATAAGGGGTTAATATCCAAAAGATATAAAGAACTCTCACAACTTAATAGCCAAAAAAACTGATTTAAAAATCGGCAGAGGAACTGAATAGACATTTTTCCAAAGAAGATATACAGATGGCCAGCAGGTACATGAAAAGGTGGTCAACATCACTCATCATCAGGAAATGCAAATCAAAACCACAATGAGATATCATCTCACACCTGTTAGAATGGCTACATCAAAAAGACAAGAGATAACTGTTGGCGAGGATGTGGAGAAAAGGGAACCCTTGTGCACTGTTGGTGGGAACTTAAGTTGGTGTAGTTACTATGGAAAACAGTATGGAGGTTCCTCAAAAAATTAAAAATAGAACTACCACATGATTCAGCAATCCCATTTCTGGGTCTGTATCCAAAGGAAATGAAAACAAGATCTCAAATGGATATCTACACCCTTATGTTCATTGCAGCATTATTCACAATAGCCAAGATATGGAAACCAAGTAAATGTCCATCAATGGATGAACAAATAAAAATATATATAATGGAGTATTATTCATCCATGAGGAAGAAGGAAATCCTGCCATTTGCGACAACATGGATGGACCCTGAGGGCATTATGTTGAGTGAAATAAGCCAGACAGAGAAAGATAAATACTGCATAGTATCACTTATATGTGGAATCTAAAAAAAAAAAGGCCAAACTCATAAAAACAGAGTATAAAAGTGGTTGCCAGGGGCTGAGCGTAGGGGAAATAGGGAGAGGTTGGTAAGAGGGTACAAACTTTCAGCTGTAAAGATGAATAAGGTCTGAGGATCTAATGTAAAACATGGTGATTATAGTTGATAACATTGTACTGTATAATTGAAATTCTCTAATAGAGTAGAACTTAAATGTTCTCACATTTAAAAGAAAAGATAAATATGTGAGGTGATAGATGTGTTAATTAACTAGATGGGAGGAAACCAGACAAAAGTGGCAATATATTAATACTATTTAGAAATACAGAGGTAAATACCAAAGGAACCAGCTAAAAAGTTTGAAAGTGGCTGCCTCTGGGGGGTGGGGAATGGAAGGGGGTGGAAGGACAGGAGACTGCCAGGTTTCACCCCAAGGCTTGCGGGACTCCTTGAGATGTGGTTGAGAAGTCCCCTGACCTGGAGGTCACCTGACCTCATACCAGTTCAAACCGGAGGGTTGTTCAGAGGGAAGTTTCTGCTCTTAAGGGGTGACCCTGGGATTCACAGTCCTTCTCTGACTGCTTGGTTCTGAATGATGTGGCCTTGCAGGTATGCCCATGGTGACTCCATGCTGCCTCCTGCCCAGGCTTGTCAGGTACTCTGAGGGTTCCCTAAGACAGACCACCTTGGGGCCCTGAGAATAGGACAGCAAAGGGACAGTAACCTCATCAGGTGATTAGGCATCTGGCTTTGCCTGATATTCAGAGAGAGGACCAAGGGGTAGCAGAGAGGTCAGTGAGGTGCGCCAAGGAGGTGGTATATGACAGCAGTTCTTAGAAGGTGCACTTAGGGTCTGGGCCAGAGCTTGGCCAGGGACTGGGGGCCTCATAGACAGGAGCCTGCGGTGGAGAAGGAGGGCCACAGGAGACTCACCCAGTGACCTCCTTATTCCAGGCCAGGCCCTGGCACCGCTGCTCAGAGCTGATGCCTTCCCCAAGGGCTCCGATGCCCAAGCCTGGATGTCCTCCACTGCTGGCCAGGCCTTCTACCCCACACAGAGGACGGAGCTTTCTCCTATCTGTCCCTTCCAGAAGTTTGCTCAGAACTGAAATGAAATTGCAGAGGCCCTCAGATCAGCAAAAGATGTAGGAGAAGTCCAGGGACCTGATTAGAGGAAATAAAAATTCCCGATTTGAAGATCCTTGAACAACAGTGGCCTCAAAGTACATTGCAGTCTGATTTTTTTGAATACTGTTTATTCTAGGATTTTCACTGCTCATTTCTGATATTTTTTCCTTATTTTTGTAATTGAGGCATAATGTGCATATGGTAAAATGTACAAATTTTAAGTGTCCAACTCAGTGACCACCACCCAGATCAAGATGTAGAGCATTTCCTGTAACCCCAGAAAGTTCCCTCCTGTCTCTCCCCAGTCCCTCCTCACACCCAGACTGACACTCCTGATTTCTGTCACCGTCGAGTGGTCTTACCTATTCTTAAATTCCACATAAACGGAATCGTAGGGTCTGACTCTCG
This sequence comes from Tapirus indicus, assembly GCA_031878705.1. NCBI lineage: Eukaryota > Metazoa > Chordata > Mammalia > Perissodactyla > Tapiridae > Tapirus > Tapirus indicus. The sequence goes on from CM062921.1 coordinate 80,584,401, forward strand.
TTACCAACACATTGAAGACACAGGCAGTCCTTCTACTGGCTACTTTAGGGAAGGAGGGACAGTGAGGAAGTATCTGCAGACTGTTTAGGATGTGCTGACTGTGTGCTGGACCTTCCATTTACATGCAAACATCCCATTTTAATCCTTATACCAACCCTATGAGTCAAGGGAGAAAATGGAGACAGAATAATTTAAGTGAAACGCTCAAAATTGCACCACTAATAAGATCCGAAGCAGTTTCAACATAGGATTCTGAGACCCGAGAAGCCTCCTCTCCAAATACAGCCCCTTCCAGAGGCTGGTGGCGGCCAGACGGTGTCGCTGAGCAGCTTGGGCCCCAGCGGTGCGAGGATGTCTGATTCCTCCCGAGCACCTGTTGCCATGGCAGGTATTCACAGCGCTACCGCCAGGTGCAGGGGCAGAAACAGAAGGTGGGGTCGTGCCACCTGCTCTGTCTTGGTCCATCTCAGATTGTTCAGCTGAAAGGCAGTCTGGCCGAGCAGGAGGCTAGTGGGAAAGGGGTGGGAGTGGGGTAGCTGGGACGAGGCGGGTGGGAATGCTGTGGACGTGCCCTCAGTAGGGGGTGCCAGCAGTGCTGGCCATGGGGGCAAAATTGTGTGGTGGGCTCAGGAGGGCCTGGCCCCATCCCTCTGGTGATGCTGAGGAATCCCAGCCTTGCCTGCTATTTTAGTTCAATTCGCCACATTTCTGACAAAGTTAGCCAGCTCAGAGACTGTAGACCCAGATGCCTTCACCTCCCTGTTTGCATTAGGAATCAGGTACATATTTAATCCCTCGTGCACTGACCAAACAGTTAATAATAACAATAACCAGAGCTCCTGTCTCTTGAACGTGTGTTACCATGCTATGAAACCAGCACAACTCACAAAGAAGCACCTTTATCTGTGCCCGCCACTGTCCCGGGGTGCCGGGCCTCCCCCTGTCCTGCCTGTCCAGGCCCTGTGACAACTCCGGGGACTCCTGAATAATGAGATGCACTAGAGTCTCTTTCATTTGCAAATACAAGACCAGTTCGATATTTCCACATCTGTCCCAGGGCCGCATGATTGATTTTCACCCACCTCTTGGAGAGCATGCTTCCTGGTCTGGCCCTCGCTTTAGAAAGTCGTGTCTCTTGTGTCTTGGCAGCCTGTTGGAGCTTTCGTTTTAATGTCCTGTTACACCTACCATGTGTACAATCTCCCTTAATCCTCAAAAGACCCCTATTGAGAAAGAGGCCACTGTTGCCCCATTTTTCAGATGAGGAAACTGAGTCCCAGAGAGATTAAAGAACTTGCCAGCCAGGGAGGGTACCCAGCCAGGAGTGGCAGTGCTGGGATGCGAAACTCGAAGGCCCTTGAACACCCTGCACTTTCTCTTATTTACGCACCAGCCCCTATCCAGGCAGCAGGAGAGGAGAGCCGTCCCAGGTGGAGACAGCCTCATGTGTCAAGACCCAGAGGCACATGCGCTGGGCGTGGCCCCTGGTGTGGCTGCAATGCAGGACAGCAGTGGGGGGACAAAGTGATATGGCCAGGGGAATAGACTCGTCCCACATCCAGGTAGGGCTTGCAGCAGGGTAGTGACGTGGCTGGGCAGAGCATTAGACAAGGATGCTGGCTGCAGTGTGGGCAGTGGGTCTGCGGGGAAGTGACTCTGAGGGCAGGGAGAGAGTGGACATCCAGTAAATGCTGTGGGAGCAATGGTGTTCCCCATCCGCCATCTGCAGAGGGTGTGAGGGGACGACAGGGTCATTGTCAGAGCTCGTTTCTGAGAGCACCGAGCCACTGCCAGCCAGGCTCCTCTGCTGCTGACCACTGCCCGGCCCCCAGACTGCCAGTCTGTCTGCTGCTGCCTGAGGCCCATGTGCCAGGAGATGAAGGTGGCGGTTTGTCTCCTGGAGAGATGCTCTGTGAACTTTCCCTCCTCCCTCCTCCTGCCTCTCCTCCCAGATCCCAGCTCACGGGAAAACTGCGTTCTCCCCGTGGAAGGTGCCCAGAGTTCATAGTGCCAGCCCTCTCAGACACTCTAAGGCACTACCAGATGCTGGGCCAGGGGTGCTCCAGGCTGGACTGCTGAACCCAGAGAACTGGAGAATTGGCCATGACCTTACTGTTTGAAGGTGGGAATAAATGATTTATTTGCAAGACAGGCCTGAACTGGGTTAGGCCTGGGCCAGGAGGCTGCCTTGGGTTCCCCCAACAAGACAGCCAGAGACCTGCCCGGCCTCTGCCGAAATCGTCAACAGCCTCAATGATTACTTAACCCAGGGTGGAAAATGTATTGATCTAAGCTCATGGCTTGTAGGCCAGCAGAAAATGAAATTTATAATCGATATTGAATTACATCGACTCCACCGATCCCAGACTCTGGTGAATGGCCTGATAATCTGCGCAGGAGCAGAGGCAGCAAGCCCAGGGCCAGCTGCTCTCGGACAAGGTCCAGGAGAGGGGAGAGAGGCTTCTGAGGGGCTCAGCCCGCGGCAACAAGAGCAGGCTAACCACCGTTCACTCAGCGCTGCCTCGTGTACAGCACTTTCAAAACCCCGTTCTTCTCATCCTCACCACAGTCTGGGACGTGGGCAGGGTTTACAGTTTGCTCCCATTTTATAGATGGAAACCTGGGGCTCCAGGAGGCCAACGGGGTAGGGCCTCCGAATCCTGTGCCCCTTCCGTGACCTCACACGGCCTGTGTGCGCCCACCACCAAATTAGGAAACACAGGAGAACCGCAGTTCTGTGTTTCGACTCCCCCGCTGGCCGCTTCTCTGATCACAGGACCGGCATCAGTGATCTCCTGCCCTTTAACCTTTTCGTCGTGTGCAAACAGGCCATGGGTAGGAGAAATCCTGTTGGTAGATTTCTTCCAAACCAAGAAGATCATCTACAGAGGCACAAGGTCTCGTGGATTTGATCTTTCCCATCTTCCTTGAACTTGAGGCCTCCTGTCTTGTGGTCGTTCGTTCATTCAACACGCGTTTATTGAGAGGCTCTGGGCTACAGTCTAGGGATTCGAGCACGAGGAGGGCACCTTCCCTGGCCACGAGAAGCTCCCAGATCAATACAGCGTAGAGGGATACATGTCCGGCCAGGGGTGTGTGCCAGTTACGGCGGCATAATGGATGGCAGTAACCCCTGTGCCCCAGGCGCCTACTAGAGGAGTCTTCACACAGCAGGAGACAGCTGCACTGATGCTTCCAGAGTGCGTGAGGGCTCATCAGGCTGGCAAGCAGAGAGGGGCAGGGATACAGCACAAAATGACCCACTTGGGGACCCGTTGTTAGTTTGGAAAGAGTGAGGTGTGTGCTGTGAGCAGGAGGTGAAGCTGGAGACCCGGCTGCTCACCAGCTCACAGAGGCCTTCTCGTCCTCTCGACTTTGTACCCGTGTCAACAACGGCTAAAAGGGGGCACAGCCTCTTCAAAGGAGACGCAGCAAGGGGGACCCCATGAGGGATGATGGGTGGAGGTCCAGCCATAACTTCCCGGGTTTGACCCCATGCTCTCTCACCCTGCACATCTTCCTGTTCCCCCTGCTGAGCACAATTCTTGTCCTCCCAGTCTTCCATAGTGTGGGGAAGGAAAAACTTTTCCTCTACCCCCTTAAGTTCTGAGCCTGAGGCCTGCTAATTAAACTGATAAAAGACAGATTAACAGGAGGAAAGGCATATAAATTTTATGGATAGTTATACCTGTGTGTGAGAGAGGGCCTTCAAAGGTGATATCCTTTGAAAAGAGGTGATATCCAAAGAGACAGTTAAACTCAGAGGCAGTAAATTGTGGGAAGGTGACGAGGAAATGTGTGGTAGATAAGGGTTGTGTAATAAGGTTTGTTATGCAGACTCCAGTCACCTCAGCTGATAAGAATCTCACTCTCCTCTTCCTGGTACAGGAGCAGGAAGGCCACGGTACAAAGGGAAATTGGTGCCCTGCTTTTAGGCAAAAGGGAGAGGGAAGAGACCTCCACTGTGCTCTTTGTCAGTCGAGTTCAACTCAAAATCATTAATATGCCAAAGTGGTGTATTTTAGGGTGGCGTAACCTGATCCCCTCTCATGGCTCACTCCACTCTTTCATCCAGTTTCAGCCTCACCACTGGCCTCCCAGCCTGACTTCCTCGCCACAGCCTTCACACTCCCGTTTCCTCTTGTCCGCGCTGCAATGACAGTGAACGACAGTGAGACCTTGCGTGTGGGCGTCTCTGTCCCCCTTTACCTCTTCCAGGGCAGGCGTGGGCCTTTCATCTCCATACCCCAGGGCTAGCACAGGGTGGATGCACAGGAGGCCCCGGAAACTCCATGGATGGGTGAATGAACACTAGAGCCGGCTGAATCTGGGGGTGCACACTGCGTGGAAGTTCAGATCAAGCAGTCTGGGTGTTAGCCTGCCTCCTGCACCCCTTGCTGAAATCTGGCACCAGCTGAGTCAGAGGCAGCCCCAGGAAGAGCCAATAAAAATAACTCAAGAATGTGATCTTTTATATTGATGTTTTTCAATCATTAAAATAATCATTATGAAAAAATCCAAACTGTCTAGACTACCTCATCGCTATTTTAGAATTAGTCCTGGTCACTGATGGGGGGCAGGTCATGTCTCATTGCCTTTCGTCCTCCAGGCCCTGAAGTGAGACCCATTAGGAAGGCCTGGCTGGTTCTCCAGACCCCTCAGATGGGGGACCTAGCAAAGAACAGATGACCAAATGGAGCCCAGAAAGAAGCTAAGTAACAAGTTAAAAAAAATAAATAACAAAGGTAGGGGCACTCAGGAGCCACCACGCAATAAATCATCCGAGGCCCGTGCAGTATTCCCAGGACAGCACGGGAACCTGCCGAGGCCCCTCGCCCTTGGCTGCAAATTGCATTAACTTTATGAGACCGTCTTGCCCAGCCCCTCCAAAGTGCCCCTTCCATTACCTCACCTCTCTCTTCTCAATCAATCTTTTGGCCTCAATACTTGCCCTTTAAATCGATTCAGCTCTGAGAGCCATCTTGCTATTTCCCCAGCCCGGCTTTAAAATCCCATTGACTTTTATAAATCAATTGGGTTTTAGCTCACGTGCAGCCACTCCTCCATGCTCTGGGGCTGCGCTTAAGGACTTGCAGATGGAAAAACACCCCCGGCCCACGATGGGGCACCTAACCCCAGAGAGCGCTGCCGTGTAGGGCCGGACCCCCAGCAGCTGCCCAAGGCCAGTGCTGCCCGAGCCTGTTCAAAAGGCCCTGAAAACAGCCAGTTGTGTGTCAGATGGGGTTCTCCTACACAGATCCTGAGATGAGGATTTTCATGCAGTAAAGAGGTGCCCCCAAGGGACACCAGTGGAAGGGTGGAGGAACAGGACAGGGAAGAGGAGAGCCAAGCTGGGGTGCAAAGCCAGGGGAACTTTGAATGTGAATTACACCTCTTTACCCCTCTGAGTGGTTTTCAGCTAGACACAAGGCTGCAGGGTCATTCCGGCTCCCAACCCAGGAGTCTCTGGCAAGGGCTGGGGGTAGGGAAGGATGTAAATTCCTAGACACTTCCAGTTCTCCCCATGCCTGCTCAAAATGGGCTCCAATGGCCCAAGGGCAGTCTTCCAAAACAGCCAGTAATCCTGAAAAATCACCCTGGGGTAAGCTGTTAGAAGCAAAGAGGGGGGCAGGGAGGGGCATAAAAACAGGAGAAAGGGATCCAAGGGAATTTGGGCAGAGCTCTGGCGTGACCCACTGTTAAGGCATCTCTGATGTGTTCTCGGCAATTTCTAAGCTCCAGCAGCTGCCAGGTCCTCTTGTTTCACTGCTGGGTGATGAATGACCCGCACACCCTCGCCAAGCCCCTCCCTACGCGAGATGGGGTGGAGCGACAGTCTGGGGTGGACCCAGGCCCACCAGAGAGGCTCACCCACAGAGAGGGACCCCCTGACCTGGTCCCCTGGAAGGGCTACGGATAAGCCTGGACCGTGCTTCCACGAAGCATCTGTTTAGCTTGGAAGCCCAGAGCAGGCAGAGAGAGCCTAGGCTTCTCCTGCCTGTGTTGTGGTCCACGGCCAAGTGTGGTGCTGGTCACAGACAAATAGTCAAAAACATTTATCGAATTCCTGGCATTTTAATTGCTATTTTAGATCTCCTAAGGGGATCCAGTTCCCTTCCAAAAGAGCTCTTTCATTTTAAAGCTTTTATTTTAATTTATGTAAGCAACACACACGTTCCTTCCCCGAATAAAATGCACGTACAACAGCTCCATCCTCCCCTTCACGGACTTAATCACCGATACAGGTGCAGCGTGTCCCTTCTCTGCAAACACACGTACCCACCGAAAATACGTTGTAATGTCTTTTGTTTGAGGGTTGTGTTTTTCTTCCCTTTTTATATAGTTTTATATTTTGTCTGCAACTTGCTTTCCAGCACTGCTACAATAGAATTTAAGTAAACGTTAAAACGAAGCAGAAAGGGGAGGTGGGAGGTTGGAGATACATTTGTGAAAGGTGGTCAGGAAAGGCTTCGTTGAGAAAATGGCATTTGAGTCAAGAACACGGGCTGAGAGGAGGCCCTGCAGGGACGCGGACGGCAGGTGTGAGTCAGGCGGCATGTGCACGGCCGTCCTGTGTGAGGAACAGCAGAGGCCAGAGTGGCCAGGACTGGAGAAGCGTGAGGAGGTCCGAGAGGTCACATGGCCAGGTCCTGAGGACCCTTACAGGCTGCAGTGATGGCTCCAACTTTTACTCTGAGTGAGAGGGGGAGTCCTGCAGGGTTTTCAGAGGAAGCAGCATGATCTAACTCCCATCTTTGAACACTCTGGCTGCCCTGTTAAGAGACTACAGAAGGAGATGGCAGAGCGTGAGACTGGGTAAGAGGCTATGGCAGTAATTCAGGTGAGAGGTGATGGAGGCTGGGCCAGGCAGGCCAGAGGATGGTGTTTCCACTAATGGAGATGGGGGAGACTGTGGGAGGAGTAAGGCTCGGGATGGGGAAAGACCAAGAGATCAGCTTTGGACACATGACGTTGGAGGCATCAGGTGGACAGAGTGACGGACTCGTTGGTCTTGGGTTCGGGAGGAGATCACCAAGACAGTGAGTGTGGGTGGAAATGGGGTCCAAGGACTAGCCCTGGATGCTGGTCACCAAGAGATTGGAAAGATGAGGGGACTGGGAGTGGTGGCCAGTGAAGGAGGGGAGAGGCAGGAGAGTGTGGTCTTGGAACCCAAGAGGAGAAATGGTCCCGGAAGACAGAGGGACCACCTGGGTCAAGTGTCGTGAGGGGACTGGATGGACCAACCTCACCCTTGGATTGAGCAATGTAAGGATCATTGGTGGCCTTGGTAAGAGCAGTTTCGATGGGACAGAGGTAGAGGAAGACTGAATGAGTGGGATCAAAAGAGAAGACGAAGCAGCTGGGGATGAAGAAAAGATGGATGAGTGGATGGAGATGAACAGTGGTGATGGTTACCTAGCAATGTGAATGTACTTCCTGCCACTGAACTGTACACTTGAAAATGATTAAAATGGTAAATTTCATGTTAAGCACATTTTACGACAATTAAAAAAAAGAGAATAGGAGAGAAACTGGAGAAAGGGAACAGAGCACCTCTTCTGAGGTGTCTGTTAAAAAGGGAGCTAATCATGTTAGCTTGTATACATTCATCCCATCTTTTCTAACCTCTGCAGTGCATCCTACAGTATGAATATCCCGCAGTTCATTTGACTGTTTTCCTATTGTTGGACCTCTGGGTTTCCCCTTTTTTGGGATCACACAGAGTGCTCAGGGCATCCTTGTGTGTCTCAACCTGTGCACTGTGGTCCTTTCTGCAGGGAGAGGCGAGAAGCAGAATTGCTGGGTTGCAGACTAGGCATTTTTTAACTTTAATAAATACAGCCCTATCGCCCTCTATACAGTGGCTTACAATTATTCACAACCTCACCGACACATGATGTTTCCAAACGTTAGAAAGTCACCTGCCTAGAGGGCACACAGTGCTGTGTCAGGTTATGGCTATAATGTGCATCTCCCCAATTACTGGTGAAGTTCAACATCTCTACGCATCTTTATTGGCCATCTGTATTTTGTCTTCTACACGTTGTCTCTTCACTACTTTAATCTCTTCAACCTGAGAAACAAAAGGCCCCCCACCTCGTTGACTGGAGAATGGCGTGCGTCAGTGCCTGCTCTGCTGGCCCCGCACCTCGTGGTGCCCCAGCAGTGCCTGGATACTGCCCAGCCCTCTGCCCTTCTCTCACAGTGAATGAGCCCTTGGGTGCTTGAATTCCATTTCGTCCACCCAGGGTTCTGACCTCTTAAGTTTGAGTTGACTGGTGTTCTCAATCCCGGCAGCCCCTGGACAGACAGAAACCAAGCTGTCATCTTGCCAACACTTGAGCACTCCACAGCGTAGGCTGCTCTTCCTCCTCCCTCTCTGGCAGCACTTGGGGCCCACTCGGGCTCGGTTCTACTTGGGAAGAATTGTAGCATCTGTAGTGACCTGGATCGACCGAGCTTTGAATCCTGGCTCTGCCACTAACAACGGTGTGTGTGACCTTGAGTAAGCTGCTTCCTCCCTCTGAGTCTCAGTCAGAACATCTGAGAAGTCAGTGTTCTTCTGAGGAGTCGGTGAAATGACTCAGGTCAGCCGTCTGGCCCCGACTCCCACCTCTGGCCTTTGCAGGCCCTTGTGCATGTCCGTCCCTTCCACTGCCCACCACCCCACCCCAGCCCTGTCTACACATCTTCTTTGTTTCTTCTTTGTCCCATCTCGGCCCATCCCAGGCCAGCTTTTCTAGGAAGGCCAGACCAGTGCTAACGCCACAAGGGCCAAGTCTACCAACACCTGGTGGCTGATAAACCTCACAGCCTCATGTCCTCTGTCACCAGGCTACATGGCAAGACTCAGAACAACCAGCACAGTCTGGGCCAGGGCACCCTGACACAAGTGCAGCTCAGAGCGGCAGCAACACAGAGGGGTGGGAGGTGGGGGGCACAGTCAGGGCCGAGCGCAAAGAGGACCGTGGGGCACAGGTAGACTCTCTAACCCCAGCAGACAGGTCCCTGTGGGCCAGGTGCCCCAGAGCAGGGGGAAGCCTCGTCACCACTGCAAGACCCCTGTCCATGTCCATCTGTGCCTCTGCCTCCTGCCACACACTAGGATGGTGTCTTGCTGTCCCAGGCTAACCCCTCCCCCGCCACCTGCCCAGGTTCCACATCTGTTACCTCCTGGACCCTTCAGCTTCCTCTGTGGTTCATCTCTCCCCCATCTTCCACCTGGGCCTCACCTCTCCCAGTCAAAAGCCCCACCCCTCAGCGTTTAGACAGGCTCTGGTCCCTCCTGTTCCAATAAGGGGCACCCTGCCCTCCACTCCACGGTCCCCTCCAGAGACCTTCCTCCTTCTCTCCCCTCCTCTGGCTGCACACCTCCTTCCCCACTCACCCCTGACCTTCTCACTGTACTTGGTTCCTGCCCACACCCCTCCACCCGAGACCCCCAGACTTGAACTCTTTCTTTGCCATTGGCGTGCTTTACCCCCTTCTTACAACCCTCTCTGGGTCTCCGAAGACCCGCTCTCCCTGGTTGTTCCACCATCCCTATGGGGGCTCCTCCCAGGTTCCTTCACAGCTGCTCTGCCTCCTCCCAGCCTTAACCCTGAATTCTGAGTTCCAAATTCCAAGGGGCTCTGGCCTCACTGCTCCTCTTTCCTGGCCCTAGAGGCCTCCTGGGGCAGTTCCCTGAAGGGTTAAGTGCACAGGCCCTGCAGGAAGGCGAATTCACATTCTAGTGCAATTGCTGGCCTGTGCGGCCTCAGGCAGCTTATTTAGCTCTCCAAACCACAGCTTGCATGTCTCTAAAACCAAAGTAATGACACTTGCTATGTAACCATCACCATCGTTCATCTCCATCCATCCATCCATCTTTTCATCATCCCCAGCTGCTTCGTGTTCTCTTTTGATCCCACTCATTCAGGCTTCCTCTACCTCTGTCCCACTTGCTGTAAGGATTAACTAAATCATTCATGGAGAGCATTTAGTCCAGTGCATAGTGTATAGTGTCCAAGGACTCGGTGACTAGTAACTCTTATTACTATTATTACTGTTATTCAGCAATCATTGTTGAGTACCTCCTGTGTGCCGGGCTCTGGTCTGCAGCCACCTCTCTCCTGAGCCCAGCTCTCTTCCCAACACTCCGGAGTCCACATCTGACCTCCTCCTGGACATATCCTCTTGGATGTCAAAGAGACTGCAGAAATCCAGCATGTGCTAGCTGAACTCATCATTGCCCTGCACCGTCCTGCTCCTCCTCCTTGACCACCGGCTAGTCCCTCTCCGCCCTCTCCCCCTCCACATACCATCAGTCATCAACCCCTCCTCCTAAATGTCTCTCAGGGTGGCTCCTGCTCTCCACCCAACCAGAGACTCACCCCCACCCTCTACTCTCTCCTCTCCTCCCCTGGCTTGGTCCCTAGTTTCCCAACAGCCTGGCTTCCGTGTGAGGATCCCAGGCTTCTGGAGCTTCTGGATGAGTCTGCAGTCCCTGGGCTCAGGGTCTCCCTCCTTGGAGATTTTGTCCTCTCCTGATCCTGCTCTGATCGAAATCCAGCAGTCTGGTTCCGGTTGACTTCCAAATTTCGGATTGCTCCAAACAGGTACATGTGTGCAGGCACACACACATGCACCTATGCACACACTCACAAATAAACATACAAACATACCCTCTCATACTTGTGCATTCACAATCACATGCTCATGCACACACACACTTGCACACTCACACATGCAAACATACACTCTCACTCACATTCACAAACATACACGTGCCTGCAAACACACACTGATGCATACACATGCTTGCAAATACATCCTCACACACATTCATACACATGCATGTACTCTTGCATACTCACACATGTACACACTCTCTTAAACATACACTCACACACCTGCAAACACACACACACTCATGCATCCATGCACACACACAACCCTCATACACACATGCACAGAGTTCCCCACGGGGGCATTGGGGTCCCCTGGCTCTCCCCGGTCATCAGTCTTGGAGAGAGAGAGATATATGCACAGACAACACTGTTATATGGTAGGCTATTATTCATGCTATTTTAAAGGTGAAATTGAAGTGAAAAGAAAGAGACGAATTTCAGTGGAGTGACTCTAGGAGGGCACATGGAGGGAGTGAAACTGGACCCACTTGAGTGGAAGGTAGGACTTTGACAGTGAGGATGGGCAAAAGGGCATTACGAAGGGAAGTTGTCTGGTATGACTAGAGCCCTGGGCGGTAATCATCAGAATCACCTGCGCTGCTTCACAGTCCAGATTCCAGATCCTTCCCCTGGAAGCTGTGATTCAGCAGATCTGCAGATTATTGCTAAGGTGCCCAGAAAGGTGTAGCATGCAGACACCTTCGGCAGCCCATTAGCCTGGGCGGATGGGGAGGTGCGTGGTCAAGCTGGTCTGGCGCTGTCCATGAAAGGATCGTGACTGCTGGGCTGGGGGTGGGTTTTACTGGGTACATAGTTGGTAAATATCATGACTACTTTTGAGAAAAGGAGTAAAATGATTATATCTGTGTTGGGAAAGATTTTCTCGGCAGCTGGATATCTCTTTTGGAGACTGCTGTGGAGGGCAGGAGGTAAGAGGAAGGAGTCCAGGCAAGGATGATAAGAATTTGAATTGATTCAGTAAAAGAGAAATGAAAAGGAAGAAGAGTGCAGAGAGAATCTTCAGAATTTAGAAACTAATTGACTGATTTTTCCTAACAACTCCAAGCTGACAAGTCTGGTTGGTCGTGCGCCCTGAGGAGGGGGAGGGGGAGCGGGTTTGGGAGAGATGAGCAAGCCATGAATTTGGACCTGGGCTTAGGGGATCATGAACATCCCCATGGAGACGTCCCGCAGATGGTCTGACCTGTGAAGGTCTGGAGTAAGATCTGGGCAGGAGTAAGGACCTGGGACTCACAATGGAATGGAGGGGGGCTGGGCAGCCCTGAGCCACAGCAGGACATTCGAGGAGAACAGAGGAAGTAGAGGCCAGAACAGGCTGGGCAGGCGGTGAGAGACATGGGTGTAGACACAGCAGGCAGTTGGGTTCTGCAGAGCAAGAGGAAGAAAGAGCTTCAAATCAACAGTGTCTGAGCACCAAGGGTCGCGGAGGCTGGGACCCAGAACCAGACTGTTGGATTTGTTCAAAGCAGTATCAGGAGAGGACAAAATCTCCAAATGCAAGGGATTGGCAGGGACGGGGGAGTGAGGAAGGAGAGGCCAGGAGTATGGGCCACCTTCTCAAGAGATGCTTGTCAGCGAGAGGAGGTCCGTGTCCACCCGCCACGTGCACTGATGTGAGCCGAGAGGTAGCGAATGCCATGCTTGTTCGTTCCTCCCAAGTCAGAGCCCCACCTCCCTGAGGGAGGCCCAAATTCTGGTCATCCTTCAAGGCGCAACCTGGGTGCTGCCTCCTGTGGGTGGCTCTGCAGATGTCTACAGAGGAAAGGTCTGCACCTTCATGTAAGCATCTGCAGCCTTTCCTGCCCACGGGGCTGTGGCTCTGTCATCTCTGAGTGGTTGCTCTTCATGATTTATTTCCCCTGCCAGACTGGGGCTCCCGGGGGAGCACGAACAACTCAGGTTCTGCACTGTACCTGGAGCAGTGCCGTAGATTTGGAAGGCAGGAATGAATGAGTGAGTGAATGAATGATTGTGCTTTTGAGCAGAAGAGCCTGACTCTGAAGAGGGCGAAGGGCACCCTCCTCCTCCCTGGGTCACGAGCTTGCCCTGGGCCTGCTCCTGGGCCCTGTCCAGAGACTCCCATCACTTCTGGAGCCTTAGATTGTCAGAACTGTTTGACCTGAAACCTTGGCTTAAATATTTCCAGAACTGAATAAGTTGATTCAAGGAAGTGCTGAGGACTGAAACAGTGGTTATTAATATATCACAACAATGATTATTTTCCTTTCAAGATGCTCAATTGGCCTTATAAGCAATATCTGTGTGATTGATCAGCTGGGGAGAACCTGGGCTGGTTTGGCAGCCTAAGTAGCATCTACAGGCAGTGTCTCCCTGGTGACCTGCGGGAAGCAGGAGCTGGCCTTTCCTCTCCTCCTTGGAGCCGGGGCAGGGCAGGCAGGATGCCCACATCTGCTGAAACCAAGACCAGCCATAGCTTCCTGCCGCAGGGCGGGCCCAGCCTCCTTGCCCCGGTGAATAGGGCTCGCCCTTGCCTGCTCCCTCCGTACTCACAGCCCTCAGGAGGGCTGGGGATCAGGGCAGAAAATGCCCCCTCTCTTTGTCTTGCCGCACTGAGGGAACCGCGGTCCAGTCACGACCGTGGTTATCTGTTTATTGCGCAAGTGTGCTGGGCTCCTGCTCTCTGCTAGGCTCAGCGTCCAGGGTCCTGTGCTGCAAGGGCTCAGCTTCCTGGGCAGACATGCCTGGACAGAGGGCACCTCTGCAGACATTGCCCAGTGCAGAGCCGACAGCCCCGGACTCGTCAGTGTTGGGATGTGCTAATGAGTCACCAAGTTTTGGTTGAGCCCCTGCTATACCCTGGCCCTGCACAGGATGCTGTGGGGAATGCAGAAGGAAGGGCAGGTGCATCCCTGGTCCTAGCAGCGCTATGATCTTGTCAAATGAGACAGCTTCAGGGCCCGTTGTAATAGAAGACAAGAGACAGACTAGGGATGTGATGCTAGAACATTCCATGAAACCGGGCTCTTCACTGAAGACCCCAAAGGGTCTGTGGAAGGATGGATGGTTCTAAGCAGCCCTTGCAGAGTCCCTGAGAAGGAAAGGAGAATACGAAAATAGACAGTGGAGGCCTGGCCAGTCCCACTGACTCCAAAGATTTGTCACCCACCGGAGCCCAGCTCCTGCCAAGGCTCATGTTAGAAATCTCAAGTAATTAAAAAACAAAAGCCTAGGCCCTGGTGACTTAATTTTACTATCGATTCTTGACTCATTAAAGGAATTTTAGAGATGAGAAAACTGAGACCCAGAGAAGAAAACTCAGTAACCAAGGGGACACACCTGTCCCCTCTCCCTCCTCAGTCCCCTGTAAGACTCTCGCAGAATACCAGGGTCATGGTAACCCTGATCTCCATGTCCCCAGGGCCTGACACAGCCCCATACCCTGGAAGGGGATCAGTGAGTGTCTGTTGAACCCAGCCCTGCTCCAGCCCCTTGACAGCTTGAAATGGGAGGAGGGATGGAGAGGCAGGTACAGCCTAGAAGTGGAAAGGCCCCTCCTGATACCTTTGTGTCCCACTGGGCACAGCCCCCACCTGCCTGCCAGCAGCTCAGCCCAGCCTCCCCAGGCAGGGCATTTCCCCCTTCATGGCAGGCTGCTTAGGTTGCAGAGCACTGGGGCTATGGGCACCTGGAGATGAAAGGGCAGCCTTTCCAAGGCTGCAGGAAGATTTCTAGGGAAAGGCTGACACTCACGGGAGAAGGGAAGAGGACTCAAGTGACCCATGGACCTGCGGGGACCCCATCCACTCCCCCACCACCTCCCACTCCTAGCCAGCCTTTCCCACCAGGGGCAATCAGTTACGTGGACAAAGGGAGCAAGCAGATGCTTCATACAGTTAGTAGAAGCCCATGCAAAGATGTTCCCTGATAAGTAATCCAAAACCACAGTGAGCTAAGACAATAACTGTCATTTTATACCTACTAAATTATGGAGTAGGAATATTCAGATTATGATAGTTTATATTGATGGCTATGGAGAAGGTGGCCCCTAGTATAATTTTGTGGTGTAATATATCCATACACCAGTTTTCGAAGGAACACGTAAGGAGCTAAAGGCCTTAGAAAGGTCCGTGCCTTCTGCCCTGTGAGCTCACCTGGGAAGCCACCTTTGGGAAACAGTTCTGCATAGAGATATCCACTGCATTTCCATTATCATAATCGTCGTTGCCATGGTAACAAGCTACTGGGCACCTTGTAGGTGCCAAGCAGTGTGCCAGGCATGGCCATCTCTCCTTCTCCAGTTAGCCCTGCAGGGTTTGGTACTGTCATCCCACGTGGGCCCAGCTTGCTGATCAGCAGACTGAGGCACAGAGAGTCCACAGAGCTGGCAATGATCCGAACCCAAGCCTGTATTACTTCAACTGGACCCCTTATCTCTCTAATTAAATAACTGACGTTGGAAGGAATCCAGGTGCCCAGCAATGAGGGAATCTTTAGGTAATTCACAGGGAGAGTAAAGAGCCATGGAAATAAAGGAGAGACGTACACTTTCATCTGGTCCACATCAATGTGCATGGGGACCAGGACCAGCAGAAAGGTGGGGAGCAAAGAAGTAGATTGGCCGGTAAATGCAAGAACAAGGGAAGTTCAGCCTCAGGTGCCGGGCCCGGCGGGGCTTCAGAGGCAGGCCGCTTTCCTGGAGGAGGAGCTGGGCCATGCCACCCACACTTGCCTCCTCTGATTTGCCTTTCCTTCAGTCTCTGGAAAAAACCCATTACTCGCAGGGGTCACCAATCCCCCTTCAGTGTGCTGGGGAGAGCCTGGAAACACCCCACTTGCTCTCTGGGCCAGAGCACAGCTGAGACAAGGCTGGACATTCAACACCAGCCTCGCCGGAGCCGAGGGATGGCAATGGGGAGTCAAGACCGGGCGGACAAGGACCTATGTGGTCTGACTTGCAAGGTTGATGGTACCCACGGAGCCGTCACAGCTGGTCGGAGTGCCAGAGAGAAGAGATGATGCCCCCCCTTAATCCTCCTGCCATCAGTGAGCTGACATCTTCTAGAGCAGGGCCCATTGGATGGCTTCATTAGAAAATGTAAAAGTGGTCGATTCAGGATTATACTCCAGGCCATATGCCCCTCGAGGCAAAGCTGGTAACCACCAGGCTCCACGGTCTCCTTGGATACCAGCCAAGGGTCACGTTACATTCAATGTCACATTAATACACAGATGTAACTAGCTGTAAGAGCAAGCCTAAGTAGCCTGTGAAATGTGACAATCGTGACTTACATCCGTCACCTGCCTGGCACAGTGATGAGGGCCACACATGTAGACCTGGATAAGACATCACATCCTCCCATCCCTACCCCTCAGTCTAGAGGGGCAGAAAGGCAACCACACAGGTGATTACCAGCCACGGGCCACGTGTCCTGGTAGGGGAGGGAATGACTACAGGAGATGCTGAAGGAAGGTTCTGTGGAGTTGGATCTTGAAGGATGAATAGAAGCTCACCATGCAGCCAAAGCCAGGGGTTGAGTGGGAAAGGGATGGAGGGAAGGCCCAGGTTAGTGGGGCAGCATGGGCAGAGGGTAGGTCAGGCTTAGGGAACTGTGGTCACTAGTGTAACAGGAGGAGCTTACACACACATACACAGAATCACAGGTACAGTGCAACAACTATGGGTCGCAGGGACCGTGCATTCCAATCAGAACTTAGGATCCGTGGTCTGAGAATTACAAGTGCAGTTACATTAGGACTCAGAATTGTTCCTCCAAAGTCCAGGATGGCCCCTCCTGGTGACCACTGCAGCAATATCCTTGATACTGACCAGAGAGAGGAAAGGAGCTTCCTCCGGGAGAGAGGAGAGAGAGGGAGGGGAAGGGCCAGATGGGGACAAGAACTCAGTGACCACAGTGAAGGGCAGTACCAACCCTGGCCAAGTGCTGGTCAGTGGCATCAACTGGGGAGAAGAAGGGGCCTGCGGGGCAGAAGGGCTCACTGGTACTCAGAGGCTCTGAGGTAGGGGAGACAGCCCCCTTGCCCTGTCGGGGAGCCGTCAACAGGTGACAGCAAAGAGCTGCAGCAGAGGCCCAGCAGTCCAGGCTCACCTTGCCAGGATGGTCCCAAGGAACAGCAAGGTGGCTTTGGGGGGTCTGGGCCATGGGCTCAGGTCTGATGCCTTCAGAGGAGGCCACCATGCAGAAACCAGGGAGAGGCTCTGCATGGGCCCTGAATAACAGGAATTCTGCTAGAATGTGAGCTGCAGCAGGACCCAGATTTGTATGTTTTTTGTTTTACTGCTTTATCCCCAGCACCTAGAACAATGACTGGCCCATAGTAGGTACCCAATAAATAGTTGCTGAGTGAAAAAAATGAATGAACCATTGAACAAATGGAAGGATGGATGGATGGGTGGATGCATGGATGGATGAACGAACCTGAGGAAATGGAGAACCTAGGATCCCAGAGACATAGCAGAAACTAACCAGGCAGATAACTTTGAGCTACTGCTGCTGAGTTGCTCCAGTCCATGCCCCTTTGAACCCGAGGGGGAAGTAGGCCAAGCACGATCATGCCCTGCTGGACTCAGCTCCCATGCGCTGGTCACAGGGCAGCTGGAATGCCAGAATGGGGCAAGGACTGACCACAGACATGCCAGCCTTCACGCTCACTCTGTGTGCTCTTGGCTTCCAGCCCGCTCCAAGAGTCTGGTGATGGGGGAGCAGAGTCGGAGTCCTGGACGGCCGCCTTGCCCGCACAGGCTGGGCCCCGTGCTGAAGGCAGGCTGGCTGAAGAAGCAGAGGAGCATCATGAAGAACTGGCAGCAGCGCTGGTTTGTGCTGCGTGGGGATCAGCTCTTCTACTACAAGGACAAAGATGAGACCAAGCCCCAGGTGAGAAGCACATGTCCTATGTCCAGTGGGCATCATGGGGGTGCTCCGAGGGAGGGTTACCTGTGCCCAGGGGAGGGGGAGAAGGCAGAGAGACCCTCCTGTCAAGACCTCTAGTCCTCGAGCACCCAAGCCACTGACTCCACTCTGCGTGACATTTCACCAGGATCTTCAAAGTGATTTTTCTTCTCAGCCCCCATGTTCCTGGTATCACAGCTTGTTTTGCTGAAACACATCCACAGTCTCAGTACTGAAAATGTTTCCTTGCAATGTTGATAGAGAGCATCTCTGCACAGCGTAAGAAAACAACTTTTCCCTATGTTCTTTTCAGCCTCCTAGTGCTTCCAAGGAGGATACAGGTGCACCCATTTCATCACTTCCATAGTCCAGGGAAATGGTACCCAGACAAATCTAACCTCAAACTGAAATCTGGCTCCCTGTGAGTCCCTTGTGTTGGATGCCTCTGCCTCTCGGTGGCTACTGTTGTTTTCCACCAGCACTGAGAGACCCACCTCGGGAGCTTACCACGTCTGCCTTTCCACCCAAACTGCACCAAGTTCACTCACTCAGAGCAGCTAGTGGCCTCGTCCCACCGTGGTGTAGCCTGGTAGCGGTTGGATGGACCATGCAAACGTAATAACGAAGTGGTCTGAGTGCTGCCGTGCAAGGCAGCTGGGCTTGCGGGGCTTGGGCGATCTAATCCTTGTTATGGCATTCAGAGGCAGAAGGGACATCTGGGAGATACCCTCATTTCTCTCAGGAAAAATGAGGAGGGGAACTTACAGGACTTGTCCCAAAGGATGTTCTCCTGGTCATGGCTCCAAGTCGGAAAGGAAAGGGAGATCCCCTCGTTCAGAGTCAGGAGTCACAGAGCCTTGGTGGGCGGGAGCTTGTGCACATCTCAGCGTTCCCACAGTGTGTCAGGGGCCTGGGTGGAAGGGAGGGTGTTCAGTGATGGGCAGGGAGTGAGCAGGTACCTGGGCACAGTACGGGATCACACTGAAATCACAGTGAGAAAAGGACTCTTTCACCCCTCTTGCAAATTTTCTGAGTATATCAAGGAGGACATGTCATATCTTCAACACTTCTCCAACACTCGGGATCCTCTGTTAAACAAAAATGGAGCTCCGGGGGTGGGAAGGAGCAGGCCTCATCTCAGAGACTTCAGTGGCAACAGTAACTGGCTGCAACTTCTGTCTTCACTGTGTTTATTCTAACAGTTAACTTCTGTTTACAGAGTAATACTGGTTTCCGTTCATGATAGCACGTTTTCCTTTCTAAAATATATCTAAGCTAAAAACAAGAAGTGTTGCACAGCATTGTGAATGTACTTAATGCCACTGAACTATACACTTAAAAGTGGTTAAAATGGTAAATTATATGTTATGTATATTTTACCACAATAAAAAAAATACATAACACATGAGACCGCTTAAGGAAACTCCTATGTAAATAATAGTACAGATGAGAGGTGGGTGGGACAAAAGTCATGAAGGTGGATCTAAACCAAAGTTTAGGAAAGTGTGATCCTGTCCAGCCTCCCCGGTTTTATAAGAAAGGAAAATGACTCCCAAAGAGGTTAAGTGAAACACATAGGAACTTTGGAGTTAGATCTGAATTTGATCTAAATCAGGTCTAGCATGCTAGCTGTATGACTTGGAACAAGTCACTTAAATTTTTTTTTCTTTTGGTTTTATCTTTGCTAAAATGGAGAGATCATTACCTATGTCATAGAGATGTCTTAAGGATTAACGTAGAACATGTACATAACAGCGCAAATCCTAGCACATAGGGTACTTAAGTCTGGGTACCCTCATGCTCCCTCTGCCCTGTCTTTGCCTTGCTCCCCTCCCCCAGCCCTGCCCCTGAGCCTACTCCGCAGATCGGGCACCACACCTCTGGCTTGCCCACCACTTTCCTGGCTGACCTCTTGGTGACATGTCACTCTGATGACTGTAAGCAAAGTTGCCAGGGTCCTCAGCCACTCAGAGCCCTGCCTGTGGCCCCTACTGTCACCCTCCTCCTGGCCCAGCCCACAGCACCGTCTTGGGAGAATTGTGTTGTGACGCTGGGTGAGCCCAGTGGACTAGAGTAACACGTGTGTGGACGTGCGTGGACCCCTGCCGCAGGCTTCCCCGCATACGCTCATGGCGAGCCCTGAGGCGGTCCTCACCCATCAGCTGCAACTCTGTAAGGACCCTCCATCTCCCAGATTTCCTGAACCAGACATTCCTCTCCCTGGCCTGCCACCGTTTCCAGACTTCAGTGGCTTCTGGTGGAAACAGCTAATAAAATGGAGGCACTGACATCCCCAGTTACCAGCCTGGACACAGGAGGAGCCCTCAGGCCCAACCCAAACTAAACCAGGGCATTCATCGCCAGGGAGCCATTGGATCCCTGAAAGGAGCCAGCATCTCCCAAGAGATGCCAGCATCACATCCAGGGTTCCTCTTTTGACCTCTCTGAGCCTGACTGACACTCCCAAATCCTCTTGGGACGTTATTCCTTCCCTTAGTTCCCCCTCCCCAATGAAGCCTGACTGCTATGGCAGCCCCATTGCACAGGCTCCCAACATCAAGAAGACGACTGGTCAAATTTGACTCTGTTAGCTTATCCAGTATGATCTCAAACCTGCATGCCTGCTGGCAAAATAGCCCACAAATTTCCACTTAATTGCATGAACTGCACGTAATAGACTAATTCTCAATATCTGGTTCCTGGAAAAATGTGCCCTGCTCACTGTTTACAGTGACAGAAGTGTCCAGGCAGGGAGCACGCTCCTCACAGGCAGTCTGTCATCTGTCTAGCAGCTGTAATTGTCCAGAGGAGGAGGTCCAGCTCCCCTTGATGCTGCCCAGAGCACATAACACTTGATGAGGATCACTCTCAGCCCACATTCTTGTCCTCTCTCCAAAGCCCTATCTCTTTTCCTCTCCCCTTCTCACTGGCAGGAGGGTCAGCAGAGGACAGAGAGCCTAGAGATGGGGAAAACTGGAGGAAGATGGAGGAAGAGGAAGCGGATTGCTCAAGCTCAGATGGAAAGACTAGGCAAAGGCACTTTAAAACAGAACCTGAAAGTGTGCCCCTGTCCCTCCAGCTTTTCCCAGTGCCTGTCCCTGATCGTTCCCAGGAGACAGGCCCTACAGTGTCGCTAATAGAAGATTCCAGGTTTTTTTCATCCTAATGGTTTTAGCTTCTGCTTGAAATGTTTCTTGAGCCATGAAAACTCCTGCCACATCCTTTGTTGATCAGCCTGGTCATTTCCACTGTTTGAGGACTCACTTTCGGTCTAGTTCTCCTGGTCCTTTGCTTGAGGGTTTCTTGGCTTTGGAAAGTATAACGTCCAAAATGTAAGACGGAAAAAATGTAACAAATTAAATGGGCAGTTCAACAAATGGGCAGAAAATGGGGGGAAGGAAAAAAAACAAGAGAGAAACGTAAATAGAAAACAAAAAATAAATAAATAAGATGGCAAGGAATAGATGCAAACATTTCAGTTGTCAAAATAAATGTCAGTAGGTCAGATTCATCTGTCTTTAAACGACGAAAAGCTTTAAACGACGAAGATGGGCTTTAAAAAAGAAAGAGCAATAAACGAAAAGGTTGAAAAACAAAACAATGGAAAAAAGATAAGCCAGCAAATGCGAGCAAAAAGAAAGCAGATTTAACCACATCAAAATCAAATCAAATAGAATTCAAGGTGATAAGAGCAAAAGGGAACAAAGGGAAATATTTCATAGTAATATAAATAACATCCTACTGAGAAAATAGAGGAGCTGTGAACTTTTATGCTCTTCATGACAAAGCTTTGAAGGATACATCAAGAAAAACAATACTCATTGTTCGTCACTTTTTTCAAAAAATTAAATCATGGAGACACCTTCACTGACAACAGCACAAAGAAAAAAAGACTTAGAAATTAAGGACAAAATTATAGTGAATGAGAGTGTGCATGCAAGAGAAAGAAAAAAATCTGCACATGTGGAAATAAAACACACACACTTCATAATACCTCCCAAATTAATAGGAAAATCAAAACTTAAATTCTAACTTCTAGTTAAGGATGACATTTAAAAACCCCAGAACTCCAGTAAAGAGCACTACAGGCGTGTTTTTGAAGGTGTAAATGCACGTGGATGGAAAGGAGAGCAGGGAGACAGCAGCGGCAGCATTCTGCATGCTAGAAAGCAGACGGGCCAGAGGCAGCTGATTTAGCAGACCCGAGAGAGAGGAATTCCAAGCCAGCACCAGGGAGAGCACAAAAATCAGTCTGGTTTGCAAAGCAGACCCCCTCACCTCCCACCAAAGACTCAGGAATTGGCAGGATCAAACATCAGCAGAAATGAGGGCGAAAGAGGAACTAAAAACATGAAGGTGGGAAGTCAGTTTAAAAAGCAATGAGAGGGGCCGGCGGTTTAGTTCGCGCCTGGCAGCCCGGGGTTCGCCGGTTCGGATCCCGGGCGCCTGCCGACGCACTGCTTGTCAGTCCATGCTGTGGCGGCGTCCCATATAAAGTAGAGGAAGATGGGCACGGATGTTAGCCCAGGGCCAGTCTTCCTCAGCAAAAAGAGGAGGATTAGCAATGGATCACACACACACACAAAAGCAATTAGCAAAGCTGTGACTGACCTCCCCTACTTGGGCGGAACACTGGAGTTTATTCTCTGGGAAAGATAAGAGAGAGACACTTCAGAGTGAGGACACTGGCCCAGTCACTGGGGGGAGGACCACACTGAGAACAGGAGGGTTAGACGGAAGTTGATGTGCACACTGGTCTTCATCCCATATTTGGCTCCCAGGCTCCCACAGCCAGGAATAGCTGTCAGGAAGGAAATGAAGAATTTTCACTGGAGAATCTGACAAGCCAAGAAGAAAAAACACAAAATATACTGACAGCAAGGGTTCCCCAGTGAAACAGCCCCAGCAGGTGGCTCTCCATTGGCTGCTGTGTGAACAGTTCCCTGCCTCCCCTCATACAACTGCCAGTCAGCTATTCCCACGCAGGAGCAAAGAGCTCTGGGTCACTAGACATCAAGCAAAGAGTCTCACATGAAGGACAGACACAATCTCAGGAAAGAAAAAAGCAAGTTGGAGGCAACCAAATCTATGCAGGGGGAGGAAAACTTTTATGGAAAACAATCTTTAAATCCTCAGAGAGAGACTATAAAATGGGAGTCAGAGAATAAACCCGCTCCCAGAATTTGGAAATAAGATACCAGAAACAAAAACTCAAAGGAAGGGTCGGAGGAAAAACTTGACACAATCTCCCAGAAAGAAGAGAAGAACAACAGAGTGTAAAAGAGGAGAGACAACCCAAAGTCTGAATAGGAGTTCTAGAAAGAGACAGACAAGTTCTAGAAAGAGACAGACAAGTTCTAGAAAGAGACAAATTCTGGAAAGAGAGAAGAAGGGAATCCTTACAGAAATGCTTCAGTTAAGTTAAATTTCCCAGAATGGGGGCATAGACACCGAGTCCTGGCTGATATAAGCCCAGTCACCAAGGTCACCAGGAGGTTCAGGAAGTCACGTGGGGTGGGGGAGGGGCACATAAGGCGGAATCTCAACCTTCCCTGCTGGGAATTCCTTAGAAGGTGCCTCAAATTTTAAATCAAGACATAGTAATATGAGCATTGTTAATTAGAACTAAACATAAGAGCAACAACAACAACAACCCTCATCTAAAAGGGCTGAAAGTGGCGACTGAGATACAGGCAGTGGTTGAAGAGGGAGAGCTGCTGCCCTGTAGAAGTATTTGCTTCTTCAAACTACATTGAGATACAACTTTAAAAAAATAAATAGAAAATGTTTCACTAAAAAATAAGTGAAATACAACTGAAATCATTTATTTTTGGAATTTTCAGAATACGCCTACTACAATTCAGAGCTGTAGGGTAGGGCTGTGGGGACGTGGAGAGTGAGGTGTGATCAGAAAGCTGGAGATTTATCTGGATCCTTTTAATTTCTCACAGTGAGACTATATTCGTTTAGGTCCATATTTTTAAATATTTTTAATTTAAACAAGAAAGAAAAACTAAAACCAAAACAGGAAAGTGACAGGGACACAATTCTAGAGAGTTCTTTTTCAGGTCACCAGAAAGGGGATCAGGTGAGGGGTCAGACAAAGGGCTCCCTCTTCTCGACAGAGCCACCAAGCCCAGTGGCATCTGCAGAGCTGGCCCTGGCACATTGGAGGTGCTCAGAAAATGTTTAAAATAAACTTCGGGGGGGGCCTCTTTGTCTGGCAGCTCACGCCCGAGGAGGAGCCCCGAGTCTCTGAAGTATCGGCGTGAGGCGCACTGTATAGGCAGGAACACAAACTGCAGACGTGGCGCCAGAAGCTGGACATGGAGGGGCTTGGATGCCACACTCAGAAGCTGGGTCCTTATTCTGTTGGTAGTGTTGGGGGACTGTGAAGGTCTGGGGGCTCAGACTTGGCCTTCAGAGCTCCAAAGAGGAAGTCATCCCACAACAGTACAGGCAGGGGTTGAGAGGGGGCCAGGCTGGAGACAGAAAGACCATTCAGAGGGGGCTGTTGTATTCATGTTCCTTTTGGTGTAGAAAACCACCACATGCTGGAGCAAGGGAGTGGGAAGATTGGAAGCAGCAGAAGAGACTGCGGGGGAGGTGACCCCGCAAAACCGGGTGGCAGAGTCTCAAATCTACGCCCGGTGGCTGATGCAGCTGTAGGTTCTAGCAGAGGCGATTTAAAAATCACTTTGAGGGCAGGCTGGCTTTTGTTTTGTTTTTTTCCAGGAGGATAAGTGATGGGAAGCTTGGCAGTGGGAGAGAAGATTGATTTAAAGTTTGATTTAATTTAGAGTAAAAGCTTGGAATTGGGAGGAAGAAAGACAAGATGGATGGGAAAGCAGATGCACTTCTAGGAGTGAACATTAATATTGGACAATCAGAAACCAGAGATCTTTAAGAAAGAGGAAACCTCAAGGGAGGAAAGAGAGGCCATCTGACCCTAGAGCTTGAAGGTCACAGGGCCGTTCCAGCCTGCAGCCAATCATCCCTTTTCTTTGGCTGTTGTTTACCAAACTTGAACATCAAAGAAAAAACGGTGCTGTCAGGAGCTGGTTCCTTGGGTCCTTGCCCCCGAAGAAGGTGCCTGGATTGTCTCCGTT
Organism: Tapirus indicus; assembly: GCA_031878705.1. NCBI lineage: Eukaryota > Metazoa > Chordata > Mammalia > Perissodactyla > Tapiridae > Tapirus > Tapirus indicus. Next base: position 80,609,070 of record CM062921.1, read on the forward strand.
TTGTGGATGAGGGAATTGGGGGGCTGGCGTCAGGCCTAGGTTAGTGGGTGCACTACTGTAGCACCTGAAGTCTGACAGTACAGTGAGTCTGCTGGGAAGCAGCTCTTTCTGTGCTGCTTAATGTCTGCCCACAGAACCTCGCAACTCTGGCTGTGTAAGACTCTACCCACCATAGCCCTTATCTCAGCACTAGATGGGGGCACCATTAAAGCTGGTCAGAGCCCATCCCAGACTCACAGCAAGTCACAACGCAGCCTATGCATCAGACGCTCTTTCATATCTAGACCTCGTGAATTCCACTCAGCTGGAGTTGGTTTAGCAAACACTAACTGAGCATCCTTCATAAATTGTAAACTGTTATGAGACCAGCCAAGAGGTCATCATCATCATTATTACTATTATTGCTATTGATATTACTACTGTTATTTTTTAGCACTTTTATAGCACTTCCTTACTTTAATGCCGGTTCTGCATTCTAGACTGTAGACTCCATTCAGGCAGGGCCTCAGTCCATCTCATCACCTCTCTTTTCCCACTACCCAGCACAGTGCCTGACACATCATTAATGCTCAGTAATATTTGATGCTTGCATGAATGAATGAATAAATAAATAACTTGAATGAATGAAGGAATGCTGTGACCCAGCCTTGTGTCAGATCCTCAGAGGGAAATATTTCATTGTTTTTATAAAGTGCCTGATGGTTGGCAAGGAGGTTATTGGACTGCCTTCCACTCTTAGAATTGTAAGCTCACCAAGGTCGGGATTTTGTCTGTTTTGGTTACCTCTGTGTCCTCAGTGTCCAGAGCAGTGCCTGACACACAGGAGAAACCCAATAAATACTTGTTGAATAAACATTCACAATTTCATTTGAGCCTCACAGCAAACTTACAAGGGCAGATACAATTAATTTCCACTGTACAGATGGAGAAAGTGATGCTCAGAAAGGTGGAATGGAAGCTTGCATCCTATAACAGAAGGAAAAGAATATTTGCAGTCAGAGAACCTGGGTTTGAATCCAATTTATACCACATGCGAGCGGATCATTGAAGCCCCTCTTACTCCACTTTTGGTGGGGTGTTCTAGGGCTCCGGCTGCACAACAGTTTGGACAGATGGAAGTTGGTAGTTATGGTGTTGTCAATACTGCCTAAGTACCCATATAATCCTTAGAATGAGATCTAAAATAGAAGACCTCCAAGAAGCATAAGAAGGCTTCTAAAATGAAATGTGAAAAGCAGGTGGCAGATCCAGAAGGCAGGGATCACCCGAACCCACGAGGCTCCCTGCAAGCAACCCTGAGCATGGTCTGCAGTGCCTTTTTCAATTAGGAGTCCAGGCCAGTGGGTGTCAGGACTGCCATGGACACCCGGCGTCTGGCCTCAGCAAGTTGTTTTACGGAATCCTGCATGATAGAGAAGGACAGATTTCTGGATTTTGGCTTCACTGCTTACTAGCTAGTAACCAGAGAAGGTGTTTCCCTCTCTGAGCCTCAGTTTCCTCTTTGTGAGACAAGAATAACCACACCTACCTTACAGGGCTGCTGTGAGAGTAGGATTAAATATACAGGAAATACCCTAGTGGTGGCCTTCTCCCCGGGTGGAACTGTACCCAGCGAAGATTTAGCAAATCGTCCAGCTCAGTGAAGCAAGAGGAGCCCAGTGGCCTGCAACATGGCCCTAATCTTGGCTTTCCTTCATGGGTTTCAATCTAAATAAAGCTAACACATATGCATTATGGACCAGGCACAGTTCTAAGTGCTTGGTATGTGTTAACTTGCTTTAATTCTCACAGCAACTCTACAAAGTATGTGGTAGATAGTCTCCAAGGATGGCCGCCACCCATTCGTCCCCTACCTATGTGCAAGCCCTTCCTCCCAACAAGAAATGGAATCTATTTCCCCTTCTCTGCACCTGAGCTGCCCTTGTGACTATTTGACCAATAGAATGAGACAAAAGTGGCGCTGTGCAGGTACTAGTTTCAGGCCTTGAGATGCCAAGCAGTTTCTGCCTTTGCTGTGAGAAACTGCCGCCATGCTGTAAGGATGCTTGTGTGGACCACAGAATGATGAGGAACCGTGTGGAGGAGAGAGACCACATGGCCCGGGCAGACGAGTGAGGCCATCTTGGACCTTCTAGCCCATTCCAACCACCAGCTGAATGCAGCCAAGTGAGTGACTCTGGACCATGTCAGCTGAAGCAGAAGAACTCCAGCTGAGCCCTGCCTGAATTCTGGGCCATGGATTCATGAGAAATAATGAAAAAAAAATCACTGTTTTTTAAGCCACTAAGTTTTGGGATGATTTGTTATGCAGCAATAGATGACTGAAACAATTTAGGAATGATTATTTTCCCACTTTCTAGATAAGGAAACTGAGGTACAGAGAGGGTAAGTGACTTGCTTGAGATCACATAAAGCTAGTAAGTGCTAGGACCAAGACCTAAAACTCAACAATCTGACCCCAGAATCCACTCTTTTAATCATTAGGCTACTGTGTATTGTTTTTGATGACATTAAAGATCCAAAAACACATTTAGTTAATTCACAGAGCTGGGAGGGACAGCAAAGGTAGAAAAGAGCATTGAGATTCAAAAAATAATCTTGACAGGCTGCTTTCATGGGAAATCATTAAGATAAAATACAAAGTCCTGCCTTTGGTTCAAAAAAATCACTTGATTTCACAGACAGAATGGAGAGACCTAGATTTAAGAATAGGTCAAATGAGGCAGAGTTAAAGTGTTAATTACTTGAAAGCTCAATATCGACTAACAGTGAAATGCGGTTGCCAGAAATCTACTGAGGACCCTGGGTTGTACTGAGATGCATAGAAATTAGAACAAGAGAGGGAAACCCCACTGAGCTCTGCCATGGCCAGACCAGGTCAAACTGGGGAATGACAGTCCCCTCAAGGCACCCCATCTTTGGCATGTCAGGAACAGGGCAGCCAGGATGGTGAGGGGTCTGAACTTCTGCCCATATGAGGGACAAACTGAATAAATCATCTAGAGAAGAGAAGTCTTGGGAAGGGCGCTGGATCAGGCGCCACACCCCACATGAAGCAGGCTGTATTTATTCCGTGAATCTCCAGAAGCCATAGCCAGGACAAATGGCATTGCACGGAGGCCACTGTGGCCCCCATATGTGAAGAACACTCCATGCCAGTCGAGTGGTCTGCTGGGCAGGGGTGAGCTCCAGTCCCTGGCGCTGGGCAAGCTGAGGCCAGACCACCACCTGACTAAGCAGCTTCAAGGAGAGTTGACCGTTGGGTAGGAAGTTGGCCAGAGATGATCTCCGAGTACCCTTTCAACTCTCAAAGCCAAGAAGTCAGTGGAGACCTTATAAAGCAAGGAGGAATGGAGGAACAATAACTACAGTCAGCCAAACCATAATAGTTTTCAGAAGTTCCATCCTGGATAAGTGAAAAATGAGGCTGAAGAAGCAGGCAAGCTCTGGGGGTCTGGCCAGAGCAGGGCAATTACCCAGAATTCCTACTGTTGGTGCCACTCAAGGACTTTGGAGGCCATTTTGTGCAGAACTCAATGGTGGCGCCTGGCAAAGGTCTTTGCAGAGACATGATTGGCAGCAAGAGAACTGATGGATACAGACCTCGGTGCCATGAGGCCTTTGCAGCTCATGTCTCCAACAGTCACATTTGGCTTAGTGAACTTGCCCCTGACTTCCTGAGAAATCCTGAAGAGCCTGACCTCACTTCCTCCTTCATTCTTTCCACCCGCAGATCTCTGTCCACAGAACAAGCAGCTAATTGCCTCCCTAGCTGCTTCCGTAGATCTTGGCCAGCAAATTCCAGCCGATCTAGCTGTGCTCAGAAGGAACACGCCTGAGCGGGAGGGAAGCACCGCACAAGCCCTGCTCGCCGCCTCGGGGTAGCTCAGCAGCTCCTGAGCACGTGTCCTCCCCAGCACAGCAGAAATCACTGTGAGCTAATTCATGTGGATAGTCACATTGTCATTAGTGCTGCAGAAGAAAAATTAAATAAATGTTTCCTTGTTTAAAATGCCCTTGGGGACAACTTCAAATGCTTCTTTTGTGAAGAATTACTCACTGGAGTCTTATAAAAAGTGAGAGAGTTGTCACTTATTTAGGTTCAAATATCAAAATGTGTGGCTTTTTTGTGTGTGTGTGTGAGGAAGACGGGCCCTGGGCTAGCATCCATGCCCATCTTGCTCTACTTTATATGGGACGCCGCCATGGCATGGCTGACAAGCAACACATCGGCCAGCGCCCGGGATCCGAACCCGCAAGCCCCGGGCTGCCAAAGCACGACCTAAACCGCTGCACCACATGGGAGGCCCCAAAAATGTGTGGCTTTTTTCAAGGGATCCTTTATATTTTGCAGCTATTTGAGAAATATAACTCCCCACTATTAAACAGATGAAAATGGAAATTCTAGTCAAACAAATCGTTTTAAATCAAGTAGAAATTCATTTACTAAATTCCAACTGGCAGTAGCAGCCAACTTGTTTTTAAACAATATTAAGTTAAAACAATTTTTCTGCATGTGGCATGTTAAAGAAAAAATGTAAGTTTGAAGTCCTCATCCCAAAACTTGTGTTTTAAAGTTTATCTTGCAAAATATTGCAGTGGTTCTGAAAGTGGGCCCTGGAATAGCAACATCAGCGATACCTTATGACTGCCTGTGACTAATAATGATATGGCAATATTTTGCCACTGTTGTAGGGAAAGAAAACCAAGTTGCTAAGAGACTCGATGACACACTCAAGTGTATGAAGCACAAGTGACAAGTTGTCTCGGTTGCCTCTGAATTCTTTTGCACCCAGAGTGACGCTGCCTACAAAATGGATCTTCACTTTCTGAAACTGCTTCTGTGTTTCCTCCAGTGTCGCTGGCTGTTTGTGTAAATGTAATGAGCCTCTCTTGAGTCTCCTAATTTAAGTCAGCACAGATATTAGCTTATAGTATTTAAATATCTTCCACTTATAACAGATCAATTCTTTGGCTTTCAATTGAACCTAGTTAATTTACAGTAATAGCTGGGAGACTGATGGGTAAATAACTAGTTTGTCAATTACTAGGCAGAAAAAATGAATCAAATGCTATTGAAGCAGCATGGAAAACATATTTTATTCATTGTTTAGACGAGCATAACTGACTTTTAATTATATTTGGGGCATTCTAGCTCCTTAGTACATTAGGAGAAGATTGAGTTACCGTTTATCAGCCAAATGGAGGTGATGGGGCACAGCTGCAGAGGGACCACTCCCTTTCCTGGTCGGCTGAGGATGCTGGTGCATTCCCAATGAACCACAGTCTTTGCAGAGGACCTGGATGGGGTGTGTCTTCCCCGCAGAACTCAGCATGCCCCTCGGCAGCAGTCAGCTCAGCAGGTCAGCCTGGCACAGGTTATTGCAAAAGAATCTAGACCCAGTTTCTCAGACTAACCTGTCCTCAGCAAAACGGCACAGTGGCCCCTCTCCCAAGGCACCATATACCCCAGAGCATGGCACTAGTTGCAGGGCCTCGCAGCAATAAGAAAGAACCAAACCATTTCCAGCCACGGGATGGCCCTCCCATCCAAGGCGAGCCTCTGGACCCAGCATCAACACGTGCCAAAGGGTGTATTCCACATAGAAACAAACTTCAGAGGGATGTGCTCCAAGACTGGGGGCCAGCTTGGGCAGGCAGGGTCAGCCTCTGCAACAGCCTGTTCATCATGGGGGGAGAAGCAGTGCAGCCCCAGAAACGTGGCAGGGACAACCGCATTGAAGGCCTGTGATTCAGTGCCAAAGACCCCCGGCTGTGGAGAAGCCCTGTGTCCACCTGGTCTCCTCGTGGTGTAGGGTGGGGGCCAGGCAGTGCTGCCTACCAAGGTCTCCCAGTTTTGAAGGAACAGCAGAGGCTTTTTCCAAACCCGCCCAGTGGTCTCTGAAGTGCTGACGGCAGGGTGAGCATCAAAGTGGGGCAGAAATCAGCACCAACATCTACCTGAGTCCTGAGTCAGAGAAAATACTGGAAAGAAGTGGGTGGCCAGTGAAGATCGCCTCCACTCTAGGAAGCTCAGAGCACGTGCCCTCCGATGGCTGGTTCCCTTCTGAATGTACCTGCCCTCAACTGCAGTGACTGACACGCTGCTCAATGCCACCAGCGCCAGAGGGGCTGGGCTTATCTCAGTTTCTCCCTTAACCCCTCCACCTGGAAAACCAAGTATTTTAAGGAGGCAAGGAGACCTACTCTTCAGTCCAGTGAGCCAAAAAGAAAGGGGAGTCATTTTCACGCTCCCGTGACCTCCCACCACCCAGAGGAGATCCTTCACAGGCTGGGCATCTGGCCAGCGACCAGTGTGGGAGCCATGACTTCTCTCAGACCCGTGTCCTTGCAGGGTCTAGTGCTCCATCCAAAGGGTCAGGCAGCAAGGGGGTACTACACAGCCATTGCATCTCAAGGCCAGAACCCAGGGCTTCTGCCATGCCCTGCTCAGCGCTTCTGACCATGAGAGTAAGGCAGCTCCCTCATGCCCCCCAGAACTGTATGACAAGTAGATGGATCCGATCTGTCACTGCTTTTCCCTCCCAACATCCAATCAGAGGAGCAAGAGAATTATCATTCTTAGTTCAACAGCTTTACCTGCATAGAAACACAATGTTTGATTAGTACCATGATTTTAAAACTTTTTATTTTTCTGTAGCCACGTGAGCAGTTTGGAATAAAATTATCTGAAATTTATTCTCTCAGAATAACGTCTGACTAGTTAAAATGGGCAATGCTAAATGTCCCTGACATCCCAGCACCTAAACGCAGTAAGAGTTCACCTCTTGCAGCAGCGAGTCTGCTATGGAGCAGGTGGCAGCGTCATCTGTCTCTCGTGGCCTCCAAGGTTGACCTGGCAAGGGAGGGAGGAGAGAAGCCCGGAGGTCACAGCAGTTTGTAAAGGACCAGGCCTGGAAGTGGATGACATCACTCCTGTCCCGTCCCACTGGCCAGGGCCCTGTCACCACTAGAGGATTCAGGAAACCCCCCATGTAAGCATTCTGGTCCACTGGTCACAGGCATTAGTTCCCTTATCTCCCTAGTAAACCACTCAGCGCCCCAGCACGGGGCTTGCCACAGTGACACGGTGAGACCAGGACGCTAGATCTAGTGAGCGCTGGCTTCGCACACCTTCCAACATGGCGTCACATCTCGTTCTCATGAATGTGATGGGAGGCGTTAGAATGCCTGCATTAATGATGAGGGCATAAGGCTGAGAGAGGCTGAGCCCCAGGTGACCGTGCTGGGACCCCTGGCCCGGCTGGAGCCGAGGTTTCACAGTGCTAGGACCGCTGGCACTGCCTCAACCCCACAGCCTTCTGTGAGGCCCGGGAATCCAGTAAGATAGGGCCACCAGAAGGAATAGCCCCAGGAATGACTCAGGGAAAGTCAGGGGTACACAATTTGGGTCAGAGTGTAGGTCAGGATCCTGGAGTGGGACAGACTAACTGCAGGAAAAACCAGGACCCAGGGAAGAGAACCCATCCACCCTGGAAAGGGCACTCCCTCGGGGGTTCCTGAGGGCTCCACCCAGACCCCAGGCTTACAGCTGCAAGTCTGTCCCAGGCCTCAGATCCCAGGCTCACCCCTGGATCCCAGCTGGACTTTCATGGGCTAAGGGTCGGGCTGGGTGGTCCTGCAGGTAAGGGCTTCAGAGACTGTGGCCACTTAGGGAGGTGTGGGAAGGTGCAGGGAGCTGATGCTCAGACCCCAAAGCACAGGGCTGTCCTCTGACACTCTGACCGAGGGGCACATGCTGACAGGTTCTCTAGGGAGACCAGGTGTAGCCCGGGACATGGTGGTGACGGGTGTTTGACTCATGGGGCACACCAAGTGCATTTAAGTGCCCGAGAGGCAGCATCATTCTAGAACCTGTTGGGAGAAACTTCAGGACAAAGTCCTGAGCAAAGAATGAGGCCGGACAAGTGACTTGTTTCAGCTCCTTAGGGAAGGGAAGTGCCTCAACCAAGAAGTGGTTTGTCTCTGACTTTTAGGTTGCCTTTTTAAAAATCTGCATTTTGGACAGTAATGGACCCTGGTTACAGGCTTGTGTGATAAGGAAGAGGGAGGATGTTTTCCTACTTGGCACTGAACTTTGTTCTGATCTGTGTTATTTAAAATTTGGAGTGGTTCAGTTCCTGGTTTGGTGTCAGAGGCTAAAGCTTTTTAAGATTGATCTGAGGGCACAATCAGAATTACAGGAGATAAGGAACCCTGAGTGATTGCTTTTTAAAATGTGTCTGCAATTTTCCAAGATGCTGCCGGTGGAAAATCTTATCACGCAGCTTGCTAAGAAGCATTTCAGAAGTTGGTTCTTCAGCCAGTCTCCCTCTAGACAAGGTGAAAAATGAAGACTTCCCAGAAAGCCAGCCTTTGATCAGGCTGGAGAGAGAGCTGGATTACAGCGTGAAGATCTCAGAACTATCTCGAACCCCAAAACTCAGACCAGTGGGAGAAGTGCAGACATCCCAGGCCCTGAAGGAGGTCCCCACAGGACTGTCATCACAGACTATGAAGGAGGAACCCTGACCTTCACCATTCTGGGACTCCTGAATCTACATCAGACCTTATTTTGTGGCACAAGCAATGGTCTTATTGGGGGAAGGGGCTGTTCCTAGAAACAAGCCGAAAAAACTGATATAGTGGCCAAAATAGGTTTTGAAATAATTATGACAAGTATTCTTATTCATTCAGCCTTTAGTGCTTACAAAACACTAGCTCAGGCAGCCTAGTGAGGAGCGAAGAACAGAGGTTAGTATCTTCATTTTTACAGGTAAGAAAACCAGGCCTCAGCCCTGGACCTGCTTGAGCCCCACCTAAGTGGCAATGTCACAATGATCACAAACCCCGATAATTATTTTTAAATGTTTAGATATATTCCACCTCCCGTAAAATGGTCATGAGTGGTCTCTACTCCTTGGCTATGGAATAGTTCACAGATCATCACCACAGCACTGACTCTCGCCAGGCCCTGAACCTGGGGCTGACGGGCATTAGCTCATGAAATCCTCAGAACACACCACATTACAGAGGAGGAAACTGAGGCTCACACGGTCGCACAGGCATCGGCTGTGGAGGCCCAGTCTGAGCCGGAGCCCCAGCGGTCAGCTGTCACTAATGACGCCTCCACCATGCTGCCTTCCTGGGTACCTGCTACAGCCCAGTCCCATTCCAGGTCCTCTGCTCACTGTATCCCATTTGCTTCCCAGAGAACCCATTGAATAGAGAGGGAAACTGAGGCTGGGCGAGGCAAACATCCAAGCTTATTGTCAAAAAGCAGTGGTGTCAGGATGAAACCAGATCTGTCTGAAGCTAGCCCCCATGAGGTTTCCATGACTGTCCCACACCATCTCAGATTTAAAATGTAGTTATTGTTTATCTTTTCACTACTTGGGTAGGTTCAGGGCATGAAACATCTGAATAGAGACGGGTGAAGCGAAATCTGTGTCATTGTTGCTGTTGTCACTCTAATCCATTCCCCTGGACAGAAGCTGAGGCCTCAAGACCATATGGTGCCCTGGGAGCTGTTCCCAAGAGGGGTCATTCTCTGCCAGACAAGCTATGGCAGCCTCCCGGGGGGCTGGGGCTGGTGCAGACTCTGGTTGGAAGGCTTGGAGAGTAATTGTCACTAGATTTTAGACCAAGGGAAGTTGAGAGGCCTGCCACTCCAGATGTTTGCAGAAGGGAGGAGAGAGAGACAGTCCCTCTCCTTTGCCTGGGAATGAGAGATGGACATTCCAGGCTGCAGAAATGCTGGGCGGGCTGGCCTGGCCCTTGGCATGTGAAGTAGGAGACATTCAGTCAGGGAGTGACCACGGAAGGATGGCGACAGCCCATTTCTAGTGGTGCAGGGGGCTGCGTCCCTGAATTATCTGACTACCCTTTTTTTTTAGTTTTACGTTAAATTTTTCTAGCACTTTTTTAAATTTAGCAATTCAGCTGAGAAGTCTTTTGTGTTTATCTCATTCTGATATGGCTGTACCAGCAATTATTTAACTACTCTCCCACTGATGGACAACTAAGTTGTTTCCCATTTTTTCTGGTAGAGAAAATGCTATAGTGAGCATTATTTTACATACATCTTTGTGCATTTGTCTTTCCTTGGAACAAATTCTCAAAATTTAACCCTAGGTTAAAGGATGTTTCGTTTTCAAATTAATTTAGACATTGCAAAATTGCTTCGAAAAAAGCTCTATCTAATTACCATCCCATCATGTGTACGAGAAGGCCCGTTTCTCATGCTCGCCCCAAAATTAGATATTAGCAATCTTTTTAAACGATGAATCTTATGACATGTTTATTGACCATTTGTATTCTTTCTTCTATTAATTTCTTGTTAATACACTTTGCCCATTTTTGTAGTGGGTTCTTTGTCTTCTAATAATACATTTTACTTAACCCAACATATCCAAACATTATCATTTCAATATGTAATCGATATAAAATTATTTTATTTATTTATTTTTTTGTGAGGAAGACTAGCCCTGAGCTAATATCCGTTGCCAATCCTCCTCTTTTTTGCTTAGGAAGACTGGCCCTGGGCTAACATCCATGCCCATCTTCCTCCACTTCATATGGCACGGCATGGCTTGACAAGCGGTGTGTCTGTCCACGCCCGGGATCTGAACCTGTGAACCCCGCGCCGCTGAAGCAGAGTGCTCAAACTTAACTGCTACACCACCGGGCTGGCCCAATGTAAAATTTTACTGAGATATTTTACATTCTTATTTTATGCTATGTCTTTGGAATCCACTTACAGCATATCTCAATTCGGACACTAAGTTTTCATCAAAAATACTTGGTCTGTATGTAGATTTCACAAAATTTACCTTTGAAGAAGTAGATTTACATTCTCAAATTGTTCCAGATATACTGTGGTAGGCAGAATAATGGTCCCCAAAAGATGTCCATGTCCTGGGAACCTGTGAATGTGTTATGTTCTGTGTCAAGGAGGAATTAAGGTTGCTGATAGGATCAAGGTTGCTAATCAGCTGAACTTAACCTGAAAAAATCCTTATCCTGGATTATCCAGGGGACCCAGTGTAATCACAAGAGTGCTTTACGGTGGAAAAGCGAGGCAGGAGAGGAGGTTGGAGACAGAGAGCAGTTTCAAGGTGCGATGCTGCTGGCTTTGAAGATGGAGGAAGGAGCCAGGAGCCAAAGAACGCAGGCAGCCTCTAGAAGCTGGGAAAAGCAGGGAAACAGACTCTCCCCTGAGCCTCCAGAGGAATACAGCCCTGCCAACCCTTGACTGTAACTCAGTAAGACCCCTTTCAGACTTCTGACCTCCAGAACTAGAAGAAAATAAGTTTTGGGGGCCGGCCCAGTGGCCTAACGTTTAAGTTCCTGTGCTCCGCTTCGGTGGCCTGGGGTTTGCAGGTTCGGATCCCGGGCACGGACAGATGCACTGCTTGTCAGCCGTGCCGTGGCTGCGTCCCATATAAAGTAGAGGAAGATGGGCATGGATGTTAGCCCAGGGCCGGTCTTCCTGGGCAAAAAAGAGAAGGATTGGCGACGGATGTTAGCTCAGGGCTAGTCTCCCTCACACAAAAAAAGTTTTTGTTGTTTTAAGTCACAAAATTTGTGGTAATCTGTTACAAAACTAATACATATACATACCTAAAACTTTTCCAGTAACTGAATCTAGTGTCAATTTTTCTTAACAGCTTTATTGAGATATAACTGTCATGTGATAAACCGCACATGTTTAACACGTACAATTTGTTAAATTTTAACATATGTATACACCTATGAAATCACCACAATCAAGAAAGCAAACTATCTATTACTCCCAAAAGTTCCCTTTGTAATCCCTCCCTCCTTCCTCTCCCTTCTGCCCCTTCTGACCCCTGACCTCAGGCAACCACTGATCTGCTTAGTATGCATTTTCTAGAATTTTACATAAATGGAATACATGCTCTGTCTTCTTTCGCTCAGTATAATTATTTAGAGATTCATCCATGTTGCAAGCATGCATTTTTATTGCTGAGTAGTGTTCCATTGTATGGCTGTTTCACAGTTTGTTTTTCCATTCACCTGTTGATGGCCATCTGGGATGTATCCAGTTTTGGGATATTAAAAATAAAGCTGCTATGAACATTCATGTATGTTCCATACAAATCTCTGTATGGAAATATGCTTTTCTTTCTCTCGGATAAATACGTAGGAGAGGAATGGCCAGATCATATCCTAGGTGTGTGTTTAACCTTTCGAGCAACTGCTGGACTGTTTTCTGAATTGGTTGCACCATTTTACATTCCCGGCAACAGCATAAGAGAGTTCTAGGTCCTCCACGCTCACACCAACACTCGGTGTGGGCAGTCTTTTACATTTTATCTATTCTGATGGATATGCAGTGGTATCACATTGTGGTTTTAATTTTTTAATTTTTTGAGGACTCTCCATACTGTTTTCCCTAGAGGCTGCACCAGTTTGCATTCCCACCAGCAGTGAATGAGGGTCCCCATTTCTCCACAACCTCTCCAGCATTTGTTGTTATTTGTCTTGGTGATTATGACCATTCTAACGGGTGTCAGGTGATATCTTAGTGTAGTTTTGATTTGCATTTCCCTGATGATTAGTGATGTTGAACATCTTTTCATGTGTCTATTGGCCATCTGTATCTCTTCCTTGGAAAAATGTCTGTTCATATCCTCTGCCCATTTTTTGATCGGGTTGTTTGTTTTTTTGTTGCTCAGTTGTATGAGATCTTTATATATTACTGAGATTAATCCCTTGTTGGAAAAACGATTTGCAAATATTTTCTCCCAGCTGGTGGGTTGTTTATTCATTTTGATCCTGGTTTCATTTGCCTTGTAGAAGCTCTTTAGTCTGATGAGGTCCCACTTGTTTATTTTTTCTTTTGTTTCCCTTGTCCAAGTAGACATGGAATCTGAAAGGATCCCTTGATGTCCAATCTCAATTAGTGTACTGCCTATATTTTCTTCCAGGAGTTTTATAGTTTCAGGTCTCACTTTCAGGTCCTTGATCCATTTTGAATTGATTTTTGTATATGGCGATAGGAGATGGTCTACTTTCATTCTTTTGCATGTTGCTGTCCAATTTTCCCAGCACCATTTATTGAAGAGACTTCCCTCTCTCCATTGTATGTTCTTTGCTCCTTTGTTGAAGATTAGCTGTCCATAGGTGTGTGGTTTTATTTCCGGGCTTTCAATTCTGTTCCATTGATCTGTGTGTCTATTCTTGTACCAGTACCATGCTGTTTTGATTACTATAGCTTTATAGTATATTTTGAAATCAGGGATTGTGATGCCTCCAGCTTTGTTCTTTTTTTTCAGAATTGCTTTAGCTATTCGGGCTCTTTTGTTGCCCCATACGAATTTCAATAGTTTTTGTTCTACTACCGTGAAGAATGACGTTGGGATTCTGACTGGGATTGCATTTAATTTGTAGATTGCTTTACGTAGAATGGACATTTTAACTATATTTATTCTTCCAATCCATGTGCATGGAATATTTTTCCATTTCTTTATGTCCTCCTCGATTTCTTTCAATAGTGTCTTATAGTTTTCATTGTATAGGTCTTTTACCTCCTTGGTTAAATTTATTCCCAGATATTTTATTCTTTTTGTTGCAATTGTAAATGGGATTGTCTTTTTGAGTTCTTTCTGTTGGTTCATCGTTAGTGTATAGAAATGCAATTGATTTTTGTAAGTTGATTTTATAGCCTGCCACTTTACTGTAGTTGTTGATTATTTCTAGTAGTTTTCTGATGGAATTTTTTGGGTTTTCTATGTATAAGATCATGTCGTCTGCAAATAGTGAGAGTTTCACTTCTTCATTGCCTATTTGGAGTCCTTTTATTCCTTTTTCTTGCCTAATTGCTCTGGCCAGAACTTCCAGTACTATGCTGAATAAGAGTGGTGACAGTGGGAACCCTTGTCTTGTTCCTGTCCTCAAAGGAATGGCTTTCAGTTTTTCCCTGTTGAGTAGGATGTTTGCTGTAGGTTTGTCATATATGGCCCTTATTATGTTGAGGTACTTTCCTTCTATACCCATTTTGTTGAGAGTTTTTATCAGAAATGGATGCTGGATCTTGTCGAATGCCTTCTCTGCATTGACTGAGATGATCATGTGGTTTTTATTCTTCATTTTGTTAATGTGGTGTATCACGTTGATTGATTTGCGGATGTTGAACCATCCCTGTGTCCCTGGTATAAATCCCACTTGATCGTGGTGTATGATCTTTTTGATGTATTGCTGTATTCGGTTTGCCAATATTTTGTTGAGGATTTTTGCGTCTCTGTTCATCAGTGATATTGGCCTGTAGTTTTCCTTCTTTGTATTGTCCTTGTCTGGCTTTGGTATCAGGATAATGTTGGCCTCATAGAATGTGTTAGGAAGTATTCCATCTTCCTCTATTTTTTGGAATAGTTTGAGAAGGATAGGTGCTAAATCTTCTTTGAATGTTTGGTAAAGTTCTCCAGGGAAGCCATCTGGTCCTGGGCTTTTATTTTTTGGGAGGTTTTTCATTACTGTTTCAATCTCTTTACTTGTGATTGGTCTGTTCAGATTCTCTATTTCTTCTTGATTCAGTTTTGGGATGTTGTTCACTTCCAAGAATTTGTCCATTTCCTTTAGGTTGTCCAATTTGTTGGCGTAAAGTTTTTCATTGTATTCCCTAATAATCCCTTGTATTTCTGTGGTATCTGTTGTAACTTCTCCTCTTTCATTTCTAATTTATTTATTTGAGTCTTCCTTTTTTTCTTAGTGAGTCTGGCTAAGGGTTTGTCAATTTTATTTATCTTCTCAAAGAACCAGCTCTTTGTTTCATTGATCCTTTCTACTGTTTTTTTGGTTTCAATTTCATTTATTTCTGCTCTGATTTTTATTATTTCCCTCCTTCTGCTGATTTGGGGCTTTGTCTGTTCTTCTTTTTCTAAGTCTGTTAGGTGTAGTTTAAGGTTATTTATTTGGGATTTTTCTTGTTTGTTAAGGTGAGCTTGTATTGCTATGAATTTCCCTCTCAGGACCACTTTTGCTGCATCCCATATGAGTTGGTATGGTGTATTTTCTTTTTCATTTGTCTCCAGATAGCTTTTGATTTCTCCTTTAATTTCATCAATGACCCATTGGTTGTTCAGTAGCATGTTGTTTAGTCTCCACATCTTTGTCCCTTTCCTAGTTTTTTCCTTGCAGTTGATTTCTAGTTTCACAGCGTTATGATCAGAAAAGATGCTTGTAATGATTTCAATCTTCTTAAATTTATAGAGGTTTGCCTTGTTTCCTAATATATGGTCTATCCTTGAGAATGTTCCGTGTGCACTTGAGAAGAATGTGTACTCTGCTTTTTTTGGGTGGAGTGCTCTGTATATATCTATTAAGTCCATTGTGTCTAGTTGTTCATTTAAGTCCATTATTTCCTTATTGACTTTTTGTCTGGATGATCTATGCATTGATGTAAGGGGGGTGTTAAGATCCCCTACTATTATTGTGTTATTGTTAATATCTCCTTTTAGGTTTTTTAGCAGTTGTTTTATGTACTTTGGTGCTCCTGTGTTGGGTGCATAGATATTTATGATTGTTATGTCTTCTTGGTGAAGTGTCCCTTTTATCATTATATATTGCCTTTCTTTGTCTCTCATTACCTTTTTTATCTTGAAGTCTACTTTGTCTGATATAAGTATGGCTACTCCTGCTTTCTTTTGTTTGCCATTAGCTTGGAGTATTGTTTTCCATCCTTTTATTTTGAGTCTGTGTTTGTCTTCAGAGCTGAGATATATTTCCTGGAGGCAGCAGATTGTTGGATCTTGGTTTTTAATCCATCCCGCCACTCTGTGTCTTTTGATTGGAGAATTCAATCCATTTACATTTAGAGTGATTATTGATATATGAGGGTTTAATGTTGCTATTTTATTGTTCATTTTCTGGTTCTTTTGCATTTCCTTCATTTCTTGTCACTTGTGTTTCAGACTGCAAATTCAATTTGGTATTTCTGCATGCTCACTCTTTTGGTTTTCTCTTTATTTGTCATGTGTGGTTCCTCTTCTGGTTATTTGTTTAGTGGTTACCATGAGGTTTATATAAGCGATCTCCTGGATAAGATAGTACATTTTCAGATGCCTCCTTTTTCCTGAGGCTGGGTCAATTCAATCCCTAACCTCTTCCCCTCCTTATTTGTAATGTCTATTCCATCTTGTGTCGTGAGTGTGTGTTTACAGTGATGACCTTGAATTAATTTTTGATGTTATCCAACTGTAGTTTGTTCTGGTTTAGTCTCCTTGCTTTTCTCCTTGCTGATATCTTTGTATCCCCTTTCTCATTTGTTTTTTTTCAGGCCTAAGGGCCTTCTTGAGCATTTCTTGTAGTGGGGGTCTTGTGGTGATGAACTCTCTTAGCTTTTGTTTATCAGGGAGAGTTATTATTTCTCCTTCATATTTGAAGGATATTTTTGCTGGATAAAGTATTCTTGGCTGAAGGTTTTTGTCTTTCATGATTTTGAATATATCATTCCAGTCTCTTCTAGCCTGTAGAGTTTCTGTCAAGAAATCAGCTGAGAGCCTGATGGGGTTTCCTTTGTATGTTATTTTGTTTTTTTGTTTAGCTGCCCTTAATATTATTTCCTTGTCACAGATATTTTTCAAGTTTGCTACTATGTGGAGAGATGATTTTTTATTCCTGTTTATATATTTAGGTGATCTATTGATTTCATTCACTGTTGTTTCCCTCTCGTTCCCTAGGTTGGGGAAGTTCTCAGTTATTATTTCTTTGAACAAACTCTCTGCTCCTTTTTCTCTTTCTTCTCCTTCTGGAATACCTATTATCCTTATGTTGCTTTTCCTCATTGAGTCTGATATTTCTCGAAGAATTTCTTCATTTCTTTTTAGTCTTAGCTCTCTCCTCCTCTATCTGGAGCATTTCTGTGTGGCTATCCTCAATAGTGCTAATTCGTTCCTCCATATTGTCAGTTCTGCTCTTTAAAGACTCCATTTTTTCCACTATCTCATTCATTTTGTTTTTCATCTCCAATAATTCTGATTGGTTTTTCTTTATGGTTTCAATCTCTTTTGTGATGAAATCCCTGAATTCATCGATTTGTTTCTGTGTGTTCTCTTGTATTTCATTGAGTTTGTTTATGATAGCTATTTTGAATTCTCTGTCATTCAGGTTATCAAATTCTGTGACTTCAGGGTTGGTTTCTGGATGTTTGTCATTTTCCTTTTGGTCTGTAGCCATAACAAACTGTCGCATGGATCCGACCACTTTATTTTTTCCTCTCATGTTGAAGTTGGTCCTGCAGTTTCCACCTGCTGCCACTGGATGGAGATCGCAAGTGATATGCTCTGAGCCCACTGCAGCCCCTGGAGGGATTATGCTGAAATGCGGGGTGTGTGGGGGGAGGGGTTCTCTCTTTCTCCTGCTTGACCCGGGGGTTTCCTTTCTGGCTCTCTTAGGGCGTTTGCTACACCCCCGAAACAGTCCATCATCACTTCCCGGTGGGGATCTCTCGACAGTCTGTGAGAGCACCTGGAGGGTGATAGTTTTCCCCGCTGTGGGCCGCCCCTCCCTGCTCTGTCTGTGAGCCGCGATGTCTTTGCTGATCGATTGGGGAGGGGGAGTACAACTTCTTACCTCTCCTTGTGTCCTTTTGGGCTTCCCGCGCCTCCACCCTCCAATGTATGGCAGCAGGGGTTTCTTAGAAGTCCTTTGTAGTGTTTGATTGAGCTCTGTTGGAATGCGAATGATGTTTTCGTTGTGTCTTAGGGGGCAGAGATTCAAAGAGGGAATCTCACTCCACCATGATGCTGACGTCACTTGCCCACATTGTGGTTTTAATTTGCATTTCCCTAACGACTAATGATGTGGAGGGTCTTTTCATGACCTTATTTGCCATCCCTATATCTTCTAGAGTAAACTGTTCAAATCTTTTGCCTATTTTTTTAATTGGGTTGTTTCCTTATTATTAAATTTAGAGAGTGCTTTATATATTTTGGGTTCAAGTCCTTTGCCATATATATGATTTTCAAATATCTTCTCCCCGTATGTAACTCGTGTTTTCATTCTCAATCATATCTTTTGGAGAGTAGGGTTTTTTAATAAAAATAAGTCAAATTATCAGTTTGTTTATAAATTGTGCTTCTGATGTTGTAGTTAAGAAATCTTTGCCTAATCCAAAGTTATAAATGTTTCTACCAGAAGTTTTATAGTCTTAGATTTTACATTTAGGTATATGATTCCATTTGAGTATATTTTTGTATATGATGTGAGGTGTGGATCAAAGTTCTTTTTTTGTTTTTTGGTTTTTGCACATGATTATGTAATTGTTCCACCACCATTTGCTGAGAACACTAATCCTTCTTCCACTGAATTGCCTTTGCACTTTGGTCAAAAATTAATTATCCATATACAAAGGTCTATCCTGAACTTTATATTCTGTTTCATTCATCTATTTGTCTATCTTGATGCTAATATCACAGTGTTTTGATTACTGTAGTTTTATAGTAGGTCTTGAAATCTGGCAGTATTAGATCTCCAACTTTGTTATTCTGTTTCAAAGTTGTCTGGCTATTGTAGGTCCTGTACATTTCTATGTGAATTTTGGAATCAGCTGGTCAATTTCTACAAAACACCTACTGAGATTTTGATTGGGATTGCATTGAATCTACAGACCAATGTGGGAAGAACTGATGTCTTAGCAACAATAAGTCTTCTGACCAATGAACACAGTGTATCTCTCTGTTTACTTATGTCTTCTTTCATTTCTCCCGGCAATGATTTATAATTTTCCATGCACAGATTTTGAACATCTTTTGTCAAATTTATCCCTAAGTATTTCATTTTTTGATGCAATTAAAAATGGTTTTGATTTTCAATTTCCAACTGGAAATTCATTGCTGGCACATAGAGATATGACTTAGTTTTAGTGCATTTATCTTGTACCCAGTACCCTGCAACTTTCCAAACTCATTTATTAGTTCTAGTAGCTTTTTTTGTAGGGTTTCACCAGATTTTCTACATAGATGATTATGTTGTCTGTGAAAGCATTTTTACTTCTTTCTTTCCAATCAGGATGACTTTTGTCTCTTTTTCTTGCCTTTTTATAGCAGCTTAGGACTCCAGTACAATGTTTAATAGAAGTGGTGAGAATAAACATCATTGTCTTGATCCTGGCCTTAGAGGTAAAGCTTTTAGTATGATAACAGCTTTTAGTTTTTTGTAGATACCCTTAATCAGGTTGAGGAAGTTCACTTCTATCCCTAGTTTGCTAAGAATTTTTATCAAGAGTGGATGTTGAATTTTGTCAAATGCTTTTTCTACATCTATTGAGATGATCATATCTTTTCTTTTTTTTTTTTTGGTTTATTGATATGGTGAATTACATTGATTTTGGAATGTTAAAGCAACCTTGCATACTAGGGATAAACCGCAGCTGGTCATTATGTATTTTCCTGTTTATATATTGTTGAATTCAATTTGCTAAAATTTTGCTGAGAATGTTTGCATCTATGTTCCTGAGTGATATTGGTCTGTAGTGTCCTCTTCTTGTAATGTCTTTGGCTGGTTTTGTATCAAGGTAATGCTGGCCTCATAAAATGCATTGGAATGTATGCCCTCTTTTTCAATTTTCAAGAAGAGTCTGTGTAGTATTGGTATTATTTCTTTCTTAAATACTTGGTAGAATTCATCAGTGATGCCATCTGAGCCTGGAGTTTTCTTTGTGGGAAGATTTTTAGCTACAAATTCCATTTCTTGACTAGAAATGGAGCTTAGCTATTTCTTCTTGAGTGAGCTTCAATAGTTTGTGTGCTTTTGTCCATTTCATCTAAGTTGCCAAATTTACTAGCGTGCTATTCTTAACATTACCTTATTATCCTTTTAATGTCTGGAGGATCTGTAATGATGTCACCTCTCTCATTCCTGATATTGGTAATTTATCTTCTCTCTTTTTCTTGATTAGTCTGGCTAGAGGCTTATCAATTTTATTGATCTCCTCAAAGAACTAGCTTTTGGTTTTATTGATTTTGACTATTTTCCATTTTGTTTATAGCCACTCTGATCTTTTCTTTCTTTCTTTCTTTTACCTTGGGTTTCATTTGCTCTTCTTTATGTAGTTTCTTAAGGTCATTGATATGAGGCCTTTCTTCTTTTTTAATGTCAGCAATGAGTGCTATAATTTATTCCCAAACTATTCCTTTAGAAGCATCTCACAAAGTTTTATATGTTGTGTTTTCATTTTTATCCAGTTCAAAGTACTTTCTAATTTTTCTTTTTTGATTTCTTCTTTGACCTATGAATTATTTAGAAATGTATTAACTGGTTTCCAAATATTTGGGGATTTTCCAGAAATCTTTGTTATTGATTTCTAACTTACTTCCGCTGTGGTCAGAGAACAAATGTTGTATCTGAATTCTTTTCCGTCTATTGAGACTTGTTTATGACCATCTTAGTAGAGGTTTCTTGCACATTTGGAAATAATGTCTAGTTTGCTGTTGCAGGAGGCACCAATTAGGGCAAATTGGCTGAGTGTCTTTTCGGGTCTTTTTTCTACTTATTTGATCAATTATTGATAAAGAGATATTGAAAATTTTTTACTATAATTTTCTATTTTCTATTTCTCCCTGAAGTTCTATCAGTTTTTGGTTCACGTAGTTTGGAGCTCTGTCATTAAGTGCATACACTTAAGATCATGGTGTTCTTTTAATGAATTAACCATTTTATTGTTATGAAATGACCATCTTCATCCCTGGTAATATTCTTTGGCCTAAAATCTCTTTTGTCTGATATTAATATAACCACTCCGGCTTCAGTTTTTTTGTTCAATATGGCAATCTCTGCCTTTTAATTGAGGGTATTTATAGAATTTTCATTTAATATGATTGTCGATATGATTAAGTTTAAATATGTCATCATCTTGCTATTTGTTTCCTATTTGTCTTGTTACCTTTTTTCAACTCTTTTTCTGCCTTCTTACGGATTAACTGAAATTTGTTTTATCCTGTTTTATCATATTTGCTGGCTTATCAGCTTAAACATTTTATTACATTATTTAAGTGGTTGTTTTAGGGTTTTAGTATGCAACTAACTTTTCATGATCTACCTTCAAATGGTATTATATCATCTCATGTGTTGTATAAGAAACTTGCAACAGTATACTTCCATTTATCCCCTTCCATCCTTTGTGCTATTGTTGATACACATATTGCTTTTACATGTGTTATAAGCCTCATACTGGACTACTATTCTTTTCACTTAAACAGTCAATTATTTTTGAAAGACACTTAAATAATAAGCAAAAATTTTTTATCTATTTATTCATACAGTTACCATTTCGAGTAATCTTCATTCATTTGGGTAGATCCTTATTTCCATCTGATATAATTTTCCTTCTGCTTGATTGTCTAACACTTCTTGTAGTGTGTGTTTGCTGCTGATGCATCATTTTAGCTTTTGTATCTCTGAAAAGGGCTTTCCTTAGCCCTTCATTCTTGAGCATTTTCACTGGATTCAGAATACTAGGTTGACAGATGTGTCTTTCAATGCTTTAAAGACGTTGCTCCACCAACTTCTCACTAGCATTATTTCTGACAAGAAATCTGCTGTCATCCTTACCTTCGCTCCGCTGTACATGTTGTATCATTTTCCTCTGGCTACTTTTAAGAGTTTCTTTTCATAATTGGGTTTGAGCCATTTGATTAGGATATGCCTTCATGTATTTTTCTTCATGTTTCTTGTGCTTGGGGCTCATTGGACTTCTTGGGTCTGTAGGTTTATTTATGTTCACAAATTTGGAAATGTTTCAGCCATTATTTCTTCAAATATTTTTCAGTTCCCCCCCACCTTTTTCAGGGACTCCAATTACACATATATTAGGCTGCATGAACTTGCCCCACATCTCATGGATGCTCTATTCAGTTATTTTATTCTCTTTTCTCTGTGTGCTTCATTCTGAATCATTTCTATCACTATATTTTCAAGCTTTCTAATCTTTTCATCTGCAGTGTTGAATCTGCTGTTAATCCCGTCCACTGTATTTTTCATTTGCACGTTGTACTTTTCCTCTCTAGAAGTTTGAGTCTTTTTTTATATCCTCCATCTCGGGAGCCATCTTGGGAGCGTATCCTCTGGCCTCACTCAAGCTGTCAGATGTCTGTAGCCTCACTCAACATCCTGACTGTCACTTCATAAAAGACCCCAAGATGGAAACACTTCGCTAAGCTACTCCAAAATTCCTGACCTACAGAAACCCTGTAAGAGAATAAATGTTTATTGTTGTTTTAAGCCGCTAAATTTGGGGGCAATTTGTTATGTAGCAGTAGATAACTAATGCATACAGAATCTGATCTCGAAGGCTTTCTGGATTCAGAGTATCTTCACCAGCCCCTGAGGGTTGTACCACATCCTGGGTTCCCCATCGCTGAACTTAGACAAATGAGAGGGAGCGAGCCTAATCACCAGGCTGCTTCCCCTCTGCATGCAGTGTTCCTGGAGCTTGCATTTTTTATATGCTGTAAAAATGATGCATTTTGGATAAAGCTTCTAATTTGGCACAAATATAAGACATATACTCTCTCCCAAAGGCCCTGCTGCTGGGTGTGCCTTATGCATTTCCCAGAGGTTGCTCTCTGAGCAAAGGAGTTTCTGGAGCTTGGGGCTGGGGGCTCCACCTGCTGCCCTCGGACCCCCTTAGGTTGGCACATTCACAAAGGTCAGGCAGGGAGCTCTGGTGAGACAGCAGCAGGCCCGGGAGTGGTGCTCTGCTGCACGCAGACAGAATGGCACGTCCTTCGTCCACAAGTGGACTGCACTGGTGTGGAGCTAGAGGTGAATTAAGTCAGCTGCAGCCTCTTAGGACAAACTTGGATATGCAGCCTGAGTAAATAGCAAAACAGAGCAAATGCACACAAGCTCAGACACACGGGGAAGGGGGAGGGGACTAACCTTTGTTAGAACCTGTTGTGTACCTGGAGTTTGCACACTCTTTCTGCACTCAGGTGCCCATCTGTGCAGTTCTATGTGCAAATGGTATGCCTGGTCCCTCCCCAGGAACTGCAGTAAGGAGGCGGCTGGCCCCCCTCCAGAGTGCTAACACTCAGGGAAATCCTGGACCCCTCTAGTCTAAGGCACTGTCTGAGGGACTGGAGGCAGGTACTCCTTGTCCTTGTGACCTGCGTGCATCCAAGGCACAGCAGCTCAGCCAAGACACGGCTCTCCAAGGCCAGTAGGCAGATGTGGAATCCTTTAACCCTCACATCAGCCTCGTGATGTAAATACCGTTATTATCCTCATTTTACATGAGGCAACTGAGGTGCTGAGTAAGCTCACGGGAAAGGCACTTTCCTTTGGCTGCTTTCTCTAAGTGCCCCTAGACCAGTGGTTTTCAAAGTGTATTCCCCAGGGCCCGCAGCATCAGAAAACTGGTTACAAATGCAACTTCTCCTACTTTCTCCAGACCAATAGACTCAGAAACCCCAGGAGTGGGTCCAGTGCTATGCTTGCCGGCCAGTTATTAAACACTTCCATTATTAGAAATTAAATCATATGAACCCACAATTAAACAAATTATATTAAAACAAAGGTAAGAATACCCAAAATGTATCATTCCCTAATTGATTGTCTTCATTTACCTATGCTCTTGAGGTTATTGACTTCTAGCTGTGTGATGAAAGCACAGTGGTGCATTTCTTCCCAGCTCCATGTTCAATGGCGTTATGAAATCAGCCATGGGCAGTATTTATATCACAGAGGTTGGCAAACACTACAAATCAGGTAGCCTTATTTTTTTCACAGAGCCTGTTGTTAAACCTTTACCACCACACTACTGGACCCAGTACTCTGTGTGTGAACAGCCCTGGGGTGATTCTGATGCCCACTCGAGGTTGAGACCTACTCCAAGTGTTTCAGCTGGATGCTTCGTACTGACTCCTTACCTGTCTTTTCATCACAGACTTAACAAATGTCATATGGGGAATGGGGGAGCAGACTCCCTCTGCTCCCCTGCCCCTCCCCCTCTCTTCTCTCTCCCACTCCCTCAGCCCCCAAACCCCCTCCCGCAGCCCCCCAATGCTATGCCTGAGCAAAATGCTGGGATCAAAGCTGTGCTCTTGACCCGTGGGAGGCAGGAGGGATCTGGGCAGCCGAAAGCCAGTTCTGAGGGCCCCTTGCAGTGGTGGGGGTCACGCTGGGACTCCCGACTGAGAGGTGAGCCATGGGTCCCAAAGTCACAGCCTGGCTCTCCACAGCAGCTTCTTGCACACAGAGTCAGCTGTCAGCTGCTGTCACACACGGTGGGGGTGGGCGTGGGGCGGGCAAAGTGCTCCAGCAGCAGACACACCTGGGCGCACACCTCAGGTCCCCTTGCTAGCCACGGGCTGAGGGGGCTGGTGGCTTCTCCTCTCTGACCTCCATCTGCTCGTCCAGGAAGACGGGAATAGTAGTACCTACCCCCATGGGGCCTCTAGAAAGATTAAATCCAATAATTTAGACAAAGATCCAGAAATATGGTACAAGCTCTGTAAACAGTAGATCTTACTGCTTTTCCATTTAGCTGGAGTAGAAAGTAATGATAATGTCAGTATCGTTACTCCCATTTTATGGATGACAGACATTGAGGCACAGAGAGAAAAAGCAAAGTGCCCAGAATTACACAAGGAAGTTACTGGAACAGCGAACACCGGAGCCCCGTCCCATTAGCCAGTGATGGATCTCCACGACACCTTCTAATGGGCACATTTCCCCCCACGGCTGCCATCCTAACTTATTCCCTGTGGCTCCGGGTTCCCTCGAAAGATAGGAACCGTTAATTCAGTTACAACGATTACCAGCTAGTTCTCTGGCTTACTGCTGTAATTTCTCTAAAGCAAGTGTCTGTGGGTAAAGACGTCATTCTGTTTTCACGTTGCTTAAATGAGAAAAGGCGTTTCCATGGGTCCGTGTAGCACAGGACTCCAGCAGCCACGTGGAGACTCCAGTCCCCTGTTGAAGCTGGGAATCGCCTGGAAAAGATGGGGGTGGGGAGAGGAGCACTCGGTGAGCATGCATGGAATAAGGGGCAGGAGGCCACGTGGATAAAGCAGATGACCATGCCCCTCACCTGGGCAAGTGCAGACACGGGGATGCTGTTCCCCTACCCAGCGTGGAGAACCTGACACACAGAAATAACTGGGGTCTCTTTAGCAGACACACAACTTTTGTTACATTCCCCTCACTACTCTGAGGACTTCCCGAATACTAATTCATTTCATACTAGCAAGAGACCCAAAATTACTATTATTATTCCTGTTTCACAGATAAGGAACTTGGGAGATTGCACAGAGAGGTGAAGCAATTTGCCTGAGGTCACACAGCCAGTAAGTAGCTAGGCCAGGATTTGAACCCAAGCAGTGAGGCTGTAGAGATGGAGTTTAAAATGGGTTTCCCGTGGAGCGAGCCAAAAATGTGTAGTCAAAGTCACACACACTTAAGTTGAGCAAATCTGAGCATGAACGAAATGAAGAAAAGATCAGCAGAGATCAGTCACTAACATTGAGAAGGGGGACAAAGGAGGCCCTGCCTAGCCTGGTAGGTAGGGAAAGGGTGAATCGAGGTTGTTATGACAGCACCTCATCTAGAGCATGACTTTCTGAACAGGAATCTGGCATCTCAACGTCCTTGTGAAGTGGAATTTACTGTCCCATTGTACAGATGTGGAAACTGAGGTTCGGAGACGTTAAGTGGTTTTCCTGAGGTCACACAGCCTGGAAGTGCAAGGCTGGGACTCCAATCCAGCCTACCCGTCCTTACGCTCCATGCTCTTTCCTTGCATCTTTCAGCCTGGCTACCAGATTTCAGCATTAGAGAGCAGGGTGGTGCCTACCCCTGTAATGTACACACACAAGTATATCAGGCACATGGTGCGGTCTGTGCTGGGTCCCTCCCGTCTGGTAGCTGACTCCCATTTAACAGGGAAAGAAATGAAATGCTTCCTGGCCAGGAGGGGGCAGAACTGGACTCACACAGATCTGTTGATCCTTTTCCCCATGTCACCTCCGGGACAGTGCCACCCGTGGGCCAGCCTTCCTCTCCCTGGCGGTCCACAGCCAAAACCCCTGCCCCAGAAAGGCTGCAGATGGGTGCATTGGAACAGGGGGGCCCCCGAAGGATGGGAGCCTTCCCCGGCTCCAGACTTGTATTTCCATGCCTTAACCAGGAGAATAATGACTGCGGACGGTCCTGGCGCCGCCTGTGGGCAGAGCTCCTCCAACCGTGCGTGCAGGCCACAGTGCGCCTCCTCTCCACCAGGGACCCCATGCAGGGCCTCGTCAGCGCCTGGTCCCTGCAGTGGACAGGAGGCCTGCAGGGCTCCCGGGCACTCACCCTGCCCAGCCAGGATTGGAGGGCCGGGCCCCTGACCCCACAGCCCCACCCTCCGCTCTCCAGGTACCCAGGCGCCAGGAGCCCTTTCCAGGCCATCTCATACCCCGTGTTTGTGTTTGTCTCTCCACTTTAGGGATTTATTTCTCTACAAGGGACGCAGGTGACCGAACTCCTTCCTGGCCCCGAGGACCCGGGGAAGCACCGCTTTGAGATCAGCCCAGGTAGGCGGAGCACCTGTCAGCTCTGGAGTTGGGCCTGATGGTGGTGTCACTGTGCCTCTGGCCTGGGAAAGGCAGATCTCCTTCACCATGCTGCTCCCTGCAGGAACATCAGCGCTGTTTCTAAGCACAACTCGGAAATTTGGGCCAAATTTAGAGAATATTGCAAATTTGGGAGGGAAATTAGAAAATCCAATCAATTATCCAGATAGTTAGCTTTGGGGTGAGAGAAGAATGTGGATTTTTAAATTCACAATAACACAAAGGGAGAAACCAATCAGTGGGGACACCTTAGGGTGAAGGTCCAAACACAACACCTGGGTCACATGCAAATATGTCCAGAGAAAACCACTAGCACAGATTCAGAGCGTTAAAATCAGCTTTCTCATGAACCCCAAAACAGAGAACTGCAATGCGGTGGGAGGAAGGGAAATAATTCACCCCAAAGAACCCCTATCATGTTAGCAGTTACAAAACAATTTTTTACAGTTTCGGGTTTTCAAATGTGATTGTCATTGAACTAAGTGAATGTGTCTCACGTGGATGAGCCACTCCACGTACAGAAGGGCTGGCGCCTGCAGTCAGGTGGTGTTTTATAAGCTTGAGCTCCCCCAGAAGCGGAGCCTGCGACAAGGATCTAAGCAGTTTACACATACAGGTGATTCCCGAAAAGCATGGGGAAAGGAGGAGAGCCAGGCAGTGTGTGCTCGTGAGCTGGCTGCTGCTGTGGCCCCGGGGCTCCTTCCCCGGGGACTTCTGGAGACTGTGGGGAACAGGCCTGAGAGGAGTCTCCCCGAGGAGTGAGGAGGCTGGAGGTCCACCTGCCAACTCCCACCAGCCAGTAATTGAGGGCTTCTCCCTGGGGAGCTGACTGGCATTTCCCGCCTGCCCTACGCACGGCCAACCACCCTGCAGACAGAGATGGCCTCCAGGGAGATGAGCAGGTGCTGGAGGAAAGGGGCCGCCAGTGTGGATGAGAACAGTTAGTGCTGGGGGGTCTGGGCAGGGCCCCAAGAGTGTCAGCTGCGGGCAGCTAGTCAGTGGTGTCCTACCAGTGTGCCGTCCACATTTACACTACCTTATGGAAAGTGGTGGCTGGGGCCTCACTGGGGTCTGGGAGCCAGTAGGTTTAGTCTCAGACAACGTGATGATGAGGTGACCTGGCTATCGGCTGTACACGGAGGCACGGGTCAGCCCAGGCTCAGGCCAGCAAGCAGCGGCCCGTTGGGAGCAGGAATGAGCTAATCCACTGTGGCAAGGGCGTGTTCACTCTACTCTCTCCACACTGGGAAGTGCAGGAGGCCCAGGCTGAAGGTGAAGTGCAGGGAGACCCTCCCAACTGCACATCCCATATACAAAATTCAAGTTCCCGTGGCTTCATTTGGGTGTTTCCTACTTGGCTATTTCATTTACTGCAAGTACCTTGGTACTAAAAGTGCACATTGGAAGGTGGCAGCAGAGGGATCCCAGGGTGTGGAGGGGAAAATAGAGGCTTGGTTGACTGTGGAGAGGAGTAAAGGCTTCTGCAAAGAAGATAGAGAAGAAATTTAGGAGGAGAGGTAAACAGGGCCTTGCCATCTGGGGGAGGGGGAGCAGGGCAAGTGGAAGGGAGGGCTGGGGGAGGGGCAGGGTTCCCGGGCCTGGGAGTCTGGGAGGAGTGAGGCGAGGCCAGAACTGAAAGGTGGAGGTCAACACGCCCCAGCCATAAACCCAGAAAGGTTCTCAGCACATGCCTCAAGAACCAGATGGGGAAAAGCACCAGTGTGCATGCTCTTTTTGTGGATCAGGGCTATTTACAAGGATTTCTTGACTCCGGGGGAAGAAGACCCATGTATGGTAGCATATTCGCAGCTTCCAGGATTAGGATGTGGACATCTTTGTGGGGCCATTATTCTGTCTGCCACAATACTCAAAACTTCGCTCTAAGGTAAGGGGTACTTTTATACCTGTTTTATAAAAGAGTTCGCTGGGGATTAGAAAGGATAGATGACTTGTCCAGGGACACACAGCTAGATAGTAATCGGGTCAGGGCCTGTACCCAGGCAGTCTGACTTTCACAGCTACACGCTTCAGCTGCCCTCCCACACAGGCACCTCGTACAGCTTCTAGCATCTTCCCACCTGGCCTGGGAGGGCTAGGAATGCAGTTACAAGAAGGAAACCTCCCTGCACTCCTTTATCCCAAGCCCAGCAGTGGTCTAAGCACCAGAGCCATGCAGGTCCCAAGAGCTGCCATCTCTGTCCTCTTGCCTTTGCACACGCAGCCACTCCTGAAGGCCTGGGGGCGGGGAGCAGGCAGCTGTGAGGCCGCTCAGGGAAGGTGGGTCCAGTGTGGGCAGTGAGGGGTTCAGTCAGCCTTTGGGGAGCACTGAGCAGAAAAGACTCAATCGCCTCCCCTGGGTGCATCATTCTGGCCCAGGAGGCCAGGTGAGGGCGCGTCTGCCACACCCAATACCCCAGAGGGGGGAAAACCCGACACTCTCGGAAATGTGATAGAAACCCACGTATGATAATGCATAAGATCAACTACAGGAATTTTAAATCATAGTTCTGGTTGTGCTCTTCAGCGGTAGAAAAAAAAAATCACAATTTTTCATCAAGATGGAATTAAAACCATGAGGAAGAATTATACTGTGAGTGCCATCTAGTGGAGGGACCTGCCAATTCCACGACAGGCTGGGCTACCCTCCTGCCCGCCCCAGCCATTGCAGCCAGGCCACTCCTGATTCTTGCTTGGCTCCCACGGTCACTAAGTTGGGGGGCTGCAGCTTGAGTCAGCTCCAGTCCCAGGGCCCCACTCTCCACCAATGCCCTGAGGCTGGCTCCCGGTCAGTCGGAAGGAGCCAGGCCCCAGGAACGGGCTGAGATTCAGGGACACTGGGTCTCCTTCCCACCTGGGCCTCTTCTCCTGCTGGGGCAGTTAGCTGCCTGGTGTGATATTGTGATTTATAATAAGAAGTATATATTTGGTCTTTGTCCCAGTTCCCTGCACAGAGCTTCAAAAACCCTTGGAATTTCCTAAGAGAGGAGAGCGATCAAGGTGTCTTTTGTTATGTCAATGAGGTGACTTTTGGACCGCACCTGAGGACGGGGGCTGGTTGCCAGGGGAACCAACCACGTGTTTAGAGGGTTGAAACTTTCAGTCCCACTCCCGTACCTCCAGGGAGGGGCTGGAGGCTGAATCATTTGCCAATGGTCAATGATTTAATCAATCGTGCCTATGTGATGAAGTCTCCATAAAAACCCAAAAAGGACAGGGTTCGGAGAGCTTCTGGGCTGGTGAACACATGGAGGTTTGGGGAGAGTGTTGTGCCCAGAGAGGGTGTGGAAGCTCCGGGACCCTTCCCACATACCTTGCCCCATGCATCTCTTCCATCTGGCTGTTCCTGAGTTATATCCTTTATAATAAATTGGTAATCTGGAAAGTAAAATATCTCCTTGAGTTCTGTGAGCTGCTCTAGCAAATTAATCAAACCCAACGGGGGGTGGTCATTGGAACCTCCGATCTATAGCGGTTGGTCAGAAGCACGGGTGACAACCTGGACTTGTGATCCGCATCTGGCGGGGTGCAGTCTTGTAGGACTGCCCTCAGTTCTTAACCTGTGGAATCTGACTCTATCTCAGGGCAGATGGTGTCAGAATTAGTTAAATCGTAGGACCCCAGCTGGCGTCCAGGAATTGCTTGGTGGTGTGGGAAAAACCCCACACACATTGTAATTAGTGACCGGAATTTTACCTGGCAAACCCCACCCCCTCCCAGCTCTCCGAGAAACCGCCCTTTGCAGACTAGATCCAGTCGGCCTCCCAGGCCCTCACTTCCTGGCAATGCAGGCATCCGGCCCCAGGCCGTGCCGTGGTAGGCCTCCCTCTAAATCCACAGGGACGGGGCAGAGTGGAGAGGCCTGCTAGGGCACTCGACAACAAGAGCTGCTAAACCCTTGAGACACTGGTGGGATGAATTAGGTAATGAATAAAGCAGCATAACTCATCTTAACATCCTTCTTCTGCTATTAGCATGATGCTACCGAAGGAGGCAGGTCAGTTGACTACAGGGATTCAGACAGGAGCCCCAAGTCTTTCTGGCAAGTAACCGCTGGACTAGCATGTCTCCTCTGCTGCTGGGAGTATCTTTCCAGAGTCTTGATTGCAGGTAGCAGAAGCCAGCTCCTGCCAACTCAGGTGAAGGGGGAATTGGCCAGAGGCTGTGGGGCCACGCAGAATCACCAGGAAGCTGGACAGCTGCGTGTGGAAAGGGCGGGCAGTGGGGCTGCTTGGGGGTCCTGGCATCAGGAACAGGGCGTGGGGCAGTGCTCAGTCCTGGTGTTGCTCACTCAAGTCTGAAGTCTCGGTGGCTGTGTTTAGGCCTCTGGCAACACGGGTGGTGAGGAAAGGCCTGTTCACTCCAGCACCTGGACAGACCCTCTCACTAAGGCTTCAGACAGTGGGGCAAGGAGCCCCCACAGGAACTTGCGTGCCTTCAGGAAGGGAGGGAGGTGACAGGTGGCAGTCTCCGTCTAACGTGCGCCACACCAGACACAGTCCGTGGTTCTGTTTTTGTGGGGCTGAGTGTCACATGGCTGGCTTTGGCCCTTTGCACAGAGCCATACTGGGGCCCAGGATGGAGTGCCCTTCCAGGTGCATTTCCTCCTGGGAGTACAAGGAGGCCAGTGTTCAGGGCTTTCAGCCCCAAGTGAGACACTGCTGGCCCCCCTGAATCTGAGGGAGGAGAAGAGCAGGAAAGTGCTGTCTTCCCGAGCAGGAGGAAGACAGGAAGGGTAAAAACAGCTGCTCTGAAGTCTGGGCCCAGTTCCTCTCCAGGAGCCTGTCTGCTTTGGGCCCGCAGGCCGTGTTTCTCAAGATCCAGCGCTGGAGACTCTGGTGGAGGCCACCGGTTCCAAGGCCTGGAAGGCGCTCTGCTCTCCCACAGGCCCCCGTCACCTCCCTCCGCTCCCCAAACACTGGGTGGGCCCCTGTGGGCAGTAGAACAGGTGGGGATGGCTTTGAGTTTTGGGTTTTCAGCTCCAACCGGGAGATGGGGGCTGAGGCATGAAAAATGGCCCCCTATGGCCCTCGGGGAGACGGAGTCAGTTGTACCGAAGCGTGTCAGGGGTGCAGATGTCCCCGGGGCAGGCGATGTCCGCACACAGAAAGGAAGGTTCCAGGTGAGACAGTGGGGAGACCTGGCCCAGGTGCCTTCTCCCTTTGGCACTGTCCTCGGCACTCTCCCAGTGGGGCATGCCCTCCGGAAGCATCTAGCACTAGCCGGTGTCCTACTGTCTGTCTCTCCAAGAGTCAGGGAACCCAGACAGAAGCCCAGCCCTGCCACCCAGGATCTGCGTGGTATTGGACAAGTCACTGAGTGTCCCTGTGCCTGTTTCATCACTTGTGACTTGGGGCCGATAATAGAGCCCCGTGCCCGGGGTTCGGTGAGGATGCAGTGAGTTCCCAGCACCTGGCTCAGAGTCAGGCCTCGTGATTTTATATTCTTCCCTCCTCCCTGCAATCCCTCTTGATCATTATTAATAATAACAACACAGTCACTGCTGAGCTAGTACCTGTAAGTAAACAATCCCGACACTGTGTGGTCAGTGCTCTGATAGAGGCGTCCCCAGGGCCCAGAGCCCAGAGCGGGAGGCAGGTGACTTGCCTTGGAGGTCAGCTAAGCCTTGACAGAAAAGTGAAAATTATCTAGATGGGCAAACAGGAGAAGGACATTCCCAGAATGGTCCAGGAGGGGGGATAGAGTTCCCAAAGGCACAGAGGCCTGGAGAAGTATGGTGTATGGAGACCCAGGGAATGGAGGACCCAGGTGGAAAGATGGGCAGGAGCCAGGTCCCAGAGGGCCTTGGGTGCTGTACAGAGAGGCTTGGACTTCAGCCGTTGAAAGTCTTCCACTGGCAGGAGGGATGCTGAAAACAAAAACCGTACGTTAGAAAGAGCACTGGGGGTGGTGATGCGGGATGGAAAGGACTGGGCAGGAGGGGAGGGGGGACTGTCACTCATCTTCACCACCCAACCCTCACACCAGGCCGTGTCCACAGACAAGACCCCTCTGCCACCAGAGGAATGGGACAAGAGCCCCTGCCAAAGTGCTCACAGAGACCCACGGGGGAGGCAGCTCAGAAGCCTGGCCACTCAAATCTGAGCCCTGATTCTTTCTGTGCAGTCACAAGCCCATGTGCCAAGTTCTCCAGCAAGGGGCCCTGACACACACAACATCTCTGCCTTTGGGGCCTGTTCAAGTGGCTTCCAGACCCAGCTCAGCCCCTAATTCGCGGGGGGAACTGGATGGAGTTTTCTCCCCTCTCTGGATCTCAGTTTCCCCATCTGTGAGATAAGAGGGCAGGCCTTGGTGGCCTCCAAGGTGTCACCAGAAAGCACGGGTTCCAGCAGTTTCTTGTGGCTGCACTGGGTCTTTGCAGCCACACTTGGGCATTGAGCTCGCAGCTGCCTCTCCTTATCCGCCTGCAGCTTGGAGCAGATAGAAGTGCTGCCTGCTATCTCTGAGGCCTGGCCTTGAAATGCAGCCAGCACACACAGATTACTCCGTGGACGCAGACTGATACCGTGCTCCTGACATCCACAGAGCATCGCTCATCTCATTAGCCACCTCCTGAGCGGGATACCAATCTCCGCCTGTCTCGGCACCTGGTACCAGCCAGCCTGCCTATCAGCCTGACCTCAAGTGGCCCCGCTGAGTTTGCCTGCAGAGCGCCAGACGATGGGGAATGACTAGAAATGAAATCAGACGCGAAGTTCACCGGAGCTCCCCACCCCTGAGAGTGGGGGAATCAGCATGTACGAGAGCAGCCACTTGTACCTCCCTGCTTTGTGGTCTGGCCCTCCTGTCTTGACCTCACCTTTCTCAACTAAACCCAGGACCAGGTGTGGGAAACTCCCACTGGTGTCCCTGGAGATAGATGCCCTTTAAGAGGAGCATGCGGGGGCCGGCCCGGTGGCGCAGTGGTTTAGTCCGCGCTTGGCAGCCCAGGGTTCGCGAGTTCGGATCCCGGGAGCCCGCGGACGCACTGCTGGTCAGCCATGCTGTGGTGGCGTCCCATATAAAGTAGAGGAAAGACGGGCACAGATGTTAGCCCAGGGCCAGTCTTTCTCAGCAAAAAGAGGAGGATTGGCGACGGATGTTAGCTCAGGGCTGGTCTTCCTCACAAAAAAAAAAAAAAAAAAAGAGGAGCATGCGGTTCATTCCTTTGGCCAAATTCACATTCTAGAGGAGCTCTGTTCAATAGAAATATAATGCAGGCCACACTTGTGATGAAATGAATGATTCCACTGCTCAGTTATCCAGGCCACACTCCAAGTGCCGGGCAGCCACATGTGTCTGGAGGAACCATACAGGCCAGCGCAGGCCTAGATGGGGAACCCGCTTGGTGCACAGCCTGATGTGGGAAAGTGCTCAACAAGTATCCTTAAAATGAGGGGAGGGGAGGGGAGGGAGGAAGAACCACTGGGGAAAAGCCTAGGCTTTGGAGTCAGACAGACCTAGATTCACACTTCAACTCTGCCACTCACTAATTGCGAGAACTTGGACCTATAACTTACGTTCTGTTTGTCTCATTTTCATCATCTGATAATGGAAATAAAACTACTTACTTGGCAAGACAGCTGTGACCATTGTGTGGACTAAGATGCGTGGAAGTGCAGAGGACACTCCCCCCACCCTTCACCACCCCGTTCTTTCCTCCCTTCCTCTTCCCTTCCTTCCTCCCTCCCTTCTCCCCACCTTCCTTCCCCTCCACCTTCTTTCCTTTCTCTCTCTCTTTCTCCCTCGTTCAACTCCTCTTTTATCTGCCATATATAAGCAAACTTCAAATAAGATTTCAAATTTCTTTAGTCTGTTACTTTACAAAAATCAAGCGAGTCCTAACTCCACAGCAGTGGTTCTCAAACTTTCCTGTGTATCAGAATCCCTGGAGGGCTTGTTAAAAGCCAGACTGCTGGGCTCATCCGCAAAGTTACTGAATCCAGAGGTCTGGGAAGGGCCTGAGAATCTGCATTTCTAACACGCTCCCAGGTGTTGCTGATGCTGCTGGTCCAGGAACCACACTTTGACAGGTGGAAAGAGAGCTCACAGAAGAAAGGAAAAAACTTTCTACTTAATACCTTTAATGGCACTTTTTTTCCTGCTTTTTCAAGACGGAGTCCTACATTTTTATTTTGCACTGGGTCCCACAAATGTCGTTGGTCCAGAGGACAGTGGAGGAGCGACCATGGGAGTGAGGAGCCCAGAGGCTGTGTTCACAGAGACCTGAGTCTGGAACAAAGGTGGCCGCGATCCTGGGCCATTGTTTCCGGCAGTGTGCTAGGAGGGACCTGCATGAACCGGGCTGTCTCCAACCTGATGAGGAGGCTGGAGGCCACTTCCCTGCAGCTCTGACCTGCTCCACTGTGGAGGGAAGAGGCCCCGAGGGGCTTGACGGCCGCACAGATGGATGTGAAGTGTTGCGAGCAGCTGTAGCCGTAGTTTGTGCGGGACTCGGGGCAGAGCAGGCATGGTGATTTTACTTGCTGTTTAAATGGTGTGCACTCCCTCGGGCACAGGAACACTCGTGGGATGAAAGGAGACCCTCACGGGCGCCCAGCGGACCCCGAGTCGCTGCGCACACCCCCACCAGCTTCCGGGTCTCCCTCCTGCCAGCTGCTGGACGGAGGCGCCGTGCCCAACCCTGGGCAAGGGAGTCCAGCCAGGCTTCTCCCCTTCCTGCAGGCTGCTGCCCCACCCTGTGCAAGGTGCTGCCAACCCAGGGCAGGGACCGTCAGCCCCTGCTCCACCCCGAGACTCTGCCGGGTGCGCACCCCCGACCCCGGCCCTCCCCGTGCCTGTGCCCAGGCCTCCACCAGGCACCGGGAAGCACATGGCAGCAGTCACAGGGCAGAGATGGGGCCGGGGGCTGGTGGTCTGGGGCAGGAGGTGGCCGAGAATCCCTAGCGGCAGGAGGCAGGACCACGGGAGAGCTGAGGTTCCAAGCCCTGGCACACGCTCCACTGGCACATCAGACTTCTCTTACAAAACACATATTTCAAGACAAAATTATTAAGAATTTCAAGACAGCAATCACAGAGCATTCAACTCCTAGTGCAGGCTTTTCTGAGTGGGGGCCCTGTGCACCTGCTCTGGTCGCAGGCCCGTGAAGCCGGCCCTGGCTGTGGGCTTCTGGATGTAAATGCAGGACTTGACCTTCTGCTCTCTTGTCCTAGGCTCCACCGTGTGAATGCAGCCCACTAACACCCCTTGTTGATCTCTCCCTGCAAATTCACTGGCCCTCAAGCCTCAAGTCGTAAATGAATTCAGTCACATCCTATCAGTGTCCTTATCTCATTCATAACCCTGGCACCCAGACAGGGGATGTGGCTTCTCCAAGGGCTGAGCATGCTCGACCCATCATACCCTCGACCTTCTAGCGCTAGACCCTGGGCCTGAGGCCACCTCTGCCCTCCTGTCCTCTCCCTCAGTCCTGTTGATGGAAATGCTCCCGCATTTGCTACAGAGACTGTGTGCCCAGAGTCTCCACTTCTCCCACGTCCTAATCTGCTAAGGCAGAGGAGCCGTGAACTGGAACTCCACCCCCCACAGAGGGTGATGGGAATGTTCCCCGGGGGGCATGGCCTGCTCTGCATCCCTGCAGAGAGAGGCTGTGGTCCATTAGGTGGTTAAACTGAAGCCACCTCTCTTGAATGAGGCCAATTGGAAAGAGCCTTTAGTGAACCACCCAGGGCTGCCCACCTGGGTCAGCCTGGCTTCCCGAGTGTGTAACATGGTCCTTTCCCCAGTACACTGGCTCAGCCCCGCCTCAGCAGGTATGACACTCTGCCTGACTCCCTGACCCCACAGCCTTCTGATCTGCACAGTGGGGGC
The DNA here is from genome assembly GCA_031878705.1 of Tapirus indicus. Classification (NCBI taxonomy): domain Eukaryota; kingdom Metazoa; phylum Chordata; class Mammalia; order Perissodactyla; family Tapiridae; genus Tapirus; species Tapirus indicus. Next base: position 80,645,477 of record CM062921.1, read on the forward strand.
CCCCTCCATGGCCTGGGGGGACTCTAGGAGGTGTCCTGCCTGCACTGGAGCAGATGCATGGATCCAGACTCCAGGCTTGCTGCTGCTCATCCTCATCCCTGCCTTCTCCCACTGTGGGGGTTCTCATTCGAACCTGCACTTGTTTCTGTGGTTGCACCTTTCACAGACTGTTGAAAGTACCTCTTGGGTTTTCACTTTCTCTTCTTCTGGGGGGCAGTTATGTTTCTCTTGTCAGACTTCAGGTTCCTCAAGGGCAGGGTCCATGTCTGATTCATATCTACAACTTCAGTCTGGTGTTCAATGCCTGGCCCAGAGGAGGAGCACAGGAAGAGTTCCTCACAGTTGTGCAAATATCCTGGGGCGTGAGGCAGCTTGACTAACTGACCCATTTGGTGTGGCACTGTACGTGCAGTGTCAAGTGGAAAGAGAACGTGGCTGGATTAGCTGGAGAGTCCGCCAAGGTCAGAACCCAAAGAGCCTCATGTATCAGGCTCAGGAATCTGGACAATCTTAGCAGCCACTGAAGGCTCCTAAACAGGGGAGAGGTGTGATCATATTTAGCAACAATGAGAAGATCAGATTGGGTGTGGGGTAATAAGGGGGGCCCAGGAAGCAACTAGGGGGCTGCTTTAATAGAGCAGCAGGCGCTGGATGCTGACAAGCTGGATGCAAGCCAGGGCCAGGAGGACAGGGGATGGCTGAGAGGCAGAATGGCCAGACCCGGTGAGGTCTGGCTGCTGGAGGAGGAGCCCAGGATGACTGCCAGGTTGCCGGGCAACTAAGAAAGCACATACAGGAGGGGAAGCAGTTTGGGGATAAACATGACTGGGTCACTGTGAGATCACAGAAGCCCAGGCTAGCAGCAGTGAAACCTGGATCGATGCCCTGTCGTGACGGTGCGGTTAAGTATCTTGACTGTGGTGATGGTTTCGTGAAGCTACACGTGATAAAATTGCATGGACCCCGCCTGACACACACACATAGAAGTCCATGTAGAACTGGTGAAACCTGAGTCAGCCCTGTGGGGTTGTACCAAGTTCAGTTTCCTGGTTTCGATGATGTGCAATAGTTGTGTGAGATGTTAACACTGGGGGAGGCTGGGTGAAGGGGGCCTGGGACCTCACTGAACATTTCTTTGCAACTTCCTGTGAATCTAGAATTATTTCAAAATGAAAACTTTATTTTATTTTTTATTATTTTATTGAGGTCCCATTGGTTTATAACATTGTATAATTTCAGGTGTACATTATTATTTATCAGTTTCTGTATAGACTGCATCATGCTCACCACCAATAGTCTAATTTTTATCCATCACCATACATATGTGCCCCTGTATCCCTTATGCCCTTATACCCTCCAACCCCCTTCCCCTCTGGTAACCACTGATCTGTTCTCTTTGTCCATGTGTTTCTTTATCTTCCACATATGAGTGAAATCATGCGGTGTTTGTCTTCCTCTGCCTGGCTTATTTTGCTTAGCATAAAACCCTCCAGGTCCATCCATGTTGTTGCAAACGGGATGATTTTGTCTTCTATTATGGCTGAGTAATATTCCACTGTGTATATATACCACATCTTCTTTATCCATTCATAAACTTTTTTTAAAGTACCTACCCCATAGTGTTGTTGTGAAATTATGCACCTATGTCTTAGGGCAATACCTGGCCTGTGTTAAGTACTCAATAAAGTTAGCAAGTAGTATAACAGGTTGTCTACAAAATCAAGAAACAGGGCGAACATATCTTTAAAGAGTGTTAGTAACCTTGTCAAACAACACGCTCAGTGTGCTTTTCTTCAACCTCGAGACACCTTTTCAGACAAAATGCCTCTCAATTTAAAGCAATGGGTCCAGTTGTTTATCTTTTAAAAAGTAAAACAAATACAGTACTTTCTCTGAATTTTGTGACTTTTTGGACACTCTGTGGTGTATTTATTGACAACTGGGCCCATTGTTTCTTAGAGGCATTTTGCCTTAAAACACATTGAGAACATTATTTTAAAATTTGGCAGACGTGCTATTTAACAGTTTATTTTAAATTTCCTGACACTGCAGACACCTGTGTGTGCACTCAGCCACCTATGATGACTGTCACCCATCCGCTGCCTTCTGTATGGTTTGCCCCTCTCACCTCGCACGTCCCGCCCCGGGTACAAGTCCAGTTTGCTGACTGACAGAATGAAAAGCCACTCACTAAGGGAAACCTGCTAAATCCTCCAAGAGGAATTGGCCATGTTCCTGGGACAGCAATAGAAATGAGTTCCCGATATTGACATTTTCTGCAGGACACAAGTAACATGAGATTCTTGTCATTTCTTGAGTTTCTTTTCAGAAAAGGAAGTGGGAAGGGCACCCTACACTGTACTGGTTCGATCTTCCTGACACCCCGCTGAGTGGATATTATACCTTGTTCTACAAATGTGGAAACTGAGGCACAGAGGGGCAACTTGTCCAAAGTCACACAATTAGTACAAGGTGGAGTCTAGCCTCCATCCAGGTGAGTCCCACTCCAGGGTCTCACTCTCAGCAGGCTGCCAACAGGAGCACAGGCAGTTGCTGGGCACCTCGGCTCTGAGACACAGAAAGGCATGGACAGAAATTCCTCAGACAGAGATATGTGCACCAGATGGGAAAGAGGTGATGTGCTAGAGGAGGCATGCTCAGTGCCGGCTCTGAACAAAGATGTAGATAAAATTCTTTATGAGTGATCTCAGCTAGACTAAATCTCTAGATAAATTAGGATATGGGGAGGAATGTGGCAGGGGATTAGTGGGTGGGGGGTTGGACGACCCAGGTCACTTCTGGGAATCCAAGGCCAGGTACAGAGGAGAGCCTTCAGACTGGGAACTTTCTTAGACACAAGGCTGTTCTTTAGTCCAGGTCCTTCCTACTCAAGGTGTGGTCCATGGACCAGCTGCATCCGCATCACCTGGAAGCTTGTTGGAAATACAGATTCTAGGGCCCCACTTGGCACTACTGCAACAGAATCTGTGTTACAGCAACATGTCCCAGGTGATTCGTGTGCATATTCAAATGTGAGAAGTGCTGCTTTCGAGCGAAACAACATCAGTGCTACCCAACCCTGGCCTCGGAGCTCCTGAAGGAGGGAACCGCATCTGTGCACTCAGAGCCTGGTACCTGCCTCTTAGAGGTGCTTGATAAACTAAATTAGTGAAGGAGCAACAGCTCGAAATCTGGAATAGAGCTGAAAATGATGGTAGAGAGAGGCAAACAATGACAAGAAATTGAGTCTAGTCTTCGGGCTGCAAACCAAGGCTGATTATCTATGGGTTGATTCTGGCCCATAGACATATTTTCTTTGGCTCATGAAATATTTTTAAAAGCAAAAGATTTTACCCATAAAAAGTATAGATTTCTATACGATAAGCTTAGGCCTGCTTTCTCCATATAAACAATTGGCAGGAGCTCAATAACAGCTGCCCCTTTTAGACAGAGCATTTTCCCGTTGGCCAGAATCCCCACCACTCCCTATTGCCCCCCCACACCTGTTTCTTCAGTTTACTTATCTGCCTGATCTCTCTCTAAGGGTTTGAGTCTATGAGCCCTAGGGTAGATAATAAAAAACTCAAAATCAAAGATAGCTAGAAAATGATAGTTATTGTATACTGGCTGAATCATTTGACACCCCCAGTTATTTGTCATGTGGGGTTGTGGTTAAGGGTGACGTGTTTAGCCACATTGTCTGAGTTTCAGTTCTGGCTCAGCTTCTCCCCAGGTCTGGGGTCCAGGGCAAGTCACATAACCCCTTCAATTTCAGGCTTTTCATCTATAAAATGGCCTCAATTAAGAAAAGCAGCTCCATATAGAGCATTAAGCACCGGGCCTGGCATGTGGCTAGCGGTAGCTAATTAGTAAGACGTAATTAATTGCAGCTGGCATAGCAAAATAAAACACAGGAATGCAGGTATTTATTCCCTCTATTTCTAAAATATCAACATTAATTGTCAATATCTTCCATGAAGTGGTATACAGAATACACAAAATTTTAAAACTCAGTGAAGCTAAATATTTTATACATTTCAAATTCAAAACACATACATATTAAAAGCATTAGGTGAAAACATAAACCTATGAAATATAAACATTAAAAATATTACCCTTCTAATAGAATTATTAGCAGATGAAATTAATAAAATATTATTCAAAAATAACAAACCAAGTCACCCTACAAAATAAAGAAAATTTTAATAATAATGAACACTTGACAATACTATTTGATGTTATTTTTGAATCATGAGCGTATTTTTGTGCCCATTCTTGCCAGCTGCTATAAAACATCTTACTCTGCACTGGTGAGAAGATTGTTCCAAGTTAAATTTCACGCTAACTCCAAATATTATTTTTTGAGTTCTTCATCTTCAAATAATCCTATTTCTTATTCGATACTTTAGAGGTTTTTTTTTTCACTCCTTTTGTTGTTGTTGGCAGGAACTACATCTTTTAGTTGATCATGAGTTCTAGTTTTATTTCCAAGAAAGAGTTTCCAGTTTGTCTCCATCTTCTCCAGTGTTCTCCCAGCGAGGTGGAGATGTTGATGGGTTTCCTGGAGCAATTTCCAGGCTGTTGTGTTTGAATGCCACTGGTTTGGAAAGTCTTTGAGGCAGAATATGCCCTTATTGGTTCTCTTCCTCCTCTGTGGATTATGGAGGAAAGAAACCCACTTTTTTTTTTTCTGTGAGGAAGACTGACCCTGAGCTAACATCTGTTGCCAATCCTCCTCTTCTTGCTTGAGAAAGATTGCCCCTGAACTAATCTCTGTGCCCATCTTCCTCTCCATTATATATGGGACGCCGCCGCAGCACGGCTTGATGAGTGGTGCGTACGGCCGCACCCAGGATCTGAAACTGCGAACCCCGGGCTGCTGAAGTGGAGTGCGCAAACTTAACCACTATGCCACTGGGCCGGCCCCTAGAAAACCACTTTCTAAACAAGTTTTCCTTTACTGGATCCAAACTTCTACTGCAGTGTATCCCGAGTGTAAATGATTCCGATTTTTAAAAAATATATCACAAAAACACCTGTAGTTCGGCATTTTTTAAAAGCACGTTATTCTGGGGCCGCCTGGTGGCGCAGCGGCTTAGTCCGCGCTTGGCAGCCCGGGGTTCGCGAGTTCGGATCCCGGGCGCCCGCCGACACATTGCTTGTCAGCCACGCCGTGGCGGCGTCCCATATAAAGTAGAGGAAGATGGGCACGGATTTTAGCCCAGGGCCAGTCTTCCTCAGCAAAAAGGGGAGGATTGGCAACGGATGTTAGCTCAGGGCTGGTCTTCCCCACAAAAAAAAAAATAAATAAAAAATAAAATAAAAAATAAAAGCACGTTATTCTGGAGTACCAGAATGTTAAAAACTGGGGTTACAATTGCTAAAAAACACCAGATTTGGAATTTCTTCTGAAGGTCAGTGACACCTTCCTGGGTTCTGAGCACACAGCTGTCCCCGATGCTTCCCTGCAGACTTGACAGGGAGGAAACAGAGCTGGGGAGGCTGGGCTGGGAAAGGGTCGTTGTTATCCCTCCAAAATTCATGTCCACCGGAAACCTTGGAATGTGGCCTTATTTCGAAATAGGTTCTTTGCTGATGCAATTTCTTCAGATGAGGTTATACTGGAGTAGGGTGGGGCCTAAATTCAATGACTGGTGACCTTATAGGAAGAGGGAAATGTGTCAGCTATAAGTTGAATAAGTTCTGAGGACCTAAGGTACAGCATGATGACTATAGTTGATAACACTGTATTGTATAACTGAAATTTGCTTAGAGAGTAAAACTTAAAAGTTCTCACCAAAAAAAAAAAAAAAAAAGATAACTATGTGAGGTGGTGGATGTGTAAACTAACTCGATGAAGGGAATCCTTTCACAACGTGTACTTACATCAAATCACCACAATATGCACTTTAAATATCTTAGAATTTTATTTGTCAATTATACCTCAATAAAGCTGAAAGAAAAGAAGAGGGAAATTTGGACCCAATTCAGACACACAAGGAAGAGGTCATGTGGAGATGGAGACAGACATTGGAGTGATGCAGCTACAAGCCGAGGAACGCCAAGGATTTCCTGGCAACACCAGAAGCTAATGGAGAGGCATGGAAAACATCCTTCCCTCGAGCCTCCGGAGGGGGCGTGGCCCTGCCAACACCTTGATGTTGGACTTCTAGCCTCTAGAACTCTGAGAGAACGAATTCCTGTTGTTTTAAGCCACCCAGTTTGCAGTGATTTGTCACGGCAGCCCTAGGAAACTCATACACTCGTGAAGTTGGAAGTGAAGCTGCCAGAGTGACTGGCCCTTCTCAGCAGGACCCTGCTTTCGCTGACCTTAGGGGTCCAGCCCACACTCTTGGGGACTGAAACCCAGAAGACCTGGCTCATCTTCCTACCCGCCTACCCTGGTGCGTCTTCCTGCACCCCGTCTCTGCCCAGCCCCTCCATATGGGCAGCATGCTGCTCTTGCTGTGGCATGTCATTCACTGGGCCTGCAGCACTGCCTGGTGACTTCCAGGTGCTGCCTGTGGTCAAATGGGAAGAGCAGAGCTGCAGGAGTCCGAGAGACCCAGGAAAGAACCAGCTTTTCCTGGCCATGAGCACCGCCTAGGAAAGTCACTTCATCTCCCTGAGCCTCATGGAGTAATGGGAATAATGACCTTGATGGGCCCTGGCAGGGATGGCGGGATACAGCAGTGCCTGGTACGCAGCAGCTGCTCAATACACAAGAGAATCTCCCCTCCCCACTGTGTAAGAATAGTAGAGAATCCAGCATCTTGGGGAGCCAGGCCTCTCCTGGCAGGCTTGGGGCAGGGCTGGAGTAGGTGGGGCCGGGGCCAAACACACTGGCAGTGGGCAGCGCCGTCCTCTGGGAGGAAGAGGCCCTGAGAGGAAGGTGGGGGCCGCCGGTCCTCATCACACATACAAATGCCTGGGCTGAGAAGGGGCACCCGGGGCAGGGGGCTCGGGTCTGGTTTCCCGTGTCTGGCACAGAGTGGTGCTCGACAAATAACTGTTGAAGGAATAATGTTGGAGAAAGGACGAACAATCCACCAGATGTGTCAAAGTGCTGTCAGACCAGCCCACTGTGCAGGAGCCGGCACTGAAGGAATGTGCAGAGCAGAGGGTTCTTTTCTATTCTGTTCTTTTCTTTAAACTGAGAGAAGCTGATCTTCTTTGTTGTGTGAAGGGTCACTTAAGTGGCCCTCTTGGGTATGCAAATGACAGACAAATAAGCTACCAGCATCCTGGGGTTAGTTTATAACAGGATTTTTTGTGGCTGTTGGTGGTGGGTTCTATTTTTTATTTTTGAGTGGCTTGGCCCAGATCGTCCCCTTCTATGGCATGCAGCGGACGGGGCAAGAGAGTCGAAGGAAGAGCAGAAATTTGTGGACTAATTTGTACAAAGAGCCCAAGTTTTCAGGAAGGAATGAGGTGAATACACCAACAGAGTGTTTTCACACTTTTTTGACAATGAGAAGTAAACGTGACATCGCACGCCAGGACCCAGGCACACACAAAAGCAGGGGTTTCACGAAGCAGTACCGTTCCTACATGCAGTGCCCGCTGACATTGTCTGTTCTATGGGATTCTACCTCACTTTTTAAAATACTGGTTGAGTTGAGTGCACGACCCCCGAATGGATGGAGTCCATAGTCTGAAAAATGCTTCTCGTTTTGGCGTTCAGGAGATCTGTTGGGTGGACCAAGGCCTGGCTGCAGGAAGGGTGCAGAGGCTGTAGAAGTAGAGGCCTTAAAAGGTGAGGGAGCCCCACCTAGTACTGAGAAACTAGGAAGGGAGGAACAGTGGTCCTTGGGAGTCATCAGATACCAGAACTGGGTCTGACCCAGCCATCCGAGGCCTACTGGCCCCTGGAAATTGTGTATGTCTGTGTGTGCGTCTGTATGTCTGTGCCTGTACCTGTGTGTGTGTACATGTGTGTGTCTGTGTGTGATCGGATGGAGGAGGGCACTAGGAGCTTGTGGACCCTCTCCCCAAGCTGCAGGTCCTGTGCCAGAGGTCCTGTGTATCCCTAGAGAGACTTGGCAGGCCTCTCCCTCCCATGGGGGCATTTCTGTGGAGCCCAGCAGTACATCCCCCCCATCTCATCGCCACCACCAAGGCCAGCTTGGGAGGGGCCTGCCCCATCCCACCATCCTGGGGCAGCCCGGCATCCTGTGGGAGTGACAGGTCAGGGAATCCACAGTATACCCCAGAGGCCCTGCCTTCTGTGGCAGGGAGCCCTCCAGACTGAGCAGAACATTGTGGCCTGGGCAGAACACCCCGGAGGAGTTGCTACTTCCACAGGGAAACCATGGGGAATGGGGACTTTACCCATCCCAGCATCTGTGCTTTAGACACAGGACCACGGCCAGCTTCCACTCAGCAACCTGCTGGGCATCGAGATGGGACAGAAGTGGCCTAGACACTTGCCCTCCAGAACCAGCAATGGGAAGCTGGGTTGTCCTGTGCTTTCTCCTTCCACAACTAGGTGGCAGCAGCAAGCACACGTGCTGGAAACCCCTGCCTGGGGACACAGCCATCCCCACCTCTGTCCCAGGGGCTGAACTTCTGCCAGTCCAGCCCTCCCCCGGGCCCAGCACCCCTGGCTGCAGCCCTGCTAAGAAGGGAAGGCGTTTGGGTGTCTACTATGTGTCAAGCTCCTTTCTTAGTGTCCCAGTTCATCCGCACAGGCCTCAGGACCTTCAGCCCCATTCACTGCCCCATGGAAGGACAGAGGGTGTTTCAAGATGCCGGAAGCTGGAATTCAATTCAGACAGCCCAGCGTCAGTTCCAGGCAAGGCAGTATGGTGGCAAAGCACAAGCCTGGGCATCAAATGGCCCGACTGCCCCTCCCAGCACCTCACCCCTCTGAAGCCCGGGGGGCGGGCGGGCGGCCAAACCGGGTTCTTTTTCCCATGGCCATGCAGACAGACTCTGCTTCCCAGCCTCCCCTGCAGTAAGGCGGTCACATGACTGAACTCTGGACAATGGAATGTGAGTGGGAGTGTGATGTGGGCAACTCTCAGCCCTGAAATCCCCTGAGGTCTCCCTGCTCCCACCTCCCTCCTTTGACAAGCGGACAAAAGGATCCAGAGGAGGGCACCGGGGTCCTAGAAGGAGCCTGAGTCCCCAAGTGAACACGTGGAGCAGAGCCCCTCCCCCCCCCCGCTTCACGCTGACCCACAAGAGATGGTGGCCCGAGCAAGAAAGAGTGTCTATAGGGCTAAGCCACTGAGATTTTGCAGTTTGTTACAGCAGCAAGCATTAATCAGCTGATTAATGTGCTGGTTTCCGTATCTGTGACATGGGGTTATCAACACTCAGCCTCAGGGTTGTTGTGTTAATGACACATAGTGCGTGTAAATCAGCAAGCCTAGGGGCTGGCACTTTGCAAACTCTCAAAGACTCCCCCAGTAACGTGGTCCCTCCCTGGCACCATCAGCAGCTGCAGCGGCAGTGGCGACAACACAAGGAGGACAGGTTAACCCCCGGTTCACAGTGCGGTGCTCCCAGCTAAGCGGACCAGACACGGTGGGCCCAGCTCACGGTGGAGGGTCTCAGCTTCTGGCATATGGGGATGCCGGGAGCCTTCGCAGGGCACGGAGCCTATCCATGCAAAGGCTTTGTCCCCTGAATTGTTGCTCTAGCTGGAGACACATCCTTAGGGCAAGGTCTGTAAATGGGATGCTGAGCTGAGGGGCCACATACTGAAAGTGAGAGGGAAGAGTCATGCTGGAGCCAGACGCCTCAGTCCAAGTCCTGGCTCCTCCACTTACTGGCAGTGGCACCCAAGGAAGTCACTCAGCAGCTCTGTGCCTCAGTTTCTCCAGCAGTAAAATGGGGATTGTAATAGGGTTCTTGTGGAGATTGAGTTAATATATGCTCAGAATAACGCCTGGCATACAGTTGGTGCTCAATGTGTGTTGCTCTCATTCCTGAAGCAAGTATCCCACTTGGTGACTCCTGGTCAGGCAGCTGAGACTGCCTCCCGCTCCCCTAGCCTGCGGGAAGGCCTGATGCCACCACAGCCACAGGAAGTGCCCTGCCTCCCTCCAGGGAGCTGCTGCCCCAGCGACTGAGCCCCAGGCAGGGAGCAGACGGCCCCCCGGCCATGGCTGTGGCTGCCTGCCTTTCCCAGGCTGCATTTCTCCTGGGGGTGGGAGAGGAAAGAAAGACAGACAGAGAGAGCAGGTGGGAGCAGGGATGGGGGTGAGGCTTCGGGAAAGGACAATGGGCTTTGTAAAATCCCTCTCTGGGCAGTCTGGCCAAGTTCAATGGCTTTGGGCCACACGAACAGCAAGAAAAATGTGCCCCAGGAATTTCTCCCCAACGATTCCCCTTGTCTTTCTCTGTGGGAATTTGGAACTGCAGACACATTCCTTCCACGAACAACGTCCACGGCAGCCAAAGGCCCATTGGCCTGAGTCAGGACACCCGGCCGGCCTGCACCTCTAGGGCCTGCCCCCAGCGCCCCCTCGCTGAGGAGCGGGCATGGTGAGCGTGCAGGAGAAGAGGCTCTCGCTGGCAGACTTCAGAGCCCGCGCTGGCGGGGACTGACCCTCCCAGGCACTGCCCGCCCCTCTTGAGAGCCAACTGTCCAGACAGCGTGTGCAGCTGCTCTTCCCCAGTCTGTCACCCAGAAGTGGAATTCAGACGTCTTGGACAGAATTCCCACCTCTTAGAGATGGAAACTCACTTTTTTTCTAAGCCAAAGACTTCCCAGCTGAAGAGGAAACAACGTCCCGATGCTCTAAAATTCTTTTAAAACAGAGGGCTTCAAACTACATAAAGCCCACAGGCCCAATCTGCCTTACCACCTGCTCTTGTAAATAAAGTTTTATTGAAACACAGCCACATCCGTTCATTTATGTATTGTCTATGGCTGATCTCATGCTACAAGGGCAGAGTAGAGTAGTTGCTATGGAGACCACATGGCATGCAAAGCTTAAATATGTTTATGATCTGCTCCTTAGGAAAAGTTACCAACTCCTGGTTTAAAATAGAACGTGTTACATTCATTTATTCACTTATACTCCTATGTTATTCCACAAAGGATTTGAAATGGCTTCTAATGAGATCACTTAAAACAAAATAAAGGTAACACAATAGTAATAATTTTTTTAATTTAAAATTTTAATTGTTTAAAATTAAGGACCTGAGAAAATACAAGTAAAGTAGAAAAGCAAAATTAGGAAACAAAAGAAGAAATGTGAAGGCCTACTTTAGAGCCTTCATACTTGACAAATCCAAACTTTAAAATTTCCCTGAGCTTCCTGGCAGCCAAAGGAAAAAGAGAAATGAAACTTAAGTCTCATTAAGAGAAAGGAAAAAGCATACCAGTCCTTATGGAATCCACAGCCTTTTCTAGCACAAAGCAGTGTGGGCTTGCTTCAAACAGAATCTGCCTTCGCCAGAGTCACATACTTTATGAAAAAAAGAGAAACCAGAACAGTGAGTCTGTAAAGTGAATAACAAAAGCAATGCTGTTGATGAGGGATAATATGGGGCAAGGGTGCTAGTTACCATGTTTAACCAGATATCTAAATCCAAATTAGTTGGTTTCTGTGCGCTGTGGTAAAAGTGCACAAAACATGTTTAGAGAGACAGGGTGTGAGAGCCCTCCTTTCTGCTTATGGTGTCTGTAGGTCTGTTTTTTTTAGAGCGGAAACTGAAGTTGAGGGGGATAGCCCCAACTTGTCACTAACTCACCTTTCAGTGCCTGGCACATAGTAGGCCCTCAAGAAACGCTTGCTGTGAAGTGGATCTAGCCTCTCTGGACCTCAGATTTCCCATGAAAAATGAGGGGATTGTATTAAAATGTAAAGTCCCTTTCACTTCCAGAATGTCTGTGAGTCTACGGTGCTGAAGGTGTGCTGTGTGCACGCTGGACTCCAGCCAGACTCCTAACAGATCAGAACGACGACGGGAGGGGAGGAGGGGAGGCAGGCCCAGCGGAGGCCCTCGCTTCCAGGGGGCAGGGGCAGGGGCTGGTCAGACGGCCCGGCTCCCACGTACCAGCTGTGTGCTCTGCGGGCTCAGAGAGCCTGGGAGGTGTCCGCAGTTGCACCTGTGCAACGCGTGTGATGACGTGTCACCCCCCTGGGGCCACTGTGGACATGAGCTGAGCCCCTGCCTGTGCGATGCTGGCGTCGCGCGAGGGAGGTTTGTAACAAGCCGTCTACAAAGTGCCTTGTCTTCAAGGCACTCCCTCCGCAGGTGCTGGGCTGCCAGGAAGCAGGCATCACTCGGAAAAGCTGACAGGGCAGGGAGCTCCCGTGACCTTCCTGCAGACGCCCTCCAGCACTCCCAGGGGCTGTCTTTTTTACTGCAAGTCTCACCTGCAGACATGCCTTAGACCCCTGGGGCATTGAATTCATCACCAAGTGCTGTCCCTTCTGCCTCCAAAACATCTACCAGAGAGTCGTTAAGAGCACGGGCTCTGGGTTGCAGTCTGAGCTCGGCCAGTAATTGGCTGTGTGACCTCGTGCAAATTCTTCACCTCTTTGTGCCCAAGTGTCCTCTTTTTTAAAATGGAAATGATGATGATACTGAACACAGAGGATTGCTCTGAATTCTAACGGAACGTCAAGCCCTTAGCCCGGCCCACCATCAGGGCCAGGCAGTGGTAGCTATTAGTACTATGTCTCAGTCCCCATGTTTCAGTTGTGACTGCACAACACACTACCCCAAAGCTTAGTGACTTGACCCTTTCATTTGCCCACTGTTCTGCAATGTGGGCTGGGCTCGGCAGGGACAGCTTGTCTCTGCTGTCATGTACCAGCTGGAGGACCCACTTCCAGGGTGGCTGCACTCACGTGGCTGGAAGAAGGGTTGCTGGCCCTGACCTCAGTTCTCTGCCCGGCCACTCGTGTTGCTAGGTTGGGCTTCCTGGAGCACGGTGGTCTTGGGACGGTCCCACCGTGCACAGGGACAACAGCAGGAGCTGCTAAGCCTTCTTAGGACTTAAACCCAGAACTGGCCCAGAGTCACCTGTGTCACCTTCTGTTGGTTAAAGCAAGTCATAGGTCAGCCCAGATTCAAGGGGGCGTGAGAACTGGGAGGTGGGGCTCGCTGGCCCCCCTGCCGGTACATGGTCCGCCTGGTCGCCGTCTCTGACCTGCTGTGTTCCGGGCCCTGCATCTCCCACCGACCTGTGCCTTCTGCTTCTCAGCTTTCTCCCTGCTACTGTCACCCCCTTCCAGTCCCTCCTCCACTCCAGCGCCAGGCGGATCTGCAGAATCACAGGCTGTATCACATTCCCCTGCCCCAAGTGCCCTGCCGCGCTCTTCCCCACTCCAGAACCAGGCTCCTTGACGTGTAACCCTGCCACTGGAGGACCGTTCTCACACCATCCCCCAAGGTGCTGGACTCCTCGCGTCTCAACTCTTGCCTCAAAGACCTCTCCTCTGTAGAGCCTTTCCTGACCACCCTCAGTGGACTGGGTCACTGTCCCCCCAGAGCTCCCGGGGCGCTCCCCTGCCCTCCCCAGAGCTCAGGCCCTGGGCTGTCTTTCTCAGGTGTTCAATCATCATTTGGTACATGGATGAACAAACGAATGAAAGAATGAATGAATGATCATCACAGCCCCCCAAAGCTATATCTGTGACTAAGATGCCATGTCCCCACTTCTACCCTTCCCCTGAGCTGTCCAGGGCGGATCTCACACCTTGAGATGGTACCAGGATGGGGTATGTCGGGAGGAGCAACCAGACTCCTGCTCAGGCCAGGTCCCTGATGCCAATCCCTGAATGGCCTGGGGCACATCTGGAACCAGGGCTCAGGCTGCATAGGGCCGGGATCCCAGCAGCAGCCTCCCTAGAAACAACCCCATATCCTCACTACCAAGCTTTGGGTCTCCCAAAGAAATGGAATAAAGCAGCAGGAGATGGAGCTGAGGGTGGATGGGGGAGCCCCAGATCCCTAGAGCCTTTGTCCTCCAAAGCTGGATGCAGCCCTCCTCCCAGAGCCCGTGCATTCACCGATATTCACCCCCTGCTCCTGGCTCTGCTTCCTGTGATGTGCAGGATGTTGACTCCCCAGCTCAGGGAGATGTCTCAGAGGCCCCACCTCCCTGCTCAGTCTTCTGGAGTGCGGTGGCTTGAGCCCAGCTAGAGCCTTGCAGCACTGAGTGATCCTGCCATTTTGGCTCAATTCAAGATGGTTTGGGGTCTTGATCAATTCAAGGGGCAGAGCTAGGTTCAGGGATTTTGATTTTTCAGGCAAATTCCATGCTTAGTATGTGCTTTTCCAGTTGTAGCCCACAACTCTACATCTAACTGGGGAAATGCCATATATCCATCCACCCATCCACTCATCCATCCACCCATCCACCTATCCATCCATCCATCCATCCATCCATCCATCCATCCATCCATCCATCCACCTTGGCTCTGCCACTTACCACTTCACTGGTCTTGGGCAAGTCTCTTCACCTCCCTGAACTTTAGCTTCTTCCTCTATAAATTGAATCTAATGGCATCTGCCTCACGGGGTTGACCTGTGCTTAACTGAGAAAAAAGCACTTGTGAATTGCCTGGCACATGGTGGGAAGAACACAGTGACTGTTATTTTCCTTCCTTCTTGAGATATAGACACAAAACTAGAAAACTATAAACAGACAATGTATAATCAGGAATTAAAGTGTGTGAAACCAAAGGCAATCACACTAGAAGCTCTTGCCTTGCTTTCTGTCTCCTAAGCTGCCCTGGGAGTTGATATTTAAAGCCACTTTGAAAAGTCGAGTATCCCAAAATATATTTGAACGGTTCAATGGGGATGCTGACCCTCTATAATAGGCTCATTTGAAATGATCCTGCTTTGCTACTTCCTCTTAGAAAGATAAACAAGCAGCCCACAATGGCTGCTGTGATGTTTTCTTTTAAATCTTGCTTTCCAAATGTAGGACTTGGCCGTTGGACAATCACCCGGGGGCTCGCTCCCCACACATGCTCTCCCTGAATGCAGGGAGCTCCAGCTTGGAATTCCTGGGGCCTCATTAAGCCCGCTGTGACTAAGTGATCTCGCTTGGTGCTAAGACAGTTTGAAATGACTTGGCGGCAACCAGAAGTCAGGTCTTTCTGTTTTTTCTCAGTTACTCCCGCTCTGTAACCCCCGCCTACATGTCATGAAGTGAAAACATCTTTCTTTCCGGATCTAGTGCAGGACAACCCTCCTGGCTCCCCGAAGAAGCCTCACCCTGGTCTTTGAGCGAGTTAAAGGAGAAGGAGGCAGAGATCTGCCCACTGTTGTTAATCTCTCCTTTGAATAAGACTTAACTCCTGGGAAAACCTCTTCCCTTCTCCAAGTCATTCTTTCCTCCTTTCCTCCCCCGCACCCCATTTAACTCTTCTGCTCCAGGCCACAGGCAGCTCTGCCTCTGGCCTGGCCTGGCCTCTGCTCTCCTCCTGGGCCACCTTTTCCCAAGATGGCAGAGGGGTGGGGTGGAAGGAAAAAAATCCCAGTCAGGCCAAAGCCATCAGAGGTTGACCACAGCCCTGTTTCACGGGCAGGAACAGATCCTAGGAAATGGAGGGTGCGAAAGAGCCTGGAATTAAGAACCCTACTCTGTGCCAGAGGCTTGAAATAATTTCTCTCATTTTATTGTTTAATTACACAATATGTAAATATGCCTTCCTTTTAAGAAATTAGACCACTAGAAAAACACTCAGTTCTCTCGGCACTTTCAGTCTGTTCTTGTCACTCACCTTCTCCCCGGAGGGAGCCAAGCTTGGCTTTCTGTGTCCCTCCCATGTCTTTTCCAGGCCTGTGCGCCCAGAGCAGTCCCCCCACAGAGTGAGCACTACAGTAAGGATCCGTGCATGTGTTTTACATAAGTGCTATGAATCCATTGATCTCAACCATTCGGTTCCAGCTCCCTCCTGTGATATGGTATTTCATTTTATGAAGATGCCAGCGTATTTGATAATCCCTTTACCGACGAACATGTGGTTGGCTCCAATTTTTTGCAATTACAAACAAGCCTGCAGTGAATAGCCCTGTACGGGTTTTCCCCGGGCGTGTGGGCAAGCATTTCTGTGGAGTGCATACTGAGAAATGGAATTGCGTGGTCCTGGGTTAGTAGCATTTTTAGTCTTAATAAGCAGCTCGCATGTTACTTTCCAAAGTGACTGCACCAAAACACACCCTCACAGCAAAAGTACCCATTTGCCCAAATCCTCACCAACACTTGATGGCGATGATAGTTCACACTTCCAAAGCACTGAGCAACATGCCAGTTGTGTTCTAAGTGATACACACATTCATACCTCAACACATCTAACCCCCAGAAGGATCCAATGAAGCAGTTCTTTTATTCTCTCCATCTTATAGATGGGGAACACCGTTTAAATAACTTGACGCCATCAAACCTTTAATTTGTGCTCAATGACATCTGCAATGATGTCGTTTCCTTCACTCTTCAGGTGAAGAAAGTCTCAGAGGGGAAGTGACTTACCCAAAGTCACACAGTCCATAGGTTGCGCAGCCAGGTATGGGGGTAGCCCGGGCAATCACTCTTTTCTCTCTACTGCCCAGCTGTAGAGTTCAGGCGAGCTGCGAAGATGAGAGCGGGGTGGCCCTGGTACGAGCCCCCCAAGCGGCTCATGAGGAGACTGCTTAGAGGATGCTGGAGGAGGGGAGGCAACGCCCTTGTACAGCGAGGGCATCTCTCCTTCCTGTCTGTGCTGCCAGACATCAGGCCAGCGTCGCGCGCACCCCTCCTGGGCTCCTCGGGGGCGCGGGAGGGAGCCTGTGACCGCGCCGGCTCGCACAGCGCCCCCTGGCGGCCCCTGGGGAGCGCGCAGCTGGCGCCCCGGGAGAGTAACGGGCCGCGGGGAGGGCGCCCGCGAGGGCAGGGAGCCGGCGCGGGGCCGCCCCGGCGCGCTGAGATAAAAGCGGGCTGGCGGCGCGAACAGCGCGATCTGCGCGTTCTCCTATTGATTAGCAGGGTCTGCACCGAGGCTGGGATGCCCGCGGCGCGGGGCCGAGACCGAGCGTGAGGTCGAGGGGGCAGCCGGGCCGGCGGCCCCGCGTGCAGCCCCGCGCACAGCTGGGCTCTCACCGCCCGCGGACCGGGCCTCGGCCGCGCCATCCTGGGGTGCCAGCAGCAGGCGGCACGGTGGGCAGCGGAGCCCAGCAGCGGGGCCGCGGCGGGCGTGGGTGGCTGCCATGGGACTGTGCTGCTGCAAGGACTGGAGGGGACACCTGCCAGCGCCCAAAGGTAACTCTCGGGCGCGTACGTGCGCCGCGGGCTCGGGACCTCTGCGCTCTGGCGCTGGGCGCGCGCCGCGGGCTCCCTCCAGCTGCTGCTGGGGGCTGCCCGCTCCGCCTCTGGGACTTGGCCGCCGGTTCTCCGTGGCCGCCCGCCACCGTCCTCAGCCTTGGAAACGGCTCAGGTGTGGCTGCAACTCCCCCAGAGTCTGGGAACTTTGCAGCGCGCGTCCCGGGGCTCCTCTTGCTCCGCCGAGCCCGGCTGGGGGCTGGGGTCGGGCCCAGGGCGGGAGGGGAGCAGAGCGGAGGGGAACGCCCGCCCTCCAGGGCCGTGTGCGCACCGTGAGCGCCGGCGCAGGTCGGCCAAGTGCACGGCTGGGACGGAGGAGCGCCCGGCCCCGCCCGCAGGTCATCTGCAGAGGGGGTCCCGCCAGCGCCCGGCGCCGCCTCTGCGGCTTAACCGCGCAGGAGGAGAGGGGCCATTCATTCTCCTCGTCCGCCTCTGTCACAAACTTGGACCCGGAGGATCTGACTCAGAGTTTTCCAAAAGTCACGGCGGCACTTGTGAGGGGAGCTGCTTGTGGAATGCAGCGGGCTTGGAGAGGGCTCCCAGGCGAGAAACAGGCTGAGGACGTTGGCGGCCGCCTGAGGTCAGGCCTCCTTCGGACAGTGGCCCTTCCGACTTAACCCTTGACTGGTTGAAACGATCTCTATTGATTGTGGGAAACGTGGTGGTGCATCCCTTTACGGCAGCGCTCCCCAAACTCACCTGACCCTGAAACTCACCTGCCCCCGCGTATTAAACGTGCAGATGCCCGGGCCCCACCCTGACCTGCTGGATAGGCTCTGGGGAGGGGCCCTCGAGGCTGTGTGTGTAAGAACTTCCCCAGGTGACTGCCATGACCAGGTGAGTTGGGAAGCCCTGCCTGTAAATCAAAAGGTAGTGCAGGCTTCATCAGTATGGATGCTAGGTCTCACTTCCTTGGAAAGTATATTCTGGATCCAGATAAAGAAAAGGTATGAATGTGTCAAGCAGCTTGAAGGACTCTTGTCCAGGTGATGATAATGATGCCACAAATGTACAGGTTTGTTTCACCAAGGGTTTGAGGTAGCTTATAACGTGTATAACAAATGAATAAATGAATATAAAAACACAACACAGGACTCTACGTTTGAACAGGACATAGAGAAGAGCCCTTACTCTGGCCAGCAGATACTATCTGTTTGAGCCTTTTTGCAGCCCAGACCAAAAAGGAAATGTGAATAGTTGCATGGTTCTCATTGCCCCAGAGCAACAGTTTTCTTAGCATTTGATTTAAAAAAGAAAAAAGAATTTTGCACGTGGGCCTTCGACTTCGGAGGGAGGGGACTGAAATGGAGCGTGTCTTGGCGGTACCAGTAGCCAGGGCAGCAGGAGGACTCAGAGGGCAGGGTCTTGCTGCATGCTGGCCGAGGGCGGATCAGAGCCCAGAGTAGAGCAGGATGTCACTGGGGGCTGGCAGGGCTGGAGCAGCTTTGGTCTTTCCTGACCCTTCCTCAGTAAACATGGCAGGGAGCCTGAGTCCCAGAAGCAAGGGTGGATTTGCAAGGCGTTGTTTAGGGAGGGTACATACTCAGCTAGCAGCCCCAGAAGGGAGCCAGGGGCATCTCCTGCTAGCTTTGTCCTCTGGGGCTGTGGACATCCAAGCTACACTGTTCCAAGTGAAGAACGGGCCTGGTGTAGGAGTGTTTCCCAGCTTGCCCCCACCTTCCCATCTACCCCAAGGTGCAGCTGGCCACAGCAGCCTGGGAGCAGGGACCCAGTCTGAAGGGCCCACAAGGTTCTGCAGCCCATGTAAATTGCAAAGCTGGCCAAATCAGGGGCCAGAGGGGGTGGGGAGCACTGTGATGCCAGAGTGCGCCTGCCCTGTCCAGAGTGGGCAGCCGGCCACTGGCAGGCAGGCAGGATCGTCTGTGGTTCAAGGAAGGCAGACGTTTGGCTTTTTGGTGTAATATCTCCAAATGTTTAAACGTTGTTGCTTCATTTAACAAATTTGAACCCTGTGGCCCCTCTAGCTAGGTGATGGGCAGTTTGGACCGCTGTTCAAAATGGGTTCTGCCATAAACAGGGTGGAAGGTGTTCCTTGGTCAAATAACCTTAGAAATCATGAATTATCAAAGTTGGGAAGGTTTTTCACTGCAAGACTTCTCAGAGCCTTTAACACATTGGTGCGATTGGGCATCTCCAAGTCAGGTGGATTGTAGGTACCATCTCCAGACCTCTGCCCGGGGAACCTGCATTTCTCAGAGCATCTCATGGCACCCGTATTTTGGACACACTTTGAGAAATGCTGCTTTAGACATTAAACTGATTTCAGTTGTCATGGCAATGACGCAGTACATCTGTTCCCAAGGTGGGTGTGTATGTGTGTTTAGCTATTGCGAGCTACCTGTGTGAGGAGCTTTCTGACTTTCCAGACTAGAAATGTGTGTGAGCATTTTATTTAAGAAAAGATCAAAAGAGAGTCCATTAGTCACTGTTATAACTTAAACTTTTTCAAGACAACAGCTGTTATGGATTCCCTTCTTGGATATTTCTGAATCAAAACTTTTATAACCAAATATTTGACCATGTTACCCCTGTGTAAAATTGTGCTTGATAAAGCAGAAAAGCTCAAATAATAAATCCCATGAAGAGAACAGCAAAAATACACCATGTGCCAGAGTCCCCATAGTGGCTCTAGTCATTGTGCCTTTGTTGTCCAAAACCTGGCACTCTCTCCAGGAGACACCTTCTCCCCGGCTAATCGCATGGAGCTGCAGGTGGGCAGTGTGGATTGCTGCGGGCACTTTTCGAGGCATGATCTGCTGGGATATTAATCACACTTACTGTTGTACACAAGACAGGTGGCTGCAAATGGAGCGTCCTATGTCCCGGTGTTCCTGAAGAAGGCGAAAGGCCAGTGAGCAGGATCTGATGTGTAGAGAAGGATCACACCCTCCTAGAAGCAGAGGGCAGACGTTCTTGCTCTGAACTCTGAGGATACTATCTGATTTCATTGGTTCCAGACACTTCGGCCATGTAGAGCTCTGTGGTGGGTCTGTTCGGTGGCAAATTTCATTTTCTTCAACTTTGCATTGAGGTCTGAGGCAGAGACTTGGAGGGAGAAGTGGTTTAAGGGTGCAGCATTGGGGCAGCTTTTGTTCAGGTCAGGGAGGGGGCAAGGGCAGACTGGTGGGTCCCTAAGAGCTTTGAGGTGCGCTGGGCCCTGCTGCTGCTTCATCTCAGACGCCTCTGGGCTCTTAGCCCCTCATACTTCCTCCTGGTCTCAGCACTGGGAGCCCTCCTCCGTCTTCCAGAATCTTGTCCCCTGTCTTGTCGCCTTTCCCCAACACCCTCCTACTCCCTTCTGCTGGCTCCTTGTCAGCCTGCAAACCTGCCTGAGTCGCTCATCAGAACATTTTTTCAAAGCCAGTCTCTTGCCGCTGTGCTCCACCAGCCCGGCCCATCTCTCCTTCCCTCCATCACCAGCTCCCCAGGTAGTCTGTTGGTCCCTGCCTCCCCCTTGTCCTCCTCCTGCATGTATCCCTGTCACCGTGCTGGACCTGGCGAACAGTTCTGGTGCTCTGAACACCTAAGAGCCTGCCCCACCCCTGCCCACCCCTTCTCTCTTCTCCCCTCCTTGCTCCCATTAATACACTGAGTTGTCTGTGAATTCTCTTTGTTTTACCTTCTGAGCTCTGTCTGTGGTCTCCCGCAGGCATCTCACCCAGGGCCATGATCATTGTGATTGCCTCTCAGCAAACAGCCCCCCAGATCCTCTGCCCCCCACCTCTGCAATGCCCATCCCCAGCCTGCAAATCCAGAGCTCTGGCTGGAGTCCTGCACTCCCACCTGCCCCTTCTCCTGGTGTCCTGGCTGTCAGCCCTGCCCACGGCTTCACTTCCCATGACCAAAGGCTGACAGCTCCTGTGATCCTGCCCAGGGCAGTGTCCCCATTCCTGCCCCCAAGGCCACTGCGATGCCCGTGCAGACCCTCGTCATCTTGACTGCACTGGCTTCCCGCCTGGTCGTCCCAAGTTCATCTTTGTCTCCTCTAGTCCACTGCCCAAGCCAGCATCCGTGCACGGCTCCCGTCACATCGTGACTCTCCTCAGACTCTACCCGGGCCCCAGAGTGCCTACGGAAGAAGAGACTTAGCCTTGCTGGCATTGTGTGTTCCTCCCCCTAGCCCTTTCCAGCCTCCCCCGACCATACAGCCTGGACCTCTCTGGTCCCTGCACTCACCACGCCCTCACACAGTGCCGCCTTCAGTAGGGCCTAAGAGGGCTCCAGCCCCGGGGAAGGTGGCCTGCTCCTGGAGCCATCCCTGAGCCCCTGCCCACAGGCCCAGTTCATTTCATTCTCTCCAGGGCCTGGTTGGTCTGGGTCTCTCCCCGCTACCTGACAGTTGTCTTGTCACCTCTGTGATGTGGCCACATGCTTGGCGGAGAACCCATGCTCAGGAAACATTGGCGAGAGAGCGGTGCATGGAGCAGAGATGAGGGAGATGGTCATGCTCACCTCCACCTGTTCATGTTGCCCGACTCCCTGGGAAGCCCAGTGGCAGCCCAGTTGGGAGAGTCCAACCCCTTGAGGTGCATCACTCCACTGCGATAGAGTGAGGCCCTGGGCCTGGCCTCCATGCCCCTTTCCTGGTGGACACAGGGCTTGTCAGGGAGCCCGGCAGCCAGGGTGCAGAGGCCGGTGGGCCGGGCAGGGATAATGCTGCTGCTGGGCATGGTGCAAGCTGGGCAGACAGAGGTGTCCCTCTGTCCTGGAGGGAGATGGAGAGAGGCCTGGCCGTCACTGGGTGGGGGTGACAGAACTGATTCTACTGTGTAAACTGCAGTACAGCTGCTGAACCCACCTTCTGGAGAAGGTGCCATTTTCCAAGGAGTCTTCCGAGATTGCTAACAGGCAGCTGCCATCCAGGCTCTGTCCGTTCATTTAATAATCATTTGTTGGGCACCCACTCCACACCTGGCCTCATGCTCAGCTTGAGAATAAAGAGCTGGGGAGGATGCGGCGTCTGCCCCCAGCATGCTCATAGCCTGGCCCAGTGGAGACCCAGGCAACAGACAGTGACACTGCAGGCTGAGAAGAAATGCAGGGAGAACAGCAAACCTGGGTGTTCTGGGCCGGCGGGGTCTGGGGTACCCCCAAGCCTGGAGGTTCAGAGAATACCCAGATCAGCTGGTGCCCGAGCTGGGTCTTATGGGAGGAGCAGCCAGCTGAGCAGAGAGTGTAGGGAAGGGCTTTCCAGGCCTGCAGAGCTGTGCCGGGGCCAGGCGTTCGGGGAGTGGCAGCCTTTGGGCCAGCACAGGGCTCGTCTTTCCCCACAGTGCCTTCTGAGCTGCCTGCTTCCAGGGACCTGCACAAACAGATGCTCCTCGGGCTTGCTTCTGCCCCTGTCCGCTTGGCCCTCTTGCTAGCAAACTCTTCAGAGTCACCAGCCTTTTCCCCAGTCCAGGCCCCGCTCTGAGCACCAGACCTTCTTGACGCCTCCATTGGGTGTCTCCTGGACTGGAGAGTGGACAAAGCTAATCAGGCTAAATCTGAACTCTTGATTGTGTCCTGCTGCTCCGATTTGCCGTCACCAACTCCTCCCAGTTCTGTTTCCAAATTGCATTTGAATCCCTCTGCTTGTCTCCATCCCAGGCCAGCATCCTGGGCCCAGCCACCAGTGTGTTGCCCAGAGCACTGCAGTAGCCTTCTGACTTGGACCCTGCCCACTCCAGTCCATTCTCCAGCAGCAGCGAGGGACCACTCAGGTTGCCTGCAGGATCTCACTGCTCCTGCTCACAAACACTCAGTGATCAGTGGCATTCACAGTGAACTCTGTGCCATTCACAGGGGCCGGTGTGGTCGCCAGCCTCCCGCTCACCAGCCTCCACTCACCCCGGCCTGCTTTCACGCCCCTCATGCCCCCAGGTTCTGTCCCACCTCTGCGTCCCGCATGCTCTTCTCTCTGCCTGGAGTCACCTTGCCCCTGCTCATGACCTGAAGACCCCAACATTTGTCTGGGCCGAAGTATCAGTCTCTCCTGAGAGGCCGTCCCTGACCCTGTTACTTGCTCACTTGGCACCTGTACTTTTCCTTTAACACATCACAATGCATAAATATAAACGTGTCAGTTTGCAAAATCGGTTCCCTCGCCACGTGAGCCAGAAGCTCCCTGAAGGCAGGGCAGGCTGTCTTTTGCTGGGAAGCCTGGCGGAAGCCAAGCTGTGTGGGAGCACTTCTGTCTGACTGGACCTTGAAGACAGTGGAGAGCTGACAAGGACAGACATGCGGCCGGAAGGACGTGTTGAAACATTAGAGCCTCATGCTCAGGGACCGTGCTCATGGGCTGGAGCCCTGAGGTGTCCCATCTGTTGCGCCGAGTTTGCATGGTCCCACTCTGTTTCTGAGAAGTGTCCCTTTTTGTTACTTCTTCCTTATTCAATTGTCCTGGGCAGCAGTCCTGTGGGTTTTTCAAAAAGGGAACCAGCCTCAGGCAAAGGGTTTGGTTCCATTTCCTAGCCAGGGGACCGTAGGCCACGCTTCACCTCTCTGAGACTCTGCATTCCCACCTGTAAATGGGGACAGGCATGCCGACCTTAAGGGTTGTCAGACGGCTCGGTGACAGTCCTCGGTCTGCCCCTTTCTAGCTGGGTTACCACTCACACCTCAGTTTCCTCATCTGTAAAGAGGGAAGCAGGCAAGACTAGATGATCTCTGAGGTCCCTGTCAGCTTGAGCTTCAGACGATCCTCTGAGGAAACTCAGAACCGCTCTGTGCTCCTAGCAACGGGGCATTAGAAGGCCAAATGCCTTTTCCCACCTCCTCAGAGGGAGGCTCAGTGAGCCGTCTCTGGCTGAGGCGGGTGTGAGACAGCAACGATAGATCAGCGGTCCCCCTTGGGCAAGGTTCGTGAGCAGGTCTGTTTAACCAGCACGTAGCCATGGTCAACACTGCTGGCCCCTGGGGGTTGGGGTGGGGGGTGGACTCAAGGCCGTAGAGAGGACCAGTCCTGGGGATGCCTGAAGTCCCTGACCTTGGCCGTTAGGGCAGCAGGCCTCCCAAGTCCTGAAGGGAGGGGAAGAAAATGCCTGGCGGTGCGTTCTTTCTTGTTAGTCTGTGGTCCTTGTAAGGGGCTCTCCTTTAGGAATCCTGGGACCAAAATGGGGAACATCTAAATGAAGTGAACCCCTAAATACTTATATTGCCTGCTCCAACCCGGCTATGTAGCTAATGCACATCCTGCCTGAATTACAGCTTTTGCTGGCTCTTCCCCAAAACACCTCATCACCAGACTCTTTTAAACAGCTTTACTGAGATATATTTCATGTATCATAGAATTCATCCACTTAGACTATACAACTCACTAGTTTTTAGTCTATTCACAGAGTTATGCAACCATCGCCATAATCTAATTTTAGAACATTTTCATTACCCCACAAAGAAACCTCATGCCCATTAGCAGTCACTTCCCATTCCCAAGACAACCCTCCCCTTGTCCTGCCGCCCCAGGCAACTGCTAAACTGCTTTCATACGATATACAGCCTCTTGTCATTGGCTTCTTTAACTTAGCGTAATGTTTTCAAGGTTCATCCATGTTGTAGCAGGTGTCAGTACTACGTCGCTCTTTATGGCTGAATAGTATGGCTTCACAGTGTGGGTCTACCACATTTTGTGCATCCATTCATCAGTTGAGGAACATTTGGATTTTATTTTTCTAGTATTTCCTTGAGGATTTTTGTGTGTATTCATAAGGGATATTGGTCTGTAATTTTCTTGCAAAGTCTGTTATCAGGGGAATACTGGCTGCACAGGTGTTGGGAACCGTTCCCTCCTCTTCTGTTTTTTGGAAGAGTTTGTGAACAATTGGTATTAATTCTTTAAATGTTTGGTAGAATTCACCAGTGAAACTGTCTGGTATTAATTCTTCTTTAAATGATTGGTCAAAGTCATCAATGAAACATTTTTGGGAATGTCTGAGTTATTAATTTGGTCTCTTGTTATAGGTTTGTTTAGATTTTCTATTTCTTCTTGAGTTGGTTTTAGTAATTTATGTCTTTCTAGGAATTTGTCTATTTTGTCTAAGTCATCTAATTTGTTGGCATGCAGTTTTTCATATTATTCCCTTATAATCCTTTTTATTTCTCTGAGGATGGCAGTGGTGTTCCCTCTTTCATTCCTGATTTAGTAATTTGACTCCTCTTTTTCTCTTGGTCAGTCTAGCTAAAGTGTGTCAAATGTGGTGATCTTTTCAAAGAACCAACTTTTGTTTTTATTGACTTTCTCTATTTTTCTAGTCTTTATTTATTTCCACTCTAATCTTAATTATTTCCTTCCATCTGTTTGACTGGGGTTTGGTTTGTCCTTCAAGTTTCTTAAGGTCTAAGATTAGGTTATTGATTTCAGATCTTTCTTCTTTTGTAATGTGGGTGTTTACAGCTGTAAGTTTCCCTCTAAGCATGATGCATCCCTTAAGTTTTGATATGTTCTGTTTTCATTTTCACTCATCTCAAAGTGTTTCTTAAATTTCTGTTGTGATTTCTTCTTTGGTTGTTTAGGACTGAGTTAATTTCCCCATATTTGTGAATTCTCCCAATTTCCTTTTCTAATTTCATTCCTCTGTAGTCAGTAAATATACTTTCAGATTTTGTTTTATTTAGTCCTTTTAAATGTTTAAGGCTTGCTTTATGATCTAGCATATAGTCTACCCTAGAAATGTTCCATGTCCACTTGGGAAGAATATATATTCTGCTGTTATTGGGTGGAGTGTTCTATAGATGTGTGTTAGGCCTACTTAGTTCCTGTGCTGTTCAAGTCTTCTGCTTCCTTATTGATTTTCTGCCTAATTGTTCTATGCATTATTGAGAGTGGAATACTGAAGACTCCAACTATTATTGTTGAATCTCCCTTCACTTCTGTCCATTTCTACTTCACGAATTACAGAGCTCTGTTGTTAGGGGCATATATGTTTGTAACTGTTATATCTTCCTGCTGATTGACTCTATTACCATTATAAAATGTTCCTTTGTCTTCAGCAGCATTTTTGTTCTAAAGTCTATTTTGTCTGCTATCTGTATATCCACTCTAGCTCTATTTTGGGT
Organism: Tapirus indicus; assembly: GCA_031878705.1. Taxonomy (NCBI): domain Eukaryota; kingdom Metazoa; phylum Chordata; class Mammalia; order Perissodactyla; family Tapiridae; genus Tapirus; species Tapirus indicus. The sequence goes on from CM062921.1 coordinate 80,671,809, forward strand.
ATTGTTTGCATGGTATATCTTTTTCCATCATTTCACTTTCAAACTATTTATTTTTAAATCTACATATATCTTTTGTAGACAGGATTTAGTTTGTTTTTTTAAATCCATTTTGTCCGTCTTTGCCTTTTTGTTGGAGTATTTAATCCACTTGTATTTAATGTAATTACTGATAAGGTACTTTTGTGTCAGCCATTTTGCTAATTGTTTTCTATTCATCTCATGTCTTTTTTCATCCCTCCCTACTGCCCCCTATTGTGTTAGATAGATATTTTCTACTGTACCATTTTAATTTCCTTATTATTACTTTATAGTATTTTTTAAGTTACTTTCTTAGTGGTTGTTCTGGGGATTATAATTAACCTCTTAATTTAAAACAATCTAGTTCAGATTAATACTACCTTAACTTCAGCAGTATATAGAAACTTCTCTCCAGTATACCTCTGTTCCCCCCTCCTTTGTGCCGTTATTGCCATACTAATTATATCTTTATTCATTATAAGCCCATTAACACAGTTCTGTAAGTATTGCTTTATGCGGTTGTCTTTTAAATCAGATAGAAGAAAAGAGCTACAAAAAATACATGTATGCTGTCTTTTATATTTAACTGTATAGTTACCTTTATCCATGCTCTTTATTTCTTCATGTAGATTCTAGTGACCATCTAATGTCTTTTCATTTCGCCTGAAGGACTCTCTTTAGAATTTCTTACAGTATAGATCTGCTAGGACAAAGAACTGAGTTCTCTTAGTATTTGTTTATCTGGGAATGTCTTAATTTCTCCTTTGTTTTTGAAGGATAGTTTTACTGGATATAGAATTCTTGGTTGACAGTCTTTCTTTCAACATTTTGAAAATGTCATCCCACTGCCTCTGGCTTCCATGGTTTCTGATGAAAGTCACCTGTTAATTATATTGCAAATCCCTTGTGTATGGTGAATCATTTTTCTTTTGCTTCTTGTAAGATTCTCTGTCTTTGGACAGTTTGACTATCATATGCCTGGGTGTGAATCTCTTTGAGTTTATCATATTTGGAATTCATTGAGATTCTTGGATTTATAATGTTTTTCAACAGATTTGCAAAGTTTTCAACCATTATTCCTTCAGATGTTCTTTCCACCTTTCTTCCTCTCTCCTCTCCTAGAACTTCCACTATGTGTATGTTGGCACACTTGTGCTGTCTTGCTTAGATGGCCTCTGAGGTTCTGTTCATTGTTCTTCTTTTTTTCTTTTTGCTCCTCAGACTGCATAACCTCAGTTGACCTATCTTCACATTTACTGATTCTTTCTTCTGCCAGCTTAGATCTGCTAGCAAGTCCTTACAGTGAATTTTTCATTTTAGTTATGGTACTTTTAAACTCCAAAATTTCTATCTGGTTCTTTTTATAATTTCTGTCCCTTTATTAATATTTTCTATTTGTTGAGATGTCATTGTTTTACTTACCTTTAATTCTTGGTTCTTTGAACATATTTATAATAGCTGATTTGAAGCCTTTGTCTAGTAAGTCTAGCATCTAGATCAAGACAGTTGCTATTGACTGCAATTTTTTCTTGTCTATGAGCCATACTTTGTTTCTTTGTGTGTCTTGTCATTTTTTGTTGAAAGGTAGACATTGTAGACAATATAATGTGGCAAGTCTGCAAATCAGATTCTCCTTCCCTCCCCAGATTTTGTAGCTGTTTAGTGACTTTCCTGGACTAAATATGTAAAATCTGTAGTATGCAGCCACTGAAGTCTCTCCTTGATTAGTTTAGTGGTCCACTAATGATTTGCCAGAGATATTAAATGCCTTGAACCAATAAGTCTTCTACCCTTTGCTGAGTGTGTGTGTGTGTGTGTTGGAGCACACCTTTAATGCTTAGGTAGTTTATAACTCTGCCTTAGTCTTCACTTCCTGCTTGTGCAGGGACTCAAAGTCAGCCAGAGGTGAGAGATCGGGGACCTCTAGGTCTTTCCTGCTCATGGGCACAGCTCTACACGTGTCCTTGGCCTTCTAGATCTCCAGAAATATGTCAGAGCTTTTCAAAGCCCCCAGCGGATTTCTCCTTATCCAGATCTTCCTTTTGGCCAGCTGTTGTTTGCCCCAATTAGTATCACAGCTTTAGGCAGCTGTAATGTTAAAGAATTAGCACTTATTTTTGACAAATGCCCTGGAGATAGGGCTGTTCCATAGAGTTGGGTCAAATAATGACAATGCTCTGTAAATGGGGCTTTTCCAGGAAGCTACAAGACAGGTCAAATTGTGACAGTGCCCTGGGGATGGGACTTTCTGAGATGCTAATTCATACCAATGTATGTGGGTGGGTACTTAGGTCTTCTCTGGTCAGTCCTTGTCCTTCTTACCTAAACTTTACCTAGATGCTATGTGGTGACTTGGAGGTGAGTTAAGGTGCCTAAGGCTTGGTCTCAAGGAGGCAGTGTGAAAAGTTGGAAGATCATGAAGCTTGGAGTTGGGCAGACCTGGTTCTGAATTCTGGCTCTGCCACCTACTGTCTGTGCAGCCTTGGGGACAAGTTACTTCTCTGAGCCAAAGAAGAATACCTTCATGTGTACACTGGGATACCAACAACCTCACCAGGTTGTGTCAAGGGAAGAATTAAAGTGGCCTCTGTCTATAAGGTTGCTGGCACACAGGAAAATGCCTAATAATGGAAATGATTATTATTTGGATTGAGGCTTATGGTAAGACTCTAAAAAATAATGAAGCTGGTGTTGTTTTGTTGAAATAAACGCACTTATAACACTCACTATGTGCCAAGCCCTGTCCTAAGCACTTTATGTATAGGAATTCATTTAATCCTCACAATAACCCTCTAGTGGATGCTATTAGTCCCATTTTAGAGATGAGGAAACTCAGGCATACAGTTTCCTACCCAAGGCCACTCAGAACTGGGATTCCCACCTGGGCTGTCTCACACCGCAGTGTGCACTCCTAACCTACACTCTGTTTATTTCATTTTAATACCACACATCTTAATGCTGGGCACTCTCTTTGACAACTAGCCATGGAGAACACAAATAAAATGAAAAGCAGCATTTGCCCTTTACCAATGAAACTTGGAACAGAAGGACGGGACCCTCCCTAGTCACATCCAATTTGGAAAGAGTCAAAAGTCAGTCACAAACCAAACCAGCAGCTTCTCCTTTCTGGCTTCGGCCAGGCCAGGTTCCTCTCTGGGGATCAGTCACACACAGGACCTGTCCCCCATCGGAGTTCCTCTTGGGGTGCGGGGAGGGGGGTGTGGCCCCCCCTGGAGCTGGGCATTGCCCGTCCCTGAGCCTGCTTAGACTCACACACAGACCGAGGGCCAGTGTGGGGTGCTGTGTTTCAGCCCCTCCCAGTCAGCTCCCCGCATGGATGCCAGGAGCCCCCAGCACCGGCAGAGGAGGGGATGTTTAATCACTTGATGCTCACCTTGACACACCAGGGCTGTGCAGGAGCAGGCACCCTTGTGGGTTCAGTTCAGTCTTCTGTGACTCAAATGGGCCCTGTCACAATCAGTGATGTCACAGTAGCTGCTGCCCACCATGTGACTGTCTCTGCAAGTGCCGAGCATGAGGTGTAAATAAAGAGCTGGCATGGGGCCCCCTGCACCTGCTCTCCAGCCCCCCTCTCAAACCTCCCCAAAGGAGGGTCCTAACCCTACAGGCTGTCAAATACCTTCCTGCCCAGGAGGTCTGCAGCCATGGTGGGTATTCAGATGGCACTCACCAGAACAGCCAGGTTTGTAAAATGCTGAAATACTTCTGGACCAGTTAGCAAATCATCACTGCCCCCAGCCTTCCCAGGGCCCCGCAGCCTCCCCACTTTCTAGCACCTGAAGCTTCATGCCTGGTCCACAGGGCTACCTAGGACTTCTGCTCGCTTCTGCTCTGAGGGGCCTGCAGAGCTGTCCTGAGGCTTTCAGTACCACCCAGTCCGCATCAGCAACTTCCGGAGGCAGAGAGCCCTGAACCTGGGAGTAAGGGGAGATCTTTGAGACTGGATAGTGTCCACATCCTCAGTTTACTAATGAGGAGAGGTGGACGGAGAGAGGCCCGTGTCATCTTCCAAGGACACACGGCCCGTTTGGACAGAGCGCGAGGCTCTTGTAGGTTGAGGATGCAGATGGGGGGACAGTGTGAATGGCCTTGGAGTCAGGCCACCCTGGGCTCAAGTCCTGACTCCCACTTTGACCTGTGGTGCCTCTGGGCGTGCGCCTGAGCTCAGGCCTCGGTCTCTCACGGCTGGGAGAGCATGTGTCACTGGGCCACCGTGAGGCATCGCAGGCATGGAGCAGGACTTGTGTAGGATGAGTGCTCACCAGCCCCAAACACTGTCCTCCCCATGACAGCCGGGGCTGCAGAGACACCGACATCTTCTAACTTAGCGAGGCCCCAGTGGCCATGTCCAGGGCCATCTGCCTGCAAGCAGGACACTGCCTACTGCGTCCCAATCCAATATGGGGAACAAGCAAGCTCTTTCCCAGTGAAGGCTTCCCAGGGGAGGGTTAAGGAGACTGTCCACCATTCAAACTCTGAATTCTGTCTTGCTAGTGATCAATTGTCAGTATTTATAGACGTGACACACGGGCTTGGAGCAGGTGAGCTGAGGAGTCCCTGGAGACCACCTGGCCGGTCCTTCTCATTTTCCAGATGAGTTTTTTAAAGAGCCCACAAGAGAGGAGTGACTTATCTAAGGCCACACAGCATGTCAGGGACTCCACCCACAGTCCCTTGAGTCTGGGGGCCCCTGTGCCCTTGGCTCTGAACAAGGTTACCTAACTTTGTTCTAGTTTAGTCCATGTGAACTGAGGGCAGGTTCTGTGCACAGGGCTGTGCCGGCCACTTACAGGGTGGGTATCACCTTCCTTAATCCAAAGGTTTAAATGGGGGAAGAGTTACTCAAGGTAAGGATGAGAGTTGGGGGGACAGAGCTGCCGGGGGTGGGGGACCGCCCTGTCATGCCACCTCTGACAGCTCGATGGGCACAGTCAGCCCCTTGGCCGTGCGTGGCCCCCGCTCAGAATGTGCTGGAGGGTCAGAGCAGCTCTATCAAAAATAATCCTTCCTCTACTGTCTCATGATATTTCCAAGTACCAGAAGGGACAAAATGGGCGTAGACGTCAGCCTCTCCACTTTGCCACAGGCCCTAGCCCTCTCTATTGTCCTGCCTTGTTTATTTGCATTGACTCCACAGCCCTGACATCTTTGTAGATTCACAGGGTCCAGAGGGGTTCCCTTTATGCTGCTGTGTTTCTCAGCCAAAGTTCAGGAACATTTTATACATGGAGTGCACTCGTGCATTAAATAAACGGCCTTTCATTTGGGAGGACGAGACTCCCATTTGCTGAGTGCTTACTGTGCCAAGTGCAGCACCCGCTGGGCCTCCGATTTCTCAGACCTCCCCGCAAGGGGGGCGTAATACTGTTGGTTTCAGAGATGAAGACATCGAGGCTCTGAGAGGACGTGACTTGCCCCAGGCCACCCAGATGTCGCTGTTCAAGCTAAGTTTGAACCCAGCTCTGAATGACTTCAAGATCTGTTCTCTTCCCTTCTCTCAGCTGTCTTTCACGTCTCAAGAATGGACTCTTCTGGAAAGATTCCAGTTAATAGTCCTTGGCTACTGGGACTATGGGTCTTTGAGGTTTCTCTGGCTACCTAATAAAGTGATTTCTGATGAAAACCTAAGGACATACTTCCTTCCTGTTCCCCCCTCCTCTGTAATCCACAAGACATCATCACAGCTTGGAAATCCCTGGAAATCCAGGAGTAGCAGGCGCCAAAAGGATGTCACAGCCCCTTCCCTTTATTCAGAGAGGCTGGGGAGCCGCTCCTTCCCAGTAAACTCCTGGGAAGCCACTGACCAGCACTGGGCAAAGGCAGGGGGCAGGAATCTGGGGGAAATGAGGCCACAGAGCCCCAGAAAAGGCCCGGGTCACCCAACATCCTGCCTTGTCTCCCCTGTGAGGCCCCATTGTCCTGGCTCGAGCTCCCGGGCTGGCCCACCCTCGCCACTGCAGCATTCATGAGCTGGCTCTAGGGCCCATTCTGAGTGAGTTAGTGCTATTTGTAGAATCTTCTTAAAATACCACAACAGTGCCATTCACGGAGCGTCTGCCGGGACAAAGCTCCCCTGTGCTCGGCGTCCCGTTCTGGCCTCTGCCGCAGGGCACCCCCTCCGCCCCACCGACGAGGGTGCTGGTGCTCTCCCTGTCCTGGGTGCTCTCAAGCGAGGCCCCGTGGGGTCCAGCACGGACTCTGGTCCCCCAGCGCTGGCCTGGAGCACGCCCCGGGTCAGGCTGGCTGGCAGAGGGAGTGCAGGATGGCGCTCAGCTCCCCATAAATGGGATGGTGCCCTCCACGTGGCCGCCCGGCTAGGCGCAGGTCTCCTTCATCCTCCCACCCTCAGCTGGTCATCAGGCCACACACGGGCTTGCTCAGCTGGACGGAAGGAGGAGAGTGAGGAATCAGGAGGGGGTCATCAGGGAGGGACCCGGGAGGTTAAAACCCATCGTGTCCAGAATCAAAAACGCTGGCGTTCTCGTTTCCAGGTGCACAGTTTCGTTGCAGTGGTGTCCTGGCCGACTGCGTTGCTCTTCCCCACCTCGGCAGGCCCCATGGTGCATTCTCAGGAACACTACCTCTTGGGATGTTGATAGGAGTCACCATTAGCAAGGTGTTTTGTGGTACCAGGGAGGAGCTGAGCAGACTCAAGTGTTTCCCTGCTGTTGGCCCTTTACCATGCTAATGGGCCCTGCCCTGGGCAAGGAGTCCACACAGAGCTGCCTGGCTGGGCAGTGATGCTCTAGCCCGACCTTCCTGTGTCCCCTCCAGGATATGGGTGTGGCTGGAGCCCCGGGCCATGTGCCCTTCTGTTCAAAGGGTTTGATGACTTCCCAATTTTTGTCTTCCCCCATTGGTACCTCACCATGTGTTGCAGAGAAAATCAGGCATTCCTCCACAAGGAGGGAGCTTAGCTGCCCCAGCCTGTGCCTGCGGCCAAGAGCCTGTGGTGGGCCTTGCTGTGTGACTGGGAGTCGCCGGCGGGACCCCCTCACTGTCTGGAAAGGCTTGGCAGCCAGGACCCAGCAGCTCTCTCGTTGAGCAGCTGTGCCAGCCAGGACTGACATCCAGGCCCCCATGGTGGGTTTTTAGACTTCGGCAGGTCCCCGACAAGTCCCTGGTAACAGCTGGCCATAAAGGACCCTAGGCCACCCGCTGACCAATGGTGGGGTCATTACACACACCGCAGCACCAAGTGTGATCCTTGACAAGGGCCCTGCCCCGCAGTGCAAACCTCCCTGGGGTGAGAGCCAGGTGAATACCCCAAGGATGGGTCTGGGATTCCCGAAGCACCACCATGTAAAGAACAACACCCGCATCAGTGTGGACGGTGGCCACGCCGACATTTGAGCCCTGACAGTTGAACTGGAATCTGAGCATCCTGGTGGAAGGCGGGACGGCCCGACGAGCGGGCCCTCTCTGAGACGAGGGGCCACATCCCTCACTGGCTGCAGGGTTTCAGGCGGAGGACTTGGCACTTCTGTGCCTTGGTTTCCCGTCAGTGAAATGGGATCCATAAGGCCTGGTCTGGGGGTTGCTGTGGACGGGGAGCCTGGCCGAGGAGGGCCTCGTTATTGGCGGCATCCTATCCTTAGTGAAGTACCAGAGAAATGGGAGGTCGTGCGGTTTCTGTTGCCTGCACTCTGAGGCCCCAAGCTCCCTGAGGACAGGAATGGGCCCCTTGTCGTCCTACTGTCCTCAGCACGCCCGCACGTGCGGATGGCTGTCCTAGGAGCCGGGGAAACGCTGACCGGAGGTGCTGCTTTGCGGGGAGGGTCTTGCACACAAAGGGCTGGGGGGGGAGGGAGACTGGCTTCATTATGTGAATGTTTGAACAGTTGATTTTGTTGATGTTTGCCCTTTGCCCCCAAGCACTAACCTTTCAGAATTCTGAATTTTCGAGTCTTCTGTTTCTTGTCTTGCCACCGCCTGTGACCTCCTGACGCAGCGGGTGTGGCGGCCTGTGTCAGCTCTCCTGACCCTTTTCAACCACCTGGTCTAATCCACTGGGTATCGTGGAGCCAGCGAGCTGTGCATGTTAGAAGTGTGTGTAAAGCAAGAGTAAGCGAGCCATGAGTGAGGTCCTGGGGAGCCAGTTGTGTGGCTCTTAGCGTTTTGAAGCCTGTTTGGGCCTCCCATTCATCGTTACTCGTCCCCAGGCTCTAGATGGATGAGGTGGCCAGATAAGTGATTTCTGGATAAACAAGGTGTTTCTGTAATGCCCTGGGTGTGGGAGGGACAGGAGTCAGCCTGGGTGTGGCGGTTTTTCTGGCTGTGCAAGTTGACTCTTCAAACAAGGAAGGCTAAGGTGATGAAGACCCCAGCGAACAAGGTGTTTTCCAAGGTCCATGTTGCAGGTGGACAGAGGAGGCAGGAGGCCCTGAGGGGCTGGAGGAGGTGGGGTTTTGCTCCCCAGCTGTGCCGGCTCTGCTGAGGGGGAAAGCCCTGGACATCAGAGAGATGAGGCATAAAATCTCAGCTCTTGAGCAGTTTTCTTCTGTAGAAAATGGAAAGATAAGACCTTCCTCAAGGTCTTGAGGCTTAAACGTGAGAACATATAGGCCACCATGTTGCATTAACTCCAGGAGGAGGGGATTCACATAAGCTACAGTGATGTGAATTGGTGCCTCCAGAGGGCGATATTCATTTAGACTACAATGAGAGTGGCTGCCTGGGGATGGGGCAGGCACTTAGACTACAATGTGAATATCAGCCTCCAGACATGCCATTTATTAAAACTGTAAGGTGAATGGCTGCCTCCAGGGGGTTCCATGCACTTAGATTATGAATGTGAATGGCTGCATCCTGGAGTTGTGCTGGGCAGTGGTGCCGGTTAACAGTGAACGTGTAATCCTTCCATCCTGGCACCAGCAAGACTTCTTTCTTGTCTGGTTGTTCACACCTGGCCTCCAGGAAGGAGGCAGCTTATAAAACAGTATGTTGTTTTTTCAAGAACCTGAAGAATTTGAGTGAAGAAGAGTGTGTGGAGGACTTAGCCAAAGCGCTGAGGTCCCGACGCCTGCTGGCGTGGGCCCATGCTCCGCGTGAGCCCACCGGAACCCGTGCGGAGAGGAGCGGAGCGTCCGTGAGATCATGGCGTCCGTATCGAGTGAAGGGAATTTCTTCTGTGCCCAGCACAGATTTTGCAGCTCAACAAGTGTCCGCATGAGCGGCTGGAGGAGGCAGAAGGGCACTGGCTGCGTAGAACACGGGCGTGGACTCCCACAAGCCCCGGGCACCGCTCTGCCATTTGGCGAGTCACCTACCTCAGCCTCTGCACCCAGATCCTCAGTCGGTGCACTCAGCCCTTCTCTCTAGCCAGCTGAACTCCTTGCAGGCCTTTGCCTATGTCTGCTGCCTGCCGCCTCCATGAAGCCCTCCAGATGCTTCTTTTCACCCTGGCCTGGGGGAGGAGGCCAAACTCGCCTGTGGGGGAGGTGGAAATTATTTCCACCAAGGAATTCCCCCTCCGCCACTCCTCCAGGCTGCTGCCAGCCAGGGATCCCCTCTCCCACCACGGAGAGTTCCTGTGATGCTGAGGTTTTGTGATGCAGAACTCGGGAGGGGCTAGGACCATCTCCATCATAAAGAGCAGAGAGGCCGAGGAGGAGCTTCGAGTCTCCACGCCTACATCCTCCCAGACTCTGGAGTCAAGAGCAGATGTCTTTGTTGTTGCTAATTTGGCTTCTTGAGTTGCCGCTCCATCTGCGGCTGACCCCGCGTGCCCTTGGCTCCCTGGGGACTGGGGCAACGTCTGCTTGTTTTTGTGTCTTCATTTCCTAGCATGGTGTCTGGCAGGACTTGGAGGTCATGAAATGACAGGATCTGAGCATGTCCTTCAGGGCAGTGGTTCTCAAACAGCTGCCACCTGGGCGTAAACAAGAACTTCCTCCTGGTCAAGGGAGAAATAGAGATGTAGGTCAGAGGCTGGCTGGCTGTCACCTGGTGTCAGTGGGAATCTAGTTGGGTCCTTGGATGATGGTCAGCCCCTGCCTGTGCCCCAGGCCTTCCCCCGGGGATGCCAGGCTAGTAGGGGGGTGGGTGCAGGGAGCCGACAGGCAGGAAAAGGGAGTCAGGGCCAGGGCTCCCTGGTCTGCTTTTCAGCCAGCTGGACTTGAGCCCAACGTGGGGACTAGTTGGGAGGGGGTGAGAGGGGATGCCACCAGCATTTTTGAAATGAATGCTTACAATTACAAAGTGACTTTTATTTATTATATTTAGTCTAAAATGTGCAGTTTCTGAAAACAGTGAGCAGGGCGTGGTGGGACTTGGGACACCCCCTCCACCCCCAGCATTTGGTCCCAGTGCCTGCCCTGGCTCTGCTTGTGCCCTGGGGTGGGAGGGGGCCTGGAGCCTCGGAGGCTGATCCTCTTTCCTGCACTTCCTCTGGGTCACCAGCCGGACCCTTGCTATCCCACCCTGCAACTTATGAGCAAGCTCAGTGGGTCTAAGACCAAGACAGATCCTGAACCCAGGCGCTTGTCAACCCCTCCACCCTTCCCTGCCTGGCCCATGCCATCTCTTCTCTGCCTGGACACCTGCCAGAACCTCCTGTCTCCCTCCAACCCCCTCACACCCTCATAGCTGCACTGACCACACAGAGGACCTCAGGACTTCCCCACCATTGCAACTGCTGCCCTTGCTCCCCCAGACCAGATGTGTGCAAGAAAGCCAGCCCCTGTGGTCACTTAGATCTCAGCTCAGGACCCCCTCTTCAGACTTCCTGACCCCTGCTCAAGTAGCAACCCCCCCTGTCCTTGCTGCAGTCCCCCTATCTCAGCTCACCACCTTCATTCAATTGCTCCCTCGTCCTGTGTCCATTCCTGCCAGGATCAGCTCCTGGGGGTGGGGCTGGCCTGTCCTGTTCACCCTGCAAGCAGGGTGCTGGTGCCAAGTGGGGTCTCAAAGGGGTGTCTGTTGCCTCATTGAAAGAAAGAGCCTCCCTACACCTGCTCGCTAGGCCAGGCCCAGCCTCCTGATGTCCCCTGCTCGGTCAAGCCCCCAGAGCAGGTAGGAGGATAAGGAGTAAAAGCTCCCAGGACCACCCTGGACCAGTGGGCGACTGGAGCCACTGGATGCCTGCTCCCGTTTCGTCCCCGGCCTGGCAGTTCTGATACACACTTCGTCAGGCTGCACAGGCCATGCCTGCAGGATTGGGCATCCAGGCCCCCAAAGCAGTGGTCAGCTCGGTCCATATCCCTGGGGACTCTCCCTTCTTCTTCCCCATTTCATTCCCCATCCTGCACGCCTCCTGGGAGAGCTTCCCAAACCCATGACCCGCACACAAACCTTTGTCTCAGGCTTTGATTCAGGGGGACCCAGGCTAAGACACGCAGTGTTAGCGGGGAGAAACATTCTCAGCAGCAACGTGAAGTGAAGCAGCAAAAGGCACCAGGTACTGGCGGGTAGTAAGTATGGTAATCACCCACCATCCATTAGTCATTCACTTAACAGGCGTTGATGAAGCCCCCACCTGGAGCAGAGCACTGTGTTGCTGTTAGGAGAGGCACAGGGGTGCATCTCACATCCCAGGAAGCCTAGAAGGCAGACCAGGAGGGCGGGGACCTGGGGCGGGGCAGGGGCAGGGGCTGGGCATAGACCGAGGAGGGGTCTGGGATGCAAATCAAGATTCCATCACTTACTAGACCCCAGGGCTTGGGGAACTTACCCCCATCCTCTGCTTCTCCTGCACGTAGTAGGGAGGTAATGTGATCGTGACGTTTTCTTCCTGGAGTTGCTGGGAGTGCTAGTGGCTCAAGACAAGGTTGACATAAACGAAGCCATACTGTAGCAAAGAAACCCTATTGTAACTTTGAGTGACCTCTGATTAACTAGCCCAGACATGCTCTGTGGGTTTTATGGCCCCTCCCAGCTGCTATAAGTTGATAACTTTGTTCTTCTGAGTTCCTTAGGAACGTGATGACCCCCGGGCAGAGCGTCTATGCTGACAGCCATCGTCAATGACAACCAAAAGATCAGGGTGTAGGACGTTGCTCCGGTCTCTGATGCACATCCAATAGAACCAAAGACTGTCAGGAACTGAGACCAGATGGATGCCCCACCTGGAGGTCAGATGAATGCCCCACTCGGAGACCAGCCCCCCATATAACCGGCCTGTAGTCTTTGTTCTGTAGGGTGGTTGTTTTGGACATGAGTCAGCCATCTTCGCTCTTGCTGGCAAGCTGTAGTAAAAAGCCTTTTCTCTCCTACCGCCTTGCCTCTTGACTGTTGGCATGCCTTGCGGCGGGCAGATGAGCCCCCCTTTTGGGCAGTAACAGGAGTGCCAGCCTCTGCCAGCATGGGGGACTGGGGGGACAGGACTAGTAAAGACGGCAGCTGCGGCCTTGTTACCTCTGCGGCCGACGCTGTAACATTGTGGAAATAAATCCCTGCACGGTTGTTGGAGGTTGACTCTGACCGTTTGTAAGGAAGCTACACTGAGTAGATGCTTCCTCAATGCTAGTTCCCTTTTCCTTCCTTAGAATGATGAATGAAGCCATGTTCCCTCCAGGTCAGTCAGCATGAATCAGATTTTTTTCGATTCTAAGGGTCAGGCCCCCCTACCCCCCCAACAACCCCCTACCCTTGAACAGCCCAGAACCTGCTCTTCATCTGACAATTGCCATATTCCATTTTAGGATGTTGCTATTTTTAACTTATTTTTTTCTGCACAAAACTTATTTTTAAATTGAGTGGCGCTGGCCTTACAGTCAGTGGTGTTTTCCAGTCTCGTCTGGCCATGCGGAGCTCCTGCAGAGGCCTGGCTTCTCAGCATTCCTGATGCCAGGCCTAGGGCCCCGCTGTTGGGGGAGGTGGCCCTGGGGATGCAGTTGTCACAGAGTGGCCTCAGCCCCACTCTAGGAAGGATTCCAGACCTCGGGAATCCTTCCTAGAGCTTGCTCAAGTTGCAGTTTTGTGTTAGTTTGTGGTCATGGGTCAGGCCTGTCTCCCCCACCAGGCTGCATTCTCCAAGAGGCGGGACTCTTGGTTTTGTCACTGCTGTGTCCCAGCATATGGCACAGTGCCTGGCACATGGTAGACCTTCAATAGATATTTGTGGAAGGAAAAATGGGATAAGGAAAGCTGGGAGTGGGTGAGGGGGAACAGTTGGGGAAGGTGAAGGAGAAGTGGGGATATTTGAGCTGGGTCTTGATGAATGAATGGGAGTTTACTGGGTGGACAGAGTGGGAAAGGCATTCCAAGAAGAGGGAACCACATGTGCAAAGACAACGAGGCATGAAGTGCATGATATATCATAGGAACAGAAAGTAGGGCAGAGAGCCTGGAGCATCCGGTGAAATGGGGGAGTAGCTGGCTGAGCTGAAAGGTACCCTCAACTGATCACAGAGGAGTGAAGCAGTGAACCCGGACATGTCCTGAAAGGAGAGGAGAGAGGCTGTGGTGTGGAATTCTTACCTGGGAAGGAAGAGACCTGACTTGCATTTCAGAGAGGACCCTCCGGCGGAGCCCAGGCATTCCCCAATCAGCCCCACACTCCTCCTTCACTTCTGCAATTGTCCCTGTGAGAAAAGTCACGGTCTCAGTTCTCCCACGGGTGCCACCCAGGGCCAGGTCAACCCAAATGTCCCCAGAACCGCAAAAGATTTTCCATGGAGATGCTGGTTTTGAGAAATGAAACTCTGCTAGAGGGGTGGCCTGGCAGAAGGGGAAATCAGAGCTCAAACCATTTGAGGACAGTGGGGGCGTTTTCCTAAAAGTACTCAAAGCACAGGGCAGGCCTAAGTTCTCCAGGGCCAAACCCAGGAGCTACCACCTCTCTTAACCATGAACAGAAGCGATCGTTATTCAAGACGGTAATCTGTGCCCTTGATAACACACCCACACGCTTCAGGAGTCTACAGTGAGCAGTAATTCTCTCCCGTTCCTGAGCCTCTTGCCTCATCTCTGAAGCAAGCCCAGGTCCCTGTGTCCTGCTTGTCCTTTCAGAAATAGGCATGCATGACCGCGCCCGTGTGTACACGCCACTCTTACACGAGTGGCAGCACATTCTTCACGCTGTATTTTGCTTTTTCCACATGATAGTGTATTATCCCATAGAATATAGTCCCACCACCTTCTCTTTTTGGATGTACATAATTTATTTGACAGCACATTATTTATTTAACTTGATGGGTGGTTAGGTTATTCCCAGATTATTCTTACTGCCTCCTTATGCACACGTGTAAATTTATCCGCTGAGTAAATTCCCTAGGAAGAGATTGCTGGGTCAGTTAAAATTTTGATAGATACTGTCAAATTATTCCCCAAAGAGGTTGTGCAAAAATCTACTTCTACCAACATGGTGAGGGTCTGCCCACTGCCCCCGGCAGGTTAGTGGCTCCAGCTGCAAGCCCCTCCCTCCCCCGGGTGAGCTGGTCACCTGGCTCAGCGCCGAGTGACTCCTAGGTGCTTACCCCACCACAGCTGGCCTTCCTGCTGAATGTGCAGCCTGCAGCCACCTCCCTCCCCCTGCCACTCATGTGTGGTGTGAGGAGGTTTATTTCACTTGTCACTTTATAGTACATTTTATTTTCATTTAGTTTTTAAAATAGGTAACAAGGTTCAAATATCAAAAGGCAAAAAGCCAGTCTCCCTGCTTTTCCTCCAGCCACTCCCTTCCCTCCTCAGAAGAGCTGCTGCTCCCAGTGACTTCTGTTTCCTTCTAGAAATATTTTGCAAATATTCAAACAAATAAGTGCATCTTTGGTTCTTCCTCCCTCCTTCCCTTCCTTTGCAAAAATGATAGCATACGATGGCTTTTTTCACTTAACAGCATCTAGCAGAGAACACTGCAAATCTGGGCAGAAAGTGCATCCTTATTCTTTGTGTGTGTGTGTGTATGTGTGTGTGTGTGTGAGGAAGATTAGCCCTGAGCTAATGTCCATTGCCAATCCTCCTCTTTTTGCTGAGGAAGATTAGCCCTGGGCTAACATCTGTGCCCATCTTCCTCTACTTTATATGTGGGACACCTGCCACAGCATGGCTTGATAAGTGGTGCATAGGTCTGTGCCTGGGATCCGAACCTGCGAACCCCGGGCCGCCGAAGCGGAGCGCTTGAAGTTAACCACTACACCACCGGGCCAGCCCCTAGTCATTTGTCATTTCACTTTATTTTCTTTGCCATGCAAATGTTTTTAACTTTTGTGTGGTGAAATTTTCTTTTTGAGGTCTCTGGTTTTTGTGTCATATTTAGAAAGGCCTTCCCCACTTCGAGACGATGAGAAATTTCCCCCACGATTGATTCGGGAACTTTCTTGGTTTCATTTTTCATCTTTAAATCTTTGATCCGTTGTGAATTTTTATTTTCTTATGAGGTATGACATAACGATCCAACTTGATAATTTTTCACCCAGTTGCCCCTATTCCATTTATAAAATAATCCATTTAGTACTCACCATTTGAAATAACTCCTTCATTTTATCCACACTCCCAGAATGTGTTGGAGTCTCTCTCTGTTCGTGTTGTGCAGTACCAAGCTGTTTTCACGTTGCAGCTGTATGCTCTGCTCTGTTTTAATAATTGGTAGGGCTGGTCTAACTTCATTATTCTTTTTTTCAAAACTGCATTTGCTACTTTTGCTTATGAACTTTAGACTGAACTTGTCTAATGTAAAAAGAAATGCTATTAGCATTTTGTTGTGTTAAATTTACAGACTAAATTAGGAGGAATTGGCATCGTTGTTATGTTGAGTTTTCCTACTTATATGATGGTATGCATTTCTGTTTCTTCTAATTTATAAATAGACTGTGATTTCTGTATATTAATTTTGTGTCTGGCTACCTTACCGAATTCTCTTACTGCTTATAATGGTTTTTCTGTTCATTGACTTAGGTTTTCCGCATATATAAATAATAACAACAACAATAATAACACCAGGGCCTCCCCTCCAGCTTTTATAGTTTTATGTTCTCTCTAATCTAATTGTACTGACCAATACTTCCAGGAAAATGTAACGTCACAGTGGTGCTGGTGGATGTGCTTGTATTGTCCCTGGCTTTGATGGGAATGCCCCTAGTGTCTCTCCACTCAACACGATGTTGGCTTTGGTATATCCATGAAGAAGGATCCATCTATTCCTATTTAACGTAGAATTTTTATCAAAATGGATGTTAAATATTGTCAAGTACCTCAGACCCAGGCTGTGGGTCCACCCGTGTGCCCCACTAGCCCTGAGACCTGCCTGCCCGGCAGCTGCTGGAGGAGCTGGTGAAGCAATGAAGGGCTGCCTGGTGGCTCTCGTGGTCACTGTACTCGGATGCTTTCAGCTGCAGGAAGCAGAAAACCTCACTTAACTGGGTTAAATTAAAGGAGATGTGTTATTCTCACAGACCAAGAAACCCAGAGGTGGGCAGCTCTTGGGTTAGTGGTTCGGGAGCTCAGCGAAGTCAGTGAGGGCGTGGGCTCCCCTCCTCCCCTCTGCCCTCCTTGGCCTGTTGGCTTTGCTCGCTGGTCACTGTGGTCATAAGATGACCACCAAGCATCCCACGGGCAGGACATGCCCCCTTGATGAAGCGGGGTCTCTTGGTGGGGTCCTTCCTAGACGTCAGGAAGCCTTTCTCAGAAGCCCCTCCGAGGACCTCCCCTGTGTCTCAGAGGCTGTGTCTCCAGTCTTAGGAGGACCTGTAAAGTGTAACTGGTTTTCATTTCTTTAAAAATCATATTTAATGTCCCATAAGTGCTCATTTTTAATGGCTACATGTGATTCCACCATGGTTATATACACCACTTTACCAAGCCTTCCCCCTGCTTTGGACATTACGTTGCTTCCGATATTTTACAGTGTTTTGTGGTTGCTTCCTTGTTTGGGCGATTTGAGATCTGAAACAGTGTGCAGTCTGTGGCCACTGCCTTTCTTTGGCCAACAAGAATTCCACTTCTGGTTCCAGCTCATCCGAGGTCTGATTGAAAGCCTAGAGGAGGGTGCGAGAGCCCGACAAACAACAGGGCACAAGGCCGTGGGGAGACCATAGAGGGCCCACTGAGCACTCTTTGGGGCATGGGGGGCTCTGACTCTCTGCCTGGGCCTTGGGGGGGTGCTGGGACATGCTTTTTCAATGTGTCCATGATTTACTTGACTGTCCTGGCCCTAGGGGAAGGGCACCAGTGAGGGCCTTGATGTAGAATGTCTAGAGGCCCTGAGGACAGATGGGGGGACCCCTGGCACACCCTGTTCAGGGGCCTTCACTATTGGAGATCAAAGAAGTCTTCTCTGCCAGCACATCCCAAGGAAGAGAGGGGCCAACATAAGGTTTCCACCTGCCCCAGTGTAGTAACATTAGGTGCAGTCTTTATAGGGACAGGGGACTCCACTCATCCCCATCCTGCTCGGCCGGCTTTCTCCTTTCTTCACAGGATCCTGTCTTCCTTCTCAGAAAACAGAGCACGTGGAACTAGGTAGATGGTACCTGCCTGGTGAAGGCCGGGGACCTGCCCTCGGGGCTGCATCCTCTTTCCTACACTTGATCTTAGCCAAAAGGCCAAGAAGCGATGCATCCTCTTTCCTCCGGGGCACATACAGCAACCCTAAGGGACAGATTCAAGAGAGCACTTGAAGGAGAGAAAGAGCATTCTCTATCCACTCTGGGTCCTTTCTGACTGGGCTACAAATTAAATTGACATGAGGCCGAATAGCAGGAGAAAATCAAACAAAGCTTTATAACATGTATACATGGGAGAGACCGGGGAAACTGAGTATCTCTCAACAAAACGAGGATATTGGGGGGTGGGTCAGCTATGGGAGATTACCAGAAAAGTACAGTAAGGTTATTATGCAGATTTAAGGCCTGGCCTTCCACACTGACAAGTTTCTAGAGAAGTCATCCACCCCTCTTCCCAGTACAGAGAAGGAGATACCTTTACAAATGGAGATTTCCCTTACAAATGTAAATGTCTGCTAAACAGAACTTTGATAAGAATGGGCCCAGCAAGACCCTCCCAGTCTATCGATACCCAGAGTTCTCTTCCACCCCAAATCCCTTCAGACAGTTAGTGGGGCGGGGAAGGTCAAAGTCTCCTTCAGTGCTTGAGGTGGCCAGTTCTGGTCCCCACACACTAAAGGAACCCTGGGGACGTGAAGTCTCTGCTTCTCTCAGCCCGGCTGTCACCTCCCCTCCTGCCATTCTGCCCTCCACCTCCACCTCCCCTGGGAGGGCTCCTGAGAGGGCCAGCTTCTCTCCAATGACAGAGGGTGACAGAACTGGGGCACCCCGGTCCCACTGCAGTGCTGCCCTGGGGATGGAGCAGGGTGGGGAGGGAGAGCAGTTTGGAGCCCCTGGGCCCTGCAGTTGCCTGAGCTGGGGAGGAGGACCTGTCAGGCAGCTGGCTGACAGCTGACTGTGGACACCAGGCTGCCTTCGCGTCACTCCCGTGTTTCCAGCAGCTCCCCATCTCTTACTTCCGTATCTGTTTTTCTGTGGGGTTCCTTCTTTCCCTACCTGTTCAGACTTATTTTGGGCACATACTGAGGCCGCAAAACAACCTTTGACCTACCTACTTCCAGTCCCCAATGTCAGGTGACAGCCCAGCCCTCTCTCCTGCTTTCAAGGTCCTCTGTCCTCCTTCCCCTCCACCGTCCGTTGTCTCTTTTCTCTCTGCATTTATGACAATAAAAAGGCTTTCTAGAAATGCGGGGCTGAGTTGTCAGCCTGTTGCTCACAGTAGCCCTGAGAAGGGAAGCAGAAGGCCCAGCTCCCCCTGAGGACCCTGCCCCACTATCAAAGGAGGTAGAGAGGTGACCTGGGGAGCCAGCACCTGTTAGTGGCCCTAAGGCCTGCACAAGGGGGACAAGGTCGTCATCCTGCCACCCTCCTGAAGTGGGACCTTGGTTTTTCAGCTGAGAGAGTGCCCCATGCCTCTGCTAATTTCTCCGTGGGAGGCCCAAGGCCTGTGTGTGCAGGCAGCTCAGGTCCCATGATCACCCCCTCCAAGGTTGGGTCTAAGGCGGCCAACACCCTAGGAGCCTGGCTGGCATGTAGTTTCTCGCAACCACCCAGGGCCAGCTGGAGAGCTCGCCCGCCCCACGTAGTAAGATACAGCCAGCTCGCTCTGAGCTGGGATCTGGAGAAAGCTAAGTGTGAGCAGCTTTACGGTCCAGTGTATATGAACCACCTTGATTCCCCCGACCCCCCATCCCCAGAGGTGCACTACACAGCCTCAGCCCCCCTCCCCACCACTTTTATAAACTCCTCAGGGCAGGGCATAGGTAGAACCCCTCACCGCCCCCCATTATTGCACTGAACTGGAAAGAATCTATAAAGTAGCAACCCCTGACACTTCAAGGCAGGTTACCTTATCTGGTGATCTTAGCTGTCTTCTTGCAAAGATTCTTGCAGGCACCAGGTGAGAGTTCAGGGGTCAGGTACGGAGACGGAGAAGGAGGTGAGGTCCCAGCAGCTAAGGTGTAAAGAGTGGACAGAACAGGCAGCCCTGGAGGCAGCAGCTCTAGGCTGGGAACTCTGGCCTCCCCAGTTCTTACCTTTGTGACAGTGGGCAGAGTATTCCATTTCTCTGAGCCTCAGTTTCTTTACCTGTAAAACAAGGATCATAACTCCTACCTCACAAGTTATGAAGAAGATAAAACGCCATAGTGTATGTAATCACCTGCCGCATAGTAGGTGGCTGCTGCTTCTGTTATCATCATCATCATCATCATCATCATCATTGAAAGAGATGTGAAGATACATAATGCAGATCCCAACTGTCCGGGCCTGCAGAGCAGACCACACGGGGGAAGGTTGTGCTTCAGACTGTAGTTTGACAAGATGGGGATTATATTCATTATCTATTGCTGTGTAACAAATTACCCCAAAACTTAGTGGCTTAAAACACAAACATTATCCCCTCACAGTGTCTGTGGGTCAGGAATCCGGGCGTGGCTTAGCTGGGCCCTTGGCTCAGGGTCTCTCACAGGCAGCATCCACGTGAGATGGGCTATGGTCTCATCTGATGGCTGACTCAGGGAGGAGCTGCTGCAAGCTCACTCATGTGGATGTTGGTGAGGGAAGGTTCCTTGAGAGCTGTTGAACTGAGGGCCACGGTCCCTCACTGGCTGTGGCCAGAGTCTTCTCTTAGTTCCCTGCCACATGGGCCTCCCCATAGGGCAGCTTACAGCACAGCAGCTGGCTTCCATCAAAGCAAGTAAGCAAGAGAGCAGTGGAGGGCACACAAGATGCAAGCCACAGAGTCTTTATGATCTAATCTCAGAAGTGACATCCTGTCACTTGCCATGTTCTCTTCATGAAAAGCAAGTTACTAGGTCCAGCCCACATTCAAGATGGTGATTACATGAGAGTGTGACTACCAGGAAGCAGGGTTCATTGGGAGCCATCTTGGAGGCTGCCCACCACAGAGATGGAGCCAGGAACACAAATTCTGCAGCCAGACTGCCTGAGTTCAGATCCTCAACCCTCAAGAGTGGGTTGTGAGTGGCCAGCACTTTAGGAGACCAATTGGCAAGTAATTTCTCCTAGCTGACCAGGTCAGTTGGGAAGCTCCACTCTAACTAGTCATGTGACCTCAGACAAATTACTCAACCTCCCTCAGCCTCTGTTTTCTCATCTGTAAAATGGGTGTCATCACTGTACCACCCTATACAGTTGTGAGGATACTGAGCTAAAATATGCAAACCTCTTAGAGTGGTGCCCAGCATGTGGTAAACACCCAATAAAAGTTGGATATTTTTATTGAGAGAGACGGCCTATCACTTCCACAGAGCCCTCCATGTGTCCCCACAACAACCACTGCCATTCATTGAACCCTCACCCTTTTTCAGGCACTGGACCAGTCCCTGGGTTACTTTCCTGCTTTCATGAAACTAACATTCCTTTAGCAGAGACACAGTAAACAAGTATAAAGATAAATAAGCTGATTTCCCAATGTGTTAAGTTCTAGAGAGAAAGGAGTGTGAGAGTGTGAGGGCAGGAGGGACAGTGACTTGACAAACTTTCTCACCTGCGCAAGTTTCTCTAGTCGACATCTGAGCTGAGGTCTAAGGTGAGACGGAGTCGCTGTGCAAGGAGCTGGAAGAACCAAGCTCCTTTCAGAGCACCTGAACGTACCAAGGTTCTAGTTGGGAGAGAGTGAGCTTGAGGAAGAGAAAGGGGGCCAAAATGCCTGGTGGCAGTCAATGTGGGCACGTGGAAGGAGATGTGGTCAGGTCACAACAGGGTTGGGTTTTACTCCAAGAACAGGAAGCCCTCCGATGAGTTTTTCAGCAGATGTGCTTTGCTCTTAATTGGCTGCTTCTCTTTGTTGAAGGGACGGATGGTTGGATGGACACATGGGGAGACAGGCAGTAAATGGGTGGCATCACCACCACCACAGCCTCTTGCCCTGTGTGCTGTCACCAGAGTTCAGTGCCTGCTTCCAGCCCCAGCCCTTTCGGAAATATCTCCAGAGCTGCCCGTGGTCCAGGCTCCTGACACTGTGTCCTGGAAGGAGTGAGTGATGCTGGAGGAGAGACAGCCAGGCTGGGCAAGGGGGCTGGCTAAGGCTGTCTCTGTCCTAGGGGTCAGGGAGACACCATAAAAGTGGCAGCTGATTTTATGGAAAGAATCCCAAACAGCGCAGTTCAAGTCCTGGCTGTGCCATTGCCCACCTGGGTGGCCCTGGGCCACTGGAAGCTTGGGAGCTTCAGCTTCCCTGTCTGTAACGAGGGGTGACAGTGACTAGAGAGGGTCTGATGGCACTTATGGAGCTCACGCAGGCATTTTGCCCAGCCCATGGCTTTCTTGTCCCGTCGGTCCTCACCAGAACTTCATGAGGTGGGTCGACTTATTGGCCCCATTTTGCTGACGAAGAAATGGAAACATAGAAAGATTATGTGGCTAGTAAGCACTTAAATTTATTGGGCTTCCCCCAGGTATCCATTTAAACTCCCCAACTCTCTGAGGCTCCTCTTGGAGAGGAGGACCCTGAGGCACAGAGCTGGTGGGGCTGGGCGTCCAGCCCCGTGTTCTCAGCCCCTCCCGTGCCGGGGGAACGGGATGGACCACGCGGCCCCAGGCCGCCCTCCTCGCGCTCTCGGTCTGACAGCGCATGGGAGGGAGCGCCCTAGGCGGCAGGCGCGGGACGGCCTTGGGATTTCTGCTGTAGGAAACCCGGCAGAGCACGCACCGGTGGGAGGGCCCGCGGGGATCCCGGCTCATTCCTCCCCACCCTGCCCGGGCAGTCCCGGCCCTGAGGCGCTGAGAAGTGCAGAAGTTCCCCGGCAGAGACAAAAAGGGCCTGGCCCAGCTCCCACGGGCAGAGCGCACAGGCGGCCGCTGCCTCCGCCCAGCGCCCGAGCAGCCCGCCCGCCTGCCGTGCGCCTGGCGTCCGTCCCGGCCCGGCGGTGCCTGGCGGCCGCTCCTCCCACCAGCCCCGCCGCCTCCGCACCATGCCCTTCTGCCTGGCCAGGCATCTGAAGAGGAGCAGGCGTCTGCCCAGGGGTAAGTGGGCAGCCAGGGTCAAGATCAGGCTGCAGGGACAGCAAGTCGGGGGATGATTAACCCTTGAAGGGCCGGTGGAGTGTGGAGGCTCCAAGCGGGTCAAGACAAATGAGTGCAGACAGAGGACAGGGATAGCCCAGCGGCTTGGACCCCTGCTGGGCAGGGGAGGCAGCCCCTGGAGACTTCAGAAAAGCCCAGCTGGCTCCTAGGCATTGCCCAGAGCTGGCAACACACACACACACACACACACGCAGTCTCAGGAAGTCTGAGGCCAGCCCCAATCTAGGCTGTCGAAAAGCTGTCCAATCCTGTAGCCACCAGTCCACTGAGCACCTGAAATGTGCCTAGTCCAGAAGTGCTGTTAGTACAAAATACACACTAGATTTGGAGACTTAGGACAAAACATATATGTAAAATATCTCAATAATTTCTGATTACATGTTGAAATGAATGATACTATTTTGGATGTATTGGGATAAATAAAATATATGATTCAAAATAATTTCACCTGTTTCTTTTTACTTTTTTAATGTAGCTACTAAAACATTTAAAATTATACATGTGGCTCGCCTTATATTTCCATTAGACTACATTGCTCCAAACAGCTGTATCCCCACACTTGACCTTCACCCCTGGGAATCCAACTGTTGGGGCCCCTGGGGTTTCCCGCTCCCCTGGGCAGCCAGTAGAATGACAGTGGGCCCTGTGACAAATCATACATTGCAGCTGCTGTCAACTTCAAATACTGACTTCTTTTATTTTTTAAATATCTGCCATAATTCCTGGGCTGATTTAGATATCATTTGATTATTTACATCAGAAGGACAACTTTTTCACCTGAACGTCATAGAATGAGTTCCATGGGCTACTTGGTTTACAGAATGCTTTCGCAAATATCATTTACTCTTTTTTCTTTTTATTACGAAAAAAAAAAATTTTTTATATATTATGAAAATTTTTATGCAGAAAAGTTGAAAGGTGGGAGTTCTTGTCCTGGACCCCCTGCCAGGATCTGCTGCATTTTGGATTCATTTCCTCTCCCCCAAAGCCCCTTGTGTGGGTGGAAAGAAAGACACAAGCATAAAAGGAAGTCCTTAAATTCAGGAGCTCAGAGGGGAAGAAAGCCCAGCTGGGCATAAGAAAAGCTGGGCTGGGGTCCCGGCTGATCGCCTGGGGGCCAGTCCCCTTGAATAAGCCATAGGCTGAAGTAGTGAGCAGAGTGTGGTCCGGTTGGGAGCCAGACTGTCTGGGGTCATAGTTCACTGATTTTACAGCTTGCACATGTTTCTAAACATCTCTGGGGCTCAGTTTCCTTTCCTTTAAGATGGGGATAATGACACCACTTCCCTTGTGAGTGTTCAAACTTCTAAAGCTCATCGGTTCGTTACCATCACGCCTACCTTAGAGTGAGTGCTTTGTGTGTGCCGCCATCTTGGTTCTGCTGCGGTAGTTAATCTTCCATTCCTCACAGATTCTGTGCATGCCCTCCCCATGCCAGGCACTGCTTGGTGTGCTGGAGTTGCTGATAAAGCAGACAAAGTGGGAGTGGGCTGAGAATGAACAGTATAAATAAGTATGTCATGTAAACACATAAAATATGTGTGTACTGATTGTGATAAGTTCTATGGAAAAATTAAGGCTGGGAAGGAGCATCGCTTTCAGTAGGTGATGCAGGTGAAGTTTAAATAAGGGTGGTCAGGAAAGAGTCCCCAAGAAGGAGACATTTGAGGAAAGACCAGAAGGAGGTGAGGGAGCAAGTCGTGCCGTGTCTGGAAGAACAGCTTTCTGCGGCAAACGGACAGCAGGTGCAAAGACCCGAACGCTGGGGCGTGCCTGTTTGTTAGAGGAATGGCAAAGAGCAAAGCGGAGAGCAGCAGTGGAGTCAGAGGAGTCGCAGGCGAGGGGTGAGCCCAGAGGGGACCATTGCAGGATTTTGAGCAGGGGTGTGTGAGCTGGTTTGGGTCTTAACTGGGTCACTGTGGCTGCCATATTGAGACTAGCCTGTAGGGGGCAAGAGAGGGAGCCCCGAGACTAATGCCAGTAATCCAGATGAGAAATAATGGTGGCTTGGACCAGGTGGAACGGTGAACAGTGGTCAGATTTTGAATATATTTGAAAGGGGAGCCATTCCTATTGCTGATAGGAATGGATGTGAGATGTGAGTGAGAGTGGAGCTAAGGTGTGTCTGGTTTTCACTGAGTAACTAGAAGATGGAGTTGTCCTCGCCTGAGAAAGGGAGGGTGTGGCAGATCTGGAGGTGGATTTCATATTTGGTAAGTGGGAGATGCCTGGAGACATCTCAGTGGAGCTGTTGGGTGGGCAGTGAGTAGACGGGTCTGGAGGGCAGGGGGGCAGTGAATTTGGAAATCATCAGCATAGGGATGGCAGTTAAAGCCTGGAGACTGGATGAGCTCACAGAG
Organism: Tapirus indicus; assembly: GCA_031878705.1. Taxonomy (NCBI): domain Eukaryota; kingdom Metazoa; phylum Chordata; class Mammalia; order Perissodactyla; family Tapiridae; genus Tapirus; species Tapirus indicus. The sequence goes on from CM062921.1 coordinate 80,696,698, forward strand.
AAGAGTGTGGATCAGTGTGGGGATGCAGGGAGGAAAAAGGCCAGGTGACTCCCAGCTTTCTGCCTTGAGCACCTGGTTACCCAACACTGAGATGGGAACACAGGAGGAAGCTGGTGTGATGGACAAGGTAGTGATGATTCTCAGACAAGCCACGTTGTGCCTGTGGGACATCACACAACCATAGAATTGTAAGTCATTTAGACTCTTAGAAAGTGTAGATGTGGTTGTTCTTTATCCACGGTTCTCAACTGGGCGCAGTTTTGCTCCCTCAAGGGACGTTTGGCAATATATGGAGACATTTTTGGTTGTCTCAGCCCAGGAGGGGAGAGGCTGCTACTGGCATCTAGTGGCCAGGGATGCTGCTAAACATCCTACTGTGCACAAGACAGCTCCCCACCCCACCCCAATGAAGAATTATCTGGCCCAAAATGTCGATAGCGCTGAGGTTGAGAAACTCTATATTGTGTTTAATTGAGTCATATAATAAAAGCGAACATTGAGGGAGTACTTGCCAAATGCCAGGGGCTGAGCTAAGGAAATACCTCATTTCATTCTCCCAGGAGGGTAGGTTCCTTCATTTTCTTCATGCTAAGGGGTGTGACTGACATTTGGGGAAGTTAAGTCATTGCGTTCCACCTGGTGGGGCTGAGGGTTGACCCCAGGATGGGCTGTAAGTACTATTCAAGAGCACTTCCAATGCCTGTGATATGTGGCAGCATGGGATGGAAACCCACTGGCCACAAAGATTGGTTAAAAAAAGAAAGGGAAAAAAACAGAAACAGTAGCAAGAGACCTTCATCTTTCATGATGAATTCTTCCTGAAATAGTTGCTGTTATAATTTTTTTCTTTAACTGAAGCTAATACTAATCTTTCCCAAGTAGCAGAGAAAAAGGTAAGCGTAAACAACTGAATGCTGTAGAAAATCCCAAAGTTTGTTTTAATGACCTATTTTATCTTCCTTGCATTCCCCTTCTCTGCCACAGAGGAGGTTTTATATTGCAAAAACAGAACAAGTTCAGAGTTGAACAAACCTTGGTTTGAACGCTGGCCCTCCACTTGTTGGTTTGTGAGCTAAATTTTTACCTTCTGCAAGGTTCAGTTTTTTCATCTGTACAATGGGGTCGGTGACACTCCTTTCTGGAGTGTTGATGAGGACTGAATGTTAAGCATCTTGGCACAGTGTTTCACATAGAGTAGGCCCTTAGAATTGGTAGTAGGTTTTTCACTTCTGGACAAGATGGAGCAACAGAGACCAGTTTACTTTCCCACCTGAAACACCAAAAAAAAAAAAGGGCAAATAATATGAAACAATGTGTTTCAAGATACTAGGCATTAGGCAATGAAGAACTGTGACCCTCAAGAGTTGGGAAGTAAATGAGGTGAGCTCTACACATGCCCCAGCTTACTGCCTTGAGGAAGTTTCCAGGCTGTGATGTAGGAAGGGGAAACCCAGGTGGAGCCCGTTGGACTCCATGAGTTAAGGAGACAGAGCTTAGAGATGGAGAGACCAAAGCATCTAGAGTTTTCAGGACAGAATACTAAGGAGGAATGAGCACCTCAGAAAAAAAAAACTCCCTTGAGAACTCATCTTCAGATGCATGTGAGGAAATTCCCTAAGGCTGAGGAAAAAATCCCTAGAAAGTATTAGAGGCGACAGTGTCCACTGTAACCCAGGGCTGGGAATTGTGCCTGTTCCCACCTCCCGTAAGGACGACCTTCCCCATGAGGAAAACCTCCTGACTCACAGGGCATTGCAAAGAACACACAGAAGGGGAATAATTAGCTCTATACTCAGCACTCTGGACCACCTAATAAATCTTAGAAGCAAAATCTGTAAGGATCAAACTCTTTCCAAGTAACCTAACTTCATCCCAGAAAATGGCTCGAGAATATTTATAGGATTACAAAAATATCCAGCACCCAACCATTTAAAAATCACAATGTCTGGCACCTAATCAAAAATAGCAGGAATGCAAAGAAGCAGGAAAATATGACCCATAATGTGGAGAAAAATCAATCAACTGAAACCAACCCAAAAATGACACAGATGTTAGAATTAGTGGACAGAAATATTAAAACAGTTTTATAACTGTATTCCGTGTGTTCAAAAAGTTAAGTAGAGACATAAAAGATTTAAAAAGAAGGACCCAAATCAAACTTCTAGCAATCAAACCTATAATGGATGAGATGAAAAATACAGTGGATAGGATTGATGGCAGATTAGACAGAGAAGATGAAAAGATTAGTAAACTTGAAGATGTAGCAATAAAAACTGTCAGTTTTCTGTGGCTGCTGTAACAAATTACCACAAACTTCATGGCTTGAACAACACACATTCGTTATCTTCTTGTTCTGTCGGTTAGAAGTCGGATACAGGGCTCACCGGGCTTATATCAAGGTGTCAGCCTTCTGGAGGCTCTAGGGGAGAATCCATTTTCTTGACTTGTCCAGCGTCCAGAGGCCGCCTGCCTTCCTCAGCTCCTGGCCTCCTTCCTCCATCTTCAAGGCCAAAAATGGCAGATCACGTCCTTCTCCCACGGCGTCACTCTCACCTTCTATAGTCTCATTCTTTGCTCTGACTCTCCTTCCTCTATTTTAAAAACTCTTGTGATTACATTGGGCCCATCTGGATAATCCAGGATAATCTCCCTATTTTTAGAGCAAAGAACATTACTAGTGATAAAGAGGTCATTTCATAATAAAGGGGTCAATTCATCAAGAGGACATAACAACCCTAAATATTTACACTCATAATAACAGGGCTTCAAATTACATGAATCAAAAACTGATAGAAATGCAAGGAGAAATAGACAAAGCTACAATTATGGTTGGAGATTTCAATAATCCTCTCTCAATAATTGATAGAACAAGTAGACAGAAAATCAGTAAGAATATAGAAGATTTGAACAAAACTATCAACAACTCAACCTAATTTATAGAACATTCCACCTAACCAAAGCAGAATAATTTTTCTCAGTGCACACAAAATACTTACCAAGATAGACCATATCCTAGGCCAAAAACAAGTCTTAATAAATTTAAAAGGATTCAAATCATACAACACATGTTTTCTGACCACAGTGGAATTAAATTAGAAATCAATAACAGAAAGATTTTTGGAAAATCTCCCGAAGTTTGGAAACTAACACAATTGGAAATAACCCATAGGTCAAAGAAGAAGTCCAGAGTGAAATTAGAAGGTATTTTGAGCTGAATTATAATGAAAATACAACATACCAAAATATGAGGAATGCTTCTAAAGCAGTACTTACAGGGACAACTATAGACTAAACACTTTAAGAAACTAGAAAAAGAAGACCAAATTAAACCCAAAGAAAGCAGGTGAAAAGAAATAATAAAGATCAGAGTGGACATCGATGAAATAGAACACAAGTTGGCAAACTACAAACTACAAAGAGGGGCTGGCCCCTCTTTTTGTAAATAAAGTTTTACACAAACACAGCCATGTTCTATCAGTTACCTATCATCTATGGCTGCTTTCTAGCTACAGCAGCAGAATGGGTACTTATGGCAGAGATCATATGGCCCCAAAACCTAAAATACTTACTCTCTAGCCCTTTAAAAAATTTTGCTAACCAGAAAAACAATAGACAAAGTCAATGAAACAAAAAGTTGTTTTTTTGAGTTATGTAAAATCGGTAAGCCTCTAGCAAGGACTGATCAGGGAAAGAAGAGAGAAGACACAAATTACTAATATCAGAAATGAGAGAGGTGACATCATTATAGAGTCTTCATATATTAAAAGGATAATAAGAAAATATTATGAACAACTTCACACCAATAAATTTGACAACTAGATGAAACAGACAAATTCTTTGAAAGACCCAAACCACCCAAGCTTACTCAAGAAGAAATAGATGTATAATATTAAAGAAATTTGAATTTGTCATTAAAAACCTTCCTACAGGGGCTGCCCGGTGGCGTGGCGGTTTCGTCCGCGCTTGGCGGCCCGGGGTTCGTGGGTTCGGATCCCGGGCGCCCGCCGACGCACTGCCTGTCAGCCACGCTGTGGCGGCGTCCCATATAAAGTGGAGGAAGATGTGCACGGATGTTGGCCCAGGGCCAGTCTTCCTCAGCAAAAAAGAGGAGGATTGGCAACGGATGTTAGCTCAGGGCTGGTCTTCCTCACACACAAAAAAAAAACCTTCCTACAAAGAAAACTCCAAGCCTAGGTAGATTCACGGTGAATTCTATCAAATATTTAAGGAAGAAATAATAGCAACTCTACACAAACTCTTCCAAAAATATTGAAAAGGAGGGAATCCTTTCCAGCTTATTCTGTGAGGCCAGCATTGCCCTGATACCAAGACCAAACAAAGACATTATAGGAAGAGAAAACTGCAGACCAATATCCTTCATGAATATAGATGAAAAATTCTCAACGAAATTTTAGCAAGTTAAATCCAACAATGCTTAAAAAGGATAATACATCTTAATCAAGTGGGATTTATCCCAGGAATGCAAGGTTGGTGTAATATTTGAAAATTTATCAACATAATTCATCATATTAACAAAGTAAAAAAGAACCATGTGATATCTCAATAGATGCAGAAAAAGCATTTGACAAAATCCAACATCCATTTCTGATAAAAACCCTCAGCAAACTGGGGATAGAAGAGAACCTCTTCAACCTGAGAAAGGACATCTACAAAAAACCTGCAGCAGATAATACTTAATGGTGAAAAACTGAGTGCTTTTGTCTGAAGATCAAGGACAAGACAAGGATGTCCGCTGTCACCACTTCTGTTCAACATTGTATTTGAAGCAATAGTCAGCACAATTGATGAGAAAAGAAATAAAAGTCACCCAGATTGGAAGGAAAGAAGTAAAAATGTCCTTATTTGCAGATGGCACGATCCCTGATGTAGGTGCACGGGCAAGTCAATGGAGAAAGGATAGTCTGTTCAACAAGTGGTGCTGGAACAACTGGGCATCCGTATGCAAAAGGATGAACTTCAATCCATAGTTTGCACCATATACACAAACTAACTCATAGACCTAAATGTAAATCCTAAAACTATGAAACTTCTAAAAGAAAATCTAGGAGAAAACTTTTATAACCTTGGGTTAAGCAGAGATTTCTTAGCTATAACACCAGAAGCACACTTGATAAAAGAAAAAAATTGATAAATTGGGCTTCATCAAAATTAAAAACTTCTGGAAATTAAAAACAGTGGAAATACACTGTTAAGAGATTGAAAAGAAAAGGCACAGAGTGGGAGAAATATTTGCAAAGCAGATATCTGATAAAGGGCTTGCATCCAGAATATGTAAAAAACTCTCAAACTCAATATGAAAAAATGAACAACCCATTTCAAAAGTGAACAAAAGATTTCAACAGATATTTCACCAAGAAGATACACAGATGGCAATTAAGTACATAAAAAGATGTCCAACGTCAGTAGTCATTTGGGAAATGCAAATTCAAACACAATGCTATACCCCTACCCACCCATTAGAATGGCTAAAAGTAAAAAGACTGACCACACCAAGTGTTGGCAAGGAAGAGGAGGAACTAGAACTCTCATCAACTGTTGGTGGGAATGTAAAGTGGTGCAAACACTTTGGAAAACAGTTTGTAGCATTTTCTTAAAAAGTTAAACATAGATATATAAAAATATACATAAGTAAATATACATACATGAAAATACTTAAAAAGTTAAACATACAGGCTCAGAGCACCAGGAGGGCAGGACTGGGCAGAGGCACGGCTGGACATGAGAGCATTTGCCAACCTGGGCAGGGTGGATCTAAGTTTGATGGGAAACTTATATGAAGTTTATATGACTTGAGTGGCCCTCTTTAGGAAAAAGAACTTAAAAATGAGAAATCTGTATTAGGTACAAAGTGAGTATTTAAGACAAACAAGTAACCACAACAAATTCTTGGAGCCAGGTTCCTTTCTTCTGAGTCTTCTTGAGATACTTCCAGAAAAGCTTATCCAGGGGCTGGCCCGGTGGCGTAGTGGTTAAGTTTGCTCACTCCACGTCGGCGGCCCAGGGTTTGTGGGTTTGGATCCCAAGTGTGGACATATACACACCGCTTGTCACACCATGCTGTGGTGGCATCCCACATACAAAACAGAGGAAGATTGGCACAGATGTTAGCTCAGCGACCATCTTCCTCAAGCAAAAAGAGGAAGGTTGGCAACAGAGGTTAGCTCAGGGCCAATCTTCCTCACCAAAAAAAAAAAAGCTTATCCAGTAAAGCTTCCTGGTGGCATCCAGCTTCCCCTCCCCACCTGGAACACTCAGCCATCCCAGCCTGGTAGCCCATGTGGTGGGGGGGCCCTAAGGATGCAGACTCACTGTCCCCGTGTTGGCAGTGCCCATACCCTGTGAATGACCACAGCAGCCGACCCAGCTTCTGCTCTCAGCAGGCCCGCGCCCCCTCTTCAGCCTCTGCTTTCCCCGCCTCAAGCTCCCTTCCTCTCCACCTCCGCAGCTCTGCTTCCCAGCAGCTGCGCGGGCCCAGTGGAGCAGGGCTGTGTATGTAGTGAGGGCTCCAGAAGGCACCTAGAGCCCTGGCAGTCTCGTCTCCTTGTTCCCCATGCGCCAGCCCTCCAAGCAGGCTCCTTAGTTTCTCCAGTCCTCAGCAGCCTTGCTGTGACCACTGTCAGATGGACCAATCTCATTTGTGGGGGGTGGTGGGAGCACGGTGTGGGTCAGAGCCCAGAGCTCTACCAAGTATTGCCTGTGTGAGTTCAGGCAAGTTCCTTAGGCAATCAATCCTCCTTCAGGCAATTATTCTGTGCCTCAGTTTCCTCATCTGTAAAATGCAGATAGTAACACTACCTTCCTCCCAGAGTCACTCTGAAGATTAAAGACTCCTAGGAGGGCAGGTGTGTCTTGTCAGCTTTGTTCATTTAAGCATCAGCAGCTTCTAGAAGAGTCCCAGGCAGGCACCTAGCACTCAGGAAGCACTTGCTCCTGTCTGGTCTCCATCCCCAGACTGCGGGCTCCTGCCTGGGTCTCACAGTTCTCCCTCACTGCCATCCCACCCCCGTGGGAACGCGGATCCCTGGGCCCACAGCCCACCAGCAGACGGTCCTGCTTAGGGTCTGAGGCTGGGGGATTTTAGGCAAGGACATAGGTGAGTTATATATTATGGGATGTTGCGGCGGGGGGGTGCCTAAAGAGAAGATCATTCTTGAAAACCCCTTAAATTGCCTACAAAGTTCAGTATAAATGGCTTTATGTACATCCCAAAGATTAATTCGTCTACACATGAAAACGTGAGAACCACTGAAGCTACTGTAGGGACAAGCCAGTTCCTAAGCAGCTATCTGTGCTTCCCCATCCTTCTGCCTCTAGATAAGGACCCAATCTCTAGCTGTGAGTGGGGACAGGTGGAGAATTCTGGAGCATTTGCTCCATCCTGATTTAATATCAAGCCTCTGTAACGTTAATACACGTGGAGAACCAGCTCTCATCTTCAGACTAGGGAGGGCAGGCTGCGACATCAGAGCCTAGGTTAAAAGCACCTGGTGACATTGACCTGTGCACTTCAGATGTGTCAGGTTGATTTAAAACAAAACACACAGCAGGGCTACTCTGGGTACCAAACTTCTCCGAGCTGGTCTCACATCTGCGTGCCATTTTTCTAATTGTGCCCTGGGATGTTGTTAATGATTTCTGTTTTGATGCAGAAAAAATAAAGCAAGACTGAGGGAGAAAAGAGAAAACCAGAAAGGGCCCCAAAGACAGACGTGTGCGGTGTGAAGGGATGGGCTGCAAAAATAGGACCGAAAAGCAGGCTGTTGCTGAGAAGTTTTGGAGAGGCGGCCTCGGCCTTCTCACTCCCCAGGGAGGAAAAGCTGCCAGTGTTGGGGCTGGTGAGAGTGCCATGGGGGCACCCGGCATCCACACAGGGACCCCTGCAGTAAGCCTGTGTCTCCCTGTCTTGCAGGTGGTGCCGGCGAGCGGGAGAAGGTGCCGGCCAACCCCGAGGCGCTCCTGCTCATGGCCAGCTCCCAGCGTGACATGGAGGACTGGGTGCAGGCCATCCGCCGGGTCATCTGGGCCCCGTTTGGCGGAGGTACTGCCCGTAGCTCGCATGCTCACCCTCTAGAACCCTTGCCTCCAGGTAATCATGCCCCTCTGCGCCCCCCTGAGCCTGCAAGACCCCTCTCACTCAAGACCCACTGGCCGTGTCCCATGCTGCTTACAGCAGGCTGCAGTGCCATCCTCTTCTGCTGCTGGCTCTCCAGGTCACCAAGCAGGCCCTGACGGGGGACTCAGGGCCCCTTTTCAAAAACATGCCCCCCTCCTACCAGAGTCCTCTGGCTTCTGTGTACTTGCCTCCCTGTGTCCAGACCCCTGCTGGCCGCTGGGTTTGTGTGAGGTGGTCTGCACAGAGGGCAGAAGTGGACCGCATGCTCTAGAGGGGTCATATCAGATGCCTGGGGACAGTGTCCTGCCCTTTGCTGTGCCTTGCCACAGCCCCATAGGGCCCCTGCACTGCCCACAGAACCCGTGCCCAGTCCCTGATCTGAGAGCAGCGGTTGCCATTTACTCACTTCCTGCTTTATTCAAGGCACTGATTGGGCGCCTAAAATGTACCAGGTTGTGTTGCAGGCACTGGGAATTCGGTGGTAAATGAAATAGAGGCTGCCTCGGCCTCTCCTCGCCTCCGTTGTCCTGTGGGAGACAGACGATAGGCAAGTAAACGTGTTACGTGATGTCCAGCGGTAAGAAACCGGTAGTGGGAGCCAGGGGAAGGCTGGAGGAAGAGCAGGCAGAGGGACCAGCGAGTGCACAGGCCCTGAGGTGGGAATGCGATGGGAACATGAGGAATCTCAGGAAGGCCAGTGCGTCTGAGGGGGCGAGGACGGGAGAGTGGAGGACCCAAGGTGAGAGCCGTCACCGAGGCCTTGGGGACATGGAGGATTTCAGATTTTTTTCTAAATTTGTGGAGCACCAGGGAGGATTGAGCAGGAGACAGACACAACCTGACTTAGATTTATAAAAAGAGCCCTCTGGCCGCCGTGTGAGGGGTGGGCCGTAGAGAGACAAGAGTGGACACAGCAGGCTGGGACAGTCATCCCACCAGAGGTGACGGGCGCAGGCTGGCGTGTGAGTGGAGGAGGCGGTGAAGAGTGGGCAGCTGCAGGTGTGTTCTGCAGGTGGCGCTGCTGGGTTTTGCTGATGGGTGCCAAAGAGGAGAGATGACTCCCAGCTGTGCGGTTGCCATCTCTGTAGGTTGGTGTCCATAGGAAGTCATCATGAAAAGAGCTTTTAGAAGGGGTTACCATGCTGGTTGGGCCAGGGCCACCGACTCCCTGCTGATAGGGAGACCAGGGACCTTCAGACTGGCCGTGGGCATCCTCCCTCTCCCCACACAGTGTGTGATTGGCATGTCGTCCAGGCAGGGGCAGATCCTCAGCTGTGGGGGCTCAGAGCCCACCTCCAGATCCTGGGTGCCCCGTAGGCTGGCCCCTTCCTCCACGCCTCACCTTGCCAGCCCCGCCCCCCATTCCTGCCTGACCACCTTTCATGGACCCATAAATCACTCAGTTAGAAGAGTCAGTATAACTTTGAAAGTCAGAGTTTTTCTCCTGGGCTTCGTAAAAGGCCTCACACTGTTAGCCATGGCCTCCCCGCCCCTTGAGGACTGCAGCAAAATTGACACACAGCCCCAGTTTCATGGCTTGGGAAGACCCAAGCCCACCCAGGGATTTCTGCAGCCTCCAAGGGCTTCCTTTGGTGCAAGGTGTGTGAAACTGAACCGAGGGAGCAGAACAGAGCCCAGAAGCAGCTGGACTTCCGTTCATGACAGGTGGCACCTTTGAACACTGGGGGAGGGAGAACATCATCATGATCTTGGGGCAGGGAAAGATCTTTTAAACAAGTTACAGAAAGCACTAATCTTTCAGGAAAAGATTGATCAAGTTGTACTACATAAAATGCCGAGCATCTGTTCTTTAAAAGGTAGATTAAGAAAATGAAAAGACAAGCTCTAGATTGCGAGAAGGTATTTGGAACACATAGAACCATCCAACGACTTACTCCTTAAAATCCTGCGAATCAGTAAGGCAAAGACAGACAAACCAGGAGAATCACGGCCAAGAGACTTGAACAGGCACTTTGCAAAAGAACTCCTCAGTGAGCCTAGGCAAGGGTGTTCAACATCATTAGTAGCCAGGGAAATGCAAATTAAATCACAATGCCATACTTCTGTTCGCCCACCAGAATGACTAAGTGAAAAAGATGAATGCTTCCAAGTGGTGATGAGGATGGAGAGCTGCCGACACCTGCACAAATTGCTAGGGAAGTTGTTTGGCAGTATCCGCAAACGCGGATGCTCTGCACACCTGTGTCCCAGCAGTTCCACCGCTAGGCCCGCCCCAGAGACAAGTGTGTGCACAGGTCCACCAGCAGCCTCGCTCGTGTTGGATGTTCACAGTAGCCTTATTTATGATGGCCTGACACCAACCAAGTGTTCAGCAACAATACAATGGATAAATAAATACGGTTCATTCTTGCAACAGAAAACTCTTCAACAGTGAGAATGAATTAACCACAGCTCCACCCAAGAACGTGCACGAATCCTAAAAACATACTGTGGGACTAGGGAAGCCCAGTAGAATGCTATATGATTTCATGTATATAAAGTTGAAAAACAGAGCAGATGGGAACTGTCTTACTTATGGATAGATAATTAGGCAGCAAAAATATAAAGAAAAGCAAAGAAATGGATGCTATAGAAGTCAGGATGGTAGTCATAGTTGCACAGGTGTTCATTTTACAATAATGAGTTAATCTGTACATATGTGCTTTAAGTACTTTTATGGCTGTGTGCTTATTTCACTATGTAAGAGATAAAAAATAAATAAAGAGAAACTAAAGGTCAAAGCAGCTAAGTCATTTGCCCAAGACAACACAGCTAGTCAGGGAGCTGAGCTGAGAAACAAAGGTGGATGTTCTGATCCCAAAGGCCATGCTTTGCCCCAGCCCATGCAGGGCACTCTCACACGCAGTCTACCTGCACTCAGTGTGCTGGCTCCCAGCCCACAGGTCCATCTCTGTCTCCCTCTCCTCTCTGTGCTTGCTCAGAATGAGGGCCGTTCGTAGAATCCTACATAGAACTCCGCGTCGCCCCTCCTCCAGGCCCCCCCAGCGTTTATCAAACTTCTCAGGCTGTGTGCTATGTGCTGAAGAACTTGCAAGAATTAAAATAGGAACTGTCATCAAAGGCAAAAGGCACTTATCTCCCTCCTACCAGAAGTCTAGAGGAAATGCAGAATCCCGGGGGTTAGCGATGGCGGACGTGTCTGGGCAGGTGTGGGCGCTCGCAGGTGGGCTCCGGCAGCCTCCGCAGGTTTCCTGGCAAAGCAGTTATTAGCCTGGGTTCCCCTGGAAAGCCGGCTTAGGGGATCAGTCTTTCTTTCACTGTTTAATAACGGAGCTGTGAGCCCTTTCAGACTTGTTTGTTCTGGCAGAGAGCGGGCCACCTCTGCAGACACGACTGGGCAGCGTGCCTGCTGCAGTCAGGGGTGAGCCCGGCTGTCCCCACAGAGAAACCTGGGGCCAGACCAGCAGGTCGGGGGAGCCCGCTACTGCTGACGGCCTGCCCAGGGGTGGCCCCGGCTGGAGTGCTTCTTGCCTGGGCATTCGTTCATTCATTCAGCCGGTCAGTCGTTCGCTTGAGAATGTGTCTTGGGGCTGGGGATGCAGTGGTGAGCAGGATGGACAAGGTCACTGCCCTCATGGAGTGCACATTCTAGTGGAGGAGACGGCTAACAGACAGGATTAGTAAGCTCATTGTAGGTTAGATGGTGATGAGCTCAGTGGAGAAAGACGAGGTGGGGAGGGCAAGCGGGAATGACGGGGGTCAGGTAAGTGACATGTGAGGGAAGGAGATGGAAGGGTGACTTACACAGATGTCCAGGCGGAGAGCTTTGGAGGCAGAGGCAGGAGCGTCCATGTTGGAAGAGCAGCAAGGAGGCCAGTGTGGCTGGAGCAGAGCCGTCTGTGAAGGGGGATGGGGGAGGCAGGTCAGAGAGGTAACGGGGTGGTAGAGGGACAGGGCCTTGTTCTCTAGTGATGACTGGCTTTTCCTCTGAGTGAGGTGGTACCCTTGGTGGGTTTTGAATAGAGCAGCAGCAGGATCCCTCCAGCTGCTATGTTGAGAATAGATGGCAGAAGGCAAGGACAGAATCAGGGGGACCAGTCAGGAGCTCATTACACAATAGCACAGATGAGAGATGAGGGCGGCTTGGCCCAGGATGGTACTGGTGATGAGGAGTAATTGAATTCTTGATCTATTTTGAAGATAGAGCCAGTAGTATTTCCCTGCTGGAATGGAAGGAAGGTGTGAAAGAATGAGAGAAGTCAAGGGCAATTCCAAGATGTTTCATCTCAGCAACTGGAAGGATGGATTAGCCATGAACTAACATGAGAAAGACCGCAGGACGTGCAATGGCTTGGAAGGAAGACTGCGTTCATTCCAGCGGTTAGTCTGAGATACCTATTAGAGGCTCCAATTTAGATGTCAAGCAGCCAGTTAGACATTTCAGTCCAGAGATTAAGGAGGGGACTGGCTTGGAGAGAGAATTTGGGGGCCATCGACACACAGATGGGGTTGAAGCCACGAGGCTGGATGAGGCACCACGGGGCAAGTGTAGGGATGGCAGAGGACCAGGGTGGAGCCCCGAGCTGCTCCCAATAAGTGTCAGGGAGCAGAGGAGGAGCCAGCACACGGGGCTGAGAAGGAGAGCCAATGAGGGAGGGGAGCCGGGACAAGTGGGGCCTCTGAGCCGAGTGAAGAGAGCTGCTAAGGAGAAAGGAGCAGTGATCAGCTGCGCATGCACTGCCGATGGATCACCCAGAGAATGGATGCTGAGCACAGTTCATTGGTGACTTGAACAGGCTGGTTTTGGTGGAGTGCTGGGGGAAAGCCTGCTAATAGTGGATATGAGGGCAGATAAGAGGAGGGGAATTGGAGAGTTGGCATGGCTGACTCCTTCAAGAAGTTTGCTGTAAAGGGAAAGAGAGAAATAGGTCAGTAGCTGGAGGGGGAAGTTGCGTAAAGAGAGAGTTTTATTTTTTTTAAGTTGGGAGACAAAACAGCAATGCAAAAGATTGATGGTGCAGGAGAGAAAGAGAAGAATTGCTGGAGCACCAATATCTCTTGTGGATTCAGATGCAAAAATTCTCAGCGAAATACTAACAAATTGAATCCACCAATAAATAAAAGGATTATAGACCATGACCAAATGAGATGTATCCCAGGGGAATGCAAGGGTGGTTTAACATCCGAAAATCAATTAATGGAATACGTCAATAGAATAGAGGACAAAACCACATGATCGTCTCAATAGATTCAGAAAAGGCATCTGATAAAATCTGCATCCTTTCCAGATAAAAACACTCAACAGTCTAAGGATAGAAAGAAACTTCCTTAACCTGCTGGAGGGCACCCACAGAAAACCGAAAGATGACATCACACTGATGGAGAAAGACTGGATGCTTTTCCTCCAAGGTCAGGAACAAGACAAGGATTCTCCCACTCACCGCTTCTATTCAACATTGTCCTGGAGGTTCTAGCCAGAGCAACTAGACAAGAAAATGAAATAAATTCATCCAGATTGGAAAGGAAGAAAGAAGTAATAGTATCTCTGTTTGCAGATGACACAATCTCATATATAGAAAATCTTAAGAACTAATAAAAAATTCAGCAAGATTGCAGGATGCAGGGTCAATATACACAAACAGTTGTGTTTCTGTACAGTATTCAGTTTGCAATGAGCAAACTGAAAATGAAATTAAGCAAACTTCATTGAGCATAGCATCCAGAAGAATAAAATGCTTAGGAATGAATTTAACAAAAGTACAAAACTTAATATTCTAAAGATTGACAAGATGTTATTGAAAGAAATTTAAAAAGACCTAAATAAATGGAAAGACATCCCATGTTCATGGACCAGAAAACTTGATATTGTGAAGAGGGCAGCACTCCCCACTGGGTCTCTGGACTTCTGTGCCCGGCTCCAGGGACTCGGCCCCGGGAGGCCCTGTCGGGCAGCATATCCTAGTCAGCTCTCTGCGAGAGAAGAGAGAAGGGAGTCACAGGGTACCCAGGGCTGCCCGGCATCTGGTGGGTGCTGGCATGGGTGAGTCCTTGCCTGGTTATCTGGAGAGAGCCTGCAAGCCCTCGAAGATGGGTCTTATGTGCACAAGAAGATACTTAGCAAAGCCAGTTGCATTGAAGTGTGAGAGAAGGCAGAGTGAGCACAGGTTTCGCCACCAGGCTGTGGTCTGGGTGTGATCTGGCTCTGTCCCTTGCTTGCTGTGTGACCCTGGGCACACTACTTACCCTCTCTGTGTCCTTGTTTGCAAAATGGGAATGTGAACATCTTCTTTGCAGGATTGTCGTGAGAATTAGGAGAGAAAATGGATGCAAAGTGCTCAGCCTTCTCTTAGTACTAAATAGTCCTCATTCATTCAATAAACACTGTGGGGCATCGGCCATGTGCAGGCAGGGCACGGGGCATGGAAGAAAAGAGAAAAGCTGGAGCTTCCATCCTACTCCCCAAGACAGACAACAAGGAAAGTAAACCACGAGGCATGGAGCAGTGGTTCTCAGATGTGAGCTGGCATCAGCATCACCCAGAGGAAGGCTGATAAGAAGAGACAGCGGGCTCCCCCGCAGAGTTTCCAGCTCACTTGGATGGGGCCCTAGAATTTGTATTTCTCACAAGTTCCCAGGTGCTGCTGCTGCCACCGCTGGGCTGGAACCCACATTTTGAGAAGTTCTGTGTTTTAGAAGGTGGTGGGTGCTGTGGAAAGAAGAAAAATAGAGCAGTTGTAAATCCAGCAGCGAGGGCAGGCCCAATGAGAGAGAAACATTTGAATAAAGTCTTGAAGGAGGTGAGAACGTGAGCCCGGGAGGTCTGGGGAAGCGTGCCAGACCCAGGCAGCAGCAGAGAACGTCTGATGGGGTCTGGAGCCAGCGCTGAGGCAGGTGGCCCGGGGGAGTGAGGGACGAGCCCAGGTGGGAAGGAGCCTGATGGCAGAGGCCTCGAGGGATCCCGTCAGGACTTGGGGTTTACTCCTCCGTGAAATGGGGGGCTCTGGAGGTCTCTGAAGTGGGCAACGATGTGATCTGACATATAGTTAAGAGGACACGCTGACCGCTGCCTGGGGCGGGACAGGGGAAGCCGGGACAGGGGAAGCCGGGAGACTTATCTGCGGTAATCCAGACAAGGGACAGGGCACTTTCCCTGTGGTGGGTGGTGGTGAAAGTGGTCAGATTCCAACTCTGTTTTGAAAGTAGGACCCTCAAGTTTCCTGGATGTGGGGGTGAAAGAAAGGGACAGTGTAGGGGCTCCAGCGGGTCCCCCTGAGCGACAGGAGGACAGAGTTGTCATTAACCGGGAGGGAAACTCAGCATAGAGTGGGTTGGAGGTTGTGGCAAGACCACAGCTCTGTCTGAACACGTTTGGGTTTGAGATGCCCCTTAGTAAACCAGGGGAGGTGCTGAGTGGGCAGCTGGGTGCAGGAGTCCAGGGGGCCGGGTTAGCGCTCAATAACTAGTATCATGGTAACCACCCCCCTACAAGCCAGCGGCACTGCCGAGCAAGCCCTCACAGGCAGCAGCACAGAGCAGCAGTCCTGGAGCAGGGAGCCCGGCCTGGGAGTGGTGTCCTGCCCAGAGTGAGCACTCTGTGCTGGGGGTGGGGGGGACACAAAGGGCCAGGCAGCAGGCCTGCTGTGCTCATCAGAGCCTTGCCGCTCCAGACTGGCCATGTGTGGCTTTCATAGGCTTCTGGGGACTTTCCTCTGACCCCCCCGGAGCCAACTCTCCTGCCTTCAGGTTCCCCCGAAATTATGGGGGGAAGATTGGAAAGGGGACAAATGCAGCTCCCAGAGGCCACAGGGCAGGACACTTGACATGGAGAAAATCCCAGTCTCAGGACAGCTTGGAGGAATGCAGAGCAACCTTGTTAGCCCAGCTGATAGCGGTCATTATTTGCTGGAGTGACATCTCCCAGTGGAAGCCCTCAAGGCGCAATCAGGTTCAGAATGAAAGGTCACTGGCCCCAGCCCAGGCTGCCAGTGTTGGAGCCTGAGATCCTAGTGGACCACTTCTCCCCAGCGCTGCTTGCTCCATATCTCAGCTCTTCTGGGAGATTCAACAAGAGAGACTTATTTCCAGTCCCCCTGAAAGTTGACCTGCCAGGCCAGCAGGTCTAGGCCTTTCCCCATGGCCCTTCCAAAAGAGGAGAGAAGGGACTGTTGCTGACCTGGGCTGGGCTTTGGCCACTAAGCCAGCAGAAGAGGCGCTTGAGCCAGATTCTGGTGCCCTTTGCCCATTCTCATGGACCCAGAGGGTCCACGTGCAGGTGGAGGAGGAGATGCCCCCACAGGCCTGGGATCCTGTCCAGGCCCCAGGCTCATGGAGGGCAGATCTGGCCTCTTTGGGACATAGGGATTGGCTCACCCCTGGGCCTCCTTCCCCTGCAGCTCTCAAGGCTTTTTGCTGCCGTGCCCCAGGAGCCTGGCAGCTTGGATCCTCAAGATGAGGGAAATAGCCCACAGCCACAGACCCCACTGACAGATTGGCCCGGGGCCTGGGCTGTTCCCCAGGAGGACAGAGGCGGAGGAGCAGCTGCCTGATCTTGGAGAGCCCAGCGAGCCAGCAAGGGTGGCTTACAGGGGCTGCTCGCCACTGCTTCCTGCAAGACTCAGCCCACCAACTGTTCAACTGCCTCCTCCCCCCTTGCCGGATCTTTCGGTCCTCCTTCCCTCCCTGCAGCTGTGAGGAGAAATGCACCATCAGCGGGGCTCACATGGCTTCGGTGTTTGCTAAGTAGAGCTCAAATCACAGGGCTGGAAGAGTCTGTCGTGCTCATTGCTCAGATGCGGCCAGTGGAGGTGTGGGCCAGCAACCCTGTGCACTGCCCTGTGACCTCAGCCCCTGAGGGAGGATTGGGCAGAGGTAGCCACTCGCTGGAACAGCCAACGTTTACTTGGCATGTCCCCGTGCCAGACCCTGCGTGCCAACTGACCCCCACAATGTGAAATCAGTCCCGCCACAGCCCCTTCCAGGTGAGGAGACTGGGCAGCAGGAGGCTCGGGTGATCTGTCCAGGTCACAGAGAAGTACGCAGGAAGCCAGCGTTCTCCCCCAGGTCCGCTGGCCCTCAGAGCCCCGGTGCTGGAGGCCAGAGGCCTCCGGGGGTCCTTCGGTCAGGTTTTCTGGCTCTCTGCTTCTTCCAGGTCGCCTTGGGCCTCCACATCAGTCTGAGGAAAGAGGGAGGGATCGCATGCTTGCCAGGGGTTTGTTGTATCAAAATTATATTGTAGAGGGGGACAGAGAGGTTTAGCAACTTGCCTAACAACACACAGCAGGACTGGGAGCAGAGGCAGCGTGCCTCGATGGTGAGCCTGAGGATGCTGTTGCCAGGCCAGCATCAGAGCATCATAGCCTCTGGATCTGAGTTATCTTAATGCGGTTGAGGGGAGGCAAGACTGGGGACAGAGGCGGTCCCTGAGGTCCTGGACCCAGCTGCAGCCCCGGGCCTGTAGGGCACACTGTTCAGAGACAAGGGCTGTGCCAACTACAGAGCTCACTTGTCACCAGGTTCTCACGTGAGAGGACAGACCCTCAGCCTCTCAGCTCCCTGGCCTGGCCCCAAGAGGGCAGTTTCATGAAACGGTCCCCATGAAAACGACCCCCAGCGTGGGGCGGGTGTCGGCCTGACCAGGAGCTAGAGCTCACTGTGGCGGCGCCCGAGTCCAGAGCCTGCGGAATTGGGCAGCTGCAGGCTTCCCTCTGTCCGGGGAATCTGGGTGGGGTGGAAGATTCCCTAGAGACTAGCAGGTCTAACTCGATGACCACACAGGTGGGGAAACCGAGGCTCAGAGAGGAGAAAGCAAGTCAGCACCAGAGCCCACCTGCCCGCCTGGGAGGGTCCACCTGCCCCCAGAGCAGGTGCCTCGACTGAGCCCTCGGACACTTCTGTTTGACGTGGACAGAGTTGCTTAGACTCCGGGGCCCCAGGCTTTTCTGACAGGTTTAGGGCAGGGCGTTGCTTGCCTGTGGCCCCCCAGCACCATGAACTACCCTTCCCCCCTTCATGTTGACCTGAACTCTGGGAAGGGGGAACACTGAGCCCCCCACGTCCCACACACACATCCCAGGGCCGGGAGTCAGGGGCCTCACTGGCTCACTCACTCATTTAAGGGGGTACCCCAAAACTCAGTAATCAAGGTAAATATTTTATTGTAATTTTTTTCAATGAAAAAATCCATTGAGTTAGTCTTCTGTTGCTGCTCTAACAAACTGCCACAAATTTAGTGGCTTAAAACAACACAGATTTATTCACTCACAGTCTGGAGGTCGGAAGTCAGAGCTGAACCTTGGCAGGCTGGTTCCTCTGCAGGCTCCAGGGGAGGGCCTGGTCTTTCCTCTCCCGCCCTCTAGAGGCTGTTCGCATTCTTGGGCCGTGGCCTCATCAGTCCAGACCCTGCTCTCCTCCTCACGTTGTGGCCTCTTCTGTAGTGAGACTTCCCTCTGCCTCCCTCTTATAGAGCCCGCCGGGACAGTCCGGTATAATCCCTCCATCCTTTATTCATCACTTCTGCAAAGTCCCTTTTACTCGGTAAGGGAACATAGTCACAGGTTCCAGGGATTGGGACGGGGACATCGTGGGGAGCCATTATTCAGCGTCCCACATCCATGACCAACAAACTATCAAACTTTTCAATAAAGACAGGGTCCCCGGATGGCGTGAGGGTAAGGCAGTAGGACATGGATTTCTAGGTCGCTGGGGAAGCGTGAGCCCTTGCTCCTCATGGGTGCAGGCCCTCACCCCCGACCTCAACCAATAAACTGGTTCTGGCCATGGTCACTACTTGTGACGGCTCTCATCTCGGGCTGTGCAAGGGCAGGGAAAACCCTGTCTTTAAATTTTGATAGTTTGTTAATCATGGATTTTTTGCGTTAATTTGTATTTTTTAAAATATTGCAATAAAGTATGTATCTTGATTACTGAAGTTTCGGGCACCCCCTTAAATTTTGCCCCCCTGGTGAGTGCTCTCCCTCGTAGAGCAAGAAGAGGACCTGCCCTGCACACTCAGCTCTCAGATGAGCCCCTGCCAGCCCCAGAGGTCCCCTAAGCCCTACGCTTACAGAATTCTGCCACCAGACTCCTATGGACCTCCATCCCTCCTGTCTGGTGCTGCACTGTCCCCAGCTGTGCTCCTCTGTCCACCCACCCTCCTGGTGTATACCTGAGGCTGTGTACTATCCCGGTCCTCCGCCCTGCCGAGGTCTTCACACTTTGGAAGCTTGGGATTGTGAGTTCTTTTCACTGGGACAGAATCCTTCCCTGGGAAGAGCATAGACTGCAGAAATATCATTTAGGTTTGAATTGAAATCTGTCACTTACCAGCTGTGTGACCTTAGGCAAATTACATAACCTCTCTGAGCCTCAGCTGCCTTATCTGTAAAATGGGGACATTAATACTCACCTCTCAGGTCTGCACAAGACACGGTATGAGTCCTAACCACATTCCCTGGCACTAGGGCGCTGGCCCCGGTCAGGGCAGAGGCCTGGAGCCCTGAGCGCCGTCTCTAAAGCTGGCAGCGCAGCTTTAGATGCGGGTCGGCACTCTCCTGGCTGGATGACCCAGGCCCAGAATTCTGACCTTCCTGAGCCCCCGTCGCCTCGCCTAGAACACCTGCCTCCCGTCTGCGGACTGAACTGGAGCTCCTAAAGCGAGTCGCAGGCGAGGCGGAGAGGACCCAGCACTGGGAGTTGCTGGTATTCCCGCTGTGCTTGGTAACATCGGGCATCAGGGAGAAGGGGGCCAGATGTTGGAAACGGGAGGGCTTCCACGGGGGCCCGCTCCAGGCGTGGCGTTTCGGGAACTCGCGAGGCCCGGGCCCTCCCTCCCTCCCTTCGGGGTCCGGGCCCGGGGCGGGCGCGCGGGCGGCGGGCAAGACGCTACCTGCGCGCGTGCCGGGCATTCCTGCCGCCGCGCCGCCCGCCCGGGCGCGCCATGGGCCTGATGCCGGCCGCGCGGGCCTCCTCCGGCTGCCGCGCCTGCCCGCGGCCCTGCCGCCTGCCCGCCTGCTGCGCGCCCGCCGCCCCAGGTAGGGCGGGATGGGGCTCCGGGAACGGCATCTCCGGCCGAGAGCGCGCTCGAACCCGGCCCGGGCGCAGGGAGCCGGGGCGGGTGTGGGCTGCCAGCCGGACGGTTCGCCGGGCCGGGGGAGCGGGGCGCGCGCGTGTTCGGGGAACGGCCAGACGCCGGGTCGCCTGCTCCAATCTCCTGCCCCCGGGGTGGGCGGCCTGCGTGCGGAGATGAGGAAGCTGAGTCTGGCAGGGACGCGGGGACTTGCAAAGGATCACCCCCCCACCCCACTCCACCGCCGCTACTGAGGGGACCAAGCGGGATGCGAGTCCCGGGCTGTCGGCTCCAAGCCCAGTGCTTGTCCCACGTTTGCCTCCCCGGGCCTCAGGAAGGCCGCCGTGCCCGGTCGTGGGGCTGGCCAACACGGGGAGGGCAGGGATCCCTTCTGCCCGGGGACCCGGCTGCCCTAGGCACGACCCCTCACCCCTGCCCCCCACGGTGACGGTTGCCTCTCTCTGTGTGTCTCTCCTGCGCCGATTTCAGCCCGCTGGTTGAGGGCGGCTCTGAGGTCTCCGGTCCCTAGAGCAGGACGGGCACGCGGGCACAAGCGTGGAGTGATGGAAGGGTGGATAGATTCACAACCGAGGGGTGGATGCGCCGGAAATGGCGGGTGCCCTGCGGAGGGGGGCCGGAGCAGGAAGGAATTACCCAAAGTTTGTGAGTCTCTGGAGAGAATTTAAGAATTATTTTCCTCACTGGGTTTCTTCCTTGATTGTGGCCTCCCTCGCCACCAACTGGAGAGAGTCGCAGTGTGGCCAGAGCAGGCCCGAGGTCTCCACTCAGGGATCAGTCCAAGAGGGAGGCCCAGCTGCCTCCCTTGCCTGCTGGGGCCCTGGGGGCAGGCAGAGCCCACCCACCACCCCTGGGCTGGCATCCGGGATCAGGAGGAGGCCACATCTATCAAGCACCTGCTTCCATGTGCCTGGTGTGCTAGGTTCTCCCATGGCTGCTCACAGCCTGGTGAAGTGGCGGAGACCCAGTCTCAGAGGGGTTGAGGACTGTGCCCAAGGTCACCCAGGACAGGGATCTGAGCCAGCTGACCACTTGGCCTGCGGCTTTCTGCTCTTGCAGGGGATTCTGGGGAGAGGGGAGTGAGGGCCCGGCTTTGCCAGGGAGCAGCTGGCAGGGGAGCAGGCCCGGCCCAGCTCTGAGCCTGTCAGCAGGTTCATCCAGAGGAAAGCAGCCTCTGCCAGTTTCCTCTCTGGTGGCAGAGCCAGTACTTTGTGAAGAGCGTGGGCCGGGACCTCGAGGAACCCGCACATTGGCAGGGTTTCCAGGGATCTGACAGACCGACTGGAACTGGTTCTTGGCAGGCTCCCCCTCCGAGTCGTGCCAGGAGGGCTGAGGGAGTTCAGCGTGGATGTTCCAGGCTCTACAGAAGAGACCTGGGCCGGGGCAGTGGTGGGCAAGGGCCCTGAGGAGGGAGCCAGGCCCTGTAGCCCGAGTGCAGGGTGGCCCCAGCAGGAGGACAGCTGGGAAGGAAGCCCTGGGAGGCTGAGCCCTGGGGCTCCCCAAGGGGTCTCCCCTCAGAGGGGGGTGAGGGTAGCTTGCCCCTGCAGCCTGCACGAGATCTCAGGCAAGGCTCCACGCAGCTGTGCTGGGCATGTGGGGTCAGCCCCGGGGCCTGGCGTACCTGGGGGCAGGGCCTCGGGGCAGTCCCTAGAGACAGGTGTGATCATCCCTATTTTATATGTAGGCCCGGGAAGGGGGCCACTCCTCCCCTCAGTGGCTTAGCCAGGATGTGCACCAGGGCAGTGCATGTGCAGGTTCAGAATCTTTGTCTTTAGGGCCTTCGGCCTTGACCACCGCCTGTGACCTGTGTCCTGACCCCCACCCCTAGCCCAGCCCTCTCACCCGGCTCAGCACTTGCAGGGCCTCTGGGGGAGTCGTGTCATTTTGCAAAGCCCCTGAGCGACACATGGGGTCTGTGCTCACTGTGGCCCGTGGTCCTTGCTGCTGTGCTCCCACCTCTTCAGCCACGCTCCCTCATGCCCACCCCCCAACCCCTCGGGTCCCCTCAGATCCCCACCCAAGACTGCTGTGGGGCCTCTGCTCATGCGCCCCTCCCCCACCTGCCTGCACCTCCTGCTGACTTTAGCCTCCAGTTCCAATGTCACCTCCCTGAGATTGCCTGTCTAGAAGCACCCAGGGCCCTGTGGACTTCCCTGTCATAGCTTTCACAGCCCTGTTTAGGGGCGTGGGGAGAGCGGAGAGGAAGGCTTCCTGGGGAGGCAGTGGTTGTGCTGAGGTTGGGAGGGGACCATCAGAGATGCGGGCACCGGAGGAACAGTGGGGCTGGCCCTAAAGCAGCTGCCCTCTGCCTGGCCCGGGCGCTGCCCCCAAGAGGCCCCGAGAGGGAGGGAGGCAGGGCCTTGGCTGGCTGCCAGGCCTGGATTTTAACCCAGGCAGGGGGTGGCAGGGGTTTTTCAGTGGAGTGGGCCAGGGTAGGGTTTACCTGTTTACAGCCCTCAGAGCAGCCTGAGGCTGGCTGACACCTGGAACAGGGTGGGGCACAAGTGCCAGAGTGATGGAAGGGAGGACGGACACAGGGATGGACAGATGGACAGCAGACGTCCTAGGGACAGGAGATGGGAGAGCAGGAAGGGCTGGACCAAGAGGAGCCTGGATGGAATCACCCAAGCTTTGTGGCTCTCTAGAGAGAATTTTAGAATTCTTTTCCTGTCTCCTCCCTGACTGTGGCCTTCGGTCAGCCGCGTGCCGAGGGTGCATTAACTCGGCTCGGAGACTGTCCCGGACCGAGTGTTCGCCCTCCTTCACTCAGTGCTTCTTGACTCAGCTCGGGACAGGAGAGAGGAAGGCTGCTCCCCGTGAGGAGCCAGGCAGCGGCGAGTGTCTTCACACCGTCAGCAATAGAGGGCCAGGGAGAGAGAGCGAGCGCTGTGGTCCTGCCACAGGGAGGATCTGGGACAGCCCGTGGAGGAGGGGACATCTGAGCTGTTCTCAAGGGCTAATAAGTTGGCACAGACCGATGAGAAAGAGACCCCGGGTGGAGGAGCTGCTGGTGCACAGGCCTGGTGGCATGAAAGCAGATGTATTCAGGATGCTCAGGTAGTGGGTAAAGCTGAAGAGAAAGGACGTTTGTGTGAATGGTGAGGGAGGCAGGCCCTGAGGGCACAACGCCCCTCGAGTCCCCCCCACCTTGGGCGCTTCCCCCTATATGTCCTCTGCCTGCTCATTGCAGGTCCAACCGACGCCTCTGCTCATGACAGGCATGGTTTTTCATTTCTACCCTCCGTTGGCCAAGACCCCTTCCCTGCTTCATCCTGACCCCAGTGCCCTTGGGGGTAATTTGTGCCACGATGGTTGAAGCAAAAGAGGTGAATACCTGGCAAAGCCACATGAGTGAAGTGTGGGCTGGGCGTGAGGCAACAGGGAGTGGTGGGGACTGTGGAGAATTAGCAGGTACATGGGCTATCAAAAGGGCACAGATGCCACTGAACTCCACCAACATTGCCTTTTGAGAATTGGGCCTGGTGCTCTGAGATCTGTGGATTTTTAAGAGAAGCTGGGAATCCAGATTTTATATGCGATCTCTTGATTTTAAATAACTAATTTAAAAATGTTTCCAACAGCATAGTAGCTAAACAAGAGCATCCTGGACCCATGTGGCCCGTAATGGAGCATAGACGATTGAGCCTTGAGAGAGGTTGGAGGGAACAGTGGCTCTGTGTTCCCGGGACCAGCGCAGGCCACTCTCAGGCTGGGCAGAGAGACCAGAACACTGATAGTGGTGGGCCCTGGGGACTCCTTGGACAGGCTGCTTCTCAGAGCTGCCCCAGGCAGCCACTGTGCTGATCTTGGAGCAGTGTCACCCCCGTGCTCGAGGCTGTTGACTGGCCCGTCAGCCCAACCCCTG
Organism: Tapirus indicus; assembly: GCA_031878705.1. NCBI lineage: Eukaryota > Metazoa > Chordata > Mammalia > Perissodactyla > Tapiridae > Tapirus > Tapirus indicus. Next base: position 80,720,740 of record CM062921.1, read on the forward strand.
TGGGCAGGAACCACTGGGCCTCCCACCACGTCCCAGAAGGTGGGCAGCTTTTTCCTTCTTGTCAGTACTTCAGCCTTTGCTCTCCTCTGCCTGATGCCCCAATGCCCACGTCCTCTGGAACTGCTGGTGTCGAGAGACAGGAGGAAACAGGAAGCAAGGCTGGTGGGTGGAGAGCATCACACAGGTATCCATGCACCAGCGTGGTGGGGAACAGTGTGGCCTAGAACATTCTCTGGACCTGGAGCCAGATGGCCTGGGTTTGAACCTTGACCCTGCCACAGCCCAGTGAACTTGGGCATGCTCTTGAACCCCTCCGCATCTGATTTGTTCATCTGAAAAATGGGGATGAGGCTGGTGATGATGATGACAATAATAGTAATGTCCCTAACTTGTCAAGCTGCCTGAGGATTAAATGTATTAATATATGTGAGGCGCTAAGAACAGTACCTGGCAACACAGGTGCCGGGAGCTATTTCAGCACACTTTCCTTGTATACACACGCACAAACATGGGTGCACACACATGCACATGCACGAGTGCACACGCGTCCGTATGCACACACACTTCTCCCTAAAGCGTCGATGTCCTCAGTGGGTGCACCCCCCATGGGCGTATTCTCTAGAAGGGAAAAGTCCTCCTCCCCCAGGTTCTGGTCACTTTGTCTTCGGGTCCAGCAGGGTGAGAAGGATCCTTTGCTGAGTCCTGCTCTGTGCCAGGCTCTGTATTAGGGCCTGAGGTACCTTATTTCAAAACAGCCATTGTGCGTGGGGAGCTAAGGGACGCCCGGGGTCCTGCCACCGCTCGGTGGCCGGGGAGGGATTGGCCCTCCACCTGGCTGAGTCACCGTCCAGGGCTCGGGAAGCCACATGCGCAGGCTGCGTCCCGCTGGGACCACGAAGTGCCTGGACAGAATGGGGCTCTGGCGGCAGGCCCTGGCACGCCAGGGACCTCAGCCCTGGTGTCCGTCTAGTGCTCACAGGGTTTCTCGGTCAGCAGCTCCTCTGCCTGCTTCCTCGCTCCCTCTTCCTCACCCCTCATTTGCTGTCTTGTCCTTTATTAAATGTTTTGGATCTTTTGCTTCCTGATTTCTTTTTTGGAAATGTTTTTGAAATGTAGCATACAGAAAAGTGTACAAATCACAAGTGTACAGTTCAGTGAATTTTCTCAAAGTGAACACAGCTGGGGAGGCAGTGCCCGGGTCCCAAAACAGCATTACCAACACCCCAGACGCCCCGCAGGCCCCTTCCGGTCACTGACCCACCAGTGCAATGTGTCCTGACCCTGGTTTTTGCACGTCACATAAATGGAGTCATGCAGTGTGTTCTCTGGGTCTGGCTTCTGCTCACAGTTATGGTTTGTTTGTTTGTTTTTAATTTTTAAAAAATTTGGTAAATAGACCTAACAAAATTTAACATCTTAACCACTTTTAAGTATACAGTTCAGTGGCCTTAAGTCCCTTCATAATGTGCGACCTTCCCATTGTCCACCTCCAGAACTCTGTCTTGTGAAACTGAGACTCTGTACCCGTTAAACACTAACTCTCCTTTCCCCTGTCCTCCAGCCCCTGGCAGCCACCATTCTCCTTCCTGTCTCCATTGTTTTGACTAGTAGTCGTGAAAACTTAAGTACCTCATGTAAGTGGAATCATACAGTATTTGTCTTTTTGTGACCGGCTTATTTCACAGAGCATAATGTCCTCAAGGTTCATCCATACTGTCGCATGTGTCAGAATCCCCTTCCTTTTTAAGGCTGAGTAATATTCCTTTGTATGGGTATGCCACATTTTGTGTATCCAATCATCCATCAATGGTAGGTTGCTTCCACCTTTTGACCATTGTGAGTAGTGATGCTGTGAACGTGAGTGTACAGAGACTTCTTCAACACCTGCTCACACTCCTTTAGGTATATACGCAGAAGTGGAATTGCTGGGTCATGTGGTCATTCTGTTTTAAACTTTCTGAGAAGTCTCCATGCTGTTTTCCGCAGTGGCTGCACCATTGTACGTTTGGACCAAGAGCGCACCAGGGTTCTATTTCTCCACACCCTCGCCAACACGTTTCTGTTTTTTGGTAGTAGCCGTCCTGATGGGTGTGAGGTGGGACTTCGTTGTGCTTTGGACTTGCATTTCCCTGGTGACCAGTGACATTGTCGTTTTTTTTGTGTGTGTGGGGGGGGGAGGGGGGAAGACCAGCCCTGAGCTAACATCCGTTGCTAATCCTCCCCTTATTTTGCTGAGGGAGACTGGCCCTGGGCTAACATCCGTGCGCATCTTCCTCCACTTTATATGGGACGCCGCCACAGCATGGCTGACAAGCAGTGTGTCGGCGGGCACCCGGGATCCCAACTCGCAAACCCGGGGCTGCCAAGCGCGAACTAAACCACTGCGCCACCGGGCCGGCCCCCGTGATTACGTTTTCACGTCAGCACGTCGTCTGTCTTGTTGCGTGAGCTGTTCCTCCGCGGTTCTCCTTGCTGTGCGGTGCTCCACGGTGTGAGCCGACTTCACAGCATCCACTTGTTCTACTGTCCATGGGCTTTTGGTGGTTTCCCATTAGGAGGAATTGCAAGGAGTGCTGTTAAGAACATTCTAGGGCACGTCTTTTGGTCGAGATGGTCCTGGGTTTTTAAATGTGAGCCTCTCTGGTTTGGAGGTGAATGTTGGTAAATAAACTGATCAATGAAATGCATAATGCACGCTCGCTGAGGGCCCTGTACAGGCTCCTCAGGCGTGGACCGGCTCCATTGGACCAGGCAGGCCGCCTGCCCGCTGTGCCCTCCTGCTCCCTGTCCCCGGCGGCCCGCTGTCCGGCATCTGCTATGTGCCCTCCGGTTTCTCATTGGCTCCTTCAGAAGCCGCCTTTGGCCCTGACAGCACCCCCTGCCCTCCGTTGGCCCGAGTGCCCTCCCCCCACCACTGAGCTGGGGTGACTGAGGGTGTGACCGGCTCCTCCCTGTGCCCAGGGATCTTTGGGCAGCGCCTGGAGGACACGGTCCAGCACGAGCGGAAGTACGGCCCCCGCCTGGCGCCCCTGCTGGTGGAGCAGTGCGTGGACTTCATCCGGGAGCGCGGGCTCGCCGAGGAGGGGCTCTTCCGCATGCCCGGCCAGGCCAACCTGGTGAGGGACCTGCAGGACTCCTTCGACTGTGGGGAGAAGCCGCTGTTTGACAGGTGAGCTCCTGGGGGTGCAGATGGGGCCGCCTGGCCGCAGGACGGTGGGCGGGGTGGCTCCCCACATTGGCACATGGGGTTCATCCTGCCTTCCCGACGGGTGGAGTGCGGGGCACAAAATCACCGCAGCGGCCCTGCTCGCATCCGCGCGGCCTCTTTCCACTGCGGATGGTCATAAGCCCGACCCAGGCAGGAGGAAAGGGCCCCCGCTGGCTCTGTTCAGGACTCCAGGCCTTCTGCAGGCTCTGCGTCCTCGGGCTTCTTCAGTGCCAAGATGAAGTAGCAGTGCAGGCTCCACATCCTCTCAGATTCTGGGGTCTGGGAGCGAGTCTCCTCCACGTGTCCCGGGTCAGTGCCCGTCCTGACCCATCACTGGGCCTCACCAGGTCCTGGGCTCCATCTCGTGGGTGGAGTCAGCCTCACTTAGAGCCCAGGGGCTAAGCTAAGTACGGGGGAGGTGGGCTATTTGGGGGCCTCTTCTGACAGGACCCCACCCATTATGGGGCAGTTTTCACAGAAAGTTCTTCCTGCATCAAGTGGACCCTGACCACCATGGAGCTTCTGCCCTTTCTTCTCGGATCTGCCCTCATAGACAAGGCCCCCCTGAGCCCCAGGAGAGGCCCATAGGTACCTACTAGCACCACTGGCCTCGCAAGTCTTCTGATCTAAGGGCAGAACATCCTCAGTCCCTCTAGCTTCTTCGCAGACCCATCACTGCAGCCAGGAGAGTCTGTCAGTTCCTTTCTTTAGATGTGGAGCCTGGGACTGACCACCATTCCCCAGTAGAGGTCTGCCCAGGAGGGCACGGGGTCCCTTCATCTAGAGCCTAGTGAAGCTCTGTTCCAATGCTCTGAGCTTGTGGTCCAGTATGGACAATTTCAGTGAGCTTGTGGTCCATTCTGAACCTCTGTCAGCCAGGCTTCTTCCATCCTGTGTTTATGTGGCCCAGGGTTGGTGATTGCTTGAAATAATGCCCCTTCTGTGGTTCCTGGAAACTCACCTTTGACATTGGGGCTTTTCAGAGAAGGGGCCAGGGCCCTGGTTGCCACTGACCCCCCCTCCCTAAGTGTTCCCCTGGCCGTGGATGACCACAGCCTCTCCTTTCTCCACCTTCCTTTCACCAAGAAGGAGCTCAGGAGCCGAGTCTGGAGTGCCGGTGGGAAATCTGGAGGTGATCGGTAGCCAGAGGGACCCTCAGATCCAAAACCCAGGAGAGGATTCAGGGGCAGATGTGGGGTTGGGCATCGTCTGTTTGACAGAGCAATAATGGGGTGGGGGCATGTGAGTGCACCTGGGAGACCGTGAGGGAGAAGGGGGGCGAGCGTGAGAAGCCCCACTGTGGAGGATCCACCCAGAGGTGGAAGGAGGGCCTGGTGATGGGAAGCCTTCAGAGGGTCTGGAAGGGGGAAATGTGGGCCGGGCACCGCGTGGAGCAGGACTGCAGGGGAGTGAGGTGTGTAGGGGACAGGCAGGAGACACAGCCATGTTCTGGATGGGACAACGTTGGTGCTGGTGTGGTTGAAGGGGAAGGAAGAGATGCCAAGGAATGGAGGCATATGAGATCATCCTGCAGATAGAGAAATGGAGGCTCTCGGGTCATCAGGGCACGGCTGAGTCCCCCGAGAGTGAGGGCAGAAGCTGATTTGGACCCCAGGGTGATCCCCTTGTCTCCGGCTATTGCCCTCCCTGCTATGCACCTGGCCCCTCCACCTCTTGCTGTGAGCTGGTCCTGGCAGAGGGAGAGGGACAGGTGACAGCACCTGCCCTGGAGGGGCTCACAGGTTGGTGGGCACCCCTGGTGCTGTGGGCTGCGGAACGTTCTCCTTGGGTGCTGGGGGCACTGGATCAGGGCAGGTGTTGTGTGGAGGAGGGGAAGAGGGAGGGGAATTCAGGAACAAGTACCAAGAAAAAGCCTGGAGCCAACTGTTAAAAGAGAATTATCTGCAGTTGGGGGGGAGGGTGGGAGAGGGTGAGGAAGTGCATTTCCAGCAAGGGAGGAAGGAAGGTGAGGCCATCAGGCTGCTGGGCCAGGCTCCCTGGACCAGGGTGGGCAGGGGAGCTGGGCACGGCTGGGCAGCAGGGGCCTGTGGGGCAGGGGGCCATGAACTGCAGCTGCCCCACAAGGTGGGGGCCGGGCCTCCCAGGCCCAGGAGCACTGCAGCCTGTGAGCAACAGGAGATGCCAGGCTGGCGCTTCAGACAGGGAAGCAGCTGGTGAGGTCTGCAGAGTGGAAGGGCCACCCTGCGTCCAGTTGCAGAGGACAGAAATGCTTCCACCTCCCCCACCAGGGGAGATATCATGGCTGGCCCTTGTCCACACTTCTTTGCTTTTGCAGCCCATGTCCTTCCAAAGGGCAAGGCTGCTGGTCCTCTCTGCTTCCTGTCTGCCCCCATCCTCCTAGGGCTCCGATTTGTGCAGCAGTGGCCTCTGAACCCACAGGGCTCCAGTGGGGGAGAGGCCACTGGGCTGCCGCTGGGGGTTTAAACCCCCAGGCAGTAGAGGGCATGGGCAGCAGCATGCCTGGCTGGAGAGGGGAGGTGGGGGCAGGGACGGGCTGCTCTGTTGGCAGGCCAAGAGCCACCAGGCCTGAGGCAGGGAGGGGCCCCGAGTATGTGGGTTTGAGGTGCCTGTTGCATACAGCACCCCGGAATCCCAACTGCCAGGGCCAGAAGGGACGCCAGGGCTTATTTCAGTGAGACCAGCCTTGGACAGCCAGGGCCAGGTGGCCCCTTAATGGCACAGCCACGTTCTCCTGGCCTAGGCCCTTCTTTGCTGAGAGACTCCCCTGAGACAGGTCCAGGCTTTAAATCTGTGGCCTAGAAAAGCAGATGAAATACCTGGGGCTCAGGCCTGGCCTGGAAAGCGAGCTTGGAGGAGGTGCCAGGACTGCAGTCCAGGACCTGAACCCAGAGCCCACACAGGCCTAGGGCCACTGCCCTCCCCAAGGGGCCCACTGCAGCCTGGGCAGCTCCGAGCTGGGAGCGGAGACCGAGGACCAGGAGTGGACACACTGGAAATGGGGTGATGAGCGTGGAAGCTCAGGCATCAGTAGTGTGAGTAGGAGCCTAGAAGCCAGGGGAAAGGGCCTGACCTCTGACCTGCCCGGTCCCTGGGCAACGTGGGGCTTCTGGGGGGCAAGTTCAGGCTGTGCCCCTGGCTCCCCTCCCACCCCTGGGGGCAGTGTAGCTCCCACATTACCCTGAAAAAGACCCTGGGGTGGCCACTAGGCCCACAGAAGGGGACCCTTCACTCCCACCAGTTCCCTGGGCGGCTGTCACAGGCCCCTCCCCAGTGTGAGCTGGTCCGGTCGTGTGCGCTCCCTCCAGCCAGAGCAGCCTCTGTGTGGGGAGCAGTTATGCCCTGCGGGGCCCTGTGGCTGTTGCAGCAGTGGAGTGAACATTAGCCCCTTGAGTCCCACACTGTCTATGAGGGAGACACTGCGGTCCCCAAAGACTGACCCGGACATGAGGCGCAGGGGTTCTGAGCAGGTGCTGGGCTGACAGGTTGTCCCTGAGCTGGCGCTCTGGTCCCCACCGCCTCCAGCCCCTGTGTACTGCTCCTGGACGCAGCCTGGGCCTGTCCTTGACCGGGGCAGTGGGTGCAGATGCAGCCCTCCTCTCTCCCCCGGTTACACGAGCGCACGCACCCACACATACGCACATGTTGCGAGGTGTAAGAGCAGAGGCTGCCTGTGGGGGGCGGCTGGGGCAAGGTGCTGGTCACTCCTGCAGTTCCCTGGCGCCCAGGCCTCACAAGTGTCTCCCCACCGGCAGCACGACGGACGTGCACACAGTGGCCTCCCTGCTTAAGCTCTACCTACGGGAGCTCCCTGAGCCCGTGGTCCCCTTCTCCAGGTACGAGGATTTCCTCAGCTGCGCCCAGCTGCTCACCAAGGACGAGGGGGAGGTTAGTGGCTCGTGGGGACCCATCCTGGGAGGGGGGACTGTTAGGCGTTGAGGGGGTGTGTGGCGTCAAGGCACAAACTCTGACTTTTAATGGCACATCCTCTCAGCCTGCAGCCTGCTCTGCATGTGCGTAGTGGGGGTGAGTTCTGGAGCATCCTGCTCTGTTGTGGGGGAGACCTGGAACCTTCTGCTCTGGGGGTTCGGGGCATCCTACTGTGTGTGTAGGAGTGTGCTCTGTGCCAGGGCCTGGAGCGTCCCCTCTGTGGAGAGCCCTCCCTATGTGTAAGTCTCGGTCTCAGGGACCCCCTACAGGGCAGGGACCCCCTACAGCAGGCAGTGTCCCCGTCACTGCCCAGCTCGTGGCCACCACATGTAGGCCCTCCTACTCCACTGCCTGCTCCCATACCCACCTCCAGCTACCCAGGCTGGCTACAGGGTTCAGAAACAACCAGACCTTTCATCTATTTATAGCCTGCCTCCTCCCAAAAGAATTTGAGACTGCTCCCAGGACAGAGCCCCAACCCCCCCTCCCCCCGCCCCCGCAGGTGCCTGCCTGCAGCCCTGGGCTGGCTCCGGCTGAGGAAGGACTGTTTGCCCTCCCTGTGGCCGTGTGGGAGATGAGGGGTCTTTATCTGGCAAATATTTGTGTCTCGATAAGTGAGCTGAGCACTGGCCCTGACATTCCTCCGTGGCCCTGCAGAGGCACATCGCTCACACCAGCTCCCCAAAAGTAAATCTGCTTCCCGAGGAGGCCACCAGCCTGGCCTGGCTGCTCCTTGGAGGGAGATGGAGGTGGTGGTACCCTCAGGTCACCTGGGGCTGGGCTGCATGGGGCGTGGCTGGAGGTCTGGCCTCTGGTTCCTTCCACCCCCCGCCTCCCTCCCGGAGCCCACTTCCCTCCTCCTCTCCCACCCCTCCCTCAGTAAGGGAAGGGCCCCCTTCCTCACTGCTGATCTTTGAAATGTTGTTTTTCTCTTTCAATCCCAAGGGGACTCTCGAGTTGGCTAAACAAGTGAGCAGCCTTCCCCTGGCCAATTACAACCTGCTCAGATATATCTGCAAGTAAGTGGCTGCTGGGTCATTCTCCCACCCCATACTCCTCCCCAAGTGTCAGTCAAGCCGATGGGAACCATAAAAGAACACAGTCCCTGTGCTCACGCAGCTTACTGTCCCCGTAGGAGCAGGCGATGTTAAACAGTCCAATGTGGATCATTCCTCAAGGAAAGGGACACACTCTCTGTCTCTTCTGCCTCCTCTTGGTGCCTTCCACTGTCCCCTCCCCCAGGGCTCTGCCTCCTGGGGCTCGGACACTGGAAAAGGGCATGCAGGGCGGCCTCACCCAGCCCTGTGCCTGGGAGGTCTGGGCCTTCGCCAGCATCTGTCCCCACTGCAGACAGGAGTCGTGTGTCCTTCTTCCACACTGATGATGGGCCGGTGTCCACTGGCCTCTGCTTCTGCTGGCTGTCAGACCCCAGGGGGAAGCTCTGCCCTCTTCTGAGCCTGGCAGGGAGCACGCGGAAACATGGGAGCATGGCTGGGCATGGGGGCCAGGCTGCTCCCAGCTGATCTGGCATCAGGATTTCCTTCTCTGCCAACTGCCTCTTTGTTACTTTGCAGGTTTCTGGATGAAGTTCAGTCCCACTCAAATGTCAACAAGATGAGCGTCCAGAACCTGGCAACTGTTTTTGGACCTAATATACTTCGGCCACAGATAGAAGACCCCGTGACGATCATGGAAGGTAATGGTGGAGGCTTCGCGGTGGTGCTGGGTGCTGCTGGGGTCTGGGCTCACGTTGGTCTTGGGCAAGTCCTCAGCACCATCGTGCTAGGCCAGCGGGAGGGGTGGCTCCATCCCTGGAGATAAGGCAGAAGCCTCTCTAGACCTCCTCACCTCCCCCACCCCCTTGGGGTTCAGCTATAAAAGGAAAAGGACCTTTGCCCCGTGGATAGTAACAGGACATCATTGGGTGCAGTTAGAATGGCGGGAGAGGCTGGGGGGATGAAAGGTCAGCCTCCTGGTCTTCAATACACACAGATGCTTTTGCTTTACTCAAGTAATTTTCTATTAAGTAATTGTCACAGGCTTCTGGATGTCAGAGCTTTGCAAACCTTAGGGAATTTTTGTTCTGTAGTAAATAATGATAATAAAGTGATAAAATACCAGCAGCTTTCAATATCCCAGGGCCTCTACTAAGTGCTTACTTGTATCCTCTCGTTGTAATCTTCTCAAGCGGCCCTTGCTATGGTTACTGCCTCCATTTTACAGATGAGGAAACTGAGGCCAGGAGAGGCGAGGTGACTCTCCGTCAGCCAGACTTACCAAAGGGCACAGGTGCAGGCTAGCATGGAAATGAGAGCCCATGCTTGGAGGCCCTGTGACCAGAGGGGTCCGTGTGAGAGTCCTGCTGCTCACAGACAGGAGCCCACAGCCTGTCCCAGCTAAGGAGGGCCGAGGCTGAGCAGGACTCACGCGGCCAGCTGGAGCCGCTACCCTGGTGCCCAGTGAGCTGAGGGCAGAGTTGCCATTCCTTGCTGAGCGTGACCCAGGGGAGATGGGGTGTGGGGTGGGCTGTGGAGCTGTTCTCTTCCCCCCGAGCTGGAGCTTGCCCTTGGAGGTGGCTCTCTTGCTTAGGTCCCCTCCTTGGCCTGCCTGGCAGGGTCTATCACCCAGGGCCCCAGGCTCCCGCCTGCCAGGTTCCATGAAAGCCTGAAGGTGAACGCGCGCCCCTCGACTTCGTGAGTTCCTGCTTCCCCCAGTGTTCTGGTCTAAGGATTCCTCACTTTATTTTCTCCAGGATTCTTAGTTACCTCTTGTGGGAGGGCCCACGCGAGCACTCCACCTTCCTTATCACCCGGGATCCTCCCCAGTCTCTGACCTGTGTGTGGTTGAGGGTAGCAGGAGTAGCAGGCAGGCAGACAGGTACCATAGTCCCTCTGCACTGCCTCCCTCTGCCACTGCCCCCTGCGCTACCCCACAGCCTCAGGGACTGAGTCCCCCACAGATGCCATAGGCTGCACCTCAGGGGCTGTGGCTGGAGAAGGGGGATTTTGTGTGTGTGTGCGTGTTTGTATGTGTAGTTGGGCGTGTTGGGGGGGCTGTATGCATTTGTATGTGTGTGCATGAAATTGTGTTGTATATGACCGTGTGTGTGTAAGACTGTGTGTGTGTGCACCTGCATGCACCTGTAAGACCTCTATGCCCTGTCCTAGAGCCCTGTGCCCCCGAGTGTGGACAGTCGGGCACACCATCATTGGCAGCACAGGGGAGTGACATGGGGCAGCCGAGAGGACTCTGATGTCCAGGTCCTGGTTTCCAGTCCCAGCCTGCCACTCACTCACGCACAGCCTCAGTGGGCATCACGCCTGCCCTCTCTCCCGCCCAGCTGGATGGAGTGGGCTCCAAGACACAGTGCCTCCTCTGGGTGCCAGGCTCCACATCTGTCCAAGGAAGGGGATCCTTGGGCAGGATCCTTTTGTCCGTGCCCAGATTTGGAGGCTGTGGTGGCCGTCCTTTCCTTTGCAGCAGCTGCTGGCAAGCTCTTGTTGAGTCCTCTCTTTGTGGCAGCCTGGTTCTCAGCTGCAGGCAGGGCCAGGCACCCTGGGTCCGAGCTGCAGCTCCCCCCGACTGGTCTGGAGAACCTGGACTGGGAGACATTCACAGCCAGGCCATTCTCGTTCCATCTTCTTGGCAGGAACTTCCCTGGTCCAGCACCTGATGACCGTCCTGATCCGCAAACACAGCCAGCTCTTCACTGCGAGGGCCACAGAAGGGCCAGCCTCCCCACGCGGGGGCCCTCCATGCATGGTGGGATGGGGCTCCGAGGAGGTCACGAAGGACAGCCAGGCAGAGCCCTGCGGCCCCAGTGCCCCCGGCCTGCCCTCGCATAGGACCTCATCTCTGGATGGGGCCACTGTGGCGGCACTTTCTAGAACCTCTCCCATGGGCCTGGGTAGCCCTGTTGCCACCAGCCCTGGGAAGAGGGTGCAGACTCTCCCCAACTGGAAGTCTTCCTTCCGGCAGCCAGGGTCCCGGTCGGGGAGCCCGAAGGTGGGCAGCTCGTCCCTGGAGGTGCCCATCATCTCCTCCAGCGGGAACTGGCTCATGAACGGGCTATCCTCCCTGCGCAGCCATCGCCGGGCATCGTCGGGAGACCGGCTCAAGGACTCAGGCTCCGCGCAGAGACTTTCCACTTACGACAACGTGCCCCTGCCCAGCCTCTGTCCCAGCACTCCCAGCGTGGCCAGCACAGCACGGTCTGGGGCCTCCTCCTGTGAGGCCTCAGCCAGGGGCTCGCTCAGCAGCTGCACAGCCTGCCGGGCCAGCGACTCATCCGCCTGCAGCTCCCTGCACACCGAGGGGGCCCTCGAGCCCTCCCTGTTCCCCAGCAGCAGCGAGGACCACAGATGCCCGGACCTGGGCCACGGCCTGGACGAGGTGGGCACCTGCATCAGCAGCAGCGAGCCCAGTGACCCAGGCAGCCCCATGCAGGACCGTGCCCGCCGCTCCGAGGCTCTGCAGGGCCTGGTCACAGAGCTCCGGGCGGAGCTGTGCCGGCAGAGGACTGAGTATGAGACGAGCATGAAAAGGTAAAGGGCTGCAGCCGCTGGGCGAGTGCAAGGCTGGCACCCCTCCGGCCATGGCCAGTTGCTCACCGGGCACCACCCCAGATAGTCAGCCTATGGCCTCGTGGCCTTTGGCTTTGAAAGAAGGCTTCCTGGAGGCAGAGCTCAGAGCAGCAGCCCCTAGAAGCTCCCTTTCTGCAAGAATGCCCCCAGGACAGGGTTGGGAATGGAGGGGCGGCGGGTCCTGTGTCTGGGAAAGCTCAGGAGTTGTGGAGCCTGGCATGCAGTCGGAGCTCCATAAATGCCTGCTGAATGGGTGAGCGAGTCAGAATCTCAGCCTGCGCTGCTCAGAGTGCCTTTGATGGAGGGGCTCAGAGTGGGGGTCCCTGTGTGGCCCTCAGTCGGGGGGGCCAGGCCCCCTAATGTGTGCATGGGCACGGGGGAAGTACTCACGTGCAGTGAAGGCCCCAGGCCAGCCTGGCTGGCTGACTGTGGTTGGGCCTGATGTGGAGGGAGGACTCCTTCCAGGATCAGAATCTGCTTTCCTCTGAGAGGGAGCTGGCCCCTGCCTGCCCGACTCACAGGAGGATGTCGTGTGCCACATTCTGAGCCTTGCGAGCTTGCTCACAGATGGGCCCTACTTCGACCCTCCCGGCCGCCCTGTGAGGAGTGTTTTCCAGCTCTGAGAGGCTGAGTTCTCCAATTAAGGTCACCAGCAGAGCCTGCACAGGCCGGTGCATAGTGCTTCCATCAGCATCTCAGGCCCGTTAGCCCCTCTCTCCCCAGGCCCTGGGTCAGCAGTCTGACCTACGAACCCAGGTCCCATCCACTAGCAGAGGGTGTCAGCAGGTTCTGAAGGCCTCCTTTTTCCATCAGAGATGGTGGAGGTGGAAGGGATTCCTACTTCTAATTCTGAGCCAGGGATTTCCACAGGGAGCTGGAATGGCAGCGTTTGGCCCTTTTGTTCTGCTGGCAGCCATCTCCTGGGCACCCGGGGAGTGTCAGGTGTGTGCAGGCACTGTGTCCTCAATGGGAAGAGGATGGGAGAAGGGCTTTGGGGGCAGAGGCCCTGCCATGGGGGAGGTCAGTGAGAGTCACAGCAGGCAGTGTCTGAGTCAGGACTTGGAGACCAATAGGATCGAGCTGAGCAAGGAGGAGAAAGGACATAGTAGGAGTAGAACCCCAAAGTATAGAATTGTGGGGAAAACCCACAAATGGAAGTATGGGTTGGAATTTACTAGGCAAAGGTAACAGAGGAAGGACCCCACAGAGACACAGAGGAAGATGATTACTGCTGAAGATGAACTCACCGACAAAGACTATAGAATATATGAGAAGGATTACCCCTGGAGAGGAGGTCAGAATCACCTTCTCACCTCCTTGGCTGTTTGTGGGGCCAACTTGAGCTTCCAGTTTTCTCACCTCAGACTCTTGGTTTCTCAGGGGAAAATGCAGTATTGTTTTGTGGTGGACTCTGGGTCAGACTGCCCTGCTGTGTGTCGGCTGAGTGTCCGTCTGGGCTTGGGTGACCTCAGCTGTTCATTATGAGGATTAAGTGCCATCATGGATGGGGCGCTCAGCACAGAGCCTGCGCATCCAGAGCGCTCAAGAGGCCCTCACTGCTTGCATTACCTCCTCTGCCTGGGTGGGAGGGAAGATAAGGCTCCCAGAGGCAAAGGGACAGCAGCGGCAGCCCTGTAGTGCCCCCACCAGCAGAGCAGTCCAGGCTGTCATCCTGCTTGGAGGGGTGCCCGAGAGTGAGGAAGGCCTCTCAGCACAGGACAGAATGGGGCCCCTTCCAGCAGGCCTTTGGGGAGTGTGTCTATGCGTGTGGGGTCAGCACTGGGTCTGGTCTGGACAGGTGCAGGGGAGACCAGCTTTCTGCCCTGCTTCCTGGGACACAGAACCCCTCCCCTGCACCCTGATGCCTGCATTCCCAAAAGAGAATACACTGAGTGTCTGTGATGTGCCAGACACTGTGCTGGGTGCTGGGGACACAGCTATGACCAAAACTGATCAAAATCTCTGCCCTCATTCGAATTTGGTGAGGGTGGGAGGGGACAGAGAGACCATAAACAAGATAGATGTTTAAAAATATATGGTATGCTAGAAGGTAAGATAAAGGAGGAGAACAGTAAAACAGGGTGGAGGGAAGGGGAGCATGGGGGCAGAGGGTTGGAAGGCACTGCTGGGAGGAAGGGACGAGCTCTGAGTCAGTGTTGCAGGCAGAGGGAAGAGCCAGATGCAGAAGCCAAAAGCCCAGGGTGCTGGAGAGGCAGGAGCTGCTTGGGGGCCAGGGCAGAGGGCGGGGCCTTTGAGCTGGATTGTTGCTCTGGATTCTGTTCCCATTGAGATGAGAAGTGGCTGGAGGGCCTTGAGCACCTTGGTCACTTTCATCGGCACACCTGGCTGTTCTGAGGAGAACGAGACCAGTTAGGCCACAGGGGTCCAGGCCAGACTTGCAGCTGGCAGGGACCTAAGGGGCAGCAGTTGAGGTGGGGAGAAGCAGCCAGATTCTGAACATATTTGGAAGAGTTTTGCTAGTTGATCAGATGTGGGAGTGAGAAAAAGAACTGACTTAAGGGACGTTTTTGTTTTGGCTGAGCAGCTGGAAAAAGGTGTTCACTGTGGGGAGACTAGGGTTCCAGGGGGAATGGTTTGGGGAAGAAGGGTCAGGAACTCAGCTGTGAAGTTTCTGTGTGGAGTCGAGGGAGATCCAGGTTGAGGGTCATCAGCATGTAGATGGCGCTCCGAGTCTGGAGGCTGGACGGGGTCACTCAAGGAGTGGCGTAGAGAGGAAGAGGGGAGGCCCAGGCCTGAGCTCGAGAGCACCACGGGCCAAGGAGGAACCAGCAAAGAGGGGCCTAGGACTGGAGGAGAAGCAGTGAGGGGGTTGCTGCCACCCACCTTGGGGGTGGGGTCTTCTTGCAGGCTCCAGCATGTCCCGTGCTCCCCAGATGGAGGGCTGGGGTGGAGGGAGGTTTTCTCCCTTCTCCGTGCTGTGTATTCAGCGGTTGAGGGTGCAGGTTGGCCTCGTCCTGGTTGGGGCGGGGAACTGAATTCGCTCCACATGCACCATGTACCGGGCGTTGTGCTGGGCACACGTGGTCTTCTTTGCCCGTTGTAGCTATAGTGCTGGGGGGAAGGTTGTCCCCTGCAGTTTCCAGAAGAGAACACCAAGGCTCAGTGCAGTTGTGTCCTGCCCACAGTCACATGCCTCATAAGTAACCAGGCCGGGGCTCAAACTCGAGTGTGTAGGTGCCCAGGGGCCGGGCTCAGCACATCCCTCAGGCCGTAGAGGAGCTGGTTGTCTGGTCTAAAAGACGAATGTGCCAACCTTTGCGGGTCTACCTCTGCAGAAGCCCATGGTGTGGCTCTGTGGTAGGAACAATAATGTGACCTGCTGGGGACGATTAAGAGAAGCTTCCCTGAGGGTGAGGCATTTGAGCTGGGGTGTGAAGGATGAGGAGGAATGGCAGTGACAACCCAAATGGGGTTTCCTGCTAGTCACTGTTTCTGGCTGGAGCATGGGGAGGCCGGGGGGGTGGGGCAGCGGGAGGGAGGCCAGAGCTCAAGGGGCCTCGTGGAAGATCAAAGCTGAGGGAACAGTTTCTTGCTCCCCTCTCCATGCAGGCACCCAGCTCTTTGCCAGCTGGCAGTCCACTGCCCAGCAGGACAGTTGGCTGGGTCGGAGGGTAAGTGGTCTCTGTATTTTAGTGAGGACTCAGGGAGGCCCCAGCCTCCAGTGCTCAAGGGTCAGATCCATTTCTGGATCACAGGTGCGGGAGGTCCTCCGGGGCTGATGCCCATTGGCTGGGTGAAGTCTGAGGGTCGTGTGCAGAACAGCTGAGGTCGAGGGGCCTCACTTAGAGCCGGGTCTGAGCCCTCAGGGCCTGGCCTGACCAGCCCTCTCCCCGATTGGGAGTGCGCACAGGCCCTCTGCCCCAAATGGAGCTTGCAGGGCGCACCCAGTGAGCCAAAGTCTAAAACAGCGTCTTTCTTCTTGATTTTTAAGACTCGAAGAAGGTAGTGCGGACCTGAGGAAACGAATGTCACAGCTAGAAGAAGAGCTGGACCAGGAAAAGAAAAAGTACACGATGCTGGAGATCAAGCTGAGGAACTCGGAGCGGGCGCGGGAAGATGCGGAGAAAAGGAACCGGCTGCTGCAGAAGGAGATGGAAGAGTTCTTTTCCACCCTGGGAAGCCTGACTGTTGGGGCAAAAGGTGCCAGAGCCCCCAAGTAGAGGGGTGGGCAGAGCTCCCTGCTGCTGTGTTGCTCACCTGCCCTCAGGGAGGTGGCCGCCGGCCTCCTGAGGAGCCAGGAGCCAGGAGCCCCTGCTCCCTGGACCTGGGCCTCAGTGGTGCTGGGAGCCCCACAGCCAGCTGGAGAGAGAAGTCCTGACACCTGGGGGTCCTGCTGGGAGCCTGAGCCCCACGCAGGATCTGGATGTTCCTCTGGCTGTGCAGGGCCTGGCAGGTGTCAGAGGGGACAGTCCCACGGCCACCAAACCAGACGGCACCCGGGATCCGAGTAGCCCACCAGGAACATTTTGCATTCTTTATTAAATTTGCTCTGAAAGCATGATGCCTGGGTGCCTGACTCCTCCTTTATGGTCATGCAAAATGGGGGTCACTGAGTGACCTCTTACTGTTTCTGTCAGGGTTGGGAGTCCCCAAGGTGTCCCATGGGTTTGGAATGGCATGGGGCCTTCAGAAGTGGGGTATAAAGCTCCCTGGGGAACACCCCACGCTGTCACAGTCACGGAAGCTGGATATCTGCAAATGGGTGCGCTTTCAGCACCATCATCTCTGCACTCAAAGCAGGACGGTTTTCCTTTCTCCTTCCTTCCCCGCCTGTGCCACCCAGCCTCTCAGCTGGTGTCGGTTCTGGAATTCCTCTTGGGCCTTCCACCATGACCTGCTTGCTCTGCTTGGCCCCCCCCCTGGCCGGAGCCTAGGAGTCACGCCCAGCTGCAGTGCTGCACTCCCTGCTGCCCCCTGGCGAGTGTGGGGTGAAAAAGCATGTGTCTGAGGAGGTCATGGCAGGTGCCCATTCTCCGCGCTCCAGGTGCACTCCTCAGGCTGCGCCCACTTCCCTTCCAGACTTCCCTCGAGCTGGTGCTAATTCCTTTCCCTTCCAGGCCCATTCACCTTCCTCCTCCAGTTCATCCTCAGACTTCAAGGCTCCATTAGGGCAAATTCCCCCAAGAAAGCCTTTCCCAGGCCGCTGCCACACACAGCCCAGGCCCTGGCCAGAGCTCCTTGGGGTGGGCCTTAGGGGGTACCAAAGAAGCCACATCTGAGCAGAGGGGACTGGCCTCTGGAGCACAGGCAATGCCAGCACCAGTGTCCCTTCACTTGCTCCTGCACACAGTGTCCTTCTACCCTGAGCAGTAACCTGCAATAGGTTTTGGGGAGTGGGGGTCACCAAAGTGCCCCAGTTTCTGACCACTATCTCTGGAGAAGTCCTTCAGGCCCAACCACCCATCTGCTCAAGTCAGGTATAAACTAGTGTGCCAGTGCTTTAAGTGCCAGGGTCTTGGTGTTCCCAGGAGGTGCTGGCTGCACACCATGAGGTGCAAGCCCACAGGCCCGAGCTGGCTGGGTAACGCCCACGGTGGGGAGGCAGGCTGACCATTGGCTGTCCGCTGGGTTGCTGATGGCCTCACCAACCAGGAGGCCGGGTGCTGCCGAGGACCCTCAGCAGTCAGAGTTCTGTTGGGGAGCCTGAGGGGGGTGGGTCCGGGGAGAGCAGCCCCTGCGTCTGCTCTCAGGCCCACTGCTATCACAGAATGCAGTCTGGGTGACCAGCTTTCCCAGAAGGTGAAATACTGCCCTCCTCTCTATTCGAGGAGGAAGAGAAAAGAATATGAACTGACCAATTCCTCACAACAACCTGGTAAGATAGGAATAGTCACCACACTCTGCATTCAGAGGAGAAACTGAGGCTAGAAGAGAGGTGGGAACACCAGTGTATGCTTATGGTCCTGAGCTCCCTCCCTGCAGTCCTGGAATTCTACCAACTTTGACCTGGAGAGAAAATGCCGCCAGGCTATCAAAGGAGCAGAAAAGCACAGAGGGATTTCACATGATGGAGGGAGGTTGTCTGTCCTCGCTCAGCCATTAATATTGGCGAAGGCTCAGCTTTCGGTGATGTCTTTGGCCCAAACCAGCTCATGAGCCTCATCTGCCACCTGCTGGCAAAACTAGGATCTGCAAGTGCGATTTTTCTCTGAAAATTAGTTGTCGATATTTGGTTCGAGTTGTCCTCCAGCTTCCATTTAAGCAGCACTCTCCATTCTGTCTGTAAAACATCCTGACTTCAGCCTGTGAAGCAGCTGAGCACCGAGGCACCCTGTCCCTATCCACCTCCATTCTCCCCAAACGAGTCACATTCATGGAACCTCTTCCCAAACCTGAGGATTCAAGTTGAACCTATGATTGTAATGACCTCATTTAATATTAAGTAAACCAATGAATTATGAATATGAGAATATAGGGAATGAATTTTTCAAAAACCCAACTCAGTGCTTTAGAAAAACTTGGTAAAGGCAAGCTGCTAAAAAAAATTTGTCAAATTATGGATGAATCAACCACGTAATAGTGGAAAATTGGTAAGAATCTAGGATTCTGCTGTCAGATTTTTTCAGAAGTGTTTTAAAATTTGTGTTTGACTTTAAAGAAAAAACTAGAAATTGTGAGTCAGTGAAAAACAAAAAAAAGAGTTGGCTTATTTTAAAAGACTGACAAATGTCTATTTTTTAAGAGGTTAGACTACAATTTTAAGGATGTTTGTGTGCATGACAGAGCCAGAGCCAGAGACAGAGAGAGTTCTCGTTTTACCTGGCTGTTGAATAACCATGTTCACTCCTCGCTGTAAAAGGGCTTCAGAATGGAGTCCATGTGTCCATGCTCCCTGGCCTGCAGGTAATAAATGGAGTCTGTAACAATAACAACATGTTTCACTGACTCCCACTCCTTTTAATGCAGGGCCCCAGCCCCCTGGAGAATCCCCCAATTTCCTACGTAGTTCTGTCACAAACGGACAATGTCTCATATATAAGCGCTCACAGCTAAGTAGACACATCACACCACTGCTACTGCCTCTCTATACTCTTGGATCCACCAAGAACCACCACCTTCACCAAAAATCACTGCCATTCCTACCAAGCACATCACTACTTCTTCCATGCCCTGCCAAGCCCTGCGACAGTTGAACCCATGAGGTGCCAAAATTGTGTTGTAGTCTGTGAGGAAGCAGGGAGATAAAGCCATGGGAAGCTTTTTGGCGGAGAGCAAAGAGCTTGGGCTAGTCCTGCCACAGCTGTAGGACCTTGGGGAAGTTAAGCTCTGCAGGTCCCGGCTCCCTCATGTCTATAACAAGGATAGCCTCACAGGGTGGTGGTGTGCCAGCGGGTCTGAGCACCCTGCGTGTGTGTCTCATGTTGTCCTCAGGGTGCAGGTGATGTTGTTCTGCACTTTATAGCTGAGGACTTGGAAGCACAGAGAAGTTAAGGACCTGGCTCACAACCGTACACAACTCAATGGAGGCATGAGGCTTCCATCCCAGGAAATCAATTTCAGAGCCTGTATTCTTAACAACTTGTCCATGTTGAAAAGATGCTGGCCTGATACTTTTAAAACATTACCCCAGTCATGCTTTGATGGAGGTGGCACACAGGGTGCAAAATGGGTACTATAAAAGAGAGCTTGAAATCAGCAGAGGGCAGGCGCCAGGGAAGGCTCCCCAACAGATGTGACACCTGAACTCAGTTTCACATGCTGATGTGTGTAGCTACAGCAAAAGGGATGTGCGTGTGAGAGAGAGAGATGGAGGCAAGGACCTAGTCGTGAAGGATGGGATATGCTGTTAACCTTTATGCTTGAGGACAGTCTTTCCCCACTGCATGTTACATCCACTGTCCAGACAGCTCTCCATTCATGTGAGGTTAGAGGAAATGAGATCACAGATCATGGCTTGCATAGAACTCACATTCTAGTGGAGTAAGAAAGACCATAAAGAAGTGTTAAAACAAGACAACAGGCCCAAAATGGAATTGCTTATGCTAAGCCCCATGTCACCAAACCAAGGCTTACAGTTTCTGCTTTCCCAGAAATGGCATCTTAAACCAGTCAGTCAGGAATCGCCTGAACAGCACTAGTTAGGTACAGGCATACCTCGGAGATATTGCATCCAGTTCCAGATCACAGCAATAAAGTGAATATCGCAATAAAGCAAATCACACAAAATTTTTGGTTTCCCAGTGCATCTAAAAGTCATGTTTACAATACACTGTAGTCTATGAAGTGTGCAATAACATTATGTCCGAAAAAAAGTACATACTTTAATTTAAAAATACTTTATTGCTAAAAAATGCTCACCATCACATGAGCCTTCAGTGAGTCGTAATCGTTTTGCTGGTGGAGGGTCTTGCCTCAACGTGGGTGGCTGCCGACTGATCAGGGTGGTGGTTGCTGAAGGCTGGGATGGCTGTGGCAATTTTTTAAAATAAGACAACAATGAAGTTTGCAGCATCAAATGACTCTTCCTTTCATAAATGATTTCTCTGTTGATGCTGTTTCATAGCATTTTACCCACAGTAGAACTTCCTCAAAATTGGAGTCAATCCTCTCAAACCCTGCTGCTGCTTTATCAACTAAGTTTATGTAATATTCTAAATCCTTTATTGTCATTTCAACAGTCTTCACAGCATTTTCACCAGGAGTAGATCCCATTTCAAGAAACCACTTTCTTGTTCACCCGTTAGGAGCAACTTCCCACTTGTTAAAGTTTTATCGTGAGACTGCAGCAATCCAGTCACATCTTCAGGTTCCACTTCTAATTCTAGTTCTCTTGCTCTTTCCACCACGTCTGCAGTGTTTTCCTCCACTGAAGTCTTGAACCCCTTAAAGTCATCCCTGAGGGTTGGAATCAACTTCTCCCAAACTCCTGTTAATGTTGATATTTTGACCTCTTCCCATGAAATCACGAATGTTCCTAAAGACATTTAGAATGGTGAATCCTTTCCAGAAGGTTTTCAATTTACTTTGCCCAGATCCATCAGAAGATTCACTATCTATGGCAGGTATAGCTTTATGAAATGTATTTCTTAAATAATAAGACTTGAAAGTCGAAATTAGGCCTTGATCCATGGGCTGCAGAATGGTTGTTATGTTAGTAGGCATGAAAACATTAATCTCATTGTACATCTCCATCAGAGCTCTTGAGTGACCAGGTGCATTGTCAATGAGCGGTAATATTTTGAAAGGAATCTTTTTCTGAGCAGTAGTTCTCAAGAGTGGGCTTAAAATGCAAATTAAAATGTTGTAAACAGATGTGCTGTCATCCAGACTTTGTTATTCCATTTATAGAACATAGTCAGAGTAGATTTAGCATAATTCTTAAGGGCCCCAGGATTTTTAGAATGGTAAATGAGCATTGGTGTCAACCGAAAGTCAGCAGCTGCATTCGCCCCTAACGAGACAATCAGCCTGTCCTTTGAAGCTTTGAAGCCAGGCATTGACTTCTAGCTATGAAAATTCTAGATGGCATCTTTTTCCAATATAGGTCTGTTTTGTCTAAATTGAAAATCTATTGTTAAGTGTAGCCACCTTCATTAATTATCTTAGATCTTCTGAATAAGTTGCTGCAGCTTCTACATCAGCCCTTATGTTATGGAGACGACTTCTTTCCTTAAACCTCATGAACCAACCTCTGCCAGCTTCCAACTTTTCTTCTGCAGCTTCCTCACCTCTCTCAGCCTTCACAGAATTAAAAGAGGGTTGGGGCCATGCTCTGGATTAGATTTTGGCTTAAGGGACTGTTGTGGCTGGTTTGATCTTCTATCCAGACCGCTAAAACTTTCTCCATGTCAGCAATAAGGCTGTTTTGCTTTCTTATCCTTCACGTGTTCACTGGAGTAGCACTTGTAATTTCCTTCAAGAACTTTTCCCTTGCATTCACAACTTGGCTAACTGTTTGGTGCAAGAGGCCTAGTTTTCAGCCTATCTTGGCTTTCAACATGCCTCCCTCACTAAACTAAATCATTTCTAGCTTTTGATTTAAAGTGAGAGATGTGTGACTCTTCCTTTCACTTGAACACTTAGAGACCATTGTAGGGTTATTAATTGGCCTAGTTTCAATATTGTTGTGTCTCAGGGAATAGGGAGGCCTGAGGAAAGGAGAGAGACTGGAGAATGGCCAATCAGTGGAGCAGTCAGCACACCACATTTATTAAGTTCACCATTTTATATGGGCGTGGTTTGTGGTGCCCCAAAACAATTACAATAGTAACATTAAAGATCACTGATCACAGGTCACCGTGACAAATATAATAATGAAAAAGTTTGAAATATTGCAATAATTTCCAAAATGTGACACAGAGACACAAAGTGAGCAAATGCTGTTGGAAAAATGGTGCCAATAAACTTGCTCAATGCAAGGTTGCTGCAAACTTCCAATTAGTAGAAAACACAGCATCTGCAACATGCAATAAAGTGAAGTGCAATACAATGAGGTGTGCCTATAATCTGCCTGAGAGACTTCTGCCACGCCCTAAAGGAAAGTACCCTTGCGATAACCAACCTGCTTTTTGGCCTAGTATAACTTCCTTGTTCCGCTTCTTTCTGCCTATACAAGTTTTTCATTTTGTACAGCTCCTTGGAACTCCTTTTGTCTGGGAGATTGGATGCTGCCCAATTCATGAACTGTTGAATAAAGCCAATAAGATCTTTAAAATTTACTCAGTTTGTGTTTAATAGAAGTAAACATAAGATATATTCAGATTGTAATAAGTGCTCTGAAAAAGGTGATCCCAGGGGGAGCATTTTAGACAAGCTGGTCAGGAAGTCCTGAGAAGGTGATATGTAAACTGAGACTGAAGGACAGGATGGGGCAGCCATGCAACCAGACAGCTGCAGCCAGAAAGGGAAGAGCTATGGACATATGTGATAGTGCCAGTGCCCTCATGGGCATGGTGGGAGATGGACAGGGCTGGAGCCAGGCAGGGGCCGAGCACTGTAGGGCCCTGTCATGCGTGGAAAAGAGTTATTTTTATTCTAAAGGAGACAGGAAAGTATTCGAGGGCTTTAAATCAATGGACATGAATTGGCTTGCATTTCAACAAGGCGCCCTTGGCCACTGGTGAAGAACGGATGAATTTCAGGGTGGGGGCGGAACGATGTCTACGACAAAGTGGCTGTAGGGAAACTAGTCAGGGAGCTATACCTGTGGTCCAGGCCAAGTGTAGTAGAGTGACAGGCCAGAAGCCAGACTTACAAGAGGCGAAGAAGGGGAGACGTTTTGCCCAGATCAATCTTTCCCGAAGTCTCAATGAGAATGGGAGCAGAGAAATAGGAGGATAAAGTGAAAGGGGGGAAGGGAGAGCTTTTTATAAAGATGGGAATTACTAGAAAATGTTTGTATGCTGCTAAGAATGATCGAGTAGAGAGGGAGAGACTGGTGATGAAGAAAAGAGGGCAATAACGAGGTGAGGGGAAGTCCAAAAAAAGACAAGAAAAAGTGGAAGGCCTGGCTTCGGAGAGGAGGTAGCAAGAAAGCAGACAGGGACACAGTTGCAGAGAGGTTTGTGGAAATGTATACTAACTGAGAAGTCCTGAAAAATGGTGAACATGCTTACCTTTAAGTAGCCCCCAACTTCATTTGAACACAAAACTCTTTATTCACATATAACTTCTCAGGCAGCAGGGCAGTGGTTATGAAGTGAAGACGAGAGCCAGACCTCCCGGCTTCCCAACCCATGTGTTGGTCCTGTAGCCCTGAGCGACTTACTCAGCTTCCCTGTGTGTCAGGTTGAAGACACGGTAAGAGGGGAGAGTAACCGTCCTCACCTCATCAAGTTGTCGGAAAGGCTCCCTGAGCTCACACAGTCAAAGCACTTAGTGTCTGGCACGGAGTGAGCTCTCAAGAACTAGAGTGCTGTGCAATGAACTTTGGGAATTGCTACTAGGTATTGAGTCTTTGAAGGGTTTGAAGAAGCTTGGGGGCATGGGAATCACTTTGCACCATATGCACCCCCTCCACTTCCTCCTCCCTTTCCAGTCTCATTAGCACGTCTCCTGGGGTCTACCCGGTTCCCGTCTCTCTTAGTGACAAGTGGAGCTTGGCCTACCTCATTCTTTGTTGTACCCTGTCCCCATTCGTCACTGCTCCAAGTTGGGTATTTAGCTAAGGAAGCTGATAACAGGTGGAGGAGACATGTCAGAATCACCTTGGGAAGCTTGTAAGAAAACCATTCCCCTCATGGGTCTAATTCTGTGTCAGAATCAGAGTCACCTTCTCACTCTAACCCCTTTTGAGAAAAGAGCCACGGAGAGTTTGGGCAGCTTGCTGTAGGTGATGCAACTTGTGTGAAGCCAGGACTCCACTTTAGGTCTCTGGTATCAGAGCTCATGCTCACAGGACTACAATCATTTCATAGTGCTGTATGCAGTTCCCTTAACCCACATTTTGAGAGCAGCGAATATTGCATTTTAGAGGATAGTAACGGTGTAGAAGATAGGTCCTAGCCATTAGCTCACCTAGCCCAACATTTATTGAACGCCTACTTTCCAGGCATTGTTAACTAGGAGTAAGACAAGTTCTTCCATCCAAGAGATTCCGGAGTGAAGCATCAGTAGAAGATAAGCACACGGGATGCCCTCAGAACAACACGAAGAGGCATACAACACGCTGCTGTGTTACATCCTCCGTGGAGCAAAGTGGGGAGTGAGTGAACAGACGAATAAAGTGAGAAAGCAAGCATGCAGTGGGTATGTGAAAGAAAAAGGCACTAGAGAGAAGCTTTATCAGAGAAGGAATTATTTGAGCTGGGCCTTAAGCAATGAGGACTTAAAATAGGCAAGTATGGGCATAAACAACCAAAGCATGTGCACAAAGATTCAAGTATATGCCATGGAGGAGGTTCAGCTAGAATGGGCTGAATGGCGGGAATGACATATGAAATAGAACCAAAACAAAATGGTTAACTGTTCTAATTCTCAAAAAAACAACAAAAAAAAATTCAGTACTGGTTCTGAGGCATTTCTCTCAAATGAAGAATTCTTACCAACTACATGAAGATTGGGATGACTGGGAATGGAGAAAACGACTTGGGGGTCAGAACGTATAGACGTTCTCAGATGTGAGACCACACATAATTCCTCCCTTTCTCGTCAACATTTCTCCCTACCTTAAACCATTTCTATGCTTTTCCAAGGCTAAAGTCAGGAACTACATTTGCTTTATACTGATTATTTTTATAAAAGTACATGAAGTCAATCATTACAGCAGCCCTGTGAAAGACTATCTCCCATCCCCATGTGACAGATGAAGCAGCTCCAGGCTCAGAGAAGTTGAGACTTGTCCAAGATGACCCAAACTCTCCATCTTGAGCTCAGGCTAACCTGCATCCAGAGGATTAGGTACCCTGTCTTGCCAAGGCACTTGTGCTTTTATAGTTTCTCCCTTTTAACCTGCTCTGACCCCTTAGTCTCCCCCTCGCTTCTCCCAAGACATTGCCATGATTCTTTATATTTCCTGCCAACTTTTCAAAAGTACTTTTTACTACTGCTTCACCACTCATTTAGTCCTTAGCAATCAGAACTATGCCCTCACCTGTCCAGGTAATCCTCTCTAAAAGTCTTAGATATGTCACATTCAGCAGGAATCCCCTATCTTTTTCCTCTGTCCACAAAATGACACTAAGGAAAATGGTGCAAGGGCCATAGAAGCAGATGACGCAGACTTCATGAGGGAGGAGATGTCAACACTAGACAGGGCTACAGGCAGTCAGGGAGTAATTATGCCTTTCCCCCCACCCCTGAAACATTAAGTGGCAAGCTGATGCCATACCTGACGTGTTCTGTCTCAGACTCGTCAAACTGGAACATACAAACTGGAAAATACATTGGATGTACTTTCCCCACACAACTTCTTGTGTGCTGCCCAATCATTAGGGCTCAAAACCTTCCCTCAGCCCCATACAGCACCGTGTCAACTTCGTCTATGTAACGGCAACTTGAGTCCCCTCTTTTCGTTTCTCACTGTGCAAAAACGACCTCAGCTCTCACAACTGAGTATCTTTGGCTTCCCAGTCACCAACCTCCACACCTACTGTCTAACCAGACTTGCTCCCACTGCCAGCAACCCCCCTAAAACAAAGGTCTGGTCGTATTACTCCTCTTCTTCACAAATTACAAGTTCCTACTGCCTTTAAAACGAAGACAAGTCCTCCGACATGTTTCAATTCTGATCCTCCACTTCTCAGTCTTCTCCCATCATGTTCTCTCCCTATACCCACACCCACGCCGCCACTCCTCATTCCTTGCCCACACACGCACTTTTGAACCTCCTTGCCTCTCTCTTATCCTGGGAACACCCTTCCTGTCCAAAGCTTCTTATACAAGACTTAAAAAAGGCCTTCTCTGCAAAACCCTCATTTCCTCTATCAGTCCCTCCTGTCTGTGTCCCTTCAGCATGGTCTTTGCTCTTCTACACATTTATTTCAATCAGGCTGACTAGACTCCGAGTGGCATCCATTTTTGCATTTCTCCTCACTCCCAGCTTCCAACACAGCGTCTTAGACATACATACATTCCTTAATTGATAAAATTAAACGAAATACATTAGACAGAAGCCTAACATTTACAAAGCATATTTGAAGTATCTTTCAGTTTCAAATGAAGTCCAAAGACATATCTGTGTTAGCTAAAAAAACTTTTTTAAACCACAAAATCAGTACAAATAAATGTTCATTTATATAAACTCATAAAAGACCTTTTAAGGAACAATACTGAAATAAATGCAATATCTAGATTAACAAGAATGAATTACTCCCTTTTATTTGGTGTCACCGGGTTATTATGACTAGTTGGACATTAACTCAACACCCTGATGTCTGCTCTTGCCACCCAGTCTCTCCCTGGAGGCCTCTCCAATACTACGATGAAGCAGAATGCACTGGGTTGGCAACCACATTGGCTGATGGAGCAGCACTGGTCAGGTGAAGACCAGCCCCAGTCCTGTCCTTTCCTCAGAGCAGGGAAGTGAGTGCAGGCGAGGGTGAGGACAGCATGGATATAAAGTCATCTGGAGCAAGAGTTGAGCAAATGGAGAAGTATCATCATACAGAGGCTGGACACGTAGCAAGTGACCCTGATCCCCACGGAACAGCCTGCCCCCTATGGGCAAAGAAAATACATGCATGGCAAAAGCTGGGAATGTGCTCAAAGCCAAAATCCCCGGCTTGTTTTGAAATAGATCCTTTTAAAATACTTATTTTTGTCAAGTGGCCGTGACAGCTGCTCTCTCATATGCTTACCAAGAGCTAGGTTAAGGGCACTGAAGCAAATTCCCTTTTTTAGATAAAGCTTCTCCAGTGATTTCAAACACCAGAAAAGCAAGACTAGGTAAACCAGAAAACCAGGGTGATAGTTTAGGCTCTTCACAATTTGTGTAAATCCAAACCTAAGAAACCTGCCCTAGTTCTACCCTTTTTTCCCAATCCACAGGAAATCTTAAAAATGCCTGGAAAAAATTTTTTACCACAAATTTATCTTTTGTTTTCAATAAAAAAACTCAATTTCATACCACTTTTTTCTTTTTTATTTAAAATATTATAACCAATGAACATACTAGATAACATTGTTTACATTCCAGTGGTGCATGTTTAATGACTAGGGCATGAATGATTTAAAACCACGATAATTATCTCAGCATTCCCTACAAAGTGCCCCATTTTGTTTCGTCTAGAGGAGAGGAGAGGGAATGGAACACAGGGGAGGGAGAGGGATGAAGAAGGAATGGCGTCATATAGGGAGAAAAGCACATGTCGATTCTCATACTTAGGTTTTCAGGTTTTAAAACCTGTGAAACAGGATAAACTGTAATGAGAAAATAGATGTCACAGTCCAGGTAGACAGCTAGTTCAGTTTAACTTCATCATTCGGCTAAAAGATTAAGAGCTTCTCAAAAATATACCAAATATCGGGCCTACAAAAGTAATTTATTTCTTCGTAAAATTTACTAAGATTTATTCCTTTTGTAAAATGTAAAGAATGGACTGATATCACGAGCAGGTTTCTACTTACAAAAACAGACAGTAGTAATGTCCAACAAGCACATCTAACACAATTTTCCAAGATATACAGTGAAAGATTTTACATGTGAGTCTCTCTTACTGATGAAAGGTATTTATTTTACATACTTACTGGTATTGTGTCGACAGTGGCTATAAAGTATTTAACACACATTTATAATTCACACTCAGTAAAGATCTAACAGTAAGGGCAACAGCTTACTTGGGAAAGCATAGAAAATTAGCATGAGGTAGTTCAATAAAAACGTAGTTTAATTTGTAAGTTACTGTGAGAATAGAACATTGTGCAAAACTAATCCACAGGTAATATTTCTCAAAAGTTTCAGTAACGAAGAGAATCTAAACCAGAAATAGCCAGAAAGTGTTACTCTTACTAGACTCTCCTTAAGAGCACTTAACTAAGAGCAGTTAGTTTGAAATTAATTAGGACTTTTGTTTTCCTTAAGAGTTTTCTAATCATACCCCAAACTACGCATTTCTGCTTCAATGCCCTTTACCTCTTCATCTTTCTTGCTATTAAGGAAAAATTAGTTTCCTCTGACTCAGGAAAAACCTAAGAGAGATCAGTAGAAACACAATGCATACTAAAATGTAAAGGATACGGAGGCAACATTTAGGAGGGCTGCTAACGACAGAACGGTGGTGTTTGGTTTTTCTACCGGTAAGAGAAGTTTACTGGGGTCATGGGGCTTCATGCATTCACTCTACAGCTAATGAGTGACCAATGGACAACACTCACAAACAAACTACAACAGTACTTTTGAAAATAGACTATGTTTTTACCTCAAAATGTTGTGCAGGCTTGTGCCTAGGCAACACTGAGTAGTTAAGTCTTCATACATGTAGCACATACTGGCCGATAGTGTAAACCAAGTCTTATCTGTAACCCCGAAACAGCTTCATTGCCTACTACTGATTTCACTATCAGACACTGATGTCCTCTTCACCTTCATCTTTTTAGACAACACAGCAGGATTGGCATGGAAGAGAATAACAAAAAGGCTTACAGGAAAGTTTGCTGCTTTACATACAATTATGCTTCTCAGTCTTGAAAAGGAGGCTCTGCGGTAACCTTCTCATTTACGAGGCTGGCATTTCTCTTAGCAAGTATGGTGTGAACGCACTGTGCCTTTACCAACTTGGAACAGTGCATACCAGGAACAAGCAGCAGCCGAGGGTGTGTGACAAAATGAGAACTGTTCAGCAAACAGTATGAAAGAGTTGAGATGCTCTATTTATGTATATTATAATTAAGCAATCCCAACAACACAATCATTTTACAAATGGTCAATATGTATTAGAGGATAACAGAATAGTAACTAAGAAGAAATACGTATAAAGATTTAGTGTCTTTTCACTAATCTATAAAGTTGAATAATAAATCTTGGTCAGAATAATTTTCTAGCAGTAAGACAATGGGTATAATAAGTATATAAAGTTGAAAAACGAAAGTTATAAGATAAGCAAGGTGGCTTGACGTAAGTACTGCTTGGCAGAAATCTTATTTGTAATTTCTCTTAAAAAAAACCCCACAAATGTTTAAGATGTGTTAAAGGTACAAAAAGCTTCTAGTAAATAAAAAGAACCAGTACATCTTTAGCTTAACAGATTTAAGAGAAGAGGGAAAGTTGTACTTAGATACTGCATTTTGAAAACCTAGGGCAAGCAACATCTAACAGACAGACTTTGTTTTCAGGATATAATCTGTTAAGTATTTTACTCTACATCAATAAGAGTTCGTTTTATCTGAATCAACTGAAACATGCTGGTTGGCAAGTGGAAGCTGGCATTTACAACAAATGATACAGTAAGAACATCTGGTTTTCCCTGCTTAACCAAAACCTTTATCAATAGAGATGGCTTATCAGCAATCAAACATAAAATATGGGAATCTTTTGAAAGCACGTCAGTTGTTAAAGTGCAATAGTGAAATAATCTATCCTAGAGAAAATAAAGCTACTTAACTGTCAAACTAATATAAACTAAGAACACACTCATGCTCAAATTTCTGCTGAAATCATAAATTCAATCTTGTTTCTACAACTCAAGAGGTGTTATAGTCTCAAAACTCTAATTTGCCTAACAAAGTTAATGCATTATGTTGTATGAGTAGAAAAGGGATTGATAAAAAGGCTGACAACTTCAAAAGAGGCTAGAAATCATGACTTTAAACTATTAAAAACAAACTTGCTATTTCAAAGCATATAAAAAGGTTAATGTATTTTAATCCTAAATATTGCACATTAACAATGACCTAAAATACCTTACTCAAAAGGAATTTTGCACTCAATACACGAAGAACATGCCAAGCAAACTTTCAGACACTGCATGTTGAGCTGCACCAGTTCTTGCTCCTGTTGGTCATTAATTCCAATGAGCTCTCTGCCTACAACCTTGTTGCTTACTATTTAAGCATGCATTTCCCAGTTCATTACATGAAATCCCTCTTGTTCCAAAAATAACAAAAGGTGCCTGAAGCATTACAGACAATGTATTTCAGAGATAATGAGACTTCAATGACATTTTACTTTAAGAAAGATTCAGTTATAGAGAAATAATTCTGCAGATATAAAATGTAAACAGTTAACATACACTTGTGAGGAGCAGCACCATTCTTACACTACTCAACATCCACATTGCGTGTTTTATCGAAAATCAGATATAAAAAACCAAAGACTCAGACTAAATAACCACCACTTATGCCTGCTCTGCTCAATGTGAAGAAACAGTCCTTAGAAAATGATATCCTATATATGGCTGTGTGCTACTATTTTCAGATGAACGGTATATTGCTCATTTGATACATCGCCTACAGAAATCGAAGTAGGCTTTGAAACCTCCCGACAGCTAGTACAAATATGATTATGCTACAGGTAGAATCAAATGGCCAGAAACACCTTGAGAACTGGTGCTCAACTGACTGACACACTAACAGGAAACGGGAAAGGTCCAGGGGCCAGAGGCTGCAGGAAAGGGAAAGACCAGACTCTAGACCACTGCTGGGACCTACAGCCTGAGTACATTAACTCAGTGTATACAAAAACAGGCTCATTGCTATAGAAGTGAACCATCTGTTTATTTGCATTGAAATGTATTACTCATGAAGAATCCTCTTGACTTTATGTGATCATAAGCTTGGAGCATGCCACAAATTTGTAGAAAACACCATATTCTTTTTACTTTACTTTTGTTGGGGGGAGGGGGACAGGAGGGTGGTGGTAGCCACCCAGCATCTTCAAAGACATGCTCTGAGTTATTCTGCCACTTAGATGGTGGGGCTTTGCCAAAATTCATGTAGAATGACCTACTAATTGTTATAACTAAATTAGGATTGGAAAGTAGCAAATATTGGAGGTTTTTTAACACGTTCATCATTTACAGTAGTTATTCCTGAATATAACTGGCTACAGGTTATTTTCCCTCACTCCTCTGGGGTTATTTCATTGATAAGCACATAACCCTGAAGGATAGCATCATGAACAAAACATTTGAAATAAATTCTAATAAAAAAACTATAAAAATCTTAAATAATTCATGATATAGGCAAGTCACCACATAATAGTTGCTTTGATAAACAAAATCTTACAAATTCAGTAAAAAAAAAATCAGCAGCATAAGATAAAGCAAATATGCAAAAATTTTAAACCATGATAAAATAATTAGGTTTACATTACACAGTTAATTACAGCAAAAATACAATACAGTTTCGTTGCTGTTTTAAAACACAACTTAAGTTTTAAATTACATCACTTGAAATTAAAAAAAAATAAACTACTTTACTACAAAATGAATTCTACATTTTTGAAAAATCACTCAAAAATAAGACCACTGAATTGTTTTCAAAGTAGTTCTATCAATGACTGAACGACTCCCCATCCCTCCCACCCCCCCAAGGCCCAAGTAGTCATCTACAGCAGCCCAGAGGTCCAGCAGATGCTTCTAGACTGCTGTCTGTATCCGATGCCAAAGTCGGATCTGTTGACATTGAAGACACATCATTGACAGACGATGATGACGATGGATGCTGAGAGCCATTGATCACTGCTGCACCTGTGCTATGAGAAACAAAACAGCAAATCAGTTGCAGACAGAGTTGCAGACCGAGCTACTTGTATTGTACTGACTACCTCCAGTGGTCAGTAATTTTTCTCTTGGCTTTAAAAGGCTCACTAATAATAATCACAAGTGATATTCAACACAACGCTAATTTACAAACACTTTTCATTGCATGTTTTGAGACGAGAAGTCTGAAAACGTCTGGAAACGTGGAGTCCTGCCCTTTCCACGAATTTGTTTTTCAGTTCAAGACAAGAATTGTTAAGTTCAAACCACAGTTAGAAATGGTCTTACAGCAAAATTCATGAATTGGCTTCAGGTTGGGTGTGAATAATACCGATAATACATGCAAAACTGTCTGTATTGCATTTTGTAGGAAAGAGGATCTCAAAAGAGATGTATAATTCAAAAAGTTAAAAACTACTGCCCTAATAAAAAATGATTTATGGTATCTTCTCAATGTAAAGTCCAAACAATACTTCTGGTACACCTTGCTTGAAAGCAAAAGTCAAGAAAAAGACTAAAATCATTTTAATTGGGAAGGCCTATAGTTCAACTGCTCCAGTTTACAGGAGGTTACAATGACTTGCCAGGGTCACTCAAGTGCCCTAGTTAGGTAAACACAGGTCTTGTTATTTCTATTCTAATAAATACTTGATAAATGCAAATATGGATTTATTAAACAGATAAAGTAGGGGAAGACTGTATCCTTTACCAAAAGTACAGTCTAACAAGCATTTCCTGGATTTTAAAAAGTAATAGAATACTTAACCTACAGAGAAATCCTCTCAAGGAGGTTGGGCCAGAAAGGGGGAGGGAATGACAGTGGTGGGTGGGGAATACGCTAAAGGTGATTCACGCACTAGGTAAGTACTACTTAATCACTAAACAAGGGTCATTCCAAATTTGAGTATGTTAAATAATGCAAGTTATACAAAAGTTTTAAGAACACATTTATGAAATAAAAACAATGGTTTCCAAACTGAGAAATAAGAATTTCTGGGGTAAGTTTCAGGTACCCATCAAGGCTAAAACTAAGCAGGTTGAAAACCACTGCTCCAGAACTCAGCATCTCAGTGTTTGAAATTATCCCTCCATTTCTAACTATGAGCAATAAAAACACTTAAATATAAAAGGTCCTCTGAGAGCTTGTCTTCAAATACAAGGAAATAGCTAGGGGAATGGGAATAGGCAAATCTTTAGGGCACTGGGGAGAGGACTGGAAGACAGAAAGGAAAGAAACCACAAGAGACAGAGCAGGTACTGGGAGGTGAAATGGGAAAGGAAAGCACACTTGAGTACTTCAGGCCTGATAGAAGAGAGGAAAAAGAGAAATGTGATAAATCCTCTAGACTCAAAACAGGTCCATTAGGTTCCCAGACAGGGTGAAATGAAGATACTATACTTTTTTAAGTTCAGTCCATATGACACTATAGAATGCACCTGTTTTGAAGAAGAGTGTACAATACCACGGCTAGCTTCAAAGACCTGTACTGAAACATTCAAATGATAAAAGGGTTCCATCACATATACTTTTTCATGCCTCTATTTTTTATCCAAATTTCATTTTATACAAATTTCTTAATCTGATAAAAATTAACTTTTAAATGGATCATAATTACATAGTTAACTTTTTAATCTGAAAACAAAATACCTAAGAGAAGAAAAACACTTGTTTTTTTCTGAACTTTAAAGCCATATAGTAAATTCTCAAATGTCTGAATGGCAATAATATAAAAAGTCTTTAATTTCAGGTATATGGGTCATTTCCCTATCAGGTGAGTCTCTACATACTCAAAGGCATGCAAAGTCATTTTAATATTAGCCAAACCAAAATAAAGATAGGAAGGCAATCTAGTGGGAAAAATAATATATTTCATTTTTTAAAATCAAGTCAAATAGTATTGTGATTATCTGATATGTTGATTTGTCAAAGACTGGTCCTTTTGTTGTTGCATATAATCAAGAACTGACTATTTCTATAACAGCTTAATTTACTAATACTCCTCTTTGCAAGCTATAACTAAGAACCCAGAAAATGTCTAGAAACCTACAGTCCTATCCTTTCCACTGAATTATTTTGTAACGATAGTCAAATGTTGTTTAGGATCCAAATTTTTCACTTATAAATTAAGAACAAATCCAACTGCTCTATCTCACAAGATTATTAAGTTCACTCAAACATTTGACACTTAGGACGTGCCACTCACTCAGACAGTATGCTCAAGTACAAAACTCTCCCAAATAACGGACTTTTCAAATCCCATTCGAACCTCTATCATGAACAATTCAGTTATACTACTACTGTGTATCAATACAAAGCTTAATAATTAACTCAGTTATTAAAGCATTTAGAATATAGCTTTTGTTACAACTAAATTATAGGTAAAAGCTGTCGAAATCAATTTATATTTTCAAAAGGATCTATATTATAATTTGGGAAGACTGCATTCCTGATCAAAAATTGAAAAAACAAAAAAATCTTTACAACTCTAAAATATAACCAAAAAAAGTCATAGGAAGCTACAAAAATTATTTAAACAAATATATGATCATAGTACAACAAAATGGGCATCTGAAACTATAGTTAAAAATCTTATCCATAAACAAGATGCTGGATATATCCAATTTTTTTCTTAGAATGTGAAAGAGTTTTAAAGGAATAATTAAAATTGCATAGTTTTACTCAAATTCAAGACCTATCTGTTGAAATACTACTCAGCCTTCAAGGCTCAGCTCATATTTCATCTCTTCCATGAAACTGTCTTAACCTCTGTAGCCAGAAGTCTCTGCTGCCAGCCAGAGGCCTACATGGGATGCTAGAAAAACCAAGCCCTCTGACATTACTAAAAAACATGGCTTCAACTAACAGCTTTGCTGCATAATAGATTTGTAATCTTACGTCACTTAATTTTTCTGAACTTTAGTTTCCTCATCTGTAAAATATGCATAATAATTCCTTCCTCAAGGTCTTGGAGGCTGGATAAAATAAAATACATAAACCACCAGTGTCTGTCATGTAGTATGTACTTACCTGTCACTCAACTTTTCCCTTCAATTCTTTATGCTTTACAAGGACTAAAATTAAATATAAGATGAGCTTACGATATAGGAAAATGTTTAACTCCTGCAAACCAGTATTCTTCTTAGAGGTAGAACACTTTCTAAGGGCAGTTTTAATGTTACTGCCTTAGTTCAACAAATCAAAAATTCAAAATCAGAAAGACAGTCACATGGTATCGCATGAACCAAATTTTGCAATGAAACTACTCAAAGTAAAGACTGCTAAAATCATAGAAAGGTAAGTATATTAAATTGTGAGAAATTTCTTCTTTAAAGACAACAATGTCAACAAAAAAAGGTTTTATATTTCTGTTCTTCAATGGAATGTCAGTATCATAGGAAAAGATGTGCATTTTATGAAGTCAGTTACCAATATATCAGTACGATATACAACAGTGTACCAGTGCTTTCAAACGTAACCACCCAAATTGTACTCCTTAAACTCATTAAACTTTGAATAATAATGGTACTAAATATGGAAAGAACTGCAGGTTTCAGGCCACTGAAGATTATAGTACAAGAAGTCAACTGTGATCTTAACCAAGCTTATATTGTAACCAACCTAAAGGAGAGGGCTGCCCCCGTATAACTCCATTCTTGGTTCTCTCCTCCAAGTCCATAACTTCCTTGTATATCAATTCTGAAAAAGAGGTGAACAAAAACAAACTTTTCACATTCTGAGAGTCAATCTCACGTGACACTGATGTTTTAAGTAAAACATTTTTACACACATTAAGTACTTCGAATAATGTCCTTATAATGGCAGAGGGTCCTTAAGTGTCAGCCTAAGATTCAAAAGTATTAATAATAATTCCTTGATCCTCAACCAAGTATATTGAATGAAACAAAATCTCTGCTGAAAATAATGTTCCTAAAGTTGAACTAAGGATAGAGCTGGGGTTAGAAGCTTTATCTTTTTTACTTCACCAGCACTTTGCACTATACCCTATCATACCACATATCATTCTGCACTACAAATGCTTGTTTAATTTTGTCTCAGTGAGGGCATGAATCTCATTCGTCTTATTAACATCTATTTCCTAAGCCCTATAGTACCTGGTACATTGCAGGTGCTTACCCAGATATCTGTTAAAACATTTAAATGCAAGGGTGTGTGGAAGCTTCTTTAATCAGAATGGTATATAAACACATTTTTATTAAAGGAAAAGAAGCAGGTAGCTACACTTAACTCCTTATGAGTTGAAGCATGACATACTATCACTGTCAAGATTTCTCCACGGGAATCTTGTCCTTTTACTAGGCTTCTGGACAGTGGGTGGACTACTGTGAGGACTGTTCCAACTGAAGAGACACCCCAGATGCTGCCCTGCTGGTGTATGTGCCTCCTGCCCTGTATTCTTATAAGTGATCCTAATGTCAAGTGTGATACGCCTTGTGAGCCTGAATGTCTACTTAAGAAGAACCTTCTAGTAGATGCTACACTGTCATTATTCATCATCTTCTTTGGGTCATGGAATTCTTTGAGAATTGCATGAAAGCAATGAACCCTCTCCTGAGGAAAAATGTACAAGCAAAAAATGTTGCACAGAATTTCAAGGAGTCTGTAATTCTTTAAATTAAACTTCTGATGAAGAATCTCTTACAGGGTATGACAACATTGATGATGGCAATAAGGTAAAACAAGTAGATATGCTGGAATAAACAGGAGGTAGAGACACCTAAGTTTGCTTGCTATGGTAACCTTGGACTTGGAAGGAGAGAAATAGGAAGTCTTGATAGAGGAAAGAATGGGAGATGCATTTCTTCAAAGAAACAAAAAGGAATGATAAGCATTCCAGATAGGAGGATAAAAAAAAAGAGAGAGAGAAAACAGTATCCCTTTGTGAAAAGGGATTAAGGCAGAAGAACCAAAGCTAATTAGGAGTACTAACGAGGCAAAGCAATCTGCAGTTAATGGCTCTGGCAATGGATTTTTCTTTCTGTTATGATAAAACTCTTAAGCAGATCTTGAAAAAGGCAGTTTGTGGGTAATTACTGAACTACGCTTGGGGCTAGGAGAAAAAGATACAGAATAAAGGTAAATATGTTTAGAGTAACCAAAAATCCCAGAGACATCCTTACACAAATGAAAATACTGTGTTTCACTGATTTTAAGATGCACTTTTTCACAGTCTAATATCTCTGAAATTGGGCTGCATCTTATAATCAGTGGTGCGGTGCAACTGGCAAGGTCTTCTCTTATTGGTACATAATGGTGTGTTTTACAATTGGTGGCCTATTAAGATTCCATGAAATACCATAAATGTCTATTGTAAATGTAATGATATATAAAAATATCAGGTTAGATATTTTAATACATACTGTGGTCCACAGTCATATCCTTGTATGTTACTATTACATATACAGATGCACTAAGTTCTCCCCAGTCATTCCTGTGGGCTCTACAGAGTCTAACTATACGTGTTCCAAAGTCAAGCCAGAGAAAACTAACCTCAGGTTATTCAAATTCATTCCTCCCAATTAAATTTACAGATGGATTACCTGTTCAGGTTTATACCTCCCCAGTCCCTTTTGTCTTCCAAGTATTTAGGCACTTAGCTCTTAATAACATGTCTTCTGTTTCCATTTTAAGATCAGGTAAAAAAGGGGATCAAGTGACTTGCCCAAAGTCACATAGCTACAAAAGTGGTCAAAACACCAAATGACACCACCACAAATGAAGGTAAACAGGATCTAAAAATTACCTGGCCCAAATGTCCCAAGGAATCTTTCAAAGAAAGAACATTTTAACATTTCTGTGACTATCAAAGCATTATTAATGTTCAACCACATTCACAAAATAAAATAAAACTACTATATTAGATTTGCAAAGATTAAAAATTAACTCTGTTGGTGAGGGTGGGTGTAAAATAGACATTCCTATACAGTGTTGACAGAAGTGTAAATTGCTACAATTTCTTTGGAGAGTAATTTGGAAATAATTTAAAAATATCCTTTGGCCCAGCAAATCTTCTTGTAGGACTTTTCTTACAGGCATGTTCTCACATGTGCACAAGAACACTGCAGAGTTGTCGGTAACAATAACAGACTAGACACAACTTAAATGCTCTTCAAGAGGGAGGTGGAAACAGATACTGTGACACAGCCATACAGCAGAATACTAACCAGCTATTAAACAAAATGAGCCAGATATGTGGAGCAAGAGAGAACAATCTCTAAAACGTGATTATATCAACAAAGCAAGTATGCACAGCATACAACCATTTGTGATTAAAACAGGGTGGTAGAGGACAAGGGGGAGACAACAAATACACGTTTGTGTATCTGTAGACTATGGAAGAACATAAAAATTCCAGAAAGCACTAAATGTGTCTGTGTCTGGGATGGGGAACAGGAGAGATTAGGATTAAATTAGGGAGGGAAGGAGACTTAACTTCTACTTCTGTAAAAGTATTAACAATCATTATTAAATATCAGTTATGAATAACTGTTATGAAACAGTTATGAAAATATCTTTAATTTCCCTAACATGATGACTAAATCAATATAAAAAGCCAAAAGCTCTTTCAGCACCACATCTAAGAATTTGGTGAATCTTACCTTTCCACTCTTCTATTGTGTGTTCCCTTTCATCTAACTGCTTGTCAGGTATCTTTGGTGGTGGCTGAAAAACATAAAGCAACAATAATTAAGTCAGTTTACTGGGAGGATATAAATTCTTTATAATTATTTGAAATATTAGCCAGACAGAAGGCCTGTAAAACTACATCATAGACCAAGACTGATCAGTCATCAGCAATCTTCTTATGTAGAGAGACTAGTTTTGGAAGACTCCTTCATGACAGGAAAAAAGACTTAAGTTTAACTGTCTTTTTTTCCTTCCAGATTTTGAAATTATCTCATTTTGTTTATATCACAGAGTTGTGCTATGCTTTGGACACACTAATTTGTTTTATAACTAAATTAGGCTGTTTTTCCAAAGCACTCAACATTGTAGGTAATTCTATTTTGTGTAGAAGGTGCTTCAATATGCTCAGTAAGGGCCGGCCCGGTGGCGCAACAGTTTAGTTCGTGCTTGGCAGCCCAGGGTTCGCCGGTTCGGATCCTGGGCGCCCGCCGACTCACTGCTTGTCAGCCATGCCGTGGCAGCGTCCCATATAAAGTAGAGGAAGATGGGCACGGATGTTAGCCCAGGGCCAGTCTTCCTTAGCAAAAAGAGGAGGATTGGCAAGGAATGTTAGCTCAGGACTAGTCTTCCTCACAAAAAAAAAAAAAAAAGCTCATTAAGGTACTTTTCATGCAAAAAGAGAAAAACACCATCATCATTCATCTATATTTTCATTTAAAATTAAAAAGCCTCCTCCAAAACCTAACTTTAATTCTAACTCTGTGAGTACAATATATTCTTCAAACATTAAGAAAAGAACTTACAGCTTCTGCTTCTGAAGGGTCATACCAGACATTGATATACGGGTGCTGGAGAGCTTCATCGACAGAGATCCTTTTAGATGCATCAATTACCAGCATTTTGGATAACAAATCCCTTGCCTGACTGGCTGCAAAAATAATGACGTTAATGTACACATATCTCATAAAGGTTTTTAAATTATCAACAAATTTTAGAAACTTGAAATTATCATTATTAAAAAGTATAAAAAGTAAAAGTATGTTTTATGAAGAATGGATTTTACTATAAAATCAGGTCATACATATGATTAAAAACACAAAATTACAGGAAAAAAAACAACCAAAACTGCACTTTGTTCCACCACCCAGAGATAACTTTGGGTTATGTTCCCTAAGAACATGAACACACACGAACACACACACACACAAAGTGGAATTAAATATATATACTTATAAAAAGTACCTTTAAGTTTGTTGTGTTCCGAGTCAGCTGGGAAAAGTACATCGGGGAAGAGTTTCTCAAAGCTATATCCAGCATATTTAGGTCTGTTTTCCACATAAGTCCTTACTGTTGGTTGTAGTTTCTTCATGAATTCAGGACATGGTGTTCCAAGCTGTTCAATAACTTTATTCCACTGATCAATATCTAATATCAAGTAGCTAAGAAAAATACTCTGTATCTAATGTTCAACACATTAGTCATATCCATATTAAAATAATAAGAAATGGCAATTTAAAAAATCCTAAGAAAGAATGTGGCAGTTATAAATCTTATATCTTATAGCCAACTTGCAAAAGGCAATGACTAGGCGGACAGAAAGGATCAATAAACAAGCTTTGTTAACCTTATTTATTGTGTGTGTGTGTCTACTAATACTGATTTTACCACAAAAATGGAAGCTTAAAGTCACAAATGCTAAATACAAATGATAAGTGACTCAAAGAATAATGACAATTACTACCCATAGGGACTCTAAATGTAAACTGTACACAATTCTAGAATACAAAATTTGCCCTTTTTTCCAGCTTATCAGAAAATCTGACTGCATTTCCTAGAAGATAAGAAATATTTCTTATCATCTGTCCTGCTTTTATGAGTTTTCTGTACTAATGAAAAATAACTAGTAGCAATAAAAATGATGTCTTTGATAAAAGCAGCATTTTCTTTTGCCATTCTTTATTTAGCTTAGGTTAATAAAATTTTTTTAAAGCTCTAAAACTTAAGAAAACGACTCAGTATTTCAGTAAGTTGTAAGGTAAGGATTCCCTGGTGTCTTTCTTCCTAGTCTTTACACTCCAAGTCTTCCCTGCATACTAAGACCTAAAACTTTTTTATTGTAACCCAGTGAATATGGCTTTTCCCGTTCCTCCTCCTACAACAATTCTAAGTGTTACTAACTGATAAACACATAACAGATCACTGTTAATATAAATATTAAAAGCAGTCAGATGAACAAAAAGCATGAACACAAATCTATTCATCACCATATAAAACTATTAACTGCTGAAATTCTCAGATGAAAAGATCAGTATGTTATGCTGAGTAATGAGACAACAACCAAAAGACAGAAAAAGCACAAAACATTAACAAAAAAGGAGGTGGGGGGGGACAAAACAAAAGGATGACCAGAAGCAACAGACAATTCCAAAATTCTTAAGTCCTAAGTACTTCCAGACTTACTCAAGCGTATAATTATTAGAAATTTTTAATGCAAGCCATGATTTTTGATTTAGGATAAATAAATCAACTCAAAGCCAGCAAGTAATTGTGGATAATTAACTTGAGCAGTTTTCAGAATTAACATACGAAACAACCAACAAGTGAGGGAAAGGAAAGTCTACGTCAAATAGCAGGTGGTATTTTGAAAGAGTAATTTAACAATAATATGTATTATTAGGGAGAGACAAAATACATTATACCTAACCAAGCTGAAGTGCTGTCATACATTTTGACCTTTAGAAACTACATCTTAGGCCAAAGATAAGGATACGATCTGTACCTGGGAACAAAACACCACCTTTGATCATTTCTCCCATGATGCACCCAACTGACCAAATGTCAACTGAAAACAAAATGCAATGACATTAACATAAAGATTTTGGTTAAAGTAAAAGAAAATATATAAACATTAAAAAAAAAAACACGCACAGCATGTATACTTTAAAATTATAGAAAGCGTATAAAATAAAAATGAGTGAGAGTGAGTGTGCTCTAACTACCAGCAGAGACTGTATGTCCTACTGCCAGATGCAGCCTACAAATAGTTCAGTTTCTAATCTTAGCAATTTTTGAACTATAACAGCCACAAACTTTACGTCTGTTTAAGAAAACCCGTAAGTATGAATGCACCATATTCATTTTCATTAGAGAACATAAGGAAGTTCATCGCCTAACTAATTAAACTGCTGCAGCAGCACAAGGATACAGTCCCTTCCTGGAAAGAGGATTTTGTGGCAAACCATTTCTCCCATAATGCACCCCACAGACCATAAATCCACTATATGTTTGCAGCACAAAAGAAGGAAAAGCAAAGCAAAAGGTTGTTAAAATCAAAGAAGCATAATATGACTGCATTATATAAAAACTGCAAAACATCACAAAAAGAAAAAAGTGATTTTAATTTTAGCTAATGGAATAATTTAAAACACAAAATATTTTTCAAAAGTCTTGATTCACAAAAGCAAATGTGAAGTGTGGCCTTTAACTACATATCTAATTTTAAAGTGAGAGCTATGCACAGAAATCACATAATTAAAAAACCTATATATTTTGTTCCTGAAAATTTGTTTATAAAATATGAAATAGAATCAAAAACAAACTTTGTAAATAAGAGTGAAAATGTATATGAGGTAGCACAATTTAAGAAATAAAATCTTGATACCATTTTGAGGTTCAACTGTGCATTATACTCTCTCTTTAAGTCAAATAAAAGAAAAAAGCATGAGCAGAAATAATCTAGTATACTAAAATATTTAACAGAAAGAATGTGTTTCTATGAGTAATTACAGTTAAAAAGTTAATCTAAAGCTCTTCAAACTGGATTTCATAAATTTATTTATGATTTGATTATTCTGAATTGAAAGTCATTTATTTTCTTGGCAAAGTCATGCTACATTTACCCCATTATCCCAAAAGGAACAAGTGCACAGAGAATGAACCAACAGTCAATTAAGAAAACTTAGTAAAAGAAGTATATTTCATATGTTTTCCACCTAAAGGTTTTTAAACCCATAAAACCAAACTGCTTTTGGTTTAAGAAGTTAGTTTTGGCTGGATACAGGATGAAAATTCCCACAGATTTATCATCTACAAAGAGTCTCCTAGTCAACTTACTGACTTCATCAACTTTAAATGGGAGCTTGAATCAATGCTGAAAAGAATCTGCTGGATAGAGAAACAGGCAGTTTGGGGATCTCCACCTGTTTCATTAAAACTAACAACACACCTGATATTTTATATCTTTGGGTTTGAAAATCAGAGAATAGCAGTTGCCAAGAAGAAGGGAAGAATGAGCAATTTAAAAGGGAAAGCCTCAGAAACTTACATTTGTTTTTGAAGTTTGAAGGCCCAAATTCTTTAACAGCAAAAGAGGAAAAGGGCAAGAATGGCTGTTAGAGAGCGATGCACCCTTTATCCATGCTGGAGGACTCGGGAAATTAAAGTCTGTACTTTCTAACATACTCATAAGGAGACTGCCAGTTTATCAGAATCTTAGGAGCTAAATTGGAAAATAAATTTTGGAAATTCTTTGGAACTAAAGTTTCTCTAAAATTTCATATTAAAATACATACAAATCTTTTTATATTATGGTATAACAACTTTCAAGGACAAAACTGTAGAAGAAAAGTTAATATTCATAAAATCAG
This sequence comes from Tapirus indicus, assembly GCA_031878705.1. NCBI lineage: Eukaryota > Metazoa > Chordata > Mammalia > Perissodactyla > Tapiridae > Tapirus > Tapirus indicus. Next base: position 80,763,828 of record CM062921.1, read on the forward strand.
TTCAGAAAAAAAATTTTTCCAGGGTTTTCATTTTTGACAAAAATCTATTACTATCAATTTCCCTATAGATGCTATAGAGAGATTTATTTAAATTTCCAGGACACAACTTATGTAGGTAACCTTAAGAAAAACATTTTTAAACAGATTTTGAAAGCTGCAAGCATGAGAGAAGATACTGTCTGGGTCAGTGAAGACTTTCTCAGAACATGATGAGCCTGATTCATACACAAAACTAGCTTAGTCTATTAGGCAGTTTAAATATATTCCATTATATCACACTTTCCAAAAAGCTCTGAGGTAGCTTGCAATAAAAGACAGATAAAACAAAGCTGTTAAAGCAGGTAGGGGTGGGAGGGGTGTCACTAAAAGAAAGAAGTTCTTAAAACAAAGCTGTTAAAGCAGGTAGGGGTGGGAGGGGTGTCACTAAAAGAAAGAAGTTCTTACGTTTAACCTTACTGGCTAGTGTAGTTATCATGATTAAGCATTACATTTGACTCAGTTTCCTGGGGCAAAAAAAAAAGGCAATGAGGTGATCTACATAATTCTTATCTTAAAGACAGGAAAGCAGGTCAATTCTTTATATATGATAGTTTTTCTTGGTCTTAATTTCTGGTAGAGAGCTATCTCCCAAGATTACATTTATAGGACACTGAGTGACACTCCACAATATCTGTGACAATCAATGGTTTTACAGCAAATTCAAAAGCAATCTTCATGCAGATCACTTGAAGTAGTGAAGTATCAATTCTCAAAAAAAGAATGAGTCTAATACTAAATCCAGCTTACTGGAATCTATAGGGTATAAGACAATTTCAGGGAGAGCAAGAAAAAAGAACTGCATGTTTATTTAAGAACAAAATAATAATAGTAAATATTTAAAGTGTTTTTTTTTAATTAGCTCAGAAAAGAAAAGGAAATTAGGCTAAAATCCTCAGTCGAATGTTATCTTTTATAAAAAAGAATCCTGAATGTTGACTTAATACAGCTTCCTGATTCAAACTGTACTGCTGTTCCAGATTCCTTACTAGAAAAAATGTCTAGGTCCTATTCTAGGGAGTATTTTGAATGAAGTTAACCATATTTAAAAAGTTATATTCCAAGTCAATAAAATTCTGTGCAGACTTATTCATTTCCTAAATGTCTGAGATTAAACAAAATTTCTTAAATTAAGTATAAATATATGTATGTATATGTATAAAATTTTTTTAAATTCATGAAATACATGCCTGATAATCTTCTTCAAACTTGACTCTAAATATACCCACATATATATATATACTTAAATATACCCACATATAATAATGTCATTTCTTTAAGGCTGGACACAAGGCTTTGATGAAACACTGTTTCCTCCAAAAGGTCACCTTCATTAATTATCCATCAGCTTTGCAGAATGGCCTTATAGTAGCTCTTAAAGTTTACACTAACTGCTACTGCTGTTAACTTTAGTTTCATGGGTTTGGAAATATATGCAAATATCACTAAAGCAAACTAGGATTACTACTAAAGATAAACTGTCAGTCCAGTATATACTTCCTTGAACCCAACCCATGTTAGAAATGCTCATTTTCAAGTTACAGGCAAGCAAATGGCATATATTTTGTTTCAGGGGCCATGGCAACAAATTCTTCATCCAATGGTAGTGTTGATGGTTATGTATTTGTATTTAAATAAACAGGGGCCCCAAGTTTTTCCAAACACTTATGACAAAATTTATACTTTCCAACTCTTGATGAACATTTCAGTGATACACGTTTAACTCTACGCACTTCAGCTTAAATATTTACACAAGAAATCTGATAAAATAAAAGCAAATAAATCAGAACAGTTTTTCAAGTAAATAGTGTTTGCTGACCGTTTTCTTTGTAGCCCATCCCTAGGATGACCTCAGGTGCTCTGTAGTAGCGAGTCACTACGTAAGGTGTCATCATAAAACTAGTTCCTGCAGTCCTGGCCAGTCCAAAGTCAAGAATCTTCAAAGTGCAGTCTGATTTTACTACTATATTACTGGGCTTTAAATCCTTCAAAAAGTAAAAACAAAAAATTACTGCTATGACACATATAAACATGTTGCAGTTCTCAAGTTACCAGATCACTTGCAAAACAATTCATACCAACTGTTCATTTCCCTCACTATAACTGATGGCACTGCACAGATTCATCGTAATAGGCAAATTTGACAAATTAGTTTGATGGCATTTTAAATTTATGAATACATACAGTTATTAGAGAAGTTAGTAATGTTTTACTTGCTAGAAATAATGATTACCTAGAAATTTTCAATAAGAACTATTATGGTAAAAGAAAAAGAATCATAAGTTAGCATTTATTTTCACTTGTATACTGAATTATCAGCATTAAAAAATCTCATTTTAAAGCCACAATAAGCTTTATATAGATATTATAAATCAACAATGGGCCATTCTATGTCAATCCAAGCAAATGATATTTGATCTTTCAAATGGGTAGATAGATGTTCGATTCTAAAAGACCAAAATAGTCACTATCAGTCTTTCCATCACTGATTTCCCACCTGAAATCACACAAATTTGTTGATAAAATTTTTGCCTGCCAGTAGAGATAGGATATCACAGTCTTGGTGCCACTAAACCTTATGATTATTTGCTGTTGATGCTACTAAAATAATGTCTTGGTGAAGAATTTTCCACTTAACACCAACCTTAAGGAATTTTGTGCTATGATCATTAAAAGGAAGGTAGCAGCATAAACACTCACGGCTTGAAAAACAATACACTTTACCTGTTAGCTCTGATGAATCCTATTATGAACCAAGAGACCAAAGAAAGCAAGCATATATCCATAACACAAACAGCCCATTACTGGTACTGAGGTGCAGTACATACACTGAATACTAGTGATTAATACAAGAGAAAAAAAGGCTGGCCTGAAACAGTGGTTACTTTTGTAATGCCTACATTTAGAAGGCACGTACGTTCTTTTTAGCGTATTTTGCTAGGCAATCTTGGATGGGTTTAGAAGACATGTAATCTAAGGGCTTTACCAAATTAAAAACATATCGATAGGCTCAGTGAAAGAGGAGATGAAAATTTTCATTACTGCTATTCTGTAAATATAACATTGCCACTATTTCTAAAATACAATAACAGCAAAATAATACTTCACGTTCAAGAATAAATATTATAAGCTTTGATACTACCTCAACGTCTACTGTGATGGTTCAAGATTAATGGCTCTTTATACTACTGCATTCTAGTCTAGAAATAAAGATTCCAACCTTAAATATTTTATTTTGGAAAAATTAAGAGCAAAATACAATTTTTTTAGGAGTAGATATTTTGGTTAAGAAAAAACAAACTGTCAAAAAATGCCTCGAAGAATATTACCTGAAATTCATCCTTATATATCAATACGTACCTTTCTACAGATGTTAGCAACATTGCTAACTATACATGAGAAGAAAATATGAATTTGTATGACTTCGTGGCAGAGTTAGTAGAACTAACCTAATATTTCATCTTCTCCCCCACATTTTTCCAGCCTCCTCACAGTCAGGCCTCGCCTAACTGTGATTAGTTCTAGTCAATGGGATGTGAGTGGGAGCAAAGGATAGAAGGGCCAGTGCACAACACCCTGTTGTCTCTTCTGCTTTGGTGATTAGTAACATTCCAGATAGTGGACCCTCTGTTAGCCTGGGTTGCTGAGCATCCATGTAAAGCAGAGTCCTCACCCCACCATGACCTGCACTGGACATGCAGTGTGGGAAGTAAACCTTAGTTGTGTTAAGCCACTGAGAATTCAGGGTTTCTTTGTTACCTTGGCATGGCCTAGTTGTGATATTGTGATTTATAGTAAGAAATATATACTTGGTCTTTGTCCCAATTACTGGCACAGAGCTCTTAAAACCCTTGGAATTTCCTAAGTGATAAGAGTAACAAAGGTGATAGGAGTGCTTTTGGTTATTCATAAGAAGTCCCTTTCAACTACACCTGAGTTTATTTATGTTATTGAGTTGACTTCTGGAAAACCCCAAGGGATGGGAGCTGGTTGCCAGAGGAACCAAGAAAGTGATTAGAGGGTTGGAACTTTCAGCGCAACCGCCCAGACTTCCTGGGAGGGAAGAGGGGCTAGAGATTAAGTTGAATCACCAAACGCCAATGATTTAATCAATCGTGGCTATGTAATGAAGCCTCCATAAAAACCCAAAAGGACTGGTACGGAGAGCTTCCGGGTTGAGGAACATGTGGAGGTGCTAGGAGAGTGGCACCCCCAGAGAGGGCATGGAAGTTCCACACCCCTTCCCACACACCTTGCCCTACGCATCTCTCCATCTGGCTGTTCCTGAGTTATGTCCTTTGTAATAAACCAGTAATCTAGTATGAGTAATATGTCTTCCTGAGTTCTGTGAGCCACTCTAGAAAGTTAAACCTGAGGAGAGGGTCATGGGAACCTCCAAATTATAGCCAGTAGGTCAGAAACACAGGTAACAACCTGGACTTGTGACTGGCATCTGAAGTGGGGGTAGTCTTGTGGGAATGAGCCCTTAACCTGTGAGATCTGATGCTATCCCAAGGTACATAGTGTCACCGACTAATTGCCCCAAGGAACTCAAAGGTGGGCTCAGATGCATTTAACTGTTTAAGAGAGGCAATCACCAACCACCCTGAACCACACCAAGCCTCACCACAAGAGCAAGGCCTAGGTCCTTTGCCTCATTTTTAATGCTAAAATCTCCTCTCTGGGAAGAGCTTAGGTCTTATTACCATAACCTGCAATGTCTGTGGAAGCATGTTTTCCAACTGAGCCTGCGCAAGCAAATGCCCACCTCTCCCTTTTGAATATTCATTCCCCATCTGAAATAAAAGGCCCCTGCTTCCCTTTGTTCAGGAATAGCCACACCTTTGGAAATGATTCCATGTGGCCTCCTATTTGCCGCAAATAAGTTCTACTTTGTATGACAACTATTTCTGGTCAAGAATCTGATTTTTAACTCTGCCAGGAGGCGAATTCACTTTTGGTTCAGTAACAATAGTGTCAGAATTGAGTTAAGCTGTAGGACACCCAGCTGGGGTCCAGAGAATCTGAGAATTGTTTGGAGTGGGAAAAACTACCACACATCTGGTGTCAGAAGTAATATGGTAGTAGTGTGATAGTAAAGGAGACACAGAATGTTTTCCCTTGACACTAGTCTATCCTAACACTGAAATCGGTGCCAGGAGTGGGTGTTACTATTATAAACACAGGATCATAGCTAAGCAGTTAAGCAGCAGGGAAACTAACACCAAAGGTTGGAAAGGTGATCCAAGTTATATAGTAGCAATACATCTCATGACACTTACCTGCAATAACTTGGAAGACACAGCATCTGCATAATGAACTTGAAGCTCTAGAACAGGGGTTGGCAAATTAAGGCCTGCCTGTTTTTGTGAAGAAAGTTTTATTGTAACACAATCACACTCATTCAACTACCTACTGTCAAGGGCTGCCTTCGTGTTACAATGGCAAAGTGGAGTAGCTATAACAGAGACTGTATCACCTGCAATGCCTAAAATACTTTCTATCTGGCCTTGCCTTTACAGAGAAAGTTTGCTGACCCCTGCTCTAGAAGAAGAGATTGAAAAGCAAAACTTTACTAGTGTGTGTTGGTGGCTATTGGCCGCATTTGAAAGAACTGGCCACTTTAAAAGTAGAAATTAAAGGGAACAGAGTCTAGAATTTCAGGACCTTGCCTTTTTGGAAAAGCTAAATGCTAGTAGACCCTTCAAAAAAACAAAGATGGATTGTTCTGCAAATATCTGCCCCTCCCAGCCCAGTATACTATTGATACTTATTGATGGGCCTAATTAGATGACTTGTTTCGGCCAATGGAATGTGAGGGAATGTGAAGTTCACCAAATCCGAAGAGAGGTTTTAAATGTGCTTGCTTGATTTAGCTTGGCTCTCACTCTTCTATCTTCCACCATGAGAAAAGGGTGCGCCCCAGGTAGGCACTCCTTCAGCCTGGATGCTGAAACCTGAACACTGAACCTGACCCCATGATCTGGGGCAGTGCCACACAGCCAACCTGCAGACCCCTGAACAAGCAATAAATGTTGTTTTAAGCCACTGATACCTTGCATTTGTTTCTTAGGCATCATTTTCACATAATAATTCTGAAAGCCCTTGAGGGAAAAAGACCTGCAAAATCTTTCAATTAATGACAATACCTTAGACTTGCCAACAGAAGCCTGAAAGCTTAAAGGCAGACATTAAGTCCAGAAATATAGAGCCAGTGAGCTAATAAATGTGCCTGGAAAAGAACTGCAGTTAAAAAGATAAGAAGCCTCCTAAGTTTCTGAGAGAGCTGTACTATCAAAAAACACCTAATTCTGTGACTGTTTTAGCCTTAAAATAGTGGTTCTCAATTCAGGGCAATTTTGCCCCCAGGGGATATTTGGTAATGTCTGGAGCCACTTTTGGTTGTCACAGCTGGAGAGTACTATTGGCATCCAGGAGGTAGAGGCCAAGAATGCTGCTAAACACCCTACAGTGCACAGGACAGCTCCTCAAAACAAAGAATTATTCATCCTAAATGTCAATAGTGTCTAGGTTGGGCCCCCAATCTTTTTCAGATAGGAAGCTGAGAAAGCTGAGCAGCCCCCAAGGAGAACATATTTTCTAATGTGTCAGCGAAGGAGATGGGGTGGCCAGATAATTTGGTCATTTTAGTTCCAATGTTTCTGGACCAAAAGGAGCAATGTCTGGATTTGAGGTAGAGATTACTATCTATCACTTGGAGCTAAATATCTTGATAGACAAGGACTTAGAGTTCTCTCCCCTAAGGAGCGGGTGACTATGTACTAGGTGTGGAATGAAAGGAGCAAAGGAATGTCTGATAATCAGAAAGGCAGACTGTGGCAGAGATTGGTGCTCACTACCATTCTGAAGCCCGCCTCCTCACATTTCCCAGTTCCCTTGCAATTAGGCAGGTCCTTATGATGAGTTCTGCTAATGGGCTGAGAGCAGAAGTGATGAGTGTCCCTTCCAGGCCAAAGCATAGAAAAGCCAGTACACACCACCCAGCTTTCTCTTCCTCTGACACAGTGACCAGCAACTATATAGATGGTGGAGCCTCATTCAGCTTGGGTCTCTGAGTGACTATGTGGAATTCCATCCCCCACCCTGACTTGTACTGAACCCCTAAGGGATGAAAGTTCAGGTTATATTACCAAGTGGCAATCTCAGACCAGCAGAGATATTAGCTTAGGGTGAGGGGAATTTAGAATGAGCAGCAGAGCAGACATGAGCATCAATTGTGGCCTCAAGACCAGCTGCAGAAGTGGGTACTATAGCTTATCCCATTAAACTTCTTATAAGCTAACTCATGGAACAGACAGCAAATAAAATCCTGGAGGACCAGTTTCCAGAGCTTACAGTATGAAGGAAGTGGGAACAAGTGGCACCAGGAATGGCCTACAGTGGGTGCTGTGATGCCTACTCTGATTCCTGGTTCAGGACTGAGGCACTCATTCTTTCAGCTGCCAGCAGTGTTGGCTGCTGACAGTTTTCAGCAAATCTCTCTCTAGGAACTGCCCTCAGCTACAGAGAGCCACCTTTTCCAAGGTCATGATGCTCCCCAGGGCAAAAGTCTGGTTGAGTCACCAGCTCAGGCCTCTGGAGTGATTGCATCTAATTCAATTTCTCCCTCTGTCCATTTTTACTTCCTTTACTCCCCTACATGTTGATTCTGAGGAGAGTCCCCAATAAACTTCTTACACATATATCTCCATCCCAGAGTTTGTTTCCCAGAGATGCTGACCTAAGATAAAGGTTTATTATTCATCATAGGTAACAGGTCCCAGTGTGTCTCTTATTAGCTCAAATTTACTATGTACATTTTCTACAGTTATACTGTATTTTGACCACCCTATCTATCTATACTAAGGGAGGATGTTAGAATATCCCAATACTATTGTGTCTGTGCAAGTCTTCTGTTTTCTGCAGTTTAAACTTTGTGTACTGCAACTCTACTCCATGTATAAAGTTCTTGACAGTTATTTATCCAAATACCCTTCATTCTATAAAAAGAATGCTTCCTCCCTGGCCCCACCATATTCAACTTCACCTGATTATACAGAGTTATCCTTGTTTTCATGTTTGCATTTTCCCAGTACATCTTTGCCAATGCCTTTGCTTTCAGCCTTCAGAGGTTAGCTACAACCGTTTGTGTTATAGAAACGTGGTTGTTGTTGTTGTTGGTTGTGGGTGCATGTGTCAAGATTTGATCTTTTTTCATTAAAGGGTTAATCCCATTTATACGTTATGTTATATATTGGTCTTCTATATTACTGTCCTGGTCCAGAGGACAAAGGAAAGAAACAAAAACAAAACCCAGTATTTAACTCGTTTGCTCCACCTCACACAATATATGAATATGGGATGAGGAAGATAATATACTCTCCCATTTAAAGAGATTTCTCTTTTGCTGCTTAAAGACAGCACTAGACAGAATATTATAGCAGTTGCATGTGCACTAGGTAAAGCAATTCAGTTGGAATGACTAAGGATAAGCCTAGATATCTCAGATACATAATTATCTTAAAATACGTAATTTGCACACAAGTCTATATATTTATTATATGAGTTAGGTTTTTTTGATACAAAGTAGCTCATAAGGAAGACATAATTCCAATGAATTAAATAATTTTTCAAGAAATTCCTTTCAAATTAGATGGAACACTTTTCAAAGAATAAGCTAGAATTAAAACTAAAATACAAAAACACGTCTACACAAAAACTTGCACACAAATGTTCATGTCAGCATTATTCATTTTAGCCAAAAAATGGTAACAACCCAAATGTCCCTCAAGTGATGAATGGATAAACAACATGTGGTATATCCATACAGTGAAATATTATTTGTCAATAAAAAGAAATGAAGTACTGATACATACATGGATGAATCTTGAAAACATTATGCTAAAAGATGGTATGGTAAAAGAAGTCAGACACAAAAGACCACATATTATATAATTCCATTTATATGAAATGTCCAGAATAGGCAAAAATATGGATACAGAAAGTAGATTAGTGGTTGTTTAGGGCTGGGGGTGAAAGGAACAGTGAAAAATGGGAATTAGAGGCTAATGGGTGCAGGGTTTCTTTGAGGGGGGCAAAAGTATTCTAAAATTAGAATTGGTGATGGTTGCACAACATTTGAATATAATAAATAATACTGAACTGTACACTTTATTTGGGTAAATTGTATGGTATGTGAATTATATATCAATAAAGCAGTTAAAAATGTAGAATACAGGGGCCAGCCTGGTGGCGCAGCAGTTGAGTTAGCATGCTCCGTTTCAGTGACCCGGGGTTCCTATGTTCGGATCCCGGGTGCGGACCGATGCACCACTTGTCAAGCCATGTTGTGGCGGTGTCCCATATAAAGTAGAGGAAGATGGGCATGGATGTTAGCCCAGGGCCAATCTTCCTCAGCAGAAAGAGGAGGATTGGCAACAATGTTGCCCAGGGCTAATATTCCTCATACACACACACAAAAATATATATAGAACACAAAGATGTAAAATACAAATATATAAAAAACACAACTCTGGTGAATACTCAATTTTATATAATTGGTAATGACAGCAGGATATTTTATATATTGCTTCATTTCAGAGCAAAAATAACAGAGTGGAAAGCTCCACAGAAACACCAAACAGCAGAGCAAAAATGATCAGAATAAACTTTTTCAGAAATCTGGAAAATAGTCAAAGGTTTACAACAACCAAGTGAACAGAGAATCAAGAAAAAGCCAACTTAAAAACAAGAGGAAAGACCTGAGGTGTTTTTACTACCCCTTGCCCTACCCATCTCCCTGACTGGGTGGTGGGAAGGGGGTCTTGAAGAAAGCAGCCCGCATTCTCAGTGTGGTCCTGGGCTAGACAGAGGGCTTTTCTTGAAAACACTGTAAAGCAAATGAATAACCCACTCTGCCTGGGACAAAATATTAAAGTTGAGGAAAACAAGACATGAATACCAGCAAGCACACCAACATTTGCATAATAGGAGTCCCAAAAGGAGAGAAGAGAGAAAAAAGGACAGAAAGGATATTTGAAAAAATAATGACTCAAAACTTTCAAATTTAATGAAAGAGACGAATCTACACATTCAAGCTGCTCAGTGAACTCCAAGAAGGATAAAAGCAAAGAGATCTGCACTGAGACTCATTATAATCAAACTGTCGAAAGCCAAAGATAAAAAGAGAATCGAGAGCACCGAGAGAGAAGCAACTTGTCACAAGAGATCCTCAGTAATATTAAAAGCTGATTTCTCAAAAGAAATCATGTCAGTGAAATGACACATTTAAAGTACTGAAAGAAAAAAATGCCAAACAAAAATTCTATATCCAGCAAAACTATCTTTCAAAAATAAAGAAGAAATTAAGACATTTTAAGATAAATAAAAGCTAAAGGAGTTGCTAGTACACCTGCCGTATAAGAAATGCTACAGAGAGTCCTTCAGGTGAAAATAAAAGGACACTAGACAGTATAACCTGAAGCCATATGAAAAAATAAAGAACACTGGTAAGGGTAATTACATAGGTAAATAAAAAGGTCAGTGGTATTGTATTTTGGTTTTCTAATTCCTATTTTTTTCCAATATGATTTAAAAGACAAACGCACTAACTAATAATTACAAATCTATCTTAATGGGCACACAGCATATAAATATGTAATTTGTGACAAGATAAAGAAAGGGGGAAGGACAGATTGTATAGGAACAGAGTTTATGTATACTATCAAAGTTAAAGTGGTAATAATCCAAAATAGATTGTTATACATTGAAGAGGTTAATTTTAATCCCCAAGGTAACCTTTAAGAAAATGAATGAAAAATATACAGAAAAGGAAATGAGAAAAGAATCAAACAGTACACCACAAAAAAGCAATTAAACACAAAAAGGCAGTAATGGAGGAACTGAGGGACAAAAAGATATGATATATAGACAACAAATAGCACTATGGTAAAGTAACTTCTTCCTTATCAGTAATTACTTTACACATAGATGGATTAAACTCTCCAACTAAAAGTCAGAGAATGACAGAAGGGTAAAAAGAAGCATGATCCTACTGTAGGCTGTCTACAAGAGACTCACTTTAAATTCAAAGGCACAAACAGGTTGCAAGTGAAAGAGTGATAGAAGGTATTTCATGCAAACATAAACAAAAAGAGGTGGAACAGCTATACTAATATCAGATAAAATAGACTATAGGTCAAAAACAGTTACAAGGAGCAAAGGAGGATAATATATATTGACAAAAAGGTCAATCCATCAGGAGGATATAACAATTATAAACATATACGTACCTAACAGCAAAGCTACAAAATACATGAAGCACAAACGGACATAACTGAAGTGAGAGACAGACAGTTATACAGTAATAGTTGAAGACTTCTTTACCTTACTTTTGTTAATGGACAAAATAACCAGACAAGATCAGTAACGAAAGAGAGAAGGTGAACAACGCTACAAACCAACTAGACTTAACAGACATATATAGAACACTCCCTCCAAAAACAGCAGAATACATATTTTTCTTAAGTGTACAGGGAACATTCTCCAGGACAGACTATATATTCAAGAAAAATGGAAACTGGAAAATTCACAAACTTGTGGAAATTAAACAACATACTCTTAAATAACCAATGTGTCAAAGAACAATTCACAAGGTGAATTAGAAAATACTTTGAGATAAATGAAAATGAAAACACAACATACCAAAATTTAAGGAACTCAGAAAAAGCAGAGCTCAGGAGGCAGTTTTATAGCTGTTAAAATCTACATTAAAAAAGAAGAAAGATATCAAATCAAAAATCTAACATTCTACCTTATGAAACTAGAAAGAGAAGAGCAAACTAATCCCAAAACAAGAAGATGCCAGGAAATAAGAAAGATTAAAGTACTGATTAACAAAGTAGAGAAGAGAAAAAAAAACAAAGAAAATCAACAAAACCGAAAGATAGTTCTTTGAAAGATCAACAATATTGACAAACCTTTACCTACACTAAGGAAAAAGAGAAGGTGGAAATAACTAAAATTGGAAATGAAATTGGGGACATTACCACTGACTTTACAGAAACAAAAAGGATTAATAAGAGAATACTATGAACAATTGTATGCCAACAAATTAGATAACCTAGATGAAATGAACAAGTTCCTAGAAACACACAATATTACCAAAACTGACTCAAGAAACAGAAAACCTGAATATACCTATAACAAGTAAATAGAATAAATCAATAATCAAAATCTTCCAAAAAAGAAAAGCTCATGGCTCCAGTGGCAAATTCAACCAATCATGTGCATAAGGCTTACTCCAATCCTTCTCACACTCTTCCTAAAAACAGAAGAGGAACACTTCCTAACTCACTCTGAGGCCAGCATTACCTTGATACCAAATCTAGACAAAGACATCACAAGAAAAGAAAACTACAGACCAATATCATCTATAAACACATTGATGCAAAAATTCTCAACAAGGTACTAGCAAAACAATTCCAATAGTATATTAAAAGGATTATACAATATGACCAAGTGGGACTTATCCCAGGAATACAAAGTTGGTTCAATATACAAAAATCAAATAATGTAATATACCACATTAACTGACTCAAGGAAAAATAAACATGATCATCTCGATTGATGCAGAAATGCATTTAACAAAATCCAACACCTTTTCATGATAAAAACACTTAAACTAGGAACAGAAGTTATGTGGTGAAAAATTAATCTTATGTAAAGAGAAGTCTGCCTTTTGCTCTCAGCTACAGGTGATCTCTAGGCTCCTGGAATGTCCTGACTGACAGCAGTGTTTTTGTCTGCCTGGCGGTTTTGGCCACAGTTCAGTCTAATAATGTGATTTATGATTGGGGCTTTGAGACACACATCATTTCCAACTTCTGGAGAAACTGGAGACTGAAGGTATTAGTATGAACCTTAAGAAGAGTTGGAGACTAAAGGTCAGCCAGGCAGGCAGTGTGTGACTGAGCAGAAAGAAAAACTCTGGACACCAAAGGCCTGGGTGAGCTTTCTCGGTTGGCAATACTCTGTGTGCATTTTCATACTCTGTGGCTGGGAGAGGACAACTGACTGAAATCTCCATGTTGAGCATCTCCCAGATTCTGCCCTATGCATCTCTTCCTTTGTTTGGTTCTAACTTGTATCCTTTTGCTGTAACAAAACTGTAATTTTAAGTTCAGTGCTTTTCAAAGTCATCCACATTTCAAATGACATGTGAGTCATTCTAGTGAGTTGTTGATCCTGATGGTGGTTGTGGGGACCCCAAATTTGTAGCCAGCTGGTCTCAAGCGAGGGTAGTCTTGGGGATCTGTGGTTGGTATCTGAAGTGAGGGCAGTCTTGTGGAGTCTGTGCCCCCGACTGTACAATTTGACTCACTCCAATGCAGAAGGGAACTTCCTCAAGCAGATAAAGAGCATTCATGAAAAACCCCATAAGATCATATTTAACGGTGAAAGACTGAAAACCTTTTCCCTAAGATCTGTCCACTTTTGCCACCTCTATTCAACATTTTACTGCAAGTTAAAGCCAGAGCAACTAGGCACAAAGACAAAAAAAAAAGATACCCAAATTGGAAAGGAAGAAATAAAAGTATCATGCAGATGATATGATTTTATATATAGAAAACTGTAAAAAAAAAAAAAATCCAAAACAAAACAAAAACCTATTAGAACAAACTGAGCAAAGTTGCAGGATATAAGATCAATACACAAAAATCAGTTGTGTTTCTGTACATTAGCAATGAACAATCTGAAAGGGATATTAAGAAAACAACTCCATTTATAACAGTTTCCAAAAGAATAAAATACCAAGGAAAAAATTTTAACTAAGGAGGTGAGAGACTTGCACACTGAAAACTATAAAACATTGCTGAAAGAAATTAAAGATCTATGTAATAGACAGCACCGAGTCCCTTCCACCCAAAATCATGTTGAAGCCCTGACCCTTAATGTGACTGGATTTGGAGACAGGGCCCTCATGGAGGTAATTAAGGTTAAATGAGGGTGAGGTCCTAATCCAAACAAACTAGCGTCCTTATAAGAAGAAGAAAAGACACCAGAGCGTGCTCTCTCTCTCTCTCTGCCTGTGAACATGTGAGGACACAGAGAAGGTGGCTGTCTGCAAGCCAGGAAGAGAGGTCTCACCAGAAAATGAATCTGCTCTCACCTTGGTGCTGGACTTCTAGCCTCCAAAACCATGAGAAAATAAATTTCTGTTGCTTAAGTTACCCAGTCTGTGGTACTTTGTTATAGTGGCCCAAGCAGACTAATACAACCTAAGTAAATGGAAAGACATCCTGTGTTCATGAACTGGAATACTAAACATAGTTAAGAAGGCAAAACTACCCAAGCAATCTACAGATTCAATGAAATCCTGATTAAAATCCTAATGGCCTTTTCTATAGAAACAGAAAAGCTGATACTCAAATTCGTACGGAATCACAAGGGACCCTGAACAGTCAAAACGATATTGAAAAAGAAGAATAGAGTTGGACGGCTCACACTTTCCTATTTCAAAACTTACCACAAAGCTACAGTGATCAAGATAATGTGGTGCTGGTATAAGGACAGACACAAAGACCAATGGAATAGAACTAATAAGAGTCCAGAAATAAAATCATATATATATGGCCAACTGATTTTCAACAAGGGTGCCAAGATGTTCAACTGGGAAACTATAGTCTCTTTAATAAATGGTGCTGGAACAACTGGATTTCCACAAGCAAAAGAATGAAGTTGGACCTTTACCTCACACCATATACAAAAATTAACTCAAAATCGGTCAAAGACCTAAATGTAAGAGCTAAAACTATAAAACTCTGAGAAGAAAACATAAGGGTAAATCTTAATTTACCCTTGGACTTGACAGTGGATTCTTACATATGACACCAAAAGCACAAGCAACCAAAGAAAAAATAAATTGAATCTGATGAAAATTAAAAACTTTTGTGCACCAAAGGATATTAAGGAAGTCAAAGGATGACATACAAAATGGGAGAAAATATTTACAAATCACCTGTCTGATAAGGGTGTAGTATCCAGAATACATAAAGAACTCCTACAACTCAACAATGAAAAGACAAACAATGGAATTAAAAAAATGGGCAAAGGGCTTGAATAGACATTTCTCCCAAGAAGATATACAAATGGCCAACAAGCATATGAAAAGATGCTCAACATCATTAGTCACTAGGGAAATGTGAATCAAAACCACAATGAAATACCACCTCATACTCACTAGGATGGAGAATGAGAAAGTCATTAAGTATTGGCAAATATTTGGAGAAATTGGAATCTTTGTACATGGCTGCTGAGCATGTACAATGGTGTAGCCACTGTGGAAAACAGTTTGGTGGTTCCTCAAAAAGTTAAATATAGAATTACCATATGACCCAGCAATTCCACTCCTAGGTAGACACCCAAAAGAACTGAAAACAGGAACTCAAACAAATACTTGAATATGAATGTTCATAGCAGCACTATCCACAAAGCTAAAAGGTGGAAATAACCCAAATGTCTATCAACAAATGAATGGATAAACAAAATATGGTAAATATATACAATAGACTATTATTCAGTCATAAAAAGAAATGAACTAATGATACATGCTACGACATGAATGAACCTGAAAACACTATGCTAAGTTCAAGAAGCCAGACACAGAAGATCACATATTGTACGATTCAATTCATACAAAATATCCAGGAGAGGTAAATCCATAGACACAGAAAGCAGACTGGTATGAGGCTGGGGAGAGAAGGGACTGGGGGGTTGACTGCTTAGTGGCTATGAGGTTTTCTTTTGGGGTGATGAAAATATTTTGAAATTTGATATCAGTGGTGGTTGCACAACGGTGTGAATGTACTAAATGTCACTGAATTGTACGCTTTAAGATGGACAATTTTATGTTACATGAATTTCACCTTAATGACTTAAAAAAAGAATATGATGATAGTTTTTTATACTAACCCGATGAATAATTCCAGCAGAGTGAAGGTGCTTGATTCCACACAGCATCTGATAGAGAAGGTAGGACATTCTTTCATGATCTAGTTCCATCTGAATCACTTGGCAAAGATTTGCATCCATGAGCTCCATGACTATGTAACTTCATGGGTGAAAAAAGATGACAGCTAAAGTGTACAGCAACAATCTAAGAATAATGTAGTAACATAAAATTTTAATTATCACACTTACACATCTTGAAATTCTTCTAGCGATTTCTGTGGTGTGAAAACATTCAAAAGGCCAATTATCTATGGCAAAAGCAGAGAGACAGAAAAATTAGAAACTGCTTAATACTACTTTCATTTTGGAACTTCAAAAACATGGGTTTAAAAAAATATTCACCATCAGTGTAAAATTTTTCACATCTTATGTTCTAAGCTCAAGCAATCTCTTCTATTTTATATATTAAAACTATATGGACAAGGGTTGGGGGTAGGGAGGGAAGCAGAGCCCAGAGGATCTTCAGGGCAGTGAAAATACTCTGTATGATACTATAATGACAGATATATGTCATTATATACCTGTACAAACCCATAGAATGTACAACACCAAGAATGAACCCTAATGTAAATTATGGACTTTGAGTGACAAGACTGTGTCAATGTAGGTTCATTGTAACAAACATACCACTCCAGTGGGGGATGTTGATAATGGAGGAAGCTGTGCATGTGTGTGGGCAGGGGGCATATGGGATATCTCTTGTACCTTCCTCTGAATTTTGCTGTGAACCTAAAACTTCTCTAAAAAAATTAAGTCTTCTAAAAGAAAAATACTATATCAACAGAAGAGCTCCACATAATCCATTCCATTTATGAACACTCAATTATCAAGGACCTATATTAAACAATCCTCTACTTAATTTGTAAGCAAATCTTATAAACCTTCTGCCAGCTCTTATCCAACTCAGTATCTCTATATAATCTCAGCTCTTTACCCCCCGGTTTTTCATAATATTGCACTTTCCCAGTTTTCCTCATTTCCAGCATACTCCACTGGTTCACCCACAGGCATGCCCTCCTTCCCACTATTCTTTTTTTTTTTTTTTTGTGAGGAAGACCAGCCCTGAGCTAACATCCGTCCAATCCTCCTCTTTTTGCTGAGGAAGACTGGCCCTGGGCTAACATCGTGCCCATCTTCCTCTACTTTATATGGGACACCGCCACAGCGTGGCTGACAAGCAGTGCATCGGCGGGCGCCCGGGATCCGAACCTGCGAACCCTGGGCTGCCAAGCGCGGACTAAACCGCTGCGCCACCGGGCAGCCCCTCCTTCCCACTATTCTATCTTTAATCCTCCTCTTTTCTCTATCTGTACCCTTTCCCTGGATGATATTATGTATGTCTTTTTCTTCAAACATGTCTAGGTGGATTATTTCCAAACATGCATTAGAGGTCCTTGCTTAGCCTATGAGTCTCAGATATATACTGCCACTTCACATGGAGTCTCATAAGTAATATAAAATGGAACTCATTATCATTCCTGCTCAAACCCCTTACTTTCCAGAGTGCCTTCTCTTTTACAATAGAAGACTCAGAGTGATTTCTGACTCCTTTTTCAGTAGTTGCACCAAAATAAATGTTTAAAAGAATGCTATCCGATTCTATTGTCAGTCTGAACTTCAACCTCTTCTTTCCATTCCCTGTGCTACCATAGAGGTCGAGGATTCTAACATCTCATCTAGACTGTTCGTGCTATAATCACTTCTAACACTAAACATTATTAGGTTCCCTAACAATGGTTTTCTGCAAATCCAGCTACCATTTTACTGCCGATAATATGGTAAAAGAAAGACTTCATCAGATTACTCACCTCCTCAAAAACTTAATGCCAACAAAAAGATTCCAAAACTCCTTCACAGCACATTCAAAGCTCTCCATGACAGGACATCAACCCACCTCATCTCCTGCTAAGTGCTCTATTAAACTTGATACTTCAGCCATACTAAATTAGTTTAATGAGGTTGTTTTTAAAAATTCTCCATGCCTTTAAACATACTATTCCCTATGCTTGTCATTTACCTACTGAACTCAGTTACCTTCAAAATAGACCTCTTTTGTAGAGTCTGACAACCTCTAGTCCTTGATAGAGCTGAATATTCTCTCTACTTTGTCCCACAATATCTTATATGTTATTATGGCATTTAACACACTGTAGTATAGTCTCACTTTCCTAACAGTCTTGTCCCAACCACACCAGAATCTTTTATTAGAAAGAATTGTGTCTTATTTCCTTTTACAGCACTGGCATATAGGAAAATACCTGACACACATTTCTAAAATGTTTCTTGACAATTATACTTGGAGATGGGAATTTTTTTTAGACTTAAACATCATAAGGACAGAATCTATGTTATTCATCTAAGCATAAAGCTTTGCTTATAGAAACATTCAAATATTTATTCAGTGAATAAATTCAGAAAAATAATTTATAGACCAGAAAGAGTAAAACAAGTTTGTTTAAGATAGGGAAAGTGATAAGAAGAAAGCATCAAGCTGCTCTAAATGAATTCACGTCTCCTAACCAGATGAGCTGCACACTTGTAGACTTGGAGAAATAGTAAAACTGTTCTCATTACTATCTGGGAAATCCTAGAGTAGAAGAGAGGTGTTAATGACGAAAGGCATATAGAGACAGAAAGGAGATTAGTGGTTGCTTAAAGCTGAGAATAACGGAAGATGAAGGAATAAGAGCTAAAGGATACAGGGCTTCTTTCTGAGGTGATGAAAATATTCTAGAACTGAATGTGGTAATAGTAACACATATCAGTGAATATACTAACAACCATTGAATTGTACACATTGAATGGGTGAAGTGTATGGTATGTCAATTGTATCTCAATAAAGCTGTTTTAAAGAGACTGTAACAGACAGCTGTCTTATTTCTCAAAAAGGGAAATAAAGGAAATTACAACAATCATAGACTGGACAGCCAAAAAGAAGTCTAGGACTGATTAAGTGGGTGGTAAATGACTACTTTGAAAGACACAACAATTACTAGGAACAGCTAAAAATTCATTAGGAACTTTACTTCCTTTGGTAAATAAAATAACAACAATGAACAGCAGCAGCAGATCAGAGAAATGCAACCAGATATAGTATATGAAGATTTAAAAAAGGCATTTTTGAAAATGTTTCTAACATCCATGTGAATGAGAAGAATTGGGGAGAGCTGGATAATTTTTATAGTTAGATATGTAATTTTTGCAGTATACCCAAAGGTTGCTAACGAACTAATCCAGCTATCATGAATGCATCCTGAGCAAAACTGGGAAGTGAAGCCAACAAGTGAAAAGTTAGAACAAAGAAGGAAAAAGCAATCCCCAACAGTCTAGGAAGGGGAACCAAATTTCAAATGTGAAATTTAATAGGAAGAAATAGAAAGTACTATACTTATTCCCCAAAACCTAAAGAAAAAGTAAACGATGGGAAACATGTGACCCGTTAGCAGGCAGAATAACTTGCTTAGACAATGTGAGTCAAATGGTGACCTGATTTCCAAACAGGATTATAATGTCCACAGTTGAGAGGAGATAACATGTGTCCGTTCCTCTCAGAGGATTCAATCAGACATGCAGTATCGTGTGCTAGGTGAGATATCAAAGTGCATTCAGTGATAAGGGACCGAACTGAAAAGGAAAGTCAAAACCATCTATGAACAGAGTGGGAAAGACACAATATTAATGTACTTAGTACATTCACTTAAAATGGTTAAGTTCACTTAAAAATGGTTAAGATAGTAAGTTTTATGTTATGCATATTTTACTATAATAAAAAAAAAAGAGAAAAACCAAAGATATTTAAGACCAAAAAGAGATGATCTGTGCAGAACGTGAAACTGTTGAAAAGGCAAGACATTATAAAAACATCCATCCATCTGGGAGTGGAAAATTTCCATTACCAATCCTGGTTTCCCTATATCTAGTTTTACATTCATCCACTGAACAAATACGTTTTGAGCACCTACTCTGTGCCAGCACTCTTCTAGGTGCTAAGCGTCCTGCCTGAATGGATGTGTGCCACTCCGACTAGAGAGTTAAAAGCATGTGAAACAAGCTTTCCATGCCCTCCATTTAGTCAACGGAACCATCTTTCTTTGCAGTCACCCAGGCTCAGGAGGCAGGAGTCATTGGTCATCACCCCAGTGCAAAACTAAGGCAATGCTACTACCACCATCGCCATGAAACAGGCTACAAAGGGCATGAGCAGCTTTATCTGAGGGCAGGAGGCCACCAGCAAAAATGACAAGCAACATGCCTGGCTCCTGTCTAGAACAAGAATGGATGAGATAACTTCTTCCCCGTCACTGACTGACTTTAATCTTGATCTCTGTGCCTTTTTTAATGTTATCCTCAACAGAAAATCACCAGTGAATATTGATATCACTTAAAGAGGAGGGAGTGGGGTAGGGAGAAATGATTTGAATTTTACATCCAATGTTATCAAATAAAGTTCCAGTGTCAAAGTACAATGGGAACAATTTCATCTCTGTGCTAAGGCTCCAATTTTCTGAAATGTCAGCCTGACAGAAAACAAAAAGCAGAAGATGAGATCAAGCCTAAATAAAGTTCTTCTAAAATATCTACCTCTTTAAAACTTCTTTTGCAAATTAAATCTCAAAAAATTACACAATCTAAATTTCAGAAGTCGTTTTTCTTTTGATATAATTTAATAAAGTTGAGAAAAAATTCACACTGTAGGTACATATCCCTTTTTAACAATATTTTAATCCAGAAGAACAATTTAAATATTTTAAAAGGTTTTGATAGTCATATATTCATGAACAAATCTTGATTTCATCTATACTTAAGAAATTTTCTAAAATGTTCACTTACATTTTTGTGATTAACACATTTCATAAGAACTAGCTCTCTGTAAGCCCGCTTAGCATGAGTCTGATTCTGAAATGGCCGGCTTAGCTTCTTGATTGCAACATTTCTTTCAAGAATGGCATCATAAGCTGCACTGCAATAAGAAATTCAAAAACAACAAAAAACCTTAAAAATCTGCAAAACTAAATTTATGAAACATTCGTGCAGATTCCTCACTTTCTACAAAGATAAATGCAATTGGATCATTTTCAGTCTTTGATGTACAACATGTTTCTTCTATACCTATTACAGCATATTCCAACAACATATAGCATGGTTAACTGTTTCTTAAAATGCTAATGGATTCAAAGAGACTATGGACTGTGAGGACAGAGACTCTGCTCGTTCATTGGGTGTCCTCCAAGATCCACATAGCATACAATGGGCACTCAATGCACAAATGTTTAATGAGTACAGATGGTCATAAATCTACTCAAAATATTTGCTGAAGAATTCTACATAAGTACATCACTTCCACCCTCTCTGGACACAGCAAAATGAATACAGAAAGAGGAAGGTACATACAGAGGTATCAATATGAAAGATTATAACATAAAAAGTAAGCACTTAAAAATTTGTTTTGGAGGAGGAATTAAAAATCAAGGTGTCTAGGGGCTCGCCCGGTGGCGTAGTAAAGCTCACGTGCTCCGCTTCAGCGGCCCGGGGTTTGCAGGGTAGGATCCCAGGTGTGGACCTACACCACTCATCAAGCCATGCTGCAGCAGTGTCCCACATATAAAGCAGAGGAAGATGGGCAAGGATGCTGGCCCAGGGCCAATCTTCCTCAGCAAAATAAATAAATAATCAAGGTGTTTATAAATATGAATGTTAGATTTCAGGACATCAGAAGCTGCTTCATAACTGTTAATGAAACACCTATAATTCTGAGAAATATGACATCATACTCATTACTTTTCATATCTTCCTCTACCGTATGACACTGACCAAACAGTACCTTTTGCAAATGACAGGTCAGAGAAAGTAAAGCACAAATAAGGTAAAATGCCTTAAAATTATAGAATATTATGATTGAAAGGGATTTTAAAAATCATTTGGATTCACCACCGACTGATACAGAGCCAAAGGTTAAGTAATTTGCCCAAGGTTAGCCAGAAAGTCAAAAGCAAAGCTGAGACTAGAAGACTAAGACATGAGGTCACGCTTTTCATACTGGATCACCTAACATACTATAAAAGACTATTTCTGTTTATGTAATATTTAGAAAGTTAGTGTCTTGATTAAAATTATTCTTTCACCAAACTAGAAATTTGAGTTTGTTTTGTAGCTATCTCATTATATCAAATGTAGTGAGGAAATATATATATTAAGAAATTGGTACTGAGTTGGCATAAATGGACAAATCTACACATTCTATACATACTATGAACTATTGCCTATATACATATACTTACACATACAGATACGTCCTTCCCAAATTTAAAACAAAACCCCAAAACATTAGAGGGCATGCAAAATGATTAGGAGTTTGGACTGTTTCAGATAAATCATGTTTTATTTTTAACCATTAAATTCATCCCTATTCATTTTTTATCTGCTAAATCAGAGCTATATTTCAAACTCTAAAAGTTCAAAAGTATCTCAGTAGGTACACTATTTTGTAACCAAGTAAATTAGATTTCTAGTTG
Organism: Tapirus indicus; assembly: GCA_031878705.1. Classification (NCBI taxonomy): domain Eukaryota; kingdom Metazoa; phylum Chordata; class Mammalia; order Perissodactyla; family Tapiridae; genus Tapirus; species Tapirus indicus. The sequence continues at coordinate 80,786,387 of CM062921.1, forward strand.
TTGATTCTTAACCTTGCAAATATTAGAAACATCTGTTTTGTTTGGGGATTCAGAGACTACAATTCAGACTCAATGAATCTTTTTATCTATGATTTGGGAACAAAATAATGTCTTTTTTTTAAAAAAAAATTAAGTTCTTCAGTTGATTCTGATAGTAACACAATAGAGAATTCAAAATGTTTTTTAATATTTGTCTATTCCATAGTAATCTTTTCGGAAAAAAAGGTAAAAATTGGAACATATTTATTCCTTAGGACTAAGGCTGGTTAAGATGGCTTAAGGACCCTTCTAGGGTAATTTTTTTTTTTAAATTCTGGTATACAAGTTTCAAAACGCACTTACCTGAGGATAAGTGAAGGTACAGAAACATTAATATGTTTTTAAACACTATTAAGTATTTTATAAACAATATATTCCTAACCACCACCATGTAAATTAGGTGGAAAAAAAAGGCTTAGAAGTGTTCATTTGCCATGAGTCATCTAGTTAGTAAATCAAAGAGCTAGAATCTGAACCAAGAGCTGGCTTTCAGAACCCCTCCCATATCACAATTTTTTACTCTCCTATTGATAGATTTGATGCTGTTACCAACTGCATTATAACTGATGCTGTAAAGAATAGCCCTATGTATAGTCTCTTTGTATACATGTGCAATTTTTTTTTCCTAGAACCTGGGAGAACTGGAGGATCATAAACACTTATGATTTTTTTCTTTTTGCTGAGGAAGATTCACCCTGAGCTAACATCCATTGCCAATCTTCCTCTTTTTGCTTGAGGAAGATCTGGCCTGAGCTAACATCTGTGCCCATCTTCCTCTATTTTGAATGTGGGTTGCCACCACAGCATGGCCTCTGATGAGTGGTGCAGGTTCGTACCTGGGAACTGAACCCAGGCCACTGAAGTGGAGCATGCCAAATTTAACCAATAGGCCATGGGGCCAGCTCACTTATGATTTTTAAATAGATTCCGAAACAAATCTGGTTCAAGAAGAGGTAATAAAGATATAATTATGCTTGAGTGAGGCTTAGAATTCCCTAAAACACTAGCTTATTATGCTAACTTAGTGATCTAAAATCATTAGCAGAACTGTCCCAAAGAACATTTTGCATTTCAGTTTATACGGAATTAAACTGATCTATAAAGCCCAGGTCTTTTGTAGAAATTAGCTTGTAAATCAATTTCAGATACATATGAGTTTTGAAACATATATAGTTGAGATGATATTAGCTGACTTCATTCCCCAGTGTAAAATAAGATTTCTGAATTTCCGGAGTTTCATTACAGTGTGAAAGTGATGACTAAGTGAAGCTTATTAAACAATTACCTATGGCAATAAATGTATACACGAAATTAACAAGCATGCCTCTTATTCTTTCCTGACATAGATATTTGTCTTAATATGACTTATGACCAAGTATTTAATCATAATTTATACTTAAAGATAGCAGTGATTTAAAAAGATATGTTTTATAAATAATAATAAAGACCATTAATCCTAGAACAAAACTACTTACTGTGTTATAGATTTCATTTAAATTTTGTAGTTTTAATTTAATTTTTTGAGGCAAGTTAACTATTTACCGAGGTATGTATATTACGAGATGAGAAAAGACAGTAGTTAATGATTCTTTGCTTAATTTTTGGAAGTAAAAACTTACCATACTATTCCTTGAGCTCCTGAGCCTATAGGTTTTAAATTCTGATATCGTTTCAGGACTGTGAATGTAGAATCTCCAATCTCTACACTATAAAAATTGCTGTCACGTTTGCTTCTGCTCATGATGGCAAGCAATTAATTTAATGGCTTCATCCAAAAATTCACTGAGAAGCTGCAAAATGGAACAAAATGTGATGTTAACAAAATGAATTTGTTCAGTCTTAAAATTTGAGTCCTTGCTCTGTTCACTGATAGTAACACAGATTGCTGGATCATGTTAAAAGAGCTGCTTCATTAAAAAACACAATTAGAAAGAAAAAACCCCACAGAGTCTGGTTAGCATCGTCTATACTTAAGGAAATAACTGATTGTTTAAGAAACAAAACTTTTACTAGGGTAAACAGTTTCTCCAATCTAAGAAGATCACTGGTATTAATACACATACATGCCTAAACTTACTGGAAGACTGCGAAAACAAAAAGTAAATAATGATAACTAAATATTTTTAAGGTCACTTCCACAGTTTAAAATTAAAACCAGTCCTTTTTATGTGTTTATTATAAAGTACTGAAACCTTAATTTTTCCAAGAAACTGACAAAGATTAATTTAAAAATAATTCACAATCTCATTTAGTGTCACATGAATGGAATAGAAAATTGACAGGCTACTAAGCTGGTTAGCATGCATCACCCTACCTAACACAGAGCAGCACAGTGCTATCACACTAACAGACCCCCAACAGCAACATCCAGGTGGGTGAAACACATATGCCGAGGTTGCAAAGGTTGAAAGAATGAGAAGCAGGGTGGAAAATATGAGATAAAATAAGAAGATATAAGATAAAGTTATTAATAAAATAGAGAGAGAGAGGCATTTAGTATATTAGGATATAAAACAAAGCAATCCTGTTCTGAACTGTTTGTGGCATCAAAAGCATGACCTAAGTTCTGACAGCAGTTCTTTACCACCTGTCTGATTAAAGGCCAAGGCAGTCTTCTTCCACCCACTTGAGAAGTGGTTATTAACATATCTACTATCCATCCTTACTAGACAAAAGTGGCCTATTCCAAAATGCATGCAAGACAGCTCCAGCCTGCGCCCCATATTCTGCAATAAACCAAGAAATAGTTAGGTCTAAAGAATTACTGTTTTTTTGTGTGTCTGGCTGTAAGACAACGCTAACAAAAACAAAATCTTGATAAGACTGACAATGGAAAGAATTAATTCAACAAATATTAAGTGCCTACCACGTGCCAGGCAATGCGCTGTGCCCTCAGGTCAGATCATACAGAGGCTCATGAACTGGATTCTAATAGCTGAATTCTTAGAGTAGGATGGAAGCCACTGGAAAGTGGAGAGCAAGGAGCAAGAGAGTGTCTTGACCAGATCCCTGGTCGCTACTCGGAGATTATACTGCAAGCGAAGGGGGAGCAAGAGTTGGAAGAGAAAAACCAGTGAGCTATTCTAGTAATTCAGATGAAAGAGACAAAATTAAAATTAATGAGAATTCTTAGGCGTGATGGAGTTAAAAATAAACAAAAACTAGACAAAAAAAGTCAAAATAGTAAAAGCTTTAAGAGAGAAGATAAACTGGAGGCAACTGAGGAATTAGAGAAATGATTTGCATAAATTAAAGAAAAGCCCAGAGAAACATTTCCAAAATCAGTAACTAAACTAGTCATGTAACACTCCAAAGAGGACTGTCTGAATGACAAGTCTCATTAATTTTGCCTAAGTGGATAGACCACATGCTTAAAGAAAAGAGTTTGGTAATGATTTAAACACTCGCTATGCTCATAGGATGATCAAATACAGGTAGTGGTCATCCAGACCAATTTGCTACTTTAACTTGAATTCCCTCTTGCCTACCAGAGTAGGGGAATAGGGAAGAAGTGGGAAGAGGAAGAAAGAAAAGTGTTGGGTGTCAGGCCCTTCATCAAATATTCTACACATTTTCCCTAGAAACTGGGTCTGAGCAGGGCCTGGAGACAATAATAATGGTCTCTAGTAATCTACACATGCTCAGAGGCCAAGCACAGAGCTGACAGTGTTTGCACCTCAGGTAGTCAAACTGTGTCTGCAGATGAAATTTCCTAAGCTTACTTGGAGGACTGGTATTCCTCTCCTTAGGAAGACGAAAGATCAGGAGAGAAAGGGGTACTCTGTGATGCTTCACAGTTTACTTACTGCCACCAGATAACAGAAAAGCTGTGTTTCAGTTTCCCAACTTGTTGCAAATCAAAGAAAAAGCTGAGTAGATCCAGGAACATAGAAAGGACAGGTTTCCCTTTCTGTTAAATCAATAATAGCAAGGAAAGGCTTCTCTCTGTTTCAGAACAGAGTGGCCCAGCAGAAGAAGTGGGGTCCCATGGTGCCCACATGCAAGTCTGGATGAAGCTGTGGCAGCAGCTGAGAAGTGACAGCCCCCACAATTCCCCAGGAACTGTGCGGGGGCAGCAGACAGAGGACCCAAGGTTAAATAGGCAGCCCCAGCCAGTGGTACCCTCTGCAGAAGCCACAGCTGCCACTCCTATGAACAGAAGACAGAGAACTCTACTCACTTATGTACTGTACTCAGTTGTACAGTATTTACTGGAGTACCTGGGTCAAGTCTATGCTAGGTACTAAGAACACAGCATCTGGCCCCTCACAGAGCTTGCAGTCAAGACAGAAAAAGAGACCTTACATTGTTTAGTACTCACCTGACTGTAACTACAGCTGTGATAAGAGCAATGAAGGAAAAGGGAAGGATGCTATGGAAGCAAGCCTATACTAGTCTGGGCTCAGGAAAAGATCCCCTTGATGATGTGACATTTGAGCAAGATGTGACTACTGAATATGAGTTAACCAGGCAGGAAGAGAAGGGAGTTTTCTAGGGAGAAGAAAACAGTACATGCAAAGGCCCTAAAAAATTCACCAACTTTAAACTGTACAATTTGATGAGTTTTGATAATGGTATACAACCCTATAACCACCACCAAAATCATGATATAGAACATTCCCATCGCCACAAAATGTTCCCTGTATGGTGAATCCCTGCCCTCTATACCCCGCCCACCCCTGGCAACCAATGAACTGCTTAGTTGTGCATTTTCTAGATCTTCACATAAATGAAATCATACAGGATGTAATTTTTGTATTTGGCTTCTTTCACTTGCCCTAGTGCTTTTAAGATTTATCTGTGCTGCATTCCTTTTTATTACTGAGTGGTACTCCAATGTGTTGATATACTATTTGGACATCTGGATTGTTTCCAGTTTTGGAGTTATTACAAATAATGCTAGTATAAACATTCACACACATTTTTTTTATTGATGTCTTAATAGTTTATAGCACTGTGGGGTTTTAGTTGTACATTTTTGTTTGTCCGTCACCATGTGGATGTAACCCTTCACCCCTTGTGCCCACCCCCCAACCTCCTTCCCCTTGGTAACCACCAATCAGTTCTCTCTGTCTGTGTGTTCATTTATATTCCATATATGAGTGAGTTCATGCAGTGTCTGTCCTTCTCTCTCTGGCTTATTTCACTTAACATAATACCCTCTAGGTCCATCCATGTTGTTGCAAATGGGACAATTCTGTCTTTTCTTATGGCTGAGTAATATTCCATTGTATGTATATACCACATCTTCTTTAACCAATCATCAGTCGAGGGACACTTGGGTTGCTTCCACCTCTTGGCTATCATGAATAATGCCGCAATGAACACAGGGGTGCATAAGCCTCTTGTGATGGTTGATTTCATGTCCATTGGGTAGATGCCCAAGAGTGGGATTGCTGGATCATACGGTATTTCTATTTTTAATTTTTTGAGGACTCTCCATACTGTTTTCCATAGAGGCTGCACCAGTTCGCATTCCCAGCAGCAGTGAATGAGGGTCCCCGTTTCTCCACAACCTCTCCAGCATTTGTTGTTATTTGTTTTTGTGATTATAGCCATTCTAATGGGTGTAAGGTGATATCTTAGTGTAGTTTTGATTTGCATTTCCCTGATGATTAGTGATGTTGAACATCTTTTCATGTGTCTATTGGCCATCTGTATCTCTTCCTTGGGAAAATGTCTGTTCATATCCTCTGCCCATTTTGTTTTGTTTTTTTTTTTGGTGAGGAAGACCAGCCCTGAGCTAACATCCGTTGCTAATCCTCCTCTTCTTGCTGAGGAAGACTGGCCCTGGGCTAACATCGTGCCCATCTTCCTCTACTTTATATGGGACACCACCACAGCGTGGCTGACATGCAGTGCGTCGGCGGGCGCCCGGGATCCGAACCGGCGAACCCTGGGCTGCCAAGAGCGGACGAAACCGCTGCGCCACCAGGCAGCCCCTCCTCTGCCCATTTTTTGATCGGGTTGTTTTTTTGTTGCTCAGTTGTATGAGATCTTTATATATTACAGAGATTAATCCCTTGTCGGACAAACGATTTGCGAATATTTTCTCCCAACTGGTGGGTTGTTTATTCATTTTGATCCTGGTTTCATTTGCCTTGTAGAAGTTCTTTAGTCTGATGAGGTCCCACTTGTTTATTTTTTCTTTTGTTTCCTGTGTCCGAGTAGACATGGAATCTGAAAGGATCCCTTGATGTCCAATCTCAATTAGTGTACTGCCTATATTTTCTTCCAGGAGTTTTATAGTTTCAGGTCTCACTTTCAGGTCCTTGATCCATTTTGAATTGATTTTTGTATATGGCGATAGGAGATGGTCTACTTTCATCATTTTGCATGTTGCTGTTTAATTTTCCCAGCACCATTTATTGAAGAGACTTCCCTCTCTCCATTGTATGTTCTTTGCTCCTTTGTCTAAGATTAGCTGTCCATAGGTGTGTGGTTTTATTCCTGGGCTTTCAATTCTATTCCACTGATCTGTGTGTCTATTCTTGTACCAGTACCATGCTGCTTTGATTACTATAGCTTTATAGTATATTTTGAAATCAGGGATTGTGATGCCTCCAGCTTTGTTCCTTTTTTTCAGAATTGCTTTAGCTATTCGGGGTCTTTTGTTGCCCCATATGAATTTCAGTAGTTTTTGTTCTATTACCGTGAAGAATGACACTGGGATTCTGACTGGGATTACACTGAATTTGTAGATTGCTTTAGGTAGAATGGACATTTTAACTATATTTATTCTTCCAATCCATGTGCATGGTATATTTTTCCATTTCTTTATGTCTTCCTCGATTTCTTTCAATAGTGTCTTATAGTTTTCATTGTATAGGTCTTTTACCTCCTTGGTTAAATTTATTCCCAGATATTTTATTCTTTTTGTTGCAATTATAAATGGGATTGTCTTTCTGAGTTCTCTTTCTGTTGGTTCATTGTTAGTGTATAGAAATGCAATTGATTTTTATAAGTTGATTTTATACCCTGCCACTTTACTGTAGTTGTCGATTATTTCTAGTAGCTTTCCGATGGAATTTTTTGGGTTTTCTATGTATAAGATCATGTCGTCTGCAAATAGTGAGAGTTTCACTTCTTCATTGCCTATTTGGAGTCCTTTTACTCCTTTTTCTTGCCTAATTGCTCTGGCCTATGTTGAATAAGAGCGGTGAGAGTGGGCACCCTTGTCTTGTTCCTGTCCTCAAAGGAATGGCTTTCAGTTTTTCCCCGTTGAGTAGGATGTTTGCTGTAGGTTTGTCATATATGGCCCTTATTATGTTGAGGTACTTTCCCTCTATACCCATTTTGTTGAGAGTTTTTATCATAAATGGATGCTGGATCTTGTCGAATGCCTTCTCTGCATCGATTGAGATGATCATGTGGTTTTTATTCTTCATTTTGTTAATGCACACACATTTTTTTTCATTCATCTTGGTTAAATACATAGGAGTGGGATTTCTGAGTTCTATGTTTAACTTTATAAGAAATTATCAAACTGTTTTCCAAAGTGGCCATACCACTTTTCATTTCTACCAGCAAATGTATGAGAGTTCCACTCGCCCCACGTTCTTGTGATTGTCTTTTAATTTTACCTATACTAGTGGGTGTATAGTGGTATTTTATTGTGATTTACACATTTGCATTTCCTAGTAACATTTCCTAGTAATGATACTGATACTTTCATGGGAGTATATGCGATTCATATCTTTTTTTGGTGAACTAGTTAATTAATTCTTTTGCTCATTTAAAAAGTATGACTGTAAAAAGTAAAACTTTTTACTTTGAAATAATTTTAGACTCACACTGAAGTTGCAAAAATAGTACAGATTTACGCAACAACAGCATTTGACATAATCACAGTACAATTATCAAAATGAGAAAGTTGACACTGGCACAATACTATTAACCAACAAGGAAACTGACTAGGACAACAAACTACAGACTTCATTCAGATTTTATCAGTTTTCACACACACCAATTTTGTGTGTGTATATGTATGTATAATTTTGTTAATTTATTACATACACATATTAGTGCAATCTCCACCACAATCAGGATACAGAACTGTCTCATCTCACCAAAGAAAATCTCTCGTGCTATTCCTTTATATAATCACAACCTCCTGCCAGCCCTACCCCTGACAACTATGATCTGTTTCCATCACTATATATTTTTTTCATTTAAAAAAAATGTTATATTAATGGAATCACATAATATGTAATCTTTTGAGACTGACTTTTCTTTTTTTTTTTTTGTGAGGAAGACCAGCCCTGAGCTAACATCCTTTGCTAGTCTTCCTCTTTTTGCTGAGGAAGACTGGCCCTGGGCTAACATCCGTGCCCATCTTCCTCCACTTTATATGGGACGCCGCCATGGCATGGCTGACGAGCAGTGCGTCGGCGGGCGCCCGGGATCCGAACCCGCGAACCCTGGGCTGCCAAGCGCGGACTAAACTGCTGCACCACCGGGCCGGCCCCTGAGACTGACTTTTCTTACTCAGTAAAATACCCTTGAGATTCTCCAAGTTGTTGGTATATCGATAGTTCATTCTTTTTCTTGCTGATTATTATTCCACTGTATGACTGTACAGCAGTGTTTTTATCCATTCACCTGTTTTGGCTATTACAAATAAAGCTACTTTGAACCTTTGTGTATAGATAGGTTTTTGTGTGAAAATAAGTTTTAATTTCTTAGGGTAAATATCCACGGTAGGATATGACAAATGCATGTTTAACTTTATAAGAAACTGGTAAACTGTTTCCTAGGATGTTATCAGTTTGTGTTCCCACCAGCAATGTATGAAAGATCCAGCTCCTCATCATCCTTATCAACACTTACTCAAGCCAGTTATTTTTTATTTCAGCCATTCTAGTAGGTGTGTAGTATCTCATCATGGCTTCAAATTTGTATTTCTCTAACAGCTAATGATGTTGAACACACTTTTTCATGTGCTTATTTGCCATCTGTATATGCTCTTTGGTGACATGTCTGTTCACATGTTTTGCCCATTTTCTAATTGGATTGTTTGACTTCCTATTGTTTAGAGTTCTTAATATAGTCTGGATATTGTCCTTTGTCAGATATGTGGTTTGCAAATATTTTCTCCCAGTCTGTGGCCTGTCTTTTCATGCTCTTAACATTATCTTTCAGAGTAGACGTTTTTAATTTTGATGAAGTCCAAGTTATCAATTTTTTCCTTTAATGGATTTTGCTTCTGGTGTAAGAAATCTTTGCCTAGGCCCTAGATCAAAAAGATTTTCTCCTATGTTTTCTTATATAAGTTTTATAGTTTTACATTTTACATTTAGATCTATGATCCATTTTATATTAATTTTTATACAAGGTCTGAGTTTTAAGCCAAAGTCTACTTTTTTTTGGCTATGGGTATTTAATTGTTCTAATACCATTTGTTGTAAAGAGTATCCTTTCTTCATTAACTTCATTTGCTTTTGCATCTTCATCAAAACTCATTTGGCTGTACTTGGTGGGTCTATTTCTGGACTTTTTATTCTGTTCCATTGATCCATCCTTTGGTCAGTACCACAGTGTCTTGAGCACAGGGCTATATGTTAAGTCTTAAAATCGGGTAGTGTGATTCCTCCAAATTTAAATATTCTTATTCAAAACTGTTTTCAGTTACTTTATCTTTCCATATAAATTTTAGAATAAACTTGTCTATGTCTACAAAAATACTGCTAGGATTTTGATAGGAACTGTGTTAACAGTGACTTTTGAAGAGCAAACATTTTTAATTCAGATGAAGTACACTGATTTTTTCTTTCATAGTTTGGCTTTGCATGTCTTGTCTTAAGAAATCATGTCTTGCCTACTCCATGCTCACAAGGATTTTTTCCTATGCTTTCTTCTAGAAGTTTTATAGTTTTAGCTCTTACATTTAATTGAAATCTATGATCCATTTCAAGTTAATTTTTGTAAACAGTGTAAGGTAAAGGTTAGGGTTTGTTGTTTTCATATATGGTGACCAATTGTCCCAGAACTATTTGTCAAAAAAACTACAGTTTCCTCTACTGAATTGCCTTAGCATTTTTGCCAAAAATCAGATGAAAGTATGTGTGTGGGTCAACTCTGGACTATACTCTACTCCATTAATCTATCTGTCTATCCTTAGGCCAATACCACCCTGCCTTGATTAATGTAGCTTTATAGTATACTAGTCTAGAAATCAGGCACTGTAAGTCATTCAACTTCTTCTTTTTCAAAATTGTTTTAGCTATTCCAGGCCCTTTGTGTTTTCAAATTAATTTCAGAATAAGCTTGTCAATTTTTACAAAAAAGCCTGTGGAAATACTGATTAGAAGTGACTGAATAGTATACAGTCATATGTCACTTATCGATGGGGATATGTTCTAAGATGCACTGTTAGGTGATTTTGTCGTCGTGCGAATATCACAGAGTGTACTTACACAAATCTAGATGGTATAGCCTACTACACACCTAAGCTATATGGTACTTACCTTATGAGACCACTGTGATATATGCGGTCTGTCGCTGACCACAACATCATTATGTGGCACATGACTATATATCAATTTGGGGAGAAATGACATTATAACAATTTTAAGTTTTCTGATCCATGTACATGGTATTTGTTTCCATTTATCTGGCTCTCCTTTAAGTTCTCTCAGTAATATTTTATAGTTTCCAATATAGAGGTCTTGCAAAATTTTGTTCAACTTTTCCGTAAGTATTGATATTTTGGATGCTATTGTAAATGTTTTTATGTTAATTTATTTTTATTTAAATATTCAATTGTTCATTGCTAATACATGGAAATACAATTAATTTTTTTGTTAAATAACTTTGTACTAAGCTCATTTATTAGTCCTACAGCTTTTTTTTTGTGGATTCTTTGAGATTCTGCTTACACAAGCAATTTCATTTCTTCATTTCCAATTTGGATGCCTTTGAATTCCTTTTCTTGCCCCATTGCACTAGCTATAGTTGCATACAATCCTGAACAGAAGTGGTAAGAGCAAACATCATTCCCTTATTCCTGATCCTAGGGGAAAAGCATTCAGTCTTTCACTACTAAGTATGATGTAAATTACAGGATTTTACTAGATGCCCTTCAACAGGCTGAGAACGGCCCCTTCAAGTCCTAGTTTACTGAGAGTTTTTATCATTAATGAGTACTGAATTTTGTCAAGTGATTTTTCTGAATCTACTGAGATAATCATATACTTTTGCTTTCTTAGTTCATGATAAAGTACACTGATTTTCAAATGTTAAACTAACCTTGCATTTTTGTAATGAATCCCACTTGGTCAAAAGTATCCTTTTTGTATACTATTACTGACTCAGTTAAAATTTCACTGAAAGCTTTTTCATCTATCTTTATAGGGGATGTTGGTCTGCAGTTTTCTTTCATGGTGGGGTAATACCTCATAAAATGAGTTGGGAAGTGTTTCCTCCTCTTTTATTTTCTGAAAGACTTTGTGCAGAACTGATACTATTTCATCTTGAATGTTCGATAGAATGCCTCACTGAAGCCTTCCAGGACAAGAGTTTTTTTGAGGGAAGGTTTTAATTGCAAATTTAAAAGGTTATATACAGGGGCCGGCCCGGTGGCGCAGCGGCTTCGTCCGCGCTTGGCAGCCCAGGGTTCGCGGGTTCGGATCCCGGGCGCCCGCCGACGCACTGCCTGTCAGCCATGCCGTGGCGGCGTCCCATATAAAGTAGAGGAAGATGGGCACAATGTTAGCCCAGGGCCAGTCTTCCTCAGCAAAAAGAGGAGGACTAGCAACGGATGTTAGCTCAGGGCTGGTCTTCCTCACCAAAAAAAAAAAAATAAATAAATAAATAAAAGGTTATATACATATGTGTGTGTATATAAGGCTGTTTAGGTTTCTACTTCTCCTTAGGTGGTGGTTTGTTTTTTTTTCAAGGAATTTGCTCATTTTATCTAAGTTGTCCAATTTAATGTCTACAGGAACTGGTAGTCATGTGTCCTCTTTCATTCATGTTATTGTAACCTGTGCCACCTTTCTTTTTTTCTTATCAATCTGGCTAGAATTTTATCACTATCATTGAGCATTTAAAAAGCTAGATTTTAATTTGATTTTCTCAATTGTTTTGTACTTTTCTATTTCATTGGTTTCTGTTCTTGTCTTTATTTCCTTCTTTTTGCTTGTCCTGGGACTGCTCTGCTCTTCTAGTTTCTTAAAATGGAAGCTTAAGAGTACTGATTTGAGAATTGCTTTTTATAATATAAGCCCTTAATACTGTAATTTACTCTTTAAGTACCACTTTAGCTTCATCCTACAATTTTTTATCATATCCATAAATAAAAGCAAACATTTATATAGAGCTTACTTTATGCTAAGTCCTGTTTCAAGTGCTTTGTAAATACTCTCTTAATCCTCACAACAGTCCTATAAGGATTTTCTACTCATTTATGGCTAGAGGGTAAATTCAGTACCTGTTACTACATCTTGGCTGGAAGCATAAGTTCAATATACATCATTTTGTCTGATGTTTCCCTATGTTAAGATAGGAACTATTGTTTTTCCATTTTACAGATGATGAAATTAAGTCTTACAAAAGTTAATTGCCTATGGTTACAAAGTTAGTAAGGGGTAGAGTGAAGATTTGAGTCCTTCACTCATACACTATATTGAGTCCAAAATAAAGCAAATCTTGGTAGTAAAGAGCATATGGAGGAAGAGGAAAAGTTATGAACAAGCTGAGTCTGAGATATCTCCGAGACATCCAAATGGAAATATCAAGTTGGTGGTTAGATACGGAACTGGACCTCCGAGGAGAAGTTTGGGCGAAAGATACAAAGAGTTGTTAGTGAAGCAATGAGAGAGGATGATATTACTTGAGGAGTGTAGCAGTAAGGAAAGAGAGACCTAAGATTCAGCTTTGTGAACACCCACATTTAATGAGTAATTAGAGAAAGATAAGCCAACAAAGAAGTCAGAGAAGATACAGCCAGAGACATAGAAAATGAGAAGACACACTGAAGAAGCCAAAGGAAGAGTGTTTTCAAGAGTGGTCAACAGTAATGAATGATTAAGAACTATCAAATAAGCCATTTGAGTAGAGTGATGGAGTTTAGCAAAGACGACGAGAGGAAAGTGATGGAGAAAGGTAAATGGTCACGGGAGGATGGTTAGATTATATATGATATATAACATAGTATAGCATAGCATTGCATACATAACACAGAGATGAGCTGAATATATTTACCTACTAATAGAAAGGATCCAGTAAAGATGGAAAGGGTGAGACTAGGGGAGTGAAAAAGAAAAGTGAGGTTTCAGATAGCATAGTATCTCTGAAAGGGTAGAAAGCAATGGGATTCAGAACACATGTGTGGCCATACAGATGGAGATACTGGTGTAGCATCGCCATCAGAAAATACTATCAAGAGACTGAGACAGAAGGCGCAATTTCCAAAATAAGGGCATTAAGGATACTGGTAAGATTTATGGAGGATGCATTTGTTGTCCTGTTCTCTCAGTGATGAAGCTGGAACAGCAAGAGTGTGAGAAGGGAATGGTATGGATCTGATAATTCACTCCCCTATTCAGGAAGGCCTCTTCTTGGATTAAAAACAAATGAACTATAGTTATAGAATTTAGATGTGACTGGTTATGGGGCTCATAGGAATAAGAGAAAAGACAGGCATTATTATCCCACTCAATAGATGAGTAAACTGAGGTTCAAAGGGGTTAACATGCAACTGAATGTCATGGAAATATTGCAGTTCAGCTCTAGCTTTCAAATTTCACCTCTCACTATTCCTCTGGCACGAACACTACACTCATGTCAACATGGCTAAATTATCATCCCCTAAAACTCATGCACCTGATTTGCTCATTTCTCTTTCTTGTTTTGTGAAATATTTTCACCTCGTTTATTAAATATGATCTTCACGAAACCTTTTCCACTCAAACCAGCTTGAACCTAATTTCTCATCTAAACTACATGGCTGTATATTTAAATAAGCAGATTTTACTACCCGACTGTGGTCTTTTTGAGGGCAGGAACTGTGTCTCCTACATCTTCAGATTTCCAAAACATGTCAGCTCTTCATAGAGTTATAATTTAATAAATAACTGCTAAAAAAGTTAACCAAGAATGTGAATCTTTTTAAAGTCACAAATTTCTTAATAAATTGTTCTGTTTATCTTCACCAGTGTTTTCCTTCATTAGCAGGGAAAAAAAAGTGATTGAATTGGGTTTTTAAGACTCAAGGTTTATTTCTGTGATGTCTGTACAAGGAATAAGACTACTGCTATCAGGCTGGCCCACCCATGAAATGGTTGGTCTGGTGAGCCTGAACGTGGAGACAAACAAGTTAAATGAAACAGTTATATAAAAAGTACCAAGAAAAAAGAGTTAGCTCAACGCAGCCATACAGCCAGGCCTCACGGACAATAGAAAATAACTCAAGCAACGTGACAAGATTCAGAATTCAAGACAGCTCTAATCATCAGGTGATCTTGGCAGTAAGTCACTGGGGTGATTTGGAGCCCATGTGTCTTTTTTTTTTTTTTTTTCTTGTGAGGAAGACCAGCCCTGAGCTAACATCCGTCCAATCCTCCTCTTTTTGCTGAGGAGGACCGGCCCTGGGCTAACATCCGTGCCCATCCTCCTCTACTTTATATGGGACGCCGCCACGGCATGGCTGACAGGCAGTGTGTCGGCGGGCGCCCAGGATCCGAACCTGCGAACCCCGGGCTGCCAAGCGCGGACTAAACCACTGCGCCACCGGGCAGGCCCGGAGCCCATGTGTCTTTATCCACCCTGCTCTTGCGGCTACCAACAGACTCCATCTGAGATGGTAATTTTATGTGTCAACTTGACTGGGCCACAGGGTACCTAGATACCTGGTCAAACATTATTGGTATTTCTGTGAGGGTGTTTTTGGATGACTTTAACATTTTAATCAATACATTGAGTAAAGCAGATTGCCATCCCTAATGTGGGTAGGTAGGCCTCATCCAATCAGGTAAAAGCCTGAATAAAACAAAAAGCCTGACTCTCTTGCAAGTAGAAAGGAACTCCTCCTGCCTGACTGCCTTCAGGCTGGGATATTGGTTTCTTCCTGCCTTCAGACTAGAACTGAAATATTGGCTCTTCTTGGGTCTCAGACTTGGACTGGAACTACATCATCAGCTCTCCTGGGTCTCCAGCATGCTGACTGCAGATCTTAGGATTTGTCAGTCTCCATAATCATGCGAGCCAATTCCTTAAAACAAACGATCTATCCATCCATTGTATTGGATCTGTTTTTCTGTAGAACCCGGACTAATATACCATCTCATTCTATGTATGTATAACTCTTGGCTTCTACTACCTCATGGCGGCTGCATGCTGCCTTTTCCCTCTTTATCTTTTACTTAGGACAATTTAAGTATGCATAAGAATTAATGTTCAGGAGTATGTGTATGTGTGAGTACACAAAAGATTTTATATTGTCTTTTATGAGTTAAGGAACTTTCAAGAGTGATTCTGACTTTGGCTTTACATACTGACTTTAGACTCTAACTCCAGTACGCACAAGATTCCATTCTTCTAAATAATCCATAAAACCTGCACAGTTAAAATCATTCCAAATAATTCCTTAAATCATAAAATACAATAACATTTAGGGCCCCACTTAATATGAGATGCTCACTCTATGGGAGACATATAGGAACTAATAAGATTGAGGAAGAGTAGATTCTGTCTCCAAGGGCATAAGATCACCAGGATGGGCCTAACTGTCTGTACTATTTTGAATTGTCATTTCTCTCATTTTACTTGTCTGCAAGACATGAAGAGCTGAATATTCAAAAGTTAAATTCATGTAAGATGAAATGTCACTACCATAAGCATTAAAGTAATGAAGCTTCTAGGAAGAAGTTAGATCTTATAAAAATTAATTCATCTGACTCAGACTTTATTAAACGAGAGCCTAAATAAAACTAGATGAGAGCTGAAATAATGCCCCTCTAAATTTGCGACTCTTCCTTCTCTGTACTACTCTCTCATAAAGAGAACAGAATCTACTCCCACAGATTCTTTGTAAAAAAAAAAAATAGAGGGCAAATCCTTTAAGCATCAGTATAATTAGCATGTTTCTTTAGTTACCCATTAGTGCAGAAAGAAATTATTTCAGCCAAGAGATAACCTTGGTGCCTGTGCCATCATTGATTCTTTCTACTAGGTACACCAATCATACCTAGTATTCTCTCTCTTCCAGAAGAATCTGACCCCCACCACAAAGGGGATGGGGGAAAGAAGGCCTGGTTTGTACTTCTGCAATTGGGTTTTGTAGGCTCTATTAATCAAACAGATTTAATTCTTAATTGAGCTTACTTGAGTAGGTTTATCACATTCCAACCACAAAAGAATGCAAAGGTAGGTGTCCCTTTACAATTTCTCTATGCTGAGGAGGATGCCTTTAACTAAAATAGTGGCAGCCACATGAAGTCACTAAGCCTCAGAGCTAGTTTCCAAGACTTCAGGCATTCAAGTTATTTATTAAAAGATCTCAGGACTTTATAGCAGTGTCCTCAGCAATAAAGTAACATGCTTCTGGCAACTTTTTAAACAACAACGATAACTAACTTTAAGTAATGGAACCAAATATGAGTACTTATCATTAACATTGCAGTTAGTTGGTATCCAAGATCCTAAAACACTTTGCACTTGAAATGGCAAAAATGTCAAACTATTAAAAAGCTGGCTCTAGGTTGCTCAACAGTATCTAGATTACTAATGTTAGTGGCTAAAATGCAATGCCAACTTTCTCAATGACATTCAATTCAATAAAAACAGGTAACCTAATTTGTAAGAATATACTATTTCCAAGGTACACAAAAGATATTTTCATTTTAAAGCTAAGAAAAATCATGCTTGTAAATTCCAATAAAATTTTAATGAGTTCTCATGCAAGAAGGGATACCTAGCTTTAAGGGCACCTTTGTACAATGTAGTACTTTGGGTTAACTCTTCTCCTAACCAGAAAACTGATCATACAAAATAACTCATTCCCTGAAAAAGATTTAAATGCCTAACATTTTCTAATAATAACTTTTGTCAAGTCTTTTAGTAATAAGATTCTCAGGCTCACAAGAGAAGAAAATGTTGATGACATTCAACCACCACCAGAGACACTTCCTAAAACCACAAATTGGGAATAGCGAATGAGAAGTGTCCCGGATGCATCTTACAGGGAACTGTATTCATATTAGTTAATTCCACATATAACTGCCACTAGTTTATCTTGCCAGCAATGTAATTATGATCAGAATTTTTAAAAGTGCTAGGTAGATATTAGAAGAAAATGATTCCATGACAAACAGCTTTCTGTAATTAAATGTGCCTACTCCCACCCAGCAGAAAAAAAATAATTACTGAACTTCAGAGTAAATTACACCATGTTTCAGAATCTGAAAGCTCAGCCAGATGGAGAGAAAAACAACATTTCGATTTGACTGCAATAACTAGATATGACAAGTCTAAGTTGAAGATGTACAAGATTAGTAAAAAGGTTTAATTGTCCAGTTACAAAGCTATAATCAATCACTCAGAAACAGCTTCAATATTAAGCTCTATCTCATCTTCATGTTGTCCTTCACTGGAAAAGACCTATAGCTTGCGCCATAAAAATCTCTCTTTTTTCACTACCAACATGTTAATAGCAATACAGGCCAGAGACTAAAGACAGATTTTTTTTTCCTGTGTCAGTTTATGGCAGATATTAAGTGTTTCTCTTCTAATTCCTCTCCCCCTCACACCCGCAAAAAAGATTTATGGCTTTCTGGAGGAGTTCAATAACCTACATATGGAAAAAGCTCATGAAATCACTTAGAAGACAATTTAAACATAACATGGGCATTCAACATGCCAAGTGGCAGAAGTGATAAAATGGCCTGTTTTTTTCTTGTTTGGATTCTTTGTTTCACAAATATCAACAGAGCTAATTAACTTAAATGTTTTTATTTGTTCCTAAAGGGGCCTCTAACAATTTTAAAGCATAACACAGTGAAGTGCTTTGAAGGAAAAAGATCCTTGAATAACAATGTCAAATGACTCAACGCAACAAATGACACAGAAGAAGAGGGCCTAGAAAAACACAGCATGCTGGAACCACTCAGCACAAGAACAAATGATCCCAACAGTGCTCAAAAGGCCCCAGCAGTACTACAGCCCTGAGTAATAATCAATTGTTATGATACTCCCAAGGCATTAAGAAATTAAATGACTAGTGTACATTCCATTTCAGAAAGCCAGAACCTGGCTAATAAATTTTTATAAAGAGGCTAATCGAAGTTACATTTTGTGAATGTTAGCATACTGGGGAGATAAAAAAAATCACATATAATATACATCATTCATTGGCCATAAACATGTTGCCAAAAAATCAGTTACTCCTCAAATCCTTACAATCTCCTTTCATGCACCACTCTCTCTGGAGAGCCACTCTCGAGTTCCCAAATCCAGTGTCCATTTCAGTCAACTCCTCTTTAACCTCTCTTGAATTTCTCCACAAATTGCTCAAACCTTGCAAGCAACTCTTCTCTACTGCTACTTCCCATTCCTTAAATGTACATAGTACCTAAAAAGACCTTATCACTCTTTATTTCCCTTCCTTGGTAAATTCAAGGCTTTAATTATGATCTCCATATTTTGTTTCTAGCCCTGACTTCTCTTCCGTATTTTCAACTGCCACTTGTTCATCTGAGTATGGATATTCCTTGGGTATTCAAACTCTAAACAGTGAAAACAGAACTTTTCTTCCTTCTCAAACTCACTCTTCCTTCCATACCTATTTCTTTTATCAGCAATATCATTCTCCAAAGAAACTACTAGTTCATTTTCCTTTAGCATCACCTTCATCTTAAGATCAGTCTCTCACAGTGAGTTACTCTCACTTATTCTATGCACATAAGGCTCCCCAGGCCTTTAACGACTTTATTTTCCCATTAGTCTTCTCATGCTTTTACTTCTTTCCTGTCCTCAGCTTACATTCCATGGTCCATTCGTTAAACATCACTAAGCCAAAATCCCTGCTCTGCTCTCTCCTGATGCACCAACCTGAAATGGCACAGTATGAACCAAATCAGCTGTCTCCTCCTTTTGAGCCTATACTGAGGCTGCTGAACAAAAAAACATAAGGGTGCATATTGGCACTGCTTTTAAATTCAAGGCCTCCAATCTAATCCAGGCAAAAAATCCTAGGTTTCCCTAGTTAGCTATCTTCTCTGATTTCTACAGTATCTATTTAAAATAGTCCCCCTGCTCCTTAAATCTTCATCGTATCTTACCTGGAGATAATACCAGTCCCTTCCAGAGAAAATAAAAGTCAGGAAATACCTCACTTCCTTTTACTAAACCAGTGTCCACAAACTTATTTTTGCTTCATTCTTTACTATGACAATGCAACAATGCTCTAACTCTCCTGATCTTGCTCAAATAATTATCACTCTTTCTCCTAGCACTCAAATATGATTAAGACTCTGCTATTTAAAAAAAGTACACACACACTTAAAAACCCTATTTCACTGTCAATAACAATCTCCAGCCATAGGCTCCTCTTTCTCCGTCCTCTCTCAGCCCAATTTCCCAAACACTGTTTATATTTCACTATTTTGATCTCTTCACCTCCCACAGAATCCTCAACCCTTTGTGTCCATTTTCACCACTTCCATTAAACTCATTCACCAAGGTCATCAACAAGCTCCCTGCTCTGAAACCCAACAAAACTTGACTTTCTTATGCTACTCAGCAGCATGTAGCACTGTTTACCACACTCTCCTGTCTGAAACACTCTCTTTCCTTGTGTTCCTAAAAACACTGCATACTCCTGATTTTTCTCACTTTTTGTCCCTTCTCAGTATAGCCTTATAGGCTCCTTTTCCCTCACCAGCCCTCAAATATGATTCTCTTCAGGGCTGTCTTGGCTCTCTTCTCCTGTTATACTTTCCCAGGGCAATCTCATCCACTCTCATGGCTTCAGTTAATACTTAAAACTAGCTTTCAAAATTTATCTACTATTGAGCTTTTCCTCTGCTCTAGATGCATATATTCAATGGTCTTTTAGACATCTCCACTTAGATGTCTCAAAGCTATCACAAACTGCGCATGTACAAAAACAAAGAATTCATTCCATCTCCTTCAATGCCCACCAAATCTGCTTCCCCTATGTTCTTCCAGCTCAGGGATTGCTATCACCATCTACTCAGTTATTCCAGCCAGAAACATAGACACTATCCTTGATTCTTTATCCTTCCATATCCAACTTACCATGCAATTCTGGAGATGCAATCTTTAATCTACCATAAATTCATTCTCTTCTTACTCACCATGCTAACTCAGGGAAACATTATCGATTGCCTGGATTACTGTATTCTCCTAAAGTGAGCCTCAGTCCCCCGTCCCAATTCTTCACTCTGATGCCAGAGTGATCTTCTGAAGTTGGTTCATTCTGAAACATCTGCGCAGCCCACAACTCACTGCATCCCCTTCATTATGAAAGAGGTGGGCTTCGAAGCAGTTATGCTTATGCTATATGCTCTCGTGGCCACAGCTGATTAGACCAAGGAGAGACAACTGACCTAATGAGCCAATCAGACTCTCTCCAGGGGATGTGGAATTGGGAAAAAAACTAAGGAAGCAGAGAAACCAGTATACAAAGAAAGAACAATGAAGAAGAAGCTAAAGACAAGACATTTTGTGGTGAGGGAGAGGGAGAGGGAGAGTGCCTGATACTAACTGATAACCATTCCTGGTTCCAGACCTTTGTGAGGTCCAGCCGCACTTCCTACCCTTGCACATGCCGAACTTCCCTGGATCACTTCCTTTGTTTTTTCTTAAGTTTCTTACTTATAACTAAAACATCCTTCACTAACATAATCCTTCTAACATGCACATTTGATCCTGAATCTTCCTTGTTTAAAGTCATACATGGCTCCCTTCTGCTCACAGGATAAAGCCCAAAGCTTTCATTAGGTTTTCCAAGGCTCTGGAATGATTTGGCCCTGGCCTCCTCTCCAGTCACAGGATATAACCACAATGAACTTCCTGCAGTCCCGTACCACAATCTCTCTCACCTCCAAGTTGACACATGGTTTCCTTTTACTTGCAACATACTTTTCCCCACTCACTTTCCCTAGTCAAGACCTACTCATCTGCAAGGCTTCAAGTTTAGTGGTCAGTGCACTCACTCTCAAATCACACTAGCTTTCTTCTATAGTAGCATATACATGACCCTGAATTGTAAATGTCTAAATTTCCCATCGGACTAAAAATTCGATAAGGGCAAAGAGAATGTGTTTTGTTCACAGTTGTGTTCCCAGATTTGCACAACAGATACCCAAATATTTATGAACAAATTAATCTAATCAGTTCCCAAAATTTTCTATTTCCGTTGATATTATCCTACTCAATCTCATTTCTTCTTCTCTAAACTATTTCAGCGAATTTTTAACTAATCTCCCTAACTTCAGCACATTCAAATTCATCCTACCACCTCCTGTAGCAAGTAGGTACTACAAGAGATGTTAGTTTTCTCCTCTGCTTGAATACTGCCTTTAGAACAAAGTCTATCCAAATGGACTACTTTTTATTTCTTGAACATATCACACTTTTCTGCCTTTACACCTCTGTTCCCTTCTGTGACATGCCCTTCTCCACCACTTCCAAGTGTTCAAATATAAGCCATCGCATAAGGCCAGGAAATGGTACTATATTCATCTGAATTTTATCTCTACTTCTCAAGACACAATATTTTTTATATTGTACTAAAAGTTACCTATATCTAACTGTGAACTTTTATGTCAACTAAGAAATGTCAAGTTTCTTGGTTATGCAAAGATAAAACACGTAAATCAATTCTACATAAATGATGTGACAAAGTTATTAGTTTCCAAACATGGTAATAATCGTGGTTACTTATAATTAATAAAATTGCATTTTTCTACAGTATAGACTTTTCACATTTAGAACATTTTCATTACTAAGGGTTGATGCTCTGTCCTGGTTAATGACATCCCTTTAAACAATTAACTTGAAACTTATTTTCTATTAACTAAAATGTCTTAATTGTAAGGGTACACAAATAACCACGGTATCTCAACCGATGTTAAACTTTCCTTTGTGGGCCTAGTACTTCAGACGGTTCTTGGTCTAACACGTTCTAATCATTCAGTTAAATAGAAGTCAGGAAAACAAAAGTAAAATAACATTTGGTGATTACACAGCAGAGAGGATTTACAAAAAGATTTTTTTTTTTGAAGCCAGCTATTAAACTGCAATAATAAAGCTTTCCAAAGCAGCTATCGAAGCTGCTTCAGAGTAGTCAGCTGCTAACACTTAGGGTAAACAATTTACTTTTCAACCCTATATGACAGTGTTTTCCAAACTACGAATCCCAATCCACTGATGGATCATGAAATCAATTTAGTGGATTAGAATTTTTTTTAATGAAATAGAAGAGAACA
Source organism: Tapirus indicus (assembly GCA_031878705.1). Lineage (NCBI taxonomy): Eukaryota > Metazoa > Chordata > Mammalia > Perissodactyla > Tapiridae > Tapirus > Tapirus indicus. Next base: position 80,808,877 of record CM062921.1, read on the forward strand.
GAGAATACTGGAGTGCAGCTCATGTGTTAGTAAGTATTTGTGAAACTTTTGTTTATTTTCACTCACACACAGTGTGTACTGCATCACAGTAGAAGTTATTTTTTCCTATGGACTGCAGTCAAAAAAGTCAAGATAGCAAATCAATGATATCCACAAGACATAGGGAATTAAAATATATATTGAAAAATATTCATTTTTTAAAAACCTACTTTATTTTTAACTAACAATAAATTATAGTGGGTTAAATATTTAAATACACCTGGGGTTCTCTTATTACATAAGGACATTCATTCACAGTCACTTCAAATTACAGGAAACAGACTAGATAAGTTGTATGCTAAAAGAATTCTCATTTGTTTTTGATTTCTTGTGGACTTTACTCGCCAAGGACATTCTGCAAGCTATGAAGTAGAACATGCTAGCTATTAAATTACAGTGAGTGACCTCTCATTGAATCAGGAAGTGACTAAACAATACAATATGCAATTAAGGTTTAGATGAAGTTGATTCAGCAAGATATATGTTATCCAGTTGTCATACCACAATTGTAATTCACTGAACATGCTCATTCCTTGACAATGAGAGTTCCTTCTCTATACTCATATCTAAAATAGCACTCAGATACGTAGCTATCAATAATAAAATTGGTAGGAATTCAATATAATTTTAAAAAACACCTTTATAGACAGGTGAATAATTTTACATTCCCCTCAAAAGACGGAACAAGAATCTGCTTAGTTTATCATTATCTTGGTTATCAAGAATTGGCAAAGCTTTGGAATTTCCATACAAGGCAACCTTTTGTAAATATGGTGGTAATACTTTCAACACCCAATAGTACATTAAAAGGAATAAAGATCTCAGTGTATCTAGGCAATGTGTAGGATAATTTATAACATGACATGAGAGGTATAAATTTACTCATGGCCATGGGAGGATGACATTGTTTAATTGAAATCTGATGACACAAAATGACATCAATGTTCAAGTCAGCAGCACCAATTATTTTTGTTGTGAAGGTATAATATCAACTTTCAAAACTTTGAAGGATGGGGGCTGGGCCGGTGGTGTAGCAGTTAAATTCACGCACTCTGCTTCGGTGGCCCCAGGGTTTCCCAGGTTTGGATCCCGGGCGCACACAGATGCATTGCTTGTCAAGCCATGCTGTGGCGGCGTCCCATATAAAGCAGAGGAAGATGGGCACGGATGCTAGCCCAGGGCCAATCTTCCTCAGGGGGAAATAAAAAAAAAAGAGGAGGATTGGCAACAGATGTTAGCTCAGGGCTAGTCTTCCTCACATTAAAAAAAAAAAAAAACCTTTGAAGGTATCTACCTAATGGCAGTTTACTAATAACACAGTGGAAAAGGACAAAAACTACAGAGCCAAGAAAAATGATACCACAGCCAGAAAGAAGTTAAGTACCCCTTTTAAATATGGTGGTTTTTTTTTTAATTGTTTGTTTTACTTTATTTCAGTCTTGTTTCCTTAAGAACCTTGGATAACAACTATGTTTCCTGTATACAGTTTAGCTACAGGACCCTTGGGCAATAGAGAATACAAGGGAGTTTTATGAAAAAAAAAACTTATCTAGTTACAATACTACTGTTGATATCTTGTGTAATTTTTATCAATAACTTGCCATTTTCCTTTAAACCATATATTTTCAAACTGATGGAATTCACAGTTATTACCATGGGTACTAAATATATTCATATACATATACAACACCTGAAGAATAAGGCTGGGTGCAAACAGTTTCTCTAAATAAATCACTTTTTACACAAAGTTTACTATCATTCTAAGGTTAGCTGTCACAGGGATAGTAAGACTGATTGCTCTAGTTTGCCAAGAACACTTCTTTATAATATCAAAGGTCTTTAAAAAAAAAAAATCAATCGTCGGGGCCACCCGGTGGCGCAGCGGTTTAGTCCGTGCTTGGCAGCCCGGGGTTCACGAGTTCGGATCCCGGGCGCCTGCCGACGCACTGCTTGTCAGCCATGCCGTGGTGGCGTCCCATATAAAGTAGAGGAAGATGGGCACAGACGTTAGCCCAGGGCCAGTCTTCCTCAGCAAAAAGAGGAGGATTGGCGATGGATGTTAGCTCAGGGCTGGTCTTCCTCACAAAAAAAAAAAAATCAATTGTCAAAGGCAATCAATCGACTGTTTGGAGTTTTCTGCTTTTAGAATATGGAAGTATCCAACCGGTTAAAATAATTATTAAAAATGGTTCTGACACTTAATGGAAATAATGGTTCTCTTTTGGCAGAAACAATAAAAGCAACCCCTGCTATCCCAAAGAGGCCCACATTCCCTTTTTGGAGGCAGAAGCACCATCTTCCAAGGGACTGACTACACAGATGCCCAGAAAAAAACAAGAGCTTTGAAGTTGGTCTGATATGGATCCAAATTTTGCCACTCCACTTACTGGTTGTTTGATCCTGGTCAACTTACTTATTAACCCACTTGATTCCTCAGTTTCTTCATCTGTAAAATGGAGATATTTGTATTTACCTTTCGGATTATTGGGAGAATCAAATTAAACAATGTATATTAAGTAAGAAACTAGCATAGGATAGGAGAAAGTGACATTCAAGCAATCTTAGTTCCCTTTCCTTTCTACTTATCAACTCAAAACAACTAACCAGGAGCATAAAATATTTCTAAAGAACACAATTTTTAAAACTTATTTTCAAACAGTATCAACAGGGACAATGTTACAAAGAGATAAAATTCTCCTCATGCTGTACACATGATTGATTACAAACATAACCTCCATCAGCCATTCCATTCTACCTATTACTTGGCTTCAGAAACTCAAGGAAAAAAATTAATGCAGTGGGCTCCCTACTGATAAACATACCCTGTTTATTCATCTGGTATTTTCCCCTACTGAATAGTACAGTGCCAAATACATGAACACTCAATAAACATTACCAATGAACTGAAGCAAATAGTCCTAACGTGCCTCAAAAACGTCTAAAGTACCACCACATTCTGCAAAGTGACTCAAAATGACAATGACTGAGGAATAAAAGGATGAGTTATTAACTGTATGCCCAGTTTGAGGGACTCTATATATAGATTATTGGCTACTGAACACAAGTCCAAAACAGCTCTTGAAAGCAAAAAATAAAATTTTGCAAGCATTGTAATATACTGTCTTTACTTTCACATGAAGAACACTTCAGCTGCTTTTCAGATGTTTGTAAATAATCAGAAAATGTGGGGAAACTTGCCATCACACATATGTAAAGCACTAGAATAACTGGTCCTGATAAGGGCTCATCCAGACAACTTGAAAGTAAGCAGTATTCAGAAGGCAGAAATCACAGGCAAAGCAGGCAAATGTCAATATAAGCTGCCAAAGTGGTGCACTTGAGCCATCTAGTGGATAACAGAAAAAAGTTTAATTCTGTAAAAAAAATGTCCTATTGTCCCATTCTCCTATATAAAAACAATAATAAGGTGTATGTTTTGGGGAACAGTAAATTACAATCTATAAAAGGTAGTAGAGAACTAAACATGTATTGGGAAAAGATGAAGAATAAAGTGGTGACAAATTTGGATGGAATTCAGATTTTATGGATAATTAATGATGAATAATAAAGACAAACACTCCTGATGATATTTTTCTTAAAACCACATAACCATCAGATACATGCAAGCTTGTAAAAGCCATTAAAGAAAACAAGAAATATTTCCTACCAGCTACAAAGGTCTGAGGAAAGTCTACAGGCAGTAGAAACAAGGTGGCAGTCTCGGGTTAGAAAGAAGAACATGGAACTGCGAATACAGTGAATTTCTATAGGACTAAATAAAGAAAATGCTGCTGCCACCCTTCTGCCTGCGGACTCCCATCCAGGTAAGGTTATGACAACCTCAGCTCACTTAGGATCTCCTCCCACTCCCCACTCCACCACTCCCAGCCGAGCAGAAGGGACTGGGAGAATGCAGAAGACTTAAATTCCAGGCCCAAGGAAGGATAAGAGGACTAAATTCTTCAAAGTACTCAAATCAACAGCATGGCCTATGAGAGTCAAAATGTGAAATTTAAAAATTTCAGAAGCCACAAATTACTTGAGCAGTGTGATACTGGGCAATTCACTTAAATTTTAGAAGCAAATTTTTCTCAACCATAAAATTATGGTCTTGGAATAAATTAGTGGAAAGATCACTTTTAACTCTAAAATTTAATGTTTTTTTAGGTGTCCCTCCCCAAATGAAGAGGTTAATTAAAAAAAAGTGCGGTTTTTCTGGTCTGTATTTTTTCCCCATTAATTCACATAAACAATAGAGACTGTGTTTCAAGCTCCAAAGAAGAAATAAAGATGACGCCCTGACCCCAAGAAGCAGAGATACTAGTCGGTAGAAATAAGACACTTACTCAAGTTCATTTTAACGCAAGGCAGAAACAAGGGTCATAAAAGATACAAATGCAATGCTACAGAAATCTTTGAGGCTAAGAATTCAGCCTGAAAAAAGACAACTTTTGCTTACCTATCAGTATGTACCATTCTTTCTGAGATTCACTATGTAGTGAGGGAGAGGAGGTGGAGGGGATGGGAATGTGGGTGAAGAGAATGAATGGTAGGAATAAAGAGGCAAAAACAAAAGGCAAAATCAGCAACTGCCAAAAAAAGAGTAAAAAATGATCTACTTTGCTGGGCATACAGGCCTCACAAAGGATCTACTGCTAGAAATAAGGCTAGAAAGGCAGGATGAACTTATTTTTGCACTACAGACCGTGGGGAATCACCTGAGGACTTTAAGCAAGGCAAATGAACCTGGGCAGGTTAAGTGAAATGAGGGAAGATTTGACAAGTACTAAAAAGAGAATCAACAGGATTTGCTAATCAGCTGGGTATACAGGCTATGAGGAAGGAAGAAGCCAGAACTGAAGACAATCTAGTCGGTGTGCCAGGAAGGGTAGTGATATTATTAACTCAAGTAGAAAACATTATTATATCATGTAAACTATCATTTTATATTATGAATTGATAAGACCAAAGATGCTGGCTAAGGAGAGCACCTAAGGAAAGACCTAAATTTAAGCTTCTCTTCTTTTTAAAGAGAAACTTAAGGAAAGGAGGGAGGGAGAGAAAAGAGGAAGGAAGAAATGACAACAGCAATCAAAGAAAGAAGGAAAACTTAGAGAAGTATAATACCACGAGAGAGAGCAATGTTAGTAGTGTGCAGTGGTAAAAACTATACTGGCTTGAGAATTGAAAGGGAGATAAAAGGAAAAGTGGTGAAATCTATAATATATATCCTTTTTGAAAAGTATAAGCAACATGGAAGCATTTAAGCCTAGGAAAGGCAGGTTGAAAGGATTCATGTTCAGTGGCTTCTTTTTTGGCACTGAAAAACAACATGAGGTCCTGTAGAACAATAAGAGATTGAGATGAAAATTTCCTTTCATTTACAAAAAGGGATTTTTACAAATGAAAGCATTATAAAATAAGTAGAGTAGTGATCAGAAGTCAACTAAGGGGAGTCGACCAGAAATAGAGACTGGCAACACTGGAAAAGCAGAGAGACAAAAAGACTGGTTTTAGACGTGACATTTTTGAGATCTTGGTAAGGTAATCAGGTGGTGTCTAACAGAATTATGGAAATACGGAGTGGAGCTCTAAAATGTGGGTCGGGTTCCCACTTCACATATAAAAGCAGCTAGCCTGATATCATTTCCATAATACTGATCAATTAAGGTCTTTCACTTCTTTTGTTCCCATTTTGGTTATTCATATTTTCCTTTAAAAAAAATCAACCATTTCATCAAGATTATAGATTTACTGGTGTAGAAGCATACAAAGAATTCATCTTGTGAAATTTATCATATATAAAAAAGTGTAAAGTATATACATACACTTTGAAAAAGAATAAAGTGAATATCAGTGTAACATAACAACCCCCAGTACCTTGAAACCACCCGCCAGTACCCTGAAATTCCTTCCCAACACCATCTCCCTCTCTCATCCACAAGAGGTAACCATTTATCCTCAAGTTTGTGAAAATCATTCCCTTGCTCTTTATAGCTTCACAATCTAGGTATCTATCCTAGTCATATTTTTCAGTTTTGCCTCTTACTAAACTTCATATAAAAGAAATCACAGTGCATATATTCTTCCATGGTTTTCTTCTTTCGTTGATATAACTGTGATATGTGTGAGAGAGAGTGCGTGTGTAGCTGTAGTCCATTAATTGTCCCTGTGGAATGGTATCCCACTGTATGAATACAGCACTGTTTATTTATCCAATCTACTGTTGATGGATATTTAGATTGTTTGCAATTCTGAGCTACCATGAAAAGTGCTGCTGTCACCCAGTGAAGTGCCTAAAACATTTTCCATGTCTAATGCTTTGCTTTAAAGTTGTGCTTGCTTACAGGAACCAAGGCAGAACACTGCCAGATGACCAAACTACAAACTGGCACAAACCAGAAAGGTCCAAGATGGTGATGGGGTGCTATGCACAAAACAAAACGTGTGCAAATGGTGCTGTGCACAAGAAGAGAAGATCTGTGCGTGCCCCAAATGCCCCCAGCCCCAAGTGATGAGGCAGAGACCCCTTTCCCCTTCACATCCCATAAGAACCCTGCTCACCTTCCCTTGGGGAGAAGGTAATTTAGAGCTCTCTCTTTCTCCATTCCTTGATCAATGAATTAAGTTTCTGCTCTGCTATTCCGAACCCAGTCTCCTTCTATTGGCGCAATCTACCCCAGGCAAAAGGACCCACTTGCGGGTCACTGGTCCCTTAGGGCTCAGTAACACTGCTATAAACATTTTTGTAGATATCTCCCATAACGCATTTGTGTATGCCTTTCTAGGGTATTTACCTAGGAGTTGAACTGCTAGGTCATGGGATAAGCACATGTTCAATTTTACTAGGTGATACCAAATTATTTTCCAAAGTGGTAACACCAGCTCTTGGAATTGACAGAATTTTTAATGTAAACTAACAGCATTTCACTTAGTTTGCACTTCTTTAAATACTAATGAGACTGGGCATCTTTTGATGTTTATTACCTTTCACTTTTCCTCTTCTTGAAGCCTCCAGTTGATTTGTTAAAGCCTGTGTAACAGGCTTTAAAAAAAATGACAAAATTAAAAATATCTGCATAGAACAATGAATTATAAACAGAAAACTACTAAAAATGACAGCCGGAATTGAAGTAATAAAAAAAATTTGTGAGATAAAGTTATGCAGTATATTGACAGAAATGCATAGTTCAAAAAAAGTAAAAATTAATAAGCCAAATATCAACCCAAAAAAGTTAGAAAAAGAACAAAGTAAACCCAAGGAATACAGTAAAAGGAAGGAAATAATGAAGATGAGAAGAGACCACAAATTAATGAAACAAATAGTACAGGGATCAGCAAAAACCAGATTTTTTTAAGAGACAAAAGACCCACACTTTCTGATTTCAAAACTTACTACATAATTACAGTAATCAAAACAGTATGGTACTGGACATATAGATCAGAGTCCAGAAATAAACCCAAACATCAATGGTCAACTGATTTTCCACAGAAGTGCAGAGATAATTCAATGGGTGAAGAATAGTCTCTTCAACAAACGGTGCTAGACAACTAGATACCCACATGAAAAAGAATAAAGTGGACCCTTACCTACATCATATTAAAAAATTAAATCAAAATGTATCAAACACCTAAATATAAAAGCCAAATTTCTTAGAGGAGGAGACAGAGAAAATCTTGACTGAATTTGGCAATAGTTTTTTACATATGACACCAAAACCACAAGCAACAAAAGAAAAAAAACAGATGAAGTGGACTTCACCAAAATTAAAAATTTTGCACATCAAAGGACATTATCAAGAAAATAAAAAGACAACCCATAGAATAGGAGAAAATATTTAAAATTCACATATCTGATGAAGGTCTAGAATTCAGAATATATAAAGAACTCTTACAACTCAACAACAAAAAGATAACCTAATTAAAAATGGGCAAAAAATTTCTCCAAAGAAGATATACTAGGATGGCTGTATCATAAAGACAGACAATAACAAGCACTGGTGAGGACAGGGAGAAATTAGAAGCCTTGCATATTGCTAGTAGGAATGTAAAGTGGTACAACTGCTGTGGAAAACAGTTTGGTGGGTGTCTCAATAAGTTAAACGTAGAATTAACATATAACCCAGCAATTCCAGTCCTGGGCATATTTCCAAAGGAACTGAAAATAAGTACTCAAACAAACACTTGTACATGAAAGTTCACAGTAGCATTACTCACAATAGCCAAAAAGTGGAAACAACCCAAATGTCCACCAATTGATGAATCAATAAACAAAATGTGGTACATACGTACAATGGAATATTATTCTGACATTAAAAGGAACGAAGTACTGATACGTGCTACAAAACGAATGACCTGAATTGAAAACACACTGGTAAGCCAAAGAAGCCAAACATAAAAGGCTACATATCTTATGATTCCATTTATGTGAAATATCCAGAAAAGGCAAATCCACAGAGACAAGAAGTAGTTTCTGGTTGCCAGGGGCTGGAGTAGGGGAAATGAGGAGTGACTACTTAGCAGGTTCAGGGTTTCTTTTTGGAGTGATGAAAATGTTCCCGAATTATATAGTGGTGATGGTTGCACAACACTGTAAATGTACTAAATGTGACTAGTGGTAAATTTTATGTTATGTGTATTTTAAAAACTAATAAAGCGAAACAAAGACAAATAAGATTGAGGAACTTCTGGCAAGACTAAGCAAAAGTAAAAGAAGGCACAAAACCCCCAATATAAGTGGTGACAAAAGGGATGTGACTACAGGTGCTGGAGACATGAAACAGACAAAAAGATACTATACACAAGTTTTATGTCAATGTTTTGTCCACTTGTTCTATCTGTTAAAGAGAGAAAGCTGAAAACTCTCCAACTATGCTTATGGATGTTTTTTCCTCCTTGTATTTTTTTTTTTTTTTTTTTGCTTTATATATTTTGGGTCACAGTATTAGGTATGTAAAATTTAGTACTGTTTTATTTTCCTATTAAATTGTATCTTTCATCAGTGTGAAACAATCCAATTTATCTCTAGAGTAAAGCTTTTTGCCTTAAAAATCTATATTAGTATTTGCATGATGTATCTTTTTCCATCCTTTTAACTGTCAAATTTTTACTTTTTCTTGGTAAACTGCATAGTTGATTTTTAAAATCCAGTCTGACACTCAGATTAATAGGGGTTTAGTCCATTTTATGTTTAACAGTTACCAATATATTTAGATCTATGTCCACCATTTTATGTTTTCTACTTATTCTGTGAACTATGTTTTTTCTTCTTTTGGATTTCCTACTTTTCCTTATTCCATTCCCTACACTATTTCAGAAGTTATTCCTTCTATTTCTTTTAACTGCCATTCTTTATTTTAACATACATGTTGATTAATTTAGACTCTGAAAAGTTACATATTTTTACTCTCCTCATCAACAAGTACCTTAGAATACTAACTCCATTCATCCCTGTTTGACTTATATGCTATTACTGGCATATATATTAATTCAATTTTTAAAAGCCCATGAGACATGATTATTGTTTTATACAAATCATTGTTTGTTTAGATTTACTAAGCTATTTACTACTTTTTGTGTTTTTCATTCATTCTTACATTTCGGGCCTTTCAACTGAGAATCACTTTCCTCCTGCCTAGAGCACATTCTTCAAAATTTCCTTTAGTAAAGACTTCCTAATTTCAAACACTCAGTTTTTGTCTATATAAAGTGTCTTAATTTCCCCTTATTTTTCTCTGTGGTGTAGAATTCTAGATTGTTTTCTTTTTCTTTTTACTCAAGATTATGTTCCAATGTCTTCCAGGTGTGACACCGTTGAAGTTAAAGCTCTCTTCTCTCTCTAGATAATTTAAAAATCTTTTGTCTTTTGTGTTTCACTGTAACAGTGCTAAGTTAGGATTTCCTTTTATTTAACCAGCCTGGGTTACCATGATTCTTGAATGCATAGGTTAGTATTGTTCACGAGTTGCAGAAAATTCTTAATCATTATCTTTTCAACTGTTGTCTATTCCCCAGCCTCTCTCATGAAAGGCCATTCAAAGTCAACGTTTAGACATTCTTAGATAGGTCTCAACTTTTCCTTCATAATTCCGTCTGTTTCTCTTTAATATATGCTGAATAATTTCTTCAGATGTATCTTTCAATTCATTATTCCCTTCTTCAAATTTACATAATCTGCACTTAAATTCATCCATTGAAGATTTTTTAAGTTTTAATTAGTATAATTTTCAATTCTCTAAGTTCTAGCTGGTTTTTTTTTTTTTTTTTTTTTTGTGAGGACGACCAGCCCTGAGCTAACATCCATTGCCAATCCTCCTCTTTTTGCTGAGGAAGACTGGCCCTGGGCTAACATCTGTGCTCTACTTTATATCCATCTTCCTCTACTTTATATGGGACACTGCCGCAGCATGGCTGACAAGCAGTGCATCCGTGGGCGCCCGGGATCCGAACTCGCGAACCCCGGGCTGCCAAGCACGAACTAAAGCGCTGCGCCACCAGGCGGCCCCTCTAGCTGGTTTTTTAAAAACTCTTTTTGGATGTTCTTTATAGTTTCTTAACCTTGGAATATATTTTCAACATGTCTTGTGTTTAAACTTATTAAGTAGTTATTTTATATTCCATGTCTGATTATTCCTGTTTTCTATCAGGTCTCCTGCTGACTCCCAGTCCTGGTTCTTAGTTTCCTCACATTTTTATTTTTGACTGTCAGTTGCTCTACTTACTTGGAATTTTATTCTGGGAAAACTTTCAGCCTTGGGATAGAGATGTGTTTCTACAAAGAGAATTTGTATTTGCTTCTACCAAGAGCCTGGAGGTACTCACTGCCAGTATATGATCACTACCATTATGGGAATAAATGCAAATTAAGTTATGTTAGGAAAATTTTTTTAGACCATCTAGGTGGTGTTCAATTCAAACTGCAAATCACATGAGCATCAGCTGGATGCTTGAAATTCTCAGCAATGATCTTGTCTCCACATACCTAGATTAATGGTTCTCGAAGTGTAGTCCTCAACCAGCAAAATCAGCATCACTTGGGAATTTGTTAGAAATGTAAATTCTCAGGCCTCATCCCATACTTACCGACTCATAAACTCTGGGGATGTCACCTAGCAATCTGTGTTCACACAAGCCCTCCAGGTGATTCTGATGCATATTAAAAATTGAGAAGCATACAGAAAATCAATTTCTCCTGCAGTCTTGAAGGATGATGGGGTTGGTAGGGGTTTCCAGTTTAGCCCTCTGAGACTCAGTTTTAAAGGGAAGAGAATGACTTATGAGACTCATCACCTCAGAAAGACCTTATTATTTTCTCAAGTTCCTCAATGCTTCCTGAGGCTGAGGAAAGTTTACCAGGTTTTGCGAATGCCCTCTGGATGAAAGTCAGTTTAAATGTCATTTAACTTCTCAGAGATCCTGTGCTTTCATTTGGTTTTTTTCTCTACGAATTTTTTACTTGATGCTTTAGCCAGGATTTCCTTTTAACTTATTTTATAATAATTATAGATTCTTAGGAAGTTGCAAAAGTAGTACAAAGGGGTCCCATGTACCCTGCACCCAGTTTCCCCAAGTTACATCTTACTGAACTATAATACAAAATCAAAACTAGGAAACTGACATTGGTACAACGTGTGTGTGTAGTTCTATATCATGTTATCACATGTGTAGATCTATGTAACTCCCTCAACCACAATCAGGATACAGAACTCTTCCATCATCACAAAGACTACCCCTTTATGGTCACATCCACCTCCTTCTCCACCCCCACCTCCCATTCCTAATCTCTGGCAACAACTTGTTATCTGTTCTCTATTTCTGTAATTGTGTCATTTCAAGAATGTAATATGAATGGAATCATACAGTTACTTTTTGAGACTGGCGTTTTTCACTTAGCATAATTGCCTTTAAAATCTATCCAAGTTGTTGCATGTATCACAATCCTTTTTGATTGCTGAGTAGGATTCCAAGGTATGGATGCACCATAGATTAATCATGCACCTATCGTAGGACATTTTAGTTTAGTTTCTGGCTGTTACAAATAAATCTGCTATGAAAAGTCATGTACAGGTTTTTGTGTGGACAGTTTTCCTTCATCTGGGATAAATGCCCAGGAGTGTGACTGCTGGGTCATATGATAAGAGTATGTTTAGCTTTTTAAGAAAATGTCAAAATGCTTTCCAGAGTGGCTGTACCATTTTACATTCCTAGCAGCGATGTGTGAGAGATCCAGTTTCTCTACATTCTTGCTAGCATGTGGCACCATCACTTTTTTACTTTAATGGTTTTGATAGGTGTGTAGAGATATCTCATTATAATCTTAAGTTTGCATTCCCCTTATGGCTGGTGATGCTGAACATCTTTTCATGTGCTTATTTGCCATCCATATATCTTTTTCAGCAAAATGTTTCTTCATGTCTTTTGCCCATTTTCCAACTGGATTGCTTTTTTACTGTTGAGTTTTAAGAGTTCTTTATATATTTCAGTTATGAGTCCTCTTATCAGATATGTAGTTTGCTAATATTTTCTCCCAGGATGTAGCTTGTCTTTTCATTCTTTTAACAGGGTGTTTCACAAAGTAAATATTTTTAATTTTGGTGAAGGACAATTTATTTTTTCTTACATAAACTGTGCTTTCAGTGTCACCGCCAAGAACTCTTCACCAAGCCCTAGGTCCAGAGATTTTCCCCTATGTTTTCTTTTAAAAATCTTATGGTTGTAGGATTTATATTTAAATCTATGATCCATTTTGAGTTAATTTTTATATAACATGTGAGATTTAGGTTGAAGTTCATTTGGTTGCCTATGGATATCCAATTGTGCCAGCACCATTTGTTGTAAAGATCATCCTTCCTCCATTCTCTTTTGCACCTCTTGTCAAAAATCAATTGGCCTTAGTTGTGTGGAGTTGTTTCTGGATTTCTAGTCTGTTCCACTGACCTACAGGTCTATCCGTCTGCCAACACCACACTGTCTTGATTATTCTACCTATATAATAAGTCTTGAAATCGAGTAGAGTGATTTTTCCCACTTTTGTTTTTTCAAAAGTGTTTAAGCTACTCCAGTTCCTTTGTCTTTCCATATACATTTTAGGATAATTTTGTCCACACCTAAAAAACATCTTGCTGAGATTTTGATAGGGATTTTGTTAACCTTGTATATCCATTTTGGAAAAACAGACTTCTATACTGTGTTGAGTCTTCCAACCGTGAACAAACTATGTCTCTCCATTTATTCATGTCTTAAGATTTCTTTCATCAGCATCTTATAGCTTTCAGTATACAAGTCCTATACATGTTTTGTTAGATTCATAATTATTTCACTTTTCTGAGCAATTGCAAATGGTATCGTATTTTTAATTTGTTTCCACATGTTCATCACTAGAGTACAGAAACTGATTTTTATATGCTGGTCTTGTATCCTCTGATCTTGCTGAGCTCATTTATTAGTTCTATAGGTTTTTTGCAGATTACTTGGGATTTTCTACAAATATGATCATACCATAGGGCAAATATAAACAGTTTCATTTCTCCTTTTCCAGTTTGTATGCCTTTTTTTTTCTTGCCTTATTGTGCTGGCTATAACTTCCAATACTATGCTGAGTCAGAGTAGTGAGAATGGGCATCCTTGCCACTTTGTTCCCAATCATAGGGGGAAAGCATTCATTCTTTCATCAAGTATGATGTTAGCTATATGTTTTCTGTACATGTTCTTCATCAAGTTGAGGAAGTTTTCCTCTATTCCTAGTTTTCTGAGAGTTATAGTCATAAATGGTTCAAATTTATCAAATGCTTTTTCTGCAACAATTGATATGATCATGTGATTTTTCTTCATTATCCTGTTAAAATGTGTGTGATTACACTGACTGATTTTCAAATATTGAGCCAACTTTGCATCCCTAGAATAAAGTCCACTTGGTCACAATGTATAATTTTTTTATATATTCCTGAATTGTATTTACTTATATTTTGTTAAGGAATTTTTACATCTATACTTATAGGGACACTGGTCTGTAGCTTTCTTTTTTTATAGTCTTTGTCTATTTTGACAGCAAGGTTAATACTAGTTCATAAAATTAATTAGGAAGGGTTCCTTCACCTTATATGTCCTGGCAGAGATTGTGTAGAAAAAGCGTGAATTCTTCTTCAAGCATTTGGTAGAATTCTCCAGTGAAACCATCTGGGTCTGGTTTTTCATTTTAAAATTACAAATTTAATTTTCTTAATAGTTATAGGGCTATTCAAATTATATCATATTGTTTGAGTTGTGGTAGCTTGTGCTTTCTGAGCAATTGGTTCATCAAAGGTGCTGAGACTTACTCTTTGTTGAGAATTTCTATTTTTCATTTGTTTCAAGTGTGTTTGTAATTGCATGTTGAAACATTTTCTTGATGTTGTTTTAAAATCTTTGTCAGTTAATTCTGACATCTGTGTTATCTTGGTGTTGTCATGTAATAACTGTCTTCTAATTCAAGTTGAGACATTTCTGGTTCTTGATATAAGGTAATTTCTATTGAAACCTGAATAGTTGGAGTATTATGTTATGAGACGCTGGATCGTATTTAAATATTCTGTTATAGCAGACCCTGCCCTGGTGGCAGAAAAGAACATATCCTCATTATTGCCTGGCAGGGGTAGAAGTGCAGGTTCCTCACAAGATTTTTGTTGATCACAGATGGTGGGGAAGGAAAGGTGGAACACCTTGTTATACTGGGTGAAGGTGAGAGTTTAGGATCCTCATTAATACTGCCCTGACTGGAAGGAGTGTGTTTTTATTGCTCCCCACATCACCTCAATGACACCACTCGGGGAGGAACTGCCTTGTTACGCTTGAAAAGGGTGAAAATCTGGGTCCCCACTTGGCTTTTGCTAATCTGGGTTATTTTTTCTGTGTATTTGGCTGGAGTGGAGTGGTTACTATCTAAAAGTTTTCTGTCCCACTAGACTATCCCTTTCTTGATCCTTGACTAAAAAGGACAGACTTTTCTTGGGGCTTTTATTTGCTGGTGCCCAACATTTCTGGGTTGCCAGCTTCTCCATATCCATTCTAGAATATATGAAAAGCAATAAGAAAACCCAGGATTTTTACCATCATGTTATTTGGATCCTGAGGTCCTAAGCCAATCTACCTTCTTCTCTCCACTTTTCAGTCTTATACTTGTTTTACATGTAATGTTCAGGGCTTTTAGCTGCACTTAGCAAGAGAAATAGGGAAAAGTACATCTACCCAATCTTTTCAGAAGCAGAAGTCTATACTGCATTACTTTTATGTTTATATTTTCTTCAGCGTTAGGCTTGGTAAGGAGAGGGGTGTGTGCGCGTGTGTGTGTGTGTGTGTGTGTGTGTGTGTGTGTGTGTGTTGGAGAGTGGGGTGTGTGGGTGTATGTGTTAAAAAAATCAGATCGTGGACTCATCAAAGAAATGTTCCTAATTCATTTCATTCATATGATTCCCCATGACTCTACAAATACTTGGTAATTTTACTTATTTCACAGAATATTTAGGATTGACTTTCTAGCAGAAAATAACAAAGAACCCAAGTACACCCAGCATACTTGTATACTGGCTGACTCACAAGTCAAACTGAGAAGAAACTCAGTAGTTAAGACAGAGAGTCGACCATAAAGAAATAAAGTGAGAAATTCACAGAAATATTGGATCAAGCCATGAAACTGGGCATTCCTAATAAGTTTATCTAACTCTCTAATATTTCCTATGGTCTTGTTTATTCTCTGCATACTTTACTCTCGGAGATAAGTATGGTAAAGTCTCCCACTATGATCTATCAATTTGAAAAAAGGCCCTTTCTGTTCTGTTCACGCTTTATGCCTTGAATTCTACCACATGTAACATTAATACTACTATTCTTGGTTTCATTTACAATTTCATAAACTTTTTGTAAAAAAAGTTCATGAATTTGTTTTTAACTTTTAACCTTTCTGCATCACTTTGTTTCAGATGATTTTCCTTAAGAAAGCATCTACCTAGATTTTGTTTTCTATCTGGATTTCAGTGGGGCAGAACAGATGATAGAGAGATGTGCACGAGCATATCACAATCTTACCTAGAATTCCTGAACTCCTAGAGCATTTTAACTTTCCTTGTCTCCTAGCAATTATAACTACATGATTTTGGCATATCTACATACATGCTATCTCTCCATGGACTGTAGGCATTAGGAGGGCAGAAAAATTTTTTATTACTTTGTAAAAAGTTTCCCAAAGTATTTAGCACAATGCCTTGTTTACAGAAGATATTTCACAAATATATTTTGAATTTAAATTAATCTGAAAGATTAATCTTGCAGCATTGTGAGGCTAGAGAATATATCAACAATGAGAGCCCAGTAATAAGCAAACAGTCTGCCAGTTGAAAAATGTATGCTGGAGAACAGCCACCAACAAGATATTCAATCAGCTTCTGTACAGTGGCCTGATGTGAAACTCCCCAAAGCAGGAATGAACAGAGGAATTGCTTTGGTTAAGTACATGATGAAAAACTAATGACTAGTGGGAAACAACAGCAGATGGCCAAGCTGGCAACAATCTAAAACAGGGGTAGCTCTTTAGGAATAAAGACAACAGGGAGTTATAAATAGTACCAGAATCTGTAAACTCAAAAGTAGCTCATAAAATCTGTGCAGTTTTAAAAATGTATATAGAGAAGCAAATCTGTTACCCTAAATTTTCTAAGTTTCATCTGGACCATATTTAGTTATAATAATTTTCAAAGGTAACCAACTATAGTTGCCTCTAAATTATCTGTGGTCACTGAGGGAACCCACAATTAAGAGTCAAAATACCATGTGATCTGTTTACTCTGATATTGCTTTATTTTACCAACTATTTAATTTGCATTCCTTAAATGTATCCTGGCTAAGTGGGAGAGACTGGGGGTACACCAGAAATGTGCTGTGTTCAATGGGTAATCCATCTTGGATTCAAACGCTACAAACCCACATATCAAATAACCCAGGTTTGTAATTGATAAATTTATAGCACATATTTCCATATATTTTTATGTATGGTACTATCTTCTTTTCTCTATCTCCTTCACTTCTGGCTCCCTGACCTCTACTGCCTTCTCTTGAAAACAGAAGAAAATTTTAAAAAACTGCAGTGCTTGCCTTGTGAGGCAAGTTAAGACTGCAATCAACTGAAGCTTTCACTTCAGGTC
The DNA here is from genome assembly GCA_031878705.1 of Tapirus indicus. Taxonomy (NCBI): domain Eukaryota; kingdom Metazoa; phylum Chordata; class Mammalia; order Perissodactyla; family Tapiridae; genus Tapirus; species Tapirus indicus. The sequence continues at coordinate 80,826,087 of CM062921.1, forward strand.
AACTTAGTCAATTATTTTGGGAACTGGGCCTAGTGCCCACTATCTCAAAGAAGAATGAGACAAAATTTATCATGGGTCTCATTCCTCATCTCATCAAAAAAACCCAAACCAAAACAAAAACCTTAATGCCCCACCAAATGCCCACCATCACCCCCAGAGTTTTACACCTCTCTGACCTTGATCAAGGCCTCTACTCCTCAACCCTCCCAAACCTTGCCATGGAGCCACGAGAACTATGGCTCCAAATTCCCCTATAACTTCAATCTTTCTTCCAAGCATTTGATTTGCTTCTTTGCTTTAAATGAAATCTTGTCTCAAAACACCACTTCCCATGTTGCTCTCTCAGATGGTGGTATAGATATATGGCTTGCTTCCCACTGCTAAAATCATTCCTAAACTCTCTTATAAGACACACAAAAACTTGCTTGTTTAAAGCTCATGTTACTCAGGTATAACACCCAGTTCCCCTCTTTATTGCTATGATCTACCCGTCTCCCAGTCACCCCCTACATTCATTAAGGACTTTCACATCTAGTTAAAGTCTTCCCCTTTACTTTAAGCACTGCTATCACTCTGTGTGATATCAATACCCCTGAGACCAAACTCTTCAAAACTATGATATTTCAGTTTTTTGACATCCTTATCTACAGTAATCTACCTCTCCACCTAACCCTAACCACCTACTCCCATGGTCAGTACCTGGATGTAGACATCATTCATAACGGACCCGCTTGTAGAAAACATACTTCAGGTACCCCACTTTAACTACAATCTCTTCTGGTAGCTTGCTTATAAACCATCCTCACTATGAATATTCTTTGATGTCAGGTGGCCTTCTAGTACCTTAACTTTCTACCTTCTCCCCATCTATCTTCCTTTTACTATATTCATTTATTTTCTTAGGGGACTTAAATTCCATACTCCATTCTGTTGAAAATACTCTTACGAATACCCCAAACTCCTTAGATTCCTGTCTTACAAAATCCCAAGCCCAGATGAATCCAGCTATCTGCTTTCTCCATACTTATGCTCAAGAGCAAACAGAAAAAGTTAACACAATAAAACAGATAGATACAACTATCATTTCATGATAAAATTCAGTAAGTGCACAATAACACCCTTTTCTCTGTTAAAATTACCTTCCATTCTTTACACTTATTTCAAATTTTCTCCATTTTCTTCCAATTTCTAATTCCCATCATTTCCTTCTTTTCACCGAAGAGAAGCTATCATATAAGAATTCTTGCAACTTCTGGCTACCAAACACCCTAAACACTCTTAACACCCTCCAATCTGGCTTCTGCATCCATCAACAGGTCTCTGAGACTACCAATGGGACATTTTTCAATCCACATTTAACTTGATCTTTCAGAAGAACCTGACATAGCTGATCAACTGAATGCTCGAAGCATTCTCTTCCCTTGGCGCTAGGTTGAAAAATACTCCACCAAAGATGTCAGGTTCTAATCCTTGGAACCTGTGAATGTTATATGTTGAATGCAACCCAATAAGACATATATATATTTGATTCAGTCCTTGGTTCCTGGCACACAGCTCCTAAAATCCTTGGAATCTCTGGAGTAGTAAGAGTGCCCTTCGTATACTGATGAGATGACTGGTGGCTGGGGGGCCCATAGGTAGCTTCAGGATGGGTGCTGGTTGCCAGAAAAAACAAGGCATGATTGGAGGGTTGGAACTTTCAGCCCCATCTCCCAACCTCCAGGGAGACTGAGTTAATCACCAATGGCCAATGATTTAATCAACCATGCCTACATAATGAAACCTCTATATAAATCCTTAGACGGGGTTCAGAGAGCTTCTGGGTTGGTGAACACATTGAGGTGCTGGGAGGGTGGTGTGCCTGGAGAGGGCATGGGAGCTCTGCACACCCCATGCCTTATCCTATGCATCTTTTCCATCTGGCGGTTCCTGAGTTGCATCCTTTACAATAAACCAGTAATAGGTAAAGTGTTTTTCTGAGTTCTGTGAGCCTTTTCTAGCAAATTATCAAACCAGAGGGAAGGTGCTGTGAAACTGACACCACCTGAATTTCATAGCCATTTGGTCAGAAGTATGAGTGGCCCAGACTTGCAACTGGCATCTAAAGTGGGGGCAATCTTATGGGACTGAGCCTTTAACTTTTGGTGTCTGCACTAACTCCAGTAGTTAGTACTGAATGGTAGGACACCCAGGTGGTGTCTGAAGAGTTGGAGAACTGGTTGGTATGAGGAAAAAACCCACACATTTGGTGTCAGAAGTGCTGTGTAGGTAAAAACAGCACAGAGTAAAGCTTTGGCAGATGTAACAGATCTTGAGATGAGATTATCCAGGTGGACCCTAAAATGCCACCACAAATGTCCTTATAAGACAGAGGGAGATTAGACACACAGAAAAAGAGGAGGCAATGTGACCACAGAGGCAGTGACTGGAGTGGTACGGGCACAAGTTGAGGAATGCTGGCAGTCAACAGAAGCTGAAAGAGCTTCTAGAGAGAGCACGGTCCTGCTAACGCCTTGATTTCAGTCCATTAATACTGATTTCAGATTTCTGACCTCCAGAACTATGAAAGAGTACAAATTTTCATTGGTTCAAGCCACTAAGTTTGTGGTAATTTGTTAAAGCAGCCATAGAAGACTAATACCTTGTAGCTTCCTTGATAAGTCACTGTCCCGATTTGCTGAAATCAGTTCTTCTTGGGCTTCTTTAATGATTCATCATCTTCTCTTTGTTGTTAGTGCTATCAAGTCGATTCCAACTCCTAGCAACCCTGTGTACAGCAGAGCAGAACCCTGCCTGGTCTTTTTGTACCATTCTCTCACCTTCCTGCAATATATCAGACAATGCTCCACTGCTATTCATAGAGTTTCCATGGCCAATTTTTCGGGAAGTGGGTGGCGAGGTCCTTCTTCCTAGTCTTAAGTTTGGAAGCTCTGCTGAAACCTGTGCACCATGGGTGACCCTGCTGGTATTTGAAATACCGGTGGCATAGCTTTCAGCATCACAGCAAATGCAGCTGCCACAGTGTGATAACCAACAGATGGGTGGTTGCAGTTCCCTGACCAGGAAACAAACCCAGGCTGCACAGGGGAGATCGCTGAATCTTAACCACTAGACCACCAGAGCTGGCTATCATCTCTACTTGGACATTTAAAAGGGGGAATTTTTCAAAGGCTAAAACTTCTCTTTCTATATTCCTTTGCTCTGGTTAATTTCATTCATATCCACAGCAATTACCACATTGATACAACAGATCCAAATGTGTATTTTGTATCTTCAACTCTGATCTCTCCTCTGATTTCAAACCCAATCGCCTACATGGTATTTCCATTTGGATGTTCCAAAGGCACCTCCAATTCAACATCTCCAAAAACCAAACTCAGTCCCCTTCCAATGTTCCTTGTCGCAACAAATGGTACTCTGCTTTCCAACCATATTAGCCTTCCCTCAGTTTCTTGGACTATGCAAGACCCTCTCCTGATAGCTTCTGCATATGCTTTCTCTCAGCCTAGATTTCTCTGCACAATGTCTACTCAACCTACTTCCTCTCCTTACTACTGAGCTTCTACTCATCCCTCAAATCGCAAATTTCAGCTCAGCTGCCACCTTCTCAGATCTTTCCCTGAATCTCCAATCTAAATTGGGTGTCCTTATACACTTTCATGACACCGTGTTCTTCTCCTTCATTGTATTTATCAGAGTTCTAATTGTTCACTTATTTTTGTGATTAATTCTCTTCTCCACTACACTATAAACTCCAAGAAAGCAGTGAATGCTTGTCTTATTCACTCTCTGAAAGCCTAAGCATAGTGCCTGGCATATAGAAAACACCAAATAATATTTGTCAAATGAACAAGTGAAAAATGAAATCTATCACCTTAAGTATAAGTGTCCTGGAAACTGCCTAACTTTTTTTTACTTTTTACATTTAGTCACCAAGGCTATTAACATGTTTTAATCCAGATTCACAGCTATTTTGATTTTCCCGAAGAAAAACATATTTCATAGTCCAGTATTAACCATTATATATTAAATATGGATCAGTTCTTCTAAAACAATAGTTCCTGAAGCAACTCTAAAAATAAAAATTGATACAGCTGACTTCTGCTTCTGGCATGGTGGAGTACTGGAATCAGATGACCTTCTTTCAGTAACTAGAAAGTGGAGAAAATATGATACTGCTATCCGACACTGGACAACAGAGAGATTAAGGTCTGCAACTCTGAAAAAAGGAAAACAAATTAGGTAAGCCCTGTAACTGCCCTGCCATTCTGTCTGGGGGCCCTTTCCAGATCACTGTGCAGAAAAGGCCACACAAAGGGAGCACGGTAGCTTCACTAAGTTGAGAAGCCAGATCGGGAAGGCGAAGGTGTCTGGAATCTTGAGGGTAGAGTAGAGAGAAGAGAGCTACTCAGAGGAAAAAGAGCTCCAGAAATCAGCATCAAGTCCTCTTGGGTCTTTGGCTGAATACCAACCTACACACGCATAAGGCAAAAACTCCATAAGTTCGAGGCAAAGGACAACTGCCAGGAAGCTAGAAGACGAACAATTCCCAGAACTCATTCAGAAACAAGAAGAAAAATTACCAGACTTCTCCTCTGAAACTGTGCAAGTCAGAGACAAGGAAACTACAACTTTAAAGTGCTGAAAGACAAAAATGCCAATCCAGAAATGCATATCATTAGCCTTTTTCACTCCCATTCTCTCACAAATATACAGGAGTTTCCCAGAGGTTAAGAGACCCGTGATATCACAACAGATTATATTATTTTTTCTTTTGGAAAATAGTTATTTTTCATAAAAAAGTTATGTTAACTTGTAATTAGTTTATTATGTTTTAAGTAAATTGATATTTTTTAAAAGTTCTTAATTTTGATTTCTAATAATGTAAATTTCGACAGCTATAGCCCACATAAAGAAAACCTCTGAGATCTTCCATAATTTTTAAGAATGTAAAGATATTCCAGGACCAAAGAGTTTGAGAATCACTACTTTAGCAGTAGTGGCCCCACTGAATTAGTATTCCCTTGTGATGCCACAGAGCCTGTGGGAAAGTTTTTCATTACAAATCCAATTTCTCTAATAAACATACCTCTTTCTTGTTGTGTCAGTCTGGGTGATGCGTATCTCTAAAAAGAATTTGTCCATTCATCTAAGTTGTTTAATTATTAGCATATACTGCTTTATAACATTTCCTTAGTCCGTAGGCTACGTTGTCATGTCCCTCTTTCACTCTAGATATTGATAATTTGTGACTTCTCTTTTTTTATATTGATGAGTCTGGCTACAGATAACAATTTTACTGATTTTCTTCCCCCAAATTATTAGTTGTAGAAATATCAACCCTCAAATACTTGACACAGATGGAGTTTTGGTAATGACCCTGCGAGTCCTCATAATACACTACTATAATGGTGGTATAATAAAATATATCAACATTTAAAAGATCTACAGATCTCACTGAACTAGTATTTTCCAAATGATGAATGCATGGACAAAAAAATTCATTTAAATGTAAGACAAATAGATTTTAATATAATAGAGGATGAAAAATTTATTTATATGGTTTCAGATTTCATGATGCAGTTAAATTGTTGAATTCTGATGTAGTATAAAAGAAGAATATCCAAATTATCTGTATGATGAAATGGGAAGTACATATTAAGCCCTTCTGCTGTAGACTGAAAAATAAAAGCGGTCTCAAGGAAAAGCACCTGTATAACTATTTGAGTTGTTTTTCATGAAACATCAGTTTTACTTAAAACTCTGACTGACAAACTATTATTTGGACTAGGGTAGTATCTGGAAGACATTTTCTTGAAAATTAACAAAGTGAGCTTAATTACTTCAAGGAAAACAAATGATAATATTTACTGCCCATGATAAAATTTAAATTTTCAAGTGAAAATTAAAATTTTGGAAAATTATACCTGTCCCTGTGGAACCTTGGCAGCCTCCCAAGATTTTTCTGATAAGATAGGTAGTGATATTAACAAATGATCTTTTTGATATTGTATAATGCAGTACCTCAAACTTTTTGGTCTCAGAACCCCTTTATACTTTTTAAAATTATTGATGATCCCAAAGAACTTTTATTTATGTGGATTATACCTATCGATGTTCACTATATTAGACGTTAAAACTGAGCATTTAAAAATTTTTAAACTTACTTAAAAATAACAAAGCTATTACATGTTAAGATAACTAGCATTTTGATGGAAAATATTTTTTTAAAACTCTAGTGAGAAGAGTGCCACTGTTCTACATTTTTATAAATCCCTTTCCTGTCTGGCTTAATTTCAGACAGCTGGATTCTCTTATGTGCTTCTGCATTCGCTCTGTTGCCACATCACAAGTCTGGTCACGTGGCCTCTGGAAAACTCTTGAGAACAAGCATGAAGAAGGCAAATAACATCTTAGTATTACTATGAAAACAGTTTTGACTTCACAGAATCCTTGAAACCCCCTCCTGTATTTTCTACTGTTAGAGTAAAGTTAAGAGATGATAATAAACCTTAGCAGACTAAGGTACAAAGACCTTAGTCTGCAAATGCTGCAAATCTTCTCTTATTTTATAAAAATTCCTACTTTGTTAAGGACACATTTCTTTTAAGCAAAATCTATATTTTTAGGCTTTATCCCTAATCAGATCAAAGCAGTTATCACTACTCTAGTCCCCAATTAATATATGCTAATACTACTTTTGCATCCCTTATAAACGTTCACATGTATGTGTGAGCCTGTGTAAATGCACAAAATCTATGGAAAGAAATATACCAAAATATTATTAGCAGAATTATGGGTAGTTTTGATCTTTTTATCTTTAAAAAGTGCCACCCATTAAACCATAATTAACATGAAGAGAAGGAGAGAACATGATGCAGAATCACAAACAACTCTTCCACCTAACCAGTAGAGAAGCATCAGCACAAAGCAGTGGTGAACACTCAAACTCTGGGGCAGATTATCTGGATTCAGATTCTAGCCATACCACTCTGGGTAATTAACACTTCATCTGCCTCAGTTTCCCCATCTATAAAATGGAGGAGAAGGTAGAATAATAAATAATATCTACCTACCTCCTTGATAGAAGGATTAAATGTGTTAATATGTATAAAGTGCTGGCACATAGTAACTTTTTTGTTAAAGAAAAAGAAACAAACACCCTGAAGTTAAAGTCCAAACACTTTAAAAATAAACAATGAAATAACTGTGGAGATGCAGAAAAACCAAATCAGATAATTCAGAATACTGCATACTCAATTTTCTAGCTTCTTAAAAAGGTATAGCCGTGTGGTGTTCAATTTATTTCTTAACATAGCACCAAACTGCTAAAGTACAAGTCCCTTTCAGGGACTTCATAGAAGAGTTTGGCTATATGTAATTTAAAGTGTCTTTATGCCTATGTAAACTGAATAGGAAAATGTTCTGTTCTTGAAATAAGGAAGGATACATTAAATACTAGCATGGACAGGAGGCCTCTGTAGACTACCAAAGAAAAGCAAAAAGGCTGATCCTATGTGGCAAATTTGTTCAAACTTTGAATGAAACAAATGAACTATCATGTAAAATTAAGACTGAAACCAACTTCCTAAAGTAATGGAACATTCCGGGTTGAGGCAGGGTAAGTACAAGTTGAAATGCAGACATCTTGTTCTGCCACAAAACAAGGAAGCACTCAACGACCAACCAGGTCAGATCAAAATGATCGAGCAGTCACCTCAAGAAAGCCCCAATGGCCAAATCTGGGACAATTAGAGCATCAAAAATAATAATGACACCTAATGCAACCAGAAGGAAAAAAACAATAAGAATTAGAGCAGAAATCAATAAAATTGAAAACAGGAAAATGGAGAAAAAAAATCAAAGAAAACAAAAGCTGGTTTTTTTAAAATATAAAATTGATAAACCTCTAGTCAGACAAACCAAGAAAAAAAAGAGAGAAGACACAAATTCCTAATTAAAAAAACAAAAGAGGGGTCATCACTACTGATTGCAAGTACATTAAAAGGATAATAAAGGAATATTATGGAAAATTCTATACTCACAAATTTGGTAACTGAGATGAAACGGACCAATTCTGTCAAAAGCACAATCTACCAAAACTCACACAAAGAGAAATAGATAGGCCCACATCTATTCAAGATAGGCTTATATCTATTAAAGAAATTGAATCAATAGTTATTAACCTTCCCAAACTGAAAGCACCAAGCCCAAATGGTTTCACTGGTGAATTCTACCAAACATTTAAGGGGAAAAAAAAAGATATCAATTCTCTACAATTTCTTCCAGAAAACAGAAGCAGAGGAAGCACTCCCTAACTCATTCTCTGAGGGTAGCATTATTCTAATACCAAAATCAGATACAGATACTAGAAGAAAGGAAAGCTACAGAACAGTATCTCTTATGAACACAGATGCAAAGCTCCTCACCAAAATACTAGCAATTAAATCCAACAATGTATAAAAAGATTTCTATACCACAACCAAGGGGGATTTATTCCAGGTATGCAAGCCTGGTTCTAAAATATATTAATGTAACCCACTACCATCAACAGGCTAAAGAAGAAAAATCACATGATCATGTCAATGAAAAAAGAAAAAGCACTTAACAAAATCTAACACCTATTCATGATAAAAACTCTTAGCAAACTAGAAATAGAGGGGAATTTCCTCAGTTTGATAAAGAACATCTACTGGGAAAAAAAAAAACATCCCACAGTTAACATTATACTTAATGGTGAGAAACTGGATACTTTTCCTCTAAGTTCAGGAACAAGGCAAGAATGTCTGCTTTCAAAACTCCTATTCAATACCATACTGGAAGTTCTAGCTATTGCAGTAAAACAACAAAAGAAAATAGAAAGTACACATTGTGAAAGAAGAAATAAAACTGTTCTTGTTCTTGTTTGCGGGTGACATGATTATGTATGTTGAAATTCCCAAAGAATCAACAAAAAAACCTCCTAGTTGATACAGTTGTTTCCCTTTCGGTATGGGTTAGCAATTCCGATACTACTATACATCATGTATACATACTGGAATTAACAAGTAAGTGGGTTGCATATGGTGGGAGGCAGGTTTCTCACTGTTGGAGGAAATACACTATCAGTAAGGGGAAGATGCCAGAATGATCCAGGTGGTAATGGGTTAGAGTGGAAGACAGTAAGAACTCATATTTAGCTTAATATAGATACAGATGGTTATGCAGAGAAATGTTTATGGACACGTGTATTAATATGTACCCATTCATTTCTTTGCTTTGTCTGCTGAGAGTGCCTAAAAGAAACCACATCCCAGCAGCAACAAGCACACCTAGCACCCAGATCTTGGTTTCTAACACTATTTTCTAATAAAGGGGAAAAGGGCTTCTTGGGGAAGTGGCTGATTCTAGGACTGAGGCAGAAAATATACAGGATGAGCTGGGAACATCTCGCAGTGCCAGAAAGTAAGGAAGTCCTCAAAAACAAAAACACCCACTTGGACGGCGGTATATCAAAGGGGCATAGGAGCCAAACGAAAGATCTCTCAATGGCCAAAGCTGGAACAATCTGAGCAACAAAGGAAAGTAGCATTGGATTACAACCCAAAGTATAAAGTAAATATCCATGAGTCTACACTGATATAAATGATTGAGTAAATTAGTAAATGGCAGAAGAGACAAATTTCTCACGCAGAAGGATTCCAAACAACTTATGCACTCCACTCACAAGGAGGGAGAGCACAACTCCTCACTCTTTAAGTGTGGTCTACACATAGTAACTTCTTCCAAACAGTACACTAGGGAAAGGGTGTGGGGAAGGAGTAATTTTATAGTGGAGAAATCTGACAAACACTACCTCAGCCAGGTAACCAAGGTCAACATCAACAGTCATAAATTACGTTAACAGTATGTACCCTTGATATGATGTGATGAAAATGGCACTTTACTTCTGTGATCCTCCTCCCCCAAAACCATAACCCCAGTCTAAAAGTGAGAAAAACATCAGGCAAATTCCAACACAGGGGAATCTTACAAAATACCTGACCAGTGCTCTTCAAAATTGTCAAGGTCATCAAAAACATTCAAGGAATATCTGAGAAACGCAAAGCCAAGAAGATCCTACAGAGACATGACATCTAAATGTAATGTGGTATCCTAGATGGGATACCTGGAACAGAAAAAAAGACATTAGGTAAAAACTAAGGAAAGCTGAATAAACTATGGACTTTATTTAATAATAATGTATCAATATTAGTTCACTAATTGTAAAAAATGTACCATACTAATTAACGTAGGATGTTGATAATAGGAGAAACTGGGTGCAAGGTATATGGCAAAAATAAAATCTACTTAAAAAAGGAATAGTGATTAAAATAATTATAAGAACACTGAAAAAACAAAAATCTCTGTGATACCAAAAGAGAGAAATAAAGTTATTTGCCACACTGAAGATGACTAGTAACCAATTTTCAGAGTTGAAATTGAGTTCAAAGAGTTTTCAGAGTTAAAGAGTAGATATATCAAAGGAAAATAAGCATTTACCTCATCTTTTTTGGAAGAACTGTAGTTCAATCCCAGTTGACAAGGGAAAGGTCTTTTTTAGGGACGACAGTTGGCTAGAATAGATCCAGAATGATGATAGGGTTAGAAAAAGCACCATTTTGTGAGCCCAAATGAAATAACTGATTTAGACAAGGCTCACCAATAGATGCTAAAAACATCACGCAAAAGACTGCTGGGAAACAGAATATTTGCAGGGAACCAAAATATCATCTCACTGATCAACTGCTAATTGCAAAGGAGGGAAAAACTCCATCTTTACAATGAATAGATCTGGTAAATACCACCTTAACCAAACAACCACACTTTAGGCAGATAACCTGATGTTATATGCCTTGTGTTATGTATGAATCAATATATGTAACGCACACAGGAACATCTAAGCCAAAACACCTAAATACAATCCAGCCTTTAGACCCAAACTTCTATTTTCAGGGAACACTGGCTGGAAATACAAGTTAAATACCTTAAGGACACAATCAGATACATCAAGAATGTGGGAACATTCTATAAAATGGCCTGATCTCTTCAAAAAGCCAACAGCATAGGGGGAAAAAAGTGGAGGTGGGGACAATTGTAGCACATAAGAAGTGTCTAAAGCAACAACAATCAAATGTAATACATGAACTTTGATTGAACCTTGGTTCAAGAAAACCAGCTACCAATGGATAACTGGAGAAAGTTGAATACAGACTAAATATTAAGGTTTTTTTTGAAAGTATGACATTTGTAGGAGAATGTTTAATTTTAGGAGATGCTGCAGCATTTAGGAGTCAAGTGCAGGAAAAACAGTATTAAGAGAGAGATAAATAAATATAACAAAATGTTAACAACTGTTGTATCAAAGTGGTAGTTCATTGTATTCTTTCTATTTGTCTGTATGTTTGAACATTCTTAATAAAAAGGTAGGGGGTGGTATGGAAGAATGACGTCATTAAAAAAAAAGCTGGCCAAATGATGAGGTGTAATGTAAAGCACCAGAAAAAAGTAATAACAGATTCCATGGAGAGGTGTATCAAAGAAACACATGGATTTTAAACCAGTCTCCTATGACACATACACTGAATAAACATTAAGAAGGTAGAGGCATGAAAGAGAGGCAACCAGTTTAACAAACAATTCCTATCTTCCAAAAGTTTAAAATAACCAAAGGGGGCCGCCCGGTGGCGCAGCGGTTTAGTTCGCACTTTGGCAGCCCAGGATTCACGGGTTCGGATCCCGGGCGCCTGCCGATGCACTGCTTGTCAGCCGTGCTGTGGCGGCGTCCCATATAAAGTAGAGGAAGATGGGCATGGATGTTAGCCCAGGGCCAGTCTTCCTCAGCAAAAAGAGTAGGATTAGCAACGGATGTTAGCTCGGGGCAGGTCTTCCTCACAAAAAAAAAAAAATCAACCAAAGCTCTGCTGATAAAATCATCTGAGACAGAACATCTCTGACATCTCTTATTTTCTCAGAAGAAAGATGAATGGGTTATAAAAGAGATATCATTTTTGCTCTTCAATTACAGTGGTTGAAGAGCAATAGGAAATTTTGTTACTTTGAAATTTCAGAAATATAGGAATGAGTTAAGGATCAAGAACATATATGAACTCATGAAGACCATAAATTAATTTACATACATACATGAAGATAGCACACAAAATCAAAATCAGTAGTAACATTTCATATATCTTATATTAATACTGGGTTTCACAGAACTAAGTTCTCTCTGCAATCCCTTACTACACTAGTGGCTGTGCTGCAGTAAGGCACAACCATAAGTCCAGCCCCAAAGGCAATCCCTCCATTTAATGACTTAGAAGGCTATCCTGGAGTTTCTCTGTCGAAATTTTAAAATTTTACTCAACATAACTCAGTAGATATTTCGCAATGCCTCTTCCCTAATATCTAGGATTCTACAGCCTTATAACTATGACAATATCATGCCAACAAATACATCAGCTCCTTTTATATGTGATTGCCCTTTCTCACTCCTGACAGACATGAAAATGTTACCCTATCTTTCTCTCCCCCAAACTTTGCAAAAATATCTTTTCTCTGCTATTTGTTTCCTCCCTTTTCTACTCCTAATCCTGTTTTCCTCTTTTCTAATAATTGCTACAATGTATATAAAATGAATATATATTGCATATAATGATACTGGTACCCAAAATCTCACCCTGAGAAAAAAACTGAGACCACACACACTAAAACTTCAAATAGAGGAATCTTATGACATAAGCCTTCATCAAGTTAACACATTGCTTTCCCTTATAATGGTGAACTAGGTAATTCAGACCAACTCTCTGAGAGCAACAAGAAAAACTGGACACCCCCTCCCCCCAGGCAAAATTAGAAATAAGCAAACAAAAAATACCTCTGCCCATTTTTTGATCAGGCTGTTTGGTTTTTTTGTTGTTCAGTTGTGTGAGTTCTTTATGTACTACAGAGATCAATCCCTTGCCTGATATACGATTTGCGAATATTTTCTCCCAGCTGGTGGGTTGTCTATTCATTTTGATCCTGGTTTCATTTGCCTTACACAAGCTCTGTAGTCTGATGAAGTCCCACTTGTTTATTTTTTCTTTTGCTTCCCTTGTTCGAGTAGACATGGAATCCGAAAGGATCCCTTTATGACCAATGTCAATTAGTGTACTGCCTGTATTTTCTTCCAGAAGTTTTATAGTTTCAGGTCTCACTTTCAGGTCAACAGACACATGAAAAGATGTTCAACATCACTAATCATCAGGGAAATGCAAATCAAAACTACACTAAAATATCACCTTACACCTGTTAGAATGGCTATAATCACCAAGACAAAAAACAACATGTGTCGGAGAGGTTGCGGAGAAACAGGAACCCTAATTCACTGCTGGTGGGAATGCAAACTGGTGCCGTCCCTATGGAAAACAGGATAGAGATTGTTCAAAAAATTAAAAATAGAAATACCTTATGATCAAGCAATCCCACTCTTGGGCATCTACCCGAGGGACATGAAATCAACCATCCCAAAAGGCTTATGCACCCCTATGTTCATTGCAGCATTATTCACTATAGCCAAGAAGTGGAAGCAACCCAAGTGTCCCTCGACTGATGACTGGATAAAGAATATGTGGGGGGTGTGTGTGTGTGTGTGTGTGTATACACATACACACACACACACACACAATGGAATACTACTCAGCCATAAAAAAGACAGAATTGTCCCATTTGCCACAACATGGATGGATGTAGAAGGTATTATGTTAAGTGAAATAAGCCAGGGAGAAGGACAGACACTGCATGATTTCACTCATATATGGAATATAAACTAAGACATGGACAGAGAGAACTGGTTGGTGGTTACCAGGGGGAAGGGGGGGGTGGGCACAAGGGGTGAAGGGAGGCATCCATATGGTGATGGACAAATAATAATGTACAACGAAAACCCCACAATGTTATAAACTATTAAGACATTAATAAAAATTGAAAAAAAAAACCCCACACACCTCTTTGAAGGCATCAGAGTGCGAACAAGGCAGTAAAAAAGCATGGAGGCTAAGATCTGGGAGAGTAAGGAAATCTTCCGAGGTCAGCCAGGCCTCTGGGGCCCTTTTTTTCCAACGGGCAACTGCCAATTCCATAAAGGCGGCTGAGAAGCTGGGCTGAACTTTTCACAGATCTACAAGGCTGCGGAGGAGTTTACATATTGGAGATAAGGGCCCAACAAGGTATGGGGGTAGGGAAATGGGGAGCTGATACCCCTGGTTTTATGTTGGGACCCCAAAGACTCATAACCTAGGAGTAAAGAAAATGTAAAATTAACCAGCCCTTGCAGACTGTGGAGCCCAATTTTGAAACATCTTAGTCTCTGACTGGATTAAGATGACCCAGGATTGCTAGCGTCACTAGCTAGCCTGCTACCAAAAGTATAGTCATGTGTCCCTTAAGCATGGGATACATTCTGAGAAATCTGTCCTTAGGCAATTTCATCTTGTGCAAACAACATAAAGTGTACTTACACAAACTTAGATGGTACAGCCTACTACATATCTAGTACTAATCTTATGGGACCACAGTCATATATGCAGTTCACTGTTGACTGAAACATCATTATGCAGCACACAACTGTAAAGAAAAATCCTTTCTGGAAGGAGATAACGCCATTCCTAAACCTTAAATTATCTCTATAATTTTCCACATATAATGTCGTAATAAAACATATCCAGGTATACAAGACTAAGACAACATGAAAAAAACTAAGTGACACAAAAACCTACAAGAAAATACCTACAGTGGATCAAGATAATGAAGTTATCCAATACAGACATGCTTAATATATTCAAAGAAATTTTTTTTTTAATTGAGAGTCATGGAAGACTGGCCCAGTACAAAACCCTTCTAACTTCAAAATTCCAAATCATTTCCTAATCCTTAAATTAATCTCTGATTGATTCTTTAGGAATTCCTACAGCTAGTCAAAACCCTTCTTACTCCCTTTAGGTCCACATACACCCAAAAAGAACACTTCACCTACCAAATTTAAAAAAAATCAGTCATACAATCTACAAGGAATTCATACACCAAGAGACATGCCCTCTAACCTGCCTTACTGGTACACTCCCTGAGAGGAAACACTCCATTAAGTTGCCACAAGAGAGTGAACTGTTGCAATGAGCCACCATAGCTCAAATCAAAGGTTTTGAAGCATTTTACATCATAACCCTTTACATATACACCCTTGTGTGTATCTATACATAAGTACACTCAATTTAATTGAAACACAAATTTCAAAAAACAATTCTTAGCTACAATAATCAGGACAGGGTGGCTGGCATAAGGATAGACATACAGATTAATGGAATAGAATTGAGAGTCTGGGGAAAAAAAAAAAACCTATCTTTTTTTTAAACAAGAATGACAGGACAGTTTTGTAAGAAAGTACAGTATTTTCAACAAATAGTGTTAGGACAACTGCATATCCAGATGCAAAAGACTAAAGTCATATCCCTTTCCCACACGATACACAAAAAAATTAACTCAAAGTGGATCACAGACCTAACTCAAAGAGCTAAAACTATAAAACTCTTAGAAGAAAACACAGGAGTGAGCTAGGAAATGGTTTCTTAGATACAACACCAAAAGCACAAGCAACAAAGAAAAAATAGATAAATTCTATTTCATTAAAATTCAAATCTTTTGTGCTGCAACGATACTATCAAGAAATTGAAAAGACAACCCCCAAAATAGGAGAAAATCACATGTCTGATGAAAGACTTGTATCTAGACTACATAAAGAACACTTACAACTTAATAAAAAGATAACCCATTTTTTAATGGGCAAAGGTTCTCAATAAACATTTTTCCCAAGATATACAAATGGTCAATAAGCACATGAAAAGATGATCAACATCATTAGCCATCAGAGAAATGTGAATCAAAACCACATGAGGGGGCCGGCCCGGTGGCGCAGCGGTTTAGTCGGCGCTTGGCAGCCCAGGGTTCGCCGGTTCGGATCCCAGGCACCCGCCGATGCACTGCCTGTCAGCCACGCCGTGGCGGTGTCCCATATAAAGTAGAGGAAGATGGGCACGGATGTTAGCCCAGGGCCAGTCTTCCTCAGCAAAAAGAGGAAGATTAGCAACAGATGTTAGCTCAGGGCTGGTCTTCCTCACAAAAAAAAAAAAAAACAACAACCACATGAGATACCACTTCACACCCACTAAGATGGCTATATCAAAAGACAGACAATAACAAGAGTTGACAGGACGTGGAGAAACTGTAATTTTCATACCTTGCTGGTGGGAATGTAAAATGGTGCAGCCATTTTGAAAAACAGTTTGGCAGTTCCTCAAAATGTTAAATATGGAATTACCCGTATGACCAGCAATTCTAATCCTGGTTATATACCCAAGAGAACCGAAAACAAGTGTCATATAGAAGCTTGTAGACAAATGTTCATGCCAGCATTACTTATAGCCAAATGCCCATCAACTGAAAAGTAGATAAATAAAATGTGCTATATCTGTACAATGGAATATTATTAGACCATAAAAAGAAATGAAGTATTGATACATGCTATAAGATGAATGAAAACATCTTAAAAACATTACGCTAAGTGAAATTAGCCAGTCACAAAAGACTACATACTGTATGATTCCATTTACAGGAAATGCCCAGAATAGCAAATCTATAAATACAGAAAGTAGAAGATAAATAGTTGTGTAGGGCAGGGGTGGAAGAGTGTACAGGAATGGGGAGTGACTGCTAATGAGTATGGAGTTTCTTTCTAGAGTAACAAAAATGTTCCAGAGTTAGGTTGTGGTGATCGTTGCATTACTCCATGAATATACTAAAAAACTCTGAATTGTATACTTCAAATAGAAGAACTGTACTGTTATATGAATTAAATCTCAACAAAGCTGTTAAAAAATTCTTAGCCCCTTATTACTTGTGATATACTCTGATGTTTTCTACTTCATTTCATTAAAAAATATAACACTAGTTGTGATCTCCTAAATTCATTCTACAACCCACTAATGGGTCATGACCGGCAATCTGAAAAACACTGCCATAACGTCCTCTAACAGCAGAACTGATATCCACATTCTCCTATTATCAGGACTAATTCCATCACACCTCACATCCCAGAAAAAGTCCAACTCTTCCTGGTCATCTATTATTCCCTGAGTTCTCACTGCCACACTGCTGTGTACATCCTCCATTTTACCCAATTCCTCATGTCTCGTAAGTCCTTCACTGGGTCTTCTGAAATTCCGAATTTGTGACAAGCACACTTGGCCGATTATACTACTTTTTCTGTTCCTTATCATCATTTACCCTCCCTCACTGATTAGCAACTAGGTCACAGTATGTATCCTTAACTCCCCTCACCATTTGCTAACTTCACCATTCATGCAGACTGACCGACCCTTTTAATACCTCAGCCTCTTTAATTCATTGGCCTCCTCATTTCCACAGACTTTTCCCTCAATTCCACCTCAGCAGCCCACTCCCAAGGCCAAGCCTGAGTATTATCATTGCCAGAAACTATTACAGCTGTCATATCTCTCTATTTCAAGCATCCCATTCTGACCACCACATTTAATCCCTCTAGTTCACTTACTTCATCCCATTCCACCCCCCCCAACAATTTTGATTGAAATTTCCAATACACTGATGCTACCACTTCTTTACTATCCATCATGACCTCACCTCCTTTCTTGTCCATGTTAGATTTCACGAATCATCACCTCTCCAAGCACTCTCTTTAAAAAGTCCTCATTTCCCTGGTCCCTTTTCCTTCTTGTATACTGACCTAGTTTTATGTGTCAACTTGTCTGGGCTATAGTCCTGTTATTCAATCAAATACTAATCTAAGCGTTGCTGCGAAGGTATTTTGTACACATGGTTAACATTCACAGTTGACTTTAAGTAAAGGAGATGATCCTCAATAATGTGGATGGGCCTCATCCAATCAGTTGAAAGGCCTTAAGAGCAAAATAGCTTTCCCTGAGGAAGAAGAAATTCTGCTTCAAGACTGCAACATCAGCTCCTGCCCTACAGATTTGTCAGTACCCATAACTGTGTAAGCAAATTTCTTGAAATTTCTTTATATACACATACCTACATTATGTATCTCCTACTGATTCTGTTTCTCTGGAGAACTCTGACACATCTGGCAAACCTCACCCCAGAGGAATCCAACCATCTATCTGCCTTATCTGTGCTTGTATCTAACCAGTTAAACAATGCTGGCGGTGGGGGGGGGGGATCACAAAACCAGGCTGACTGATATCACTTTAAATTCAAGATTTCAAACCATAAACAAACAATCAATACTTCTTGGCAAACTGCTTCAAATTTCCCACACTCCTGACCCCTCTGCCCATACCAATCGTATACTTCATTGAGAAAACAGAAACCACAAGAGATGAAAAGCCAGGAGAATAAGCCTTCCTCTTCCAACCACCAAACTTCCTTGCAAGGGTGTACAACTTTTCTGCATTCTCTCCTGTTTGATGGAAGCCAGCTCTCTAACAGAGGCCAATTTCTCTACTTGTGCCCTCCATCCCCTTTCCCGCATTTTCTCCTTTTCACTTGCTGGACCCCACATTTTCCTTTTTCTACCAACCCACTTCTCTGTTCCACCTCACAGCCAGTCTTAAAAAAGTTGTCTACATACACTGTGTCTGCATTTGCTCATTTCTCATTCACTCTTTTCAAAAACTTTTCATTCAGTGTTTTTTAACCTACTTCAATTTGGCTTCTTGCTCTTCACTTTAATACAACTCATCAAGTTCACCAACAATTTCCCACATAATCTCTCTGTGCCTGCTTCCTCATCTATAAAATGGGGATAACAGTATAACAGTGCTGACTTTGTAGGACTGTTGTGTGATATTTAAACAATTTAACATATGGAAAGCACTAGAACAGTGCCAGGTATATGACAGGCACTGAATAAGTATTAGCTATTAAATTATTAGGATATTTTGGATTCTTGTTTTCCCTTGGTTCTGATTTTTTATTTCTAGTTTATTCAACAATGCATGAGTCCTGGAGTAGTAAACTGCCTCAAATTTTTGGGGGGCAGAGAGAGGTGGAAAGAGACAGAAAATAAACTATGAAATCTCCATTAAACAATGAGATCCCTACTGAATTTCAGCCAAGTATCTTCCATCAACTACCACATAATTTCATAAGGATGAGCTATCTTAAACCCAACAGCCAAATCAAACTCACTCCCTCACCTACCCCCATGCTTTCTTGACGTGCAGATTTTTGCCAATATCACTTTTCTAAGCATAAGTCCTTCCTGTCCACATTCATTCACTTCTCATTTCTATACAGCTTGACTCTCTACCTTGATTATATGCTTCCAGGTAGCAGACTAAGTTATATTTCTGGGAATTGCCTCTGGATGCTAAGCATATGGAAAGCAATCTATATATATTGTCAAATAAAAGACAAGGAAGTTAACTACTAATTCTGCATTCACTGTCAAATGATCACTAACTCATCTATTTAACATTTTGAAAACCACAATTCAAGTTTATTCACATTAACATTAGAGAGAAAACTTCACACCACTCTTATTACTCCCATAATCTCTCCCCAATTTCCTTTATTATTCATATCCTTTAAATATTCAGCAGGTATACAGATATTTTGGTTCTTGTTTTACACATTGTGGAGGAAAACTATAATGTTTTAAACATCACTGCTACCAATGCAATCAAGAGAAAAAACTGGAGGTGTAAAAGCTGGGAGAGGAGAGGTAAAAACTGGAGGAAGTAAAAAAAGGATGGCTTGATTTATATCTGAAAAATAAAAAATTCAACTACAGAATGATTACAAATAAGAAATTTTAAAAAGAGGTTTATTTACATACAAATATTAACTAAAATGCAAAATAAACAGCTTTTTATATACAACCAGGTAGAAGATAAAAATGGAAGAAAAGATGCTATTTCTAACAGCAAGAAAAATAAATCATAGAAAATCTTAAATATATAAAATTAATAGCAAAAAACTTAAAAATGCTATTAGGAACCCCAAAAGAAACTCACAACAAACAAAAGGTTACATTTTCCATATTCTTCACAGAGAGACACATAACATAAAAATGTCAATTCTCCCATACATACAAAGAAAATCCTAATGGCAAATTGAATCTATGTGATAACCAAGGTGGGGGTGGGGAAAAGGAGATATTAACTTGAAAAGGGCATGAGAAAACTTTCTGGGTGATGGTAATGTTCTGTATCTTGATCTGGGGTTACACAAGTATATACATAGGTAAACATTCATTGGACTGTACATTTAAGGTTTGTGCATCTTATTGTATGTAAACTTTACCTCAACAAAATAAAAAATCAAGTCATCCCAAGAAATGGCAACTAGACGACATGAGTTGACTCTAAAAAGTTCATATAAAACAAACAAGATAGAAGCCAGAAAAGATTCTGAAAAAGAAGAGAAATGAAAGGGAATTAGTTCTAACAGAAAACATAAAATACAATAATTAAAACAGGATGGTTTGGTTCCCAAATAGGCAGACGGATCAGTGGCCCAGAAATGGTCCCAAATACACATAGAAACTCAGTAAATTATAAGAGTGGCATTTCAAACCTGTAAGACAAAAATAGATTATTTAATAAATGATGTTGGGCCAACTGGATGGTCATCCTGTGAAAAAAATAAGGTTGGACCCTTACATCATACCTTATCTCAGAATAAATTCCAAATAAGTAAAAGAATTAAAAACACAAAAGGAGAGAGAAAGAAGAACAAAGAAACCATAAAAGCATTAGAGAAATAACATTTGAGAATTCTCGTATAATCTTCAATTAGGGAAAGACTTTATAACCATGACATACAACTTAGAAGTCAGGAAAGATTGGTTAAGCTTAACTACTGGAAAAAAAAAATTCAGCATGACAAAACCACCATAAACAAATGTAAAAGGCAAACAGCAAACTGGGAAAAATATTTCCAAAAAATAGCACAGAGCTATTTTCCATAACGTAAAAGTAAATCCTACAAATCTAACAAAATGAGTAACAAATCCACAGAAAAACAAGCAAGCATATGAAGAGTTCACAATAAAGAAAATATAAATAGCTCTTAAAAGATGAAAGATGTTTAATCTCACTCCTAATGGTGATGAGGAAGGGAACAGGCATCCTTACACAGTGCTGGTGGAATGTAAGTTAGAACAATCTGTACAGATGGCACTTTGGCAATATCTTATCGAAATTATAAATCACATATACTCTGACCAGCAATTCCACTTCTAGAAATGTATCCTATACATTTCCATAAAAGTGTGAAATGATGTACATACGAGGTAATCCATTGCACCATGGCTTTTGATAGCAAAAGACTGAAATCAACCTAAATGAACGCCAAAAAGGGGCTTAATAAATGTTAACATCTGTGTAAATGATGGACTGAATTTTTGTGTACCCCCAAAATTCGTATGTTGAAACCCTAACCCCTGGTATTTGGAGTTAGGACTTGGGGAAGGAAGTGGGTTCATAAGAGGTCATGAGGATGGGGCCCCCACGATGGGATTAGTGTCATAAAAAGAGGAAGAGAGCAGAGCACTCTTTCTCTCCATGTGAGGACACAGTGAGAAGGTGATGTCTGCAAGCCAGGGAGAGTCATCACCAAGAACCAAATCTCTCAGCACCTTAATCTTATACTTCCCAGCCTCTAGAACTGTGAGAAATAAATGTTGTTTAAGCCACCAGCCTATGGTATTTTGTTATAGCAGCCCAAGTTGATTAAGACAAATGAGTAATACCGTGAAGATGTTAAAAAAAAAAAGTACGCTATTTATGTACTGACATGACTAATATGAAATCATCTCCAAACTGTATTGTTAAGTTGAAAACAAAAGGTAAAGGGTAATGAGCACAGTATGCAACAACTTAAATAAAAAAGTGGAGGAGGGCAGAGGACATATATATATGACACACAATCCCTCATTGGCAATTCTGAAATTCATAAAGTTGTGAAAAATAAAAATCTCTTATAAGTTTAGTACAAATGGCTTTTTATAATCTTTACTGTACTATTTATGCTTTGATACAGACATATTAATGTGTTTGATTATAGGATGCTACCACACCTCCTGCTAGGGATTTTGGATAATATGGTAGATGCACTATATTACCTTTCTACAGTCCCCCCTGCAAAAAACCAAACCTTAATTCTGAAATACATCTGGATCAAGGGTTCTGGACAAGAAATTATATATCTGTATTTACCTGCACATACATAAACTATCTTTAGAAGGATTCACAGGAAATTTAACTGTTTCCAATGTAGAGGAACTGGGCGGCTGCACCATGTGGAAAGGAGACTTTTTACTGTACATCTTATTATATCTTTGGAATTTTGAATCAAAGTGAAACACTACTTAGTCAAAATACAAACAAAATGTAAATTAAATAAAATTACTAAAACTTTTTAATTCGCAGTAGTAACAGACAAAGCCAGATGCTTTGGTTTTTGTTTTGACTAAAAAGTGACCTTTTCTTACACAATTGTCCTGTTTGCAACAACATGGATGGACCTAGAGGGTATTATGTTAAGTGAAATAAGCCAGAGAGAGAAGGCCAGACACTGCATGAACTCACTCATATATGGAATATAAATGAACACACGGACAGAGAGAACTGATTGGTGGTTACCAAGGGGAAGGGGGGTGGGGGGTGGGCGCAAGGGGTGAAGGGTTACATCCACATGGTGATGGACAAACAAAAATGTACAACTAAAACCCCACAGTGTTATAAACTACTAAGACATCAATAAAAAAAAATTAAAATTGCTACCAGAAGAGGAAAAAAAAAAAGTGACCTTTTCTTAAATCACAGGGAAATCTATTCAATGGAGGCTTTCCTTTATCACACTCTTGGTTGACCCAAATGGCATTTGAGAGTCAGAGCATCACCCTCTCAGGAGCAAGTCAGGGAATGGTGAGCATCCACTCCCATTAACAGCTTTTAGGAAATAGCAACTTCCCCATGTTTTTGATGTCTTGTGCCAAGCCAAGCAGGTGTACTTGGCTTTTATTTTTCTAATGTCTCTAGAAATATATTGGGGCTTGGGCCTCTCTGCAACAGGAAGCAGTAAAGCCCATACTTCTCAATACTAAAGAAAAACTTAAAGTGTTCCTAGCATGGGTCTAGCCTTAAGTCTTCAGAGCTTCAATAGAGAAGAGTTTGAGGACTGTAGTTAGTATCTCAGTAGCAACTTTTTTACTATCTGCTTTTCATATACTTATTTTGATACACTGTTGTGTTCCAAACTGGATTTGAGGTGACTGTAAGGTTTGCCTTTTCTTATGATTTAGATTTTGGCTAATCTGTACCATACTCTCAATTTTAACCAGAAATTAGGAGACAAGACATCCTGCTTTTTGTGGTTTATCTAATGAGTATATTTTAAAAGGCAGAGTGAGAGGCATATGATTTGGAAGTCTCCAAATCCAGCTCTCAGGTCTGAAGACTAAAGAAATTCCCAATGAAATGCCTAACAAGATTTGGTTCCTTGTGTTAGGACATAAATGCACTTACGTGTCCCTATCTCCCACCAAGACATACTCACTGAGGGAGAGACTGAGTTGTACTTCCTCTGGCTCCCACATCACTTAATACCAGGATTGGTACAGAGTGGCTTCTCAAGAAATGCTAACCTGTGCAAAACCAGCATCATCTCATAGTTGCTATCCTCAAGAAAGAGCAAGAAATTTGATGTACCAATATAACCACAGAAACACTACACAGAGAACTTAGAAAAACATAGAAAAGATAATATTTCCAGATGCTACTTATAAATAACCTCCCTCATTTTGCTAGAGACCTCTAGAAAATGCTTAATGAACTATTGTGGTTACCTAGTCTCTGACAAATTTGCAGTCTTCACAGAGAGTCAAAGAACTCAGTAAGATTAAGGATTCGACAGCATTCCATTTTCTTCAAATAGGGGTACATGATAAAGCTACTACAAGCTCCTGAATTCCCATTCCTTCAGATATCTGTCAAAATAAACCTAGGAAAACTTAGGCAGTTCTCTACAGTGGAAAAGGTAAACATGGCAAAACAACTCTGTATCAGAGAATATGGTAAATAATTTCCCTTTAATATCTGCTTTTGGAATATTTCCAAATTTTAAGGCAGAGAGGATTACTAGTCCAAATGTTAAATCATTTCAGTCAATTAAGATTAGGTGAGAATCAAATTAAAAAAAAAAAAAAAAAACCCCAGAGATACAGAGGGAAACAACTGGCATATTCTGGAGAATGTGAATGTATACTGTATATCAAATTGGTTTTAAATGTACTTGGCATTTTGCATTTGCTCCAAGTTAAAAATAATGTGATAACAATAGCTAAAATTTCCTGAATATTTACATCCAGTGTTCCAGGCACTGTACTAGAGTTCCAGGCAATTCACGTGCAGTACCCTATTTAAACCTCACAGCCCTATGAGATTATGTGCTATTATTAATCTCGTCTGACAGATAATAAAACAGGCCCAAAGATGTTACATAACCTGAACTAGGCCATGCCATATAGTTAGACTTGGAGCATTGGATTAGAACTCAGGGCTGACCCTAAAGCCCATGTTAGCAACCACTATTAAGTCTGGGCTCCTTAACTTTCTAAAGAATTGGCAGATTTTAAGCAAATCTGATGTACTACCAAAGGGTAACAGGAGACACAGATATTTGTTCTATATGTGTGATATAACCCATCACCTTGAAAAAGAATGGCAGCTAATGAGTTTTCTAAAAGGCCTTATACACATACACATTCATATATAACTTTAAAAACTGGATTTCAATGAAATTTGGCCTGCCCAGAGATTTGGGATAGGCTTTTGTTTCTTTCGGGGAAGCACTCTGACAAATCTTTTGAAAAACATAAATTCACAGTTCAGATATGCCTTAAGTCCCATCCCTGATCATAAACTTCTTGAAGCTAATAAACTCTTTGTTTTCACATCTTCCACTAAGTCTCTGAGAGCACAGAGTCTTGTTAGTAAGCACAGTGCTATGGAATAAATAAAATCTACCAAAGAGCTCTGAGCTTATAGTGAAGCTTTTTATTTGTTTTATAAGTATGGACATTACAGAAAATATTTGACTCCCAACAATTTTCTTTGCTTCTGAAAATTACAGAAGTCCAACTTTCATTGCTGTTCTTGACACAGGATTCTGATTATCACCCAAGAAGGACTCTTTCTGTCCTGGTATGTTTTCTGAAGAACCACCTGTCTCAGGAACAACCTTTCTGTAAAAAGAGTTCCAACAGCCTCAGTTTACAGTTCTAAATCCAAAATGGTTAAGCAACTTGTCTAAGGCTGTAGAGCTTGTTGATGACAAACTCCAGATGACAGAACTGAGAACTGAACCTAGGTCTGACTGCTGGATAGGCCAAGCTCCACCTATTGCCCTGAATGATAGGACAGCTCTTATTTCAATATTCCTGTCACCTTTTAGGTAGCAAAGTCTGTTGACTCATAACTCATTTCTGAAATCAAAGTTCAAGTTAATCTGCATTAGAGTAAGAAGACAAAGCTTCTAAATGTTCATGTAAAGAGCTCATGACTAAGACAATAAGCATCACAGCTCACTGAAATAGGCAAATGACTCATACCTAAAGTTATGTGGCTATAACGATTTCTTTGCACTACATGAATCAAGAAAGCTACTACTCGACCAGAGACCTCTAGAGAGCTGGCATCTTAATGTCAGACATTTGATACTCTACACGTGCAACAAAGCATCTCAACTATCTAGATGACTCAAATCTGTCAAACAACTCCCTGGCAGAGCAGGCTAACAAGAATCAGGCTTCTATTCAACAACCTCTTAATAACCACTAGGATAGTTTATGACTAGACACTTAACAAATTACTTCAAGCTGTTTCACTGAGCACTGAGTATCTTCACAAGGTTATTTACATAATATTAAGCATCAAGCAAATAGTTAAGATTCTAACCTCATTAATTTTGGTAGAATTTATTCTTAAACTAATTTCCTGTCCAAGTGGCCTTTCTTCCAGGATCTAAAGTAGTATGAAGGACATAGTTTCCTACTCTGCTAGGACACTTAAAGGGAGTGCTTTTCAAACTCATTAACAGAATACTGTAGTACTTACTAACAGACTCAGTCTCCCTTCAAACATAATTTAGAGTGGAATGGGGAGTGACTGCTAATGGGTATGGGGCTTCTCCTTGGGGTGATGAAAATGTTCTGGAATTAGATAGTGGTAACCAATGCATAACTTTGGGAATATATTAAAAACCACCAGTGCACATTTGAAAGGGTAAATTTTATGGTATACCACTTACATCTCAATAAAGCTGCTATTTTCAAAAACCAACAGAATTTAGAAAATAAAACAAAAACTCTGGTTTGACATGTAGCCTGACAGTGAGCTACTGCTAAAGGATTTGTATCCGTAACTTACTGGAACCTGACATACCTTAATTAACTAGGTAAAGCAATAAAAGTTTGGTATCTCAAGATTTTCATTCCTTATTTCAATAAAATATTTTCTTATTTATTTGTACTCTACATCAGATAATAATGAGCTTACCTCAAATTCTTTCATATCCAAAACAAATGTCAAAATTCATTAATAGTGAGTGGAAAAGAGATTTAACTTGGATAAATCAAGTTATTATTTATTAATATTCACAAAAGGATAAATGCAATCATTTTAGATCCCTACTGAAATATCACTCTATGTATCTGTGTGCAAGATATATATGTATATGTATGATATACAACATACATCACATACAGATACACATATATTAAAAAAACATTTTAGACAAGGTTTTATCTTAGTATAGTGAATGGTATATAAGTAATAGAAAAAAAAACCTGATATTGAAATGATTCAAGAGCCCCCACTGTTGTGACAGATAATACAGATGAACTGATCATTTAGCCATCTGGAAGTTACAAGTTTGCATGAGGCTTCCAAAACTTTACAGAGAACACCAAACTTCTTTTTAAGGCTTGATTTTAAATATTATCAATTGTAAAGAGCTTTTCATCAATCTCACTTTTATTGAACACTTACTATATTCCAGGCCAGATGCTGGAGACACAGATGCCAGACAGGCCTGTCCTCAAGGAAGTCCCATTTTGATTGCTTGCTTTTTGTCAGGCACAGCACTGAACATGTTCACTTACAGCATCTGACCTCCTGGGCTTAACTCACAGCAGGGGAATATGAGGTAAACATTACAAATGACTGTAAGGCTGTAGGACTGAAAAATTAAATTTGGAAATAAATAAAAGCTGTTGTACATTCAGACCAAATCTAACTCTACTTCCTAACATAACATTACACTGTAAGTTCCACATGTACTACTAACAAACGCTGAAATAACCCAGAGTATAACTACACCTTCTTTAACACACATCCCTCATATAACCGTCTCATTTAAAGGCACATCTATTATATTTCCCTCAAAGCATCCTCTTCCATTAAAGAATATCTCTTTACCTTCAAACTCTCCATGTGAGTACACGATGCACGGAACAGTTGCTGAATGAATGAATGAATGAAATAAACAGATGTTCTAATTGCCGAGAAGGTACTTGCTGGATGCTTATCTCAAAACACAATGGACTGACAGACCAGAGTTCTACTGTAACGATTACCGAATTTCAGAAGTAAAAATAGTAACCACTGAACATTGTCTGATACCATGCAGTCAACGTGTTATTATCAAGTTCACAGTAAACATCTGATGGGGAACTTAGAGAAATTAAAATTAAAAGTGCTCATCGCAATACTTTAAAATGGACTTGGTCCTACCATCTAAAGATTGGGAACACAAGTGCAAGACAAAGAGATGGCAGGGTGGGGTGGAAAAAGTCAAAAGGTCACCACCGAGTGACCCTCCAGAGAAATGCCCACTGACCACCGAAGCTCGCGCCGAGCTTGACGGCGACCCCTCGCCCCAGCCCCGGGCCCGGCTCTCCCTCGCAGCCCAGAGCCGAAGGCCACCCCAGCCTTGTTCGGCGCCGCTGCCACGTTCGCCCAGAACGTCAGCACAAAGAAACCACCGAGAAACAAAACACGGTCCCCGCGGGCGCCGGGACCGGGCCACCGGAGCGCTCTACGCGGCTCCCCACCGCCGGGGGAAGCACCAGGGCGCGGCGGGCCGCCCCCGCGCCTCCGCGCGACCTTCCCGAAGAGCTTCGGAACTTGCCACCCACCCCCACTCCCTTCTCGCCTCCCGACGTGGACGGGGAACCCGCGCAAAGAGGGCGCGAGAGGAGCAGCGGGCGGAGCTGGGCGTCGGGCCGGAGTCCCGCAGCCCCAGGCCCCCGCCTCCCGGGCCGCTATTGTTCCCGCGCCGCCCCCGCCCCGCGCGCTCCCGCCCCCACCACGGGAGGGGGCACCGCTGAGGAGAAGGCGGCGGCGGCGGCACAATAACATAAACACGGCGGGGCCGCCGGCCGCCCGGGCCCTGCAGCGACCGACGCACTCACCCGGCAGCGCAGCCAACGGTGACAGGAGAGCCCGCCGGCGGGGACCGGCGCCGTCCGGGCGGTCGCCGCGGCCGTTACCCAGCGTTGCTGGCGGCTCCGCGATCCGGGCCGCCTCGTCCGGCCTCGGCCGCTCCGCTGAGTAACAGGGACGCGGGCCGTCACCGCGCACGCCCGCTCACGTCATCGCGCCGGGCCCCGCCCCCACGCCTCGCGAGAGGCCCGCGGGGCGGGGCAGCCCCGGGGCCCGGATTGCGGGGGCGGGGCCTGCAGTCCGGGGGCGGGGCTACTCTAGGGGCTGGGAGGACCTGCGAAAGTCGCCTGGAGGGTAGAGCCTCCGAGAGCGGCGTGTGAGGGGCGTGGCGGGGAGCCGGAGTGGGCGGGGCCCTGCTCCTGGCACGTGGCGGCGCGTGGCCCGAGCGCCCGGCATCTGGCCCGGGGCTGTCCGCAGGTAGGAGCCAAACCCCCGGGGGTTCCTCGCCCCAGGGTTTGAAGGTGAAGTGCGCTTAGACCCAACTTGCCCGGGGGAGCAGCCATCCCGGCCCGGGCATACACCTGAGAGGGCTCGTTACCTTGACCGACAATATGGTCCGTTCTGAAGACACCTGCCCAGGGCCCAGTAACCCACAAGCAAATAAATGTTCTCTTCAGCCACCTGGAAGAGGCTGCCTCTTGGTTTCCCCAAATCCACCTCCTTCCAGATTCCCTCCATTACGTTATTTATTTCTGGACCCCACAAAGCGTGTATATGTTGTTATAGAAGTGACAAATTGGCAAGCCCTATAAATATCCAACAATGGGAGGAAAGGTGTCTAAATTACGTACATCCTTGCAACAGAATACATTTTACCAGTTTAAATGCCATGTGTTGAAGGAATTCTTAACACGAGAAAATGTTCATAATACATCATTAAGAAAAAGAAGCAAGTCTACATATATAAGAATGATCCTACTTATATACTGTATATACGTAGAAACAACCTGGAAAGAAGTATGCCAAATTATTTTAACAGTAGTTCACCATTAGACTGTGGAATAAAAGGTGAATTGGGGGGCCGGCCCGGTGGTGCAGCGGTTTGGTCCGCGCTTGGCAGCTCGGGGTTCGCGAGTTCGGATCCCGGGCGCCTGCCGACGCACTGCCTGTCAACCATGCCGTGGCGGCGTCCCATATAAAGACGCACTGCCTGTCAACCATGCCGTGGCGGCGTCCCATATAAAGTGGAGGAAGATGGGCACGGATGTTAGCCCAGGGCCAGTCTTCCTCAGCAAAAACAGGAAGATTGGCTACGGATGTTGGCTCAGGGCTGGTCTTCCTCACAAAAAAAAAAAAAAAAAAGGTGAATTGGTTTTTTTTTATACTTTGGGTATTTTTCCATGGTTTCCAAATGGAATAGTTATGTTCGTAATCAGAAAAAATACATTACTTTAATAATGAATGCATAAATATTTGTTGAATAAATAAATAAATTCAGGTAAACTATTTTCCCCTGTCATGTTGGGTTGGCCTGTTTCCAGTAATTCTGAAATGGAACATAAACGTGAGCATTCATTTATTCATTCTCTCCTCATTCCCTCCCTCCCTCTCAGGCTTCTTTATTTCCTTCCTTCCTTTATTTCTCCAGTAAATATTTATTGCATTTCCATTCTGTGCCAGGCACTGTGCTAGCACTGGCAATAATACAATGGAGCTTACAGATTTAATCACTGTAATATGGAAATAGTAACAGTAAACAAATGCAAAATGATCACCGCATTATAATACAAATTGATATGGCTACACAGTATTATGAAACCAACTGATAGAATTAATAAAGCCAGGACAAGCT
This sequence comes from Tapirus indicus, assembly GCA_031878705.1. Taxonomy (NCBI): domain Eukaryota; kingdom Metazoa; phylum Chordata; class Mammalia; order Perissodactyla; family Tapiridae; genus Tapirus; species Tapirus indicus. Next base: position 80,856,441 of record CM062921.1, read on the forward strand.
TCCTTGAGGAACTGCCCCTTAAACTGAGAATAGGTTTAACTAGGCAGAAAATATTTCAGACAGAAGTAACTTAGTGTGTAAGAGTCCTGTGGTGAGAGGGAGCAGGGCTAGTTGGAGAAATTGAGGTAAGGCCAGTGCTGCTGGAAGAACAAGGAAGAAGGAGCTATGAGAAGAAGTTAGGAAGACTGGAAAGGGACCAAACCTAGGCAGCCATACTACCCATGTTGGAAATCTTGTTTTTATCTTAAATGCAGTGGGGAGCCCCTGACATGCTTCAGCAAAGGGGGTGGCATGGTCTGAATGGAATCTTGAAGATTCCTTATTGGAAGGAGGCCAGGTAGATGTAGGAGTAGTCTAGACAGCAGATGGTAGAGGCTTGGTCTATGGTGATGGTCATGAAAACAGTAGGAGGAAAGATCTGAGGACCATTTAGGAGATCCAAAGCACAGAAGTTGATGATGAATTATGTGGGCAGTGAAGGAAAGGGAGATATCAAGGAAAACTCGTAGGTTTCCTGCTTATGGCCAAGGATAGACGTTGGTACTGGTTCACTGAGATGGGAATCTTAGAAGAGGACAAAGCTTGAGTGGAAAGATAGCGAGAGCAGGTAGTTTGAAGCCCTCTGATCTGCCCAAAAGAGATGCCAAGTTGGCATTTGGATATACAGAGCTGGGCTCCAGTAGATAAGAGATGACTCGTTGACAGATGATGATGACTTGAAGCCTTGGGCATGGATGAGTTAGCCTAGACTTGAGGGAGAGAGGGGAGTGAGCAAGAAGAAAAGAGGGCCAGGAGCCAAGCTTGAGGAACTTCAGCATTAAATGGCCAGGAAGAGAATGAGCCTGCGAATGACATGCCAGGGAGGTAGAAGGAAAGAGGGATTGAGGAAGAAAGGAGTGATGAATAATATCAAATATAAGAGGAGACTTGAAATCCTGGAATAGTTAGAGCCAAAAGTGGATTAGAGTAGGCTGAGGAATGAACGGGAGATGAGAAAATGGAGGTGATGGATATCGACAAGTCAGGCAGTGAACAAAGACACAAGCATGTTTTACATCTGGTAGGAAGACTGCTGAGAGGGAGAAGTAGAACAGAAGGAATAAACCTGAGTGTAAGTTTCCTTACACTCAGGCGGTTGTGACTGGACACACAGGTGGAAGTATTGGCAGGAACCTCTCACTCCCCACTAGACAAATTAAAGACCTAGAGGTAACAAAAGACAACATAATCAGAGCTGTTGTAAGGTGAGAGGTGTTGCCAGAACAGAGCTCCAGAGTTTCATGCCCAGTTCTGTAAGACTATTAACAGCTTCTCTTTCATTCAATAGGGAAAGCTTCTGATTTGTTAGTGTCAGTCTACCACCGTCAGCTTCCAGTCATCTACATCTAGAAAGGACAACCCACATGTTTGTATATGTATATGTACGTGTGTGTGATTTCAGAAAGCATATCACTGCTTGTAATTGAATGTAATTATCTCTGACATTCTGCAAATTGAAAATGCTTTTTGTAACCCAGATGTGACTCTGGGCCTCCTTCTTCCTTCTCATGGCATTTTTCCCGGTTAACCTATTATTGTTCCTTGTGAACCTATTGGGGGCTGACTCAAAAAGAGGAAGAACTAAGGAATTCAGGTTTATTGCCTGTTGTCCCAGGGGAGTTGTCTTAGGGACAGGTGGTCCTTGAGTCTCTCTGAGGCCAGGATGGAGGAAAGAGAGAAGGGGAGGCTGCAGAAGGGGAGACTTAAATCCAGTCTCTGCCGGAGCCCTGAGAAATGGCCAGGAAGAGATTGCACCCTATCCAGAGTACCTCTTTCCTTGTCATCCTCCCCGGACCGCATACACACACTGGATTGTGATGGGGTTGGACCTTTGGCTAAGGTGTCAGGTGGATCTCACCAAGCTGTTCAAGGGTGCAGAAACCAAAAGTTGAGACTGTATCTCACTTTCTAGTTCCCTGCCCTCACTCCAGGTGTGGGGAGTCAGCGAGAGGAGGCTTACTAGAAGGTCTGCAGAAGGGCATCTCTAAGGATACACCCTCACTCCTGACCCCATCTCCACCACAGCCCTTCTCCTTTAGCCTCACTTTCAAGCCTCCCAGTTTGGCTTCCCAACCAGGCCCCTGATCAAGTCAACCCTCCCCCCCCATAGGAGGAAGAGCTTCAGAGACTCAGTCGGTCACTCCCTGACTCTAGGATGCTCTTTGAGGCTCCTTCAAGGTAGAGCCTGCTTTCTCCAGAGGGGGCGGCTCAGGCTCTGGTTGCATGAGTAGAGGAAAGATGAGTGTGCATATTGCAAATTGATGTCTCCAACTGCAAGAACTATGGCTTATTTCCTCAGGGGTAGAAGAGGACCGAAAATGACTTAAGTTCCTCAGTCACAAGTTGAACAAAACGAAGGAGAGATAGAAGTGGCTGGTGCTCTAACTTGAACTCACAAGTAGTACCCTCTCTTTGCTCGGGCTTCCTGCTTCCCTTCGCTCCCTTGTGCACGCGTGGCTTCTAGGTGCACGAAGAGAGAGACAGCCCAGCTAGTCAAGCCTATAGATTGAGTACACATGCGTGTTCTTGTGAAAAAAAAAGGGTCGTCATTATTCTTCTAAGACGATGGTTCTCAAATTGTGGTCCCCAGAACAGCAACATCAGCATCATTTGGGAACTGATTGGAAATGCAAATTCTCAGACTCACTCAGACATGCTGAATCCGAAGCCCTGAGGGAAGGGCCCAACGATCTGTGCTTTAATGAGCCCTCCAAGTATTTCTGATGTTCACTCGAGTTTGAGAACCACTGCTCTAGGACACTAGCTCTTCTGTCCACCTGACCATTCAAATCACCCTGGGAGCTTTTAAAAACCACCCATGCCTCGACTCCACTTCTGGAGATCCTTCTTCAGAGGTCTGGGGGGGAGCCCAGGCTTCTGTAGTCTTTTTAAAAACCTCTCAGGTAATTCTGACGTGCAGCCAAGATTGAGAGCCAGTGCCTTAGGAAATTCAGCATATTTTCTTTTATTCAAAATCTCAGAGCAAACCGTTCAGGACAACCTGCCCCTGATTAGCTTTTGTGTTTCAAGTTCTTTCTTAATCTTACTTTCATTATTGGCCTTTTATTCTAATGTTCTGCCCCCACCTCCCACAGCTTAGATATATCTATGCTAAATTGTTTTCTTTCCACCCACACCCAGACATTGAAGATATTCAATATTTATCCCCTGGAGAAAAAGATAAAGGGGGGAGGAGAATGGGGGGGCGGAGAATGGAGGAGGGAGAAGAAGTTGTTGATGTCCTGTAACTGATAAATAAAATCCTTGATGCTGTTTAAAATAAATATATATTTAGGAATGAGGCTTTCCATTAGACCTCTCAGTATGGACCCTCTGCCCCATTTACAATTCCTTAGCCTAGAATTCCTTCCAGCCCAGCAGAATTTTGCCATTTACAACTCCTATACTGCAGAACGTTTGTCCAGGCCCTGTGGTGGAGAGAAGACAGTAGCATATTATTGGTTCCTCTCCTTTGGCAGCTTTAGGGAGGATCCACCTCTGCTTCCGCCTCCACCTCCACCTCCCTCTCCATCTCTACCTTCATCTCTACCTCTATCTCCATCTCCACCTCTACCTTCACCTCCTTCTCCACCTCCATCTCCATTCCCATCTGCCCCTCCACCTCCTTCTTCATGTCCACCTCCATCTCCATCTCCACCTCTAGGACTTCATCTCTCACCCTTCAGACGTAAAACTGGGACTCATGCTAGACTGGCTGACATTCCACAAATGACCCTTTGGCAGGGAAACCCCTATGAATGTCCAAAGCCCCACCCATTCTCAGCTAAATTTAAAAAGGCCCTTAGTGGTGTTATTGGGTAATGAGAAGGAGATTCTGGCATCATCAGAGAATTAAGAGTCATTGTCTCCAGTTGGCAAGAGTTTGAACCCCTCAGAAGGCAAAAGTGATGCTAAGACAGGTGTTTGCCTGCCACTGCCTTGCCAGGGGCCTCTGACAGGACAGGATTTGTCTCATGTCCCTGACTCCAGAGGTGATCCGAGACCCTCTGATGGTCCTCGGCTTCTAGAAAGCAGAGGTTAAGAGACAATCTGGTAACCGAATTTTCAACAGTCCCTTTATCCTGTTCCTGAAGCAGATTCCCAGACAGGACAGATTCACTTCTGAAGGTAAGTTTCGGTGCCCCTGTGCCAAAACTCAGCAGGATTAATTCTCAGCTGAGGGTTTACATAGCTGCATCAGCCTGGCCATGCACTGCAAAGAGGGCAGAGGAGAGTAGGGTTTCAATACTTGGGAAAAGGCAGAGGGAAGTGCCATAATCCTTCAAGGTATGGCCCCCCTACATGAAGAAGAACTACACAGGGAAGAAGGTGATCATTCCTTCCCGAACCCGAGGCAGTCCACACTCCAAGTGATGCTTGAGGGATAAGCAATCCAGGGTAAAGAGAGGAGAAATTTATTTCTGGGGGTGAAGATTGGATAAGGTCACAAACCCAGACCCCGGCCTACCCCTCCCCATCTGCCTTTCAGTATCTATTTCCTTGGAAAGCCGAAGTGTGATTGGTAACTGTCAGTGTATGCAGAGCAGAGAGCAGGACTTCCCTTGGAATCAGCAGGAATGATAGGGATGTCACAAATATCGTCTTCTCAAAGGCAGGGCCCTGGCATGAGGTTCTTCTATCACCAAGCAATCGAGCAAGATCTACCAAGCAAGGGTGTGCCCATGTAGAAATGCGGACCATCTTGTTGGGATCCCCTTGTGAGAGCACACACGCACGCACGGACTTAGAGAAGATGGTACCACACAAACTGACATGGATTCAAATACTTGCTCACTCTGCCCTCACAGCAGGGTGGGGCAACAGGACCTGGGAGGTAGAATTTCCCCATTGTTTCAGAGGTCTGCAGCCCCAGGAGGGAGACTGGACAGGGCTGAAAGAGGCAAGCCAAAAAGAAAATCAAATATCAAGAGCTGGCCTCTGGGACAGGGATTTTTAACTGGGAAAAAAAAAAAAAAAAAAAACAAACTACACAGAAACAAAATCCCCCTGAGAAGACTAGCCAAGGCGCTAGATTTCTCCCCAACTCAAACAGTCCTACGGCCTCTAGATCTGAAGGAATACATTTGAGTGCAGAGTGAACAGTGAGTTCAAGGATTTTTGAGTGGTACTCAGTTGAAATTGAAACCCATGGATTCAAAATGACATAATTGTGGACATTTCCGTAGAATCCTTGTCAAACCAACTAGAGAAATAGAGACACTTGGAGGGTGTATCTAGGAGCTGGGGTTTCCCTGGGCGTGTCAAATGGGAAGATGGAGATCAAGGACATTGAAAGTGTTCCTGAGAGAACCAGGGCAGGAACTCCGGGGTCCAGGCTGGGCAGGAAGGACAGTGAGTCTGGGAGAGGACAAATAGATTGGGATAAAATTCATGCAGGTAGCAAGAGCTTTCTGTTCTCTAGCACTGAGAGTGGTTGTCAATGCACATAAAGGCGTGCAAGAAAAAGAGGGACAGAGAGGAATTGGATGAAATATTGTAGTTTAAGTTTCTGAGGTGTGTTCACAACTGTGAATGGTTGGTCTGAAGCAGAAGTAAAGATCACTCAAAGTGAGTAGTCAAGGAGCTGTGTTCAACAGGAATTTGGACCGGATGTCTCAGATTGTCCAGATGGGCCCAGTTTACACCTGTTGCCCTGGTGCAGTTATTAATAGTGCTTTCTGCCCTTTCAAAAGTCCAGATTTGAATGACGAAATTCAACAGTGGTGGCAGCAGTAGAAGCAGCAGTGTTGGCAACAGTGACCATGGCCCAGGAGAGAGAGGGACTCTGCATGCGGGCAGCACTGGGACCCCAGTGGGAGGCGCCTTCCATCAGTCTCCAGAGCACATCCCTGGGGCATCTGCACAAATATGAACTCTTTGGCCTGAACTCAAGGACAGAAACTGCCCACACTGGGGCAGTAATTTTGTTAGCTACAAAAACTGTACTTGTTTACGAAATAAAGATGCAACATAAACATTGCAATAAAGAATATCAAGGAATTGTTAAGAGTTCTTCAGAGTTTAGAATATCTGGTTTTGAAAACTGATGCAACATGAAAAAGCAAATATCCACAGACTTAGAAATATAAATTAAGATTCAAGATTGTCGAATTCAACTAAAAACAACACTGTTTTCATATGAAGCTTCAGGTAAGCCAATTATTAATGAAGAATACAATTATTATTCTTATTATTTTTTTTTGGTGAGGAAGATCTGCCTTGAGCTAATGTCCATTGCCAGGCTCCCTCTTTTTGCTGGGGAAGATTACCCCTGAGCTAACATCTGTGCCCATCTTCCTCTATTTTGTATATGGGATGCCACCACAGCATGGCTTGATGAGTGGTGTGCAGGTCTGCGCTGGGGATCCAAACCTGCAAACCCCAGGCTGCCGAAGCAGAGTGTGCGAACTTAACCACTACGCCACCAGGCCAGCCCAAGGAATACAATTTTAAAATTAATTTTTCCTTGTAATCAAAGATACAGCAGTATAGCAATAGTGCATAAATAGGTGTTTTGAATTGTACACAAATCATGAAGCCACTTTCAGTTTCTTGTTCAATTTGCACAAGTTACAGGAAATATTAAAATGCCATTGCATAAATTTACATTTAAAATCACATGACTTACATAAAACTGAGATGCACGAAGAGTTAAATCTTTTTAGAAAAATTGTTCCTTAAGAATTATCAGTTCTAGACATATTAAAATTTGTATTTTTAAATAATTTCTCAGAAATGTATCCTGATGTTATCACAGCCTATAAAATACTCTTAGCTCTAGTAACAGTTGCATCAGCAGAAAGGCCTTCTCAAAATTTAAAATTATCAAAAATTATTCATTATCTTGCAGTTGCTAAGAGCAACTGATGCCACTTTCAATATCAATTGAAAATTGATTTTTTTAGATGTTGTTAAAACTATAAACTTTGATAACTTGACAAGTGAATCTGCAGAAAAGTGATTATGATAAATCAAGACACCACATTAATAAAATATATTTTATTATATAAAATTATGACACAAAATATAAACAATATAGAATTATAACACCAAAACCACAATTTTTTTGCAATTTATAAGTTTATGCTGTTTCTCATGAATCATTATTACCACTATTACATTTTATAAGTAATAAAATATTTTAAAAGAAGCTTTATATTTCAGCACCTTTAATGGTACTTTTTTTCCTACTTTTTGAACAAGGGGCCTCTTATTTTTATTTTGCACTGGATCTGCAGTTATATAGCTGGCCCTGCCTTGGGCATTGAATTTACCCAGAATGATTGTATGATATGGGATAGAAACAGGTGAATGTCAGGGAACACGGAAATGGCAGAAGGGGAAGCTTGGCAAAGCAATAGTTGACACCTCAAAACAGGAGGGCTTGGGCCCTGGAGAATGCAAGCCTGCACCTGCTGAGCACTGAAAAAGCAGAGGTGTCTTCAGGGAGGCTGAAGGGCAATTAAGGTAAGGAGGAGAGAGAAGTGTCTCTGTGGAATCTTGGCAGGAGGGGGTCACTAATGTTGACTGATCTGTTTCCCCTCAGCAGGGTTCAAGTGAAGGTGGATACAGATGGGATTAATCATAAATGCTCAGCTTCAAGCAAGGAATTACCTTGAGGATGAGGCTGGGGTTGGGGGTGCCCTACCCATCAAGGATGTTAACTAATTTTATTACAACTGTACAAGGTATTTGCATTGTATGTTTGTGTTGGTCAATATCCCCAGAGGGGATAAATAGCCTCACTCAAATGGGGTAATTAAGGAGAGTTTAATAAAGGGCTATTTCCAAAGGTATGGGAAGGGTTAAATGAAATCAACATGCGGTGATGCAGTATCCTGGGGCTAGCAACAACCTGGGAAAGAGGAGCAAGGGAAAGGAGTGGTTGTTAGCACTCAGCCAGGCAGCTGTAGGAAAGAGCCATTCGACAGGAGCTGTGGTCTGTGGTAGAGGGACACAGACAGCCCTCAACAAATAGGCAGGGAGGGAATAAATACCCTGACCTCCCATCCTTCTGTCTCCTGCCGTTGCCCATTGCCTCCCATTGGCCAAACACAGCCACAAGCAGAAGGCCACAGAGCCCACTGATACAGTCCAATCAGACGATTCTCCCCCACCCCCAACTACAGAGCAGGCAAGAGGGTGCAAAGTGGAAAGTTTCCTTTGGAGGTAGATGAAGTCGTGGGTTTCATACTAGTCTCCATTAGGGTAACCACGTTACATAACTCTATTAGGGACACCGTTCACGTTCAAACTCCAGCATATGCGCTCAATTATTGTACTCTTAGAATTTCTAGACATTTTATTTATTTCTTTTTCAAACTTAAGAAATAATTAAACGGATCATTGTTCCCTGTAGATATTTTTTAAGTTGTCTTTCATTTACTTAAATCAAATAAAAAGGTCATTTTATAATCACTACCTGAGAATTCCAATATCTGAAATCTTTATGAGGTGTGTGTGCTCTCTCTGTCTCTTTCTCTCTTTTTTGATGTCTGATCTTATTTATTCGTTGCTCTTAGAAAATCTTATTTTTGACTGGACTCAGACTTAGAGGTAGCAGCTCTCAGAGAGGACAGCCTCCATCTCTTGGCAATCTATTCCTGGCATTTTTCTTTGGCCTTCTTCATTCTCTTGGTCTAAAGTTGAATATATTTTGTGTCCTCTTGTTTATTTTTCTGAATATGCTGTTTCTTCAGGGCAATATGCTGACGTTTATGTTGCAGGACAGGTGGAGTAACAAGACGCTGAATCTTGGACACTTTTTTCTTACTTTCTTTGTTCAGGGCCTTTCTCACAACACACTGGTGGACATCATCTTCCTTAGGAGACTGAAAGTCTGCAGATTCTGCTAGCTCTTTTGGTCCTCAGGCAATGAGACATGGCAGTATCAGTCAGTCCTGGAATATCTCCCCCCTCCTTTTTTTTTTCCCACAATAACCAAGTTGAGAATACTCGGGTTGACATCCACAATGCAACCCCGGACAGACTTGTGCTTTCTTTCTCCAGTCTTCCTTGGTCTGTAATAGGAAGGAGCATCCCCTACTCAATAGCAAGCAGACCTGGCCATCCATCAAGACATGCTGCTTCATGGGGAAATCTTGTTTGTCATTCCCATCATTGATTTGGACCACATATCCCTTCTACTCTTAACCCAGACTGCCAGCACCAACTTCTGTGGCCATACACTTCTCGTAAAAGGTAGGAAGTTTTCATTCCTCATCCACTTCAATGAGTTTCTGGCAGCCAGTGATTTGCAAGGAGATGTTCAGCTTTATCTTGAAGCAGCTGATTGCCTCTGAGTCACCACAAAAAAGAGTTTTACGTGTCTCCTTTGTCTGTTGATTCTACTGGTGACTTGTGTTCCCAGGTCCCTGTTTTGAATGGAAGGAAGGCAATTATTAGTTTCACACTTTGATAACTTCAGTATCTATGTTATAATTCATAGAGTAACCGTGAAGAGAATAAAACCAGGGTATATAAGAGTATATAATTTTCAAACTAGAAGAACAAAAAGAATAATAAAAAATAACAAATGAAAACTAAGGCCAAAAAGGATAGAAAAAAGAATGTTAAATAGGCTGGATGAATAGAAAGCACAAACTAACGTGGTAGATTTAGTATATCAACATATATCAATAATTGTTTTAAATGTAAGTAAAACAAAAGCTCCAGTGAAAGTCAAAAATTATCAAGTTAATTGAAACAGAAAAACAACTATAAACTATTTATAATTGACAAGCTTATCTTAAAAACATTGAAAAGAAAAAATCCTGGTTGGAGATTTTAATCTACTATTCTCAGCAATTCACAGAGTAATAAAACCAAAAAGTCCAATAGTATGTAAAATATAAATAACTTGAACAAATGACCATATTTAGAACACTGCCCCCCCATAACTGCAGAGTTCACATTCTTTTCATATGCAGAGAAACATTTATAAAAATGATCCATAAGGCAAATCTCAAAAACCTTCAAATAATTGAATAACACAGAGCATGTTCTCTGACACACTGTTATTAAATAAGAAATCAATAACAAAAAGACAATGGGAAGATTTTCTTATATTTGGAAATTAAGAAACACATTTGTAAATAATCTATTGAGTCAAATAATCATAATGGAAATAAGAAACATTATAAAATGGAATAAGAATAAAAATAAACATATAACACTTGTGAGATGCAATCAAAGCAGTATTTAGAGAAAAAATGTTATAGCCTCAAATGCCTTAAATTCAAAAGGAGAAAGTGACAAAACTTGATTGAAAGACATTAAAGAATTTCCCATAAAAACATGGGAAGATATACCATGTTCATGGATTGGAAGACTCATTATTGCAACAAACAAGTTAAGCATCCACCCCAAGAAAAAAGAAGAGCAAAATTATTCCAAGGGAAGTAGAAGGATAGGAATAATAAATATAAAAACAAAAATTAATTAATGAAAGAGAAAACAGAGTTAGAGAGAGAGCTGGGGGGATGAATAACCAATGGATTTTTTTTTAAAAAGTGACACAATTACAGATACAATGCTATTAAAGAGAAATTAGGGGGCCGCCTGGTGGCGCAGCGGTTTAGTCCGCGCTTGGCAGCCCAGGGTTCGCGAGTTCGGATCCCGGGCGCCCGCCGACGCACTGCCTGTCAGCCATGCCGTGGCGGCGTCCCATATAAAGTGGAGGAAGATGGGCACGGATGTTAGCCCAGGGCCAGTCTTCCTCGGCAAAAAGGGGAAGATTGGCAACAGATGTTAGCTCAGGGCTGGTCTTCCCCACAAAAAAAAAAATAAATAAAAAAAAATAAAGAGAAATTAAGTAAAAGAGACAAATTCCTAAAAATATATAACTTATAAAAATTAATTCAAGAAGAAAGATAAAATCTAAATAGTCTTAAAACTTAAACAAATTGAATAAATTAAAAAATATTTCCATAAAGCTTTAGCAGACCCAGAAAGCTTTATCAGCAAGTTCTATCTAAAATTCAAGGAGCCAGCCCTGATGGTCTAGTGGTTAAGTTCGGAACACTCCGCTTCAGTGGCCCGGGCTGGTTCTCTGGGTGCAGAACCACATCACTCGTCTGTCAGTAGCCATGCTGTGGCAGCAGCTCACATAGAACTTACAACTAGCATATACAACTGCGTATCGGGGCTTTGGGGAGGAAAAAAAAAAGGAGGAAGATTGGCAACAGATGTTAGCTCAGGGCAAATCTTTCCCAGCGAAAAAGTAAAAATAAAAAAATAAAATAAAATAAAATTCAAGGAACAAATAGCTCTTATATTACATTACCAGCTCATTTCATGAGGCTAGCATAACCTTTATCATTTAGAAGGTTAGTAAAGAAAAGAGAATTATAAGCTAAACTCACATAAATATAAATGCAAAATTTCTAAAATATTAGCAAACTGAATCCAGTAATATATGAAAAGGAGAATTCATCATGACCAAGTTGAGCATTTTCAGGAATGCTGACTTAACATTAGGAAATCAATTAAAAGAATTAACTATAGTAACAGATGAAGGAAAAAAATCATACGATCATCTCAATGGATTCTGAAAATGTGCTCGATTTTTCAAAACCCATTCATGGTAAAAACTTTGAGCAAATTCTGAATAGAAGAGAATTTCCTTAAGTATTATGATGTATCTAGTCAAAACAACAAACATCACCCTTAATTGCAAAATGTTGAAAGCTTTCTTTCTTGAATTTAGAAATCAAATGAGGAAGCCTACCTCCATTTCTAACCAATATTGTATCAAATGTCCTAACCAATCAACAAGGCAAGACAAGAAATAAAAGGTGTAATGAATACACAAAAATTAATTACATTTCTATATATACTAGCAACAAACAGATAAAGAGATACTAAATGACTTGAAAGATATTTAAAAATAGTATAAAAATATGAAGAACTCAGGTATAAATTTAATTTAATTAATAAATGATTAATTGATTGATTAAATTAATAAATAATTGATAACTTATGCAAAAGGCCTCTATGGAAAACATTACAAAATTGATTGAAAGACATTAAAGAAGACAAATACACAGAGAGATATACCATGTTTGTGAAGACTCAATATTGCAAAGATGTCAATTCTTCCTAGATTTATCTAAAGACTTAATGTAATCTCTATTGAATTCTTAAATAGGACTAGAATCCCATATTTTACCTTGGCCTTAGGTTCTTTCCATCCTTCTTTTACCTTCTCTCCAACAGTCTTTCAAACAAGGTGTCTTAAATGCCTTTGAAAGACTGTCTCTCTCTCTCTCTCACAAACAGGATTCTTCTCCTTTCCAGCGTCTCCTGTATCTGTTATCTCTTTGCCATCACTTGGCCACCATGGCACTTCCAGTCCCTGGCCCTTTCGAATTGATTATTGGCCCCTGGACAGGTGGGGGGAGGTTCTCAGAGTGATGGAGCCAGTATCTTTGGCTTAGAAATGATTGTCCTGATGGCTAGGAGGAGAAGGAAGGGTCCAAGCAGCACTCACTTGCAGGAAATGGGGCAGAAATAAGACAAGGTCAAGAGATCAGGAGGGCAAATGAAGTAAAAATGTGGTTTTGGTGCTAAAGTCCTTCCCTTCCTCCACCCCTGAGTATTAACTTGCATCCACTGATTTCTGTGAAGCATGAGGGGCCAACTGAGGTAGGCGAAAAAAACCCCTGCAACTATGTGGTCTACTGTTTGCAAAGATGGCTGCAAAAGTCCCGTATCCCTGTGTGCGTACTTCTTTGAGATGTAACTTTGCTTTTAGCCCAGCAGTTTATTTCCTTTGAATCTGAGCTGTTTGTGTGGCTTGCTTTAGCCAGTAAGATACAGAAGTGACATCGTATGACTTCTGACTCTAGGCTACAAGAGGCCTTGTGACTCCCACTCCTACCCTCCTGGAAAGTTGCAGTCACTATGTGAAGGGTGAGAGACCACAAGGTGATAAAGACACAGTGACAGCTGACACTGACAGTCAGACATGTGAAGAAGGCCATCTTGGACCATCAGAGCTTCACTGAATGATCAGATGGTTCATGTAGCCACTTGAGGGACCCTAGAAAAACCACCCAACTGAGCTGACCCACAGAATCATGAGCAAATAGAATGGTTGTTGTGTTAAGCCACTAAGTTTTGGGCAAGTTTGTTAAGTGGCCATAGCTAATTGATACAAAGTGTATCCTCAACTGGGGTTCGCTTGGACCTGTGGAGGCTAGGTTTCAGGGAATCTTAAAAGGCCCCTGAGAAAGAATTTATCGTAAAAGAATAAAGAGACAGAACTAGTTAGCAGGATTCTGCAGGAGGACTGAGTGTCTGAGGGGGTACTGGTTCTAAATATTTCACATCCACCCCAGGGAAAGAAAAGCAATTGTGTATGATCTGGGAGTCTCCATAGCTCTGTGACACTTTGGGAGCTAGGCAAGCCTGGCAGGGCTCTTCCTGACTGGGCACAACAGAGCAAAGGAGTGGCCTCTTTTCAGCCTCTGAGGCAGTGCTTACAACCCTGTGAGGGCCAGGGAGTCAGTGGCTGGAACCTCTCAGCCAAGGGCTGTGTGAACAGGGGTGGGAGGAATTTGTGTGTCCAGCTTTGCCACCTTCTGCCACAAAGCTGTCAGTGTGTCCCTTTTCAAGTGGCCCTTTAGAGAGCAGGTGGAGATGAGATGTGTAGTTGTGATGACCCCCCAGTTGCAATGGTACCAGGGAGTCCTGTCAAGACTGATCTGTGGGCAGGTGTAGACTTTCTTTGGTGGTCCCAGAAATGCGTGGGAGATGTCAACTTTCAAGGACCCAAGCAAGGTCGGGGCTTGCGTTTGAATGGACTGTTTATTAATGACACCGAATCCGGTGACCAGAGGGCCTGGGGATGTGCTGGCGATGAGTACTAACATTTTCTGAGGACTGGCCGTGTGTCAAGCTAGCACATCCACATTCACGTCGTCCTCAGATTGACTTTATGGAGAAGTAGTATTAAGACTCTTGTTCAGATGAGGAAATCGGTTCAGAGAGGCTCAGTAATTTGCCCAAGGTCTCCCAGCTCCTCAGTGGCAGAGTGTGGAGTTGAAACTCAGGTCTGGCTCTAATCACAACTACATGCTGCCTCTGGGAGAATGTGTTGTTCTTCTCTTTAATTTTTGAGAAATGATCACCTCAATTGGGCAGTGTTGCTGCCTCAAGGGTCACAATCAACCCTCAAGGGTCACCCTGATAAAGAACTGTGGCATTTCATGATTGCGTAGGTTGGCTGTAATTCCAGTAGTGGCCAGCAGGTGTCACGGTCACGGATGGGATGCCGCGTGCTGGGTCTGCATTGTTGCACATGGGACTGCCCTGTCATTGTTCTTGGAAAGACTTGCTTTTCAGCAACTTGACAAGGGCAAAGAAAAACATCCCAGACAATTCACACCACTCCTTCTTTCATTATGGCCTCCTCCCATGTTTGTATGAACTCTTTAGTCCAGGGGAAGAAATCATATTGACATAGAGCTCATGGCCCAAGAGAATGTAAAGAATTCCTAGATTTCTAAGGGAAAAAAAAGGCTTTATTTAAAAAGATGTTTTACAGGTCATGGACCATAGAGGTAGATACAGAGGGGTGGCACTGCAGACCTCTCCAGCACGAAACTGTTTAAACTCAGGTCTTTACCATTCTTCTCTGCACTCTGTAAAAGCGTGCCTGCCACGGAGTTGATTTCAGTAAATGTTTGAGTAAATGATCATATAGATGATAATGTAAACAACAATAACAATAATGATTCACTTGTAATGAGCATGTAAAACATACCAGGGATTTCCGTTTTGCTCATTTAATTCTCACAATCATTCCATTCTAACAGAGAGGTAGAGTAACTCATCCAAGCTCCTGTGGCCTTTGAGTGATGGGATAGATGGATGAAGGAGTGAGTGAGCGATGCGGATAAGCTTGACGGTGTTCATGCTTTTTCAGGCCATGCTTCAGTCTGAATGGAAAACTCAGGCAGAATGGAGGCCACAGCAGGAGCCAAGGGAAGACCCCGAGAGGCCGAATTTCTCTTCCCGGGATGGGCGGGCTACTGAGGGCAGGGGAAGGAGTGTCAGGGTGGGGGTGTAGCTGTGTGTGTGGCTGAGAGCACCGCAGCTAGGCAAAGTGACAAAGCACCACCCTCTTGTCTAACGATCCAAGAGCAGCACGTCCAGCACGGAATGAGTGTGAGCGAAAGCGATCGTGGGCCGTTTACGGATTAAAGCTGTCTCATTCATCAAGGAAAATACTTAAGCAAGAAATGGGGGGAAGATAGTGTGTCCGGCCCCCTTATTAATGAACAAATCCAGAGGGTCTGCTGCTCCTTGTGATGTGGAAGTTAGCAATGATAAAGGGTCTGCCCTGGCAAAGCTCACCTTCTCAGTGCAGAGAAACCATCAAAGAATGGGCCCCTTTCCTGCATTTTGTGCTGCCTTCTTCCGCTGAGCACTCAAGAGGTCATCCGTCCCTTCCTAGACCTTGCCAGCAACTGGAATATGTTGCCATGAGACCCGGGAGCTTGGTGTCTTCAAGCTTCACCTTGGTGGCCTTGACCTGTATTCATCTCCATCTGCTCTGCATCCTGAGGGCCCTTGTTTGTTCCTCCTCTGTCTGCGGAGCTGGCTTCGGTGGATTCTGGCCCCACTGCACTGCTACTTTGTCTCTCGGGTCCAGACTTGTTGTCTTTTCCACTTGGGCCAGAGCGTTCCATGGAGCTCATGGCACCCGAAAGGAGAGCCACCTAAGCCGACATGGGCAGGGAAAGGTGTCTGCATCCACAGCATCTGACCCTGAGGTGGGTGGTCTTGCTCGGGCCATGAGAGCCCTCCCTCTGCCTCCTCCTCATGACTCCCAGAGTTGGACCACAGGACCTTGCCATGGGAATCTTAGTAAAGTGTCTGCCTTCCTTTCAATTATGGCCCAGATTTTATCTACGCAGGTAGCAGCAACACTAACCCGTCAGTCATCCCAAATCACACACAGCTGTCCGTTGCTCGTGCACCTGACAGGGAAGCTTGACAGAAGTTGAAACTGCAGCCCTGAGGCGGGTATGTAAAGCGGCAGATCCCAGGCCCTGCCCTGACACTTCTGCTGGATCTGCCAGCCTCAGCTGGCTCTGTCCCCCTCCTCCAGCCTCCTGCCCTCCCTGTCCTTTCTGGTCACATACAGATCCAGTTCAGCCTAACCCTGCCCTGCTCAGCACTGCCTGGTCCTGGAACAGCCCCTTCCTTGATATTTAGCAGGATCCTCCTTCCTTTGTATACTAAGCCCCCTTTCTGCTCAGTCTTCTTCAGAAACTACCCAGGCACCATCTGCTCCAGATCTGAAACCTGGGTGTCTGGTCTTTAAAAGTCCCTGCTCTCCCCCACTGACAGGACATGCAGGATCAGGCACTGAGCCAGCCTTTGGCGTTTGTCCCTGCCTTGTCTCTGTCACCCTCTCCCTCACTGGGCCTCCCCCTGGCCTTCCTGATTCTCGGACCCTCTGCACAGCCCCCACCCCTTGGGCCCATCTGCTGCTCATCATCTTCCCTGTTCCTCTCAGATTGATCACCATCTCAGTCTTCCCAGTGTGCACTCCAAATCGTTTCCATTTTTAAGCCTGAACCTCATCATACAGACGACTTTGAGTGCTACTTTTCAGAAAAGATTAAGGCCATCTGACGTGAGATTTTTCATATTCTCCCTACTGGCCTCAAAATTTCTACACCCTTTCTTTCTCTCTCTCTCTCACCTCAAAGAAAGAACTACCTCTCCACCTCTCTATAGCTTTCCCTTGTGTTGGTTCTTCCAGTGGAAGGAACACAGGTTTTAAAGTCTGACTGTTTCGGATTAAATCCTAACTCTACCATCTGTTATAGCTGTGTGTCCTTGGGCAAGTTATCCGACTTCTCTGAGCGTCAGTTTCCTAATCTACAAAATGAGGATAATACTCCCACTTCCTAGTGTGTGTGTCTGTGGGATCATATACTTTGTGTGAGAAGCCTTGGCACGCAGTAGGCCCCCTGGAAAGCCAGTGACTCCTGGCCCTCCTTCCGTGAGACCTCTCCTCATCAGCCATTGCCTTGCTCTTGAATGCAAGTTCTGCCACTTTCAGAGCTTCTGCATGGGTTTGATCACTGTATCCACTGCCTGGCTGGGTGACCTTGACTAATTCAGTGAGCTTCTTTGAGCTCTAATCTTCTTTGTATAGTAAGAAGTAGTAAAAAGGCATTGAAAGACTTCACAGGGCCCCTGTGAGAGACAAGCATGACTAGAAAGCACATTCTACAGTGTCATCGTGGTCCTGCCTGGTCCTGTTTCTGTGTCACTTTTAGTCTACAGAGGCACAAATACTCTGTCTCCTCCAGCACTCCATGTATTTATTGAGCATCTGTTCTGAGCTAGGCCCTGTTCAGGTGCTGGGACTGCAGTGTTCTGGCAGATATTCTTAGTTTTTCACCCAGTAGGCACACACCTATTTCTTCCTTGGTGTCAAGGCCCCAGTTTGTGCATATCTCAGGGAGCAGTTACTCCAGAAAGATGGGCTTGTCCTCTTTTCTAGGGAGAAATCATGACTGATCAGAGCTGATCACTGTCATCCTATTCCACTTTGATTTAGGGCTGTGCCCATGACCTCATCTAGACAATGATATAAAAAGGGAGGTTAGCTAGGGTTCTGAAGAAGATTCCAAACAGACACCAGGGGATAAAGTTCTTTCTCTCCCTTCTGACAGGATTGGGTCAGGACATGAAGGCTGGAGCTGCAGCAGCCATTCTTCAATGTGAGAAGAATGGAAATGTCAACCCAGGGTTCTGATGTCATTGAACTGCTGAATGCACATTTATGTGAGAATACAGATGTCCTTGATTGTCTGAGTCACTTTTCATTGTTTCGTTTGTCACATGTAGCTGAAAATAACCTGCAAGCGGTAAGCAAGATAGATACAGTCCCTGCCCTCACATAGCTTATATCCATCAGCAGTGAGATAGAAAATAAACAAGTCAAGAAATAAATATATAATATTAAAGAAAAAAAATGGTAATTGCTGTAGAGAGAACTAAAGAAGGCAAGGGGATCTAGAATGGTAAAGGCTTGCTATTTAAGGGACAGCCATTCTAAGAAGGTGACACTTGAACAGAGACCAGAATGAAATGAGAAAGTAAGTATATGTAGATCTGGGGGAAGAACATTCCAGGCAGAGGAAACAGCATGGAAAAGACCCTGGCTCAGAAACAAGCTGGGCCTGTTTGAAAAATGGCAAAAATACCATTTGTGTGACTAGATGCAAGAGATCAAGAGGAGAGTGAGGTGCCAGGGTCAGATCGCACGTCGTGGCCATGGAAGGACACTCAGATTTTATGGGATTAGTGTGTGGGGATCCGTAGGAAGATGTTGAACAATGACATGATCTGCCTTTGGTTTTAAAAGGACAAGTGTGACTGCTGATTGGAGAACATGCTGGGAGGGGCCAACTGTTAAAGTGGGAGTAGCCAGGAAGCTCTGTCAGTGGTTCAGGTGAGAGATGATGGTGGTTCCAGTGGAGGGTGGGGATGGAGGTGGTGAGGAGCTATCAGATCCAGCATTTGTTTTCGACAAGGCCTGCTGATTGAGTAGATGCAAGATGAGAAGGACCTAGGGCAACGGAAGGTGACTCGATTTTTTCAGCCTGGTCTATTGGGTGGATGGTGGTGGCATTTATTGAGATACTTAGACTGAGGCAGGAGTAAGGGTTTATTTTGGGGGAGAAGGGAATTTAGAAATCAACAATACCCTTTCAGATAAGCTTAAATCTGAGGTGCCTATTAGACCTCAAAGTGAAGATGTGTGGGTAGTTGGATAAAAGAATCCAGTTTATTGGTGAGGTTGGGGCTCTCTAGAAACATGAGTTTGGGATTGACCAGCCCACAGAAGGTAGGCAAAGCCCTGGGAGCTGAGATTTTATGGGGGAATGAGTGTATAAAGAGAAGAGAAGGAGGCCAAGGAAGAAATCCCAAGGCATTCCAGCATCTAGAGGCAGTGGAAGGGGGAGAAGTGGGCACGGAGACTGAGGAAGAAGTGGCCAGCAAGGTTTAAGAAAAGTCAGAAGGATTCATTCTGGAATCTAAGGGAATTAAGCATTTCACGGAAGAGGGACTGATCCAATGCTGCTGCAGATCGAGTAAGATGAGCACTGAGACCTGACCCTTGGATTTGGCAATTTGAAAAATAGCCTTTCATGGTTCTTGGGGGCAAAGCTTGATTTGAGAATGTTGAGTAGAGGAGAGGAAACAGATCGGGGAGAGCAGAGAGGTGGGTCGATTGGGTGCTGGGACCACAAAGGGGTTCTCCTTGGATGGATTCTCCCCCTCAGTGAAGTCTGAGGTTATCAGCTGAGCATGGGGAGAGAGGAGGAGAGTTGGGGGTGTCTTGACGATGACACGTAAAGGGACCGTTTGGCCCTGTGGAAGCCGCTGAGCCGTGTGGCCATGAATGTAGAGTGGGCTCAGCTAGCACAGGTTGTGCTGTTCTCCAGGCTGCTTTAGTTGCTTGGACATAGGGGGGCAGTAGGTGGAAAGCTGATCTACCCAGGATGGGGGCTTCTCAGGTAATTATGAGGCAGAGGCGTGTATACAATGGCCGCAGACGTGTAGTGCTCAACAGGTCAGGCTGTGGTCTGATTGTTCTATGCACTTTATATGTGTTAACTTCCTTCACTCTCAAACAGACCTATGAGTGGGTACTATTACTTCCATTTTGCAGATGAGGAGACACAGCACAGAGAGGGTCAATAACTTGCTCAGATAGCAAAGTCAATATGTGACAGAGCCAGGATTTGGACCTAGGCGGCTTTGGTTCAACAATCCTGCTCTTTACCACCCTGCTGTGTCTTAGCTGACACTCCCACTTACATGCAGGTGAGTGATTTTGGTGACGGGCCATACTAATGTAACTGAGGTGACAAAATGCAATGGCTCAGACAATGTAGATATTTTTTTCTTGCTTACTTAACACTCCAGGGATCATGTTCTAGGTAAGTGGAAGTTGGGGTCCCAGGCTAAAGGGGGGTCTATAACCTGTGACTTCCAAAGTCCCTGAGGTCATCTTCACTGTCATTCAGGACCCCTTCCTGTGGGGTGCACACTTCCTGTCCACTCACTTTCCATTGGCTGGAACTCTGTCACATGGCTCCACCTAGCTGCAAAGGAGGCTGGGAAGTGTAGTCTGGATGTATGTCCAGAAGGAAGAGGAGAAGAGATTTTGGTGGATGGCCAGCAGGAGTTTCTGCCACATGGACAGTGGACTCTAAGCTGGATAATGAGAGAAGGAAGTATGGGGGGTGGGTGATGAACAGTGAAAAAGAGGTAGGATCCATGAATAGGATGTCTTGATGGGCACAAAAAATTGAGTTGGGTAACTTGAAGGAATAAGCTGGAAAAACAGGAGTTGGTGAGTTGTCTGAGCCTAGGATGTCTGAAATATCCATTTTGGAGGTGATGTAGTTACTTGTAATGACAAAGCTGAGGTGTGAACATAGGAGTAGACGGCTGAGGTGAGGTGAGGAAGGTGAAATGAGGTGGTCAAGGATGTGTTGAGGTCATAAAAAAGATGGCAGGAGAGACCACAGGGAGCTCAGAGCTGAAGCCGACAATAAATAGGAGCAGGCCTGCCTCCTGCAGGGCCCAGGGCAAGAATACAAATGGAGGCCCACACACCTGAAAAATATTCTAACATTATTTAAAAGTTCTAAATATTTAAAATTAAATATTTAAAAGTTAATTTTTAATTAACTTTATTTAAATAAAGTCTAAATATTTAAAAGTTATTGGTCAAGCCACCAGACTTTAATAAAATATGTCTGTCCTTTTACCCTGACAGATGTACCTTCATAACCTTCTGCAGGACTAAATTTGAAATGAAAATTCTGTCTCTGGATTTTATGAGAACAGCTGCCCTGGATTTCTAGCCCCAGGCTGTGGGCCGCTACTCTTCCAGCTCTGCCCCACGCTGTGACGGGTTATCCGTCCTCACATCTAAGCTCCAGCCGCACCCACACTGGGAGGACAGACCCAGGGGAGAGCCCTGCACAGGCCCTGGAGCAGGCTCAGTGCTGGTTGGGCAGGGCACCTGGGACAAAACCCAGAAGAGGGACACAGGGGCGGGGGCGGCATGAACCCTTGGCCCATGGACTTCTCACCTACTGGGAGAGGTGCCTTCAGAAGAGGGCAGAGTGGGCCTTCTTGCCTGAGTCTGAGCAGGGGACTTCTCAGGGGTCACTAGGTGATGGCAGAAAAGATAACAGGGCATCTGGTCATGCGTCTCAAAGAGGCCCAGGTTTTGGAGGGAGAACACTGGAAAAGTGGTTAGAAGAGGAAGAAGGACGCCTCCTGGACCATGTGGAGGCAGCCAGATGAGCCGAGGCCACAGGAGATAGCCTCAGATGAGGGGTTTGGGGATGGACAAAGCTGCACATCCATGTTCTACGCTGGAATCCAACAAGCTTATACTTCTACCTGTGGCATTGGCCCTGCCTGAGATATAACCCATGTCTTACCTTTTTCCCTATGTAGTTTGGAATCAGTCCCTGCTGATTTGTCCGAGATCTTTTGGGCTTATATCTGTGTGAGACATCACAAAAGCAGAGAGATCCCTTGGGTCATCAGAGCCTGCACTGGAGCCCCATGAGGGCAGAGCTGTGCCCCATTCATCTTTGTTCTCCTGCAGAGCTGGGCACATTACATGACTGTTGGACCAACGCCCAGGCCTGCTGCCATTCAGTTCTGCAGGTGGGTAGTTAAAGCAGGAACAGGCCCTCAAACTCACTCTCTCTCCCATGGAGTCTATGTATCGTGTAACTTTTTATTTCAAAATAAGTATAGGTTATGCAGAGTTAGTCTGGAGAGGACAGGTCTTCTTTAAGTCTCCCCCGGTGGTTACATCTTACCTAACTACATACAGTACAACAGCAAAACAAGAAACTCAACATTGGTACATGTGTGTGCCATTCTACGCCATTGTGTCGCTTGTGTCATATCACTTGATTCATATAACCACCACCTCAAGCAAGATGCAGAACTATTCCATCACCACAAAGGTTTCCCTTTATAGTCACCCCACCCCTCCCCCCAGCATCCCTAACCTCTGGCAGCCACTAGTCTCTTTCCCTCTCGATAATTTTGTCATTTCAAGAATGCCATATAAATAGGGCCTTACCGTACGTGACCATTTGAAATTGGCTTTCCCACTCAGCATAATGCCCTTGAGATCCATCCAAGCATCGCATTTGCCAATGGTTCACTTGTTTTTACTGCCGAGTAGGATTCCGTGGTATGAATGTCTCACAGTTTAACTGTTCACCTACTACTGTAGGACGTTTTGGTTATTAACAGTTTTAGACTGTTGTAAATAAGGCTGACAAACAATCATGTACAAGTTTTTGTGTGAACAGAAGTTTTCATATTTCTCTGGGATAAATGCCCAGGAGTTCAATTACTGACAAAAATATGTTTAGTTTTTAAAGAAACTGTCAAAGTCTTTTCCAGGGTGGCTGTGCCATTTTTGTATTCTCACTAGCGATGTCTGAGAGGTCCTGGCTTCTGTTTAGAATAATAAAGCTTTACTATTTAAGATTTAACTCATTTGCAATTTATGACAATTTAAACATTAGACATATCCTTGGCATAAAGCATAAAATAAGGGGCATGCCTGAGAATTGGTTTTAGTGTTGAATTCTACTTGATTATACATCCTACTTTCAAGAACTGTATATAAATACAGATAAACATGGTTCGTGAGAGTGAAACAATTAAATTTCTTTAAAAGATTCAAATTTGAAAATTTCAACTTTGAATTAGGATTTTTCCTTGCTTTAATCTGAATGAATGAAATCTTAGCAGAGATAACTACAGAAGGGGATTGCTGCTGCGTGCTGATATTTGTGACAAACAAGGTCAAGGCGGTGGTGACTTTAAGCAGATCCGCACATGCCTGGGTGTCAGTGACTTGGGGTTGCTTTCTGCTCTCCTAGGGACTGGCCGCACGACCGGAGGAGTCCACTTTCTCCCTCTGGGCTTCCGCTTCTTCAGTGGCACATGGTAGGCCTGAACAAACTACTAAATAAAAATCACCTGGGCACCTGCTAAAATCTCTCTCAGAGATTCAGGTTCAGTGGGCCTGGGCTGGTGCTGGGAATCTACATCTTACTGAGGTCCAGTTCAAAGTGGATGAGTAGGCCAATGTGGGAGAAACAGCATGAGATGGTTGCAATTATTGTAAAATGCTTTACTAGCTAGTGTGGAATGCAAGTAGCTTTAAGAAGGAAAAATATAAATTTTGTAAAATATTATATGATGTTTATTAGTTTTTTTAAAGCAATATAACCCAAGGGTATAAGGGGGAAAAAAACTCCAAAAATCAACAATAATTTCCCTGACTAGATAATAATAGCTAATTAATGACTAAAGAATAGTAACTGAAAACTCTCTCTCCAAAGGAACTGCTATTAAGTTTCTAGTGATTCCTTGTAGATAAAGAATATATATGGATATATAATATAATACAAATATATATAATATAAAGAATATATTTTATATTTATATATATTTTTAATGTATCTATTTACACTAAGAGGAATCATATGGGGTGATTCTACACCTTTTATTTAAGAAGATCGTCTTGGCGGTTGTTGAATGCCAGGACACACAGATCTACCTCCCTCCTTTGCACAGCTGTGTAGTTGGTTTTCCACTGTGTGGGAGCCCAAGTTTACTTCTCTGTCCACTATTGGTGGACATGTTGGTGCCTTTCAGTTTTTCACTATTACAAAAAATGCTGTAATGAGCATCCTTTTTTATACGCTTGGGTGAACTTTTGCAAGAATGTCCATGGGGTCAGTTCCTCGCAGTTGGGTTTGCAAAGGATATGTGCATTTACAATTTTAATGAATATTACCAAACATCCCGCAGAGAGGCTGCACTAATCCACATTCCCACTTGGGGCACACGGGACTGCTCATTTACCACATCCTCTCCAGCACTGGGTTTCATCAGACGTCATTATTTTATTTTTTGGTAAATATATGAAGTAAAATGCATATTTCGTTTTAAAAGTCTCTCCATTTTGAAACTGCTGTTGATTTAAAGGGCACCAAGGATCTGTTCTTCCACCTCTCCCTCTGGAGAGCTATGATTCTTGCTGTTCCCCTCTCCTCTGGCTCCTTTCTGAACCCAAGTACCAGACAGGGTAAGAATTCCTTTTCCCCTTTCTCCAACCACATGCCTCTTTTATTTAAAAAAAAAACAAAACTCAACGTTTTATTGAGATATGATTGACGTACCAAGAGCTGTATATATTTAATGTCCACATCTTGATGAGTTTGGAGATAAGTACACACCTGTGCAACCATCACCACAATCTATGCCACAAACGTATCCAAACGTATCCATTGCCTCCAAAAGTTTCCTCCCGCCCTTTTTATTAATTATTATTAATTTTGTGTGTGTAGGGATCACAACCACATTCCTCTTGTCTTCCCTCTGGCAGGTCCGCGTCATCGTTCCTCACTATGATCTTGCATCTTTCTCTGTCCTGTCGGGTGCTGGTCCAGAGTCTGATAAAGGACGTGGAGCACCGTTGAGTCAATGAAATGAAGGCTCGGCTCGTGGCTGGCCCTGGTTCCTTGCAGGACTTTCTTTTGATTGGACCAGGAGATAAAGTGACATCAGTATAAAAGCCCTCGCTGAGCCGCAATCCCATTGCCTTTGGTGGCACCTAATCCATTGAGCTCTTACAGGCTCTGTCACGGGTCACCGGCTTTGAGGACACAGGCTGGTGAGGCGGATCTGCCTGCTAAAAGGTCAGAGACTGCGCAGGGCTCAGGGCCTGCGAGCAAGCGGCAGGACAGGGAAGGGCCCTTGTTGACTCACTCGCTGGGCGGCCAAGTGCTTAGTAACGAGCAGTAAACAAAGGCAGCGGCACCGGCGACAGTAGCAACTTGGTAGAGAGACGAGCAAGAGTTCTCTGCTCATTGTTGGACAGTTGTCCACGAGGAAGGTCTACACCAGGTCCTGGAGACTTTCGGATGCAGCCTTTGACACAGGACACAGGTACTCCCTGGCATCACTCACTTTTCTCCTGTCAATCTGGATCAAGGGAAGGGCAAACCCATTCCCTGGGTGTGGGTATCGGGAATGAGGATACCACAGCTGGGCTAGGCCCTGTGTTAATGACTCTTTGCAGTATTATTTGTTCTAGGCTACTGGTAGGGCCTGATTCAGATGGTGCATTTGTTTTTTAGCAGTAAAGCATGGGTTTGACAGAGAAAACATGGGGTTTAGGGCCAAGCCTTATTTGAATCACTGCTTTGCTATTCAGCATCTGTTTAAATTCAAACAGATGTTTTAACTTCCCTGAGACTCAGTTTTCTCATCTGTAAAATGGAGATAATAGTACCCACATTACAGCATTGTTGAGGATGCATGGGGTGACATATGTAAGGCACTTAGCACATGCTTGGAGTGTAAGCGTAACTTAATAAATGATAGCTGTCACTGTCTTTCAGAAATGAGTGTTAACGGTTATTGCTTAAAGAAGGTCAGTGGTTTAAGGTAAAGAGTCTCAGGCCATGTCTAGTTGACTTCTAGAAAACAACGGAAAAGGAAAAAAAGTGTCAGTGATTCACCTGGTTTTATATGTATGCTTAAAGGAAAGAAAAAACTTAGCTGAGTTTTTCAACACTTTAAACAACTATTTTTTTAAGCAGCAGGTGAATTCAGAGATGTGATCTGTGTATTTCTCCTGGCTACATCCTGTGATTTGCTATAGGCAATTAGTTTATCAATTCAACAAGCTCTTCCTAGGTATCTCCTGGGGGCCAAGCCAGGTGCTAGGTACTGGCGACAACTCACTCTACTCAGAGGATCTTCCAGGTGAATGAGGGAGCCAGAGAGGTGAACCTACACGATGACCTGTGGGGGTGGCAAGTGCTGAAATGGCACAGGCTCCTGGAAGAGGTGATGTTTGAGCACAGTTTGAATGCTAGCTGGGAACTAGTGGGAAGTGGGAGGGGAGGAGTTGTGGAAAGGCATCCCAGGCAGAGAAAGCATGTGCAAAGCCCCGGTGGCATGAATAAGTAAAGCATATTCTGGGAACAACAGGAAGTTTGGCATAACCTTAGGGAAGTGTGGGTGTGGGCACCTGCTAAGAAAGGAGGCTGCAGAAGGTGAACAGGGCAGAGCAGGGGCAGCCTTCTACGGCTTCATTTAATTCAGGAGATCCTGGAGAGCCATTGATAATTTTAATAAGGAGGATGTTATGATTGTATTTAAATATTAGGAAGATTATTCTGGTAGGAACGTGGATATGAGATTGGAGGGGATGAAGCCTGGAATGATGATGGATGGCCTAACCTAAGGAAACAACAGTGGGGATGTAGTCTCCAAGTAGGTGCTGCCTAGGCTATGAAATGAACCAAACATGCACATATATACCTATGGAAGTTCATTATACATTTTTTTGATGTGAATTCACAATCTACAAGTAATAAAATATATAATAATCTTTACTGTAAATTCCACATAGCTGACTGATTTACAGAGAATGCATTCATTGATTTTTGCTGAACTGTGGTATCCTTAGCCTATATTTGCAATTGATCAATGAATGTAGTTCTAACATGAACGTTGGCTGATATTTTTGTTTGTATTGACAAGTAAGAAGAAAGTTAAGCAATGAAGGTGAATGTCCTAACTTCACTCATCTGTCAATGACATGAGTAACTTCTTTGCTGAATTGGATAATTGTTTTTGAATTCTGGAAGAATACTTCCTCAATTTTTGTGCTATTCACAGTGTAACAGCTGTATGTATGACATACGTTCAGGTTGAATCTGCATTATTAACATTTTCTCCATCCCTTTCTTGTGTCTAGACAATCAACAAAAAAAGTAAATCAAGCCTGATTTTATCAATTCTTTTGCCGATTTCTATGGTGTAAACACTTCTGCTCCAGCCAATTCCTAGCTCCCAATGTGATATCAGCAAACACGAAGTTGGAAGAGATGTGCGCTAGCACACCATTGCGTAGTACTTCCACCACAGACACGCAATTGCTTTAAATAAGCCCAGGGTCGTAGACAACAGTAAAATGTAGCAAAATAATTAGGAAATAGTGAGTTTTGAGTATATTGTTAATATAATTTATTTAATTGGAAGTTTCTAGAACTTAATTTTTTGCAATGGCTATGTTTAACAACCAGTTGTAAAATTCCTGACGATTTAATAACTGGCTGTCACTGGTCCATAGGAGCCTTCTTCAGCACATCACAGTATCTAAGAGAGTTTAAAGAGGCAGAATCCATGGGGATAGGGGTATGATCAGTGGGGATAATAGAAAGGGGGATAAAGAAAGGAATTAAGAAGAATACCTGCTTCTCTCTATGGGCAAATATGTCACTCATCAAAATAGGAAATACAGGAGTAGGTTCAGGGGTGCAAGTCAATGCCGGACTTTTTGAAAAGAGCAATGTGAAAAGACAGCTATGAATTTAAATACAGAACAGAGAAGGATGAAGGCTGCTTGCAGGCTTCAGGAGAAGTTACTGGACTTTTTCGGATGCTCACTTCCTAGTCAGCAAGCCCCTGTGGGGTAGAGGTAGGGTCCTATTCTTTGAATTCCCAGCATCTAAACCCCTAGGCCTGGCATATCAGTGCTCAATGAAATTTATTTTTGTTAAGTTATTCTGCATTAATCCTTTTATTTTTAAAGTAATGTTTACTTTGCCCCTCTATAAAATGAATGTAATGCTACTTTCTATGAAGTGTGTTTTAAGCCTTAAGGAATATCTTGAAAACAATGTAAACCTTCTTGGAGAGACTCTTGGGTGCCGTCCCTTGCCCATGCTGTCTTTCCATCAGTCATGCTTATTGGAATTGAGATTATGGAGGAAGGAGAGTGCCTGTTCAGGGGGGCCCGTGAACCAAGGGAGTGCTTTTGGTGGGCCAGGGAAGTGTGGGCCAGGCACACGGTCTGAATGAGAGCACGTATGAAAACAGCACTGTTGACCATTTCCCCCCATTAATCCTCCTAGTCTCTGGCCCTGGTGGTCACCCCTCCCCCCACATCATCCTCTTCTGCAGGTCCCTTCTACTCATAGCTTCTGTATTCAGGCCACACGAGCTGACATTAGACAGCTGGTCCTGGTTTTCGACTTCAGTTCATCTTTTGATAAGTTCTCCATCAAATTCCTCCCCTCTGATCTAAGAGAGTAGTTACCCAATATCCTGGGGCATTGACAAACCCTAGTTGGGCGTCTTCTTAGTTACCTAGCACAGCAATTCTACCTCCAAATTCTAATTGGAATTGCTACAACAATTGCCTGTCTGTAACTTGTTCTTCCAAACGAGCCAATGGGACCTAGGGCAGTGCCGTCTGTAACTTGTAACGTGCAGATGAACCACCCAGCGATCTTGTTAAAATGCAGATTCTCACTCAGGAGGCCTGGGGAGGGCCTGAGTCTGCATTTCTAACAAGCTGTCTAACGTGGCTGGTCTGAGGGGCTACACTTGAGTAGCAAGGCCTGTGGGTACAGGTGCCAATGCCACCTGCAGCCCCATCAGTGAAGCCTTTTCTGCTCTCATCCGCTAGTTTTGTGAGTTTGTACCTACCCTATCCCCTGCTCTCACCATATGCTCAACGTTAATCATATGACTAGCTAGCATTTATTGAGAAGCTACGTGAGTCAGACACAATAACTCATGTCAGAGATGAGTAAAGAGAAAAAAAATAACTTGCCCAAGGTGGACAGGGACCATCCAACTCTGACCTCAGAACCTGCCCTCTCAGCCACTATGCTTTGCTATTCCCATTTTCCTTCTGAGTTTTATTGGCCCTGAGGTCAGTATTTTGGTTGCCTTCCTCCTAGACCTCTCCTCCCCGAGTCTACCTGGTTAACTCCCTTTTCTAGGCTTGGTCTTCATGTTGTTCTTGGTCACTGGCAGCCCTATTGCTAATTGACTTTTTTTTTTCTTGCCTTGGCTGTAGAGCTCCTTTTCCCTATATTTCTGTGAGTTAAAATGGTTGTAATAGCCCATCATCATTGGAAATTAGGTGGTGAAGGAAGGAGAGCAGGTAGTGAAGGAAGGCGGGAAGGAGATCTGCAGAACAGTGGATAAGGACCAGTTCGTGGTGGGCTGGTGTCAGTCAAGGGGTAGATTCTGAGACTAAGCTGTCAGAACGTACTCTTTCATAGATTAAAGAGGTGTAAGAAAGTGTCTGGCTAGTAGTAAATGTGTTGGGCATTTAAGAAAAGTGTCATCTGTGTATTTTATTTCTTGCGTCAGTATCATTTCTGCATGATGCTCCACAGAGTACAGGCAGCTCCCGACTTATTCACTGATTTGCTCAGTCATTCAGCCTATGGGGAAGAAAGCGCTCCAGGCAGGAGTGTCCCCACAGCCTGTGGTAAGGGCAGGAGGTGAGGGTGCATCTGAAGCATGGAGAAAGGCTCTGAAGGCAAGTGGAAGTGGCTGGAGGTCAGTCTGGAGGGGCGGACTGAAGGTCTCATGAGCTTCATTCAGGAGTTTGGAACCTGAAACAGTCCTCTGGACAATAGAAAACCACTGAAGACACGAATGTGGAGGAGTAACACAGTCAGATTGGTGTTTTAGGAAGGCGTGTCTGATGGAGAATGGACTGGGGCAGTGGTAAGACTGAGTGTGAGGAAACTGTTTGGGAGAATAGGTGGTCATTCAGGCAGGGGACGCTGGTAGCTCAGACCAGGCCAGTGTCAATGGGGCTGGGAAGAAATGTGTGAATTTGAGAGAGATTTTGGAGGTGGTGATTAAGCGGATGGGGAGTCAAAGAACAGGAGACAAGAATGATGCCTGAAGGTTTGGACTGAGCAGCTGGGTAGGCGGTAGTACAATTTACTTGGACAGGGAGTTGGAGGAGGAGGAGTTGAAGGGAAGATGATTTCAGTCTTGAGCGTCCAAGTGGCATTGTCTGGTAGGGAGCCGGGAACACTAAGCAGGAGCTCAGGAGAGAAGCCTGAGCTGGAGACATGACTGGAGGTGATGGGTTGAGAGCTGGTAACTTTAGCATGTGTAGAGTGATTCGAGCAGAGAGGCCAGGGCAGAAATAACCCTGAAGACCACTAACATTTGGCATTTCATTTATTCATTTTTATGTATGATACTGTGGCAAATCTCTTCGAGTATACAGCTCTGTCAGTTATATTCTTAGTATAAATTCCAAGAAGAGGAATAACTTGATGGGAGGGATGGACATTCCTTGGCTCCTGATAAGTCTTGCCAAACTGCTTTATAAATCAGCTGTCTCAAATGGGCCAGACCCTAAGTAAGGTCCCTGAGAGGAACAGTGTCATTGCAACCTCACAAGCCCTGAGTGTGCTCAGCATTGAAGCCAACTTGATGGACGGAAAATGGGCCTCCTGATGGTTTCCATTTGCGTCTCTTTGGTTACATGTATGGGTGGACAGCTTTCCAGGCACTTTAGTAATGAGTTGCAGTTTCTTTTATGATTTTTCTCAGCCTCACTTTCCACTTATCTACCAACGCTGAGAAGCACAAGATTTTTTTTCTCTCTCTTTGGAGAGAAATAGTCACTTTCAGCTTGACCTTCATCCCTTATCCCCACTCATGTATTGCACTTTCTAAATGTCACAGTGGGAAGTAATTTCTAAACTCAGGAACCTAGAAGGAGAATCTGGTGAACGAAGCTCAGACAAGGAACGTGAGACTATAGTTCTCTCCCTAAAACCACGGGGAATGTCTTGAGAGGAATGCCTTCACTTCTCCAACCCTGTTTCTTTGTTGTGCTAAAGTGAGGTCTCTTGGGTCAGTTAAGCTTGATACAGATGGTTAAGGATTGTATCTTCTCTGGACATTATTTTTTATTTTTTGGTGAGGAAGACCATCCCTGAGCTAACATCCGTTGCCAATCCTCCTCTTTTTGCTGAGGAAGACTGGGCCTGGGCTAACATCTGTGCCCATCTTCCTCTACTTTATATGCGGGACACCTGCCACGGCGTGGCTGGATAAGTGGTGCATAGGTCCGTACCTGGAATCTGAACCTGAGAACCCTGGGCTGCCGAAGCGGAGCACATGAACTTAACCACTACGTCACCAGGCCCGCCCCTCTTCTCTGGCCGTTATTTTTAATGATATGCTCTGGATGGATAAATTTGACCAAATGACACTGCTTCACCTCTAGAGGAAAGTTTTAAACGGAGTGTTCAATCTGTGGGGTTTGCGACAGAGTGAGCCACTTCTCGACCTTCATTAGGTTGGGGACCCACTAAAGGACTTGCCCTGC
Source organism: Tapirus indicus (assembly GCA_031878705.1). Lineage (NCBI taxonomy): Eukaryota > Metazoa > Chordata > Mammalia > Perissodactyla > Tapiridae > Tapirus > Tapirus indicus. The sequence continues at coordinate 80,887,753 of CM062921.1, forward strand.
CAGAGTCCCCTCTAGCAGAGGTTCATCCCCTAGCTGTTGCTGCAGGATAAGAGTGGATTAAGCTCTCTGTGCAGAGGGGCCCTCCCAGGCCTGTCTAGCTCCTGGACCCCTCTGGAGGCAGTGGAACCCTTCTCAATAACTGGCATTCACAGATCATTTTACCCAATACACTTACCTGTCTCTGTTTCACATGTTCTCTCTTCCATTGGGTGATGCAACCTGCAAAAGGAATGAATGCTTCATCTTGGATTGGCAGGCAGAAATGGTTGAGTTTAGATGCAAGGCCCCATTCAATCTTACAGACCAAAGTGAATGTCTGGAGGAACTAAGACCAGAAACCTGGCTTGTTGATGCCCATTCCAGGAACTTTTAGTATCGATTTTTATTTTATTTTAATAGACTTTCTTTTTAGAGCACTCAGCATAATGCCCTTGAGATCCATCCAAGTTGTTGCAGGTATCAATAATTTGCTTTTCATTGCTGAGTAGTATTCCATGGTATAGATATACCACAATTTGTTTAACCACTCACCAGATGAAGAACATTTTCATTGTTAACAGTTTTTGGTTATTACAGATCAAGCATGAACATTCGTGTACAAGTTTTTGTGTGGACATACGTCTTCATTTCTCTGGGATAAGTGCCCGGGAGTATAATTGCTGGGTTGTATAGTAGGAGTATGTTTAGTTGTCTAAGAAACTGACAAACTGTTTTCCGGGGTGGCTGTACCATTTACGTTCCCACCAGCAATGGATGAGAGAGCCAGTTTTTCTGCATCCTTACCAGCGTTTGGTATTAACTACTTTTATTTCCTGTTCTGATTGGTGGGTAGGGATATCCCACGTAATCTTAATTTTCCTTCCTCTTATGGTTAGTGATGTTGAACACCGTTTCATGTGCTTATTTTCCACGTGCATATCTACTTCGGTGAAATGTCTCTTCATGTCTTTTGCCCATTAAGTATTTTTTAAAAAATAAATCTTATTTTTTAGAGCAGTTTTAGGTTCACAGCAAAAGTGAGTGAAAGGTACAGAGATTTCCCATATACTGCCTGCCTGCACTCATGCATAGTCTCCCTCATTATCAACATCCCCCACTAGAGGGGTATATTTGCTACAATCAATGAACCTACATTGACACATCATTATCACCCAGAGTTCGTGGTTTACATTAGAATTCACTCAGTGTTGTATATTCTATAGATTTGACAAATGTATGATGACATATATCCACCATTCTAGTATCATACAGAGTCTTTTCACTGCCCTAAAAATCTTCCGTGTTCCACCTATTCATCCCACCCTCCCCCCAACCCTTGGCAACCGCTGATCTTTTTACTGTCTCCATAGTTTTGACTTTTTGAGAGTGTCATATAGTTGGAATCGTATAGTATGTAGCCTTTTCTGATGGCTTTTTTCACTTGGTAATATGCATTTAAGGATCCTCCATATCTTTTCATGGCTTGATAGCTCATTTATTTTTAGCACTGAGTTATATTCCAATCTCTGGATGTACCACAGCTTATTTATCCATTCACCTACTGAAGGACCTTTTGGTTGGTTCCAGGTTTCGGTAATTATGAATAAAACTACCATAAATATCCATGTGCAGGCTTTTCTGTGGACATAAGTTTTCAGCTCCTTTGGGTAAATACCAGGGAGCATGATTGCTGGATCATATGGTAAGAGTATGTTTAGTTTTGTAAGCAACTGCCAATCTGTCTTCCAAAGTGAGTGCACCATTGTGCATTCCCACCAGCAGTGAATGAGGGTTCCTGTTGCTCCACATCCTCGTCAGCACTTGGTGTTGTCAGTGTTCTGGGTTTTGGCTGTTTTAATAAGTGTGTAGTGGTGTCTCATTGTCGTTTTAATTTGTATTCCCCTCATGACATATGATGTCATCTTTTCATATGCTTGTTTGCCATTGTATATCTTCTTTGGTAAAATGTCTCTTAGGGTCTGTGGCCCATTTTTTAATTGGGTTGTTTGTTTCCTTATTGTTGAGTTTTAAGAGTTCTTTGTATATTTTACATCAGCTTTCAATTAGATGGGTCTTTTGTAAATATTTTCTCCCATTCTGTGGCTTGTCTTCTCATTCTCTTGGCATTGTTTTTGGCAGAGCAGAAGTTTTTAATTCTAATGAAGTCTATCCTATCAATTATTTTTTTCACGGATCGTGTTTTTGGTATTGTATTTAAAAAGTCATTGCCATACTCAAGGTCATCTAGGTTTTCTTCTGTGTTGTCTTCTAGGAGTTTTACCTTTAGGTCTGTGATCCATTTTGAGTTAATTTTTGTGAATGGTGTAAGATGTGTGTCTGGATTTTTTTTTTTTGCATATGAATGTCCAGTTGTTCCAGCACCATTTGTTGAAAAGACTATCTTTGCTCCATTGTATTGCCTTTGCTCCTTTGTCAAAGATTAGTTGACTGTATTTGTATGGGTCTATTTTGGGGCTCTCTCTTCTGTTCCACTGATTCATTTGTCTACTCTTTTGCCAATACCACACTCTTGATTAATGTAGCTTTATAGTAAATCTTGAAGTCTAGTAGTGTCAGTCTTCCAACTTTATTTTTCTTCTTCAGTATTGTGTTGTATATTCTAGCTTTTTGCCTTTTCCTATAACCTTTAGAACCAGTTGTCAGTATTCAGAAAATAAATTGCTTGGATTTTGATTGGGATTGCATTAAATCTTTGATCAATTTGGGAAAAACTAGCATCTTAACACTATTGAGTCTTCCTATCTATGAACATGGAATACCTTTCCATTTGTTTAGATTTAAAAAAAATTTCTTTCATCAGAATTTGGTAGTTTTCCTCATAAGAATCTTATACATCTTTTGTTTGATTTATTCCCAAGTATTTCATAATTTTTTGGTGCTAATGCAATTGATGTTGTGTTTCTAATTTCAAATTCTAGTTGTCAAAGATCAGTTGACTATATTTGAACTGAATAGGCCTCCCTTTAGCTTCCACCCACGGGTGTCAGCTATTCCCTGGGGCACATGGGACATGCACTTTTGAGTTTTCTCAGGGAAAACATCCCCCACTCCTTCAATCCCATGACAGCTCTACAGTCCTCTACTAGTTTGGAAGATCATTCTAAGAAAGTCGAATGACCTTGGACCATTTGTTAAGCTTTGTTTTATGGCTCAGAATGTGGTATATCTTCGCAAATGTTCCATGTGAGCCTGAGGAGAATGTGTATTCTGTTGTTGGATGAAGCAGTCTATAGATGTCGATCAGATCTATTCAACTGATGACGTGTTCAGTTGAACTGTGTTCTTACTGACTTTCTGCCTGCTAATCACTGTTAATCACTGGTAGAGGTGTGTTGCAGTCACCAACTACAATAGTGAATTTGTTTATTTCTCCTTGCAGTTCTACCAGTTTTTGCCTCAGGTATTTTGATGCTTTGTTATTAAGTGCATACACGTTAAGGATTATTATGTCTTCTTGGATATTGACCCCTTTACCATTATATAATGCCCCTCTTTATCCATGATAATTTTCTCTGTTCAGAAGCCTGCTTTGTCTGAAATTAAGATAGCTACTTCAGCTTTCTTTTGATTTGTGTTAGTATGGCATATCATTCTCCATCCCTTTACTCTTAAATTTAAAGTGGATTTCTTGTAGGCAACATAGTTGAGTTTCGTTTATTAATTTGCTTTCTCAGTTTTGGTCTTTTAATTGGTATATTTAGACTGTTTAAAGTGATTATTGATATAGTTGAATTAATAGCTACCATATCTATCACAATTTTCTATTTGTTACGTTTGTTCTTTGTTTCTTTTCTTATCTTCCCTTAATTTTTCTGCCTTCTCTAGTTTTCATTGAGCATCTTATATGATTCCATTTTCTTTTCTGTCTCAGAATATCAATTGCACTTCTTTTTAAAAATATTTTTAGTAGTTGCCATAGTTTGCAGTATACATTTATAACTAATCTAAGGCCACTTTCAAATAACATTATCCAGCTTCATGTGTAGTGTAGGTACCTACAATGGGATAATTCCAATTTCTTTCTCCCATCCTCTATGACTGGGTGTCATTCATTTCACTCACTCATAAGGCATAATCACCCAGTGCATTGTTGCTATTATCATTTGAGCAAACAGTTATCTATTAGATCAGTTAAGAATAAGGGAAATAAAGGATTTAATTTTACCTTCATTTATTTCTTCTCTGATGCTCTTCTTTTCTTTATGTATATCTGAGTTTCTGATCTATATAATTTTCCTTCTCTCTGAAGAACTTTTAAACATTTCTTGCAAGGGAGACCTACTGATAACAATTTCCTCAGTTTTAGTTTCTCTGAGAAAGTATTTCTCCTTACTTTTGAAAGACAATTTTGCTGAATACAGAATTCTAGATAGGTGGTTTTTTAAATTTCAACACTTTAAATATTTCACTCCACTGTCTTCTTGCTTGAACAGTTTGTGAAGAGAAGTCCAATGTAATTCTTATCCTTTTTCCTCTATCGGTAAGTTGTATTTTTTCTCTGGCTTCTTCCAAGATTTTCTCTTTGTGTTTGGTTTCCTGCAGTCTGAATAAGATATGCTTAGGTGTTGATTTTTTGGTATTTATCTTGCTTTGTGTTTTCTTAGCATCCTATATCTGTGGTTTGATGTCTGTTATCAATTTTGGAAAATCCTCAGCCACTATTACTTCAAATATTTTTTCTGTTCCTTTCTCACTTCTCCTTCTGCTATTGCCATTACATGTGTGTTACACTTTTTGTAGTTGTCTCACAGTTCTTGGATAGTCTGTTCCATTTTTTTCGTTCTTTTTTCTCTTTGCATTTCACTTTTAGAAATGTCTTTTGATGTATCTTCAAGCTCACTGATTTTTTTAAAATGTATGCAGTCTACTAATAAACCCATCAAAAGCATTCTTCATTTCTGTTATAATGTTTTTGCTTTCTAATGTTTCCTTTTGATGTTTTTTAGAATTTCCATCTTTCTGATTACATTACCTATCCATTCTTGCATGTTGTCCACCTTTAAAAATTAGAGCCATTTGCATATTAATTATAGTTGTTTGAAATTCCCAGTATGATAATTCCAAAATTTCTGCCATATCTAAATCTGGTTCTGTCACTGGTTTTGTCTCTTCAGACTGTGTTTTTCTTGCTTTTATATATGACTTGTAATTTTTTGCTGAAAGCCAGAGATGATGTATTGGGTAATAGGAACTGAGATAAATAGGCATTTGGTGTGAACATTTGTGATTATCTGGCTGGGGTTTACACTGTGATGACTGTTTGCTGTAGTTGTAGGTGTCTGAGGCTTCAATTTCCTCTAGTGCCCTTGTTTTGTCTTTGGATTTCTCTAGAAACTCCTTAAACAGAATAGAAACTCCTTCTGAAATAGACTCCTAGCAGCTCTTTGAGCTGTCGTCCTCTCTTATTATACAGAGTCCTGTTGATGTGGCAGTAAGGTGTCAGGGGAGAGGATGTGTTCTGTAATCCTATGATAATGTCTCCGTCTTTTAGTAAGTCTGTTCCCTTGGGTTGTGACCTTTACAGGTGCTTCTTAGCTTTCTTCTCCCCTAAAGTGAGAAAGGAAGGCTAGAGGCATTGGAGTTGGGTGAGTTGGTATTTTGCTTTCCCCATGTTGGTTAGACTTTGGTAAAGTAGTTTCCCTTGAGGGCACGGGGTGAACAGACTGCTCTTGGCTTATTTCAAGATGGTTACTTTTTTCTTCTCCTGCTGGAAATCATGAGGAGATTTTCTCAGATCTTCCCCAAGAGAACCTGGTGGGACTCCTGGAAGTAAAACTCACAAAAGTGAGGGATGTCTCTAAGATTAGGCCCCCAGGAATTTTTAACTGTCAAGGTAGTCTACCCTCAGCCTCTGCAGTTTGTCATTTACAGTCTCAGTTTTCCTTCCCTGATACTGACTCCAGCCGCTTCTGTTCATGGTAATCTGTGGCTCTGTATTCGCCCATCTCTCTAGTTTTGGAGGCATCAGTTTGCCCTGTGATCTCAATTCTCTGAAAGATCTGAGAAGAGTACTAGATTTTCAGTTTATTTTACGTTTTATCTTTTTGGGAGGAAGGGAGTGATGACTTCCAAACTCTTCACATGTTGGAGCGGAAACTGGAAGTCTGCCTGGTGCATAGTTTTAAACTTTATTCACAATAAATGTCATGCCACACTAATTTTTCTAATGTAGTCCAATATATCACTTTTCTTTTGTGGATTTCAAATTTTTATCTTGCTTAGGAAGGCTTTCACCATTTCAGTTATAAGCAAATTCACCATTAAGTCTCTCTCCCTCTCACTCCTGCTTTGTTTTCCTCCTCTCTCTCCTTCTTCTATGCAGATATATAATATTTAGCACTTTCATTAGTCTTAAATTTCTTGTGTGGTGTTAAGTAGGAATCCAAATTTATTTTTTGCCACACGAAGAACTGCTGTTCCAGTGCCATTCATTAATCAATGCATTTTCCCCCACTGAGTTAATTACTAAATTTTTTGCTTTTTTTGTGTGTGAGGAAGACCAGTCCTGAGCTAACATCCGTTACCAATCCTCCTCTTTTTTTGCTGAGGAAGACTGGTCCTAGGCTAATATCTGTTCCCATCTTCCTCTACTTTATATGGGACACCACCACAGCATGGCTGACAAGCAGTTCATTGGCCGGTGCCCGGGATCCGAACCCACGAACCCTGGGCTGCCAAAGCACAAACTTCACCGCTATGCCACCAGGCAGGCCCTAAATTTCTTATTCAATTTGGTCTATTTCTGGATTTTCTATTTTGTTTCATTAGTCTGTTCATATGTCAATACCACACTGTTTTATTCATAAGGGTTTTATAATACAATTATTTTTTGTTTTAACACTGTGTAAAAAGTCTTTGCAGTTACTTCATTTGCACTTTTGGCTTCGACAGAGAATTTAACGTTGTGGAAAACACACCAGGTCTTGAAGCCGCTAAACCAGCTGCTGTGAACATTAAAGGATGACATACCTGAGGAACTCTAGCTTTAACAAAAGGTCTTTATAGATTGCCAAGGCTTTTTCTTATATTGTGGAAAAGTTTTCACCTGATGACTTCTGTGTTTAATTTTCATTCTTCCATTGCCTTTATTTTTCTTATTTCTCAACTCTTTCAGATTTTTTATCCTGAACTGGCAATCAATTGTTCCAGCTAGATAACTTTCTTTTATTTTTAGCACTGTCTCTAATTGTGTGAACAACGTTAATGCCCTTGATTCAATTCCTCAAGGGATGTCCCGTGTTCTTTTATTTTTTTCAGAATGCTTTATAATTTAATGCATTTCTTTTATTGTCAAAACTTGTCTTCTTTTACACTTGCCAGAAGAAATTTTGTCACAGCATGGTTCTGTGGCACTTTCAAATGACATTGCATGCTTTATTTTGGAATCCAATGTTTGGCTAAATGCACAAAGATCACAGAAAACTTTTAGATAGAATACTTCCAAAGCAGAGTAAAGAGCACCCTGGGTGAAGATGAAGGATGGGGAGTGAATGGAGAAAGAGTTCAGTATTCTATGTCCCCATGGCTTGCTGAATTCAGCTGTGTTACTTGCTGTTCCTTTGCTGTTACTTGGTAGTGCAAAATATCTCTGTTTTAGGAAAAACACTAATTAAATGTTAATCAGTGTGACTTCCCGTATTATATTGACTTCATTCTCTTTATTTACCAATCATGTAAGAAATATTTTATATAACAAAAACACACATTTGTTGATCATAGATTTATTAGAAAAAGTAAGTTAATGTTATTGTTCAAGTCTTTAATATCCTTATTATTTTATCTGGGTAATCAATTTCTAAGAAAAGTCTGTTATCATCTTTAATATGATTGCCAGTTTGTCAATTTCTCCTGGTAATTCTGTCAATTTTTCTTTATAGAGTTTGTGACTATATTTTTGGTGAATTTAAGTTCATGATTGCTATTTTCTTGAGGATTTTCTGTCATTACTGTTTTGATAAAAATTTTGATTTTGTCTTTTATTAATATTGCTATGATAGCTTTCTTTCCATTAGTGCTTCCATACTACTCCTATCCTCAATTCTTTCTTTTCAATTTTTCTGTTATTTTGTTTTAGATAGTTTCTTTCGAGCTGTCCTAGCAGGATTTTGTTTTCCCTCTAATGTGATGAACTCAGTTTATTAAAAGGCTTTTTATTGACATTAAGTATACATACAGAAAAGTGCAAAAACCATAAGTGCACATCTTGATGAATTTTCACACACCAAGAAAGGGTAACTGTTATCCTGACTTCTAACAGGAAAGGTTAGTTTTACCTGTTTTTTTTTAACTTTATATAAATTGAATCAGACTGAATATCCTCTTGTACATGACTTATTTTGCTCAATATTCTGTTTATCAGATGCATTTAGATGTAGTTTGTTCAGTCTCATTGCTGTATAGTATTTTATTGTGTAGTGTATATACTATATTTATCTATCCTACTGTTTATAGGCATTTAAGTAGTTTCCAGTTTGGTGACACGATGAATAATGCTGCTATGACCATTTTGTACATGCCTCTTGTGGACATGTGAATGGATTTCTTCTAGAGAAGAACTGTGGGGTCATGGAGTAGCCATATACCTAGCTTTAGCGGATACTGTCAGATAACTTTTTAAAGTGGTTGTACCAATTTATGCTTCTACCAGCGAGGTGTGAGAATCCCAGTTGTTCTATATCTTCATTAACACTTGGTATTTTCTATCTTTTTCATTTTAGCCCTTCTGGTGGGTGTGAAGTGGTATCTCATTGTGATTTTAATTCGAATTCCGAGGTGACTGATAAAGTTGGGCACCTTTTTATATGTTTATTGGCTATTTGGATATTCTCTTTTGTCATGTGCTTGTTCAAGTTTTTGCCCATTTTTTCTATTGAGTCTGCTCTTTTAAAACTGATTACTAGTAGTTTGAAAAATATATTCTGGATAGAACTCCATTTTGTATTGCAGATATCTCCTCCTCTGGGTTGTCATTTTACTTTTTAATGGAGTCTTTTGTTAAACAGAGTAAATTCAGTCTTTTAACAAGCACATTTAATCTGATTACATATATTAATTTCTGATATGTTAATGATGTATTTGGTCTTAATTATATCATCTTATTTTTTGTGTTTTGTTTACCACTACTTTTCTTATTCTTCCTCTTTTCCTGCCATCTGACGAATTGATAAGCATTTAGTTCTTTTTATAATCCTTTACTGGTTTGGAAACTATAGATTGGATTTCTATTTTTGAAATGATTCCCCTAATTTCTTTTAGCTATCTGCTGCTAAGATATCATTTCTCAGACTATTGCTTGGTAGGTAATCTGTCCTTATATCTGGCAATGTAAAGACTTTCTCTTCATCTTTGATGTTCTGCAGTGTTACTGCAGTGTGTCTAGGTGTGAATTTATTTTGATTTCTCCTGCTCAGTGCTTGACTGTACTTTGGATCTAAGGACTCATGTTCCTTTCATTCTGGAAAACACTCAGTAATTATTTCTTCAAATATTCCTACTCTCTTATCCCTTCATTCTCGTCTGGAACTTCCACTAGAAGAATGTTGGAGACTTTCAATTCTACCATCTACTCTACAGCCAGAGTGAACTTTTGAAAATATGAATCCTATCATGTTAGTCACCTGCCTGCAACCGTCTGTGCTGGACATTTTCCTTACCACCAGGAAAGGAATGGTGATAAGGGCTGGGGCTTGCAACTTAATGTGAAATGTGTAAGAATGGAATTGATTAAGTTTATAAACAGTGTTTATGGGTAGAAGCTAAAGGGAGACACATGAATTCAAATATAGTCAACTGATCTTTGACAATTAGAATTTGAAATTATAAACACAACATTAATTGCATTAGCACCAAAAAAATGACGAAATGTTTAAGAGAACCCGATTTATTCAATGTTGTACTAATTCATTAGATTTATAGGAGTTGTGTATATACATAACAAGACTTGGCCTGATAGGTTTGTAAATTTGCTTTGGCTTAAGTAAAAGCATTAAAGTTTAAAATGTAGTTCAAATGTTCAAGGGAATTTAATTAACTAATTTTGAAAATGGAGTTGATAGTTTAGGAGTATTTAATATGATAATCATAGATATGATGGTTTTATGTGTCAACTTGGCTAGGTTATATTACCCAGTTATTCAAACACTAATCTAGCTGTTGATATGAGGGTGTTTTGTAGATGTGGTTAACATCCACTGTCAGGTGACTTTAAGTAAGGAGATTATTCTTGATAGTGTAGGTGAGCCTCATCCAGTCAGTTGAAAGAACTTAAGAGCAATTCAACTTTCCCTGAGGAAGAAAAAATTCTGCCTCAACACTGTGGCATCAGCTCCTGCCCAAAAGTTTCTTTGAAATAAATTTATACATATATAATAGCTAGCCTTATCTATATCTATGTCTATATCTAATATATACATAAGCTCAGTGGTCTGCCCATCTATATCTCTTCCAGGGATAGCATGATTAACTGTACAAGTGGAAGAATTCTAGGTAAATTGAACAGAAGTTTAACTTGAATCACCAAAACAGAGTCATAGCCCCTAAGTCAGTTCCCAGACTTGAACCAGTTTATAGATCCAGATACTCTTGAATGAAGGGAGATCAGGTCCCTTTAAGGAGGGACCCTGCTACCCTACCAAAATTTTGTACTGCTAATCTTTCTTTCAGTCTTCCCCTAAAAAGACCTATGGCCTTTTACCAGGGTGACTGTGCATTGGGTAAAAGGAAATTATCAGACTTTGGGGGGATTACTGGATACTGGCTCTGAACTGACTAATTCCAGAAGACACAAAGGATCGCTGTGGTCCGGGGTTATGGAGGACAGATGATTAACAGAGATTTAGCTCGGGTCCACGGTGGGTGCAGTGGACCCCTGCTATACACTGAATGTTTGTGTCCCCCCAAAATCCATATGTTAAAACCTAATCCCCAATGTGATGGTATTTGGAGGTGGGCCTTTGGGAGGTGATTCAGTCATGAGGATAGAGCCCTCGTGAATAGGATTTACGAAAGAGAACCCAGAGAGAGAACCCTCACCCCTTCCACCAGGCAAGGACACAGTGAAAAGAAGGCCATCTATAAACCAGGAGGTAGGTCCTCACCAGACACTGAATCTGCTGGCATCTTGATCTTGGACTTCCAGCCTCCAGTCTGTGAGAAATAAAATTCTGTTGTTTATAAGATGCCCAATCTACGGTATCCTGTTATAGCAGCCTAAACTGACAAAAGCAGTCCCCAAATCCATCCTGTGGTTATTTCCCCAGTTTCAGGATGCACAATTCGAATAGATACACTCAGCAATTGGCATAATACTAACATTGGTTCCCTGACCTATGGAGTGAGTGATGTTATTGTGGAAAAAGCCAAGCGGAAGCCACTTGAACTGCTTCTACCTAGGAAAATAGTAAACGAAAAGCAATACTGCATTCCTGGAGGGATTACAGAGATTAGCACCATCACCAAGGACTTAAAAGATGCAGAGGTGGTGATTCTCAACACATCTCCATTCAATTTTTCTATCTGACCCACTCAAGAGACAGATGGATCTTGGAGAACGGCAGTAGATTATTGTAAATTTAACCAGGTTGTAAATCCTGTTGTTCCAGATGTGGTTTCACTGCTTGAGCAAATTAACACATCCCCTGGTGTGTGGCATGCAGCTATTGATCCAGCAAATACCTTTTTCTCCATACCTGCCCGTAAGGCCCAGGAGCATTTTGCTTTCAGCTGGCAAGGCCAGCAACACACCTTTGGCATCCTGCCTTAGGGGTCTATTAACTCTCCAGCCCTATATTATAGTTCACAGGGATCTTGATCACCTTTCCCTTCTGCAAGATATCACACTTATCCATTACATTGATGACATTATGCTGATTGGACCTAGTGGGCAAGAAGCAGTGACTACTCTAGGCTTATTAGTAAGACATTTGCATGTCAGAGAGTGGGATATTAATCCCACAAAATTCAGAGACCTACCACCTCAGTAAAATTTCCAGGGGTCCAGTGGTGTGAGGCATGTTGAAATATTCCATCTAAGGTGAAGGATACGTTGCTGCACCTGGTTACTCCTACAAATAAAAAGGTTGCACAATGCCTAGGGTGCCTCTGGATTTTGAGGGCAACAAATACCTCCTTTGGGTGTGATACTCCAGCCCATTTACTGAGGTATGTGAAAAGCTGCACATTTTGAATGGGGGCCAGAATAAAAGAAGGCTCTGCAACAGGTCCAAGCTGATCACCACTTGGGCCATATGTTGCAGCAGATCCAATGGTGCTTGCAGTGTCTGTGGCAGACAGAGGTGGATGGAGTCTTTGGCACGCCCCTATAAATGAATCACAGTGCAAACCCTTAGGATTTTGGAGCAAAGCCCTGCCATCTTCTGAAGATAGCTACTCTCTTGAGGAACATCTTTTGGCTTGCTACTGGGCTTTTATGAAGATTGAACATTTAACTATGGGTCACCAAGTTACCCTATGACTGGAGCTGCCCATTGTGAGCTGGGTGTTTCCTGATCCACAAAGCCATAAAGTTGGGCATGCACAAGAAGTGGTATATATGAGATCAGGCTCCAGCAGCCCCTGAGGGCACAAGTAGTTTACATGAGGAAGTGGCCCAAAAGGTCATGGCCCCCACTCTTGCTACACTACCGTCTCTCTTCCACTCTGCATCTGTGGCCTCACGAGGAGTTCCCTATGAACAGTTGACTGAGGAAGAGAAAACTTGGGCCTGACTTACAGATGGTTCTGCATAATATGCAGGCACCATCTGAAAGGGAACAGCTGCAACACTAGAGCTCCTCTCTGGGACATCCCTGCAAAGTGGTCAAGGGAAATCCGCTGCGTGGGCGGAACTTCAAGCAGCGCGCTTGGTTGTTCATTTTGCTTGGAAGGAGAGCTAGCCAGAGGTCAAATATATACTGATTCATGGACTGTGGCCAATGGTTTAGCTGGATGGTCAGGGACTTAAAAGAAATATGATTGGATAATTGGTCACAAGTTGGTCTGAGGAAGCGGTATGTGGATAGACCTCTCTGAATGGGCACAAGATGTGAATATATTGGTGTCCCATGTGACTGCTCACCACAAGGTGACTTAAGCAAAGAGTTTTAATGATCAAGTGGATAGATGACCCATTCTGTGGATATCAGTCAGCCTCTTTCCCCAGATACCCCTGTCACTGCCCAAGTGACTCATGAAAAAAGTAGCCATGGTGGCAGGGATGGAGGTCATGCACAGGCTTCCACTCACCGGGGCTGACTTGGCTACAGCCACTGCTGAGTGTCCAACCTGTCAGCAGCATAGACTAACACTGAGTCCGTGATATGGCACCACTCCCTGGGGTAGTCAGCCTGATGACGGGTTGCTTACATTGGACCACTTCCATCCTGGAAGGGGAAGCCTTTTGTTCTTACTGAAATAGATACTTACTCTGTGACTGGATTTTCCTCCCTTGTATGCCACGCTTATGCCAAATCTACTATTTGTGGACCTATAGAATGCCTTATCCACCATCATGGTAGCCCATACAGCATTGCTTCTGATCAAGGAACTCACTTTGGTACAAATGATTTGTGGCAATGGGCCCATGCTCACGAAATTCACTGGTCTTAATGTATTTCTCACCATCCTGAAGCAGCTGGCTTGATAGAACGGTTGAATGACCTTTTGCAGACTCAGTCACAGTGCTAGATAGGTGGCAGTACCTCACAGGGCTCCTACATATTCTTTAGGAAATTGTATATGTTCCAGATCAGTGTCCAGTGCACAGTGCTGTTTCTCCCATAGCCAGGATTCACAGGTCCAGGAATCAAGGACTGGAAATGGGAGCAACATCACTCATTATTACCCCTACTGATCCATTAGCAAGATTTTTGCTTCCTATCCCTGTGCTCTTACACTCTGCTGGTCTAGAGGTCTTAGTTCCAAACGGAGGAATGCTTCCACCAGGACGTACAACATGATTCTATTGAACTGGAAGTTAAGACTGCCTCCAGGCCACTTTAGCATCCCTAGGCCTCTAACTCAACAGGCAAAGTAGAGAGTTACTGAACCTGATTACCAGGGGAAAATTGGGCTGCTCCCACACAGTGGAGGTGAAGAATAGTATGTCTGGAATACAGGAGATCTCTTAGGGAATTTCTTAGTACTAGCATGACCTGTGATTAACGTCAATGGGAAACTACAACAACCCAAGTCAGGCAGGACTACTAATGGCCCAGAGCCTTCAGGAATGAAGATTTGGGTCACCCCACCAGGCAAAGAACCACCACCAGCCAGGTGCTTGCTGAGGGCAAAAGAAATACGAAATGGGTAGTTGAAGACGGTAGTTGCAAATACCAGTTGTGACCACGTGACCAGTTGTAGAAATGATGACTATAAATTGTTACAAGTATTTCTTCTTTAGCTTATTATGAAGATGCTTGAATTAAGCAAATATCTTTTTTTCTTGCCTCTCTTATCACCTAACATATGATGTGTTAATAATAGTCAACTTCACATGACAAAATTTACATTTTAAGCTACCAGGAAGAGTGAACATCTCTCAAGAACTTGTGTCCTCCTCTGGGGATAGGGTTAGCATGCTTTCAGTTGTATGCAGGATAGCAGTATTGTCTTAGGCAGAGGTATGACTTAGTTATTGTCTTTATCTGGACATTATGTATTGTTTAATGAAATAGGTATGAGGGCCAAGTTGACAAGGGGTGGGCTGTAATGGTTAGTTTTATGTGTCAACTCAACTAGGCTCTAGAACCCAGTTATTCCATAAAACACTAATCTTAGTGTTGCTGCGAAGGTATTTTGTAGATGGGGTTAACATCTACACTCAGTTGGCATTAAGTAAAGGAGATTATCCTCAATAATGTGGATGGGCCTCATCCAATCAGTTGAAAGGCCTTAAGAGCAAAACAGTTTTCCCTGAGGAAGAAGAAATTCTGCCTCAAGACCAGCATCAGCTCCTGCCCAAGAGTTTCCAGCCCGCTAGCCTGTCCTATGAAATCCAGACTTACCAGCCCCAACAACCATAGAAGCCGATTCCTTGGCTTATATATATATGTAAAAAATATATATACACATTTTATTGGTTCTGTTTCTCTGGAGAAGTCCCTGACAAATATATTACGAATTAGTTAAACATTAATCAAATATCATGTGAAATGGTTCTTTTTATAAAGAAATCACTAGATTAATGGAGCATAAGACTTTAAAGATGAATTTAAGGCTCAAGACAAAGTAGCTTTTAAATTCACAACTTTAATAAGTTGAATACTAGCTTAAACACAGGTGGAGTTAATGGGTCTTGTTAGCTTACAGCCTTACCCCTCCCCTCATTTAGAAACTTAAATGACACTTACTAGCCATGTGATTTTGTGACCTTAAGTCAGTTAAATTCTCAGTTTCTTCATCTAGAAATGGGGATCATTTTTGCCTTGACTACTTTGAAAGACTTTTGTGGGAATCACAAAAATTTATAAAACCTTTGGAAACTATAAAGAGCTATTCTCCTTAGAAGGCATTACCTTAGAGCATAATTGTCGAGGATTCAATGTACTGTGAGTGCAGATTATCTTACAACTGGACCTGGGGCCTTAATGGACGAAACAGTGCTTTCCAGAGACAGGCAGGACCAAGGAACAAAGGTGGGGCACCAACTGTGTTAACAACATTGAATTACGTTTTTGATATTTTACTTCAATTCTTCAGATTATGTCAACAAGAAAGTCTGTTCAGAACCATAGGCAGTTCACATTTCTCAAACCAACCACTCCTTTCACAATGAAAGACTCGACCTCGGCCTCAGAGCCTTTGGAAGGCAATATTATCTGGCAAGAATTCAATGATTTAAAAAAATGAGTTAAAATTACCTTCTATTTACATCTAATACTACTAGTGTTCTATTTACTATAACAGTATACAATTTCCTTTTAATATAAATGCACTTAAATTAAAAAACTTGCCTTATTAGCACAGGTAATATAGGAATGTGACAAATATTAGGAAGATGGTATGTAAAAGATTGAAGATGGGAGAAACACTCCTCTAAAATACTCTAAATATTTCTCTGTACATTAGTATCCACTTTCTTATCCAGAAATTCAAGATTCCACCTTGGAGTACTGAAGAAAGGCAGGACTTCTGCTAGTCACCTTTCTTCCATTAGCTAATTCTATTTCTCACACCCTCTCCATTTTATAGATGGAGGAAATGAGATTTTGGGAGTTGACTTGTTCCAGGACATACCATGTCAGTACTACAGCCAGAGTTTAAATCAGGGTGGGGCAGGGTCCTTGTGGAGAATGCAGCAGTGATGCAGTTTCGTCCATTATGCATCTGAGGTCATTCCAAGGAGCTCAGTGTGGGAGAGTTCTGGAAGCTAAGAGCCCTGACATCTTTACCTCTTTAACCAGGGCCTAGATGAGGAAGAAGCTGTCTTCTCCTCCTAGGGGGAAGGATGCCATTTGCCCTCTGGAAAGTCTTGCTCAGATTTTGGTCTGAGTGCAGGCAGACGGTTTTGAATGAATGCCCAAAGAGAGAAGGAATGAAGGGAGACACAAGGAACCAAAGGAGGGGGGAAGAAAGGATCATTCTGAGAGCTTGATTCCTTGGGAGCCCCACATCCTTCCTGGGTTCCTCCCTAGGGTGTCTATTTTGGGGACATGGAGATATTTTAGGCATTTTGCTAAGGCTGAAAATGGGAGGTTTATAGCACCTCAGTCCTGACAGACAGATGGAAACAATTAACACCATATCTTAAAAATCTCATAGTTGGAAGCGGCTCACCAGCCCTGATGCTTAAAATCCCTCTCTAGGTGGTTGGAGCAGAGATGGAAAGAGAA
The DNA here is from genome assembly GCA_031878705.1 of Tapirus indicus. Taxonomy (NCBI): domain Eukaryota; kingdom Metazoa; phylum Chordata; class Mammalia; order Perissodactyla; family Tapiridae; genus Tapirus; species Tapirus indicus. The sequence continues at coordinate 80,904,582 of CM062921.1, forward strand.
GGAAAGGAAAATGTGTTCAGCACCTTCTACATGCCGAGCACTTCCCAACTGTTCCATGAGGTAGCTGCCATGATTAACTCCATTTCCCAGATGACAAAACTCAGAGAGGTTATGTATGTGCCCTGTGCCCAAGCTCACACAGCCAGGAAGATAGGGAGCTGGCGATTCAACCTCCCAAAGCCAACAGGTAGAGAATGTTGAATAAAAAAGAGCATGTGGTAGGCTGAATAATGCCCCCCCCAAAAAGATATCAACATCCTGATCTGTGGAACCTGTGAATATTACCTTCTATGGCAAAAAAGACTCTGCAGATGTGATTAAGTCTTGAGATGGGAGGATGATACTGGATTATCTAGGTGGGCCCTAAATGCTATCACAAGTGTCCTTACAAGGGGCAGACAGAGGGAGACTTAAAGCAGACAGAAGAAGACAAGGTGATGCGATGACAGACACAGAGATTGGAGTGATGTGGCCACAAGCCAAGGAATGCTGGCAGCCACCAGAAACTGGAAGAGACAGGGAACAGCTTCTCCCTCAGAGCCTCTGGAGGGAGTGTGGCCCTGCCAACACCCTGATTTCAGCCCAGTAAAACTGATTTCTCTGAGATAATAAGTTTCTCTCGTTTTAAGCCACCAAATTTATGGGTTTTTTTTTTACAGCAGCCACAGAAAACTAATACAGTACCTGAGATAGAATCCTGAGGGACAACATTTCGAGGACAGTAAGAGGGAGAAAGAATACTGAGGAAGTTAGGGGGACAATGAAGTAACAAGGAGTGTTTCAAGGAGGGAGCAGTTGCCCACTGGCCTATCCCCATGAGACCAGAGGCTGTGTGCATTGCCCCACTGTATAGGCCTCCTCTGCTTCCCTCGATCCCACATTCATGCCTTCTATTCCAGGGTAGTGGCACCTTGAAATCCCAAGCTAAGAAGGGCTTGGGAAGCCCCAGAGACCTTGGTCCAAATTCTGTTTACATCCCTCTGTAATGCCCTAGGAGACACCCCTGCACTGGGACACGATTCTTCCTGAGGGGGCAGACGTGAGCCTCGCCCTTGATAAAAACCATCCCCACTTCAGGACTGGCGAGGGGTTCAATGAGATAAGGTGTTAGACTGCCGCCCTCAGGCTCTGCTGCTCCGTCTCTGCTCCAGGCTATACTCAGCAGCATGACTGTCAGAAGGGCTTCTGCCTGGCTTTGCAGTGTGGGCTGCATTTCTTCTGCCAGCTGGCAGGTAGGCCAAGTTTCTTAGTGCTCCTAGGCAAAAACGCAAACTCCTTTCCTTGGCCTGGGAGGTATGGCAGACGGTCCCCTGCCCAGCTCTGGGACACTGCCCTCCCACCTCCCCCCCACCTCTATGCCCCTTTGCTCACTTCCCTCACCACGCTCCTGCCCCATCAGGCTTCTCTCTGTTCATGGAATCTGCCAAGGCCTGGGATTTTGTGCCTGTTGTTCCCTCTGCCTGGAAAGATTTCCCGACAGCCGGCACCATCTCAACCTTCAAGTCTCGTTCAAATGTCACCTCCCAGAGGCACTTTCCCTGACCACTCCAGCTCAGGGGTCCCCCACAGCAAAGGCATGTTGTAGTGCATCACCGTGGCTACTTGTTCTTCATAGTCTCTCTCTCTGTGGAATTATTGTCTTTATTTGTTTACCTGTTCACTGTCTGTCCCCCTCTGCCCGTCCCCACTAGAATGCAAGGCTCACAAGGGTAGGATGTTATGTGGTTCACCATTCTATTTGTAGCCCAGAGCTTAAAATATACTAGGTCCTGGATAAGTGTTTCTTAAATAAAAGGGGTGGCTGAGGCAAGGGTGTGGGGACAACCTCAAAGATGAAGCTCAGGGCAGCTGCCACCGTGGCCCATGTGAGAGGGCGGTTCGAGCAGAAGCATTAAGGAGCAAGGGCACAAGCAGAGCTTCCAGGTGGAGCCAGACCTGGGTGAGGGGCTGCTGGAAGCTGGATGCCAATAGACGAGGGTCCCTGGCAGACAGGATGCACCACAGCATGGGGACTTACAGAAGGGAGCCCGAGGAAACTCCTGAATGTGCAATGGGGCCTCGGATGGAAAAGGAGACTGTTAGGTTATTAGATGACCACAGAAGCCTTCAGAGAATGGAGTCAATGTGGAGGATTCGGGCCGCAGAGGTGAAAACCAGGAAGGTGCATGAGAGATCCTCGAGGGTGCATCAGTGGAGCTGCCCCCCAAAAGCGTGTCCGTTGGCCGCACGCTTTCCTCGAGCGTCCTCACTGGCGGGAGGACCGGGTTTATTTGAGCGTGGGATCCCTCCATCCTTTAGATAGTGATTCCCTTTTTAGTCCAAGGTACAGCAGTGCCTCGCCCACCACTTGGAGAGAAGCCCAGAGGCATCGCAGCGTGCTGGCTCAGGGCTGATGATGACTGTTTCGCAGCCCAATGCACGTAAAGCCCTTGGAACAGTAAGCGCTATGGAGTGTCTACTTGCACTGTTATCAGAGGAAGTGTCACTTGGCTCTGAAATGGGATTTGCAGTATTACACAGAGATAACAATATTAATGGTGAGTCCAGGTTGCTTCTTGAGGGCCAGTGGCTGGAGAGAAGTCCCTGGAATGACCCAATTAAGCTATTTCCCATTGGAGTGGAGGGGTGCGGCTAGGGCCGCCAGGGAAATTCAGAGCCCTGCGTGGTTCCCAGGCTTCGGCACTCTCTCCAGGCGCCAAGTTAACTGTGCGGGAAGATCGTGACATTCAGCTGTGACACTGGGGCCAGCTGGGCAGGGAGTTTATACCAAGTGGAAGGTACACATTTCTTTCTGCAGCAGGGTCATGCATGTGCATTGGGACGAGTGTGACAATTATTTATTGTTTGTTTGTTAATGGAAAAGATGACGAATAGATTGCTGGCGTGCATTCAAGAGTTCAAGGTTGCTTTTGATTTGGGAACTGTGATCGCGACACGTCCACCAGTGAGAAAGGCACCTTCAGGCCTCAAGGAGCTCTTAGCCCTAATGACCGAGCGGTGTTTGATTGGCCAACCTGATCAGTTACGTGGTTTTCTAGATGCTGGATGCTTCCTTATCTACCCTCGATGGAAAGAAAGAATGCTTGGGCCTTTCAACTGCATTTGTTGGCAGGATTTCAGGGTAACTCTCTTCAGACAAGTTTAATGACCAATGAAAGTTGTTGGATTCACATGTCAAGAAAGAAGGTGGAAATGGAGTACATTTTTTCTTGGATTTGCTTAAAAAATATATGTATATTTTTCTGCAGGGAAAGATTTACCCTGAGCTAATATCTGTTGCCAATCTTCTTTTTTTTTTTCCTCCCCAAAGCCTCAGTACATGGTTGAATATTCTAGTTGTAAGTCCTTCTAGTTCTTCTATATGAGCTGCCACCACAACATGGCAACTGACAGACGGGTGGTGTGGTTCTGAAACCGGGAAGTGAACCCGGGCCGCTGAAGTGGTGAGAACACTGAACTTTAGCCCCTAGGCCATCAGGGCTGGCTCTACTTAAAAATATTTTTAACAGAGCAATGCTTGAAATTGTTTAAAACTTTTTATTGTAAAAGAACAGCCACAGAGAACCACTGTGACAAATGTGTAGCTTAATGACTCATTATGAAGCTAATACCTTTGGAACCATCACCCAGGCCAAGAAATAGAACTTCGCCGCCCCTCATTCCAGAAGCCCCTCAATCTGCTCCATCACAAGCACGGGCTCCTTGCTTCCCCAAAGGTAATCATTATCCTAACTTTTATAGTCACTACTTCCTTCTGTTTCCTTACGGTTTTATCCCTCAGATGTACATCTCTAGACACTATATTTAGTCTTGCTCATTTAAAAAACATTGATATGTCTTTTAGTTACAAGTTCCCCTCATTCCTTTCTTTTTCTAAAAAAATTATTGAGATATAATTCACATACCGTAAAATTTATCTCTTTAAAGTGTACAATTCAGAAGTTTTTAGTACGTTCACAATGTTACGTAACCATCACCACTAATTCCAGAATATTGTCATCACTCCCAAAAGAAATCCTATACCCATTAGCCGTCACTCTTCTCTCCCTTCTCCCCAAAACCCCTGCCAACCACTAATCTACTTTCTGTTTCTTGATTTTCCTCTCCCGCATATTTCATATAATGAAATCATACAATATGTGGTCTTTAGTGACTGACTTCTTTCACTTAGCATAAAGTTTTCAAGATACATCAATCTTGAATGGCATAGATTGTGGTGAAGGTTTCACAGATATATAGTTATTTGCACACTCATTAAGTTGTATGCATTAAATATGTACAGATTTTTGTATGTCAATCATACCTTCTTAAAGTGGTTTAAAAAAAGATTCCTTCATCTTGCAGCATGTAGCAATACTTCATTCTTTTTCATGGCTGAATAATATTCCATTGTATGTGTATAGCACATTTTGTATATCCGTTCATCAGTTAATGAGCATTTGGGTTGTTTTCACTTTTTGGATATTATCAATAGTGCTGCTATGAATATTTGGGCACAAGTTTATGTGTGGACATTTGTTTTCATTTCTCTTGGGTATATACCATTTCTTCTTTGGAGAAATGTCTATTCATATCCTTTGACCATTTTTAAATTGAGTTGTCTTTTTATTGTTGAATTGTGAGAGTTCTTTATAGATTCTGGATACTATTCCTTATCAGCTATATGACTGGCAAATATTTTTCTCCAGTCGTGTCGGTTTTCTTTTCATTTTCTTGATAATGTCCTTAAAGAGTAGAAGTTTTTAATTTTGATAAGGTACAATTTGTCTATTTTTTCTTTTGTTATTTATGTTTTTGGTGTCATATTTGAGAATCCATTGCCAAATCCTAGGTCATGTAGATTTATCCCTATGTTTTCTTCTGAAGTTTTTATAGCTTTTGCTCCGATATTTAGGTCTTTGATCTATTGTGAGTTAATTTTTGTATATGCTGTGAGGTAGGAGTCCAACGTCATTCTTTTGTATATAGATATCCACTTGTTCCAGCACCATTTGTTGAAAAGGCTATTTTTTTTTCTTCTTTTTTTTTTTTGGTGAGGAAGACCAGCCCTGAGCTAACATCCGTTGCTAATCCTCCTCTTTTTGCTGAGGAAGACTGGCCCTGGGCTAACATCTGTGCCCATCTTCCTCCACTTTATATTGGGACGCCACCACGGCATGGCTGACAGGCAGTGCGTCGGCGGGTGCCCGGGATCCGAACCAGCGAACCCCGGGCTGCCAAGCGCGGACTAAACCGCTGCGCCACTGGGCCGGCCCGAAAAGGCTATTTTTTATCCATTGATTTGTCTCCTCACACTTGGAAATCGATTGACCATAAATGTGAGGGCTTATTTTTGGACTCTTCATTATATTCCATTGATCTATATGGCTGTCCTTATGTCAGTACCACACTCTTGATTTCTATAGTTTTTTAGTAAGTTTTCAAATTGGAGAGTGTGATTCCTCTAACTTTGTCCTTATTTTTCAATCTTGTTTGCCTATTCTCGGTGCCTTGAATTTCCCATATGAATTTTAGGATCAGCTCACCAATTTCTGCAAAATAGGCAGCTGTTTTGATAGGGATTGTGGTAAATCCGTAGATCAATTTGGAGAGTATTGCCATCTTAACCATATTAAGCCATGAGTACAGGATGTCTTTCCATTTATTTAAGTCTTCTTTAATTTCTTTCAATGATGTTTTGTAGTTTTCAGTGTGCAAGTCTTGTACTTATTTTGTTAAATTTATTCCAAGTATATTATTCTTTCCAATGTGTTTATAAATGGAATTGTTTTCTTATGTTCATTTTCATTTTGTTTATTGTTCGTGTATAGAAATACAATTGAATTTTGTTTAATGATCTCCTGCAAACTTGTAGAATTCATTTATTAGTTCTAATAGTGTTTTTGTGGATTCCTTAGAATTTTCTTATAAAAAGTATTACATTATCAGTGAATAGAGATAGTTTTCTTTTTTCCTTTCCAATCTGGATGTTTTAAAATTACTTTTCTTGATAAATTGTGCTGGCTGGAACTTCCACTACAATGTTAAATATAAGTGGTGAAAGGGGACATACTAGTTTTGTTCCTGATCTTAAGGGGGAAAATTTATGTTGTTAGCTGTGGGTTTTTCATAGATGCCCTTTATCAGGTAGGGAAAGTTCCCTTTGTTGAGTGTTTTTATCGTAAAAGAGTGTTGAATTTTTCACATTATTTTTCTTCATCTATTGAAATTGTCATGTGATTTTGGTCTTTATTCTATTAATATTATATTGATTGGTTTTCATATGTTGAACCAACCATGCATTCCTGGGATAAATCTCACTTGGTCATGGTGTATAGTCCTTTTCTATATATCGCTGAATTTGATTTCCCAGTATTTTGTTCAGGAATTTTTTGTTTATATTCATAAGGGTGATTGGTCTGTAGTTTTTAAATGATTTTTTGCGGTCATTTTGGTATTAGGGTAATGCTGGCTTCACAGAAAGGGTTGAGGAGTGTTCCCTCCTCATCTCTTCTTGGACGACTTTGTGAGGTTTGGTGTTAATTCTTGTTTAAATGTTTGGTAAAATTCAGCAGTGAAGCCATGTGGTCCTGAACTTTTCTTTGTGGAAAGTTTTTGATTGATAATTTCTACTTGTTAAATATCTATTCAGATTTTCAATTTCTTCTTGAGTCAGTTTCAGTAGTTTACATCTTCCTAGGAACTTTTCATTTCATCTAGATTTTCTAATTTGCTAGCATATAATTGTTTATAGTATTCTCCTATAATTATTTTATTTCTGTAAGATTGGTAATAATGTCCACTCTTTCATTCTTGATTTTAGTAATTTGAGTTTTCTCTCTTCTTATCTTTGTCAATCTAGCCAAAGATTTTTCAATTTTGTTGATTTTTTCAAATAGCCAACTTTTTTGTTTTGTTCATTTTTGCTATTGTTTTTCTATTTACTTCATTCACTTCCACTCTAGTCCTTACTGTTTACTCCCTTTTAGCTTGATTTGGATTTACTTTGCTCTTCTATGTCTAGTTTCTTAAGATGTAAGGTTAGGTTACTGATTTGAGATCTTTAATTTTTGTTAATATAGGTATTTGCAGATATAATTTTCCCTCTGAGCTCTAACTTAGCTGCAACCCGTTAAGTTTTGGTATGTTCTGTTTTTGTTGTTAGTCTCAAAGCATTTTCTAATTTTTCTTGTCATTTCTTCTTTGACCCATAGGTTATTTAGGAGTACAGTCATGCACACATAACAACATTTTGATTAACAATCACCACATATACGACAGTGTCCCATAAGATTAGTACCATACAGCCTAGGTGTGTAGTAGGCTATACCATCTAGGTTTGTGTAAGTACATTCTATGATGTTTGCACAATGACAAAATCACCTAACAATGCGTTTCACAGAATGTATTACAGTAGTAGTTAAGCAACACATGACTGTATGTTGTTTAATTTTAGTATTTGTCAATTCTCCAAATTTCCTTCTCTTATTGATTTCTAATTTCATTCCATTGTTGTCTGAGTACATAATTTGTATAATTTCAATCCTTTTAAATTTATTGAGACTTGTTTTATGGTCTAACATATTGTTTGTCCTGGAGAATGTTTTCTGTGTGCTTGAGAAGAATGTGTATTCTGCTGTTGTTGGATGGTGTGTTTATTTATAAAGTCTCTTAGGGTTAGTTGACATATACTTTTGGTAAAGTCCTTGTTGGTCTTTTGTATAGTTTTGCTATTCATTATTGAAAATGTGGTATTGAAGTCTCTATTATTGTTGAATTGTCTATTTCTCCCTTCATTCTGTCAGTTTTTGTTTCATGTATTTTGAGGCTCTGTTGTTGATACATATATATTTATAGTTGTTATATATTCTTGGTGGATTGACCCTTTTGTCATTACAAGATATTCATCATTGTTTTTAGTAACAATTTTTGCCTTGAATTCTATTTTGTCTGTTATTGGAATAGTCACTCTGGCTCTCTTTTGGTTGTTGTTTGCATGGTGTATCTTTTTCTAAACTTTTACTTTCAACTCATTTGTGACTTTGGATCTAAAGTGTGTCTTTTGTAGATAGAATGTAGTTGGACCATATTTTTAAAAAATGCATTCTGAAAATCTCTGCCATTTGATTGGAGTGTTTAATCTATTTACTATTAATGTAATCACTGATAAGGTAGGATTTACTTCTGCCATTTTGGTATTTGTTTTCTATAGGTCTTATGCCTTTTTTGTCCCTCTATTGCTCCATTATTGCCTTCATTTCCATTAAATAGATATTTTCTCATGTGCCATTTTAATTTCCTTCTCATTTTTCTTACTATATTTTTTGAGTTCTTTTCTTTTTTGCTGAGGAAGTTTCTCCCTGAGCTAACATCTGTTGCCAATCTTCCTCTTTTTCGTATGTGAGCAGCCGTCACAGCATGGCCACTGATAGATGCGTGGTGTAGGTCTGTGCCCAGAAACCGAACCTGGTCCACCGAAGTGGAGTGCACCAAACTTAACCACTAGGCCACTGGGCTGGCCCTTGAGTTATTTTCTTAGTGGCTTTCCTGGGGATTACAATTAATGAGTTATAACAATCTAGTTTGCCTTAATACTAACTTAATTTCAATAGTTTATAAAACATTACTCCTATATCACTCCATTCCTTACTCCCTCCTTTGTGCTATTATTATTACACAAATCATATCTTCATGCATTGTATGCCAATCAACACAGAGTTATAATGATTACTTTACGCAGTTGTCTTTGAAATTGAATAGGAGAAACAAGAGTTCCAATCAAAATACATTTTCATTGTCTTTTATATTTACCTATGTAATTACCTTTACCAGTACTCTTATTTCATCATGTGGATTTGAGTCATTATCTAGTATCTTTTTCTTTCAGTTTGAAGAACTCCCTTTAGTATTTCTTAGAGGGCAGGTCTCTGCTACTGAAAAATACTCTCAGAAGTTTTTGTTTATATGAATATGTCTTAATTTCTCTTCCAATTTTTAAGGATTGTTTTGTTGAATACAGAATTCTCGATTGGCAGCCTCCCCAATTCCCCCAGCACTTTGAATGTCATACATTCTGTCATACAACTGCCTTCTGGCCTCCATGGTTTTCAATGAGAAAACAGCTATTAATCTTATTGAGGATTCTTGGTATATGATGCTGCTTTCAATGTTCTCTCTTTATCTGTTTTTGATAGTTTGATAAAATGTGTCCAGCTGTGGATCTCTTTGAGTTTATTCTATGTGGAGTTTACTGAGCTTCTTAGATGTGTATATTAATGTTTGCTTCAAATTTAGGATATTTTTGGCCATTAGTTCTTCAGATATTCTTTTTGCCCTTTTCTCTTTCTCCTCTCCTTCTGAGATTCCTATTATGTATATGTTGATAAACTTAGTGGTGTCCCACAGGTCTCTGAAGCTCTGTTTATTTTCATTGGTTAGTTTTTCTTTCTTCCTCAGACTGGATAATCTCAATGAACTGTCTTCAACTTCAGTATTATTTTTTTCTGCCTGATAATCTGTTGATCTCCTCTAGTGAATTTTTCATTTCAGTTATTGTACTTTTCTTTTTTGGTTATTTTTCTTATAATTTCTCTTTATTGATATTCTCAATTTAGTGAGACATCATTCTTCTATTTTCCTTTAGTCCTTTAGACATGATTTTCTTAGTAATTTGAAAATATTTTAAATAGTTAATATAAAGTATTTGTCTAGTAAGTCCAATATCTGGGCTTCCTTAGGAACAGTGACTATTTGAATGATTTTTTTCCTGTTTCTGGGCCATACTTTCTTGTTTCTTTGTATGTCTCATAATTTTTTGTTGAGAACTGGACATTTAAAATAATATAATGTGGTATATTTGGAAATCAGACTCTCCCTCTTCCCCAGGGTTTATTGTTGTTGCTATTTATTGTTGTTGCAAGTTGCTGTTTGTTTAGTTACTTTCCTCAACTAATTTTGTAGTCTGCATTCTTTCTCATGTGTAGCCACTGAAGTTTCTGCTCAGTTAATTTAGTGGTCACTTAATGATTGGACAGGGATTTCTTTAAGTACTTGGAAACAATAATTCTTAAAGTCTTTGCTGAGGGGCTTTGTGTGGTGTGGGGACATCACTTCAACACTCAGACAGTTGACACTCTATCTTAGCCTTCATTTCATACTACCTCAGTCTCATGGTCAGCCAGAGGTGAGTGTTTAGGGCCTTTTCATGTCTTTCCTGCCTATGTGTACAACCCTGGGCATGTACACAGCCCTACACATGTGACCCTCTGGATGCTCAGGGATATTTTGGAGCTTTTCAGAGGTCCCTTTGGACATCTAATTTTCCAGTTTCTTCTTTTAAGTTTTTGATTAGCTTGCTGTTTGCCCAACTCTTATTGCTGCCTCTGGCAGCTGCAGTGTTAAACAATTGCTGTTGATTATTTTTGAGAAATGCCCTCAGGGAAAATATTGTTTGTGCCAGGCAAGTTCTGAATCAGGTCAAACAAAAACAAGCATGTGACAGCAGATTTCCAGGGAACAGCCAGATAGGTCAAATAATGATAATTCTCTGAGAATGGGAATTGAAAAGGCTGCAACTACATTTTGACCCTTACAGTGTCTGCTAGGCTGCCCATTTCACCATTGCTTTTATGGAGGGAGAGTTGTTTGGAGGTTCTTACTCTGGCATTCCCATTACCTCATTCCCTCCTTTTCTTTTCTTTCTTTCTTCTTCTTTTTTTAAAGTAATTTATTTGTTGAAGAACCTAGGCTGTTTGACTTGCGGAGTTTCCCAAGCTTGGATTTTGCAACGGCATACTCTCTATGCAGTTCAATATGTTCTTTATCCTCTGAAGGTCATAAAATTGCAGCTGGATCCAGACACCTGATCTGACTCAAGTTTGGTCTCTGTGGTAAGAGTATAGATGGTGTTGTGTTCTTTCTGTGGGAGGCACAGTGTTCGAATTTTTAGGGCAAATCTATAATGCAGTCAAATTTATTTTCAAGCACAGTGGTAAGTACATTTATATAGAAGTCTCCCCTTATCTGTGGGGGATACATTCTAAGACCCCCAGTGGACGCCTGAAACCACAGATAGTAACAAACCCTATATATACTATATTTTTTCCTATACGTACATGCCTATGATAAAGTTTAATTTATAAATTAGGCACAATAAGTGATTAACAACAATAACTGACAATAAAATAGAACAATTATAGCAGTCTACTGTGGTAAAAGTTACCGTAGATCTTAACAACCTCAGCATATGTTTTGTTTTCTTTCCTTACTAAGAACTTTCACATTTTCACTTAAAGGAAGCACTTCACAGCTTCTCTTTGGCACATCTGAATTGCCAACATCACCACTCTTGCATTTTGGGGCCATTATTAAATAAAACAAGGTTCCTTGAACACAAGCACTATGATACCACAATAATTGATCTGATGACTAAGACAGCTACAAGTGACTAGTGGGAGGGTAGTGTATACAGTGTGGACACCCTGGCCAAAGGGATGATTCACGTCCTAGGAGGGATGAAGCGGGATGGTGTAAGATTTCATCACACTACTCAGAAGAGTGCACAATTTAAATCTTATGAGTTGTTTATTTCTGGAATTTTCCATTTAATAGTTTTGGACTGTAGTTGACCACAGGTAACTGGAACCATGGAAAGTGAAATTATGGATAAGGGGGCACTACTACATTCTAAAATTTAAAATAGTGGCAGAAATCTCATTCAACCAAGCCTAGGCCCTCGTTGCTGGCTATTACATAAGGAAAATTCAATATGTTGTTTTGTTGAGTCTAGAATTTTTTGGATCCAAGACCACCTATAACTATAATAACTTTAGTTATATTTCAGCACAGTCTATTAATTACCTGTGAGTATTGGGTTAGAGTTGCCCAGTAATAATCATAAAAGTTAAGACTAATATAGTGCTTATTTTGTGCTATTTTACCCCCTTTTACATACTGTGCATATTTTTCATTTGCCTCTGTTTGGCCTGAAGTAAACTGCAAATGTAAATACATATGGTATATACATTTTGCCCCTCCTATTCATGTGTTGGAAAGTGTTCACTATATTATTTTCAATAATTACTAAATCCCCAATTTCAGTCTCTTCATTTTGAAGGCCTGCACAAAATTCTGTGATGGGCAAAATATTGTTCCGCTCAGTTGTAGCTATTCAAGAGGTGATGTTAGAGTATTGCCACAGGATATGTTTACTGAAGAAGCAGACATGGCATCCTTAACCACGTCACACATATGTGTATATTCAGGTGCACACTTGGTGTCATGTGACCACATAGGTGCTGTTCATGGTTACCTAGTCCAGTGTAACCCCTAGCCTGAGAGTCCTTGAACAGAGAAACCACACTTAGGGGAGTACTTGACTTGAAAGTTTTTTTTCTACATGCATGTTCAAATTTATTAGTTCATGCTAATTTATCTTCCAAGGTGGTTGGTTGAACCAATTTATAGTCTCACCTGCAGTAAATGAGAGTCTCACTTAGTTCCAGATATTTGCCAACAAATAGTGGCATTGGATCTCTTATTCTTCCCCATTTAATTGACGTGAAATTATCATTGTCTTTTTTCAAGTTAAACTTTTAATTTTGAGATAGTTGTAGATTCACATGCAGTTGTAAGGAATAATACAGAGAGATCCCACATATCCTTTACCAAGTTTCCCACAATGATAACATCTAGCAAAACTACAGTAAAATATCACAACCAGGATAATGGCATAGATGCAATGTCAGATATGGTTGTGATTTTTCCATTGCTTGTACTCATTTGTGTGTGTGTGCATGTAATTTTTGTGTGTGTGTGTTTAGTTTCATGTAATTTTATTGCACGTGTAAGTTTGTGCATGCATCACCACAGTTGAGATACAGAACAGTTCTATCATCACAAGGATCCCATCTGTTGCCCTTTTATAACCACACCCACTTTTCCTCCTCCCATCTATAAACTCTGGCAACCACCAATTTGTTCTCCATTTCTATAATTTTGTCATTTCAAGAATGTTATATAAATGCAATCATACAGTATACAAACTTTGGGATCGGGTTTTGTTCACTCAGCCTAATTCTCTGTTGATTTATCCAAGTTTTGCGTGTCAATAGTCCTTCCTTTTTAATTGCTGGATAGTGCTCCATGGTACCACAATTTGCTTAGTCATTCATCTGTTGAAGGACATCTGGGTTGTTTCCAGTTTTGGGCTATTACAAATAAAGTTGCTACGAGCATTCATGTATAGGTTTTTATGTTAACATAAATTTCTATTTCTTTTGGATAAATGCCCAAGAGTGCAATTGCTGGATTGAATGGTAATTGCAAGTTTAGTTTTATAAGAAACTGCCAAACTGCTTTACAGGGTACTTGTACTCTTGCACATTCCCATTAGCAACGTGTGAGTGATCCAGTTTCTGTGCATTCTCACCTGCATTTGGAGTCGTCACAATTTTTTATTTTAGTCATTCTGGTAGGTGTGTAGTGACATCTCATCATAATGTTAATTTGCATTTTTCTAATGGCTAGTGGTGTTGAACATCTTTTCCTGTACTTCTTTGTCATTTGTATATTCTCTTTGGTGAAATGTCTGTTCATCTCTTTTGCCCATTTTCGAATTGGATTGCTTTCTTATTGATGAGTTTTGAGAGTTCTTTATATATACTCTATATATGTGTACTTTGTCAGACATGTGGTTTTCCAATACCTTCTCCCAGTCTGTAGCTTGTCTTTTCATCATTTTTTTTTTTTTGGTGAGGGAGATTGGCCCTAAGCTAACATCTGTGCCAATCTTCCTCTGTTTTGTATGTGGGATGCTGCCACAGCATGGCTTGATGAGCGGTGTGTAGGTCCGTGCCTGGGAATCCAAACCAGCAAAGCCTGGGCTGCCGAAGATGAGCGTGTGAACTTAACCACTACATTGCTGGGCTGGCGCCTCTTTTCACCTGTCTAACAGCATCTTTCTCAGAGAAAAAGTTTTCAGTTTTGATGAGGTCCTATTTGTTAATTTTTTATTTTATAGATTGTGCTTTTAGTGTGAAGTCTAAGAGCACTTTACATAGTCCTATATCCCAAATATTTCCTCCTATTTTTTTCCCTAAAAACTTATAATTTTATGTTCTACATTAAATCTATGATCCATTTTGAGTTAAGGTGTGAGTTTTTTTCATGATGGATACAGCACTATTTGTTGAAAAGACTGTCCTTCCTTCACTGAATTATATTGAAATGCCGGCCTTAACTAGCCACACCAGCCTAGAAGATTTTAATGCAATTTTTTTCCAGTCATAAAGTGACTGGAAAAAAACCCACATTTCATATTTTTGTGAGATTTTATTTCAAAATTCAGAGATTTCCTATTTGAGAATCATAACCTTGTTCCTTTGTTTTTGCTTTAATAAGTAGCCTTTCATTGTGGTTATAGAGATTTAGAAAAATGTGGCAGAATGAGAATGACTCATCCATAAGCTTCAAGCAAAGTTTCAAACAAGAAGCAAGAGGAAGAAAAAAGAAAAGAAAGACAACAGAGGACCTGGACTTCAGCTTGTACTCCATCATTTTTCACCGGGTTACCTCGGACTGCTTCCCTGTGTGTAAATGGGAACAACAGTCCCTTCTTCACAGAGTCCTTGTGATAAATAACATCTCACACATACAGCCTCTGGTCCAGGTCCTGCTCGGCACCCTTCTGGCCCCCAGGGGATAGATGGAAGAGCAGAGGTCTTTCTCCCGGGCATCTGTCTCTCTTCCTGAGGCCATAGAGGCGTATGTAGGGAGCTGAGCAGCTGGTGAGTGGAGAGCTCAGATTAGCGTGTTGGATGGAGGGATGGGGCGCCATAACATGCTCCCCACCCTGCCCCCAACACGGCGCATCCGCCCTCTGTGAACCCTGGCTGTAGAGAAGATCAGTGACGTAAATGGATTAGGAAAAGCCTGCCTGGCCTCGTCCTGCTGCCACGGCACCTGGGGCTCTCCTCGCTGGAGATTAGGGGGTGACAGCTTTGTCGGGGGGACTTAAATGTCAGCTTTGGTTTAAAGGAGCACTTCTAAGATGAGAGAGAAGAGAAGGCCAGCCTTCCTCGCCCCCTCCTCCAGCAAACCAGTCCCGAGCTCTCTCGTGAGTCTGCACCTTCTCAAAACACGGGGCTTAGCTATTCCTTCTGCTGAGCCTCGCTCTTCAGGCATGTGTGGGTGACCATTAGAGACAGCGCGGTGCTGGCCCCAAACCCAACTCTGCATGCGGCAGTCGGAGAGGAAAAGGCATGAATCATGTATTGGAAGTGAAAAAGGTTTTTAACCCACTTACCCAGACGGAGGAGAGCGGCCAATGGACACTAGGGGGCGTAGGTAGCTCTTTGCAACGGCGCATGCTCAGCACTGAGGGCGGTGCCATCCTCGTGGTTCATTTGTTCATTCATTTATTCCCTTAGCCCTCCGTCTGGGAGTTTATTTATTTATTTGCGCATTCACTGAAGACCAACCAGCCAGCCCCCCAGTGAACATTTCTGTAGCTTCTCCTGTGTGCCTGGCCCTGTGTCCAACCCTGGGGACACAAGTGCTAAAAATATGGCGCCACTGTGCTGCGCAGGAGGCTGGACCGTGAGTAGGCCGGAGTGGCCAGTGCTGGCCCTGACACGCTCCTGGACATTGCAGGGGCTCTGCCACACGCGTGTCTTTGCAGGCATGAGCCCGGCCTCTGTGACTCTGGCCAGTGCCCTGCAGGTCAGGGGCGAAGCTCTGTCTGAGGAGGAAATCTGGTCCCTCTTGTCGCTGGCTGCTGAGAGGCTCCTGGAAGACCTTCGTGATGGTAAGAAAGTGTTTGGGGGCAGCTGAGTCTTGGGGGGTTGGATGCGAAGCTTCTCAAACAAGCACATTCCTGGCTGCGGCTTCTCCATCTATTATCAGTCCAAAGTATTAGAACAAGTAGGCAAATGACACCCACCCATGGAGCTGCGCTGTTGGACTTACCGCATGAGGCAGAGTTGAAAGAAAGGCCTTGTTCTGCCTTGGGATTGCATGCCCAGGCCTGGTCCCTAGGGAGAGCGCGCGGCACTTCTGTGGGCCTCCCCCAGCACCTGGGCAGCCTGGGCGTCAGGGGGTAGCCACCGGATCAGCTGACACCCCACACTGTCCTTGGCCAGATGCTGCACCAGCTTGTGCCACATCAGGAGATAGAACCCACACACTCAGTGGTCTAAACGAGGGGGGAGTGTGTATTAATATAAAGAATTACTAGACTCCGGCAGAAGAGTAACTAAGATATAAGGAAAGTCTACATGGCCCCCTAGGGCTGAGGGCAATTCCCAATGAGGGACAAAATTTGAAGAGAAGCCCCCTCCTCAGGTTGGGGTTCAGATCGGCTGGAGTTCCTGTGTTTGCAGCCCGTGATGACAGCTGCTTTGCTTGGCCATGGGTGGTCTGCTGTCACTGCACAAGCGAGGCACAGGCAATTGCCAACAGGGGCGGGATGACTCTGGGCGGAGACCAGCGCAGGCGGGCGCGGGCAAGCCACAGCTCCTGAGCTAGTGCAGGCGGGAGGCCTGGAGCCCGCAGCATCTCTGTAGACAGGGTCGCAAGAAGGTGACCACTCGGCCGAGGGATCACGCATCGTGGACGTGTGTCGGGGCCGAGCGTCACCCGGTGTCCTCCGCACACACCAATGATCCCCCAGTAACAGCCGGAGAGCCTGCCTCCCGCAGTGTCTCTCCGGCGCCCTCTACTGAGAAAGCTGCACAGCGCGCTCGCTGTAAAAGAGATGCTTAGGAGGGAGCAGGTATGAAAGATGGATTTGGAGCTGCGAGGCATTAAATCGACAACTGGAACAAACACTGAGTGCCCACCCTCAGATAGCAACTCAAAGGTCACGTGCTCCCCACATGTGAGATCACACATGCGCAGTCAGGGTGAGGGTCTCAGCTGGGGAGAGGAAGGGAGGCTGTGCACCTGTGCCTACAGCTTCCTCTTCTCCCTGTCTTCCCGCCCTCTTCCCTGCCTGGAGGTTCTGATGTACAGCTACAGTATGCCCAGAAGACCAGCTGCCTTGGTCCCTGGCTTGGCTCCAGAGAACTCAGATTTGTGCTAATTTCCAGGTGGATCTGACCTCTCTTTACCTTTTTCCTTGAGACTCTTGGCCACCGATGAATTTGGATGCAGGTGCTATTATCCTGGCCACCCCTGCGGCCACCTTTTGTAACACATGCTCCTGTGCACGCCCGCATCAGGGTTGAGTTTGTTCTGCTCTGTGGTTCCCCCAGGTCTTGCTCACAGTCCATCCCAGAAGTGGGAACTGCAAGGCACAACTCAGGCACAGTCCCATGGCTGGCCCTCCAGACAGCGGCCCTGTCTCTCCACCCCCGTCACTGCCTTGGTTTCAGATTCCTCGGACTATGTGGTCTGCCCCCGGTCAGCCCTGCTTTCTGCAGCCGGAAGTCTTTCTTTCCAAGACCGTGGTTCCCACGCAGAGGCTGCTCCTTTCAAGGCCCCTGAACTGCAACAGGGACAGAGTGACCATGAGCAGCCTGATGCGTCCCAGGTAAGACATGTGGCATCTCTGCAGCATCCTTGGGCCTGTCCTCTGGGAAAGTCCTGGTCCTAGGACCTCAAACCTGTCCTGGGGGCAGCATCCCCATCTCCCAGCTCAGCCCTGAGGAACACTGAGGCAGAACGAATTTAAAGAATTTTATTCCCAGAGTTTCTTGCCAGCAACTTATTAGCTCTTAGATGAGGACAAGTCAACTTCTCTGGGCCCCAATTTCTACATCTGTAAAGTGGGGTTAATATGACCTAATCCATAGCTTATTACAAATATTCAAAAAGAAGTGTTGGAAAATCTGTGGGTCGATGGTCTGGCACGTCAGTACCATTGGCAGCTTGTAGCAAAAACCCTCGAAAGGACCCAACAGTCCTCAACCATTATAAGGCATGAGTAAAGATCGATTTAGCTGCAGCGATGTTTATTGTTGAATTGCTGACGTTGGTGATAAATTGGAAACAAGCTAAATGTCCAGTGAGAGTGGATGTGAAACAAGACAGTATTAAAATGAGGCTGTAGAAGCTTTTTTAGTGACTTGAGAAGAAATTAAATATATGTGTGTACAACGTGATCCTCGTGGTATAAACACACACACACGCAGAGGGAGAGAGAAAGTTCTAAAAATATGCACACCAAGGTGTCTGCAGTGATTATTTCTGGATGGCAACATCAGTGGTGAATTTTGTTTTGCTTCTGAAGAGCAAAAAGTTCTAGTATTTTCAATTTTAAAAAGCAGAAGTTCTAAGGAGAGAAATGGAAGGCAGGCACATGGTGCTGGGCAGGGAATAGTGGGCGTTCAGTCGATGAGTTCTGTTCCTTTTTCCTTGTCATTTCACGGGAGAAGTGCGGCTCTGGAAATTCTGCTCCTCTCGGACGGCATCCTGGAAACTCAGTTTGGGCTCGGAGAATAGGGCCTCGGTGCCTTCCAGGTTGTTCATCCGGGCCCGTGTGTCTCCAACTAGATCACAACAGTGAAAGGATCGGTCCCAATCACAGTGGGCTGGCTCCATCACCCCCAGCTCTGAACTCCAGGCTCTGCACCCTTCCCTACACTGTCAGGATCCCAGGGGTGAGTCCCGGGACTCCTGTGTCAGGCACAGACTTGCGTGCCTCTCGGATCCCCTCTGTTAGGGTCTCTCAGGCGGTGCTCCGCCCACACCAAGTTGCCTCCTACTCTCTGGACTCGGTTAAGATGCCACATCCTGAGCTGCGGGATCTGACTTTCTGAGCAACCACTAGAGGGGCCTGCTGATGCAATCTGAAAGTGCGGGGGACCTAGTTTCCTATGGGGTGAACCTTAACCAATGGCAGATGAGAGTTGGGAGGGAACTCAGAAGATTAATTCTCCCTTCTCTCTTTCCTCCTGAACTGCTTCGAGATGGGCAAGTCTTACAAGCCTTTCAGAGGAGTTCTGAGTCCTAGGAAGCTAGGTCTGCTGTGCTTCCTGCTGTGCTCTGTGGCTTGTTGCAAGGATATGGCCAGCATGCTGACCCCAGACATAGTGTCTGTCTTAGTTCCCTTCCACTTTTCTCTTCTCCCTCGTTGCCCTGAGTTTATAGCCCCTGAATGAAGTATCAGTGCTTAATCCTTGCCTCAGGCTCTGCTTTCTACAGGACTTGAACTAAGACAGATCTTGAGTTCTCCTGGGGTCCTGCCCCATCCCTCCCAGTGTCACTGGTGAGGAACAGATGTCACCCTCTTGACTGCAGCTTGCTTCCATGGAGTGTCTTGTGAAGGTCTGGTCACTCCTCTGCTTAGAGCATCCTTGGGCTGAGCTGAGCTGGAGGAAAATACCCTCCTCCCTCTTGCACATGTTTCTCCATGCAGAGGAACGAGGGCTCCAAGTGTTCTAAGGCGGAAGGAATAGGCTGAACTAGGAACTGGGGAGGTGTGTTGTAGGAGTGTGGCTTAAGGGGCAGAAGCCACCAGCCCTGAGCCCTGTTTATGAGACCAGGAGGCAGGGTTACCTGGCCGTTCTCTTTCACAGCGTCCTTACCACTAGGTTCCGTTAATCACCATTCTCTTCCATAATCACAGCTCCTCTCTTCGTCTCACTTGGCTCAGGTCCTATGGGGAGTGGGTTGGGCAATCAGGAAAGTGGTCCCAGGAGAGGCTGTGCTCAGGATCTGGCCCCAGCCCTGGGCCCCATTCTGAGGTTTGGAGGCTGTACCCTGACTCCTCTCCTGGGGCCAACATTGTGCTGTAATCAGCACGCCGAGACATTTCCCCCGCTCCTTGGAGTGCTAGTCCCAGGTGCAGGTGGGGGGTGTGCACAGGTCTCTGACTACGGGTCACTCATGCCACCAGCACCCCCTCCCATGCTCATGGCAGACATCACCAGTCGATCATGGCCTTCTTTCCCACTGAGCCAGAAGTTGCCTTCAAAATCCTTCCCACCACCCTTCTCCAGCAGTGTCTACCAATGGGCCGGACTGGGTTTTGGGATGAATCCTGGAGTCATTTGGCCTTGGGGCTTTGCCCCGCAGCACTTGTAGACAGAGCCCTGGGAGCCAGGTGAGTTCCCAGGTGAGGATGGTGCCTCTGGTGGTGCCTAGGATGTCCACTTTCTGGGTCGTCTCTCTGGAAATGAGGGTGCAGCTTGTGAGCTTTCCTGCAGGTGTGTGGTCACACTCGTCAGAGGGGGACCTGGCGGGCTTTGGGGTACAGTCTCAGACAAAGAAGAGAGCCAACTGGCACGTGACTCTGGATGCATGCCCTTGACCTAGAGATGTGAAAAACCGGAACCAAACCCACTTGTGTTAAACTCAGCGGATGGATCAAGTAACCGTGCGTTTCTGCATGCCGCGTTTTGTTAACTCAGCGTCTCCCTTCCAAAGTCCCACGAGTCGTTTCCTGAAGAGGGACCTTAAGGGGACTGTGCATTGACAGTTACAAGAGGAGCCTCACGGTAATAACACACTGACGTTTACTGAGGACTTTGTATGACCCAGAGGTGACAGAGCCAGTGGCTCAGGGCAGGGGCTCTGGTGCCCGAGTTCAAGTCTAGGCTTTAGGTCTCATTTGGGTGAGTTCCCTAACTCGTCTTGCTTTAGTTTCCTTCTCTGTAAAATGGAGATGATTAAAATACCTGCCTCCCAGGACTGTGGTGAGGAAAATCAGTTAATATAAGTAAAAGATTTAGAGCAAGGCTGGGTATATGATAAGTGCTCTGTGTCCAATAATAACAATAACAATTATTATTATTATTACCATCGTCAGGCACTTTTTACTTAATACTCTTAAGTATTCAGGCTGAATACTCACTTTAAAGATGAGGAAACTGAAGCTCAGAGAAATCAGATAATGTTCTTCCACGACACCATGTTGCTTTCCGACAACATACGATGCTTTTTAATCTGGCCAAACCACAGTGTGTCATGTATGGAGGGCTTTGGCTACAAGAAAAAGAAAGCCTAAAACACAGTGGCTGGAACCACAGATATAGTTATTATTTACTTAACAAGAGGTCATCAGCTCAGTAAATGTCATCAAGGTTCCAGGCTGTATATTCCCATTCTACCCTCTTTAGCTGCTGGCTTTTTGTCCTTATGCTTGTTGCCTCATGGTCACAAGATGGCTGCTGTGATTCCATGTATCACATCAGTGTTCAAGGCAGGAACAAGGAGGAAAGTGTGGGACCAGTCAAATTGTGTTCCTATTGCCAGTAAAGCAAAAGCTTTCTCAGAAGTCCCCTAACAGACTTCTCTGACATCTTTCCCCAAAATTGGGTGTCATGGTCCCTGGGGCTTTCAGCCTCTAGAATAGGAGGCTGCAAAGTTTAAGGGAGTTGCGGACGGTTGTTGGGCTAGCCAGCCAGCAGTGTCTGCCACGCGTGGAAATTGCACTGTATGTTGTTTGCAGGGTGGAGGAATAACAGAGGTGACTGAAGTCTAACCATGTGCTTCTCTCCTCGGCAGACGCACGTCTACTCTTTAGGAATGACCCTCTACTGGTCGGCGGGGTTTCAGGTTCCACCAAACCAGGTCTGTAAACACTGGATGCTCGCAGTCTCGCCGGGGCGTGCCTTTGGGTTTGTGTAGCGGTTCTGGCTGGGGCAGGGGCGCGTCTATGGAGCTCTGTGCCGCCCTCCATCCGCCCAGGTTCTAGGAAGGCATCGCAGCCCATGACAGAACTGCTCCTGCTGAGTCCAGAGCAACCTCAGATCCCACACCACATGGCGTCCCAGGCAGCACAGCTTAGGATTGATGAGCTAGATATGACTTATTCGCCACTCCTGCTCAGAGGAAGCAGTACACGGGAGGGTTTTGTAGACACTGAGGACACAGGTCGATAAGACAGCCCTGAAAGCAGCCCCTCCTGGAGTGAGATGCTTCCCTGAGGAGGGTTCTGTGCCCGGTCGGTCTGGGAAAATGCTCCCTACAATATCTTCCTCTCGGAGATTTTTCAGAGCAGTTTATTAAAGACGCTGAGAAGGCTGAAAGCATAGAAACTTTTAGACTTTATTGTAGCATTTTATGAAATTTTTGACTACAGAATATGTGTGTGTATAAATTTTCATCTGACACTGAAAGAATTCCTGAGAAACCAGCGTACCAAGAGCACACATGGGAGAACTCTGCCCAGCCTGCCTCCCTCCCTCCCTCCCAACCTCCTTCCCTTCCTCCCTCCCTCCTTCCTTCCATCCTCCTACTCTCCTTCCCTCCCAACCTCCTTCCCTCCCTCCCTCCCTCCTTCCTTCCATCCTCCTACTCTTCTTCCCTCCCAACCTCCTCCCCTCCCTCCCTTCCTTCCTCCTTCCCTCCCTCCCTCCCTCCCTTCCTCCTCCCCTCCTTCCCTCCCTCCCTCCCTCCTTCCTTCCATCCTCCTACTCTCCTTCCCTCCCAACCTCCTCCCCTCCCTCCCTGCCTCCCTCCCAACCTCCTCCCCTCCCTCCCTCCTTCCCTCCCTCCTCCTACTCTCCTTCCCTCCCTCCTCCTACTCTGCTTCCCTCCCTCCCTCCCAACCTCCCTTCCTCCCTCCCTCCCAACCTCCCTTCCTCCCTCCCTCTCTCCCTCCCAACCTCCCTCCCTCCTCCCTTCCTTCCTTCTTCCCTCCCTCCCTCCCTCCCTTCCTCCTAACCTCTTTCCCTCCCAACCTCCCTCCCTCCCTCCCTTTCCCTCCCTCCCAACCTCCTTCCCTCCCTCCCAACCCCCTCCCTCCCTTTCTTCCTTCCTCCCTCCCAACCCGCTCCCTCCCTTTCTTCCTTCCTCCCTCCCTTCCTCCCACCCTCCCTTCCTCCCTCCCTCCCTTCCTCCTCCCCTCCTCCCCCTCCCTCCCTTCCTCATACCCTCCTTCCCTCCCTCCCTTCCTTCCCAGCCTTGCTCTCTCCAGTTCAGTATCCCAATGCTTCTCAGTGCTGTTTCTAGAATAGACACCTGCTCACGTCCCTCCTCCTGGGACATCCTTCGCAGCTCCCCTCTACCCATGGGGTTACTTTCCACTTCTCAGCAGGACACACCTGGAGCCCAGAACTGGGTTCCTGCCTGTGGCCCTGGTTCCACTCTGCCATGTCAGGGCTGGCTTCCTGGGCATGTGGCCTGTGTAACAGCACAGGGCCCTGCACTTACAAGGGCCGCATGATCGAGCTAATGCTCTGCTGTTGCCGTCTTGAAGTTCTTTGCTGTCCTGAACTACGGGACCCACACTGGTGTTTTGCCTGGGGCCGTGGTCCTGCCCATGGCCTACTTCCTTTCAGACAAACGCCAACCTTTGCCTACACCCATCCCTCCACCTGAAGCCCACTCCTCCACCTTTCTCCTGGTTAACACCAGCATACTTTTTGAGATTTAGTCTAACTTCCTCCCCCAGCTCCTCCCTCCCTCCCCAGGCTGGGTTGGACCCCATGTTGTTTCCATGTGTTGTATTTACTGGGACCAGAGCACTTATCACCCTACCTGTCCTGTCCTTATCTCTTTAAGTGACCATCTTTCTCATCAGACTGTGAACTTCTTGAAGGCAGGGCCTGTCTCCCACCTTATGTCCCGAGGAGCTGGGCAGTCCCCAGCATGAAGGGGCCCTCCAATTTGCTGTATGAGGGCAGGACTCAGTAGCCTGGCCACAGAGGAAGAGAGGAATTCACAGCTGATGCTCCACGGCGAGAAACGGCAGTGCAGCCCTGATCTGGAAAGTGATTTTCAGTGTGGGTGGGCATGAGAAAAAGCCTGATTTTGAGCCCTTCCCCATGTAAATGGTGGCCATTTAAACACACCAGAGAAGTGCTTAATACGGCCAGCCCGGTGGTGTAGCAGTTTAGTTCACGTGCTCTGCTTTGGGGGCCCCGGGTTCGCAGGTTTGGATCCCAGGGTGGGTACCTACGCACGGCTTATCAAGCCATGCTTTGGCGGCATCCCGTATAAAGTAGAGGAAGATGGGCATAGATGTTAGCCCAGGTCCAATCTCCCTCAGCAAAAAAGGAAGAGGATTGGCGACAGATGTTAGCTCAGGGCCAATCTTCCTCACCAAAAAAAAAAAAGTGCTTAATAAAATACCTATTTTTTCTTTTGGTTGACATGCACATGATATGTAAATTTCAACCAACAATTACTGAGCACTTGTGCTGACCCTTGGAGATTCTGCTGTGGAAAAGCCACAGTCCATGTGTTCCTGGAGCTCACGGTCCAGGGGAAAGGCCCAGTGAGACCCACCTAAATAATCTGGGAAAATGACAGGCTGCCCAGGTGAATGTGAGTGAATCTGGGGTGCTTGGCATAGGTGGAAATCCATTGTGTTGAGCACCTACTTTTCATAAGTATTCCAAGCACATGTTTGGGCTCTCTGTGCACGGAAGGGCGTTCCAGACTAGAAAGCAGCAAACGACACAACTGGTGCAGAGATAATTGCTCTGCATTTTGTGGCCGCAGTGATATATCTTGTGTCCACCCCTAAACTCTCCAGGAGGAGCAGGTGCCGGTCTAGTGGGGATGAGAACATCCGTTTCCGTCAGCCCCACGCATGCCTGCCGAGGCCTTGGCTCTGCAGACTCTCACCCGGCCCTCTGCTCTCAGCCTCTGCAGCTCCGGGAGCCTCTGCACTCCCTTCTGCTGACCATGTGTGAAGACCAGCCCTGCAGGCGGCTGCCGCTGCAGGCAGTTCTGGAAGCTTGTCGGCTTCATCAGGAAGAAGTGGCCATCTACCCAGCCTCTGCCAATCTCCACATCAGACGGCTGGTCGGCTTGGTGCTGGGCACCGTCTCTGAGGTCAGTGTAGATATCTGCTTTCCAACCCGGGAGCCATGTGTAGCCATTGAATTAGCTAAATTATAGTTAATAAAACTGAAATAAAATTAAAAATTCAATTCCTCAGGCAGACCTGCCACCATTCAAGTGCTCAGTAGCTACACGTAGCTGGTAATGACCATATTGGACAGGTCGGATCTAGAATATTCCTGTCATTGCAGTTCTGTTGGGTAGTGCTGGCGAAGACCTTTGGGCAAGGCCAGATTTCTAATGTGGTGAAGACCCTTGGGATCTCTGGAAGAGCCTCTTTATATAAAAACAATGATGTTTATAACCTGTGAGTCAGTTCACCTCTCAAAATTCAACTCTAGAGCCAGCCCTGATGGCCTGGTGGTTAAAGTTCGGTGCTCACTGCTTCTGTGGCCTGGGTTCATTTCCTGGTCGTGGAACCACACCACCTGTCTGTCAGTTGCCATGCTGTGGAGGCAGCTCACATAGAAGAACTAGAAGGACTTACAACTAGAATATACAACCATGCACTGGGGCTCTGGGGAGGAAAAAAAAGAGGAAGATTGGCAACAAATGTTAGCTTAGGGTGAATCTTTCCCTACAAAAAAAAAAAATTCAACTCTAGGCCTTGCACAAGAAACCTTCCCTGACAGAGCTTACAGTCCCTGGTTGCTCCCTCCCCTCTGCTATCCTGTACCTGCAGAGGGTCCCCTTGTTGCACTTGTCACACTGTCTGCTTGCTGCCCTGTGCCTTCCCCAGCACCTAGCAAGGGGCCCGGCACATGGTAGGCATTGGCTTTGGTTGGGTTCCCTTGAAGCAGAGCCAGAGATGGGGGTGCTGATGCAAGTTATTTATTGGGGAAGTGATCCCAGGAGAGGGGGAGCGATGGAAGGCAGTCAGGATGGGGGATAGGCCGAGAAAGGAGGTGGTCTCAGGTCGGGACAGCCTCAGCCTGATCCCATGGGCTCTGGAGAAGGAATTGCACCAGGGTTGGTCTCCCCTGAGGCCAGGGCAGCGCTGGGACTAGGGTGAGGCCAGTGAGGTGCCCGTGGGACAAATGCAAGGAGGTTTGCATGTTAGAGGAAGTAGAGGGAGGCCAGGCTGGAGACTGGCTGGGCGGCTGCTGTGTTTGTCCAGGGGTAGGTTAGAGAACTGAGCCCAAGACTAACACAGGGTCCGTGTGGATAGAGAGGAGGGGACAGCTGTGGGACGCTGCCAACAGTCAATCAGAAAATGCCTCTCCCATCCTGTCCTCCTTCTCGGACCCCTTCTCTCTTGGTGTGTGCACATGTTGCTCCTATTCATTGAGCCAGAGGATTCGGTGGAGAAGGAGGGATCTATTTGTTTGAAAGACATTGGCACCCACCATCTGTTGGTGGGTCATTGTCCCCTGATGGACACTGCATTGACCCGCAGAGTTTCCATCAGGAACCCATAAAGTAGGTTTGGTTACTCATCACTCATCATGTGATGTTATGTGGCGTCACAGAGGAGATGTGAGAGGAGTGATGAGAGGGCATTTATATCTGCTTCAAGCGCAGAGGGGGAGAGGATTGGGAGCAGAGAGGATGTAGCTCTGGATCCTGGAGGCCCAGAGGAGCTGACGGGGAGATCCTGGCCAGTGGAGGGAGCGCATGGGCAAAGGCACAGATGGGCGTGAGTGCACAGGTATTGAGGGGGCGTGAATGACCCCAGAGCACCTTCTGGCTTCTAGAGAATGCATTGTGAGGCTCTCGCTGTGCAGAACACGCATTCCACACCGACTTAAACTGACAGCCAGTCTGTGTGTGTCTGTATAAATGCCCCCTCCCGACCTTGGGATGTGGATGTGTGGTGCACTTGACCTTCAGGTGGAGAGGAAGGTGGTGGAAGAAAGCTCCTCTGCGCAGCAAGACAGAAGCTACCTGCTCAGGACTAGGCTGCTCCAGGCAGGCTGTGAGAGCCTGGCGGCACGGGACCCAGAGGGTCTGCATCCCTGCGGAGGTGGGTGCGGCCCCGAGCATTCCCAGCTGGGCCAAGGGTGCCTTCTATTGTTTCCTGCCTTGTGTGGGCCAGAGGTCCGTGCTGTGGTGGCAGAGAGCCTGTGCAAAGTCCCCTCTTCCAGGACGCCCCCAAAGAGAACTGTGTTTAGGATTCTTCTGTCTTCTGAGGAGAGCTCCAATTTAACAGAGTGATTTATATCAAAGGTGAACTCTTTTTTGTTGAGTTCTAACTGTTCAAGTTGATAAAACAAATTAAAGCAAATATCACGAATGAAAAAATTTCCTTGAATGGGTTGCTAGGTGGAGAGAGAGGAAAAGTAATTTGTAAAAGATTGTTTTTGTTCTTGCTCTAGGTGTGTTAATAGAATGGCTTTTAGAATAATCTTCAAATCTACTATTCTCTACTTTTCAACTGAATCTGAGATTTAAAAAAATTAATGTTAGTTTGTTGTCCCTAAAGCAAGGTACTCTTTGCTGTTAGACTTTATCTTCCTCCCAACACCTCCCTTAACCCTCTGTAACCATCCTTTTCCTTTCTGTTTTCCACATGAGAAAACAGACTCGAGAGGTTACATAATTTTGCCAAGGCCACACAGCTAGTAAGTTGTGATGCTGAAATCCACATTCCAGGCTGCCTGATTCAAGAATGTCATGCTCTTTGCCTCTGCCCATGCCCTCCACCATGCTGTTTGGTTAGTTTCAGACAGAAGCACAGGGACCCAGAACTCCCTGGAGCCCGGTGTGAGCGCCTCAGCACACAGTCACTGCAGCGTCTCTGTTAACAGGTAAGCAGCAAGGGGTACAGGGCTGTGAACTCGGTGTGGGACATTGGTGTGGGGGCCGCTGTATCCCGCTTCCTTACTGGTTGATGAGGAATAGCCTCTTGCTTCTCCAAAAGAAGCCAACCCTATTCCATTGATGGGTGAAAAGGCCAGATTTAAGGAGCAACAAAGCCAAGATGATGAGGGTCATGATGGCAGCTGTGCTGTTGGAGCATTCTCTCTCCTCTGGGAACCAAGTCCAGGCTCAGCTATGGAATCAGGCTCATGATTACCTGTCGCCACATGAGGCTGCGTAACAAACAACCACAAGACACAGTGGCTGAAAACAGTGTTTTATTTAGTTCTTGATTCTGTGAGTTGGGAACTGAGGCTGCGCTCAGCTGGGAGGCTCTTCTGGACTGTGCTGGATGTCCCTGTGCATCTCTGACTGGCTGCAGCTCAGCTAGGCACCCTCGCTTCTGGGGGAGACTTGGCTCTTCTCCACCAGCAGGTAGCCCGGGATTGTTCTCATGACAGTGGCGGAGTTGAGAGAGAGGGAGACAGAGAGGGATGGAGGGAGAGAGACAGAGAGAGGGAGAGAGAGAGAAGCGCAGAGAACCTCCAGAACTAGCCCCCACCACTTCCACCTCATTCCATTGGCCGCATGAAGCCTCAAGGCCAGCTCAGGTTCCAGGAGCGGGGAAATAGACTCCATCCCCTAAGGGGAGTTGGGGCAAAGTCAGCTGCAAAGGGCATGGGTCAGGGAGCAGAACTGTGGCTATTTTTGCAATCAGTCTAACATAGATGGTTAAATCTGCTGAAAACCCACGTGGGCTCCTATCTTCCTGGCCCTGGAACACTGGGCGATGTGAAGCTTGGCTGTTCATTTATTTATGTATTGATTTGTTGAGGGCTGTGACAATGTCTTGTCCCTCCATGGTTCAGCCAACGGCTGTGGCCATGCTTGATGTCAGATACATGGCTGGGGCCTCTGCTGGATGCTGTAGAGTTCACCTCACAGTGACTTTTCCTGCCATTCAAAGCTCTATTTTCGATTTTCCCAATGAAAATAGCTTTTTTTTTTCCTGATTCCATAAACAATGTATGTCTATTGTCAAAACATTCTGAGGGGGCTGGCCTAGTGGCATAGCGGTTAAGTTCACATGCTCTGCTTAGGCAGCCCAGGGTTCACTGGTTCCGATCCTAGGTGGGGACCTACGCACTGTTGACCAAGCCATGCTGAGGCGGCGTCCCACATAGAGCAACTAGAAGGATGCACAACTATGACATACAACTATCTACTGGGGCTTTGGGGAGAAAAAAGCAAAAACAAACAAACAAACAAACAAACATTTTGAACAGTATATAAAATTCTAAGGAAGAAAGTCAGAACCCCCTGCAACACCATCGGCTGCTCCGGGGTGTTCAGGAAGGACCTGGGGGTCACAGGACCTGCCTGTCCTGAGCATGGTGAGTGGAGGGTGCTGGTGGGGAGGAGGCGACTGGCTTTGCCCTCAGCCCCGCCCACCTCTGTGGCCCTGCAGCCTTAGCTGCCCCCTTTGGAGCATGGGTACGATAACACCCTCGTAGGCACGGGGTGAAGATGAAGTGGTGGGTACACCCCGTTCAGCTGAGCCCCTGCAGGTGGTGGGCTTCTACTAGATGGGAGCCATTTCCACTGTTAACCCGTGCTCCCCTTCTCTGACCACTGGCCAGTGCTCTTCCGGTTGAAGCTCCCCAGAACCTCCAGGACGGCCGGCGGCTCAGCTCCGGATCGGCTCTCTGTGTGGCAGTAGAAAACTCACGGCCGGCAACTCCTTCTCAAAGGGGTTTCCTGCAGAGAAAGGGAAAGGTGAGCAAAAGAGGACCCAAGGAACTCCCAGAAGAGGTTGAAGTGGGAGCTGGGTGGCCGACGCGGCAGCTGAAATGGGCAGAGTCCTCTCAGGGGGCCAGCCTCCCTGGGCTGAGCTTTACAGAATTGGACTAATATAAACCTGAAATTTGCCATTCAGGGCGGCAGGCATTTATTGAGTGCCCTTGCTGCAGTAGATGCTGTGCAGGAGAGGGGGCTGAAGAGGCCACCTACCACCCTGCAGGAGGTTGAGAGCCATTGGTGTGGGGTGGTGGGAGAGCTGACAAGGTTGAATGTCCTTGGAAGGGCCTTAGGAGCAGACAAAATGCAGCGGCAAACGTATGGGTGGGACAGACGGCGAGGAGAGAGTCTCCATTCTGGCTGGTCCCTAAGGTAACAGGGTTTGGGCGGGTGTGGGGAGTGAGTCTGGGGAGTGGCTAGGCCAGCCTGCCCTGACCGTCAAGTCCAGGCCGACAGGAGGGGCGGATGTCCGGTGGCCCCTGCAGTGTGCACATGCCTCCGGGGACCCCCAACTCCTTGCAGGCAGGCTAGTCTCTGCTGAGGGGCCAGCTTGCGAAGCCTGTGCTGGAGAGTGAGATCCACGTGGTCCCAGGAAGCACCTTCTGCAGAAACAGCCCTCAGAGGGCACTAGCCGTCAGAGCCACTTCCGGTATTTAGAAAAAACCACTCCTTCCTCAACACATGATACTGCCGATGGCTGAAAAGCTGGTTTAATAACCACACAAGCCCGCAGTGACCGCGAGGGGATTAGCACCCCCTGGAGCTGTGACAAGCCCCTGCCAGGAAGGCTACTCACTGAGGACACAGCCTCTGCCAGGCCTTCTGTCTGAGCATCCGGACTCTTTGGGAACGTCAGACCCAGATGCCTCCACAAGGCCTTTGTCTGCCTGTCTGCCTGTCACACAGACATTTGCTTAAAGCTCCTCCATAATTTATGGCTGAGCTGAGCCTGGAGGAGCCTCAGGACATCCTCCTCTTTTGTGGCCCTCGGCTCCCACAGTCCCAGGCCAGCCCCTGCTGCCCTCCAAGATGTGTGAATTATGAAACTTGTAATGAAGTGGACACCCAACTTAAGAGCTAGAACGTCGCCAAAGCCACCATACCGCTCGTAAGGCGTCTGCTTTGAGAGGCCCCGCTGGCTGGGGCCTCAGCCCCAGTCCACTTCCATTTCGCTGAAGCCTGTTTCCTGCTGGCTCTGGGGACAGAGTGCTGGTGGGGGAGGAGGAAGGGGAGCCCGTGGGGGAAGCCCAGTCCTAAAGTTGGAGGTCCAGCCTCACGGAATGTGCCTTCTCTTCTCTACCGTGAGTGACTCTGAGCATTTCCTCAGTCCTCCAGGCCGGAGTTCATCCTGCTGGCTCCAGAGGCCCCGGTGACTTTGCATCTGCCTGGATCGGTTGTGGTAACCGCTGGGTTAGGATGGGCAGGGGTGGAGGGTGGCGAGGGAACCACCCAGCTGGGCAGGCCCGGAGGCGGCCTGAGCTCTGACGGGGTCTCAGGCTGGGAGGGCCCTGGGTGTGCGCACTTTCTCCTCCAGACTCCTGCCAGAGCCCTCTGCCAGGTCACACTCCGACGTGTCCTTCAGCACTTCCCCGCGCCTTTAAGAGGAGCCCTCTGTGACATCTGGCTAAATCCGTCTTGTCCTTCCAGACTCAGCTCAGCCTCCATCTCCTCGTTCAGTCAGGATATCTTGTTTAAGCATCAAGTAGGTTCTGGACACTGCTCCAGACCCCAGATCTGCAATGTGAACGAAACAGAGTCCACTTCACCTGGAGCTCACTTTCTAGCATTCATGCTTTTGTCTATTTTCTGGGGTGGAAAAGTCAGTCTCCCTTTCCTTAGCTCTGCTGCCCCAGCCCACACAGACCACGGATCCCCCAAGGGGTTGCAACCTCTCTATGGAGAGGCACTCGGTTCCTGGATTGGGAGTGAGTGAAAGGCTTGTCCCTGCTGAGTCGCCCACAGAAAGAGCTTTGGTGCTGCCGGCCCAGGGTCGGGGCAGCCAATGCCGTGCCCTGCTCTGGGATGTCTGTGTGCCTGACTGGGACCCTTTCTGAGGTAGCCCCCTGCAGAGGAGGAGAATGACAGTGGAAAAGGAGCAGGTGCCCACCCTGGGTGGAGGGTGGCAGAGGTCGAAGGGAAGGGGAGAGGGAGGTGGGATGGGATCTGGGGCACTTGGGAGCAGAGGAGGTGGTAGCCAGAACCCATCGCCAGAAATGGGGAGGCGGGACCACTGTAAGCTGAAGCTCTGTGTGCATGTTCCATGGTCCCATTTGACCTCACTGAGAAAACACACATTCAAAGATACAGTTACTGTATTCGGAATTTCAAGAGGGTAACTGCAGAGCGTTAAACCCAAGCGCAGGGCCATTCAGAGCCCGTGGGGTGGCCCGCACACTTCTCTGTCTCTCAGGGGTGGCCCCACACTGCACGTGAGACACCCCTCAGGTGATGTGGGTGTGCAGCAGGGATGGAGCCTGGGGGCTCAGAGTGTGTCGTGTGATCAGCTCTGCCAGGGATCATGCGGGAATCCTCCCGCAGGGTCCTCAGATCTGCACTGGCCCCTGCAGTGTGGGGGCTGCCCCTGGCTGTCCAGAGGGTCAGCGTGTGGCCACAGTCA
Organism: Tapirus indicus; assembly: GCA_031878705.1. Taxonomy (NCBI): domain Eukaryota; kingdom Metazoa; phylum Chordata; class Mammalia; order Perissodactyla; family Tapiridae; genus Tapirus; species Tapirus indicus. The sequence goes on from CM062921.1 coordinate 80,936,509, forward strand.
TGGTCTTGATGGCACTAAAACCACCCGCACCTGTGTGCATCCATGACTGTCATCTAAGAAGGACTTCTCTGGGGAGGTCTGGGCCAGGCCCCAGGCTGGGCTTTGAGGCACAAGGCACAAGGGAGCAGGGAAGGAGTGGATGGCTCACACCTCCAGGCTACAGACAAGGTCCTGAACCCACCTGGAAGACTCTTAGGAATTTGCCCTGTGGAGAAGGAGGGTAAGAGCACTCCAGGCAGTGAGCAGTGTGTGCAGGACGCATGCAGACGAGCCCGGGTGGCGGTGGAATGGTGGGCCAGGCTGGGCTGCTGAGTGGAGGCCATGGTGGTCGGGGTGGGCTGAGGCGGCAGATGAATCTGGAATTAGTCTGAGCAGCATGAAGAGGCAGAAGGCAGACAGCTATGCATCTATTTCTCGATTCGAAGTAATCCCCTTAGCTCCAGCCCTCTCTGCTATCTGTGCCAGCCCAAATTCTCTCCGCTGTGCTCTTCAGGGGCCTGGAGGGACAGTATCAGGTTGACTGACACCCCTGGGAGCATATGATTCGTTGATGAAAGCCCTGGGCAGTCCTCTTGGGAAACAGAACCCAAGGGACAGCTGGGATTGCTGCAGGGGAAAGACATCAGTTAGACCTGCCTCCCCAGCCCTCCTGGCCCCCCAGAGCCTGGCAGAGAGTGAGGATTTGAGTCCACTTCTACCTCTTAATAACTGTGCAACTGTGGGCAAGTCCCTTACCATCTCTGAGCCTCATTTCTCATCTGCTGAATAGGAATCATCACCATTCTTGTCTCTTAGGGTTGTTTGTCGGTTAAATGAGACAAGGCATGTAAAATGCTTAGCACAGTAGCTAGCCCAAGGTAAAGACTCCATGTCTCATGGTTATTGTTACAATTGATACTATTATTGTTGTTTTCAGACCAAAAAAGGGAAATCCTATTTGGCTCTCAGGGACCTGTGTGTGGTGCTGCTGACCGGGCAGTGTCTGGAGGTGAAATGTGACATCACGTCCACAGCAGGAGCTGTCTTCAAAGCTGTCATGTCCTTTGCCAAGCTTGGGGAGCTCACCTACTTTGGCTTGGCTTACATGAAAGGTAAGTGTCTCCTGGGTAGCCCTTGGCTGGCCTGGTGCCTCAGGTAACCCAAGTATCTAGGTCCCTGAGTGCTATTCCTTCCAAAAAAACTGCTGGAGACTGGGACACCTCACCTTGCACAAGTAGGAATTGGCATGGTGAAGGCTTCAAGTGGTCATATGCACAGTGTCATCAGTGCAGGAGACTTTAATAAAACAGTGCATGGAAGATGTGGGTTTCTGTGATTTGCTGGGTGTGGTTGATCAACCTCAGTGCATTGAAGTGAGACAGGCAAATATTAGAAACATTTCCATCTAGACGGGAATATAGAATGGTACAGCCACTGTGGACAACAGTATGGCAGTTCCTCAAAAAATTAAAAATAGATTTGCCATATGATCCAGTAATTCCCTTTTACATACATGCCCAAAATAATTGAAAGCAGGATCTCAGAGAGATGGTTGTACACCCATGTTTGTAGCAGCATTATTCATAGTAGCTAAATGTGGAAGCAACCCAAATGTCCGTCGATGGATGAATGGATAAGCAAAATGTGGTACATACATAGAATGGAATATTATTCAACCTTAGAAAGGAAGGAAATTCTGACATATGCTTCAACAGGGATGAACCTTGAGGACATTGTGCTAAGTGAAATAAACCAGTTGCAAAAAGACAAAAACCGTATGATTCCACTTATGTAAGGTACCTAGGGCTGTCAAATTCATAGACAGAAAGTAGAATGGTGGTTGCTGGGGGTTGGGTAGAGGAAGAATGGGGAGTTATTGTTGAATGGGTGCAGAGCTGCAGTTTTGCAAGATGAAAAGAATTCTGGAGATGGATGGTGGTGATGGTTGTCCAACAATGTGAATGCACTCAACACGACTGAGCTGTACACTTCACAATGGTTAAGATGGTAAATTTTATGTTATGTGTATTTTACGACCATAAAAAATTTAAAACAAATTTTCCATCTAATCATATGGGAGTAATGGGAAATCAGCACCCCCACCCCAGGAGCCTAAGTTAGAATCCCTTCTGAAGGTCCTGAAGGAAAGAGTTTCCATCTTCTTTCCATCTTTGCCCTTCTGTTAAATGACTCTATTTCCATCTACTGTGAATATCTCTTTGCTGTAGTCGAAGCTCTTTAACCACTGTGTGAAGTAATGGGAAGGAGGCCATGTTGGGATCAGATGGGCCTTCAGGTTAAATCCTGGATCTAGCAGCCCACCTTGCTTAGGTGTCATAATCTCGCTTTTCCTCTTCTTCCATCCTAGTGGGAGAAGCTCACAAGCTTATTGTGGGATCATTCGCTGTGCCACAGGGGTTGGGGGGTGTCCTTATATCCCCAGAGTTCTCTGCAGATCTCTGAAAGATCTCTCTCCCAAGTAGAAAGAACAAGCCTTATATGCTTCGTTGTGATCACTTGATGTTTGCTCAATCTTTAGTAAAGTGTGAATAGAAGAATCTTTAGGAAACATTGTATTTTTATTGCTCTATAACGTACGATCTAAATAAAACCAATGTGCCTGCTCTAGGAGTACAGCCTTAAGGCTTACACACCCTGGACCCCTCCTAGGTGGACATTCTAGAGCCACTTAGCTGGGGCCTCCTGGGTAAATCACTCAAAAGTGACCAGTCCGGGGTTTGAATATAAACCCGTTTGGGAGGGCTTGCCAGCCAAACTGTAACGGGCACCTGCCCATTCCTTGGGGAGAAGTGGTCTTAAGTGAAGGGTGAGTCAGTGCGGGGAGTCAGATTCAGCAGCAAGGGCTGAGGGCACATGGGACAGAGGTCTGGGCACTGTGTGGTGACTCCCATTTGAATCACTCTGGACACCTCCTTCCCTCTCCCCAGCATGTATATGCCTCTAGGAGAAAAGGCTGATTCCTCATTTAAAACCTCTGCCTTCTACAGCTTGGCATGACTCCTTGCCCAGCAATCTGCTACAGGGTGCTTCTGGGCTGAGAGGGTGGAGTGTGGTAGAGGGTGTGGGGCAGAGCAGGGCTGGGGAAGACCTGCAGGGTCCCAGGGGGAGTGGCCAAGGGCACCCACACAGGGCAGGGAGGGGCCAGGCTTTGCCTTGAAGAGAGCAGGGGGTGGAGGCGGTGCCTTCAGTGGCTGGGCTCATTCACCGTCCCTCCTGGAGGTGCTAGAGGACAAACTCAGTGGGAGTTGAAGTCCTGAGCTTGGGTTGGTGGAGTTTTCAAGCTGGCAACGTTCAGGTGAAAAAACAAAGGCAACTCCATGTACGGCCTGTCTCAGTCTGCTCAGGCTGCTATAAGAGCATACTATGGACTGAGTGGTTTAGTAACAGACATTTATTTCTTACAGTTCTGGAGGCTGGGAAGTCCAAGATCAGGGTTTGAGCGTGGTCAGGTTCTTGGTGAGGGCTCTCCTCCTCACTTGCAGACAGCCACCTTCTCACTGTGTCCTCACACAGCAGAGAGAGTAGCTCTGGTCTCTTCTTATTATTACATTAATCTCATCTAAACCTAATTACCTCCCAAAGGTCCCACCTCCAAATATCACCCCATGGGGGGTTAGGGCTTCAATACATCAAATATTCAGTCTGTAACACGCCCGTGGCTGGGGAGGCTTGGGATGGTCCAGTTGATGCAGAACGCTTGGCCCATGGCAGGATTGGAATACTCATTCCTTTGTTTTTCATTTTATCTCCATAAGATGGTAGCTGGAAGGCAGGTATTGAGTAACGCACTCTCTAAGATAAAAAACCACATTTTCTCTCTTGGTGCTGAGTTTCTCTTCTCTCCTCAACCCTCTCCTCTCTGCCTCTCTCTCTCGGCCCCTCACCAGCAGGTATCCAGGTATCTGGAGGACCAGCTTCCTGCTCTCTCCTGCACTGGGGTGGTTCCTGTCTGACCCTCTGGGGAGGGCTCAGGGCTGTGGGTCTGAGGGGTGGTGCCTGCCCAACTGCTTTTCCCTCCAAACACTCTCTACTTCCATTTCAGGCAAAGAGTTCTTTTTCCTGGACACCGAAACCAGGTTGTGCAAGATCGCCCCTGAAGGCTGGAGTGAGCGGCCCCAGAAGAGGATCTCCTCCGATACCTTTACACTCTTTCTGAGGGTCAAGTTCTTTGTCGGTCACTATGGGCTGCTCCAGTGAGTGCTGCAAACTTCTTTGTTCCTTTGGCCTTTATGTATGTCCAGGCTGACGTTAGAGAGAATGGATAGGGAGTGCTTGGCGAACTGTACGTTATGTATAAATAACAACAGTTATTGTGGGTGATCTTGTTGGTTGGATTCTAATATGACAGAAAAGGGGGAAAAAATCAGTGTTTGGGGGCAGGCCCTGGTCAAAACGAGAACTTGCCCTTTTGTTTTGTACATACTCCACTTGAGGTCCAAGTTCTCTCCCTCCTGACCCCAAGGTGCCCCTCCCCCAGCAGCCCAGTGACGAGGGCTGGAGGAGAGAGGGTCATGACTCTAGTGTTGGGTCTCTGCCTCTTCTTTCCTTTGCTTTACTGAAAACACCATCTAACCGAGAATCAGTTGTCTCGCTTGAACCACAGCAGCAAAAGTCTCCGTGGCGTTGTGTGAAGTGCCTGGCACAGAGTAGCCCTCAACTGGTGGCAGGAGGCGTGGAGTGGATGAAGGAGACCACCCTGTCTTACTGGCATTGCCCTCTGGGTTCTGTTGGGTCATATCCCGTCTCCTCTCCTTTCTCTGCTTCCCAGACTGAGAAAACCCTCTGGCTTTAGCGTTCTCCCTCCCACTCAGCATTCCATGGCCTTTATTTCTGCATCTCTTTCCCAGGCAGAGCCAGACAAGACATCAATTTTACCTGCAGCTTCGGAAAGACATCCTAGAGGAGAAGCTGTACTGCAACGATGAGACGCTCCTGCAGCTGGGGGTCCTCGCCTTGCAGGCCGAGTTTGGCAATTACCCTGAGGAGGTAGGCATGGAAACCTGGGGCCCTTGGTGGGGTCACTGGGGAAGCAGTTATGGGACAAGGGAAGTTAGAAATGTGGAGAGTGAGCCTTCGAGAAGTGCTGTTGGCATCTACCACTGAGATGGAGTAAACTGCATCCTTCCATCCATCCATCCATCCATCAAGCATTCACTGAGTGCTCATTGCTAGGCTCTGGGGGATACAAAGATGAACAAGCCAAGTTTATACATGGTAGTGTAGTTCTAGTTCAAGGTCCATCCTAAAAACAGTAATTTACTAATATATTGAGTTCCTATCATTATCATCACCATCATCAATAGTAATAGCTAACCTTTATTAAAAAATCACTCTGTACCTGTCATTGACCTAGACATTTTCCACAGTGTTAATTCACTTAACCCTCACAGTAACATTGCAAGGCAGATACTATTACTCACACTTTCTAGTAAAACGATCTGAGACCCATGTAGCTAGAAAATGGTAAAGTCTAAATTTGAGCCCAAGTGTGTCTGACTCCAAGGCCAGTGCTGATTCTGCTGGACACAATGCTTCTCAGACGACTGCTCTAAACTCATTGGCCAAGCCCTTGTTCCTGCAGCAGAACCACATGTAAGTTTCTTTAATTTAGTTTGTCTTTGATGGTCGTGTGTTATTGTCCTCAGGGAATTAGTAGAGGCTACCTGTTATTTAATTTGCAGATGCATCAAAGTAGGGAGAGATGATGCTAATATACTTATTTACTTAATTAGGATTCAAAATGGGGACGCCAGGTAGGAAGGAGGGACCCACCAGGTGCTGTGACAGAGAGCAGAGCAGCTTTGCTCTTGGGTTCATGAAGCCCCCACCCATGTTCAAGCTGAGGGGGCAGGGGCTTGGCAACAGACCTCAACAGAGACTGAGCAGTGTGACATGGCATCCAAATGTGGAGTTTGTCTCTGGCTGCATCAGTGAAGCAGAGAGGGAAGAGCAAGGGAGGTGAGGGTGCCACTGATCTCTTCCCAGGTGACCTCCCAGCCAGCACACTGGGCTTTATCTTGGAGGGCACCACCACTGTCATATGACAAACACTCGGTGCCTCTGGGGAGCCCTTAACTTGGAGAAGAGGTGCTCTAGAGAGCATAAGAGCTGTGTGAAGGTGGAATCCACTGCTCAAAAGAAAAACTGAGGTTTAACCCCTATGTCCTTGGGCCTTGAATGCTTTCCCAGCAGTGTCTGCACTTCCACCCCAATCTCACCCACCCTTCAAGACCAACCCAACCCCACAACTTTCCTGGCCTCCCCACAAGTGGAAAGAAACCCTCCCTCCGCCCTCTGCACCCTTTTGAACATCTCCCCCACATCCCTTGGCCAGGACATGTGATTACTCAGCACTCCCCTGATAGCAAGTGACAGAAAAGCAAGCTCAGATTGGCTTGAATAAAACATGTAATCGATTGGCTTGCGAAACTGAAGTGTCTAGGCCCTCCTTGCCCCTTTGACAAGCCTCCGGTCCTATCACTGCTTTCCTGTAGCTTCTTTCTGTCTCCTCGACCCCTAGAGCTGGGGTCCTAACCATGCCTAGGGCTTCTGGGTGCAAGAACTCAAAGACATCATCAGGACTTGGGCTTCCTACGTCTCTGCGCTGTGTACTCTCCTCAGTCAGATTTGCGTTCAGCAGCTTCTGGATTCCACCCTCCAGGCTGCAGCCTAGCACCAAAGGGACAGTCCCTCTCACTAATGCCCTGGAAATCCTGGAGTTCTGTCACATTGGTTCTGATAGGGTCATGTGCCCACCCTAAGCCGATCACTGTGCAGGGAAATGCCATGTTCTGGTTGGTTGGACTTGACTCACATGGCCACCCTAGGAGCCAGGGGTAGAGCTTACATTGTGCAAAATGCATGGAGTGAGAGGAAGAAGGGGTGGTTCCCGTTTCCAGCAAGAAGGGGAATGGTTGCACATGACCAAAAATATATGTCCACCCAGTGGGCACTTATTGGTCAGTGATGCTACACCCTTGGTGAACAAGGAGATGCATTAGGCTAAAGTTCTGAGTCTGCTGGGTCATCTGGGTCTGGCCTTGTGTTATGTGTTGAATTGTGTCCCCCCAAATTCATGTGTTGAAGCCCTAACCCCCAGTGCCTCAGAATGGAACTATATTTGGAGATAGGGTCTTTAAAGAGGTGATTAAATTAAAATGAGGCTGTCTGGTTGGGCCCTAATCCAATCTGACTAGAGTCTTTATAAGAGGAGGGGGTTAGGACACACGAGAGACACTGGGGATGCAGGAGCACAGGGGAAAGACCACGTGAGGATATGGCAAGAAGGTGGCCATCCACAAGCCAAGGAGAGAGGCCTCAGAAGAAACCAACCCTGTCGACACCTTGATCTTGGACTTCCAGTCTCCAGAACTGTGAGAAAATAAAATTCTGTTGTTTGAAGCCCGCTGTCTGTGGTCCTTTGTATGGCAGCTCCAGCAAACTAATACTCCTTGAGTCTGAGAAGGAGAAGCTGCAGCCCCACTGAGTGTGGACGCCTTGGCAGACGTCTGTGTTCTTGATCCTCACACAGTGTGTGGTGGAGAAGGCAAGGGTGTGGCCTCGGTCACAGTGCCTGTTTCATCCCACTAGCTGAGCTTAAGAGCAAGGACAAGCTCAAGAGTTAGAACGGTTCTTGAGAACCATTTCAAATGTTTTGTGCCACGACCGTGATAAAAGTGATGGACATTATAACCCAGAACACACACACACACACACACACACACACACACACACACACACACACACGTACATAGAACTGAACAAAAGCTTCAGGAGGTAAGACGCACCCTTTCTGGATGTGACACACACTGGTATTTCCTCTTCTACTCTAGTCAATCAAAACTGCTGCCGTGAACCACTAAGTTGATTTCGCAGCTCACTAATGGGTCACGGGCTGCAGTTTGAAAAACACTTTTCAGATTATACCAATATCGTCTTACCTTCCTCCCGGGACATCTTCAGAAGGTGCCACCATCTCTGCAGTCGTCAAAGTCCCTTTTTATCCCCTCACACTGCTGGGTTTTTCTTCACAGCATTTTTCACCACCTGGCGTGGTATATTCATTTATTTATCAATCTTATTGTTGTTCTCTCCATGAGACTGGAACCCCCTGAGGGGGAAGGTTTTGTCTGTTTTGTTTCACCATTTTCTGGGAACCAAAGTGGTGCCTGAAATACGGGGATTTGCTCATGAGCTGTTGGTCTCAGGATTGGATGAAAGAGTGGAGCGCAGGCTTCTGGACCAGATGCAATGTGGATGAAAGTCACCCTAGAGTTAAGGTCAGGGTTAGGGTTAGGGTCAGCAGCTTGCTTGTCAGGGAACTGTAGCTCAATTCCCAACAACCCCACCCCCACTCCCTGCACCCCCCTCAGTCCGTGGGGCCTGGGACTTCACTTTCTCCTTCTGACCCCACCCCAGCTTGGGGAGGGCAGTCTCCCAGAGTTGGCCTGGCCCCTGTAACCTCCTCCCTGCCCCTTTGACAGACCTCCAGCCCTGTCACTGCTGCTCCTTCTGGGATCTCCTTCTTGTCTCCTCAGACCCTGGAGCTGAGTCCTTACCGTGCCTGGGCCAGCTCCCTCTTGCTCTTGTGCTGCTACTGCCGGGTGTCTTGGAGGAGAAGGGCCCAGACATTCAGAGGGTGCTATAAGGTGCCCCAGAGCATAGGTTGACATCCTTGCTGCAGTCTCCAGTCCAATCCTGTGCACAGCTCGTCTGGACAGGGCAGGGTGGCCTCCAGGGGCAGTGTTGGTTCACCCTTAGCAGGTTCATGGAGCAGAGGAGTGAGCTTGAGTTTTGGAGTCAGATGGAACTGGGTCCAAACTCTGCCTCTTTCGGTGGCTACCTGCTTGACCTTGGGCACATTATCTCTCTGAGCCTTGGCTTTTTCATCTGCAAAATGGAGATAATAGTAGGCCCCTTGCAAAGCTGCTGTGAGGGTGGAAGGTGATAACGTATGGACGGCACCTGGCACGAGCAACTGCTGTTTGCAAGCTTCCCTCCCCCTCTCCATTCTAATTAGAGCTGTGCTCTATTATAAAACAACCCAAAGACTAACTTTCAGTCTATGGATTCAGACACACAGTCTTAACCCCAAGACCCTAACTAGGGCTTAGAGCTGGGGGCAACTGCAGGCCAGGTCCACTGAAGGCAGTTGGGGAGCCTGAGTAAGACCCTTCTCTGGTCCAGATCCTTCCTATGGGATCACTTGCCCAAGGCCCCAGGGGCCCAGACCTGTCTCTGGGCACCCTGTTCTGGCAATCCCCTGCCTGTCCGGTTTCTGACCACTTGCCTAGCTCTGGCTGCTGTCTCATCCTCTACCTCCAGCTCCTCCCCCAGATCCTGCCCAGCCTTAACCTCTTCCACTGCCCTGGGGAAGAGAGCAGTTCCAAGACGCTCTCTGCTGCTCCCACAGGCAGATCTTTTCTCTTTCTCTTGTGTGTGTAAAGGCAGCCGATTACACAAATGGATTCCTTTGTGCATCCGTGCACTCAGTCCTAATTTATGGAGGGCCTGCTCCGTGCTCGGCCTCATCTAAGCCTTACGTCAACCCCGCAAAGCCGTTGTTATTTCCATTTGCAGTTGAGAAAAATGGTGCCTCTGGGAGGTTGGGTGAGCTAGTGAGAGTACAGCCAGGACTCACTTCTAGGGCCTGGCTTCGCTATGTGCCAGGCATGGTGGTAGGCGCATCAAAGGGTGTTTGGGGAGGCTCTGCGAGGAGAGCCCTTCCCTGTGTCCATGTGGGTGAGTGGGCAGGAGGGGCAGGCCAGCCCGTCCAGGGAGCTGCAGGTGTTTCACTGCAGCGCTGGCTAAAGCAGCCATCAGCCTGGGGGGCACGCCATTGAGGCACTTAGTGTGCCCTCCTACGGGGCTAATAGTTTGTTTGATAAATGGTTCTGGAGCTGGAAAGAAAAATAATTTGGAAACCACTGTAGTGAAAGATTGGGAGCCACTGGAGAATTCTAAGCAGGGAAGTGACATGATTATATTTGCATTTTAAAAAGGGAGACAAAGACAATTTGGTATAAAAATGAGTCTTCTTAATCACATCATTGCAGCAGACAACTTTCCTCTGGGTGCATTCTCTTCCAGCCTTGGACCACATGCGGGGACTTATCCAATTGTAAACAGAGCCACGCATTCTGCTTTCTTGCTGATGGTCTGCGTCTTCCCATGGCCTTCCTAACGATCCTTTGGGATGGCTCCGAGTTACACCGGAGCAGGGCTGGAGCTTCCCTCACTTATCCCTTCTCTCAGTGTCTGGTATCACCCGGAAGTGCGTGGACGTGGTAACTACTGCTATTATCGTCCCAGTTGCTTCTGATCTTTCTTTTTTATAAACGACAGAAACAAATGTTTGTCCTGGAGCTTTTTTAGTTCCATGTTGACTTCTTCTCTTGGATACATTCCTAGCAATGAGATGCTGGCTCAAAGGTCCTGACTACTTTTTAAAAATGTTTTAATAGACTTTTTTTAGAGTAGTTTTAGGTTCACAGTGAAGTTGAAGTATGAGATTTCCCATATAACCCCTCCCCCACATATGCACAGCCTCCCCCACTATCAACATCCCCACCAGAGTGGTACTTTGTTCCAACTGATGAATCTGCATGGATACATCATTATCCCCCAGAGTCCATAGTTTACATTAGGGTTCACTCTTGGTGTTGTACATTCTATGGTTTTGGACAAATGTATAATGACGTGTAGCCACCATTATAGTGTCATATAGTGTGGTTTCACAGCCCTCAAAATCCTCTACGCTCCACCTATTCATCCCAGCGTCCTCCCCAACCCCTGGCAAGCACTGATCTTTTTTACTGTCTTCATAGTTTTGTCTTTTCCAGAATGTCACAGAGTTGGATTCTTACAGTTTATAGCCTTTTCAGATTGGCTTCTTTCACTTAGTAATATGCGTTTGAGTTTCCTCCACGTCTTTTCATGGCTCATTTCTTTTTAGTGCGGAATAATATTCCATTGTCTGGTTGGACCACAGTTTATTTATCCATTCACCTACTGAAGGACATCTTTCGCTTCCAAGTTTTCGCAATTATGGATAAAGCTGCTATAAACATCCATGTGCAGGTTTTTGTGTAGACATAAGTTTTCAACTCTTTGTGTAAATACCAAGGAGTGTGATTGCTGGATCATATGGTAAGAGTATGTTTAGTTTTGTGAGAAACAGACAATCTGTCTTCCAAACTGGCTGCACCATTGTGCATTCCCACCAGCAGTGAATGAGGGTTCCAGTTGCTCCACATCCTCGTCAGCACTTGGTGTTGTCAGTGTTCAGGATTTTGGCCGTTCTGATAGCATTCTAAATGCTTTTTTGTGCGCTAGATTGCTGAGCAATTTCTTTCCCTTTGTGTCTCTGAGCTGAGCACAGAACTGGCACGGGCCAGCCCGAGGCTGGAGGAGTCTCAGTCCACAGCCACATGGGGATAGGCCTGTGCCACACTGGGAGCATGGGGATGTAGTGGATGCTGTGCTGTTCCCTGGAGATCCCCTCATCAGGCCAACTTGCCCACCCCAAGCCCTGAGAAGGCCAGATGCTCTCGGCTCCCCACTGCCTTCCTCACGGGTAGTTGCCCTCCGCTGTGGGGAAATATCTTGCCCAAGATTAGGCTGGGAGTGGCTGCCTGAGACCAGGACGGGCTGATGCAGGAGTACAGGGCAGGGTCAACTTCTTGCTCTGCCCGGTGCTGCCTTTCTCGTTCCTTACAGTGGACCCTTGACACCTCTCCTCCAAAATGTCTGCGTACCTCCCTCTGCCCTGGAGTCTGCGTCAGGGAACCCAACAGCGGGCAACAAGCAATGCTGATCTTCCAGCTGCTCCCGGTGGGGCTGCAGCCTCAGGTTCCCTAAAGAGCAGACTTGAGGAATGTTCATGCCTGGGGCAGGGTGGGGTGTCAGATCTTCTCTCATTCAGGGGGCTACTTCTTGATCACCTTCTTGTGGAGAAATGGTGCCACGGCCAAGACCTCCTGTGTCAGAGGGGACAGTATACTAGGAGCACATGTAGACAGAAATGCTAAAGGAATAAAAAGAAACAAAGTTTTAGGGCCAGGGCTTTCTGGCCTTTTGGAAAGTGGCATGGCATCATGGAATGTGTGAGGGCTTTGGGTGACCAAATCTTGTTTCTGTCACTGACAAGCCATGTGACCTTGGCCCTGTTGAATGATGTCCTTCCTTGTTCATTTTGTTCCTGTTGGCAATGGCAATGAGGATCCGTCCTCATGGGATTACTGTGCAGATCGAAAGAGCTGTGTTCTGATCACCACCTGGCGTACTGGAGGGGCTCAAAAACTCTCCCTTCGATTCACATCATGTGGTTTGGCCCAACTTCTAATACAGTAGAAAAAGATAGCCAAGGAGGGCCCTTCAGAGGCGCATCTTAGCCCTGGGGCCCTAACCTGGATGGCGACTGCAGACAGACTTCTGTTCTGCTCGGAGCCCTACAGAAGGCATCTTGGTCATCCCCTTTTCTTCTGCATCTTATTTCCAGCAGGTAGAGAGTAAAGCCTACTTTCGAGTTGAAGATTACGTCCCAGCAAGTCTGATTGAGAGAATGAGTGCTTTCCGGGTCCAAGTCGAAGTCTCAGAGAGGCACCGCCTGAGTCCTGTGCTCTGGGGAGAGGATGCTGAGCTGGAGTTCTTGAGGGTGAGGCCTCTGCACTCTTGAGAAGGGGTGTTGGTGTTCAAGGCAATGTGGTCAGCAATCCCCTCCAGAGCCTTCTCTGGGGGCTGGATGTACTCAGACCCGTGAGGAGGTACGAGAAAGGGACTTGAGGCTCTGGGAGGAAGGAAGCTCCATTGCCCTGAGGGGCAAGGAGAGGCTTTTGGAAGCAGGTGGCATTGGAAATGATCCCAAAAGATGGGTAGGATTTAGTGGGCTGGGTGGGGATAGCAGGGCCTTTCTCCCACCTCAAGCTCATGGTCACTTTTCTGTGAGCAGGGTGACCACATTTCTCATAGGCGACATACAGGACAACTGAAGGACAAAATTGGGGTGTGAGGCAAAAGCAAAGCCATTGAGAGACCCCAAGTGTGCAGCCTTCCAGGCAGCTGTCCTTAGCACAGCACAGATGGTGTGGTCCCTGTGTGTGGGCACAGCTCCAGTCCACTGTCTCTTCAGCCCTCGAGCAGAAGCAGCAGCACTTCAGTCCCCCGTGTGTGGGCAGGCACAGAGCCTCCAATGAGCTTTGCTCACACCACAACTTACGCCTGCCGTGGGCTGGGTGCTGTGGGAGCCGGAGACAGAAGGAATATTCCCTGTCCCTAGGGAGTCCCAAGTCTGGTGGGGAGGACAGGCAGGTGTGCAGGACTGTGATAACGGCCTGATGAGAACTATAACAATACCAGGATGGTGTGGTCACTCTATGTCAGGATGGGAGGGAATGGCTGCTTTGCCTGTGCAGAGGGAGCTGGAGGCGCATGGCAGGAGGCATCCTCAGCTCCCCCAGGGCAGATACCTGGCTGGCCTTACAGTTGGGGAGCAGCTTCAAAAGGAAGCTGGGGGATTTATACATTTCTCTGTACAAAATTCTCCCAAGACAGATGGAAATATTCCGTCCATGTTTTCTTGTCTTTAGTAGAGATGAGCATTTGCAAGCAGAACTGCCAAGGCGAGGTCTGGCCTTTTTTTTCGGTTGGTCACTTAGAACTGTCTGTAACACGTAGGGTGCTATAAACCTGCAAGCGTTTCATTTGAGAAACCTCGGCAGAAATGTGCTCACTGCATCCCGCGATCCCGCCGTCACGTGTGTTCCCTGTCAAGAGGATGCAGCATTCCCTTGACAGGGGACAAGTGGGGACTTCAAAGCCATCAGCACACATCTGATGGAGAGTGGCCACAGAGCCACAGAGCCAGTGGAGAGGCCCAGGCCTCAGGCCTGCAGAGACTCCTCCAGGGCTGATGATGCCTGCCCACCTCTCCCCAGGTCCTGGCTTCGTGTGCCGGGCTCACTGTGTCCCTCCCTCCCAGGGTGATTGTAAAGGAAGTCACCATCTTATAAGCAAAAATGCAGGAGACTTTTTTCAGTCTTTGACAGAAAACACTGCATAGATTTGATTTCATTTGCATGCGATCTCAGCTTCAAGGAACACTTGGTTTTGGTGGCTGGTTGAGCTTGCTAACGCTGTGCACGGCTCGTGGTACAGAGACAGGGACTGGAGAGGGCTTGGAAACCCCCGCAGCACATTGTGACCCGTCTTTGTTAAGCAGAGTCCTTTCTTCCATGATTAGAAAAGTAACCATTTGCTCACGAGTCTGCTTCCTAGAAGTGGCATAATTACATTTTGGTGTAGTTATCCTTCTCTCTTTGTTCTGTGCATTCACATGTGTATATGCATATAGATTTAAAATTGGGTTTAAATTATATATGCAGTCATGTATTTTTATAATCCTATCTTACTAAAATTTTGAGATTTTATTTTAAATCAACACATGGTGTATCCTAAATTATTTCTCAGTACTCTGTTGTTTGGCACATAAATTGTTTTAAAGATGGGACTATTTTAAACAATACTGAGATTAGCACTTTTTCTGCATAAGTCTTGAGCTGCATTTCTGCTGAATTCTTTAGGGATGGAAACTCATGAGTGGAATTACAGGAGGAGAGTTAGGAATATTTTAAACATTGTTGATACAGATTGCTAAGACACTCTACGTTACAGTCATTTCTGTGCATTCCTTGTCATCTGTACTAGGTTGTAAATGTTGGGAGGGCCCTGAATCCTCAGAGCCCATCACAGAGCCCAGTTACTCCATAAACAGTCCCTAGGTTATTTCATGATAGCTCCTCGTAGCTCCTCTTTCCCATTATCAGTTGGTGCCTGTTGGTCTCTGGTTCCCTGATGACTAATTTTGCTAGTTCATCATCTCACACTAGAAGCAGACTTGGCAGAAATCCTGTTTGGGTAACTCTGAATAACAGACTCTGTCTGGAAGATTCACAACTACATTAGCCTATTAATTCCAGAACAACACGTTTGAGGTTAATTCAGTGTTTTCCAAACTTTCTCAACTATGGAACCATTTTCCCATATAAGTAGGGGTTGAGATATTCTATTAAAACATTTTCTTTTCTTTTTGCTGTTGAAATCATACTGGTTGTATCCTGTATTTTTCCCCACTGAGCATTATAACATATGTATTCCCCAGATAAGTACAAATGCTTTGAAAATATCTTTTGTAAAGGCTGCCTGATAAACCCTTTTAAGGTGGTACTACCTTTAGGAAATCATTTATCTCAGGGAGCCAGTCCCCCCAACCCAGTGTAAGTCTGCACTGAACATCGCTGTGAGAAGGGTTTGTCTTGATTATTCAGTGCATCGTCTTAGGACAGATTCCCACCAGTGGAATTTTAGGATATGAATTGTTGTGAACCTCTTGATGAATATCCAGAAAAAATCTATTTGTTCCAACCGTTTTCAGTCCAACAAGGGTGCTGCATGGGCTGGGAGCCAGGAGAGCCTGGGTCCAGTCTACACCTTGCTGCTCACTGTAGGGAGAAGGAGAAATAGTGAGATGGCCCTAACAGCATGGAGATGAAGTCACCTGTTGAGAGGAAAACCAGCAATAGCCACGCAGAACAGAGGAAGAGAGGTGCCACAGAAGACTCTCTAGCAGAGCATGGAGACGTAGATAATGTTACTTATTTTTTTACGGATTGAAGATGCCTTGACAACATTACATATATTCACTCATGTTTCCAGACTTGATAGAAACTCTGTATTCAAGTTGTTAAGATTGAAGACTCAGAAGCAAACAGACTCGTATTTCCATTCCTGGCTCCCAAGCGAGAACTTTGGTGGATTATTAACCCCTCTGTGCCTCCATTTTCTCGTGTGAACAGAGATCGCTACAGCTGTCTCTCATAACCGCTGTGAAGATTAAATGAAATAATGTGTGGGAAATGCTTAGAAGGGTGCTTTGCCATTTTAAGAATTTTGTGGCTCCAGTGACTTCAGTATCACGTCCCTCTCTATATAATTAAAAATGAAATAAAAAGTACAAATTAATACTAAACAATTAAAACACGTAAGCAGGTCTGGCAAAGGCATCTTTAATAATGACTGCTTTAATGCTTTAACATTTCTTCTTGGAAATATCACATCAAATTCTTTAAAAGAATTTACCTAATTATTTTGGGGTGGCCCTGCTTTGTCATACCTTAAGCACATGCCTAATCCAGCCATTGGCTAGTTCAGATCCACGGCTCAATAAATATTGTTTTGGATGATGATGATGATGATGCTGATGGTGCCAATGATGACAGGGTCTCTCCAAAGGTAAAAGAAGGAGGCCCAGGGTCCAGAAACTTAATCCAGATCATGTGAAGAACTGTTGGCTCTGCCGGCAGTGTAACCTATCCGTAGAGATTATTTATCAACAGAAGGAGAGAGATTAGCAAGTAGTCTGAGAAAGGAGCTCTCAAAAGCCATAATGTGTTTCTGTTTTTGTGACTTTGCCTGGCGGTGAGAGAGATGGGACAGGACATGGTGCACCCTGTTGCTGGGTAGAGATGGGACAACTGATCTCACCAATGAAACCCTTCAGAGAGGGTTTCAGATGCCTGGAGCAAGGTGTCCCTGCTGTGAGTCCAGGTGCATCAACCTTCTGATGAGGACTGGAGTCTTCCAGGTGAAGATGAGGATGCTAGAGACCAAGATAGAGACATGACTACCACTCAGACATAACGACATTTGCATTAGATTTATACTCTAATATCTGACGAATTTGGTTGGCCTGATGCAGTCCCCAGCTCTGACTGACCATCAGGCCCCTGACAAAATTCAGTCTCCTAACCTGGTAAACTGAGGACAGCCCTTGGGCTGTGGGGACCACTGAGGCACTGTCACACAGTAAGAAATGCCAGTGATTGGTCGTTTTTCTCTGCAGCATGTTCATGGCTCATCTTGCTTTAACAGTGATGCTAACCATCTGAAAGCTTGCTTTCTGTGCTTTTTCCATCTGTAACTGAAGGGGTTGGACCAGATAATAAAGCAGTAGACTTTGATTGACAGGATTGGGAAAAGGAATCCTTTACCTTGGCATGTCCCAGAAGAATCTGAATTCTAAAAACTTGTTCAGAATATTATTATGTTGCTGTATCATTTTCATAATAACTGTACTCCAGGTGTTGTATTAGGTACTCTGTGAAAAAAGATTCCTTGGGTTAAAAAACTAGAAAAATGCTCTCATATCAGAGGTGCAGAGAAATTCAGTAGTAAGGAGATCTGTGTAGCTCAGTGTTTCCCAAACTTGTTTGGCAATTCTACTCTTTTTTTTAGAACATCTGAAGGTATTTTTCATGGCATAGTTTGAAACCCTTTATTTCACACCAATGTGCCCGTCTCTTCTAAATGGGCCTTTTTCTTGCTCCAGGTCACTCAGCAGCTCCCGGAGTACGGTGTGCTGGTTCATCGAGTTCTCCCAGAGAAGACAAGGCCAGAAGGGGAGATGGCCTTGGGGATCTGTGCCAAGGGGGTCATAGTATACGAAGTGAAAAGCAACAGCAGAATTACAACTTTACGGTTTCAGTGGAGAGAAATCTGGAAGATTTCGACTTGCGTGAGTGTAGCTCAGTTGATCAGTGACCCATGCTTCATGTTCCTTTGATCTGTTGCTCCTGTAAAGGAGCAAAGGGGCAGGTGATATTCTCCTAGCCAGATAAGCTCACAGCCTGTCAGCTAACCTACTCCAATGGACTGTGGCGTATTTGGAAGAAGTCTAACAGGGGACTTGAGAATCCCCAGGAGGCTACCATCCCTTGCCCTTCTCTACCATCCCTTGCCCAGTCCTCCCACACTCCCGTGGACAGCCATCGGCCTAAAGGGCTACCTTTTCCCTCTGAGTAAAATTCTCTTAATTTGGAGAATCCACAGATGTTGAGAGCGAGATGGAGGTGGGAAATGGGGCAGGAGGGTGTACTACAGGTGCGGTGGAGTCTGCAAGGTTTTGAAACGTTTTCCTTGTATTTTCATTTTCACTTTGCACACAGTGTGCCAAGGCATCCGACCTGTCTCCCAGGGGCCACGGGTGTGTTACGGGCCACTGGGGACCATAAACCTTTGATAGCCGTTGGAAGTTTCAACGCCTTTTTGTAAAAACAAAAAAAATCCCTACTAAAGTACAATGTTTGGAATTGTATTGGAACATCATTTGTTTGAGTATTGATACTTCCTGAATTTAGTTACAATAAATTTGGCATCACAAACATCGTGCGTGTCCCCACTGCAGAGAGTGCCCTAGTAGCTAGTCTACCTGCCTGTGCTGTGGACCATTGCAGGCAGGAAGCCATCCCTCCAGTGAAGAGTTCATCATAAAAAGTAAAGTTCTTCGACTTGCGGCCCAGGAGAAAATTTAGTTTTTCTTTCTATTTAACTTTCTCTTATGGTTTTAAAATGTTTCCCACTGACTAGATTGCTGTTTTTGTTATCATTTTCTGATACTAGAGTTTCCGAAGTAGAACATAATTGGTTTTATTCATTTTCTCAATGTTTCTTTTGTTTCTTCCGTCTTGACTGTTGAAGTTAATGTATTGTTAAGGTATGATTCGTGATAGAATTTCATAATAAAGTGGGTTTGTCTTTAGGAAAAAAGCTGGCATCCAAAAATAAATAATTGAGTATAATTTAAGTTCATTAAAATAGCCTTTATGATATCAGGAAACTGATGTTTTCCCCAATTTTTGACCATATCTAAAAGTAAGTCATATTAGTATTTGTGAATTTTTCAGAGTTTTAATGGATCAAATTACTTTAATTCAATTGAAAGAATATTTGAAGAATTTTAGTTATTAAATTTATTCAATACTGTTGCATTGCTTCCTATTTTCATCTCATGTTTAATTGTTCACAATTTCCAAAGTAATTTGTTTTAAAACATTTGTAAAAATGCAGATAACCTAAAAAGTAATTTTGAAAAAGAGCATTTTTGGAAGCCGTAAAGTTTACAGTCCCCTTAAGTGAGTACTTTATATTTAAGTTGGTTTAATTTTTACAGATTTTTTTCCCCACAACCATAGACAATTTCTTGATTAAAGCTGGAAAGTCATCATGTTCACAAGACAGACTTAATAGCTTAAAAAACCTTGTTGCTAATTAGGATTTGCATGCCCTGACGACCACCCTCTTCCTCAGCGTGAATGTCTTTTTTTATGGAAAAGTCATCACGTGAAGTAATGTCACCTGCTGCTTGCCACAAAACAAACCAGGCATCTCACACAGAAATGACTTGAACTCTTCATTCTTCTAGACACAAAATGGGGAACTCAGTGCATAATACAAGAATGAGCTCAGGAAGCAGGTTTCAAATTTGCCTAATTAATAGTGCAAGCCAAAATCCTTCAAACAATTGCAGACATTCATCTTGCCAGCCTGGAGAGAACTAGCAAAGGAAATAGAGAAGAATGCCATCTTCAAGAATATGATGTGTAGATGCATTGGCAGCCTATCTGTGACGGAGACAACATCAATCCAGATTAGTCAATGGAGAAAGTGTTGGTTGTAGAACGATGAACTTACCCATGTTAGTAACTGTTCTCGGTTATTAGCAGTAGTTCAAATGTCTGAAGAGCAAGGGGTGAAAGCAGGGGGAGGATACAGGCTTCTTTGCTCTCTTTAAGAAAAATAATACAACGTTCCAAACACAAACTATGGTATGAAAGTGAATATTCACTTAGAGTGAGAAAAGAAATCACCACAACTTGTGAATTTTAAAAAGTTGAGCAAGTACTGTGAAATCACGAAAGCTCCCCAAATGATATTTTTATTAATTAACTCCCTGAGAAACTCTATGATTCTTTTTTTCCCTTCAAATTTTTGGTGGCATACGCTCTGATTACTTTTCCATGTGATGACACTTCTGTAATATCATTTTCTTTAGAGAGAATAGAAATACGATTTAGTCTTTCTTCTAGCATGGCTGATTGAAAGTTATTTTTATTATTGATAAGATGCATAAAATATGCAGCTTTGCACAGAGACATCCTTGCTCTTTGTAGTGCTGCTACAGGTTTCTGTGCTACAAACACAGGAAATCTAATAAATTGTTTTGTGTGATTCCCATCAAAAAAGGAAAAGTATTGTGTGGTGTATTGATAATGCAGTATTTGCAATATAAAGTATACCCCTGATAGGAAAGAACTTCCACTTGACTGGGGGTTTTTGAGAATTAGATTGCAGTGTTTCATTTTTGATGATTGAAAAAATTTCCCAGAGACTGGCCTCTGGCTCTGTACATTCCAAACCCTCTTCCCCTCCAGCACGGACCCCACATAATTCTGGTGGCGGGTATTGTGGGGCATGGTCAATTTCATATGGCCACTGGCCCTATATCTTTATGCTGAAACTTTGGTGAGTTGGCCCAATGGACGGAGTATTCTGGGATGGCTGGCAATGAACTATTGCAGAAGAGACTTCAAACAATGTAAATAAATCCCACCGAATCTATACTAAATGTATCCTCACTTCAACTTCTCCTTAGCGAGATCTCCTTCCCTGCCTATGGTGAGAATTGGGAAGGAGCTAGAATCGAAAGAAGAGTCATTGGTCTTAACTGTTTGTGGCAAAAGCATCTTACTTTCCACATCTTGCAAGAACATGTGAAGACATTCCCAGAGTCCCCTCAGCTTCATTAGCTTCCTGGCAAATGTGCCTCTGGAGGAATATTATTGTTCTGCAAAGGTGTATCAAACTGAACAAACAAATTAGCATGTGAACAAATAGCAACAACAATAAAACTACCGGGGATGAAGTATTTGAAATGGTAAATCACTGCTTTGAAACAGACGTGATGTTCCGGAAGTACCAAGTATGTTTGTGCCTCAACAACAAGGGTGTAAATAGGTCCTTCGTGTTTGTGCTGAAAACCCTGATATTCAGGTTATATGTCATCTTGTTCACAGAGCAGCTTACACGTGGGAAAGTTTGCCTGCAGATATGAATTTCCCATTAAATGATGTTATCCAAGTGGAAAAAAATCGAAACCACTGCAGTCAAGACTGTTTTCAGATTCATGGCAAGAAATGGAATCAGATTTCCACTCTCTGTGGTTTTTAATACCTTAGAGCATTGGTGTCCAAAAGGAGAGTTTTGCCAAGAGTTTATAAGCTGAAGAAAGATTGGGGTGTGTGTGTGCGTGAATGATTCTCTCTTTTCAGATTGTTAAAGAACAGTTATTAGATTTAAAAAAAGTACTTATCTTTTTAATATCTGAGTGGACTTATTATAAAATTATCAAGACTGTATGAAAGCATATCAGTGTGTGTTGACAAAGTAGATGTATTCCAAGCCAATATTCAACTTTGGATAAGTGTGGATAAAGTGATCACCTAGTGAAGTTTAGGCATAATTATAATTTGAATGCTAAAGAAGAATTATTAAGGCTAGTAAGGCAGCATCTATGAATGTTTGAAAAAATACATTATTTAAAATAATACTAGGTATGGTATAGTTCAACTGGATCCAAAATCCATTCACATTAGTATAAGGAGGTTCAACATTTCATTTGTCAATAAAAGAAAAGAATATTTAGAGAATACTCAAATTATCTAAAATTAGGTTAATGGTAAAAAGGAGTTTCTCAGAGGAAAAGCAATGAATGGTTATCTGCCTTTTGTTAACATCTGACAGT
Source organism: Tapirus indicus (assembly GCA_031878705.1). Classification (NCBI taxonomy): domain Eukaryota; kingdom Metazoa; phylum Chordata; class Mammalia; order Perissodactyla; family Tapiridae; genus Tapirus; species Tapirus indicus. The sequence continues at coordinate 80,958,143 of CM062921.1, forward strand.
GTGAATGGAGTTTCTTAGAAATGGTGACAATCATGAATTAAAAGGGATCAGCATTAAAGAAGATCAGGCATAAACCCTGTATTTACAAAGTGATTTTTTTTTTTTTGGTGAGGAAGATTTGCCCTGAGCTAATGTCTGTTGCCAATCTTCCTCTTTTTTTGCTTGAGGAAGATTAGCCCTGAGCTAACATCTGTGCCAGTCTTCCTCCACTTTGTATGTGGGCTGCCACCGCAGCATGGCTGATGAGTGGTATAGGTCCACGCCCGGGATCTGAACCTGCGAACCCAGGCTGCTGAAGCAGAGTGCCCCGAACTTAACCACTGTGCCATGGGGCCAGCCCCTATAAAATGATCTTTATAGGAGCAAGCTCAAGTTTCTTATTGAAATATCTAGAATATCTAGAATAGAGATTTCATATGAAAGTTATAAATAAATTCATATTTAATATTATCTCTATTAGTTTATATTTGATTGCTCTTATTAGAATTATATATTGCAAAAAGTTATGGATTTTTTCCACAAAGCTGCATATAGATAACCCCCTGGAGATAATACTCTCATCCCAGTGAGCTGTACAGATTTATCACTTTGGGTGTGGGCCTTGAGGGTATAAATGTGGGAGGCGTTTCTTGGTGATGTGACCTCAGTTCCTGCTGTGTTCTGAGAGTTCTTCATCTGCTTCCTCATCTGCAGAATAAGGACGATAATAGGGCATCCTGCATTGTGTAGCTTTGAGGACGAAATGAATTAATATCCAGAAAGCACTTAGAACAGAGCCTGGCCCATATAGCAAAAAATACGAGGATACATACGGTGCTTTTGTCTTTCCTATAACCCTGCTAGCTGAGATTTAGTCTGCAACTTCTGGAAGTTTGTACGGTGAAAACTGTAGGTCTATTTAATGGCCTTTCAAAATGCACACTGAGGATTATGTTCACTTCTTGCTAAGGGCCAAGTGTGTACCTGACTCATTTTTTTTTCTTTTCACCCAGCACACTCCTTGGCAGATAGCAATTGACCCATAAACAAACATTTGATTTATGAATGAAGGAAAAAATAAAAAGAGGGATTTTCTTTAATCTAAGAAAAAAATACTGGTCCATAGACAGCATCTGTCATATGCTTCTGGATGCCTAGTAATTGATATCGAACCGAGGGCTCCAGCATTTACTTACTCTCTGGACAGCGTGCTTCAGTGGATGGGTAAGGATGGTCAACAGAAAAGTCTGTTTGTTTCTTTCAGCGAAAGAAGTTCACCATCACAAGCAGCATCACGGGGAAAAAGCACACGTTTGTCACTGATTCAGCCAAGACCTGCAAATATTTGTTGGGCCTCTGCTCTGCCCAGCACGGGTTCAATGCTCGGATGAGCTCACCCCAAGTTGCAGCTGGTGAGTAGACAGATATTCGCAACCTCCAGTTTGGCAAGTTGGTTATTTTGTAAAATAATTTGTAAAATCGATACAATTGACCCAGAAACCTTTAAAGAGTTTTAAATCTCCCTGATAACTAAGGAAATACAATTAAAATGAAATACATTTTTTTCTTAGATTGGTAAATTCTAAGATAAATAATATTGGGAGAGTAAATTGATACAATCTTTCTAGAGTGCAATTGGGAATATATATCAAAAGCCTTAAAAAACTCCATGTCCTTTGGGTCTGTAATTTTACTTGTAGAGAGATATTTATCCAAAGGTAATAAATAGAGAAGTACACAAAAGTTTATGCTCACAGGTGTTCACTAGAACATTATTTATAACAGTGACCATTTGGAAGAAACCAAAGTATCCAAAAACAGAGGACTAGTGAGATAAACCACAGCACATCTATATAATTTAGACATTCAAATCAGTTTTTGGAGAATGATGATGTGTGAAAGTGTAAATGGTAGGGTGCTAAGTGAGGAAAAGCAAGATATGAAACCATATCTAGCACTGTCTGTGATGATGGAAATATCTACACCATTCAGCATGGGGGTCACTACCAGTGTGGACCTGTTGAGCACTTGAAAGGTGGCAAGTACCACTGAGGAACTAAATTTTTAATTTTCTTTAATTTTAGTTAACTTATATTTAAATGTAAATGGCCACATGCGCCTGCTGTATTGGCTAGCACAGATATAGACACCTTGATAGCAATTTGGTTAATTTTAACATGTTGTAAGACAGGAAAGAAAGACTATGGAAATGAGCTGCACCAGAACACCTTTGTGAGTTAGGTGTGCAAGCATGATTGTTTGCTCTTCTGTATATTTTTTCAGTATTTATCAAACTTTTCACAATGAATGTGTATTACTGATATAATTAGAAAAGAGACTATTAGTTAAAATGAGGCTACACATCACAGAAGACAAGTTCATATTTTTTATTTAGGAAGTGCTATGGAACCATTTGTTATTGTTATTTGTACTTTTCCCAGGCATTACACTAAGTCCTTACACAAATTATCTCATTTATACTCATAACATACTGATTTCCCAAACTGCAGTTGTCAGGTGGCCCGATGAGGCAGGGACCAGCATTACCGGCGGAGCAAACTGAGGTTTGGAGAAGTTAACGTGCCAGCTGGTTGGGGGTGGGCTGAGATTTGAACCTGTGGCTCTCTGAGCCGGATGCCTGTGCCCTTCACCCCTGCAGTACGGCCTTCCATAACCTGCCAGAACATGGGATTTAGGACCAGAGAGATTTGGCGTTGAGTGCTGGGTTTCTCACATTGGCTGTTGATCTCTAAGCACTCTGTCTTTGGTTATAAAGGGGAAGAATATAACATAGTGACTTCAGCCTTCCTGTTCACAGAGTGGTCTCTGCATGTGCATCACCTGGGAGCTTGCAGGGATGCAGAATCTCAGGCCCCACACAGACCCACTGAACCAGAGTCTGCATTTGAAAAAGAACCCATGTGATTTGGATGCACATAAAAGTTTGAGAACCCCTGGCTTGGAATGTGGCCCCTGGGCTCCAATAGACTGGGGACAGTGCCACTTACTAGCTGCATGACCTTGAGCACTCACTTGCCCTCTCTGAACCTTGGTGTCCTCCACTGAGCACACTGGCCATGTCTGCGCTCCGGTGGGACAGTGCGTGTGATGGTTCTAGCTCCACATCTGGCGTTTGTTGCTCAGTGTGAGTTGTCATGGCAGCTCCTGCTCGTGGGGGTTTTGTTTGATGATGGCCAATTCACATGCGGTCCCGGAACGGGGCATCAACTGGAAACAAAATCTCCGAGCATTCGGATGCAGAACCAAACACAGAAAATAAAGGTGGCATATTATTTGCTGCAAAACCAAATGAATATCTAAATATTTCATTGAAACCTCAGGGTGGCGGTTCTAGGATGTTTCCAGGGAGCAGGAGACAATGAATGTAAATTAATTATATCTTACCTGCTACTGCTGAGATACAGTGAGAAATGCCGTCAGTATTGCTTTTATTGCCTGATATCAGTGATTGTAAAATATCTATAAAGACTCCACAGGCTCTCTTGTGAAATTAGTCCTTCTCAGCCTATTTTGCTCATAATGTACTGTTTTCTCAAACTGCAGCATCTACCATTATAGGAGTTTTCAGGAATCTAATATTTGCAGTAAAAGGATTATTTTAGACAATTTTTCTTTTTGGCTGGGTTGATGCTATTTGCTATTTTATTTTTTTCCAGTTTTATTGAAATATTATTGACATATAAAGTATGTAAGTTTAAAGCGCACAGTGTGATGATTTGATACACTTATGTGTTGTAAAATGATCACCAATAAGGTAGTTAACACCTCCATCCCCTCACGCGATTTCCAGTGTTTTTGTGCTCATAACATTTAAGAGCTCCTCTCTTAGCAACTGTCAAGTATATAATACAGCATTGTTAACTATCGTCTCCATGCTGTACATTAGATCCCTGGAAGTTATTCATCTTATAGCTGGGAGTTTGTACTCTGACCAGTGTCTCCCCATTTCCCCCAACCCCCAGCCCCTGACAACCACCATTCTACTCTCTATTTCTATGAGTTCAGCTTTTTTTGATTCCTCCTGTAAGTGAGAACATTCAATATTTATCTTTCTCTGTCTGACTTATTTCACTTAGCATAATACCCTCAGGGTCCAACCATGTTGTCTCAAATGGTAGGGTTTCCTTCCATTTCATGGTGAATAATATTCCATTGTATATATATATATATTTTCCATTCTTCTGTTGATAGACACTGAGATTGTTTCCATGTCTTGGCTATTGTGAATAATGCTGCAATGAATGTAGGGCTGCAGATATATCTTTGGGGGTGATGTTTTCACTTCCTTTGGATAAATACCCAAAAGTGGAATAGCTGGATCATATAGTAGTTCTATTTTTAACGTTTTGAGGAACCTCCATACTGTTTTCCATGGTGGCTGCACCAATTTGCATTCCTACCAACAGTGTACAAAAGTTCCCTTTTCTCCACGTCCTCACCAGCACTTGTTATCTCTTGTCTTCTTGGTGTGAGATAGCCATTCTCACAGGTGTGAGGTGATATCTCGTTGTTTTGATCTGCATTTCCCTAGTGACTAGTGACATTGTGCACCTTTTCGTATACCTGTTGGCCATTTGTATGTCTTCTTTGGAAAAATTAGACAATTTTTCTTTGCCTTTTAAAAACTTTCTTCATATTAGCAACTCTCTCTGCGGACGCCATTTTCAATGACTGCATCCAGCCGAGAGCCGGCCATCTCCATCTGCTGGCCACACACAGTCCACAATCTCAGCGTGTCCGCAATTGATCTCATCCTCCCGTACAACTCCCACCACTGTGATCTTTGTCTTGTTCGACTGAAACCACCCGTGCACCCTGCAAGAAACTGGAAGGGTCTGGACCTGCACCCTCTTTTCCCACCCCCCCTGTCACCAAATGCTCTCAAATGGGAGTCACATCCCCTCTAACTCGTCCTGCTCTCAGCCTTCACAGTGACCTTTCAGAAGCACAAATACACTCATATTCTTCCACACTGACAGTTTGTCAGTGGCTCTCTGCTGCCTGCAGGGACAAGCCCAGACTTAGGATGGTATGTCGGACTCTTCCCAATCTGCCCCAACCCTGACTTATTTCTTGCCATGACTCCTCCGCTCTGCTCTCCACCTGTACTGCATGCTGGCTTGCACGTTGCTGAACACATGGGGATGGCTCAGGTTCTGGGGCCTTTGTGCTCAGTGTGGCCTCTGCCTGCAATGCTGTTCCTGCCCCTTTCTAGGCTCAGACCACCAAGATAGTTTGTTCCAAGAATGAATTCCAGGACATCCTCCTCTATAGCTCTCTTGATTGACTGCCCCATCCTCCCTTCCCAGGTGGAGTTAACCACTCCTTCTTTTGTGTAGACTGTCTTCTCACCTATACTATTCTGCCACTTTAATTTGTGCATACATCTGCCTCCAGTCTGCAGTAGACTGGGAGTTCCTGCAGGGCAGGAACAACGTCCCACTGCCTTTACAGCTCTAGCCTGGAACAGAGGCGTTGTCTAGTGGAAAATGGTCAATACATGTTTTTTGAATGAATGAGTGGATGATTACTGTGGAAATACAGTCATTTGCTTCATCATTCCCCTATTTTGGTTCTAAGTTTGCTTTTCATTTTTCAATATTATAAATAATATTGCAATAAACATCATTGGAAGAAACAGATTTCGGTATTTTGTATTATTTCTTTATGCTAGATCTTGGAAGTGCCATTGTTGGGATAAAGGCTGGGGCATTTTTAAGGCCCTTGCTGTTTCCCTGAGCATCATTCACATGCCCAGGATCAGCCTGCTGTCTCGTTGCATCCTTGCTGGCATAGACAATATCATGTTTATCTTTGTTCATTTGATAGATAAAAATGATTTCATGCTGTTGTTGCATTTTGCATTTCTTTGATTGTTGAGAAGTTGAACATTTTCCAGTGTTTCTTAGTCATTCTTCTGTGAATTGTCTCAACAAGCATATTACTTTATAGATACATTTGGTCCCCTGGGGAGAGAGAGAAATCACTGAACTTTCACAAGTGCATAATTTCAGGACTAAATCAGGCAGGATCTGTCAGCATTGCAGAGGGGGGCCTGTGGGTCTTTTCTCAGCCCTTTCAAATGGTGCCAGGTGGCTGCAGGAATGCTCTCGGCCCATCCATGAACTGGAACTGTAAGACTCTGCAGCTTTGCAGCGGGCTGCCCAGGGTCTCACCCTGCTTCCCATTTCCTTTTCCTCATGGCCCTGGGCTCTGGATGGCTCCTGTGCCCTTGAAACGCTGTAACTAACTTGGACTTCAGCCCTTGCCATCCAGACCGATTCAGACATTTGTCAACTTCCGTGGTGCCACAGTTATGCTGTGAGTCACTCATGGCCAGCGGACAGAAACCATCCACTGTCCTCGGCATATCAGTGGCTTTGGGATATTCTTGGCATCTCTTCCTTCCGTTCCTGAAAGGTTATCAGATCTTGGCTGTCCTAGCTACCAATGAATCCTCCCAGCGCCGGTTGTCTGCCTGACTGAGCCGCACTGAGCTGAGACCTAGTGCTGGTAGTAACACTCCCCTCCAGCCCCAGCAGCCGCCTCCTGCGTGCTGAGTGCCTGCCATCTGCGCCCTCACTCCCTGCCCTCACCGTGTGGCCCCTGTCCTCTTAACAGGGCTTCCTCCTCAGGGTCCTGGTGCTCTCCAGCTTCTTCCTGGGGTCAGTGTCCTGCCCGGAACCCAGGCCCTTGGGGCCCTCACTCCTCTGCTGCCATCCGAGAACGCCCCTCCCCCAGGGGGCAGCCCCTCCCTCCTATCCCCCCAGCCTCTGTACAAAGGCTTCCTTCAAACCCGCTAAATCTCTGAGCTGAGACTCCGCCACTACCATCCCTCCCTAGAGTGTCCCCCTGTGGGTATTAACATCCACCCAACTAAGCCGAAGGTCACTGTCCTCTGGGCCCCGGTCATCAGAAGGCTGAGCGTGCCTCTGGTGAATTGCCCATGCTGCCGTCTTTGTCACCATGTCCTCGGCACTTTGATTTTTGGGCGTGGACTATGGAGTCAGCCGACTTGAGTGTGAGTCCTGCTCGACCCTCACCAGCCCTGGGACTTTGAGCAAATTATTAACTCTCTCTTAGCCTCACGTTTCCTCATCTGTAAAGTGGGTCTAATAATCTCTAGTCCGCAGCATTATTGTGAGGATGAGTGACAGTGCAGAAAGCGTGCCTGCCACTGGGCCTGGCACGTGATGGGCATCAGTCAGCATGAGCTACTGGTGTCGACGCTACCGTTGTTGTTGCTCTGCGTTGGAACAGGCCCCAGGTCTGGAGTAAGACACTGTGCAACTTGTGCAAAAGCTGCAGGTCATATTCAAATTCCTTAGATCCTCTTTCCTTCCTCGCTCACCGTGTGTGAGTCATGGTGCCAAATGCTTCATAGACACAGAAAGAGCTCAAAAAGCATTTTTTAAAGACTACCTTTTTCAGTGGGCACAGCCTTGGCCATGATCCAGCCACCATGGTAGTAAAGGGGGGGGGGTGTCTGCTTGAAGAAATAAACGCCCACAGACACTCTTGCAGTGGAGGCACTTCATGCGCTTTAGATATGTGCACGCACACACACAAACACACACACACAACCAGAGCCACACAGGCGCCATGTGCCCGAGCATTCTTTCCTTCTCAGTTTTAGCAGGGAGCAGATGGTCGGAATATAGTCATCATTTTCCTTCTTCAAAATGCAAATCAGGCTTTGTATAAAGCCTAGTTTGTTTATGGGATCTATCAAATCCCGATTTCTCATGAAGGACACGGATTGTGAAGTGGTGAGAGTCACTCAGATCTGTGGTCTCAAGTTAGGGACCCCACTGGAGTCATTGTTACATCTCCTGCATGGAGGGACAAAGGGAAGCATCAATGCTGGAGGACTCAACACATCTGATGTGTATTTGCATTTCAGAACATGGGACCTTAACTTAAATATTATCACCAGGGAAACTAAGCTGTGTGGAGATTACGGATTATATTCCGTGGGGCAGAGCCTAATCTGGCAGTTTGCAGACCTGTGTGTTATGGCAGCATTTGTGAGGACAGTTCTATAAAGGCAGCGAGCAGAGCGGATGGTGGCAGTTAATTTTATATGAGGCTCTGCTGGCGCCATGCCATTCCCGGGAATGTTCTTGGGTCGGAGTCCTGTCAGCTCCAGGCGGAGGGAGAGCATCTCGTCCCTTCCCTCTTGTTTCTGTGGTTTCTTTCATCAGCGAGTGCTAATTAGGAGGACTTGTGTTCTTAGGGCTAATCACAGGAACTCCACGAGGTAGCAGGAGGAGAAATAGCAGGCCTCTCAGTGCAGAGAAAGGAAAGCGAGAACAGAGCCTGGGGCCTGGGATGTATTGCTGCCACAAGAGTGATGGAGCCAGCGTCATTCTGCTGTGTATTTATGTTTGTCTTTTCTCCCAAATTTCAGACCATGATAAGTGTGTGCAAATGGCCAATCTGAGTCTTGCACACCTGGCCCAGTCCAAGCCTCTCTCTTGGATTCAGAGATTGTCGCGCTCAGAGAACGCGCTGTTTGCACCCAGGCTGGAGGACCGCCCTACAGGAGGCCTACTGCGCACGTCACTGGATGACTTCGCTGGGGAAACCAGCAAGGAGACAGGGGCACAAGCAATCAGAGGCAGGTGGGTTTGACACGTCTGTTCACTGGGTCCAAACCACCAGGGACTTGGTGCTTTGGAGTGATCTGTACCTGAGGAAATTGTTTAGAGGATGTCAGATGTCTAAGGGAAGTATACATTCATTGGATAACTATCAACTAATTCCAGAGATTTCCTGAAGGCAAGCTATGGGCGAAGTCTGTGCTAACTACTGTAGAGCAGACTTCCCATCCCCCTACTATGTTGCTTCTGTCTTTTGGTGGAGAAAGAACTAGGTGGTGATAGTAGACTGAAGAGGACAAAATGAACAAGTTGCAATAAGCCTGTTTGGTCTTGTCATGAGCCAGGTACTGTCCTAAGCACTTGCACACATCAACTAATTTAACCCTCACATCCCTGGGAAGTAGTTTCTGCTGTGCTCACAGTTCTACAGGGAAAGAAATGGAGGGTTTGGGATTTGAACACGCACAGCTGGCCCTGGAGTCCCTACTCTTAACCTGCACACTATGCTACTTTCTCTATTAATGGGGTGCTTGTAATTTAATTAGCAAGTGAAAATAATGAGCTTATAAATACAACTTTACATTATCACACAATGATCCATACATTTAAAAATAGCCTAGGAGTTGGATTGCACTTACATTGCAAGTTATATAAATAGCAGAGATTCACAGGCAGTACCTGACCAGGGAAAGTTGCTGAAGGAGCTGTCTTTTGGATGAGTTAAACACCTGCTTCAGCTAGAGGAGATGGAAGATTCATTTGAACTGTGATATATATATATATCTCTTAAAGTAATTCTTAGGAGATTACTGCCTCAAATTCTTTTGATGTAAATAAGCATCACCATGCACTGCAAACTCAATCTGTAGTGATGAAGCAAAACTGTCGGTGTGTCTATTGCTGTGTAACAAACTACCCCAAAGCACAGTATCTTAAAACAACATCTATTTTGTTGTTCTATTTCACAATTTTCTGGGTTAGAAATTCAGGCAGGGCTTATCTGGGTGATTCTTCTGCTTCACGTGGTATGGACTGGGGTCACTTGGTGGCACTCAGCAGGACTGGTCTGGAGGCTCCAGGATGGCATCACTCACGTGCCCAGGCCCTTGGTGGGGACAGCTGGGATGGGAGCTCAGCTGGCTCCTCTGACTCCCTGTATAGTCTCAGGCCCTCTCCACGTGGTGCCTCCAGCCAGGTAGTCAGGCTTCTGTGTGGCAGCTCAGGGCTCCAAGGGCCCAAGGTGAGGCTGCCAGTCTTCTTAAAGGCAGAGCCTGGAGCTGGCACACTTCTGCCATACTGTTTTGGTCAAAGTTGTCACAGGTCAGCACAGATTCAAGGACCACAGAATTAGACTCCATCTCTTGATGTAGGAGTGTCGAAGAATTTGTGGTCACTCACACTAATAGCACTTTATAGTTTAAAAGGCTGAAGAAGCCGTGACAGACTCAAGGGCACCTCGAGAATGTGTTGACTTCCTAAGGATGGCTCCTGTGACCTGCGAGTGGTCACAGTGACGCACAGTGGGGGCTTTGCAGCACTGCCTGGCGGCCAGCCTTCTCAATAGGAAGCTGAATTAGAGTCCTCAATAAGCTCTGCTCTGATGTTAGTTTACGGATGCCAAATTTTCACAACCTCACTAACTCACTTCAGAGGTTACCAGAAACCCTCACATGGGAAGAGGAACCTGGGGCCCTGTCATCAGAAAGGGCCTCAGAAGCACAGCCGGAGACAAGGACTCGGGTGCAGGTGCTTTTGTGGAGGTGATGCCAGGAGGCAGGAGTGAGGAGGGAGGGTGAGACAGGGAAGGAGGGAAAGTCAGAGAAAGGGGGGTGCTGTCATCAAGGTAGCTGTCTTGGGCAATCAGTGCACAATGCCAATGAGAAGTGTATAAAAGGCCTTCCAGAATCATCCGTCTGAAGGACAGGAGGGTGGACACGTGCACCGGCTCCCATCCCCCTATGGTGGAGGTATTAACTCTCCCATACTTTTTGGGCAAGGTGAGGGTAGTGGGGGTGGGGGGCACCCAACATGTACAGGAAGCTCTAGGGCAGAAAGAGGACTGAATCTGAGGCAGGATGTTGTCAGTGCCAGCTGAGCCCGAGCTCACATGGAACTGTGGCGAAGTCTGGGGTGGGCCCAGGGCTGACGTCCCTCCAGCTCCGTCCATCTCTTGACATGGATGAGATGTTTGGCATTTCTGCTGTGCTGGTGCAAAGATCACACAACCGAGGATCCCCTTCAGACAGGGTTCTGGAGCGAACCCAGGGTTTGAAGTCCATGACCCATACCTGCTCAGCTGCCTGCTGCTGTGTGATCTTGAGCAAGTTATTTGACAGACCTGTGCCTCAGTCTCCTCATTTGTCCAGTGGTGATGACAGTAATACCAACCCCCTGTGGTCTGAGTCTGTGGTGAGTGTCCTGATGTTAGTTTCCCCGTCCCCAGTCTCTAGGGTCGGAACATAAACCCTTGTAAGGGGCTTAGAACCGGTTCAGTGTTTAAGGCAGGCACAGACACAGTGTTATGGCTCCTTTGAGGGTGAGGTTATTGTTTCCAAGTAAGGGGGTTGGGGAGGGCTGCATGGGGGAGGTGACACCAATAGGCTGTGGGAGCGGTGAGAGGGAGGGAGATATGCAGGAACGCCGTGGGCAAAGGCCCAGTTCATTTTGCTAAAGAAATCCGGTGAGCACCTGCTGTGTGCCATCCCTGGGCTAGGTGCTGAGGAGTCAGTGGTAAGCAGGACAGGCAGGCCCTGCATCCTGGTGCTCACAGAGGTGACAAGCACAGGGCCTGTGCGGGCAAGAGCAGGTCGTGCTGTCAGCCTGGAGCCCAGGGCCTGTGACTGGATGGTCAAGAGCCAGGATGGGCAGGGTGGGAGTGCACGCAGGCATTTACACTGAAGAGACGGGGCTCCACCCGCAGTGCCATTCCTGGGCAGCGGTTTACTCAGCACCTCTAAGAACAGGGGTGCCAGTGGGGTGCCAGGCCTGATATAAATCCTTGCTGCTCTCTCCTCCACTGAGAAGTTAGCCACCTGCTTCACACCGCCTTTTCTGTGAAGTCCGTCCTGACTGCCCCAGCAAAGGGGTGGCCCCTTGATGTCATTGGCTCCATTGAGAGCAGCCCCTCGTGCCGCCTCCACACTAACACCCCCTGCATTGATCTGTCTGTCCTGCTAAATGGTGAACTTCCGGAGAACAGCAACATGCCTCTTTTTCCCTTGGGTCCGAGGCTGGCACGCAGAGGATTTCAGCAAATGGCGTGGTTTTGTTTTTCAGTTTGCATTTTCAAAAGCTTATTAATTTTTTTTTGGTAAAATACATACCATCTTAACCGTTTTTAGTTGTACAGTTCAGTAGTGTTGAGTATAGTCACATTGTTATGTAACCAGTCTCCAGAACTTTTCGTCTTGCAAAACTGAAACTCTATACCCATCAAACAGCAACTCCCCGGCCCCCTGCCTGAGTCCCTGACAACCGCTGTTCTACTTTCTGTCTCTGAATCTGGCTACTCTACGAACCTCATGCGAGTGGAATCACATGGGGTTTGTTCTTTTGTGATGGCGGTAAATGCCAGTTCTCATCCTTTTTAAACAATGAAGAGTTGCGTGTGTGGCCTGGATCACGGGGGCTGTAGAAACCCAGGACAGAAAGCCCTGCCTTTTCTCCAAAGGCCCACCCAAATGCCGCCTGTCCCCGTAGCCTTTCTTGGCCCCTCCAGGACTGCTGCCGTGTCTTCTCCCTTTGAACCCTGGAGCGCTCTGCCAGTGCCTCTCCCTGGGCGCTTTGGTTAGCAGTACATGGCATGAAAGGCACCCACCCCAAATCCCACAGTGGGCTGGAAACTCCCAGAAGGCGGGCCCACCTCTGATCCACCTTCACCCTCAGTGCCATGCCAGCCCGGGGCCTGACACTTAGCAGGTTCTCAGTCAGCTCGGGTTGAACTTGCTGAAATGCTCAGTATAAACAGGAGCCACGTCAGAATGCGGCTGCATCCCTAATCTCCGAAGAACGGCTCTGCGCTCACACCTCCCTCTGCACCCGCCTCCCTCCACCGTCACTCCTCTTCTTCCCCTTCTAGCTCTGGACCCTCGAACAGTGCCAGGCTCTGTACTGAGAGCACCTGGCGTCGCTGATCCAAGGATGCAGTGACAGGCTCCATGGGAAGCGGCACGTGCCAGCATCCCCCGCCTCGCTCTGGCTGCCTAATGCAGTGGGGTGGGTGTGGGCTCACTGAGTTGAGGACAGTCCAGGTAACAAAGGGCAGCTGAACCTGTTCAGACAGTTGGCATCCCTGGAGGCCTAGTGCCCACTTTTACCAGGGCTCTGAGCACCCATGGATTTGCATCGATTCTTCCTCCTCACTCTCTACTTTGCTCATCCCTGAATGTAGCTTATCTCGTGCAGAGCTGACCTTGGAAGTGGAGCAGGATCTCCCCTTAATTCATTATTATCCTAGAACATTCTGTGTTTAGTAGAATGCTGGCTCAGCAAAGGCCATTTGAATGCCTGCATGAAAGGTTCTCGATCTCAGCTTGGTGTGATCAGGGATTAGCCAACCCAAATGCCCACAAGGATCAAACAGGTAAGTACCGTGTGCACCCTGGGGGGTACATCATAGCTGGGGGTGCTGGGGCCTGCCCAGCCCAGCTAAAAGCAAAAGCAAACAACAAAAAAGCAGGAGCCACTGAAAGTGTCAGTTTTTACACTTCCTACCTTGTTTTGGTGCCATTACAAGCCTGGAAAATAGGAATATTATTCCTATTTTAAGGTTAAGGAAATGGAGGTTTTGAATGGCTGCATATTCAGCCTAAAGGAGAGAGAGTGGGAGTTTCCTAGGTGGCCCAGGTGACTCTAGGGTCCCTGCTAAGGCAGAAAGATCCCAAAGCCATTCTTCCCGATACACTCCTGATAACCACATCAGCCCTTGACGGGGTCTGTCTGCAGATCTGCTGGCTGATCAGGTGTGGGGCTGCCTTCCCCAGGCCACCATCCATACTCAGAAATGCCAGGACATTTAGGGGCATTTTATCTCGTCTTGTCACCTTTCCCCGCAGCCCCTGCGTTGGCCGGGAGCAGCTGGAGAGCATCTGTTTGATACAGAAGCCAACAACTTGTGACCCTCTCTCTGGGCCACCTGCTCAGAGCATGTGCACAGGTGAGGACAGGCTGTGGGCCAGGTGTGGGGTAAAGGAACATGTGACCCTCGCTTTAAATCTTTTGCCACCACTTCATTTTGCTTCCCTGATAATGTTCACAATCTTTTCATTTTTTAAATTATTTTCAAAACTCCTTATGGTCAGGAAGAGTGCCTGCAGTGCACCCTCGGCTTGGGCTGGGCATGTGGATCTGAAATGTTTTAGCGCTGGTGGAGATTCCCAGTGCCCTGGTCCAGTATGAGGAATAACTGTGCAGAGGGTGGTTACAAAAATGCCTCATCCATTTTAGTTACAACTCTTCACGCAGGCCCAGAAAACCATCTCCCAGGATTCACACAAAAACAGGTTGGCAGCATCTCCCTCTGTCGTAATCCTCCAGGCAACCCCCAGTGGGACATAAAGACAAAGAGATTCCAGAACTAAAGAAAATATTTACACCCAACGAGCATTAAGCCTGGGGATTGGATCTGGAATACCACCGGGTAGCTCTTTACTCTGAACTGTCTGCCAGGTTCCACCACGGTCCCTGGGGGAGGGAGAAATGTGGAACGTGTTGGGTGGTGGGTCACCATTTGGGGATTTTCCCACGTGCTTCATGATCAGCATTGGAGTGCCCCATCCATGACTCCAGCTGGCCTGGGATAACCTCAGGGCTCTGCTGTGGATCTCCTCCAAGACCCAAGCTGGGAAAAGCCCTCCAGGGCGTCGGTGCTGGGCTGAGGGGTTCTATCCCTCTCTGGTTATTCAAGGCCCAGGAGGGGAAGGCTTTGTTGTCTCATCTCTGTGCTCTGATTTTAGTTTTAGTTTTAGTTCTCACTGCCAGCAAGTACATCTCTGCTCAAATTCTGTCTTGTCCCAAGACCAATGCAGAAAAACATAACTACTGTAAGTCATCAAAAAACAAGCGTTATCACTCACCCTACACTTGCCTCTGCTCATGTAACCCAGACTTGATCGACACTGACCAGTAAGGCTCATCAGAAGCATGTATTCAGTGCTCCACCCCAGTGTTGTGTGTGCATGCGAGTGTGTGTGTACATGACATAGTGTTCACCCCTTTTATATCAGGTCTCAGATAATTTTGGGGAAAAGCACAATGTGGGGCTTTGTTGCCACCTCTAGGGTCACAACATAATAGGAGAAAGGGCTTCCAAGCCGAGCCAGATGGAGAAATCGTGTGTGTGACCCTGACCCGGGATCCGCGGCGTGGTTTTGGTAAGAGGCCCCTGCTGGTGAGACCCAGACTCTCCCTCTGGCAGGGAGGGAGGTGTGTTACGTCTTCCCTCTGACTTTTCTACTCCCCTTTCCAGCCTCTCCTCTCCCAATTTGTCTTTCTCAGTGATTGCTTCTGCTTTTTCCTCCCTTTAAGTGTCCTCAAAGAGCAATGGGATTTTGGGGTCCAAGTTTTCCTTTTAGACCTGATAAAAGGGGTGTGTATCTTGAGAATCTAAGTACAACAGAAAAAAACATTTTTTTTTAATATCATGTAGCAATCTTTCTTTAGTATATTTAGATTCTTGGTGATGGGGAGGAATAGTCAATCTTTTTCACCTCTTATCATTTACCACATTTGAAGACCCTTAAAAACCACATAAGAAACAAGATACTGAGATGAGATACGTGGTTTAAAAAAAAATCATCCATTTCTTATTCCTGATTATCTATCTGCTGGAGCAAAATCCAGTGTCCATTGATGGGCTGCATTCCTGGTTTTAGCTGTGCTGACTAATGGGCGGCAATCCATTTTCTCCATGTGTCATGGCAGAGTACAAAGAGCTGTTTGAGGATCAGAGGACCTAGTATAAATATCAGCTATGCTGCTTGGCAGCTGTGTGATCTCAAGCAAATGACCTAACCTCTCTGAGCTGCAAAATCACTAAGTATCATCTTATTAAACATCATTGGATTACAGGTTTTGTCATTAATGAGGGAGAAGATGCAGACAAAGTTGGCCCTGGCATCTTTATATCTTCTATTATACCTGGGGGACCGGCTGAAAAAGCTAAAAAGATCAAACCAGGTACGTCTTTTTAAATTGCCAGAGCTGCTGCTTTAAGGAACTGCTGCTGCTTATTTCCTTGACGGTATTTTTGAGATGTTTTATTTTTCCAGGAGGGCAGATGCTAGCCTTGAACCACATCAGTCTGGAGGGCTTCACATTCGACATGGTTGTTAGAATGATTCAGAATTCTCCTGACAACATAGAATTAATCATTTCTCAGTCAAAAGGTATGTCTTAACCTGCTTTCAGAAGTTGGAGATCCTCCTTTATTTTCAGGGGTGCATTTTTACCACTGGATAAAATGGTAAATGGATTTTTAAGTCCGTGAAGGTCTTCGGCATTGCTTTCCTCATGGTCGTGGCTTGCCAAGAAGCAGAGTGGCGGCACAGGTCAGTAAGCTCAGCGATTTCAGGGCTGAACCGTTGATTGTCCTGCTGAATGGGCCCAGCCTGCTCTGGTTCTGGATTAGATGTGACTGATACAGCCATTGTGTTGTTCTTTCATCCATGCTTCTTGCATGACAGGGAGGACGTTCTTTTTGCCGTCCAAGTCCTTTTTGAAAGTGGCTGCTCCAGGATTTCTACGTAGTCGGGGCTTAGGTGTGGCAAGCAGGTGGGAAGGAGACAAGGCAACGATTCTTGAAGCTGAAATCGCATAGCAAGCATGCTGTTCTTACTTAAGACAAGGCGTGAGAGATCAACCCAAAGAGTAAAGGTTCTTTTTGTGTGTGTGTGAGGAAGACCAGCCCTGAGCTAACATCTGTTACCAATCCTCCTGTTTTTGCTGAGGAAAACTGACCCTGGGCTAACATCCGTGCCCATCTTCCTCCACTTTATATGGGACGCTGCCACAGCATGGCTTGATAAGCAGTGTGTAGGTCCATGCCCGGGATCCAAACCTGTGAACCCTGGGCCATAGAAGTGGAGCACATGAACTTAACCACTACACCACTGGGCCGGCCCAAAGGTTTTTATTTTTAAGATGCTTTTATTCATCCTTTAGATAACTGTGAGAGAGCAACAATTGTCTATATCAAAAAAGAATTATTATTATCTTTATTTGGGGCAGGATTTGGGGGGGGGTGGAGGTAATGGGGGGATGATAACTCCCCTTCCCTCCCAGTTACTGGGCACCACCACTGCTTTTTTGGCTGTAATTTAACAGCAGACTGCCTGCAAATAGAGGCTCATGGATTTCCTCCTCACACTCCAGGGTCATAGTATAATTTCCCCTTATGTACAGAAATGCTTCACATCACACCGGCCAGCGTTTTCCAAATCCTAAATATGGGCACCCCATTTGCCTTGCCCTCTGAAAACCATGCACACTCGCTCGCTCTTTCACATGTACACACCATTGCTAGGTGGCTTTTCCAGGTGTTGCAGCTGCCCCCAGTCCAGAAGCCATGGGGAGATGGGAGGTGGCAAAGCTGGGGCTTCAGCCATACGCCTCTCGTCCTATACTTGGAACTGACCAGTGGCCTGCCCCAGCACTTCCACAACAGCAGCCCCTGTGCACTGTCTCTGTTGAATTTCCCAACATTGTCGCTGTTCTTCCCACAATATTTTAGCTCTTCTTGCATTTCCCTCCACACTTCGCTCAGGAGTAGGATGGAAAGGAGCATCCATTTTCACCCGGAAACACGATACAGCTGAGATGGGACCAATTCAGTGTTGTTCAAGGATGGCCTGCTGTGATGGCAGATGTCAAAAATTGGCACCCAAAGTCTGCGAAACTCAAACCACAGTCTCATATTAGAATTTTAGATGATGGATTTCCCACAATGCCTGTGAATCATGCGTCCTCTCACAATGTGGCCTCATCACAGTTGGGATTCCTTACACAGCTGCTCCCATTGCTGGAGGAAGACGTTTCCCCAGCGAGGCTGGCTGAATCACGGTGGGCAGAGGCTTGACTTCCGTGAATTTCTATCTGATTAGGCTGCTGTTGGGGCAGGCAGTCTAGATTGGAGGTCAGGGACAAGACAGATAACATTCCCATCACGAGCAGCCATCACTGTCTATGATAGATTGAGTTTTAATTACCCACAGAAGGTCTCCTAGCTTGTATTTGCATTAGGCGGGCACAAGTTGCACAGCTTGGCTTTTTAATTCAATCATAAGTCCTATTCATCTCTTGCGGAGGGTGTGGAAGAAAATGAACAGGTGCTTACAACATTGCCAGAAGGACAGTGGCAGTAGAATCTGTGAATGAAATGGCCAGGAATAAGGCAGTAGGGAACAGTGGCCCCACCACTCTCTACTGGATACCTATGGATCTGAATAACTTCAAATCTAATTTATTAAACTAAGTTCATGCAACATGTGAGTTTGGGCACTTCCCTGGGTGCTAATGAATCTGTATCAAAAGTAGTAGACCTGTTTGTGTGTTTATATACCCAGATCTAAGGAAAATCTAACTATTACGCCTTCCTCCCACATTCATTTGTTGAGCAGCTAATATTAACATATTAACAGTAAATATATTTATTGTACTAGGCTGTAATCTCTTTGTCTCGCTCTCTCTACATATATAAAAAAAGCTCTCTTTATATGATCTCTAAGCCTCACCAACCCTACAAGGTAATTGACATTATCTCTGTTTTAGATATAAGGAAATTGAGGTCCAGAAATATTAAGTACCTTGCCCAAGGTTTAACCTATTGATCCCTGACCTCATGTTCTTTCCTCTGTTCTGTGCAAGGTCAAGGGTCAGACATGGGGTAAGTGGGGATGAGTGGCCCAGACTTCACCCACGGGGAGTCCACCGTCTGGTTAGTAACAAGTCCCCCCAAAGGACCCTACACATTGGTCTTTGGATCCATGGTGATTGTAGGTGTGCTCAGCAGAGTCTCTGGAGGAGGCTGGGTTTAAGAGCAACACCACATGCTGGTTGTGGGGTTTGGGCAAGATCTCGATCCTTTTGACTCTGCTTTCTCATGTTTGAACTGGGATAAGACCTTCCTGGTGGGTGTGTTGACAAGATATATATATGTGTTTATGTGCATTTGTGTCTCTGTGTGTGAGTATATGTGTGTGTTTCTGGGTGGGTGAGTGTATGTGTGTCTGAATCTGTGTGTATGGTGCCTATTTTATGGCAAGAGCTTAATAAGGGGGAATTGGCATTATTAACTCATTTAATTGCTCCTGTGTTTTCATAATTGGGTCATGCGAGCTCTATTTAAGTTTCAAATCACATCCAGAATCTTCCCTTCCTCTATTCTAATGTGTCATCCTTCAGGAGGTGCTAAACTCACATCGTTTCCAGCAGCTATAAAGGGTCTCTCTGTCACTGGAGGAAAACGCTGCATCTCACAAAGATATGTCACCGAGAGGCAAGCCTCTCCGAGCCGTTGAC
The DNA here is from genome assembly GCA_031878705.1 of Tapirus indicus. Classification (NCBI taxonomy): domain Eukaryota; kingdom Metazoa; phylum Chordata; class Mammalia; order Perissodactyla; family Tapiridae; genus Tapirus; species Tapirus indicus. Next base: position 80,977,261 of record CM062921.1, read on the forward strand.
TTCTTCTTGGCTGGTTTTTATAGATGTTTGTGGAAATACCTCAAGCAAGGAGAAGAATAGCACAGTGAATTCGGGGGACCTCTCTACAGACAGCCTGAGCAACGGGAACCAGGGAGGTTTTTCGTCACACACACAAGACCGGGAGAGAAATACTGAAGAGCTAGAAATGGCTCGAACTCAGGGCTTGATGCCCACACTGAGGCCTCAGCTCTCGCCTCTGCCATTAAAGGTAATCCTCTCCTCAGTTCATTTTCCAGAATTTGCAGGAAAGATAACAGGCCGTGGAGCCCAAGACCCCTGGCTCCAAAGTCCCTCTTTGCTCTCTCCTGGCCATGTCAGGTGGATAGAGGGTACTTAACGCCTCTAGCCCTCAGTTTTCTCATCTGAAAAACGGACAGAAATGCCTGCACTGCACGGTTGTTGAGAAGAATATCAGGCTCCCCGCTCAGTGCCTGGGCCGCAGGTCTCCGTGTTTGACCTCCAGCGTCCTTACTCACTATTACACTTATTACTGGTCATAACTTTGGTTGCTGCCGAGGGCAGTAGGGGAACAATCAAACGTCTCCTATTCTTGGCCTCTAGTTTGTCCTTAAACTGCACCTCAGTGGCTTTGCTCTTCACCACCACACCAAGGCTGGCATTGGCAGACAGAGAGCTGCGTGCTTCAGTCCCAGGGCCACCCCCTCCAGCTGTGTCTCCTTGGACCCCGAGTGGAGTGGTCTCCTTTTGCCCTTTCAGCCCTTTCTCCCTTCGGCGCTGGGACCCTCACAGCTGACGTTCCTGGACTGTGTCAGCCCTCTGTCTTCTGGTTGTCTCTGCCCAGGAGAAGCCCTGTGACTAGAAACCACTCTCTGTTCTCCTCAACGCTCACACTCCTGCCCCACTCACAGCACTTCTGACACCAGATGTGTGGGCTTCCCACACCAAGTGATTCCGACACTAACTGACCAAGTTCCATCAGATCCTGCAGGGGAAGGGCTCAGTCCCACGAGACCGCCCCCACTTCAGATGTCAATTGTAGGTGGTAGGTCCCCAGGTTACACACACTTCTGTCTGACTTGGCTACAAATTGGAGGTTACCACAACCCCTTCCTTGGGTTTGATAGTTTCCTGGAGCAGCTCACAGAACTCAGGAAAACAGTCTCCTGGTTATTGCTGGTTTATTCCAAAGGATGTTTTAAAGGGGACAGTGAACAGTCAGATGAAGAGATCCCGAGGCGAGGTCTGGAAGGGTCCCGAGGGCAGGAGCTTCTGTCCCTGTGGGGTTGGGGTGCACCATCCTCCTGGTACATAGATGTGTTCACCAACCTGGAAGCCCTCTGAACCTTAGGCTTTTGGGATTTTTATGGAGACTTCATCATGCAGGCATGAATGATCATTAACTCCATCTCTAGCCCTTCTCCCCTCCCCGGAGGACAGGCAAGTGGGCTGAAAGTTCCAAGCTTCTAACCACGGCTTCATCTTTCTGATGACAAGCCCCATCCTGAATCTGTCCAGGAGCCCAGCAAGAGTTGTCTCATTAGAACGAAAGACACTCCTGTTATCCAAGAAATTCCAAGAGATGGAGGAGCTCTGTGTAAGATGCTCCTGTCATACCCATCACTCAGGAAATTCCAAGGGATTTGGGAGCTCTGTGTCACAAACCGTGGTCAGAGACCAAATATTAGAAAAAATATGTGCCTAGTGCTCTTAGTACCTAGGAAGTGACAAGGGTTGAAGGAGCTCTGTGCCAGGATCGGGGGGCAGAGGCCAATATACTTATTTTCTATTATTTCACAGCCTGGTAGGAGCCTGCATTTGGGGGAAGAGTGAGGACAGACTTGTCACTCTCTCCCTCTGCTCAGGTTGGTGATGTGCCTCTCCTGAAGAGCACAGGTCCTATCAGGCGCTCTTTGCCATAGAACTACTCTCTAGGTTCCATCAGCCACCCCCTTCTATCACTCTTCAGGCTCAGAGAAGGTAACAGCACCCGCTGTTCCAGCCCCAGGGTGCTCAGCTCTCCTTGTTGGTTTCCGTAAATGCTGCCGACACCTTTGAGAACAGGCCTTGTGTGAGCTCTCCCCTGTGACCCGGGTAGAGTGTATGTGCCTTCTCTTTCTCTCTGGGACTTTGATTCACACAGGCAGCTACCCTACCTCTCTCAACCTCATTTTTACCTTTTATAATAGAGGTAATCGTGCCTGTCCACAGAGACCAGGACCTGGCTCTCAGGAGGGCTCCATGAATGGTGGTTCCTTCCTAATTGGCTATGGTACTCACCTGGATGGTACATCCCATAAAGAGCTGGATGAGGGGTCAGAAAGAGAATAATACTGAAAGCAGACATTTGTTGATTAACCACGTGTATGTGTTATATCACATAAGCTCCATTACAAGCCTATAAGGTAATTACCATTATCAACCCTTTTCACAGGTGGGGTCCTGAGGCACAGAGAGGAGAGGACTGCACTTGTGGTCTCTCAGGGAGTAAGTGGCAGAGATGGGATTCGAATCCAAGGAGTGGGACACCAGAGGGGGAACCTTCACCCCAGGGCTGCACTTCAGAAGGCTCCCTTAGCAGGAAGCAAGGCTGAGAGGGCTTCAGTTTGGGGCCTCTGGGACTGCACACCTGTGAGCTGGTCCTTGGCGGGCAGTTATGGGTAGTGATGGTGATCCAAGGCCATAGCTGACCACGGCACAGGCTGTAGAACCCATCCAATTCAGGGTCTGCTGGGTCACGTGGCCACTGTGTGGGCCAGGTAACCTTCAGTGGCATGGTTGACTTTATGCTCTTAGACTTTGGATCTCACCCTCAGTGGTTGCTTTGCTCTTTGAATTTTAAAATTTAGATGAGACACCTTGCCTAACTGAGGTATGTAGAGTGTCTCTGGACAATTGGGGGCTTGTCTGTTACTATACCAGTCTCTCTGAGACCTCTTCTGTTGGACTGACAATTTTCTGACTTATTTCAGCCTGTTTATTTTCCTGTGTATTATTGTATTTTCCAACATGGTGGACCAGGAAGCAGCTAAGCAAAGGGGGCAGATGGGACATAATGCTGGGAGTGTCAGTGGCTGTATCTTCTGGGGACAGCTCATTGAAAATCTCTCCCCCACCAGGCAGCCGTTCAATCTGGGCAGGTCTGTCTTACTACTGCCATCCCCCCAGCAACTTGCACTGTGCCTGCCACAGAATAGGTACTCAATTAATGTCACATGATTGGACGAATGAATGAACAAATCCTACCTGGTTATTGTTATAGTGCACAGCAAAATGCCTGACACGTGGTAGATAATTCTTCTCTTCTATCCTCCCTCAAGCCTTCAGCCACTGTAAAGTAGAGACCCAATGCAGCGACTCTTGTTGGGGCTGATTGAAGGTCCTCCTGCAGTTCTCTTCTACTTCAGAAGCTACTGTGTATCTGGTGGCCAGCATGCCATCACTTGGCTGGTGGCATGTGTGAAGCGACCAGGAAGTGCCTGGATGACTTCACTTCTCATCATGATATTTGCATCTTGAGTGGGAGCAGGAGGGGACCTCCACTTATTGAGCCCTGCTGTGTGCTGGGCATCATTCACAGTCACAGTTAGAAGGAGATCTCTTACTCTAATTCTGTGGATTGGGAAACTGAGGTTGGAGAGACCTAGAGACTGGTCCAGGGTGACACATGGAGGAGCTGATAAAGCTGGGAATGAATCTCATGTTGACCCAGCCCTAGAACTCCTGCTCCTTTGGGTGTGCAATGCTGCTGGCTCCTGGGAGAAGGGGAGAGCTAAGAGGGGCCATGTGCTAAGGCATGGTAAGTGCCTTCACGCCCTCTTTATTTTTGTTTGTTTGTTTGGGACAGGCTGCTGGTTCTTCCCGTCCTCCATCACCTTCAGAAACCAATGCCAGTGAAATCTACTTCGTGGAACTGGTTAAAGAAGAGGGGACACTTGGATTCAGTGTGACTGTAAGATGGGAAGTGGGGAACCAAGAGAGTGCACTGGGGCCTGCATGGGGGATGGGAGTTCAAGGACAAACTGGGAGACATAGGGCAAATGTGGGATGAGCAGGAACTCTAAGCAGTGTGGGTGGGATTGGGTGATGGGTCCTGACTCTGAGGTTACCCTGGACAACAAGGAGAGAGCAGCAGGGCTGCAGGGACATAGGCTAAAGGGGAGTGGAGTCATCCATGGTCATCTAGAGCAGGGTCATGGTGGAGCCTCATGCTCCCACCTTCAAGGCCAGGACAAAGTCATGTGGGCAAGACCTCCATTCAGGATGGACACTTTGCATTTGGTTTCGAGTTCTAGCTGGCAGACCCTGGAGGAGGAAGGAAAAAAACTGTACAAGAATGGTATAATCCCACCGATGTCAAAATCTGTATTTTTGTGTGCATACATGCATGAAGAAATTAGAAGAAAAAGATAGAGATCTTTATCTAGTGACCTGTAGCGATGTTCATGATCTATTGTTAAGTGAAAAAAAAAGAGTAAGTTGCAGAATATGGTGTAGTTTAATTCTACTTTTGTATCCACAAATCAAGACACAAGCATACAAGACATGCCAGGCACTAACCTTTGGGCCTGTAGCCGGATCCACCTATGCTGGTCCTGCTCATGGAGAGACGGTGAGGTGCGTTGGTGTGACTCGGATTTCCAAGCACCTGCCGTGGACCAGTGCTGGGGCTGGATACAGCACAGCTCCCTCACCCAGTTCATATTGTTATACTTTTTATGAGCACCTAACCTTCCTGCTCAGTGGATAGTATAGTCCAAACAAGTGCATATACAAGATGGTGTCACATGGAGATGGATAGAGTGGCAGGCAACAGTGGGCTCTCTCAGTCAGGGAGGTCAGGGAGGCCCTCCCAGAAGGAGGCAGATGGGTGGTGAGTTTTTCATTGTGTTTTGCAGGGTGGTGTTAACACAAGCGTGCTCTATGGAGGAATCTACGTGAAATCCATCGTTCCTGGAGGGCCAGCTGCCAAGGAAGGGCAGATCCTGCGGGGTGAGGGATGGAGTCCCGTGGGAACTCTGCATTCTGTGGTGTGATGGGCCCTGAACTGGGAGGAGCAGCCTGCGACCTTGTACAAATGATTGCTCTGCAGGTCACGGTTTCCTCACCTGGAGAAGGGGGTGATTTGACCTGGCCCGCCCACTTGATAGGTTAACGTGGGGATCAAATGTTTGTAGTGGCACACTGGGAAGCATAAGGTGATTTAGAAATATGAGATTTTCAATAAGCTTGTTGCTGTTTGGTCTTCAAGTAGTGCTTCCCATGGAAGACAAAGTGCACATCGGTGACCCCCACTAGTATCTGGAGGGGACACCACCAGCCTCCTCTCTGCCCTTCCTCGTGTCCACTGCTCTGAAGGAAGGGGGTGATTTTTACTGTTCTCCCAAACAGCCAGAATTGAGCTAAAAAGGGCACCTAGGATCTTACTTATCTCTGTTTTCCCTAGAATTCCAGTGTCCTTGGCATCAATGAGGTCTCCTTGACCTTTTTTGAAATAAAAAACATCCTGGAGATATAAATATTACCCCTAAGTGACTTGAAAAACTTTCAAAAATGGTTTTGCAGGAAAACAGGAGAAAGGATGAGGTTGTGCAGAGCTGGCTCGACCACACTATGAGTCAGCAATAGAAAGACTTCTAGATCACTGATCTGTGAGGTTGTTCATGGAGGCCCCGGCCCTCAGGCCCAGGCAGGGCTCCTGGCAGCTCTGCTTCCTGCCCCTCCTTGAGGCTGTGTGAAGAGGTGCTGGGCAGGGGCCTCCCAGAAGAGTCCCCCTGCAGCCCAGGAGCCCTGGGACATGACATCTGTCCCCCTCCCAGGTGACCGGCTCTTGCAGGTGGATGGAGTGAGTCTGTGCGGCCTCACCCACAAGCAGGCTGTGCAGTGCCTCAAGGGTTCTGGGCAGGTGAGTGCACTGTTACCTGGAGCTCCCCTTCCTTCCAGAGATTTCCTGACAACATCAGAAGCTGCAGTTGCCTCTGGGGGGGAGAGGGGAGGCAGGCAGGAAACAAAACAAGACTTTTTCTTTGTTGTTTTCTCTTTCACTTCTTCCTTTTACCACCACTTTTCTATGGGATTGTTAAACCCAGGAGGAAGCAGACAGATGTTTCCAAGCAGAAAACCCCACTCTTTATTGCCTACCTTCTGGAGTCAGACAGCTGCAGAGCTGGTGGAGCAAAGTGAGCCCTCCGGCCAGCTCCAGCTGCCCCTCATGCCCTCTGCTCCAGCCCTATCTGACCGGGGCATCTTCCGTCCACTCCCAGCCTCTCGCCAACCTGCCTTTACACACACCAACACCCTCCCCCAGTGCATGCTGTTCCCAACACCCTGTGTGATTACAGGCCACACTGTCCTGGGATTCTTATCACAATGAGGTAGAAATTCAAATGCCAAGATCCAGAAGCATTCACCCATCAAGGACTCCTTACTCTGTGCAGTGCCCAGGCAGCCTCTGGATGTTATCACGCTGTTTTCCAACCTCTGCCTGAGGGTGGGAGCCTTGACTTGCCTGTTGTCCTAAGCCATAGAGCTGGCTTCGCCCTTTTGGTAGTGGGGGAGTTGGCAGAGACAGAAAGGGCTCCTGGGGGCCCTTCTGGCAAACTGAGGGGCAGAAGGGCCCCTTTTGCTTTCCTTCCCAAAGCAGTCTTCTGGTTTGTGGTGGGGTTTACTTACATTGGTGACCTTCACCAACATATCTTGAGAACAGAGTCACAATTTATTAGTACTCTCTGTTCTTTAGAACTTTGCTAATGAACATGGTTAGAGAAGGTCCTTGGCCAGCTTACTGGTGGTAATGACAGGTAGGAATTGTCACTCTGGGATCATGGCTTGGTGCTAAACGACAATTGCAGCAGAAAGATGTTGGCAGGGCTGAGTCTCCTGAGTGGAAGCTAGGCATTTCTAAAAAGCTCCCAGATGATGTCTAGCCACTGGTTGTTGAACCATGCTTTGGGTAATAAGAGTGTAGTGTGTGTGGGGAAGAAGAATGAGAAATCAAACCAGAAAGAAAGGGGGAGGCCAGCTTGGCATAGGCCTGGGATACCATGCTAGGGGTGTGGGCTTTAGGTGATGGGAAACAGTGGAGACTTTCAATCAAGAATGTTACATGTCCACTGGGTATCTGAGATCAATCCATGGGTACCCAGGAGGGGCGTGGACCAAAGGAGGAGAATATAGGGTCCACGGAGCCAAGTTAGCTGCAGCTTGCCACAGTCCAGCTGGGCATTGGCAGAGGGAGAAGGAATGGAAGAGGGGGCAGCCCTGGGGGAGACGTTTCTGATGGAGAACATGCAAGCCTTAGAAACAAGATGGGTGTTGGGAGGGCAGAAGGGGGAGACCTGGACCACTGCAGGCATGGCCCCTGGGAGGATAGTTGAGGGATGGTTCCGTGTTCTATGAGAGCAAATACAAGTGAGGAATGATTTAGGAGAATGGGGGAGGAGGAGGGGAAGAAGATGGTTTTGGCCTTAAATACACTGAAATGGAGGTACTTGTGTTATTTCCAGGAACATTTGTCCAACAGCTGGAAATATGGCTCTGGATCCCCCAAAATAGGCCAGACTGGAGATTTTGACTTGACATTCAAATGAAGCAGCTACTGGAAGTGCCAGAAAATTAGGAAGCATTTGACGGGGGAAGGGAGAGCATCCTGGTTGCCACATGAAGTGTAAATTGAATTTGTCCACCCATCGTTCTAGGTTGTAAGACTGGTCTTAGAGAGAAGAGGCCCCAGGACTGCACAGCAGTGTCCTTCTTCTAATGACAGGTTGGGAGATGAATGCATGGCTGTTTCCTTGGCAACAGCCTTGCCTGGCAGGCCTGCAAGCTGTGTCTCGGCGACAGATGGTGAGAGGAGAGAGACCTGAGTGTCACTATTGTCGTGTCATCCTGTGCGATTTTTGAATTATCAGCTCAAATGGGAGTCTTCCTCTGGGTTCTCAAAGGATAGTGAGCGGTGGTGGTCATGACGTGGCCAGCTTTCTGATGCGGTAGAAGTCAGTCTAATGGAATATGTTTCTGGAAAAAAAAAATTCATTGTCCCAAATTGATTACCAGGTGTACTTCTGCCCCCAAGCCTTCTGAGGTTTTCTGATCAGCTGCCAGAATGTTTGTGTTTAAGTATTTAGGGATGAAATTGGAGTCAAAGGGTCATGCTCCACATTCCAGTCAAGACGTTCATAACAGAAGACCTGAGGAACAATGAAGCAGTTTGGGAGAGGAGGATGCTCAGAACCCCAGCCTTCTGATTAGCATCATTTACAAAAGCAAACCTACAGTCCGTTTCCAGGGGGCATCATTGCACATCTTCTGATGGGGTGCCTCTCTGCACCTCCCTGTGACTTTGCTTCCTGCCAGGAAAACCTTTATTTCCTTAGTATATCATAATTTGGAGCTTAGCCACTTTTCAGTCCCTTTATAGAGATTTTCTTGCAAGTCAAGTTGAACGCAAGGTAGCCACAGCAAGTGATGGAGGTGGGTGGAGGGGGAACACATGTGCGTAAAACAAGTCTGTTTCCTCTTTCATTGCTCCTCTGCTCACTCCCAGGAGGGCTTCTGGGAAACCGACTGTAAGATGAGGTGAGGGGCCAGATGACGGCGATGGTGAAGTTGGTCATACGACACAGCTGAACCTAAAAGCTTCTGACGCCTTCATTCTTGCCCCGAATCAAAGTTTACCAGTCAGGGCTCCATCCCTCTGTTGACCGATTGCCAACTGAGTTGGTGAATGTAGACTAGGGAGGCCCAGAGGCCTCCTTGGCTGTCAGATGACCGATGCTCCTGGGGCTGTGCCCATCTGTGGTGCCCAGAGGCAGCTGCTTTGTCTTATGGTCAATTCACACAGCTGAACAAACAGCAGCTAAAATACTTCCAAAGAGTTGACTATAATTGTCTCCATGGGCTGATTACGCAAAATTTTGTTTCAAGTGTACTAAAAAATGATTGAGGTACAAAGGAGTAATAGGAATATATGTGATACAAGTTTTACTAACGATATTGGCATATTGTGTATGTCTATAAACTATATCTTTACATATAAACTTTGTCCAGTTACCTGTAATTGCTCTGTCCAATATCGTAGCTACTTGCCACACGTGGCTATTGAGTACTTGAAATGTGGCCAGTCCCAATTGATGAAACACATACTCGATTTTTGAAGACTTAGTCCATAAGAAGAATGTAAAATATCTTGTTAATAATTTTTTTCATATTGATTACATGTTGACGTGGTAATATTTTAGATATATGGGGTTAAACAAAATATGTGATTAAGTTTATTTTACCTGTTTCCTCTTACTTTTTAAAATGTAGCTATTTAAAATTGCATTTGGCGCTCACATTCTATTTCCATTGGACAGCACTGATCTACAGCACGTATAATGAACTCTGTCATAAAAATTAGCAACATGAAATTTCTTTATGTAAAACAGAAATAATTTGGGGCCCGGCCTGTGGTGTAGTGGTTAAGTTCGTTGTGCTCTGCTTTGGTGGCCTAGGGTTCGTGAGTTCGGATCCCGGGCATGGACCTACAGCACTCATCAGCCATGCTGTGGCAGTAACCCACGTACAAAATTGAGGAAGATTGGTACAGATGTTAGCTCAGGGCTAATCTTCCTCAAGCAAAAAAAGAGGAAGATTGGCAACAGATGTTAGCTGAAGGCAAATCTTCCTCACCAAAAAACAAAAAAATCAGAAATGATTCACCTACTTGACAATTTTCATTTTGAGGCTGATCAATTTCATTTGTAATCTACTGAAGGATTTATCTTGTTCACGTCCCACAATACAGGTGCTAAGTTTGAAGTCAAACTGAGAAAGAATGCCAGTGGTTTGGGATTCAGCTTCGTGCGGATGGAGAGAGAGAGCTGCAGCCATCTCAAGAACGACCTTGTGAGGATTAAGAGGCTCTTCCCGGGGCAGCCAGCCGAAGAGAATGGGGCCATCGAGGCTGGTGACATTATCCTGGCCGTGAACGGAAGGCCCACAGAGGGCCTCGTCTTCCAGGTGGGAGGCCGTGAGGAAGGCAGCCCTGTGTACAAGCTGACGTCAGCTGTGCTTCTTTCAGGCCCACCCACTGCAGGGAACATTCTGGGTTCTCGAAAATCATACCTGGAGCCTGGACTTCATCACAAATGGCAGAACATTCTCACATTTAATTTCCGTCTCAGTTCTTAAATATCTGACCTTGAGGAAGCCTTGCTTCTAATTAGGTTCATAATGAAAGTGAAGCTAAAACCCTGCCTTCTGTGCTGGCTGATGGTCTGCTAACACACATTCTGAGAGGCGGGGGAGAGGGCCGAAGGGACAGTGGGCCCCTTTCTGCCCTTCTTTCCATTTCTCTGGAGTTTACAGCTTTTGACCTGTAGTGTTGCATTGGTTATCCTGTATATGATTAAAAATGTCATTAAAAAAAGAGAGTGAAGGGGCCGCCCGGTGGCGCAGCGGTTTAGTCCGCGCTTGGCAGCCCGGGGTTCGCGAGTTCGGATCCCAGGCGCCCGCGGACGCGCACTGCCTGTCAGCCATGCCGTGGCGGCGTCCCATATAAAGTGGAGGAAGATGGGCACGGATGTTAGCTCAGGGCCAGTCTTCCTCAGCAAAAAAAAGGGGAAGATTGGCAACAGATGTTAGCTCAGGGCTGGTCTTCCCCACAAAAAAAAAAAAAAAAAAGAGAGTGAAAAGTGACACTTCTCAATGTTGTAGCATTGAGAATCAATGAGAGAGATTGAGAATTTCATTGATTGAGAAGCAATGAAAATCACAATGAAATATCATACATATCAGTCAGGGTTCTTGGCAGGAAACTGAGTTACTTGAGGAGAGTTGAATATAGGTGTGGGCTGGTTGTTGGGAAGCTCAAGGGAGAGTGTAAAGCCCTGGGGCTGGGAACAGTAGGTGCAGTTATCCACCGACTCCCCCCCCCACCCCCGCCCGCCCGCCTCCAGTCCAAAGGGAAATGGGAAGGAGCAATTAATCGATCCCAGAAACTGTGAGAGCTGGGTGGAGCAGACCCTGGCTATTTCCAGCCCAGCGTCGGTTCATTGCCTTTGTGGGAGGCACAGGCCAGTGGCCTTGGCTCCTCGTACGTTAGGAAGTCAGGCCCACAGTGGTGTTCTCCAAAATTCTCTGGAGCTGAGAAACAGAATAAGGTGAGGGTTGGAGGGGCCAGCACCAGGAAGACAGTGGGGAGCACAGAAGGGGAGACCCCACAGCCATGCCAGCCCCACATCTAACTGCGGAGTGTGGTTTCTCGTAGGAGGTGCTCCATTTACTGCGAGGGGCCTCGCAGGAAGTCACGCTCCTGCTTTGCAGACCCCCTCCAGGTGTGCTGCCTGAGATGGACCGGGGATGGCAGGTAAGAGGTGGTGCCCTCTGCTTTCTCCACGTGCCTCATGCTCGGGCACCCCTTTTCTTGTCTGGTGGGTCCTGAGGAGCCCAGCTTGGTGTTAGGTCAAGTTCAACACGCCCTTCTCTCACTGGGGCAGGAAAATAGCTGGCCTCAACCTCCATTAGTCTGTGACCATGAGGTCCTGTCTCTGCCTCCTCCTTCCCCTCCCTGCTCCTGCCTCTCTCGACATTTGAGTCTTCTTGTAGATGGTTACATGTTTATATCTTGGTGGTGAAACTTCTAGGGCCAGGCTCCCTGGCAGCCCAAGGATCAGAGCGGGGAAACCAGGAGCAAGGGGAGTAGGTATGAAACCAGACCGAGGGAAAGTAAGAATTTCCATTCTGAGGAGTGGATGGAAAACAGGATGCATGTCCATCCTCCTAAAGCGTGAATTAGACACGTATGGTCTAGTGCAAAGAAAAGAGACTTTGGAATCAGGAAAATTCAGAATTTTTACCTTGATGCCTGTGTTGGTCAGGTTCTCCAGAGAAACAGAACCAATAGGATGTGTATGTGTATATGGATATACAGGGTCTCTATCTCTATCTCTATCACTGTCTCTATCTCTCTATATATAGAGAGAAAGATTTTAAGGAATTGGTTCATGTGGTTGTGGGATTGTGAGGGCTGGCCAGTCTAAATTCTGCAGGGTAGGCTGGCAGGCTGGAAACCCGGGAAGGAGTTGATGTTGCAGCATGAGTCCTAAGGCAGTCTGGAAGCAGAATTTGTTCTTTCTTTGAGATCTCAGTCTTTTATCTCTTAAGGCCTTCAGCTGATTAGATGAGGCCCACCCATATTGTGGAGGGTGATCTGCTTTACTCAAAGTCTACTGATTTAAACATTAATCTCATCTAAAAAATACCTTCACAGAAACATCTAGACTAGTGTTTGACCAAATATCTGGGTACTGTGACCTAGCCAGGTTGACACATAAAATTAACCATCACAATGCCACCTGTTGGTTGCCTGGGACACAGACTCTGCAGCAGAGAATCACATGCAGGAAGTTTATGGAGCCAGCTCTTGGGGACAACTGGTGAGGGTGAGGGAAGCAGGGCTGGTGGAAGGGGAAGTTAGCGTGGTGCAGCTGCAACAGTGGCCTTGGCTGATGCAGGGAGCTCTGGAGCTGGGACGGCCCCTCAGAGCTGTCCTGAATTGGGGCGAGAGAGCCTGTGCCTTTGTTCCCTGCATCAACCAGCACCAGCATGTGGGCCGCCCCGAGGGGGTGGCCTGACTTTGGCTGAGGCGGCTCCCCTGAGCTAAGCCTGATTGCTCTGGGGGGCTGGTGTGAGCTGTCAGCAGCTGACCTCCCCGGCGGATGGGGGATGAGAGTCTCAGTCCTGGAGGGGATCTGTGTGGGCGCCCTGGAACTGCCTGCGCCTGCTCTGCCGCTAGCTTACTGCATGGACCTTGGGTGCTTGTCTAACTTCTCCAGGCCTCATGATTCCTCATCTGTAAGATGTGGATAAAATCGATCACTTATCATCACTGAGAGTGACAGTCACTAGAGACAGCACAGGGGATTTGTTGACCCAGATCCTTTTAATTCTTTGACTCCAAAAGTTCGTTTGGTACAGACTACGGTGAGAAAAGAGTTATGAGAAGGAAGTCAGAAAGCTGCCACTCTGGAAAAGAAGGTAAATGATGTATCAAGTACCTGAATGGGTGGGAGAAGGGCAGGTTTCACACACACAAAGATCAGGCCAAGGGGCTTGTACCTTGTGTTTTTGTTGAGCTCCTACGAAATGCCAGGGAAGTTGTCCTTCTGTCCTGGAGAATAGCTCCTCTCAGGAGAGCCCAGAAGAGTCCAGTGGGAAGGGCTGGGGTTGAGGTATGGTGGGCTTGCTTTCCCTCTCCTCATACCTGATGGCCACGTGGGAGAGGAGTTGTCATTCATACATGTGGCTCCGGAGGTCAGATTGAAGACCAAGGAAGGGAGCATTTAGTTCATACGTAGAAAAGTAGTTATGAGAAGGAGGCAGCCGTACAAACATCTGGAGTAAGGTCATCCCAGGCAGAAAGAATAGCAAGTGCAAAGACTCTGACACAGGAATGAGCCTGGATGTTTGAGGGACAGAGATAACAGATGTGCCTGGACTGTAGTTACTGAAGGGGAGCGTGGAGGGGGAGGAAGTTGAGAGGGACTCAGGGACCACATCACTAGGGCCTTGGAGGTCTTGGTAATGTGCTGATTCTATCCTGGCTGCAACGGGGAGCCACTGGGCTGGGAGTGGTGGGAGGGTGAAGGGGTAAGCAGGAACATGCCCTCGTCTGGTCTAGACATTAGAAAGATCACTGGGGTTGCTGGTGGAGATGGACTGAAGCCAGTAAGCCAGCAGCCATTCCGGCAAGATATTATTGTGGCTTGGACTCAGGTTGTAACCAAATAGTTGGTGAGAAGTAGTCAGACTTGAGATACGTTGGGGAGGTAGAGCCCATGGGATTACTTTTGGATTAGATACGGATATGAGGAAAGAGAGCCATCAAAGCTTGGCTTGAGCAACTGGATGAATTATGGTACCACTTACCAAGACAGGAAGTGCTTAGAGGGAGCAGTTTAGAGTAGTCCATGGAGGAGAAGCTGTAGTTCCTGACAGCATGCAAAACCGAAATGTGTATGGAACAGCCAGTGGAGACGTCTACCAGGCAGTTGTTTGTGGAGAATTGGCATGAAGTCAGGGCTGGAAAAGGTGGATTTGAGAATTGTCAGCAAATAATGCCATTTAAAGCCATGAAATGGATGAGATCATCTTGGGAAAGAGTACAGATAAAGTCAAGAAGAGGGTTGAGAAGTGAGCTGTGGAACACCCCAAGATTAAGAGGTCTGGTTCAAAGAAATGAGACTGCAAATGAGATTGAGAAGAAGGGGCCTGGGAGGCAGTAGGAAAACCAGGCAAGGGCAGAGTTCAGAGTAAACTCCACACTTAAGTAAGTGAGTAAAGGATGCTGTCAAGAAGGAGGGAGGGACCAATTATGCTGAATGAGATGAGGACAGATAATTGTCCTTTGGCTTTAGAAAGATGCAGGTCATTGGAGACCCTGATTAGAGCTCTTTCAGTTGAATGTTGGGGACAGAAGCCTGGCTGGGGTGGGTGCAGGGGAGAAATGGGGAGCTGCAGAAATAGTGAGTATAGACAGTCATTTGAAGAGCAGAGAAATGGGGTGGCCAGCTGGTGGAGGAGGAAGCTGGGGAGGGGATGCAGGCTGGTCAGTAGTTTGCTATGGGGAGGTGATGGGTTCTCATCTGAATGTGCCCGTTCTCACTGTGAAGTAAGAGCCAAGGTTGGGGTGGGGGATAGTTGGAGACTTGAGAAGAGAGAAGACAAGAAATACTTTAGAGGGTAGAGAGAACAGGAAACTGAATTTCCTAAGGAAGAGGATAAAGATGATCTGGCAGTCTTGAGTGCCCATTTGACACCTGCGCTCACACATTTGACATTAGTCAGTGGCTCAGAAGCAGGCCACTGTGAAGTCCACATACAGTGTCACTAGGAATTGGAATTAAAGTACAGCACGTGTGAGTAATAAATGATGGAGGTGGAGAGGGACAAGAGGACGGGACCTCAGAGTTTTCTTTGTTTTTAAGGGAGTATTGATGGGGCAGAACCATGGAATCTAAGCAGAGTAAAAGGAAAGTGAGGACATTGTGGGGGGAGGGGAGCGGTGGTGAAAACACGGTGGGTCCATCGATTGGAACCTTGAAGAGTTTGAAGTATTGCTGGAGAGCGAGCACTGGGGATGATGAGCCAGAGGAGAGGAATAGTTAAAAATGAGATTTTGGAGGTCTCCCAAGGAGCGTAAGGGAAAATGTAACTGTGCTTTCTATTTATTTTTCTTATCTGATCAATTTCAAATTTTGATATTTGGTATGCCCTTTATAATGTACATTGTATGTCAGTAGAGTTGTAAATGGTTATGGCTTATAATTAAGTAAAAGTTCATATTTGGGGGTGTATCCCCCTCTCATTGCAGGGAGGGGCAAACAGAAAGGAGAGGAGACCAGTGTGCTGGGTGGCAGAGGAAAGGTTCCTCTGTTATAGGTAAGGGCAGGGGCGGGAGCCCAGCCCTGATGACTAGAAAGTCCACATGCTCTATTATACCAGAGATATAGGTCAGGGGACAGAAGTGCTAAAAGATAATTTTCAAGAAGAGATAAAATCATGACTTTCACATAGATATAAAAACGAACACATGTTGAAGATTTGATCTAAGTCTTTCAGTGAGGAAACTAGGTAGATGTTAAAACTGGTTTAAAAGGGATTTCAAAGAATAACATGTTTATTTTTTACAGAGTTAAGAAATAGCTCAAAGCGGTGAGAACGGCTAGAATCAGACAGCTCAGAAAGTTGTGCTGTAGACAATGCACAGTTTCCTTCTGAAGCACAGATTTTTTTTTTTCTATAAAAAGTTGAGCAGTGTTAGCATGTCATAGTGGGCCATCAAAATCGGAACCTAAAAGGCCCAACAGGGATGCAAGCAGTTGAGGAGACTCAGGTATGTCTGGAGAGGTGAGGAGGAGACCGAGGAAGGGGCATCATGGTGAGGGATGGGGTATGAGGCTGTGGAAATGGGCCGTCTTGGATGAGGACAGACGAAGACAGAGAGGCTTTAAAAAATTTCTTATTGGAAAATGAGATAAAGAGTCATTGTTACTTCTGTTTTTGTATTTTCTAAGTTTTCAAAATATTTTTTATCAAAAAAAATAGTGCTCACCTTTATTGAGAGCTTCTAATGTCCCCCAGCTAAGGGGCTTAGCGATGGTTAAGTGCATTGCCTGGGCCCAGTGGGAGCTGGGGTCCTGACGGAGGGGGACTGACCCCAGAGCACATCTCTTAACTGCTCTACTCTACAATCATTTAAAAAAACATTATGTTTTAAAGAAACAATTTTTAGATGTTGGTTATTGTGCACCATGAATCTGGTAATCTCCAGCATCTCTTCTAATAGATCCCCATGCACTCAGAAGACAAAGAATTCACCAGGGCAGCATGCACCGACTCAGAGCAGAGCCCCAGCCTGGATCAAGAGGACAGTTGGAGGGACAGTGCCTCCCTGGACACAGGGGAAGGCCCGGGTCTCAAGCCAGGGTCTTTCCAAAAGGCCACCAGAGAGGCACAATGGGAGCAAGATGTAGAGAGACCCTGGGCCACTTCCTTGATGCATCCTCCGGATTTCCACCCTCATCTATGCAGACTTCACCAAGAAGTGGAGGCATCAACATTGGCCACCCCCTTGGAAAAGGATGTGAGGCAAAACTGTTATTCGGTCTGTGATATCAGGAGACTGGAAAGGTAAGAATCACCACCTTTGCAGACATTTTGTAAACTGTATGCATTTCATTGCTAGAAATTACAATCAAGCCATCAATAACTGTGCTCAGATGCTTGCTGGGTCCAGCACTGTTTTAGGCATTTGGCGGGGAGGCGGAGGCAAGAGAAGCATAAGATCTGGAGGTGCTGTAAGCACAGCTTGTGAGCCTTTGGGAAAGCAAACCCCAGCCAGTGGCCCTCCAATACTCTTGGAACCTAGTGGGGGCAGCTCTTGGGGTTTTTTCCCAGCACACAGACCTCTGTCCTGCATCCCGCAGGGCCCCTTGAAGCATTGTGGAAAGAAAGAAGTCCCCTTGTATGCATCATCATTTCTATTGCTAATACAATGCTTCACAATCAACATCAGCTTAAAAAAAAAAAAATCTACATCTTCAAAACCAGACTGAAACATTCACTTTAATAGCCATTTTTAACTTAGCCTGCATTTTTGTGCTCACCTCCTCTCCCACCAAGTATTTTCAGTTCTCAGGTCTGTTCAGTTGGAAAACATACTCTTTGATTCAGTTTGGCAGCGTTTATTACACATACCCAAGGTGCATGGAAACCTGTTAGGAGCAGAGAGCAGAGTACCAATACGAACAGAGGATAAAATCCTGCTCCCCGCCGTGTGCTAGCTAGATGTCCGGGCACAAAGCAGGCTGATAACCAAGAACAATGGCTTGTGTTTGACACTCTATAAACCCACTGAGAATAGATGGCTCTTTTTTGTTGGTCATCCTAGAAGACCGAGAAGGGCAGATCTACAGGTACTGGTCGGTGACATGAAGGAGGAAGCAGCCAGTGTAATACAATTAGGCAGGATGAGATCTGTCACACACAGGAGCCAGGCATACATTCCCGAAAAGCATTCAGATACAATTTAAAAAGGAATACTGTGCCAGCCAAGCAAAAACCAGCTAGTTTGCAAAGTAGAACAGAGTGGGCAAGCACATTCATCAGTGGTATTCATTTTCATTGTCTGAAAATGCAACACAAATGTATTTATAGTTTCTTACAATTGCGTTCTAGGCAATAGTCGGTAAACCTGATCAAATGATAAAGGAAATAACCTTCAGAGATTTATCCAAGGACAACTATTAGTGTGATCTTGTAGGAAATATAAAAAGAACTGTACTTCCCTGTAGACATGGGGCCATTCTTTAGAATTTTTAAAGGTTTTACTGCCAGGTAGTTTGGGATGATGGACAGAGACCCTGAGTCTGGGTTGTAAAGTGTCTCTGGGTTTAGGTACAAGCCTGGAGTTTGACTTGTCATGTGCCTTTAATCTAATTTAATTATCAGTTGTTAATAATAGTATTACTATTTTTTTTTTTTTTTTTACCAATTATCACTGTTTCATTCATGGACTCCCAGAATCTCAGGGCTATTCAATTTGAAAAGATCTAATCCAACCTCATATCCTATGCTGGAACCTTCACTATAACATCCCTGAAGTAGGGGGCCTGCTTTTTGCTCGAATACCTTCAGAGATGCAGAGCTTGCTACCCGTTAAGGCAGTCCATTTTATCATCATGTAGTTGTTGTAAAAAAAGTATTTCCTTATGTTAAGGTGAAATCTGCCTTTCTCTATCTTCTGCTTATAAGTAGACACCTATTTCCTCTGATCTTTTTGTCATTCCTTTTTTTTTTTTTTTGCAAGAAGCATCATATTATTTTATTTTTCTGAGTCAAATTAAATTTGGCTTAGTAGCTCTACTTGCAAGGGTATACCAGATGTCCAAAATCTGCCATCCTTGAAGGGGGTTGCCCCCTCCTAGAGTTACACAAGAGTCCTGAGGGCTTCATTTTTGCTGTATTTTCTCTCCCACACTCAGGAACCTTTTCTCTCTCTGAAGGAAAGACTCACACCACGTTAGCATCTTCTCCAATGGGACATTAGCTTGCCCTTAACCACATATAGTTAGTGACTGCCCCCTACAGGAAGAAAAGCAGAGCACATGCCAGCAATCAGTGCACACAGTTCCCCTAGCTCCTGGTGGGGTTGTGGCTCTTTGCAGATTCCCCTTAGAAGTGTCTGCTTGCCCCTTCCGAGGTGGCTGAGGTGCCTCTTTGTTTCTGGCATCCATGAGTCAAGCTCTCTTTCTGCAGTTTAGAACAAGAAGAGCACGGACTTCGTGATCATATCACCTTGGTTTCAGCTTTACCACTTACTGGTGTTCCTGGAGAGTTGACTTCCCTGAGCCGGAGGGTTCTCAGATGTAAACGAAAACCATGACAATTCTGCAGAGCACTGTACAGGTCAGCAGCAGTGACATGTGCAGAGTGCTGTCACAGAGCCTGGCACGCAGCAGGAGCTCAAGACAAGTCAGGTTTCTTTCCCTTTCCTGAGCTATTTCCAGCTAAAGGACAGGTCCCATCAATTAAAATTCCCAGCAAATTGCCATAACTTACCATCTGCCAGGTGGCTACTTCCTAAAGCCAGGTGGCCGCCAGCAGCCCAGCCAACCCAGAGTGTTCACGGAGAAGATGAGTGGTGCTTTTCCTTCCTTGTTCTCTTCTTTTACCACACTGCGTATATGGAGACTCTACCATATAGTAGTAGGTTTTTATGAAGTATGTTGTAATAAAATAGTACAGCACATTTTCATGGAGGGACGTTGGAATTGTGTGCCTGCCAGAGGGAGGACTTGGCGCTCGGCTGGAGTTGCGTCTTAGGGCATAAAGCAAAAATCACATCGAGTCACACTACCCTTGGACATCCCTCTGGAAGGTGTGATGTTGTTTGCTCCTCTGGTGTGGGAACTGATCACATTTTCTTTGGCTGAGCCTCAGATGAAGTCTGGTGGTTTGTGTTTAGGACCATGCCGTCTACAAAGTGCTTATCTTCAAATGTTGGCCTCGTAGGAGTGAGGGGACGGCAGAGTCAAGTCTCCTGCTCATGTTCACTTCAGGGCTTACGCTCACTGAGAGGAAAGTTGGTCACTGCAGAACATTGAAGGTTATTTCTCTCTCTCTCTTTGACTAGCATATGTAGTTGAATTTGTGTTATTAAAATAAGTGTAGTTTCAGCAAGTATCACTTAGTGAAAGTGATCATGTAAGTCTTCCTGGTTGTTAAGAATGCAAAATGAAGCTGGAGTCTGTGAAAGGAACTTAAAGTTACTGTATACCTTCTGGGAGGTGCTGTTCCTGGAACAGCAAAGGATGATTAGGAGGCTAAAGGTCTAACTCAGCTGCAGCAGCCACGCCAGCTGTGACATCAGAGTGGCTGGCCGAGGCATGAGGCTGCCATGTGAGTGGGGCTGTCACTCAGATGGGAAGGCACAGGGGATCCTGTGAAGTTGCAGCGTGGCCGAGGGGAGCGCAGGAGGTGGATGCCCGGCCAGGCGCGGCAGTGGTCTGGCACAGGGGAGCAGAGCCTGCAGCAGGCTGGGGCTGGGCACTGCCTTCGGCAGGGTTCTCTCCTCGCACCTGCGGGCTTCCCAAGGAAACCCCCTCCCCCAGTGCACACCTAGCCAGGCACGCCACTCTGACAACTCCGAAATATTATCTCCAGCTCAGGGTTGTCATTTGAGCTTCAAACCCAGCAGTCCGCTAGGCTTCTCTGCTTGACGCCTTAGAGACACGGCAGACTCAACCTGCCAAATGTGAAACTCGGCGCTGGCAGGAGCAGAGGCCCCGAGCGCCCATCTGCACTGGCTGAGGCTAAGAAGGACATCGGGCGGGGCCTGATGCTGGAGAACTGGAGATGGCCGAGCCTCACGTAAACAGAGACAAAACTTGAACTTTGTAGTGAATTTAACCACAGTAAATAGGGCAATTACAATACCTAGTTTTTCAGGCCTGAAATGCTGTCTACTCATTTGACTTGTCCTCCTAGGATGTAGGCATGATTTTGGTGACCCGAGTCCTAAAGGACAGCTGTCCAGGAACATTGGGCACTGTGTCTTCCATTCTCAGGAAATACCCTGTAGCAAGCAGAGGCTTCACAAGGATTCACTGACCTCAGAACTGAACTGGGTTCTTTTCCTTAAAAGCAGTCACTGGAGAGTTGCAGGATTTGGAGGGGGCCTGGTTCTGGGGCGCTGCCAGCTTGTGTGGGGGAGGAGCTGGGTGGGGAGCCCGAGTAGGGTCTCCGGAGTCTCCTCTAGGTCCCGTCTGTCTATAAAAGGCTGCTTGGAAGGGAGGGAATGAGGGCAGGGAGCAGCTGAGGTCATTAAATGTACTTGGGGGAAAGCAGAGAGCTCTAAGCATCCTGACCCCTTCAGGCTCTAGATGGCAGTCCTGCTGCATTATCCCCGGAAGCGCTGAGCTGTCCTTGAGCCCTGGGTGAAGGACTCTGTCTCTTTACCTGGCGTATCCACCTGTCACAACACCTGGCCTTGCTCTAAAGTGATGCCACTATCCTTATCAAATTCCCCAAATCTCCAAGCCTTGCCCCCTCCATGAAATAGGTTCTGCCTGGGGACTCTCATGGGCCTTCTTGTGCCTCTTCTTTCCCTGCTCACTTTTCCACATGCCCACAATCAAACTCCAGGTCAGATCTCCAAGAGCAGCCTGGGGGCGTGTGTGGAAGGAATGCCTGGTGGTATTCTCCCTGACTTGTGGTGGGATGATGGCCGGGATTTCACCCTGGGGATCACAGAGCCCTCTCCGGACAGTCTGAGTGCCTTGTCACTTGCCTCTCAGGCTGAATGGTCTCTGTCCAGGCAGGGCTAGTAGCCAGAGCCCCAGATCAAACCCAGAGAGCAATGAGCTCTTTAGAAAGGTTGGAGGAGTTTGGTGGTGGGAGGTGAGGCGTGGACAATCAGGGGCTGCCCTGGCAGATGGGCACATGTTGCCTCCTGCTTCTCCTTGGCAGGGAGGGAGGGAGGGAGAGGCCGCCGCTGGAGGTAGGGGGTGGGGGCAGGTGGGCCTGGACAACAGGCTGGATTTCTGGTTCCCTCCCTAAGATTATAAGAAAACGCATTTTCTACACAATTTGGTTAAGTACTTGAAGGTTTTAAACCAATTTTCCCTCAAAGGGCTTAGCAATTTTTGAATAGTTTTTTCTTAAAGTGACTGTTCCTTGTAGCACACAGTCTCCTTTTTATACGCACGAGTGTAGGTATATTTATATGAGTGTAGGTATATTTACATGAAATGCACATTTACATGTATCCTGCAGCTCTCATGAGCAGAAATATGTTTCTTTCACAGCGAAACTCGGGTTGGGACAGACACTTGGGCTCTACTGTGGAGGGGGGCTGGCTGTAGGGGATTTGGGAGGGGCCAGAGCTGATTTTAAGGGAAAGAGGCATTTTGGGAAAGGGGAAAGGAGGACAGGGGCCATGTAACAAAGCCAGCTCATTGATTTGGGAGTGGGGAAGAGGCTGATAAGCAAGGATTTGTGTATTTGGTAAAAAGCTACATCTGTGTGCATTTTTTTATATTCTCCTACTCATCCTCTCTAACCAGACTCTCGACAGATATTTTCTGAGCACCTTCTCTGCATGTTTGAAGCGCTGTGCAAAATGCTCTGCCGTCTGCATGGACTGCTCTTTCTAATCCAAAAGCATGCGTGGCCACCTTCAGACAGCCCCTGGAAGGCTTGTTCTTTCACCATGGCATCTGCGTCTTCTTCGCCAGACAGTGAGCCTCACCGTTCATCTGCTTCCTGTGTCACACAGGGAGTAGATGTCACTCCAGCTGGCTGCCTCTCCAAATAGGCACCTTTTCAGCGCTCAGAAAGGGACCTGATATTTGCACAAAATGCTTTGAAGGTCACCTGCTCGAGTTGCTCCCAAACTCCTGCTTTAACCCTTTCCATGTGATTCCTCTGTTGAAACACTAATTGTAATCATAGTAGTAACAGTGCCATCTCCTACTTACTGAGAACTTACCCTGCACCAGGAGCCGTGAATGGCGGTATCACAATTATTTAGTTTAAGCTTCCCAACAATCTTGTAAGTTTCTTGACCTTCCCATTTTTCAGATGAGACAACTGAGGTCTCAGAGAAGTTAAGAAACTTGCCTGAGGTCTGACCGACTCTCCATGTGAAGGGGAGCCCTAGAACTGGGTCATAGCTCTGGTTCGATGCCATGCCCTCTGGCAAGTCCCACATGGTCTCCTGGGCTTGGTAAGGAGCTCCCCCTGCTCCAGTAAAGCTGTGCTGCCTAGATCATAGCCCTTCCTACCTGGATTGTAGCATCTGTTCACTACTGGCTCTTCCCATTGAATCGGGCCTCCTCGAGGATAGGGGCCATGCCTTATCCACTGTTCACCTTCTGGTCCCAGAGCAGTCTCTGGCAGGAACTGTTTGAACCCTAGCTGACTCTCATCATGCGTCATGATGAGCATCCTCAAAGACAAGGGGAGGTGGGGAGAGGAATTTCTGATTAATGCTGGAAGACGCACGGATTTCTGTTTTCTAGTCCTGAATTGGACACGGATGATGAAGAAGGTGACATGTGCCGTCCACCTGAAGCCTCTTCTCCCACCACGGAGGATGAAGTATATCTTACCATCAACTCTACATCAGAAGGCCAGCTACCCTGTGGAGAATGTTTGGAGGCAGATTCAAGGACCATTCCCTTGCCACAGTTCTGTTCTTGGGGTGCTCTCTCGGAGTCTTTGCCTCTGGAAGAGTCCTTTGAGAGTGAGAGTGACTGGGAAGATCTAGAGGAGGCCGTGGACCCAGATGATGGTGCCTCAGGTGGGTAGCACTCTATCTGGGCGGAATGAGGCCGGGCTGAGTTCTTCGAGCGGGACTCAGTGTTTTCAGTCCACTTTGGCTGCACGGTGGTTCACAGGGATCATGCATTCCCCTCTAGGGGTCACACATCATCATGGCTGGCGTTTTCACTAAGCACTTACCACGGTCTGTGTTCCATGACAACAACCCTATAAGATAGAGTTATCACCATCCCCCTTTTACAGATGACACATTTGGGACTTTTGCAGGGTCATACAGTGAGTGAGTGACAGAGTTCACTAGGGAATTCAACCCCAGGTCTCCCACCCCACGGATCACGTGTTCAGTGTTCTCCTCGGCTGCCTCCAGCACTGGCTGGACGCGCTGTCTCTCCTCAGCCTCTCTCTTCTGGAGGGCTGCTTGTGAAGTGCTGATTCCTGTTTTGTCTGCCCCTGTCTGCCCCTGGGCTAGATGTATTTCCGAGAAGAGTCTTGGTATCGTGTAATGGGGCCCTTCTTGTTAAGCCACTGTGGCTCTACACAGTGAGCTCTTTCTTGATCAAAAAAGTCAAACTGTTAACACAAGAGCCTGCCAGAAGTTGGGACTGGGTCACCAGGCGGGGGTCAGGTCATCCTGAAGAAGACATGGGAGGAGTAAGTGTAACAAAAACTGTCAGACTGGGAGGAGAGTGGGTTAAACTCTTGACAGGTTGGCAAACCACCCAACTTTCTGTTAAGTGCCTACAACATATGTAGTTCCAGTATTTAAAAAGTGCTGACTGTTCAAGAAACTTTCACATAAACACATTTTCAGGGTGCATTGACGCTCACCGAGGCATCAGCTTGTGAAGATTTAGGTGTAATTGAAACACGTTCGTTCACTTTCATTCCATTGTGTCTCAGCTACATTTTCACCACGAATGATTGAACTGGGTTCTTAGAGGATGGTGGCAGGCGAGCTGATAAGGGGGGTGGATATCTGAAATTCAAATATAACAAAAGGTCTGGTTCTTATCTGAAATAGGAAGCAACAAGTTAATAGAAGGGATGACATGGAGGCTTTGAAGACCATGCATGCCTTTTATGGGGAAGTCGGACACTCTGACAACTTTGGGAATGATGCGTTAAGGATTCGCAAAAGTGTGGAGCAAGCAGGGAGTGGCTTACATGTGGAGAGCAATCTTCCCAGAGAGGTTCCTCAGGGCTGGGGAGCTAAAAGAAAATAGGGTCAGCGATGCTTCAGGGACCCACAGGGAAGCAGCTAAGGACCATGAGCGTCAGTACTTATGAAATGTCCCAGGAGATCTGCAGTTCCCTGGAGGGGGCGCAGAGAGCAGAGAGAGAGGAGGGTTTTGCAGTAGGGGGGCTCAGGCTCCAAGCCTGGCTCTGCCACTTACTAGCTGGGTGACCTGCGGCAAATGGCTTTTAAATCATCTAAGACTCAGCTAACTGACTGCCAAATAGCGATGATGAAACCCACCTCATGCTGTCATCGTAAGAGTTAGAGGACAATGCGTGTCGAGTGTTTAGCAGACTGCCTGGCACGTAGTAAGGACTCAAAAGATGATAGCTATTTTTATCATAAATCATAAAGGAGGAAATTACTTCAGGGAGATGATGCAACTTTATTAAAGCATTCAGTGCTGTTGGGTTTTTCCACATAGACAAAGGAATTAGGCAACTTTGTCAGACCTGTGCCCTAACGTGAGGTGTGGGGTGGGGCGGGGGGAAGTACTGGTTTACAGCAAGAGTGTCAGGATCCGGGGTGGACTGACTAGCCCTCAGCTGTGGACAATGATTGGGATGCAGTGAGGCTGAGTCCAGTCACAGTCACTTATCCTCCCTGCGAGTAGAAGGCAGGGGGCAGGTGTGAGTGCTCAAGGAGTGAGTTCTTAGCCTGGGCTCCACGGGACAGCCCGCCAATGTGCTTCAAGGCATCGTAGACCTCCACACCTAGAATGTTGACTTGTGTGCTTCTTTTGGAAAAAGCAGCTTTTGACCTTCTTTAAATTCTGAGAGGTCCACAACCCTCCAAAAGCGAAGGACTTCTGTTGTATATATTCTCTCTTTCATCCTGGAGTGGGGAGAAGTCTTGGAGGGTATGAAGAGGACTTTGCTTATGGATGGAGAAGTGCATCCTTTAAATGTATATAACGAATTATTTTATTTGGTCATTTTAGATATTAGGGCAGTAACAGTACACAGGTAGTTCCTATAAATGATTTAATTTAATCCTCACATCAACTTTGAATGGTATTCTTATTCCTCTTTTAGAAAGTTTATTTAATTCGTCCAAGATCATACAGCTAGGGGGGCGGATTCACACTGCATCTGTCTGATTCTACTTTTGGTGGATTTTTACATTCCCTCTAGAATGTGTCTTTCCACATGGACTTGTGTAACACACAGGTCTCTCTATCACGTGTCATGAGTCCTACTTCTTCCCTCACGAAATGTTTCTCTCTAATGAGGCTAAAACAACCGTCACTGTCCAGTGAGATTAAGAAGGCCATCCAACTGTTCTGTTTAGGGAAGGTTGCTGGCCAAATGGTGAGGTGACCCAGTAAAAGCTACTTATTGTTTTAGGTGAAAACAGTCTCCTGAGGCAGAACCCCAGGATTTCCGCACTGACGTCCTTTTGACCGTGATCACGCGGGAGAGCCCTCAGATGTCCTTCCAGAGAATGTACCTACAGGCTCTGCCACCAGGAAAGAAGCCTGTGGGTCCCCGAGAAGGTGATCTGGGATGGAGGGTCTAGCCCAGTCGTTAAGAACTAACCTCAAAAAGATCATGCCTGTCACTACTGAGACTCAGTTTGAATAGTGGCCACTGCCTCTCTTCAGTTCTGGGGTTTATGTCAGTAAAGTTCTGTGTGGGTGTGCACGTGCCCTTGCACTCATGGCTGGGGGTTGGGAGGCTTCCTCTTGTGAAAGAATTTGAGAGCCAACCTCCTACATCAAGATAAACCAGGACAGGGCCAGGTCTCGCTGCTGCAGTGGTACACACTTTCTGGGACTGATGCAACGTTCCAGTTTGCCCTTTTTAGATCTCCATTGGTTGAAGGAGTTTCCATGGTTTTCAAAGTGCCCCCAGTTCCCTCAAAGGAATCTGCTGAGGGACTTGACTCAAAGATCTTGAGAGTAATGTGTTTTGACATCTTTCTGTGTTCTTCCTATGCAGCTCCACCACAAATTCTTTTAAAGGCATTTTCCTTTTGGAATCAACAAGCTGATTCTAAAGATTATATGAAGGAAAAATAAGATGGGAACATCTAATAAAAAAGGAAGAGTGAAGTGGTAGATCCAGCATTACCAGATATTAGGACACACAACCACCACCATAACAAAAGAGTGAAATCATGTGGGATTAGAAAATGCACAAAAGAAATAGACCCGATGGACCACAGTGTGAGTCAAGGAACACACTCGGCACTCTATAATGGGGGATCCATGGCAGTCAGCATCTCGACATGGGCAGGGAGGACAACGTCATAGATAGAACTGGGATAGCTGGGAAAGATGGTTTAAATGCACAGCTCACTTCACCTACTAAAATCACACACAGAGTGATTAAATACAAAAAAAACCACATCAGTGAAAAACAGACTCTAGTTTTATCAGATCTACAGATCTAACAAGCTTCCTCTGGCTGATAGCAATAGACAAAAAGCATATGAAGAACTACAAAGTTGACAATATTGAAAATGTTAAAACTTCTGTACAATAATAAAATTAATGTAAAAATAGGAGCAATGGTTTGGGAAAAAATTATATAATTGTGAGTAAAGATTAATATCTATAATATTTAGAAAGCCCATTATAATTTATAGTAGATTAATAAAGGATTTCAATAGACATTGTATACAATAAAAATACAAATGGTGAACAAAAACATAGTCTAATCAAAATAATGTCAATGTACTAATTTGCATTGACCACATTTACAAAATTTTAAGAAATACTATCCAATTCTAGCAAAATTTTGGTGAAGCTGTGTTCTCAGAAACACCAAAAGCCATAAAATTGCTTATGCCCAATGACCTAACAATGCTATTCCTGAGAATTTATCTCAAAGAGAGAATTCAGAATAAGAAAAAAAATCTGTACATTTTAAGATGTTCATTGCAGTGTTCTTGATAAAAACAACAAATTGAAAATGCTTAAATGCCTTAGGATATGGTAATATTAAAGACAACTATGTCAACATGGTGAAAAAAATGAATAGAATAAAATAAGATGGAAACAGTAATAGAAAAAAATATGGTAATATTAAAGACAGCCTGGTAAAAAAAAAAGACAATTATGGTACAACAACATAATGGAATATTATGCAGCCAAGAAAACAATAAAATAAATACAAAAAATTCACGACTTAGAAAAGTGTTTGATATAATAGCTCAAAATCGTACACTGATTACAACAACAGGAGAGCATGTGTGCACGCAGAGACGTACAATGAATTCATGGGAATGCTCAGCAATGGGATAGAAATCACCCTGTGTTTGGGTGATGGGATTAGAAGAATACGTTACCACCCAAGGGGAGGTCGTCTGCCCACCACAAGACATGCCAATAGTCAAGAGGCAAGGAGATAGGAGAGAAAGGGCTTTTTACTGCGGCTTGCTAGTAAGAGGGAAGATGGCTGACTCATGTCAGAAAGAACCATCTTACTGAACAAAGCCTACAGGCGGGTTATATAGGGAGCTACTCTATGGGTGGGGGAGGCATCTGGTCTCAGGGTGGGGGAAGACATCTAGTCTCAGGGTGGGGGCACCCATCTGTTCTTAGTTCCTTATAGCCTTTTGTTTTACTGGATGTGCATCAGAGACCGGAGCAATGCCCTATACCCTGATCTTTTGGTTGTCATTGATGATGGCTATCAGCGTAGACTTTCTGCCTGGGGGTCATCACGTTCCTAAGGAACTCAGAAGAACAAAGTTATCAACTTATAGCAGCTGGGAGGGGCCACAAAACCCACAGAGCATGTCTGGGCTAGTTAATCAGAGGTCATTTGAAGTTACAATAGGGTTTCTTTGCTACAATATGACTTCCCTCATGTCAACCTTGTGTTGAGCTGGTATCAAATAGACTTTATTTTGTTAAAAATTCCTTTACTTTTGTATATTTATTACTTAAATAATGAATTTTCATTGAAATAAAGAGACTAAAACAGCAAAAGAAAAAGTAAGTTAGAAAGAAAGCAACAATAGACAAACAGAAACAAAGATAAAGGTTTAAACAAGCCTGTGCTCTAAAACCCTAACTTGTGAACTCTTCTCTTACGTGCTTTTATTTCGAATTTCCTCGTCTCTTTACCATAGAAAATCTCTTATAGGTCACTTGGCTTGTTCTGCTGTTGATGAAAAAGAAGTTTCCAGGCATCTGAGCAGTCTTGTTTCAAATGCTCTTGGGGCCGGAGCCAGCTCCCTTGGTGCACCACTGCACAGTTTCATGGGCCTCAAGGTTAGGGAATTAACCAAATAAGCAATGAAGTGAATAAATAACAGTATTTACATTTTGGAACTGCTTGCACTCTGGTTGCTTATTTCCTCTTTGGAAAAGAAATGGGCAGCTACAGGTTCAAAATGAGTCTAGTACTCCTCCTTACAGGAGAGAACCTCCCCCCACCCCTAGGCTTGTTTACTCATTTTGAGCCATATCTCATGAAGAACATGTTAATTTGCCTTCAGCGGTCTTGATTGCAGCAGACACTTGCTTTGTTTCAGGGCAAGTGTCAGAAGGAACAGCGCAGTCCTACAGGACTCAGCTCATTGCCTGCACACTGCTTCCATGTCTGGCTTCCACATTGGACATTCTCAAATCTGGCTGAACCAGAGAACCAACTATAGAGAGTGTTAAAAATACAGCTTCGTTGGCAATAGCCCTGGAGACTGAATCAGCAGGGCTGGGGTGAAGCCCAGAAATCTGTACTTTTACCAAGCGCAGCAGAGGATTGTATGTGAGGCCAGATTTGAGAATAACTGATCCAAACTCTTCAAGACTTTGCTTGGCTCTCCCATCTTCCCTCTCTGCCATAAATATTTATGAAGCTCCTATTTTGTGCCAGCACACAATTTGTATGAGGCTGCTCAGACACAAACAGGTTAACCACTGATTGTAGAGCAATAATGGGCTTCCCAACTTAACACGGTAAAGATGTCAGTTCTCCCCAAATTAATTTATAGGTCTAATACAATTCCTATCAGATTCCCAGCAAGATATTTTGTAGACACAGACAAGCTTATTCTAAAATTTATTTTATAACTTTTACATAATATTTTAAATATAATTTACCTTATATAAATAAAAATATGTTCTGAAATTTATAGGAAAAGGCACAAGCCCTAGAATAGCTAAAAAATCTTGAAAAGTAGAATAAAGTGCAAGGAATCACTGTACCCAATATTAAAGCTTACTGTATAGCTACTGTAATGAAGATGGTGTAGTATGGCAGAGGGATAAACACATAGATCAATGAAATAGAATAAAGAACCCAGAAATAGACCCACACAGATATTCCCAACTGATTTTTGACGAGGTGCAGAAAAAAATTAATGGAGAAAGAATAGCCTTTCAACAAATAGTGCTGGAACAATTGGACATCCATAGGCAAAAAAATGAACATTGATCTAAACTTCACACCGTGTACAAAAATGAATTCAAAATGGATCATGGACCTTAATGTAAATGTAAAATTACAAGACTTTTAAGGAAAAAAAGAAAACCTTTGGAATCTAGGGCTAAGCAAAGAGTTCTTAGACATGACAGCAAAAGCATGATCCATAAAAGGGAGAATTGATAAACTGGTCTTTTGCTCTGTGAAAGAGGCTATTAAGAGGATGAAAACACAAACTTCAAACTGGAAGAAAGTATTTGTAAACTACATGTTCTACAAAGGAGTAATGTCTAGATATGTAAAGAACTCTTAAAACTCAACAGTAAAAAACCTAAAATCCAGTTAGAAAATAGGCAAAAGACATGAACAGACATTTCACTGAGAATGATATACAGATGACAAGTAAGCCCATGAAAAGATGTTCAACTTCATTAGCTTTTAGGGAAAAGCAGACTCAAACCACAGTAAGATCTCTCTATCCACATATCAGAATGGTAAAATAAAAAACAGTGACAACACCAAGTGCTCGTGAGGATGTGGATAAAGTGGATCACTCACACATTGCTGGTAGGAATGTAAAATGGTACAGTCACTCTGGAAAACAGTTTGGCAGTTTCTTATAAGAAGGTAAATGAGCAATTACCATAGGACTCAGCGATTAGATAGTAGGCGTTTATCTCAGAAAGATGGAAACATGTTCACACAATAACCTGTACATGAATGTTCATAGCAGCTTTATTTGTAATAGTCCCAAACTGGAAACAATCCAGATGCCCTTCAACCAGGTGAATAGTTAAACAAACTGTGGTACATCCACACCAAAAGGAGTGAACTATTGATACACGTTTGGATGGATCTCTAGAGAGTTATGCTGAGAAAAAGCCGGTTGCAAAAGTTTGCACAGTATGATTCCATTTATATAACATTCTTTTTTTTTTTTTTTGTCAATGGGGGAAAGGATAGTCTTTTCAACAAATTGTGATGGAACAACTAGATATTCATGGGGGGAAAATGAATTTCAGTCCTTCCTCATACCGTACATAAAAATGAACTTGAGTGGGTCAAAAACACAAACATAAAAACTAATATATAATACTTCTAGAAGGAAACATAGGAAAATATCTTCACGACTTTGACATATACAAAGATTTCTTAGACAGGATACTGCATAGATTCTGAGATTCAAAGGGCTTTGGAGTTAGGTAGACTTGAGTTCTGGCACTGATAATATTTATGCCTTTTATTACTTTAAATCCAAGTTTCCTCTTCAGTAAGCCTTTTTGGTAAGGATTAAATGAAATGTTATATGGTCATGTACTGTGTAAGGTATCAGTCAATGACAGACCACATATATGACGGTGGTCCCATAAGATTAGTACCATATAGCCCAGGTGTGTAGTAGGCTGTACCATCTAGGTTTGTGTAAGTACACTACGATGTTTGCACAACGACAAAATCGCCTGATGCATTTCTCAGAATGCGTCCCCATCGTTAAGTGATGTATGACTGTATTTGAAGTATTTAGCACACTTATTTAGCTTATTGCATAGTATAGCCACAAAATTATAGCTATTAATATAAACAAAAGTGGCTGTCACATTCATGGACTTTTGTAAGATTTGCCTACATTCTAGCCCAATTCTGCAATTTTCATGCATCTCGAGTGAATAACAGACAGGTAGCAAACTGAAGCTGAGGCTTGCATTTTCTTAAACTGGAGTTCATAAAGTTCTGGTCATTAAAAAAAAGGTGCTAGATTGGATGTCATTAAAACTAAAAACTTCTGCTCTTTGAAAATCACCTTTAATAAAATGGAAAGGCAAACCACAGACTGGGAGAAAATATTCACAATACATATATCTGATAAAGAACTTGTATCTTAAATGCTTATCATTCAATGAGAAGAAGGCAAACAACCCAATTTAAAAATGGGCAAAGTGTTTGAACAGACACTTCTCAAAAGATAATCAAATGGCCAATAAACACATGAAAGTGTGCCCGAGATCATCAGTTATTAGAGCAATGCAAATTAAATCACAATGAAATACCACTACACACCCACTAGAACAGCTAAAATTCAAAAAGGTGGGCATACCAAGTGTTGGCAAGGATGTGGTGCAGCCAGTACTTTCATACATTGCTGGTGGGAATGTAAAATGGCACACCCGCTATGGATAACAATTTGGTAGTTTCTTATAAGGTTAAACATACACTTACAATATAATCTAGCAATTTCACTTCTAGGTATTTGCCCAAGAGAAATGAAACATATACCCACACAAAGACTTAAATATGAATGTTAATAACAACTTTATTCATAATGGGCAAAAGTTGGAAGCAGAATCTGTCAACAGGTAAATGTAAAAAACGATTTTAGTAAAGTTGGAACTACATTGGAATTATTCAGTAATAATACAGAAGGAACTACCAATGCACATCAATCTGGAGACATTTCAAAACTTTTATTTTTTTAGTTAAAAAGCTAGACACAAAAGAGTACATGTTATATGATTCCATTTACATGAAATTTTAAAACAGGAAAAATTAACCCCATAGTGACAGAAAGCAGAATAATGTTTGCTTTTGATAGAGGGTGGAGAGAGAATGACAGCAACGGGACATGAATGAATGCCTTGGGGTGATGAAAATTTTCTTTATTTTGATTGGGTTAGTAGTCACACAGGTACACTTTTGTCAAAACTTACCTAACAGTACACTTAAGTGAATGTATTTCATTATATGTAAATCATATATCAATAAACTTGATTTAAACTGTAAAAACTCAAACTATATAGTATATGTTCCTCTGATCATAAAACTAATTCCCAATTTATACTCCCTCCCCACCCTGGACCATATAAGCATTATATGTATGTATGTATTATTTCTTATAACTGCATGTGAATCTACAATTATCTCAAAATAAAAAGTTTATTTTCAAAAAAATGGTCTTCCTAGCTCTGTTTCAACCGTGCTATGAGTGCTCCACGTGTTGGTAGGGCAGGTTCTACAGAAAGTGACTGATCCACTGATGGAGAGTGAGCATGCTCAACCTCTTCTGCCCACTGTGTCTGGATTGCACACAATTCCCAAACAGCCCATCTACATAGTCAATGCCACCACTGTGGCTCTCGTAGTATTTTTTCGTAAATTACAATTCTGTCCTTCAGCTACACAGATCTCTGCTGCAGAATAAAGGACTCAACTTCAGAGTCAATCATGGAGAAATATAAACAAGAAGAATAGTGGAACAGCTTTACATGTCTCTGCCCCATTTTTAGTTTGACACCCATTCAATGAGCACTTACTGTATAGCAGGCTCTGGGCAAGGCTCAGGGGAGAGGGATGTGCGTGGATGGTGATTGCCCACCAGGAGCTTGCATCTGCGAAGGAGGTAAAATGCAAACACATTGCTATAATCAGTGGGAATAAGGCTGTAATGATGGTATAGAGATAAATGTTGTATAGGAAATAGAGATTTTTCCCAGGAGGAAATATTAATCCTGCCTGAGGGGAGGGACAGGGATGGGGTATCAGGCCTTCCTCTGAGAGGAGTGGCGTAAGTATTGAAGGGCACGGGGAGGAGGCAACGAAGACGCAGCATACAGACAGAACAAGCAGGGGCTGAGAGGCAGGAGAGGAGCCAAGAGGTGGGATGGGGACAGAGTGTGAACGAAACTTGGCTTTTCAGCAGGTAGTTGTTGTAATCAGAACTCTAATCAGAAAGATTAGTCTGGTCTGGGGCTGGAGAAGGATTGGTGTGGGGGAGGCAAGACGTAATCAGATCACTTTGGCGACCACTGCTGATTCCAGAGCAGAAGGAATGGTGGGCCCATCAACTGAAGTGGGGACTATCGAGGAATATTGTATTTGGTGATCAGTTTGGTGTGGTATATTTTGAATTTGAGAGATCTCTGGAAATGAGGTACCCTAGAGGGATATTTTCACTAAGGTGGGATCATCTTGAATTCCATTGCAAGGGGAACAGTTACTGGGGACTCAAAGCAACGCTATGATGTGGCTTTATCTACGAGAGATTCTGTAGAATGGACCTAAAGATAGCTGTGCCATGAGATGTGTAAATGGACACATCTCACGGTTGTGGGTGGATGAGGGGAGGAGAGGGAAGGATGTAGTATCTCCTCTGTGCTTCTTCATTAGATTCCTCACTGATTGACAGACACGCCTTACCATGTCACCCCATCTCTTTGATAAGAAACTGCTAAGATCAGCAGTCGAAACCTTCTCTCTGAATCAGTTCCTAAAACCAGACCTGCTTATTCTCAGTGGGTATAAAGTAGACTATTAGTTGTTTATTCAGCATCCTTTCCTCCTTCTTTCTGCCAGGGGAAGACCCAATTGGTTTAAAGGCAACTCCTTCTGCTAGTGATAGAACTAATGATTAAAGTTAAGCCAATGAAATACAAGCAGATATTTTTCAGGGACTTTCAAAGGAGTTCCCCATGAACCTTTAGGGAAAGTTTCCAGAAAGCAGTTATTTATCTATCCCACTGGATAGCTTCTGACATTCTTTCCATGACCTCAAGAGGAAGCAGTCTTAAGACGAGCCAAATGAAATCAACATTGTGGACGCTAGAGCAAAAAGATGGAAGGAATCTTGTTACTTGTTGACATAACTGAGTTGCTGAATTGACCAACCCGGAACCTGCCCTGCAGTGGGACTTGGTGTTCTCATGGCAATAAATTGACTCATGTTTAAGCCAGTTTGACTTGCAGCCAAAAGCCTTCTAACTTATACAAGAGTACTCAACTGCCTTTCCCCAAATTCTATCCTTGAGGGCCCTCTATGTCTATGACTCAAAAATAGAGACATTCGTCAGTGTTGATCTTTTTGCATTTCTGTTTCTCTACCAGGCTTTCCTTTACTGGAATTTTTGAATTTCCTTTTATCATTTTGAAATGGAAGCCTCAATGTCTACCTGTGTTACTGAGGATACAATTCTTTTCCTAAGGTACCTAGTGAGAAGCTGGGAGTCTTAACTATAACTGTGGGTAGAGCCAGCTCTTCATAGAGGAGCTTTGTCAGAACCTGCTAGGTTTCAAGCTCTGTGCCAGGTACTTTGCGTTTGTAACCACATTTAACCCCCACTGTAGCTCCATGGGGTAGGTATCTGTGCTAGGCACACAGGGCTCCTTGGTGGTGGAGTGGGGCTATGTGACTTGTTCTGACCAAAGAGTCCTGAGCAGAAGTAATGCCAGCCACCTCCAGAGTGGGGCATTTAATTGTAGAACCCTCCAAAGCTCTCTTTCCATCAGCCGCAGTGGTCACAATGTATGAGATGCTGGGTGCTCCATCAGCCTGCGGGGTGAAGTCAGGGGGCAGGGAGCAGACCATCCAGCTGACCGACACTGGATGTGCCCCGAGAGCAAGAATCAAACCTTTACTGCTCTGAGTGACTAAGATTTGGGGTTCATTTATCACAGCAGTGTAATCTACTTTATTCTGACTCATATATTATTAGGGTCATTTTTATATATCAGGAAACTGAGACTCAGAGAGGTTCAATAATTTTTGTGAGGTCACAATAGTGGTACTGAAATAAAACCCAGGTCTCTCTGGAATAAGGCCCATGCCCTTCTCTCTCAGTCATAATGCCTCTTTAAGACTTGGCAAGACAAGAAGAATGAATGACTTTCAAGACTGTATTAGAAAGATTTTGAGAAATGAGAAAAAAGTGAGAAATTCTTTTACTCTGATTGGAAGATTCTCTAAACACTGCTTATCAATGTTCTTAGCTCTCACCAAAGAAGTCTTTCCTTTCACCGTGCCTCTCCGCACTGCTCCCGAAGATAGCATGCTGAGGCAAATAAAAACATGGACTCCCTTCTTTAATATCCTTCGATGGCTAATCCTATAAGATAGCATTCAAATTCCATAGCATAGTATGCAAAACACTCCAGGATCTGGCTACAACTCAGTTCTCCAATTCCAATTCCATCTCTTTGACCATCCCTCAAATCCTACTCCATGCTGTCATATGGAGTGGCTTGCAGTACCCTAGAACGTGCCATGCTCTCTCACGCTCCTTCCTGTGCTGCTCTGTGCCAGACGTATCCATGTAGCAAGCTCTCCCTTCTTCATTCAATTGACCCCTACTCATGCTTTAAGAGTCGCCTCCTCTGGCAAACCAGCAGCACTGGTCATCACCCACCCATAGTCTACAAGAGTTTAGAGGGTAAGGAGGCCAGGAATGGAAAATTCCTCTGAAAAGAGTTGTTGGAAAGCTATGGCATTTCCCCTTCCACACCTGTTTCCCCTCCTTGGGGAGGGAAGGGGAGAGGGAGGGTGATGCTTCTACTTCACTTCTGCCCAAATGAGAGGAACTTTAAGAGAACAATTTACAAGGCTTGACATGTGTCTCCTGCAATTTGGGGGGGGGGGGAAGGGGTGGTGGGACACAAGAGCTTGGTGTCTGACCCATAGCTGAGCAATCTAAAGGTGAGAGGTGATGGCTGAAACAATATGCCTGGTGGGAGAGCAAAGAGAAAGAGGACTGGCCCAGGAGTGGACGGCTGATACCCTTGGTAAGGTAAGGACACATAAGTCCTTCTTACAACCAGATAAGACCTATAGGTGGGGCACAGCCTGGAGCTGCCATAAAGCAAGCAGGGGTTATATGGACCCAAAGAGAGAGAGAACCAGAGCCTCAGCTCACACAGAGGGTGTGGTGGCGAGAATCACAAAAACACACCTTCCTGTGGCTGATGAATTACATGAAGGTGGCCTTCCTCCTTTGAGAAGCTCCTCACTGAGGCACAAAATCAAGTCTGCCTTTTGGCTTCCACTTACCCATTTGTCTGGCAACTTTATTCACAGCACAAACAACATAAACACATTGGTACCCTGGGGTGGGCCCATGGAAGGCAGGGGCAGAGGGAGGGTGTTGTAAACGGCTGGCCAGAGGCAACATCACTCAGGCAATGGAGTCACACTTGGAGACCTCTCACAGGAGAATTCTCGGGGAAACCACAAGATTCTTTCTCAGGACAAACAGCCAGCTCAAAATATCTGCCTAGCACTGAGGGCCCAGTGCTGAATTCCCATTGCAGAGGTGTCAGATGCTGAGTCTGGAGGGCAGGCTGTGGGTGTGAAGCTGGGTGAGAAAGGGGAAACTGACATGCCCATTTCCCGGGTCTGTTTCCAGCCCAAAGCAGTCCTGACCTCCAGGCAGAGAGAGCCTAACAGTTAGATAAGAAGTCGGAGGGAGTCTTACACTGAAATGAGGCTGTTCTTTTTTTTTTTTTTTTTTACCCTTTACTTATTATTTATTTATTTTTCAGTGATCTCCACTCGGCCGTGTTGAGGTCTAATTCACATACAATAGAGTCTACCTACTTCACACAGTTTGGAAGATTTTGACAAAGTGTAACCACCACCCCACAAAACATAGAGCGTTTCCATCACCCCTGAAAGTTCCCTGGGACCCTTTGCAGTTGATGCCCCTCCACCCCCGGCCTGGGCCACACCGGCCCCTCCACCCCTATCACTACAGTTTTGCCTTGTCCAGAATTGAAATGAGGCTGTTCTGGGTGCTCAAAACTATGGACCTGCCCAAGGTTTTATATGCAAGGACCCATGGAAAAAATGCACCTGGGCATTGCATTTGAATGGCATTGGAAAGAAATAAAGAAGTTGTCTTCTGCGCACACCCTATTCTGCCCAGCTAACAAGATGCAATAAGATGGCAACATCTGTATTCTTGCTGTAAAGTGCATGGTTTGGCACAGACCAAGTGGTAATACAGGAGGATCGAAAGGCTTGAATCCAGCTCCTCTTTTAGAATTTGGCAGTGTTTGCAGTTCACTTTCTGCCACATCCTTATTTTACTGTTAATAAGTAGAGCTGGGAATGGAAGGCAGGGCATTCATGCACAAGAGTTTGTGGCAGGCTCGCCTGCCATCTCAGCAGCACTCTCCCATCAAAGACTCAGGAGTCCCTCTCCTTGTGGTGTGTGCATGCAGAGCGATGGGCTGTTTGAAGCTCTGCAAATGAATGAGCGGCCAACTAATGGATAAATCGACCAATTCCTATTTATTGGGCATCTACCACGTGCCAGGCTCAGGGACCAGGCAGCCAGGAATTCACAACAAGGTAAGTGCATGTCCTTCTGCTCTTTAAATAAAATAGTTTTCAGCCTCCACTGGATTTCTCTTGGCCTTTGACTTGCCACAATTTATTTTTATAGAGTCTTTTATGTGAAGTGTCTCGAAGCTGAGCAGAGAGAAAGTAACATGCAGAAAAGGCCCCACAGCTTCTTCCAAGCTCACAGTCCTCATCAACTCACTCTTGGTAGTGCCGGTGTGAAGAACACCATCCAAAAATAAAGCAGGCGGCAAAGCAGAGGCCTGTACCATGGTGGATCCTGTGGAATGGTAGTGTCACTGAAATTATTCTTCTTTTTCTGTCAATGTTTCTTGTTCTTAGTTATCTGCTCTTCCCTGGCCCCAAGCCAGGTTTAGAAAACCCTGAACTGAGCATGGGCCTTGGGGACTGTGAAGAAATGACTTTGAGTCCTGGGTTTCTGGGCATGAGCTGTCCACTGGGATCTCTGAGCCCTCATGAGTCCTCTCTGGTTGTGTCTGGAGACCCATGGCTTGGGATGAGGGGCTATTTGGGCAGTAAATTCCTGCACTTGAAAAGGGGCAGATGGGCCCCACCTCAGCAGAGAGTGGACATTTGCCTGGCCCTCAGGGTCCATCCCAGAGGGAGTCTGCATGCCCAGATCAGGGGCAGGGATGCAGACTGTGAGATTCCAGAATCAGCATTACTTCTCTGTGCTGGTCACTCTGCTTCCCCATGTGAGCTTTCCCAGGGATCTGCAGTGAGCCTAGGGCCAAGCAGGACCTGGGGAGGTGGTGTCTGGGGGGCAGCAGGGAAGGGACCACTGAGAGACTCCTTGGCCAGGCTAAAAAGGGGACCTGGAGGATGGACTAGGAGAGGCAGAGCTGAGGCCTGGGCTGGAGGACCAGAGTGAGACCAGGCCTGCACTGAGGAACGAGGGCCTGGGGTTGCACGATAGAAAGCTCTGTGAGGTTGAGTCCTGGGGCCAGGAGGAAAGGGAACCAGAGCAACCTTGTCTTCTGGACTCTGCTTTTGGAATGACTGTCTGGTGCGTGAGTATGTCTGGTCTGATTTGTGAATGGCATCCAGCCTTACCCAAAACAGGACAGAGACCATGACTGTAGTGCGTCCTCTGCTCAGAGAGAAACAGGCAGAGAGCACAGAAATCCTGGGAAAGCTACAACCCTAGGGCTTTTTGTGTGGATCTAACCTCCTGGGAAGGGAAAGCAACATTTACTGCCAGACATGGTGATGGATGCTTCTGTCCTTTGTCTCGTTAAACACTCACAACCTTATGTCTCTTTTTTAAAAAAAGAGACACTGAGGCAGAAGTTGGGAAGTAACTTGCCTGAAGTCACCGGTGATTCACCAGCAGAGCAGGGACTTAAGTCCAGGCCTGCAAGACTCCCTGCACTACTGGTAATTGGCGAGACATGAGGGTTTGAAAAGGCCTCCAAGGAACGGTAGAAACTTTCATAAAGTGCTCAACTTGATGGTCCTTTGAACTTTTCACTGGTAAAAACAGAAGCAGCCAAAAAGAGCCTTCCGGGTTGGTGGTCTCT
Source organism: Tapirus indicus (assembly GCA_031878705.1). Classification (NCBI taxonomy): domain Eukaryota; kingdom Metazoa; phylum Chordata; class Mammalia; order Perissodactyla; family Tapiridae; genus Tapirus; species Tapirus indicus. The sequence goes on from CM062921.1 coordinate 81,016,825, forward strand.
GGGAGTATTGTGTGGTTGGTTTAGCAGGAAGTTGGGGGATAGGATGAGACCTCAGGGTCCACTCCCACCAAGTGTTCATTTAGTCTCCATTCAGGGATTTCTAGATGCTGTGGGTGGGAATTCTTCCCTCTGGGTGTCCCCACAACAGCCATCTACGTAGGGAGACAACACTATCTATAACATTTCCGTTCATTCCTGCTGCTCATGTTTGTGAAATGGTGACCACGCGCAGAGTTCTGATGTTAGACACTGTGAGAAACAAAAGAAGCATCAGACGTGGGGTCCATCTTTAGGGAGAAATCCTACCCTGGCTCTGGTGTGGCTCACCTGGAGGTGCCTCGGCTGCTGAGGGAAGGTGAAACGTCTAATGGAGAGAAGGGCATCTACCGTCAGTGACTCAGGGAGCAGGGAGCTGCCCCCTCCAGGCCTGGACAGAGGGTGGCCGTTTTTGCTCAGTCTCAGTTCAGCTCAAGGATGTGGCCCTCTCCTTGGACCAACACTGAAGGCTGTGGGCTAAGTGAGGCAGGTCTCATCATGCCTTCAAGGGAACTGGATCCGCTAGGGAGCTCTGGTCAGGACCAGATAGAGAAAGGTGTGCTCGTCAAGATAAAAAGATTCAGGCTTCATGCACTGAGGCAATGTCTACACCCTGAATTCCCCCTACAATGACCACTCTAGCTGAAACTATCTCAGCAGATCTAGTAGCCAACTGACCTCACGTTCTGGCACAGGCAAGTGACTCCTTCTTCAAAAGTCCATCCTGTCCAAGGTGTCCAAACACTTTTATCTGCCCCACTCTGACACTGCAAATCTATCTGCTATCCCTACCCCTCTGGAACTGAGGAGGGGGCTTAGGGACAGGTGTGAGCCAGGTGATCACCCCTAGAGAACAAGGTCCTCAGTGGTTCAGGATGTGGGCATGGCTCAGAGGGTTGATGGCATTATCAGCCTGGCTTGGGAGAGGGGCACGGACCCTGCGCTGGACCAGCGACCACAGGGCATCTACCCCTGGGTCCGCGGTGGGCGCAGCAGTGCCTTGGAGGACCAGCAGGGGAGGCACTGCAGGCTCCCGCCGGGCCAGCAGAGGGCGGCGGCGCAGGGCGAGGCTGCAGTGCGCAGGCTCGCGGGCACCGCCGGGATTGGACGGCTCCGACACCGCCGGGCCTGCGGGCTTCCTGTGCATCCCAACTGGCCAGGTGGGCTGGGGCGAGCGGGTACGGGCGGTTGGGGGCGGGCGTGCGGGCAGGCGTGGGGGCAGGGCAGGTGCAGGTGAGGCCAGGTGGCGGGGGCCAGGTGAGACGGAGAGGGGAGGGAGGCTGCTGCTCTGTGGCGTGAGAGGGCGACTTGGGCCCACTCACTGCTCCCGAGAGGAAGATGCCGTTGATGCCCATGCAACGAAGAAGTGGCCCGGCCCCGGACACAAGGAGGCCTGCCTGGGCTGGGTTCGGGCGGCCCTGGGCGGAGTGAGGCCAGAGTCTGCTGAAGCCTGAGGGGAGACTCGGCGTGGGCAGTGTGATGCCTGGCTGTACTGTGACATGTATTGTGGTTCCTGTGTGTGACAGGTTTGGGGCAGGAAACACTGGCTCTGTGGTAAAGAAAGGCCTTGAACTCTGGTTGAGGACCATGGAGCTGATATGATTGGTAAGAAGCCATATTCACGTCTTAAGACATGGGCTCCACTGGCCCCAGCTGGGGAGGTTTGGAGACCAAGAACTCTGTTCTCACTCAAGGGCCAGTGAGGGTTGAGGGGCCTAGAGAGAAACAAGAGTATTAATTCATCAATAGCTATTTTTGAACACGTCCTGTGTGCCAGGTACTGTTCTAGAAGTTGGGAATAGTGATGAACAAGATAGGCAAGGCCCTTGCCTTCATGGAGTTATATTCCAGGTGGGAGATGGCTATTCAAGGCCAAGTCCTGGATTTTTGCCTTGCTGTTCAATGAGAAGGGGAAAACTGTAGGTGGGGGGCAGGTTTCATTTTTGGAAGGGGTGGAATCAAGAATTCTGTTTTGAATATGATAGGTTTGAGGTTTTGCCTAATAGGTTTTTTTGCAGCACACGACATGTGAACAGTATATTTGGAAGGAATTTTACAGTGAACTCTGTACACTCACCTCCTAGATCCTTCCATTAACATTAGCTACACTTATTTTTTCACATATCTATTCATCTCTCCATCCCTCTCTTCATCTATCAATCATCTGGTAGATTTATTTTTTTTTACTGTGGTAAAATATACATAATATAAATCACCTAGTAGATTTTTAAGTCATGATGTCAAATAGACCATTGGAAATTTGAGTCTGAAGTCCTGGGCGATGTCAGGGCTGGAGTTGGTCTTTGGAATCATCACCATGTAGATGGTATTTAAACTAAGGGACTGAATGAAACCACCTAGGTTGAGAGTGTACTACACAAACAAGAGGAGGGGAAGTGGTGGGCAACCGTGGTGGATGCTACTGTGTAAGATGGATTTGGCAATTAGGAGGATTATAATCATTTTAACAGCAACTTTATTGGAGTAGAGGGGCGTTAAGATCAAGTGGAATTGTTTTTTAAGATAGAAGAAACTAGAATATGTTTATATGCCAGTGGGATTGAGCTCATAGAAAGGGAGAAATGATGCAGATGAGAGAAGGAAACATTGCAGGCAGAAGTCCTTGAACAACTCAGAGAGGTGGAGACCCCAGAACATGTGGGTAGCTGGCTTTGAAATAAGCAGGGAGGCGTATTCCATTGTAAGTAGAGGGGAACCTGAGACAGTGGGTGCAGAGGCAGATGGGTGTAGAGGCACCGTCTGTCTGTGAAGGCAATCACTGGCTGAGAGTAAGGACAGCAGGGGAGAGGAGAAGAGATGTTAGAACTCGGAGGAGAGACATGTGACATAGTCCTCCTGGAGAGTGGGAAAGTGAACTAACAAGGGAAATGGATTGGATTGCCAGGCAGTGTTGAGTATCCATTTGAGATGTGTAGTCATGAATTTAAAGTGAGGTCCACCAGTGGGGTTGTGTGGCTTTCTGTGGGAATGTTCAACCTTGGAAGGGTGTTGTGAGGATTAAATGAGATCATGCATGGAAAATAGTTGATACCGTGGCAAGCACGTGGCGAATGTTACCTATTTTTGTTTGAGTTCTCACTGTTTTTCTTTTGTTTATACAAATGTGACAAGAGGGCAGACATTTGCCACCTTCTGTGGCATGTTCTCCCATCAAACCCCAGAGTCCACTGCAGTTTGCAGCTACTTGGAAGTCTGGCTCCTGGTGTGGTTACATTTATACAGCTTGATAATTGAGGATGTTTGCTAAAAAGAGCCAAACTGTAGCAAGTAGAGCTCTCTGTTGTCAGACTAATTCATAGTCTTGGGACGGATGGGCTAGGAGGTTTGTCACAGTGGCAGTTCTTAAGTTTTTGTGAAAATCTTTTATTACTGCATTTCATATTGGATCTGATGAACTGGGAATCTATGGAATCTGCAGATCTAAGATTGCCAGGGGAAATTATCAGTTTAATAGATTGTCATTTCTTCCTGACCACTGGGGCGGTGTTATGATTCAAGTAATATAACGGCTGACACTGACAGCTCTTAAAAGTGCAAAGCACCGTTCTAAGCACATCACATGCGTAATCCTGTTTAATCCTCACCTCAACTCAGTGAGGCAGTTACTATTATTATCCCTATTTTTCAGATATAAAAATAGGCTCAGAGAGGTTAAGTAACTTGCCCAAGGTACACATAGTCTGATCACCAGTTTCTGCTGTAGACTTGAACTTTCTTTAAAGACTTTTTGGCCATCACTTGTCTACACTCTCCTGGAGTAGTTAAGGTAACAGACTGCAGCAGATTGCCTGGCTTCAAAAACTGCCACTTACTACTAGCTATGCGACTTTGGGCAAATCATTTAACCTCTGTGTGCCTTTGTTTCTTTATTCATGAAATGGGAATAATAACAGTGCTGCCTGATTGGGTTCTTGTGAGGATCCCATGAGTTAATATATTTAATAAGCCTGAAATAGTGCCTGATTGTTTAAATGCTGTTACTGTCATCTACCTGGCCGTGTAACCACAGTGGTATGTGTACTGATTGATTGACTCCCCTTAAATCATTCTCTGAGGTCCCGCTATGGTGGCTAGGTAGAGTTTGAAAATTGCAGGGCACTCTACTAATCCTCCTAACTCAGAGATCACATTTGTTTCCTTTAATTTTATTATCTCTCTGAGGGAAGCAAGCATAACAGTTTGCTTCTAGGTGCAGAAAACAACTTGGACTTCATTCAGAGTCATCTGACCAGTGAGGTTCATTTCATTAGTCCTGGCATTGCATATCACTTAAAGGGAAATAAGACTTGGGGAGTAGTGTGATGCCATTTTTGCCATTCCCAAATCAGCAGCCCATTCGAGAGATTTGATTGGAAAGGCCAGTGGACTACATAGCCAGTGCTGGGCACAGCATATGGTAAATGATGTGGGTCAGGGGGCTGCACATGAAAATGTTCCGAAAAGATCTGTAAAATTCAGACTTACCGTGATGTGTTGCATTAGTTACTGATTAAAAGCAACTGGGCAGACTTGGCATGGGAGGCCAGTGGAAGTTCTGATGATCTTGCTGGTACACAACAGGGAGAGTAAATGCATGATATAAAGTAGTGGTTCCCAGTGGGTTTGCATCATATTCACCAGGGGGAAGTTTATGAAGCTTCGCAAAATGACAGGCTCCACATCCACAGATTCTGGATTCAATCTATTTTTTAGGAGCTCCCCAAGTGACTCGGATGTGCAGTTAGCGTGAGATATTAGTGCAAATCAGTGCTTTTCAGCCCTGACTGTTTTAGAATCACCATGCAATTAGCTTTTTAAAAAATAGTGATGCTCTGGACCCACCCCAGGGATTCTGATTTCATTGGCCTGGGCAAGGTCTGGACATTTGGTGTCAGTATTTTTAAAAAAGCTTCTTAGGTGATTCTAGCCTGCAGCCAGGTTTGCGAGTCACTAATATAAATAGTTACTCCTGGATTTAAAATAGACATAGCTTCGGGCGGCATCTTATCATCAGGAAAGTGAACAAAAAATGAACATTTCTAAACTTCCCCAATGCAAATGTTCAATCTAATAATCAGGTAACAATGAAAGATGTGAACTGATGATTGAATTAGCATTTATCACACTAAGCCATAAAGATTTACTCAGGTTTGCCTGGGGAGGAGAATTAACATTTACTGAGAGCTTTCTATGTAATTGCAATCTTATAGCAACTCTGGGAGGTGTGTATCATTCCCATTTTGTAGATGAGAATTTTGGGGCTGAGTGGGGTTAAGTATCTTGCCCAAGATTTACACACAGGTGTGTACAGTTCCAAGGCCTAGATTCCATTTCTTCAGTGGCCCTCAACCTTGACTGCACAGTTGGATCACCTGGGGAACTTTAATGATCAGTGCTTGGGTTCCATTCTCAGAGATTCTGATTTCATTGGTTTGGTGTGGCCTGGAATCAGGATTTTGCAAAGCTCTCCAGATAGTTCTGATGTGTAGCTGAAATGGACAATCTCTGCGTTATACCATGCAGTCTCCTGGTTGCCTAAATTCACTTTCTTTTATGCCAGCAGATTGTCCCTCTGGAGAGTGCTGTGACTGGGTTCCTTGCCTCCGTACATTCACTTATCTTAGTGTCCTTTCTGCTCCTTCCTGCCTTTAAATTTAATAATGAATATGTATTGAGTGCCTACTTTGTGCCATTCTTCTTGGTGCTGTGGTGACACATGGTGACAAGACAGACAAGGTCACCTGCCTCATGGCACTTATATTGAAGGAGAGCAACAGTAAATGTGAGCAGATACATATAGACTTACATACCTAGGCAAACTTAAGGGCATGAAAAATGCTTTTAGGAAAAATAAAACAGGATAATGAGTGATCCTAAGAGCAGTGCGTGAGAATTGCAGTTGCCCCACATCCTCACCAGAACTACTTTGTATTTCGTGTGTGTGTGTGTGTTTCATTTTAGCCCTTCTAATAGGTTTGTGATGCTGAAAGCTATGCCACTAGTATTTCAAATACCAGCAGGGTCACTCATGGGGGACAGGTTTCAACGGAGCTACAGACTAAGACAGACTAGGAAGAAGGACCTGGCCACCCACTTCTGAAAACATTGGCCGTGAAAACCCTGTGAATAGCAGCAGAGCGTTGTCTGATACAGCGTCGGAAGGTGAGAGGACGGCACAGAAGGACCAGGCAGGGCTCTGCTCTGCTGTCCATGGGGTCGCCACGAGTCGGAGTCGACTCGAGGGCGCTAACAACAGTAGGTATGTAGTGGTATCTCATTATTGTTTTCTTTTGCATTTTCTGTTGAGCAGTGGTGGTGTGCATCTTTTTGTATATTTATTTACCATTTGTATTTCTTCTTTGGTGAAGTGTCTTTTCAAGTCTTTTGCCCATTTCAAAAAATTGGGTTGTTTTTCTTCCTTTTGAGTTATAAGGATCTTTATATGTTTAGGATACGAGTTCTTTTTCAGATACATGTTTTCTCCCATTTTGTGGCTTGTCTTTGTGTTTTCTTAATACTGTCTTTTGAAGAGCAGCAGTTTTTACTTTTTATGAGTCTGGTTACCAGTTTTTTCTTCTGTGGTTTCTGCTCTTAGTGTCCTAAGATATGTTTTCTCCCACAGTTCTGGAGGCCAGAAGTCTGAAATCACGGTGTCGGCAGGGCCGTGCTCTCCCTGGAGGCTCGAGGGGAGGATCCTTCCTGCCTTTTCCTACCTTGTGGTTGCTGGCATCCTTGGCAGCACAATTCAGTTGGTTGACACAATTCAAACCAAAACAGTCTTCCCTCCACCCCCAGAAATCGTGTCCTTACCGTGTGCAGAATACATTCACTCTGTCTCAACATCCTCAAGAGTCTTGACCCCTTCCAGCATCAGCTCTAAGTCCAAAATCTCATCAATTCAAAATGTCCCAAATCTCACCTCCTAAATCATCTAAATCAGATGCGTGAGACCCTAGGTATGGTCTATACTGGGCAAAATTCATCTCCATGTGTTTTTCTTGAAAGCTAGAAAACATTTTATCTGCTTCTACTATACAATGGTGTAGCATAGGATAGGCATTCCTATTCCAAAAGGGAGACATTGGAAGGATGAGGGGTCACAGTTTCCAGGCAAGTCCTGAACACAGCAGGGTAAATTTCATGAGGTTTCAAGGCCTGAGAATAATTCTCTGGCTCGATCTGCCCTCTGGGTCCCTGGAGGCCCTGCTGGCTTCTGAGCTGCCTTCAGTGAAGGTGACCCCGACTTGGCCTGCAGCAGCAGAAGCACTGTCTGGGCAGCCTGTTTCCTTTTCATAGAATACCAAAAGTCTGGCCTTCCTTCATTTTGTTTTGGCTCTGTCCCCTTCAGTCCAAGCTAGTCCTGCTTCTGCTGAGATGGCTGACTGGATCCATGAGTCACACACCTAATCTCTTTGGTGAAAGTTTGTCCAGCCACACCCTTAGTCCTTTTCCAGACCATATCTTGATTAGGTTGAGAATTTCCCAAATCATCAAGTGCTGGTTCCTTTTTGCTTAACAATTTATTTCCTCCCTCAATTTATCTCTTTCATCTTGAATTTTACTGTAAGTAGCGAGAAGAAACCATGGTTGCATCTTCCACACTTTGCTTAGAAATCTCCTCAGCTAAATATCCAAGTTCATTACTTACACATTTGACTTTCTACCCAACAATAGAACGTAATTCAGCCAAGTTACCACAGAGATCACTTTTTTCCCATGTCCAATAATATGTTCATCATTTCCTTTTAAGGCCTCACGAGATGAATCTTTAAAGTTCATATTTCTAACAACATTCTGTTCTTGATGATATAGGTATTAAGACTGTAGATACTTTTCCCGCTATTTCCCTCTTTTCTTTCTGACCCCTCACTAGAAATGTCTTTAATGTCCCTGTTTCTACCAACAGTCTTTTCAAAGCAATCTAGGCTTTTTCTATTGTGTGCCTCAAAACCTTTCCAGCCTCTGTCCATTACCTAATTCCAAAGCCACTTCCGAATTTTTTTTTTGGTATTTATTACAGCACTACTGCACTTTCTGGTACCAAAAAATGTATTAGTTTCCTAGGGTTGCCATGACAAAGTGCTACAAACTGGATGGCTCAAAAAAACAGAAGTATATCCTTTCACATAGTGGGCGCCTAATTCTGAAATTAAGGTGTCAGCAGGGCCATGGTGTTTCTGGAAGTTCTAGGAAGGGTCCTTCCTGCCTCCTCCTAACTTTCAGTGGTTGCCCACAATCCTTGGTGTTCCCTGGCTTGGAGACATATCACTCCAATTTTTGCCTCTGTTGTCACATGGATTTCTTCCTCTGTGTCTGTGTCCAAATTTCTCTTGTCTTCTAAGGACACCAGTCATTGGATTAGGGCATCATCTTTACTTGATTACATCTGCAAAGACCCTGTTTCCAAATAAATTCACATTCACAGGTACTGGGGGTTAGGACTTCAAAATATCTTTTTATGGGACACAGTCACCCACAACAATCACATAGGAGAAAATCTAGGTGATTTTGGTTTTGGCAATGAATTTTAGATACGGTACCAAAAGGATGATCCATGAAAGAAAAAATTTTTGTTGGTCTTTATTAAAATTAAAAACTTATATTCTGTCAAAGATACTATTAAGAGAATAAAGGCAAGCCAAACACTGGAAGAAAGTGTTTGCAAAACATGTATCTGATAAAGGACTTGTCATATAGTTGGAATCATACAATATGTAGCCTTTGTAGAGTGGCTTCTTTCCCTTGCTAATATTCATTTACAGTTTCTTCATATCTATTTATGGCTTGATAGCTCATTTCTTTTTATCACTGAGTAATATAACATTGTATGGATATAATACAGTTTGTTTATCCATTCAACTATTAAAGTACATCTTGATTGCTTCCAGTCTTTTTCCCCAGTTTTTGATGATTATGAATAAAGCAGCTATAAACATTTGAATGCAGGTTTTTGTGTGGACATAAGTTTCAAATCAATTAGGTAAATACCTAGGAGTACAATTGCTGGATCGTATGGCAGTCCTGTGTTTAGCTTTGTAAGAATCTGCTAAACTGTCTTTCAGAGTGGCTCTACCATTTTGTGTTCCCAGCAATGAATCCACATCCTTACCAGCATTTGGTATTGTTAGTTTTTTTGATTTTAGCTATTCTAATAGGTATTTAGTAGCATCTCGTTGTTTTAATTTGCAATTCTCTAATGAGATATGATGTTGAGCATCTTTTCATATGCTTGTTTTCCATCTGCATATATTCTTTGGTGAGGTGCCAGTTTAGATCTTTTGCCCATTTTTAAATCGGGTTTTTTTTTTTTTTTTTTTTTATTGTTGAGCTTTAAGAGTTCTTTTAAGCCATCCAGTTTGTGGTACTTTGTTATGGTAGTTCTTGGGCACCAATACAGTTATCTTCTAAAAGTTCTATAGTTTTTTGTTTTACATTTAGGCCTGTGATCCATTTTGAGTTAATTTTTGTGAAAGTGTAAGGTCTATGTATAGGTTTTTTTTTTTTTTTTTTTTTTGCATATGGATGTCGAGTTGTTTCAATACCATTTGTCAAAAAGAATATTCTTTCTCCATTGAATTGCATTTGGTCCTTTGTCAAAGATCAGTTGACTGTATATGTATGTGTGGGTCTATTTCTGGGCTCTCTGTGCTGTTCTATTGATCTGTTTTGTCTGTTCTTTCACCAGTACCATGCTGTCTTGATTACTGTAGCTTTATAGTAAGTCTTGAAATCCTGAAGTGTCAGTGTTCCAACTTTGTTCTTCAGTATTGTGCTGGCTATTCCGGATCTTTTGCCCTTCTATATACAGTTTAGAATGAATTTATTGATAACCACAAAATCACTTGCTGGGATTTTCATTGGGATTGCATTGACTTTTTAAATCACGTTGGGAAGAATTGAGATCCTAACAATATTGAGTCTATCCATGAAGATGAAATATTTCTTCATTTGTTTAGATCTTTGCTTTCTCTCATCAGTTTTGTAGAGTTCTTTGTATCCATCCTATACATATTTTGTTAATTTATACCTATGTGTTTTATTTTAGGGGAAGCTAATGTAACAGTACTGTATTTTTTATTTCCTATTTCAATTGTTTGTTGCTGGTGTATAGGAGAGGAATTTGTATATTAACTTTATATCCTGTAACCTTGCTATAATTGCTTATTAGTTCCAGGAGTTCTTTGTTGTTGTTGTTCTTTGTCTTTGTTGTTGTTGTTGATTCTTTGGAATTTTCTTCATAGACAATCATATCACCTGAGAATGTAGGCAGTTTTATTTCTTCCTTCCCAATCTATAATCTATATACCTTTTATTTCCTTTTCTTGCCTTGTTATATTAGCTACGACTTCTAATATAATCTTGAATAAGAGTGGTGAGAGAGGACATCTTTCTTGTTCCCCATCTTAAAGGAAAGTATCCAGTTTATCACCATTAAATTACCTGTAAGTTCTTTTGGTAGATGTTCTTTATCAAGTTGAGGAAATTCCTCTCCTCTAGTCTGGTTTTCTGAGAGTTTTTATCGTGAATGGAGTTTCGATTTTGTCAAGTGCTTTTTCTGCATATGTTGATATGATAATATGATTTTTCTTCTTTAGCCTGTTTTGTTGCATTACATTAATTGGTTTTCACAGGTTGAACCAACCTTGCATACCTGGAATAAGTTCTGTGGGTCATGGTGTATAATTCTTTTTGCACATTGTTGGATTCAATTTGTTAATGTTTTTGTTGAGGACTTTTGTATCTATGTTCATGAGTGATGTTGGCCTGTAGTTTTTCTTTCTTCTAATGTCTTTATCTGGTTTTGGTGTCAGGGCAATGCTGGCTTCATAGACTGAGTTAGGAAGTATTCCCTATGGTTCTATTTTCTGGAAGAGATTTGAGAGAACTGGTATGGTTTTTCTCCTTAAATCGTTGGTAGAATTCACTAGTGAAACCACCTGGGTCTGGTGCTTTCATATTGGAAGGTTATTAGTTATTGTTTTGACTTCTTTGTAGACATAGGCCTATTCAGATGACCTACTTTTCCTTTTGTAAGTATTAGTAGTTTCTATTTTATAAAGAATTGGTCTCATTAAGTTATCAAATTTGGGGGCATCATACTATTCCTTTATTATCGTTTTAATGTCCATGGACTCAGTAGTGATGACCTCTCTTTCATTTCTCATGTTAGTAATTTGTATCTTCTTACTTTTTTCCTTGGTTACCATGGCTATAAGTTTATTGATTTTATCTTTACAAAGAACCAGATTTTGGTTTCAATGATTTTCTCTATTGATTTTCTGTTATTAATTTCATTTGTTTCTGCTCTAATTTTTGTTATTTCTTTTCTTTGCTTGCTTTAGGCTTACATTGTTCTTCTTTCTCTAGTTTCCTGAGGTGGAAGCTTAGTTGTTGATTTTATATCTTTCTTTTTTCTAATGTATGCATTCAGTGCTATAAATTTCTTTCTAAGCCCTGTTTTTTTCTGCATCTCACAAATTTTGATAAGTTGTATTTCCATTTCCATTTAGTTCAAAATATTTGTCAATTTCTCCTGAGACTTCTTTGACCTATGTGTTATTTAATCACATGTTGTTTAATCCCCAGCTATCCTGTTTTTGTGTCTAGTTTAATTTCACCGTGGTCTGAGAGCATATTTTGTATGATTTCTACTTAAAAAAAATTTATTAGAGTGTGTTTTGTGGCCTATCTTGGTGAATGTTCCGTGTAAGCTTGAGAAGAGTGTGTGTTCTGCTGTTGTTGAATGAAGTATTCAATAAATGTCACTCAGATACAGTGGATTGCTGGTGTTGATCACTTCACCTGTGTCCTCACTGATTTTTCTACCTGCTACATCTGTCAGTTACTGGTGGAAGGCTGCTGAGGTCTACAACTATAATAATGGATTTGTTCATTTCTCTTTGTAGTTCTATTACTTTTTACCTCACATATGTTGACACTCTGTTGTTAGGTGCGTATGTGTTAAGGATTGTTATCTCCTCGTGGAGAATGGACCACTTAGCATTATGTAGTGCCACTCTTTGCCCCTGATAATTTTCCTTGTTCTGCAGTCTGCTTTGACTGTGATTAATATAGACATTCTAGCTTTCTTTTGAATAGTGTTAGCATGCTACATCTGCTTCTTTCCCTTTACTTTTAATCTATCTTTGTCTTTATTTTTAAAGTGGAATTCTTATAGACAACTATATTTGGATCTTTTTAAAAAACCTACTCTGACATGTGAATGTGTTTCACATTCACATTTATACACAAATGTGTATTCACATTTAAAGTGATGTTAATATAGTTGGGTTAATGTCTACTCTATTTGTAACTGTTTTCAACTTGTTCTTTGTTTCTTTATCTTCCTCCATTTTTCTGCCTTCCCTGATTTTAATTGATCATTTTTATAGTCAATTAAGTCATTTTCTCTCCTCTTATTTTAAAAAATTATTTTTTAAGTCATTACCCTAGTGTTTGCAGTATACATTTACAATTAGTGTAAGTACACTGTCAAATGATACTATGCTGTTTCATGGATACTGCAGTTACCTTATAACATAGTAGTTCCAATTTTTCCCTCCTGTCCCTTACAACATTGCTGTCATTCATTTCACTTATCCATATGCTATTATCACCCAATACATTGTTGCTATTATGACTTTGAAAAGTTATTTATTAGATCAATGAAGGATAAGAAAAATATAAGGTTCTATTTCACCTTCATTTATTCCTTCTATGATCTTCATTTATGTAGATCTTGGTTTCTGACCCATAGAATTTTCCTTTTCTCTGAAGAACTTCTTTTAACATTTCCTGCAAGGCAGGTCTACTAGTGAAAAAGTCCTTCAGTTTTTGTTAGTCTGAGAAAGTCTTTTTTGCTCCTTCACATTGGAAGGATAATTTCACTGGATACAGAATTCTAAGTTGATGTTTTTTTCTTTCAACATTTAAAATATTCCATTCTATAGTCTACTTGCTTGCATGGTTTCTGATGTAATTCTTCTCTTTGTTTCTTTATCGGTAAGGTATTTTTATCCCCTTCTGGCTTCTTTCAAGATTTTCTCTTTGTCTTTGGTTTTCTGCAGTTTGAATATGATATGCTTCAGGTATTTATTCTCTTTGGTGTTCTCTGAGCAACTTGGATCTGTGGTCTGGTGTCTGTTATTAATTTTGGAAAATTCTCCACCATTTTGACTTCAAATATTTCTCTGTATTTCCCTCCTACCTTTCCTTCCTTCCTTTCTTCTCCATCTGTTATTTCCATTATGCATATATTACAGCTTTTTAAATTGTCCAATAGTTCTTGTATATTCTATTCTGGATTTTTTTCCCTTCATTTTCTCTTTCTTTTTAGTTTGGGAAGTTTCTGTTGACATATCTTCAAGCTCACTGATTTTTTCCTCAGCTATGTCCACTCTACTGATGAGCCCATCAAAGGCAGTCTTCATTTCTGTTGCAGTGTTTTTGGTTTCTAGTGTTTCCTTTTTATTCTTTCTTAGAGTTTCCATCTCTTCATGTATGTCACCCATCTCTTCTTGCCCACTGTCTACTTTTTCCATTAGAACCTTTAGTTATTTTAAATCCTTATCTGGTAATTCCAATATGTTCACCATATCTGAATCTGGTTCAATACTTGCTTTGTCTCTTCAGATGGTGAGGGTTTTTTTTCTTTTTCACTATTTAGAATGCTTTGTAATTTTTATTGAAAGCTGAACAATGGTGTATTGGGTAATAGGAACTGAGGTAGTTAGACATTTAGAGTGAGGTTTTATGTTAATCTGGCTAGAAGCTGGACTCTGTTTCTTCTTTCTTATAGCTGTAGGTACCAGAGGCTACAATTTCTTTTAGTGTCCTTGTTTTGGTTTTTTTTTCCTTTCCCCACCTCTTTTGTCTTTGGATTTCCCTAAGAACTCCTTCTTAAATAGAGTTTGTGACTTGCAGCTTTTTCAGTTATAATCCACTACTGACATACTGAAGGCCAGTTGATATGGTAGGGTTTTGAGGAAGAGAAGCATTGTATAATCTTATGATTAAATCTTAATTTGTTAGTGGGCCTGAGTCCTTGGAATGTGACATTCAGAAGTGTTTCTCAGTCTCTTTTTTCCCCTTACATAAGGCAGGATGGATGGAGGGGGCTAGAGTTGACCAGTTGCCCTTCCTCCAGGTCAGATAAGGCTCTAGTCAAGAACTTTTCCTTGGAGAGCAGGTCTTTATTATGGAGAATGCTCTAGATGCACTGCAAAATGGTTACTTTTTCCCTCCCCCTGTCTGAAACACAAGAGTGTTTTCTCCATTCTTCCCCATGAGAACCTGGTAGAGTTCCTGGAGGTAAAAATCCACACAAGTGTGGGGAACCCTCTAAGTCTGGACCCTCAAGTTTTTTTTTCTTACTTCACTCCTTTTTATTTTGGAATAGTATTTCATTCAACAGTATAATTATATATTCACCTGATGAGGGGCATTTAGGCTATTTTAAGATTGGAGTTATTATGAATAGAGCTGCTAGGAACATTGATGAACAAGTCTTTGTGTGCATCTAAGTTTTCATTTCTCTTTATTGAGTAGCTAAGAGTGAACATGTTGCTTCTGTGTTAAGTACATGTCTCATGTAATAAGAAACTGCCAAACTGTAATTTTACATTCCTCAACTATGAATTAGACAAATCATTGCCAACACTTGTAATTTTTAGCCTTTTTAATTTTCGGCTTTCTAGTTGGGGAGTAGTGGTATCTCATTGCAATTTTATTTTGCATTTTTCTCTTATTTAATGATGTTGCGATATTGTCACATGTTGTTGGCAGTTTCTTGACCTCCTTCGGTGAGTGTCTGTCCTTTGCCCATTTTTAAAAAATTGAGGTATAATTGACATATTATGTTAGTTTCAGGTGTACAACATAATGAGTTGATATTTGTGTATATGGCAAAATCACCACCACAGTGAGTCTAATTAACATCCATCACCACACATAGTTGTGAATTTTTTTTTTTTGATGAGAACTTTTAAGATCTGCTCTCTTAGCAGCTTTCAAATATACAGTAGAATATTATTAACTATAGTACCCATGCTGTACATTATATCCCCAGGACTTATTTATTTTGTAACTGGAAGTTAGTACCTTTTGACCATCTTCACCTCAGGGGTTTTTAACTCTCAAAGTAATCCACACTCAGCCTCCAGCACTTTGTCAAAGTACTGTTTCATTGTTCCTGCTGCTTACTGGCTCTGGTTCCTTCTGCTCTAGGTGAGCCAATCTCAGCTGTGATTCTCTGTATTTGCCTGTCTCTCCAGATTCTGGGGTGATAGTTTGCTCTGCAACCTCAGTTTTCTGACGGATCTAAGAAAAATCATTGGTTTTTAGTTTCCTCAGCTTTTGTCTTCTTGTGAGGATGGGAGTGATGACTTCCTAGCTCTCTGCATGTAGGAGCTGAACCAGAAGTCACAATTATCTTTTAAAGAGATTAAAAATAAGAAAAAATCTTTTATATTTTTACCATTTCTGGTGTTTTTCACATTTTTTGGTGTAGATTCAAATTTCCAAGCTTATCATCCTGCTTCTTGTTAAACTTCATTTAACATTTCTTTCAGTGCAGGTATGCTGGCCCTGAGTTTTGTCAGGTTTTTGTTTTTCTATTTTCTTTTTTTCAGAAAACTTCATTTTGACCTCATATTTGAAAGATATTTTTGCTGGAAATCAAATTCTGGGATGACAGTTGTTATCTTTCAGCACTTTAAAGATGTCACTCTGTTGTCTTCTGGCTTGAATCATTTCTGCTAAGAAGTCTCCTGTGTTTTCTTTATTCTTCTCTATATGATTTTTCTTTTTTCTCTAGCTGCCCCTAAGATTTTCCTTATATCTTTGTTCTTCAGCATTTGGACTATGACATATGTAGGGTTTTTTTTTGGCCCTCCTTGGGGTTCTTTATGTTTCTTTGATTTGTGATTTTTTTATCATATATTAATTTTAGAAATTTCTCAATTACTATCTCTTTTGGTGACTCCAGTTATACATAAAGTAGGCCATTTGATATTGTTCCATAACTTTTAAATGATTTTGTGATTTTCACTCATCTTCTACTTGCTTAATTTTGGATAATTTCTATTGACCTGTCTTCCAGTTTAGTTTCTTGCCCCAGCTATGTTCAGTCTTCTGGTAGGCCTAAGAAATTCTTCATCTCTGATATTATTTTTTATTTCTAGCATTTCCACTTGACTTTTTAAAGTATTTTCTGTCACTGTACTTAAATTCTCCACCTGTTTGCATATGTTGTCCACCTTTTGCACTTGATCCTTTAACATTGTCCAATAACGTGTTCTTCATTTTAGTCTGAAACCTCATCAGAATCGCCTTTACTGTCCATATTTCTACCAACGTTCTCTCCATGGTTACTTAGGCATTCTCTAAGAAGACGGAAGCTTTCTCTCTAGCCCTCCTCTTTTCTCTCTGAGCTCTCACCAGAATTGCCTTTAGATGTCCGTTCACAGAAATCTAGGCTTTTTCTAGCACACGCCTCAAAACTGTCAGCCTCTATTCATTACCCAGTTCCAAAGCTGCTTCTGCATTAAGTATTTGTTACAGCAGCATCCCCACTTCTCAGTACAAATTTTTGTCTCAGTTGCTTTGGGCTGCCATAACAAAATATTGTAAACTGAGTAGTTTAAACAGCAAACATTTATTTCTCACAGTTCTGGAGGCTAGAAGTCCAAGATCAGGGTTCCAGCAATATCGGGTTTGGGTGAGGGTTCTCTTCCAGATTGCAGACTACTACCATCCTCTTTTTGTATCTTCACATGGCAGAAAGAAAGCTGGCTAGCTCTCTAGCCTCTTCTTATAAGGGCACTAATCCCATTTAGGAGGGCTCCACCCTCATGACCTAATTACCTCCCAAAGACTCCACCTCCAAATACCATCACATTGGGATTAGAGTTTCAACATATGAATTTTGGCAGGGCACATTCAGTCCTTTGTGGGAAGAAACCGGGTGCAAGCTTCCCAGGGTCCTCTCTTAGTGGAGTCACACAGGATGTACTTAATTCCCCCAGCAGCAAGTTGTGACAACTTGTGTGAAATGTTGTCACCCAAGGCTAGGAGTCTATGGTCTTTCTCGGGGGTCAGTTTTGGAGGCACAGTCTCTGTGACTGGTGCAGTCACTGTAATTCCAGATACCCAGAAGGAAAGCAGGTGTATTATAGCCTAAGCACAGTGGGCTGCTGATATCATTTAGGGAAAGTTTTACCAGGTGAGTTCACAGATGCCAGTCAAGGGCCAGCCTTGCAAGCAGGCCTTTCTAAGCATAGCAAGCTCAGGCCTGCTATGTCACCTCTTGTCAGCACACATATGTAATGTGCATATGTTCCTGACTGACATGATCTCAGTTATGGAAAAGGTTCAGCTGTACCCTATGAGTAAGTAGTTCTTAGGGTTACACAAGCCAAGGTCTACTAATTAGAGGTACAGGAACTGTATGTTTTGAAATAAGAATGCTCATGTAATTACTGGCATACTTCCAAAAGAAAGAGAGGAAGGTAGGAAGGAAAAGGAAGAACAGACAGATGGACCTGACTTCAGGTGCTTTGAGGGAATATGCCAAAGCAATTTGTGTCATGAACGAAACAAACCGTAGAAGATTGTTTATCTTGGCATCTAAACAGCAAAAGCGTTCAGATAATGGAATCATTTAAAAATGATATTATTAGTGAGTAGTTATTTTCACTAATGCCATTCTAATAATTGAAATATTTGCTCAGACTGTGGCTCATGGTAACTGTCAGTCCTTGGGTTGCGAGTGACCAAGCGTTGTTGACAGAGGGTTCCAAGGCTTTGAATGCCAGCAGCAAGGTGAGGATCCAGCAGGGGTGACACTTCTCTCTCATTTCTATGACTGGTGGGTAACAACTATTTTTTTTGTGTGTGTGGGGAAGACCAGCCCTGAGCTAACATCTGTCACCAATCCTCCCCCCCCTTTTTTTTTTGTTGAGGAAGACTGGCCCTGGGCTAACATCTGTGCCCATCTTCCTCCACTTTATATGGGACGCCGCCACAGCGTGGCTGACAGGCAGTGCGTTGGCGGGCGCCCGGGATCCGAACTTGCGAACCCCGGGCTGCCAAGCGCGAACTAAACCGCTGTGCCACCGGGCGGCCCCAACAACTATTTTTTTAATGTTTAAACTTTCATTAATAACTTGATTGTTTTTTTGATTATTTTTACATTTTATTTTACTCTTACTAAAGTAGGTTATTTCTCTTTTTATGTCTTTTAAAAAAATCAGCTTTACTGAGGTATAATTTTGTACAAAAATTTTAATCTTGTGAATAAAAAGTTTTATTTCTTCCTTCCCAATATGAATCCCTTTCTTTTTCTCACCTGATGTCTCTGGCCAGGGCTGCGGCGGCTCTGGAGGCTGCACTTCATCACTTCGCTCCTCCTGCCTCACCCCCCAGCCTCACACACACATTACAGAGAAGGAGCAATAAACCACTGATCAGAGGAAGTTTCTTAATGGTGACTTTACTTTCTACATGAATATCTGTTACTTTTATAATCAGAAAAAGCAACAACACTGTTCCTTTAAAAAAGGACTAAACTAACAACAATTCTTAAAAGGTATAAAACATGCAAAATAATTACTAATAGTCCAGGAAGCTTGTACTGGGAATCACAGAAAATGTAGATTTCACAGGAAGCAGCTCTTGTCCTTGAGGTGAATTCAGGTAGGGCAAGATTACTCAGTGTCCGGCATTTGGGGTTTCTTTCGTTCCCTTCTCTCCTGTCCAGTACAGGTCTCAGAAAGTGGGGCCTGGTAGAACTTTCAAAAGAATTGCAAGTAGCCTTAGCCCTGGAGATCAGAATTTACAGGGCAAGGTGCTGAGCATGTCATTTCAAATTCTGTATTTTGGCATTTTGCATCCAACATAAAGTCCGGTAGAAAGAAACGGTCTTTGCTAGCATCTACTTTAGTTTTGAGAAAGTTTGAGATAGCCTGAAAATAGCACCCCAAATGAGAATTTGAGAATATGTATAGTATTAATTAGTTCTTCTTTATGTCACTCTAACTCCTGAAAAAATGTCCTGCTTTTGCAGCCTGGGCAAACCACATACTTGTGTTTTCTTCCTCTTATGGTCAGATGAGACCGCTTTGTGCCATATTAGAACTTTTTTCTCTGTCCTCTGCACTGTATCCCAAAACAAGTAATTATTCTTTTAGGTTTCCCCCTTCTCAGAGTTAATTCCCTGATTTTCTACTCTACAGCGCCTTCCCCAGAGTCAGAGGGAAGCCTTTAATTCAGAGATCCGCCCTCTAGGACTTCCTAGAGTTCTGGACGTGGTTGTGCAGGTTACCTGGTGATGCATACATTTTTTCATGGAATTAACTAATTAATTAATCCATCAAACATTTCTTGAGTGTCTAGAATATGCTAGTCACTGAAGGTACAAAAATGAAAAAGTTACAGTTCTTGCCCTCAAAATGCATATGGTCCAGCTATGGGGAGATGAGTCTAGAGATCATTATGAAAAATAGAAATTATAGGAGAAGCACTGACGGGGGCTTACTTACCCAGGCATGGGGAGACGTGGGTAATACAGTAGAAACTTTCACTGTATTTCCTGAAAAGTTTTCTTTTGCTTTATAGTAAATGAAGATTCTGTTTCTATTGTATAATTTACTTTTATAGACTTTATAGACTGTGTAGGCTTCAGTAGACATTTGTTGATGATGCACTGTATAATCTTACACTACACTGATTTACGATAGTAGCTACAACTCAGAAATTGAATTAAATGTTAATCAGCTTAATATTAATATTCTTTTGTCTATTTGTTCTAAGATACACTAGATAAAATGTAAGAGAAGAAAAATTCATCCAGTTCCATTTTGTGTTTCTATAGGGTGATCTCAAACTCACAGTACTAACAAACACCAGAAATGGGCATGAGTTTCTGATCAAAGCTGTTTGCTCTGGAAGCACTGCTGACTTGTGGAAGATTCGAAACTGGTGACTGTTGGTATGGATTAATACGGATTTCACTCTGCTCATCCGTGTGCTAGACAGATCTTACTGGGGTGCGTGTGTATGTGTGTGTGTGTGTGTGTGTGTGCACGCGCACACGTGTATTTATGTAAACAGGATAAGTCATTTGGGTGCAGGGCCATTCACGTTTACTTGGTGGAATGCACCGATAACATCTTTAAACTCTGGTATTTAAATAAGTAAGAGTATCTTCAGTTATCAAGGAGTATCTTGGAATTGTCTGACAAAATTTCTAAAGGAAGTTCATTTAAATTGTCTTTAATTAAGGTTGTATCATTTTAAATATTTTCAATCATGTATTTGGGAAGCAGAAGCTTGGGTGTCATTCTTAGTGGTTCTTAGTTAACAATGATGTCTTTAACTTCTCAGGTCTACTTCTATTACTTAAGTCCATTGCCATAGTACCAGTCAGAAGGCCACTGCTGTCCTTATCCTAAAAAAAGAAATTTTTTTTTCCCTTTGTCAAAGTAGAATTTTCAAAAAATTAAAAAGTGACATTAAAATTTGATATAACCATGTTAAAGATTTTATTCAATTTATTAATTAATGAAGGAATTAGGAAGGCGGCAAAGGTATTTCAAAGAACATTTTGAGGATCTAGGTTTTTGTAGGCATTTTGAACCAATGTTAGAGTAGGAATGCTAGGTTAGATTGAAAAAGCCTGGTTAATGTCCGACAGGCAATAAATTATAATCTTTGGTGTTATCTTTTCTATCAGTCAGAAATATTTGTATCACTACTGGACAAAAATCTATAGGTTAACATGTAATTTACTAAGTCTAGGACTTTTAATCAACAGTAAACAACAATTTGAACAAAGTACAATTTCTCTACATAATTAAATAATCCTTGGGAGGGCCTGTTAAACATCCTCATATAACGTTGAAAGGACGTGCCACCCAGCTTTCTGCCTCACTTCCATGTTTTAAATAATCTTTTTTAACATCTTATATCTCAAAGCTTTAAAATATATAAAACTTTAGCTTTTAGATTCAGATTACAGTAATCCCATTTCATTTGCAGGTAGCTGATGGAAAGATCACCAGATAAAAACTGCTCTGGGTTTTCACCAGTGAGAACGATGTGACACGACCTCATAGGCCTAGTATGGCAAAGATTAGAAAAGAAAAAACATGCTTATCCTGTGAGGGCTTTTTATAGACGGAACCTGAACTCCTTGAAGACAGGCTCTGTAGTTAATTCTTATCCATTCGATATTGAATCCCCAGTACCTAAGTCGGCTTAAGAATGAAGTCACTGGGTGACGGTGACTGAATAAATGATATCAAAGCTGTGATGACTCCACTTGTTTAATGGAAGTGCCTTTGCATTGTGTGTTTGACCAAGTGAACAGCAATTGTGTGCTGGCCCCAGGATACTAATTAGACCTTCTGCCCAACTCGCAGGAACAAGGCTCAGTACCTGCAGAAGCCTGTTACCCATCTCCTCCGGGCATGGGGACATGTCTTCCCCCAGGAAGGCCGCAGCAGACTCTAGTAAGTTCTCATGCATCGCACACTTTGGGGGGTGTGGGGACAGAAGGAGCCAGAGCAGTGCTTCTCAGACTGTAAATATGTGTGGGAGCCGCCTGTGGATTTGTGAACCTGCAGATTCGGATTCACTGGGTCTATGGTAGGGCCCCAGATTCTGCGTTTCTAACAAACCATCGCACTTAGAGAAACAAGGATTAGACTTTTGTATTTTGTTTTACTCTTTTCAAATAACATTTTTTTCTGATTATAAAAGTAATATATATTTATTGAGGAGAGTTTGGAAAGCACAAAAATACAAAGAAGAAGGCTTTTGGTGTATAATAGTAATGGAGCATTTTAATTAGATGCCAACTGTCTCCCAGCTGACTTGTGTTGTCATTGTCTCATCTCAAGCATTAATGGCTTGCAGTTGTTTTTCAACATTTCCTTTATACCTTTCCTCATTCCTTCCATATTCAGCTCAGGTCCCGGTCCCTCTTCCACTCTGCCCTCCTTGTAATCAGTGTCGCTTCCTCCTCTAGAGGTTTAAGCCAGAGCTCTGCGGAGGGCAGATCCTGCCAGCTCCTTCTCTGGCCTGCAGTCTGGGCTCCAGAAGTCCTGGTCCCGTGTACTCTCTGAAAGACCTGCATGTAGGTTGTTTCCAGTTTTTTTTCTTTCTGTTAGAAACATTGGTCTTCACAAGATGTTAATATTTATCAATCTTATTCTTTGGTTGAATTCTTTCTTTAGGATAAATTCTCAGGATTGGGATCCTAGAGCTAATGAGTTTGAATTTTGTATTAATTTTACTATCTATTACTATATTATTTTCCAGAAGAGGCTAAGCATGCTACCAGCAATACTGTAACCTCACCAGCATTTGGTATTATCACAGCAAGAAGAAATGTTGCTAATTTAGTTGTTATGAAATGATGCCTTGAGCTTCCTTTAATTTACGTTTCTCTGATTACTATCCAGGGTTATTTATTTCCTTTTGTGTAACTTAATTTTTTTTAAATCTGCTTGATACTTTTTCCTTTTCTGAGCTAACTGTGCACTAACAGTTCTGTCAATTAGTTATTGTCTCACTTTCTACTCCAGAATCTGATGAAATTATAAATTTTACTGGAGTCTTCTAAAATATAATTTTGATTCAGGCTCTTTCTTATTTTATGTCCTAAACACTCCATGCCTTTATTTTAGCTTCCGTGAAAAGGATAGAAACAGTATACAAAAAGATAGTTGAGTCACCCGTTTACTTAAGACATTTGCAAATTAATATGCAAGTGGCCACACTGGGTGGGTTTCCTTAAAAGACATTACAATGAAAGTAGCAATTCTCATATTTTATTGGAAAAACTTTTTAGATTCTAAATATATTTTTCTATACATAAAAAGTACTACATTGTGTTATGGTAATTTATAGTTTTGTTCTTTATTGCCACCTAGTGAATGGTCTCTTTTCTCAAGGAAAGAGAATACTTTGCAAAATTGAAAAGTTAAATATATAGATGAATTTAAAGTCCAAAATAAGAGAGAGAAAGAGAGACATACAGAGAGAGCAAGCACCAGATTACTTTAAATGAATTAAAAATTTTAGCCACAGACACAGTTCCAACATCACTTATTAAAAGCATTCATAGTTTTCATGGAATCCCAGCTGGAATTTGTATTCTCTCTTCTGGACTCCCATAAGGCTTTATTTATATCTTTATTAGAGTGCTTTATTGTCTCATATTACAGTTATTTTTATGTTTCTTGCAGATTCCTTGAGGATAAAAGGTGTGTCTTCTTCCTCTTTGCTTAAGCTCAGTACTTTGTATGTTGCAGATGTTTAATAATTGTTGAGTTGAACATTATCTCAGAGCTATTCTTAGTGGTGGAAGAAAGAGAACAGAAGAACTACTACTGATCTGTAGTTTTTACAATATATTGTCCATTAAGAAAAGACAGATTACCAATTTTGACTTACAGCAAATTTCTATTACTAAACACATGGTTTGTGAGCCTTTAGGAAAGAATGAAGTGATCTTTAAGAACTGACTGAGTTTCACTAAGAACAAGACAGGTTAAACCACCCTCTAACTACAGTTGTCTAGAGCAGCCTCAGATCAAGAGGAAGCTCTCCTCCTCCTCTTCTTCCTGGCCACCCAAGGGTTAGGATGACCCAAACCAAATCCCAGGGAATTCTTTACTTGGAGCACCTGGTGGCCCTAAAGCATCCCTTGGAATCCTACTGCAAGGCCAGACAGATAAGTGCTTGAGCCAAGCAATGGTTGCTGAAATCAGAAATCATCCTTTCATGATTCTGAAAATGGTGGAATACACAGGATTAATTTACTAGTTTAACTAGTTTACTAGTCACTTAGATGTCCCACTGGCAATGTCTTTGTGTGTGAAGACCCTCAGCCTTCTTCATGTTTCAGGCTCCTGTAAAACTTGACCACGATGACTTGAAATCTCTACTGATCTTATTGTATCAGCTCCAGTATTCTGAATTTACGGAGCCATTAGGACCCGAGCTAGCTAGCCCAGGGTTTATGCTACTCTCTGTCAATTCCTGAGTGTCCTGGAAGAGAACACAATTCTCATTATAGTAAATGTCCATGACAAAACAGACTACTAGGTTCTTTGTGCTGGTTCATCTGTAGTTCCTCCAGTTAACTCTACTTTTTCTTAATAGATATTTCTTTCTGACCTTCCCACTCATATGTTAGAGAGAGGGCCACATTTGCATCTTGTACTTTTTAAGACCCTCTAAGTTCATGTCTGCCTATCAATAAGCCAGATGGGGTATTTAAAGGAGTCACTGGGAAGTACTTTTGGTACTGTATCTTGTATGGATAAAGTGATAGGCTACATTGCTCCCAAATGCTGTATTAGTGTACAACAGGTACACAAACAGTCCACACATCTTTCACTCCTAGTTCTATCTCTATCTAGAGCCATTCTGATGCTGGCCATTGGTTAAGGAGTCTCAATCCATAAGCAAGATTTATTGGATACCACATTAGGGGCTGCTCCTAGGCCTCAATTGGTACAGCATTGCTCACCAGTAGGAAGCATCCCATAGGCAACCCAGACTCACTCAACTCCAATGAAATATCTGTCACCTGACCCTTTAGTTTGCTTCAAGACTGCATTCTGAGTTCTTCCCAAATCACTGAAGTTATGAAGGTGTCCACCTTTCTACTACCAGTACTTCATCCGTTCACATTCTCTTTATCTTTCATTGTTCCTTACTGTCTCCTTATGACCATACCCAGCCTGTGGGACATCGCCATGCAGCCAGGACTTTCAGGATATGCTTCACGAACAGCCTCCACCAAGGCCTGCTCCAGTGCCTGAGCCAGGGAGAAAGGCTGGACACCAGAGGACTTCATAGGAACTTGAGGCTCAAAGAGACTTTCTTAGGGGCAGGATAGGATCTCAGACTGGGCAAAAAAGGAACATCCTTACCTTATCCTAAGGCTAAGAAATCTAGGAATGAGTAGGATGGGAGAAGGGAGTGTTCGATCCAGACTGGTGCTTTTAAACTTTCATATCTGCCCCTAAGCCACACATGTGCACAC
Source organism: Tapirus indicus (assembly GCA_031878705.1). Taxonomy (NCBI): domain Eukaryota; kingdom Metazoa; phylum Chordata; class Mammalia; order Perissodactyla; family Tapiridae; genus Tapirus; species Tapirus indicus. Next base: position 81,041,918 of record CM062921.1, read on the forward strand.
ATAAAAATGAGTCTCTGATGTCTTTTCATTTTTCATGGGTCCCATTAAATTATGGGCTTATACACCTTGTATGACTTAGTCCTGCTCTTCTAGCTTTCCACTTCTTATTTCATCCCTTGAACTGATGCTTAGCTCCCCTTCTCCAGCTTTGACCTGTGACTTTTCCTCTTTGGTTCTGATTTGGACTCTTCTTCTGGCCAAGTGATTGTCATAATTTTGAGAAAATGCCTTGTTCATTCTAGTCTACTAATCGAGAATCCACCCCCTGCCCCCGCCACATAACAGAAAAGCTTTCCCTATTGTCCAGCACCTTGCGTTTGTCCAAACCTGGGAAAAGTACTCTAACTGCTAGAGAAGCATTTAGTACAATGGATCACATAATGACAATTGATAGCAAAATTCATTATTTCATAGACATTTATCTAAAGTGCATGTTCAGGTCTGGGCACTCTATGCTGGGTTGGAAATAGGGAAGTAGATAAAGCATGGTCTCTCCCAGGAGATTACAATATACTGTGGAAGTTTGTATGCAGATAAATTGTAATACAAACGGTAATCCTATAATAGTCCTATGGGGAAAGTAATCTCAGCAGTTCTGGAAAGATGACTAAACAAGGTGAAATACAGTAGGAATAAAATTAAAGTTTTGTTTGTATATTAAAAATTCAGCACTAGAAGGATATGACCAGCCAAATTGTGCTTAAAATATATTCAGGAGACAAGGACCTAAGAGATCCTTGCACTAAAACATGGCAGATTGAGCACGTGCTATAGTGCTCAGTGTAAAGTGATGGTGAAGAGACAGTGAAGGAATGAAAAGATGTAAACCCACAAGAACATCTTAACAGGAGAGGAAAGAATAGCAGATGAAAAAGGCTAACCATTTTGGAAAATGAAAAGCATATGGACAATGACTTTTGCAGAGCAGAGGAGAAGAAACCCAACTGCCGGGGCGGGGGGGGGGGGGAAGCAGCCAATAAGAAACTGTCAGATTTTCACATTAGAACTATGAAATGTTCAGGAATTGAAGGTACTGAGTGAAAGTGGAGCTAAAAACGGGATGATTGGTTTAAAGTCTGTATTAGAATTTTTTAGACTCTTAGATCCCTTTTCTCAGCTTGTGCAGCAAGATTACTGTTCTTCCCTCACTCTGACACAAGGCAGGAGGCTTGCTCTATAGGAGGTGAAGGTGGAGGAGTTCTCCTGGATTGGAAGTTGGCTGAGCTAGGAGTGGGAGTGGGACATTAGACTGAAAACGGGGAAGTAGTTGAAAGTCTGCACGTAACACAATGTTAAGGCTCCCCCTCCCTGCTTCCCCTCAACTGTCCTCTTTCCCCCATTCAGTTCTCAGAATGCTAGCAGCCAGATTTATACTCCCCAGGAAGGAAATCAGAGGATTTCTCCCTGGGGAAATTGGCTTGCCCAAGAGAAAAGATCTACAGACTTTGGGAAGTCCCCAATTAAAGGACAATGTGTGTGTGTCTCTCTCTGTCAATTATCATATACAGTCTGCACTGCATAATGAGGTTTCGGTCAGTGCCGGGCCACATATACAATGGTGGTCCCATAGGATTAGAACTATATAGCCTAGATGTGTATTAGGGTGTACCATCTAGGTTTGTGTAAGTACACTCTATGATGTTTGCACAACAACAAAGTCGCCTAGTGACACGTCTCAGAATGCATCGCTGTTGTTAAGCAACACATGAGTATAGTAGTAAGGACTATTACTAGTCAAGGAGCTACACACACACACACAGCTCCCAGTCATCTTCTCCGTATCTCAATGTTGTGCATAATGTATGGCCAAAGCTCACCAGGTATTCAAGGAAAGCCTTTGAGTGAACCAAATAAACAAATGGGAAAAACTGAATTCAGAGTCAATGCAGGTAGAAAACAAACAAGTAAATGCTGTAGTTAATATTCTCAGAGAACTAAGAGATGATACTGCATCGAGGAACATGCGCAGGGTGTTCAAAACAAGGACCATCCAATAAACAAACAAGAGCTCTTAGAAATTTAGCAAGTGTTAGAAATAGAAAATTCAGAGTTTGATGATAAAGTTGGATATATCTTTCAGAAAATAGAACAAAAAGATAAAGAGATAGAAAATAGAAAAAAGGTAAGATTAGAGGGTGAATCCAAGACAGGCTACATTTAACTAATAGGAATTGAGAATAAAAAAAAGGAGATTGAGGCACTAATTATTATTATTTTTTCAATTACTTTATTGAGGTCATATTGGTTTTTAATGTTGTGTAATAACAGGCATACATTATTATTTGTCAGTTTCTGTAAAGACTATATTGTGCTCACCACCAAGAGTCTAGTATTTTTTTGTCACAATACATATATGCCCCTTTACCTCTTTTGCCAACAACGCTCTTCCCCTCTGGTGACCACTGATCTGTTCTCTTTATCCATGTGTTTATCTTCCACTTATGAGTGAAATCATATGGTGTTTTGTCTCTGTCTGGCTTATTTCGCTTAACATAATACCCTCAAGGTCCATCCATGTTGTTGCAAATGGGATGATTTTATCTTGTTTTATGGCTGAGTAGTAGTATTCCATTGTACATATATACCACATCTTCTTTATCCACTCATCAGTTGATGGGCACTTGGGTTGCTTCCACGTCTTGGCTATTGTGAGTAATGCTACAGTGAACATAGGGGTGTATAAATCCCTTTGGATTGTTGATTTCAAGTTCTTTGGACAAATATCCAGTAGTAGGATAGATGGATTGCATATATTCTATTTTTAATTTTTTAAGAAATCTCTATACTGTTTTCCATAGAGGCTGCACTAGTTTGCATTCCCACAGTGTATGAGGGTTTGCTTTTCTCCACATCCTCTCCAACATTTGTTATTTTTTGTCTTGGCAGTTATAGCCATTCTGACCAGCGTAAGGTGATATCTCATTGTAGTTTTGATTTGCATTTCCCTAACAATTAGTGATGTTGAACATCTTCATGTGTCTGATGGCCATCTGTATATCTTCTTTGGAAAACTGTCTGTTCATATCCTCTGCCCATTTATTGATCGGGTTATTTGTTTTTTTGTTGTTGAGTTATCTGAGTTCTTTATGTATTTTGGAGATTAACCCCTTGTTGGATATATGATTTGCAAATATTTTCTCCCAGTTGGTTGGTTGTCTTTTTGTTTTGTTCCTGGTTTCCTTTGCCTTGCAGAAGCTTTTTAGTCTGATGTAGTCCCATTCATTAATTTTTTCTTTTGTTTCCCTTGCCTTAGTAGACATGATATTCGAAAAGATACTGCTAGGACTGATGTCAAAGAGTGTACTGCCTATATTTTCTTCTGGGAGTTTTATGGTTTCAGGTCTTACCTTCAAGTCTTTAATCCAGTTAATTTTTGTGTATGGTGCAAGATAATGGTCTATTTTCATTCTTTTGCATGTGGCTGTCCAGTTTCCCCAACACCATTTATTGAAGAGACTTTTCTTTCTCTATTTTATATTCTTGGCTCCTTTGTCAAAGATTAACTGTCCATAGATGTGTGGTTTTATTTCAGGGCTTTCAGTTCTGTTCTATTGATGTGTGTGTCTGTTTTTGTGCCAGTACCATGCCGTTTTGATTACTATAGCTTTGTAGTAAATTTTGAAGTCAGGGATTGTGATGCCTCCAGCTTTGTTCTTTTTTCTCAGGATTGCTTTGGCTATTTGAGGTCTTTCATTGTTCTATATAAATTTTAGGATTCTTTGTTCTATTTCTGTGAAGAATGTCATTGGGATTCCTATTGGGATTGCATTGAATATGTAGATTGCTTTAGGTAATACAGACATTTTAACCATGTTTATTCTTCTGATCCGTGAGCGTGGAATATCTTTCCATTTCTTTATATCTTCTTCAATTTATTTCAATAATTTCTTATAGTTTTCAGTGTATATGTCTTTCACCTCTTTGGTTAAATTTATTCCTAGATATTTTATTCTTTTCGTTGTGATTGTAAATGGGATTGTATTCTTGACTTCTCTTTCTGCTAGTTCATTATTAGTGTATAGACATGCCACTGATTTTTGTAAGTTGATTTTGTACTCTGCAACTTTGCTGTAGCTGTTGATTATTTCTAATAGTTTTCCAATGGATTCTTTAGGGTTTTCTATATATAAAATCATGTCGTCTGCAAGCAGCAAGAGTTACACTTCTTCGTTGTCTATTTGGATTCCTTTTTCTTGCCTAATTGCTCTGGCTAAAACCTCTAGTACTATGTTGAATAAGAGTCTTGTTCCTGGTCTCAGAGAAATGGCTTTCAGTTTTTCCCCATTGAGTATGATGTTGGCTGTGGGTTTGTCATATGTGGCCTTTATTATGTTGAGGTAGTTTCCTTCTATACCCATTTTGGTGAGAGTTTTTTGTCATAAATAGATGTTGGATCTTGTCAAATTCTTTCTCTGCATCTATTGTGATGATCATGTGGTTTTTATTCCTCGTTCCATTAATGTGGTATATCACATTGATTGATTTGTGGATGTTGAACCATCCCTGTGTCCCTGGTATAAATCCCACTTGATCATGGTATATGATCTTTTTAATGTGTTGCTGTATTTGGTTTGCCAATATTTTGTTGAGGATTTTTGCATCTATGTTCACCAGTGATATTGGCCTGTAATTTTCCTTCTTTGTATTGTCCTTGTCTGGTTTTGGGATCAGGGTAATGTTGGCCTCATAGAATGAGTTAGGAAGCATTCCATCTTATTCAAGTTTTTGGAATAGTTTGAGAAGGATAGGTATTAAATCTTGTTTGAATGTTTGGTAGAATTCTCCAGAGAAGCCATCTGGTCCTGGACTTTTGTTTTTGGGAGCTTTTTGATTAGTTTCAATCTCTTTACTTGTGATTGGTCTATTCAAATTCTCTATTTCTTCTTGATTTAGTTTTGGGATGTTGTATGAGTCTAAGAATTTATCCATTGCTTCTAGGTTATCCAATTTGTGGGCATATAGTTTTTCAGAGTATTCTCTTAGAATCCTTTGTGTTTCTGCAGTATCCATTGTAATTTCTCCTCTTTCTATTCTAATTTTATTTATTTGAGCCTTCTCTCTTTTTTTCTTAGTGAGTCTGGCTAAGGGTTTGTCAATTTTGTTTATCTGGCTAAGGGTTTGTCAATTTTGTTTATCTTCTCAAAGAACCAGCTCTTAGTGTCATTGATCTTTTCTACTATTTTTTTAGTCTCTATTTCATTTATTTCTGCCCTAATTTTTATTATTTCCCTCTTTCTGCTAACTTTCGGCTTTATTTGTTCCTCTTTTTCTATATCTGTTAGGTGTAGTTTATGATTACTTATTTGAGATTTTTCTTGTTTGTTAAGGTGGGCCTGTATTGCTATGAATTTCCCTCTTATAACCACTTTTGCTGCATCCCATATGAGTTGGTATCATGTATTTTCATTTTCATTTGTCTCCAGATATTTTTAAATTTCTCCTTGGATTTCTTCATTGATACAGTGGTTGTTCAGTAGCATTTTGTTTTGTCTCCACAGATTTGTGACTTTCCCATCTTTTTCCCTGTAGTTGACTTCTAGTTTCATAGCACTTTTGTCAGAAAAGATGCTTTATATGATTTTAATCTTCTTAAATTTATTGAGGCTTGCCTTGTTTTCCAACATTTGGTTTATCTTTGAGAATGTTCCAGTGTACTTGAGAAGAATGTGTATTCTGCTGTTTCTGGATGGAGTTACTCTCTAGGTATCTATTAAGTCCATCTGATGAAGTGTGTCATTTAAGTCCACTGTTTCCTTGTTGACTTTCTGTCTGGATGATCTATCTATTCATGTAAGTGGGGTGTTGAGTGTCCCCTACTGTTATTGTGTTCCTGTTAATTTATCCCTTTAGGTTTATAATAGTTGTTTTATATACTTTGGTGCTCCTGTGTTAGGTGTATATATATTCATAAGTGTTAGGCCCTCTTGGTGGAAAGTCCCTTTTATCATTATATACTGCCCCTCTTTGTCTCTCATTGTCTTGAAGTCTGCTTTGTCTGATATAAGTATAGCAACACCTGCTTTCTTTTGTTTGCCATCAGCTTGGAGTATTGTCTTCCATCCCTTCACTCTGAGCCTGTGTTTATCTTTAGAGCTGACATGTGTTTCCTGGAGGCAGCATATTGTTGGGTCTTGTTCTTTAATCCATCCCACCATTCTGTGTCTTTTGATTGGAGAATTCAGTCCATTTACATTTAGAGTGATTATTGATATATGAGGGCTTAACACTGCCATTTTATCTCTTGTTTTCCAGTTGTTCTATGTTTCCATTATTTTTCTTACTTTGTATTTCTGACTGCCATTTCATTTTGGGGGTTTTCTCTGGAGGCTTTCTCAGCATTCTCTTTTTTTTATGAATTGTGGCTCTGCTCTGGTTTTTTGTTTAGTGGTTACCTTGAGGTTTGTATAAAAGTTCTCATAGATGAGATAATCCATTTTCTGATAGTCTCTTATCTCCATTAGCCTATGCAGGTTCCATCCCTTTCCTCTTCCTTTTCTGAGTTATTCTTGTTATAAATTATTCTGTTTTGTGTTGTGAGTTTGTGACTAAGTTGAAGTGTTTATAGTTAATTTTGTTGCTTTCCTTCCCTTTATCTTTTAAGTTATAATTCAGTATTTTCTTCCCTGTTCTGAAAGAGAGCTGCAGTTTTCTCATTTTGCCTGTCTGTTTATCTCCTTGCTCAAAGTTTTGTAGACCTTTGCTTTTTTGTTTCAGGTATGAGGGCATCCTTGATCATTTCTTGTAGGGGAGGTCTAGTGGCAATGAGGTCCCTCAGCTTTTGTTGATCTGAGAAAGCTTTTATTTATCCATCCAGTCTGAAGGATAGTTTCACCAGATAGAGTATTCTTGGCTGAAAGTTTTTGTCATTCAGTATTTTGAATATATCATTCCATTCTCTCCTAGCCTGTCAGGTTTCTACTGAGAAATCCACTGATAGCCTGATAGGGGTTCCTTTGTAGATTATTTTCTTCTGCCTTGCTGCCTTTAATATATTTTCTTTGTCATTGACTTTTCCTATTATAAGCCTTGGAGAAGGTCTTTTAGCATTGCTGTAATTATGAATTCTATTGATTTCATGTACTTGTAAGTCTAGTTCTTTCCCCAGGTTTGGGAAATCCTTAGCTATTATTTCTTTGAATAAGCTCTCTGCTCCTGTCCCCTTCCCTTCTCCCTCTGGAATACCTATAATCCCTATGTTGCTTTTCCTAATTGAGTTGGATATTTCTCAAAGAATTCCTTCATTTAAAAAAAAAATCTTAGTTCTCTCTCCTCCTCTACTTGAAGCGATTCTATATTTCTATCCTCTAAATCACTAGTTCTTTCCTCCATAACATCAGCTCTATTTTTTAAGGATTCTATATATTTTTTGTTTCATTAATTGTATTCTTCATATCCAGAATTTCTGCTTGGTTTTTTTTTTTTTTTATAGTTTCAATCTCGTTGGTGAAGTATTCCTTCTTCTCATTAATTTTATTCCTGAGCTCATTGAACTGCCTTTCTGAGTTTTCTTGTAACTTGAGTTTCTTTATGACAGCTATTTTGAATTCTCTGTCATTTAGATTGTAAATTTCTGTGACTTCAGAGTTGGTTTCTGGAAAATTGTCATTCTCCTTCTGCTCTGAATTGTTGCTGTAGTTTCTCATGGTGTTTGATGAACTAATCTTTTGCTGGGGCATTTGTGGTAGTATCAGGTTGCAGATTCTACCTGCTACCACTGGGGGGAAGCAGGAGCTGTGTTTCAGACCCCACCTTGTCTGTTGGAAGTTGTGAGGTATTATGGGCACTTGCGCCAGCTGAGAGAGTGTTCACCTGGATGGGTAGATCTGCTACTGCCTCTTCTTAGGGTCACACTGGCTCCTGTGCTTGTTGGGCTGAGCTTCCTCATGGGGCCTGAGCCTGGGTCACTCCTTGGGACTGCAGCAGTACTGTGGGCTCTCCCACCAGATAAGAAAGCGATCATGCAGGGGCTGAGGGCTGCCACCACCTTCTCCCACAGTCATGCTGAGTTGCGCTTCCCCTTCAGGGGAAGTATGGGGTACTATGGGGCATCTGCAGCAGCCTGGAAATCATTCACCTGGACGTGCAGATCTGCCACTGCCTCTTCCTCTGGTGGCAATGGCTGTTGTGCTTGGTGGGTGGGGCCTCCTCATGGGGTCTGAGCCTGGGCCACTGTCTGTGACTGCAGTGGCATTGTGGGCTCTCTCACCAGATGGGAAAGTGATGACACAGGAGCTCAGGCTTGCCATCACTGTTCCCACAGTCATGCCAAGGTGTGCTCCCACCCTCAGGGCTGCAGCGGTACTGTGGATGCTCCAGCTGGAAGAGCGGTCACACACATGTACAGGGCTGCCAGGGGGCAGAGAGTGCTTACCTATCTCCTCTACTTCCCTGGATTTAGTCCATCCACCTTCAGATGTATAGCTGCATGGGTCTCTCAGTTGTCTTGTTGTGCTCTGTGGGTATCCTCTGCTGTTCAATGAATCTCCAATCAGGTGTAGTTTGAAGGGTGAGAGATAAAGGGAACAGCTCACTTTGCCATGTTGCTAATGTCATATCTGGGCATTTTTTACGTATTTATTGGCCTGTAAAGTTTTCTTCTGTGAGTTGCTTGTTTATAATTCTTATAGACTTTTTTTTTTCTTTTTAATTTACCTCCCCAGCATTTGAAGCTGCTTTCTTAGGTTTGGAGAATTCCCTGTCCTTTGAGTCTTGGGATGAGGCAGTAGTTCAGTGATATTCATTGTCAAAGGTGATGGGGGCATATGATGCAGTGTTAGCATTCAGTATCAGGAGTGTTAAATGTGCACCCTGCAGCATTCAGAGGACCATGTCTTACTGCCCAGCTTGTCTGGTGGTTAAAAGAGTTGCCCAGAGAACGTGTGGTAAATTTTCTTTATTCTCAAATCAGCAATAGCTGGTTGCTGTTACTTGCAACTAAGCATATCAGCTAATTTAAAATAGTTTACTCATTTTTTTTCTATTGACTTGTCTTCTTATTGGATTTTAAGCTTTCTTTATCTATCCTGGATATAGTCTGTAGCCTGTATATCACTTCTCCCTGGTAAATGCTTATTTTTTTATCTTTGTTGATAATATCTTTTAACTGAATATTCAAATTTATCAAAATTGTCTTCTGTACATTGTGCTTTTGTAATTCAAAAATCCATTTCTGTCCTGAGATAATAAAAATAGCCTCTTTTATTTTATTTTGCATATTTTGATCTTCGATTTCATTATGCTGTGAGGTAAGGATATAATCTTTTCTTTTCCTGGTAGAGAAACCAATTTTCTCAACCCCATATAATTTAGTACTTTCCCCACTGATCTGCAATGCCACCACTATCAAATGGCAAATGCTCTTATGTGCTTGAGTCTGTTTTTGAATCCCTACTCTCTTTTATTGATCTATTTTTCTATCCCTACACTAGTTCACACTGTTTTGATTACTGTAGCTTATAATAAGTATTGATATCTGATAGGACATTTGCCCCCAATCAGTTCACCTTTTCCAGAGTTGTCTTTGCTGTTCTTAGACTTGTATTCTGTAGTTTGTTTACACGCATATGTGCATACACACACATACACCCACACATCCTGCTCCAATTTTGATTGGATTTGCTTGAATCTATGGATTAATTTGGAGGATACTTACAATTATTATGATATTCAGTTTTCTCCTATATGAATATGGGTTCTTTATTTATTCTTTGTACCCTTCAATAAAATTTTGCAATTTTCACTACATATTTTTGGTTCAATTTATTTCTAGTTACCTTATATTTTTATTTCTATTGTGAATGACATATTTTCTTCTATTGCGATGTCTGGTTGGTTATTGTTGGTATGTGGAATGTTTCTAATTTATTGTTCTTTTATTAGCTCCCCTGTCAAACTGTCTTATTATTTCTAATAGTTTGATTATAGTGTCTTTAATTTTGTATGTAGACAATTACAATATTTGAAAATAACAATTTACTTGCTTTGTTTCTAATCTTTATGGCTTTTTTTTCTTTTTTCTTTCTTTTTACTGCTTGGGCCCCACCTCTTATACAATGTTAAGTAGGGTAGTAGTGGCCGGCATTCTTACATTTTCCTTAAAACAATAAGAATATGTCTAAAGTTTTACCATTAAGTATGTTGGCTCAATATTCTAAATAGGTAAACTTTTCTATAAGTTAAAGAAGTTCCCTCTATTTCTACCTTGATAGACTATTGAATTTTTCAAATGATTTTTCTTTATATGTTCAGATGATAATGTGATTTCTGTCTTTTATTTATTTACTGTGGAAGATTTGCCCTGAGATAACATCTGCCATCAATCTTCCTCTTTTTTGGGGTGGCTTGAAGATTAGCCCTGAGCTAACATCTGTGCCAATCTTCCCCTATTTTGTATGTGGGTTGCTGCCACAGCATGAGTGTAGGTCTGTGCCTGGGATCCAAACCTGTGAACCCAGGCTGTCGAAGCGGAGCACATGAACTTAACCACTATGTCATGGGACTGGCCCCTGTCTTTTATTTTGTTAACATTTTTTAGTAAGCCAATTTACATTGATAGATTTTTCTGATACTGAGCATATTGATATTTCAATTCTTGTGATAAATCTAACTTAGTCTACATGTTTTTCCTTTGCATCATTTAGTAATATGTTTTTTAGGACTTTTGCATCTATGTTCATTTTTGGGTTTGACTTATAATTTTTCTTACTTGTGTTTTACTTGTTTTGTTTTCATGTCAGGGTTTTACTAACCTTTTAATATAAATTAGGTAACTTTACTTAAAAAAAATTCTCCAAAACAATTTGCGTAAGAAAGAGATTTTTGTTCATTGAAAGTTTGATAAAATCTCATCTGGAAACATTTTTGGGCCCAGATGCCTTTCTCCTCCTGAGAGTTAGATTTTTGATAATTGGTTTAATTTTTTAAATGCTTATTATACTATTCAGGTTTTCTACATATTTGTGAGTAGATTTTGATAATTTATAATTCTCTATAAAATTTTCCATTTCATCAGATTTGTCTAAAGCTGCTCATAATATTTTCTTATTATTTCTAAAAATGATAGTTGGATCTGTGGCTGTGCACTTTTTCACTTTTAATGTTATTAATTGAGTAGTGAAAGAGATTTGTGTGTGTTTAAGTCTTTTTCAAATAACTAGTCTTTGATTTTGTTGATTAGTCTGTTGTTTTAGTTTATTTTCTATTTGCTACTTTTCTTTATCATATCTTCCTTTCTACTTTTTTGGGGTTTCCTCAGTTATTCTTGGCCTTTAGGATTGAATACGAAATTCATTTTTGTCAGTTTTTTTTGTGTGTGTGTAAATGTATTTAAAACTATACATTTCTGCTTTAAACACAGCTTTCGCTACTTCACATTAGTTTTTTTTTTTTTTTTTTTTTTTTTTAAAGTCTTTTTTTTTTTTTTTTTTTTGTGGGGAAGACCAGCCCTGAGCTAACATCCGTCGCCAATCCTCCCCTTTTTGCTGAGGAAGACTGGCCCTGGGCTAACATCGTGCCCATCTTCCTCCACTTTATATGGGACGCCGCCACGGCATGGCTGACAGGCAGTGCGTCGGCGGGCGCCCGGGATCCGAACTTGCGAACCCTGGGCTGCCAAGCGCGGACTAAACCGCTGCGCCACCGGGCGGCCCCCACATTAGTTTTGATATGTTGTCCTTTCATTGATATTTCTTAATGTATACTTATCAGATTAATTTGTATGTTATAATAGTTAATATAATAGTTATAATAATATAATTTCTATTTTATTTCCTTTTTAACACATTCAGGAATATACTCTTTAGTTTGCAAAGTACTTGTTCACTATATTTTTTGCTGTTGACTTTGTAATATGCCATGTTATAAAATTTCTAAATCATAATATTTAAGGCTGCCATGATATAGGAAATAGTGCTCTGAGTGCTCAATTCTAAAATCAGAGAAAATATCTCCCTTGGCTTCTATCTGAAGGATTCTGTGCAGTGAAATTAACAGAGTAATTAGCATCAATCCTATAGTAAAACCAACAGTGAGTATCCTAGTGATGATTCATATTACATTCTTCAATAAAGCCTAAAACAATTTTCCATATACATTAACATATTGCTAATTTATTTATTATTAATCCAAGAAGTTAAAGTGAGACTTATGTAACACACTATTCTTTATCCAAAAAGTAGACTCTGAAACCCAGAAGAGTTGTATTCTGTGGATCCCAGTGCGTAGGTTCTATAGGTTGTATATATTTAGGATTTACCTGAAGAGTACTTTCTAGACTAACATGGAAGTGGGAACAAAGAGATTGCTCGAAAATGTACTTCCTGAGTATAATCCTAGAAGAAGGATCATGTTTGCTATGCTACTTTTTCAAAGCAGGGAGAAAAGTGATTAATATAGGAAATAAAGATGAGATGACTCAAAAACAGGAAAAGTAGGTGAAAATTCCCCTCATCTATCCTTGCTTTGCTCAGTAAGGCTCAGCCTTTCCTTCTGTGTATCCCTTTGCCTGTGATCAATTCTTTCCTTCTCTTTGTTCAGGAAAAGATCAGAAGGGAGATGACTGTGATACAAAAGACCTTAATTTCTGGGAGACTTCGCTTTCATCAAGTCAGGAAAAGACATTGAAATCAGTGACTCATGAGGTAAAACTAGAAGAAGAGAAATCTCTGCTAATTGACTGTGGCTAATGCCCAAATCCCTGACCAAGGTCTTTAAGGAATAGGTGTCTATTTTGTTCTCCTTACCCTGGTGATTTCTCAATTCTGTGTTACTCTGATATTGAAGATGACCAAAATAGGGATTTTAAAGTTCAGAACTTTTTGCAACTTTAAAGAAAATCCTTTTTGATGCTATTCTGGAAATTTTACTTATTCTGGCATCTATTTCATTTTGTTTTACTAAAGAGATAAGAAATAAATTTCACATAAAATTTGAAGGACCCTTAGATACTGATGATGGAATTTTTAATTGATAGAGACAGCATTGGGCAGTGTCTCCAAACTATGAAAGGTAGAAGATTCTAAAAAATCTCAGGCAAAAGCTTTCACTTTGGTGCATTCCCTTCCTTGTGGAGATACTGCCAGGGTTAGAGCACAACAAAGGAAATGCATTTTCGTCTGGTGGGGGCCTTCCATCTTTTCCTCTTATCTAATCTACTGGAGCTTTGGGACTTCCATCATGTTGCTGTCCTCATACTCACTTCCTGTACCAGCATTAATAGAGAGAAAAATCACTACTAAGAACAAGCACTGCTTCCCCCACTTTCCCAGTTCAGATACCACCCCCACCCAGGGCTGACAGTCATGCTGCTGGTTTGAAAAACAACATTGTTGTTCTCTCATATAAGAGTCTGTCCATTCCTCTGTGACGTGCAAGGTGGCCATTAAGGCCACCGTGTCTCTTGCTAGCAGTCTCTAACTCTTAGTGTCCTGCTGGCTCTCAGCCCCACTGTTGCTACCATTCTCTGATCAGAATGATTTTCTACTTAAAGGAGAGGCGATTTGGAAGTGAGAAACTTCATAGAATGTCCTGAGTAGATCCTTTATATAACCATACTTGACTCCCTTCTAGAACTGAGTACATTTTATGTTTTTTTTTTCTCCCCTATATTTTATGGCCTGACCTATTTAGGATGAGTTTTGATGTGCTTTAAAGTTTCCTTTTAGAAAAGAGTATCTTTGAACATTTCTGGATGGTTTTTAGAGTATGTTGGGAAAATCAGCTGAGTTTATCAGAATTTGCTTTTCTTACATTTCATGACTCAATTAATTTGATATTATCGCCACTGATGCCCTTTCATATATGATGCTGTCTCTAGGAATTGACTCGTAGGCTTGTAGATGGTTAGATCTGGAACATAGATAAAGAAACCTTCATTCCAACACTCATTTGAGAGGTGAGGACACTAAGTCCCAGAGAGCTGAAATGATCTCTCTGCAATCATACAGCTCTTTAGTACGGAGAAAAGACTAGAAACCAGGCTCCCATCTCCTGATATTACTGTTTTCACTTTGTCCTCATAAATCTTTGGCAGATGTAGGGCAGAAAAGCTAATTGAGGCTTTTCGGAAAAATTTATCCAGCCTTTTCTTTAATTTGACATTAATTTGATTCAGTGAGCAAGCTTCAAAAAGACCTGGCATCTTGATAATTTAGTGTACTTCTCCTTGTGCCTTCTTGACTTTGTTAGCCAAATCATATTTCATTTAGTCAAAGACATATTAGAGTCCCAAGTGAGGCTTTAATTTGAATTGCAGCCATCTAGAACAGTTGCTCCTTTGATAAATGTAATCAAGTTGATTTTTGAAGCATCTCAGATTTAAATTACGCTCGGACTTCTCACTCAGGTGAGGTCACTTTTTCTTGGTAAATGAGTTGTGCGCAAATGGCTTTTCCATGCTGTTTTGTTGGAGATGGGAAGGATTATGTTGGTGTGATAGCACTACTCAAATTCTTTTCCTCCATCCCATCTCATTCATAATCTCCACATACCTGTTTTAATTCTCCTGAAATTAATTTTTAGGGTTTGTTTTACCAATTAGTGTTGATAAACTAATTTTCAGGACTAGGTCATCTCTGTAGAACTCATTTCATTTATTGGTCATCCATGTAGTTTAATAAGGAGGAATCTTTGGGGAACATTTCCCCTTGATGTTTTAAATTAAAAGAATTAAAATACACAGAGCAACACTAACAAAAGAGAGCTAGTGTAGCTATAGTTATGTCAGACAAAAGAGACTTAAAAGCAAAAAGCATTAGGCAATAAGAGGTAACTGTATAATACTAAGAGGTTTAATTCACAAGGAAGGTATAAAATTCCTAATTTATAAGCACCTAATATCAGTTTTATAATATGTAAAGCCATATTTGACAGAATTAGAAGGAGGAATTGATTAATTCACTATGATAGTGGACCATTTAAAAAATCTCTTTTATTGATAGATTAGACTTTAGTTAAGAGTATGAAAATTACAAAAAAAACCCAATAGTGAACTAAATGTAATGAACATATGTAGAACTTGCATCCCCAAATTAGAGAACATACATTCCTTTCAAGCATACATGGACCATGTATAATTTACCACGTACCAAATCAAAATGTATCTCAACAAATGTCAAGTAATCTTTACGGTACTGACTGTGGTCTCTCACAAAGAAATTCAGTTAGAGGTCAACCACAAAAAGATGAAACATACATTTGGAATTTAAAGACATACTTCTAAACTCATGGATCAAAGAAGAAATCATAATGGAAAGTTAAAGTATTTAGAATAGAATGAATACAAAATTACTATATATAAAAAACCTGTGGTTTGCTCGTTATGCAGTGATCAGTAAATATAATGGTGTAATCTATACCATTACATTTACAATGATACCAGCTATATAAAGTATGTAGGAGTAAATCTAAGAAAAGGTGTGAATTGCCTTTATTGAGAATATCACAAAATGTTTTGATGGATAACTCTATCATATTAATGGATAATAAGACTTAATATAATAAAGATAACAGTTATCCCTAATTTAAACTACAAAATTAAATTTCAATAAAAATTTTAAAGTTTTTTTTATGTGTCTATGTGTGAGATTTGATCAGCTGATTCAAGAACTTACTTGAGAAAACAAGGCCAAGAATAGGCAAGACAGTATTAGGAAAAGAAGGAAAAGTGTGTCTGTGGTGGAAGGAGCAAGTGGCACGGCAGGTGATGAAGACTTATCCTAAAGCTATAGGAATTGAGGAAATATGGTGATAGCACAGGAAGTGGCAGGTAAGACCAGTGAAACTGCATAGAGATTCTAGAAAAAGATCCGGGCATGTATGGGAACTTTTTACGTGACAGGTGGCATTGTAGATAGAATAGTCTGCTCAATTAATGGTGCTGGTACAATTGGTTATTCTAATAGGAAAAATAAAACTGCATTGCTACCTGTAAGGAAAGGTTGACAGAAACTTTTTTTCTTCACAATGAGAAAATGATTTTGTGTTGGCCTTCTAGCATCCCCTTTCTCTGGAAACCTGATAATTGTGGAATATCAGCTGTGTTACCAGGCAGCATTATTTATGGTAAAAATGACTCCTGGACTGGAAGGATTATGACTAAAGTGATAAATGTCTTGCTGAATGTACAAATGGGGTGAATGTGGGAAGCCCCTTGCTGCGATCCCCAGAGGTTA
Source organism: Tapirus indicus (assembly GCA_031878705.1). NCBI lineage: Eukaryota > Metazoa > Chordata > Mammalia > Perissodactyla > Tapiridae > Tapirus > Tapirus indicus. Next base: position 81,058,087 of record CM062921.1, read on the forward strand.
GGCTCATGGGTTGTTACAAGACATACTGGTTCCTGTGCAGCTTGGGCTTCTAAGCCAGGGTGACTTAGGTACCCGCTCGTGTAGTCTGTCTGCCTTACATCTGAGCTGACCCAAGAGCGCTGTTAGGACTCCTGATGAGGGCAAGCTAAGACTGTCCTGCTGACAGGTTGTGGCTCCTCTCCTATATCCTTCTGCAAAGCTCACCTGGTGCTTAGTATGGCCTGTTGAATCTTGTGAATGTCCAGGTGAAAGCACAATCATTGGTGGTGGTTGAGTGGAGTGAGCAAGGTACACTTTACACTAAAATTGATTCTAGGTGAATTAAAAGCAAAGCTTAACAAATTTTAGAAAAATATATGAGAATTGGTATTTTTCTTGCTCTCTTAGGAAATAATTTTTCAAATTTACATTTTATATATTATTCAGAATTGCAGTTAGCTAATCCAGAATTTATTCTAAAATATATTCTAAGATTCGTATTGCTAAAATATGTTAACCTTATATTTCAGGCAATGCTTATTCATTTTAGACTGAAAATATAGTAAGTTACATGTTTTGACTTGTTCAGCAAAATGAGTATGCTTGATAGGAGTACTGGGGAGTTGTTTACATCTGTCAATTAACGTACTTGTTTTTAAAATTGTGTTCGGGTCCATGTTCTGGAATGATAGCTGTATATATACCTACGAGAGGTATTCCAGGTCTAGGAAGTTTCATGGAATTAAGCCAGACACATACACACACACTTTAGCAAGAGGGGAAAAGATGAATAAGTTTTACAAAATCAAAGTCATCAAAAGACACTTAAAAAAGATGAAAAGACAGGACATAGGCTGTGTCTGGAGACGCTGCATGAGAAATAGTGAGGCATGAGATGGGGGTGGGAACATTAGGCTGAGGCCAGACCTTGGAAGGCCGCCTGGACTTGGGACCTGCTGTTCCTTTTGCTCAGGATGCTTCCCTGTCTCCTGGCTTAGCCCTTCCTCTTGTCTTTCAGGCACATGGCAGTTATGTATCACCATGCTCTCTTACTGCATTAATGCTTCTCCCAGCTGTAGTTTTTATGTGCTTGCTATGTATCCTCTGTCCCCATGAGAATATATGTGCTCCACAAGGACAGGACCACACGCCTTTCGTGTTCAGTGTTCCATCTGTAGCACTTGGAATGGTGTCTGCACAGACGAGGCCCCCAGAAGAGAACTGTCGGATGAATGGGTTGATTGAAGCAAAGTGAAGGCTAAGATAGTGATTACTAAATCTTTATTTTAGTGTGGGTTTTTTCCCTCTAATTATATTCGGTTTTGTTTACCAATGGGCCGGGTACTATACAGGAGGCTGCAAATGCAACAAAGTGAACTAAAGTTCATCAGGCAGTACAAAATCTCATGGCCGAGACACGCTTAGAATTTCTGGATTAGTTATACAAGTACTAAAATGAAGATAAATATTGTGCTGGAATTTTATATTAATGGTGCACTAAATGTGATAAGCACGTTATAAGCATCTCCTCTAGGCTGCAGCAATAATCTGTTGTTTTTTTTCTAAAGAAAAATAAAGGTTATATTTGTTAACTTTTGGAAAGTAAGTTGAGTGATTCAATAAAAATCACTTGTGAATGCATAGTACTCTATACTCTGTTTTGACAGATTGGAAAATACTTAAATAGGAGATATACATTTTAATTGATTTTCTAGGAGTAGAAATCAAACTGTGAGTGTGCTTTTAATTCTATTATTAAGACCTTATTGCTCTTCTTAGGAAGCTATAGAAATCATATTTCTTTTAAACTATGTATTCCTAAAATCATAGCCATAATTTTGTTTTTTTTCTTATGCTTATAGGTTTTTGAAAATGAAATTAGCTCAGAGAAGGTCGAACTCTCTCTTCAGAATTTCCAACATAGTGATTATGAGCATCTTTCTAAAGAGGCTGAAGAAAGGTACAACTAATACGCTTCTTTAGTGAGTGTTCTGTTTATTCATAAGTGGAGGCAGTAAATAAAGACCCTCAAATGTTTGATTAATTTTTCAAGATATAGCTCTTTGTAGTAAATACAACCTTATTTGGCTAGAAATAGGATGTATTTATAATCTCATAAATATGGTATTAACACAAGAAAAAGATATTCCTAAAGAGTTGAATTTCTCTATCATCTCGACAGTTACACAGTTCTGAGGCCTCGGTACATGTATTTGGAACTCTTGGAGGGACAGTGTACCTGAGGTGTGGTAGAACTCAGTACACAACTGAATTTCATTAGCAATTATATCTGTTTCCAGAAAGAAAATAATGTGCTAGAAACAATAGGACTATTAACATGGTGAATTCTTGGTTCTATATATGGAAAAAAATGTAAAGAACCAGGAGACAAGTAAATTTACATTAGAAAAACAAATGAAAAAGCAGCTTTTATACTTATAAAATGTTAAAATTTAAGTGTTACATGCAAAAACATATCAAATAAGGAAACATTGAGCCATATTTCCTTAGAAATTTATATGTAATATTAGCTACAGTCACTGCAATAGCACTGCATAATAATGTGTATAGTACAAAACTTGTATATACAACTTTCAGAAGTACATTTAATGAACAAATAATAGTAATTCAAAAGGCATTTTGAGATACTGTTATATGCTAATAGTATATACTAATTATATACTAAGCACTGTATACAAATAGAAAATATTACATAGTTCTTGCCGTTTAGTTTACAGTTTAATTAGGGAAAGAGAGATTTTTAAAACATTTAAAAGACAAACTTAAATACAATGTAGTAAATATTATTATAGAGTCACAGTCCAAGGACTGTGGGTACAGAGGGCAGAGAGCTATGCAGGGGGAGAGTTCCTCACCAGCCTCCTTTGAAGAAAAGATATTTTGGTTGGATTTAGGATCTTAATTAAATAGAAATCTAGTGGCTGAAAATGGAGGGAAGAACATTTCAAGATGGAGAAAGAAGTTTGAGCAAAGGTAAGGAGTTGTGAAAATCCTTATTAATGGTGAGAAGTGTTATGTGTCAAGAGTTGTAGGGTATGTGTGAATTGGAACGCCAGGAAGGTTGAGAAGATGAGAGGTAGAGCCAAAAATATGTGGGCCGGAGTGTGAAGGAACTCGATATATGTGAAACCAGAGTATACATCTTATTCAATCTGTTAGAATGAAAATGAAAGATGGAGTCTTTTTGTTTTATTTATGCAAGCGTCTGTCTATCTATCATCACCCATTTATCTAGAAGGAGGATTGCTGGTAGCAAGGTAGAAGTTACCTGGCAGGAAATGGAGAAACAATAAGATATTTATAGTAATCCTAGAAAAGATGAGGAGAAAAGTAAGAAACCTGAAATTACCCACAGAGGCAAAAAAAAAAAAAAAAAAAGGCATTCATTTTGTTAAGGTTAAAGCATAATGTGCTTGAGGGAAATGAGTAGAGAAGACAATGAAAAAATAGGCAGGAGCCAGATTGCTAGCATCCTAAACTTATGTGTCCAGTAAGGAGTCTTGGTTTATCCTGAAGTTGGTGGGCAGGTATAATTAAATTTGAATTTTAGGGAGACTTTTCTCTAGACATTAGAGATTAGACCAGGAAATCAAATGAGAAGGCTTTTGTTAAGTGGGGTTGCAAATGAAAGTGCAACAAGAGCTAAGCAGATAGTATTAATGAGTACACGGAGTAGTGAGAAGCTGGAAAGGAAACAGAAAGCAAGTGTGGGCTAGTATTTGAAAACTCTGATGGATGTAGAGCAGTAGTTAGATGGAGACAGAAAGTTTAAAGGGTTTTCTATTTTTAAGATGAGAGAGAACCAAGTATTCTTATAAAATGGAAGAATTTATAGATAGGAAGAGATTAATTATATATATATATATATATATATATATATATATATATATATGAAAAGATAATTTTAGAAAAATGTCTCAGAGGAGACCGAAGGCATAGAGTTGAGAATGTGGAAGGATTAGTTCTGAACAGGGAGAAAGTAAGGAGTAATGAAGAATGTTGGTGCATCTAAGTATACATTTTAAAAGAGAGTAAGTTGAAAGAGTTCTTGCTTTCTGGCTTGCACTTTGTAGAAGGGGCTACATTTTTACTAAGGCAGAGAATTAAGATGGGGACTACGTGAGGGTGGTAGTTCAGAGTTAGCTGCAGTGGAGGAATGGTTTCAGGGAAACCAAACAGGGACCTACCAGTGTTTTCCAAATGGCTCTCTGCTGATATCAGAAACCCCAGGGACCTCAGTACTTTTCTCTCACAGCCTAGGTAAAGGAGGAAACAAAGTGAATAGGTGGATTGATCCAAGGTGGCTAGTTTGCGAGCCAGGTGAAAATGAGAGGAAACTGTAATCAAACATTGGGACTTTGGAATTATCTCTTTGGAAGTGGGCCAGTTCCAGATGTTGACAGTGGAAGTGGGTGGCTAAACTGAAATGGAGCTGAATGTCAATTGAGTAATTAATATAGATTATCAGAGATTCTTAAATGTATACATTGTTTGAAACCATGAACAAATCTATAAATTTCTTTTTTTTTTTTTTGTGAGGAAGATTAGCCCTGAGCTAACATCCATTGCCAATCCTCCTCTTTTTGTTGAGGAAGATTGGCCCTGGGCTAACATCCGTGCCCATCTTCCTCTACTGTATATGAGATGCTGCCACAGCATGGCTTGATAAGCAGTGCGTCTGTCGGCGCCCGGGATCCGAACCGGCCACCCCAGGCCGCCAAAGCGGAGCCTGCGAACTTAACCGCTACACCACAGGACTGGCCCCTATAAATTTCTTTTTTAGTGACATTGAACCCATCACGTGGTCAGCTGGAAGCCCCTTCCTGAGAGACAGAGGGAGCAGTGAGGAGGAGGAGCCTGCAGGGCCATCCCAGACTGTCTCCCCTCAGCTTCACGGTAGGACTTCCTCCTATTTTATTAGCAGATTCTTGAAAAGGCTGTATTTCAGAGATATGCACAAAGAAATTTCTAATATAAATGCAGGAAAGAGCTAGGAGAAACGTTTTAAAATGGGGAAAACATGGTTTTCTAGGATTTTCTTTTAAAAATGAAGAAAATGCTCCACCTCCCACATTCATAAAGGCAAATTTCTACCCTTTAAATATTTTAATATATCAAACATGTCAACTGAATAAAATGAGCTCTTATTATTTTCTTAAACAAGGAATTATAGATTTGTATAGACTTGAATATGACCTGCTTCCTCATTTCTTTAACTTGAATTTGTTGCACAGTATATACTTTGTAAGGGAAATAATAGCTTTTTTTGGGTGACACATAATCACGGGTTGTGGAAAATACAAATATGTATAATAAAATAAATAATAGTACTGAAGAATGTTCCAAATGCTTTCTGCATATATGTATTTACATTTGTGTATAATATAAACATAAATATAACCATGAATATATATATATATTTGTGTGTGGGTTTGGGGGATCACATATGTCAAAAACCTGGGAGTTAGAGAAGATCTTTGAGATCACCCATTTCAACCTCCCATCAAGTGCCAGAATCATCTTTTCTAATGATGTTTTTAATTTGAAAAATGTCAAATCTCATTAAGGCAGTATCACACTGCAATTATTAAAATACAGGTCTCAGACAAAAATAGTTTACAAGAAAATTACTTTTTAAATATTGAAGTATAACTTACATGTGGTAAAATTCACCTTTTTTAGCATAGAGTTGCATGAGGTTAGACAGAGATCTACCACCACCGCCAAGATACAGTTCACTTCCTTCACCCTCAGATTTCTCTGTGATCTTTTTTGGTCAGCTCCTAACCCCACCACCAGCACCTGACAACCAGTAAAGTTTTTGTTCTCTTTACTTGCATCTTTTCCAAAGTGTCATATAAATGGAATCATAAATTTGCTGCCTTTTGAGTCCAATTTCATTCACTTAGTGTAATGCTATTGATATTCATCTATACCATTGCATTTATCAGTATTTAATTTTTCTTTTTTTTTTGCTGCATAGTATTCCATTGTATGGCTACATCAGTTTGTTTATCCATTCACCAGCTGAAGGACATTTGGATTGTTTCCAGATTTTGGCATTTATGGATAAAAGCACTACAAACATTCACATACTGTTTTTGTATAAACCTGTTTCCATTTCTTTAAGGTGAATACCTAGAAGTGGGATTTCTGAGTCCTAAGTATATAACTGACAAACCGTTTTCCATAGTGGTTGTACCAATAGGCCTTTTACTTTTTTCCCTCCTACTCTTCTTTTCTCTTTATGTTTCAGTTAAGGTAATTTTTATCAACCAATCTTCGTTTATTGCCTCTTTCCTCAGCTGTGTTGAGTCTACTGATGAGCCCACTGAATGCATTCTATAGCTCTTTTACAGTGTTTTTTATTGTTAACACTTCCATTTGACTTTATCTTAGTTTCCATCTCTGTTCAAATTCCTCAACTGTTCATGCATTTTTGTCCACCTTTTACACAAGAGCTTAAACATATTAATCATAGTTATTTAAAATTCCCTCTCTGATAATTCTAACAGGTGGGTCATTTCTGAGTGTTTTCTATTGATTGCTTTGTTTTTTGACAGTGATTTTTGTTGTTGCTGCTGCTGCTTCTTTATGTGTCTCATAAATTTTGATAGAGTGTTGATGCTGGGTGTAGAAAAGTAGAGATTGAGGTAAATAGAATTTGTGCCTGGAAATAGTCATGCTTATTCCTCTGCTAGGCCATTAGTGTAGGTTCTTGATTTAAGATGTTTGGGACATGAGTTGGATTTTGGTTTTGTGTTGCTGTCATTATCTACAGTGAACTACTGACTTAAAATTCCTCAAGATTTAACTTGTACTTAGGGTGGCAGCTGGAGTGCTGGAGAGTTTCTCTTAACATTCCTGTTCTGTCCTTAGCTTTAGGCCTTCCCTTTGTGCCTGTGCTTCAGAAGGGGTCTTCTCCACCTCGTGCCCCCCCTCCAGGAGTGGACTGGTGGTTGCTAGCCTGGAGAGGAGAGCAAGGCAGTTCTATGTTGTTGTAGTCCAGTCTCAGCCTTAGGCAGGTCCTCTGTCCCTGGTTCTCAGGGGTGGGGCTTTGTCAGTGATGCTGCCCTCCTCTCTATGGCCTCCAGACTCTGCCTTCTGTTTTTGTCGGGTCTACTGTGGGAGAGGGTTCCTGTCCCTCACTTAGTGGTAGGAGGCTTGTCAAGAGTGTTGGTAAAGGATCCTGAGTCAGGACTGTTGCCTGCTCCTCCTCCAGGAGTAGAGCGTTTTTCTTTTGCCCTTTTCCCAGCTGCAGTGCGTCTTCACCTGTGCACAACAAGGTTTACTGCTACTCCCCCTGCAATTTAAGACTTTTGTTCTATGTGGGAGATAGGTCCAAGTGGGGCTTTATACATTTACCACAGTGGCGGTGGCTCTCCTCCTCCAAGCCTATGCCCCTGAAGGAAGGATCCCTTCCATTTCCCACTCTGTCTCCAGTTCTCCTGAGCACCTATTGGAGGTCTGTTGAGTCTGCGAGGGTGTGTATGCTCTCTTTCTGTCTGTGACTTCCTGGGGTTTTATATTCTCACACTAGCCCACATTCAGCCTTCAGCAATATATTAAGCTTTTTATCTGGATACTTCTTTCCCACTTGTATAGTATCTGGCATCTCTTTCTCCCATCAGCTGCCACAAGTGTTCACAACCTGCCTCTGCTTAGAGAAGTCTGTCTGTCCTTAGAGTCTGTCTGTCCGTAGATTTCAGACTACTTGGTTGCCCTGCAATCACAGCTCTCTGATGGGTTCAAAAATTTTTTTAGTTTTGTTTTTTTTTTCGACTTTTATATGTTGATAGCATATGAGTAATGCCCGTACTAGCTTTCTACATTTTAGGCAGAAGTGGAACTTTGAATATAAATATATTTTTGGAATAAAAACAAGAGTATATTCCTTTGTAAATATATCTTTTTAGTAAGTATATATTTATACTACAGTTTTTAAAAGCCAAATAATATTCCATTGTCTGACCTCACTATTATCTGTATAGTTGACCTCTTCTTATTGTTCACCTAGGGTAGTTCTTTTTAAAATATTACTATATTATACAGTGATATGATAAACATCCATGAAACTAAGTCTTTGGGAATATTCTTAGGTTGAGTTGGAAAAAAGAAGGAAAGCTTTATTCAAACTGCTGCTGCTGCAGTGACAGCAGGAAGCCCATGATCTAAGATCAGTGTCTAGCCAAACAAGTGGTTTTGAAGGGTTTTAAAGGAAAAGGGGTGACATTCTGACTGATAGAGGAACAAGAAACTTGCAGTTGGTATATCTAGGCTTGTTCTTTTGAGTTCTGTGTTTAGATGTGATAACTAGGTGATTTTGTTTTGCTTTCTTATGGTCTCCTAGTGACAACTAATGTTGGTGCTAAATGTCATTTGCTTCTGTGCAACAGAATGCCGTGGCCTACCTCTTAGAAGCAAGGCCTGGTCCCCAGGGAAAGCAGACAGAAGCTGCTTTTCCCTTCTCAGTTCCCTCCTTTTCAGTTTCATTTAGGATGAAGGTTAGGCTTCTCCTGGGATCTGTTATTGAGATCTGCATTAACAAAGGGTTAATGACCAGAAAATACAGAGAACTGCAAATTAATAAGTAAAAGACAAACAACCCAATAGAAAAATGGGCGAAAGACATTGCTATGGACTGTACTTTTCTTTCGTTCCTTTTTTCTTTTTTAAACAATAGGGGGCGGACTGGATGAATCTTCTCCTTGCCAGTTTTTTTTTTTTTGAGGAAGATTGGCCCTGAGCTAACATCTGTTGCCAGTCTTCCTCCTTTTTTCTCTCCAAAGGCCTAGAAGATAGTTGTATGTCATAGTTGTGAATCCTTCTAGTTGCTCTTTCTGGGACACCGCCTCAGCATGGCCCAATGAGTGATGTGTAGGTCCACGCCCAGGATCTGAACCGGTGAACCTTGGGCCGCCAAAGTGGAGTGCGTGAATTTAACCGCTACACCACCAGGCTGGCTCTTGCGCTGTACTTTTCTGTCTCCCCAAAATTCATATGTTGAAATCCTAATCCCCAATGGGATGGCATCTCTTTCTCTCTCTCTCTCTCTCATTTGGAGATAGGGCTTTTGGGAAGTAATTGAGGTTGAATGAGGTCACGGGGGTGGAGGCTTCCTAATGCAAATGGTGCTTGTATAAGTGGATGAAGGGACCAGAGCTCTTTCTCTCCGCCATGTGAGGATATAGCACAAAAGCAGCCATCTGTAAACCAGAAAGAGGGTTCTCATCAGGATACCCTGATCAACTTCTAGCCTCCAGAACTGTGAGCAATAAGTGCCTGTTCTTTAAGCCTCCTGGTCTGTGGTAGTTTGTTAAAGCAGCATAGCAGCCCAAGATGACTAAGACAGAAATTGGTATTGAGAAGTGGGGTGCTGCTGTAACAAATACCTAAATATGTGGAAGCAGCTTTGTAACTGGGTAATGATGAAGTCTCAGATGGAAATGAGGAACATGTTTTAAGACAATGAAGAGAGGTGGTCCTTGTTATAAGATGACAAAGAACTTGGCTGAATTGTGTTTGTGTTCTAGTGTTTTGTGGAAGGCAGAACTTGTGAGGGGATTTCTGAGCAAATTGCTGAATCAGTGGCTTGGTTCCCTCAACTGCTTATAGTAAAATATGAGAAGAGAGAAATGAATTGAAGGTGGAATTGTTAAGCAAAAAGGAACCAGAACTTAAAGATTTGGAAAATTCTCAGCCTATCCATATTGCAAAAAAAGAGAAAGTGTGTTTGGAAGAGAAGTTGAGGGGTGTGGACTGTTTGATAGGGATATTAGTATGTGTGTGAGCCAGGGACCTAATCAGCCATCTCAACAGGAAGCAGGGCACTATTCTTCAAGTCAAAGAAAGAGTGACCTCTAAGGCGGTTCAAAGATCATCAGGGCTGCCACTTCCACCACAGGCCCAGAGTGTACTGTGGGGGGAGCAGGGCTGCCTCCCCCTTGGTTACAAAGAGCAGGGCTGCTCAGAGCCATGGTGGCAGGATTGTGACCACTACCCAGCAGAGCCAAGGAGGTGAGACTGTTGCTGGGGGGAGTCCTGGGGCAGGGCCTCTGCCCTAGTGGGTCTGGAGAGCAGAGAATCAAGTCAAAAAGGATTATTCTTGAGCCTTAAGGTTTAATGGAGTTTGCCCTGCTAGGTTTTAGACTACTTGGAACCCATCACTTTCTCTTCTCATTTCTCCCTTTTGAAATTGGAATGTTTATCCTACGCCTGTCTCGCCATTATATTTTTGGAAACCCATAGGTTATCTGGTTTCACAGGTTCACAGTTGGAGAGGAATTTTGCCCCAGGATGATTCTTACCTCCAGTCTCACCTGTGTCTGATTTAGATGAGACTTTGGATTCTGGACTTGAGAGCTGATGCTGAACAAGTTAAGACTTTTGAGGCTGTTGAGATGGAACGAATGTATTTTGCATGAGAGAAAGACATAAACTTTGGGGGCCAGGGTAGAAATGCTAGGGACTGAATGTGTCCCCCCCGCATTCATATGTTGAAGCCCTAATCCCCAGTGTGATGGCATTTGGAGGTGGGGCCTTGGGAGGTGATTGAGTTTGAATGAGGTCCTGAGGGTGGAGTCCTTGTGATGGGATTGGTGCCCTTATAAGGGATGAAGATGCTCGAGCTGTCTCTTTCCACCATATGAGGATATAGCAAGAAAGCAGCCATCTGTAAACCAGGAAGAGGGCATTCACCAAGAACCCAACCACATTGGCATCCTGATCTTAGACTTCTAGCCTCCAGAACTGTGAGAAATAAGTGTTTGTTGTCTAAGCTACCTAGTCTGTGGTTGTTTGTTATAGCAGCCCAAGCTGACCAACACAGACATTAACAGGCACTTCACAGAAGAGGAAATATGAAAAGATGTTCAACCTAATTTTGAATCAGGGAAGTGAAAATTAAACCACAGTGAAATAACAGTTTACACTGACTAGACTGAAAACTTAAAAAATGTGACAGTAGTTAGTATTGGTGAGTATGGGGCACAATGGAAGACAACTGGCATGTTTTAATATACCTGCACCCAGCGCCCTAGCAGTTCCTTTCCTAGTTGTTTAGCTGAGAAACACCCTTTCCCATCTGCACCAGAAGATACATGCAAAGACCTTCATACTGCCCTTATTTGTAATAGCCTTAAACTGAAAAATGCAGATGCCCTTCAGTGGTAGAATAGATGAATTAGTTGTAGTATATTTGTATAATCTGAAAATGAACAAGCTCATCTGGATGTAGTCTCAGCATAAAAGTCAAGATTTAAAAGAAAATATGATTGCATCTACATAAATTTGCAGAATATGCAAAAGAGCATATGTGGTAAACAAAACAAACAAAATCAAAGGAATGATAGCACAATCCAGAATAGTAGTTTTTCCTGAGGGAGGAGGGGAAGGGTGCATGGGGACATCAGAGGCAATGGTAATGTTCTCTTTTAAACTGGGTAGTGTATTGTTATTATTTTTATACCTTAAAGGTATTTTATTTAACTATTATTTTGCATCTACTCGATACTTAATAAAAGATTTTAAAAGTCTACATTTAAAAAAATTTAAATTGAAAACTTAATATATGCTCATATTAATAAAAATCAATGCAAAGAAATGAAAAAGTTAATAATTTTTTCCCATCATCTGAAATCTCAACTCAGAAGTAACCAATAACATTTTAAAATACATATTTGTATTCATTTTATACGTATTTGTAGAAAAACATATTTGTATTCATTTTCTAGGGCCTCTATAACTGGCTTACACAACAAATTTATTTTCTCATGGTTCTGGAGGCTAGAAGTCCGTGATCAAGGTTTGAGCAGTTTTAGTTTCTTCTGAGGCCTCTCTCCTTGGCTTGTAGATGGCCATCTTCTTCTTAAATATTCAGTGGTCTTTCCTCTGTGTGTATTTGTGTCCTAATCTCCTCTTCTCATAAGGATTCAAGTCATATAGAATTAGGGCCCACCCTAATAACCTCATTTTAACTTAATTACCTCTTTAAAGATCCTATCTCCAAATACAGTCAGATTCTGAGTTACTAGAGGTTAGGACTTGAACATATAAAATTTGGGGGGGACACAATTCAGCCCATAATGATATTCAATGTCTTTAATTAATGTAGGAATATTAGGTTATCTCTTCTTTAATGAGCTTTGGCAGTTTGTGTCTTTAAATGCATTTGTCCCATTCATGGAAGTTGTGGAATTTATGCAAATAGAGTTCATAATATTCCCTTATTAACTTCGTAATGTCTATAATATCTGAATTGATGCCCTCTCTTTTATTCTTGATTTGGTAAAATGTGTTTTTTCTCTTTGTTTCTTGATCAGTTTGGTACAGATTTATCAATTTTATTTTTTTCCAAGAACTAGCTTTCAGTTTCATTTATTTTCCCTGTTTTCAATTTCATTGATTTCTTTTTTTTTATTTTATTGAGGTCGTAATAACTTATAACATTGTGAAGTTTCACTTGTGTATTAATATTTGTCAGTCATCATATAAACGTGCCCCTTTACCCCTTATGCCTACTCGCCAACCTCCTTCCCCTGTGATAACCACTAATCTGTTCTCTTGTCCATGTGTTAGTTTATCTTCCACACATGAGTGAAATTATATAATGTTTGTCTTTCTCTCTCTGGCTTATTTTGCTTAACATAATACCCTCCAGGTCCATCCGTGTTGTTGCGAATGGGACAATTTTGTGTTTTTTGTGGCTGAGTAGTATTCCATTGTGTGTGTGTGTGTGTGCATATATATACACACACACAGTGTATATATATATGCACACACACAATGTATATGTATGTATATATATGTATACACACACACACACACACACACACACACACACACACCACATCTTCTTTATCCAATCATCAGTCAGTGGGCACTTGGGTTGCTTCCACATCTTGGCCATTGTGAATAATGCTGCGATGAACATAGGGGTGCATAAGTCTCTTTGAATTGTTGATTTCAAGTTCTTTGGATAAATACACAGTAGTGAGATAGCTGAATCATATGGTATTTCCATTTTTAATTTTTTGAGAAATCTCTGTACTGTTTTCCATAGTGTCTGCACCAGTTTGCATTCCCACCAGCAGTGTATGAGGGTTCCCTTTTCTCCACATCCTCTCCAACATTTGTTGTTTTTTGTCTTGGTCATTACAGTCATTCTAACGGATGTAAGGTGATATCTTAGTGTAGTTTTGATTTGCGTTTCCCTGATGGTTAGTGATGTTGAACATCTTTTCATGTGCCTATTGGCCATCTGTATATCTTCTTTGGAAAAATGTCTGTTCAGATCCTCTGCCCATTTTTTCATCGGGTTGTTTGTTTTCTTGTTGTTGAGTTGCGTGAGTTCTTCTTTTGGAGATTAACGCAAATAATCATACACAAGTGCAAATATTTTCTCCCAGTTGGTGGGTTCTCTTTTTGTTTTGTTCCTGGTTTCCTTTGCCTTGCAGAAGCTCTTTAGTCTGATGAAGTCCCATTTGTTTATTTTTTCTTTTACTTCCCTTGCCTGAGTAGACATGGTGTTTAAAGATACTGCTAAGATCAGTGTCAAAGAGTATACTGCCTATATTTTCATCTAGGAGTTTCATGGTTCACATCTTACCTTCAAGTCTTTAATCCATTTTGAGTTAATTTTTTGTGTATGGTGAAAGCTAATATCTACTTTCATTCTTTTGCATGTGTCTGTCCAGTTTTCCCAACATCATTAACTGAAGAGACTTTTCTTTCTCCATTTTATGTTCTTAGCTCTTTTGTCGAAGATTAGCTGTCAGCAGATGTGTGGTTTTATTTCTGGGCTTTCAATTCTGTTCCATTGATATATGTGTCTGTTTTTGTACCAGTACCATGCTGTTTTGATTACTATAGCTTTGTAGTATGTTTTGAAGTCAGGGATTGTGATGCCTCCAGCTTTGTTCTTTTTTATCAGGATTGCTTTAGCTATTTGGGGTCTTTTGTTGCCCCATATGAATTTTAGGATTCTTTGTTCAATTTCCATGAAGAATGTCATTGGGATTCTAATTGGGATTGCATTGAATCTGTAGATTGCTTTAGGTAGTATGGACATTTTAGCTATGTTTCTTCTTTCAATCCATGTGCATGGAATATCTTTCCATTTCTTTATGTCATCATCAATTTCTTTCAATAACGTCTTACAGTTTTAATTGTATAGGCCTTTCACCTCCTTGGTTAAATTTGTTCCTAGATATTTATTCTTTTTGTTGCAGTTGTAAATGGGATTGCATTCTTGACTTCTCTTTCTGTTAGTTATTAGAGTATAGAAATGCAACTGATTTTTGTAAGTTGATTTTGTACCCTGCAACTTTGCTCTAGTTATTGATTATTTTTAATAGTTTTCCAATGGATTCTTTAGGGTTTTCCATATATAAAATCATGTTATCTGCTATTAGTACGAGTTTCACTTCTTTGCCAATTTGGATACCCTTTATTTCTTTTTCCTGCCTAATTGCTCTGGCCCAAACCTCCAATACTATGTTGAATAAGAGTGGCAAGAGTGTGCACCCTTGTCTTGTTCCTGTTCTCAGAGGGTGGCTTTCAGTTTTTCACCATTGAGTATGATGTTGGCTGTGGGTTTGTCATATACGGCCTTTATTATTTTGAGGTACTTTCCTTCTATCCCCATTTTATTGAGAGTTTTTATCATAAATGGATGTTGGATCTTGTCAGATATTTTCTCTGTGTCTATTGAGGTGATTATGTGGTTTTTATTCCTCATTTTGTTAATGTGGTTTATCGCATTGATTGATTTGCGGATGTTGAAGCATCCCTGTGTCCCTGGTATAAATCTCACTTGATCATGGCATATGATCTTTTTGATGTATTGCTGTATTTTCTTTGCCAATATTTTGTTGAGGATTTTTGCATCTATGTTCATCAGTGATATTGGCCTGTAGTTTTCCTTCTTTGTGTTGTCGTTGTCTGGCTTTGGGATCAGAGTGATGTTGGGTTGTAGAATGTGTTAGGAAGTGTTCCATCCTCTCCAATTTTTTGGAATAGTTTGAGAAGGATAGGTGTTAAATCTTGTTTGAATGTTTGGTAGAATTCTCCAGAGAAGCCATCTGGTCCTGGGCTTTTATTTTTTGGGAGATTTTTGATTACTGTTTCAATCTCTGTACTTGTGATTTGTCTGTTCAGAATCTCTGTTTCCTTTGGATTCAGTTTTGGAAAGTTGTATGAGTCTAAGAATTTATCCATTTCTTCTAGATTTTCCAATTTGTTGGCATATAGTTTTTCATAGTGTTCTCTTATACTGTGGTATCTGCTGTAATTTCTCCTCTTTCATTTCTACTTTTATTTATTTGAGCCTTCTCTCTTTTTTCCTTAGTGAGTCTGGCTAAGGGTTTGTCAATCTTGTTTATCTTCTCAAACAACCAGCTGTTAGTTTCATTGATCTTTTGTACTGTTTTTTTGGTTTCAGTTTCATTTATTTCTCTCTAATTTTTATTATTTCCCTCTTTCTGCTGACTTTGTGCTTTGTTTGTTCTTCCTTTTCTAGTTCTGTTAGGTGTAATTTAAGATTGCTTATTTGAGCTTTTTCTTGTTTGTTAAGGTGGGCCTCTACTGCTATGAATTTCCCACTTAGGATAGCTTTTGCTGCATCCCATGTGAGGTGGTATCATGTATTTTCATTTTCATTTGTCTCCATATATTTTTTGATTTCTCCTTTAATTTCTTCAGTGATCCATTGGTTGTTCAGTAGCATGTTGTTTAGTTGCCACATATTTGTTACTTTTTCAGCTTTTATCTTGTAGTTGGTTTCTAGTTTCATATCATTATGGTCAGAAAAGATGCTTGACATGATTTCAATCTTCTTAAATTTATAAAGGCTTGCCATGTTTCCCAACATATGGTCTATCTTTGAGAATGTTCCATGGGCACTTGAGAAGAATGTGTATTGTGCTGATTTTGGGTGGAGTCTTCTATATATAGCTGTTAAGTCCATCTGGTGTAGTTTTTCATTTAATTCCACTGTTTCCTTGTTGACTTTCTGTCTGGATGATCTACCCATTGATGTAAGTCAGATGTTAAGGTCCCCTACTATTATTGTGTTGCTGTTAATATCTCATTTTAGGTTTGTTAATAGTTGCTTTATGTACTTTGGTGCTCCTGTGTTGGGTGCATATATATTTTAAAGTGTTATGTCCTCTTGGTGGAGTGTCCCTTTTATCATTATATATTGTCCCTCATTGCTTTTTTTATCTTGAAGTCTACTTTGTCTGATACAAGTATGGCAGCACCTGCTTTCTTTTGTTTGCCATTGGCTTGGAGTATTGTCTTCCATCCCTTCGCTCTGAGCCTATGTTTGTCTTTAGAGCTGAGATGTGTTTCCTGGAGGCAGCAGAATGTTGAGTCTTGTTTTTTAATCCATCCAGCCACTCTGTGTCTTTTGATTGGACAATTCAATCCATTTACATTTAGAGTGATTATTGATATATGAGGGCTTAATGATGCCATTTTATCATTTGTTATCCAGTTGTTTTGTATTTCGCTTGTTTCTCATCCCATGCATTTCAGACTGCCAGTTCAGTTTGGTAGTTCTCTATGATGGTTTTGTCATTATTTATCATTTGTATCTCTGTTCTGATTATTTGGTTAGTGGTTACCATGAGGTTTGTATAAAAAAATCTCATCAATGAGATAGTCCATTTTCTGATAGCCTCTTATGTCCTTAGTCTAAGCAGGTTCCATCCCTTTCCTCTTCCCCTTCTGAGTTATTGTCGTCACAAATTATTCTTTTTTGTGTTGTGAATTTGTGGTTAAAATGATGAGATTATAGTTATTTTTGATGTTTTCTTTCACTTTATCTTTAATGTTATAATTAAGTTTTTGCTAACCTGTTCTGATAGACAGCTGCAATTTTCTGATTTTGTCTGCCTATTTATCTTCTTTCTCAAGGCTTTGTAAACCCTTTTTTTTTTCTGGTATGAGGGTCTTCTTGATTATTTCTTGTAAGGGGTATCTTTTGGCGATGAACTCCTTCAGCTTTTGTTTATCTGGGAAAGTTTTTATTTCTCCATCAAATCTAAAGGCTATTTTCACTGGATAGAGTATTCTTGGCTGAAAGTTTCTGTCTTTCAGAATTTTGAGTGTATCATTCCACTTTCTCCTAGCCTGTAAGGTGTCTGTTGAGAAATCCACTGAAAGCCTGATAGGGGTTCCTTTGTAGGTTATTTTCTTCTGCCTTGCTGCCCTTAATGTTTTTTCTTTGTTATTGCCTTTTGCCAGTTTTACTAGTATATGCCTTGGAGAAAGTCTTTTTAGATTAATGTAATTAGGAGTTCTATTAGCTTCCTTTACTTGTAATTCCAGCTCCTTCCCCAGGTTTGGGAAGTTCTCAGCTATTGTTTCTTTGAACAAGCTTTCTGTTCCTTTCTCCCTCCCTTCTCCCTCTGGAATACCTGTAATCCTTATGTTGCATTTCCTAATTGACTCAGATATTTCTCAGAGAATTTCTTCATTTCTTTTTAGTCTTAGTTCTCTCTCCTCCTCCATCTGGAGGATTTCTGTCCTCCAAATTGCTAATTCTGTCCTCCATAATATCAGCTCTGTTATTCAATGGCTCCAGATTTTTGTTTATCTCATTCATTGTGTTTTTCGTCTCCAACATTTCTGATTGGTTTTTCTTTATAGTGTCAATCTCTTTTCTGAAGAATTCCCTCTGTTCATTAATTTTGTTCCTGATTTCATTGAGCTATCTTTCTGAATTTTCTTGTAACTTGTTGAGGTTTTTTTTTTTTTTTATGATAGCTATTTTGAATTCTCTGTCATTTAGATTGTAAATTTCTATGCCTTCAGGATTGATTTCAGGGTGATTGTCATTTTCCTTCAGCTCTGGAGTTTTGATATACCTCTTCATACTATATGATGGAGTGGATTTGTGTCTTCTCGTAGTCGAAGTATCTGGGCACAAATTCCACCTTCTGCCACTGGGGGTGGTAGGAGCTGTGTATTCTGAGCTTGCTGTGATCCCTGGTGTCTCTGCCTGTCCTTTGGAATCTATGCTGGCAGGGCCCGTCTGTGATTGTTTTGCGCTGCTGCTTTAAACATGTATGTGCATGTGCTCTGGCGGGGGTCCCTTGCTCTGGCCAACCAGCCAAGCTGGTGCGCCAAGCAGGAGGAGAGGCACTTTGTTTTGTGTGGGCAATCCTGGGGATACTCTCACTTTGCCTTGGCTGTCTGCTCTCCTGGGGTGCTGGCTTGATGAAGACACCCCTGCAATTCCTTGGCCTTCTCTGTGTGGAGCTTTCCCATGGCTGGGAGACAACTCGGAGAGTAAAGTTGTTTCCACAGAGAGCTGCCCCTCCCCCTCTCCTCTCAGTGTCATGCACAGTCCCATGCCTTAGGTTGCTGCTATTGGGGGAGGGAGAGGAGATCCCCTTACCTCCTTCTACTTCCTCCTGGGGGTCCAGCACCTCCACCTTCAGAGGTATGGTTGTGTGGGTCTCTCAGATGTCTGTTGTGTTCTGTGAATGTCCTCTGTTGGTTTATATATGTCCTTTTCATTGTATCTTAGGGGTGAGAGTCCAAGGGAAGAGCTCACTCTGCCATGATGTTGCTGTAACTCCTCATTAATTTCTTTATTGATATGAGTTCTTTCTTTTCTTCTAATATAAGCATTTAATACAACAAATCTTTCCATGGATACTGCTTTAGTAGCATTCCACAGATTTTGATGCATTTTTATTTATATTCAATTCAAAATGTTTTCTCATTCTCAGCAGCCATTTCTGAAACAATTGGAGCAACAATACAATGTAGCACTGGATAAGAACCCAAAGTATAAAATAAATATCTGTGAGTCCATACTGATATAAATAATTGAATATAATAATAAATGGGGAGAAGAGACAAATTTCCCATGCAGAAGAATTCCAAATAAATTATGTTGATATTCCACTCTAAAGGACATGGAGCACAACTCCTATCCCTTAAGTGTGGGCTGCACAGAGTGATTTTCTTCCAAAGAGTACAGTATGGAAAGGGTATGGTTATAAAGAATAACTCTGTAGTGGGGGGACCTGACACACAGCTGCAGCTGATCAAGGTCAACATCAACAGTCATAAATCATGTTGATAAGTGTATATGTACCCTTGATGCAATTAATGTGGCACTTTACCTCTGTGATCTTCCCCAAACCCACAACCCCAGGCTAATCGTGAGAAAAACATCAGACACATTGCAGTAGCGGGGCATCCTAGAATATATCTGATCAGCACCCCTCGGACTGTCAAGGTCATCAAACACAGGGAAAGTCTGAGAAACCATCACAGCCAAGAGGAACCTAAGGAGACATGAGAACTAAATGTAATGTGGAATCCTAGATGGGATCCTGGACCAGTAAAAGATGTTAAGGAAAAACTAAGGAAATCTGAATGAAGTATGGACTTTAGTAAAAATAATGTATTAATATTGGTTCATTAATTGTAACAAATGTACCATCCTAATGTAGGATATTAATAATAGGGGAAACTGTAGCAGCAGATATATGGGAATTCTCTGTATTCTCTACTGATTTTTTTTTTAAATATAAATCTGTTCTAAGCAATGAAGTCTATTTTTAAAAAATATTTTCTATTTTTTCTTGTGACTCCTTCTTTGATTCACGGATTACTTAGAAGTTTTTTTTTTTTTGCTGGGAAGGATTTGCCCTGAGCTAACGTCTGTTGCCAATCTTCCTTTTTTTTTTTTTAATCTTCCCCAAAGCCTCAGTACATAGTTGTATATTCTAGTTGTAAGTCCTTCCAGTTCTTCTGTCTGAGCTGCAACCACAGCATGGCTGCTGACAAATGAGTGGTGTGGTTCCATGCCCAGGAACTGAACCTGGGCTGCTGAAGTGGAGCATGCTTAACTTTAACCACTAGGCCATCAGGGCTGGCTCAGAAGTATGTTTTTTACTTTCCAAATATTTGAGGATTTTCCAGATATCTGTTATTGATGTTTAATTTAATCTCATTATGGTCCAAGGGCATATTTTGTATTAATTCTTTTAAATTTATTAAGGTTTGATTTTTGGCCTAGAATGTGGTCTATCTGGGGAAGGTTCTGTGTGCACTTGAGAAGAATTTTTATTCTGTTGTTGAAAGGACTGTTTTATAAAGGTCAGTTAGGTCAAGTTGTTCAGTTCTTTTATGTCCTTCCTGATTTTCTCTGTACTTGTTCTGTTGATTCCTGAGTGAAGAGTATGGAAGTCTTTAATCGTAATTGTGAAGTTTTCTGTTTCTCTTTTCAGCGCTATCAGTTTTTACTTTGTGTATTTTGAAATTCTGTTAGGTGGGTACACATTTAGCATTGTTATATCTTCTCTGTGAGTTGATCCCTTTATCATTAGTAATGATCTTTTTTTTTAAAATAGATTTTATTTTTTAGAGCAGTTTTAAGTTTACAGCAAAATTGAGCAGAAGGTACTGAGATTTTCCATATACCCCCAAGCCCCACACAAGCATAGCCTCCCCAACTATCAATACCCCCCATTGGAGTGGTATATTTGTAACAATTGAACCTGCATTGACACATCATCACTCAGAGCCCATAGTTTACATTTGGGTTTACTGTTGGTGTTGTACATGCTGTGGGTTTGGACAAAAGGTTGTATAATTACATGTATCCACCATTACAGTGTAAAACAGAGGCTTGGTATCTTTTATCCATTTTGGAAAATTCCCAAGCATTATCATTTCTAATATTTCTTCTGCCCAATTCTCTCTCTCTCTCTCCTACTTTGGGATTCCAATTACAGGAATATTGGTGTCTGTTGATACTGGCCTGTAGCTTTTGGATGGTCTCTTCTGTGTCCTCTGCACCCCCCTCCCTGACTCTTTTTTCTCTTTCAGTTTGGGTAATGTCTATTGACCTATTTTTAAGTTTGCTGATTCTTTCCTTGCCTGTATCAAGCCTATTGATGAGCCCATTGATGGTATTCTTTATTTCTATTAAAGTATTTCTCATTTTTAGCATTTCTGCTTGATTCTTACTTCTTCTGTCTCTCTGATGAAATCCCGCATTTGTTGATGCGTGTCGTTTACTTTTTCCACTAAACCTTTAGCATTGATCTTAGTTATTTTAAATTCATTGTCTGGTAGTTTTAACATTTATGCCATATCTGTCTGGTTGTGTTGATTGCTTTGTCTCTTGACAGTTTTATTTTTTCTTGCTTCTTTGTGTGATATATAATTTTTTGGTTGAAATCTGGATATCTTGTGTTCTAGAGACTGGGGTAAATAGGAATGGACATGCCTCTTCCTTTGGTATGCCTTCGGAGTGAGGAGTTTGAGTCAGTGTAGTCAGGAGTTGAGCAAGGGTTGGGTTTTGATGTTGCTGTGGTTACTCTCAGTGCACCACCAGCTTCAAGTTCCTGTGTTGTTACCTTGTGCTTAGAGTGGAAAATGCCATGCCAGAGGGGTTACCTCAATGTCTACTCTACCCCCTGCTTTAGGTCTCCCCATGGTGCCTGCACCTCAGAGAAGGTTTCTGTGTATGATCTTGTCCACTCCCCAGCAACAGTTTGCTGTTATTTGTAATTCTGTTGCTTGTTAACATGGTTGGGGGTGGGATTGGTGTTCTCCATTGTCCTTATTCAGCCTCAGTCTTAGACAGGTGCAGTGTCCCTGGGTCTTAGAGTTAGTGCCTCCTCAGTTATCCTGCCCTTTTTTCAGGGGTAGGGGATATGTTATGGTCTGACCCCAGGATGCTTTCCTCCCCTCTCTATCCCCAATGTTAGTGGGTCTTAACCTGTGCCTTGAGGGTAATAGGGTTTTCTGCCCTTTTCCCAACTTCCTGTGCTTTTGATCCTTGGGGGAGGTAGGGGAGAAGGAACGGGGTGGGGCTTCATGCCTCTCCTGCAGAAGCTACTGCTCCCCTCTCCAACCTTGCACCATGAGGGAGGGCTTCTTGAGTTCCTCACCTTGTCTCCAGTTTTTCTCCTGAGCTTCTGATGGGGTCCTTATATGCATTATCTTTTCTTACTTTTTTTAACCTTTTCTTCTCTTCTTTCATTTTTGTATACATGTCTTTATCCTATGAATAAGCTCATTTTCAACTGTCTACTTTGTTTCTTGCAGTGTTTGATTTAACTATTAGTTCTATAATCACGTACTTTTGGCCTTTAATTTATCTTTTTAGGTCTATAAACTTATTTTTCACCTCATTCTGTTGTTTTATCTTATTTTTGAACTCTTAAAGTAATTCATATTTTTATTACTTCCTACAGATGGTGGAGCTACAATTTAGGTTATGTTTTATTCAGAATGTATGAAAATTTTTTTCATACTATATTTCATTATTCATTTTTTTCTGCATCTCATGTTTTATTTCCATCTTGTTCACTAGCATGTATAGCTCTGCATCTCTGACTTTTCTAATTGAACATGAATGAATTCTTCTTGGCTTTCATTCCATTTGATTTGAATCTAGTTATCTTCCATTATAAACTACACTTTGAGGGCTGGATTTTGCCTGAGGACAACGACAAGTGTACTGAAGGGTTGGGGGAAAGGAGCAGAAAGCTGAAGAGTATGGATGAGTTGTTGTATGGCAGATATTATAGATCAGCTTACTCAACGTCGGTCACACCCTCTTCCTAGGGTACCTTCCTGTATGGCCCAGGCAGGAAAAATAAAAGTAACATTTTCTAGACATCCTGGTAGCTAGTGTGGGTTTAACCAATCATATGCACTTAGCCAAGATTTAAATGTGTAGAAAAGCATCCACACTGCTGGTACACACCATTGCAGGCGTGGCATTCCTGGTGCCTCACTATACCTAAGGTCCTACCTTACTGGAGCCAGCAGTTGTGGTGGCTTTCTAATTCCTCCATGGCTGCTAAGGTAGTTAGTGTCATCCAGGAGCCACTGCTTAGAGCAGTGGTGTCCAGCTCCCTCAGATTCCTCATTGTGGCAAAGATAGCACTTTTCTTGGCAGACCATTGCTGTGTTATTTTTGGATCATAGTGGGGGAAGTGCCTGCTCTTCAAACTCTCCCAATGATGTTGTTAGCACTAAACAGCTAGAAAAAAATCCCTTTCTGTAAAAATCCCTTTCTGTAATGATTGCCATTATCTATAGCCCAAGGCTGACCTATACACCTTGTTTAGAATTCTTGAACCAGGCTGTAGTAAAAAGAAACCAAATTCAAAATGACGTTAATAATAAAGAAATATATTTTCTCCCATAGTGGAAGTCCAGAGGTAGGAAGTATTCCAGATTCAATGTGATCAGTTGCTCAGTGATGTCATCAAGAATATAGGTTCTTTATGTTTTTTCATATTTGCTATACTCAGCTCATTCCTTTTATGGTCACCATAGGGCTGCTTGTGGTAATCAGGGGACTTATGCCTCTGGGTTTATGTCATGGCCGGGGATGGAGGTGGGAGAGAGACTTCTCCTTGCTTCCCATTGGCCCAAATCATCTACCTATTGCTAAATTCTTCACTGGCAAGGAAATTATTGTGGAATAATTACAAATGGCTTTAACTTACTGTTGGTGTAGAATCAGTGTTGGGAAGTCAATGACAGTGTCCATAACAGTCATTCTACCTTTCCTTTCCTTTCCTCTGTGCCTTCTCTCAGCTTTTTTACCAACAAGACTGGGACACAGTGGGAAAGTTCTAAGGGTTTTTCTTTTGAGGATCAAAGGTGATCAAAATGGCTTCTACTCTTGTGGGAATTTTATCTCCTTTTCTGGGCTTCCTAGACCTCCTTTCATACTAAGGTTAGAGATATTTCTGAGAAATTGTAGGATTTCTGTGACTGTCTCCCCCAACCAGTAGCCCTTCTCTCCCACCCCTTCAAAGGGCTTTTGGGTATAGTAAGGTTCCAAGACAAGATGAGTTTCCCAGGGTTGTGCAGATTCTTAGAAATGTCCAACTCTTTTTTGTGCCTGCTCTTTTGCTTAATTGATTATCGTATATTTTTTGTTGTTATTAACTTGATTTTTGTTCATATTATTTGGCTTTGGAAAGAGATTTTGAAAACTGGTTTCACTTGAGCATTTACTTCAAAAATATGAAAATTTTAAAGTATTCTTTTAATGTCGACTTCTAGATTTATTGCGTTTTGACCAGTGGACATGATCGGTAAAATTTCAGATATTTGGAATCTAGACTGTCAAGAAGACCTAAAAGATAGATCATCATTTTAAAAGAATGATTCCATGTGTGCTATTAAATAGAATGTATTCTCTTCTGTTATTATTCATTATAAGTGTATAACTATATAGTATCTATCTATAGATATTATGTAGATTATGTATTCTTATATATAGATATGTGAATTATATATATCTATTTTTAAATCTTATTCTTTGCATCATATAGAGCCTCTCAACCCTTGAGGGGTATGTGTGTGTGATATGTGTATGTGATGTGTGTGTATATGTGTGTGTGTGCGTGCTTGATCTGTTTTAGAGTAAGAAGTGTGTTAGACTCTCCACATGCCCTCATCTCAGCCTCCAGGGACTTCCAAACACTTGGTCCCAGGGCGGGTAAAAGTTCTGTCTTTTTCCCACTCAAGTCTCGTACATGCTTGCCTTGGCATAATTGTCAGTACATACACCCAATTCACATTATAAAACAGAACACTTCTCAGTCTACTGCATCTGTTATATTTATAGCACTTGGCAGTTTTCTCCAAGAAGAGTGGGTTTTGTGTAATTTCAAGGTACATAGTCATGATGTTTCTAAAACAAGGATACTTTTTTTCAAAATAATAGACTCTTCACCTCTGGAAAAATAAACTTCCATTAATCCTTAAAAGGCTATGCCTTTACTTAAGAGAAAACAACAATAAAAATAAAATCTCCCTTCACATACATACAGGTAACTTACAAATGTGAATTTTTCTCTTTCTTAGGTATACAAATTGTTTCTGAAAGGGAGCTAGATCAGTTGGCTCAGGTTCGACCATTAATATTCAGTTTTCATGAGCAATCAGCCATCAAGGATTGTTTTAAAATGCTTGAGAAAAAAAGAGCAAACTATGAAATCTTCCAGGAATTTATGGTAAACATTTTGGTCTTAACAAAAGTCTATATGTGATATCTGTTTCCGCATCACTACCAGATGGTTTCTTTTCTTTTTTTGACTGAGCACATTGTTTTTGTTTTTAAATACTAAATTTGTTTTTAAAGTAATAGGTGTACGTAGTAAAAAAGTCAAATAACATAAAAGATTATAATGGATAGAGTCTCTCTCTTTTTCTCCCTTGACTTCCCAGGCCCCCCTTCCACTAATAAGTTTATCATATAAAATTCCAGAAAAATTGTTGACAGTGACTTACTCACTATTCTACCCTTTCTTTCCTTAAAAAAAATTTTTTTCCCACATAAGAAATAATTTCCAAATATATCATCAGCACAAAGAGCTCTATCTCATTCTTTTTAAGTATTGCATGGCAGTTAACTGTATGGATAAAGACCTTCCTTATTTAAATCGTCCCCTCTGATGGACAGTTAGATTATTCTAGTCTTTGCTGTTATGAATAGCAGTCACCCCTCTTCATAGGCCTGCGCGAATGTGTGAGTATTCTTGAGAACAAATTCCTGGACAGACAACTAGTATTTTGTGCTATCAAATTTTTGAATCTTTGCTTATCCCTTAAATGACAAATGATTTCTTGTTAATGATCTAATTGGTTTTTCTTTATTTGAGAACAAAGGAATAGCTTTCCGTATGTTTTTAAGCCTTTCATGTTTATTTTCAGTGAACTGCTAGTTCCAGGTCTTTGCCCAATTTTCTATTTATTCTTTTTCCTATCAACTAATAACTCTTTATATATTGAAGAAATTACCCCTTTTGTATGTGTTATATATGGTAAATTTTTTCACTTTGTTGTTTGTGCACACACATATTTACTAAGAAGAAATAGCTATTTTTTGGGGGGGGGCAGTGAGGAGGATTAGCCCTGAGCTAACAACTGTTGCCAGTCTTCCTCTGTTTTGTATGGGGGTTGCCACCACAGCATGGCTGACAAGTAGTGTAGGTCCGCACCAGGGATCCAAACCCACGAACCCGGGCCACCAAAGTGGCGCTCACTGAACTTAACCACTATGCCACGGGGCTGGCCCCAAAGAAATAGCTAATTTTCAGTGATCAAATATGGCAATCTTTTCTTTTTTGGGCTTCAGGGTTTTCTGTGTCTTTTAGGAATGCCCCTTTCACTCTAGGATCATCATAATTATTTCATTTTTAAAGATAATATGTTTATGATTTTTAAAATGTGTAAATCTTTAACACAGCTAGAATTTAATTTGTTATAAGGTATTTGGTAGGGACCCAGCATTATATAGCTATCCAGTTGTTCCAAGATCCTCTTGAAACTTCAGTGATGTAAAATGCCACTTTATCATATTCTGAAGCACCACATATATTTTAATTTATTCTTGGACTTTTTCCATTGACTTGTTTATTCATGTGCTGATACCAAACTCTTTTAATTAATGTAGGTATATTATCTTTTACCATCTGTTAAGACTAGTCTCCCCTCATTACTCTTCTTTTACAAAATTGTTCTGGTTCTTCCTACACATTTTTTTTTCCAGGTTAATTTTAGAATTGGTTTGCAGAAAGATTAAAAGAGTAAAAACCTGATCGTATTATCCTACTGCTAAAAACCTTCACAGGCTTCTCATTCCACATGGTAGTCATTGCCAATGTTTATTTAAAGACTGGTGGTGCCAAGTTGGCTACCCAAGAGTTACTGAAGAGCTTTTAAAAAGTGCAGAATCTCAGGCTGTATCCACAAATATTCTAGAGTAGGACTGGGTACGTCTCCTTTTCTTTTGTATATGAAACAAGGCCTTCCTAGGTAGTTTTAGTTTTCCTTTGGGCTAGATCGTGTTCTCTGTGCCGTCATTACCATACTGTTCACCAGTTCCCTGAGAGGACGTGTGTGCTCCATGCCGTTATTCCTGTCCTCCCACCTGGGATGATTCCCAGCCACCTTTGCTCTTCTTTTCTTCCGCACACACAGTTTCGTATTTCATAACTTCCGATGACTCAGGGAGGCCCAGTTCAAGTGCTGCTTCGTTTCTAGGAGCTTTCTTTCCAATCCCTTCAGGTACAATCCAGTGGTGGTGTTTATACTGGCATCTCTGTATGTTGACCACGTCTGCATCTCCAGCTGCTCTGTAAACTCCTTCAGTGTGAGGCAATTTTCAGATACATCTTTGTATTCCAATATCTAGAACAGTGCCAAGTACATACTAAATGTTTGTTGGATTTTCACTTGGTAAAGAAATTTTTTTGAAAGGAAGAAATCTTTAATTGGTATCCTAGCTATAATTTCTTCATGTGGCAAGGAGTAAATTATGAGACTGTTTATATTTTTTGTTTATATATTTATATATTTTTGTTGCAGTTATTTATTATTTTTGTTTGTAAAATGATAGATTTATGGGTAGATCCTAAGAAGTAAATATTCTGTATTGGCTTTTTTTTATGAAAAAGGAAAAATATTGAAGTTCAAGAGAAAAAGTATCTCTAAAGAATTTAACATTTCCTTATGAAGCAACTTGTTGACTGACATCTTAAATTTGAGATATTTTATACTGTACTTTTTAAATGGGGTTCTGACTTCTCTATACATCATGCAACTTATTTAACATCAAGTCATGTTGTAAAGGGGTTTAAGGATCATGAACACTAAAAAGAGGCAGTTTTTTTTTCTTTTTCTTTTTTTGTTATAGTAAGTACATGACTTATATTTCTTACCTTTTAAAGGCTTTAGAATATAAGAACCTACCTGGTGAGTTCACCTCTGGGAATGAACCACGCAACAGAGACAAAAACAGATACCGAGATGTTCTACCATGTAAGCTAAAAATGGTTTTGATTATTTTCCTGTTTGCATTTGGGAAAAGATTAAAAAGTGGGTTGTATGGCTTTTAGAATTAAGCATTTTGACCTGTGGCCATGGGGAAGAGCTCTGGTAGCCAGCAGTGTGTGGCCTGGGCATAGTGCTGGATACGCTAGGACGTGGTGAAGGTCGTCTTCTATTCCAGGTACTTCTTCCAGTCACTGTCCCAGGGTTAGTTACAGCAGTCCTTCAACCTTGTTCTTACGCATTGCTGCTTCTCGTGAACCATTTAAAGCATAAAGTTTAGTAGTCTGAGACATCTGTCACTTTTGGTACCCCAAGCCCTGACCACCTCCTCTGGCCATTTTGTTTGGATACACATACAATTGGGGTTATTTATGCCCTGTGTCCTGGACAGTCAAGCTGTCAATCTTCCCTCCAATAGGAGGCTTCCCTTTGATTGTCTCCAAAGGGCCCTACGTACTGCTGTGCTGGGTGAAGCCAGTGCTACTCCCCCTCCCCAGCTGGTTACTCACAGGATTTATCTGTCTCAGGCCATCTGAAGAGCAGAAACAAAACACAGCACCATTTTAATTTTAGGGAGGAAATCTCATTCTATGCCACACATTCCTTTCAAAGTCAATTTTTTCCCAAATTAACTTACTGTTTTTTTCCCCTCTAACTTGACATTCCACCCAGTTGTCCAAGCTGGAAAACTTTGAGTCACCTGCAATATCCAAAAATGGTCACAAAATCCTTTTGATTCTACCTCCGTAATACTTCTAAAATCTTCTCCCATCTTGGTTCCCACTGCTGCTAACTTAGACTGAGCCTGTTTTGTCTCTCAGCTGGTCTCTGTCTTCTTCATTGCCTCCACTCCCGTCTACTCACAGCAGCTGCTGAAATGATACTCCTAAAATGCAAATCAGAACATGTTACTCTCCTTTTAAAGCTCTTCTTGGCTCTCTCTTACTGTCATGGTTAAGTTCTTTAGCATGGCATAAATTTCACCTCTCTAGCCTCAGCTCTCCTACAGAACTTCTTTTGGTTTCTGGAATTCATCATTCTCTTTTTCTTGTCTCCAGGCCTTTGAATGTGCAATTCTTGCAAGAACCATCTATCCTCTCTTCTTTGCTGAGGTAATTCCTGCTGTCTTTCAGAGCTAGCTCCGGTCAGACATTTGTTTTCTCAAAGCTAGGCTTGGTGTTTCTCTAATAATCTCATACCATCTTATAACTACCCTTCCTCACTTGCCAAACTATATTTTAATTATCTGTTTCCATTTCTGTTTCTCTCACTAGACCTGGGGTGGTTTTCATAAAGATCAGAGTAGAACACAGTGACTGCCATCAATACTTTCGTGTTTGGTTGGTTCATTCAGATCTAAAATAAATTCTTGATTATAAAAGTAGAGTACCTTCCCAGGATAGTTAAAATAATTTATTCTGCTGTCTTGTGTGGGGAGAGTGTGCAGAAGTGCATTGACAGCTATTCTGAAAACAGAGTGATGAACAACTATTAGACATTTTAAGAGAGAATGCCAACAATTTGGTACCACTCCACGAGGTCAAAGGTCCCAATTATATAATTTTTATTCCTATATGTGCAGTTAGCCCTTAGGGAGACTGAATGCAAACAGGCCTTTAAAATGTACCTCTCGGGATTGTAAGAAACTCATTTTAGGAGATGGGGTACATTTAACATTTGATCTGGCTTGAACTCTTTATTCTGGGATAAGAAGAGTGACAACTAAAGATATGAAAAAGTCAAGTTAAATGAAAAAAGTCAAGTTAAGGAAAATCACATAAAACTCTTTGGTTTTTTCTTAAAAGAAAATCAGCTATTATTCAACCAAGTTCTATTTTAAAGTCCACTAATTTGTCTACCTCATAGATAAATGAGGAAGATCATACCACAGTGTAATTTAACCTAAAATAAGCCTACTTAAGTGACAATCATACAGTTTCTTTGATTTCTTCACCACACGTCTTGAGTTAATAGAGGAGGTTCCTGAAGAACCACATCAAGAAAGCCAGAGAAATCATTCTTTCCCCCCCTTTTCAAATGCTGGGAACACTAAATGGGGGAACTCACACTTCTCAGGATGCAGAAGTCCACTCAGTCCTCACTGCATGGCTCCAGTATGCACAGATTTCATTACTGTGTTTAGTTAAATAACACCAGTCCCTCAACAGCACAATTCAAATTTCAGTCATCACTATGTATTAACTATGAGTAATTGTGTAAGGTACAAACTTCACTTCTAGCTCTTCAGTTTATAAATCACTATGTAAATAACAGATGCACATCAGATCAGTGACTAATCATGTCACTTCTTTTAAATATGTCGGCAGGTGGTCACTGTGTGCCTGTTAAACACACAGACAACAAAGTGTGTAGTTGTGTTGCCTCCTTATCTTTCACTGATAGACCCACATAACAAAAATGGATAATCAGAAGAGGAAATTGGCCAACAAGATGAAATTGCAGCAAAGAAAGGAAAAGTGATCATGCTGGGAGTGAAATTCTACTAGAATGTAAATAGAGTTATAAAAGAAATAGCTGACCAAAGAAATGTTGACACTGCCACCACTCGAGAGACTTCAGCTTTGAAGTTGTTGAAGGGGAATTTATCGACATAGATGAGGGAAGTGTTTGTGACAGAAAGAATGAAGGTGTCCTAGAGGAAGTGATGCTGGCAAAAAACTTCAATTAAAGGAACTCTTGGAGCTGTTCCACAACATTGTAAATGCAACGGATAAAATGGTGGAAACCGTTCTGAACTCGGAAGGGAGTATGATAGTTCACCAAGGCATGGAAAAGATGCTCTCTGTCTTGTGAATTATATGATGAAAGGAAGAGGCACACATTGTTCCAACAACCTGTGATAAGTTTTCTTTACAAACTGAATGCTCTAATTCTCAATGTTTCTAATGTTTTAAATTACAGTGCTCTAAATAAATATTAGTCTTGCTATTTTTCCTCTTCCTTATGCATTTATAACTAACAGTAAAAGGGTTTCTAATGTTTTGACAAAAATTTTTAAGGGTTATGGAATAATCATAATTTATTCTATTGATTATGGAGATGTTTTTGCACAGTTTCAGCTTGCACAGTCATATTTATGACCCTTTACTACCTTGCAAAGCAAAAATGGGCCTCATTATGTAATCCAGAGATTTTTTTTCAGGTATAGACAATGTCTTGCATTTCTATAGCACTTCACAATTTACAGAGCATTTTAAAATGCATATTCTTAATAAAATCCCTCTGAAGTAGACCAGTCAGATATGATTATTCCTATTTTACGGATGAGAGAATAAGCTCTCTGGGTCAAGATACACTCAGAGCTAACTAATAATGATAATGATTTCTATTAGTTTTCCACTTCTCAGAGCATGTTTTCACATATCTCGTTGAGTGCTCTCTTCAGTCATGTGAGGAGGGCAGAGCAGATGATAAGATTTGAATTCAATGGTACAAGTCAGCACTGGATAATCTGAAAGGATAATCTTTCAAAGGTGGTTCTGGACAATTGCATATTCATATAACAAAAAAATTATATACCAAAAAATGAACTGTGACCCTTACCTCACATCATATACAAAAATTAACTCAAAATACATGATAGGCCTAAATATCAGAACTAAGAGAAAATTTTAGTGTCCTTGGGTTTGGCAAAGTTTTTTTAATAGGATATAAAAATCCCAAACTATAAAAGAAAAAAACAAATTGGACTTCATCAAATTAAAAAATATATTTATCTTCAAAGCACACTTATGAAAATGAAAAAGCAAGCAACAAATGGGAGAAAAAATACATTCAAAACATTTATCTGGCAAAGGACTTGTATTTAGAATTTATAATGAATTCCTATAATTTGATAAGAGGACAAATAACCCAACAATAAGTGAGCAAAAGATTAGAGGAGCCAAAGAAGATATATAGGTGACAAATATGTGAAAAGATGCTCAATGTCATTAATCATTAGGAAAATGCAAATTAACACTATAGTAAGATATTGTTTTACACCCACTACTGGAAGAGAGTTTAACACTTTCTTATAAAGTTAAACATATACCTACCATATGACTCAACAGTTCTACACCTAAGAGATATTGAAGCATATGTCTGCATAAAGACTTGTATATGAATGTTCATATCAGTTTTATTTGCAATAGCCAAAAACTGAAAACAACCCGATGTCTATCAATAGGAGAGTGGATAAACAAATTGTGGTATGCCCTCACAATGGAATACTTGTCTTCTTACTGTCTTCAACTTGATTCTGACCCCTAGCAACCCTGTGAACAGTAGGGTTCAAAAAAGATCCAAAAGGGTCCAAAAAGATCTTGTCTGGTTTTTTTTGCACCATCCTCTTATCTTCTGGCACTATGTCAGACAATGCTCCACTGCTATTCATAGGGTCTTCATGGCTAGATTTTTTGAAAGTGGGTGGCCAGGTCTTTCCTCCTAGAATGGAATACTGCTTAGCAATATAAAATAGCAGACTAATGATACATTCAAAAACATGGATGAACCTCAAAATAATTATGTGGAGTAAAAAAAGCCAATCAAAAGAGTATATACTGTGCATTATAGACTGAATTGTGTTCCCCCAAAGTTCATATGTTAAAGTCCTAACCCCTAGTACCTCAGAATGTGACTGTATTTGGAGACAGGGCCTCTAAAGAGGTAATTAAGATAAAATGAGGCCCTTAGGTTATGCCCTAATCCAGTCTGCCTGGTCTTATAAGGAGAGGAGATTAGGAGACTCAAAAGACATCAAGGGGGCTGGCCCAGTGGCAGAGTGGTTAAGTTCACACCCTCTGCTTTGGCGGCCTGGGTTCGTAGGTTTGGATCCCAGGCACGGACCTACAGACTGCTCATCAAGCCATGCTGTGGCAGCAACCCACATACAAAATAGAGGAAGATGGGCATGGATGTTAGCTCAGGGACAATCTTCCTCACCAAAAAAAAAAAAAAAAAAAGGAAAAAAAGCCATCAGGGATGCATGGGCACAGAGGAAATGTGAAGCCATGTGGAGGACATAGTAAGAAGGTGGCCATCTGCAAGCGAAGGAGAAAGGCCTTAGAAGAAACCAAACCTGCTGACACCTTGATCTTGGACTTCTAGCCTCCAGAACTGTGAAAACAAATTTCTGTTGTTTAAACTACACAGTCTGTAGTATTTTGTTATGGAAGCACTAGCAAACTAATACAGTGTATCATTCCATTCATATAAACTTCAAGAAAATTCAAACTAATTCATATTGACACGAAGTTTATTAGTGATTGCCTTGAGGGCAGGAGTGGAGCAAGGATAGATGACAAAGGGGCCTGAGAACATTATAGCAGCAAAGGAGATGTTTGGTTATCCTTACTGTAGTAGTGGTTTGGTGGCTGTACATGTGTGACAGTATACTTCAATACACTGTTAAAAAAGGTGGTTTGTGAGTGAGTGCAAAGGTGTATTACACTTTTTATATTTTGTACAGTTTACCATTAGAATGGATAGCTGGAAAAATACCAGCTCTCTATGGGAGAGATTCAACAAGCATCCATACTTGAGTGAGGTCACTGTGTGTTTGTTTCTGTCACCACCACCAGTAAGAATAACAGTAATAACAGTAGTCGTGGCAATAGTGATATGTTTGTACGTGCCCAGCACTGATCCAAGTCCTTCATAGGTAGTAACTTATCTGATCCTCACCACGCCCTGTGATGTTGGTACTCTTAGTATTTTTGTTTTACAAAAAGTCTTAGAGAGATTAATTACTTTCCCTGTAGTCATACTGCAAATAGGAGACAGATCTGGAGTTCCAACCTAGGCTTAACCACCATGCTTCTTAACCACCGTGCTTCTCAACATGAATTCTTTTTCCAGACTGTTAATAGGTGTTCCTGTGCTGTGTTATTTTCTATTTCAAGAAACCATTTTTAGCACTTAATGATAGGTTCTCAGTCATTCTTTATAT
Source organism: Tapirus indicus (assembly GCA_031878705.1). Taxonomy (NCBI): domain Eukaryota; kingdom Metazoa; phylum Chordata; class Mammalia; order Perissodactyla; family Tapiridae; genus Tapirus; species Tapirus indicus. Next base: position 81,091,874 of record CM062921.1, read on the forward strand.
AGATATGACTGTATTTTGCCAGGCTAGTTGCTCGACTGTTTCCTTTTCTTCCCATCTTCCCTTAATTTGAGGTCTCTGTTCCCATTCATTGGTTATTTGGTTAGAGATGGGCTAAGTAGTCAATAGTCTCAAACTCTGCCCATCTGCAGCTGTCTCTCCTTTTTTCTTTCTCCTGATAAATGAATATCTTTGATTTTAGTATTGTGGGATTTCAGTCCTTTTCTCCCAGTTTTCTTTGGGTGATACTTCACTGTCCTCTAGCTTCCAGTGTTTTAGATGAGAAATATAATGGTAATCTGACCCCTGTTCTTCTATAAGAAACTTATTCTTTCATTCTGAAACTTTATAATGTTAAAATTTTTTCCTGGCATTCAGGAATGTTACCAAGTGTGTTTCATTTCATCAGTCTTCTCTGGAGCCCACAGGACCTTTTAGTCTGAAGACTCGATCCTCCTTTAGCTGTAGGAGAATTTCTTTGGTTATTTAGTAATTGCTTTTCCTTAGTCTATGCTTTTTTCTTTTTCTGGAACTCCTATGATGTTTAGGGTTGGTCTCTTGAATCTATCTTCTAAGATTTTCATCTTTTCTCTAATTATTTCTTTACTTCTGCCTCTTTGTAGTTTTAAATGTACTGTCTTTCTCTCCCTCTAGTTTTTATTTTTATTTTCTTGGTCTTATAGGGAGCTAATTTAAGTTTCAAGAAAGACCTTCCTCCTTCAAGTAATTTACTATTTTTAGCTCGTATGGTGATTAATTTTATGTGTCAACTTGGCTAGGCCGAAGTACCCAGATATTTGGTCAAACACTAGTCTAGATGTTGCTGCAGAGGTATTTTCAGATGCGATTAACATTTAAATCAGTAGACTTTGAGTAAAACAGATGACCCTCCATAATATGGATGAGCTTCATCCAGTAGTGGAGGCCTTAAGAGAAAAAGATTGAGGTCCCCTGAGGAAGAAGCCATTCTACTTCCAGATTGCCTTTAGATTCAAGACTGCAACATCAGCTCTTCTCTGCATCTCCAGCCTGGCAGCCTGTCTTGCAAATTTCAGACTGGCTAGCCCCGAAGTCATGTAAGTCAATTCTTTAAAATAAATCTTTCTTACTTAAAATAAATGTCTCTCACTCTCTCACAGCCTATTGATTCTGTTTCCCTGGAGAACACCGACTAATACAAATTTTGGTACCAATAATTGTTCTAGAGGAATAGAATCTTGAGGATGAGTTTTATGAATTGGTTCCCTAATCTGATAAACTTTGAAGGCATTAGTGACTCTATTTCCGGTAGTAGAGAGAGCACTGGTAATCCATGGTGTGATATGGCAATAGAAATACACAAAATCTCACTGTTGGATTTTCCTACTCAGATAGTTATAGGAAGCAAGGTTCTGGATCACTGTGTATTTGATGCCTTAAAATATTTTTATCAAACTAGTAAGTATAATGAGATTGGCTGGTTGCTCATAATTGCACTGGACAAAGTGGGCAAAGAAAAGGATGATCTCAGGGATTAGAATTTGCAGCTCAAGCACCACACTAAAGGTTTTCTCTAGCCGCACACTGAAGGTTTTCTATCTGCCCTGAAAGAAACCTTTATCTCCTGTAGCCATGGGGCTGAGACTGCTGAAAATCACACTCAGCCTTCCATCCTGCAGACGGCTGAATAACAATGCAGATTGAGTTCCCAACTGTGCGGAGTGTTTGCTTTTAAAGTGAGGGCATTAATTGAGAAGGAGTGGGATCCTGAAAATTGGAATAGAAATGTATGAGAAAATCCTGATGAAGATGGGCACATCAGACCCCTAAACTCTGAAGAGTCTTCTTTGCCAATACTACTGACACTGGCACTAATCTGACACTAATTGCGGGAGACCCAAAGTGTCACTGTGGTCCATCAGTTAGAATGATGCTTATGGAGATCAGATAATCAATGGAGTTTTAGCTCAGGTCCATTTCACAGTGGGTCCAGTGGGTCCTGAACCGCTGTGGTTATTTCCTCAGTTCTGGAATGCATAATTGGAATAGACATACTCAGCCACTGGCAGAATCCCCACATTGGTTCCCTAACCTGTGGAGTGGGGACTATTGTGGTGGAAAAGGCCAAGTATAAGCCACTAGATCTGCTTCTACCTAGGAAAATAGTAAACTACAAGTAATACTGCATTCATGGGGAGAATGTGAAGAGATTAGTGCCACCAAGGAGTTAAAGATGCAGGGGTAGTGATTCCTACCACTTCCCCATTCAACTCACCTATTTGACCTGTGAAGAAAATAGGTGGATCTTGGAGAATGACAGTGGATTAGTGTAACCTGAAGCAGGTGGTAACTCCAATTGCAACTGCTGTACCAGATTTGATTTCGTTGCTTTAGAAAATTAACATATCCCCTGGTACCCGGTGTGTACCTATTGATCTGGCAAATGCTTCTTTTCCATACCTGTTAGTAAAGACCACCAGAAGCAGTTTGCTTTCAGCTGGCAAGGCTAGTGATACACCTTCACTGTCCTACCTCAGGGATATACCAACTCTCCAGCCCTATGTCATGGTTCACAGGGATCTTGATCACCTTTCGCCTACTTAAGATATCACACTGGTCCATTATATTGATGACATTATGCTGATTGAACCTAGTGAGCAGGAAGTAACAACTATTCGAAACCTACTGGTAAGACATTTGTGTGTCAGAGGGTAGGAAATGAATCGACAAAAATTCAGTGGCCTTCTAGCTCAGTGAAATTTCTAGAGGTCCAGTGGTGTGGGGTGTGTCAAAATAATCCTTATAAGGTGAAGGGTAAGATGTTGCATCTGGCGCCTCCTATAGCCAGAAAAGCACAGTGTCTAGTGGGCCCTTTTGGACTTCGGAGGCAACATGTTCCTCATCTGAGTGTGCTACTCTGGCTAATTCCCCGAGGCACTCAAAGCTGCTAGTTTTGAGTGGGGCGGAGAACAAGAGAAAGCTCTGGACCAGATCCAGGCTGCCGTGCAAGCTACTCTGCCACTCGGGCCATCTGATCCAGTAGGTGCAGTGTCAGTGGGAGATAGGGATTCTGTTTGGATAGCCTTTGGCAGGCCCTATAGGTGCATCACAGCTCAGTCCCATGGGATTTTGGAGCAAAGCCTTGCCAATCTCTTTGTATAATTACTCTCCTTTTGAGAAACAGCTTTTGGCCTGCTACTGGGCCTTAGCAGAGACTGAACGCTTAACCATGGGCCACCAAGCCAGGAAGCTGGGCATACACAGCAGCACTCCATCATCAAATGGAAGTGATATATTCCAGGTCGGGCTTGAGCAGGCCCTGAAGGCACAAGTAAGTTCCATGAAGCGGCCAAAATGCCCACGGTCCACTCTCCTGCTGCATTACTTTCTCTTTCCCACCTCCACCTGTGGCCTCCTGAGGCGTTCCCTGTTATCATTGGAATGAGGAAGAGAAAACTGGGACCTGGTTTACAGATGGTTCTGCACAGTATGCATGCACCACCTGGAAGTGGACAGCAGCAGCACTATAGCCCCTTTTTTGGGACATCCCTGAAGGACGGTGGTGAAGGGATATCCTCCCGGTTGGTAGAACTTTGAGCAGTGCACTTGGTTGTTTTTTTTGCTTGGAAGGAGAAATAGCCAGAGGTATAAATCTGTGCCAGTTCATGGGCTGTGGCCAGTGGCTTAACTGGATGGCCAGGGTCTTGGAAGGAATATGATTGGAACATTGATCACACGGAGCTTTGGGGAAGAGATATGTGGATAGACCTCTCTGAATGGGCAAAAACATGGAGGTATTTGTGTCCCCTGTGAAGACTTACCAAAGGGTGATGTAAGCAGAGGATTTTGATAATCAAGTGGATAGATGGCCCGTCCTGTGGATACCAGCCAGCATCTTTCCTAGCCACCCTTGCAATTGGCTGGTCAGTTCATGAACAATGTGAATGTGCTGGCAGGAATAGAGGTTATGCATGAGCTTAGCGACCTGAACTTCTGCTTATCAAGGCCAACCTTGCTATGGCTCCTCTGAGTGCCCAATCTGCCAGCAGCAGAGACCAACATTGAGGCCCCAATATGGCTTCATTTCCCGGGGTGATCAGCAAGCTACCTGATGGCAGGTTGATTACAGTGGACTACTTCTGTCGTAGAAGGAACAGTGCTTTTTTGTACTAGAACAGGCACTGGATATGAATTTGCCTTCCCTGCGTGTAATGCTTCTACCAAATCTACCATCCGTGGATCTACAGAATGCCTTATCCACCATCATGGCAGTCCACATAGCATTGCTTCCGATCAAGGAACTCACTTTGAGGCAAGTGATTTTGCCAATGAGCCCACACTCATGCAATTCACTGATCTTAACATATTTCTCATCATCCTGAAGCAGCTGGCTTGATAGACCAGTGAAACGGCCTTTTGAAGACTCAGTTACAGTACCAGCTGGGTGGCAGTACCTGGCAGGGCTGGAGCAATGTTCTCTAGGAGGTTGTATATGCTCCAAATTAGCATCCGTATATGGTGGTGTTTCCTCCATAGCCAGGATTCAAGAGTCAAGGGCTGGAAATGGGAGTGGCACCACTCACTATTACATCTAGTGACCCACAAATTTTTTTTAATTTTATTTTTTATTTATTTTTTTTAATTGATGTCTTAGTTTATAACACTGTGGGGTTTTAGTTGTACATTTTTGTCCGTCACCTTGTGGATGTAACCCTTCACCCCTTGTGCCCCCCCCACCCCCCTTCCTCTTGGTAACCACCAATCAGTTCTCTCTGTCCGTGTGTTCACTTATATTCCATATATGAGTGAGTTCATGCAGTGTCTGTCCTTCTCTCTCTGGCTTATTTCACTTAACATAATACCCTCTAGGTCCTTCCATGTTGTTGCAAATGGGACAATTGTGTCTTTTCTTATGGCTGAGTAGTATTCCATTGTATGTATATACCACATCTTCTTTAACCAATCTTCAGTTGAGGGACACTTGGGTTGCTTCCACTTCTTGGCTATAGTGAATAATGCTGCAATGAACATAGGGGTGCATACGCCTCTTGTGATGGTTGATTTCACGTCCATTGGGTAGATGCCCAAGAGTGGTATTGCTGGATCATACGGTATTTCTATTTTTAATTTTTTGAGGACTCTCCATACTGTTTTCCATAGAGGCTGCACCAGTTTGCATTCCCACCAGCAGTGAATGAGGGTCCCCGTTTCTCCACAACCTCTCCAGCATTTGTTGTTATTTGTCTTGGTGATTATAGCCATTCTAACCGGTGTAAGGTGATATCTCAGTGTAGTTTTGATTTGCATTTCCCTGATGATTAGTGATGTTGAACATCTTTTCTTGTGTCTATTGGCCATCTGTATCTCTTCCTTGGAAAAATGTCTGTTCATATCCTCTGCCCATTTTTTGAGCGGGTTGTTTGTTTTTTTGTTGCTCAGTTGTATGAGATCTTTGTATATTACTGAGATTAATCCCTTGTCAGACAAACGATTTGCAAATATTTTCTCCCAGCTGGTGTGTTGTTTATTCATTTTGATCCTGGTTTCATTTGCCTTGTAGAAGCTCTTTAGTCTGATGAGGTCCCACTTGTTTATTTTTTCTTTTGTTTCCCTTGTCTGGGTAGACATGGAATCTGAAAGGATCCCTTTATGTCCAATCGCAATTAGTGTACTGCCTATATTTTCTTCCAGGATTTTTATAGTTTCAGGTCTCACTTTCAGGTCTTTGATCCATTTTGAGTTGATTTTTGTATATGGCGATAGGAGATGGTCTACTTTCATTCTTTTGCATGTTGCTGTCCAATTTTCCCAGCACCATTTATTGAAGAGACTTCCCTCTCTCCATTGTATGTTCTTTGCTCCTTTGTCGAAGATTAGCTGTCCATAGGTGTGTGGTTTTATTTCTGGGGTTTCAATTCTGTTCCATTGATCTGTGTGTCTATTCTTGTACCAGTACCATGCTGTTTTGATTACTGTAGCTTTATATTATATTTTGAAATCAGGGATTGTGATGCCTCCAGCTTTGTTCTTTTTTTTCAGGATTGCTTTAGCTATTCGGGCTCTTTTGTTGCCCCATACGAATTTCAGTAGTTTTTGTTCTATTACCGTGAAGAATGACATTGGGATTCTGATTGGGATTGCATTGAATCTGTAGATTGCTTTAGGTAGAATGGACATTTTAACTATATTTATTCTTCCAATCCATGTGCATGGAATATTTTTCCATTTCTTTATGTCCTCCTCGATTTCTTTCAATAGTGTCTTATAGTTTTCATTGTATAGGTCTTTGACCTCCTTGGTTAAATTTATTCCCAGATATTTTATTCTCTTTGTTGCAATTGTAAATGGGATTGTCTTTTTGAGTTCTCTTTCTGTTTTTTTCATCGTTAGTGTATAGAAATGCAATTGATTTTTGTAAGTTGATTTTATACCCTGCCACTTTACTGTAGTTGTTGATTGTTTCTAGTAGCTTTCCAATGGAATTTTTGGGGTTTTCTATGTATAGGATCATGTCGTCTGCAAATAGTGAGAGTTTCACTTCTTCATTGCCTATTTGGAGTCCTTTTATTCCTTTTTCTTGCCTAATTGCTCTGGCCAGAACTTCCAGTACTATGTTGAATAAGAGCGGTGAGAGTGGGCACCCTTGTCTTGTTCCTGTCCTCAAAGGAATGGCTTTCAGTTTTTCCCCGTTGAGTAGGATGTTTGCTGTAGGTTTGTCATATATGGCCCTTATTATGTTGAGGTACTTTCCTTCTATACCCATTTTGTTGAGAGTTTTTATCATAAATGGATGCTGGATCTTGTCGAATGCCTTCTCTGCATCGATTGAGATGATCATGTGGTTTTTATTCTTCATTTTGTTAATGTGGTGTATCACGTTGATTGATTTGCGGATGTTGAACCATCCCTGTGTCCCTGGTATAAATCCCACTTGATCATGGTGTATGATCTTTTTGATGTATTGCTGTATTCGGTTTGCCAATATTTTGTTGAGGATTTTTCTGTCTATGTTCATCAGCGATATTGGCCTGTAGTTTTCCTTCTTTGTATTGTCCTTGTCTGGCTTTGGTATCAGCATGACATCGGCCTCATAGAATGTGTTGGGAAGTATTCCATCTTCCTCTATTTTTTGGAATAGTTTGAGAAGGATAGGTGCTAAATCTTCTTTGAACGTTTGATAAAATTCTCCAGGGAAGCCATCTGGTCCTGGGCTTTTATTTTTTGGGAGGTTTTTGATTACTGTTTCAATCTCTTTACTTGTGATTGGTCTGTTCAGATTCTCTATTTCTTCTTGATTCAGTTTTGGGAGGTTGTACGCGTCCAAGAATTTGTCCATTTCCTCTAGGTTGTCCAATTTGTTGGCGTAAAGTTTTTCATAGTAGTCCCTAATAATCCCTTGTATTTCTGTGGTGTCTGTTGTAATTTCTCCTCTTTCATTTCTAATTTTATTTATTTGAGTCTTCTCCCTTTTTTTCTTAGTGAGTCTGGCTAAGGGTTTGTCAATTTTATTTATCTTCTCAAAGAACCAGCTCTTTGTTTCATTGCTCCTTTCTACTGTTTTTTGGGTTTCAATTTCATTTATTTCTGCTCTGATTTTTATTATTTCCCTCCTTCTGCTGATTCGGGGCTTTGTCTGTTCTTCTTTTTCCAACTCTGTTAGGTGCAATTTAAGGTTATTTATTTGAGATTTTTCTTGTTTGTTAAGGTGAGCTTGTATTGCTATGAATTTCCCTCTCAGGACTGCTTTTGCTGCATCCCATATGAGTTGGTATGGTGTATTTTCCTTTTCATTTGTCTCCAGATAGCTTTTGATTTCTCCTTTAATTTCATCAACGACCCATTGGTTGTTCAGTAGCATGTTGTTTAGTCTCCACATCTTTGTCCCTTTCCTAGTTTTTTCCTTGCAGTTGATTTCTAGTTTCACAGCATTATGATCAGAAAAGATGCTTGTAATGATTTCAATCTTCTTAAATTTATAGAGGTTTGCCTTGTTTCCTAATATATGGTCTATCCTTGAGAATGTTCCATGAGCACTTGAGAAGAATGTGTACTCTGCTTTTTTTGGGTGGAGTGCTCTGTATATATCTATTAAATCCATTGCGTCTAGTTTTTCATTTAAGTCCAGTATTTCCTTATTGACTTTTTGTCTGGATGATCTATCTATTGATGTAAGGGGGGTATTAAGATCCCCTACTATTATTGTGTTATTGTTAATATCTCCTTTAAGGTTTTTTAGCAGTTGTTTTATGTACTTTGGTGCTCCTGTGTTGGGTGCATAGATATTTATAAGTGTTATGTCTTCTTGGTGAAGTATCCCTTTTATCATTATATATTGCCCTTCTTTGTCTCTCATTACCTTTTTTATCTTGAAGTCTACTTTGTCTGATATAAGTATGGCTACTCCTGCTTTCTTTTGTTTGCCATTAGCTTGGAGTATTGTTTTCCATCCTTTTATTTTGAGTCTGTGTTTGTCTTTAGAGCTGAGATGTGTTTCCTGGAGGCAGCAGATTGTTGGATCCTTGTTTTTAATCCATCCTGCCACTCTGTGTCTTTTGATTGGAGAATTCAATCCATTTACGTTTAGAGTGATTATTGATATATGAGGGTTTAATGTTGCTATTTTATTGTTCATCTTCTGGTTCTTTTGCATTTCCTTCGTTTCTTGTCCCTTGTGTTTCGGACTCCAAATTCAATTTGGTATTTCTGCATGTTCATTCTCTTGGTTTTCTCTTTATTTGTCATGTGTGGTTCTCTTCTGGTTGTTTGTTTAGTGGTTACCATGTGGTTTATATAAGCGATCTCCTGGATAAGAAAGTACATTTTCAGATGCCTCCTTTTTCCTGAGGCTGTAGTGACCCACAATTTTTGCTTCCTGTCTCTGTGACCTTATGCTCTGCTGGTCTTGAGGTCTTGGTTTCTCTCTTCAATAATGTCATCTGGCACTTGGTGAGGACTTTCCGTCTGCAAACCTGAGTCTTCCTTGTAGGGAGGCAGATCATGGAATAATTTGTGGAATGTGAAATCTAGAATTTCTGCATAATATGGAACAAGTAATACTTAGCCACTTTGCATAAAGTTTCCTCATCTAAAAAGCATGAATAATAATATGCCTCCTTCAGAGGATTGTTTTTTAATTAATTTTTTATAGAGGTAACATTGGTTTATAACATTATATAAATTTCAATTGTACATCATTATATTCCGACTTCTGTATACACTACATTGTGTTCACCACCAAAAGTCTAGTTGCCATCTGTCACTGTCCAGATGTCCCCTCTTACCCCTTTTGCCCTCCCTCCACCTCTGTTCCCCTCTGGTAACCACCAGTCTGTTTTCTGTATCTATGTGTTTGTTGTTGTTTTTGTATCTTCCACATATGAGTGAAATCATATGGTATTTGGCTTTCTCCATTTGACTTACTTCCCTTAACATAATACCCTCAAGATCCATCCATGTTGTCGCAAATGGCAAGATTTCATCTTTTTTATGGCTGAGTAGTATTCCACTGTGTGTGTGTGTGTGCGCGCGCGCGTGCGTGCATGTGTGTGTATCACGTCTTCTTTATCCATTCATCCATTGATGGGTACTTAGGTTGTTTCTAAGTCTTGGCTATTGTGAGTAATGCTGCAGTGAACACAGGGGTGCATATATCTTTTCTAATTAGTGTTTTTGTGTTCTTTGGATAAATACCCAGAAGTGGAATAGCTAGATCATATGGTAGTTCTATTTTTAATTTATTTTTTATTTTTATTTTTGGTGAGGAAGACCAGCCCTGAGCTAACATCCATTGCCAGTCCTCCTCTTTTTGCTGAGGAAGACTGGTCCTGGGCTAACATCTGTGCCCATCTTCCTCTACTTTATATGGGATGCAGCCACAGCATGGCTGACAAGCAGTGCGTCTGCAGGCACCCGGGATCCGAACCTGCGAACCCCGGGCTGCCAAAGCGCGGACTAAACCGCTGCGCCACTGGGCAGCCCCATATTTTTAATTTTTTGAGGAATCTCCATACTGTTTTCCCTAGTGGCTGCACCAGTTTACCTTCCCACCGGCAGTGTACCAGCGTTCCCTTTTCTTCACATTCTCTTCAACTTGTCATTTCTTGCCCTTTGATAATAGCCATTCTGACGTGCATGAGGTGATATCTCATTGTGGTTTTGATTTGCATTTCCCTAATAATTAGTGATGTTGAACATCTTTTTATGTGCCTGTTGGCTGTCTGTATATCTTCTTTGGAAAAATGTCTGTTCAAATCCTCTGCTCAATCGGGTTGTTTGTTTTTTTGTTGTTGAATTGTATGAGTTCTTTATATATTTTGGACATTAACTCCTTATTGGATATATGATTTGCAAACATCTTCTCCCATTTGGTAGATTCTTTTTTCTCAGGATTGCTTTCGCTGTTTGGGGTCTTTTGTTGTTCCATATAAATTTTAGAATTCTTTGTTCTATTTTTGTGAAAAATACCATTGGGACTTTGATAGGGATTGCATTGAACCTGTAGATTGCTTTAAGTAATATGGACATTTTAACTATGTTAATTCTTCTAATCCATGAGCATGGAATATCTTTCCATTTCTTTGTGTCTTCATTGATTTCTTTCAACAATGTTTCATAGTTTTTAGTGTACACGTCTTTTACCTCCTTGGTTATTTATTCCTACGTATTTTATTCTTTTTGTTGTGATTGTAAATGGGATTGTATTATTGATTTGTCTTCCTGCTATTTTGTATAGAATCACAACTGATTTTTGCTTGTTGATTTTGTACCCTGCAACTTTACTGTATTCGTTTATTATTTCTAATAGTGTTTTTGATGAATTCTTCAGGGTTTTCTATATGTAAAATCATGTCATCTGCAAATAGTGACAGTTTTACTTCTTTCTTTACAATTTGGATCCCTTTTGTTTCTTTTTCTTGCCTAATTGCTCTGGCTAGGACTTCCAATACTTTGTTGAATAAGAGTGGCAAAAGTGGGCATCCTTGTCTTGTTCCTGTTCTTGGAGGGATTGCTTTCAGTTTTTCACCATTAAGTATGATGTTAGCTGTGGGTTTGTCATATGTGGCCTTTGTTATGTTGAAGTATTTTCCTTCTATACCCATTTTATTCAGAGGTTTTATTATAAATGGATGCTGACTCTTTTTTGTGTGTGTGTGAGGAAGACCAGCCCTGAGCTAACATCCGTTGCTAATCCTCCTCTTTTTGCTGAGGAAGACTGGCCCTGGGCTATCATCGTGCCCATCGTCCTCTACTTTATATGGGACACCGCCACCGCATGGCTGACAGGCAGTGCGTCGGCGGGCGCCCGGGATCCGAACCCGCGAACCCTGGGCTGCCAAGCGCGAACTAAACCGCTGCGCCACCAGGCGGCCCCCAAATGGATGTTGACTCTTGTCTAATGCTGTCTCTGCATCTATTGAGGTGATCATGTGATTTTTATTCTTCATTTTGTTAATGTGGTGTATCACATAGACTGATTTATGAAGGTTGAACCATCCTTGCAAATCTGAAATAAATCTCACTTGATTGTGGTATATGATCCTTTTAATATATTGTTGTATTCAATTTGCTAATATTTTGTTGAGGATTTTTACATCTATATTCATCAGTGATGTTGGCCTGTTATTTTCCTTTTTTGTGCTGTCCATGTCTGATTTCAGTATCAGGGTAGTGTTGGCCTCATCAAATGCATTAGGAAGCATTCCAGCCTCTTCATTTTTTGGAGGAGTTTGAGAAGGATAGGTATTAAGTCTTGTTTGAATGTTTGGTAGAATTCACTGGGGAAGCCGTTTTGTTTCTTAAGAGGTTTTTGATTACTGTTGCGATCTCCTTAGTAGTGATTGGTCTCTTCAGATTCTCTAATTTTTTCTTGATTCAGTTTTGGAGTGTTGTAGAATTCTAAGAATTTATCCATTTCTTCTAGGTTACCCAATTTGTTGGCGTATAGCTTTTCTTAGTATTCTCTTATAATCCTTTGTATTTCTGTGGTATCATTATAATTTCTCTTATTTCATTTCATTTATTTGAGCCTTCTTTCTTGTTTTCTTAGTTAGTCTACCTAAAGGTTTGTCCATTTTGTTTATCTTTTCAAAGAACCAGCTCTTAGTTTCATTAATCTTTTATCTTTCTAGTCTCTATTTCATTTATTTCCACTCTAATTTTTGTTTCCTTCCTTCTACTGATTTGGGGCTTCATTTGTTCTTCTTTTTCTAGTTCCTTTAGGTGTAAGTTTAGATTGTTTATTTGGTATTTTTCTTGTTTCTTGAGGTTGGCCTGTATTGCTACAAACTTCTTAGTACCACTTTTGCTGTATTCCATAGATTTTGGTATGTTGTATTTTCATTTTCATTTGTCTCCAGGTATTTTTTTGATTTCTCTGTTGACCCAATGGTTGTTCAGTATTAAAGGATTACTTTGAAGTTCAGATGAGGTGATACACGTAGAGTGCATACCCTGCTGCTCAGACCTGGTGTGCATGTTTGCACTAAATTCTATTACTGTCTCTTCTGTTTGGAGAACTTTTCTCCTATGATCACTTGAGTTATTCCTTTCCTGCTTGTATTCCATAGTTTGCTTCTGAAATTCTTTTAATATATTCCCTTTATATGCTCTGCATCCTTTAGCATTTTAATCATTGTCATTTTTTTTCGTCTTTTTTTTTTCTGAGTTCTGGGAAAATTCTTAAGCCAGTTTTCTAAATCACTAGTTTTTCTCTTTACTTCTCACTTTAGGGGTTTTATTGAGCAGCTGTAGTTTTTAATCTGAAAGCAAGCTTTTATTATTTTACATTGTTTAATTTTCATACAATTAATCTCCCTTTTGAAAATAAAAACATATCTTTCTACTATAAAGTAGTACACATTCACTATAAAAATTTAGATAATAAAATAGCCGCTTCTAGCATTTTGATGAATACTTGCCAGGTCTTTTTGTTATATGTTTATATGTAATGTATGTATGTTTATATATATATATGATGAAGGATCTCACTATAATTTATCACCTCCTTTATAACTTAGTAATGTAACATATTTATGTCAATAAATATAGATATATATTATCTTTTTAAAAGATATAATGATGTTTTCTCAGATTTCATTTAAAATATAAATAGGAGTTTTTAAAGTATTATTCCCTCTTATAGAAAGGAAAGCATTTGCTATGATTTCTCAGAATGATCTCCTTTTGTGATGTACTGGGTATTTTTATATATCTATTGATTGTTTTTCCTATTTATTCATATTTACAAAGGGAGGTTTATGTTTGCTCTGTTGGAATTTGAAAAGAGTTCTGTCAGAAATTGTGTAAACCCCTGTTCAGTTGTCTTGGTCATAGCATATTTGCTAGATAAGTGGTCCGCATGTCTTTGAGTGGTAGTGAGGGGCTATTGGTGAGACCACTGCATGGCAGGAAAGGTCCCTCCTTTGCTGAATGCATTTATTCTCTTTGTGGGAGCCATGGTGCAGCCAGAGCTCCAGATGTCTATGTAAAGTGAAGAAAGAGCTCCTGGGCCAACAGAGTTTATTATTGAGCCAAGTAGCTGGTTTCCCCCTCTCATATTTGTTGTAACAGTCCATGTTAGATAAGTCCCACATTACTTGGAGCAAATTCCCTTTTACCACAACATCTTTGCTTTGATTAGCATGCCACTCCACCAGGTGAAGGCTGAGGATGGACATAAAAGATGGCTGCCTATGTGGGGGCATTGGTAGAATTCCATTAATCCTAGGATTTGTATCTGATCAACTATCACGGTCTTGTCTTTTGTTTTCCCCCTGGCCCCTACTGCTCTGGGCTTGCAGGTTCCCTGGATTTGTAGGAGAATGTCATTCGTTTGCTCCCTCAGAGGGCTCCTCCTTTGCTGTGTTCAGTTGCAGACTAGTAGGTACCACCCTTGACTTAATCCTACCTGTGCCATATCTAACAGGAATCTTTCAAAGTGTCTGGATACTGATGGAATCCTTCTCTCTTTAGTAGAAACTGAGTTAAAAAACCAAAGAACTCCCCTAATTGTATGCCAGCCATGCCAGTAGGTTTTGGTGGGGGAAGAATTTAAATTCATGGACTCAAATAACCCTTCTGAAAAGAAACTCCTATGCCATTTTCTCAACTGGTCAAAGAGATAAATGGATTTACCTGTGACACGCTTTCATTAAGTTTGGGTGTATTGCATCTCCCACTTTTCCTTTATCTACCAGATATTTCTGTTTTTGTAATAGATGATTCAACACGTGTTCCTCTTGGACAAAAGAAGGACTACATCAATGCTAGTTATATTAGAATAGTTAATTCTGGAGAAGAGTATTTTTATATCGCTACCCAAGGACCACTACCAGGTACCACAGATGACTTTTGGCAGATGGTTTTGGAAAATAACTCTGATGTTATTGTCATGATAACCAGAGAGATAGAAGGTGGAATTATCAAATGCCACCAATATTGGCCCATTTCTATGAAGAAGCCTTTGGAATTGAAAAACTGTCATATCTTCCTGGAGAACTACCAGATACTTCAATATTTCATCATTCGAATATTTCAAGTTGTGAGGAAGTCCGTAAGTTTAAAAAAAACATTATTAGATATATATTTCATTATATAAACGTGTCAGGATAAGAAGTTAGGAATAGGATAGGATTTAGACTGGGGATTCTTTTTTAAGTAACTTATTTTTACTTCTCCCTCATACCAGAAACTAAGATAACACCACTTCTACTTCTGCTTAACCAAACTCTGACTGGAGAGATGAAAAGGTTGAAACGGGGAGGTAGTGAGTGGGAGTGAGTATTGGAAGTTGCTTAATCCTGGGCTGCTTCTGCCGTGTATGACAGATATGTATTGAGTCCTTCAGGTATGCCAATCACTGTGCCAGGCACCATCGCTTCTTATTGTATAGTGGAGAGTTTGGTGCATTCATTGATACTTCCAGTTACTGTGCTTAGTGGTGATATTGAGATCTGTATGGGGTACTTTGGGGGCTTGGAAAGGAAGTGTGCTTAGCTTTACTTGGGGTTTAGGGGAAGGCTTGCTGGAGGAGGTGACATCTAGATTGAGAATTACCCAAATGAGAAAGATGGAAGTAGACAATCAAGATATAAAATAGCATAAGGTATGTATAGCGAATAAGTAGTTAAGTGTTTTTGGAATGTAAAAGTTCAATGCCAGGGAGTAATGAGAGATGAGATGAGGCTATAGAAAGTAAGCAGGGACCATCCAGAACATGAAATGTCTTGGATTTCAGCTAAGGAGCATGAACTTTACTATGAAGATAATTGGGAGACATTCAAGAATTTTAGTAAGAAGGTGGCATGATCAACTAGGGTAGTTGTCATTGAGACGGAAAGCAGAGACTTTGGTATTTTTCAGATAAAACTGTCAGACTTACATGTGACTTATCACTTGTGACTTATGAGTGATAGAAGGAGTAGTAAAAAATTATGCTATCCAATATGGTAGCCACATGTGGCTGTTTAAGTTTAAATTTAAATTATTTAAATTTACATAAAATAACAAATTCACTCCCTCACTTATAGTAGCCACATTTCTAGTATTTAGTCACATGTTACTAGTGGCTTCCATTTTGGGCATCATAGATCTAGAAAATTTGCATCATTGTAGAAAGTTCTATTGGGAAGTATTGGTCTAGAATAAATCATAGATTTCTTGTTCTAATAGATTCAGAAAATAGAAAAGGAATGGTTTATGGGAGAAACTGATGAGTTACATTGCTCTAAGTGGATTTAATTAGCAGGTAGGTGATACGTGTGTTCAACAGGAATGAAGGGGATGGGAGTAAAACAAGAAGCTTAAGAAGAGTGATAGGGTTTGGAATCATCACCAAAGGAGTTGATTGGGGCACAGACAATGACCAGGAAAAGAGTTGCTGGAGGTGTGAGATTGGAACCCATAAATTTTCAGTAGCAATAAAATATGCAACTGTGTGATTATTTTCTTCCCAGCAACCTAACTATGGGATTCCTGAACACAGGTTATGGGACTGATCCAGGGTGGGATATTGTCCAGTACTTGTGGCACGATTCAAAGGATGAAAGAAGTTGACAGTTTGATAAGAGAATGATGCACATAATCAGCCATGAAGTCTAAATTTAGGGAGATGAATGGAATCAGGGGCCGGTCAACTAGGAGTAAATGGAGAACATAAAGGACAGGAGAGCTCCATTTAGTCACATTGTTGATGGAGTTGAAGTGAAGCACAAATGAGGTGGTAGCATACGAGCTTCTGGTCAAAAGTGATGTTTTATTCTAAGAACTGGAAGATTTTTGATACTGGACATTGCAAGCGATGGTAAGTCCAAAGAGTGCTCATCATTGTGAGGACTGGAAAGAAGGAGTGGTCTCCTCTGCAAGAGAGAAATAAAAATGCTGTGAGGTTAGAGTATCTGTTGGGCTGTCAAAACCCTGAATTTGCCCTGGATGATGTCAGAATCCGTGGTAGGGAAAGGTCAGGATCTTCAGCGAATGTGGCAGGTCGGCCAGGAGGTTTAGCCACTGGGTGATAGCACTGAGAAGATGGAGCTAAGAGGTATGAAGAGGAGTTTTTGTACAAGGACAAGGAGTAATGAATTGGAAACAGGAGTGGGCAGCAAGGGGTGTGCAACCTAATCTCTGTGCTCTGTGGTGCCTGGAGCACAGAATAGGAGGCCCAATCAGACAGGGCTGCAGAGAGTGAAGTGCCTGTGAGGTGCAATGCAAAGTGGAAGAATCATTTGGGGAAGTGATGAGGGTTTCCATGGGTTTACTGTGGGATGAGGGCCCTGAGTGCAAAGGGAGAAGGTGAAGAGAGAGAGGAGGAGGGAGCGGGGAGGGGAAGATAGAGTTGAGGAGTGCAAGGAGGATTGGAGCACAGAGTGGTGACCAGGGAGGCCAAGAGTAACAATAATGGCTGACATTGATGGAGAGCTTGCTGGCTGTGTGCTCAACACTGTGCTTGCTCTGTCCACCCGCGGATTCACCTGATCCCTCACTCCCCTAATACTTATTGATCCCTTCCTATTAACCAGGTGTTGTGCTAGGTGCTAGAGATAGCAGACACAGTCTCAACACTTAGAGTACTTGTAGTCTAGTGGAGAAGGAAGACACCAAACACATCAGTTCTAAATGACATGTGATACTTGCTGTGGCAGGAGAAGGACAGCATGCTTGGAGAATATAGGCCCAGAGGAATGATCTCTGCCAGGATTCAAATGCTGGAGTCCACCTGTGGAAACTTGGCAAGAGGTCTAGGATGGTGGCCTTTGGGCTGAGGCCCATGAGCCTCAGCACCGTGGGGTTCACGTTGGAGAATCTGTATCAGGGGTTCTGCCTTCATGGCACTGGGTCAGGAAGGCAGTGAGGGCCACTTCTGGGCAGATTCTCAGTGGTCATGCAGTGGCAGGAGAGATTTAACCCTGAATTATGTGATAGGGTGAGAGCTATCCTCAACTTGGTACCTTCACAAGATTCTCAAGTATTATTTTCATCATTCAATTTTATGTACCAATGAATATAACTTGAGTTTTCTATTTGGAACTTAGGAAAAAGAGGTACATTAGGGAGAAGCAGAGGAGGAGTAAGAAACCCATCTTGAGTTTCCCCACGAGGGTCCCCAGTGAAGTAAAATGAGGCTCCACAATGGGGAAGGGTAATCCCTTTGGAAGGGATGATGGGTAAACTGTCAATCCTGAGGAGAGTTCCATGATTCTGCTTCCAGGAGGCTCAGCATAAGAGTGGGAGCCACAGGCCACTCACAGGGTCATTAACCACCCTGTTCTCATCGCCAGAGGAGGTTGGTGCCCCCTGGTCAAGCAAAGTGACAGCACCTACCTATTTTGATTAAATTTAGTGTCATAATATTTAAGCTAAGATAGATTGCTTTTCTATCTTATTCCTAACAAATTAGTCCATCTTTCACTCTCAGTTTTTTGGATTCTTGGTTCTTCTGCTGCCTCATGGTGCAGAAGAAAGATAGTAGATTTGGATTCAGGAGGCTTACAGTATAGTCCCAGCTCTAAACATGTGAGCCTTCTGACCTAGCATACAGCTCTCAGTCACCCTAATCCTTACCTTTCAATCTGTAAAATGAGGATAAAAGAGTGCCTGGCTCCCAGGGTTGATGTGAGGATTATATGAGATGATGCATGGGAAGTCCTTACCACAGTACCTGGCACATGGTAAGTGCTCAATTCATGTTACCTGTCAGTATTCTTCCTTTTATTATTGTATTACTGTATAGCCATTATTATTATTATTATTGGCATATCAGAAATTGAAATGAGATCTGTAATGTAAGAAGTTGATAAATCTCTCTTCTCTCTCTCCCCCCCTATCTCTCCCTTCCTCTCTCTCTCCCTCTCTCCCTCCCTCTCTCTCTTTCTCTCCCTCCCTCTCTTCTTTCTCCCTTTCTCTTTCTCTCAACAGACAGGAACTCGGCACTCTGTAAAACACTTGCAGTTCACCGACTGGCCAGACCATGGCACTCCTGCCTCAGTAGATGGTTTTATAAAGTATGTTCGTTATGTGAGGAAGAGCCACCTTACTGGACCCCTGGTTGTTCACTGCAGTGCTGGCGTGGGCCGGACGGGGGTGTTCCTATGTGTGGATGTTGTGTTCTGTGCCATTGAAAAGAACTTTTCAGTAAGTGTGTGAACTAAGCAGATAAACCAATGCTTTTGGTAAACACTCTACTTTTAACAACCTTCTAATATCTGAAGACTAATATTTGTCCTTCAAGAGCAACTTAGTAAATAGAAAGCATGTGAGTTTTGGGTACCTGCTTCTCACTTAACTACTGCAGGTTCCTGGAGGTGGTTGTGAGAATTAAAGTACGTTATGCAAAGGAATGGCTTAGGACCGTGTCTGGAGCATGGTAGGTACACAATAATGTAAGTTCCTTTTTCTTTTCCTTCCCTCCTCCACACAGACAGTTTTTAGAATCTTGTTAGAGAATGTTGATGAAGTGTGCCTTTTTTAAATGAACGGAAATACACGCATGTGAACACACTGGAAAAAATGTAGACTTCAGAGTTAATGAGAGGTCCCTGGATTTGATTGCCAGCTTTGCCACACACTTTGGATTTTGGTGACTTTGTGCAAATGGCTCATCCTCTATGAAACCCAGTTTTCTCATATGTCAAATAAGGATAATAATATTGTTGGGTTTGAGTCATTCATTGACAATTCTTTACTTTCCTCCTAAAGTTGGAGCCTAGAGATAAGCTAAGAGATAGACACAAGAATTAGACACATGGTGATTGTACTAGTACCTTTCTTGTTGATTAAACTGATTAGGAAAAGTGACTTTAGATCTGTGGCCAAAAAGTCTTACTTACTGAACTGTTTTCCTCTGCTGCAGAAGTGAGGAGGGAAGACATCTGTTTACTTAGCAGGCATGAGGGGCAAAGTGGCTCTTACCATGACCACAAGGATTTGGAAATCCACACCTCAGTCATAAGGAAACAGGGGCTGTGAGGCATGTACCCCAGTAGGCAAATACTGCAGAGTTATGCTGTTGTCAGAACAAAAGTTAAATCTCTGATCTCTCAGGCTTTACCTAGTCATTCCCCAACAGTGACAGGCTCTCCCCTGTGACTGCAAAATGGCTGCATTGGTTCCAGAATTCACCATCCTCATGCCGTATTGTGTGGGAGGGTAGAAAAATGGCCTCTCCCGGTAGCTCCCTGGAGGAGAGAGGGTGTTTCTTTTTCTCAGAAGCTTGAGCCAGTATCTCCAGCATTTCACTGTTTCCCATTGTGGCCCTTTCCTGAGCTCTCCACTGTGGGAGATGCTGGTCCCTTTAAGGCTAGTGCAGTCAGGACTACTCCAGGCCATCAGGCTGAGAATGAGAGAGGAATGGTTTTCCAGAGCAAAACTCAGAGTTTTATTACAAAGAATGAATGTAAACTGGGTAGTCAAAAAAACCAGAAAGACAGATGTCCTCAAAAATGCTGAAAATTTAAGTAGTAGGAGTCTGTAATCTATTCCCATAATTAATGTTGTTTTATTATTTTAGCAGAAAATGTATTGGCATAATTTTTCTTTTATGTATTCTCCATCATAATTTCTTAAATAATTTGTTTCTATTTGTCCTTATTTTTTATCCCTTTCAAAAACTGTAAATATTATATTTCATGATTCCAAGGAGCACTGTTTTTTTCCACATTACAACCTTCTTTAAGCTCAAAATGTGTTTTATGATAAGTTATCTGTCAGTTTAATTGACAGTGTTTTTCTTAGTGGTACATTAAATAATGATGATTTTACAATGAAAGATGCTTAGATTTGATGAAATACAGTGGTTCAAAAATAGGAAATACATCCGTTGTTTCCTTATTGGCTTTCCATAGAGACTTGAACTGTCAAATGTGCTTACTGATGCCCCTCTCTACTCTCTTCAGAAATTTTGTCCACGAGAGCTACTCAAAAATGGTCTTGGACCAGCACCAATCTGTGGATGTTTGTTGTCTGCAGCAAGATAAGTTTATGGAAATTGAGAGCAAGCATTTAGAAACTTTCAAAGCAGTTTGTATATTGCTGTGACATCCAAGAGCATGATAGTGGGCCAGTCTTGTTGAAGAGGGTGTAGACCAGTTTGTGTGGAACTCACATGGGGTCTTACCTGCTGCAAGCTGCATACCAGCCACGTGCAGCGGGACAAGTTGTGACCCATGATATTTTAAGATGAGTTTATCAATTATAACACTAAAGGATATGAAAATCTGAGAATATGTAACCATTTATTTCTTTTTAATTGTTATTTTTATACCCATTTTCATTTTTAATCAAGCCTGTCCCAAAATCCTTAAAATGTTGGAAACAAACTGGCTCTTATCTTGCAGAAACACTCATACTGCTCTGTAGTTCAAACACTCTCAATAGAACTTTCCCCTTTAACCATCTTCAGCATGTGATAACAGTTGTTAATTAACAGTTACCATATTATCACATAATGAAGCAAACAGTCTGAAATTTAACACATTAGCCTTTACATAATTAAAAATTCTTATAGCACCACTAAGTACAGTGTTTAGTTCATCTGGCGGGGTTTTTGTAGCAAGACTTTCTTGATGAGGCAGCATGTTGATCTTCCGTAACTACCTCAGTCTGTGTTCTTGTCGTTGCAGCTCTACCACCAGGACATAATCCTACACAGACCTTACGCTCCAGATCACATTTGTTGACAATGTGGTACTTTGCATTTTTATACAGTTTAGAAGTAGTTGTGTTTGTCAGTAATCAAACTGAAAAAAGGAAGAATTCTTCCTTTTTATCACATCATGTTCAAATCACACACACACTGAAAGAATCACTATGTTAGCAATATCTGTGCATTCATTAAATTGCAGTGGTAAATAACTTGCTACTTTTATCTGTTTCATAAGTTGGTCCCACTCCATATCATTAGCCAGTCCCTGAATTCGTCAAACTGTGGTGTCATTAGAAAATGGTACTTTAACTATCTTTTTTTGCCACATATTTACCCTAAATTTCCAAGAAAACATCCTTAGTACAGTCTTTCGTCATTGTCCTTGCAGTCGTATAGGGGTTTTTAGTCTTAGCAGTTCAAAGTGCTGTTTTGTAAGCCTGCCAAGCATTAATGTTACATGTTAAATATTGAACATCAGCTTCTGTTGGCTTTTAAATTTAATATTCTTTAAAATAATTCTTTTGTCTTTGAACTTATTCCATTTTTTATGTAAATGACAAGTAAATTTTAATGGTTCCTATGCTTTGTTAGCCAGCATATCTTTGTAATTAACACTAGTGTGGTTTTAACAATTCACGGTCAATAATGGCTACAAAACTCAATATATGAGGAATCATGATTCCAGGTAAAATTAACGTGCACTCTTTTAGTCTTCATCTCTTTTCAGTCACTTCCATCATCATCATTTGGTTAACCACTACAGCTATATTCAGAGCTGGGTCTTTTCTTGACAAAACAATCCAGTGAAGCTTGTTTTGCCATCAGTAAGTTAAGGTTAAAAATGAATAATAGAAATTTATTTCCATAATTTGCCTAATCTTAAATTATAAATTAAAAAACAAGCTTTCAAAGAAGCAATCGTTTTGAAATTCAGTGAGGTTTCATTTTATCAGTATTTCCTTTTATGGATCATGCTAAGACCTGATCACCTGGCCTTGGTCTCAAAGAATTTTTTCTATATTGTTTTCTAAAAGTTCTGTAGTTTTATGTTTTACATTCAAGTCCATAGTCCATAATTAAGTCAAGCTTATAAATTTTGAGTTAATTTTTCTATAAGGTGTGAAGTTTAGGTCAAGGTTCACTTTTTTTTTTTTTTTTTTGCCTACAGATGTCCAATTGTTCCAGTCCAATTGTTGAAAAGGCTATTCTTCCTCCACTGAATTGCTTTTGCACCGTTGTCAAAAATCACTGGGCATATTTGTATAAGCCTATTTCTGCCTCTGTATTCTGTTCCTTTGATCTATGTGCTTATACTTTCGCCGATATCACACTTTAGATTCCTGTAGCTATATAGGAAGTCTTAATGTCAGGTAGAGTGATTCCTCCCACTTTATTCTTCTTTTTCAAAATTGTTTTAACTGTTATAGGGTCTGTGCCTTCCCATATAAATTTTAGAATTAGCTTGTCTGTGTCTACAAAAAAGCTTACAGGAATTTTGATAGGAATTGCTTTAAATCTGTAGATCAATTTGGGGAGAATTGACATCTTTACAAGTTGAATCTTCTAATCCTTGAGCATGATACATGTCTCTCCGTTTATTTAGGTCTTCTTGGTTTCTTTTATTAGCATTTTGTCATTTTCAGCATGCAGATCCTGTATATGTTTTGTTAGATTCATCCTATCTCATTTTCTTTGAAGTGATTGTAAATGGTCTTGTGTTTTTACTATCAGCTGCACATGTTCCTTGTTAGTATGTAGAAATGCTATTGATTTTTGCATGTTGATCTTGTATCCTGTGATCTTGTTGAACTCACTTATTGGTTCTAAGAAGTTTTTTAGTTCTGTTTTGTTTTTAGATTCTTTGGGATTTTCTACATAGATATTTCATCTCAAATAGGGATATATTTATCTCTTCCTTTCTTATCTGTAGCCTCTTATTTCTTTTTCTGGCCTTATTGCACTACCTACAACTTCAAGTGCTGTGTTGAATACAGATAGTGAGAGCAGACATTCTTGCCATCACTGATATTAGGCAGAAAGCAAATTCAAATCATTTATTCTGTGAAAGACTCTATGAAGAGGATGAAAACCAAGCTACAGATTTGGAGAAACTGTTTGCAAACCACATATCCAACAAAATTTTTATATCTGGAATATATAAAGAACCCTCAAAACTCAATAGTAAAAAAACCAAAAAATGAAAAAGCAATCCAGTTAGAAAATGGGTATAAGACATGAACAGACATTTCACTGAAGAGGGTATATAGATGATAAAGAAGCACATGAAAAGATGTTTAGCTTTGTTAGCCTTCAGGGAAATGAAATTAAAACCATGATGAAATATCACTAGACACCTGTCAGAAAGGGTAATATAAAAAATAGTGACAACACCAAATGATGGTGAAGATTTGAAGAAGCCGGATTAATCATACATTGCTTATGGGAGTATAAAATGGTATACCCATTCTGGAAAATAGTTTTACAATTTCTTTAAAAAAAAATGGAAACAAAACTAAACTAAACTTACCATATAACCCCAGCAATAGCACTCTTGGGTATTTATCCAGAGAACTGAAAACTTATATTCACATAAAAACCTGTACATAAATGTTCATAGCAGATCTATTCATAATATCCCCAAACTGGAAACAACGTAGATGTCCTTCAATAAGTTGACGGTTAAACAAACTGTTACATGTCCACACCATGGAATACTATTTAGCAATAAAAAGTAATGAACTATTGATACACACAACAATTTGGATGGATCTCAAGGCGATTATGCTGAATGAAAAAAAGTCAATCTCAAAAGGTTAGATATTCTTGATTCCATCCATATAATCCTCTTGAAATAACAAAACTGTGGAGATGGAGAGCAGGCTATTGGCTAAGGATTAGTGACTGGGTGGGTGGGTGGTTCTAACGGATAGCCTGAGGAGGTCTTGTGGTGGAACGGTTATGTATCTTGACTGTGGTTGCGGTTATGTGAATCTTCACATGTGATAACATTGCACAGAACTACATACACGCACACACACAAACAATTGCATGTAAAACTGGCGAGATCTGAATAAGCTCTCTGAATTGTACCAATGTTAGTTTCCTGGTTTTGATGTTATACTATAGTTATATAGGATGGTATAATTGCGGGAAACTGGGTGAAAGTTACACAGGATCTCTCTCTACATTATTTTGTTTGCAACTTAGTGTGCGTCTATAATTATTTCAACATAAAAACTTTTAAAGGCTTAATTAAAATTTTAAATTATTATAAAAGTGACAAGTTATAAAAATAAGGGAATGCTTACATGTTCTCTGATTTTTATATACTTTTGGGTTACAGTTGACAAACCTTAAATTTCATGTGTCAGCATGGTCTTGCTGCACATGACTGGCCCTCAGCTTGCACCACATGTGACTCTCCAGGCAAGTTCAGCAACACCCCAGCTGGTGTATATCTTGTTCAACTGATGATGCTCCTCGATGCTGTGCCACTGTCTGATTGCCATAAGAGTTTCTAAACACTTACTCCCAGTTTCTGGATTCATTGTGGACTAGCAACAGCCCTTTGTGGACATGCACCAGCTCAGCAACCACACTGGGTAGTGCTGATCTCCATGCACAGGTGCAGAATCTGGTGTTGGGCCAACTGTTGCTCAGGGTCTCCATTTGAGTTGAGAGGGCTCTTTATATGAGAAACAGCTGTGTAACTATCGTGGCCAGAAAAAATCTTCTGTGCTTCAGACTTTTCCAGAATTACAGTGCTGCTTTAAGTTCTCCCTTTGGAGAAGTGAAAAGTATACACAGGGGCAA
Source organism: Tapirus indicus (assembly GCA_031878705.1). Lineage (NCBI taxonomy): Eukaryota > Metazoa > Chordata > Mammalia > Perissodactyla > Tapiridae > Tapirus > Tapirus indicus. The sequence goes on from CM062921.1 coordinate 81,116,799, forward strand.
ATTTGTTGTTATTTCTTTTGGAGAGCATTTCTTGTTATAAATGATTGCTTCCTGCTTTTTCCTGGAAGCCCATTTAAACAAGTCTTCGTTATCCATTAGGCTATGTTAAAAATAGTACATTTTCTTATGACTGAAAATGAGACCTTTCTGGTTAAATCTTGACATCTCTTTTACTGGAAAGAAGTATGGAGTACTTATTTGGCAATCTATGGGGGTTTGTGTTTTCCCCTTATATGGATAATACAAAATTACTGTCATCCCGTTGCAGTTCAACATCAGCAATATTGTGGCTCAAATGAGAGAACAGCGTTATGGGATGATTCAAACAAAGGTAAGCTCCCACCACATAAATTCTAATAGGAAGAAGAATGAACATAAAGATTAACATTGTGTAACACGTTGCAATTTATAAAGCTCTTTCTCCTACATGGTTTCACTGAATTCTCACTGTTTGAGGTAGACGTTAGTTTTGTTCTGATATTACTGGTGATGAACTTCCAGTTCAGGGCAGTGAAGTCTGCTCCATAATGTCATTTAGACGGCAAGTTGGGGAGCCAAGACTGAAACTGAGTCTCCTGATGCCCAGACACACACTTTGTCTGTAACGCAGTGTTGTTTAAGTCACGCATCTAAAGTAACTTTTCATCAATTTCTGGATAGCAGTTTTGGGATATTTACTTGCCACTAAAATATCAAAGTCAGAGGCAAGTCATAAAAAGATATCATTTATGTCACAGATCGGTTATTAATCACTGGGAGGGGAGTCCAGAGAGTAGGGATAATGAAAACAAACGGGTCCCTAATCTTCAGGTTGGCGTGTTTGGAGGCCAATGTTGAATAATCTGAAGCATTTTATTTGAACTAGGGTTGCCTGAGACCTGAGGCTGCATCTAAAAAGCAAATTTCACTTTGCTGCATCCAGGGAGGGTGTAAGGAGATGGAGATTGAGTCAGTGTCCCCTCTGTTAGTTAAGCCCCAGGAGCTACTTCTAGACCAAGAACTATATTATGATCACTTATCTTCTTGATATTTTTAAACATGTATTTACATAAAGAAATTCTTGGTTAAATGTTTGCTCTTTTGAGGAACTTTCCTTTGTGGTTGAAAATTACAAATGTATTCTCTGAAAGTACATGTTGCTATTCAATTACTTAACATTCTGTTGTTTTTCATATATGTGCCTATAGGAGCAGTATTGCTTTTGTTATAAAATTGTGCTTGAAGTTCTTCAGAAGCTTCTGACTTGCGATTAAGAAAGAGTTGTGTTGCCTCACACCTGAAGGTACCAAGTGGAGCCTCCTCATAAAGAACACGTTCGAGCTGTGCTGAAGAGCTTGGCTTCTGGGCACAGTGTGCTCTCGTGCTGTATCATTTGACCTTCTTTCTGGTAACTCTCTAAAGGCAACATCATTTGGTTTGGGATGAACAGTGTTTACCCATTAATCTTACCAAGGTAATATCAAAATACTCTCCCACGTTTTCCAGTGAAACAAAAGTTACATAAAACAACTGCAGCCTATTTGGTTGAAAGGATTACAGAGCCTACAAAAGGACTTCAACTATATTCATTAAAATTTTATTTGGAAAGACAGCTAAAGGGAGCTGAGGATTTCCAGGACCTCATAAAAGCCCTTATTCTGGGAGAACATAGGGCTAGTAAATTGCAAAATCAGAGCATGACATCTTACAGGCATTTTCAAGACAGATACTTACCCATGATTTTTAGCTAGTCTGTACTTTTAGCTGGTATTTAAATATCTCAGTTCACTAAAGAGTCCAGTTGGGTTGGATTAACTTTCTGTGCAAATTGGATTCCAATTTCCTTTATTTCCACACTTCCCTGGGGCCCCAGGGACCTCAGAGGATGAGCTGCCTTTCTAGAGCAGCTGGACAAGGACCAGTTGGTCTGGGAAGCGTTTCCTGAGTGGCAGAGTTCTTCCTCTCCATCACATGAGCACGCTGGTGAACAGTTCAAAACTAAAATAGATGTTTATATAGAATAGCCAAGAGGAAATTTCTGCCCAGCTTGAGTTCTTTCCTATTCCACCCTAACCACTTAACATGTTACTCAGTCTGCTTTGTTAAAAGCAAGTATTACATTTTACTTGCCTCTTACTCTTTGCCCTTTAGCCAGCCAATAGACTTTGATATAGGCATTATTATGTAATTCTGAGTATCTCTTATGCCAGATATATTTTTCCAACTAAGATCTATGATAGTTATTTTTTTCTTCAGAGTTCCATTAAATCATTTCTTTCCATTACTGCTCCACTTCTGCCGTAACATTTAGAAGTTGGCTTTGGGAACCAGATTTTGGAAAGCCAAATTCACAGTTGCAAAAACGAAAACTTCCATGTTCTGTTTTTGAAAAGATGTGGCCATTATTACACTCATCTTATTATAGGACTTTGCCTCATACAATTACAGTGATATTTTGGTCAAGGAATTTTAGTGACCACTTATACTTGATTATAAGCTATAAAGCAATTGATACGTGTCTTTGTAGAGTGTAATTCAGTGGAGATTGGAATATTTTATGTATTATATTGAGAAAATTTCTAATATTAATCTATAAATCTTGAATTTTTAAGAGGCTTATTTTGTTCTCTTGGCTGAATGAATATTTGAATTGGTTGAATTAAAATTGATAATTCTCATTTAAAAATAATTATATGCCAGAAATATGTTTTATATTAAATCAGATTGGTGATTCTATCTATTTACATTGTTCACATAAATAATAGTCTATGCTAAACATTAATTTAATTTTGAGGATTGGCCTTTAATATCTGTATCCCTAATTTTATTTTCTCTCTGGTATTGTAAATTAACAGTGTGCAACAATATTCCTGAGAAGGATTCTATGTTATTATTTAAATGAAAAGGTTTGCTATGTATTGCCTGAGGTATTTTTATTTTCTGGGCCTTGAAGTGTTCTTGTAAAGAAAATTTCCACAGTTTTTGATGGTAAACATTTCTCTTCTTTAATGTGTACCTCATATTGGGACTAATTTTTAGTTTTTCAGGGAAGTTAGATAAGTAACTTTGGAAATACTGATTGCATCTGTTTTTATTTCATTTTTAGAAAGTGAATTTCAAATTAAAAACTTTTGACTAATTGAAATACTAAGTTTCATACCAACAATAAATCAATTTTTGCATAGGATATGAGTATGAAATTCCCTTGATACCTTTCTGAGTATATGAATGCTTATTTAGAGGAACTTCTTAAATATTTAGATATAAGCATATACGCATTTAATAACTTTCAACTTTAAATACATATTTTTTAAAGTTGTGTGTGCTTGGACCAAAGCTTATGTGTTGGACCAAAGCCTTTCAGAAATAAACATTGTAGGTTTTATTCTCATGTAAGTCTTAGTACTTTATTTTTCTTTGGACCTTTCACCTCCAATCTGTCTAGAGCATTACTGAATTTTCAATTAAGTTTACATTAACTACTCAAAGGTCATTTCAGTAATTTATTTTTATTGAAAAATCTCAAAGGAAAACACCTTAAATAACTCTAAAACAAAAAAGTTTCATTTCTTACTTAATTTTTCTTAATCCCTGGAAAGAATTAATTTTCTTCTATGTTGTCTTGAGGTTCAAGTAATTGAACCAGAAGATTTCGAAAGTATCTGTTAAGTAAAAACAGGTCAGTGTTATTCAATGGAGGTGATGGATTGCTCAGTGGAATACTGTTTGTCTACAGCCACAACCAAAAAGCAGTAAGTAATGGCCTCATAATGAAACAATTTGAATTAGAAGTGATCTTAAAAGATATCTAATGCAACCATCATATCTGAAACTTGAACGTGATAAAGAACATTTTTTAGTAACTAATAGCAACATCATATTTGGAGGTGAAAAAATAGAGCCTTCCCATTAACAAAACAATACCTTCTGTTAGCACTATAGTTGAGTATTGCTCTAGAGTTATCTAGCCAATGCAATAAGACTACAAAAAGAAATAATTGGTATAAATATTGGAAAGTTAGAACAAAATGATCTTCTGTTTGTATATTTGCCCACATAGAAATAATAGACTCAATTAAAATATAGTGTTAGAAAATTCATTACAAAGTCTGGATACAAGATAGCTATGTAAAAACTAATCTTTCTTGGGGCCGCCCGGTGGCGCAGCGGTTGAGTCCACGCTTGGCAGCCCGGGGTTCGCGAGTTTGGATCCCGGGCGCCCGCCGACGCACTGCCTGTCGGCCATGCTGTGGCGGTGTCCCATATAAAGTGGAGGAAGATGGGCACGGATGTTAGCCCAGGGCCAGTCTTTCTCAGCAAAAAGGGGAGGATTGGCAACAGATGTTAGCTCAGGGCTGCTCTTCCCTACAAAAAAAAAAAAACTAATCTTTCTCTGTATCAGGGGTCAGCAAACTACGGCCCACAGGCCAAATCTGACCTGTTGCCTGCTTTTGTAAGTTTCATGCCCATTTATTCACATAGTGTCAATGGCTGCTTTTGTTCTACAATGGCAATGGCCAAGTTAGTAGTGGCAGAGATCATGAGTCCATAAAGCCTAAAATATTTCCCATCTAGCCCTTTAAAGGAAAAATCTGCCAGTCCCTGTTCTATATCTTCAGTAGGAAAAACATCTCTGAGCAACAGAGATATATAAAATATATAAAGCACTTAAGATTAGACTTACCAAGAACTTGACCGGTTGATGCTCACATCCTAAATGAACAGTAAATACATGAAAAGAACCAAGATAATTAAAAAAAAAAAAAATGTTAACTATGGGGAAGGGAGAGGGTTTACCACAGCAATAATCAAAGTATTGTCTAAAGTCACAGTAATTTAAAAAATGTGATTCTGGTATAGGGATACATAAATGGATCAATGAAACAAAACAGTCAAGAAATAGATTCAACAGACTCATATATATTTGCGAATTTATTGTATACTTTAGCTACTTTTTTTTTGAGGAAGATGGGCCTTGTGCTAACATCTGTTGCCAATCTTCCTCTTTTTCTTTTTTTTTTTTTCTCCCTAAAGCCCCAGTACATAGTTGTATATCATAGTTGTAGAGTTGTAGCTCTTCTACATGGGATGCCACCTCAGCATGGCTTGACAAGCAGTGCGTCTGTCCATGCCCAGAATCTGAACCAACGAACCCTGGGCCACCAAAGTGGAAAGCATGAACTTAACTGCTACGCCACTGGGCTGGCCCTGCTTTAGCTACTTTAAGTAGCATTTCAAATCCAGAACTTCAAAATATATGAAGCAAAAACTGATAGAACTGATAAAACTAGAAAAGTAGACAATTCTACAATTACAGTTGGAGATTTCACCATTCCTCTCACAGTAATTGATAGAATAAGTAGACAGAAAATCGGTAAGGATATAAAAGATTTGAATAACACTGTCAACCCGCTTGACCTAACTGACATTTATAGAACACAGCACCAAACTACAGCAGAATACACATTCTTTTCAAGTGCACATGGAACATTTACCAAGAGAAATTATATTTTGGGTCATAAAATAAGTCTCAATATAATTCAAAGGAATGGACCTATATAAAATATGTTTATGGAATTAACTAGAAATCAATAACATAAAGATATTTCAAAAATTCCAAAATATTTGGAAATTAAACAATGTTCTTCTAAGTAACCTATGGGTCAAAGAAAAAAAATCACAAGAGAAATTAGAAAATATTTTGAAATAAATGAAAATGAAAACGCAACATATCATAACTTGTGGGATGCAGTGACAAAGTTTAGGGGGAAAGTCATGCTCTTGGTTTGGGCTGTGCTGAATTTGTTACGCCTGTGGGACCTCCAAGTGGTTCTATAAGTCTGATGTTAAAAAGATTCCTGAGTGGAAGGCCTAGATCTGGGGGAATATTTGCCTTGAAGGTGATGCTTGAAGGCATGGGAATGGATGAGCTCCCCCAGGAAAGTGATATGGAGGCCAAGGTCAGAGCCCTAGGGAACATCAACATTTATTCCTACCTTGACTGCCCTTTGTGGCCCAGCCTAACAGCCACCTCTTCCATGAAGCCTCCTAACTCCTCTGATTTCTACATCAGTGATTCTCAAACTCTGTGGTGAGGGACTCATTTTATTTTACAAACAGATGGGCCCCAAAACAGCAAAAATAGCTAAGAGCTATTTACTGGAAAGTGTGGTGGGATAATTTGAGGATGGCAGCTGAAACTGGGTGAGTATTGCCGTCGTCCACTTGAAAAGCGAATAAGTGCAAGGAGCCCTTGGTAAGGCCTAAAGAATTGGAGCAGTCCCGCTCCTCCCTACTGGAAAAGCTGACCAGCCAAGACTTCTCTCCAGAAAAGACTCCCACACTGAGGGGAAGCTGTGGGATTGAGATTGAGCAGGACGGTTAATAGGGATGAAGAAAAGTTCAGGTCCATATAAAAATGAGCCAGGGGAACAGAGACAGAAAACCTCAGAAGGCAAGCTCAAGGAAGTTATGAGAGCTTTCTGAACAAGCCACCTAAAAGTTCAGAAAGGCTAAATTCACATAAAGATGAACAATAGAAAAGTATTGTGATCAAATCCCATACTATATGAAAAAAAAGACTAAGTAACTTAATAGCCTCCCTACAGACAATGGAAGTACACCAGAAAGACAAAAATAGATCAAAGCTATAACGTAGTATTTCAAGATGAGCTTAAAGACATTGGGAAAATTACATAAGACACAAAAGAACAATAAAAATCAGAAAAATTCAAAATGGTATGATAAATCAAGAAAGAATTCAAAACAAAAAAATTTAAGAAATGAAGACTAAACTAGAAGGAATACAAATAAACACGATAACTGAAGCCTTAATGTTACCAGGCAAGGGCTTGCTGCCCAATGCATGTAGAAGTCAATACTGTGGCATTGGCTTTTGAGAAAAGAAAGAGCTTTATTGCACAGCCAACCAGCAAGGAGAAAGGAGGCAGGGCTCAAATCTGTCTCCCCCAGCTGAAGAGTGGACAGACTTTTAAGGAGTTGGGAGTGGGAGTGGTTATGCAAAATGCTGGCTTGGAGGAATCTGATTGGAGGGTGGGAGTGTAAGGGTCTTAAAAGTCCAGTGTGCTACATATCAAGGGACCCTTTGCTTCTTACTAAGTTCCCCATGCCACTTTCACATCACGTTGAGTTCTGCAGTTAGGGAGCTTTTGGTTCTTAGGCAGCTCAAGGTCATCTGAAGACAGAGTCGCCATCTTCTACACATGCTCCAGCTAAGTGACTTCCAGTTTTTGCTTGTTGGCCCTGCAAGATAACTTTGATATTTTGTTATTGATACAATACGGCCAGTCTGAATTGGTGTATAATGGTTACATTAAGATAAATAGAAGGCTTAAAATGAGGAACATTTTCAAAACAAAATGAAGAAAGAAAACAGAACTTGAGAGCATGACAAATATCAATGATAGGCAAAGAAGACGAACATATAGATAACAGAAGTTTTAAAGAAGGAAACCAAGACAAAGGTACAGAACAAATACAATAAACTATAATTCAAGAAAATATTCCTGAAATATAAAAGATTTAAAACTACATATTGAAATATCATAGTACATAGCCGAGAATATCAAAGGAGGATGACCAATACCAAGAAATTTTCTAGTGAAATTTGAAGAAAAAAATCTTTTGGGCATCAATGTAGAAAGAATATGAGGAAAATAGATTATTATCAGGCTTTTTGACAGTAATGCTTTTTGACAGAAAAAAGTGGAATTATGTATTTAAGATTTTCAAGGAAAGAAAATGTGAACCAAGGATTTTATATCCAGTAAAACTGATCTTGATGTGCAAAGGGTGCAAATTTATGTCAACATGCAAGAGCTCAGAGAAAATTGTTTCCAAGAAAACTCCCTAGGGAATCTACTAAAGAACACACTTCAAATAACCAAAATGCTTAGAAGATCATTGACATAATGGTAAGCATTAAATATGTATATATTTTTTCTAATTGTGTATATATTTAATTTTTATAAATATATGTGCATATATATGTTTTGAAATATAAAGGAGTTAAAAGGGAGAAATTATAGTATGCAAATGGCTATATGACCTAACAAGGTAGATATAATCATTTAAACATGAGGGAGAATGAATATAATTTAGGAAAAAATATTTAAGTGTTTTGGTAATAATTGGTACAGTAGTATTGAATTACTATTTTGAGACTGTTGTAATGTGGGATAAAGCAAATGAGTAATTATGAGATATTCTAATTCAGTGATCCTCTGTATCCTTATGAATGAGAATTCTCAAAGTGGAAGAAAAAAGATACAGGTGTAATATAGAAGTTAGGTAAAAATCCTATAGTCCTCAGTTGAAGTAACCATATGAACTCAGGAAGTATTTAGATGATAGACAGACAGATAGGTAATGGATGGATAGAGAGATGATAGGTAAGTAGATAGATAGACAGACAGACAGATTGTCTGTCAATTTAAATGGCCTAGAAACAATGACCAATCCAGTAAAATTGAGCATCCCTAGTGCCCAGATTTTGATTTCTGAATCTTGCAAGAATAAAAGTGACATGAAGACATTTTCAGACACAGCAAAACTGAGTTTGCTTCCAGCAAAGTACCCTAAAGAAAATTCTAAAAGTTAAAATGGCTTAAAATGATCCCAGATGACATAAAGATGGAATTAAGACCAGAGAATGGGTTAAATATCTTATTGGGTTTAAAATACATATATTGAATTAAAATACATTATAATATTAGCATATTGGTCAGGAGGGATGTAAATAGACTTAAAACATTCTAAGATCCTTGCATTATTCAAGAGAAGGATAAGTTTATCAATTAATATTAGATTTTGATGGTTTTAAAATGTTTCTTATAATTTCTATTATAGCTACTAAAAGGATAGGAAAAGAATGTATAATTTCCAAACTAAGAGAAGGTAACTTATGGGCAAGACAGGAAAGAAAAAAACACAAAAGGTGGTGTGAATAAAAAGCACATAATAAGAGAGTAGATTGAAGCCCAAAGATAATCAGTAATTTCAATAAGTGGTAAGTGGATCAGATGTTCAAGGCAAATGATGAAAATTATCGAGACAAATCTAAAATGGATTAAAAAAAGGTTAAAAATAAAATGGTGTAAAAAAGGATGCAAACACTAGCCAAAAGAAAGCTGATGTATAGTATATTAGTTTTAGACAAAATAGAATTCAGGCAAAAAACATTGCTAGAGAGACTCACTGGAAATATATGACCATTATAAATTTGCATGCACTTAATAATAGGACCCTAAAATATATAAAGCATAAATATAAAATAAGTATATATATATATATATATACACATGTATATATATATAAAAATTAAAAATTATAAGAAGAGATAGACAAGTACAAAATAATAGTTGGAAATTTCAACCTCTCTCAGTTATTAATAGAACAAGCAGACAAAAATCAGTGAGACTATAGGGAGAACACAACCATCTACAAATCAAGGAGAGAGGCCTCAGAAGAAACTAACCCTGCCAACGCCTTGATCTCTGACTTCTAGTCTCCAGAATTGTGAGAAAATAAAGGTCTGTTGTTTAAGCCAAAAGAAAAAAAATCAGACTATAGAAGAACATGATGTACCTAATTGTCCAAAGACTATATATAGAACACTGCACCCAACTACTGCAGAATGTAATTTTTTTCAAGCTCTCATGACATATGTAATACCCACCTCCCCAACCCCCAATAAGATGGCCATACCTTGGGCCATAAAGCAAATTTCAATTTATTTCAAAATATTGGAATCATATGCAGTGTGTTTCCTAAACCAAATGCAGTTATGCTAGAAATTAGTAACAGAATGATAACTAGAAAAGCTCCTTTTATTTAAAACTTAAGAAATGTATTTCTAAATAAATAATGGGACAAAGGAAAATCATAATCAAAATTAAGTTTTGAATTGATAATTATAGTGATATATTTAAAAACTTTTGTGAGAGAGCTAAAGCAGTATTTAGAGGGGAATTTATAACCTTAAATACATATATTAGAAAAGAAAGTACAAAATTAGTAAGCTAAATAAGCATCAGTCTCAAGAAGTTAAAGAACAGCAAAATTAAAATGAAGTAGAAGGAAGGAATAGGGTTCAGATTAGAAATTAATGACATAGAAAACAAATATACAATAAGGAGAATCAACATAGCTTGATCAAAGCTAGTTCTAGTAAGAATGATTCAGATAAAAGTGAGAAATCACAAATGACAAATAGCAGGAATGGAAAAAAGTTATTTCATTATAGAAGCTGGATACTTTAAAAAAAGAAAATGAGAATATTATGAAAAAGTGTATGCCAATAAATTTGAAGTGGACAGATTCATAGAAAAATACTAAAAGGAATACAATAAAAATAGAAAACCGTTAAGAGGTCTAAAATTTCAAAGAAACTGATTCATAATTAAAACCATTCCATAATAAAAACTTCAAGTCCAGGTGGCTTCACTGGCAAGACCTACAAAATTAATTAGAAATTACTCCAATCTTATACAGTTCTTTGAGAGAAATGGAAAAAGTTAGCATAACACTGATACCAAAACCTGAAAAGGAAGCTATGAGAACGTGACAGGTCAGTTTTACTCATGAGCATTATGCATATATCCTAAACAAAGTAGTTGTAAACAAGCAGATTGAATCCAGAAATAAACTGTTAGAAGATAATTTTTAAAGAAAGCATAATTATGACTCATAATATTAAATACACACAAGTCAAAGATCTTATTTAACTCATCACCTAATGAGGGAACCCATAAACTGGTTCACAGGAAAATTTTAAAAGCCACACACATAAATGTTGAAATTTACAATTAGATAATAAACTGGCTTGATGTATTTAAGGTTATAAATACCCCTCTAAATACTGCTTTAGCTGTCTCACAAAAGTTTTTAAATGTATTACTATTATTATCAATTCAAAATTTAATTTTGATTATGATTTTTCCTTTGTCCCATCATTTATTTAGAAATACATTTCTTAAGTTTCAAATATATGTGGGGTCCTTAGGAAGGAGGGTAGGAAGAAGAATCAATTGTCCCTCCACTGGATGGAATCAACTTGCATGTTCACGGATAAGAATCATTTGCACTGCTATCAGTTATCTACAATTTACAGAGCTGTAGAATTTCTCAAAGACTATGATAGGTACAGTCCCCATAAAATCAGAAAACCTAAAATTAGAAAATTCCTGGTTTTCCACTGAGAACACCAAGTAATCCTTTTGGTCCATTTCAAAGCTTTTCACTATTTTTCTTGGCACTATAAAAAGAATAAATATATCATGATCAGTTGGGTTTCCTTTAGAAATGTCAAATTTGTTTAACATTATAAAATCAATGAATATAATTCATCACACTGAAGGATTAAAGGAGAAAAACCTTATGGACAGCTCAATAGGTGCAGAAAAAAATTCTGGTGAAATTTGATATCCATTCTTGATTTTAAAAAAGAAAATTCTTAATAAGCCAGGAATAGAAAGGAATTGCCTTAATCTGCTAGAAGAAGCTACAGCAGATTTACAGCAGACATTCACTTAATAGTAAAACTCTGTTCCTCTCCTACAAATTAAGTACTGTCTTGGACCTGTCTTCTGAAAAATGGGTGAGAGTGGAACTGGTGAAACTGAGTCCACCACAGAGCCAGGCTTAGATAATAACCCCGAGGAAAAACTAAGTGTCCCTTTAAGTTCTTTCTCAGATGTGGCGGGGAGAGGGTTTGGTTAATTACACCCCACAGAGCACATTTAAAATTCCCTGCCAGTATACTTTCTGGATCACCACTAAGATGTTAGCAATCCAGAACCAACCCTCTTACAAACCCAGTGTATAAAAGGGACTTCACAGACCAAACAGAAATGCATATGTTAGCAGTATTTTATTTTGCAGGAAAATATATCTCCTGAAGAGCACAGTATTCTAGTGTTAAAGTGCTTATTTACAGGGAATTCTGCCTGGATGAAGCAGAAAATGAAGTGGAACATTAAAGCTATTTGCAACAAATGGCCAAATCAAAGAGGCATGGCATTCCAGAGTCTGAGCCTTACTGTCCCTACAAAACAAAAGGACGTGTGGGGCCCTTAGTGACCGCCCAGGCTGGATTGCCACTAAGAACAGGGCATGTCTGGGCCTGCTCAGGGTGCCTGGCTGGCGTACTTGTGGGAGCAGTTTATTCTTATGTGAGTTCTAATGGCCTCTCAGAGGTGATAATGCCTGTGCCCACTGGCACCGACTGCTGCCTCCGGAGCTAAGTGGCACTCTACTTGCCATGGCATTTGGGCACAATGGCCACCCCTAACTTCTCAGGTCAGGTTCTGTGGGGGAGAGTGGTCCAGGAGGTGAAGAGACTGCCAAGGCTCCTGACAGAGCCAAGGACCATGAATAAGGGATTGTAAGGGAGGCCCAGTATTGAGCAGGGTTGCTCATGTTTTCTCTGGCTCTCGACCTTCAGGGAAAGTATGTCGAGTTGAGGTTGGGTAGGTGCAATGATAAATTGTAAAAGCAAGTCAAATAAATTAGTGCAATAAGAACCACTGTTGCTGGAGTTCATCAGCGGTTTTAGTGAGAAGCGTCCTCAGCTCGTCGACATAATGATGAGGCCAGGACTGGATCTGTACCTGTGGCCGGGAGGGTATCCTTCCTGGGAACTAGAGCATAAGGAGCCCAGGGACCAACAGCTGCCCTGAGGGACAAGGAGGAACTCCAGGAAGGGGGAATGCTGGGAGACAGGATGGGCGATCCTAAATAGATCTGTGGGCAGAGGGGCGCCTCTGGGCTGAGGAGTCTGGTTTTGCTATAGCCTGGCTTTATTGAGACTTCTGCTCCCAAGTCACAAAGATACACTTCTGGTGCTGTCTCCTTTGCTCTCACTCACACACTCACTGTTGCCCACACACAGATACATGGTCATTCCTGCAGGTGTACATCTCCTGGCACTTCTCCACTTTCCCTACCTCACACCTTTCTCCTCAGTAGGGCAGCAGGGAACAGTGTCATTTTCCTCTTATAAGCCCTCTCCTACCAAATGTGAGTAAAGTTATGAAATAGGGGCAAATTTGTGAAGCAGTGTACACTTCTGTCACTTTTGCCCTGTAGGAGAGGAAGAAATATTCCTTTACCCTTCTAGGTCCTTCTGGTTGGTCTAAATATTAAATTGACAGGAGACAGAATAACAGGAGAAAATCAAACAAGTTTAATAACATGTACACATGGGAGAAACCCAGGAAAACTGGGTAACTCCCCCAAATGGCCAAAGTCACCACCTTAAATATCATCTTCAGCTAAAGACAAAGGAGGATGTTGGGGGTAGTGAAAGGAGGTGGTTGGGGGTAGGATGTTGGTACTTCAAAGGGGAGGAAGGCAATTCATATGGAGATGGAAAAGCAAATGTTTGGTAAACCATTGTTTGCAATGCCTTGCAGAGACAATGGGACATGGAGAGGACTTTGATCAAATGGGCCTTGCTGGGTTGCTCCCTGTCTACCACACCTGGTTCATATTATACTATAGTTATCTATGGTGAGAGCGCCTCCCTGGGACAGGCCTTCTATGTTAAATTCTTTTAGGCTGTTGGGGGAAGGTCAAAGTTTCTTCCTGAGTCTTTTGTTCTTAAAAATAATCAAGTTGGCCCTGTGGCCTAGTGGTTAAGTTCAGTGTGCTCCACTTCAGTGGCCCTGGTTTCATTCCCAGGCACAGACCTACCCCACTTGTCAGCCATGGTGTGGTGGTGCCCCACATACAAAAGAGAGGAAGATTGGCACATGTTAGCTCAGGGCACATCTTCCTCAAGCAAAAAGAGGAAGATTGGCAACAGATGTTAGCTCAGGGAGAATCTTCCTCAGCAAAAAAAAAAATCAAGTCAAAGAGACACATTTTGAGGGAAGAAATTCTGCTCCCCTACAGCTCCTATACTCTTAGAGTGATTGTACCACTACTACAGCAAACATAGCATAATTATTAACTGATGACTTTCCTATGAGCTCTTCAAAGGGTCACCCATGCTTTATTCTGTTTTGAGTCACTATTGCCCAGCATGATGCCTAAATAGAGTAGGTCCTCAGATAAGCTAGACGAATGGAGAATGAATGAGCAGAGAAATTGTGATTACTTCCTTATCATACAATGTCAGTATTTTGGAGTATTATTCATACCACAGGCATTGGTTTATGACGTGAGCATACTACCCTGACGTGCTGAGGCACGTTCTGCAGAAACCAGTTCTGTGAGAGAGTCCATAAGAGAAGTGTTTTTGGATCAAAGAAGTTTGGGAAATACTGCATTCCACATGCCCCTCTTGGAGTTCCATAGTGCATGTTAGCATATTAGCTTGAGGGACCTGGAGGCAACTTGTGTGTACCAAGTGTCACCACTCTCTCAGCCCCTGGCATAAAATAATGACTACAGGAAGGAGGATGAGTGAATTAAGTTCCTGAATGTAACAATACGCTTGTGTTTGTGTCTTCAGTGTGCATATACAAACTCCATTAGATTGGTTAGAGTTCATCCTCTAATAGTTTTTTCAACATGAGCTCGTAAGTTCCATATTCCTTGACTTCTGGCATATTTGAAAGTGTCTCTATACGTGCATGACATTTTGGCTCTGTATAAAATTCCTGTGTCATCTTTTCTCACTCAGGGTTTTGTAGACATTGTTTCACTTCCTTTCTCTTAGCATTGAATGTGGTTATGCAGGAATCTGTTGTGTTGAAAACAATTCTCATATAAATAGTGAGCACATCTCAGTGTTTCATTTAACTCATTAATGGCCGAATGAGCAGGAAGACAAAAGGGCAGGGTTGGATCAAGAATTTGTTACCCAAGCACTGTCAACTCACTTTAAAACTCCATTGGTTCTCCGATTACCTTCTTTTTGAGATCCTCTCTCTCCTTCCGTTCTTGTTTTGTGGGACCAGAAGTTTCATGTAGTCAGTATTCTTAGCTACCTGTTGTGTCCTGTCCTCTTGTGTCTTTGAATGGCTTCCGTGGTCAGTCCTTTCCCCTCTGGAAGGAAGCCCTTCTCTCTGCAGCTCACGCTGAAGGGTGGCGTTGGTGGGGACTCAGGGCCGACAGCTGGGTCACTGGCAGCTCCGACTTCACTCTGTCATCTATAAACATGTTCTCACCAACACTGTCCCCCGCGTGTGTCTCTGCTCCTCAATTTCAAGTAGTTCATATTTTTGAACGAATGAATAAATGCAAATGCCTTATTTTCACAATGCATTTTCCTAGTGTTTTGGTGAAGCAGATGCTTCACAAATGCTCTTTTGCTGTTAGAGAAGCTGAGTGCCGCCACAGCGCCAAGAGTAAATGGTGTAAGTTTTGTCACAGAGGGCCTTTGGGAGTTTTCCTTTGTCAGGGAATGAAGAGACACGTTGAATTTCCTTATGCAGTGCTGACTGGAGTTGTTAAGTAGATACCGTCTGACACATAGAATGGCACCTTTGGCCTCATTCTCTCCCAGGACATTTTTCAAGAAGAGACAAGCTAGTAATAACGGATGTAAAATCACCATTTTGACTCATGTTGCTGTTTGTACAAGGCATTTTGGGAAATCTCTAAGCTAATCTTTCTGAATTTGGGGATTCCTATTTTGCTCAGCAGCTGCTGTTGATAACAAATAAAACCAAGATTACTGGTTAAAAGTAACATAAGTCACAGTGTATGTCAACCCCAGGGTTCTGCTCTGCACTTGTGTAGTTGCTCTAATAGTTTAAAGCCTCCTGCCCTGCATGTCTCAGGGAGCTGCAGAAGGTGCCGGTGATAAAAGGTGAGCCTGTGATTCAGAGCCCTGTTCATCCTGGAGCCTGACCAGGGACAACCCGCTGAGAACAATCACCAGAAACCAAAGGGACAAAGGAGAGCAGAGAAAGTGATGATCCTTGAGTCGGAATAGGGCTGTGGTGCATGCAGGCCCCTTCACAGCACTGCTGTTGGGTGTAGCACACTCCTCACATTTGGCCCGGCTTGTGTTTACTTTGACTGTGCACTGGCCCAGTACACAGGGTCCTCTTTTGTGGGTGTGGTTTGTATGTGTGGGAAGTAGGATCGTGGGCATTCCCTTAAGGAGAAGTGGCTGCTCCTCCTTTCACAGACATTAGTAAGAATCTGAGGCCTAAGCAGCATAATGACTTTCCCTGGGCCAGAAACATTTGGATCTATCAGGAACACAGGCCATCCTTGTGTTCCAGGCTGTTGAGAAGGAAGGGTGTGGGCACCAGGCTGGGCAGGACTGGTTGCTGGGATCAGCTTTCATTTTTTTCTTTCTGGGTCATATACTAATTTCTCTCTAACTCATGGTTCCTTCAGACAAGGAGAGATCAGCATCGGACCAGGCTTACAACACACACATCTCCTCTCAGAACTGTTATTTTCGGATTATCCAGGTGAATTTCCTCTTACAAGAAATCCATCCCCCTACCCAAGAAAAGGAAAAAAAGAAACAGACCACAATTTTAAAGTTTTATTGTTGGGGTGATAATTTTACTACTTCTGAAATAACCTTGGCTAAACATATTTCCAACTTTGCCATATTCATTTTGTATGGTGAGTGCTTAATGTATTTTCTGGCACCCAGAACACTTAGTCCCTTAGTTAAATGAGTGAATAAATAAATGTTGTAAGGATGCACAGCAGAGTGAGTTCATCCTAACTCAAAATATTAGCTGAATGCCTATTTTTCGCATGACCCATCACGGGGAGGGAGGGCGGTGCCTCCCCGCACATCTGTAGGCGAGCTTTGAGAGGGTGGAATATGCACTCTCAAAGAGAGGAGGGGGCCATCGGATCAGGCCTTGCCCAGATCCTTTATGACCACGTCTCAGTGGTTTCCTGCACTAAGCCCTGTCCCACCTTCATTGTCCCCCCACTGCATTCCACCCCCACGTGACAGTCATGGGGGTGCCCCCATGAGGGGCATGTGCATACCCTTCCTGGACAGCCTCTCTCTAAAGGACACCTCCAGTGAGGTCACCCTGCTCAAAAGTCTGGCATGGCTCTCCGCCACGGAACTGGTAAGTTCAAACCGCCTGGGGCGGCCAACTGTGAAGTCTTTTCCACTGGCACAGCCTTCTACCTCCTGGGGAAGGAAACCAGTGGAGAACAGCCCTCACATTGAGGTCAGGAAGGCGGGGAGCTGGCCAACAGTCTTGTTTGAGGTCACAGGGTCAGCCTCATCGACAGACAGGCCCTGCTCACCGTGGGCCCAGGCATCGAATGGGGGCAAGGGGTCTGAGGCTAGGAACAGCTGCCCACAGGACTTCCAGCCTGGGAGGCCATTGCTAAGGCCAAAGAATCTCCAGGAATCAAGGCCATGCTCTGAGACATCCTAATGGGTCATTATGCGACTGGAACAGCAGGCCGACGGCTCGAAGGGCTTGGAGACAGCTCCAGGATGTGAGGAGCCATGAGCCCACAAGGGCGGCACCTCAACCCACGGGGTCTTGATGGAGATCGTACCTGTGTGTGGGGTGCAGCGCCCTGGGCAGGCCTCCCCTACAGGCCCCCTCGTGGAGCTGAGCACGCTGCTGGCACTCAGCAGATCATAAATCACCGGCCCACAGTGCCTTCAGCTGGGATAACTCCACAGCTGGAGGAATTTTCTTTTTTCCCCTCAAACTTAACACATCATAAAACACAGCCATTTGGGGAATGAGAACAACCAGAAGGTTTTCACCTCTGAGGCCCTGTGCTGGGAAAACTTGGGAGGTGAGGTTTGGAGTGTGAAGTGTTCCCCGGCCTGGTCAGCCTCACCAGCAAGCACAGAGAATGGCCATTTCTGTGTGTCCTTAGGCTTCTTCTGGACTGGCGGGCCATGGCCCAGTGCTAGCCAGACCTAGGGCGGAAAAAGGCCGTGGTGCCCTCCCCAGGGCCAGCTTGGATTTGTGACATGTGGGCTCACTGTAAGCAGGTGCAAATTTGTCCTGGAATTCAGTTCTGAGTCTTCTCATCCCTCTCTGAGTTTGTCAGCACCTGTACCTAGCCCAGGGATGTGTAATGCACCCCCTGTCTGTGATCCCACAGGTATCTGGTCCCTGCTTCCTAGCCTTAGTGAACAGAACACCTACTAGGAGCTCCTTCCCAGGTTCAGGGTGTGCAGCAAGTGGTCTGAAGACAGCCACCATCAATTCCTCCCCTCCCTATAACTGCTCTCCTGTGAGAGTACCATTGCTCCCCAGCAACTTTGATTTGACTGGACCAATAAAATGTGGACAAAGTGACAATTCTAAGCTAGCCCTGGGTCTGGCCCTTAAGAAGACAGGCAGCTTCTGCTTCTCCTGGGGAAGCCAGCACCGTGCTATAAAGAAGCTCAGGCTGGACTAATTAATACTGAGAGGCCATGTGAAGAGAGAAGCCACGTGGACGAGCGCCCAGCTGTGAAACATTGATAATGTCTACTCAAGGAGGCTGCTGTCAGGACTGGATGAGCTCACATGGATAGAGTGCTCAGCATGGAGCCAGGCACCTAGGAGCCACCAGACCAGTGTTTACTCCCTTCTCCCCAGTTCCCTTGCCCATCTGATTCTAGAGAAGCCATCTTTGATTCTGGTAGCCTGAGGGCCAAGAGAATTAACTTCGATCAGTAACACTTTGCTGCTACAGACTGTGTGGGCCCAGCCTCATTTCCTGTGTAATGAAGGAGAACCCTGTGTTGGTTCAGACAGAAGTGCAGAAACACCACTTCAATTCCAGGGTGACTTGTAGGGCACATATAGGATTGTGACAGTCACCTTCTGACTCTTCATAAAAGCCCTTCCTTGGGTCTCTAAGTGGGCAGTGTGTCCATTTTACAAATGTGAAGATGATCACCTGGA
Organism: Tapirus indicus; assembly: GCA_031878705.1. Taxonomy (NCBI): domain Eukaryota; kingdom Metazoa; phylum Chordata; class Mammalia; order Perissodactyla; family Tapiridae; genus Tapirus; species Tapirus indicus. The sequence goes on from CM062921.1 coordinate 81,135,599, forward strand.
ATATTTAAGACCTGCCCAAGGCAGCCAAGTGAAATCCAGACTGGGGTCAGAGTGTGCACATTTCCAGCCTGCCAAAAGAAATTGCACCAGACATTAGTTAAAAACAGCAAGACAGATTTTATCTGAGCTGCTGCAGTAAAGAGAGACTTCACTATAGAACTGAGCTCACCTCCGAATAGAACAAAGACACCAGGGAATTTACAGCCAGAGGGCAGAGTGAGGCGTCCAGCTGGGAAATTACTGAGAGGAACTTGATTAGATCTCAAGGGGGGAGGGGGAAATCACAATAAACTGAGCTCAGCTGGCCAAGGCTGAGGTCTAGTGAAGAAGAAGGCTCAGAGGAGCCTGACAAAAGTCTGGTCAAGGAAGGAGTCTTTGCCAAGCCACAGCTTCTATTTCTTATCAGATCAAGATTCTCCAATGCAGCCATTATAATTTTTACTTTCATTTATTCATTCACTTACTCTTTTATCCCTTTTCTCTCTTTCATTTAGTAAATATTATTGAGCATTTCCTAAGTATCAGGGGCACCCTAATAAGTAGTAGATTGCCTGTTCATGTAGTGCTTTCAGACTGGTCAGGAAGATTAAAATACATATTTTAAAAATCTCATAAGGACTCTTTGAAGAGATGAGAGGTAGGAAAGGAAGAGGGTGCCAGGAGAATGTCTGGCAGAGGAATTGGACCTGTTCTCAGGGCTCAGGGCAAGTGCCACGAGAATGGGGATGTTTGAGCTGACATTGGCAGGATGAGGGAGTTACTTTGCTGAGGGTGAAGCCGGGCATGACAAAGGGAGGAGACGGCAGCCTGCAGTGGGCCCCGGCACAGGGGGAGCAGGCTGTACCCCAGGAACTGAAGGAGACCAGTGCAGCTGAATGAGTGAGGGTGGAGGGCAAGTGTTGCGGGCGAGCAGGGCTGGGCTCATGGGCTTTACATCATGAGGAGAGTTCCTCCTGGAAAATGGGGGCAGGGTCATCTGCCTGCAGTGAGGGGAGTGTGGGCAAGGGGAGATGTTAGGAGAATGGATGTTAGAAATAGTCAGTTTGGAGGGCAGGAAAGCAACTTGGCAAGAAAAACATGGTAGGTTTGAAATATAGGACATTTGAGATGTTGAAAAAAATGGGTCCATAGTGGAATGCTTGTGCCCTGTTGTGTCCACTTTGTCCACTTTGTCTCTCTCTCTCCCATATATATATATATATATATATATATATATATCTAACCTAGTATATATGCACTTCAAGCCTCATATATATGGTTATATGTACGTGTGTGTATGTATATACGCAGTCATGCACCACATAATGTTGTTTCAGTCAATGATGGACCGCATATACATGGTGGTCCTGTAAGATGAGTACCATACAGCCTAGGTGTGTGGTAGGCTATACCATCTAGGTTTGTGTAAGTACACTCCATGAGGTTCACACAGCGACAAAGTCACCTCACAATGCGACGTTTCTCAGAACGTATCCCTGTTAAGTGACACATGACTACATGATCTTTAGTTGAAGCAAGTTATGTGAGAAAAGGAGCAGAGGTGAGAAACAGTGCACACCGCCTTCAGGAAACTGCAAGCTGGTTAGTTTGGCTGGAGCCAAGGGTGAGGGGGAAGGGCTGGCCTGGCTTGCGTGCCTGGGGATAACGAAAGAGAAGGAGCAGGTGGGACATATCAGCTTCTCTGGACAAAGGTCACCTTAATTGGAGGCTGGGGATGATTGCACGCCAGTGAAGTAGGTGATGGTCCAGCTGAAGTGACTTGCAGGATGCTGGAGGACCACTGCTTATGCTGTGGAGCCTCCCGAGAGCATTTCTCTGAGACCAAAGTGGTGTTTTCCAAAACCACCAATCCCGTAAGTCTGAGAAAAAAGGCCAAGTAAGTTGCAAAAAAAAAAAAAAAAAAAAAATTGCTCCAAACTCCCTTTTCCTCCTGTGGGGAGGATTGTCTTTATTAAAAGCTCTTTGGTATCTAAATCAGTGAGACATGTTGCAGTTCAGAAAAACTGTAACTATTTAACCCAGAGTCAAACTTGTTTGTTGTGCATAATGCCTATTCCCACCCTGGGAAGCTTGTGTTCCCTGTAATATATTATGGGAAACAAAGATATCATGTTTCCCAGAGGCTTTTATTCTCATTTAAATATGTTACCAGGAGTAACACATCGGCACATTTACACAGACATTCCTCTGGAGGAAGACAACATCATTCAATCTCAGAGCATCTGTTCACCAGAGTGGCTGCCCCCACCCCACACAGGAAGCAGATAGAAGCTCACACACTGGCAGGAGAGATGGACACGGATGCAGGCAGGCTGAGGCGGTGCCGGGAGGGACTGTAAACTGCTGCCAGGGCCCCACCTGGGAGAGAGTGCCTGAGATGAGTTTCCAGGAAACAGAATTTAAAAGAGGCATTGAAGGAAAGCTGGGTCTTTGATAGGTGGAGTTGGAGGAGGAAGTGTTCCAGTGAAGGAGAAGATGGGAGTAAATGCAGTCAGAGGCAGAAGAGTGGAACTCCAGGGTGCAGGGGAGCCTGGGGTTCAAGTACAGACTTGGGATTGAGGTATTAGGTGTGAGAGTCAGCATAAGTGGCGGGGGTCAGGGTGGTGGCGTGCAAAGCAGTGGTTCTCATGTTACCTTTTCTCACACACCTGAGGGATGTGGCACATGCATCAGCAACTCTGGTTCATTAAGGCAGTCATTCTTCCGTGGGGAGGTAAGGGGAGGGTGAGAAAGGAGCATATGTGTTTTGGAAAAGTCTCTTCAGTGACTCTGATAGACCCCTGTGTTAACCATGTCTTTTTTCTGTATTTTGATGCTTTGATATCTGGGGGCCTTGCTGCCCCTCCAAGGACTAGCCAATCCCCGAAGATAGTAAATGACTTATTCAACAGTGTGCTTTTCAAATACAAACCAACCAATCCAGAGCCCACACCCCAACCACCTCCTTTATTGGCTGTCTTTGGGCCACTGTCCCCCCACCCTAATCACCCCAGGGCCAGGGGACACCCCTCTGCCCCAGAGCCTGCTGAAAGTATCAAACTAGCCAATCCTGAGCCTGCTCAACCTGCCTTGCTCAATCTTTCCTGTGAAAACCATAGTAAAGGCGCCTGCCCATATTTTCCCCTCTCCATCTGCCTCCTGACACCCTGGTGCTTCCCCGTGTGGCCCTGCATGGCAGGCTGTGCCTCCAGTTTCTAGAAAGCTGTGAGTATAACAAACTGCTTTCCTCATGACGGTCATTTCCATGTCTGCACGTCTCACCATACCTGATTAAAACAAATCCCAGGTACCCTTACAACAACCCTTATAGGTTGGGTGACCAGGACGGTCCCAACACCTATTGCCCTACATAATTATTAATGCCACTTTTTCCACTCTCAACAGTGTCCCAGTTTGGATGATAAGTTATATAGGCTCTGCCTCCCTGTTGAGAATCACAGATGAAATGTGGCAAGAGAGGAGGGTCAAGGGCAGAATTCTAGATATTCCCAGGAAGGAAGCTGAGGACTGATGTGAGGTGGGAGGAGAGCCTGTACTTGTTACATCAGAGAAACTGAGGCATGGGAAGTCACAAGTGTAACACACTGTGGGGAAGGCAAGGAGAATGAAAACCAGTAAGGAGCCGCTGCACCTGGCCTTGAGTGGGTGTGGAGGTGGGGACACAGGGCCTGTGGGCTGAGGGGAGGGGAGGGCAGGGTGGAGAGCATGACTGCGTGGTTCACTGTTCAGCTTTGTCATGAAGGGAGCTCTAGGGAAGGAGAGGGGGTGGGAATCTGAAAGGCAACAGTCTGAGAAACTGTCTTAGTTTAAGTGGATAAACTCAGTTTTCATGAGTTTTGCAGAGGAAAAGAAGTTACAAGACAGAACACACCATGGGTAAAGGATAGTCTCTTCAACAAATGGTGATGGGAAAACTGGACAGCTGTGTGCACAAGAATGAAATTGGACCCCTATCTCACACCATACACAAAAATAAACTCAAAATAGATTAGAGACTTGAATGTAAGATCTGAAACTGTAAAACTCCTCAAAGAAAACATGGCAGGACGACTTCTTGACATTGGTCTTGGCCATGACTTCTTGAATTTGACACCAGAAGTACCAGCAACAAAACCAAAAGTAGACAAGTGGGACTGTATCAAACTAAAAAAGGAAAGGAAGCAGCAAACAATCAGCAGAGTGAAAAGGCATCCTATGGAATGGGAGAAAGTATTTGCAAACCATCTGTCTGATAAGGGGTTAACATCCAAACTATATAAGAATCACCTACAACTCAATAGCAAAAAACCAAATAACCCAATTAGAAAATGGGCAAAGGACTTGAGTAGACATTTTTTTCAAAGAAGACATTACACATGACCACCAGGTAGATGAAAAGGTGCTCAACATCACTAATCATCAGGGAAATGAAGATCAAAACCACAATGAGGGGCTGCCTGGTGGCGCAGCGGTTTAGTTCGCGCTTGCCAGCCCGGGGTTCGCAGGTTCAGATCCCCGACGCCCGCCGACGCACTGCATGTCAGCCATGCTGTGGCAGTGTCCCATATAAAGTAGAGGAAGATGCGCACGGATGTTAGCCCAGGGCCAGCCTTCCTCAGCAAAAAGGGGAGGATTGGCGACGGATGTTAGCTCAGGGCTGGTCTTCCCCACAAAAAAAAAAAAAACCCCACAATGAGATATCACCTTATACCTATCTGGATGGCCATTATCAATAAAGGATAACAAGTACTGGCAAGGACGTGGAGAAATTGGAACCCTTGTACACTGTTGGTAGGAAAGTAGAATGGTGTAGCTTCTGTGGAAAAAAGTATGGAGTTTCCTTAAAAATTAGAAATTAAAATGCCATATAATCCAGTAATCCCACTTCTGGCTATATATCCAAAAGGACTGAAATCAGGACCTGAAAGAGATATCTGCACTCCCATGTTCATTACAGTGTTATTCACAATAGCCAAGACATGGAAACAACCCAAATGTCCATCAACAGGAGAATGGGTAAAGAAATGTGGTATATACCTACAATGGAATATTATTCAGCCTTAAAAAAAGAAGGAAATCCTGCCATTTGCAACAACATGGATGAAACTAGAGGACATTATGCTAAGTGAAATAAGCCAGTCAAGAAGGACAGATACTGCATTATCTCATTTATATGAGCTACCTAAAGCAGTCAAAGTCATAAAAGCAGAGAATAGAATGGTTGTTGCCAGGGGCCAGAAGGAGGGGGATATGGGGAGATGTTCTTCAATGGGTATAGCGTCTGTTACACAAGATGAATAATTTCTAGAGATCTGTTATACAACATAGTACCTATAGTTAACCATATGATATTGTACTCTTTAAAATATGTTAAGAGGATAGATCTCATGTTACATGTTCTTACCAAAAACCAAAAAAAAGAACACAGGGAAATTTTCTTGGAAGTGATGTGTATTTTTAGTGCCTTGGTCATGGTGATGGTATCACAAGTGTATGCCTATGTCCAAACTCATCAAGATGTATAAATTAAATGTGTGCCTGTCTTTGTATATCAATTACACCTCAATAAAGCTGAAAAAAATGAAAAGAAGTTATAAGACAGAAAAATGGAAAGAGGTCAAGAAGGAATAAGGAAGGCAAAAGATCCAGAGTCCAGGGGGAGAAGTTTGTCTTGAAAAGAGGAAGGATATTTTTCAGTAAAGACCCACTAGGGGAAGATAGAGACATTCTGAGGAAAAGGGGAGAGAGGTGAGAACATCATTATCAGATGAATTTCTCAATAAATTATGAAGTGCGTTCATCTGCTGCAAGTTCAGGAAGTGGGGGTGGGTTTGTGGACTTGGGGAGAGGACGAAGATTGGGAACAGCTGCTGGGGGAATGTGCTGGAACGCCAGCGAGGGATGAAGAACTGGGTTGTGAGGTAGCCTGGAGGGGCCAGTGAAGGTTAGCAAGGACTGGCTTGTCAAGGAGCCAAGGCACATGGTGGCACAGCTTCCCCCTCCATGCTGCATGGGCCAGGAGGGGAGAGAGCAAGTCAGGTGGTGGCTTATCCAGTGCTGGTGCCTGACAAGGCAGGAATGGAAAAACGTGAGGAGGGCCAGGGATTTGGACCTGTATGGGAGGATAGAGTTCAAAATGATTACAGGAGGGACTTTCAGCATGAAAAAGTGGGATGATCTGTACGGGGATAAAAAGAGAGGTGGAAGAGCAGGCAGATTGTGGTCAGCAAGGGCAACATCAGAGGGCATGACCTTGGAGCTGGAGTGATTCCCGAGGGATGAAGAGACCCAAGGTGAGGACCTGTCTGTGTGTGTTGCTGAAAAGAGTGCAATCAGAGGCCACCAGAGGGCCTGGGAAGTAGAGAGCCAGAAGTCACCAGCACAGAGGTTGATATCCTATCTCACCCTAGCCGAAAGGTTAATGGCAGGGGGCAGAATCAAGAGGAATGCTGGGGGTCTGGGGTGCCCATCCTCTGAGAAGACAGGGAGCTTCAGGAGAGTAGAGGACGGCAAGAGGACAGGTGGGGAGGTGGTGCTGTCAGGGCTGGCATTATTTTCCAGTGATATGGTGAAAATACCACCATGGAGTGGACAGAGATAACATGGTGGGGCTGTAGCAAGGGAGGCGGTTTCTAAAATGGGAGGTAAACTCTGTTTTCTTTATGAGTGTTCCAAGTGTGGGTGCCAATTCACAGAATAATGCATATGATGGGATAAGGTAAATATGAGTAACAGAGTCAGTTATTGATTAGGTAATTGGTATTCTAAGATGGAGAGATGGTGAAATTTGAGAGTGTTAAGCTCCAGCGTGATGGGAAAAAGATGCTGAAAGTTCTGGGTGGATACTGAAGTCACCAAGAATTTTGTCTGAGTAGAGATGGAAAGGAGAACAGAGAATCAGGGGCTACACATTTTAAGACAGGAGGGGAAGGGGAGGTTGCTGGTGCCTCTGCAGTTGTCATCCAAGTGGAGACGTGGAGAGGTCAGTGATGCACCAGAGATGTCTGGAGCTTGAGGAGAGATCAGGGCCAGATATATAAATTTAGGCATTATTGACATCAAGGAGATAGGAAAAGCCGGGAGACTACACCCGGGATAGTGAAGATAGAAAAAAGAAGAGCTAAAAACGAAGAACTTATAATGTAATCTTTGGGAAGCTGAGAAAGCTCCAGAAAAGAAGACAAAGACAGAGCTGCCCTCGATGTGGCAGGAAAGCCAAGAGAGGTGTCATCAGGGGAAAGAGCTTCAGGAATGAGAGAGAGGACAATGGTGGCAGATGCGTCTGAGACAGAGGAAGGTGAAGACTAGGAACTGACCATTGAAATGGAAAATAGATTGGAAAAAAAAAAATGAACAGAGCCTCAGGAAGGACTACATAAAAGATTTAACTCTTGTGCCATCAGAGTTCCAGAAGAAGAAGAAAAAGAAGGTGAGGCTGAGAAAGTATTCTAAGAAATAATGGCTGAAAATTTCCCAAATAAGGAAAATGACATCAACATACAGATTAAGAAGCTGAGCAAACCCCAAACAGGGTAAACCTAAAGAAATCCATGAGAAGATACATCATAGTAAAAAATCTGAAAACTAAAGACAAGGAAAAAACCTTGAAAGCAGTGAGAAATGACCCATTACATTTAAGGGGAAAAACAATGAGAATGGAGGTAGATTTCTCACCTGAAACTGTAGAAGCCAGAAAAAGTGGAACAATATATTTTAAGTGCTGAAAGAAAAGAACCCAGAATCCTATGTCCAGTGAAAATATCCTTCAGAAATGAAGCGGAAATCAAAAATTTGTAAGCCATATTTCTGACAGAGGACTTATATCTAGAATATACAAAGAACTTTCAAAACTCCACCGTGAAAAATAAACTGGTCAGAAAATGGGCAAAAGACCTGAAGAGATATTTCACTGAAGAGGATGTGTGCGTGGCAAATAAACACTGAAAAGATGTTCACCATTGCCAGCCACTAGGGAACTGCAAATTAGGACCCCAATGAGCATTATACTAAGTGAAAAAAAGCCAGTATCAAAAGATTATAGACTGTATGATTTCATTTATAAAACATTCTCTAAGTGATTATATTATAGAGATGGAGAATAGATTAATGTTTGCTAGAAGTTAGTGATGGGGTGTTTGGGTGTGACTGTAAAGGGTGGAATGAGGGAGATCTTTGTGGTGGTGGACTAGCTCTGCATCTGAGTTGTGGTGGTTATGCGAATCTACACAAGTGTTAAAATGGCATACAGCTATTGCACACACATTGTGCCAATGTTAGATTCCTTGTTTTGATATTGTACTATAGTTTGGTAAGAAGAAACCATTGAGGAGATGGGGTAAGCAGACATGGAACATCTCTGTACTATTTGCAACTTGCTGCAAAAATAAAATGCAAATCAATTAATCAATCAAATAAGATGAAAGTACCTGACAGAAAAGACTACCTTCAAAGGAATGACAGAGTGACAATGGACTTCCCACCAGCAGCAAGAGATGCCAGGAGCAAATGGAGTAACAATTTCAAAACGCTGATGGAAAATAATTAGTACTTGCCTTTCATATCATGCTAACCTGAAAAATGAAGTAAGAATATAAAGATATACAAACAAAGACTACAAAAGTTCCATCCATCAGCTGCTCAAACACCCTCAGTCCTTGTTTACACAGTAGCATGGGGCTCGAAGATAGCCGTGCCAGCTGAAACCGTGAGCAGCCGTCTTAGTAATCGATGGACAAATTACAATTGTTCAGTGACCTTTAAAAACTTTTGTCAAGTCATTAAATAATACTCTCTTACTGCTTCTCATAAATACATAGGAAAATGAAAAATATATTGGAATGAACACTTAGTACACCGTAATTTAAAATATTAGAAACATGGAGAATGGAAGTGGTTTTATTTCCCTGTAGGACACCTGTAAAGGGTAGTCTGAACAGCACTTGCCTGTTCAGTCTTAGTGCACGATCACTTTTGTGTCTTTGCTGCATTTTCATCTTTTTTTTTTTTTTGCCAATATACTACCTTGTAATTATCACATCAGTTATTTTTATAATCAGTTATTTTAACTCCCTTTTTCTTAAATCCATTTTTATAAGATGTCACTGGGAGACAAAGGGACAACAACCTGCCCACTGTGCTGTCTGTGTGTCAACTGAAGAGCAGACCTGACACTGACCAGTGGCTGACAGACCTTGAAAGATGTCACTTGACTGGTCATTGATCATGATCTGTGGACCGAAGGGCTAGAAGCAAAATTTGTTTTTTGCAATTACTCACAGTTAATATATCACAGTAACTTACACTTGGACTGTGTTGTTGGGGTACTGGTATTATTTCACACCCAAGAAATCCACAAGAAGACACATCATGGTCAAAAATCTGAAAACTCAAGACAAAGGGAAAATCTTGAAAACAGAGTAACTGAAATTCCTGCACAGCAGAACTGTGCAGAGTGAGGGCTACCTGCACTTTCACAAAACAAAATTGCCTGAGAGGGACCAGGGGGACACAGGACTAAGGTGAACATGGAATCTCTAATGTATGTCAGAAACTATAATTAAGAATTCAAGGACATGGGCTCTGTGGGTGTGTAGTGAAGGGTGGCAACGTCCTCATCATATTTGGGAGGAGGGATAGAGATAGCAAATAATGGAGATTTGCTCAGAGAAAGCTAAAGTTAGGTTTATAGGTCGGAAAGGCAAGAGTAATGACTACAAGAACAGAAAAATAATAGTAACTTCAAAACCATAAAGGAAGCAAAAATTGACTCTGCAGGAATAATGACAATAAAAGGAGAAGAAATGGAAAACAGAAACTATAAAATAAAATAGCCAAAGTAGGTCCAATTATACCAGTCATCGCAAAGAAGTAAGCAGATTAGCTTGTCTATTAAAAGACAGATAGCATCAGATTAAAAATTTAAAAATCCATCCACATGCTGCTTACAAGTAACACAACTAAAACAAAATCATGCAAAAAATCAAGGGATAGAAAAAGTAAAATATACCGGGCGTACACAAACCTAAATAATGACAGTGAAGCAATATTAATAACAGATAAAGCAGAATTTAAGGCAAATGGCATTTTGGGGATCACGGGGGACAGTACACTATCCTAAAAGGAACAATCCGCAGTTATGAGCTGGGTGCCCTGGAATATCAAAAATAATATTGCCTCCACATGCACATGGCAAACCCAGCAGAATTCTAAGAAATTGCAAAGCTATAATCATAATGGGAGATTTTAATTTACTTCTATAGAAACTGAAAACACACAGAGATAAGGCAGTTAGTAAGAAAATGGAGAATCCGAACAACATTCCCCTGCTCGACCCGGTAAGTAAATACCCAACCTCGCAATCTTCAGGGCACTGTTCTCCATAACCTGCTGTACGTCCAGGCGGGGGCTTCCTTGTGATGCGGATAGCTTCAGTGGTCATAGAAGACAAACATCACTGTCCTTACAACCTAAGAAGGAATTGCAAAGATATGAAGTAACTAGAAACCCCTCCGAGGTGGCGTGCTAAGTGCCACTTCCTGCTAGTGATCTGAGCCTCTGGATTCCAGTCTGGAAAATGGGCCCGAGAGCTGCTGGGCAGTCTGCCTCCTGGGAGTGTGGCCAGGCCCAGGGAGGGGAGGAGGGAGGGGCCTTGAGCACACCGAGCGTTGTCTGTACACCAGTGTGAGGGTTGCTATTCTGACCGTGTCCTTGTGGATTCGGAGCAGAATGCTGCTGGGTTCAGAGAAGGTAAGAGACGAGCGAAGGCTGGGCTTAGACAGCGAGCAGATTAAATCAGCTGTCTGAAGAGTTTGGGACTGGTGCTTCGGGAGGAAGTCTGGTCTGAACAGGGAGATATTATAGTCCTGGAAATGAGGGAATTGGGAGTGTCCAGGTCATCAGAGTCCAGCTATTTAAGGCTGGGCTTAGTCGCCCTCACAGGGAGTCTGGGAACCTGACAGAGGCCGGCGGGCTTGGTGCTACCACCCTGCACCCTGCGACCTGGAGGCTCTGTCAGCCACAGAGGCGGAGGCCGTAACACCCTCCATCCTGGCCCACACTCCGAGCCCACGATGGCTGGAACCACGTACTCCAGAGCGCCGGCCCAGGGGCCCTGGCCCGGGGTGTAGACCCCCACCCCAGCCATTGCTTGAAGGCCTGCATGTCACCCCGTTTGCAATGAAGAAATGAAGGATACTTCCAGGGAAGGACGAGTCTGGAAGTAAAAGGAATGGAGACGTATTAAATTCCCATTGCTGTGTCACAAGTTACAAATTTAGCGGCTTAACACCCAATTATCATCTCACAGTTCTGTAGGCCAGAGGTCTGGGAGGCTCCACAGAGCTGTCTGCCTAGGGTCCCACGAGTCTGAAATCACTGGGCCAGGATCTCATCTGGAGGCTCTGGGGGAACTCTGTTTCCAAGCTCCCTCAGGTTGTTGGCAGAATTCAGGTCCTTGCGGTTCGGGGAGTGAGGTCCCCACTTTCTTGCTGGCTGATATCTGGGGCCTGCTCTCAGCTCCTAGAGACCACCTTCAGGTCCTGGCCCCCTGTCCCTCCATCTCAGCAAAGGAGACCCTCCCTCACTCTTCAAATCTCTCTGACTATCTCGTCTCCCACCAGCCAGAGAGAACTCCCACTGTTAAGGGTCTCAAGTGATTAGGTGGGGCCCGTCGGAAAAATCTCCTATCTTAAGATCACCTGATTAGAAGCCTTAATGCCATCTGCAAAGTCCCTTTGCCATATAGGTAACCTCATCATAGTCACAGGTCTTCCCCACACTCTAGGGAAGGAGAAGGCACAAGGGCAAGGGTCTGTAGGGGTCATCCTGGCATTCTGCCCCTCCCATGGGGGTAGAAGGGGAAATGCAGAGGACATGCCTGAAAGGGATTTCCTGGCCCTCATGAGACGGGAGTTTGATTTGGGGGTGTCTTCAGGCTGGCATCTCTGAGCTCCCCAGGCTAATGCAATGGGAGTCAGAAAGGCCGCCACGCTGGGAATCAAAAAGAGCATGGACTTTGATGTCAACTGAACTGTGCTCACCACTTCTTGCAGTATCGGTCAGTTAGAGTCACCCCCAAACATGGTGGCTTAAAACCAACCAGGAAACTGCAGTGTGGCTAGGGATAGGGCTCAGCAGGGGGCTTGTCTGCTCCACCTGGCGTCAGCTGGGGCAGCTCAACCAGGGGCTGAGGGTCCACTTCTAAGAGGTCTCACCACGTGGCCGGCTAGTTGGTGCTGGCTGGTGGTGGGGAGCTTGGCTGGAGCTGAGGGCCGGGCCGTGGTTCCTGTCCACGTGAGCCCCTCCACCTGGGCTTCCTCATAGAAGGGCGACTGAGTTCCAAGAGCAACGTCCTGAGAGACAGGAAGAGGGTGCTGCCAGTTTCTAACAACCTGCCCCCAAACTGGCACAGCATCACGTCTGCTGTGTGCTCTTAGCCAAGCTGTCCCAGGCCCAGATTCAAAGAGACAGGGCATAAACCCCACCTCTCGGTGGAAGGAGGGTCAAAGAATGCTCAAGAACTACCACCCTTGTGTGACCTGGCCAAAGACTCTAAACCTTGTGGTTTTACTTTCCTCATCTAGAAAGTAGAACAAACGACACTTTCCTCCCCAGGTTCCTGTGCGGGAGGGTACAGCAGGCAGAAGCCCATCTCGGAGCCTGGCACATGTAGGGGTCTCAGAGGTGAGTCCTCTGCACTTGGCAGGGTTGGGAGCCAGTGCACCTGACCCAAGGACAGCAGAAGAAGAGAGGCTCGGCAGGCTCGCCCAGAGGGAGACCCAACAGCCCACCTCAAATGCTGCTGCCAGGCTCGTTCTGGAGAGTCAGGTCCTGGGATCCTCCCAGTGACACCGCAGATCAGCACGCCAGTGGGCTGGCCTGGGGCAGCAGCAGGGGAGGGACTGGGGGCTGCCTCCCACTCTTTAGCCAGGAGGATAGACAGAGGGACTTGGGGTGCCTGGGTGCGGCTGGGGCAACAGCAGCTGGGCAGGTGCACCTCCTCACAGCTGTGGGTGGTGGCCAGGGACCTCCCTGGGCTCACTGTGACAAAGGCAGAGTCAGGTTGCCACTGGGACTGTCAGCACCTGGTCCAGTGAACACCCAGCAGACCATCTGAGTGCTGGAAGTCTGGCCCCATCCTGGTTCTGGAGACAGTCTTGTTCCCTCCAATGAGGGCAGAGGTCAAGGAGCTTCTGTGATGGGGAAGGGGTGATTGCCACCAACACACCCCTCCCCCCCACAATGGAGGGAGACCCAAGCTGATGCCATCAGACCTGCTCTCCAGCCAGCTGCTGGGTTCTGATTCTCCAGAGGCAGCAAGCCCTGCTCCAGTGATGGGCTGGGAAGGGGTGGGCTCTCCGTCAGCGTCCAGCCTGGAAACAGACCCTGACTGAGGGCTTTCCATCACACCACGCTGTTTGGGAGAGCAACATGCCAAGCCTGCCTTTCAGTGCAGAAAGGAGAAAGGAAACTTTGTTGAGTCTCTCTCTTGTGCCAGGCACCATGTTAAGCATGTCCTCTGAGCCAATCCTATTTTACAGCAGGGAAACTGGGGCTCAGAGAGGCAATGAAAAGGCCCAGTGTGTTAGTTATCTATGGCTGCATAACAAGTGACTCCCAATTTAGTGGCTTAAAACAACATTTATCGCCTCACAGTGTCTGTGGGTCTGGAATCTGGGTGTGGCTTTGCTGGTCCCCTGGCTCAGGGTCTCTCACAGGTGGCATCCAGTCTGTGGCTGGGGCTGTGGTCTCATCTCAAGGCTCAACTGGGGAGGGTCTGCTTCCAAGCTCACTCGGTGATTGTTGGCACCATTCAGTTACTTGCTACTCATTGGCTGAGGCCTCTCTCATGAGGTTCCTTGTGACGCAGGCCTCTCCATAGGGCAGCTCACAGCACGGTAGCCGGCTTCCACCCAACAAGTGAGGGAGAGAGCAAGAGAGGGCACACGGGACAGAACCCAGAGTCTTTTTTGTGACCTAATCATGGAAGTGACATCACGTTACTTTTGCCATATTCTATTCATTAGAAGCAAGTCACCAGGGGCAGCCCACATTCAAGGTGTGGGATTACATAAGAGTGTGAACATCGGGAGGTGGGGCACACCCAGGATACCAGGAGGCAGAGCCGGGATTTGACCTATTTCTTTCTGACTGCAGCATCTGTGCTGCAAACCCCACCCACCACACACATGTACACACACACACACACTCACACCACACACGCACACTCACACACATACCACAACACCACACATAGGCACACACATTCACAGACACACAAACCACACGCACACACCCACACACCACACACACACATGCACACACACTCACACCACACACGTGCATACTCACACACATACCACACCACCACACACATAGGTGCACACACACACAAACCATATACACACATATGCACACACACGCACTTGTACTCTATTGCTTGGAGGAGGCTAAGGACTAAGTAGTTACGACAATGACTACCGAGAATTGGGGTTCTGGTGTCACCTAGAAAATCATCTTCGGACCAAAAATAGAATTATGGGCCAAGTTGATTTGGTTTCAGATAAAAGCTTGGTTCTAGAAAGAAGTTACAGGATCCACAGCAACCATTTTAAAAAACAGTCTACTTCGTAGAGCTCAGAGGAGGGAGGGCAGTGGCTGCGCAGCCTGGGGTCTGGAGGCACGTGCTGGCTAGGTGGGCCTGGGTAGGTCTGTCTCTCTGTGTGATGATGACACCTACCTCATGGTTGAAGCCTGGCAGGTACTAGAACCTGAGCAAACAGGACCTCACTCTGTTCCCTTTCAGACAATTTGGGTGCCCTCACACAGTCACCAAACAAGTTTTCAGAAAGAGAAAGGAAGCATTGCTTAATGGCTGCTGGTGGCCGGCTCCGAGACGAGACCCAGCGGGGAGGAGGTGGGGAAACGTTTGTTTGTGGGTGCACATGTGGGTCGGGGTCTGTGGTGGGGTTCACAGTGGTGTGTGTGTGTGTGTGTGTGTGTGTGTGTGTGTGTGTGTGTGTGTGTGTGTGTGAGAGAGAGAGAGAGAGAGAGAGAGAGAGAGAGAGAGACAGGATACCCACCCATCCACGGGCCTCCTGATTTGCAGTGCTAACCACATCCACTAGGTGGCGCTGCCTGCCTGTGCACCTGCCACATCAATGCCAGAGGGCAGGTCCTGGGCAGAGGGCTCCCCTGACTCCCACCTACCTGCTGTCAGCTGCTGAACCTGGGTCCTCTGCTCTGTTCTGGGTCAGAAGTTTGTGGCTAATGGATGAGCCTCAGCTGGAAACCACTGCCATCAGCCCCGAGTCCTGTTTGAGCATGGGCTTAATATTACACTTCGCATGCTGCACTTGTTAATTTCAGGGAGGAAGGGAAGCCTTCATCTCCCTCATGCAAAGCACTTCACACACATCACGCCTTTGGATCTTCACAACCACCTGTCAAGTGAGGAAACTGAGGTTCAGAGAGGTTCAGCAACTGCCCAGGGTCACACAGCCTGGAGGTGGAGGAAGCCAGACTACCTGCAGAGCCCACTTTCTTCATATGCCACCGCCAGGTCCCTGACCCAGGCTTGGTAGCGGAGGCTGTGCTGGGCCCAGGGCAGGGAACTTGTCGGGGCATCAGGGACAGGGGACCTAGAGAAGACTGAGGCCAGATGGGGAGGGGCTTCTGCAATCAGGGGCTTTGCTCCTCCCCTGTCTGCTGGGGCAGGAGTGGCTGTAGGGCTTGTGAGCCCAGAGCAGTGTGAGCAGGGGCTGGCCAATTGCCAGACCCTATCCACATGAGGTTGCAGCCTGGTGGCCCATAGACGGGCAGTTAGTGGCTGCCCCCTTCTTAGAGGGCTCATGCTCCTTGGGCAGCCAGAGCCCCCAGTGGCCCCATGCTCAGTTCTTCATTGCTCCTGCCAGGCCCTCATAAAAATCTGAGTCTGCAGCCCACCCATGGACAGGCTCGAGCTGTGGGCCCTGGCTCCTCTGGACCGAATCCCCATGACTGGTCATGGGAAAGAGGAGTCCAGCCGGATGGAGGCCTGTGACCCCCCAGTTGCCCTCAGCTTCCCAAGGAGGGGCATGGAAGTCTGTCCACACTTTAGGGTCCAGAGGGGCTGGATCTGGACAGGACCTGGTACCCACAGGTGCCCCTGTGCTCAGACAGCAACTTTCACTGCAGGGAGGCAGAGGGCAGCGAGGGTGTGGGCCATTCTCTGGGGCCAGAGCCAGACTATTCCCTGCAAAGTATCATGAACACCAAGGGCTACCTCACTGTGTCCATCCCCACATGACCCTGCGGGCAGCCTGAGGGGTGGAAACACCCATGGGCTCTGACCCCATCAGACCTGGGTTTGATCCCAGCTCCACCACCAGCCATGTGAGCCCAGGGGCCTAACTCATCTCAGAGCCTCAGTTTCCCTTTCTGTAAAGTGGGGTTCATCAGAGTGCCCATGTACAGTGATGACTGTAAAGATTAAGTGGGACTGGATCTGCAAAGCGTGCTGGCGGTGTGCACCCAGCACATGCCAGCTCCCATCTCCTCTCACTCCTTACCTCTGGGCCCAGCGCCTCAGACCCTCCTCTTAGGCCCTTGTGCCCCTTATCATCCAGACACGTGCCAGATGTTGGGCTGGGTACCAGGCAGACAAGACCCCATCTCCTCTCATCCTGCCCCACCCACGGACATGGGCATAGCGACCTCTTTCTTTAAGGAGAAGGGAACTGTGGCTAAGAGCAGTCACAGGGCTTGTCTGGGGCTGCCCAGCCTGATCCATAGCTTCCGGGTCCCCCCAAGTCTGCTGCCCCCAAGAGCACCCAGTGTGCTAACACCAACAATTCTGGAGCCCTGGGCAGAGGCAGGAGGCTTGCCAATGGGCACATCTGGGCAGACCTGGGATGCAGGGGCATAGCGGCTGCGAAGGAAGCCCTGGGAGAGTTTGAGGGGGGTTGGGGGGAGGGGCAGGCTTGTCCCCCTGCACTTCCGGAAGGCTCTGCAGTCGCCCAATCTGGAAATCCAGGTCTCCCCTGAGTTCCCTTTGGCAAGCAAAGGTGGCCAAATGGAGAGGGCTGACCAAGGCCCACCCAGAGCCGGAGCGAGGCCTAGCGTGGGGGAAGGGAAGGGAGCACCTGCCGCGCACCCTCCTCCGAGTCAGGCGCTCCGGTCGGGTTGCCTGGCTAAGTCCTTCGAAGAACCCGCGGACGGAGCCGTCTGTGCCCCAGGGAGGAACAGCGCAGGCAGGGAGTGAAGGGGCCACACGGGCTCACAGCGCCCACGTGTGATGGGCCTTCCAGGCCACACCCTGCCCAGGGTGGGAGCCGGGCAGTGCGGCTCCCTCCAGGCCCACCACGACCGCACCTGCTCCATCTCCCTTCCTCATACTCAGGGGGCCGCAGAGAAGTTGCCCCCGCCAGCCTCCTTCCTGCCCTTCTGCATCCCCAGGCCCCTCACACAGCCCCAGACAGGGCGCCTGGAGCACCCGCCCCCCACCCACCGGTCACCCAGCTCTGCCTGCTTTATGTTGAACCACGGATGTCTCTCCCGGCAGCCCCCCAGGGCTGGGGCGAGCTGCGGCAAGTTCTCCCCACTATCGGTCTCCGTCAGGTCCCACCGGCCCAGTTCCACTCCAGAAACATCTAGTGAGAGCCTTACCTGAAGCTGTGCACTGTGCTCCCACAGAGTGGTTCCCACATGGACAGCAGAATGGCCCTTCTCCATTGGTGTCCCCCTGCTTCCAGGGCCCCCCATCACTTAGAAGCTAGAGTGGGGGTGCCTTAGCAGCACTCGCCAGGCCCCAAGGCCCAGGCCGTTTGGCCCCTGCCTGCCTCTGCAGCAGCCTGGGCTGCCTGGGTCTGAGCAGGAGCCACAGTGGGAGAAGGAGGCGGGAACCTGCAGGCGGAGGTTAAGACCCTCACCCAGAGCCTTGTCCTGTCACACCGGAAGGGAAGGAAGGCCCTACATTTTCTCCAGGGCCTCAGTATAATAAAATATAGATTTGGTCTTTGTCCCTGGTTTCTGGAGCAAAGCTGCTAAAGCTCTTGGAATTTCCTGGGTGATAGGGATGTCCTCTTATTCATAAGGAACCCCTTTGACCATACCTGAGTTTGTCTCTCACAAACACAGGTACCACGGTGGCTCTCAGAGAGTTTCAAGGGAGGAAGTGGCCACTAGAAAGACCAGGCATGAGATTAGAGGGTTGGAACTTCTAGCCCCACCCGTTCCTGACCTCTAGAGAGGAGGGGGGCTGGACAGTGAGTTCCATCACGTGGCCAGTGATTTTATTCAGTCATGCATGACTGCAATAAAATAAAAAAATAAAATAAAGATTTGTCCAAAAGAAAGAAAAGAAATGGTAGGTAATGGTGATATCACACTAAACAAAACAAAAAAATCCCCCTGCCCTCATTGACCTTACATTCTAACTGTAACTTCAGCACCAAGGACAAGCTGAGAGTTATCATTCTATGGTTATTATTTGAGTGAAATTGCAAGTGGATGAATAAAGTTGCCTCTTCCATAATCAAAAAAGAAAAAAAAATCATGCTCATGTAATGAAACCCCAAGAAAAACCCGCAAACAAGGCCTGAGGAGCATCCGGGCTGGTGAACCCATGGATGTGCTGGGAGGGGCCATGGAAGCCCCACGCCCCACCCCCAGAACTTGTCCTATGTTCCTCTTCACTGGGCTGTTCATTTCTGTCCTTCATAATAAACTGTATTAGTAAGTAGTCTTTTTGCGAGTTCTGTGAGTTGTTCCAGCAAATTATCAAACCTTGGGGGAGGGGTTGGTTCGCGGGAACCTCGAGTGTTAGGCAGCCAGCAGAAGTGAGGGTAGCCTGAGGCCACGTGAGACTTGCGGCTGGCCTCTGCAGTGGGGGCAGTCCTGTGGGACTGAGCCCTTCACCTGTGGGGTCTGCCCTAACTCCGGGTAGCTAGTGCCATAATTGGATTGAGCTGTGGGACTCCCATTTGGTGGGGAGAGCTGGTGTGGGCACAGCATAGGCCTGCTTCCTTCTCTGACCTCACCTCCTCCATTCTTCCCCTCCATGGCCATGTTCAGACACACTGGAGTGTGGTCCCAGTACTGTCCGGTCCCAGTGCTGTCCTGAGGCAAGATGAATTCCCGAGCCCCGCGGAAGAAGCCAGAGGTGAGAGGGCAGTGCACCCCTCTGAGGCTGCGAAGGGTTAAGAATTACCTGGGGGAGGAGGGAGAGTGACCTGACCCAGTCCCCTTGGGGAGGACTTCCTGTGTCCAAGGGCTCAGCACTAAAGCTCGTGCCAGGAAAAGAGCTCTCCCGGTGATTGCTGTGTGGTGTCCCAGAGGACCTGCAGCTGTGGACACAGCAGCCACCCCCTGTGCATCCTCTGTGACATCCCAGGGGAGCTGGTAGTGCCTGGGGCCGGAGATGGAGCCCGCAGCTCTAACATCTGGAGCTCAGCGCAGGAATGCTGCCTGGACGACCCGGTTCAAACCCACTTGTTCTGAATTTTCTTAATAATCTGAATTTCAGGGAGCTCACCCAGTGTGTGATACTCAGAGATGCCCAGAGGAACCAGAGCTAAGGGGTCCTCCCCAGTGGGAGGACAGTGTGGGCATTGGCACAGGCCCCAGGGACCTGACACCCCTGGGCCTCCTGCCCAGAGCCCTTCACGATGCATCCTCAGCTTGACTCTTCACCCATTCGCAAAGGCTCCTGAGCATGTGCGTTCATTTTCTAGGGCTGCTGTAACAAAGTGCCCCAAACTGGGGGCTTAAACAACAGAAATTTATTTTCTCACAATCCCAGAGGCTGGAAGACCAAGATCAAAATGTCGGCAGAGTTGGTTTCTTCTGAGGCCTCTGTCCTTGGCTTGTAGACGGCCATCTTCTTCTTGTGTCCTCACGTGGTCTTCCCTCTGTGCATGTAATACGTCTGTGCCCAAATTGCCTCTTCTTATAAGGATGCCAGTCGTACTGGATTAGGGCCCACCCTAAAGATCTCGTTTTAACTTAATTACCTCTTTAAAGATCTTTTCTCCAGATAAGGTCCCATTCTGAGGTTCTGGGGTTTCAGGCTCCAACATATGAATTTGGGGGCAACACAATTCAGCCCATAACAGCATGTCAAGAGAGAAATGGATCTCAGGGACTCAGGGAACATTCTCACTTTAAAGAAGTGTTGGGATTCCCCCTTTCAGCCTGGTGGGTCTGAAGGGGAGGGTGATGGGACCACAGGGTGACCACCAGCTCTCCCCTGGATCTGCTCCTGGTCACCACGGAGGAGCCATAGTTAAGGTAAATTGAGGAATGGGGTAATGGATGCTACTCCAGTTAGTCCTGCTCTTCCCAAGACCACAGTGGACCAACCTCGGGCTCCGGCCTCATGGTGGCTGACGCAGGACTGAGGTGTCCAGCACGGCTGCACCGGGCACTGGGGTCTTCTTTATACCGATTGTGAGTCTAGAACGTGTGGAATCTTCACAATTACTTCTTGGCCAGTTACAGTTTGGCCCCACTGCATCACCTTCTCTAGCATTTTCTCGGTCTTTTGTGAAAAACACGTTTTGTTTTCTATTTCCAAACTCCCTCCGTGAGAGGGACATGCATGTGCATTCGAGAACTCAGATGCTTGGTGGGTTTTGTCCACTGAGCTTGGTGGTGGCCTGGGGACAGGACATGGTGGCAGAAATCAGGGCTATTAGAAAATCACAAAAACGTGTTTCGATGATGTTGTAAACTCTCCAGTCTATAAAGAAATCCAAATGATGTAATGGGAACACAGTCCGAGATTCCAGGCCCAAGCCCTCCAATGGCCCCCTCTGTGCCTGGGAGAGACACTGACTCCTCCAGGCGCACGGCGAGACCCGGGTCACGGAGAGAAACTCAGACGGGTCCTCTGGCGGGTAAGGGCACGATACAGCTTTGTCTCTTTTAACTTATTCAGAAATTCCACCCAAGGTTACTCATATGTGTGAGGCCTGGTCAGCAGAGTCCTCGTGACTGGCTGCAGGACTTCAGTTGTTCAGAGTGTATGTCATTCATTCATCCATTCATTCAGCTGACATTTACTGAGTCCTTTCTGAGTGCTTATTCAAACCCTGTAGCAGCGGTTCTCAAAGTGCGGCCACCAGACCAGCAGCATTAGCCTCATTAAGAATTTGAAGTTGGAAATGCAAATTCTCAGGCCCCAGCCCAGACTCACTGGGCTTTAATAAGCCCTTGTAGACAATTCTGATGCACCCTCAGGTCTGAGAACCACTGCCCTATAGCATGCTCAGTGCTGGGGATGGAGGACAAAGTGGTCCACAAGTAAGGGGGTCACAGAGAAATAAAAAGAGTGTTGAGAGTGCACGAGGGAATGAGGTGGAGAAGCAGGCATGAGCTGGGGCGGGAAGTTTGTTTTCTGTGAAACTTATAGGGAACCGTTGATTGTTTAAAGCCAGCATGACACAGTCGTGTGGGACATTTAGAAAGATCACCTTGAGAACTGGGTGGAGGGTGGATTGGAAGGGATCCAGGTGAGAGAAAGACCAGTTAGGAGGCCAGTGCAGTAATAGTCCAGGCAAAAGATGACGAGGGTCTGAATTAGGGAAAGGATGGTGGAAGGGCAGGGCATGGCTGGATTTGAGAAATATTGGGTAAGTGCAACCCACAATGCTAACTAGTTGGTGGGGTGAGGGTGAGGAGACATCTCAAACGACTCACAGATTTCTGGCGTGGGGACTGGGTGGTGGTGATGTCATTCTTTGGAGCAGGGAAAGAGGAGGTGTGAGTTTAGAGGAATTGACAAAGAGTTCAGTTCAGGACATGGTGAGTTTGAGTTGCCCATAGAACTTTCAGACTGAAATGCAGGCTGGTGCCAGAGGAGATGGGGCTGGAGATGTAGAGGGATGTGGGAGGTCTCCCTGGGGAGCATCGGGGACCAGCAGAGTCTGGGCTCAGGCCAGGCCTTATATAAGACCAGCCCCCAAGATGATTGCACTTCACTGTATTCACTCTGGCTTGGCTATAATGATGTAAAATAATCAGAGACATCCTGTGCAGAGGTCAGAGCGGGGAGAACCGTCTAAATGAGGGTGCAAGGAGGCCTCCCCATGAAGGTGGTGCCTCTAGAGGAGACTGGGAGGGAGAGAGAGGGCCCTGGAATCATCCGGTGGTCATGGCTGAAGGGATGGTTCTGCCTGCAGAGCAGGGGAGAAGGGAGCAGGTGCATTTCTTCCCCACGGCACTGCATCTGAGTGCTCCGTAGCTCCCCATGAGAGAGACAGAGAAGGGGTCCATGAAGACTTAGAAGGGGCTTTCTGACTTCAGAGCTGGTGCTCATCCCAGAAGCCCCTCCCCTGGGGGTGTCTTGGGGAAGTGGGACTCCATTTTGGGGGTAAAACTGAAGGGGCCCTTTCCACGGGAGCTGGGTCCGATAGACCTCGCAAGTCCCCTCAGCAGAGATGGGTGATTCTGTGAGTCATTCTTCAGATGACTGTACCGGGTATTAGTTGGTGAGGTGGACAAGTCATGGCCTGTCCTCACTAGACATCACTTTGCTGAGAGGGGACGTTGAGACAGCCTTCCCCGGATGGTGAGTGGTGGACTTTCAGATTTGATTCTATTTTCCTTTCATTCGTCTGCTTTTTCATTCTGGTTCTGGTTCTTGGGAGGGTTTTTGTGTGTGTGTGAGGAAGATTAGCCCTGAGCTAACATCCGGTGCCAATCCTCCTCTTTTTGCTGAGGAAGATTGGCCCTGGGCTAACATCTGTGCCCATCTTCATCTACTTTATATGGGACGCCACCAAAGCATGGCTTGACAAGCGGTGTGTTGGTCCACACCTGGGATCCGAACTTGTGAACCTCGGGCTGCTGAAGCAGAGCATGTGAACTTAACCATTACACCACCGGGCTGGCTCCTGGGAGGGGGTTTTTTGTTAAAAGGAATCACAGACTGGGAGGTGGGACATCCTGTGACTATTTTGAGGATGAAGGAGGTGGGCACAGGCAATGCCAAAGTCACTCATACAGCTTTGAGGTGTTGACTAATAAGTGACAGCAAGTGACACAAGGATGGCTCAGGGCAAGTCAAATGCCTCCCCAGGAGCCCTGTGAGGGCAGGTGCTGTGTAGACATGCAGGTGTGCGTGCATTGCAGTTCCTGACTTTGGCACCTGAGGTCTGGTGGTGATGAGTGGCAGACAGACAGACACTTGCAGCAGCAGGCAGAAAGTGTGGTGTTAGGGTGGTGCCGTGGGCGGGTTGGGATGGGCACAGAAAGTAGGTGCAGGGCTTGGGACAGTGATGCTCTCTGAGAGTTGATGGACAAAGAAGGCAGGGAAGGCCCTTCCGGGCTGAGGAGAAGATGGTGTTAAGATGTGGAGGTGGCAGGGCTCCCGGGCAGGCTTGAGGAGCTTCCAGTGGTTCATCGTGAATGGAGAGGGGAGGGTTCGGGGGTCGGCGGGCTGGGAGTGGTGAAAGATCAGGCTGGGATGAAGCAACGGCCAAACCAAGGGGACTTGCACAGTGCCCTGAGGGCCTTCGCTCTACTTAGTAGGAGACTAGAGCCCTTAAATGACTGTATGCAGGGAAGTGGTGCCATATGCACTTTAGCAAGACTGCTCTGGTAACAGTGACCTGGATGATGTGTGATGAGCATACAACTAGGCCAGAGGAATGGGTTGGGAGAGGAATAGATGGCCAGAGAGATGGTTAGGAGGTAGGACCAGCAGGACTCTGGAGCTGAATGGAAACAGCATCTCCTCATGTGAATAAACTGCTTGGAAGATTAGAGACCTTCTTTCCCTCGGTGGAAAAGGGGAGCCCTGGGGCTCCATCCCAGGAGTATGGCTCTGAAGCAGAATTTAGTCATTAAGTGACTTGCCCAAGATCACCGAATTGCAAGGAGAGCTGCTGCTCCAACTTAACTCTTGCTGACCCCATAAATCGTGATGTTTTTCACTTATTCCACAGGCTTCCCCACATTCCAGTTCTAAATTCAGCTTGACACACACACACACACACACA
The DNA here is from genome assembly GCA_031878705.1 of Tapirus indicus. Classification (NCBI taxonomy): domain Eukaryota; kingdom Metazoa; phylum Chordata; class Mammalia; order Perissodactyla; family Tapiridae; genus Tapirus; species Tapirus indicus. The sequence continues at coordinate 81,159,556 of CM062921.1, forward strand.
CACCTATATTTAATACATTAATACATTCAATAATCAACCCTGTTTGAATCAAGAGACCCATCAGTGAGGAACTCAGTCGAGGTGACCGTTCATGTCCACAGAGTCACCTGCAGCACTGATCCCCCTCCCGTAGCCACAAGAAGCCAGCCCCACTGGGCCTGGGAGTATCTCCTAGAAGGGAAAGGTGAGGGGCGGGGTCATCTTCTCAGGCATTTGGGGAGGCTACAGGTGGGCTTTAAGGCAGAAGGACATGGTTATGTTTTTCTGAGTAAGTTATCATGAGCCAATCTCCATTTCCTCTGCTAAAATGGAAGACTTGAGAATACCAATCTCACAGAGTCATTCTGGGTATGACATGGGAAGGATTAGGTTATGTGGTTGGCACAGTACCTGGCCATGGCAGGTGCTCCCGAATCAGCAGAGTTCATCAGCATCAGCAGTAGCAGCCGTCACCTTATCTCATCATCACTGTCATCGGCATCATCGCCATCATTAACCTCCCCACCTCCTTGGTTTTACAGCCTGGCCAGGCCGTCTGTGCCTGCTTGCCAGCAGCCCGTGTAAACCTGGGGACAATGATTGGGGATAACAGTAATGAATACAAATCGCTCCCCGGGCACCGCGGAAGCTGTCGTTAGCACCTCGGCCTCTCAGCACTAACTGTCCTTATTACTCCCCGTGTGGCTGCTGTCAGGCCACTGGAGGACGGGGCTTGATGAAGACAGATGACGGCCTGCTTGGGCTGGGCGTCGCCTGGGTTTACGTGTGCTAAAGCGGAGCCGAGCACTTAATCAGAACTCCGCTCTCTGCCAGAGCCGAGTAATTGGAGGCAGGTGCTAAGTGCAATTTAAATAAAATAGTTAATAAGGACAGTCGACAAGGATGTTACAAGTCCCCTGTCCAAGTTTTCAACAGTAATTTGAAGGCAACTTGGAGGCCTGAGAAAGTGTGGCTTAATTTCTTAAGTTCCTCTTCAAAAACAAGTAAAATTAATTCCTTTTTTCAAGCTTATTTGTTTTCACTTTTGTGATTTAAAAATGGGATGGTCAGAAGCCCAACAAGCATGTCTGTCTGGGATCATGACGGCCCACGTCACTCAGCGTGTGAAGGACTGAGCGTGGGGCCGTCACGGCACAGGTGTGAGCTCCAGCAGAGGCTGTTCTCCTGCCTCACCCGACCCCGCCAGAGCAGCTCCCCTCCTGAGGGATGAGCACACCTGGCCTTGAGCCACAAAATGAGGGCCATGGGTCCCAAACTGAGGAGCCTGATCTTTCCCCACTACTGTCCAGCCCATCGTCCAGCCCATGTCTGGAGGATGTGACATAGGAACGAGAGGAAGGAGGTAAGGCCCAGGATGTGTCCTTAGGATCAGAGCATTAAGCTTCAGGCCTTAAAAACAAAAAAGATTTCTGAGACCCCAAGCCCCCTGTCAGACTAGCAGGTATGCTGGAGCCCACCTGCGTGCTGGGGGTACAGGCCATGGGCTGTGCACCATGCAGCCACCCCTCTGAAGGCCACTCTCAGCTCCCACTTGCGTGACCCCACCCCAGGGTCATCCTGCTCTGGGACAAAGGCAAATCACCACAGACTCACATTCTCTGTTCCTTGACTTGGCCTCGTCCCCTCCAGGCCCTCTAGTGATTGGGTCCCCCCATCTCCTCCTGGCTGGTGCCTGTGGGTCAGGCTGCCCACCTTCAAGTTGACTGGCTTCCAAGCTCACCCCTCCTGTCCTCACTGTTCCACACACAATTAAAACTCCACTTTCATTTCTAGAACCCACTTGACAGTCCAGGGATTTAAATGCGTTTCCTAAGAAAGCAGGAGTTAGCTCAAGAAGCTGTCCTGGGGCCTGAGAAAATTCGTTGGAGGGGCTCTGGCTGGGGAGCCAAGTAGGGGTGGGAGTCAGGACAGCCTGAGGTTCTAGAACAAGTGGTGTTGCTCCTTGAGAGGCAGTGTGGACTAGGGGGAAGGGCATGGGTCTGTTAGGTCCAGGGGAGCTGGAGTGAATTCTGGATCTGCCTTTACTATTTGTAGCGCTTTGAATGGGCCACTCATCTGGCTTGAAATGGCCACGCTCCATTTCTGCACAGCCTTGGGTTGACTTCAGTAGAAATTGAGTTTATTGGAAGTGATCAGGCGACTCACAGAGAAGCCTCGAGCACAGGCTTGGAGAACAGGCAGGAATCAAGGCAGGCGTGGCTGCCAAGGTCAGCTGGGAGGATGGGGACCCAGGCCACTGCTGCTGCCATGCTGGCACCACTGCCCTGGGCTGCCACCTCCGCCCTTGAACCCTGGTGGAGCTCACTGCTGGATGGCAGAGTTTAGGGGATGTGGCCAAGTGGGCACAGAGGACAGGAAGCTGGATGAGCCGTGTCTACCCTGCTCAGTTCTGTAGTGGTGGCTGCACCCTCAGTCCCCCAAGACTCATGCCAAGGTTGGTTCTCCAAACATGGAAGGGCGTTTAGAGGTCTGGCAGCCAACAAAGAGAACAAGAAGCAGCCCAGTGCCAATTCATCTGCCTTCCGAGGAATCCTAGGGATTAAAGATAAGGTCTGTTGAGTTCCTGATGTCTAGAAGGCCCTCAGCTGAGTAATCACAGGCCCTGCCTCCAGCAGCTTCTCTGTAGCCGCCATCAGCTTCCTTGTGCTGAGTCTGCCCAGGGAGAAGACCTCTGGTGGTCCCAGGGAGAACCCCTGGGACATGTGGTCCGGCCTTACCCACCGGCTCAGGCCCCAAACGAGAAATGACTGCATCTGAGAGAGGAGGAAGAGGCTGATTGACTGATTGACTGTTATATCACAAACCTGAGGGGAAGAGGAGGGAGCTGGTTATCTGGGGGATAAATCTGGGATCTTGGGAGATAACAGGGAGAAGGTCACTGGTCTTTTGCTTTTAATCAGGATTTCCATGGAGAAAGGCTGAAGTCTGTTAGTAGACATCCTGCTGGTTTGGAGGCCGTAGTTCTAGCTGCCCTTGCAATAGGATCAAGGTGACAGCTCACCCTCGGCTTCTTCTACCAAAGATGTGAAAGAAAGACAAGTGCCGAGAGTCGGGTCTTCAGAGTCGGGTGGATGTCTGCCTCCCCTCCTTACCTGCCTCGGGTTCTACTTGAGTTTGCCAGGCCCCAGAGGCTTCTCTTTACATGGAAATCAGGGTCTATTGCCAGGGACATTATGAGGATACAAGACAACGATTTTTGCAAACTTCCTGGAACAAAGGTTGGCAAACTGTCTCAGAAAAGGGACAGATAGTAAATATTTTGGGGTCCGTGGCCATATGGTCGCTGTTGTAACTACTCAGCTGGGGCAAGGTTGGGGTGGAGCCCCTGTGGTCACAAGAAGGACTTAAGCAAGTGTGGGAGGCAGAGGGAGAGGTGTGATCAATACCTGGGGATGTTCTTTCGCCCCGAGTGCAAGGACATGAGCTCAGTCAGTCACTCAGATGACCCCAGGTCCCCACCTTGCACCTGCCTTATTGGGGACAGGAGCGGAGAAGGATCACATGGACGGAGTTGACACCTTCAAAGAGCTCACAGTCTAGTGGGCCGAGAGCATGGGAAACAGAAAGCAGTAGGAGAAGCTGGGCAGGGTTACATTTTGTGTTTTCCCTGTATGTTTGGCTCTTTTCCATTATTCAGAATCATCCTTGAATTTTAATCTGTGTTTTAAATGACAGAGGTATAGACACTCAGAACTGTCCTAAATGTCCCGCTAGGTCATAAATGTGCTGGGATCAACATGAGAATATCCCCCCAGGGCTCCTCCCTCCCTCCCGCACTGACAGCAGAGGACTGTTGAAGACGGACGGCTGCTGAGGGTGTTCACAGCATGCGGCCGAGCTCCCGCAGCCACAGCCTCTGTGACCTGGGTGCTGGGCCCAGGCACTTGGTTAAGAAGATTTGTCATCCCTGAGGCACAGCAGACTGTGTCACTCTTTTATCATGGTCTCACGGGCCTTGGCAATGAAGGCTTCCTTAGCCTGCAGCCCCAGCTGGGCTCTTTGACATCCCATTAGCAGGGGGACCGAGAATGGAGGAAGTCTAGTCCCCTCCCTGATGCTTGACCCCAGAGTCTTTAATTAGCGCGTGACACCAGTGGTCCATAATTTCCGCCCAAGCTCTCTTTGATTTCCCCAGCACAAACATGGCTCGGGGACCACTGATAAGGGGCAGAGGGGACAGGCAGAAAGCCCAGCAGTTCTCGCATACACAGCCAAGGCATTGCACAGCCAATGTTGCTAATCCCTTAATGAGAGCCTGGTGGCTGCCGAGGGCAGGGGCCGGGGAAGCGAGGGATGGAGGAGCACAGCCTGGGCTGTACAGAAGCCCCAGGAATGCCTGAAGGAATAACCCAGGAAGCCCCAGGAATAACAAGCCAGGCAGCTGCTCCCGCCTCTTCGAGATGCTCATGGAAACTTGCACTAATTATAGACAGAGCAACGTGGCTCTGGAAAGGAAGCTCTTTTTGAAATCTCCTGGCCTCTAGTGATAATATTTTAGAGCTGTGACATTAACATAAACAGTCCATGGTAGGTGGGCAGGGTGAGAATGTGCCGGCCAGCACGGCCCCTGCGCCCAGGCCTGCCAGATGGACGCTGACGGGAGGATTGTCTGGCCCGCGCACCACGGCCTGCTAGTAATACGACCACTCGCTATGGCTGGAGGTTTAAATTTCACCATTTCATCAGTTCTCAAGACGGCTTGCAAGGCACACGTCACCACTTGCGTGTGAAAGATTAGAAAGCCTTCTCTTAGGCCCATAAGACACGTGCTGAAGGTCACACAACTGAAAGGGGCAGAAGTGGGATTTGAACCCAAGATTGTCTTGTTCCAAAAATGCACTGAAGAACCAAGTTGACGGTGTGGCTGTTCCAAATCCTGAGAGTGGGCTCAACGCAGTTGATGGATCCACTGGCCAGGCCAACTTCGGTCCTCGTTGTTCCTGTCTGCTCTGCATCCCCTCACCCCCTGCACTGTCCATTGGTGCTGGGCCAGTCCTCATCAGGCCAGCACTGTAGGTCAAGCCCCACTCTGAGTGACAGGTGACTGCTGGCCCGAATCTCCCACAGGCCCAGCATCCTTGGCCAGGCCTGTGCTGTGGAACTGGAGTGGCCACTCTTCCTGTCAGTGTGGGTTGATAGTGTGAGCCTTTCCCCAGCTGTGGGAGACTGCCCTCTTCCCTCCCTTGGAGCCGGGTCCGTTTCCCCAGAGCTGCCCCGTAGTCACGCTGAGCACCTGCCTCCACCCACACATGGGCGTGGATGGACATGTGGCCTACCCTCCCCTCTACCCATCCTTCTTCCTGCCCCTCTGCCTACTCAGGGGGTAGGTGCTGCTCAGACCCGAGCCCAGTCTGCCTGTTTGGGCTCTGGATGGGGGCCATGACCACTCTCCCTGGGCCCCAGGGAACTCCCTCAGCTGAGTCTGGAAGCTGGTGAGATGTTCCATGGGATCTCCATCAGGGACCTCTGATTGCCCTCGCTGGGCTGATGAGAAGGGAGGAAGGCCCGGGGTGGTCAGCCCCATTGCTGGGGCCCCATGGGGCTGGGGAGAAGGAGAGAACTGTGCACAGAGCAGAGGCGATTCCTTTAAGAGGAAAGATGGAAAAGACTCAGGACTCAACTCTCTATTCCCTTCTTCTGCTTTTATTTTTTAAATTAAACTTTATACACATGTGTGTATTTATTTAATATCTTTCTTCTCCCCCCCAAGAACAGGGCCCCTGCTCACTGCTATACTACCTGGTCTTAGAGCAGTGCCCCCGGCCTGGTGCACACTACATGCTCAACACAGAGTTGTAGAGTAAAGGGTAGGAGGGGGGGGAGATGGAGGGAGAGAGGGAGGAAGGACTCTCTTCAAAGGTGGAGGGCCAGCATGTTGTCATTTAGAGTGAGGTGTAAAGACCCACAGACCTGGGCTGACGTCCTGGCTTGGGGACACGGGCACTTGCTGTCAGGGGCTGACCTGGAGTGTGGAGGCCCTGACAAATGTTTGTTGAATGAGTGAACAAACAACCCTGAAAGGTAGGTGTTGTCATCCCCAATTTGCAGAGCAAGAAAGTAAGGTTGCCAGGTCATTTCCACAAGATCACAGGCCCACCTGGGAAACAGGTGTATACTTCCCACGCACAGAAGTTGTATTTTATGGCAATCTTTCCTACATCTTACATTTTGCATTTTATTTGGCCTTTAAGAAGTTAACTCGTTTCTTGTTAATAAACAAACTAAAAGTATATTTAAAAATCTAAGCTCACTTACGAAACTAACACTTACTCCTGTTGAGTTCATAGCACCCAGATGACACAGGATTTTAGGTTCTTTTTTGCATAAAGTTATCATCGAAATTGATACAGATTATGGAACTGTGTTTATTTTTTAAAAGCAAATTTGCAACCGCAGGTTGTTTGCTGAAAAATATTTTCACTTATCAAGACACTTTGGCTTCACGAAGTGAGGTGGATGTCATGTCCCAGGCACCAGCTTCCTCATAAAGCCACTCATAAAGTGCTGGTAGAAGTCCTTTTACTGCACTGAGACGACATCTGGATCTGAAATCCTCTCTCAAGAGGAGATCCCACCCTGCTGGTCAAATTTAAAAGTGCTCCGAGCACCTGCTGTGAATTTTCAATAGGGATTCACAACAGCCTTTTCAAAATTGAAATGAATTTTTAAGGCAAAAAACATTTTCAGTATGGAGCTGTGTATACAACACCGAGATATACGGTCACTTCTGATGAAGTTGCCAAGTATCACTTACTTTAAGAAGTATGGTAAGATTTTAGAACCTGAGGCTGGACAAAGATGCTTCTGTAGCCGGCCTTGTGCTTTACAAAAGGACAGAGCTGAGGCCTGTCAGGAACTGCAGACAGGCCGCTGGAGGACAGTGGCAAAGAGGGCTTTGGACCTAGGGATCGTCCAGGGAGACTCAGGCTGAAATTGGCCCATAACACAGGCCTAGAAAATAAGACCAACCGTATGTATGGCATGTCCTGGTGTTAGTTACTTCTTAGGCAGAAACCATGCAAAGCAGACAGGCTTGGAGCCCAGCCCTGTAGATCCAGAGGTGTTGTTACGATGTCGTGTTGTAAAAGAATTTACAGAACAGCAAGGATGGGTACAAAGAGTAAGAAGTTTATTAGAAAGATACACGCCATAGACAGAGCGGGCATGCTCCAAGGCAGGAGCTGCCCTGAGCGGTTCTGCCATTGCATCTTCTATATTCCTGTTTTGGGTAGGGGGTCCCTCTGCACAGGGCAGAAGTAAAAGCAAAGGCAACTGTGAGTCAGAGCAGAGCAGCCAGGGGAAGAGCGGCGGGGCCACAGCTTCTGTAAATCAAGCAGTTCGGTCCCCCTACAGACAGTCAAAAGAGGTTCAGGAAACTTGCGGTTACCTAAGCTATCTTAAACTTTAATGCAGCATGAAATTTCTATTAGTATGTTATATTAACTATATGCTAGCAATGTCCCAGCAATGTTCCCCTTCCCCCCCTCCCCACATGACCCTCCTATTCCCTTGCAGTGCCAGATCCCTATGCTAACCTGCCTGTCTCAGTATCTGGCTCAGAGAGGTTGGGACACTCACCCAAGATCACACAGCTTCTATGTGGGCAGGTGGGATTCAACCCCAGTTCTAACCATTTCTACTCCCTCCATCACCCCAAAGTTTCCAGTAACAAACCATTGTCTCCTCAGTGAGGCCTACACCTCCAGGGTGTGCTGGGAACTGGAGAGAGCTGTGCAGAAGGACAGAAGGAGCAGCAAAGCACCTCCAGCCTGAAGATCTGCCTTGCCGCTTGGCCCAAGGCCTTGGTCCCAACATGGACACTGCCTCCTGCTATTGCCTCCTGACCCTCCCTCAGGGGGGTGTGCACTGCACTCACAGGCCCCAGGGGCTTCTGACGCAGCCGGTGGGGTCCTCTCACAGACGAGCCCCAGTGTGTGTCCAGTGCTTCCCGGGCGCCAATGGTCTTTCGCTGCATTGCGTAGGTATCGGGGGTCGTACACCCAATGTCAGGGGGCTGGGGAGGTGACGTAAATTCATTCATTTGACAGATACTTATGAAGCCCTCACTATGTCCCACCCACTGTTTTAGGCTCTGTGCAGACAAGAGACAAGAATCTTAGCCCTTTGATAACTTACACTGTGGAGACACTATGGCCCAGGGGTTACCTGCACAGACCCTGGGGCCAGACAAGCCCAGATTGAAACCTTGCTCTGCTATTTAGCGGCTGGTCATTTGGGGCAAGCCACTTAGCATCTCTGGGCCTGGGTTTCCCCATCTGTAAAATGGGGACCTTAGTAGGACCTGCCTCATGGGAGGTGCTGAATGATCAAATGAATTAATATGTGGAAAGTACGTAGAGCAGAGCCTGGGCCACGTAAGCACCATGGAGGCACAGTGTGTTGCTACAGGGGGAGGACCCGCAGCAAGCAACACAAATGAGTCAAATTCGTGCTGTGTGTGCTGAGAAGGGCCACGGAGGAAATGGTAGGGCAGGGGAGGGCAGTGGGGAGGGTGTGTGCAGGAGGAGAGTCAAGGAAGGCCTTAGGTTTGAAGGATGGAGGGACGAGAACGTTCCTAGAAATGGGCACAGCACACACAGTCCTGCAGCCTCTGCCTAATGTGATCTATCTGTAAAGCCGAGCTGTATCATTTTCTTTCTTCGTTTTAAATTTAAAAAAATAGGAGCACACACACCTGTCCTGCACCCCACAATTGCTTCCTGCCACCTCCGTGGAGACGCCCGTGTGGGAGGAATGGCCCCCGTTCTCACAGGTCACCCAGAGGGGCTCAGCTGAGGAGCTGCCTCCTGGGGGCTCTCCCTGCCCCAGTCTGGGTCAAGGGCTCCCCCATCCCCTGTGGCTCCCTCACTGATGCATGGCAAGTGCATTGGTCACTCTCTCCAGACACGGAGTCCCTGAGGGCAGGCCCAGGTGGCCATCCTCACTTTGTACTCCAGTGCGTGAAGGAGACCCTCAGTCTGCCTCCCGTGCAGTTTTCCCTGGAAGACGCCCTGCTCGGTGGCAGCACTGTCCCTGAGGTGGCCTTCAGAGGCTGCTTCCCGAGCCAGTGAACAAACGGTTCATCTAAGTCCCCAAGGCCACGGAGGCGGGCTGTTCTCAGGATGACAGCCCAACTTCGCCCTGTCCCCAGAACACCTGCAGCCAGTCCCCAGCTGCTCTCAGAGCCTCAGCCACCACATAGACATGCCCGGCAGGGGCCACCCTCTCCCCTCGGCCCTGATTAGAATTCCCAGGAGTGCAGGACTGCAGGGCCCTGCGGGACAGGCACCCTCACGGCGGAGTCGAGATCGGCCCTTCCAGCCTCGTCATTGCCACGTGCACATTTGGGGCACTATTAAGGACGGCGCAGTATCTCCTGCAAGCCGCTGCCCGCTGGACTTCAGAGAACCCACGTGGATTTTCCTCTTTTTAATCACATTTGGCAGTTTGCTCCATCTCCGCTCAGCCCTGGCAATTAGTGACAGGTGCCTCTGAGCAGTTCGCCCAGAGCCCATCACCAGCATCCCTGGAAGAGAAGGAAAATAATGTGTTCCCCCTTCCAAAAATTGTGTGTAGAGAAAATAGGCCGCATCATAGATGTCAGCCAACTCCCTTCAGTTTGGTCGGTCTCAAAAGAAGTGAGAGAGTGCAGGGGCTCTCCCCCTGGGTAGGAGGAGCGAGACAAGAGCCTGGAAACTTGGCACAGACGCCCTGATCGCAGCTCTGGCATGGAGCCCACTTGGCAGAGGACGGGGGGACGCTTTCCAGTGGTCTCCACGTGGTTCCCTCTGCTTAGCTGAGGCCACGCACACGTGAATGCAGCACAGGCAGGAGTCACGACTGCCAGGGAGGCTGCACCCCCTCAAGTCACTGGGTACTTTCTGGCATTTTCTGAGCACCACTGCATGCCGGGCACCCACAGATGGTACTTCCTATGGTCACTGGTGACCCCGGAGGAGCAAAGGAGGACCCCCGGTTCTGCCTGGTCCGGCCCACATCACGGAAATGGACCCAGATGAGCACACTCACCAGTTACGTGACTGCTGTCCCTCCGGTGGCCTCCGGGATCGTTCCGGGTTCAGAATCCGAAGTTCTCATGTGGAAGTTTGGGTTCCGTGGCACCCACCCTCTGGATGTTAGGGACCACCCACACAGCTGGAGGCATTTTCACTGTTGGACCCAGGCGTTTGGCATCAGGGAAGTGCCCCGCATCAGTCACTCCACCTTGTTTGGAGAAATTTGGGTTGTCATGTTAAATACTTTTCATATTCCCAAGGAAATTGGAATAGATATACTGGGCTCCGTATCCTGTGCCTGAAGTTTCCTGTGTGTTGTATGGGAAGTGGGGATCCTGGGCTGGGGGGGGGCCCAGAACCCCCAGCAGGCTGCCTCCCGTCCACGGCCACCAACACACCCTGCCTTTGCCCCCGATCTGGCTGTGGGACCGGGCGAGAGTGCAGCCCAAGGCCACAGCCTGTCTGGTGGAGAGCGGGCCTGGGGAGTGGGAGGACAGAGCAGCCGGAGGTTCTGAGCAGGGATGGTATGGATCCTGGGGGTCCTGCTGCCCAGGCAGAACCCCTGGCCCAAGTGTGACCCTCCCATGATCCCTGGGGGCCCTGACATCCTGGAAGCAGTAGCTGTCCTGGGCACCCCCTATGATGAAAATGTGTCCCCGGATGAGCCTCCCTCCAGCTGAGTTCAGAGAAGAGAGAGCTGTCAGGGCCTTGGAGCCCTGCACTGGGGGTTCAAACCAAAGCTGCCGATCCAGGAGGGGGCGTCCAACAAGCAGGGCCAGGCAGAGCGCCCCTCCTCACCTGAGCTCCTCACTGAGCTACGTGCCTGAGGAAAAACGGCCCACCTCCGCATGGGGGCTGGGAGAGGGGGAAGGAGGGGGTGCGTGTCTTATGGCACCACAGTTTAGAAGGGACTCTGATCCCTTGGAGCACATCCACACAGGGGCCTCACGGGAGCACTGGAGGTCCGTGGAAGGAGCACAGTGACCCTGAGATGAGGAGGTTTGGGAGGCTGAGAGGATGAGGGGATAATGTGGACCTTGTTGCTGTGAGTGGCCCAGGGGCGTGCACACACCATTCACAATGCCCCCACCACTGACCAGTCACATCTCCCCTGAGAGGAAGGTGACTTTGCCCTTCACTGGGCACACACTTCTGTTGGCCTGCCGGCCTTCCCCAGGAAGCCAGAGTGTCTCTGAGAGAGCAGGAATCCCATTGCAGTGTCCTCTGGGAGCCATCCTTTCCAGGTCCTGCTTGATCACTCTGGTTGTGTGGCCTGTGAACTTTCATTCTACCTCCTGGGAGACAGCAGCCATCAGACGTGGCCACAGCATGGCACAGGACTCTTTCTAGAACCTGCTCAATCCTTTGTCTCATGCTGCCCTCTTTTTTCTCTTATTCCCACTGATGCCTTTCTGCTTTGACTAGAGTGGTCTTCCTTCCCCACTGCCTCCTCCCAGGGTCTTTCCGTCCTCTTGGGCCTCTGCTGTCCTCTCCTGGATAACCCTCTACTTCTCAGGATGGGGGGCGTGTGGGTGGGTCCTCCCAGCGCTAAGACTCCAGGGTGGCTGAGAACATCCCAGGCTGGATCCTCCTCAGAAGATGCTCTGGGGCTGGGTGGAAGGGGAGCTCTACCTCCCTCTGCACGGGTCTCCCTGCCTCTGTGGGCTGTGGGAACCGGGATCCCTGCAGGGCTGCAGAAGGATCGAATCCAGCCCAGGCCCTGCCAAGGGTCAGGCGCCAGACTCAGCATCTGCAACTCCAGGCACCGAGTCCTGCGTGGCTCACCTCCCCTTCTCCTCCAGAACATTTTGTGGTCCAGAGCACCGACCACAAAAGGAAATGGGTTCTGAGAGGCCCAAATTGACTCTGGGCAGCCCCCCTGAGCATACACTGGGCAGAAACATCCAGTGGGGGAGCTGGGCTGGAAGAAGGAAGAGGAACCAAAGATGAAGAGAAACGGGGACAGGGTCTTAGCAGGGTAGCCCCAGAGTAAGGAGAAGCCTGGTGATCGGCTCCTTCATCGGTCAGTGGGCATGGGCTGTGTGAGCAGGTGAGGCGAGCTCACAGGTCCTGGGAACCGGCCCCACCCAGTGTATGCATGCGCACACCCACCTGGGTGTCAGGCCTGACAGGAGGGACCCCTTCAGAGGGACTTCAGCAGGTGACACCAAGCTCTTGAAACTTGTGTCCTGAGGCTCCAAGGACCACAGCGGGCATGGCCTGCGAGTGGCAGGGTCTTCATGTGACCGTGGGTTCAGGGAACATGAGGAGCCAGTGGGGTGGCCAGTTTGTAGCATGAATAGGGAGCAGGCATGGGGAGGCCACGGACAGCAGGACAACGGGTCTCTCCAAAGAGGTCTGGGGGACAAGAAGCCATACTGCTAGCGGGGTCTCTGCATCGTCTCCCAAAGAGCATCATGGAGGGCACCTGTGTGTTCAACCCTGCCCCCATGGCCCTCCGCCAAGCCTCTGCTGAGGCATCTTGGCCCTGCCGAGGGGCTGGGTGTGAGGAGAGGAGACCCTGGGTCTCCAGCAGGACCTCTCAGAGGAAGAGAGAGGCTGGAAGTCCTGGGTGGCCCAGTGGGGTGGGGGGAGTAGAGCAGAGAGGTGGGAATCAGCATGGGGACGCTCTGGCCAGCAGCAGTTGGGGGAGGGGTCAGGACAACTCAGAATATTGTTCAGGACACACAGTGCCAGACCCAGCCCTGCAGGCCAAAGGGCCGGGGCCTTGGGCTGAGCAGAGAACACATCCCGCTGGGCCCAGAGCAGCCAGAATGGGGCTCCCATGGAAAGGGGAGAGATCAGCCCACTCTCCCCATTTAGGGGTATCTGAGTCTTGTGAAAGCTCAAATTTGGGGCAAACAGACTCTGGGGGGACGGCAGTGGAGGAAAATATGGTAGAAGGACTTGCTGGAATCAGGTTCCGCTCTTGGGCCCGGGCACGTGTTTTTCCCTCTTCCTTTCCACGTGGGCCCTCCAAGCTTGCTTTAGGGAGGAGGGCATGAGGAGACAAGGTGGAAAAAGGACTTGTTGCTTGTCTGGGGTCACACAGAGGCTTGGAAGGGGCCCAGTGATGGGGACTTAGCTCAGTGGGACCCCAAGCCCCATGCAGGCCATGGCGTCTCTAGGCAGTGGAAGGAGACGGTCTGAGGGCTGAGGGGTCTGTGCTCACAGAAAGGGCCCCCACCAGCCAGGATCCCGGCAGGCCTGCATGGCCCTCCTGCCTCCCTCCTCTCCCCGCCAGCCCTGGCTGTGCTCTAGACATGACACAGTGCCAAGCCAGGCTGCTGCTGCTGTCGAGGCAAAAAGCGTAGGTGCGGTGCGGCTGGAAGGCGATGTGGGAAATTTCTGCTTGAGGGGAGCTGCTCAAAGAGGCCAATGGGCCCCTGGGTACCAGGCCTTGTTTGCCCGCTGCCTCCTCTGGGGTAGGGCCTGCCTGGCTCCAGCAGCCGGGACATGAACAGTGGTCCTGCTGGCTGCCCCGTCTCACCCCTGGAGGTGTGGCCCTGGCTGCCGGCCGCTGCCCTCCTGGAGGACCAGAGTCCCCTGTGAATGCCATTCCTTTGAAAGGCTCCTGGGAAACTGGGCAGTGCGGCCTGTAATCTTCATGCTTCCCGCCTGCCTCCTTCTCTGCAGAGCTCGGAGCTCGGGGGGTGAGGATAGTGTTCCGGGGGACTGGGGAAGAGAAACAGGGTGTGAGTCCGTCCATGGGTTTGAGGAGAGAGGGCCATATGTGGGGTGTGTAAAGCGGGGTGCACTGTGCAGGTGAGGGACGCTGTGGGGGTGTCTGTGAGGCTGTGGCAGGAGGCCGTTTCCAGGGAGGGGTGCTGCGGGGTGCCCGGAGGGTGGACGTGTGAGGGAGCAGGAAGCCATCCTCAGGGCGGTCTCAGCACCCAAGGCTGTGACTGCCGCTGTGAGGAGTCTGGACTTTCTCAAGGAGGGGGGGCCCTGGAGGTGGGGAGAGTCAGCAGGAGTGAGTGGAGGCTGGGGCAGTGAGCAGGATGGGTGGGTGCAGGAGACTGTAGAGGCAGGGCACCTGGCTGAGCCACTGGGCGCTTGTCCTGGTGGGGCTATGAGGACCCGGGCCAGGGCCCTGCAAGAGGGGGAAGGGGCAAGGGCCAGTGCAAGGGGGTGGAGACATTGGAGGTCAGCAGGACTCCGTGGCAAACTGAAGATTATGAGTGAAGGCCTGCCAGGGTACCCCAGACGAGGTGAGTCTCGGGCAGTGTCTGCATACAGTAGGGGCTTTTGAATTTGTTGACTGACTGAGTGACTGGTTTGTTGGTGGCACCAGTGGGCAGAGGGGGTCCTCAAGAGAGGTGTCAGTGTGTGTGTGAGACAGAGAGAGAGAGAAATGGTGCATGCAGTGCATGCACATCCTGTACCCCCCACCCCTGCACTCCCCGGTCTGGTCCCCACTCTGTCAGTCCTTGCAGCAAAGGACACCTGTGCGTGAAGCTGCATTGTCAGCATTACCAGCAGGGGGCGCAGTGCCACCGAGTGACCTGGAAACCCTTCCAACAGCTGGAACATGTATTTTTACATTTTTGAGTGGGTGTCCGTCTCTGGCATGGCTTAGATGATAATCTAGCCCCGGTCCTAGCCGACAAACCGTCTCCACTTCAACACCTCCCGTGCTAACAATACCCCAGGATGTCACACCCAGGGCGGCCTGGGGCTCCTGACCCCTCAGCCCCACTCAGCCCTGAGAAAAGCACACACAGTCCCTGAGGAGACGGCATCTGAGCCAAGTGTGAAAACAAAGTCAGAGGAAGGGAAGGTGTCCCCGTCCACACAGCAAGAGCCAAGTGGAACGTGGAGCCCAGGAGACTTCAACCAGGGGCTTCTCCCAGAGCCCTGGGTGAGGTGCCCAACACAGACGGAAGCCTATGTCCTCGCAGGCTTTGTGGCCCCAGGGCCTCCCCGCAGGGGGTGGCTTGCTTGGGAGTGGGGAATAGTGGTCTGGGGTGTCATCACAGGCAGGGCACAGGGCCCCTGGGAACAGCTCCTGGGACCCTCTGTCAAGGCAGAGGCCCCAGGAGGAGCCACCTCGTCTCTGCTCAGTCATGTTACTCACTGTACTGTGAGCTCGTACCACATGAAGGGTGCTCTAGCAAGGCAAGGATGGGTGCAGAGTGGCCCAGAGGAGGGGTTCAGCCAGCCTGGGTTGTTAGGAGGTTGCTGGGCACAGCTTCCAGTGGAAGGTATGTCTGAGCCGGGTTCTGAAGGATGAGTAGGAGTTGGTTGGGCCAAGATGGCAGTGTTGCACACTCTAGGCCTGTGTTACACAGGCAGGAAGTGGGAGCCAGCTGGGTGGGGGCAGGTGGTAGAAGGCCCACAGGTCCATGTCAAGAGTTGAGGCAGACCAGCCTCTGTGGGGTCCTCAGGCAGCTGAACTCACACATGTTGGACCCCAGGGCCAATGGCAGACTGGGGGAGGGGAGTTCGTTCTAGGGCAAGAGAGCTCAAGGGGCCGGGGGTCGGTCCTTGCAGCCAGCTGGTGTTTCTAGACTGGGTGTTAAGACCAACCAAACTCTCAAATCTGGGCTCCTCCAGGGACAAAGAGCCCAGCTTCTCTGGAGTTGGGGATTCCATTTGTAAAGTAGAAATGAGAGGGGCACGGGGGTGACAATAACCTCCTGCAGGGCAGTCGTGAGGGTTGGATGAGCTGATATTTGTAAGCCCATCGGAGGCCTCACACAGAGCAGGTTCAATAAGTGTTGACGAGTAGTAGTATTATTCCAGGGTTCCGCAGGCGGGGAAGCTGGTAGGGAACTGAAGTCGGTCATCTAATGTCCCTTTTTGTCTGGCACGAGGTAGGTAGTGTTGCTATTTTATGGATGTAGAAGCGGGTCAGCCGAACTAAGTCACCGGCCCAGGCCATAGTTCAGCAAAGCTGGGAACTGGCCCAGACACATCCGCCTCTCGCCACCCGAGGGGCAGGGCCATGCTGGGGCTGGCTGTGTGCAGGCCGGAGCCTCCTGGAGGGCCGTGGGACTCGGCCCCTGGGGGGGGGTGCTCTGACCTGGTGGCCTGAGTGGAGACAAAAAGTAGCTGTGTTTCAACATCATCTTCGGTAGTGTCAGAGAAGGGGAAAGACACCCAAGCAGGCGTGTCATCGGAGGCTGGCCCTCCTGGGACTCCCTGTGGCTTGGACCACACTACTGCCTCTGCTTTGTTGTGGTCAGCCCTGCAGGGCATGAGGCAGGAAGGGTGGCCCAGGCTCTCTAGGCCAAGGACAGGCTGACCAGCCTGGAGGCTGCAGACTGCAGTGGGTCCCCGAGTGGGGATCATGTGAGTTCCTTGATGGCTGGGGGCGGGTGGGAGGGGGCGGTGGACAGAGCATGTGACTCAGGCGGGGGCAAAGGAGACATGTGGGACCTGTGAGGAGCCCCCTGCTGGCACTCAGGGTGGCTGGAGGTTAGGGAGTGGGTGTTAGGGGACACCAAACAGAGGTCATAAAAAGTGGTGTGCAGGCCAGATTTGTCCTGTCAATGTATTTTATCTGGCATACAGAGTGCTTCTCAAAATATGTTTAATTAAGTCCCAACATTCTCATATAAAAATCCAGATTTGCAGTTTTTCTTGAAAAATTGGAGCATCTGGCCTCACTGTGTGAAAGGAGAGTGGTTGCCTAATCTAGCTGGTGAAACAGTTACCACAGACCCCACCACTCTCTATAGTGTCCCCTTTCACTACATATGTTCCCTGCCTGGGCCCTCTAGGCCACTCTGTTAACAGTCCCCCACCATTGATGGAGATGCCCTCCACGAACCCTTGGCCCCTTGCCCATGACCCTCAATCTGGCTATGATCCTACTTGCTCTAGAGAGGAGCATGGGGGATGTGACAGGCACCCAAGGTCACCGGTCTCAGCAGACTGGAAGCAGAGGCAAGACTGAGTGTGGGGAGCTGGCAGAGAGGGCTCCCCATCCCTGGAACCACTGACTCAGAGGGCTTGGGCTGGGAACCTGGTGGGAGCAGCCACCACAGGACCCAGGGGGCTTCAGGTGGGTCAGTCTCTGGCTTCTCTTAGGCTGGGAGAGAGAAGGCTGGAGCTGACTTGTCCCAGTCACACGGCCAGCACAGGAAAACTCCATCCACCCTGAGGGAGATGAAGGGAAAGGGCAAAATGAGGCTCCTGAGATTTCCAGAAGCTTCCAGACAGACCACAAGCTTCCAGGATAGACAGCAGACATCCAAGCAACTGTTCTTTACCCAAAGCTGAGGCGGAGGGGGCGGGGAGCAGGCACACACTCTGTGAGGAGCAGGGATGGCTCCATGGTGTCCAGACTTAGCCTGAAGGTGGCGCAGGACGAGGGGCAAGCACTGGGTCAGGCTCGGCTGAGTGATGGGGCAGGACCCACCCTGGCAGGCCCCCAGGTGGCCTTGGGCACAGAGCAACTGCTGCCAGGGAAAAGTGAGCCTGGGGGTGGTGGTGGGGGCTGGAGATGGGGGAGAAAGACAGAGAGAGATAGAGAGGGAGACGAAAGAGAGAGATGGAGCCAGAGACAGACAGAGACAGAGAGAGACAGGGAGAACTAGATTAAGAACGAGATAGAGAGGGAAGCTGGGTGGCTGTGATGGAAGCAGCTGGTCCCCTTGAGGCCTGTGGGTTCTAGCCTGACTTGGGACCAGCTGAGTGCCCACCCCCTCCCCTGCAGACCTGACCACCCGTCATTACCTCCCCCCTCCCAGGGCCTGCCTCTCCTGGCTCATGGCCGGTGCCAGGGAGCATCCCGTGCTAACAATGACCAGGCGCTCAGGAGCTCTCATGATGACGGCTGCTGCTCTGTCCAACTGTGGATCCCAGTTTGCCGGGGACGGCCTCGTCCGGCCTGGTGAGGTGCTGGGAGAGGACCACCATGGTTGGGTGGGCCTCTGCAGATGGCCAGTAAGGAGTGGGCGAGGCCAGCGCCTTCCTCAGCAGCAGGACCGTGCAGGAAGGCTCAGCCCCTCCCTGAGTCCAGCTCCGGCCCTGCCCACTGAGAGGGGCCTGTCCTCGGGGACCCGTGGACTGGGGATTTGGGACATATCAACAATAAAATCCAAACCATATTTTTCTGTGTTGGAAGACTGAGCCGTGATAAATCTGGAAAATAATAAATATCAGAGCTTAGCAGACCGTTTCCCGGCATCTCACAGCGGACTGGCTTCATGCAGCCCGAGTGGCCTGCCCCTAAATGCATGCGGCCTGGACCGAGGGGCTGCTGTGATCGGTAAAGGTGGAGACGTGGTCGGGAATGCCGAGTGCATTTCATTAGAGGCTGGGATAGTTTAGAAGCCCGTGACCAGGCAACGTGGGGGGAAAAGGCCCCCGTGGGAGCTATGGCCACAGCCAAACCATGGTTATTCACTGTGTGGTTTTCCAGCTGCTTCAAAACCTGCCTGTGCCAGCTGGGACTCGGAGTGACTTATGCCTCCCCCCATGGATCTTAGTTTCCCAGCTTCTCCAAGACCTTGGCTGTTCTTCTCTGACTCCAACACTCTTCCGAGTAAGCTCAAGGCCGCACCCAGTGCTTCCTGGAGATGCAGCCTCCGATCAGATGGTTCCTCCACCTCATGCACTGGCCTGAGTAACACATGGGATCAAAGGCCGGACAGGCCCTGGAGGGCTCTGCTCCTCTCATTTCTGTGCCTGTCAGTGCTGGCTTTGCTGGCTGGATAGAAATGTAGAAACCCCTTTTGTGTGAAAGCCCCAATAAGGGAGATCAGAGTGTGTGGGTGCAGAGCCTCTGGGAGGGTGGGGTCTGCGGGCCACGCTCTGTTCAGGCACCCAGTTCTGGGGCCTTTCTTACCAGCTGGTGGCCTCTGAAGTGCCCTGAGCCCACCGTGTGCTTATGACGTCCTGGCTTGCCCCTGAGCAGCCGTCTGCACCCTGCACAGGACTGCGCCTCTAGTTTGACCTCTCTTGGCCCTCCTTTTTCTCTCTGGAAACCTCCCTTCCTGGGATTGGGCCCCAGGATTCCCTGGCAAATGGAGACTTGCCTGTGGCACTGAGTCCCATGGAGAGTCCCCTTGCGGGTGGCCCTTGCACAGAGGCCTCCGTGATGGGGACCCTAGCTGTGCTGGGCAGTGGCACCAGCCCCGTCCCTGCGCTGAACGCTGGGTCTGCTCACCCCTCCAGGAGCTCAGAGGTGGTGGCCCAGCTCACGTCCTATCCCCCCCTCCCCCCGCCCACCACAGCACCACGTATAAACCAGGCACACAGAGGCACAGGCTATTTTTGGCTTCTTTTCCCTTCCTCATCTCTATTTTAAAAAGTATGCCTGGATACCATGTTTAATTTCTATATTTCCATAATCCCAGCCTGATTTCAAAAGAGACTCCAGGAGACCAAAGAAGGTAGTTCAATTTCAGGACGAATATTCAATATGAATACTGACCTGTCCAACATAAAGTGGAGCCCGTGACAGTCACCCTGGATGGAGCGGACTCGGTGTCCTCGCCGTGCAGTTCTCATGATGCACTGTCCTGGGAGAAGTGCTCAGGCAGGAGATCCAGGGCCTTTGGAGATCTCTCAGTCCCTCACTTTGCAGAGGCGAGTTTGTTCACATGGGCTCTTGTTCTTTTTCTGCTTCCTGGCTCTCTCCAAGGCCCAAAGGACTCCCCAGCCAGAAGACAGGCATTTCCAGGCTATGCCCTCTTAGACCTCCTGGTCCATGTGTCTCCATGGCTCTTGAGGAGGTGAGGACCAAGGGGACTGCCTGGTGGTCCCAAGAGGCTGCACGCTCTAGCCCACCCACTGCGGGGTAACCCCACGTTAGAATGCAAGGAGTCTTGCAAAGGGCCATTCCAAGTTTACCAGCCTTGCTGAATCCAAGTGTCGAGGAAAAGGCTCCAGGGATCCTGCAGAAAGAAGGTAGGTGGGGCCCATTTATTTGTCTGCTGAAGCTATTTTTTTTTTTTTTGTGGGGAAGACCAGCCCTGAGCTAACATCCGTCGCCAATCCTCCCCTTTTTGCTGAGGAAGACTGGCCCTGGGCTAACATCGTGCCCATCTTCCTCCACTTTATATGGGACGCCGCCACGGCATGGCTGGCAGGCAGTGCGTCGGCGGGCGCCCGGGATCCGAACTCGCGAACCCCGGGCTGCCAAGCGCGGACTAAACCGCTGCGCCACCGGGCGGCCCCTGAAGCTATTTTTTTTTGAAGAAAGAATGATGAGTACTAAGACATACCTTTGGGAGATGTATCAGCCACCTAGTGTAGGTTTCTGATTTCCTTCTACAACTGGTCATTTAAAAAATGCATTTTCTTCTGATTATCAAAGTCATCTGTGTTCATTACACACACACAGACATAAATACATAAAGAAGAAAATAACAATCACAAATTGTACCACTCAGAAGCATTTTAGCAAATATTCAGGCAAATTTCTCCTGGTTATAGATACCTAGCTGCGAGACACATTACAGGGATTTTTTCAATGCCGTTGCTATCGTATCATCACTGGGCCTTATAATGCTGTGGGAACTTCATTTTGCTTATGTATTTGCCTGCGTTCCTAATCATTTGTATTCATCCACTCCTGGAAGCGGAATCACTGGGCTGAAGGGTGTGAACACATTGAATATTTATTGCCAACTTGTCTTCCAGAAAGTTTGAGTCACTTTACTTGCTCTCCAGGAGCCTGACGGTGCCCACCACAGTCCTGAAAAGAGAATCAGGGCTGGAAATGACCCAGAAGTTAGTCTGGTGCCTAGACATCCAGGGACTCGAGGCCAGTGCAATCCACGCTGGAAGCAGGAGCTCCCTGGCACGGCCTCTCTGCTGAAGCTTCCTGGACAGACAGCTCACTCCCTGCAGGTAAGGCCCCACTTCTGCAGGTTGTCAGGCTAGCTCTGCATGCCCCTGGGCATGAGGCAGCTTCCCACCTAAGGCTGTCTGCATCGTGGGAGGGTGCCATGCCCATCGCTCTTCACCCATGTCAGTCATGGCAGACCTGGGTCCTAGTATTCCTTATTCAATTTGGGGGACTTTAAGAAAAAGAACATGCAAGTGTGAATACAAAATTAGGTATAGTGGGGCTGGCCTCATGGCCTAGTGGTTAAGTTCGATGTGCTCCACTTCGGCAACCTGGGTTCAGTTCCCAGGCACAGACCTACACCACTCGTCAGCAGCCATGCTGTGGCAGCAGCCCACATACAAAACAGAGAAATTTTGGCACAGATGTTGGCTCAGGGAGAATCTTCCTCAGCAAAAGAAAAAAAATAGGTATAAAAGTGAATATTAATTTAAAATGAGATAAGAATCACAATAAATTACAAATTTTTAAAAAGCTGATAAGTAACAAATATCACAAAACCCTTCAAAAACATAATTTTTACTGACTTCTAGACTTACCTCTATAACACTTTCCTTACATTTTGGCTGAGTGTTCTTTGTTCTCTTCATATGACAATAATATATTTTTATTTTTTTGGTGAGGAAGATTGACCCTGAGCTAACATCTGTGCCCATCTTCCTCCATTTTTGTACATGGGACACTGCCACAGCATGGTTTGATGAGTGGTGTGTCAGTCCACACCCAGGATCTGAACCTGTGAACTCTGGGCCACCAAAGTGGAGTGTGTGAACTTAACCACTACACCACTGGGCTGGTCCCTGACAATAATTTTTTATAGCCATAATAAAAAGGTAATTCAGTCTTTCTTCAGGGCATGGATGATCAAAATTAATGGAAAAAAATTTTTGGTAGTTTAGAAAAACTGCTTTCAACTTCGTAACTCATTGGTAATGACATGTAAATTACAGCATTATTATTAAATTTGGGGAACACTTGTATCGTGTTTCTATCATATCTGAGCTGTAAGTTTTTAGGGCACTTCAGGGTTTCTGCATGGTTATTAATCTTAGTCTCTGAATGGCAATATTTGCATCTATGTCCATGTTATAATGGCATTTATGAGTTTTGTGTTTTCTTTGTTGTCAGTTTTGGTTAATTCAGCAAGAATTTTCAATATCTTTCTAATATCTTCATAGGACACACTCCTCTTAATTAATTAGATTACTAAACAGTCCAAGAGCCTATTTATCATTTTTATTATTGATTTATCTATTCCTCTTCATGGTAAAATCTGAACATTTAAAAATTTAATTTAACAATAATTTCAACTGATTCCATTGCTTATCTTTATAATTTGTCTTATATTTATTAATTTTTATCTTTTAATTAAAATTTAACCAGGACAAAATCATATTTCTGTCCAAATTGGAAAACTATAACTTTTAATGTGTTTTATTGCAACATTTTAAAAACATGTTTTCAAATTATAATTTAAAGAATGTAGTCCCACTACCCAGCCATAAAAAAAGATGAACTCTTGCCATTTGCAACAACATGGATGGACCTTGAGAGTACTATGCTAAGTGAAATAAGTAAGATGGAGAAAGCCAAATACTGTATGATGTCACTTACACATGGAAGATAAAGAAACAGCAACAGGGCCGGCCTGGTGGCATAGTGATTAAGTTCGTGCGCTCTGCTTCAGCAGCCTGGGTTTCACAGGTTCGGATCCTGGGCATGGACCTGCACACCACTCATCAAGCCATACTGTGGTGGCGTCCCAAATACAAAATATAGGAATATTGGCACAGACATTAGCTCAGGGCCATTCTTCCTCACCAAAATAACAAAAAACAAAAACAAACAAAAAAACCCAGCAACAAACAAATACATAGATACAGAGAATAGATTGGTGATTACTAGAGGAGGAGGGGGAGAACGAAAGGGGTAAAAGGGCACACGTGTGTGGTGATAGATGGCAGTTAGACTTTGGGTGGTGAACACGATGTAGTCTAGACAGAAATCGAAATATAATGGTGTACACTTGAAATTTATATAATGCTTTAAACCGATGTTATCTCAGACAAGAAAGATGAAAATTTGGGGAAATTCTAACACTTAGTCAGAGTCTCTGGGAGCAGGGACTAGAAATCTGTGTTTTGAAAAGCATGAATAAAAAAATTAAAAAATATATGTATATTCCAATTGAACTTCTCCTTAGCTGGATCCACAAATGCCTATGGCCCCACCTGTGCCACCTGATGGGGGTGGGGGTATATGCGACAGAAGGGAAGCCCCAGTGAAAGAGAAGTCTACTTTACTCACTTACACTCCTAGGGCTCCTCCTGGGGCTTTGAAAGGGGCAACCATAAATTGGGGGCCTATCCTGGAAGCATGATTACCTTGAAGGTAAATCTACCTCTGGCATCAGTCCTGGATTGTCCCCTCCCCTCCCCCAGCACCATTCTGCCCTGTGGAGTCTCTATCTGAAGGACTTTTGGCCTTTCTATCCCGAAGCCCTGCCTGAGCACTGGCCAGCCCAGGAGACACGAGATGGGTGACTGTGGCTTTAGCAGGCCAGGTGTGATGGGCTCAATCACGCTCATTGTTCAGTTTCCTCAGGGCAGCTAAGAAGACATTCCTAAGAGACGACAAGCCTGCTCTCTTGTATTGAGAGTGCCCACAAACCTGTGATTGTGCACGGGCTCAAGAACTAGGAAGAAGGCGCTGGATCTGTCTTACGGATCTATCTATCTTACAAACTCTTTAACATACCTTCAGGTTTATTTTTGTCTTTAAAAATCAATATAATTCAAGAAAATGAGAAGACAAGCCACAGACTGTGAGAAAATATTTGCAAGAGACATATCTGATAAAGGACTTTTGTAAAATATACAAAGAACTCTTAAAAATCAACAATAAAAAAATGAACAACCTGACTGAAAAATGGGCAAAAAACTATGCATAGTATATGATTCCAACTATATGACATTCTGGAAAAGGCAAAACTAAGGAGACAATGAAAAGATCAGTGATTGCCAGGGGCTTCTGGGGAGACAGGGAGGAAAAAAGAGAAGCAGAGAGGATTTTTAGGGCAGTGAAGATAGTCTATGATACTCTAATGGTGGATACACATCATTACACATTTGTCCAAACCCAAAGAAGATACAACTCCAAGAGTGAACCCTAATGTAAACTATAGGCTCTGGGTGATAATGATGTGTCAATGTAGGTTCATCAGTTATAATAAATGGACCACTCTGGTGGGGGATGTTGATATTGGGGGAAGCTGTGCATGTGGGGGCAGGGACATAGGGGAACTCTGTACTCTCCACTCAATTTTGCAGTGAACTTAAAACTTCTCTGAAAAATAAAGTCCATTAAAAATCAATATATTCGATGTTTTTATAACTTATTTAATAGCCATTTCCATGTAATCCATTCAAATGATGTTTATTAACCCTGCTATCTGCTAGGCCTGTGCAAGGCCCTGGGGACATAGTGAGAAACAGGTTGGAGAGGCTCCTGTGTTCCAGGCACCGTAATCCTGCAAGGAAGACAGGCATCCGGAAGCACGAATAACAAATTAAAATTATAATCGCAATAAGTGCTTCTTCTGTTGTCCTGTATTTCACAGGAGCAATGAATAGGGCAACTCAAGCTCCTCTAGAGGGTGAGGGGCTTTTCCCCCGGGAAGTGGCGTCGGAGACCGGAAGGGTGGTTGGAGTCGCTCAGGTCAAGAGAGTGGGAGCAGGAGGCCAGGGAGAAAGACCCACGTGTGGAGGCCAGAGTGGGAAGGGGCGGGGCTGTGAGGTTCTGAAACAAGGATCCTGTGGCTGCAGCTTATGTTGCAAGGGAGTGACCATTCCCTCCGGAGAAGGGGCAGGGCCAGCCCTGCAATGCCAAGGGGACCACGCCCCTCCATCTGGATTTCTCTCCAAATGCATCCAAAGGACTTGAAGGGCTTTAAGTGAAGGAGTGTAACGATCAGATTTGTGTTTCAAAAATATTATACTGGCTAGTCCACAGAAGGGGTTTGATGGGGGCAGGAGTGGCAATGGGCGCTAGCTAAGGGCCCATCGCAGCAACCCGGGCAGCAAAGCGTGTTGACCCGTGCGGAGGGAGAGAAGTGGGCGAAGCCCGGAGATCTACTCCGCGGAGAGGCCGGGCCAGCGTCAGGGAGACAGGGCCGGGTGTGACGGACTCTGGAGGAGGAACAGACTTGGAAAGAAGAGAAGGCGGTGACTGTGGACCTGCAGGGTGAGATGTGCTTGGGCTGCCTGCATCTGGAGCCCGGCGCACAGTCTGGGCTGGAGACATAAATCTGAGCAGATAGAAGGTAATTGGAGCCATGCGGCGGATGAAATCATCTGAGGGGAATGTGTGGGCTGAGAGGAGCAGGGAACAGGGCCCCAATTGCTGCCGCATCTGTGGCCGTCGGGAGACAGAGCCAAGAGGATTCACTAGGATTATCGGCGACGTGATGGACAACAAAATCTAGAGCCCAAGCTTTGCTCGATGCTCCCCAGGTGACACGGGCCTCCCACCAATGTCCCTCTGATTCCTCCCCCAACCCTGAGAGGCAAGCATGCTTATACCCACAGGGGGGCTTTGCTGTGCAGAGGGAGGAGAGCGAGACCGGGAATCACAGAGACTGAGGTTCAGATTCATAGGGTAGTAGTCTCGACCCCTGAGAGTTGTGGGGATCAAATGACACGGTGCATTTACAAAGCACCAGGCACAGCGCCTGACACATGGCTGTTGAGGCTTTAAGGGACTCGTAAATAACACGCCATTGCTCCCCTCCTCTGCTCACATCCAACTGAGAAATGAGATGCAGAAGACAGATCTCCGGAGAGGAGCCACAGCATTATTGCCGGCCCTGCAGCTAGACAGCAGGCCCCAGCTCTGCAAGTCCACAGGGGTTGCCCACCTTCCCGCACCCTGACGCCATCCTCCCTGTCACCCCTGGGACAGCCCACCTGAGAGAACGAGTAGGCCGGCAGAGCAATCAGTCTTACAGACCTACCCAGAGCAGAGAGAAGACCAGGAGGGAAGGAGTCTTCAGGGGGCTGCCTTTTGATGGCTCCACCCACCCAAACTAGCACTGAGGACAGGGCTGTCACCCACCACCAGGGGCAGGGGGGAAGGAGCCATGGAGGTCTGGAGTGGGAGGAGACAGCTAACAAGCAGAGGAGCGGGAATTTGAACACAGGTGTCCCTGTTCTAGGCCAGCCTGCCAGGTGTATGTGGTTTTCATCGCTGAAGGCTGGGCTTGGTGCCCCCTCCTGTCCCAGCCTCGTGGAGTTCTGGGTGGGTCCTGGATGTGTCTCTGCATTGGAGTGGAGGGTTCTAGCCTCTTTTCCCAGGAAGCTCTTCTCTGATATCTGCTGTGGATCCTCACCTTGGCTGTGGGAGCAGCTCTTGGCTGCCTCCCAACTCTACTTGAGATGTTGTTTTCAGAGCCAGGAGGTGGTGGCTCTTTCCACTCCGTTGGTTATGTCTGTCGCACACGAGCTCTGAAGTCTGGGTCATGGCAGTCAGAACCTGGGGACCAGCTCCTTTCCATGTGGTGTTTGGGCCCTATGGACATGACCACAGTGTAGGTGGGATATGTCCATCTGGGCATCTCCAGCTGGCTGTGCCCAGAGGACCAGAGAGGTAAACCCTGGCCCCCATGAGGAGGTCACTCTCTTTGGTCTATTCACAGCTCAGCACAGCTCAACCTGCCAGACATCGGAGCACCCGACACACTTACCCTGTCTGTGTCTCCTCTCCCCCAGCTGAGCCCCCCTCTCTGTCCAAGGAAATCTCGCCCTTGTCAGTCCTCCCCAGAGTGTACATGTCAACTGTCAGGGCTGGTTATGACAGCTGGCTCTGGTATTGGACATCTGGAACAGAGAGAGGCAAACCCCAAAAGGTATATGTGTGTGTGTGTGTGTGTGTGTGTGTGTCAGGCTGAGGAAGGCAGAGTGGGGTTCCAGTTGGAATTCCCTGTCCAAGCCCAGGTGAGGCATTCTCACTGCCTTTGATGCCAGGCCAGGCATCAGTCATTCAAAGTAATGACAAGAATAACTTGTGTGGCAGGCATCCGTCTTGTTTTCCGAATTTGTGGTACTTCTGTCAGCCTGGGTGAGGTTCAGTCTTGGTAGTATTGGAGACTCCCTCTGTATTCTAAGCTTTGAAGGTCATGGGGGTCCTACACAGAGCAGGACACCGCGACAAGCCCTCCAGCCCACTTGTTATGGCGGGGATGCTGGGGTCCCAGCCTGCATGGTCTCCTCAAGCCCAGTGGCCCAGTGTGCTCTGGACCACAAGGTCACGGCAGCCTATGCTGGAGCGGAAAATCCCATGCCGACGGGGCCTCCCTCGAAACAGCCACTCCCCACAGAGGTCCTGTCACTTCCCTGTGGTGTTGACGTCAAGCTGAGCAGGTTCTCCTTTCATCTAGAAACCCTGGACTTCTGCCTCCCTCCCACTCTGGGCAATCTCTTTTCTTTCCCTCATGGCTTCGGCAGCTAACTCCCTTCCTCCCACCATCACACCTTCAGGCTTTTGAAGAACACAGGCCAGGAATGCGGATCGTCTCTGGGCAGCTTCTGCTTCCTGCCCTGTTGCGACCCTCCCAGGAGGGAGAGGGCGCCACGGCCGACTTCAAGCCTCGAACATGAGAGAGAACCAACAAAAGTCACATCTCAGTCAATTATCCTACCCACCCCTGGTTGGTCTGTCCCACAGTTGATTTCATTCCTGTCCTATCTGTGATCTCCATGCTGTCTGTCAGACAGAACTGGGGAGCCAGTGTCTTTGGGAGAACTTGGGGGTCACTGAGCCTCAGGCAAACTTTGCACATCAATTTCTGGCAAAGGTGACTAATTGAAAACAAGGTTTATTTTTGAAATCCCTATTGTGTATGGAGAGCCCCCGCATGAGCTGTCTGCTTCGAGCTGTTATATTGCACTGATGGCAGAGTTCACAAGAGGAGGTGGTGATCTGGGATGGGCTTCCCCACTCTGTCCCACAGAGCTTGCCTTCCTGGATTCTCTCCTGCTATGGAGCTTGAGTTCTAACCCAGTGGGCCCCCTGCTCTCCCCCGTGCTCAGACGAGACTTCTCTTCTTCCTTGCTCTCCACTCTCCCTCCCCCGCTGCATGGCCTTGTCTCCCTTCTGCTCCCACCCCCGCCTCCTGCTGGAGAGTCGTTGGGTTTCCCCAGCTCCCTTGGGTTTCTCCCAGCACCAGACCTGGACCCTGGGGTGGAGCAGACAGGACCAGGGGTCTTGACAGCGCTTGCCGTGAGCAACAGAAAGATGATCAGACATTTCATCCTCCTCAATCAACAATCCTGCCGCCACCCCCGGACCTTATTATACCAAATAAATGTCTTTCTCTGCCCTCCTGGCAGTGTGTGTGCCTGAGCCAGGGGGAGGAAGGGGAAAGGAGAAAAGAAAAAACCTGCCACATTCTATAAACACAAACCGGGATGTATTATGAGGGAGAATCAAAACTTGTGCCTGAATTTTAAAGATAATAAGCAAGACTTCAAAAACTATTGTGAATCACAACTCCTTTTCTGTCTGTGCCCCTAATGCCCAAAGTTACTTATCACTCTTGGAGATATGTTGGTTAAAAAGTTTGAAATGTGCCGACTTTGCCCATTTAATAGTTTCCTTGTTGTTTCTTTTTTTTAAAATATATGTTTATCAAAATCATACATGTACATAGTTTTAAAAGTTACATGGTTCTGCAAGGCTTATAATGAAAAACAGCGTCTCTCTTCCCATCTCCAGATTTTCAGTCCTCAGAGGCCATCACTTTGAATTCTTCTAGCTGATTCTTCTGGTACTTTCCTCCTTACTTTAAAATAACATGCTTAGACTGCCATTTCTTGATTTTCCAGTTTAGATGTTACTTAATGAATTCCTACTACGGAAGAGGAGGACATGGCTCTTTTCAACCACCCTCCCCCTGTGCATGCTCATGCTCTCCTCAGCCCCTGTCACGACAGTTAGAGTGTAACTTTGGGCCAAATCAATATTTGGTATTTACCTAGTTAGCCCTGTTCATATTATTCACAGCTAAACCATGCAGTGCACATATCCTATTTTGTACAACTTTTTGTTTTGCTTGGAATAAGGGGTTGCCAAGTTTTCCCTTGCTTCGTGTCGATCACTATTCATCCCTAGACTCTGGGCTGAAGGGGCTCTCCCTGCAGTTTGTGTAGACACATCTGCTGATGGCTCAGTCTCTTCCCCGTGACACCCCTCCCAGCGCCGCCCCCTCCACTGCAAACCGGCTGTTCTCTGCACTGAGCGCCCTGTGGTCTGGGGGTTCTGGGGACCCCTTGACTCCCCCGTGTTGGGTCCCTGTTTGCTGAATCCAATGGCCTCTCTTGGTTTTCTCCCTCGTTTTGGTGAAGCACCTCCTCCAATAGCTTCCTGAGGAAGGTTCTCTGCTAGGCAGGTGCTCTGAGAGCCTGTACGTGCAAACATTAGTGATTCCACTCACATTTGATTGGCAGCTCCTTGGAGGTTCTCGACCCTCTGACTTTGGAGCTGTCGCCCACGGCCTTCTGGCTCCCAGAGCTGCTGCTGAGAAGTCAGACGTTCTTCTCATCTCTTTCCTTCACATGCAGCCAGTTTCCTCTCCGGAATCTTTCAGAGTTTTCTCTTTATTCTGAGGGTGCTCTGGTGTGTATCATTTCACACGTGGGCACTCAGAGGGTCCCTTCAGACTGGAGGCTCGTGATGGTTACTCATACTCTGGTAAATTTCATTATTTTCTACCTCTCTTCCCCCTCCCCCCAATATATTTTCTTTGTTCTCTTTTCTAAGCCTTTTTGTTTTTCAGTTATGGACCTCCTGGGCTGATTCTCTACTTTTTGTAGTTTTTCTCTCTTACGTTCCTTCCCATCATTCATGTTGTCTTTTGGAAGATGTCTCTTAACCATTCTGTTGAAGCTCCTTTTTTTGCTATTGTTTTGGATATCTGCCATTTTAATTTCCAAGAATACTTTTAAAATTCTGAATGATCCTTTTAAAGTTTACTTTGCTATTTTTTTTTTTAGCAACCACTTCTCATTTCATGGATGCTTGCAATATCTTATTTCCCAGAGATAGCACTGTAATTATGTATGTGTATATACACATATATGTATATATATATATGTATATGTATATATATATTTTTTTTCCTGCTCCTTGAGTTTTCTATTTCCTCTCAGTTTTTTTAACTCTTTGGTGGCTTTTGTCTCTGACAACGTGAAGACTGAGGCTCTAACACACACATCGGAAGCTCTGTGTGTCCGGGTGGGGCTTTGTTGGAGGAAGACTGAGCTGGGCCGTTGTATCGGGGGGGCTCCAAACCGAATGTCTGTATAAATTCTACTGGGCTGGCCAGTATCCGCAGAGAAGAATCCTCCAAAATCCTGCTCCAGGACCGTGAGCTTGGCTCCTCGTCCTCAGGGCGAGGGAGGGCCAGGGTGTGGGTCTCAGCGTTCAGTCTGTTGACTTGCACTTCAGCCCCCTTGTCAGCCTGGTTCCCTCACCTGCATCTGTGCCTGTGGTGCCTGAGTCCAGAGCCCCCTGGTTCCCTCTCACTAGAGAGCAGAGCCCTGTCTTCTGCCAGGATGATGGGGAGGTGGCTTCTCAGATTGGGGTAAGGGACCAGGGATCAAATTATTCTCTTACTAGTTGTTAATCAATCCCCTGTGTGCATCTCCGCCCACCCTGCCACTCGCAGAAGCACCTGCTTCCAATCCTGGTCCCTTTCTGCGGCTCTGGCAGATTTTGTTTCCCTCCAGGCTTCCCTCCCCCACCTGATCAGACTTCAGCCTTCCCAGATCTGCTACACCGTGACCACTCATGCAGCTGCTTTCCAGGTTCCAAGATTTCATTATGATTGCTTCCTATGCATTTTCTTTGTCCATCAAAGTTTTTGCCTTTTTCATCCCTCCTTTATTGTCATTTTAGTGGACTTTTAGGAGGGACTAGAGATAAACATCCCGAGGCTGCACAAGGTGCTGGGAGCCCACGGGCCTTTCTTCTCTTTGTCCCCATCTGGAGACTCCTCCCATCCTGTCCTACCCCGCCCCTTCCCAGGCTGGGACCAGCCACCCTGTCTCCCTCTGCCGCTCACATGGGTGGGAATAATGATTAGATAATCCTTTCAGCAGGCCCTGAATCAGGGGTCCAGCTCTTAGACCCTGGGAGCTAGTTGGCATTTATTGCCCTTTTATCTTAATAGTCTGTTCAAATTCTTTACCCATTTTTTTATTGGATTGCTTTCATGTGATTTGTAAGAGCTATTTTTGGCTACTAATCCTTTGCTTGTTAGAAATTGCTCATGCTGTTTGTTTTTTAACTTTATTATGTTTTGATCTATGGAAGTTTTTAATTGTTATGGGATTAATCTGTCAGTTGTTTCCTTTACAGCTTCTGGGTGTTGAATCTTCCTTCCTGGGGAAGGGAACACCACCCTAAAGTTGTAAAAAATAATCTTTTATTTTCCTAAAATTTTATGGTTTTGTTTTTTCATTTAGCTCTATTTTTAATTTTTTTCCAGTTTTATTGAGATATAATTGACATACGATGGAGGGTATAGCTCAGGGGTAGAGAATTTGACTGCATTTAACATTTATTTTTATTACAAAAAGTGCATCCTAATGTAGCTACACAGAGCTATGTAACAAAACAAGTTTCTGTCTCTCGTTCCCTTGCTTCTGGGTCGGCTTCCTCAGGGGACCAGTGTTAGCAGTCTAAGGTCTGTTGTATCCTTCTTTATTCTCATCCAAATATATACTCAAATAGATGAGATTTGATTATGTTTTGTTTTACCAAAATGGGGAGATGATATTTAAATACCTCTGAAACTAATTTCTTTTACTTTAATATAGATTTTATTGTAGTATTTAAAAAATATTTTTAATTGAAATTTTTATTGAGATAACTGTAGAGTCACATGAAGTTGTGAACAATACAGACATATCCTGTGTACATTTTACCCAGTTTCTTCCAATGGTAACATCTTGCAAAACTGTAGTCCAATATCACAGCCAGGAAAATGACGTTGGGACAATCCAGGGATCTTATCCCCAGTTTTATTTGTACTCGTTTTGCATGTGTATGTGTGTGTGGATACAATTTTATCACATGTGTAGGTTCATGGATCCACCACCACAGTCAAGATACAGACCAGGTCCACCACCAGCAGGATCCCTCCTGCTGACCTTTTATAACCACACCCACTTCCCTCCTACCCACCCACTTCCATATACACCCTCATCCACCTTCATCCCATCCCTAACCCTCGGCAACCACTAATCTGTTCTCTATTTCTATAATTTTGTTATTTCAAAATGTTGTGTAAATGGAACACACAATGTATAATTTTTTGGATTTGCTTTTTTCACTCAGCATAATTCTCTGGAGATTCACCCAGGTTATTGTGTCTCTCAATGGCTCATTCCTCTTTACTGCTTAGTAGTATTCCATAGTACAGATGTACCACAGTTTAACATTCATCTGTTAAAGGACATCTGGCCTGCTTTTGGTTTTGGGCTCTTGTGAATAAAGCTGCTCTGAACATTTGTGTACAAGTTTTTGTGTGAACACAAGTTTCATTTCCCTGGAAAAATGCCATAAATGAAATTTCTGGGTCATATGGTAATTACATGTTCAGTTTTATAAGAAATTGTCAAACCATTTTCCAGAGTGTGAAACTATTTTTTAAAATATTTTTTGAGATCCCTCCAGGTTCACAAACACAGATATAGCCTTTTGTTTTTAATAGTTCCATAGCATGCCATAGTTAGGATATAATACAATTGATTCTACCGTTCAGGTTGTCTCAGTTTTTCCACTGCCAGTGATGCTGTGATAGACATCCTCCTGGACAGATTCTTATAGACTGGGGACTTGATTTCCATAGGCTAGATTTTCAGAGTTGATAAATTTAATAGATATTGCATATTACTTCCCAAAAAATTGTAGCAATTCAGACTCTTACAACCAATGTATGAAATTAACCATTTCCCCACCTCCTTGCTAGCAATGTAAATTATCAGTCTTCTTAGTTTTATTCTAATATACTATTACTTTTTAAGTTATTTAAATCCCTATGGAACTTACTTTGGAATAAAGTGTAGAATAGGGGGTCTAACTTTATTCCCCACCCCAAGTTGTTCTAGTTAACTATTACTACATGACAAGCTACCCCCACACTTAGTGGCCAAAACCAATAATTTATTATTATTACGTCTTGTGATTATAGGGTTAGGAATCGGAATAGGGCATAGCAGCCGTGACTCCTTTCTGGTTAACAATGTCTGGGAACTCAGCTAGGATGGCTCAAACAGCTGGGGGCTGAAACAGTTAAGGGCTGGCCCAGCACCTTTCTCTCTCTCTTTCCTAGTGGCCTCTCCATATGGTGAGCATGGACTTCCTGACAGCACGGTGGCTTCAGGATAGTCAGACTTCTCACATGGCAGCTCAGGGCTCCAAGAGAGAGGGAGCAGAATCTGCTGTCCTATTAAAGGCTAGGACTGGAACTGACATGGTCAAAACAGTTAAAATCCAGCCCAGATTCACAGGAAGAGGCACAGACCCCACCTCTCAACGGGAGCAGTAGCAAAACTTTATAACCATCTTTGATCTGTCACACAGGTGTAGATACCCAATTACCCTACGGCTATTTATTTCATTATTCTTTATTTGTTGAATTATAATACCACTTTTTTTTTTCTGGAGTCTCTGTTCTGTTTCACCGACTGTTTGTTTTTCCCTCAGCTAAATCCATTGTGTTTTGATTCCTATGACATTACAGCACGTTTTGATATCTGGTAAGACTTGAACTCCATTGTTGGCTCCCTTGCCCTAGAATTTGCTGGTAATTCTGGCTTATTTACACATTCGGGGGAACTTTGGGTTAGTTTTTCATATTCTGTAAAGATCACATTGGGATTTTTATTGGAATGGCCCCAAATATATAAATCATTATGGGAGAATTTGTCTTCACAATATCAAGTCTTTCCTTTAGAGACGTGATACACCTATTTATTTAGGTCCGTTTAAATTTTCTCTATTCAAGTCTTGTAATCTTCTTTACCCAGGTGTTCTATTTCTTGCGAATGAATTCCTAAGCATTTTATGGGTTTTTTGCTATTGCAAATAAAGTTCCTTTTCGCTATTTTTTTCTAATTGTATTAGTGTATAAGATTTGTCAACATTCCTCTCACATTTGGAAATGTAACTGAAAGTTTTGTCAGCGACAGTATTTTTCAAAGATAAATGTCTTGGCTTTCCTGGGTAATGATATTATCTGCTAATGATGTCAGTGTTGTGTATCTTTTGCTCCAATATTCACACCTCTTGTGGCCGTCTCTTGTTTTGTTGCCGTGATGGGCACTTCAGTGTGTGTTGGCGGTTGAGTAGTGGTGACGGGGAGAGGCGCGCTTTCCTTGCTCCTGCCTTCAGTGGACATATTCGGATCACTCACCTCTCAGTACGTCATTTGATAGGGTCTTCCTGTGTGCACGGAGGGTGTATAACCTTCCTCAGGTTAAAGAATTTCTCTCTATTCCTGTTTAGTTTAGAGTTGTTATCAGAAATGGGATTTGAATTTTTTTCAAATGCTTTTCCTACGTCTTTTAAAATGATCATGTGGATTTTCTTCTTTATTTTCTAATTTAATAAATTTCATGGACAGATTTGCAAATGTTGAAGAATCCTTATCTTTCTGAGATACACCCTGTGTTGCGATGAAGTAGCCTGTCTGTCCCTGGCTACAGTTTGAAGACAGTCCTTGGCGGAAGCCAGCGTGAAGGTGGGACTCACCCAAGTGGGCTCTTCTCTCAGAGGTCAGAGTCCAGGGTTGGCTGCTGTCCAAAGCCTGGGAACTGTTGCTTTATATGTTCAGTTCAGTTTTTATAGAGATTCGCTGAGAGGGGTATCTCTCATACCCATTATTATGTCCTTTTCCTATTTTCTGTATTTTGTTTATTTTTACTACTTTTAAGGAGGCAAAAATGCACAATTTCTCAATCTTTTATATGCTTCTTGATTACTTCATCAAGATAGATACTTATAAATGGAATTACTGGGTCAACGTGTTCCTGATCTGTGTTGCAAGCGTGCTTTCCAAAAGGCTGGACTAATTGACACTAATTGACAGCAATATAGAAAAGTGTTTAATTGCACTAAGCAGGCATTGATTACTATTAAACTTTAAACCTTGACTGATGTGCAGATGAAAAAGTTTACACTTCATACTTTTAATTCGCATTTCTTTGTTTATTAGAGATACTGAACATGTTTGCCTTTTAAAAATAAACTTGATTTTTTAACAGGTTTAGATTTACAGAATTATTGTGAAAACAGTACAGAGTTCTTGTCTACTCAACGCCGAGTGTCTTTATGTTTAACGTCTTATATTAGTGTGGTACATTTGTCACAACTAATGAACCAATATTGATACATTTTTATTAACTAAAGTTCATGCTTTATTCAGATTTCCTTAGTTTTTACCTGCTGTCCCTTTTCTGCTCCAGGATCCCATCGAGGACACCACATTCCATTATTTTCATGTCTCCTGTTGGCTGTGACAGTTTCTCAGCCTTTCCTTGCTTTTGATGACTTGGTCAGTTTTGAGGAGTGCTGGTCAGGTATTTGGTAGAATGCCCCTCAGCTGGCATTTGTCTGATGTTGTCTCGTTGTTAGGCTGGGGTTGTGGGTTTGGGGAGGTAAATTGCCATCTCATCACATCAGGTCAAGGGTGCGTGCCATGAACGTGACCGACCACTGCTGGTGTTGACCTTGGCCACCTGGCTGACGGCGTGTTTGTCAGGTTTCTCCACGGTGAAGTTGCTCTTTTTTTCTTTCTCCCTTTCCATACTGTCCTCTTTGGAAGAAAGTCACTTCCCTGCCCCTGTCAGAGCCATGAAGGGGATCTTCCTCGGGTCTTCACCATGCCAGCCTGGTGGGGTGTCTAGGGGATGCTCATGAAAGTGTGTGCCCTCCTAAGACTGTAGCTCCCTGGGAGTTTCTTGCTGTCACTCCACTTCACACTCAGCCTCCAGGAGGAATACCACTTAAGTCTTCCGACCGGTTTATGGCTCCAGTGGCTTCTGCTCCAGGTAAGCAGAGCTCAGCTGTGACTCTGGACTTGCCTGTCTCTCCAGATTTCCAGTGGTGGTTTGTCCCGCGACATGGGTTCTCTGATGGGTCTGAGAAAAGTCACCAATTTCCAACTTTTCCAGGTTTTTCCTGTTGCGAGGATGGGAGTGGTGACTTCCAAGCTCGTTACATATTAGAGATGACACCACAGTCCACTTTTTTTTTTTAATATTTTGCCTTTCCTCTTTAATTTCCTTTTTTCTTATTAATTTGTACAAACTATTTTAAGGAGAGTAATCTTTGGTGATATTTTCTGTGGAGACAGTTTCTTGTTTTCTTTTTTTCCTCTTTCTCACTAGGAAAAGTGATAGAAAGGTCAGAGAAAAATTCAGCATGACATGGAAGGAGTTTGCCCAAAGTGACTGAATATGACAACTGGTCAATATTTTGCATCCATCAAAGTGAGCTTCAAAAATTCCTTATATCCATCACAGATCTCAGGGGGTCTCCACCTTTTCTCTCTTTACTGGCCTCTAATCTCTGAAGAAGATGCACCCATCTCCTAGGGGAGGCGAACCCATCCCATTGTCTTTTCTGTGCAGTTTCCATCTCTCCTTCTCTTTGGCCTCCTCCGGTGCTTAGAACACTTACCCCTTCCCTCAACCCTCAGCTTTCTCTTTGGATGCTAATCCAATCTTCCCCCTTCATGGCAAAATTAATGGAAAACATAGACCAAAACCAAACAAATAAACAAGCAAACAATTCTCCCTGCTCTCATTCCTATACCACTGCCTGCTTCTTAACCTGCCCCCGTTGTGACGCCCAACCCCACCACAGCCAGGACATGCCACCTTTACAAAGCTGACCAGTACCCCAAAGTGTCACTCAGTGCCTGTCCCCATCTGTTATGAGTTGAAATGTGTCTCCTAAAAGTCTTCGAAGTCCTAACCCCCAGTGCCTGAGAATGTGGCCTTATTTGGAAATAGGGTCTTTGCAGATGATCAAGGTAAGAGGAAGTCTTTAGGATGGGCCCATATCCAATATGACTGATGTCTTAATAAAAAGGAAAAATTTGGGCACAGTGACAGACATGCACACAGGGAAGACAATGTGAAAATATGGGGACAGGATGGCCATCTACAAGCCAAGGAATGCCTGAGGGCACCAGGAGCTAGGATAAAGGCCTGGAGCAGATTCTTCCTCACAGTCCTCGGAAGGAACCAACCCAGCTGACACCTTAGTCTTGACTTCCAGCCTCCACACTGTGAGACAATACATTTCTGCTGTTTAAGCCACCCACTTTGAGGTGCTTTGTTATTGCAGCCCTAACATCTACCATGTTCTGCAGACGCTACCCTCTTTATCACTTCTTCAACTTTACAACAGCAACCTTAGTGTCCATGTGGCCTGGACCTCTGGATGCTTCTCCCCTGCAGCCTTGAGCATGCTCTCACAGGTGAGGGCTTCCATCTTGAGAGCCTGCAGAGCCTGGTCCCTGGTCCCCGAGTCAGAGAACTGGGCCCTGGGTAAAGACACTGGGGGAGCCAGAGCAGACTCGAGAACTCCCCAAATCTGAAATGCTGCTGTTACTGTAGTTGTCGTCAATGTTGTTTTGTTTCGTGCATGGGATCTGAGACTACTTGGGCCTTGGGTCCCCTGGATGTTCCTGCTTGCTTGTGGGATTTGGGGACACCTAGTTTGATCTTGGAGGGATGGCTCGTGCTGTCCAGTCTGTTTGGGGTTACCTGGGTGGGGTCCCCTAGAACTGGATATTGGCCCTGAAGATCTTGGTATCAACTTCAAGGTGTGAACCAAAGCCAGGGGAGAAGAGAAGGCTGTTCATCCCAGTGAGAGGAACATAGGGCCTCCTGCCTCGGGTGCTCTAAAGCAGCAATCACATGAGTGTAGTAAGTGCTCTGAGCACACAGATGACTGGCCTCCTTTCATTATGGCCTACATGCACACTGAAGGCCTTTGGGGAAATGCTGATGTGCAAAGAAAGGGTTGATTTGGAGCAAATGGTGCAGTCCTGTATGAAGACCCCGAACCATATCATCCAGGTAAGACAACCATCGCAAGAAACACTCCAGGCACAACCAGAGGCACCTCCAAGCACGGTGAAGGGA
Source organism: Tapirus indicus (assembly GCA_031878705.1). Classification (NCBI taxonomy): domain Eukaryota; kingdom Metazoa; phylum Chordata; class Mammalia; order Perissodactyla; family Tapiridae; genus Tapirus; species Tapirus indicus. The sequence goes on from CM062921.1 coordinate 81,197,592, forward strand.
GACCCAGACCAAAGTAATGATGGATGCCTCGGACACATGTGGTAGTGTGCATTATGTAGACATGGAAATGAAAGGAAAGTCCAGGAGAAGAAGCTGTCACACCTTTGCATGGAAAGCTCTCAGCTCAAATGTGAACCATTGTTTCTTTTCTTCAAAGGGTAAGTAATTAGTGATGCTTAGGTTTTGATTTTCCATGTCAAAGAAAAAGGCAAAAATATTGTGTTTCCTCTGAGAGCTACTTTTGATAGCCTAGAAGCCTGGGGGAGGTTAGTGGGAAGGTTGAGGTGTGACATTTATATGTGGGGTTTGGGAATACGTTACTTTTATAAATCCATTTCTGTTGCCCATGGTCTCAGTAGACATGGATTGGTCACTGGTGTAGTTTAAGCATAAAATAACCTCAGACAAAGTTCCCATCTGCATCTCGTGAGGGGCCCCTCAGTGGGCCAGAGCACAATCTGCACGTGTACGTTTTCCTGGAAGGTGGAAGGGTGATGAACCAGCTAACTTCACCCATTTCCAGGAGATGGGGGAGCATATTGTAACCACTCAGATGGAAAGTGAGTTTCAACTGCCATCTGTCTGGATCTATAGGGCAACGAGTCACAGCAGGCCTGTGCTAACTTCTAAGGGGACCAATAGGGTACAAGCTGCTTAACTAATAACAGAAGAAGAGATGTAAATGTCTGCTGTCTGTTAAAGCACTCTGCTGTTCCAGGGCAGGCGGCTGAGGAGGAATAGTGCCCTACTTTCAGCTTTTGTGAATTGGAGAAAACAATATTTACCATGTGCGAGTAGAGCAGAGAGGTAGCTCAAAGGAAATGGCTCCGTTAAACCCTTCAGACCTGATACAATACGTCAGAGCAGCCGTGAAGTACTGCTGCACTAGGGTGACAAGGACCGCAGGCCTTTCTCCCAGGTGGTGTGTGCAGAGCCGGGATGCAAGGATGCTGGGGGGCCCATAGGCAGCATGCTCCCCTCTCTGGGGGAGCCCAATCAGCTGGGCAGAGCCACCTTCCACGCTGACTGGTCAGTGCCCACGCCAAACCCATTACTCTGGTGAAGGGAAATGGATGGGGGATCCTGTCCTGTTGGATCTGTTAGACCCCTACTTACCTCTGCAGCCTCCACACATTTTGTCTCTTTGCTGTTGGCCTTCAAGCTAAACTCTTAAATGCTCATCCTCAGCTGCACCCTGCTCCTTCTTTACACAGGACATTCACACACACTCAACTCCCTCTGCCCAGAGTGCTTTCCCCTGCTCTTTAACCCGGGAAACCCCTCCCTTCATGTTTTGCTATATCCATACATGGGCGAGGTTAAAACCCCAACCTGACACAGACAGCGCCCCGCTCGGGGGTCTCCTGGCCACGGGCCTGGCCTCCGGGTCTCAGCGTAATGCTCCTCCTCAGGAGGCCTACCCGCCTCCCAAAACCCAGGACACTCCCGGGAGGTGAACACAGTCGGCGGGACAATTTTTAAGTATCTGTTTATTTGTGGTTATTCGTTAGCATCTGTCTTCCCGCAGCGTGTGGGCCTCAGGAAGACAGAGCTATGTGTTTTGTTCACCATTTTTCTCGGCGCCCAGCCCAGGGCCTGACGCTTGGGGGTTCCATCAACACTGGCTGAGTTAATAATTACTGATGTCTGTGCCCACCTGGCGGCTTCAGGAGCCAAGACTGGTGCATTAGTTTCCTAGGGCGCCGTAACAAATCGCCACAAACTGGGTGGCTTAAAGCAACAGAAATTTACTCCCTCTCAGTCCTGGAGGCCAGAAGTCTGAAATCAAGGTGTCGGCAGGGCCGTGCTCACTCTGAAGTCTCGAGGGGAGGGTCCTTCTTGCCTCTCTCTCAGCTTCCGCAGTTGCTGGCAATCCTTGGCCTTCTTTGGCTCGAAGATGCATCACTCCAATCTCTGCCTCCATTGTCACCTGACATTCCTCCCATGCGTCTATCTGTGTCTCTTCCTCTTCTCATAAGGACCCCAGTCACACTGGGGTAAGGGCCCAGTCTACTCCACTACGACCTCATCCTGACTTAACTAATTACACCTGCAACAGCCATATTTCCAAATAAGGCCAAGTTCTGAAATTCCAGGAAGGACATGAATTTTGGGGTACACAAGCCGATGTCTCCCTTCTTGCCTTCATCTGTTGCTGGATGATGCCCCTCGCATGGCCTCTGTTGCTGCTGCCCTGATGGATCTGTCTGGACCCTCATGGACTCTCTTACAACAACCGGTGCTCCCTGATTGGTGCCTTTTGATCTCTTGTAGAAAGTCATGATGGAGCAAGGAAAGGCCTGGGGCTCCTGACAGTCCAGAGGGGAGGGTTCGAATCCAGGTTCCCCGGCTGTCAGCAAACATTTGTTTCTTCTGCACACTCTGTAAGCCACTGTGGCATCTGCAAGATGGGAGGCCGTGGTTCCCATGGGAGTGTTGGCACCGACACTGAGGTTGTCCCTGGTAATGACGGAGCCTCTTTATCGTGGGACCTTGACACTGTTCCTCTCGGTCTTCCCTGAATCGTGTGGTTTGAATTGCAACTTGTCTGCGGAGTGGGTTGCAGATCCATCCCTGCTTTGACAGCATGAAGGGCCTGAGTATGTGACTGGGGCATGGATGTATTTGAAGTCCAGAGCATGTGGGCTGGAGCAGTGGGAACTGGGCTCAGACAGGCTCCTCTCACACCTTGGGGTCAGACATGTCCTGGGGCAACTGGCAAGCTCCGGCCTCTAAATAGACTCACACCCTATCACGTTCTGCCATTGCCAATGGGGGGGTGGGCTTGGCTTGGTTTCCAGGAAGCAAAAAGAATAAAAACAAGAGCGATTGTGCTGTAGGAGACCGGAGAGGGTGAGGGTGGCGAGGCATGGGGAGGTCAGAGCGTTTTGTCCAGTTGTTTCTCAAGCACATCAAATTAGTAGCAGGGCTGCTGGGGGGGGGGGGCGTGGGTAAAAGTAATAACCTTGTCAAGTGAAACTGCAGATATCTTTTTGTAAAAACAAGGTTTATTGAAATATAATTCACATGCCATGCAATTCACCCATTTAAAGTGTGCGATTTGATGGTTTTGGTATATTCACAGAGTTGTGCAACCATCAACACAATCAATTTCAGAACATTTTCATCACCCCAAAAATAAGCTCTGTACCCCTTAGCTGTAATTCCCCCATTTCCCCAGCTGTAGGAAACCATTAAGCTACTTTCTGTCTCTATAGATTTGCCTATTCTGGACATTTCATATAAATGAAACCATACGATATCTAGGCTTTTGTGACTGACTTATTTAACTCAGCATATTTTTAAGGTCAATCCATGTTGCAGCATAAATCAGCACCTCATTCCTTTTCATAGATGAATACTATTCCATTGTTTGGATACACCAAATTTTGTTAATCCATTCATCTTTTGATGGACATTTAGGTTGTTTATGCCTTTGACTATCGTGAATAATACTGTTACTAATTCATACACAAGTTTTTGTGTGGACATATGTTTTCATTTCTCTTTCTGAGTCATATGGTAACTCTATGTTTAACCTTTTGAGCAACTGCCAGACTGTTTTCCGAAGTGGCTATACCGTTTTACATTCTTATCAGTATTGTAGGAAGGTTCTAATTTTGTCAACACTTGTTATTATCTGACTCTTTGATTTTAGACATCCTAGTGGGTGTGAAGTGGTATCTCACGATGGTTTTGATTTGCATTTCCCTGTTGGCTAGTGATGTTAAGTGTCTTTTCACAGGCTTATTGGCCATTTGGGTGTTTTCTTTGGAGAAATGTCTATTCAGATCCTTTGCCCTTTTTTTAATCGGGTCATTTGTCTTTTTATTATTCAGTTGCAATAATTCTTTATATATTCTAGATACAAGTCTCCCTTAAAATACATGACTTGCAAATATTTTGTCCCACTCTGTGTTGATTTTTCTCATGAAAATTTGTAAGAAACATCTTATTCAAAAAGCAGAAGGGCTGTTAAAGGTACAAAAATAAAGATATTTTCATTCTTCTGCAGTCTCTCTCTCTCTCTCTCAACCTGTCACGGTGTTTTCAATTTATTTATTGTCCTACTCCTTCAGGCGTGGGGGTTCTCAAGGCCTGACCTCAGACTTCACAGGTCAGTTCCCCTCCCAGCAGTCACTGGACCCACGCAGTGTGACCCGACCAGAGGCAGGGACACCGAGCCCAACATCTTCCTTCCCCATAGGCCTGCCACCTCAACCCACAGTGCACGGGAGACCCCAGGTGTCAGGACACACCAGTGCCTGGATTGGAGTGAGAGACAGGATGGCCCCGCCCAGCCACCCACTGAACATGCCACAGCGCTGCCATGCCCCACACCAAGGTGCCCTGGGACACACCACTTGACCCTGACCCTTCCCACACCCACACCCAGGCCTCTGCCAGGAGCAGAGGGTGGCAGCTGTCACTGGGTCGGGGTGGGAAGGGGGAGGCTGGGTGGGGTCCAAGATGCTGGGAGTAGAGGACTGGATGGCTGAGAACCCATCCCTGGAGGTGGGAAGGTGATAGGAGGTGGGACCACATGTGAGCCGAGGTGCCGAGACGCAGTGTGTAGTCCATCACCCCACAGGACTTCACTTTAAAACACAAATTCCAAGATAAGATTATGAAGAATTTCCAGAGGGCAATCGGCAATGGCAGGGCATTAAATCCCAAGTGTGGGACCCTCTGAGCACAGGGTCCTGTGAGACTGCATTGGTCGCCTGCCCGTAAAGTCCGTCCTGGTGTCCCAAGAGATTAATTGGGAGACAGGGCTGAGGTACCAGCCCAGAGGCTGCCTGATGAGGTGAAGGGAAACACTCCAACCCCCGTAGTGGTGAGGGAGGTGACTACTGGACTCTCCTGAGATTGCCCATTTCAGAGAGCTGTGTGGACCATGGCCAACCCCATAGACCATTATGTTAAAGAAGCATCCTAGGACCTAAAAGGCGACGGGATCAAGGAGTAACTCACCCCGCTAGAAATGTGCAGTGGGACAGGAAAGTGATTCCTCAGTGGCCCTGGGAGTGGAAGGGGGCATGGAGAAAGAGAAAGAAACTTCAAATTTTCACCAAAGAAGTGTTTACCCAAAAGAGTGAAGTTTTACAATGGAAGTGATCAAGTTACTCTCACTTGGTACCATTGCCTTTATGGATCTCAAATCCAACTGAAGAGCTTTGCTCTAGTAAAGTTCATTCTAGAGAGTAAAGCAGCTCCATTTGTTTTTACAACGGAGATCTATGGACTGTTTCAACTGCAGTGTTATGCCCTCCACATTTGCACCTACAGGGCTTACTCTAGGCCAGGCAAGGTGCGAAGCCTCTTACACAGTCGTATTGAACTGTCATAACAGCCACACGCGGCCAGTAAGGCTTCATCGCCAGTTTTTGGAAGAGCAAACCAAGACTCAGGGAGGTGGGTGAGGTCTGTAATTAAAACCCGGTGGAGCTAGAATCAAACCTTTATCGCTCTGACCCCACGCTCACTCCCACTCCAACTTAGATCCTAATCGTCTTTTTAGTCCAAACATTTTTTGGTGTTGCATTAACTTCCTTGGGTAAGCACTTTGAGAGTGCACCAAAAGAAGAGGGAGTCGTTAGGGTGAAAGCTCAGAGGTGTGTGGTGGGGGGGGGGGGAGGCAGCTGGGGAAAATGGACCCTGACCAAGGTGGCCTCTGACTCTGGCCAGCCAAACAAAGGACAGAGACAAGGAAGCCTATAATGTCCAAAAGAGGAGTTACGCCCCTCTTGCTTAAGGAGTGAATTGTGAAGAGCCTCATGACCTGGCTCTGAGGATGTCTCGGGGGTAAGTTCTCAGTGTTGGCCGCCCGGCCATCACATCAACTGCCGGCAGAGCGCTTTCCTCTAGGCAGCTATGGGTCTTCATCTTTTTTGGGTCATAGGCCTTTGAAATTCTGATAAAAGCAATTAACACCCTCTCTCTTTCTGAAGAAAAGTATTATAATTTTGCATATAATTTCAGGGGGTTCACACAGGGTGGGGGAGCACAGATGCACCCGTACCTGCTAAGGTGAGAGCAGAGAGCCACAGCAGGAAGACTTTCATCGGGGACAGCCCATCTGAGAAGCATATTTCTCGCTAGGGTGTCAAAGGGGCGACATTGTAGGGGGACTTTGCAGGGTCAAGAACCTGCACAGGGGACCTGGGGCTTATGACTTCCCTACAGTATTGGACAGGGCCTCCCCTGCGGCCCCTCATGCTGGACTTTCTAGAGACATCAGCGCGTATAGGAAAGAACTGTGCATAGTGGCCAGGGTAACACCAAGGGTTTTTCTCTGCTAAATATGTTTGTTTTCAAGTGATAACAGACCTGACTTCCCAGCCTGTGTGACAAAACACTGCACATTACTTTGATCTAGGGCCTTCCCATGTGTATCTGAAACCAGCCTGTCAGGGGTAGAGTCTGCTGGGAGGCAGACTCTGAGTCTGAGATTTGCATGCAGGAAATTTATGGGGCATGCTGTCCAGAACAACACATGAAGAGTTACAGAAGCAGGCTTGGGCAGAGAGAAGTTGGGCCATGAAGCAGTTCCAACAGGTGCCTCAGCCATTCACACAGAGAGGGCAGGTGCCAAGATGGCCCTGTGCAATAGTCCTGAGGTGGGCAAGGGGGTGGGCCTTTGTAACCCTTCATTGACTAATCGTGGAATATGGGTTGGCCCCAGGAGCAGATGTGGCCATCACCTCAGCTTTGAGCTCTCAGTAGCCAACACTGCTAGCAGCGGGGGAATAGGGACTTGGTCCTGAAGGGGTGAGGGGCTCTGGGTGTGCCACGGCCTCCACTACAAAACCCCTTAAATGTGGCACTCTGATCTGGAAAAGTAACCATTTAATTCAGCCTGTGAGGACCAATATACAAAGGCTGTGTTCCTGTTTTCACTCGTCTTAATGACCAAGTAGCTGCAACTATTGAGTGATGTCTTCTAGAACTTTCTGGAAATTCTGTTGTGATTCCACCTGCCTCCTGACAGGGGCAATCCAGGATGAAAGGAAGACAGTGCCAGAGTCATGCCAGCCAGGATTGTTCTCTCTCTCTGGATTCACTATGGAAATAAGAGCCCTGCATGCTGGTCTGCTCAGGCCATCTGGAGTTGAGAAAAGCAGACAGAAGCAAGGCCAGGACCCCTGTAGACCATCAGCAAGCAACGGCCATTTGGAGCTTACCCAGAGAGCAGGAGCCAGACAGGGGGCTGGCTAGTGTCTGGGCTTGGTCTGTCTGGAAGAAGGGCCAGGGGAGGGCCAGGCCAGGCTGGGCTGTTTTTGGCAACAATGCAGATACAGAAATTTGACTTCTCAGGGTACCTGGAACTGACCAAGCCCAAGAGATTGACTCAAAACAAACAAGCTCTTAAGATACTGACAATAATAACAATAATGGCGGTGACGATGATGATAATGACAACAGCTAACATTTACTTTGGAGCTCCTTTGTGCCAGGGTCTAGGCTAAGTAGTTTGCATGAATTATCTACATTAATCCTCTTGACAGACCTATAAAGTAGACACTATTTTTATCCCTGCTGTACAGACGAGGACACTTACCATGAGAAGGCTAGTTAAGTTGCTCAAGTTACATAGCTAGTAGGTGATGAACCATTATTTAAACCTGGATGGTCTTACACTAGACCCCATGCACCTCCCCAACCCTCTGTTTCTCATTAAATGGTGCCATCATTCACTCAGTTGCTCAGGCCAAATTTCCTAGAAGTAGTCTTCTAGTTTTCCTATTCTCAAACATCCTATAACTAATTTATCAGCAAGTCCCATAAGCTTCACCTTGAAAATTTCTCCTCAACATGGCCACTTAGCATGATCTCCCAGCCTACCGTTGTATCAGTCAGAATGAGCTAGGTTATGCCTCAGTGACAAACAATTCCCAACTGCCAGTGGCTTAAATAACAAAAGCTTATTCCTTGCTCTTCCTACACTTGCACTGCAGGTCAGTGGAGGGCCCTGCTCCACGTTATCCTCACTCAAGGACCCAGGTTGACAGAGTTTCTAGAATTTGTAATGTTACCGTGGAATAGCAAAGAAAGGACAAATTGTGCACAAGGTCTTAGAGGGTTCTACTTCTCACATTTTATTGGTTGAAGCAAACCACGTCTCTGCATCTAACTTCACAGGAGCGGGAAGTACAATTCTACCATAGACCCAGGAGGAGACCTCGAGACGCAGGAGAGCAGCATGCATTACTGCCACAGTCACTGTAGATACAGTCACCACTTTTTCTTGCACAAAGAACTTTAACAACCTCAAACTGGTCCCCTGCATTCTACTCTTGCCTATAATCCCTTCTCCACGTAACAGCCAGACAGCTCTAAAACGTAAATCAGATCACTCTACTCTTAGACTTAAGTCCTCAAATGGCTTCCATCACATTAACGCTAAAAGTAAAAGTTCTCATCCTGGTCTACAAGGCTCCAAAACAAGGATCAGCCAGCTATGACTCTCTGGCCAAGTCTGGCTCACTGCTTGTCTTTTCAATAAAGTTTTATTGGAACACAGCCACACCCATTCATTTACATGTTGCCTGTGTTTGCTTTCATGATACAACAGTAGAGTTGAGTAGATATGACAGAGACTGTATGGCCACAAAGTTTAAATATCTACTAACTGGCCCTTTACAGAGACAGCTTGCTGACTCCTGTCCTAAACGACCTGGACTCTGCCTCCGCGTCAGCCCTCATCTCCTCTCGCTCCTGCTTGCTCACAGCTTCCAGCTACACTGCTCTGCCTGTTGTTCCTCAAAGTGTCCAGCTCACTCCCACCTCAGGACCACTGCACACTCCGTCCTCCTGCCTGGAATCCTCTTCCCTCACTTTATAACACTGCTCATTCCTTCCTGCCTGTCTGGCTTCTTCTCTATTGGGACCTTCTCAGGGGGTTCTGCCTGACCCACTACAATAGCAACCCCTCAAGCTATCACTCTTTAATCAATTCTGCATAGTATTCCTCTCCACTTGAAACTAGATGACAGATTTTACTCATTTACATGCTTCCAGTCCTCTCCCACATTTAAGGTCTGTGAGGTCTTGAGGTTTGGGGTTGAGAGACCTGGAGTGGTCTCAGTATCTTGATAATCTTCTCTAATAATCTGTGCCTTCTGTGTCTTTCATTCCAAGTTGACTAGTACCCTCCTGGAGAGGAAATTTTTAGTTTTTGGCCTCATCTCTGTAGAGAATGTATTTCCATGAGATTTTCAAGATTGCTTTATGTTTGAGGATTTTAATTTTTGCATTTGAGAGTCAAGGACAATAGTGGTATTATTATGCCTTTTTAAAAACACTTCAAGCAAATTCCGGTCATCTCTGGGAGGCAAACTTTGAACATCTCTGCAGTCCCCAAGGAGAACAATCTTCCGTAACTTTGAAGCCAAATAGGGTTTCTGAAAAGGAAGTTATAGTCCATTGAAAACCCTCAGTGGAGCGTGAAGAGCAGAGGGTTCCCCATGGTGGGGCTGCAGCTGGGCCTGCCTAGGCTAGACGTGCCCTTCCCGGCTGGAGAGAGACCGCACAGACAGCACGGTGGGCATGCTGGAGGCTGGATGGGCCTTGGACCCAACCGTGTGCTCGGAGACTGGCTCAGAAGATGCAAGTATTTCTTTCTCATCCTTGCTGTAGGCTTGGCCATTTTCAAATGGGTTTAGGTGATTAAGACAGGGAAGACAGGCAGAATTAAAGCAAAGAGAGACCCTGCTCACCTTTTTCCAAGAAGAGATGCTCTGGAATATAGCACAGAGCTGAGGCAGGTGTCTGTGTGGGAGGGTGATCCTCAGAATCCCTGGCCTGGTGTTCCTGGCAGAAGCCCCCTGATTCCACCCTTCCCTGCTTGGCTGCCTGGCAGAAGATGTCAAGGGGTCCCAGTGCTGTCTACTGGCCTGCTTCCCTGGGCTTCCCTGCCACACTTATGTGACCTCCTGCCACCTGCACCCTTGGCTGCCTGCTCAGGTGTGGTGCTATGGGCCATTCACTGAAGTCTCCCATGCTCTGCCTTGCCTTACTCCTAATGACCCCCCTCTGTGCCTTATTGATAAATAAAATCCAAGCTTAGCTTAACATTCCAGAACATTTGCAGCCTGTGTCCAAGATCATCTCCCCTTTCTCTCCTACAAGGACCCACCTTGTGTTTAACCAACTGGACATCCAGCCATTTCCCAAGGAGTCTGGGCACTGTCCTGCTCCCTGCTTTGGTTCATGCTCTTCCCGATTCCCTGGTGTCTCCTCCTTCTGCCCACAGGAGTGTATCCATCCTCCTGGGCCTGATTCCTCACCACCTCCCCCATGATGTCCCATCTGGTCCCTTGGAGCCCTCCATGGTGATTGGTGCAGATGATGTGTTAGAGAGTGTTTATCAAATGAATAAATTGTCTAAGAACAGGGACTACTGATCTAATTCACACTGAGATGTAAATAAAATTTTATGTGTGGCCATCCCAGAAAGCGTGGCATCTCTGAGATGGAGGTGAAGATGGCCTAGAATAGGGTGCAGTGGAAAGGGGGGGACCTAAGCCAGAGAAGGCACACTGGCCACGGCTCCTGTGCCAGCCTGACTGATTGATTGGGGTAAGTGATTGGGGTAACTCATTGGGGTTATGCCCTGAGCATTGTGCTGGGGGATTGGGAAGTTCTGCCAGGCCTGCTCTGGGGCTGATTGAGGAGTGATGTCTGCTGTCATCCAAGTGGAACACACATGAGTATTCACGTCTCTGCCAGAAGCGCGAGTCTCAGAGGAAGGGAGGAGGGCAGATCCTGCTTTCAGCGATTGGATGAGCTAGGCCTTCAGGGGGGGCAGGAGCACCTGCCCAGGCCCTGGCACTTCTCCTTTGGTGGCCCTCTGATGCCCTTAGTTGTTCCTCCAGGTGGGCTGAGTGACTCTGGCCTCTTGCCTTTGCCACCTGTGCTGTGCAGGGAGCCCGTCCTCGAGCCCTTGTGTTGTGACCCTGTGCCTTCGTGTGATGGGGAAGCACAGCCTTCAACCTGTCCAGGCTCCTTGCTGTGTCCTATTGTCTTGCCCCTTGGCCATGCCTACTGTGGTTCCAACTGCACACATACCCCAGACCCAGACACACTCAGGGGTCCTCCCCTTGCTCCAGCCCCCGCTATCTCCAGGGAGGAGCCTCTGCAGGCACCATGCTACAGACAGTCATTTGTCTCCTGGAAAGCTCACGTGGACACGGTTCTGACAAGGGCCGGGCAGTTGGCAGGTTACCTGGTTCCTGTTCCTGGCTCAGGCGACTGCTCTGCCAAGCACCTTACCCACACGAGTTCATGGAGAAAGGCCCAACAGGTCCCTGGAACTGCTCAGCGGCCCAACAGAGCAATTCCATGCTAGAAACCCTCCTGAACATCAGGAGCCACTGTGCAGAGGGCAGAAAAGAACCATCATTAAAATCAGGGCAGTAGGGGGAGAGTAGAAAACCAGAGAGGGTGAGGAGTCGGAGAAAGGGAGTCACATTTGTTCCTGTGCATTTGCGGTGGGGTCAGGATGGGAGGGCGTGATATAGCCGTGGCGGATGCATCCTCATGGTTCCCATGGAAACAGAGTGGAACCATCCCTTGTCTCCAAATCCACCTCACAGCCACATCTTTCTTCACCAGTGCACCTCCACATGGCTGCCAGAAAGGTCTCTCGAGGTGGAAATCTGCTCACACGTCTCCTTGCCCTCATCCACTATGGGCTCCTGCCTACCTGAGAGAGAAGACCCTTGTCCTTAACTGGGTGAACCAGGCCCTCCACACCGTGTCCTACCTGGAGGCCACATTTCCCTCTTTTCCCATCCAGACCTTACAGCCCAAGCCCCATGACACCAAACTTCTCTCCTGTTCCAGGAACACACTGTGGCCTTCCACAGCCTTCTCCCTTTGCACAAGCTGCGCCCTCTTTCTGGAATACTCTTCCCTTCCTCTGCCTTGGGCAAGGGCAGGGGTGATGGGGAGAAGGTTTGAATATCCAACGAAGAAGTTGGGGCTGGATCCTGTTGGCTGGAGATTCTCAAACTTGCTCATGTGGCAAAGCTCCTGGAAGACATGAGCTCTTTGCAGAACACTGGGAACTATCGGTAGATTTAATTCCGTTATGACAACGGGAACACGTTTATTAGATTCAAACATTGTCCTCTCTTATACAGGATTGTCACCTTCATTATGTGCAGGCAACTCTTGGCACATATATGATGTTTTTAATAAAACACATTTCCAAGTTTTTTATAGAATGTGCATTTTCCAATTGCTTAATAATTCTCTTAGCTGCTTGGGTTAATAAAGTGTAGCGTGTAGTTGTGTAAATCTCTTCATCTTGGTGAGCCCCGAGTTTCTTTTCCTGCAAGATAAGGATAACAATTCCATAAGGATTGAGTGGATTAAAGCCACTAGCACACCCAGGAGGTGCTCAGGACTTGCCGGCAGCTGTCCTCCTCAACCCCCTTTCCAGTCACCCCCGTGGGCCCTGCACTCAGTGCCTACTGGGACCCACAGCTCCCAGCTGGGGCTCTGGCCTGTTTCTGCAGTACATATTTAACGTTTTTGTTCCCGCCCAGAACACCCCAGGATCTTTATGAGGAATTCTTCTCCCCCTGGGTGGAGGGTTGAAGGGGGTTAATGCAAGCTGCCGACCTCCCAGCCGGGCAACAGTGCAGCTTTCTGAATGCTGCCAGAGGGGTCTGTCGAGGGAGACAAGCTTATCCCCTAATGTGTCACCATTATAAGATTCTGAGAAAGACTTTTTTTTTCTATATGAGAGAAAGCTGTGAAAATGGCTGAGATCCAGGAATTCCCACACGTGTGTGTCGTACATGTCACCTTGACCCATCCAGGAGGTCCTGGAAGTAAGGATTCTCACGGGTCACAGGGAGGCAGATGGGTTAAAGGTCTAGAACGTGTTGTAGAGGAGGGCTTCTCTTGGTTCCTGAGGGGCTGGGCTCTCTGATGTCACTCAGGAAGGAGGTCCACTTCAGCAGCCATGCATGGTGCTTCCCTGAGGGCATGAGGGACCGCTCTCGCCAGCACTTAAGAGCCATTCAGAAGCCTTTCAGCATGTCCAGGAGGTGCTGGGGGCTCTGCAGAGAGAGCAGCTGCAGCCACAGAAGGAACAGAGGACAGGGGTGGCCTGGGAGCGTCAGTGTCCACCACCCTCAAGCCGGGCACGTCTGTCTGGTTCTAGTACAAGGTGTGTCTCTGAGCCTCTATTTCTTCATCTAGAAAGTAGGCAGAATAGTTGCCTCTTAGGATTGTCATGGAGATTAAATGAAATCATGTATCAGAAATGCCTGGGAGATCGAGGACACTTGATAAATGTGGCCCCCTTCCCGTTCGGGCAGACACCAGCAGAGGAAGAGAGAGGAAGCGTCCAGAATGGAAAAGGTTCATGGTGTCTGCTATGACCAGGGGAGAGGAATTACAGCAAGGAGAAAGAGCCTTGTGAAAAGGTCTGTAATGAGGGCAGGGAAGCCCAGCAGAATAACAGGCTTTGAACCACAATGCGAGGACTGCAGACACAGGACCCAAGACCAAGCCTGAGCACCTGGCCTGGCCCCTGCCCCCCGTGCTCCTGCTCCCCGCTGATGCCTGCATGTATAGGTGGGCCCATGTGGAAGTATGCTGTGGACATATGTGGATGGGTGTGTGGAGGTTGGTCAGCAGAACAAACTCATGCTGGAAAATCTTCCCCTAATTAGTTGTTTCTGTCCAACCCAACTGCCTGGCAAATCTAATTTCGAAGTTTATCCAAGATGTGATTATGTTATTTTCATATAATCTCTTTTTCTGAGAGTCCCCATGGAATGAGGCTAATTGGATGTGGTTTTCTTGTGGTAAGAATAGTCAAAAGCAGGTGGAACCAACTGGCCTTGTGCTCCCTGGCATGGGGCCAAGGCAAGGACTGCTGTCCCCGATTGGGTCTGCCCATGCCACGCCAGTCCAGAGAGAGGAAGGACACTGGTGACCGGCTAGTCCCACGCTGGGGCCAGACAAGTTTAGAGGATGGAGGAGGAAGGCCTGTCTCCTCCTCTCCCTCACACTCTGCCCTCCTCTTGGGAGGCAGTGGCTTGCCCTCAGTCAGTCCTTGGCCTCACTCTCAATTTCCATTTCCCTTTCCGACCACACAGGCCAGTCTCTGAGGAGAAGAAAGATGAGTTTCTGATGCGAAACAGAATCTGCTTGAACCAAGCTCAGAATGGTTTTCCAGGCTCTGTGTTTCATCAGGCAGAGGAAGGGCTGCCACATTAGGGGACCAGAGGTGGTGCCAGGTGCATAGGCATGGGAGGGTGTGGTCTCAGGTCAGGTGGGAAGGCCTAGGAGGGAGTTTATCCCAAATGTGATTATGTTATTTTCATACAATCTCTTTTCTGATAGTCTCCATGAAAGTAGGCTGATTGGATGTGGTTTGCTTGTGGTAAGAATACTCAAAACCTGGTGCAACCAACTGGCCTTGTGCTCCCTGACATGGGAGAGCATCCCTGTGCACCGGGGGTGGGGGGAGCTGCCAGGAAGACAATCAAGAAGATGGCGGCCTTTCACCCCTTGTCCTGACATCATTCACCCCCTTTCATTCTATCAGGGCCCCTTGGACCTGCTGAGGTTGAGTGGGGGGCCTGGTGGTCTCCAGCACACTATCCTAAAGGGGTGCTTCCAGTCAGCCCCCAGGACAGGCTTGGGGACACGAGGACGGGGCAGCTGCCTCCACCTGTGCAAGGGCCAGTCATGACCCAGGAAGGCAGGAGAGAGAAAGGCTGCGAGGGGAAGAGGCTGAGAGAAAGGCAGACAGAAATCTGCCACAGGAGACTCAGAACCGTGCACAAGAACACAAGGTCCTCCCCAGCTTCCTTCCGCCTCATCTTGGAGAGGGAAAATGGCCGATCTCCCCAGTGAGGGGACCTCTTGCTGAGAGGAAGGCAGGAGAGGGTGCAAGGGCACCAGGGCCCATTGTCTCCAGCAAGAAGGACGGACTTGCCAAAGTGGTGAGAGAAAACTCCAGAGCTCTGCTCCCCTCAGGGAGCAGAAGGCAGGGAGAGAACACTGGGAAATTTCCCGAATGTGTTTCCTCTCCTCCAGCGCACTCTTAATATGGGCCCCAAACAATCTTTGACCATTTTTCCTCTTCTCTTTGGGAGCTGTGGGGTGGCTGCTGGAGAGAGAAGGTGAAGCAGAGGGTAAAACTGCACTCTAGATGGCTCTCCTGGACATTGGCTAGGCCCTTGTTCAGTTGGTGACATTTGAAGCTCAGGGGTTTCCCCAGGCTGGACGAGGTGGGGTGAACCGGGCTTCGGACCCACAACAAAACCTCAGAAGAGAGCAACAAGCCCAACTGACTCTGTGAAGAAGGCCGTGTGCCGGCCCAGCTATGCCTCTCCTGTGGTAAGTCTGCGGAAAATCCAGTCCCTCGGACTGCAGCTCACAGGGGAAAGAAGACAGGCCTCAAATTCTGCGGGGAGATTTATGCGTACTGCATCAGGACAAACAGAGATCCAGACAAGGCCGTCCACGCGAAGCAGGGGCAGGATTTAACAAATGGCAAGACATCCATGCAGACACACTGTAGCAAGAAAGATAAAGATGGTTGGGAAGGAGGGAAGGAAAAAGGGAGCGGGTATATCTTGGAAAAGATAGATGAAAAAGATATTCTGAAAGAAAATGTAATTCAAGAAAGGAATTTCTTCAGGTGCATCTTGTGTTTGCTTATTGAGCATTTCCTATGTACCAGGCCCTGTTCCGTGCACCTAAACACGTGTTACTTCATTCAACTCTCATAGCACCTGTGTGGAGGTGGGTCCTGTTATATGCCCCAATTTCCAGATGAGCAAACAGACACATAGAGGGTAATTAACTTGCCCAAGTAGCAGGTCCAGTATTCAAAACCATGAAATCTGGATCCAGAGTCCATTACTTTAGCTGCTGGTTTACACTGTCTCCTATTATACCAACTAATTATAGAAAATCTAGATAAATACATAAAGGCATAAAAGAAGAGATAATCCATAACTCCACTACCCAGAGGCAACTGCTTCCTCCAGTCATTTGTCTTCTCTATTTTAAATTTATTTTATATAGTAGTTATTGGTTTATTTTATTACAAAGAAGTTTAAAGGAGAAAATGTAAAACTACCTAAAATCATATGATCCCACTCCTTTTAGATGTACACACATTTATTTCTGCTCTTATTGGTAAGAAGACAGAACAGAAGTGATGGACACACAGTCACACACACATATACACTACACAGCTGTGTATTCAGGTGTGTATATACATTTATCTGCATGTGCATCTAATATACATACACTGCTGTGATGTCAGTGTAGTAACATACAACAGTGAAAGTGAGTGTCTCCCCTCCCCATCTGTAAATTTCCTCTCATTGTCATTGTTAACAGCTTCTTGTAATTCCTTTAGAAAAAAACATTAATATCAGCATATATTGTTTAGTATTTGGGTATGATAGTGTGTGTGTATTTGCTTATTCTGGTTGTTGAATTTATTACTTTAAACAATTTTCTGCTTCATATGATTCCATGTTTGACAGTACCTAGTTATTCTCTTAATTTCTTACCTAAGGAAGAGGAGAAAAGTAATTTACTCTACTCTCATCTTTCCTTCTCTGCTTCCTAATTTTTATTTTATTATTTTTATCAAAGTTGTTAATATTTAATCAATATTATCAATATTTCTGTCAAAGTTGATAATATTTAGTTTCCCATAGTTCTTTAGACTTAGTTTTGTCTTTAGAAGGATTCAATGTCCACCCAAAAACCGTTAACAGTGTATTTTTTGTTGTTTTGTTTTCTCCTCTTTTCTTTTTTCCTTCGGGCCGAGAAGTCCTGGCCCTCTCTTCCTAGCAGTGTTGGCAATGATGAGAGGATGGCTGTGGGAAACAGCAATGAGGATAACTGCCCCAGGTAACTGTTTGCAGTGACAGGAAATGGATTAGCCAACCAGGGCAATAATCCAAGGTCCAGGTTGAAATCTGCAATCCAGACACACTGATCCTTCATCAGGTCATGGCTCCCGGCTCCTCGGGTTATGACAGTAAAATGAAGAATGCTTACAGCGGCAATGATGGTGGACTTCATCAACGCCAGTGATGAGAGTAATGGAGAAGGAGGCAGAAGTGGGTGTGAATACCAGCAGTGGCCTTGGAGTTTGAGTACAATGCAACTGACTGCACTGGGAAGACCACCAATAGCAGACAAAGCGGTTAACAGTGCTGGTGCCCATCCTGCGTATAAGCCCACCTCCTCACCGTCTTCTTCATCTTGTTCCCGGTCATGAGGAGAGAGTGGAGACAGTTCTCATACTTTGAGAAAAAGCGTCTGTCATCAAAAGTTGAAAGGCACATGTTATTGCTTTTATACCTTCCTGATGACTTTGGTTTTTAAACAAAGGGATGATGATTTATAGTTTTTACTATGCGGCCACTGGTTTAAAAAAAAAATGCTGATTTTGTTTTCTCAGTCAGTTCTGGGGGAAAAATGGACTTGTGTGTTAAGTGGGTTCCTGCTTTCCCGTGTTAAATATGGCCAGCAGTGCAGGCACTGGAGTGTAACTAAATGACTCTACTGTTGGTTTCCAGGTTCTCTGGGTTCCATCACTGAGTAAGTTTCTCTGTTGTTATTATTTTTATTTTTAAAGAAATCTGCTTGAGTTCTAACTTCGCTGAGTTTTCTTGCATTTAAGAATGTCATCTGATTGCCTTTATAATTTAACAACAACTTGGCTGTCTATGCGAGTTTGAGGATATATTTATTTCCCCCAACACTTTGCAGAAATTGCTCTGTTGTCTCCTGTCACTGTGGCTGTAGGACATGCAGTACACGAATTGTCTTTCGTTTCTTGGATTGAACTAGTCTTTACCCTCTATATTCAGTTTCTTAACAAAGCTCTGTCTAGAAGTGCAATTATTTTACCACTACATGATATGTGCTTTTTATATGCAGATTAAGATTTTCCTTATTTCAGGAAACTTAAAAAATTTGTATCTTCAAATACATGTTTTTTGTTCCTATTTTGTGGTTCTCTGAGACACCAATTTCTCCCACGTTGTGTTGCCTTTATCTATTATCTACTCCCTAACAACTTTTATCTGCTTTCATGCAAGTCTTTCTTATATGTCAATAGTTTGATTTTTAGCTGGAGGCCCTGTAAAATTCTGATTACTATTCTCAGAAACATTCAAAGACTATATTATGATATTGTATCCACAAAGCATGAAAAAAACCTTTCTGTGGAAAACATCTGTGACTTAGCAGAGAGCATAAAAGCATATACAGAACTTAAAATATTATTATTCTCCAAACTTCAAAATTATTATGTAATATACAGCATGGAGACTATAGTTAATAAAACTGTATTGCATATTTGAAAGTTGCTAAGAGAGTAGACCTTAAAAGTTCTCATCACAAGAAAAAACGTTTGTAACTATGTACGATGACAGATGTTACTTAGACTTATTGTGATGATCATTTCACAATATATACAAACATCAAATCATTATGTTGTATGCCTGAAACTAATATAATATGTCAATTATACCTCAGTAAAAATATTTTAAAATTTCAAAAAAGACTAAAAAAAGAAAGCATATACAGAAAAATAATATTATTACTATCCTCATACTTTAAAATTCAGCATAAGGCCTAAAAGAAAATGTAGAGAAAAATCTCCTAGGACTTGGAACAATTATATAAGGAAGATGTAACAATATTAGAGAAGAGATAAGTGGGCTGGAAAATGAAATACAGAAGAGTCAACATCCATCCAAGAGAAGTGTCAGAAAGTAAGAACAGAGAAAATGGAGAGGAGGAAATAATTGAAGAAACAATGGAGGAGAGTTTCCATGAGCTAAAGTAAACAAAAATCTTCAGACTAAAGGAGCTGCTGACTGTTAAGCCAGAAAGATGGGGAAAAGAGTGTAGCTTCTAGACAGAACAAAGAAGATGCTACAAAGGAAGACAAATAAAATCAGACTTCTTGCCAACATCACCAAAAACTAAAACCAAATGCGGAAAGGCCTTCAATGTCCTAAGGGAAAATTATTGTCTCCTTATAAACCTGTCAATTAGATGTGAGAGGGAAAGGCAGATATTTTCAGTCTTACAAGGACTCAGGGAGTTTATCTCCCAGGTATCCTAACTGAAAAAAATAGCAACAAATTTTATAAGGGTATATTCAGAAAAAAAAGAGAAAGGAATCGAGAAAACTTATCCACGCATTCCGAGAAATGGTGAAATAAACCCAGGGGTGCAATGAACAGAAATCCTTAAGTGAAAGCTGGCAGCTGGCCCACAAAACATATTAATGCACTCAACAAAAATATGGTTAACAAACTCCAAGAACGGAGGAAGATGATTGTAGTAGGCAAGTGATTCTTCCGTCTTCAAGAAAAATGAAAGGCCTTCTCCAGACAAAACAAAAAGCTTAAAAGAAAGTCACGATACAAACATGAGAGAAGCTAAAACTTGGCATCATTTTAAGCAATTAATGCATTTTAAAAAGGGAATCTATTTGACTTTAAACCTTGGGATATTCTCAGTAGAACAGCAAAGATTCGGTGACCTAGAAAAACATTCTTGTCTTCATGTAGATGTTTCTCCAATAAAAATATCTGGCTGAACCACAGGAAATTGCCACATTTTTTTGTAGGTGAAAGGAGATTGAATATAAGAAATTTCATATGGTTCATATGATTCAAGTGAATGTATAATCATATTATCAAAAATTCCATTTGTTGGGTTTTGATTTTCAGAATCAACATATAAATAAAAGATGGAAGACACAGTTGTAGCCGCAGAGCAAGATATAAATGATAAAAACTGAAAATACAAAAGCCCAGATATGTTTAGGAGGTGGAAGGGGGAGGAGAGGTAGAAAGAAGTTCAGGAGCACAAAATTACTTATTTATTTAGTGAGGAATCCAAGATACTGATTATATTTCATAGATCAAGACACAGAATGGCTATTATAAGATAAAATAAATATGTAAATATATTAATACTGAGAACTAAGATTTTCACTAGAAGACAAAGGAGACATGGGTACAAATTAAAATAAAGAAAAAAAATCCTATTCCATTAAATTTGATTTGGAAATATCACTACAAATTCATAATTGTATGTGTAGCCACCAGACATCCATCCATCCATCCATCCTACCGTCCATTGATACATCCTAGTTCTGTCCACTGAAAGGGCAAAAAGCCAATAACAAGGAGTCTATCTAGTGACCCAGATCTTGATTTCTCAATATTACTCTCCACTAAAATGAACATTCCTTGAAAAAATGGCTGATTCTAGGTCTGGGGCAGGAAAAGTAGAAGATGAGCCTGGAACATTGTTATATCAGTAAGTAAGTGGCGTAACGGTTAAGCTCTCATGCTCTGATTCAGCGGCCCGGGGTTTGCAGGTTCGGATCCCAGGTGCGGACAGACGCACCGCTTGTCAAGCCATGCCATTGTGGCGTCCCATATAAAGTAGAAGAAGATGGGCACGGGTATTAGCCCAGGGCCAGTCTTCCTCAGCAAAAAGAGGAGAATCGGCAACGGATGCTAGCTCAGGGCTAGTCTTCCTCGCCAAAAAAAAAAAAAAAAAGCAAGGAAGTATTTGAAGAATAATAGAAATATGTCAAAAGGATACAGGGGCCAGTTTTAAGGAGACCCCACTGACCATATTTGGGACCATTTAAGAATCAAGAAGTATAATGCATTGAAAAAAATAAATCCATGAATCTATAGTAATATGAGAGAAATTGTTTATGTCTATGTCATGTTTAAATAAATTTATAAGAATAGTAGCTTTATGCATAATTTATCAAACAAGAAATAATCCAATTTTCATGAACAATAGGACAGATAAATAAATTATGTTATATTCACACAATAAATAATACATGGCCTTGTGTTCTCTCACTGCAATAGCCCATGGTCCCCTCCTTGGGTGTCTCCTCTGAGCACCAGGGAGGAGTCACCACCCCTCACCTTAGCAAGGGTCCCTCCTTCCCTCTCCCTTACAGCTCTCATGCACACCCTACTGAGGTGACAGACCTACTATTTTTGAATTGTGGGATTCACTGAGAGCTCCAGATAATTCCTCTGCAAATGTCAAGGGTCTGCTCTATCATCCAGGTTTAAAAACCTCTTTCTATACAGCTTGCAGGATGCACCAGGCTGTCAAGAGCATTTAATGAGGACTTACTGAGGGTTTATAGTAACCTGAATATTATTTTGCTTCATTTTGTAGATGAAGAGACTGAGGGTCCCAGAGGTCAAGTCCAGAGCCAGCAACTGGAGAAGCAAGGACAGGAAGCTGGGTCTGTCCCTCCCAGAGTCTGATACTCTTTATAAGGCCAACATGTAGCTTTGACTTTAAATTGAGGATTTATCTCTTTTTACTTAATTGAATAATAAGAGTAAAAATATGTTACCACGCAAAAGGGGGATTCGTCTGCCCACCACAAGACACGCCAATAGTCAAGAGGCAAGGAGGTAGGAGAGAAAGGGCTTTTTACTGCAGCTTGCCAGCAAGAGGGAAGATGGCTGACTCACGTCCAAAAGAACCACCTTACAGAACAAAGACTACAGGCGGGTTATATGGGGGAGGGGGGTGGTCTCCGGGTTGGGGAGGCATCCATCTGATCTTAGTTCCTGAGTCTTTTGTTTTACTGGATGTGCATCAGAGACTGGAGCAACGCCCTACACCCTGATCTTTCGGTTGTCCTTGATGATGGCTGTCAGCACAGACTCTGTGTTCGGGGGTCATCACATTCCTAAGGAACTCAAAAGGACAAAGTTATCATCTTATCGCAGCTGGGAGGTACCTGCACAAGCAGGGGTCGTAAAATCTACACAGCAGTTAGATCTGCTGGAGGGTGCATATCCAGCTGGGTTAGTTAGTCAGAGGTCATTCAAAGTTACAGTAGGGTTTCTCTTCTACAATATGGCTTCGCTTATGTCAACCTCGTCTTGAGCCAGTATCAATGTGTCTTTAACTCTCTCTCTCTCTTTTGACTTTTATATAGTATAGACAGCCATTTCTTTTTTCTCTCAAAGTTTTGTATTGTGGTAAAACACACACAACATAAATTTACCATCTTAACCATTTTTCAGTGTACAGTTTGGTAGCAATATGTACATTCACATTGTTGTGCAACCATCCCCATCATTCATCCACAGAACTCTTTTCATCTTGCAAAACTGACACTCTGTACCCATTAAACACCAGCTCCTCATTCCCCCCTCTCCCCAACCCTGGCAACCACCATATGTCCTCAGGCTTCATCCACATTATAGAATGGCTCAGAGTTTCCTTCCTTTTTAAAATGGACATGTCTTTTGGTCCAAATGCAGTGTCTTGCTGCCTTCTGTGTTTAAAGTCTCCAACAAACCAGAGTTTTCCCCCATTCTCTGCTCGATGTAGGCAATTGGGGTTTTCTAAGCAAGGAAGCAGGAGCGGGGGAGGGGCAGCACCCCCAGGAGTTTAACCACTGCCTTCCAGCTCTGGAGGACCATGCCCCAGTGTCGCCTCCTCTTGGGAACCTTCCGCCAACTGGGTTAGGAGCTTCTTCTTCCCAGGGAAGCTAGTGCTTCCTTCTTCCTACACTGCATCACCCTGTACCCCTGATTAGATCGTGAGGTGCAGGGCGTGTCTTAATTAACTTTGAGTTCCAGGAACCCACCCACAGCAGGTCATCTAAAAATGTCTGTTCTGAATGAGCTGCTAAGTGAATGAGTGCAGCCAATGGAAGGCACATAGGTTAGTAGAAAGTCTGGCAGTTTAAGAAAGTTACTACAAGGACTTGGCAATAGGGGAGATACAAATGAATAAAAAATGCAAAATGAACCCTTTCTGGGTTCAGAGTAGAGATGATAGAAACCCTGTAAAGGTTCCCAGGCTATAAGTTGTGACTCTAACCAGACTCTGTGTGTCCACAAAGTTAATGACTCCATAGAAGGGCAGCGAGTGCTGGTGTGCTGGCTATGTGTCGGGCCCTGTCCTGATTTATGCCTCCCAGGAACCCTAGTGGGTAGGCACCATTGCCCTCTCTGTCTGCAGGAGAGGAGACTGGTGTACCACGCGGTTAGGTAGCTTACCCGCAGTCTCTCCGGCCTTCCTGGAACTTGAGTCCATGCAGCCGGCTGCAAAGGTAGCCGCTGCATCAGGGATGCCCAGACAGGAAGCCCCCCAGGGGACGAGGTTGGCCCTGTGCATCCCTGTGCAGCCTGAGTGGTGCCTCTCCAACATCCCTGTGCCCGAGAATCTCCTGGGGGTCTGATTCAGCTGCTCTGGGTGGGCTGGAAGTCTGCGCATCCAACAAGCCCCAGTCAAGAATGCCCTTGAGGAGAAAGTGCTGGGGAATGGACAATGCTTGCTCCAGGTCACAGCCTCTTAGGTCCCTGGGGTTGATATAAATTCCAACAGAGGATATAGAAGCATTAGGCTATTTCGGCAACCTTCCAATTTTACTTTGGCTCCTGCGTATTTTCTACAGGCTGGGCAGGAGTTTACCAGAACAAGGATGGCTCCTATACTACTTAGCACCCTTAAGTCCTGTCTGCACTACAAATTACCAGACGGAGTTTTGACATCTGTCTCCTTGAGCTTGGGGCAGCCTGACTCTGCCCCTGGACTCAGACCCACTCTGGCCCCGCAGCCTGGACCCACTCAGGAGGCCTCTCGGGAGGCAGACCTGGCCTCCTGTCATCTTCACACCTGTTCTATCTGGAACATTGGCAGCAGAGCCGCCTGCGGAGCTCGGCACATCTGAGTCAACAGTCCAGCTCTGAATCCCTTTCCAGCTGTGTGACCACGGGGAAGGACCTCCCCACTGTTCAATTTCCCTATTTGGACAATGGGGCACTGATACCCCCTCGAAGGTCCTTCAGCTGATGAAAGAATAGCAATACTGCTTAACAGAGTGATACAAACGTGGACACGTGGCCAAGGAAAGACTTAGAAGACACAACTTGGGAATCAGGCATACCTATCTCATTGAAACAAGCTTTCAGAATGAGAAGACGGGGTCTCCATTGACCCGAGATCTAGCTGGCTGTGGGCTCCTTACAGAAATGACTTGTAGGTCAAGAGGTATGCGCTGAACATACACTTTTCTCTGCCTTGCACAAAACACTGCTCCATTTCACACTTGAACACACAGCACACTCAGAAACCAGAGGCCCCCATGTGTTTTGTGGACTCCCCTTGCTCTTGAAATTGGCATTAGAAGGAGAATTTTCTGGGCCTCAAATGTCTCCTTCCCCACAGCCACAATTCCCCAGCACCTCAGCAGGACATCTGCAAAGCCTGGTATCATATGTCATGGTCGCTGAAGCCTCCTGTGACAGCTTCGGCAGGATCTTTGGGCTCCCCTGTGACTGTCCCAGGCCAAGTCTGTCAGCCCCCACCTCTGTCACGACCCCTCCCCCACATCCCTGCCCTCTAATGGACTCTTTGTCCCGACCTGGATTCCCTGGAAGAAGGAGAGGTTTGATCACTGCATGGTCTCTGATTTCCAAACCCCTCTCCCCATCCCCACCCTCTGAGCTGGGTTGAGTCATGGATTTCGTTTTTTATGAAGTGTGGTTATTCTCGGTAAGCTTTTCAATCATGCCTCTGTCATTTGAAAGCCCTTTTGTTTAGGGTGTGTGGACTGGTTTATGTAGGCTTGTTTGTGGTCAAAAGTGTGTGTTTTTTATATATACTTAATTGTAAAACTAATGCCACAAAGATGCTAAAACTAGGCAGAGATTTTGTTTTTCCTGCTGCATTAAAAATGAAATCAAAGTGATCAAGCTGTTGTCTAGACCAGGTGGGAAAGCCTGAGTGTGGAGGTTCCCTGGTGGGACAGAGGCCACGGGGAACCTGCCACATGTGTGCCAAGCAGGTGCCCAGAGGGGGGCGATGGCGCTCACGGTGACTGTCCACTCTGTGCTGGACACTTCCCGGGGCACACCTCCTTTAATCCCCATACAAACTCAGCATGTCCTGTCTTCTTTAACCTACTGAAGAGGAAAAATGGTCAAAGATGCTAATAAAGTATCCAAGGTCATGTGTTAGAAGCTGGTGGGGCTGGACTCCAACCCAGTCTCTCTGATTCTTCACTCTGCGCTCCCAGGACCAGTGGCAGCTCTGGCTCAGCACATGCCTCCTACTAATGCTCAGGGGTCAGGTGGTTCCCCACCACCTGTCTTGAAATTGGCATTATAAAGAGAATTTTCTTGGACGCAGGCAAGTCCTGTGTAAGTCCAGCTCCAGGACTAATGGACCTCTGCCTCCCGGGGCCTCGGCTTCCTCATTGTGTAGTGGGATAGTCCTACATGCTGTAAAGAGTTCTTGGAGGCCTCAACGAGATGCTGCGTATGCTGCTCTAGGTGTCTTTCTGGCTTTGTTCTGCAGGTCCAGCCGAGGTGGAATCAGAGCTGGCAGCCCCCGGGTTCTCCTCTGTGCCAGTGCCCGGTGGAGGCCCCATCCTCCAGGTCCCCTTCTGGCCCTGGGCTGTCTAGGGTCAGCACTGGAAGCCAAATGCCTCCGCAGTCACTCCATAGAGCAGTTATCCTTCCAGGTGCAGGCAATAAAGTGGCTCCTTTTTTTACCTTGCTGCAGATTCTAGGGGATTCTTGTCTAGATGGAAAACATGGCAATAGTATAATCTATAAGCTTGAGTTGCTGCCTGTGAAATTGGGGAGCTTGAGCTCAGCTGGCTCTGGACCCATGGTTTTTTTTAGGCTGTTTTGAAAACTGTGTTAGGTTCAGCAAAAAACTTTCCCTACAGAATTCCTCTTAATTTTTAAACCCCTTTGTACGTCAAGGGAAATGCAAGCCTTATGTCTCCAACCCATTTACCCTGAAGTCACTAAAGTTGTTCTGTAAGAGTGATTGACTGTTCTGGTGGTTCCTTTCTCAGAACAGGAAGTTGCATTGACCTTAGAGTGGGTAAGCGGTGATTTCCCAAGGTCTGAGAAAGAGCCAGAGCCCCAAATCCAGCAGGGTTGCAACAGACACAAGAAGAGCCTTCTTTGGCTAATATTCATATTTTGGTTCTTTTAGGTTCCATGTCTCTTTGAAGAAACAATCCAGCAAGAGTCATTGATTTATTTTCTGAAAAAGTCATTCTTCAAAGTCAAATTACCAACTCGATTCAACTGAGGTACATGGGCATTTTTGCAGTGAAATCTGAAATTGGACAAATCACCCTGGCTTTGTGTTTCTTTGTGGGTTTAGAATTGGATTAGAATTCAGGGCAGGCCAGGACAATTTCTTTGACCTTTTCTGCAGCCTTCAGAGATTTGCAGAGGTCTTGGTGTTGCTGAGATGATTTTCAGCCTAGTTTGAAACAATCAGATTAATGAGAGGAGCTTACCAGGAGGGGACTGTATTCACGGGGGTGGAGGTGAATGCCGTGAACACAGCACAGGTGGTAGTCACAGTGGATCAAAGCTGTTGGTTTGAGCCTGGGGTTTTCTGAGCAATTGGCTTCAGGTTGGTTCTGGTGTCAATCCCACATGTGAGTTGCCTCTTCCTCTGGTCTTCCTGTGAGGATGAAGCTGGCTGGTCCATAAGCTCCAGAAGGCCCTGGAGGGGCCCTGTCTGTATTGTTCCCTGTTGCATGCAACGTAGAACCTAGAATATGGTTGGTGTGTGGTTATATAGTTGCCAAGAGGAAGGATGAATGAACACCAGTGCCCCTTCACTTTCATCTCTTATAGAAAAGGCCTCACGTAAGTAAGCCTCCTCACTCTGCAGCTCCTCCTTTCTAGTGTCCCAGAATTTCCTGTCAAGCCTTCAGGCTGCTGTAAACCTTGTCTCCATTTGTCAATCAACTACGGAAATTGCAAAAGAGCCATTGTGTTTGGAATTCTCAAGGCTTTGTCTAATGGCTACTTCCAGGTTCCTCTTGGAACTTGGAGAGAATTCTTTTATTGGCTGGACCTGGAGGGATCGGCTAAGACCAAAATATCCTAGATCTGTAATCTAACCTGTCAAACTGAGATGGGGAGACAATGAAGGGGCCAGGGGAGGGGGGCAAATCTGATCTAACAGGAAAAACAACAGGTCCGGGTGTCATGGGACATTGGGCACAGGCAGCATGGGACAGACAGTGGGGGCGGTCCTGGCACCCAGAGACACTGGGGAGCCTAGCCTGTGCATGATGGTTACCTGCAGGGTGGCAGGTGTGATGACATTCAGACTTTCAGGAAAGCTGGCTGGCAGGTGGTAGGCTGGCCCTAAGCCCCCAGCAAGATTCAAGTTTAGGTCTCCAGTTTGGGGGGCTACTCCCTTGAGCAAAAATTAGCTGTAACTCAAGAGAAGCTGGGGTCCTGTTGAGAATCAACTCTTAGGAACAGGGCAGAAATCCAGTTACCAGAAGTGGAACACCAGGCCACAGTTGGACTGGCAGCAAGCGTGACCCTCAACTTGGCCCTAAGTAAAGAGTTGGGGCTGTCTGATGCCCCTTTTTGAAATCAGGAGTGGGGTGAGAGAGGCAGAGGCAGGCTGAGGCAGGCCAGGCAGGTCTTTCCTGCACCCAGCTTCTCTTCTCACTTGGGTGTGACTGTTACTTAACATGCTTGACTATTTGGAAACAAATCAGAGCACAACAGGAGAAGGACTGCACTTCTTCCTCACGCACCAAGTCCTTCCAGGAAAGGGAGAACATTCAAGCAGTTGCATGGATTGCCTTTTGCTATTTCTGCAGACTCTGGGTAACTTGTTGTGGCGTGCCTAGGTCTGACCATGGGCTTCTACTGCTATGACAACAACCACTCAGCCCCTGGCTGCGGATGCTTCGCTCTGTGCTCTCTTTGGCCTTCTCCAGTTTAGTGCTCATGAGCGCCCTGAGAGATAGAGCCCCCAGTCCTTGTTTGTGGTTGGGAACACACCCAAACATAAATAAATAAATCAGAGAATGAGTGATTGGTCAAAGGCCAAAAGCTCTGTGTCCTTATTCATCTCCATTGGCTCAAAGCATGTCCATCTGCTCCACGTGAAGCCTGCATAGGCTGGGTCCACACCAGTCTTTGCCACTTGAACTCTCCCAGAGTCCAAATGCTCGGTTCTCGCTTCACAGTTGTCCCAGGTGTTTCTGCCCATGGTCTGCAGAGGGATCCAGGCTGCTGTGGCTATGGCCACTACAGGTTGGCCTCCTCATCCCAGGTTGCCTTTGCTGATGGCCCCTCCGTGTCCAGCCCCGGTGTTCCCACTGCTACTGCCCCTACCTTGCTTGGGGATTGTCCCATCCCCTCCTCAGGGGGCTCAATGTAACAGGGACAAAACCACAGGGAAGTGGTCCCTTGACATCCAACATGATGAAGGCCATCGGCGGACTCTGCAAGGGATTAAGTGTGCTCAAGGAAACTTTCCAGGCAGCCAAGGAGTTCTCAGAGCAGGCAACAAACCCAAGGTATATGCACCGCATTCTGTGCCTCAAACAATAAAATTAGAAATAAACAGAAAGGCCAGGACCTAAAAGTACCTTACCACACAGAATCTAAAAATAGTTTTCTAAATATCAACCAGGCAGGGAGGAAATTCAAAGAAAGCAAGAACATTTAAGAAAATAATTAAAATGTAGATACTCTAACAAAGTATATGGACTCGGGCCAAACCATTCTCAGAGGGAAAGTAATTTCTTCAAATGGCAATTTTAATGAAAATGCTAAGGGAGCTTTAATGACCTAAAATGTTAACAAAGAAATAAAGACGCCAGTTCACAGAACAAGGGAGGAAGAAAGAAATACCAACATCACAGAGAAATAAACTAGAAAGAGAGCAACAAATTAACTAATATGGATTAATTCCTTGAAAAAAATATGTTTACCAAATTGACAAGCCATAGGAAATATTTTTAAAAGAAAAAAGAGAGAGAGGAAAAAGAGAAGCTGACAAACTTAGAAGTGAGAAAGGGCTGATGACACATTCAGAACGATTCAAGGTTTTGAGGCCATGGCTTGCACTTGGAGGAAGTTAACAAACGGTGGGCTTCAGAACCAGACTGCTGGACCCCAAACTCGCTGCTGCTCCACTTGCCTTCAGTCAAGTTGCTTAACTTCTTGTGCCTTTTTCCTCCTGTAAAATGGGGAGGTTAATGATAGTTTGCCTCTTATGGTTTTTGCAAAGTTTGAGTAAGTTAACCCATGTCACTTATGGGAAGATTGCAGTGGCGGAGCCGGGGAGAGAAGCCGCCCTCTGAGCTCCACACGGTACTAATCATGAGAGCTCAGGGCAGCCCATGAGGCCGGGGCTATTCTTATCCCCATCTCACAGAGAAAGAAACCAGGGCAAAGAAAGGTTGATAAAACTGTCCAAGGTCACTCAACTTTCTTAGAAAGATCTTCCAAACTGGAGGAGGACTGTAGAGCTGTCTTGGAGTTGTAGGATCTGAAGATGTTTTCCTGAAGAAGAGAAGACTCAGGAGGGCTTAGCCCGTGTGCCCTGGGGAATAGCTGGTACTATAGCTGGAAGCTAAAGGGAGGCACATCGTGATGGTTGATTTTATGTGTCAACTTGACTGGACTGAGGGATGCCCAGAGAGCTGGTAAGACATTATTTCTTGGTGTGTCTGAAAAGAAGAGCTTGACACATGAATAGGCAGACTGAGTAAAGAAGATCTGCCCTCACCAATATGGGCAGACATCATCCAATCCATTGAGGGCCTGAAAACAACAAAAAGGTGGAAGAAGGGTGAGTTTGCTCTCTCTGCTTGACCTGAGACATCTATCTCCTGCCCTTGGACATCCATGCTTCTGGTTCTTGGGCCTCCAGATTTAGGCAGCTAGAACACCACAGGCTTTCCTGGGCCTCCAGCTCGCAGATGGCAGACAGTGGGACTTCTCAGCCTCCATAATCACAGGGACCAATCCCTCATAATAAATCTCTTTCCAAGGATCTACATATATCCTATTGGTTCTGTTTCTCTGGAAAACCCTAATACGCACATTCAGTTCGAGTGTGGTGGATTAAATGTGCTTTTAACCACGATCGTCTATTTTCTTGAGTATTTTCTCCTTTCCTTCTTGGCTTCCAAGTTTGGGGATAATGGGGAAATGGTCTTTCCTGACCTTTGTGTTTTTAACAACCTTATCATGTTGTGGAGACCACATCTTGTGGCTCTGAGAAAAAATTTTTCACCACTAAGGGACAGAAGAACTTCTTCTAGAGGCTAGGAAACATCTTGGGTGGTGAGGTGGGTGTGGAGGGGGGTGGATGCATGGAGAGGCCGGGGTACACGGTGAGAGTGGAGACACACACTTCTTGGGCAGAGTCTGGTGGAGCCTCAAGGAGGCAGCAAGCCCCAGGGAGTAACTGGGTGCTTGGTGGCACCACCGAGAGCCTCACAGGCTTCTTGCCTCCCAGCTCACCCCTCAGAGACACAGGCAGACTCCTGGGACCCCCAGCCATGGCACAGGTGGGCTGAAGCCAGCTCGGGGTCTGCAGGAGCCACAGCAACAGGGATGTGAGGGCCTCAGTGGAGACCCCTGTGGACCCAAGATCAGGCGCAGATGACACTGTGCCCACCTTGGCAGACATCTGAGTAGACAGAGAATGCAAGGGTTGTGTGCTGCCTCGACCTAAGCCCACTCCAGAACAGAATCACAACCTGGGGGGAGAAAAGAGGATCCCAACCAACTGAATTTAATTTTTTTATAACCTCCACAGTATGAGGCTTTCACATAGAAAGTGAGTAGAATTGGGTTTGTAGACAGAGAGTCTGCCTTCTGTGTTAGGGAACTTTTTTTCCCCTACTCATTAGAAGTACTAAATGTAGCTGGTTCCCTGCACTGGAATCTTCCAGCAGGAACTAGACAAGCCTTTGCTGAGGATGTCTAGAAGAAATGGTCATGCTGGCTGGAGACTGGCCCACCTAGGGATTCTGTGATTGTATGAACTCAAACAGGTGGAAAGATGACAGCTGGCAAAAGGGGCTTGGGGGGAAGCCTGGAATTTTCTGACTCCAAAATGTCTCCTCCCACTACCTAAAATTCATGGTCATTGATTCATTTCTGAGGGCAAAAAGCCATAGGATATACTAGGTTGGTGAAGGGAGAGAGAAGATTTGGGAATAGAAGAGAACATGGTGATTCCAAAGAGAGTGTCTGTGTGGGTCAGTGAAGTGGGGTGGCCAGCATGGGGGCAACCCTGTGCAATGGCCTGTGTGACTGAGAGGAGTCGGCACAGTTGAGGGGGTGGCTGGCGTGTGAGAGCAGGTGTGCTATAGCAGGAGTGCTATATGGCCTTGGAGTGTAGACTAAGGGGGCGATTGATGGCAGATGTGTGTGGGTGTACATGATGTGGGTGCCGGCTGGAGAGGGCGAGTGGGGTGTGCAGTGAGTGGGGAGTGACTGTGGATAGAGCATAAGGCACCCTGTCCTGGGGTGTGTTAGTGAGTTTGGTGGTTTTTCCTTTGTGAAAGAATAGCCCCCTTAGTGGGAATTCGAAATAACCTTAGTGGGTATTTGGAAATGTACCAGATTAATTTAAAAAATTATCTAACTTGGAATTCTGTGAGCTTTTTCAACCTGAGGACACTTGTCTTTCTTCAGTTCTGGAATATTATCAGCTACTTTCTCTTTAAATATTGCCTCTCTTTTTTTCTCATTATGGAACTCTTGTTAGCTGTATGTTGGAGACTCTTCGCCGTCCTCTGTGTCTATTGACATTGTCCAATTTGCCATCTCTTTTTTGCTCTCTTTACTAACTAGGTTATAAGAGGTTTTTCACAGCTTGGTTTTCTCAGTCATCAATTCGCCTTGATTCTGTTCAATCTCCTGTTTATCTCTTCTACCAACATTTGTTTTTATTTCGCTGACTATACTTTCCACCTCCAGATTTCTAATTTCTTACATGCTCCTGTTTTAGTCCATCGTCTCTGATATCTGATTCACAGCCTCCTATTCTTATTTTACTGATGTGTTCCTTTCTTTGCCTCGTTAGGAATTTTAAGCTTACCGATTTTAAAGTCCTTTTCGATGACTTTTTTATTTCCATTTTCTCTGGAGGTTAGTTCTCCCGTTTATTGGATTTGTTAACTGCCATTCACCGAGTTGTACTTTCTTGTTTATTTAATTCTTTTGGCTTTTGGGCTCATCTTGCTGTGAGTTTTATTTTTGTGGTTGTTATTTTGAAAGTTTTCTTTTCAAATTCTCTTCTTACTGCCTGGTGGTTTTCCAGATTCAGCGGGGCTTCCTGTGGTCCGCATCTCAAAACAAAGTCTCATAAGAGTGCTCGGGGATGTTGCCCTTTGGGAAACTGTAGTCCCAGTCCCTGAACCTGTGAACAGCAGTCAGGAGCCCCAAGTTGCACAATTCCAGAGGCACCACTTACATGGAATAAAATGTCAACCGTTCTGCCTGGAATTGTGCAATAAAATGGCCCTCAAGATTTCCAGTCTTGAGATATCTCTCCTGTTGTCTTCCACCCCCGCAAGTGCCACTTTTCTGAGGCTCAGAGAAGATAAATCACTTACATAGGAAATTCACCAAAGAGTGGTCTACAGTCCATGCATTTTTCTGCTACACTGTGCTGCAACACAGAGCTGTCAAAGAATGCTCTAGAAAACAAGTGGGTCCTTGAAATTTGGCATTGAAGGTATTTTTAGGGTCAGCTGAAAATAGATTCCTTGCATTTTTCCATGTGTGTGTGTTTGTGGGGAGAGTGGATGATGAAAATATACTAGTTGGGGCTTTACTGCCTCCAGATTGCCCCATGTCTGCTATGATTGCTGGACTGACTGAGTCCTGAGAGGACACCAGAGACTGGGCTGTGTGTGTACAGGGAGACTTGTCTGTGATTCTTGCAGTTCCTTCCACCACTACTGAGATGAGTATGGCCAGTCTCCTCCAGTCAGAACTCTCTTTGGATTTCAAACAGCCCCAGGGTTGTGTTACACTGTTATTGGATGTGATTTTCCAAAACCACACTTCACTTTGAGTTTACATCACTGTCAGGCAGACTTCTCCATTGCTTCAGAGGGAGAGGATGGAGCCCAGCTGAAGACTTAGCAAACAGGCACATAAGCTTTTGCACATTTCCTCTCTGATATATGACCTAATGGGCTCACTAACCCTGGAAATATTTGATCTTGGTGCCACAAGTTCCCAGGGTCATGGGTTTCCTGGAGGTTGGTGCTTGAAGTCTCTCCTGCTAAAACCCCATCACCAAAGAAAAGATGTCGAGGATATCATGAGAACTGACTGCATGTTCAGCCAATCAGATCTTTAGGAGGAAGATTTAAACCCCCTCCCTTGGCTAAGTCTATCAGATGCAGTGGGAGAGCTGCCCAGTTGGTTTTTCCCATGCCCAGCACCACGAGTAGCTCTCGGTGACTAAAGGGGAACACTTTAACCCACCTATCTATTATCTCCATCCAAGAATGGCAAAAGGATAAGAAGTAAAATGGTTCGTTTTCAAAGGCTCCAATTCCAAAAGATGACAATCTGCATGCACTTTGGGTTTTCAAAGTAGATGGAACTGCTTTTCTAAATGTCTTAGGTCTGGAAAACTTCAAAGGTATTTGGCCAAGCAAGTCCTCTCTTAATTTTTAAATCCTGGTCTATTTTAAGAGAAATGCAAGCTGTGTCTTTCTGAGTCACCAATACTTGATTTGTCAAAACGCTCCTTTGTAAGAGGGGTTTGGTGTCCAAAAACCCTCGTGACCCGTTGGAAGCATTGCATCCTCAGGCAGGGATTTGGTTATGGACAACTGTCCTCAGTCCCAACCCTGATTTCAGTTCCATGTCTCATCTCCCTGGAGGGCTCTCAGATCCTCAACAGGGCCGCCTGTCTTTTCCCATCTCTGAGACGTAGACAGGGACTTTAAAAGGCTGATCGTCCTCAGATCCCCGACCAAGTCTTAGAGGTTTGGCTGAAAACCTTGAACACCCTTCCCAGAGGAGAGTAAACAGAGCCTTGTAAAAATACAGCATTGGTGTTCCTTTGACTTTATGAAGTTTATGTACTTGAAGTGCAACATAATAAATGAATGTGTTTTTCTGTGGTTACCTTTATTTAGTCTGCTATATAAGGGTCTGCATTCATTTGAATGATATCTAAAATGACAAATCATCCTTTTAAAAATATTTTTAAATTGCATCCTTTAAAAAATATTTTAAAATTGAGGAAGAATTTACATGTAGTGAAACGTACAGATCTTAAGTGTATAAATTGAGGAGTCTTGACAAATGCGTATACCCATATAACTAACAACCCAGTCAAGTTGTAGACTATTCCCATCACCCCAGAAAGTTTACTTTTGTCCGCTTCCAGTCAGTTCCCATTACCCATAAGTGACTGCTGTTCTGATTTCTGTCACTGTGGTAGGCAGCTTCTAAGATGGGCCCTAAAGATCCCCACCGGTATTCGTACCCTTGTGTGATCCCCTCCACTGGTGTGCGCCAAGTGACTTGCTGTCCCTTCTGAGGTTAGGTTACAGAGAGACTATGACTTCTGTTTTGCTCACCATCTCTTGCACTCTGTCCTGCAGGCCCAGCTCTGGGGGAAGCCAACTGCCATGGGAGGGGCCCAAAAGGAGAGGCCCATATGGCAAGGAACTGACGTCTCCAGCCAACAGCCACCAAGCACCTGAGACTTGCCAAGACTCACACCAGTGAACCTAGGAACGGGCAGTTCCCCAGTCAAGCCTTGAGATGGCTGCAGCCCTAGCCAACACCTTGAAGCAGACTTGTGAGAGAGTCTGAACCAAAAGCGTCCAGCTAAGCTGTGTCTGGGCTCCTGACCTGCAGAAACAGACACAATACGTGCTTGTTATTTTAAACTGATAACTTTTGGCTTAATTTGCTATGCAGCAATAAGTAATTAATACAATCACCATGGACTAGTTTTCCCCTGAACTTCAGAATAATGAAATCATACAGTGCACATTCTTTTGTGTCTGGCTTCATTTATTGAACAGTGTGTCTGCGAGATTCATTCTTGTGTGAATTAGTAGCTCATTCTTTTTCATTGATGAGTACATTTTATTGCATAAACATGTGACAATTTATTTTTATCCATTGTCCTGTTGATAAACATTTGAGTTGTTTCCAGTTTTATACTTTTTTGAATAAAATTGAATAAAAGTGTAATGAACATTCTTGTGCAAATCTTTCTATAAACATGTGTTTTCATTTTTCTTGGGTAAATACCTAGCAGTCCAATTGCTGGATCATTGGTTAATCTCAGAAGAAACTCCAAAATAAGTTCCAAAGTGGCTGTACCATTTTGAGTTTCCTTGTGCAAAGTATTTAAGTCTTCCTCTGCTTACTTTTTTCTTCTTTTTCAAGCTTCATTAAGTGGAAGCCTAGATCACTGATTTAAAATCCTCCTTCTTTCTAATGTGAACACTTAAAGGTATAAATTTCTCCCTAAGTACTGATTAATTGCATCCCATAAATGTTTATATATTGTATTTTCAAGTATCATTCAGTTTAAAGTATTTTCTAAATTCTAAATTTTCTTTCTTCCCTAGTGATATTTAAGTATACTACTTAATTTTCAAATATTTGGGATTTTTCTATTTATTGTTATTGATTTCTAATTTGACTATAGTCAGAGAATATACTTTGTTATATTCTATTTTTTAAAATTTGTTGGGGCATTTTATGGTCCAGCATATGATGTCTTGTGAATATTCCAAGCCCACTTGAAGATAGTGTATATTCTGCAGCTGTTTGGCCTAGTGTTCTATCAATATCAGTTAAGTCAGGTTGGTTGCTAATTTTGTTCTAACTCTCTGTATCTTACTGGGGTTTTTTGGTCTAGGTCTGTTAATTACTAAGAAAGGGGTGTGAAAATCTCCAATTATAATTGTACAGTTTTCTATTTCTCTATTTGTCAATTTTTTGCTTTATGTGTTTTGAACTCTGTTATATGATGCATATAATTTGGGGATTGTATGTCTTCTCGATGAGTTGAACATTTTATTATTATAAAATTGTACATCTGTATCTTGGGAAACACTTTCTGTCTTGAAGTCTACTTTTTCTGATTTCAATATGGACACATCTGCTTTCTTATGCTTCCTGTTTGCCTAATGCATATATTTCCATCTTTTTACTTTCAACCTCTCTTGTGTATTTGTATTTCAAGTGCATCTCTTGTAGTCAGCCTATGGTTAGATCTATTTTATTTTCCATTCTGATGAGGTCTGTGTTTTGATTAGAGTGTTTAGTCCAATTACATTTAATATAATTATTGATAGATTGGGTTTAAATGTACTATTTGTTTTCTAGTTGTCCCATCTATTTGTTTTACTCCTGCATTCCTGATTTTTGTGTTAATTGAATTTTCTTGGGTATGCCATTTTAATTTCTTTATTTACTCTTTAGTTATAAATCTTTGTATTAGTTTTTAATGGTTTCTCTAAGGATAATGATATGCATTCTCAACTGATCATAGTCTACGTAGAATTAACATGGTAACTTCATGTAAAGTATAATAACCTTAAACATTGAAATTCTGTTCTTGTGCTATTATCACCATAAATTTTGCATCCTTATATATAGTAATATAGTAAATATAATGTAATGTAATGTAATAGACTAGAATATATATAGATAAAGAGAATACAGTGTTATCACTTTAACTAGTCCTATATTGCTTAATAAAAATTTAAAAAAATTATATATAGTCTTTACAAAAGTCTATTATATTATACTATATAGTATATTACACTATATAGTATATATACTATATATAGTATACTATATATTATCTTGTTTAATAAAAATAAGAAAGTCTTTTATAAAGACTATCTATACATTTTATTTTTATTAAACAATATATGACTAGTTAAAGCAAAAATGATAACATTGTATTCTCTCTCTTTATCTGTTTATCTATATTAATTATATTATATTTACTATGTACAAGTATGTAAAATTTATGGTAATATTAGCACAAAGAATGGAGTTATATATATTTTATATATAATTGGAATTATATATATACCAAATAATGAAAAGACATATATATCTATATCTATATCTATATCTATATCTATATCTATATCTATATCTATATCTATATCTATATCTATATCTCTATATATACTGTTTCTGCTACTCTTCATTCCCAGATACAAGTTTCTATCTGGTGTCATTTTCCTTCAACCTGAAGAATTTTCTTTAGCATTTTTTGTATGATAGCTCTACTAGTTACAAACTCTCTCAGCTTTCCTGTATTTGAGAACATCTTTATTTCACCCATGTACTTAAAAGATAGCTTTGCTGGATATAGAATTGGAGATTGACACTTTTTTCCCACTCAGCATTTAAAAGATGTTCCATCATCTTCTGGCTTCCATTTTCATCATTGTTCTTTGTATGTAATGTGTCTTTTTTCTTTAGCTGCTTTAAAGATTTTCATGCTATCTTTAGTTTTCAGCAGTTTGTCTATGATCTGACTATTTGTGATTTTTTTTGTACTTATCTTGCTTGTGGTTTGCTGAACTTCTTGAATCTATAAGTTTATTTTTCACTAAATTTGGGAAAATTTGTGGTATTATTTCTTTGCATATTTTTTCTGTCCCATTCTCTCTTCTAATTTTCTGGAATTCAAATTATATATATGCTAGACTGCATGATATTGTCCCACCAGGTGACTGAGGATTTTTTTTCAATCTTTTTTTCCTTTGCTCTTCAGATTTGAAAGTGTCAGTTGATCAGCATCCACAGTCAATAATTCATTCTTCAGCAGCCTTTTATCTTCTGTTACTCCTATCAAGTGAATTTCTCATTTTAGATAGTTTACTTTTCATTTCTAGAATTTTTGTTTACTTCAATATAACCACATTTTTCTTTCAGTCCTTAAACATATTTATAATAGCTACTATAGTGACTTTGCCTGTTAGTTCACATTTGGCCACCTTGGGTTCTGTTCCTATTGACTCTTTTTTGTCTCTATTATGAGTCACATTTTTCTGTTTCTTTGATCTTGGGTCATATTTTCCAGCTTCTTCATATGTAAGAATTTTTTATTGAATGTTAGACACTTTGTTTTCTTGGTAGTTAGACACAATTGTTTTCTTTTAACTCAAGTGATATAGGTGTCTGAGTTGTGTCATTTCCTTCATAGGATGTTGAGTTTGGTAGGCAATTGAATCACCAGTAGATCCTTTTTAGTTCTGTCAGGCTTGGTTTTAGTCTCTGTTAGGAAGGGTCTAAATGTTATTTGTTTGTTTGTTGCTTGTTTGTTTTGATTTCAAACCTAATTTCTTAACTTAGTCCTAGGGCCAGGCCCTTACTCTAGGTATGGTCCTTACTCCTAGATGTGGCCTTTCTGAGGTCTCAAGTGAATATCTGAGGCAATCAGAGTTATCTCTGAACTCTGGCTCAGCTGGAACTCTGAGTTCCCTGGCACTGCACAACCTTGGTATCTTTGCTCAGCTCTCAGCTCCACAGTACATGATCTCCTCTAGTCCTTATGGAGTCTCTTCCTGACCATTCATACCCCAGCCCTCACAAAAGACCCGTGGGGAATCCCTCTGTAGACTTCTGGGGTTCACTGGAAAACTCCTTTATCTCCAATACTCTGCCCCACAAATTCTGGCCACTTCAGCAGCGTGAGTCTCCCGAATCTCTCATTTATGCCTCTTCAGCTCAGTGAAAGTTCTTCTGCCTGAGCTTCACCTCCCCTCTCCTGTGTGACGGCTAGAAGATACTTCCAGGCAGAAAACCAGGGTGAATGTGGAGCTCACCTCATGTGATTCTCTTCTCTTAAAGATCATGGGCCTGTGCTTTCTTTGGCTCAGTACTTGAAAATGCCTTCATCATATATTTTGTCCAGTTTTATGGTAATTTTCAGCAGGAGGACAAATTTGGAACAAGTTACTCTCTGGTGGCCAGAAGCAGAAATCCTGACTGATCATTTTTACATTTTGGATCAAGGGCTCAATAGCTTTTTTTCTAGCTATTTCCATTTGCCTTTCAGTTTTGGCCTCTTGACATTTACTTTTGGAGAGAGGTCACTCTCTAGCTCAGACATGAGCTACTGGAAAGGTAGTTGGTGCTGTGGAAAGATCATGGGCTTTGGGAAAACCTGACTTCAAATTCTAGCTTAGTCACTTACAAGCTGAAGACTTTAGACCAATTAGCTAATCACTTTGAGTTCTGGTTTTCTCATCTAAAAAAGTAATAATAATTATTGCTGCAGGCAGTAATAATAATGTGAATACTGATGCTGGTAGCTAACATTTATAGAATGCTAACCCTGTGCCAGGAATTTTTCTAAGTGTTTTAAACTTGAAGGTTCTTTGTGAGGGTAGACATAATGATATGTGTAATGGTCAAGTGGCCCTGGGAATTGGGAAGAGAAAAATCAAAGATTCTGGGACTCAGGTGTGCTCTGACAGCCCCAACGATCAATCTTTGCCTGAGTGTTATCACTTGATGCTCAGTCCTTATCATGGTGGTCCCATTTTGTCCCTACCATCAACCAAGAAGATCATAAGCCTTCTCCAAGCATGAGTGACTGACTCCTAGGTGTGGGCAAGTGAACGGGCTATGGGCATTACTTGCTAGTGTTCTATATGAATGTATTGGTCATGATATCAGGCCCATTACAAATTTTCAGCAATATTTGTAGAATGATTAAATGTTTGAATGATTAAAAATTTAAAGCAATAAAGAAATTATGAATGGCAGGACTTAATTAATTCATCATTTTCAGGGGTCATTAAATTTTGTTTTCTTTTACTCAGCAAAGCAGATAGTGTCAGCTTTCTTAACCAAGACTGTTGAATAAACCTTAAACCTTATCAGTATCAGTCAGTATAGTTTAGGTTATATTTCAGTAACAAACAATACCTAAATCTCAGGGATTCAACATAACACAAGTTTGTTTCTCGCTCGTATTACATATCAAATTCAGGGCAGGGAATTATGCCCATTGTAGTTTCTCAAAGATGTAAGTTTATCGAGACTACTTTTCTATATGTACTTTCATAAGCATTGAGACAAAGGAAAAGGAAGAGCACTCTTTGCTGTCTCTTAAGGGCTTCTACACATTTCATTGGCCAAGCAAGTCATTTAGCCACACATAATTTTACGTGTGGGTAGGGAAGCAAATTTTAGCATATACTTGCAGTAGGGGGATGGAATATGTAATATTTGCAAATGGCCGTATTGACTACACTGTCTCTTTATGAGTTTCACCAAACCAGCTTGAGCCATTTCAGCCACAGTTTCATTTGGCAACACTTAATAATCACGGGTACTTTTGCCAAGAAACCATAATGCCTTTAAAATGATTATTTGTCTCTTGGACATATGGTCCATGTTTTCTCCTTAAAACTCTCATAACTAATAAGAATGTAATTTCAGCCAGAGCCTAAGTCTAACTCCATCTTTTCCAATAAAGATTTTTAAAACAATGAAGTTTCATTTTAGCCAATGAAAAAAGATGCAGCAAGCATAGGAAGTTACAACTTTTACCATAAAATCAGAACTGTGTGCTTTCTTTGGTTTCTAATTACTTTTGAAGCTTTCTTAAATCAACTAATAATTACAAATCTATATAAACCTTAATTCATTTGTCTATTAGTTCTATGAACTCCTTCTGCCATCAAAAACTGTCATCAAATTTTCTTACATTGTGCATGTGGTACAAGGATCACAGAAAGGTCAGACCTACTGATATGTGAGATGTAGGGTTCATACTTCAGTGCGCAAGGTTTTCCATCAGAAAGAGCCAGAGTAAACTGCCAACAACACAGTGAGAAATGAATGAACC
Source organism: Tapirus indicus (assembly GCA_031878705.1). Taxonomy (NCBI): domain Eukaryota; kingdom Metazoa; phylum Chordata; class Mammalia; order Perissodactyla; family Tapiridae; genus Tapirus; species Tapirus indicus. The sequence continues at coordinate 81,238,311 of CM062921.1, forward strand.
GAGTTGAGGGTGTTTGGAAAATGAGTCGTGAATGTTTGCTTCAGTTTAAATATTTTAGCAGTACCCCCAAAGATCCCAGGTCCTGGTTTCAATGACATGAATTTCATGGACGTGTCCCTGCCTAGCACTCCTGAGAATATTTGTTATTTGGGATAAGCATTGCTTTGCCAGTCTCACCACACCTAGTTGTAAACACTATTAATACAGGGTTATAGAAAGAGATCCATTCATAGAGTAAAGTATGCAACAGCCATGAAATCTGTAGATTATATGTCAAGGCCAAAAGTCTACTCAAATTCCCACTCATGATATATTTATGCATATTTTCATAAGTTCTCAGGTAGGAAGATTTGAGGGTCATTTTAGGATCCCAAAGCCAGTGCTTCCGTGCCTCCGGGATGTTCACACCTGTTATGTAGCATCATTTCAAACACCACAAAAATCTCTGTCTTTCTCCCTCTTTATAGTGATTTTATCAATAAAAATGCTATTCCATTCCCCTAAATGCTCCCATCTTTCACATCACCATGATAACCATCGCTGTCTGCTTTCCCTCTACCAGTAGGATGTCATAAACCTCCAAGTTGTTGCTGGCTTTTCTTTTGTTTCTACTGGTAAGGGAGGCTACTTCTGGATTTGATACCATCTTACTAACTCCCCAGAATCTTTACTTCATGCACATTCTCTTATGATAAGAAAGTTAAGCTGGAAATTAGTAACAACAACAACAAAAACCTAGAGACTTCTGTCCTGGACAAGACGGCATAGACCTGTTTCTCCCTGCTCCTCCCCACTAACGACAACAATAAACTTTGAAAATAATAAAGAGGCAACCAAAACTGAACTCTGAAAGATGGAAAGTGGAAGGCAAACTGTTTAGGGACCCCAGGGTGTAGGAGCAACAAGGCAGGCTGTCTTGCAAGCCTCCTCACACAAAAGATGAAGGGGATCAGGCCTAGTATTTCCCAGCTCCCAGTGTAGCAGCAGAAGGCAGCCCAGGTAGGTTCGTCTCCAGATGGGGGTCCCTCTGGGGACCACACCAGGCAAGCCCTGGTGACAAAGGCTCAGAGGAAGCATTCTCTTTCTCTGCTGGGCCCAAGACTCACCTCCCCTAAAAGATCCCATAAGGCTAGGCAGCACTGGCAGAGAGGTTCCGCCACAGCATGCTCCCAGCTCTGGAAGCCTCTTTTTCCCCACTAGGGACTCAAGACTCCTCTCCCCCAATGAGAGACACAGGGGTGGCAGGGAGGCACCAGCAAGGGGGTCCTGTTACAACAAGCACACAGCCAGGAAGTGCTCTCAATCCACTTTAGGCTAGGGAGATCTTGCCAAAATACACTCCAGAGGCTCCCTTTACCCATGTAGTGGTGCCAGGTGGCCCAGCGTGGGGAAATTCCTTCTGCTCCTTCAAGGCAGCACCAGCAGGAAACAGTGGGAGCCCCAGAAAAATGAAATAAACTAAGTAAAGCAAAATAACGCCACAAAGGCCCTGAAAATTATATCATCATTGGAACCACAGATGATAAAAGTAGGCCAGGCCTTGGAGTTAAACGTAAACAGGGTCACTACCTGCTAAAATAAAATATTTAAATAGAATCCAGAGTGTTAGAGTAGCCAAATTTTTCAGGATAGAACCATCCATCACAGCAAGAACCTGAAAAAATCACAACTTGAATGAAAAAAAGACAATCAACTGACCTGAATGCCCAGAGGAATCACGTGCTGGAATTATCTGACAAGGGTTTTAAAGCAATCATCATGAAAATGCTTCCACAATCAATTATGAATTTTCTTGAAACAAATGGAATAATAGAATATCTTAGCAAAGCAATAGAACTTGTTGAAAAGAATGAAATAAAAATTATGGACCTGAAAAATACAATAACAGAAATAAAAACTTGCTAGATGGGCTCAGTGGTAGAGTGGAGGTGACAGAGGATGAAATCAATGAATGTGAGGACAGCTCAATAAAATTCACTCAATCTGAACAGAGATAAAATAGACTTAAAAAATGAACGAACAGAGTCTCGGAGACCTGTGGGACAACAATGAAAGATCCAATACTCTTCTCACTGAAGTCCCAGAAGAAGAGGAGAAAGAGAGATGGACCAAAAGAGTATTTGAAGAAATAATGTCTGAAAGCTTTCTAAATTTAGCACAGATTTAAAAAGCTGAGCAAACTCAAAACAAGATAAACTCAAAGAAATCCATGCCAAGACACATCGTAATTAAACATTTGAACACTAAAGAAAAAAAACCTTGAAATCAGCCAGAGAGAAACAACACATTACCCAGAGGGGACCACCCATTTGATTAAAAGCAGGATTCTCTTCTGGAACCATGGAAGCCAGAAGAAAGTGGCACAACATTTTTCAAGTGCAGAAAGAAAAGTCAACTGTGAATTCTACATCCAGCAAAACTATCCTTCAGGAATGAAGGAGAAATAAAGATATACTCATACAAGGAAACACTTACAAGAGTTTGTCATCAGTAGACCTACCTTAAATAAAAGGCTGAAGTAAATTCTTTAAACATAAAGTAAATGGTAAAGAAAGGAATCTTGGAGCATCAGGAAGGCAGAGCAACAGAAAGAACAGAAATGTGGGTACATACTATTGACTATCCTTCTCATGAGCTTTACCAATAATATTGGATTATTGAAATAAAAGCTATGACACCATCTGATACTCAAGACAGTAATATTTAAAAGTGGGAAAAGCAAAGGAATCTACTAGAAGTATGGTTTCAATTCTTTATTTAAAGTGGTAAAATATTGATACAAGTAGACTGCGATAGACACGTAAGTATATGTAATGCCCTGAGCAACCACTAAGAAAACCATACAAAGAGATGCACTTGAAAACGTTATAAATAAACCAAGGTGGAATCATTAAAAATGCTAAAGACAGAAAAGGGAAATAGAGAAAACAAATAATGAAATGGCAGATTTGAGTTCTACCATATAAATAATCACCTTAAACATAAATAGTCTAAACACGTCAATTAAAAAGTAGAGATTGGCAGAATGAATTAAAAAATACGACCTAACTATATGTTGTTTATAAGAAACTCACTTCAAATTCAATGACCTAGGTAAGTTGAAAGTAAAAGAATGGGAAAAGATGCACCCTGCAAGCATTAATTTAAAAAAAGCAAGAGCATGGAGCCGGCCTAGTGACGAAGCGGTTAAGTTCACACGCTCCGCTTCAGTGGCACTGGGTTCGCAGGTTCGGATCCCGGGTGTGGACATATGCACCACTACGCTGTGGTGGCGTCCAATATAAAGTGGAGGAAGATGGGCACAGATGTTAGCCCAGGGCCAATCTTCCTCAGCAAAAAAGAGGAGGACTGACAACGGATGTTAGCTCAGGGCTAGTCTTCCTCACACACATACACACACACACAAAAGCGAGAGTGGCTACATTAATATCAGATAAAGTGGACTTCTGAGCAAAGAAAATTACTAGAGACAAAGAGAGACATTACATAATGATAAAAGGATCAATGCAGGAGGACATAATGATCTTGTATGTATTGCACCAAACAACAGAGCCTCAAAATACATGAAACAAACATTGATAGAGCTGAAGGAAGAAATAGACAAATTCACAATAATAATTGAGGACTTTGACACTCCCCCCTTCAGCAACTGAACTACTAAGCAGATAATTAGCAAGGATATAGAAGATCTGAACAAGACAATCAACCAGTCATATCTAATTGATGTACATAGAACACTCCACCCAACAGCAGCAGAATATTCACACACACACACACACACACACACACACACACACACTAAGATACGTATAAAGTACTCATGGCAAATTCACTAAGGTCAACCATACCCTGGACCATAAAAATTAAAAGAATTGAAAACATACAGAGTATGCTCTTTGATCATAATAGAATCAACTAGAAATCAATAACAGAAGGAAAAAAGGAAAATCTCTAAACATTTGGAAACAAAACAGCATACATTAATAATCCATGGTCAAAGAAGAAGTCTCAAAGGAAACCAAAAAAGCCCCATAAAACTGAATGAAAATGAAAATACCACACATTAACATATGTGGGACATAGCTAAAGAGTTCTGAAAGGGAAACTTATAGCACCAAATCCTCACATTAGAAAAGAAGAAAAGTCTCAAGTCAATAATCTAAGTTCCTACCTTAAGAAATGAGAAAAAACCAAAATAAACCCAAAGCAAGCAGAAGCGAGGCAATAGTAAAGAAAAGAGCAGAAAACAATTAGTTTTCTTTTTTTTAGTTCACACTACATATACATGACATTGAAAATAGAAAAACGGTAGAGAAAAATCAATGAAACAAGAAGCTGGTTCTTTGAAAAAGTCAATAAAGTTGATAAACCTTTAGCAAGAAAGAAGATATAAATCACCAATATCAGGAATGAAATAGGGGATATCTATACAGGTCATGCAGCCATTAAAAGGATAATGAGGGAGTATCATGACCAACTTCACTTTTATAAATTCCACAACTTGAAGAATAAACAGATTGCTTAAAACCCACAAATTATCCCAATGCAGCAAAGATGAATATATAATCTGAATAGTATTATAACCATTAAAGAAATTGACAGTCTTTAAAAAGAAAGAGTTCAGCAACACAGGAGGGGTGGGGGGCAGCCCACCTCCTGACCCCGCCTCTGAGTCGTGACCTGGTCAGCAAGCCCAGCCAGCCTGGTGAGGTGACCCCCGCTGCTCTCTGCTGCACAGGTAGAGTCACATCCCTGGGACAGAGTAAGGATAAGAATTAAAAACTAAAATGAGAATAGAGATAAGAAAGCACACATTTAAATCCTTGGGTTAGCTTTTTTGTAACTGATTCCTTTTGTATAAGGTAACTGATTAATTTGTAATCGTTGTGATATTTTGTGTGTTTTTTTATTTTAAGATTTTCTTAAAAGAATCTGTCATATTAGACTACCGATTTTAATTGAATGACAAAAAGTGTTTACCTTTGCCATATTTGAATGCTTAGGGAAATTTAATTTGTTAAATGATGTATACGTAGTGTGAACTAAAAAAGGAAAACTAATTGTTTGATACATTTATACAGTAAATAAATTGGACATTATCGAAGTACAAATTGTAGGAATACTATTTTCCATGCATTAAACCTCAAATATTAAAGGATTTATCAATAGGAAGAAAGCAAATAATCAAAATTCTAATCACTATTATTTCCGTACCATTTATCAAGCACTTCTTTCTTAGGATCAGCATCAACAATTCCCTCACAGGGCAGGGCTGGTCACTACTAAAGATGTCCTGGTTAGGGTTGCTTCAGTGCAGATGGCCTCCAAGCTGTCTGCACATTAGTGTCACCTGGGGGCTTTATCACAATATGTCAGTCTGATTTAGCTTGTCTAGGGTGAGGCCTGGGCATCAGGACTTATAAAACACTCCTAAGGGGTTCCGAATGTGCACGAGGCTGAGAACCACTGCCTCACAATTTGAGGAGGGAGGTGGAAGGAGAGTAAGGAAGGGTGGCCGGGAGGAGGAGGGTTGGAGTAAAGCCTTGGATGCAAGTTTGATTTCAGGAGCTAAGATGGAGGGGCATGGGAAGGACCATTCCTTGGCCTGATTATCTTCAGAACAGGTGCACATCTCGATGTTTGCAGGCAGAATTTCCCTGACACCGTCTCTCACAGGCACAGGGACTGTCCTGCCTATCTCACTGGCCGGCCGCATCTACACAGGCCTGAACAATGTACGAAGGGAGCAATGCACATTCTTTCAGTTAAAATTAAGTGGCAGGGTTCCTAAAAGGTGCTGCATCTAGCTTAGAGGGAGGCTGGTGGAAGAACCCTGGGGGCTTGGGCCTTGTCCCGACTGAGCAGGCAGGGCTGCACACCTGCCCGTGTGATCCTGTTGATGCAGGACGGGCTGGCTGATGGTCTGCAAGCTGCCACAGGCCATGCACAGCAGATCTGAATGTGGGGAACAGATGTGCCAGCATTTGCGTGGGATTTCTTTCCTTTCCACACATACTTGTTGAGAATCCTTTAGCATCATTCTGGTCGGTGCTGGAAAGACAGTAGTGAATAAAACAAGGCCCCCATACTCAAGAAAGGGATCTAGACAAGCAAATGGTCACAACCCAGGGTGGTAGGTGCACAGAAGAGAGGGAACTACGAGGCCCTGAGGAGCAGACAGCTCAGGAAGGCGGCGGCGTGCAGAATCAAGAACCCGGGCTCTGCAGCCAGACTGCCTGGCGTGGGAGCTTGGGCAATCCACCGCTTCTCTGGGTCTTCCTTTCATCATCAGTCAAGTGGAAATTAACATGAAATGAAATAATATGATACAATATAATATATTTGGCTCAGGGTTTCTGTGAGGTGTGAATGAGTTGACACATGTTGAATACTTATAATAGTGACTAGGACATGGTGAGAACTCAATACACGTTATTTATTATTGTTATTATTTTTTTATTATTATTGACAATAATCCCTGCCCCCTGGAATCTAGGAAGGCTTCCCAAAAGAGATGATGTGGGAGTTGGACTGTGAAGGGGATAGCGGTGTTTTGAGTGAGATTTAAGAGTGGGGAGGGTATTCCAGGCAGAGGGAACAGCATGTGCACAGGCCCAGAGACAGCAGACAACATGGAAATAAAGGGGTTTGGTACAATGGAGCAGCCATGGCAGGAGAAGAGGCCTGGGGCCCCGGGGAGGCCGGGTCTTGGAGGGCCCCGAACGCAGGCCGGGGGGATGGACTTGGCCCTGCAGGCCAGAGTCTGCAGACCCCTGTTAGGTTCGCAGATGTCTTCTTAGGGGGGCAAAGTCTATGAATATTTAGTAACTCTGTGGCTTTCTGTTTATAATTTTTAAAAAGATCTTTTATAATGAGAGTTTGCATTTGGGAGACAATTTAATTGAAAAGGATTTTAGTTTCCTAAGTCAGGGTCCTGATTAGAGTGCTTCAGTCTAGGATCCTTAGTTGCCCAGGAACTCCGAATCAAAACTCCTATAGAGACTTTCTCTCTCTCTCTCTCTCTATGTATATACATATTCACCCACACATATATGTCTAGGCTAAGACATGGGACTATAATACCCACACCACTAGGCTATATATATATATATATATATATATATATATATATATATATACACACACACACACACACACACACACACACACACATATATGCATCCTTTTGTGTACATACATCCATACCATATGTACATACATACATACTATATACATATATACGAATATATATTTTTTCAAGTGGACAGCACAATTTTACAAGCTTTAGAAACACTGTTGTGGGCAATGGGCGTGTGTGGGCAGGGCCAGCTTCACGGAGGGCGTGGAACCTGTGCAGCCCTGTGTCTGGACGGGCTCCACGCTTGGTTTAATGCCCTGCTGGTGCCATCTTGAGATTCTTAATAGTTTTTGTACAAGGGGCCCTGCGTTTTCATGCTACATTGGGTCCTGCAGATTCTGCAGCCAGTCCTGCATGGGGCACTGCCTGTAAGCCTGTTCTCTTCGTTGGCAGATGTGGAAACAGGTTTAGAGAGGTGCCCATCACCTGCGATTGGGAAGTGGAAGGCGGATGGGGCCAGCCTGGCAGATGCCTTTTTATCGTGCATGGCAGCAGCCAAGTGCTGTACTGAAGTTTGAGGGAGGCATAATTAATTTCAACAGCTTTCCTTGAACCAATAAACAAATGTTCCTCTCACTAGCAGACCCCCTTCCTGAGTTTCTGCTGTGGGCTTTCTGAGGCCTTTTTCCAGCAGCAGTGGACTTCTCAGTACCTCCCACCCAGGATTCAGGCTCAGGGACTGGCCGGGACCTGGCCCATGAGCCCAAAGTCAGCTCCTACTGAGGAGTGGAGTGGGCAGAGCCACTTATGTACCCACTGGGGTAACACGCTGAGCACTCAAGTCAGGAAAGCCTGGATTCTGGGGGTCCCCATCCAGGCTGCCATCCTGGGCTCCCAGAACTGCCACCACACTCATGTGTTAAGGCTGGGACGTGGAGCTGTGTTATCCATGCCACCAGGCTGATGCTAGTGGTGAGGGCTAGTGGAGACCCCTGCTCTCTCTCTGACCCGCTCACTCCAAGAGCCCCTTTCTCACTCCTACCACCAGAGGCCCCCTTCAGAGGACCGTTTATGAGAGAAGTCTCATGTCACTGTGGGCCAATCCTAAAGAGTGAAATTTACAGTGAGTTCCAGGAGGTGAAAGGAAAGTTCTCCTCCCACCACCCCCCCCAGGCACCTGAGTATTTCACCTGCAGACCTAGAGTTTGCCCCAGGATGGGAGCAGAGGCCAGGGGCTGGGGTTCCCAGTGGCTGAGTCTGTGTAACTGTGCCTGGCTCTCTCCCTTCTCCTCCTCCTGCTCACACAATCACAGGCTGAAAAAGACCCTCACAATCCTATAATCAAACCCTAGAGTCCCCATCAAGTAGCTGCTCAGGCTCTGCTTGAATGGGATTGGGAGGGGAGACCCTTACCCCAGAAGCAGTCCATTCCACCCCAGGACAGTTCAGATGGTAAGAAATGTCTTCCTCATTGTGATGGCTTCAAGAGGTGTCAGCTTAGCTGGGCTGAACTACATTTCCCAGAATTCACTTCCAGCTGTGTTTCTGGTTAGAGCGGGTCACACGGGAGGTTCTTGGGAGGCTAGGAGGGTCGACAGGGAAGTAGCAGCACACACCTGTTGTTGCTGACTGCTGATTCACCCTGATGGCATGAAACCACAGCCTGGCCTGCTCTTCCAACTTCTGGGCCTGGTGCGTGTGTTTAAGCCCACAATGGAGGGCCTGGCTTCTGCAAGACACGCTATTGCCCAAGGCAGAGGCAACAAGAATGGACACGGTTTTAGCCTGCCCCTCCCACTTGTAGGTTCCAGCCTTCCCTTCCTGGCAGCCTGTGCCATGGACTGCAAGCTCCAGCATCAGCCACGGGGACAATAGCCTTGCAGGGACTGCTCAGCCAAACCACCTTCCAGGATTGGGTTAGGCTGGTTCCCCACAACAAAATGTGTATCTCCTACTGGTTCTGCTTCTCTGGTGAACCCTGATGACACAGATCACACTGGAATCGAGCTCCCTCTAACTTGCACATGTAGGCCCTAACATGACCTCTGGGTGTCATGAGAAACAAGTCTACCCTCCCCTCTGCATCAGTGCTCCTGCTGCATTTGGTCTTCTCCAGCCGAGAGACCCTTGGTATCTTCAGATGACCTGCTGAAGAACATTTGAGCCTTTTTTATAGCTGGCAATCTCATGTCCAGTCCTGTCACCACAATAGGACACCCAGAACTGGGCCTGATTGTCCAGGTGAGGCCTTTGCTTTCTTAAGTGTCTATCACAGACCTTTCACGTAGAGCTGAGATGAAACAAGTGTCAGTGACCCCTAGTCCCTGCCCAAGTTCATAAGAATCCTTTCTTTCTCCCAACGGCAGGCCATGGGAGAAACCAACCCACTTTGGATTTGGTCACTTTTCCACCTGGACACTAAATGCCAGGCCAGGCTGGGCCTCCTCTGCCTCGTTCTCACTCAGCAGGCATCTCAGCCTTGGTGGGCCATCTGCTAGACTCAGCACTGGGCCTTCTATGGGCTTCAGCTGCAAGCACCTGGCAGCAATGTTATCCCCCTAAGCAGTGCCTGCTTGCCTCCCCTCACTCCCAGGGTGGACAGAGTAGAGCCACACTAGCTGGCTGAGGTTTTCCACCTGGTTCTCTATAGTTAACTGGCCTCCTAAGTCATTGAACAATCCAGACCCCTCACACCCCCACCCCCTGCTTACCCCATGGCTCAGGGCTCTGACAGATATAAAAAGAGAACTAGAAATGGGCCCATCTGTTTGATATGTTTCTTCACTACTCTCATCCAGGGCCTGGGGTTTTGTCCTGTGACCTCACTTATCCACCCAGGAAAATTTTTCCCCCCTCAGTTCAGGCTTTTTCATTGTAATGATGAGGCAGTGAGACTAATTCCCTGACAACTTTACCTCTGGAGTACCCTGAAAAGCTAGCTAACCCCCCAAATCTAGGCAGAGGCCAGACCCACTGTACCCTTGGTCCACCTAGACTCCTTAGTTTCTGGTCACATATGTACACTGTCTACACTTGTTAAGCTCTCCATCCATTACTCCTACAGTTTTAATGATTCTCATAACCTTGGAACAAAGATCTGTCCCAAAACAGCCAATCCCAAGGAAACTCAAAAAATATTTCTGGGACCCCAGAGGAGAAAGATTCAGGGTAGTGTTGAGGCCTTAGGGATTGGCTCATGTATGTTTACTATTTCTATAGGCACTGACTCTGGGTCAGGCACTGCTGGGAGCATCCTTCAGGCTGACAGCAGCATCTATGACAGCACATGTCTGTCCTTAAACAATTTCTGTGGGGATAGTTACAGGCAGGTCTACAGGATTTGCTTATACATTTCTGTGAGCTTCCAAGACCTGGGTGAATCTGAGAGATCAGACCTCACAATGGAACTAGCCCTTCTCTGATTTCCCTAGGGGAGCCTGGGAGCAAGTACAGGACCCACTGAGTCATGGAAAGTGCCACTTCCGGCACCTTCTGGGAGTTCTTGTGGACACTGTATGAACTGCCCCTCCTCCTTACCTGTGGTTTCAGATTGGCCTAGAGATCCCTCATAATGTGAGGTGAAAGGCAAAGAAGTCATTTCCTTCTTCCTCTACATCTGAAGTGACACATTCTCCTGGGGCCGCCATCCTCACCAAGAGCTGGGGGACTGGGGTCTGGGAGGCTGCCAAGTCATCACCTCCACGTTCATCCCAGCTCCTCCTAGGATCTGCCCTGGGGTGGGAGAATCAGGAAGACGGGCAGATCACCCCTTCTCCACTGGGCCCTGCCAGGCCATCCAGGGGGTTTGCTGGGGCCAACAGGACAGTAGCTCTGCTGCCTCTTCCTTCCCCATCACCACTCCTGTCCTTTTCTCCTACTTCCCAGGCCTGGGCCCTTCTGGAAGGTGAGAGAAGTTTGGCCTCAGTTTGCAGTGCTCCTAACCCCCTCACCACACTTGGTTTGCCCCCTCATTTGTCCTAAAAAAGAAGGTTTTTCTCAACTTGTTCTTCTCTCTTCCACACCAACCAGTGGACCTTTGTTCATGAGGACACAGCTTTGGGGGCAAATCTGAATCCAGGTTTTCCCATCTGTTAACTGAGTGTTTTTGGCAAGTGAGTGACACCATTGTGCCTCAATTAAATGGAGAAAGTCAGTCATAAGGATGATTTATGAAGGTACCTAGTAGAGACCAGCACACCGAGGCATCTTGTCCATATAGGATGCCCTGCTGGTCCAACCACAATCCCTCAGTAACTGCCCCCTCATGCCCCTGACCAGGGTCACTGCTCTCCTCCAGGCAGACTGCATGCTCATGAACTCCTGGGTGTGTCCAGGACTCTTGGCCCCACTCAAGTTCCCTCCTTAGGAGGCCATCAAAACAGAGACCCTGACTCCGAAAGCAGTTCTCCCACGAGGTGCTGTAGTTCCAGAAACAACTTACCATGTTTCATAGAAAAGTTTGTTCTGTAATCAAGTTTAAGTAACACCACAGCCTCTCCTACCCCACACTGCTCAAGCTTATGATAATAACTCAGTGATTTTTTTTTAAAAAAATATTGTGTTGACATATTTCTATTCCTGGCCAAAGAAAGAAAGGAGAGAAAGAGAAGCTACAACTGTGATTTTTACCTGAGCTCAGGAGAGAGCCCGTGCTTCTCTGGGCAGCAGCATTTCTGTGTCATGATGTTTGGGGTCTGAGGGTGGGCAGGGCTTCAGCAGGGCTGGCTGAGCACTTTCTAGTACCCTTGACTTCGGTGAAAGAAGTGTAGTGAGGACCAAGACCAGGCATGGATGAATGCAGACACGGACACTGGGATAGTGTCTCCAGCTGGAAGGGCCCGGCACTAGGAAATGAGGCCTGGGGTCTGCCAAGCCCTGCAGCTGACACATGTATGGCCCAGGGAAAGTGACAGGCCCTCCCAGATCTTCTTTTTTCCCTGCCATCAAAGGGGTCTCTACAATCCTAGTGAAATCTGGGAGTGGGTGTCTTGTCTCTCTTTCCTTTGTTCCATTGGGGAGGATGGGGGCCATGCACTGTCCCTGCCTCGGCCTCTTTTTCCTGCCCACCACACTTGTGAGACCTGCCAGCCCTCCTGGCAACAAGAGCAGAGAACCAGCAGGGATCAGCTCATAAACTTTGCAGGATCTGCAGCAGGCAGTGAGCTAGCGGGGAGAGGCCCCCCTCAAGAAGAATAGCACAAAGGGCCACTATTTACCAAGCTTGTGCCATGTGCCAGGCACACAGTTCATCCTCATGACAGCCCTGCAAGGCCAGTGTGAAATATGAGGTCCAGAGAGGTTTGGTCACATGCCCCAAGTCCAGCCTGTGGACCCAGAGGGCCCAACCACATCCTGAGCTGCCTTCTCGGGAGGCGGCGGGAAGGTTGCCCCAAGAGGGATCCTGGGGATGGTGCATGGGTGTGCCTCTTGCTGCAGACAACTTGGGCTCTCTGTCTCCACTCTGCTTTGATTCACCCTCCCTGGGGTCAGAGGCTGATGGATGAGAATTGCCTGAGTCCTGATGGGCCTGCTGTCCAGGGCTCTGCGGTCACTAGTGCCCTGCCTGCTCTAAGCCTTGGATAGGAATCTGCACTGAGATCTCTGAAGGACCAGGAGTGACACTGGCTCCTTATTCCACGATTTACCCATTATATGGATGTGGAAACTGAGCCCCAGAGAAGTTCATTGACAGTCCAAGGTCATCCGATATGTGAACCAACCCAGCAGTGCTTCACTGCAAAGCTGATGGATGGACCATCCCAGCCCCACAAGGGGGCAATGCTGACCTCATTCTGCCACCGTGCAACCGGGGGACCCAATCAGCAGAATCGCAGCAGCGACACCACCTCATCTGGCTGTAGAGAGGATCCGTCGGGATGAGTATGGAAAGTAAATTACACGGTGCCCGACTCCTAGAAGGTGCTTGACAAATTAGATAGCAGTGAATGCGTGCATTTGGTGTTACCGTGTGCCAGGCTCTGTTCTGAGTGCCCCACACATACTGACTCACTTATTCTCACCACAGCTCTGTGAGGGAGGCCCCACTGTTATCCCCACTCTACAGATGAGGCACAGGAGGCCCAGAGCAGTGGGCTCGTCTAAGATTCCGTGGGACGGGGGCTTGAACCCAGGGTTCACATTCTGACTGGCGGGTTCCGTGGCTCTCTCTTCCTCTCTTGGAACCTAGAGGCAGAATGGAGGGAGGCCCAGCCTGGCAGATGTGAGGAAAGACCTTTCCAGGCAGAAAGCCACGAACTGTGGAAGGGTCCGTAGGTGAGAGGATGTGGTTCATTTTAAACCTGACATATTTCACGTTTGAAATTCTCCCCTGACGCTCTCCAGATGCAGGAAGTGGTTGAAGCGCACATTATTCAAAAGCCATCCCAGGTGAATAATCTGACACTAAAACAGAAGGAAAGCGAGTTAAGTGTGGGGGCTGTTTGCCTGCAGTGCAGGAGCCACTCTGTGCAGGAGATGTCCCCCACCAGGAAATCGGGGGGTCCTTCTGAGGGCTGCTGCTGTACACACGCTCTTGTCAGACAATTTTATCTTCATGGGTCTGAGACATGAAAGACAGGGCAGGCCGAGGAGGTGGACCCCACCACAGAACAAGAGAGCCACATACCGTAGAGCTCTGATAATGCCTAAGAGGGTGTATTTTCTAAACAATGTCCAACAAATAATAATTCCATTTTCAGCTCTTGACCAATAAGTATCCCAAGTTGGCCTGGTCCTCTGGGCATGGGACCCCAGCCACTCAGCCCGCCTACTGAGGCTAGAGTGCCTCAGGGAGCCACCTCCCAGCCAGAGTGCCACCTCCAGCTGCCAGAGTCGGGTCTGTAAGTGCCTGGGCCGCTGTTCAGCAGGCTTGGGGGTTTACATTGTGTCTTCAGCGTCGGGAGCAAGAAATACCTCTTCTCACTGGGGTCTTGCACGCCTCCCCGGGGCAGCTGTGGGGGTGGGAGCTCCGGAGGCAATGCTGCCTGGCTGGATGGCCTCAGCTGAGGTCACAACCTCTCTGGGCCTCGGTTGCCACACAAGGATAGTGAGGCCTCCCTCTGGGATTGCTGAGAGGCTGCTCTGGGGGCAAAAGAGGAAGCAGGAACCCAGATGATTGGTGTCCTGGAGAGGAAGGAGGCAGAGAACAAGGAGGGAAGCAGAGAGACGGGAGAACGATCCTTAGTTGGAGTTAAGGAGTCTTTGCTTCTGAGGGGAAACGGCCAGGTTGGGGAAGTGGCTTCTCCAAGGTCAGTAGAGGGTGCCACCATCCACAGACAGGTGTGCCAAAGACCCAGTGATCCCTGGCACCTTGCTCTCCCACATCCCATGCCCAACCCGCCACAGGGCTATTGTGTCACCCCCTAAAACCTTCCAAATCCACCCACCTGCCTCCATGCCCACATCCTCGATTCTAGCCCAAATCCATGTCCATATCCTGGGCCTGTACCCTCCTCCCATGTGGCAGCCACACCTCAGTCTAAGTGGGCTGTTCCCTGCTCAACCCCTTCTGGGTTTATTATTGCTTGTGGGGTGGAGATAAATCCCTCCCCCTGGCCATAGTCCATTTGTGGACTGCCCTGCCCTCTCCAGCCTCCCAAATCTTCTCCTTCCTGAATTATCACCACACTCCCACCTACCCCAGGGCCTTTACATATTCTATTGTCATCCCTCAGGTCTTCCTCTCTCCCCTCTTCTCGTGGTTTGCTATCTCGTCCTTCAAGTACTTGGTCTGCCTGACTCAGAGCAGCCCTAAAGCCAGTTGGCGTACATGCACACAACAGGCCCACGCCCCATGGCATTTGCCACAGCTGTATTTTTTCATTTCGGGAGAGGGAGCCTTTGTGATGTAATACCCACCTCTCTCCCCCACTAGAGGATGATCTTCATGAAGGCAGGAGCACCTGTATCCCAGGGCCCCATGCTGGATACAAGAGGAGGTGCTGGATGCTGGAACGTGGGGTCCATGGGGACTTACTTAAGCTCTCAGATTCTGTAGCTTCCTATCATCTTAGAAGAGTGCCTTTCATTACCATAACTATTATGTTTCCGTGAAATGGAGTGTGCAGGGAATCAGCACTTCTCTGGTCTGGATACACCTCTGGGCGTCCAGAGAAGATATGAGGATTCCTGGTTTGCGTCAGGAACAGAACCAGAAGCAGAAGCCCGCTGTAGGAGGCCTTCCCCATCGGGGTCCCAGAGCACACACACCTATCGCAGAAATGCGCACACACGTTTGCACAGCGTGAACTACAAGCCATGCCTTGTCTCCTCCTTGAAGTAGGGCTTCAATCACAATCTAGGGCTCAGATTTCAAAACCAAAGTCAATGATGGGCCAGACCCACCTCTGGGCTTCTGACTCCTTTCCGTCTGGCAAGCGGGAAAGACAAACTAATAGTTACCACCACCAGCTCCATCTGGAGAGCAGGGGTAGCTCAGGCAAGTCCCACTGAAGATGGTGTTTGAGCTTTGTCTTCAAGCAGGAAGGACAGTCTTGGGATGACCCAGGGCAGCATTTGGGAGGGGGCACAGGTAAAGGTGTGGAGGTATGGAGGACAGATGTGGCATATTCAGGACATCATCACGGTGGCTTTTGAGGGAAGTGCTAGGAGAAGGGGATCTGGCGATACGGAAGCAGCAGAGTATGAGCCACTAAGGATTTAAAACAGACTCTGCTGCAGGAAAGGTGACCTTGGCAGCCATGGGGAGCTCTCCCAGAGGATGGAGGGAGGCCTGGGGTGGGGAGAGGGGAGGCCTGAGGAGGACAGCGGGGCAGGCGCCCGTGAAGAACCTCAACACCCTGCTGCTGTCTGCTGCGGGGTGGCGGAGACCACGGCCTGCTCGGGACTGAGCTTGCCCAGCAGCAGGGCCATAACTGTCGCAAATGGCCATGGATCCTCCAGCTCTGCTTCCATCCACTGGCTCCACATTCTAGAGGGACAGGGAGGGGATGCGAAAAATAAACACACGCAGAAAAATGGACTTACAACCTGTGATGAGTGTAGGGAAGGAACAGAAGACAGTACCTTAAGAGAAAAAGATGTAGGAGGAATGGCTTAATAAGACTGAGAGTCAGAGAAGGGCTCTCCAAGGAGGCGACTCTCAAGCTGAATCCTGAGAAACCAGTAGGAGCTGGTCAGGTAAAGAGTGAGGGCAGGTCTTCAGGTAGAGGGAACAGAATAGACCAAGCTTCTGAGGAGGTAAAGCACGTGTGCCTGGGGGAGCAGACAGTGCATGGCAGTGGCAGCACAGCACCTGAGGGGTGGCAGGAGTGGAGGCTGAAGAGGCAGTGAGGCCTGGTGAGGCCTGGTGAGATCTGGTGAGACCTGATGGGGCCTGGTGAGACCTGTGAGACCTTGTTGAGCTGAATCCTTGAGAGTAGAAGCCAGGCCTGGGGCCTCTGTGTCCCTGGGTCCCCCCAGGACCCGACAAGGAGCAGGCACTTGGTAATAATCAGCCTCACACAGGAGTGGATTTTTTTGCCCCAGCACTGTGGGACCTGACAGCCCCTCCCTGGGGGCTGGGGTGGTGGACTTTGGAAGGTCCAGGCCTGGACTCCTGCTGGCCCTGACCTGCTCTTGCTGGCCTGCCTGAAGGAGGAGGACCCCTGGTAGGCAGCACAGGCCCTTTTTCTTTGCTAATTACTCCCTGACGTTTTAATGTTCACATTTAATTACATTCTTCAACACTTGGTGCAAAAAAACAAAAACACAGGGAGCCTCAGAGACCTATAAACCAAGCAAAAGAACTTTTGTGAAGCCCTTTGAAGGCCCTGCTGGAGCTTGAAACTCGTTTTCTCTTTGAATGTGCCGATTGTGCAATGGGGCTTTTGAAATGAGGAAGGCTCCGGGAGCTGGGGGCACATTCGCACTAAACCCCCCTCACTCACATGGGCAGGAGACACCCATAAACCCGCCGCCACCTCCCGCGGCCGCCTCCTGCGGCCTCCCGGGCCCCTGAGCCGTGCTTCTCTTCTTTTAGTCACTCAGAAGAGTGTCGCTTATGACGTGAGGGCTGAGTTCACAGCACAGCTCCGCCCCCCCTCACGTGTGGCCTGGCAAATGACGATGTGTCCATTTCCTCATCAAATAGGGAGCAGTGATGTCCATGAACGAGTGCCTCACACAGGGCCTGGTGTGGGACTGTTTCATCCACATGGGTTTAGTAAGGTGACTTGTTACGTATACACCAAATTGTGAGTTCACTTTATAACCATATAATCTTTTAAAAGATTTTCCATGGGAATGAATTCACCTTCCAGAGAAGGGTCCTCCCTCAGACATGGTGTGCTCTGGCACTCCCCCATTAAATAGTGGCTTTGGAGCAGTCAGACAGGGTAGCCTGCTCTGAGTTGCTGTCACATAGTTGCTTTTCTGAGCTGCCCAATGACAGTTTTGCTGTCAGGATGCTCTCAAACCTAACAGCAAGATCTTTTTGAGGTTGGTCCACAGTTCACACTAGCCAGGCTCACTGGCTCCCACTTTACTTTCTTTTCTAGTCACTCTGGAAGTAGAAAAGAGTGGGCCATTGTGGCAGAGGGCAATTTCCAAAGATTGCATCAGCAGCATCTCCCATCCCAATGAGACTTTGCCACTCTTCTACAAGGAGGTGGAAACTAGCCCCCCTCCACTTTGAATCTGGGATGGCCGTGGTGACTTGCTGGTAACCAATAGAATGCAATAGAATAGAAGTGATACTGCGTGGCTCTGTATTGGGTTAAAAGACGCCTTGTAACTCCCATCTTGGTCTCCAACACTCCCTCTTGGGACATTTCCTCTGGGAACCCAGATGCCATGCTATGAGAAGTCCAAGCCCAGATGAGAGGCACTCGACAGCTACAGCAATCAAGTTTTTCTCACCTGGAAGCCCAGCCTTCTGGTCAGTTTGGCTCAGGCACCAGACATAGAAGTGTAGAGGTCCCCTGATGGTTCTAGCCCCAGCTGAGTCCCAGATATCAGGGAGCATAGACGAGCCCTTCTATGTCTTGTCCAAATTCCTGACCCACAAATCTGTGAATGTAACAACATGGCCTTTGTTTTACACCACTACGTTTGGAGTGGTTTATTAAACAGCAAAAGAAAATGGAAGGTGCCATGAGGATGTCCAGACAATACATTGCTGGAGGTCAAATTGGGAAATGAGAGGTGGATAGTGTGACCACATAATTTATTGTTCAACCTAGAATACTTTTGAATGTGAAAGGGGACACTATTAATATGCATGTCAGAATAACAGGCATAAACTGGAATCCTCCTGGACTCCTGGCTGCCCTCGCGATGGCTCTGCCTTGTCACTGGTCCTCCTTTCCTTCCCTTCCTATATTGCAGGGGACAAACCCTGGCCTTGGTTTTAGAAGATCTGGATTAATTTTCCCGTTGTCATTTTACCAGCTGAATGATGTTGGATACGTCATCCAGATAATCTTAGATAACCTTCTTAGATCTCATTTTTCCATGCAAAATGGAAAGAATAATGTCTTTCTTTCTTCACTCTTCAAGCCATAGCAATCAACCTTTTGCCCCTGTGACATCACGAAAATTGTTTGGAAGGAGTCTTCAATGACTGGCTCACGTCAAATCCAAAAAGTCCTGTTTGGTTCTCACTTTACACAGCCCATCTGTGGTATCCAACTGGGGGGCTAATTTTTTGTGTCAGTTTGACTTGGCCACAGGGTGCCCAGATATTTGGCTAAATATTACTCTAGGTGTGTCTGTGAGGGTGTTTCTGGATGAGATTAACATTTGAATTGATAGACTGAGTAAAGCAGATTGCCCACCCCAATGTGGATGGGCCTCATCCAATCCATTGAAGGCCTGAACAGAACAAAAGGCTGAGCAAGAGAGAATTTTCTCTCTCTGATTGTCTTTGAGCTGGGCCATCTATTTTCTCCTTCAGAGTTGGACTGGAAATTACACCATCAGCTCTCTTGTTCTCAAGACTTCAGAGTGCAGATCTTCGGACTTCTCAGCCTCCATAAGTGCATGAGCCCATTCCTTATAATAAATATCTTTATAAATATATATCCTATTGGTTCTCTTTCTCTGGAGAACCCTGACTAGTACACCAATGCTGCTTGGCACCCTGTTTTTGTAACACCTTCTGTTTTAGTTTCTGCATCATCTCTCTCTGTTTTATGAAGAATGCCTTTGATGGGCTCATCATTAAACTTGACACAGCTGAGGAAAGAATCAGGGAGTCTGAAGCCTGGTTGAGAGAAACTTCTCAAATTGAAACACAAAGGAAAAAAAGGAATGAGAAAAGAAAGGAAACAGGATGTCCAAGAAACATGGGATGATATCAAAAGGTATAAAAAGACATAATTGGAATACTAGAAGGAGAAGAAAGAGTTGAACAAGGCAGAAGAAATATGTGAAGTAATAATGGCTGAGAACAGTCCAAGTAATGATAGATACTAAACCACAGATCCAGGAAGCTCAGAGCACACTAAGTAGGATAAACACCAAAGACAAAACAACAAGATGACACACCTAGGCACATCACACTCAAATGGCAGAAAACCAAACACAAAGAGAAAATCTTGAAAGTCGCCACAGGGAGAAAAACCATCTTACTTTAGAAAAACTGCCTTGTACCTTAGAGGTACTGGATAAGAATTACAGCAAACTCCCATTAGAAACCATGGAAGCCAGAAGAGAGTAGAGTAAAGTATTTAAAGTGTTGAAAGAAAAAAAGAGCTCAATCTGGAATTCTATATCCAAACAAATTACCTTTCAAAAGTGAAGAATAGAGACCTACTCAGGCAAACAAACCCGAGAAAATTCGTCACAGTAGACCTGCCCTGCAAAAGTGTTAAAAGACATTCTTCAGGCAGAAGGAAAAAGGTCTAGGTCAGAAACTTGGATCTAAATAAAGAAAAGAAGATCCTCAGAGAAGGAATAAGCCTTCTTATATATGTATAGCCATACATTGGGATATTATTCAGCCTAAAAGAAGAATGAAGCTTCTTCCACTTCAGGGAAGAGAGTGTAGATGTACTTTTCCCTATCCCTCTCACTAATTACAATTAAAAACTCTGGACATTATACCAAAAATAAACATAAGAAGATTCTGAAAGGTTGAGGGGAAAAAGGCCAGCTAGGGAACCCAGGACACAAGGAAAAACGTGATGGTGAGTTCCCTGGGTTTTCTTTTTGCCTCATATGTCTCAGACTTGGAGCTCAAGAAACCAGCAACCTGAAAACACCAATGATGAAGACAGAAAATCCCCAAGGAAGGCTACTCTGCTTGCCAAGGAACTAGGAAGTGGGAAGACAGACATATCTAGAAAGACAGAAAACTTTTAGACAAAAACCGCTGTCCTCCAGCCAAACAGCACAGAAAAACATGGTGGCCCCACCCTTCCCCACAGCAGTAACGGCCATGTGGGGAGCCTAATTTACACCCTCTCCAGGCTGTAGTGAGGAGCCTCAACACCCTCTTCCCACCAGGAGGTGTCAAAGAAGGTGGAATAGGGAGCCAGGACTTTCACCCCTTTCAGGTGGTAATGAAGACCATGTAGGAAACAGTAATGAGGCACTCCTACCCCTTCCAGCCAGGGGAATAGTGGAGGCCCACTGGGAGCCACAGGTGCCCCCCTGGGTGTCAGTAGAAGCTGAATGGGGAACCTGGACTTTTCTCCTACACGGAGTAACAAAGCATGTGGCCATCCTTCTCCTTTGCTTACCAGAGCAGTGTCAGAAGAAGTCAGCTAAAACAGGTTTAAAATAACATCCAGAGTTTTACAACATCATATCCAGAATGTCCACGTTTTAATAAAAATCACTTGTCATACCAAGAACTGGAAGATCTCAACTGACTGAGAAAAGGCAGTCAACAAATGCCAGCACCACAACAGGGATATTAGAATTATCCAACAAAGATTTTAAAGCGGCCACTATAAAAGGGATTCAGTGAGCAATTATAAACATGAAATGCCCAGCAAAGAAACAGAAAGTCTCAGGGCCGGCCCAGTGGTATAGTGGTTAAGTTCATGCACTCTGCTGTGGCAGCCCGGGGTTCATGGTTTTGGAACCCTGGGTGTGGACCTATGCACCACTTACCAAGTCATGCTGTGGCAGGCATCCCACGTAAAGGAGAGGAAGATGGGCACAGAAGTTAGCTCAGGGCCAGTCTTCCTCAGCAAAAAGAGGGGGATTGGCAGCAGACGTTAGCTAAGGGCTATCTTCCTCACTAAAAAAAAAAAAAAAAAGAAAGAAACAGAAAGTCTCAACAAAAAAAATAGAGGACATAAAGAAGAACCAAATGGAAATTGTAGAAAGGCAACATAAAATATCTGAAATTAAAACCTCAATGCATGGGCTCAACAGCAGTATGAAGGGGACAGAAGAAAGAATCAGTGAACTGGAAGATAGAATAGTAGAAATCAACCAATTTGAACAACAGAGAGAAAATAGACTGAAGAAAATTGAACAGAGCCCCAGGAACCTGTGGGACTAAAACAAGAGATTTAACATTATGCTATTGGAGTCTCAGAAGGAGAGGAGAAAGAGGGTGGAGCTGAAAAAGTATTTAAAGAAATAATGTCCAAACATTTCCCAAATTTGACAAAAAGCAAGTCTACAGATTAATGAAGCTGAGCGACCTCAACAGGATATACCAAAGAAACCCTTACCAAGGTGCATCATAGGCAAACTTCTGAAAACTAAAGACAAAGGGAAAAACCTTGAAAGCACTTGAAGTGAAATGACACCCTACACACAGGGGAAGAACAATTGGAATTTCTCCTCAGAAACCAGGGAGGTCAGAAGGAGGTAGCATAACATTTTTCAAGCGCTGAGAAAAAGAATTGTCAACCTAGAATTCTACATCTGAGTGAAAATTTCCTTCTGAAGTGAAAATATCCTTCAGAAATGGGGGAAATAAAGACATCCTCGGATGAGGACAACTAAGAGAATTTGTTGCCAGCAGATCTACCCTAAAAGGATGGTTAAAGGAGGTTCTCTAAAATGAAATTAAATAATCAAAGAAGGAAGCTTGGAACATCAGAAAGGAAGAAAACAGATGGCGAGCAAAAATATGAGCAAATACAATTGACTTTCCTCTTTCTTCTGAGTTTTCTGAATTATGTTGGTCAATTGAAGCAAAAATTGTTAACACTGATATTGTTCTAAATGGATGCAGAGGAACTATTCAAGACAGTTATATTATAAACAGGGAAGAATAGAGTGACATAAAAGAAGATAATTTTCCTACATTTCACTCAAACTGGTAAAATGACATGAGTAGACTGTGATGTTTCTTCTGTATATTGCATTATGTATATTCATTATATATACAAAGTAAATATATTATGTATATAATAAGTATTTAACTATAATATATATCTCATATATATAGAATATAATTGTCTTAAATAATTCCTTTGCATACATTTAGAACCACATCAGAAAGTATTATAATTTTTGCTTCAATCAACCAACATGATTTAGAAAACTCAAGAGGAAAACAAGAGTATATATATATATATACACACACTCTCTCTCTCTCTCTATATATGATCATATATATTATATAATATTATATATATATATAGTAATAGTAGTCACCTCTAAAAAAGTTATACAAAGGGATACACAAAAAACTATACATCCATCAAAATGGAATTATGAAAAATACTTAAGTAGCCCATAGGTAGGCAGGAAAAAAGAAAACAGAAATGAAAAACAGAGAGAATAAACAGAAAACAAAAAATAAAAAGGCAAATGTAAAGCCCTAACACGTTGATCATTACATTAAATGTAAATGAGTCCAAATATATCAATTAAAAGACAGATGTTGGCAAAGTGGATTAAAAAACATGACCCAACTATATGCTGTCTACAAGAAACTCTCTTTCAATATAATAATACAGGCAGGTTGAAAGTAAAAGGATGGGAAAAATATGTATCATGCAAATATTCATCAAAAGAAAGTAGGAGTAACTATATTAAGATCAGATAAAGTAGACTTTGGAGCTAAGAAAATTCCTAGAGACAGAGAGGGATATTATATACTGGTAAAGGGTCAAGCCTCCAGAAGATAGCAATCCTAAATGTATAAGGACCAAACAACAGAGCAGCATAATGTATGAAGCAAAAATCATAGAACTGAAAGGAAAAATAGACAAATACCTAGCCAATACCCCTCAAAACTGTCAAGGTCATGAAAAACAAGAAAAGTCTTAGAAGCTGTCACAGCTAAGAGGAGCCTAAGGAGAAATGACTTCCAGACGAAGTCCAGTGGATTCTACCCCTGGGGCATCTCTCCCAAGCCATTGCTCCTCAATTTCTATTGGTCCTCCTTGGTTCAAGGGATCCTCCTCCTTCCACTGAACTGAAGCAAGATTCCTCATGGATCTTCCATGAGGTCTTACCCCTTCTCTTTCCACCATCACCCAAATCCAATAGGCACATTCTCTTCACATCATAAATAATATTCCTAAAATGCAAATATGATCAGTTTTCTCCCCTTTTAAAATGCCCTCAGTGGTCTCCACTGACTTCAACAGGAAGGTGAGGCTCCTTTGGATCTTCTAAATCTAGACCAGGCTACCTATCCCTCCAGCCTTACCCTATCCCCTATAACATCCCACTTTGCACCTAGTGCTCCGGGCACTTACAGCCACTCACAGTTCCCCTAACCTGCCAGACTCTTCGGATATCTACATGTTTCCTTGTGCTGGCTCCACCTGCATAGATTGCCCTCTTCTTTCCCCATGTCCCCCTCCTGGCAAAACCTCATGTTAACTCTTCTCTTATTGCTTATCTTCTATTACTCAGCTCCACAGTCCCCTTCTTGCTCTAAAGAAAAGACGCACAAGTTATCACTCTCCTCTGTGTCCCCACCATAACCCATGTGTCTCCTACCAGAATCCTTGTGACAGTCTTGTACTACAGAACCACAAGCTCTTTGAACTTAGGAACAGTATAGAATTTTTCTTTGTATCCCCAGCACCTATAGCGCTGAGTACATTGAGTCCTTGGAATGACCAACAGCTGTGGGCAGAATAAGAAAAACCAGTCAAGGAGACAGAAGCAACAGCCAGAGAAGCGGGAAGAGAACTGACAGGGTGACTGCAGACACCACAGGAGGTATGCAAGCGTCTGGTTCAGTTGAGTGGATAGCCTGAGGGCGCAGACTGACCTCCTAAGAGCAGCCCTAGGTGCCCAGGAGAGCCAGCAGAGATGTGTCACTTTCCCCTCCTGACTACCCAAACTAGAGAAGGGCTGAAAGCATATGCTCAGCCAAATATTTTCTATGGCCTTCTGGAATATTGTCTCAGCCACAGCAGCAAATGTGCCGAAAGATGCTCACTCACAGTGCAGTCGCCCTCCATCAAAGCTGTGATCTCAACGCTGGGGGAACAGAGGGTCCCTTCTGCTTCCTGATGGCAGAGAGACCCCAGGAATGAGCATTACTCAGTATCTCAGCCTCCTCTGGCAGACGCAGAGTAGCAGAACTGAAGCAGCAGATTGACGTTGGGTCAATTTTCCACCTCGCCATTTTTTGTTGGGTATTCCTGATCAGGTTAGTTCACTTCCTTAAGTTTCATCTGTACAGTGGGGACAAGACACTGACTCCACACAGTCACTAGGAGGATTAAATAAAATGACATGTGCAAAGGGCTTGACACATAGTAGGTCATAAAGCCATGCTCCTACTCTCTTCTTAGGCATTTTGTTGGTTATAAAGATGCAGACTCTGAATGTGAAAGCTTTGTGGCTCATATTTACTCTTTGAACATAACGGCTTTAGAGCTCACAGAATATAAAATATGAACATTCATTCCTTCAACTAATGTTTATTGAGCTTCCATCTGTGCTAGTGCTGGGAAGGCAATGGTGGATTACACAGACAAAGAGCACATTGTGTATCTTGAAGGATGCCTCATCTAAGAAGACAAACACGAGGGCATCTAGACGGGGCAATGAAATGAACAAAGACACTGCATATAATTGGAGGGTGGATGATGCAGGTGAAAATGGAGAGGAAATAGAACAAGGAGCCGGAGGTGGACCACAGAGTGGTAGAGTGCCACCCTGAAGATATCAGCACGTGTTTGTCGCTGCCTGCCGGAGAGCAAGGAGAGTGACAAGGGGCTGATTCCCTTCCCTCTCTACTTTTTCAATCTGCTCTTGGTTTTTAAAATGTCAGTTGATGAACTAATCAAGATTGACAGTAAAAGACTTTGTGCCAGATTTTTCTGTCCTGATCTCCTACAATTCTCTCTGAGGAAGAACATTGGGCAATTCAGTGTGTCTGGCATCTACTAGGTGTTGGTGAGTATCTGTTAAAATGAGCAAAGTATACTTTAATAAAAGTTGAACTAAAGTCAAGCCCTTTGGGACCACTTCGGAACACTAATGAAAATATCATTCTAGAAGCTAAATGAAAAATATTTACTCTTAATGAATCTGAGGTGAGCTGCAAATTACCCATATTCAGTTCAATAACCGGTGGTCATTTAGCTAAGTCTTGATTACATGCCAGAAATCAGAGCTCATCAACGGACGATGCCTCCATGCTGGGTTTTCCCTTCTCCCTTGGGCTGGGCATCCTCTTCATGAAAGGACACTTTCCTGTTTGTACAGCAGCTGGAGGCTCACATGTGAATCCTTCATTTGCACTGCAGGCAATCCAAGCATCTGACTTCCATTCTCCGCTCACAGCTGGGAGCAAGTGCGAGAAATCAGCAGAAAGTTGGAGGTTTGTTGATGGGGATTTATCTTGGCACTCGGTTGCAATTAAATCCAGTGGGTTAAAAGCTTCTGAATGCATTACCCTGTTTTAAACAGGGCACTTTTAAAGAGTGTTTCCACAGTGAACAATATTCATCACCAATGTTATATGTGGCTGCCTTTCACCCTCAAATAATGCTTTCTTTCCTTGGAAGGAAAAGCAACTTTCCTATCATCATAATTGAGTCCAAACATCTGTCACCCACAAAGGCGTGGTTTTAGAGGTCAGCTGGTGGATGTCTGGCTTGCAGAGCACCCAGAACCACATTCATTAGCAACACATTTACACCCACACCCGCACACACATGCACACAACCCAATGCATCACTCCAGAAAACAATGCTTTTTCATTATCATTTCTTTGAAGAAAATTAAGACAGCAGTGAAGAAAGATATGTAGCTGGAGTAGTAAAAAGAGCAAGGACTCGAGGTCAAGAGGCTTGGTTCTCATCACGTCTGCCTTCGCAAGCTGCATAACCTTTAACAAGCAGCATAACCTCTCCAGCTCTGTTTCCATAACTGTGAAAAATGTGAATGATAAAACCACCCCCATCCTTTAACTCTTATAACCCGCCCACTCCGCACGTAGTCACGCATTTGTGCCTTAGCATGAAGGGCCCTCTGCCAGCTGTGCTCTACTGGAGACTTGTCATCCTTCAAGACTCAGCAGATATGATGCTGCTTCCCCAAGGAAGCCCTCCCTGGTTCCCTCAGGTGGAGTTACCAGCTCATTTTCAATCATCCCAGAAACCTTGAACTCATTCCATTATAGTTTTCATTGCATTATACGGCAACCACATAGTTATGCTCCAATCTCCCGATCTAAACTATTTACCCACGGGGAACAGACCGGGTCTTATTTTTCTTCATTTCCCTGGTGGTAGGCAAAGGATTAGCACAATGTAGGTGCTAAGAAAGGGTTGAAGGAAATAACAAACAACTGAACGAGTAATTACTGGAATGACACAATACCCTAGTGGCAGCATCACATAGGAAAGCCTTTCATCTGGCCCCCAGTCTCTCCCCCTCCACAACGCTGAGAGAGCGGTCTTGCTGAAATCCACTGCTTGCCATGTCTCATGCTCTTAGCCCATCACCTTCAGGGCACAGTCCAGACTCCTCATCAAGGCAACCGATCTTTTTATGACTGAATTGCTGCCTCTTTCACTGCTCCCCTCCCCTCCCCTCCCACCTTCCATGTTCCAGGAAACAACCGAGTTTGCTAACATACTCTCATATCTCTAGGTCTATCCCTCTGCCCTGTCCTCACCTGCCTTCTTCACCTAGCTAATCCTTATGTGTCGTCAGGTTTAGCTGAGGTGACTCTCCTCCAGGAAGCTTTCCTGGATCCCCTAGGCCTCCTATACTTTCCCTACCAGAATGCCATCCTTGACCCTAATAGGTTTATCTGTTTGAGAGTCAGTGAGCTCCTTGAGGGCAGAGGCTGGGCCCTGTTTGCCTCTGTACCCCCAGTGCCTGACACAGTGCCTGGCACTGAGTGACCACTCAGTAAACATTCCTGCCATAAATGAATGGGCGTATGAATGAAGTGTCAGCCTGATCAGTAGAAAGTCAACTACAAGTAGAGGACAACTATAAAGCATCTGAAGTGTTACGTACATACCATACCACCAGCTGGAGGGTTTGTCTTCTTGACCTTTGAAGAAGGTCTTCCTCTTAACCTTGACCAGTTTCCAAGAAAAGTCTCTTCAAGTCCCCCACTGAGGCCATTAGTTTTTCAATTTCTCATTTGTAATTCATTGTGTGTGTATACATACATACATAACATGTATTTACGTATTTATAAATACATATTCAGTTAATCAATATTAAAATTATGCTGTTAGGTATCTATAAGTTCGTGATTATCTTAACTCCTTGATAGAGTCAGAATTTGCCTGGATTATCTCGTTTTACCCCTCATTCCCCTACCCAACACACACTTTTATTTTCAACCTTTCTGTGTTGTTTAGTTTTAGGAAAATCTTTTGTAGGCAGCTTATGCTATCATTTAAAAAAATCCCTATTGATTGTTTGTGTTTCTAGTGGGAGAGTTTAATTCATTTACATTCATTGGTATTCCTATTTTTGACTTATTTCTGTCATTTAATGTTATGTTCCATTTATTATGCTTTATTTTGTTTTACTACTATTTTTTCTCCTTTCCGGCTTTCAGTTGGATTAGTAATACTTCCTTCCTTTTACCCACTTGGCTGCTTTGAAAGTTAGAGATTTTATTTCTATTGGGGGAGTGTCTTCTAGCATTTTCACCTTGCAATATCAGTTATATTTTTCTAGCACTAAAATTATTCAGTATCTTTACTTTCATCCAAAATAGACACTGCTTTAGCATGCTTCCAGTGCCCTCGAAACACCCCTGCCCCATCACCTTCCATAATTTTAGTTCCATATTTATTTTTTCCATCAAGGGGTAATTGTATCTACCAACATAGTGTACCAATTATTTTGATCGCCATTTCTTCCTGTAGCCTGCTCTTCAGTGGATTTATTTTCCTTCTTGCTGATACTCATCTTTTAGTAGTTTCTTCAGTGAGGGTAGGGGATAAACTATCTTAATCCTATATGTCAGAAAATGCCTTTATTTCAAATACTTTGGCATGAGAGTTAACTGGGTACAGAATTCTAGGCTGATACTTCCTTTGAAGATGACCCTCCATTGTCTTCTCACCCCTATTGTGCCAATTGGAAGTCAGCTGTTGGTCTGAGCATGATTCCTTGTAGATGATAGATGATCTCTTAGGTAGACTTTAAGATTTCACCTTTATCTTTGGTGTTTACTTTTTTGTTACAATGTATATTCCGATGTAGATTTATTTCCATTTATCTTAGTATGTGCTGTCAATCTGAGGGTCCTGTCTTCTGTTAACTCTTGAAAATTCTCACCTGTTACTGCTCCAAACATTGCTCCTGCACTTTCCTCTCTGCTCCTTGCTTCTGGAACTTGCATTAGATAAATGTTGGAGATTCTCAACGCCCCTCCATGTATCTTAACTTCTCTTTCAAATATCCATGCCTTCTATTATGTTTTCTTCTTTTCATGGAGCTCAGACACAGAGGGTTGAATTAGTCACACACCTCACTTCATGGCACCAGGTCCGTGCAATATCCCTCTCTTGTCTAAGTCATGTGTTTATTTTCTATCATGATCTATTTCCCTCCCCCACTCCCACAAGAGGGACCACTCCAGTCTGTGTAATGCATATCTTTTTGTTCGTATGTGATCTTAAAAACATGTATTGTTTTCTGAGCATGTATTTTACATTTATGGAAACAATATTGTGTTATTCAAATCATCTATTTTCTGACTTTTTCACTAAATACTGTGTTTTGTAAGAGCCATCCATGTTGTGTGTACATCAAATTGGTTACTTCCAATTGCTGCATAATGGTTCTTCGTATGCCTTGACTACATGTTAGCAATTCACTTTCCAGTGATAGCAGCCAATTGCCTCTAATTCCCTGAGGAAAGGCCACATGAGGACACAAGAAGAAGACAGCTGCCTTCAAGCCAAGGAGACAGACCTCAGGAGAAACCAACACTGCTGAAACCTTGATCTTGGACTTCCAGCCTCCAGAACTGTGAGAAAATAAATTTCTGTGGACACTGTAGATTAAACCCATTTGTATTTGTCTCCTTAGTAGCCTGTGTAAAAAAAATCTCTTTGAGAAATCCCTATCTCTACCTTTATATTCATATTTATCTAACTAGCTAGCTCTCTGTCTATTTAATCTACCTATCTCCAGGAACATATCTAATTTAATTAGTGCAAGCTTGCCTTTCAGAATAGTTTTAATGGCTTACATTTCCACTAGCTATGTATGAGATTTCTATATACCTATATCCCCACTGGCTTTATTCAACTTTTTGAATTTGCTAATCTTTTTCACTACTATATATTTCTGTGTGGCATTCTTCATAAATTTCACAATACTCTCTTTCATTTTATTAATTTTCTCCTTTACTGTGTCCAGTTTACTTTTTATCCCATCTATTGCGTTTTTTTAATTTTAAGGATTATATTTTTCATTTCATGGATTTCTAATTAATGTTCTTTTATATATTCACTAACTTTTTATTCATATTCACCTATTTTTATTTTGTAACCACTTGTTGATTTGATTGATAGTATTTCTTTCATTATCTCTTGGAGAATGTTAAAAATCTTTATTTTCAAGTCCAATTTAAATTGCAACCCACATTCCTGATCCACTTTGTTCCTTTTTCTGCAGCACTTATCAACTTCTAACATACTATATGAATTACTTTGTCTATCTCCCTGCCCCAATCCAGGGCAGGGACTTTTGTCTGATTTTTGATGCACCGCCAGCACCTAGAACAGTGCCTGGCAAAGAATAGCTGCCCAACACATTGTTTATTGATCAGTGAATGGATTTGTCTATGTTATCGTCACCTGCTTTGGAGCGAATCCTTCCAGTTCTGTTTGTCAGCTTACTGTTATAGTGGTAGCCTTCCTCACATGCTGTAAATTTCCTAGTGTGCACGTGGAGTGGTACTGTTTCTCATTTTAACCAATTTTTTCTCGCCCTGCCTTCACTCTTCCCGTCTGCCAGTTTCACTGTTGAGTTCAGCCAGCTCCTGGGTCTTCTACAACCACCACAGCTCTTATACTGATGGTCTAGGGTTCTGCCCACAGGGATACTGCTGCTCTCATCCCCAGGCCAGAGCATGGCTTGGCTTGGCTTTCAGATGAGAGGCTGCCTCCGTTCCCTCTAGCTGGCTCCACGCCATAGCTAGTGATCTAGGTCTAATCCCATGTCCGTGTGCTCAGGAGCCCAAGCTCCTTCACACAGGGAGCCTGGCTCCAGAACACTCCCCAGTGGTGGTGAGCTTGGTTCCTCTTCCCGTTGGCAGTCGACGTTGTGGGACCAGCATCTATTTCTGTCGCTTCGGCCCTAGTTGTGTGGGTTTACATTCTATTTCTAGTCCATGGAGATGCTTATCTTCTTTGTGAATGTGGTTCTCATCTCAATATTTTAAATACATATTTAAAAATACTTTTTTTATTACCCTATTGTCACTTCCATGAATTTCACAAGTTTATTTTATCATTCAAAAGCCAAGGACTGACTCTTTTCCTTCTCCCTGTATTTTGGGTCCATGACCCTTCTCTGAGTCCATACAGGGTGGGTGAAAACATCCCCAACCATCTGAAAATATTATTCCCTACAAATACCTTTGCATCTATTCTTTTTTCCTCCTACTTTTTCACCGGGCATCTTGGGCATCATCTCCTTTGGACAGGCTGGTTAGATTTTGTGCCTATCTTAGTCTGCTCAGGCTGCCATAACAAATACCACAGATTGGGTGCCTTGAAACACAGAAATTTATTTTCTATAGTTCTGGAGGCTGGAAGTCCAAGATCAAGGTGCTGGCAGGGTTGGTTTTGATGGAGACAAAGAGCATTCTCTACCCACTCTGGGTCTTTTCTGGCTGGTCTACAAATTAAATTGACACGAGGCCAAATAGCAGGAGAAATTCAAACAAAACTCTATAACATGTATACATGGGAGAGACCAGGGAGTTTCTCTCAACAAAATGGCAGAGATTCTCCTCTTATATAGACAAACGAGGATTTTGGGGGAGTTGGGAGTGTCAGCCATGAGGGATTACAAGGAAAGCACAGTAAGGTTATTATGCAGATTTAAGGCCTCACCTTCCACATTGATGAGTTTCTAGAGATGAGGTCATCCACCCCTCTTCCCAGTACAGAAAGGGTGATACCTTTACAAACGGAGATTTCCCTTACAAATGCTCTATTTGGTAAACAGAACTTTGATAGGAATGGGCTTAGCAAAGACCCTCCTAGTCTATCGATACTCAGAGTCACCCAAGGTGAAGGCCCATGCCAGGGACAGGCCTTCCATTCCAAATCCCTTCAGACAGTTAGTGGGGGCAGGGGAGGTCAAAGACTCCTTCAGAGCAAGGTAAAGAGACCCATCTTGAGGTGGCCAATTCTGATCCCCCACAGTTTCTCCTGAGGTCTCTCTCCTTGGCTTGCAGATGGCTGTCCTCTTATTGTGTCCTCACGTGGCCTTTCCTCAGTGAGAGCACAGAGACAGAGAGAGCTCTGGTGACTCTTCCTTTTCTTATAAGGACACCAGTCTTATTGGACTAGGGCCCCACCTTTATGACCTCATTTAACTTTAATCATCTCCTTAAAGGCCCTGTCTCTAAATACAGCCACATTGGGGGTTGGGCTTCAACATATGAATTTGGGGGACACAATTAAGTCCATAGCTCTCCTACTAAAACCTGTGCCAGAACCAGACAGAAACAAATAGAGTGACAAATGGAGACTTGTGAATTTGGTACTTTTCTTTTGGTCAATGGTCAACAACAAGAACAAAGTGACACCTATTTTGATTCAAAGTGACAAACACTGTCACTTGTGTGCATATCTTGTCATCCTCATGAATCTCTATTTTGTGTGATGAATGTATGGAAGGGGTTGTCCAGTGAAGCTGAACTTTAAATTATTTTGGTGAGATCACTGCTGGTTATCAGTAGAGACATCACATGACCCTGGAGCAGACTTTCTCTGCTCTGGGAAGAACTCCCTTAGAGGTCCCTTTTGTTAACTTGATGTTGGCAAGTAAGTGCCTGTCGTATATGTTCACTATTTTGCATTGAGAAGGTCATTCTTCCCAATATGACTCATGGTTTCTGGAAGAAAACAAGATCCCAAGTCCTCCCTTTTTGAGGTTTAATGTTAGGGAGTGGACTGAGGGGGACCCTACTGGGTAGAACTGACAGGAAAGGACACAGGGGTCCCCAATGGGAAATTCACTGTGAGGGCAGAGAGGGAGGGACTGTCACCCTGGTCCAACACAGGCCCCAGGTGGTGATGAGAGGATGTGGCTGAGACTGGACACCCCTCCCGTCGGGTCCACTTGGCGTGTCTTAGGAACACGTGTGGCTGTGAGCGTGAGTGTGTGTGAATGTTTGCGCGTGTGTGCAGGCAAGTCAGCACCTACCTGAGTGATTGAACACGGGGATTCCAGGCCCACTGAACATGGAGCCTCTATTGCTGAGCATATGGGGGGATCAGAGAAGCCCCTCCCTGCCTCCTGCCCTGACCTAGTGCTGCCGTGCCTCCAGGTCACCAGATCCAGAGCTTTCTGCTCCTGACAAGGATTGCCAAGATGGTGTGAAGCAGCAAGAACAACGCCCAGAAGAAAGCAGCACTGGGGCAGATCTGGGGAAGTGGTCAGGCTGACCTGGGGCTGGGCCAGCCTCCCTGGGTTCTCAGGGCTGATGATTCATTCCCAGGAAGAAGGACAATCCTTGGGGAGGGTGAGGGGGGGTAAACACATTATTTTAAAATTTAAATGTTAGAAGCAGTGAGACTTCATTTTGCACACCAAGCTCATGAATTGCCTCCACTATTTTGAAGTCACGTGAACCAAGGTAAAAATATTTCTTTATGGATCAAAGCCATGCTTATTTAGCATTTATTTTGCGCCAGAACCAGAATTAGGCAATGCGGACTCAGAGAGACTCAACACAGGCCTGCCTGCAAGAAGTGCTCAGTCAGCCAGGAAGGACTTCAACTGCCTGTGTCGATGTCTTGTGATGTGTGCAGCATAATAAAGCCTGGAGAGAAAGGCAGGAGGGCTTCCCAGGGGAGGTAGCCCCTGGGTAGTGCCTTGAAGAGTGAATAAGAGCTTGTCAGGGGAAGAAGGAGGTGACAAGCAGCAGAAGAGATCCCCTCTGGGTCAGTCAGCAGCCAGGTGTCTTGATTCTACTTTTCTGAAAGGAAGAGTGTCCCATCCAGTGGGTGGGGCTGAGCCCATCTGTGACCACAGATGATTCCAGGGAGGAGCCAGCGGTCACCCACACTGACTGATGTGAATCTGCAGTCAGTGGCGTCGGGGCGCTTGTGCACCAAGCTCCAGCGTCGGAACTCTCCGTCCTCACCCGGCGTTTTCCCCCTCCACGGGAACATTTCCCATGAATCTGGCCAAACTGGAGCTGCTGCCGGAGACACAGAGACCTCCCCAGCCTGGCGGGCCCCTCTGCCCAAGTGGAATGCTCCCCAGGAGGAGCCTCATCAATTACTCCTGCCTTCATCTGCTTTTCATCACCCTCCCTTTGAGGCACGTCCCCTCACGTTAACAAAACGTTTTTGCAGTCACCAACTGCTTGCTGCTGGGTCAGGAAGCTCACCTTCACGTGGGACGCTTGAAGGATGAAGCTCCTTGAGAGGGCACTTCAGTAAACCAAGATTTCTCTAGGTCTGGGGGTGCCATCTGGAGCAGGCGGGCCTGCACTGGGCCTCGGATTCCCACAGCAGTCTGGCCCTTATCAGTGGAGCACTCCCTGGGCTCAGCTGGCTGCGGATGCTCTCTGGCAGAAGTCTGAGTTATAACAAGGCTCTGTTTGTCTACAGATCACATTTTGGTACCCACGAGGGAGACTGCTAACAGAATGAGGGAGCATCCGGGATCCTTCATCCCACAGTTTCTTAAGTTGCTGTCAAAGGACTTTGGCTAAACCTGTTCCTCATCTCTCCAAATAAGCTACAGAAAGAACAGTTTTCTGTGCCATCACACATGTCAGCAATCAAGTGACAGCCCCCAGGAGCCCCCACGCCCCTGGCTGAGGGTGTTGCTGGTGAGTTGGTGTTGTTTGAAGCCAGGATCTCAAAAGCTTTAAGATGTGTCACAAAGGGAGGAATTCTGATCCCACCTTTTTATTTTAGAGTTAGCACACACTAAGGGGCTTTCTAAGAAGCAAGGACATTGGTGTGGAATGCATGGGACGGCTGGTGACCATCCTTTCCCTTGATAGTGACAAAGGCAGGGATGCTCAGGCACCTGGGGAAGCATGTGAAAATGTGGCTGTCAATGTTCTGGGCCTTCCATGTTGTTTGCGTGTTGTGGGAATTTCTTATGGGGATACCCAGCTTCCAGACCCTCACTGTGGACAGGAGGAGTTTTCCATGACTGAATATGCTTTCCTGGCAGAGAGACCAGGCAGAAAATGGGTCCAGCCAGATAGGGTGTGGGGCGTGCTCTTTAACATGGGCTGTGGCTACGAGGACCCCACTGAAGGCTGGTACCACAGGTACAGGTTAGATTGGACAGCACTGAGTCGGGTCATCCACAGGGAAGCTGCAGCTAGATCCAGCAGAGGCCTAGCTGGCCACTGCAGCCACCAGGCTCAGGGCCCTGAGTGTGCCCAGAGGGGCTATGAGCATGAGGGATGGGGTGGGCAAGGGGACAGGTGGAGGGATGGGCCCGTGTTTTGGGGACTTTACTAACATCCATTTCTACACCCATCAAAAGGCTGGCTGAAGACCAGAGACACACTTCCTCCATGATCAGAGGGGCAGGAGGGGAGGGAGAGAGTTTTTTAAGTGGTGCACAATCTTTACAAAAATGATAT
This sequence comes from Tapirus indicus, assembly GCA_031878705.1. Taxonomy (NCBI): domain Eukaryota; kingdom Metazoa; phylum Chordata; class Mammalia; order Perissodactyla; family Tapiridae; genus Tapirus; species Tapirus indicus. The sequence goes on from CM062921.1 coordinate 81,273,554, forward strand.
CTGTTTGTGCCCTTTCATACTGATGTCCCTGTCTGTCTGACCTTTCTTTGAGCTCTGACACGCAGCGAGGAGAGCAGGAGAAGCAGCCTGCAGAAAGTCCTCCCATGCAGGTAAGTGTCTGCAGCCTAGCCAGTGCCTGGGGAGGCTGGGAAAGCATGCAAAGGGAGAAGCCCTCTAATAAATAAAGGAGCAAGAGAAGCTGAGAGGGAGATGAGACCCTGGGTCAAATCAAAAATAACAAATACGGAATGGCAAGAAGAGATACCAGTGGCAAGTGAGGGGCAGAGGTGTCCAGGGCCCAGGAGAGTGCAGTCAAATGAACTGTTGAGTTGCAGCTACTTTTATTAAGCTCACTCCCAGTGGTAGATCACAAAATGGCCACAGAGCTTACAGCTCCTCCCCTCGGGTGTTGGCGTCTTTCTCCACCCTCTAGAATCTGGGCTGGGCTTCTGACTTGCTTTGGCCAATGGACAGTAGCAAATGCAACACAGCGGAGACTTGCTTGCCCATTAGGGCTTTCCCTCTTGCTGCTCTTGGAACCCTGCTGCCGTGCGATTAAGTCTGGGAATCTTCTGGATAATGAGAGACATGGAATCCATTTCTCTCTTTCCCCCTCTTCCTTCCTTCCCCACTCCCTCCTTCCCTCCGAGTCTTACTTCTCCTCTTCCCCTTCCTCTTCCTGTTCTTCTTCACCTTTAAAATACACTTTAAATATCCCTTTCTCCAAGGAACCTTTCTTAACCTAGTAGGATAAATTAGGAAACTTCTTTTGGGTTTCAGCAGATTGAAAATTACTACCCCATGTAGTAACTTGGGGGTATATCTCTTACCCCCACTAGACTACATATTCATTTCTCAAAATACAGAATGTGCTCATTTGGCTTTGTAGCTTATGCCTTTAGCACTGGAGTTGATGCATAGTAGGCACTCCATACACATTTGCTGAAGGAAGGAAAGAGGAAGGAAGGAATAATGGAGGGAGGGAGGAAAGAAGGAGGGACTCCCATGTGGACCTGCACACAGCATCTTCTGTAGGAACTAAAATAAATAGTATTGACAGGACCTCTTTGATTTAACAAAAAATCATAGAATCTCGAGAGCATGAGAAAGGACCTTGATATTCACAGCTACTGTTTCGTAATTACTTTTTCTTACTTGAGTCTCATAACAGTACTGTGAAGTGGACATAAAAGATAATTTTCATTCCTACCTTACAGTGAGGAGAGGAGACAGAGGAGTTAAGTGGCTTGCCCAGCATCATAACGCTCTTAAGTGTTGATGGCAGGACTCAAGCCAGGGCTTCTGACTTCAAATGCCCTTCCCCATCCTATCTGGAGGCCATCTGGTCAGCGCTTCCAGTCATTCAAGTGAAGCCTTCAAAACTTCTGGCATATCCATGTACCACTTGTCATCAACATTGTACTTACTTTTTCCTTTAAAAGGACTCATTTAACTTTAGTATATTTATTAGTTTTTAATTAAACTTTTTATTTTGAGATAATTGCAGATTCACGTGCAGTTGTAAGAAATTATACCAAGAGATCTGTGTACTCTTTCCCCCAATGGTAACATCTTGCAAAACTATGGTACAATATCACCAGGATATTGACATTGATACAGTCGATATACAGAGTATTTCCATCAACATAAGTATCCCTCGTGTTGTGTTGCCCTTTATAGCCACACCCACTTCCCTCCCACCTCATCCCCTTCTTAATCCCTGGCAACCACTAATCTATTCTCCATTTCTTTAATTTTGTCTTTTCAAGAATGTTACATAAAAGGAATCATTCAGTTTGTAATACTTTTGGATTGGCTTTTTTCACTCATTGTAACTCTCTGGAGATTCATCCAGGTTGTTGTGTGTTAGGAATAAAAAGTTAGTAGTATTCCATAATAATATTCCATAGTCTAACTATTCGTCATTGAAGGACATCTGGATTGTTTCCGGTTTCTGATTATTAAGAATCAAGTCTCTATACACATCCATGTAGAAGTTTTGTGCAAAGGTAAGTTTCCATTTCTCTGTGGTAAATGCCCAGGACTGTGATTGCTGGGTTACATGGTAGTTTCATGTTTAGTTTTGAAAGAAATTGACAACCACTTTTCCAGAATGGCTGTATTATTTTACATTAGCGCCAGCAACATATGAATGACCCAGTTTCTCCACATGCTTGCCAGCATCGATATTGTCACTACTTTTTTATTTTAGCCATCCTGATAGGTGTGTAGTGATATATCATTGTGATTTTAATTTGCATTTATTTGCCTAATGGTTAATGATGTTGAACATCTTTTCACGTGCTCATTTTACATTTGTACGTCCTCCTTGGTGAAATGTCTCTTCATATCTTTTGTCCATTTGCTAACTGGATAATTTGATTTTTTTACTGTTGAGTTTTGAGAGTTCTTTCTATATTCTAGAGGCTGCTCCTTTGTTGGATATGAGGTTTACAAATAGTTTCTCCCAGCCTGTAGCTTATTTTTCATCCTCTTAACAGGGCCTTTTGTGGAGCAAAAGTTTGTATATTTGTGAAGTCTCATTTATCAATTTTCCATGTATGGATTATGCTTTTGGTGCCAAGTCTAAGAACTCTTTGTCTAGCCCTAGCTCCCGGAGATTTTCTTGTATTTTTTAAAGTTTTGTAGTTTCATGTTTTACATTTAAGTCCGTGATCTATTTTGAGTTCGGTTTTGTAAAGGGTGTAACATTTAGGTTGAGGATTTTTTTTCTTTTTTGTCTATGAATGTCTAATTCCCCCAGCACCATTTGTTGAAAAGGCTGTCTTTCCTCTATTGAATGGCTTTTGCACTTTTGTCGTAGATCAAATAGGTGTATTTGTGTGGCTCTGTCTCTTAGTTCTTTATCCTGCTTCACTGATCTATCTATGTGTCTATGGCTCCACCGATACCACACAACCTTGATTACTACAGGTATGTAATATGTCTCGAAATCAGGTAGACTGATTCTTCCTATTTTAGTGTTCCTTTTAAAAATTGTTTTAGCTATTCAAGTTCATTTGCCTTTCCATATAAATTTTAGAATAATTTTCTTTATATCTACAAAAAAATCTTGCTGAGGTTTTATAAAATGGCATTAAACTGTATGTCACCCTGGGGAGAACTGACACCTTTACTATGCTGAGTCTCCAATTGATGGTATGTCTCTCCATTTATTTAGATATTCTTTTCTTTCTTTCATCAGTGTTTTATAGTTTTCAGCATACAAGTCCTGCACATATTTTGTTAGATTCACCCAAGTGTTTCATTTTTTGAGCAATTATAAATTATATTGTATTCAGCATAGTTTGTAAATAAAACTTTATGTTATTCCATAAATGAAAGGTATCACTTGCCATAAACAGATAATAAACACAAATATACATAAAATTTAACTGAAACAAGACAAATTTTTTAAAAAGTTGGTCTGTGTATTTTGTAAAATCTGCCCCTGTGCCACCAATCATGCATGTGCCACATTTTGGAATGTAATCCAATTTTCAGTGATTTACGACTAACCAATAAGACATTCCTAAAATATGGCCATCAAGGCTTTATGTAAAAATCCTCAGGTTTGGAAAACTCATCACCTTCTGAGGTAGTTAATTTTATAATCAAATAGTTCCAATTAGTAAAAACTCCTTTCTTTGGCTGAGCTGAAATCTAGCGCTCTCCTACCCTGTTTCCAAGTCCTAGAGCCCAGGGACAGATGCTGCCCATAAGTTCATGTGCCTCAAAGGTGCCCCCTGTCTCACCATTGTCACACAGATCTGGCATGTCCATCTTTGCAGCCCAGGCACCCTCTCAGGACATGACAAAGGAAATAAATCATATTTATAATATTTAAATAGAAATAGTTTCCTATTCATTCCACCCATCCTTGAGTAAGCAGGGGACTCTTCCCGAGTCTGGGGACAGACAGGAATAAAACGAAGCCGTGTCCTCCAGGAGCTCAGAAACACATGTAAGTGACAAATATATAATCATAAATCACTAGGGCCATGATGGACGTGTGTGCAAAAAGCTACAGGGATCCAGGTTTCCCTGGGGAACAGGGGACATCAAGCAGTGTTTGACCTACATAAGAATGCAGTAAGGTAGAGATCTTTATCTCCATTCTACAGTTCAGAAAACGTTTACATAGTTTGCCTGAGACTGCTAAGTCAGTAAACGACAGAACTGGTTGGGCCGTAGTCCAAAGCCCTAGCTTTTTTTCATTCAGCAAATGGAAGCCTCTCAGTCTTTATTGAATGAATGAAAAAGGTAGAAATAAATTCTATGCTGTCTGCCAAGAAGTTTTCCCAGAGGCAAGAAAGAGCAATTGCTCCCCTGGTCCTTTCCAGGGGGGGCTGCCGTGCTCCTGTCCCAGGTCTGAACAGCCCGCCCTGGGAGTGGCAAGCCATCACGGCCACAGCCTAGGGAGGAATCCCTCCCTACTCTCCTAGAAAGGCCTGCAGGGGTCCTCTTCCCACTCCCTCTGGGGATGTTTATTTGCCCAGTTCCACTCACCAGGGAATGATTTTGAATAAATAGCCTTATCTGAACCTGGTCTGGCCGGGGAGATGAGGGGGCTAATGGAGAGGGACACAAGGAAGCATGGGGCAGTGGAAGAGCAGGCCCTGAGTTCACAATACAGATTTGCTGCCTAAAGAGATGAAGCAGTTTGTCCAAGGATATACGTTCATCAGATGAGAGCCAGGATTTGGAGTCCAGGTTTGCCTGAGCCCTTCCAATGTGCCCTTTGGCCTCTACAGAGATTCAGAGGAACAGGAGGGATCTGCCAGCATCGCTGAGCAGGCAGGTGATCCAAGAGAAGAGGGGCCACCATGGAGCCCTCGGTGGGGGGGAGGGGAGGGACACGTGTGTCTTTGCTCTGCTCCAGACAGCGCCGTGCCAGGCCTCCAGACAGAGGCCCTGTCCCAGCTTCCTCCCAGGCAGTGCAGAGTGCACTGCAACAGCTCAGTGCAGCTCCCAGCGAACCCCGAGTGAACCTGGGGGGCTTTATTTTCATTTCTTCTTGGCAGGACATAACTTCCTGCTTCTAAGAAAAACATCTTTAAGCAGAGCCCTGAACCAGTTCCAGGGTGTCCCGCACATCCCCCAGCTCCCACAGAACAACGCGATGAGCTTAATGGAGCCCGATTGGAAGCACATGGAGCCTGTTTCCTTTCAAAATCCCCAAGGGTCTCAGGCCTGGAGGAGAGAGGTGTTTGATAAATCATGTTGGAACCTTTATCGGGTCCAGTGTGTGCGAGCAAAAGCCAGGATGGGGAGGAGGAGCCGACATGGCCCCCAGATCCACACGGGGAAGACTGCAGAGCAGAAACCGCCAGGCCAACTTCAGGACCCAATGAGAGGAAGGAACTGGTGCTTACTGAGCACCCACTGCGAGCCAGGTGCTGGGCTCATCCAGGGGCCTGAGAGAGAAGTAAGCTGAGGACCTGTCCCGACTCAAGCGGAGAAGGCCTCACAGACCATAGTGACAAGCACAGAGGGGAAAGGCGTGGGGACTCGTTTGTGCACACGAGGTGGAGCTGCCACTGCTGCTCCATCACCATCCCCACCTCTGCGGACAAAGGCGGGGTGAATTTGTGTAAGCTAAGGCGTGGCGTTCTGAGTCACCTCCGTCTCTCCTCCGTCTGTGCAGGCAGATCCGTGCCTGGCCCAGTGTCTCAGGAGGCTCCACGTGAGAACACGGAGTCCCAGGTTAGGACGGGAGGGGCAGTGAGGGTCTGGAGGAAGGAAGCGGTTGAGGGTCCTAGGGGTCCAGCAGTATTATATTGTCTGTAGGAAGCCCACACCCCTGTCCCTGGGCATCTGGGCAGACCCCACGTCTGGCCCACTGGAACTCTCACCAGGAAGAGCAGCACGGCTTGGTCAAGCTGTGGCCCAAGCAGACAACTGGCCTTGCCAACTACCATGGTCAGGATGTAGGTCACACATAGTAGCTACTAGGTTTGTAACTTAGCTTCAGCGGTTTACAAACAAATATTCTTTAGAAAATAATGTTCACTTCCTTGATAATTCCCCCTCGCCCTCTCTGGGAAACTGCATCATTCCTAAGAACTCCACAGAGGCTCTTTCTTATATGTCGGGAGAGGATGCTAAGACCAGTGGACTTTGTGATCAACAGCAATGGTTCCAACTGTACCTTCTTGGCTGACTCGGTCTCCAGTTATCAGTCTTCTTATTTGTGAAATAGGAACAAGAACACTTACCTTATGGATTTGGTGTGAGGGTTATTTTAGTTATTCATGTATCCCTTTTTGTTACAAAAAGATTAGGGTGACTTTAAAGGAAACATAAGATAGATTCAAATGGTACAAAAATTTAAAAAAAAAGAAGGAAGAGAAGCTAAGGAAAGGACAGAAAATGAATTCAGGAATAAAGCTAAAATCCATATACCATAATGATATCTTGCTTGCTAAGGGTGAAGAGCAGTTTTGTCTCTAAGAATGCTTGCCATCCATGTGAGAATGGGTCCCAGTATGTTCCACAGTTCATGGAGGTCATGTGATGAAGCAGAACAAGTCGGCACAAGAATCTCAACAGTTCTTGGAACAAAGACAAGGCAGGAATTAAGCCTGGAAGTATTTTTAAGGAGAATGTAGTGTGGGATAATGAATGATGTCCTTGGGAAATTTTATCAGTCTCTTACATAGAGCAACCCCTCGGGCTGGATAAATAGCATTATGCACCAAAGCAATTCAGTTAAAGTGATTCTCTGTGCAGCCCAGGTGCCTGACCCTTGGCTAAGCTGACTCGATATAGACATAGATTTCACAATACTGAGAAAAACGAAATAGCTAATGATCTTTCAAGAAATCATCCCTATCACGTGTCAACAAATTGAAGACTATCCTCTCCAACAGCTACAGGACAGGCAGCCGGTCTTGTTTGCTGATTAATTGCAGACCCCATAAGCATTGGCAAGAAGCTGAGCGGAGGAAGCGTTGACCTCCTCCTGGGAAAACTGAGATGCCCAACAATGACTCAGGCCTGAGTTCTTGCTCAAGGGTGTGTGTATGTGCCTGTCTGTGTGTTCTGCAATCCTCCGTAGAAAATTATTTTGAATTCACTAGAAAATACAGACTATAATAGAGGATGGAGGCCCCAACATACTCATGCCTTATTAAATGGACACAATCGTTTTAGTCTTGAAAATGTTCAGAGCTGGTGAAATCAGTTAACTATCCCAATCAAATAATCTCCATAAAGCACTCCAAACTTGGATTTGAACAGTGCTGCTTCCCAGGGATGGTAAGCAAATTTTTAGTGAAATGAATTCTTTATTTAAAGAGATATTTGTTTATAATCTCTTGGGCTGAGAATTGTCTATAAAAACTACAATTTGAATTTTTGAGTAATTGGTCTTACTTTCAAGCAATGCATAGCCACAACACATAGCTGTTTGGGCCACAGGTAGACTAAGATACTGTGTCTCACCATCTGCATAGAAGAGGATACACGTGTATACACTTCCGTTCACTACACCAGGCAATGACATGCTCCCCTTACCTGGAAATAGTATCAGATAATTAACAAAAAAAGTTTGGAGGTATATTTTTCAGTACTAGAATATGTTTTTCTAATGCTTTAACTTTATAACAGTGGTACACTTAGTAGTAAAATCCAAACGTTGCTGAAAGTATAGAAGAAAAGAAACTTCCATTTTTCCCTCCCTATCCTACTCTCCAAAGGTAAGCACTTTTCAAAGTTTCTGATTTTGCTTTGCCTGGTGTGACCTCCATGCTCTAAATGATACATTCAAAGCTCTGTTTTTTGACTTGCCAACTCTCAACAGTGCCTCTTGGCTCCTCCTATTTAAAAAAAAATAGAAAGTTTATATTACTTAAATCAGATTTTACTCCACTCAAACTTTATTTATATATAATTATATTAGTTCTCCTTTCCTTTATGATTTAAAAATCTGCTCAAAGCTATTTCTTGATCTCCATTTACAGAGCACCTTTTGAGCATCCACCATGTAAGTTGAAGGAATTAAAACCTATGCCTTCTCTGCTCTTTCCCTCCCTTTTCCATCTCATTTTCTGTCATTTCTATTCTTACTTCAAACTGTTAGTGTTTATAATACTTTCTTTCTCCTCTGTCAATATATTACTTTTGATCAAATCTAATATCTCATCAACTCTGTGACACAACATTGTTTTATCTTCCATTAAGTAAAAAAAATGCTACCAGTGATACTCCATCAATTACAGAGTACATCCCAATTTCAGGGAAGCTAAAATCTGAAAAAAAAAAATGTGTCTATTAGAATTTAGATGGTAGTCTCCTGTGCTTTGCCTATAGGTTAATTCTAAAAATAAAAATAAGCCACTTTTATATTATCATCATGGTGTAATATTCCAGTAGGTTGATTAAGATCATAGAGAAGGAATATAAACTTCTGTCACTAAACTATTGCTACTCAAATGGAATTGTTCCATGTCGAAGAGATTCTCTTTTTTTATAGTCTATAATTTGCCCCAAATTCTGAAACATTTTAGTATTCTTCATATGGTTTTCTTATACACCTTTCCTGGAATGTCTATTGTATATATTTTTCTTATCCTAAAAACAAGAATACTCTGCCTTCACCTTATCACTAGAATTGACTGGCCCCAAAATCATATTATATGTTCTAAAATCCACTTTTTCTTGGAAACATTCTTCTTGGGACCCTGTGGTTGGACCAATTAGTTTCTAGACCTTCTACATAGCTGCCATGCTTAGATTTTCCCAGCACTGAGTCCTGGTTTATATCTTCAATTTCTTGAAAGCGTACATTTTCTCCTCTTCATTAGATCACTTTTTCATTATTTTGTAGCATATCCTCAAGTAATTTTTTCAGAAGAGTGAGAAGAAAGTGCACATTTCCGGGTCTGGAAATACTGTGAGGAAGTTTCTGATTAAATACCTTCATTTACCTCTGCTCCCTCACCAAACCCCACTAATATGACAGTAAAGCAATTTTTTAAAGCACAAACAATGTTTTTAAAAAGAGACAGGAGAGTAGTTAATATCAACAAAATGTTGTAAGCTAAAAAGTAGAATGATCAATGGTAAATGGCTGAGCAGAATCCCTCAATGGTAAACAGTTGAGCGTTCTAATCCACCATTGACCCTCCATGGGCTCAGGAACTGGCAGCCCCAGCTGCCTCTGGGAGTGAGGGTAAGGAGGGGCTGGACTCAGAGGGTTTGCTGGCAGTGCATGTAGTTAAGACTGTTAATGGTTCTCTCAAGAATCTTATGATCTTTGGTTGTCTGTTACTATTTATGATTAAATTGTGCTGCTGATTAAAGAGTCAGGCACAGCACTTTTTAGTCTGCTGGAGCATCTCACTGCTATTGTAAAAATTTCTTCCTTCTGTGTTTCCTTATTGTCATTTCTCTAGAAATTTAGGGAATATCACAGATAGTTATATGGTAGATAGAAAGATAATATGTAGATAGATATAGATAGACAGATGATAGGTAGATAGGTAGATAGATAGATAGGTGATAGGTAGGTAGATAGATAGATGATATGTAGACAGATAGATGATAGGTAGAGAGATAGATATAGATAGATAGATGATAGATAGATAGATAGATAAATAGTCAACTATCTTGAACTAGTATCACTGCTGGAAAAATGTAAGGTTCTGCAAAGAGATGATTCCTCCTGACTCATGGTGCAGGTCCTGTGAGCTTGGCTCATGATTCAAAAGCAAAACTCTTTGTTGACCTTATGTAGCTCCATAACCAAGTAACATCAGTAAAGATCATTGAAGGTTAATGAAATCCACCAATAAGGCAACATAATTATGATGTCCCCCAAGTGGCAAACATTGAACATTAGGCTGTGTGTAAAGTCCTCTGGCTACATCTGGAAAACATCAGCTTGAAAAACCCTGACCTACAATGTGTCAATGAAGAAATAGAACAACATTTGGACAAAGTGTCTGTTAATTAAATTTGCAGGGAGAAGAGAGGACTTTTTAAAGTCACGATTCCCTTTCTCAAACCACACGGGACCAGGTGTCTAGAGGTGACAAAGGTGAGTGAGGGTTTCAGAAGCAAAACCCATCTCACTATTCTGAAGCTCTTCATGGCCTGGATTTTTCATCAGCCCCTCAAACTGAGGGACCATTGCCCAGTTGAATGTTCCTGTGCTAGTCTGCTTGGGCTGCCATAATAAATACCGTAGCTGAGTGGCCTAAGCAATAGAAATTTATTTTCTCACAGTTCTAGAGGCTGGAAAGTCTGAGATGAAGCTTCCAGCAGGGTTTGGTTTCTGGTGAGAGCTCTCTACTCGCTTCTTGGCTTGCAGACAGCTGTCTTGTCTCTGTGTCCTCACACGGCAGAAAGAGAGAGAGATCTGGTGTCTCTTCCTCTTTTATAAGGACACCAATTCTGTTGGATCAGAGCCCCACCCTTATGACCTCATTTAACCTCAGTCACCTCCTTAAAGTCACTATCTCCAAATACAGTGACATTGAGGGTTAGGACTTCAACATATGAATCTGAGGGGACACAGTTAAGTCCACGGTAATGCCTTAGAAGCCATACACTGGGACCAGTGGCCATTATTCACAGAAGAGAGCAGAATAAATTTCATAGGTATCCACATCGATCTGGGAGTCTCTCACCTCACCGGGTGTACTACCAGCCTATTTCAGACCATAAGAGCTTGTTTCAGCTCCTCCCTCACAAAAAGACTTAAAGGACCCAAGTTCTGTCTATTCTAAAGGGAACAGTGGCTGCTCCTGGTTTCCATCTTGTTCTTTCCTGTTGCAGCAGCATTGTGTGGTCATGAGGCCACAGGTGTCGGTTCTGATCCAGGCTCTCCCATCCACTACTTGTGTGAGCTTGGGCAAGTTATTTAACTTCTCTGAGCCTTACTTTCCTCATCTGTAAAATGGGGATCATCGCACCAATCTCAAGGCCGTTGGGAGGATTAAGTAGACAATGAGTGTCAGACATGCAATGCTGTACATGGCGGGGGGTGCAGCCCACAAATACTCACTCCCAGATCCTTCCCTGCCCTTCACCCAACCAAGGACACTCTGTGGGTTCCTTCTCATTTGGGATCCTGCAAAACGAAACTTCCATTCAGTATCATTCGGTGACCCTTTCCCAGGAATACTCAGATACAGCTGAATTGCACGGAGGCTGCATTTCTGAGGACGAAACCATGCTCGACCCAGGTCTCCCTGTGTGGCAGCAGTTTCTGACTCTCACTCTCTTCCAAGACGCCTCTGCCTACGGGTCGGCCTCGGCCCACCCGTCCCTCTGATGTTACTCTCATGAGAGGGTGTTCCGGGGCAGTGCTTCTCTCAATGTGCCCTGACCAGCAGCAGCATCCCTGGGGACATGCTAAAAGTGCGCATTCTTGGGCCGCACCCCACACCCACTGAATCAGAAACTCTGGGCGGGGCTGGCAATCAGTGTTGTCTCCAGTCCTTCAGAAGACGCCGATGCACACTTGGCAGCTGCTGCTTAGTGATGACAATCGGTAGGGAGGGCCCCTGGGCCCCTGGGGAGCACAGGAAGTTCTCAGTGCAGCACGTGGCAAGTCAGTGCAGCCCCCCAAGTTACTGCGATGTCCTTTCCTGCTCCTTTCTTGGAGTCAGCTCTGACCCCAACATTCTAAGCAGCATTCCCCCTAGTTGGTTTTGTTAGAATCCCTGCTCCATCCCTGCTGCTGAGTGGTGACACACAAAGAGCAAGAGCTCAGTAGATGTTAGTGGAACGAAGAGGGCAGGCAAGATCCTGACAAGTGACTCAGCGTCATCAGGGGCCTGTGAGACTCAGGTGGGCAGAGAGGATGTGATCTTGTCCAGGAGGCACACACTTTGAATAGCATGCTGTGCAACTCACATCAACAAGGAAAGCAGACTGAGAAGCTAGAGCCCCACCGTGGATTGTGAGATGGTGCTGAGCACGGGAAAGTTACAAGCACCCCATTCCCAAAACACACTCACGCTCACAGCAGCAGCCTTGGAGGTCAGGAACGGTCTCCTCGTTGCCCCGATGGTTAGAGCAGAACAGTAGCTACGCCTGACCATGGACTCACACCGGCTTCTGCACTGGTCACTTTACAGGCAATGGCTGGTGACAACTCTGCGAGGCAGGGGTGCTAGTGTCCTTCAAGACGTCACATATCCTAGTGATGGAGCTCACAGGGGCCTAAGTCAATTGCCTGGATTCAAATCTCTGCTTTAACTATATGGCCTTGGGCTACCTGTGCCTCAGTGTCCCTCACTGTAAAATGGGGTCCCAGTCTAGTAGAGCTGACCCTATCTATGCTCTCTATTCCTCCCTGAGCTTCCGTTAGAAACCCTGGGTTTCCCTGGTGACTCTTGCTCTTTAATGCCCCCTACATGTGCACACACACACACACTCACACACACACATTGACTGTGACCATGAGCTTCTTGGGACCAGAGTCTTCACCTCTGAATCACCAGTCCCAGCTTGTGCAAGTTTACTCAATGATGTAAGGGACAGCACTGTGCCAATGGTCAGTTTCTGTATAAGTTGAATGCTATCAAACGTCCAGCCACCAACAATACAACCCCCGGCATGGCCCTGCCTTTGAAGTCCTTCTAGCAGTGGATTTTTACTCAGATGAAAAAGTCTCCAACATGATGGGACAGAGTGTCCCACTGGGCTGGGTTGGCAGCAAAGGGCCTCATGCCCCTGGTTGGCAGTGCCCTCCATCGCACTTTACTGCCGTTTGAGAGTGCCAAGTGAGGAAGCATCCGTCAGGTCTTTGGGTAGTTCCCCGGCTGGGAGGGTCTGCATCTCCATTGTGAAGGCCGAGGTAGAAGTGTGACTGGGAGACAGGGAAACACCAGTGAAGGCGTCTGTTTGATTTTCCTATGGTCAATTAGCCTTTATTTCTAATACCCCGGGGTCACAGTGCTTCCATCAAGCAGCCTTTCCAAGCCCTGCCGCCTTCTTGAAGACAATGGCCAACGTAATAAAGACTGATGGCCCGTCGAAGCCACTGAGCCTCCCTCCACAGTGGGAAGAGAGACCATGAGGAGCCTGGGTGTGGGGGCAGGTGCCATCCAGGCCACGGCACTGATGACTGCTCCTCACACAGGCACAGACTGCTGGCAGAACTGGCTGTCTTGCTGTTGGCCTCTAGAAGCAGGTTAAAAATAAACCCTGATGAGATTGTCTCCTGATCCCAGCCCTGTTTCCACGCACCCCAAAGAAACCAAAATGCAGATGTGGCCCACGGGTCAGATCCTTGCCTTGTTACCTTTTATTATTCCCTTTGGGATGAAAACTGCAGCCCTGGCACGCGATCGGGCCCTGATCTCTTCTTCCTCGTTTCCTGCCCCTCCTCCCTGCGCATTTCAGCGACACTGAGCTGATCCTAATTCCCAGCCCTGCCTTCTTGTCTCCTGGGTGGGGACCTGCGCTTGGGGTGTCCATGTGTCTGCAGATGGCCTGACAAGCCCCCACTCATCCTCTTTTCCTAAGCCTCTCCTGACCCCGACAGTTAAACCCCTCGCTCCACTGTAATGCTGGACATCTGTTCCTCCCTGTCTCACCGTTTTGTATATTCCATTGTCCTTATTTAAAACCTTTCATCCTTTTTTTCTGATTACCAGAGGGCTACATGTTTACTATCACACAGAAAGTACAGGAGTGGTCGTGCCCTGTAACTCGGTTACCCCGGCGTGTATTTCAGTTATTCTGTGTTTACATCTCCGACTCCTCCACGCAAGGAGGGCTGCTGGAGGGGGTGTGTCACCTCTCTCCTCTCCGGAGCCCAGCCCAGCAGTCGGCAGCGGTACTGAGCTAGAGAGAGCAGTTGTGAGAACCCCACTCACTCTCACATCCACAGCCTCCAAGCCTCGGTTCCTGAGGCCCAGAGGCTCGTGTGTCCTTTTCCTGCAATCTCACCCTCCTACTGACAGGCCCCTGGAAGAGGCCAACATGAGGGCAATTTCATGACACATTTAGAGCCTGAGCAGCCTTCTTGCTCAAATGTTTAGCTAAAAAGAGAGAGAATTCTGATTTTAAAGCCCACAGGCTCGAGGTAGGTGTGTAAACCAGACTCCTGACCTGGGGTCAAGGGCAGCAGAGCTGAGCAGCTCTTTTTGAGCCACATGCCACAAAGAGCAAGTTAGGAATACAGTCAGCCCTGGATTCTTCCCACACTGGAAGACTGAACTGAGATTAAATCCCAGGCTGGTCTGGTGCCTAAACTCATGCTCTTCCCACTGCACCACACTGCCCTCCACCCAGCAATAAACAAGAATCGGACTATTTTGATGGGACTCAGCGCCCAGTGCCAGAGTCTACCATAGACATACCACTGCAAATCAGGGTGAGTCATGCAATGGTGGCCTCTGTGAGGGGGCCATCAACTCTTAGGTGGCTCTGTAAATGCCCCAGAGAGTCAGAGCTTGTCCTCAATGTGTTTCCCACACATCTTGTGATCCTTCTGGCCTTTTCTAGACCAGATGGTCATTAACCTTGAACACATGGGGTCTGGTCTTGGATAGATGTCAAAAGTTGACTTGATCTCAAAGTCTCATTTGAGGTCTTCAAATTAGAATTCACTTAGTCAACAGTGCTTTGTTTTAAAAGTAAACAGGTGGAAAATAACAGATCGTGCTTTCAAACGTCAGCCGAGTAATAGCACATGACAGCACGACCTATGTGTTACCAGGCTTCATGGAAATGGTCCGCATGGTTGCAATCACTCTACGTGCTCTGGCCACTCCAGGATGTGAATAGTTTCTAAATGATGTGTGTGCTCATTTGCAAGACCCACGGCCAACTCAGAAGGAACATTGCCTGAATCACTGAGGGAGAAGCCAATAGAATGTGTTTGCAGACATAGATTTTAAGACCCTACTTGAGCTTCATCCCAAACTTCTCAAATAGTCCAGATGGCTTTACAATCCCCATGTTCATGGTCCACCTTCTTGAGGACCTTTTCGCTACCCGCTCATGTCCTCTTCAATTCCTCATTTCCTTTCCCCCTTAACAGATCCCACTGAGAGGGAAATGAGAGTCAAGGGAAGTCAGCCAAAGGATCTTCTGCCTGGAGAACATTCGCTGATGCTTCAAGTGTTCAGAGATCTGTAACACCCAAAGGGACCTTGCCAAGCTCTTTTCCCTTAATTTCAGAGGCCCATGGTGCAGTTTAAAGAAAATCTACTCCATGTGTTTCTGATCCATCTCCACGCAGCTCATCCAAATGTTGGATTTTAAGAGTTTGTAGATATGCATGATGCCTTTGGAGTCAACTTTACAAGCCTTCCACACTTTCATTTCTATTGAGAGAGGAAGCCGGCTTTTGCCAAGAGTAAATGTGTTGGCGTCTCAGAAGGTTCACATTAGGTCCGTAACATTGAAGCTGTAGGGCTTGAGTGGAAGCTCAGCCTCAGAGAAAGTGCTCTCACCTCTGCCCAGATTCAGAGCTTCAGAGAGGAAGCTTTCATTGGGCTGGTTGAAACCTTTACATCTTCACCCTGTACATGTTTCGTGCTCACTCATTGCAGCTCAGCGTGGAGCTTAGCAGTGTTAAGTCAGAATCTAACACTGCCAAGAGGCTCTCATCGGTCACGGACGGTCTTTGGGGGGGTTGAAACGGCGCTTTGGCAGAGAATTGATGACTTTGCCGTCTGGGTTTGAGGTATTGAGAAGAGCGGTGCAATGGTCCCCAAAGCTAACAGGTTGAATCATCAGCCTGTCAACGCATAACATCCCCAACTGTTGAGGTTCAGGGCAGAGGAACATGACTGGGGATTTGCATTTCACTCCTTCCAAATTAGTATGAAGAGCCAGGAAGAAGAATGGAAGGAAACATGGTCTTTCTGGAAAGCCATGCACCAGGAAAGCAAAGAAGGAGGGGGCAGTTAGGCCCCCACCAGGGTGAAGCAAGCTGCACATCCCTTCCAGTAGAACATTTCAGGAATAGCATGAAATGTGCTGCTCTCGGTCCATCCAGATCTTCCACTTGGCTGTGTAACTGACACACAGAGTTTATATAAAAAAGAAAATAAGTGCATCAACAAGGCAAAATGCATGGTGCTAGGAATTGCTCCCTTTCCACCAAGGCCACGGGGTAGCAGCAGGGTGGTGTACAAAGCCAGTGGTCTTGGAGCTGGACAAATCTGCATTTGCATCCTGAATCTATCACCCAGAAGCCATGTGACCTTGGGCAAATCCCTTCACTCAGTTTCTTTCTCTTTAAAATGGGTATAACAATATTAACCTCTTGGGATGATTGGGAGAAAACGCACAAGAAAACACACAAAGTGCTTAATAAACAGTAATACTATATGAAGATGGTGACGGGCTGTCATTGGCAGGTGAGTAGGGTTCTGTGAGCTGCTTGGCTGAGGTCCCAAGAACTCTATTCTCCAGCACGACTTCCACAGTAGAGACCCAATGTGAACCTTCTGAGAAGCTATCTCATTTTGTCTTGGCAAACTCTTGGTGTGCAAGGAGCAAAGGGAGAGGACTTCAGAGCTCGCACAGTGGGGCCATGCAGAGCAAGGAAAGAGCTTGGACATGGAAGTCGAAGGCCTACAGACCTAGTCTCAGCTCTGTGTCCTGGGGCAGGTGGCTGAACCTCTCTGGGCCTCAGCTTCTTTATCTAGAGAAAGGCGGCTTATGGTACTGGAACCCTAGAATTGTCCCAAGGGTTACGTGAGAAAAGGGATGTGGAAGTAGGTAGAACTCTAGGCAGGGGCCATAAGGCTGGTGCTCATGGGGGCCAGTCAGGCACAGGAGTGAGGGGCAGCCTGTGGGGGGAAATAGAGAGAGGTGGGAGTGGGGGTGCTGGGGCATGCATGCCCTGACCGAGGGCATTCTCCTTCACTGATACGAATGCAACCTCTGGACAATTGGTGCCCATAACTTTACATTCTATGTTATGAAAAGTCCCGCAGTCAAGGATGGAAACCTCCGCTGGCTGCCAATAAGTCAGACAGGTTGGAAAACATGGGAAGAAACCGTTTATCAAAGGGTACACGCCTCTCAGTCACACCGTGGTCTTGGGCAAGTCATTTCCCTCCTTAAGCCTTAGTTTCCTGTCTGCAGAACAGAGTCAGCGAAGATTGAAGGAGAATGCATTCACCAGACACTCAACACATGGTCGGCTCTCAGTAATTCTTTTTGTCTTTTTCTTCCCATAAAAGAAAGTCAAGCTGTCCCCAATTTTTCTGATGGTTAGTGCAGGCTTTTCTAAATATTGGTGGCCAAATATACAAAAGCCAAGATGGGTGCAGATGAGGCCAGTCTGAAATAGCTCAAGGTGAAAATACAAATCCGGTCTTGGGGCAACTTAATGGCTCTATTAGTACAAACACAAATGCGATGAATGTGAGGGCTCTTCTGTCTCACTTAGGCAGAGGGCTTGCAGGAGGAAGGCCCACTTCCTCGCAGGCTCTGCTCACAATTGACTCCAGGAAGGCTGTTCTCAGATCTCCCTGGCCTGTTTTGATTCTGGGGGCCCCGCCAGCCACTAACAGAGCCCCTATTCACGGCCGCCTCCGAAGAGTAACAGAGCATTTCACTATTGCGTGCACCGGGCTCACAGAAATCAGGTTTACAAAGAGTTATTTTCTTAAGGACAGATTTTTAAAAATTCCATTTCCTTCTCTCTTGCCTATGCCCAACCCCCATATCCTTGTGATTAGACCAGAAAGCTCTGTGGCCAAGCTTTTCTTGGATCGTGTGAATCAAGATCAATAAATATCTGTGCTGGAGCATGACTTGCCCCGGCGCCTCTCTGCATTCTGGAATAAGGGCCCTGGTTGTGTGCAGCCACGCAACCCCGGCGCACGCCTGCTTTTCTACTGCGTGTGTCTGTGTTGTGTGCGGGCCACCTGGTTGCCAGCACCCAGAGAGGAAAGACCCTTCCTGGGCAGGGGGTGAATGTACCTAGGGGATACCTTCCTGGGAGTGTTGCCAGGCTCGGGGGTGGAGGCAAGGAAGGGGCTTCATTAGTTTGGGGTTTCCAAGATGAATTTGCAGGCCATGCGGTCCACAGCTTGATTTGGGGTAGCTCATGAGATGTTCCAGGTGCGGCTACATACATGAGTGCTAAAGTCCAGCACAATTCCTTAAAGGACCATATTATAGTCTCTACCCTGGGCCTCCTCTTCCTTGCTCCCTGTCCTCTCTTTAATGCATTCCAACCAGGTGTTCACCCCCACTCTTCCACCAAAATCACTCCAGTGACTGCCATCTTGCCAAAGCCAGTGGTGGATTCTTTGTGTCCACGTGGCTTGACTTTTCAGCAGCATTTGTGATTACTCCATCCTTTGTAAACACCTTCCTTCCCGTCGTTGTGCTCCCATACAACCACAGAGAGCCACCGTGGGCTGCCTTCCTTCATCACCCCGGCTGGGCCTCCTCTTCTTCCTGACCCATTAATGCGGGGGCAGCAAGGGCTCAGGGATCTATTGACACTCACCTCCAGGTAATCACATCAGGGCCTGTGGCTTCAAACACTGCTGATGCCGTTAATACCCCTACATTGATCATTTCGGCCCCAACCTCTCCATACTGGCCTAGTTCAAATCACCATTCGAACGTCTGTTTGGAATCAATATGTCCCAAACCCAACTTCGATCCCTCACGCCTCCCTGCTGCAGATACGCACTCCACTCCCTACTCTCTTTCTTTGCTTCATTTCTCCTGACAATTAATTTTTTTTCATTTGCTTACTTGTTCTCCCTCTGTCTTCCCTGCTAGATTATAAGCTCTACAGAGAAGAAACTTTATCTATCTTATATTTAACACTGTGTTCTTAGTCCCTAGGCCCATCCACTCAGGCACCCAATAAATATTTAATGAATGATGAATAAAATAACACTGAATTTTGTGATGTGAATGTTATTCTCTTTCCAGTTCTCTTTCAATCCATGGAAACATGTCTGTAACACTGCTCTAACACATGATAATTTCTTTTTTTAACAAAGAGAGAACAGCTTCAGTCTGAAAAACTTGGCAAAACAGAATCCTGCTAGAATTTAATAAGCCCATTTTATTTTCATTGTCTTTTTAATATAGTTCTCTTCTGTTTATGACAAGTATTAATAATTCTATATTTATACTTATGATATAAAGTTTCCTTTTAAATTTTATTTATTTAGGCAACATGAGTGAATCAATGTAAAGAAAATATTAAAGAAATAATAGAAGATTGGATATCTTCTGGTAAGGGACAGACAACTGCCAACACCCCCAGCCACGGCGTCACTGGGTTTCAGGGCCACAAGGAAGGGAAGTGAGGCCAATGTCTCCCCATCATAGGACCAGGGAGGGGCTTCATGGGGAAGGTGGAGGGACCAGCCCCCAAGGCGGGGTTTCCCCACTGGAAGACTCTGGATAATGGCTGTGTCTTTCCAAGTTCTGCTGGGGCATCTGGGACTCTGGTTTCCTGTCAGCGTACCACAGAGGGGAGTTTGCACACAAATAGAGTTGAATGAGCTCAAGAACCTTCTAGGAAGGTTCTGAGAAGGAGGGAAGGAAGGGGGAGGAGAAAGAAGAAGGTGAGGAGGAAGTGGGTGATATATTAAGCATTTATTATTTGTCACACCTAGCAAATTATCTCAGTTAATCTGCTATAAATGTTTACCATCATATAGACACAAAGAAACAATTGTCTAATTGCTTCATTTTCTGCTCCAGGACCAGGTCTTTGGCAACGAGGCCAGGCATCGGCCCTCCTGAGTGAGGCCTCTCCTCCTTGCAGACTTCTCTCTGAGACTGCGTGCTGCAAGGGGGCAGGGCTGCGTCCACCTTATGTCCCCATGGTGGTGGCCCCAGACACCTCACAAATGCTCAGCTGCTCAAAAGTCTTTGCCAAATAAATGAAATAAAACCAAAACTGAAAAAAGATAACCTCTGAAGACATCAAGTCCCCACCAATAATTTACGACAAGATGACATAGGGGCAACTCAACAAATAAATGTCTGTTGAGTGAATGGATGCACAGGTCTTAAAGGAAATGCTGTGAGGTGAAGGTGGAGCTGGGATGTCAGGTAAGAGGGGTGTGGGTTTCTCAGTTCTCAAGGGAAGACACTCAGAACATCTCTTTACCAGGGTTTCCCACGTTTCCAACTGTTGGTGATACCTGGCAGAGAAATTTCACAGCAGAGATGGCTTGCATGATACTGAAGTTTCCAGACAGCATTCAGGCCATCTCCTGACTCACCCACCTGTGTGTGTATATGATGGCCAGGGTGGCAGAGCCGGGGCTCGTCAAGGCAGCAGGCATGGCGAGCCAGCTGGTGTTGGCTTTGTACCATCATGGTGTCCTTTGTGGGAGGCACACACCTGTGGGTGGGGCTGGCAGTCATTCCCCAGGGCTAACGCCCCCCTCACCGGTTAACTTGTCTCGTGAAGGTGTTCTGGATGGATAGGAATGTCCCCTGTCAAAGAGAAATTATTCTGACACTTGTTAAAAAGGGCAAGGAAGACTTTATTCAAGATTATTGCAATAGGGAAGAAGCATTGAACGAACTCCAAATACCAACAGGGACAAGTGAGAATTTATAACCAGTGAGCAGGGTGGAGGTGAGGATAGAAAATTTTGTAAGGAATTTGTTTGGGTGTCAAGAGCAGGGGAAGAGGAGCTTGACTGGACATCAAGGGTGGGGGGATTCTCGAGAGACTGGTTAAGCAGAATTCTTTGCTAGAACTGGCTCTGCATGCAAAAGACAGGGCCTAGTGGAGGCGAGGGCTCAGAGGAGCCTGACTACATTTTGGTCAAGGAGGGTGTCTTGTCACCTCTAAGAGGAGAAGGGTTTGCCTGGAGCACGGGCTGGGATTGGGGATGGAAGGAGGGAATAGTTTTGAGGGCAGCACTGTGAAAAGCCCCTCAGATGTCTCTCAGATCCCCAGGGATATAAGCCGGGTTAGAGGAAGGGTCTAAAGAGATGGCAGGGAAAAGCTGGCTCCAGGGACCCTGGTATGTAGCTCAGTCAAGACGCTTTCCATGAGTGTGTGGGGAGGATCCTTCCCGCACTCCAGCCTGTGAGACCCCAGGGAGCTGCAGGCACTGCCACATAGAGGAGAAGCAATGGCTGAGGCCGGGGGCCTGGAAAGGGGACAATGGCTCCAGACCACAGATGCATGGGATTCACAAGGGGGAAGACAAGGCTGTGTTGGACCCTCAGGAGAAACCCTAGGGGCCTGTGGGTGGAATGGGGGTATTTGGAGGGGGTGGTGCTGGGCCCTCAGGAATTTTGTGACTTGGGTTAGAGCCAGAGAGTACGGAGCTGAAATTGGTGGGACCATTCCTTGGTCAGACCCCCTAGGCTTGGCCTCGTGGGACTTGGCCCACATCACTGTGGTCCTGGAGGGTAATAACCAACAGGCGCATTCCTCGCACCAGGCTGGCCATCCTGTGGCATCAGGGGGAATGAATGCTTCACTTTTCAAATGAATGTTTGAAAAAGGTAAGGTTTCATGACATTTCTGCCCAGGTATTCCACTTCTGGGAACCTGGCCAAAGAAAATTACATTAAACAAAACACAAGCTTTATGCACAAAGATGTTTATGGCAGTGGTACTTATGCTGGTATAAAACCGCAAACAATCTAAATGTCCCACCACAGTGGGGGAGGATTAAGTAAATTCTTCCAAAATTCAGTCTGAAATATTTGTTCAGTCATTAAAAGTTATGCTTAAAAATTCTATAACAACATGAAGAAATGTTTAAAATGAGTGAAAAAGTAGGAAACAATTCATAATAGTATGTTTGCATCCGTGTACAAGTAGGGAAAATAAAATCCCATGCCTTCAGAATTCAAATACATTTTGATACTTCTCTTTTAACTAGAAAATCTAGCTCTCCCAGATGCCCTCACCCCAGACCATTCTCTATAAGCTAGCACTACTGCATGGTTCAGGTCATTATGGCACATCAGCCAGACATGCGGGCAGGAGGGATGGACGCCGGCACTCATGGCCCTGACTGGCTCCATGAGTCAGGACGAGCCAGGCTGAGCTGCCATAACAACCAGCCGTCAAACCTCAGGGCCTGAAAACACCACAGGTTGATTCCTCACTCAGGCTACGTGTCCTCAGTGGGTCAGCTGGAGACTCTGCTCCTCACCATCCTCACTCAGGATGCAGGGTGACGGCCTCTTCCACCTGGAGTGCAGGTTGTAGAGGGGTGGGAACTGTGTGGGTTGCTCCCCCAAATTAAATGCTCCATCCCAGCAGTAACTGAAACCAATTCTATTCACACCCCGTGGTACAGAACTAGTCGTGTGACCCTCCCCACAGGGAAGGTCAACCTTCTTGTGCCGGGAAGGAGAGGAGAGCCAGCTGCCTCTGAGCAGCACCACTGGCCACCACAAGGGCCTTCCATGAGCCCAAGTGCTGCTGCGAAACCCCTTGGAAAGGTTTCTTGGTGCTGATGGTTTGGCATCACCCCTCATCGCTTTAACTACCATCTAAGAAAGGCAACGCTGGACATTTGGTCCCAGAAACCATAGCAAATGATTTGCCTCACCTCCTTTTTTTGTTTTCAGCTGCAATATGGAGACATTTACCTTCTACAGAATTGTTCATCCTTGGGCACTTTACAGAGCACACAGCATTTTCATACCCACGTGGCCTGAGGTCCACGACCGACCCGGAGCTACACGGGTCCATGCCCAGATGGGCTCTCCCTCCTCAGCTGACTCTTAGTCTGCAGGAGTGCTCCATTCTCCAGACAAGAAGTTGTAATCAGAGGCTGTGAAGATTAATTCACGGAGCTTTGTTGCATTCTTAGCACTATTAGAATGAAAGGATTTAAAACTAAATGAATAAATAAAACAGAAGCAAGATGGAACAAAAGCACGATGTCTGGGAATGCTGCAGGAGTCTCTCTCTCTCTCTCCCCCCCGCTCCTCTCTCATTATTCCCACCTCTGCCCCATGTTTCAACTTTACATTATAGGCATGAGAGTTAATTGTTTCCTATCAAACATGCTTGAAATGAGACATGTCCCTGCCCACTGAGGTGCCAGGCTTGACTCAACCCTTACTTCACGGGCTCTGAGAGATTCATCCATAGGAGAAACCTGGGGCAGGGCACATTAGTTTTGATTGCTGTGGAACAAATTACCACAAGATTAGTGACTTCTAGCGACACAAGGATATCATCTTACAGTTTCCTGGGTCAAGAGGCAGGGCACAGGCGGGTGAGGTCGCCAGCCCAGGGTCTCATGGGGCTGAAATCACGGTGTCTGCCCGCCGCGTTCTTGTCTGGGGCTCCTTCAAGTTGTCGGCAGAATTCAGGATCCTGTGATTGTAGCACTCAGGTCCCCATTTCCTTGGGGGCTGTGAACCAGAGGCCACTCACAGCTCCTGGAGCCCACACAGCTCCTCACCATGGTCCCCTCCATCAGCATGGCTGCTTGCTCTCTCCCCGGCCAGCAGGAGAGCTGCCGCTACCTGTCTCCTTCAAGGCTCACCCGTATGGTCCGGTCCACCCAGGGCAATATCCCTTTTTATTAAATTAAAGTCAGCCTATTAGGGACTTTAATCATATCCACACAATCCCTCCAGTCATATACTGTAACCTACTCACAGGAGCCATATGGCATCATATTCATGGGTCCTGCCCACACTCAAGGGGAAGAAATTATAAAAACCTGGGGGCAGGAATCTTGGGACATCTTCTAATTCTGCCCATGGTGGGGGTCTGCTGTTCGTGATCTTCAGACTCCGTGCACAGCTAGCGGAAGCCTCCAAGCAGGGCACACTAAGCTGTCCTGGACACTGCAAAGAGCCACGTTTTGCTAGCCGAGTTCTTAGTGCGCCCATCGTCACTAAGGCCCATCATCAGATGTGAGGCCCATTGTCGGAGCAGAGCCTTCTGCCTCCCTGAGCCGAGAACGGGAGCCTTCCAATTCGCAGGCACTGCCCTTCCTTCCCTGCGTGGCTCCCTAAGGAAACGTGAGGAGGGCCATGGCAGCCCTGGGGAAGGGCAGGGCCTACAGAGCAGGGCAATGTCACACACAGAGGGCCAGCAGGCCTCGGACCCCCGAGACAGCCACACTAATATTTTCTTCTCACCAGCAGGGGAAGCAGAGGGCAGTGGGAGGTGGGGAAGTGATAGCAGATGTGTTGGGGCCTTGGTTGACAGTTGATGACATGAGGGATGTCAGAAAACTCCCCCGCTCTTTGGAAACAGACTACTTGGCCTGTGTTCAGAAGGCTCCATGGGCCACTGCTCACAGATGTCCTCCCACCCACTTCCCTGATACTGGGAACCGGTGTGGGGACCCAAAGGGCAACTTTGAGTCCCAGAGACTGTACTAGGGTGGAAGCTGGGGACACTGGTTCCAGTCCTGCCTTTATACTGGCTGCTGGTCTGGGCAAATCAGTGAACCTCTCTGAGCCCCAGTTTCCAGCTCCGTAGATGAAGGTGGATGCAGGATGGAGGGAGGTCTCTTACAGAAGGCGGCTTTCTAGACCACCATTGCCAGTCGGCGCACTCCTGCACGCCGTTTGTTCTGAGCATCCCACTGCAGGTCCGCTCCAGTGGTCTCCCTAGTTTTGCTCAGGGGAAGGTGAGGCAGAGTCCAGGTGGGCCTGAAAGGATGCTTTCTCCCATCCTCCCACTGCCTCACCCACAGTTACAACAGCCTTTGACAGAGCGCCAGGGAAGTCAAAAGTGGCCCCACGGCCCACAGGCCACATGGCTATGTCAAACCCGGAACCTGAGCCACAGGTCAGGTCTGAAAAGTCGGGACTGTACTCAGAGACTCAGTTTCCCCATCTCAAACTGAGGCAGTTGGCTGGTCCTAAAACATCCATTAAGCCACCTGAGGTCGAGGGCTGAGCCTTCCTGAGTCTGTGGCAGCCTGCGGTGATTTTAACCATCTTTTTAAACTAAACGATCTAGCACCCAGTACTTAGTCGGCCCCAAAGGTTTACTTAGTGAAACCAGGTTGAACAGGAAAATCTCTGGGGAAGACCCCCAAGCTGGGTAAATCTGTGGGTCTAGCGAGAGTAGACTGTGTATTGGAAGGGTCCATCACTGAAGACAACATCCCAACCCAGGCGGGGGCCTTGGCTTGACCCTCACTAGGGATGGAGAGCCCACTGCCCAGTGCCCTCCTTTCACCCCCCGTTGGACGGGTCCGCCATGAGCTGAAGCCAGCCTCCCTGTCCTTCTGTGCAGCAGCCTTTGGAGTGTTCATGGAGCCTGTGCGGTGCGGCCACCTGCTCACCTGGGGCTGTGAGGAGGACACTGCTGTGCTGTGATGCAAAACTCCACTTCTGCTGGCTGTGGGACCTGGGGGCAGCCACCTGCCTTTCCAGAGCCTTGATTTCCTCCTCTGCAAAATGGAACCAACAAACTCAGTTTCTCCTGGATAGAATGAGAATAAACCAGTCTGGAAGGGACAGTTTACAGGATGTTGTGGTAGCAACCGTGTCCCTCCAAAATCCGTATGTTGAAGCCTTAACCTCCAGGAACTCAGAATGCGACTATATCTGGAGACAGGGCCTTTAAGGAGGTAATTAACGTAAAATGAGGTCATCGGGGTGGGCTCTAATCCAGTATGACTGGTGTCCTTACAAGAAGAGATGAGGACACAGACATACAGAGGGAAGACCGTGTGAGGACACAGGGAGAAGGTGGCCATCTACAAGCCAAGGACAGAAGCCTCAGGAGAAACCACCTCTGTCCACACCTCGGTCTTGGACTTGCAGCCTCCAGAACTGTGAGACAATGAATGTCTGCGGTTTAAGTCCCCAGTCTACGGCACCTTGTTATGACAGCCCCAGCTCAACAATCCACCAGGGAAGATTTGTTTTGCATTAGGCAGAGAGGGGAAGGCCTCACGGGGTTGGCGTTCCATCCTTGCAGCTCCTCCCACAGCCAATTCCTACCGTCCCACCCTCCGTGGCCCATGGCCTGTGGCCTGCAGCACCCGCGTCCAGGACAGGACAGCCAGCCGGCTGGGCCTCGGGCAGGGCAGCTGACAGCCACCACAGCAAACTTGTTTTGATTGTAGGCGGCTCTGCTGAGAGGCTGCAAACTCCGCCAACCCGTCTAACACGATTCCGCGAGAAATGTTGACTCTAAATTACAAGGACTTAATTTTTCCAACCACAGCTAGGCAATAAATGACTCTCTGAAATGACAGATGGAAAGTTCAGTTAATATGTTTATCTTCTGGCTCTAAGCGGTCCCACCTCCTTCAGCACCGCTCAGGTCAGCCGGCACAGAGAAGGGAGGGCGGTGGCGTCTGCCATCCCCAACCACAGGCCCACTCCCCAGACCTAGATCCCCAAAGCTGTCCTGAACGTGGGGTGGCTGCTGTTCACAGGGCAGGAGAACTGCCCGCGAGCCCCAGGCTCCAGGCCCCTCTGCACAGCCACCTTGGCCATCACCATCTCAGAAAGGTCAAGTGAAGGGGAGGTCACCTATCCTGAGGTGACAATGACCTGGCTTTGTCCCCAAGGTGGCAAATCACATGACCTCTTCAGCTTGGTCATCTACACAATGGTAATTCAAAACTCTCCCGGCTGGCCTCTCAGGTGTTGCTAGAAGCAGAATCATAATTACAACAGCTAAGATCTACCTAGCGTTTTCTATGGATCTGTATGACTCTAGGATGCAAGTATTATTATTATCCCCATTTTATTGTTGGGGAAACTGAGGCACAGAGAGGTTAAGCAACTTGCTCAAGGTCACACAGATAGTGGTAGAGCTGGAATTCCAACCCTGGGCAGGCTGGTTCCATAATTCATGCTCTTGATCATCTCTGTACTGCCCCCAACGAGATTTGCTGGGGGAAGGATCCTGTGCTGGCAACTTGGCAAGGCAGTCGCCACTCAACCCTGCCTTCCTGTGGACACCAGCGTGGTGGTCTGGAGCCAGCCTGGGCAGGGTGCTGGATCACACCTCAGCCACTAGCCCTACAGGGAAGGGACGGGCACACCTCACCACCTCCTCCATCCCTCTCACCTCCAGTCCTTGCCTGTGGTCCACTCACTCCTCTTCTGTCCCAGAAGCCCTGCCCACCAGTCCCCATGTGATGTCATTGCCCAGAGGGAGTGGCCATCATCGCCAGAGTGGGCCAGTCCCCTCTGAGACCTCTGCTCCCAGGGAAGGACTCCAGGCCATGGCACAAGGCCCGCTGTCCTGCTGGCTACCACTCTGGTAGCTTCTGGCTTAGCCTGTTGGACATCAGGCCAGCCCCAGCTGGAGCCGCAGGGAGGGCTTGGGGGCAGTTCCCCTCTAGTGAGGAGAGAGCAGACGTGACCATTATAGTCCTCGGCAGGGTGGGCCCCAAACACGCCAGACCCAGAGTGTGGGTCGACCCTGAGGCCTGGTGGGGAAGGCTTCCTTACCTAGGCCCTGCCTGGGGGTGTCTTCCTGAGAAGTTAGGTGAGAGGGGATTAAGGAGAATCCCAGGCAGAGGAACAGACTGAGCAAGAAAAAGGAGAAATGGTGTGATGTGTGTGTGAGGAAGCCTGAAGGAGTAGAGTTCCAGGGCATGAGGGGAAGATGGGCAGGACGGACAGACAGACGAGGCTGGAAGGGGCAGCAGAAGCTCGACTACACGCCCTTCTGTAAAGGTTGTATGTGCCAAATGAAGGAGCTTGGGCCTCTTCCTGTAGGGGATGCATCGTGGTTTTTTTGGTAAAATATACATAACATAAAATTTAACATTTTAACCATTTTTAAGTGTACAGTTCAGTGGCATTGAGTGCATTCATGTCATTGTGCAGCCATCTCCAGAACTTCTCCAGCCTCCCAAACTGAAACTCCATACCCATTAAACAACAGCTCTGCACCCCCTCCCCCCAGCCCCTGGCCACCACCACTCTCCTTTCCGTCTAAATGGACATGACTGCTCTGGGTAAGTCTCAACCGGGGAAGTGCGACATGGGAGGGGGCGGTTTCACCAGTTGCCGGAGCTGCAGGATAGAAAGTGGGTTGGAGAAAGATCTCACCAGCAGAAGGAAAAGAGCGACTTGCACTGAGGCAGGGGACACCAGCAGACGCCCAGTCTGGACGTCAGGAGACCAGGGTTTGAATCCAGCTCAAGCACCCAGAGCTCTGTGCCCCAGGTGAGGTCTCAGCCTCTGCGGGCTAACGTAGAAAAGAGAGACGACTGTGCTTTGTGGAGTGGACTTTGGGCAATAACAATAACGTGAATCTTTATGGTTCTCTGTCCTGTGCCAGGTAGATACCAAACACCTTACATGATCTGTCTCCGATTAGCCTCAGGCCCTGTAGAGCGGGCGACTCTAGGAAACCGAGATTTATTGAGGCTCAGGGCTTATAGCCCTGGATTTGCAGCTGAGAGAACCTTAGCGGGGTTGCTCGTAAATGTGAGTTTACTTACAATCCCTCCATAAATGTAAATCAGGCATTATGCTGAATTTCTCACATGAATGCACGGATCCCTCATTCAGGTGGATGGTACTTTCAACTCTTGGAGTTGCCCTTGAGTTCAAAGCAAAGTGGCCTCAAGATAGATGCGTTTCAGCATTTCAGGGCAACCCTGGCCCTGCAGGAGGCCTCTGCTTCTTTTGAAAGACGAGGAGGGCCTGAGGCCCGACAGCCTCAGAGAGGCTGGCCAAGGCTGCTTCACCTCACCGCTTCCTGCAGGGGCAGGTTCCTGGGGACACGAATGTCATGGTAGCTTTTGTTGAGCAGCCCCAGACACCAGCCCTCTGTTCCCTTGGAGAAGTAACACAGTTGGGAAGGCCCATCTGAGAGGAGGATGTGTCCACACAGCCACTGCCGAGTAGGAAATGGTGCCACCCCCGTGGGACCCCAGAGCCAAGGTGGCTGGAGCCAGGAGCTCAGTTGGTGAGTCTAGATTGTAGCATTCTTCCTGGGAGCCTGGCTGGAGTTTCTAGCAAGTCCATAAAGAGGCAGGAAACGGGTTAGGGCATGGATTCTACTCCCTGACACACCGGCCCCTTGCAGAAATGCAGAGCACACTCTCCTTCCTTCCTTTCATTCTCTGCAACACCCCCGCCTAGGCTCACTTCCTCAGCCTCATGCCATGGCCTCTTGTGATCCAGCCATAACCAATGCTGCGGTGTCTTGCTGTACTCATCTCTCCCCATGTACGCCAAGCTCGAGCCTAGAGAAATGTCAATTTCCTCTCCATCTTGAGTCTTCTGTGATTTAGTACCTATGAGTGGGCTTTACCCTGCACCTAGAACTGTTTCACTTTCTTCTGACTGAATCCTGCTCAACGTCATCGCCTTCAGATGCCCTCTGATTCTCCCCATCAGGTGGTCTCCTACCTGCTCCCCCAACCCCCCTCTCCCAAAGCCCTGTGTTCTCACACACTGGGTTCTACTTCTAAGGTCGCTCTTACACGTGGTACCATAACACATCTGTTCACATGTCTGGTCCCTGCTAGACTGGCATGTTCTGGGCCACGGTCTCCAAGGCCACAGTGTCCAGCATGGGCCCTGGCACAGGGTGGTGTCGGGGCAGGCAGTTTGTTTGAGTTAAGTCAGGTGTTCTGATCATCTTTGCTGGGTAACAAACCACCACAAATGCGGTAGCATAAAATGATCATTTTATTAGACTAACGGTTGCTGTAGGTCTGGAATTCAGTCACAAGGCAGTAGTAGGATGGCTTGTCTCTGCTCCATGAGGTCTTTTGCCTCTGCTGGGAAGCCTAGGACAGGTGGACGTGACTTGATGGCAGGAGGCTGGAATTGTCTGATGACCCCTTCACTCAGCTCCTACATGTGGTCTGTCCACGTCACCTGGGCTTCCTCACAAGATGGCAGCCTCAGGATAGTCAGACTTGTTTCACGGCAGCTCAGGCCTCCAGCAATAGTGTTCCGGTGGATAAAGAGGAAGCTGCATTGCCTCTTTTTTCTGTCTATTTTTTTCACAAGCCAACCAGATTCAACAGGAGGGGACATGGACCCTATTTGTCCATGTGAGGGTGGCAAAGTCACATTGTAGAAGAGCATGGGACAGATGATATTGCTGTACCTTTCTTTGGAAAATACAACCTTACACAAAATAAATAGCAGTGACATTGAAATATACATATGCAATTGAAATTTTCTTCTCTTTCCATCTGTAGAATCCCCCCACTCCACCCCCAATCTCCAACCTCAGGTTTTCAGCACAGGGAGGAAGGCGAGCACCAGTAGGCTCATGCAGTAGGGCTCATGCATGGCTCCAGAAAAATGCTAAAACAAAACTCCTTTGCAAGCACATATCCTTGTGCATATTTAAAATATGACATCCCAGACCCCGTAACAAAGAAATTCTTTCTTCCATCTTTCCTGCAGGGTACTTTCCAGAATCAGACTCTTTCTTGATCTAAGTTGAAAAACTGAAAGAAGAACATCAGGTCCTAATCCCCATCAACAAGTTTCTTCCAGCCAAGAACTCCCGGGTTCCACTGTGTTCATTTCTGTAGGAATTTGGACAAGCTAAAAAAGACACTGTTTTTCAACTCAGAATCTCCATCCTGTCCAATTGGAATGAATGTCAGATTTAAAAAGGGGAGGGTGGGATCATTTTCTTAAAGGCATGTAATGTGAAGGAAGGAACATCTGAGGGTAAATAGAATGCTGGATATTGAAATATGGGTTTATTATTGAGCAATTTTAAAGAAATTAAAAATGCCATTGGTCCTATCTCTTTAATTAGAGATGAGACCAGGAGGTTGGGGATGTGGAGGTTAGTTGAAAACAGGGCTGCACTGACCTCAGTCTAAACAGAGGAAAAATTAGCGTAAGCACCATAAAAAGCATTTGATTATTTTTCTTTAAATGTAAATAATATTTTTGGCCAGTAGAGACTTGAGGACAGGCTAAACCTGCATTTGCTGCTTTCAGCAAATGAAACCTTGTTCAAGACACGGGGCAGACTCCCCACTAATTTAGTTTCATTTCAAAGTTGTATGACTTATTTGAGTCTTCCATGTCATTTAAACTGATCTGGGACCTTTGGGTAACATCTGGAAGGAATGTATATCGACAAATGCCAAAAATAATTTTTAAATATCAATTCTCTAGAATAAGCGATGGAGAGGGAGGCATTCTTGAGAAATGATGGAAAGATCAAACTCATTTTATTGGTTTGGAAAGCAGCCTGACAGTCCATCCTGTGATGCTGATGTAATGAGATCAACAGGTACACTTCTCTAGCTTCCCTCTGCTCTGTACCATTGCTGTCAGCAAATGAAACCACAGAAGACATGATGGTATCTCTCTTTATATGTGTGCCCATGGTGATTGGGCGGGTCCTTGGCTTTTCTGGGATTTCTCAAGAGACAGCACCACCGGTTAGCATTTAGAACCAATGGAGTGCAAAAGAAGAGTCCAGAGAAACCTGGTGTCCAGGACGGGAAGCTGACTGAACATCTAGCATGGCCTGCTCTCATTTGTCCTTCTATCACCAGCCCTGGTAACCTGTCCTTCAGCTTGTACTTGAATACCTGCCTAGACAGAGAACTCACTGCCTTCTAAAATCTCCTATTCCACTAGGAGACTTTGTTGGGTGGGTCTTCCTAACACTGAGCTGCAATATCAGCGCCAATCAATGTGGGACAAATGAAAGGAAGAAAGAAGAACCAAACTGAGCTCATTCTCACTTGCACCATCTGGTCACGCTGCTCGTTGTAATACGGAGAACCGTGCTTTAGGAGCATGAATCCCAAAGGACATGGAAAGGTTTTCCCTACACGTTGCTGCTTTGCTGAACAACAAAGAGGTGGATCCTTGGAGAAAATAGGTGTGGCATTTAATTCCTTCTTATGTTTGAGGCACGCTTTCAATATTCAGATCACACAGGGCTGTGGAGGCCTCTGTACAAATGCTGCTCTTACTTTGTAGAGACGGAAGTCATTGCAGAGTCTTGGCTGAAGAGTGTTATGATCTGGATTATATTGTGAGAGGATTATTCTGCTTGCTATTGAATAGTCAAAGCATGCCTCAAATGTGAAAACATTGAGAGCCACAGCTTTGTTCATCCATTTGTTTATTCATTCATTCAACAAATATTTATGGAAGACCTGTGCATCGGGTATTATTTGTCCTCAGAGCTGGGTACAGGGCAGGGAATAAAGCAGACAGATCCTATCATCTCGAGGCTCAGCATCTACCTGGATGAAAAAAACAGTAAACAAATAGTGATGTGTTTTACAAGGGAAAACAGAACTGTCCGGGCAGAGGGAGAGGATGGAGAAGGAGGAGGGCCTTTTTTAAGAAAGTGGTCAGCTACAGAGACATGGGAGAAGTGCATTTCAGCAGTTCCCTTCAGAGGTATTGCAAGTGCAAAAGTCCTGTAGCAGCAACAAGCTGGGCTGTCAAGGACCAGCAGCAAAAAAACAAGTTGTTCTAGGGGAAAGTGAGCCAGAAGGAAAATAATGGGTAGAGAGTTCAAAGAGGTGGTGAGGGGCTTTGGAGGCCGTTGTACAGATGTTTCTCTTTGTTGGATGGAGGCCATTGGAGAGTTTTGACAGAAGAGTGGTATGACCTGGATCACATTGTGAGAGGATTACTCTGTATGCTATGAGAAATAATGAGGTTAGGAGAGTGAGGAGGAATCAGGAATCCACTGTAATCATTCCAGGCAAGAGATGATGGTGGTCCAGACCAGGCCAGCCTGCACCATCTTCAGCTGCAAGGGTCCATGATGGTGAATATGTCTAGCTGAGCACATTGTCACCTGAAGTCAATCAAAGTTATCATCAAGAGGAAGGTGAGATCAGATTCAGGCCAGGAAGCTGCAGGGCCTGCCACAGCACCTGTGTGCCCTTGGGTCCAGACTTTAGTCTTCAATACTATTTCCACCAAAGGGAATCAGGACTCTCGTCCTCAAATCTTGGGGCAGGAAAAGTATTAATGAGTATGGAAGATGTTGTTAATACCAATAAATAAAAAGTGACAGTAAGGTTGCTGTTGAAAGGACAAAGGAGCCACTTTGAAGAGATCTCATCAACCAGACGGAGGATGAAAAGGAAAATAATAATGAAGGTTACTTGAAACAAGTTAATTTTGTGGAAGACCATGAAATTATAACAATATTCAAAAAAAGAAAGTTAATATAATGTGTGCAAAAGATTGGTTCAATTGTATTGCTTTTATTAAGTAGAAGAGTGTGTTTGTATTTATTTTTTCTATGAAACCTATTTCTATTTACAAAATATAGAGTTGTATTTCTCACTATCTCTGTAGATAAGAAAGAATAAGCACAAGAAACTATAAATAAACTAAAATAATCCCTCAAACATGGGTACTATGTCATGTAATAAGCAGGTGGAAGGAAAGTCAAGTGATTGATTTCTCTTGTGATCCTACACAGCAATCAAATAAACAGAGAATCTCATAGAGTGTTCCAAGATGATTAATTAGCCAAGTGTTGCACACACACCATCTCTCATCCCCTAGTAGATGGAACCTTAGGATGACCCTACTAATTATAATGCAACATTGATAAGGCATGCATAAGTTTCCAATTAATATTTATAAAGTAGGCCAATTTATCATAATGACAGGACAATAGTTTAGGCATTGCCAACCATAAGAAACTTTTAGAAATACATCACTTCTGGGAAAGACACCAAGTTTCAAAAAATTAAATCTCTGAATTTAGATTTTAAAAGGCAGGGGATTAAAAGCTCAGATGTAACAAATAGAACTTCATTATCAAAAGGAACTCAGCCAGTGATTTGGTTTGGATCACTTTAGACTTCACAAACTTGTCCTGGATCAGTATCTGTGACCTCTTCTCTTCTGAAATGGTATGCACGCACTTAGTATGGAGTCTGCTAAAGTTATGAGCATATGATAGAATTACTGAAGCCCTATGTGGGTGTAAAAAATGAAGCCTTGGGAATATTATAAGTAATGATAAAAACCATTTAAATGTAGGGACTTCATAATTGTGTGACCAATTTTACATGTTAATCATTGTGATTTTATGTCTATATTTTAAAATGACTAGTAGTCAGGATAGCCTAGGTTATGCTGTGATGACAAATGATCTCAAAATCCTAATGACTTGATACAACAAAGATTTACTTTTTTCTTATGCTCCATATTCATCTTAGTTCAGCAAAGGGCTCTGCTCCACCAAGTCACTCAGGGACTCAGGCTGATAGAGGCTCCAGAGCCTTGTAGTTACGTCATCTGGAACATGTGGTCTCTTCTGTCACTGACTGTAGTGGTTTTAAAATGTGTCTACAAATTCTTTATATTTTCCCTTCAAAAAATAGAGACCAATTTCTCTTCCTTTAAGCAGACTGTACTTGCTGACTTGCTTTTAATGAACAAAATGTTGCAATAGTGATAACGTGTGATTTCCAAAGCCAGATCATAAAAGGCATTGTGACACCCACCTTATTCTCTCTTGGATAACTCCTTTTGGGGGAAGCCAGCTGCCAGGTTTTGAGGGCACTCAAGCAGCTCTATGGAAAGGCCACATGGCAAGGAACTGAGGCCTCCTTCCAACAGCCAGTGAGGAATTGAGGCATCACGCCAACAACCACATAAGTGAGCCATCATGCAATCAAATCTTCCAGCCTCAGTCAAGCCTTCAGATGACTGCAGCCCTGGCCGCCATCTTGATTGCAACCTCGGGAGAGACCCTGAGCCAGAGCTACCCAGCTAAGCTGTTACTGAATTCCTGACCCACAGAAGCTGTGAGATATTAAATATTTATTGTTTTAGTTCACTAAGTTTTGGGGTAATTTGTTCATAGTGTTAGATAACTAGTACATTAAGACAAGGCAAAAGACCACTGGAGGGTCTTATTCTGGCAGTTTAGTGTTTTGGCCTAGAAGAGGCGTATTTAACTTCTGCTCTCAGCCCATTAGCCAGAATTAGCCAAAGGATCATGCCAAATTGCAAGGGCCAGAGAATCTTCCCATGCACGCAGGCAGAGAGGGGACTGAGATGTGGACAACTACTAAAAGCCTTCACTACAAAGCATTTAAGACATTAAAGAGAATCTTACATATTTGACCTGTGCTTTTAATTAAGTGTTTGGAAAGTTTGATTAAATCAGTTTGTAATAATGTATAAATATTAGGATATTTTTAATTTATCATGTTCATAACTGTGAAAGACTATATTAGAAACGCATAGTTAGAGAAATGTTGATTGTTATTATATGAAAATGTTTATTTTTTGTTAAAATCCTAAGACGAATAACCTTTTTATTAAATCCAAGATGTACAAGTGTAAGTATTCTTCTTGCACAAACCACATTGAACTTTAAAGAATTTCCCAGCCTAGTGAAGAAGTGGATGGATAAATATCCTGGTGCTCATAAAGAAGATAATGGCAGATTCTGAAAGATAAGATGCTGCTTCTCTGAAAGTTTCTAAGTGGAACCATTAAATAGGTGACGGTAGTGTACCTGGGAAAGAAGGTGAGCCAGCATGCTGGTTCTTGTTCACCAAAAACAAGTCACGACAAACCAACCTCACTTCCTCTTACAGTAGGCTTCTCTATCAGTTAAATTTTAGCAGAACGTATGCAAAGACTCCTTTTTTTCCCCTTGCATTATGTGACATATTAATTCTTAGCTAAAATGACACTCAAGGAGTACCAACATGGTTAGAAATATTAAGAAGTATGTCTGATTTCTCTGTAACTGTCCCTCTCCTGCTGAGTAACTTGGATAACACAGAAGTAAATAACACAAAGCCCAGGGATGTAGTTACTCTGATGGATCATCAAATCATGATTCAAAATGATTCTGTTAAATTGAGGAAAGGTCTGAAGCCAAGTTGAAATAAAGTATATTCACTGAGAGCCTTCAAAAAGTGGACAGGGCCACTTTGGCTCTTTTATCCATTTCTTTCACAACCTGTTTCATGGCCAGCAGTGGAGCTAGAAATCTTCTCTTCCTCCTTCTCTCCTAAGTATAGATGGTCAGGGCTCAGGACTCATCTTCTGTAGGCACACAGGACATCTTACAGTGTGTGTGGGCGGGGGGGGGGGGCGTGCATATGCACGTCTGTATTCTAGCTTCTTTACCTTAAAAGGAATGAGAGAGTTCAGTCAGCCTTACACTATTTCCCAGTTGTCTTCAATTCAGGATGGAAAGAGCTGAGATCACCCCTCAGCCTTGGACAACCAAAATGAATTCTCTCTTCCAGTTGAGATCAAAGACATCTGCCTTTTGTCAATCTTGGGACACATGCCCAACCACTAATAAAGACTTTTCATTTTTATTTTCATCTCTTTTTGTCTACAAACCACTGGACAGAGCCCTGGAAGGGAAGAGCGGTAAGTCTTAGGCCTCAATTCCCATTAGGTCTAGATGGAACGTAAGCCCAGAGTGTGACGTGGTTGCTGGGAAACCGAATGTTATCTTAGGTGGCATTGCTAGGATTGTGCACAGTCCAGAAGAGAGCAGTGAAATAACCCTTTATTTGGCAATAGTCAGACTATAGGGAAATGGTGCTTCCTTCTGAGCTCCACACTAAAAGGAGGTGATACAGAGAGTGGTGATCGGGACAATGAGAAATTGGAGGTCACATGAGGGATGGTGAAAGAAACTGAGGCTATATGACCTAGACTGAAAGGAGACATACCGATGGCCTCAGGCATTTGAAGGGACATGGGAGAATGGGTGTGGACAGAGCCAGCACTATCTAAGGGAAGAGAACTAGTCCCAGAAACTGGCTGTGCCGGGAAGATACACAGGTTCAGTGCAAGGAAGAACTTTCCAGTCGAACTGTCGCAGCTGGTGTTTTCTGGCTCATGAGCTGGTGAGACTCCATCATCGGTAATGGCCAAAGAGAAGCTTAATAGTCATTTGTTAGGATTGATGCCAAGGATCCTGACTTGGGATAAATTGAACTGGTGGCCTCCAAATTCCTTCCTCACCAGGACTCCATAATGTTGAATCTGGCTAACCCAAAGATAAAAGCTCATGGGTTAGCCAGAGGTAACTCTCTATCTCGTGAAGAGACCTTTGGTCTATATGGTCAGCAAGGTTAATGTTCACCAATATCTCATTCTCCTCTACTTTCACTTACACGGAGGATTATAAGTTCTATTCCTTTAAGTTGGATATGGCCATGTAACTAGTTCTTACCAAAGACATGTGAATGGAAACGTGTTACTTCTGGGTCAAAGAAATTAACTACAGATGCTTGACCTTCTGACTCTCTTTTCACCTTCAAGAGTGAGGAGTGTTGAGGTGGAGAGGTCAAAAGAAGGAAGCCATATGAATTGCTAAATATGGAGGAAAGCTACCATGAAGGGTCCCCCAGATCTGCAGCGGACTTCACAAGAGCCAGAAATCAACTCTTTTTTGTGGCAAGCATCTGAGATCTTTAGGTGATTTGTTATTGCAGCAAAATTTAGCCTATCCTGACTGATATGCTTTGAGAACAGAGGGCATGTGGATTTCCAATAGGAAGGGGACTGGAGAAGCTGGGAAGAAGTCTGGTGAGGTAGCTAAAAGGGAAAGCCACAAGTCAGATCTCCTGGGACCATAAATTTTCATGGAGCTTTGGAGCATGACACACCTTTCTAAAGTTCCTTCTAAGACCCCAGACAGGTTTCCTTAACTGGTAAATGAGAACTACCTGACATGAAAGTTTTGGAACCAAGAAGGCACTGGAGAGTGAAATGAAGTTAAGCTGGGCTTGGCCAGCTTGGCTCTGTGCAAAGAACAAAGACTTCTCCTTTGCAAGAAAAAGCCAACCCCATTGTGTCTGCAAAGAAAGCACATCTAGGTCTACACAGAACCTGCTGACTTTACAAACTACTTCCTTCCAAAGAATCCAAATGAGCCTTATTTTATAGATGTAGAAACTGACGTCTCAAAGGTTCTAATGAGCTTGAAACTGGGTGCTCTGGGTTTCTGTCTTCACACCAGGCTGTGCAATGGCGATTGCACAAGACATGTTTCTTCAAAGAAGAATCCAACAGCACTCCCCAGGCCCCGTGTCAACAGCCCCAGGCTGGAGAGGAAAGGCTGCTCCTCAAAGAAGCTCGGTTTCCAGCAGGCTCACCCTTTGCCCCAAGACGGCTTTGATCACCATGAAGTTTCCACAAACAGAGCGAATGAGGAAGAAGATGGCTGTTCTCACCTGATCTGCACTGATGAGAAATGAGGCGTACACAGTCTTCAGCACAAAGGTTTCCTTAGATCTTCCACTTCAAACAGCTGTCGTCTTTCCCTTAAAGCACAGGCTTAAAATGTTGTATGTTTTGATCGCTTTTTATCACTTCTCACCATATAATTGAGATTTGATGGTAAAAGTCACTTATGACTGTCTGATACAGTTCAGTAGCGTACACGCTCAGAAAGCAGCTTCCCTGCCTTCAAACTCCAGTTCTCTGCTTCCACTTTCTGGCTGTGTGGCTTTGGACAAGTTACTTAACCACTATGTGCTTCAATTTCCTCATCAGTCAAATGGGTATCATAACAGTATCTACCTATTAAGGCAGTTGTGGGAAAAAATGTGTTAATATATGTAAAGCATTTGGAAAAGTGCTTGGCATATGGTAAGTATTCAAGAAGTGGTATTTATGTTTTACTAAGTTCTTGACTGGCAGCCAACCAAATTCCAAGAACTGTGAACAGTCTCTGTGTGCTCAGGCCTAGGGGTGCTTAAAATAAGGTAATTCATGGTCCTCTCCTAAAGGCCCTAAAAGTCCATCAGGAAAAAAAACCCAAAAACTAGACTAAGCAGTAGTCTGAGGATTATTAGTAAGAAGAAGTTAAGAATGGGCAATAGATAGGAAGCTAACAGCATCTGCTACAGTCACGGTGTCACGTGACCCCCTCCAGCTCTGGGAATGCTGGGAAAACAAACTGTTTTAAATGGCCAATGAGACAGAAGCAGGTCTCTGCAGGGGCTTCCTGGCAAGTTTTGTTTTCCTGTTCTCGTGCTACACCTTCTTCCTCGTCTCGTCTCCCTCCTCCTGCGCAGAAAACACCATTTTCTGTTTCCAATTAGGAAAGGCCACAAGAATTTCAGACACCTGGGTCCTGAGAGTCGCAAGCCTCTGAGCCAGGACCCAATGCATGAGGGAAAAAACAAAACAAAACTTAATATGTTTATGCTCCTCTTTAGTGGGTTTGTTATTTGTGGTAAAATGCAAACCCTAACAAATACAGTAATCATGGCTTCTGTGAAAACAGACAAATATTTCAAAAGGGAAGAGAAGAAGAAGCAGAGGATCATGGGAACTCCAGAGTGGTCACTGCTCCATCAATTCCTCTTTTCCAACATCCTTTCAAAAATTGCCTGCAGGGTGTGGAGACTGCAGATAGTGCAGAACCTTCCAGAAATGCAAGGCATGGACAGCCTAATACCAAATAATAGCATTGATATCTTGATCTATTCCCTCAGAAGCCAAAATAATTAAAGGACTTAAGTACAAATACATCAGATAGAGAGATAGATGAAAAAGCTAATTAAGAAGCAGCAAAAATTTAAAAATATATATGTAATTAAAGCAAAAAGAGGGTACCGTGAAAAGGGAACAACAAACAGGAAAGATTTCTTAGAGATTACAGGTATGATTGCCAGGATAACAAATTCATTAAGCATTCTAGAAAACAAAGAGGGAGAAATCTCGCAAAATATAAAGCAAAAGGAAAAAAGTATATGCATCCAAAATTGGAAGAATGGAAATTTCAGAAAGAGACAATGGAGAAGATGGAAGGGGAGAAAATTACCAAAGAAATAATATAAAAGAATACATTTTTATGAAGAAAACAATAAGCAAGAACAGAGATAAATAGTTGTGTTTTTTGTGCCTTCATAATGTCTACAGCCAATAGTGAATAAACTTAGTTAATCCTTTAGAAAATCATTTGCCGTTAAGAACCACAAGGAAAGTCATTTCCTTTAACCCAGAAATCCCATGTGTAAAAATTTGTCTGAAAGACATAATTCCAGAACAAGAAAATTTACATATGCAAAGATGCCCTCTATAATGCTAATTATAATAATTAAAAACTAGAAACAGCTTAAAATGTTTAATAATAAAGCAATGGGAAAGTCAAAGGAAAAAAAAGCAAGTGGCCAATAAACATCATGTTCTCCAAGAAGCGTCAATTCTTGTGACAGTGAGTTATCAGTTTTGTCCATCAAATTTGCAAATTGTTAAAAGAATAATGTCCAGTGTTGTGGATAAACACAATTTCATGCTCTGTTGGTGAGAGTGAGGATAGGCCCAACATTTCTGAAGGATATTTTTAGAAATCTTTAGGATAAAACACATTCATTTCTACTTCTGGGTGTTTAACATTAGGAAATTATCCAGCAATCATACAAATGTGTACCTATGGGGAATTCTATTAATAACATTTATAGTGGCACAAAAACTAGAAATGATGCACATCCTTCAGCAGAGAGCACACGGGGGAGAGCTGCGTCCTACAGTGGTACCTCACGTGGTCAGCGTGCTGCTGTCGCTCTGTGTTGAGCTTTGTTAAGTTTCAAATTCAAGTGATGAAACAATGTGTCATGTATGATGCCATTTAGGTGAATATACATCATATATAAAATGTAAATACCCATGTTGAAAGTGTTTGGAATTATATATATCTTAATTGTAGTAGTTGTTACCATAGACTTCTAAAAGCTTTGAGGAATATTTTTCTTTTTAAGTTTTGGAATTGTTTGACATCATCTTTACAATGTGTTACCATTTTAACCATTTAATGAAGGTGCACAGCCATTTTTGGAGGTGGGGGGAATAAAGAATGCCTCCCCACTGCCAGGGTCCCAGCCCCAGTGGTGTAGAGAGCAGAGAACTGAGTCTTCTCAGGCGTGCTCATTTTAAAGCCATGAGGCTGGCTAGCTACCTGGGCATTTCAGTGCCAGATCAAGACTAGCCATTTGAAGTCCAGTCATCACTTTTGGAAGATTTCCCCTCATGTGTAACTATGTTTGAATAACAACCCTGTGTAGGTTCAACTCATTCATACTTAGAGGTACTTTTTATAACTGATTTATCTTGGAGTCTTCACCAGGAAGTCACATAACTTAAAGTGAGTCATGCTTTGCTAAGCTTTACTAAGGCTTTTATGACCAACATGATCATTCAGTAACACCGATTTTAGATTTCCCAGCCTAGAATTGTTGCTATAATGTAAAATCCTTGGGCCTTGAACACTGTCTATTGATAAAATAAATCCCAATTTATTTATGTCTTCATTCATTAATTCTCCAAATAGTCTTTTAATTTGCTTTTGTACCTGACACTGTTAGGAACTGGAGATCTTATAATGTTATGGGTTGAGTTATGTCCCCTCGAAAATTTGTAAGTTGATGTCCTAACTCCCAATAACTCAGAATGTGACCTCATTTGGAGATAGGGACTTTACAGAGGTAGTCAAGTTAAGGTGAGGTCATTAGATGGGCCCTAATCCAATCTAACTGGTGTCCTTATAAAGAGGACAAATTTGGAGAGACATGCATACAGGGAAAACGCCATGTGAACATGAAGACGGCCAACTACAAGCCAAGGAGAGAGGCCTAGAACTAACCCTGTCAATGTTGTGATTTGGCCCTTCTAGCCTCCAGAACTGTGAGACAATGAACTTCAATTCATGGTGCTTTGTTACGGCAGCCCTGGCAAACCAATACAGATGGTGAACAAATCAGGTCTGGCTAACCCTTAGGAAGCTTCCTGTGCCGTGGAGGAGAGAGAGCAACCAAATCCACAAGTGATGAAAGTTGGCAGTGGGTGGCACAGACAGGATGACTTGTTCTTCAGGCAGGTGTCATGGTCAAACAGCTGTCCAGCTCTCCAGACGTGGAATCTGGATTTCAGTCTGGCCAAGCATTTCTTTGTATCACTCTTGAACTAGAAGGCAATGAAGGCCACCTTCACATCAGGTATCAGAGAGTAAAACCTTGAAAACTTCATCACTTCATGCTTAAAAATCAAATTGATCAACAAAATGAAAAAGAAACCTACTGAATGGGAGAAATTATTTGCAAATCATATACCTGATAAGGAGATAATATCCAAAATATATAAATAACTCATACAATTCAATAGCAAAAAACAATCTGATTAAAAATGGGCAGAATGTCTGAATAGACATTTTTCCAAAGAAGACACACAGATGGCCCACATGTACATGAAAAGATGCCCAACGTCACTAATCATCAGGGAAATGCAAATCAAAACCACAATGAGATATTACCTCACACCTGTTAAAATGGCTATTACCAAAAGAAAAGAAATAACATGTATTGGTGGGGACGTGGGGAAAAGGGACCCTTGTGCACTGTTGGTGGAAATGTAACTTGGTGCAGCAACCATGGAAAACAAATGGAAGTTCCCCCCAAAATTAAAAATAGAACTACCATATGATCCAGCAATCCCACTTCTGGTTATTGATCTGAAGAAAATAAAAACACTAATTCAAAAACATTTATGCACCCCCATGTTCATTGCAGCATTATTTACAATAGCTAAGATATGGAAACAACCTAAGTGTCCATCAATGGGTGAATGGATAAAGAAATTGTGGTGTATATATATATACATATATATATATATATATATATATATATATATAATGGAATATTATTCAGCCATAAAAAAGAATGCAATCTTGCCATTGTGACAACATGGATGGACCTTAGGGCGTTATGCTAAGTCAAATAAGTTAGACAGATAAAGATAAATACTACATGATCTCACTTTATGTGGAATCTAAAAAAACAAAATAGAGAGATACAGAGAACAAGATACAAGATACAGAGACCAGACTGGTGCTTGCCAGAGGTGGGGAGTGGGTGGAGTGGTGGGAGAAATGGGTGAAGGGGGTTGAAAGGTACGAACTTCCAGTTATAAAATTAATAAGTCCTGAGGATGTAATGTACAGCATGGCGACTATGGTTAATAACTGTATTGTATGTTTGAAAGTTGCTAAGAGAGTAGATCTTAAAAGTTCTCATCACATGGGGGCTGGCCTGGTGGTGTAGCAGTTAAGATTGCACACTCCGCTTCAGCAGCCCGGGGTTCACAGGTTCGGATCCCAGGCGCAGACTGATGCACTGCCTGTCAGCCAGCTGTGGGGTCGTCCCATATAAAGCAGAGGAAGATGGTCACGGATGTTAGCTCAGGGCCAGTCTTCCTCACACAAAAAAATAGTTCTCATCACAAGAAAAAAACTTTGTAACTAACTGTGGTGATGGATGTTAACTAGACTTCTTGCTGTGATCATTCTGCAATGTAGACAAATATTGAATCATTATGTTGTACACCTAAACTGATACAATATGTCAATTATAGCTCAGTGAAAAAAATCATAAATTCAGAAAAATATTGCTCCTCAAGGACTGGGAGAAGGATTAAGCCAGAGCATCATGGAAAAAGTCTTTCGAGCCTCCTCTTCTGGAGCGCCTTTCACACACCTATACTTCACGGTAGAGCACGGTGCACATAAAACAAACCCAGAGACAGCCTGGTCAACTCCCAGGTGATCATCCCGTGAGGATGTTGATAAAGGATGCTGCCCCCTGCCCTGTAGAGTGAGTGCTCAGTTGGGGGCCACAGGGACTTGAGTCTCAAGTCTCAGCAGCATAAACTGAAGTGTGCCTCCTCGGTGCCTGTCATGGTTTGTTTATATTGAGGACACTGTAAATCATGTCACATGGTCATGTTTTCCTCTTCTTGTGGGCTGCTTGCAACCTCAGAAATGTCTTTAAGACTCCTTTGGCAAGTGTATGGGACCTTGAAGTGCACATTCCATGCTTCATCTTATTATTTCTACCCTCTAAACTCACACCTACTTTTATTTTAACCCAGATCAATTTTCACAAAACACCTCCAATAATTGTTTATGTAAAAAGGGGTATGGATATTTAAAATTTAATAGATAATTTCATTAACTCTGG
Source organism: Tapirus indicus (assembly GCA_031878705.1). Taxonomy (NCBI): domain Eukaryota; kingdom Metazoa; phylum Chordata; class Mammalia; order Perissodactyla; family Tapiridae; genus Tapirus; species Tapirus indicus. The sequence goes on from CM062921.1 coordinate 81,317,380, forward strand.
AAACCACTCAAAGATATTTTGTTCAGTTATTAAAACTGATATAACATCATGGATAATATTTATATTTATTCACATTTAATATTTTATTTGATTTTAAGAAAAGGAAAGCCCAGGATGGATTTCTCTTTCCAGCTATGTCCCCAACAGCCTTTGATGTGAAACAAACTAGGAGTGGCTCCAGGATCCCCTGAGAACAACTATGGAGCCACTCCAGGGAGCTGATCCAGGCTGCAGTCAGGGGCATTCCCAAGCCCAGAGCAGGGGCATCTGGCAAAATATCCTCACTCCTACCCCCAAAAGTCTCACATCATTATAGAATCAGGCTCTTCAAAGTCCAGGATTTTATTGTCTAAGTCAGGCCCAGGGACTTGCAAACTAAAAAAGACAAGTTAGTTGCCCCCATCCCCACCCCAAGTTACAGTGATGAGACAGAGGCAGGATAACTGCAACAGACGCTTCATCCAGAAGGGGACTAAACGGAGGCACTACTGAAACCCAGCTGGCTCCTGCCGACCCACTGCTGTGGGGTCAGGACCGTCCCTGATTAGAGGCTTGTTCCTCTCCCTGCAAGTGGCTCCTGTTCTCACAAGGTCTTGGATCCACTCTCTTTGATGTCCTTCCTTTTCTATAAGAAACGGCCATGTTTGCAGCTGAGTAGCTTCCTTAGCCTGATTCCTGCCTAGAGATATTTGGGGACGCAGAGGTCTTTGTGCAAATTTCACAATCTCAATTCCTGCTATAGCAGTGTGGTCATTGAGATCCCCTGAGTGAATCTCCTCACTGAGACAAATACAACAATAGGTACAATATAAGAAACACCTTTAAATGTAATGTTGAGCTGGCACAGAAGTTACAAACCCACAGAATCATTTGGAAATGTTATGGGCCAATCCTGGTTCTGTGAGATCTAAAACTTACAAAACTTGGAGGACCTTTTTAAGAAAAAGAATACTAAATTTAAAAAACAAAATGAGGTTCAGTGACTTGGAAAGAGTCTATGCAAATGAAGAGTTCTAAAACTCATGTTTCATTAGCTTCACAGTAAATCTGCTTCTAGAAAGTAGTAAACCTAGAAAAAGTGTTTTAAGTTTGTTATTTGAGATGACAATAAAGATATCAATAACCTTTAGACATTCTTAAATATGCATATTGAAATAGCTAAGATAACTATTAATAGAACATAGACTGTATACCATTTAAAACACGTAGAGGGAAAACAATGCAATCAGATTTTAAGGCACTCCATCCAAATTAAGTCACAAAAGAAGAAGATAAAAAAGAATGTGGCAAATAGAAATTGCATAGGAAAAATGTAGGCATAAATCCTAATTGCACTAAATATAAATGGACAAAATCTCCCCTAGAATATGAGGACCATCAGTCTGAGTAAAAAGAAAAAATTCAACTATATAGTGTTTACAAGAGATAACCGTTAAACCTAAAGACTCAAAATAATTGAAATCAAAAGATGGAATAAAATGCATTAGGGAAATAATAATCTGAAAAGAAAATTCTAAACTTAAATACTACTAACAGCAGCCTCAAATATATATATAAAGCAAGAATTGCTAGAACAACAAAGAGAAATTGACAAATCTACCTTATTAATGGAATATTTTAACATAACATCTCTAAGTAATTGATACAACAAGCAGCTATCACACCTAACAAATGGAGAATATATACTTTTTTCAGATAGGAAATATTTATAAAATTTGACCACATATTGATCATAAAGCTATCCTCAACAAACATCAAAAAATTTGTATCATACAGACCACATATTCTGATTACAACATAATTAAGTTAGAAATAAATAACAAAAATATAACTTAAAGTGTTTTAAAATTATGAAGACATATTTCTAAATAATTCATGGGACAAAAAAGAAATAAAAATGAATTTTAGAAAATATTTATAAGTGAATATAATAAAAATACTATGTATTACCTTCATGACACTTACAGGGAAATTTATAGCCTGAAATGCTTACAGTAGAAAAGAAAGCTCAAAATTAATGAGTTAACCATCCAAAATATGAAATTAGAAAAATAACAGCAAAGAATATAAAAGGAAGAAAACAAATATCAGAACAGAAATTAATGACATAAAAACAAACATATAGAAGATAGGCAAAATTTAAATCAATTATTTGAAAATATTAATAAAGTAGACAAACATTGGACAAGATTAAGGAAGAAAAATTGTGAAGTACAACAAAATTGGGAATGGAAAGGGATTTAGGAATATAACAAAATTGCAGAAATTAAACTAGTAACAAAGAAATTTTATGAGTAATTTCATGGCAATAAATGAAATAAATACTATAAAGAACTTAAAATACTTTAAAGCAAAATGTGTAAAGAATCAGACATCATGACTACTTTGAGATTATCCCAGGAATACAAAATTGGTTTAATTTTTAAAACAAATTAATGTAATTTACCATAGCAGCAGATTAAGGAAGCAAGACCAAATACTCATGTTTATAGATGCAAAGATCTGTTCTGTAAAATTCAACATCCATTCATTATTTAAAAACAAGGCAAAACAAAACAAAACTTGTCAAAAAGAACGAGAGGAACTACCTTAACTCAATAAAGGTCACCAACAAAACCTACAGCAAATCATACATAAAGGTGTTCAAGGCTTTCCCTTTCAGATCAGAAAGATGATGAGAATGCCTGCTTACCCCTTTCCTATTGAGTAAGGTACTAAGGGGCTTAGCCAGCGCAATAAGAAAAAAGAAATAAAAATTGAAGCAATTGGAGAGCAACAATCAAAGCTGACATTGTCTGCAGATGTTAAGACTTTCTACATAGATAACCCAAAAGATCCTAAAATCAATACATGCATCAACTGCATTTCTAAACACCAGGAATATACAATTATAAAATGTAATTTAAAAAGAGATACTATATGGAAAACCATAGACTAAGGCAAAAGATGATTAAGACAACATTCAGGGTGACCATTGCTCAGAGGGAATAGGTCAAGTGCAATTGGGGAGGGCACATGGGGGGTTTCTAATGCATTTGTAAGAGTCTGTTTCTTAAGCTTAGTGGTAGATTTTATTTTTCTTGTTTCAACTGTACAGATGTTCTTTCTATACTCTTTTTCATGTATGATTTATTTTGCAATTATTTTTTATTATTGAAAGAGCAGTATACACTCTTTTTATGGTAAGCTATTCTTTATAATTATTTTTTATTATTAAAGAAAAAAGCAGAGCCAGCCCTGATGGTCTAGGGGTTAAAGTTTGTTGCTCCCCCTGCTTCGCAGCCCAGATTTGTTTCCTGGTCACAGAACCACATCACTTGTCTGTCAGTTGCCATGCTGTGGCAGTGGCTCAAGTAGAAGAAATAGGGGGCTTACAACTAGGATATACAACCATGCACTGGGGCTTTGGGAAAAAAGAGAGAAAGAGGAAGATTTGGAACAGATGTTAGCTCACGGCGAATCTTTCCTGGAAAAAAAAAAAGCAGAGCATCATATCTCATATTATAATCATCTTAGGCATAAACATATATGGTAGTGGTGGTGGGGCTCAAAATGGCAAATGAGAAACTGGAGACATTTAAGTTAGAGGAAGATATTGAAGGGCCCTGAATGTCAAATGCCACATTAAAGAATTTTTACTCTGTTCCAAAGGCGTAGGTGTGTATTCTATCAAGAAACAACAAACGTATATGCAAGCAAGTGCTTGATTAAATTTTATCTGTGTTTTAGGAAGGTAATTGGCAAAGTACCATGATGACCATTTTAGAATTTTGGGAATGGCTATCTGTGCAGTGTGACATACTTTAGTGATTTTCCAGAAGCTGAAGCCTTTCTCCTCTGTTTCCCCAAGCGTTTCCATGTGAGGTGTCAGGGCACTGCTCAGTTCTGAGATGTCCTGTCACACTGGCCTCAGCCAGAATGCCTCCCTGCCCTTTAGCAAAAGGCTAATGACAGGAAGTGGACTTTTAGGAGAACATTTGTTCTACCAGCCCACAGCATGCAGGGACTGACCCTGTGCCACCTGCCTGCCCCCAACATAAACAAGCTTTGACCTTTAGGAAGCTCTCAGGCCACTCGTGCCTGGCTTGTCTCTCTATCCCTGCGTCTTCCCAGAGTTTGGCTCTTTGGGGCTCCCTCTCCTCTCTGCCCTGCACTTGCTTTTTGAATGGGAACAGATTTAGTTCCCCTATTTTGACCCTTTGCGCTGTCTCAGACATAACTCTTGGTCACCCTGTATACTGACCCTGCCTTGTCACTCTCCTTTCTGGAAGAAGCCCAGATCTGTGGGTTCTCAGCCACAGGCCACCAACATAATCAACATCCCCTAGCCAGGCCTGCTCAAGCCCACCCCTGCTCTCAGCACCCCCGTCATTAAGACAAGGCTTTGGCCTCAGTCAGTCTGCTTATCTCCCTAGATCACTGTTGCACTAGATCTGTACAGTGTTTGGCCTTGATCACAGTTTGAAAAACTGCAGGTTGCAGCCATTAGTGGGTTTTGAAATGATTTTGGTGGGTCATAACCAGCATTATTTTTTAATAGAATAGAATTCTATGTTTAAACAGAATAGAATAGCTAATATCAAATTGCCTCACACATGGTAAGAATAAGTACTGTTTCTTATAAAACTTATATTTCAGTTGTCTTTGTGTACTGAGTTTTGACACTGTCATGGGCTAAATTGTGTCCTCTCAAAATTTTTATGTGGAAGCCCAAACAGCCAGTACTTTAGAATGTGAGTGTATTTTGGAGAAATAGGACTTTTAAAGGGATGATTAAGTTAAAATGAAACTGTTAGCTGGTCCCCAATCCAATCTGACTGGTGTCCTTATAAGAAGAGGATATTTGGATGCCAAAGAAGCACCCAGGGTGCAGAGGAAAGACTGTGTGAGGACATGGCGAGAAGGTGGCCATCTGCAAGGCAAGGAGAGAGGCCTCAGAGAAACCAAACCTGATGACATCTTGATCTTGGACTTCTAGCTTCCAGAACTGTGAGAAGATAAATTTCTGTCATCGAAATTCCCAATCTGGTATATTGTTACGGCAGCCCTAGCAAACTAATACAGACATATAATGTAATTCTTATGGTGGATTCAGTCAAAAAAGGTTAGATAGTCACTGGCTCAGACCATCTCTAAGGGCCCATCAAACTTTAAAACTCATTGGAGACTGAAAAGAATAAAGGCCTGTTCTATTCGCAAGGAAGCTTCCCTGGTGGTCTGCAGGACCCATCGGCATCTCCCATGAGCGTGCCCCCATGTGGTGCTTGCAGGGCAGAAAAGGGCATGCAGTGGGCCCCTGAGCAGTTTTGAAAGCCTGTGGCTATGGCTCTCATCATGAAGACGGAAAAACAAGCATGTGGGAACCAGTCACAGGAGCCCAGGGCCAGACAGTGCTTTGCAGCAAAGCGTTAAAAAGAGCTGGACTTCTGAAAGTTTCAGGGCCAAGTGCTCGGTGTCCCTGACACTGGGTCCCTTGTGCGATGAGATAACATGAGTGAGGTAGTAGGTGTTCCTGGATCCACTCCATTTCCTGAGCAGGATCAATCCGCCCCTGAGCACCATCCCAACATAAACGAGGGTGAGTCCTGCCCTAGCAGAGCAGGCCCCGTCTTGGCTGGAGCCACAGCACGCTCACCACAGGGTATTCCAAAGGTGAGGCTGTCAACACAGTCCCCAGAGCACCATTCGATGACGATCTCCTCTTGGCAGGTCTGCTTGGAGTATCCAAGAGTCTCACTCACATAGTCGCTGTGTAACCTCCAACGCCCGCTGCTAAAGGGTTTTCTGTCTCCAAAAATAATCTCTAAATGATGGTTAGCACGACCCCAGCATAATTCATCCTCCCAAATAAATGAAAGGGAGTCAATGCCCACTCCTGGCACAGCCACAGAGCGAGCCTTGGAAGACGAGGTGGCTGTGACTTCAGCCTTTGGCAGAGGGCTGTGGACTGGATGGGGAGCCAGGCTAGTGGCAGGAACACCTAGCATAGGACGCCTGGCATGGGCGATTCCTTTAGGCCAGGGCGAGGGAATGGTCCAAAGCTCCTCCACCATTCCTCACAGAGCTCTGGGTGTCTGTCACCTGAACTGGCCATGCCACCATCCTTGGATGCCCCCAGCATTTCACTTTTCCAAGAGCTTTCTGATGGGTACTTGGGCACCAAGAGGCAGTCACCTGGTTGTTGGACCCGATCCCTAATTGTGAGAAGAGCATCTCTCCATGTCCCAACGTGGGCCTCCCATCGACCCCAGGGAGAGACCACAATCCCTGCACATGGTTCCACCCTAGACATAGTTTCATTCGAGGCTGATTCTCAGGACCAGAGATACATTACATTGTGCCAAGAGAAGGATGCTGTGGGCCTCTGCATGCAAGCTTTCTTCACATGCTCCTTTTCCCACTCATTCAGGGCTCTGGTTGATCTGGAACATTTTGAGGCTGGGAAGAGATGCAGGATGAGTCTGCAATGGAATGAGAGGAGATTATTCAGCATCGTCAGTGTGTAATTAATCTTTACAACAGTCCTGGGAGTGACAGTTAATGTACCCACTTTGCAGATGAGGATTAAGTCAAGTAACTTGCCCCAGGTCACCAAGCTGGTGAAGGGCATTCCAACACAGTTTATTTGTTGTTTGGGATCTATGATCTTTGCATTCTCCCTCATGCTGAAGCTGGAAAAGATATTATAATGGGTCTTGAGAGAGACAGATAGGAATGGAGAGGGGGGCCCAAGGATGACTGTGAAGATGATGAGAAATCTTCAGGGGCTCCTCCAGAGCAATGAGGGTGAGCCCAAAAGGCAGGCCCTGGAAATGGTCCATGGCCAACTGCAGGTTCATGTGGTCAGTTCTGACCTTTGAAGTAGCCGTCCTAGATTAGACATTGGAGGCATTGGCCCACTACGGAGGCAGGGTCATGTGGTGGGAAGCTCAGGGCCCAAGGTCAGGCCCAGCATCACAACTTACTGGCTGAGTGACTCTGGGTGAGTTACTGGACCTCTCAGTGCCTCTTTCCTCATTCGGAAAATGAAAGTGACACTCTCCCTCTTAGCAGTCTTGAGAGGATTCAGCCCTGTGCTGGACATCTCTTCTCCCTCACCCCACATCTGTAGATGGTGTGTGTGCACGTGCTTCTCATTCGCTGCTCACTCCATTTGGAGGTGTTGAAGTCAAATGGAAAATGTACACTTCCTCCACAGAGCTTTCCTTGTTTGAATGAACTGAATCTTTATTTTCCTTTTACAAGCAAAGAGGTTTTCATTAATTTGTGCCAGATCTTTTAATATATTCTTAGGTTTCTATAGGGTTCTTGTTTCACTTAACTTTCTGGATTTCCAAGAAAGTTTCAGGATTCAATTTGGTGAAAGACCTTGAAGGGGCCGAGAGAAATAAGAAAAATGGGAAGCAATTTATTTGCAACAAGACTTTAGTTTAAGGATCACACCAAGAAATAATGACAACTGGATGTATGCAGAGGTTTCCCTTAAAAGTCTTCATCTTGGTTCTTTCTGGACAAAGTAAGATTGGCGAGAAATCTAGTCAGAAATTCAACCACATAATGCACACCGTTTTGTCTGTTTTAATTTGGATCATTAATCAACAGTTAAAGACCTGGATAGTGGGGAAAAAGATGCTTTTGAAGAAACATTCACCGTAATCTACCTGAAAGCTACCTGGGAAAGCCACAATCACAGTGGAGAAGGTTTTTCTACTGAGAGCCAAGCTCATGCTTCTAGATTGTTCTTCCTGTTTTACACGTGAGAACACTGAAGAACAGGGAGCTCTAGTGACTTGCCTGAGGCCCCAGAGCAAGTGAGGGGAATCTAGCAGACCTGGAAGATTCCAAAAGCCTTCTTTGCAGTGTGTGTGTGTGTGTGTGTGTGTGAGGGCGGGGGGGATAGATGGAGGGGGAGAGAAAGGGAGGAGGGGAGGGGAGGAGAGAGAAAGGAGAAGAGGGGGAGGGAGGGGGAGATAGAAGGAAAGAGGAAGAAAGATAAGAAGAGACCAATGGAACCATGCAGGGAGGGGGAGGGAACTCAGGAGGCCTTAGCTTTCCCATCCCAATAGTTACCTAACAAGGCTGCTTCAGAGGCTAAAGTGATAAAATGATGACGTGATGGAGCATGATGCAGAGAAATGCTTCCCTGTGCCAGACTTGAGGTAGGGCAGTGAGTTCTGCCATCCTCCAGCTATGTGACCTTGGGCAAGTTTCTGTCCTTCTCTCTGAGCATCGGTTTCCTCACCCATGAAATGGGGCTAAGCATAGTCCCTACCTTAGAGGAGGTGTGTTAAGAAGCTGACATTTGTTGGGTGACCCATCAGAGATACAAATCCATACTGTGATTAAGAACATGATGAGGGGCCGGCCTGGTGGCACAGCGGTTTAGGTCATGCTTTGGCAGCCCAGGGTCCATGGGTTCGGATCCCAGGCGCCGGCAACGCACTGCCTGTCAGCCATGCCGTGGCAGCGTCCCATATAAAGTAGAGGAAGATGGGCACGGATGTTAGCCCAGGGCCAGTCTTCCTCAGCAAAAAGAGGAGGATTGGCAATGGATGTTAGCTCACAGCTGGTCTTCCTCACACACACACAAAAAAGAACGTGACGCCCACTGAGAATTTTAACGTACAACACAAATGAGCATTATCGTTACCATTTGCGTGAAATAGATGTATACACTGAAGCAGCTGTATTTTAGTCTAGAAAATAAGAAGACTTGATCGGAGCACCTGGGAGACAGTACTACTGATGCATAGATAGTGCCCTCCAATGCCTCAGGCAGAGGGAACAGCACAGTCCCGGTCCTGGGTACCCTGGGAGCAATCAGGGGCCTTGCTGGAAATTCCCTCCTAACCTGGGCCCACTCACCTTCTCCTCCAGATAAATTAAAAAGGTGCCTCATTAAATTTGATTTCAGATAAGTAATGAATACTTTTTTAGTGTAAGTATGGCCTGTGCAATATTTGGGATATACTTGTACTAAAAATTAGTCATTTATCTGAAATTTAAATGTAACCAAGCATCCTGTTTTTATTTGCTAAATGTGGAGACCCTACCTCCAGGGAGAAAGGCAACTTGACACTCAACTGACATTTTTGTTATAATTTCTTTTCTGATTATGAAAATAATCAAAATATAGGAAATACTAAAAAGCATGAAAAATAAAATAATTCATACATAATACCATGAACTAATGCTTGAAAGACCCTAATTCTTGAAAATTGTGTCCTATTTCTTTGTATTTTTTACAGTTGAGATGATATTTTATGTATGAATTTTATATTTCTTTGGCTTAACTTTATACATAATCTCCCTGTCTTCACTGAGTTCCTTCACCTAGTGTAACCTCCCTTCCTTCTTGCTGAAGAAGTTGGTGGTTTCCAGAGTGCGTATCTGTGCATAATCCTCTGTCTACACATCTTCAGATGATCTTTCAAGTGGCTTTTAAAATTATTCCAAGTTATATATATGTAATCATGGCAGTTTGAAAGTGATGACATTTAATATCTCATGGCAACATTTTTCTAAAGCTTCCACGGGAGTAGCATGCCTCTGAAGGCCCGCTGAGCCACCCTGCAGAAGTTCCGCCTGCTTGGAGGAAAAGCTGGCACCCAGCCTCTGTTCCTACCCGAGCCTACAAGCGCTCAATTCCACAGAAGACCATTGGTTTGAAAAACACAAAAAATAAGATCTACGAGATGGCACCTTGTTTTCTAAGGTGGAAAGAATGGACTTTGGAGTAGTCTCTTCCCCCTACTAGGCTGGAACGCGCAAAGAAAGAGTTCACTTGCCCCTTTAGACGGGATTCTCAACCCTAGCCGCACACTCAAATCACCAGAGGAGGTTGAAAAACTGCCAAATCCCCCAGCCCCACCGCAGCCTAGTCAAGACTTATCTGGGGGGGAGGGTCCCCAGCATCAGTGTCTCTTCCTAGAGTTCCCTGTGGGACTTCAATGGGCAGCCAGGGTTGAGGACACCTGCATTAGGAGACTGAAACTATGGTATTACTCCCTGTGAGTCAAACCGGGGGAGGCTGGGGATGACAGAGAAAGGCTGGAGACCTACCTGAAGCTGGGGCCTCAAGGACATCACGCCTTTGAGTCCACCCCGTTAAGGAGCCTCTCTGCTGGTCTCAGCAGGCACAGCTTCTCTTCAGGGCCTCTGCCGGCACCTTCCCTGAGCCAGGAAAGTGGCCTGGTCCCCCTGAGGCCAAGCTTAAGCCCTCTACTTTCCCCAGATGGCTCCTGACTCCCTGTCCCACCTCCACTCACAGCCCACCCCCCACCCCCCATCCCAGCACACGGCTAGCGTGGCCTTTGGCTCTCTGCCTGGTGACCAAGTGTGAGCCCCTCAAGGCTGCTCCCTCCTGTCCCCAGTGCTCAGCTCAAAGCTGGCCCTTGGAGCCAGAGCCAGGGCTGCTTCTCCTTTATCTCTTGGCGGGCCTGTCCCCCTCTCCACCTGAAAAGACAGCTTCAAGGACCAGGGCTTGCAGCTCCCCTGAGGGCTGGGGGAAGTTCTGCGCATTGTGACTTGTCACTCCAGGGCCAACTCTTGCTCTGTGGGAAGCCAGAGCCATTCCTCTGACCATTCCGTTTCCTTTCCTTTCCTGTCCTGTCACATCAGGCAGAGACACCAAGCCCTCCTAGGAAGCTGCACATGTAGGACAGGAGGTGGACTTCTGGCCTTAGTTTGGGCTGATTGGACAAAGTACCATGGACTCGGCAGCTCAATCAACACACGTGTATTTCTCACAAGTCTGGAGGCTTGGAAGTTGAGCTCAGGAAGTCAGCGTGGTCGGATTCTGGAGAGCCCTCTTCCTGGTTAACAGACAGCTGTCTCTGGCCATGTCCTCACAAGGAGAGAGATGGAGCTCTCGTCTCTTCCTCCCCTTATAAGAACACTAATTCCATCATTGGGGCCCCACCCTCATGACCTCATGGAAACCTAATCACCTCCCAAAGGCCCCACCTCCAAGTACCATCACATCGGAGGTTAGAGCTTCAACATGTGGATTTGGGGGAAAACAAACATTCAGTCCACAGCAGTGGCCATAGGGAAACATCTCAGGAGAGCCACATGTTTGGGGCAACGTCAAGCAGTGATGATGACCCCTCACCACACAGTGTTGTTGGGGTGAATGTGCTATGACCATGGGGGTTGAGTGTGCTATGATGAGGGCAGGGTCTGCCACTCAGCCCTCTCATCTGAGCCCTCCTCAGTTACATGAAGAGAGGAGAGAGGACAGAAGGGCAGCCTCTCGTTCGAGGATGTGAGGGGCTGAGATCACTTATGGGGCCCCTTAATGACGCCTTCCAGGATGGTCCAACTCCCACCTGTCTCTGCGGCCCACCATTTGTCAGCAGATGTTCAGTGAACACCGGCTATGCCCCAGCACTGTACAGTGAGCAAAATGTGCAACTTTCCTTCCTCGTGGAACTCACGCTCCTGTGAGGAAGACAGACAGCAATGACACAGCCACACAGATGCAGGAGGCTCAAAGGTGAGGTGTGCAGATCTGAGTCCCCGCAGAACCTGTACCTTCCAGCTGGGTTCTCTCTATGGGGGGCACCGCGGGAGACCGAAGGGTGGAAGAAGGCGGAGGGAAGTGGGTGCTGGTTCCCCTGGCCCCCATCCACTGCAGGCCCAGGCTGGCCGCATCCTCCACAGAAGCCTCTGCTCCTGTCCGCCCCCCAACTGCATCCAGGTTCTGAGATCTACTCGCCTTCCGCCCCCGTGGGCAGAGAGAAATAGAGATCCCCCCCCACCTCATCATTTAGCCCCACCGGCTCAGAGGACCACCCTACCGCTCGGGGCTCCTCCTAACCCCAGCCCACACTTTGTAAGCAGTCTCTCCATTGAACCCTCATCAAATTACTCGATTTAAATACACCATCTGTTTCCCGCTGGACCCCGACTGACCCAGTGACAGGCTGGGAGGTCAGGGAAGCTTCTGGAGGAAAGGATGTTTGAGCTGAGCTCTGAAGGATGAAATTCCAATCGCTCTTAATGGGCTGATCCAACACGTGTTTTTGGTCAGCAAGGAGGATCCTGGTGAGCTCAAGGCTACAGGGAGGGGGCATGGCAGGGGGCAGAGGAGGACCCCATGAAGCCTTCCCCTCCTAGCCCTGCCTGGCCAGGGTGTCACTGGGCCTGGGCTCAGCTCTAAGAAGGAATGAGAGGCAACTCACATTCTGTCAGCCCCTCAGGGGCCGGGCGTGCGCTGAGGCCCACCCACCTTCCATACCTGTACTTGGAAAGAGCCAACGTCTGTGCTCCAAGTTGTGAGGGATGCTCTCTGAAAGGCCAAGGCAAGCAACGGGAAGTCCAAAAGCCAATTTTGGGATGCCCCACACACATGCTTCTATTTTGCCTCCCTGAGCTGGTACCCCAGGGAAACGTGGGTTAGAATTGGTCCCATAGACACACATTCCAGATTCTAGTTCATAACACTCAAGTTTTGTTACCTAGGGGTATTATTTTCTTACGGCTGCTGTAACAAATTACCACAGACTTAACACAAAAGACGTTTATTATCTCACAGTTTTGGAAGCCAGAAGTCCAAAATCAAGATGCCACCAGGCCTTGCTCCTTCCGGAGCCTCCAGGGGCATATTCATTCCTTGCCTCTCTCAGCCTCTGGTGGCTGCCGGTGTTCCTTGGTTTGTGGCCACATCACTCCAATCTCCAAGGCCAACATCTTCCAATCTCTTTCTGCTCAGTCTCCACATCACCTTCTGTGTGTGTGTCAAATCTCTCCCTGCCTCCCTCTTACAGACCCTTGTGTTTGCATTTAGGGCCCACTGGATAATCCAGGATGATCTCTCCATCTCAAGATCTTCAACCTAATCACATCTGGGAAGACATTGTTTTTGATATAGATTAACATTCATAGGTTCCAGGGATTAGGAGGTGGCTATCTTTTGAGGGCCACATCTCAGGCTACCACACAAGGCAATGAGACGTCGTCTGTCTGGGTCACCCACATGGAGTGGCAGCTTGATTCTGGAAGAGCTGCTGGCTGACAGCAGAATTCAGGGTTCCCGATGTGCTGCTGCCACTGAGTCCTAGTCCTGGGCCAGTCACTGGACCTCTCCAGGCGCTTGAACTGGTAGAAGTAAATTAGGTTCCGGGAACCACTAGAGTGTCTCTAGATGGACCTTGAGGCATCTGTAAGCCACTTGCAAAATGGGTGCTGTTGCATGTGCAAGTATTTCTTGGAGCTCTCCTTAGTTCCTCTGAAGGCCTGAGGCCGAAGAAGGTTCATAAAGTGTCAACTAGGAGACCCTCAGCCCTGGACAGAGAGCCCTGGGCACTCTCAAAAAGTAGCCAGCCTCCAGACCAATTATAATTCAGTCAGAACCTGTCACAGGTTCTGTATATATCCTGTATACAAGGCCCAGTATTGACACATTGCTTAATCTTTCCAGGTGATTCTAACGTTCAGGCAGGGGCGGGAACCATCAATCTCTGAAGTCCTTCCCTTTAATGTCCCTTCCAGGCAGGGCATTTGATGAATCAGTAGAGACAGAGCTGCAGGTCTCAACTCTGGCTTTACGTCGGCGTCATTAACAAACACAGATTTCTGGCTCCACGCCAGGGCGTCTCATTTAATTGATCTGCGTGTAAAGTGGGCATCAGGACCTTTAAAGCTCCCGAGCTGATTTCAGCATCCAGCCCAGGCTGTGACATAAAAAAAAGGCAGCCTTACCTTGCTGCCGCTGTTCCCAAGGGTGACTGATTGTTAAACCTGACAAGGCCTTCCTGATTGGGAGAGTTTCTAGACCGGAGAACGGCTCGATCTAGGGGAGACTGTGGACGTCATTTCTCTGGAAATCTTGCCCAATCAGCGAGGTTTCTAGTTGTCAGAGGATTTTGCCGTGGGTGAGCTGCCAGGGGGTCGAGGCCTGGATTAGGGCACCTTTCAAAATTCCCAGCAATTCCTTGAATGTATAAAAACTGCTATCAAGCCTGCCCTTGATGGATTCTGTCGCCATTTAGACAAGAAATGTAAAAAGAATAAAAATAACCAGATGAATTCAGGATCGTGGAAAATGTCATTACTGGTAATAAAAATTACAGGAAGCCTTGCTGACTCTTGCTCCCTCCCCAAGACTAACATGAGAACATGTTTTTTCTTCTGATGCAATAATTAAGTTTGCCCAAGAAAATGTCTCTGTGCACGCCTCAGGGCAGGGGCTAAATGAAGCCTTTAACTGATAAATACGATCATCTTGGTTACTGGCTTCTCCAGAGCAAACGGCTTCCCAAAAGGATTAACTGAGCAGGAAGGCCGGGGCGGGGGGGGGGGGGGAGGGTGGGGATAGGGGGAAGGAATTAGAGATTCCTGAGGCCCAGAAAGACTGACTTTGTTGGCAAATGGAAGAGGATTGGGGTGACACTTCTGTAGCTAGCAGCAGCCACAGTTCCAGAACCAGAGCCTGAGGCCAAGACATCAAAATGGAAATAACAGCTTCAAGTCTCATCAGCTACCTCATCAGATATCTCATCAGATATGTGCGGGGATGAAGACACATAGTCCCTCAGCCTGAGCACAGACTAGGCACAGGCACGGTGTAAGCTCTGCAGATACCCGCAGAGCAAGACACAGCCCTCCCTGCCCTCATGCAGGTTTCATTTAGTGGGGAACAGATCTTAATCTCATTGTCTCCCAGTGTGCCCAGAAAACTGACCGAGATTGAGGGTGGGGCAGACAATGCTTGACTTGAGAGCTGAAAAGCTGAGCAGAAGAGAACTGGGCTGGTGGCTGGGGGCTGGGCCTGAATCTATACACCGTGACAATAACAGATGTTTACTTGCTTGCAAAACATGCAAATGAACACAGAAGGAAGGGTTTAGCCTCATTAGCTATCAATGAAACAAAAAGGAAAAGCCTCTTAAAGAATGATTTCTCTCCTCTGGAGGAGTGCTCAAAGGATGGGCAGTGTGCAATGGTGGGTCCTCCCTGCACTGTGGGTAGAAGTGTGAACAGACATGACCCTTTCGAAAAACATGTTGGCATTCTGCATCAGGCCCAGGTGTATATTTTGACTCATTATTTTCACTTGTGGGAATTTCTCTAAGAAACATTCCACCATACCAAAGGTGTTATGCTCAAGGGTCTATACTGCAGTGTTATTTATACGAGTTGTAAGCAGAAGCCAGACTCCCCTCCTACAACCACATAGAAATGGCCCTTATGCCCCAAAATAGGGAAACACACAATGAAATGTTATTAGATCATCAGAATGAAATTTATGAAGAGATCAAAGTTTTTAATGATACAAAAACCTTAAGTCAAACACACAAGATAGAAAATTATGTTCATTTTGGCAGCCACTATGTAAAAATAAGACACATCAAAAAAAGGAAGAAATATTTTTTAAATATTAGAATTGTGATACTGCCAAAAACCATTTTTCTTTTTCTTTTTTGTATTTTCTAAACTGTCTGTAAGTATTATTTTATAATAAAAAGAAATATTTTGTTTTGTTTTTTTAAAGAAAAGGTTAATTCTATTTCAGTAGCTAAATGGAAGCTAAGATCAATTATTGTGGTCACTACCTTTGTTCCTGCTGGTCCAGTGATGTACCCCTCCCCCCCCACACACAAACACACAAACCTTCTATAAGCAGAACATACATGTAGAGTTACTCTCTGGTACCAGGGCTAGTCTTTGTGGAACGGTGAATCTGAAAGAGTCTTTTATTCTACCAGGACTAGACATATGAAACTCGAACCTTGTATTAGTCATCTACTGCTGTGTAACAAATTACTCCAAAACTTAGTGGCTTAAAATAGCAAACACTTATTATTGCACCATTTCTATGACCCTGGAGTTCAGGCACAGCTTTTCTGCTTCTGACTCAAGGTGTCTCACAAGACCACAAGCAAGGTGTTGGCCTGGGCTGTGGTCACCTCAAGGCTCAACCTGGGAAGAATCTGCTTCTAAGCTCACTCCTGTGGTTGTTGGCCAAATTCAGTTCCTCACTGGCTGTTGGCCAGAGACACCACTTCCTTGCCACATGGGCCACTCCATAGGGCAGCACACACGTGACAGCTTGTTCTCCTCAGAGCTAGGGCTTCCAAGAGAGAAAGCACTAGAAGGTGAGCAAAGCAGAAATCAGTCTTTTTGTAACCTAATCTTGGAAGTGACAACCCATCATGTTTGCCATTTTCTATTCATTACAATCAAGTTTCTAGGTTGAGGAGAGGGGATCCCACAAGGGCATGAATACCAGGAGGCAGGGTTCACTGAACTATCTTAGAGGCTGCCAACCACAAACCTCATTAAATAAACATTCTCTCCACATCTATGCTGTGCCCATTGTATACTAAAATGGAGTCAATGCTCACCACTGCTCCTTTTTACTATACCTTTCCCATTCAGTTCTTGAATTGCAGGCATCTTCTGGTAGATTTTCGAGAGTTTATATCTCTGAGTTGTTGCAAATTTGGAAACATGTGATAATTCTTAGGAGAAAAGGATCTGGCATCAGACGCCCGTGTTCAAGTCCTGGTTCTGCCATTTCAAATTGTGTGAACTTGGGAAGGTTACTTAATCTCCCTAGGTCTCAGGAACTTCATCTTTTAAACGTGGCTAATAATGGTACCTACCTCATGGTGTTACTGAGAGAATTAGATGAGATAATATATGCGAGCACTTACATAGGGTCTGGAATTCAGCAAAACTGGCTATTATCATTATTTACTCTTAAATGACAGTTAACTTGGTTTGATTCTTAAGTATTGTTTTATTCCCTGAAGATTCCTATATTATCTTCTAACTTTGAATTATTCTGCTATGAAAACTGCTAGCCACTATAATGGAAATTTCTCTCCTTCCAATTGAGTTGGTTTTTTAAACACCTGGGTGGCCATTGAGTTCTTTCTTTATATTTTAATTCCAGTGTTTCCATAAGAATGTCTCTCATTTTTTATTATTCTACAACTATTTTTCTGGGTCATGAAATTTCAGGTAAATTTAGATCTTCCTTTATTTTGGGAAAGTCTCTTCTATTATATCTTTATTTTTCACTTATATTTCTTCTGCTATTGTCTTCAGGAAAATCAATTATTTGTATATTAGACAACATTTGTCTCTCAAATCTTTCTTCTAACTCATTTTAGCTCTTTATTTTTTTTCATTTCATTTTGCCTCATCTTCTCAGTTCTGTCCTTGTCAGTGCCTATATACTCAACAGTATCCAGTCTCCTCTTTGATGACTCTCTTGTAATTTTTCTTTCTATAAAGTTTTAATCTTATTGCTACAGTTTCATATTTTTAAATATCCTTTGGTTGTTTTATCATCTTTTCTTCAAGCCCTCATACCTCTTCTTTGAGCTCTTATTTCAGAAAGGTAATCTTTTCTTTAATTTTATTGATTCCATGGAAGTTTTTGTCTAAGTTCATTTGCTTGGATGGCACAACGCTTCAGGTGTATGTTTCTCACTTGCCCTCTGTCTTAACCTTTTCCTTCTTTTTTAAATTCCCATATCTTGCATAGATACCATGCTGGTTTCTTTCTGATGATTGCTTATCTTTGAAGGGATTTCTTTCTTCTTGTTTCAGCTAGTTGTTGAAGAATAGCAGATAAGTGGGCAGCTGGATGTTGGCCTGTTGTCTGTGAACACATTTTTACCAAAATTCTTCCCCGAAGATATGACTGTGCTAGGTCCAGAAATCTCTCAGGCTTAGAGAGAAACTCAGTACCACAGCTGTGTATGGAATTTATCTATATATCTATATCCATACCCATATCTATATCCATATCTATATCTATATGATTTTACGTTTATTTTTCTTCTGGTGACCAAGATCAGTAACTGGAAGTCTGCTGGCTTTCCTTGTTTTGGATTCCACCTTGGCATCACATTTCTACAAAGATGCACGTGCACACGTTTCTGCATGCTTTCTCACTAAGCCCGGACTCCCTACCCTCCTCATGCCATGACTCAAGGACCCTCCAGTGTCTCTGATCATGGTCATTCCAAAGGAGGAGTCATTTGTTTGACCCCTAGGGCCGTGCAACTTGTCTTTGGAGGGTTACATGGGCTTTTTCACCAACTGTGGCTCAAAGGGGTGCCTGTTTTCTGGTTTCATCACTTGTAATGTTTTTCTGTTTCTATTTCTTCTTAATGTTTCCAAATGGTTTCAGAAGATAAAGGTAAAGACCCATTCCTCTCTTACCTCCACCCATCTAAATAATTTCACATCTCCACGCTTCTAAATAATTGCTCATCTACTTATGATTCAGGTTTTAAAGGAAGGGCATGGCTTGACATAAAGGAATAAAGAGCACATTCCAATTAGAGAAACCAGAGACCCTGTAACCAGAGCAGTCCCCAGGCCAGCATGGGCTGCAGGTTCATCAGCAGGCAGTTTGTGAACAGAAGGAAAGTAAAGTGAGGCTGGGGAGGTGGAAGAGCTAGTTCTCTAAGCTGAGGGATTTTCATGGGTATGAAAAAGAATAAAGGAGTAAACTCCACAGGACAGCGTAACATAACATTGCTTTGCAGGTAAAAAAAAAATTTCCTAAGTAGAGCCTTTCAAGAGGCTTCCTTTTAGAGTCTTTAAGGAAAGGCTGGGGTTTCCTACCCTTTGCAATTTTGTCAACGTGCTAGATCTTAGCACCTACCCCTGAGCTTCAGAGCGAGGAAAAAGAGATGCATCCCATCCCACAATTCAGACCCTTCCCCAAGTAGAGACGATGAGCTACAGTCTCACTGGGGCAGCGTGATGGAGCCAGGACACTAATTCCCCAGCTCTTTAAGGACCTGCCTTTTCCTTTGCCCTGGGAGGAGGAAGCCCCTATGGACAGCTCCTGCCAGGCCAGCTCACAGCACATTTTGGTCTTGCTTTACTCCGGACAGCAGAGAACTAGCATTCTTCATTTGCAGGCTCTTTTGCATTTCATCTGCTGTCTTCTCACTTACCAGCCTCTCCAGGAGATCTAAAGCACTTTATGCCAATGGTTCTCAAACTTTAGCGTGCATTCAAATCACCCGGAGGACTTGTTAGAACACAGAACGCTGAGCCCACTTCAGAGTTTCTGATCAGTAAGTCTGGGGAGGGAGTTGAAAATCTACTTTGTCAACAAGTTCTCAGGGCATGCTGCCGCTGCTGGTCCACAGAGCACTCTGTTCTCTGCAAACCACAGAACCATGGGTGCACCTTTCTACAGGCAACTCGGCACTCCTGCACCTGCTGAAGAGCCAGGGTCAGTGCAGGGAAGGACTCTGTGCCTTCTGAAACTGAAGGGAGTAAGACACTCTCCAAAGATGGTCCACTTTGCTGAACTTCAAGTGGAGACAGGCCTGATTTAGTGCTAATTGTAACATGGTGGGTAAATCCATGACTTTTGCCATTAGGGCTCTGAGAAGAGCACCACTGTGGTGGGAGTTAGAGGAGCCAAGGAGGTTTGGTCCCAGAAGCAGTGCAGAGGATATGGTAAAAGATATTAGGCCATGGGCGGCATTATGAGTTGAACTGTGTCCCCCAAAAAGATATGTTGGTATCCTAACCCCTGGACCCTGTGAATGTGTCCTTAATTGGAAATACGGTCTTTGCAAATGTAATTAAGATGTAAGTTAAGATGAGATCATATCAGAGTAAGGTAGACCCTTAATCCAATATGATCAGTGTCTCCATCAGAAGAGGAGCAGCACACAGAGAAGACAGCTGTGTGAGGATGGAGGCAGAGACTGGAGTCATGCAGCTGTGAGCCAAGAGACATCAGGGATTGCTGGCCACCCCCAGAAGCTAGGAGAGAGAGCATGCCCCCGCGGACACCTTGATTTTGGACTTCTGGTCTCCAGAACTGTGAGAGAATAAATTTCTGTGTTCTAAGCCACCAGTTTGTGGTACTTTGTTACAGCAGCCCTAGGAAACTAACACAGGCAGAGAACATTGATTTTCTTATTCCAAATGCAATAGAGTAGGAAGGGAGTTAAAGGTCAACAGTCTCATCTGCTCACCTTTGAGATGGGTCAGCTGAACCTGAGAGGAACCCTACTGAACCCAGAATGCTACCTCAAGGTCAATGCCCTTACATCTGCCTGTTCACATAGCATCTTGCCTTAGTCTGTTGGGCTCAAGTGCGTGGGTGAGGCTCCCACCCCTACATAATTTCAGATTCTCCATGGGCTAGGTCCTGTGCATAGTGATAAGAACAGTGGTCAGTGGCTCTATTAAAAGGGATTGGGACTCCAGCTTTCTTGAAGGAAGTCAATGCTATGAGCACTGGGAAAGAGTCTGTGAGACCTGATTCTGAGGCCTCATGCTTAGCTCTGTGCCATCAAGGACTCTTTAGACCTGATGACACATAAGGGCCAGGGCATCCTCTCGACTGAGCATTTAGATTGCAACTCTGCCTTCATAATCTCAAGGTTGTTCATACTTGGAACAACTGGCACTTCTATCTTCTCATTACCCTTTCTTAAATGCAATAAAGCCTGCAATGTGATACTGCTTCACCGCAACTAGGATGTCTAGAATCAAAAAGACAGATAATAACAAGTGTTAGTGAGTATGTGGAGAAGTTGGACTCTTATACGTTGCTGGTGGGAATGTAAAATGCTGCAGTCACATTGGAAAATAGTCTGGCAGTTTCTCAAAAAGTTAAACATAGACTTACCATACGACCCAGCAATTCTACTTCTAGGTATATACTCAAGAGAAATGAAAATGTACGGTTACACAAAAACTTGTATATGAATGTTCGTAACAACATTATTCATAATAGCAAAAAGGTGGATAAACCAAATGTGGTATATCCATACAGTGGAATATTATTCAACCATAAAAAAGGAATGAACTACTGATGCATGTTACAACATAGACGAACTTGAAGACACTATGCCAAGTGAAAAAGGTAGTCACAAGAGACCACATATTGATTCCACTTATAGGAAATGTCCAGAATAGGCAAATCCACAGAGACAGAAAGTGGATTAATGATTGCCAGTGGCTAGGGGGAGGAGGGAGAGGAGAGGGAATGCTAATGGGTATGGTTTTTTTGGGGGGTGTGATGAAAATGTTCCAAAATTAGATAGGAGTGATGGCTGCACAATTTTGTGAATGTACTAAGAACCACCAAATTACAAAATTTAAAAGGGTGAATTTTATGCTTGTGTGAATTGTATCTATCTATCTATCTATCTGGTCAGAAAACATAATAACACCCTCCAAACCCTCTATAGTGCTCATGGATCAAATAGAGATAAATGACTTGATCTCATATAGAGCTGATGCATTTTTTCTCCTTCTAGAACCTCTCATTTGGGTGTTGTATTTCATTCACATCTACTGCAGGTCCCTCTATATGAGAATATGAGGCTATGAGCAGCATCTGATGATAATTTTCCTGCCAACCATGTGCTCCATGGATAGGAGCAATGAGAGGCGAGAGACAGTGACAGCAATTGAAGATAAAATTGCTACAAAAGATAAAGAGCCAAGGACTAATATTGAGAAACTGCTATGGAAACAGAATAGCAGGACACATGGAAATAAGTAAGAGTTGTCTGAGGAGCATTTCAGAATGTAGCAATAGCAGGCTGACCCAGGGACCAGGGAGTCTGCCCAGACATGGCCCCAGAACCCCCAGTGCTCCAGAAGTCCCATCTGTCAATCAGAGGCAGTGAATCAGATGACCTCCATTGGCCATTTTGGCTCCAAGATGAGTGTAAGAAGGAAAAATGTTTCCAGATCTACCCAATCTTTGTCCCTCTTTCTACCTGTGATAGCTAGTCTCCAAAGATGGCCACCCAGTGAACCATGCCTCCCAACATTCGTGTCCTCATCTAATCCACTCCCACATTGAATCTGGGCTGGCCCAATATAACCAATGAAATGCAACAGAGGTGACACAGTGTGACTTCCCAAACTAGGTGATGAGAAGTCTTGCAGTTCCTGCCTTGGTCTCCTGGAACACTTGCTCCGAGGAAAGCCTGATGTCATGTAAGAAGTGCAATTATCCTGAAGCCACCATGATGTGAGGAAGCCTAAGCAGGCCACATGAAGAGGTCATGTGTAGGGAGAGACTCCCAGCCAGCCCCAAGATGTCCCAGCCATCCCAGAACAGGCATGAGAAGGAAACGGCCATCTTGGATGTGAAGCCTAGGTTAGGCTTCATTTGACTCTAGTTCCTGGTGACATCTGTCACCCCAGATGACATCCAACTGCAACTACATGACAGAGGATCACCCTGCGGAGCCTGGTCAACACCACAGAATCATGAAAGAGCATGACAAGTGTTTTAAGTCTCTAAGTTTTGGGGTGGTTTATTACACATAAATAGATAACTGGAACATTAACCTAGGGAGGGATGTGGGTCCACTCTCTGCAGATCAGGGTAAGAGAGGAGCTGTCACCCCTGCCCTTCAGTGGCTTTAATAGTTTCTCCAAATGTGGGGCCAGCTGCTGATACCAGCTCTCTCCACATTTCTCTTTTGTCCTGGAAGAGCCAGAGAGTTTCCAACCAGCTCTCCTGAGTACAGAGCCCACAGAAATCACTGAGGTTGGCTGCTAATTTCCCTGGCAGCACACAGTGATTTGGGCAATGCCCAGGACCCTGCCATTTGTCACCTGGCTGAGTCTCCATTTCTCTACCCTAGAGCTCTGAATTGCCCTCCTGCTGCTTCATGTCCCAGGCATGAAGAGACCTCACTGAGGGAGCCTGGGAAAGATCTGGAAAAGGAGCAGGCTGTAAGAATCGGTGCCCAGAAGAACCTCACAGGCCAGCCTGGACTCCACCACATGCCCTGGCTCTCCCTGCCTGTTGATTTGGGCTCTGTATTTTTTATATTTTATTACTGGTGGCCTTGGGCAGAGGCTGCACATAAGTGTTTATGCTGGCAACAGGGGGCAGCATTTCCTGGGCTGTGTTTTGGGAGAGGAAAGTCATGTTTCAGAGGTTTATTCTCTCTGTATGCTGTCAGTTTTCCCCTCCTAATCCTGTGCCAGGGTCAAAACAGAGCTTGCTTCTTGGGGGGAAATTTCCATTCTTACCCCCTTGCCTGGCCCTTTTGGAAGACAGACTAGCTCAGTCCATAGATGAAGCAATTTTCTCCCTCACGTGAGCATGTTGTGGTTCCTCATGGGTCTGACTAGGGTTCAGGGCCACGGTCCCAGAAAGATACTAGGCTGTGACATTGAGGGATCAGCCATCAATATTGTTGGCAATGGGCCAATGATTTTGCCACTGGCTGTCCACATTCAGGGGTCTCTGGCCAGTGTTACTGATGGTCTTCACCTGTGTTGACCCCAGTAGTAGCCAAGATCACCCTCAAATGGTTAAGACCTGGAGGAAGTAGAGTAGGGGGTTGGGCAGGAATGATAAATACAAAGTCTATTAATGCGATCTGTTCTAAAATATCAACCAACTCATTAAACACATACACAGGCCAACGCGCGCGTGCGCACACACACACACCCCTGAATAACTGAATGCATTTAGGGAAAATAGAATTACTTTTGATATTTCGACTGGCCAAAGATTAAGTTTACAGGTCCCAACCACACCTGGACGCCCAGGGCTTGCCCTGGGCTGGCGATCTGACCAGCAGTTGGCCCTTGATCTGGGCTCCCCATGGATCAGTGGCCTGGAAAGCAGCAGCTCAGTGATAGCCAGGGAGAAACCAGTAGGGCCAGCTGGAAATGGCCTCCTTGCCTGCCCCTGGGCAGTTCCCAGAGCCCACTCTGCGCCACCTTTGGAGGTTTTGCTCTCTCTGACTCCTTTGCTTGCTCCCCAGTCCTGACCCTAATTTCACACTAAGGATGGAAAAACTGAGCCATGGGGAAGTAAAGCCAGAGAGCCAAACATTCAGCAAAGAGCGAGAGAGTCAGGTCAGAACCCAGGAGTGACCCTGATGCCCAGGAGGCATGGAGAGAAGCCACCACGGCTTGAGAATGCTAGGGAGGCTGTGGCAAGAGGTCATTTAATCCAGTGAGGGCAGGTCCAGAGGAGTAGGGTTTGAGCTTGGGTCAATGGCAGAAGACCCGTGTCATGTGGGGAAAGTCACTGAGCTGCTTAGAGCCTGTTTCTTCCTCTTTAACATAGGTAGACACAAGAATACTCTGCCTCTTGCTCGCTCTTTGGCAAATCACGTGGATGTGAAAAATGCTTTGTAAGGTACCTATGTGAGGTGTCCTCGCCGTCATCCCTGTTGCCAACAGCAACATCAGACAAGCCTGGAGGAAACCCTCATGCTAGCCTTCCCCACTCTACCTGCAAGTTCAGGAGAGATGAGTTCCAGATTGCCAGCATCTTGTCCTGACCTCCCTGCAGGCACTTGCTCCTCCTCATGTAGAGAGGAGAAGTCTAATCCCCTTTCTTGAAAACAGGCTGACCTCAGTGACTTGCCTGGCCAGTGCAATGTGGTGGAAGTCACATTCTAGGACTTCTGAGGCTGTGCCCAAAGAAGGCTTGTAGCTTCAACCCGGGTCTCTGGGAACACTGCTTTTGGAATGCTCTCTTGCTGGTCGCTTCTGTGCCACACAGAGAGGCCATGGGGAGGTGTCGACAAGCCCAGCTGAGCTCCCGGCCCACGACCTGCATTAGCAGCTGGCCATGTCAGTGAGCCATCTGGGATGTCCAGCTGAGCTCTCAGATCCTCTAGCACAGCCATCATCTGACTGCAGCTACATGAGACACCCTACACAAGAACCACCCAGCGGAGCCCAGTCAACCCTGGACGGAACCAGGAGAAATAGTAATAAACTGTAAACCACTAAGCTTTAAAGTGAAATATTTAACTGAAGCAGCTCTTCACGTACCTAGGCATCTGGGCCCCATGGTGCTCCTGCCTGAGCCCTGGAGTCTGAACTGTTTTATCTTATTCCCAGTGTGGCCTCCTCTGCTCTGTCCCTTGGCGGCACTTCCCACTTTCTGCTGTCCCTCTAGATAAGCCCAGGGGTCTTTCTCAATTTAGGGCTCATACTACAGGTTCCCTGTAGGGACAAAGATGAGATAACAGTGACAAGCACAGGGAACAGACCTCAGGTGGACCCAGCGTGCCCTCCACATGCCATCCTAGCCTGAGGTGGTGACTTCCTCCGCAGATGACAACAGGAGAAGCTTCTGAAGACTTGCAAACAAACTCTGAGCTCCTTCTGACCTTCACCCCCAAATCCCTCCCACAGGAGCATCTTTGAGCAGAGCAGAGTGGAGATCCCCATGTGTGGCTCTGTGGTCTGGAGCATTCCTGGCTCTGCATGTCCATTCTCCAGCTAACAGTCTATAGTGCTGATCACCTCTGCATACTTCCTCAGATTTGACCTTCATTGCTCGGGAGTGGGGAGACTGGCCAAAGTAATGGTTTTCAGAAGAAGTGCCTCCACCGACCAGGCTTTCTGGCCCTGACATCCGCGAAAGCGCCACAGATGTTTGGGCTAATTAGCCACACTCAGTGAGACCAGGCCTATCAAACATCCCAGGCAGAGAGGTCGGCTCTGGGCTGAAAGGTGAGCTGTTTGTTTAAGGGAAGTGGGTGGTCTCTAGCAGGACTTTCAGATTAACCTAAGCCCTCTGAAAACAGAAAATGCAAAGCTGGGTAGCCTGGGTACCAGTCAAGATAAGTGCAAGCCAGGCATGAGGTCCCCTTTGATATCAGGATCCTGGAGGGGGTGGGGTGGTGAGGAGGAGGGAAGAGAAAGGAGGGAAGAATTCTTTCTGGCTCCAGCCAGAGACCAGAGGGGCAGGCAGTCTCGGGGCAGGAAAGATACAGAGATCTCCTGCAGCCCTACGTTGCATTTCTGGGGAGGAAGTTTCTGAAACACTTGCATTGTTAAGCAACCTCATAGACCCTTGATTCCTGCCTACCTCTGGGAGGCAGTAGGAAGATTTGGCCCCAGGGCCCTGGCTCAAAGTCTGTTTTCCTTAACTTCCCTCAGAACCCACACCAGATCCTGCACTTGGCTCCTCTCTTCTAAGGAAGCAGATCGTGGTCCCCTGTGGGTCCCCCAGGATAAGCTACAAGGGTTTGCACATATAAGTCTTGCTGGAGGCCTCAGAACAGAAAAGAAAACCTAAGTGTTGGGGCTTTGGGGGTTCAAAATATTACACTTCTCTTACACATCCATTGAAAGACAAACGCAGGAGTCACACTGAAGGATGTCAAGACGTCACCTCTATTACTGACAAAGCTGATTGGAGAAGGTGACCATAGATGTGCAGTGAAATGGACCTGCAGGCAGACATTTCCCCTAGCTCAATCTCACGTGGTTAAGAGCGCAGATGGATCCCAAGACAGGGAGGGAAGTCTGAGCACAGCCTGGTAATTCCCATTCGGAGCACACATCCCACCCCACCGTGGGGAGCAGTGAGGCCTGGACTACTCAGTGGGGTGCCCTCTCTGCAGAAACATGGAGTCAGGGGAAAGGAGATGCTCCCCACCAGCACACAGGAACAACCTACAGAAAGCTGGAAGTTTCCAGGGAACTCAGATTCATCTTCTTAGTAGGTTTTGAAAGTGTCCCCACCCCCTCAGGAGTGACAACAGGCAGTAGTGGGAAGAACATGACCTTGGGGCAGACGGCCTCTTTGAGCCCAGTTCTCCCCTCTGCCACGTGCAGTGAGAGCTCCCACCTCACAGGATTGCTGTGGGAGTCACTGAAGCTGCGTGACCCACTGGCTGGGTTTTAGTGTCCCAGGAAGCCCCTCCATCTCCGGCATACTGGGATAGTTGGTCACCCTGTTGAAAGTACCTGCTACACAGTGGGTGTTTGGGAATTATTCCCCTCCCTCCCTGCTCACACTTCCATTTTGAGAGTGAAAGTTGGAGAATTCCTTAAGCAAGGAGCCTGGGAAGCCCCTCACTCTCTCTCAGGTTCATATTGGAAGCCCCTCTAGGGATGGGCAGGAGAGGGGAGGGGAGCAGGGCGTTTGAACATGGAACAGCCTCTGGAGCCTGGAATAAACAGACTTGCATTTTAGAGGAGTATTCCTGAGGCATCACCTGCAAGAAAGGCCAAGTGGAACCCCCTCCCTGGGACAGAGCTAAGTACATGTTGTTGAGAAAACATCTGGACTTCCTTTAGAGGGTGCCAGGGTGAAGCAAGTGGGCATGCGAACTGGTTCATCAACCATATCACCTTCCCAACCTCTGACCCCACGTGCCCCAAAGCCCTCCTTTCTGCCATTGCAGCCAAGTTTCACATCAGAATCCCCCACCTGCCCTGTGTGGGCACTGTCATGGGTCTCCATGAGGCCAGAATGTCTCTGGAAAATAAGATTCTCTGGGAGGCATCCAGTCATTGTCTAGAAGCCAAGTGGCCTTTCTGATGGAAGTTCCCCACTAGGTAACTTCCCCAAGCCAGTGACTGACTTCGGACAGAGTCGACCAGCTGTCTGTGGGTGTTCTACAGGAGGGGAGCAGGCCTGCATCTTCGCAGCAATGCAGAAGCCTCGTTCAGTTGGAGGCCTCGGCTTCCATGGAGGAAGCCCCTCAGGGGTGGTTGAAGGAGGCCCATTACTGCGTTCATGGTTGGAAAGTTCTAGAAGACCCTATGTAGGTGCCACACAAGAAGGGCATTGTCAAGCTCCACCTTGGGTTTCCTGAGCAACTGGTGGGCTCTCTTTGTGACCATGAGAATGACATAATTAGTAAAGGCCCACTTGCTGCCGAAGCTACGAGTGGAGCTCGAAGCTCCGTTCCAGCTTCTGTGTTGGTCCTCATAGTTGATAGATGTTGTTATTACTGAATCTTGCTTCTCTACTTTTACTTATTGTTTTCCTAGACCTGGTCGGTTATTTCTGTGATATCATAATATTATTATATGTATCTTTGTTAGAAGCCACCTCAGTTTTTTTTTTTTTTTTTTTGAGAAAGGGGGTGACATGATGACGGGTAGAATAAGGCAACACTTCCTTGTCTCTCTGAAATTCTCCATGATGGCTGGGCTTAGTTATACCAAAAGAAGTTTGTTGATCTAAGTCCCGCACTGGAGAAACCCAATCCTACCAGCATCCTGAGTATCGGGAACATAAAACCACAAGCCCTGGAGATAATGTCAAAGGTAGTAAATAGCAGCCCAGCCTTTGCGTTAAAGAAAGCAGCGTTCCAAGCCTGGCTCTGCCTCTTACTAACAGTGAGATGCTGGGTAAATCACGTCTATAGTCTTCTCTACTTTAGCTTTCCCTATCTGTAAAATGGGTATCATATTACCTTGCCCTCCGTCATAGGGCTGAGATGAACCACATCAACAATGCCTGCCGTGGCACCATAATAATCCCGTGACTTTGCATGCAAGCCTCACACATTTCACTAAAGGGCTTATCTCTCTCACCACAGAAGATGCTCACAGTCCTGGGAGGCAAACGTTCTCCCCAGGTGGCAGATGGGGGCACCGAGACTCGGAGGCCCGGTTATGCAGCTGGAAAGTCTGAGTCTGAATCTGAACCCAGGTCCTGCCTCATCAAAGCCCATGTTCTTTTGTGTGTGTGTGTGTGTGAGGAAGACTGGCCCTGGGCTAACATCTGTGCCTATCTTCCTCCACTTTATATGTGGGACGCCGCCACAGCATGGCTTGACAAGTGGTGCATCTGTCCGCGTCCGGGACCCAAACCTGCGAAACCCCGGGCCTCTGAAGCAGAGCACGTGAACTTAACCCCTATGCCACCGGACGGGCCCCAAAGCCCATGTTCTTGACTGCAGAGCTCTATTTCTCCCATTGTAGCTGGGGTACAACGAATGCCGTCTCTGTCATCACCCACGGGGAGCTCTGTGGCCCCGTTGGGGGGTTCTGTAGGGCCTTTGCTGCTTCTCCTGCCTGAGGACAGCCTGGGCCTCCTGGATCTCCAACAAGACAGTAGGGCCACCCCCCTCCCTCCTCAGCCCCATGCAGCCCAACAGGGCAGAAGGCTGCACTGATTCTTTAACTAGGAAGGCTACCCATAAGCCTCGGGTCTAGCCAAACAGCAGGAGGTGTCGGGA
This sequence comes from Tapirus indicus, assembly GCA_031878705.1. NCBI lineage: Eukaryota > Metazoa > Chordata > Mammalia > Perissodactyla > Tapiridae > Tapirus > Tapirus indicus. Next base: position 81,346,308 of record CM062921.1, read on the forward strand.
GCAAGGGCAGACGCTGAGAAGGCCTCAGCCCAGGCTAAGCCAGGGCTTATAGCAGGACTAGAAAGTGAAATTCCCCAGCCCCCTGCGCAGGAGTGCAGAAAGAAGAGGCCCTACTAGGCCCCAAAGAAGGAACACAAAACCGGGAGGGGCGGCCATGACTCCAGGTCCAGCCTTATGCCTCCAGGGAAGCCTCGCCAATGGCAGGCAAGACGCTCAGGCCTCTGTTGAATTTCTGGCCTCCAGGGACCCGGCTTTGCCACTGTGTGTGGAGTTAGTCATAGCCCGTCACTTGTAATGAAGCAAAATGACCAACAGACATCTCCACCCAGCAAGGCCTCCTCCTGAAGCCCCAGGGAGCCCCCTGACGTGGGCCCACTCAGCCCTGGCACTCCCAGCAGGGCTCTGCCCAGCCACCCAGGGGTGCGCATATGGACGTGTCCAGGGCAAGACCCAGCGTCTGCTTCATGGCCCGGCTTGCGGCTATTGATCAGCTCAATAAAAACCCAGACGACTTCTCACCAGTGTCTCATGGAAGCCGAGTCACGTCTCTCAAGACCCTCAGAGGTTCTCCCTACATTGGCCACAGGCAGGGCATGGATAAGGGGCGGGGCTCACCCCAGAGGCCCATGGCCAGAAATTTGGGACACATTGCTCCACAGATCGACCCTCGCTTTCCATACTTGAATGCCAGTCCCACAATTCTCGGCTTCTCATTATAGTAATAGTTCATATGTCTGCAGCTCGTTAAAGTTTATGCCATGCCTCATATCCTCTCCCCAACCTGTGAGGAGGCGTTACTATTCCATTTTACAGAGGAGGAAGCAGAGACTCGGGGAGGCCAAGTGATGGATCCAGGTCAGCGGGCCTCCAGCCGGCTCTTGCACGTGTGGACGAGGGCGTCTGTGTAAGGACCCGGTGCCCCACGTGGACTCCCAACATCTCAACCTGTGATCCCTCTGCCACTGCCAGCTGTTTCTCTAGTTTCCAGGCTGAATGACAATGCTCCCTCCCCCTCCCTTCCATGAAGGCGAGGTCTGGGGAAGTGCCCAGGATGAATGTGATGTGCAGAACCCAGCTTACCTGCATGGGGTCTGGGATCTGGGGCACGGCCCTTCCTGTGTGGGGTTCAGGGCTCTTGGATGTCCCTTCACATGCCACTCATTTTCTCATCCGGGTGAGAATGGTCTGGACCGATGCTTGGCCCCTGGGTGACTCACTGCAGACTCAGAGACACAGGATGGGCATGTTTCTCCTGGGGCTGGGTCCAAATCCTGGCTGTTCCCTGCTCACCCTCCGAGATGCCTTTGGGGAATCACCTAACTTCTGAGCCTATTTCCTCACCTATAAAACAGGGGGAACTGCAGAGATGCTGTGGGACTCAATGAGATGCGGAGGGGGTGAAGGCACGTCATGTGTGCTGGGCACAAACTCACACTGGGGCTTGTGCCCAGGTCCTCCCGTGAGGGGCCTCAGCAGCTCGAGCACAAAGATGGGGCCAGCGCCATAGTGGGCTGGGGTTGCCCAGGCCTCCCCCCACACACCACGTCAGTGTCCCCAGCCCCAGCCTCCTTGGGACAACCGAGCAGCCGGGGCCTCCAAGTGCAGTGCAGACCCACAAAGGCATGTCCAGTGAGCAGCGCTGTGAAGCCACCACTTTGTCAGGAGGGAGACCTGGCTGCGATCTAGACAGCATGAATGTGTCATTGGAAACAGATGGCCCAGACCAAAATATCCTTTCCCATTTCTGCCAGGCTCCCTGGGCCTTTGAGACAGTCCTCCAGGACAGTGCAGGCCATACAGGGCTGGGGCACAAACAGCTCTCAGAGGTGCAGCTGAAGCCCATGCAGGCCACCCAGCTTCAGCCTACAGGGAGCCCCACCCTCCCCTACCGTGTCCTGACCCCCGGCTCTGTGACCCCGAGCAAGTTCTTTAACTGTTCTGTGTCTCAGTCCTCTCTCTAGAGATGGAGACAGCAAGAGCACTGACCCCCCGAGGATTAAGCTGTGAGGATTAAGTGAAGCAATCAGAACAGCTCCTTCCGTACCTGGTAAACCAGCGCTCAACACAGAGCCTCAGTTGACGGTATCGTCTCCCTCCCTGTGGGGCCTGACTCAGCCCCCAGTCTCCATCTGATGAGCCTGTGCTGTGTGCCAGGCAGTGCCAGGTGAGGGGAGAGAAACGAGGGGGCCCCAGTCAAAGGGGGCAGACAAGTAACTGACCAAGACTCTGCTGTGAGCAGACTTGTGGCAGAGCCGACATCACCGCCATGGTGCCCTGACACGGGCTGGCGCACAGGGGAGGGCGTTATGGCCCAGGCATTGACGGCTAAGGCAGTCTTCATAAGGCTGAATTGATGTCTTAAAGTTGCACCACCTCCTCAGCATGTTGCCCCCTAAAAAGTGAAGCCTTGTAGTCACAAAAGCAGGCCTCCCAAATGGTGGTGTCTTAGGCTGGGGAGGACAGGCAGGGAGATGCCCGTGGGTCAGGTCCTTCTCCTGCCCCTCTTATGCCACACCCAGTGGGGACACAGAGCAATGTGAGGTTGACCCTGGCCATGGAGACTGAGCCTGTCAGGTTTCCACCAAACTCACATCCACCTGTGTTGGGGGAGGGCTTGGGACTGAGGCCCAGAGCCCCTCCACACTGCCACTTCCAAGCCCCTCCCTTGGCCTCAGAGGCCCATATTAGGCTGTCCAGGCTCCTCCACTACCTCTTACTTGCCATCTGCCTCCTCACGTGTGCACACGCGTGCGCACACACACACACACGCTATCACATCCCTGGGAATCCCTCAGCCGTGTTGTCAGTGAGCGTATGCCTCAGGCAGCCTAAGTGGCAAAGGGGCTCTGGGCCAGCCTGGCTCCTCACTCCCTCTCCAGGAGGTGGGAATATGGTCCACAGTGAGGGCCGTGGGCTCTAGCCTGACCGTTATCTTCCTACTTTGAAGACTGATCTGGCCGCTAGCTCAGTGATGGCTACGCGCCTCAGGCCTGGCCACACTGCTCCTGCCATCTTTGCTGCTGGCCTCTCCATGTCTGCCTTGTTACCTCCCCAGCTGCAACCTCAAAAGGAAGTGGTTCTTGGGGTCCTCCAGGCAGTCAGGTCTTCTCCAGAACAGGGACAGAGGGCCAGAACCTTCCCCTGGCGTGTGGGTAGCTGGGATGAACATGCTACACTCAGCTCAACAGCCATCCATCCTTCCATCTGTTCTCCCCACTCACCTTCTCTGAGGCCCCTCAGGTGCCGGGTGCCGGGAATGCCTGGGTCCCAGCCCTGCCAGGTTTTCCCAGCTGGGTTCTCTGGGAAGCAGGCTCTGAGGTGGAGTTAGGAGTGTGAAAGATTGACTGGGGATTAGCACCTCTGCAGAAGAGGCAGAGCACAGGATTGGGCAGCGAGTGGTCGGGCTGTGAAGCAGATGTGACTAAGTCTCTGCCAGGCCCAGAGAGCTCTGGAGCAGAGACTAGCAGTTAGAGGAGACCCCACTGGGAGGGAAGAGCTATGCCCTGGTACCACCGCCTTGCTCAGTCGTGAAGGGGTCTGCCCCAGGATGAGTGTGCCTAGGCTAGGAAGCAGCCAAGGCCATCAGCTAGCCACACCTCTGGCAGCTGGGCAGCAGCAAGCCCTCTCTTAAAGGGGGAACTGCAGTGTCCCTCAGAGCTTGCCATGGTGGCCCCACAATGGACGGCGAGATGCAGTTATGACAGAGCCTCGTTCCCAGGAGCCGATGGGCTGAGGCACTGAGAAGATGCCAGAGGCACCTTTCCTGGGGGTACAGGGAGGCTTGCTGAGAGTGGCAGCTAAGATCTGGGCTAAATGGTGAGTGACAGCCCAGCGGGGAAGGCAACAAGGCCACTGGCCTGGGGTCCATGAGTACAGGGTCACGAGATGGTAGCCAGTCACGTTGAAGGCCTTGGGTTGTGGCTGCAGGACTGTTCTGGAGCCCAGACCCTGGTCCTTTCCAGGAGGCTGCCATGAGCTGTCTTGTCCAGGCTTTTCTATTCAGCCTGAAACCATAAGAGCCTGGGGCTGTCCCAAGCTCACTTCCTTTCCATCCCCATCATCTTTATTGGGAGCATAGGACCAGAACACGCTGGACCCACACCGGGGCTCTTGTTTCCTGCGAACAGCCTCGGCCTTGTCTGCCCGGTCTGGCCTGGGGGTGCTGGTTACAGAGGCAGGGCTGGCGACGGGCTGAGTTACCAGTTAAACCAAAACCACTCCGTTAATGCGCAGCAGGAGGAGCTATTGTTTTTGGCCTCGGGAGCCGGCTCAAAAGCCAGGGTTGATTTTGGTCATATTTAGCCATGAAATACCCATGTGCTTGAGTTCTGCAGGCCCAGTTTGGGGGAGCACAGAGTATGAGGGTGGGCCCTGAGGGGCAGAGTGAGGAAGGCTGGGGAGGAAGCAGCACCCTGGAGGGCTGGAACGTCAGGGTACATCCAGCGTCTCAAAGAAAATCCTCCTCATCACCCTTCCCCAAAGTGTTATCAGGCCCAGGCCTGGCCCCAAACTGTGAACAGGAACACTTCAACCCTGAGATCCACTGGCCCTGGCACAGCCAGACATCTACACAGCTACTGCTTTTCCCTTTAATTTGATTACCCCTGGGTGCCCACAATGCTGGGGCAAGAGTTATTTTCAAACAAGAATCTCCTTTGTTTGCTGAGCACGAGCTTCCATTCCATCAGAAAAAAATATAGGGTTCCTTCCATCAAATTTTTCTTAGAAACCTGGCCTCTATTTGAAGGCAAAAGCATCTTAAGAAATTGAGATCCCTGACTCTCCCTTGCTCTGCCTGCAATGGGTCCCCAGCATCGCCTCACACTCTACTATGTGTACACATCCCCCAGGGGCCGTGTCAACACACACATTTGGTTTGGGACCCTAGGGTGGGGCTGAGACCCTGCACATGTAACAAGCTCCCTGGTGGTGACCACACAGCTGCTCTGCGGGCCGCACAGTAGCAAGGGTCAAGGATCTCACCAGAACGCTGCTCTCCAGGGGGTCCTCTGCTCAGACCCCCAGAGCCCAAAGTCTTCACAGCACTCCTGGTAGAGCCACTAGACCCTCCCAGCCTGGCCACGCAGAGAGCATCGGCAGGCCATGATCCAGAGTGTGCTAGGAAGGGAACATCCACCTCTAGACCTCCCAGACCACAGGAGACCTCAGAGTGGACAAGGCGACCTAGGGAGGGGAGAGGTCCAGGAGAGAAGATGGGCCAGGTTGAGAGCTGGAGGAGACCCAACGTCTAAGTCACCAGCAGAGAAAGGAGCCCGCAAAGGACATGGAGAAGGAGCGCCAGGAGGGGGAGGAGAACCAGGGGTGAAGTGTTTCACTGAAAACCTGGAGGAAGTGGCCTGCACGCTCCAGTGTTGCAGAGAAATCACGAGAACTAGAGGCTGAAAGGTGTCCTCTGGGTTGGGATCAACAACAAGGCACCCAGCTCGTGGGGCTGCAGCCCTCACCCCTAAATTTGGTCAAAAAAGGGAATGAGTCGAAGCAGTAATTGAGGGGCATGGGGAAAATTGGGGCTCTTTTCTTTGTAAGAAGGAAGAGTGCAGCAGAAACCAGCAAAGAAAGGGTAAGCAGAGGGGATGACAGGAGCAAAGATGGGCCATCAAAGAGCAAAGCCCCAGAAGGCACGGGTGCAGGGATGTGTGGAGGAGACAGTCGGAGGAGAGCCCTGCTGCCATCACAGCAGCAGGATAGGAGGTGAAGCCACCTGCTGAGAGTGAAAGGGAAGTTTGGAAGTAGCCATGGTAGAGAATGGGGTTCCGATGGCTCTGGTGCGCTCACACTGGTGGTCTGATTTTCTCCAGCAGCACTGAACAGCCCAGATATAATCTCTGAGAAAGGGACAGTGGGTCAGTCCATGGCTGGGGTGTTGCCAGAGGGACTCATTTCAAGGAGAGCAATGCAGGAGATGTGAAGATTCCTGCAAGGCTGCAGTGGTGCTGCATGGACTCGATGTAGGAGGGGAGCAGATGAAGGCAGGAGGAAGCCCAGAGGGAGGGAGAAAGCAGAAGGAGCAGTGGTCTTGGACATCCAATGGTAGAGCCACTATGTTTCCAGATGGATGGATTGAGACAGTTATAAGGAAGGAAGTTATGGAGAAAGGGAGACTATTTAGTTCTGGGTGATACATAAGAGGGTAGTGGAGGAACAATTACAATCATTAGAGGTGATCAAGTAGGGAACTGGAGGTTAGGATGGTGGGCCATCACCCCCAAAGGTGGCCACCTAGGATAATGACTACTGAACCCCTCGACTCAGTGGAGACCCACCCAGCACCCTGTTCCTGGGATGTGGTCCCATAGAAAATCACATTCTCAGGGCAGCACTCTCCTCTTGCTGATGAAAAGCCAAGTGTGTGGCGGTGACATCTGAGACCCAGTCCTCCACTAATGGGGAGAGGCCCAGGGCTGGACCTACAGTCAGAAGAAAGGCACTGTCATTTCCGGGAGATGCTCTAGGGTGGCAGCCTTGCCTTCCCAGGCAAGGGCTGTAACTGAGTGCTGCCCTTGTCCCTCCAAATGACCCAGCAACAGAGGAGCCACCAGCATGCACAAGGCAAATGTGAGCTGAGAAATGGCACAGGGCTTTAGAGCAGCTGTTGTTTCAGAAAGAAACACAGAGAACACAGAGCAGGCAAGTGCAGCTCTCCTGAAGGGAGGGAGTCCTATTTTTTTTTTCCTGCGAAAGAACCTGATAATTTATGTCCCCTAAACTGACCTTAAGTGCCACCATTAGTTCCCACTCAAATCTATGCTATGTAAGCGTTGCATATATTATCTCATTTAATCTTCATGCCAACCCTGAACTTGAAAAATGTGAACTAGATTACGTGTATTTCTATGTGGACAGCTTTGTTTACCCAAATAGAAAAACACATAAGGACTCCAGCAGAGAAATCAGTTTACCAGCGCCCTTTCTCAGCCAAACACCCGTTTGAGTGGGGCATCTTGATACCCCCATGCAAAAGAATGAATTTGAACCCCCACTTCACATCATCTACAAAAATTAACTCAAATTTGATCAATGACCTAAATTTAAGAGCTAAAACTGTTAAACTCTTAGAAGAAAACACAGGGATAAATTTCCACGATCTTGGATTTGGCAAAGGATTCTTAGATATGATATCAAAAGCACAAACAACAAGAGAAAAATTAGATAAATTGGACTTTATAAAAATTTAAAAATTTTGCGTATCTGAGGGCGTGATCAAGAATGTGAAAAGACAACCTATGGAATGGGAGAAAATATTCACAAATCACATATTTGATAAAGGTCTAGTATCCAGAATATATAAAGAACTCTTACAACTCAATAATAAAAAGACAAACAACCTAATTTAAAAACAGCCAAAGGATCTGAGTAGATATTTCTCCAAGGAAGACACACAAATGGCCAATAAGCACATGAAAGATGCTTGACATCATTAGCCGTTAGGGAAATGCAAATCAAAACCACAATGAGATACTACTTCACACCTACTAGGATGGCTATAATCGAAAAGTCAAACGATAATGAGGGTTGGCAAGAATGCATAGAAATTGAAACTCTTATACACTGCTGATGGGAATGTAAAATGGTGCAGCTGCTTCGGAGAAAACTTTGGCAGTTCCTCGAAAAATTAAACAGAGAATTACCATACAACACAGCTATTCCACTCTTAGGCATGTACCCAAGAGAAATAAAAGCATCTACCCACACAAAATCTTGTACATGAATGTTTCTAGCAGCATTCATGATAGCCAAAAGATGGAAACTACCTAAATGTCCTTCAATGGATGAATGAAGAAACAAATTGTGGTTTACTTGTACCACAGAATAGTATTCAGCCATAAAAAAGAAATGAAGTACTGATCCATGGTATAACTTGGATAAATCTCATAAACATTATACTCCATGGTATAACTTGGATAAATCTCATAAACATTATACTAAGTGAAAGAAACCAGACATGAAAGGTCATATACTATATGTCTCCGTTTGTACGATATATCCAGAATAGGCAAATCCATAGAGACAGAAAGCCGATTAGTGGTTTCCAGGGTGTGGGAGGAGGGGTGATTACACTATGATTACATAGTGAGTATGCAGTGTTTTGTGGGATAATGAAAGTCTTTTGAAGCTAGAGAGAGCTGATGCTTGCTCAGCATTGTGAATACACAAAACATCACTGAACCGTACACTTTAAAATGGTTAACTGTATATTATGTGAAATTCACCTGTCAGTGGCATGGGGAGGAACGGCATGGAGATGGAAAGGATGAGCCAAGTCTAAAAGGGGCATCAAAGCTCACATACCCCACCAGCTAGCTTTGGGCTGTGGGCAGATGGACTCTGGCTGCAGGTGAAGAAAGTCAAGGCAAGCCCTGGTCAATTCTCCAGGGCGTGGTGGTGAGTGAAACCTCAAGTCAGTGCCTGGCACCCTCTACCATCAGTGGCTACCTGGTCACCAAGGTGACCAAACTTAGCTCTGACAGTGCTGTGGCCCCAGGCCCGGGGGTTTAGGGAAGAATATCAAGGTAGAGATATCAAGGGAGCTCACAGCTGGGAGGAGAAAGGACACATTCCTTATTCTTCCTTAAACTGAACCCTTTGTTGCCTCCTTCCCCAAGGTTAAATGTATTCTCCTAATTAATGTTCAATCCACTACAGATCTTCTAGACTCCTGAAATTTTAGAACTGAAAGTCTCTCTGAGACCATCTTGTCTGATTCTTCTCTTTAATGATGAGAAAAGCGAGGCCCAGAAAGGAGTTAGGAACAAAAACATGACGAGAACTATGTATATTGTCATCCAGGCCATCCCATATTTATTGACACATGAGTCACTGCTTCAAGGGCAGCAGAAATAAAGGATGCTGGAAAGAAGGAACAAGGTTCCAGGATGGTGCGATGATAAGAAAAATGTCAAGAAAATTCTTCAACTAGCAGGAAAGGGCAAGTATGACATAGGCAAGCATTTCCCGCATGTCCCCTCCACAGGCTGGCTCAGGGCTCCGAGGGGAGGGAGGCAGGGCAAGCGCACAGTGAGGGAATCAGGACGCTGAGTTCAAGCTCTAGGTCTGCAAGTCACCACTGACATTGTACCAGCTGAGCTGCTCAACTCATTTCTGCTTCTCAGCTCTCCTTGGTCACCTGGGAAGAAGTGGGCCAGCAACGTAAGGCCACATTCAGGTTAAAGAGTGACCTCAAAGGCTGTGCCAACCTCACCCTCATCATCACAGAGGCCAGGAACAGGTTGATGGCATGGAGGGAGCCAGACCATGTCCTCAGGGAGAGACAGAGGAGCCATCACTATGGTCATTTTCTGGTCCCCTCCCTCCTGCTCCTATACTGCTCCCCCCAAGACTGACTCCTCTCCACACCATGGCACCAAGCGTGGAACCACCCCGCAGACACCCGCACCTCCCAGCTCTTGCCGAGAGCAGCCAGCTGGCCACCAAGGTGTTTTTCCCTACAGCTGGGGCCCGCCGTGCCTGTTCTGGCGGGAGGTGACTCACCACTGGCAGGCCTCTGGCCGGCGTTATTTTGAGATCCGGCTCCGTGATGGGCTGATGTGACAGCTCTGTTCACTCAGACCCCTTTGATTTGTGACTCTCTCTTTGTGGTTTGTGGGGGATGCTCAGGCCCTGCTGTTTCTGGGCCCCGGCATCCCCTCGGCTGGGCAGGCTGAACCAGCTGCAGTGGGGGTGGCAGACAGAGCAGCAGGGCCTAGGGCTGAGCAGCTGCTGGCTTGGGCAGCTCAGGCTTCACTTCCAGGCAGCGTGGGGCTGACTGGGTGGTCGTGGAAGAATGATAAGTGCCTGCTCAGAGCCAGTTATGAATGGCCAGAATGCAAACCACAGCGCTGGACAAGGGCTGCCCTGCTGTGCTTGGGCCTGGGCCCAGAGCTCTGTATAGGATCTGTGAGGCTGGGGTGGACCCGAGAGAAGCCACCCGGGACTCGTGGGGCAACCAGCCCTTGGGAAAGAATACTGGGGGGCTGGGAGGGTTCCGCTAGCCAGAAAAGACTCCAGGCCTGTCAGATGAGGTCTGTGGGACCCCACTTGTGGTCCCTAACTTCAAGGCATGCAGTGTTCCAGAGGAGAAAGAGTGTCAGAGCCACGGACAACTGGGTTAAAATCACAGCTCTACTCCTGGCTGGTGCTAAGATCCCAGGCGAATCACTTAACCTTGAATCTCTCACCTGTAAAATGGAGTTATAAGACCCACCTCTCTGAGCTGTGAAAGGTTTAACCAAGCTATAACACATACAGATGTGCTCAGCATTGTATCTGCTCGGTAAATGTAGTCACACACACACACACAGCCCATCCACCTCCAGCTGCCAGCCTTCCTCTATCCATGGGGAAGGGATGGCTCGTTCTCAGTTGCTGCCTGGCCAGGTGTCCCCTCCATCTTCATGGTTCCATGAAGCCTTCCTAAGATTGATGTGTTCCCAAGTCAATGAGGGCCAGTTTCCAGCCACCCGACTGGGGACAGCTGAATTCAGCACATACTTCCCCCTCACTGCTGACTCCCAATGCCAACCTAGCAGACATTTAAGTCAACAGGGCCTTGCTTGGCTGCTGAAAATTTTGTGGTCACAGCTATTCCTTCTAGCTAGACAGTCAGCTGCCACTGGGCAAAGCCATCTACAGAAAAGAAAAAGTGTAGACCCCAAATCAAGGCTTGCTGAAGGAAAGGAGGAGAAGGAGGGAACCAAGGAACTTCACAGATCCAGCAAGATGCAACTTGCCCCAGAATTTCAGGGTCTCAGCCCCGAGGGCTCCACGACCTAGAAGAGATCTAGACAAGAGTCAGATCTTATGATGCAAATGTCTGGGCTGGAAGAGATCTTATGGGTCATCCTGCCCGAGCCCAATGCAATGACACACGTCCACATTGACAGCTGGAGCAGCTTCCATGGGGACCTCACCAGGGACAGGTGTTCACTCCCCTTTGGGCAGCTCACTGTGTCAACAGGGCCTCCAAATAGTGAAAAACCCCGCCCCATGTAGCTTATAGCAATTGCACCTTATTCCACTGTCTTGGGCCACACAACACAGATCTGATCCTTGGTCCTCAAGACAAGCTGATGACTCTGCAGCTTCCGTGAGTCTTCTCATCCCCAGAAAAAACTACAAACCATCGACCCACCTTTCCTTTCAGGGTATGGTTCCAATAGCCCCATTCTCTTCTGCTGTCACTAGCAAAGACCAAATGCACCAGCTTCACACTGGAATAGGAGGGCTCCAAGGAGGCCTCCAGGGGACCAATGCTTAGAACCCTCCCTGGGCTGCCTCCCCTTGAGGACCTTTTAAAGGCCTGGGGGCTGGGGTGCTGTCTTTGGTCCTACGTGGGGCTGGGCGTTGACCTGGGTGTCTGGGAGCCTCACCTTCACCCCCGACTGTGGCAGCTTTGACCCTGGAACTCTCAGCTTTTCCATCAGAATTCAGAGGGCAATAATAGTAACTGTTTGCTTGTAAAGTGCCTGGAGCTCAGAGGAGAAAAGGTGTCAGCCGAGTGTGAAATGTTATTCCTGGCACAGGACAGAGAATGGAATGGAAAATCACCAGCAGAAAGTGGGAACACAGAGGAAGCCATTTGTCAGCTCCTCTGAACAAATGAATACAGGAAAGGGGGTCTCCTCTGTGCAGTGAGGCACACCCCAGGTCAGCCGGAGGGGCTGGAGGAGAGGCAGGTGAACCCGGAGGAAGTGCCCTGCTTTCCGACGTCAACACTACTAGACTCATTTCCTTTGGTAGCTGTGCCTTCGTCCTGAAGACCTGCTCTTCACTGCAGATTAGAGGAGGCTGCCAGCCCATCACAGGAAGCCAGAGCCCCCAAGCAGCCGGTTGAATCAGAGAAGAAGCCTCTGGAGAAAAGGGCCACTGTACCCACCATCTGGAAGAACAAACATGGTTTTCAAACAGGGATGCTCCAGGCAGATGGAGCAAGTCAGCATGTGCGACATGAGGACTGAAAGGGCAGGCAGTGGAATAGACTCCCATGGACATACAGATAATCCAGTGAGCAAAAGAAACTTCAAAAAACTCTAATTAGTACTCTCAGAAATTCAGGAAGATTGTAAATTCATAAAAGAACATTCTGGGAAGAAAGCATCTTCTTAGGGATTTTAAATGCGATCCACCATTCTGTGTCCCCAAAATAATCATCAGTAAATGAACCAAAAGGTAAAGTCAAGGAAATCCGCCAGAACATAGAGCAGAAAGACAAGGAGAAGGAACTCCAGATTAAACTGACCCATCTTTTCTATTAGGATGAATGAAAAAAATACCATGTAACATTGTAAAACAAAAAGGATAAAGAGAAAATCATAAACACTGAGAGAGTAAACAGAATCACCTATAAATGAGTAAGAATCAGACTGGTGTTTTGTTAACAACAATTGTTGGAAAAATGGGAGATTTCAACACATACTATGTTCCTAGATAGGAAGACTTAATATTATAAGGATACCAATCTTCTCCAAATTAACCCAAATATCAGATTATTGTCCCTGACTCCCGACAGCTAAAGCTTGTGTATGGACAGTTAGAGACTCCCACTGAGGACTTTGAATCTGAAATCAGTACTGCAAAGAGTCGGGGGACCGTTCAGAAGTCACGCTAGTGGTGATGGTGATCAGGGTGGTGATGGTGGTGCTGGTGGCATTGGAGCTGATGGCAGCGGGGATGATGCTGTGGTGACGCGGATGGTGGTGGTGGTGATGGTGGATTGGCAGCATCCAGTAGCCAGGGTCTAGTGGAGACAATGGCAGCAGAATCAACAGAACAGATTCTTGGCAGCAGGCATCCAGGGGCAAGGTCACCAGTGACACCAGACTAGCCTCGGAGGAATGGTTAAACAAACTATGGAAAACACAGGAGGAATTAAATTTATCTCTACTAATCTAGAAGACTCCTTGGTTTATTGTTTAGTGGGGAAAAAAAACAATTACAAAACAATCTATATGGTATGACAATTTCCCTTTAAAAATGTTTTTAAAAATTGTAAGGCCGTGGCTACGATCACATTTTACTTATACACCCCCATAACAAGTAATATTGTATGACAAACATGTTTTACTTTTGCAATTTCTCATCAAAACTAAACGTAGAAAGGAATTGGAGTCAACAGGAGTATCCTTTTAGGGATGCCACCATGAGTGTTTCATCATTTTCACGTGTCATTGTGAACCTGCTGGGGTACTAGGCTGGGTGTGGGCCAGACTTCTGCTGTGTCCTACACCCTCCTGCAGGGGTAGGTGAAGGAGGCTGAAGGGGTGCCCGGTTTTATCTTATGGCTTCAAAAAAATTCCTTTGGAGTCTAGGTCAAGCTAATGGGAGAAACACTGAAAAGAGTAATGGTTACCGTGCTTAAGAACTGCCCGGGTCCCTTAATGTTCCATCATGGGAGTGAAATTAACTGGAAGGAAAGCTCCCATTGCAATAAACGGAATCACAGACAGATGAAAGATGTTTGTTTGACCCAGTAAGTACGATATACTGTGCCCTCAGCACATCCTGATGGAATAGTACTAGGGGGCTGCCTGTATTTTGCAGCCTGACATCTCTTTGATTTATGGAGCCAAAGTAAATGACAGACAGGGCCAATAAAAATTCTTTAGAGATTCAGCCTTACTTTCCATTCCATTTTGTAGAAAAGGTGAAAGGATGTGCATGCCTGTAATGGAACTGGGTGAAACTCATGAACAACCAGTGGGGCATTCGTTCTTCAGTGTCAGGGGCATTTCTGTCATCTGAAGGGGACTTCCATACAGGGCAGGTCCCATAGCAGGAGCATAGCTCCATCTGGGGGAGGCTTGAGCTAGATAAACATTTTGTCCACTGCTGGGAGTTTGCTGGGCAGGCTCAGGGGGACCAGTGGAGCTGGCTTGTCCAGGAGCTGGTTCCTGAAAAATGATACACAGCTCCTGTTCCCACTGGGTCAGCTTGCCTTTCAAAAGAACCTGGAGGAGAATGTACTTAAGAGAAGTGAGTGTTTTCACAAGTGAGTGATCTGATCCCTTCCTAAGCTGAACACTCGCACAAAGCCTGAGGGGAAACACCCGCTGAAAGTCATGGGATGTAGGGGGCTTGGATGTGAGATGGATTTGGGTTCAAACCATACCTTTGAGCAACTTAGGGTAAGTCACTTCTCTGAACCTTGTTTTCCTCTTCTATTAAATGGGCGTGATACCATCTTCTTCATAGGACTGGTGTATGTATTAAATGACATGATGTGCTAGTTTCCTAGGACTGCCATAACAGAGTGCCACGAACTGGGGGCTTGAACAACAGAAATGTCTTGTCTTGCAGTTCTGTCAAGGGAAGCCTGAGCTAGATAGGGGCCTGAGGCTTTATCTCAAGAGGCTAGACGTTTGAAATCCAGGTGTCAGAAGGTTGAGTTCCTCCTGAGGGCTGTGAGGGAGGATCTGTTCCATGCCTCTCCTCTGGCTTCTGGTAGTTTCCTGTCAATCTTTGATGTTTGTTGGCTTGTAGAAGAATAATCCCCATCTCTGTCTTCATTTTCACCTGGTGTTCTCCCTGTGTGTGTATCTGTCTCCACATTTCCCCTTTTTTGTAAGGACAAAGGTGTATTGGATTAGGGACCCACTTAGTAACCTCATCTTAACTAATTATGTCTACAATGACTCTATTTCCAGATAAGGTCACATTCTGAGGTACTAGAGGTTAGGACTCCAGCATATCAATTTCTGGAGGCCACAATTCAACCTATAACAGGTGATATATTTAAAATGACTGGCATATCGCAGTTCCTCAATAAATAGTATTTACCTTTGTTCGTAAAGTCCCTCTTGTCATCATCTGGGTTTAAGGAGGCAATGAAGGTGGGAAAGAGACCCTCTTGTCTGAGGCGGCTTGTCCAGGTCAGGAGATACCCACCCCACTCCACTCCTGCCCTGCTCACGTGCCCCTCAGTGAGGCCGTCCTGGTGTTCTGCCTCCTTGGGAGGCAGCAGCATCTATCCTGAGCCCCAGAAGCTCCCGTCTGCTGTGGTCTGCTGGTATACCAACACTTTGCCAACACACGTTCTGACTTGGGAACATATCTCTCTCTCTCCTCGTCATGTCGCCATGCTGTGATTGCTGAGAGCCAAGATCCGCCACTCCATCACTGTGCGCTTCCAACCTAGCCAGGGTCTGTCAGGGAGCAGTCTGGAGTGAGGGTTTGGAGGATGCAGGAATGAAGGACCAGCCGCTTCAATAACAAGGTGAAACCTGTTCAAACGTCTGCTCCCCAGGCATCCCTCCCTAGAACCTCCCTCAGTCAGGTACAAAGGGATCATGTACAAGGAATCGTGTTGGATGATGATCCGAAACCTGTTAAAGTTCTTTGCTGCTCAAAAGGGACACAAAGACAAAAGTGTGCAGAACAGGGTCCACCCTAACCTTGATTCCCCTGGGAAATAGCAGTAGGACATCAGCAACTCTTCACACAGCAGAATGCCTGAGAGAGTCCTGGGCTCAGAAGGCCAGGGATGAAGCCCTGGCTCCTACTCTATTTACCCGTCTAACTGCCAACGTATCACTACATCTCAGAGCCTCCAGGTCTGAATCTTAAACACTGGGTTAAGGATGACACCTCTTGCTATAAGGACTGAGGAAAAAGTGTGCAAAGAGTTGTAAAGTGCAGGGTTTGAATGAACATCTTTACAGGGGCATTTCTGCAACATGCAGACTCCACGATACACACCAAGAGAAGCTTCCAAGTTGTCCTCAGAGGAAACCCCAAAGACACTTTGCATCACTGAGCACTGTGAGAGATTTTCTCATCCTGCATTTTATTCAGTGATGTTATGGACTGAATGTTTGTGTCCCCGCAAATTTGTTAAGTTGAAGCCCCAACTCCCAATGTGATAGTATCTGGAGATGGGACCTTTGAGAGGTAACTAAGGTAAGATGAGGTGATGAGGCTGCGGTCTCATGGTGGGATTACTGCCTTTATAAGTATAGACACCAGAGCTAGTACATGCGTGCTCTCTCTCGCTCTTTCGTTCTCTCTCTCTCTGTCATGTGAGGACACAGGGAGAAGGCAGCCATCTATAAGCCAGGAAGAAGGTTCTCACCAGAATCTGACCATGTAGCACCTTGATCTCAGATTTCTACCCTCCCAAACTGTGATAAAATAAATGTCTGTTGTTTAAGCCACGGAGTCTATGGTATTTGGTA
Source organism: Tapirus indicus (assembly GCA_031878705.1). Taxonomy (NCBI): domain Eukaryota; kingdom Metazoa; phylum Chordata; class Mammalia; order Perissodactyla; family Tapiridae; genus Tapirus; species Tapirus indicus. The sequence goes on from CM062921.1 coordinate 81,362,495, forward strand.
ATGGCTACCTGAGCTGACTAATACAAGTAAGAAACTATTTCAGTTTCACCTTATTAGGAATTCATTGACTATTTCTTATAATGTTCAAACGTATTTAACAGCATTGAGAAAAAATGTAATTCTCTTTAGGGAATAGCTAAGAGAGAAAATAAAACAGCTATTTTTGAATTTAATAGTTGAGCTGTTTGATATGGCAGCCACTAGCCACTATGGTTACTGAGCACTTGAAATGTGGCTAGTCCAAATTGAGATGTGCTGTAAGTCTAAATTACACAATGGATTTCAAAGACTTATTACCAAAAAAGAATGTAAAATTAGTAATTTTTATATGGATTACAAGTTAATATTTTGGATCCGTTGAGTTAAAAAAAATATATTACTGAAATTGTTACCTGGTTTTCCCTTTTGTAACATGGCTATGAGAAAACATAAAATTACATATTTGGCTTATATTTATGGCTCACATTCTATTTCCATTGGACAGCACTGGTCTAAAGTCTGAAGCAGTAGACAAAGCATGGGCTTTTGAGTCAACAGCTGTGTACTCCAATCCAAACTCTGTCATTACCAACTTTGTCAACAGGGCAAATGATTTAACCTCTATGACCCTCAGATTGCCCTTATGTGAAATGGAGGTAAGGGTATATTTCACAAGGTTGTGGTGAGGATTAGGTGGAATCAGGTGTGGAGAATCCCTAGCAGGAGTTTGTTACCTAGTAGAAACTTAATAAATGTTCCTTTCCAACCCCCTAGTTAGTATGAAGAGAAAACCACGCTGTCAACACTTCTTAATCAACACCAGCTGTAGGGTTAGTGGCTTTGCAAAGATGGAGTTCTGAGCAAGCACAGTGAGCGAGAGGAAGCTAAACCACAGAGAGAAAGTCCTCAATGTTATTCTGTATGAAAAGTTTAGAGTCTGGGAGAGAAAAGTCTTTATTTGAATTTCTCTGCTTGTATTTCTTTAAAGCTTGCTTTAAAATGTAGAATTTGCCCTTGATAAGTAGAGAATTGTGATGTATCAATATCAGAGCTGTGATATAAAGAAGCCACAGCTGCACGGAGCATGTTCAACTCCTGTCCTCCCCGTCCTTCACACGTACGTAGAACCTCTGGGTAGTGCTCTCATCTCCCAGTTCACAGGCATTGCTCTGCCTGGCAGGAGCTCCAGGAACTACACATTATGACACCCATGTAGACTTGTCAGGGATAACCAGTCTCATAGAGCCGGTCTTGTAAATGTCATTGAGATGAAAAGCAATTGAGAGAATTGAATATCTTGTCCTGGAGAGAAGGGTCTTATCTTAGCTTAGTTGCCCAGGTGTTCACAGTAAGTCCTGGGGGTGGGGGTGGTGATTATTCACTGTGGGCTGGGTATAAGACCACGGTGGGCTGCAACTCTCCACACTGCTCAATGCAGCGGACGAAGTCTGGAGGCGCAGGGTGTCCAGAACACAGGTCCCAACAGCTTCCGTCTGTGTGGGTTCATCAGAAGAATTATTTCGTTCTCCACACCACATTCTAAGAGGGCAATTGAAAAGTGGAGCTTGTCCTAAGGAAGATAAGCAGACAGGAACCAGGCCACATGGAAACAGTTGAAGGAATAGGAATGTTTAATCTGAAAAGAAGAGACCTGGGGAATCTATAAATGTTGGATTCACCGCATGTGAAGAAAGTTCTAGCCTCGCTCTGTTGCGCTTTGGGTGGGAGAGTGGTCAGTGGATGGACTCTCTGGGAGAGAGATGATTCACTTTCACAAGGAAAAGTGTATTTCTTTACCTATGCCCTCCCTTATTCCTAAAAAGATTTAAAATAAATGAAAGGAACAGGGTGGTCCCCCAATGCAACAAGCTGTCTTGTTAGGCTATGGGCTCTGTGTCCCTGGAGGCATACCAGTAGTTGTCCCATGTCCCCCAGAGTGGAGGCCTTCTTTGAGTGAGGATCTCCAACCTTGGGCTTGGAAGTGCAGACACATCTGCTGACCGCAGTTGGGGTGTTCCCACGAAGCTCAGAGAGCCCACCTGCTACCTGCTCCTCGTAAGTGCTGGGGCCCACCCTCAGCTACACTGCATGTTTGTGAAACTGGAAAGTTGGTTTGGAACCTTCTTCTCTCCTTTACTAATGCATCCCCCTTTAGTAAAGTTCACTTTTCCTGGACCTTCCCCAGGCCCCAGTGACCTCAGGCTCCTGGCCCCATCGTCACTCTGAAAGGGACTCCCAGACCAGCCTTCTCTCCAGTGCCAAATACAAAGGAAGAGTGAAGCCACGAGTGGAAGATGCAGCACGTGGTGTGGATGGAGGAGGGGTCAGGCGGGTTAGAAGAAGAGGCTCTGATGCCCCACGTGGCCCTGGGCTGGGGCAATAGCGTGTCCCCACCCTGGCCTGGATGTTGTTGTTTTTGTCAGCCCTGCCTGGCCTCTGGACTGAGTGAGCCCCAGGGAAGGGCTTCAGTTTGGGCAGGGTGGGAGGTGATTTCAGTGTTTTGAAGTTGCAGTTGCCTTCGGGGAATGGGAAAAAGTGAGTCAGACACAGTTCTTTGAACCTGGGACCCCTGGCCTGAACTTTGAGGAGACAGGAAGGCACCCTGGTTAGTCACTCTGTCTCTGTGGGGCCATGCTGGGGAGCAGCGCCTGTTCACGTGCGCTGGCACTGCAGGCCTTTCCGAGGGCGGGAACCAGATGCTCAGGAGCAAAGTCTTCTGGGGGAATTGCCTAGGGCTAGTGAAGCACCCCAGCCTGGAATGCTCTTCAAGGCCTCTGAAGACCACTGCTGCCCACAGCTCTGGACGACAGAGGAGAGTGTAGGGAACGGGGAGAGGGGAAGGGGCTCACATGACCCCGTGGTCAGCCTTAGGTCCATCTGCTCATCTAGGACAAGTGGGCAGGGTTTTCTGAGCAGAGGACCCTCGCTGCTCCCTCTGGGCACGTGGAAGGTGGAATCCTAAGATCAGCCTTTCCCATAGGAGATCAAGAACCTAAAAGTGTTCAAATGCTTTGAAGTGACAGTTCCACTCTGGGAACCGACCCTAAAGAATTGATCCCAGAATTAAAAAATAAACTACTCAAAGATGGTCACTGCACTATTATTTATAACAGCCAAAGCTCAAAATGACAATTAACCAACAATAGGGGATTGGTTAATTAACCTACTGTATGTCCTCAGCTACTACTTGTGATATTTAGGAAAAATTTGTAATCATATGGGAAAATGTTTATCTCTTTCAGTAAAAAAGATGAAATCATGATATGAAAGTATACAATTGTATAAGCATAGCTGTGTAAAAGGACAAAAACACACACAGGAAAAGTCAAGGATGGAAAGATATCAAAATGGTAGTTACTGTGCAATAGGAATAAGGATTATATTTTCTTTTCTTTTGGTATTTTCCAAACTGCCTCTGATGAATGGATATGTCTGATAATTATTTTAATGTTTTACAAAGTAACTTCAGGCTTAAAGGAAATTGGTAGCTCTTTTATGTTTCCGTAAGTGGCCCCATGGGTGGTAAGAAAAGAAGCTTTTCAATGCAGGAGGCTTCCCTGTTGATGGGACTTGACAGAAGTTGAAGGCTCATAATCCATAGAAAGTTGCCTGAGGATGAAGGTGCTGGTTCCGCGATGCAGCCATTAGTCAAAGCTTCACCCTGCCCTCCCCGGCAGGACTCTCCATAAGACCTCAGAGAAACCTGACCATTCTCCGGAGGGGATGCTCAGTCCCCCATGAGGCTGTAGCAGAGGGGATATCTATCCTCCTGGGTGCTCCCTGACACAGCCCATGGATGGACAGACCCAGAGAGTGGACTGACCATGCATTCCTAGTCCCCCAAATCTCAACTCTGTCTCCCTTTCTCACATTGATTGTCATAGAAGGAAAATTTCCTCACTCTTCCCATGGGTCTGGCCCCAGGACAGAGAGACACAATTGCCACATGTGTCCCATTTACTGGCCCCAGAGACCCTGACCTTCATCATCAGAGGAGTGACAAGATGACTCACGTGTGGCAGGGCTTGGCACACTTCTTTGTGTTTCTTCATCACACTGTTTTCCTGTTATCCCCACCAAAGGAGGATGTTTTTGTCCTTCAGTTGGGTGTACTTCCAGTCCCTACATACTTGTGCAAAAATAGTACCATGGTCCCAAAAAGAGCATTCCCAAATCTCCTACTGATCAACATGAAGACTCATCTTTTCAAAGAGGACAGCTGAAGACTTTGACAGAGAGTGGGGCCCCTTGGGCCAGAGATCATTAGAGCTTTGTACATGAGGAGTCTATGCTCTACATTTGCTCCTCTTATAGGTGGGGAAGCTGAGGCTTGGAGAAAGGGAAGTGGCTGGAACAACTTCTTTGCAGAACCAGGACAGGCTCTAAGAGGCAGCACACCACTGGCATCCTGGTAGCCTAAGGACCACTTCTCCCCCGGATGTAGTCAAGCTGGAAAATGACCCAGGGAACACAGATGTCTGCAACTTCATGTATAGTTCTTCTAGATGATGGAGTCTTTCTAGAATCCCTGGGGTCTCCAGAGCTCAAAGAACTCCTATTTTCTACTGCGAGCTCTGTCATCAGTTGCCAGCCATGAGCCACCAACCCCCCCCTCCACCACCACCACTCCATGCCACATAAAGGAAAGGAACTTGTCTGTCCCTCCTGTTCTCCGTGATGGTCAGACCCATGGGTTCCCAGCCCACCTTCTGCCTGCAATCTCCTGATGGCCCCAGAGTTCAGGTGGTGGGTATAGAATCTGCCTCCACCCCTGAGCAGGGGGTGGTACAGCTGGGAGAGAGAAACCCCAACCAGATGAAACCTTACTAGACTCTCCCTGCTGTGGACACTCAGTTGGATCACATTGCTGTGACTAAGATATGTCACAAATCTCTCCATGATGGTGCTGAGAATCCCAAGTTATGTGTCCCGTAGGGAAGGAAAACAACAGACAGTGAGCACTTACCATATGCCTGGTGGATTGGGAGGGGGTAGTGTGAACATCCCCATTTTACCACTGGGGAAACTGAGGCTCAGAAAGGGTCAAGGACTTGGTCAAATTCACCTAGCCAGCATGTGTTGGGGCTGGGATCCAATCCCAGGAGTGTCTACCTTCAAGTCCCATCTGCCTCCCCCCACTTGGCTGCCTCCAGGAGCTCGCTTGACTATGGTGTCATTCTCCCCATGTGAGGGAGAAAACTGAGGCCCAGAGAAATGGTGGGGCGCCAAATTCCATCAAACATGGTGGGTAGAAGTGGCATTGTGTCCACTTGCTCCCAAAATTCCAGGAAAATGGCCAAAAGGAATTAAAGCCATAAACCTATAAGGGAAAAAAGAAAGATGGCAGCAGATTAAAAATGTCAATAGAATTTGGGGAAGTTAGAAAGTTGAAAATTGAGCTTACAGTAAGGAAGGCAATAAGAAGTCAGCTGATTTCTCCCAATAAAACTTTGGAAAGAATCTGGAATTGGAGGTGCCAGGAACTACGAAAATGGGGATGAGATGTGGGGCTGAAAACAAGTTCTGTGACAACTCTGAATAAGGAAGGTTATATTCCCCATCCTCTCCCTACCCAGCACAGCCAGGTGTATCCTGCAAGAGCCTCAGAACACATGCAATGTCATTTCTGGGGAAACTGAGGAGAAGCAGTTCTGAATTCAGGGACAGCAGGTACTGCTAAGCACTCAGGGAGGCACCTTCCTGAAAGGGGCATGTGGTGAACTTCTACAGATGGACCTCCATATCCTCAACCCTTCCCCTCCTGGCCCTCAGCCCTGGCAGCCACACCCGCCCCTCCCCAGAGAGCAAATCTGGCACTCCTGATCTGCCCCTGAGAAAATGAACTGATGTTTTGGGTGCCCCAATGGATTGGCCGTATCCCCACGTGGCCACACTACTTGGAAGTGGGACCAGCCCAGCCCTCACCCCCTTACACAACTTGTACCCAGAGTTTCCAATCAGTTTTGGTGCCTCAGTCTAGATTTTAATTTTATATTTTGTTTTGATTTTAGAAAGACGAATCTGAGTCAATCAAACCCCTCAGTTGAGCGCGCACCATTGGTCCACAAGCCCCGCTTTTGTATTCACTTATTTTCCCCTCTATCCTCAGCCCACGGTCCCATCCCCCCTATGCAGCCATTCTGATATATTTAATATAATTTCTAAGCTTCATCAGGTCTCATCAGGTCTCTCCTCCCCAGACAGGCCCCTGACCATTCTGCCATTGTCATGCTTTCCCAGATGTCCCTGCTCCCAGCCTTTCCTAGAGCACGCCCCGCTGGACACGGTCTTGTTCCTTTGCCTGCTTACCTCCACTAGAATACAAGCTCACAGGGCAGGATGCTGCTGCCTGTCCCTGAGTTCCCAGGGCCAAGAACAACCCTGCCAGGGATTGGAGGAACCTGGCTGAATGGGCCAGCGACACTTTCTTGGTCTGAAATGCTTGTGGCCCAGAAGCTCCCACCAACCCCAGACTCCCAGGAGCCTGTTTTCTGCCTGCCCACCCTGCATCCTCCACTCCCTCTGCCTGGCTCAGCCCAGCCGTTTCATGAACAAATGGAAACAAGTATCTGAGGAGAGAAAAGGCATAGCCAGAGAACACCTAGTCCCCATGTTCTGTGGCTGGGCCGGGGGTGCAGTCTCAGCCAGGAGCCAGATGCTTACGGCTACCCGCACGCCTTGTCAGACACACATCTGCCTGGCCGCACCATAAAACCCTAAGCAGGCACATAAAAGCCGCCTGCCAGCCCACCGGATGCCTCTGCTGGCTCCAGAGAGGTGCTGACTGGCCTCCAAGACAGGGTCCAGGACACAGCGGCACCAGGCTACACAGGTCCCCGGATGCCTGGCACCTCGGTATAGAGAGTAACCGCGGCAAGGCTGTGGTGGCCGGTTTGAAGACTACCACCTGGCCGTCCTCTCACTCTGAGGCCGAAGAGAACTGGCACCACTGAAAGTGATTTAAGGAATGATGTTTAAACCCTGGAAACCCCAGGCGAGGCAAATATTACACCAGGCGCAGACCCTGTGCTTGGGAACTTGAAGGTTGTCCAAGGTCACACAGCCAAGCAGGCAGAGTCCCCTTCTCCACCCCTTGGTGTCTGGTGGGGACACTCTCCCTGCCTGCTCCCTTCCATGGACGAGGCTTCAGAGAACCTCCTCTGTCTGTGTGAGGCTAGACCACTCCCCAGTGAGAGCAGAGAGCTGTTGTCTCCAGAATCCCTGCTCCCTGCAGGGAGGACACTAGCCCTACGTCTCTGCCCATGAACGGTCTTCGTGTTTCTCTGAGCTGCTCTGCAAAGCCACATCTCTGCTTCAGCAGACCCCACACACCTCTTTCTTCTCTCCCAATGGCCTATCTCAGTGGTCCTGGTGGCCATGATTGAAAGGGCTACAAGGGCCCTACAGGGGTACCCTTTCCTCCCACCTTACTTACAGCTCCTGGGAAGACCATGCCTGTTCCTCTCTCTTTGACTCTGTATACTCCCTTGGCCTGGAACGCCTTTCCTTCCTCTTTCCTATGCTGCTTTCTTCTCAGCCCAGTCACCATCTCCTCCAGGAAGCCCTCGAGGATCTCTCCACCCAGGCTCAGATAGGGTCTCCCAGTGAGATTTCTACCATCACTCCTTGCCCCACACCCACCTCTCTGTCCTCATCTTGTGGCCCACCCCATCTTGCTCTTAGTTTCTAGGAGTACCACACTCCCTATGGCCTTGAGCACCCCTGCCCTCTGTTTCTGCTTCTCCAGAACTACCTGCCCCAGTGGTCAGCTCATCACAGACCCTCAGGAAACATTGTCAAATGGATGTCGAAGAGGAGAAATCTCCAAATCTCACCGGGTGCCGTGAGAGTCCAGAAACAGGACCCCAGAGGGCCCTGTGAGCTGGGCAGGGGTGAGGGCAGGGGCAAAGCCACTGCCTCCTTGAGCTGCTCTTGAGGAACGTTCTGGCATCTGCTCCAATCTCCTGTCGTCTGCATGTGGAACCAAACTTCATGCTGGGGGAGTGGCTACCCAGGATTGGGCGGGGGGAGCTGTGGGTGCCCCAGAATGAGGCTGGGGTGACAGCTGGACCACCCAGGGAGGAGGCCTCCTCTGCTACATGGGAGGGGGGTTGCCCCGCCACAGCACAGCCCTGCCAGAGGGCTGCACGGAGCATCACAGCATCTCCTACTTCCTTGCAACCCCAAAAGGAAGGCCCTCTGCTCCATCGGGAAGGATGCGCAGAAGCTGACTGACAGGTTCAGAGGAGCAAATGTGGCTGAGGAGGTGAGTTTATTCCTAACTTCCATGCGCCAGGCAAGTTATAAGCCAGGTGGGAGCCCAGCCACCTCACCTCACATGGTGGGCCAAAGAAATCCCACTCAGACCAACAGGCAGGTGTAACAACGTGTACTAATATAAATGAAATAAAATAAACAGCACAGGAAGAAACTATAATTGAACACTTAACCTACAGAAGGGGATGTGACAAGGTTTAAAAGTATCAACAATGTCAGAAGAACCAGGCTTAATTTTATAAAAAAATGTAAAACTTGATACATTAAAAAAATAAGCTTAGTAATGTCAGCGTTTTATTGGATAACAGTTTTAAATAGGCACAAAAGCTCTGTAAATATGCCTACTCTTTGATCAAGTAATTTCACTTCTGGAAATCTGTTGTTTGGTATTATTTAGCAAATTATTTGCTAAAGCCACAATAACTCTAAATATGGAAAAATATTTATTGCACAAAGATGTTCCTTTTGGTATTGTTTATAGTAGGAAAAATTGGAATAATCAATAGACAATATTGGTTAGCTGAACCATGGCAAAGCTAACGAATGAAATATGCACTCAATTAAAATGTGCTATTGAAAGTTTTTGGTGATATAAAGAAATGCTTATGTTTCAATGTTTAGTGACAAGAGGAAAACCCAAGGATGTGAACATGGAATGATCTCAAATGTGTGAAAACAGCAGACATTCAGAGTAAGAATGGAAGAGAACCAAACAGTCTGTGGACAATGAGTCCGGCAGTACAAAAACAGGGTATTCTTTTTAGCTCTGCTTTTTATATTTTCCATATATTCTTCAATGAGTTTTAAGTGTATTTATAATAAACAAGCAAATATCTCTTTGCAGCAAAGCTAAAATGATTCTGCCCGTGTCAGTTAGCATTTCTGCTTTGCCATCTGATGCTGTGCTGACTTGGGAGCAGGGCACTAATGCAGCACCATGGGCTCAGGGTCCCTGGTCACAGATGGCGCCCTGTGAGCAGGGACAGACACTGCAATCTGCATGGCACACAAAAGTGGGCAACAGTCAACATTAAGCCACACAAAGGACCACATATTGAGAAGCACTGCATCTGATGAATTTCACCCGGAGGAGGCAAATTTAATAAATACAGTGTCCCCCCCTTATCTGCAGGAGGTACGTTTAAGACCCCCAGTGGATGCCTAAAACCTCAGATAGTACTGAACCCTTATATATATGTTAATGTTTTTTGTATACATATATACCTGTGATAGAGTTTAATTTATAGACTAGGCACAGTAGGAGATTAACAATATCTTCCCTTTGGCATATCCGAATTGCCAGCATCACTACTCTTGTGCCTTGGGGCCATTAGTAAGTAAAATAAGGGTTCCTTGAACACAGGCACTGCGATACCATGACAGTCGGTCTGACAAGGAGAAGCCTACTAAGTGACTAACAGGCGGGTAGTGGATACGCTGGACAAAGCGATGATTCACGTCCCGGACAGGATGGAGCAGAATGGCACAAGATTTCATCACGCTACTCAGAACAGCGTGTAATTTAAAACTTATGAATTGTTTATTTCTGGAATTTTCCATTTAATATTTTTGGACCGTGGTTGACCGCAGGTAACTGAAACTGGGGAAAATGAAACCGCGGATGAGGGGATACTACTGTACTAGAATTCTGGGTTGGGTAAAAACAAATGCTCACAAAGCAGAAAATCAGGAAAAAACTCCAAATAGATTACCAACTGTCTTATGTAGAGTGATAGTGTCCCATGCAAAATGTTGATTTGGTTGATGTGAATTTGAGGCCGGGCACCACTGGGCAAACCGGCGCCAGAAGAATGGACTGTATTCTAGTTTGCTTTGAGGGGCATTGGCTTTAACTGTCAGTCAGCTCAGCCCTGGTGGTGGGAGAAGTGGCAGAGGCTCAGGGCCTCACATCCTGGAGTGACGTGCTGCATCCGCTGCCCTCAGCGGGCAGCGTGACCGTGGGAAGACGGAAGGCCTGCAGTCTGAGTCCTTTCCAAGAAGAATAGTCCCTCTCTACCTCTCTCCTGGGGCCCCCGAGGTCCAGTCTCTCCCCAGCCAATCCTCCAAGCCCCTCCTGATCCAGCACCTCCCTACTGACAAGCCTCCCCCGGCTCCCCATGTCCACAGAAGATATCAACCTGCAGCCTGGGGGTTTAGTTTCCTTCTCAGTAGAGCCCTTCCCATCCTGTTTCCAGTGCTCTCTCTGTGTCCAGCCCACCAAACCATTTGCTCTTCCCTGAAAATAGCTAAGTGTCAAGAAGAGCCTAAATGGGTGTCATCGCAAACAGCGGGAGTCCCGGGGAGCCAGCGCCCAGCACTCAGAGGAGGAAGGAGGGGTGTGGACGGAGGTTGGCTAGGTGGGTGGGTTGCATGATGCCCTGGCAGAGCAGGAGGGGTAGCTGGGGGGTGGCAGTTTGCATTGGCACATTTGTCACAGGTCTGGCAAGCAGGCCTGAGCGAGCATCAGGATGAACACGGGGGGAGCCAGGACTCAGGTTTGGTGGGCAGCAGGTCATGGCTGCAGCCCCGACAGCAAGGCCTGGATCCTCCTGGAGGATGGGTCAGACGGGGAAAAGCTAAGGCTGAGTCCAGCACACAGGAGGATAGAAGAGTGTGGAATTGTTCCAGGGGTCTTAACACAGCAGGCCAAGGAGCTGTTCTCCACAGGACGGCCTGGCAGAGGCTCGAAGCTGGAAATGAAATCAGTCCCGCGAAAGGGCCAGAGTGGGAGAGGAGGAAACTCCTGCAGCATTGACTGCAGTGTTCATCTGCCCAGGACTGAGGGATACAGGGCTTTCAGTGCTAAAACCAGGAGGTCCCAGGGCCATTGGAGATGGTTGGTCACCCTAGTCCTGAGATGAGCCAAAAAGAGTACGTGTTACCTCCTCACAACCGCCCCGTGAGGCCGGTTCATTATGATCTGCATCTTACAGAAGAGGAAATAGACCTTGCCAAGGTCTCTTGCCTGCTCCAGTATGAAGCCAGGGCCAGACCCTGGTCCACAGATCCCAAGGTGGTCTCTTTCCAGTGGATCATGGTGCTACCGAAGAGGCTGGGGATTTAAACAGTGCCCGCTGAGGTCTAAGCTGAGGCCGGATGTGAACAGAAGACTGAGGAGGGAGAGCAGTTAGCCAGGCCAGACAGACAGCCCAAGATGAAACTGCAGACGGGTGGGCTGACCCTAGAGGTGAGCCAGGCACAGGGATGTCAGGCAGCCGGGGAAGGAGGCAGAGGGCAGGGTCTCCTCTGGGGTCTCTAAGGTACGAGGGGCTCAGCCACCAGCCTGAATCCACAGCACTGCTTGCCTGGGCCAAGATAGATGCCCGAGTCTGCGTTGGGCTAGGCTGGGTCTAGAGTGGGGATGGGGGCTAGGGGGCTCTTCCGTCAAGGTCAGAAGCAGGAAGGTCATGGCATATACAAAGGTGGGAAGAGGTCAGGGATCAACTAAACTCCCAGTAGGAAACAATAAATGAGGGGACATGATAAGTGAAAATAATCTGGTTTTTTTAAATTATGACATAGTAATAATCAAGACTGATTTCACAAAAGCTGAGCTACTGTCAAGGGATATAGAATGTCTCGGATGTTGATCGTTTTATATACCTCAAACAGCACACCCTTCATCTGAGAAGTGGCACATTCCCTCCATCACCAAGAGCCAGTCAGATAACCCCTCCCACAGGCCTCCCTGGAGATTGATCCAGAGTTGGGTATCTGACTCAAGCCAGGCCAAAGTCCTCCACTGGGATCCTCAAACTGGGCTGGGAGGGAGTCATGCCTTTCCTCATTGGCCATAAGCTATGGAGGAGAGAGCCCAGAGCTGCTGGACCCACGACCCCTCCACTCCCACCCCTCCACTATTCTGGCATAGGAGAGAATGAAGCTGATACCTGAGGCAGAAAGAAAATGTCCACACCAGGAGCTGGCAAAAGCCTATGGACCAAATCTGGCCCACCACCTATTTTTACAAATAAAGTTTTGTTGGCACACAGCCATGCCCATTCATTTACATGTTGTCTGTGGTTGCTTTCACAGGCAGAGTTGAGATCATATGGCCCCCAAAGCCTAAAATATTTACTATCTGGCCCTTTACAGGAAAAAATTGCTTATCCTTGGTCCAGATGGTAACCAGAATGTTAATAAGATTACCTTATACGTTGTTCAATTTTTTACAATAGCCAAGTAGTAACTATATAATCAGCTAACATTAAAGCTGTTTTCATTTTGAAGAGGAAGGAAGGAAAGGAGGGAAGGAGGGAGGGAACTAACAATGTTGAGGGCCCCAGTTTGAGTTTCCCAAAGGCTGGCTGCACCCCTCCCTCTAGGAAGTTTGGTTATCTGAGCCAATCAACCCCTCCTTCTTGACTGTCCTAGCTTAACTGGCTTCTGTCAATCAAAGATGCATGAGTAAATCATGGAGGATTAGCAAATCCTTCTAGAACCAGAGGAAACTACCACTGTGCTCAGAGCTGACTATTTCCAGCCTGTTACTTTTCCTCCCTGCTGCCTTGTGATCAAAGGCTCAGAGGGGAGATGAGAGGAAAGCAGGGGGCAAGGAGCTACGAGGGATGGAGAAGCATCACCCCCACACCTCAGGGTCCCCCTCTCCCCTCCCTCAGCCCTGAAGCAAATCCCCCCTGAGCACCTCCACGGGACAGACTCTCGTCAGTTACTGTATCCCCGGGAGCTCCCAGGGTATGAGGGACCAGAGAACACATAGGAACACCTCCACACAGGGTCATGTGGAGCAAGTCCCATTCTCACGGAGAAGAGAAGGGCTTCGGAGACATGGGAGGTTCTGAAAGGGCTTCTGGGGCAAAATGGAACTTGACCCTGAGACTTGAAGGTGGGAAAAGATTGGATGGGTGAGTGTAGGGTACGGGGACATTGGAGGCTGATAGAAGGTCTGTGCTTGGGAGAAGAGAGAGCACAGGCTGTAAGTTAGAAGCAAAATGGGGGTGCCAAGAGGAGAGGGTGCAGAGGAAAGGGAGGTGGTGGTGGACGAGGCTGACTTGTGAGGGCCTTACATGAGCATTATGCCAAGGGGGAGGAGGGTGAGTGATGTCGTATAAATAGGACAGTGACAGGGTCAACTTGGGCATTAGAAAGATCACTGTGTTGTCTGTGAGGAGAGGGGAACAAAGGGGTAAGACCGGACGGGGGAGAGTAGCAAAGAGGACAGAGGCCTAGATACAGAGATGTCCATGTGCAGGGGTGGGTGGGTGGGAGAGATTCAGGAGACAAGCTCTGCAGGACTGGCAACTTGAGGTGTGTGGCTAAAGAGGGGAGGAGTCAGCAATGAACCTGAAGCTTCAGGTCTGCTACCTGGTACCGTCCACCACAGGAGCAGAAGCAGGTGTGGAGGGAAAAGCATGAGATCTGGGAAGAGGTTTGATATCCAGGAACCGATGGGAAATGCTGGCTGTGGTGCAGACCTAGGTCTGGGTGGAGATGCAGAATTCAGAAATGGGTGGAGACAACCAGAGATAGAAAGAGAGAAATAGCAGAGAAGCCTGAGCTCAGAATCTAGCAAGAAACTGAGGCCCTCAGTCCAACAGCCTACAACAAACTGAACCCTGCCAAGGGCCTCTGGAGGGAGCTTCGCAGCAGATCCTGCCCTAGTCGAATCTCAAGATGACTGTGCTCTCAGCCAACACCTTGACTGCAGTCTTGAGAAAGACCTTGAACTAAGCCACATTCAGATTTCTGACTATGAGATAATGGGTATACTGTTTAAGCCACTGTAAGTTTTGGGGTAATTTGTTACACAGCAATAGATAATTAATATACCTCCCCTCCCTTCCCCTCTTGTCTTCATCTCTCCTCCTCCTCCTCCTCTCCTCAGCTGGTGCATTTTCCCTCTATTAGAGATGGGTCTCTCCATGTTGCAGAGAACACGGCAGCGCCAGCCAGATCTGGATTCACATCGTTCCATCTTAGCAACCTGACGAACAGGGCTGTCCCCACCAAATCTGCTTAGAAAAATCCTATAGAACAATGACTGATCCAGCTTGGGATTCCTCCCTGGGATTCACTGTGGCCAGAACAGGTGTTAGGATTGGCTGGGTCATCAACCCAGCCCACTGGCACGGCCAGAGGACAGTCTCTCAGACACGCAGCCCCGCTGACCCACAGGCATGGTTTAGGGGGAGCACTCCTCCACAGGAAGGACAGAGCTGTTTCAAAAAGCAGAGAAGCTGCACCAGGCAGATGAAACAACAGTTGTCCACTGCAGGGTTTTCTCAGGGGTGTGGATGCTGGGTCACCCACCGAGTAAAGGTAGGCTGAGCAGATGTGGAGCTGGGGGCTGTGGAGTTGTGAGAGAACTGCTGAGAGAAGCAGAGAGGAGATGCCGGGGTGGGGCTGGTGAGGTCAGGGAGCGGGCGGCCTGAGGTGGTCATCACACCAGGGCCAGAGTAGGGGTCTGGGAAACTCAGTGCCAGGACTGGCAGGTGGCCTGGAGGAGGTCTGATGCTGCTGGTTAGAGGTGGGTAGCATGGTGGCAGGTGGGGTGACTGGGTTCTGAAGCGCACTGGTGGAGAGGCCAGGCCTTCCATAGTGCTCAAGTCAGAGGTCAAGGGTGAAGGACTGGCTGGGGCAGTGAGGGAGAAGCACTCTACCCTAGGACCAGAGGGATCACGGGAGGAGCAGCAGCCCCAGTCCACCCCCAGCTCAGACCTTGCAGGGAGGCAGGACGGGGGGCCGAGGCAGGGGGATAGCCTGGCAGCTGCGATCAGAAAAGAGAGAGGAGACAGTGATATCTTCCAGGGAATGACCCAGCTGATGGAGCAGGGGCACTGGTCAGCACCCGAGGGTATGCCTGAGGGTGCCGGGCTCCAAGGAGTCCCCAGGAGACTCTCCCTTCCTGACTGAGAGAGGGCAATGCTCAGTCTGTTCCTCATGGCACCATGTGAGGTAGGGGGCAATCTGAAGAATACTGTAGACACTAACCTTCCCTTCCCACTCACCCCATTTCCCCTGGCAGGAAAAGCCCACCAATCTGAGGACAGACCAGAAGCTGGTGAGCAGATTTGATCATTCGGCCACTGTTTGCCAAGGCTGCTGTGTTGGTTTGCTATTGCTGCATTAAAAATTTACACAAATTGAGCAGCTTAAAATAACACATTGACAATCTCACAGCTTCCACAGGTTCAGAGTCTAGTGCAGCTTAGCTGGGTCCTCCAGGCAGGGTCTCACATGCTGCCAAGTAGGAGGTGGCCGGGCTGCAGTCCTTTCTGGAGCTTCAGGTCCTTGTTATAGGACTGAGGGCTCCACTTTCTTGCTGGCTGTCAGCCGGGACTGCTCCCAACTCCTAGAGACCCCCCACAGTTCCCTCACAGGTCCTCTCACAACATGGCAGCTTGCTTCTTCAAGCCTGGCGGGAGGCGCTCTCTCTTTATGAAGGACCCAGGCCTTCTTTTAAGGGCTTTCACCTGATTAAGACAGGCCCACTTACAGAGCCAGCCCCGGGGGGCATAGTGGTTAAGTTCGCATGCTCCACTTCGGCGGCCTAGGGTTCGCAGGTTCAGATCCTGGGTGCAGACCTACGCACCATTTACCAAGTCACGCTGTGGCAGGCAGCCCCCATATAAAAAAGAGGAAGATGGGCAGACATTAGCTCAGGGCTAATCTTCCTCACCGAAAAAAAAAGACAGTCCCACTCAGGATAATCTCCCTTTTGATTATCTCAAAATCAACTGATTTGGGACCTTCATTACATATGCAAGATTCCTTCACCTTTGCCATATAATGGAAGCTAATTACAGGAGGGACATGCGTCACAGTCAAAGATCCCACCCCCACTCATAGAGTAGGATTATAAAGGTCATGTGCACTAGACATGGATTCTAGGGACCATCGTAGAGTTCTACTCACCACACCCATCCCGTGTCTTGGCCCATCATGGGTGCTGGGGTTGTGACAGAGAGGAAGAGAAAGACCCAGGACTCAAGGCCTTCACTGACCAGCTGCAGAATCCGACACGGAGACAGATCATTCCACAGCGAGACACATTTCACAAGAGGGAATGCACATTTCTGCTTAACGCGGGGCCAGCGAGCTTCATAAAACACAGTCTTCTGGGGCTGGTTCTTGCAGGATGCTTCGTCACCTCACGCAGGGGCCCTCCAGGCAGGAGAAGTCGCAGGGGTAGGTGTCCCCACATCACCGGCCTTCAGTTACCTGCCTTCAAAGCTCCCACCAAAACTATCATTTACTTAGTACTTTTTCCTTTAAACCAACACACTCTTTTTACTTAAATTTATTTTAAACAGAACCTATACATCTCAAGTATAAACAGAAAACCAATATTCCTTGTTCTAAATAGAGGTTAACCATAAAAATAAACAAAAGAAACCTGAGCTAATGAATTTCCAGATCTGAACCTGCAGCATGCTCTTTGTTAAAAAGAGGAATTAGTAAGTCTGAAAGAGATAGTAGAGAAACAGTGGAAGAAAAATGATGATTTTTCTCAGACAGGCTAAAAGAGAATTAAAAGTGAGCAGCTGTCATGTTGGAACCCACGGTGTCACCATGGGTGCCTGAAGATTGCTGTCTCACATCCAGCTGCCCAGGAGCGAGGCTCAGAGATGAAGATTCGAGCGCAGCAGGTTTATGGGGCAGGCAATTAGAAACACCCCCGGTGAGGGGTGAGGAGACAGCCTGGACGAAGAGGGAAGATGAATGGGAAGTGGTTACAATGGGGCTGTGGCTGCTCCCACAGGGTCCTCTGGAGCTGGGATGGCCCTCAAAGTGGCCCCGAATTAAGACAAGGGAGCCCAGACCTTTATACCACCACACAGACCAGCCATAGGACACAGGCAGCCCTGGGGAGAAGGAGGCATGACCTTCAGGCAGCTCTTCAGGCAGCTGAGGGCAATTCCTGCAGAGGGTCGAGGTATGAGCCATCAACACACAACACTCCAGACAGCAGGGGAGTGAGGAGCTGGGTCCTGAACGGGGAGCTGGGCAGCACCACAGCAACCTCTACAGTCCACCCTCTCTGTGCTGGGTCCATTTGCTTCCTATCATAAGCCCTCCTTATCTGGGAACAATCTCCCCAGGATTCCCCTTGGTCTCTTCTCCTGGGAAAATTTGTAAGAGGAAGGGTAGATGGATGAATACAACTCCCTCCACTGCAGCTGGGCTCAGGACCACTGCTATGCATCATCTCCCTCCTCCGCTACGCATTCTAGATTCTCCTCCATCTGGGCCAGCACCTCTGCTAGTCCAGAGGCTTGCCTGGTGGAGTGACCCAGATTCTCACACTTGGAGGTCATCATGCCCTTTTCAAGCTGTGGCTCCTGCCAGTGTCTATTTGCCATCAGAATTGGGCAGGGAGACCAGGAGATGTGCCAGTGGACCACCTGGGTGCTAAACACAGCCTCCCTGCCCCACTGTGTGACAGTATCCTACCTTACCAATTTAGGGTGGTGACTCCTGTCCTTCCCTGCTGGTCTCTAGGCACAGAAGCTGGAAGTGATTGGGCAGCACCTGTTGCTGAACGTGGAAAGGGAATCCTGCTCTGTGACCTGGTGGAAGAGTCCCTCCTCTGGGTGCCAGGCTCTCCAGACCTCTGGTCCATAGAGCTGTGGGTTCAGGGAGCACAGTGTCCACACACGGACCATTGAGAGCGAGGGTGAGCAGTGCCACTCCTGCTTCTACACCTGCTTCCTGACCCAGGTATGCTACCAATGCAGGGCCCAGCATCACCTATTGGTCATTGACTGAAGGGTGTATTATGGTCTGGAGGATGGTACCCCATCCTCTCAGAGTATCATCTCAAGATGGTGCTTCGGCTATACTTTCCAGTGCTCTACCAGGCTGGCAGCTGATGAGATGTGACAGGACCAAAGGATCATTGGCCCATGTCCACTGCTGTGCCCCCTTTGCTGTAAAGTGAGTCCCTAGGTCCAATGCTATGTTATATAGGACCCTGTATCAGTGTATATGATCCTTTCATTCCACTGTATCAAACCCTCTGTAAGTCTGGTGGTGCTGGCTGAAGATGGCTTGGCCTTGCTCCAAAACCTTGCTCCTATTGGGCCTTGCCGTAAATTCCACATGGTTTCTTTTCTCCACAGATACCGCTAATGCCACAGGGTCTGAGAGGTCATATGGTCCAAGCAGCAAGGCTACAGAGCCTTTTCCTGCTCTGGGTCCCGCTCAAAGCTGGCAGCTCTCTGTGTCCCTCTGGGTCAGAGTGGTGTTCCCAACGGTGGAATCTGTAGTGTCCAGAACCCCAAAAGGCCTACCAGGAGTTGTTTCCTTCTTAGAGATGGGAAGTACAAGGTACAATGTGTCATCTACTTTGGAGCGGATGTCCCAGCATGCTCAAAACACTAGTCACCTAATAGTTTCACTAATGTGGCAGACCCCCAAATATTCACGGGGTTTATCTCCCACCCTCTGGAGTGCATGTATCTTACCAGGGTCTCCAAAGTACTTGCCACTTCTTGCTGATTCAGTCTGCTTAACACAATGTCATCAATACAAGGGACCAATGTGATGCTCAATGGAATATCCAGACGCTCCAGGTCCATTTGATCTATCATGACACGTGTGGTACAGTTAACATGGCCTCAGAGAAAGAAATACACTAGTAAATGTATATTGGTGCCTGCCCCACATGAATGCAAACTGCATCTAAATCCTTCTTGAAAGAGATGGAAAAGAACACACTCATCAGATCAAAGGCTGCACACCGTGCACCCAAGACCGTGTCAAGCTGCTCTGGCTAAGATACCACATGTGGCACCAATTCTGCAATTGGGACTGTTAACACTATACTTGGTTGAGTTTGCAGCTGTCCACTGTCATTCTCCAGCATCTGTCTGATTTCTGTAGGGGCCAGTCTGGCAATGCATCTTTTATGTTTTTAAGGATGGTGCTAATCTCCGCCACTCCCCTTAGGACACCACGCTGATTTTGATGTTTTCATCTGGTCTGGGCAGGAGTGAGAGGCTTCCACTTGGCCTTCCCTACTGTGGTAACTCTTACCCCATAAGTTTTCACTTACCTTCCCCACCACCATATCTGTTACCCCGCAGGCTATGGAACCAATGCAGAAGTTCTGGCAGCTACCAAGGATGTTCATTTCAGCTACACATTTGAGGTTTGAGGAAATGTCTACTGGATGAGCCTGTGGGCCCAGTGAGCTGGGCCCAGACTAGGATCCGTTAATTACCTAGCCCCAGTAAAACTCTGTTCTAACAGGGGGTTAATGATGCTTTGGGCATCAATATCAACTTAGACCCTGTGTCCATCTGTCCTTGAAGTGTCTGGAGGTCCCCCTTCCCCCCTATACTGAGTCCCCAAGTCAATGGCCATAGCTCCCTTTGGAGAAGGATGGGGAATCATCACCATTTATCCTTGCTGTGCTATTGCAGGCTCCTTCCTCACGGGGAGTGAGCCTCACTAGTCAATATGCCCCAGGCCTAAAAACTGGCCCAGGTCCAGAAATCAGGCAAGACCATATGACTTTTATTGGGGCGGCTGCCCTCAGCCTCATTCATCCATCCTTGACTTAGTTTTGATGGTACAAATTGAGCAATACTCTTTTTGGCTACCCATGTATCTGTTCCCTAGGGACTCCACGTTCTAGTAAGCGCCTCCATAGCCCTGTGAAAGTTGGGCACCCTGGCTGCCCTCTGACCGTGCCTTTTGTTTTGATCGTTGTGTTCACCTTAATTTGGACAGTTAAGCACTCCATTATTTGGGGATCCTTTTGTCCCATTTCTGCTAGTGATTCCAGTTCAGTAATAATATCTCCTACCCCAAGCCCTAGCCCACATGGAACAGCCATCACTGAGCTTTTCATGATGTCAGTGCCCCTCTCATCACTGAATTCCTTGTCACTTTAGTCAATAGAGAGTCCTGTGAGCCCTTCCACAGAACATATAGGCTCATGCTTTTCTGGCCTTATGTACTGTTTCCACTCTAGCATGTCTACTTCTCTGGGCCTTTAATCTGTTCCTCTGTCATTTACTGTGGCAATTTTGGCATTGATACTTCACTTAGGGCAGGTCATTGCTTCTTCCAAGCACCCAAGAGCCAACCTATGCATATTAGCACATCTCTGGAGGCCCCAGTCATGATGTTAGTCCTGCAGCATCGACAGTGCTTCTGTGTTGATACCTTTCCCTCATCCGACTCAATACCCTGGACCCCTTGGGCCAGCACCCCCAGTGTGATCCCAATCACACTCTCCCATGTCCTGCTGGTACATGTTGACTTTGTACTAAGACATTCCAACCTACAGTACCTTCCCTCATGGTGGGCCCAGTGCTCCCTGGGTGGGTTACATGGTGCCATGACCCCAGTTTTCATCTGGCAGCCAGCAAGGGAGGGAGGAATGGGTAAATTATGAGAGGGACACATGTTACGTCTGTGTCATCTTCAAGCAAGGGGGGCAGGAGCTACTTCCTCAGGCCCAGAGCATGCAAGCAGATCTAGGGTTTTAAGGTCTCAAGTGCATCAACCAAGATGCCCATCCCAAGTTTCAGCATCCCACTCCTTCCCAACCAGGGCCCTGAGGTTGGCATAACAGACTTGCTGGGGTTGAGGATTCAACCATCACTGGAGCTCTGCTACCTTCACATTTAGGTCCCAGGCCTGATCTTCAGCTGTACCTGCTGCAAGAGTTTCTTTATTTGCCACCAAAAAGGCTCTCTGATTAGCACATTTTGCCTTAAATTACTGATCAATCACCCTTGCCCTTTCAATATGTATCTCCAGTGAATCCATCTCACTCAGCAGGAGCCAACCACTTCCATTGTCTTTATAATGACCACTTTCCCTGAAGCTTTAATATCTGAGATATTGAACCCCCCAGTTCACCACTGCACATGCCAGGGGCTATCCAGACTCCAGCTACACTGGGCAGTAGATGACTCAGCCCCAGATCCCATCTTGTAGCTCACTTCCTCACATCACTCCTGGCACCAACCATTTTAGGTCCGGTGTCCCAGGAAACAAACTCTGAGATGGAAATGTGCACACAGAGTTATGGGGGAGCTTGTGGGAACCGGGATTGGCCAGAGGGAGAAGATGACCATGATGTGGCTGCAACAGGGGCCTCAGCAGAGCCCATGGGAGTCCTGGAGCTGGACAACCCTTCAGAGCTGTCCTGCCTTGCGACAGGGGGCCAGACCTTGGCACTTTTCAGGACCTAGTCATTGCATTTGAGCTTCCTGGGGAGGGGGAAATGCCTGGGGAGGTGGAAATGCCTGAGGAGGGACTCAGCTGTGTGACAACACTCTGGCAGCTGGGGGAATGAGGGCCCGGGTCCTGGAGGGGGTATTAGGTGGGGCACCACAGCATGACTGCAGAAATGCACTGCAGAAAGAGGCTGGGAGGTATACTGAGAGAATGCGGGCCCTTCCGAATCCTGGAGCACCAGAAGACTGGCAGGAAGAGGCTGGAGAGAGGCCCGGCTGGGACAGACAGAGACAGTCAGGGCAGATAACAAGGGCTTAGATGCCAGGACAAGGATGTAAGGCTCTGGCCCTCCTGCAAAGGTTTTGAGGAAGATTATTTTGGGGTTGTAAGAAGACTGTGCAGCCCTGAAGGGATCCTAATTTCCAAAGTGTCCCTTTGGCTGCCTCCTTCACAGACGTCTCTTAACTGGCTTGCTCTGGCCAATTCACACACACCACTGCCCCCACCCCCAGATTGGCTCCCTTCAAATTGTCACTCCCCACAGTGCAGCATTCATGCATCAGTTCTAAATAGTCCCACTGTTCAGCTTTAACGAGAAGTAATACCCATTCCCATGTTTGCTCAGAGAGCACCATATTTCATCAAACCAGAGCCCATGCCGGCTCAGATTACCAACCG
This sequence comes from Tapirus indicus, assembly GCA_031878705.1. NCBI lineage: Eukaryota > Metazoa > Chordata > Mammalia > Perissodactyla > Tapiridae > Tapirus > Tapirus indicus. The sequence goes on from CM062921.1 coordinate 81,384,587, forward strand.
AGACAATGTTCTGTAATCCTGGTTTATTCACATGTCACGGGTATTTTAGCAAAACAGAAATGAATGGCCCGAGCCACCCTAGGAAGTAACGGGAGAGTTGGGTTCGCGCCCAGAGGAAGTCATGCTCTCTCCTGCCACAGTTCTCCAAGGAGCTGACTTTGATTCTCCGGGTTTTTCTCAACTTTAAGAAAGAGAATATGGGCTGAGGAGGAGTCACAAAGTGGGTAGTTATTTCCCTATAAAATGTTAACTCCACGGATGGATTTTGCCAGAGCAAAAATAAAATCTGTCATTGATTATAAAGTCCTTTGTGCTTGTTATTTCACAGATTTATTACACTCAGCCCAGCGGCCTGGGGAGGCCCTGGGATTCTTGTCTCTAGCGCCCCAGCAAACTCTTCAGCAGCTTTTCACAGCTCATGGCCCAAATGGGAACAGGGACTCACTCACACTTCTTTTGTCCTAAGGGCCAACTAGATGAAGAGCTGTTTATCATCCTCCCCATCTTTGGACAGGGACCCACAGATACTGATCATGCTCGTTGGTAGAGTTCTACGACTTCGTAATCAAGGAAATATTCTCTTTCCTTTTCCTTTTCTTTTCAGCTCTTGGCACTGTGTGCTAAGAAGTGCATTTCCTCCGCAGAATAAGGAATGGCCAGGTTGAAGCTCTCACCAAATCTCCCACAGTCTGGGTCCACTTCAAATAGGCTACAACCTCTCCTGAACACATGAGAAATAAAGAGAGCGGTAACAAGGATGCGTGCTATTTAGTTCTAGCCCATGTTAAAACCTCACCTATGATCGTCATAATATCCTGCTCTTGTCCCCATTTTAGAGTTGAAGAAACTGAGGCCCAGAGAAGTCAAGTAACTTGTTTAAGGCCATACAGCTAGGTAGCGGTGAAAATAGGGACACGAACTTGTCCCACTTTACTCCAAAGGGTCACGTAGATGCTCTCACATCCAGGAACAGGTCGACATGAGGCCACAGACACAGGCATAGAGCATTGGAGCTGAAACAGAGCCCAGGGGTCAGTCTTCTCATTTAAACAGAGGCCACCAGGGTCCCAAAGAGGTGATGGGGCTGGCCCAGGGTGACCAAGTTAGTTAGAGCCGCAAACTGACTCTGCCACAAATTAACTGGAAAATATCATGAAACAATTGCTTGGGAACTTTTCATGTGGGGTTGACTTGGGAAGAGGTTCCAGATGAAATCGAATGGGGTTGCTTCTCAGAACCATCCAGAGTCTGCTTTCTCCTTTACTCAGGGTAGAGCTTCATAACTATGCAGCCTCTTCACTCCCTCCTCAGGGTTTTCTGAGCTTAAGGGAACTCTGCTACCCTAGAGTGTGTGGCAGAGAGGCCTGGAAGACTGAGCGCTCCCAAACAACCTCCCACAACCCTGGAAAGAGCACTCTCCATCCCAGTCAGCAAGTTCAAGACCTCAGTGCCCCTGGTAAAAACAGTGTACGACACTCCCGAGACCGGGATGATTTTCACAGGAAGCCGTCAGAAATGACAGATCTTAGGACTCAAATCCACGGTCTGCATCTCAACTCTTATTCGGAGCTGCAGCCTGAGCTATTAAAAACAAAACACTGTCATTGGCAAGCTCCACAATTAGCCTCATTTCCACGCTAGAAACACTGTTCTGCATGAGCTGAAATTGCACAGCGATTGTTTCTTGTCTTAGCGATGCTGTTTGCAGGCCGTGCTGGGAGCCAGCGAGGATGTGACCCGGTGGTAATCTGAATTGCTTCACCAAACACATTTTTATCCCATCATCTCGGCTACATGAAAGGGGGCCATAGTGCTCCAGTGTTCAAGACTTTACAGTCCCGCTGTTCAGCAATAAAATGAGGCAAGAAATATTAGCCGTCCCCGGCTGATGCCTTAATTCTTTCCCAACAATGTCAGAGAATCTGTACCCTACAGGTTTTAGTGCCGGCTAAAGCCTGACCCTCGGGCCAGCTTGAATGGAGTGGGAATGAGTTAAGGAGAGCAAGAAGCCTTTAATGGACACAGATCCCGAATAGCCCAGCTTGTCCCGGCCTCCTGCAGGCTCACCCTCCTTTTCACAGGCCTCGATTGTGTATGGCCCCAGCAGAGACAAAACTACCCATGAGCAGAGGTTACCCCCAGCTGGTACAGGTCAGAGGCATTCTGGGGGAGAAGGAAAGAGGGAGGCAGAGGGGAAGTGTGGGGCACACGGAGAAGGAGGGAAGTGGGGGTGGGGGTGAGGGAAGGGAGCGGTAAAAGACGGTGTGGATCATTTATAAGGAGAAATTCATCCCGCCCAAGACTAGGACTTGATCATCTCACCTCCAGGCAAACCATTTTTGAAAACCATTTTGCAGAACAAATGGGAGCTATATTAACGGGAAGTTGAACTCTATGTGAGCTAATTATCAAAACAAATAAAATGCTCCTGGATAGTTTTCCAAAAGCTACGGGGCCAAGGTTCAGAGGCTGTCAATAGGATGGGCTTTAATTTGACACAGCAAGATTTTAAAAATTACACATGGGTGGTATTTTACACACCAACGGAAGCTTTTTCCGGCAATTTTTCAATTATTATATTGTGAGCTCTCCAAGAAAAGTAACTATTTTGGCTCATGGAGCCCAAAGTTACCAAGTAGAGGGGAGGTTTGTTCACAGTTTGCAAGTAATCCTTTGAAATGTAGCATAGACAGTATTCTTGAAGGTGCTGGAAGAAGATGGGTTGAAGAGGTCTTTCCTTCCCTCAGAAGAATTCGTAAACCTTTCGTGGGGGCCTTGGACTCCTTTCTCAGTCTGATGAAGACTGCAGACCCCTTCTCAAAAGAATGCTTTTAATATGCAGCATTACAAAGAAAGCCAATTACATTAAAACATAGTTATCAAAAAAATTTTTATAACAACTTTGCAAAGTAGTAATATATTCATTAAACAACCAGCAGAACAACTACTTTCATTTCAAAATGGTGATGAGCAAAAACACGATATTTTGAGAAATCTGAAACAACTTTCACGTGATATGAAAATATCTGTGAGTGGTGGCTATTGGTGACAAAGCCAAGGGTACCATTAATGCCACTGTGATTGGTTACCTGCAATTCTAATATCAAGAAACCCTAAGTTTCAGTTACAGGTCAGTGAGATTAAAGATGTAATTTTTTCCCCATCTAAGTTCACAGACCCCCTGAAATTCTTTGCATGGAAAAGAAACCCTGCTAAAGGCAAGATGAAATACAGGACTTTCCGCCCCAGGGCTGAGCTGAGGGGCAGGGAGCCAGGGATTCACTGTGACCTCACTTCATTGTGAGATCTTCTTGGGAAAGCCACTGCTTTCTCTTCTCCTAGCCTGATGCTTTGGAAACGTTTTGTAAAGCAATTTTTGAAACCACGTCCTTTTTCAGGACAATCCTGATGGCTACATGTCCAACGATTAATAAAGACCTTTGATGTGTTTCTTCAACAACTGGAATCCTTGTCGCCAAATAAAGGTTGCCCTGGGTTGGTTGAGCCTTGGAGTTAGGGTTTTTCTTTTCAAAGGCTGCCCAGGGAGGGTCCGTGTTGCCCTCACTCTTGCATTTTGGACACACACTGGCTCAGAAGCAACTGCGCGCACACACATCCCCTCTCGGGTCCTAACTGGGGAGCTGTCATCTTATAACCACATAGTCATCGCATGCCATTGCAGGGGCAACCCGGCAGGCGGGCCCCCCTCCAAAGGCCAGCCAGCCCCCGCGCAGCCCCGGCCAGGCTGCGGCGCCAACACACAGGAGCCAGCCCGGGTCCCGGGTCTTCGGCTCTCGGCAGGGGAGTGGGGAGCGCGCTCGCCCACGCCCACGCCCCCCACACTCCCCGGCGCACACTCGGGAGCACACCCCTGCGCGCGCACGCCGCCACACACGGGCGCACGCACACCGCAGTTGGGCCAGGGACTGCCGTGTCGGCGGCGGCCCGGAGTGGTCCGGGGCGCGCAGCCGGGTCCCCCGGAGGGCGCCGCCGGCCGCCCCGCCCCGCCCCGCCCCGCCCCTCGAACCCGCCGAGCCGGGCGCGCCGTGGGCTGCAAAGTTTCGCCCCGCGACTCCGCCGAGGCAGCGCATCGGCTCCGGCTGGGCTCAGATCCACCCGGCCGTGACCGCTGGCCCGGGGCTCGGGCGGCGTGGACGGACCGCACGCTTGGCTGCCCGCCCCGCTCTGCCCCGCGTCCCGCTCGGATCTCGTCACCCAGCGCCCCGCGCCGCCGGCTACCCGGCCTGCCCGCGCGCCTTCCAGCCGCGGGGTCGGTCCGCAGCCTCCGGTGCGCCCGCGCGCTCTCTCCCCTCCTCCCGGGCTCCGGCCCTTCGCCCCCGCCACCCACCATGGCTCGTGGCCCCGCTCGGACCAGCCCGGGACCGGGGCCCCAACTGCTGCCGCTGCTGCCACTGCTTCTGCTGCTGCTCCGGGACGCGGGCGGCAGCCATACGGCCCCTGCTCAGTCCTCCCTGCCCGCGGCCGCCGACGGCCTGACGGGGGACAGGGATCCCCAGTGGTCCCTGGGGGACGCGGCCGCCGCTCTGGGCCCGGGCGCTCAGGACATGGTCGCTGTCCACATGCTCCGGCTTTATGAGAAATACAGCCGAAGGGGAGCGCGGCCGGGAGGGGGCAACACGGTCCGCAGCTTCCGGGCCCGGCTGGGTAAGTAGAGGGGGCCCCAGGGGCCCCTTCTCCTCATTCCCCCTTCCTCACTTGTCCATCCTCCCCACCCCTGCACCTCTGCTTTTCCTCTTCCTTCTGTTCATTGACTCCTTCATTCATTCTTTCATTAACTATTCACCGAGCACTCTGTGCTGGGCCCTGAGCCTCCAGTGGGGACACGGAAGTGGCAGAGTGACACAAAGTTCCTTCCCCTGGGGTGCTGCCAAGCCAGGAGGATGTCACACTTGAGGAAGACAGACTACCCCCTACACAAGGCTTTCAGCACAAGGTGGGGGTGGGACTGGGCTGATGGAGCTTATGGGAGCAGTGGCCATGTCATAGGGTCAGTTGTGTTGGCTCTTGACAGATGAGGAGGCACGGTCAGGTGGACATGAGGCAGCCCTGATAGAAGTACCAGGCACTGGGCCCAGGCAGGGGCATGAACCTCTAGCTGGGGGCAGTTCGTGGTTTCCGTGGCTGGGGAAGCAGAGTGGACCGAGGAGGGCCTCAAGTGCCCAGCCTTTTGGTGCAAGGGACTGAGGCCTGCTGGGCACTAGCATGAAATGTTCAGACTGCAGGGGTTTGAGGAAGGTTCCAAATGCTTGGGCAGTGAGGGCACCCCACCCCTCTCTGGCCCTTGCCCCACCTGGGCAGATCCCTTCCCCTCTCCCCACACCTTAGCTAGAGCTGGACAGAGGCCACTCGCAGAGCCCTCCCTGCCCTGCTCTGAGAGTACTTCCAGACTCCAGCCTCGGCTGTCTGCCCACCCAGGCTGGTCTACCTCTGCAGGCCCCAGGCTAGCAAAGAGGAGGTGCAGCCTGATGGCAGGGGTGGTGGGAAGTCTCTGGTTGTCATGGAGACTACTCATGGTCACAGAATGCCATTTCAAAAAATGTGGGTAGGGATCCCCTGCAGCCCTTGTTGGGGAGGAGGCCATTCATCAGGAGAAAGATCATCAGTCTATAGAGTCCCCTCCTGAGGTAGAGGGGAACAAGCCCAACATTAGGCCAGACAGCCTGGGGTCAGATCTGCCACCTGTTGATCTCTGGCTGTGTGACTCGAGGTAACATCCATGGCCTCAGAGCCAGACCTGGGAAACTTGGCCTCGCATAACTGTGTACTGGGGAGCACTTGCCACAGAGAGGCCCCATCCGCCATCCTCCACTGAGCAGACCCCCTAGGTCAGTGTCCCTGGGCTCCAGACCAACAGAATCTAACTCCATCCTCCCGGGTACCTTTTATTCACCATGTGGGGTCCGTTTCTGGAGCATCATTATTAAATTAAGCCACTTAAGAATCATCTAGCATGAACGTGACTTTGGGCAAATTGCCAAAGCTCTGTGGACTTGAGTGTAATCGTCTACAAAATGGGCAGCTCATGCCAGTATCTTCCCTGTGGGATGGCAGGGAAGATGAGATGAGGTAATATGTATAAGCCTTGAGCCCAGCACTGGCCAGATTAGGTGTTGGTATACCTTGTTCCCCTGGGGGTGCAAAGCATTTGTGTTCCCATAGGTGTAGACTTGACCTTGCATCCATTAACTCAGTCCTCAAAGCCTAGCAGTTGAGGAAAACAGGGCCGGCAAGGCCACTGCTTCAGTGCCCATTGTGCCCCCACCTGCTGAAGCCCTGGGCATGAGGATCTGCCTTTCTATTTGCACAGAATGGAAGTAGTATAAGTAACGGTGAAGCATGGGATGTTAGCCCTGAAAAGGACCTGGAGACAATACTTCAAATCCAACCCTTCCACTTTACAGATAAGGAAACTGAGGCTGGGGGAGTGGGGCTGTTCACAGTGGTCATGGTTGGCATCTCCCATCTGCCAGGCCAATGCTCTTCTCACTACTAGTGTCCTCCCCCCACCTCCATCAGAACTAAGCCTGAGACTTAGGAGACAGATGGTAGAACAGACAATTTTTGGAGATCAGAATTATTCTGGACCAGTCTGGGACTGTCTGACAAGTCCTATACTCTTGTTTGGAACCATTTGACAGCCATGGGTACAAGTCCCAGCTCCACCAGCTACTGGCTATGTGCTGTGGCACATGTCCCTTTACCTCTCTGAGCATTGGTTACTTGTACATCAGTGGGAGGTGAAGACAAGTGGGATATGGTGGGTTTCATGCCTGGCATAGAGTAAGCCCAGGCAGCTTGGTTTCTCATCCCCTCCCTTGATTGACTTGTTTCATACCCAGCCCTCAGAAGTGCCTGCTTCGTGACCCAGTGACCCAGCGACCCAGCTGGGAGGAAGTGTGAGCCTGGGCGGGGACCCCTCATCTTATGGCTGAGGCACAGATGTGGGGGCATCTGCTCTGGTCCTGGACTGTACCCGCAGCAGCCTGCTCCCTGATGGTGGCCTCTGCTTCCTCGGTGGGTGGCACCTCTTCCTGAGCAACAAACGCATCAGTGGTTGCAGTAGAACCACGCTCCTCGCCTGCCACCAGGCAGCACAGCTCAGGCTCCGCGTGCAGGCTGTGAGCAGACTGGAGGGTCCCAATCCTGAGTCTGTGATCTGGCCAGGGAACTGAAAATGTCTGCAACTCAGTTGTTTTCACTTCTGAAATGAGGCTGATGATGCTCCCTCCCATGTAAGTTTTTTTAAATGAACCGGGATATGTCCAGTGCTTAAAACAGTGCCTGGCACATGTAAGTGTCAATAATTTATTAGCTCCTACTATTGCTCCAGCCACCACCACCCTCCCTTCCATTGCTCCCTGGAGTGTGCTTTGTTCTCTATTAAGTCCACATCAATGGAGACAGCTTCTGAGCCTGACCTTAAAGGGTTAAGGTTAGACAACCTCCACCCCAAATGACGTGTCTTTAAATCTAAGCTTTTCCACCTACCTGTGTGATATTGGGCAAGTTACTTAACCTCTCTGAGCTTGATTTCTTCATCTCTAAAATGAGACTAATAATACATACCCATCTGTCAAACATGCCAAAAGTCATGTTCATTTCAGTTCCCCAAGTCTTTCTTAAGCACCTCAGTAGGTGGCAGGTGCTGTAAGCATGGAGGACACACAGATGCCGACTACTGGCTCTGCCCGGAGAAGCTCCCGAGCTGGTGGGGCAGGGAGAAGTCAGCAGAATATGCGCAGCAGGACATGTGGTACAATGGAGGGACAAAGGGGCGGGGGTGTCTCAAGGGACACCACTGACCCCGAGAGGAGGGGCCGGTGGACAGGGGCCAGTGAAGCCTTCACAGAGAAGGTAAGGCCAGACAGCCTCCAGAGGGCAGGGGGCCAGGTGAAGAAGTGCAGCGCGCTGTGTGCCGGGGCTGGGACGGCCCTGGTTTCAGTGAGGAAATAACGTGAGGGGAGACAGGAGATGGGAGTGGACCGTGGGCACGACCAGCCCATCGGGAGCCTTGAGGGTTAAAGTTTGCCTGTAGGCAGAAGGGCAGTATGTGGGTGGGTCCCAGGGAGAGCCAGGGAGGGAGAAAGGGGGAGAGAGAAAAGGGGGAGAAAGGGAAGAGAGAGGAGACGAGGTGGGGAGACACAGAAGGTGGGGAGAGAAGAAAGAGAGACATTGTAAAAGAAATGCATACTTAATGAGAAAGCTGGAAATCCTAAAAAATTACGGTAAAAACAGGAAGTCGTCCCTAATCACAAACCCAGATATAACCAGAGTTAATATTTTGGTGGAATATATATACACACACACACATACATATACATATATACACATATATACACACACACATACATATACATATATACACACACATACATACATATACATATATACACACATATACATATATACACATATATACACACATACATACATATACATATATACACATATATACACACACATATACATATATACACATATATATACACACATATACATATATATGTATGTATGGGCAGCATATTTATATATATCCTTTTATCCATATATATATATATATATATATCCTTTTTTACCCTAATAAGATCATATTTTCAACATGCAGGTAAAACTTGCCATATCCTCATTTGAAGTTCCTTTTCTCCATCACTGGTCATCCCGAACTGGTTTTCATGCCTGTTGGCAATTTGCAACTGTTCCTGTGGAAACTGCTTCCACCTGTCAGGGTTCTTGTCTTTTTCTTACTGATTTGTAGAGGTTCTTTCTATAGTAAGGACATTGCCGCTTCATCTATAAAAGATGATTTCCTTGTGTGACACGAGGGGGACAGTGTCCTGTAGTCACAGTGGCAGTTGAGGCCAGGCCCTGGATGAGGCAGCGGCAGAAGCGTGCAGAGTTCAGGATGGTTGTGGACAAGAAGGATGGAATCCCAACAGGAGCTGGGATTGGTTAGATGCAGGAGGGAAGAGGCCGCGAGAATTCTCAGGCTCCCACTGGAGGGGGTAGCCAGGTGGCCATGCCTCCAGTTGGGCACAAGGACGGGGAGCAAGGGTGTGTGCCCTGTGTGTAGCAGTAGCTCACGATGCCACACGGCCAGCATGTTCTGAGAATGTGTGGAGTCGCCAAGCATGGTGATGTGAGCTCTGCAGAGAAGATCTTACAACCTTCGGAGGCATGAGCAAATATTCTGCCCAGTTTACAGATGAGGAAACTGAGGCCCTGAGAGGTTCCATGACAGGCCCCACAGCTAGTAGGTGATGCACACAGGACTTAAACCCTGACCCTGGAGCCTGTATGGAACTGGACGCTCGATACGTGTTAGTTCTCTTCCCTTCTGGGCAGCACACTCGCTGTGCCATGGCTTCCTTCCTTCAGCTTGTTGTTGCCTGCGCCTTCAGCCCAGCCTTCTCATTCTGGTCACCCCGATGGCTGTTGCAAGGGCAATGGATGACAGGACGAATCTCCAGGTGGCTTGGATTCTGTTTCTATAGGGTAGAGCAGTCTGAGGGTCCCCTTGGCCTGAGGGCTGGCCAGCAGGGAGCCTGGGGTACCCTTGGGCTAGGGCCCCTTCCCCATCTCTTTCCCCTCCAGTCCCATCCCCACTGAGTGGGGAAGGAGGTTGAGTGCCCAGCAAAGTGGCCCTGGTGAGGGGTCTCAGATTTCCAGAGATCCAGAGAGAGGTCAGCTTGTCTAAACCAGGTCAGTCCTTTCTTTCTAGGAGAGTCTTAACTCAAAACCATCCAAATCATGCCTTGTGTTTGCAAAACATTTTAGAGTTCACAATGCATGATCTTTGTTACATTCGCTGTGATGCGGATCAGGATTCTAAATTCTATCCAGAGCACGTGGGATGGGAGTGGGGGGCGGCAGAGAAGAGAAGGGTCTAGGCTTGGGTTCAGACAGGCCTGGGTGCACGCCCTAGCTCTGCCTCTTACCAGCTGGGTGACTTTAGGCAAGTTATGTACCCTCTCTGAAGCTCTATCTTTTTGTCCATAGAATAGATGGCCCATCCCTACGCCCCTCATTGTGAAAATGAGGAATCAAGCCTGCATGTATGCTTGGAGCTTAGAGCTCCATAACTGCTAAACAGTATTATTCCTGTTTTAAGGATGAGAAAACTAAGGCGAAGGGGAAGTCACCGGACAAAGATCCTACTGCCCAGTGCCTCCAGTGCCTCCTGCATCATCAGGTGTATCTTTCTAAAGAATGAGGCTTTCTCGACTGCTGTCAGGGTGTGTTTGCTGAGCCCCAGGGCAGCAGGCCAGGAACCCCCCTTTGTTAACTGAAGCAAACAGATGTAGCAAAGACCCCACTCTTCCCCCATCATTCAGTATGTATTTCTGACCACTGGCTAGCTCTCAGGTCTGGACTGCAACACTGAACAACACGGGCAGAGCCCCCACTCTTGTGGAGTTTGGTTTCTAGGGGGAAAGAGAAATAATAACAAAGAAATATATATATCAGGATGTTGGGAAGTGACGTGCGGACAAATGAAGCAGGAGACAGACAGAGTGATGGGACTGCTCTTCCAGCCATGGGAGCCCAGGGCACCCTGTGTTGGGGATGCCATTTGAGCAGAGCCCTGAAGGAGAGCAGAGTGACGCCTGAGGAGCAATGATGACAGCAGAAGGAAGAGCTAAGGCAAAGCCCTGAGACAGGAAGCTTCGTGTTGGAAGGACAAGAAGGCCAGGGTGACTGGGACAGAGATGGGGGGGTGGGATGGCGGGTGGAGTTGGGGAGGTGGGCAGGCCAGACCAAGGATCTTATCTAACTGACCATGAGACATGAGGCACCAGCACGGTTCATAGGAAACAAGAAATTCTCCTTGGGGCTGCTGCTTTGCAGCCTGGGCTCACCCAAGCTAGGAGACTTCAGGCAGGTGCCCCTTCTCTCAGCCACAGCCTGCAGCCCCTGGCATTGCACACACACAGGCACAGTCAGAGAACAGGGCCAGCCCGTGGCCCTTCATGCACTGGGCAGGGGTTACCCATCTCCACCTCAACAGTTCCCAGCAGGGAAGGTCTTCATGCACAGGCTGCCTAGGGAGGGGCAAGCTCCCTGTGACCAAAGGAGGTCACGCTGGCAGAGGAAGGACTGCTGCCCTGAGCGGGATTGACGGGCTGCGTGGCCTCTGAGGTCCCTCCTCCTCTGAATCTCTGAGCATGCCCTCTGTGGTTCTCCGTCCTAAGGGCGGGGCAGCATTTGCTGTCACTCTCCTGCACCCTGTGCAGAAATAGCCTCTAGGGAAGGCCAGTCCTCCTCTGTGGCACTTCTTGCCCCCCCCAGGGGAAAGTCCTCCCAGCACCTTCTTTAGGCCACGCCCACTTCAAGCCAAAGTGTCTCTCCCTGCTGTGGTGCTCACAGTTGTCCTTCTTTATACCCTCTCTCACTCTTTACCTCGTCACTGGAAGAGGCGCCAAAGTGCTTTTCTCTGGGGAGCCCCATCTCTGTCCCTTCAGTCTGCCGTTTTCCTCCTCGCCGAGGCCTGGAGGTTTCCAGGCCAGAGATGCTTGCATCCTGCCGTGGTGGGCCAGCTCTTCCCAAAGAGTCAGAAGTGTCTGTCCTGGAACCTCAAGTATTTTCTAGCAAAGAATCTGTTAATAGAACAATAGAGTTAAGACTTGAAGTGGATAAAAGGAAAACACTTTCTCTCTCACGTTAGCTGGGTTACAACTCAGATATTTGGATCCTGGACTGGCAGGAGCCCCAGCTGGTGTCAGAGGAGACTGCTCTGCCAGCCTTGGTCCTTTAGATGAAAGTGAGAGGGAACCACATTTGGGGCCTTCTCTGTTGTGCCTGGCACATTACATATGTCATTTATTTAATCCTCCAAATGATCGCGTGAGATAGATTCTCTTGTCCCTCTGAGGCAGGTGAGCATAGTGTGGTCCCACTGGGGCCTGAGAGCCCGGTTCTGAGGGCCTTTCCTAGCTGCCTTGTTGGTGAACTTGCACCCCACCCACAGGTCAACCCCAGATATGCAGCCACCACCCACCAGTGCTTCTTAAACTTGCCTGATGGTTAGAATCCCCTGGGATGCTGCTTAAAATACAAATTGCTGGGCCCCATTGTCCAGACCCTCTGAATCAGCATCTCCAGGGGAGGAAGGCAGGGATCAGGATGTCTGGGAAATGCAGGACTGGAGACTGTGACATTCAAGGCCGTGTTTGGGGAAGCCAAGCTTAAAAGGCCATCAAGATCATGCACTGCTCCTTATGTGTGGAGCACACTGAAGGGCCACCACACCTCTCTATGGGTTTGTTCTGAGGATAAGATAAGGCAGTGTCTCTAGAATGTCATTTAAGCCTCAACTGACATTCATCGGGCCTCCATAGATGTGCTTTTCCATTCCTGCCTCTCTCTCATAGTCCCTCAAGAATGCATGACAATTTTCCATTGAATTATGCCTCTTTCCCAATAGAAACAAATAACTTTAAACTGATGATTTTGGTTAAAAAAAAAAAATCCCAGCTGATCCCATGGGTGCAGGTGTCAGAGAAGCTGTGGCCCCGACACATATACACTCCTGCACTTAGGAGCTCTGCTTCTCTCCCGGCTTTTCCCAGACAGAGGCCGGGCAGCAGGAAATAGAGCAGTGGGAGGGAGGCAGCCGACAGGCAGCTCTGGTCTCCTGCTGGTCACGGAGGCCTGGGAACATCTCCTCCCCCTGGCCGCACCCTAGAGAGGACTTGGCCATTCAGAGAACTCATGCTGCCCGGGCTCAGGCCGGCTTTTTGGGGCTGCTTCCTGTCCTGCCCTGGGCCCTGGGGCTGACCTGGGAGAACCAGGCGAGGAGAAGGAGGGTGGAGTCCCAGAGATTCAGGGGTCCGAGCGTTCTTGAGCTACAGAGGTGATGTTGAAGGGATCCTGGTCCCTATCATGGTCTGGGCAGCAACCTGGACTTTGGAGATTTCATTGAATGACCTGGTACAACCCTGATATTGCTCTTTCTTTGTAAAATAAGTGTAAAGGCCCTCGGTCAGAACAAACAGCAGAGCCCAAATGGCAGTGCTCTTAAGCCCAGTTCCCTCAGAAGGCACTCAGAAGACAGGGAAAGTATGAGGCACTCTACTTATTCCACCTCATTTGGAAGAATGACTGCATTTAATGTCTGAATTATAGAGGGCTGTGCAAATACAGAAGGGGCTGCTATCAGCAGGGCTTGGACCCAACCCAAGCCATCCTGAACCCCTGATGCCACTTTATCTGGTTAATGAAGGTGTCAGGGGTCTTTGCTCATTTGTTCATTGAGAGGCATTGGAGTGCAGGGGGAGGAAACAGGAGGTCTAGTGTCCAGCAGGCCTGAGAGCCTACACTGTCTGTTACCTTTTCTTTTTGGCGATGGGATATTGACAATCCTCAACCTCTCTGACCTCAATTTCTCATCTCTTCATTGAGGATAACAAAGGGCGCCCTCCTCCCTTTAATGTGAGTGTTACATGAGATGAGGAAAGTCTAGCTGGCCCGGGGGTGCTTCCTAAATGGGCGTTCCTCTCCATCCCAGCCCTGGGCGGGAGACCCTCTCGGCACAGGGACCTGTCCAGGAAAGAACCTAACAGGCTGTGGTCTGTCATTCTCTCACAGAAGTGGTCGACCAGAAGGCCGTGTATTTCTTCAACCTGACTTCCATGCAGGACTCGGAAATGATCCTCACGGCCACATTCCATTTCTACTCCGAGCCGAGGTGGCCCCGGGCGCGTGAGCCGCCATGCAAACACCGGGCCAAGAACGCGTCCTGCCGCCTGCTGCCTCCCAGCACGCCTGCACGCCAGCACCTGCTCTTTCGTAGCCTCTCACAGAACACAGCCACGCAGGGGCTGCTCCGTGGGGCCATGGCCCTGGCACCGCCACCGCGAGGCCTGTGGCAAGCCAAGGACATCTCCCCCATTGTCAAGGCGGCCCGGCGGGATGGCGAGCTGCTCCTCTCCGCCCAGCTGGATACTGGGGAGAAGGACCCGGGGGTGCCCAGGCCCGGCGCCCACGCACCCTACATCCTCATCTACGCCAATGACCTGGCCATCTCAGAGCCCAACAGCGTGGCGGTGACACTGCAGAGATATGACCCCTTTCAGGCTGGAGACCCAGAGCCCGGCACAGCCCCAAACAGCTCGGCAGACCCCCGTGTGCGGCGGGCCACGCAGACCACTGGGCCCCTTCAGGACAACGAGCTGCCGGGGCTGGACGAGAGGCCGGCCCACGCCCCCCACGCCCAGCACTACCACAAGCACGAACTGTGGCCCAGCCCCTTCCGCGCACTGAAGTCCCGGCCAGGGCGCAAGGACCGCAGGAGGAAGGGCCAGGATGTGTTCGCGGCCTCCTCGCAGGTGCTGGACTTCGACGAGAAGACGATGCAGAAAGCCCGGAGGAAGCAGTGGGACGAGCCGCGGGTCTGCTCCCGGAGGTATCTGAAGGTGGACTTCGCGGACATCGGGTGGAATGAATGGATCATCTCGCCCAAGTCCTTCGATGCCTACTACTGCGCGGGAGCATGCGAGTTCCCCATGCCCAAGGTAGGTGGTGGAGTCCCACTGCTGTGTTCTGCCCAATGTCTAACTGTGGCTCTCGGCTCTGCCCCTCCTGACAAGTCCCTCTGCCTCCTGACCTCTCTTTCCTGTCTGTGAAATAGGGCTGATAACCCCTCCCGTCTACTCGAGGCAGGGAATAGGTAGGTGGAAGTCCCAAAACAGCCTCCTGTGGCAGATACAGCCCACAGGTGGATGCGGTCAGGCTGTGCTTCTGAAAGTGTTGACTTGGTTGAATTTGAATTTTTAAATCAAAGCATTTTTTCTTCTGGAAAGCAGGAGAATCCATCTCCTTAGGTGTGTGCCCCCACATAGCAACAGTCTACAGAGGTTGAGCAGACGCTGCCCTCGCCCCACCCCCTACCCCCACCAGACATGTCAGGTCTCCAAAGCCTTCTTCTCAAGGCTCTCGTTTCTTGGCCTGGACCTCAGGGTGTCGCATCTGTGGCCTGTGCAGAGCTGGGCTCAGTAGCTTCCCAGTGTGGCCTCCCCCCCACCGGCTCTCCCTCCCACTCAGGGCCAGGAACCCACGGGGCAGTTAGCTCTCACTGTGCAAGAGTCTGCAGGACACACAGCATGCGGCTGTTTTCTCCACTGCGCTGGCCCTGGGTTTTCAGATTCTCACCTTCTCTCCAGGCTGGCCTGTGGCTCTGTCCATCCATCTCCCATGGCCTGAGCTGTGGTGGCTAGCTGCCAGGGGATGTGACCCCCCGCACACAGTGCACACTTCCCTCCTGCTTAGCTCCTCTGCTGAGTTCCAGGCCCTGTCTCCCCTCCAGGAAAGGAAGTCGGTGCATAAATCCAATTTGAATGTAAATAAGTTAGCCAACTGGGAAATCCCAGACCGAGACGTGGGGCACATTAACCTGTCCAGGAGTTAAGGAGCTTCTCCTCCAAGCCATGCGTGTGCAGAGAGAGGAAGGGAGGTGCCTGACAGAGAGACAGGCGTCTGCTGGAAGGTCCTAGCACAGGCCTGGGGCAGACGCAGGACGAGTACTCAGCAGGCTCCAGCTGGCTGACCCCCTACTTACCTTATCAGCCCAGCTCTCACTGCCTTCCCACATTCCCTGACACCAGCCTGAACCCCATAAATCAGATGTCCTTGCCTCACTCTCCTCCCCCACCTCCCCACGCAAGAGGCCTTTCTCATCAACACGCTGTATAAAAAGCTTTCTTTGGCTGTAGTGAGCTGAAGCGCAGGTGACTTCGTCCTGTCCATCTTGTTGGAGGTGCTTACGGAAGGGCATTCTCTGTGTTTGCCACTGGGACCCAGACTCCCCTGGATGTGAGAGGCTGCCTGGGGAAGGGACGAGAGCCCACCGGTGTGGCCCCAGCGAGCATGGTTTCCAGGCCTGGCTGCTTTCTAACCGAGGGGTCTTGGTCAAGTTACTTGGTCACTTTTAGCCTCAGTTTCTTCACCAGTAAAATTAAGGTAGTACCTGCCCCATAAGACTGATACAATGACAAAATGGGGTGATGTAGGTGAAGCAGCGCCTGACACCCCGAAGTCACACCCACCCGGAAAATGTCAGTTTCCAGCCCCATCACGCTGACGCGCACATGCTTGCGGGCCGCCCCCTTCAGTGCTGAGAACATGGTCCCACGGGAAGCACGTCTGTACTCCTCAGACTAAAATCTGGGCAGCTGAGGCCCCAGGTGGCACTGGCTGGGCATCTCCCTCAGCCCTCCCTCTGGACACCTCCTCCCAGTTCCAGGTGCTCCTGGGCCATGTGTGACACGCAGGTGCCCCCAAGTGGCCAGTGCCATGTAGGGGCTATGACTTTCCTCCGGAGGGCCCGAGGGGCAAGAAGGCCGGAGGCTCTTTCAAATCTCCCTGGGACTCAGTCTGTGGCTGACTTCGGAGGAAATGTGTCCCGGGCCCTGGGATCTCACCTTTCCTTCTGTGTTGATGCCTTTTCCATGGGCTCAGCCAAGGACGTGCTGACGGCACGGTGGGTGGGTGAGGGCAGAGCACCAAGGTCACTGTGCTCCTCTCCCGCCTTGCAGATCGTCCGCCCGTCCAACCACGCCACCATCCAGAGCATCGTCAGGGCCGTGGGCATTGTCCCTGGCATCCCAGAGCCTTGCTGCGTCCCTGACAAGATGAACTCTCTTGGGGTCCTCTTCCTGGATGAGAACCGGAACGTGGTTCTGAAGGTGTACCCCAACATGTCCGTGGAGACCTGTGCCTGCCGGTAAGACCAGCTGCGATGGGATGGAAGGAAACCTCTGCTCCACCCCATGCCCAGCAGGGCAGTGTCCTCAGAGCCTTCTGGAGTGACAGCTTGACTTGGGGTGCAGCTGCAAAGGCAGGGCAGAGCTCAAAGGCAACCTCGCTGGTCCCCAGAAAGATCTATCCCCTGGGGCATCATTCTGGAGTCTTTCGTTACTAGTGACTGAGGCCCTAAATGCCAGTCTGAATCCCCTGAAGGAATCTGGGAACTAGCCCTTGACTGACGATTGCCCGTGGTCCGTCCCCTCTGCTCTGAAAACCAAACTTGTGCACAATGTTGCCGTTTGTGAGCATCATCTCATAACCTGGGAAGAAACTGTGAACTGAGGGTGCCGGCTCCCTCCACGTGCAAAGAACCTCTGTTTAAACAATCACTTTAAAACACTTCAGGCCACATATTGATCCTGGAAAACAGGTCCTAAATAATGGTGTAAATAGATATTTTCTTTCCAACTCCACTGCAAAAGCTTTTATACAAACAGTATGCACATATAACCAATTTTGGTTTCTTTTTCTTAATATATATTTTATTTTAAGACAAAAAGGAGGGAGTTGACACCATTCCCAGAGGTAGTCATGCTGGTGAAGTGTGCATTGTTTAAACGTGCTTATTGAAATAACACACACAGTAATATGTTGGAATACTAAAAAATAACCAAGATTTTTATATTTTTGTAAATTATACTTTCTATACTGTAGATTGTTTATGTTATGTGTTTTTATGGAAAGCTAATAAATTAAAGGTACAGTGGTATCTTGAAAAACTGAATGTCACCCATTCTGAAATATCGATGGATCCCCATCTGTAAGTATGGCATCTGGGTGGCTGCTAGGGACACAGCCTCCTTTAGGATCAGCCAAGGGATCCCTAGGCCATCTCCACACTCTCTCATCTCTGTCCTAAGCTCCAGAAACTGGCTGCCTCTGTGCCTCCCTGAGTCCTGCCCACCCACTCTGGTGCATAGCCCCCACCCTGGGCTTGTCCAGGCAGGACATGGCCCCGGGCAGGCACAGTGGCCTCACAGAGTTTCCTCGCTCAGAGGGGACATCATGTGATTGGGAGGTGTCCGAGACATTTAAGGGAACATCTGCAGTTGCTGGTCACAGACCTTTCACTTGGGCTCTTCAAGCAAGAGATTCAGAAGAAGCAGTCAGGGGTCTCTCCTCCTGAGGTTCTGGAATATCTGCTTCTCCCTGTGCCTGTTTGTAGAATGGCCACCCTGCTTCCTATCAGCAGCCCTGTCCCAAAATAGCCTCCCCCAAATGGCTTCCTTATCCCCGAGATGACCTAGCCTTACTGTTGTACTGCCTGAAGCCGGTTGACCAGCATTTCTGAAGAAGCTGGGTCCGTTCGGGGGCAGGTGTACAACAGTCCCTTGGCTGGGACCTGAGAGGATGACATGGCCCCCATCTTCCTTGGAGGACGTGGAGAAGGTATGACCAGTCCTTGAAGAGGGGACTTAGAAGTAGACAAGGAGCCCAAGGCGTCCGTCCTAGGTCGGGCTGCTGAGGCCAGGGTTCCTGTGCGGGGGATGTGGAAGGAAGTGCTCCCAGGAGAAACGGGGCAGGAGGGTGCAGCAGGATGGGAGGGCAAGGAGCCAAGCATCTCAGACTTCAGATCCTGTGGGCAGCTCTGGATCTTAAGCTACACCTCAGGGTTCGTCCGGCATTGAGGCAAGGGAGTTGGCCGTTCAGATCCCTCCCAGGCTGCCCCCGGGTGGGGAGGGGGAAACTCCCAGCTCCCCAGCCGTCTGCACAGGCAGGCACTGGGCTCTGGAAGCCCAGGCAGCCTCTGGAGAAGCTACTGGAGGCAAAGTGACCAACGCTGCAGAGAGCGCCCAGAAAGGTCAGTCAGGGGGTCTGAGGGCACCTGGTGGATGGCATCGTGTGCCCAGCATCTCCTCTAAGGTGCTCCAAAGGGTCCTGGGACATGTGTTTGGACAGCTGCCCTTGGCAGATCTCAGGGGAGGCGAGGGGCATGGTCCTTACCACACAGGCTGCCATCTTCCTGCGGGAACTGTCCTGCGACTAGATGAGCCGTTAGTTGGATGGCAAGGATGTCTCGAATTGGTCTGCAAACTTAGCGCTTGGTTTGCCATGTCTAATCCTTTTTGAAACATGGCAGGGTATAAATTAATAGCCAAATAAGTAAAAATATTGGGGCTTGATAAAGCTCCAAATGCCTTTCTTCTGTGGCCAGGATGGAGACATGGCCATGATGGAGGAGCCTACAGAAGTCTGGGGTGGAGGTGGGAGGGTGTGAAGAGGGGGCTCAGGGGAGGAGAAATGGAGACTGCTCCACCAGGATAGAAGAGCTGGACTTGGCTGGTGGCATAAAGACAGGGCAGGTACCAGCTTTGTGCAACACGCGTTTGATGCAGCACATGCCAGGGAGGGCTGGAGGGGGTTTCAACGGGAAGACTAAAGAGGACAGAACCAGCTTGCCAGCTCTGGCTGTAAGTTGTGCACCCAAACACTAAAGTTAGAGTTCAAGGCTATTTCCTTTTACCAAAAGCTAGAAACATAAAATTCTTCACTGAGAAACTGATGTTTCTGAGATTTCCATTCCCCTTCCCTCTTCTGCTCTCTGAGGTAATGATGCTCACGCAAGCTTTGGTCTGCTTTTCCTTCTCACTCAAGTCTGATCCAATCCTGAATTCCTCCAATCTCTCCCAACAGTCCGGTTGGTATGAGTAGGGGGTAGGTGAGCAGAGGAATGGACCTGTGTGTTTATTCAGTTATTTAGTATCTACTATGTGTCAAATACCATACTAGGCAGTACATATATACTGTATCTCTTACAAGGCTCATACGAATCTCCTCTTTTGTCAAAACCAATGTGCACACTTGAATGTGCATCCAAATCACCCAGAGGGCTTGACCAGGCTGCTTGACCTGGAGTTTCTGACTCAGGCCAAAACTTTGAATTTCTAACCAGCTGCCAAGTGCTGCTGCTGCTGGTTCAGGGACCACACTTTAAGAACCACCGTTCTAATGAATGTGCTGACCATCTGGGCGCAGTCCCAAGACAGGGAGTTCACACTGGCTGAGTACTTACCATGTACCAAACGGAAGCAGGATGTCAGGGAGGCCAGGCCCGGAGCTGGGAAGTGACCTGCCCCCGCTCTGCCCAGCTCATGCTCTCTCCTTCCGGCCTCAAGGTGGGTCCAGTTTCCATTCCTCTGAGCAATGTGTGGGTGAGTGTGGAGCTTGAGAAGCTCACAGAGGGCCAGGTATCCTCGTAGTCATGCCTCCTGGGATGGAAGGAGTTCCTGACTCCCTGGAGGCAGCCATACCACAGAAATTCAGGCAGATCCTGTCCCACGTCCATAAATGAAGGCTGAAGTCAATGTCTGCTGGAGGGTGAGCTTCAGCGATCCTTGAAATAAACAGATGAGTCAGATCTGCTTCTCTTGTTCATTAAATTGTACTTCCCCCATAGCAGCTGCACGTGTTGACTTCATTTCTGTAATTGACAAATCCTGGGAGAGATGATGCTACAGAGGCTTTGGTTAAAAATCACCACAGCATAGTAATGCCAAACTGTCTGGGTATCAAGTATAGACAGGGGGACAAGAGTGAGCTGGCAGCCATGGGGGCAGAGCAGGCTGGCCAACACACCCCACGGATCACCCCGAGGTGATCAAGGACATACACGGTGATGAGCACTGAGGCCTGCCCACAAGGGGCCTCAGATCCACTGTGAACGCAGGCCCAGCTCACTGGGAATGTTGAATCGCAGGAAGGATGCACCAACTCAAGCCAACAGCAGACAGCAGTCCCAGAGCCCTTTGTAGTGGTTTGTCAGGTGAATCCAACAGGTTGCTATTGCTCAGAACACAGAGACTGCATGGCGGAGAGGAGTCCTGAGCGGCACTGAAAGGCGGCCAGGATGCGCCCAGGGAGGAGCATGAAATATCCCTAACCAAGAGCCCAACCAAAGCAGGGCGCTGAAGAAGGGAAGGGCAGAGCTGCCCCAGGGGGGATAGAGACAGGGATAGAAAGATCAACATCATACCGACAAGAGCAATAACGAACGTTTGTTGAGTGCTTACCATGTGCCAGGCTCTGTGCTGAAGGCATTCAGTGCCCCTGAGGCACACTCAGGCATCTGTGGATCCCCCGGCCCTCTCCCTGGACACACAGCATGGTACCAAATATGATTCCTGAGCATAGCCCTGGACCAGCGCAGGTGAGAGGCAGCTACTGCTGTACCTTCTAGAAGGCTGAAGTCCAGACGCTGTGGTATGGCCCATCAAAACATGGGGAAAATATAGTCCAGCTCAGCTAGCAACGCAAATTAACATTTTGTCGTTCAACAAATTACTAAGGACTAGTAAGAACTACTGGTGAGGGGGTAGTAAGACAGGTGCTCTTGGGCTCTGCTATTGGGAGTAAATACTAAAAGAGGATTTCTGGAAAGTAACTCTGCAATGTTTACCAAGAGCTTTGAAAATGTGTGCATATACTTTGACTTAGATATTCCATTTCTCATGACCCATCTTAAGAAAATAATATAAAATAGAGACCATAATAATGTGCCTTGCAACATTATCTTAATGAGTAGTCTAATTGTCCTACAGTTGAAGAATGTTGGATACATTAGGATATGTCCATAAGGTTGGATATTGCTCAGTCATTAAAAGTGAAGTATTTGAAAAATTTTTCATGGCATAAGAAAATACTTACACAATCCTTCAGTGGCATCTCCTTCTGGTGACCAGATCTAGACCCCTCTGGCAAATCATCCCAATCTGACTCTCATTCCTTGCTACCAGAGACATCACCCCCACTTCAGCGAATTAAGGCACTGTATTCCCTGGCCACAGTGATTGGCTGGGGTATGGGCAGATGACCCAATCAGGACCAAGGAGACACCATGAGAGTAACTGGGGCTTCCTGGAAAAGAAGCCTTTGCTCCTCCCCCACCGGATGTGGGCTGAGTGCAGACCTGCTGCAGCCATCTTGCCAAAACACAGAGAAGGGGTGCAGAGAGCACACAGTGGAAAGCAGCTCTGTGTGTGGAGGAAACATCACTACAACTTTGCCTGTACTCTGGACCAGCCTGTGCTAAAGCCAAACCTGTGCTGAACTTTTCAGCTCTCATTAGTTAGCTATAATCCATTTTGCTTAAACCCATCTGGATTCTGCTTTTCTGCAATCTGCAGCACAAGGAACTCTGAAAGATACGCTTTTGACTCCTTTTTCATTGTGGTACGATATACATAACATAAGATTTACCACTTTTAAGTGGACAGTCCAGTGGCATTCAGTGCACTCACACTGTTATGTAACCGTCACCACCGTCCATCTCCAGACCTCTTTTCATCTTGCAAAACTGGAGGTCTGTACCCATTAAACACTAACTCCCCATCCCTCCCCCCATCCCCTGACAACCACCATCCTACTTTCTGTCTCTGTGCATTTGACTATTCTAGATGCCTCACATAAGTGGAATCACAGTATTTGTCCTTTCGTGATTGGCTTACTGCATTTAGCATAATGCCTTCAGGATTCATCCATGTTGTGGCATGTGTCAGAATTTCCTTCCTTTTTAAGGCTGAATAATATTCCACTGTATGCATATACCACATTTTGTTCATCCATTCATCCATCAATGGACACTAGGGTTGCTTCTACCCTTTGGCTGTTGGGAATAATGCCGCTATGAACATGGGTGTACAAATATCTCTTTGAGACTCTGCTTTCAATTCTTTTGGGTATATATACAGAAGTGGAGTTGCTGGGTCATATGGCACACTATTGGGGGGAGGAAAGGAGGGATGACTAAGATCTTTTGTGGCTCAATTAAGGCGGCCCCTCCCTAAGTCCCCAGCAATGGAAAGCTGGTGGCAGGAGAGAGAGGGAGTCCTTTTGCATGAGGACCCCCACATCTTCTGGGGAAGACAGAACAAGACCCAAACCTTGTTCCCTATGACCCAGATGTAAGGGGATCTGTCCAGATGGACCAAGGCCCATTTGTACAGAAAAGTAACAAGGTCTCTGAAATCACACCACCTTGAGGAAAGTGGGAGTCTGGGCTAGTGACCCAGGCTCCCCACAAGAACCTAGAGATTTGTGAGAGAGGGCAGACTAGGATCAGAGTGTGACCACAGCTGGCCTCTTCTCTCCACCCAGCCACCTGCCCCAGAGACATGCTTTCTGGAGAATGGGTAAGCCTGGGAGTGTGCCTAAGAAAGCTGTTATCTTGGTGCCCAAAGGGGGATGCCACAGAGACCTGGGCAGAAACCTGGACCAGCCAGGGCAGCCCAGCAGCTGTGCCCCAGTGGCTTTTAGCTGTGTGGGACCCGTCCCAACAGCAAAGCTGGGTGTCACTGAAGCAAGAGCAGGTGGGACCTGCTAGGACCCCTTTCTTCCTCCCCGCTTCCAGAATTACAAACCTGAACTGATACCATCCCACCTCCTCTCCTTTGGATGAAATAAACCCACAGGGCACTTGGACAATTCAAAAAAGAGACGCCAGAGAGGGAAAAACCAGACTTCCCGATAATAGGGATCAGCAGCCTCATGCTACCACTTACAGACGAGAAAGGACCCGTGGACATACTGACCCTCTGAGTTTGTTCTGCACATAATTCCAGAAGCACGGCATCGCACAGCTCTGGGGGCACCATCCACATTACAGTCTGTGTGACCAGCACCCCCAGGCTGTGCTCATGCGCAGCCCCCACGGCCAGATGTGGTGACCCCCTATATAAACAGGTCCACAGTCCTTTATCTGAGATCCCCAAATCCGAAACTATCAGAAAACCTGAAGTTCCTGTTAATTCCTTCTGTGGCAAAACTTGACCTGAATGGATATTTGTGTTTTTCTTTGTTTCACTGTAGAAATAATGTGCTTGATTATAGGGTGTTGTCCCCAGCCCCACTGGGGATGTTACAGAATATATGCCATACCAAAGTTCCAAACTCTGAAGCTTTCTGATCTCAAAACACTCCTGGCCACAAGGGTTTTAAACTGGGAATTGTGGAGCTGTGCATAGTATCTCAAAATGTTAACTGTGGGCATCGCTGGATAGTGAGATGGTAGGTTATTTTTATTTCCTTCTTTATAATGTTTTATATTTCCCAAATTATCTGAACTATGCACTCTCTTATAATCAGAAAAAAAAACCCTGCCATATTTTTAAGAAAACATCAGGTAGCAGCCCCTTGAGCTTCACTGAGCACATTCAGGCCACCCTCATCCCTTGGCTCCTCCTCTTGATCGTGACAGGCTCCTGGGCTGTCTCCAGGACTGAGCACGGTGGGGGATGCTGCCTTGCTCCCCAGCTCTGCCCAGCCTGCTCCACAAGCTCCATTTCCCGGGCTTTGTACCGGTTCTTCTTCTCCCTGCCCCAGGGAGTTCTCACACGAGGCTGGCTCGATGCCCAGCATGCTTCCTGCCCCCTCTCCAAGCAGCCCTTCTGAAGTTGCACCCTTCCCATCCAGCCTTTCCTGGCAGCGTACCCAAAGATGGGGACAGCAAGTTCTGTCCGGGCCTGGCCACTCGGTGGCTCCTGGTTTCACCCTGCCCCCACTAGGGCTGGGGAAAGAAACTGGGCTCACACTGGGATCTCTGACCTCAGCCTGCCGTGGCCCCTCCTATAGCTTCCTGAACCTGCTCAGCTCACAGCAACGCCTCCCCAGGAGCCCCGCCAGTGTGGAAAAACTTCACGTTCACTCCTCAGAGTAGACCCCAGAGTATTTTTAACTATGCTCATTCTTTGCCTTGGTCAAACTCACACATGATGGAAATGGACAGAGTCTAAGTGTGGACATGATGCTCTTGAAATAACACAGACCCTGGGGCCTCACAGGCCCCTACTGGGCCCCAGCTTGTCAGCTTCCTCAGGCCAGGGGACATCTCCTGGGCATGCACTGGCCTCAGAGCCTCCCTCCCCTTCCTTTGTCTCCCCAGACTGCACAGTTCTCCTGACTGATCAGGGTGGCCCAGGCAGCTGCCCAGCTAAGTTGAGCAAAGACTGCCCCCCCTCCACCCACCCAGACCAGTGACAGAGCTCTTCTGGGGTCCCAGGGCCGGCAGGCCTCAGCATGTGTGTGGTGTTCTAGAGAGCAGGCTGGGGAGGCACAAGGCTCAGTCAAATCTGGGATGGAGAAGTGGCAGCTAGAATGCGGCCAGCCAGCTGACCAGGGCTTGCAGTAACTGCCATGACGTTTAGCACAGAATCATCTCAAATCCTTACAACTCACTTCTGAACTGGAGGCTCAAAGAAGTGACTTGCTCTGTGTCACACTTGTGATGGATAAGTGAGGGAGCTGGGATTTGAACCCTTGACTCGTCTGACTCCGAAGTCTTCAGCACCTCACTAACTCTTAGGTGCCACATTCACCCACCATCTCTAACGCTCAGGAACTCACCTGACAGATGAGAAACCGAGTCACAGAGCGCCTGAGCCACACAAGCAGTTTCCCACACCACAGACAGCAGGCCTCTTACTAAGGTTGTTGGAGTCCCCACCCCATCTCCCACCCCCACAGAGGTTTGCCAGGGTCTTCTGGGAGTTTTGTGTCATTGTTTCTATACTTGGAGAGCTTTCTGGTCTTGTTTGTTTCCTGGATTCTTTGTTTCCACCCAGAAGATGGAGCATATGTCACCCTGTCTAGAGATTGTTCTGAACAGAGCTGGCAAGGAAATAAGGATCCTAATTAGGGGGCGATAACCCCACGGTGAAATTCGGATTCCTTGCAGCAGGCCGTGTCCTTCCCACAAGCCCTGTGTGTTTGTCAGATGTTTACAGAGCCTTCATTAACGCAGAGCTCCCCTAGATAAGAGGTCGGAGCGCGGCATCGGCGGCCAGATAAGCACAAGTGGAGGACACTCCGGGACTGCCTTTGAGTGCCTGTGAACTGGCCGGGGGCTCCGTGCAGAGCGGGGGGCAGGACGATGCGGGCCCGCTCCTTCTGGGCTCCTCCCCGCGCCCGCTAACACACCCGGCACCCGCAGTCCCCTGTTCTGGGCGAAAGCGGGTCCCAAGATGTGCCACGGGGCGCTGTGGGTGGCCCTGCCCGTGCTCGCCCTGCTGGCCTGCTCCGTGCAGGGGAAGCCGCTGGAGAGCCGGGGGCGGGCACCTGCTGGGGGAGATGCCCGCCGCTTGCTAGGGGGGCCGAGAAGTGAGCAGGAGGGGGGCACCTTCGACCTGAGGATGTTCCTGGAGAACATGAAGGTGGATTTCCTGCGCAGCCTCAACCTGAGCGGGGTCCCTTCCCAGGACAAAACCCGAGCAGAGCCACCGCAGTACATGATCGACCTGTACAACAGATATACCACCGACAAGTCGTCCACCCCCGCGTCCAACATCGTGCGCAGCTTCAGCGTGGAAGGTAGAGTCGGCTCCACCAGGGCGCCCGGGTTGGGGGGTACTCAGTGGTCTACAGCCGCTGTGCTCAATATGGTGGCCACTGGACACATGAGACTCTTTAAGTTTCCATTTAAATTAATTAAAATGAAATATAATTAATAACCTGGTTCTTTAGTTTCTCTAGCTTGGATTCAAGTGCTCGACAGTCACGTGCAGCTAATGGCTACCCTATAGGGCAATGCAGATTATAGACCATTTCCATCATCACAGAGAGTTCTATTGGACAGCTCTGCTCTAGAAGATTCTCCCACCCTGGGCTCAGTGCCACATTTAACACAGTAGGTGCTGTGGGACGGCCAGCTCCCTTTCTTCTGTCCCTTCCCTTCATCCCCCTTCCCTACTATCCCCTGTCTATCTAGAAACAAACAACTTATTTAGCCTTCAACCAACTGGTATATTTTTAAACTTTGGAAGAATGTCTATTTCTCTCTCATCAAAAGGTGCTTAAATTTAGATAAATTCCTCTGAGAGAGAAACGTTGGAGGACAATTTAATGATTTTCTAAATATAAAATAATTTCCGTGATTTAGGAGGAAACTAGAAGATAACAGACGCCGACTTAGGGCTTCTATCCGTTGATTCACACGACGCGGGGGCAATGACTGTGTGAGCAGGGAAGCCGAGGCCCGCAGATGCCAAGGGGGTCTGCCCAGGTCGTGTGCTGGTTACCAGCTGGATTCTGACCCAGGCCCACCTGTCTGCATGGCTCAGTTTTCTCCCATCGCTGCCGTCTCCCTTGAAACAGCCAGCGCACAGGGCCTCTCCCCTCCTGGGCTGGAGGCCTGCAAACACCTAGCAGGCCTTGCTCAGTGCCATGGCAGGCCAGACCTGCCCTGCCTGCACAGCACATGCCCAGACTAAAAGATGCTGCAGTCATGATGCATGCCCAGCCGTGCCGGAGTTTCTGATTGACCAAAAAAGAAGAAAAATCTGGATTTTGTGAGAACTTGCCTGGTTCTTAAAACTTGGGCTTAATTTGTTTTAAAAAGCAGTCTGCAGGTCACCCAGATGCTGCCAGCATCTCACCATCCCCACAGGGCATGTCTGTAACCTCTGCTTTAGGGGCAAGTTGGGCTTCTTTGGCTGGACCTAATCAGCAAATCCCGTAGCCTGGAAATCCAGCCTTTGGAGCCATCTCGATGCACCCCACCCCCACCCCAGCATTGTCCATGTCCCGGAAACAAGTGCTCTGATCCAATCCCAGCTCTGCCTGTGGCCAGCACTCCTGTGGAGGCCATTGTGCCTCCCTTCACAGCTGGGCTGGGTGCACTAGATATCTGATGTGGTCCCAAGGTCATTTTCAAGGCATTGTAGAGCACAGTAGGTCATTACTGCACTGCTCACAGACCTCACTCACTATTTGCATACGGCATGGCAGCTCAACACATCCTGCAGGATTCAGAATGGCCCTTCTATGCTGGGTGAGGGGCCACAGACAGCTGTGTGGAAGGCCACATGCCTTGGGGGGGCTGGCGAGCACAAGTGGGGAGGGTCTGGGGAGGACACAGAAATATTGGTTGAGCATCTGCTGTGAGCCAGGGACCGTGCTGAGTAAGTTCCATGTGTCATCCTGTCGAAGCCTCACATCAACCCTGGGAGGCAGGTAGGATGAGCCCCAGTCTACAGAAGAGGAAACTGAGGCACAGAGAGACTCAAGACTTCTCCAAGGTCACAAGCCTAGGAGGGGGCAGAGTCAGGATTGGCATTTCAGTCTGTTACGCACTGCCAGGTTTCACAACAGCACACGTCTCCCCTCACGTTGGAAACTTCCCTTCCTTCTTTGCTACCGAGCCCTGGGGTAACAGACCTGCTAATGGCCATGTGTCAGCCAGGAGAAGTGGGAAACTGAGACAATCATGTGCCTAAAAGTCAGGCTTTGTTTGTACCTAACATGACAAAGCAGTTGAGGCTAATATATTTTTTTCCCTCAAACATTAAAATAATCACCCACTTTCAATTTGCTTGGAAGTTACAATTCTGAATGATTTTTACACTATTAATGCTAGGATTTTTTTTTTTTTTTTTTTTGCTGAGGAAGATTAGCCCTGAGCTAATATCTGTGCCAGTCTTCCTCTACTTTATACATGAGTTGCCACCACAGTGTGGCTGATGAGTGGTGTAGGTCTGCACCCAAGATCCAAACCTGTGAACCTGGGCCACCAAAGCAGAGCACATTGAACTTAACCACTGCACCATGGGGCCAGCCCCTAGATGCTGAGATTTTTAACATTGTCTTCATGTTGGAATTTCACCCTCCCCTCCCAGGATCTTTCCTTTAAAATCATACACTCAGGATCTGCACTCCGAGGCTGACAGTGCACTCTGCAGTTTTGTTTATTTGGTTCCTTTTTTTTTAAAGTGAGGATCTTTACAGGATGTGTGCACTTTGGCAGTTAAATACCCTAAATCCCAGCCTCCACATCTGTAAAGGTGGAATAATAATTGGGTCTTCCCAGGGTCAATGTTGAGAGTCAAGTGAAATATAGAAACAAAGCTCCTACTGCCCGTTCTGGGCATACAGTAGTTGCCCAATAAACAGTTGGACCTGTCAGCTCTGATGCAGGGCATCTTCTGCATCTGTTTTTCTTTGGAAGACCCTAAACATACCTTTTTAAATACTCTTAAAGGGCTTAAGTGTATCCAGATAGAGATTTGGTAGAGACAGACAGCATCATCCAGGATGCCCTTCACCCAAGCCATGAGTCTCAGCTTTGGTGTCATGAAAACAGACCCTCCCAGCAGATGACCATCACCGTGTATTTGCATTTCAGATGCCGTCTCTATAATGGCCACAGAAGACTTCTCCTTCCAGAAACACATCTTGCTCTTTAACATCTCCATTCCCAGGCATGAGCAGATCACCAGGGCCGAGCTCCGGGTCTACATCTCCTGTCAAAGTCGCGTGGACACCTCTCACGAGCTGAAAGGAAACATGGTCATTTATGACGTTCTGGATGGAGCAGATGCCTGGGATGCCTCCACGGGAACGAAGACCTTCCTGGTGTCCCAGGACGTTCGGGATGAGGGCTGGGAGACCTTTGAAGTCTCCAGTGCCGTGAAGCGGTGGGTCAGGGCGGACTCCACCAAGAGCAAAAATAAACTGGAAGTGACCGTGGAGAGTCACAGGAAGGGCTGTGACAAGCTAGATATCAGTGTCCCCCCAGGCTCCAAAAACCTGCCCTTCTTCGTCGTCTTCTCCAATGACCGCAGCAATGGGACCAAGGAGACGAGGCTGGAGCTCAGGGAGATGATCGGCCATGAGCAGGAGAGTGTGCTCAGGAAGTTGTCCAAGGGTGGCCTGGTGGAGGCAGATGAGAACAAGGATGAGGAGGAAGATGTGGAAGGCTACGTGGCCACTGGGTCGTCTTTAGCCAGACGGAAGAGGAGTGCTGGGGCCAGCAACCACTGTCAGAAGACCTCCCTGCGTGTGAACTTCGAGGACATTGGCTGGGACAGCTGGATCATCGCGCCCAAGGAGTATGATGCCTATGAATGTAAAGGCGGCTGCTTCTTCCCCCTAGCTGACGATGTGACCCCAACAAAACACGCCATTGTGCAGACCCTGGTGCATCTCAAGTTCCCCATGAAGGTGGGCAAGGCCTGCTGCGTGCCCACCAAACTGAGCCCCATCTCCATCCTCTACAAGGATGACATGGGGGTCCCCACCCTCAAGTACCACTATGAAGGGATGAGCGTGGCAGAGTGTGGGTGCAGGTAGTGCTGGCCGATGGGCAGGGGAAGCAGGGTGGAGGGGGGGCTCCTAATGAGAGGTCCTGTGTCCCCCTGGGCACGACAGGGACTAGGTCCATCTGCATTCCAGCCTGGAGAAGGAAAGGGAGCTGCCACGTCCTCAAGGCACCCATCTCTCTCACAGCCCATCCCAAGCACACTCCACTGGGTTTAACTGCAGGGGAAAGCGATGGCAAGGGGTGGTGGGCTTTGGGGAGAAGAGGAGAGCCTAGAAGCGTTGTTGGGGTGGAAAGGGAGATGATGAAAAGGGTACAAGAGAAAAAATAATCCAGAGTCAGCAGAAGACTGAGCAGCACTGAGCCAGAGGCGTATAGACAGATAGGTGGTGACTCACAGAGATTTATGGAAATCAGAAGAGGCGAGAAGGACAAGGCTTATTCCAGTAAGTTCAGGGAGTACAGGGAAAGGAACGGGCTGTGTGCTTTACAGCCGTCATTTCACAGATCCCCACAACCCAGTGAGATGGGCGTTATGACCCCCAATTTACACATGCAAAACCAAAACTCAGGCAGGTCAGGTAGCACTGGTCAGTGGCAGGATTCCAGCCCACAGGTCTCCATAGGTCTGCTGATCACCAATGCCCAGATCCTTCCCAAGGGCCCCATTGTGGTTTAGCAGGTCATCTTGTAGCTAAAGAACAGTTAGATGTTGGGAGGCAAGGAGTGTGGGGCTGAGACCTGGCCAGTACCCACCAGTGTGATGGGCTGCTTGTCACATCCAGAGCACATTCTGACTGCTGAGTGCCTGTGCCTATTCAGGGGCCAAATGTTTTTTAAGGTCACCCCTGAGTCACTGAAAAACTACCCCCCAGACCAACTGCCAGTTGGAGAGAGTGCAGGACAGAAGCCCTCGGGCTGCAGCGTGCACCGTGGCCGGGGGTACTTTGACCTGCAGGCACAGTGCTTGTATGGCCAGTGGGTAACACAGGGCCTCTCGCTGCCACTAGACTCAGACTCAGATATTTTGGGAGGGACAGCACAGATCACCCTGAGGGCTGGCAGTCTACGGGCCACGTCTCTGCAGCTGCTCTGCGTAACCAGCTCACCAGCACAACACACTGTGGGCTTCCCTCCCACAGGGACTGCCCAGGAGAAAGGGCCTGGATTGGAATTTGTTGGAATAAATGTGCTCTTGCTTTGGTATTGGCAACATCCCTGTTTTTGCTCCTTGGTGATATGTACTCCAGTGATGACATGCAGCCTTATTGGGTGAGGGCTCCCGGATGCCGAAGAACTCCGGTCCTTGTTGGGCATGGCCGGCTCTGCCTGCATTGCTGGCCTTCTTGAGTATTGTGCATCCCAGCCCCTGTCCTCGGCTGGAGCCATGCAACTGGACTCAGCCCCCACTCACCCCAAGAGAGGACAGAGTTTCCATTCCCTCTGCCTTTCATTCTCTCTTCTGACCCTCGAGGTCACACATGGAATGGGGTGGAGTGAGGAGGAGTCTGGAAGTGGTGAGGATTCCACTCCATGGCCTTCTGATCACTGGCCAGAGCAGAGCCTATAGGAGGCCTGAAAAGACCTGATCCCTTCCCACCTGTTGAAGCTCCCAGTATATTAAAAAAAATGGTTTGTGTTGAATGTTTACATGGAACCAATGGATAGCTTTAACACAAAAATACAATAAAACATCATTGTTTAATTACTGGAGTTATAGAAAATACTAAGTCCTGGTACAATGATGTTGCTCAATCAAAAAGACGGGTGATGAACATCTTTTAGTCCTGGTGGTATATTTCTGTGCCTGCGTCAAAGTCTTGCTTGGAAATAAAGTCAAATGTCCAGTATGTGGCCTTTCCTATCTATAAGACCTGGGCCTGATGGCCTCCCAGCCCCACACCCCGCCCACCCCTCCCTACAGGCCCTTCTTCCCCTGAGGAAGGGGGATGGAAATGAGGAGCATGGAGACGCAGCCGCCACAGCGGTGGGTGGGCACACGTGGGCAGTGTCTCTGCATGTCAGGGTGAGAGGATGTGTCAGTGTAAGGGTGCTTGTGCAGGTATTCAGGCGTGGGTATGACCATGGGTGAGTGTGGATGTTTGCAATTGGACAGCAACAGGTAGCTCCATGCCTTCCTTGACCTCCCCCCGTGTCAGGGGAGGGAGGCCCGGCTCTCTCTAAGAGTCACATCATTTCCACCCGGCTTCGTGGGGCCTGCACAACTCTCCCAGCCTCTGCTCCCACCACACCCCAGCTCAGATGCCCAGCTTCAGCCAAACACCCTCAAGACCACTCCCTGTTCTCAGCCCTCTGGTGACTGCCCTGTCGGCCCCACTCCCAGCTCCGTGGTCCACCTTCCAGGGCCCAGCTCTAGTGTCACCTCCTCCGGGCCCTCTCCTGACCCTCCAGTTCTGATCTTCCTGGCCCTGAAGAGCACTACAATGCCTCTATCTCACAGTTGTCATGGGCCTGGCGTAGGGACCTGATGACCTCTTGTCTTGAGCCGCCTGTGACACCGAGTCCTCTGGGGACAAGGCCGGTGAGCCTCTAGCCTCGGTCACTCTGGGAAGGCCACATGGCCTGTGGCTCAGAACAAACCAATTTGGACAGATGTGCTGGGACAGAACATGCAAGGAGTGTCCCAAGAAACGCTCTCTGTCTTCCATTTCACTGGATTATTCTTTCCACCAGATTCCCCAAAGCTTGCTCACTCCCAGCAGGAGAAGGAAACACAACAGCGCCATCCTCTGGACACTCTGTTATGCAGCCAGTTAGCCCTCTGCCAAAGGACCACCACTCTTAGTGCTGCATTTGTAACGTTTCCTAAAGCATTTTCATTTTTGTCATATCAGGGTGGCGATACTATCGCCATCACAGGTGTGAAGAAGCTGAAGCCCAGCGAAGTGATGAGTTGGCAGGGTTGACGGGCTGTCCCCTGTCCCTCGTGTGACCTACCCTCTGGGTCAGAAGCAAGGGGAGAGAGAGGCTCGGGGATGCTGAGCAGAGAGCCGCAGGCAGACGCAGAGGGACAGTGAGGCAGGAATGGAGCAGAGTGACTTCAGGGAGATGCAGAGAGGAGGGCTGGGAGGGCCCGGGGCACCAGACCGGGCTTGGAACCTGTACTCTGGGGCTCAGACAACAGCCACAGAATAGTAGACATTTTTGTCCCCGCTTTTAGGAACACAGAGGAGATGTAGGCACTTCAAGGCCTCACCCTGTGCTCAGAGCAGCAGCCAGGAACTGCTGAAGCCGCGATGTGAACCCCAGTTGTGACACCACGCCCACATTCTCTCTGCTGTTCTGGCCTCTGTCCTGAAGCCTTCCTCAAGGTCAAGGTCAGGTCACCCTAGCAGAAAGAATCAAAGCTACAGCGTGAACCAGATGAACGGACAGAGCCTGTGCTCTCCCGGGCAGGCCCGGCCCTCCCCTGGGCTCTGCCCAACCTGGTCACTGCCTCTCTTGTCCCGCTTGTGCAGGGTCCTCTGGTCAGCCAGGCACCCATAGGGCGCCATTGATTGGAGGAGGAGAAGGACACCCTTCTCTCCTGTGATTAATGCTCTGTCAACACGGTCACTAAACATTGTGCCTTGCACTTCTTCCACAATTCTACCAAAATTGGGAAAAAGGGATCCCTGGGTCAATTCTTGCTTACAGCCTCTCTTTCCCAAGCCCAACTCAATTCGCATGTGAGCTGGGCCAGTACAGGTAGGAGTGGGGGTCACATCCCTCTGACCTCAGAAACTCTTTCTCCCGTGTACTACTGCTTTGGTTCCATATCCAGCTCATCTGACCAGCTCCCTCTGTCCTGGATATCAGTTCCTCCCCAGAATCTTCCCTAGACTTCTGCTATTCCCGCCCACGGGGCATCTGCATCTGGGCCCCTGAAATGGGCCTGCCTGGCCCCAGGGGTCCTATGCCATCACTTCAGGGGGTCCTTACAGCAGCCCACCGGGGGTGAGGAAGCAGAGGCCCAACATGGTGGACATGCTGGTGCAGGGAATGTAGTGGGGAGCTGGGGCGAGCCCACCTCTGAGGGGGCTCCCTCTGCCCAGATAGCTCCTGCAGTTGACCCTGTGCCTTTAGCTTTGATGGGGCTAAGAGATGTGAGGAAGGCCAGCAGGGCTGTGCTGGCTTCTTACCCACAGGGGACCTGCACTCCCAGGGTTCTAGGATGCACCCAAGTGAGTGGGTTGTGACTTGGGCAGTCGCATAGGGCCCCAAGACTCATTACTATGAATCTTGAAATCATCATAATTTTTGAACAATGGCCCCACATTTTCATTCTGCACTTGGCCCTGCAAACGACGTAGCTGATCCTGAACGCATGTGTGTGCTCAGCACCTTGGTTTCCCAAGTCCCAGGGACACTCTGGACGCTGCTTCAGGCCTCAACGTTGACTCGATCCTGGTGTGACAGGCAGTCTGAGCTTTGCTGCTGACAGCTCACCCTGGGGTCTGAGCGAGAGGACCAATCCCGCTTCTCTCCGCTGGTGCACGCTGAGGAGGTCCAGAGGCTTCTTAGATTTGTGACCAAAGACAGCGACACTGTTCAGGTCTCAAAGGCCGGCCTATTCCATCCACGTGGCAGCTCCTTGCGGGGATCCAGGTTCCTGGGAGAGTAGGGAGCAGCCTGACACGACGGGGTCCCGCTTTTCCCAGACTCAACTTAACCAGACCTGAGACTGTCCACAAGGCAGGCAGCACTGCACACAGGGGGTTACATGGCTTACATTTATTCAGGTGACTGAATAAATCTTTCCGAACTTCCTTCCTTCTCAAATTAGAGCATCCAGCCCAGGCAGAAATCTCACACCACTGGCCTCAGCTTCCCTGAAGGCTCCTCATTCAGACAACCACCCCCCACCCCAAGGGAGCCCATTTCATTAGTGGATGACTCTGCTCGTTGGAAATATGTTCCTGAGCCTGGGCCAAAGGCCATGCTCAGCCTCATTCATGATCACGGAAAAGCAGAAGGAAATGATAACGAGGTTCTCTCCTACACTCATTAGATTTGCATAAATGAAACCATGTGACACTGTAACGCGTGGGCGCTGGCAAGGGGGGAAGTGAGCACTGTCATAAGTGGCTGGCCGGACTGCCAGTGGGTTTAGTCACCCTAGAGGACAAGTCAGCAGCATCAGTTACAGCCGAGAGATCCAGAAACTCCGTTTCTTTATAGTCACTCTTGAGACACCCTTGTACACGAGCAGAGAGGCACGCCCAGAGACAGCGTTGCAACATTGCTTGTAGTCATAAAAAACTGGTGATGGCCTTGTAGTGGGTGCCAGGTGCCCACCCAGCTCCCCGTTCAGAACCATAGACTGACAGCTCACAGCTTCATCCCTCCAGGAACTGTCTGCAGCTGCCTACAGGGAGGAACTCGCCCAGGTTACATCTGCTCCCCAGGGACGACCTCCATCCAACAACTGGATGTGTGAAGGATGAAGGCCTGGCCCCTGGCTTCACTTTGGGCTAACTCTGAAGGGCTGCCCCAACTCCAGAGCTCCCCGTGGAATTGGCTGAGGCCCCCATTGCAGCCGTATCACACACTTATCCCTCTGTCCAGTCCAGTGTCCCCCACTCCCTGACAGGGGCAGCTCCTGGAACACCACCTGTGTGCTTCCTGCAGCCAGTCCCGTCTCAGTCTGTTGCCCCGGGAACCTGACTTCTGATGGACCAAATATCCATCAGTCGGCGAATAGCTGACCGAAGGGTGGCACGTGCATATGGTGGAATAATAAGAAACCTACTCGTCGGCGTACACCAGTGTGTCTCGATATCAAAGATACAACGCTGAGTGAAGAAAAGCAAGCAGCAGCATGAAATGTACAGCGTGATGTCAGTTACATAAATAAAAACCCACAAAAATCTGCATGTATTCTAAGCACATGCTTCCATATAAGGAAGTAGTTTATAAAAGGACTAGAAGGACACACAGCAAATAGCAGGAAGGTGAGGAGTGTCAAAAAGGCATTTTGCTTTATCTATAAACGTCTTTTTTTCTTAATTCCATGATTTAAAAAAAATACATAGGAACAAGAATGGAAGTGAATAAACTGGTGTTGAAGAGTGTTGGTTTTGGGTGGTTAAAATACGGGTAATTGTTTTGTTTGGGGGTTTTTTGGTAATTTTTAGGATTTTTTAAATTAAAAAATTAAAAAGACAAGAAAAAATATTCTGTAGTCATGGCCTCTGAATGGGCAGACGACTCAGCTGTCAGACTCTGAATTGGGGAGTCCTTGGGTGTGGCCCTACCTGGTGGTCTTGCACAGATTTGATTTCTTCTCTCTTTAAGGCCCCTAAATCCTGGGACGTCCAGCTTTCCCATAATGAATACTCCACATGCGCCTGTCCAAGCTCTGAAGACCAGGCTTTGAAAAGGCCCTTTCCCTAATAAACACATCCGTTAGGAATGCTTTCAGCTGCAGGCTTTAGCAAACATGAATCCGTTGTCAGATTTGCTTTTCTCACAAAACATGGGTCTGAAGGTGAGCAGCTGCCTGGCGTTGGTCAAGGGCTACAGGATGTGAGAGTTGGCATCTCAGTAATGCTCTGGCCTTTAGCTCATGCTTCTCTCCTCATGGCCACAAGATGGCTGCCTTGGCACTAAGCATCACATCTTTGTTGCCAGCAGGAAGAAGGGGAAGCAGCAACCCATAGAGGTTGCTGGTCCAGGGGTCCCTATCAGGCTTCTGCTTATATCTCATTGATTAGACTGAGGTCCACTGGCCAGCCTTATCTCCAACAGAGGGTTCAAACAGGAGAAGTCCACTTTCCCAGCCTCTGTGATAAAGGGAACCAGGGAGGAAAGAGACGGGCATGGTTGCTACGATCTCCAGCCGAGAGCGGCCACCACACCACAAACACTTGTCCAAGGCCCCCCTCCAGGCCTGCAGCTCTTTCAATCCTCACCCCGGCTCTCCTCTCTTCTCCTGGAAGTGAGTGTCCATTGGGCCTCCACGGCACTCGGCAGTGGCCTCTATAATCATCTTTGCAGCTATTTCCTGATATGTTTGTCCTCTCACTTCAGAGCTTGGTCTGTCTCTGGGTTCCCAGCACCAGGCCAGTGCCTGGGTCCAGCATGTGGCTAGATGAATGTCCGTCCCCTCCTCCCTCCTCCTTGTCCAGCACCGTGCTGGCACCTACCTGCTACCTCTTACCTGTTTGCGCTTCTGGGACTGATTAGGTGGAAAGGTGGGGAAGAGAGGTTTTCAGAGGCAGCTTGAACTCCAGTCTTTCAGTGTTCTGAACTCCCCTGCACACACTGATGACATTCTGGTGGGGGGGGGCATCCTTAGTGCCAGGGCATTTGGAGGCATCGGCACTATGCAAAACTCAGGCAACAGCTTCCCAGGCCAAACTGGACTTTGCACCTCTGACTCTCAGCAGGGGACACAGAAGGGAAGGCGAGGCCCAGCTCAAAAAAGCATGAAGGGGCAAACAGTGTTCAATTCCCTGACACATCCTAGGTGCAACATCCCCATGGGTGTTGGACAGCATTCCTGGGTCCACAGAGCTAGATGGTGAGTGTGTGAGCTCTGTGACCCTCTCAGGACCTCAGTATCATGCTCACATTCTGGGTGCCACACTGGGCCCCACCCCCAGTGCCTTCAGGGTCCTTCATGTCAGGACTGTCCTTCCTTTGCCTGGACAATGCTCCCACAGGGCAGTGCTTGGCCAACCTCTTCCTCTGGCTCAGTGACCATCACCCTGGTTTGCCAGGGATGGTTCTGGTTTATGCCTGTTGTCTCTGTATAGTTAATATTAAGGTCCCTGTTTAGATGACATGTTATATGGTGTCCATAGTCAGGGACAGCTCAGGGGCCAATCACAGAGGTCAGTCGGGAGCTGCAGGGTGGTGGGAAGGGCATGGGATGTGGGCTTAGCCTGGCCTGGGCTCAGATCCTGACCAGGTCACTTACTGGCTCATGGTCATGTCAAAGGACACAGGCTCACTGAGTCTTGATGTCCTTGCTTATCACCCGAAAAACAACATACAAATGCCTCCCAGGTACTTAGGAAAGTTCACTGGGGTCCTTGCTTCTCTCTTTGAGTGGTGCTTAGGAAAACGTTAGAGCATCTCATTACCTTCTCTTATACGCTACTACTCGGAAATCTACATTTCTTTCCTCATATCATTTTTATGTCCCCCTCTTCGTTTTCTCTCCCAAGTTCTCCCAGTATCTTCAGCATCCCTGCCTGTACGTGGTTGGAAGTGAGAGTCACGTCCACCAGCATGTGCCCTCCCCACATGCACACACCGGAGGTGCTCTGTGTGCTGGCACACAAACCTGAAACTTAGCCAAACACTTGGGGACCACAGAGACAATGCTCCACTGCCCCGATGCGTGGGACCCACGGTCCTCACAAACAAGATCCTGACGCCTGTTAATTATTGAGGTTCAGACGTATACAGACATGTCTGATGGGCGTGGGAGAAATGAGAGAGAGAGGGAGGAGAGTTCCACGAGTAAAACAGGCTGAAGAGCACCACTGAGAGGGAAAGCTGGTGAATTTATTGCACGAGGGGCACTAGCTCCCTGATCCTCCAGAAGAGGACTGGGCACTAGAAAAGGAAGACTTTTCCTTAGTGGCTGGAGAGAGAGAGAGACAGAGATGAGCAGGAGACGGCAGTAGGCAGCCCCCTGGACAGCAGATGTTCAAGGGACATCAGAAGTCAAGGGCAGCTGAGCCCAGTGGCCTGAGCAGAGCCTCAGCAGTGAAGTGGAAGCCCAAGGTAGAGGCAGCAGCAATGAGGCCAGCTGGGCTCCACTGGGCCCATGGGTGCAGGTGGGCTGGTGGGCACGGGCGCCAGCTCATGCAGGGTTGGAGAGGACGAGCACTTTGAGGATGCCTCCAGGAGCCCATATCTGACAGAGGCCAGAAGAACTCAGACCATCCACAAGGGGCAAGGTGGAAACAAGAGCAGGATGCTTTAGACACAACCAGATCCCTCCACACTGAGGAAGACCCTAAGACACCAAGTAAGCCCGGCTTGACCAGCAGACAGAAACTTCAGTGGAACCCAGAGAACTCCTTTTGTCATGCCACTGTGAGTCAGGGAAAAGGCAGCATTGCTCTTCCAAGGGAGATGGCTGGTTGTCATATTGTGGTAGGGACAATGCTGTCTTTCTACTTGTCAGTCCGTGACTCCTTCAGGGAAACGCTCTCAGCTGGTACAGAGGCAAAAGCAGAGTGGGACTCAGTATCAAGCAGATGTTCCAGAAATGCTCTTAGGAGGAGAAGCAGATGACATGAACCATCAAAACTGGAAGTTTAGTTTGGAATCCAAATAATCTGATGACAGAGTGACCAGCTTCTAGCATGCACTGTTGGAGTATTTGCTGGAGCCCTTGGCTGCAGCTGCTCAGGGGCAGCACGTGAGTGCAGGGAGGTCTGCACAGGATGCCGTGACCAAGCAGCCCAGGGAGTGTCTCTGAGCCACGGGGAGAGGCTGTTATGCACAGAAACAGAAGAGCAGGATGACCTGCTTCTGTAGCTGGTTTGCTTGAGGAGGCATTGGAAAAACATGGCAAGACTCCAACATTTTAGGGCAGCAAAACTACTCTGTATGATACCTTAATGATGGGTACACATCATTATACATTGGTCCAAACCCATGGAACCAAGAGTGAACCTAATGAGGACTATGGTCTCTGGTGTATTATGATGTGTCAATGTAGGTTCATGAGTTGTAAAGAATGTACCACTCTATTGGGGGATGCTGATAATGGGTGAGGCTGTGCATAAGTGAGGGCAGGCGGTTTATGGAAAATCTGGATCTTCCACTCAATTTTGCTGTAAACCTAAAACTGCTCTAAAAAATAAAGTCTATTAAAAATTTAAAAAAGACTTCTTCCCTGGGAAATTGTTGACTAGTGTCATTGAATAGCATTCCAAAAACTATTCCAAAAACTATAGACAGATACGTGCCACACAAACAGCAAAAAGGAGTGGAAGCTGAGAAAAAACTGAAACAAGCATATGTCCCAAAATACCAGCCAAATTTCAAACACACGTCCAGCGGCAAAGTGCATCTGGCCCTGTGGGCGGGGCACTGGGGCCACCCGCCAACCCAGGATCCTGGATGGGAAGGGCCTGTGAGAACTGCTACCCTACACGGCCTGTCCAGGGGCATTCTTGGGGCCTTCCTAATATGCGGGGTGGATTATGGACAGCATGTTGGCTACAGTGGAAAAAACACATTGGCCTGAAAAATGCCAACATAGATGGAGGAGCCATCTCCCAGACCCCTCAAGGGGTCCCCATGATGGAAGTTCTTTTTCCTGCCATACCACCCAGGAAATGCACATCCATGACACTAATAGTCACAGTTGCCATGTAGATCCACAAGCATTCTTCCTTCAGACTGTGAATTTGTTCACCAAATCTGCAAAAATACCCTCCAGCTACAGGCAGCCACCACCATTGTCCCTATCAATTATGCTGCTGACCATTTATGTCTTTCCTTCTCTCTCTTTTTGTTTGCAATAAATTTGGTAGGGGAGATTTCAATTAAAAAAAAGACATGGGATTTGGAAGAGGTGGGTGGCACCCAAATAGACAGCAGCAGCCAGGGCTGAGGGAGGATGGAAAGGCAGAGGGGCCCTGGAGAGACAGAGGGGCCATCAGACCCAGGACTTCAGTGAGAGATCTGGCCCGGGACCCAGAGGACGAGGGCAGAATGGCTGTTGGCAACACCTGACAGCATCTGAGGCCTGGCTCAGCCCTGGCTGAGTGCAGGCCCCAAAAACACATGTCTACAACCTAATCCACAGGACCTGTGGGTGTGACCTTATATGGCACAAAGAGTGACTATTGTCTCAATGGCAAAAGATGTGATGAAGGACCTTGAGAGGAGGAGCGTGTCCTGTATTATCCACACGGGCCCTAAATGCAATCACGTGCATCCTTATGGGATAGACACACAGAGAGAAGGCATACAGAAGAGGAGGAGGCGATGTGAGCACAGAGGCAGAGACTGGAGTGGTGCGGCCACACATCGAAGCGTGCCTCAGCCACCAGAATCTGGCAGTGGCGAAGAACGGATTGTCTCCTAGAGCCGCCGGAGGGAATGTGGCCCTATCACACTTTTATCTCAGACTTCTGGCCTCCAGAACTGAGAAAGAATAAGTCCCAGTTGGTTTAAGCCACACAGTTTGTGGTAATTTGTTACAGAAGCCACAGGAAACTAACACAGCGCATTGCTCTGCCCTGGTGGGCTTGTGGACCAGCTTCCTGCTCGTTCCCAGGCGATGGAGTTCGTCTGGGGGCAGAGTGTACCCCTGAGCAAGGAATATAAGTACAAAGCACAGTGTGATCTCAAGTGCATACAAATGTACACACATCTGTGTGCACATGTGTGCGCACAGACACACACACACACACACACACACACATAGGCACACAGAGCCCAGCAGAGATTGGCTGTATTTACTGAGTCAGCTCAGTTCATGATCTGGGCCAAACCCCCGAATTGCTGAGCCCTGGAGATAGAGGACAACACAGCATGTTGTCAAGAGCTGAGGACAGAAGACAGTAAAGCAAACTCGCACAGGATCACCAAGAGGAGAGGCTGTTCTGACCCAAACAGAGGAGGCCCCAGCAGAGCAGCTGGAGCAGTGGACTCGGGCCCACCTGGACATCTGGAGAAAGTGGGTCGAGAAAGCTACATCTCATCTAAACTTTTATGAGAGGCAGGACACTGTTGTGGCTAAAAGTTCAGGGGCAATGGGATGAGGACATTTTAGAGAAATTCAAGTCATTGGCAGCATGTGTGTGTTTGTGGTCGATGAGATTATTTTTTTCTGGAACTTATTTGCTGTACTGAGAATTCAAGTGATCTCAGAGCCTGGACTATTCTCAGAACAAACAGAAATGCCTCGTGTGGGTGTGAGGAGTGCATGGCTTTTGGAGCAAGTATTCAGTTCAAGTTTTGACTCGGCTACTTACCGTGCCCTTGGAAAAGACCTTTGACCTCTCTAGGCCTGTTTCTTCACCTATAAAATGGGAACAGTGCCACCTTCGATGGTTAATTCTTTGTCAACACAGCTAGACTCTGGTGCCAAGCTGTTTGGTCTAAATGTTGCTATGAAGGTATTTGTGAACATGATTAACATTTACAACCCATTGACTTTAAGTAAAGCAGATTACCCTCTATGCTGTGGGTAGGCCTCATCCAATCAGTTGAAGGCCTTAAGAAGAAAGACTGAGGTTTCCTGAGGAAGAAGAAATTCTGACTCAAGATTGCCTGAGTTTCCTGCCTGCTAGGGCCTGCCCTACAGATTTCAGATTTGCCAGCCCCCATAATCGCAAGTCAATTCTTAAAAACAGA
This sequence comes from Tapirus indicus, assembly GCA_031878705.1. Classification (NCBI taxonomy): domain Eukaryota; kingdom Metazoa; phylum Chordata; class Mammalia; order Perissodactyla; family Tapiridae; genus Tapirus; species Tapirus indicus. The sequence continues at coordinate 81,426,768 of CM062921.1, forward strand.
TCTTCTCTGTCTAGACATGGTTCCCGAGAGAATTCCCGACTAATCATTACTGATCTCTCTAGATTGTAAAGATTAAAGGAGAAAGTGCTAGAACAACTGGATTACCACATGGAAAAGAATAAATTTGTACCCTTACCTCACATCATATATAAACATTAACTCAAAATGGATCAAAGACCTAAATACAGGAGGTAAAACTATAAAACTTTTAGAAGAAAATGTAAGGGTAAGTCATCGTGACCTTGGATTTGGCAAAGGATTCTTAGATGTGACACCCAAAGAAAGAACAACAAAAGAAAAGTTAGGTAAACTAGACATCATCAAAATTTAAAACTTGTGTGCTTCAAAGGACACCACCAAGAAAATGAAAAGACACCCCCACAGAATGGGAGGGAATACTTGCAAATCATTTATCTGATAAGGGACTTGTATCTAGAATATACGAACTCCTGCAACTGAATAATAAAAAGACAAATGACCCAGTTTAAAAATGGGCGCAGGATCCGAATAGACATTTCTCCAGGGAGGATATACAAATGGCCAATAAGGAAACGAAAAGATACTTGACATTGTTAGTTACTAGGGAAATGCAAATCAAACCTACTTCACACTCACTGGGATGACTAGACTCAAATAGTCAGATGATAATGAGTGTTGGTGAGAACATGGAGAAATCCAAACATTTATACCTTGCTGGTGGGAATGTAAAATGGTGCAGCCACTTCGGAAAACAGTGTGACAGCTCCTCAAAACATTACACATAGAGTTACCATATGACCCAATAATTCCACTCCTAGGCATATATGCAAAAGAAATGAAAATATATGTCCATACAAAAATTTGTACACCAATGTTTGTAGCAGCATTATTCATAATAGGCAAAAGATGGAAACAACACAAATGCCCATCAATGAATGAACGGATAAACAAAACATGGTAGGTATATCCATACAACAGAATATTATTCAGCCATAAAAAGAATGAAGTACTGATACAGGCTGCAATATGGACGAACCTTGAAAACACCATGCTAAAAAAGCCAGTCACAAAAGACCACATATTACATGGTTCTATTCATATGAAAGTCCAGAACAGGGCAATCTACAGAGGTAGAAAGTGGATGAGTGGTTTCTTAGGGCCAGGAGGCAGGGATGGGAAGGATGGTGAATAGGGGGTCACAGCTAAAGGGGACAGGGTTTCTTTTTGAGATGATGAAAGTGTTCTAAAATTATTGACACCCAAGGACGCCCCAATTCAGATGACGGTTGTACACTTCTGTGAATATGCTAAAGAACATTGACTTATGTACTTTAAATAGGTGAAGGGTATGTGTGGGAATTATATCTCAGTAAAGCTGTTTTTAAAACAAAGGTTAAATAAGACTGTCCATGAAAATGATGTAACACAGTACAAATGAAATAAGTGATTATTTTTCAAATCTACTCTGCTTTCAAAAGCCATCTGTCTTTATCCCCTGTACCTCTTTCTTTTTGTGATTCTAAGCATCTCCTCCAATCCCTCCTTATCAGGCTGCCCTCAGAACCTTGAGCCAGGCTGTCCTTCTCAGAGCCAGGCCCAACAGCAGGGAGCAGATGCCCCTGCAGACCAAGCCCTCCCTGCAGCCTGGCTCAGGACACACACCCGTAGTGTTCCAAGTGTAGGAATCTCTACTCAGCCATCAGAAGCTTTTAGGGGTGCTGATGGAGGAGGACACATGGGAGGAAGATGACTCTTGGGAGTGCTCATTAGGGACCTTCTTATCTTAGACCATCCTGGTCCAGCATCCCCACCTCCCAGGGTCAGCTCCACACCAGGCACCCTGGACAAGACAGGGGGAGAAGGCCTTCCTCCTGGCCCAGTCTCTGCCCCTCTCTGCTCCCTACCCCTCTGCCTTGCCCCAGAGCCAGTCCTCATGTCGAGCCCACATCTTGACGTGGTTTCAGCCTCACCCCTGGATCTGAACCAGCCCTAGGCCCCAGGCCCTCCAGGGTCTGCCCCCTACCTGCTCCCGGGTCCCCCAGGTGGCCCTGATCTTAGAGTTCCTCTACTGTGATCCACTCAGAACCCCTACTACTCCCAGCCCCCCAGTGTCATCCTATCTTATAGCCTGGATTCCCAGGGGCAGGGGGTGGTGCTCTGCCTGCCAGGTTCAGGTTTCACCCCAGCATCATGCAGACTATCTGCCCTGGGGTTGTCAGAGACACGACACTGTGGGGGCTACTAAATCCAAAGGAGATCTAGTTGTTGCCCATGCCTCCCACCTCCCACCACAAGTCCGTGCCTAGGGTCATGACACAGAGACAGGAACCAAAGCCCAGGTAGGTGTGTGCAGAATCCTCAGTGGGTGGCAATGTCCTCCCTTCCCTCAGCTGGGCCATCACTCTTCAGCAATGTGATCTTGAGCAAGTCATGCAACCTCCCCACACCTCACCTTCCTCATCCAGAAAACAAGAGGGACTACAGTGTAGAAGAAATCCCTTAGATGAGGGGAGTGAATGAGGCCTGTGAGTGAAGGCATCCCCTGTGAATGAATGCTTACTGCACGAGGCCTTGCAGATCTGGGGCAGCAGGAAACCGGCTTGACCCCTGATTACTATTCTTCTGGTCTTAACTTCTGGCAAAAATAATTTGTCAGACAGGAATTCTCTCCAAATTCAAAATTTTTTCTTACTGATTTGTGAAAATCATGCGTTCCCAGAACCTCCTTAGGCCCTGCTCTCCTGTGCTCTGTCTCCAGGCTGGTTCTGGCCACAACTTACTCTCATTGTCCATAAACTTGAATTTCTGCCCCCACTACACAGATATTGTTTGGTGCAGGGAAGCGGCAGGACAACTATATGCTTCAGACAGGTTTCCACCCTGCATAGAAAGCACTTGGGCGACGTTCCCACTGTTGATAGGACCTTGGTCACTGTTCTGAGACCCTGACACACCTCGGGACTGATCCCAGTTCAAAGGCTCCTTCAGGGCCCCAGGGTTCATTGCCTGGCACACAGCGCCCCCTGGAGGCGATGATGGGAGCTGCACCTGCAGTTACCCCAGTTTTCTGCCTTCACATCAGGCAAATGGTGTCATCTCTGGGGCGGTGAATACTTCCTAAGGTGAGTGACTAACAGCTGGAATAATGTATATTCTGGGACTTCAGTTATTGTTTTCCTTTCATGGTACAAAACTGAGAACATGCTCAGTTGAGAAGTGGAAATGAGGAAATAAGAAGCCCTCCTTCCTTGTCTAGAGCAGTATTTCTTAGCTAAGTAATTAAAATAATGTCAATTCTACATAAACTGCTTTGTAAAATAGCAAAATGAAGAATTAGGAAGAGGAGAAAATACTTCCCAACTCATTTTCTCAGGTCAGCATTACCTTACTACCAAAGCAAAAAAGAAGAAGACTACAATGGATATTCCAATCAATGTAACCAACCACAGTAACAAACTAAAGAAGAAAGAACTATGATCATCTCAATAGAGGCATTTGACAATATTTAATTTTTTATTAAATTAAATTATTATGTATTTATTTATTATTTTTAAAAACACTAAAATATTAGGAATAGAAGAGAATTTTCTTAAACTGATAAACAGCATCTGCCAGAAACAAACAAGCAAATAAACCTACAGGTCACATCATACTTAATGGTGAAAGACTGAATGTTTCCCCTAAGATCAGCATCAAGGCACCAGAGGTCCTAATGGGCACAATAAGGTAAGAACAAGAAATGAAGCCTGTAGAAGGGAAAGAAAGGAATATAACACTAATATCTCCTTAGAAAATTCCAAGGAATCTACAAAAAAACGTACTAGGATGAATAAATGAGTCTACCATGGTTGCAGGATATAAGATCAACACACAATGAATAACTGGAAATTAAAAGTTAAGCAAAAAATATCATTTACAATAACACCACAAAATATGAGAAATAGATATAAATCTAACAAAATATTTACATGATCTGTATGCTGAAATCATACAATATGGATAAAAAAAGAAGATCTAAATAAATAAAGAGATATACAATATTCGTGGATTGGAAGACTCGGTATTGTTAGGATGTCAGTTGTCCCCCAAATCTGATCTATAGATTCAGTTCAATCCCAACCAATTATCTGATTCTAAAATCAGTCATCTGAATCCAAAATCAATTATCTGAATCTAAAATTTATGTGGATAATCAAAGGAACTAGAATAGCCAAAGTAATTTTGATGAAGAGTAACAAAGTTGGAGGACTCACACTACATGGTTTCAAGACATACTACAAATTGTAGTAACCAAGACAGTGTGGTATTGGTGAAAAGACAAATAGATGAGTGCATCAGAACAGAGAGTACAGAAATAGACCCACACATACATAATAAATCACTTTTTGACCAAATGCCAGGGCAACTCAGTGGAACAGGAAAGTCTTTTCAATAACTAGTGCTGGATCAACTGGATATCCACATGGAAAAAAATAAACCTTGACCCCTACCTCACACCATACATAAAAATTAACTCAAAGTGGATTATAGATGTAAAGCCTAAAACTATAGAACTTCTAGAACAAAATATTAAAGTAAAGCTTTGGGACCATGGGATAGGCAAAGATTTCTTACATATGGCACCAAAAATATAAATCATAAAAAAAGTTGGTAAACTGGAATTCATTGAAAATAAAAACTCCTAATCTTGACACTGTCAAGGGCATGAAAAGACAAGTCACACACAGATTGGAAAGAAATATTTGCAACACATGTATCAGGCAAAAGACTCATATCCAGAATATAAAAATAATTCTCACTTTACTAGTATTAAGACAAATAACAGCCTCCCTTCCCCCACTCCCAACAAATGGGCAAAATATTTAAACAGACATTTCACCATAGAATATATACAAATGGCCAATAAATATATCAATAGATGCTCAACTTCATTAGTAATCAAGGAAATGCCAATTAAAATCACAATAAGAAGCCACTGTATACCCTTTAGAATGGCTAAAATTAAAGTCTGACCATACATACCAATTGTTGGCATTGATGTGGAGGAATTGGAAGTCTCATATGCTGCCGGTAGAAATTTAAATTCTGGAAAACAGGTTGTTTCTTAAACTTTAAACATATATTCCTGCCTTAGTGAAAATAAAAACACATGTCCAAACAGAGACATATATTCAAATATTCACAGCAGCTTTATGTGTGATAGTCATACACTGGAAGCAACCTGCAGGTCTATCAACACATGAGAGGATAACAGATTGTGGTATATCTGGAAAATGGACTACTACTCAGCAATAAAATAAACTAATTGTACACTCAATAACAAGTGAATCTGAAAATCATTATGCTGAGTAAAAGAAGACAGACAAACAGTACACATAGGTATATTCCATTTATATAAAATTCTAGAAAATGCAAACAAATCTATAGTGATGGCTGAAAGCAGATCAGTGTTTGTCTGGAGATGGAGATACAGGTGGGATTGGATAACAAAAGGGCATGAGGAAAATTTGAGGATGAGGGAAATATACACCGTCTTGATTTTGGTGATAGTTTCATGGGTGTATACACATGGCAAAACTCACCAAACTGTATACTTCAAATATGAGCAGTTTATTGCATGTAAATTATACGTCAACTAAGTGGTAAAAAAATAGAAAAAATACACATTTATTATGTAATTTTAAAGTTACTGAAAAATATAATAAAGAAAACAAACAAAGACGTTCACATACTCTGATTCAGCAAGCCCAGATGGGGGAATTTTTTCTACAGAAACAAGAAGCCCCAGTCCTTAAGAACATGTTTTCAAGAACATTTATCCCAATATTGTTTACAGAAGCAAAAACAGAAACAACTTAAAATATCCCTCCCTAGGGGAACGGACTATTATGCAGCCATTAAAAGAATGAATTGATGTATATGCTCCAACTTGGAAGGATATTTCTGCCATATGTTTAAGTGAGGAAAACAAAATGCAAATTGCTGTGTATACTATTATGAGATGACAGTAGATAGATTGATGGATGGATGGGCATCCATAGATGGATGGACAGATATATTTCCTACAGATGTGTTTCTACATGTAAACACAGAGAAAGGTGAGGACAGCTACACATTAAGCCATTATTATTGGCTGGATTAGAAAGGCTTACATAAAATATTATTCATGAATTTATGAGCTGTTTAACTTGTGAAAATGAGTATGTTTCACTCTTTTTTTTGTTGTTTTTGTGTGTGTGTGTGAGGAAGACCAGCCCTGAGCTAACATCCGTTGCCAATCCTCCTCTTTTTGCTGAGGAAGACCGGCCCTGGGCTAACATCCGTGCCCATCCTCCTCTACTTTATATAGGACGCCGTCACAGCATGGCTGACGAGCAGTGCGTCGGCAGGCACCCGGGATCCGAACCCGCGAACCCCAAGCTGCCAAGCGCGAATTAAACCGCTGTGCCACTGGGCCGGCCCCTCACTCTTATTTTTAAAAAGTTAAAAAGAAAAAGATTAAAACAAAATAAAGACAAGGTTCAACTTGCTTTGAAATGCATCCAAAAAATATGTTGGCTTGAGGGTTACAGAGGGGGCCAGAGAGACAGAGGTGAGATAAGAAAGGATAATAAAATGTCAGTGGTAGAATCTAGGTAGATGGGATGTAGATATTTGCTGCACTACTTGAAAATGTTCATAGCAAACATTGAGGGGAAAAGTAACATAAAACAACAGATTAGATAGATAGACAGACAGACAGACGGATAGATAGATAGATAGATAGATAGTTAGATAGATAGATAGATAGATGACGGATGGGGATGGATGGATGGATGGACGGATGGATGGATGGATGGATGGTTGGATGATAAATAGCCAGACAGACAAGGCCTCTGGCCACAGCCAAAAGTGAATCTGTATTGTAACAAGTGATTCACTCCTTCCTGGCTTGCCCAGGTTCCACGCATTCTCCATTTGACCATCCCAACAGCACACTTTCTGTGTCCCACTTTTAATCTGATGCTCGGGTCGCTGTGGGGGTGCTCTGGAGTGAGCATCGGGACTGGGCATTTCTCAGGGGTACAGACTCTCCAGACACACACAGAAGGTTTGGGGCCTCAGAAGCAGTTGGTTCCCCAGGGTCCCCAGGGCAACCCCCGCCTCTTGGTGTATCTCTTCCCAAACCCACAGGGGAGGTCGGATCACAGCTGCCACTCATCAGCTCTGGCTGTGACCCCGGCTTCTTTGTTATACCTGCTCACACTGTTATAAGAATACTGTGAGGCTTTTCTCCTCATCCCGGTTCGCTTTTGAGGAAGCCAAGGCCCTGAGCAGTCGGGTCACCCAACCGAGGTCTCTACACTAGAAAGCAGGAGGGTTTGGGGAGGCTCCTAAGTCCTCACTCTTGACATCTTGTGCCCACGTGCTTGTACGAGTGAAGGGAGGCAGGGGCTTCTGACTCCATCCCAACTCAAACCTGACCCCCACAATCACAAAGTGACTCTAGCCCCCGGGCCGCCAGCTGGCAGGGGCTGGATGGGAAGCTGTAGAGCTCCTCCCTGGCTCCCACTCTGGGACTTGCCCAGGAACACACGCTTCTTAGCTGGCTGCCACCTGCTTATGCTCCCCCTCACGTGGGGGCCAGGACACCCCTGGCTCCTGGAGAGGTTGGAGGACTCCAGGGACAGAATTTCCCCCCACTGGCCTCAGGCCACACCCACAGGAGGACACCTGGCCTCTCCTTGCAGGTACAGTCTGACTCTGGCACCCGAGTGACTCACAGCAGACCCAGCTCTGAGCCCTCCACACAAATCACAGCCCAGCAATGGGCTTCCGATCCCGAGACTGCATTTTAATAAGGGTCCAGGGGAAGCACTTTCCCCAAAGAGAGACTTCTCCCTGGTCGTCTTCACTCCCTGCCCTTCCTGGTCCAGAGGCTCTGCCTGGGCTCAGTGATGCCAGAAAAGTACCCTCAAAGGCCAGGGATGGCATGCTCTGAGTTGTGATTCCCCAAGTGGAGGTGGGGACTAAGGAGGCCTTATTACTACAATAAATCGGGCTCACTTCATTGGCTGCAAACAGTGGAGTGATATGACCATATGTCACTCGGGCATTAAACAAATCCTAATGAGCTAAAAATATGTTTGTTTTAGCTAATTGACCTCTTTGGCCTTCATAAACCACTTGGTAAACATCCTCAGTTAATGATTTCCAGACAGCGGATTGTGGCTCTCGAGTGTGCTGAGAAGGCCCCCCGTCCCCCAGACCACCTCCTCTGGCTGCCTGCTGAGGCACACGTGTGCCCGCCTGCTGCCCGCACAGCCCAGGAAGTGTGTGCTGGGATAACGGGGGGGAAGCAAAAAGAGTACAGCCAGGCTGCTCACCCAGTGTTCTTCCCTGGCCATGCAACTGACCACGCTCCAAGCCCTAGTTGTTCTTCCGTTGAGTGACGAAAGTGCCCACCCCTGGAGGGACTTGGAGACAAAGCAGGGGTTCTAGGTTCTGGGCTCTGTGGCAAGTCAGTCACAAGCAGGACCCAGGTCGCTTCCATGTGAAGGAGCAGGATCTGGGAGCCCGAGAGTCCAGCAGTTCACCTGGGACTGCCTCGTGTGCTCCCTGCAGGTGGGGGTATGATCTGGACACCTGTGAGGCCTGGGACCCCAGAGACCCAAGTCCTACAGCTTGATTCTCCTTGCAAGCAGTGGGCCGTGGCCAGAGCCCTCAAGCAGCAGGGGTCTTCTTTAGCCAGGAGAATGGATGCTTGTTAGATCTCAGAGCTACTTCATGGGATCTGGTCCCATGGCGTCTGGAAGGTGAGTACTCCTCCCTCTCACCACAGCCATGGTGAGGTCCAGACATGTCATCCTACTGTTTGAAAGCTGTTCGGGGAACCACTCCAGTTCCTGGAGGCATTAGCAGGACATAGGAATAAACTTTAAGCCCTGAAGTGGATGACAGCCTTAGACGCAACCTCTGCACTGTCTGAGCCGACTGTGGCCCCACAGACTTCTTCTCACTGCCCCCACGTCCCCCACCTAAGATGGTGGGCTTCAGTTAGCTACTGAACCCTCTTTCTTCAGCCGTGAAACACAGATAAGACCTAACATGGAGAACTTATCAGCAATCGAGTGCTTCCTTCTTGCCTGACACTGTGAAGTGCTTTATATTTTCTCACTTAATCTACACAAGTAAGATACTTCCCCAAGGCCACAGAGTAGAGAATGGCAGAACCAGGCCTCCAAGTTCTACCTAATTCCAGAGGCGTGGATCACCCAGTGTAGTGGGGAAACGCTATTTACCTACAGGTTGATAACTCTACTTTGCAAGGCTCTGATGAGGACTGTCAGCTTGTAAAGCATGGAGCAGAGTGTCTGGCACATGGCAGGAACTCCCAGGACATGGTAGCTCTTCATACGCAGAGGAGGCAGAACAAGAGGACGTCCAATATACCTTCTGGGTCAAAACACCTCGGCCCCTTCTCCCCAGACCCCGGGGCTGATGCGCTCGAATTAGACAGGATTAAAGGCTTACCGGAGCTGGAAAGTACTCCCCAACTCCCCAGACCTTCTGTCCGCCGGCTGAGAAGGACAGGGAGGAAGGCAGCCACGCACTGCAGAGCCTTGGCCTTGTGCTCTGTCAAGGGAGCTTTTGTGCAGGAGCCAGCCCTCCTTCTGGATCCCCATGACAAGAGAATGGGCCCTGATCTTGTGCATGCTGCTCTGTGGCCTGGCTGGCCCCACACACCTGTTCCAGCCGAGCCTCGTGCTGGACATGGCCAAGGTCCTCCTGGACAACTACTGCTTCCCGGAGAACCTGATGGGGATGCAAGAAGCTATCGAGCAGGCCATCAGGAGTCACGAGATCCTAGCCATCTCTGACCCGCAGACGCTGGCCCATGTGCTGACGGCCGGGGTGCAAAACTCCTTGAATGACCCCCGCCTGGTTATCTCCTATGAGCCCAGCACCCTCGAGCCTCCCCGGCGAGCCTCAGCGTTCACCGACCTCACACAAGAGGAACTGCTTGCCCGGCTGCAGAAGGGCATCCGCCATGACATTCTGGAGGGCAATGTGGGCTACCTGCGGGTGGACGACATCCCGGGCCAGGAGGTCGTGAGCAAGCTGGGGGACTTCCTGGTGGCCAACATCTGGAGGAAGCTCCTGGGCACCTCTGCCTTGGTGCTGGACCTCCGGCACTGCACTGGAGGCCACGTTTCCGGCATCCCCTACATCATCTCCTACCTGCACCCAGGAAACACGGTCCTGCACGTGGACACCATCTACGACCGCCCCTCCAATACGACCACTGAGATCTGGACCCTGCCCCAGGTCCTGGAAGACAGGTACAGTGCCGACAGGGATGTGGTGGTCCTCACCAGTGTCCACACCGGGGGCGTGGCCGAGGACATTGCTTACATCCTCAAACAGATGCGCAGGGCCATCGTGGTGGGCGAGCGGACTGTGGGAGGTGCCCTGGACCTCCAGAAGCTGAGGATAGGCCAGTCTGACTTCTTCCTCACCGTGCCCGTGTCCAGGTCCCTGGGGCCCCTGAGCGGGGGCAGCCAGACGTGGGAGGGCAGTGGGGTGCTGCCCTGTGTGGGGACACCAGCCGAGCAGGCCCTAGAGAAAGCCCTGGCCATCCTCACGCTGCGCCGTGCCCTGCCGGGAGTCATCCAGCGCCTACAGGAGGCCCTGCGGGACTACTACACGCTGGTGGACCGCGTGCCCGCCCTGCTGCACCACCTGGCCAACATGGACTTCTCCTCCGTGGTCTCCGAAGAGGATCTGGTCACTAAACTCAACGCTGGCCTGCAGGCTGTATCCGAGGATCCCAGGCTCCTAGTGTGGGCTGTCAGGCCCAAAGAAACTCCTCCTGGGGCCGAGGCTGCAGCTGATGTCCCCCCAGAGACAGCCCCAGCAGTGCCCGAGGATGAGGTTGCTCGACAGGCCTTGGTGGACGCCGTGTTCCAGGTGTCGGTGCTGCCGGCGAACGTGGGCTACCTGCGCTTCGACAGCTTTGCCGATGCCTCCGTTCTCGGGGCACTGGGCCCGTACATCCTGCACCAGGTGTGGGAGCCCCTGCAGGACACGGAGCACCTCATCCTGGACCTGCGCCAGAACCCCGGGGGGCCGTCCTCCGCCGTGCCCCTGCTGCTGTCCTACTTCCAGGGCCCTGACCCCGGCCCTGTGCACCTCTTCACCACCTACGACCGCCGCACCAATGTCACGCAGGAACACTTCAGCCGCACGGATCTGCTGGGCCAGCGCTACAGCACCCAGCGCGGGGTGTACCTGCTCACCAGCCACCGCACCGCCACCGCCGCCGAGGAGCTGGCCTTCCTCATGCAGTCGCTGGGCTGGGCCACGCTGGTGGGCGAGATCACCGCGGGAAGCCTGCTGCACACCTGCACGGTGCCCCTGCTGGAGACGCCAGAGGGCGGCCTGGCCCTCACGGTGCCCGTGCTCACCTTCATCGACAACCACGGCGAGTGCTGGCTGGGGGGCGGCGTGGTGCCCGACGCCATCGTGCTGGCCGAGGAGGCCCTGGACAGGGCCCAGGAGGTGCTGGAGTTCCACCGCAGCCTGGGGGCCTTGGTGGAGGGCACAGAGCACCTGATGGAGGCTCACTATGCCCGGCCAGAGGTCGTCGGGCAGACTGGTGCCCTGCTGCGAGCAAAGCTGGCACAGGGGGCCTACCGCACAGCAGTGGACCTGGAGTCGCTGGCCTCTCAGCTCACAGCCGACCTGCAGGAGATGTCTGGGGACCACCGTCTGCTGGTGTTCCATAGCCCGGGTGAGCTGGCAACTGAAGAGATGCCCCCGCCACCTCCCGCTGTCCCCTCCCCAGAGGAGCTCTCCTATCTCATCGAGGCCCTGTTTAAGACAGAGGTGCTGCCCGGCCGGCTGGGCTACCTGCGTTTCGATGCCATGGCCGAGCTGGAGACGGTGAGGGCCATCGGGCCGCAGCTGGTGCAGCTCGTGTGGCAAAGGCTGGTGGACACGGCTGCGCTGATCATCGACCTGCGCTACAACCCTGGCAGCTACTCCACAGCAGTGCCACTGCTCTGCTCCTACTTCTTTGAGGCCGAGCCCCGCCAGCACCTCTACTCAGTCTTTGACAGGGCTACCTCGAGGGTCACGGAGGTGTGGACCATGCTCCAGGTGGCAGGCCAGCGCTACGGCTCCCACAAGGACCTCTACATCCTGATGAGCCACACCAGCGGGTCAGGAGCCGAGGCTTTCGCTCACACCATGCAGGACCTGCAGCGGGCCACAGTCATCGGCGAGCCCACGGCTGGAGGGGCGCTCTCTGTAGGCATCTACCAGGTGGGCAGCAGCCCCTTGTATGCCTCCATGCCCACGCAGATGGCCCTGAGCACCACCACAGGTGAGGCCTGGGACCTGGCTGGAGTGGAGCCTGACATCACCGTGCCCATGAGCGAGGCCCTCTCCACAGCCCGGGACATAGTGGCCCTGCGCGCCAAGGTGCCCACCGTGCTGCAGACAGCAGGGAAGCTGGTCGCTGATAACTACGCCTCCCCTGAGCTAGGGGCCAAGATGGCTGCCAAACTGACCGGTCTGCAGAGCCGCTATGCAAGGGTGACCTCAGAAGGGGCCCTGGCCGAGATGCTGGGGGCCGACCTGCAGATGCTGTCTGGGGACCCACACCTGAAGACAGCCCATATCCCTGAGGATGCCAAGGACCAAATTCCAGGGATTGTGCCCATGCAGGTGAGAGACAAGGGAGACTTGGCCCGCAGTCCCAGGGTGAGTTGACAAGTTGTCCTCACGCCCAGGGCTCTGTGCAGGGTGCAAGACAATAGCTTCCAGACTTGTTTTCCTGTTTAAGTTGTCACCCATCACATCTTTTCCTTTTTCTCACCCTGTCGTCCCATTATTCCCTGTGCCCGTGGGGTCCCTAAGGACCTCTGTAGAACGCTGGTAGCCACAGGAGCTCAGTTTGAAAAGCCCTGGTATGGAAGGAGCTGCCCTCATGGCTGGGGGGAAGGCAGGTGTTTACAGGGTTTCTCATTGTCATTGTAAAGGTCAATAAGTCCCATGAAGTCACCAGGATTTGGTTGTCTGGATATGTGAGGTGTGTGTTAACGCTCACCGACCGCCTGCCTCAGGGGTTTGCGGTGTGAAGACACCAGAGGGATGGAGGCGGGGAAGCAGGCAGAGCCCCGGCCTCACAGTTGCCTCGCAGGTAAAGCATGGAGCCTGGACACAGGCCCTGGAATGGTTCAGGGGTGCCAGGGTTCCGCCCAGAAAACCAGAGCGGTGAACCTTCCTTGTTAGGCTCCAGCTGCCTTCTCCTCCCCTCCCAATGGGACACACTGCATCCCAAAGGGGTTGCGTTCGGTGGGTGTGTGGCCCGATCCGAGGGCCAGCCAGATGGGAACTCTAAGCGAGGCTGTTGTGGTCAAGCACTGAGGTTTTGGGAAACACTGAAGAGGTGAACAAAGGCTGAGGGGTCTTGCTGCTGGGTGGATAAGGGACAGGGTCTGCAGACTAGGGCCAAGGTCAGCCACAGGGTCCACCAAGCACCCCCGCCAGTTGAGAGCTTCATTGGCGAAGAGCTCCATCCAAAGCAGTATTTACAACATCTCTCCACACCGTTCATCTTCTGTGATCTCACTGCATGGTCACGAGTAGGCAGGGCCACATTTGTCTGGGTTCCCTTGAAAGCAGGGCCTGAGGCAAAGGGCTTGGGAGCAGACAATTTGTGTGGGAGGTGGTCACTGAAGCCTAGTGAGGGAGCGAGGAGAGTGGAGAAAGGGGAAAGGCTGGCAGGCAGGTGCATTGTTGAGGCTGTTGCTTCTGACGGGTCCAGTGGGACCCTGACAAATGGGGGGAATGCCCCCTGGAGCCGTCCCTCTGCAGACGGACCCAGCAGCTCCTGTCCTCCATGGGCTGAGGGTCTCCCCAACGACATGAACTCTCAAAATCTGAGGCAGCTTGGAGAAGGTTCCGAAGTAGAGAGTAGAAACACACAGAGGTGGGCTGGAGGCAAGGCCCTGTCAGCCGGGGTCCAGTTGTAGCTGAAACCAGAGGAGGGCTGAGGGCACCAGAAGTTCCCACTGCGGAACTGTTATCCCATTTTACAAACAGGGGAATTAGGTCTGGAAGGGTACAGACGAGAGTGCCCCGTGGCCAAAGAGCTTGTGACTTGAGGGCAGAGCAGAGCCACGTGTTCCAGTCAACAGCGGTGTCCCTGCCACCTCCTTGCTCTCAATCTAGCTCACAGAGCCTGCTGCCTTCCAGCAGCCTTGGAGAGAGAAGAGGAGGCCCAGGTGTGTGGGGGGAGCCTTGTAAGTGCCATCACTGCACTAGGCTCACAGGGCCCCCAGATTCTAAATCGAGGGCTCACTCCTTTCCAGTGTAGTCAGAGCTCACAGTTTGGTGTCACATGTAGATCTGATTCCACCACTCACTGGCTGTGTGACCTTGGGCAAGTTTTAATCACTCTGTGCTTCCTTTTCCTCATTGAAAAGATGGGTGTAATGGTGTTTCCTCTACAGGGTGGCCGTGGGGGTGATGAAAAGGAGTACAAAGTGTTCAGCACAGGACCAGGTCCCTGGTAAAGACTCAGGGTCCCAGTAATGTCTTCCCTCCCTGCCCAGGGGAGGAGAGGAAGATGAGCTCGGGGGCATCAAGAAGTGTCTGGTGAGGTCAGGGGAGACAGAGTGGAGAGCGTGCCCGGGCCTTTCAGCTCTGGACACCAGGACATGGGGGTGGCACACATGAGCACCTCTGTGAGGAGGGTGCTGAGCACAGACGAGTTCACATCCCAGGCCCACCAGCCCTGTAACTTCCTGGACACCATCGGAACAGGCCCTGGCACCTACCGCCTCCTTCAGAGGTGTTAGTTCCCTCCCCATACCCTCAGGATTTCTCATGGTATAAAGGAAAGCCCAGGTGCCCACTTTCCTAGGCTTTCAGACCAGGAGCTCCTCCCAGATCCTGAGCTCCCCTCCTGACAGAGCAGACCTCCCAATCTTTCAGATCCCGTCCCCTGACGTCTTTGAAGACCTAATCAAGTTCTCCTTCCACACCAACGTGCTTGAGGACAACATCGGCTACCTGAGGTTCGACATGTTTGGAGACTACGAACTGCTCACACAGGTCTCAGAGCTGCTGGTGGAGCATGTCTGGAAGAAGGTTGTGCACACAGATGCCATGATTGTCGACATGAGGTCAGTGGGCCCGGGGCCAGCAGTTCCAAGCCAGGCCAGGGCAGCTGCCAGAAGACAGTCAAAGCTACGGGCCTAGGAGGGAAGAAAAAGGACCCTGGGACACAGGACAGGAGCCAAGAGGGACTAGGTGACCTGGCTAACGGGTCTCTGGCCAGCTAGCCCAGAGGTTCTGGTTTAATTGGCTGGGTGGGGCCCTAGCACGCGTAGATTTTTTTTTAAGCTCCTCAAATGATCCCAATGTGCATTCCAGGCTGAGAATCGCTGGGCTAATTTGGTGGTCCCCAAACTTGCCTGGTCATAGGGTTCAGTGGAGAGGGAGGGGAAGAGAAACCTTAAAAACACTGATTCCAGTGCCCCACCCCAGCCCTACTGAATCCAAAGCTCCAGGGCCAAGGCCGATGATCTGCGTATTTGACAGGCATCCTCCCAGGTGATTCTGATGATCAGTTGCGTGTGGGACAGCTAGGCCTCCCCCTATGGTTGTGACTCATGTCATGCAAAATCAGCCCACGACCACCCTGGTCATGAGAATCATAAAGCTGGGATTCCAGGCAGAATTTGCAAATTAGCCACTGTTGTTGCAAAAAGAATTCTTTGCATCACAAAATGATAGTCAGAGGGATGCTTTCAGCTAGCCACCTCCCTTCCACTTCTGTAAAGGTGTGCCTCATACAGGGTGAGTTTCCCTCAAAGAACAGGAAAGGTGGAAGAATGCCCTCGGACAGTGGCCAGGCCCAGGCCTCCCATGACTCCCAGATCCATGAGTGGACTTTCCCAGGGCATCCTTCATGACATGAGTAGGGGCAGGCTGCTCCCCTGGGATGCAGACATCTCCTCTCCGACCGACCTCCGGCTGCTAGAGAGACGTGGCTGGGATTGGCCAAGAGGGCGTGTCCAGTCCAGCTCTGGTCTTGGCCTGCAACATTCCCATGGTTCTTAATGGTCATTAGACGGCTCTGGATCCCAGAGGCTGGTTCTCCTCCCTGGGAGATAAAATGTCTCCCAGGGCTCCAGCGTGTGTGCCCACAACTCAAGCTCGGGAATTTCTGCGGTACCTCTGATCATTTTATTCTTCAAATGCTCTATGGAACATCCAAATGACCCTCATGCTAAGTCCCTCTCTGCCTAACTGTGCCGTCCGCATTTTTTAAAGAGGAGAAGGCCAAGCCTACAGGTGTGTTTTGCTTTAAGATCCTTCCCACCCAAGTTTTGGAGGTTCAGACAGGGACCCAGGGAGGTCACACTACAGGGCAAATGCAAATGGCTTGGGACAGGTGCAGACTCTCTCACCCTCGATGTAGTTCCACAACTCTGAGCACCCTGCCACTGCTTTATCAACAAAGTTTAAGTCATATTCTAAATCCTTTGTTGTCATTTCAACAGTCTCCACAGCATCTTTACCAGGAGTAGATTCCATCTCAAGAAACCACCTTCTTTGCTCATCCATAAGAAGCAACTCCTCATTTGTTAGAGTTTTATCATGAAATTGCAGCAATCCAGTCACATCTTCAGGCTCCACTTCTAATTTTAATTCTCTTGCTATTTCTACCATATCTGCAGTTACTTCCTCCCCTGAAGTCTTGAACCCCTTGAAATCATCCAGGAGGGTTATTTTGATCTCTTCCCACGAAACATGAATGTTCATAATGGCATCTGGAATGATGAATCCTTTCCAGAAGGTTTTCAATTTACTTTGCCCAGATCCATCAGAGGAATCACTATCTATGGCAGGGATAGCCTTACAAAATGTATTTCTTAAATAAGACGACTTGAAAGTCAAAATTACTCCTTGATCCATGGACTGCAGAGTGGATATTTTGTTAGTAGGCATGAAAACAACATTCATCTCCTTGCACATCTCCATCAGAGCTCTTGGGTGACCAGGGGCATCGTCAATGAGCAGTAATATCTTGAAAGGAATCATTTTTTTCTCAACAGTGGGCTTCAAATATTCATTAAACCGTTTTGTAACCAGATGTACTGTTATCCAGGCTTTGCTGTTCCATTTACAGATCACAGGCAGAGATTTAACCTAATTCTTAAGCACCTAGGATTCTGGAATGGTAAAGGAGCACTGGCTTCAACCGAAAGTCACCAGCTGCATTCGCCCCTAACGAGAGAGTCAGCCTGTCCTTTGAAGCTTTGAGGCCAGGCATTGACTTCTCCTCTTTAGCTATGAAAGTCCTAGATGGCATCTTCCAATAGAAGGCTGTTTCATCTACACTGAGAATCTGTTGTTTAGTGTAGCCACCTTCGTTAATTATCTTAGCCAGATCTTCTGGATAACTTGCTGCAGCTTCTACATCAGCACCTGCTGCTTCATCTTGTACTTTTATGTTATGGAGACAGCTTCTTTCCTTAAACTTCATGAACCAACCTCTGCTAGCTTCCAGCTTTTCTTCCGCAGCTTCCTCACCTCTCTCAGCCTTCACAGAATTGAAGAGAGTTAGGACCTTGCTCTGGGTTAGGTTTTGGCTTAAGGGAATGTGACTGGTTTGATCTTCTATCCAGACCACTAAAACTTTCTCCATATCAGCAATAAGGCTGTTTTGCTTTCTTATCCTTTGTGTGTTCACTGGAGTAGCATTTCTAATTTCCGTCACGAACTTTCCTTTGCGTTCACCCTTGGCTAACTCTGGCACAAGAGGCCCAGCTTTCGGCCTGTCTCAGCTTTCAACATGCCTTCCTCACGAAGCCTAATCACTTCTAGCTTTTGATTTAAAGTGAGAGATGTGTGACTCTTCCTCGAACATTAACTGGCCTAATTTCACTATTGTTGTGTCTCAGGAGAGGGTGAGAGATGGGGGAACAGCCAGTCAGGAGCAGTCAGAACACACACAACATTTATCATTTAAGTTTACCGTCTTATATGGGCGTGGTTCATGGGGCCCCGAAACAATTACAAGAGTGACCTTGAAGATCGCTGATCACGGATCACCATAACAATATGATAATAATCAAAAAGTTTGAAATATTGTGAGAATTACCAAAATATGACACAGAGACATGAAGTGAGCAAATGGTGTTGGAAATGGCACCGATAAACTTTCTTGACAAAGGGTTGCCACAAACCTTCAATTTGTAGAAGACACAATATCTGTGAAGTACAATAAAGCGAAGCACAATAGAATGAGGTATGCCTGTAGTTTCTAATCAAATTTGACCACAGTCTCTTATTCTCGAGATTTGTACTCTGGGAAATGCTAACCGAGCAATTCTGTAGGAGGAAGAAGGGGCGCTAGACGGAGGCTGCCTGGAACTAGAACTCTGGACAGGCCAAAGAGCCAGGTCTCCCAGGGGGGCACTGAGAGCTCAGCCCCTCAGTGGCCTCCATTCCCCTTCCTCAGGTTCAACATTGGCGGCCCCACCTCCTCCATCTCTGCCCTGTGCTCCTTCTTCTACGACGAAGGCCCTCCTGTTCTGCTGGACAAAATCTACAACCGGCCCAATGACTCTGTCAGTGAGCTCTGGACCCACTCTCAGCTCACAGGTGCGTGGAGAAAACTGCCCCTTCCTGTTCTCATTCTAAAAGCATCTGGAAAATAAGGAAAGACAGCATGGGTTAAGGTAAAAGTAATACTAAATGGAATATAAAGCCTCTCTCCTATGCCATGCACTTTGTACATAAGACCCTTAATCCTGCAAAACTCATACAATTACACCCATTTCCTAGAGAAGAAAAATGAGTCTCAACTGGGTTAAATATCTTGTCTAACATCACTCAGCTACCAAGTGAAAGTGCCAAAATTCGAACAGTGGTTGTCTAAAACAAAAATGCCCCCCATTCTTACCACCACAACCATCAGCCTGCAAGACGAATGCAGAACTAGAAGGATCCCCCTGCCCATCACCAAACCCCATGGGGTTTCCAGGGCTCATCTTACCTGAACTCTCAGCAGCAGTTCAGCACACTTGCCTGAAAACTCTTCATGACTCTGATGGGTCTCCCGTTACCTGCCCTGGGCCCAGGGCAGTGGCCAGAGAGCAATGCAGGCCCCATGCTCTATAGAGCCACGCACGACTCTCCCAGCCCCGTCCCGGGTGGTTAGACTCACACCACCTCCCTTGCCCAGCTCACAAAACAGGAACCTATGCTCCCATCCAACAAAAAGGGGGCTGGGAGACCAAAGTGGGGGTGCATATGGCCAGAAAAGCACCCCACGGTTTTCACTTGTACACTTCCTTATCACACAAGGATTTGGAGGGGCCTTCCAGGACATACATTCAATAATATTGTGAAATGTAGATAAAAGTCAGAACCAAGTGAATTCTAAATTCAAACAAAAATTCAAGACCGGGAGTTAAAAATAGACGAGGATCTGCAGATCTTGGGGTGCTAGAATTGCGATGTCCAATATGGAAGCCACATGCCACATGTGACCATACAAACTGTGATGTGTAAAGCATAAAGCGCACACCAGATTTTGAAGCCTTTTTACGACAAAAAAATTAAAGTATCTCATTAATAATTTCATTTGGTGACATTTTGAGATGAACATACTTTGGCTATATCGAGTTAAATGAAACATTATTTAAGTTCATTTCATCTGTTTCTTTTTACTTGTTTAACGTGGTTACTAGAAAACTTAACATGACATCTTTGCCTCACATTCCGGCTCATGTGATATTTCTATGGGGCATCGCTGTCCTAGAGGGTTGCTGCCAAGTCACAAATCTGGCTCTTCTGAGGGTCCAAAGTGAAAAGAGAACCTGGTCAGGTTAGGCATTCTCATTATTCATAAAGAGGAAGCGCGCCCTTTTCTCGGGAAAGTCAAGATTTTTCCCACTACTTGGTGATAAAAGAACTTGCGTGGGGGAGGTCCCCAGCACGTACACACTTAGGATTGGGCACACATTCATATCCCCATTTTACAGATTCAGAAATGGGGGCTCACAAAAGTGGAATGACTTGCATGTGGACACAAGGATGCAGAACTAAATCCCAGGCCCTTCTCTCTGAGGGTCCAGACAGCAAGGAGAAGGCAGGTGACCCCCGGGTCGTGACTTGACTCCCTATGTTGAAGGGCTTTCTGTCTCGCAGGTGAACGTTACGGCTCCAAGAAGAACGTGGTCATTCTGACCAGCAGTGTGACAGCCGGCGCTGCGGAGGAATTTACCTACATAATGAAGAGGCTGGGTCGGGCACTGGTCATTGGGGAGGTGACCAGCGGGGGCTGCCAGCCGCCCCAAACCTACCACGTGGATGACACTGACCTCTACATCACCATCCCCACGGCCCGCTCAGTGGGGGCTGCGGATGGCAGCTCCTGGGAAGGAGTGGGCGTGGTGCCCCACGTGGCTGTTCCTGCTGAAGCCGCCCTCGCCAGAGCCAAGGAGATGCTCCAGCACACGCTGCTGAGGGCGAGACGGAGCCCAGGCCTGCAGGACCTCCTTCGGCAGAGCCCCGGGGTGGGTGGGACCTCTGGGCCACACCCCAAGGGCACTCCAGCATGTGATCCTGTCTGAGGCCCCCCAGGGTCAGCAAAGGGGTCTGCAGAGCTCCCGTTAGGCTCATCCATCAGTCTCTTCACCACTGCCAGTGTCCCCTCTCTTTGGAACCTAAGGACAGCAGCTGGCCCCCTTCAAAGGCAACCCCGCCATAGTAGTTATTTTGGGATGTCAAGTCCAGATCTGCCCCCATCCATGCTTCTCAATGACCACCCTGGTCCTCATGCTGTCAGCTAGAGCAACTCTGTCCCATAGAGTGACAATGTGAGACACAGATGCCAGACATATGTGTCACTTTACATTTTCTAGTAACCACATTTAAGAAAAGTAAAAAGAAGCAGGTGAAATTAATTTTAATTATATAATTTACTTAACCCACTATATTCACAGTAGTATCATTTCAACACATACTCAATATAAAAATTATTATGAATGAGACGTTATTGCCTGAAGTCCTTGGAATTTGGTATGTGGTCTGCACTTAAGAGTACACGCCCATTCTCGTCTGCCACAGTTTATCACTCCTTCGTCCCTAGTGGGACGAAGCAGGCCCAGAGGTGAGGGACTCCTCCAACACAGCGGCCCCGCTCTGCCCTCCCTGCACCTGCATCTTCCCTGTTACAGCACCTCTCCCACTCTGCCCTGGGGTCATTTCTGTTCCCATCAGGCTGTGTAGCCCTCAGGGGCAGGAGCTGTTCTACTCATCCTCGTCTTCTACTGCTGGCAACCCAGCATGGCACCTGGTGCCCAGGCGGTGGATGTGCAGTGAACACGTGAATATTGGGCACCAAGTCTACGTTTTCCTCCAGTTTCTCTCCAAGCTCTCCAGCTTCTGCCAGGGACCCGAAAGTGAGCTCCAGTGTTGCATCCTGACATGCAGTGTTGCAGCTGGAGGAAGAGCAGCCCTGGGCACCGGTCCGTGTGCCTGCCCTGCTCATCCAAGTGCAGCCTGTCACTGTGCTGGCTCTGGCGACAAAGCCCGCTCCTAACAAGCTCCTGAGAAGCTTGCAGCATGCAGACCCCAAGACCTCCTCCAGAGCTGAGCAAGCCCCAAGAGGAGATGGGGAGCCCAGGGGTGAGCTGGGGGAATGAGGTCCCTGGCTGGTGTCCTGGGAGCCACACAACCCTGCTCTGCTAGAGTCACTAAGGACCCAAAAGTGAGAGACCTCCAGGGCCCTGCCCGAAGTGATGGTGGGGGTGAGACCAGAAGGGTGGAGGGAACCTCAGCCCCTAATCAGTGCTCCTGGAGCCCCAGGCTCTAAGATGGCTGAGTGAGGATGAAGTACTGGTGCTGTCTGGCCTCGCTGTCCAGGCTGCAGCTGTCACAGGCGACGTCCCCCACTGCACCAGCTGATTTCACCACACAACCCTGACTTCGCCAGCCCCCTCCCGAGACCCCAGAGAGCTGTGGAATCTGAGCACACCCCTGGGCCACCACCAACACCTAGGGGTTACTCCACTGGAAAACCTTGAACCAACCCTGTCTAAAGAGGGACGCCCCCCTGGAAGGCAAGATTTCACTCCAGTTCCTTCTCCTTCTGCTAAATTCAAGTAGGATTAAGTGCACGATTTTAGTAGCATCACATGTACTGTGATCTCACCTTTTCCTTCATTAGACCTATAAAGTCCAGACAAATGTGCAGCCCCTCTCCACGCTTAGGGGTTCTCTCTCCTCTCTCTCACACACACGTGCATACACGCGCGCACACACACACGCCCCCCCCCCCATGGCTATCTAATGATCACCTAAATCAAACAATGGTTCCTTCTAGGTAGTAGAATTTGGGGAGATATTTTACCTTTCTTCTTCATACTTTTCTCTTTTTCTGAAATCCTTATAATGAGTATATATCTTTATATTTTCAAATGCAGCAGTCAGTATTTCAAAAATAAAATTAAAAGATAAAATAAATTATACAAGTGAGTTACTAACCACATCTTAGTGGTCACCAGTGGTTGTTGAATTTCCTTTCATACAGTTGAGATTCCCTTGACTCGCACCACTGGCATCACCGACAGTCGATCCTGTTGAGGGTGTCGGGGGCGGTGCCATAGGGTTCTCAGGAGGCAAAGATCCTGGTGGGTCTGAAAGAGGGGGAGGGGCGGAGCAGCTCTTAGGCAGGGAGGTATGCATGGTTGTCTCTCCTGAGCTTCCCAGCACGTGGACAACCATCATTACCATCTCCACAGGAGTCAGCTGAGTCTCAGAGGAGCTCAGTAATTCACCAGGTCACACATCAAGCACAGCGGACATTTGTCCTCAAGGCCACCCAGCATTTGCACCCCCTTTGGATGTTCGGAGAATCACTCCACACGTGAACCCGACTCCACACTTGAAACACACTCACTAAGAAGCATGTGGTTGGGAGCCGAGCTTCTGGCTTGAGCCTGCCTGGGTGGGAAGGGCAGTCCAGCCAATTCGTAGCTGTGTGACTCTGGGCAATTTACTTCACCTCTCTGGGCCTCAGTTTCCTTATCTGTACAATGGGAGAGAAAATAGCACCTTGGGGCTGTGAGGATTAAACGAGTTATCTAGTGCCCAGCCAATGTCAGCTGTCACCATTTCCCCCTACGAAGCTGGACACTCCAGAAACCCACTTTCCCAGCTCCCTGGCAGTGGGGTACGGGCACATGGTCCTGCCTGGGCCAATCAGAGGCTCCTGCGCAGGATGCTTTTTCTGGAGCAAGTGACCCAGGGGAGTCGGGCAGCAAAGTGGCCAATGCCCAGCATGTAAGGCAGCAGGGGCAGCAGCGGCGCCCTCCAGAGGCAGTTCCCTGGCCTGACTGTGGCTGAGGCCCTGCTGAGGAGCTCCTAGGCCCTGCCCACTGTCCAGCCTGGGCCCCCAGCCTGCCCATCCAACACTGGGTGCAGCCCAGGCTCCTCTCAAGACACCCCTTTCCGCTTCATCCACAGGCTTTGTTTTCTTACAACAAACTGTACCATCTGGGGCAGCTGGGTAGGGAGCAGGCGAGATTTGAACCCACATCTGTCTGGCTCCAAAGACCTGCTGCTACCCCCACATCATGAATAGGCCCTGGGCCTCGTCCGGGAAGAGGGATGGACGTGGGAGAAGCCAGAGTCCTGAGCAGACCAAGGGAAAAGAGTCAAGCTTCCTGATGCCAGCCTTCTTGCATCATTACCTCCTGGGAGACAGAAAAGAAGAAAAAAAGAAGAGAAGAAGAAAAACAAAATCCCTTCAGGTCTTTGTCTGGTGGCAGAGCCAGGGGACCCACAGCCACCCAGCAGCCTCTGCTCCAACAGACTGAAGGCCCTTAAACTCTGGATGCCCCAGTATGAGCTCATCACCTTCACCCTCCCCCATGCTGCCTGGCCATGGCCTGCTCCTGCCCCCAGTTCCCCATCTTGCACACAGTCACACCTCCCTACAAATCAGGCCAGAGATCTGGGGGCCACTCTCGACTCCCTCCACTCTGTCCTGCTGCCCCTCCCCCCTGCCCACACATCATCAAACTCAAGACGAGTTCTCTGAGTTAACAATACTCTGCTCTGGGCCCACCCCGCCAGCCCCTCTCCCTTGTCTTGGGGTCGTGGCTCTATGCCTAAGTCCCCATCACAGTCTCCTGCCCCATTTCCGCTGCTCTGCCATGCAACCTTCTCACATCTCCCTCTGCTTGAGGACCCCTCAAGGCACCCATTGCCCTGCAGGGAGAGGGGCTGGGCCAGGCTACCCCCAACCCTGGGGTAGCCCTGGCCTATGGACACCTGGGCCCCAACCTCAGCAAAGGGCCTGTGGTGTGTTAGGTTGTCCATGCTTTCTAATGCCTCCTTCTCACCTGGCAAACACCCCCTTGCTCCCCAGGACCTGCTCAGATGCCCCCTGGTCAGACGAAGTCCCTTGACTTCTCTCTGCACTTCCTTAGTCCCCGGGGCACCCCTGCCACAGCGTTTACCTCTCTGCATCATCCATCTCTCCCACTGTTCTGTGGGGCCTTTGGAGATGGGAACGTGGCCTGCTCTTTCAGCCCCAACCAAGCCTGGCACCTGGGGAGGAGAGCTCAGCACCCAGTGAATGAATGAATGAATGGACGGGGCCCCTCTCCACCGGAAGGCCATTATTTTGTGCTGCAGCCACTCAAGCAGTCTTATTTCTCTGTCCTTCTTGGAGACGCAGTGGGGAGGAGGTCCGCCAGGAGTGAGTGGGGTAGGGGTGAGGGGCTGAGGGTAGCCCTCTGACCTGCATCTGTGGGTGCTGGGGTGCCCACAGGACTCCAGCTGGCCCATGTTGTAACAGTGTGAGTGACAAATGAATTATCAAGGACCTGAAAGGGGCTCAAAGCTGGCTCTCTGGGCAGGACAGGACCAGGGGCTTCCCTATTGTTCATCAAACCCAGACCACACTCTGGGCAGCCAGACCACAGGGTCATTATGTGGAGAAAGGAACACAGTGGCGTACCAGGCCCGTATCCTCCTGCCCCTCCCCTGGGGCAGATCCTGATGGTGCCAGGCAGCCACAGGCAAGTGGTGAAGGCGGAGGAGAACCGGGAACCAGATGTGAGTGGCAGGGGATGGGGAGGGGGCCCAGTGCTCTCCAGTGAACAGCAGAAACATCTACTCCCTGACCAGTGGCTGACAGCACAGGGCTAGGGTCAGGGTCCAGGGAGGTGGCTCTGGGTGCTAGGGGCCCACATCCAGGTGTGCTCCAGCAGGAACAAGCCACGTCTCTGCCAGGCTCTATGCCGTTAGAAAAGAAAAGGTGACCTTCACCATCAGGATCCCTGCTGGAGACTTGGTCCAACGCCCCAGGGCAGCAGGGGCAGGGACCATGGTAGGGATATGCTCAATTCAGAAAGCAGTGTGAACGGAGCCCCTGGGAAATCTCACAGCTCCTTTCTCTTCAGGCTGGGCTGGAGCACCAGAAGAGAGGACCCCAGCTCTTCTCCCATCTCACTCACCCTCCTGCCTCCTGCGTCAGGGCATCTGCCCACACAGCCCAACACACAGTCCACGGCCACGTGTGTGTGGGTCTGTGAGGGCCCTGGCTGCCCACACAGCTTCAATGCAATGAGAGGACACGGCTCAAAAGAAAAACGATGCAGCCTGAACCACACTCGTGGGCAAGAAAACCTGCCCACCAGGTGCCCGCGGGAGGGCGCCCATCTCGCACCTCCCGGTCCCTGTGGGGTCAGCTGCCCGGCAGCCGAAGGACTTCGCTGCTGCCTCACTAACAAGGGCACCGGCCCTGAAAATAGCCTCCTAATCCAAGCAGCTTAGAAGAGCAGGGGCGTCAGAGGTCGCTGGCTGCCCGTCTGCAGGAGAACAAGATGGCCAGGGAAAAAGAAGTCGAGTTTAAAGACTCCCACCCCTCCTCCCAGCATGCACTGCCTCCTCAACCTCCGTTCAAAATTGTTTCCAAAAATTCCTCTCTCCTAGGAAGTGGCGTAAATTAAAACACATCAGAAAATGATTTACTTTTTAAATAACAGGTTTATTCTATGGAAGTTATATCTTGCTATATGATCTTTAGATCTCCCACATGACTTCTTCAAAAAGTAAAAAAAACCCCACCATATTATGCAAATAGCCAGGATGTGTGAATCTTTTCTCTGAAGAGACATGGCCTGCAGGGGAGGCTGCTGCCTCCAGGGGGCGCCAACACCTTCCAAGGATAGGAAGGACGCAAGGTTCCCTTGGGACAGCAACTGCTGACTTTCACGCCTAAGGAGGGCCCAGCGCAATGGGGCGGGATAGGTGAGGTCAGCAGGGCCAGGCCCAGCGCCGGCCTGTTCAAAGACTGGAACATAATCAAGTTAGGGATCTCCAGCTGATGGATCCTGCCCCTCAGTATCACCACCACTAACATGCTTCTTGACATCCATGTCATTTTGGCCATCAGTGTTGAAAAGACAACTGAATCTGCTGACCTCCAATTTCACATACAGTACTGGTTCTGACCTCTCTGGAGGGCTGTGTTCAGCCTGTACTGAGGAGCCTTCACCCAGAGCATGGGAGCTCCAGGTGTCAGGACTGCCCCTCCTCTCTCTCCCCACCCTCCAAACCCAGTGGGCTTCCCTCACTGTCATTTACCTAATTAGATAGGCATTTGAGTAGGATCCATGGCCTAGTATTCAGGAACTGGCTAGAAGTTGAAATCCAGAATCCCAACCTTGTCCAGGTTTTACTTCTCTCCAGATAAAATCAGAAAGGAAAGCAGATCTTGGTTAAAATTGAGCACTAAAATGGATCTGAATTCAGAATGTCCTATTTTAGCACATTTTGGGGACTTTCATAAATGTCAATTGAATAGCTTTTGGGAGATAATTTATTAAGATATAATTCGCAATTTTTCCAGCGACTCTGAGTATTTTCCCTTCCATAGTCCAAGAAGTTAGCCAAACCTTTCTGTTCATGGACTCAGTGACTTCTGTGTGACATGCCTAAGGACAGCTTTTCCAGAAAACCACCAAGACCCAAGACCCTGGGAGAGGTGGAGGAGAGAAGACAGAGCTGTGGGAGGGCAGAGGCAGAGACACCAGCACAGCATGGGGAGACGGCAGATGCTAGGAGAGGATACCTTCTCAGATGGGGGTGTTGGGGGACTTGCTGTGACCTTGAGAGGCAGGAGAGGAATTTGAAAAAGACAGATTGTGTATCCTACCAGAATCACAGGATCGGGGTGCAAAGCAGATTGAGTTAGATACAGAGAACTTGACGAATGTGGCAATTCTCACCTAGAATTGTAGAGTAAAATTCACATGTGCTGATGTGATGTTTTGTGGCAACATCACCCGTCAACTCTTAACTGGTACAGAAGCTGGCAGAGAGAGGTTGGGCAAAGTCATGATTCAAAGTGACTGCTCTCCAGTAGATACAGGAGAGTGGGGGAGACAGGATTCCACTGCCAAGGGGACTTTGGGAACCCAGCCTGGTGACAAGTAGGAACTGCCACGTTAATAAACTGTAAGTCATCACTTCTATAAGTCGTCTTTGAGTTTGTCACTTTAAATGGCTGCAAAGCAGCTTGCATCTACATCCATTCTTACCAGAATGAATTCTATCTTAAAAAGTTGAGTTAGAGGAAGAGGTTTTGTTGTGCTTATTTAATAATTTTAACTAATTTAATTAACTAAGTTTTTTCAAAATGTCTCTCTTGCTTGTGAATGAAGTGGTCGCTGTTAGTAATAATTCCATTTGAGGCCATGGTTGAGGTTCCTCGAAGAGTGTGGGTGGGCCAGGGGAAACAAACAGGTCTAGACGTCTCAGAGCTCCTCCCTTTGACCTCACCACCACGTGCCCTGCATGGCTCTGCTGGTCAGCTCATCAGTGGACCTCCATGCCCCCTCCTATAAAGGGAGGGGAGGGACTAGAAATCCAGAGTCCCCCTCAATTCTAAATTTCTATTGCATCTTGGTATAGTGCATTTTGCCTTTCAAAATGATTTCACAGAAATTATGGACCAATCCAATAAGCCAGAGGAGGACAGCTGTGCACATCAGTCGACTGATATCAAAGAAGCTGATTTCAAGATTTGTGAGGGGCGAGGCCGAAACCAGGCATCTCCTTCATTCCTTCAACAAGTGTCTGTCAAACAGCTGCTATGTGTCTACGTTGTTCCAGCTGCTGGGGATGCAGCAGTGAACAAAGCAGCCAAAATCCCTCACGGAGCTTACATTCTAGTGATGGGAGACAGTACACAAAACAAATCAGGAAAGTATGTAGAATGCAAAATAGTGAAAAGTGCAAAGTGCTAAAGAGAGTAGAGTGATGGAAAATGTGTGTTTATGTGTGTGTGTGTGTGGCAGGGTGCAAGTGGAAATTTTAGACAGGGCCTCAATGCCTGGTCCCAAGTCCCAATTTTTGAACCATCCGCAATGCCACGTGACCATGGCTGAGCAGACATGTGGCAGGCTGGGAGGGAGGTGAGCTGAGTCGGGCGGTCCTGGGGTCTTATTCTTGCACTTCTTCTCCTGAACCCCTGGTCTTAGGAAAGTCGGTGAGCCTCTTGGACCTCAATTTCTTCTGTAGGAAAATGGGAATTAAATACCTACCTTGTGGGCATGTTGTGCAGATTAAATGATGGAATGTATGTCAGTGCAGTGTGGAGCCTCAAGTTCAAACTCCATGAGGGGCCCTTTCCTGCCCCACATGGGACAGCAGGGGAGGGAGGTTCCCTGCAGCTTCCCCTCTCTTCTGGCACAGCCTCCCTGTGGGAAAATTCTATCCCCACACAGCTCCCAAAGATGCTGGCCTGCAGAGCCTTCCTCATTTCTCTCGGAGGGTGGGGCCTCCAGGCCTCCCTGTGAGAATGGAGGTGCTCCAGTGCTGTCTGTAGCATTGCTAGCTCCTTCCAGATGCAGAGAAAAACGGCTCAGGGGTCATCGCCCCTCCTCCAGACCACTCCTCCCACTGCAGCGAGAGGCCCCCTTGAAGTGCCACTAGGAGCCAGACCCCTGTGCCCTGGTCCAAACGCCTCTCCTTCGAGGCCTTCCTATGTCTCCATCTCAGATGGCCGCCTCCCCTACTCAGTCCTCCTCCCGCTGGACTTACAACATTCTAGGATATCTGCAACTCTGGACCACCCCTTCTCGCCAGCCACTGCCCTCTCTGTCTGAATTGCCAGCACCTGCAGGGCTTTGAGGCTCAGTTCACACCCCCACTCCTCAGGAGGGCTCCAGGGTACCTCACTCCTCCACCCACAGGTCTCACTTGGGCAGGGCCCCCCCCACCATGCCCAGCACCCCTGCACTGGCCTCTGTTCAGCATCCGTCATACTGCACTCTCATCATCTCACACCCTGAGTAAGGACCATGGGTCGAATTCACCATGCCCCCCCCAGCGCCTGGCACAGAGTCTGGCACAGCATGGGTGCCCAGGGAGACTAGGAAATGAATGAATGGTTGGTTGTGGGTGGAGAATGGATGGGTGTGTGGGTGGGAGATGGGTAAGGATAAGAGAGAGGGACAGACAGATGGGGTGAGCCAGGTTAGACATGCTGCTGCCTTGGACAAGGTGGGTGTCATGGAGATGGAGAGAAGAGGAGGAGTCTGGGGGTGTTTGGATGGCTAGCTGGCCTCTGTCTGAGACCCCCACCAGCTCCTTCCCACCACAAGCCTGAGCTCTGTGATGGAGGCCTCGTCGGAGGTTGGAAACTGCAGGTCAAATGAACAAATCCTGAAAGTAAGATGGAAACCAGTTAAAAGAACTTCACCAACTCAAAAAAAAAAAAACCCAAAAATGGCTTTCACACAGACTGGCCAGCATCACATCAGAGTTCATGACCTGAGGTTTGCATTATTAGGAACAAGGACAAATGTGGATAAGCAGAATAGTTAGTGAGAGAAACTCCAAATGTGGTTAGGTAATAAATGGTACCCAGAACTACCCCAGTCCTCACAATGTTTTAAGCATTAAGTTTAGCACATGCTCACTTCCTGAGAGCTAAGGGGTATGTGTGTGTGTGTGTGTGTGTGTGTGTGTGTGTGTGTTGTTTCATTTTTCCCTTTTCATGTATTCAGAATGTGAAGAACCGTGGACCAGGTGGAAGGTTGAATTATTGGTCCCAATTCTTCAGGCCCCTGTCGTAGAACTGTACACTCACTCATGGCTCCCCCATGCAGCAGGCACATTTCACCCCTTAACTACGGGCTTGGCCATCGACTTGTGTTGACCAAAGGAACGTTAGTGGAAGTGACCAAAGCAGAGGCTTGACATGTGCTTATGTATCGGGACTTGCCCTCTCGCGCTCTTGGCATAACCGTGAGAGAAGCATGACCAGTAGCTCAACAGTCCCAGAGGAAAAAAGCATGAACCTAAATCCACTGGAAACCTGGAGCCAAGCCCAGCCAAGCCCAGCTCAACCCCAGCCAACCTACAGACCCACAACTGAGGAACAGGTGCTTTGGGCTGTTTGCCATTGATATTTTGTTAACAATAGCTGACTAATGGACCATGATGATAAATATCATTTACTCAGTGATCACACTGTGCCGGGCACCATGTCGGCCATCTTCCACACACCTTCCATGTAACCCTGACAACATCCCTCAGACACAGGTGTCATCATCTCCATTTTACAGATAAGGAAACTGGGGCTCAGACAGTTAAAGCAATTTGTCCAAGATCAGCGCTAGGATGGAAAGGGCCAAGGTTCGAATCCGGGTTTGTCTGCCTCCAAAGCCCACGCTGTATCCCAAACTCACTTCCACATGGAGCAAAAGGAATGGGGACGGGAGCAGGAGTCCCACTCCTGAAAATTTTTGGAACACTTTGAGCTATTAGCCAGCATGCCCTGGATGAGCAAAGCACATCATTTTATTTCATGACTTGATTTCCTTCAGAACACAACTCAGCAGCTTGGTCATCTTTTTCAAACTATGACTGAGCTGCTCATCTACAAACGCCAAAGGAGACAGCCCTGCAGACAACTGTGACCAGCCTTTTCAAAGGAAGCCCCAGTGAGCCACCTCCGCCTCATTGCCACGTGCAGGACGCTGCACCCAGAGGCCACCCACTAACTGTGAGAAGTCATGTGCCGGGAGAGGTGGTGGCGCTCCCGGAAGTACTCGTGGCAGATAGGGCAAGTGAGGGCCTCTTCTCTTAGCTTCTTAGAATGGAGGTCAGGCCCTGCACGCTCCTTTTTGTGGTGGGACCGCATGTGGAAGACCAAGTCGGAGGTCAGGGGAAAGGACAGGTTGCACTTTGCACACCAGTTCTGGGTGGACAAGCCCAGGGAGGTGAACGTGGGTGGCAGGAGGGCCCGGGAGGTGGTGGAGGAGGCTGCCAACGGTGTGGGTGTCCGGGCCATGGCCTGCTTGAGCCACAGTGTGGGCTCACCCAGGAAAGAGCTGCAGAGAGGAGTGCTTTGCGGCGACATTTGCAGCTTCCAGAAATCAGTCACCCAAAGCTTGGAATTTGAAAGTCGGCCCCAACCAGGGACTTCTACCCTGTTGATGAGTCCCAAGAGCTCCCCCAGGGCATCTGCAGGCCCTCCTGCCTGGAAGACAGAGGTTGGCCCAGGTCTTTCTGCTGGACACTTGGCTGGTTTGCTAAAAGCGCTTCTCTGCTCCCCTCGGGCTCCACCGGGCCACACCGAGGAGACTGTGCTGCCTCCTGGGTGCCTGGGGACATCCTGGGTCACCTCCTGGGGGTCAGGCTGGCCTGCAGGACCACTGTGCTCCCTCTCATGAACCTGCCCACCCTCCAGCCTCTTCTTGAGCCATGGTGCCTCGGGGAAGGTGCTCTGCCCCTGTGCCCAGCATGCCTTCCGCGGCATTGGCTTTCCCAGTCTGAGCTTGCCCGGGGTTGCTGACAGGGCCGTCTCAGCACAGGCCTCATCCCGGCCACCACTGCCTGCGGCAGCCTCAGAGCCCAGGTGGTTCGTTTTCCCCAGCAGCACGGGCTCGTGGCCCCGGCCCGCCTCAGGTTCACTAAGCCGCCGTCTGTCTTCAGCTGAAGGGCCCTGCAGAGCCCCCTTCCCAGCAGCCATGTTGACTAGCAGGGTCTGGGCCAGCTGAGCAAGGTGGACATTCCAACAGCTGTCAGTCTTCAGGGCCTCCGGCTTCTAGCGGCAGCCCTGAGATTGGAGAGTTCCCCTGATGATGGGGCCGGCCACGCTTGGACCACAGGGCTCTGCAGAGAGGAAGCAACAGCAGTGAAATACGTGCCCTGCACTCAGGGTCACCTTATAGCACACAGGCTGCAGCTGCCTTAAAAACCCTCCTCCCACCTGGGACCTGGTGTCTCGGGTCAAGTGGTGGCAGGAGCATGAATTTGGGGGCAAATGTCTCCGTGTGAGTCCAGGCTCTGCCAGTCCTTAGCTCTGTGACGTTAGGCAAACCACCCAATTCTGTGAGCCTCAGTTTGCCATCTGTGAAATGGGAGAAATGACCTTACCACCTCTGAGGACAGGCAGAGCCCATACCCTCCCAGCAGGAGTTGAGGTGGGGGTGGGGACCGAGGTGTCTGCTGAAAAACACCTAGGAGCAGCAGCCCCTAGAGACAGGAACAATGAGAGATGAGAGAAACGCACAGATTCCCCAGCAGAAATGGCCAGGGAAAGGCTGTTTGCCAGGCTGAGCAATGGAGAGTTTGGAGGGGAAGGGAAGGGCGCCTGTCTGGGGCAGTGTCCAGGCCTCACAGACCCTCCTGGAGTTCTGGGTCATCTGTCACAAGTGGACTCCAGTGTGAGGACCCCCAGCACCATCAGCTCCTGCTTCACTCTTGGGCCGTGTCTGGTCCTGCTGAATGTCCAGGGCACAGGGGAAAGCCACAGCTGCCGGACCTTGTCTCCCAGGCTAGTGGCCTCTTTGTCCATGCCATGAGCCCCCCCCCCCCCAGCCTCTGCATGGTCTCCCTTTTCCTCAGAGCCAGGCTTCTTGGAAGAGTCACATGTCCCCACTTTTCCCCCCACTCTCACCCCTGCCCTGTGTGTCAGGCAGGGGTCCCCGCCACTGTGGAGCCTGACCTAGTTGAGATCAGCACAGATCCAACTGTCCAAACAGTGGCCCTTGCTCAGTCTTACTCCTTCTCGCCCAGGATTACCCAGATGCCCAACAGGTGTTGTTTTAGGCTCCACCTGCATGTAGACACCGCATTCCCCAGGGGACCCGTGAATTCCAGCTCATTCCGCAAAGCCCAGCTCAGGCATGGCCTCCTCCCTGTGCCTTCCCCGATCCTCTCAGGCACTGATAACACTCCCTCCTCCACCACTGCTGTCCCTAGTCCAACGTCCTGCATTGCACCACATGTAACATTATATTTACTCATTTGTGGTTTCCTGGAAGGCAAGCTCTAAGAGTCCAACGTGTCAATTCACCTCCCCATCTGAGTACTTTAGCTAGGCTAGTGGTCAGGAAACATTTGCCAAATGAACGAATTAGGGAACAGGAAACGGGTTTAGTAATTGTCAGAAGAAGTCATCATTATCCTCACAGAGAGTGTGGCCATCTCCCCCCACCCCCAACCCCGCAGTACAGACAGGAGAATGTGAGCACATTATGTTTCCATAGGGTCCAAGGGAGGAGAAAGCCGGATTATGGGAAGGGCGAGGGCCCAGAACAGCCTGTTCTGAGGGTCTCCAACACCTGCCTCCCCCATGAGCTCCTCCATGGGCCGTTAGCCTCACCTGGTCCACAGCCCAGGGGAAGAATGGGGAAGTTGCTATCTGCAGGAAAAGGCATCCGTTTCTCTCTAACTTGGACATAAGATCAATGCAAGCCCTCCAGCCTCGTCCCATTCCCTCATCTCCCGTTGACCCCAGTTTTTCTTCCCCCAGTGAGAACCTCCTCAGTTTCTCCTCAGGGACATAGCAGCCCAGGGTCAGCCATTTGAGCCGACCAAGAAAAGGCTTAGGGGCCTGTGGGTGCCGAGAATCACCCCGAGGTTGAGGTCAGACAAGGAGCTCAGACTCTGAAAGTGTCCTTCCTTCAGGTGATGGACAGACCACACTGACCATGGCTCAAGGAGGCAGATGGAGGGGACAGATCTGCCTAATAGGGGAATGAAACAAAGATGTCTATCACAGTGTTGTGTATAGTGGGGAAAAACAACAAACACTCAATGCTGAATGACAGAGACCTGCTAAATAATTTGTGATGCATACCCAAGTGGAAACACTGTGCAGCCTTGGAATGTGATGTTTAATATACTTATGATACAATATTGGAGAGGAAAAAACAAAAGATTATATATCTGGTGTAATCTATTCTTTGCAAAAAATGCATAAACTGAGGGAAGAACCCTTGAAGGAAATATACAGAAATGACCAACAGGTCTTATTTTTCATTAACTTTGTAACTCATTCATTCATTCAGCAAACCTTTACTGAGAGTCTTCTGCATGCTGGTCCTGTCCTAGGTGCTGTGGTGACAAGATAGTCCTGGGATGTGCTGAGGAGAAGGACAGTACGCATGGACCTATATGTGTGTGCCTGTTATAAATAAGCTAGTGTGGCATTTAAGCTGAGCCCTGTCGAGAAGTTTTGCCCAGGGCTCATCAAAGGATTGAATCTCCCTGGTAAAAGGGAAAGCTTACAAGAGAACTGTGTGGAGAATGTGAGGGATGAGAAAATGTAGGAGACGTGTTGCAGGATCAGGAATGGACAGTCACTAACCCGTGCTGCCTGGGAGGCCTGAGGAATGCCCCATTGACGAGGTGACATTAGCTCTGGGAATTGATGGATGAATAGGAGTTCACCAGGAAGTGATGGTGAAAATGGTGCAGGCAGAGTCCTCGTGGCAATGAAGGACTGGGCAC
Source organism: Tapirus indicus (assembly GCA_031878705.1). NCBI lineage: Eukaryota > Metazoa > Chordata > Mammalia > Perissodactyla > Tapiridae > Tapirus > Tapirus indicus. The sequence goes on from CM062921.1 coordinate 81,461,583, forward strand.
ATTCCAGCCACGAGGAGAAGGTTGAGGGGCAGGAGCTCAGGGCAACACACAGGCGTGCCTAAATGAGACCTTTCTATTCATACTAAGCCAGGCCAGCCCCTCCTGTGAATCCAGCCCCACTGAGGGCGGCGGGGGAGGGAAAGGGGAGAGGGTCCGAGTCAGGGCCAGCGGTGCGCACAGCTCCTTTCTCCGAAGAGCTCTGAACACCTGCCCTCCATGAACACTGTGTCCTCAGGGTCCCCGGGAGGGAGCTGCTGCCCCGCCCCATCACAGCACAAATGGACCCGCTGAGGTACTCACTCGTGGCCCAGCCTTCCAGAGAGTCAGATCAGGCAGAGCGGGGATGCAACCCCGGGGGTCCTGATCCCCAGTGCAGATACACAGAATTCCCCCCATACTCCGGAGGCCAAACTAAATGCTGGCAGGCAACTTTTTATTCCCATATGAAAATTATAACTCAGTGCTGCAGCTTTACCGTGGTGTGAGGTAAAGGTGAGCCCCAGGGGCTGCGCACAAAGCAGGAGGAATGGGTTTCACACGCACCTGCGCACACGGAGCACCAGCAGCACTGCCGAGCCAGGGCTCAGGGCTCAGAGCACTGTGCACAGCCTGCCCTGGCCCTGCTCACCGCCACCCCTACCCCTGGAGAGGACTGTGTGTCTGATTCATCATTGCGGCCCCGCAGGGCCTCTTGGGCGGCAGGGAGCAGGCTCTCAGGAAGTGTTGGCTGCCCTTCACTGAAGGGCCCTCTTTTGCCCCAGTCTCTTAAACCCGCACGTGGGAAGCCGGGATTATGTCATCTCTACGACAATAGAGCAGACGTCGGGTGGTTTGGTTTGAGCTTATGCCACCGGACATCCTTCCTCAGCAAACCCAATTTCAGTTTGGGAGATTCCCGGGACCCTCGGAAGCAGCTCAGTCCCTGTCTTTTCCAAGCCTTGTTCTCCAGTCCTCCCTTTGCTACTGGGACCTACGCCCCCGCCCCCATCGCAGCCCACCCCCACCAAAACCTTCTAATTAATCTTCTTGGCTGAGTTGATCAGAATTGGTCTTTGTTGTTTGCACTCAGAGAACCCTGACTGCCATCGATGTGACAGCTCACCCGGCTCAGAGCTCTAGGCCACCTGCTTTCACCTCCAGGACCCTGTCAGGGAGGAAGGACCACCCCGCACAACGCTGCCACCCAGAGGCCAGGCTCAGTACTGCCCCGCACCTGTCCACCTCCAGGCAGCAGCTGCTGTCTTCACAGAGCACAGGAGGCTCCCACCAGCCAGTTCTGACTTCGTTGACAACTCCAACATGTTTGCACCCTGGTTTATGGCAGCTTTTGTTCCTTGCTGCTCGGCATACTAACTTTTCTCCCAAATCGCCAGACGTGCCAGGACACTTTAGGCACCTAGGGACAGGAGTTCCTGCAGGCACAGGTGTCCAGAGGGATACAAGCTGGAGCAATAAACACCCAGGCATGGCAGGGTGGGTCTGGAGCTGTGCCTGGCCCCTGCTCCCTCAGCTGGGGCGTAGCCTCCCCTCCACCTGGCCTTGCCCCTGGAACAACTGCAGGGTCTCCCCTGTCTCCACCCGCTTGGAGTTCCCACCCTTGGTTCTCCTCACACATTCACCCACTTGCTTCACCTCTGCCCACCTGTCAGCTGCCAGCTGTCCTCTTGTGCCAACCTGCTGGGCATACGCAGGTGGACCAGCCTGCACTTTGCCCTCCACTTTGCTCAGGGCTTGGAGGGGAGGGCATAATGGCCATATGTGAGGTTGGCACCAAGGAGGAGAGGGTGCCATCAGCCCTGCTGGGGAGGCTTTCATCCTTGCCCTTCCCTAATCAGCTCCACCAGGGAGTTCTTGAAACTAGGAAACCCATCTTCAAGCACCCCTCTCGGCTGGTGAGTGGTACTGCTGGACCACACTCCACTGAGGGTTCCAAGTTTTCATTCATAGGAAACACTTATCCCCCCGGGCCCAGGAGGACCCTGAGGAGTGGGCAGCTGAGCTCCTTCCTCGCAGGGACCTCCACGGGCTTGTTATGCATAAACAGTGCTTGGGCTCACGTCACCTCCTCTCTCTGGCCCTGCCTCCTGCCCCACCTGTAAAAGGAAGCACGGCTACCCTGCCCTCTCTATCTTGGTGGCAGGAGTCTGTGACAGGCACCTTGCATGTCACCTCTTCCATCTTCACTGCACCTGGAGGATCATCACCCTCTTCCACAGATGAGGAGGACCTGAGTTCCAAAAAGCTAATCATCCTGCCCATTGTCCCCCGCAAGTAGGAGGTGCCACTGGGATTGAAACGCAAGAGTGTGTCCCCAAACTCTGCTTTGGTTGCACTGCCGACATCACCCTCACAGTGTCCCCTGAGGTCAGCACCAAGTCCAAACTGTGTGCCACCAGGGGCATCTGAGCCACTCCTAACCCTTCCAAACTAATTCCCCAAAGGGGATGCCATTGACATCAGAGAATAGTGCCAGCCAATGTTTCTTGAAGAGGCAGAGGCGGACACGTCAGTCCACCGAGTGACCCTGAGCTGACCATCCCACCTCTCTCAGCCTCAGTGTCCCATCTATAAACTGGCGTTTGGCTAAATATCTCTACAGTCCTTTCCAGATCTACCAGTGTATGACTCTAATTGGGATGAAGCCAATTCTCCCTCTTTCTCAAAGAATAACTGGTCTGCTTGAAGCCCTATTGCTGAGCTTCCGTGAGCTCACACAAAGACACACACACCCAGCTACACTCACACGCACGCACACATACACTCACATATGTACATTCATACCACACATACACATTCACACACACACTCACACATACAGTCACACACACACACACACACACACACACACACACACACTCCCCCAATCTCTCTCATGCGGTCCCTCTCTCTCTCCCTCAGGCAGTTCTCCACATGACAGGTGACATGTTTAGAACCACACGATGTCTTCCCAGGCCTGGGCAGGACCCTGCCTTGCTGTCCTCCAGTGCTGCCACACCCCTGCATCCCTCTGCCCACAGCCCCACTGAAGTGCCTTCACAGCTCAGGCAACCTTTGCCAACCACAGCCCTGTCGGCTCAGCTGCCAGAACTGTCCAGAGTGCCCTGAGCCACAGACGTGGCAATCCTCTTTCCAGCACTAAAATTTGGGACATGTGGTCTTAACTGCAGGATGGAATATTTCCTACCAAGATGCTTCATGATATAAAAATAAGTTACTATTTGTTGACTACATAAGCTTCTACACACCAGAGGCTGAATACACCTTATTTCATTGAACTTTCACAACAACCACATGAGGGAAGCCGCATGTCTCGACCCAAGTGCCTTCATCTCCAACCTGCCAAATGCCGTGTTGTTAACGCAGTGCTGCACTCCAGCTTTCTGAGACCATCGTGGATCTGGATTCTGCCAACTGCTGTGTTAGAGATCCACCCAACTTCATGCGCCATGAATGCTGTCACCCAAATCTTAATAATAACAGTGAGAACGAGGAGGAAGAGGAGGAAGAAAGGAGAAGATGAAGATATAATAGTAGCAATAATGAGAAGGAAGAAAAGGAGATGATAGGAGAAGAAGAAGGAGGAGGAGCAACGGGAGGAGGGGGCAGGGAAGGGGAGAATAAGAGGAAGAGGAAGAAGAGGAGGAATGGGGAAGGGGAGGAAGAAAAGGAGATGAAGATAGAAACAGAAGATGAGAGAGGAGGAGGAGAAAGAGGAAGAAGAAACGGAACAGATGAAGTTATAAGAAGAAAGAAGAGGAAGAGGAAGATAAAAAGGAGACAAAGATGCTGAACTGACAGGGGACCTGTGGCATGACCCACCTCCCTGAGGGTCACCACTCTCATGTGCATCAGCACTGCTGGGGTAAGGTCACTTGGGCGAGTGCAAAGACTGTCCTACAAAACTCCGTCTCGGGCCCCATCTAACCTTGGTCCACTCTGTCTGTGACAATCGCCAGATCGAAGCCTCTCAAAATGGAAAATGATGTGAGTCTGACATGGCTTGTCCCTAGTGAGCCCCTCCAGCTCCTAATGCTCAAAGCTTCTTGTCAAAGAACTCATAGGCTCTTTCCCAGGGTCAGCATCAGACTCTGAGTCTCATCCAGCTCCAGGCTTCATGTACCTCTCCCATGATCCCCAACACGTCTCCCATGACCTCTTCAGATGCATGAGGTCATCTCTGGGGCCACTCCACACCCTGGCCAGTGAGTTCTGGGTCAGGGACCACATGCACAGCAGCTCTGTGCTGCATCGCTCCTCCTTTCCCACATGGACCTACCAAAGCCCTTTGCAACTGGAGGATGGTTCTCCACTAGACGTTCCCTGGGCAAAGTGGAGCCGCCCCTGCCTCCTTCTCCTTCCACAGACACCAGCTGCCCTGGCCACAAGTGGATCTGTGCAGCCCTTGCCCTCCCTGCTCTGATCCAATATTAAAGGACACTTGGCTGTCCTCCACTCTCCTCAATAGCCTCAGATCATTCTGGGCTCTCGCCCCCTGACACTATTTACTGATCCTCACCACTCTATCATGTGTGTGCCCTGAAAGGGTCTCTTCTTATCCTCCTTGGTTCTTTTCAGTCTGAGCTCAGCAAGACAACCCTCTGAGCCACACAGCCATCTTTCAGTACCACCCCATGTTCTTCCTATTGAAAGAATCAGATTTTAATCCCAGACCCTCCAACCTTTCTGAGTCCCAGGGCATGGGAACATGAGGATGTTTGAAACCTTCTGAAAATGAGCTCCCCGTGTGGACAGGGTGTCTGACCACATCCCGCCTTCTCTACCATAGGGGATACTTCTCCCTCAGGCTCCCACCCCTCCAGGGCCACCAACCCAAGGTCCACTGACCACAAAGAAAGTGCTACATTCTGAGGAATGAAGCCTCACCCACCCCATGGTGTGAAAGCACATTTCTTTGTTTATTACCTATCTCTGGGGCACTGACCGCAGACTCCGATCATGCCTTCATCTGGGAAGCATTGGCCACATTCTACCTTCCTATTTATGCCATATCCAGGCCGTCTCAGGTAACCATCCATGCCTACATCCACGTGGAGGTTAAGTGTGCTGGCTCTAGTGTCAGAATGCCTGGATCAAATCCAGCTCTGCTCTTACCAATCCTACGACCATGGGCAGGTGCTGCTCCTCTCTCTGCCTCTGTTTTCTCATCTGTAAGAAAGGGTCACCTCAGTGCCCACTTCATCAGGTGGCTGCAAAGATGAAATGGATTCACATGTGTAAAGTGCTAAAGAGTCTGGCTCAATAAATCTTAGGTAGCATCAACCTATTATCACACTAGTGCCCAGGTTGAGAGTCAACTTCATGGTCACATTCCCTCTGCTCATGAGTTCCCAGGGACCAGCACACAACAGTGTTTAATGAGTGACCAAATGGCCTGGGCGTTTTCTTACTTCCCCCTCCATTTACAGAGGAAAGAATTCTCAGCAAACACCCAGACGACCTGTGTTCCCAAGATGTCTGAGAACGCTCACCACCCCAAGCCAGCTGGCTGGCCTCCAGCTGTTCAGAGCTGCACCTCAGAAACTAGATCTTATTGATGACACTGTCAACCCCGCCAGCCAGTGCCTTCCTGTGTCTGCCTTCCTCTTCAGCTAAAGCAAATGAGGGCAGAAAATATCTCCTAGACTCTGGAGATGCTTCCCTGACCCTTTTGAAATATTCCAGAGGATAATCATCTATCCACCTCTTCTACATAGGGATTGTGAGGTCCTGGGTTTTCCTGAGAAGAGAAACACACATGTTTTCTAGACATCCTCCTAGCCCTGGAACCCTGGGAACATTAAAAACTGCAGAGCAGTCCGGGCTTTCCTGGAGGCTGGCTGGTGGTGCCATGGAGCTGGGGTGGAAGAACTTCCCGGCCAGCCCTCACAGGCTTCACATCCAGCTGCACCTACACCCCTCCAGCAGCGATGCCTGCTGTGTTAAAGCAAAACTAAATGCAGGATTCAGCCAGCCCCCAGGCCCTCAGTGAGGTCAGCTGGCGTCCTAACACAACTTGGCTACATGGACCAATTCCGGTGGCAGCCTTTAGGAGAAAAGTCCATGGTTTGTACATCAGACTGCTCAGCCAGACTCCACCTGACGCCAACAATACAATCATCTCCTAGAAAGAAGGAGAGGCACGGTCTACTTAAAGAAGGAAAAGAAGTTTTTAAAGCATTGCAGCTCAAGACTTAGCCTTGAATTTAAAAAGAAAATTGGTGTGATCATCTGTTTAAAGAAAAGCTGTCACCTAGATTTCTGGGGGGAAAAAAATCTGCTAAGCAATTTAGACATGATGGTTCTAAATCATTTGAAAAGCATCCCTTTCTCCCCAGAATTCTGATACATTGGAAGTCAGTGGTTAAACGATTAAAAAGACAATTTTACTCTTCAGTTCAGAAAACAGCCTCCCAAATCAAAATACCATGCATATCCCTATGAATTTGTCCAACATTCTTTGATCTAAAATGAAGAAATTCTTTCAATAAACACACTGCAATCTTCTTTCATCACATTTAAATTTTGTTCACTTCTGTGTGACTTATCCACTGAAAAATTTCCTTTCTCATATCAACTGAAAAGTTATGCTGATTTATCATTAAATATCATAATAAACTAAAAGGACGAGTAAAATTATTTATAAGAACCAAAAGCTTAAGTGTTAGGTGGTAATTAACAGCTTTAAAAACAAACAAGATGTCTTTTTACAACCTAGTATATATATTATGTATGTGCATGTATATGTGTTTGAACATATAGCTATATATGTCATAAAAGTATCATTAAATAACAAAATCACATCTCTCTGACAAGACAAAATTTTTAACAAGAAGCAAAAAATTGCTTTGATATACAATACTTCTACTTTATTCCTCAAAAATGAATTAGATTTGTTTTTCTAGATTTCTTCCCTTTTTTGTGTCTAAGACGGTCTGATATTAAGGTGAAATATTTTCACCGTGGCCCTACCTAATGTACACAAAAACATTAATTTCAAATGTCACAATAATTGCTATTAAATGTCTGTCTCATCCAACAGTAATTATGTAACTTAATTTCTGCACATCAGCAGAATTGACAAGTACATATTTTAGAAATTTGCAGTTAATTTCTTATTTCAACTCTCACCCAAACATTTCATATGCAAAGCCCTGGCCACCCTATTGTCTTCCTACAACTGAGCTCTGAATTCCACCCTCTCCGTCCCCATCAACCTGGCCTTGTACCGCACGAAAGGATGGCGTGGACCCCAATGTCCCCTATAAATCTTCCTGCAAGGTTTAGCTTCCTGGTGTGCTGTCGGTGCCTATTACTAAAGGCAAAATGTCAAGAAAAGGATTCAATCGATGCCTTGTCTCTAAAGCCAGGTATTTTCTTCCAGCTCACGCTGAAATCTCAGGGATTTATGAGATTTATAATTTGATCATTTATGTATTTTTCCCACAACAGGCATTGTATAGGTTACGTGCTCAGATCTTTGGACAAAATTTGTTGGAGAAAGGATCTGGGGCAGATGCTCTGTAATTACCCTAATGCCCAGCACAAGTCCTGGCTGAGAATAACCAAGCAACACAGGATGAGTGGGTGAGCGGGTGGATGGATGGATGAACAAATGAAAGGAATTGCAGCCCAAAAAGTCAACCTGGGAGAAAAAAAAATCCAAGGCAGAATTCTCTTTGAGGGGATGGGTGATGGGGAAAAGAGTGGGGGACGACACAGAGAGAGAAAGAAGGAAAAAGAGAAGGTGGAGGACAGGGGAAATAGTAACAAAAAAGAGAATAGACAAGAAAAAGTGAGATAGATGAAAGAAAAACAGAAAGAGAGGAGATAAAAGAGAGGCAGAGGGCAGGGACAGGAGTAGCACAGGGAGTAAAAAAGGAGAGATGGAGAAAGCTGGTGACAGAGGGAAGGGAAGGACCTGGCAGTCCATGGCGGGACTGCGAACTCTGCCCTGGGGAAAGGCCAGTAGAAGGGAGATGAATCCCCCGCTCACTCGCGGCTCGGTTCTGCGGGGGAGGACAGCGCGCCTCACCTGGACTGTCCCGCGGAGCTGGCAGCTGGAGACGCTCCTGCAACCCCGGCCGCCTCAAGGTCTGGCGCCGCGACGCCGGGGTCGGACTTGGCACTCGAGCCCTGAGGGCCGGCGGGACCCCGCCTTCCCGCCCGCTTCCACCTCGTGGCGGGGGGGGGGGGGGGGGGCGTGCTACCACTTGAAAGAACCCGCCGAGAGGGGCGCAAAGTAGACCCGCTTCCCGGGCGCTGCCTGCCAGGGATCGGGCGCCCAAGCGCACGCCGCCCCGCAAACCGCAGCCCGCCGCCCCAGCCGGCTCCAGCCTCTGCCCGGAGCCTGCAGTGGCGGGACTGAGGAGGGCGTCCTGGAGCGGGCCGCCCCACGGTTCGTCCAGCCCACACTGCCTTTGGAGGTGGCACCCTGGCCAGGACGGAGGGTGCACTTGCCGCTGCTCACTCCCCTGTGCCCCGAGACTTCTCTCCTGGGTCTGCAGGATCCCTGAGACAGCAGGGATGTCTGTCCATGCGGTCCCCGCGCCGCGGCAGCGGATCCTCCAAGCGGCACCCAGAGACCCCGTCAGAGCTCCGACTTTCCTTCCGCTCCCGGCTGAGCTGCCTCGCAAGCTGCATCTTTGCAGTGCCTCCAGAATTTTCCAGACTTCACTGGAGCTGTCCCTGTGCCTCTCTGCCTTTCCAGAGCTTCCTCAGTTGTGAAATGGCAGCATTGTGCCAGATAATGGTGAGTTCTGTGACCTCAAAGAATGCAAAGGTATCGGAGAAATTAACTATCCATGGAGGGTGGGACAGGCTAGGGCCAAAAGGTGGGGGCAGGAGGGAGTGTCTTCCGAGTGGGAACATTCATGCCAGGACTGGAATGACCTAGGGCTCTTCCCTGTTGTGAGGGGTGAGAGGAGAGAGGAGTAGAGTCTTGGGTCATCAGAATTGTTGCAATGGCAGCCAGGTACGTGGGTCACATTGTTCGAGCCCAGTGGGGTGCAGAGCCGATTAGATTGGGGAAGAGAGAATCACTGAGGGACTGAAAGGGAAATCAACCCTGAGCCCCTGCTCCTTCCTTACTTCCTTCAGTCACTCAATAAATGTTCTGAACGCCCCTGGGGGGGGGGGGTGCAGGGACATCAGGTGACGAGACTCTGTGCTTTTCCCCAACATTTGGAGCGTGTATTACAAACAAAAAGTTTTAAAGGACAAAAACGATAAGTCTGAGGTGGGGAAAGGGGATTCAGAACATACATGAAAACTTGGGGAGATGGTCCCCAGAGCAAAACTTTTCTTTTATGAAGACAGCCCATTGATGAATACGGAAATGACACAGCAAATCCCAAATGTGAGAGCTCACACAGCCTTAGTGAAATCGCAGAACATCTGGGACAACCTGGAAAGTGATCTGCCCACATAGAATTCTGTATCTAACTGAGCTGTTATTCAAGAATGAGCACAAAACAGCGAGATCTGAAGATGCACAAAGCCTAAGGTTATCACCCACACAGCCTTGGTGAAAGAACGACTAAAGAATGTACTTCAGAGGAAGGAAACAACTCAGATGAAAGGAGTGTGATTCGAGGAACAATGGGGAGCAAAGGAGCTGAAAAAACATGCTGACTACAGGAAATACCTATGCACTGAAAATCACAGGGATAATCGCCAACTTGGAGAGTTTTTTTTTGAAAAGGATGGAGAGAATGAAGTAGAGCTGGGTAGGAGGAGTCTCAGAGGGTAGAGCAGGTTCAAGAGAGTTTCAGCCATGCACATGGGAGTCCTGGAGCCATGAGAGGAGCCTGGGCTCTCCTAGGCGTGGGCCTGCCTCACTGTCCCTGCTGGGCTCAGTTCTTGGCTGGCAGCAGGAGTGTTGCCTCTGTGTGAATGTGGGGTGGATGGTGGTGGTGGGTTCAGAGCACCCCCCCCCAATTATACTCTCCAGTCTCAGAGATCTGAGTGGTGCATTCTCATGGCCTCCACAGTGTAAATGGACTTGACTTACCAATGAAAGACAGAGTTTGTCAGGTTGTTTTTTTTTTTTTTTTTAATCTAGCTATATACGTTTTAAAGGAGACACATCTAGTACATAAGGACATGAAAAAGTTGACTGTAAAAGAGTGGATAAGATATGCCGAGATGCTGGGAGTCTTCAACACAGAAAAAACATTGCTAGGGTTGAAGAGGGTAAGTTCCTAATGATAGAGTTTCATTTCCCAGAGAGCTACAAAAATTTTAAACTGGCATGCGCCAAATAAAGTAAAAAGGATAAATGATAGGATAAATTTGTCAAATCCACTATTACAGTGATAAATTTCAACTCATATGTCAAGAAGACAAACTTACTTAAAATACACAAGATTTGAACAACAACAAAAAATTGGTTTAATGAGGTTATAAAGAATCCTCCACCCAATCATGTATTGAAACAAGTCTCACTAAAATTCAAAGAAACAGTAGCATACAGACTATGTTCTAAGATCACAATGCAATTAGGTTGGAAATCAATGACAAAAATAATTTCTGAAAAACCACATGCAATTGAAAATTTAATGCATGTAAATAATTATGGATCAAAGGACAAATCATTTTTTTTGGTTTTTCTTGGTCTCTATTTCATTTATTTCTGCTCTAATTTTTATTATATCCCTCTTTCTTCTGACTTTGGGCTTTGTTTGTTCTTCTTTTCTCGTTCTGTTAGGTAGAGTTTAAGATTACTTATTTGAGATCTTTCTTGTTTGTTGAGGCGGGCCTGGATTGTTATAAATTTCCCTCTTAGTACTGCTTTTGTTGCATCCCATAAGAGTTGGTATGTTATGTTTCCTTTTTCATTTGTCTCCAGGTATTTTTTGATCTCTCCTTTGATTTCTTCATTGATCCAATAGTTGTTCACTAGCATGTTGTTTAGTCTTCACATTTTCGTGACTTTCCCAGCTTTTTCTTGTAGTTGATTTCTAGTTTTAGAGCAATTGTGGGCAGGAAAGATGCTTGATATGATTTCAATCTTCTTAAATTTATTGAGGCTTGCCTTGTTTCCCAGCATATGGTCTATCTTTGAGAATGTTCCATATGCACCTGAGAAGAATGTGTATTCTGCTGTTTTTGGATGGAATGGTCTATATATATATCTATTAAGTCCATATGGTCTAGTGTTTCATTTAAGGCCAGTTTCCTTGCTGACTTTCTGTCTGGATGATCTATCCACTGATGTAATTGGGGTGTTGAGGTCCCCTACTACTATCATGTTGCTGTCAATTTCTCCCTTTAGGTCTGTTAATAGTTGCTTTACATACGTTGGTCTTCCTGTGTTAGATGCATATATATTCATAAGTGTTATACCCTCTTGGTGGAATGTCCCTTTTATCATTATATAGTGTCCCTCTTTGTCTCTCATTGTCATTTTTATCTTGAAGTCTGCTTTATCTGATATAAGTATGGCAACCCCTGCTTTCTTTTGCTTGCCATTTGCTTGGAGTCATCTTCCATCCCTTCCCTCTGAGCCTATGTTTGTCTTTAGAACTGAGATGTGTTTCTTGGAGGCAATATAGTGTTGGGTCTTGTTTTTTAATCCATCCAGCCCCTCTGTGTCTTTTAATTGGAGAACTCAATGCATTTACATTTAGAGTGATTATTGATATATGAGGACTTAATATCACCATTTTTTCTCTTGTTTTCCAGTTGTTCTATAGTTCCATTGTTTCCTTTCCCTTGTATTTCTGACTGCCACTTCAGTTTAGTGTTTTTCTGTGATGGTTTTCTTAGTTTTCTCTTTATTTATGATCTGTAGTTCTATTCTGTCTTTGTTTTGTGGTTACCATATAAAAGATCTCATAGATGAGATAGTCCATTTTCTGATAGCCTCTGGTCTCCATTAGCCTAGCAGATTCCATCCCTTTCCTCTTCCCCTTCTGAGTTTTTGTTCTCACAAATTATTCTTTTTCTGTTGTGAGTTTGTGACTAAATTGAAGTGTTTATAGTTATTTTAATGCTTTCCTTCCCTTTATCTTTTATGTTATAATTAAGGCTTTGCTAACCTGTTCTGATAGAGAGCTGGAATTTTCTGACTTTGTCAGTCTATTTATCTCCTTGCTCAAAGCTTTGTAGACCTGTGCATTTTGTTTCAGGTAGGAGGGCTCCTTCCATCATTTCTTGTAAGGCAGGTCTAGTGGCAATGAACTCCCTCAGAATTGTTTATCTGGGAATGCTTTTATTTCTCCATCAAATCCGAAAGATAATTTCTCTGGATAGAGTATTCTTGGCTGAAAGTTTTGCCTTTCAGTATTTTGACTATATCATTCCATTCTCTCCCAGCTGTTAAGTTTCTGCTAAGAAATCCACTGAAAGCCTGATAGGGGTTACTTTGTAGGTTATTTTCTTCTGCCTTGCTGCCCTTAATATTTTTTTCTTTGTCATTGACTTTTGACAGTTTTAATAGTATATGCCTAAGAGAATGTTTTTTTACAGTGATGTAATTAGCAGTTCTATTGGCTTTGTGTATTTGTAAGTCCAGTTCTTTCCCCAGGTTTGTGAAGTTCTCAGCTATTCTTTCTTTGAACAAGCTCTCTGCTCCTTTCTTCTTCTCTTCTCCCTCTGGGATACCTGTAATCTTTATGATACTTTTCCTAATGGAGTCAGATATTTCTCGAAGAATTTCTTCATTTTTTTAAATTCTCTCCTCCTCCACCTCAAACATTTCCATATTTCTATCTTCTAATTCACTAATTCTGTCCTCTATAAGATCTACTCTATTTTTTATGGTTTCTATATTATTTTTTGTCTCATTAATTGTGTTCTTCATATCCAGAATTTCTGTGTAGTTTTTTTAAGGGCTCCAATCTCTTTGGTGAAGTACTCTTTCTATTCATTAATTTTATTCCTGAGCTCATTGGACTGTTTTTCTGTGTTTTCCTGTAATTCGTTGAGTTTCTTTTTGACAACAGTTTTGAATTCTCTGTCATTTAGATTGTAATCTTCTGTGACTTCAGGTTTGGTTTCTGGGAACTTGTCATTTTCCTTCTCTTCTGTAGAGTTACTGTAGTTCTTCATGGTGTTTGATGAATTGATCCTCTGCTGGAGCATTTGTGGTAGTATCAGGTCACAGATTCCACCTGTCACCGCTGGGGGAGTCAGGAGGTGTATTTTCTGATCCCCCTCTATCTGTTGGTAGTTGTGCCAGTCGAGCCACTCTGGGTTCACATGGGCTGGCCACAACTGCTCAGCAGGTCTTGCAGGTGCAAGCAGGGCCACTGCGCTATGCAGGCAGATCGGGCTAAGCTGCTGCACTAGGTGGGATGGGCACTTTCGCATGGGCGAGCATAGCGCTCATGGGCAGGTCCCACTGGCTGCTGGGCTCGGCAGGTGGGGTGTCTTTGCATGGGCTGAGCCACCACCACTTGGTGGGTTGCACTTGCGTGGGTGGGGCACTTTTGTGGGGGATGAGCCACTGCCACTCAGTGGGGAATGTTCACATGCGTGGGGGCGCCATAGCATGGTGGGTGCTCCCACAGGCCTGGCTACTACTCCAAAAGCATTAGCATGTGGGCAGAGCTGCCCCCACCTCCACTCACAGTTGCACTGGCCGCTGTGTGGGGATCTGACCTGGATTGCTGTCACCGGGGAGGGGAGGGGGCCACTTCCTAGTTCCACTGCTTCCCAGGGATCCAGTCCATCCACCTTCAGATGTATAGCTGCATGGATCTCTCAGGCATCCTCTTGTGCTGTGTAGGGAATCTTCTGTTAGTTAATGAATGTCAGTTTAGTTGCAACTTAAATGGGAAAGACAAATGGAACAACTCACCTCACCATGACCCTGATGTCACCTCAAAGGACAAATCAAAAGTAAAATTCAAGTATTTTTGCAACAAAATGTTACATAGGAAAACTGATGAATTTTTCTATGTTCCTAGTGAAAGAGAAACTTAGAGGAAAATTTGTGACCCAAAAGGCTTATGTTACAGAAAAGAAGGGTGAAAATAAATGAGCTAATAATTGACCTAAAAATATTAGGAAAAAAGTAGTAAAATAAACCTAAAAAAGTGAGAGGGAAAAACGTTTAGAGAAAGAACAAATAAATTAAATAGAAAAAAATTCAATAGAAAGTAATTACCAAGCCAACAGTTATTTTAAAAGGCTACTAATACAGATAATACTCTGATGAAATGGATCAGAAAACAAAACACGTTTTCTTTAATTTCCCAACCTTTTTTTTAAATTATAAACTCTCCCAGGGGCTTTTTAAACACTATTTTCCTTATAGCACCCATGAAATTCTAATACCACAGATTTACTATATATCTCCTTGTGTACTGTGCTTCATACTTAAAAACAGTAAGTCTAATTTTCACCCCCTTGGCAATATCCCTCCTGTTGTGAATGCACAGAATAAGAAAAGACACAATTAAGTGACAATATGAATTAAAAGAAGATATAACTATGAGAGTGCAGAAATATAAAAATCAAACATATTCTATACAACCTAATACCAAAGTATGCAAATAAATGTCCAAATTCCTAGAAAAATGTTACCTAAAATGACTGATAAAAGAAATAGAAGCACTGAATAATCCAGTGTGTTAGTCTTCTGGGGCTGCCATAACAAAGAACCACAGGCCGGTTGGCTTAAACATCAGAAATTTATTTTCTCACAGTTCTGGAGGCTGGAAGTCCAAGATGCCAGCAAGGTTGTTTTCTGATGAGACCTCTCTTCCTGGATTGCAAACAGCTGCCTTCTGCTGTGTCCTCACAAGGCCTTTCCTCTGTGCCTGCATGGAAAAACAGCTCTTGTGTCTCTTTCTCTTCGTATGAGGACACCAGTCCTTTGGGATTAGGGCCCCACCCTCATGACCTCATTTAACCTTAATCACCTCCTTAAAGACCCTATCTCCATATACAGTCACATTACAGGTTAGGGCTTCAAAATATGAATCAGGGGAGTGGCACAATTCAGTCCATAAAATTCAGTAAATATTAAATAAATTGTACAAGTGATTTAAATACTTCCCACAAGAAAACACCAGGCACAGATGATATCATACCAAATAGTCAAGTAGCAAATTATCAGGATCATGTCAAAGTCTTTCCAAGGAGAAAGAAAGTAAAAACACCCTCAAGTGCATTTTACGAGGCTATTATTACCTAATATCAAAACCAGATGTGGACAGAACAAAAATAGGAAATTACAGGCCAGCCTCCTTCACTATCATAGGTAAAAAAGAAATTCTAAACTAATAGTAAACTCAATCTAGCAGTGTTTAAAAAGATTATTGTGGCCAAGTTGGGTTTATTCATAAAAGGTTAAAATTGGTTTTACATGCGTTAATGTAATTAACCATATTAATAGATTCTGAAAAAATATATATTCATCACAAAATATGAATAAAAAGAATTTAGATAAAATTCAACACTCATTCATGATTTGTAGTAAACCAAGAATAGTATGGAAACTTCCTAATCTGATAAAGGATTTCTACCAAAAGCCTTCAATAATATCATTCTTTACAGTGATGTGTTAGAAGCATTCCCTTTAAAATCAAGAATCACATCACAGCTTCTAGTCAACATGTGATTGGAGAACTTGTCAGCACAACATTTTTGTTTTTTGTTTTTAATTTTACATAGAAATCCAAATGACTCTGAAGATATAATTTTAGAATAAGAGAGTTTAGCAAGTTGGGTGAATATATCAATAAATAAATACATTTCTTCATGACAGCAATAAACAGTTTAAAACTTTATTTTTAAAATGTCATTTACAATAACAGCAAAAATATAGGGTATTTAGGGAAGGCACTTGGCAAAAGAGGTCAAGATCTTCGTAGGGAAATTTATATGAAAGGCTTTGAAAAAGGGCTAAATAAATGGAGACATTGCCATGTTCACTGATGGGAGGAGTCCAAATTGCAGATATCAAATCCCTGCAAATCTATCTAGATATTTAATGTTATTGTAATCAAATATTAAGAGGGTTTTGGGGGAGTGGAGATTTGATGAGCTGATAACTAAAATTTACAAGAATTACCATAAGAAAAATCAAGTGGGTGATTCACCCTACCCCATCAAGGCTTACTGTAGAACTCTGTGGTTGTTAGCTTAGGTATTCAATACCCTGTGTTTCAGATTCTGCTGGGTTATCTTCTGGTGAGAACCGCCCCCCCCATCAGATCATCTTAAAAGCACAAACTTTATTTCCCACTCAATATTTCTCACTGTCCCACATGTACATATCCATCCCAGGTTCCCACAAGGGCACTGCAGGTCATAGTTGCTCAGGTAGGTACCAGACTGTTGGGTCCACCTGAATCATACCTAGATTCTTAAAGATTCTGTAACTTGTATTAACATTTCATTGGTGGAATCAAGTCCAAGCCTGCCATGAATGTGGCAGGGGAGCACAATCCTTCCTTACAAGAGGAAGAGACAGTGAGAAACTGGTCCACACTATAATAATTGAGAAAGTGTGGTACTGACGCTATCAATATAAATCAATAGACAGGTGAAGGGAATAGACCAGAGGGCACAGAACCACACACCAACATCTAATGAAACTGGAAACACGTCAGAGCTGATATGTAAACATTGAGGAAAAAACGGGCTAGTGAGCAAACAGGGCTGGGACAGTTTCCTCTATCTATGGGAAACCATGAAATCAGATCCCTGGCACAAATCACCCTTATAAATTAATTCCAGATGGATTAAAGACGTCAATGTGAAAGGCAAATCTTTAAAACTTTTAAGATAAAAATGTATTTTACCTCAACAGGGAAAAATTTCTTAAATAGGATACAGAACAGTGCAACTCTTAAAAGTTTTTAAAAATGACAAATCAACTACACTAAAATTAAGAACTTCTGGTTTATTAAAAGGCAATAAATAGAGTGAAAAACAAGCCACACAAAGAAGAAAATATTTGCAACAATTGAGACAGGATTAGTATCCGTGATATATAAGGAATGCTGAGGAATCCACATGAAAAAGGGAAATCCCAAATGAGAGAATGGATGCAGGCAGAACAGGCACTTCACAGAGGAGGAAAAATGACCCCAAATCTCTTGAACAGAAGACCAGTCCCTCAGTAATTTGGGAAATGCAAATTAAGAGACACAGATGTCTAATCAAGAGGTTAATACATAAAAATGCAGCAACACCAAGTGTCATGAAGGATGTGAAGCAAGGAAAAACTAATACGCCAATGGGAGATGCATGCCAATTTCATCAATTCCAAAATATCATTTATTTAAGATATTCCACTATTTTAAATACCACGCCCCTCCTCAAAAAAAGACAACACAATGCTTTTGATCACTTGTAGTTTTTGTTACATATATTGAAAGATCTATTTTAGATTTTTTTAGAGAAAGATTTTTATCATATATCACTCTTCTTTTGTGCATACAAAACGAAAAAAGTAAAATAGATTGGTTATGGAATTTCTAAATACTTTTTACATCACAGTCTGAGGGTTTTTTTGTGTGTGTGAGGAAGACCAGCCCTGAGCTAACATCCATCGCCTAATCCTCCTCTTTTTGAGGAGGAAGACTGGCCCTGGGCTAACATCCGTGCCCATCTTCCTCTACTTTATATGGGACGCCACCACAGCATGGCTGACGAGCAGTGCATCGGCAGGTGCCCGGGATCCAGACCCGCAAACCCAGGGCTGCCAAGCGCAAACTAAACCGCTGAGCCACTGGGCCAGCCCCTAGTCTGAGTTTTTAAATCAATAATGACTCAGAATTGTCTATGCCCATGTTTTTCCATGGAGCAGAGACAAGCCATCCCCACTCAGCGCTCTCTGGATTTCTGGACACACAACCTGTGGGCATGATACAATGGTTCCTGTTTCATGTCAGTAATTTGGGGTGGTTCGTTTCACAGCAGTAGATAACTGAAATGTCTCTCATTCACAAAGGACTTTGGCATCCTTGCACGACCTTCCCCTTCTAGATCCTTCCATCTCTTGGGTGACTTCAGTCTTCACAGGAATGACCTTTACAGCACACTAGACTCCAGTTCCTTGACCTCCTCACCCACAGTGATGTCCTTAGCTAAGCCACCTCAGGGCCCTCTTGCAGTTTACAGAAAGGCAGGGTTTCTGGGGGATGTTAATGGCCACCTGTAAGGGTTTGGACTAAGGGACAAATGGAGGCCTCATCTTCCCGGCGTCCAAGGATCCCATGACTCCCGCCTGGGATTGTCAACAGGCAGGACTCTGAGCAGAGCTGCAGGTCACAAAGTCACCATGCCAACCTTCCTGCCCATCACAAGGACAGGACACTCCCTCCGCGGGGCGGGGGAAGGACCGCGCAGGTAGTGGGGGCCTCGGCCCAGAGCCGCTTCCCCTCTTCCGCCCACAGGGCAGGTAGCAGGAGGAGGCTCGCGCACGCGCCCTGGGGAGAGCGCGGGAGGGGCCGAGCCCCTGCGCAGCAGGTGACTCAGTGGAGGAGGAGGCCTGAGGTGGCTAGGGGTGGTCAGTGCTGATCCCACACCAGCCCCAGCAAAGAGTGGGGCTTAGAAAATGGGGAGCAGGGGCCTGCGGGTGCCTGGCCCGGTTCTCTTCCTGCTGATGCTGCTGCCGCCACCTCCACTGCAGAGCACAGAGAGCTTCCTGCACAGCTTCCCAGGCTGGCGAAACTTCCACCAAGATGACAGTAGCCAGGAGGATAACCAGGAAGTTGTGAAAGTCTGTGATGGGACCTTCGACGTCTACCTCGTTATGGATGCGTGAGTGGCCATCCCCGCCCTAAACCCAGGGTGCTCCTTAGGGCACCTCCGTCTTCAGGGTCACTGCTGGCAGGACGTGCCCCAACCGGACCCCAGCCTCTGAAGCAGGGGAGGCAGGGCCAGTCTTGGTCAGACCAAAGGAACAGACCTCTGTGTCCTCCTGGTTCCAGAGGCAGAAGGAATGCCCAGGCATTTGTTCCCTGAAACTTTTTCATTTGGAAAGGAAAAAAGGCCACCAGAGGGTTTCTGGAGGGCTCTGTGTCCCTGCACCAAATGGGCCTGGGTCTGTGACCTGCGTGCCCCTTAAACAGCCCGAGGGGCAGGTGATGGCTGGGAGCTGCCTTCTCAGCAGTTGTACAAGCTCACTGAGGGCTTTGGGTTTTGTTTGTTTTGTTTTTCACCCAATGACTTCTGTGTTTTCTGGGCCCCAGAGAGACTGCTGTGTTGTCTGTTGGGCATTGTCACAGTGTCGCTGCCTAGAAGGTCCTTAGCTTTGCTGCTTCTAAGTGTTTTGCTTCTTTCTTCAACAACTCGGAGCCGCACATTACAGTGCGTGTGCACTTGCACAACAGTTTGGTCTGTCTGGCTGTGGCCCTGGGAAAGCTGGGCTGTGCATTAGGCACCTTCTGGCCCTCAAAGAAAGAAAGTGGAGGAGGAGGGTCTTCAGGCTTGGAGGGATTGTCTTGGTTCCATTTTCAACTCCTCTTGGCTGAGAATAAACTTAACTTATTCAGTAGTAACAGCAGTATGACTGTCAACATGGTTGAAGGACTTTCCAGTTTATAAAGCCCTTTCACTGCACCTGTGTCATCCTCAGAACAATCTGGGGATGTAGATTAGGAAAGGTGTTTGCATATGCAATCTCCTGGAAAGGGATGTGGCTCCTAGAGGTGGGATGAAGTGGCCCAGAAGCTGGTGGTGGTGACAGGACTCGGCTTCCTTGGCTGCCCTCATCCAGCATTCCACGTTGTACAGCCCCTGATCCTCTTATTCTCCCTGGAGACTCATGTTGGGGGCATGCATGCCCAGCTTCCAACAAAGCCTTCAGAGCTGGGAGCCACCCTGCCCACTGGAAGAGAAGTCCCTCCTCACTGTCCATTGAGGGACTTCTGAGATGCCCTGGGCAGGGCTTGCCTGGTTGATCCTTAGCACAGCCCAGGGGGTGGTGATTGCTCTCTTGGGCATTGGGGTTGGGGCATGGTGGGCATTGTGGGGGGCTGACAGCCTCTCTGGGTCAGTCTTTCCAGAGAGTGGCAGTGAGTCCAAAGGGTCCTCTCAGCTGCCATCCTGTTACAGCGCCCCTGCCCACACCCCTAGTATCTGCTGTTAGGCCCAGTGTGGGCACAGCCCAGCCCTGGGATGGATCGGAGAGGGCTCTGAGCACAGGGGGCGTGTGAACTAATACTCATTGAGCACTTGACTGGGTTCTAGGGGTGTGCTGAACACTTAGACCTCCCACAGCTTGAGGGAGTAGATTCTACTTCACTATTTCAGAGTGATGAAACTGAGACTGGGAGGGGCTACTGATTTGCTCTGTGTCATTCAAAACTGCAAAACATTAGAAAGTGGGAGGCTGTTGCCCTTTCCTCTCTCGCAAGGAGGATGTGAGGTGAGGGGACTAGAAAGGCACCAGAGAGATGGCTTCCTGAGCCAGGTTGTCCCTATTTCTCACCCCTCTCACTCACCCCCTCCACCTCATGCCTCCTTTGGCTTCTTAAATGCTGGGAGGCAGCACAGGTAACTCCAACCACAGCTGGCTGCAGCTGTAGCTTGATGTGAAGGGTATGGCCCTTGCCCTGATGGCTGGGAAGGCAGGGATGCAAGGGGAGCAACTCAAGTCCCCTGTACCCCCAGTCAGGCTTCAGAATTGAGGCTGCTGCTCAGGGCTCCCCTTACTGTCAGTCTTGACACTTGCTGTTCCAGCTGGCTAGGACTGAATCCTGCTGGATTCTGCAAATGGGAGGAGGTGCTGAGCGTGTCCCAGAAAGAGTCTTACACACCCATTTCGAGCCCCAGCCCATTAGTGTGGAGTCCGCCTTGAGTGGCTGCAGTGAGCCAGGCAAGGCTTGTCTGAAACCACAGCCAACTCCTCAGCTCAGGAAACTTACACCATCTGCCAGTCTGGTAGAAGAAGGCCTTGCTTCCTTCCGGGGCCGGCTTGAGAAGTTCTTGGAGGGTGAGGACATACTCCCTCCTGCGGCTGCTCCCTGCTGCCCTTGGGGGAAGAGGAGAAATGACCACTGAGGAGGTAGCCCCAGCTTTGCAGTTGGGCATCTCCACTCACCAGTCACAGGGCCTTCGGCAACTCGCCTCACTTTTCTGTGCCTCAGTGTCCCTGTCTCTACAATGGGGATCTTCATGTTCATCTTGCCAGGTTGTGATGAGGGTGAAGGGGAGTTCATAGGTAGTTTGCCCAGCACAGCGTCAGACGCGATCATGGAGGATGAGTATAAAAGGAACTGCCTGGCAAGGCAGAGTCACACATGCTGGGGAGTCCCTGCACTGCAGGGGCCCGGATCTAGCCCTGACTTCCTAACTCAGGTGTCTTCCAACATGCCCCTTTGGGGGGACATAGGGTGCGGGTTAGTTGCCTTTGCTAGTAGCACTCCGGAGGTTCTCTGGGGCCTCCACTCATGTGAGGAACAGCTCTGTTCATTCATTTGTTCCCTTATCAATTCATCCACTCTCCAATAATTATTGAGTACCTACTGTATGTCAGTCATGGTTTTGAACAGTGGGGATAAGGCAGGAAACAAAACCTAACAAAGTCCTTGCCTTCCTGGAGCGTCCATTGTAGTGGAGAGACAGGAAATAAATAAAAGAGGAGAGGAAGCACTGTGTTCTATGGAGAAAAGCCCCATGGGAAGTCAGGGCAGGAGGATGGGAAGTGCTGAGGGAGGGTGGTCAGGGAAGGCCACGCTGACAGACTGGAAGGTTAGGGAATGGGGTGGAGGGGCTGTGTGAGGAGGTGTGTGATTACATGTTCTAAAAGGATCACAGTTGAAGGTCACAAGGGCAGAGCCAGCCAGGAGTTCAGTGAGGGATCTGGTGAGGGATCCAGGAAGAGATGAGGGTGGTGTGGACCAGTAGGGTAGGGGTGGAGATGATGAGTGGCCAGACTCTGGATCTGTTTTGAAGGAGTCCAGACAGATTGGATGGGGGAGGCCAGGTGTGGCACTGGATGGGGTAAGGGTAGGAGTGGAAAGCAGCTGCATCACCGTGTCTTCCTCACAACTGTGTAATTGTCATTACCCCTATTTGACAGATGAGGAAAGGAGGCCACTCAGAGTCAGGCAGTGAGCCACCAAAGTCCTCAGGAAGATATGGAGCCGGAATGGAAACTCTGGAATGTCTGATTCCAAAACCTATTCCAAAGACTCCAAGGCTGGGTGGATTCCTGAGAATCTGGGAGGCAAAAACAGTCTGTCACCTGCAGGAAGCTCTTGAGTGGTTCGCTGCCAGCTTATGCATTAGATTCGTTATTCATTTGTTCCTTCAGTAGACTGAATTGGATGAAAATGAGTGAGCCCTCCCATGTGCCTGCATTACTGGCCAGTGGCTTCTGAGGGTCAGGGAGCTTCAGGCTGAGGGAGTGGCCTGTGCAAAGGCCTGAGCAATGAGGCCCTCAGGTGATCCCAGAGGATCCGAGTGTGAGGAGGGAGGGGGAGAAAGAAGGAGGAAGGAGGAGGGAGACAGGCCGATGGTGGGGCCCTGGGCCCACATAGGAGGTGTGTTCTTCACTTCCAGGGCATTTGGGGGTCAGTGAAAGAAAGGCTTCTATCAGAGGAAAGATGGATCAGATCTGTGTTTTCCAAAGAGCCCCTTGGCTGCCTTGGAGTGGATGGATTGGAAGGGCGAGGATGGAAGCAGCAGCTAGAAGGAAGAGAAGGAAGCAAGGAGGTCCCAGGTGCCTAGAGTGCAGGTGTGCCCAATGAGAGGAGGATGGGGGAACAGAGCCATGGGGAGCTCCCATGTGAGCAGCATGGGTGGAGGATGAGGGGCTGGTGTAGAGGAGAGAAACAGAGCATCAAGTTCCATCCACACTAGGGACATGATGGCTCTGAACAGTGTAACCCTGGGTGCTATGTGGATGGGAAAGGGGCTCACAGCTGCCATTTCTGGTGTTAAATGGTAAACTGAGGCACAGTATAATTTTTAAGAATTTATTTGGGAATACTGAATTACAATTGGTCAGAATTTGGTTGTTAGGAACACTCCCCCTACAAGATCCAGGGGCAAGGTTTTTATAGAGAAGATGCAGAAGAAAAACAAAGCAATTATTAGAATGGTTGTAGCTTAAGCAGTTGCCTTATTTGGGAAAGCCTATTTTGTTGTTTGTAATGGGTTTGCTTACTTATGCTACCAAGGCATTAGAGCCACCTCAGTCTAATGGCCTCTTTGTTTTACTACTATAACAATTCCCCCCTTTTGTTCATCCTCCACTACACAAGAGATTGACCAACAGTTTGGTATGAGCACCACTCTCAGTCACCACTAGGGTTAAGTTGTTCTTGTCTTGTCATGTTCTTCTCATGAAACTTGTAGGTTATGATGTCAAGTCCTTGGAAGAATTGTTTTGCTTTTCATGTTCTGTTTGTCTCGTTTCTGTTTCTCCAAGGGCAGTGAGACTATCTGATGTACTGTTGATGGCTGTGAACATGTAGTTAAGACTCTTGAGAGAACACAGTGCAGCAGGGAGACTACAATGATGACTAGAAGGAGGATAATGCCAACATAAGCATGTTCCTTGGCCAGGGCCCCATGAACCAACCCAGTTGTATCAAACAAATCAAAGAATATACTGGAAGAGTCATCAACTGGTTTTAGCCAAGTGGCTTGTTAATTTTTTATGTTTGAGTTTCTTCAACATCAGAGGTGTCGATCCAGGTACAGCAGGAGGTAATTGCTATAGCACAGACTCTTCCTTGTTCAGACTCGTAATCTAAAGTAATTCTGTAATCTAATACCACCTTATTAAAATAGCTCAAAATAATCCTTATGCCAAAGAGGCGTATTTGGGAGTAGCATGTTTTGCTACCCTTCATTCACCACCTTTGAAATTTCCCCAACAAATCTCATACTCGAGAAGTTGAGTTGGTACATTGCTCCATCTCTTAGTCCTGAGAATAAATCAGTACAGTCAACCAGTTGTGTCTCATTTCAGGAGGCAGTGTTGCAGGTGGGCTTCCAAAGTTAGGTCTACATGGTGTAAGCAATCAATTATTTAATAAGAGATATTTCTATGGAAAGAAGAGAAAAAGGTTATTGGTTGGAGGAGACTGCAAATTGTTTTCTGAGTCTGTAGGGCAGCTAGTCAAGAAGACTTCAGTTATTAGGCTCCTATATATTGGGCTTGAAGCATCTTTTGCAGTTTGAGCATCTCTGGTGATGTCTTTGGGTGTTTAAGTGAACTTTCTGAGTGGCCCACACAGCAACTGGTGCAAAGGTTGTCTGTGCATGAGTCATTGTGGTAATTTCTCTGAAGTTTATATCAAATTGTCCAGCTTCAGTTTGCAGGGCTTTGGGAAAAGGGCAGAATTTTTTCTTGGTGACTCCAAGTCATAAGGGTGGAAGAAAATTGGAAATGTTAGTTTGGAGAGTTGTAGCCAGATATTGGAGGACACTAGAAGAATTTAGGATCCAGTCCATTTTACAAAATTTCAAAGACAATGAACAGGACTAGAATCTGATATCCACAAGGATGTGTTACAGTTTTCTACTGAAATATAATTTTTCTATCTACAATTACCCCAATTTTTAGCAAAAATAATCATAGTAAGACTAATTCGTTTGCAAAATGTCTAGTCTCATTAAACTTGGCCTGCACCTATTGGCATGAGTGCAGCAAGAATAGAGATTTTATGAGTATTGTTGAATATGATATTCCAGCCAATGCTTTGGTGATATCTAAGGGGATTTATTGTCTCCATAAAGTTCACCTTGATTTTTTAAAACTGGTAATAAGGAATCTTAGATGAGATTTTTAAAAGCTTCTTTAGGCTAAGAAGCCAAGCCAGGCATTGCCCAATTTTGTCCTGTTACAAGGAGAACAGATTCTTATTGAACTTGTGCAAATACCTGTCTCGTCATGGAAAATAAGAATACTCAGTAATAATTTCTGAATACTAGAGGGATCAGATAGAGACAAAAATATAAATATTCCATTTTTGTTTACAAAAGTACGCTTTACCAAATTGCTGTAAGTTATAGATAGATTAAAAGAAAAGAAAAATTAGGATTCTGGAAATTTGGGAAACAAAACAGAGGAACCAGGAATGTTTCAAACAAAGTCATAAAAATTATAATCATCCCCATTGGTTCATTCAGTTTCAAACAAAGTCATAAAAATTATAATCATCCCCATCAGTTCATTCAATTCCAAACAAAGTCATAAAAATTATAATCATCCTCATCAGTTCATTCAGTTCCATGTAGTTAATTTTTGATTAATGCTTCATCTTTAGATAGCAGGTTTATGAATCCATCATTTTCTCCATTTGAATTCAGAAAATCATTACCCAGTTCAGTGGTATGTTCTAAAAGTAATCAGAAACCTGTACTTGTCAGAGTTCTTTCCATAAATCTCGTTGAAGAGGAGGCATTTTTGCAAAAACATTAGAGTAAAACAATAACTGTCTGTAAATGTCAAAAGACTTAAAAGTGGCCAAGGTTAAAGATTTACTGAGAGTTCATTACAGTACAATTGACAAGGAAATTTAATTTTTTTCTGTGACACAACATTTTAAGATAATAATTAGAATTATGACTGATAACATTATACCAAGACATATCATATTTCTAGGAATTTCATACAATTTCTGGAACACTTACATCGATACCATATATCCATACAAGCATAACCTAAAGAAGATGTAGCACCACTTCTTATTTGACAATGCTTCCCACATAATTCAACATATCAAAAAATCCTAATTAGTTTAACATCTTTCTTTCATAAGAAGAGAGGACAAATCTTTTGAGACGTTCCAGGGGCCCTCTGGAAAATCACAAAGTTAGTTCATGATCAGAAAGACTTCATTCAAAATTTGATTAGGGGAAGTATGTAAAAAAATATTGAAAGATTTGAACACTTGGTTAAACATGATCTTGGTTATCTGTTCCACCAAAGTGACAAAGACTTTTAAGGCAAACACAGAAAGTTAAATAGTTGTAAAAAAAAAAAAAAAAACCTTAGCTCTTGTAAAAAATAGAAACCTTACCTCTTTGAATAGAAAAGACTCAGTTCTCCAAAATAATCAAAGACCTGGTAAAGACAACACGAAGCACAGGAAATTGTTTTGGTAAGACACAAAATCTTTGCTACCAGATAGATTACCCAAAAGATAAAGAAAAACCTTCCATAATCTCTTAAGAGCAGACCAGTTGTCCAAGAAAACTTTGTCCTTTTAAGAAGTGAAAGAGAATTACATTTTAATTTTGCATAGGCATACTATTGCTATTAAAGCTTGTTTTTAAAACACCTTTAGTAAATTCATTCAGTTTTAGCCAGCTTGACCACATGATTTCCTATCCTCTTCCTACTTTCTATTTCCATGTAGTTTTTATCCTTTAATCCCCTTTATCATTCTGAAATGACTAGTTATTCTACTTTAGAACAAAATTACTCTTTTCCCTTAACAAAAGTGCATTTCCATACCTTATACCTTTTCTTACCAAAAATACATCCTGCTCTCCCTGTGTAGAGTCATTTCCCTTATCATTTCTAGTAGTTTTAATTACATGTGTTGATTCGAATTATTCACCTCTAGAAACCTTAATTTGTAGTGAAAACTAAGAAGTGAGCAATTATGGACTATCTTTTACACCAGAATTCTATAGATTGGCAAATTTATGAGTACTTTTCATAATTTCTAGAAGTAGATTCTTCCTCATAGTAAATTTTTTAGTGTGGCACAAGACATGTTTATTAACAAACCCAAATATGTTTAGTTCTTCTGTAATGAGAAGCCAAAAGTAGGGACAGCCCAGTGGTGTAGTGGTTAAGTTCATGCACTCTGCTTTGGCAGCCGGAGGTTCACAGGTTCAAATCCCAGGCGTGGACCTGTGCATTGCTCATCAAGCCCTGTGTGGTGGCATCTCACATACAAAATAGAGGAAGATGGGCACAGATGTTAGCTCAGGGCTAATCTTCATCACACAAAAAATAGAAGCCAAAAGTGGATAAACCTATGTTCAGTAATTAATGTTTCAGTATTTTGTCTTATTTGGAAATTGTTTGGAAAAGTAAATCTCATGCATGCAGACCCCCACTCAGCCACATGAGAATGGACTTTGGGCCTGGAACACTTCCTTATGAAGAGATAAAGAGCCCATACAGCCTGTGTCCGTATTATCACCTTGTATGGGTATATCATTCCTTGTTTAACTTTTTAAATAGTCTTTTGTCTCTGCCTAAAGCATTTGTATCACATGGTACCTGGCCAACCCGCTGTTATCTCTCTCCTCTGTGGGAAGGGGGCAGGGTTCCTTCTACTGGGGCAGGAGAGGGGTGTCCTTAGGCCAATTGCCCTGCCTCAGCCATCCGGAGAGACCCACTGGCCATGGGGGACCAGTGCCCCCTACTGAAGCTGATCTTGCTATGTCTCTTTGTGTAAGTAAAGCATTGTTCCATCCAGGGGTTGACTGTTGTGTTTCCCTTGGGGGCTCCTATATCAAGATGCAGTGGGCAGAAATGTTAGAATCCTCCCCTGGGATTGGTAAGTGGTACTCAGTGCTCAACTCCCGTGGAATTGGTAAAAAGGAAGGTGGGCTTCGAATCACTTCTCAAGCATATTTCTGTTCTCATAAAGACTCAATTTGTAAGGTGAGGAGAATTGTTTTTAATTCCTCAGAGAATTGGGTTGCACTCTGAATGATATAAAGTGGCTGACCTGCCTAGTAACTACATTATCTTCAATTTGCTTCTTTATATTGGAGAGATTTTCTCCACATTCCCTCCAGCAATTATTTGCTCTGGTCTTTTGGAGACGAGCTATTCTAACAGGTGTGAGGTGTTATCTCATTGTGGCTTTAATTTGAATTTCCCTAATGATTAGTGATGTTGAGCACCTTTTCATGTAACTCTTAGCCATTTGAATATCTTCTCTGGAAAAATCTCTCTTCAGGTCCTTTTCCCATTTTTTAATTGGATTATTTGGTTTTTGTGATTGAGTTGTACGAGTTCCTTATATATCTTGGATATTAACCCCTTATAAGATACGTGGTTTGCAAATATTTTCTCCCATCATGTCAGTTGCCTTTTCATTTTGTTAATCTTTTCTTTTTCGGTAGAAAGACTTTTTCATTTGATATAGTCCAAGTGGGACTACAAATCCAAGTTTATGTTTGCTTTTTTTGCTTTTGCTTTAGATTCATAACTAAAAAATTATTGCCAAGACCAATGTCAAGAAGCTTTTTCCCTATGTTTACTTCTAAAAATTTTTTTCAGGTCTTACATTTAAATCTTTAATCCATTTTGAGTTAATTTTTGTGAGGGATATAAGATAGAGGTCTAGTTTCCTTCCTGTGATTGAGAATATACCATTTTCCCAGCACCATTTATTGAAGAGACTGTCTTTTCTCTATTGAGTATCCTTAGCTCCATGTCAAATATTGGTTGACCATGTATGCATGGGATTATTTCTGGGATTCTTGATTCTCTTCCATTGATCTATGTGTCTGTATTTATTACTATAGCTTTGTAATATAGTTTGAAATCAGAAAGTGTGATGCCTCTAGCTGTGCTCTTCTTTCGCAGGATTGCTTTGTCTATTCTGTGGGGTCTTTTTCAGTTCCATACAAATTTTAGAATTGTTTTTTCAATTTCTGTGAAAAATGCTAGTGGAATCTTGATAGGGACTGCACTGAATCTATAGAAGACTGTGGGTGGTATGGACATTTTAACAATATAAACTCTTCCATTCAGTAAACACAGAATTTCTTTCCATTTATTTGTGTCATCTTCAATTTCTTTCATCAATGTCTTCTGATTTTCAGTGTAGAGATCTTTAACCTCCTCGGTTAAATTTATTCTTAAGTATTTTATTGTTTTTGATGCTATAGTAGATGGGCCTGTTTTCCTTATATCTTTCTTAGATAACTCATTGTTAGTGTATAGAAATGCTTCTGATTTTTGTATGTTGATTTTGTATCTTGCTACTTTACTGAATTTGTTGATTAAATCTCAGAGTTTTTTGATGGAGCCTTTAGGAT
Organism: Tapirus indicus; assembly: GCA_031878705.1. Lineage (NCBI taxonomy): Eukaryota > Metazoa > Chordata > Mammalia > Perissodactyla > Tapiridae > Tapirus > Tapirus indicus. Next base: position 81,490,515 of record CM062921.1, read on the forward strand.
TTTCTAGATATAAAATCATGTAATTTACAAATAGAGCCAATTTTACTTCTTTCATTCCAATTCGCATGCTTTTTATTTCTTTCTCTTGCCTGATTGCTCTGGCCACAACTTTCAGTACTATGGTGAATAGGAATGGTGAGAATAGACATCTTTGTCTTGTCCCTCATCTTAAAAGAAATGCTTTCACATTTTCACCATTGACCATGATGTTACCTGTGGGCTTCTTATATATGGCCTTTATTATGTTGAGGTTTGTTCTTTCTATACCTAATTTCTTGAGTGTTTTTATCATGAATGGATGTTGAATTTTGTCAAATGCTTTTTCTGCATTTATTGAGATGATCATATAATTTTTCTCTTTCATTCTATTAATGTGATGTATCACATTTATTGATTTGCATACATTGAACCATCCTCGTATCCCACGGAGGAATCCCACTTGATTGTGGTGTATAATCCTATTAATGTGTTGCTGAATTTGGTTTGCTAATATTGTGTTGAGAATTTTTGTATCTATATTTATAAGGGATATTGGTCTGTAGTTTTCTTTTCTTGTAGTGACCTTATCTGGTTTTGGTATCAGGGTAATGATGGCTTCATAAAATGAGTTTGGAAGTGCTCTCTTTTCAATTTTTGGAAGTGTTTGAGGATTGACATTAGTTCTTATTTAAACGTTTTGTAAAATTCACCAGTAAAGCCAATCTGGTCTTGGGCTTTTCTTTGTTGAGAGGCTTTTGATTACTGAGTCAGTCTCCTTCCTCATTATTGTCTCTTTTGGTTTTCTATTCCTTCCTGATTCAGTCTTGGTAGATTGTATGTTTCTAGGAATTTATCCCTTTCTTCTAGGTTGTCCAATTGTTGGCATATAGTTGTTCATAGTAATCTCACATGAACCTTTATATTTCTGTGCTAACAGTTGTAGTGTTTCCTCTTTCATTTATAATTTTATTGATCTGGGTCTTCTCTTTTTGTTCTTGGTTAGTCTATGTAAAGGTTTGTCAATTCTGTTTATCCTTTCAAAGAAATGACTCTTAATTTTGTTAATCTTTTCTATTGTTTTCTTGTTCTCTATTTCATTTATTTCTGCTCTAATCTTTATTATTTTCTTTCTTCTGCTAACTTTGGGTTTAGTTTGTTGTTCTTTTCTAGTTTCTTCAGGTGTAAAGTTAGATTGTTTATTTGAGTTCTTTCTTTTTTCTTGATGCATGTGTTTATTGCTATAAACTTCTGTCTTAGAACTGCTTTTGCTGCACCCCATAAGTTTTGGTATGTTGTGTTTCCATTTTCACTTGTCTCAAGATACTTTTTTTCCATTTTAATTTTTTCTTTCATCCATTTATTGTCCAAGAATGTTTTGTTTAACTTCCATGTATTGATGAATTTTCCAGTTTTCCTCCTGTTATTGATTACTTGTTTCATATCATTGTGGTCAGAAAGATCTTTGGTATGATTTCTGCATTCTTAAATTTATTAAGACTTTGTGGCCTAACATATGATCCTGGAAAAAGTTCTATGTTTGCTTGAGAGGAATGTGTATTCTGCTGCTGTTGGGTGGAATCTTCTGTATATGTCTGTTAAATCCTTTTGGTCTATAGTGTTATTCAAATCTGCTGTTTCCTTATTGATTCTCTGTCTAGATGTCCTGTCCATTGTTAGGAGTGGATATTAAAGACCCCAACTATTATTATCTTGCTGTTTATTTCCCCTTTTAGTTCTGTTAGCATTTGCTTTTTATATTTAGGTGCTCTGATGTTGGGGGCATAAATACATACAATTGTTATATCTTCTTGAGGTATTGACCCCTTTATCATGTTATAATGACCTTCTTTGTCTCTTTTGACCATTTTTAGCATAAAGTCTATTTTGTCTGATGTAAGTATAGCTACCACTGCTTTCTTTTGGTTGCCATTTGCTTGAAATATCTTTTATCATCCCTTCACTCTCAGTCTATGTATGTCTTTACAGCTAAAGTGAGTCTTTTGTAGGTGGCATATGGTTGGATCTTGTTGGGTTTCTTTTAATCCACTCAGCCATTCTATGTCTTTTGATTGAAGAATTGAATCCATTACATTTGAGGTAATTATTGATATGCAAGGACTCACTATTGCCATTTTGTTAATTGTTTTCTGACTGTTTGTAGATCTGTTGTTCCTTGCTTCTTATCCTGTTGTCTTCTGTTGTGATTTGATGATTTTTTTGTAGTGGTATGCTTTGACTCTTTTATCATAATTTTTTGTGTAACTACTATAGGTTTTCCCATTGTGGTTTCAATGAGGCTTACATAAAATATATTTATAACATCCTATTTTAAGCTAACAAGTTAACTTTGATACCATTCTAAACTTTACACTTTTACTTCTTCCCCTCTCATTTTAGGTTACTGATATTACAGCTTACGTATTTTTTATATTTTGTATCCAGCAACAAATTATTGTGGTTAGGGTAAAGTTTAATACATTTGTTTTTTAACTTTTAAACTAGAGTTGTGAGTTATGCAGCACCATTTTAATATTAGACCAACTTTGACAATATGTTTACCATTACCAGTGGGTTTTCCACCTACATTCATATGTCTCTATGATATTAATTAGCATCCTTTTATTTCCACTAGAAGAACACCCTATAGCATTTCTTATAAAACAAGTCTCTCAGCTTTTGCTTGTTCAGGAAAATCTTTATCTCTACTTTATTTCTGAAGGAGAGCATTGTTCAGTATACTGTTCTTGGCTGACAGTTTTTTTCTTTCATTATTTTGAACATATCATCCCATTCTCTCCTGGTCTGAAAAGTTTCTGTTGATACATCTTCTGATAATATTACGGTAGATTCTCCTCTATGTGACTTTTTGTTTTTCTCTTGCTGCTTTAAAAATTCTCTTTGTCTTTGACTCTTAAAAATTAAATATAATGTGTCTCAGTGTAGCACTTTTCAGGTTGAATCTATTTGGGATCCATTAGTCCTCATGAATCTGGATGTCCACTTCTTTCTCTATGTTTGGGAAGTTTTCAGCCATTATTGCTTTAAATATACTTTCTGTCCCTTTCTCTTTCTCTTCTCCTTTTGGGATTCCCATAATGCATATATTGTTTCCTTTGGTGATTCCTCATAAGTCCTGTAGGTTTTCCTCACTCTTTTTCATTCTTTATTCTTTTTGCTTCTCTGACTGGATGATTTCAAATGCCCTATCTAGTTCCCTGATAGTTTCTTCTGCTTGATCAAATCTGTTGTTGAAGCCCTCTGTCGAATTCTTCAGTGCGGTATTTGTATTCTTCAGCACTATGGTTTCTGTACAGTTTATTTTTATGATTTCTATTTCTTTGTTGAATGATTTCCATCATTTTAAATTTGTTAAGACTTGTTTTGTGGCCTAACATGTAATCTATCCTGGAGAATATTTCATGTGTGCTTGAGGAAAATGTGCATTTTGCTGTTGTCACATGGAGTGTTCTCTACATATTAGTTAGGTACAATTGTTTTATAGTGTTGTTCATGTCCTCTATTCCCTTATTTCTCTATGTCCTTATATTTTGTTTTACTACCCATTACTGAAAGTAGAATATTGAAGTCTCTAACCTTTCTTGTAGTACTGTCTATTTCTCTCACACTTTGTCAATGTTAGCTTTATAAATTCTGGAGCTCTGATGTTTTGTGCATATCTGTTTATAATTGTTTTGTTTTCTTGATGAATTGACCCTTTTATGAATATATAATGTCCTTCTTTGCCTTTTATAACAGTTTTTTACTTAGAGTCTATTGTGTCTAATGTAGTCACCCCAGCTCTCTTTGGATTTCCATTTGCATTGAATATCTTTCCGTACTTTCATTTTCAACTTATTTGTGTCTTTACATACTAGCTACAAGATCTTTTTTTAAATCCATTCTGCTAATCTATGCCTTTTGTCTGGAGAGTCTAATTCATTTACATTTAAAGTAATTACTATATGGAAGGACTTCTGCCATTTTGCTGTTTGTTTTCTGTATGTCTTCTAGCTTTTTTGTTTCTTATTTTCTCCATTTCTGCCTACTTATGTGTTTACTAGATTTTTTTTTTTGTAGTGACAGGATTTGATTCCCTTCTTATTTCCCTTTTTTTATATTCTATTATAGATATTTTTTATGACTACTTGGGCATTAACTGTAACATGCTAAAGTTAGAACAATCTAATTAGAATTGATAACATCTTAACTTCAATTGCATACAAAAACTCTACTCCTATACTGCTACAACCCTCCTTTATGTTATCAATGTCACAAATTACATCTTTACACATTGTGTACCCAATAACATAGACTTATAATGAATTTAATGCATTTCTTTTAAATTCTGTAGATGATAAAAAGTTCTGTTAGAAACCAAGATTATAATAATACTAACTTTTATATTTACTCTTGTTTTTATCTTTACCAGAAATCTTTTTATGTTCATATGGCTTCAAGTTATTGTCTACTGTCCTGTTTTAACCTGAATGACTCCCTTTACCATTTCTTGTAGGTCAAATCCTGTGGACTTGAACTCCTTCAGCTTTCATTTATCTGTGCAAATGTTAATTTCTCCCTCAATTATGATTGACAGTTTTGCAGAATTTGGCCTTCTCACTTGACTGGTTTTTCTTTTTTTTTTTTTCTTTCATCACTTTAAGTATATCCTCTACTACCTTCTGGCCTCCAAGGATTCTGATGAGAAATAATGTTATTGAGGACTACTTGTTTGACAAATCTCTTCTCTTTTGCCTGCTCAAGATTCTCTCTTTGTCTTTGTCTTTGTCTTTTAACAGTTTGATTAGAATGTGTCTTGATGTGGGGCTCTTTAGTTTATCACAATTGGAGTTGAGGTTCTTAAACTTGTTGGTTCATATATTTCATCCAATTTTGGATGTTTTTGACTGTTATTTCTTCAAACAACATTTCTATTCCTTACTTTTATCTTCTTCTAGGACTTCCACAATGTGTATGTTGATCTGCTTGCTGATGTCCCACAGGTCCCTTAGACTCTGATCACTTTTCTTCATTCTTCTTCCTTTCTGCTCCTGTCACTTGATAATTTCAATTGTCATATCCTCAACTTTGCTGATTTTTTGTTCTGCCTGCTCAACTCTGCTAATGAATATTTCAATTCGGTTATTGCACTTTTCAGCTCCAGAATTTCTGTTTGGTTCTTTAATAATTCATGTTTCTTTTGTGATATTCTCATTTTTTTCATTTATCGCTTTCCTGCTTTTCTTTCTTTCTTTTTTTTTTTTTTTTTTTTTTTTGGTGTCCTTATTTTGACTTACCTCTGAGCATATTTAAGACAGTTGCTTTAGGTCTTTTTGTCTACTAAGTCTAATGCCTTGGCTTCCTCAGGGACAGTTTCTGAAGATTTATTTAGTTCCTTTTAATGAGCCATGTCCTCCTATTTGTTTGTATATTTTTTTATTTCTTTTGTTGAAAGTTGGGTTTTTGATTATTATAATGTGGTACTCTAGAAATCAGAATTCCCCATGAGTAGCAGGGTGTTTTTGCTTTTGTTTTTTATTGTAGAAGTGTCTCATATTCTCTTTGTTTTGAGACTTTTCCAAACTATTTTTGCAAAGAATATTCTTTGTTGTGTGTGATCAGTGGAGTTTCTGTTCCTCTAGCTCATATTTAGCTACGATTTGACATATTTTCTTGAATGCCAGGAGCTGAAACAAATAAAACCGCCGTGAAAATTTAAAACAAAATACAGAGAATAGCCACCTTTCCAAGTCTTTGCAGAATGTTTCCTTGCTGGGGCATTCCTTTACTTCCTAGTTAGGCTTACTCTGAGCGTAAGCATCAGCCCAGAGCTAAAGGTTAATGTCTTCTCAGGACTCTTCTGAGTATGATTCTGGCTGGGCATAAGTGTGGATTTCTCAATTCACCTGTGACTACAGCTGCTTTTGAGTATCCAAACTGACCGCAGCCAGGTTAGAACAGATGTACACAATAATTTGTAAGTAAGGTCTACATTTCTCCCTCTAGTTCAAAGAAAACTTGGAACTGGGCCACTGATCAAGACCAAAACTGCCACCATGCCAGGAAGGAGTGGGAGAAAGGTGATTAAAAATGCCACAAAACTTTCTTACCATTTTGAATATGTCTATTTCTTGATTGCACATTTGCTTTATTGTTGTAAACCTTTTATTGTTTTCTAGAGCTCCTACAAATTTGGTGCAGACAGCTTATGGTTGTTTGTTCAATGTTTCTATGGAGGAACAAGGGCTTAGAGTTTCAGAATCTGCCATTTTGCTCACATCTTCCATACTACTAGTTTTGTTTGTAATTTCATTTCTACATTTATCTAAGAAATGCTTGAAAATAAATTTAAAATCAAACACTATTACAAAGTTCATGACAGAAAACTCATGACTCTTACCCCTCCTCCCCACTTCTGATGCCACTCCCCAGAGGCAGCCACTTTTAAACCTTCCAGATTTTTCTTCTGGTGTTGTTTCTAATAACATGCTTGTACTGACTGCTGTTTGAGGGTGAACATTCTCTGTTGATTTCTTATTATAGGGCAAGAGAATTTAGCTTTCTTATGGCTCAGCTCCCCTACACAATTCTGCCCCACCCCCTTGTATTCTCCAAGCATAGTTATATCACTAGGATGTTTTGGCCTCAAGTTTTAATAGTAGAGATGTCCTCAAATGTCTGGTGATCTTCCTATCTCCATTCTCGTTTAAGAGTGGGGCACTAAAACTGATTGGAGCTCTGTGTGCCAGAAGTCCACGTGGTTGCTCTTTTGCATACTGCCTCCTTCCTAGGCGCCTGTAGGTTCCTGTGGCATTTTCCACTGCCCATGAGCACTTAATTCTTGTATTCTAGATTCTAGACTTTCCTTCACAATAACCACAAACTGGAAACTTTCCCAGAGTAGGTGGGTGGGTTGAAGACTCTTGCTTCCTATAAATCTTCTCCGGAAGCTCCTCTTCACTCGGGGGAAACAGAGGAGAGGAGCAATGAGTAATGAGAAGGAAAGTGGGAAGTGTTACCAATACTTAGGAGAGGAGTTGCCTTGCACTTTAACCTGGGATCTTCCAAGAGAAAGTCTGTATTGTGGTGATTGAGTCTAGTGTTCTGCTACCCAGCAATTGTCAGACACAGCAGTGTCGCCTTGATCTGCCAAGTGTGATGGGTAGAGCATGATTTTGCAGCTAGGTCTGGGTTCATATCCATGATAACCATGGAAATTTTGGCAAATTCCTTGACCTGTGAGAGCCTCTGTTTTCTCATCTGTAAAATGGGAGTAATGCTAATATCACCGGGTTGTTCTAGATTTGGAAATCATGCATATAAAATGCCTGGTGTATACGTGCTCCGTGAATGATAATCCTGATATCATTATCATCTATCCTTAGTCTCATCACCATCTGTTGACAGTTTTAGATGCAGCCTAGAGGAGGCAGATGGAATAGTAGAGAGGAATACTCTTGGGTATGTTGGGATCACACATATAAATATTACATTCAGGATATTTATGGGCACGGTGATCACTGAAAGTGAGAGGAAGGGCTTCCTGGTGGGTTTCTCCGACTCACATGCCATATTAAATATATGAGCCAACATTTCCAGGGAAAGAGCCCAGGCCAGGTCACCAGCTTCACTTTCACCCCTTGCCATCTGTAGAACCTTAAACAAAACACTTAGTGAGCTTCGCATTTGCCCTCCATAACCTTGAATAGTGCAGGCCTACAGAGATCTGGGATTGCAAAGACCTTTGAATCCTGGGCAGGTACAGCACATGTAAGTGCTTCCTACCTAGACAGAAAGGGTCATGAAGCCCCAATCCTCTTCAGCCACCTCACCCTCCATCCGGACACTAAAGTGGGAGCCGATGGGAGCGAGAAACTGAAAGTAGGGACAGGAAGGACCTATGGCTTTCCCTGTTGGTCAGGGTATGATGACACAGGACAGCAGTGGCCCAGGCCTGTTCCTGCCCCTATCCTGGCAGTGCTGCTTAAAAAGGGCTTTTGTGTCCAGAGGGGATCAGATTTGCAGGATGATAAGAAAGAAGGGAAATAAAATAATCTGAGTAGCACATTCTCCTTGGCCTGAGGCCCAGACTTCTGTTGGGAATGTCTCTTCCTGCATCTGTTGATGCTGGGAAATGTGAGGGAGTGGACAGAATTTGGGGATGTCATGAGGAAGGGTTGGCAGGTCAGACAGAGACTTCCAAATAGATCCCCAACCTAAGGGGGCTTGTCAGCATAGTCTGATGCCCAAGAATCCAAGAGTCCAGCAGGGGATTACAGGATAGGCCTGGATCACCCTCGGAACCTGGAGATGTTGCTTCCAAGAGGCTCATGATGGCATAGGGTGACAGAGAGCACTGCCCCCCCCATCCACCCACACATACCTTTAAGGGGCAGGAGAGGAGTAGACAGCTGGGAATGGTTATTCCCAAGGAGAAGTGGTGGACCAGGAGAGCCAACATATCAGAATCAGAATCTGTTTTCCAACCAATTCATCCTCCCTCATTTCTTGTCTAACAACCCCACCTAGTGTGACCAACCATCCTGGTTCACCACCCAAAGTCTCTCATTCCTGGAAGGCCCAACACAGAGGTCTGGTTGGTCACCACTCACACTGATGAAAGTCACCACTAGGGTGAGCCACCGAGGTCACTGAGGGTGTGTGGCAGCCTTCAGCTATGCGGGGAGGAGGGGAGGAGCTTGCTAAAGGCCTGCTGGAAGGTAGGCAGGCAGAAACTGTGCCCACTCAATGAACATGCCTCATCCCTCTGAAAGGTCTTCTTTGTTTTCAGGTCAGACAGCGTGAAAAATAATTGGAAGTATGTTTACAAATTTGTGGATGACATGGTCAAGAAGTTCAACAGGTATGACGTCTCCAAGCTACAGGGTGTTTTCCTCTGCCAGGCAGAATATACAACTGTTTAGATATGGTGGGCAGGGGAGTCCCTCAGGTGAGGAGCACAGAGCCTAGGGCAGTGTTCTGAAGCAGGAAAGGACAGATCACAGTGGTTCAATTGGGTCTCAGCAGCTTTGGTTGGCTCTTGCCTGGTAGTTAGGCCACACAGTAGGGGACACAGTCTGCCACCAAGGACCTCACAGACTAGGAAAGAAAGTTAAGACAGGCAGACCAGTAACTCAGTAACTGAGTGCCAAAAATGGAAAGAAAGAGACAAAAGACTTACATGGCAACTTAAAATAAAAAGCAAGAATTCCTAGAGAAAAAGTCAAGGATGGCTTCCTAGAGGATGTGGAACTACATCTTGAAGGATGGGGAAAGATGGGGTAACAGGAGCCATCAAGGAGACGTCTTGTGGACAGAGTGGTCTGTTTGGCTGGAGGGTAGGGTTAACTCAGGGGAGGGCAGGAAGATGAGGCTGGACGGGAAACTTGGGGCCAAGGCCATCAGGGCTCATAATGCGAGGCCAAGGGTCTTGGATTTCCTGCTGTGAGCAATAGGGAGCTATAGATGATTCTTGAGCAGGGGTGTGCCATGATAAATGTTGTGCTTCAGGGGAAAAAACGTCTGATAATTGTGGGTAAAATGAATTGGAACAACAGCCAGGAGCAGTAGGAAACTCATTCAGGGAACTGTGGTAGTAATTTAGCCAAAAGATAATGAGGGTCAGTGGACCAGAAGACAGTGGCCAGAGAGAGGAAAGGGAGGGATGTACAGTCATGTGTCACTTAATGACAGGGACACGTTCTGAGAAATGCATCTTTAGGCGATTTTGTCATTGTGCAAACATCGCAGAGTGTGCTTACACACACCTAGATGGTATAACCTACTATACACCTAGGATATATGGTACTAACCTTATAGGACTACCAATTTATATGTGCTCTGTCATTGACCAAAACATCATATAAATGGCTGCAAAGCAGGAGAATAATTTCTTTGAGATGAGAGGGAGGTAGAAAAGGCAATAGAAGAGGGAAGGGAATAAAAGGTCCAAAGAGTTTTACAGTGGAAGTGAGGCCAGTTGAGAGACCCTCATGCAGGAGTGTGTAGGTGTCTATCTCCTTTATGTGCACTGTGTGCATGCCTATGTCTGTGTGTGTGTGTTTGGGAGAGCCTTTAGAGTGTTGGGGGTATAGGGACAGAGCAGGATGTCATCCTGGCACTCCGCCAGGAAGGACCCACATCTCCACGAGCCTCAGAATCCTTCACTGAAGTTATGGGAATTTCTGCAAGTTGGGAAATGGGTCCCAAAGCAGAAGAGTTGGGGTGGGGAGCAGGGAAGCTGGTGTGCACCCCCTCCCTGGCTGCACATGGGCATTGTTTTCAGCGTGTATTTATGGCTTCTCACGGGCACATGCTTCCTCCCCAGCCCGAAACTGCGGATGTCCTTCATCACCTACTCCACACAGGGCCACACCCTCATGAAGCTCACCTCAGACAGGTAAGGGCTGCTCTGATCTGCCAAGGCACACCTGGTGGGCGGGGCTGCAGGGAGAGCAGGAAGCTGAGGGGTTCCCTGAGACCTCAGTTGGGAGTCTGCTGGTGTGCAGGCTGGCCTGGGCTGCCCTCAGTGCCCACCCTGACCCCCTAGCCCCAGCTCCCCAGCTGCCTCTGACCCCTGGCTGCACTGGCACTGGCAGACCTCTGCACTTCTAGACCATCTCTGCACCTGTAAGCCCTGCACCCCGCCTCTCCTGAGTCCTTCCTTGGGCACGCTACCCTTCTTAGAATGGGCTGGCTGTGAGGACTCCCGGGATCTGGTGAAACAGATGTCGGGTCCTTTATGAACACTGAGCTGTGTTGGGCACCTGCTGTGTCTGTGTCACTCTCTGCCCTGGATCAGTGGGAGAAGAGGGGAGACAGAGTCAGAACCAGGTAGGAAGGGTGGGCAGTGTCAAAGTGCTGGGGGCTTCAGTGGAGGGGAGCTCAGTCTCTTGGTGGGTCTGAGACAGGGGAACCCATGAGTGGGGTCCTGAACACGAGGCTGGGCTGGGGTGCTGGAGGGAGGCATATGCAACCACATCCTACGTGGGCCCAGCAATGTTCCAGAAGGCCTGGAGGTGGGAAGTTATGGGGCTTCTGAGTAGCTGGGAGGTTAAGATTCTCATGGATACAAATGACTAGAACCCAACTCAGAGTGGATGAAGCACCAAAGAGAGGTGAGGACATTTAGGACTGATGGGTCCCGGGATTTGAGAGACAGAGCCCCTGTTCAGGACCTTGGAGGGAAGCCAGGTGCAGCAGAGTGAGCAGGAACAGCCAGACTGCATGGGAGGGGGTGTGTTGGTGCCACTGCATGGAGACAGCTCTCCCATGTCTGCCTCCCAGGAGAAGCAGGGAGTGGGCTGGCTGCTCCGTGGACTAGGGGAAGGAGTGGTTTTCTGCGTGTGTGTGGTTCGCGTTTGGGGGAGAGAGACGTGAGTGGGTTTGAGGTGGAATAAAGCAAGTCCATAGGGAGGGACTCTGGCAGGTGGCAGAGAGAGAGAGGCAAAGGGGGCGGGGCCTGGGCCTCAGGTGGAGGAGCAGCCCTGGGGGAGAGAAGACCACTGCCTCCCCCAAGGCAGGGGGCTCAGGGCCTGAAACAAGAGAAGCTGAGTGGAGGCTCAGGGAGGGCCTCCCAGGTCCTATGTGGAGAGTGAAGGTGGGGCCATCGTCCCAAGGGAGGGTGTCAGGAGTGCGAGTGGCACTCAGGGGAGTAGAAAAGATGTGAAATCCTGGGGGCAGGGTTGATGTGCACCTACGAAGACAGCTCAGGGCCCTACATCTGCCTGCTCCTGAGGAGCCCACAGCATCTTGATTGGAGCTGGGTCCAGCCTGGGACTGGGCATTCCCAGAAGTGCCCCACTGCCTAGAAGTTGAGGGAGGAGTATGGCAGAGGGCTGTGGTGGGCCCTGGAATGCAGAGTGAGTCCAGAAGAGCCCAGTGGAGCCCAAGAAGAGGGTTGATTCTGGAGGGTCTGCAGAGAATGTGGGGCTTGGGCTGGGACCAGGGGCTGTGCTCTCCTGAGCCTTGCTATGCCAGCTCAGCTCCGTCACATCAGATTAGCCTAGACCTAAGACCCACCCCCTCCTGTGTCCCAGTCCCAAGCTGTGCTTCTGCATTAACAGTGGCTGACAGGCTACATCCCCATGGCAACCGGGGGAACAATGCTCTTCCGCCTGCATGGACAACCCTCTGGGCCACTGGCCCAGCTTTGGTCTTTGCCTTCAGGACACATGAAGTCCAGGAGTCTAGCACTTTAATTAAGTAGCTTTGTTACTTCCTTTACCACCAGCTACTGAAGGGGGAGAGGTTTGGGGGGACCGAGTCGACTTCAGGGGTCTGTGGCAGGGAGGATGGGAGCAGCATGGACATCAGCTGGATGACCTTTTCCAAACTAGCCTTACCTGTTGGATGCAGTGTGCCCTCCCGAGGGCCCCCTTGGGTTCCTTGCAGTCCTACCAGTCACGTCGTGTGTGCCGGAATCACAGGTGCACATCCCTGGATGCTCCCCACTCCCACATGGACAGTCAAGGCAGGGCCCTTGGTGAGATCCCCTCAGGTCTGCGTGCCTGAGACAGGGGTGAGCCCATTGAAAGCCAGGCCATACCCGTGGGACCTGCAAACCAGCATCCCCCCTCATGCTCATCCAATGGAGGACATAGAAGGCCTGTCAGTTTCAATGACACAGAGCAGAAAGACCATGGCAGGGCCACTTGACTGTGTCCTCCCCAGTCCAGGCAGGTCTGCACAGTGCAGAATGGCACCAGGACAGCGTGGGGCTGTTTTTCAATAGTCAGCCCCTCATTCCACCTCAACCCCCTTTTCTGATTTTCTTCAGAAATGAGATACGTGATGGTCTTAGCCGACTTCAGAATGTGGTGCCTACAGGAGCCGCAAACATGCAGGAGGGATTTAAGAAGGTACAGACTGCCAGAGCTCTGAGAATTTTTTCTGCTTTATCAAGTTCTTAGAGTATTGCTGGCTCACCTCACTGTCCTCCCTCCACATTCCTTCATTTTGTTGCAGGCAAATGAGCAGATTCAACAAGCAAACTCTGGAGGTAAGCTGCCTGCTGACTTCGTTATGGGCAGGTCCGGGAACAGAGTGAGGCCTGGGCCTCAGCGAGGTCTGTGCTGACCCACCTCAGCCTCTTCCTAGCGCTGACACTTGGAGCAACTTGCTTGCCCTCTCTGAGCTGCAGGTTCCTCCTCTGTGCAGTGAGGATACAAATCACCCCTCAGTGATGTTTCTCAGAGCTCCCTGGGATCATGTGTGCACACTCTGGGTTCTTAGTAGACATGAGGTCTCGACCTACAGCTGGGCTGCATGAGAAAGAAGAAAACAGCCAGGGGTCCTAGAACAGACAGGCTTCAGTTTTTAGAAGAAAGAGTTTGCTTTTCTCCTTGCTGCCCTCACTTTTGTCTCCGTCCCATTTCTGGCTCTGATTCCTTTTCCCTTCAGCTTCTTCCGTTGGTTGACTGTCGTCCTGGAGCTGTGTCTCCGACAGTGGAAAAGGCTGTGCTCGGCCCAGAACCATCCTCATCTAGGCTGTGGGTTTACAGCTCTTGTCAGGAGAGACGCGTGGGCCTGGTGGGAAAGGATTTGAGCTGGGGGCACGGGATCCACTGCACCAGCACCTCTGACCCCACATTCAGCAGGAGTGCAGGCAGCAGGAGTGCGGGCAGCAGGAGTGCGGGCAGGCGCTGCCCAGAGCAGGATCCCGGCCTTCCACTGAGCCTGCGGGGGGCCTGGGACAGTCGGGTCTGGCTGCTCCTCCCTTCCCTCACCCAAAAGGCTTACACTTGTCCAGTGAAATAGCTGGAGTCGCCTTCCAGGGCAAAGGTTGTACCATCTGGTAGTGGTGAGAGTTCAGTAGGAAGGGTCCTAAGCCGGGCTCAGTGTCCTCATCTGGAAAGTGGGTCCTGGGCTGAGCTCCCTTCTCCCTCCAGGAGTGGGCTGCGGAGCCCTCCAGGCGCTCTGGATGGCGGGTGCTCGGGTCTGGGTGGCCTCTGCCCAGGAGGAGGAGGTGTGGGGAGCAGCGCTGCGGCCCTGGCAGCCTGCGGCAGCTCACTCTGGGTGCCTTTGCCAACCAGGTCACTCCCTGCTTCTCCTGCAGGCCACAAAAGTCGCAGCCTGATTATCTCTCTGACCGCTGGACCAATGCAGCCAACAGCGGCTTATGAGTCTAATGTTGAGGTGATTCCAGTTTATCTTTACTAGCGTTTTGCTCCATGTAATTTAGTATTTTAGACTAAAAGCCTCTTTCTCTTAGGCTAACAACGCTCGGAGTATGGGGGCCAAGGTTTACTGCGTGGGTGTAAACGAGTATAGGAAAGACCAGGTAATGCCAAACAATGAACCAGGTGCCACCATGAGCCTAGTTGGGGAAAGCTATCACGTTGGCTTTCGCAGGATTGCCCAGAGCATGGTCCTGCAACAGAAAGCCACTGCAGAAATGAACAAGTGTTGTGTAAAAACTACACACCACAAGCGAGGGTGGAAGAGCTTTCCACTCCCTTAAGGTGGGCTGATGGTAGATGCCAGGGTCTGGCCTTGGAGTCTAACAGGGTATGAGGCAAGAGACTGTCTCCTGGGAGGGAGCCCTCAACTCCTGGCTGTAGACTTAAGCCATCGTCTCTCCTTTGTAGTTGATTACTCTTATACAGAAAAGGTCCCAACTTTTTGAAGCGGGGAAAAAATTCAGTTCCCTGGAAGACATTGTTGATACGGTGAGTGTCGACTAAATGTGAGTGGGGATGAGGTGCCTTCTCACCATGCCCACCATTCTCTCTCCCTGACCCTGCCATCCCTCTCTGTTCCAGCTCGTGATGAATTCCTGTGTAGAAGTTTTGGCTGGGAAAACTTACTTTGCCTGTGTGGGAGGTAAGAGCTGGGGTCATTATTCTACACAGAAGGGTATTTCTGTGTTTGTGTGTATGTGGGTGTGTTTATTGTGAGTGTGTGGTGTGTGTGAGTGTCTGGTGTGTATGTATATGTGATGTGAGTGTGTGTGGTATATGCGTGGTTTGAGTAGACTGTGTGTGTGTGTACTTGCGGTGGTTGTACAGAAATATTTATTGGGTAGATATGTAAATATGTTTGTTTGGAGTGTGTATGCCAGGGGTTGTAATGTGGATATGCGTGTATTAGTTTTTGTTCCAGTTTTATTGAGATATAATTGACATACAGCTCTGTAGAAGTTTAAGGTATACTGCATAATGACTTGACATACATATATTGCAAACTGATTACTGCAATAAGTTTAGTGTAATTACTTTTAAAAATCTCAAAACCGGGGCCAGCCCGGTGCCACAGCAGTTTAGTTCGCGCTTGGCAGCCTGGGGTTCGCAGGTTCGGATCCCAGGCGCCTGCCAATGCACTGCTTGTCATTCATGCCGTGGAGGCGTCCCATATAAAGTAGAGGAAAATGGGCACGGATGTTAGCCCAGGGCCGTCTTCCTCAGCAAAAAAAATTAAAATTGAAATTTAAAAAAACCCTCAAAACCAAAAGTCTAATTAAAAAATACGAAAAAGGGGCCGGCCCAGTGGTGTAGCAGTTAAGTTCGCACGCTCCGCTTCAGCGACCCGGGGTTCCGTGGGTTCAGATTCCAGGCGCAGACAGACACACCGCTTGTCAAGCCATGCTGTGGTGGCGTCCCATATAAAGTAGAGGAAGATGGGCACGGACGTTAGCCCAGGGCCAGTCTTCCTCAGCAAAAAGAGGAGGATTGGCAACGGATGTTAGCTCAGGGCTAATCTTCCTCACACACACAAAAATACATATTAAAAGCCCTCAACAAAATACGACTAATGGGATCTAGCAACACATAAAAAAAGACAATACATGAAGACCAATTAGGGATCACCCCAGAAATGCAAGTCTGATTCCATATTTGAAATATCAAGGCAATTTATCCTATCAGCAAAATGGAGAAGAAAAACAACATGATTGTCTCAATGGATGAGAAAAAGAACTGGACACAGTTCAGCATCCAGCGTCCTACTAGGAGCATAGCCTGACAAGAGGCAGCCACACAAATACATACAGCTGACATCACACCCAGGGGTCATATGGGGAACGCCTCTCCCCGAGACCGGGAGCTTGACGAGGATGCCCTCTCTCCCCAGGGGGGTCCCTGCACCAGTGCGGGGAGGGCATCCTCTGTAGGTGCTTGGCTGAGAGGAGCCTGTCTCTGTCACGAGCTCTGTGTGTGCAGGCTTGTGCGTCCACGTCACTGGGATTTGTCCAGCTGAGGTGGATGGATGGGCACACTTCTTCCACTGGTAACAGCACCCAGCCAGATCCAGCTGGATCCAGTCCCAGGCAGCCAGGTCTGGCCTCTGTGCTCTTCAGGCTGTAGTGCCATAGGCCGTAGGTCAGACAGAGCTGTGGTCATCTCTGAGCTCTACTGCCCATGGGCATGCCACCTGGAGCAGATGGCCGAATATCCGCAAGCTCCACTTCTGTCTCCAAGAGGTAGAAATAACAGAGGGCACTAGCAGATCCATTGTGAGAGGTAAGGCCAGTGGATTTTCAGTGACTGGCATGGGATCCAGAAGGTGCGAGGCCCTAACCACTAAGGTTTCCATCACTGATCACTGGGTCTGACCACCCCGCATGCTGAGCCCAGATTGGGGAGGGAAGTGGTTCAGGGGCATCCAGGATGAGAGTCTCCAGCTGAGCCAGCTTTTGTGGCAGGTGTCTGACTCCTGTGTTCTGCAGTGTGAGGTGTGGAGGTGGGTTAGAGACCCCCACACACGTAGGGTCTTTTCCTGCTTCTCCTGGTTTAAAGCACCCAGCTGTGCAGCAGCCTGACAGCTTCATTTCTCTGATTATGTCCCCCGGACACACACACAGGCTGTGGCATCTGAGCAGGACGTCAACCGCAGGTGAGGATACGAGTCGTCATTCCTCCCCTGTGGTGGCCGAGCTGAGGTGACAGATGCCCGCTGCACACCCTCTGCCAGCGTGGCCAGCAGTCCCTGCTCTGCCCTTTGAAACAGTTGCTGTCTTGTCAGAAGATACCACACAGTGTGACGTCCCTTGGAGGGAAAGCACAAGGCAGGGCCCTGGACCCCAAATGACATAGAGGGAGCCGTTCCATCAGCCTGTCATTCTGAATAGATCAGTGGACCAGGGGGTCTGAGGAAGCAGGCGGGGGGAGCGCGAGGCCCGTGGTCTCTTCAGCCACTCAGGCTCACTCAGGGCGAGGCTGAGGCCTCTGCTGGCCTCCCAGTCTCTAGGCCTGCGCTCCAGCCCATCCTCTGCACAGGGCCCGAGGGTGCTGAGAAGGCCACTTCCCTAACCCTGGGCTGGCTGGGGAGTCGGAGGCCCCTTAGCTGGACAACGGCGCCCTCCAAGGTCCAGCCTTGCTCTGGGCCCCACCTGCTGCAGGGGTGCCACGGGAGGGAGGGGGCTAGGCTTCCCGCAAGCCCTTCCTCAGCTTTACAGGGTCCAGCCCACCCATCCTTGAGACCTTGCACTCAGGGCACCTCACCCTCAGGGCCTTTCCTGGCTCACTGGCCCCTCTGGCTTCCCAAAGCCCTCGGTCTGTCCGCCTCATTAATCACTTGTCACCCAGTGTGGACCAGGACTTCTGCTTGGCTGTGTCCACAGCTTTCTTTTACTCATTTAATTCTTTGATTTCTTCCCTCCTTTTACTGAGAAATTTTCAAACCCACAGCGAAGTGAAAACGATTTACAATGAATACCACTGTATGCACTACCTGGATATTGCAATTATCTGAACATGTTGTCTTTATCGCTTCTCTCTCTCTCTTTCTATTCATCAATCCATCTTATTTTTGGCTGCATTTCAAAGTAAATTACAGTCATCAGACTGTCTCATCCCCAAACCCCTCACTCTGCATATCTTCCCCTAGGGAACAATCTTTCTTAACACTTCTCTTTTCGAAATGCAGAATTCTGAAGTGTATCATTTGATGGGTTCTGATAAATGCACACAATGCCTGTGTAAGCCCAAACCCCTCAAAGACACAGACCGTCACGGTTGCCCCTAGAAAATCCCCTCCGATGCCTTCCCAGGCAATCCTTGCCCACACCCCCTGGAGGCAGCTACTCTTCTGATCTTTCCTCCATAGACTAGTTTGCTGCTTTAAAACCTCTCCCTGGTGGACTCCCGTGGGATGAACGCCGTGTCTGGCCTGGTGCGCTAGGCACAATGGTATGGAGATTCATCTCTCCTTTGTGTTTGCTGGGTGTGTGCAGAGCCCTCACCCCCGGGAGGTAGACTGGAGGTGGACCCTGGTCATTCTTTTTCCTGTGAGTGCCTGACCCAGAGTAAGTCTCTGCAAAGAAGCCCAACAGATGGGGCACATCAGCGGTGGCCCCAGTGCAGAGGAGGGCTTTCATCTGAGGTCTGGCGTCCAGGTCCTACATTATGGCTGGGAGACCCTAGGCGTGGAGTGGGTGGGGCAGGCTGTGTGATGCAGGAGGACCCTGCAGGGGCAAGGTGGGACTTACTGTGCAGCACAGGTACATTCTGCAACCAACCTGGATGGCCACTGTCCCTCCACTATGAAAAAGTTCCTGCATTGTCCCATCCTAGTGTCTCCCAGAGATAACTACCATAAAGAGTTGATCATATATATGTACTACCCCTCTAAATGTACCTTCCAAGGATGTTGTTACATTAAAGGGATCATGCAGTAGATAATATTTTCCTACTATCTGCACAGTAGTCCATTACGTGGATGGACCATGTTTATTTCATTAGTCTCCGTGGTCGATATTCAGATTGTTCCTAATAACTTGATACCACAAGCCCTGCTGGTGTGACCATCCCCAAGCTTAACTCCCTGCGGGCCTGGGTCAGGAGTTCCCTGGGGTTAATACCAGAAGTAGAATTGCTGCATTAAGGGGACACATGTTACAAGTTGCTCAGTAGTGTCGAATTTCTCTCAAGAGGCTATGCCAAGTAGCACCAGGTGTTCCCAGACCCCACCTCTCCCCAGGGCAGGGCACTTCCATCTGTGTGGCCTTCTGGGTCTCATGGCAAGTCCTTGACCCTCCTCCTGGCTCAGCTTCCACCCAGCCTTCTCTGGAGCTGCCCACCTTCCCAGCTCCTCTGTCTGGAGCCCCAGGAGCCTCGTGTGCAACTTTTATCCAGAGACAAAGCTCTTCTTTCCAGAAGGATTGGTCTCCCTTCCAGGGGCTTCTAGGCCTTCCATCATCTGAGAGTTGGTGGGCAGTGGGACTGGACGTGGGAAGTGCAGCTCCCTACAAGCTGTTTTAGTCCTTCCTGTGGCTGCATTTTCCTGCTGTGGTAGTTACTGTTGGAGGAGTCCGCGTGGAGGGTGCTGGGAATCAGGAGGGGCAGCTGTCTGGACAAAGCAAAATCCTTAGACTCCAAGTCTCTTCTGCTCAAAACTCTGAAAGCACGCCCTGCCTTCCACTTGTGGAGACTTTCCAGAGCTAACAAGACCTCCGTGAGAGCGGCAGGCCCTAGGGACAGAGGGAGCCCTGCTGGAGAGGTGGAGTGGCCACTGAGCGAGCGGTGCTAGAGGGCAGCAGGAGACACAGGCTGGAAGGAAGGGCATGTAGGCAGAGGGGCAGCCTGTGTTTTACCTGTGGGCTCCCCTTTTTTTAAAATGTTTGAAAGTCTAACAAAACATGTCTGCAGGCCAGCTTCAGCCCACAGCCCAGGAATCTATCTTCTTCAAGGCTGGGAATTTCCAAACTTTGCCTTGATCAGATGGGTGCTGCAGGAAGACCTGAAGCAGGAGGAATCAGGACTGCCAGGTCCAAGGTCGTGCTGCCGTTCCTGAGGAATTGTCCTCGAGTTGATTGACCTTGGGGAAATCAAGCATCTGGGATTGGAATTAGCCAGGCCTGGGCCAGGAGACAGCAATGGAGGCTAATGACCTTGGGCTTGCAGCAGGAAGACCTGCATGTTATCCTGGCTAACTCCCCAGGCCCAGGCGCACTAGCTGCCCTCTCTGCATCCCCTGGTATTTGCTTCAGGGGCAGGGATGTGCCAGGGAAGCCCCAGCAGCCTGGCGATGGGCTAGGGCCCAGAACTGCACCTTAGCATGTTAATGTCTCCCGTGGTTTGCTGAGTGTGGTCCATGAAGGGTCAGGAAGAAGCAGGGGAAGAGCAATCACCTCCAGGCTTCTGGAATTGCAGTTAAGACGGGATTTCACCTTCCATGGGGGGTACTCCTGTGCAGGATCCTGGACTCCTTGCTTGCCTCCCCTGAGTCCCAGCCCTGCTCCTGGGGCCTCCAGCCTGGAGGAAGAAAGACCCCCAAGTGTTCACGAAGCCCCACAGGCACCCAGGCTTGGGTGCCCACCTCAGACATGAGGCAGGGCTGTCTTCAGCCTGTATTGTCTAGACTCCCTCTCCCGTTATGAAGGAGGGCCTGGTGGAGAGTATAGCCTGCACCCCTTACGTGGACCAGAGGATTTCAGGGTCAGAAAGCCATGGCTGAGTTTCCCTTATGCATGGGACAAGGCTGGGTCCTTCTAGTTGCTCAATGGGTCAGGGGCTATGATTAGGGGAACCCCGAGTGCTTAGAACCCATCCCAGCCCCCTCAGAGTGAAGCCTCTGCAACACCAGGTGAGGATGTGGCCCTTGGGGCCCGCAGATCATGGTTCAGACAGAGCTGCTTCCTCATAGTAACACCCTGGGAATTCCATTTTGGGGGTGGCCTGCCATACTTGTGAGATCGCGGGAGGACAGCAGTCAGCCCCTACTCACACAGATCTTTGGATGTTGCCCTTGCAGAATCCTATGAAGCGAGGTTTTATATACCTTACATAGATCAAGCTAAAGCGGAGGAAGTTATTTGCAGATATAAGTTGGCAAACTCACCCGACTTCTGTAAGTAGCCCCCGCGGTGCCTTGAAGTGACAAATTTCCCACACCAGGCTGCATTCCTCTCAGCCAGCCAAGCCTTGAAAGCCCTTGGTGACCATTCACTGTGGACACTGTGGGGATAGAGGTGGCATGGACAAGTGGAGGAGGGAAGCCAGGAAGTCAACAACCCCCAGCACCACAAGCATCTTCCAGCAGGGCTTTCCCTGCCGGGGCTGGGTGTGGGTGCAGGGTCTGCCCTCAAGCTTCATCCCCCTCCCTTTCCTTAGCTCTCAGTCCCCCTGAGACCCGAGGGCACAGATCCCGCAGGTCTGCTGGTAGGAAGTGGAGGCAGCGCTGGGCATCTGACGCCATGCCAGGTGCACTGGTAGCTTCCCCAGGAAGGTGTGTCCACCTGGGATTGAGAGACATGCCAACTGCCGACCTGGGTTCCGGAATCCTGCC
Organism: Tapirus indicus; assembly: GCA_031878705.1. Taxonomy (NCBI): domain Eukaryota; kingdom Metazoa; phylum Chordata; class Mammalia; order Perissodactyla; family Tapiridae; genus Tapirus; species Tapirus indicus. The sequence continues at coordinate 81,511,713 of CM062921.1, forward strand.
TCAGGCACACGGTACCTGTGTGCCCTTGACCCACAGAGTGTTCCATTCTCAGCCTCTGCTTTCCCTACTGTAAAGTGGGGCCACTATGGCACCTGCACTAACTCAGCTCTAGCACATCTGTAGACCTAGTATTTGGAAATACTCAAGCATCAGGTGAACTCCCATGAAGGCTGAGTGGCCTGAGGTGGGGCAGGCAGATATTATACCCTCAGCGCTGAGGTGGGTGTGACCTTCCCCACAGAGTGCCTGGGGAACAGTTGGACTTTCTGCTTCCTCCTCGGTCTCCCAGTTAGCCCCTGGACACCTTCATTTGAACTGATCTTACCTCATGTTCAGTGACTTCTTCCAGGGCCATCTGGTCAACCGGAGCAACTCCTCTGCCCCAGCACACTTCTAGGCCGTCTCTCCTTCTTTCCATGGGTGCCTAGAATGGGGCAGGGCACTGTCATTGCCACATTCCCCCACTGCAGAGTTGTGTAGACGGCCTCAGGGAATTAGATTTCCCTTGTCTATACTTTCTCAGGAGAGGCTTAGGGACTGAGTAACTCCATTAATGGAGAGCTAATGTGTAGTGAGCACTGACGACATCAGGTACTGTGCTAAGTGCCTTCCATACACTATCCCAACTAATTCTCAGAAGAGACCTATTGTTACCCCTTTGTGTGGATCTGGAACCAGAGGCAGGGATGATTAAAGGGTTTGCCTAAGGCCACGAGCTGGTGCAGGAAGAGCTGGAAGGTAGCCACAGGTAATCTGATTGCCCAGTCTGGCCTTCTGCCTTGTGAGATGCCGCTTCTCGAGGAAGGTTGGACACCACCTGTCCCCCAAGTAGTGTGTTCTGGATGCTTCCTCTGTGGGCTCTGGCTGTCCAGCTCTCCCACCCTGAAGATCCCGGTGTTTCTGTCTGAGGTGGACCAGTGCCAAGCTCTCACACAGTAGAGCCCCTCCCACAGTCCTGGGCCCCTCGGCTGACGGCCACTCTGCCCCCAGTGAGAGGCTGGCCGGAAGAGGTCGAGCAGGGCTGCTCATTGCCAGGAGCTCTGAGGCACTGGGGAGGATTGACTCGGTTGTTTTTAATTACATTTCCTCTGATTAAAACCCCCGGGAACACATTTTAGAAGATAGAAGCATAGAGGAGAAAAATTTTAAATCACTGTTTCTGTATGTTTTATATTGTCTGTCTTTAGTGGGTATGTTTTTATATTTTAAGAAATCTTTAAAATAAGGCAACTGTGGTATTGGGTTTAATCATCTAATATTGGTTTGAAAAGTCCTCTCTAGCCCCCATGCTTTGCTGGGCCCTCGCTGTGCCGGGTGCCTGCCATCCCCACGTTCTCCCTGCTCTGGCCTGTGAACACCCTACTGGAAAGTCATTGCATTTCCTTCGGACTTTTTTCCCACTTAATCCCAAGCATCCGACCCCTCAGATGCCAATCCTGTCCCCTAACCATACTTGGCGATTAGTTTTCTTTGTCAGCACCAATGAAGGAGTAACGCAGTTCAGAAGTTCATAGCTAGTCTGACAGCAGAGTTAGAGCCAAAGAGCTGGGCCACGAGTAAATGAGCGTTCTCTAGGGCCTAGCCCTGACCTGTGGCCACAGTTCAGGTTATAAGAAGAGTTTGGGCTCAGCACCGAGAAGGCTCCACAGCTGCAAGTCATGGAACTGTGTTGAGCCTGGTGAGTGCCACCTCCACACAAAAAAGCAGAAAGCAAGAACAAAGCAAGCCCCTGTTCCCTCCTCAGGCTCCCCTGTCTCAGTAAGTGGCACCACCATCCACCCAGTCGCTCTGGTCAAAAACCTGCGTGTCATCCTCGATTCCTCTTTGCTTTCATGTCCACAGCCAGTCCACTGGCAAGTCCTGTTGCGTCTGTGTCCAGAACATATCCAGGTCTGGGCAGCCCCTCAACCGATTCATTGTACTTAGAATAAAACCCGAACCCCTTCCCAGGGCCCACGAGGCCCGGCCACCTCTCCTCTCTCACTCCTCTCCTCCTCAGCAGTCTCAGGTAGTTATGCCTCAGGGCCTTGGCACGTGCCCTCCCACAGCCCAGAACACCCTTCCCCCGGATCTCTCCCTGGCTTCCCCTTCCTCTGGTTTCAGCTCCAGGATCGTCTCCTCAGAGAGACCTTATTTGAATGGAAATTTTCAATAATATACCAAAGGAGCAAAAACTGTGTAATGACCTGGAAGCAGCCTTCACCTGCTCTCAGTAGTCATCAACTCTGGCCAATCTGGTTTGGTTGATACCCTCGCCATCGATTATTTTGAAGCAAATCCCAGACAAGTAGCATTTCATGTATAAATAATGCAGTTTTTCTAAAAGAGAGAAATTGTCTCTCCAACAAGCAGGATAGGTCACCCATTCCTAAGCAGCTGTCCCCTCCCCTCCATTCTCTGGCCCCTCCCTTGTCTGGTGATGTCACGGTACTTTTCACTCTCTGGCATTCATTTTGTTCATTGTTTGTTATTTCATTGCCTGTCTCCCTCTCCAGTCCCTCACACGTCAGGCCCTTGAGAGCAGGGACTCTGCCTGCCTCGTTCCCATTAAACCCCTGAGCATGGCCCAGTGCCTGGTGTGTGGTAGGAGCACCGTGTTATCTGCAGATAGTAGCAGGCCGATAAGAGAAGCTGGCATCTGCCCAAGTGTTAGCTCTGCCCGCCAAGGGCAGGGAAAGGGGAGAGGTGGATGGATGGACATGTGCACTGACATTATGCTCATGTGATTTTCTTTTAGTAAAAAAACCCATCGCTGTGACACAGGACTCGTTATTTTGCCCAGGATATATATTTGAGTATGTTGGACAGTAAGTACCCCAGGGGCCACAGGGGCCATTTGTGACCCCATGAAGTGTCCAGAAAGTGGGATGCCATCTCTGCTGGGGCAGTTGCCAGTCTCCCGGAGGATTCAGGGCATCCATGCTAACTGCCATTGTTGGTGGACCCCCAGGTGCTCAGGGATCTGTTGTGGCCCAGGATCTGCTGAGGAGGGCAGGTGGTGTCCCCCAGGGAGGGTTCCTTTGCTCCAAGGAGACTTTCAGGACTAAACCAACATACAGTATAACTACAGAAGCGTGGGGATGGTGATCATGTGGTCAACCCTGGTCACTTAGCCCATGGCCACGAGAGCATCTGACCCCATGCTGGACTCCCCAGTGCCTGGTCAGCCTTCATTGCAGAGATTGACCTTATAGTGTTTAGGGTGAGCTCTTCTTACCCATGCTGTCTACTCTCCAGTGGCCCTAATGCATAATGTGCAAAGTCTTACAATGAGGAGAGCTATGGGCTATGCTTTGAGCCAAGGGCAGTAACAGTACCTGTCTGACCTGGTGGTCATGATCTCCCTTTCTGTACATTAGGAATGTCACCATTGATAGCAGCCTGAACAGGGGCGACCACTTCTTGCCAGACAGAATGACAATCACCGGCATCAAGTGTGTAAGTGCCAGGGTGGGGCTGCAGCCTCCCTCCCAGGCTGCCCAGAGCCCCTGCACTGGAGGGAGAGACAACCTGGGGAGGCAGGAGAGGGCAACAATGGCCCCGGGCAGGCCCAGAAAGTAGCTTGTGCAGGCAGGCACCTCGGGCAGCGTCTCACAACCACCCCGGACCCTTAGCCCTTCATCGGGCAGCTGGCCCCACTCAGACTTGGGAAGTGCCCTGGGAGTGCCCTACAGGAGCACCAGGAGTGCAGCCAGCGGGCCAGGCATTGGAGAACCTCTGCTGTCTGTGAACCAGGTGTCACTGAAGGCATGTGGAAGGGACCAGTTAGAGCTCTAAGCCAACCCCAGAAACGGTGCTGAGGCTCTACCCACGCTGTCTCTCACCCTGCCACCTCCCTGACCCGGGTCCAGTGGGGACGTCGGGGCTCCATCCTGGATTCCAGCTGGGGCGAGTAGGAGAGGCTGGAGGGTGTGTGCTAGGAGCCAGAGTGCAGGGCCTCTGGGGCTCCCAGGCCCTCCAGATCAGGATCCCAGGCACAGGGGATCTGGAGGTGGGACCAGCTGTGGCCCTGCACAGCCAGGGGGTATTTCCACTGCACTGGTGACCAAGCTGCTGGTACAGCTCTGAAGCCACTCATGACCATCACAGCCCCTGCCCCCAAGCCTGCTTGGGGATCACCTGCTGTCGTTTTGCAGATGTCTTCAGCCTGCCTTCTGCCTCTCCTCCTTTCCCCTGCTCCTCAGCTGTCCCTCTGTGCTGACTCTCTCTGACCTCTGCAGGAAGTGTCTCCTCTGTTGGTGGGGAAGCTGTCAGAGCTGTGGGGAGGGGCTGGGGGCTCAGCTCAGGGAGAGGCACCTGGGAATGGAGTGCTCCTCCCCAGGAGCCCACTTTCCAGAGCTTGACATCATCCGGGCACCTTAGCCCAGGGCAGCGTGACTTGGGTGACAGAGAGCATTAGGCTAGAGAAGAGGTGTGCCTGGGAGGAGGGACGCCTGCACCTATTGCCACCACCGTGTGTCCACGGCCAGCTTGTGAGGGTTCCAGCAGTGGTGACGGTCCTCCATCTGTGTTTGTCTTCACTTGTCCCCGGACATCCACTCACTGGTCAGCAACGGAACTGACGCATTTGCCCATCAGGAGTCCCACTAACTGGCAGCCCGCCCTTCAACAGGCACATTTAGAAAGAAGTCAGGGGCGCCTGTGACTCCGGGTCAGCACAGCAGCATCACCGTCAGCCTGGGCTTTGCCTCTCCTTTCAGCGCCCAGTTTCCTGGGCACAGGCTCTCTCTTCCCCACTCTCCCTCTCCTGCTTCTCTGAGAGCAGAGACCTGGTCTAGTGAAGGGCTGCGCAGCGTGCACGTCCACAGCTGCAGCACCCTTTCCCATGGTTATGAAGAACAAGAGAATAGCCCCCATTCCTTAAGCCCCCACGTGGACCTGGCCTGTCCCGGATTTTCTGTAAATGCTCAGACCTCACAAGTGCTCATTCATTTCCTCATTACAGAGAAGGAAACAGGCTCAGAGAGATTGAGTCACTTTGCCCAAGGTTACAGAGCCCAGAAGTGGGGAGAGAGGCGATGGGGAGCTGGGCCCGTGGTTCCTGCCTCTGCTCTTGTACCCCCACCTCTCAGTGGGCCCTGCAGCCCCTCCTCAGCCATCTGGGCATCTGTAGCTTTTTGTGGTCCTCACAACACCCCTATACTGTTGGACGAGACGTCCAGTAAGGGCTTGGATGGTCATACCACAGAAGATTCTGGAATACCTTGACAGCCTGCTGGGCCAGAGACTCTGTGCAGAGCAAGCGGTGGGGTTGGTGGCCCAGGGTTCCACAGTGGCTCTCTGGGTACTGGCCCTGGCTTCCTGGTCCTGCTGTGGTCCCTCGACATAGGGCAACCTGAGGAGAAGTAGGAGTGGGTAGACGAGTATGTCTGGTGTGGGGTGCCAGGCACAGGGTGCCTGGGAAGAGGCCACCCAGGGCCACTCAGCCCTCTGCCATGTGTGCTTTCTGCAGAAATCGACAACGACTGTCGCACAGAAGACTCCAGTGCCAACGACCGTCACACGGAAGACGACGCCGGTGCCCACGACCACCACACGGAAGACAACGCCGGTGCCCACAACCACCACACGGAAGACAACGCCGGCGCCCACGACCACCACACGGAAGACGACACGATTGCCCACGACCACCACACGGAAAACAACGCCGGTGCCCACGACCACCACACGGAAGACGACGCCGGTGCCCACGACCACCACACGGAAGACGACGCCGGTGCCCACGACCACCACACGGAAGACGACGCCGGTGCCCACGACCACCACACGGAAGACGACGCCGGTGCCCACGACCACCACACGGAAGACGACGCCGGTGCCCACGACCACCACACGGAAGACGACCCGATTGCCCACGACCACCACACGGAAGACGACGCCAGCGCCCACGACCACCACACGGAAGACAACAAGATTGCTCATGACAATACCACGGAAGACGACGACGGCACCCACGACCACCACACGGAAGACGACCCGATTGCCCACGACCACAACACGGAAGACGACCCTGGTGCCCACGACCACCACACGGAAGACGAACCTGGTGCCCACAACCACCACCCGGAAGACGACACCGGTGCCCACGACCACCACCCGGAAGACGACCCGATTACCCATGACCACCACACGGAAGACAACCCCGGTGCCCACGACCACCACACGGAAGACGACCCGATTACCCATGACCACCACACGGAAGACGACGCCGGTGCCCACGACCACGACCCGGAAGACGACGCCGGCGCCCACGACCACGACCCGGAAGACGACGCCGGCGCCCACGTTCGTTGCGCGGAAGACGATGCCGGCGCCCAAGACCATCACCTGGAAGACGATGCCAGTGCCCACAACCGTTACGCAGAAGATGACCCCAGTGCCCACAGTGGTCCCACAGAGCCTGACCCCTGGCAGCCCTCTCTTCTTCCCTGTGCTCATCCCTGCCCTGCTTATATTCCCAGTGCTGATCTGGTGCATCTGGTGCTGGAGGAGGGTGAGTGACCCCTGCCCACACAGCCCTGTGACCTAGGCCTGCGCGAATCCCCGAGCGACCCCGACGTCTGCCTGCCCCATAGTCCTGCCTGTGGGCAGGTTCCCATCAGCTCTGAGATTGTCACCTGAGCAACAGAGGCACAGACTCTGTCCTTCATTCCCGAGCACAGACACAGCCCGGGCTTCTAAGGAGCCTCCTGCCTCATGTTTGCCTCAGGGAGGTGGCCTACTGGCTGCCCTGGCCCCTGGGGACAGGTGACCCCAGGCCCCAGAGACGAGGGCTGCCTCACAGAAGCCAGGCTTCTGGAGGACTCAGGTGGACCAGAGGCCGGGGAAGGCCTCTGCTGTTGAGGGAAGAAGAGGTCTGCAGGAGGCACAGATGCACCAAAGGGAAATTGACGCTGGCCAGGAGGATTCAGAACCTTGGAAAACCAGCATGGATCTCTGCACATCTCTAGTGCCTTCTGTCAGTCCTTCCTCAGTCATTACTAAGCACCAGGATGTGCTGAGTGCCACGCTGGGCACAGAGGGACAGAAGTGAGGTGGCCACCATCCTTGCCCACAGGAGCTCACAGTCTAGTATCTGGTCTGGCATTGGTGCCTGGGGGTTATTGAGGGTAACATGTCAACCTTCACAGGGTGTGGCAAGTGCCCTGTGTAACCAGAGCAAGAGCAAAGGACAGAGACTGGCCGGGGGGAGGGAGGGACGGCAGAGGCTCTGGCTAGCTGGGTTTGCAAGGACACATTGCAAAGAGCTGGATGGAGAGAGAGGAAGAAGCAGAGGTGTGAAAGGACTGAGCAAACCAGCAAGAAGCAAGCCTGTCTGATTTCTGCAAAGGGGAAGCAGCGAGGAGAGAAAACCCAGGGGTGGGGGGCTGTCATCCCTGAGGGCTGGGAGGCCAGGGAGGGCTGCAGGGCATGGGGAGGAAAGAGGGAGGAGGACGGAAGTGGGGAGTGTTCTCTTGTCTTCATACGAGGAAAAGGACCAGGTGGAGTGCCTCTACCAGGGACCAGGACCTTAGTCTGCTGTCTCCCCGTCCACCCTCCAGGGAGGTACCGATTCCCCTTTGATAACCAAGGAATCGGCGGCTCAGGGAGGTGGAGCCTGTTGCCCACAGACCACAGGCAGTGGGCGCCCAGATTGACAGCCCAAAGCCCGTGTTCTGTGCCTCTGCTGCACGGCAGGGTCCCGTCCTGTCTGTATGGCTGAGCCCGAGTCCTCCACACTCCTTCCAGCCTGTGTTTATATCTCTTTAACATTCTAGACCGTCAAGGAGCCACCACCAGTGCAGAAACCAGAAAAGGTAGGTGGTCCTGATGCTGTCAGCATGCCTGATGCGCACACTGACCTTCCCAAAGAGGCCTGCTTCAACCTGTGGGGGTATTTCCACTCCCGCCCACCAGCTCCCAATACCTGGTTAGAGAGAACTGGCAGAAAGAAGAGGGTGACAGAGGAGCAGGGAGGGGACTTGGGGAGGATGTGGGACTCACAAAATCTCACCCAGACAACACCCCTCCAGTGCTCCCAACCCAGCCTGACCCAGGGCCTTTGTCACTGAGTTAGCAACTTGGGGCAGCCTGTTTCAGCAACTGCTAGGATCCCTGCTGAAATAAATGGGGCTTTTTGGTCAATTCCCAAATGACTGTTGATAGGATGGTCCTTCCCCAGGACTCAGGTGAGCTTTTGGAAGAGGAGTCTCAGGTTTCAGGGACCTGGTCACCTCAGGGTCTCATATATATTGGGCTCCATTTCCTTGGTCTGTCCCCTGGCAGGGTGAAGTGCCTGGCTGGGGTTGGGACTGCAAGGCTGAGGATGGTGAGAGAGTCTTACCTGGCATTGGGCTGTGAGGGGGCCCAGCGTAGGTGAGCACAGGGACTAAGGTGCAGGTGAGCAGCCTGTGGTTCACCTGGGGTCAGAGCCCAAACCAGGTCCATAAGAAGTATTTAGAGCTGGGACCCAGGATCCCGAGGCAGGGGGGATGGGCCTGGGATCTGGTGGGCCTCCCTGCCCGGGGCTGGCCTCTGCGCTGGGTGCAGTGTGGCCTGGGGAGACTGGATCTGCCTGAGGAAGATGAATACAGCCCTGTCACCTGGAAATGCTTGCAGCCCTGATAGCCCCCCATGACTTTGCACAGCCTCACACCAGGCTTCTCCAACAAGGGTGGCCTCCGGGAAACTGAGGGGACAGGATAGAGTTTGTGGGCCTTTTGGGGACAGCCATTTTTGCAAACCAAAAGGAGTTTGCTTGTTTTTCACTTGGGGGCCACTCTCCTATGCTGCAGGATGATACTGCTTTGTCTCTGAACTCTCCAGCAGACATTTTCTGAGTGGCCAGTACCTGACAGGTGCTGGGGCAATAGATGTCATGTGTCTGCACCTGAGGAGCTACCAGACCAGGAAGGAGACAGTGTTTTCTCTTCCTAGGAGCCAGAGTCATGCCCCACAGTGATTGTCCCTTGTTGTGGGTGCCAACAAGACAGGATAAGACGGATGGAGGTGAGAGGGACCCTTGGGGAGGGGTTGTGACCCCCAGGCAGGGGTGTGCGAGGAGGGGGCAGCCGGTTCATGCCACAAAGGCCTGGCCCCAAAGTCATGGCTTGGGTGGAGATGAGCTCTGTGGACAAAGGACTTTGATTGCTTGGTGCCAGAGAAAAACCCGAGGCCTTCTCGACGCTGGAGGCCAGGGAAGGGGAAAAGTATGAAGGCTCATGCTCCACAACCACGAGGAAGGTCCTAGCATGGAGTCTCCCCCTTGGGAAGGGCCCAGGTTTCTGGACGTTGGTGGCTGGCTCACAGCCGGCCAGTCCCTGGTCCTCTGAGGTTGTCATCAGCTCCAGCATTGGCTTGGGTTTCACTGGCCACCAGGTAGATGAGTGAAGACAAACTACATCACAAACAGGCCTGTGCAGGTCACAACAGAAAAGGAAAGTTCTGAGCCAGGTTCTTAGCACCGTTAAAACTACCCAGAAATGGCAGTGACTCCTGCTGCCCTTGCAGAAGTTCCCTCAGCAGTGAGGGCAAGAGCCAGCTGCATTGTCCTTGTGGCCCACTGAGATGGGGAGACACACATGGCACGGAGGGAGGGGACCTGAAGGAAAGGTCCTTCCCCGGGAGGTGCTGTGGCCCCACCCTGGTGAGGGAGAACCCAGCCCAGGAGGGGGGCGAGAGATGACAGAGATCGGGAGGGCCCAGGGTGGACGATGTGAGGAGAAAAGAACCCCACAGTCTCTGCCCAGCTTTGCCTTCCTCCTGCCTGGTCCTGCCTCTGTCCCTGTCGGATCTACTGTTCCTCCTCGGGGCCTCAGATGGGAGCTGGAGAGCCAGGCCTGCCTGTCCCTTGATGGTCAGTGTGGCAGCACAGAGAAGCCAAAGCACACCTTCCAGAGAGGGAGGAAGCCGCCTGCCAGGGCACCCCACCCCCACCCCTCCAGGACCGAGGGGCCTGAACTGCGGGACCTCTTGCCATGATGCCACCCACTCCTGGGTCCAGGGTCACTTTCTGATCTGTTCTCTGCCTTCCCCTTCATGCTCCCTCTCCCACCCTCCACCCCTGTGTAATGAACCTGCCCCCCAAGTGGGGCATGTGTCCTCTTCCCTACCTTCTCCTTATGCCCCCAAATGAGGCCCTCTTCTCCCCTTCTTTGGCTCCTGCCCAGGTCCCTCATGCCCACCTCACGTTTCCGCTTTAGGACCTCTCCTTGGCCAACACATATCTCCTGCAACCTGTGAACTTTTCCTCTAAGGAAGCCCCTGACTTCTCCTCCTTCACCAAAAATACTGGTTTGTGCCAGATTCCAAAACACTCTGTGTCCCACAGAGACCACCCCTGCCCAAAACACACGAGGCACCAGACACCCTCCCCCGGGTGGAGGCTGCAGTGCTGTCTCAGTGAGTCCGTTGGGACAGAGCCCCCAGGAGCCGTTGGGAGGTTGAGGGGACAGCACCCCTCTGGAGACAGCATCCATGCCTATAGCTTCCTCACAGCCACATCTGCCTTTCAGGGCAAACTGGATACCTTGTGTGACTTTGTGCAAAGCTGCAACCAGGTGCCATTGATGTGGTGTCAGCCCAGGGACAAGGTATGCAGGGGACAGGCATGCTCCCTGTGCGGGAGGGACCTTTTATTTTTACCCTTGACAATTGCCCTCTGGGACTGTGTGTCATCTGTGAAGGAGGAACGGCCACGACATGGAGACATGGTGCCCATGAGCCTCCCAGGCCCATTCTAGACACGACACCCATGCGTTTCCCTTGCATTGTCGTCTCAAGAAAGTCGGGAGCTTTCTTATCTGGAGCAATACCCAGCACTTCCAAACTTTAGTAGAAAGGGCTGGAGAGGAAGGCAAGCCAGTGAGGGCTATTGGCCTCCCAGTGCATCGTCCCTCCCCACTGCTCACCCAACCCTGTGGGTCTGCTGGCTCCACCCCTCCACTGAGACTCTCCTGGGCCGTTCACGCAGGTGCCAGGAGTGGTGAAGAGCATGGTCACACCCTCCCCAATATTGTCTGGCAAACACTGACTGGTTTTACCGGGTATAAATGTTCTCTCCTGTGTTATTGCCTGTGACAACAGGGAAAAGCCAAATTGTTACAGTTGTCATCTTGGAATTTAATAAGACTGAAGGCTAATTTTTGTAACTTTATTTTTTTGTAGAGGTCACATTGGTTTATAACATTATATAAATTTCAGGTGTACCTCATTACATTTTGATTTCTGTGTAGACTATATCTTGTTTGCCACCCAAAGACCAGTTACCATCCGTCAGGGTATACATGTGCCCTCTTACTCCTTTTGCCCTCCCCCTCCTTTCTTCCCCTCTGGCAACCACCAATCTAATCTCTGTATCTATGTGTGTGTTTGCTGCTGTTGTTTTTATCTTCTACTTGTGAGTGAAAATGACTTTCTCCCTCTGACTTTTTTCCACTTAGCAGAATACTCTCAAGGTCCACCCATGTTGTCGCAAATGGCAAGATTTCATCCTTTTTATGGCTGAGTGGTAGTCCATTCTGTATATATACCACATCTTCTTTATCCATTCATCCATTGATGGGCACTTACATAGTTTCCAAGTCTTGGCTATACTGAATAATGCTGCAGTGAACATAGGGGTGCAAATATCTTTTTGAATTAGTGTTTTCATGTTCTTTGGATAAATACCCAGAGTGGAATAGCTGGATCACATGGTAGTTCTAGTCTTAATTTTTTGAGGAATCTCCGTACCGTTTTCCATCGTGGCTGCACCAGTTTGCATTCCCACCAGCAGTGTCTGAGGGTTCCTTTTCTCCACATCCTCTGCAACACTTGTTGTTTCTAGTCTTGTTGATTATAGCTATCCTGACTGGCCTGAGGTGATATCTCATTGTAGTTTTGATTTGCATTTCCCTGATAATTAGTGATGTGGAACATCTCTTCATGCGCCTGTTGGCCATCTGTATATCTTCTTTGGAAAAGTGTCTGTTCAGATCCTTTGTCCATTTTTTACTTGGGTTGTTTTTTTCTGGTTGAGTTGTATGAGTTCTTTATATATTTTGGCTTTTAACCCGTTATCAGATAAGTGGTTTGCAAATATCTTCTCCCACTTGTTAGGTTGTCTTTTCATTTTGTTGGTGGTTTCCTTTGCTGTGCAGAATGTTTTTAGTCTGATGTAATCCCATTTGTTTATTTTTTCTTTTGTTTCCCTTGCCTGAGTAGACATGCTATTTGAAAAGATACTGCTAAGACCAATGTCAAAGAGTGTACTGCCTATATTTTCTTCTAAGAGGTTTATGGCTTCAGGTCTTATGTTAAGTCTTTAATCCATTTTGAGTTAATTTTTGTGTATGGTGTGAGATAATGGTCTGCTTTCATTCTTTTGCATGTGTCTGTCCAGTTTTCCCAGCACCATTTATTGAAGAGACTTTCCTTTCTCCATTGTATGTTGTTGGCCTCCTTGTCAGAATTAGCTGTCCATAGATGTGTGGGTTTATTTCTGGGCTCTCAGTTCTGTCCCATTGATCTGTGTGTCTGTTTTTGTGTCAGTACCATGCTGTTTTGAATACTATAGCCTTGTAATACATTTTGAAGTCAGGGACTGTGATGCCTCCAGCTTTGTTGTTTTTTCTCAGGATTGCTTTGGCTACTTGTGTCTTATGTTGTTCCACATAAATTTTAGGATTCTTTGTTCCATTACTGTGAAAAATGTCATTGGGATTTTGATAGGGATTGCATTGAATCTGTATTACAGATACATGCATTGAATCTTTAGAAAGTATGGACATTTTAACTATGTTAATTCTTACAACCCATGAGCATGGAATATCTTTCCATTTCTTTATGTCTTCTTCAGTTTCTTTTTGATGGCTAATTTTTATTGAGTCCTTGCCATGGGCCGGTTGCTAGTCTAAGTACTTTACAGGTTTGCCCTCTTTGCATCCTCCCAGTACCTGTACAGGTAGGGACTACTACCATCTCAGTGTTACCAAGGGGGGAGCTGACACACAGAGAGGCTGAGTGACTTGTCCCAGGTCACAAAACCTGGGAGTGGCCGAGCTGGATTTAAGCCATGAGTCGAACTCCATCCTTCTCACTGCCCAGCCCCCTTTTCGGGTCACTACTCATGATCTCATGATGGTTACCCCCAATCCACTGGAGGGCTGCCCTGCTCAGGCCTTGGGCCCAAGGAGAGTGGTACTCACTGGGATTCATCTGCCTGGGCTGCCCATGCTGAGATCCTTGGCACAGACTGGGTCAGGGGGCCTGGCGGGCCATGTCATCCCCAGGGTCTGTCATGATGGCTGCATTGGCCACATTCAGGGAACATTGGTTCTTGGTGGCTTCGCAGGTGGGCTTTTAGAAGCAATATCATTTTCTTCCCAAAACAAAGGCCCATGGGTGCTGCTGCCTCCAAAGCCTGTCACCTATCCGAGGGTGCCCCCACCCTTCTTTGCTCTGCGGACCCAGAGCCCAGCCTGAGGGCTGTGGTGAGGGTTGATCCTTTCAGCACACACTCACCAAGAGAGACTGGACAATGCTTGTGCTGAGGTGACAGTCAAGCTCATCTTTGCTCCCCAGGCTTCCCATCCAAGGGGGAAGCAGAGAAGTTCAACACCAGAGCAAAAGGAGTCCAGAGTCAGAAAACTGGAGCTGCCCAGGGAAGGCAGGGCAGACTTCTGATGCCTGAACAGCATCTCAGAATAGGAATCAAGGCTAGAGGACAGCACCCAGGAAAAGGAAGGGCATCAACAAGGTCCACCCTGTGGGTCCAGAGCCCGACCCCCTTCATCCAAGAAAACCACAGCCTTCTGATCCCAATTTAATGGCTTCTCAGTGACCTTCTCTCTCTTCTCTTCCCTGCAGGGGAGGTGCATCAACTTCACCCTAGTGAAGCCCCCCTCCACACCGATGCCCTGCAGCCCAAAGATCTGCCTTCAATCCAGCCAGGAGTGCTTCCTCCTCAACAGCTGCTCACGGTGCCAACACCCCCCACCCATATGCTCCCGGCCTCCCTCTAGGATGCTGCCACTGATCACTCCCCCTGCCCAGGCCCTCTGCAGAACTGCTTTATCACTCCCACCCCCTTAGCCCAACCTCTAAAGCACCAAAAACCCGAGATTGTTAAGACCCCCCTTGTGTACTGAATTGTACATATATATTGAGTCTTGGTTTACAGTCCAAAGGAGTTGGAATTTGTTGCTGATCAGCAAGAAATTTGTTACCTGGTGAGCATTGCTCCACGGTATGAAATGTATCTATACTGCTCCTGCAGGGACAAAGCACCCTGGTGTCCTGTGGATGTAGACATGGATGAGTCCCACTCCCCCCAGCCTGGTCTTCATTGGTCACCAAGGGCTGGGATGCATGGGGTTTTAGCCAAATTCTGCTCTTTGAAAAAGCTCAAAACATCTTTGAAATATGAATACAATCCTGTGTCTATCACTCACTGGCTGTTACTGAATCTCTTGGGCAAGTTATTAATCTCCTTGTGCTCACTTTCCTCATTGAAAAGGTGGGTATAATGATGTCTCCCCTACAGGGTGCCATGAGGGTAATGGCTGCAGTGTGCTCAGCTCAGGGCTGGGCCCCTGGTGAACACTCAGTGCCAATAGCTTCCCCAGGGAAAGAGGGGAAGATGAACTCAGAGACATCAAAAAGTGCTTGGAGAGCTCAGGGGAGTCTGAGTGGAGACAGTGCCTGAACTTTTCAGCTCTGGACACCAAGACTTGGGGTTGGCACACATGAGCATTCTCTGTGAGGAAGTTGCTGACCACAGATGAGTTCATGTCCCAGGACCACCACCCAATAACCTCCCAGACACCATTGGAAAAGGCCCTGGAACCTACCACCTCCTTCAGAAATGTTACTTCCCTTCCCATACCCTAATATTTCTCATGATATAAAGGAAATTCTTGGTGCCCACTTTCCTGAGCTTTAAAATCTGCTCCTCTCCTGACAGAGCAGGACATCCCAATCATTCAGATCCCTTCTCATTAAGTCTTCTTCAGCTTGATCAAGTTTTCCTTCCACACTAACATGCCTGAGAACTATCCATAGACAAGACTCCATTTTGAGAATCCCAGAACATGGAAGTGAGGCTAAAGCACCCCCTTGGACCACAGAGTCCAAGAAAACATTAGAAGAGTAGGCAGAATGGCTATATTCTGACCACATTGACCCTCTCCCAGGCCATCTAGCACTGCACTGAGAGCGCCCCCCTGGGCCTATAGTTTCTCCAGTATGAAAACAGGAACCCAAAGTGAACATCTAGTCTTCCCCAGCATTAGGGGATGCTTCCAAGGAGGCCCACTCTGGTCTCACCTAACTAGGATCATGGGGGGAATCTGCATAGTGGAATTGGATTGAGGTGGAGAAGGTGGGCGGGTCTTACAGCAACTAGCACTCAGATATTGGCAGACCATGTTCCTCTTCTCAGCAGTTCCTGGATAGAGATCCCGGCCAGTGGTTCTGCCAATCTGTAGAGCCAACCCCATGGTCCCATCTAGTTAGGGAGCTTGGTGGGCCATTCTGCCTGATTCAAGTCTCCAGCAAACAAGCTGTGCAGGCCTTGGAGCCTGTTATATCCCCTTACCTATTCAGGGAAGCAAATTCTTAGCCCCACCAAAAGGTGAATATAGCCCCCAGTTCTCCTCAACCAGGAAGCATAACCAGAATACCCAAGAAACTGCATAGCCCATCCTACTGCCCCACTTGCAGTGGCATCAAGCAGAGACGGCAGCCAGCAAATCTTCCTGTCTGCAGAGCTGAGCTGGTGGCCATGTCTGACCTAGCAAATGAACTACACTGGCCTTAGAGTCTGTTCTGCCACTCTGCCTAGGCAGGGAAATGGGTTCATGGCCCCATCTACTACTAGGTAGAGCACTAGGAGGCCTGACCAGAGAATCAGAGCAACTATGGAGCCCATTCTACAGCCACATTTGGGCATGAAACCAAGAAAGCAGTGTTATCCATATGTTCCCAGCCAGTGGCACTCCACTGGCCTCAGAGCTCAGGCAGTGACCTTACCCAAATAGAGACTCCAAGTATGCTATCTGCTGACCTGTCCAGAACCCCAAGCTGAGCTAACTAGTGAAGGCACTGTCTTAACTAGTGGCAGACTGTCTCTGCCTAAGCAAACCTGTAAAGTAGGGAATGGAGACTGCTTGCTCAAGTGTATACATACCAACACAATGCATCAGGTAAACATGACACAGCCAAAGAAAAGTAATAAAGCTCCAATAATTGATGGTAAAGAAATGGAGATCTATGAACTTTCTGATAAAAAAATCAGAATAATCCTCTTAAAGTTAGTGAACTACAAGAACACACAGACAAGTAAACAAAGTCAGGGAAACAATGCATGAACAAAATGAAAAGATCAACAAAGAAATAGAAACCACCAAAAGAGCAAATAGAGGGCTGACCCAGTGGCATGGTGGTTGAGTTCACACACTTTGTTTCACGGGCCCGGGGTTTGCAGGTTGGGATCCCAGGCATAGACCTACACATCGATTATCAAGCCATGGTGTGGCAGGCGTCCCATGTATAAAGTGGAGGAAGATGGGCACAGATGTTGGCCCAGGGCCAATCTTCCTCAGCAAAGAGAGAAGGATTGGCAACAGATGTTAGCTTAGGGCTAATCCTCCTCACCAAAAAAAAAAAAGAGCAAATAGAAAACTAGAGCTGAAGAATACAATGACTTTATTAAAGAAAACAATAGAGAGCTTCAACAGCAAACTCAGGCAAGCAGAAGAAAGAATCTGTGAACTAAAAGATCATTTGAAATTATCAGAGGAGTTAAAAAAAGATAGAGTGAAGAAAGATTATGAATTATGGGACATCATCAACAGAACCAATATATGAATTAGGAGAATCCCGGAATGAGAAGGGAAAAAGAAAGGGAAAGTATTTTAAAACAATGAGTTGAAAAATTACCAAATGTGGAGTGAGAAGTGGACATCCAGATTCATGAGGCCCAAAGGAACAGAAATATGTTGAACCTGAAAGGGCTGTACTGAGACACATTATAAGTAAATTGTCAAAAGTCAAAGACAGAGAAAATTTTGAAAGCAGCAAGAGAAAAGTGAGTTGTCACATACAGGGAAGCTCCATAAGACTTAGGTTGGATTTCTCAACAGAAACTTTGCAGGCCAGGAGAGAGAGAGAGAGACAATACATTCAAATATTGAAAGAAAAAAAACTGTCAACCAAGAATACTGTGCCCAGAAAAGCTGTTCTTCAGAAATGAAGAAGAGATAATAATATTCCCAACAAACAAAGGATAGAGTTCCTCACCAGTAGACCTGCCTTACAAGAAATGCTAAAGGATGTTCATCAAGTAGAAATAAAGGATGATAATTAACATCATGAAAACATATTAATGTATTTGTAAAACTTACCAGTAATCATAAATATACTGTCAAATACAGATTCTCTAATATTGTAATGTTGGTGTGTAATTCACGTAGAACACTAGTTTAAAAGTTTAAAAAAATGTATTAAAGGGGCCACCCCAGTGGTGGAGTGGTTTAGTTCATGCTTGGCAGCTCAGGGTTCTCCAGTTCGGATCCCGGGTGCCTGCTGATGCACTGCTTGTCAGCCATGCCATGGCGGCGTCCCATATAAAGTAGAGGAAGATGGGCACGGATGTTAGCCCAGGGCCAGTCTTCCTCAGCAAAGAGGAGGATTGGCAATGGATGTTAGCTCAGGGCTGGTCTTCCTCACAAAATAAATAAATAAATAAAAGGGCAAATTAAAAAAAAGTATTAAACAACCATAACTACAATAATTTGTTACTGAATACACAATATAAAGTGTGTTAATTGTTACATCAATAACCTAAAATGTGTGGGATGGAGAAGTAAAAGGTTTATATATAATATCAATCTTAAATTGTTATCAGCTTAAAATAGGATATTATAAATATATTTTATGAAAGCTTCATGGTAACCACAAAGGAAAAACCTATAGTAGATACACAAAAGATTACAAAAAAGGAATCCAAGCATACCCCTATAAAAAGTCATCAAATAACAAAAGAACAGCAAGATAAGAAGAAAGGAACAATGGATCTATAAAACATCCAGAAAACAACTAGCAAAATAGAAATAGGAAGTCCTTACTTATCAATAATTATTTTTAACATAAAAGAATTAAATTCTCCAATCAAAAAACTAGAATGGCTGAATGGATATAAAAATAAGATCCAACAATATGCTGCATACAAGAGACTCACTTTAGCTTTAAAGACACACATAGACTGACAGTGAAGGGATGCAAAAAGATATTTCAGGCAAATGGTAACCAAACGACAGCTTTGATAACTATACTTACATCAAACAAAATAGACTTTAAGCTAAAAATGGTCAAGAGACAAGAAGGTCATTATATAATTATAAAGAGATCAATCCATCAAGAAGATATAACAATTGTAAACATGCCCCCAACATCAGAGCACCTAAATATATAAAGCAATTACTAACAGAACAAAAGAAGAAATAAACAGCAATACAATAATAGTGGGGGATTTAAATACCCCACTCTCAACAATAGAAACATCATCCAGATAGAGAATTGATAAGAAAACAGCAGATTTGAACAACACTATAAATCAATCAAGACCTAACAGACATATACATTACATTCCATCCAACAGCAGCAGAATACACATTTTTTTTAAGTACCTATGGAACATTTTCTAGGATAGATCATATGTTAGGCCACAAAACAAATCTTAGCAAATTTAAGAAGATTGAAATCATACCAAGTATCTTTTCCAACCACAATGGTATGAAACTAGAAATGAAGAAAGCTGAAAAATATCAAATACATGAAAATTATTTGAACAACCAGGAAATCAAAAGGAAATTTTTTTAAATCTTGAAAACTGAAAATGAAAACACAGCATACCAAAATGTATGGGATGCAGCAAAAGCCGTTTAAGAGGGAAGTTTGCAGCAATAAACACATCAAGAAAAAAGAAAAATCTGTAATAAACAACTTTATACCTCAAGGAACTAGAGAAAGTGAAGAAATAATAGAATGAAGAATGAAGAAAATAATGAAGAATGAATGAAGAAAATAAAGATTGGAGCAGAAATAAATGAAATTGAAAACAATAGAAACAATTAACAAAACTAAGAGTTGACAAACTCTTTAGATTAACCAAGAAAAAATAAGACCCAAATCAATCAAATTATAAGTGAAAGAGAAGACATTACAATTGATACCACAGAAATACAAAGGATCACAAAAGTCTACCATGAACAACTACACACCAACAAATTGGACAACTTAAAAGAAATGGAAAATTCCTAGAAAATACAACCTATCAATACTGAATCATGAAGAAACAGAAAATCCGAACAGGCCAATAATTAGTAAGGAGATTCAATCAGTAATCAAGAACTTCTCAACAAAGAAAATCCCAGAACTAGATGGTTTAACTGGTGAATTCTACCAAACATCTAAAGAAGAATTAACACTAATCCTTCTCAAACTCTTCCAAAAAATTTAAAAGGAGAGAACATTCCCAAATTCATTTTACAGGGCCAGCAATACCCCGATACCAAAGCCAGATGAGGACACTACAAGAAAGAAAACCACAGGTCAATATCCCTGGTGAATATAATGTGGAAATTCCCAACAAAATACTAGCAAGCTAAATTCAGCAGCACACTAAAAGGATCTTAAACCATCATCAGGTGAGATTCATCCCTGGAATGCAAGGATGATTCAGCATACACAAATCAATAACTGGGATACATCTCATTAAAAGAATTAAAGATCATATGATCATCTCAATAGATGCAGAAAAAACATTTGACAAAATTCAGCATCCATTCATAATAAAAGCTCTCAACAAATTGGGTATGGAAGGATCATACCTCAATATAATAAAGGCTGTGTATGACAATCCCCCAGCTAACATCATACTGTACGATGAGAGGTTGAAAGCTTACCTCTAAGATGAAGAACAAGACAAGCTATCCCACTATCACCAATCCTATTCAACATATTGCTGGAAGTTCTAGCCAGAGCAATAAGGCAAGAGAAATAAATAAAAGGCATCTGAATCAGACATTAAAAAGTAAAACTTGCTCTGTTTGCAAATGACATGACTTTATATATACGAAATCCAGAGACACCACCAAAACACTATTAGATTTGATTAACAAATTCAGAAAAGTTGCAGAGTACAAAACCCAATATACAAAACTTACTAGCATTGCTATACACTAACAGTGAACTGTCTGAAAAAAAAAAGAAAGAAAGCAATCCTTTTTACAATAGCATCAAAACCAGTAAAACTCTAAGGAATAAATTTACCCAAGGAGATGAAAGATCTGCACACTGAAACTATAAGGCATTGATGAAGAAATAAATAAATGGAAAGATATCCCATGTTCATGGATCAGAAGAATTAATATTGTTAAAATGTCCATGCTCCCTAAAGCTATCTATAGATTCAATGCAATCTCCATCAAGATCCCAATGACATTTTTTATAGACATGGAAAAAAAAATCTAAAATTCACTTGAAATGACAAATGACTCTAAAGAGCCAAAGCAACTGAGAAAGAAGAATAAACCTGGAGGCATCACACTTCCTGATTTCAAATTGTATTACAAAGTTATAGTAATTGAAACAGTAGGTACTGGCTTAAAAACAGACACATAGAACAAAGGAACAGATACCCAGTAGTAAATCCTTGTATGTACAGTTTAATATTTGACAAGGGAACCAAGAATACTCAACGGAGAAAAGATAGTCTCTCCAGTAAATAGTGCTGGGAAAATATGATATTCACAAGCAAAAGAATGAAACAATACCCCTAACTTAGACCACTCACAAATATGAACTGGAAATGGATTAAAGACTTATGGAAGACCTGAAACCATTAACTCCTAGAAAAAAACAGAGAGAAAAACTTCACATTGGAGTTGGCAATAATTTTTTGGCTATAATATCAAAAGCACAAGCAACAAAAGCAAATAAACAAGTAGGACTACATCAAACTAAAAAGCTTTTGCACAGCAAAAGAAATGATCAACAAAATGAAAAAGCAACCTATAAAATGGCAGAAAGTATTTGCAAACCCTTGTCTGATAAGGCGTTAATATCTAAAATATGTAAGGAACTCATAAAATTAATTGCAAAAAAACAATCTAATGAAGAAATGGACAAAGGACCTGAATAGACATTTATCCAAGGAAGATATTCAAATGATCAACAGGTACATGAAAAGGTGCTCAACATCACTAATCACAGGTAAATGAAAATCAAAACCACAAGGAGATACCACCTCACACCTATTAGAGTGGCTATCATCAAAAAAGACCACAAGAGATAACAAATGCTGATGAGGATGTAGAGAAAAGGGAACTGTGGTACACTGCTGGTAGGAATGTAAATTGGTATATCCACTATGGACAACATTGCAGAGGTTCCTTAAAAAACTATAAATAGAACTACCATATGATCCAGCAATTCCAGCTTCTGAGCATATATGTGAAGAAAATGAAATCACTAACCCAAAGAAATATCTGCACCCACATGTTCATTGCAACATTATGTACAATAGCCAAGATACGGAAACAAAGTGTCCACTGACAGATGAATGGGTAAAGAAAATGTGGTGTATATATATATGGAATATATGGAATATTGTTCAACTATAAAGAAGAAGGAAATCCTGCCTTTTGCAACAAGATGGGTGGACCTTGAGGTCATTATGCTAAGTGAAATAAGTCAGACAGAGGAAGAGAAATACTGTATGATTTCACTTACTGTGGGAAAAAAAAAAAAAAAAAAAACAACGAACTCACACATCCAGAAAATAAATTTGTGGTTGTCAGAGGTAAGGGGTTGAGGGTGGAAGAAATGGGTGAAGGTGGTCAAAAGTTACAAACTTCTAGTTATAAGATATGAGTTGCCTGGCAGTGAGTGGATCTGTGCAGCCCTTGTCCTCCCTGCTCTGATCCAATATTAAAGGACACTTTGCTGTCCTCCACTCTCCTCAATAGCCTCAGTTCATTCTGGGCTCTCGCCCCCTGACACTATTTACTGGTCCTCATCACTCTATCATGTGTGTCCTGAAAGGGTCTCTTCTTGTCCTCCTTGGTTCTTTTCGGTCTGAGCTCAGCAAGACAACCCTCTGAGCCACACAGCCATCTTTCAGTACCACCCTGTGTTCTTCCTATTGAATCTAATTTCAATCCCAGACCCTCCAACTTTTTCTGAGCCCTTATCTTGGAATCATAAAGCGATGATTTTTGAAACTGAGCTCCCCAAGTTGACAGGATGTCTCAAATGTCCAGCCTTCTCTACCACAGTGGATCCTCCTATCTCAGGCTTTCAACACTTCTGGGCCACCAACCATGGTTCTACTGACCAACACAGGAAATGCAACATTGTGGGAGATGAAGCCTCACCCACCTCATGGTGTTAAAAGCACGTGTTGCTTTGTTTATTACCCATTCCCAGGGTACTGACTGCAGACTCAGCTAAGGGAACCTAGGCCCACCATCCCAGCTGCCCCTGGCCAGTTCTGGGCACCTCGTGGTTGGGTGACCTAAGAGGATGTCCTGGCTTGGTCCGCCCCACAGTGCATTCAGCCCCCTGCTGCCTTTGGCGGTGGTGCCCTGGCCAGGGCAGATGCTCCACTTGCTCCTGCTCACTCACCCTGAGCCTCACGACCTCTCCTTTCGTGGGTCTTCCAGACCCAGGCAACAGCCAGGATGTCAGCCCAGGTGGTTCAGACCCCTCAGTGTTCAGGATAGTGATTTCTTCTCCCAGGTGAGAGGCCACACAGCCTGCATCTTTGCAGCACCCCTAGAGTCTCCCTGATTTCATTGGAGCTGTCCCTGTGCCTCTCTGCCTTTCCAGAGCTTCCTCAGTTGTGAAATGGCAGCATTGTGCCAGATAATGGTGAGTTCTGTGACCTCAAAGAATGCAAAGGTATCGGAGAAATTAACTATCCATGGAGGGTGGGACAGGCTAGGGCCAAAAGGTGAGGGCAGGAGGGAGTGTCTTCCGAGTGGGAACATTCATGCCAGGACTGGAATGACCTAGGGCTCTTCCCTGTTGTGAGGGGTGAGAGGAGAGAGGAGTAGAGTCTTGGGTCATCAGAATTGTTGCAATGGCAGCCAGGTACGTGGGTCACATTGTTCGAGCCCAGTGGGGTGCAGAGCCGATTAGATTGGGGAAGAGAGAATCACTGAGGGACTGAAAGGGAAATCAACCCTGAGCCCCTGCTCCTTCCTTACTTCCTTCAGTCACTCAATAAATGTTCTGAACGCCCCTGGGGGGGGGGGGGGGTGCAGGGACATCAGGTGACGAGACTCTGTGCTTTTCCCCAACATTTGGAGCGTGTATTACAAACAAAAAGTTTTAAAGGACAAAAACGATAAGTCTGAGGTGGGGAAAGGGGATTCAGAACATACATGAAAACTTGGGGAGATGGTCCCCAGAGCAAAACTTTTCTTTTATGAAGACAGCCCATTGATGAATACGGAAATGACACAGCAAATCCCAAATGTGAGAGCTCACACAGCCTTAGTGAAATCGCAGAACATCTGGGACAACCTGGAAAGTGATCTGCCCACATAGAATTCTGTATCTAACTGAGCTGTTATTCAAGAATGAGCACAAAACAGCGAGATCTGAAGATGCACAAAGCCTAAGGTTATCACCCACACAGACTTGGTGAAAGAACGACTAAAGAATGTACTTCAGAGGAAGGAAACAACTCAGATGAAAGGAGTGTGATTCGAGGAACAATGGGGAGCAAAGGAGCTGAAAAAACATGCTGACTACAGGAAATACCTATGCACTGAAAATCACAGGGACAATCGCCAACTTGGAGAGTTTTTTTTGAAAAGGATGGAGAGAATGAAGTAGAGCTGGGTAGGAGGAGTCTCAGAGGGTAGAGCAGGTTCAAGAGAGTTTCAGCCATGCACATGGGAGTCCTGGAGCCATGAGAGGAGCCTGGGCTCTCCTAGGCGTGGGCCTGCCTCACTGTCCCTGCTGGGCTCAGTTCTTGGCTGGCAGCAGGAGTGTTGCCTCTGTGTGAATGTGGGGTGGATGGTGGTGGTGGGTTCAGAGCACCCCCCCCCAATTATACTCTCCAGTCTCAGAGATCTGAGTGGTGCATTCTCATGGCCTCCACAGTGTAAATGGACTTGACTTACCAATGAAAGACAGAGTTTGTCAGGTTTTTTTTTTTTTTTTTTTTAATCTAGCTATATACGTTTTAAAGGAGACACATCTAGTACATAAGGACATGAAAAAGTTGACTGTAAAAGAGTGGATAAGATATGCCGAGATGCTGGGAGTCTTCAACACAGAAAAAACATTGCTAGGGTTGAAGAGGGTAAGTTCCTAATGATAGAGTTTCATTTCCCAGAGAGCTACAAAAATTTTAAACTGGCATGCGCCAAATAAAGTAAAAAGGATAAATGATAGGATAAATTTGCCAAATCCACTATTACAGTGAGAAATATCAACATTGTGACCCAAAAGGCATATGTTACAGAAAAGAAGGGTGAAAATAAATGAGCCAATAATCGACCTAAAAAATATTAGAAAAAGAATTGTAAAATAAACCCAAACAAGTGAAAGGAAGAAAAGTTTAGAGAAAGAACAAATAAATTAAATAGAAATTAAAAGTAATAACAAGGCCAACAGTTATTTGAAAGATTACCAATATAGAGAATACTCTAATGAAATGGACCAGAAAACAAGACAGAGCTTCCCAACATTTTTTTATTATTATAACCTCCCAGGAGCTTTTGAAACACATTTTTTCTCACAGCCCCCACCATGAGATTCTAATACCAAAGATATACTGTATATGTCTTTATGTACAGTGCTTTATACTTAAAATGACTAATTTTCATCTCCTTGGGGCAATATCCTCCCTGTTGTGAATGCATAGAATAAGAAAGGACAATTAAATAAATGATAGGAATTAAAAAGAAGATATAACTACAGATAGAGCAGAAATGTAGAAATCAAACATAATCTGAACAACTTTATACCAATATATGTGAATAAATGTTCAAATTCCTATCAAAACTAACTTATAAAAGAAATAGAAGCACTAAATAATCCAGTGTGTTAGTCTGCTGGGGCCACCATAACAAAGAACCACAGGCTGGGTGGTTTTCTCACAGTCCTGGAGGCTGGAAGTCCAAACCAAAGTGCCAGCAAGGTTGTTTTCTGATGAGACCTGTCTTCCTGGCTGGCAGACAGCTGCCTTCTGCTGTGTCCTCACATGCCTTTTTCCTCTGTTTCTGTGTGGAAAGAGAACCCTGCTGTCTCTCCCTCTTCTTATAAGGACACCAGTCCTATGGGATTAGGGCCCCACACTATCACCTCATTTACCCTTTATCACTTCCTTAAAGGACCTATCTCCATATACAGTCACATTACACATTACATTTGAATGTGAATCCAGTCACATTCAAACTATGAATATGAATTCAAAATATGAATTTGGGGGGCACAATTCAGACCATAATATTCAGTAAATATTAAATAAATTGTACCAGTAGTACCAAAGATTCCCACAAATAAACATGAAGCATAAATGATATCACACCAAGTAGTCAAGGAGCAGATTAATAGGATCATGTCAAAGTCTTTCCAAGAAGAAAGAAAGTAAAAACACCCCCAAACGCATTTAATGAGGCTATTGTTACCTAATATCAAAGCAGATGAGGACAGAACAAAAATAGGAAATTACAGGTCAGCCTCCCTCATGATTGTAGGTAAAAAAGAAATTCTAAACTAATAGTAAACTCCATCCAGCAGTTTTTTAAAAAAATTATCATGGCCATGTTGGGTTTTTTTTAAGAAAATGTTAAAATTGGTTTTACACGCATTAATGTAATTAACCATATTATAGTTTACTAGAGAAAAATATGCATTCATCACAAAATATGCAGAAAAAGAATTCAGATTAAAATCAACACTCATTCATGATTTGTAGCAAACCAAGAGCAGTATGGAAACACCCTAATCTGATAAAGGATTCCTGCCAAAAGCCTTCAATAATATCCTTCTTTACAGTGATATGTTAGAAGCGTTCTCTTTAAAATCAAGAATGTCTCCATCACAGCTTCCAGTCAACATGTCACTGGAAAACTAGTCAGCACAATGTTTTTGTTTTTAATTTTATGTAGAAACCCAAACAACTTGGCAGATAAATTTTTAGAATGAGAGTTTAGCAAGTTGGGTGAATACATCAATAAATAAATACATTTCTTCATGACAGCAATAAACAGTTTTAAAACTTTATTTTAAAATGCCATTTACAATAACAGCAAAACTACAGGGTATTTAGGGAAGGCACTTGACAAAAGAAGTCAAGGTCTTCACAGGGAAATTTATATGAAAGGCTTTGAAAAAGGGCTAAATAAATGGAAACATTGCCATGTTCACTGATTGGAGGAGTCCAGATTGCAGATATCAAATCCCTGCAAATCTATCTAGATATTTAATGTTATTGTAATCAAATATTAAGAGGGTTTTGAGGGAGTGGAGATGATGCGCTGCTTCTAAAATTTTTGTGAAAGACCAAATGGGTTTTCCATGCAGCAGAGACAAGCCATCCCCACTCAGCGCTCTCTGGATTTCTGGACACACAACCTGTGGGCATGATACAATGGTTCCTGTTTCATGTCAGTAATTTGGGGTGGTTCGTTTCACAGCAGTAGATAACTGAAATGTCTCTCATTCACAAAGGACTTTGGCATCCTTGCACGACCTTCCCCTTCTAGATCCTTCCATCTCTTGGGTGACTTCAGTCTTCACAGGAATGACCTTTACAGCACACTAGACTCCAGTTCCTTGACCTCCTCACCCACAGTTATGTCCTTAGCTAAGCCACCTCAGGGCCCTCTTGCAGTTTACAGAAAGGCAGGGTTTCTGGGGGATGTTAATGGCCACCTGTAAGGGTTTGGACTAAGGGACAAATGGAGGCCCCCTCTTCCCCGCATCCAAGGATCCCATGACTCCCGCCTGGAGTTGTCAACAGGCAGGACTCTGAGCAGAGCTGCAGGTCACAAAGTCACCATGCCAACCTTCCTGCCCATCACAAGGACAGGACACTCCCTCCGCGGGGCGGGGGAAGGGCCGCGCAGGTAGTGGTAGCCTTGGCCCAGAAACGCTTCGCCTCTTCCGCCCGCAGGGCAGGTAGGTGGAGGCTCGCGCATGTGCCCTGGGGAGAGGGCGTGAGGGGCCGAGCCCCTGGGCACCGGCGGACGCAGTGGAGGCAGAGGCCTGAGGTGGCCTGAAGCAGCCTGAATGCTCAGCCCCGCTTTCTTCCTGTTGCTGCTGCTGCTGCCGCCGCCACCACTGCTGAGCTCCAGGAGCTTCTCGCACAGCCTCCAGGGCTTGCGAGAATTCCACGGCCTCAGGCTGGACTGGGGAAGCTTCCAGCACCACCGCCTTCTCAGCCCAGACTGGGAAAGGTTCTACCAGGACACCAGTCACCACGGGAACAAGGAGCATTCCTGTGACGGCGCCTTTGACCTTTACTTCATTGTGGACTCGTGAGTGGCCATCCCCACCCTAAACCCAGGGTGCTTCTTAGGGCACCTCCGTCTTCAGGGTCACTGCTGGCAGGACGTGCCCCAACCGGACCCCAGCCTCTGAAGCAGGGGAGGCAGGGCCAGTCTTGGTCAGACCAAAGGAACAGACCTCTGTGTCCTCCTGGTTCCAGAGGCAGAAGGAATGCCCAGGCATTTGTTCCCTGAAACTTTTTCATTTGGAAAGGAAAAAAGGCCACCAGAGGGTTTCTGGATGGCTCTGTGTCCCTGCACCAAATGGGCCTGGGTCTGTGACCTGCGTGCCCCTTAAACAGCCCGAGGGGCAGGTGATGGCTGGGAGCTGCCTTCTCAGCAGTTGTACAAGCTCACTGAGGGCTTTGGGTTTTGTTTGTTTTGTTTTTCACCCAATGACTTCTGTGTTTTCTGGGCCCCAGAGAGACTGCTGTGTTGTCTGTTGGGCATTGTCACAGTGTCGCTGCCTAGAAGGTCCTTAGCTTTGCTGCTTCTAAGTGTTTTGCTTCTTTCTTCAACAACTCGGAGCCGCACATTACAGTGCGTGTGCACTTGCACAACAGTTTGGTCTGTCTGGCTGTGGCCCTGGGAAAGCTGGGCTGTGCATTAGGCACCTTCTGGCCCTCAAAGAAAGAAAGTGGAGGAGGAGGGTCTTCAGGCTTGGAGGGATTGTCTTGGTTCCATTTTCAACTCCTCTTGGCTGAGAATAAACTTAACTTATTCAGTAGTAACAGCAGTATGACTGTCAACATGGTTGAAGGACTTTCCAGTTTATAAAGCCCTTTCACTGCACCTGTGTCATCCTCAGAACAATCTGGGGATGTAGATTAGGAAAGGTGTTTGCATATGCAATCTCCTGGAAAGGGATGTGGCTCCTAGAGGTGGGATGAAGTGGCCCAGAAGCTGGTGGTGGTGACAGGACTCGGCTTCCTTGGCTGCCCTCATCCAGCATTCCACGTTGTACAGCCCCTGATCCTCTTATTCTCCCTGGAGACTCATGTTGGGGGCATGCATGCCCAGCTTCCAACAAAGCCTTCAGAGCTGGGAGCCACCCTGCCCACTGGAAGAGAAGTCCCTCCTCACTGTCCATTGAGGGACTTCTGAGATGCCCTGGGCAGGGCTTGCCTGGTTGATCCTTAGCACAGCCCAGGGGGTGGTGATTGCTCTCTTGGGCATTGGGGTTGGGGCATGGTGGGCATTGTGGGGGGCTGACAGCCTCTCTGGGTCAGTCTTTCCAGAGAGTGGCAGTGAGTCCAAAGGGTCCTCTCAGCTGCCATCCTGTTACAGCGCCCCTGCCCACACCCCTAGTATCTGCTGTTAGGCCCAGTGTGGGCACAGCCCAGCCCTGGGATGGATCGGAGAGGGCTCTGAGCACAGGGGGCGTGTGAACTAATACTCATTGAGCACTTGACTGGGTTCTAGGGGTGTGCTGAACACTTAGACCTCCCACAGCTTGAGGGAGTAGATTCTACTTCACTATTTCAGGGTGATGAAACTGAGACTGGGAGGGGCTACTGATTTGCTCTGTGTCATTCAAAACTGCAAAACATTAGAAAGTGGGAGGCTGTTGCCCTTTCCTCTCTCGCAAGGAGGATGTGAGGTGAGGGGACTAGAAAGGCACCAGAGAGATGGCTTCCTGAGCCAGGTTGTCCCTACTTCTCACCCCTCTCACTCACCCCCTCCACCTCTTGCCTCCTTTGGCTTCTTAAATGCTGGGAGGCAGCACAGGTAACTCCAACCACAGCTGGCTGCAGCTGTAGCTTGATGTGAAGGGTATGGCCCTTGCCCTGATGGCTGGGAGTGCAGGGATGCAAGGGGAGCAACTCAAGTCCCCTGTACCCCCAGTCAGGCTTCAGAATTGAGGCTGCTGCTCAGGGCTCCCCTTACTGTCAGTCTTGACACTTGCTGTTCCAGCTGGCTAGGACTGAATCCTGCTGGATTCTGCAAATGGGAGGAGGTGCTGAGCGTGTCCCAGAAAGAGTCTTACACACCCATTTCGAGCCCCAACCCATTAGTGTGGAGTCCGCCTTGAGTGTGGCTGCAGTGAGCCAGGCAAGGCTTGTCTGAAACCACAGCCAACTCCTCAGCTCAGGAAACTTACACCATCTGCCAGTCTGGTAGAAGAAGGCCTTGCTTCCTTCCGGGGCCGGCTTGAGAAGTTCTTGGAGGGTGAGGACATACTCCCTCCTGCGGCTGCTCCCTGCTGCCCTTGGGGGAAGAGGAGAAATGACCACTGAGGAGGTAGCCCCAGCTTTGCAGTTGGGCATCTCCACTCACCAGTCACAGGGCCTTCGGCAACTCGCCTCACTTTTCTGTGCCTCAGTGTCCCTGTCTCTACAATGGGGATCTTCATGTTCATCTTGCCAGGTTGTGATGAGGGTGAAGGGGAGTTCATAGGTAGTTTGCCCAGCACAGCGTCAGACGCGATCATGGAGGATGAGTATAAAAGGAACTGCCTGGCAAGGCAGAGTCACACATGCTGGGGAGTCCCTGCACTGCAGGGGCCCGGATCTAGCCCTGACTTCCTAACTCAGGTGTCTTCCAACATGCCCCTTTGGGGGGACATAGGGTGCGGGTTAGTTGCCTTTGCTAGTAGCACTCCGGAGGTTCTCTGGGGCCTCCACTCATGTGAGGAACAGCTCTGTTCATTCATTTGTTCCCTTATCAATTCATCCACTCTCCAATAATTATTGAGTACCTACTGTATGTCAGTCATGGTTTTGAACAGTGGGGATAAGGCAGGAAACAAAACCTAACAAAGTCCTTGCCCTCCTGGAGGGTCCATTGTAGTGGAGAGACAGGAAATAAATAAAAGAGGAGAGGAAGCACTGTGTTCTATGGAGAAAAGCCCCATGGGAAGTCAGGGCAGGAGGATGGGAAGTGCTGAGGGAGGGTGGTCAGGGAAGGCCACGCTGACAGACTGGAAGGTTAGGGAATGGGGTGGAGGGGCTGTGTGAGGAGGTGTGTGATTACATGTTCTAAAAGGATCACAGTTGAAGGTCACAAGGGCAGAGCCAGCCAGGAGACCAGTGAGGGATCTGGTGAGGGATCCAGGAAGAGATGAGGGTGGTGTGGACCAGTAGGGTAGGGGTGGAGATGATGAGTGGCCAGACTCTGGATCTGTTTTGAAGGAGTCCAGACAGATTGGATGGGGGAGGCCAGGTGTGGCACTGGATGGGGTAAGGGTAGGAGTGGAAAGCAGCTGCATCACCGTGTCTTCCTCACAACTGTGTAATTGTCATTACCCCTATTTGACAGATGAGGAAAGGAGGCCACTCAGAGTCAGGCAGTGAGCCACCAAAGTCCTCAGGAAGATATGGAGCCGGAATGGAAACTCTGGAATGTCTGATTCCAAAACCTATTCCAAAGACTCCAAGGCTGGGTGGATTCCTGAGAATCTGGGAGGCAAAAACAGTCTGTCACCTGCAGGAAGCTCTTGAGTGGTTCGCTGCCAGCTTATGCATTAGATTCGTTATTCATTTGTTCCTTCAGTAGACTGAATTGGATGAAAATGAGTGAGCCCTCCCATGTGCCTGCATTACTGGCCAGTGGCTTCTGAGGGTCAGGGAGCTTCAGGCTGAGGGAGTGGCCTGTGCAAAGGCCTGAGCAATGAGGCCCTCAGGTGATCCCAGAGGATCCGAGTGTGAGGAGGGAGGGGGAGAAAGAAGGAGGAAGGAGGAGGGAGACAGGCCGATGGTGGGGCCCTGGGCCCACATAGGAGGTGTGTTCTTCACTTCCAGGCCATTTGGGGGTCAGTGAAAGAAAGGCTTCTATCAGAGGAAAGATGGATCAGATCTGTGTTTTCCAAAGAGCCCCTTGGCTGCCTTGGAGGGGATGGATTGGAAGGGCGAGGATGGAAGCAGCTGCTAGAACGAAGAGGAGACGGAACCAAGGAGCTCCCAGGAGGCCTGGGAGACTGGGGAAAGGCAGGTAGGAGCTCTGAGACCGGTGTGCCCAAGGAGGGGAGAATGGGGAGGCAGACCCCAGGGGAGCTCCCACATGAGCAGCATGTGTGGAGGAAGAGGGGCTGGTGCGGAGGAGAGATCCATCCTCACCAGGCATGGAAGCTGTGCAGGATGCTCCTTCGAGGGTGCCTTGGTTTCAACTGCTGTGCAAAGTAACAGGTGGAAGTAGGATTACGTGGAGCTTCAGTGCAGGCCTGGCAGCCTCAGCTGACCCATGGGGAGCTTTGGAGTCACCCTTGGGATTGTATCACATTGGGCCAAATGATTGGGCCATCCGTCAGTGCAGGTGGCTGCCTTGGAAAGAGCATGACCTTGGCAAGGCAGCTCTGCAGATGAGGGGTTCCCAGAGTGGATGAGAGCTGAAGGGGCATCCTTGAAGGAGCATCTGGATTCAGCACATTCATGTCCTTCACAGCCTCTCCCCTAGCCCTGGTGCATGGAAGAATAGCACTATGCAGGCCAGACCATTGATCCATTCTGCGTCTTTTGTTTTCTCCTTCTCACGACCCCTCACAACCCCCTATGTGCTACAGCAGGGAGGCAGAGGTCATTGAAACCTGTACACATTAAACAATAACTCCCCATTCATCCCTCCCCAACCCCTGGTAGCCTCTATTCTATTTTCTGTTTCTGTGAATTTGCCTATTCTATGTACCTCGTATAAGTGAAATCATACAATAGTTGGCCATTTGTGTCTGGCTTATTTCACTTAGCAAAGTGTTTCAAGGTCCATCCATACTGTAGCATGTATCAGGATTTCATTCCTTTTTATGGCTGAATAATATGCCAACGTATGTATATACCACATTTTATATATCTGTTCATCTGTTGATGAGCACTTGGGTTGTTTCCACTTTGGGGCTATTGTGAATAGTGCTGATGTGAACATTGGTGTACATGTATCTGTTTGAATCCCTGCTTTTATTACTTTGGGGCATGTGCCTAGGAGTGGAATTGCTGGATCACATGGTAATTCTATGTTTAACTAAGTTAACTATGCCATACTGTTTTCCACAGTGGCTGCACCATTTTGCATTCCCACAAGCAATGCACAAGGGTTCCAGTTTCTCCACATTCTCACCAACGTTTATTTTCCAAGTTTTGTGTTGTTTTGTTTTGTCTTTTATTAGTAGCCATCCCAGTGGGTGTGAAGTGGTATCTCATTGTGGTTTTGATTTGCATTTCTCTAATGACCAGTGATGCTGAGCATCTTTTTATGTGCTCGCTTATTAGCCATTTGTATATGTTCTTTGGAGAAATGTGTATTCAACTGCTTGCCCATTTTTGAATTCAGTTGTTTTTTGTTGAGTTGTAGGCATTCTTTGTATATCTGGTTATCAGTTCCTCATCAGATATGTGATTTGCAAATATTCTCTCTCATTCTGTGGGTTATCTTTTCACTTTCTTGGTAATATCCTTTGCACAGAAGTTTTTTAATTTTTGTGGTTTGCTTTATCTATATTTTCTTTTATTGCCTGTGTTCTTGGTGTCATATCAAAAAAAAGCCATTACCAAATGCAATGTCATGAGGCGTTTTCCCTATATTTTCTTCTAAGAATTTAATAGTTTTAACTCTTACATTTAGGTCTTTGATCCATTTTGAGTTAATTTTTGTATAGGGTGTAAGGTAAGAGTCCACCTGCCATTCTGTTGCGTGTGCACATCCAGTTTCCTAGCACCATTTGTTGAAGTACTGTCCTTTCCCACATTGAATGATCTTGGCACCTTTGTTGAAAATCAATTGAACGTATATATGAGAGTTTATTTCTGGGCTCTCCATTCTATTCCATTGGTCTATATGTCTGTCCTTATGCCAACACCACATTGTTTTGATTATTGTTGATTTCTAATAAATTTTGAAACCAGAAAATGTGAGTCCCCCAACTTTATTCTTATTCGAGATTTTTTTTTTAGCTATTTGAAGTCCCTTGAAATTCCATATGAATTTTCAGATGGATTATTCAATTTCTGCAAAAATGATTCTATTGAGGTTTTGATAGAGATTGCACTGAATCTGTGGATAGCCTTGGTAGTATTGTCAGCTTAACAGTATTAAGTGTTCTAATCCATGACTATGTGATGTCTTTCCAATGACTTATGTCTTCTTTAATTTCTTTCAGCAATGTACTGTACTTTTCAGTGTAGAAGTCTTTTGCCTCCTTGGTTCAATTAATTAATAAGTATTTTGTGCTGTTTGATGCTATTGTAAATGGAATTGCTTTAATTTCCTTTTGGGAATATTCATTGTTAGTATAGAAATGCAGCTGATTTTTGTATGTCGATTTTGTGTCTTGAAACTTTGCTAATATTGTAGCTCTAATAGGGTTTTTTTTTGTTGAATCTTCAGGGGTTTTTACATGTAAGATTATATCATCCAAGAAGAGAGATAATTTTACTTTTTCCTTTTGAATGTGGATAACTTTTCTTTCTTTTTCTTGCCTAATCGCTCTCACTAGGACTTCCAACGCTATGTTGAATAGAATTAACAAAAGTGGCATCCCTGTATTGCTCTCGATCTTAGGGCGAAAGCTTTTGGTCTTTTGCCATTGATATGTTAGTTGTGCTCTTCTCATGTATAGCCTTTATCATGTTGAGGAACTTTTCTCTATTCCTAATTTGAGTGTTTTTATCAAGAAAGGGTAGTGGACTTTATCAAATGCTTTTTCTACATCAATTGAGATGACCACATAGTTTGATTTCTTCATTCTATTAATGTGGATGTTATATTATTTGATTTTTGTATGTTGAACCATCTTTGCATTGTGGAAATAAATCCTACTTGCTTGTAGTCTATACGCCTTTTAATATTCTGCTGAATTCAGCCTGCTAATATTTTGTTGAGGATTTTTGCATCAATATTCTTAAGGAATATTGCATGTAGTTTTCTTTTTTGTGTGTGCGAGGAAGACCAACCCTGAGCTAGCATCCGTTGCCAATCCTCCTCTCTTTGCTGAGGAAGATTGGCCATGGGCTAACATCTATGCCCATCTTCCTCTACTTTATATGGGACGCTGCCATGGCATGGCTGACAAGCAGTGCTTTGGCGGGCGCCCGGGATCCGAACCCGCGTACCCCGGGTTGCCAAGTGCGAACTAAACCTCTGCGCCACTGGACCGGCCCCTGCATGTAGGTTTCTTTACTTGTAATGTTTGGCTTTGGTATCAGGACTCATGGAATGAATTTGGAAGTGTTTCCTTATCTTCAGTTTTTTGGAAGAGTTTGAGAAGAACTGTTGTTAACTCATCTTTTAATATTTGGTGGAACTCACCATTGAAGCCATCTGGTCCTGGGCTCTTATTGTTGGGATATTTTTGATTCCTGATTCAACCTCTTTACTACTAGTTATAGGCCTATTCATATTTTTTATTTCTTCGTGATTCAGTTTTGGTTCATTGTGTGTTTCTAGGAATTTATGCATTTCATCTAGGTTATTCAATTTGTTGGTGTACAAGTGTTCGTAGTATTCTTATAATTCTATTTCTATAAAATTGGTAGTCATGTTCCACTTTCATTTTTTGAGTTTAATCATTTGAATCTTTTTTATTGTAAATCAATCAAAATAAACGTTTGTCAATTTTGTCGATCTTTTCAAAGAACTAATCTTTTATTTCATTGATATTTCTCTATTTTTCCATTCCATATAT
Source organism: Tapirus indicus (assembly GCA_031878705.1). Taxonomy (NCBI): domain Eukaryota; kingdom Metazoa; phylum Chordata; class Mammalia; order Perissodactyla; family Tapiridae; genus Tapirus; species Tapirus indicus. Next base: position 81,546,852 of record CM062921.1, read on the forward strand.
TTTTATCTCTGTCATAATCTTTATTATTTCCTTCCTTCTGCCAGCGTTGGGTTTTGTTTTCCTTTCTTTTTCCAGTTCCATAAAATGTAAACTTAGTTCACTAATTTGATGTAAACTAAATTTACATTGTAAACTAATGTAAATTTAGTTTACTAAATTTAGTTTACTAATTTTACTAGTTTACTATCTTTCTTCTTTTTTAATGTATTGTTTATTGCTATAAATTTCCCTCGATACTACTTTTGCTGCATCCCATATTTTTTTTATGTTTGACTCATTCGTTGTTTAAAATTGTATTGTTTAATTTCCACATATTTGTGAATTTTCCAAATTTCCTTCCACTGTTGATTTCTCACTTCATTCCTTTGTGATTGGAAAAGATACTTAGATTATTTCCATTTTTTAAAATTTGTTAAGACTTATTTTGTCTAACACGTGATCTATCCTTGGAGAATATTCCATGTGCACTTGAGGAAAATGTGCATTGTACTGTTGTCAGGTAGAGTGTTCTGTACATATCTGTTAGGTACAATTGGTTTATAATGTTGTTCACATCCTCTGTTCTTTTATTTCTCTATTTCCTTATATTTTGTCTGGTTGTTTTATCCATTATTGAAAGTGGGGTATTGAAGTTTCCAACCTTTATTGTAGAGCTATTTATTTATTTAACCTTTATTGTAGAGTCTATTTCTCTCTTAATTTTTGTCACTGTTTGCCTCATAAATTTTAGAGCTCTAATGTTTGGTCCATATGTTTACAATGTTTTATTTTCTTGTTGATTTGACCCTTTTATGAATACAGAATGTCCTTTTTGGCCTTTTATAACAGTTTTTTACTTAAAGTCTGTTTTGTCTAATATAGTCACCCCAGCTCTTTATGGGTTTCTATTTGCATGGAATATCTTTCTGTACTTTCATTTTCAAGGTATTTGTGTCCTTTCAAAAGTGAGTCTGTTATAGATGGCATGTACTTAGGTGTTTTTTTAACCCATTCTGCCAGTCCGTGCCTTTTATCTGGAGAGTTTAGTTCATTTACATTTAAAGTAATTTAAAGTAATTAGTAGGAGTAATGTCAGCATCATGGCAGAGTGAGCTGTTCCCTTTGTCTCTCCCCTCTAAGTTACAACCAGTAGGACATCCATTGACCAACAAAGGACTCCCTACACGGCACACCAGAACACCTGAAATATCCATACATCTATACATCTAAAGGTGGGTGGACTGGACCTCCAGGAGGCAGTGGAACTAGGGGGAAGCCCCCTCCTCCTCCCCTGGCAGCAGCAAGTGCAACACTGGTCCTCCCAGTAGTGGGGGCTGTATCCAAAATGCAGATACCCCTGGTAGTGGCAGTGGTGCCCTGACCTGAGGTTTCTAAAAGTGCACCAGCACTGTAGACCAGAGGCTGCAGGAGCAGCAATGCACTTGTGGCTCAACACCTTCCCCTCCCCCAGCAGCAGCAGGTGGCACCCACGACTTGGGACTTGAGGAAACAAAATGATGCTGGTGGCACAGCCCCCTCCAGCTCCCCCAGCAGTGGCAACTCCAGTGCCGGTACTTCCAGAAGCAAGGGCTGCATCCAAAACATGGATACTCCTAGCAGTGATGGTGGTGTCCTGACCTGAGATTTCAGAAAGCACATGGAAGCCAGAGACCATAGGTTGCAGGAACAGCAGTGGCACTTGTGACTCAGCCACTACACCTCCCCCAGCAGTGGCAGAAGGCGGCAGTGACCTGAGGCTTCAGGAAACACAGTGGCACTTATGGCTTAGGCCCTATCCCTCCCACAGCAGTGGTGGGTGGCACCTGTGATCTGAGGCTTCAGGAGCCACAGCAGTACCCATGACCCAGCCCCCAGTGGCAGCACCCCAACAATGGCCCTATCAGCAGCAGGGGCTGCATACAAGAACCCAGGCCCCTGGCAGTGGCAGTGACACCTGTGAACCCAGTGCCTCCAGCAGCAGTGCTACCACCACCTCCAAATGTCCCAGGAGCAGCAGCACAGGTGGTGTACATGGCAGCAGCACCTGGGCCCGTGGAAAGCTGGTAGGGGAACATGAGACCCTGGCAACAGAGGTGTTTGCAGCCTGGTGACCCTGGTGGCAACACCCAGGACTGCAGTGACATCATAAGTGCAAGGCATCAGCAAACCCAGAGGCACAAGCAGCACATGGAGGGCACTTATGAGGACTCTGGCAGAGGCAGTGTAGGATGGAAAGTTCAGTCTCTCAAATATAACCAGAAGCAGCTTAGAATCAAAGTAACCAATGCCTTACCCAAATAATAAAGATGTTTACTACCACAAATGTGCCAGCAGAGGAACAACTCATCAAGCACCATGAAGAATTACAGTAACATGGTGGCACAGAAATAAAATGACAACTCTCCAGAAACCAGACTTGAAGTCACAGAAGATTGTGATCTGACAGAGAGTTCAAAATAGCCATCATGAAAAAACTCAATGAGTTACAAAAAACAGAAGGACAGTTCAGTGAGCTCAGGAATAAGATTAATGAATAGAAGGAGTACTTCACTGAAGAGATTGAAACTGTAAAAAAACCAAACAGAAATTCTGGAGATAAACAACACAATTAATGAGATGAAAAATAAAGTAGAAAGCAACAGAAATAGAGCAGACGATACAGAAGACAGGATTAGCAAGCTCAAAGAATCTAGAAATGATTGAGGTGGAAGATAGAGTGATTTTTAAACATGGAGATTTTTAAAACATGGAGAAATTCTGTGAGAAATATTTGACTCAATAAGGAAAAGCAACATAAGGATAAGTGGTATCCCAGAAGGGGAAAAAAGGGATAAAGGAGCAGAGAGCTTATTTAAAGAAATAGTAGCTGAGGACTTCCCAAACCCGGGGAAGGAACTGGATGTACAAATACATGAAGCTAACAATTCCTAGTTATCTGAACACAAAAACCTTATCCAGGGCACATTATATTAAAACTGTCAAAAGTCAATGAAAAAGGAAGAATATTAAGGGCAGCCAGAGAGAAGAAAACAACTTACAAAGGAACCCCCTTCAGGGCATCAGCAGATTTCTCAGTAGAAACTCTACCGGCTAGGAGAGACTGAAGTGATATATTCAAAATATTGAAAGGCAAAAACTGTTAGCCAAGGACACTCTGTTGAGCAAAGTCATCCTTCAGATATGAAGGAGAAATAAAGGTGAGAGAGTTCTTCACCACTAGACCTGTCTTACAAGAAATGTTAAAAGAAGCACTCCTACCAGAAACAAAAAGACAAAGGTACACAAAGCTTTGAGCAAGGTGATAGACAGAATCAGAAAATTGCTAGTCTATATCAGAATGTGTTAGTAAATGCTTAATTTAACATAAAGGATAAAGGGAAAGAAAGCATCAAAAGTAACTATAAACCACAGTTTAGCAAAGAACTCCCAATGCAAAAAAAAGGATAATTTGTGACAAAAACATGAAAGGGGAAGAGGAAAATGACTGAACCTGCATAGTCTGATGGAGATAAGATGCTATCAGCAGAAAAAGAACTATCACGTGTGAGATCTTTTATACAAACCTCATGGTAACCAGAAAACCAAAACTCAAAGCAGTCACAAAACATAAAAAAAGAGGAAACTGAGAAACACATCACAAAAAAACACCAAACTGAAATGGCAGACAGAAATACAAGGGAAAAGAAACAATGGAAATATAGAACAACCAGAAAACTAGATAGAATAGCCATATTAAGCCCTCATATATCAATAATCACTCTAAATGTAAATGGATTGACTTCACCAATCAAAAGACAAGAGGAGGCCAGCCCAGTGGCCTAGTGGTTAAGTTGGGCATGCTCTGCTTCAGCAGCCTGGGTTTGGTTCCCAGGTGTGGACCCACACCACTCGTCAAGTGGCCATGCTGTGGTGGCAACCCACATACAAAATAGAGGAAGATTGGCAATAGATGTTAGCTCAGGGCAAATCTTCCTCAGCAAAAAAAAAAAAGAGTGGCTGGCTGGATTAAAAAACAAGACCCAATGATATTCTGCCTCCAGGAAACATGTCTCAGCTCTAAAGACAAATATAGACTCAGAGTGAAGGAATGGAAGATGATATTCCAAGCAAATGACAACAAAAGAAAGCAGGTATACCCATATTATATCAGAAAAAAACAGACTTCAAGACAAGAAAGATAACAAGAGACAAAGACGGACATTATATAATGATTAAAAGGGACAATCCACCAAGAAGACATAACACTTATTAATATATATGCACCTAACTCAGGAGCACCAGGGTATATAAAGCAACTGTTAATAAACCTAAGAGAGAAATTGACAGTAACAATAATAGTGGAACTTAACACAACACGTACATCAATAGATAGATCATCCAGACAGAAAGTCAACAAGGAAACAGTGGCCTTAAACGAAACACTAGACTTAATAGATATATATATAGAACACTCTATCCAAAACAGCAGAATACACATTCTTCTCAAGTGTGCATGGAACATTCTCAAAGATAGACCATATGTCAGGAAACAAAGCAAGCCTCAATAAATTTAAAAAGATTGAAATCATATCAAGCATCTTTTCTGACCATAATGCTATGAAACTAGAAATCAACTACAAGAAAAACACTGGGAAAGTCACAAATATGTGGAAACTAAACAATACACTACTAAACAAGTGTTGGACCAATCAAGAAATCAAATGAGAAATCAAAAAAATACCTGGAAACGAAAATGAAATCACATGTTTGGTGGCCTGGGGTTCACGGGTTTGGATCCTGGGTGCGGTCCTACACACTGCTCATCAAGCCATGCGGTAGCAGCGTCCTACATACAAAATAGAGGAAGATTGGCACAGATGTTAGCTCAGGGCCGATCTTCCCCCCGCCCAAAAAAAACAGGAAAAAAAATCACATGGTCATCTCAATAGATCCAGAGAAAGCATTTGACAAGATTCAACATCCATTTATGATAAAAAAAACTCTGAATGAAATGGGTATAAAAGGAAAGTACTTCAACATAATAAAGGCCATATATGACAAGTGTACATCCAATGTCATGCTCAGTGGTGAAAAGCTGAAAGCTATTCCTCTAAGAACAGGAACAAAGGCAAGGATGCCCGCTTTCACTACTCTTATTTAACATAGTATTGGAAGTACTAGCCAGAACAATTAGGCAAGAAAAAAATAATAAAAGATATCCAAATTGGAAAGGAAGGAGTAAAACTGTCACTATTTGCAGGTGACAAGATTTTGTATATAGAAAACCCTAAAGAATCCACCAAAACACTAATAGAAATAATTTAAAAATACATTACAGTTGCATGGTACAATATCAACTTACAAAAATCAGTTGCATTTCTATACACTAACAATGAACTAGCAGAAAGAGAAATCAAGAATACAGTCCCATTTATAATTGCAACAAAAAGAATAAAATATCTAGGAAAGCTTTAACCAAGGAGGTGAAAGACCTATACACTGAAAACTATAAGACATCATTGAAAGAAATTGAAGACATTAAAAAATGGAAAGATATTCCATGGTCATGCATTGGAAGAATTAACATAGTTAAAATGTCAATATTGGGGGGGCAGCCCTGTGGCTTAGTGGTTAAGTATGGTGTGCTTTTCTTCAGCAGCCCAGGTTCACAGTTCAGATCCCAGGAGTGGACCTACGCCACTCATCAGCCATGCTGTGGCAGTGACCCACATATAAAATAGAGGAAGATTGGCACAGATGTTAGCTCATGGTGAATCTTCCTCAGCAAAAAAAAAAAAAAAGTCCATATTACCTGAAGCAATCTCCAGATTCAATGCAATCTCGGTCAGAATCCCAATGGCATTTTTCATGGAAATAGAACAAAGAATCCCCAAATTTATGTGGGAAAAAAAGACCCAAATAGTCAAAGCAATCCTGAGAAAAAAAGAGCCAAGTTAGAGGTATCACAGTCCCTGATTTCAAAATATACTACAAAGCTATAGTAATCAAAACAGTATGGTTTTGATTTATGCCAACAGTATGGCAGAAAAACAGGCATGCAGATCAATGGAACAGAACTGAGAGCCCAGAAAAAAAAAACCCACACATCTTTAGATAGCTAATTTTCAACCAGGGAGCCGAGAGTGTACAATGGAGAAAGGAAAGTCTTTTTGGTAAATGATGTTGGGAAAACTGGACAGCCACATGCAAAAGAATGAAAGTGGAGCATTGTCTTACACAATACACAAAAATTAACTCAAAATGTAGATTAAAGACTTGAATGTAAAATCTGAAATCATAAAACTCCTAGAAGAAAACAGGCAATATGCTCTTTGACGTCAGTCTTAGCAGTGTCTTTTTTATTTGCTTTGTTTTATTGAGATCATAATAGTTTATAACATTATGAAATTTCAGTTGTACATTATTATTTGTCAGTCACCAGGTAAGTGTGCCCTTTTATCCCTATGCCCACCCCCCAATCCCTTTCCACTCTGGTAAACACTAATCTGTTCTCTTTGTCTGTGTCTTAGTTTATCTTCCACATATGAGTTAAATCATATGGTGTTTGTCTTTCTCTGGCTTGTTTCACTTAACATAATACCCTCAAGGTCCATTTGTGGTGTTGTTGCCAATGGGACGATTTTATCATTTTTTATGGCTGAGTAGTATTCCGTTATATGTGTATATATATATATATATATATACACCACATTTTCTTTATCCATTCATCAGTCAATGGGCATGTGGGTTGCTTCCATGTCTTGCTTATTGTGAATAATACTGCAGTATTATTCATACTGCAGGGGTGCATAAGTCTCTTTGAATTGTTGATTTCAGGTTCTTTGGATAAATACCCAATATTGGGATAGCTGGGTCATATAGTGTTTCTATTTTTAATTTTTTGAGAAATCTCCATACTGTTTTCCATGGTGGCTGCACCAGTTTGCATTACCACCAGCAGTGTATGAGGATTCCCTTTTCTCCACATCCTCTCTAACATTTGTTATTTTTTGTCTTGTTGATTATAACCATTCTAATGGGTGTAAGGTGATATCTTAGTGTAGTTTTGATTTGCATTTCCCTGATGATTAGTGATGTTGAACATCTTTTCATGTGCCTATTGGCCATCTGTATATCTTCTTAGGAAAAATGTCTGTTCATATCCTCTGCCCATTTTTTGATCTGCTTGCTTGTTTTTTTGTTGTTGTTGTTGTTGAATTGTGTGAGTTCTTTATATATTTTGGAGAGTAACCCCTTGTCAGATGTATGATTTGTCGATATTTTCTCCCAGTTGGTAGGTTGTCTTTTGTTTTGTTCCTGGTTTCCTTTGCCTTACAGAAGTTCTTTAGTCTGGTGTAGTCCCATTTGTTTATTTTCCTTTTGTTTCCCTTGCCTGAGTAGACATGGTATTTGAAAACATGCTGCTAAGACCGACGTCAAAGAGTGTACTGCCTATGTTTCCTTCTAGGAGTTTTATAGTTTCAGGTCTTACATTCAAATCTTCAATCCATTTTGAGTTAATTTTTCTGTATGGTGAAAGATAACAGTCTGTTTTCATTTTCTTTTGCATGTGTCTGTCCAGTTTTCCCAACACCATTTATTGGAGAAACTTTCCTTTCTCCATTGTATGTTCTTAGCTCTTTTGTTGGAGATTTGCTGTCCATAGATGTGTGGTTTTATTTCTGGGCTTTCAATTCTGTTCCATCGATCTGTGTGTCTATTTTTGTGCCAGGACCATGCTGTTTTGATTACTATAGCTTTGTAGCGTATTTTGAAGTCAGGGATTGTGAGGCCTCCAACTGTGCTCTTTTTTCTCAGGATTGCTTTAACTATTTGGGTCTTGTTGCCCCCAAATGAATTTTAGTATTCTTTGTTCTATTTCTGTGAGGAATGTTATTGGGGTTCTGATTGGGATTGCATTGAATATGTAGATTGCTTTAGGTAGTATGGACATTTTAACTATGCTTATTCTTCCAATCCATGAGTATGGATTATCCTTACATTTTTTAATGTCATCAATCATTTCTTTCAATAATGTCTTATAGTTTCCATCATATAGGTCTTTCATCTCCTTGGTTAAATTTATTCCTAGATATTTTATTCTTTTTGTTGTGATCATAAATGGGATTGTCTTTTTGAGTTCTCTTTCTGTTAGTTCATTATTAGAGTATAGAAATGCCACTGCCTTTTATAAGTTAATTTTGTACCCTGCAACTTTGCTGTAGTGGTTGATGATTTCTACTAGTTTTCCAATGGATTCTTCAGGATTTTCTATATATAAAATCCTGTTGTCTGCAAACGTGAGAGTTTCAAACCTTCATTGCCAATTTGGATACCCTTTATTTTTTTTTTCTTGTGTAATTTTCTGGCCAAAACAGCCAGTACTGTGGTGCATAAGAGTGGCGAGAGTGGGCACCCTTTTCTTGTTCCTGTTCTCACAGGAATGGCTTTGTTTTTCACTGTTAAGTATGATGTTGGCTGTGGGTTTGTCATATATGGCCTTTAATGTGTTGAGGCACTTTCCTTCTATACCCATTTTATTAAGATTTTTTATCATAAATGGATGTTGGATCTTGTCAAATGCTTTCTCTGCATCTATTGAGATGATCATGTCGTTTTTATTCCTCATTTTGTTAATGTGGTGTATCTCATTGATTGATTTGCATTTATTGAACCAACCCTGTGTCCCTTGTATAAATCCCACTTGATCATGGTGTGTCCTTTTACTGTGTTGCTGTATTTGTTTTGCCAATGTTTTGTTGAGGATTTTTGCATCTATGTTCATCAGTGATTTGGCCTGTAATTTTCCTTCTTTGTATTGTCCTTGTCTGGCTTTGGGATCAGGATGATGTTAGCCTCATAAAATGTGTTAGGAAGTGTTCTGTCTTCTTCAATTTTTTGAAATAGTTTGAGGATAGGTATTAAATCTTCTTTCAGTGTTTGGTAGAATTTTCCAGAGAAGCCATCTGGTCCTGGATTTTTGCTTTTGGGGAGGTTTTTGATAACTGTTTCAATCTCTTTTTGTTTTTTCTTGTGAGGAAGACCAGCCCTGGGCTAACATCTGTTGCCAATCCTCCTCTTTTTGCTGAGGAAGACTGGCCCTGGGCTAACATCCGTGCCCATCTTCCTCTACTTTATATGGGACGCTGCCATGGCATGGCTGACAAGCAGTGCGTCAGCAGGCGCCCGGGATCCAAACCCACGAACCCCGGGCTGCCAAGCACAAACTAAACCACTGTGCCACCAGGTGGCCCCTGTTTCAATCTCTTTACTTGTGATTGATCTATTCAGATGCTCTATTTTTCTTGATTCAGTTTTGGGAGATTGTATTAGTCTAAGGATTTATCTATTTTTTCTAGATTGTCCAATTTGTTGGCATATAGTTTTTCATAGTATTCTCTTATAATCCTTTGTATTTCTGGGATATCCATTGTAATTTCTCCTCTTTCATTACTAATTTTATTTATTTGAGCCTTCTCTCTTTTTTTCTTAGTGAGTCTGGCAAAGGGTTTGTCAGGTTTTTTTATTTTCTCACAGAAGCAACTCTTAGTTTCATTAATCCTTTCTACTGTTTTTTGTTGTTGTTGTTGTTGTTTTCAATTTCATTTATTTCTGCTCTAATTTTTATTATTTGCCTCCTTCTGCTGACTTTGGGCTTTGTTTTGTGCCTGCTGACTTTGGACCTAGTTCTGTTAGGTGTAGATTGATTGCTTATTTGAGCTTTTTCTTGTCTGTTAAGGTGGGCCTGTATTGCTATGAATTTCCCTCTTAGGACCACTTTTGCTGCTTCTCATATGAGTTGGACTGGTGTATTTTCATTTTTCTTTGTCTCCAGGTATTTTTTTATTTCTCCTTAATTTCTTCAGTGATTAATTGGTTGTTCAGTAGCATGTTGTTTAGTCTCCACATCTTTGTTCCTTTCCCAGCTTTTTTCTTGTAGTTGATTTCTAGTTTCATAGCATTGTGGTTAGAAAAGATGCTTGATATGTTTTCAGTCTTCTTAAATTTATTGAGGTGTGCCTTGTTTCCCAACATATGGACTATCTTTGAGAATGTTCCATGTGCATTTGAGAAGAATGTGCATTCTTCTATTTTTGGATGGAATGTTCTATATATATCTTTTAAGTCCATCTGGTCTAGTTTTTCATTGAATTCCACTATTTCCTTGTTGCCTTTCTGTTTGGATGATCTATCCATTGATGTAAGTAGGGTGTGGAGATCCCCTACTGTTATTGTGTTGTTGTTAATATCTCCTTTTACGTTTGTTAATAGTTGCTTTTTGTACTTTGTTGCTCCTGTGTTGGGTGCATATATATTTATAAGTGTTATGTTCTCTTGGTGGAGTGTCCCTTATATCATTATATACTGCTCCTCTTTGTCTCTCATTGCCTTTTTATCTTGAAGTCTACTTTGTCTGATATAAGTATGGCAACACCTGCTTTCTTTTGGTTACCCTTAGCTTGGAGTATCGTCTTCTATCCCTTCACTCTGAGCCTGTGTTTGTCTTTACAGCTGAGTAGTGTTTCCTGGAGGCAGCATATTGTTGGATCTTGTTTTTTAATCCATTTAGCCACTCTGTGTCCTTTGATTTGAGAATCCAATCCATTTACATGTAGAGTGATTATTGATATATGAGAGCTTAATGCTACCATTTTATCACTTGTTATCCAGTTGTTTTGTATTTCCCTTGTTTCTCATCCCATGTATTTCAGACTGCCAATTCAGTTTGTTGGCTCCCTGTGTTTTTCTCAGTTTTCTCTTTATCATTTGTGTCTCTGTTCTGATTATTTCTTTAGTGGTTACCATGAAGTTTGTCTAAAAAAACCTCATAGATGAGGTTGTCCATTTTCTGATAGCCTCTTCTTTCCTTAGTCTAAGCAGGTTCCATCCCTCTCCTCTTTCCCTGCTAAGTTATTGTCACTGCTTATTCCATTTTGTGATGTGAGTTTGTGGTTAAAATGGTGAGATTATAGTTATTTTTGATGTTTTCCTTCACTTTATGTTTAATGTTTAAAGTGTTTGCTAACCTGTTCTGATAGAGAGCTGTAATTTTCTGATTTTGTCTGCCTATTTATCTCCTTGCTCAAGGCTTTGTAAATTCTTTCTTTTTTTCAGGCATAAGGGCCTTCTTGAGCATTTCTTTGGGGGGAGGGGTCTTGTGGCAATGAATTCCCTCAGCTTTTGTTTATCTGGGAAAGTTTTTATTTCTCCATTACATCTGAAGGATGTTTTCACTGGATAGAGTATTCTTGGCTGAAAGTTTTTGTCTTTCAGAATTTTGAATATATCATTCCACTCTCTCCTAGTCTGTAAGGTTTCTGCTGAGAAATCCTCTGAAAGCCTGAATGGGGTTCCTTTGTAAGTTATTTTCTTCTGCTTTGCTGCCCTTAATATTTTTTTTCTCTATCATTGATTTTTGTCAGTTATTGTAATATATGCCTTGGAGAGAGTCTTTTTATATTGATGTAATTAGGATTTCTGTTGCCTTCTTTTACTTGTAATTCCAGCTCCTTCCCCAGGTTTTGGAAGTTCTCCACTATTATTTCTTTGAACAAGCTTTCTGCTCATTTTTCCCTCTCTTCTCCCTCTGGGATACCTATAATCCTCATGTTGCATTTCCTAGTTGAGTCAGATATTTCTTGGAGAATTTTTTCATTTCTTTTTAGTCTTAGTTCTCTCTCCTCCTCCATCTGAGGCATTTGTGTATTTCCGTCCTCCAAACTGGTAATTCTGTCCTCCATAATATCAGCTCTGTTATTCAAGGACTCCAGGATTTTCTTTGTCTCATTCATTGTATTTTTCATCTCAACATTTCTGGGTTGTTTTTTTTTTCTTTCATAGTTTCAATCTCTTTTGTGAAGAATTCCCTCTGTTCATTAATTTTATTCCTGATTGCATTGAACTGTCTTTCTGAATCTTCTTGTAACTCCTTTGAATTCTTTTATGAAAGCTATTTTGAATTCTCTGACATTTAGATTGTAGATTTCTATGCCTTCAGGATTGATTTCTGGGTGCTTGTCATTTTCCTTCTGGTTTAAAGTATTAATAAACCTCTTCATACTATTTGATGGGCTAGATTTGTGTCTTCGTGTAGTGGTAGTATCTGGATGCAGATTCTACCTGCTGCCACTGGGGGTGGGGCAGGAGCTATGTATTCTGAGTCCACCATAATCTCTGGCATCTGTGCCTGTCCTTTGGGATCTATGCTGACAGGGCCCATCTGTGATTGCTCACTCACTGCTGCTGCTTTAGAAACATATACACATGCCTCTGGCAGGGGTCCCTTGCTCTGGCCAATCAGCTGAGCTGGTGCCCCAGGCAGGGGGAGGGGCACTTGCTTTCACATGCATGATCCCAGGGCTGTTCTCACACTGCTCTCTCTATACACCCTCCTGGGGTGCTGGCTTGTTGAAGACACCCCTGCAATTGCTTAACCTCCTCTGTGTGGAGATTTGTCATGGCTGGGAGGCAACTCAGAGAGTGAAGGCATTCCACCGAGAACTGCGCCTCCCCCCTTTCTTCTCAGAGCCACATGCAGTCCAGCGCCCTATCTCGCTGCTGGGAAGGGAGAGGAGATCCCCTTACCTCCTTCCACATCCTCCCAGGGGTCCAGCACCTCCACCTTCAGATGTATGGCTGCGTGGGTCTCTCAGGCATCTGTTGTGTGAATTTCCTCTGTTGGGTTATGTATGTCCTCTTCATTGTATCTTACGGCTGAGAGTCCAAGGGAAGAGCTCACTCCATCATGATGCTGATGTCACTCCCAGCAGTGTCTTTTTGAATATGTCTCATGCAGCAAGGGAAGCAAAAGAAAAAATAAACAAATGGAACTACATCAAACCAAAAAGCCTCTGCACAGCAAAGGAAACCATTACCAAAACAAAAAGACAGCCCACCAACTGGGAGAAAATATTTGCAAATCATATACTAATAAGGGTTAATATCCAAAATACATAAAGAAGTCATACAACTCAACAACAAAAAAAATAATCCAATCAAAAAATGGGCAGAGGATATGAACAGACATTTTCCCAAAGAATATATACAGATGGCCAACTGGCACATGAAACGATGTTCAGCATCACTAATTATTAGGGAAATGCAAATCAAAACTACAATGAGATATCACCTCACTCCCATCAGAATGGCTATAATTAACAAGAGAATAAATAACAAGTGTTGGAGAGGTTGTGGAGAAAAAGGAACCCTCATACATCATACACTGCTTGTAGGAATGCAAATTGGTGCAGCCAGTATAGAAAACAGTATGGAGATTTCTCAGAAAATTAAAAATATAACTACTATATGATCCATCTATTCCACTTCTGTGTATTTATCCAAAGAACATTAAAACATTAATTCAAAAAGATGTATGTTCATTGCAGCATTATTCACAATAGCCAAGACTCAGAAGCAACCCAAGTGCCCATCAATGGATGAATGAATAAAGACGTTGTGGTATACACACACACACACACACACACACACACACAGTGGAATACTACTCAGCTGTAAAAAAAAAAAAAAACATGAAATTGTGTCATTTGTGACAACATGGATGGACCTTGAGGATATTATGCTAAGCCAAATAATCCAGACAGATATAGACAATTACTGTGGGACTTCATTCATATGTGGAAGGTAAACAAACAAACACATAGATATGGAGAACAGATTGGTGGTTACCAGATGGGAAGGGATGGAGGGAGGGTGAAAGGGGTAAAGGGGCATATGTGTATGGTGATGGAAACTAGACTTTCAGTGGTGAACACAATGCAGAATATACAGAAGTCAAAATATAATGATGTACACCTGAAATTTATATAATGTTATAAACCAACGTGCCCTCAAATACATACATAAATAAATAAGTACTATATGGAAAGACTTAATTTTGCCATTTTGCTATTTCTTTTCTGTATGTCTTCTAGCTTTTTTGTTTTTTATTTTCTCCATTTCTGCCTACTTATGTGTTTACCTGATTTTTTTGTAATGACAGGCTTTAATTCCCTTATTTCCTTTGTGTATATTCTATTATCGATATTTTCTTTATGATTACATCAGCATTAACTATAACATGTTAATGTTATAACAATCTAACTGGAATTGATACTATCTTAACTTCAATCACATACAAAAACTCTACTCCTAAACTGCTGCAACCCCCCTTTTGTGTTATCAGTGTCACAAATTACATCTTTACAAATAGTGTGCCAAATAACATAGATTTATAATGACTTTAATGCATTTCTATTAAATTCTGTAGAGAATAAAATATTCAGTTAGGAACCAAGATTTTAATAATGCCAGTTTTTATATTTGCTCTTATATTTATCTTTATCAGAAATCTTGTTATGTTTATATGGCTTCAAGTTATTGTCTTGCGTCCTATTTTAACTGGAAGGGCTCCCTTTATCATTTCATGCAGGGCAAGTCCAGTGGAAATGAACTCCCTCCACTTTTATTTATCTGTGAATATCTTAACTTTTCCTTCACTTATGAAGGACAATTTTGCAGAGTATTGCATTCTCACTTGACTGGTTTTTTTTTCTTTCAGTACTTTAAATATATCCTCTACCAGTTACTGGCTTCCAAGATTTCTGATGAGAAATAATCTTATTGAGGACTGCTTGTGTATAACAAATCTCTTCTCTCTTGCCTGCTCAAAATTCTCTCTTTGTTATTGTCTTTCAATAGTTTGATAGTAATGGGTCTTGATATGGGTCTCTTTAGTTTATTGCACTTGGAATGAGTTGAGATTCTTGGATTTGTAGATTCATGTCATTCTTCAAAATGTGGAAAATTTGGGGCTGTTATTTCTTCAAGTAATGTTTCTGCTCCTTTCTCTTAACTCCTTCTAGGGTTCCCACAATGTGTATGTTGGTCTGCTTAAAAGTGTGCCACAGTCCCTTCAACTCTGATTACTTTTCTTCCTTCTTCTTTCTTTCTGCTCCTGACAATAATTTCGATTGTTCTAGCCTCAACTTTGCTGATTCTTTGTTCTGCTGGCACAAATCTGCTATTGAACTTCTCTAATGAATTTTTCAATTCAGTTATTGAACTTTTCAGCTCCAGAATTTGGTTTTTTGATAATTTATGTCTCTTTATTGATATTCTCACGTTGTTCATATATTGTTTTTCTGATTTCCTTTATTTCTTTGTCCTTACTTTCCCTTATCTCTGAGCATATTTAAGATAGATGCTTTAAGTCTTTGTCTACAACATCTGATGCCTTGGCTTCCTTGGGAATGGTTTCTATAAATTTATTTAGCTCCTTTATATGAGCCATGTCCTCCTATTTCTCTGTCTGTGTTGTGATTTTTTTTGTTGAAAATTGGGTTTTTATTATTACAGTGTAACTTTAGAAATCATAATTCCCCATGTGTCACTGGGATGTTTGTGCTTTTGTTTGTTATTGTATAAGTGAGTAGTAGTCTGTTTATTTTGAAACTATTCTGACCTTCTTTTGCAAAGAACATTCCTTGTTGTGTGTAATCAGTGGAGTTTCTCTTCCTTTAGCTGATATTCAGCTAATGTTTGACAGAGATTTCCTTGAATGCCAAACAAATATAAAGCCACCACAGAAATTTTAAAATGGACATACAAAGAGAACAGCCAGCTCTCTCAATCTTTGAGGAATGGTTATTTTCTGGGGCATTCCTTTACCACTTAGCTAGCTTGCTCTGAACCTACATATCACCCCAAGGTGAAAGGTTAAGGTCTTCTTAGGACTTCTCTGAGCATGCTTGTGGCCTGGGCATATATATAGCTTTCTAAATTTATCTGTGCTCACAGTTGCTTTTGAACATTCTTACTGACCTCAACCAGGTTAGAACAAATGTACACGATAATTTGTAAGTAGGATCTACATTACTCACTCTGGTTCAAGGAGAACTTGGATTTGGGCAACTGATCAAGACCAAAACTGCTGCCATTCCAGGAAGGAGTGGGAGAAGGGTGATTAAAAATGCCACAAAACTTTCCTACCATTTTGAAGATGGCTATTTCTTGATTGCACATTTGCTTTATTGTTATAAACCTTTTGTTGTATTCTAGAGCGCCTACAAATTTGGTGCAGACAGCTTATGGTTGTTTGTTCAATGTTTCTATGGGGGAACGAGGGCTTAGAGTTTTAGAATCTGCCATTTTGCTGACATCCTCCATGCTACTAGTTTTTGTAATTTTATTTTTACATTTAGGAGGAAATGCTTTAACATAAATTTAAAATCAAACAGTGTTACAAAGTTCACAACAAAAAGCTTGAGGCTCCTGCCCCACTTTTCACCACTTTTGATTCCACTCCACAGAGGCAGCCACTTACAAGTCTTCCAGATTTTTCTTGTAGTATTATGACCATGTTTCCAATAACATTCTTGTGCTGACTCCTGTTTCTTTCTGTTTGTGGTTGCCCATTCTCTGTTGACTTCTTACTTAGCTTTCTTATGGCTCAGCTCCCCTACACAATTCTGCCCCACCCCCTTCTATTCTCCAAGCATAGTTATATCACTAGGATGTTTTGGCCTCAAGTTTTAATAGTAGAGATGTCCTCAAATGTCTGGTGATCTTCCCATCTCCATTCTCATTTAAGAGTGGGGCACTAAAACTGATTGGAGCTCTGTGTGCCAGAAGTCCACGTGGTTGCTCTTTTGCATACTGCCTCCTTCCTAGGCGCCTGTAGGTTCCTGTGGCATTTTCCACTGCCCATGAGCGCTTAATTCTTGTATTCTAGATTCTAGACTTTCCTTCACAATAACCACAAACTGGAAACTTTCCCAGAGTAGGTGGGTGGGTTGAAGACTCTTGCTTCCTATAAATCTTCTCCGGAAGCTCCTCTTCACTCGGGGGAAACAGAGGAGAGGAGCAATGAGTAATGAGAAGGAAAGTGGGAAGTGTTACCAATACTTAGGAGAGGAGTTGCCTTGCACTTTAACCTGGGATCTTCCAAGAGAAAGTCTGTATTGTGGTGATTGAGTCTAGTGTTCTGCTACCCAGCAATTGTCAGACACAGCAGTGTTGCCTTGATCTGCCAAGTGTGATGGGTAGAGCATGGTTTTGCAGCTAGGTCTGGGTTCATATCCATGATAACCATGGAAATTTTGGCAAATTCCTTGACCTGTGAGAGCCTCTGTTTTCTCATCTGTAAAATGGGAGTAATGCTAATATCACCGGGTTGTTCTAGATTTGGAAATCATGCATATAAAGTGTCTGGTGTATATATGCTCCATGAATGATAATCCTGATAGCATTATCATCTATCCTTAGTCTCATCACCATCTGTTGACAGTTTTAGATGCAGCCTAGAGGAGGCAGATGGAATAGTAGAGAAGAGAAGGATACTCTTGGGTATGTGGGGATCACACATATAAACATGACATTCAGGATATTTATGGGCACAGTGATCACTGAAAGTGAGAGGAAGGGCCTCCTGGTTGGTTTCTCTGACTCACATGCCATATTAAATATATGAGCCAACATTTCCAGGGAAAGAGCCCAGACCAAGTCACCAGCCTCACTTTCACCCCTTGCCATCTGCAGAAGCTTGAACAGAACACTTAGTCAGTGAGCCTCACATTTGCCCTCCATAACCTTGAATAGTGCAGACCTACAGAGATGTGGGATTGCAAAGACCTTTGAACTCTGGGCAGATGCAGCACATGTAAGTGCTTCCCACCTAGACAGAAGGGGTCATGAGGCCCCAATCCTCTTCAGCCGCCTCACCCTCCATCCAGACACTAAAGTGGGAGCTGATGGGAGCGAGAAACTGAAAGTAGGGACAAGAAGGACCTGCAGCTTTTTCTCTGGTCGGGGCATGATGACACAGGTCAGCACTGGTCCGGGCCTGCCCCTGCCCTGGCAGTGCTGCTGGAAAAGGCCTTCTGTGTTCAGAGTGGCTCAGCTTTTCAGGGTGATAAGAAATGAGGGAAATAAAATAATCTGAGTAGCGCATCCTCCCAGGCCTGAGGCCAGGGCTTGTGTTGGAGTTTCAGTAAGAGGGGGACAAGGAGAGCCAACATATCAGAATCACTGGAGGCTTTTACAACCAACACATCCTCCCTCATTCCTTGCCCAACCCTACTTAATGTGACTAAGCATCCTGGTTTGCCACCAAAGGTTTCTAATCCCCAAACACATGGGTCTGGTTGGTCACCCTCCCCACCACTCACAGTGATGAAAGCCACCACTAGAGCGACCTACTGAGTCACTGAGGGTGTGTGGCAGCCTTCAGCTATGTGGGGAGCTGTGGAGGAGCTTGCTAAATGCCTGCTGGTAGGTAGGGAGGCAGAAACTCTGCCCACTAGGTGGACATGCCTCATCCTTCTGACTCAGGTTTCCTTTGTTTTCAGGTCGGACAGTGTGAATGGCAACTGGAAGGATGTTTACAAATTTGTGGATGAAGTGGCCAAGAAGTACCCAAAGTACGGCTGGTGTTTTCCTCTGCTAGACAGAGTACACAACTGTTTAGATTCAGTGGGCATGAGAGTCCCTCAGGTCAGGAGCACAGAACTCAGGGCAGTGTTCACAAGCAGGAAAGAACAGATCACTCTGGTTCCATTAGGTCTCAGCAGCTTTGGTTGGCTTCTTCCTAGAAGTCAGACCATATTGCAGGGGACACAGTCTGTCCCTGAGGACCTCACAGATTAGGAAACAGATAAACCAGTAACACAGTAGTGAACTACCTGGTTAAACAGTGCTCAGGGCCAAAAGAAAAGGGCAAAGGACTTATAAGGCAACTTAAAGGAAAAAGGAAGACTTCCTGGAGAAAAAGTCAATGATGGCTTCTCAGAGGATGTGGGAATTGAGCTAGGTCTTCAAGGATGGGGAAAGACGGGGTAACAGGAGCCATCAAGGAGACTTCTTGTGGACAGAGTGGTCTGTTTCCCTGGAGGGTAGAGTTAACTCAGGGGAGGGCAGGGAGATGAGACTGGACAGGACAGCTTGGGGCCACAGCCATCAGGGCTCAAAATGCCAGGCAGAGGGTCTTGGGTTTCCTGCTGTGAGCTGTAGATGATTCTTGAGCAGGGGTATGACATGATCATGGTTGTAAACCAGGGAGAAAATTCTGTTAATTGTGGATAGAATGAGTGTGAACAATAACCAGGAACAGTAGGAAGCTCATCTAGGAACTGTGGTAGCAGTGTAGCTAAAAGATAATGAGGGTCAGTGGACCAAAAGACAGTGGCCAAGGAAAGGAAAGGTAGGGATGTATATGAATGGCTGCGATGAGGGAGAATAATTTCTGTGAGATGAGGGGGGGCAGGGAAGACAGACAAGGAAGACAGAGGGGTAAAGGTCCAAAGAGTTTTACAGCAGAAGTGAGGCCAGTTGAGAGACCCTCATGCGGGAGTGTGTAGGTGTCTATCTCCTTTATGTGCACTGTCTGCATGCCTGTGTGTGTGTGTGTGTTTGGGAGAGCCTTTAGGGTGTTGGGGGTATAGGGACAGAGCAGGATGTCATCCTGGCACTCTGCCAGGAAGGACCCACATCTCCACAAGCCTCAGAATCCTTCACTGAAGTTATGGGAATTTCTGCAAGTTGGGAAATGGGTCCCAAAGCAGAAGAGTTGGGGTGGGGAGCAGGGAAGCTGGTGTGCACCCCCTCCCTGGCTGCACATGGGCATTGTTTTCAGCGTGTATTTATGGCTTCTCACGGGCACATGCTTCCTCCCCAGCCCGAAACTGCGGATGTCCTTCATCACCTACTCCACACAGGGCCACACCCTCATGAAGCTCACCTCAGACAGGTAAGGGCTGCTCTGATCTGCCAAGGCACACCTGGTGGGCGGGGCTGCAGGGAGAGCAGGAAGCTGAGGGGTTCCCTGAGACCTCAGTTGGGAGTCTGCTGGTGTGCAGGCTGGCCTGGGCTGCCCTCAGTGCCCACCCTGACCCCCTAGCCCCAGCTCCCCAGCTGCCTCTGACCCCTGGCTGCACTGGCACTGGCAGACCTCTGCACTTCTAGACCATCTCTGCGCCTGTAAGCCCTGCACTCCGCCTGTCCTGAGTCCTTCCTTGGGCACGCTACCCGTCTTAGAATGGGCTGGCTGTGAGGACTCCCGGGATCTGGTGAAACAGATGTTCAGGCCCTTTATGAACACTGACCTGTGTTGGGCACCTGCTGTGTGTGCTGTGTGTGCTCACTCTCACACTGGGCCAGTGGGGGAAGGGGTGAGACAGAGTCAGAACCAGGTAGGAAGGGTGGGCAGTGTCAAAGTGCTGGGGGCTTCAGTGGAGGGGAGCTCGGTCTCTTGGTGGGTCTGAGACAGGGGAGCCCATGAGTGGGGTCCTGAACATGAGGCTGGGCTGGGGTGCTGGAGGGAAGCATATGCAACCACATCCTACGTGGGCCCAGCAACGTTCCAGAAGGCCTGGAGATGGGAAGTTATGGGGCTTCTGAGTAGCTGGGAGGTTAAGATTCTCATGGATACAAATGACTGCAACCCAACTCAGAGTGGGTGAAGTACCAAAGAGAGGTGAGGACATTTAGGACTGATGGGTCCCGGGATTTGAGAGACAGAGCCCCTGTTCAGGACCTTGGAGGGAAGCCAAGTGCAGCAGAGTGAGCAGGAACAGCCAGACTGCATGGGAGGGGGTGTGGTGGTGCCAGTGCATAGAGACAGCTCTCCCATGTCTGCCTCCCAGAAGAAGCAGGGAGTGGGCTGGCTGCTCCGTGGACTAGGGGAAGGAGTGGTTTTCTGCGTGTGTGTGGTTCGCGTTTGGGGGAGAGAGACGTGAGTGGGTTTGAGGTGGAATAAAGCAAGTCCATAGGGAGGGACTCTGGCAGGTGGCAGAGAGAGAGAGGCAAAGGGGGCGGGGCCTGGGCCTCAGGTGGAGGAGCAGCCCTGGGGGAGAGAAGACCACTGCCTCCCCCAAGGCAGGGGGCTCAGGGCCTGAAGCAAGAGAAGCTGAGTGGAGGCTCAGGGAGGGCCTCCCAGGTCCTATGTGGAGAGTGAAGGTGGGGCCATCGTCCCAAGGGAGGGTGTCAGGAGTGCGAGTGGCACTCAGGGGAGTAGAAAAGATGTGAAATCCTGGGGGCAGGGTTGATGTGCACCTACGAAGACAGCTCAGGGCCCTACATCTGCCTGCTCCTGAGGAGCCCACAGCATCTTGATTGGAGCTGGGCCCAGCCTGGGACTGGGCATTCCCAGAAGTGCCCCACTGCCTAGAAGTTGAGGGAGGAGTATGGCAGAGGGCTGTGGTGGGCCCTGGAATGCAGAGTGAGTCCAGAAGAGCCCAGTGGAGCCCGAGAAGAGGGTTGATTCTGGAGGGTCTGCAGAGAACATGGGGCCTAGGCTGGGACCAGGCGTGGTGCTCTCTGAGCCGTTTTGGCTCGGGGGAGCAGGCAGAGGATGACAGTCCACGGAGGAGCTTGCTCTGGGCGCTGGAGAAGCCAGACAGCACAGGGACTGGAAAGCCCCCAGGGGTGATGGCAGCAAAAGTGAGAACCAGCAAGAGGTGGAGGGGGCTCTTCGGGGTTGAGAGGGGTATTTTAAGAGGAGGAGGAATTGCTGAGGGTGCTAGGAGCCTATAGTCCCTCCATGAGCAGAGCTGGGAGTAGGGGGTGACTTGGGCTGGGAGGGCACAATCAGGAAGAGCTCGCTCAGGCAAGAACAAAGCCTGGCTGAGCTGGCTCCTGGGCCAGAGGCTGGGGCTGCTGAGAGTTCCAGTGTATTCAGGGGTGCTGTTGACAAAATGCAAATCTTCCAAAAATGTTCAGAGAGGAGGGGAGGGTGTGTGTGCTGGGCTGGGCAGGGCCTGGCTTGGCCTCCACTGGCCGTGGGACTCTGGCTTCCTCACCTCCTGGGCTGGGCTGGGCAGGACTGCACCCCGGGCTCTCAGCTCTCGCCCCATGGCAGCATCTCTTCTGCCTGCAGCGAGAAGCCAGCCTTTAGGGGCCGTGCTCTCCTGAGCCTTGCTGTGCCAGCTCAGCTCTGTCACATCAGATTAGCCTGGAGCTAAGCCCCACCCCCTCCTGTGTCCCAGTCCCAAGCTGTGCTTCTGCATTAACAGTGGCTGACAGGCTACATCCCCAGGGCAGCCGGGGGAACACTGCTCTTCCGCCTGCATGGACAACCTTCTGGGCCACTGGCCCAGCTTTGGTCTTTGCCTTCAGGACACATGAAGTCCAGGAGTCTAGCACTTTAATTAAGTAGCTTTGCTACTTCCTTTAGCACCAGCTACAGAAGGGGGAGAGGCTTGGGGGGACCGAGTCGACTTCAGGGGTCTGTGGCAGGGAGGATGGGAGCAGCATGGACATCAGCTGGATGACCTTTTCCAAACTAGCCTTACCTGTTGGATGCAGTGTGCCCTCCTGATGGCCCCCTTGGGTTCCTTGCAGTCCTACCAGTCACGTCGTGTGTGCGGGAATCACAGGTGCACATCCCTGGATGCTCCCCACTCCCACATGGACGGTCAAGGCAGGGCCCTTGGTGAGATCCCCTCAGGTCTGCGTGCCTGAGACAGGGGTGAGCCCATTGAAAGCCAGGCCATACCCGTGGGACCTGCAAACCAGCATTCCCCGTCATGCTCATCCGATGGGGGACATAGAAGGCCTGTCAGTTTCAATGACACAGAGCAGAAAGACCATGGCAGGGCCACTTGACTGTGTCCTCCCCAGTCCAGGCAGGTCTGCACAGTGCAGAATGACACCAGGACAGCGTGGGGCTGTTTTTCAATAGTCAGCCCCTCATTCCACCTCAACCCCCTTTTCTGATTTTCTTCAGAAATGAGATACGTGATGGTCTTAGCCGACTTCAGAATGTGGTGCCTACAGGAGCTACAAACATGCAGGAGGGATTTAAGAAGGTACAGACTGCCGGAGCTCTGAGAATTTTTTTTGCTTTATCAAGTTCTTAGAGTATTGCTGGCTCACCTCACTGTCCTCCCTCCACATTCCTTCATTTTGTTGCAGGCAAATGAGCAGATTCAACAAGCAAACTCTGGAGGTAAGCTGCCTGCTGACTTCGTTACGGGCAGGTCCAGGAACAGAGCGAGACCTGGGCCTCAGCGAGGGCTGTGATAACCCACTTCGGCCTCTTCCTAGCGCTGACTCTTGGAGCAAGTTGCTTGCCCTCTCTGAGCTGCAGGTTCCTCCTCTGTGCAGTGAGGATACAAATCACCCCTCAGTGATGTTTCTCAGAGCTCCCTGGGATCATGTGTGCACACTCTGGGTTCTTAGTAGACATGAGGTCTCGACCTACAGCTGGGCTGCATGAGAAAGAAGAAAACAGCCAGGGGTCCTAGAACAGACAGGCTTCAGTTTTCAGAAGAAAGAGTTTGCTTTTCTCCTTGCTGCCCTCACTTTTGTCTCCGTCCCATTTCTGGCTCTGATTCCTTTTCCCTTCAGCTTCTTCCGTTGGTTGACTGTCGTCCTGGAGCTGTGTCTCCGACAGTGGAAAAGGCTGTGCTCGGCCCAGAACCATCCTCATCTAGGCTGTGGGTTTACAGCTCTTGTCAGGAGAGACGCGTGGGCCTGGTGGGAAAGGATTTGAGCTGGGGGCACGGGATCCACTGCACCAGCACCTCTGACCCCACATTCAGCAGGAGTGCAGGCAGCAGGAGTGCGGGCAGCAGGAGTGCGGGCAGGCGCTGCCCAGAGCAGGATCCCGGCCTTCCACTGAGCCTGCGGGGGGCCTGGGACAGTCGGGTCTGGCTGCTCCTCCCTTCCCTCACCCAAAAGGCTTACACTTGTCCAGTGAAATAGCTGGAGTCGCCTTCCAGGGCAAAGGTTGTACCATCTGGTAGTGGTGAGAGTTCAGTAGGAAGGGTCCTGAGCCGGGCTCAGTGTCCTCATCTGGAAAGTGGGTCCTGGGCTGAGCTCCCTTCTCCCTCCAGGAGTGGGCTGCAGAGCCCTCCAGGCGCTCTGGATGGCGGGTGCTCGGGTCTGGGTGGCCTCTGCCCAGGAGGAGGTGTGTGGGGAGCAGTGCTGTGGCCCTGGCAGCCTGCGGCAGCTCACTCTGGGTGCCTTGCCGACTAGGCCACTCCCTGCTTCTCCTGCAGGCCACAAAGCTGCCAGCCTCATTATCGCTCTATCCACTGGACCAATGCTGACACAGACATTGCAGGAGACTAAGAACGAGGTGATTCCAATTCATTTTTACTAGCGTTTTGCTCCATGTATTTTGGTATTTTATACTAAAAGCCTTCTTTCTCTTAGGCTAACAGGGCTCGGAATATGGGGGCCAAGGTTTACTCCGTGGGTTTAAAAGACTATAGGAAAGACCAGGTAATGCCAAACAATGAACCAGGTGCCACCATGAGTCTAGTTGGGGAAAGCTATCAAGTTGGCTTTCGCAGGATTGCCCAGAGCATGGTCCTGCAACAGAAAGCCACTGCAGAAATGAACAAGTGTTGTGTAAAAACTACACACCATAAGCGAGGGTGGAAGAGCTTTCCACTCCCTTAAGGTGGGCTGGTGGCAAATGCCAGGGTCTGGCCTTGGAGTCTAACAGGGTATGAGGCAAGAGACTGTCTCCTGGGAGGGAGCCCTCAAGTCCTGGCTGTGGGCCTAAGCCACCTCCTCTCCCTTGTAGCTGAGTAGTTTTGTACTAGGCAATACTCAAGTGTTTGAGGAGGACAGATTCAAGAACTTGGAAGACTTTGTTAACTCGGTGAGTGTGGGCTAAACGTGAACAGGGCGATGGGGGGTGGCTTATCACCATGTCTGCCGTTCAGTCTTCCTGATCCTGCCACCCATCTCTCTGTTCCAGCTCGTGGGAAATTCCTGTGTGGACGTTATGGGTGGAACACTTTCATTGCTTGTGTAGGAGGTAAGAGCTTGGGTCACTGTTCTAGACAGAAGGATGTTTCTTGTGTGTGTTTGTGTGTGTGAATTTGTGGGTGTAAGGTGTGTCAGTGTGTGATGTTTTGGTGGTGTGTGGGTGTGATGATTGTGTGATTTATGTTGTGTGTGTGGCCTGATCATGTGTTGTCAGTGTGTGGTATGTGTAAATGTGTGTGGTATGTGTGTGGTTTGAATGGTCTGAGTGTGTATGGTATATATATGTGGCGTGTGTGAGTGTGGTGTCTGAGTGTGTGATGTGTGTGCATAGGGTGGTTGTATGGAACTGTATTGGGCATGAGTGTGCATTGGGTATATATGTATGTGTATATTTGTGTGGAGTGTGTATGCCAGGGGTTGTGATGTGGATATGCATGTGTAATTACTTTTTTTTCCACTTTTATTGAGATATAATTGACACAGCTCTGTGTAAGTGTGAGGTATACCGCATAATGACGTGACATACATATAGTGCAAAAGGATTACCACAATCAGTTTAGTGCAATTACTTTTTTAAATCTAAAAACCAAATGTTCAATTAAAAAATAAGAAAGAAATATATTAAAAGCCCTCAACAAAATACGACTAATGGGATTTAGCAACAGATAAAAAACACAATACATGAAGACCAGTTAGGGATCACCCCAGAAATGCAAGTCTGATTCCATATTTGAAATATCAAGGCAATTTATCCTATCAGCAAAATGGAGAAGAAAAACAACATGATTGTCTCAATGGATGAGAAAAAGAACTGGACACAGTTCAGCATCCAGCGTCCTACTAGGAGCATAGCCTGACAAGAGGCAGCCACACAAATACACACAGCTGACATCACACCCAGGGGTCATCACACACACATATGGGGAACGCCTCTCCCCGAGACCGGGAGCTTGACAAGGACGCCCTCTCTCCCCAGGGTCTCCCTGCACCAGTGCGGGGAGGGCATCCTGTATAGGTGCTTGGCTGAGAGGAGCCTGTCTCTGTCACAAGCTCTGTGTGTGCAGGCTTGTGCGTCCACGTCACTGGGATTTGTCCAGCTGAGGTGGATGGATGGGCACACTTCTTCCACTGGTAACAGCACCCAGCCAGATCCAGCTGGATCCAGTCCCAGGCAGCCAGGTCTGGCCTCTGTGCTCTTCAGGCTGTAGTGCCATAGGCCGTAGGTCAGACAGAGCTGTGGTCATCTCTGAGCTCTACTGCCCATGGGCATGCCACCTGGAGCAGATGGCCGAATATCCGCAAGCTCCACTTCTGTCTCCAAGAGGTAGAAATAACAGAGGGCACTAGCAGATCCATTGTGAGAGGTAAGGCCAGTGGATTTTCAGTGACTGGCATGGGATCCAGAAGGTGCGAGGCCCTAACCACTAAGGTTTCCATCACTGATCACTGGGTCTGACCACCCCGCATGCTGAGCCCAGATTGGGGAGGGAAGTGGTTCAGGGGCATCCAGGATGAGAGTCTCCAGCTGAGCCAGCTTTTGTGGCAGGTGTCTGACTCCTGTGTTCTGCAGTGTGAGGTGTGGAGGTGGGTTAGAGACCCCCACACACGTAGGGTCTTTTCCTGCTTCTCCTGGTTTAAAGCACCCAGCTGTGCAGCAGCCTGACAGCTTCATTTCTCTGATTGTCCCCCGGACACACACACAGGCTGTGGCATCTGAGCAGGACGTCAAACCGCAGGTGAGGATGCGAGCCGTCATTCCTCCCCCGTGGTGGCCGAGCTGAGGTGACAGGTGCCCGCTGCACACCCTCTGCCAGCGTGGCCAGCAGTCCCTGCTCTGCCCTTTGAAACAGTTGCTGTCTTGTCAGAAGATACCACACAGTGTGACGTCCCTTGGAGGGAAAGCACAAGGCAGGGCCCTGGACCCCAAATGACATAGAGGGAGCCGTTCCATCAGCCTGTCATTCTGAATAGATCAGTGGACCAGGGGGTCTGAGGAAGCAGGCGGGGGGAGTGCGAGGCCCGTGGTCTCTTCAGCCACTCAGGCTCACTCAGGGTGAGGCTGAGGCCTCTGCTGGCCTCCCAGTCTCTAGGCCTGCGCTCCAGCCCATCCTCTGCACAGGGCCCGAGGGTGCTGAGAAGGCCACTTCCCTAACCCCGGGCTGGCTGGGGAGTCGGAGGCCCCTTAGCTGGACAACGGCGCCCTCCAAGGTCCAGCCTTGCTCTGGGCCCCACCTGCTGCAGAGGTGCCATGGGAGGGAGGGGGCTAGGCTTCCCGCAAGCCCTTCCTCAGCTTTACAGGGTCCAGCCCACCCATCCTTGAGACCTTGCACTCAGGGCACCTCACCCTCAGGGCCTTTCCTGGCTCACTGGCCCCTCTGGCTTCCCAAAGCCCTTGGTCTGTCCGCCTCATTAATCACTTGTCACCCAGTGTGGACCAGGACTTCTGCTTGGCTGTGTCCACAGCTTCTCATTTAGTTCTTTGATTTCTTCCCTCCTTTTATTGAGAAATTTTCAAACCCACAGCGAAGTGAAAACGATTTACAATGAATACCCCTGTATGCACTACCTGGATATTGCAATTATCTGACCATGTTGTCTTTATCGCTTGTCTCTCTCTCTTTCTATTCATCAATCCATCTTATTTTTGGCTGCATTTCAAAGAAAATTACAGTCATCAGACTGTCTCACCCCCAAACCCCTCACTCTGCATATCTTCCCCTAGGGAACAATCTTTCTTAACACTTCTCTTTTTGAAATGCAAATTTTATGTGTCTTTTTTTTTTTTCATTTTTTCAGGGTTTTTTAAAATTCCTTTTCTTTTTTTTTTGTTGAGGTAACATTGGTTTATAACACTATTTAAATATCAGGTATACAGCATTATATTTCAATTTCTGTGTAGATTACATCATATTCACTACCCAAAGACTAATAACTGTCCATCACCACACACATTTGCCCAGTCACCCCTTTCACCCTCCTCGCTTCCCCCGCGCTTCCCTTCTGGTAGTCACCAATCTAATCTCTGTATCTATGTGTTTGTTTGTTGTTGTTGTTGTTTTCTTCTGTTTATGAGTGAGATCATATGGTAATTGACTTTCTCCATCTGACTTATTTCACTTAGCATAATATCCTCATGGTCCATCCAATGTTGTCCCAAATGTCAAGATTTCATCTTTTGTTATGGCTGAGTAGTATTCCATTTTGTATATACACCACATCTTCTTTATCCATTCATCCCTTGATGGGCACTTAGGTTGTTTCAAAGTCTTGGCTATTGTGTATACTGCTGCAATGAACATAAGGGTGCATATACTCTTATGCCTTCATGTTTTCAGGATCTTTGGATAAATACCCAGCAGTGGAATAGGTGGATTGTATGGTAGTTCTATTCTTAATTTTTTGAGGAAAAAAATTATTTTCCATAGGGACTGCATCAGTTTGCAATCCACCCAGCAGTGTATGAGAGTTCCCTTCTCTCCACATCCTCTCCAACACTTGTTGTTTCCTGTCTTGTTAATTATAGCCATTCTGATGTCGTAAGGTGTTATCTCATTGTAGTTTTGATTTGCATTTCCCTGATAGTTAATGATGTTGAACATCTTTTCATGTGCCTGTCAACCATCTGTATATTTTCTTTGGAAAAATGTCTGTTCAGATCTATGGCTTGTTAGTTTTTTTCTTGTTGAGATGTGTGAGTTCTTTATATATTTTGGATATTAATCCCTTATCAGAAATATGGTTTGCAAATATATTCTCCCAATGGTTTGGTTGTCTTTTTGTTTTGTTGATGGTTTCCTTTGCTGTGCAGAGCTTCTTAGTTTGATGTAATCCCATTTGTTTATTTTTTCTGTTGATTCCCTTGCCTGGTCAGACATGGTATTTGAAAATATGCTGCTAAGACCGATGTCAAAGAGCGTACTGCCTATGTTTTCTTCTAGAATTTACATTGTTTCAGGTCTTACATTCAAGTCTTTAATCCACTTTGAGTTAATGTTTGTGTACGGTGGAAGATAATGGTCTACTTTCATTCTTTTGCCTGTGGCTGTCCAGTTTTCCCAACACCTTTTATTGAAGAGACTACTTTCTCCACTGTATGTTCTTGGCCCCCTTGTCGAAAATTACCCATCCATAGATGTGTGGATTTATTTCTGGGCTCTTAAATGTGTTCCATTGATCTGTGTGTCCGTTTCTATCCCAGTACCATGCTGTTTTGATTACTATAGCTTTGTAATATATTTTGAAATTAAGGAGTGTGCTACCTCCAGCTTTGTTCTTTTTTCTCAGGATTCCTTTGGCTATTTGGGGTCTTTTGTTGCTCCATATAAATTTTAGGATTCTTTGTTCTATGTCTGTGAAACTTTTTTTTTTCTATGTCATTGGAACTTTGATGTGGATTGCATTGAATCTATAGATTGCTTTAGGAAGTATGGACATTTTAACTATGCTAATTATTTCAGTCCATGAGCACAGAATATCTTTCCATTTCTTTGTGTCGTCTTCGATTTCTTTTGCTTTATAGTTTTCAGTGTACAAGTCTTTCACCTCTTTCACTAAATTTATTCCTAGGTATTTTGTTCTTTTTGTTGAAAAGCCACAAATATATGGAGATTAAAGAAAATGTTACTGAACAACAATTGGGTCAATGAAGAAATCAAGGGAGAAATAAAAAAAATACCTGGAGACAAATGGAAATGAAAATACAACATGCCAAAATTTATGGGATACAGCAAAAGTGGTTCTAAGAGGGAATTTTATAGCAAACAGGCCTACCTCAATAAATAAGAAAAATCTCAAAATAAACAATCTAGCATTGCACCTAAAGGAACTGGAAAAAGAAGAACAAACAAAGCCCAAAAGCAGTAGAATGAAGGAAATAATAAAAGTCAGAGCAGAAATAAATGAGAGACTAGAAAAACCCCACAAAAAAAACAAAAAAATCAATGAAACTAAGAGCTGGTTCTTTGAAAAGATAGACAAAATTGACAAACCCTTAGCCAGACTCACCAAGAAAACAAAGAGTGAAGGCTTAAATAAATAAAATCAGAAATGAAAGAGGAGAAATTACAATGGACACCTCAGAAATACAAAAGATTATAACATAATACTATGAAAAGCTATACACCAAGAAGTTGGATAATCTAGAAGAAATGGATAAATTCTTAGAATCATACAACCTTCCAAAACTAAATCAAGAAGAAATACAGAATTTGAATACACCAATCACAAGTAAGGTGATTGAAACAGTAATCAAAAACCTCCCAAAAAATAAAAGTCCAGGACCAGACGGTTTCCCTGGTGAATTCTACCAAACATTCAAAGAAGACTTAATACCTATCCTTCTCAAACTCTTCCAAAAGGTTGAAGAGGAGGGGAAACTTCCTAATTCATTCTAAGGCCAACATTACCCTGATACTAAAACCAGACAAAGACAACACAAAAAAAGAAAATTACAGGCCAATATCACTGATGAACATTGATGCAAAAGTCCTCAACAAAGTACTAGCATATTGAATACAACAATACATTAAAAACATCACACACCATGATCAAGTGGGATTTACTGCAGAGACACAGGGATGGTTCAACATCCACAAATCAATCAATGTGATACACTACATTAACAAATGAAGAATAAAAATCACATGATCATCTTGATAGATGCAGAGAAAGCACTTGACAAGATACAGCATCTATTTATGATAACACTGATAAAATGAGTATAGAAGGAAAGTACCTCAACATAATAAAGGCCATATAGGACAAACCCACAGCTAATATCATACTCAGCAGAGAAAAACTGAAAGGTATCTTTCTCAAACAGGAACCAGACACCCACTTTCGCCACTCTCATTTAACATAGTACTGGAAGTCCCAGTCAGAGCAATCAGGCAAGAAAAAGAATAAAAGTCATCCAAATTGGAAAGGAAGAAGTGAAACTGTCACTATTTGCAGATGACATGATTTTATATATAGAAAACCCTAAAGAATGCACCAAAAATTTTTTAGAACCAGTAAATTAATACAGTAAACTTGCAGGATACAAAATCAACATGCAATAATCAGTTGCATTTCTATACACTAACAACGAAGGAGCAGAAAGAGAATCAAGGATACAGTCCCATTTATAATTTCAACAAAAAGAACAAAATACCTAGGAATAAATTTAGTGAAAGAGGTGAAAGACTTGTACACTGAAAACTATAAAGCAAAAGAAATCGAAGACGACACAAAGAAATGGAAAGATATTCTGTGCTCATGGACTGAAATAATTAGCATAGTTAAAATGTCCATACTTCCTAAAGCAATCTATAGATTCAATGCAATCCACATCAAAGTTCTATACACTAACACGTGCACTCCCCAACTCACTAAAGCAGACCCACGTACTCCACTGCAAATGCAGGGCCCTCACACATGCCCTGCACCACAAAGGCATACCCACTCGCCCCACTACAGAAGTCCCTCACACCCCACCTATGTGGGCCCACAGGTTGTCCAAGGGCTTACTGTTGGGTGGGGCCAGTCCCTAGGATGGGCCGCCTGCCCTGGCTGAGCTGCATTAAATTGGTGCTCTAGTGGGGTGGGCAGATGACTGTGCTAAGGGACCAGGGGAAGAACTCCAATGGCATCTGTCAGTGTTTCGGCATGCCTGTACTAGTTCACAATAATGGCTGCCGCCAATGTCTCAATTCCTGGGGAAGTGGTCTCACCCTGGGGAGCTCTTGCCTCTGGCCAAGATATGCCCAGAGCCTATCAAGTGAGTTTCTTTTCACAAAAGGTCTGTGCACCTTTCTTTCTGGTGATTATAGATTGCTTTCCGAAATGGGTGAATTGGTGCATGGGCCCTTTAAGAGCAGGCTTTTCTTTCCTTTATGTTCAATAGCTTTTCTGGGTGTTTTCCCCATTGTAGTTAATAGCCAGCAAAGCCAGATATTATGATGCCTGTCTCAGTTGTGCTGAGTCCAAAAGCTGCTATTGTGGCAAAGCTCTTCCACTCAGATCCCCTACTTCTCCAGGGAAGGCTGGGTACCCTAAGATTGTTCCCAGCCATGAAGCTCCATGGCTAGAATGTAGCTTTTTCCTCTCCAGAAAGGAATGTCTGCCTCTTCCACCTCAGTGAGCACTGTCCCTTGTTGTGGGGGTTCTTTTTATCCAGTTCTCAGTTTTCTCTCAGAGGTAATTGTTCCAAGAGTAGTTGTAAATTTGTTCTGTCTATGGGAGGAGGTGAGTTTAGAGTCCTCCTATGCCGCCATCTTCCCAGCCAAGTGTATGATTTGATGAGTTCTGACGAATGCACACAATGCCTATGTAAGCCCAAACCCCTCAAAGACACAGACCATTATGCTTGGCCCCAGAAAATCCCCTCAGATCCCTTCCCAGGCAATCCATGCCCGCCCCTGGAGGCAGCTACTCTTCTCATATTTTCCTCCATACACTAGTTTTCTGGTTTAAAACCTCTCCCCAGTGGACTCCAGTGGTACAAATGCCATGTTTGGCCTGGTGCACTAGGCACAGTGGTATGGAGATTCATACCTCCTGTGTGTTTGCTGGGTGTGTGCAGAGCCCTCACCCCCGGGAGGTAGACTGGAGGTGGACCCTGGTCATTCTTCTTCCTGTGAGTGACTGACCCAGAGTAGGTCTCTGGAAAGAAGCCCAACAGATGGGGCACGTCAGCAGTGGCCCCAGTGCAGGGGAGGGCTTTCATCTGAGGTCTGGCGTCCAGGTCCTGCATTATGGCTGGGAGACCCTATGTGTGGAGTGGGTGGGGCAGGCTGTGTGATGCAGGAGGACCCTGCAGGGCCAAGGTGGTACCCACTGTGCAGGGCAAGGACCTTCCGCAACCAGCCTGGTGGACCTTATCCCTTCACTATGGTAATGTTCCCGCTTTGTCCCATCCTGGTGTCTCCCAGAGATAACTACCATAGAGTTGATCATATATATGTACTACCTCTCTAAATGTACCTTACAAAGATGTTACATTAAAGGGATCATGCAGTAGATAATATTTTCCTACTATCTGCACAGTAGTCCATTACGTGGATGGACCATGTTTATTTCATTAGTCTCCGTGGTCGATATTCAGATTGTTCCTAATAACTTGATACCACAAGCCCTGCTGGTGTGACCATCCCCAAGCTTACCTCCCTGCGGGCCTGGGTCAGGAGTTCCCTGGGGTCAATACCAGAAGTAGAATTGCTGCATTAAGGGGACACATGTTACAAATTGCTCAGTAGTGTCGAATTTCTCTCAAGAGGCTGTGCCAAGTAGCACCAGGTGTTCCCAGACCCCACCTCTCCCCAGGGCAGGGCACTTCCATCTGTGTGGCCTTCTGGGTCTCATGGCAAGTCCTTGACCCTCCTCCTGGCTCAGCTTCCACCCAGCCTTCTCTGGAGCTGCCCGCCTTCCCAGCTCCTCTGTCTGGAGCCCCAGGAGCCTCGTGTGCAACTTTTATCCAGAGACAAAGCTCTTCTTTCCAGAAGGATTGGTCTCCCTTCCAGGGGCTTCTAGGCCTTCCATCATCTGAGAGTTGGTGGGCAATGGGACTGGACGTGGGAAGTACAGCTCCCTACAAGCTGTTTTAGTCCTTCCTGTGGCTGCATTTTCCTGCTGTGGTGGTTACTGTTGGAGGAGTTCGCATGGAGGGTGCTGGGAATCAGAAGGAGCAGCTGTCTGGACAAAGCAAAATCCTTAGACTCCAAGTCTCTTCTGCTCAAAACTCTGAAAGCACGCCCTGCCTTCCACTTGTGGAGACTTTCCAGAGCTAACAAGACCTCCGTGAGAGCGGCAGGCCCTAGGGACAGAGGGAGCCCTGCTGGAGAGGTGGAGTGGCCACTGAGTGAGCGGGGCTGGAGGGC
Source organism: Tapirus indicus (assembly GCA_031878705.1). NCBI lineage: Eukaryota > Metazoa > Chordata > Mammalia > Perissodactyla > Tapiridae > Tapirus > Tapirus indicus. The sequence continues at coordinate 81,580,379 of CM062921.1, forward strand.
AGCAGGAGACACAGGCTGGAAGGAAGGGCATGTAGGCAGCGGGGCAGCCTTTGTTTTACCTGTGGGCTCCCCTTTTTTTAAAATGTTTGAAAGTCTAACAAAACATGTCTGCAGGCCAGCTTCAGCCCACAGCCCAGGAATCTATCTTCTTCAAGGCTGGGAATTTCCAAACTTTGCCTTGATCAGATGGGTGCTGCAGGAAGACCTGAAGCAGGAGGAATCAGGACTGCCAGGTCCAAGGTCGTGCTGCCGTTCCTGACAATTGTCCTCGAGTTGATTGACCTTGGGGAAATCAAGCATCTGGGATTGGAATTAGCCAGGCCTGGGCCAGGAGACAGCAGTGGGGGCTAATGACCTTGGGCTTGCAGCAGGAAGACCTGCATGTTATCCTGGCTAACTCCCCAGGCCCAGGCGCACTAGCTGCCCTCTCTGCATCCCCTGGTATTTTCTTCAGGGGCAGGGATGTGCCAGGGAAGCCCCAGCAGCCTGGCGATGGGCTAGGGCCCAGAACTGCACCTTAGCATGTTAATGTCTCCCGTGGTTTGCTGAGTGTGGTCCATGAAGGGTCAGGAAGAAGCAGGGGAAGAGCAATCACCTCCAGGCTTCTGGAATTGCAGTTAAGACAGGATTTCACCTTCCATGGGGGGTACCCCTGTGCAGGATCCTGGACTCCTTGCTTGCCTCCCCTGAGTCCCAGCCCTGCTCCTGGGGCCTCCAGCCTGGAGGAAGAAAGACCCCCAAGTGTTCACGAAGCCCCACAGGCACCCAGGCCTGGGTGCCCACCTCAGACATGAGGCAGGGCTGTCTTCAGCCTGTGTTGTCTAGACTCCCTCTCCCGTTATGAAGGAGGGCCTGGTGGAGAGTATAGCCTGCACCCCTTACGTGGACCAGAGGATTTCAGGGTCAGAAAGCCATGGCTGGGTTTCCCTTATGCATGGGACAAGGCTGGGTCCTTCTAGTTGCTCAGTGGGTCAGGGGCTATGATTAGGGGAACCCCGAGTGCTTAGAACCCAGCCCAGCCGCCTCAGAGTGAAGCCTCTGCAACACCAGGTGAGAATGTGGCCCGTGGGGCCCACAGATCATGGTTCAGACAGAGCTGCTTCCTCATAGTAACACCCTGGGAATTCCATTTTGGGGGTGGCCTGCCATACTTGTGAGATCGCGGGAGGACAGTAGTCAGACCCTCCTCACACAGATCTTTGGATGTTGCTTTTGCAGAAATCTATGAACTTTGGTTTTCTGAATCTGGTCTGAATGAAAAAAACAAGAATGAATATCTTTGCAGATATGAGTTGGATGATGTCAATGTCTTCAGTAAGTAGCCCCATGGGTGCCTCAAAGTCACAGATTTCCCACACCGGGCTGCGTTCCCCAAAGCCAGATAAGCCATCAAAGCCCTTACTGACCATTTGCTGTAGACGCTGTGGGGATAGAGGTGGCACGGATGAGTGGAGGAGGGACCTAGCTGAGAAGCCAGGAAGTCGACAACCCCCAGCACCACAAGCATCTTGCAGCAGGGCTTTCCCTGCCGGGGCTGGGTGTGGGTGCAGGGTCTGCCCTCAAGCTTCATCCCCCTCCCTTTCCTTAGCTCTCAGTCCCCCTGAGACCCGAGGGCACAGATCCCGCGGGTCTGCTGGTGGGAAGTGGAGGCAGCGCTGGGCATCTGACGCCATGCCAGGTGCACTGGTAGCTTCCCCAGGAAGGTGTGTCCACCTGGGATTGAGAGACATGCCTACTGCCGACCTGGGTCCTGGAATCCTGCCTCAGGCACACGGTACCTGTGTGCCCTTGACCCACAGAGTGTTCCATTCTCAGCCTCTGCTTTCCCTACTGTAAAGTGGGGCCACCATGGCACCTGCACTAACTCAGTTCTAGCACATCTGTAGACCTAGTATTTGGAAATACTCAAGCATCAGGTGAACTCCCATGAAGGCTGAGTGGCCTGAGGTGGGGCAGGCAGATATTATACCCTCAGCGCTGAGGTGGGTGTGACCTCCCCGCAGAGTGCCTGGGGAACAGTTGGACTTTCTGCCTTCTCCTCGGTCTCCCAGTTAGCCCCTGGACACCTTCATTTGAACTGATCTTACCTCATGTTCAGTGACTTCTTCCAGGGCCATCTGGTCAACCCGGAGCAACTCCTCTGCCCCAGCACACTTCTAGGCCGTCTCTCCTTCTTTCCATGGGTGCCTAGAATGGGGCAGGGCACTGTCATTGCCACATTCCCCCACTGCAGAGTTGTGTAGACGGCCTCAGGGAATTAGATTTCCCTTGTCTATACTTTCTCAGGAGAGGCTTAGGGACTGAGTAACTCCCTTAATGGAGAGCTAATGTGTAGTGAGCACTGACGACATCAGGTACTGTGCTAAGTGCCTTCCATACACTATCCCAACTAATTCTCAGAAGAGACCTATTGTTACCCCTTTGTGTGGATCTGGAACCAGAAGCAGGGATGATTAAAGGGTTTGCCTAAGGCCACGAGCTGGTGCAGGAAGAGCTGGAAGGTAGCCACAGGTAATCTGATTGCCCAGTCTGGCCTTCTGCCTTGTGAGATGACGCTTCTCGAGGAAGGTTGGACACCACCCGTCCCCCAAGTAGTGTGTTCTGGATGCTTCTTCTGTGGGCTCTGGCTGTCCAGCTCTCCCACCCTGGAGATCCCGGTGTTTCTGTCTGAGGTGGCCCAGTGCCAAGCTCTCACACAGGAGAGCCCCTCCCACAGTCCTGGGCCCCTCTGCTGACGGCCACTCTGCCCCCAGTCAGAGGCTGGCCGGAAGAGGCCGAGCAGGGCTGTTCATTGCCAGGAGCTCTGATGCACTGGGGAGGATTGACTCGGTTGTTTTTTATTACATTTCCTCTGATTAAAACCCCTGGGAACACATTTTAGAAGATAGAAGCATAGAGGAGAAAAATTTTAAATCACTGTTTCTATACGTTTTATATTGTCTGTCTTTAGTGTGTATGTTTTTATATTTTAAGAAATCTTTAAAATAAGGCAACTGTGGTATTGGGTTTAATCAGCTAATATTGGTTTGAAAAGTCCTCTCTAGCCCCCATGCTTTGCTGGGCCCTCGCTGTGCCGGGTGCCTGCCATCCCCACGTTCTCCCTGCTCTGGCCTGTGAACACCCTACTGGAAAGTCATTGCATTTCCTTCGGACTTTTTTCCCACTTAATCCCAAGCATCCGACCCCTCAGATGCCAATCCTGTCCCCTAACCATACTTGGCGATTAGTTTTCTTTGTCAGCACCAATGAAGGAGTAACGCAGTTCAGAAGTTCATAGCTAGTCTGACAGCAGAGTTAGAGCCAAAGAGCTGGGCCACGAGGAAATGAGCGTTCTCTGGGGCCTAGCCCTGACCTGTGGCCACAGTTCAGGTTATCAGAAGAGTTTGGGCTCAGCACCGAGAAGGCTCCACAGCTGCAAGTCATGGAACTGTGTTGAGCCTGGTGAGTGCCATCTCCACACAGAAAAACAGAAAGCAAGAACAAAGCAAGCCCCTGTTCCCTCCTCAGGCTCCCCTGTCTCAGTAAGTGGCACCACCATCCACCCAGTCGCTCTGGTCAAAAACCTGCATGTCATCCTCGATTCCTCTTTGCTTTCATGTCCACAGCCAGTCCACTGGCAAGTCCTGTTGCGTCTGTGTCCAGAACATATCCAGGTCTGGGCAGCCCCTCAACCGATTCATTGTACTTAGAATAAAACCCGAACCCCTTCCCAGGGCCCACAAGGCCCGGCCACCTCTCCTCTCTCACTCCTCTCCTCCTCAGCAGTCTCAGGTAGTTATGCCTCAGGGCCTTGGCACGTGCCCTCCCACAGCCCAGAACACCCTTCCCCCGGATCTCTCCCTGGCTTCCCCTTCCTCTGGTTTCAGCTCCAGGATCGTCTCCTCAGAGAGACCTTATTTGAATGGAAATTTTCAATAATATACCAAAGGAGCAAAAACTGTGTAATGACCTGGAAGCAGCCTTCACCTGCTCTCAGTAGTCATCAACTCTGGCCAATCTGGTTTGGTTGATACCCTCGCCATCGATTATTTTGAAGCAAATCCCAGACAAGTAGCATTTCATGTATAAATAATGCAGTTTTTCTAAAAGAGAGAAATTGTCTCTCCAACAGGCAGGATAGGTCACCCATTCCTAAGCAGCTGTCCCCTCCCCTCCATTCTCTGGCCCCTCCCTTGTCTGGTGATGTCACGGTACTTTTCACTCTCTGGCATTCATTTTGTTCATTGTTTGTTATTTCATTGCCTGTCTCCCTCTCCAGTCCCTCACACGTAAGGCCCTTGAGAGCAGGGACTCTGCCTGCCTCGTTCCCATTAAACCCCAGAGCATGGCCCAGTGCCTGGTGTGTGGTAGGAGCACCGTGTTATCTGCAAATTGTAGCAGGCCGATAAGAGAAGCTGGCATCTGCCCAAGTGTTAGCTCTGCCCGCCAAGGGCAGGGAAAGGGGAGAGGTGGATGGATGGACATGTGCACTGACATTAATCTCGTGTGATTTTCTTTTAGATAAAACGCCCACCTCTGTGACAAATGGAGACTTAATTTGCCCAGGACATCGATTTGAGAAGGCCAAACAGTAAGTGCCCCAGGTCAGGGGCCACATGGGCAGTTTTTGCCCCCATGAAGTGTCCATAATGTGGGATGCCACCTCTGCTGGGGCAGATGCGGGTCTCCAGGAAGACTCAGGGCATCTATCATACCTGCCCTTGTTGGTGGTCCCAGGGATCTGCCTAGCTGATCAGCATCTGCTGTGGCCCGCGATATGCTGAGGTGATCAGAGATCTGCTGTGGCCCGAAAAGTGCTGACGAGGGCGGGATGCAGGAGTTGATGGGCCCCAGGGATGGTTCCTTTGCTCAGGGTAGCCTTTCGGACCTACGCCAACATACTCTATAAATACAGAAGAGTCAGGATCATGACACATTCCTGGTCAATTAGCCCATGGCCACGAGGACCTCATGCAGGGCTCCTCACTCTCTGATCAGCCTTCATTGCAGAGTTTGACCTCGTAATGCTTCGGGTGGACTCTCCTTACCCATACTGTCTGTGCTCTGGTGGTCAAAATGCCTGCTGTTCAAAGTCATTACAGTGCAACCTATGGGCTACAGTTGAATCAAGTGCAAGAACTGTGTTTGTTTGGGTTGGTTGTCACCGTCTGCCCTTTCTGTGCTTTAGGAAGGTCGTTGTTGATTACAGTGTGAACGATGGCGTCAGCTTCAGGAATTTACCATTGACAATCACCAGTGAGGACTGTGTGAGTGCCATGGTGTGGTGGCAGTGGAGCTGCTCCACTGGAGGGAGAGACACCCGGGGGATCAGGAGTGGGGAACAACAACTCCAGGCAGGCCAGCAAGTAGCTTGTGCAGGCAGGCACCTCGGGCAGCGTCTCACAACCACCCCAGACCCTTAGCCCTTCATCGGGCAGCTGGCCCCCACTCAGACTTGGGAAGTGCCCTGGGAGTGCCCTACAGGAGCACCAGGAGTGCAGCCAGCGGGCCAGGCATTGGAGAACCTCTGCTGTCTGTGAACCAGGTGTCACTGAAGGCATGTGGAAGGGACCAGTTAGAGCTCTAAGCCAACCCCAGAAACGGTGCTGAGGCTCTACCCACGCTGTCTCTCACCCTGCCACCTCCCTGACCCGGGTCCAGTGGGGACGTCGGGGCTCCATCCTGGATTCCAGCTGGGCCGAGTAGGAGAGGCTGGAGGGTGTGTGCTAGGAGCCAGAGTGCAGGGCCTCTGGGGCTCCCAGGCCCTCCAGATCAGGATCCCAGGCACAGGGGATCTGGAGGTGGGACCAGCTGTGGCCCTGCACAGCCAGGGGGTGTTTCCACTGCACTGGTGACCAAGCTGCTGGTACAGCTCTGAAGCCACTCATGACCATCACAGCCCCTGCCCCCAAGCCTGCTTGGGGATCACCTGCTGTCGTTTTGCAGATGTCATCAGCCTGCCTTCTGCCTCTCCTCCTTTCCCCTGCTCCTCAGCTGTCCCTCTGTGCTGACTCTCTCTGACCTCTGCAGGAAGTGTCTCCTCTGTTGGTGGGGAAGCTGTCAGAGCTGTGGGGAGGGGCTGGGGGCTCAGCTCAGGGAGAGGCACCTGGGAATGGAGTGCTCCTCCCCAGGAGCCCACTTTTCAGAGCTTGACATCATCCGGGCACCTTAGCCCAGGGCAGCGTGACTTGGGTGACAGAGAGCATTAGGCTAGAGAAGAGGTGTGCCTGGGAGGAGGGACGCCTGCACCTATTGCCACCACCGTGTGTCCACGGCCAGCTTGTGAGGGTCCCAGCAGTGGTGACGGTCCTCCATCTGTGTCTGTCTTCACTTGTCCCCGGACATCCACTCACTGGTCAGCAACGGAACTGACGCATTTGCCCATCAGGAGTCCCACTAACTGGCAGCCCGCCCTTCAACAGGCACATTTAGAAAGAAGTCAGGGGCGCCTGTGACTCCGGGTCAGCACAGCAGCATCACCGTCAGCCTGGGCTTTGCCTCTCCTTTCAGCGCCCAGTTTCCTGGGCACAGGCTCTCTCTTCCCCACTCTCCCTCTCCTGCTTCTCTGAGAGCAGAGACCTGGTCTAGTGAAGGGCTGCGCAGCGTGCACGTCCACAGCTGCAGCACCCTTTCCCATGGTTATGAAGAACAAGAGAATAGCCCCCATTCCTTAAGCCCCCACGTGGACCTGGCCTGTCCCGGATTTTCTGTAAATGCTCAGACCTCACAAGTGCTCATTCATTTCCTCATTACAGAGGAGCAACCAGGCTCAGAGAGATTGAGTCACTTTGCCCAAGGTTACAGAGCCCAGAAGTGGGGAGAGAGGCGATGGGGAGCTGGGCCCATGGTTCCTGCCTCTGCTCTTGTACCCCCACCTCTCAGTGGTCCCTGCAGCCCCTCCTCAGCCATCTGGGCATCTGTAGCTTTTTGTGGTCCTCACAACACCCCTATACTGTTGGACGAGATGTCCAGTGAGGGCTTGGATGGTCATACCACAGAAGATTCTGGAATACCTTGACAGCCTGCTGGGCCAGAGACTCTGTGCAGAGCAAGCGGTGGGGTTGGTGGCCCAGGGTTCCACAGTGGCTCTCTGGGTACTGGCCCTGGCTTCCTGGTCCTGCTGTGGTCCCTCGACATAGGGCAACCTGAGGAGAAGTAGGAGCGGGCAGACGAGTATGTCTGGTGTGGGGTGCCAGCTGATCAGCATCTGGGAAGAGGCCACCCAGGGCCACCCAATCCTCTGCCACATGTGCTTTCTGCAGAAATCGACAACGACCATCACACAGAAGAGGACCCCAGTGCCCACGACCGTCACACAGAAGAGGACCCCGGTGCCCACGACCATCACACAGAAGACAACTCCGGTGCCCACAACCGTCACATGGAACACGACGCCGGTGCCCACGACCATCACATGGAAGACAATCCCTGTGTCCACCACCATCACATGGCCGTGGGCACCCAGGACCGTCACATGGAAGTGGACACCTGTGCCATGGACTATCCCATGGAAATGGACGCCCAGGACCGTCCCATGGAAGTGGACGCCAAGGACCGTCCCATGGAAGTGGACGCCCAGGACTGTTACCTGGAAGACGGCCCCAGTGCCCACAACCGTCACACGGGAGACGACGCCGGTGCCCACGACCGTCACCCAGAAGACGACCCCGGTGCCCAGGACCATCACCCAGAGGACGATGCCAGTGTCCAGGACCATCACACGGATGACGCCACCGGTGCCCACGACCGTCACACAGAAGACGACGCCAGTGCCCACAACCACCACCCGGAAGACGACCCAATTGCCCACGACCACCACCCGGAAGACGACACCGGTGCCCACGACCACCACCCGGAAGACGACCCGATTGCCCATGACCACAACGCGGAAGATGACCCAGGTGCCCACAACCGTGACCCAGAAGACGACGCCAGTGCCCACGACCACCACACAGAAGACGACCCGATTGCCCACGACCACCACCCGGAAGACGACCCGATTGCCCACGACCACCACACGGAAGACGACGCCGGTGCCCAAGACCACCACACGGAAGACGACCCGATTGCCCACGACCACCACACGGAAGACGACACCGGCGCCCACGACCACCACCCGGAAGACGACCCGATTGCCCACGACCACCACCCGGAAGACGACCCTGGTGCCCATGACCACCACCCGGAAGACGATGCCAGTGCCCACGACCACCACCCGGAAGACGACCCGATTGCCCACGACCACCACCCGGAAGACGACACGATTGCCCACGACCACCACCCGGAAGACGACCCGATTGCCCACGACCACCACCCGGAAGACGACGACGGCGCCCACGACCACCACCCGGAAGACGACGACGGCGCCCACGACCACCACATGGAAGACGACGCCAGCACCCACGACGCCAGCGCCCACAACCACCACCAGGAAGACGACCCGATTGCCCACGACCACCACCCGGGAGACGACCCGATTGCCCACAACCACCACCCGGAAGACGACGCCGGCGCCCACAACCGTCACCCGGAAGACGACGCCACTGCCCATGACCGTTACGCAGAAGACGACCCCAGTGCCCACAGTGGTCCCACAGAGCCTGACCCCTGGCAGCCCTCTCTTCTTCCCTGTGCTCATCCCTGCCCTGCTTATATTCCCAGTGCTGATCTGGTGCATCTGGTGCTGGAGGAGGGTGAGTGACCCCTGCCCACACAGCCCTGTGACCTAGGCCTGCGCGAATCCCTGAGCGACCCCGACGTCGGCCTGCCCCATGGTCCTGCCTGTGGGCAGGTTCCCATCAGCTCTGAGATTGTCACCTGAGCAACAGAGGCACAGACTCTGTCCTTCATGCCCGAGCACAGACACAGCCTGGGCTTCTAAGGAGCCTCCTGCCTCATGTTTGCCTCAGGGAGGTGGCCTACTGGCTGCCCTGGCCCCTGGGGACAGGTGACCCCAGGCCCCAGAGACGAGGGCTGCCTCACAGAAGCCAGGCTTCTGGAGGACTCAGGTGGACCAGAGGCCGGGGAAGGCCTCTGCTGTTGAGGGAAGAAGAGGTCTGCAGGAGGCACAGGTGGCCCCAAAGGGAGATTGACGCTGGCCAGGAGGATTCAGAACCTTGGAAAACCAGAAGGCACATCTCTAGTGCCTTCTGTCAGTCCTTTCTCAGTCATTACTAAGGACCAGGATGTGCTGAGTGCCACGCTGGGCACAGAGGGACAGAAGTGAGGTGGCCACCATCCTTGCCCACAGGAGCTCACAGTCTAGTATCTGGTCTGGCATTGGTGCCTGGGGGTTATTTAGGGTAACATGTCAACCTTCACAGGGTGTGGCAAGTGCCCTGTGTAACCAGAGCAAGAGCAAAGGACAGAGACTGGCCGGGGGGAGGGAGGGACGGCAGAGGCTCTGGCTAGCTGGGTTTGCAAGGACACATTGCAAAGAGCTGGATGGAGAGAGAGGAAGAAGCAGAGGTGTGAAAGGACTGAGCAAACCAGCAAGAAGCAAGCCTGTCTGATTTCTGCAAAGGGGAAGCAGCGAGGAGAGAAAGCCCAGGGGTGGGGGGACTGTCATCCCTGAGGGCTGGGAGGCCAGGGAGGGCTGCAGGGCATGGGGAGGAAAGAGGGAGGAGGACGGAAGTGGGGAGTGTTCTCTTGTCTTCATACGAGGAAAAGGACCAGGTGGGGTGTCTCTACCAGGGACCAGGACCTTAGTCTGCTGTCTCCCCGTCCACCCTCCAGGGAGGTACCGATTCCCCTTTGATAACCAAGGAGTCGGCGGCTCAGGGAGGTGGAGCCTGTTGCCCGCAGACCACAGGCAGTGGGCGCCCAGATTGACAGCCCAAAGCCCATGTTCTGTGCCTCTGCTGCACGGCAGGGTCCCGTCCTGTCTGTATGGCTGAGCCCGAGCCCTCCACACTCCTTCCAGCCTGTGTTTATATCTCTTTAACATTCTAGACCGTCAAGGAGCCACCACCAGTGCAGAAACCAGAAAAGGTAGGGGTCCTGATGCTGTCAGCATGCCTGATGCGCACACTGACCTTCCCAAAGAGGCCTGCTTCAACCTGTGGGGGTATTTCCACTCCCGCCCACCAGCTCCCAATACCTGGTTAGAGAGAGCTGGCAGAAAGAAGAGGGTGACAGAGGAGCAGGGAGGGGACCTGGGGAGGATGTGGGACTCACAAAATCTCACCCAGACAACACCCCTCCAGTGCTCCCAACCCAGCCTGACCCAGGGCCTTTGTCACTGAGTTAGCAACTTGGGGCAGCCTGTTTCAGCAACTGCTAGGATCCCTACTGAAATAAATGGGGCTTTTTGGTCAATTCCCAAATGACTGTTTATAGGATGGTCCTTTGGAGGACTCAGATGAGCTTTTGGAAGAGGAGTCTCAGGTTTCAGGGACCTGGTCACCTCAGGGTCTCATATATATTGGGCTCCATTTCCTTGGTCTTCATCCCTGTCCCCTGGCAGGGTGAAGTGCCTGGCTGGGGTTGGGACTGCAAGGCTGAGGATGGTGAGAGAGTCTTACCCGGCGTTGAGCTGTGTGGGGGCCCAGCGTAGGTGAGCACAGGGACTAAGGTGCAGGTGAGCAGCCTGTGGTTCGCCTGTGCAGAGCCCAAACCAGGTCCATAAGAAGTATTTAGAGCTGGGACCCAGGATCCCGAGGCAGGGGGGATGGGCCTGGGATCTGGTGGGCCTCCCTGCCCGGGGCTGGCCTCTGCGCTGGGTGCAGTGTGGCCTGGGGAGACTGGATCTGCCTGAGGAAGATGAATACAGCCCTGTCACCTGGAAATGCTTGCAGCCCTGATAGCCCCCCATGACTTTGCACAGCCTCACACCAGGCTTCTCCAACAAGGGTGGCCTCCGGGAAACTGAGGGGACAGGATAGAGTTTGTGGGCCTTTTGGGGACAGCCATTTTTGCAAACCAAAAGGAGTTTGCTTGTTTTTCACTTGGGGGCCACTCTCCTATGCTGCAGGATGATACTGCTTTGTCTCTGAACTCTCCAGCAGACATTTTCTGAGTGGCCAGTACCTGACAGGTGCTGGGGCAATAGATGTCATGTGTCTGCACCTGAGGAGCTACCAGACCAGGAAGGAGACAGTGTTTTCTCTTCCTAGGAGCCAGAGTCATGCCCCACAGTGATTGTCCCTTGTTGTGGGTGCCAACAAGACAGGATAAGACGGATGGAGGTGAGAGGGACCCTTAGGGAGGGGTTGTGACCCCCAGGCTGGGGTTGTGGGAGGAGGGGGCAGCCGGTTCATGCCACACAGGCCTGGCCCCAAAGTCATGGCTTGGGTGGAGATGAGCTCTGTGGACAAAGGACTTTGATTGCTTGGTGCCAGAGAAAAACCCGAGGCCTTCTCGACGCTGGAGGCCAGGGAAGGGGAAAAGTATGAGGGCTCACGCTCCACAACCACGAGGAGGGTCCTAGCATGGAGTCTCCCCCTTGGGAAGGGCCCAGGTTTCTGGACGTTGGTGGCTGGCTCACAGCCGGCCAGTCCCTGGTCCTCTGAGGTTGTCATCAGCTCCAGGCTTGGCTTGGGTTTCACTGGCCACCAGGTAGATGACTGAAGACAAACTACATCACAAACAGGCCTGTGCAGGTCACAACAGAAAAGGAAAGTTCTGAGCCAGGTTCTTACCACCGTTAAAACTACCCAGAAATGGCAGTGACTCCTGCTGCCCTTGCAGACGTTCCCTCAGCAGTGAGGGAAAGAGCCAGCTGCATTGTCCTTGTGGCCCACTGAGATGGGGAGACACACATGGCACGGAGGGAGGGGACCTGAAGGAAAGGTCCTTCCCCGGGAGGTGCTGTGGTCCCACCCTGGTGAGGGAGAACCCAGCCCAGGAGGGGGGTGAGAGATGACAGAGATCGGGAGGGCCCAGGGTGGACGATGTGAGGAGAAAAGAACCCCACAGTCTCTGCCCAGCTTTGCCTTCCTCCTGCCTGGTCCTGCCTCTGTCCCTGTCGGATCTACTGTTCCTCCTCGGGGCCTCAGATGGGAGCTGGAGAGCCAGGCCTGCCTGTCCCCTAATGGTCAGTGTGGCGGCACAGAGAAGCCAAAGCACACCTTCCAGAGAGGGAGGAAGCCGCCTGCCAGGGCACCCCACCCCCACCCCGCCAGGACCGAGGGGCCTGAACTGCGGGGACCTCTTGCCATGATGCCACCCAGCCCTGGGTCCAGGGCCACTTTCTGATCTGTTCTCTGCCTTTCCCTTCATGCTCCCTCTCCCACACCCCACCCCTGTGTAATGAAACTGCCACCCAAGCAGTGCATGTGTCCTCTTCCCTACCTTCTCCTTATGCCCCCAAATGAGGCCCTCTTCTCCCCTTCTTTGGCTCCTGCCCAGGTCCCCCATGCCCACCTCACGTTTCCGCTTTAGGACCTCTCCTTGGCCAACACATATCTCCTGCAACCTCTGAACTTTTCCTCTAAGGAAGCCCCTGACTTCTCCTCCTGCACCAAAAATAGTGATTTGTCCCAGATTCCAAAACACTCTGTGTCCCACAGTGAGCACCCCTGCCCAAAACACACGAGGCACCAGACACCCTCCCCCGGGTGGAGGCTGCAGTGCTGTCTCAGTGAGTCCGTTGGGACAGAGCCCCCAGGAGCCGTTGGGAGGTTGAGGGGACAGCACCCCTCTGGAGACAGCATCCATGCCTATAGCTTCCTCACAGCCACATCTGCCTTTCAGGGCAAACTGGATACCTTGTGTGACTTTGTGCAAAGCTGCAACCAGGTGCCATTGATGTGGTGTCAGCCCAGGGACAAGGTAAGCAGGGGAGAGGCATGCTCCCCGTGCGGGAGGGACCTTTTATTTTTACCCTTGACAGTTGTCCTCTGGGACTGTGTGTCATCTGTGAAGGAGGAACGGCCACGACATGGAGACATGGTGCCCATGAGCCTCCCAGGCCCATTCTAGACACGACACCCATGCGTTTCCTTTGCATTGTCATCTCAAGAAAGTCGGGAGGTTTCTTATCTGGAGCAATACCCAGCACTTCCAAACTTTAGTAGAAAGGGCTGGAGAGGAAGGCAAGCCAGTGAGGGCTATTGGCCTCCCAGTGCATCATCCCTCCCCACTGCTCACCCAACCCTGTGGGTCTGCTGGCTCCACCCCCTCCACTGAGACTCTCCTGGGCCGGTCAAGCAGGTGCCAGGAGTGGTGGAGAGCATGGTGACACCCTCCCCAATACTGTCTGGCAAACACTGACTGGTTTTACCGGGTATAAAGGTTCTCTCCTGTGTTATTGCCTGTGACAACAGAGAGAAGCCAAATTGTTACAGATGTCACCTTGGAATTTAGTAAGACTGATGGCTAATTTTTGTAACTTTATTTTTTTGTAGAGGTCACATTGGTTTATAACATTATATAAATTTCAGGTGTACCTCATTACATTTTGATTTCTGTGTAGACTACATCTTGTTTGCCACCCAAAGACCAGTTACCATCCATCAGGGTATACATGTGCCCTCTTACTCCTTTTGTCCTCCCTCTCCCTTCTTCCCCTCTGACAACCACCAATCTAATCTCTGAATCTATGTGTGTGTTTGCTGCTGTTGTTTTTATCTTCTACTTATGAGTGAAAATGACTTTCTCCCTCTGACTTTTTTCCACTTAGCAGAATACTCTCAAGGTCCACCCATGTTGTCGCAAATGGCAAGATTTCATCCTTTTTATGGCTGAGTGGTATTCCATTCTGTATATATACCACATCTTCTTTATCCATTCATCCATTGATGGGCACTTAGGTAGTTTCCAAGTCTTGGCTATACTGAATAATGCTGCAGTGAACATAGGAGTGCAAATATCTTTTTGAATTAGTGTTTTCATGTTCTTTGGATAAATACCCAGAAGTGGAATAGCTGGATCACATGGTAGTTCTAGTCTTAATTTTTTGAGGAATCTCCGTACCGTTTTCCATCGTGGCTGCACCAGTTTGCATTCCCACCAGCAGTGTATGAGGGTTCCTTTTCTCCACATCCTCTGCAACACTTGTTGTTTCTAGTCTTGTTGATTATAGCTATCCTGACTGGCCTGAGGTGATATCTCATTGTAGTTTTGATTTGCATTTCCCTGATAATTAGTGATGTTGAACATCTTTTCATGTGCCTGTTGGCCATCTGTATATCTTCTTTAGAAAAGTGTCTGTTCAGATCCTTTGTCCATTTTTTACTTGGGTTGTTTTTTTGTGGTTGAGTTGTATGAGTTCTTTATATATTTTGGATTTTTAACCCCTTATCAGATAAGTGGTTTGCAAATATCTTCTCCCACTTGTTAGGTTGTCTTTTCATTTTGTTGGTGGTTTTCTTTGCTGTGCAGAAGCTTTTTAGTCTGATGTAATCCCATTTGTTTATTTTTTCTTTTGTTTCCCTTGCCTGAGTAGACATGCTATTTGAAAAGATACTGCTAAGACCAATGTCAAAGAGTGTACTGCCTATATTTTCTTCTAAGACGTTTATGGCTTCAGGTCTTACCTTCAACTCTTTAATCCATTTTGGGTTAATTTTTGTGTATGGTGTGAGATAATGGTCTGCTTTCATTCTTTTGCATGTGTCTGTCCAGTCTTCCCAGCACCATTTATTGAAGAGACTTTCCTTTCTCCATTGTATGTTGTTGGCCTCCTTGTCAAAAACTAGCTGTCCATAGATGTGTGGGTTTATTTCTGGGCTCTCAGTTCTGTCCCATTGATCTGTGTGTCTGTTTTTGTGCCAGTACCATGCTGTTTTGAATACTACAGCTTTGTAGTACATTTTGAAGTCAGGGACTGTGATGCCTCCAGCTTTGTTCTCTTTTCTCAGGATTGCTTTGGCTACTTGTGTCTTATGTTGTTCCGTGTAAATTTTAGGATTCTTTGTTCCATTACTTTGAAAATGTCATTGGGATTTTGATAGGGATTGCATTGAATCTGTATTGCAGATACATGCATTGAATCTTTAGGAAGTATGGACATTTTAACTATGTTAATTCTTACAACCCATGAGCGTGGCCTATCTTTCCATTTCTTTATGTCTTCTTCGATTTCTTTTTGACGGCTAATTTTTATTGAGTCCTTCCCATGGGCCAGTTGCTAGCCTAAGTACTTTACAGGTTTGCCCTCTTTGCATCCTCCCAGTACCTGTACATGTAGGGACTACTACCAACCTGGTGTTACCAGGGGTGGAGCTGACGCCTGGTGGACGTGGGTCCCCTGCCCGCTCCTCTGCCCCCATCTCATTTGACCTTGTCCCTCCCAACCATCGTCCTGGAGACTCAAGTATTGTAGGATTTCTGTTGGGTACCCCAGTATTCCAGTAGGTGCAGGACTTCTGGCTCCTTCTCTTTAACCTTTCAGTGTACTGGTCCCAGGCTTTAAAGTGAATCGTGGACTAAAGAGACTGGGGTGTCAGCTGGGACCTGCTGTCTCTGCAGACCAGAGTTGACCCCAACCCCAGTCCTGAGTGTGCAGTGCCAGACACCCAGCCCAGGCTGCCGGGGACACATTATCCAGTACTGGCCTCTTGACCTTGCTTCTTGAGCCACAGGCTCCCTGAGTGAGAAGGCGATTTGGAGCTGCTAGAGGAGAGAGCACATCGCAGTGGGAGCCCCTAGGAGACCAGGCTTGGGGGGACTCAGCTCAGCAGGGGCCAGGTGAGCGGGGGCAGAAGGCGCTGGTCAGATGTCCTACCCAGGACAGACATCGGCCATTCACCCCCTCACTGCAGGTCACCTTGCGTGCCCCACAACCCTCTTCCAGTAGCTCTCCGATTCAGAACCTCACCCAGGCCCCCTTCACCAGGCTGTGCTGCAAAACGGAAGCAACAGGGGAGGAGGTATTCCTGGCAGAACTAGTGCACAGACTGTCTCCCCTCCATCTGAGCCCCGACCTACAGGGGAGGTTGTTTCCAAATTCCTCATCCTGAATTGGACTTGCACTCAGGCCCAGGGCCATGAAAGAGCTCGGGAAGTTAACAGACCTTTCGCATGCAATGGCATTGTCTTAACGGGGCTGCTGCCTTCTAAAACCTCATTTAGTTGCTTGTTTCAGTAAATCCACAGCACATAATAATGCAGGAAATTCTCTAAGACTCAGTTGACCAAAAAACTCAGCATTTTTGTAGCAGAAGCAGTCAGTCTTGTTTACTGTAAAGTCATGTAAAATGACCTTGTCTCTCTGCCCCAGCGCCTTCAAGTCCCCAGAGGAGTTTTTCTGATCCTCTTCCGTTCCAGACCATCTCTCCCTACATGCACATACAAGTGACGCAGCAGCCCTCAGTCTAGTTTCTTAATCTTGAGCCAAACCCTGACTCCCATCCTGATTCTCTTCCTCCATTGCCTCATCCCAGGGCAGCCCATTAGTTCATGGAGAACGGTTCTCCTAGATCCGTCAGGAAAATCGGGCCAGTAATGGGAAACCTTGCCCTCTCTCACTGAATGTGATGCTGACAGTACTGTGACTGTCTTCCAGTGAGTATAATCTGAGTGCCCACCCCTGCGTGAGGCCCTTGACGAACAGGATCTCATTTCATTCTCACAGCAACAGCTGCCCTTTATCCAGAGCTTACAGGTGGCCAGACAGTGTTCTGAGTACTTTACACAAACTGAAGCTTTGCTTCCTGGCAACAGCTCTATGGAGGAGGAAGCTGAGGCCCTACAGAGTTAAGTCACCAGCCCAAAATCGCACAGACTTGAAGCAGTAGGGCCACAGCAACAGCCTGGCGCCCGGCCCCTCACCGTGTACTTGGAGGCCTCTCTGTCCTGCAAGGAGGTCACTGCTCTGCATTTAGCAGCTGTGGAAACCAAGGCTCTGATGTTTAGTGATGGGCTCAACATGACTGGGTTATGGAGGGGTGCAGCAAGACTGTGAACGACCCCTGGGGAGGCTCACTTCCAAGTCCAGGCTCCATGCCTCATATCATGCGGACAGGGTGATATGGGAACATCTGGAAAATACTTCTTTCTACTGTGCAATGTGTTATATGTGCAAACATTTGTGAGTATTAATATCTTCTTTTCACACTATGTTGCTTGCAGACCTCCTCTAAACCTGAACTCATATCTATTTGCTGGGAAACAGTTGTTCTGGGTAACAGTGAGAGCTGGGTACAAATCGGCCTCATGATGCATTCATGGCCAAGGAGCTCCTGAGTCCTTTTGACCCTGCCCATGGAGAGAGCCAAACCAAGGGTCTGTGATAAAGCAGGGTATGGCTTTACCCCTCCAGGAAGTCCTAACTCGACAGCTGACCTTCAAGCCAGTGATCTTTGAGGAAGTCTCAGATCATAACTTTGGGGTTGTGATGGCAGCTGTGCTCCACAACCCTCCCTGGTCCCCCACCCGACACTCACACTCACACACACACTTCCCCAGGAAATAAGCAGGAAATCCAAAGATGGAGCCGAAGCTCCAGAGCACTGGAGACTGAGGCTAACATCAACCGTTTGCCAACCGTTTCAAGAAATGTCCCTTCACCGTGGAGCAGTTGAGCTGGTATAAGAAATAATTGGTACACTGGCTTAGATCTCTTCAGTTGGTGGAAAGCGAGAGAGGAAGGAGACCCCCCACAACCCGCATTCCCTTTCCCTCATGCTTCCCTTATGCTTCCACCACAGACTCAGTGGCTCTGCCAACGACTGGGCGGTCTCCCCTCCTGTATGGAGTCCCTCGCTCCTCTCCTTCATCCATGTGCAGATCCACCCCTGCAGCTCCCAGTGATGGGCTTTGGCCAGGGGAGAGGAGACGCCTCAGTGCAGGTGTCCTGCGGTCGTGCTCCTGAGGAGATCAAAGGGCTCCCACAGCAGGGTAGGCACTAGGTCTAGAATAATCTAGAATAATCTGTTCACATTCTGGAGTTGATAGGCAGAAGTAAAGGATCTAGAAATAAGGATAGAAGACCCCGATCTATTCTCAATAGCCACAGAAACAATGTAGTCACGTGTGTGTGTAACACGTGTGTACTGACCTACCATGACAGGAAACCACAGTACTTTACTCATTGCTATGAAAGAAGATGTGAAAATCTAGACCAGGATGTCAGCTTTTCCCGCAGAAATCCGTGGACTTAATGCTGCTTTTGTGTAACTGTAATGAACAATTTTAGGGAATTTGATCAAAATGATTCTAAAGCTCACCTGAAAGAAAAGCAGTTAAGAATAGTTAAGGAATTTTTGGAAAAGAAAAGCAATGCAAGAAGATTTACCTTATCCTATACTAAAACATTAAACTCTAGCAATTAAAAATAATTAATATAATGGGCCCCCCAAAATGGCCCCAATGGACAAGGTGACATTGAAGCTGAGAACTGATAGATAAAAAGGAGTTCGTGAGCTGAAAAGAGAAGTCCTTATGGGGGCCCTAGAATAAATTACAAATAAATATTTGATTTCAGCAGAGACTTCTAGTTAAGCATTAAACTACTGGAAGGAAATCACAAAGGAAGGTATTCATAGGTTGAACCATATTCATTCATTCAACAAAGAATTATTCCATGCCAGGTGTTTGGGAGACAGGTGCGAGCAAGAGGAAGAATGTCCCCATGTCATGATGTGCTTACATTTTCTTTGGGGACATCAGGTGGTGATGAACACTGTCTAGAGACTGGAAACTCACGAATATGCCAACCAGTGCCTGGTTGGGCAGAACAGACTCTATGACAAGGTGACATTAAAGCTGAGAACTAATTGATAAAAAGGAGTTGGTGAAGTGAAAACTCAAGAGAAGTCCTTCCAGAGGATTCTGAGAAGATGGTGGCACAGGGGGACTCTGAATTCACCACCTCTCACCAGGTGGAATTAATCTACAACTACACAATATACACAAATCTACACAACAAATCTACAACTACCTGTGAATAATTTCCTCTGAGAGAGATCTGGAAACTTGATAAAAAGAACCCCCACAACAAGGGACAACACTGACAGGGGTGGAAGAGGCAGAAATATACCTCTGTTGAGGAAAAACCACATCCTAGCCACAGCATGGCATGGATGGGAGTGATCTCAAAGGTATTAATCTTTTCTTGGAGGAGCAGGGGGATCTGAACAGTGTATCTCTGCCACAGTAGGCATCCTGGCCTTTAGATTCAGTACAACCAAAATGAGATCCCATAATACCTGGCTTTGCTGGCTTTGAAAACCAACAGGGAATACCCCCAGAAAATGTATCAAACTTCAGAGAAAGGAAAGCCTGCACTTAAAGGGCCCATGCACAGATTCAACAATTCCAGAAACCAACACAAAAACCCCAGGAAGAAAAGTTCATAGTTCTTTGGTAAAAGAGACTCACTTGCTAAGCTCTAAGCACATCTCAGAGAGGCAGCTGGGCCCACACCGCCAGGATCTGAGACACTGGTGACAGCCATTATTTTGACCTAGTTCAGTCCTGCTGACACACATGCTGGCAGAAGCCATTGGCTTCCTTTCTCTAGCCTGTTAGCACAGGGGTTTGCCCCAGCACTGATTCAGTCTAGCACAGCCAGGCAGCAGGCAGCCTGCCCCAGGAACTGGCCTTGCCCACTAGCAAGCCCATGATGAACTTGTGAGCCCATGTAGGCAGGGTATGTGGGACCTCTGCAGTAGAGTGAATGGGTCTGCCTTGGTGGGGCTGTGCATGCAGGTGGGCCTACATTGGCAGGATGTGTGGGCCCATGGCAATGGGGTGTGTCAGCCACAGCAGATTTGTGCCACTGGCCATCTCAAGACAGCCACACAGGGGATCTTCCCTGCCTTCCAATACCTGAAATGATTGTGCACTGCTGCATCTTGGGCTGGCCCCACCCATCTGCAATACTGAGAGAGCCAACAACAGTTGCGAGCTGCAGAGAGCTGCACTGGAGCTCCTATGCTCACAATGGAGCCCCTGACCCAGCAGTCAGCTACACTGGGGGTCTGACTCGCTTAACCTCACAACCAGCTCTGCCAGAGCTTGGCCTGCCCAATAAAGTGACCATAGGAGTTGCACACAGCTGAGCCTTACAAGCAGCCAGCCCAGGGGGCCAGCCTAGCCTACCCATGAACCCACAGCAAAAGCAACCCCACCACAATAGAAGGGCACACATAGCCCATACAGGGGACACTCCTGGAACATTCAGAGAGGGAAGTACATTGCTGGGCCCCATAAGACATCTCTTCTATGAGGCCACATTTCCAGGATTAGGAGATGTAGCTGATCTTCCTAATACATGAATATAAATAAGCACAGAGAAGTAGGCAAAATGAGGAAGCAAAGGAATGTTTTCCAAGTGAGGAAACAGGACAAATCCTGAGAAAAAGAACTAAATAAAACAGAGATAGACAATCTACCTGATAAAGAGTACAAACTAATAGTCATAAGCATGCTCACTGATCTTGGAGAGGAATAGATGAACACAGTGATAACTTCAACCAAGAACTGGAAAATATAAGAAAGAACCACTCAGAACCGAAGAATACAATAATGGAAATGAAAAATTCACTAGAGGGAATCAATAGCAGAGTAGATGATGTGGAAAAACAGATCAGTTATCTGGATGAGAGAGTAGGGGAAATCACCCAAGCTTAACAGAAAAAAGAAAAAGTATTAAAAAGGAGGAGGACAGTCTAAGGGACCTCTGGGACGACATCAAGCATACTAACGTCCATATTATGGGTGTCCCAGAAGGAAAAGAGAGAGGCAAAGGGGCAGAGAACCTATTTGAAGAAATAATACCTGAAAACTTTCCTAACCTAAGGAAGGAAACAGATATCCAGGTACAGGAAGCACAGAGAGCACCAAACAAGATAAACCCAAAGAGGCTCACACCAAGACACATTATAATTAAAAATGCCAAGAACTAAAGATAAAGAGAGAATCATAAAAGCTGTAAGAGAAAGGCAACAAGTTACATACCAAGGAAATTCCATAAAGTTATCAGCTGACTTCTCAGCAGAAACCTTACAGGCTAGAAAGGAGTGGCACGATATATTCAAAGTGCTGAAAGGAAAAAAACCTACAGCCAAGAATACTCTACCTGGCAAGGTTACTATTCAGAATGGAAGGAGAAATAAAGAGTTTTCCAGGCAAGCAAAAACTAAAGGAGTTTATCACCACTAAACTGGCCTTACAGGAAAAGTTAAAGGAACTTATTTAAGTGGAAAAAACAAGACTACAAATAGGAATAAGAAAAGTATCAAAGAAAAAAATCATTGGTGAAGGCAAATATACAGTAAGGTAGTGGATCAACCACCTATAAAGCTAGTATGAAGGTCAAAAGACAAAAGTACTAAAAATAGCTATCTCAGGGCCAGCCCCATGGCCTAGTGCTTAAATTCCATGTGCCCTGCTTTGGCGGACCAGGTTTGGATCCCAGGCATGGACCTACACCACTCATCAGCAGCCATGTTGTGATGATGATCCACATAAAAAATAGAGGAAGATTGGCACAGGTGTTAGCTCAGAGAGAATCTTCCTCAAGCAAAAAGAGAAGGATTTGCAACATATGTTAGGCCAGGGCAAAACTTCCTCAGCAAAAAAAAAAAAAAAAGCTATCTCCATGATAAAAGGTTAAGGGATACACACACACAAAAAGAGGTAAAATATGATATCAAAGACATAAAACGTGGGTGGGAGTAAAAGTCTAGGGTTTTTAGTAAGAGGTGAAATTTGAGACCGTCAACTTAACATAGTTGCTATTTACACAGGTTATTATATATGAACCTCATGGTAATCACAAACCAGAAACCTAAATAAATACACCAAAAATAAAGAGAAAGGAACCCAAACATAATACTAAAGAAAGTCATCAAATCACAAGGGAAGAGAGCAAGAGAATAAGAAAGGAACAGAAAAGAACTACTAAAACACCCAGTAAAAAAGTAACAAAATGGCAAGAAGTACATGCTTATCAATAGCTTCTTTAAATGTTAGTGGACTAAGTGGACCAGTCAAAGACATAGGGTGGCTGTATGGATGAAAAACAAGACCCATATATATGCTGCACACAAGAGACACACTTCAGACCTAAAGACACAAACTGAAAGTGAAGGGATGGAAAAAGATACTCCATGCAAATGGCAATGAAAAGAAAGCTGGGGTAGCAATACTTATATCAGACAAAATAGACTTTAGAACAAAAACTGTAACAAGAGACAAAGAAGGGCACTACATAATGATCAAGGTAAAAATCCAACAAGAGGATATAATACTTGTAAATATCTGTGCACCCAACATAGGGGCACCTAAATATAGAAAGCAACTATTAACAGACATAAAAGGAGGAATAGACAGTAACACAATAATAGTAGGGGACTTTAACACTCCACTTCCACCAACGGATATCTCATTCATACAGAAGACCAATAAGGAAACACTGGCTTTAAATGACACTCTAGATCAGCTGGACTTAGTAAATATATACAGAACATTCCATCCAAAAACCACAGAATACACATTCTTTTCAAATGCACAAGGAAGATCCTGAAGGATATATCATATACTCAGCCACAAAATGAGTCTCAATAAATTTAAGAAGATTGAAATAATACCAAGCATCTTTTCAGACCACCACAGTATGAAGCAAGAAGTCACATACAAGAAGAAAACTGCAAAAGCCACAAATATGTGGAGATTAAACAAAATGCGATTTAACAACTTTTGGACCAACAAAGAAATCAAAGGAGAAATAAAAAAAATACCTGGAGACAAATGAAAATGAAAATACAACATACCAAAATTTATGGGATGCACCAAAAGCAGTACTAAGAGGGAAGTTTATATCAATACAGGCCTACCTAAAGAAACAAGAAAAATCTCAAACAATCTAACAATACATCTAAAGGAACTAGAAAAAGAAGAACAAAGCCCCAAATCAGTAGAAGGAAGGAAATAATAAAAATCAGAGCAGAAATAAATGAAACGGAGTGATGTCAGCATCATGGCAGAGTGAGCTTTTCCCCTAAACTCTCTCCCACTAAGATACAACAAAAAGGTCATTCATATATCAACAGAAGTCTTTCATACTACACATAAGACATCTAAAGAACCCACACAGCCTTACATCTGAGAGCAGTGGTGCTGAAAGCCCCAGAGGAGGTGGAAGGAGGTAAGAAAGGCTCCCCTCCTTCCCCAATGACAGCAACAGTGAGACCAAGACCATGCAGCTCTCAGATAGGTGGGGGTGGGGTGACCCTCCATGGAAGAACCTTCATTCTCCTTCCTTCACAGCCCATGGGGAGCTCCCACACAGAAGGAACAGAACAGTTGCAAGGGTGTCCTCATCAAGCTAACACCCCAGGAGAGCAGATAGGGAAGAACGAGGGGCTCCTGGGACAGGGAGGTGAAGGTGAGTGCCCCTCCCTCCCACTCAGCATCCCAGCTCAGCCACACTCAGTGCCTCGGCTCAGCCAGCCCAGCCCAGTGGTATGTGGCTCCCCACCCCAGCCACGATCAGAGCCCCATCCCGGTGCCCCAGATCAGCGGTGCATGGCTCCCTAGCTCAGAGCCCCAGTTCAACCATGCATCAGCCTAGCAGCACTTCAGTCCAGCCAGAATGCCCACAAATCTCACTGGGCTTGGAATACACAGCTGTAGACCCCCACCTAGTGGCGTCAAGTGGAATCTGTGACCAGATATCCTCAGGATGAGGAAAATAAAACCACACCATCAAGCACAATGCAAAAATACATTAAATCTCCAGACGAGAAGGAAAATGACAAGCATCCTGAAATCAACCCTGAAGGCACAGAAATTTATAACCTAAATGGCAAAGAAGTCAATAATAGGTATCATAAAAAAGCTCAACAAATTACAAGAGAATACCGATAAACAATTCAATGAAATCAGGAGCTTCTTCACAAGGGAGATTGAAACTATAAAGAAAAACCAATCAGAAATATTGGAGATGAAAAGCACAATGGAGGAGATAAAGAAACATCTGGAATCTTTAAAGAACAGAGCTGACAATGTGGAGGAAAGAATTAGTATTATTGAGGATAGGGATGTAGAAAGGCTCCAGATGGAAGAGGAGAGAGAACTAAGACTAAAAAGAAATGAAGAAATTCTCTGAGAAATATCCAACTCAATTAAGAAATGCAACATAAGGATTATAGGTATCCCAGAGGGCGAAGAGAGGGGAAAAGGAGCAGAGAGCTTATTCAAAGAAATAATAGCTGAGAACTTCCCAAACCTGGGGAAGGAGCTGGAAATACAAGTGAATGAAGTCAATAGATCGCCTAACTATATCAACAAAAAAAGGCCCTCTCCAAGGCATATAGTTGTAAAGCTGACAAAAGTTAATGACAAAGAAAAAATATCAAGGGCAGCAAGGGAAAAGAAGATAATGTACAAAGGAATTCCAATCAGGTTCTCAGCAGATTTTTCATGAGAAACTCTACAGACTAGGAGAGAGTGGAATAATATATTCAAAATTCTGAAGAACAAAAACTTTCAGTCACAAATACTCTATCCAGTGAAAATATCCTTTGGATATGATGGAGAAATAATAACTATCCCAAATAAACAAAGTCTAAGGGAGTTCATTACCACAAGACCCCCACTGCAAGAAATGCTCAAGAAAGCCCTCATGCCTGGGAAAAAAAAGGGGGGGGGATACAAAGCCTTGAACAAGGAGAAAATAGGTAGGCAAAATCAGGTAAATTGCAGCTCTGTATCAGAATAGGTTAGCTAACACTTAATTATAACATTAAAGATCAAGGGAAAGAAAACACCAAAAATAAATATAACCTCATCACTTTAAACACAGAATCACAACATAAGATGGAATAAGTTGTGGCAACAATAACTTAGTTGGGAAAGAGGAAAGGGATGCAATCAACTTAGTCAAAGGAAATAAGAGGCCATCAGAAAAATGCACTGTCTCATCTATGAGATTTCTTATAAAAACCTCATGGTAACCACTAAACTAATATTCAGAACAGAGACACATATGATAAATAAAGAGAAAATTAAGAAAACCATCCTACAGAACTACCAAACTGAATTGGTAGTCCGAAACACCTGGGACAAGAAAGAAAGCAAATGCAAAAGGTCTGGAAAATGAGTGATAAAGTAGCAACACTAAGCCCTCATATATCAATAATTACTCTAAATGTAAATGGATTGAATTCTCCAATCAAAAGACACATAATGATGGGATGGATTAAAAACCAACACCCAACAATATGCTGCCTCCAGGAAACACATCTCAGCTCTAAAGACAAACACAGGGTCAGAGTAAAAGGATAGAAGACAATACTCCAAGCTAATGGCAAATGAAAAAAAGCAGGTGTTGCCATGCTTATATCAGACAAGGTAGACTTCAAGATAAAAAGGGTAATGAGGGACAAAGAGGGGTAATATATACTGATAAAAAGGGACACTCCACCAAGAAGACATATCACTTATAAATATATGTGCACCCAACACAGGAACACCAAAGTACATAAAACAACTATTAACAAACCTGAAAGGAGATATTAACAACAACACAATAATAGTAGGGGACCTTAACACCCCACTCACATCAATGGATAGATCATCCAGACAAAACATCAATAAGGAAATAATAGACTTAAACTAAAATCTAGACAAGATGGACTTAATAGATATATAGAGAGCACTCCACCCAAAAACAGCAGATTACACATTCTTCTCAAGAGCACATGGAACATTCTCAAGGATAGATCATATGTTGGGAAACAAGGCAAGCCTCTATAAATTTAAGAAGATTGAAATCATAACAAGCATCTTTTCCTACCATAAGGCTATGAAATTAAAATCAACTACAAGGAAAAAAACTGGGAAAGTGACAAAGATGTGGAGACTAAACAACAAGCTACTGAATAACTAATGGATCATTGATGAAATTAAAGGAGAAATCAAAAAATATCTGTGGAGACAAACAAAAATGAGAATAAACCATACCAACACATATGGGATGCAGCAACAGGGGTCCTGAGAGGGAAACTCAGAGCAATACAGGCCCAACTTAACAAAAAAGAAAAATCCCAAATAAGCAACCTTAAACTACATCTAACAGAACTAGAAAAAGAACAACAAACAAAGCCCAAAGTCAGCAGAAGGAGGGAAATAAAAAATTAGAGCAGAAATAAATGAAATTGAAACAAACAAAAAAAAACAGTAGAAAGGATCAGTGAAACAAAGAGTTGGTTTTATGAAAAGATAAGAAAAATTGACAAACCCTTAGCTAGACTCACTAAGAAAGAGAGGAGGCTCAAATAAATAAAGTTAGAAATGAAAGAGGAGAGATTACGACAGATACCACAGACATACAAAGGATTATAAGAGAATACTATGAAAAACTATATGCCAACAAATTGGACAATCTAGAAGAAATGAATAAATTCTTAGACTCATAAAACCTACCGAAACTGAATCAAGAAGAAATAGAGAACCTGAATAGACCAATCACAAGTAAAGAGATTGAAACAGTAATCAAAAACCTCCCAAAAAATAAAAGTCCAGGACCAGATGGCTTCTCCAGAGAATTTTACGAAACATTCAAAGAAGACTTAATGCCTATCCTTCTCAAACTTTTACAAAAAATAGAGGAAGATGGAACACTTCCTAACACAATCTACAACGTCGACATCACCCTGATACCAAAGCCACACAAGGGTAATACAAAAAAGAAAAACTACAGGCCAATATCACTGATCAACATAGACGCAAAAATCCTCAACAAAATATTGGCAAATTGAATACAGCAATACATCAAAAAGATCATACACCGTGACCAAGTGGGTTTTATACCAGGAATACAGGGATGGTTCAGCGTCTGCGAATCAGTCACTGTGATACACCACATTAACAAAACGAAGAATAAAAACCACATGATCATCTCAATTGATGCAGAGAAGGCATTTGACAAGATCCAACATCCATTTATGATAAAGACTCTCAACAAAATGGTTATAGAAGGAAAGTACCTCAATATAATAAAGACCATATATGACAAACCCACAGCCAACATACTCAATGGGGAAAAGCTGAAAGCCATTCCTCTGAGAACAGGAACAAGACAAAGGTGCCCACTCTCATCACTCTTATTCAACATATTACTGGAGGTTTGGGCCAGAGCAATTAGGCAGGAAAAAGGAATAAAAGGACTCCAAAGAGGCAACGAAGAAGTGAAACTCTATTTGCAGGTGATGTGATTTTATATATAGAAAACTTCAAAGAATCCATTGGAAAACTATTATAAATAATCAACAACTACAGCAAAGTCACAGGATATAAAATCAACTACAAAAATCAGTTGCATGTCTATATGCTAATAATGAACTAACAGAGAACTCAGAAAGACAATCCCATTTACAATCATAACAAAAATAATAAAATACCTAAGCATAAATTTAACCAAGGAGGTGAAAGACCTATTCAATGAAAACTATTAAGACACTATTGAAAGAAATTGATGATGCCATAAAGAAATGGAAAAATATGCCATGCACATGCATTGGAAGAATAAACATAGTTAAAATGTCCATACTACCTAAAGCAATCTACAAATTCAATGCAATCCCAGTTAGAATCCCAATGACATTCTTCATGGAAATAGAACAAAGAATACTAAAATTCATATGGGACAACAAAAGACCCTGAATAGATAAAGCAATCCTGAGAAAAAAGAACAAAGCTGGAGGGATCACAATCCCTGACTTCAATATATGCTACAAAGGTATATATCAAAATAGCATGGTACTGGCACAAAAATAGACAAACAGATCAATGGAACAGAATTGAGAGCCCTGAAATAAAACGACACATCTACAGACAGCTAATCTTCGACAAAGGAGCTAAGAACATACAATGGAGAAAGGAAAGTCTCTTCAATAAATGGTGCTGGGAAAATTGGACAGTCACATGCAAAAGAATGAAAGTTGACCATCTTCTATCACCATACACAAAAATTAACTCAAAGTGGATCAAAGACCTGAAACTATAAAACTCCTGGAAGAAAATTTAGGCAGTACACTATTTGACATCGGTCATAAAGGGATCTTTTCAAATTCCATGTCTACTCAGACAAGGGAAACAAAAGAAAAAATAAACAAGTGGGCTTTCATCAGATTAAGGAGCTTCTACAAGGCAAATGAAACCAGGATCAAAATGAATAGACAACTCACCATCTGGGAGAAAATATTTGCAAATCATATATCCAACAAGGGGTTAATCTCCATAATATATAAAGAACTCACACAACTGAACGATAAAAAACCCAATCAAAAAATGGGCAGAGAATATTAACAGCCATTTTTCCAAGAAAGGTATATGGATGGCCAACAGGCACATGAAAAGATGTTCACCATCACTAATCAGGGAAATGCAAATCAAAACTACACTAAGATATCACCTTACTCTCGTTGGAATGGCTATAATCACCAAGACAAAAAACAAATGTTGGAGAGGTTGTGGACAAATGGGGACCCTAATTCACTGCTGGTGGGAATGCAAACTGGTGCAACCTTTATGGAAAACAGTATGGAGAAAATTAAAAATAGAAATACCTTATGATCCAGCTATCCCACTATTGGGTATCTATCCAATGAACCTGAAATCAACAATCCAAAGAGGCTTATGCACCCCTATGTTCATTGCAGCATTATTCACTATAGCCAAGAAGTGGAAGCAACCCTCGACTGATGATTGGGATAAAGATGATGTGGTATATATACATACAATGGAACACTACTCAATCATAAAAAAAAGACAAAATTGTCCCATTTGCAACAACATGGATGGACCTGGAGGGAATTATGTTAAGTGAAATAAGCCTGAGGGAGGAAGGCAAACACCACGTGATTTCACTTGTTTGTGGAATATAAACTAACACATGGACAGAGAGACCTGTTTGGTGGTTACCAGGGGCAAAGTTGGGGGTGGGCACAAGGGGTGAAGGGATGCATTTATATGGTGACTGACAAACAATAATGTACAACTAAAATTTCACAATGTTGTGAACTATTAAGACATCAATAAATATTAAAAAAAAGAAATAGAGACTAAAAAGTCAATGAAACTAAGATCTGGTTCTTTGAAAAGATAAACAAAATTAACAAACCTTTAGCTAGACTCACCAAGAAAACAAGAGAGAAGGCTCAAATAAATAAAATCAGAAATGAAAGATGAGAAATTACAACAGACACCACAGAAGTACAAAGGATTATAAGAGAATACTACAAAAAGCTACATGCCAACAAATTGGATAATCTAGAAGAAATAGATAAATTCTTAGAATCATACAAACTTCCAAAATTAAACCAAGAATAAACAGAGAATCTGAATAGACCAATCACTAGTAAAGAGATCAAAGCTGTAATCAAAAACCTCCCAAAAAATGAAAGTCCAGGACCAGACAGTTGCCCTGGTGAACTCTACCAAACATTCAAAGAAGATTTAATATTTATCCTTCTCAGACTCTTAAAAATTGAAGAGGACAGGATGCTTCCTAACTGACTCTATGAGGCCAACATTACCGTTACACCAAAACCAGACAAGGGCAACTCAAAAAAAGAAAATTACAGGCTGATATCACTGTCACGTGAACATAGATGCAGAAATCCTCAACAAAATAATAGCAAATCAAATACAACAATACATGAAAAAGATCATACACCATGATCAAGTGGGATTTATACCAGGGATGCAAGGATGGTTCATCATCTGCAAATCAATCAATGTGATACGCCACATTAACAAAATGAAGAATAAAAATCACGTGATCATCTTAATAGATGCAGAGAAAGCATTTGACAAGATCCAACATCCATTTATGATGAAAACTCAGAAGAAAATGAGTACCTAAGGAAAATACTTTAACATAACAAAGGCCATGTATGACAAACCCACAGCTAAGGTCTTACTCAATGGTGAAAAACTGAAAGCTATTCCTCTAGAACAGGAACAAGATGAGGATGTCCACTTTGGCCACTCTTATTCAACATAGTACTGGAAGTCCTAGCCAGAGCAATCAGGCAAGAAAAAGAAATAAAAGGAATCCAAATTGGAAAGGAAGAAGTGGGATGGAAAGGAAGAAGATATTTGCAGATGACATGATTTTATATATAGAAAATCCTAAAGAATCCACCAAAAATCTGTTAGAAATAATAAATGTGTACAGTAAAGTTGCATGGTACAAAATCAACATGCAAAAATCAGTTGTGTTTCTATACACTAACAACAAAATAGCAGAAAGAGAAATTAAGAATACAATCCCATTTACAGTCACAACAAAAAGAATAAAATACCTAGGAATAAATTTAACCAAAAAGTTGAAAGGTCTGTACACTGAAAACTATAAAACATTGTTGAAAGAAATCAAACAAGACACAAGGAAATGGAAAGATAGTCTGTGCTCATGGATTGGAAGAATTGACATAGTTAAAATGTCCGTACTTCCTAAAGCAATCAACAGATTCAATGCAATCCCTATCAGAGTTGCAACGACATCTTTCACAGAAATAGAACAAAGAATGCTAAAATTTATATGGAAGAACAAAAGACCCCAAATAGCCAAAGCAATCCTGAGAAAGAAGATCAAAGCTGGATGTATCACACTGCCTGACTTCAAAATATACCAGAAGGCTATAGTAATCAAAACAGCATGGTACCGGCACAAAAACAGACACACAGATCAATGGAACACATTCAAGAGCCCAGAAATAAATCTACACATCTATGGACAGGTAATTTTTGACAAAGGAGCCAAGAACATACAAGGCAGAAAAGAGTCTCTTCAATAAACGGTGTTGGGAAAACTGGGCAGCCATATTGCAAAAGAATGTAAGTGGACCATTATCTTACACCCTATGCAAAAATTAACTCAAAATGGATTAAAGACTTGAATGTAGGACCTGAAACCATAGAACTCCTAGTAGAAAACAGTACGCTCTTCAACATTGGTCTTAGCAGCATATTTTCAAATACCATGTCTCCTCAGGCAAGGGAAATAAAAGAAAAAATAAACAAATAGGACTATATCAAACTAAAAAACTTCTGCACAGCAAAGGAAACCATCAACAAAACTAAAATATAACCTAACAATTGGGAGAAGATATTTGGAAGCCATATATCTAAGGGGTTAATATTCAAAATATATGAAGAACTCATACCACTCAACAACAGAAAAACAAGGCAATTAAAAAATGGGCAAAGAATCTGAACAGACATTTTTCCAAAGAGGATATACAGATGGCCAACAGGCACATGAAAAGATGTTCAGTATCACTAATTATTAGGGAAATGCAAAGCAAAACTACAATGAGATATCACCTCACACCCATCAGAATGGCTATAATTACCAAGACAAGAAATAACAAGTGTTGGAGAGGATATGGAGAAAAGGGAACTCTCCTATACCACTGGTGGGAATGTAAATTGATGCAGTCGCTGTGGAAAACAGTATGGAGAATTTTCTAAAAAAATTAAGAATAGAACTACCATATGATCCAGCTATTCTGCTTCTGGGTATTTATCCAAAGAACACAGAAACACTAAGTCAAAAAGATATTTGTACCCCTACGTTCATTGCAGCATTATTCACAATTGTTCAAGACTTGGAAACTACCTAAGTGCCCATCAGTGGATGAATGGATAAAGAAGATGTGGTGTATATACAGAATGGAATACTACTCATCCATAATAAAGGATGAAATCTTGACATTTGTGACAATATGGATGGACCTTGAGGGTATTCTGCTAAGTGAAACAAGTCAGACAGAGAAAGTCAAATACTGTGTGATTTTACTCACAAGTGGAAGATAACAGCAACAAATAAACACATAAATACACAGATTAGATTGGTGGTTGCCAATCTGATCTTAGAGGGTAAGTAGGGAGTGAGGAGGGCAAAAGCAGTAGTAGGGCACGTTGTTTGGTGCCAGATCGTAATTGTTCTTTGGGTGGTGAACACGATATAGTCTACACAGAAATCGTCTACACATAATGATGACACCTGAAATTTATATTATATTATAAACCAATGTAACCTCAATAAAAAAATTTTCAATTTAAAAGCTATTTCAAAGCCAAAAAAAAAAGAGGGAAGTCCTTCCAAACAGAGGAAACAGCCAGCAGAAATGACCCGAGGCAGTTGGGCTTCATGAATGGAAAGGCTGAAAATCAAATACCATCTTCATCTATCCAGTGTTCAAGATGTTCACATGATACTCAGTGTCACCCCATGTGGGGTGTAGGGGACAGATACATACCAGCCCCATAGGTCAGAGTGTTGACAGGAGCACCAATTCCAGAAGCAGTTGTTGTCCTACATCTGGTTCCACAGATACAGAGCTCTCTGATGGTGATGAATGAATGAAGGAATGAGCACTTCTAGTCAGACATGCTAGTATGAAGATACTTTGGGTCATTTCTCTGACTCAAGAAGGCGTTTTGCATCTGACAATATTAAGACACAGAAATCTTCTTTGGGGGCCACTGTCGAGGGATGGAGAAAGGTCCCTTTGGCCTATGAGGAGTGATCATAGGAAAGAAGTTGCTTCAACCTACTATTAACTTTGTGAACTTGGCCTAGTTTCTTAAATTCTCCAAGCCTTACCTTTCTTATCTCAAAAATAGGGATGAAATAACAAAACTCCACTGTCCAAATAATGCAGTTATGAAGAATTCTGGATCAGTTTTTAGCAAGGCTAAGGGAATGTCCAGGTGAGCCCAATAGCCCAAAGGCCAGAGGTCCTGGGTCCCACTGCCAGATTTAATCCAGGGATGCCTACTGGTTGGCTGCTCCTGGTGGTAGTTTCCCACTCCAGCGTCAGTATAGACAGAGATGGTTCTGGGTCCTCAGACTGTCTGGGACAGACATCAGGAAAACAGCAGCATGTGTAAGAACCTCCCGTGCTAACTGATGCCTGTCTCCTCTTAATGCTTGGCTGCAAAGATAGTGGAGATAGGGAGCCCACCCCTTGCCTCCTCATTCTGGAGAAGAGTTTGCCTGCTGGGTCCTCACCTTGCTGTATCCTCACTCCTCACAGTTGGAAAGAGAACAACCTTAGCTCTCACCCCCAGAAAGTCACCAATCACCCACAGCATTATAGTCCAATTTGTGATGTCTCAGCTTGTGTTCTTGCAGGGTTTTACCATGTCAATAATATACAGTGTGTGAAAGCACCTAGCTTGGAAGATGAATGTGGAGCTCTTGGGAATGAAAGAAGAGAAACTTAAAGGAGAAGAAAAGAAGACAAGACATAGTCTGAAGTTGGAATGTGCCTGGGAGGAGGTGGAGACAAAGCCCTGGCATCGGGGTTGGTGGAAGGCATGGGGAGAAGCGAGTAGTCAGCAGTTGGCAAGTCCCAAGGTCCCTTGGGCCTCATAGCTGGTGCCTTCTCCACCTACAATAACTAGGACAGCTGGCTGCCTCTCAGCATCACCACAGACCCTACAGCTGGGCGGGAAAGAGTGTGAGGAGGACAAGGGCCCACCCCTCCTGGCTCTCTCATACCTCCCACTCATGCCAGAAGAGGGTGGCCTATAAATTATTATCCTGGCAGTGATGTAGTTACAGGGAGGATGCATGCAAAGTAAGGACAGGCTGGTCCCGGAGGACATTGTTAATTCCCAGGACAGGCCTCAGCCTTCTGGTATACTTCTGGAGGTTTCATACCTGGGCCCAGTTTGTGCATAAAGACATTGTGGTCTCTAACCTGTGCCATAAAGTAAGTGCACAGTACAAAAGAGAAGGCAATGAATGAGGAGGCTTTATTCTGGAGGAGATTGGTTTGCATCCAGGTCCCGTCTTTTGTTGGCCTGGGCCATGTGACCTAGCGGTCAGTGTGACAGCCCTCTCCTCAGTCTCCCTGCAGGTCAACCAGGCCAAGAGGCAGGAGCCTGACCTCCCCCACCCGCCAAGTGCCACACTCCCCAGGGACAGACACGTAGTGAAAGAGTCTCAAAGCTCAGGCTCCATGCTAGAGGGGAAGCATTATGATTGCAGGGTTTGTAAGAAAGGCTGAGCAGGAGCAGTCATTTTTGTTGGAAATGAGGTTAAGGGGCTTCATGGAGGAGGTAAGGCTTCAGTTGAGTCTTAAGAGGTGAGTAGGAGTTCACTAGGCAGGCAAGCTAAGGAAGGGCACTCCAAAGAGAGAGAACAACCTATGTAAAAACTTAGAAATGGGAACCTTAGCAGTTCCAAAAAAGATTTTTATCTGATTGCCTGCCTCCTAAGCCCCCAGAGCATAGCCCTGCCAAAACCCTACCTATTCTCCTTTAATAGTCCAGGCTCTCAATTTGCCTTTGTGCTTACAAGATAGCTTCTGGAGTTCCAGCCATCATATCCATATTCCAGGCAGAAAGAAGGAGGAAAAGGGCAAAAGGGCTTTCTACAAAACACTGCTCGACAATCTACACTCCATTGTCCAGAATTGATTTACATGGCCATCTTGTTCAGCAGGGGAGACTGGGAAATGTCATTTTACAGCTGAACACATTGCCTCTCCCAACAAAAATCGGGTCTCTTCTTATTAAGAAAGACAGGGAGAATGGACTTGGCATCCCCAGTCGCCATTAGGTATCACTAGCCCCGTTTTAGAGATGGGAAAACAGTTCCCAAGAGGCTGAGTGACTTGCGTGAGGTCAGAGACAGGTAGAAACCCAGCCCCTTCCCCCTCACATAGAGTGCACAACATTTAGGGCTTTTCTAAGAGGCCCTGATCAACTCTTCAGGGCCTAAGTATCCGGGAGAGAAAGGCATAGCATAGACAAACGTGGGGAGGAGAATGTGTCTGTGTGTCTTGGAGCTGTCTGATGGTGTGCTGATGGCCTTGGCTGGGGTGTGCCCAGGGCCCAGGGGCAGGCCTGAGGCTGTCTGGAGCAGGGGGCCATAGCAGAGAGGCCTGGGGACCTCTGCAAATAGGCAGCTAGTACATCTAGAAACACCCTTTTCCCACCCTCCGTCACATCCTCCAGGTCCCCTCCTCCACCAGCCTCCTTAGTTTCATGTAAAGATTTTTCTGTGCAGCCTGTTCTGTGTGGAACACAGTGCCCTTGCTATCAGATTAGCATCACCACGCTTGTCAGGAACATTAGCTCTCTTAATGGTGTGGGCAAGGGTCGGAATAGATATTAGGAGAAAAAACAAATCCCACGGCAGTGCGGTCCACTTTTAGATTGGCCCCTAAGCACCTACAGCATCTCCTACAGAATAGAGTAAAGGATAAATTCAACTTAACAAAGGCAAAGAGCTGTTGCATCCAGCAGTCCCAAGGCCCCCTGTATCATCCTCTGCCCCGCACCCGCCCCCCCCGCCCCAGGTGATCCCAGATCTGGGACGATAGCATGGATGTAAATCTTCTCCATTCTGTTCTCTTTGGCTTGTCCTCAGTTCCATTTAAAATCTAGCTGTGACATTATTGGTTTGACAACTGCTCAGACACAACACCTCCCTCAGCCAGAAGTTTCTGCCAGAGGGCATGCACTTCCTCGTCCAGGAAAGCCCTTTGCTCCCTGTCCTGGAGCCTCTATGTCTTCCTGTGCAGGCTGCCATAAGAGCTGGTCATGGCCACTGGCAAGTCGATGGTGAGAGACCATAGGAAAGAGTGACAAAGAGGGGACACATAAGAACCTTGACAGCAGACATCAGAACTGGGGGACTGCAACAGCAAAGTACAAGGGCCCCTGCACAAGAGGGGGCCAAGAAGGCCCTAGAGCATAGCAGCAGCAGCAGCATCCCTATTCTTAGATCACCCTGTATGCACAGTGTTGTCATTAACTGGTGTGTCACCACACATGTCCTTTACATAGCTCTTTGACCTCGCTTCCTTAATCTAATCCGTGCTGCATCCTTGGATGCACTGTCTGTATTCTGCAAAGGAAAACATTGAGGTTTGAAACCCACCCAGGGCTTGCACTTGGCTCTCCTGCCTCCTGAGTCTGCCCACTTCCTCTGTGGATGAGTTCCTAAATGTGGCCCGAGTCACGTGGAAAACATGTTCAACACGTCTGGGTGGTGGCAGAGGAATGGTGCACACAATTCAGGAGACTCATCCCGAATCCTGGGCAGTAGCATGCTCACCCGGCCAAATCTGCTCTTTCTTTCAGTGTTTTGGAAAGCTATGTTTTTATCGTAGGTCATCTGCCTGGGCAAGTATACTACTTTCCTGTGGCTTCTGTAATAAATTGCCACAAATGTAGTGGTTTAAAACAACACAAATTTATTTTCTCACAGTTCTGGAGCCAGAAGTGTGAAATGGGTTTCCCTGAGCTGAAATCAACTTGTCACCAGGGCCGCACTCCTTCCTGAGGTTCTGGGGAGAAACCCTTTTCTGTCTTTTCCACTTCTAGAGCAGCATTCCCAGTGTTCCCTGGCTCCTAACTCCTTCTTCCGTCTACAGGCCAGCAGGGCAGCACCTTAAATCTCTCTCCGCTTCCATCATCACATCGCCTTCTCTTCTGTGGGCAAATCTCCCTCTCACAGGACCCTTGTGATCACATGTAGGGCTCACCCAGGTAATCCAGGATAATCGCCCCATCTCAAGATCCTTAACATAGCCACATCTGCAAAGGCGCTTTTGCAATATAACCTAAAACATCCACAGGTTCCAAGGATTAGGATCTGGTTATCTTTCTTGGCCATTATTCAAATGACCATAGCAAACCACTGAACTAGAAGCTTCTATGGGAGCAAGGATTGTCCTATTCAACATCTTGCACATTGTGTGACACATAATGAGCAGAAGGTCATGAAGGCATGAAGGTGTGAGTGTATATGGCATAGGGGGTGTGCAAGGACCACACTAAGGAAGGGCCATGCCCAGTGGCCTTTGCTCAGTCTGTGCTCCTAAAGGCCTGGCTACCTTGGTATGCCAGTGGGTTTGTTTGGGTTAAAGGTAGACTCTGTGGACCTTGAGGAACCACCCATTGGAAGCAAGCTGGGGGTCTGGGAAAGGCCAAGGTGGTCTCCCTCCTCTTGGGTGTGCTGTTTCATGGAATGTGGAGGCCCTTTCTTACTGTCTGCGTGCCCTGGAGCTGGAGGGGCCAGAGATGCTACCAGCTGAGCAGTGTGCCCAAGTCACCCTCCCTGGGATATCCAGGCCCATTAGCTGGGAGTCTTCAGCTAAGACAGAGCTGGGGCAAGGGGGAGATGATAGCAAAGTCAGTGACGGTTGGTACTACAGAGAGATTTTGCTGTCCCAGAGGGCCTGCATCATTCTCTTCCCAAAACGAGGGGCCCCTGGGTGTTGCTGCCTCCATAGCCTGTCAGCCAACCGAGGGTACCCCCATCCACCTTTGACCTGGGGACCCAGAGCCCAGCCCGAGGGCTGTGGTGAGGGCTCATCCCTTCAGCACACACTCACCAAGAGGGCCTGGGCAATGCTGGGGCTGAAGCAGCAGTCAGGCCTCATCCTTGCTCCCCAGGCTCCCCTTGCTTCCCAAGGGGAAGCAGAAAAGTTTAATGCCAGAGCAAAAGGAGTCCAGAGTCAGAAAACAGGGCAGACCTCTGAGGCTTGAACAGAGTCTCGAAATAGGAATCCAGGCTAGAGGCCAGTACCCAGGAAAAGGAAGGGCATCAATAAAGGTCTACCCTGTGGGTCCTGATGGGTACTGAGCCCAACCCCCCTTGAGCCAAGGAAACCACAGCCTTCTGCTCCCAATTCAATGGCTTCTCAGTGACCTTCTCTCTCTTCTCTTCCCTGCAGGAGAGGTGCATCAACTTCACCCTAGTGAAGCCCCACTGCATGCAGATGCCCTGCAGCTCAGAAATCTGCCTTCAACCCAGCCAAGAGTGCTTCCCCCTCAGCAGCTACTGTTCACAGTGCCAACACCCCCCACCCATATGCTCGCAGCCACCATCTAGGATGCTGCCGCTGATCCTTCCCCCTGCCCAGGCACCCTGCAGAACTGCTTTGTCACTCCCACCCCCTTAGCCCAACCTCTAATGCACCAAAAACCCTAGATTATTAAGAGCCCCTTGTGTACCAAGTTGTACATATATATTGAGTCTTAGTTTACAGTCCAAAGGAGTTGGAATTTGTTGCTGGTCAGCAAGAGACTTTGTTACCTGGTGAGCATTGCTCCATGGTATGAGACATATCTATACTGCTCCTGCAGGGACAAAGCATGCTAGTGTCCTGTGGATGTAGACATGGATGAGTCCCACTCCCCACAGCCAGGTCTTCATCTGTCACCAAGGGCTGGGACGCATGGGGTTTTAGCCAAATTCTGCTCTTTGAAAAAGCCCAAAATGTCTTTGAAATATGAATATAGTCCTATGTCTATCACTCACTGGCTGTTACTTAATCTCTTGGGCAATCTCCTTGTGCTTCACTTTCCTCACTGAAAAGATGGGGAAAATGGTGTCTCCTCTACAAGTTTCCATGAGAGTGATGGTAAGTGCTGCAGTGTGCTCACCTGAGGGGCAGGTCCCTGGTAAACACTCAGGTGCCCAAAACACTCAGAAAGTTAAGATCTTCCCTCCCTGCCCCAGAGGAGGAGAGGAAGATGAGCTCAGGGAAATCAAGAAGTGTCTGGTGAGGTCAGGGGAGTCAAAAAGACCATGCCTGGACCTTTCAGCTCTGGACACCAGGGTATGGGGTTGGCACAAATAAACATTCTCTGTAAGGAGGCTGCTGACTACACATGGGTTCATATCCCAGCACCACCAACCACATAACCTCCCAGATACCACTGGAAAAGGCCCTGGCATCTACTACCTCCTTCAGAAATGTTAGTTCCTTTCCCATACCCTCAGTATTTCTCATGATATAAAGGAAATCCTAAGTGCCCACTTTACTAAGCTTTCAAACCTGCTCCTCTCTTGACAGAGCCAGAACTCCCAATCTTACAGATCACTTCCCCTCAAGTCTGTGAAGTCCTGATCAAGTTTTCTTTCCACAATAACATGCTTGAGTACTATCCATAGGCAAGACTCCATTGTGAAATCCCAGAACACAGGTGTGAGGCTGAAGCATCACCCTGGACCACAGAGTCTGAGAAGGAAAGAGGAGACTGCTTACTCAGATGTGCACATGCCCATAAATCAGAGATCATGAAGAATCAGGTACACAACATGATGAAAAGAAACAAAAAAGCTCCAATAACTGACCCTAAAGAAATAGAGATCTATGACCTGTCTGACAAAGAATTCAAAATAATCCTCTCAAAGAAATTTAGTGAACTACAAAAACACACAGACAGACAACTAAATGAAATTAGGAAAACAAGTTCAACAAAGAAACAGAAACGATCAAAAGAACAAATAGAAAGCTAGAGCTGAAGAATAAAATGACTTGACTGAAGAATACGATAGATTCAACAGCAAACTTGAGCAAGCAGAAGAAAGAATCAGTGAACTAAAAGATAGGTCATTTGAAATTATCCCATCAGAGGAGCAAAAAAAGAAAAAAAACTAAAAAGAGTGAAGAAAGACTATGGGACATTATCAACAAAAATAATATATGAATTATGGGAATCCCAGAATGCAAAAAGAAAGAGAAAAGGGAGGGAAAGTACAATTAAAGGAAAAAGGATTGAAAACTTACCAAATGTGGAGAGAGAAATGGACATCCAGATTCATGAGGCCCAAAGGACCCCAAATAGGTTAAACCTGAAAGACTTACAGCAAGATACATTAGAAGCAAATTGTCTAAAGAAAAAGATGGGGAATTTTGAACACAGCAAGAGAAAAGTGAGTTGTCACATACAAGGAATCCTGTAAGACTTAGGGTGGATTTCTCAACAGAAACTTTGCAAGCCAGGAGAGAGAGGGATGACATGTTCAAATATTGAAAGAAAAAAATATGTCAACCAAGAATACTATTCCCAGCAAAGCTGTTCTTCAGAAATGAAGGAGAGAGAAAATAATACCTAAACAAACAAAAGCTGAGGGAGTAAGACCTGCCTTACAAGAAATGCTAGAGGATATTCATCAAGCAGAAGTCAATGTATAATAACATCATGAAAACATAACAATTTATTTGTAAAACACAATAGCAAATATATTGTCAAAGTCAGATTCTCTGCTATTGCATTGGTGGTGCATAATTCACTTAGAACTTTATTTCAAAGGTTAAAAATGTATTAACCATAAGAACAATAATTTGTTTTTGGATGAATAATATAAAAAACATATAAATTGTAATATCAATAAGGAGGGAGAGGTAAAAGGATAAATTTATATATGCTATTGACATTGTTATTAGCTTAAAATAGGATGTTATAAATATTAGATATTTTAGGTAAAACTCATGGTAACCACAAAGCAAAAACCTATAGTAGATACATAAAAGACTATGAAAAAGGAATCCAAGCATACCCCTACAAAAAGCCATCAAATAACAAAAGACAGCAAGATATGAATCAAGGAACAATGGGTGTACAAAATAGTTGAAAAAAGTAACTAAATGGCAGTAGTATGCCATTACCTATCAATAATTACTTTTACCATAAAAGAATTAAATCCTTCAATTAAAAGACATAGAATGGATGAATAGATGAAAAATAAGATCCAAAACTATGCTGCCTACAAGAAACTCACTTGAGCTTTAAAGACTCACATAGATTGACAGTGAAAGGATGCAAAAAGATAGTATAAGCAAATATTAACCAAAACACAGCATTGATACCTATACTTATATCAGACAAAATAGCCATTAAGCTAGAAATGATCGAGAGACAAAGGAGCTCATTATATAATGATAAAGAGGTCAATTCATCAAGAAGATAGAGCAATTATACATGTTTATGTACCCAACATTGGAGCACCTAAATGTATAAAGCAATTACTAACAGAACAAAAGGAGAAATAAAGAGCCATACAATAATAGGTGAGAACTTTAATACTCACTCTCAACAATGGAAAGATCATCCAGACAGAGAATTAATAAGGAAACATCAGATTTAAACAACACTATAGACCAAATGAGACCCAACAGACATATACATTACATTCCATCCAAGAGCAGCAGAACACATTTTTCTTAAGCACCTATGGGACATTTTCTAGGATAAATCATATGTTAGGCCACAAAACAAGTCTTAACAAATTTAAGAAGATTGAAATCATACCAAATATCTTTTCCAACCACAGTAGTATGAAACTAGAAATGAATAACATGAGGAAAGCTGGAAAATGCTCAAATACATGAAAATTAAACACCACACTCCTGAACAACGAGTGGATCAGAGAAGAAATCAAGAGGAAAATAAATGTTTTAAAAATGAAAATGGAAAAACAGTATACCAAAACATATGGATACAGCAAAACCAGTTCTAAGAAGGAAGTTTATGTCAATAAAAACATACTTCAAGAAGAAAGAAATATGTCAAATGAACAACCTTACTTTACACCTCAAAACTATGGAAAAAAACTACAAAGTTAGCAGAAGGAAGGAAATAATAGATTGGAGCAGAAATAGAGAACAAGAAAACAATAGAAAAGATTAACAAAACTAAGAGTTGGTTCTTTGAAAAGATAAACAAAATTGACAAACCTTTAGCTAGAGTAACCAAGTAAAAAGAAAGAATGCCAAAATCAATAAAATTATAAATGAAAGGGGAGCCATTATAACTGATACCACAGAAATACAAAGGATCTTAAGAGTCTGCTATCAAAAATATATGCCAATAACTTGGACAATCTAGAAGAAATGGAAAAAGTCCTAGAAAACACAACCTACAAAGACTGAATCATGAAGAAACAGAAAACCTGCACAAGCCAATAACAAGTAAGGAGATTCAATCAGTGATCAAAAACCTCCCAACAAAGAATAGCCCAGAGCCAGATGGTTTCACTGATGAATTCTCCAAACACTTAAAGAATTAACACCAATCCTTCTCAAACTCTTCCAAAAGATTGAAGAGGAGGAAATATTCCCAAACTCATTTTTATAAGGCCAGCATTACCCTGATACCAAAGCCAGATAAGGACACTACAAAAAGGAAATTACAGACCAATATCCCTGGTGAATATAGATCCAAAAATTTGCAACAAAATAGCAAACCAAATTCAGCGGCACATTAAACAGATCATACACCATGATCGAGTAGGATTCACCCCTGGAATGCAAGGATGTTTTGACATACACAAATCAATAAATGTGAAATATCACATTAATAGAATGAAAGAATAAAATCATATGATCATCTCAATAGATGCAGAAAAATCATTTGACAAAAACCAACATTTATTCATGATAACTCTCAACAAACTGGGTGTAGAAGGACCATATCTCAACATCATAAAGGCCATATGTGACAAGCCTCCAGCTAACATCATACTTGATGGTAAAAGGTTGAAAGCCTTTCCTCTAAGATCAGGAACAAGACAAGCTAGCCAACTGTCACCACTTCTATTCATCATAGTACTGGAAGTCCTAGCCAGAGCAATAAGACAAGAGAAATAAATAAAAGGCATCTGAATTAGAAAGGAAAAAGTAAAATTATCTCTCTTTGCAGATGAGATGATTTTGTATATAGAAAATCTTAAACACTGCCAAAAAACTATTAGAGTTGATCAACAAATTCAGTAAAGTTGCAGAATACAAAATCAACATCCAAAATTACTAGCATTTTGATATACTAACAATGAATTATCTGAAAAAGAAATAAAGCAATCCTGTTTACAATAGTATCAAAAACAATAAAATACTCAGGAATAAATTAAACCAAGGAGGTTCAAGATCTGTACACTGAAACTATAAAGCATTGATGAAAGAAGTTGCAGAAGACATAAATGGAAAGATAAACTGTGTTCATGAATTGGGAGAATTAATATTGTTAATATGTCCATACTCCCTAAAGCCATCTATAGATTCAATGCAATCCCTCTCAAAATTCCAATGATAATTTTTATAGAAATAGAAATAAATTCTAAAATTTGTTTGGAAAGACAAAAGTCTCCCAATAGCCAAAGCAACCTGAGAAAAAAGAACAAAGCTGGAGGCATCACATTTCCTGATTTCAAACTATATTACAAAGGTTTTCAATACAGTAGATACTGGCTTAAAAGCAGACACATAGAACAAAGGAACAGAATTGAGTGCCCAGTAATAAACCCTTGTATGTACAGTCAACTAATATTTGACAAGGGAGTCAGGAATACTCAATAGAGAAAAGATAGTCTCTTTAATAAATGGTGCTGGATAAATTGGATACTCACACACAAAAGATTAAAACTATGCCCCTAAAATATAACACTCACAAAAATTAACTCATAATGGATTAAGGACCTAAAGGTAATGCCTGAAACCATTAAACGCCTAGAAGAACCAAAGGGAAAAACTCCTTCATGTTGGTCTTGGCAATGATTTTTTGGATATGACACCTAAAGCACAAGCAACAAAAGCAAAAATAATCAAGTACTGCATGAAACTAAAAAGCTTTTGTACAGCAAAAGAAATTATCAACAAAATGGAAAAACAGCCTACAGAATAGGAGAAAATATTGCAAATCACATTTCTGATAAGGGGTTAATATTCAAAAAATATAAGGAATTCATACAACTTAATCACAAAAAACTAATAATCTGATTAAAAAATGGGAAAAGAACCTGAATAGACATTTTTCCAAAGAAGATATTCAAATGACCAATAGGTACATGAAAAGGTGTTCAACATGACTAATCATTAGGGAAATGCAAATCAAAACCACAATGAAATACCACCTGACCCCTGTTAGAATGGGTATCATCAAAAAGACAAGAGATAAATGCTGGTGGAGATGTGAAGAAAAGGGAACCCTAGTGCACTGATGTTAGGGATGTAAATTGGTACATCCACTATGGACAAGGTTATGGAGGTTCCTCAAAAAATTATAAATAGAACTGCCATATGATCCAGCAATTCCACCTCTGAGTATATATCTGAAGGAGATAAATTGACTAACCCCCAAAAAATCTGCACCTCCATGTTCATTACAGCATTATTAACAATAGCCAAGACATGAAAGCAACCTAAGTGTTCATCAGTGGAGAAGTGGATAAAGAAAATGTGGTGTATATATACAATGGAATACACTCAGCTATAAAAAAGAAAGAAATCCTGCCATTTGTGAGAACATGAATTGGCCTTGAAGGCATTATGCTAAGTGAAATATGATCTTGCTTATTGTGGAATCTAAAAATCACCAAACTCATAGAAACAGAATACAGATTGATTGTTGCCAGGGCAGGGGGTGGGGGGTAGGGGAAATAGGTAAAAGTGGTCAAAAATTATGAGATAAATAAGTTCTGGGTATGGAACGTATAGCATATACAGCTGTGACTCTGAAAATACCCTTCCTTCAGGTGATGAATGAACAATACTAATCATAGCTCAAGGAGGCATATCGAGGGGGCAGATCTGCCTAATGGGAGAATGAAACAAAGATGTCCATCACAGTGTTGTGTATAGTAGGGAAAAACAACAAACCACTAAATGCCGAACTACAGAGACTTGCTAAATGAGTTGTTTTGCATACCCACGATGAAATACTATGCAACCTTGGAATGGAATGTTTAATATGCATATGATACAAAGCTGAGGAGGAAAAAGGGCAACAAGATTATATATTTGGTGTAATCTACTCTTTGAAAAAATGCATAAGCCAAAGGAAAAACCCTTGAAGAAAATATACAGAAATGACCAACAGGTCCTATTTTTCATTAACTCGCTAACTCATTCATTCATTCATTCGGCACACTTTTACTGAGAACCTTGTGCATACCAGTTCTGTCCTAGGTGCTGTGGTGACAGTGGTGACAAGGCAGTCCTGGGCCTTCTGGGCAGAAGCACAGTATGCATGGATCTGCATGTGTGTGCAAGTTATAAATGGGCAAGCATCGCATTTCAGCTGAGCCCTGAGGATCGAGAAGGGTTTGCTCAGGGCTCACGAGAAGGTGGGTCTGGCTGGTAGAAGGCAAAGCCCAT
This sequence comes from Tapirus indicus, assembly GCA_031878705.1. Classification (NCBI taxonomy): domain Eukaryota; kingdom Metazoa; phylum Chordata; class Mammalia; order Perissodactyla; family Tapiridae; genus Tapirus; species Tapirus indicus. The sequence continues at coordinate 81,625,165 of CM062921.1, forward strand.
GTGAGACCTGTGGTAGAAAACATGAGGGATGTTTAGGGAACTGAGAGAAGAGCAGTTCTGCTGGAGGGAGAGGGCCAGGGGCAGATGTGCGGGGGAGGGCATCTGTGGGAGGGGCCTGGCTGTGTTCATAACTGGAAAGTAAAAGAAATGATTCACTTGTAACGTGTGGCTACAGAACAGTGCAATACACGGAAAAAACTTTTTAATATTGTGCTGTGTTGATGTAAGTATGTGCTTCTTAAAAACAAAAACCCTACCTACCAAATAAATAAATGGAAAGAAATATACTAAAATGCCACCCCATGGTGATGTGGTCTGATGGAATTCGGATGTGGGATTTGGCACAGTGGGTGTCAGAGGATCCCACCTGCCTGCCAAAGATGTCACCTCCTGGAACTCACCTCACCTGCAGGTCTGGCTGATGGTGTGGCTGCTCAGAGGATCCATGTCAAGGGCCCATGCCCTCCTGGAAAGGGGTCTCTGTGAATTTATCTTTCCCACCCTACAGTGCAGGAAAGCCAAGGGAGAAGGGGTGACAAGCAGTTGTCGATTGAACCAATGGACAGTACCTGCCACTGTGGCACTGAGTACAGCTGACCCCATGAGGAAGCTGAGGGGACACAGCTAGACAACTCCGTTCCAAAATGTTCTCCTTTCTCCCCCCAACTCTCTCCAGGTCAGATTTTTTTCTTGGATGTGGCCAGTGCTGGTCTGAAGCCAGCTCAGAGTGGCTGGTGAGATTTTCAGGAATTTTGCGAGCCAGCTGTTTTAACACAGCCATAATTAAAAACCAAATCATGTAAACAAAAAATAAAATGTATTGAAAACAAAGGCAATAAATACTCAGCACTTCCTATTTTACTACACTTTAATATCTGTGCTTTTGATGTTACTGCATCTCTCACATCTGTCTAGTGGCTGTAGTGCCTGTTCCTGTGCATTTCTTCCCAACTCCACATCTAGTGACATCACTTCAGGGGGTTGAAATCAGTCATGATGGGAGAATTTATGGCATGCTAAAAATCGGGGCTTGATTTCTTGTTTCATTGATTGTCTGGACTTCAGAAAGTGATGGAAAAAATGTTAATAATGCAGATTAAACTGAAAAATGTGTCTTGTCTGCATCCATTAACATTGTGAATAGAACACAAAAATTAAAAGAGTATTCTTCTAGTATTCAAAAACTATTTTCCAGTTTGGCAAAGGAGTCACTCAAATCGCTAACAAACGAGTGAACTATTGACAGCTGTCTTCATTATTTCACTTGCATCTTAACTTTATTGTAAATGAAAATACCATCCAACATTCATGTTGGAACTGCAGGCTGAGAGCCAGTTGCTCAACACTTACCAGCTCACCATGCATGTGCCCCAAATTAATTGGAATTCTGGGCACTGGAAATGTCAGAGACATTTCTGCCTCCAAAGGGCAGGCAGAAAGTAGAAATGGAAAGAGAAGGCCAAAGGAACTGCAAAAGCAGATGCAAGGCAGTGAAAGCAGTAGGCTAGAAACGAATCAAGGGGCTGGCCTGGCAGCACAGCGGTTTAGTTCCCAGATCCCAGGCGCCCGCCGACGCACTGCTTGTCAGCCATGCGGTGGCAGCGTCCCATATAAAGTAGAGGGAGATGGGCACGGATGTTAGCCCAGGGCCAGTCTTCCTCAGCAAAAAGAGGAGGATTGGAACAGATGTTAGCTCAGGGCTGGTCTTCCTCACAAAAAAAAAGAAAGAAAGAAATGAATCAGGAGTGTTCTTCAAGGATGTGATGGGTAGGTCATGTAATCTAGCTACAGGAACCCATACCATATCTCTTAAGGATGATTTTCATTCATTTTTTTCAACAAATACCAATCCTTGCAGGCCCTGAAGTTAGAAAGATAAATACTGTGGAGCTGCTACTCCACATTCAGTAAGAGAGGGAAATGCAGAGTTATACTGGGATCTACAGAAGCCCATATGAGTGATGTGGGGGAATGTTGCAGGATCGAGGATAGACAGTCACTAACCCGTGCTGCCTGGGAGGCCTGAGGAATGCCCCATCGACGAGGTGACATTAGCTCTGGGAATTGATGGATGAATAGGAGTTCACCAGGAAATGATGGTGAAAACGGTGCAGGCAGAGTCCTCGTGGCAAAGAAGGACTGGGCACATTCCAGCCATGAGGGGAAGGTTGAGGGGCAGGAGCTCAGGGCAACACACAGGCGTGCCTAAATGAGACCTTTCTATTCATACTAAGCCAGGCCAGCCCCTCCTATGAATCCAGCCCCACTGAGGGCGGCAGGGGAGGGAAAGGGGAGAGGGTCCGAGTCAGGGCCAGCGGTGCGCACAGCTCCTTTCTCCGAAGAGCTCTGAACACCTGCCCTCCATGAACACTGTGTCCTCAGGGTCCCCGGGAGGTGGAGTTGCTGCCCCGCCCCATCACAGCACAAATGGACCCGCTGAGGTACTCACTCGTGGCCCAGCCTTCCAGAGAGTCAGATCAGGCGGAGCGGGGATGCAACCCCGGGCGTCCTGATCCCCAGTGCGGATACACAGAATTCCCCCCATACTCCGGAGGCCAAACTAAATGCTGGGAGACAACTTTTTATTCCCATATGAAAATTATAACTCAGTGCTGCAGCTTTACCGTGGTGTGAGGTAAAGGTGAGCCCCAGGGGCTGCGCACAAAGCAGGAGGAATGGGTTTCACACGCACCTGCGCACACGGAGCACCAGCAGCACTGCCGAGCCAGGGCTCAGGGCTCAGAGCACTGTGCACAGCCTGCCCTGGCCCTGCTCACCGCCACCCCTACCCCTGGAGAGGACTGTGTGTCTGATTCATCATTGCGGCCCCGCAGGGCCTCTTGGGCGGCAGGGAGCAGGCTCTCAGGAAGTGTTGGCTGCCCTTCACTGAAGGGCCCTCTTTTGCCCCAGTCTCTTAAACCCGCACGTGGGAAGCCGGGATTATGTCATCTCTACGACAATAGAGCAGACGTTGGGTGGTTTGGTTTGAGCTTATGCCACCGGACATCCTTCCTCAGCAAACCCAATTTCAGTTTGGGAGATTCCCGGGACCCTCGGAAGCAGCTCAGTCCCCGTCTTTTCCAAGCCTTGTTCTCCAGTCCTCCCTTTGCTACTGGGACCTACGCCCCCGCCCCCATCGCAGCCCACCCCCACCAAAACCTTCTAATTAATCTTCTTGGCTGAGTTGGCCAGAATTGGTCTTTGTTGTTTGCACTCAGAGAACCCTGACTGCCATCGATGTGACAGCTCACCCGGCTCAGAGCTCTAGGCCACCTGCTTTCACCTCCAGGACCCTGTCAGGGAGGAAGGACCACCCCGCACAACGCTGCCACCCAGAGGCCAGGCTCAGTACTGCCCCGCACCTGTCCACCTCCAGGCAGCAGCTGCTGTCTTCACAGAGCACAGGAGGCTCCCACCAGCCAGTTCTGACTTCGTTGACAACTCCAACATGTTTGCACCCTGGTTTATGGCAGCTTTTGTTCCTTGCTGCTCGGCATACTAACTTTTCTCCCAAATCGCCAGACGTGCCAGGACACTTTAGGCACCTAGGGACAGGAGTTCCTGCAGGCACAGGTGTCCAGAGGGATACAAGCTGGAGCAATAAACACCCAGGCATGGCAGGGTGGGTCTGGGGCTGTGCCTGGCCCCTGCTCCCACAGCTGGGGCGTAGCCTCCCCTCCACCTGGCCTTGCCCCTGGAACAACTGCAGGGTCTCCCCTGTCTCCACCCGCTTGGAGTTCCCACCCTTGGTTCTCCTCACACATTCACCCACTTGCTTCACCTCTGCCCACCTGTCAGCTGCCAGCTGTCCTCTTGTGCCAACCTGCTGGGCATACGCAGGTGGACCAGCCTGCACTTTGCCCTCCACTTTGCTCAGGGCTTGGAGGGGAGGGCATAATGGCCATATGTGAGGTTGGCACCAAGGAAGAGAGGGTGCCATCAGCCCTGCTAGGGAGGCTTTCATCCTTGCCCTTCCCTAATCAGCTCCACCAGGGAGTTCTTGAAACTAGGAAACCCATCTTCAAGCACCCCTCTCGGCTGGTGAGTGGTACTGCTGGACCACACTCCACTGAGGGTTCCAAGTTTTCATTCGTAGGGAACACTTATCCCCCCGGGCCCAGGAGGACCCTGAGGAGTGGGCAGCTGAGCTCCTTCCTCGCAGGGACCTCCATGGGCTTGTTATGCATAAACATTGCTTGGGCTCACGTCACCTCCTCTCTCTGGCCCTGCCTCCTGCCCCACCTGTAAAAGGAAGCACGGCTACCCTGCCCTCTCTATCTCGGTGGCAGGAGTCTGTGACAGGCACTTTGCATGTCACCTCGTCCATCTTCACTGCACCTGGAGGATCATCACCCTCTTTCACAGATGAGGAGGACCTGAGTTCCAAAAAGCTAATCATCCTGCCCGTTGTCCCCTGCAAGTAGGAGGTGCCACTGGGATTGAAACGCAAGAGTGTGTCCCCAAAGCCTGCTTTGGTTGCACTGCCGACATCACCCTCACAGTGTCCCCTGAGGTCAGCACCAAGTCCAAACTGTGTGCCACCAGGGGCATCTAAGCCACTCCTAACCCTTCCAAACTAATTCCTCAAAGGGGATGCCATTGACATCAGAGAATAGTGCCAGTCAATGTTTCTTGAAGAGGCAGAGGCGGACACATCAGTCCACCGAGTGACCCTGAGCTGACCATCCCACCTCTCTCAGCCTCAATGTCCCATCTATAAACTGGCATTGGGCTAAATATCTCTACAGTCCTTTCCGGATCTACCAGTGTATGACTCTAATTGGGATGAAGCCAATTCTCCCTCTTTCTCAAAGGATAACTGGTCTGCTTGAAGCCCTATTGCTGAGCTTCCGTGAGCTCACACAAAGACACACACACCCAGCTACACTCACACGCACGCACACATACACTCACATGTGTACATTCATACCACACATACACATTCACACACACACTCACACATACAGTCACACACACACACACACACACACACACACTCCCCCGATCTCTCTCATGCGCTCCCTCTCTCTCTCTCTCTCTCGGGCAGTTCTCCACATGACAGGTGACATGTTTAGAACCACACGATGTCGTCCCAGGCCTGGGCAGGACCCTGCCTTGCTGTCCTCCAGTGCTGCCACACCCCTGCATCCCTCTGCCCACAGCCCCACTGAAGTGCCTTCACAGCTCAGGCAACCTTTGCCAACCACAGCCCTGTCGGCTCAGCTGCCAGAACTGTCCAGAGTGCCCTGAGCCACAGACGTGGCAATCCTCTTTCCAGCACTAAAATTTGGGACATGTGGTCTTAACTGCAGGATGGAATATTTCCTACCAAGATGCTTCATGATATAAAAATAAGTTACTATTTGTTGACTACATAAGCTTCTACACACCAGAGGCTGAATACACCTTATTTCATTGAACTTTCACAACAACCACATGAGGGAAGCTGCATGTCTCGACCCAAGTGCCTTCATCTCCAACCTGCCAAACGCCGTGTTGTTAACGCAGTGCTGCACTCCAGCTTTCTGAGACCATCGTGGATCTGGATTCTTCCAACTGCTGTGTTAGAGATCCACCCAACTTCATGCGCCATGAATGCTGTCACCCAAATCTTAATAATAACAGTGAGAACGAGGAGGAAGAGGAGGAAGAAAGGAGAAGATGAAGATATAATAGTAGCAATAATGAGAAGGAAGAAAAGGAGATGATAGGAGAAGAAGAAGGAGGAGGAGCAACGGGAGGAGGGGGCAGGGAAGGGGAGAATAAGAGGAAGAGGAAGAAGAGGAGGAATGGGGAAGGGGAGGAAGAAAAGGAGATGAAGATAGAAACAGAAGATGAGAGAGGAGGAGGAGAAAGAGGAAGAAGAAACGGAACAGATGAAGTTATAAGAAGAAAGAAGAGGAAGAGGAAGATAAAAAGGAGACAAAGATGCTGAACTGACAGGGGACCTGTGGCATGACCCACCTCCCTGAGGGTCACCACTCTCATGTGCATCAGCACTGCTGGGGTAAGGTCACTTGGGCGAGTGCAAAGACTGTCCTACAAAACTCCGTCTCGGGCCCCATCTAACCTTGGTCCACTCTGTCTGTGACAATCGCCAGATCGAAGCCTCTCAAAATGGAAAATGATGTGAGTCTGACATGGCTTGTCCCTAGTGAGCCCCTCCAGCTCCTAATGCTCAAAGCTTCTTGTCAAAGAACTCATAGGCTCTTTCCCAGGGTCAGCATCAGACTCTGAGTCTCATCCAGCTCCAGGCTTCATGTACCGCTCCCATGATCCCCAACACGTCTCCCATGACCTCTTCAGATGCATGAGGTCATCTCTGGGGCCACTCCACACCCTGGCCAGTGAGTTCTGGGTCAGGGACCACATGCACAGCAGCTCTGTGCTGCATCGCTCCTCCTTTCCCACATGGACCTACCAAAGCCCTTTGCAACTGGAGGATGGTTCTCCACTAGACGTTCCCTGGGCAAAGTAGAGCCGCCCCTGCCTCCTTCTCCTTCCACAGACACCAGCTGCCCTGGCCACAAGTGGATCTGTGCAGCCCTTGCCCTCCCTGCTCTGATCCAATATTAAAGGACACTTGGCTGTCCTCCACTCTCCTCAATAGCCTCAGATCATTCTGGGCTCTCGCCCCCTGACACTATTTACTGATCCTCATCACTCTATCATGTGTGTGCCCTGAAAGGGTCTCTTCTTATCCTCCTTGGTTCTTTTCAGTCTGAGCTCAGCAAGACAACCCTCTGAGCCACACAGCCATCTTTCAGTACCACCCCATGTTCTTCCTATTGAAAGAATCAGATTTTAATCCCAGACCCTCCAACCTTTCTGAGTCCCAGGGCATGGGAACATGAGGATGTTTGAAACCTTCTGAAAATGAGCTCCCCGTGTCGACAGGGTGTCTGACCACATCCCGCCTTCTCTACCATAGGGGATACTTCTCCCTCAGGCTCCCACCCCTTAGGGCCACCAGCCAGCATCAACTGACCAAAACAGGAAATGCTACATTCTGAGGGATGAAGCTTCACCTACCCCACTGAGTTAAAAGCACATATTTGTTTATTACCCATTCCCAGGGCCCTGGAGCTGTCCCTCTGCCTCTCTGCCTTCCCCAATCTGCCTCAGTTGTGTAATGGCACCATTGTGCCAGGTCCACAAATAATGAGGCTTGCTGGCCATTGGGGCCTGTTCTGCTGCCACACCAGGGCAGGGAAATTAATTCAGAACCCCTACTGCTGAGTATTGTGCCCAGTCTTGACTGTCTAGTAAGACTGACCAGAGAACCCAGGCAACCTCAGAGGCCATCCTACAGCCTCAGTTGGGGAGATAACCAAGCCAGCAGTCCTATCCAACTGTTCTCTGCCAGCAGCAGATCTCAGTGACCTCGCCCTAAAATAGACCCTGATAATAAGCCCCACCTGTCCAAGTATGTGACCAGTGGATATGTCCAGAAACCCAAACTGAGCTGACTCGTGAAATACCATCTCTGTCAAAATGAACCTGTAAAGTCTGGAAGAGGAGACCACTTACTCAAATGTGGAGATACTAATGTAAGGAATCAAGAATCATGAAAAATCAGGTAAACATGACACCATCAAAGGAAACTAATAAAATTTGAATAAACTGATCCTAAAGAAATGGAGAATTATGAATGTCAGACAAAGAATTCAGAATAATTCTGTTAAAGAAGTTCACTGAACTAGAAAAACACAGAGACAGCAACTAAACAAAATTAGGAAAGTAATGCATGAACAAAATGAGAAGTTCAACAAAGAAATAGAAACCAAATAGAAATCCTAGAGCTGAAAAATACAATGACTGAAATGAAGAATTCAATAGGGAGCTTCAAAAGAAGACTCAATCATGCAAAGGAAAGAATGACCTAGAAGACAGGATATGTGGAATTATTCAGTCAGTGGAGCAAAAAGAAAAAAGAATGAAAAAGAGTGAGGAAAGCCTACGGGACTTATGGCACACAATGACAAGAAACAATATCTGCATTATGGGAATTCCAGAAGGAGAAGAGAAAGAGAAAGGGATAGAAAGTATATTTAAAGCAATAATTGCTGAAAACTTCCCAAATCAGGAGAGAGAAATGAATACCCAGGTCCATGAAGCCCAAGGGATCCAAAAAGTTAAACTCGAATAAGGCTACACCAAGACACACTATAATTAAATTGTAAAAGTCAAAGACAAAGAAATCATTCTGAAAGCAGCAAGAGAAAAGAGAGAAGTTACATCCAAGAGACAGGGACATGTTTGTGGTTACCAGAGGTGTGAGGTGGGGAGAGGAGGAGTTGGATGAAGTTGGTCAAAAGGTACAAACTTCCAGTTATGATAGATGAGTACTAGGGATATAATTTACAACATGACTACAGTTAACACTGCTGTTTCGTATATTTGAAAGTTGTTAAGAGAGTAAATCCTAAGAATTTTCATCACAGGAAAAAAATATATTTTTCTTTTTTTTTTATTTATATGAGATGATGGATGTTAACTGAACTTATTGTGGTAATCATTTCACAATATATGTAAGTCTTATTATTATGCTGGACACATTAAACCTACACAGAGCTGTATGTCAATTTTATCTCAATAAAACTGGGGAGAGGGCAGGGAATCTGAGCTAATAAATGCAGAAAAAATAATAAAATTAGAAATCACCATTTTGCAACCCTTAACGAAATAATAGCTTCAGACATTTATTATTGACAGCTGCTTAAACTATCAGTTGAAATGTTGTTGGGGAAATTTAATGGTGGGAACAGACAGACAAACCTGATCATGTTGACCAGTCTTAGCATCACTAAAAGTACAGCTATCAAACCATCAAACATCTTGTGTCTCCTGATGTACTACAAGAGGAATAACATCAACACCACAGCAAAAATTAACCTGAATCTCACCAAGCTTCTAGCTCCAACTACTAGTTTACAAGAAATTTGATAATAGAATAAAAAGTTATATGAGACTATGAGAAAACAATCAACCAAATACAAAATGTGGGAAATTCCTCAAAATGACTGTTTTTGAATACCATAAGTGGGATAAAATAAAAGGAGATCAAACAAAAAATTTAATGTAATACCATAGATATACTGTATATCCCTTTTTATACTGTGCTTCATACTTAAAAAGAATAATACTAATTTTCACCCCATTGGGGGCAATATTCTCTCTGTTGTGAATGTATGGAATAAGAACAGACACAATTAACTAATAAGAGGAATGTTTTTAAAGATGTAACTACAGATAGAGCAGAAATATAAAAATCAAACATATTCGGAACAACTTTACACCAATATATGTAAGTAGATCTTCAAATTCCTAGAAAATAAGATACTTAAAATTATTTATAAGAGAAACAGAATCACTAAATATTCCAATGTGTTAGTCTACTCTGGCTACCATAACAAAGAACCACAGGCTGGGTGGCTTAAACAAAAGAAATTTATTTTCTCACAGTCTGGAGGCTGGAAGGCCAAGATCAAAGTACCAACAGGGTTGGTTTCTGATGTGGCTTCTCTTCTTGGATTGCAGATGGCCACCATCTTGCTGTGTCCTTACATCGTCTTTTCTCTGTGGCTGCATGGAAAGAGAGTTCAGGTGTCTCTTTCTCTTCTCATGAGGACACCAGTCCTATGGGATTAGGGCCCCACCTTTATGACCTCATTTAACCTTAATCATCTCCTTAAAGGCCCTGTCTCCAAACACAGTCACATTATGGCTTAGCACTTCAAAATGTGAAAGAGGGAGGCACAATTCAAGCCATAACATTCAGTAAATATTAAATAAATTGTATCAGTAGTTTAAAGACTTACCACAAAGGAAACGCCAGACACAGATGATATCATACCAAATATTCAAGGAGCAGAATATCAGGATCATGTTCAAAGTCTTTCCAAGGAGAAAGAAAGTAAAAACATCCCAAAGTGCATTTTATGAAGCTATTATTACCTAATATCAAAACCAGCTAAGGACAGCACAAAAATAGGAAATTACAGGACAGCCTCCTTCATGATTGTAGGTTAAAAAAAAATTTCTAAACTAACAGTAAACTCAATCCAGTAGTGTTTTAAAAAATTATCAAGTGGAGAAATAAAAGTTTTCCCAGACAAACAAAAACTGAAGGAATTCATTGCCACTAGACGTGCCCTACAAGAAATGTGGAAGGGAGCCCTCCTACCTGAAATGAAAAAGCAAAAGTTTACAAAACTTTGAGCAAGGAGATAAGTAGGTATACAAAATCAGAAAATTGCAGCTCTCTATCAGAATAAGTTAGCAAACACTTAATTATAACATAAAGGATAAAGGGAAAGAAGGCATCAAAACTAACTATAAATACTTCAATTTGGTCACAAACTCACAACACAAAAAGAATAATTTGTGACAACAAAAATGTAGAAGTGGAAGAAGAAAAGAGATGGAACCTCCATAGGCTAATGGAAATAAGAGGCTATCAGAAGAAAGGACTATCATCTATGAGATCTTTAAACAAACCTCATGGTAACCACAAAACAAAAAATCAGCGCAGAGTCACAAATCAAAAATAAAGAGAAAACCATCACAGAAAACCACCAAATGGAAATTTTAGAAATGCAAGGAAAAAGAAACCATGGAAATATAAAACAAACATAAAAATGGCAGTATTAAGCCCTCACATATCAATAATCACCCTAAACATAAACAGATTGAATTCACCAACCAAAAGACACAAAGTGATTGGATAGATTAAAAAACAAGACCCAACAATATGCTGCCTCCAAGAAATACATCTCAGCTCTAAAGACAAAGATAGGCTCAGAGTGAAGGGATGGAAGATGACACTGCAAGCAAATGGCAAGCAAAAGAAAGCAAGTGTGGCCATAATTATATCAGACAAAGCAGACTTCAAGATAAAAAAGATAATGAGAGACAAAGATGGACATTATAAAATGATAAAAAGGGATATTCCACCAAGAAGACATAACACTTATGAATATACATGCACCTAATATAGGAGCACCAAAGTATATAAAGCAACTATTAACAGACCTAAAGGGAGAAACTGACAGCAACACAATAATAGTAGGCGACATCAACACCCCACTTACATCAATGGACAGATCATCCAGACAGAAAGTTATCAAGGAAACAGTGGCCTTAAATGAAACACTAGACAAGGTGGACTTAATAGATACATATAGAACATTCCATCCAAAAACAGCAGAATACACTTTCCTGTCAAGTGCAGATGGGACATTCTCAAAGATAGACCATACGTTGGGAAACAAGGCAAGTCTCAATAAATTTAAGAAGACTGAAATCATATCAAGCATCTTTTCCAACCACAATGCTCTGAAACTAGAAATCAACTACAAGAGAAAAGCTGGTAAAGTCACAGATCTGTGGAGACTAAACAATATGCTACTGAGCAACCACTGGATCAATGAAGAAATCAAAAAATACCTGGAGACAAATGAAAATGAAAACACAACATACCAAACTTATGGGATGCAGCAAAAGTGGTACAAAGAGGGAAGTTTATAGCAATACAAGCCTACCTCAAGAAACAAGAAAAATCTCAAATAAACAATCTTTCATTATACCTAAAAGAATTAGAAAGAGATCAGTAAAAGAAAGGAAATAAGAAAAATCAGAGCAAAAGTAAATGAAATAGAGACTAAAAAAAAAAAAATAGAAAGGCTCAATGAAAGTGAGAGCTGGTTCTTTGAAAGATAAATAATATTGACATACTCTTAGCCAAACTCACTAAAGAAAAGAGAGAAGAAATGAAAAAGGAGAAATTACAATGGACACCATGGAAATGTGAAGGATTACAAGAGAATACCATGAAAAGCTACAGGCCAAAATATTGGATAACCTAGAAGAAAAGGATAAATTCTTAGACTCGTACAACCTCCCAAAACTGAATCAAGAAGAAATAGCGAATCTGAATAGAGCAATCACAAGTAAAGAGACTGAAACAGTAATCAAACACCACCCAAAAATCAGGGGCCAGCCCGGTGGCATAGTGATTAAGTTCATGTGCTCTGCTTCAGTGGCCTGGGGTTTGCAGGTTTGGATCCCGAGCGCAGACCTACACACCGCTCATTAACCCACGCTATGGCGGCATCCCGTGTACAAAAAAAAAATAGAGGAAGATTGGTGCAGATGTTAGCTCAGCAACAATCTTCCTCAGCAAAAAGAGGAAGATTGGCAACAGATTTTAGCTCAGGGCCAATCTTCCTCACCAGAAAAAAAAACTCCCAAAAAACAAAAGTCCAGGACCAGATGGCTTCCCTGGTGAATTCTACCAAACATCCAAAGATTTAATACCTATCCTTCTCAAACTCTTCTGAAAAATTGAAGAGGATGGAACACTTCCTAACTCATTTTACGAGGCCAACAATGCCCTTATACCAAAACCAGACAGGGATAACACAGAAAGGAAAATTACAGGCCAGTATCACTGACAAACATAGATGCAAAGATCCTCAACAAAATATTAGCAAATTGAATACAAGAATACATGAAAAGCATTATACACCATGATCAAGTAGGATTTATTCCAGGGATGCAGGGATGGTTCAACATCTGCAAAACAAGCAGTGTGATCCACCACATTAACAAAATCACATGACCATCTCAATAGATGCAGAGAAAGCAATTGACAAGATCCAACATCCAATTATGATAAAAACTCTCAATAAAATGGGTATAGAAGGAAAGTACCTCAACAAAATATAGGCCATATATGAAAAACCCACAGCCAACATCACACTCAACAATGAAAAACTGAAAGCTATTCCTCTGAGAACAGGAACAAGACAAGGATGCCCACTCTTGCCACCCTTATTCAACATAGTACTGGAAGTTTTAGCCAGAGGAATTAGGGAGGAAAAAGAAATAAAAGGAATCCAAATTGGAAAGGAAGAAGTAACTCTGTCACTATTTGTAGATGACATGATTCTACATAGAAAAACCTAAGGAATAGAAAACCCTAAGGAATCCACCAGAAAAGTATCAGAAATAATTAATGAATATAGTAAAGTTGCAGGATACAAAATCAACTTTAAAAAATCAGTTGCATTTCTATATACTAATAACAAACTAGCAGAAAGAGAAACCAAGAATACAATCCCATTTACAATAGCAAGAAAAAGAATAAATACCTAGGAATAAATTTAACCAAGGAGGTGAAAGACCTTTACACTGAAAACTGTAAGACAATATTGAAAGAAATCAAAGAAGACATAGAGAAATGGAAAGATACTCCATGCTCTTGGATTGGAAGAATTAACATAGTTAAAATGTCCATATTATCTAAAGCAACCTACAGATCCAATGCAATCCCTATCAGAATCCCAATGACATTCTTCACAGAAATGAACAAAGAATCCTAAAATTTATATGGAACAACATAAGACACGAGTAGCCAAAGCAATCCTGAGAAAAGAGAACAAAGTTGGAGGTATCACAATCTCTGATTTCAAACTATACTACAAAGCTATAGTACTCAAAACAGCATGGTACTGGCACAAAAATAGACACATAGATCAATGGAACAGAATCAAGAGCCCAGAAATAAAACCACACATCTATGCACTGTTTATCTTCGAGAAAGGAGCCAAGAACATACAATGGAGAAAGGAAAGTCTCTTCAATAAAAGGTGTTGGGAAAACTGGACAGCCACATGCCAAAGAGTGAAAGTAGACCATTATCTTACACCATACACAAAAATTAACTCAAAATAGATTAAAGACTCGAGTATAAGATCTGAAACCATAAAACTCCTAAAAGAAAAAGTAGGCAGTATGCTTTTCAGCATTGGTCTTAGCAGTATCTTCTTGAATACCATGTCTCACCAGGCAAGGGAAACAAAAGAAAAACTAAACACATAGGACTACATCAGACTAAATAGCTTCTGCAAGCAAAGGAAACCATCAACAAAATGAAAAGACAACCTGCCAACTCGGAGAAAATATATGCAAATCATATGTCTGACAAGGGGTTAATTTCCAAAATATATAAAGACTCATACAACTCAACAACAACAACAAAAAACCCAATCAAAAAAACAGGCAGAGGATATGAACAAACATTTTTCCAAAGAAAATATACACAAAAAGATGTTTAACATTACTAATTATTATAAAATGTAAATCAAAACTATAATAAAATATCACCTCACACCCATCAGAATGGCTATAATTAACAAGACAAGAAATAACATGTACTGCAAAAGATGTGGAGAAAGGGGAACCCTCATACAGTGCTGGTGGGAATGCAAACTGGTGTAGCCACTATGGACAACAGTATGGAGATTTCTCAAAAAATTAAAAATAGAAATACCATTCTATAATCCACCTATTCCACTATGGGGTATTTATCCAAAGAACATGAAATCAACAATTCAAAGAGACTTATGCACCCCTATGTTCATTGCAGCATTATTCACAATAGCCAAGACTCAGAAGCAACCCAAGTGTTCATCAACTGATGAATGGATAAAGAAGATGTGGTATATATATACAATGGAATACTCCTCAGCCATAAAAAAAGACAAAATCATGCCATTTGTGACAACATGGATCGACCTTGAGGGTATTATGCTAAGCGAAATATGTCAGACAGAGAAAGACAAATACCATATGATTTCACACATATGTGGATGATAACAAACACATAGATAAGGAGAACAGATTGGTGGCTACCAGAGGAGAGGGTGAAAGGGGTAAAGGGGCACGTATGTTGGTAACAGATAAAAACTACACTGTTGGTGGTGAACAGGATGCAGTCTATACAGAAGCTGACATATAATAATAATGTACACCCGAAATTTACACAATGTTAAAAGCCAATATGACCTCAATAATATGTTCATCACAAAATATGCAGAAAAAGAATTTAGATAAAATTCAACACTCCATTCATGATTTGTAGCTAACCAAGAATAGCATGGAAACACCTTAATCTGATAAAGGATTTCTACCAAAAGACTTCCATAAATATCATTCTTAATGATGATATGTTAGAAGCATTTTCTTTAAAATCAAGAATGTCTCCATCACAGATTCTAGTCATGTCAGAGAACTAGTCAGCACAACGTTCTTTGTGTTTTATTTTTCATAGAAACCCAAATGACTCTACAGATAATTTTTAGAATAAGAGAGTTTAGCAAGTTGGGTGAATATATCAATCAATAAATATATTTCTTCATGACAGCAATAAACAATTTTAAAACTTTATTTTAAAATGCTATTTACATAACAGCAAAAATACAGGATATTTAGGGAAGGCACTTGACAAAAGAAGTCGAGGTCTTCATAGGGAAATTTATATAAAAGGCTTTGAAAAAGATGTAAATAAATGGAGACATTGCCATGTTCACTGACGGGAGGAGTCCAGATTGCAGATATCAAATCCCTGCAAATCTATCTAGATATTTAATGTTATTGTAATCAAATATTAAGAGGGTTTTGAGGGAGTGGAGATGATGCGCTGCTTCTAAAATTTTTGTGAAAGACCAAATGGGTTTTCCATGCAGCAGAGACAAGCCATCCCCACTCAGCGCTCTCTGGATTTCTGGACACACAACCTGTGGGCATGATACAATGGTTCCTGTTTCATGTCAGTAATTTGGGGTGGTTCGTTTCACAGCAGTAGATAACTGAAATGTCTCTCATTCACAAAGGACTTTGGCATCCTTGCACGACCTTCCCCTTCTAGATTCTTCCATCTCTTGGGTGACTTCAGTCTTCACAGGAATGACCTTTACAGCACACTAGACTCCAGTTCCTTGACCTCCTCACCCACAGTGATGTCCTTAGCTAAGCCCCCTCAGGGCCCTCTTGCAGTTTACAGAAAGGCAGGGTTTCTGGGGGATGTTAATGGCCACCTGTAAGGGTTTGGACTAAGGGACAAATGGAGGGCCCCTCTTCCCCGCATCCAAGGATCCCATGACTCCCGCCTGGGATTGTCATAGGGCAGGACTCTGAGCAGAGCTGCAGGTCACAAAGTCACCATGCCAACCTTCCTGCCCATCACAAGGACAGGACAATCCCTCCGCGGGGCGGGGGAAGGGCCGCGCAGGTAGTGGGGGCCTTGGCCCAGAAACGCTTCGCCTCTTCCGCCCGCAGGGCAGGTAGGTGGAGGCTCGCGCACGCGCCCTGGGGAGAGGGCGTGAGGGGCCGAGCCCCTGGGCACCGGCGGACGCAGTGGAGGCGGAGGCCTGAGGTGGCTTGAAGTGGCCGCGGTCCCGTGGGGCCGCAGGGCCGGCCAAGGAAATGGGGAACGGCGGCCCCGGAATGCCTGGCCCCGCGCTCCTCCTGTTGCTGCTGCTGCCGCCGCCGCTCCTGAGCGCAGGGAGCTTTCCGCACAGCCTCCAGGGCTCAGGAGACTTCCACGGCCTCGGGCTGGACTGGAGAAGCTTCCAGCACCACCGCCTCCTCAGCCAAGACGGGGCAAGGTTCCGCCACATTAGCGGCCCGAGCGTGCAGACCCAGGACAGCCAGGAAGAAGAAAAGTCGACATCCTGCCAGAGCTCATATGACCTCTACTTCGTGTTGGACATGTGAGTGGCCCTCCTGCCCTCGCCAGCACTGAGGGGCAGCGCTGTCCCTGGGACAGTTGGGCAGGCCGTGGCCAAAGGGGACACCACTCCTGTGAGGGGAGTGGGTGGGGTAGTCTTGATCAGACCTAAGGAACAGACCTCTGTGTCTTCCTGGTTCCAGAGGCAGAAGGAATGCCCAGACATTTGTTCCCAGAAACTTTTTCATTTGGAAAGGAAAAAAGGCCACCAGAGGGTTTCTGGATGGCTCTGTGTCCCTGCACCAAATGGGCCTGGGTCTGTGACCTGCGTGCCCCTTAAACAGCCCGAGGGGCAGGTGATGGCTGGGAGCTGCCTTCTCAGCAGTTGTACAAGCTCACTGAGGGCTTTGGGTTTTGTTTTTTTGTTTTTTGCCCAGATGTCTTCTGTTTTTACTGGGCCCCAGAGAGATTGCTATGTTGTGTTGGGCATCGTCATAGTGTCACTCCTTAGAAGGTCCCTTGCTTTCTGATTCCCTTGTCATTTCCTTTGTGTATATTCTATTATAGATATTTTCTTTATGGTTACATGGGCATTAATGGTTACAAGTTAATATTCTCATTTTGTTCATATATTGTTTTCCTGATTTCCTTCATTTTAAAAATTTTTTATTGAAATATATTTGACATCCAACGTTGTGTAAATTTAAGGTGTATGGCTTTGATACATTTATATATTGTAATATGATCGCTAATGTAGTGATAGTGCCTCTGTCGTGTCACATATTTATCATTTCTTTTTTGTGGCAAATTTATGTAGCAAATCTGATGATTATAATATAATGTCGTTGTCTATATTCACTAAACTGTGCATTAGATCTCCGGGACTTATTTGTCTACTGGTAGCAAGTTTGTACCCTTACACAACATTTCTCTTACTCCCCTCGTCCATCCCCCCAGCCCCTGGTAACCACCATTTTACTCTGTGTTTTTAGGAGCTTGATTTTTTTAGATTTTACATGTGAGTGATTTCATACAGTATTTGTCTTTCTTTGTCTGACTTAGCAGACTTAGCAAAATGTCCTCAGGGTCCGTCAGTGTTGTTGCAAATGGCAGGATGGCCTTCTTTCTCATGGCTGAATTATAGTCCATTGTATATATATCTACCACATCTTTTTTATCCATTCATCCTTGACAGACACTTATGTTGTTTCCATATCTTGAGTATTGTGAATAATGCTGCAATAAACATGGGAGTACATATGTCTCTTCTATATCCTGTTTTCATTTCCTTTAGGTATATGAAATTGCTGAATCCTATGTTCCATTTTTGATTTTCTCAGGAACCTCCATATTGTTTTTCATAGTGGCTAAATCAGTTTACATTCCCACCAACGGTGTACAAAGGTTCCCTTTTCTCCACGTCCTCGCCAACACTTGTTATCACTTGTCTTCTTGATGATAGCCATTCTAACAGGTGTGAGGCAATGTCTCATTGTGTTTTTTTTTCTTTTTGTGTGTGTGTGTGTGTGTGAGGAAGATTAGTCCCGAGCTAACGTTCATTGCCAATCTTCCTCTTTTTGCTGAGGAAGACTGGCCCTGGGCTAACATCTGTGCCCATCTTCCTCTATTTTATATGGGATGCCACCACAGCACGGCTTGACAAGCAGTGCATCGGTCCACGCCCGGCATCCGAACCTGCGAACCCCAGGCCACTGAAGTGGAGCATGCAAACTTAACTGCTACGCCACCCGGCTAGGCCTTCATTGTGGTTTTGGTTTGCATTTCCCTGATGATTAGTGATGTTGAGCAACTTTTCATGTACCTCTTGGCCATTTGGATGTCTTCTTTAAAAAAATGTTTATATAGTTTCTCTGCCCATTTTTTAATCGGATCATTTGTTTTTTGATATTGAAGTGTATGTATCCTTTATATATTTTGGATATTAACCCCTTATCTGATATATGGTTTGCAAATAGTTTCTCCCATTCTGTAGGTCACCTTTTCATTTTGTTCGTTGTTGCTTTTGCTGTACAGAAGCTTTTAAGTTTGATGTAGTCCCACTTATTGATTTTTGCTTTTGTTGTTTATGCTTTTGGTGTCATCCAAAAAAATCATTGCAAAGACCAATTTTAATGAGCTTTCCCCTGCATGTTTTTCTAGGGGTTTTGTGGTATCAGGTCTTACGTTTAAGTCTTTGATCCTTTTTAAATTAACTTTTGTGAGATGTAAGATAAAGGTTCATTTTCACTTTTCTGCATGTATTTATCCAGTTTTTCCACCATTTGTTGAAGAGACTATCCTTTCCACATTAAGTGTCCTTGGCTCCCTTGTCGAATATTAGTTGGCCATATATCTGAGAGTTTACTTCTGGGTTCTCTATTCTATTCCATTGGTCCTGTGTCAATTTTTATGCCAGTACCATACTGTTTTAATTACTGTAGCTTTGTAGTATAGTTTGAATTCAGGAATTGTGATGCTACCAGTTTTGTTCTGTCTCAGGATTGCTTTGTTTATTTAGGGTCTTTTGTGGTTTCATACAAATTTTAGGATTGTTTTTTCTATTTCTGTAAATGCCATTGGAATTTTGATAGGGATTGCATTGACTCTGTAGATGGCTTTGAGTAGTATGGACATTTTAACAATATTAACCCTCCCAATCCATGAACACAGGATGTCTTTTCATTTGTGTCTTGTAGTTTTTGTTGCACACATCTTTCACTTCCTTGGTTAAGTTTATTCCTAGGTATTTTATTGTTTTTGATACATGTTGAATGGAATAGTTTTCTTTATTTCTCTTTTAGATGTTCCATTATTCGTGTACAGAAATGCAACTGATTTCTGTATGTTGATTTTATATTCTGCAACTTTACTGAATTTGTTGACTAGTTCCAGTAGGTTTTTGGTTGAGTCTTTGGGATTTTCTATATGCAAAATCATATCATCTGCAAATAATGACAATTTTACTTCTTCCTTTCTGCTTTGGATGCCTTTTGTTTCTTTGTCTTGCCTAATTGCTCTAGCTAGGACTTCCAGTACTATATTGAATAAGTGGTAAGAGTGGGCATCCTTGTTTTGTGCCTGACCTTAGAGGAAAAGCTTCCAGTTTTTAACTGTTGAGTATAATGTTAAATGTGGCTTTGTCATATGTGGCCTTAATTATGTTGAGGTATGTTCCGTCTATACCCAATCTGTTTGGGTTTTTTATCATGAAAGTTGTATTTTGTCAGATGGTGTCTCTGCATCTATTGAGCTAATCATGTGATTTTTATCTTTCATTCTATTAATGTAGTGTATCCCATTTGTTGATTGGCATATGTTGAACCATCCTTGCATCCCAGGGATGAATCTCACTTGGTCATGGTGTATAATTCTTTTGTGTTCTTGAATTCAGTTTGCTAGTTTGTTGAGAATTTTTGTACCTATATTCATCAAGGATACTGGTCTATAGCTTTCTTTTCTTGTAGTATCCTCATCTGGTTTTGGTATCAGAGTAATGCTGGCCTCCTGGAATGAGTTTCCAAGTGTTCCCTCTTCTTCAATTTTTTGGAAGAGTTTAAGGATTGACATTAATTCTTCTTTAAACATTTGATGAATTTGTCGGTGAAGCTGTATGGTCCTGGGGTATTCTGCATTGGGAGGGTTTTGATTACTGATTCAATCTCTTTACTCATTATTGGTCTGTTCAGATTTTCTTTCTTCCTGATTCAGTCTTGCTAGGTTGTGTGTTTCTAGGAATTTATCCACTTTTTCTAGGTTATCTAATTTGTTGGCATATAATTGTTCAGAATAGTCTGTTATGATCCTGTATATTTCTGTAGTATCAGTTTTAATGTCTCCTCTTTCATTTCTAATTTTATTTATTTGAGTTCTCTCTCTTTCTTAGTTAGTCTAGATAAAGGCTTGTCAATTTTGTTTATCTTTTTGGAAAACCAGCTGTCAGTTTTGTTGACTCTTTCTATTGTTATTCTGGTCTCTATGTCTGCTCTGATCTCTATTATTTCCTCCCTTCTGCTAACTTTGGGCTTAATCTGTTCTTTTTTTTCTAGTTCCTTGAGGCATAAAGTTACATTTTTTTATTTGAGACATTTCTAATTTCTGAATACATGCTCTTATCACTATAAATTTTTCTCTCAGAACTGCTTTTGCAGCATCCTATAGGTTTTGGTATGTTTGTTTTGTTTTCATTTTCATTAGTTTCAAGATACTTTTTTAACTTCCCAATTGATGTCTTCTTTCACTCATTGGTTGTTTTGTTTAATTTCCACATATATGTAGATTTTCCAGCTTTCCTCTTGTTGATTTCTAGTTTCATAGCACTGTGGCTGGAAAAGATAGCTGGCATGATTTCAGTCTTCTTAAATTTGCTAAGACTTGTTTTGTGTCCTATCATATGATCTATCTTGGAGAATAATCTGTGTGGACTTGAAATGAATGTGCATTCTACTGCAGTTGGATGGAATGTTCTGTATATGTCTATTAAATCCATTTGTTCATAGTATGGTTCAATTCCTACATTTCCTTCTTGATTTTCTGTCTGAGTGATCTCTCCATTGCTGAAAGTGGGGTATTGAAGTCATCTACTGTTATTAAATTGTTATCTTTCTCCCTTCAGATCTGTTAGTATTTGCTTAATATATTTGGGTGCTCAGATGTGCATGTATATTTCTGATTGTTGTATCTTCGCAATGTGGCAACCCCTTTATCATTATATAATGACTTTCTTTGACTCTTGTTACCGTTTTTGGTTTAAAATCTATTTTGTCTGATATAAGTGTGGCTATCCAGTTTCTTTTGGTTTCCATTTGCATGGACTATCTCCTTCCATCCCTTCACTTTGAACCTGTGTGTGTCTTTAAAGCTGAATGAGTCTCTTGTAGGCAGCATATACTTGGGTCTTGTTTTTTATCCATCCAGCCACTCTGTGCCTTTTAATTGGTGAATCCATCCATGTACATTTAAAGTGATTATTGATATATAAGGGCTTACTACTCTCACCTTACTGATTGTTTTCTGGTTGTGTTGTATTTCCATTATTTCTTTTTGCCTCTGTTTCTGCCGATCTTTGTAGATTGGTATTCCATGATGGTATGCTCTGTTTCTCCTTTCTGTTTATTTGTTCAGTATTTCTGTGGGGAAACCAGGGCTTGGAGCTTCCAGTCTGCCATTTTGGTGACATCACTCCATGCCACTAGTTTTCGTTTGTAATTTCATTTTTACATTTATCAAAGAAATGCTTAAAATTAATTTAAAATTAAACAATATTACAAAGTTCACAACAAAAAAACTCAAGGCTGTCACCCCTCTCTTCCCCACTTCTGCTCCCACTCCCCAGAGGCAGCCACTTACAATTCTTTCAGAGTCTTCTTCTGGTATTATGACCATGTTTCTAATAACATGCTAGTACTACTGACTGCTGTTTCTTGCTATTTGAGGGTGCACATTCTCTTTGACTTCTTACTATGGGGGAAGAGAATTTAACTTTCTTATAGCTCAGCTCTCCCACGTGATTCTGTCCCACCACTTCCATTCTCCCAGGATAGTTGTGTCACTAGGATGTTTGGCCTCAAGCTTTAATAGTAGAGATGTCCTCAAATGTCTAGTGATCCTCCTCTCTCCATTCTCATTTAAGAGTGGGGCACTTGGGGCCAGCCCGGTGGTGCAGTGGCTTAGGTCATGCTTTGGTGGCCCGGGGTTCGCGGGTTCAGATCCTGGGCTCTAGCCAAGGCACTGTTTGTCAGCTGTGCTGTGGCGGCATCCCATATAAAGTGGAGGAAGATGGGCACAGATGTTAGGCCAGGGCCAGTCTTCCTCAGCAGAAAAGAGGAGGATTGGCAACCTATCTTATCTCGGGGCTGGTCTTCCTCACAAAAAAAAAAAAAAAGAGTGGGGCACTAAAACATGATTGGAGCTCTGTGTGCCAGAAGTCCACGTGGTTGCTCTTTTGCATACTGCCTCCTTCCTAGGCGCCTGTAGGTTCCTGTGGCATTTTCCACTGCCCATGAGCACTTAATTCTTGTATTCTAGATTCTAGACTTTCCTTCAAAATAATCACAAACTGGAAACTTTCCCAGAGTAGGTGGGTGGGTTGAAGACTCTTGCTTCCTATAAATCTTCTCCGGAAGCTCCTCTTCACTCGGGGGAAACAGAGGAGAGGAGTAATGAGTAATGAGAAGGAAAGTGGGAAGTGTTACCAATAGTTGCCTTGCACTTTAACCTGGGATCTTCCAAGAGAAAGTCTGTATTGTGGTGATTGTCAGAATCTAGTGCTTTGCTAGCCAGTAATTGTCAGACACAGGAGTGTCACCCAGATCTGCCAAGTACAGTGAGTAAGGCATGAGTTTTGAGGCTAGATGTGGGTTCAGATCCATGTGAGCTATTGAAATTGTGGCAAATTCCATGACCTGTGAGAGCCTCAGTTTTCTCATCTGTAGAGTGGGAATAATGGTGATTTCAGGTTGTTCTGGAATTGTAAATCGTGTATGTAAAGTGCTGGTACATACACGTTCCATGAATAATAATCCTGATATCATTATCATCTCCTTAGTCTCATCACCATCTGTTGACAGTTTTAGATTCAGCCTAGAGGAGACGGAAGGAATGGTAGAGAGGACAAGCCAAGAGGCTTTTGTTGGGATGTGCTGCCAAAGAGCCCTGCCTCCCACCAGCACACACCTTCAAGGGGTAGGAAACAAGCAGGTAGCGGGGAATGGTTATTCCCAAGGAGAAGTGGGGGACCAAGAGAGCCAACATATCGGACTCACTGGAGGCTTTTCCAGCCAACACATCCTCCCTCATTTCTTGTCTAACGGCCCCACCTAGTGTGACCATCCATCCTGGTTTGCCACCCAAAGTCCCTCAATCCTGGAAGTCCCTCAGTCCCAACACACAGATCTGGTTGGTCACCTGCCCCACCACCCACACTGATGAAAGTCACCACCAGGGTGACCCAGTGAGATCGCTGAGGGTGTGTGGCAGCCTTCAGGATGTGGGGAGGAGCTTGCAAAAGGCCTGCCGGAAGGTAGGGAGACAAAAACTGTGCCCACTAGGTGGACATGCCTCATCCTTCTGACTCGGGTCTTCTTCGTTTTCAGGTCAGGCAGTGTGAACAACAATTGGATGGACATTTACAACTTTGTTGATGAAGTGGTCAAGAAGTTTGAAAAGTATGACTTCTCCATGTTGCAGGGTGTTTTCTTCTGCCAAGCAGAGTATACAGCTGTTTAGACTTGGTGGGCATGAGAGTCCCTCTCGGGTCAGGAGCACAGAACCCAGGGTGGTGTTCTCAGGAAAGGACGGATCACGGTGGTTCAGTTGGTTCTCAATGGCTTTGCTTGGCTGCTGCCTGGGAGTCAGGCCATATTGCAGGGCACACAGTCTTCCCTTGAGGCCCTCAAGGACTAGGAAACAGATGAACCACTAACTTAAAACTAAACACCTTTTTAAACAGTACTGAGGGCCAAAAGAAAAGGGCAAAAGACTTATAAGACAGTTTAAAGGAAAAAGCAAGAATTCCTAGAGAAAAAGTCAATGATGGCGTCTCAGAAGATGTGGACATTAGAACTAGGTCTTGAAGGATGGGGAAAGGCTGGGTAACAGGAGCCATCAAGGAGACGTCTTGTGGACAGAGTGGTCTGTTTGGCTGGAGAGTAGGGTTAACTCAGCAGAGGGCTGGGAGATGAGGCTGGACAGGACAGCTTGGGATCAAGGCCATCGGGGCTCAAAATGCCAGGCAGAGGGTCTTGGATTTCCTGCTGTGAGCAATAGGGAGCTATAGATGATTCTTGAGCAGGGGTGTGCCGTGATGAATGTTGTGCTTCAGGGGAAAAAAAAGTCTGATAATGTGGGTTAAATGAGTTGGAACAATAGCCAGAAACAGTAGAAAACTCATCCAGGGAACTGTGGTAGCAATTTAGCTAAAAGATAATGAGGGTCAGTGTACCAGAAAACAGTGGCCAGGGAGAGGAAAGGTAGGGATGTATATGAATGACTGCCATGAGGGAGAATAATTTCTTTGAGATGAGAGATGAGATGAGGCAGGGAAGACAGACAAAGAAGGAAGGGTGGTGAAGATCCAAAGAGTTTTACAGTAGAAGCGAAGCCAGTTGAGAGACCCTCATGCGGGAGTGTGTAGGTGCCTATCTCCCTGTGCATGTGACAAGCATGTGTGCATGCCTGTGTGTGTGTGTGTGTATGTGTGTGTTTGAGAGAGAGAGACTTATGGGATATTGGAGCCTCAACAGTGAAGCCTCAGAATCCTTCACTGAAGTTATGGGAATATCCGGGGCTCAGAAAATGGGCCCCAAAGGGGAAGAGTTGGGGTGGGGAGCAGGGAAGTTGGCACGCAGCCCATCCCTGGCTGCATGGCGGCAGCATTTTCAGCCTGTGTTTATGGCTCCTCACGGGTCCGTGCTTCCTCCCCAGCCCGAAACTGCAGATGTCCTTCATCACCTACTCCACACAGGGCCACACCCTCATGAAGCTCACCTCAGACAGGTCAGTGATGTCTTTTTTTCTTAATTATTTTATTGAGGTCATATTGATTTACAACATTGTGTAATTTCAGGTGGACATCATTATATATCAGTTTCTGTATAGACTGCATCATGCTCACCCCCAATAGTCTAGTTTTAATCCATCACCATGTGTATGTGCCCTTTACCCCTTTTGCCCTCCCCTCTGGTACCGCTAATCTGTTCTCCTTATCCATGTGTTTGTTTATCTTCCACATTTGAGTGAAATCATATGGTGTTTGTCTTTCTCTGTCTCAATTATTTCAGTTAACATAATACCCTCAAGGTCCATCCGTGTTGTTGCAAATGGCACAATTTTGTCTTTTTTTATGGCTATTATTCCATTGTATATATATATATATATATATGTCACATCTTCTTTCTCCATTCATCAGTTAATGGGCACTTGGGTTGCTTCCTCGTCTTGGCTATTGTGAATAATGCTGCAATGAACACAGGGGTGCATAAATCTCTTTGTATTGTTGATTTCAGGTTCTTTGGATAAATACTCACTAGTGGGATAGCTGGATCATATGGTATTTCTATTTTTAATTTTTTGAGAAATCTCCATACTGTTTTTCATAGTGGCTGCACCAGTTTGTATTCCCACCAGCAGTGTATGAGGGTTCCCTTTTCTCCACATCCTCTCCAACATTTGTTATTTTTTTGTCTTGTTAATTATAACAGTTTTGATGGATGTAAGGTGATATCTCATTGTAGTTTTGATTTGCATTTCCCTGATGATTAGTGATGTTGAACATCTTTTCATGTACCTATTGGCCATCTGTATATCGCCTCAGGAAAAATGTCTGTTCATATGCTCTGCCCATTTTTTGATTGGATTGTTTGTTTTTTTGTTGTTGAATTGCTATGAGTTCTTTATATATTTTGAAGATTAACCCCTTGTTGGATACATGATTTGCAAATATTTTCTCCCAGTTGGTGAGCTATCTTTTCATTTTGTTGATAGTTTCCTTTGCCATGCAGAAGCTTTTTAGTCTGATGTAGTTCCATTTGTTTATTTTTT
The DNA here is from genome assembly GCA_031878705.1 of Tapirus indicus. Taxonomy (NCBI): domain Eukaryota; kingdom Metazoa; phylum Chordata; class Mammalia; order Perissodactyla; family Tapiridae; genus Tapirus; species Tapirus indicus. Next base: position 81,651,215 of record CM062921.1, read on the forward strand.
CTTTTGTTTCTCTTGCCTGAGGAGACATGGTATTCTAAAAGTTGCAGCTAAGACCAATGTCAAAGAATGTACTGCCTATGGTTTCTTCTAGGAGTTTTATGGTTTCAGGTCCTACATTCAAGTCTTTAATCTGTTTTGAGTTCATCTTTGTGTGTGGTGTAAGATAATGGTCTACTTTGATTCTTTTCCATGTGGCTCTCCAATTTTCCCAGTACCATTTATTGAAGAGACTTTCCTTTCTACTTTGTATGTTCTTGGCTCCTGTGTAGAACATTAGCTGTCCATAGATGTGTGAGTTTATTTCTGGGCTCTTGATTCTGTTCCATTGATCTGTGTGTCTGTTTTTGTGCCAGTACCATGCTGTTTTGATTACTATAGTTTTGTAGTATCTTTTGAAGTCAGGGATTATGATGCCTCCAGCTTTATTCTTTTTTCTTAAGATTGCTTTGGCTATTCAGGGTCTTTTGTTGTTCCATTAAAATTTTAGGATTCTTTGTTCTGTTTCTATGAAGAATGTCATTGGAAATCTGATTGGGATTGCGTTGAATCTGTAAATTGCTTTAGGTAATATGGACAATTAACTATGTTTATTCTTCCAATCCATGAGTTTGGAATATCTTTCCATTTCTTTACGTCATCCTCGATTTCTTTCACTAATGTCTTATAGTTTTCAGTGTATAGGTCTTTCACCTCCTTGGTTAAAATTTTATTCCTAGATATTTTATTCTTTTCATTGCAGTCGTAAATGGGACTGTATTCTTCACTTCTCTTTCTGCTAGTTCATTATTAGTGTATAGAAATGCAACTGATTTTTTAAAGTTGATTTTGTACCCTGCAACTTTGCTATAGTTGTTGATTATTTCTAATAGCTTTCTGGTGGATTCTCTAGGGTTTTCTGTATATATAGAACCATATTATCTTCAAACAGCAAGAGCTTTACTTCTTACTTTACAATTTGGATACCTTTTATTTCTTTTTTTTGCCTAATTTCTCTGGCCAAAACCTCCAGTGCTGTGTTAAATAAGAGTGGTGAGAGTGAGCACCATTGTCTTTTTACTGTTCTCAGAGGAATGGCTTTCAGTTTTTCCATTGAGTATGATGTTGCCTGTGGGTTTGTCATATATGGACTTTATTATGTTGAGGCATTTTCCTTCTATATCCATTTTATTGACAGCTTTTATTGTAAATTGATGTTGGATCTTGTCAGTTGCTTTCTCTGCATCTTTTGAGATGATCGTGTGTTTTTTATTTCTCATTTTGTTAATGTGGTGTGTCACATTGATTTGTGGATGTTGAACCATCCCTGCATCCCTGGTATAAATCCCACTTGATCATGGTGTATATCTTTTAATATATTGCTGTATTCGATTAGTCAATATTTTGTTGAGGATTTTCACAACTGTGTTCATTAATGATATTAGCCTGTAATTTTCCTTTTTTGTGTTTTCCTTGTGTTTTGGTATTAGGGTAATGTTGGCCTTATAGAATAAGATAGGAAGCGTCTCATCTTCTACACGTTTTCAGAATAGTTTGAGAAGGATAGGTATTAAATATTCTTTGAATGTTTGGCAGAATTCTCCAAAGAAGCCATCTGGTCCTGGACTTTTGGTTTTGGGGAGGTTTTTGATTACTGTTTCAATCTCTTTACTTCTGATTAGTTTATTCAGATTCTCTATTTCTTCTTGATTCCATTTTAGGAGGTTGTATGATTCTAAGAATTATTCCATTTCACTTGGTTATCCAACTTGGCATATAGTTTTTCATACTATTCTCTTATAATCCTTTGTATTTCTGTGATATCCATTGTAATTTCTCCTCTTTCACTTTTAATTTTATTTATTGAGGCTTCTTTCTTTCTTTCTGAGTCTGGCTTAGAGTTGGTCAGTTTTGTTTCTTTTCTCAAAGAACCAGCTCTTAGTTTCAGTGATTCTTTCTATTGTTTTTTTAGTCTCTATTTCATTTATTTCTGCTCTAATTTTTATTTCCCTCCTTCTGCTGACTTTGGGCTTTTTTTGTTCTTCTTTTTCTAGTTATGATAGGTGTAGTTTAAGATAACTTATTTGCGATTTTTCTTGTTCATTAAGATAGGCCTGTATTTCTATAAATTTCCCTCTTAGCGCCACTTTTGCTGCATCCCATAAGAGTTGGTGTGTTGTGTTTTCATTTTCATTTGTCTCCAGGCACTTTTTGATTTCTCCTTTGATTTCTTCATTGATCCAGTGGTTGTTCAGTAGCATGTTGTTTAGTCTCCACATATCTGTGACTTTCCCAGATTCTTTCTTGTAGTTGATTTCTAGTTTCATAACATTGTGGTCAGAAAAGATGCTTGATATGATTTCAATCTTTTTAAATTTATTGAGGCTTGCTTTGTTTCCCAACATATGGTCTATCTTTGAGAATGTCCCATCTGCACTTGACAGGAAAGTGTATTCTGCTGTTTTGGGATGGAATGTTCTATATGTATCTATTAAGTCCACCTTGTCTAGTGTTTCATTTAAGGCTACTGTTTCCTTGATGACTTTCTGTCTGGATGATCTGTCCATTGATGTAAGTGGGATGTTGAGGTCCCCTACTATTATTGTGTTGCTGTCAGTTTCTCCCTTTAGGTCTGTTAATAGTTGCTTTATATACTTTTGCGCTTCTGTGTTATTTGCATATATATTCATAAGTGTTACGTCTTCTTGGTGGAATGTCCCTTTTGTCATTATATACTGCACCTCTTTGTCTCTCATTATCTTTTTTATTTTGAAGTTTGCTTTCTCTGATATAAGTATGGCAACACTTGTTTTCTTTTGGTTGCCATTTGCTTGGAGTATCATCCTCCATCCCTTCACTCTGAACCTGTTTATCTTTAGAACTGAGATGTGTTTCCTGGAGGCAGCATATTTTGGGGTCTTGCTTTTTAATCCATCCTGCCATTCTGTGTCTTTTGATTGGATAATTCAATACTTCTACATTTAGAGTGATTATTGATATATGAGGGCCTAATACTCCCATTTTATCTCTTGTTTTCCATTGTTGTTCTGTGTCTTCCTCTGGGATGCCTATAATCCTTATGTTACTTTTCCTAATTGAGTTGGATATTTCTCAGAGAATTTCTTCATTCTTTTAAATCTTAGTTCTCTCTCCTCCTCCACCTGAAGCATTTCTAGATTTCTGTCTTCTGTTTCACTAATTCTGTCCTCCATAAGGTCTGCTCTATTTTTTATGGTTTCTCCATTATTATTTATCACATTAATTGTGTTCTTCATATTCAGAATTTCTGTATAGTTTTTTTAAAGGGCTCCAGTATCTTTGGTGAAGTATTCTTTCTGTTTATTAATTTTATTCCTGAGTTCATTGAACTGTCCTTCTGTGTTTTCTTGTAACTTCGAATTTCCTTATGACAACTATTTTGAATTCTCTGTCATTTAGATTCTAATCGTCTGTGACTTCAGATTTGGTTTCTGGAGACTTGTCATTTTCCTTCTGCTCTGCAGTACTACTGTAGTTCTTCATGGTGTTTGATGAATTAATCCTCTGCTGGTGCATTTATGGTAGTATCAGGTCACAGATTCCACCTGCCACTGCTGGTAAGGGAGGAGGGGAGGGCAGGAGCTGCGTTTTCTGTTCCTGTCCCATCTGCTGGTAGTTGTGCCAGTCAAGCCACTCTGGGTTCACATGGGCTGGCTGCAGCCACTTGGCAGGTCACACTTTCACAGACAGAGTCACTAGGTTCAACAGGCTGATCCAGCTGAGCTGCTGTGCTAGGCAGGAGCGGCGCTTTCATGCGGGCTGCCGATGCACTTATAAGCAGTTCCTGACCAAGCTGCTGTGCTTGGTGGATGGGGCACCTTCTCACAGGCTGTGCCTCTGCCACTAGGTGGGGAGGGTTCACACAGGCTGGGCCATCTCAGGTGCTCCCCTGGGCCAGGCTACAACTCCAAAAGCATTCATGTGGGGCTTGGGCTGCCCCCGCCTCTACTCATAGTCACACCAGCCACTGTGTGAGGATCTGTGACCTACATGGCTGCCTTTGGGTAGGTGGAGGGGTCCACTCACCTAGTTGCAATGCTTCCTGGGGATCCAGTCCGCCCACATTCAGATGTATAGCTATGTAGAACCCTCAGGCATCCTGTTGTGTTGTGTAGGGAATCCTCTGTTGGTTAATGAATGTATGTTTAGTTGTAGCCTAGAGAGGAGAGACAGGGGAACAACTCACTCCACCATGATGCTGATGTTACTGGTAAGTGTTGCTTTGATCCCCAAGGCAGGCCCAGTGGCTTGGGCTGCAGGGAGAGCCAGGGAGCTGAAGGGTTCCCTGAAACCTCAGTGGGGAGCCCATTGGTGTGCATGTGGGGCTGGGCTCTGCTAGGTGCCCACCCTGACCCCTGACCTCCTAGCCCCAGCTCCTGTGACCCCTGACTGCACTGGCACTGGCAGACCCCTGCGCTTCTAGACCATCTCCACCCCTGTAAACCCCATGCTTCATCTGTCCTGAGTCTTTCCTTAGGCACTCTACCCTTTTCTTAGAATGGGCTAGCTGTGAGGACTCCCAGGATCTGGTGAAGCAGATGTTCAGGCCCTTTATGAACACTGACCTGTGTTGGGCACCTGCTGTGTGTGCTGTGTGTGCTCACTCTCACCCTGGGCCAGTGGGGGAAGGGGTGAGACAGAGTCAGAACCAGGTAGGAAGGGGTGGGCAGTGTCAAAGTGCTGGGGGCTTCAGTGGAGGGGAGCTCGGTCTCTTGGTGGGTCTGAGACAGGGGAGCCCATGAGTGGGATCCTGAACAAGAGGCTGGGCTGTGGTGCTGGAGGGAGGCATGTACACCCACATGCTAAGTGGGCCCAGCGGTGTTCCAGAAGGCCTGGAGGTGGGAAGTTATGGGACTTCTGAGTAGCTGGGAGGTTAAGATTCTCATAGATACAAATGACTGCAACCCAACTCAGAGTGGGTGAAGCACCAAAGAGAGGTGAGGACATTTAGGACTGATGGGTCCCGGGATTTGAGAGACAGAGCCCCTGTTCAGGACCTTGGAGGGAAGCCAAGTGCAGCAGAGTGAGCAAGAACAGCCAGACTGCATGGGAGGGGGTGTGGTGGTGCCAGTGCATGGAGACAGCTCTCCCATGTCTGACTCCCAGGAGAAGCAGGGAGTGGGCTGGCTGCTCCGTGGACTAGGGGAAGGAGTGGTTTTCTGCGTGTGTGTGGTTCGCGTTTGGGGGAGAGAGACGTGAGTGGGTTTGAGGTGGAATAAAGCAAGTCCATAGGGAGGGACTCTGGCAGGTGGCAGAGAGAGAGAGGCAAAGGGGGCGGGGCCTGGGCCTCAGGTGGAGGAGCAGCCCTGGGGGAGAGAAGACCACTGCCTCCCCCAAGGCAGGGGGCTCAGGGCCTGAAGCAAGAGAAGCTGAGTGGAGGCTCAGGGAGGGCCTCCCAGGTCCTATGTGGAGAGTGAAGGTGGGGCCATCGTCCCAAGGGAGGGTGTCAGGAGTGCGAGTGGCACTCAGGGGAGTAGAAAAGATGTGAAATCCTGGGGGCAGGGTTGATGTGCACCTACGAAGACAGCTCAGGGCCCTACATCTGCCTGCTCCCGAGGAGCCCACAGCATCTTGATTGGAGCTGGGCCCAGCCTGGGACTGGGCATTCCCAGAAGTGCCCCACTGCCTAGAAGTTGAGGGAGGAGTATGGCAGAGGGCTGTGGTGGGCCCTGGAATGCAGAGTGAGTCCAGAAGAGCCCAGTGGAGCCCGAGAAGAGGATTGATTCTGGAGGGTCTGCAGAGAACGTGGGGCCTAGGCTGGGACCAGGCATGGTACTCTCTGAGCCGTTTTGGCTCGTGGGAGCAGGCAGAGGATGACAGTCCACGGAGGAGCTTGCTCTGGGTGCTGGAGAAGCCAGACAGCACAGGGACTGGAAAGCCCCCAGGGGTGCTGGCAGCAAAAGTGAGAACCAGCAAGAGGTGGAGGGGGCTCTTCGGGGTTGAGAGGGGTATTTTAAGAGGAGGAGGAATTGCTGAGGGTGCTAGGAGCCTATAGTCCATCCATGAGCAGAGCTGGGAGTAGGGGGTGACTTGGGCTGGGAGGGCACAATCAGGAAGAGCTCGCTCAGGCAAGAACAAAGCCTGGCTGAGCTGGCTCCTGGGCCAGAGGCTGGGGCTGCTGAGAGTTCCAGTGTATTCAGGGGTGCTGTTGACAAAATGCAAATCTTCCAAAAATGTTCAGAGAGGAGGGGAGGGTGTGTGTGCTGGGCTGGGCAGGGCCTGGCTTGGCCTCCACTGGCCGTGGGACTCTGGCTTCCTCACCTCCTGGGCTGGGCTGGGCAGGACTGCACCCCGGGCTCTCAGCTCTCGCCCCATGGCAGCATCTCTTCTGCCTGCAGCGAGAAGCCAGCCTTTAGGGGCCGTGCTCTCCTGAGCCTTGCTGTGCCAGCTCAGCTCTGTCACATCAGATTAGCCTGGAGCTAAGCCCCACCCCCTCCTGTGTCCCAGTCCCAAGCTGTGCTTCTGCATTAACAGTGGCTGACAGGCTACATCCCCATGGCAGCCGGGGGAACACTGCTCTTCCGCCTGCATGGACAACCTTCTGGGCCACTGGCCCAGCTTTGGTCTTTGCCTTCAGGACACATGAAGTCCAGGAGTCTAGCACTTTAATTAAGTAGCTTTGCTACTTCCTTTAGCACCAGCTACAGAAGGGGGAGAGGCTTGGGGGGACCGAGTCGACTTCAGGGGTCTGTGGCAGGGAGGATGGGAGCAGCATGGACATCAGCTGGATGACCTTTTCCAAACTAGCCTTACCTGTTGGATGCAGTGTGCCCTCCCGAGGGCCCCCTTGGGTTCCTTGCAGTCCTACCAGTCACGTCGTGTGTGCCGGAATCACAGGTGCACATCCCTGGATGCTCCCCACTCCCACATGGACGGTCAAGGCAGGGCCCTTGGTGAGATCCCCTCAGGTCTGCGTGCCTGAGACAGGGGTGAGCCCATTGAAAGCCAGGCCATACCCGTGGGACCTGCAAACCAGCATCCCCCCTCATGCTCATCCGATGGGGGACATAGAAGGCCTGTCAGTTTCAACGACACAGAGCAGAAAGACCATGGCAGGGCCACTTGACTGTGTCCTCCCCAGTCCAGGCAGGTCTGCACAGTGCAGAATGGCACCAGGACAGCGTGGGGCTGTTTTTCAATAGTCAGCCCCTCATTCCACCTCAACCCCCTTTTCTGATTTTCTTCAGAAATGAGATACGTGATGGTCTTAGCCGACTTCAGAATGTGGTGCCTACAGGAGCCACAAACATGCAGGAGGGATTTAAGAAGGTACAGACTGCCGGAGCTCTGAGAATTTTTTCTGCTTTATCAAGTTCTTAGAGTATTGCTGGCTCACCTCACTGTCCTCCCTCCACATTCCTTCATTTTGTTGCAGGCAAATGAGCAGATTCAACAAGCAAACTCTGGAGGTAAGCTGCCTGCTGACTTCGTTACGGGCAGGTCCGGGAACAGAGCAAGGCCTGGGCCTCAGCGAGGTCTGTGATAACCCACTTCGGCCTCTTCCTAGCGCTGACTCTTGGAGCAAGTTGCTTGCCCTCTCTGAGCTGCAGGTTCCTCCTCTGTGCAGTGAGGATACAAATCACCCCTCAGTGATGTTTCTCAGAGCTCCCTGGGATCAATCATGTGTGCACACTCTGGGTTCTTAGTAGACATGAGGTCTCGACCTACAGCTGGGCTGCATGAGAAAGAAGAAAACAGCCAGGGGTCCTAGAACAGACAGGCTTCAGTTTTCAGAAGAAAGAGTTTGCTTTTCTCCTTGCTGCCCTCACTTTTGTCTCCGTCCCATTTCTGGCTCTGATTCCTTTTCCCTTCAGCTTCTTCCGTTGGTTGACTGTCGTCCTGGAGCTGTGTCTCCGACAGTGGAAAAGGCTGTGCTCGGCTCAGAACCATCCTCATCTAGGCTGTAGGTTTACAGCTCTTGTCAGGAGAGACACGTGGGCCTGGTGGGAAAGGATTTGAGCTGGGGGCACGGGATCCACTGCACCAGCACCTCTGACCCCACATTCAGCAGGAGTGCAGGCAGCAGGAGTGCGGGCAGCAGGAGTGCGGGCAGGCGCTGCCCAGAGCAGGATCCCGGCCTTCCACTGAGCCTGTGGGGGGCCTGGGACAGTCGGGTCTGGCTGCTCCTCCCTTCCCTCACCCAAAAGGCTTACACTTGTCCAGTGAAATAGCTGGAGTCGCCTTCCAGGGCAAAGGTTGTACCATCTGGTAGTGGTAAGAGTTCAGTAGGAAGGGTCCTGAGCCGGGCTCAGTGTCCTCATCTGGAAAGTGGGTCCTGGGCTGAGCTCCCTTCTCCCTCCAGGAGTGGCCTGCAGAGCCCTCCAGGCACTCTGGATGGCGGGTGCTCGGGTCTGGGTGGCCTCTGCCCAGGAGGAGGTGTGTGGGGAGCAGTGCTGTAGCCCTGGCAGCCTGCGGCAGCTCACTCTGGGTGCCTTTACTGACCGGGCCACTCCCTGCTTCTTCTACAGGAAACACAGTTCCCTCCGTGATTATCGCTCTGACTGATGGAATACTGCTTCCAAGTTCATTTGATGAGACTAAGGCCGAAGTGAGTCCAGTTCATCGTTACCAGCATTTTGCTCCATGTATTGGATGATTTATACTCAACACTTTCTTTCTGTTAGGCTGCAAATTCTCAGAAAATGGGGGCGACTATTTACTGCGTGGGTGTAAAAGACTATAAGAAAGACCAGGTAATTCACTACCAGTAACCAGGTGCCATTCATGAGCCTAGTTGGGGAAAGCTTCCAAAGGTGACTTTCCCAGGGCCACCCAGAGGATGTCTAAGGGGACAACAGATAGCCATGCAGAAATGAATAACAAGTGTTGTGTAAAACCACACCAGAGGTGCGGGTGGAAGAGCTTTCCACTCCCTTAGGGTGGGCTGACAGCAGGTGCCAGGGTCTGGCCTTGGACTCTCTTAACGTGGCATGAGGCAAGAGACTGTCTCATGGGATGGGGACCTGCTGTGTCCTCAACCCCTAGCTGTGGGCACAAGGCACCTCCTCTCCCTTAAAGCTATTGGAAATTGCAGACAGCCCGGATCACATATTTGGAGTGGACACAGGATTCAAGGCTCTGAGAAACATCGTTGATTCAGTGAGTGGGGGCTTATGTGAGCGGGGGGATGGGGTGGCTTCTCACCATGTTCCCACTGTTCACTGTCCCTGACCCTGCCACCTGTGTCTCTGTTCCAGCTCACTTCAAAGTGCTGTATGGAAATTACAGCTGTGGAGCCTTCCAGTTCTTGTACAGGAGGTAAGAGCTGGGGTCACTGTTGTAAACACGGGTATGTGCATGTGTGTGTTGTGAGTGTGTGGTCGTGGGTGTGGCGTGTTGCAGTGTGTGATTGGTATGAGTATGTAGTGTATGTGTATGTGTTTTATGTGTGGTATGAGTCATTTGAGTGTGTATGGTATGTGTGTGACATAGGTGACAGGTGTGTGTGTGGTGTGTGTCTATGTGTGTGCATGACCGAGGTCTACATGGATTTGTAGAGCTATAGTGTGCATTTCCACTTTTATTGAGATATAATTGACATACAGCTCTGTGTAAGTGTGAGGTATACCGCATAATGACGTGACATACATATATTGCAAAAGGATTACCACAATCAGTTTAGTGCAATTACTTTTTTAAATCTAAAAACCAAATGTTCAATTAAAAAATAAGAAAGAAATATATTAAAAGCCCTCAACAACATACGACTAATGGGATCTAGCAACACATAAAAAAGACAATACATGAAGACCAATTAGGGATCACCCCAGAAATGCAAGTCTGATTCCATATTTGAAATATCAAGGCAATTTATCCTATCAGCAAAATGGAGAAGAAAAACAACATGATTGTCTCAATGGATGAGAAAAAGAACTGGACACAGTTCAGCATCCAGCGTCCTACTAGGAGCATAGCCTGACAAGAGGCAGCCACACAAATACACACAGCTGACATCACACCCAGGGGTCATCACACACACATATGGGGAACGCCTCTCCCCGAGACCGGGAGCTTGACGAGGACGCCCTCTCTCCCCAGGGGGGTCCCTGCACCAGTGCGGGGAGGGCATCCTGTGTAGGTGCTTGGCTGAGAGGAACCTGTCTCTGTCACGAGCTCTGTGTGTGCAGGCTTGTGCGTCCACGTCACTGGGATTTGTCCACCTGAGGTGGATGGATGGACACACTTCTTCCACTGGTAACAGCACCCAGCCAGATCCAGCTGGATCCAGTCCCAGGCAGCCAGGTCTGGCCTCTGTGCTCTTCAGGCTGTAGTGCGATAGGCCATAGGTCAGACAGAGCTGTGGTCATCTCTGAGCTCTACTGCCCATGGGCATGCCACCTGGAGCAGATGGCCGAATATCCGCAAGCTCCATTTCTGTCTCCAAGAGGTAGAAATAACAGAGGGCACTAGCAGATCCGTTGTGAGAGGTAAGGCCAATGGATTTTCAGTGACTGGCATGGGATCCAGAAGGTGCGAGGCTCTAACCACTAAGGTTTCCATCACTGATCACTGGGTCTGACCACCCCCCATGCTGAGCCCAGATTGGGGAGGGAAGTGGTTCAGGGACATCCAGGGTGAGAGTCTCCAGCTGAGCCAGCTCTTGTGGCAGGTGTCTGACTCCTGTGTTCTGCAGTGTGAGGTGTGGAGGTGGGTTAGAGACCCCCACACACGTAGGGTCTTTTCCTGCTTCTCCTGGTTTAAAGCACCCAGCTGTGCAGCAGCCTGACAGCTTCATTTCTCTGATTGTCCCCCGGACACACACACAGGCTGTGGCATCTGAGCAGGACGTCAAACCGCAGGTGAGGATGCGAGCCGTCATTCCTCCCCCGTGGTGGCCGAGCTGAGGTGACAGGTGCCCGCTGCACACCCTCTGCCAGCGTGGCCAGCAGTCCCTGCTCTGCCCTTTGAAACAGTTGCTGTCTTGTCAGAAGATACCACACAGTGTGACGTCCCTTGGAGGAAAAGCACAAGGCAGGGCCCTGGACCCCAAATGACATAGAGGGAGCCGTTCCATCAGCCTGTCATTCTGAATAGATCAGTGGACCAGGGGGTCTGAGGAAGCAGGCGGGGGGAGCGCGAGGCCCGTGGTCTCTTCAGCCACCAAGGCTCACTCAGGGTGAGGCTGGGGCCTCTGCTGGCCTCCCAGTCTCTAGGCCTGTGCTCCAGCCCATCCTCTGCACAGGGCCCGAGGGTGCTGAGAAGGCCACTTCCCTAACCCTGGGCTGGCTGGGGAGTCGGAGGCCCCTTAGCTGGACAACAGCGCCCTCCAAGGTCCAGCCTTGCTCTGGGCCCCACCTGCTGCAGAGGTGCCATGGGAGGGAGGGGACTAGGCTTCCCGCAAGCCCTTCCTCAGCTTTACAGGGTCCAGCCCACCCATCCTTGAGATGCACTCAGGGCACCTCACCCTCAGGGCCTTTCCTGGCTCACTGGCCCCTCTGGCTTCCCAAAGCCCTCGGTCTGTCCGCCTCATTAATCACTTGTCACCCAGTGTGGACCAGGACTTCTGCTTGGCTGTGTCCACAGCTTGTTCTCATTTAGTTCTTTGATTTCTTCCCTCCTTTTATTGAGAAATTTTCAAACCCACAGCAAAGTGAAAACGATTTACAATGAATACCCCTGTATGCACTACCTGGATATTGCAATTATCTGACCATGTTGTCTTTATCGCTTCTCTCTCTCTCTTTCTATTCATCAATCCATCTTATTTTTGGCTGCATTTCAAAGAAAATTACAGTCATCAGACTGTCTCACCCCCAAACCCCTCACTCTGCATATCTTCCCCTAGGGAACAATCTTTCTTAACACTTCTCTTTTCAAAATGCAGAAATCTGAAGTGTATCATTTGATGAGTTCTGTTAAATGCACACAATGCTTGTGTAAGCCCAAACCCCTCAAAGACACAGACCGTCACACTTGCCCCCAGAAAATCCCCTCCGATGCCTTCCCAGGCAATGCTTGCCCGCACCCCCTGGAGGCAGCTACTCTTCTGATTTTTTCCTCCATAGACTAGTTTGCTGCTTTAAAACCTCTCCCCGGTGGACTCCCGTGGGATGAACGCCGTGTCTGGCCTGGTGCGCTAGGCACAGTGGTATGGAGATTCATCTCTCCTTTGTGTTTGCTGGGTGTGTGCAGAGCCCTCACCCCCGGGAGGTAGACTGGAGGTGGACCCTGGTCATTCTTTTTCCTGTGAGTGCCTGACCCAGAGTAAGTCTCTGCAAAGAAGCCCAACAGATGGGGCACGTCAGCGGTGGCACCTAGTAGGCCCTAGTGCAGAGGAGGGATTTCCTCTGAGGTCCGGCATCCAGGTCCTGCACCATGGCTGGGACCCCTCTGTGTAGAGTGGGTGGGGCAGGCTGTGTGATGCAGGAGGACCCTGCAGGGCCAAGGTGGTACCCACTGTGCAGGGCAAGGACCTTCCGCAACCAGCCTGGTAGACCTTATCCCTCCACTTTGGTAACGTTCCCGCTTTGTCCCATCCTGGTGTCTCCCAGAGATAACTACCATAAAGAGTTGATCATATATATGTACTACCTCTCTAAATGTACCTTCCAAGGATGTTGTTACATTAAAGGGATCATGCAGTAGATAATATTTTCCAACTATCTGCACAGTAGTCCATTACGTGGATGGACCATGTTTATTTCATTAGTCTCCGTGGTCGATATTCAGATTGTTCCTAATAACTTGATACCACAAGCCCTGCTGGTGTGATCATCCCCAGGCTTACCTCCCTGCGGGCCTGGGTCAGGAGTTCCCTGGGGTCAATACCAGAAGTAGAATTGCTGCATTAAGGGGACACATGTTACAAGTTGCTCAGTAGTGTCGAATTTCTCTCAAGAGGCTGTGCCAAGTAGCACCAGGTGTTCCCAGACCCCACCTCTCCCCAGGGCAGGGCACTTCCATCTGTGTGGCCTTCTGGGTCTCATGGCAAGTCCTTGACCCTCCTCCTGGCTCAGCTTCCACCCAGCCTTCTCTGGAGCTGCCCACCTTCCCAGCTCCTCTGTCTGGAGCCCCAGGAGCCTCGTGTGCAACTTTTATCCAGAGACAAAGCTCTTCTTTCCAGAAGGATTGGTCTCCCTTCCAGGGGCTTCTAGGCCTTCCATCATCTGAGAGTTGGTGGGCAGTGGGACTGGACGTGGGAAGTGCAGCTCCCTACAAGCTGTTTTAGTCCTTCCTGTGGCTGCATTTTCCTGCTGTGGTGGTTACTGTTGGAGGAGTTCGCATGGAGGGTGCTGGGAATCAGAAGGAGCAGCTGTCTGGACAAAGCAAAATCCTTAGACTCCAAGTCTCTTCTGCTCAAAACTCTGAAAGCACGCCCTGCCTTCCACTTGTGGAGACTTTCCAGAGCTAACAAGACCTCCGTGAGAGCGGCAGGCCCTAGGGACAGAGGGAGCCCTGCTGGAGAGGTGGAGTGGCCACTGAGCGAGCGGTGCTAGAGGGCAGCAGGAGACACAGGCTGGAAGGAAGGGCATGTAGGCAGCGGGGCAGCCTGTGTTTTACCTGTGGGCTCCCCTTTTTTTAAAACGTTTGAAAGTCTAACAAAACATGTCTGCAGGCCAGCTTCAGCCCACAGCCCAGGAATCTATCTTCTTCAAGGCTGGGAATTTCCAAACTTTGCCTTGATCAGATGGGTGCTGCAGGAAGACCTGAAGCAGGAGGAATCAGGACTGCCAGGTCCAAGGTCGTGCTGCCGTTCCTGAGGAATTGTCCTCGAGTTGATTGACCTTGGGGAAATCAAGCATCTGGGATTGGAATTAGCCAGGCCTGGGCCAGGAGACAGCAGTGGGGGCTAATGACCTTGGGCTTGCAGCAGGAAGACCTGCATGTTATCCTGGCTAACTCCCCAGGCCCAGGCGCACTAGCTGCCCTCTCTGCATCCCCTGGTATTTGCTTCAGGGGACCCCTGCAGTCTGGGTGCCTAACTGAGGCATGAGACAGGGCTGTCCTCAGCCTGCGTAGTCTAGGCTCCTCTCTCATTTATGTGAAGGAGGGCCTGGTGGAGAGCACCACCTGCACCCCTTACAGAGTACGTCAGGATGTCAGGGGATGAGGCTGGGTGCTGTTAATGGGCTCAGTGAGTCAGGGGAGCTGGTGAGGGGCCACCTGCGTACTCAAGGCCCAGTCCAGCCACCTCAGAATGAACCCTCAACACCACCAGGTGGGGTCTGACCCTTAGGGACCACAGATGCTGGTTTAGACACAGCTGTTTCCTCATAGTAGCCTCCTGGGAATTCTGTTTTGGGGGTGGCCTGCCATACTTGTGAGATCAGAGGGAGGACAGCACTCAGCCCCTCCTCACACAAATCTCTGGATGTTGCCCTTGCAGAAGACTATGAATTGAAGATTTCTGGAAAAGGCTTTAATAATGCAAAGAACAAGGATGAAGTTATTTGTAGATTCAAGTTCAGCAACACCGAATTATTTGGTAAGTAACCCCTGTGGTGCCTCCATGTGACAAATTTCCCACACCAGGCTGCGTTCCCCTCAGCCAGCCAAGCCCTCAAAGCTTGCTGACCATTCTCTGTGGACACTGTGGGGATAGAGGTGGCATGGACGAGGGGAGGCCAGGAAGTCGACAACCCCCAGCACCACAAGCATCTTGCAGCAGGGCTTTCCCTGCCGGGGCTGGATGTAGGTGCAGGGTCTGCCCTCAAGCTTCATCCCCCTCCCTTTCCTTAGCTCTCAGTCCCCCTGAGACCCGAGGGCACAGATCCCAGGGGTCTGCTGGTGGGAAGTGGAGGCAGCGCTGGGCATCTGACGCCATGCCAGGTGCACTGGTAGCTTCCCCAGGAAGGTGTGTCCACCTGGGATTGAGAGACATGCCAACTGCCGACCTGGGTCCTGGAATCCTGCCTCAGGCACACGATACCTGTGTGCCCTTGACCCACAGAGTGTTCCATTCTCAGCCTCTGCTTTCCCTACTGTAAAGTGGGGCCACTATGGCACCTGCACTAACTCAGCTCTAGCACATCTGTAGACCTAGTATTTGGAAATACTCAAGCATCAGGTGAACTCCCATGAAGGCTGAGTGGCCTGAGGTGGGGCAGGCAGATATTACACCCTCAGCGCTGAGGTGGGTGTGACCTTCCCCGCAGAGTGCCTGGGGAACAGTTGGACTTTCTGCCTCCTCCTCGGTCTCCCAGTTAGCCCCTGAACACCTTCATTTGAACTGATCTTACCTTATGTTCAGGGACTTCTTCCAGGGCCATCTGGTCAACCCGGAGCAACTCCTCTGCCCCAGCACACTTCTAGGCCGTCTCTCCTTCTTTCCATGGGTGCCTAGAATGGGGCAGGGCACTGTCATTGCCACATTCCCCCACTGCAGAGTTGTGTAGACGGCCTCAGGGAATTAGATTTCCCTTGTCTATACTTTCTCAGGAGAGGCTTAGGGACTGAGTAACTCCCTTAATGGAGAGCTAATGTGTAGTGAGCACTGACGACATCAGGTACTGTGCTAAGTGCCTTCCATACACTATTCCAACTAATTCTCAGAAGAGAACTATTGTTACCCCTTTGTGTGGATCTGGAACCAGAGGCAGGGATGATTAAAGGGTTTGCCTAAGGCCACGAGCTGGTGCAGGAAGAGCTGGAAGGTAGCCACAGGTAATCTGATTGCCCAGTCTGGCCTTCTGCCTTGTGAGATGACGCTTCTCGAGGAAGGTTGGACACCACCCGTCCCCCAAGTAGTGTGTTCTGGATGCTTCCTCTGTGGGCTCTGGCTGTCCAGCTCTCCCACCCTGGAGATCCCGGTGTTTCTGTCTGAGGTGGCCCAGTGCCAAGCTCTCACACAGGAGAGCCCCTCCCACAGTCCTGGGCCCCTCTGCTGACGGCCACTCTGCCCCCAGTCAGAGGCTGGCCGGAAGAGGCCGAGCAGGGCTGTTCATTGCCAGGAGCTCTGATGCACTGGGGAGGATTGACTCGGTTGTTTTTTATTACATTTCCTCTGATTAAAACACCCGGGAACACATTTTAGAAGATAGAAGCATAGAGGAGAAAAATTTTAAATCACTGTTTCTGTATGTTTTATATTGTCTGTCTTTAGTGTGTACGTTTTTATATTTTAAGAAATCTTTAAAATAAGGCAACTGTGGTATTGGGTTTAATCAGCTAATATTGGTTTGAAAAGTCCTCTCTAGCCCCCATGCTTTGCTGGGCCCTCGCTGTGCCGGGTGCCTGCCATCCCCACGTTCTCCCTGCTCTGGCCTGTGAACACCCTACTGGAAAGTCATTGCATTTCCTTCGGACTTTTTTCCCACTTAATCCCAAGCATCCGACCCCTCAGATGCCAATCCTGTCCCCTAACCATACTTGGCGATTAGTTTTCTTTGTCAGCACCAATGAAGGAGTAACGCAGTTCAGAAGTTCATAGCTAGTCTGACAGCAGAGTTAGAGCCAAAGAGCTGGGCCACGAGGAAATGAGCGTTCTCTGGGGCCTAGCCCTGACCTGTGGCCACAGTTCAGGTTATAAGAAGAGTTTGGGCTCAGCACCGAGAAGGCTCCACAGCTGCAAGTCATGGAACTGTGTTGAGCCTGGTGAGTGCCACCTCCACACAAAAAAGCAGAAAGCAAGAACAAAGCAAGCCCCTGTTCCCTCCTCAGGCTCCCCTGTCTCAGTAAGTGGCACCACCATCCACCCAGTCGCTCTGGTCAAAAACCTGCATGTCATCCTCGATTCCTCTTTGCTTTCATGTCCACAGCCAGTCCACTGGCAAGTCCTGTTGCGTCTGTGTCCAGAACATATCCAGGTCTGGGCAGCCCCTCAACCGATTCATTGTACTTAGAATAAAACCCGAACCCCTTCCCAGGGCCCACGAGGCCCGGCCACCTCTCCTCTCTCACTCCTCTCCTCCTCAGCAGTCTCAGGTAGTTATGCCTCAGGGCCTTGGCACGTGCCCTCCCACAGCCCAGAACACCCTTCCCCCGGATCTCTCCCTGGCTTCCCCTTCCTCTGGTTTCAGCTCCAGGATCGTCTCCTCAGAGAGACCTTATTTGAATGGAAATTTTCAATAATATACCAAAGGAGCAAAAACTGTGTAATGACCTGGAAGCAGCCTTCACCTGCTCTCAGTAGTCATCAACTCTGGCCAATCTGGTTTGGTTGATACCCTCGCCATCGATTATTTTGAAGCAAATCCCAGACAAGTAGCATTTCATGTATAAATAATGCAGTTTTTCTAAAAGAGAGAAATTGCCTCTCCAACAGGCAGGATAGGTCACCCATTCCTAAGCAGCTGTCCCCTCCCCTCCATTCTCTGGCCCCTCCCTTGTCTGGTGATGTCACGGTACTTTTCACTCTCTGGCATTCATTTTGTTCATTGTTTGTTATTTCACTGCCTGTCTCCCTCTCCAGTCCCTCACACGTAAGGCCCTTGAGAGCAGGGACTCTGCCTGCCTCGTTCCCATTAAACCCCAGAGCATGGCCCAGTGCCTGGTGTGTGGTAGGAGAACCGTGTTATCTGCAGGTAGTAGCAGGCCGATAAGAGAAGCTGGCGTCTGCCCAAATGTTAGCTCTGCCCGCCAGGGGCAGGGAGAGGGGAGAGGTGGGTGGATTGACATGTGCACTGACATTATTCTCGTGTGATTTTCTTTTAGATAGTAAACCTACCTCTGTGGAAGATACCACCATAATGTGCCCAGGAGTAAAGATAGAGATGCCAGACCAGTAAGTGCCCAGCTCAGAGGCCAGGTGGACCATTTTTACCACTATGAGGTGTCCATAATGTGTGATGCTACCTCTGCTGGAACAGCACATTTCTGTCTTCCAGAAGGCTCAGGGCATCCACCATACCTGCCCTTGGTTCTGCTCCCCCTGAGGTGATCAGGGAACCACTGTGGCCCAGGATCTGCTGAGGAGGGCAGGATGCAGGAGTTGATGGGCCCCAGGAAGGGTTCCTTTGCTCCAGGCAGCCTTTTGGAGCTAAGCCAACATACTCTGTAAATACAGAAGGTCGGGATAGTGACACCAAGCAGCTATTCCTGGTCACTTAGCCCATGGCTGCAGGCATCTGACCCCATGCAGGGCTCCTCACTGCCTGGTCAGCCTTCATTCCAGAAGTTGACCAAGTAGTGCTTGAGGTGAGCTCTCCTTACCCGTGCTGTCTGCTCTCCAGTAGCTCTCAACGCCTGCTGGTCAAAGTCATTACAATGAGACCTGTGGGCTGCAGTTGGAGCCAAGTGCAAGAACTGTGTCTGTCTGGGCTGTCAGTCACTGTCTGCCCTTTCTGTGCTTTAGGGAAGTCTTCATTGAAGTTAGCCTGAACAATGGCATCAATTTCATCAACAATGATGTTAGCATCACCAGCAAGGACTGTGAGAGTGCCAGGGTAAGGCTGTAACCTCTCTCCCAGGCTGTCCAGAGCCCCTGCACTGGAGGGAGAGACAACCTGGGGAGGCAGGAGAGGGCAACAATGGCCCCGGGCAGGCCCAGCAAGTAGCTTGTGCAGGCGGGCACCTCGAGCAGCGTCTCACAACCACCCCGGACCCTTAGCCCTTCATCGGGCAGCTGGCCCCACTCAGACTTGGGAAGTGCCCTGGGAGTGCCCTACAGGAGCACCAGGAGTGCAGCCAGCGGGCCAGGCATTGGAGAACCTCTGCTGTCTGTGAACCAGGTGTCACTGAAGGCATGTGGAAGGGACCAGTTAGAGCTCTAAGCCAACCCCAGAAACGGTGCTGAGGCTCTACCCACGCTGTCTCTCACCCTGCCACCTCCCTGACCCGGGTCCAGTGGGGACGTCGGGGCTCCATCCTGGATTCCAGCTGGGGCGAGTAGGAGAGGCTGGAGGGTGTGTGCTAGGAGCCAGAGTGCAGGGCCTCTGGGGCTCCCAGGCCCTCCAGATCAGGATCCCAGGCACAGGGGATCTGGAGGTGGGACCAGCTGTGGCCCTGCACAGCCAGGGGGTGTTTCCACTGCACTGGTGACCAAGCTGCTGGTACAGCTCTGAAGCCACTCATGACCATCACAGCCCCTGCCCCCAAGCCTGCTTGGGGATCACCTGCTGTCGTTTTGCAGATGTCTTCAGCCTGCCTTCTGCCTCTCCTCCTTTCCCCTGCTCCTCAGCTGTCCCTCTGTGCTGACTCTCTCTGACCTCTGTAGGAAGTGTCTCCTCTGTTGGTGGGGAAGCTGTCAGAGCTGTGGGGAGGGGCTGGGGGCTCAGCTCAGGGAGAGGCACCTGGGAATGGAGTGCTCCTCCCCAGGAGCCCACTTTTCAGAGCTTGACATCATCCGGGCACCTTAGCCCAGGGCAGCGTGACTTGGGTGACAGAGAGCGTTAGGCTAGAGAAGAGGTGTGCCTGGGAGGAGGGACGCCTGCACCTATTGCCACCACCGTGTGTCCACGGCCAGCTTGTGAGGGTTCCAGCAGTGGTGACGGTCCTCCATCTGTGTCTGTCTTCACTTGTCCCCGGACATCCACTCACTGGTCAGCAACGGAACTGACGCATTTGCCCATCAGGAGTCCCACTAACTGGCAGCCCGCCCTTCAACAGGCACATTTAGAAAGAAGTCAGGGGCGCCTGTGACTCCGGGTCAGCACAGCAGCATCACCGTCAGCCTGGGCTTTGCCTCTCCTTTCAGCGCCCAGTTTCCTGGGCACAGGCTCTCTCTTCCCCACTCTCCCTCTCCTGCTTCTCTGAGAGCAGAGACCTGGTCTAGTGAAGGGCTGCGCAGCGTGCACGTCCACAGCTGCAGGACCCTTTCCCATGGTTATGAAGAACAAGAGAATAGCCCCCATTCCTTGAGCCCCCACGTGGACCTGGCCTGTCCCAGATTTTCTGTAAATGCTCAGACCTCACAAGTGCTCATTCATTTCCTCATTACAGAGGAGCAACCAGGCTCAGAGAGATTGAGTCACTTTGCCCAAGGTTACAGAGCCCAGAAGTGGGGAGAGAGGCGATGGGGAGCTGGGCCCATGGTTCCTGCCTCTGCTCTTGCACCCCCACCTCTCAGTGGGCCCTGCAGCCCCTCCTCAGCCATCTGGGCATCTGTAGCTTTTTGTGGTCCTCACAACACCTCTGTACTATCAGACGAGGCATGCAGTGAGGGCTTGGATGGTGATACCACAGAAGATTCTGGAATAGCTTGACAGCCCGCTGGGTCAGAGACTCTGTGCAGAGCAAGTGGTGGGGTCGGTGGCTCAGGGTTCCACAGTGGCTCTCTGGGTACTGGCCCTGGCTTCCTGGTCCTGCTGTGGTCCCTTGAGATAGGGCAACCTGAGGAAAAGTGGGAACAGGCAGATAAGTATGTCTGGTGTGGGATGCCAGGTGGTGGGTGCCTGGGAAGAGGCCACCCAGGGCCACCCAGGCCTCTGCCATGTGTGCTTTCTGCAGTCTCAGACACCAGATGTCGTGCCAGATGTCACGACAGATGTGCCAGATGCTCCAGGTGCCCTGACAGATGCCTCACCGGATCCCCCACCACAACCCCCACCATCTCCCCGACTTTTCATCCCAAATTTCAACCCTCTCTGCTTGGTTGCTTTCATCCCTGCCCTACTCATGTTCCCAGTGCTGATCTGGTGCATCTGGCGGCTGTGCTGCAAGAAGGTGAGTGACCCCTGCCCACACAGCCCTGTGACCTAGGCCTGTGCAAACCCCGGAGCAACACAAACGCCCACCTGCCCCATAGTCTTGCCTGTGGGCAGCTTCCCATCAGCTCTGAGATTGTCACCTGAGCAACAGAGGCACAGACTCTGTCCTTCATTCCCGAGCACAGACACAGCCTGGGCTTCTAAGGAGCCTCCTGCCTCATGTTTGCCTCAGGGAGGTGGCCTACTGGCTGCCCTGGCCCCTGGGGACAGGTGACCCCAGGCCTCAGAGACGAGGGCTGCCTCACAGAAGCCAGGCTTCTGGAGGACTCAGGTGGACCAGAGGCCGGGGAAGGCCTCTGCTGTTGAGGGAAGAAGAGGTCTGCAGGAGGCACAGGTGGCCCCAAAGGGAGATTGACGCTGGCCAGGAGGATTCAGAACCTTGGAAAACCAGCATGGATCTCTGCACATCTCTAGTGCCTTCTGTCAGTCCTTCCTCAGTCATTACTAAGCACCAGGATGTGCTGAGTGCCACGCTGGGCACAGAGGGACAGAAGTGAGGCGGCCACCATCCTTGCCCACAGGAGCTCACAGTCTAGTATCTGGTCTGGCATTGGTGCCTGGGGGTTATTGAGGGTAACATCTCAACCTTCACAGGGTGTGGCAAGTGCCCTGTGTAACCAGAGCAAGAGCAAAGGACAGAGACTGGCCGGGGGGAGAGAGGGACGGCAGAGGCTCTGGCTAGCTGGGTTTGCAAGGACACGTTGCAAAGAGCTGGATGGAGAGAGAGGAAGAAGCAGAGGTGTGAAAGGACTGAGCAAACCAGCAAGAAGCAAGCCTGTCCGATTTCTGCAAAGGGGAAGCAGCGAGGAGAGAAAGCCCAGGGGTGGGGGTCTGTCATTCCTGAGGGCTGGGAGGCCAGGGAGGGCTGCAGGGCATGGGGAGGAAAGAGGGAGGAGGACGGAAGTGGGGAGTGTTCTCTTGTCTTCATACGAGGAAAAGGACCAGGTGGGGTGCCTCTACCAGGGACCAGGACCTTAGTCTGCTGTCTCCCCGTCCACCCTCCAGGGAGGTACCGATTCCCCTTTGATAACCAAGGAGTCGGCGGCTCAGGGAGGTGGAGCCTGTTGCCCGCAGACCACAGGCAGTGGGCGCCCAGATTGACAGCCCAAAGCCCATGTTCTGTCCCTCTGCTGCACGGCAGGGTCCCGTCCTGTCTGTATGGCTGAGCCCGAGCCCTCCACACTCCTTCCAGCCTGTGTTTATATCTCTTTAACATTCTAGACCGTCAAGGAGCCACCACCAGTGCAGAAACCAGAAAAGGTAGGTGGTCCTGATGCTGTCAGCATGCCTGATGCGCACACTGACCTTCCCAAAGAGGCCTGCTTCAACCTGTGGGGGTATTTCCACTCCCGCCCACCAGCTCCCAATACCTGGTTAGAGAGAGCTGGCAGAAAGAAGAGGGTGACAGAGGAGCAGGGAGGGGACCTGGGGAGGATGTGGGACTCACAAAATCTCACCCAGACAACACCCCTCCAGTGCTCCCAACCCAGCCTGACCCAGGGCCTTTGTCACTGAGTTAGCAACTTGGGGCAGCCTGTTTCAGCAACTGCTAGGATCCCTACTGAAATAAATGGGGCTTTTTGGTCAATTCCCAAATGACTGTTTATAGGATGGTCCTTTGGAGGACTCAGATGAGCTTTTGGAAGAGGAGTCTCAGGTTTCAGGGACCTGGTCACTTCAGGGTCTCATATATATTGGGCTCCATTTCCTTGGTCTTCATCCCTGTCCCCTGGCAGGGTGAAGTGCCTGGCTGGGGTTGGGACTGCAAGGCTGAGGATGGTGAGAGAGTCTTACCTGGCATTGAGCTGTGAGGGGGCCCAGCATAGGTGAGCACAGGGACTAAGGTGCAGGTGAGCAGCCTGTGGTTCACCTGGGGTCAGAGCCCAAAGCCTTAGCCATAAAAAGTAGTTAGAGGTGGGGCCCAGGGTCCCGAGGCAGGGGGCATAGGCCTGGGATCTGGTGGGCCTCCCTGCCCGGGGCTGGCCTCTGCGCTGGGTGCAGTGTGGCCTGGGGAGACTGGATCTGCCTGAGGAAGATGAATACAGCCCTGTCACCTGGAAATGCTTGCAGCCCTGATAGCCCCCCATGACTTTGCACAGCCTCACACCAGGCTTCTCCAAGAATGGTGGCCTCTGGGAAACCAAGGGGACAGGAAAGAATTTGATGGCCTTTTGGGGACAGCCATTTTGGCAAACCAAAAGGAGTTTGCTTGTTTTTCACTTGGGGGCCACTCTCCTGTGGTGCAGGATGCTACATGTTGGTACTTGAACTCTCCAAAAAACACTTGCTGAGTGGCCAGTTCTTGACAGGTGCTGGGGCAATAGATGTCATGTGTCTGTACCTGAGGAGCTGCCAGACCAGGAAGCAGACAGTGTTTTCTCTTCCTAGGAGCTGAAAGAGGAGACATGCTGTGTTCGGACATGTCCCACAATGATTGTACCTTGTGGGTGCCAAACAGGCAACATAAGTCGGATGGAGGTGAGATGAGCCCTTAGGGAGGGACTGTGACCCCCAGGCTGGGGTGTGGGAGGAGGGGGCAGCCAGTTCATGCCGCACAGGCCTTGCCCCAAAGTCATGGCTTGGGTGGAGACGAGCTCTGTGGACAAAGGACTTTGATTGCTTGGTGCCAGAGAAAAACCCGAGGCCTTCTCGACGCTGGAGGCCAGGGAAGGGGAAAAGTATGAGGGCTCACGCTCCACAACCAAGAGGAGGGTCCTAGCACGGGTCTCCCCCTTGGGAAGGGCTCAGGTTCTGGACGTTGGTGGCTGGCTCACAGCCGGCCAGTCCCTGGTCCTCTGAGGTTGTCATCAGCTCCAGCATTGGCTTGGGCTTCACTGGCCACCAGGTAGATGAGTGAAGACAAACTACATCACAAACAGGCCTGTGCAGGTCACAACAGAAAAGGAAAGTTCTGAGCCAGGTTCTTACCACCGTTAAAACTACCCAGAAATGGCAGTGACTCCTGCTGCCCTTGCAGAAGTTCCCTCAGCAGTGAGGGCAAGAGCCAGCTGCATTGTCCTTGTGGCCCACTGAGATGGGGAGACACACATGGCACGGAGGGAGGGGACCTGAAGGAAAGGTCCTTCCCCGGGAGGTGCTGTGGCCCCACCCTGGTGAGGGAGAACCCAGCCCAGGAGGGGGGCGAGAGATGACAGGGATGGGGAGGGCCCAGGGTGGACAATGTGAGGAGAAAAGAACCCCACAGTCTCTGCCCAGCTTTGCCTTCCTCCTGCCTGGTCCTGCCTCTGTCCCTGTCGGATCTACTGTTCCTCCTCGGGGCCTCAGATGGGAGCTGGAGAGCCAGGCCTGCCTGTCCCCTGATGGTCAGTGTGGCGGCACAGAGAAGCCAAAGCACACCTTCCAGAGAGGGAGGAAGCCGCCTGCCAGGGCACCCCACCCCCACCCCTCCAGGACCGAGGGGCCTGAACTGCGGGGACCTCTTGCCATGATGCCACCCAGCCCTGGGTCCAGGGCCACTTTCTGATCTGTTCTCTGCCTTCCCCTTCATGCTCCTTCTCCCACCCCCCACCCCTGTGTAATGAACCTGCCCCCCAAGTGGGGCATGGGTCCTCTTCCCTACCTTCTCCTTATGCCCCCAAAGGAGGCCCTCTTCTCCCCTTCTTTGGCTCCTGCCCAGGTCCCCCATGCCCACCTCACGTTTCCCCTTCAGGACCTCTCCTTGGCCAACACATATCTCCTGCAACCTGTGAACTTTTCCTCTAAGGAAGCCCCTGACTTCTCCTCCTGCACCAAAAATAGTGATTTGTCCCAGATTCCAAAACACTCTGTGTCCCACAGTGAGCACCCCTGCCCAAAACACACGAGGCACCAGACACCCTCCCCCGGGTGGAGGCTGCAGTGCTGTCTCAGTGAGTCCATTGGGACAGAGCCCCCAGGAGCCGTTGGGAGGTTGAGGGGACAGCACCCCTCTGGAGACAGCATCCATGCCTATAGCTTCCTCACAGCCACATCTGCCTTTCAGGGCAAACTGGATACCTTGTGTGACTTTGTGCAAAGCTGCAACCAGGTGCCATTGATGTGGTGTCAGCCCAGGGACAAGGTATGCAGGGGACAGGCATGCTCCCTGTGCGGGAGGGACCTTTTATTTTTACCCTTGACAATTGCCCTCTGGGACTGTGTGTCATCTGTGAAGGAGGAACGGCCACGACATGGAGACATGGTGCCCATGAGCCTCCCAGGCCCATTCTAGACACGACACCCATGCGTTTCCCTTGCATTGTCGTCTCAAGAAAGTCGGGAGCTTTCTTATCTGGAGCAATACCCAGCACTTCCAAACTTTAGTAGAAAGGGCTGGAGAGGAAGGCAAGCCAGTGAGGGCTATTGGCCTCCCAGTACATCGTCCCTCCCCACTGCTCACCCAACCCTGTGGGTCTGCTGGCTCCACCCCTCCACTGAGACTCTCCTGGTCCGGTCAGGCAGGTGCCAGGAGTGGTGGAGAGCATGGTGACACCCTCCCCAATATTGTCTGGCCAACACGGACTGGTTTTATCAGGTATAAAGGTTCTCTCCTTGTGTCATTGCCTGTGACAACAGAGAGAAGCCAAATTGTTACAGGTGTCACCTTGGAATTTAATAAGACTGAAGGCTAATTTTTTTAACTTTATTTTTTTGTAGAGGTCACATTGGTTTATAACATTATATAAATTTCAGGTGTACCTCATTACATTTTGATTTCTGTGTAGACTATATCTTGTTTGCCACCCAAAGACCAGTTACCATCCATCAGGGTATACATGTGCCCTCTTACTCCTTTTGTCCTCCCTCTCCCTTCTTCCCCTCTGGCAACCACCAATCTAATCTCTGTATCTATATGTGTGTTTGCTGCTGTTGTTTTTATCTTCTACTATGAGTGAAAATGACTTTCTCCCTCTGACTTTTTTCCACTTAGCAGAATACTCTCAAGGTCCACCCATGTTGTCGCAAATGGCAAGATTTCGTCCTTTTTATGGCTGAGTGGTATTCCATTCTGTATATATACCACATCTTCTTTATCCATTCATCCATTGATGGGCACTTAGGTAGTTTCCAAGTCTTGGCTATACTGAATAATGCTGCAGTGAACATAGGGGTGCAAATATCTTTTTGAATTAGTGTTTTTGTGTTCTTTGAATAAATACCCAGAAGTGGAATAGCTGGATCACATGGTAGTTCTAGTCTTAATTTTTTGAGGAATCTCCATCCTGTTTTCCATTGTGGCTGCACCAGTTTGCATTCCCACCAGCAGTGTATGAGGGTTCCTTTTCTCCACATCCTCTGCAACACTTGTTGTTTCTAGTCTTGTTGATTATAGCTATCCTGACTGGCCTGAGGTGATATCTCATGGTAGTTTTGATTTGCATTTCCCTGATAATTAGTGATGTTGAACATCTTTTCATGTGCCTGTTGGCCATCTGTATATCTTCTTTAGAAAAGTGTCTGTTCAGATCCTTTGTCCATTTTTTACTTGGGTTGTTTTTTTGTGGTTGAGTTGTATGAGTTCTTTATATATTTTGGATTTTTAACCCCTTATCAGATAAGTGGTTTGCAAATATCTTCTCCCACTTGTTAGGTTGTCTTTTCATTTTGTTGGTGGTTTTCTTTGCTGTCCAGAAGCTTTTTAGTCTGATGTAATCCCATTTGTTTATTTTTTCTTTTGTTTCCCTTGCCTGAGTAGACATGCTATTTGAAAAGATACTGCTAAGACCAATGTCAAAGAGTGTACTGCCTATATTTTCTTCTAAGACGTTTATGGCTTCAGGTCTTACCTTCAACTCTTTAATCCACTTTGGGTTAATTTTTGTGTATGGTGTGAGATAATGGTCTGCTTTCATTCTTTTGCATGTGTCTGTCCAGTCTTCCCAGCACCATTTATTGAAGAGACTTTCCTTTCTCCATTGTATGTTGTTGGCCTCCTTGTCAAAATTAGCTGTCCATAGATGTGTGGGTTTATTTCTGGGCTCTCAGTTCTGTCCCATTGATCTGTGTGTCTGTTTTTGTGCCAGTACCATGCTGTTTTGAATACTACAGCTTTGTAGTACATTTTGAAGTCAGGGACTGTGATGCCTCCAGCTTTGTTCTCTTTTCTCAGGATTGCTTTGGCTACTTGTGTCTTATGTTGTTCCGTGTAAATTTTAGGATTCTTTGTTCCATTACTTCGAAAATGTCATTGGGATTTTGATAGGGATTGCATTGAATCTGTATTGCAGATACATGCATTGAATCTTTAGGAAGTATGGACATTTTAACTATGTTAATTCTTACAACCCATGAGCGTGGCCTATCTTTCCATTTCTTTATGTCTTCTTCGATTTCTTTTTGACGGCTAATTTTTATTGAGTCCTTCCCATGGGCCAGTTGCTAGCCTAAGTACTTTACAGGTTTGCCCTCTTTGCATCTTCCCAGTACCTGTACATGTAGGGACTACTACCAACCCGGTGTTACCAGGGGTGGAGCTGACGCCTGGTGGACGTGGGTCCCCTGCCCGCTCCTCTGCCCCCATCTCATTTGACCTTGTCCCTCCCAACCATCGTCCTGGAGACTCAAGTATTGTAGGATTTCTGTTGGGTACCCCAGTATTCCAGTAGGTGCAGAAGTTCTGGCTCCTTCTCTTTAACCTTTCAGTGTACTGGTCCCAGGCTTTAAAGTGAATCGTGGACTAAAGAGACTGGGGTGTCAGCTGGGACCTGCTGTCTCTGCAGACCAGAGTTGACCCCAACCCCAGTCCTGAGTGTGCAGTGCCAGACACCCAGCCCAGGCTGCCGGGGACACATTATCCAGTACTGGCCTCTTGACCTTGCTTCTTGAGCCACAGGCTCCCTGAGTGAGAAGGCGATTTGGAGCTGCTGGAGGAGAGAGCACATCTCAGTGGGAGCCCCTGGGAGACCAGGCTTGGGGGGACTCAGCTCAGCAGGGGCCAGGTGAGCGGGGGCAGAAGGCGCTGGTCAGATGTCCTACCCAGGACAGACATCGGCCATTCACCCCCTCACTGCAGGTCATCTTGTGTGCCCCACAACCCTCTTCCAGTAGCTCTCCGATTCAGAACCTCACCCAGGCCCCCTTCACCAGACTGTGCTGCAAAACGGAAGCAACAGGGGAGGAGGTATTCCTGGCAGAACTAGTGCACAGACTGTCTCCCCTCCATCTGAGCCCCGACCTACAGGGGAGGTTGTTTCCAAATTCCTCATCCTGAATTGGACTTGCACTCAGGCCCAGGGCCATGAAAGAGCTCGGGAAGTTAACAGACCTTTCGCATGCAATGGCATTGTCTTAACGGGGCTGCTGCCTTCTAAAACCTCATTTAGTTGCTTGTTTCAGTAAATCCACAGCACATAATAATGCAGGAAATTCTCTAAGACTCAGTTGACCAAAAAACTCAGCATTTTTGTAGCAGAAGCAGTCAGTCTTGTTTACTGTAAAGTCATGTAAAATGACCTTGTCTCTCTGCCCCAGCGCCTTCAAGTCCCCAGAGGAGTTTTTCTGATCCTCTTCCGTTCCAGACCATCTCTCCCTACATGCACATACAAGTGACGCAGCAGCCCTCAGTCTAGTTTCTTAATCTTGAGCCAAACCCTGACTCCCATCCTGATTCTCTTCCTCCATTGCCTCATCCCAGGGCAGCCCATTAGTTCATGGAGAACGGTTCTCCTAGATCCGTCAGGAAAATCGAGCCAGTAATGGGAAACCTTGCCCTCTCTCACTGAATGTGATGCTGACAGTACTGTGACTGTCTTCCAGTGAGTATAATCTGAGTGCTCACCCCTGCGTGAGGCCCTTGACGAACAGGATCTCATTTCATTCTCACAGCAACAGCTGCCCTTTATCCAGAGCTTACAGGTGGCCAGACAGTGTTCTGAGTACTTTACACAAACTGAAGCTTTGCTTCCTGGCAACAGCTCTATGGAGGAGGAAGCTGAGGCCCTACACAGTTAAGTCACCAGCCCAAAATCGCACAGACTTGAAGCAGTAGGGCCACAGCAACAGCCTGGCGCCCGGCCCCTCACCGTGTACTTGGAGGCCTCTCTGTCCTGCAAGGAGGTCACTGCTCTGCATTTAGCAGCGGTGGAAACCGAGGCTCTGATGTTTAGTGATGGGCTCCACATGACTGGGTTATGGAGGGGTGCAGCAAGACTGTGAACGACCCCTGGGGAGGCTCACTTCCAAGTCCAGGCTCCATGCCTCATATCATGCGGACA
Organism: Tapirus indicus; assembly: GCA_031878705.1. Lineage (NCBI taxonomy): Eukaryota > Metazoa > Chordata > Mammalia > Perissodactyla > Tapiridae > Tapirus > Tapirus indicus. The sequence goes on from CM062921.1 coordinate 81,680,007, forward strand.
GGGTGATATGGGAACATCTGGAAAATACTTCTTTCTACTGTGCAATGTGTTATATGTGCAAACATTTGTGAATATTAATATCTTCTTTTCACACTATGTTGCTTGCAGACCTCCTCTAAACCTGAACTCATATCTATTTGCTGGGAAACAGTTGTTCTGGGTAACAGTGAGAGCTGGGTACAAATCGGCCTCATGATGCATTCATGGCCAAGGAGCTCCTGAGTCCTTTTGACCCTGCCCATGGAGAGAGCCAAACCAAGGGTCTGTGATAAAGCAGGGTATGGCTTTACCCCTCCAGGAAGTCCTAACTCGACAGCTGACCTTCAAGCCAGTGATCTTTGAGGAAGTCTCAGATCATAACTTTGGGGTTGTGATGGCAGCTGTGCTCCACAACCCTCCCTGGTCCCCCACCCGACACTCACACTCACACACACACTTCCCCAGGAAATAAGCAGGAAATCCAAAGATGGAGCCGAAGCTCCAGAGCACTGGAGACTGAGGCTAACATCAACCGTTTGCCAACCGTTTCAAGAAATGTCCCTTCACTGTGGAGCAGTTGAGCTGGTCTAAGAAATAATTGGTCACTGGCTTAGATCTCTTCAGTTGGTGGAAAGCGAGAGAGGAAGGAGACCCCCCACAACCCACAGTCCCTTTCCCTCATGCTTCCCTTATGCTTCCACCACAGACTCAGTGGCTCTGCCAACGACTGGGGGGTCTCCCCTCCTGTATGGAGTCCCTCGCTCCTCTCCTTCATCCATGTGCAGATCCACCCCTGCAGCTCCCAGTGATGGGCTGTGGCCAGGGGAGAGGAGACGCCTCAGTGCAGGTGTCCTGCGGTCGTACTCCTGAGGAGATCAAAGGGCTCCCACAGCAGGGTAGGCACTAGGTCTAGAATAATCTAGAATAATCTGTTCATATTCTGGAGTTGATAAGCAGAAGTAAAGGATCTAGAAATAAGGATAGAAGACTCCGATCTATTCTCAATAGCCACAGAAACAACATAGCCACATGTGTGTGTAACATAAGTGTACTGACCTACAATGGAAAGAAACCACAGTACTTTAGTCATTGCTATTAAAGAAGCTGTGAAAATATGAAAACCTAGACCAGGATGTCAGCTTTTCCCGCAGAAATCCGTGGACTTAATGCTGCTTTTGTGTAACTGTAATGAACAATTTTAGGGAATTTGATCAAAATGATTCTAAAGTTCACCTGAAAAAATAAACAGTTAAGAATAGTTAAGGAATTTTGGATGCAATCCTGGGGCAGGACGGTGAGGGTCCTGCTGAGTGACTGAGACCCTGCCCGTGAGCCCAAGGGAGACTGTGTGACTTCGGTATTGAGAAGAGACGTCCAGCTCCAGTGCTGTGGGGGCTGTGGGAGCAGAATGCTCCTGGACTGTCTTCGAGAATGCTGCATGGCAGAGGCAGCATTAGAAGATAGGGGAGTCTGGATTTGTGAAATGGAGAGGCCAGGTAGGACAGGCCAGAGCAAAGGAGCACTAAGGGCATAGCAGGGACCCAGGGATGCCCTGGGCGCATGCAGGGAGGGTTGGCAAGGAGCCAGGAGCCTGGAGTTGGATGGCCTGCTGGTTGGGCTGGGCACTGAGGCTGGATTCCCAGGCAGTGGGGATGCACAGCTGCAGATGTGAGCTGGTGAGGAGGCTCTTCTTGGGGAAGATGATTCCATGAGGCTGGGATTGAGGGTAGAGCAGAGCCGGGTGACCAGGAGAGAGGAGACACTTGAGTCAGCCTAAGAAGGGAGCCTGAGGGCCTGGATGGGCAGTAGGTGCAGAGGAAGGTGAGAATGATGGCCAGGGACACAGGTGACTCAAGACAGGGTCTGGGCAGAGTGGCCCCTGAGGCTAGGCCTGGTGACCTGGAGGCTGGGGAGGCCTAGAGAGAAGGAGGCAGTGGAGGTGACCATGGACAATATGGGGAGCCAGCAGGAAGGTGGCAGGAGAGGGTAAGCCTGGACCGTGGGTCTGGAGGGGAGAATGGCCAGCTAGGGCGTGGAGATCAGAAAAAAGGGGATTGCTGATAAATGATCAGAGACCTTGCTGTACGCAGACAGTTCAGGATTCTATTTGTAGTGATTATGTGGGTGGTTGGGAAATAAGCAAACATTTTCTCACGCATATTTTTACATATTGTCTAGTTTCTCAACAGTGGGCAAGTATTACTTTTTTAATCAGGAAAAGTAAAAATGTTTATCTGTAAAGAGAAAATATTAACTTGATGAAACCTAAGGTGAGTTGACATAGAAAGTTGCCTAGAAAAATTACATTTAGCAAGGTGTCTCAGTCTTGTCATGCTGGGGAAAGTCAGAGTGAGGAATCCCTTCCCATCTCTGGGCTTAGCTCTGCCCTGCACATAGGGGTGCAGGTCCCAAAGGGTGTGTGGATTTCCCGAAAGTTTCATCGGATCATATATCCCTGCGGGTGTGGAAGAGGACAACACCAGGCTCAAGGTGTTGCAGTTCCTCCAGAACATAGTTACAAATTCAAGGGGTTTAGGTGTTTTGTTTTCCTAATGTGGCTACATTAGGGGAAAACTGTGATCATTCTAAAGAGTTACTAAAGATTTTAAAAACTAGGGTGATGAAAATGACAGTCTCAGTAAGAGAAAGCAGCATTCAGTGCCCTTTGTCATTCACAGGCGCTCAGGTAACCTTTTATGCATGAATGACAGGTTCACGGAAGCCTGAAGGCTGCACACTACGTGGAGCAGCTCTGAGGACTGGTGGGAGTTTCTGGGGACTGACAGGCCCAGACAGACCTGGCAGGGGGCTCAGTGGGATTCTGGGCAGCGGAAGGGTGGGCTTGAGTAGAGAAGGAGCTCAGCAGGCCCCAGGGGCCAGGGAAACCACAGCCTTCTGGTCCCCATTCCAGTGGCTTCTCAGTGACCTTCTCTCTCTTCTCTTCCCTGCAGGGGAGGTCCATCAACTTCACCCTAGTGAAGCCCCCGTGTGGGCAGTTGTCCTGTGGCCCACAGATCTGCCTTGCACCCAGCCAGGAGTGCTTCCCCCTCAACAGCTGCTGTTCACGGTGCCAACACCCCCAACCCATCTGCTCCCGGCCTCCCTCCAGGATGCTGCCGCTGATCCCTCCCCCTGCCCGGGCCCTCTGTGGAGCCACTTTGTCAGTCCCACACCCATAACCCAACCTCTAAAGCACCAAAAACCCAAGATTGTTAAGAGCCCCTTGTGTACTGAGTTGTACATATTGAGTTTTGGTTTACAGTCCAAAGGAGTTGGAATTTGTTGCTGATCAGCAAGAGTTTGTTACCTGGTGAGCATTGCTCCAGGGTATGAAATGTATCTATACTGCTCCTGCAGGGACAAAGCACCCTGGTGTCCTGTGGATGTAGACATGGATGAGTCCCACTCCCCACAGCCAGGTCTTCATCTGTCACCAAGGGCTGGGACGCATGGGGTTTTAGCCAAATTCTGCTCTTTGGAAAATGCTCAAAACATCTTTGAACTAAGACTACAATCCTGTGTCTCCTTCCCTGATTTTATGCAGAGAGAAGTTGATTTTCTCACCTCTTCACTCCATGTTCCTGGTTTCCATTTTTTGGCTACCCACATTCCAAACGTGTCATAGAAAGAGATGAAGCCCTCTAAAGCTCATCAGCTGGAAGTGCCACTTCACTTCCCAGATACTCCAAACTGTCCCTAAGCCCAGGAGAATCCTCTTCATTTACCTAGAGAAGGTAAACCTCCCCTATTAGCCCTTTGCTACCACAGAAGAAACCATGTTCCGACAGAGATGTTTTAGCATACAGTGTCCTACCACCCAGTGTGTGCACGTGTGTCTGTGTGACTACTCTAAGTGCCAAGCACCCAACCCATGGCAGCCTGACACAGGGCCCCTGGGCACTTCAGGAGGTATCCTGCAACAGGGACCATAACCAGTGTTCCCTAATCCATGCTGATAGTCAGTAAATTAAACTACTCTCTACCCTCACCCCCATCTCCTTGAATGTTGTATTATGCCTTTCAGTTGAATTTCTGTAAGACAACTGTAGGTAAAAATATATCAGGTTTGGGTTTTTAATCTGTATTGATTAAAGTGGATGAATAGAGATGACCATAATTTTCCCCATGTTTAAAAAAAAGGAAAAAAAAGTTTTGCTGGAATGACTTGTATGTGTGTATGTAGGGATTGTTTGCAGGGCTCCCCTAGGTCGTGTGACCTTGAACCATCAAAGCATTTATACCTGGAGTTGCACTTTCTTGAGGACCCCTGCCCCACTGCTCTGTCCTGTCACAGCTTGGGCCCCACATCTGTGTCCTGCCAACAGCCAGGACAGGAGCAGTGAGAGAGGGCACCTCCCACCCCCTCCTGGGCCTAGTCCATCTCTCCCAGCACGTCCATCTCCCAAGCTGTTTATAAGAAGGCTTTCCTTGGCACAAAATGCCAGGCACAAGGCATTTCAGAGAAATGAGCCATGAAACGAAAATGGAGGAAATGGAAGAGGGTACTTAAACCCTGTGGGGTGGGACTCAGTGTTTGATTTTGGTCCTATTCAGAGACTCATTCCCAGAGCAACTGTAGGTGCTGAGAGCAGCCACTTGACGCCTCACTTCCTGACATCCCTCATGGAATGTGAGGTCTTTGTCACTGTTGTCTTTGGGTTTGGTTTTGTGTCACAAAGAGTAAAAGCCACTGGTTGTGTAAATACAGAAGATGTTAATGAGAGGCACCTGATGCCTGGCTCGCAGGTGGCACAGCCCCATGCGACCCCGTGGGGCAGGGTCCAGAGAGGTGGGTCACAGACTCACGTGCACGTGTGGGGTGGGCCCCACTGGTTGTAGAGCCTTTGCTAGGCTCCCTGGCGCCTCCGAGTCATGTACAAATGTGCCAGGAGCAGCTGTATCCAGCTTTAAAAAGGTGACTGGGACTGTGGTCTTCTGAGAATCATGGAAAAATGTTTATTCATGATACAAAGAAAACTATGTTAAACTTTTTTTATTAAGCAGAAAAAGCATTAAAATAACCTGAAAGTGTATAGAGAGATTTCATTTCTTCCTTAGAAGTGGAATATTTCAGATTGTCTGTAATTGGTGAAAGCGTTGTCTTAGCCTGAGAGGTTCAAGGACACTTTCCTGAAACTGGCTGTGTGCTTCTACATTATCTCCATGTATAAACATAAGACAGTACATGCCTATCTCTGAGACTCTGTGACCCTATGTGGAGAAATGTATCTGTGATTTAATAAAGAGCTTAATGTGACCCTGACTGAAATCAACATATCTGTTCATTAATGGAGGTTGAGAGCCTTCTTAGTTTTAGCCAATATGGACTAAGGCCCATCACTCCTGATTGTTCCATCAGAGGACATCTGGAAGGAACACCGCCTGCCCTTCCGGACCTACACCAACCCCCAGACCCTCGCCTTACTTTCTATGGTGAACAGTAACGGGAGGCAGCAGGAAAGGGGGGTTTCATTGGCAATCCCTTCCCGGGCCCCTTCTCGCCCTGCCTTCCCCCTTTCTAGCTCAACCCATCTCTGGTTTGGCATTAAGCAGGGGCTCCTCACCCTAGTGAAGAGGAAAAGGGTGAGGCCTGAACTGATGCCTGACACCCAGGGACTGCCTTTTGTTCCACCTCCCCTCCTGCCTGAGTTCTTGGGTGGAGCCAGATATTTTTAGAAAAGAAATCTCATGTGTGAGCTGCCCCCGATTGCTACATGTACGAAGGGGAATATATGGGGCAATGCTTCGTCCTTGTTTTAGACTAGGGCAGCAAAAATGCACATTGTCTGAGTGTTTCTTGGTGTCATGTGAAGCAGCCCCTGTAGACTCAGAATGGACCTCCAAGCCTAGGCCAAAGCTTGTGGAAGCCAGGAGCCCCCAGACCCCCCCAGGGTCAGCCACAGGCCTCCTCTATAAGTACACAAGTAGAAGTGCACGCACTCCCATGTTGGAGCTTGGGTTCCTAACAAAGCTGTGGCCTTAGCAAAAGTCCCCACCCCCTTGTGTGTGCACCAGGCCCCCCAGAGTGGGCCCAGAATATAGAGGAGTTCAGGGCAGCAGAGGGAGCTCCATTCCTCAAGCAGGCCCAGTGCTTCCACTTGCTGTGCTAGGCCACCTGCCCCCACGAGTAAGTCATCTACTGAAATGTCCATTCGGTTTCTCTCACTCACTCTCTCGCTTGCTCTCTTTTCCATTCCACATTCCAAGCAGGTAGCCAGGCCTTTGATATCGCCTGGATGTTTGCAGTGGGAAACAAGTGGCCTGAGTCACCCTCTCTTCCATCTTGTGTCAAGACCGAAGCTCTCGAGGAGCAATGCTTAGTGTCTCTGAAAGGGAGGGTGGAGTGGAAAGTGAGGGAGGACAGAGGTCAGGGGTCAGAGAGGGTGGCTGCCCAACACCAGACCCCAGGGGGGTGGCTGGGTGGTGACCAGGCCCAGGGACCCAGCCTCACCAGATCCACCAGGACTGAAGGGCTCATGCAGGCTGGGCACTGGGGACTCAAGAGCAGTCGTGAAGACTGCTGACCAGGGACCTTCTGCGTGCAGGACTTTGGCCCAACCCTAGAGGAAAAGGCGCCCTCAGGAGCATATGAAAATTACACTTTAATAAGAAGAATTCCATTTTTAAATCGTGAGTCTTTCAGGTGAACCACAAAGCTTGCAAAAATTTCACAGACCACTCCAAAATGTGCCCCCAGCTTGTTCACATCCTTTGTCAACCGGGGAACTTTTGTGGAAAAGTTTAAGAAATCCTGCCATAAGGACTCCCCACATGGGAGACCCCAGCCTGACCGAGCCTCTGGGCTGTTTAGAGGCAGGGCCCACAGTGGACACCGGAAGGACAGGGCTATAGTGGCTGTGAGTCCTGACCCCTGGTCAGATAGGCAGCCAGGTCCCAGTGGGACCAGACATCAGAAAGCCCACGGGATCCATGCTTGGCCTTCTCTTTCAGGCTGTCCTGCTCTCTGGGCCATGTGGCCTGTAGGCTCGGTCCCTCCACTCTCTCTGCATCTGCTACTTTCTCCCCTATCTCTGCCTCCCTGCACTTGGCTGCCCACTGCCCCACAGTCCCTGGTTGCTGGTCCTCTGCTCAGGTGGACTGGCTGCTCCCCAGTGCCACATTGCTGGGGGAAGATGTCCATGCCTGGTCCAACCACCAGGGTCATATACAAACAGCTGCTGTCAGGCCCAGCACAGGGTGTGGGAGCACTTTTGAGGGTGTGACCATGGGCTGAGCAGGCACCAAAACATTGTCTTTAACATGTGGAGGAGCCTGACCCATCTGTCTCTCCATGGGTGGCCCTTGTCCTCCTACAGCCTTCACTCCTACTCATTTTTACCACCTACTTTGTCCTCCTGATGCCCCAGGAAGCTGAGCCTTGTGAGCAAGAGCCCCTCGGTGTCTGCTCTCACCTGGCCTCAGCACCTGACCCTTCTGTCAGAGTCCCACACCTGCCTGCTGCCTCCAACCTACAGACTGGGCTTGTGCCAGTTGGGAGAATAGGGCTGGGCTTGGGCAGTCAGGGAAGAGAGAGGAGTTTGGTCTCTCATGTGCAGAAAATGGGGTGTGGGGGTCTGGGCTCAATTAACAGCAAAGCCATTGTATTTGTTTGCTCAGATTGCCATAACAAAGTACCACAGACTTGGGGACTTAAACACAAATTTATTTTCTTACACTTCTGGAGGCTAGAAGTCTAAGATCAAGGTATCTGCAAGGTTGGTTTCTTCTGAGCCCTCTCCTTGGCTTGCAGATGGCTATCTTCTCCCTGTGTCTTTACATGGTCTTCCTTCTGTGTATATCTGTGTCCTAATTTCCTCTATAAGGACACCAGTCATATTGTATTAGGGCCCACCCTAATGACTGCATTTAATTTAATTACCTCTTTAAAGACTCTATCTCCAAATACAGTCACATTTTTACATACTAGGGGATTAGGGCTTCAACAGACAAATTTGAGGAGGACACAGCTCAGCCCATAATAGCCATTTATCCACTAACACCTTCAAGAATCCCTCTTCAAATGATGAGTTCTAGGGGACAGTGGAGTCCTGTGAAAAGACTTCTACAAGCTTTGGAGACAAAAAGGCCACAGCTCCTGCTCAACTCCATCATTACGGACAAGCTGGATGACCACAGGCAGGTCACCCTGACCTCTGTAGGGACCACAGCTACGTGAAGATTGAATGCAATTATGTACATAGCTCCCTGCAGCACACATAGTGGGGGCTCCTAAGCGGCAACTCCTACATGATGAGGTCCTGGGAATTTGAGGCAATGCTGGGTCAGAACCCAATTGCTCAGGTCAGTCTGCAAGATCGAGACCTTGGAGACTCGTCATCTCCTTTGATGAATGAGGAGCTGAGGAGGAGCATGTCGGTGCCTCATCATAACAGCCCCGGACTCATGATCCCTGTGGGGGTTCTGGGGCTCCAATGACATCCGGAATGTCCAGCATTGCAGCCTGTGAGCCCAAAGGTGACCTGGGATTCTCAAGCCCAAAGATGCAATTCCTTGTCACTGGAAATCCTAAACCTTCATTCCTTATTTCCCTGCTACCCGTGGGTGATAGACATCCCGGGGAAGCAAACTCTGGCTCAGAGAGCAGATGGCCAGCCATGGGAGGTGCTCACCACACAGTCAGGAGGCCATGAAGGGGAGGGTTACCTGTCTCAGAGATGGGCTGCTAAATCAGCAGAACCCTAACCTGGGGCATAGGGGGCAGAAGGCACAGGGGGCTGATGGGCCCCCGAAAGGGCCTTCCTGCCTGGTAGCCTCAGGTATTAGGTGCCCAGGTGTCTCACTTAAGACCTAGGATGAAGATGATGGAGGGGCCAGTGTGATGTGGTCAACTGTTCCAAGAGATGGCGCTCAGAGCTTACATTTATTTACTAGCCCAATTTAAAAATCCACTTTAAAATGTCAGTGTTAGCAGTCGTGGAACAAATATGCCCAAGACTTCTGTTTCACCCATTTTCTGTCACCTTCTACCATGCTATGAATGGTGAGAGCTATTTGTCCCTTTCTGGAGCCTCAAGATATTTCTTTAAAACCTGGAGAGATGGGAGAGTACTTGGAGGGTGGAGGGACCCTGCACTGCCCTAAGCCCTCAGCACGCACTTTTCCGACTACAGGCCTTCCCCCAAACACACAGCCTCCTTTGATGACAGCAGACCCACGGCTGGGGCGGCCAGGTCTGTGCCCACGGGCTGGCTCCAGCCCCTCTGCCAGAGCACAGCATGCCCAAGTGTATGGGTCCTGTGCACTGGCAGCGACCTGTGGAAGAGCCCTGCCACTCCTCTGCCTTCTCCCCAGGATCATCCATCTACTCATCATTCACTGCAGACTTGAGCAGGCCGACCGTGCCCTGCAGCCCGAGGCCCACTATTACCCCAGGGAACCTCAGCGTCCACAGGATGACCCATCTAACACCATGACCTCTCAATCCTTGACCTCTTGGCCTCCAGCTCCCAGCACTTCAAGCCATCTCCTTACCCTTGACCACAGCCTGAGCCTTGTTTTCCCCTAATCACACGGTTCAGACATCTCTCTCTCCCAACACCATGGACGCTTCCAGTCTATTGACTTATTACTCCCACTCCATTATTTTTTAACCTCATCAGGACTTATGATCCACCAACATCTCCATTTTCTTTCAAGCACAGGTCCCAGCACCCAGACCAACGTCATTCCAGTTTGCTGCATTTCTCTGGCCCCTTTTCTTTGTCACATGGTCAGGGTGAAACTGCAGACTCAAATGAATGGAATGAATTGTTTGCCTTTTCTGAGCCGGCCCTGGGCTCCTGAATGCTACTGGTGGGGAGAATGCACCCCTGGTTTGTTGGCACCCTCAAAGGCAGTGCCTGCCAATCTCAACCTCACTGCCAAGCACAACGCTTAATTAAAAACTCAGCTAAAAACAAGAAAAACCATTTACTAAATGCCATAGAATTTTTTTAAAAGTGAGGAAACTTGAAGTCAGAGCGGCCGTGGGACCTTGCAGACATGAGAACAAGGCTTATACCTAAGGGGCCAAGATGCTCGTGCCAAGGGGGTGGAGGTGAGGCCTCAACCCTCAGGCATGTGGAGAGCTGGAATCTGCTCCTTCTTGAGCCAAGAGCTGCAGGTGGCAACAGCCCCCATAAAACAGGACTAGAAACCTCATCCCCAGCCCAGACACAGCACAGAAAATGGCCATGTGCCCTGGACACCTGTGGGAAATCGGGGCCCCAAATCTGCAATGAGTGGGCGTGGAAAATCTGAGAAGCTAGCATTAAAGCCCTCTGGACCTCATAGAATCTGCCAGGTACCAGCCAAACCAAACATGAAACTCCCCCTGGAGACACCCTCCCCATCCAGGGTCCGTGGGATCTCAAGGAAAACATTTCCTGCTGAAGATGAGCTCAAAGGAAAAAAAATCCTAGATGTGTAACCAAAAAGAGCCAGCAGATCCAAGAAACAAACAGGCTCGGGGCCCAGAAGGTAGAGAGAATAGAGGATTCAAAAAGGGACGGTAAATAAGAGTGGGTGAAATGTTCAAACAAGATAAAGGAAGGAATCAAAACTGTAAGGCAAGAACAGCTAATCAGGAAAAAGGCAGAGTTTAAAAAGAATCAAAGCCCCGCCAGCCCACTTAACTTAGTGGTTAAGTTAGCGTGCTCCACTTCGGCGGCCCGGGGTTCATGGGTTCAGATCCTGGGCGCAAAGTCCTAAAAGGGCATTAAATTAGAAATTAAATGTGACTAGACAAGGTTGAAGAGAAAAAATGGAATAAGTTGAAAGACAGATCTGCAGATATGATCCCCAGCGCGGCTCAGAGATAACAGAGCTGGAAAGCAGGAAAGGGAAATTAACGAACAAGGAAAGAATGAGGACCCTCAGCCGGGGCAGCTCCTTCGCCCATCTTCAGTGGTCAAAGGGTAAAACCCAGGACCTGGAACTCAAACACACAGACAAACAGAGCCCAACTCGTCAGGCCAGAGAGCAAACACAACTAGAGAAATCTGCTGAGTGGTCGGCTAAGGGGGAGTCAGCAGACTCTCTAGAAGGTTCTGGAAGGGCTGGTGGAGCTGATCGAAGATGGAGAACTAGCCCTCTGGATGGGACAGGATGAGTTCCTGGGTCTGTACGTGGTTCGTTAAACCAAGTCCCATGTTCATGGACCAAGGGGTTTTCCCTCAGGCATGGTGCACCCGGTGACTCAAAGTCTGAGATTAATATTCAAGTTTGATATCTGCCATAGGTTAATTTTATGCCGTAATGACTGTTTCAGACCTCCACCAACCTCTGACCTCGCTTCTTCACCCCACACTTGGCATATGATGTCGCCTCCCGCAAAAACAACCATGGGGCACAGGGAAGGAATGCCCTCTCTTTTCTGACGTGCCCTCATTCTCTACCCCTTCCCTTTAAATATCATGACAGAGAGGTTTGGGTTTCAGTTTTTGCTTTCCTTCCTGACTAAGGTCAAAGTCTCCAGCGGTGCCCTGGCTCCCATTCCCCAATCCCTTCTTGTGGACCTGGTGTCACTGTTGTGTTCCTCTCTCCTGTGTCTTCAAATTCTCCTTCTCTACCCCTCCAAGCACATTTAAACACATCCAGTCCCCTCCTCCCTTAAAAACACCTTCCTTGCCCCATATCCCCTTCCAGATACAGGCCACCCTCTCCCTCACCTCCCGAGCTGCCTTCATACAAAGCCCGTTGCTGCCATGGCACCCCACTGCTGTCCAGTACCCTCCCTGACACAGCCCTGGAGCCGCCCTCCCCAGAGTGACCACCTGTCAATAAATCCAATCAGCTGATTGGAGTCCTTCACCTATGGTCTGCTTGGCAGCTTTGGTAGCAGAACCGCTGCTGTCTCTTGAAACTCTCTCTCCTCCTTGCCCTTCCTGGCACGATGCATTCACCCTGTTCTGTGGGCATATCTTCACTCTCCATCTTGATCCCCTTCTCATCTCACTGTACAGTCATCATCCATGTGGCTTAATTACTACGCATATGATGCCCCCAAGGCTCCGCTCCACAGCAATGCTCCTCCTGTGTTCCAGAAGCGTCTCTCTAATTGCCTACCTGACAGCTCCACTTAGATGTTGTCTGAGGTCTGTTTGGCCAGAAGCAGAGCCTGAGACAAAGATGTGTGTCCAGTAGTTTCCTCAGGAGGTGCACACAGGAGGCCAGGGAGGGAGTGAGGGAAGGAGGACAGGGGAGGGAGGCGCCCCACCTCAGCATAACCTGTGGGAGCCCTAGAGTGAGGCCCCCCAGGTCTGTTCCCCCCGAGGTGGGAGAGCTAGGCCTTTCTGCATCAGCACTTCTGGTCTTTGAGTTGAGCAGTCGGGTGAGAGAGACTCCGGGCACCACCCGGGCTCCTGTATCTCAGGGGCAGTCCTCTGAAGAATGTCACAGAGCCAGCCATTTAGAAGCAAAGTGTAGAAACTGTGGATGGAGGGGATGGGAATTGGGCGGCGCGCTGACAGCGTCCCCACAGATGTCAGACGGAGTGTCTGGAAGCAGCCTCCTTTTGCCCTGTCTCAGGAGAACATGCCCCCATCTATGCTGTTGCTAAGCAGAAACTGGAGTGACCCCAAACCCTCTCTGTCCCTCACACCCACATCCTGTCAACCAGTCCACCATCTCCACCTCCCCCCTGTAGGCAGGCTGCTGCCCTTAGCCGGTGGCAACCCTGTCTCCTATCCTTCTCACTTCCCCGGTCTCCTGCTTCACATCTGGCTCCACACAGAGCTTTGGGCTTCCAGAAATCTGGGCCCGATCACGCCACTCTCCCTCACACCCATCAGTCCTGCCTCACTGTGCTTAGTGTAAACTTGGAAACGCTTTCCACGCCTGCAAGTTTCCCCTGTATTCCCAGCCTCACCTGCAACTTTCCCTGGTCACTCTGCAGCCATTCTCCAACTGGACCAGGCCACACCCTCTCATACATCCTGACATGAGGTAAGCGAGACATCTACTGTGTCTGTGTGCACACATACCCCATCTGGATGCGAACACCACACACATGGGCATCAATGACCTCCGTTTTGCTTTTCTGCCAGCCCACCCACCCAGCCCATCCCTGGGCTAACTGTGGTGGTTCCTCAGGTCTCAGTGAAATGTCCCTTCCTCAGAGCAGCCTCCCAACCCCCCGGAGGCCCAGACTAGGTTCCACCTCCTGCCAGACACACCAAACAGCATCCTCTGCCTTTCTTTCTGTGGCTCACCTGCAGCTTGCAGGACTTTGTGTCCTCCCCCTAGGCTAGGGCTGCAGGCCCAGCATCGCCCACACTCAGCTGAGTGTTGGGAACAGGAGGGAAATGTGAGGCTGGGGGTCTTGGGATCCCACAGGAAGATTATAACATTCCTCACAAGAACTCTAGCTCAGCCTGACTAGGTACTGAGCACCCCCAAGCATGTGTCAACTTCCACCAGCCTCGTTATTGTATGTGGTCCTCAGAGTCCGCCTAAGCAGTAGGAAGGGCCGGCTACAATTATTTCAACTATGCAGAGCCCCCCAGAGCTCTCAGTCACTCCCGGGTGCAGCTAGCTGAACTCAGTTCTGTCTGATACCCCGGCCAGGGCTCACTCAGCAGGGCTCCGGGAGCACCGTGCCTTCAGGCATCCTCTTCCTGCCCGGCTCAGCAACAGCACGTGGCCATCCCTGGCCAGGTAATCCAGGAGAAGAGGATAATTCTGGATGGATTGGACACCCATGGCCAGGGCTGGTGAGCTGCCCACGCCCACCCAGGAGTGAGGAAAGGCCATTCAGGTGGGGCAATAGGCTCAAAGGCAGGATGTGGGCACAAGTGGGTGGGTGAGAGGCTCTAGAGTGGACACGGGAAATGATGGATGATCCCAGGATGGGGCTGCTGAGCCAAGGGGGCCCCACAGGGGCAGGTGGGGCCTCAGGGCTCTTGTCTCTGAGGTGGGAGCTACCCGGGTGATCCCACAGGACAGCCAAGGTTCATAACCACCAATGTGGAGGGGAGAACAGAAGGCCCAGGAAGGAGTCCTAGGGACAGTTAGGTGGGTAGAAAAGAGACAGAAAAGAATGCGAGGGTGCTGTGTATCTCAGAAGGCAAGCAAGGACTGAGCTTGGAAAAGAAGGTGAGGTGAGACGAAGAACGTGACCTGAGAAGAGGGCACGAGCCCTGAGGAGCAGGCCACGGAGTGACTGGTCTTCTCCTGTGACCTCACTGGATCACGGTGCACTGTGGACCCTCGGAGGGTGGGGCCACGTCTGGCATTCTCTCTGCACCAAGCTCTGTGGCCTGTCTTGGTCCCAGGGTCTGGCATCTCTCTCCGGGCTCTGCCCAGGGACCACCACACCGTGGTGACCTATCTAGGCTCATCCTCATAAACAGACTTTGTCCAGACCCCCTGAAGGGTACGCGCTCCCCAGACACTCACACTCGCAGCCTGGCCCGGGCGCATGTCAACGTGCACACCGGCGTAGCCGGCAGCTGAGGTCCTGAGAAAGCCTCACCAGTGGGGGCACCTCGATTCTGGCCAGAAGGGCTCCCAAAGGCCCAGAGCAAGCCCTTTCTCAGTCTGTGTGAGAAGGCAGCAGTCTTCCTCTTTTGGTGGCATCTCACAGCGCTGCGCGATGACACATCTCCAGTTCTCTCTGGCAGCTCCGGGCAGTGGCTGCTCCCAGGGCACAGCTGCCTCCCCTCCCTCTGCATGCTGTCCCGGCTCCGTCCCACCCACCCTAGCCCACACTTCCAGAAGGAACAGCCTGAGGACACTGTGTGTGGAGAGCAAAGAGCGCTGGAGCCAGGGTCAAAGGACTGGAGAGTTTTCCATCAGGGGACAAATCTTATCTGTTACCCTGAAAGGCTTCACTGGATATGAAACAATCACCCCACCATGGGGCTGTTTTCCCCTCAGGGCTCCAGGAGCCGTGGGGGTTCTGGAAGTCCCTAGGAGCCTCCCTTGAGACAGAGGGGTGCCAGGGAGTCCCTGAGGCATGGTGTTTACACTGAAGGGCAGGTTAAGCAGTGTTGACTGGGAGGGTATTGCTGTGGAACATTCTAGGCAGGGGCCCCAGGGAGGGCAAATTCCAGAAAGGAAAAAATTAAGCTCTTCCCAGGAGATTACTCCTTCCCTCAGCAGCCAGCGGCCCTGCAGGGCCCAGCACAGAGCAGGAGCTGGCAAGTCAGAGAGGGCTGGGGGGTTGAGGCTCTGCTTCTCACAGGAAGTGTGATCCGGACAAATCATCTAACACTGGAGTCTCCTTTTCTTACCAGAGTACATGGAACCCATACCTCCTTCTTAGGGTTGTGGCAAAGATTAAAGGGGACAGAGGCACGGAGGGATTGAGGAAGATTCTAAATACAGAGATACGCCAAGATGCGGAGGCTGCCATGACTTTACCGGCCTTTGCCGAGCTCCCCATGGCGTTGTTAATTGTGTGGGAGCTGTGCAATAAATGAGAGGAATATGCGGCATCATTCTTCTTCTATACAGATCAGGTCTAGCAAAGACCATACAGAACTACAGCTGTGTTGACTAAATGGGGCTTTCAAAGGTTGGGACTCAGAATTTCCAGTCTGGTAACAGCCACAGCCCAAACATGAGGCAGAGAGTGGCGTTATTCCCCAGGGCAGGTCTGGGCAGTGCCTGGTAGGGCCTGGGAGCCACAGGAGGAGTCTAAAGCGAGGCAGAGCCGGGGAGAGGGGCGGGGACAGGGGTGGCACTGGGTGGGGCCTGGGACCTGCTTCCACCACCACACCCAACCCAAGGCCTGCTCATCTGCATGCAGTGGGGACTGGGCGTGGGGAATCTTAGAGAGGAGGGAGAGCTGACCGGTGTATCTTCATCTCCCTGAGGGCAAGCGGCCGTGAGGTGGACAAGATGGCCTGGTGGAAAGCCTGGGTAAGTGTGGAGCAAGCAGAGGCAGAGGCGGAGGATTCCTGCTCTGTGTTGGGGAGAGAGAGATCAGCTCAGTTGACACTGGCTGCTGCTTTGCCCACTAGGGAGGAAGACAAGAAGAAACTCCCGGAGCCCTCGAGGCGCTTATGGGTGGCAGGGACAGGAGCGGGATAAAGAAAACTTTGAAATGCACAGGGGGCTGCAGGGCTGGGGGGCGGAGCCCAGGGGCTAGAGAAGCCCAGAGGAAGAGCCCCTGTGGGGAAGGGTCAGGCTGCTCAAAGCTAGGGGAAATCACGGTTGAGCCGTGGGGGGATGGGGGAGTGGGGGAGGGTGGTATATGTACATGCGTGTGTTTGGGGAGAATCAGGCAGATGATTCCTTGCAGAGAAAAGTATGTGCAAAGGTCCAGAGGGGTGAGAAGCTTGACTTTGGAGGGAAATGGCTCATCATGGCTTGAGGGCCCTGAATGGGAAGGCAGAGGGTAGAGGGAGATGTACCTAGAGAAGCAGGAAGGGCTGGGTCCTAAAAAGCCTCACATGGCATGCTAAGGAGCTCAGGCTTTACCTGAAGAGCAGTGGGGAGCCATTGAAGGGCCTTGAGCTGGAGAGCAACCTGATTGATTTGGCTGGTGTTGGAGGGCTCATCAATGCCCACTCCTCAGGGCATGGGAGGGATGGCAGGCCTCCAGGAACCAATGGTGTTTATCTGTCAAGATGAGGGAGGAGAGCGAACAGGAGGACCTGGCCTGCAAGGGCCTTTCGGAGCTGTAATTCCTGCTGTATAGAGTGGCCGAGGGCTGAGGTGGAGGGACAGCACAGCCTGTCCCCAAGTCTCCCACACCCCAGCTGAATTAACAGATTCTCAGGAGTGTTTCATCTGGGTTTGAGTCAGAGGCCATCTCCTGCTAAGGAGTTGAAAACACAAAAGGGGGACGAAGACGACCAGTAGATGACATCTCCTGGGCAGGCACAATGCTGTGTGTTCTACACACCTTCCTTCATTTCGTCCCCAGGCAGCTCTGGGACATCAGGGCTGCTCTTTCCATTTCACAGAGGAGGAAACTGAGGCTCAGAGACACCAAGAGGCTTGCTCAGTCCCACAACTAGCAGGCAGAGGTCTAGTGTGAATTTGAGCCTCCCTCCACCCCCACCCCCACCCTCTCTGTGAGCCTTAGTGGATGACCAAGACGATCCTGCTTCAGGAAATCTCTTCGTCACAAATGTCATAACCCAGGGGCCCTCAGATCCAGACATGCTGGGCCTGGATAGGCGGGACAAAGAAGAAGTCAGGAGCAAGGTGGGGCAGCCGTCTGGCCCCAAGCAAAGTAGCCAGGACAGTCAGGGGGCCGGGGTGGCCTCCAGTTTCGTCCTGGCTGGTGGGAACAAGCCTTAAAGGAGGTGGACGTGGCAGGAAGAGCCCAGGGCTGGGCACTTTCCAAAGTCAGCTGCTGGCCAAGGCAGCCTGATTCTGGGCCTTGCTCCCAGCGCAGCAGGGGTGAAGGCCCATCCTTGGGCCCCACCCAGCCAGGCAGACAGAAACCTCTTTGTAGGGACCTGGTCAACTTGGCAGGAGAACAATGAGATTCACTGGGCATCTGCTGTGGGCCAGACATTCCTCTAAGCACCTCACATTCAATATTTCACTTGAGCCTCTCGACACCCTTACAATGCAGAGGCCAATATCCTTATCCACAGATGAGGAAACTGAGGCACTAGGAGGCTAAGCAGGTGCTCAACGTTGCCACACGAGTAAATGTAAGAGTCTGAGTTAGAATCCAAGCAGCCTCACTCCAGAGCCCAAACTCTGTGGGCCTTGGCCACACACGACCCTGGGAGAGTGGCTTGGGGTAGCAAGATGGCAGGTAGAACTCACCTGCGACTGGCTGAGCTGCCTGAGGACCAAATGTCCTCTGAGCACCAACTGGACCAGAGGACCGGAGCGGGGATGAAAACTCAGCTGGGGGGCCCATCTGCGGGGTGTGGCACCGGGCGTCTCTCGTAGAGACAAAGCCTGTCTCCCGGGTTCTCCGAGCAGCCCCACAATGGGGAAAAGCAACGGCATGCCCGCTCCCCTGTGACCATCACAGAACGCATTATAGGTGTCAAGTCACAGGCTGAGCTGAGTCATCTTTTCAGTGAAATTGTTCCTGTCTGGACTAGCCTGCTCTAGGCAAGACCCAGTGGGAGCCTAGGCAGCCAGTTCCTCCAACAGCCGATGGGGTCTCAGATAGAAGGATCTGAGCTCCACCACTCCACGCTGATATCCGGGGTCTGATTCCCAGAAAATTGTCCTTTTTTTCCCCCTAAAACCATGGAGTGGGAAGTGAGGCTGAGGCTTCTCAATGCAGCAAAATCACAACCCCCAGGGAGCTGTTTACAAATACTGCCGCCCAAGCTAAACTTCAGACCTGCTGAATGGGCTGCTCCACAGTGACTTGGACATGTGGCCTGGTCAGTCACTGCTGCACAGCCCCCTGAATGCCACCTTGAGGGCAGGGGAAAGCCCCTCCTGGGTGGCCCCCCAGAGCTCAGCAGTGAGAGCTGAGATGCCCCCCACGCTCCCAGATGACCTGCATTCCTGTGGGCGAGGCTTCCTTCAGTGAAGAGTTCCAGGAAAACTCATAGTTTGGAAAAGGTTGAGTCATCAATAGAGAGGGAGAGGTAAAAAGAGCTCAGCTTCTGAGTCAGGCTGTGGGATGAGTCCTGGCACCAACAGTTACCAGTTGTGTAACCTTGACAAGCGCCCTTGCCTATAAAATGGGGCATTCATACTTACCAATGCAACTGTTGGAAAAGTCTAGGAGATGAGCATTGCATCTAAAGCATCTAACAGAAAGGGCCTGGCACATAGGAGGTGTTCAAATCACTAACAGTAGTAACAGCAGCTCATGACTCCACAAACAAGGGATACAGTGTACGCATGCACACAGTTGGGCAACATCTGGACCACACAGGCTCTATGGATGGAATTTCCACAAGAGATTATTTCTAACAATTTCTGCCGTGAAACATGATGCTAAGAAATGAGATGACAGGAAAAATCTGTCATCAGACACTTAAAATTCAAGCAAAGGGTATGGAAGGACTTCTTACCTCTTACTCAAAAGAAAATCCTTATAGATATACTATGGATGGGAATCTGCTCTGTATTTTCAGGATCTAACCCAGGGCTTGGATGGAAGGATGGATAGATAAATGGAAGGGTGGATGGATGGATGCATGGATGGATGGATGGATGGAAGGATGGATCCTTTCTCAGGCCAGCCCACCAGTCTTAGGACTTCCTCCTGGTCCTTCCCTCCTCCCAACACCAAAGGCTACCGTCCAGGCTCTACACCATCTTCTTGCTGCCCCCACAGTAAGTGTGGTGGCTCTGGGAACTGCCATGGCGACCACCTTCAAGGCCTTTGCCAGCACTGTCTGACTCCCCGAGGCTGAACTGGCACTGAGAGCTGGTATTCCATCTCTCAGAGTGGCCGGGTGGTGCTGACCAGCTTGGCCCTGCCTGACTCCTCCTCCTCCTAAAGGCAAGCGAGCAGGATGGGCCTCCCCTTGGCCGAGGTGGTTAGTAGGCACCTACAGCCCTGCGGTGAGAAGGCCATATGGCAACTTGGTGCAAAGTGTACAAAGGCACCCTTCCTCAGCACACATCTGCTGGAAGCTACCACATGCAGAAGCTGCAGCTCTGGACCAGGAAGGACCCCTCAGGCCTCCGCTCACCCGAGATCGACAGGCATGAGAAGCCAAGCCAAGAAGGGCCAGGAGGAACTGGAGGCTCAGCCATCAGCCTGCAGGGGCCAAACTGGTGCTCACCCGCCAGAGTGGGCTGCAAGATGGCCCAGTAGCCTGTGCTGCCCTCCCCCCCTTCCCGCTTTGAGCAGGTCTGGATTCTCTTACAGATTGAACAGGAGGGTGTTACGGTGAAGGGCAGCCCCCACTTCAACCCAGACCCCGACGCGGAGACCCTCTACAAAGCCATGAAAGGGATCGGTGAGTGGGCATCCGCGGCCTTGACCCAGAGCACTGTGACTCTCTGGGGCTCTGCCCACTCTGCTCAAGACCCCTCTGCTCACAGGCCTGGAGATGGGATGCCAGGGGACAGCCTGGGAGTTGGGGTCTCCCCATAGCCCTATGAGACTGCCTCCCGGCACCAACCCAGAGGATCACACAGGCCACACCTTCCCAGCACGTCTACACACACCCCCACAACTGGAGGGGGGAAGGGTGGTTGTGCCTCCCTGAACTCTGGGGGTGGGGAGGGGGAGGCCAGCTGCGTGGGTTCCTGCATGTCCTTGTGCAAGCCACTTCCCCTCGCTCAGGCTGAGCTTTCTCACTCTCGCTGGTAAATGTCCCCAAGAACTCTCAACACTGCATGTCACTGTGAATTTTGGATGGGACGATGTTGGGAGTTTTGCTGGGCTGAACTGGGCCCAAGGGGCACCATGCAGGTTCTGTACCTTTTCCCCTCTCCCCCGCTGCAGCTGGCCACAGGACAGGCTCCCTCCTGTCTCCAGTGTCCGCATTCCTGTGAGCAGGAAAGGGCTGGCCTGAAGCCATTCCCCGCCCAGAAAGCCCACATGCTGTCACCCCAGGCAGGATTTATCCCCTAACTGGCTCTGACTGGTGAATTGGGGCATTAACAAGAACCACCATTCCTAGACAAGCCTAGAAAGCACATTTCATGTCCTCTATTTCCTGTGAAATCCTTACTATTTTCTCCACTTCCCGAAGGAGAAAATGGAGGCTCGGGGAGGTGCAGTAGCTGGCGCACCTGGCTGCTGGGCTGGGACTCAGATCCAGTTTTCTGGACCCTCAGTCCTGACCTTCCCCCTCTGCCCCCAGCACAAGGGAGGTCAGGACAGGAAGTCTCACTTTCCGAGCTCAAAAGGCTCCAGGCGATGTCCAAAGCAGACCAGAGGACCAGACAGTTCTCAGATTCTATCACTGTGAGGCTGGGCCTGGGCTGCACCCCAGCATTGTGTGGGTGGGAGGTAAAGAATGGACAGATGGATTTTCTGTCTATGTGTCTTGTCTACACCATGAAAATCACCAGGTTTTGGAGCTATCCAGGTGGTGTGTCCCCACTGCTTGGCCACCAAGCAGCTGCCCTCCCTTTTCCTGAGCCCTCATCAGGCCCCTGGGGGCAGCGGGGTGCTCACACTGTGCACCTCTGCAGGGACCAACGAGCAGGCCATCATCGACGTGCTCACGAGGAGAAGCAATGCACAGAGGCAGCAGATCGCCAAGTCCTTCAAGGCTCAGTTCGGCAAGGTGAGAGGACTGGGGGCGGGGGACTGCTGCTGCCAGAGACAGGCTGGGAGGCAGCTCCGTTCTGGATGAGGCCCTTGTCTAGAGGCCAGCCCACTGGAAACATGGGGCACGGGGGACATCCTTAAACTAAACAATTATTCATTGTTTGTCTGAAATTCAAATTTAACTAGCCATCCTGTGTTTTATCTGGAAAAGTTGCTTATGTCTCCCCTCGCTCCTGGCTTGGTGTCCTGCTTTCTACATCTGACTCATCTTCCTTTCCCACCATCTCTCTCACTGTGCTCCTCCACATTTGCTCCATGGCCCCATCCTCCCATCCCTGAGCTCTGTTTCCTTGCTGCTATGCTTTGCTCGTCCTGTTCCCTAAGCCTGGAACGCCCTTCTCTTTCCCACGTCCCAGAGACTCAGGCCGGCACCACTCTGTCCTGTGGCTTGGAGGACAAGCAGCTCCTCATGTTGGAGCTGCTGGGCCTGCACCTCCTCCCTCCTGCCATGCGGGAACTCAAAGGGCAGAGGCCTTGCAGCCTGGACCCTTTGTCTCTCCTCCCACCCTCCACTGCCTCCAGGACAGAGCCAGGCACTGGGGTGCTAGGTAACACATGAACAAACGCACAGATAGCCTTGGTGGCTGGAAGCCTCCATCAGCACGCATCGTTAGTTTGGAGAATTAACGCAGCAAGATGAGCCCAAACATTCCATGGGAGAAATCAATGTGTTTCTTTTCCTTAAATAATTTCTCTCTCTTAATCTTCACACCCGTGCATTATTCTGAGCATGCACCATTAGAGGAAACTGATGTTCTGAGAGGTTGAGTAAATTGCCCAAGACCCTCGAGTCTGTAAGCAACGAGGCTGGAATTTAAATCCAGGTCTGACAAGGCCCTCGGTATTTTGGTGTGCTGTTCAGATGGATTGGCTGGGTGTGGCCTCGTGACTTCTTGTAGAGACAAGTGCCCTTAGAAGGAGACACACGTGGGATGGATTCCTTAATTCATTCACACATTTATTGAGGGCCTGTGGGCTTAGTGATGGAGATTTGATGGTGACCAATGACGAACTTGTATTTCGGGCTTATGATGTGCCCAGCACTGTGCTGAGAGCTGAGGTGAGCTGCACACATCTCTCTGCCAATGCCCTAAGCAATGGCATAAAGCAGGAGTACCATTATCTCCATCTCACAAGTAAGGATGCTTAGAGAGGCTACGTTGCTGGACTGAGAAGACCCAGCCAGCACCAGCACGTGGCAGAGCCCATGTGGAAATCCAGCCAGAGCCCCTGGGCCTGCCCCCCACCCTGCTGCCTGCACACAGGTGGGCGTAGTGTACAGAGCTCCATTTCATCTTGTGGTTCAGCATCACCCTTCCTTGTTCCCACATTAGGATCTCCCCGAGACCTTGAAGTCGGAGCTCAGTGGCAAGTTCGAGAGGCTCATCATAGCCCTCATGTACCCACCATACAGATACGAAGCCAAGGAGCTGCACGACGCCATGAAGGTAACTAAGCAGCTGGGGAGGAACAGGGGCAGAAACGCCTACGAGGGCTGGGTGGGGAAGCGATGCCTGGACTCCTTTCCCAAGAGAGCCCGGCCCTGGGAGCTCCGAGCTCCCCTTGAGCCACCATTGGAATGGCACCTGGGCCTTGACCAAGCCCAGCGAGTTTGCAGCCTGCTGCTCAGACTGCCACCAAACACAGGACTGACTGGCCTCTGTAGTCACATGGCCGTGATGAAGCCAAAATCACTGCTTCTCAGGACGTCACTAGCCCAGGTGTGCACGCATTAGACACCAACCTCTGCAGTCTCATGCCCGGTCCCTCGATTTCCCATCACTTCCCACCACTCCTTCTGCATCCGCAGAAGACTAGGAGGGAGTCAGGACCCAGCGACAATAATCATCTCCGTTGAAAGGACACTTACCATGGACGTGCCAGGCATTTTACATCCATTATCTCTAATCCACCTTCAGGGTGAAGGGGGCTTATTTTACCCTCATATTGATGAGGACCCTTGGGCTCAGGGAGGTGGACTGAACTATTTGAGACCACCCAGCTATGGAGGGAGAGCTGAGACAGCTTTCCCATCACATCAGTTGCCCACAGTGTCCACCACTGGAGACAAACGTGTGTGATTTCCTGCAGTAACATCCTCCAGGAGAAACCCCGTCAGAGTGGGGCAGAGCTGTGACTGCTCTTCCTGAGGCTCTTCCTTTTGCCTCTTGACAGAAGAGGGTGTGGCCAGAGCAGGAGGGCATAGGCAGAACTCTCCAACAGGCAGAGGTTTCTATCCACAGGGCGCAGGAACCAAAGAGGGAGTCATCATCGAAATCCTGGCTTCTCGGACCAAGAACCAGCTGCGGGAGATAATGAAGGCCTATGAGGAGGGTAAGAGGCCTGCAGAGAGGGAGGGTGCAGTGGCCTGAGTTAAAGGCTCGCTTGGGAATGGCCATGAGCTTTGGCAGCCTGGCAGGGAACAAGGGACAAGCAGTGTACTGGGCCACGTTAGACAGGGACTTTTCTGTGCTTCTCCACACATGGGTTCCAAGCACCTACTGTGTGCCAAGTCCTGCGCCTGTTGTGAGATTGGACATGATTCAGACTCACTCTCTAAGCCCCCTCAGCCCACGGGCTGCTGGGGAGAGGGTCAGGCACCCCCTAAACTCTCTGCCCTTGAGAGCATGGCAGCACTGTGGGTCACGGGCTGTGTCAGCAGTGGGCAGGGCTGGCTCCTTCCTGACCTAGAGGGTGTAGCCCACAGGCCAGCTGTCGTGGAGTCTATGGAATGCAAGACAAGCAGAGGCCAGCCCGTCCTCCACACAGTCTGCCTGGTGGGGAGTCTGCCTGAAGGTCCTGGCTTTGCCGAACCACAAGATGAAAAGGAGCTCGGTCGGCAGCCCCTGGCCGGGCTCTCTGGCCTGGCCCATTTTAGTGCTTCAAGCTGGGCTGGCAGTTTGTGTCGCTTCCTAGTTCTGAACGGCCACCAGGTGATGGAGCCTCTGCCACTCAGGTACCTGGGCAGTGCATCCACACTCTGTGCCAAGGACTCATCCTTCCTGGAAGGCTTCGATGAGGAGAAGTGTGGGAAGCGGGGCTGGGAGGAGAAAATCAGGCCCTGGGTAGGCCCTGGGAGGAGGAAAGTAAGCCTTTGCCTCCTGGTCCTGTTTCCCCTGCAGACTATGGGTCCAGCCTGGAGGAAGACATCCAAGCAGACACCAGTGGCTACCTGGAGAGGATCCTGGTGTGCCTCCTGCAGGTATCACAGCCCAGGCTCCCGGGAACCCCTTGTCTGTGTGATCCTAACAGCTGGGCCCCAGGGAGCAGCTCTTGGGCATATCTGCTGGGGAGGGGTAGAGGGAGGGGCGTGGTACAGCTCCAGTGGGCTGGGCTGACTGGGGACATCTCAGCGTGGTTGGAGGGCTCTCACTGCAGAGCCTCACACCTCTCCTGACACAGCCACATGAGGGCACCCCGGGAGTGGGAGGAGAGTGCCCGTCAATGAGCAGGTCTCTCACGCCAGGCCCCATGCCAGGCACTTGGCTTACCTTAGCTCACCGAATCCCCCAGCTCCCTGCGAGGTGGCCCTTACTGCTTTCACTTTATAGATGAGAAAACCGAGGCTTGGGGAGGGTAACAGTCTTGCTGAAGGCCCCAGGGCCAAAAAGCCGCTGAGCCCTGCCTGCACTCCTGCCCAGCTCTCCCCTCTGCCCCGGCTGCTCTGGTCAGGCAGCCTGCCTTACAGAGCCACCTCCCCTGTTCCTAGGGCAGCAGAGATGACGTGAGTGGCTTTGTGGACCCAGGACTGGCCCTCCAAGATGCACAGGTGAGGCTACGTACTCCTTCAGTGGCTTCCGCCCTGCTGACTACCTGGCCCCACCTTCTGCCATCTAGACTCCAGGGGCTAATGTCTGGAAGCCTCACCCAGCCCCTCTGCCCATGGTGGTTTTCTCTGACACTGGGCTGGGACCCAGCTCAGCTCTCTGCAGGCCTTTACCCTCTGGTGTTTGAGGAGGAAAGTGAGGGTGTGGGAGAGACTCGGAGACAAGAAGAGGAGTGAATTGGGTGGGTCCACTGAAGCTCTGTCCTGGCAGGAGCAGCCCACGAACCTGGGGACACTGGGCCTCGGAGGACCAGATGTGTGTATGCAGTTCTCTATGGGTCTGCCCCCTGGCAGAGTGCTTGGAGATGCCCAGAGGCAGAGCCAAGCCCCAGCGGGGAGGCAGGGGAGCTCCTGGAGCAGCTTCTGGCCGGGCATTGAGAAGACATTTTAACCACTCAGGGATAGCAAGCTCCCGGTCAAAGAGATGATCAAGCAGAGGAAAACACCGACCTGGCAGGGTGGGCAAGGGCTGACCCTTCGGCCTCAACTCTGGGATGCTGGGGTTCTGTCCCTCACCTCCTTGCTCTCCTTCACTGGCTTGTTGTGGGTGTCCCAATGCTAGGATCTGTATGCAGCAGGCGAGAAGATTCGCGGGACTGATGAAATGAAATTCATCACCATCCTGTGCACACGCAGTGCCACACACCTGATGAGAGGTACCAGGGAGGGAGGGAGGCCATGTCAGGGCCACAGTGGGGTGCCCCAGCCACAGGGCCTCTCCCTTCACACTGACTATCAGTGTGCAGCCTTGTCGAGTCATGGAGGTGGGGAGAGCGAGGGAGCCCTGGATCCTTTCCCCGGCAACCAAGTGGAGGTCAGGGTGGCACACTGATGTGTGGACTCTGATCTGATGCTGGGGGCATCACGCTGAGATCTGCATGTCCCCTAAGAGAAGCCCACTCTCCACAGTGTTTGAGGAATATGAGAAAATCGCCAACAAGAGTATTGAGGACAGCATCCAAAGTGAGACCCACGGCTCACTGGAGGAGGCCATGCTCACAGTGGGTAAGAGATGCACCTCCGTGCTCAGACCCGCATGTGTCCACAGGCCATGGGCTCAGCGATGGGGCAGCACCCAGGGTGGCAATAGCAAGCGGCTGGCTCCCTACATTCACCTTCAAGAGACGCCCCTCCTCCCCAGCCCACACTCTCAGCATGTGCCCTTCAGCCCAGGACACCGGAGCTACTCGGGTGGACCCTAGGGTCTTCAGTGTGCTGTGTCCGGCCAGCGATTGTTCCCTGTGCTGCCCACCTAGTGCCCAATGCTGTGTGAATGTGTCATGTATGTGTGAGTATGAGGGTGTAAGGGAATGGATGTGAGAGTGTGTGAGTGTGTGAATGTGTGTGTACACACATTTGCAAAGTTATGCCAGACCTGGGCCCTGCGTTCACCCACAGCAGCCACAGAAGGAACATTCTGGTTCTGATTTTGAAGCCCTGAAGAAAGTCACCTTCCTGGACCTGAGCCAGAAGGCTGGTCCCTGCTGAAGTTTCTGACTGAAGAAACCGTGATGTGTAGTTTGAGTCCAAACTGACTGACTGATGGTCTCCTGCTGGGGAACATTGAGAACCTTCCCCAAAGAGCGCACGCTGGGGTCCAGAGCCAAGGTCACAGTGACAGGAGTCATTGCAGAGTGGAGAACTGAGGCCCAGGGGCAGAGGGACTTCTGCTCTCCTCCCTCCCATGATGGAGCCAAGGTCAGGGCCCCAGGGCTGGGGTGCTCACCTCCACACCAGGCTGTCCCCATTCCGTGCTGAGCAGCAGGGTAGCTCCACAATGTGTCCCATTGTGTCCCAGGTGGACTGGGACATCTGCCACTCCCCAGCAGGCTTTGACCTCTGTGATAAAATCCAATCTATGTCAGGGCATCTAAACACACCCCCTGCTCCAATCTCAGCTTCTGAAGTCAGCCCCTGCATCCGGACTGAACAACCTCTTGAATAAAATCTTCAGGCAGGGAAAAGCGATGATGAGCAGTGCCCTCCTGTGCTGGGCACTTCCTATTCATTTCTCCTGAAAGACTCAGACCCCTCACTTCACAGATGAGGACAGTGCAAGGCAGGGAGGTCAGGTGACAAAGTCACACAGTGCCATGAAGGTAGGGTTTGAACACCTGCCTGCCTCACTCAGAGCCCATGCTCTTTCCGCCGCCCTGGGTTAAAATGCCAGCTCTCCCACCCAGATGCAGTCTCTGAAACAGCACCCACGAAAGCGAGCATGGGGCCAAATGCCCCTGGGGGCCTTAGTGTGCTAGGGCTGAGCCCCTCCCCTCTTGTGAGAATTCAAACTGCAGGGGCCTTGCTGATAAATGACACGTAAAGTAAACACTCTGAGGCCAGTGGTCACCGTAACTGGGGTTCCTCTGTGGAGCTGACCGGCTGGATTCTTGGCAGAGCTGTCTCTGGAGTGTAAGAGCCCAGAAGCCACCCTGGGCAGAGCTGTGCTCTGATGGGTCAGCCCTGCAGGCCCCAGTGCATTTAATGCCTCACCTTTGCCCGCCTGCTCTGTGCCTTTGGACCTTTGCCCCATGCCCCATGCTTTCTTCCCTGTCCCACCCCCCTGTCACAAAGCCTCTCATTTTGAAACTAGGCAGGGCACAAATAAATAGGCCAAGACTTGCATAATGCTAACCCTTAAGACCTGAGGCAAGACATAAACAAATAAACAGGTACACAATGTCGCCTATAGTCTCTAGATGTTAACAGAGCTTTCCTGTTTTCCAGTGAAATGCACCCGAAACCTCCACAGCTACTTTGCGGAGCGACTTTACTATGCCATGAAGGTAACCATTCTGTCTTCTGTGCCCCTTACTGTCAACCCTCTTTGGCACAAAGCCAAAGAGCTCAGAGCAGCCAATCTGAGCAGGTGCATTCACAGGTGTCCATTGCCTTGAACTTTTACACAATCCTGTGAGACCTGTGTCATGACTGCCATCCTAGAGATGGTGAAACACAGCTGGTAACTGGCAGAGCCTTGATTTGAGCCCAAGCCACTCCAGTTGTCCTTTTTATTCCACCTTGTGGCCTCCTTGAGAGAGCACAGGTCAGGATTGCCAGGAAGCCAAGGTGCCCTTTGAATGGACCAGTTCAGAGGGAGGTTGCCACACGCAGCAGCTCGACTTTCCTGCATGGGTGCCAATCTGAGTTTGCCTTTGTCCAAAAGCTGCACTAGCCACTCAAACAGATGTCCACACCACTGTGTCAGGTGAAGTTTCTGGTATCTGGCACCAGACTGGAATACAGACAGTCAAATCAATGCCCCAAGACGAAAGTCAGTGCCCACCGTCTCTGAGTTACGGTTGCTGACACCACCTGAAGGAAGAACCTCAAGCTCTCTGGCCAGGAAGTGAGGGAAGGCATAGGATTCCCTTGGCCATGTGGCTCCATTTGACATGAGACTAGTCAAGGATGAAAGTGAGTAGGAAGGTCTTGATTGTGAATTGGCCAGGTAAGCTGAATTTCATGATGTTGCTGCCCTAGGAAGACGTCTTATTTCTGGAGCGGTGAGTATTTTGTGTCTAGAGTCTTACGTGGCAAACCATGCACTGCATTTGGGGCATCTGGTTTCTAATACAGGAAGAGATGGGGGCAATGAGTGAGAATGGATTAAGGGAATGTAAACCCTCATCCCCTAAAGCATCCCTCTTAGCACTCCACTTGCTGAAGCAGAGGCTCATTCCTGCATCTCCATCCCCTCTGAAAGCCCCCTGGACCCAAAGCACAGATTTGTCCATCATCCCAGAGATGGACTGGAAAGGTGAGACGTGATTATTGACTGCTGTACCTTATCCAGGGAGCAGGGACACGTGATGGGACCCTGATAAGAAACATTGTTTCGAGGAGCGAGATTGACTTAAATCTTATCAAGAGTCAGTTCAAGAAGCTGTATGGCAAGACCCTCAGCAGCATGATCATGGTAAGCCACAAGTTCCCAGGTCCAATACCTGGAACAGACATTACTGGGGGACCTGGATGCTGTGACCAATGTTGTGTTACGTGTGTCCATCCCTTCCCAGTAGGCTTCACACTCTTGCATTCATTGCTATGTGGTATGTACAGGGATCAGCAAGGGCGTCATGTGGCTAAGGCCTGGAAGAGAGTGGGGGAGGCCCCCCTACATTATGCCCAGAGAGTTGGCTTTGCATTTGAGTCATGGTTGCCCCTTTGAAAATGACACACTGAATCCTTGCAGAAGGAACCACAGCTGAAGAGTCAATGAGAGTAAATAGTTTAGTAGGAATTGAGGCATAGCATTCACATCCAGATTTAAATAGTCCTGGCAGCAAAATTTTAGGGAGATAAATCATATGGGCTCCAGTGGGTTGCCTAACCAGATTCCAGTTAGCGAAAGTTCCGGAGCAGAGAAAATGCAGAGTGATTATCTCACCGCTAGAACTTTGAGAGACATAGCTCTTCTAGCCATTAATGTAAATTGAGGCCTTGACAACTTCATTCATGAAAGTCAAATCAGGCAAAATATATCCCTAAGTCTTCACTGGCTATTAAGTCAAGTCTCTGGTTATTCTACAAATGTCTATTGTTAACTACACTTTCCAAGAAACACATAGCTTACGATATGTTAGAAAAACATTTCTGCTTTAAGATGTTTCAGAATGGGGCAGTAGGGGGGTGGGGGTGTGGTGGAATTATTCTTTGTTCATTTTAGGCTTTCCAGCCAGTCTTGTCAAGAGAGAGGAGGGCTAGGCGCAAACCCACCCAGGCTACTCCTGTGTCACCCACAGGGATGGCTTTCCCAGCCCACATGTCATGAATTCCTTCAACCATACATGGTTCTGTGGCATTGGGGGGATTTCTATTCCATCTCACCATTCCAGGTAGATAGAGCTACAGTCAGACTTCAGAAGAACAAAAGCACTGTTGAGTGAAAATGGTCACCTTGACCCGTCTAAGATGTAGACCTCACAATGGAGCTAAACTTAGCAGGCTGATTAGTACGTAATCAGTGGTAGCGCCCCTTATCTAGACACACACGAAGCCCACACTCTTAGATTGTCTAAAGTTGTCACTTAAGAAAATTTAGTTGGAATTGTGAATAAGTTAGCCAAATATTTTCTTTTTAGTATAGACCACTCTCTGTAGATGTCATCAAAGCAAAAACGATTTCCAACAGTGATACCAGAATTAAAAACTCCTGCATAGAAATTAATAGAAAAATGTATAAAAACCCCATGTATAATTTTGTACCCATACATTTGAAATGATAGACAAAATGAAAATTTTATTTTAAAAAACTGCATTACAAAAATTGTTTTGTAAGTATTTAAAAAAAACAAATTTAAAATGTGGTTAAAAATTTCAGGCCCAAATGATTTTACAAGCAAACTTGACTAAACAGTTAAAGAATAGATAATTCCCATGAGACATAACTGCCATAGAGCACAGAAAAGTGAACTAGCTCCCAACCTTGCCACTTACTCACCAACTGGCCTTGGATGAATCTAATACCCCCTCTTGGTCCCATTTTTCAAAACCACATAAAAAGGGAGTTGGATGATATGCCCTCTCCTGTTCCCCTGGCTCTGTGTGCAGATCCTTGACTAGCCAGTCCTATCAGGACCTGCCTAGTACCCAGGGGGGCCTGGTAGACCAAGGAAAGGGGGTTTAGCCACTGGACCTGTGGGATCTATCCTGGTGAGAGACAAATGCTGCTTGACCCCTACATGACCAGCTGCTGTGCAGGCAAGCTCTCGTTTGTCCTGCTATCTACTCCTCACCACATCTCAGCAAGGTTCATATCATCGATGTTACTTAATAGATGAGAGGAGGAGTCTCAGAGTGATGAAGGGGACTTGCCTCGACCGTGGGGTCAGTGAGTGATGGAGCTGTGGTCCAGCTTCTGTGTGGGCCCAAAGCCCAGGCTCTCTCCACGCAACCCCCTACCTCCAGGTGTGGCAGTGGGCACCCTGCTTTCAACATCAGTTCCCCGATCTGCAATAGTGGTGGTGAATAAATGATGGATCATGTTGGATAGATGAATGGTCAGGCACACCTGGGTCCTGAATGAAACATAGGGAAGAGCCCTGGGGCAGCTGATGGGGTAAGGGAACCACCCAAATGCCTTCCTTACTCAAGAGCAGAACTGTCTCTGATTCATTGTAAGAGAACCAAAAGGAGATACAAAGGAATAGCCTGAAATGGAAAACAAGTGAAGACGGGTGACATAGTGTGGGGCCTGCGGTGTAGGAACAACACAGGGATGCGCCAGGCCTCCCCCCAGGGAGCATGACTCCTAGTAATAATAAGAACATTGCTCTTGACAGAGCTGACTCTGAGCCAGGCTGACGTCATAAACACCCCCCTTCTAATTCTCGTAACCCTCTTGTCCTCAGGAAGACACCAGTGGCGACTACAAGAATGCCCTGCTGAACCTGGTGGGCAGCAACCCCTGAAGACTCAGAGGACGGGAGCAAAGGCCAAGAAGGCAGAGCCACCAGGCCCTGCTTGTTCAACCTTGGCCATGGATGGGGGTGGGGGGTGGGACACAGCAAGCCTTTCAGTCTTCTATTTCCCAGCTTCCAGTGCTTTCTAGACAGTTTTTCTGACCAGGGGGGTGGGGCGGTAGGGAATCACCCTGGGGTTCCTCCCTCTGCCATCCTCCCAGGTCAGTTCCAGTGTGAGCACATTGCCAACCTCAGCACACACCTGACCCAACAAATACCTTGGCATGAACGGGTCTGCAGGGGCTCATGGTCGGGTCTTCCTCCCTTACACAGGAGCTTCCCAAGCCTGACTGGTCAGAGTCCCCTGAGCACAGGTAACACAGATACCCCGCCTCACCCCCATCCACGAATCTGGATCTTCAGAGAAGGCACCAGGAAATACTGAATTTTCATAAGCATCTCAGCTGATACGCTTCTCTTTCAAGAACCAGAGAGAAGGCTGTGAGAGCCTTTTTCAGAGCACACACTCCTGGGCAGCTGACAAAAGAACACACATATCTGGGCCAACTGGGATGTCACTAACATTCGTTCACCAGCCTCATCTAAAAATGTTAAGCTACAGGTAAAAGAGAAATTCTCTCACCTTCCTACTCACCAAGAAAGCCGCAGATCAGTGTCCTGACCCAAGTACACAAGAACGACTTGTTCTCCAGTTGTTGATCAGATTAGCTGCTCTTTCCTTCCATGACACAAGCATGGAGCATCTCTTGTCCCAACCAAATGGCAACAGGAGCTGGTTACCAGGAGAAGCTGAGATGCCTGTGGCGTGCGTTTCAGAATAATAAAGATTTGTACATTCCAATCTAAGTGTCTTTGGATTTTCAGCAGTGACAAAAGTAGGACCTGTGTAAGAAGAAATGTGATTAAAAAACACTTTGGGGGGTGCTGGTGGTGGCGTAGTGGTTTAGTTCACGCACTCTGCTTCAGCAGCCCAGGGTTCGCTGGTTCGGATCCCAGGCACGGAGCTATGCAACCACTCATCAATCCGTGCTGTGGCAGCATCCCACATACAAAATTGAGGAAGATTGGCACAGATGTTAGCTCAGGACCAATATTCCTCACTGAAAAAAGAAAAACACTTTGGGGAGTGATCAAAACTGAGCCCCCAGGTGGGGATTTTCCTGTGGGAACACTGAACTGTGCAGGGTGTCATCCTAGGGATGACTTATGTAAATGAGGATACTTTCCATCCACTTCCTGATTTATAGCCTAAATCCTGATATCTCAGAGTTGGAGGTGCTTTAAAAGTCATGTGCTCCTATTCCAACCTGTGACCCACTTCCTCTTCGTGGCATCTGCCCGGGGGATCCCGCTGTCCTTGGCTGCCTCCACGATAGGAACTCACAGCCTCCTGGACGGTCTTTCTCCAACAGGTGTGATCAGTGGTGTTCTTCCTTTAAGTGAGCCAGACTCTGCCCCATGGAGCCTATTGCTCTCGACTACCATCTAGGGCTACAGAGTTTATCCCGTCCCAATAACAATATTTCCGATATCTAAAGACAGCTCACATATTCTGCCAAGACTTCTGTCAAAGCTAAATGTCTCAGTCCCTTCAACTGTCCCTCCTGGAGCCCGGTTTGGGGCCACATCCTCTGAACACGCTCTAGTTTGCAAACTCCCTCTTAATGTGTGACTCCGAGGAGC
This sequence comes from Tapirus indicus, assembly GCA_031878705.1. Classification (NCBI taxonomy): domain Eukaryota; kingdom Metazoa; phylum Chordata; class Mammalia; order Perissodactyla; family Tapiridae; genus Tapirus; species Tapirus indicus. The sequence goes on from CM062921.1 coordinate 81,713,092, forward strand.
CAGGGCATACCCAGGAGGAGCCAGGCAGATCAGCAAGATGGAAACAGCAGGGGCTTTGAGCTCACACAGATGGGAGGTAGATGCTGGCCCTGCCCTGTGCTGGCTCTGTGACTCTGACCTCATCACTTCCTCTCTCTCTCTCCCCCTGAGCCTCAGTTTCCTTACCTTTAAATGCAGGAGCAGGGTTCCAGTTACAATTGCTGCATTTCAAACCACCCCAAAGCTAGTGGTGTAAAACCATCATTTTACGATGCTCATGGGTTCTGTGGGTCAGGAGTTCAGCCACGGCACAGTGTGGATGACTTGTCTCTGCTCCAGCAAGTCTGGGGACTCTGTTGGGAAGACTTGAAGGATTGGAGAACTCTAGGGCAGGGTGCTGGAATCATCTGGAGTCTTCTTCACTCACATGCTGGGTGCCTCGGTGAGATGGCTGGGAGGCTGGGCTCAGCTAGGACTGTCCCCTAGGACCCCTACATGTAGCCTCTCAAGCATGGGGCTTCGGGTACTGGGACTCCTTACATGGCGACTCAAGGCTGCATTGCCTTCTGTGACGTAACCTCAGGAGTCACACAGATCATGTCCTTCTTGGTCCCCGAGTCCTATTTATCAGATATCACAAGCCAGCCCAGCTTCAAGGGAAAGAGACACAGACCCCATTTGTCAATGGGAGGAATGTCAAAGAATTTGGGGGCCATTTTTTAAAAATCCCCAACAAGTAGTTTGAAATATTGAACCACTGGTGCAGTGCAACTGCCCCATGGGAATCGCTGCTGTCTGGAGGGCTGGAGCAGGGTCCGAGGGGCCCTCAGAGGGCCAGGCCGCAGTCCTTGGTGCTGGGTTTTGGAGCTGTCTATGGGCCCCAGGCGAGACTCCTGGGTGGTGACTATTCTTTTTCCTTTTAGTTCAAGTCCTGCCCTGGACTTTCTCTCAGTGCTGAGTCACTGAGTCACTTTTTGCCAAAGCCCTTTAGGAAGGACTTAGAGGATTCCTCCACCCTGTGGAGGCACTGTGGTCCTCTGGGCACAGGATTCTCTTGAGACGTACCCTAAAGTCAGCCTGATGTGGCCAAACAGGAACCTTGAGAAAATTGTAGCCAAGGAAATGGTCCAGGAAACATCAGTGTGTCCTTCTATGTGCCCCCAAGGGAATCTGTTTTAGCAGAAACACACAGTTCAGCCATCACTCCCGATGGAGAAGGATGGAGCTCCCCTACCACAGGGGAGACGCTCTCTCCCCTTGGGGTCACAGCTAGAGCAGCATGGGGGGGCCATGTGGCCTCCTTGTGAGGTGGCTCCTGTCTAGCTGAGGGCCTTCTCAGAGAAGGGGCCAGCTAGGTGTTATCAGTTGACTCTCAGGGCGACTGGGGAAGGGGACACTGGCTAGCAAAGAGACTTGGCCAGGACATTGGCAGTGTCCTCTGCACCTCCAAATCGTTTTTGCTGGAATAACCTTTTGGGCACTTCCAATAAGACAGACACATTCCTAAGGTACTTTTGCAATTCCTCTTTGGGATTTTTTTTTTTTATGCATCTGTGTTCTTAACGATAATTTGGGGTCTGGTCAGTTTGATTACAGCAAAGGAGAAAAATAAGAGGCTAGATATTCCCTGCATGTGGCCCTGTCACAGCTCTGTAATGAAAAGTGTGGCTTTGTTTTGTAACTCTCTACAGGAGGTTGTACATTCGTGCACTTCCTCTCTAGCCTCAGATCCAAGGTTTCTCATTCTCTGAAGCTGGACTCACTTTCCTCCTTTGCAGTGCCAGTTGGTGGGGCGGGCAGAACCTGGTCTGGTAAACTGAGTTTGGAGTTTGTCCTATGGCATTATTTGAGACATCATTTTCATTCACACATGATTCTGTGAGCTATCCAATGGCCTTTCAGAAATTCCTTTTCTGCTTAAACTATCCAGAGTGAACGATCTTGTTAGCAAGGAAGTCTCTCTGTTACATAGAATCACTGCCCTCGTGGCATCAGAGGATAATTATCTGTTTATGTGTCTCTGTCAAAAAGCTGTGAGCCCCTTGAGGGCAGGAACTTGGTTTTACTCATTTGTGAACATTCGGTGCCTAGCGTATACAGTTGCAGGCATTTAACGAACAATTTTGAGTGAACAACAACAGACAAGAGTACAGACTTTGGGGACAGAAGACCTGACTACTGGGTGAGCCAGAGCCAATCCTTCATGGTCTCTGACTCTGAGAAGACGCTCTGAGCCTCTCGGAGTCCCCTGTGGAGGGGAGCCTACGTGGCCAACTCTAGTGAAAATAGTCCTGAAAAGGAGCTGATGGGGAAGGCAGCTTCCCTCAACTCTTTTGGCACCAGGCCTTGTTTCAGGTTCTGACACCGCAGTGACAAACAAGCCCAGAATCGGTCCCTGTTTGAGCCCCTTTGGAGGAGCTCATCTCCCCAGATCACCAGTCCAGCAGGGCATGCAGACACTGCCCAGAACCGGGCACGTGTCCACCAGTGTTGGTTTCATGCTGCCAGAGGGATTGGGCTAGCATGTTTAGCGTAGCCTCTTTTTGTTTATCCTTGAGGGGGAGAAGAGTCACCTTGCTGACGGTTGAATACTTGGGCAAAATCAGGACTCTCTTGGCAAGGAGTAAAGGGGGGAAGAGATTTGTAAGCAACACCCTATACTGTCTGTCACCATCGCCAAGCATTCTATCTGCAACCAGGTTGGAGGTGGCCAGGTAAGGCTTCATAAGGAAGGCAATGCTTGAGCAGAATCTCAAAGGATGACTCAGTGCTTATCAGGTAGACAGGACAGGGAAGAACGTTCCAGGCAGAGGGAGGAATGCAAACATACCAGGGAGTCTGGTCTCTATCAGACTATGGGAGTGCTATGTTTGAGCCACCAGAGGTGGGAGAGTCAAAAGATAAGGCTGTTGTCAGGGGCCAAGTCAGGGAGGGCTCGAGTTGTCAGGCTGAGAAACTCAAACTATTTCCAGGGACCACAGGAGCCTTTCAGGGGTCAGGCAGGGGAGCATCTGGGATGGATCTTAGTAAGATTTCTGGCAATGCTACAGAAGGTGAGTGCGCCTGTGTGAGTCTGGGAGCAGGGGGCCCAGCACCGAAGCTGTTGCAACCACCAACAGTAATTCCCTCCAACCTCCCAGCCTAGTACTCTGTGGTCCTGGGGCTAATTCCTCAGGAGGACGCTGGCCCTGACCACCTTCTGTCCTGGTCCTGGAAAGTCTTCCTACACAACTGTGATGTAGCCCCAGGCCACCACGTCTCTGTCCCTGTGGTGAGGAGCAGATGCTGATTTCAGAGCTCCCACCCTCAGCCCATAAATAGCTGAACTAGCTCTGTGAGCCCGGGGCCTCAGCGGAAGGTTCTAGGGACTTCCCCATGTAGGTGCCCAAGTTCCCTCATGGTATTGGGCCGAAGTGGGCACTGTCTGATGCCCCAGTGGCCTGTGACTACCTTTATTCTCCTGCCAGGCCATTCCTGGCTCCGGGCCTGGCCCTCAGGCTGTGCTCTGATGAAATTCTGGGGCCACCACTTTAGAAATCAGGGCTTGCACTATCTCTGTGGAAAGTTCTGGAGCTGGACTCCCATCAGTGTCTCCCAGACCCACACCCCTGGGCTGCCTGACACTCAGCTTTGACTGGACATACTCAGCTCATTCTGTCTGGGCCAGTCAGCTCCTCCTCAGGGCCACAACTTTATAGCCAAGTCTTTCTCTCCACAACTCAGTATTTCTCCTACTCCCAGAATGCCTTGCTGCTGGAGTGACCAGGTTGGCCATGGGTGAACCATGACCCCTCATTACCCCCATGTCTGCTGTCTGTAGCTCCTCACAGATAAGTTCCCCATCCCCACCTCCATCCCACTCTGTCATAAATTGATCCTAATTGAAACAGGGGTCATCTAAGCACTGCCCGTGGCCTGGTGGGACATAGGCCATCACTCCTAAACTAGGGTAGGCAACCCACCACAGATGCCAGACTCTGCCATGTGCCCATGTTGCCCTTCATTTCAGCCCCTCCTCCCCTTCCTAGGCTGCTCTTGTTCCCCTCACAGCCCCATTTCCAGGTCTGTGCTCTGAGGGAACACACCTGCTGGGGTGGACCCTTCCAGATCTTGGGGGAAGGCACTGCTCTGCCCCCCTCCCCACCTCCCCACGTGACCATACGTGACCCATAGAGCCTCGCCTTGCCCCCAGTGAGCCAATATCACCCTTGCACAGGCAGTGGGGCCCAGCGCTGCATCCATGCTGCAGGCAGTGGCAAGCTGGCCTAGAAACCTGCTCTCACAGTGCCCTCTTGTGGCCGACTCCAACCAGCAGAAAGGCTGAATGTCCCCCGTAGGAGCTGACATCCCTGCCCAGGCAAAGAAGGCTGAGAGGCTGTGGAGGGGACCCTGGCCCTCCTCACCACTGGGTGGGGGGAGTTCCGTGCTTTCCTGTCCACCAACTCTGGTGTGCTGTGTGTCCTCTCCACTGAGCAGTGCATTTCTCCAATTAGGTTTCAAAAACACTTACCTGTACTGACCCTCAGTGGGTCACTGATTGCACCTCCTTGGCCCACTTTGTTCCCTGGGGAGTGACGTGCCCAAGGCCACCCAGCTGGACACAACCAAGATACACCTTGGGCTTCAAGGCCAGGGCTATTCCCACTGACTCCTACATGTTTTTCTTTAGTTATTTTTTAAATATTAAATGTAACATACGTATCTGAGAGAAAAATTCAGATAGATCCTAGACATAAACCTAAAAGCTTCTACAATAAAACAGTATATCTTCACCAGCTTAGGGTAAAAAAATATTTCTTAGACAAGACACAGAAAGCAGTAACTACAATGGAAAAAATATTGATAAATTGGACCTCATCAAAATTTTAAACTTCACCAGTAAGAAATGGATAAATGAGTCAAAGACTGGAGAAAGTATTCACAAAACATGTCAAATAAGAGATTTGATGCCAGAATATTTAAGAATTTCTACAAGTCTTGGTCAAAGAGTATAAACTTCGAGCTATAAGATGAGTAAGTTCTGGGGATCTCCTGTACAGCATAGTGATTATAGTTAATAATACTGTCTTATATACTCGACAGTTGCTAAGAGACTAGATGCGAAATGTTCTCATCACAAAAATGAAATGGTAATTATGTGACAGGACGCGGGTGTTAGCTAACCCTATGGTGGTAATTGTTTGGCAATGTATGAGTGAATCAAATTAATACGTTGACCTTACGCTTACACAATGTCATATGTCAATTATATCTCAATAAAGCTGGAGAAAGAAAAAGAATTCCTACAATGCAATAAAAAGCCCAATTAAAAAGTGAGCAAAGGCTTGAGCAGACACTCCACAAACGTACATACACAAACAGAGGATGTGCACAAGAAAACTGCATCGGCATTAACACTTGCAAACAGGCCCATTGATTTTGCTGGCTGGAAATGATACAAATGATGACTTTATGTTTACTCATCTTTATACCTATAATGTGTAGCTCAGAGTACACATAACAAGTACTTGGCAATTGTTTATTGAATAAATGACCGCTTTGGAATCAGAGGAATTTTTTATGAAAGCCTCTCCTATGCTATAAACTGGGAAGGATTCCCCATTCCTCCCAGCAATAAAGAACTGAAACAGTTGGGTCATTTCTTGTCAATTTACACATAGGCCCTACTGTAGGATCCAGCAATTCTGTTCTTAGGTTTTTATCCAAAAGAAGTGAAAACTCATCTCCAACAAAAAAGATTTATATGGCAAGGTTCATAGAAGCTTCATTCATAGAAGACAAAAACAAGAAACAATCCAAACGTCTATCAACAGGAGAATGAATAAACAAATCATGGTGTATCCCTACAATGGGATACTAGAAAGCAATACACAAGAAATGAACTACTGATGCAACTGACAACACAGAAGAATCTCAGACATGTGTTCCTGCCTGAACGAAAGAAGCCAGACATAGAGGAACATTTAGAGTATGATTCCATTTTTATGAAACTAATCTGTAGTGAAAGAAGTCTGACTAGTAATTGCCCTGGGATTCGGGCGTGGAGTGATATGGCAGAGATGAACTGGAAGGGACACAAAAAAACTTTTTGGGGTGTTAGAAATGTTCTAAATCTTATAAAGAGTAGGTTACAGGAGTGCATGCACTTACCAAAGCATATTGAATTGTAAAACTTGAGATTTGTGCATTTCATTTTATATAAATTATCCATCAATACGAATATTATGAACAAAGCTGCTATGAACATTTGTGTACAGATTTTCTTGTGGACTTATTTTAATTTCTCTGATAAATGCCCAGGAATGTGATTGCTGGGTAATACAATAAATGCAAGTCTCTGCTCAATGGACATTTGAGGTGTTTTTGGTCATTTGTTACTGAAAGTAATGCTGTAATAAACATCCTTGTATGACTTCATACGGTACAGTTATCACCGGCACCAGTCAGATTGGTGCAGTGAGGTCCCAGGTTCTTGGTCCACAAACACAAAAGAATTTGAGAGGGACACACAGCAGGAGTTTTAACAGAGGAAGATTTATTAGTAGAGCAAAAGTACACCCCCAAGGGAAGGGCAAGGGCAGGCAGATTCGAGGACAGCTTCTGCACTGAAGTTGTGGCAATCGGTGTTTTTGGAAGGTGGGGGTCCCGGGGTGAGTGAGGGTCCTGGAACACAGACCAGTCGGGGCATTGTCTCCACCCCATGTCAGGAGGGGGAGATTTTTTCCTTACATAGGTATCACTGGAACTGTCATGGCGATGATCCCCCACAGGGGGGGTCAAAACTATGATGGAAATCAGTGTATAATGAGGCTAGGAGCTACTCTTGGTCAGGGTTGGGGGGAGTTGCAAGTCCAAAAAGCTGTTGCTTGGTAATTAGGACGTTGCACCTGGTGTAGTGGCCTTGCTCCCAGCTCATATCTAGCTTTCTGCCTATCTCACAGTCATAGGATAAACTCCTAAATATAGTGGGTGAATCAAAGGGCATGTGAAATTGTAACAGATAAATTTTGCCAAATTGCCCCCAAAATGACCATCTCATCAACGAAAAAAAAAGGACAATACCAGTTTCCTTTTTTTTTTTTTTTTTGAAGATTGGCCCTGAGCTAACATCTGTTGCCAATCTTCCTCCTTTTTTTGCTTCTTTCTCCCCAAAGCCCCCTGGTGGGTAGTTGTAGGTCATAGTTGTGCATTCTTCTAGTTGCTCTATGTGGGGTGCCACCTCAGCATGGCTTGATGAGCGGTGAGTGGGTCGCACCCAAGATCCGAACAGGCAAACCCCGGGCCACTGAAGCGGAGGGCACGAACTTAACCGCTCCACCACCGGCCCCCCACCCCCATCCCGGAAAGTACCAGTTTCCTAATCCCCTCACTAATGCAGTAAATTTTCAAAATGTGATCATTGCTAATCTGGTGGGTAAAGCATAATAATTTGATGTTTTGTCTTCCTATAAAGACAAATGGTTTTAAACATATGATGCTTTTCATGTATTTAAAAGCCTTTGTGCTTGTTTTCCTGTGAATTGTCAGTTCAGATCCTTCCTCATGGTGAGTTTAGTGAACCAGCTATGTTTCCCTAATCAATTCTCTCTCTCTCACTACTGGAATGGAAAACCACATTTGTTTATCCATTCATCAGCTGATGGACATTTGAGTTGTTTCTACTTTTGGCCTATTATGAATAATACTGCTGTGAATATACCTATAAAAGATTTTGTTGGACATATGTTTTGAAATTCTTGGGTATACACCTAGGAGTGGAATTGCTTGATCATATGGTAATTCACCATTCAACTTTTTGAGGAACTGTCAAACTGTTTTCCAAAGTGACTGCACCATTTTATATTCCCACTGGCAATGTATGAAGTTTCCAATTTCTCCACATCCTCATAAACATTTATTATTATCTGTCTTTTTTTTAAATTCATCCTAGTGAGTATGTGTAGTGGTATCTTATTGTGGTTTTGATTTGCATTTTCCTAGTGACTAAGGATATTGAACATCTTTTCATGTGCTTTTTGGCCATGCGTATGTCTGCTTTGGAGAAATGTTTATTCAAATCCTCTGCCCATGTTTTTATTAGGTTATTTGTCATTTATTGTTGAGTTGTATGAGTTCTTTATGTATTCTGGATGCAAGTCTCCTATCAGATATATGATTTGCAAATGCTTTCTCCTGTTTTGTGGGTTCTCTTTTGATTTTTTTGATAGTGCCCCTTGAAGAACAAAAATTTTTAATTTTGATGACATCCGGTGTTTAGTTTTTGTTTTGTTGCTCTTGCATTTGAAGTTGTATGTTTGCCAAGTCCGAGGTCATAAAGATTTACCTATATGATTTCTTCTAATAGTTTTATAGTTTTGACTCTTACATTTAGAACTTTGATCCATTTTGAGTTAATTTTTATATAGTGTGTGAGGTAAGGGTCCAACTTCATTCTTTTGCATGTGGAAATCCAGTTGTCCCAGCATCATTTGTTGAAGGTATTTTTTACTCCATTGAATTGTCTTGGCACCCTTGTCAAAAATTAATTAACCATAAATTTTTATTTCTGTATTCTCAATTCTACTCCATTTCCAGTACCACACTGTCTTGATTACTATAGCTTTCTAGTAAGTTTTGAAATTGGCAAGTGTGGGTGCCCCAAGATTGTTCTTCTCTTTGAAGATTGTATTGACTCTTCTGTGTCCCTTGCATTTCCATACAAACTTTAGCATTAATTTGTAAATTTCTGAGAAAAAGGCAGGGATTGCATTGAATCTGTAGACCAATTGGGAAGTATTGCTATCTTAACAATATTAAGTCTTCCAAATCCATGAACATGGGATGTCTTTCTATTTATTTAGGTCTTCTTTAATTTCTTATAATGGTATTTTATGGTTTTCAGTATACAAGTCTTGCACTTCCTTTATTACATATACTCCTAGCCATTTTATTTTTTCTGATGCTGTTGAAAATGAAATTGACCGTCTTTTTCTTGGCGGGAATCAGGTGTGCATTCCCAGTCCCCATAATGGATGGAGGCAGAGGGAAAGGGCTCCAGCCCTCTCAGCACCATGTCTTCAGTGCTGGCTGCTTCCAGTCTGCCAGTTCTATCCTCAAACGCTGGGACACCAGGGGGAAAATAAGAGAAGAAAATGAAACTGTTTTCTTAATTTTGTACTTGGATTGTTCATTGATTTTCTATCTGCAAACTTGCTGACCTCATTTATTAGTTCTAATAGTTATTTTGTGAATTCCTTAGATCATGTCATCTGTGAATATAGTTTTACTTCTTTCTCTCCAATCTGGATGTGAATTATTTTTATTTACTTACTTATTTACTTATTTATTTGCATAATTGCCCTGTCTTGGATGTCTAGTACAGTACTGAATAGAAGTGGTAAGGGCAGACTTCCTTGTCTTCTTCCTAGGAGGAAAACATTTAGTCTTTCACCATTAATTATGGTGGTGTTAGATGTGGGGATTTTTGTAGATGTCTTTTATCAGATTTCAGAAGATCCCTTCTAGTTTGTTGAGTGTTTTTATCGTGAAAGGGTGTTGGATTTTGTCAAATGCTTTTTCTGCATCTATTGAGATTACATGACTTTGTCCTTCATTCTATTAATAATGGTAAGTACTTTGACTAATTTTCTTATGTTAACCAACTTTTAGGTACATTATTGTCATACAAATTACATCTTTATACATTATAATCCCACCAATACAGTTTTATAATTAATCACTTATGCAGTTGTCTTTTAAATCAGATGGGATCAGAAAAACATTACAAAGATACATTATACTCTCTTTTATACTTACCTGTGTAATTCTCTTTACAGTGCTCTTTATTACTTTGCATGGATTCAAGTTACTTTCTAATGTCCTTTCATTGCAGCCTGAAGGACTCCTTTTGGTATTTCTTGTAGGTAAGATCTGATAGTGATCAATTCTCTCATTTTCTGTTTATCTGGGAATTTCTTCTGTTTTTTAAAGAACAGTTTTGCTAGATATAGAGTTCTTGGTTGACAGTCTTTTTCTTTCAGCAGTTTGAGTATGTGCCGTCCCACTGCCTTCAGCCTTCATGGTTTCTAATGAGAAGTCAGCTGCTAATCTTATTGAGGATTGCTTGTAAGTGGTGGGTTGTTTTTCTCCTGCTGCTTTCAAGATTCTCTTTGTCATTGTCTTTTGATAGTTTGACTCTGATGTATCTAGATGTGGATCTCTTTGGGTTTATCCAACTTAGAGTTCAAGGTGTGTAGATTAATGTTTTTCATCAAATTTGGGAACCTAATGCAATTATTTCTTCAAATATTTGTTCTGCCATCGTCTGTCTATCTCTCCTCTCTTTCTAGGACTCCCATTATGCATATGCTGGCATTTTTGATGGTGTAACACAGGGCTCTGAGGCTCTGTTCATTTCTTCTTTCTTTTTTCTGTTCCTCTGGTTGTATAATCTCAACTACTGTGTCTTCAAGTTCACTGATTCTTTCCTCTGCCTACTTAAATCTGTTGTTGAGTCCCTCTAGTGAACTTTTTACTTCAGTCATTGTACTTTTCCACTCCAGAATTTCTATTTGGCTCTTGTTTATAATTTCTGTCTCTTCATTATATTTTTCTATTTGATGAGATGTCATCATACTTTCCTTTAATTCTTTAGATATGGTTTCCTTAATTTTTGAACATGTTTGTAACACTTGATCTAAAGTCTTTAATAGTAAATCCAATGTCTAGTCTTCCTCAGTGACAGTTTCTATTGACCACTTTTTTTCCTGTGAATAGGTCATACGTTTCTGTTTCTTTGCAATTCTCATAATTTTTTCTTGAAAACTGGACATTTAAAATAATACAATATGGCAACTCTGGAAATCAGTCAACTCTGGAAATCAAACTTCTTCCAGTGTTGTTGTTATTGTTGTTGCTACTGCTGCATTTTTTGTTCATTTGTTATTGCTGCCACTGCTGTTTCTGTTTGTTTGTTTAATGACTTTGCTGGACTAATTATCTGAAGTCTGTATTCTTTGCCACATGTGGCTACTGATGTCTCCCCTTGGTTAGTTCAGTGGTCAGCTAATGATTGGACAGGGATTTCCTTTAATGTCTGAACCACTGAGTCTCTCTATCTTTGCTATGAAACTTTGTGTGTGTGTTGGGGTATGTCTTCAATACTCCAGCAAGCAACATACAACTTTGCCTCAGTTTTTGTTTCTTGCTTGCTCAGAGCTTCAATGTCAATCAGAGGTTAATATTTCTGTAGGTCTTTCTTGGGTATGTGTACAACCCAGCACATGCATGTGGCCTTCTAGAATTCCAGGAATATGCCAGAGATTTTCCAAGCCCCTGTGAATATCTAATTCCCCAGTTTTCCCCTTTAATTGTTTTGATCAGCCTCCTGTTAGCTCCTACATGTATTTCCACCCCAGGCTGCTGACTGTTTTAGACAAATGCCCTCAGGATAGGTTTGTTTGCACAGAGTAAGCTCTGAGCCATGTCAAATAAAGATAATCCCTAAGAAGAGAGCTTTTCCAGGAAGCTGTCAGATCAAACAGTGACGATTCTCTGTAGAGGGCATTTTTTGGAAAGGCCCAAACTCATTCTGTCCTCTCTAGTGGCTGCCAGGCTGCTGGTGTTCACAGCTACCACGGCTGTAAGACCTTTGGTTTTCAAGTCTACCATGGAGCATGAGAGAAGGATGGAATAAGGCAAGTTAAACCATTACAAAACTTGCTATTCTTACCAAGATTCAGCCATTTTTCTTGAATATATGACACTCAGTTTGTTGAAAGCCTTCAGTGAATTCCCAGAGCTCTGAAAAAGTTGATTGCGACAATTTTCACCAATGTTCTCATTGTTTTTATGGAGTAGCATATCTTCAGATGTCCTTATTCTGCCATTCTGGAAGTGTTTCTCTTGGTTTGAGATTTTGAGTGATTTGGGGTTGGTTTTTGTTTTAACCTGGTTTTGGGGGGGCTGGTTTTTCACTGGATACCCTTAGAATTTTTTTCTTTGAAGTCAAACATTCATCTATTAGGATCTGTCTCATTGTTGACCACTCTGTGTCAATTTACCTTTCAGTCAGTAAACTCAAGTGTTTGTTTATTTTAGGAAAGTTGTTTTGAATTTTGACCCTAATATTTTTTTATTCCATAGTTCAGGTTTCCCTAACCAAGGGGGCAGAATGTCCTCCTCTGTGCAGAATGGCCTCTGTCTTCTTCTACTGACAGCTGTTTGTGAACCACTTGCAATTCAAACAGGGCCTCTCTGTGGAGCCTTCTCTGTACAGAAGACAAAGTTTAGAGGCCTGACTATTTGTATTTCCACACCAATGGTACTTATTATAGCAATCATTACTTAAAGGTAAGCATCTAATGCTTCAAATTATGATGTCATTTAATGACCACAACTACCTTGTGAGATAGGTGTTATCTCCATTTTACAGATGAAGATACTGTAGCTCAGAGCATTTAAATAACTAGTCTACTGCTGCTCAGCAGTTAAGTGAAGTGTCAGAAGCAGGATTTGTACTAAGAAATGACAACTCCAAGGCCCACATGCTTGGACAGTATGGCATACTGATGCTTGTGTCTGACTTGACCACGGCATCATCCACTGACGTGGGAGCACCTGCCACGTCATCCCTGCTACACTGAGAACACTTGAGGGCAGGATCTATTTATCTTATTTAACAGGGTCCCTCTCAGAGGGTAGGAAGATTCAGTGCAAAGATAGCAAATCATGTGACACATGTGCCACCTCTCACCCTCCAGCAGGCACAGAGGGCTTTGCTAACTGAACATGGCATTCTTCCCCTCTATGGCCAGTTAGGAGTCAGAATCCTTCCAGACCCAATTTTTAGAGCAGCCACCACCAATCTATTGCAGTTGACATGTAAGTTGAAAGATATTTGCTGTCCCTTTTCTAAATAGTTCAGAAAGTAAGGAGGTTGAACTGTGGGGAAAAAATGTAGTAGAACAAATGAAGTCCTCATAAAATGAGAAGGCTGAACCCATGGAACAAATGTAACCCAGCAGAAATTCCCCAGAAAAATATCCTCAATAGTCCTAGAATTTGGGACGTGAGTATGATTCTCAGAAAAATCCAGAAACTTCTGGTCTTATGGACTAATGCCAAGCCATGCAGCCCTTACCTAGTGGCACATTTGCATTTTTGTATGAATGAGGCTAATTAAACCTCTTTGGGGTCTGCTTTCTGTATTGTTGAAATCCTCACGTCTGATTTTCTAACAGGCTCTGCTTCAACATTTCCTGCCAGTAAGCAATTCATGCAGCCTCGTGCAGATGGCTCTCCAACTGGTTGAGCTTTGAAAATATCCAGGACCTCCAAGACCAGGTGGGATTGAGGTAATGAAATGCCTCCATTCAGCAAAAGCCTGGAATTGTCCTGAGGGCCCCAGGCCCAGGGACCAAGAAAAACCCTCAAGCTTTGATTCCAATACCAATGGCTGCTGTGAAGAGCAGGAGAGCCGCTCAGGCCCCCAGTGGGAGGGTCGGAAGCTTGCCCTGCAGACCTCAGGAGCCTTCAGCCAAGAAAGATGGATGGCCAGGGGCCGTGGAAGGCAGGGTGAGGGATGAGAAATGATGCAGCCCTTAGCCCTAATTGGATTCTGGGTTTCTGTGGAGTGTGCTATCATTGCTTACAAATGTGGCCCAGCCGCAGAATTGAGTTATCAACTAAGCAGATTCCTGGGTCACGGATCATCCTGTCCTCCGCAACATGATTAAAGACTGGACGCTGCTCAGGAAGGTCTCTGCAGCTGTGGGCTTGGAGGAATGCTTTTTCTCTGCTAAAGCATGAGAGAAAACAGGCCAGCAAATATTACCTTAGGCCTGGCTATGTTCCTCACTGGCTCCAAAAGTTTGAGAAGTCAGGGGTGTGTGTGTGTGTGTGTGTGCACTGCACACGCGTGCACATACGCATGCAGGATCATATAATTAGGGCAAATAGGTGAAAGTTGATTCTCCCTGCACCTTCCTCCCAACCAGGTATATAAACAGTGTTCTTTGAGGATGAGAAAGTGGGAAGGAGCACATCCCCACACCTCAGCATTCCCGTAGTCAATTAGCAAACCTTGTTAGAGAGCCCTGAACTTAGACATCATGGCCCAAACCAGGTGATGGAAGGGGAGGAGAACAACCACTCATGCAGGGCTTACCACGTGCCAAGCATGTGTTGGTTTCACCTTATGCCATTAGTAGGCTGGGTCCACGCCCCACACATCCCTCACTCCCACCTTCCATAAAATTACACCATTAGTGACGCATTCCTTCAGGGCCCTGTAAATTCCCTAGAAGGGAATATAAGCACAGCTGTGGGAAGAGAACTGGGGACCCCTTGGGAGACTATTCCAGATCAACTGTGTGACCTTAGGCAAATCGCTCACCCTCTCTGGACCTGTTTTCTCCTTCATAAAATAAGGGGTGGTGTTCTCGAAGTTCTCCTTTAAACTCTGACTTCTCCTCAGTCATCACTTTGTAAAGGGCAGGTGTCCCTCCTAAGCCCACCAAAGGAGGGCCAGGAAAAGGCCGGTGTGATGGGAGGGGGATAGGACACAGGACTCTGAGTCATCTCTTTGAAGGCTGAGCCCAGAAGGCTCAGTCTCTGGCCTGCATGGGACCCCTTAACCTTCTCCACTGGGCCCACACATCCCCAATGCCACGGTTTCTCCCCTGGCTCAGACCCTGGTCCACACAGAGTGACGTAATGAGGAGGGCAAAGCCGAGAAGGACAGCCCACTAGCCCCGCCATGACTGCAGTGGCCTTGGGTAAGGAACTTCACTCCTTTGGGCCTCAGCTTTCTCCCCCTCACTCCTCCGCAGAGAGCACTCCTCATTTCCTTTCTAAAGTCTAACCCATTCTCACCACCATCATTTTCTCTCCGTCCCTTAGTTTTTCTCTTCGGGGGAGTTACCACATTGTGCACTTATTTTCTGTTTATTAGGGGGAAAGGCTGTCTGCCTCCCCCCTGGAATATGAGCCTCATAGGGAGGGACTGTGCCTGTCATTCAGGTTTAATCTCCAAAGCCCACCACATAGAAGCTCAATGTGTATTTCCAATACTAGCAATAACAAAATGGCAATAACAATAGTAATATTTTTGTCCCCACCCACATCCTGACCCCATACCTAGACCTCACTTTCAGAAGAGAAATAACACCTGGCTTGGACCCACCTCTTCTGGGAGGTCCCCCCAGGCCATGGCCACCCTGTGACCTTGGACTCTGGCTCACGGTTTTTGTGCCAGCCTGGCTTTTCCACTGGACTGAGTGCTGGCCACCTGGGCGGTGCTTCCAGCCAGGGTCCAGCCTTCCTGGGCACAGCCCTCCCACATCGTCCCTCCCAAACCGGGACTGGGCCAGCCTGGAGCAAACACAGGCAGAAGCTCCCCACCCACCTCTGCTGCCCCTGCCGGGTCTCACGCAGCGCTCGCTGACAGTACCCGCTCTCTTCAGGCCCCACAGTGGGATGCTGGGCGGGTCTTTCCACTCACCCAGGGAACATCTCAGTCTCACCCACTGCCACCAGCACGGAGAGCACGTGTGGGGCCAAACTGGAGGTGGAAGGCTTTAGCAATTTAGGAGTTGCAAAGGGAGATGAAGAGCCAGGAAGGTCGTCAATCTAAGAAAAGGAGTGTGACCCTCACTCTCCATAACTCAGCACCTTATCTCTCTCCCCACTTCCCTTTGCCAACAAGACAAGGACAATTCCAACACAAGTTCCCGCATCATGGTAGGTTTCCTCGCGGCCACAAGTCAGGGTAAAGCGAGTGCACAGGAACATTCCACATTAAGCAAACCCAATTGTCTCTATTGGAGAAAAGGAGTTAAATAATGGGCGGCAACCAATAAACCAGAATCTGGTGGTCATTCTGGTCCTAGAGGTTCTAGAGGTAAAAGGACCTTAGAGCATTTGAGGATCAGAGCAGACAAGTAACTTGACTGAAGTCACACAGTCAGAAGCCCACAGAGCCAGGATTTCAGCCGGCTGGTTCCCCAGATGGTCTTCCTGTTGTTCCCTGCTCACTGGTCACTTGCTGTGGGTTCTGTGGGATCAGTCCTGCTGCTGGTGTCTTCAGCAAACTGATCATTGTGGCACAATGCCCTGCCTCTGGTGCAGTGGGGACCCCAGCTGACACCTCCCTCAGCAAGCCCGGCCCCCACCATCCTCCTGAGGACACTGCCAGAGCTGCTTCATTCACTCGGGGCCCAGAATACAGGGCCTTTTGGTTTCTCCAGGGCCTGTAAAATGTTTGAGACGTGAGAAACCATTGGGGACTCTGATAAAACTGCAAAAATGTGTTTTTAATGAAACGTCTTACAACACATAGGCATTTTCATTACATGCCTAAATTAGTTAAATGCCTACAATATGTCACATTGTGTCAACTAGTGAACTTGTTGTTTTATAGCAGTTGTGTATAACTAATGTAGCTATATATAAACTGCATTTAATGATGTTGATGTGATGGTTTTATTGTTTGAAATGGGGCGGGTGGAGCCTCTGAAAGATAGAGTCTAGTGGCTGATGACTTTCTTAAAATGGCCCTGACCCACTCTCTTACTCTCAGATCAGCCACCAGGAAGCTGTCCCCACCTTTTTTCCTGGGACATTCCTCGGTGACAAGGGTGGCTTAGTCAGACCTGTTTCAGAAGTCACAGTGAAAGAGTCCTGTGGCCGCCCCACAGGGATGTGCCACACCCTCCCAGCACTCAGCTTTGGAGTGTGGTGCAGATGCACAGATAATAAGAGCCATTTATTGGGCACCGGCTCTGTGCCAGGCACTGAACCAGACTCCTTGCATGTGCCGTCTCACTTGTCCCACCAGCCACACTGTGTGCTGCCCAGGAGGACGCTGGGGCTTGGAGCAGTCACACATTTACCCAGGCCACACAGCAAGTGAGCAAGCAGTATTAACTCACGAATCACCAGGTCTGCCCTGAGCCGAAGTCCAGGCTCTTCCCACTGCAGGCCTTTAAAGGGCCCTTTGAATTTTCCATTCCTTTATTCTTGCACCTCCTGTTCTTCTGAAGACATCACTGAAATTCCAGCTTGTACATTTAAAATGGAAAAACCTCTCAGGCAGAAGCAAAAGGAGGGGAGGGCCAATAATGAATGAGAGGGTCCAACACATTTCTGGAAGACGGAAGGTTCATGGGAGAGCATGGAGAGAAGGAAGTGAGTGGGAGAATCTGCAGTGCCAAGTGTGTTGTTGAGGATTCCAGAGGAGGTGGGAGAGGCCCTCCTCACGCCCTCCACATGCGTGACAGAGGCTGCAAACATGCAGGGTTGCAACACCTCATTCAAAGGGATAAAATGTTGATACTAGTAGACTATGATAAGACACATGTATTGTAATGCCCAGAGCAACCACTATGCGAACTATGCAAAGAGATTCACTTTTTTTTTTTGTGAGGAAGACCAGCCCTGAGCTAACATCCATTGCGAATCCTCCTCTTTTTCGCTGAGGAAGACTGGCCCTGGGCTAACATCCATGCCCACCATCCTCTACTTTATATGGGACGCCGCCACAGCATGGCTGACAAGCAGTGCATCGACAGGCACCTGGGATCCGAACCCACCAACCCCCAGCTGCCACAGTGCGAACTAAACCACTGCACCACTGGGCCGGCCCCCAAGAGATTCACTTTTAAACATAATAAATAAGTCAAGATAGAACACTAAAAAGTGTTCAAATAACCCACAAGAAAGTAAGAAAAGAGAAACAGAGGAACAAGAACCTCAGGAAATAAACATAAAACAAATAATAAAATGCAGATTTAATCCCCGACATATCAATAATTGCCTTAATGTAAATGATCCAAATGTACCAAGCATGGCAGAGATTGGCAGAGTGGATTTAAAAAAAAAAAAAGACCCAACTATATTGTTTACAAAAGTCTCACTTCAAATTCAATGACAGAGGTAGGCTGAAAGCAAAATGACGGGAAAAGTTATACAATGCAAACATTGATTTTAAAAATTAGGTGTAGCTATATTAATATCTGATAAAGGAAACTTTAGAACAAGAAAAATTACTAGAGAAAAAGAAGGACATTATAAATGATAAAACAATCAATTCAGGAAGAAAACAAAACAATCCTATATGTGTAAACACCAAACAAGACTCAAAGTACATGAAGCAAAAACTGATGGAGCTGCAAGGAGAAGTACACAAACCCAAAATTATGGTTGGGGACTTCACATCTCTCAGAAGCTCATAGAACTGCTATTCAGAAAATCAGGAAAGATATAGAAAATCCGAACAACACAATCAGCCAAAGGATTTAATTGACATATAGAGAACAATCCATCCAACAATAGCAGAATACACTTTTTTCATGTGTCCCTGGACTATTCACCAAGATAGACCATATCCATAAAACAAACCTCAACAAATTTAAAAGAATTGAAATCTTACATAGTATGTTCTCTAAACACAAGAGAATAAAACTAGAAGTCAAAAACAAAGACAACAGGAAAATCTGTAAACACTTTGAGATTAGACAACACACTTCTAAATAATCCATAGGTGGAAGAGGAAGTCTCTAAAGAAATTTTTTAAATACATAGAACTAAAAGACAATTAAAGATACAATATATCAAAATATCAAAAAACAACATACCATATCATAGATTACATATCATAGATTACAACACCTCTTAAGCAATGCTGAGAGGTAAATTTGCAGCACTAAATATTACATTAGAAATGAAGAAAGGCCTCAAATCAATAATCTAAGTTCCTACCTCAAGAACACAGAAAAATAAGCCCAAAGCAAGCAGAAAGAAGGAAACAATAAAGATAAGAGCAGAAATCAAAATTTAAAATAGAGAAAATCTAGGAAACAAAAAGCTGATTCTTAAAAAAAATTAATAAATCTGTAGCAAGATGAAAAAATGAAGAGAGGAGAAAAATCATAAATGTCAGGAATGAAACAGGAGACATCAGTACAGATGCTACATCCATTTAAAAGACAATAAGAATGATATGAACAATTTACATTCCTAAATCTGAAACTTTGAAAAAATGAACCAATTCCTCAAAAATCAGAAACTGCCAAAACAAAACCAAGTTGAAATAGACAATCTGAATAGCCCTATAACCATTAAAGAAGTTTAATTAAGGGGCCAGCCCGGTGGTATAGTGGTTAAGTTTGTGTGTTCCACTTTGGGTGCCCAGAGTTCACCAGTTCAGATCCTGGGCACAGACCTACATGCTCATCAAGCCATGCTATGGTGGCATCCCATGTACAAAATAGAGGAAGATTGGCAACAAATGTTAGCTCAGGGCCAATCTTCCTCACAAAAAAAAAAAAGTTTAATTAATAATTTAAAAGCTCTGGTAAAGTAAATCTCCAGACCAAGATGGTTTCCCTTGAGAATTCTATTAAACACTTAAGGAAGAATTAACACCAAATTTATTCAATCTTTTCTAAGAAATAGAAGAGGAAAGAACACTTCCCAACCCATTTTGGTACCCAGATATAAACCAGACAAAGACAAAAAGAAAAAGGAAATAACAGACTAATATCTCTTGTGAATTTACACCCAAAAATCCTTGACAAAACATTAGCAAGTCCAATCCAACAATGCATAAAAAGAATTAGACTCCACAATCAAGCAGGATTTATTCTAGATATGTAAGGCTAGCTCAACATTTGAAAAGCCATCAATGTTATCCACCACATCAACAGGCTAAAGAAGAAAAATCATACAATCATGCATATCAATGCAGAAAAAGCATTCGACAAAATCTAACATCCATTCATGACAAAAACTCTCAGCAAGTTAGAAATAGAGTGGAGCTACCTCAAATTGATAAGGAGCATCAACAAAAAAAAAACTACAACTAACATCATACATAACAGCCAAAAATTAAATACTTTTCTTCTTACACTGAGAGAACTCTCAGCACTCTTATTCAACATAGTACTAGAAATTTTATGACTGCAATAGGTCAGGAAAAGAAGTACAAATTGGAAAGGAAGAAATAAAACTGTTCCTATTGCAGATGACATGATCTTATATGTAGAAAATCCCAAGAAACCTAAAAAAAAAATAAACTCCCAGAACTAACAAATGATTTCAGCAAGGTTATAGGATATAAGATCAACACAAAAATCAATCTCAAAACTCAACAATAAAAAAACAACTCAGTAAAAGATGACAAAAGATTTGGACAGAAAAGAAGGCATACAGGTGGCAGTTAAGCGCATGAAAAGATACTCAACCTCATTACTTATCAGGGAAAAGCAAGTTAAAGCCACAATGGTTTTAATCCCTAAAATTTTTAAATCTGACATTGTTGCTGGTAAGGATGTAGGGCAACCGGAGCCCTCCTATATTGCTGGCAGGAATGCAAAATGGTGCAGTCATTCTGGAAAATAGTTTGTCAGTTTCTTATAAAATTCAACATACACTTGCCATATGACCCAGAAATTCCCCTTCTAGATATTCACCGTAGAGACGCAAAAACTATGTATGTGCATTCAAAACCTGTATACAGATGATTAGAGAAGCGTTATCCATAATTGCCCAAAGATGGAAACACCCAAATGTCCTTCCGCAAGTGAGCAGATAAACTGTGCCATGTCTATAAATGGAGTACTGCTTAGTGACAAAAGGAATGAATGACTGATATATGGAACAATGTGGATGAATCTGAAAGGCATTATGCCAAGTCCTAGTCTCAAAAAGTTACATACTGTATGTTTTCATTTATGTGGCAATCTAAACAACATAAAACTATAGGGACAGGGAGTAGATCAATAGCTGCCTGGGGAAAGGACTTCAGACAAAGGGGCAACACAAGGGAACTTTTGGGGTGATGAAACTGTTCCGTGTCCTGAATGTGATGCTTTAAAACTCATAGAACCGTACACTGCCCCAAAGTGATGTTTACTGTATGTAAACTAAAACAAATTCTAAAAAAGAAAAAAGTAAGTTATGTGCCTTCTGATGTGACGCAATACAGAACTCATAGAAACATTTATGAAGAAAAAGTTAAACATACACCTACCATATGATCCAACCATTTCATTCCTAGGTATTTTCCCAAGAGAGATGAAAGCATACTTCCATACAACTGGAACAACACAACGTCCATCAAGAGCATTCACCTTACATGGAATGTTTGCAATAAAAAAATGGTGGTATATCCATATAATGGAATACTACTCGGACATAAAAAAGGAATGTACACACAACATAGATTAGTATCAAAATAATTGTGCTTATTTTAAAAAAAAAGCTAGAAAAACAGGCATACATATGGTATGATTTTATTTATATACAAGTCTACAAAATCCCTGGAGATGGGGTTAGGGGAAGGAGAAATGGATTACAAATGGGCACAAGGACATTTTGGAAGGCAATGGATATATTCAATATTTTGATCATGGTAACAGTTTTATGGGTGTATATATACGTTAACACTCATCAAATTGTACACTTTAAATCTGTGCCATTTATTGTATATCAATTTTATACCTCAATAAGGGGTTTAAATTTAAAAACAAAATGAAAGGCAAATGTGTAGCTGATGAAAGTTGAGATATAAAATTGCATTTAAAATGTGAAGAGAAGTATGGTAGGCAGAATAATGACCACCTCAAAGATGTCCATGTCCTAATCCCTGGAATCTGTGTGTAAGTGAAAACGTGGCTGTGGTATAATACAAAATATGTACTTGATCTTTGTCCTTGGTTTCTGGCCCAGAGCTCCTAAAATCCTTGGAATTTCCTGAGTGCTGGGAGTGATAGGAACATCCTTCGTTATTCATACATACCCTTTTCAACCTTACCTGAGTTTATGCTAATGAAGTGACTCCTGGAAGGCCCCTAGATAACTTCAGGGTGGCAGCTGGTTACCAGAGGAACCGATGCGATTAGAGGGTTGAAACTTTCAGCCCCATCCCCCAACCTCAGGGGCTAGAAATTGAGTTCAATCACCAGTGGCCAAAGATTTAATCAATCATGCCTACTTAACGAAACCTCCATAAAAACCCCCAAACAAAAGTGTTTGGAGAGCTTCTAAGCTGGTGAACACATCAACGTGCTGGGAGGGTGGTGCATCCCAACTCCAGGAGCAGAGGCTCAGGGCCCTCTCAGAGCCCGCCGACAAACCTCCTCATGTGGCTGCTCATTTGTATCCACTACCACAAACTTTAATAGTAAGTAGAGCACTTTCCTGAGTTCTGTGAGTTGCTGTAGCAAATTATCAAACCTGGAGGAAGAGGGTAGGAAGCCCCAAATTCACAGCAGTTGGACAGAAGTGTGGGTAACCTGGGGACCTGGTACTTGTGACTGGCATCGGAAGTGGGGGCGGTCCTGTGGAACTAAGCCTTTAAACCTGCGAGGTCTGTGCTAACTCTGAGTAGTTAGTGTCAGAATTGAATTGAATTGTAGGACACCAAGTTGGTGTTCGAGAATCGGAGACTTGGTGTTGCTGTTGGAGAACTGGAGAACTGATTGGTGTTGGAAAAGACACCACACACTGAGTATCAAAAGCAGTGTCAGAAAGAACATCACAATGGAAAAGAGAAATTAAGGTAGCAGATGGAATTAGGTTGCTAGTGAACTAATTTTGAAGTAGAAAGAGTAGCCTGGATTATCCAGGTGGGTCCAATGTAATCCCAAAAATCCTTAAATGGGGAAAGGGGAGGCAGAAGAGGTGTCAGAACGACGTCATGTGAGAAGGACTTGACCCCCTATTGCTAGTGATGGAGACGGAGGAAGAAGTTCACAAGCCAAGGAAGCAGGCAGCCTCTAGAAGCTGGGAAGGATGAGAAAACGAATTGTCCGGAAGGAACACAGCCCCGTGGACAGTGAGACCCTTTTAAGACTTCTGACCTCTAGACCTGTAAGATTTGTGATGTTTTAAGCCCCTCAGTTTGTGGTAATTTGTTACAGCAGCAATAGGATAATAATAGTGTAGGGGAGGAAGAACTGTTCCTCTACCCTCTAGGTCCATCTGTCTGGTCTAAGAATTAAACTGACAAGAGACAGAATAACGGGAGAAAATCAAAGTTTAATAACATGTATACATGGGAGAAACCCAGGAAAACTGAGTAATTTGCCAAAATGGCTGAAGCCACTTCCTTAAATACCATCTTCAGCTAAAGACAAAGGAGGATGTTGGGGGTAGTGGTTTGGGACTTCAAAGGGGAGGAAGGCAATTCACATGGTGAAGGAAATGCAAATGTTTGGTAAATAAATGATTGCTGGGCCCTCTATAGACAATGTGACCAGAGAGAGAACTTTGATTAAAATGAGCTTAGCAAGCTTCCTCCCAGTCTACCATACCCAGAGTTGTCTATGGTGATAACTCCTTCCTGGGACAGGCCTTCTATTTTTAATTCCTTTAGGCAGTTAGGGGAAAGGTCAAAGTTTTGCTCTGAGTCTTTGTTTTTAAAAATAATCAAGCCAAAGAGACACATTTGGGCGTGGCAAATTCTGATCCCTCACAATAGGAAGCATAGTTGCTAATTCTCGTCTTATATGTGATGGGTGTTCAGTACGCCACGATTAGCCCTGTATTAGTCAGAAAGCTAAAACAATTGGTTGAAGCTAATGAAATGCTCAGGCTCATATGGCTGCAAAGATCAAGAGGTGAACTAGGCTCCAGGTGAGGCAGATCCAACAGTCTTTCCATCATCAGAACTCAGTCTCTCATTAGCTCCCTCTCTCACCACTGTTGACCTCTGGGTTGGTTTCCTCAGGTAGGATCTCTCTCCACATGGTGGCCCAGAGGGACCCTACAAGAGTGAATTTTCCACTTCCCTCCTAGAGGTAGGCCAGAGAGAAAGAGAGCCATTTTAGCAAAGTCCTGGGGAGGATGCTTAATGGCCTGGATTGGGGAAAATGCCTGTGTTCAGCTGTTTAGGCAGTTGCTATGGCTACAGAGATGGAGTACACTTATTGGCCAGCCAGGAGCACTCTCATGCCCACCCCTCGGACAGAAGGGAAGAGTCCTTCCCAAAAGAAAGAGGGGCAGGAAGTATGGCATCAGACCAAAACTGGCTGCCATGGTCCATTACCCTGACTGAGGCTGATGAAATGCAGAATCACGTACACAGTGTAAAGAATCATTTACACAGTGTAAAGTTATAAAAGTAACAGAAGAACTAAAAATAATTACAGGAAAGCTATAAAACTTTGGGAGAATGAAAGGACAGAGAGGCATATATGTGAAGCAATATTTTTATCTTCCATTGTAAGGAGGATCAGTAAATTTCCTGCAGATGCTGAATCAAGAAATAATAGTACATATACATGCTATTTAAAGTAATGGAAGTAAGCTCCAGAAATGCTGAAAATGGAAATGTTTAAAAGAAGTTGCCTCTGAGAATGAGACCAGGCCCGGGGAGAGGTAAGACAGGAAGCTGCTTTCTTTCACCATAAACCCTTCTCTCCCATTTAATTTGTTCCTATTTGTGTGCATTACATCAGTGACAAGACATTTTGTGATAGCGAAATATTTTTAAATATTTGGACGAATGGCCTAAACTTTGAAAGGGACCTGAGCAATATCTAGTATTGTGAATTTATTTGGGATGAAATTTTAGGGTTGTGAGGATAAAATATGTAATTTGGAAGGGTATTTATTAATATTTGAGTTATGCTTCTGTGGGGGATCGGAACAGGCTGCCTCAACATATGTCTCTTTACCTTGATTATTTTCTCTAAAGGAGACTTTGACTTTTTCCCCACTAACTAACTGTAAAGGAATTTGGGATGGAAGGGCTGTCCTGGGACAGGCCATCACCATACCTTACTCTGGGTATAGTAGACTGGGAGGGTATCTACTAAGCCCATTCTTATCAAAGTTCTGTTTACCAGACATTTACATTTGTAAGGGAAATCTCCATTTGTAAAGATATCTCCTTCTCTGTACTGGGAAGAGGGGTGGATGACTTCATCTCTAGAAACTTGTCAATGTGGAAGGCAAGGCCTTAAAGCTGCATAATAACCTTACTGTGCTTTTCTGGTGATCTCCCACAACTGACCCACCCCCATCATCCTCCACTGTCTTTCAGTTTAAGAGGAGAACCTCCACCATTTTGTCGAGAAATTCAATTTCCCTGTCTCTCCCACGTATACATGTTATAAAGCTTTGTTTGATTTTCTCCTGCTATTCGGCCTCATGTCAATTTAATTTGTAGCCCAGTCAGAAAGGACCCAGAGTGGGCAGAGGATTGTCTTCCTCCCCTTCACTTCTTAAAAAGAATACCTTATTTCTTATCTCCTGGGCTGAACCTCTAGGAATTTGACCTGCTATGTCACGGGTTTCGATAAAAGATAGATGTTCCAAGGATGTTAAAAAAAGAAAAAAACTCACTTGCTTTAATTTACAAAAAACAATTACGAATGGATGAAGGAAAGACTGAATGGACCTGTTGCTGTCCCCCTCTCTCCAGGAGACTGAGGAGCTTGGTTCTCCCAAGAAGACCTGCCCCCTCCCCATTTATCTGCTTCCCAGGCATGTGGCTCTTCTGTCTCCAGGGTCTGTCCAGAGCACAGACCACATCCTACTGGTTCCCCTGCTCCTGCCAGCTCTGGGCCTGGGCGATGACTGGAACCCACCTGAGAGCAGCTGGCCAGGATCCCATTTATCTTGCTTGTCTGGGGCCTGACCTGGCACTCAGACTCTTGGCCTAGATCCCCCGCTCTCCTTGCCCAGAATCTGGGCCTGGCTTCCTCATGCCCACATCTCCTATTGACTCACAGGTCACACCCCCCAGAGCCCCAAGGTCGGGAAGGTCCCTGAGGTCACCTGCATCCCTTCTTCATCAGTCCTGGGTCTTGAGCACCTGTGGTGATGGGGACCCCATCCCTCCCTGGTGGCTGCTGCTTCTCCAGGTGAATCAATAATCATTGCCAGGCTTCCCTCCAACCCGAAGGGCAGCACTAGGACCAAGATGTGGGAGCCACTGAGGCAGAACTCAGCCTGCCCTGCCAGCTGACCCCAAGACGGTCAGGCCGCAGCCCTAGGATGCTGATACTCCGTGACTCTGGCCTGACACTGACTTCTGGTTCTTCTCCAGGTCCCGCCTCACCCACACAAGAGAAGGCATTCCGAGCAGGGTTCTGTACCCTCCTTCAGGGGCCCAACTCATTTACCTACTCCAAGGCTGGGAGACATAAATCAGGAGCCATAAGTAACCATAGTTAATCACACCCCTGAAACCCTTGGTCACCAGCCCAAAGGCAATCCCCTAGCCACCCACCGTCTCCTCTCTCTCCTCCCATCCTGCTCTGGGACTCCTCTCCTTCTGGATCTTCCTCCATGGCTGACTCCAAGTGCTCGTCACTGTACCCTTGGGAGCCCCATACCAGAGCAAACAAACTCTCTGTCATCAGCCTCTTTGCGGAGCTCCCCTCTCCCCGGGGCTCTCTGAGGACACACATCCTTTGCCCTCAGTCAGGGGCTTCTCACTCCCACATCCAACTGGGTCAAGGATGGAGCGGGGGCGAGGAAACTGTCCCTCTTTCCTCTGCCCTTCTACAGCACCATCTGCTCTCCGAGGGCCAGGAGACAGCCACGCCCCAGATCCCCACTTCCAGGTCCTCCACAGTCATAGCCTTCCTCTGTGAGGAAGTCAGCAACAGCACTCTGTGCTCTCCACCTGAGGATTGGCAGTGCCCAAGGGGACAGCCTCACAGCTCCCAGGCCTCCCCAGCTTCATGCCAGTCTCCCAAACCAGAAGCCCCCTTTTGTCTCAGCTGCAGTCCCTCTCCTGGGAGGACCCCCCCACCACCACGGGAAACCTCAATCACAAAGTAGATTTAGCATCTGCATTATTTGGGGTCATGGCAGGAAATGGAATTCAATTAATGATGAGACTTTAATGACAATATTCCTTACAAAAGTGTGGGCAGGGTGCAGAGAACAAATAAGGGGTGCTGAGGAGCACAGGGAAAGCAACTTCAGGACACTGTTATACCCATGGGGCTAAAGAGACAAAGAAGCAATAGTGTCACCATTGCAAGGAAAAGCTGGAGATGTGAAGAAGGGGCTGCCAGCAGGAGTGGGGTCTTTGAGGGGCTGCTGTGGGTAGGGGAATCTGATTCCTCTCTCCTCCTATACTTTTGCCCTCCAGCCAGAGCCTCCCATTGGCTAGATCCAACCTATGACCAGCAAGAATGCCCTGGAGAGAGGGCCTGAAAATGTCAGATTCCCAGGGCCAAAGCAGCCAGAGAATGACAGCGGGAGGTGTGAAAAGGGCATGGGTGGGCAGACGGGAACAAAAGGAGAATAGCAGCACAGAATCCAGGGCTATTGAGCTGTTCTTGGAGTCCAGCTCCCTCACTTAGCAAATGGAGAAACTGAGGCTGGGGGAGGCTGGCCATTTACCCCAGTCACACAGAGAGTCTGTCGCCAGGCTGAGCCCAGACCTTGGGTCACCATGTCCCCTGCTGCCTGTCACACGACAAAGTCCATGACTCCAAAATTCCCTTCTATGTAGTCTCTTGAAGTCTTTATGCACTAAAAATAATTTTTAAACCATTTTAATCAGATACATTGCTTTGAATCCCTTCCCTGACAGGAAATATGCTGGCTGACTGGTAGGAGGCTTGGCAGCTGGCCTTGAACTCCCTTGACCTCCCCACGCCCAGGCTGAGGTTTCCTCCAGCGCTGCTGCCTGAGCCCACGCTGAATGGCAGAGGCTGGAATTCAACAGTAAGAGTCCTCTCCCATTATTGCTGTGTAGCCAGCAGGTGGATTAATATTCGGAGAGGATTGGAGGAGAAATCTAATTGAATTCAAAACATAGTAAATTGAAGCCAACTTATTCGATTCATAGCAGTGTTTTCCAGCATCTTTTAATTTTGCGTCACATTCATTTGGAGCCAATCCAATTGGGGCACTCATTAGCGGCCAAGGTGAGCGAGGCCGGAGCCATGATTCCTGCTCCCGGTCATGAGATCTGTGCAGCAGGATAATTCAGGAGTCCAGGGTGGGAGGGCGGTGAGGGCAGAGTGGTCACGGCCTCATTATCAGGAAAACTGACTTGAGGAGGGTGGACTCTAGACCTGTTACTTGCTTCCAGGGTGGCCTTGGCCTTCACTTCCCTCAGCCTCAGTCTCCTCATTGGAATAAGAGCAGTAGCACCTACCTCTGAAGGCTGAGTGAGTATGAAATGGGACTGTGACGTAATAAGCATCTCCTCCTCCAGTTCCTCAGAGTCTGACCTCTGCTCTTTCCTCCCACCATGACCCACAGCCGCATTCGTGATGCTCCTTGGTACCCAATTCTTACCCACGGACCTCTGGCTCACAGGACCACCTTAGATTCACACCACCTCTCAAGGGGAGCTCTGTCAAAGATTTGGGGGCTATCTCTACTCTTCCACAAAGACACGCTACTCAAAGCAAACTTATTGCCTTGCCTAACTGGAAAGCTCACGACCAGGACTTCGAGGTATGGTTGAGCCCACAAATTCAAACAAGGTCCTCAGACTTTCCCTCTCTACCTCTAGACCCTGCAGGCCTCTGCTTGGCTTCCGTTTCAGACGCATTCTCTCATGAGACAGTAAGACAGTGCACAGAAGCCCAAAGCTCACATAGTCCTCAGGGTACGGAGAGAAGGAAGGCCCCCTCCCAGCACTAATCCTCAGTTCCTAAAAGATGGGCTCTGGTGGCCCCACCGTGTCACATGCCAACACCTGAACTAACAAGCATGTCCAATGCCGTGAGACACTCTGATTGGCCAGCACGTCATCTGACACCCTGTGTCGAGAGAGGGAGTCCCTTCATTACTACCCCCACAGAATCACAGAATGTTGGTAAGAAGGAGCTTCTATCAAGCAGGGTACCATGGAGGTAAAACTGTACCAGAAGTCCCTGCAATGCCATATAAGGAGCCACAGAACCAGCCTCTCGGTGACAAAGACAAATGTGCCTCTGGAATTTCCTAGGTCCCCTTCTCCAGCCCCTACCCCCAGGTGCCCAGGTTTCACTCAACCCCTCGGTTCTCTCCCCACCCTCCCGGGCCTCCCAGGCCATCTACCTTCCCTGGCCTCTCCCACCTCCTTCTCCAGAAGACCAAACATTTCCTCTGGCACCCTAGAACCTCTCTCTGCTCTCCCTCTGACACCCACATCCTCCTCTTTGCCTCAGAGGGACGTATCTCCAGCTGTCCTCCAACTCTCACCCCTCCCTTCAGTTCTGAGAGGATGAACAGACCTCAGGAGCGCTGCCTCCTCCCCTGACTTTTAGGGAAAACCAAGGGAGCACAGCCGGCACAGGTCAGGAACCACGTGGCCTCTCTGACACCCAATGGGCCTATTACAGAAAGATAGGGAACCTTTTGGTAGGAGGCACAAAAAGAATCAGAATTCTCTTCTTCCCTTCCTGTCTGTGGTTTGAAGAGATAGTGATTGAGATGCCACTTCTGCAAGAGGAGTTATCAGGTTTGGAAGGCCATGCGGGCCGTATATCATGGGCTAGCACAAGGAAGCATGGTGGGGTAGAGAGAGGGGGAGGGTGCTTCAACCCTATGCTATGGAGGAAAAGAGCAGTGCCTCCATATAAGGGAAAAATCCAGAGTCTTCAATCTAGGTGACCATATGCTGTACTTTGCTAGGGACAGTCCTAGTATTACATCTTTTGTCCTGGTATAATTATCAATAAAATCCTGAAGTGGGTTGAATTATGGCCCCCAAAAAGATGTGTCCATGTCCCAGCCCCTGTCACCTGTGAATGTGATCTTATTTGGAAAAAGGGTCTTTGAAGATATCATTAAGGATCTCAAGATGAGATCATCCTGGATTATCCAGTGGGCCCTAAATCCAATGACAAGTGCCCTTATAAGAGACAGAAGAGAAGATAAGACACAGAAGAGAAGACCATGTGAAGACAGAGATTGGAGTGATGCAGCCACAAGCCAAAGAACGCCTGGGGCCACGAGAAGCTGGAAGAGATAAGGAAGGATCCTCCCCTACACTCTTTGGGGAAAACACAGCCCTGCCAACACTGTTTCCAGATTTCTGGCCTCCAGAACCGTGAGAGGATAAACATCTGCTGTTTCAAGCCACCAAGTTTGCGGTAAATTGTTATATAAACCCCAGAAAACTAGTATAAATCCCCTTTGACTTTCAAAAGTATCTATGTTATATATTATATATTAATATATATTATATTCTCCACCCCCCCCCCCACACACACACCCCAGAGAGGAGTCTGGGGAAAGGAAACAAGAAGCGGGTCTCCCAGACTTGTGCCTATCTTAGCCTTAGGACCAGAGGTTCAAGGGGGACCCTAGAGGCTAGAAAGTTACCCAGGCCAGGTCACCCCCACAGGACTTGGGCAGGAATAAAAGAATATGTGTCTGAGTTACACTTCCTAATTTCAGAATCACTACAAAGCTGCAGTAACCAAAACGGTGCGGTACTAGCATAGAGACATATAGACCAAGGGAATAGAATTAAGAATCCAGAAATAAGCCCACACATTTTGATTTTTTGTCAGTTAATTTTTGACAAGGTTGCCAAGTCCATTCAATGGGGAAGGAACAATCTCTTCAACAAACGATGCTGGGACAATTGGATTTCCACATGCAAAACAATGATGTTGGACCCCTACCTCATACCATATACAGCAATTAACTCAAAATGGATCAAAGACCAAATTGTAAGAGCTAAAACTATAAAACTCTTAGAAGGAAACATAGGGGTAAATCTTTATGACCTTATATTTGGCAAAGGATTCTTACATGTGACACCAAAAGTATGAACAACAAAAGAAAAAATGAATAAATGAACTTCATTAAAATTTAAAAACCTTGGAGAATCAAAGGACATTATCGAGAAAATGGGAAGATAACCTACAAAATGGAAGAAAATATTTGCAAATCATGTATATTATAAGGGTTTAATACCCAGAATACATAACTCCTAAAACTCAAAAACAAATAGACAAACAATCCAGCTTTTAAAATGAGCAAGGAACTTAAATAGATATTTCTTTGAAGAAATGATATACAAATGGCCAACAAGCATGTGAAAAGACGCTCAACATCCTTAGTCATCAGGGAAATGCAAATCAAAACCACAATGAGACACTACTTCATACCTGTTAGGATAGCTATAATTTTTAAAAATGAAAAATAACAAGTGCTGGCAAGGACATGGAGAAATTGGAACACTCATACGTTGCTGGTGGGATTGTAAAATGATATAGCTCTGTGGAAAACAGTTTGGAAGATCCTCAAGAAGTTAAACATAGACTATTCACTCCTGCGTATATACCCAAAATAATTGAAAACAGAGACTCGAACAGATGCTTATAGGCAGTGTTCGCTGGAGCACTGCCTATAAGTATCTGTTCACAATAGCTAGACATGGAAACAACCCAAGTGTCCATCAACAGATGAACATCAATGGATAAATAAAATGTAGCATATACATACAATGGAATATTATTCAACCATAAACAAGAATGAAGTTTTGATACATGCTACAACATGGATGACCCTTGAAAATACTAAGTCAAACAAGCCAGACACAAAAAGACAAATGTTGTGTGTTCCCACTTATATGAAATATCTAAAATAGGAAAACTCATAAAGATATTAAGTAGATTAGAGGTTACCAGAGGCTGAGGGGAGAACGGAATGGGAAATTAGCATTTAGTGGTTACAGAAACTCCGTTTGGGATGAAAAAAAATTGGGGAACAGATAGTGATGATTGTACGACAATATGAGTGGACTTAACGTTACTGAATCGTACACTTACAAATAGTTAAAATGGTGAATTTTATGTTATATGTATTTTACCACAATAAAGAAAAAGGATACATGTGGGAGGGGACAGGTCACGTGGTCCTCAGCCACCCCGGAGCATTTGGCAGCTAGCTGAGGTCCTGGGTCCCAGCCATCTCTTATCCTCGGAGACCCCACTGACAGGCATGTCAGCCCATCCTCAGGTTGACAGCCCTCAATTCCTCTCCTCTGGGAAAGGAAAGGAAGTTCATGTTGGAATCAGAGCACAAAGAGACTCATGAATATTCATAAGCTGATGTCAATGGCCCACTCACCAAAAACATTGCTCCTCTGAGCACCGCAGACCCTAAACCATGTAAAATCCGTAAATCTGCAGCAAGGGCACGTCCACGTCCCCGCTGCTGGGTTCCACATCCACAGCACGCCTCTCTGGGGACAGCTGCTGAGACACCAGGGAGGGATGGAGTTCGGAGACTTTGGAGAGACAGAAAAGTAGAAATATTTTCCACATCTTTCTTTTGGAGAGATGACACCTGTATCTGTGATGTACAGGTGAGTTAAAGCACCAGGGCATACGTGCACGGTGTCCCCGGCTGTAATCACAGCAGAGCCAATGCCAGCCCCACGTTCTGGATGCCCGAGCAGGTGCGGGAACCACCTCAGGAGGCAGCGTCAGGCACAGGCTGTGTGAGGGAGAGAACGCAGAACAGGAACCAGGAAGGATACAGGGCAGTGTTCAAGTAAGCCCTTCCCTGCAGGTAAAACAAAACTGATGCACAGGTTGGTCCCAGAGAGCAACTGAGAAAGACAGCAGGCAGAGGGACTGAGGACACCGATGGAGGCAAGAGGGAATTCTTTAGCCTGAAAAGAAAGTGACAAATAGGAGAAATTAGGAAGTAAATGACAGTTGAGAGTAAGGTGTTTCCCACCCTCTCTGTATGAGTCAGGGCTCTCCAGAGAAACAGAACGTAGAGGATGTATAGAGAGAGTGAAAGAGAGCTTTATTGGCTCGGGGATTATGGAGGCTGGCAAGTCCCAAATCTGCAGGGTGAGCCAGCAGGCCGGAGACCCAGGAGAGCTAAGGGCACAGTTCGAGTCTGAAGGCCTTCTGCTGGCAGAATTCCTTCTTGCTCAGGGGAGGTCAGCCCTTGTTCTATTCAGGCCTTCAACTGAATGGATGGGGCCCACCCACATTATGGAGGGCAATCTGCCTTACGGTCCACTGATTTAAATGTTAATCTCATCCAAAAACACCCTAAGAGAAACATCCAGAATAATGTATGACTACATATCTGGACACCATGGCCCAGCCAAGTCGACATAAAATTACCCATCACAACTCCCCCTTTTCTTCAATCAACTTTATTGAGTATAATTTACATATAATAAAATACAGATATTTTAAGTGACATTTGATAGATTCTGATACATTTATACACTCATGTAGCCACCACCACAATCAAGATACAGAACATTTCTATCACCACAAAAAGTTTCTTCCTGCCTCTTTAGGATCATTCATTCCCACCCACAACCCAGAGTAAGCATTCTCTGCTTTCTATCACTATAGACAAGATTGTCTTTTCTAAAATATCATTTAAATGGAAGCATGCAAAATGCGTATCCTCTTTTGTGTCAAGCTTCTTTCACTGGGCCTAATGTTTTTGAGCTTCGTCCACATTGTTGAGTAGTATTCCATCGTATGGCCATACGGTTAGGAATTTTCTGGTCAATGATGCTGCTACAGCAGAGAATCCAACTTTAATCTCTCCCTGGAGATCAGATTTTCACCCTCCTCCTGGTCCCTGCATCCTCCAGATTCTGGGGATTGGGACCAAAATTGAGTCCCAAGATTAGGACCCCCATCCCAAAGTGGGAGTCACTGCCCCACTTCTGCCCACTCTGGACCCCAGAACCTTGACCTTCCATCCTCTAGCTGAGGTATTGATCAATTTTCCTACCCAGGTCCACCCTCCCCTACAACCTTGGTGAGTGTACTTCAAGGGAGTTTTGTGGCCCCATTCTGCCCACAGCTCTGGGCAGGACAGGGACTCCTGACTCAGGCTGAGTTTATCCGATTCCCTCTTCTGGGAAATTGGAACTGGAATACCAAGGACTCTAGTCAGACTCTGTTGAGTGTTTAAACTGAGAATTCAAGAATTTGCTGACTCAGGAAAGCAAGTCTGCAGGGAGGGAGAGTAAACCCAGTGTGCAAAGAGAGAGAATAATGAAGCAATGGGCAGAGAAAAGCAGGGATGAGAGGCCACGGGGCTCCAGAATGGTGGATGAGAAACAGCTTCCAAATATGAGTCAACACTTCCCTTCTTCATGAGGCCTGGTTATATACTCCTTACCCTTTGGTGTCATGGAGGCCACTGTCCCTTCTAATAAACGCTCCCTTTTTGCTTAACCTAGTATGAGTGATGCCCTGTTTGTGACCAAGAGATTGCTGATTAAGGCAAATATCCAGGGAGCTGTCTGCGCCCAGGTCTCACCCAGCATGCCACCTGGAAGGCTCTTACTCAGGACTTTTTGGCAATGGCCGAGGATTCATTGAGACTGACTGGAATGGGCGATCACTGTCCCCTCACTCTGATTCAATCTCCACTGTCCCCCAGACCGGTCAGTGGTGTCCAGCCTCAGCTCTTGCCTCTCACATCTAAGGAATTTGAAAGAACACTCGGATGGCTGCACAAAGGTCTTTCTGGACTCCTCCACACTGTCCCAGGTGAGCTTGGCCTCCCCTGTGTCTTCTCCTGCCTTTGTCCGAGGTCCCTGCCTGAAGAGCACCTGTGTGTCCTGTCCCCACCTGCTCAAATCTTCCTTGAAGTGCCACCTTCATCAGCATGTTTCTGTAGTAGCTTCCCACCCTCAGCACCCCTTCCACCTGACTCCAGAGAGGTTCTGCAAAAAGGTCTGCCGCCGATTCCTTACTGGGTGGAGACGAGATCTCACTTATTTGTCAAGGCCCTGTGGCTTTCCCATCTCTCTCTAACCTTAGTGTTCTGGTGGACTTCACACACCTGCTGACAGGTGCAAACAGGTGCCACAAATGAGTGACGAGGGCTGGGTGAACTGAAGGGCAACATAGCCATCCAGAGGGCCCGCTGTGGCTCAGATCTGGCGAGGGTGGCCATGCGCAAATGCAGGCAAGGGATGCTGGGATTCCTATTTTTCAAAAGAAGCTGCAAGTCCAGATTTTTATGTGACCTCTCCTATGTGTTAAAAGTTAGCAACTATGGAGGGAAAATGAAATAAACTGACCCTCAGACTCCTGCTTGGATGGAAGGGGAGTGTCAGACCCAATGACTTTGACAGGAGAAAATGCCTCTGGTTCAGGTCCAAGCTAAGAGTGGCTTCTCCCACGACATCTCCTGACAGTCGGTGCTAAACACCCTCTCTGGCTGCCACAATTCAAGTCAACTCAGAACTTATTGAGCAATTGCTGCATGCCGGGCTCTGGCCTAGATGCTGAGAATAAGATCGAACCAGTTACTCATGTCTCTGCCCTTGTGGAGGTTAAACACTAGTGAGGAGTCAGATATTAACCCAATTGCCACAAAAAATATATAATTACAAACTAGGGTAAACACTGTGAAGGAAAATCAGTGGAAGCTAAGAATTTATCACAGCAAAATTTTCCTAGTCTGGCAATGCTATTTGAACTGAATGTTGAAGGATGAGTAGGAGTTAAATAATTTAAAAGGTTGCAGTAGACTGGAAGTAGAGCTTCTCATAAATTGAGCACAGCATGTGCAAAGACCCTGAGGTAGAGGCAAGCATAAACATTCTACAAACTAAAAGAAGGTATGTGTGGCTGGAATGCAAGGAGAGAGGAAGAGAAGGCACCCAGGTCTTCTGACACCTAAGAAAAAATTTGTTAGCTGCCTCCGTTTCCCCAATGTAACTAAGAACTTGTTGGTAAAGAGAGACCCAGATTAAAGCAAGCCCAGATGTTTGTGATCACCCTCTGTATGGTGGCTCCTGCTCTGCTACCCATTCTAGGAGGACAGAGCAGAACCAGGGGTCACACTTGTAACACTGTAATTGCATCACAGGTCTTCCAAGTACCAGGGCCCTTCCCCATGGTCCCTGGATGTTGCTAAGGTCATTCCCTGACTGACTTCCCTGTGGCCTACATTTCTGAGCCATTAAGGGCAAGTGTCCTTGCTCTTGGTCTGGTCCTTCTATGCCCGCCACTTACTATGTGTCTACCCGGGGCCTGGCCCAATGCCACATATGTGGCTGGAACCCTCTGCACAGAGTGAAGACTTCCGGTGTCATCATCTGGGAAGGGCGGGTCCTCACAAGGAAGCAGGAACCAGTGGGAAGGGGACTCTGGTTGCCCCTGGAGCAACTCCGAGGAGTTTACATATGTCTGAGGCTGAGGAGGGTTAGTGGGGCAGCGAGGGGGTGGGCAAGGAGGCCTCTACCCAGAGAAGGCAACAGGGGTGAGGCCACCGGGGGGAAGCCCCTCCAAAGAGGGGGGACCTGTTTCCATGAGCCCATAACACGGGGTCACCTGCTCCCTCTTGATTCATCCATTTAATCAGTATTCCTGTGTCCACGGCTGAGCCCACTCTGTGCTGGTGCGGGAATTCCCGAGGACAAGCAGCCCCTGGCCCTGTTCTAAGGGAGCGGACATTCCATAAGGGACGGGCAAAGTCAGCTAATCACACAACGCTGAAGTACAGACTCGGTTACACCCGTGCCAGAAAACTCAAGGAGCCACGAGAGGGTGCAACCAGAACTGGAGCCAGTCTTGGGGGTCAGCAAAGGCATCCCAGAGGGAGTCCGTGAAATCTGTCCATTCCAGGTTAGTTGGAGATGCGGAGGAGAGCTGGAGAACATTCCAGACAGAGGGAACCACGTACCCGAATCCTGGAGCAGGAGGGAGCATGAAGTGTTTAAGGAAGAAAGAAGCCCCATGGAGCTGGAAAGGGGGTGGGGGAGATGGACACCCCGACAAGGAAAGACGGAGGAGGAGGGTCCCAAACTGTCAGGAGAGTTGGTGGGACCTTCCAGCCCAGCCTCTCCTGGACTGAGGGCTCTTGGGTGCGGGCCCTCAGATGGGTGCAGAGCCCCAGAGGCCAGCATGGGTGGGGGACGAGCTGTGATGAATGAGGTGCCCATGGAGAAGGGGACATCTGGAGCAGAGGCTTCCGGGTCAGGCACTGTCCTCAACCCTTGCCAGTACTGAAAGATCTAGACTCAGGGCTGCAAAGTGGACTAGTAGATTGCTGCAGAGTAGGCGAGAGCACCCCCATTTGCACAGGAGGCAAGTGAAAATGCTGGGGCTGATTAGCAGTGGAGCTAGCCCTTCGGCCCAGGTCCAAAGTCCTCCCTTTCCACTGTACCAAGCTGCACCCCACAGCCCATGTTGTGGTTCAAGGTGCAATTCACATTCTCAAGAACAGACAGCAAGGCTTAGGGGATCTGCCTTCTAACTCAGGCAGCTTGACCTGCTAGAAAATGACAGAGACAAATCCACCGCCGAAGCCCCACTCCTAGCCCTGCACCCCCAGGAGCTGCATCATGGCGGTGCACAGCTTCAGTGACCAGGCTCAGAAGAAACCCGGGGTAGGGGGGCTGGGACAGACCATTCCTGCCCCTCCCTCTCTTCCCACTCCCCGCTCCCTGGACAGCCCTGGCCTTCCTCTGAGAGTCCTGCATGGCCCGAGAGGGAATAGTCCCCTTCTCTCCTGTCTGACAAAGTCCTGGGGGTTCTCCTCAGTGGCTTTTGATTCCCTGACCTCCGCACAAGCCCTTCGAGGCAGGAGGCACTTTGCTCCCCTGTGCTCACTTCAGCCTCACATGGACAGCATCCTGGTCATCACGTGTGTGAGGAAATCCTGCTCAGAACCCAGGACTCGAGTCCCAGCTTGCTCTGCTCCCCCAAGGAGGTGTGCTCAGACAAGGCGATCAGGGTAAGCGGGGTGATGTGAGAGGCTCCACACAAGGGCAGGGGAGCCTCAGGTGTCCTCATGACTGGCCTCCAAATGGTCGTGGGGCTTCGGGCGAGTCTCTCCATCCTTCTGGGTCTCAGTATCCTCATTAGTGACTAGGGAGGCTCGACCTAGCCAGATTCCAGTCCCAACACTTTGAGCTCAAACAATCCATGATCTGAAGTCCAAAGCCAAGGAAACTTTGGAACCCTCAAATGACATGGAGGAGTCTATCTGGGCACTGGGAACACCCCGAGAATTCACCCAGCACCTCCTTATACTAGGACAGGCAGACTGGCTGGATGTTCAAGCAGGAAGGACATTAGCACCCATGTCACAGGTGAGGAAGCTGCAGCCCAGGACGTGGCGATGGACTGCAGGGTGACCAAGCCACCCAGCTCCCCACTCGGGGCTCTCTCCATGGTACCCCTTTGCTTCCTGCCTCCTGTATTCTTAGCACCGTCTTAGCAACAGACAGCTGACAGTGCCGGCCTCCTGCAATTGTCGCTCTGGAGGTAACAGATCATTGAGACAGACTCTGACACTTCCGAGCAAGGCAGAGGAAGGCCCATAGCAACGGCAGCCCTTGTTTGCTCTGGGAGATAGTACTGCTAAGGGCTGACTGAAGCATGCTCCAATCTTTTGTCAAAATGTATGTATTTCTGATCTCTTAACCAGGCCTGGATATTTAGAGATAAGATTGGATATGTGCAGGAGCTTTGGTAACTAGATCAGCAAGTGTCCTGTGGGAGGGAAGTGGGCCTGCCACTAAATGTCACCAGACAGAGCACCCATCCCCTCAGGACCCAGATGCCTGCTCCGAGCCTGTGCCTCTCACGTGGGCTATTGGAGGAGAAGGCGGATCAGCACAGCCTTGCTCGAATGTAATTTTGCAAAATGTATCAGAGGCTTGGAAATGTGCATATCCTGTTGCCCCTCCATTTTGCTTTTAGGTAACTCTCTCAAAGGAATTATTAGAATCAGGCTCTCCTGACAGAAAGAGAACCCAGGGGACCCTGAGAAGCTTCATAAACAGTCTTTTCCACCCAGGCATGAAGAATTTTTAAAACTAGCTTTTTCTGATTATAAATGTCTGCTTATTATAGAAAACTTGGAAAATGTGAAAAATATAAAGAGAGCAAACAAAAATATCATCACAATCCCACAGTCACTGGTGTATTTCCTTCCGGGGTTATTGGTTGGTTTTTTTCCATGAATGTGTAAACACAATGACAAATAGTGGGGAACAGACTGTCCAGTTTAACATCCTAATTTTAAACTATTTAACAGATCTCAAGCATTCCCAATGCTATTAATAAGTCTTCAGTAGCAACCCACAGGCCTATCACACCACATTATTTAGTCTTTTCTGATTGTTGGACATTGGCTTGTTCCCTGTATTTCACTATATGATACAGCACAGAGAGGCCTTTTGTACATAAATCTTCCTATCAACTATACGTCTACTTTATCAGCTCTGAGCTCCTCCGGGCCTCATGCACATTTGTGGTCCTGCCTTCTGCAGCTCCGGGGCCTGGTACGTGCCTGACACCTGTAGGCATTTGATGCTGTTGACTGAATGGCCCTCATTCACTGATGACTCACACATAATCCATTCCCTCTCCTTAAGTGAAAGAGAGTACGTGGCTCCGGCACGCTCACTAAAGACAGTGTTAGCTTTGATGAAGCTAATGACGACGGCCACTGAAATGCTCGGAGCACAGCAGGGGAGACTGATGAAAACAGACGGGTCCAGGCACCTGGCCCGGAGGAGGGTGCAGCAGTCTGCATCTCTTCTGGACCTGTGTTCATTAAATATTTCCAAAAACCAAATATTTCTAAGCCAAATGTCTGCTTACCCCTGACTGCACAAGGAAGTTTGCATATTTACATAGGAACACGAGCATTTGTTAATTGGTTTCTCTGCTGATATATACAAATGCTGTCGATTCCTGTGTCAACAGTTCTGCTTGGGGAAAAGTGGAGGAAGTATGACCAGGTGATAAAGTACTGGATCCAAGACACAGAACTTGCTTCCATCATGCCCAAGGAACTTACAGCGGACAGTGCCTCCATCCCTCCCTCCCTACCTTCTTCCCTCCCTCCTTCTCTCTCTCTCTCTCTCGCTCTCTCTCTCTCTCTCGCTCTCGCTTAATTTATATTATACTATCCTGCTTTCTTAAATGTGAAAACAGGCAGACAGGCCACATTCCCCAGTTTCAATGCTCTGAGTGGAGCGTTGTTTTGTGTGTGCTGTTGCTGGAGACGACTGTAGCCTCAATTAACTGCACTGTAGGGAAGAAGAGGTTGCCAACCCGGCTCTTCCTGGTCTCCTCCCTGAGGCTCAGCTCACCTCCAAGCTTCAAAGTTCATTTGTCTGTTCTTCACAGTGGACACCGTGTGTCCCTTCATGGGGCATTTACTCAGGGCCAGGCACTGTGCTGGCTGCCCGGGAGATAAAGGCCAGTCCCTTTGCTTGAGGGATCTATAGCCAGATGGAAAAACAGAGACACCCTTTCTTCTTTCCAATTCTAAGACTCCCTAAGTGCCCGACAGAGACATTGCGAAGTACTCTGGACATGCAGACAGTGAGACAAGTGAGTGGGAGAAGATTTTCAGAGAAGATAAACTTAGAAAGTGCACAGGGATTCAGTAGGCATCAATCTGGGCAAAGTGTGGCATGTTTGAGGAACAGAAAATAAGGAGTCTGGTGGACTGGAGTGGGGGGTAGAACAGAAGATGGAAGGGTCAGCTAGAAATGGACCATGAATGGCTGAGGGCCATGTAAAAGCATTGGGACGCCATCTCGTAGATGGCAGGAGCCACCAACTGAGAGAATCAAGATCAAATATGTGACTGAAGTAGAGAAGGGACCACTGGACAGCAAGATTGGAGGCAGAGATACCACTGAGGGAGGTTCTTACAAGAGTCCAAAGGAACAAATGAATGAGATGGACCGTGATGGAAAATCCAGTAGGAATCCAAGAGAAGGGTGACATTTTGCTTTGGACTTGCATTTCAGGTGTGTGTGGGACACCCAAGTGGTGATATCCACTGGCAAGTAGACAAAGTTTGGATGAGGTACCATTTGGGACCTGTCAACTTGTAAGTGGCAGCTGAAGCCCCAGGAACATAATGCAATTGTTCATGGAAGGTGTGTCGAGTGGGACACAAAAGCTCAGGCAGAACCAGAAAAGTCCTGACATCTGAGGGATGAAGGAGCCTGAGAAGGAGCCGCTAGAGTTAGGAGAACAAGGCTGGAATCATGTCATGAAAGCTAATGGAAGAAGGAATTTCAGGGACACGATGTCAAGAAAGAAATGCTGCAAAGATCAAGTGGGGTGAGGCCCCAAACTGTGTAGCGATTAGCATGCCATTCATGATTTTACAGAGAGCATCTTCAGCTGCTGTGGATGTCAAAACGCCCATCAGTTGAGAAAGAAAGAGGAGGTGAGAGAGTGATGGCCATGAGTGTAGGATGCTCTCAGAGGAGCTTGGCTTTGAAGGGAAGAAGATCCAAAAAGGATCTTGGCAAAGTAACGAAAAGGGTTTTTCTAATGTGGACGTCACCAAGTTTGTAGGTTGGAACCACAGAGCCTGCGGAGCAAGAGCATGAAGAAGACTTGGAGGATGCTGAGCTGGGAGACTGGAGAAATGTGATGTTATTCATTACGGGATAAACTCTCCCGAAAGGAGTCATCCTCACGTGCTTTGGATTTGTCACCCTCCTGCAGGTTCATATATGTTGACACTCCCCAGTCCTGAGCTTTGGGTCAGTTCAGGCGAGGCAAGAGGGAGGAGGAGGCCCAGGGCCCCTTGGAGAAGCTGCCTGGCAAGGCTCAAGCCCTGACATTCTGAGACAAGCGAGCATCACGGAATGCAGCGCTGGACACAGGCCCGAGTGCTGGAGCCTGGCATGGCGAGCTGGCAATAGTGTGACGTGGGTCTCTGAGCCAGCACATCCCGCATAGCATCTCAACATTTTGAACATTTATGGCTTGTTAACCAGCACGATGTGTCTGTGGGTAATAATTCAGACTGATGAGACTGTTGTCTGGCTTCTAATAACCAATTGCACAGCTCGGACGTGGCTAATGCTAACTTAAATGACTAAGTTAACTAACTGAGCCATGGAATCAAGCTCTGGCCTGGGTATGCCAGGCCAGAAAAATTGGGACAGTTCTCACGAAAATGTGACTATGAATTTAATAAGAATCAGGCAACCCCCATCACATACTGGGAATTCTACTCATTGGTCCTGATGCTGCCTCTGCCGGCAAGAGCTTCTGCTTCATTCCATGGAGAGGTTGAAGGGCTACAAAGTTACTCTATTTCTCATGAAGATAAACCATAGACTCTTCTAAAAGAACACAGATTCCTGAAAATATTCTTGTCCAAACTCCCCGCCTGACCAATTATAGAAACTGAGTTAGTGGCTTCCAGACCTTTCTCAGTGAGCTGGTGACATGGAACCCATTGAACAATGAGAAGACAGCTACTGTGATGTGACAAGGCCTCTGTGATGTCCAGTCACTCCTTCTAGACAAGCGTCAGTCAGTCAACAGATCGAACCCTGAGGGGCTCGGAACTGGACCCAGAGCTCTCATAACTTCTGGGCTGGAGGGCAGGCCTGGGCAATGTGTTGTGCGGAGGGGATCTGGGCAGCAGAGGAGGCCTGATGAGGACATGGGTGGGCACAGTATACGCCCCATCACCAAGGTGCCCTACACAGCCTCCTCATCCGCCAAGCTCCTGCTTTCTCAGGACTCAGTGCTGGTGAGTGAGAGCAGCCTCCCTATGGCAAGCTGAACCAAAAGGCTGTGGAAATGGCCTTAGAGCCTCAAACTCCTTAAGCAAACAGGGGACAATTACCTGGCAGCCCACACACTGCCTGCCGGCGCAGGGTTCAGTGCAGGAAACCCACAGAGATAAGCTCAGGAACAAGCGTGTTGACCCATTCCAGGGCAGTGCACGGGGATCTAGCTGGGCTGGTGTCGGACTCCAAGAGAGGGACCCCGGAGCTTGGGTTTTTGTGATTAGGGAAGCACCAGCCCCTCTCCTGATGAGACCGGGACTCGGGATCCGATCATAGTGTGGCGTGGCAGAACTCTAGCCATTTGCCCAGCTCTTCCAGCTCGGCATTCATAGTTGGGGAGCAGCAGCCCCACTCTGGCATGGTCAAGGGTTAGGGTCCCAGCCTGTGACATGACAGTGTTCCACTGAGATTGATTGTCTTCAGGGTTCAGCTGGAGCCAGCTTCCTTGGAGCTCTGCAGGGGACCAGCTTCTCTGTGAAGCCAGCCTGCAGAGAATTCCTAAACCGGGAATCAGCTGAATACATCAGTTATCACGCTCCAACCCCTTCTCCTCACTGCAGCCAAAGGTAGCTTTCCTAACCTCACACATAACCATGGCACCCCTGCTAAGACCTCGTGGTGTCTTCCCCTGACGAGCATGAGACAGTCAAACTGCTCAGTCTGGGACGCAAGGCCTGCCACACCCGGTCTCACCTCTCCATCCAGGCTCGCCCTCGGGGCCCCCCTCTCTAAATGCACTGGCTCTGCTACCTCCCACTGTTGCTCACTGCAATGGGAGCCTTTTCCCATCCTGCTCATCTGGTGAAGTTGCAGACACGTCCTCCCGAACGCCCTCCTGGAGAACGACTGGGTCCTCCTCCACGCCCTGACTCCCAGACTGCACTGATTGCACATGGTACTTGTTTTCACACCTGACCGTCTGCAGGTGTCTCGGTCATGCCATCTGCAGAGAAAGTGCCAATGAATATGGAGGAAGTGCACCAGCTGCATACACCCTCCCCAGAGCTCAGGTTCCAGATCTTCCTGCCCTGCCCACAGCCACAGGCCCCAGACCTCATAGATGGTGAAACACACACCATCTTACATAAACCACGATATATGTAACCGTTTTAAAGCTACGCACTGGAAAAAAGGTGGTGAGGCCATTACCTCTGAATGGTTAAATATGCTGATGAGAAACCTCAGTGTTCCCTCCACTAGGATGTGACTGAGACCCACCACCAACGGCAGGGCGCTGACGGGGACCTGAGGGACTGGTGCTCACACTTGCCAGTTACAGGACAAGTCCCCACTTGCTCCGGGTGCATGGGCTGAAGAGACGGGTCTGTAAAAGAAAAGGTAGGAAAGGGAGGTCTCTCCTTGGGTAACCGTTTGCAGATCACCCCCCCCCAACCCCACCCCCACCCTTTACCCCACCCCACTCCCGCACCTCAAAGTCATAAAATTCAGAAAGGGCTGCAAATGACATTCACAAGGTGGCAACAGGCTGCTGGCCATCACAAAGGGCACTATCTGGGCAGGGAGATATGGCTATCGGCATTTTCACTAGTGAGTTGAAGTTCTTTGTTCTGAATGCACACCCT
Source organism: Tapirus indicus (assembly GCA_031878705.1). Classification (NCBI taxonomy): domain Eukaryota; kingdom Metazoa; phylum Chordata; class Mammalia; order Perissodactyla; family Tapiridae; genus Tapirus; species Tapirus indicus. The sequence goes on from CM062921.1 coordinate 81,757,129, forward strand.
ATTTTCAGTATGGTTTCCTTGGCAGTCAAAAGAATGACTAATCAAATGCCCCCATTAACAGCTTTATGAATGAAAGGAAATGTATTTCAAGAGATCTTTGTGCTGGCACCTGGGTGCACTGATAAACTGTTTTCAGAGTCTGATGAGAATCAGTTTCAAGTAAAAGGTGACATTTAAACAACTAGGAACCTCAAGGGCCACGATTACACAGGCACCCTCCTGCTCTATGGTTCTTTGGCAAGCTCACCCTGCAGATGCCTGCCCAGCGGCCCAAGGTGGGGAGTGACGGGCTGCCGTCGGGTAAGATGGCATCTTAACACGCTCTGCACACCTTTCTCGGTGTCTTCTCGGGACCCAGGAGCCCCAGTCTTGTCCACATGTGTGTATCTGCAGCAGTTGTAAAATGTGTCAGAACTTCGAAGAAACACTTTGGGGAGAAGCGCCACCACCAGACCAGGCCAGGCCAAGGGCCTCGTCAATAAAGGGTGTCTGTCCAAGTCAGCACTTCCCACTTTAAGACAGAGACAACAGCTATGCTCATTCCTCCACCCACCCCCACCATCTCTCGGCAGGGTGTCAGACTCAAAGGTTTCTTCTTTGAGGAACTTTGAGGTCTTTTCAGCATTTTTTCAGGCATATTGTATCACTGCAAAGTCACAGCCACAACTCCCAACTTCCAGCCAAGGAGCTTGACCTTGAAGCTGTCCTTGATCCTCTATAGAAGTGAGGCCACAAAGCACAGGTGAAAAGCAATTGACCTGGTGTCATCTCCGGGCTCAGCTATTTCTGGGAAAAAAGCTCCTGTGCCTGGCTCACTTGACCCTGTCCACCAGGGCCTCCTTGCTGCCATCTGCCCCACCCCGTGTCCCAGGACCCCAAATTGTTTGATGACCTAGGTGTCCTGTCACCAGATTCAGCTCTGGGAAACTGGAATTCCATTGGCCCATGCCCAGCTCTAGATCAGCCCAAACCCCAGTCTAGCCATATAACAGCCCTGCCCCTCAGCATGGCTTGGTCAGGCCTTGGTCAAAATTCTCCCTAGAGCTCCAGACTCAAGTATCTGACCATCCATCTGCACACCCAAGAGTTCCTCAAACACAATACATCCAAAGATAAACTACTCCTTCCCCAAAAACCCTGCTCCATCTCTCTAAATGGACTGGACATACACCTACTCTCCCAAGTCTGGAATTTGGGAATCTTCCTTCTCTCTCTCACACCCAAGTCATCCTGTCCATTCGACACCTAAATATCTTTCTAATCCATTCTCTCATCTCCAAGCTTACTTCTGCTTTTGCGTTTTTGCCTGCCTGGCGTCACTTTCTTTGGGTGACTACCTCTGTCCCCTGTGATGATAATCCTGTCACATCCATGTGATTCAAGTGGGGCTAACCCCACCACCCTGATCCAGGGACCCAGGCCAGTTCCAGCAACTTGGCCTTGGTCATCGGTTCAGAACTGAGCTATCAGAGTCCTCCCCGGAGTTCTGACTGGGCATGGAGAGAAAGCTATGCTCCTTCTCCCTGGGCTCGTGAGGACCAAGGTAAGGTGGGAGCTGTAGAGTGTGTAGATAGTGTGAAGTCATGAAGAGACCAGCACAATTAAGAGATTAGAGCAAGTGGTGGAGACAAGGGGGCAAGGAAAGGAGGGTCCTGATGTCATTGTTTGAACCCCTAATTCCAGCCTAAGGCCAGAGAATTTCCTTTGGACAGCCCCTCTACGTGAGTCTATAAATTCCCTCTTTCATCATAACCGGTTTGAGTTGGGGTCTGTCTCCAATAACTGAGCACCTCATTGACACAGTAGCTCACCTGGATGGGTTCCCCTGCCTCCAATCTCACCTCCTGTAATAGTTTTCTAGGGCTGCCATAACAAAGTATCACAGACTAAGTGGCTTACACAACAGAAATGTATTGTCTCAAAGTTCTGGAGGCTGCAAGTCCAAGATCAAGGTGTGGGCAGGGTTGGTTCCTCCTGAGGGCTATGGGGAGAATCTGTCCCTCTACGTGTGTGTGTTTGCCCCTCCCCTGGCTTGTGTCTTTGGCCTTCCTTGACTTGTAGAAGCATCACCCAGATCTCTGCCTCCACCTTCACGTGGCATTCTCCCTGTGTGTGTGAGCCTCTGGGTGAGAACTTCTTTTTATAAGGACACTGATCATGTCGGATTGTGGCCCACCATAATCCAGCCTGACTTCATCTTAACTAATCACAGCTGCAACACCCCTACTTCCAAATAAGGTCACATTCTGAGATACTGGGGGTTATGACCCCAACATGCGAATTTGAGGGGGGAACATAATTCAACCCAGAACATCTCCCATCGCAATTCCAGCGCTGCCCCACATCGGAGGCCGCTTATGCCCTAGGTCAGATCTTTTCATCCTTGCCTGCCTCTTGGTCCAGGGCTGCTGCAGCATCCAGCTCTGCCAGGATCCGACTCCCAACAGGTATGACCTGTTGCCGCCTCACCTCATACCTTCATGCCTCTCCCCGGAGCTGCTCTGTTCATGCAAAGGTGTGTTCAGTGTCCATGAGTGCACAATTCCGTGGGGCAGACCTTTAACAAGTAGAATACAGGAGCCAGTGGGTATAAATTCTTACTTCTTTCTCCCTCTAGACAGACCGTCCTGGGACAGTTATACAAAAGATCGAGTAATCAGCTGCCTCTTAAAAGCAGCCAGCTCAATAACACATCTTTGAATTGGCTCTCTCTCCTTCCCTGTCTATTGCCCGTGTCCCTCACTCTCTTGCCTGGGATTGCATTCTCTAATAAAGGGAAAGCCCGTAAGGCTTTGCCTCAGCTTCTGCTTTTAGGGGAACCCAGGCCAAATCAGTCACAGTGTTCTCTCTAAATTTAATCTGACCATGCCATTCCCCTGCTTAAAACCCTTCAGTGCCTCTCCATTGCCCATAAAATACAAACTCTTGGGCCAGCCTGGTGGCATAGTGGTTAAGTTCACATGCTCCACTTGAGCAGCCCAGGGTTTGCAGATTTGGATCCCAGGCACAGACCTATACACCACTCATCAAGCCATGCTGTGGTGGTGTCCCACATATAAAGTAGAGGAAGATGCGCATGGATGGTAGCCCAGGGCCAATCTTCCTCAGCAAAAAAAGAAAGAAAGAAAGAAAAGAAAAAACCTCTCTAGCTAAAAGCTGGAAGGCAACTTAAAGGTCACCTGGTCAGCCTTCTCTTGTGCTGCAACCAACCAGGTCACAGACTTTGGAATCCATCAGATTGGGTTTCATATCAGGCTCTTTTTGAAAACTTGAATGAAGTTCTTCACCTCTCTAAGCCTCAGTTTCTTCATCCACCCAATCTCGGGGCCGAGGGGAGGCTGTGTATGTAAAGTGAAGCCCAGTGTTTGGGACACTAAATACATAGCAGCCAGAATTATTACAGGTGCGGAGTCAGACACCAAAAGGCAAAGCTGCTCAGGGTCACACAGTCAGCTAACAACAGCTGTGAAACCCGGGACCAAAATCCTACAAAATAAATGCCTGCACTCCAAAAATAAGAGGTTGAAGTATCATTCCCCCCATTCAACTACAAAAATGTTTAAATGTATTTACTCTACAGATATCTCTTCGGCACTTCCCCTGTGCAGGCACTCCTCTAAGAGCTAGACAGTGAATTACACATACATGGTCCCTGCCTTCATGGGGTCTACATTCCAATGAGGGAGAGAGACACTCAACAGTGAGGTAAGTAAATGTTCATAAGCATGTCACTGGGTGCTAAGTCCTATGGCATAAAGTAGGAATGTGGAGTGAGGGGGCTGCATTGTTATAGCGTGGTTGAGGAAGTAATCTTCTGACAAAGGCTGACTTAAGGTAAAAGGAGCAAAGAAGCAAAAATATTGATGCCAGGGGTAGTATTGCAAGCAGCCAGAGTGGGAAGTACAAAGGCTGAGGTAGGAGCAATCTCAGAGTGTTCCAGAGACAGCAGAGAGGTCAGCACTGCTGAAGCGGGGTAGGCAAGGAGAAGGCCATGGACTGTGAACTTTGCTCTGAGGGTGACAGAGAACCAATGAAGGGCTTTGAAAAGAAGTGTAGAGGGATCCGACTTGGGCTTCAAAGTGTCACTCTGAGAGAAACCAGAGAGGAGGCTACTGCAATAATCTTGGTAGAGATGATGGTGGCTTAGACCAGGCGGCAGAGCCAGGGGAGGTGAGAAGTGATCATTCTGAATACATTTTGAAGGCAGAGCTCACAGAACCTGCTGATGAATTGGATGTGGGGAATGAACAGAAGGCTGATCCCAAAGACTGTGGCCTAAGCAAATGAAAAGAGGGAGTTGCCACTTAATGAAAGGAGAGATTGAGGAAGAAGAGGTGGGGAGGCAAATCAGGAGTCTGCTTTTGAACATGACAAGTTTGAGATGCCAACTGCATGTCCAATGAACACAAAGCAGTGGCTGGATATACAAATCCAGAGAGCAGGGAGAAGTCCACTGGAGATTCACGTTTGGGAGCATTAGACATTTAAACATTTGGTGATGTTGAAAGCCAGAAGACAGGGATGAGCCCACCTTCCCATCCTGGGAAGGAGAGCAGATGGGCCTGCATAGCTCCCTGGGGACATGCCAACGATCTGAGGTCAGGGAGACAAGAGTCCAGGAAAGGAGCCTGAGAGGGAGCACCCAGAGAGGCAGGAGAGAACCACAAGCATAGTGTCCTGAAAAAGCCACATGCAGAAAGAGTTTCAAGAAGGGATTGACCAACTGCCAACTGGTTGGTCACATAAGATGAAACTGAGAACTGGCCATGGGATTTGGCAATATAGAGTTCACTGGTGACCTTGGCAAGAGCTATTTGGATGGACAGATGAGTATAAAAGAGCACGGGAGGAGAGGAAGCAGAGACTTCGAGATTTAGACAAGGCTTTGGAGGAGTTTTGTGTAAAGGGGAGCCCAGCAAACTGACAATGCTGGAGTGAGGCTCATGAGTAGGTGAGAGGGGACGGGACCCAGTGAACATGGAAGTCTTTTCATTAATGTAATTTCTCGCCAGTGGCCAGGGTACAGTGAAGCAGGCACTATTCAGGGAGTGTAAATCGTTCCAGCCGCTTTGGAAATCAGTTTCGCAGTACCCATCAAGAGCCTTGAAAAACGTCCACACCCTTTGACCCACTCGTTCCACTTCTGGAAATCTCTCCTAAGGAAATAATTCCAAAAACAGAAAAAAGTCCTCTGCATAGACATTTATCACAGAACTATTTATAATAGGTCTAGAAACATCTAAATATAGCACAATTGATGATGATTAAGGATGCAGGATGGCCCTAGTGACTCCCTGAGAATAGGGACAGTGTCTATTTTATTTACCACTTATCCCCAGCACCGAACACGTGTCTGACATATTTGTTGGATGAATGAATAAAAAGTCTTATAAGGCTAAGCAAAAAAAGATTTTAAATAATCCTTAAATATTGTATATAAATATGCATACACTCAGAGTATGATCTCAACCATGTTAAAAAAAATAAAACTTAACACTATATATATATATATATATATATATATATATATATATAAACAAAAGAAATGATTACCCAAAATGTAAACAGTGATTATCTCCAGGTGGTGGACCATCATTTCCTTTCTCATTTTATTTTTGTATATTTTGCATATTTTCAAGAATGACTATGATTACTTTTATAATGCGAAAAAAACAAGTCAAGGTCATTTCTTGAAAGAGGAAGGCCTAGAGTTAGACAGGACCTAAGGCCACACCACCAGGGTTCGACAGGGTTTTGCCCCCTCTAAGGGTTCCCAGGCAGTCCTCATGCGTCTGAGTCTCCAATTCCAGCCATGGTGCCCCTCTGAAGATGGACTCCTCCCACTACCGGAGAGGAGGGACTGCTCCATCAGCTGGGCCAGCGAAGGCTCCTCCAGGAGCTGAAGAGAGATACTGTTTAGAGGTACCAGCTTGCACTGGAGCATTTCTAAACTCTTAATCAGCTGTCAAAAATGATATACAGCAACATGGAAAACTGTTGATGGTATAGTTTTCAGTGAAATGGAGCAGAATATAGAGGGGCATGTTACTAAGAATGTAACTATGCACACTGTTCATTTGGCAAATATTTATTGAAGTAACAAAAAGGCTTCACAAAAAATATGTCTACATGTGGCCAGAGATGACACAAACAATGAAAACTGTATCTACCTTTTCAGCAATACCATTTTAAGGCCACAGCTCCAGAACTAGGATTCCTAAAGCTCTACCCAAGATCCCACAGGAGGTGTCTACAGGCACGCACTGAGGGGCTCCAGGCTGCAGGGCAATCTGTTTCCTAGAGCAGAGCTTCTCAAACTTGAATGTGTGCACCATTAACTTGGAGATCCCAATAAAATGTGGATTCCGATTCAGTAGATCTGGGGTGGGAACAGAGATTCTGCAAGTCTAACAAGCTCCAGGTGATGCTGAGGCTGCTGGGCTTCTGAGCACACTTTAGTGGCAAGTTCCTAGGGTGCTGGATAACCAGGCAACCCTAAGGGTCATTAGGAACTGGAAACAGGAGATAGCCATCCAAGCAGGCTGTATCGAACCAAGCAAGGTGAGGAGAGCACAGAAGATGCTCAGCAAGGCTTCTACCCACCAACCCAATTCCCAATGCCAAGCACTTTCACTAAATGCCCAGCCTGGTCCCCCAGTCTTCAAGCATGCCGGCACCCTAAAGCACCTTTGTCCTCAAGCATCTTGGCACCACTAAGATGACTGATGGGAAACAAACTCCAGGCAATTGCATGGGATCTGGAGGGGCCTGAGGTCCCCAATTCCTTGGGGATCTTGGTCAATGACATCTTGCTGGAATGGGCCCCAGGGTCTGGGCTTTGCTGGCAGGTGGTTACCTGGAGCAGCCAGCAGCAGATGGCATCACAGGACAAGTGCAAGCTGCATCCAGGAGAGTGGCTCAAGAATCTGTCCAAAAAAACCAGGATACAGGTGAACCAAGGAACAGAATGGGAGGTGATCAAAACCTGGGACAAAACAAACAGCTCCAGGAAGAGAGCTGGTGGCTCAAAGAGCACTCGGCTTGGGTGTCAGCTGCCCAGGTTCTTGGTCAGCGGCCAGGCCAGAGAGATGGTCACATGTAGCTGTTCAATCTCCTGCTGCCTGGCCATTTGCCAGATCCCCTGTAGAGCCAGTCCTAGGAGCCTCACGGTGAGGCCTCTCAAGGGCTCCAGAAACCTGAACACCCTGCCCTGGGAGGCAATGGTGGGTCCAACCAGTGTCCACTCTGCTGGAGGATGGGTGGGTCTGAGCAGGAAGAGCCATCCAAGGTGGCCCACAAGCAATCCTGACGTTTCCTTCCCTGCAAGGACAAGCTGTCTGGTCCACACAAGAAGAAGCCTTGGACCTGGCTCAGCATCCAGAAGACTGGGCCATGACCTCCATGAGTGAGACAGCCATGCTCATCAGAGTCTTTTCTCTATTTTTCCTGGCTTGCTAGAGGAAGGAAGACCCCCTGTTCCTTTCAGCCAGCACCCCGTTAAGCCAGACTCCAGGAACTCCCTGACCCTGCCACTACCAAAGGCCCCTGGGAGGCCCAAAGTCCTGGGGAGGCTTTGGAAGAACCGTGACACATCCCCTGGGGGAGGTCAGCCCAGTGGCCAGAGCATTGAATGAAGAAAACGGGAGTCACGGCCTTGAGCACTGTAAGCCTCAGCAGTGGGTCAGCACTGGTGAGGGTCACAGAGTCCCTAGTCAGCTACCTTGTCAAGAGAGGTCCCAGGAGGCAAGGCAGGGCGGGCAAGAGAGGTGACTGCAGCAGCCTGAGCCCTCCCCACACTGGGCCATGGCCAAGGCGTCTGTCTTTGGCTGAGCACTCGGCAGGGGCACCTTTACCATGAGCCTACCATAGCAGACCTTTCTGGAGCCCTTTCCCTGTGGCAGGGCGTGTCCTAGGCACGGAGGACACAAGCTCTCTAACAATACAGATGTCATCCTCAAGGTGCTCATAATCTTATCAAGGGGAGATACTTGCAAGCTGATTTCCACACAAGGTGGCAGATGCAGTGAAAGAGAAAAAGGATGGAGTAGGATGTGACTCCTGGAATTCCCGCTGCACAGGGCTGCTTTTCCTACTGCAGAGGAGTGTGAGGACCCAAGGCCACGCGGTTCTGCTTTCTGCAGCTGGATGTGTGAATGACGTCACAGTCATCCCACTGTCTTGCTTCCATAGCATTCTTTACCACTTACAAGGCCTGTCGACAAACATCTTCTCTCACAGGGGGCAGGGCCTGACCAAGGTCCAGAGCTCTGACCCCACGTGCTCCTTCCCTCGCCCCACAGTGGCCTCTCAGTCTCACTGGTGGAAGTGAAACTCCTGGGTTCCCAGGCTGAGCATCTGTTGCTGAGTTACCAGAATGAACTCTGCCTGCTACAAGCAGACCATCTCCGGCTCTGGCATCTGCTCAAGCTGTAACACACCATGACCGGCAGAGTCCAGACTCAGAATTCTCCCAGGAACAAAGAGCTGAACCATCTGAATGCCAGGCTTCACAATGCAAATGGGCAAAAACAGGCTCTTGCCAGCCTATCTGGGCCCCAGAAAGCCGGTAATGACAGAGTGCCACCCTCAGCTTGCAGCATGCCCACTTAGCTAAGTGAAGGAGCCTGGCAATGAACATGGCAGAGAGAAGCCGTAGACCTGGCTACATGGGGTAGGACCTCCCACTGAGCCTCAGAGAGCCTTTGGACACTTCCGTTTGCACTGTGGACAGGGGCAGATGCTCGGACTCCTCCAAGGGGGCACTCTGCTGGCAAGTCAGCACCAGAGCCTTGACCTCCTTCTTGAAGTTGGTGTTGAGAAAGCCATAGATGAAGGGGTTGACACAGGTGGAAGCCATGGCGAGCAGGTGGCACACCAAGAAGATGAGGTTGCCATGACAGATTGGGATGGCCTCATGGTACCAGTCCTCCAGGCTATTGAACACATGCAGGGGCAGCCAGAGCACAGCAAAGGCAGCCACCATTGCCACGAGGATCCCATTGATCCGTTTCATCTGCCAAGCCTGCGAGCTGTAGGCACCCTTGCGAAACACCCGCCTCCGCTTCCGCAGGCGCTGGTAGATGCGCACATAGCAGAATAGGATGAAGGCCAGTGGGATGCAGTACTGGAAGAGTAGCAGGAAGGTGGTGTAGATGATGCGGTGGTGGTCCAATGGCCAGGACTCAGTACAGACCACCTTATCTGCCAGAAACTCCAAAGCCTTGGAATGGTTCTTGTGAAAGACACTCTTTAGAATGCTGTTGGCCAGGAAGGGCAAGGAGAGGAAGCAGGCAATAAGCCAGATGACCACAATCCCCAGGTAGGCCTGAGAGACACTGGGCTTCCAGCCTGTTGGGTTGATGATGAGTTGATGCCTCTCCAGGGCCACAAGGACAAGCGAGAGGATGGAGACCGTCACTGACATACACTGGATGAAGGCTGACATCTTGCAAAGGACCTCGCCAAAGACCCAGTAGTCCATGATGGTATAGACGGCTGTGAGCGGCTGGCAGATGAGACACATGAGGAAGTCAGAGAAGGCCAGGTTGGCAATGAGCAGGTTAGTCACATTGGCCTTCTCCTTCTGCCTAACAGTCACACACATCAGGCAGAGGTTGCCCAGGACCCCCACAATGGTCTCAATGCTGTAAGAGGTAACAATGAAGACCATCAGATCGATGGAATCCTGGCAGTGGTCAGAGAAGTTGTACGAGATGCCCTCTGACTTGCTCCTGTTTTGACCCTGTGAGGATCCCGGGAGCAGGAAGGCCAGGAAGTGAGAGATGTTCATGGTGCATGTGAGAAGATTCCAGGAGATTCAGTGATGATGCCTACAAAGCAAACAGACACACGGTACTCAGAGATCACGCCTCCTGTGTGAATCCAGGGAGGAACAGGGGCCAGGCAGAAAGGTTCGTGACTACTTCCATCCCAAGGCTGGGACCTGGAGGGCCTGAGACTCAGAGATGTAAAGCAACTTGCCCATAGTCACAAAGCTATCAAATAATGGGGCCCAGATACAAACCCAGGTCTGTCTGATGCCAGAACTTGTTCCAGAAATTCCCTTTACCTCAGGCTTCAAGGCTGTTTTGATGATAAAGAAATCCGGTTATTGTATGCAGACTCAGGGTCATAATTGTTTAGGGAGCATGGGTAGAAATCTCCTTGTCACATTTTATTCAAATAGAGACAGTAGCAAATGCCACCATGTGGTCGGGTCCTTCTATGACACCCCACACCTTTTAGGATAGAACCAAAACCTCAGGGCTTGACACACAGTGCACCTTCCTGGTCTCCGCCCCTACCGGCCCCACCAGCCTTGTTTCTCAGGTGACACATGGCAGAGTTGAAGACTGCCAGGTATGCAGAGACTGGGTCATCAGCACCTGCCCACCAATGCACACACACGACTGGCCAAGGTCATGGGATGCCTGCTGCCCTGCTATGGGCCCCTCCACGCCTATGCTCAAGTCACCTGAAACAGCTCGCAATTCCCACACACAGCCTGGTCCACACCTCCATGACCTGACACGGCCTGTACCTCTTCTTCTGGTGCCTCCTCAACACAAGGGACTCTGCAAAGACCAAACTGGAATTTGAACTCCAGAGCCTCCAGGTGGTAATGCCAATAACAGACATGTCAACGTGGAGAGCCACCACACCATCACACACACCTTGTGACCCACTTTCCTCACGAGTTCTCGCAGCGTCACTAACACCACAAGCAACTCCCAACCTTCGGGAAACGTCAGAATCATCCCAGAAGCACGTGGGAGTGCAGATCCCAGAACCTCGCACCAGGAGTGCAGGATGGCGCCCAGGAATCTGTATTTTCACAAGTGGTCCACGTGGTTCTGACGCGCGAGCTCCTGGAGCCCCATTTTGATAACACCATTCATAGAAGAATACCCTATTTCAGATATTCGTTAAGTCCCATTTAATGGTCATGTCTATTTGTGAACAAACATATGTTCTTCATGAGTCCTAAGTTAGAGGTTGTTTTTATAGAGTACGACCAAAATTAACCAAAGATCAGTAAAATCGATTTGTCAGCTGTCGTAAATGTCACTCACCTGCATTTGATCTGCCTTATAAAGATGAGTCGCATTTGGCCATTTACAAGATCGAGTCACAGATTCGACCAACAGTTTACAGTCTGGTTATTTTGGCTACCGAATACCAGAGGCAGGAGGATTTTTCTGGCACCACAGCCTTTTGGCAAAAAGGGCCATTTGGAACTGAACGTGACGAACGAGACACACCAAGGCCGAACATACGGTTCAGTATTTGAGTCCAAAAACAGCCAGAGCTGCATGAAACTGTGGTGGAAGCACTGTGCTCAGAAGCAGCAAACGGGACAGAAACGCAAGGCTCGGGCTGACCGTCAGCCAGGGTTGGTCAGTGGTGGGGAGCAACACCAGCACTTCCAAACTGACCAAGTGGAGCATACTCACAGCAGAGTCCCCGGATGGAGAGGGTTCCAGAAAAATCTTCACTGCTTCATTCATTCAATAAACATGTGCCAAGCCTGATGCTAGGGACAAGGGCTGCAAAGATGACTTACCCAGCCACATCCCTCCCAGACCAGAGGAACTGACCACCAGAAACGCAGATGAAACTCAAGGCCACATGGCTGTTGCCAAAACCAGTATGAACGGAATGCCTGTGAGCAGCGAGATCAGAGCAGGGAGCAGGAAGATGAGAGGTAGCATTGATCCAGGGCTCAAAGGTTGAGGAGGAGTCCAAATGGACAAGGTAGAGGAGGGAATGCAAGCTGCAGGGAACAGCATGTGCACAGTTCAGAGTAACTGGATCCCAAAGTGGGTGGAAGGGAGGGGTAAGTGATGAGGCTGGAGAAGTGGGCCAGACCAGGAGTGCTGAGTGAGCTGCTAAAAGCTGGCCAGCGAGCCCAAGTTCATTCCAGAAAGATCACTTGGATGTAGAGAATTGAGAGAGAGGGCCAAGACAGGAGGAGGGGGAGCGCTGCAGGCAGCATCCAGGATCTGCCTGGCTTGCAGCCCCCTTCTCGGAGAATCCACACAGAGTCAATACAAGGGATGGTCACAGGTGGGCCAGGACATCCCACGCCAGTCCCTGCTAACTAGACCACGTAGATGCTTGAGCCCAAATCAGCCCTTCCCAGCAGCTTCTGGGAACAGGGCAGAGGAGGGAAGTGCTGGGGCTGGAAGAGCAGCAATGTAGGAAGGAGGTCCTCGGGGGACCAGGAAAGGAGCAGAACCGCCAGCTGGCCCTTGCATCTTTCTGCAGAGCCACAGAGGCTGGGTGGGGCCAACCAGAAGGGGAATACTCCACAAGCCCCTGCCCTAGGAAGGCCCTCTGTGCACAGACACTGAGGATTTCCAGAAGCCAACTGCAGGGGCAAGGTGACAGTAATTCACACCCCTGAGCCCCAGGGGCACAGAGGCAGCGGGGAGAAGGCAGGGGCAGCATGCAGAGGGGACTCTGTTGGCATTGGGTCCCGCAGACACCCGGGAGGTCCAAACAGCCTGAGAGGCTGCACAGGGGAGGCGGATTGGGTTGGTTGAGCCCCTTGTAACCAGAGGAGCAGGAAAGGGAATTTGGAAGATTTGGAAGGGCAGGCAGGAGAGGGAATGTGGGAGCCCAGTGTTGGAGGAGAGAGCCCAAGCAGCGAGGGGGCTCACCTCGCTGTGGAGACCACACATTTTCCTGGAAGACAGAGGCAGAAGGGACATCAGCTTCCACTGAGCTCTGGGCGCATGGCGTCCCACTGCACGTTAAACCACACCACAGCCCTGCGCAGGAGGCATCGCTAGGCAGAACCATATGAAATTGCCAGTATCCAACCATTTTTGACATGCAAAGACGGCAAATTCATATGGTTTGATCTAACATCAGCCCCATTTTAAGAGGAGGACACTGAGGCCCAATTAGATGAAGGGACCTGCCCGGGGTCCCACAGTTAGTAAGTGACAGAGCTGAACTGGAACCCTGGGCAGTCTGACTTTGAAACCCCCAGCACCGCACCCTGCCAGACAGAGAGATTTGGAAAAGGAGGAAAGGGAAGTGGGGCCAGTGCCACAGCAGGAGGTGAGCTGGAGCAGGAGCCAGGGGAGTGGCAGTCAGGCTGGAGATGGACGTCCAAGGTCCCTGCCAGGGCCCCACGTGGCCCACTCACAGAGCCCACAGCCGGGTGAGCGCCTGGGAGTGCTGGGACGTGGCTCAGCCAGGTGAGAAGATGCCCCAGGTGGAGCGGCAGCTGCCCAGGGTGCTTTGGCTCAGAACCCCCACCTCCCTGGCAGCCCCGAGGATGGCCCAGCCTCTCCAGCCCTTGTCCCTCCCAAGCAGACCCAGGCCTGGAATCCCTAATGTAATGACACTCCTAGATAGAGTTCCCTCCTTCCCTGCACAGACCTCAGAGGCCTCCTCCCCGTGGAAGAGCACAGCTCCCCGGGGGAGACAGCTTGAAGGGTTATGACTGAGGAAGCATCTTCCCTTCAGTGTCCATCCCTCACCGCCTCCAGGAGTGCGGGTCTTCAGCTGGACCACCTTGGGGTGATCACATCCACTCTCTGGGGCTCTGAGCTGGGGCCGCACAGACGCCTTCAGGCCCTTCTGGATGATCTGGGTGCCCCGAAGGGACCCATCACCTAGACTGTCCCTCACTTCCCACTGCATACCTCGGAGATGCCCAGGGAGGACCAGGAGACCTCAGGTCCTCCAGGTACACCCCAGGGGGTGGCGACTGGGGTGGGAGGGGATTATTGTGCAAAATCCGTGAGATGGAGTCCCAGGATATAGTGCCCAGGCAGGTCTCAAGACGAGGTGGGAAGGCGGGCAGTCCGTGGCGCAGCAGCCTGCCTTCCCCGTGAGTCCGCGGAAAACGAACGAGGAACACAAGTCCCACCCGTCTCCCCCTGAGGTAAGAGCGGAGAAGCACGTCCGCTTTGTTGCCCGCAGTTTCAGCCGACAGCCCATGTCTCCCAGTGCCCGCAGCGCCCAGGCCCTTTCCCTTACCTCGTCCGCTCGCAGCCCGCAGGGCCGTCAGCGGCCCCCACGGTTCGGGTGAGGGCACGGAGGCCGCGGAGCCCAAGTCCACGCGAGGGGCCGGTGTCCCCCTCCCCGGCTGTGCGGCTCTGAGCCCCGGGCTCCGTGAAGCCCACCGGGCGCCCCCTCCCTCCCCAGGCGCCCGGAGTCGGCAGCGCGCGCGCGGCTTCCCGAGGGTCTTCAGACCCGGGCCCGGCCTCCTCCTGCGCCCCGGAGCCACGCGGCGCGGCGCGGGCCCGCCCGGCCTCACCTGCTCCGGCGGCCGCGGCGCTCTGTGCGCGCGGAGTGGAGCCGCCCTGCCCGCGCGCTCGCCCGCCGCTCGGCTCCCTCCCGCGCCGCCGCCCGCGCCCGCCCACGGGACGATCCGGCCCCCGCCCGGGGACCCCGGCGCCCCGCCTGGAGCCGCGACCGCGAGCACTCATTGCCCGCCCCGAGATGCAGCCTTGCGCGCGGGGATCCTCCAGGCCCACCCCGGCCCTGCGCGCCAGCGCACTGGAACTGCGCTGCTCGCTCTCTGAGCCTCAGTTTCCTCATCCATGAAATGGGCATAAGAAGACCTGCCTTTCATAAACTCACGAACATTAACTGCAGGCCTCCTATGAGCCTGGCTTTCCTGCTGGGCACACAGAGCTGAACAAGGCAGGTCCCTGGCCTTGCGTCGTCTTGGAACTCCCACCCTGAGGGGGGAAGACGGACAAGGGACAAGGACACAAGTATATAAGTTATGCGGAGAGTGAGATGCTGCGGGGAAATGGGTCAGCTTTAGATGGGTGGCCCAGGCAGAGGGCACAGCAAGTGCAAAGGCCCTGAGGCTGGAGGCGTTTGGCCACTGGACACCATGGGAGGGCAGTGTGGCTGGAGAATGTCAGCAAGAGGGCTTCCAGTGGTGCAAGTGAAACAGTGAGGGAGGGCCTCCAGGGTTGTTGCAACAAGAGTTAAGTGGGAAAGCACTTCTCTGTTGGTGCCCAGAGGACACAGGACTTGGCTGAAATGGAACACCATTTATTGTAAGGGCTGCTCCTATTTTGAATACACTAACATAATTTCCTCCCTCAAGGAGGCCACATGGTAAAGTCACTTAGGTGCTTGCAAGATCTCCCAAGAGTAACAGATCTGCTTCAAGGGCACTTCCTAAATATTGTACATGCACAGCTCTCCTATAAAACCTTCCGTGGCTCGAACTCATAGAAACAGAGTACAACAGTGATTACCAGGGACTGGAGGGTGAGGGAAATGGGGAGATACCAGTCAAAGGGTACAAACTCCCAGCTATAAGATTCACAAGTTCTGGGGATGTAATGTATAGCATGGTGATTATAGTTAACAACACTGTATTATATACTTGAAAGTTGCTGAGAGTAGATCTTAAATGTTCTCACCACAAAAAAGAAATGGTAATTATGTGACGGGATGGAGATATTAGCTAATGCTATGGTGCTAATCATTTTGCAATATATAAATGCATCAAATCAACACATTGTGCACATTAAACTTATGTAATGTTTTATGTCAATTATATCTCAATAAAGCTGAGAAAAAACCTTCTGTGGCTCCTTATGACCCATAAGACATGGCCCAGACCTCCCAGCCACACCGCACACACACTAAGTAACCCCAGAGGCAATATTCGTGGTGCTGTCTATGGAAATGGCCCCTTGAGTTATGGGCAGTGGCCCTTTCTAGAATGGCAGCTGCCATTTATGACACATGTGGACTCCACAGACATTACCCTATTTAGCCATCACAAGAGCTCCAAGAGGTGGGCATTTTTATTCCTGTTTTACTGATGAAGCCAAGTGAGTCTGGAAGATTGAGCAACTTCCCCGAAGTCAGCTAAGATACGCTCCGATCCAGCCTGCCAAAAGCCCGAGGTTCTGCTTGCCGTCCCCCAGGTTTTCACCTGCCGTTTCTTCTTTGGGGCCCACTCTCCTTCCTGCCTCGACTGCCGGGAAAACTGCTGCTCTTCCTTCACACCCCAGCTCCAGTGTCCCCTCTGCCATGACGCAGGCCTTCTGTGCCCTGCTGCAGAGGCAGGACGCACAGCCTGGTCGTATGTCTGCACGAGCATCCTCATCTTCCTACTGTCTGCATCTAGGGTACCATTCTTGTCTCTGCCCCCGGAGTCCACACACAGTGGTGGCCCTAATCATAATGGCGGCCTCTCGGAGTCTAAAGTGGAGAATATTTCCTGTCCAGAAACCACTCAACTATAGACACCTGTTCTCTGCATGGACGAGAACTCAGACACCATCACCTCCTCCTCGTGGGGCAGCCTGTGCCACCTGCAGCCTCTGCAGCCTTGCTGGTGACCCTTTGAGGCAGGATGCCACTTGGATATGTTGGGAACAACTGCCCAGCCTGGGCCCTAGTCCCATGTGTCAGAGAACAGCCGAGGAGCTGAGAGGGCAGTGAAAGTGGTGGATGGCTCCCATGCCAGGCAGAAGCACCTGCTCTTATTCCATCCTCACACCCATCTGGTATGATCATCTCATTTCACAGGCGAGAAAACTGAGGCTGGAAGAAGTGGAGTGACTTGTCTTAGTCACCCAAATTGTAGATGGCGGGGCTGGGATTTGAGCCCAAAGTCCAAGCTCTTTCTCCAGCACCATCGCGCCCCTGAGAGGGGTAGGGAGCTCCTCGGAGCAAACATTCCTAGTTAAACCAGCACAGCAGCAGCTGGCTGTCAGACCCTTTGAGTCTGCTAGGGAAGGGAACAGCACCCCCTAGTGGCCGCAGAGCCCTGCACGGAGCATAGCAGGAACACCCGAAGCTCCTCGAGAAAGCAGGCCCGTGAACAAGAACCTGGGAGCTGTACTTTCCCACTCGCTGGCATCCAGGGCCAGGACTCCAGTCTGGGAGGTCCTGCCAGTTGGCCGGGCTGCATTCCACAGTCTCTGGGGAGGGGGCTCAACAGGGTTTTCCCTGCGCCATAAAAGTGGCGGCTTTGTCTGACCTCCTAGACATTGACCCTCTTTAATAGCTTAGTGACAGGCCTCACTTCCTGCCCCCTTAGGAATGTTCCATGTGAATCACCTTGGAGTCAAATGGGAGCACTAATCACTCAGGTGTCTTCAGCCCTCGACAGCTCGCAGTTTGACCTCTCAGTCCGCGGCAAGGTCAGTGTTCTCCTTGGTCTGCTGAGAAAGCTGAGGGTCAGGAAGGGGAGATGGACCCTTCGCTGTTACTTTCGCCACCTTGAGAGCCAGTGTGGTGAGTGGTCACGAGCTGGGCATGGAAGCCAATTCGCCAAGTCTCAGATTCTCTTCTGTAAGATGGAGCTAAGAATAAAATCCACCCTCAAAGGCTGCTATGAGGAGAAATGATGAGATGCGAACGGTTCCAAGCACAGTCCCCGGCAGGAAACACACCCGGGACATCTGCGGCTGCTGCTCTCATTCCGTGTCCTGTGTCCTGTGTGCTTGCCACCTCCCTGAGGCTCCCTCCACAGCCAATGAGCAGCCCCTATCTATTCTAGTTTGAAACCTCTCCATCTGCCCGGCAGGACCCACACCTCTCACCTGAACTGGTCCAACACACTCCTAACAGGCCCCACGCGCTCAGCCACACTGAGCTTCTAAAATCAGTCTGACTCTGTTTCTCCTTTAGCCCTTCTAGGGTGCCTCCCCCAGATCCTTCTCCACTTAAACGCTTTATTTTTAGGGAATATCAGTGCACTTCACATACCCAGGCTTGTGTCGATGTTGCTTCTACAGCCTGGACTCACTGAGCTCATTTCTCCTGGGCAGCCGTCCTGCTTTTTTCCTGGAAGACCCTTAGCAAAGGGAAGTCTCATCAGCCATCCAGGAAAATCAGCTTATTTTCCCATTCTTACGAACAGAGTCCCATACATTTAGAAATCAACAGCACAAAAGAGATAGGTCAAGATAAACAAAATAATTGACCTCAAAAGAAACTGAAATAACTCGGGATAGAACTTTAAGAGAGCAAAAACTTCCTTTAATCCCTAAAGAGATTAACAAATTTGCTGAGTCCAAAAAACAAGACCAAGAAAGAAGTCTTGAAAATTAAATATATGATTACTGAAATTGAAAAACATTTTATTGGAAGGGATGGGAGAACAAGGGAACGAAATGTCTCATAATGTAGAGCAAAAACACAAAAATGTGGAAAACAGGAGCAAAAATAAGAGACATAGATGATTAATGCAAATGATCCATCATGTGATTAATAAAATTTCCAGGAAGGGAGAACCAAGAAAATGAAAGGTAGCATATCACTCAGCCTAAGCAGGGAGCAGGATTCATCCCCAGAGAATCAAATGAAGAGATGTTAATGGAAAGGTAACTTTCAGAGGTGTGGGCAGGGTTAAGGGAAAACACAAGAACTGGTGAGGCACCCAGAGACTAGCAGAAGCAGTTACCACCCTGCAGCTAAAGGAACCAGGGGACAAAACCATGTCATCAGAGCCAGGGGACTGTGGAGAAAGGGCCATCCAATGAGCTGCTATAGGCGAGGCATGCGACCAACACCGGACACAGCATTGAAACAAGGGGAAGTAGGGAGGAAGTGTACCCACCTCTCCTTCACTTCCAGGCTCCTGTGCGTTCCTGCCATTGACCAAATCCACCTGGAATCCAGCCAGCAAGGATCATCCTGCCTCCCTGGGCCTAGAGAAGGGCAGAGAACAATGGTGGAGAATGGATCTGCGTGGGGAATAAACAGAAAGCAGCCAGCACAAGGAATGAACAATAATAAAAGAAAATTTCCCGGAGATGTAGATTGAAAGGATCCCCTGGGTGCTGCTCCACACCTAGACAAGCCACTGTAAAACTTCAGAGCACCAAGGATAAAGAGAAGATTCTAAAATGCTCCACAGGGAGGAAAATGTTGCTAACAAAAAAAAGGATAATTGACCATTATCATTCTTTTTTTTTTTTTATCCAGCAGAATGAGTTTATTCAAGAATGGCAAAGAATTGCAACCGAGGACAAGCAGCTGTTGCGAACCATGTGCAAATGAGAAGAAAACTTTCTTTTATGAAGATGGGAGGCGCTGTTGTAAATGAAGAGTCCATTGAAAGAGACTGGGAGTTCGAAGTGTAGTAGCCTTTCTTTCTTTTTTTAATTTAATTATTTTATTGAGGTCATATTGGTTTAGAACGTTGTATAATTTCAGGTGTACATTATTATATATCACCCCCAATAGTCTAGTTTTTATCCGTCACCATATATATGTGCCCCTTTATCCCTTTCACCCTCCCCCTCTTGTCCCCTCTGGTGACCACTGATCTGTTCTCCTTGTTCATGACTTATCTTCCATGATTTCCATGAGACAATCATACAGTGTTCTCTTTCTCTGGCTTATTTCACTTAACATGAGACCCTCAAGGTCCATCCACGTTGTTGCAAATGGCACGATTTTGTCTTTTTTTATGGCTGAGTAGTATTCCATTGTATGTATATACCACATCTTCTTTATCCATTCATCAGTTAATGGGCACTTGGGTTGCTTCCAAGTCTCAGCTATTGTGAGTAATGCTACAGTGAACATAGGGGCATAAATCTCTTTGGATGGTTGATTTCATGTTCTTTGGATAAATACCCAGTAGTGGGATTGCTGGATCATATGGTATTTCTATTTTTAATTTTTTGAGATATCTTCATACTGTTTTCCATAGCAGCTGCATCAGTTTGCATTCCCACCAGCAATGTATGAGGGTACACTTTTCTCTGCGTTCTCTCCGACATTTATTTTTTGTTTTGTTAATTACAGCAATTCTGACAGGTGTAAGGTGATATCTCATTGTAGTTTTGATTTGCATTTCCCTGATGATTAGTGATGCTAAACATCTTTTCATGTGTCTGTTGGCCATCTGTATCTCTTCTTTGGGAAAATGTCTGTTCATATCCTCTGCCCATCTTTTTATTGGATTGTTTTTTTGTTGTTGGGTTGTATGAGTTCTTTATATATTTTGTAAATTAACCCCTTGTCAGATATATGATTTGCAAATATTTTCTCCCAGTTGATGGGTGGTCTATTCATTTTGTTCATGGTTTCCTTTGCCTTGCAGAGGATTTTTAGTCTGGTGTAGTCCCATTTGTTTATGTTTTCTTTTGTTTCCTTTGCCTGAGTAGACATGGTATTTGAAAAGATGCTTCTAAGACCGATGTCAAAGAGTGTACTGCCTACATTTTCTTCTAGGAGTTTTAGGGTTGCAGGTCTTACATTCGAGTCCTTAATCTATTTTGAGTTAATTTTTGTGTATGGTATAAGATAATGGTCTACTTTCATCCTTTTGTACGTCTGTCCAGTTTTCCCAACACCATTTATTGAAGAGGCTTTCCTTTCTCCATTGTATGTTCTTGGCTCCTTTGTTGAAGATTAGTTGTCCACAGATGTGTGGTTTTATTTCTGGGCTTTAAATTCTGTTCCATTTATCAGTGTGTCTGTTTTTGTACCAATACCATGCTGTTTTGACTACTATCACTTTGTAGCATATTTTGAACTCAGAGATTGTCATGCCTCCAGATTTGTTCTCTTTTCTCAGGATTGCTTTGGCTATTCAGGGTCTTTTGTTACCCCATATGAATTTTAGGATTCTTTGTTCAATTTCCATGAGAATGTCATTGGGATTCTGACTGGGATTGCATTGAATCCATAGATTGCTTTAGGTAATATGGACATTTTAACTACGTTTATTCTTCCAATCCATCAGCATGGAATATCTTTACATTTCTTCATGTCTTCTTCAATTTCTTTCAATAATGTCTTATAGTTTTCAGTGTAGAGGTCTTTCACCTCCTTGGTTAAATTTATTCCTAGACATTTTATTCTTTTTGTTGCAATTGTAAATGGGACTGTATTCTTGACTTCTCTTTCTGCTAGTTCATTATTAGTGTATAGAATTGCAATTTCTATATGTTGATTTCGTACACTGCAACTTTGCTGTAGTTGTTGATTATTTCTAATAGTTTTCTGTTGGATTCTTTAGGGTTTTCTACACATGGAATCATGTCATCCACAAACAGTGAGAGTTTTACTTCTCCCTTTCCAATTTGAATACCTTTTATTTATTTTCCTTGCCTAATTGCTCTGGCCAAAACCTCCAGTATTATGTTGAATAAGAGTGGTGAGAGTAGGCACCCTTCTCTTATTCCTATTCTCAGAGGGATGGCTTTCAGTTCTTCACTGTTAAGTATGATGTTGGCTGTGGGTTTGTCATATATGGCCTTTATGATGTTGGGGTACTTTCCTTCTATACACACTTTATTGAGAGTTTTTATCATAAATGGATGTTGGATCTTGTCAAATGCTTTCTCGGCATCTACTGAGATGATCAAGTGATTTTTATCCCTTATTTTGTTAATGTGTGTATCACATTGATTGATTTACCGATGTTGAACCATCCATCCCACTTAATAATGGTGTGTGATCCTTTTAATGTATTGCCATATTCGATTTGCTAATATTTTGTTGAGGATTTTTGCATCTATGTTCATCAGCAATGTTGGCCTGTAATTTTCCTTTTGTGTATTGTCCTTATCTGGTTTTGGTATCAGGGTAATTTTGGCCTGGTAGAATGTTAGGAAGCATCCCATCTTCTTCAACTTTTTGGGATAGTTTGAGAAGGATAAGTATTAAATCTTCTTTGAATGTTTGGTAGAATCCACCAGAGAAGCCGTCTGATCCTAGACTTTTGTTTTTTGGGAGGTTTTTGATGACTGTTTCAATCTCTTTACTTGTGATTGGTCTATTCAGATTCTCTATTCCTTCTTGATTCAGTTTTGGGAGGTCGTATGAGTCTAAGAATTTATCCACTTATTCTAGGTTATCCAATTTGTTGGCACATAGCTTTTCACAGTACTCTCTTATAATCCTTTGCGTTTCTATGGTATCTGTTGTAATTTCTCCTCTTTCATTTCTAATTTGAGGCTTCTCTCTTTTTTTCTTGGTGAGTCTGGCTGAGGGTTTGTCAGTTTTGTTTATCTTCTCAAAGAACCAGCTCTTAGTTTCATTGATCCTCTCTATTGTTTTTTAGTCTCTATTTCATTTGTTTCCACTTTAATTTTTATTTTCCTCCTTCTGCTGACTTTGGGCTTTGTTCTTCTTTTTCTAGTTCTGTTAGGTGTAGTTTAAGATAACTTATTGAGATTTTTCTTATTTTTTGAGTATGTCTGTATTGCTATAAATTTCCCTCTTAGTATCCCTTTTGCTGCATCCCATAAGAGTTAGTATGTTGTGTTTTCATTTTCATTTGTCTCCAAGTACTTTCTGAATTGTCCTTTGATTTCTTCATTGATCCAATGGATGTTCAGTAGCATGTTGTTTAGTCTCACATATTTGTGACTGTCCCAGCTTTTGTCTTGTAGTTGATTTCTAGTTTCAGAGTATTGTGGTCAGAAAAGATGCTTGAAATGATTTCGGTCTCCTTAAATTTATTGAGGCTTGCTTTGTTTCCCAACATATGGTCTATCTTTGAGAATGTTCCATAGGCACTTGAGAGGAATGTGTATTCTGCTGTTTTTGGATGGAATGTTCTATATATGTCTATTAAGTCCACCTTGTCTAGTGTTTCATTTAAGGCCACTGTTTCCTTGTTGACTTTCTGTCTGGATGATCTATCCATAGATATAAGTGGGGTGGTGCAGTCCCCTACTATTATTGTGCTGTTGTCAATTTATCCTTTTAGGTCTGTTATAATAGTTGCTTTATATCTTTGGTGCTCCTGTGTTAGGCACATATATATTCAGAAGTGATATGCCCTCTTGGTGGAATGTCCCTTTTATCTTTATATACTGCGCCTCTTTGTTTCTCATTACCATTTTTATCTTAAAGTCTGCTTTGTCTGATATAAGTATGGTCACACCCACTTTCTTTTCCTTGCCATTTGCTTGCAGTATCATCATCCATCCCTTCACTCTGAGTCTATATTTGTCTTTAGAGCTGAGATGTGTTTCCTGGAAGCAGTATATTGTTGGGTCTTGTTTTTTAACCCAACAAGCCACTCTCTGTCTTTTGATTGGTGAATTCAACCCATTTACATTTAGAGTAATTATTGATACATGAGGGCTTAATACTGCCATTTTATCTCTTGTTTTCTGGCTGTGCTATGTTTCCATTGTTTCTTTTCCCTTGCATTTCTGACTGCCATTTCAGTTTGGTGGTTTTCTCTTTTTGATTTGTGACTCAACTCTGATTTTTTTGTTTAGTGGTTACCATGAGGTTTGTATAAAAGATCTCACAGATGAGATAGTCCATTTTCTGAGAGCCTCTTATCTCCATTAGTCTAAGCAGGTTCCATCCCTTCCCTCTTCCCCTTCTGTGTTATTGTTGTCACAAATTATTCTTTTTTGTCTTGTGAGTTTATGACCACATATACATATAACTATGTTATAATTACATGTTTCCTAACCTATTCTGATAGCTACAATTTTCTGATTTTGTCTATTTATCTCCTTGCTCAAAGTTTTGTAGAGCTTTGCCTTTTTGTTTCAGGTGGGAGGGCTCCCTTCATCATTTCTTGTAAGGCAGGTCTAGTGGCAATGAACTCCCTCAGCTTTTGTTTATCTGGGAAAGCTTTTATTTCTCTATCATACCTGAAGAATAATTTTGCTGGATAGAGTATTCTTGGCTGATAGTTTTTGTCTTTCAGTATTTTGAATATATCATTCCCCTCTCTCCTAGCCTGTAAGTTTTCTGCTGAGAAATGCCCTGAAAGCCTTATAGGGGTTCCTTTGTAAGTTATTTTCTTCTGCTTTGCTGCACTTAATATTTTTTCTTTGTCATTGACTTATGACAGTTTTAATATTATATGTCTTGGAGTAGGTCTTTTTGCATTGATGTAATTAGGAGTTCTATTGGCTTCATGTACTTGTAAGTCCAGTTCCTTTCCCAGGTTTGGGACATTCACAGCTATTATTTATTTGAAAAGCTCTCTTCTCCCTTCTCCCTCTCTTCTCCCTCTGGGAACCTATAATCATTATGTTACTCTTCCTAATTGAGTCAGATATTCTTGAAGGATTTCTTCATTTTTTAAAAAATCTTAGTTCTCTCTCCTCCACCTGAAGCATTTCTAAATTTCTATCTTCTAAGTCACTAGTTCTTTCCTCCAAAAGGTCTGCTCTATTTTTTATGGTTTCTCCATCATTTTTTACCTCATTAATTGTGTTCTTCATGTCCAGAATTTCTGTATAGTTTTTCTTAAGGCTTTTAATGAACCTTTTGGTCTTTGGTGAAATATTCCTTCTGTTCATTAATTTTTATTCCTGAGTTCATTGAACTGTCTTTCTGTGTTTTCTCATTTTCTGTCTTATGACAGCTATATTGAGTTCTCTGGAATTTAGATTGTAATCTTCTGTAACTTCAGGATTACATCTGGAGACTTGTCGTTTTCCTTCTGTTCTACAGTGTTACTGTAGTTCTTCATGGTGTTTGATGAATTGATCCTTTGCTGGCACATTTGTGGTCATATCAGGTCACAGATTCTACCTGCCACTGCTGGGAGTAGGGGGCAGTAGCTGTGTTTTCTGATCCCATCCCATCTGCTGGAAGTTGTACTGGTAGGGCTGCTCTGTGTTCACGCAGGCTGGCTGCAGCCACTTGGTGGGTCATGTTCACACAGCTGGGCCACTGCATTCAGCAGGCAGGGTATCTTCATGTGGGCCAGGCTGCTGTGCTTGGTGGGCAGGCTGCCATATGGTGGGGAGCATTTGTGTGGGCAGGGTTGCCTCGGTAGGTGGGTGCTTCTGCAGGCCAGGCTACAACTCCAAAAGCATTTGCATGCCAGCTGGGCTGCCCCTGCCTCCACTCAGTCACACCGGCCACTGTGTGAGGATCCATGACCTGAATGGTTGCCACCAGGGAGGGGAAGGGGTCTGCTCCCCTAGTTCCACTGCTTCCTGGGGATCCAGTCCACCCACCCTCAGATGTAGAACTGTGTGGACCTCTCAGGCATACTGTTGTGTTATGTAGAGAATCCTCTGTTGGTTAATGGATGTCCAAGTAGTTGTAACTTAGAGGGGTGAGACAAAGGGAACAACTCACTCCACCATGATCCTAGACCATTATCATTCTTATCAGCAACACAGGATGATGGAAGACTATGAAGTGATGGAAATATACTTTTAGGGCTCATGCAAATACAGTTTGGACCTAAAACTCTATTTTCAGCCATAATATCATCAAGTACAAGTGCAGAATACAGAGATTTCCAGACTTGCAAGTTTATTTTTCATTGACCCTTTCTAAGAAAGTTAATTAAGAAAATACTCCAGCATAACTGATATTAAAAACAAGGAAGGAGACATGAGATCAAAGAAATGGTGAACCAACCCAGGAGCCTGGAATTTTCTCTCCCTACCCAAATAATAAATCAGCATTACTGCATTCCTGGCGGAATTTCAGAGATCTGTGCCATCAACAAAGACTTAAAAGATGCAGAAATGGGGATTCCCATCACATTCACACTTGACTCACCCCTTTATCCTGTGCAGAAATTCTGTTGCTGAATCTTGGAGAATGACATTTAATCAGATGTTGACTTCAATTTTAGCTGCTATTCCAGATGTGATATGGAACAACTTAACCACACCTGGCATTTAGTATGGGGCTATTTATCTGACTCATGCTTCCCCCTCCTCTGTTAGGAAGGACCGTCAGAAGTTTGCTTTCACATGACAAGGATAGCAGTACAAATTCAATGTCCTCTCTCAGTCTATATCTATTTTCCAGCTTTCTGTCATAGTGTAGTTTACAGAGACCTTGATCATCGCAACACCCACAGGTATTCTGCTGGTCCACTACACTGATAACATATGCTGACTGAGCAGGAAAAACATAACCAGAGGACTTCCTAAGACACATGCATGCCAGAGAATGAGAGATATACTCCACAGAAATGCAGGGGCCTGCCACCTAAGTGAAGTTTCCAGAAGTCCAGTGACATGGAGCATGTCAGCAAGCTCCAGCTAAAACGAAAAGCACATTGTTTACACCCCCTACCACTGAGAAAAATGCACAATGATTGGTGGGCCTGTTTGAATTTGGGAAGTAAGAAAGACCACATTAGAGTACCTTAAGGCAGCCAGCTCTGAGTGGGGTTCAGAGCAAAAGGAGGCTCTGTGGCATATCCAGGCTAGTGCAAGCTGCCCTGCCTTCTGTGACATATAACCCAGCACATTCCAGGGGGCTCAACATGTCCTTAGCAGACAGAGATGCTGTGTGGAGCCTCTGGCAAGCCATGATAGGAGAATCACAGCACAGACTCCTTGGGGATTCTAGCAAAGCCACACCCCTTTTTGCAAATACCGACTCTCCTTTTGAGAAACAGCTAGAAGCTTGCTACTTGGCCTAGGTGGAGACTGAATGCCAAACCAAGTGACCAAACAACCTGAGCTGCCACCATCAAGTAGGGGTCATCTGGCTCTCATAATAAAGTTGGGTGTGCAAGCAGCACCCTATCACCAGGTGGAAGTGGTGCAGATGAGATCAGCCTGAGCAGGTTCTGAAGGCACAGGAAGTTCAGTAGCAGGCCACTCAGACTCCACAGCCTCTTGCCCCACTCCAGGGCTGCCTCTCCCTCAGCCTGTGCCTGCAACTGCAAATAAAACATGTGGGCCTGTTGACACATGGTTCTGGATAAGAACTTCCCACTGCACATATGGTGTCCACTCTGCCAGCTTGGAGAGATGGCCACAGGTAGAGATCAATGCTGATCTAGTGCATGGGCAGTAACTAAACTTTAGCCAGATGACTAGTACCTCAGGAAAAGACTGGAGAATTGATAACAAAATCTCAAAAGAAATACAAGGATGCACCTCTCAGAATGAGCATAGAGGGTGAGGATATTTGTGACCTGTGAAAATGCTAATCTGGCAGAGAAGATGATTCATCGCACAGGCATCACAATTGGCCTCTTTTCACAGACACTGTGGTGCTTGCTTCATAGGCTCATGGACTCAATGAAATGAGGACATTTATGGAGATAACGCATGGGCTCAACACCCTGGCCCTCCCCTCTCGAAGGCTGACCTGGTTGCCTGTTGCTGAGTCCCCGTCCTGACAACAGCAGTGCTCATCATTGAGCTCCCAGTACAGTATGATTCCCTGGGGAGACTGGCCAGCCACCTGTTGGCAGGTTGTAACCCTTCATCATGGAGGGAATGGTGATTTGATGCTCATTCTGGAAATGAATTTGCCTTCCCTGTCTGCAATGCCCTTCCAGCACCACCACACATGAACTTAGAGATTCACCATCATGTTATCCCACACAATGCTTCTGACCAAAGAACTCATTTCCCAGAAAAAAAGCAGCAATGGGCCAATGCCCATGAGGTTCATTGGTTTTATACTATCAAACAGTTACTCTTTACAATTAATAAGTACTTTCATCAAGCTACACACTAAGTTTTTGTAAATATTCTATTTCTCAGCCATAGGAGATGGAGTCATAGAATTGAGATAAATTCTCATCCTTAATTGCAAAGAGTAAATAAATAATGCCCTAAAATGATAAAAGTAACAAACAGTAGTACACACATCAAACGGGATAGGGCAGCAGCCATGACAGCTCAGCACTGTCAGAGCTGAACACACTGAGAATGGCACCCATCAGGGAACATGGCATGGGTGTCAGAGCCAGAACAGGACAAAGAGAGTATCCATGTGAGGAGGTGGGGAATTGGCGGCCCAGCACAGGGTGTTAGAGCCCAAATACAATGAAGAGGGTGTCCACGGGAGAGAAGGGAACAGCCAAGGTGGAGTGCCAGAGCCTAAGCAGAGAGGGAGGGAGTTCTACTATGAGAGATTGGCTCTATGCGGGGGGATCAACCAAATAAAGCAAATATATTAAGGATGATGGGAGCCAGTTTTCTCACTGATGGAGAAGGCAGTTAAAATACAGAAGGGGAGAAAACCAAAATGAGCCCTGTGGTTTTGAATTAGAATTGAAGGTATTGTGTAAACTCATGGTTTTTTTGTTTTGGTTTCATTTTTTATTGAGGTTGCATTGGTTTATAACATTATATAAATTTCAGGTGTACATTATTATACTTCAACTTCTGTATGGACTACATTGTGTTCACCACCAAAAGTCTAGCTGCCATCCGTCACAGTGCACACGTGACCCTTTACCCCTTTCACCCTCCCCCCACCCCCTTCCCCTCTGGTAACCACCAATCTAATCTCTGTATCTCTGTGTTTGTTTGTTGTTTTTGTTATTTTTATCTTCCATATATGAGTAAAATCATATAGTATTTGGCTTTCTCCGTCTGACTTAATTTGCTCAACATAATACCCTCAAGGTCCATCCATGTTGTTGCAAATGACAAGATTTCATTTTTTATGGCTGAGTGGTATTCCATTGTATTTATTTACCACATCTTCTTTATCCATTCATCCATTGGTGGGCACTTAGACTGTTTCCAAGTCTTGGATATTGTGGATAATGCTGCAATGAACATAGGGGTGCATATATCTTTTTGAATTAATGTTTTCATGTTCTTTGTAGTGGGATAGCTGTCTCATATGGTAGTTCTATTTTTAATTTTTGGAGGAGTCTCCATACTGTTTTTCATAGTGGCTGCACCAATTTACATACTCACCAGCAGTTCATGAGGGTTCCCTTTTCTCCACATCCTCTCCAATACTTATTTCTTGTCTTTTTAATAATAGCCATTCTGACAGGTGTGAGGTGATATCTCATTGTGGTTTTGACTTGCATTTCCCTAATAATTGGTGCTGTTGAATGTCTTTTCATGTGCCTGTTGGCCATCTGTATGTATTCTTTGGGAAAATGTATGTTCAGATCCTCTGCCCATTTTTTAATCAGGTTATTTGTTGTATTAATCTGTAATTAACCTGTCTAATCAGGTTGTTTTTGTTGTTGACTTATATGAGTTCTTTATATATTTTGGATATTAACCCCTTATCAGATATATGATTTGCAAATATCTTCTCCCAAGTGGTAGGCTGTCTTTTCATTTTGTTGATGGTTTCTTTTGCCATGAAGAAGCTTTTTAGTTTGATGTAATTCCACTTGTTTATTTTTTCTTTCCTTTCCCTTGCCTCGGGAGACATATTCAAAAAGATACTGCTAAGACTGATGTCAAAGAGCATACTACCTATGTTTCCTCTAGGAGTTTTGCGGTTTCAGGTGTTACATGCAAGTGTTTAATCCATTTTGAGTTAATTTTTGTGTATGGTGTAAGATAGTGGTCTACGCTAATTCTTTTGCATGTGGCTGTCCAGTTTTCCCAACACCATTTATTGAGACTTTCCTTTCTCCATTGTATGTTCTTGGCTCCTTTGTCAAAAATTAGCATCCATAACTGTGTGGGTTTATTTCTAGGCTCTCAGTTCTATTCCATTGATCTGTGTGTCTGTTTTTCTGCCAGTACTATCCCGTTTTGATTACTACAACTTTGTAGTGTACCTTAAAATCAGGGATTGCGATGCCTCCAGCTTTGTTCTTTTTTCTCAGCATTGCTTTGGCTATTTGGGGTCTTTTGTTATTTCACATAAGTTTTAGGATTCTTTGTTCTATTTCCATGAAAAATGTTTTTGGGACTTAGATAGGGATTGGATTAAATCCATAGATTTCTTTAGGTAGTATGGATATTTTAACTATGTTAATTCTTCCAATCCATGATCATGAAATATCTTTCAATTTTTTTGTGTCTTCTTTGACTTCTTTCAACAGTGTTTTATAGTTTTCAGTGTACAGGTATTTAACCTCATGGTTTTTAATATATGTAGATAAATATTAATGTAATTGTAAGATACACACACATCTCCTTGTTCTGTCCACTGAGAGAGCCTAGGAGCAGTGACATCCCAATAGCAATAGAGCACTCTTAGCACCCATATATGGCTTGTAAATGCTGTTCTCCATTGAACAAATTCAAGGGGCAGGGAAAATACAAGAGGATCCTGAAAGATCTTCATGGGCTAGAAAGTAACAAAGTACTCTAAGAACGATAGGGGCATGTTAAAAAGACCCAGAATCTGGGTTGAAGGGATCCTCTTTGGCCAAATCTGGGACAATGTGAGCATTAAAATAAATAATGATAGTAATAGATAATAACCCATTGAATAAAATAGAAACCTATGTGCCCATTCTGATATAAATAAATGGATGAATAAAGTGAAAGTTCGATGAGGAATGGGATATTTACATAGCTTCAGTGTACCTCGCCATAAAATACTTAATAATTACAAACAATTATTTTATACAAGACAATACAATAATTTTATACAAATAATTACAAAGAAAAGGAGTTACTTTCCAGTGGAGAAGCCTAGAAGACACCACTTTAATCAAATGATCAAAATGAACACCATCACTAACGCTACAAACTGAAATCATGTACCCATGACAGGTGCAAGAACACATCGTTGCTGCTGTGACATTTCTGCCAAAGGTGCATAGAAATGAATCCAATCCTGAGGAAACGTCAGACTCCTAAAGTGAGGGATATACTACAAAATAACTAGCCTGTAATCTTGAAGCATGTCAAGGCCATGAAAGTCAAGGAAAACAGGAGAACTCTTCCAGAATGAAGGAGACCAGAGACATGAGAACAAAATCTAATATCTTGGGACAACTGATGAAACTTGAATGGAGCCTGGGGATGAGAGGGTAGTTATGTGTCAATATGCCAATTGCCTGAATTACAATGGTTGTATTTTGGATAAGTAGCAGAATGTCCTTTTCTATAAGAAATATACAATAAAACTAGTCTTTGGGAGAGATGGGCATTTTGTTGGCAGCTTACTCTCAGCTGGTTTGGGTAAACAATGTTCTTTATCCTCACTTGTAACTTTTCTGTAAGTTTAAGATTGTTTAAATTATATATATATTTGTGTGTGTGTGTGTGCGTGTAGAAGAAGATTAGCCCTGAGCTAACATCCATTGCCAATCCTCCTCTTTTTGCTGAGGAAGATTGGCCCTGGGCTAACATCTGTGCCCATCTTCCTCTACTTTATATGAGATGCTGCCACAGCATGGCTTGACAAGCGGTATGTCTGTCCACGCCCGGGATCTGAACCTGCGAACCCCCAGCCACCGAAGCGAAGCTCACAAATTTAACCGCTATGCCACCAGGCTGCCCCTAAATTATACTTAAAAAAAAATAATATGAAAAAGCTTTTTCACCTTTGTGGAATAAAACAGAAATAAAAGCTGGAAATGGTAACCTCTAGAAATAGAACTGGGGGGGTGGGAAGAATTTTAACAGGAGTTATCTAAGCAATAGGAATGTAGGCCATTTGTTTATTTCCTTCTCTAAATTTATATTAAAGAAGAATTAATAATTACAATCTTATAAAGAAAAGAATAAATAAAAGAAGTGAAATGACATGATTTACCCACAGCACAGAGGGTAAAGAAGCTTGGTAACAGCCATTCCAGCCTCAGTTTCATCAGCTGTAAAATGGAGCCAAGACTGGTTCAAGCTCATGACAAACTGTTGAGGATGCAAAGGATTAACGGATAGAGAAACAATTTCAAAGTCTTTTTCAAAGCCACATGGAAGGGAAATGCGAGGGAGTGGCCCCAGAACTCAGGGCCAGGCACAGGGAAGGGTCTGGTCTCCCAGGAGGCTCGATGGCAGGCAGGGCTGCTGATGTGGGCACACCAGCTGTGGGAGGAAGGTGGCTCCCCAGGCCCTAAGAGGTCACGTGTTCTTTGTTTGCCTTTGCTCCCTGCTGAGGCCATAAAGGGGCTGGACTGTAAACCTACTCTGGCCACAGGAAAGAAAGATAAGGGATGTCAGCTGGGCGGCCAACACCTTCCCCACCTCCCACCCCAGACAGCTGACCCTGCCCCGTCTCCCTGCCCCTGCATCTCTCCAGGTAAAGCTGGACTTCCAGTGCCTCTCTCTGCCCTTCCTAACCCGTGCCTCCTTCCTTCTCTACTCCATTGCAAGGAAGGACAATGCAGAACATGCCCACCAGCCAGAGAGGAAGGAGGAAGAGGGCACAGTTGCCATCTGCCACTGAAGCTCCATCCCCGGTCCAATCCAGGATCTTGAAGCTGACCAGCTCAGAACAGCATTTTCCCTCCTTAACAGAAAGTAATAGGAAGATAAGAACAAAGGGACATCATTGCCCCAGAGGCCTGTGGTCCCTGCTTTCTGCTAACCCAGCAGACTTACCAGCCCTCGGTGTGGCAACCGCCTCTCCTCAGAGGACAGGGAGAAATATCAAAGCAGTCCAGCCTGCACTCTTCGTACCTACTTCCCCAATCCCTGTCCCTGCCTTCTAGAACCTTCCAGGATTCATTCACTGTATAGTTATTCAAGAAATATTTTCAAGCATCTCTATGCGCTGGAAACTGGACACAGAGTTCAGCTCCCCTAGACATGTTATAAAAGGGTTTTTGATCTGAAAACTCCCAAAATGGGTGCAGATGAGTATTAAGTAAAATATCCACCAGATTACCACATGCCTTGGGTGAAGAATTCTCTCTATTCTATTCCTCATCTCAGACTGTGCTCAGTTGTGCTTCCTACCAAGTGTCCCTAATAAAATAATGTATGGGCCAGCTATTGCTAAGTAACAAATAACCACGAAAATCTCAGTGACAGACGAACATCACTGCAGGTCAGCTAGAGGTTAGTTGATCTGGGCTGAGTTCAACAGGGCAGCTCTGCTTTGAGCTGTGGGTCCAGACGGGCTTGGCTCCCCACTGAGTTTAGGCTCCTCCCCCTACATTCATTCAGGGAACCAGGCTGAAGTTCAAAAGGAGCTTTACTCCTGGAGATGGCAGACGTGCAAGAGGACAAGCCCAGCTATGCCAGCTCATTTCCAGCCCTCCTTGAGTCACACTGCTAATATCCGTTGGCCAAAGCAAGCTGCACAGCTGAGCACAAAGTCAAGGGGCAGGGAGCTGTACCCCACCCATCCGAAGCCAAAACCAGCCACAGAGCCACACCCAACATTCACAAAACCAGGAGCCGTACTGTCTGATGAGATGTGGGGGAAAGGGGTAAAACACACTTGAACAACAATCCAGTCAGTCACAGATAATAATACGAGCCCAGAAAGATTAAAGGAACCAGTATTTGCTTCCATCTCAGTAAATATAACAATGAAAACTCCCCCATCCTCCATTATAAAGTCCAAATCTTTTTTTCCCACAGATAATTTTAAATCTTCCTCCAAAAAAGAAACCCCATTCCATTTTCTCACAGAAAAATTAAACTCAAAACTTTCCTTTCCCTAGAGCAGTTTTACTCAGTGCCTGGGTGGAGTCTTAGCAACTTCTTCAGGAGCTAGAACTTAGACCATCTTCCCCCAGAACCGATACGGTTCCTCTGCACTTCCAGATCTGGGTTATCCAAAGTTCTGGAGGGATGCACACACAGAGAATATTGCAGTATTAATCCCATACCTAATATATAAGTCACAAGGGCAAATCCCCAGATCCAAATGAGACTATATAGCAGTTTATAATTAAAGCAACAGTTCTATTACACAGAAATCTTTCCCCAAAGAGGTACTGTGCCCAGAACCTAATGCATTTTACAGTCTCACTCCCACACATGATGTGTTTTAGATATAAACATTTATGAGTGCTACATCTTCATTATTTATGAAAAATGAACAGCCTTAACAGCTGCCTATAACCTTTTCCATTCCCTTAATTTAAACCTTGTTTCAAGAGTCTCACAGAAAGCACATAGTTCGATTTAGGGTTTTAATCTCATATGAATCTCATTATTTTAATAGAATAAGTTAATCCATTCATATTTATAATTATTATTTGTTTTGATTGTTTTGCTGAGGAAGATTGGCCCTGGGCTAACATCCGTGCCCATCTTCCTCCACTCTATACGTGGGACGCTGCCTCAGCATGGCTTGATAAGCAGCATATAGGTCCGTGCCCAGGATCCGAACCTGCAAACCCCAGGCCTCAGAAGCGGAGTGCGCAAACCTAACCACTACACCACCAGGCTGGCCTGCATAATTATTATTGATATTTGGATTTATTCTAGTGATCAGATTTTATGCATTCTATTTACCATGCTTTATTGTTTTGTATCTTTTCTTTTCCCTTCTTTTGTTAGCTGAATCAATGTATCCCTTTATTCCTTTTTTCTTTAGAATTTTGGAGCTATACATCTCATTTTTATTTTTCTAGTTACTCAAATTTTTAGTACCAATACTTGAACTTTGTTCAATAGTTTCTAGCATTAATCATCATCTATACCCTACCCCAAACAAGAAAAGGACCTTAATATCAAAGATAAACAAAATTCTGAATTGAGTTGTAGGTATAGGAATTCGCAGAAGCTCATTTTTTTAAATTAAACTTTTCTTGTGAGATAATTGTAGATTCACATGCAGTTGTAAGAAAAAAATACAAAGAGATTCCCTGCACCCTTTACCCAATCCCTCATGGTAACATCTAGCAAGACTACATACAGTATCACAACCAGAATATTGACAGTGAAATAGTGAAAATACAGAGCATTCCTACCACCACAAGGATCCCTCTGTTGCCCTTTTATAACCACACCCACTTCCCTCCTGTTCCCACCAGCTCCTAAACCCCTGGGGGCCACTAATCTATTCTGCATTTCCATAACTGTGTCATTTCAAGAATGTTACATAAATGCAACCACGCAGTATGTAAACTTTGGGGATTAGCTTTTTCACTCAGCATAATTCTCTGGAGATTCACCCAAGTTGTTGCATTTATCCAAAGTTTGTTCTTTTTTATTGCTGAGAAGTATTCCATGGTGTGGATGTAACCAGAGTTTATTTAACCATTCACTTGAAGGACATCTGGGTTGTTTCCATTAGTGTGAGGTTATTACAAATAAAGCTACTATAGATATTTATGTACAAATTTTTGGATGAATGTAGTTTTCATTTCTAGGACAAATAAAAAGTGCAATTGCTGGTTCAAATAGTAGTTGCACATTTAGGTAGGTAGTTAATTGTTGTTGCTTTTTTTAAAGAAACTGCCAACCTGTCTTCCAGGGTAGCTGTACAATTTCTCATTTCCACCAGCAATGTACGAGCGATCTGTTTTCTCCACATCCTTGCCAACATTTGATATTGTCACTGATTTTTTTTTCAGTTTAGCACTTGTTTTAACTTATTTATATTCAATAGATATAGCAGGGAGAACTTACAGAACAAACAACTGTCTCAACTCCCAGTAATAACACTGTGGAAAACCAAAACAAAACTAGTTCTAAACAGGAAAGAAGGAAAGAAAGAGAGTCAATTATACCTGGAGTAATTAACAATAGGTACAATTTTTGAACAACCATTATCTCCTTCGCCAGTCATGTTTTACAAATTGACTAAAACATTTCAAAAACCTTGATGTGCACACACACTTAATGAGAAATTACATTTTGATGAGGAAAGACGTGCTCTATGGAAAAACAACTGGAAAACAAAGGACATTCTTTATAACAAAGATGTTTGTTCTATCTTTATATTGAAGGTCAGGAAATACAGCAGGGAAGATCTATGACTTGTGATAAAGTTAGAACAAAATAAAATTCCATTTTACCTGAGACCTTTACATTAATCAGATTTGTCAGCAAATTGATTCTGTTTCAGCTCACTGGGTCATAAATATACTGCATCCGTCCATTTTCAGAGCAGCATGGAGAAGCACCTGAATAAATAAAGTATTTTTAGATCCAAGTGATTTGCTTCATAGTTTTTCTTCAATTAAATTTGATTCTCCTCTTCAAAAGAGACTTATATTTCTGATTTCATATTTTATTCTATCTTGAAGAGGAGGGTTTATTATTATTTCCATTTTTAACAGGTATTTATTTTCCTCATCACTTCCCCCAATGTTGAGGTTATCTAGAATCTTTGTTCCATGTTGTTATAGTTTTATAAAATATAATCAATATATTATACTGATAATACCAATTTGGAATTAAGTTTTACTGGTATCTTTAGTTACACCATTTCTTGTATTTCATGTCTGTTTTTTGAAGCCATATTTCATTTTGCTGAAGTACATCCTCTGGTAATTCTTTCAAATAAGACTCATAGGTAATAAGGTTAGTGGTAAAAAGAACTTCTAGCCTTAAGATGTCTTTATTTTGCCCTCACACTTGACTTATAGATTGGCTGAGTATAGAATTACAAGTTCAAAGTGATTTTCCCCCAGAATTTCAAAAATACTGCTCCATTTTCTTTTGCATCCAGTGCTGCGAAGTGAAAAAACTGATGTCAGTTTAATCCTCATTTTTTTAGGTTATTTATTAATTTCCTTCTCTTGTTAGGATTTGCTCTCTATCTTTGGTGTTTGGAAATTTCACAATAGGGATTTAAGTCTAGATCTCTTTCTTTTATTTTCATCCTCCTTGGCACTCAATGGGCCTTTAAATTTAGAGTCTTGTATTTCTTCAGCTCTTGGATATTTTCCTCCATTTTTTACTTGATTATTTCTTCCTATCCATTCTTTCTATTTTATCCTCCTGTACTTCCATTGGACAGATTTTGAAACTATCCTCCATCACACTTTTCTTTTATACTTTCTATATTATTTAGGGTGATGGTTGTGCTTCTCTACCCAAAAAAGCCCCCAAATTCTGTGGTTTAAAAAAACACAGTTCATTTTTCTCTCTCATAAGGATTCGTAGTGAGCATTCCACACAGTCACTTAGGGACCCAAAGTTCCTTCCATCTCATTTCTCTGACATTTCTGGTTGTCGCCCTCACCTGCTCGGTCAAAGCTGGCTACCGCCAGTGGGAGGGGGAAACAGCAGGAAGGAGGCCAGACCCTCAGTCCAGTGGGCACACAGACCCTGCACTCATGTTCACTGGACAGAGTTTACATGGCCACGTCTACCTGCAAAGGGCACTGGGAAATGTCGTCCAGCCTGTGCTATGGAAGAAAGGGGGCCTGGAATTTGGTAGAGCACTGACAGTCGTTCCAAGATGTTTGCACTGAGTTCTGGAAGCATTCCTGCCTTGCTCTTCCAGCTCACTAACTCTCTCTTGACTTATGTGATTGTGCTATTGATCCCATCCATTAAGTTTTTTAAATGTATTTTGACAATCATATTTCTCATTGCCAAGACCGCATTATTTTACTTCTATGATTGCTTGCTCTTGTTTAATGGATTCGACAAACTCTCATCCCTCTTAAGATATTTCTTTCTTTTAAAATCTCCTGTTTGCTCAATTAACTCTATTTCCTTGGTGTCTCTATTCACTTGTCATTTTTTTTTCTGCAAATGTTTGGTGGGTCTTGTCTGAAGGCCCATCGGAGATGTAAGGTTCTCTAGGAGCCCGCAGTGAGCACTGTTTTTGTTACCTGGAGGCAGTGAAGGCTGCCTCTAGGGCCGGCCAGTGGAGGTGTGGAGCGGGTGTGCCAGTAGCAAATCCTCTGGGCAGGGATCTCCCCTCCTCCCAGGTGTTCACTCATGTTCCTTCTCAAGTGCCCGCCCCACTGGAGGGAAAGGAGGAGGCCAGAGCCAACCATCCCAACTCTGGTTCCCAAGCAGTTTGCCTGCTGCTGCTCCAGGGTCCTCTGTTCCCTCTAGGAGTCTCCTCCAGCTGGAAGCACCCCAAGAGCCCCTCCGACCTTTCTCAACAGTCCTCCACGGCACACAGTGT
This sequence comes from Tapirus indicus, assembly GCA_031878705.1. Taxonomy (NCBI): domain Eukaryota; kingdom Metazoa; phylum Chordata; class Mammalia; order Perissodactyla; family Tapiridae; genus Tapirus; species Tapirus indicus. The sequence goes on from CM062921.1 coordinate 81,794,716, forward strand.
GGCTTGTGGTTTCCTCTGCTCACCAAATCCCATCTTCCATCCTTTAGGGAGTCCTTATACTTTCTGGGCCATCAAAGGTAACATTGCATCATTATATCTGGGGACACAGGTTATGACTCCAGGATGCCCCTCAATCCAATCTCATCCCCACCCCATGATAATGTTTAGACCAGCATTCCCACTGCCAGCCAGAGGCCGTGGGAAATATCTGACGCCACTTTGAGAGGGGTCAGACAGGAGCAAAGAAAACGGCTCTTTGGTATCAGCTTCACTAGGATGCTGGCCAATGCGTAGCAATTGCTAGGAGCCCACCCACCACCTGTGATCTTAAAGCTCAGGTGGGAGAAATGTCTATCAAGAGGATAATTGTAAAATGTTGTCTTTATCCTTGAGGGACACTGCCTCTGCTCTTAGAGAGCAACTGAAAACTCCCTTCATGGTAACAAATTAGAAACGTGTAATGCTGGCAATTCCCAGCCTGCAGGCCCGTCCTGAGGGCTCCTTCTTCCTCCTGGTGTTCACTCCTCGTGCCTAGGATCTCCGGATTCCCTTCCAGTGCCCATGACCTCCGGTCTCTGACACTCTACTCCTACTTCTGAGCATGCGAGCAGTGTAAACAGCACCCTCACGCCACACGTGGGCACAGAAACCCATTTCAGTCCAGCATCTCTCCAAGTTCTAGTCATTGTCTGCACTCCCCAGTCACATTCTGTCATCTCTCAGCAGTTCTCAATCCCAGCAGCATCCCAGGCTTCCCAAGCCTGATGCTGCCACATATGCCATAGAGGCTGCCACTGCTCCTGCTGCTGCTCAGGAATCTGCCTCCCAGGGCCAGAGCCCACCTTGTCCTCACAACCATCCTAACTGGCAATGGCCCCTGATCCATAGGCTTGCTCAGCATTCAAAATGTTGGCCATGGAGCCATTCTTAATTTTTTCTTTACTTATAGGCCCACACCTTTGTTTTCCTAGTAAATTCCTCCAAATTTTGCCTGATGTGGCCCCAGAATGTGAGCAGTCAAGTTAGGATGTTCTGAGTCTGTCATAATCATCCATTGCTGCCTCCTGCCACTGGATAGAGCAATTCCACTCAGGAATTGGTCCCTGCTATGCCGTCCAGCATCTAAGGCCTGTCCTCACTGCTTAAGGCCCCGCCTGCTCACCTGCCTCTTCCTGCATTTCCCCTTACTTGTACCTTCCCCTAGAGTCCTGACATAAACTTCTGGCATATTCCCTCATAGGACCTTGAAGTCCACCAAATAATTTCTAATATTAGAAACGATATTGCCTATATTTTCACTAAATCCATCCACTCATTTTGCTGTTTCTGTAATAAGTCCATCTCTAGGAATGGGGAGATGGGAAGGAGATGAACAGAGGGTGGAGAAGGGCAGGGGCTAAAGGACTGGAGTCTTGCTCCTAAAATCTCACTCTTCCTGCGTCTTCTGATACTTCCCAGGTTCAACTCAGGCCATTTATGAAGCAAGAACTGTTTCTAGCAGGCCTTTTTAGCTCATTTTAAACGTCCTGTAGTAGTTTGTCAGGCTGACCACAGTTGGCCTCTGTTTCCATGCCAAGACTCATTTCCGAAATCATTTGTGATCGTTGAGTTGTGTTTACTTCCACCGGAGTTCAAAGACAAGCTGGATTCCTTACGTCATCCTGTCATTCCACTGAAGAGCCCGTCACTGCACTGTGTTTAACCAAGGGGTGGTCTGCAAGTCACAGCCGTGGTCAAGGTCTGTCTGATGCCCACTGAGGATCCCACATCAGGAAAGAAATCCCACTGCTGTCTTCAGATGCCCTGCAGTTGGCCCATTAGGACCCAAAGACGGTCTATTTCTGCACCTCCTGCTCTTTTCCTGTCTTAGGCAGCTCTGGCTGCTGCAGCAAAATACCACAGACTGAGTGGTTTAAACAATAGACATTTATTCCTCACAGTTCTGGTGGCTGGAAGGCCAACATCGAGGTTCCAGCAGATTCTACTCTTGGTGAGGGCTCTCCTCCTGGCTTGCAGACGTCCACCATCTTGCTGTGTGCCCACAGACCTCTTCTTCGTGCACATGCAGGGAAAGAGAGCTCCGGTGTCTCTTCCTCTTCCTGTGAGGGTACTAGTCCCATCACGAGGGCTCCACCTTCACCTCCTCTAACCCTCATCACCTCCCAAAGGCGCCACCTCCAAATACCCCCACATTCGGGATTAGAGCTTCGTCACATGAACTGGGGGGACACAAACATTCGGCCCACAGACTGCAGGCTCTAGACTTCTGCCTGGACACACCAAAGCCAAGCTGGGAGCTTGCTAGGTGGAGGGAGAGGGAGAGCAAGAGCCCATGACAAGCCCCACATAATCTGTCCAGAGTTCCTCTCAGGACCCCAGCTGCAGTCCAACTACAACCACCAGATTGAGACCCTGGTCAACCCATCTAGAAAGGTCTGCTGATGCCGGGTGCCAACAATACAAAAGCCCAAACATCACAGACAAAAGACAGCCTAACCAGCCAATGCAAATCCCACTTGTCTCACAGTCTGAGGTTCCCTCAAGTAGGCCCAGCCCCCCAAATGAATCTCTATTCCCGCTAACGCCAACTAGAGCTGGGTGACATTTACTTTTGAAATGTCACCATGTAGCCCTAATTGATGTGGGACTTTACTGAAGTGAAGGACTATGCAGCTCAGTGCCCTGCCTCCTTGTACTCTCCCTCTTGGAAATGCTCCTCTTCCCACCTCCTCCACGTGGGACCTGCCATCTGAATACAGATGCCCCTCCCCCAGCCAGTTAATTGGCCCAGGGAAGTCACCTGACTCAATCTTGGCCAATCGAATCTCAGCCAGGATTCTTCAAACTGGAGCTGGAGAAAGAGACCCCTTCTTTTCTGGAGGTCAGGTGAGGGCTGCCTGTGGCCACATTTCCTGCCCTGGGGAGTTAGCCAAGCTGAGCCCTACTGTGACGACATGTCATATCCATCAAATATCACCTTCAACTTCAAAGAATCTAGCACTCACGATGCCGGGAATTAACTGGTGAACCTACAAGTTCACATAACCATTTCCACAGAGAAGTGCAAGACAGGAAAGAGAGCCCAGGAAATGGGCTGGCGAGAGATGCATTGAACATTCTGTGGATGTGAGTCTCTAACAAGCTGTTCTCCTCACCTCAAATCAAAGCCTGGTGTCCCCCCTCCCTAGTGATGCACACGCCCATGAGTTAAAATTGCCACACACATCTGCAGAGACTCTTCCATTAATTGGATCTCATCAGTCATGGCAGATGCTGTCCTGAGGCCTCTGTCATTACCAGGATGCACGCCAGGAACTCAGGGAGCTGGGAGGGGCAGGCAGACTCGTCCAGTGGGAAGCTCAGGGGAACCAGACACTCAGAGGCAGAGGGGCTACTTGCCCTGACAAAGTCAAGGAGGAGCCTGGCCAGGGGCGATGAGCTCCACATGGAAAGTAGCTGACAAGGCTCCTCCAGGGCAGGGCTTAAGGATGCTGGGTGAGGGGAATCTGGAGACCAGGTCATGGCACCCCCAGGAAGGGCATTAGTTGTGGACCAATCTGTCCTCCCCTCCAGCCTGGGAGCCCTCATCATTTTCCTACGCTAGCTCTCAGCACGGGGAGATCTAGGAAACACCCAGCCAATCTCAAGAGAGCACATTTTACAGATGATAAAACTGGGGTTCAAAAGGGCCAATGTGGCAGCTGGCACCAGAGCCCAGGACACACAAGGAGTTCTGTCTCCTCTCCCACTCAGCAGCTAACTTCCCTCTGGGAGTCCACCTCAGACTGACTGGAGGAGATCACTTGGAACAGAAATGATAAGGGGACACAGAGGCCACAGGTTGGCTTTGTAGACAGGCCCTGGGATCGGTATTGGGCAGACATGGATTAAAATCCCAGCTCTGCCTCAGTGTCTTTTCTATAAAGTGAAGATAGTCGTGCAAGGATGCTGTGAGAACTCAGGGACCAGCACGTGCAGCATTCCCACAGGGGGTCCCACTGCAGGTACTCGGTCAAGTGTCATTATCTTCACTTCATGGGCTGCAGCCACTCTCTGGGGCTGCACCCAGGGCCAGGTGCCCTTCTCCCTAACACCCAGGCACAGAGAGCCCCTGCGTCACCCCAAAGGAAGACAATTCATGGAACTACCATTGGGCCAGAGGACTCTAATCAGAGGAAGGCATCCCTCCCTGTTGTGCCAACTGGAAGGGCAAGAGCTGTTCACCAGTCCTGAGGGCCAGGCCGCTGCTATCACAGGGCGTGTGGGCATGAAGTGAGCATGAAGCGGGCCTGGTCTGGGTATGAGTCAGAACAGAAGGAGGCCTGCTTGACCTCCCTCTCATCACCTCCCTGCACTCCACACCACTGTGAATGGCTCCACCTCCCACTCAGTTCCCCGAGCCAGAACCCTCCTCGACTCCTCACTTTCCACCCCGAGGCTTGTCAGTTCTATGCTCCACCCGCCCCCACTGCACATGGTTCTCCAGGCCCCTTCCCTCTCTCTGCCTCAGCCTCCCAGCTGGCCCCCTTGCTCACAGGTCTCCCCTTCCACCCATTCTCTTCTCTGCCATCAGAGGGATGTGTTAACAGGCAAACTTCATTGCCCTTCTTATGATGTGACTTTGCCTCTCTCCTCATCAACAGGTAGAGTCTATTCCCCATTTCTGTATTGGACTCACTTGTAACTAATAAACATGATGCAGCACCAGTTCCAAGTCTAAGCCTTAAGATGCCTCATGGTTTGTACTTCTTGGGACCTTGCTGCCATGTAAGGAAACTTGGGCTAGGCTACTGAATGATAAGAGAACACATGGAAAGGGAGATTCCAGCCTCAGCCCCAGACATGTGAGTGAGGCTATTTTAGACCCTCCAACTCCAGGTAGCCAAGCAGATGGCTATAGCCACATAAGAAACCCCAGGAGAGATTGACAGAAGACTCATCCAGTCAACCCTGAGAATTGTGAATAGTTGAGTGTTTGTTATGCAGCAATAACTAACTGAAATAAATGTTGCAGGAGGGCCTTCATGATATGATCCCAAACCACCTTCAAGTCCCATGTGGATCCCTTCCCTCACCCTCCACAGCCCCCTCCCACTATATCTACCCCTGGTCAAGCACACTGGATCCCTCACTGTTGCCCAAATGCCACATGTTCTTCCAGTTCACACCTCTTCATTCCAGTCCACACCTTTTCCTTCCAATTCACACCTCACACCTTTGCATGTGCTGTTCCTTCTCTCTGGGGTTCCTTTTTCCTTCCTCTCTGGCTAGTGAACTCATTCTCATCTTCCAGCTCCAGTAACCCCTGACCTCTGTTCCCAGCATATCCCTACATGTAGAATTCCTCCCTCCTCCTTCAGCAGTCCCACGGCTCCTGTATACAGTACTTTCTACACTACCTGGAGTAGGACGTGTGAATAAGGCTGCTTGCCTCTTGGAACGTGACAAAAGACCCTATTTTGGCTGACACAACCCAAGTCCCCTGAGCAGACCCATGTCCCCCAGAGGTGTCTTCTGAGGCCATGCCTGGCTCTCCCTTTGGTGGCACAGAGGCGAGGTTCCTGATTTGACCAGGAGTTTGAAAACCCCAGAGGTGCTCCCTAGCTGCCTGGCACAGACCTGCTAAATGAAACAGCCCATCTTGTTTCATCTGCTCTGACCTTTTGCTGTCTGGTGAAGTCCTGGCAATAATGGCCTGGGCATAGTCCAGTCCAGCCTAAGAAGGCCCTGATCTACCCAGGCAGCTGGACCTGCCCTTTCTCAGTGCTCAGAACACCCAGAGGCACCCCCATCACCCCAGATTTAGTCCTCATGCCTCCTAAGTCAGCCACAGAGAGGAAAGCATGAGGTAAGGATCCCCTCCTGGCTTGGACAGGGTATGCAGCCTCTCTCTCCAGCTCTGGGTTTTCCACATGCTAGTCCCTCCTCAGAACTTCCCTTCCTCCTTGACCCACCTGACACCCATTCTCCTTCAAAACCTCACTCAAATATCACCTCCTTCTCAGAGAAGGAAAACCTTCCCTGAGGCCCTCTCAGGCTATATGTCCTGCCTGATAATGCTTCATTATAGCACTGGCCACCTCATATGGGAGTTGAGACATTTGAGTCTCTTTCTCACCAGCTCATGAGTTTTCAATGGAAGTGAGTGTGTCTTATTCTTCCATGTAAAACAAGCCCTAATACACAAGATGGAATTTAGGAACAAACCTGGCAGTTGATTGAGCTCTAATTTCAACCACATTTTAAGTGTGAAGCCCAAACCTAAAGGAAGCCCAAATCTAAAGTAAACAAAAGGAAGGAAATAATATAGACTAGGGCAGAAATTAATGAAATAGAGAAAATAAACAAGACCAAAGTTGGTTCTCTGAAAAGATTATCAAAACTGACAAACTTTTAACTACACAGATAAAGAAGAAAAGAGAGATTAAAATCTAGAATGAAAGAGAAGACATTATCACCAACCTTACAAAAATAAAATACTATAGGGGAATACTATGAACAATTGTATGCCAATAAATTAAATAACTTAGATGAAATGGACAAATTCCCAGAAAGACACAAAAACTGAAAGTGACTCAAGAAGCAATAGAAAAATCTGAAGATTCTCATAATCAAAAAACTATTCACAAAGAAAAGCCAAGCCTGGATAGCTTCACAGGTGAATTTTACCAAATATGTGAAGAATAATTCCTACCAATTCTTCACAAATTCTTCCAAATTATAGAAGAGGACTTCCCAATTCATTCTGTAAGGCCAGTGCTACCCAGAAACAAAAAACAGACAACGAATCACAAGAAAAGAAAATTATACCAATGTCTCTATGAATATAGACGCAATAATACTCAAAAAAATACTAAAAAACCAAATTCAACAACATATAAAAAGTATTATACACCATGATCAAGTGGGACTTATCCCAGGATGCAAGGTTGGGTTAACATCCAAAAATCAGTCAATGTAATCCACCATATATTAATAGAATAAAACACCAAAAACACATGATTATTTCAGTACATGCAGGAAAAGAATATGAAAAAAATCCAAAACTCATGATAAAGACATTCAACAAATTAGAAATAGAAGAGAACTTCCTCAACCTGATAAAGGGTGTCTATTTAAAAATCCACAGCTAACATCATACTTAATGGTGAAAGACTAGATGCCTTCCATTTAAGATCAAAAAGAAGACAAGGATGTCCACCCTCATCACTTTTATTCAACATTTTACTGAAGGTTCCAGCCGAGGCAATTAGATAAGGAAAAAAAAAGACATCCAAATTGAAAAGAAAGATATAAAACTATCTCTATCTGCAGCTGACATGATCTTGAATGTAGAAAATCCTAAAGAGTTCACAAAAAATTGGAACAAATAAATGAGCTCAGCAAGATTTCAGTATACAAGATCAGTATTTAAAAAATAAATTCTATTTTTATACACTAGCAATGAACAATCCAAAAATGAAATTAGGAAAACGATTCCATTTGCAATAATATCAAAAAGAATAAAATACTTAGGAATAAAGATAACAAAAGAAATGCAAAACTTATACTCTGAAAAATACAAAACATTATTGAAAGAAATTATAGAAGATCTAAATAAATGAAAATACCTTTCATTGTTCCTAGATAGGAAGACTTACTATTATTAAGAATACAATACTATCAAACTGATCTATAGATTCAATCCCTATCAAAATCCCAGATAACTTCTTTGCAGAAATTGACAGGCTGATCCTCAAATTCTCATGGAAAGTCAAGGGTCTCAGAATAACCAGAACAATCTTGAAAAAGAAGAACAAAGTTGGAAGACACTTCCCAATTTCAAAACTTACTCCAAAGCTATAATAATCAAAACAGTGTGGTACTAACATAGGGATAAACATATAGACCAATGGAATAGAATCCAAAGTCCAGAAATGAATACATGCATCTATGGTCAATTGATTTTTTCGAGAAGGGTGCCAAAACCATTCAATGGGGAGACAACTGGCTCTTCAACAAATGGTGGTAGGACAATTGGATATCCATCTGCAAAAGAATAAATTTGGACCCCTACCTCATACCATATACAAAAGTTAACTCAAAATGGATCAGCGACCTAAAACAAGAGCTAAAACCATAAAACTCTTAGAAGAAAACATAGGGATAAATCTTGGATTTAGCAATAGATTCTTAGATATGACACCAAAAGCATGAGCAACAAAAGAAAAAGTAGATAAATTGGACTTCATAAAAATAAAAAACTTTTGTGCATCAAAGGACATTATTAAGAAAGTGAAAAGACAACCTACATAATAGGAAAACATATTTCCAAATCATATATCTGATAAGGGTCTAGTATCTAAAATATAAAAAGAATTCTTTCCTGAGTGGCACCAACATCATGGCAGAGTGAGCTCTTCTCTTAGTCTCTCCCCTCTAAGATACAATGAAAAGGACATTCATAAACCAACAGAGGACATTCACACAACACAATAGACATCTGAGAGATCCACACAGCCATACATCTGAAGGTGGGGGTGCCAGACCTCCTGGGAGGCAATGGAAGGAGGTAAGGGGATCCCCTCTCCCTCCCCAGTGGCACCTATCTAGGGTGCTGAGCCTTGCACAGTGGGCCAGTGGGTGACTCTGAGAAGAGAAGAGTGAAAATTCAGCCCTCTGGGGGAATGCTTGTGCTCTCGGAATTGCCTCCCAGCCTCTGGGAATGCTCCACAATGAGGCAGCTAAGCAATCACAGGGGCATTCCCACCAAGCTGAGCAGCCTAGATGGGCAGACAGTGAATGTAAAGCAGAAGCATGTGGGATTGTGCATGTGAAAGAAAGTGCACCTCCCCATCCTACCTGGTGCACCAGCTTGGCTGGTCGGCCAGAGCAAGCAGGGGATCCCCACCACAGTGCCTAAGCCTATGTGTGTAAAGTATTAGTGGCCAGCAGGCCAATGCAGATGGGCCCTGTCAGCACAGCTTCCAACAGATAGGCACATCTGCCAGGGGTCACAGTGGGCTCAGAAAACACAGCTCCTGTCCCCACCCCAGTGGTGGCAGGCGGAATCTGTGACCAGATACTACCACTATCCAATGGCAAAAGTCCACCCCATCAAATAGCATGAGAAGGTATATTAACACTCCAGACCAGAAGGAAAATGACAAGTACCCAGAAATCAATCCTGAAGTCACAGAAATGTACAATCTAAATGACAGAGAATTCAAAATAGTTATCATAAAGAAACTCAATGAGTTACAAGGAAACTCAGAAAGACAGTTCAATGATTTCAGCAATAAAATTAATGGACAGAAGGAATTCTTCTCAAAAGAGATTGAAACTATAAGAAAAAATTAGAAATGTTGGAGATGAAAAATACAGTGAATGAGATAAAGAAAAATCTGAAATCCTTAAAAAATAGAGCTGACACTATGGAGCACAGAATTAGTAATTTAGAGAACAGAAACATAGCAATGCTGCAGATGGAAGAGGAGAGAGAATTAAGACTAGAAAGAAATGAAAAATTTCTCTGAGAAATATCTGACTCAATAGGAAACGTAACATAAGGATTATAGGTATTCCAGAGGGAGAAGAGAGGGAGAAAGGAGAGAGCTTGTTCAAAGATATAATAGCTGAGAACTTCCCAAGCCTGGGGAAGGAGCTGGAATTACATGTAAATGAAGCTAATAGAACTCCTAATTACATCAACATAAAAAGACATTCTCCAAGGCATATATTAGTAAAACTGGCAAAGTCAATGACAAAGGAAAAATATTAAAGGCAGCAAGGCAGAAGAAAATCACCTACAAAGGAACCCCTATCAGGCTTTCACTGATTTCTCAGCAGAAACCTTACAGGCTAGGAGAGAGTGGAATGATATATTCAAAATTCTAAAAGACAAAAACTTTCAGCCAAGAATACTCTATCCAGTGAAACAATCCTTCAGATATGATGGAGAAATAAAAACTTTCCCATATAAACAAAAGCTTAGGGAGTTCATCACCACAAGATCCCCCCCTATAATAAATGATCAAGAAGGCCCTCATACCTGAAAAAAAAAAGAAAGGGTTGACAAAGCTTTGAGCAAAGAAATAAAGAGATAGACAAAATCAGAAAATTGCAGCTCTCTATCAGAACAGGTTAGCAAACACTTAATTATAACATTAAAGACAAAGGGAAGGAGAGCATCAAAGATAAATATAATCACTTCATTTTAATCACAAACTCACGACACAAAATGGAATAAGTTGTGACAACAATAAATTAAATGGGGAAGAGGAGAGGGATGGAACCTGCTTAGGCTAATAGAGATAAGAGACTATAGGAAATGGACTATCTCATCTGTGAGATCTTTTATACAAACCTCATGGTAACCACTAAACAAAAAATCAGAACAAATGATAAACAAAGAGAAAACCATCATAGAAAATCACCAAACTGAAACGACAGTTGGAAATACATGGGACAAGAAACAAGGGAAATACAAAACAACCAGAAAACAAGAGATAAAATGGTAGTATTAAGCCCTCATACATCAATAATCACTCTAAATGTAAATGGATTGAATTCTCCAATCAAAAGGCACAGAGTGGCTGGATGGATTAAAAAGCAAGACGCAACATTATGCTGCCTCCAGGAAACATATCCCAGCTCTAAAGACAAAGACCAGCTCAGAGAGAAGGGATGGAAGACCATACTCGAAGCAAATGGCAAACAAAAGAAAGCAGGTGCTGCCATACTTATATCAGAAAAAGTAGCCTTTAAGATAAAAAAAGGCAATGAGAGACAAAGAGGGGCAGTATAAAATGATAAAAGGGACACTCCACCAAGAGGACATAACACTTATACATATATTTGCACCTAACATAGGAGCACCAAAGTACATAAAGCAAATATTAACAAACCTAAAGGGAGAAATTAACAGCAACATAATAATAGTAGGGGACCTCAACACCCCACTTACATCAACAGATAGATCATCCAGATAGAAAGTCAACAAGGAAATAGTGGAATTAAATGAAACACTAGACAAGATGGACTTAATAGATATATATAGAACACTCCATCCAAATTCAGCAGAATACACCTTCATCTCAAGTGCACAAGGAAACTTCTCAAAGATAGACCATATGTTGGGAAACAAGGCAAGCCTCAATAAATTTAAGAAGATTGAAATCATATCAAGCATCTTTTCCAACCATAATGCTATCAAACTAGAAATCAACTACAAGAAAAAAGCTGGGAAAGTGACAAATATGTGGAGACTAAACAACATGCTACTGAACAACCATTGGATCAAAGAAGTAATTAAAGGAGAAATAAAAATACATCTGGAGACAAATGAAAATGAAAATACACCATACCAACTCATATGGGATGCAGCAAAAGTGGGACCAACAGGGAAATTCATAGTAACACGGGCCCACCTTAACAAACAAGAAAAATCTCAAATAAGTAATCTTAAACTACACCTAACAGAACTAGAAAAAGAAGAACAAACAAAGCCCAAAGTCAGCAGAAGGAGGGAAATAGTAAAACTTAGAGCAGAAATAAATGAAATAGAAACCAAAAAAAAAAAAATAGTAGAAAGAGTCAATGAAACTAACATCTGGTTCTTTGAAAAGATTAAACAAAATTGACAAACTCTTAGCCAGACTCACCAAGAAAGAAAGAGAGAAGGCTCAAATAAATAAAATTAGAAATGAAAGAGGAGAAATTACAACACATACCACAGAAGTACAAAGGATCATAAGAGAATACTACAAAAAACTATATGCCAACAAATTGGACAATCTAGAAGAAATGGATAAATTCTTAGACTCACACAACCTCCCAAAACTGAATCAAGAAGAAATAGAGAATCTGAATAGACCAATCACAAGCAAAGAGACTGAAACAGTTATCAAAAACCTCCCAAAAAGCAAAAGTCCAGGACCAGATGGCTTCTCTGGAGAATTCTACCAAACTTTCAAAGAAGACTTAATACCTGTCCTTCTCAAACTATTTCAAAAAATTGAAGAAGACAGAACACTTCCTAACTCATTCTACAAGGCCAATATCAGCCTGATCCCAAAGCCGGACAAGAACAACACAAAGAAGGAAAACTACAGGCCAGTATCGCTGATGAACTAGATGCAAAAATTCTCAACAAAATATTGGCAAATGGAATACAGCAGTACATTAAAAGGATCACACACCATCATCAAGTGGGATTTATAGCAGGGATGTAGGGATGGTTCAACATCCACAAATTAATGTGATACACCACATTAACAAAATGAGGAATAAAAATCACATGATCATCTCAATAGATGCAGAGAAAGCATTTGACAAGATCCAACATCCATTTATGATAAAAACTCTTAATAAAATGGGTATAGAAGGAAAATACCTCAACATAATAAAGGCCATATATGACAAATCCACAGCCAACATCATACTCAATGGGGAAACACTGAAAGCCATTCCTCTGAGAACAGGAACAAGACAAGGGGGCACACTCTCGCCACTCTTCTCCAACATAGTTCTGGTGGTTTTGGCCAGAGAAATTAAGCAAGAACAAGAAATAAAATGTATCCAAATTGGAAAGGAACAAGTGAAACTCTCGCTGTTTTCAGACGACATGATTTCGTTTATAGAAAACCCTAAAAATCCATCAGAAAACTATTAAAAATAATCAACAACTACAGCAAAGTTGCAGGGTAGAAAATCAACTTACAAAAATCGGTTGCATTTCTATATGCTAGTAACAAACTAACAGAAAGAGAACTCAAGAATACAATCCCATTTACAATGGCAACAAAAAGAATGAAATATCTAGGAATAAATTTAACCAAGGAGGTGAAAAACCTATATGATGAAAACTATAAGATATTATTGAAAGAAATCGATGATGACATAAAGAAATGGAATGATATTCCATGCTCATGGATTGGAAGAATAAACATAGTTAAAATGTCCATACTACCTAAAGCAATCTACAGATTCAATGCAATCCCAGTCAGAATCCCAATGACACTCTTCACGGAAATTGAAAAAAGTATCCTAAAATTCATATGGGGCAACAAAAGACCCCGAATAGCTAAAGCAATCCTGAGAAAAAAGAACAACCTGGAGGCATCACAATCCCTGATTTCAAAAGATACTACAAAGCTATAGCAATCAAAACAGCATGGTACTGGTACAGGAACAGACACACAGATCAATGGAACAGAATTGAAAGCCCAGAAATAAAACCACACACCTATGGACAGCTAATCTTCCACAAAGGAGCCAAGAACATGCAATGGAGAAAGGAAAGTCTCTTCAATAAATGGTGTTAGGAAAATTGGACAGCCACATGTGAAAGAATGAAAGTAGACCATTATCTTTCACCATACACAAAAAATTAACTCAAAATGGATTAAAGACTTGAAGGGAAGATGTGAAACCCTGAAACTCCTAGAAGAAAATATAGGCAGTACACTCTTTGACATCGATCTTAGAAGCATCTTTTGAATACCATGTCTGCTCAGGCAAAGGAAACAAAAGAAAAAATAAACAAATGGGACTTCATCAGACTAAAGAGCTGCAAGGCAAAGGAAACCAGGAACAAAACGAAAAGACAACCCACCAACTGGGAGAAAATATTTGCAAATCATACATCTGACAAGGGCTTAATCTCCAAAATATATAAAGAACTCAGATAACTCAACAACAAAAAAACAAACAGCACAATCAAAAAATGGGCAGAGGATATGAACGGACAGTTTTCCAAAGAAGATACACACTTGGCCAACAGACACATGAAAAAATGTTCAACATCACTAATCACCAGAGAAATACAAATCAAAACTACACTGAGATATCACCTTACACCTGTTAGAATGGCTATAATCACCAAGACAAAAAATAACAAATGTTGGAGAGGTTGTGGAAAAAAGGGAACCCTCATACACTGCTGGTGGGAATGCAAACTGGTGCAGCCTCTATGGAAAACAGTATGGAGATTTTTCAAAAGATTAAAAATAGAAATACCATACAATCCAGCTATCCCACTACTGGGTATTTATTCAAAGAACCTGAAATCAACAATTCAAAGTGACTTATGCACCCCTATGTTCACTGCAGCATTATTCACAATAGCCAAGATGTGGAAGCAACCCAAGTGCCTATCAACTGATGAATGGATAAAGAAGATGTGGTATATATATATATATATATATATATGGAATACTACTCAGCCATAAAAAAACACAAAATTTTCCCATTTGCAATAACATGGATGGACCTTGAGGGTATGATGTTAAGTGAAATAAGCCAGACAGAGAAAGACAAACACCACATGATTTCACTCATATATGGAAGATAAAGGAACACACGGACAAAGAGAACAGATCAGTGGTTACCAGAGGGGAAGGGGGTTGGAGGGTGGGCATAAGGGGTAAAGGGGCACATATATATGGTGACTGACAAATAATAATGTACAACTGAAATTTCACAGTGTTATGGACTATTAGGACCTCAATAAAATAATAATAATAATAAAAGAACTCTTATAACTCAACACCATAAAGACAACCCAATTTAAAAAAGAAAATGGCTAAGGACTTGAACAGACATTTCTCCAAAGAAGATATACAAATGCCAACAAGCACATTAAAAGACGCTCAACATCCTTAGTCATTAGGGAAATGCAAATCAAAACCACAGTGAGGCACCACTTCACACCCACTAGGATCGATATAATTTTAAAAAATAGAAAATAACAAATGTTGGCAAGGATGTGGAAAAATTGGAACCCTCATACATTGCTGGTAGAAATCTAAAATGGCGCAGCTGCTGTGGAAAACAGTTTGGCGGTTTCTCAAAAAGTTAAATATAAACTTAGTATATGACCCCACTAATTCCGCTCCTAGGTATGAATCCAAAAGAACTGAAAACAGGTACTCAAACAAGTGTATGTTCAGGCATGTTCACAGAAGCACTATGCACAATAGCCAAAACATAGAGGTAGCCCAAATGTCCATATCAGATGAATGAGTGGAGAAACAGACTCGGTATACAATGTAATCACAGTCAGCCATAGAAAGCAATGAAATACGGATACATTGTTGTGACCCTGTCAAATAACATTTGTTAAGTAGGGCCCCCAGAGTGTCAGATAGAGAGCTGCAGTTCAACAAGAGACCACAAGGGAAATTTAAATAGAGAAGCTTATTACTCACAAGTCCTGGAGGAAGCACACCACATCTCAAGGAGCCATGCAAGGAGTTCAAGGCAGGGTGCACCCTGGGGCAGTGGGTGGAGTGCTTTGGGGTTCCTGGGCCAAGGCCAGATTGGTCAATTCAAACAAAAAAGAGTGTGGTTTTGGTAAGTTCCACAGGGGTCTTCTCTAAGGGGCACACGTGGGGAAGGGGCTGCTGCTCACACAGGCTGCTGGGAAAGTCGGATCAGGCGCTTGCATTTGCCTGTGACCTACAGGCTATAATCCAGGGCGTGCGCTCCTGGGAGGGGCTGGCGTCAGTTCAAGGCCCCTGCAGGCCGCTTCGCCACACAAAATGGATGCTGAGGCAGCAATATCACAGGGTAGTTTAGCTAAACTCCCCACACACCTGGTATGCGTAGATAGCCTCTGGATCTTGCTGGCAATCAACAGGGAACACAGAGGACGGGGCACATGTTGAAGACCCCAGGAGAATGCAGTCAGCAAAATCCAGCCCAGGGGAAACTCACAGGTCAAACGACCACGGTCTTCAATGAGTAAATGATGAGAATAAAAAAAAGATGGAGGGGGAGCCTGTATCTCAACAAATATTTAAAAGATACATATTTTTATAAAGTAGATGAGACTTTATAGTGTGAAGGGATGCACACTTAGGTAATAATTAAACTGCAAGGCAGGGATGTGATTATTATAAATCAGGACAGTGGTTATTTGCGGTGGGAGGGAGGAGGGAGAGACTGAGATGGGCGGTGCCCTGGTGAAGTTCCATTTCTGTCTGGATGGTGGTTCCAAGGTGCTCCCCTTACAAAAATCATTAAGCCTCCCATCTGTTTGATGTGGCTGCCGATAGCTTTGTTTTATTTGCAAACAATGCCCTAGCCCAGAGATTCTGATTCAGGGGGTGTGGGGCGGGGCCAGGTATGTTTTTAAAACTCCCCAGGTAATTGTAACATGCAGACAGGGCTGAGAATAACTAAACAAAAGCACCCCTAATCAAGCTTAAATAATACTCAGGAGAAACAAAACAAGAGCTGGAACCTCAAAATATTTAAGTAGATCAAAGATTCATACATTCACGAAACAACTCTGGATATTTTTCAAAGATTCGTACATAAAAAGAGCCAAATATACTGGAGTGGGTCCTTATAAGGAGAGAAGGGAATGAGAGGAGCAGATCAAGAAAGAAAGGGAATATAATAATAAAATAAAATTTAAGAAGAAAGGGGCCTTGTCTCAACTGATGATGATGAGTGCCATGAACTGAGAATTCTGATGAAAAGATATTACTAATCCCATTTTACAGATTAAAAAAATAAGGTTCAGAGAGGGTAACTTACTTGCTCAAAGTCACACAGCTACAATGTAACAGAGCCCTCTTCTGATTCCTGGTCCAGGGCCCTCTCCACTCTCTATGGTTCAACATCCCGTAATAGGATCACAACAAGCCACAGTGCTGGTCACACTTGTGAGCTTGCCAGTGTTGGAGCTTGAGCATCACCATCCTGGTGTCTCCTCCGGGGCTCAGGCCAAGAAGAAGTCACGACAGCTTCCATCCTGTGAGTGTCTGTAATGTGCCAAGCGCTTCACACTGTTCCTCACTTCACCCTCACAGCACCCTGGGAGTCACCGTGATTGTTCTCATTTTACAGATGAAGAGCAGACCCGGTGGACAGAGGTAGCATGCCCAGGTCCAATCAGGAAGTGGCACCAATGGAGGTGTGGCAGCTGGGGTCACCAATAGTGTGCAACTCCATGCCGCCCGCACCCCTGCAAATAGCAGGACCACCCTCTCCTCTCCAAGGTCGCTGCTGGTGCCCTCACCTCTCGGCCAGCAGGGAAGGGGCTTTGAAAAGAGCCAGTGTCTCCACATCGGGCAGGAAGAGGAACAGGATGCTGGGAGGGACTATCTGGGCGATCCCAAGAGAAAAGACTAGAGCACTTCACCTCACAGCCGCAAGGTTTATCCACCTGCCCCTTGCTATTCCCTGGTCCCCCCCTCCCTCCCGCCCTCAGCAGCACTACTGGGTGCTCCTGGGCCAGTCTCATGCCCCATGCTGAGGACTCAGAGTGAGTAGAGGGGCCCTCAGAGGGCTCGTCGTCTCAAGCAGAGACCCAGTAATGAGCAGTTAACTCTCGGAGGTGCTAAATGCCCCAGGAGTGGGGCACGAGGCACCACGGGACCCGGGCCGCCACCGGAGATGAGAGGCAGCTTCCCAGACAAAAAGACTTCACGATCTCACACCTGCAAACAGCAGAGATTCATCCTGCTCTGCAGCTCTGTCAGGTATGGACAGATCAGGAGCCCCTTCTCTCCTAAATAAACCCAGAACTACACCGAGTCTGCCATGTCCCCTCACCTTAACAGAGGGGACACCGCCGCTGGCCCGGGGTCCTCCCGCCTCTTCTCCCACCCGCTGCCTCTGTCCTCCACCCAGCTGCCCCGGACCCGCCTCACTGCACAACAGCTTCTTTTCTCTGATTCCTCTAATTTCTGATATTAAGTAGCATTTTCTCTGCAGGCAAAACTACACTAATTCAGATGACACAGGGGAAGTCCAGTCTGACCTTCAGAAGATGTATGCAGAAGCACTTTGAAATACAGCAGCTCACTCAGAAACCGCACCTTGGGGGTTCCCCAAGGGACTGCTCCAATCAAGGGACTGCTTCTTTGGCCTGGCTGTGAGCTCCTTGTGGGTGGGGTCTCGTCTTAGTCATTTCCAGGCGGCCAGGCACACAATAAACATTTGCTGAAGAATAGTTCACAAACAGGTAAATTGTTTATTTGATAAATGGATGTTTTGGAAACACGAGCTGTCATCAACTTCCACACCTGCCACTTTCCAAAGCCCTGCCCTTGAGTGTATCTCGTGTATGGTTTTGCATATGCCTGATTCAGACTTTTACTCTCAGCTGTGGGGAGAAGTGTCGAGTTGGGCATGACCCAGCAGATCCAGACAGAAAGACCTCCGTGTCTGTACAGCAGTATTTGCTTTATTTTCTTTTTCCCCGGTTTTCTACAATGGAAAACACTAAATGGAAGTGCTCAGGACTCAAGAAGAATTCACTTGAAATGAGAGGACAGGTCTTCAAGCGAGCCAAAGCAGAGGGCCTCAGCCTCCTCTGTGTGTCCGCAGGTCTTAAACCGCTCCACTGTGTTTGCGTGTGAAGGAAAAGAATAAAATTAAAGCGTGTATGAAATAGAGCCTTGCGTGCTGTATCCAGATGGGGAGGAGGAAGCAGCATTGAACCATCTCTCGTCTCTTCCTTCCCTCCCCACATATCATTCTTTTCTCAGCCTCCATACATGCCACTTACCGCCCTGTCCACGGAAGTGGGCAGGGAAGCCCTGCTCTGTGTTTGAAGACGGCTTGTCACACATGGCCCTCTGAGCAGTGTGGTGTACATTCTTCAGTCACTCAGTAAACTCTGTTTCTGGAGAGCAAAGGTCATTGGCAGCCCAACCTCTGCCCCAACAAGCAGAGGGAGGGCAGGGGCTGGAAAGAGCACAGAAAGGTGGCCAGAGGCCACAGCTCAGAGCCCTAGCTCTGCCTCTTAGGAGCTCAGGGAGCTCAGGGGATTTGCTCCACTTCTCCAAATCTACTTTTCCAGCCTATAAAATGGGTACAAAAATAGTATCCTCTCTGGCTGTTACAGGGATCAGATGAGATAACAAATGTGAGCACTTGGGAACCCATAAAGTGCTGTGTCAATATTGGTTGATCATGCTGTTATTGAGGTTATTCTTCCACTAATAACGCATCTTGAATCATATAGTTTGTGCCTCTATTGGCCTGGCCCCTCTCCAGGCAGAGAAGCCAGAGAGATGTCATGGGGAAGCTGGTCCTCGCACCTCCCTCCTTAGCCAGGGTTGAGCCCGGTCTGAGTGGGCTTCTCCCAGAGGGCGCCCAGGCTCTCTCACACTGCCCCCAGGCACATGGGCCCCCGGAGCTGCCCTCCATGTGGGCAACAGCACTATCCAGCCCAACCAGAGGGAGCCGTGGGCTTTGTCCGTGGCCATTTCCCAGACTCCACTGCAGTGATTTTGATGTTCCTGCACCCTTGCTGTGCACAGGGACACAGGCACTGGGGTCTCCAGCACTGACTTACTTCTCTGTCAGTCACTCAATTATTAGTTGCCACATGTGTATTGAACACCTTCCAGGCGCCAGGCATCAGACCACCTGCTGCATGTAAAATGCAGACATACACGGAGCCAGAGTGAGCCCTTGAACAATCATGACCATTGTCCTGGTTGCTACAAAAGAGAAGGAGAGGGTGACCTGGGATGCGGGGACTCACCTGGTCTGGGGGGGTCTCTCTCTCAATCTCCTTATGTTTATCCTGTTCAGCATCCTATGTGTGCTTTCACTCTGCAGTCATGTCTTTCTTAAATTGTAGAAAATTCTCAGTCATTACCTCTTCTGCTTCCTTCTCTGCCATTCCCTCTCAACCTGCCTCTTAAGTTCTTTTCCATCTTTTCATCTCCTTATACCTGTGAGTTGCTTTCTATCTTTCAATTCACTAATTCTATCTTTGGCTCTTTCATCTATTTGATCCCAAGCAATGGGCTCACTCTGCTTGCTGGAATCTGAGCCAATTACTCACAAGTTAGGGATCAAGAAAGGAAGTTTTGGGGCCGCCCGGTGGCGTAGCGGTTTCGTCCGCGCTTGGCAGCCCGGGGTTTGCCGGTTCAGATCCCGGGCGTCCGCCGACGCACTGCATGTCAGCCACGCTGTGGCGGCGTCCCATATAAAGTGGAGGAAGATGGGCACGATGTTAGCCCAGGGCCAGTCTTCCTCAGCAAAAAGAGGAGGATTAGCAACGGATGTTAGCTCAGGGCTGGTCTTCCTCACCAAAAAAAAAAAAAAAAAGAAAGGAAGTTTTAATTCGATTAGCTGGCATAATCAGGAAGATGGCAGACTAATGTCTCAAAAAAAACATCTTCAAGGATTACAGAATCTTGAGATAGTTGTATAGGGAAAGGGGGCAGTAAGGATGGGGTGTAGAAATGTCAGCCTTCAGGCATGACGGACTCCAGGGTCTTTCATTGTTCTTTTCTTCTGTCAGTGATGAATATCTTGTAGGTGTGTTTCCCGCCTGTGGTCAGTCTGTTCCTGGAGAGAAACTCATAAAACAAAGTTTTAATTTATCAAGTTATAGAGGAGTACATACGTAAGTGGAGGCCATAAATCAGGAGAGCATGTGAATTATTTTAGAGTACTTGCAGAGCAGCAAGTAGTCACACAGAGGAGGGGCTGGGGTTGTTTAGCATAACAATATGGCCTCACTTATGTTCACTTATACATTGATTTAATTAGCATGTTTTTTATACCCAGATTTCTAATCAGTTCTTTTCCAGGGCCAATCTGTTCTGGATTCATATCTTTCATTATTTTATAATTTCTTGTTCTTTTTGGTGAACACTAATCTTCCCTCTTTGAATGACTTGAAATGCTTAATTTTTTTTTTTAGATTTTCTCATATTTCCATTTCTGTGGCAGTGAACTCATCCCTTATTGTTGATTTTCTTTCTCACTTTTCTTATGATTCATTTTCTCATGTGCCCCACACAAGTTTTGCATGAGCAGTTTAGAGCTTCTGAAATGCCAGCACAGAGGATGCAGCCGATTCAGTCATAGGTTTGGGGCCTGGCCCAGGAGCTGCCCTTGCAGCTTCCTCTGCACCTGCTTGCCCCCTTAGGGAAGCAAAGTTTTCAAGCTTTAACCCAGGGAGCCGTTCCAGTTCTTTTCAGATTCCTTTCACAGGTGGCTGGACCTGCCCCAGCTGCCAACTCCTGAAGTCCTGCCACAAAGCCTGGAGTTTGGTTCCCAGGTCTTGCCCACGTCAAAGCCCATAGCCAGTGGACCCATGGCCTCACAGCTCTGTGCATGGGACCCCAGAAGGCAGAGCCACTGCCTGCCCAAAGGAGTCAGGGGAGGCTGAGAAGAGAAAATAGGTTGGTTTAAAGCCCCCTTCTGTGGGCCATGGCCAGAGCAATTGTGACTTGTGGAATGGACCTATTAGAAGCCCATCAAGGGAGAAGATATGAAAACCAGGAGTACCTCTCAGCCCCTGGATGAGAAGCTGTTTGACAACTCAGAGTTTGGGGTGGGGGGCGGTCATACAGGTCCCTTAGCCAGGTCACCTGCCCAAACGCCAGAAGACTAGAAAATACCTGTATTTTGCGAATGCTGATCCAGAGGCAGACTGGCGCCACCATGAGGCAAAACCATAGAATTGCACAGAGGAGCATGCCCCAGAGACCTCCTTCACCTGGCACATAGTCTTGGGCAGGTCCTTGGTCCAAGGTGCATAGTGACATCTGGGCCAGTTGCCCAGGTCACTAACATCAGTAAATAACATGCATGTGTCATTGGTCAGCTGTCATTTTTATGAACAATTTTTGTAATCTATATGGGTCAACACCCATTTGGTATGGATGTAAAGGACCAATAGGAGTTGTCTAGATTCAGGATGGTGCACTTCAGGAGGGGAGAACACAGGACTTAGAGTATTGGGAAATGACAGGAGTAGAGAGGACTGTGGGGTAAGGAGGTTGAGACTGAAGAGGCAGGCAAGACTCATAGTTTTGAGATTTATCCTGTGTTGTTGAGAAGTCTGCGGAGTCTTTTTGGCAGGGGAGTAACAAGATCATATTTACGTCTTACAAAGAAAACTGGCGGGCGTGTGGACGAGCTGTTGCGGGAGAGAGACAAGAGGTAGGGAAGCTGCCACTGTCCAGATGAAAGCTGATGAGAACCCGCAATTCTGGGGATTAAGGGGAGAGAAGGAAGAGAGGGAGGGCAGGGGAAGGAGAAGGAGACAGAAGAGGAGGGGAGACAGGGAGGAGGAAAAGAGGAGAGAGTTGGGAAGCAGGGCCCGATCCTGTGCCAGTCCATGCAGGGCACACTGTGTCCACTTCCCTCCCAGCCACACCGTTTCTCCCCGTTATCTCCACTCTCCTGGCAGGTCAAGCAGCTCCCAGCCCAGCCCTCGTCAGGGAGTGGCCTATCTCATGCCTCTTCCTGGAAGCTGGATCTGGGTCACAGAATCAGGGCTGGAAAGGGGTGGTGTTCCTCCCGTTATCCCCTCCGCCTCCCGTCATCCCTTCCAGCGTCGTTACGTTCTGACCAGCCCACTCATGATTGAGGCCATTATCCAGGTTCCAGTTTTGTACCCTCTGGAGGTGACCTGGTTCCAACCTTGGGTCCAGGCCCGGTTCTCCCATCTTCCTGCTCACTCTGAGCTAGAGTCCTCCTTTTTCATCAGCGTTGCCATGGCTTGCAGTCAAAGAGGTCTAACAGACACAGTGCTTTGTGTATATTACCTCCCTCCACCATCACATCTTTGCAGATGAGGAGCCCAAAGCTGGAGGGAGCAGGTCGCTTGCCCAGGGACACAGCTGTCAGACCGACATTTGGGATTCCAAGTGGATACGTCTCCCCCCTGACACAGGATGCTGAGGACAGCAAGTGCGGGGTTCCAGTGGAGTGACGTGGCACTCCTGCTGCAGCCCAAGGATCACGTCCAACTGCAGGCCCTGGGACTGAACTAGAACCTAAGACAAAGAGGCAGGCCCTGGTCAGCCTCCCAGCCTCCCCTCCATTCACACCCATTCACCTCCAGCCCCCAGCCTGGCCAGTGGGTCACTGGGGCCACACGTCCCCACCTTTGTGTTTTGCTTGGGTCCTCTGACTGGGCTGCCCTCCCCACCCGGATCTGCCTGGGGAGCTCCGGGATACACAACTTCTGTGATCAGACTCTTGTGGGGAGGCAGATGCTACAAGTGTGTCCTCTGCAGTCACAGAGATCTGAGTTCGAATCCTGGTTCAGCCTCCGACTAGCAGTGTGGTCACGAGTTACTTCACCTCTCTGAATCTCAACTTTTTCATCTGTAAAAGGGGACTAGCAAAAGTTCTCCTAAGGTTGTTTTAAGAAATACATGCAATAGCTGCTGCAAAGTGCTCAGTATTTGCTAAGAATTACTGGCATCTGGAAAGTTCTGGATCAGGGTTAACAGCTATGGTGAGAGTTAATTGCTTGCACATCCTTCCCCATCTGCCTGTGAGTTCTTCAGGGAGAGGAACCACATATGATTCATGCCTAGAACAAGACACACCTTGGAATGGCTCCTTAAATAGATCCAGGAAAGTGCGAATGAATGATCAGAGTTCTCTTTGCCAAATACTCTACCCCTCAAAGCGTTAACAGTGACTCCTGTGGGAAAACTGTGACTGCGATGAGGAGGGTTCTGTTAGCCCTCAGAACCAGTGCACTTCGATGGGCAAAGAGCAAACACAGTCAGGGACGCAGAGTGAGGACCGCTCTGTCCACAGGCTCCCCCCTCACAGGCCCTTCTTTCTAGACTCTCCCCAGGGATCCCTTGACCGCAACTTTGGGAACACCAGCTCTCAGGATGTTCAGCTTCTCCTCCCCGCGGCTGGCCCCAGAGTGCCCAAGCTCCGGCTGGCCTTCCCCTGACTCCATCTGCGGAGAAGGTAACTGGCTCCTGACCTAGGCCTGCTTTGGGGCAGGAGCATTGCCCAGGCTGGGCCCTGACAACGACTCTCTTTGACCAAAGTCTAGCCAGGCTCCTCAAAGCCCTTTAGGCCTCCGCCTTGGCGTCTGTCCCTGTTGGACCTGCATTGCTCACTTGTAGCAAGAGTCTTGCTAAGTCAGTTTAGTGAGAATTCTCCACCCTTGACATCTGATCCACCTCAGTATCTGATCAAATTCCTCATCCCCCACCCTTGGTATCTGATCACTCCAGCTGCCTTCAGCAAGAACCCTATCAAGTCGGCTTAACCAGAACCCTGCCCCTCCCTGATGTTTCCTCTTAGTAATTTTCCAGCCACTCACCCCCACTCTGCTCTGTGGCTATAAATTCCCACTTGTCCACGCTGTATTTGGAATTGAGCCCCATTCTATATACTAAGGGCTCTCCTCTCCCATTGCAGTAGTTCCTGAATAAAATCTGTTTTTACCACTTTACTAGCCAGCTCTGATTTTCTTTAACAGGCCCCACAAGCACTGCCCAGGGGTCTGTTTGACAAAACCACAGCTCCCTCCCAGCCTGGGGAGCACAGCCTCTGGCAAGGGCAAGTCCCTTCACTGAGGACTCAGGCGAAGGCAACACAGCCCTCTGGGCATCCTGGCTCTGAGGAAGGTGCTGGCCTCTCCGCCAGGACGACCTGCACGTGCCCAGGGCAACACCTTCTTAGTTGCCTGCCTCCCACGATGGCCCCACCTCCCAGCACCTCTCCCTCCCCCAGGGGCCCAACAGTCCACACCAGCCTCCCTTCACCCACCAGCCCCCACCACCAACACTTTGCGTCCTCATTGGCCTCCAGGCCTTTGCACATTCTAGGCCCCCTCTTTGGAACGCTCCCAGTCTGCCTCTCTGCCCAGCTATCTCCTCATTCTGCAAGCCTCTGCTACCTCCTAAAAGCCTTCCTTTCATCAGCAGGATCAAGATTCACTTTCCATGTGCTTAGAACCTCCCTGGTGTTGCCGGAGTGTTGACACATTTCAGTGGTTTTCAGGTGGGCCTTGTCACCTTGTCTACCTCTCTGGAGGTCACCCAGGTCTTCAAACACCAGCAGCCTCCCCTCACCCCCGAGTGCCACCTGTAGCCAGGGCACCATGAGTCAGCCATACAGTATATTTACACAGAGATTCCCTCTCTGCAGCCTCAACTATCCCGTATATTACCAGCTGGGGAGGGGTTGCCACAGCCCACAGGAGGCTGGACATTCCTCTTAATCCTGGGGCCACAACCATCACTCCTGATTCACCTGGGCCTCCCACCTGGGCCTCCCACCTGGGCCCAGCAGTCTTTTGATGGAAAGTGCTGGCTGTTGCTGTCCCAGATGTCATTTGCTTTGAAATGAGACCCCTCTCTCATGGCCGCCATTTCTCTCTTCCTTCATCTAAATAATTAACCTCATAAACCAATTGCCAGGAGGCCCACCCCTGAGCTGGCAAGGTGCCCCCTTCTGTGTAACCCCAGCCCCTGTTCACACTATGCATATGACCCCTGCTTATGGTCAGTTGTGTGTACGGCTGTCCCAGGGAGACCATGCCTTATTCAGCCCTGTGTCCCCAGCGCCGCCCCATAAAAGAAGACCTTGAGTGGACTTTTGCCTGGTGCATCCCACATTCCTCACCAATAACATAAAAACCGAAGACCTGTCCTCATGGAAAAATATCCACCTCTAGAGTTGAACGTTGTATTAGTTTCCTATTGCTGCTGTAATAAATTATCACAAATTTAGGGGCTTAAAACAACACAAGTTCAGGGGCCACCCGGTGGCGCAGCGGTTTAGTCCGCGCTTGGCAGCCCGGGGTTCGCGGGTTCAGATCCCGGGCGCCCGCCGACGCACTGCCTGTCAGCCATGCCATGGTGGCGTCCCATATAAAGTAGAGGAAGATGGGCACGATGTTAGCCCAGGGCCAGTCTTCCTCAGCAAAAAGAGGAGGATTGATAATGGATGTTAGCTCAGGGCTGGTCTTCCTCACAAAAAAAAAAAAAAAAACACAAGTTCATTACCTTTTAGTTCTGGAGATCAGAGTCTAAAGTGGGTCTGCAGGGCTGCAGCCCTTCTGGAGGCTCCAGGGAGCATCCGTTTCCTTACCTTTTCTGGCTTCTGAAGGCGCCTGCATTCCTTGGCTCCTGCCCCTTCCTCCCTCTTCAAGCCAGCAGCGTCCGTCTTCAGATCTCTTTCTCTCGTCTCTACTTCTGTCCTTCCATCTTTTCTCTCTGACTCTGACTCTACTGCCTCCCTCTTATAAGGACCCTTGTGATTACATTGGGCCCACCCAGATCATCCAGGATAATCTCCCCATTGCAAGATCTTTAACTGAATCACATCTTCAAAGTCCCTTTTGCCGTGTGAGGTGATGTATTCACAGAGTCTGGGGATTAGGACATGGACATCTATGGGAGCCATTACTCAGTCGACCAGAAGTTCTGAGTCCAGAAGCCTTTAAGATGGCAAAGAGCTCCTAGGATGCCTTCTTCTTGTGCCAGGAATGCCATTGCATGGCGTTCTCAGCCCCAGGCTCTCACTCTGCTGTTCCCTCCTTCCCCATACCCCGCAGAAGGGAATGGGAGAAGAAGCCAGCATGCACCGAGGGACTTCCACTTGCCAGGCACGTTAATATGCTTGTGTTGTCCTCAAAACCACTGTCCGGAGAAGCTGCCAGGAGTTACCCTGACTCCCCATCCAGCCCGGCTCCCACTGGCCTGGGTGAAACCAGCCCCATGCACCCCGCTAGGCCACCAATGGACACTTGGCCTCCCCAGTGGACATCACGCCCAAGGTTAGTGGAGGTGCCGAAATGCCCAGCACGGGCACCCATCGTTGAGGACCTGCCCCACCCAGCCCTGCACAGGGTGCCCACCTCAACACCGTGATCCTGGGCTGTGCTCTCCAGCAGTCAGCGTGGACCCCATTTTGGCCCCCAGGTCCCCACTTCTGGGTGTCTAAGCCTGAGAGCCTCTGTCAGGGCCTGAGATCCCCACCCTGGAGGGATTTTCTTGCAGGAAAGAACTTGCTTTCCTGGCTTCAGGAAACCCAAAACCATGCCTGGCCACACCCTGGGAGTGGCAGAGTCTGGAGCCCACAGAGGCAGCAAAACTTCACCGAAGCCTGAGGGCCTGGCTTTGAACCCAGCTCTGCCAACTGGAGGGTCACCTTGGGCAACTTGACTTACGTAACCTTTGGGGGCTTAATGTTCCTTTATCTAAGATGGAAATAGTACTAGTGGCTGCTTTTTGAGCACTTATCAAATTGCAGTCTCGTTATTTCTAATCCACCTTTTTCCAGAGCATGGGGCCGGGGTTCCAGAGGATCCCTGAGTGCGAGGTGCCCCGATGTGTGGGAAGAGCTGCAGAGCGAAATGGAAGGGGTGAGAGAATGAGGGGTGGGGGGTCAGGAGTGGGAGACTTGGGTCTTTGAGGAGGAAACTTGATGGAGAATGGAGAGAGAAAGGATCTCACATGGGAAAGAGGGACTGCAGAGAAGAAATGGACAAATGCGAGACTCGAAGCATTTACCACGCAGGTGCAGTATCACCCGCTGGGGCTCCTACAGCATCACAAGATTTCTCACCACTGCTTTGGAGAGAGGAGCTCCTTCTGGGGACTGTGAGGAGAGTACAGAGTGAAGCGGAAACAGCTCAGGGAGACATGGGGACCACGTGAGCACTGGCCCCTTTAATGTTCCCCAAGCCTCTGGGGGGGGTGAGTACGTTTAGACCCATTTTACAGAATGGCAACTGAGGCTCGCAGAGGTTAAGTGACTCATCCAGTTTCACACAGGGGGAGGGGGTGGAGCCAAGATTCAAGCCCAGGTGGATCAGGCTCCACAGCCAACGCCTCCCACCCCGCACAAGGCTGTCACGCCTGGCTGTGGTAAGAATGCTAGCAGGGTGGGCACAAAGCCTGGGACTGAGTGTCCCTGCACCCAGCTCTGCCATCACCCTGGGCTCCCGCCTACAGCTCTCAGGTCCCACCCAGAGTAGACGCAGCCCTCAGGAGTAGCTAGGAGTCCCCCAGCCAGCAGAGACAGGACTTGGTGAGACCGTGGGCCCACTGGGGCCAGGCTGGGGGTAATTGATCCTGCGGTACCCAGGGGACTGGTCCGTGGGCTTATTATTCCAGAACTGGGCCACATCCTGGGCTGGACCCTGGGGATGGAAGTGAATGGTCTGGACCCTGCCTTGTGGAAGGGGCAGTCAGGAAAGCAGACTATGATAGGAGGGCAAGGACATGACTGAGCTAGAGGAGAAGAGGAAGCCCTTCCACCCAAGGTCACAACAGAGAACCCACTGCAGCCCATAAGAGGGGCAATGAAAGCCCCCTCAGGCTATTCATTGATGCGAGGATGCCTGCACCCCACATTCACCCCAGCCTTCAGGGCTCCAGGGACCATGTCCCAGACCACAGCCGAAGGAGGCCTCAATGTCAGAGGGCAAGACAACCCACCCCAGAATGGGAGCCAGAGGCACCAGCAGACTGAGAAGGAACCTTGGGCTCTCCCATCAGGGTCTACTGGAGCCAGGATCTCCAGCTGGAGAGCTGAGCTGGACGTGGTGTGGGCTCATAGCTCCCCAGATCCAGTCACCAGACCCTGTGAACAGTCCCTGCCACCTCCACGTGCTGGGCATCAAGACCTAATCCTGCTCTGACCCCAGCACTCCCCTGGACCTGGGACCCTGAATCTCAGCTGTGGGTGGGCTGGGTTCTTGCTGCCCGAGACCTCGCCAGGGCAGTCTCTTGGCTGCTGGCAGCAGTTCTGCTGAAGCCCACACAGGCCCCACCTGAGTACATCCTTTGCCCTGCTAATGGAAGCACTGCCAGCCAGGCTCTGTCTCACCAGCAAACCCTCCCCACCCACAGTCAGCTCTAACTGGGCCCCAGACCTCTGTCTGAGGCTGGAGTCACCCATCTGCTCACCTGCCAGGACCCCAGCTTCCCCGGAGCCAGCCCTTGCCTCGCTGAGGCCTGTCACCCCAAAACCAAAGGCTGATCTTCCTAGGGGCCAGCCTCATGCACCCTGGCACCCTCCAGTTCCCGGGCTCGCAGGTGGGCAATGCACAGTCTCATGCCCTCCAACCCTTTCTCCACCTGACTGCCGGAATGATCTCTCCAAAGCCCAAACCTGACTGTGTTCCTCCCTTTCTTCATAGCCTTCAGTGACTCCCCAGTGCCCACAGGAGAAAGCCTGGCATTCAAAACCCTCCAGATCTGGCCCCTACCTACCTCCAAAGCTCCAGAGATTCCTTATTCCACCTCCTGGATCCTAGCCCCACTAAACATCTCCCTGCTCCCTGGAATCCCTGAACCATCCTCCACTCTGCACATGTAATTCCTCAGCCTGGAATGTGCATGCTCCCCTGACAACCACCCAGTCATTTCCTCCATGGTCAACTCCTATTCACACTTCAGTGTCCCAGTCAATGTCACCTCCTCCGAAACTTTCCCCAGTAGCTTCAGAAATTTAGTGATTTCTTCCTCTGGGCTCCCACAGCCCCCTGGATATAGTGCTCCTATAGCATTTTGGGGTCCAGCCCTGGTGGTCTAGTGGTTAAGATTCAGCTATCTCACTGCTGTGGCCTGGGTTTGTATCCTGGTCAGGGAACCATACCACCCGTCTGTGGGTTGTCATACTGTGGCAGCTGCATGTTGCTGTGATGCTGAAAGCTGTGCCACTGGTATTTCAAATACCAGCATGGTCGTCCACAGTGGACAGGTTTCAGTGGAGCTTCCAGACTAAGACAGACTAGGGAGAAGGACCTGGCCACCCACTTTGGAAAAAATTGGCCATGAAAACCCTATGAATAGCAACAGAGCATTGTCAGATATAGCACCAGAAGGTGAGAGAATGGTGCAAAAAGACTGGGCAGGGTTCTGCTCTGATGTCCACAGGGTCACTAGGAGCTGTCCACAGGGTCACTAGTTGCTATACACAGGGTCAATAGGAGTCAGAATCAACTCGATGGCACTAACGACAACTTTTAGGTACTGTTTCATTTTGTTTTCATTTGGTCTCCTTCCTTAGAGCAGGAGCTCATGAAGGACAGAAAAGGTATCTTATTCATCTCTTTTTTCAAGACCCAAGACTTTTCCTGTCATATTACCAAGAGCTAGGGCATACTTGCTGAATGGATAGGTGGACATTTGGGACAGATGGGACAAGATGGATAGATGAATGGATGGATGGATGGATGGATGGATGGATGGATGGATGGATGGATGGGTGGATGGATGGATGGGAGGATGGGTGGAGGGGAGTCAATGATGGATAGTGGATGGGCACATAGATGAATGGATGGGTGGATGAAAGACGGTAGTTAGATGGGGATGGGTTGTTAAGTGATGAAGGTGGATAGACAGAAGAATGTTTGGATTGTGGTCAATGATGAATAATGGGTAGGTAGGGAAATGGATAGATGGAGGATGGATAGAAGGGTGGATTGTTGGGTGGATTAATGAATGGAGAGATGGATGGATGGATTAGTGGGTGGTGATGAATGAATGATAGGTAGATGACAGACGGATTGATGGGAAGATGGTGAAGGATGGGTAATAGGTATGTAAGTGGATGGATGGGAGTATCCATGTATGAATTAAGTGGTTAGGAGAGAAAACAGCAATAGGAAAAAGGGAAGAGAAACCTTTGCTGGAGTCAGGGAATCCATCTACTCTTGACAAGCTCCCCAGGTTCAATGGGATGAAGCTCAGCACTAAGGTTTGGTGTTAGACCAAACCCCACCTTGCATCTAATATTTCAGAGACTGACTGTAGGCATGCCCTTCACTCCCCAAGACCTGTAAAGAAAGTCAGAGAAGCTGAGCGAGGCATGAAAGTTGGAATGATTTTTTGGATTACAAATCAGCTGGTAGGTGAATCCCAGCAAACAAGGTTACATCACCAGTAACCCAGCTAGTCCTGAAGATGGGATGGGGGTGGAAATAACAGGAACATTGAATCACAAATGTACCCAGAAGAATGAGATTCCAAATCCAGCTGGCCAGGGGGCCAGGGTGGTCACTGGCGATAGGCGATCCCTGGCAGCATCTCACAGTGATAGGCCTTGTACACCACGCAGTAGGAGCAGGTCCACATCAAAGACAGCCAAGCAGTGTGTCATAGCTCGTGGGCTCAGAGGAGCTGCAGAGAGACAACAGTGGCACCAGGGCTCTGAGGGGACCCACTCCTCATTGCACTTGGGAGCTGGGGGTGGGGGATGCACCACACATGGGGCCTCCAGCAGGATGATGCAAGGCCTGCTTGGATGAAGCCTCCAGAGAGAGGCCTGGACTGGGATGGACAGTGGGGATGGGAGGTAACTGGGAGAGAAATAAATTGTGGACAGAGACCAACTGTCATGAGAAGAGACCAGTTATGGTTTGTGAGCACTCCTTGCCCTCGGTCCCCCCACAGTCATGCACTACTCACCTTCCCACCTCAACTTCACAGAATCTACCTCTGTCTGTCCCTGGCCTCTGGGTGTCTCTCTCTGACTTCCCATCAGTTATGAGCTGAATTGTGTTCCCCCAAATTCATCTGTTGAAGTCCTAACCCCTAATACCTCAGAATGTGACCTTATTTGGAGATGGGGTCTTTAAAGAGGAAAGCAAGTCAAAGTGAGGTCAGTAGGGTGGGCTCTAATCAAATATGACCGATGTCCTTATAAAAGGGAAATTTGGACACAGAGACGGACACGCACAGAGAGAAGACGATGTGAAGACATAGGAAAACGACTGCCATCTACAAGCCAAGGAGAGGAGCATGGAATAGATCCTTCCCTCGTGGCCCTCAGAAGGAACCAACCCAGCTGATACCTTGAGCTTGGACCTCTAGCCTGCGGAACCATGAGACAACAAATTTCTTCTGTTGTTTAAGTCCCCAGTCCGTGGTACCTGGTTACAGCAGCCCTAGAAAACCAATACACCATCTCTCAGTGTCTGTCCGTTTGCTCCCTGTTCCTCATTCTGTCTCTCATTTCTTGGCCCTCTTTTGTAGGGTAGCCAACAGTCCTGGTTTTCCCGAGCCTGTGGGGGTCTCCAGGACATGGGTCTTACAGGTCAAAACCAGGAAAACTGGGACAAGTTTTTCATCCTACATCTTTTATCTTCTTCACTATGTCTCTGCTTCTCCACCTTTCTCTCCTTCTCTCTCTTCTTCTCTCTCATTTTCTTTCTCTCGCCATCTCTCTCTGAGGTCCCCCTCGTTCT
The DNA here is from genome assembly GCA_031878705.1 of Tapirus indicus. Lineage (NCBI taxonomy): Eukaryota > Metazoa > Chordata > Mammalia > Perissodactyla > Tapiridae > Tapirus > Tapirus indicus. The sequence continues at coordinate 81,826,646 of CM062921.1, forward strand.
GTTAAGACCTCTCATAAACATTTGTGCTACACACAGCATCTGTGCCTGTGCGTGGTCTCCAGGATTATCAGTCAGGAGGGTGGTAGCTGGAAAGCAGCAAGCTGACCAGGGAAGGGATCTTTAATGCTGGTGATCACAGAACTGCTCAAAATGGGTGGGGCTCAAGAGCAGCTCCCACAGTAGCGTTGGGGGCAGCCGACCCACATCCCAGCCCAGGACAGGCCTCCTTCACATTGCCACTCTTGTTCTCTTACCTTGGCCATTACACTGCCCCCATGTGGGGAGGATCTGGGAGTGAGAGGCAAGAAGAGAGAGGTGCCAGAGGCCACATACTCGGGATATATATATAAAATGCTTTCAGGTGCCAGTGTTGGCAAAGACTGGCCACAGCTGAAGGTAAGAAGATGTTCCTTGTATCTTAAGTTGATGCCACTGTTTGCAAGGTATGAGCTTGACATACTGAAGTGTTTATTGAATGAATGGATGGATTGATCCATTAACTCACAGGATTAATTAATTAGATCTTGGTCCTCTGAATGTACAATTATGTCCATGTGTCCAGCCTCCATTCCTGCCCAGTAGTTTAAACCACAGTGGCTCCCTCTCCCTCCCAGGAAGGGCTTGCCCTCAAAGGCTCTGGTCTGCCCCAGGTGTCAGGAGAGCAACAGCAGCAGTAATCCAGGGACAGCATTTATAGCCGGCAAAGTATTCTCATAGACATCACTGCCCGTCTCCATGGGATCCTGATCTCCATTGGGGAAAAGACTTGTCATTGTTATAAGCCACCCCAAATCCTTTTTCAAAGCCCCTAAGAAACTAGCACTAAAAAATAAACTCAATAGTGGGGCCGCCTGGTGGCGCAGTGGTTTAGTTTGCGCTTGGCAGCCCCGGGTTCGCGAGTTCGGATCCCGGGCGCCCGCCAACGCACTGCCTGTCACCCATGCCGTGGTGGCGTCCCATATAAAGTGGAGGAAGATGGGCACGGATGTTAGCCCAGGGCCAGTCTTCCTCAGCAAAAAGGGGAGGATTGGCAACAGATGTTAGCTCAGGGCTGGTCTTCCCCACAAAAATAAAAAATAAACTCAATAGAGAGCCAGGCATAGCACCACCCTTGAGGATGGGTGCAGCTGGGAGCCGGCCCTTTTGAGCTCAGGCCGTGAATGGAGAGGAGGTGTATTGCTGTGCCCAAGTGCCTCCCTGTGTTTCGGTTCAGCACCTCAAATGCCCTGGTGTGCCTGCTGTGCGCCAGGCCTGGGGCAGGTGAGGGCCCAGTGCAGTCACTTTCTTTAAAAGTTGCTTCCAGGACCCCAGCTCACTACAGGATGCACCCCACTAGTGGGTGTGAAATCCAGCAGGGCTGAGACCAGCATGTTTTTAATGAAATGCAATGCAAGACAAGAAAGTATCAGTGTGTGTGTGTGTGCATGTGCGCGCTGAGCCACACCGTGATTTGTATTTCTAATTTTTGATTATAGTCAAAAAGTTTGAGCAGCCCAGCCCAGCTCCCAGTGCCAGCCTGCCTGCAGAGCAGGTTGAGAGGCCAAGCGTGGGGTTCGGTTACATTTAATCATTCACAAAAAGAGGATTTGAGCAGAGGAGTCTTCGGGGAAGAAGGACAAGCAGGATCTGCTTTGCTGGGCAAACCATTTTAAAATAAACCTAATGCTGGAAGCAGACACTTAAAAACCACAAAGAGCCTCATTTGGCCTGTGTGTCCCTGCACTTGGCAGCTGACTTGGTGCCCAGGTGTTCCCAGGTGTGGAAAAATCCCTTTGAATTGGCCGCCATGCTCGTCCCCAGCCCCGCCCCCTTTCCTTTCGCAGAGATGGAGATAAAGAATAAAGAGGTCAAGATGGACCAGAGCTGGGGAGTGAAGGTTGGCAGGGTCACTGTCTTCAGAGCAGGTGCTGGCATTTCACACTGTCACTCCCCAGCGCTAGGTACCCTCGCAGGTCGGGCAGGGTGGGAAGAGTCGGGATTGTGGAGTCAGCAGACCCTGCTCCCAATCTGGCTGTGTCACTTCCTAGCCTTGTGGACTCGGGCCAGTTGGTCCACCTCCCTGAGCCTCTCCTGCCGCAGCTCTAATAGGGAGAAAACACGGCTGACTCGCCAAGGTGGGGCAGGGAGCAAATATTAGGTGCATGGCCATGGGAGGGATGTAGTAAGTATGTCCCCTTCAAAACATTTTGGTGTCAGTCCTTCTTGGCAAAGTGGCATGGTTGGCAGCTCATGGTGACCTGAACAACCACAGTGACTGACCCCTGCAGGCTCCGGCCAACCCAGGTCAGCGGGGGAGTCTTTCAGCAGAAAGCCTCTTGCCCAGGATCTTGAGGTCCCAGGGAGAGCACAGCTCCCTCACTCACCCATGACCCCCCCTGATTCCTCGTTCGGACCCCACCTTGTCCCCAGCTCACTCGGGTCCCTTCAGCCCCTCCTATGGCCCCCTGATTCCTGCTCCCTCCTCCCCAGGGGACTGGCTCTGGGCAGTCCCTGAGCCTCTTTCCCCCTCTGAAGAAGGGAGCTGGGAATGCCCCACCTCGCCCACCTAGAAGGGGCTGTGGGAGAGACCCTAGTGCCCACCCTCCACATAGTAGTGCCCAGAGGAGAGGGGCAGTGAGGCAGCAGGCCCCAGGGGCAGAAGTCCCCACAGACTCCCAGACTGGCATGGTGCAGCAGTGCAGCATCCTTGGGCTACAATGACATCTGTAGCAGTCGCTGGTCCTCCTGGTGGCTCCAAAGGTGTAGAATGTGCCATCCTTGAGGCATCCTGCAGGCAGGGAAACAGCCAGCATCCCTGCGTTGGCCTCAGCAAGGATCTGGGGGCTAACGGTGGACCCCTCCCACCTCAGCCAAGGGCTGCTGACTTGCCCACCCAGGCTCCTGTGAGGTGCCTGTTTCCTTCAGAACTGTATGCCCTGGGGCCGGCCCAGTGCCTAGTGGTTAAGTTCAGTGCACTCCACTTCCGTGGCCCAGGTTCAGTTCCAGGCCGAACCTGCCACACTTGTCAGTGGCCGTGCTGTGGCGGCGACCCACATACAAAATAGAGGAAGATTGGCAACAGATGTTAGCTCAGGGCAAATCTTCCTTACCAAAAAAAAAAAGAACTGTGTCTCTGTGGCTCTGCCCAGGGGGCCACCAGCCTGCCCACCTGACTGCAGTCTCCTAACTACACTCTGCCCCATGGTTCTCACCTCCAAGCTCCTGCCTGTCCCGTGCTGGGCTGCCCACCCCACATATCCCCTCTGCTCTCCCCTCTCTCTGCTAGCCCCTACTCTGTCCCACAAAAGCATTGAAGACAGCCTTCTCACTGCCATCATTCTTTACCACTGGAGCTCTTCATCTGGGGACACTTGCTCCCCTTGAACTGAATGCCGACGGGTGTGTTTGTGCCTGTGTGTGTTTTTTGGGGGAAAGAGCTCACAGCTTCCACCAGACTTTCAAAGGGAGACGCCTCAGGGAGGGCCCACGGCACTGACCCCAAGGAAGGCCAAGAGCCCTGCCTCGGGAAGCCTGCTCTGCTCAGGCTACACGACCCTCTCTGTCTTTGTGTCTGTCCCCCCACAGTGAGGCTCGACAGCTGGTGCCTGGGTGCACGGCCTCAGGTGTGTGCAAGGTGGGCAGTGGGGGCTGGACCTTTCAAAGGCTCTTCAGCACACACCACTGTTGTGGGTGGAAGAAACCGTGGCCGCAGAGTCACACTGACCTGGTTCAAACTCCAGCTCTGCCACCGGCTCATTCTGCCTCCACAGGCACAAGTTTAACCTCCGTGAGCCTCCAATTTCTCCTCTATAAATGCCAATAAGTATACTAACCTCCCAGGATTATTGTGACAATTCAGTGAGATGCTGTAAGAAAGGCCATTTTGCCACCTGCAAATGCTATTTTTTTGATTGACTTAACCAAAAACATCTTACTGTTTTAAATACCAGCAACCCCACAAGTAAATCGGAAGCACTGTGGAGCGGTGGCTGTTAGCTGTGTGCCCTCGAGTGCTGGGGTTCCAAGACGACAAGGGTCAACACACAGAAAGCACCCGAGCGGCACCTGACTCCCCAAAAGGCCTCGTAGCCATTGTATCTGCTGGGAAAGAGCAACAGGTGGAGACCCCCTCCCTTTGCTGGGCCTGTGAGCTAGTCCCTCATTCCTCTAGTGCCCTGCCTCACCCACAGCCCGTACCCCCACCCCGCTGACCACGGACACAGCCACGTGCCCACCCAGCCACCAGCATCTCAGCCTAGACAGCAGCTCAGAGACGAGGCCAGGAAGCACACTTCGCTTAGCATGGAGCCCTCTTTCCTCAACCAGGGAAGATGTCTGGGGCTCAAGGCCCAGTGAAACAGATGTCAAGGACCCCAAATTCAGCCCCATTTGGTTGGTGGGGAAGAGGCCCTGGTCACAGGTGTGTGCTCCTCGCTGGCTTCATATTCACCCTCTCTGACCCATCACAACCCCTGATGGAGAGCCAGGAAGCCCATTTCATGGGTGAAGAAACCGAGGCTCAGAGAGGTGAGCGCTTGCCCCAGGTCACACAGCTAGCATAGGGCAGTGCAGGAACTAACAGCCCAGCTCTGCCTGAATTCAGTGCCCCATTGTGCCTTCGCACCACGAAGCTCTCTGCTTGACCTCTTCATTAACAAATGCTTTCGAGACTGAAGTGCCTGAAATATCACAGATTCAGTTGGCATCTCCCTCAGGGAGGGCCCATGGCACTGAGTGGGCGGGTCACAGTGACCGCTGCCTCCCCTCAGCACTTAACTCTGGTGCCTGGAGGGCAGCTCCAGGCCCCTGCACAGGGTCTGGCCCAGGAGGTGCTCAGCCAACGAGATGCAGCCTGGGTGTCAGGGACGGAGGGCGGCTGGGGACCCCAGGCCAGTCTAGGGGCCGTCCACGCTGCCTCTGAACCAATGTCCCCACAAGAAAGCTACCAGCCCTCCCAGCCCAGCCCGGGCCTCCCTGATACACCTGGCCCCCTCCGCTCTCCTCTCTCAGAAGCGAGGCTCCTACGGGGCAGGCCCAGGTCTTCCTCACAGAATGCAGCAAGTGGTTATGTGAGAAACAGGACTTGCCAAACAGAATGTGTGAAAAATAGGGTTGCAAAACAGAACTTACAGTATAATCCAACTTTTAAAAAAGCACAAAGAAGAAAATAAACATTGCTCATCATCCCATTACCCAAATATAACTATTAATGTTTTGGTCAGTTTCCTATGAAAATTTATATGTGTATTAGATGTGTATTTATTTATTTAAAAAAAAAAAGTGTTCCACTTTGAAGATGTATCATTTTTGTGATCAGAAACATGAGAAACTCAGGAAGGAAAAACGTTCTTTTTTAAAGCAAGTAGAGTGACAAGCCACAGGCCCCAGTGGGCCAATGCTGGGGGTGGGGGGCCTCCAGGAAATCCCCTGTGACCTCCCCACTCCTTCCTGCAGGCCACAATCTCCCCCTCAGGAAACTGTCCTCCGTTTTTGCCTCCCCCTTGGAAGCCCCCCAGTGGGCTGGTGGTGGGCAGACAGGGCTGAGAAATGGCCTGGGGTCTCTGGGCATTGACGGGCTGCCCCCAGGCTCCAGCCCGCCTGGCCTGTGGCCCCCACGCGAGATGGAAGGTCCCCCTTCCGCCCCAGGTTTGCTGTGAAGCCACCACACTGAGCTTCCACCCCGGCCAGGCAGCCTTGGTGGAGAAGAACCCAGGAAAGCCCACAGTGACGGGCCCCTTGTGAGAATACTGGCTGCTGTAGTGCACACAGTCCACTCTCAGAGACCCTCAGAGGAGAAGGACCCTGCCCACGCCCATAGCCTCTCGGGCAGGCACCTCCCAGCTCAGGGTGTGTTTCCTCTCCTAGCAAACCTTTCCAGAGCACAGGCTGGAGCCGGGGATGTGAGAACAGGAAGGGGACTCTGCACCACCACCACCACCCTGGTGCAACAGAGCCAGACTCAGCCTGGGAACTGCAGGAGGAGCAGGAAGCGGAGGGAATCTTCCGTGAGGGGAAGGAAAGGAGAACTCAGTCCTGGGATGGCCTGAGCATCCAGCCCCATGGCACACTGGGCCCAGAGCTGGTTCAGGGGGAAGGACATGCCCAGGACACTCCTGGGACCTGCCCCAAAACTCTGAAGAAATGGCAGCAGGGACCATGTCTGAGCCCCTCATCTACCGTTCTACCCACCCCGTTCTACCCGAGGGGCCAGAGCCTGAGGCAATGGTTCACCTAAGGTCTGAGGGATGGCAAGCTCTTTCCAGACTGGGACTGCAGAGAAAGTAGGGCCTCTGAAATGCACCCAGAACTACACAATTGACAGCCAGAAGCAGCCCAAAAGCCTGAGGGTGTGAGAGGGCCCTGGCCTGGGGGTACTCAAGAGGGCCATTCCCTCTCTGTGCCAGGTCTTCCCAGCAGCCAATGAGGACCATGGGTTCCAAACCAGCTGTTCTGAGCCCCAGGGGCCTGAGGAAGCCACACACAAACACATACACAGACATGTGTGTGCACACGTGTACTCACAAACACACATGGCTCACACACACAAGCATGCTTCAATCTGCTTTCTCTTCTATATCAGATTTTGATGATTGAAGCCAAAAATCATCATTTGTGGACTGAAAAGAGCCAGCAGGATGACCCCTCCTTCACCCCTCTTGCTGTACTTCCACTTCTGCCGAGGTTCTGGGCCAAGAATGCACAGAGGGGCCCAGGATGTGGAAGGCGCCCCACAGAGCGCCCACACTCTTCTTCTCTGGAGCCCACTGTCCCGCACACAGTAGGCACTTCATGAGCGCTCAGACAACGAAGGCAAATAAAAGGGGCCAGCCTTTACCTTTCTTATGGCACCCACTAAAACAGAATGTGGAGGAGCCCCACCTGAGCCCAGCAACCATTTACTATGGCTGAAGGAATCAGGGACCACTGTAGGCTCGGCCGGCCAGGCTGCTGGGCCCTGAGGGCACGAGTGGAGCATGGACAAGGCCAGAAGACTTAAGTCAGGTCAACAATGTAAGCCAGTGTGGAGATGCCCAAGGTGGCTCCAGTCCTAACAAGGAGCTGAAGGAAAAGCCTTTCATCCTCCCAGCCTTGGTTCAAGAGGTTCCAGGTGGGCAGGCCGGCCAGTCCAGAACATACATTGTCTACCTGGGACACACTGTCACTTCCAGGCACAGCAACTGCTGTAGGACCCTGGCAGGGAGCCACTGGGGTGGCGGCCCCCCTAACAGTTGAGGGAGTCAGAATGCCCATGGGCTGGCCCCACTACCAGCTTTGCCTCAGAGACAAATGCCACTCAATTCTCACCCTACTGTCTACACAGAGCTCAGCCACTCTCTGGCCCCAAGCAAGCAGACCTCCCCTGCTGGAACCCCAACTTTCCCAGACTTCCCAGCCTCCTCTCACTCGTCAGACCCTGAGTGTCCACCAACACTTCAGACTGAGCTTGGCCAACCTGAGCGGGTATAGGGTGAAACTCTTCTCTCCACAATGCGAAGGAAACCATGAGCCATGGCCACACAGGCCTGGGCTCTCAGCTCACCTGCTCCTCACCTGCGATACAACTTAGGGCAAGATGCCCTGAACTGCCGTGCCACCCCACTGTCTCCCCACTGTCAAATGAGAATGGCAATAGTACCCCTCACACCAGGGGCCAGGGAGGAAGACAAGATGATGGGTGCAAATGTTCTTCCCATCTCCTACCAACTCCAGGAAATAAACCTGACCAGGAAAACCTGGTCTGGGCCACACTGGTTAGAGGCAAATCATCATCATCATTGACACGTATAATAATATACGCATCAGCAGGGACCCAATCTCCATTTTTCCCCTTCAGAACGCTCTACAACCCCTCCTGTACTCCTCAACTGCTGCCTACCCCTCCTCACACCACCCTCCATCCCCCATCCCAATCTCCCTCCTCCCTTTCCCCATCATGGGGTTGACCAGATGTCTGAGGAGCTCTCTATGGTGTTAAGACAGGTAACCACATCTGGAGCCTGGAGGGTGGGCTCTTGCCAGTTCTGTGTTCTGACTTTTGTGCCTCCTCTGATGCACAGCACCCAAGAAGGTAAGAGCAACAGCAGGGGTCTCCAGAGCATCACTCCACCCCCTCCACAGACTCTAAGCCACAGGTAGGCAGTCCTGGGCCGAAGGCATGGAGATGGCCCATCTCCTCTGGGCACATTCAATACTGTTAGTCCATTCAATGTGTCCTTTCAATGGTTGTCCTTTTTTGCCTCCAATGAATATGGTGATACTGTGCTTTCCCAGGTTGGTCTTAAGTCATGCAGGATGAGAGACAGACATTCCTTGTGCAAATGGGATGACTCTTTTCTCTCTACCCATGGACCTCTTGCCTATCCTCTCCACTGGAGTTAGTGTATGGAAGGCAGGTGTATGGTCAGCGTTGACAGAGATCACATTCTAGGAATACAGTGATTGTGGCCTAGAGGCTCAAGAGAACACATGGCTAAAAAATGTGTTGTTCTATTTTTATGCTATAAAATTCTAAACAGTAAATTTAATATGACAATAAATTGGATTCTTGTTCACATTTTTCTGCATACTCTGGGTAAGACTTTCATTTGTAAGCATCACTAATGAAGCCCAGTAGAAACCTTGAAAGAGTCACTGGAAGCCAGTATCCATGGGTGGAACGATGAATGAAGCCCGGTCGCCACGAGTAATGATGTAACTAGCATTAAATAAGTGGTCCTAGGGAACTGAAGAGTCAAGAAGATCGATGTTGTTTCAATACAACAGCTTCCAAAGAGGCATGGCACTGTGAGTAATAAAAGCGTTGTTACCTTTTTCTCATGGTGGGAAATATGAAATTAGCCAGGAATGGCTCACTTGGCAATAAAGAAAATGAGGAGATGGTTCTTGGACCTGAACAGGGAGAAATGGTGCCTGGACACCATGCAAAATCTTCACATGCACTTATTGGACACTAAATAAATATACAAATATCTCTTCTCCACCCATTATTTGAAATCTTCATCAATCAATCACTGTACCTCACATGGGCCTATGAATTTTGCAATATGTTTTTAGACCAAATTATTTATATAGACAGAGGCCCCAAGTTAAGTATTCATGTGACAATTTAAAAGCAAATCAATAAAAGAATAAAAGTGGAATATGTAACTTCCAGACCCATAGAGGAGGAAAAAGAAAATAAAGAAAACTTGATCAACCCAAAAGAAGGGGAAAAACAGGATCCAGAAGAAAGTGTGAAGAAAAGAAACATTGAAAATGAATGATAAAGAGAAAACACAAAATAAAATGATAGAAAGAAATCTAACTGTATCTCTAATCACAATAAATATAAGTGAACTAAACTACAAGTTGAAAGACAGAGAGTACCAAAATGGATAAACAAAACAAAATGTAGAATATACTACCAGAAATAGGCAAGGCCAGCCATAAGGACACAAATGGTCTGAAAGGAAAAGGATGGACAAAGACTGCCAAGAGAGCTGGCATAGCTCTACTACAGTCAGATGAGCTGGACTCTACATGAAGGAGCACTTTAGGGTATGCAGGCAGGAGCTTGTCTAGACCACGCAACAGCAACAGACAAAATCATTCCATTCTACAGCTGAGGAAACAGAGCCCTCAATATTTTAAATAACTTACCCAAGGTCACCCAGAGAGCGACATGATTCGGATTCCAACCCACACCTGTTTGACTCTGAAGTCTAGGTTCTCTACCCTTCTTATTCAAAGTGCAGTCCCTGGACCATGGCATCCACATCACCTGGGAGCTTGTCAGAAATGCAGACTCCCAGGTCTCACTCAAGACCTATGTATTTACTCAGGGCCTGAATTTAACAGGATCCTTCGTGATCTGTACGCACGTTAGAGAAACACAGCTCTAGCACTCTGCCAGCCCTTGTCACCTGCTCGACCCTCAGGCTAACCTGGCTGGTGGCCACCATTTGCTGACACCCTTAAATCCTGTTCTTTCCTAGATCAGCTGAGGAATGAACATTTTGAGCTAAGGTGAATGGTTGCATAGCCGGCAACAGTCTGGTTTTAGGAGCAGCAGCTTCGTTAGCATGGCAGCATGAGTGCAATTATTTGGAAATGCTATTGTATTTTGCCATAACTACTTTGTTCAAAGTAATTAACCCCTTCACTAGATTATCTGTACTACAAAGGCACAGCCTGTCTGCTCCCCAGGAGCACGGAGGTACCCACTGCCATCACCACCACCACCACGTTAAAGCACATCAACCCTCTGGCAGTTCTCTTTCTCAGATCCCACCGCTTTCAGAGCCCTGGTGAGAGGGTGAGCCTGACCCTGCCCCTCGTCCACCCCATCTGAGTACCCAGGGCCCATCTTCTCTCCCAAGATCCCCTTCACCCACCAGCACTCCACTCTCCTGCTGCACTGGCCACAGACTCAGTCCAGGCTCCTTCCTAAGGGCTTCCAGGCTATTCCATGGTCTCACCCCAGCTGCGCCTCCACCCTTATCTCTTGCCATTGCCCCATCTGGTTCCCACCACCCAAAACACTGCCCTTCCCCACCTCCCTATCTTTGCACAGGCTGTTCCCTCTGATGGAAAATGCTTCCACCTGTCGTAACACCTCCCACTTCACAAACACTGCCGTCTGCCCCCACCCCAGATTCCCAGGTAACTATTATGGGGTGCAGCCTGGGAACCTGGTTTTTTCAAAGCTCCAGGTGATTCTAACGCACAGCCAGGGTTGAAAACAACTGCTGCGGACCTGCTCTTTCCACATGTGGCTACTGAGCACTTGAAATGTGGTGAGTGCGAATTGAGATGTGCTGTCAGTGTGGGGTGCACGCCTGATGGTAAGGACTGAGCATGAAAAGAAAATAGCTCGATTTTCATATTAATTATATTTTGAAATGGTAATAGTTTAGATATATTGGGCTAAATAAAACATGTTATTAAAATCACCCGTTTCCTTTTGCTTTTTTTAATGAGGCTACTAGAAAATTTAGAATTGCCTGTGTACATCTGGTCTGGGACCTGGAGGTAACAAGGGCTCTGGGGAGTTCAAGGCTCTCTGGACCGATTCTCCCAAGGTCAATTTGCTGAAATGCTTTGCCTCTGTCTGTCCCCCTAGAGCACAGCACCTCTGACTGTGGCCATCTCCTTTGTCCATCATCAGATGGTCCCAGTGCTGGGAGGTGGACCTGAGGGGACTGTTCCCTGTGTCCCTGAGCCGCATCTGGGCCTGTCCAGCTGACTGTTGGGGCTGATGAGCCCATCATGTGGAGAGAGGACAGGTCAGTGGAGCTGATGCCACTCAGGCCAGAGCCTCGGGCCCAGAGCTAGGCCCAGGCTGCAGCAGAGCTCAGGGCTGTGTCCGGATGGCGAAGGAACCTGCCCTGGAGGGGACAGAGTGGAGCACCACTCCATGCTGGCACCTGGTGGCAGGTGGGAGGGGGAGGGACAGTGGGACCTGCCTATGGTGTCTCTGCGGTGTCTAAGAGGGCCTGAGGCTTGTGGGCAGATCCGGAGACGGGCTGTGTCACAGAACAAGGAAGATTTAAACCCTGGGTCCGCCTATGGCGGCTCATGAGGAGTCGCCCTGACGCAACCTGCTCATTCTCCGTGTCTCCGCGGTGAGCACTTCACACATTTCCTCATTTGATCCCCAAGCACCCCTCTGAGTTTGGGGTTCAAATCTCTGTTTCATAGATGGAGCCACTGCAGCCAAGAGCAGAAAAGTGATTTGCCCAAAGAAAGTAAAAGTTTTCAAACCCAGTCTGACTTATCCCCTAAGTCAGAGCCCGAGCCCCGAGTAGGAGAGGGAGAAAGGCATTGGGTGTGCTGGGTGATAGGCCATGGGGTCATTGCACCGTCCTCTCTCATTTCCTGTCTGTGTGAATGTTCCCATTACCAAGGTGTCCAATGCTCTTGGTGAAAGAAGCCCCTGTCCCCTGCTCAGAGCCGTGCCAGATGGGCAGGTTCCAGACCAGGCTCAACCGAGAGGAGTTGCACCAACCTCAGCCACCAGGGGAGGGATGTGGCTGGTCCTGAGACAGCCAGACAGAAGATGGTGATTCTGAGGCTGCCAGCCCCGTCCCTGGCCCTGGCCCCTTCCCTCCCTGAGTTGGCCTGAGTGTGGCCCTGGGCCAGGCCCACTGGCAGCCCCCCTGGCCTGGCAGGGCTGAGGACACAGACATCTGGGAGCTGGCATCCTCCTCGAGGTCCTGACCTCTCACGCCAGGCCTCAGGTGTTGTCCCCAGGCAGGCTGGGGCATGGAAGGGACTGTCCCCAAGCTGGGACCCCTCTTGCCTGGCTAGATCAGAGGCCCTGCAGGCTTTAATCCTCCAAAGAAAAAGGGACCTAATTATGGTGCATTCTGTGCCCCAGCACTGCCCTGGCCTCCCCTCTCTCACCTGATTTCATCCCCAGCTCTTCATGTCCAGGCCTGGCTGAGAGCCTGGACGGACCAAAGTTGGTGATGGTCTCATGAGAAGGGGGAGCAGCCCTCCCTTCCCTGGTGGTGCCCTCTGTGGGGTCCCACAGCCAGGCACCCCATATCCCTATGTCTTCCAGAGTTTGGGGCCAAACTCTGTTCCTTCCTAAAATCTATTTAAATTTTTATTTTGACATAATTATGACTCATAGAAAGCTTGCAAGAATAGAATAATAATTCCTGTATACCCATCACAAAGATCCTCCAAATGTTTACATTGACTGTGTCCCTCTCGATCTACCTACCTATCTACCCACCTACCTAAACAGACATTACTTTTTGCTTGAATCATTTGAGAGTGAATTGTAGACTTGATGCCCTATTCTCCCCAGATATTCAGTGTGATTTCCTAAAAACAAAGACTATCTCTTACATAACCACAGTACAATGATCAAAATCAGGAAATTAACATCGATATGATACTAGGATCTAATCCACAAACCTTATTCAGCTTTTGCCATTTATCCCAATCATGTCCTTTACATCAAAGGAAAATCCCAGGTCAGGCGGTGCACTCCGCTGTCAGGTCTCTTTAGCCTCCTTTAAACCTAGAACCAGCACTGTCTTGCCCACCACCCCCGCCTCTCCACAAAACCCAGACCTTCACCCATTGAGGGCTGGGCTTGGAAGGAAACCCCACTGACCACTGCTGCTCAGCCCTTCTGGAACACACAGCTGAAAGGAACTCTCGTTCCAATGGTCTGGGCCCCACCCCAGCACAGAGCCTGGCCTGCAGGTGCAAGTGGCCCTGCTTGGCCATTAAGGGTGAGGCGCACAGCACTTGGCTGGGGCCGCCTGCGCTCCAGATTCAGGACACGTATGGCACTCTCCTCATTCCTTCTTGAAGGAATCCATTTAGCACTAGCCTTGTCCACTCCTCTCCATCGTCAGCCCCTCAGGAGCCCCCCACCCTTATTTCCCGTTGGGCCGACAGTGGGTGCCAGGTTAATGTCTCATTAGCTGACCCCATCAACAGGTCCCCTCCATGGTGCCTGCTGGGGCGTCTGGCCCCCAGCAGGGCCTCAGTCAACATGGGAGAGCTCAAAGAGACAGTTCAATATGACCTCTGAGGACGTACCTGGTGAGATGTGAAGAAGGAAAGAGGAGAATAGGATTATCAATAAATGGGACACAGGGCATCAGAATTTGGCATCCACAGCTTTTAAGGGGAAAGTTGTGTCTTTAAAAGGTCAGAGGTGGCTCTCCCTCAGATAAATCTCCCTCAGATTTATCACTCAAACTGGGTGTCCACTGGTGAGGTCCTTTGTAGGGGACATACATGTAGATACACCCTAGAGTGGCCCCCAATGAGTCACACCTTTGTGTAATCCCCTCTCCTTAAGTGTGGGCAGAATCTGTAACTTCTACCCAATAGAATATGGCAAAGTCAAAGGGGTTTTGCAGATGTAATTAAGGTCCCCAAGCAGTTGACCATGGATTAATCAAAAGGTAGATTACCCTGGGTGGGCCAGACCTTCCTTAAAGGGAGAGATCTGAGGAAGTCAGAGACTCTCATGCTGGCCTTGAAGGAGCAAGCTGCCAGTAATCCATGGCAATGAATTCTGCCAACAACCTGAGGGAGCTTGGAAGCAGATCCTTCCAAGGCCAGGGCTCTAGGTGGGAACACAGTCTAGTCAACCCCTTGATTTCAGCCTTCTGAGACCTTGTGAGGACCTTGTGGGGTGCTCAAGAGAGAATCGAGTTGAGCCCCACCAGGACTCCTGAGCCACAGGACATGTGAGGTAATAAATGGGCATTGTTTTAAGATGCTACGTTTGTGGTGATTTGTTACTTAGCAATAGAATACTAACATGGGAGATGCAGAAGCTTCCAGTTCTATTTGCCATTGGAGAATGATGCTGGTCTCTGTGCTTGTATCCTGATTGCCCTGACACTTCCAGGGTAGCCTTTGGAGAAGCAAACATGTTGGTTTGCTCAGGTGGTGTGTGTGTCTAGCTTCTCCATCGGTCAATCCTTTGGTGACATGTGTTAATAGAGTGGCTGTGCACAGGGCCACAGCCCTAACCTCCCCTCCTGCCCATTCTCCCAGGAATGTCCAGATGGAGCTGATGCTCCTGCAGCCCCAGGTCTTGTAGGGCATTCCCACACCTTCTGGGACACAGTACAGGAATTCACTGGGCATGTCGTGGCCCACTCCTCATCCTCAAGCCTCTGTTTGGGGGCTTCCATGAGCTCTAACCTACCAATCCATGTCCCCTCCCCAAACCCTGACCATTTTGAACATGGTCATGGGATCAGGCCCACGAGTTGTAGGTCATGGCACTGGCTGCCTGATTCTGGCACTTTCTCCTTCTAAGACGAGGTGCTGCCCCGGAACTCGGCTCCCGACAGGGGCTGCTGGCAGCCCAGGGCAGTGCGGTCCTTGGTGGCCCCTCTGCTCTGATGTGACAGGAAACCTAGGAGCTTTCAAAAAGGGCCTTTTATTCTCAGCCTTGTCTTAATGGGTTTTGAAACTTGTCCGGTCACTTCTCAGGCTGCTGTGGTTCTTGCCACAGCCAAAGTCTTCGCAGTTGAAGAAATCCTTGAGCAAGCAGATTACCTGCATGAAAGTGGAGAAACAGAAAAACTTTATCAGTTGCTAACCTGACACAAGGGAAGGTGGGCAATGGAAGATGCAGAGTTACTGCGGCAGTTGGCCCGGGCGTCACAGGAGATAGCTCAGCTCAGACGAACCTCAGAAGAGGAGAAAAAGCTCCTGGGGTAAGAAGCCCATGAGTGTGCAAAAAGATCCCTAGAAAAAAATGAATGAGGTTTTGCAGCTCCTGAGTGGTATACGATCTGTATTAGTGATGTTGGAGATTACCAAGGCATCGTGGTAAAGACTGCAAATACCGACATTATCAAGGAGCATTGAGGAAGCAATTGGACCGAGCCCTGAAGACGCTGCCCCGGTCCACCTTATGGGTATCTGGCGTTATACATTTGCTGAAATGCCGCAGCATCAAAGAATTGCTAAAATGCTTTGTGCAACTCCTCCTAGTCCCACCAGGAGGAGGCCTTGGGCTGCTTTCACAGGGCAGAACAAGTGGATCCAAACCTCTACAGCAAAAAGTTGCTTTGTTTAGGGAAGACGTGTCTGAAGCTACACAACAAAAAGTTTGCTGCTTTCTGGCTGAGGAAAGCCAAGGACCATCCAGAGCACACAGAGGAGGATGAACAGATACAGACAGAGGCTGCTTAGTTGCCTACAGGTTTCAGTGACAAGAACTGAGGATTTTTCGGAGAAGAAAGCACATGAAATATCTAATGAACTTGCCTTTTCATCAAACCACTTGCCTTTTCATTAACCATAAAAAAAAAAAGAAGGAAGGGGGGCCCGGCCAGGTGGCACAGCGGGTTAGTTCGCGCTTTGGCAGCCCAGGGTTCGTGAGTTCGGATCCCAGGCGCCGGCCTACGCACTGCTTGTCAGCCATGCCGTGGCGGTGTCCCATATAAAGTGGAGGAAGATGAGCACAGATGTTAGCCCAGGGCCAGTCTTCCTCAGCAAAAAGAGTAGGATTGGCAATGGATGTTAGCTCAGGGCTGGTCTTCCTCACAAAAAAAAAACAAAAAAGTGTGCTAAAGTGTGAGAGCCCTTCTGGACAAAACAATTATTACTTTAATTCTGGAACTTCTCAGGTGGCCACTTGAAGAGGTCACCTTTGAGACTATTCAGTGATTAACAAGCATCCATCAAGTGGTGATCGTTGCATACCTTTGTGAATATACTTAAAACCACTAAACTGTACACTTAAAAAAGAAAAAGAAGAAGGAAGGAACGAAGGTTAAGCAGCTCGGCCATTGGACGCCAACAGTCAGAGAGACCCTTGGAAAAGGTTTCTGCCCAGACCCCCTTCCTCTGGGCAATGAGCACAGCCTCCCTGTTCCCATGGGGAAGAGGCAATGCAAGGAAAAGAAGTAGCTAGAAAGAAAAACACTGATTAATATTTTTAAGATAGTAGTTCAAACATCTGTTTATTCTATCTGGGAATGTGTAAAGTTACGTGGGAGAAATAATTTGCCAGTCATTACTGGCTCTAAAAGTCTAGCATGGAAGTTTAAACCTCTTTAAAAGAAAAAGAAAAAAGTTTTAAAATATCATCCAAAAGGTGAAAGCAGCCCAAGTGTCCATCAACAGGTGAACTGGATAAACAAAGTGTATTACATACAATGGAATAGCATTCAGCTTGTAAAAAGAAAGGAATTCCGACACGTTACAACACGGGTGAACCTTGAGAATGTCTTGCTCAGTGCAACAGTGAAATAAGTCAGTCACAAAAGGGCAAATGCTGTAGGATTCCACTCATATGAGGTACTTAGAGGAGTCAAATTCACAGAGGAGGAAGGGAGAACGGTGGTTGCCAGCGGCTGGGGAAGGGGGAATGGGGAATTGTTTAACGGGTACAGAGTTCTGGAGACTGTTAGCCAACAATGTGACTGTACTTAACACGACCGAACTGGACACTTAAAAACAGTTAAGATGGTAAATTTTATGTTATATATATCTTGCCAATATAAATATTATATATATATATACCAACAAAAGAAAGAAAGAGGGAGGGAGGGAGGGGGGAAGGAGGGAGGAAGAGCCACAGGCATTTTGAACCAAGGACTCAGAAGCCACAAGAAAGCGCCATGTCCGTCCTCCTTGGTTGCACCTCTTGCTTCATGACAGCCATCTGTGTAGCTGAGCAGTGACGTTCTGCAGCCACATGTCACTGTCTGTTGGGGTGGGGCCCATACCTGCTGGTGCAAGACTCTCTCTCAGCGCCTGAGATGGCTCATCACCCCGATGGATAATGTCCTACACAGTGGTGGTCAGGCAGCTCCCCCCACGCTCAGCCTTCAGTGGGTTTGGTCCGTCCAGGCTCTCGGCCAGGCCTGCACATGAGGAGCTGGGGATGAAGCGAGGCGAGGTAGGGGAGGCCCGGGCAGCCCCAGGGCACAGAAGGCACCATAATTAGGACCTTTGTCTTTGGAGGATCAAAGCCTGCAGGGCCTCTGATCCAGCCAGGCAGGAGAGGCTCCGGTGTGGGGACAGTCCCTTCCATGACCCTGCCTGCTTGGGGACAGCACCTGAGGCCTGGTGTGAGAGGTCAGGACCTCGAGGAGGATGCCAGCTCCCAGAAGTCTGTGTCCTCGGCCCTCACAGGACACACTCAGGCCAATTCAGGGAGGGAAGGGGCCAGGGGCAGGGGCAGGGCTGATGACTTCAGAATCACCAGGATGCAGAGATGGCCAGACTCAATGACCCTCAGATTTTCTGAGGCTCAGAGGGTGGGAATGTCACCCAAGGCTACCCTTCCCCAGTGGCAGAGCCAAATGAGAACTCCAGGCCATCTCCCAGTCAGGACCCAACCCTCCCCCTGCTGCCTCTGCCCCGGGGCCTAATGCAGCCCTTGAATGCAGACCTGTACCCTGGGTGGGGGCACGGGGGAGTGAGGAAGTAAACCGGGGTCCATGCAGACCCCCATCACCACCCTCTGTCTTCCCGCTGGTCACTCCCTAGGGCAACAGTCTCAGCCAGGACCGTGGTCTGGCCGCCAGGACCGTGGTCTGGCCGCCAGGCCTCACACACAGACATGGAGGGCCCTGGCTCAGCCTCACCTGGGGAGGGATGGTGGCTGTCCGGACAGCTGTCCTAGGAGGCAGGGAGGAGCGACTGGGCAGAGGGGTTTGATGAGCAGTATTCTCAGAGAGAGCTACCAGAATGCTGTAGATGGTGGAGGGGAGGGGGGCTCCCTTCTCCACCTCAAATCTAGTGGGAAGACATTCCATGGGACCACTCAGATAGCTCCACCCTACAGGGAAAGTCAGGCTTGATGTGGCAATTGATGCTGGAATCTGTGCCATGAAGGACAGGCTGGGCTACTGCTTTGGCCAAAGGCCCTAGGACAGAACCACAGGAAACAGGAGAATACCAGGTCCCCAGGCAGGGGGCTGCCCACTTCAGCTGGGCACACAGGTAGCCAGTCTTGATGAGACCGCCAAGTCAGGGGCCCACCCCACAGCTCCTTACCTTGGAAAAATTAAGACACTAAAGGGCTTCTCCCTCCCGCCTCCCGCCCCTTGTCTCAGTCATGCTGAGTCAAGTCACCTCAGCTTTCTCTCTAGTCCTCTGCTTCTCCTCTCATGGTCTTTCTAAACACCCCAGTTTGATTCTGCTCCTCCCGGGCTGAAACCCACCCAGGACTGCCTTTACCAACAGGGCAAAGTCTGACTCCCTGCCTTGACTGTTGAAAGGGAGAAAAAGTATTCTCTACCCACTCTGGGTCCTTTCTAGCTGGGCTACAAATTAAATTGACATGAGGCTGAATAGGAGAAAATCAAACAAAGCTTCATAACATGTATACATGGGAGAGACCCGGGGAAACTGAATCTCTCTCAACAAAATGGCAGAGGTTCTCCTCTTAAATAGACAAATGAGGATGTTGGGGGTGGGTCAGTTATAGGAGATCACCAGAAAGGCACAGTAAGGTTATTATGCAGATTTAAGGCCTGGCCTTCCACATTGACAAGTTTCTAGAGATGAGGTCATCCGCCCCTCTTCCCAGTACAGAGGAGATACCTTTACAAATGGAGATTTCCCTTACAAATGTAAATGTCTGCTGAACAGAACTTTGATAAGAATGGGCCCAGCAAGACCCTCCCAGTCTATCGATACCCAGAGTTCTCTTCCACCCCAAATCCCTTCAGACAGTTAGTGGGGCGGGGAAGGTCAAAGCCTCCTTCAGTGATAATAAGGTAAAGAGATACATCTTGAGGTGGCCAATTCTGGTCCTCACACTGTCCACACTCCCCCCACCCCATCTCCCCAACTCCAACCCCCTGCTCCACCCAACACACCTCAGAAAGGCCCAGGAGCCGCCCTCCCTCTCCCTAACCCTCCCTCCTCTGCTCAGGGTGCTCCTCCACCTAGAATGCCCTTTTGCCGACCATGGCACCGTCCACTTGGCAGGTGGGGCCAGTATGAGATGCCAGAAAACAATAGCCAGCCCCCAGCCCCCTGCTCCCTGCGCAGCACAGGGGGTGCTCAGCTTCCTGGGACTGCCTCCCTAACTTCCCAGCCCACAGGGAAGCTCAGCTGCTCCCACCTGGGCTCCCACACAGTGCCCCATCTGCACAGTGGCTGGTCATTTGGGTGTCTCTCTGCCTGAGCTTCATGAAGCCAGAACAAGTCCTTTTGGCCTTTGTTTTCTGGCCTCTCTGGCACAGTGCGTGGCATACAGCAGGACTCAGGCAATGTTTGCTGAACAAGTGAATGAATGAATGATACCAGAGTGCAAACCGGCCCATTCAATGACCCAACCAGAGGGCTATGGGAGATGGCAGTGTCCTGGAGACCACAGCCTCCAACTTCAGCCAAGAGAGATGGGCAGGGCTTGGGTAGGCTGCTGAGGGTGTGGAGGGCAGGCCAGGGAACAGCAAGGAGGCAAGTCCCCTTGGGGTGACAGCCCCTTGTGATACAACCTCTGATTCTGAGGCCATTCTTGGTGGCCTGTAGGAGGAGGTCCTGCCTAGCCAGGACCTTTTGAACAATTTACTGTAAGGAGGCTGCATGGCCCACTGGTTACATGTGGGGGCCCTGGGGTGGGCCAGGCCTGAGGATGAGTCCCAGCCCCACCCCCTTACTCACTGCAGGACCCTAAGCCAGCTAACCTCATCCCGCCCTCACTAAATGCAGGTAATGATAGTACTTGCCCCCTACGGTTGCGAGGACTAAAGGGGACCAGTATAAACAGCACCTGGCGTGTAACGAACACTCAGTAAGTGTTAGCTATGATGATCATCATCGTTATCCTCGATCCTGAGCCACCAAGGAGAAAGCTGCCAGCCAGGCTCCAGGACACAAGCTTGCAGGCTTGCTCACTGGCTCCCTCACCTGAGAGCTTTAGGGATTGCAGTGGGCCCCAGGAAAGGCCCCCGCTCCTTGGAAGGGTGCACATCCCCCAACCTGGCTCTCTCCCCAGGGGCAACAGCACAGCTACTTACTGTGCAAACACATGGATTGAACACCTTCTGCATATCAGGCACTTATCACAGACTATTCTCAAACTAAACCGGATAGGGCTTATTGTTCCCATTTCACAGACAAGCAAACAATGGCTCAAAAAGGAGAAGCGATTTACCCAACACCACACAGCCAGCTAGTTAGCGCTGGAGCCAGGCTAAAACTGCACTCCTGTGCTGTTCCTGCTGATTCCTACAAGGAATCATGCCAAAGTCCATGTCCCTAGTGACTGTGCCTGTGACGGGAGCCAGCCAGTGTCACACAGCAGGCACACCAGCACCCAGTCCTGATCTGGTTCCCCACACGGCACAGGTTAGGAGACATCCAGAGACATGCAGAGATGCCCAGGGAGGTCCGAAGAGCTCAGGCCCCGTGCGTAGCCAACAAACCAGAATAAACTGCTAGTCAGAAAAATCAAAAGCCTGATTTTATTTAAATATCTTCAAAGCTGATGAAACAGGAAACTGAAAAACTGAGATCTGACTCTATTGCTCTCACGCCTAAGTTCAGAGAGCCAGGTTAAAGTCTTGCTTAAGCTCACCTGCTGGGTGACCTGATGTAATGCAGGCACGCGCGCGCGCGCGCACACACACACACACCCCTCCCTCACCCCCAGACCCCATCCAAACAGAGTCTCCCAGGGAACATGCATCCTTTCCTTGCATTCTTCCCGTGGCTTATCAGGGGAGAAAGGCTGAAGTTTATCAGAAAAAAGGACCCAGGCTCTTGGGTTCTGAGAGGAGGTCAGGGGACTCTGCCTGTCTTCATAACCTTGACCTTCTCCCTGCACCTCCAGATTACCCCCTCCCCTTTCTCCTAGAGCCGAGGAACCAGGACCCCTAATTTCAGCTCTGAGCCGGATACTGATTCCCTGTGGTCACTAGGCAAGTCACCTGGGCCAGTCGTCCCATTTACTGAAGAAGACAACAGACTGTCTGTCCTCCAGCTTGCCTCATGTGGCTGTCCTAAGAGGTAAATGACAGACAGGATGTGAGGAGCTTGTAATCTTTAAAATGTTGTATCCCCAAGAAGGACTTCACACTGGTACAGAGCAGGGTCTGGTAAAGCAGGAGACAAATGAAACACTGGAATAAAAAATACTTGTAAAGGCTTCCAGTTTCTGGTCCGGCATGTAAGAAGCTTGGAAGTCACCACTGCATTCTAATAACAAGTAAAAAGCTGAAAAATCAACAACTCTTAGATCCACACAAGAAGTGCAGTCACAATGCAAACTGCTGCCCCCAAAATTGGAGAGACAGGCAAATACAGAGAATCACAACTTAATAGAGCAGAACCCCATGAGCTGAAACCTCCTCTGAAATCAGTGTGGGGGCAGGGAAACCGGAACTGTAACTGAGGCATTGCTGGAGGCCCAGTGGGCAAGTCTGAGAGTTAAGAACTCTGGGAGCTGGGGGGGCACTACTGGGGGGACGCCACACTTTTGTGAATTTTACCTCCAGGAGGTCTACCAGGTCCTCACAGTGAATACCGGAGAAAAATTCCCTCATGCTTTTCAACAGGAAGAGGGGAAAAGAGGCCATTTTGAAATGCTCTGGAACATTCTGCTCTTCTTAACAACGAGCTGCCCTCAGGAAGAGCTATTTAACCAGACCCTAACCTGTTGGGGTTTTACCAGCACCTAACTGACCTGGGGGAAGGGAAATACCCAACCCTAGTCAGCTCTAGCCTTCCACATGGAAAAAGGGGAATGCCCAAGCTCAGCCCACTCTAGCCATCCTGTTCCACCTAAGAGGAGGGGAGGGGGACTGAGAACACTTGTGAAGTTCACAGCCCAGGGGCACAGGCTCACTAAAAGACGAGCCCTCTCATAGGACTATAGAACACTTCCCCCTACCCCCACAACTTACCACCACATTATAAAGGCCTATTTACAGCAGTTCCTTTTACCTAATACATCATGTCCAGCCATCAAGAGAAAATTAAAATGAAAAAAAAAATTTGAAGAGACAGAGCAAGCATCACAACCAGACTCAGACATGGCAGGGATGTTGGAATCATCAGACTGGGAATTTCAAACTCTGATTAATATGCCAAGGTCTCTCAAGGATAAAGTAGACAGCATGCAAGAACAGATGGGCCACATAAGCAAAGAGGTAGAAATTCTAGGAAAGAATCAAAAAGAAATGCTAGAGATAAAATACACTATAACAGAAATGAAGAACACCTTTGATGGGCTTATTAGTAGACTGGACATGGGGGAGGAAAGAATCTCATAGCCTGAGGATATGACAACAGAAACTTCCAAAACTGAAAAGCAAAAAGAAAAACAACTGAAAAAACAGAACAGAATATCCAAAAACTGCAAGATAACTACAGAAGGTGTAACATACATGTAATGGGAATACCAAAAGAGAAGAAAGAAAGAAAAGAACAGATGAAACAATAATGACTGAGAATTTCCCCAAATTAATGTTAGACACTAAACCACAGATCCAGGAAGCTCAGAGAACACCAGGCAGGAAAATGCCAAAAAAACTACACCTAGACATATCATATTCAAACTACAGAAAACCAAAGATAAAGAAAAAATCTTGAAAGAAGCCAAAGGATAAAAACAGCTTATCTATAGCAAAGCAAGGATAAAAATTACATCTGACCTCTCGGAAACCATGCAAGCAAGAAGAGAGTGGAGTGAAATATTTAATGTGTTGAGAGAAAAAAATACCACCCTAGAATTCTGTATCCACTGAAATTATCCTTCAAAAATGAAGGAGAAATAAAGACTTCCTCAGACAAACAAAAATCAAGGGAATTTGTTCCCAGAGACCTGCCTTGCAAGAAGGAAATGATATAGGTCAGAAATTTGGATCTACATAAAGAAAGGAAGAGCAATGAAGAAGGAATAAGGGAAGGTAAAATAAAAACTTTTCTTTTCCTCATTCTTAATTGATCTAACAGATAACAGTTTGCTCAAAATAACAACAGTAACAATGTATTCAATTGTGTATATATGCTTATGTATAAGTGAATGACAGCAATGATACAAAGGATGGGAGGAAAGAATCAGGATTATTTTGTTATTATAAGATACACTACCTGTGAAATGGTACAGTGTTATTTGAAAGTGGACTTAGATTAGTTGTAAATGTATAGTGCAAATTCTAGGGTAACCACTAAAAAAGGTAAAAAAAGAAGTATAACTGATATGCTAAGAAAGGAATAAAAAAGGAATCATACAAAATTATCAATTAAAACCACAAAAGGCAGGAAAAGAGTGGAAAACAAAAATAGGAGCAAAAAATAAGGGCAACAAATAGAAAATAGTAACAAATATGGTAGATATTAATCCAACTATATCCATAATCACTTTGAATGTCAATGGTCTAAATGCACCAATTAAAAGAGAGAGATTGTCAGAGTGGATCAAAAAACAAGATTCAACTACAGTCATGTGTCACTTAATGACCAGGATATGTTCTGAGAAATGCATCATTAGGCGATTTTGTCATTGTACAAACATCATAGAGTGTACTTACACAAACCTAGATGGTACAGCCTACTACACACCTAGGCTATATGGTACTAATCTTATGAGACCACTGTCTTATTTGTGGTCCATCGTTGATCGAAATGGTTACGTGGTGCATGATTGTATTTATTATCTACAAAAAACCTACTTTAAATGTAAAGACACATATACATTAAAAGTAAATGGATGGAGAAAGATATATCATGCAACACTAATCAAAAGAAAGCAAGATTAGCTATGTTAATTTCCGACAGTGCAGACTTTAGAGCAAGGAAAGTTATCAGAGACAAAGAGAGACTTTACATAATAATAAAGGGGTCAATTGTCCAAGAAGACACAACAATCCTCAATGTGTATGCACCTAACAACAGTACGTCAAAATACACGAGCCAAAAAACTGATAGACCTGCCAGGAGAAATAGATGAACCCACTGCTGTAGTTGGAGACTTGAACACCCCTCTATGAGAAATGGACAGATCCAGCAGGCAGAAAATCAATAAGGTCATAAATGAACTCAACAGCACCATCAAGCAACTGGGTATAATCGACATCTACAGACTACTTAATCCAACAACAGCAGAATACACATTCTCCTCAAGCTCATAAGGAACATTTACCAAGATAGACCACATTCTGGGTCAAAAAATATACCTTAAGAAATGTACAAGAATAGAGATCATACAATACCTGCTCTCAAATCACAACGGAATTAAACTAGAAATCAAAAACAGAAAGACAGCTGGAAAATCCCAAAATAAGTGAACATTAAACAACAGACTTCTAAATAACACATGGGTCAAAGAAGAAATCTCAAGAGAAATTTAAAAATATTTTGAACTAAATGAAAATGAAAACAAAACTTAACAAAATTAGTGGAACACAGTGAAAGCAGTGCTTAGAGGGAAATTTAAAGCATTGAATGCATATATTAGAAAAGAAAAAAGATCTAAAATCAATCATCTAAGTCTCCACTTTAGGAAACTAGAAAAAGAAGAGCCAATTAAATTCAAAGAAAAAAACAATAATAATTAGAGCAGAAATCAATAAAGTTGAAATCAACAAAACCAAAAGCTGGTTCTTTGAAAAAAATCAATGAACTTCTAGCCAGGCTAGGAAAAAAAAGAGAGAGGACACAAATTACTAATATCAGAAATGAAAGAGGGGACATCACTACAGATCCCATGGACATCAAAAGGATAATCCAGGAATACTATGAACAACTCTATGCCCACAAATTTCATAACTTAGATGAAATGGACCAATTTCTTGCAAGATAAAATCTGTCAAAATTCACACAAGAAGAAATACACAATCTGAATAGGCCTATATCCATTACAGAAACCTAATCAATTAGTTTCCCATTTCAGAAAAGAATAGGCTCCTTTGTGTTGGTGGAACACACACAAAGAATTCTTAAAACTCAACAACAAGAAAACAAACAACCAGACTGAAAAAAGGGCCAAAGACCTTAACACCACCTCACCAAAGACATATAGACAGCAAACAAGCATATGAAAAGATGTTCCACCTGGTATGTCATTAGGGAACTGCAAATTAAAACAACAATGAGCACCATGACATACCTATAAGAATGGCCAAATTCAGAACACTGACAACACCAAATGTTGGCACGGATGTGGAGCAACAGGAACCCTCATTCATTGCTGCTGGGAATGCACAATGGTACAGCCACTTTGGAAGACAGTTTGGTAGAGTCTTACAAAACTAAACATACTGTATTATTCAGTGCTAAAAAGAAATCAGCTACCAAACCATGAGAAGATGTGGAGGAAACTTAAATGCATATTACTAAGTGAAAGAAGCCAATCTGAAAAGGCTACATAATGTGTGATTCCGACTATACAACATTCTGGAAAAGGCAAAGCTACGGAGACAGTAACAACATCAGTGGTTGTCAGGGTTCCGGGGGGCGGGAACGATGACTAGGCAGAGCACAGCAGGTTTTCAGAGCAGGGAAAACACTTTGTGTGATACTATAATGGTATAGACTTGTCATTATACATTTGTCCCAACCCAAAAAACATACACCACCAAGACTGAACTCTGATGTCAACTGTGGTCTTTGGGTGGTAATGATGTCTCAGTGTAGGTTCACCAATGGTAACAGAGGTCCCACTCTGGTGGGGGATATTGATAATGGGGGAGGCTGTGCATATTGGTGTAGGGGTAGGGAGTATATAGGAAATCTCTGCACCTTCCTCTCAATTTTACTGTGAACCTAAAGCTACTCTAAAAAATAAAGTCTATTAAAACGTAAACAAAAAATACTTGTAACATAGATGTAAAAGGAGCATATGGTATTAATGTACAAAGAGGCTTAAAAAAGCAACAGAAACAAGAAGAATCCATTGAAAATGTAAAACAGATATGAACAGGCAGATCATAAACAGGTTCAAATGGTCAGTAAATATATTAGATAATAATAATAGCTAACATTTACTTAGTCCTTATTTTGAGCTGGGAACTGTGCTAGCACTTGACATGTGTGGTGCCATTAAATCCTGAAATCCAACTAATAAGGCATTTTCAAATCCCCATTTTACAGATGAAGAAACTGACGTCCAGGGAGGTTCAGCAATTTGCTTAATGT
Source organism: Tapirus indicus (assembly GCA_031878705.1). Classification (NCBI taxonomy): domain Eukaryota; kingdom Metazoa; phylum Chordata; class Mammalia; order Perissodactyla; family Tapiridae; genus Tapirus; species Tapirus indicus. The sequence continues at coordinate 81,853,202 of CM062921.1, forward strand.
CACACAGCTTGAGAGTACCAAACAGGAGTTCTCACCCAGGCCGTCTGGCTAAATACAACCCTAGTCATAGTGAAGAAACGGCAAATGAAAATAACCATTAAGATACCACTCTTTCACTTACCAAATTAGCCAAAACATTAAAGTTTGATAACACTCAAATGTTGACATGACTGTGAAAAGATAAGCATTTTCATGTATTATTGGTGCAGTCTTTTTGGAAAGCAATTTGCCAGTATCCATAGACATTTTGTACACATCATCTGATGAAAACTTATTATACAGATATTCTCACATATGTACACAAAACTCTACATACAAGGATATTTATTTTTACATGGTTTTTATAATAGCAAAAAATATGGGAAATAACATAAAGTTCAGCAGAAGAGGACTGGTTTAATATTAAAAAAAGCACTTGTATTCTATGCAATACAATACACCCATAAGAAAGGAGGTAGAATCTATATATGGCAATATTATCTGCAAGATACATTCATTTTAAAATATAAATGCAGAACAGTATCTAAGTTGATCTCACTTGCATAAACTATTTAGAGGTCTGAGCTTGTGATTCCAGGACCCAGGGAAATTACAGTGGTAACCTGTGGGGACTGCAAAGTGGGGAGAGAGGCAGTCCTTCACCGTATACCGTGCACTATTTGACATTCTTATCACAAACATGTACAACGTTTAAAAACAAAAAGCCAAGGTCTGCACTGTTTGAAATTCTTATCATAAATATGTAGTCCTTTCATTTTTAAAAAGACAAACAAAAAGCCAGGACTAGAGTCACACAGACTGCAGCTTGAATTCCAGCTCCTTCATTTCCTGGTTGTAAAACAAGGCAAGTTATTTGACCTCTCCAAACCTCAGTTGCCATTGGGAAGTGGGCCTAATCATGAGGAGTAAAGATGATAACATATGCAAAACACCATCACAGCTCCTGCCATTTGTTTAGTGTCAGAAAGTGGCAGGCAATATTATCATTGCCTTCATTCACTGGCAGGCTATGAAAAATTGGTGTGTTTAATCAGTTAATTGTGGGTACCAGTAACCTCTTGTGATAGATTTTTTTGTTTCTTCCTTATTATGAGAATGTGATGTCTGGAGGTGCAGCAGCCATCTTGTGGCCATGAGGACAGCACTCAGTAAAAATCTGAACATGGCAGAGCAGAATTATGGAAAGCATCTGAATCTTTGATGTCTTCATTGAGCCACTGAACCTACTCTAGAACAGTGACCTCTTAAATTCTTAAGTGGTAAATTAAACATCCCAATTTAGATAACTTTTGGTTCATAATTCAGTTACTTGCAGCCAAAAAGGTCCTAAGAGAGAGACTATCTCAGAGAGGCCTTGTGGGCATGGAATGAGAAAGGAGTGCTTGTCCTGGACACTGCCACTCCCTCTCCCCCCACTGAAGAAGAGAAGCCACCCCTGTGCTGCTACCACCGTCTCTTTCAGTCCCCTGCACACCCCTCTGCCACACTGCAGTCGCGAGGCTGTCCCCAGTCCTCCCGCCTCACCCGCTCTAAGGAATTGGCTCTCCCTCCAATCTCTCTCTTGGCTACCACTGCCCATGGCACACCCAGATGGCCTTGGGCACCCGATGGAGCCGGTGGAGACAAACAATGACGGGAAAAGACCCTCAAAATCTGCGCCCACCTTAGTGAACTTTAGGCCCAGCCCCTCTCTCATAGTCAACTCGAGCTCAGACCCCCGTGCTCAGCCCACGGCCCCCATACTCCCTCCCTGTGGTCTCTTCTGCCAGACGGGGTCAGTCCCCGTGAAGGCAGGCACCATCCTGGCTGTCCACGGACCTGCTCTCCTCAGGACCCAGCAAAAGGACCCTTTTGGGGTGGGACCACGGGGCACGTTTAGAGGCTCTAGGGACATTTAGAGACAAGGCAAGCCAAAGAAGGGTTGCAGACACACACCCGGGTTTAGGGCTGAACGACGAAGGCGCTCCATCCAGCCCCCAGGGGGTGTATAACTCACATTTGGAGTCAAAGGTGTAAGTAAAAGGAGGCTGTTCTCCCCCTCAAAGGCCGCAGGTACGCCCCCCAGCTCCCGCCCCCCACCCCCCGCTGGACCACCCCGCCCCCACCTTCTCCATCTCCATCCTCCGCTCCGGAATCTTCCGCCCCGCAGTCCTGGCCGGCCCGGAGCAGCCGGAGGAGGGGCGGAGGGGGAGGCGCAGGGAGCGGACCGGGCGGGCCGGCGGGACACCCCTCGAGGCCGCTGCGGGCGGGGCGGGTCCGGGCTCCCAGCCTGCGCCCCCAGCGGCTTCCGGAGGGAGGCCCGCGGCCACTAGGGGGCGCCCGGGCTCCTCCCGCGGGGCGCGCCGCCCAGGGACTGCGCGGGGGCGCTCCCGGTGGGACCCCACCTGCCGCCGGGGACCTGGCCCGCCTGAGCAGCCGCAGCCGACCCTCACCCCCACCCCCGAAAGCCCTCCCCTCCCCGGCCCCCGCCAGTGGGGGGATGTGGGGCAGGAGGAAGAAAGGGAGCCTCTTTGCTCCCGGCCCCAATTCCACTTCCACAGGGGACCGAGGGGACATAAAGCCCTGGGAGTGAGAAGGAAGGAGGCGGCCAGGCAGGGACTGGGTGCAGAATTTAAGAGGACAGCGAAAGACTCGGTAATCAAGATAAATATTATTTTAATGCAATATTTTTAAGTCAAAATTAATGCAAAAAATGATACAATATCAAAACTTCAAATAAAGACTGGATCCGACTTTCTGCCTGGCTGTCCTGCCCTTCAGCAAGGCCCAGGCAGTGTTCCTGGCGCCTCCACTGGTGCCCAGCTCCGTGCCCCAGCCCTCCCGGACCACAGCCCTGCTGGGTCCTGCCTCCCCCTTCCCCAGCCCAGTGGTGTGACCAGGAGGAGGCCGTGGGCCGTGCTGAGAGGATTGTATGAGGGGAGAGGGGAGTTCAGGGCTTGGAATCTTCTCAAGAAGCCCTTTTTTTCTTTTTTCTTTTCTTTTCTTTTTTTTTTTTTTTTTTTGAGGAAGATTAGCCCTGAGCTAACATCTGTTGCCAATCCTCCTCTTTTTGCTGAGGAAGACTGGCCCTGGGCTAACATCCGTGCCCATCCTCCTCCACTTTATATGTGGGACACCTGCTACAGCATAGCTTGGTGAGCAGTGCATCAGTCCCTGCCCGGGATCCAAACCCATGAACCCCAGCCGCTGGAGTGGAGCACACAGACTTAACCACTATACCACTAGACCGGCCCTTTCCCCTCTTCCTGAATTCCCCCAACTCGGAAGGGAAAGAAAATCAAACCGGAGAGTCTTTCTTGAGATGCAGTCTGGGCTCACAGAAGCCTTGAAGACTGCATACAAAATGCACCCTTGGCTGCCATCTTCCCAGGCCCTTGACAGCTGAAAATGAAAAGTGAACAGAGGGAAGGAGAAGCAGAGGCTAAAGGTGAGGGGCCAAGTGGGCATGGAATGAGGTGACAATTCCATTCCTCCCCACCTGGGCTCACACACCCCAAGTTTAACTCCTTGGTGAACCCATGGAAAATTCCAGCCCCAACAGAGGCTCCCTGCTTGGGCCCTGCTCAGGCCTTCTCAGTGGGCACCTTCTCAGACGTCCACTTGGTGCCAAAGACAGAAGTCTCCTCTCCCTTCTCCACCGCTGGCTTCCGGACACAAGCCCAGTCCCACACAGGAGACAGGCACAGAGATGGGAGAGCACGGTGTGTTCCACTGAGGCCCAGCCCATGTTCCAACCTAATTACAAGCCAAGCAAGAAGATTCTGAAAACATGAAGGAGGAGATGGCCCGCCTAAAACCAGCACATGGGCACCGCCCGCCCAGCGTGCCTCTCAGGTGATCTGGGCAGCCAGGCCCCAATAAGGACCACCAAAGCTGAGCACAGGTGGGGTGCCCTTCCAGCCTGACCAAAGCCTCACCACTCACCGGACAAAACCACCAACAACTGATTTCTCTTTTTGGACAAAGTGATGGAAACCTGACAAAGCAACCCCAGGTTGCCCCAGGGAGGCCACCTTCTCTTGAAAGATGCTCAGAAGCTATTTGGCAAGCTCAAACATTTTAGTTGTTGTCCAAAGAGAGAAAGGACAGGTGGAGAGAAAGGGCCTAGAGTCATGAAAATCAGGACTGCAGAAACCTGTGGCTGGGGGAGAAACGGCCCAGACACCAGAAGAAAGACTGCTGTCTGCAGCAGGAGGGACAGGCTAGGCAGACCCTTGGCATGAGGGGCAAGGAAGCAGGGGCAAGGACGGTGGGACGGTGGGGGAGACACGAGGTTTCTGGGAGCAAAGAGAACATGTGACAGAAAAGTAGAAGGGGGAACTGAGATTAAAGAGAAACGGGGGGAGTGACGTCAGCATCATGGCGGAGTAAGATTCCCTCTTTGAATCTCTGCCCCCTACGACACAACGAAAACATCATTCACATTCCAACAGAGCTCAATCAAACACTACGAAGGACTTCTGAGAAACCCCTGCTGCCATACATCGGACGGTGGAGGCGCGGGAAGCCCAGGAGAACGGGAGGAGAGGTAGGAGGTTGTACTCCCCCTCCCCAATCGATCGGCAAAAACAGCGCGGTTCGCGGACAGAGGGGGGAGGGGCGGCCCACAGCGGGGAAAACTAGCGCCATCCAGGTGCTCTCACAGACTGTCGCGAGATTGCCACGGGGAAGCGACGACGGACTGTTTAGGGGGTGTAGCAAACACCCTAAGAGAGCCAGAAAGGAAACCCCCGGGTCAAGCAGGAGAAAGAGAGGACCCCTCCCCCCACACACCCGGTGTTTCAGCATAATCCCTCGGGGGGCTGCAGCCGCCTCAGAGCAAACCGCTCGCGATCTCCATCTAGTGGCAGCAGGGGGAAACTGCAGGACTAACTTTAATCATGACGGGTAAAAATAAAGCCGTCCCCGTCGGATCCTTGCGAAAATATGTCAGGGCAACAGACCAAAAGGAAAATGACAAACACCCAGAAACCAACACTGAAGGCACAGAATTTGATAACCTGAACGAGAGAGAATTCAAAATAGCTATCATAAACAAGCTCAACGAAATACAAGAGAACACACAGAAACAAATCAACGAATTCAGGGATTATGTCACAAAAGAGATTGAAACCCTAAAGAAAAACCAATCAGAATTATTAGAGATGAAAAACAAAATCAACGAGATAGTGGAAAAAATGGAGTCTTTAAAGAGCAGAACTGACAATATGGAGGAACGAATTAGCACTATTGAGGATAGCCACGCAGAAATGCTCCTGGTAGAGGAGGAGAGAGAGCTAAGACTAAAAAGAAATGAAGAAATTCTTCGAGAAATATCAGACTCAATGAGGAAAAGCAACATAAGGATAATAGGTATTCCAGAAGGAGAAGAAAGAGAAAAAGGAGCAGAGAGTTTGTTCAAAGAAATAATAGCTGAGAACTTCCCCAACCTAGGGAACGAGAGGGAAATAACAGTGAATGAGATCAATAGATCACCTAAATATATAAACAGGAATAAAAAATCATCTCCCCACATAGTAGCAAACTTGAAGAATACCCGTGACAAGGAAATAATATTGAAGGCAGCTAAACAAAAAAACAAAATAACATACAAAGGAAACCCCATCAGGCTCTCAGCTGATTTCTCGACAGAAACTCTACAGGCTAGGAGAGACTGGAATGATATATTCAAAATCATGAAAGACAAAAACCTTCAGCCGAGAATACTTTATCCAGCAAAAATATCCTTCAAATACGATGGAGAAATAATAACTCTCCCTGATAAACAAAAGCTAAGAGAGTTCGCCACCACAAGACCCCCACTACAAGAAATGCTCAAGAAGGCCCTTAGGCCTGAAAAAAAACAAATGAGAAAGGGGATACAAAGATTTCAGCAAGGAAAAAAGCAAGGAGACTAAACCAGAACAAAATACAGTTGGATAACATCAAAAATTAATTCAAGCTCATCACTGGAAACACACATTCATGACACAAACTGGAATAAAGAGATAACAAATAAGGAGGGGAAGAGGTAAGGGATTGAACTGACCCAGCCTCAGGAAAAAGGAGGCATCTGAAAATGTACTTTCTTATCCAGGAGATCACTTATATAAACCGCACGGTAACCACTAAACAAACAACCAGAAGAGAACCACACATGACAAATAAAGAGAAAACCAAGAGAATGAGCATGCAGAAATACCAAATTGAATTTGCAGTCCGAAACACAAGGGACAAGAAACAAAGGAAATGCAAAAGAACCAGAAGATGAACAATAAAATAGCAACATTAAACCCTCATATATCAATAATCACTCTAAATGTAAATGGATTGAATTCTCCAATCAAAAGACACAGAGTGGCAGGATGGATTAAAAACCAAGATCCAACAATCTGCTGCCTCCAGGAAACACATCTCAGCTCTAAAGACAAACACAGACTCAAAATAAAAGGATGGAAAACAATACTCCAAGCTAATGGCAAACAAAAGAAAGCAGGAGTAGCCATACTTATATCAGACAAAGTAGACTTCAAGATAAAAAAGGTAATGAGAGACAAAGAAGGGCAATATATAATGATAAAAGGGACACTTCACCAAGAAGACATAACACTTATAAATATCTATGCACCCAACACAGGAGCACCAAAGTACATAAAACAACTGCTAAAAAACCTTAAAGGAGATATTAACAATAACACAATAATAGTAGGGGATCTTAATACCCCCCTTACATCAATAGATAGATCATCCAGACAAAAAGTCAATAAGGAAATACTGGACTTAAATGAAAAACTAGACGCAATGGATTTAATAGATATATACAGAGCACTCCACCCAAAAAAAGCAGAGTACACATTCTTCTCAAGTGCACATGGAACATTCTCAAGGATAGACCATATATTAGGAAACAAGGCAAACATCTATAAATTTAAGAAGATTGAAATCATTACAAGCATCTTTTCTGATCATAATGCTGTGAAACTAGAAATCAACTGCAAGGAAAAAACTAGGAAAGGGACAAAGATGTGGAGACTAAACAACATGCTACTGAACAACCAATGGGTCATTGATGAAATTAAAGGAGAAATCAAAAGCTATCTGGAGACAAATGAAAAGGAAAATACACCATACCAACTCATATGGGATGCAGCAAAAGCAGTCCTGAGAGGGAAATTCATAGCAATACAAGCTCACCTTAACAAACAAGAAAAATCCCAAATAAATAACCTTAAATTGCGCCTAACAGAGTTGGAAAAAGAAGAACAGACAAAGCCCCGAATCAGCAGAAGGAGGGAAATAATAAAAATCAGAGCAGAAATAAATGAAATTGAAACCAAAAAAACAATAGAAAGGATCAATGAAACAAAGAGCTGGTTCTTTGAGAAGATAAATAAAATTGACAAACCCTTAGCCAGACTCACTAAGAAAAAAAGGGAGAAGACTCAAATAAATAAAATTAGAAATGAAAGAGGAGAAATTACAACAGACACCACAGAAATACAAGGGATTATTAGGGAATACTATGAAAAACTTTATGCCAACAAATTGGACAACCTAGAGGAAATGGACAAATTCTTGGACACATACAACGTCCCAAAACTGAATCAAGAAGAAATAGAGAATCTGAACAGACCAATCACAAGTAAAGAGATTGAAACAGTCATCAAAAACCTCCCAAAAAATAAAAGCCCAGGACCAGATGGCTTCCCTGGAGAATTTTATCAAACGTTCAAAGAAGATTTAGCACCTATCCTTCTCAAACTATTCCAAAAAATAGAGGAAGATGGAATACTTCCCAACACATTCTATGAGGCCGACATCATGCTGATACCAAAGCCAGACAAGGACAATACAAAGAAGGAAAACTACAGGCCAATATCACTGATGAACATAGACGCAAAAATCCTCAACAAAATATTGTCAAACCGAATACAGCAATACATCAAAAAGATCATACACCACGATCAAGTGGGATTTATACCAGGGACACAGGGATGGTTCAACATCCGCAAATCAATCAACGTGATACACCACATTAACAAAATGAAGAATAAAAACCACATGATCATCTCAATCGATGCAGAGAAGGCATTCGACAAGATCCAGCATCCATTTATGATAAAAACTCTCAACAAAATGGGTATAGAAGGAAAGTACCTCAACATAATAAGGGCCATATATGACAAACCTACAGCAAACATCCTACTCAACGGGGAAAAACTGAAAGCCATTCCTTTGAGGACAGGAACAAGACAAGGGTGCCCACTCTCACCGCTCTTATTCAACATAGTACTGGAAGTTCTGGCCAGAGCAATTAGGCAAGAAAAAGGAATAAAAGGACTCCAAATAGGCAATGAAGAAGTGAAACTCTCACTATTTGCAGACGACATGATCCTATACATAGAAAACCCCAAAAATTCCATCGGAAAGCTACTAGAAACAATCAACAACTACAGTAAAGTGGCAGGGTATAAAATCAACTTACAAAAATCAATTGCATTTCTATACACTAACGATGAAAAAACAGAAAGAGAACTCAAAAAGACAATCCCATTTACAATTGCAACAAAGAGAATAAAATATCTGGGAATAAATTTAACCAAGGAGGTCAAAGACCTATACAATGAAAACTATAAGACACTATTGAAAGAAATCGAGGAGGACATAAAGAAATGGAAAAATATTCCATGCACATGGATTGGAAGAATAAATATAGTTAAAATGTCCATTCTACCTAAAGCAATCTACAGATTCAATGCAATCCCAATCAGAATCCCAATGTCATTCTTCACGGTAATAGAACAAAAACTACTGAAATTCGTATGGGGCAACAAAAGAGCCCGAATAGCTAAAGCAATTCTGAAAAACAAGAACAAAGCTGGAGGCATCACAATCCCTGATTTCAAAATATACTATAAAGCTACAGTAATCAAAACAGCATGGTACTGGTACAAGAATAGACACACAGATCAATGGAACAGAATTGAAAGCCCAGAAATAAAACCACACACCTATGGACAGCTAATCTTCGACAAAGAATCAAAGAACATACAATGGAGAGAGGGAAGTCTCTTCAATAAATGGTGCTGGGAAAATTGGACAGCAACATGCAAAAGAATGAAAGTAGACCATCTCCTATCGCCATATACAAAAATCAATTCAAAATGGATCAAAGACCTGAAAGTGAGACCTGAAACTATAAAACTCCTGGAAGAAAATATAGGCAGTACACTAATTGCGATTGGACATAAAGGGATCCTTTCAGATTCCATGTCTACCCAGACAAGGGAAACAAAAGAAAAAATAAACAAGTGGGACCTCATCAGACTAAAGAGCTTCTACAAGGCAAATGAAACCAGGATCAAAATGAATAAACAACCCACCAGCTGGGAGAAAATATTCGCAAATCGTTTGTCTGACAAGGGATTAATCTCAGTAATATACAAAGATCTCATACAACTGAGCAACAAAAAAACAAACAACCCGATCAAAAAATGGGCAGAGGATATGAACAGACATTTTTCCAAGGAAGAGATACAGATGGCCAATAGACACATGAAAAGATGTTCAACATCACTAATCATCAGGGAAATGCAAATCAAAACTACACTGAGATATCACCTTACACCGGTTAGAATGGCTATAATCACAAAGACAAATAACAACAAATGCTGGAGAGGTTGTGGAGAAACGGGGACCCTCATTCACTGCTGGTGGGAATGCAAACTGGTGCAGCCTCTATGGAAAACAGTATGGAGAGTCCTCAAAAAATTAAAAATAGAAATACCGTATGATCCAGCAATACCACTCTTGGGCATCTACCCAATGGACATGAAATCAACCATCACAAGAGGCGTATGCACCCCTATGTTCATTGCAGCATTATTCACTATAGCCAAGAAGTGGAAGCAACCCAAGTGTCCCTCAACTGAAGATTGGTTAAAGAAGATGTGGTATATACATACAATGGAATACTACTCAGCCATAAGAAAAGACACAATTGTCCGATTTGCAACAACATGGAAGGACCTAGAGCGTATTATGTTAAGTGAAATAAGCCAGAGAGAGAAGGACAGACACTGCATGAACTCACTCATATATGGAATATAAGTGATCACACGGACAGAGAGATCTGATTGGTGGTTACCAAGGGGAAGGGGGGTGGGGGGGCACAAGGGGTGAAGGGTTACATCCACAAGGTGACGGACAAAAATGTACAACTAAAACCCCACAGTGTTATAAACTAAGACATCAATTAAAAAAAAAAAGAGAGAGAAGAAAAAAAAAAAAAAGAAAAGTAAGGGATAGAGTTCCATATGGTAACCAAAAGTGAAATATTTCTCCTCTCAGGATGGTTGACTTCAGGAGGACAGAGATTGGACTCAATCTCACAAGTAAACAAACAAATTCAAATGACGAAAACTAATAAAACACCAAATACAAACTACTAAAAAAAAAAAAAAAAAAGAGAAACGGGGGGCGGGGAGAGCACCAGAGGCAGTGCATGCAGGACTGGCAGAGCCTCCCCACTGGTCCGTGGACCCCCCGAGAGGCGCTGCACCCCCGGGGCTCATTCATAGGATGAGCCCTTCCCCAGGATGAGGAAGCACCCTGTCTTTTCTCAGGAAAGGTTCAGAAATGGAAAGTTCTGGACCAGGACAGACCAGGTAAGTACATGGCTAAAAGCCATACACCTTAAATTGAACACACTCACCTGCCCGGAGCCCCAGGTGTCCACGGCCATGTTCCTACATCCCCACATTCTCTCCTGTAAAGTGGGGCCACGAAAGATGAATTTTAGGACACCCACTTGGGAGCACATGTTTCAGGGCCCAGACCTGCCTCCTTGCTGAGCTCATCTCATCAGGTTTGGAGGGGGAGAAACTGAGGTATGAGTCATGGAGAATCACTGTGAAAGCCAGCAAGGGCGGTGTTTACCCAACTCTTGGAGCAAGAGAGTCAGACCCCACCTGTCCACCCCCAATCCTATGGGCCAATGCAACTTTGGTTTGGTTTGGTTTTTTTAATAAACATCAACTTTTCTGAGATGTTTTTCCTGGCTTATTATCTGTATGTAACCACAGCAACAGTGACCCTGTGGATTCATAGGGACGTGGGGACCAGTGCTGACCCAGTGACAGGCCCTGGGCTCTGTCTGGCCCTGCTCTGCCTGACAAGCTGGATGGAAACTGATAAAGGACTAGTCATAGCTTCAGATGATGAAACTGGGCTAGGCCGAATGACGAACAAGAAGGCATTTAACATGGGCGAAGGCAGAGCTGTGCCGTTCAGGAACCCAGGCCCCCTGGCGGAAACACAAATGAGACAGACCTGCTTCAGAGCAAGTCTTAGAGAGAAGGTCTGGGCAGGCTGCGGGCCTCAGGCTCCACATGTTACTGGGTAAGGGGCTGCTCAGGGCATGAACGCACTGTCGGGGGTTGCCCCAGACCCCTCTGACACCCTTGGTTTCTGTGCTCCCCTCCCCTAGGATAGGCCCTACAACCCCATGGAGAGACCTGCCCCAGCTTTCTAGTCTGCATGCCAAAGCCAGAAGTGCCTGGAGTTTACCCCCTCACCCCGGCCCCAGAGCTCCCCTATGGGACCTGGCCAATGCCAGGACTGTACCTGAAACCACACCCTTGTCTTGGATTCTGTCCCATCCCTACCTTGCGCTCCCCGCTCCCCCTTCCTTAATACATCCAGAATCCTCATCCCAACACAAGCTTCTGGGGAGCCCAGCCCCAGACCAGCAGTGAGGGATGGGATGGTCCTCCTTAGAGGGTCCTCCACAGTTTCAGAGGGCCATAGCCAGAGCATACGTGTCCCAAGCAGGGTGCAAAGCAGAGGGTGAAGGACCTGGAAAGAGGCCCTGAATGAGGAGTGGTCAAGGAAATGGGATGTGGGCCTTGATCACGGCCAAGCTGGCAGGGCAAGAGCTGCCTCTGCCCGTGGCTATGGAAGTGGCCCCAAGAAGTGGGCCCCAGCACCACCAGCACGTGTGCTGAGCACTAACTCGGTGCCAGGAGCTCTACATAGGTTACTCCACTTAATCCTCACAAGCCCAAGGAGGCGCCATTATCATCCCCATTTCAGAGATGAGGAACTTGAGGATCAGCAAGGTAAGTAACCTGCCCAAGATCTCACAGCTATAGGTGAGATCCAGCATTCAAACTCAAGTTTTAGACCACCAAGCTATAGTGCCTGCCCCCCATGACCTAAGTGTCAGGACCTGCATTGGGAAGGCCACATTGGCCCCCTGTGAAAGAAAAATCCAGCACTTCTAGGGGACAGAGACCCAATCCAGCTGACAGAGGAGGTGATGTCACAGTGGGACAGGACCATTCTCTGCTTTTCCGCCCTCCCCCACACCATGACGCGGGGCCAGCAGTAGCCTACACTCTGGCAGGAACCGGTTCTCCCCGGGGTGTCCTGGTGATCCCTGTGAGGGTTCTGGCAGCCTGTGTCCTGGCCAGACCCACAGTCAAGCTCCGGGAAGCCAGGCTTCAGCTGTTGGGGACCCAGGTTGTCAGGAAGGAGAGCCTGTGGTCAGAAGGGAGAAGTCCCTGGAGAGGAGGGAGGCGGACTCCTGCCTGGGCAGGGAGCTCTAGGAATCCGGGGTAGATGCTCCAAAGGACAGAATCTACCAGAACAAAACAAGACCAGCCAGGACCAACAACCCTTCCCTGGCAAAGCTCTGACCTCCAATACTTTATTTCGAATTCAAAACAAAACCAGTGTACAAATAATGAAATCCTCCACCTCCCAGAGCCGGGCCTGGAGGGGACTCAGTCTGGCCAGAAATCTGCAGTCTGAGAGATCTGTAAACTAAGCTTGTGGCCATGTCCTCGGACCCTAAACCACTGCCGGTCAGGCCTGGCCAAGGAGGGGCCACAGCAAGGGGGGCGGGGTTCAGTCTCCAGGCTGAATTCAGAAATTAAGCTGCAGTCACTCCAGGTGGACCCGTCGGCAGAGGCTGTGCAGCCCGGGCTAGCAACGCCCAGGGCACGGTTCCCACTGTCTCAGGGCAGTGAGCTTAACCAGGAGGGTGTTCTGGGGACCCAAGCCATGCACAGCCCCAAGGCTGACCCAGGCCAGGCTGGCCTCCAGCACCGTCCTGCAAACATTTATCTCGGTCACGATGAAGTGGGTCGGGGCTCAGCTAGCCCTTCCCGTTCAGGGCCCAGCCCAGTCTGCCAGCCGGGCACGCCAGGTGCAGCCTGGAGGTGCCACACACTGGCATACGATGGCCAGAGACTGAACTCATGACAATTTGCATGTGACAGGAGAAAGTCTCTTCATGAAGGTTTCACTGGTCCCAGCCAAACGCTGTGGCATGTGGCCCTTCACCTACCCTTCCTGGACATCCCACCTGTCTTCCCTGCTCCCAGGTGGTGGCCTCACCTCCATTTGCTCAAACTGGAAACCTCAGCCTCCTGAAGTCCTCCTCCTTCCCGCATCCACCACATACCGTGTGTGTGTGTGTGCGCGCGCGCGCATGCGCGCGCGCGCGCCCAGCCCCCAGCTGCCTACTCTGTCTCCCCCTAACAGGCCCCTCCTTGGCTCCCACACCCTCATCTCCCTGGGCTCCGGCCTCCCACCTCTTCTACACTCATCTTTCCAATGGCAGCGAAAGGGATATTTCTAAAATGAAATGTGGCCCCACCACCCCTTCCACAGCTCCCCTAAGTCCCTTTCCTCTGTCACACCAGGATCTTCACAATGGGGACTCCTTGCCAGCCTCGCAGCCTGACAACACCCCAACACAGCCTTCACTGCAGGGACTCGCCACAGCCCAGGCAGGACAGGCACCTCCAAGCCTCTGACCAGTGCTTTCTGCCTGGGATGCCCTTCCCTGCTCCGCCCACCTGTCCAGCTCCACTGTGTCAAGACCCTGCTCGGCTGTGGCCCTGTGGGATGGTGCCCTGCCCACTCCAGTTCATCGCCCCTCCCCTCATGGCCACAGCTGGGGCCCCTGGAGCCCCTGTGCAGGGCCAGGCAGAGGGCAGCCTGGTAGCCACGTGTCACCCCCCAGAGCGTGATATGCCTGCCCTGTACCACACACAGAGGGACAGACAGGCCCAGCCCCCGGGCTGCACAGTGTCCAGCCTCATGACTCCATGAAAACCTGCTTGATCACATTTTAAAAGGGGGGCAAGACCAAGTCCCTGCCTGCCCACCACACCAACTCCCTCCGCCCCAACCCCACCCTCAGTTCTGACTGCTGTCATTTTTAAGCAGGTGTGGTGTTTTATCTGGTCTCAGCTAGGAGTTGGAAAGACATGTTTTGGGGTAAGAAAGCCCCATCTCAGGGCCTTGGGAGGCATTCTGACCCACAGCATGCCTTTCTCCCCTGGTTCCTCTGGCCTGTTAGAATGCCGCTCCTGCTTTAACAGTCACCCCATCATTGTGTGAGTCACTCCCACCCAGTGAGTACCAAGTCCTTGGGGGCGGGGAAAGGTAAGCCAGCTGTCAGGTCTTGGGTTCCTACGGGCAGAAGCGGGCCCAGGAACAGGGCCAGGTCATGGGCAGGGCCGCATGTGGGTCCTGACTCCAGCCTCCTATGCTGGTGACCGTGGGGAGGACACTAAACTTCGAGCTCCCTCACAAGGGGGAGCTGGCAAATTCTGTCCCAGGAGCTTGGAGTCTTCAACGCTAAGCTCCAGGACAAGGACACAGCCCACTCCCATCCTCTGCAGGTCTTGAGAGGTCCTTGGGCAATGAAGCCAGGCTGTGCCAGCCCGTGTTCTATGCTCTCCATCTCCATGATCCCCTGGCCCCCACTGCCTGGCCCATGTCAAGTCACGTGGGCAGGACTGGGCAATGGGCCCACAGGCCTCCCTGCCCCCTACGGCCTCAGGCCATTTCCTACCAGGTGGGAGACCCCATCCGTCCCTTTTCCCATCCATTCTTGCCTTCTCTCCTTCAAAGAACTGCACTGGCTGGGAATAAATCCTTAAGCCAAAGGAATGAGGTGATAATGAAGCAATTTCAGGCACTGCGACATATTTGGGGACAGGTGGCCACCTGTTCTGCCCTTCCTGAGGCCAGCCCCTGACACAATGACCTACAGGGGGGCTGGCTCTGGAAGCACCCGTGGCCCTCTGTAATGCTCAGCGCCCTCATACTGACGGGAACCCCTCACACACCATGAGCTCAAGAGGGCGCCGACAGCCTGTCTTGTTCCCCAGGGAATCCACAGAACCCAGCACGGAATATAGGCTTAATAAATTCTTGTTCATGACTGCCCTGCACTGAGCAGCCGTGTGCTCCAGGGAAACACCACGTCAAGCTTCCAACCTGGGGCACGTCAGCTACAGCCATGCCAAGGTCTATGGTTCCACCTGCAAAACAGGGGAAGAGGTGAAGACTCAACAAATAAGGTGATGAGCACAGCGTGTGGCACACAGGGGGCCCTGGACAATGTCAGTTCCTTCCCGAAAGGCCCAGCCAGTCCCTCTCACTCGGGGCCCCACTTTTCATGTCAGCAACTCATTATATCTAAGCACTGCTTTAAAACAGAGCCACCAAGAGTCCTGGGGAAAATGATGGCAGAGCTCTGAGGAAATACTGAACAGAAGGTCAAGAATTTCTACAGAAAAATCAGGATCTCCCTTTTGCATGGTGCTAAAACTGTCCCAAAGTTCAGAGCCTGGACGTGCAGAGTCGCGGCTCTCGGGAACCAAGCCCTTAAAAACCAGCCCCGCTGCGAGGAGCAGGAAGCCCCCAGGCTGCAGCCCTGTGGTCTACAGGCAGCTGACAGCAGAGATGTGTCCTTGGCTGCCAGCAGGTCCAAGGAGCACGAGGCCCCCACTGTCCCCGGCCCTGGCCTGGAGCCGAGTCCATGGGCCCAGGACAGCTCCAAGGGCTGCAGCTCCTCACTCAGGGGCTGCACTGGAGCAGCCGCAGCAGCTGGGGCGCCGCAGGGACTGCATGACAGCTCGCAGCGGGCCCCTGCGGCCCTCCACAGACAGGCTGTCCTCGCTGGTGGACGCCCGCTGCAGCTGCTCAAACTGCATCTCCAGGTGCTTCTGGATGGCCACACCCAGCACCTCTGGGTCCACCGCCGCTCCATACACCTCCCAGGTCATGCCCTCAGCGTCCCATCGCACATCCCGCACAGGGGATGGCACCTCCTCCAGGCTGGACCCCAGAGTTACCTCCGGGAATGTGTGCAGGGCCACAGGGGCTTCCAGGGGTGGGCTGGTGGCCACAGCCTTGCAGACTGCCATGGGGGCTGCCTGCACACCAGCGTCCTGGGCTGACAGAGGGGATGCCAACACGGGAGCCAAGTCACTGGCTGAGGTCATGGTCCACACGTCCTTGGTCCTGGCACCAGCCTCTGTAGCTAACCTGGTAGGAACCCAAGGGTGGGCACAGCAGTGGGAATGCCCAGGAAGCGCCAAAGGCAACCTACACTGGAACTTCCCCCCAGGCTGAGTCTGCAGCCTGGACTCACTCACTGACGCCACTAATTTGGGGAAGGCCAGGATCCCTGGGGCAGGCAGGGCATGGCAGCAGCCACTGGCCCCCACCTCCCTCATACCACAGAGCAGAGCTGCTGGGCGGAGAGCATGGCAGGAGGTGGTGGCCGAATGCCCAGTGACCTTGGGCCCAGTCTTGGGGCTGCTGTGGGTGGTTGTGTCTCCCATGTCCGGTGGCAGCACCCACACCTCTCCCAGTCTCCAGGCTGAGTTCGAAGTCCCATCCTCCAGAGCCGGGTCCCTTTCCAGGCCTGCGGGGGCCTGGCCTCCCTGGCCAGAAGCACTGCCGGGCGGCAGCTGAGCCCTGTGGACAGGTGAGCTGCCCAAGGCTAAGCAGCTGAGGCTGGCCTTTCGAGCACCTCTGTGGCCCCGGGTCAGGGTGCTACGGACCAGGTCTGAGTGGCTCCTCTGCACAGTGGCGGTGCTGGGGGCCCGCAGATGACACAGGTCACCACTGCCCACAGTAGACACGTTGCCCACGGTGCTGCTCCGCCAGTGGCCCACGATAGTGGGCTGTGGCCGGGGGCTGGAGGCCTGTGCCTGCTCCGTGCTCTCAGCCTGGTGTCCCTCTTCCTCCAGGACCCAGGGACCGGTGCTGGCCTCCCCTGGCTGGGCTTGCCACACAGTGCTGCTGGCACTCTTACGGAGCTCTGGCCTCTGGCCCCGGCCTTCACCCAGCAGGCTGGAAGAGCTCCGGGACAGGGGCTGCGGGCGGGGACTCCGGGGTGCCTGGGCACTCGGTTCAGGGCTGCTGGTGCTCATGGCTGCCTGCAGGAGGGAGAAAGGAAGGGAGTGGAGTTGAGTGAGGTGGTAGCACCTCAGCTGGACTCTGCTGTGGGCTCACACTGCAGGGACAGCTTCGGTCCCAGCCTGCCTGATGGGTCAGAGCCACAAGCAACACAGTGACAGGACAACAGACTCTTCAAATCAAAGTCATCCCACATTATACACAGGGACAACACTACAAATATCTAATAACCAGTGCTGAGCGATTAGAACCAACCCTAGAATAAGGTCCTGGACCCCACCCACTATGCCAGCTGTTGACTCCTTACTGCTGGATTATGGGGAGGGAGGGGAAGGCAGGGGAGAGGCCAAGTCTCCTGGGGCCTTGGGGGCAAGGGCTTTGGGCCAACAGCTCTTAGTCAATCAGCACAGAAGTATTGCTGTATTTTAATAACAGGTATTGCTCGACTGGCAAATACTAGCCTGCTTCCTCCCGGGACTGTCAGCATCCATCTTGCTCTGGACTGGAGCCTCCTCGGTACAGAGCAGGAGCTCAGAGGTTTGTGGGTGAAGAAACAGTGAGTAGAGGACACACTGAGAACCGCCTGGGCCTGGCCAGTGCTGGGAACTAGGAGCACCGCTCTGGGACTCCCTGCCCAGCTGGAGAAACAGGGCAGGGAGAGCAGGCAAGAGCTGCATTTGGGCAATCCCATTCCTGCCCTCCCACCCCTGGGCTGATAACAACTGCCAGGAACCAGCCACTCTGGCCAGAGGAGCAAGGCCACCAGAAAGGGAATGTGGGAAGGGCTCCCGGGAACTCAGTCTGTATAATGACAGACTTCACCAGGAGATGCCTGGTGCCTGTTCGAGCCAACAGAGGGGATTCTCTGTAGCTGCAGTCCCCTGAGAGCTCCAGGCTTGCTCTGAAGTCCAGTGCAGCACAACTTCCTGCTGTGATGGAAGATTCTACTCTGCAATGTCCAATACGGTAGGCACTGGCCACATGTGGCTACTGAGCACTTGACAGGTGACTAGTGTGACTGAGAAACTGAATTTCTAATTTTATTTAAAGTAATTTAAATTTAAATGGCCACACATGGTGAATGACGACCATACTGGACTATGCAGCTCTAGACACAGCCTTGGCCTGGACAGGAGTGTCCCACCCTGGCTGCTCCTTGGGGCCGAAGCCAGACTGACCCCTGGAAGGGTCAGGAAAAGGATGAGTAGCCAAGAGAGGACTATGACCCAGGCCCTGCCCTCAAAGAGCCCTAAGATGGACATTTGAACAGAAGGGGGCAACAAAGCCAGTAACAATCACAGTGACGGTAATAATAATAACAGCTCCCAGTGCCCAATGCCCCACCATGTGCCAGGCATGTGCCACATCCTTTCAGCACTGTCTCATTTAATTGTCAGAACAACCTAATGAGATACGTCATCTTCCCCATTCTACAGAGGAGGAGGTGAAAGCTCAGAGAGGTTCAGTGACTTGTCCAAGGGCACACAGGTGGTAAGTGGCTAAGCCAGGAATCAACCCAAGAGTGTCTGAAGCTCTCTATGCCAGCTCTTAGCACTGTGCAGACCTCCATCCCGGATGCTATCACCCTCCACTGTCATCAACTTTTTACTTATCTGTTGCCCTCACTCAGCTAGAGGCCCAGCACCCAGCACAGTGTCTAGCACTTCCTGTGGTGCCTATGACATGCCAGTGGAACAAGTGAATGACTGGGAACAAAGTCGACTCCGCACCTGCTTCTTAGCAGCTTCTTAGGCTGCCCGGAGTCAGGAAGGCAGGAGATACACCTGCTGGCTGAGAAGGCTGTGGTCACAGACAGCCCCTGGCAGACAGACAACCACCCAGCCACAGGTCCAAGAACACCAAGACAGCCTATAGAGCCTCTGGCTCAGCCCCACCTACCCTGGACCCTCCTAGGGAGCAGGGCCATAAAGAACTCAGCCAGGCTCTGGCCCCGCTGAGGAAACAGGTGGGAAGGGGCTGGGGGTGCCCTCAGGCCCCACCAGGAGCTAGTGAGAAGCCATCAGTGGCTAGGGTCCCGCTGTGCCTGCCTCACCAGACGGCTGCCCAGTGCGCAGGGTTAGCCATCACCCAGACAGAGTAGTGACCACTAAGACCGGGGGGGGGGTACATATCTGTGGGTTCCATTCCTCACCCCACCTCCACAAGTGACAGGTGACAAAAAGGAGACCCAGAGCAGCTCAGAAACATCAACGAACCCACAGCTGAAGCCCAGAGGGAGGGAAAGTTCCAAGGGAAGTCACTCAGGTTATCCCCAGGGAAAGGAGGTTTCCCTCATCCCCTATCACTAAGAAGAGGGGCCTCCTGGGGAGACAGCAGCTGATCAAATGGGCTTTGGAGCCACAAGTGAGCAGGCGGGGGAAGCGTTCTGCTTCCAGCCCTGGCCCTTCCCCTTCCTGCACATGTGCCCTCAGGTGGACACCTAATCTCTTTGAGCCTCAGTTTCCTCAATCTGCAAAACGGAAGTAAATCTCCACCCTGCAGGGGTGTTGTGAAGACTAAACGTGATGGCATAAGGACCATCTGGAATGGTGATTGTTAATAACAATCTTGTCTTTCCTCCTCCCATCAGGAGTGACTTGTGCTCCAGGTGTTACAGGGACTCATACTGGGGAGCAGAAAGGCCCTTCTAGGAAGCCACTGAGACATCCCATAGGTTAGCCCAGTCTTGCTTCTCAATCCTTCCGAGCTTCATCCAATCCTAGGACCTAGTCACTAACAGTGTCCCCAATGACTCCATCACCACACTAGGTTTCCCAGTCTATTTTAAACCTTAATTTAGGAGGATAGGCACACACATGCGTGTACATGCATGCATGCAGGCACATGTGCATGGACATACACACACACGTTTGGAGTCTGCATTCTAAATGCCCACAGTGGCTGCCCATCTGCCTTAAAAGCCACGGAAAAGGCTCTGGCTTCACCTTAAAGAGACCCTAGGAAGATGTTTTAGCACAAGATAAAGGACAGGCACAGAGAGGTATCTTAGGCCCCTAGTGTTCTTTGGGTGACATCTTAAACTTCTCTCTCCTGCCCCATTTGATGCCAATCAAAGTTGTGACACGGCCAATGCCCTGTGGTCAATGCTGGATTGTCCTGCTACCTTGGGTCTGCTTGTCAGTAAGTAGAGGAGCAACCAGCCTCACATGCAGCAATCAACCAATGTCATTTTGAGAAAAAGCTCCCAGTTCTGCAGAAACTTCCAGATTGGCCCAACCAAAGAGACTGCAAAATCAACTTGGTCAGAGATTCCAACTCCTGCCATGTTGCCCCAGCAGAGGAGCCCAGGCCTTTGGAGGTGTGCCCAGGGTTCTACCAGGGCCACCGCAAGAAGGCCTCATCTCGGACCACACTTGTGGCATCCATATAAGTCCCCTCTTGTTAAGGGACAGGCATTTGGATGACGACTTCTGCTTCCAGCAACACCAAAACAGGAAAAGCAAACCCACGAGGTCAGGAGGGGAAACTACATAAAAATGTTAAAATATGGACCTTAGCCCTGAGGGATCAGGTAGGATTACACACCCCACAAATCCTTCATTGCATAGTGGGGACATGGCAACCTCCAGCAGATGGTCCAATCCATCCCAGCAGCAAAAGGGGGCCTGACAGGACCACTCAGGGCCAAAGTTGGGCAGTGTAGCAGGGAACATTCCTGAGCTACTGAGAGGGAGAGTTTGAAGGGGACAAAACCTGCCCATCACAGACAGGATGAAGAGGCCTTAAGAACAAGATGCCAGAGTCACAAGCTGTGCCAGCAAAGGGTTCTGAGGTAACAGTGGGGCAGAAGCCCCAAGGACCCAGCTCAGCTTGCCAGAGAGAGGCTCAGGCCCCCCGCCACTCCAAAGCTTCCTCCCCTGAGGAGGATTTGCCCACACTTCCCAAGAGGCAACTGGGGTGGAGAAGGTAAGCCTCCAGGCCCAGCTGCCCAAACCAGAAGCAGCCCAGGTGGTTGGTGTGTCCCTACCTGCAATGCTCACGGGCACCCATGCACCAGCATGGGCCTGCGCCCCACCCGTGGACACACCATAGGCCGATGCACAGGCCCGTTTGCTGTGTGAGCCTGCAGAAAACGGCGTCTACACAGCTGCACTCTGCACGCCAAACATACAGGCCGCCTCTGGCTTCGGGGCCAAAGGCCTGAACACACTACCCCATACGCTCCCCAGGGACAGGGGTCCCTTCTCCGCCCCTCCAGCACAAAGCCCACCCAGACTCAGGGAGAAGGTCCTCAGCACGATCCCCAAAGCTAGGCTACAGACATTCCCAGCAGCAGAGGCAGTGACTGAAGGAAGATGGAGCGTAGGGCAAGGGGGTAGGGATGGAGAGCAGGAGGAATGAGAAGGGAGGGAGGTTTGGGGCTGCGGGCAGTGGGAGGAGGGTCGAGTGGGGAGTGGGAATGGAAAAGGGAGGAGGAATGGAAGGAGGAAGAACCTGTGGGAGCAAGGGTGGAGGCACGAGTCAGGGTCCTGAGCAGAGTACTGAAAAATGGGAGGATGGGCAGAGGAGCCGTGGAAGAGGGGATGGGACAGGCAGGGAGAGGAGAGATGGGAGGAGGGACGCGGCCATGGGGGGCGCCGAGCACCGAGCGGGGGCAGGGATGCGGAGGGTCAGAGCGCAGGGAGCCGTGAGCAGTGGGGTTCCGGGGCCGCCAGCCCACCCCCTCCCCCTACGGGCACGCCCGGAGCCGGCCTCACCCTCTCGCCCGCCCGGGGCCGCGCAGGCCGGCGGAAGCGCTGCTCCTGCGGCCGCCACAGGTGCCCGGCGCAGCGGCCCAATATGGAGCAGGAGCCGGGCCTGGCCCGGGCCGAAGCCGCCGCCACCCGCCGTCCGCCCGGCCCGCAGAGCCAGCGCCCGGGAGGCGCGGAGGGGTGAGGGGGGGCGGAGAGGAGGGGCGGTGGCCCCGCTCACCTGGACCCGCCCCGCGCTCCCCCGCCCGCGCCGGCGGCTCGCCCCGCCCCCCGCCCGCGGCCCCGCCCCCGGCGCTGCCCCCACGGCCCGCCGAACCCTGTCCCGTTGCCCCACGACCCCCCAGTCCTCTTTCCTGACCCCCTCCTCACGGCATGGCCCCACTGTCCCGTCTTTCCGGCCGCGACCCCACCGTGAGTCCCTGTTTTACAGGCCTGCCCAACGAACCCCCGAGACACCCATCTTCCCGACTGACCCCGCCGCCCCCAGTCTTAAAGGCTGGGCGACCCACGATCCCCAGCCCCCAGGTCCTCTTCCTCACATCCCCGCCCGCTCGGTCCCTGTTCCCCTTCGGGACCACGCCCCGCACAGAGGTCTACAGCCCCTCGGGAGACCCCCTTCCTCACGGCCACGCCCATGCTGGCCGCCCCCCTCACAAATCTCGGGCTTCCGACCCCGCCCTCGAGACCTCCTTGCTCTAGGGCCCGCCCCCTCGGGTACCAGGCCCGGTCCCTCCTAGCCCCGTCTCTACAGACCCCCATTCTCCAAGCCCTGGACCCCACAGTCCCATCCTCCCAGCTCCTCTCGCGCGGACCCGAAGACCGACCCTGGTCTTTTGAGCTCCGCCTGCACGGCCTCTCTACGCTCCTGGCCTTGTCCACAGGGCCCTCCGCCTGGACCCCACGACCCCAACCTCGTAGACTCCATCCCCAAAGTTGCGTCCCAGCTCCACTCCCAAAGCCGCTATTCCCCCATCCCTTTCCCTCCCGTCCCTATCCCCACCTTAGCCCAACTCAACTCTGGGCATTCAGGCCTCAAGGATGCGTCCATGGCAACCCGGCCCCACGGCCCCCAACAGCCTGTGTTCGCAATGACCGTGCGGGGATGAGCCGACCCCACCCAAGCCCGCACTCCTTCCGGCTGTTCCCTGCAGCCCCAAAACGCCCTCCCTTGCTCCCTACCCGCCCCACAACTCCAGGAGCCTGTCTAGGCCCTGGGGAATCCCGGTCTCGCCCTACTGAGATGGGGGTCTGAGCGCTCCGTTGGCTCAACATTCCCCAAACTGTGACAGCCGCTTGCCGGGCTCCTGGCGAATAGACACAACTGGCGGCCCCGCCAGGCCTACTCCGGACCCATTTTCGCCCCGGAGGCGTTCCTACCTCCACCCCGACGGCGACACGGCAAGAGGAGCTTGTCATATCTCTGGGCCCCAGTCTCCGAGAATTGAGTCACAATGTCGACCCTTCTCTGTTGATCCCAGCTCTGGGGCCCCTGATTTGCTTGCCCGGCCCTTTGCTGAGGGTTCTGCACCCCTCTGGTCCAGTGGCCCAGGAGCCAACACCATCTCTGCTCCTCCTCCAGTTTGGGAAGACCTCAGGCCCTAGCCTCACCTCTCCGCCTCTCCCAGCTCTGGGCCTTGACCAGAGCATCAGGAAGGGGCCTGCAGAAAGCCCCTCAGCCCTTGGAGAGTGGGCGGCTGAGGCAGGCACATGCACCATTCACTCGCTGTAGCCCCTAGCCTGGCACCTAGTCCAGAGGATGACTGTGTGGCACTATGCAGCAGGTATGACTCAGACCTGGAACCCAGCTGCCCCCACCCCATGCCTTGGTGTGTTCTCTGCATATGGGACCTGTCGCAGACTTAGTACCTCTGCCCATAGCTTTGAGCTGACCCTCATCAATTTGTCTCCTTGACCGAAGGAGACAACAGATACTGCTATGTCATGCACAAAATCTGGCCCTGTGGATCATGCTCTCACGATTCCCCGCCTGGCTTTTAACAATGGGCACCACTGCCCTCTCCTCCTAGCCTGAGATCTGCTGCTTAGGGCCTGGGAGCCTTGATCCTACCTTCTCTTCCCCTCCCACCATAGTCAGTTACAGCTTCCAGTTGGGGGCTCACTCACTGCTGGAGTGGGTGGGGTTCTGCTCAGGAAGACACAGACTGCGCTAAGCACCCCTTTCCAGTGGAGTCTTAGAGCGTTCTCCCAGAGTCTAGTAGATGGCTGCCCTCGGGGGCCTGAGCACCAGAGACCAACCGGGAAGTCCAAGTAGAGGCTCCAGGCCCTGGCCTCCCCACCACACACAGCCTGGCAGGGGGATTCTGCCCAAAGAGGGCAAATGGGGGATTTGTTTGCCGAGGCACCACCCAACCCTGCCCCTGCCCAGGAATTAGGGATCCTCCTTCCACATCTCAGGAATCTTACTCATATTCCCTTTATGGGAAGTCAGCTGAGCCCCAAGAAGGGATGAGTTGTATGGGGTTATGCTGAGAGTTGGTGCCAGATCCAGGACTCAAACCTGGGGCTCCCAGCTCCCTAAACATCCAAGAGCCCTCTGAGAACCTCACGGTGTGTGTTTCAAGGAGGACTGCTTGGAGTTGGGTGTCAGCAGATGACTGACCATGCTGGATGCCCGCAGACACATTGGACCTGCCACCAGGGTCTCTGAACATCACGCTGGCCTTGGTCCCCTGTCCAGCTGACCGTCTTCTTCTATTTGTGGCTTGTCAAGGAAGCTCATCTGGCTGTGGTGGCTGCACTGAGAGAGCCCAGAACAGGGAGTCAGACATGAATTGCGGTCCCCATTCCCCCACATAATCACAGGCTCTGCAATCCCACACCCAGGAAAACTATCCATCTCTCTGGGCATCAGTTTCCTCATCTGCAGAGTGACAATCATCATACTTACCTCACAGAGCTGTGGGGAAGGTGGGGTTTGTGAAAGTGTTCTGTAGTGTTCTTGCTGCTGTCAGTCATTTGATCAAATATTTCTCGAGCTCCTCCTGTGTCAGGTTCTGGAGGTACAGGCGAGGGACTGCCTGGGGTGGGGTGGGAGTGGGGTTTGTGATTGCTTTGGCAGAGAGGAGGCTCTGGCTTGGAACCCCATGGGCCAACTGCCATTTCCTGAGACTCAGAACCCGGACAGAAGAGGAGCAGGTGTGGAGCGCTCAGGAGTTCAGTGGGGGCACGCTGGGATGGGGGAGACACCAGGTGGAGAGGCGACTGGCACGTACAGGACTGGACTCGCCCGGGAGTTCTGGACATCACGGGCACAGGGGGCCCTGAAGTCACAGGAGTGGATAAGGTCTTCAGAGAGTGTGTGGGACCCGGCTGCGAGTAACCAGGTGACAAAGGACTGAGAAGGAGCAGCCAGAAAGGAAAAAGGGAAACTGGAACATTGCTGTGACACAGGGGACTTAGAATGAGCAGCTTCAATGCGGGGATGGAGCAGAAGTCACTAGAGTAGATTGAGGGATGAGTTGGAGGGTGAATCGAAGACCGTGCACGCACAGACAACTCTTTTAAGCATGGCTATAGAGGAGAGAAGAAAGAAAGGTGTCACCTGTGGAGGGATATGGGGTCAAGAGAGAGGTTTTTTGGTTTTGGTTCTGTTTTTAGATTTGCTTTTTAATATGGTGCCTCATGTAGTAGTTTCCTTGATTTCGAGCAACAGAGAAGAACTCTGGTTAAGTTAAGCACAAAGGCCTGTGTGGGAAGAGGGCAGGGAGCTCAGAGTGGAAGCGAGTGCTGGAGAGCTAGTCTTGCTTCTTCAAGACAGGAGCCGGGTGACTCCAGATCTCAGCAGCAGGAGCTGCTCCACAGTCTTGCCCTGTCACTACCACGAAGGAAGGATTCCAGTTTTTTGCTTTTCATATGCCTCTCAGCTCAAGATTCAAAGTCCCAGGGAAGCAGGAGCTCATTTGGCTGAGCTGTGGCCACGTGCCCTGTGTCCCTGGATGGTGAGAGGAACACCTGGCCGAAGGCATCTCTAGCAGCACCCACAGCCCACTGCAACTGCACACACAGGACATCTTGTCCAGGAGGATGAATGGAGCCTGAGTGGCCGGACACAGACAGATCCACAGCACATTGTAACAAATTGAGCATATTTGACAGCGGAGAGAAGGACCCATAGAGAGGAAGTGGATGAAGCACAGAAAGAGTGGGAATCACAGCTGATATAAGGTCCTCAGTGGGCTGGGATCCTGAATGTGTTAATAGGAGTAGGGGCGGCTTCTCTATGCAACTGGGGGGCAAGAAGAAATGATGGCGGTACAGCTAGATAGGTCACTAGGTTTGGAAATTGAAGTTGGATGGTTTCTGTTTTCTCTGTGAAATAAAAGGCAAGCTCATGTGCTGAGACAGAAAGGGGAAAATTGAATGGTTGGAGGGGCAATGAAATAATCACTGCAGACAGTGGAAGAGCCTGTTGGCCAAAGAAATGCAGTAGAAGATTGCCAACCAATATTGGGGCCTGAGCAAGATTTGTGACCAGCAATAATATCCCCCATCAAAGAAATTCTTCAAAGAAAAACAAGTTTTAGTTAGGACTCAGTTGTAAGAGAGAGAAGAAGAGAGTCAAAGGTCGCAGCATTCTGGGCGCCGGTGGCCAGGAGGATGCACTCCAGCTGACTGGGCACTTCTGCTCTTCCCAATTGAGTCATTGGTTACCAAGAGTCGCTTGAGTTTGTATCCAAATCTACTTCTCCAACTGTACGTGTTGTAATCAGAAGAGACCCCAGATCAGGGAGTCAGACATGAGTTAATTAAATAGCACATGAACTGATGGAAAATAAAAATGAAAAGAAAGTTTTGTTTCTGTGAAAACCAGGATAAATGCTTTGGAAAATGAGCCACGAAAACTGCTATCAGTTAAGTGTAGGAAAGGCAACTTGAAAAAGAATAGGAGGAAAATCATAACAATCTAGAAAAATTCTGAATCAGCTTCCCCGTGTCTTTAAGTTAACTGACTTGCCTATTAACCAATCATATTTATCAGACCTGAACACCGGAAAAAAGGGCTACTACTGTATAGTTTAAGCAAATAAGAGAATTTATTGAATCTAGCTTCGGGCATTGCTAAAGCCAAAGGCTCAAATGATGTGGATAGGGCTCTGTCTTGCTTGCTTCTTCCCTCTGATCCCCTCTGGGTTAGATTCACTCTTACGTAGACTCTCTCCCCTTGGAAAACAAGGCTGCTGGCAGCCCCATCTACATCCTCATCTCTGGATGCACAAATCAAATCTTACTGACCCTGCTTGACAATCCTGGCCCAGGGGGAGAGAGCTCTTCAACTGGCCAATCTGTGTCATGTGCTCTTCCCATGAGAGAGTGGTGGAAGGGCAAGATGCTCTTGCCAGACTAAAGGGAAAGTGACACTGAGCTGGCCCAAAGCACAGATGACCACTGGGGGCAGCATCTCTGGGAGTCTCAGAGAAGGAGATACTGAAATTTCAAATGTGTCAGTGTGTCATCAATGCCTAGGGCAGAGAGGGCTTTGATTAAGTTGAACAGTATCTGTTTCTCAGACAAAAATATCCCTAGAGTGCAAGAGACCCCTTTAGCCATAAGATCCACAAGTGAAAAGGGTATGTCTTTTTGTGATACTGACTCCCCAGGACCTGGCATATAATAGATGTTTGCTGAATGAATGCATGAATGAGGGAATGAAAGGTAGTTCATCCAGGAATACCTATTACTGCCTCAGTTTAGTACACAAACATTTTATTGATAAATGCCAGTCCTAGGCTATGAACTGGGAATCTAGGATGAATCAGGTGCCCTGCCCTCAAGGCTTATGTGATGGGAGTTTCAGGGACGACAATGACAGACACACAGACAATTAGATCAGAGAGATTTAAGGAGACAGAGGGCCTGGGGCACACAGGGGAGAGGCCCTGTAGTAGACATCTGTTGCTTTTTAGCTCCCCACAATCCATCCCCCCATTTCATTTGGGGAATCACCCCAAGACAGAGACTGCTAGTTGTTGCCCAGTACTTATGCCTCCCTTCTGTAGTAATAGAACTCCCCAGGAGAACACATCTGCCCAGAACAGAGACCACACTTCCCAGACACCATGAAGCAAGGCATGCCGTTGTGACTAGGTGCTGTCCCGTGAGATGTTAGAGGTGATGTGTGTACTTTCTCAGTCGTGCCCTTCAGAAGGACTGTGCCTTGCCCTTTCCCTCCACTGGTTGGAATGAAGTCATGGGGTTAAGCCAGTCTGTACCATTCAGGTGAGGGCAAGATCCTAGGGATGTCAGAGACACAAGATAGAAGGGGCCTAAATCCCAACACTGTATATTGCCTATCAGCCCTGGACCATTTATGACTGAGTTTTACATGAAAGAGAAATGAACTTCTAGCCTATCTAAGCCACTATTTGGGGTAGGGGCTCTTTTACAGAAGGAAAGCCTATATACTAATTGATACAGACTTTTATACCTGGAAGAGAGGAACTGCAGGTAACAAAACTTAAAATATGTTCTAAATACATAGATGTTGCAGGCTGGAAAGCAGGAAACGCTGGTTATGCCCCACTAGAGCAGTTGATAACTGATTCCTACAATGCCCTGGAAAGTCATCTGTAGCTCTCAGGAAATGGTTGAAAATTTCAAAATGTTGGTGTTTGCTGGCTGCTTCTTGCCACTCTCAACCAAATCCTATATGAGCCAGAAGACTTTGAACAGGCTCGGCAGCATGCGGGCAGAGATGGGAGGGGATGCGATGGCACTAAGAGAAGCCCTCTTTGCCTATGGGCTACAATCGAAGTTGAAAAGTCTTCCAGGTTGAAAAATCCAACTGCTTCCACACCGTAAACTGAAGCAGATACAGGGGATGTTTCTGAAGCAGTGGAATTGGCAGAAGACAAGACTGTGGACCCTAGTCTTTCTCAAGCACTTTCAGTCAAGGTCCTCAGCCTGACAGTGACAGCCAGCTCAATGGCAAAGACCAGATCAAGGATGTTGCCTTCCCATCCAAGCTGAATGTTTCTGCTGGTCTCCAGTTGAGAGGGAGGTGAACAGGTATAGCAGGCAAGCTGGTAAATAAAAAACCAGTGTTTTTAGGTTTAAATACTCTTATGTGCCAGAGAATGACTGGAAGAAAATAGGCAGAAAGCCAACTAAGATTTTGAGGGACGTGTGTTACCAAAGAAACCACAAGTGGGGCCAGCACAAGCCTGCATTGCTGACTCAAGCAACCAGCCCCTAGCCACCAGACCTGCACCAGCAGGAATCGGGCTGCAAAACTGTGCAGCCCCAAAAGGCGTGCACCTTTGATGCCCCCTTCAGATGTGACCACAGAAGATAGTGGACAAAGAGCGGACCACCAGGGCCCAAAGGAACAGTCCTAGAGAGAGGGGCTGTCATCCAAGGCATTTGCTCCACTTCCTGGGAATCTTCACAATTTCTGCCCACCAGGATTTGATGACGGCAGCCAACCAGTGGCTACAGTGGGTTCCCACTTTTGCCTCCCTCTTCTGGACAGGGCTTCCTACTGCATTATCCTAGCCTTAATGACAGTTGTATATTGCATGTGACAAGGCAGATAGCTTGTGTATGAGTTTACAGGGCACTGCACCATGAAGAACCACGTCCAGACCCCACACTGCAGGCTGTACATGCCCAGATCCCAGGTGAGGAGCTGGGTGCATGTGCTGATTGAAACTCTGGGGTTGTCTCCCCCAGGGAGAGGGCATTCAAAGCTTTGGAAGAACAGGACACACAGACATTTGATTGGGCAAAGGGATGGACTGGGACCGAGACTGCTAATTGTCCCCTAATGGTCATGATTGCCTTCTTCTGTGCTTAAAGAATCCCTGCTTTATCTGGGGACATGGAAATCCAGAAAAAAAGACTATATTTCCTCATTTTCCTGGAAGCTATGTTTGGCCAAGTAACTGACGAGTAGGACTGATGTGAGGAGAGGCAATGCCTTTGACCAGAAGGGGTGAGCCCTCCTCTCTCCTCTTTTCTGTTTCCACTGGCTGGGTGGAGTGGTAGGGTGGTAGAGGTGGTGAGACATCTCAGACCACACAGATACACAATACCAGGGATAGTGAAGCAACAAGATAGGAAAAAATCTGGGCTCCCAGGCTACTTGCCTGCAGACAGGTGAGAGAGAAAGAAACTTCCATCTTGCTTAGGCCAATCTAATTTGAAGTCTCTCTTCCAGCAGTTCAACCTATATTCTCAATTACTCACCCCCTCCTCTACTCTATGCCCTTGTGCTTTGGGTGAGTCTCACAAGAGGAGCAAATGACTAGGCCCAAGCTAATCGCCGCCTTGCATACCCTGGCCACAGAGATTGTTCAAGATTAGCATGTGTCCCACTTACAGCCAATGACATGCAACAAAGAATTTCTCTGGGAATCTTGAGAAAGAAACTCTTTTCCCCAAGGGGATGTGGGGCCTGAGGCCACCATCTTACGCAAAGCCTGATACTGGAGCCAGCCCAAAGTGAGGCTGTGGAGATCCAGTTGAAGCTAAGACGAGTCTCATCCCTTGACTTCTCAGCTAAGGAAGCCCATAAATATCCTTTGTGTTTAAACTAGTTTGGGTTAAATTTCCATCCCTTGCCACCAAAAGTGGTCTTGGGATAGTCTTCAGTCAAGCTTGGGAGTGTTGTGGAGTCAACACGGAAGGCAGACACCTGAGTTCAGTCTTGTCAGGGCAGTCAGAGACCACCTGAAGCTTGCTTGGGAAAAAATCGGATTGTTATAAGGATGCATGTGGATTTGAACCAAAATTAGAAAGTCATCAGGAACAAGCAAGACAGACCCAGAAATATCCATTGCTGCATTGCTTCCTTCCTGGAGCTACATGCACCGTCTCCCTCCTGACTTTCCTTTGCTCCATTCTTTCTACCAACTAGTGCCCTCTACTAACACAGAATTTCTGCTGCTTGAATACCTTGAATCACCAAGGCCTCAGCTCCTCCTGAGGGCATCTCTTAATGCATCCTTCTCACATCTTCCCCTGAGGCTCTGCCTTGCTCCTGCCATTTTTCCCAACTCCCAGTTCAAACAAGAAGAATCTGACAGACATATGTCATCTTTAATGTCAGAGGAAAACTCTCAAGTCCCGGCCAGCCGTTGGATTCAGCACCTGGCTCAGGTGCCCTCTTGCATCCAATGGTTACACAGTCTAAAACATGCCCGCCTACTGGCTGTGCCCTCTGCTAGTGCTGTGGGCATCTCAGGTACCTCTCCTGATGTGTCTTGTATGTCTACACAGAAATATTATAATAGCCAGTATTAGCCAGAGCAGCCAGTACTCTTCTGACTTCAAGGCAGAAACCCAACTCAAATTAGCCGAAGCACCAAAAGGACATTTCTTTGACTCTTCTAAGTCAAGAGTCTAAGGCAGTCAGGCTTGGCTGGATCCCCAGCCTTGAGTGATGTCATCAAAACCTGGCAACTCTCCGTCTCTTTTAGCCAGACTTTCCCTACATAGTTGGTTCTCAGCAGCTCCTGGATTGTATCCTCATAGTTCTAAGTCCATGGAAAAGAGTTGAAGGAGTTGAGAACAATGCCAAATTATTCTGTTAGCTATTCCTGTTATTCTCACTCTCAACAGTTCCCCCAAAACTCCAGGTTTGAGTCCTAGTAAGAAAGTAAAGTCATAGTGTGAGTCACTGCCCAGCTCTTAACCCGTGACTGTGGCCTAAGGAGTGTGATGCTGACTGGCAAGCTCTGGATCAAGCCTAGCTCTAGAGTTAAGGAGAAGTCAGCCTACCCAATGGCATGGTCTGAGCATAGGGGAGAACACAAGGGGTTGGTCACCAGAGAAGCAAGAATAGACTCTGGACAGACAAAAACAGTGTAAGTGGCCATTGAAATCTGCACTTTCAGCTGCCCAACATCCATACACATCGTTCCTCCCATAAACATCCTTGTTAAAATATTCTTGGTTAAAATAATGCAATTATACCAAATACCACCAAAACCTACTCATACCCCCTGTAACAGGAGAAACAGAGGATCCTGGTTCTCAATCAGTTGCTGCATCCAGCTCCAGGTCTGGAATCTCTGGGCAATGTGCGGTCCTTTCAGAGAGCCAGAAAGAACTGTCCCAAGTGAAACTCTGAGGATGTAGACAGCAGGACCTAATAGATGATTCTTCCAAGTGCCACCATTGGGCCGAATAAATTCCAATCAGTTTCCGGTTCATCTGGATTATTCCACTCAAGATTCAAGTTTCAGACTGAGAGAATCTGATTGGCCTAATTTACATCCTGTACCCCTCTGTTGACCAGGGAAGGGCAGGGCAGAGCGCATCCAATAGAAGAGGGAACATGGTTTCTGTTACTGTAAGAGGGAAGCAAAGATGCTGGGCTAACACAGCAAATCCTCACTGCATGTATTTCTGCGGATTGACGGAGAGACAGAGATACTGCTGAAGAGCTAGCCAGCAGGCACTGGATCTCTGGGTCAGCAGGCTCATGTGTGGCATCAATAGCAGCTCCAGGTGTGCAGGTCTCCCTAATGCCTAGGAACCTGCGGACTCCCAATTCTTGTCATGAGGCCACTAACACAGCTTTTGCTTAGGGCACTGTTTGTGCCAATTCAGGCCTAGGTCTTGGCTCCTCACTGGTCTGATCATGACCTTGCCTGAGGACCAAATGGGAGATGCTGCTGATTACCTACCTGTGTCAGGATAAGCTAGGTTATGCTGCAATAGCAAACCTTACAGAAATATCAGTGGCTTAACTAAACAAAGATCTATTTCTCACTCTCACTTTATGTCCACCATAGGTTGGCAAGAAAGCTCTGTTCCTCACAGTCCCTCAGGGACCCAGGCTTCTTGATACACACTTTTACAATCACCATGTCGGTGGAAAAGAACATGGGGTTTATGCACCAATTTTTAAAGCTTTCACTAGAAAGTGATACATGTCACTTCCACTCATATTTCATTGTAAATCACACATCCATGCTAAGCCCCAAGGGAGGCTTTGTATCACCTGCATGAAAAGAGGAAAACCAAAGATACCAGCCAAATACACGCTGCGCTAGTGACAGCCCCTACCCAATTTCTCTCTCTTCTTTTTCCTTCCTGACAGAGTCCCAGTTTTGTCCAGGATGACAATGTGCCCAGCTGAATATACTCACCCTTCCAGACTTCCTGGTAATGAGGGGCAGCCATGTGACCTCGTTCTGACCAATGAGATGTAAGAGGAAATCACTGGAAGGAAAGGCTGGATGTGACGCCTTGAGATGCAGCAGCCATGCTGTGAAGACAAGGAAGCCACACAATAAGGAAGGTGGAGGAGGAGAGAGTCTGGGATCCCGATGAAATCCTTGAGCAGCTCCCTTGCCCTGGGCTGCCAATCTCTGGGCTGCTTGTTACACAAGAACAATAAACCCCTTTCTCTTTGGTCCACTGATAGTTGGGTTGTCAGTATTTGCATTCAAACACAGTCCTTATTATTTACCTTCACTGTGTTTGAAGTTTCTCCATGTTCAGTCTTTAACATACAGATGATTCATGGTGCAGTGGAAAGAACCCTGGCTTTGGTTCTTTATATCTAGGGTCGGCCAATTTCTAGTTATGTGTCCTTGGGTGGATGACTAATGACACATAACGGAGGCTCTTTGAGCCTTAGTCTCCTCATCTGTAAAATGAGAATAAAAATCCTGTGACACAGACAGCCATTTCTGATGTCTCTTTCCCTTGCTCACCCCCCACTATGAGACTGAAAAGGTCAGGGGCCGGCCTGGTGGTGTAGTGGTTAAGTTCGTGCACTCCGCTTCTGGTGGCCTGGGGTTCGCAGGTTCAGATCCCAGGCACAGACCTACACACCACTCATCAAGCCATGCTGTGGTGGGGTCCCATATACAAGATAGAGGAAGATTGGCACAGATGTTAGCTCAGGGCCAATCTTCCTCACCACAAAAAATAATAAAATAAAATAAAAAATAAAGACTGAAAAGTTCAGATATTCACTTTCTTGATCTCCCTTGAAACCAGCATGACTGTGTGTGGTCAATGAAGTCTGAGTTAATGTGCTGGGGCTTTCTGGAGAAAGGAGAGAAGTGAATGAGGAAGGAAGGACTTAACCCACTCATGTTCCCTTCCTTCTTTTCCTGCCTTTGATCTCGGTGTTAGAGGCCACCCTGCTTGCTGCTGTAGTAGCTACCTTGCAACTCTAAGGTGACACATGCTGAGACAGCAGAGCAGAAAGACTCAAGGAGCCTGGGTTTGGATGGTAATCTTGAGCTGCCAAACCAAATCTGAGGCCACCTAACTACAAATTTCTTGATAAGTACTACCATATTTCACCAATTCTAACACCTCTGAAATCAAGTCACATCTCACACTGATTTGACAGTAAAGAATTGCTTCATAGTTTGACAGCATTTTTTTCTTATGCAAAGAAAGTGATGCAAAATAGTGGTGCATTTTACAGTTGATGGCATCTTAAAGTTAATGAAATATGGTAATAAATCTCCTTATGGTTTAGGCCACATTTAGTCAGATTTTCTTTCAGTTGTAGCCAAAAGAACTCCTAACTGATAAAAAAAAATACCTACTATAAGAGGTGGTTGTGAGGAATGAATGAATAAAATAATGTAAGTAAAGTACTTGGTATAGATTATTTCATAGGAATGGTATCAAAATCTTTTGTGTGTGTGTGTGTGTGTGTGTTTGTGTGTGTGTGAGGAAGATTAGCCCTGAGCCAACATCTGTGCCCATCTTCCTCTACTTTATATGGGACGCTGCCACAGCATGGCTTGATAAGCGGTACATAGGTCCACACCCAGGATCAGAACCTGTGAACCCTGGGCCACCGAAGCGAAGCGGATGAACTTAACCACTACGCCAGTCTACGGACATACCACCCTGAATGCGCCTGATCTTGTCTAACCATTATGCCACTGGGCCAGCCCCTGAAAATCATTTTTATGTAAATTTTTTTCTACCATGTCCAACTGTAAACACACATACACACGCACTCACCACATGAACCTAAGAGAGGTGTATGTCCAGAAAATAGGGCCAAGTAAAGAAACATTGAGTTGCAAGTTTAGACCACAGAGAACTCTAAGCAGGTGGCAATCTTATATCATTTGAGACTTTTGATTGCAAACGGCAGATGTGTACTCAAACTGGCTAAGTACAAATGGGAATTTGTTGGCTCGCCTAAGGGAAAAGTTGGGTGGCATTCTGGCTTCATGTATGGTCTGATTCAGCTGTCACCAGGACCCAGTGTCTCTCTCCCTCTCACCTCTGGGCATCACCTGCTCCGAGCTGATCCTGTTCTCAGTCAGGCTCTTTTCTGATCAACGTCAGCCAGTAAAGAGAAATAGCGAAACCAGCCACCCCAGGCCATAACTGCAAGGTGTGTGGAGGGGAAGAAAGAGTGTTGCTCTCCAAAGGTGAGCCCTGCTCAGCTCACCACTCTAGTCTCACCAAAGTAATCAACAAGAGAGAGACCGTGTTCCAGGCAACTTTTGCTGCTTACAGAATCTCTACAGCAATCATCCACAAGCATTCATATCTCCCTGCCCTGTCTGTGGGTTGGCTGGTGGGGGTTGCATAGGCTGGACTCGTTGATTCCAGGCTCCCAGTCAGGTTTGTGTCTGCTCCACAGATCTCTCATTAGCCTGGAACCAGCAGCTACCTGGGGCATGCTCTTACCACGATGGCAGAAGCACAAGATAGCGAGGCATTTCCCTCCTCTGCTCGCATCATCTCTGCTAACGTTTTATCGGCCCAAGCAAGTCTCATGGCCAAGCTCAAAGCCAAGTGGTAGGGAGGAATGTTTCCCCACTGTGTTGCAGGCATGAGGAAGTACAATACTAGTACCAGGAAGAGAGGACTTGGGACCAACAATTTAACCTGCCACAGAAGGTACCCAAAGAACAACCTTCCCCACAAGCTCAGCCCTTTTAAGTGATTTGCTTGTTACAGTGAAAGCTCAGCCTCAAGCACTAAGCCCAATAAGACAGCCTTGCCCGTGACCACATGATCTATTTGGGGGAAAGGAGGAGGAGGGTATGGGAAAGCCCGAGCTCCCTATGGAGGCCACACCTGGAGTGGAGTAACATTCAACAGAGACCACTTCTCTTCTGCCCATGGCCCTCAACCGTCTCGATTCCGTCATCGGAAAGCCCAGCCCAGGTAATAATCGAATCTGAAAACTTGAGTTAGAGTTAAGTCTTCCTGTCTCCACAGCTAGGGCCAGCCTCAACCCCCTGCTCTCTGAGAGAGTGATGTGGTCAGCATCTTCTCTCCTCTCTCTCCTTGCCTGCTGCAGACTTCTGAGTTCAGAGCATGAGGAGAGAGGAAGGGAAAGGGGCATAAAATGTCCTTTCTTCATGGTCTCATAAATTGCCTTATGCTCTCTGGATCTGGAAGAAGTTTAACGTTCTCATGGGCACTTTGAAAAGTTTCTTAAAGACCCTCTCTTCCCCACTCCCATTCCCCACCCCCAGAGCTATAGTTCCCTTGACCCCAACAAATGAATCAGAAGCCGCCTGCTCCCTCCTCAGCCCCTAAAACATTCACCTCCCACTTCCTTGCACTGCAGCCCCATCAGCTGTCTGGGCAGGCCTTCGGGTCAGGATCTGAGGTGATCACACACAGGCTCTTTCATTCGTGTGGCCCACCATCTGGTCACGGGAAGTATGCAAACAGTCCGCGTCCTGACAATTCCCTGTCACACTCAGGCCCACACTCCCACCACGTCTAGTCCCACATCCACAAGCCTCTGACCCACCTTTACGGGGGTGCAGCTACTTCCCAGCACAGTGCAGCTTGTGCCCTCCTTCTCACTCTCTCTCCAGCATCTCAAGCCAGAAGCCACGATTGCCTGTGTGCATCAGCCACCAGTCCGTTTCCTCCTAAAGCAGGCTCACGGGGTGGTCCTGTTGAAGCCGATGCTCCCTGAGCTTCAGGGGATGGTGCAGCTGCTCCACCTGCCCCCTTGCTGAGAGTCCCACATCACAGCCCCAGCCCTCGCCAAAGGAATCTCACGGGTCCTCTCTCTCCTCCACTCTCTCAGCCTTTTCTTTCTCTCTATGGGCCAGCTGGTTCTCAGCCATCTTTGAAAATCTGCATCTCAGTCTATCGCCTCTCTTGGGAATTTGATAGCTAACTTTTTAATGTCTTGGCAAAAATGTCAATTTGACATCTTGATACATCAAAAGAAAAAAACAAAGTCTTTCCCAGCAGCCCCCTGGAAGATGTCCTCACATGTCTCATTGGCTAAAACGCTATCATACGGCTACTCCTAGCTGCAGAGAAGGCTGGTCAAGTCAGAATCTAGCAAAGGGGGATGAGAATGCGGTGAATGGCTCAGACCATTCAGATGCATCCCTGGGGGCCAAGCACGTTGCTGTCCCTAACAAAATCTCGGTTCCAGAACGGAGAAGGTGGAGGAGGGGTGGGGGGGCATTGGAGGCTGAGTAGTAAATTAACTGTTGTTTGCCACAAATGGCCCTGGTTGGTAAGAGGCCAACCCCTAGTGGCCAACAATCCTTGGGAGAGCTGCGTGGCCAGAGGTGACAATTCAGAAAGGACAAGCCTTGCTCGGTCCCTGACTTCTGCTCTGTCTGAGGGGAAGTCTTGTAGTCAAGAGACCCACAGCTAGAACAGCTGATGTCAAACCTGGCCAGCCACTTCCTAGCAGAGTGGCCTCAGGCACCTCATCACCTCAGTGTCCCTCACTTTGTGCCTGAGTAAAATGGGAATAAGAGTCTCACCGAGTTTGCCCCTCCTTTCATCTCCTGCCTTGACTAACGATTAAGACTCCTGGTTGGAAGTGGTGGAAATCACCTCATACTGGCTTAAGGGAAAAAAAGGCAATTTATTGACCCATCCAGGGATAAGATGGCTGCCAGCCCAGCAGGACCAAGGGGCAGACAGCACCATCAGGCCTCCCACTCTGCCCTGTGCTTCTGTGTGGCTTCATCTCACACACACTCCTCCAGACAGGCATTCCCAACTGCCCCACACTTAGCTCCTTCAACAACTCCAGCAAAAAAGGGAGTGCTACTTCCCCTGGAGATCCCACAAAAATTCCAGGGTTGATCCTGATTAGGTCACGAGCCATCCCTGAACCTATCACTGTGGCCAGGGAGTGAAGCATGATGCCTGGTCTGGCCTGGTCATGTGCAAAGCCCCAGAACAGGGGTGAGGAGGTGACTCCGACAGGGACTGAGAGGTGAGAGAGTAGTTCCCGGAAAAGAAAAGGCAGGATGCCACTGCCAGTAGAGGGAAAAGGCCACTAGGCAGGGGGCAGGAAGGAGGGAGAACCAACCAGGGGAGCGGAAAACACTCCCGGGAGGCAGGAATGAGCCCTGGGCTCTGGGCCCCATCCTGGGACTCTGAGTGGTTGTCCATAGGATGGGACACATTTGGAGTCAGCATGGTGGAGTGGGGGACAAGGAGGGGGCTCTGACCCAACAAGGACAGATATTACCTCCAAGCACCTCAAAAGAAGGGGCTATAGGAAATTAAGCCTGAGGCCACCCTAGCAGAACCAGAGAAAAAAGATGATGCTTTTGGGGATAGAACCCCTCCCCACCCACAAAGAGTGACCTGGGATGACCAGAGTGGAATTCACATAAATGCGAGAGACACAATCTTCCACAGGTTTCTCAGCATGGCCTTTATCCTACTCTGGCCTCTCTGTTCCTAAGTAATGAGCGATGACACTTCCTCAGATGGGGCTGATTCTTAAGGTTAATTAAAAGCGGCCTTTCTCATGAATCATCCCTTGCACTGAATTATTAATCACCTGCAGGCATTTGCAGGCCTTTAAACACTTGGACTTCCTGCAATTCTCCTTGGAAATGCTTTTGCCAATGGAAATATGCCTTCCTTTTGGCCCTGGAAAAGAGAAACCATGTCTGCTGCTGTTTCCAGATTTCCCAGCTCCCAGAGACCCAGTAAGGAGCAAGATCTGAAAACAGGAAACGGGGCCAGGGCTGCAGCCAGAACTGGAGGCCATTTTATGTGGAGTAGGCTCGAGGCCAGCCCAATCTCAGAGCCCCCGTGGCACAGCGGATGGAAGGGAGACTGACCACAGTGCCTGTGACTCTTGGCCTAGTTCATGGTCATCTCCACAAGAAATGATCTCCTGGGGCCTCGCGTGGGCCCCTCAGATGGTCAGTGGGGAGGAAGGAAAGGGGGGCCAGGTGCTGGCTCTAGCTCCACCACTCACTGGGTGGCCATGGAACCTCTTTGATTCAGTTTCCTCATCTGAAGGGGTGGTCCTGACCCTGCGGGCCTGACACAAGGCAGGGCTCGATGGGATCATGTACACTGAGCCTGCGTTGTGATGCCCAAAATATAAAGAGCAGCAAGAAAGGTGAGTTCCTTCCTGCCACCTACTCTCATCTTCCAGTGAAGGAAGAAAGACTCAAAACTCAGCGGGCTGGCTGGATGTGTAAGGCGCTTACAGACACAGCTAGCGATGTGAGTGCAAGAGCAGCAGCTGGTCTCCAGGGCAAGACCGAGGAGCTCCTGTTGAGCCCGAAGTGTGGACCAGGATGTGTGTGATGCATAAATAATGGTGACAGAAGCAAGGGGACAGTCTTCATGAGGAGACAGAAGCCCTTCATCCAACATTCAACACAGCCTTGTCCCCGGAGGTGGATGTCGGGGATGCTGAGCTGAACAAGACATGGCCCTCTGCCTTCCTGTAGGTCCTGGTCTGCCAGGGAGAGTGAGGTGGGGTGACAGTCACAGGCACAGAGTCCTATAGCCAACATGGCAGCTGCAGGGACAGTGAGGACAAGGAAGGGGAGATAAAGGGCTTCATGGAAGAGGAGGAGATGCTGGAGGTTCATCTTGAAGGATGAGTAGTGCAGAAGGAGGGTGGGCACCAAGGATTTCAGGCAGGGAGAAAGCAGCATGGCGAGAGGGAGTCTGGTGCAGCGGTAGAGCTGCCAGAAGTATTTCTGCCAGTCTGGGCATGTAGCACTCACTGCAGAGC
This sequence comes from Tapirus indicus, assembly GCA_031878705.1. Lineage (NCBI taxonomy): Eukaryota > Metazoa > Chordata > Mammalia > Perissodactyla > Tapiridae > Tapirus > Tapirus indicus. Next base: position 81,893,069 of record CM062921.1, read on the forward strand.
GATGAGGGGATACAGGGCATCCAGGTGAATGAGAAAGGGGAGGGGAGCCTGGAAGACTTAAGCTGGGGTTGGGGAAGAGGATTGAATCTAAATCGCGGAGAGGAAGTCCATGCAGTGCTCCAGGTGAGGGATGATGGAGACCTGGACGAAGTTTTTGGTGGTGATGGAGATGGTCAGAGGAGGAAGAGCTGGCAGGACTTGGCCAGTGCTTGGATGTGGGTGTGCTTGGAAGGAAGGAGGTCAGGGAGGAAGATGGAGCCCTGGAAAGGCACAGCCACGGGGCCGGGGGAGGATGGTCAGCTCTGGGCCCAGCACTTCCTGACTGCCCACAAGACACTGCCTTTTCCAGGAGCACCCACTTCCCCACCCCACATCCAGAATAGCCCTAGTGCAGCTCAGGCCCAATGGTGGAAGTAGCTGGGTGTGGACGGGTGCCATGCCCCATCAGGGGTGGTCAGGGTAGGCAGGGCAGCTGGGGAAGGAGTCATGACAGCTAAAGGGTTACCATGGCGGGGATGCAAGTGGGCGTTGCTAGCCGCCTGGTCCCAGCCTTGGGGTACACTGAGAACTCGAGGCAGCAGGAGGAGGGAGAATGTAAACCATCCCTCTCAAAGGGCTGCACGGACACTGTCGTGGGCACAATAACGGCTCCAAATACGTCCACATCCTAATTCCTGGGGCCTGGGAATAGGTTAACTTACCTGGCAAAAAGGGACTTTGAAGATATGATTAAGTTAAGGATCCTGAGATGGGGAGATTATTCTGGATGACCTGGGTGGTCCCATGTAATCACAAAAGTCCTTATAAGAGGGAGGCAGGAAAAGTTGATATGAAGATGATGGAGAGTCAGAGAGATTAGAAAATTCTGCTGCTGGCTTTGAAGATGAGAGAAGGAATCACTTGCAGGCAGCTTCTAGAAGCTGGGAAAGGCAACAAAATGGATTTTGCCCCCGCCTCCAGAAGGAACGCAGCCCCGCAGACTCATTGGAATCTTCTGCCCTCCAGGACTTTAAGATAATACCTTTGTGTTTTTAACCACCAAATTTGTGGTAATTTGTTACAGCAGCAACAGGAAACTAATACAGACATTTCCCTAAGGGGAAAGATGGGGAGGTTTTGGGGGGACCCAGGCCCCATTTCCTGAGATACCACACCCATCACTAGCCCAGTGGAAGCAGAAATCAGGGCCCCAGGTTCTCCAGACACTCCAGCTCACATGACTGGGTCCCTGGAGGGTAGGCTTGCAGGAGGGGAAAAGCTGGAAGGGGAACTGCCCTGCTTCCACCTGGCTCCTAGCAAAGTTCGAGGGTGGAGAAGAGAGAGAGACCCCACTCTTCTGGCATTTGCGGGATAAAGAGATGCAGGGGCCCACCTTCTCACCACCCCACACTCATCCAGACCCCAGGAAGAGAGTGACCACACTTCCTCTGCACACAGGCGGCCAAAGGCTCTCAGACTTTGCCCCTGGGAGGTGGGGGGGACCCCAATTCACCACCCGTTCCACCAGGTCAACCAGGGCACAGGCAGGGTAGAGCCTCATACACACTGACAGCCTGGCGGGCCCTCCATCTGTCCACCCTGCGCCCTCGATCATATGATGGGCCCAGATGCCACAGGGAGCTGGACCTAGGCCCAGTCTTTGGTGTTGACCTTAAAAATAAAACAGTTATTTTGCCAGCAAAAGGAGTTTATTCGGGAATAGTCAAAGAATTACAATTTGGGATGTGCGTGCTATGGCAGACCATAGGCAAATCCAGCAAGGAGGGAGAGGAATGTTATTTTATAGAGAAAAAGGAGGAAGTTGGGAGGGGTTGTTTTGAACAAAAGTCCATTGGAGGAAAGCCAGAGTTCAGGGTGATGAGGGTTCTCATTGGCTTAGTTGCTGGGGTAGTCGATTTCCTCCTGGAGATGCAATGTACATTTTTCCTGTTAGGCTGTACAGGAACACCTCAGCAATATTGCAGGTTCCATTCCAGACCATGGCAATAAAGCTAATATCACAATAAAGCAAGTCACATAAATTTTGTGGTTTCCCAGTGCTTATAAAAGTTATGTTTACACTATACTGGAGTCTATTAAATGTGCAATATGTCTAAAAAAAGTACATACCTTAATTAAAAATACTTTATTGCTAAAAAATGCTAACCATCATCTGAGCCTTTAGTCAGTTGTCACCTTTTTGCCGGTGGAAGGTCTTGTAAAAAACACAATATCTGCAGCTGCAATAAAGCCAAGTGTAATAAAATAAGGTATGCCTGTAACTGATGATTCTTTCCTATTGACAATTCTTGTTGGGGTCTGTAATTGACAATCCTTCCTGTAATTGACTTCAAGCGGTACTGCTGGGAGCTCCCCCTTCGGGCCTCCTGACTCCATTTTAAGTGAGGTTTCCCTTTATTAATTTTAATATAGGACACAACCTTCAAGGCTGTAAAACAACAAGACCAACCTTCCCTCCCCCCCCACACACATATTCCTTTCGGTCCCCACTTACGGACGCCTGGAGGTCTCAGACACTCCCACCAGAGTGCCCGGCAGGAACGCTGTGCGGACGCCGCGAGGGTGCGCATCCCCCGACCCGGCGCATGCCTGCTGGGAGCGGGCGGAGGACGCGGAGGGCCCTCACACGAGCCTCTCCGTCAAGGCTGCGTTCACCAGCCTCGACTGGCGCAGCTAATGCGGTCTGATAATAATCATTATAATAATAGGGGCTGCGGGTGCGGGGGGGACCCAGGCGACGCCGCCCGTGGTCACATAATCACCAGAGTAGTGGCTGGCGTGCCCTGCGCAACTCCCCTCCTTGGGTCAGTCACCGTTCCAAGTGTCCCTTTACATACATTAATCCTAGAGAGAGTACTATTATCAACCCAACTGAGGAAAGTGAGCCCAGAGTGCTGAAGTAAATTGTCCCAAAGCGCACAGCTGGCGAGTGGGGAGTTGGAGCTGGAACCCAGGTGGTCCGGCTGCGGACTCCGCTCTCTCCATCGCCTCATTGTTTCGTCTACTGAGACGGGCGAACGAGTCAACTTTACCGCCGCACCGCGCGCCCGGGGGTCAGCCAGGCAGCGCTGGGGCCCGGGACAGGGTGCGGAGAGTCTGCCCTGAGATCCTGGAAGGCTCCCTGGGGCATGGCTCGGAGCTGGGCCTGGAGGACGTAACCTCAGCCTGCGGAGCCTTTGCGGAGCCTCTGCGGAACGTGGAGGCGCATTCCCAGACGGGCAAGGCCACCAGGTGTGAAGGGCCAGGTGCGGAGCCCCCATCAGCCGCGGGCGGAGAAGGCTTCGGCTGTGCCCTCCGGGAGGGGGTGGTCCTCGCACCCCACCCCGCCCGCAGCCGCCGGGAGCCCCGGGAGCCCCACCCCGCCCGGAGCCCCGCGGTTTCCGGGAGCGCACGGTCGGCTCCGCGCCCCTCCAGAGCCACCTCCAGGGCCGAGCCGGGGCGGAGCTGCGGCCTCCGGGCGCAGGGTCCCTGCTCCCAGGTTCGCCGCCGCCAGGCCAGAGAGCCACGAGGGACCGCCCCCGCCCCGCGCCGCGCTTTAAAAGCCTGCCCCGCGGCGGTGGCGAGAGTCTCAGAGACTGGCGAGACGGAGCCCCGGGCCCGCGCCCCGACGGCTGGCCGGAGCAGCCCCATGGCGGGTAAGTGCCCTCGCCTCCCCTCCCGCGCTCCCAAGGGGCGCCCCGGCCCCTCAGACACCCGTTGCAGCACTTTCCTCGCCCCGTCGGCCCCGCTGGTTCGCAGCCCCTGCCCTGCCTCGGGCTCCTGGCGCGGTGCGGGGATGGAGTGGAGAACGAGGCCCCCTCCTCGCACACAGTTGCGAGTCAGGAGGTGTGGGGGTCTCGCCTTCTCCCCACCCCACCGATTCCAGACCCCAGAGCCCGGGAAGCCCCGCGTCCGCACGTGACCCGGAGGAGGCGCCTTCCCTGCCTGGCCTGGGCACGGCCTGGGGGACGAGCTTCCGAGCACGCCTGGCGGGCGCCGGGTGGAGGAGCCTCCCAGGTCCCCGCAAATATGGAGGTGCAGGTGCTGGCAGCAGAGGGCCCATGTGTCTCCGTTTCTCACACCGGCTACCCACTCCTCGCCCAGACCCCCCTCCGCTGCCTCTCACCGACCCCCCTAGGTGGGCTTGCCTTGATAAACGGTTGAGGGAGGGAGGGGATTATAGAGAAAGTTACAGTATTCAGGAATGAGTCCAGCCTCTCACAGGTTCCAGGACCCCAAAGGATAAGGCTCTGGGTGCGACCAGGGCATCATCCCTTCCCGCGCTTTCCTCCAGGGCGTGGTGCCCACCCCAGCTCACCCTCAGGCCTGAGCAGGACCTCAGGGAAGATGGAGGTTATGGTAAAAAGAAGGTTTAAGGGCCGCCCGGTGGCGCAGCGGTTTAGTCCGCGCTTGGCAGCCCGGGGTTCGCAGGTTCGGATCCCGGGCGCCCGCCGATGCACTGCCTGTCAGCCACGCCGTGGTGGCGTCCCATATAAAGTAGAGGAAGATGGGCACGATGTTAGCCCAAGGCCAGTCTTCCTCAGCAAAAAGAGGAGGATTAGCAACGGATGTTAGCTCAGGGCTGGTCTTCCGCACAAAATAAATAAATAAATAAATAAAAAAGAAGGTTTAATTTCTACTCAGAAGCACAAGGAAATGGTTCATTTCAGCCAGAATCCCAAGTCCAGGGCCAGCTGCTTTCCAAGGGAAACCAGAAGGCTCTGGCCAGGTCACTAGGAGGGACCCCAAGGGAAATGGCTTTTCGGCTGAGACCCAGCAAGCCCAGCCAGCAGCACCCCTCCCCAGCAGACACAGGAAGCCTGCTTCTGTGTTGCTCCTTGGGCCCAACCCAGGGGGTGGGGTTGCTGCCCAAATTCTGCCCCCAGCCCACCCGTGGGGTGAAGGGGAGGGGCTTTCCCCAGGCCTCACAGTCCCGCTGGTCCCTGCCCCCAGAGCAGGTGGCCCTGGTGGTTGGAGGCATTGTTGGGGCGCTGCTGCTGCTGCTGATCGGGGTGAGCTGCTGGCTCTGGAAGAGGCTTTGTGCCACGTCCACCTACGAGGAGCTGCCGGAGACCACAGCTGCCTCCAGCCTACAGGGGCACAAGCTCTGCCCACCACGTGCCAGGACCCAGACAAGCAGGTGAGGCAGGATGTGGGGCCAGGCGAACTCCCGGCCTTGCTTAGGGCCCTCCCTGTGGAGTTTCCCTGGGAGCCGGTGGGGGAGGAAAGGTGTGTTTATGGAGTGCCTCCTTTTTGCTGCCACCATGCTGAGAGCATCACAAAGAAATCCCAGAATCCTCACCATGGCTGGGAGGCAGGCATTAAGAGCCCATTTTCCAGCTGAGGAAACTGAGGCTCAGAGTAATGTGTCCAGATAGCACAACTAGTAAGTGGCAGAACAGGCATTCAGACCCAGGCAGGCTGACTCCAGAGGCTGCGCTTCTTCTCCAGCTTGCCACGGCTGTGGGCGGACAGAGGTGTTGGTTCTGATTGTGTGTGTGTGTGTGTGTCTATCTATGTGTGTGTGTCCTGGTGTGGGCCCAGAAAATGGTGCTCTTGCCTCCCCCTGGCTTCCTGGCTTTTCCTCCTCCAGCCCCTGGCACTCAACTGCTCTGGGCCGAGGGATCTAAGGCCACACCATTCACTTGCCACATACGTGTCATCCCCCTGCCTCTGGACAGGCCACCGGCTACGCCATTTGTGGTGCCCCGTTCCCTCCAAGGCCGAGACTGGGTGCCCCTGCACAGCAGAGAGCGGGCCCAGGCCCCACAGGACCGCTGCCCAGCCCCGGAGCTCCTGCCCCACACCACCGGCATCAATCCTGGTGAGCGCACCCACGGGGGCCTGCCCAGGGATCAGGGTCTGCTCAGGCCAGGGTGGACCCATCTACTTTCATGGACCTGACTCCAGAACAGAACCTGGGTAGGCCCAGGGATGTTAGAGTCGCCCAGTGACTACTCTTTCCAGGTACTTGGGTTTACCAAGTGCCCGCTGCATCCCAGCCCAGGCCAGATGTGGCCTCATGTGCTGTTTTGGAGTTAGACCTCCCCACACCTCTGTAAGTGGAGGGGTTGTCACCCCATTGTGCACATTCATAAACTGAGGCTCGGAAGGTCAACAGTGCCTTGCCCAAGGTCACAGAGGCAGTAAGCAACAGATCTGGGATTGGAACCCTGTGTTCCCAGGTGCAGAACCTGTGCTGGGTCCTGCTCCAGGATGATGGTTGGCCGGCCCAGAGGGCAGAATGATGGGAGCTGGGCGCAAGCTTTCTGCCCACCTCTTTGCTCAGAAGGCCCCCCAAGAGACCCTCTCAGGAACCACTCAGTAATCAGCTTGGCCCTCCTAATCTGAAGGGGAAGAAAAGAGGAAACAGTATCACTGAGACATCCTCTGGACTCCACGGAAAAGGGCCAGGCCAGGTGCTGGGCACTGTGCCCCCCACGCAGGCCCTGACCCCTGGTGATAGGGGCCGATCCCCGCAGTTGAATGAATGCTGGGGACTCTGCCGGGGGCGCTGGGGAGGAGCAGGCCTGGATGTGGGATGACGTAGTACTGAGAAGGCCTCCTGGAGGAGCTGCCCTGGAGAGAGGGGCTGTGTCTGAAGTCTGAAGAAGAGAGTGGGGCGGATGTGGTCAGGAGGAGCTGAACTGCCCAGTCGAGGCTCAGCCAAGAAGGGCTGGGCCAGGAGGGGGGCGATGAAGCCCAGAGCTTGCTGTCCTCCACGGCCCTGCCTTCCTCTGGCCCGCCCGACCTCCCAGCCCCTGTGTTGTAGGAGGCGCATGCTTGGCGGGAACCATCAACCCAGAGCTGTACAAGTTCCCCGAGGACGAGAGTGAGACCACCTTCCCTGAGGGCTGCCTGGGGCGGCTGTGGTTCTCCGTGGAATACCAGCAGGAGGCCGAGCGGCTGTTGGTGGGCCTGATCAAGGCGCAGGGGCTGCGAGCCCCCTCAGAGATGTGCAGCCCCCTGGTGAAGCTGCACCTGCTGCCCGACGAGCGGCGCTTCCTTCAGTCCAAGACCAAACGCAAAACAGCCAATCCACAGTTTGACGAGCACTTCGTCTTCCAGGTACGGCCTCCAGAGCAGGCAGGGTCTGGTGTGCTGTGGCCTCCTGGAAAGGAGCAGACATGGTGCAGGAGAGCCCCAGCCTCCTGTGCTAGCCAGGGCCCTACAGCCACCAGGTCCCCCATGCCACAGGCTCTGCCTTACCCCGCCTGCTGTGCCAAGGCCTGCAAGAGCCCGGACCCCTGATGGCGGGGGCAGGGGAGAGACTTGGGGCTTCTCCTGTCCAGGCCACCTGGAGGAGAGAAAGAGAAACACGTTCTTGAAGCCCCTACTGAATGCAGGCCCTGGCCCGTGGGGCTCAGGGGGAGCACCCCAAAGCCCTGGAGCACTGTGGGGTTTCTGGTGAGGTTATTCAAGGAGGGCAGAGGGTGAGACCCTCCTGTCGGTGGCCAGCGCAGGACCTGAGAGCCGTCCTGTGGCAGATAGTGCCTTTGCTGCCCCGTGGGCGGGCTGGCCCAGGGTCTGGAGTGGAAAGGCTCTGGGGGCACTGAGCCAGGGTCACAGTGGCCTGGGAGCCCAGCAGGTGACTGGGAGCCGTTGTGGGAAGCCAGCAATCAAGAGCTGCCAAGAGGCCTTGGACAAACATTTTTAAGAGCCGGGCAGCAGGCTGGTGGGCCAGGTTAGAAGAGGCTGGTCAGTTTCTGGGAAGAGTGTGATTGCGGAGGCCAGAGCCCAGTTGTTGCCTTCATCCGGGGCTGAGAGAGGAGAAGACGGGTAGGGTGGGATGGGGTTGGGCTCAGCCCGCTGCTGTCCTACTGGGGCCAAGGCTGTGAGAATTCACAGGCAAACCTGTTCTTCTGGCGACATCAAGATCCAAGGCACGCAGGCTGGCTGGCCAGCACGGCCACACGTCATGCTCCCATACTTATTTTTCTCGACTTATCACTTCCCCGCCCTGTCCCTGCCCCAAGTTGACCCTGGCCTCTCATTGCTTTAAGGGGAAAGAGGAAAGAGAAGAAGAGAAGAAAATCAATATAAGTTGACCATCTGCCATAGATCAGATACTATGATTGGGGTTTCACAGCCCAGAGAGTAAGAGCCAGTATCACATTTTACAGATAACGAGCCTGGGTGTCAGGGAGAGGAGAGTTGGGGGGCCCAACTCAGGTAGCAGAAACGGGCAGGTTCCCTGGGCTCCAGCTCGGGGCCTCTAACACCTTTTTGTGCAGGCAAATCATTTGGAGGTCCTGATAAACACTTCAGGGGTCTGGGGTGGGGCCCAAGGTCCTGCATTTCTAACAAGGTCCGGGGAGGCAGGGGATGCTGCTGGTCCTCAGACCACACTCTGTGTGGCAAGGCTCCGGCACACACTCCCACCTCCCGGGGGTGTCGGCCCTGCTGCTAAGAAGGGTCCCCTAAGGATGCCTGGGTTTGGGACGTGCAGGTCCCTGGCTAAGACACCCCTCACCTAAAGCTCCTGTGTCCGGAACAACCTGCCACGCCGTCCCATCCCCTGTCCCCACACCTGACCCCAGCCCGGGCCCTCGTCTCCCCCAGGTGTCCAGCAGGAGCGTCGCCCAGAGGGTTCTGAGGCTCTCCGTGTACCACGTAGACAGGCAGAAGAAGCACCAGCTCCTGGGCCAAGTGCTCTTCCCCCTGAAGAATGAGACCCTGCTGGGCGACTGCCCGCGCATCATCTGGAGAGACCTGGAGGCTGAGAACCTGGAGGTAAAGGTCAGGGTCACCAGACATGTGCCACCACCTGTCAGACTACCGTGGGCAGCCAGCAGGTGTGACCCAGCACCTGTTGGCCAGCATCAGCCCTCAGCACGCTGCTCACCACTGCTGCCAGTGTGACTCAGGGTGGCGTCCCCAGGGGGAGCTGCGTGGGACGAGGAGCGTGCGTAGAGCTGCTCCTGGGCAGGGAGGGGCCACCTGAAGTTCTTCTGTCCTGGAGGTAGGATTACCTGGAGCATCCTGAAAATTCCACGTTTGGATTACCATCTAAATCAGACAACTGTGAAAGGCAGCACCCCAAATGGAACAGCCAAGGAAAATATTTACCCGCTATTTCCCCAATCCCCAGGAAGGATCCGGGCGGCTCAGAATAGGCTTTGGAATCTCCCAAACCTGGGTTTGAATCCTCGGCTCTGGTCCACACTACTGTGCAATCCTCAGCAGGCCCCTTCAACTCTCCAGAACTCAGTTTCCCCGTCTACAAAATGGCGGGTGGGCTTAAAGGAGGGTATGTGGGTGTCACGTAGTACCCCGTGCCTGACTGCCGAGAGGAAGGAGGAAGGCACTGTCGGGGTCTGTGGCTCCTCCAGCACCTGCCAGAGTGACAGGGTGCTTTCCCCTCGGCCTCTCCAGCCCCCCTCAGAGTTTGGCGACCTCCAGTTCTGCCTCAGCTACAACCACCGCCTGAACCGCCTCACCGTGGTCGTGCTCCGAGCCAAGGGCCTCCGGCTGCAGGAGGACACGAGTTTTGTCAGTAAGTTTTCCTCCTCGGGGCAGGTCCCACCTTGTGAGCTTCCCTGGGCCTGGAGTCTGACCCTCACCCCTGGCCACCCAGTTTCTGCTTGCATACGGCCCGCGTGGAGCACTCACTACCTCCTGAGCCGTGTGTTCTGTGGACAGTTGTGATGTGGGAAGGGCTTCCTTATGTTGAACCCAAGGCTGCATCCCCTTGGCCTCCACCAAGACTCCTAAGACTAGTCTGCCCCTCCCGTTTCCCAAGGCACATCTTGGCTCCATGAACTGTGCAGCTACATCCACCCCTGCCCTTCTGTGAAGGGTTCCAGTTCCTCCAGGGCGAGGCCTCATACCTCCCTGCCTCCAGGGAGGGCTCCCCCGCACGTGGGGCAGGACGCTAGGCTGGAAGAGGCATCCCAGGTTGGCAGTGGCTGTGGTGCTCTTGGTTCCTCTAGTACCCAGGAGCCCACACGTCCCGCCCCCATGTGGGTCCCCAGCACGGCCGTGGTTGTCTGCCACCTGTGTGTCTCTGTATCTCGGTCACTCTAAGCAAGCTGGCATTCAGCATTCCACTGCGGATCCAAAACTCATCTGAGCACCACTCAAAAAAACTTTGCCCTCTAAAGGAGAAGGGGTTTGAGGGGCCTGAGCATCCAGTAGGCCAGGCTCCCCAACCCCGATGGGGTGGGATGGGTGTGGGGTGCTAGGCTCTAGTAAACAAGGGCCAGTTGAGCCATGGGTGCGTTCAGGAGGCAGAGAGGAAGGAAGAGGAAGGGAGCCGAGCGTTTCCTCTGCTGTAAGGCGGTACACTAATCAACCCCATTTCCTCTTGTGACGCCCTCTGGCTGCAGCAGCTGTGAGTAATGGGGTCCTGGCACCCAGGGTGGGCACGTGCCCTCCCGGTCAGACCTCCCACAGGCTGGAGGCTGGGCCCCCGCCCGCCCCTCCCAGCCTGCGGTCTGCACTGCCCCTCAGGTGTATTTGTCAAAGTGTCTCTGATGAACCACAACAAGTTTGTCAAGTGCAAGAAGACTTCGGCTGTGCTGGGCTCCACCAACCCTGTGTACAGCGAGACCTTCAGCTTCAAGGCCGACCCTGCCGAGCTGGACACGGCCAGCCTCAGCCTGACAGTACTGCAGAGCGCCGAAGGGGGCAGTAAGGCTGTTCCCCCACCTCCAGGCTGTTGGGGTAGCGGGCAGAGGAGGGGCTGCTGAGCCTTCAGGCCACGTGGCCCCCCGGAGGGAGCTGTATAGTTTCTGTTTTCTGCCTAAGGAAACTAGTGCTCAGAGAGGCTGAGATACTTGCCCAAGGACTCAGAGCTTGCTAGTGAGAGAACTGGGATTCACACCTGGCTTTATTCCAGCGTGACTGTCTGTGGCACTCCAGAAAGAGGTTAAAGGCTGGCATCTGCTTCCCCCTCCTGGGGCAAATCGCCAGAGAGGATGGGAGGCAGCATGGTCCTAGTGACCTAAGGCTGTGGGTCATTGTGTGCCCAGCATTGCCTCATGCCTTCTAGATAGGCCTTTAGGGTCCTGGGTGAGGCTCAGGGTGGATGACAAGGTGGAGTTATCCCAGCCAGCTCTCCCACACTGCCCCACACCCCAGTGTCCACTGTCACCGTCTGGGGAAGCAGAGCCGTCAGGCCAGCTGGTCTCATGGAACAGAGCTTAAGACCCTTCTCCACTGTGGCAGTTGGTGGGTAATGATTATTGTTGAATGTTTCCCCTAAGTGGGTAAGTGGGCTGATGGAAGGCTTCTTTCTAGAGAGGCCCCTTCCCCCCTCAGCTCTTTGATGTGAGGCAGGCTGACAACGGCCACCAGGAGAGTGAGGGGCAGAGTGGGCATCCCCAAAAGGCAGGCTCTCCACCTGGGCTCCCTTCCCCCACCATCTCCAGCTTGAGAGCAAAGTCAGGACCTCTTTGGGGGCTGTCAGTTCGTGCTTAAAGAGGGACAGGGCTGGCTACTTCCTTCGAGGGGAGGAGTGAGTGAGAGAGAGAAGGCACTGAGGTGTGGCTGAGGTGATGTGGTTTCTGTGCTGCAGAGTGTAACAGTGTATTCCCCCTGCAGAGAACTGCGAGCTGGGCCGGGTGGTGGTAGGCCCCTACATGCACGCCCGCGGCAGACAGCTGGAGCACTGGGACGAGATGCTCTGCAAGCCCAAGGAGCTGGTGAAGCGCTGGCACGCGCTCTGTCGCGCCACCGAGCCCTGACTCTGGCCGGGACCTGCCTCAGAAGCGCGCTCTCCCCACGGTCATGCACAACAGCCTCAGGCTGGGACCTTCATCTGGCACCTCACTGGGCTGCGGGGCCAGCCCAGCCCGGGGAACGTGAGTGCTGATGTGCGGGAAAGAAGAGGGGACAGGAGAGCCCCGGCCCGGGTCAGCACTGTGGCCGGTTACATCTCACCCGTCTGAGAAACCCTCTTCACTCACTCCCCCCTTCTTCGCCTGTGGGGCTGCCTGGGCTTAGACTCCTGGCTCCCGGTCATCAGGTCATCACAGTCCCGATTTGGACCGGAATCTCAGGCATTCGGGAGAAATACTTTATTTAGTGATGGCACAGCCGTGTATGTTGAACAAAAGTGCAGGATAGACTTGGGTTCCATCATCTTGGGAAGCTGATGATGTGTTGATGCTGAACCTGCACTGCTTTTCAGCTGTGGGTTCTCTGCCTTCTGCCTAGCAAAGAAACCAGACTGCCCTGGGGGAAATAACCGTGGAGGGGGGCGCCCAAAGCACTTATTTCCGTTGGTCCACAATAAATAGCACAGTCTGAGAGTTGGGTTCGTGTGTAGGTGTGGAGCGGTCCCAGGAGGCCTGGGCAGCATAGCGCCCCCACAGCTCAGGAGAGAAAGCTCCCGGGATGGAGACTTGCTGGCTTCAGGACCTGCGGGGGAATGCTGTGAGCAGCCGGCCCGGGTGCCAAGTGGGGGACAGCTGCTCTGTCTCCGCTCCCTGTGCCAGGTGAGGAGGGCCTCACCTGTGTTAGGTCCCTCCCCGGGGCTATGTCAAATCCTGCTCCACATCGTATCAAGTCTTGCCCAGGGCCACCCTCCCCAGAGCCCACAGCCTCGCACCCTGGTCTCAGAGGTGCGCTGCTGCTGGTTTCTGTGGTCTCCCTCCCTGGTTAACGGCGTTCACCTCCTGTTGCTCTCACTTTGGGCAGGAAATGGTGAAAGCATGTGGCCAAAGCGTAACCCACAGGGCTGAGAGCTTTTCCTGAAACTAGCACTTCCATTATGATTATCGTGTTGTGGTAGGTGTCAGTGTAGAATTCATCAGGTGGAAGTTCCCACAAATTGCCGTCATCAACTCCACGTGAAGTTGTACTCGAGGTAGTGGGCAGTTCGTGCTGGCACTGTTACTCAACGGGGAGTTTATGTTTTCACTCTGAAGCTGTTGAACTTGCAGAGTCAATACATTGTTACTATAAGCAGAACAAAACTTGAAACCAGTATCATCTCTTATGCAGTGAAGCAACTTCAGCAAAACAAAGTAGCGAACATTGCACTGGGTTTGTGCCTGTGCCTTCAAATTGTGCGGCGACTGCGGAGATCTCTGTTGATGCACAAATACAAGCTCTGCCCAGCAGTGGTCCATGTGGACAGAATACCTTGTGTTCACTTTTTCTCACTTATTTCACGCGCACATTTTTAACATAGTCCACACTCTAGTAATTTCTAATAGTGTTACAGTACACACGTAATGGGAGTTGTCTATATGTGGGTATAGCAGGCCACCAGAATGAAACTGTTTCCATTTCACCTGGGGTCCTGAGACAATAGGTGACAACCACCCCCACATTTCAAGGTGAGGTTCACGCCTATCAGTGGCCTTTCCAGGGCCACTTGGAAAAATTCGTAAGTATCCCCTTTGCAGGACAGAGTGGACTGGTGTTTCTGACTCACGGCTGAAAAATCTCAATGGCAGGAGACTGGCAGGTTCTCTGCTCTAATGGAGAAGAAGACGGGGTTGCTGTATTGGGCTGGGCCCTGCATCAGACACAGTTAGGGCAAAAAATACGTGAGTGCTTCACGTGGACCAGAGAGCTTGCCTGGGTGGTCTCAATCCTGCCCACAAGGTGGCCCCAGCAGAAGGAAGCCCTTTGCATTTCCATAAAACATTTTAGAATCGGCTTATCAACTTCTACACTGAAAAAGTGCTCGAATTTGATTGGATTTTCATTGAGTGTATAGACCAGTTTGGGGGCCATTTGATGTCTTTACAATATTGAATCTTCAATCCATTAACATGGTGTATTCCTCCATTTCCTTAAGTCTTTTGCAAGTTTTCTTAAAACTGCTTTGTGGTTTTCAGGAAAGTCGTCTTGCACATCTTCCATTAAATTTATTCTTAATTTGTTCGTTTCTAGTATATAGAGATTCTATTGATTTTTGTATGTTGACTTTGAATCTAGTGAGTGGCCTTGCTAAAGTCGCTTAAATTGTAATAGTTTGTCTGTAGTTTCTTTGTATTTTCTTTGTATAGAGTCGTGATCCCTGCAAGTGATAGTTTTATTTCTTCCTTTCCAATCATTATGCCTTCTTCATCTGTTGCCAAATTGCAGTGGCTGGGCAACTGGGCAAGGAAAAGAAATAAAAGGCATCCAGATTGTAAAGGAAGAAGTAAAACTATATTTGCAGATGACATGGCCTTGTATGTAGAAAATCCTAAGGAATCCACAAAAAGACTATTGGAGCTAATAAACAAGTTCAGCAAGGTTGCAGGATACAAGACTGATAGATAAATTGCACCAGCGAGGGCCTCCAGCAGAATGCTGACTGCACGTGGTGATGTGGGTATCCGTGTCTTATTCTCAGTCTCGGGGGTGGGGGAGAAGATTTCAATATCCACTATTAAGAATTGATGTTTGCTATAGGATTTTTAATATACTCATGATCATGTACTCTCAATTTAAGTTTTTTATCACTGTTAAATTTTATCAAATATTTTTCTGCATCTTTTGAGATAATCATATTTTTCTCCTTTTTTCTTTTAATGTGATGAATTATGTTGATTGATTTTTGAATGTCAAACCAAACTTACATTCTTGTAATAGAAACCAGTGGGGTGTGTGTGTGTGTGTGTGTGTGTGTGTGTACCCATATATATGATAATACTTGGATTTGTTTACTTAAAATTTGGATTTATTTGCTATTACATTTTTTATTGCTTTTTAACATCTTCACATGTCAACATCATTTTTTTTTATTAGGACTTTACTTTTTTAGAGCAGTTTAGGTTCACAGCAAAATTGAAGGAAAGGTACAGAGATTTCCCATATAGCCCCTGACCCACACACATGCACAGCCTCCCGCATTATCAACATCCCCCACCAGAGTGGTCCGTTTGTTACAACTGATGAAACTGCACTGACACATCATTATCCCTCGGAGTCCACAGCTGACATTAAGATTCACTCTTGGTGTACATTCTATGGGTTTGGACAAATCTATAGTCACATGTTATTACATTTTTAAGTATTTTTGCAGTTATGTTCATAAGAGATTTTTCTATAATTTTTTATTGTAATGTCCTTGCACTTGAAAAGAATGTGTATTCTGCATTGTTGTGAGCAGGTGTTGTATATATTTCTTAGGTCAAGTTTGTGAATCAGATTGGTCAAATCATCTATCTTTACCGATTTGGGGGGAGTCTGTTTTTCTGTTCATTACTGAGAGAGGTTAAAGTCTCCCACTATGATTGTGGGTTTGTTTATTTCTCTTTTAGTTTTCTCAATTTTTGTTTTCTATGTTATGAGGCTCATACCCATTTAAACTTGATATTTTTCTTGATAAAGGGTTTCACCATGAACAGTTTATCATTGTGAAATGGCTCTCTTTACCACTCATAATGGCATTTTTTTCCATTTTTCCCTATATTTTTTCAACTTTCTTATGTTCTCATAATTATGTTGTAACTCCTGAATATAGTGGGGTTTTTTTATCATCTATCAACCTCTTGTCTTTTGTGTATTTAGTTCATTTACATTTAATGTAATCACTGATTTAGTTGTGTCATGTGTACCATCTTACTGTTTGTTTCCATTTGTCCTACATATTTTGTTTCTTTTTCTCTCCTTTGTTGCCTTCTTTTGGCAACTCATTTTGGATTAACTCATTTTCTTTGCATTCCATCTCTCCCCACCCATTCATTGCTGCTCACACAGTCTGTTGTTATTCTTTTAGTGGTTCCCGCTTGAGATTACCACTTATATCTATTATATATTATAGTCTAATACAAATTTTACTTTTTATTACTTCCCAGACAATGCTCTCATCTTAGAACACATAATTTCTATTTACCTCCATTCTATTTTTTTTGTTGTTTTGATGTTATTCATTCTAATTCCACACATATTTTACACCTAACAAAACGTTACTGTTATTGCTATGTTCAGTAAATATTCATTTATATTCACCCATGTGTTCGATCTTTCTTTTGCTTTTTATTCTTTCCTGCTTTCCTGTGATTCTACCTGAGATAATTTGCCTTTTATGCAAAGAACACTCTTTAGTATTTCTTTTAGTGCAGATCTGCTGGCAGCAAATTTGCTCAGTTTTTGAATAGAAATAGGTATTTCAAATTCATTTTTAAAGGATATTTTTGTGGAAGTAGAATTCTAGGTTGACATTTTCTTTTCTTTCAGCAATTTAAAAATGGTATTCACTGTCTTCTCACTTCCATTGTTTCTGTTGACAAGTGAGTTATCAGTGCTATGGTTTATTCTTTGAAAGTAATATGCCCCCCTTCTTGGCTGCTGTTAATTTGGTTTTTTTTTTTGCTGGGGAAGTTCACCCTGAGCTAACATCCACTGCCAATCTTTCTCTTTTTGTATGTGAGCCTCCACTACAGCATGGCCACTGACAGATGAGTGGTGTAGGTCAGCACCCAGGAACTAAACCCGGGCCACCAAAGTGGGGCACACCGAACTTAACAACTAGGCCACCGGGGCTGGCCCAATATTTTCTTTTTGTCTTTGGTTTTCAGCAGCTTGAGAATGGTGTACCTCAATGCAGTTTTCTTTTTATTTATGCTGCTTGTGGTCATAAAGCTTCATCAGTTTTGGAAAATTCTCAGCCTATATTTCTTCAAATATGGTTTCTACCCCTTTCTTCCTCTCCTCTTCTTCTGCAACTCCAGTTACACATAGTTAGATCTTCCCACCATTTCCCACAGGACTCTTATGCTCTTTGCTGTATTTTCCGTACTCTTTACGTCCTCCTTCAGCTTAGAGTTTTTATAATGCCCTCTTACAGTTCAACACCTCTTTCTTCTGCTAAGTCCAATTATAGTTAACCTATTTGCTGAGTTCTTAATTTCAACTAGTGCATTTTTCAGTTTTATGTTTTCATTTGATGCTTTGTTATAGATTCCAGTTCTTTGATGAAAGTCTCTATTTTGTCAATCACACCAATATCTGAGTCATTAGTAGGTCAGTTTTATTGTGTATATATTTTCCCCCTTTGGTCCTGTTTCTTGGCATGCTTTATAATTTATTGGCAAATGCTGACCATTTATAGTGACTCCAGGAGACATCATTCCTCCAGAGAGAGTTTACTATATCCTCTGGTGGACAGAGTGGGGAGAGGCCAAGTTAATCCAATCTGGTACTGAACTGACTGGAGTCTGGATTGCAGTGTTTGTAAGGCTCTATCTCTACCTCTGGTTTGCCCCCATTTGTACAGTGTAGTCTTCCAAGGATTCCAAGTGAGAATCTGATGTCTTTATTAGGCTTCTCTTCCTTGGTGGGTCCTGAACTTCTGATTTTTTTAGAGTCATGATACTGCCAAAAAAACAAAACAAAACAAAAACTCTGCTGTCTTTCACAGGCATTCTGCATAACTTAATAATTCCCAGCTTCATAATTCAGCAAATGCCTCAAGGGGGAAAACCCATAAGTGTGTCTTCCTTCTATCCAACATCTTGGAGCCTCAAGTCCCAGCTGCCTTGGCAACCCCAATATCCAATTTCTTGTCTCTCCAGCTTCAGAGACTCTGCTGCATTTTCTGCCTCTTGGCCATGGCCCTCTGCCCAAATGCTCAGCCTCCTAACTAGAATCAGCACATTTCCTGACGGGAAAAGTGCTTCATAGGATGTCAGCTCCCCTCCTTGTGTTTTTCTCCTGAGATCACGGCCTGTCACATGCTGGTCAACTCGGTAGCTCTCTAATAACCTAAAAAGAGGCTTTCTCTGTTTTATTCAGCTTTTCTAGTTGTTCTCAGCAGGAACATTCGTCTGCCTTAAGCAGAAAAATAATTATTTTCTCAGAATTCTTTTCCCAGAAAAAGAATTCCCAGCAAAGAGTGATTTTATACAGGGAATTTGATTATACAATTCTTGGGAAAGCTGATGAAGCCAAAAGGAGAAAGGTTGCTTGTATCAGTTAGCTATTTTTGTAATAATGGTGCATAACAAACATTCACAACATCTCAGTGTTGTACTAAAATGAGCATTTATTTCTCATGGGTCAGCCAAGTGTGCGCTGATCTAGGTTAGGCAGCTCACTTTCAAGCTCTGGGTCTGGCTGGGCTCTGTTCCTCCTCACACAAGCCTGCTCCGTGTGTGCTCATTCTGAGCACAGGCTGAAGGGGCAGCAGCTACCCAGGGAGAGCTCTTTTCATGGTGAAAGCAGAAGAAGGGCAAATACATTTCTACCCTCTGCTTGTGTTGTGTCACCTAATATCCCATTGGCCAAAGCAAGTCGCATGGCCAAGTTCAAAATCAAGGGGTGAGGAGGTAAACTATGACTTTTTGTGAGAGGAACTGCAAAGCTACATGGCAACGGACGTGGCTACAGGGAGGGGTGAAGAAGTGGGGCGATAACTCAATGCACCATGTTCCCTAGAAACGCGGAGCTCTAGGGGCCTGTGCTTGGCCATGCAGGTGCGGTCACCAAGGAGGGGAACTCCTTGCTGGGTAGCTGCTGCCAGGCCTCGAAGCCACTGCTGCCAATTTGTTATCCCCTAGTGATGATTAAGTGAAATTTGCAGCCATTTGCCAATTACATTTTTTCTCATCTTTCACTGTGGAATTCCTTGCCCAAATTACTGCAAGAGCCTCAAGCATCCTGCTGTCATGAGTGTCAGAGTCAAAGGAAGAAAATGATGATTTTTTACCATTTTTCTGCTTTCTAGCCTCACCTGAGTGCCACACATTTGGCAAACCTGGAACCCTGTTCATAAGAGTGTCTGGGAAATATAACTTCCAGACTCCCAGTTCCAGAAAATGTAATAAAGACCTTTAAAAGGGATGGGGATTGTGCTGCACACCAACGCACACTCTGGAGCAGACTTGGGTCACAGGAACCATAGGTAAGAGATCTGCAGAGAACACAAGCTCTTGAAGAACCCACGTGAGCCCTGCAGCTCATAACTGTACTAGTCACATAGAACCTTTCCTGCCCCTCAGGTAGCCTCCTTCCCATATGCCTCTCTGCCCCTGCTAGGATGATCAGAAACCCCTGTTAGCAAGTCAGGGAAGGAGGAACAGAAGCACAAAATGGAGAAACAGGAAGATAGTGCTACATGCCTATCTCCTGTTGCATCTTGATACAGCCATGAGCCAGCGTGAGGGTAGGAGCAAAGGGGAAGCTTAAACCTTAAATGAAGTTGGAAGTTTAGACAACTGTGTGAGATTGGACATCTCAAATGCCTAACACAGCCTGCTTTTGTAACTAGAAGTTACAGGAAAAATTTAGTGTTACCTAAGAGTGATCAAAAAAGTCATGGGACTTGCCCTAGATTTTATCCAAAGGGCAGGGAGACACTGCCTGCCGAGCAGGTTTGAATGGGTACTGAAAAAAAAAGATGAAGTAGTTTGCTGATTACGTTCCATCAGCCTGGCTCTTTCAACATAAGGGTTGTATTTCTTAATTGAATTTAGTTATGCTCTTATGAAGACTGATTGTAATAGCTGCCTATTATGGTTTTTTCCCCTAATTTTTAAGTATGGAATTATTTGTCCAGATCACTCTGCCCCTCCCCACTTTTAGCTTTATTTCAAGAGGTATGTTTCTCAAAGTGGAATGACCGTTAAGTGGGGAGAAAGGAACTAGCTCTAGGGAACTGGACTGGGTCTTTATACAGCAGGTGGTGAATCTGCACAGCAGCCCGGGAGGAACTTCCCGACGTTTAGAAATGGAGTGTGAGCGCCAGGGAGGGGATGCCATTTCTCAACGCCTTGTAGCTAGGAAGTGGCGAAGCTGGGATTTGAATCCGATTCCAGATGTCCGAAAATGGTGTCCTCATTACATACTGCCAGAGAACTCAAAACAGAGACAACATGTCGTGCGTCACGTTCCCGCAGCCTGGGGTCTGTTAATGGCCTTTCTGTGCATAGTACACAGAGCCGCTCGTGTTTGTGCATCTTTAGCTGCTAGTGAGGCTGTGCATTTCTCATGTTTCGACCCTCTCTCTCTTCCTTCCCTCCCTCTCTTCCTTCTTTCCTCTCTCCCTTTCTTCAGTTCTTCCTGTCTGTGTCAATAATCTGTTCATCTCCACTGACGAGGAATTATAATGCTATAATCCGGCAAGCGACAGGATTTAATTCCTGCCAGCCCTTTGTTCTTGATAATGTGCTTTTATCGGTTTGCTGACTGACAAACCTGACAAGACAAACTTCCAGGAGGTGGATGATCCGAGGAAGTGGGGGCACTGGGGCAGACCCGACCAAGGCCTGGAGCGCGTGGTCTCCATGTCAGGAGGGCCACGGGAAAATGATTGACAGGCCAGACCGGACCATGGGGTGGCTGAGGGACCGCGCGCCCAGGGCGTGCACCCGGGGCAGAGCGCCACCCGGCGTCCTCACGCCCACATCGTGGCTGATGCGCAGCTACTGGAACCGGACACACTGCGCCTGCCTCCCGCAGTGTGTCTCCAGCGCCCTCTACTGTTTAGCATAGAACTCACTGCGAAGGAGAGACGCGTACGGGAATTCCGTCTGCACAGCACGTATTGAAGGATGAATTTGGAGCCGCGAGGAAATTGGTAACTGGCAAATCAGCCTTCCCAGAATCTTCCCCTGTGCCCGCTCCCAAACACTACCTCTCCCTTCCCACCAAAATAACCACTAACTTGATTTTTATGGCCATCACTTCTTTGCTTTTACCTCACCACGCAGCCTTAAATGCTGTAAGTTTTTTGGTTTTGTATTTAAGTCTATGTAGGGAATCAGAAAGCAGGCATTCTTTCGTTTTTGGCTTCCTTCTCTCTACATCACGTTTTGAGATTCTTCATACATTTTTGGGAGGTATAAAACTACAAGTGGAGTTGCTGGGTCATAGAGTTTGCATATCTTCCAATTTAGTAGATAAAGCCAAACTGTTCTCCGAAGTCGATGGACCAATTCATGTTCTCCCCGGCAGGGTAGGGGTTCCCATTCTTATTCGTCCTTGCCAACACCTGGTATTGTCAGTCTTTTTATAGTAGCCATTCTTTTCAGTATGTAAGGTGTCTCGTTGTGGATTTAATTTGTACTCCTCTGATGACTAAGAGGTTGAACAACATTTTATATGTTAATTGGTCATTCCTCCTTTGTGAAGTGCTTGTCCATGGATCTTATCCATTTTTCTATTGGGTTATTTGTGGGTTTCCTATTGATTTGTAGGAATTCATTTCTATTAGATATATTGCAAACGTTTTCTCCCATTCTATTTTTTAAATTACTAATATATTTTTGGGTTATTTCTTCCCACTTTATGGCTTTCTTTTGATAAACAGAAGTTTTGATGTTAATGTAGTCAAATGAAGCAATCTTTTATATTAGTGCTTTTTGTGTCCTGTTTTTAAGAAGTCTTCCCATACCTTGCACTCATGAAGGTATTCCCCTGTACTGTTTTCAAGAAGCTTTATTATTTTGCCATTTACATTTGATATAGAATCTACCTGAAATAGATGCTTGTATAAGTTATGACATTGAGTTCAAGTTTCTCTCTTTTTTTTCCATAAGGATATCCAATTATCCCGGCACTGTTTATTAAAAAGACACTCCTTTCCCGCACTGGTCTGCTGCACCACCCAGTTAATAAATCAAGCATCCATATGTGTCTGGGTCTGTGTCACTGCTCCTTCTGTTACATTGGTGAATTTGCCTGTCTTTATACTGATACCACCATGTCTTAAGAACTGATTTGTAATGTCGATATCTGCTTGGTAAGTCTTTGATCTGGTTCTTCAAGAGTGTCTTAGCTATTTGGGCACTTTGCATTTCCATATAAATTTTAGAATCAGTTTGCTAAGTCCCTCCCACCTCCTGAAGAAGAAGCCTGTTGTGATTTTGGTTGGAACTGCCATGAGTTTATAAGTCAATGTGGGGAGAAATGACATCTTTAAGATACTGAGTCCTCTAATCCCTGGACATGGCATATACCTCCATTTATTTAGCTCCTCTTTAATTTCTCTAAATAATGTCTTATAGTGCTATGTGTAGTGGTTTTTACATCTTTAAGTTTTTCCCTAGACACCCGATTTTCTTACACTATTGTAAATGGAATTTTTAAATTTTTTATCTTCTGTCTCTTGCTGGTATACCTAAATAAAGTTCGTTTTCCTATATTAACCTTGTGTCCAGCAATCATGCTAAACTCACTAATTCTAATAATTTATCTCTATTCTTTTGTGTTTTCAATATACACAATCATAGTTTTATATCTTAGTTCCAATCCTTATATTTTTTATTTTATTTTATTTTTTTTGCTTTATTTCTCTGGCTAGGAACACCAGAAAAGTATTGTATATAAGTGATGACAGTGTATATCCTAGTCTGATTGCTGCTAGAAATTTTTCCACATTTCATCATTAAATAAAATGACTGCTGTAATTGTTAGCTCCTTAGGGTAAACATTGTTAAAATTTGTTGACCACTCCCCATTGATTTAATGTATGTCTTTACAAAAATGAAGTATTTTACATACTGTTTCCTAATATGAGTTTTCATTTAATATACTGTAAACACCAAAACCATGTTTTTTTATTGTTTTGCTTACCTTATTTTTTTGTTTTAACTTAAAAAAAAACATTTTCTGCTTACTCTTTTTTTAATAGCTATATTGAGATATAATTCACATACCATACAATTCACCCATTTAAGGGGTATAATTCAATGGTTTTTAGAATATTCACATTCCTTTTTGTTCTTCTCAATTTTTAAATCCATTTATCAACTTCTATATGCCATCCTTCAGGGACTTTGGTTAATATTGAATCAGCTCTGCATATCAAATCTTCCCAACCAGCAGGAGCACCTATAATATTTCAGTGATTACTATCTCCTTTTATTTCCCTCATTGTTTTTAAATCATTTCCTTTGAGCAAATAAATCTCTTAATGTTTTTGGTTTTATCTGTAAGCATGATTATTTTTATTATATTTAGAACTGTATATTATCAGTATGTAGTAGTATATTACTGCATTTTAAATTTGTAAATTTATGTTATATTTAATTAATTTATGTTATATGTGATAAAAGTATCACCAATATATTTTTGGTTGACTTCCTGGGATTATTTTTCTGGTTATATATTCTAGATATTCAAAATAGTGACATTTTGGGGCCAGCCCAGTGGCACAGCGGTTTAGGTTGCGCTTGGCAGCCCGGGGTTCGCCAGTTCGGACCCCGGGCACCTGCTGACGCGCTGCTTGTCAGCCATGACATGGCGGTGTCCCATATAAAGTAGAGGAAGATGGGCACGGATGTTAGCCCAGGGCCAGTCTTCCTCAGCAAAAAAGGAAGATTAGCAATGGATGTTAGCTCAGGGCTGGTCTTCCTCAGCAAAAAAAAAATAGTGACATTTTAATTTATTTAAAACTTTTTGTTACAACTACATGTTTCTTTTTCTTCTCAAATCATATGGCCAGCATTTCTAATGCTGAACAGACACTTCAAAAATATTAATAATACACACATCTGACTTTTGTCTAGAACATACATATGAGCAGTAAAAAAGACAAACAACTCAATAAAATAATTGTGCAAATGACTTGAGCAAATACTTTACAAGTGAAGATGTATGGATGGCAAATAAGCACATGAAAAATTGCTCGATAGCATCAGTCATCAGAGAAATGCAGACTAAAACCATCAGATACAACTTCACACCCAGTAGAATGGCTAAAATGAAAATGATTGACACCCTCAAATGTTAGCAAGGGTGTAGAACTGGAACTGCCATACATGGCTTGTGAGTATCTTGAACACAACTTTGTACAACAACCTTGAAGCACTGTTTTGCAGTTTTTCATAAAGTTAAATATACATCTATCCTATAAACCATCAACCTTAATCCTAGATATTTACCCCTTTCTCCAAAATGAAAACATATGTCCACAACAAGACTTGTAAAAAGATGATTATAGCAGCTACTCAAAATAGCCCCAAACTGGAAACAACCCAAATAACCTTCAATAAGAAAACAGATAAGGTAATATATTATACATTGGTATATTACTCAGCAATAAAGAGAATGAACTACTGAGTCACATAAAAATGTGGATGAGTCTCAAAAATGTGTGAAAAAAGCAAGTCACAAAGTAATACAAATGGTGTGATTTCATGTATATGAAGTTCAGGAACAATAAAACAAATCGATGGTGATGGAAATCAGAGTAGCAGTTACCTGTCATGGGTGGGGACTGACTGGAAGTGGACATGAGGGAAATTTCTAGAGTGATGGATATGTTTCAAGTCTTGATTGGGGTATTGGTTACGTGAATGTATGTATTTGTCAAAGGTCAGCAAATTGTACATTCAAGACTTGTGCATTTTACTGTATATAAATCTTAACTCAATTCCGGGAAAAAGAATCTGATTGGCCCAGTTCGAGTCAGGCATCCTACTCCGCTTTGCCAAGGGATCAAACTGAATGGTATAGACGTGGCCCAGAGATGGGGCATCATTGTCTACTTGGCTGCCACCCCATGAAGTATCTACACCTACTACGTGGTGTTGGTTTCTGTGATCAAAACCACATTATCTTTTTCTATATTTGGGAAGTGATCATTTTAATATAGGGAATTTGTATTCTTTATAAATTAGGGAATTTTTCCTAGTAATCCCATCAGATAAAAATAATAATAAAGGAGAAAGTAAAACCAGGCCATAATTCCCCACCCAGCGTAATCACTACACCATTTTGGTAAGATTCTTTCAGACAGTAGGATCACAACATTACATAAATTGAATTGTACTATATACATTATGCAAATAAAGACAATTGCTTAGCTTGTCTAATGTCTGATCATGCAGAGAATTTGCTGACCTGCTACCCCATGCTTATCTGAGCATGGAGTGAAGTGAATCAGAGGGAGATGTCAGGATGGAGAGAGGAGGTGACATTTGGAGGGAGTTGAGGGTGGAAGAGACAAGGCAGGAGTTTGATCTCCCACGACAAGAAACTGTGCGCATCCTGTATAAGAAGGGTAAGTCCTCTGAAGACTCTCGCATGCACTCCAGAGAGAGGAGCATTGGGTGCCAGCTACACGGAAGGCATCACTGGTCAGGATGGGCTAGAAAACAGTACAGAGACCATCAGATGAGAGGACCATAGTGGGAGCCAGTTTGTAAAGAGACACTTGTCCCTTTTCCTTCTTTCCTCCCTGCCCCAATTCACTGGCAGGGCTGGGCCTCAGGGGACGGGGGAGGGAATGGGAGAAGTTTCAGTGCCAATTCATGCCCTCCTTCCAGCTCCAAGAAGCTGGAGTGGGACGAAAGAAAAGACAAAGATACCTCCTCCTCCACTTGGAAGCAGAGAGGTCACCCTTAGCGAATATATCTTTAAGTGGGTGGAATTAACTTCTTAATAACAAACCAGGCTCCAGACCTCCAAAGACAGAATGACAATTAATTGGCAAACCTCATTCCCTCTCACATGTTTCTCCCCCTACTGACATTAAAACACGGGCCAGTCAACTTCCAGGAAAGAAGAACCCTTTATTCTCATTGCTCTGATTCATGACCTGTATTGCACCATTTAGAAACTCTCCAGGACACGAATTTATCATTTAAAATGAAAGGCATAGGGATGGTTAGTTTTTCTGTTTCACTGTATATTGTTTTGAGAAATTACAGATATTTTCTTGTAAGAAAGTCATGTAATAGCCATGGTCAACTATTTAGGTTGTGCTGAAACTAAAGTAATATAAGACTAGTCTTAAACAACTTATGGCCTCAGATCACAGTAGTTTAGGAGAATTCTGGGGATGATGATAATTTATGATCACTATAAAAAAGTTATCCTATCAGAACTTTGTTGAACTGTCAACTCTTTTGCACAACAGCATATGGAATAAAAGCTGTCTTCTGATCTCCTTCAAACCCCATGAATGTGAATTTTAGAAAGTGAAGGATAATAGTAAATTTATCATTGATGTCTTTAGATTCAATTTCCACATTCATTTTAAATCATAAAAAACTATATTTCAAAGCCCGAATTATGGTGGTAAATCAAATATTTGGGATACAATAGAATCTGTCCATGGTTTTCCAGCACTCTGGTGTTATACTCTATGGCTGAAAAATTGGTATGGCATCTCAGTAATGTCACTGGTATCCACTAAAATATGTAATTCAGTGCTGTGCACAAATCAACATTTGTTTTCACGTACCAAATTGAACCTATAGATAAAAACTCCATTGCTTTGTGAGCTAAGATTTCTTCAGAGATGTATTGTCCTTGTCACGGTGTTGTCTGTCTCTATGCATTCCTTGGGGGTTTTCATTTTTTTCAGCCCCATTTGAGATGTTCCATTTTCTCAAATATACTGTGCTGTTTTATGCCCATCACTCTGTTTTTGTGGTGAACACCTCTCATATTTAAAGATACAGGTTAAATATTTATGAAGCCATATTTATGAAGCCTTTATGAAGCCTTCTTGCATCTTCCACTGCAATGGACATGTTTGTGTTTGCCTAGAACTCTCCTTCCATCAAGGAAGGACTCCTTTCATCCTATGTGGTTCTAGCTCTTTCAATCCCACTGTCCCACCCATCCCTGGTCACAGGGGGATGGCAGGTAACCTAAGCAGATTCGATTACAGTCCTTCCATGAAATTTGCTATGTGGACACTAGCAAAAAGAGAGTCTCTCTTCCTGTAAAGAAGAAAGTTTGGGGCTTCCTACATCATCTTTTCTCCATGTGGATAGATGGGAAAGGAAGGAGAGAGAGAAAAGAGGGGAAGATGAAGGAGAGAAAGGACAGAGTGGGGAAAAAAGAAACACAGGAGAGAAAAAGACAAGGAGAGAAACCGGGGGAGAAAGAGAAGGGAAGGACAAGCATTAGGGAGTTGGGGTAACCAGGTGACACAATTTAAGCCAATGGATTCAACTGTGCTTTTAGCTAGTACTCCCTGCAGTTCCACGAGCCACTATCTTTCCCTTTTTTGCTCATGCTAGTATGACTTGGATTTTTACCACTTGCACCCGAGACGCCTAATAAACCTATCCTATGACCTCTTTTGCCTTTTCCACACAGATTTAATTCTAGCCCTGATATTATTTTGTTTAAATATGTCTTCACCAGCTGGCCTATGAACTCACTGAAGGCAGGGCTTCTTCTTTGTCTTTGTATTCCCAGTGCCTGGCACATGGTGGACTCTCAGCAGAGGTCTGCAGGGTGGATCATGTGTCCAATTTGTCATCCCACCTGAAGATCAGAACCCCCCCCCCAAAAAAAAGCACATGTAAAAGGAAATTTAGCACAGATCTCACCTGTGGGGAGAAAGGTGAATGCCTCTAACAGCTGTTAGAGAAACTACACATTTGGGAAAGGTAAGTTAATATCAAGGACCAATGGTTCTCTTAGATGGGAGAGCTGTTCCTCTCAGCTCAACTATTAGATGAAGAATGAGGTTTACTGAAAACGCCTACTGTGGGATTGCCAGATGTAGGACTGCTGGATTGGCTGACACGCTTAGGCTACCCAACTGAGTTTTATGAAAACGTATGGAGTAGGTTAAATACGCTTACCTGCATGTCTCCAGTAAGGAATACACCTATGAGCTATGGCTCCTCGGATTCCAATTAAATAGATAATTTCTGGGGATAGGTCAGATTCCCAAGACAGGAGGAAATCGTTTTCAGCCTAAGGGTTCCTGGAAATATGTGTTAACCCATGAAATATATACCAAAAGCTGTGAAGACACGTTGGTGTGACCTGGTGTTTTGTCTCGCTGGAAACGGCTTAAAGACTTCTTCCCAATAGGATGTGAAGACCCTCTATTCCAGGGGATTCCGTTTTGGTTGATAAGGGATCAGGCCACATCTTGGGGGCAAAGTGGGGAAGAGCAAATTTAAGCTCTCTTGGTGGGCTTATACTGATGGGTAGATTTTATATCAGAATTCCAAATCTGCTCCTACCATGGTTATAGTTGAACGAGCATGGATTAGAAGACATCAGCCGCAGACTCGAGTGTCATCACCCATTAGGTGAATTTTCCAGAAAAGCAAACTAATCTGTTTGAATTCCAGTGTCTCTAGATACAAATGAGGACAACTCTTTCTCTACTCAGCTTACTAGGTGCCAGATAAAACCTGAGCGATCATTTGATCTAATCCCTTATCTCCCCGTGACTTAACTCACCAAGTAGAGCACTTGGTCCTACTCTTTTTTTGTCAAAGATCCCTCTGAGGATTTGTTGAAAGCTACAGACCTTTCTCCACAGAAGAATGTACTTTTGAGTGTGTGCACTCTCACACACACATTTCTGTGTATTATTTTTGGGAGAATCACAAAAATCCTAAGTTTCATTTTTAGAGAAGCCAAGTTAAAAAAACACAAAAAACCTAAATTAGAGAAAACGATTTCAATGAACCAAAAGAATTTTTAAATACACACACATAGTAAGATAAACTTGTTCATTTCATCATGAATTTAATTATTTTCAAGCAATATTATTAATTTGCTAACACTCAGCATACTCCAGCCTTCCCAGGTAAGTACCGTTCTGTACCTCCTCACTGGCGACTGCACCATGCACGAGCTTCTACAGTCACAAGGAGGGACACAGTGCTGAATGTTTGTTGGTAAGGAAATTCAGTGGGGCACTCAAGCCCTAGAGATGAACTAACAATGTGACTCTCTTCCTCCCTTTATAAAATGAGTCGAAGCACCATCTTGTTTCCTTCATTTTCAAAGCTTCTTTGTAGAAAGACATGCCTGCCTTGAACGTGTCTAAACGTAGGCTGATATGAACTAATCCATTGTCGTGTAGAGTTATAAGCAAGGAGATCATTTCATGTTGATAGTCCGTCAGAGTAGGAATACAGGAAGCTCTCAGAGTTTGTGAGTCTGGCATAAAAGCAGTTCCTGAGGAAATGTCTCACATCTGTATCCCCAGTACTCAGTGTAGTGCCTGGAGTGTAGCAGGAGGAAACAGCGAACCTTTGACTCCTAAGGACCTGCTATGGGTTGCCCATATGGCTGGATCATTTCCCTATGAGCAAGAATGGAAGAGACAAAACAAACAAAAAACCTTACAGAATTTTGTTAGAAAAGATGTTTTAATTTATATATTTAGCACAATTCTCTTCACAAAATATATTTATTTAAACCCCCAAGTAAAAGCCCTGTCATTCATTTATTTCAAAAAACAAATCATTTCAGTACTTGTCCTTGAAGTGTCTGCAGCTTCTTCATCCGGTCTCCAAGACGGCCTGGGATGCGTGCTTTACGCTGTCAGGATAAAAATCCAGGAGGGAGAAATCTTGTTGCACCGGGTAACTGTTCTCATCCAACACAAAGAGGCTCTGCACCTTGAGCACACAAGGAGCCCCACCGCCTGCCAACAAGGAGTGGAGCAAGTCCGCTGCGACCATGCCGTAGGTGACCTCCGTGGAGGGGGCTGAGGAGGATGAACACACACCACGCTTAGCGTCCCTCCAGGCTGACAGAAACGCACACCCAGAAGGCTTCATTGTTCCCCTTGACATCTCACGTCCCAAAACCACTTTAAACCTCTCTTTCTATCCCTTCTCGTCACAGGTTGCTGAAGGAACTCAAGAATGAGGACACGCAGTTCCTGCTGACCATGGAGAGATGGCATTTCCTATTACACCCCAGCGATGGGCTTCTTAAAAAAACTAGGAAAGAACTGAGATTAATGTTTTCCTAAGTTAAGCCTGAAACAGAAAGGGTGTGTCCATATCAGAAAAGTCCTCTTACATTTACCCAGTCTACAGCTCTTATCACAGTTACACACACATACACTTATTGTTTATATCACAGAACCCTGAATCAGTTACTTAGTATCATATCTTGGTAATATAAAAATACCAAAATTATAGATAGATATGTCATTGTATCTTGCAATTGCTCTTTGCATATATTCTTCCTCTTATTTTTTTAGGACATCAAATCAAGTTATTTAGCAGGTTGCTCAGTACTAGACTGACAAGGCACTACCAACTAGGCTCAAACTAAACTAGTTCCCTGATCAATACCACCAGCCTTTCTTGCATTGGTCTACAGACTCCGGGAGGGTCAATGACATATTTTTGGAGGTGTGAGAATTCTCTACAATACTTAAAATTTTTGTATTTTCACTTTGATAAGCTAAAAAACATCAAGATTATTGATAATCTGAATGGTCTGATGACCACTTTATAATTGGTGGCTACATTTTCACTTATGATTGCAATTTAATTAATGCCAAGAAGTATGTCCTTAACTGTCTCAGGAACGGGCAAAACACATGTATGCTTGATATGAGAACGATGCTTCTCTGAGAAATAAAGACTAATTGACATTGTGCAAAAAATGAAGAGAGAAGACTGAAAATATAATAAAGAACATGGAGAAAAGGAATAAAACAGCCAGAAGAATGAAAACTCATAAATAAAATGAATTTAAAAAGAACAGAGAGACTTCCAATTAGGATGCAGAAAGCTGGAAAGAGCATGGTTCCTACCCTAACAATTATTAGAAAAAGCTGAATAAACTACAAAATCACAATTTTCTTGAACCTGTAAGAGCCGAGGTTTTGCAGCAGCCAAGAAGACTGAAGTGTAAGGAGAGACAGAACAAGAGCACAGGTTTACCTCAGAAAGAAGACAGGTCTACCAGACAAGCAAGAAGGAAGAACGTGCTTAAATTTTTAATGAATTGCTAAAAGCCAAGTGTGGGCCACAGACAAGGGGATTTGCATCCTCACAGGCTCCTCTCGTCTCCACCAGGTGCTCACAACACTGGACAGAGGGCAAGACATCAGAGAAAGCTTCCAACTGTGGTGAAGGCCTGGAGAAGGGGAGAGGCTACCACAAGGAAAAGCACTAAACACCACTCAGGACTACTCCCTTAAGAACAAAAGCCTCAAACTGCTGGAGGAAGGATGGCAAATCTTGTTGTCCCAGGGTCTAGATGAGGATCCACTGAAGATGAAGGAAAGGTAAAAAGAAAAATCCCTCTATCCCTGGGGGAGGGGCGGAAAACCGCCCTGGATCAAGACCAGTAGTGGTGCCCTACTGCTGGGAGAGGGGCAAGACCACACAAGACCCACCATAGATACTAGGTGAAGCGTGGCTACCATGGCAGGAAGGGCAGGGTCACTGAGAAAGTGCCACATCCAAGACCCAGAGACACAGGGCCTGTGTAAGACTAGGGCTGGACCAGAATCTAAGAGAATCAATCCTGCCCCTCCCACCAGGCTAGGATGCACCAAATAACAACCAACAGAGCCTGTACAACTTGGGGAGGTGCAAGGACATGGAAAGAAACTGTTTCTAAGGCCCAGGTGCAGAGAGGTGAAGGGTTAAAGCTGATGGTAGAGCAGGAATATTGGGGAAAACTCTCAGGCAAACCAGTCCCCCCCCCCCATAAGCACAAGATAATGCTAGAGGAATTTGAAGCCAGGGGAAACCTGAAGATAACTACAGCAATAACAAACTCAAATCCACTCAGTGTTTGACAAGATTGACTCTACTCTGCCCACCCGCTGCTCCCAGTAAAGGTCTGGAAAAACAGGCATGCCCATTTCCAGGTGCAAAAACTGTTTACCTCAGTCTGTAATATTCTATATGCAATGTTCAGAACTCAAGCAAAAATTACTAGACACACAAAAAAGCAAGAAAAAATCATCCACTATTAAGAGATAGAGCAATCAATAGAACCAAATTAGCTCATCTGCTTAGAGAGTCTGAGACTAACGAGGAAAGGTATGGAGTTTGATCATCTGACAAATGGGTTATCTTCACTTTGTTGTTAGCCACTGACTATACCTAGTCATAGCCGAAAATCCTGCAAACCCACCCCATTGACAGTGGATATCTTCATATATACACTGTCACACATTCACTTACTTAACTATTCTAGAACTGCAGTCCTAGTGTTGTGGCTTACCAATTGGGAATTTAGGGTAAGAAGAGATTCAGTGCTTGCTTCCCTCCATTCACGTGCTGAGACAGGTGTAGAGCAGGTCTTACCTTCCAATGTACAAAGTCTGGTGTTTCACGCAAGCTAAATTATCCTTCTGCTTTTATACTGACAGAAAAAGCTTTAATTTACAGTATAGTGTTCTTTATGTTCCAACATACTATCTACATTCCTGAAATGAATGGTTTCACCAAGAACAACCTCTCAATGGCATGTTGATATCTTACCTACAACTCTACTGAGCCAGTCAGGAGAAATGTTGAGAAGAATCTTCTCCATCAGCTTTGCTCCTACGTGGATGCACACCTTATATATTCCATCAACTATGGTCATTAAAGCTGGCCTACAAAAGAGTAAATAGTACATGACCTTCAAAAAGATTTTCACATTAAAGAAATGCTTAAATGCAATATAATTTCAAAAAGCACTGGGTTTTTATGCAGGGTTAATTTTAACTCTTAAAATAACTCTAAGATGTTCTGAAACATCCTAGAAATAAGAGAAAGGCTTTTTTTTTTAAGAGTTTAAAATGACGAATTAATGAATTTGATTTATTTTAAAATTTCAGCTACTCATATAAGAAAACGTTATCTTATACTATTGTGTAAATTAGTTTTAGAAATAAAAATAAAGATGATAATCACATATTTCACAATCACAATTTCAAGTTATTTTTTTCCAGTGGAAGAATCCTATCAAAAACAAACTGTCAATAAATGGGAACTAAAACACATGTCAATAAATAGGGAACTAGATAAACAGTTTTCAGTCCATCATACAATGGAATACTATGCGGCTGTTAAAAAGAATGAGGAAGATTTATAAGTGCTACTAGGGAAGGGGCACCATATACTCTCAGGAACAAACAATATGAACAATATTATTCTATCTATATACTTTTAAAGAAAGGGATATACGTGTGCTGGTATGAGCATAAATTACTGGAAGACTATACAAAAAAAACTCCTAACAAGCATGGAAGTAGTGTTGATGGTGTAGGGGAGCATGGGGAAGACTTTTACTTTTTGTTTTATACCTTCCTCTATAGTTTGCATTTCTACCATGGTATATGTTACCTCTTTTAAAAATAAATTAATTTTTAAAAAATAAATTGAGAACAGAATTTAGAAATAGACTCACTAATATAGGGGAATTGAGTGTAACAGCTAAAATATGACTACTGATTTTCCCTCTAAAAACCTACTTCTCCCCTTTACCCACATGATGATTCTAGGTCCTTTCCTCTTTTTCGCTCTACACTCCTTCCCCGGGCTGTCTCTCTTCCTCCATTCTTTATTTCCACAAATACAAACTCAGCATCTCCTGTGTACCACACACTGTGCTAAGCACTGGGTATACACTAGTGAACAAGGCAGATCTGGCTCCTTCACGCAAGGAACATAAGAGTTTAGTGGGATAGAAAGACAATAAGCTTTTTGACAATGGTGCCAAGATGATTCAACGGGGATAGAATAGTCTTTTCGATAAATCGTGCTGGCAACTGGATATCCACGTGCAAAAGAATGAAGTTGGACCCCCTTCCTTACATCATACACAAAAATTAACTCAAAATAGATCATGAACCTATATATAAGAGCTAAAACTATAAAATTCTTAGAAGAAAATATAGGAGTAAATCTCCATGATCTTGGCTTAGGAATGATAGCTTTCTTAGATATGATACCAAAAGCACAAGCAACAAAAAGAAAAACAAATAATAAAAAGTGTTGACAAGGATGTGGAGAAACTGCAACCCTCATACACTGCTGGTAAGAATGTAGGATCGTGCAGCAGCTTTGGAAAACAGTTTGGCAGTTCCTCAAAGGTTAAACATAGTTTCCCCACGACCCAGCAATTCTACTCCTGAGTACACACCCAAGAGAAATGAAAACATATGTCCATACAAAAATTTGCACACAAACGTTCCTAGCAGAATTATTTATAATTGCCCAAAAGTGGGAACAACCCAAATGTCCGTCAAATGATGAATGGATAAATAAAATGTGGTCTATCCATACTGTGAAATAGTATTTGGCAATAAAAAGAACTGAAGTAGTGATACATACTACAATATGGATTAACCTCGACAACATGTTAAGCGAAAAAGCCAGTCACAAAGGATTGGACAGGATATGATTACATTTATATGAAATGTCCAAAATGAGCAAATCTATAGAGCCAGAAAGTAGATCAGTGGTTGTTGTGGATTTGGGGGAGGGGAGAACGAGAAGTGACTGCTAATGGATATGGGGTTTTTAGGGGAAAGGGTGATGAAAATGTCCTAAAATTGACTGTGGTGACAGTTACACAACCCTGTGAATATACTAAAATGACTGAATTGTGTATTTTAGATGGGCTAATTTGACGATATGTGAATTATTTCTCAGTAAAAAGGTTTTTTAGAAAAGACAATATGCAAGTAAAAAACTACCAACTGCACACACAGGGTACCGTCACAGAAAATAAAGGAGGGGGATTAAGAAGGCCTCTCTGATGAAGTGCCATTTAAACTAAGACATGAAGGAGCCAGCCTTGTGGAGTCAAGCAGAGGGAAGAGCATGCAAGAAAGCCCTAAGGAGAAAAAAAAAATCAGTGTCTAGAGAACTGAAATAAGGCCAGTATGGCTGAAACACAATGAGCAAGGGAAAGAGTGGCAGCGGATGAGACTGCAGAGGCTACGAGTGTAATGGAAAACTACTGACAGGTTTTTAAGTAAGGGAGTGATCACTCCGTCAGATGTGTGGAGAATAGGCTAGAGGAGGCAAAGGCAGAAGGAGGCCAACTAAGAGACCACTGCTGTGATGGTCTGACAAGACACAGCAGTGGTCTGGACAGGCCCAAGTGGTTCAGAAAGTACTGACCTCCCATTTTGGTTTCACCATAACTGAGGTTTCAGCCAGGCAAGGTAGGCAGGGGTGCCTCATGCTCTGCAAAGTGTGGCATATCCTATACAACAGGAAACTGTCC
This sequence comes from Tapirus indicus, assembly GCA_031878705.1. Classification (NCBI taxonomy): domain Eukaryota; kingdom Metazoa; phylum Chordata; class Mammalia; order Perissodactyla; family Tapiridae; genus Tapirus; species Tapirus indicus. Next base: position 81,927,851 of record CM062921.1, read on the forward strand.
TGCCTAAAATGTCAAGAGTGCCTCTGTGGAGGAACAACAGACTAAAATGCTAGCAGTGAAGATGGAAAAAGTGGATGAATTTGTGATATCGTTCTGGGTGAAAAGTCATAGGACTTGCCAGTAGATTAGACATGGGAGGTAAGAAAAAAGGAATGATTCAAGGATTATGTGCACGTTTATAGCTTAATTGGGTAGATGGAGGTGCCATTTATTAAATATAAAAATGAGGAGAACCAAGTTTGAGTATGGATAGGAAAAACAAAAGTCCATTTGGGCATTTTTAAGTGTGTGATGCCTATAAGTCATTCAAGTAGGACTATCAAGCAGAAAATTCAATATTTGAAGACTGGAGCTTGGAAGAGAAAGCCAGGGTGAAGATGTAAATGAAAGTCACCAGCATACAGATGATATTTAAAAATATCACTCAGTATAACCTCTCCAGTACTAAATATCAGGTGAACATATGTGGATACCTAATAACTATTTGATTGTGTCTTGGGAAAATAAGCAATTGGAGCTTTCTCTTATTCAGTTTGCTGACTGACTTATGTAGATGATTTCTGAATCACACACTTGATAATTTGAAAGGTATCTGTTATTTTATCTCTAAATTTTCTTTTCAAAGAAACCAAATAATATGGACCCTAAACCTAAAAATAATTTAAAGGCTTTTAAAGAAATGAACAAAACAACTCTTGCTTTAGCATGTCTGTTCAACATTCTAGTTACACGATAGATGAGCACTATATCTTTAATGTGGTACAGTGTAGGACTATATCTTATATACCTCACACTAAGTAATACTTTAATTGAGTGATACTGATCTGTGAAATCCTCTTAAGAAGCGGTTCTTTAGACTGAAGATTCAAAGTCCTTCCTCTCCATAAGGGATATTTATTGGGCAACATTTTTGTCCAATAAATAATTATATTGATTAGGAACATTAGGAACGCTATAAAATAAGTATACAAACACTCTCTGTCTAAGGGGCCTTAACTGTTGATAAGAAATCAATTTTAATGAATTCTGTTTATTATATACCATGCATCATAATTCAATCTTCTTTTCCATACAGGCAACTTTCAAAGTAAGAGCAAAACTCATTTACTTATTTATAACAAACATAAATATATGTAAAGATAAATAAGGTTTATGGATTAAGCTTCTGTAAATTTTCTTAAAGTATGCCACGATAACATGCTGAATATATTTGCATTTAGTTTTTAGATACTACAGTATGTAGAAATAGAAAAGAGCATAAAACACTGACTGCTATTTTGTAAAGGCTTGCAATTTATAAGGTAAAAAAAGAAAAGATTATCGAAGACTTTGAACATTTATGACTTGATAAACACTGTGTTTTTCGCTGAGCCAGATGGCAATGTTACCACAGAACATTTGCTATCCTTAACTTCTAATGTGAGGTTGGGAAAACTGTGGTACAGACAGGTTAAACATCTCACTGGCATCCACAACTCAGAGGTTAGATCACATGTAATACTTTTAACCTTTCAATTTCAAGTATATGTTAAAGGGGGGAAATGATTTTCTTATGAGCCATTTAGATTTGGGTTAAAAATGTGAACCAAGTAAAAATTTTCTTCAATATAACTACTTGAAGACAAAAAAAATCCCAATTACTGCTTTTAAAAATTCCTGTTACAATTACTGAGTAATTTTTGCTTTCAAAAATAGCTATCTATCTATCACTCAGGGGAAAAATTTATTCTCTTGGATTAACTCTAGTTAATCCTTGTCGGAAAGTAAGAATTGAAATATGCAATTTTTTGGTCATTTCTAGTTCTATAATAATAAATATTTTCTACCTAATTGGCTTGCTTAGTTGCCTTACCTATAGTATATTTTCTTCATAGTAAATGGCAAGCAGCTAAAACATTGTTTGTAGATCCTGTTCTCATCTATTTCCAGTTCCAATGCACATTTTGCACAGCCAGTATATATGATGTTGGGAAGAGAAGAGAAAATACTCTTCAGAGAGCTGTGAGCATTTAGAGCTATCTTCTGAGCTGCTGTCCCAGGAAACATGAGCTCTAAAATCTGGGCTTTGACTAGAATCACTCCTATAAAAGACAAATAAAAAGAAATATTAATTAGAAGACCAACATTATAACTTTAATTTACAAACATGGTTAATTATATAGTTGATTTACAGTTACTTATGGTAAAGGATACACTCGCGGTCTTATTCTTGCTCTTACTTTTTCCAGACAATCTCACTCACTCTGGCTTCATATCTACTCCAGCAGGTAAGGGCTGATCTGACTGCAACCGAGAGTGAAGATTTATTTGGCTAATCTGGCTGAACAGGTGGATAGTCTCTTCCTCCTTGTCCTCTGGAATCATGAAATAAGTGTAATCTCCTTTTTAAGAGAAATCCCTTCAAACACGTGAAACTAGCTGACAAGCCCTCTCTCCCTGCCCTCTCTTTTGTCTTTTTAAGTCATCATCGTCAAAAGCCAAATAGAAGGTCAGTTATTCTTCTAGTCTCTACTTTGTCTAAAAATAACATACCACTAGCTTATCCTCTTTTTAAACTTTTTTTCCATTTCCCGCCTATCAGCATCCATACTCTGGGTGGTGTTACACAGCCACATGAGCACTGAGAGTCCTCATTTACTAAATGTGAGACTCACAGGAACCTCAAGCATACTCTTTCACTGCTCACTGACTCACGTATTCACTCGTTAAACGAGTACTGAATATCTATTATCTGCCAGACATTCTTTGTTTCTAATTTATCTTTGCCTTATTGTGTATTAGTGAGATCTATGAGTTTATCTGAATATTCGTCTCCCTTCCCCTCCACATTCAGTTTAAAGCCTTTCTTAAGCCTTTGAATTGTTCTTCTTCATCCTTTTAGCAGGTAGTACACTCCAGGTCAAGAACTCATCATTCTGGTGTCCTATTCCCTTTTTGGTTATCTCTTTGGGAATCCCATTAATGGCGAGTTTCCTATTCCTAAGTCCTTCAGCTTGCTTTAGTCTTTCGGCGCCTAAAGATTGTTTCATTATCTCTTCCAATCATGTCATATATCGATCCCTGCATGAATTAAGAGTGTGTACTGGTCAGCATACCTAACAAACTATAGCAGCCTCTACATCACACCTTTCCATAGACAGGTTGAATCACTAAGAAATTATTTAATGAAGAATTAAATAATTTTAGAAGAATGTCAACATAACTCCTAACATTCTGTAAATTTACACTCTTCTTAAAAGAATTAAAAGTTCATTATGAATGTGGACTCTGCTTTCAATCAATGTGATACACCATATTAACAATATGAGGGATAAAAATCATATGATCGTCTCAACAGATGCAGAGAAAGCATTTGACAAGATCCAAAGTCCATTTATGATAAAAACTCTCAATAAAATGGGTATAGAAGGAAAGTACCTCAACATAATAAAGACCATATATGACAAACCCACAGCCAACATCATACTTAATAGTGAAAAACTGAAAGCCATCCCTCTGAGAACAAGAACAAGACAAGGGTGCCCACTCTCGCCACTCCTATTCAACAGTACTAGAGGTTTTGATCAGAGCAATTAGGCAAGAAAAAGAAATAAAAGGTATCCAAATTGGAAAGGAAGAAGTGAAACTCTTGCTGTTTGCATACAACATGATCCTATATATAGAAAACCCTAAAGAATCCACCAGAAAACTATTAGAAATAATCAACAACTGCAGCAAAGTTGCAGAGTACAAAATCAACTTACAAAAATCAGTTGCATTTCTATATACTAATAATGAACCAGCAGAGGGAGAACTCAAAAAGACAATCCCATTTACAATCGCAACAAAAAGAATAAAATATCTAGGAATAAATTTAACCAAGGAGGTGAAACACCTATACACTGAAAACTATAAGACATTATTGAAAGAAATTGAAGACAAAAAGAAATGGAAAGATATTTCATGCTCATGGATTGGAAGAATAAACATAATTTAAATGTCCATATTACCTAAAGCAATCTGCAGATTCAATGCAATCCCAATCAGAATCCCAGTGACATTCTTCATGGAAATAGAACAAAGAATCCTAAAATTTATGTGGAACAACAAAAGACCCTGAATAGCCAAATCAATCCTGAGAAAAAAAGAACAAAGTTGGAGATATCACAATTCCTGACTTCAAAAGATACTTACTACAAAGCTATAGTAATCAAACAGCATGGTACTGGCACAAAAACAGACACACAGATCAACAGAACAGAAATGAAAGCCCGGAAATAAAACCACACATCTACGGACAGTTAATCTTCGACAAAGGAGCCAGGAACATACAATGGAGAAAGGAAAGTCTCTTCAATAAATGGTGCTGGGAAAACTGGAAAGCCACATGCAAAAGAATGAAAGTAGACCATTATATTATACCATACACAAAAATTAACTCAAAATAGATTAAAGACTTGAAGGTAAGATGTGAAACCACGAAACTCCTAAAAGAAAATATAAGCAGTACACTCTTTGACATTGGTCTTAGCAGCATATTTTCAAATACCATGTCTACTTGGGCAAGGGAAACAAAAGAAAAATAAACAAATGGGACTACACCAGACTAAAGAACTTCCTCAAGGCAAAGGAAACCAGGAACAAAACAAAAAGACAACTCACCAACTGGGAGAAAATATTTGCAAATTATATACCCGACAAAGGATTAACCTCCAAAATATATAAAGAACTCATACAACTCAACAACAAAAAAACAAATAACCCAATGAAAAAATGGGCAGAGGATATGAACAGACAGTTTTCCAAAGAAGATATACAGCTGGGCAACAGGCACATGAAAAGATGTTCAACATCACTAATAATTAGAGAAATGCAAATCAAAACTACAATGAGGTATCACCTTACAAACTGTTAGAATGGCTATAATTACCAAGACAAAAAAATAACAAACGTTGGGAACCCACATACACGCTGGTAGGAATGCAAACTGGTTCAGCCACTATGGAAAACAGTATGGAGAAATCTCAAAAAATTAAAAATAAAAATACCATATGACCCAGCTATCCCACTAGTGGGTATTTATCCAAAGAACTTGAAATCAACAATTCAAAGTGACTTATGCACCCCTATGTTCATTGCAGCATTATTCACAATAGTCAAGATGTGGAAGCAACCCAAGCGCTCATCAACTGATGAACAGATAAAGAAGATATGGTGTGTGTGTGTGTGTGTATACACACAATGGAATACTACTCAGCCATAAGAAAAAGACAAAATCATCCCATTTGCAACAACATGGATGGACCTTGAGGGTATGATGTTAAGCGAAATAAGCCAGAGAAAGGAAACACCACATGATTTCACTCATATATGGAAGATAAACAAATACATGGATAAAGAGAACAGGTTAGTGGTTACCAGAGGGGAAGGGGTGGGGGAACAGCAAAAGGGGTAAAGGGGCACATATGTATGGTGATGGACAAAATTAGACTATTGGTGGTGAGCACAATGCAGTCTATACAGAAACTGATAAATAATAATGTACACCTGAAATTTCACAATGTTATAAACCATTAGACCTCAATAACATAATTTTTAAAAAAAGAATACAAGGGAGTGAATTATTGATATGCATAACAGCATAGATACATCTCAACAGAATTTGCTAAGTTAAAGATGCGAAACAAAACAGTGTACATACTGTATGATTCAATGTGTACTAAATCATGGAAAATTCAAACTAATCACTAGTGCTAGAAAGCAGATTGATTGCAGGGAAGTATAACCAGCCAGGGATGAGTGAATGGAGAGGTTACAAAGAGGCAGATTGGTGATGGATTCATGATTGTGGTGAAGGCTTCATGGCCTTCATGTCAAAATTCAGCAATGTGAATATGCCCTTAAATAAGGGCAGTTTATTGTATGAAAATTACACCCCCAAAACCCTGTTAAATTGTTTTTCAACTCTGACACTCTGAACCACATTTGAAAAGCACTAAATCTGAAATATCGTATGCTCTGCATGTGACACAACTTTTACATTTCTGTGGATGTACCAAAAGGGGGCAGAGCATGCTAGTAGAAAAGTCCCAGAAATAAACTTTAGAATCTTAGCATGTGATCTCTTAGGGGCTTCAGCTTATTTCATTTTGAACTAAATTCTTTTTATTAGAAGAATTGTAAAAACAATCTTATTTGAGGGCCAGCCCCAGTGGCCTAATGGTTAAGTAGGATGCGCTCTGCTTCGGCAGCCCAGGTTCAGTTCCCAGGCATGGACCTACACCACTCATCTGACAGCAGCCAGGCTGTGGCAGCGGCTCACAAAAAAAGGAAAAAAAGAGGAAGATTGGTAACAGATGTTAGCTCAGGGTGAATCTTCCTCAGGAAAAAAAAAATCTTATTTCACTTAAACTACATCTAGCATTTAATAAAATCTAAAACCATCTATAAGAATTCAGAAAATTATTCAAGCAAATGGGAAAATAAAGTTAAAATTCAGTATCAAGATCTAAATTTCCTGAGTTAGTCTTAATAACCTATAAAAGCACCAAAAATGGTAATGTCATTCAAATTTTGAGAAAAATTTCTTCTTCATTAAAAAATTTAAATTATATAACAATAAACCTGCAGATACAGCCCTTTTTTGTTGTTGTTGTTTTTTTCGCTGAGGAAGATTCGCCCTGAGCTAACATCTGTTGTCAATCTTCCTCTTTTTGCTTGAGGAAGATTTGCCCTGAGCTAACATCTGTGCCAATCTTCCTCTATTTTGTATGTAGGATGCCACCACAGCATGACTGATGAGTGGTGTAGGTCCATGCCTGGGATCCAAACCCATGAACCCAGGCCGCCAAAGTGAAGTGCACCAAACTTAACCACTAGGCCATGGGGCCAGCCCCCCTTATCCCATTTTTTTTCAAACCTTATTTCTCCTCTAGATATATTTGCTATAATAGCCGCTGGAAAACTTTCCATTAGTTTCCAAAACCAATAATCACTAACATTTACTAATTACTGGCATTTAGCAACCTTAAATACAAATTCAAATGCTGTTTAATTTGTAATACCTTCAACTAGGAGTTAGTATCATTTTAGCATCATCTCTGTGGTTAGAAAGCCAATGCAAATGCAACTACTGCAATTAGTGAAAAGTCCTACTCAAATTGTAATAATTTATCTAGTTATCTTCACTATTTTACTCTCTCTTCACTCCACAGTGTATGGCATATTAAACCTAAACATACTCCTTTTACTACTTCACTCAAAATAAATCCTTTAATCACATTTAGTTAATGGAAATCATGTGAGTATGTATATAAAATTCATCATCAGAGGCATTCTTCTATGCAGTACGCCTTTGAGGATGAATTTTATACACACACACACACACACATACATACATATTTGAGTTCAGGAAGTATATTATTACATTTTACAAAGCAGTAAGTAAATCTTTTAACCACCATGTATACATAGATGACAGCTTAGTAACTTGATAAAATGTTTAACTCAACAGTGACTCTGGTTAGGGTCATTTTTCTATTTCTTTTTATTTATTTATTTATTTTGAGGAAGATTAGCCCTGAGCTAACATCCATTGCCAATCTTCCTCTTTTTTTGCTGAGGAAGATTGGCCCTGGGCTAACATCCGTGCCCATCTTCCTCTACTCTATATGGGATGCCGCCACAGCATGGCTTGACAAGCAGTGCGTCAGTCCGTGCCCGGGATCCCAACCTGTGAACCCCAGGCCGCCGAAGCAGAGTGCATGAATTTAACCAGTATGCCCCCGGGCCAGCCCCCTCATTTTTCTATTTCTGATTTATTAAATGATGAGCTGCAGGTAACTATACACAAAAAATATTTTTAAGTGATCCCTAGTAGTTACAAATTAATGTCTAAGGATTGTAGGCAAAAAGCTAAGAAGATGCCAATATCTGGTTCAACTATTTACAAAGATCTGCTTCACTTTTATATTCAATTACACATTTTTCCCACAAAGGGTAGCTTCTTTCCTTATATTAAAACTAGCATTATGTTACATATATAAAGATCTTACCTGAACACTTATCCTCTAGGTGTGTTGCTAAATCTGACATCTTCACAAAGGAGGGCATGCTTCTTTGAAATTTTGCTTTAAATGTAATCGCCCTTATATCATCATCAAAAAGGCACTCACAAGATGACCAAGGTGTTGTATGCAGTTCTAGGTTTTCTACGATGCAATTGCGCTGAACAAAAAGATATTTAAATTCCCAGATATAATCTTAAACAAACAAATAAAAACAAAAAGTCACCAAAAAGGAAATAATCTAGGCTCAGAATCAAACTAAATAGATTGACCTGATTAAATCAGTTAAATATAACTTTTCTCACACTAAAGAATTTGGGTATAAAGAGACAAAATAGGAATGTTGCACGAAGGCAATAGGATAAGGATGCTAGAGATAATTTTAACAATATTTTTTCTAAAGATTTCTCGGTCTCCTAAATAGTCATAACTTACCATAACCAACTGCTTTTCAGAGTAGCAAATTCTTGTTTTGATATCTACAAAGATTTTTGAAAAAATGACATAGAAATGGACATAGTTGCCATAATCAATATCTCTCATTGATTTGTCAACACCTTAGTTTTCTTATTTAGCTAATTTTTCCAGAATAAAAAAAAGCATTTAGATACAGTTCCACCTATTTTTAATTCTCTCAGTAATAATTCTAATTCTTAAAACCACAGTAGCACAGAACTTCTTGCCAAATAATCATATTCTATATTAGTAAATTCAACTTCATCATAAAACAAAAAGAGGTATCTTAGCACTAAGTTTTCTAACAATAGCAGCTGTCTTTTTAGTTTCCCACTTACTTAAGGCCATAAGTCTAATTCACACACCCCCACCCACTTCCTTAGCTTCTTTCAATGGACAATTTTTTTTGTGGAGAATCTTAAGTCAGTAAATCTGTATAGACAGAGCATCATTAGAAAGAACTAAAGCATATATATTCCAGTTGCTGCTTAAAACCAATCACTATTTTTACAATAGCTTTCTTGTCTTATTACAAAACACAAGCTTAGAAATCACAGATAAGTTAATAAATAAATAGCGGCCATAATCTCAACACCCCAAAATAAACACAGTTAACATTTTAGTGAACATTCAGTTGTTTTCAATTTGTTTGATTTTTATCTAATATGTCAAATATATTTTTACATGTCATTAATATTTATTCTACATTATTTTAAAAGACTGCATAATATGCCAATATTTTGGCAAAGATATACCAAAATCTTCAAAATTATCACAGCAATCCTCTATTTGGGGGCATGCTGGTTTTTCTTATTTTTCACTATTATAAACAGTACTGTGATAAATATATTTTTAGCTACATTTTTATGCATAGCCATGATAAATTCCTAGAAATGTAATTATTAGGTCAAATGTATTCCAAATTCTAAGGCTTTCATACACATTGTCCATTGTCCTCAAGAAAGGTTTTGCCCATGTACATTTCCAACATGAGAGTTTATGAGTGGCTGTTTCCCCGTATGTTCTCTATCAACTTCGCAGGAAAAAAATCATCTATCATTATTATTTTGTGTGTCTCCAATACTAGTGAGTAATTTTTTCACATATTTACTGGAAATTTATCTATTGCCCATTTATCCTTACAGATATTTGTCTTTTGCTTATTGCATTATTTTTTGACAAAATACAATCATTTTTTTTCTGTTTTTTCACTTGCCTTTAAATTTTGTATATGGTGATTATTAGGTATAGTAGTCTTTGTTGCACTTTATTTAACCTACTAATCCAAATAAGTGGATTCCAAATAAGTTTGTTTATATTTCTTTTCCTTATTTTTATTTTTTAATATTTGAATCTCTAATGTATCTGGAATTTATTTTGGCACAAATATGAAGTATAAATTTAATTCTATTTTTTCTCAAATTGTTAGCTAGATATTCCAAAGAGTACCTACTTTTTTTTAAGGAAAAAGTTTTGCTTTTATTTTTTAATTATAAAATAAAATATATTTATTGTAAAATATTTGGATAGTAAAAGATAAGGAAAGTAATAGGTGGAATAAGATTGGCCATGTTTTAAGAAGCTGGATAATGAATACTTCAGTTCATTATATTATTCTTTCTATATATGTTTGAAGTTTTTCGTACTAAAAGGTTTAAAAAAGAAATGCAGATTTCACACACACATAAAAGTGAAACTAAAGGTATAAAGAGAAAATTAAAAACACATAATACTATCATACAGAAATAGCCACTGCTAGCATTTTAGCATCTACATTTTCAGATTTTTAAACGTATATACATACTCATACATTCACTTTTATTAAAATAGGATCCTATTATATGTGAAATTTAATAATCTACTTTTTAAACTAAATAATACATCACATACATCTCTCCAGGCTAGTGAAGATACATATCTTTGATAGTGTGTCCACCCAGACCACAAATGACCCCTTAACTGTTCTCTCACCCTCTGAAACAAGCTCAGGCATGCCTATTTGTACTTTTCAACCCTGTCCACCAGGCTAGAGATGACCGAACTAAATCCAGTCTGGGGAACCAGATTCTCTTTGCTGGAAATTTGGAAATGGGACCGGTCTCTTAAAAGGGAAAGGAAAAGGAGGAGCTACAGAATAACCATCTTCTGCTTTCCATATGGTTGCGAAGCAGAGGAAGTTTGCACTAAGTGAACAATACATGGAGAAGCTGCCTGGGACCCACAAAGCTTTTCAGCTCCTAGTTCCAAGTCCCCTGAAATCCATCAGCATTCTTGCCCTATGTACTATGAGATACTCCTGCATACTTCAAATACATCCCCCTTAATTGTTTAAGTTAACCAGAGTAGAGTTCTACTTCTAACTACGAGCCTTCAGTGCCCAAGTTTAAATATAATTCCTTAATACATCCCATGGATTGCAAAACCTTCATTGTGTGCATTTCTAACTTTGCAATTTTTTTCTTCTCTTTTGAAACAAGCAAAGTTATTTTATCCTCAAACTTGGGTCTCTTACTCCTTAGAGACACTGGGAATTCTGAATGTTTGCCTGACCTCTATTTTATTCTTCATTCACTCATCACGAAAATATCTACTAGGGCAGGCACAGTGCTGTGTCATGGGGACACAATGGTGAACAAGCCAGTCAGGGTGCCTGTATTCACAGAATTGACAATCACTGAGAAAATTAGTGAATTATCAAGCAAGCAAATAAGCGAGATAATCTGCACTGTGTAAAGTGGCAGGAATGGAATACAAAGAGTGATCTGATAGAGAGCGATTATGTGTATACACGTGTGAGGCCTCGCTGAGAATAGGAAATTGGAGCTGAGAGATGAAGGAGCTGCCCAACATGGGGAGTGGAAGATAGCACTCTAGGCAGAGGAAACAAGTCAGTTCAAAATCCTGAATAAGGAAAAAGACCGGCACGCTCAAGCAACAGAAAGGAGGCGTGCGGGTGCCAGTGAGTCTGAGGGAGACTGGCGTTGAGACAGTTTGTGACACATTTCCATATCTGAACCATGAATTAGGCTGTGAATGGATTTCAGACCTTCGTGCAGATATAACTATGATGTGCATGAAGTAGAACCACAAATGTTGGGATCATTTGGCTTACTCTCTGCTTAATTAGTAATGTCATGAGAGTACTTTATCATAATTTGTTATATTTTGTAAATATTAGACTTCTATTAAATAATTTTAGGAGGATATTACATTGGAATGACATTTAGGTCTGAAGTTTATTTTATGTGTACCAAATTATCCCTAAGAAGTATAATTTATGTCCCTAGTCCACCCTCATTAGGACATAAACTGTGACCAACACTTGTTTCATATGAGGCACACCAAATTCCTACCAGCAGTGAATATTCCAAAAGAACTTAAATTTGGGATTTCTTATTGTTCTTCCCAAAAACATCAACTCTATTATCTCCAGTATTCAATAATGACTGCTTGATTATCATTTCTGATTACATCACCTAAATGTGAGTTTGTTATCCTCAAGAACAAGTGAAACCAGTGCTCAGTATAGAGGTTAATACACACAATGCCTCAAGAAATAGTAAATGAACAGACAGAATGCTAACAATTTCTGAGAGTAGAATCACTACTTAGATGATCCTTCAAAATTGACACTTTCCCATTTTAAAAAGAATGATCTTCAGGTATTGAGGTGGATACGAAAACTTAAAAACAATGATTATAAATAAAATATGCTGAATGAATGAATGAACAAAGAACAACTACTTCTTAATTCCTAGATTCATAAATTTTCAATATTAACCTAACCTATTAAGCATGGAGCAACTGGCTTTGCGACAACTCCGTTATAACTGGAACAACACCTTTGACCTCCACCTTGTCCTGCATGCGCCAGACTCATGATCCCAGCTAAGATAATGGGATCAACAATGAGGTCACTCTATCATTGATACATGTTTGTCAGATTTCTCAACCAGACAAATATTTGCCGCTGTTTGATCCTAACATGAAAGTCAAAAGTCATATTTATCTCAAATCCTAGTTATAGGCTATTAATGATTAAGAGAGACAATGAGATAGATCCTACCTTTAGATGACTATTTTGTAGGTAGAAGTTTGGGAAGAGACATTAACTCTTTTGAGTAAAAAAGAATGGGGTCACACACTGAATCAATCTCTGAATTAATTTAGCAGGGTAAAATAACTCATATGTCACTAATTAAACTATCTCTTATTCTTACAACTAAAGGATCTCACAATATCAAAAGGAAGATATACTATTTTATTGAAACACCAATTCCATTAGTTCAATACATCATCAATTATTAACTTATGCTTTAAAGAAAAATGTAATCATTGGTCGTATTTTAAACATGAACATTATATGGATGGCTAATAGTCCACACTTTTGAAACAACTGGAATAAAAACCTGGAGCACACAGTAATTTATTAAACAGTAACATTGTGACTTGAAAGAGTTAATGCAACTCCCCTAACATCTGCCTTATAACTAGACAGAGTTTATTTATCAGAGTACTTTGGCTGAATAAAAATTATAGAAGCTCTGCAGAATTAAATTTTTAAACAACATTATCTGAAGGAGATAAGATCTTCACTAAAAAGGTAAAGTAGTATACCCGGGAATAAATGGAAGCTTTTATTTTGCCAGCATTAATTATAGAGCTTTTTAGATCACTGAATTGTTTACGGGAAGTATAAAATTATAACAGAAGAAATCTGCAGAAGAATATCCAATCATGTAATCTAATCTCTTAACATTCTTTTCATCTTGGGCTCACAAGCATTAATCATTTACCTAACTATAAATAGATTAAATACTTTTTGGTGTATTTACCTTTTTTCCTTTGAAGTTGAGGGTACCAGTCTGCTCCAGGACCCCATAATACAAGCACATAGTGTTGACCTTGGGCCTGTTCCACTGTTAACATAACTTTCCTTTGCTTCTGTCCTCTGTAACTGTATAATGCCTCTGGAAAAGAAAAAGGGATAGTTTAGTTGGCATTACTCTATCACACGTGATACCATACTTGAATGTCTAACGATAAATACATGGTGATAACCAAATGGTACACTAAGACAGTCTTGTATCTTAATTTTTTTATAATTGGAAATTGAGGAGGTGCCCAAAACATTTACCTGTCAGTATAGTGATATCAACAATTCTTACTACTGCGTGGACTAAAACGTCAGGCTGAAGCTGCTCCAATTCTACAAATTCTACACCGTTTATTTTCTGAGGCTGCCTCTGAGGAAGCTCTTTGAGATAGGAGTGTTTCGAAGACACATATGCCAGTAAGTCTCGAAGTACAACATCACTAACTATACCGGAATCTAAGAGAGAAACACACACACAAAAGACAGCAAAATTATATTTTCTTGACAACACAATATATTCTTAGAACTGTATATTATGTTGTAAAGTGTGATTAAATGTAAAACATGATTTCATTTCTACAAAACTTGTAGCTTATTCTTGAATCAGTTTAGATGCAAAAATAAGCTTGACATTTTTAACCGATAGAAATGGAATTATTTACCATCTCCAAAAAACCTGCCTTGTTCCCTTACTTCTCTATTTTGTTAATACTATCATTTTTCCACCAATTAACCAAGATCAATATTTCAGTTATTTTTTTATTCCTCCATTACCCTGTTATATCCAGTTGCTTCCCTAATCCCTGGAATCTGATTTGATCACTTCTTCCCTAACCATCCCAACCATTGCTACTCTTCCTCAAGATTCTTAGCATTTCACATCTGAAATACTCTAAAAGTCACCTAACTGGCTCTTTCCCTGATCATGCCTTATTCTTTCCACTTCTGAGCCTCCGTCCTCACCATTTTCACTGGCTGCAATGCTGTCATCCTCTCTATCTATCCAAGACTACATAGAATAACAACCACTCTATGCTCCCATGATTTCTCCCTCCCCTGAACTTGTGTCTTTCTCATTTGGCATTTGAGCATGTGCTACATTATAATCTTTCTCTTGATTGTTAGATCGGTTAATTCTTCAGTCATTATGCCATTTAGATGTCTTTCTATTCCTGTCAAATTTTTTTCTCAATTTTATTGATATACTTTACATACACTAAAATGTACACATTTTAATGTACAGATTGATGAGTTTTACTGATTAAATTTTAATTCCCCTGAAGGAGAGGGAGGTATGTTTGAATATGTTGATTATTGACCAAAATAAGACCTTAGCAAAAAATATTTAAGTACTTTTTAGAAAGCAGAGTCTGTTAACTGATTTCAGTAGGAAAAAACAAACGATTCTTTCCTTCGCCCAGTAACATTCTCATCCTGAAATATTTCTTATGCCACACTAAAGACTCATTATTCACTCACTCATCATTAGACTATCCATCCATTATGTGCCAGATGTTATAGCTGCCGCTGGGGATACAAAAACATATGTCATGAACCCAACACTGCAGGAGTTCTCAACCTGGAGATAGTCAATAACAAACACTGGGCTTACGCTATGAGAGATACATGGTAAGCATTCCTAAGAACACACAAAAACAACTGCCCAGGGAAGTTGGAAGAGGCTTTATTGAGGGAATATTTGAGCTGGGTTTTGGAAAAATGTCTAAGAGTTTTCTAGGTAGTAACTGGGGGCGGGGGTATATTTCCAGGTGAAGAGAAGGGGTTTGTAATCCTTTATGTACCATAAATGCTTTTGATAGTCTGATGAAGCATATAGACCCATTATCAGAATAATATTTTTATAACAGCTTTATTGACATATAATTCATATACATAAAATTTACTCTTTTAAAATGTACAATTCAGGGGCTGGCCCTGTGGCCCAGTGGTTAAGTTCAGCGTGCTCCACTTCGGTGGCCCGCATTCGGTTCCCAGGCGTGGACCTACACCACTTGTCGGTGGCCATGCAGTGGTGGCAATCCACATACAAAATAAGGGAAGATTGGCACAGATGTTAGCTCAGGGCAAATCTTCCTCAAGCTAAAAAAGAGGAAGATTGGCACAGATGTTAGCTCAGGGCGAATCTTCCTCAGCAAAAAAAAAAAAGAATATTAAAATGTACAATTCAGTGTTTTTTTAGTATTTCACAAAGTTGTGCAACTATCACCATTATTTTATTTTAGAAAATTTTCATTATAGAATAATATTTTTAAATGCATAAAATGAAATAGAATTACAAAACCAATTATATAGAAATATAGTAATCAACATACTTTTAAAACTGAGATAATTTATGTACCTCATTAATACATTAAATAAGTAGAGCAGAGTATGTAACAACTACTGTAATTTCAAAGTAGTGATGGGCATAAATGATATTCCAGTTATCTTCAACAACTGCAACACGATATGAAAATATAGGTACTTTCCATTGGTGACCAAGTCACGAGTACTGCTAATACTGCTGACTGCTGTCTATTCATAATGGAAGGAAACGCCAATTTTCAGTTAGCAATTAGTGAAAATAAAGATGCAATGTCTTCCCATCCAAGTTTATGGACCCTTTGATGTAGAGGAATCAGTTTTCACAGAAGAGAGAGTAAGAAGGGAGTAGGAAGAATTTGGGAGGCTAGTCACATCCAGCAGGAGATGATGAGCGCTGGAAACCAGCCTAGACTGCATGAAGGGGAAAAGGGTGATAGATCTGTGAAACGGTTCAGAGGTAAAATCCAAATTAGATGTGGAGGGTACAGAAAAGATGAAAGACAACATCAAAATTTCTAGCACAGCTGAGTGGATGGATAAAAACAAATGTTTTAAAGTTTTTAGAACCTGATATGTACATGAGATCTATTCTAATTAAGATTATTCAATTCCTAAATGAATTTTGTAAAACAATGGTGGTATCACTAACAAAGATAATGAGCATAAGAGAAAAGAACAGACAGTATGAAAGAAGAATGAGAGAAAGAGGGGAAAAGTGGAGACAAAGAGATCAATTAGATTACAGCAAAACCCTACTCTAAATACCTCCTTCCACGGCTCCAATTTATTCACCTGACCTCCAGATTCCTCTTTCACAATATTGCCAGCACATCTGGAATCAGAAGAGCCAGGTTCAAATTCTGGCTTTGTCAATAATGAGTTCTGGGAACTTAAACCTAACTTTGCTGGGCTTCATTCTTTGTCTACAATATAGAGCTTTTTGGAAAAAAAGAACCCTCATATCAAAATATTTACTTATCCCTGCTTCATAAAAATTTGTACAGAAATATCTGATTATTTAGATTCCAAATAAAATAGTCTGCTTCATGGGATCATTGTGTTAACCTCTGCTTTATATATTTAACTTAATAATATTTAATTTAACAATATTTAAGATAAGTTTATATCCTGTCACATTATCAGGACCAGGTTTGTAAAATATGTAACACCTCACAATAATGAGGACAGAACAGAAGTCTCTTCCAAAAGCACAATATACTGATCAGAAGTAAGAATGCTCTCATGAGTTGTAACTACTTGCAAAAAAAAAAAAAAAACTAGCCGAATTGATTTATACCTTGTAAGTAACCAATCTCTTTAGTTTCCAGTTTATCCTTCCGGCATTTTTTTTGCACAAATGAGGAGTTACATGTGTATTTTCCTATTCCTCTCTTCTTTTTTACACAAAAGATAGCATACTACATATACTTTCTTGGGCTTTGTGTTTTTCACATAGCAGTATGTCCTGGAAATCACTTCATATCAGTTCATAGAATTCTTTTTCATTTTTTACAGCTACACAGTATTCCCCTATGTGAATGTAGCATAATTTAGTCAACCATTCTGCTGTGTATGGGCATTTCAATTTTTTCCAGTGTCTTGCAATTACAAACAATACTGCAATGAATAACCTTGTGCTATATGTATTTTCATATTGTTGTAGTTGTACCTTCAGGATAGATTCCTAAAAGTACGCTTCTGGACTGAAAGCTAAATACATATGTAATTTTGTTAGGCACTGCCAAATATGTATCCAGAAGGGTTGTGGCAATTTTTATTCCTACCAGCAATGTATGAGAGAGCCTGTTTCCCCACAGCTTCACCAACAGAATGTGTTGTCATATTTTTTAATTTTTGCCAATCTGATAGGTGAGAAATGATGTCTCTATGTAGTTTTCATTTGAATTTCTCATGTCTATTTCCTGTTTTCCCATTAGGTCCTTTGTTGCTCAATTTTTAAGAGTTCTCTCTAAATTAGGAATATCAGCGTTTTGTCTAAGGTGTACGTTGCAAATATTCCCTACAAGTTTTCCAGTTGTCTTTTGACTTTGTTTCTAGTTTTTTTTTTGGTCATTCAAAATTTTATTTTTCTGTAGTCAAATTTATCAAATTTACTGCCTCTGGATTCTGAGTAGCAGTAAGAAAGCCTTTCCCTACACCAAGATTAAAGAAGAATTCATCCATGTTTCCTTCAGTAGTTGTATGGCTTTATTCTTTACATTTAGATTCTTAATTCATTTGGAGTTTTTTCTTCTATTGTTGTGAGATACGGATCTAATTTTGTCTTTTTCTAAATGGCTACCCGGTTGCCTCGGCACCATTTATTAAAAAGTTAATCTTTGGGGCCTGCCGGGTGGTGAAGCGATTAAGTTGCCGCGCGCTCCACTTTGGCAGCCTGGGGCTCACAGGTTCGGATCCTGGGGGTGGACCAAAGCACAGCGTTTCAAGCCATGCTGTGGCGGTGTCCCATATAAAGTAGAGGAAGATGGGCACAGATGTTAGCCCAGGGCCAGTCTCCCTCAGCAGAAAGAGGAGAATTGGCAATGGATGTTAGCTCAGGGCTAATCTTCCTCAGCAGAAAGAGGAGAATTGGCAGCGGATGTTACAATTAAAAAAAAAAAAATTCCTCACAATAAAAAAAAAGTTAACCTTTACCTCAGTGATTTCAGATACCATTTTTGTCATATACTAAATTATATCTATGTGGGTCTAATTCTGATCTTTCTATTCTGTTCCACTGGTCTACGTGTATTCGTGCACCAGTATCGCACTGTTTTAACTATAGAGGCTTTATAGAATGTTTTAATGCCTGGTAAACCTAGTCCCTCATAGTTTTTCTTTTTCAATGTTTTCCTAGCTTTTCTTGAATGTTCCATGTTAGTATCAAGTTGTATATGCCATAACATAGCTTGTTGGTATTTTTATTGAGACTGCATTGAATTTATAAATTAAATTATGGAGAACTGATATCATTGTAATGTTGAGTCATTCTATCCAAAATAGGGAATGTTGTCTTTCCATTTCTTCATGTCTTTATTGCTCTCTGATGTATTTAAAATTTTTCCTCACATAGGTTTTGCACATCTCTTGTTAAATTTATTCTAAAGTATCTTCTTTATTGCTATTGTAAATGAGTTCTTCACTACTATAATGCTCTCTGTTTAGTGTTTGTGTATATGAAAGCTATTGATTTTTTTTAACATCAATTTTTGTGTCCTGTTACACCAGTGAAATCTTTTACGGTCTGAATTGGCTTTATCTTTGATTCCCTGGAGTTTTCCAGATATGTTATCAGAGCATTTGTACACAGAGATTGTTTTCACTGTTCTTCACCCAATCAGATGCCTCTTCTTGTCTAATTATATTGGTTAACAACTCCAGTATAATGATGAAGAGTAGCAGAGATAGTGGACATCCTTATCTTGTTCCTGATTTTAGTAGAAATGCCTCTAGTGTTTCTTCATTAAATAAGATACTGACATTGGGACTACATGTATCTATTTTATTGATACAGTATCGATTGTATCATAATTGTAACACTGTATTGACACTGTATTTATTGATACTGAAGGAGAAAGTATCCCTCAATTCTGATTTCCTGAAGTGCCTTTTCTGATAAAAGGGTGTTGAATTTTGTCAAGGGGTTTCTTAACATCTATGGAGATAATCATATAATTTTTCCTTAGATTTATTAATATGATATATGATATCCATGGATCTTCTAAAATTGAACAAATCTTCCATTTCTGGAATAAATTTCACTTGGTCATTATTTCCTTAATGTGATGTTAGATTTTGTTTACAAAAATTTTGTTTAGACTTTTTGCATCAATAATCATGTATAATATTGGCCTGTATTTTTATTTGTAATGTCTTTGGTTTAGATGATTTATAAAAGGATTAGGCAGTTTCCGTCTTCAATATTCTGGAATAATTTATAGAGCATTGGAACTATCTGGTTTTTGAAGGTTTGGTAGAGTTCTCCTGTGAAACTATGTGGGCCTGGTGCTTTTTTGTATGGTAGTTCCTTAATAACTTTCTCTATTTCTTCTATAGCAAGTAGTCTATCTCAGCTTTCTACCTCTAAAGGGGTAAATTTAAGCAATCTCTATTTCCCTGGAAAATTACACATCTAGATTTTTGAGTTTATTTGCATAAATTTCTACAAAATGGTCTCTTATTGATACTTAATTTCTTCTGTTTCAATGATTATCTCCTCCTCATTTATTTTGTATATTTATGCATTCTCCCTTTTTTCTTGATCAAATTATCTAGTTGGTTCATCTGTTTTGTTATTTTTGGAAATAAGATTTTTAGTAATTATATTTATCATTTTTCAATTCTCATTCTTATTAATTTCTGCTTTTACCTTTATTCATTCTTTGTGATTTCTTTGATTTACTTTGTTGTTCTTTTGTTAGTTTTCTGAACTTGGAATTTAATTCATTTATTTTTCTTGATAAAAGTGTTCAGGTAATAAATCTTTCTCTAACTGCCTTAAATTCATCCCATAGATTCTGATATGTAGTGTTTTCATTGTCATCATTTCTTAAAAATTCTGTAATATCAGTTTGTATTTCCCCTTTCACCCAGGATTTGTTTAACAGGTTTTAAAATTTTCAGATAAAGGAATTTTCTTGTTGTTGTTAATAAATTCTAGTTTTATAGCATTTGATTAGCATATTCGTAATAATTTCACTTTATAGAAGTTATTTATATTTTCTTTGTGACTTAATAGGATCAATTTTTCTGAATGCATTGTGGACATGAAAAGAATGCATATTTCTTTCTTTCTTTCTTTCTTTTGGTGAGGAAGATTGGCCCTGAGCTAACATCTGTACCAATCTTTCCTCTATTTTGTATGTGGGTTGCCGCCACAGCATGATGAGTGATGTAGGTCCGTGCCCAGAATCCAAACCCATGAATCCAGGTTGCCGAAGTGGAGCACATGAAACTTAACCATTACACCACTGGGCCAGCCCGAAGAATGTGTATTTCTATTATTAGAATCTAAAGCTTGATTTATAGCCATAAGATCTACCCCATTCATAAGATCTACCCCATTCACTATGTTGTTCAGATTTTTCATCTCCTTAGTTATATTCTGTCTGTTAGATCTGTCTTGTGCCATTAGAGAAAAGCAAATTAAAACCACAATGAGATATCACTACATGCTGATTAGAATGGCTAAAATAAAAAATAGTATCATACCAAATGCTGACAAGGATGTAGAAAAACTGGAAGATACATGGCTGGTAGAAATTTTAAATTGTACAGTCACTCTGGAAAATAGTTTGGCAGTTTCTTATAAAACTAAACATGTACTTACCATACTACCCCACTGCACTCTTATACATTTATGACAGAGAACTGAAAATTTATGTTTACACAAAAACCTGTATACAAATTTCATAGCTGCTTTATTCATAATAGCCTCCATAGGGAAACAATCCAAATGTTCTTCAGCAGCTTAAATAGCAGATTAAACAAACTCTGGTAGATCTATACAATGGAATACTACTCAGCATTGAAAAGAAATAACTACTGATATACTAAACAACTTGGATGGATCTCAGGGCACTATGTTTAGTGAAGAAAGTCAATCTCAAAGATTACATTTATATAACGTGATTCCATTTATACGATTCTGTTTATATAACATTTTCAAAATGACAAAACTGTTGAGGTGGAGACCAAACTAGTGGTTACCAGAGGACAGATGGAGATTGGAGCAGGGGGGATGACTATAAAGAGGTAGCATGAAGGAGTTCCTTTGTGGTGATGGAACAGTTCTGTATTTTTATTGTGGTGGGATTAACAGATTTATACATGGGATCAAACTGCCCAGAACTACACACACACACACACACATACAAGTGCATGTGAAAACTGAATAAGGTCTGTAGTCTAGCTAACAGTATTATACCATATCACTTTCCTGGTATTGATATTGTACTAAAACTATATAAGATGTCACCATTGGGGGAAGCTGGGTGAAGAGATCATGGAACTTTATGTACTATTTTTGCAATAACCAGCAAGTCGATGATTATTTCAAAATTAAAAGTTTTTTAAATGATAATATAAATGAATATTATCTTTATGGTAGTATGGTTCTGACATCAATTCCGACATATTTTTTTTCCATACCACCAAGCAATTAACTCATTTCTGACACTATCTACCTGGAGATAGCACCAGATCCCATAGGTTAAGGGCTCAGTTCTACAAGACTGTCCTTGACCCCCATTTCAGATGCCAATCACAAGTCCAGGTTGTCACCTGTGCTTATGACAGATCTGCTATAGATCGGAGGTTCCTACAACCTCCTCCTCAGGCTCGAATAATTTGCTAGAACAGTTCACAGAACTCAGAGAAACATGTACTTATATCCACCAGATTACCATAAAGGATAGTATAAAGGACATAGGTGAACAGCCAGATGGAAGCGGTAGATAGGGCAAGGTATGTGAGAAGGGACATGGCGCCTCCCTGCCCTCTCTGGGAGTACCACTCTCCCCACATCTCCACATGTTCAACAACCTGGAAGTTCTCCAAACCCTGTCCTTTTCAGGTTTTTACGCAGGTTTCATTACACAGGCATGATTGCTTAAATCATTGGCCACTGGTGATTGAAGTTCCAACCCTCCAATCACACGGTTGATTCCCCGGCAACCAGCCCCCATCCTTAGGCGCTTTCCAAACGTCACCTCATTAACATTTACTCAGGTTTGTTGAAAGGGGTTCATTATGAATATCGAGACATCTTTACCATTCTTATCACTTAGGAAATTCCAAGGGTTTTAGGAGTTCTGTGCCAGAAATGGGGACAAAGACCAAATATATATTTCATATTATAAATCTCAATATCACAGCTAATAACTCTAAAAGTTATGTCTGAATTTTAAAACTTTCCCCTGAGTCCTGGCCTTTATTTCCAGTCTCTATATGACAGCTCCACTTGGATGCCTCAAAGATGTCTAAAACTTAACATGCCTAAAACAGAACTCTCAATTTTCCTCATGAACTTGTTCCTTCTCAGTCTTTCCTGATGAAGGCCACCTACTTACTGAAACCAGAAATCCAGTAGTAGTCAACTGCTCCTCCTCCCTCATCCCCAAATCCACAACCATCAGAAAATACTGTTAACTCTACTTACAACTACATCTCAAATCCATCCACTTCTCATTACCTCCACTGGCCTCCCATTATCTCTCAACTCAACGATTAGAATAACTTCCTAGCTCTCCGATTCCACTCCATGACCAGGCCTTCATGACCAGAACCATGGCATTCTCTGTCTCGGCCCTTTGTTAGTCTCCTTCATAGCATTCATCACCATCTACAAATTTTTTATTTACACATCTGTTTAGTTTTTGTCTTGTCTGTCTTCCACACAGAAACATGAGCTCCATGAAGGCAGGCACCAGGTGTACACCGCTCACCACTGGACCCCCAATGCACAGGGCCTCAAACAATGTAAACAGTCAATACATATATACTGGGTAGATGAAGAACTCGACTTGCATTATTTTATGAGAAAATGTCAGGGCTGATTTTCCACTGACTAGCTTCCCTAGGTTACGGGGAAATCTTGCCCTTTCCGAACACCATTGTTGTCGCTCTAATTGTCGTTATTCTCCTCCACTTACTCTGCCTTTCTTTGAGAATTCTTATTATTCACCAGTTGGAATTCCATGCTGTATCTTCCATATATGCCATATAACTTTCTTGTTATTCTAATTAATCTCTTGTATAATCAGTATATTTTCATATACTGATAACTGTTTTTCTATGACACTATTTCAGTATTCTATCAAATATATTTTGCTGACTTACTACTTCTTCCACTAATATTACTATATTGTTATTATATTATATGCATGTTCAATACTTTATATTCATTCTCTCATTTAATCTTCACACCCACTCCATAAGTTATGTGTGGATTGTTATTTCCATTTCACAGAAGAGGAGATAGGGGTATAATGAGGTTAAATAACTTGCCTAAAGACACAGACTTTGGAAGTGCTAGGGCCAGGATTCAAATCCTGGTCTGTCTGATTCCAGAGACTATAACTACCAGTTTATACTGTCTCCCTTACTTTGTTTTCTTTTTTTATTTCCTGGAGAAAAAGATAGCTGCTGGTTTCTTCATTCAACAGCTTATTTTAAAGAAGAGAAAATGGATGTCAGGGAAGGAAGGTAGCTTTTCCTAGTAGTGGCAGAGAGAAGAACAAGGAGTCAAATCACAGCTGTCTGACTGCAAGACCCATGCTTTTTCATTACCTCAAGGATTCTTAACCAGAGGCTCAGAAATTCCACAGAACTTTGGAGGTCCATGGAGCTCTTGGAATTACAAGCAAAATTTTGTATCTATCTACTTAAGTCCATTTTTTTTGGAGAAATGGCCCAGAGTTTCTCAAAGAGGCCTATGACTCCCTAAAAGGTTAAGAACCACCACTATACTGACTCTCTAAGAAAATGAAACATGAACTCCAATATTTCTTAAAATAAGCATGATTTATAATATACATGTTCATTTTTATAAATTCTATTTTCATACTTACTGAAGAAAATAAACCAATACTCTCCAGCTAACCTGTTTAGAAAACATTTTGTAAAATTACCATTTTAACTCTACTTTTTTCTAATATGTGTACATACTTAAATACTAAGAAATTGTGATATTCAAAATGTCTTACATTCTTTAGGCTGGACAGATGAATAACTCCCCAGATTTAATAACTGACTGGTAAATGTTGATTGTAGTATTGCCTCACCAGCCCACTGATCCTCATGAACAGTAACATCTGGAAAGGGGAAAGAAAGTTCTGATCATGCCACAAATTCCTTCACACTGCAGTTAACTTACCAATCATAGCAGAATATTATGTATGCCTCTCACTTGCCAAGCAGCTAGAATTCAAACAGGTTAAATGCTCTGCCTAAAGGCACAAAGTGATAAAATAGCAAATCCAAAATCTGAACCTAGTTATGCTGTCTGCAGGTAAAATAACAAAATTCCTTCTTTATATTCAAACAATATCAGTATGGAAGCTCACTGCTCCACAGGGAACGGTTTAATGGCTTTTGTTTACATAAGGCAAATGTTATAATGTATATTTCTGATAAATTAAAAGTAAATCTTTTAGGGTCAGGAGACAAGATAGTGTCTCTAAAGCAGTAGTGCCTGTAAGAGTAAATAACATTCAGTATGCATTTACCCCTTTTGCTATAAACATATATGAATATACTACAAGGCATTCGTAAACGACTGATAATTCTTCCCCACATAGCATGCTAATCCTCTTCTATAGGTGTTAAAACTGAAAGATTTTTGAGGTCAGGAACACTTTCCAAAGAGAAAAAGAGAGCTGTACAATCTATAATGAATAGAGAAGAATCATTTGGTGGAACTAAACATACCAAAAGGTAGAGACAATTTTAAGTAGAGCAAAAACGTAAGTCAGAGACAGAGACAGATTGATCCCCGGCAGTACGTAATCAGTGTATAAAATGTTAGAGGTATAAAGATATCCTAACAACTACAAAATAATTTGGAGATAATATGAAAGAACAAGGATGTGTAAATTCCAAGTAATTACTTCCAAATTTATATCCCAGACCCTCTCTTCAGCTTCAAACCCATTTACTCATTTATCCACAACTGCCTAATGGACATTCCTGACTGGATATTCTAATGGATCCCCAAACTCAGCATTGCTCAAACCTGCTTCTCTTCTCCTATTACCCATCTCCTTTGTTGGCACTGTGCTGCTAGCCAAGTAAACTAAAAAGTGAAGTCATCCTCAACTTCTACCTCTCCCTTCCCACCTTTGTCTCCGACCCCCAACCTGTTGACTCTGTCTCTTAGATCTGCCCTGCCACTGCTACTGTTTTACATCATACATTCCTCTCCCTCCTAACAGGTCCCCTTCCCACCTCCAATCCATGTCTCACAATGCTAATGAGTGATTTATCAAGAACATTAATGTGATCTGTTGACTTGCTTAAAAAACACTCAGTGGCTCCCCGCCGCCTGGCCAGGAATAGCTAGCACAGCTTTCAAGACTTCTCATGATCTGACATTCGGGATGCCTGCTCTTCAGAAAGGAACAAATAAGAAATTTCAAGGAGAGCCTTCCGAAAACTAGACTGTAAAACCTATGTTCGATTAGTGACATGTTAATTACTGGTGATAGGGTGGAGGGGAATTGACAGCCCAGCCCTGGTCTCCTGGTCCTCTTTTGCCGACTCACTGATAGGCCCCACCTCCTCTTCTGTTTGTTCCTTAAGCACTGTGGTTTCCCACAGTGAAGTTCCAGGTCCTCATCTCTTCTAACTCTAGTCAGTCGTCTCCCTTAGACAATCCTTATTTACAGCATCTCTTCATTCTATTGCTAAAAGTATAATAGTAAAATGTCAATTGTATTACTGAGTGGAACATGATCTGGAATATAGAATTTTTCAGTTTTGGGATATATATCAGTAGGTAGTATGAGCTATCCAACATAGAAATATAATAATGTACAATTGGGTGCTATTAATTAAAATGGAATTTCACCCACAGATTTCTGTGTAAATATAATTTCACTACTTAATTAGGACAATGGAAAAGTACAGATTTCTCTTTTTTCCACAAAGTTTTCATCTGTTCCACACAAACAAAAGAAACTTATTCAGAAATAGATGAACTAGATATTTTTTTCCTAACGAAATAAGGCAAAACAGGAAGAAAAAACCCTGATATTTTAAAAAAGGTGCTCATAGAAATAATCTAAATATCCTATAATAGGAAAATGGTTAAGTAAACTGTGTTAAAGTCACATGATAGAATGTTTCCCAGTTGTTAACAACTATATGGACACTAGGAAAAAATACAGAGATGGCGGGGTTGAGTTGCCATCTGCCAGGAAAAGGCCTTCTGTGAGGCTCACACAGTGACAGCAATTGCCTTGGTAAAATGACCATGGTCCAGGGTCCAGCCCTCTCTTTATCGTTATTGTCTGGAGAACCTGGTTTTGTCAGCACTCTAAAAATAGATTTCAGGTCTGGAACATAAGACAGGTTAATGAGACAAACAAAAAAACCAGAACACAATTTTTTTTAATTTAAAATGAGGCATTAATTGCCATAGAAACAATACTTGCAGCCTACTCTCACCTTGTAGGCATTTTTATACCTGGGAAGCCAAACCACAAGCAAAGGGCTGCTCAGTGAGCACTGAATCAGAACAGAGGGAGTTAGATGAATTGACTCAACAACAAGTAAGATCATACTGCCAGTGGGACAAGACTGTGCTAAGCCTGGCAGTTATAATCCCATGTTCATCTCTATTAGAGACTGCACCTGACAACCTTGCATGAATAACAACGTATAGGAGCCAAAGTTCTCATTCCCCCAGCAAACCATTCGATAGGAACTACCAATGACTGGCTTGGAGTTTTCTTTTTCTAAGCTTCTAAGGCTGACCTACATCTCTTCTCTATCACATTCTTTCTTTACATACGTTATTAAGCTTCATCAACTTTCTCCTGGTCTGGGATTCATCCTTAAAATAACTGGTACCCCTGCTCTAATACACTGTGTATTGATTTTAAATCAACAAAGGACATGAAACAAAATATTAATTTCTTACATCAGGTGAAAACGCAGGATAAAAAGTGTATGTTCTTTATAATTACAACTATATACTAAGAGTACGGATTCTGGGGTCTAGGTGAAATCCTGGCTTTGCCACTTCCTAGATGCATGACATTGAGCAAGTCACTTTACTTCTCTGGGTCTCAGTTTCCTCACACTGAAAAGTGGGGAGAATAACCAGTACCTTCCTCATAAAGTTGTTATAACGAGTTGATACATATGTAAAGTCTGTAAACAGGGTGTGACAGAAAGTAAGTTCCCAATAAATATCAGCTATTACATATGTATGTACATACATTTTAAGTGGTATAGAGAAGATAACTGGAAGGTAACACTCCAAAACTCTACTGGTGGTTGTATGACGTTGGTATAATATCAGCAGTTTTTCTTTTTCATAATTCCAGATGTGATTAATATAATTTTAATAATTAAAAAACAAGTAGAAATTCTATATCTCTTCCCTCAATAAGAATGTAATGTGCACAGCATTATTAGGGATTAAGTAAAGTAGTAGAAACAGTGTCCTTTCATCATAAGACTGCTAATATAGTTAAAGAAAAGGGTTAAAAATAAGAATACATAGACAAAACCATAAGAAAACAAAGGAAGCGCCTGATGAGATGCCCTGAATGCTAACGCAGTGAATGAATTAACAAGAAGGAAGGCTTCTTAAAGAGAAGACAAGTGGAAAGGAGGGACAGAACTAACATGGCTAGAACAAAGGCCCAGAACTGGCAACACACAGGACACTGGGCTATGGTGAGGGGACCAACAGATGCAAGAAAGGGACCAATCACGCTGGAGCCCAGAGAGGCGGATGGTAAAGAGAGAGTCCTCAAAGGCTTAAAGTGGGAGGAAGAAAAAGCCTACAGCTTTATAAAATAAACTACCACTATAGCATGATGACCTTACCTGTAAGTAAAATTATGTCGCCAAGAAACACTGTAAATGCCCAAAATGCTGCAGTCCTCCACAGAAAAACCTTCTTCTTAATTTCTGATTGGTCAATTACCAGAATTGTTGCTAAAGGCACTTTAGAGCCAGAATTTGGTCCAGATTTTCTATTTATTTCTTTCACATGACATGGAGATAACACCATAACTAAACAATTATACTTCTGACTTCTAGAATCACAATTTTTTATTAATGATGTTGTTTTAATACCCTTAAATTTAGACACTTTCCTCTGGCCTATTGCTACAGGAGGATCTCTTGCATTAGAAAGCAACTTAATTTTCTTAGAGACTTGGAGAACTCTAGACAGGGCTTTAGAATGGCCCAGTTTATCTTCAGAGGTCCCGCTTCTTTTAACAGAACTTTTGTGGAAGGTGTTTCGTTGGGAACACAGTATTCCCGAGCTACATGACTCGATACATATCTCATTTGGTGGTAGTTTATCTTCAAAACTGAACAGTTCTTGAGATCCTGTATTTTCTTCAAGACCTTTATCAGAGTTTACGTGAATGTGGCTACTTTTTGCTTCAGGACAAACAGGACTAAAAAGTTCAAGGGAATATGCTTGGTTTTGTCCACTTTCATATCCTTCTGCAAAATCATCATTAGGCTGAATCAAATTATCTTCAGTTATTCTTATTTCCTCATGAATTGCCTTTGGTTCAATCTCCATGTTTACAGTCCCTTTATTGATAGAATTCTGCTCTTTATACTTCCTTTGAGCTAAAAAAGCAACCTGGCTAGAGGTCATTACACTGAGAAATTCAGTGTCAGTAGATATTTTAAGGTCTGAGTCCTTCCTAACTTTTCCTTCAGATCTTGGCTTATCTACTGTATTAAAGGAA
The DNA here is from genome assembly GCA_031878705.1 of Tapirus indicus. Lineage (NCBI taxonomy): Eukaryota > Metazoa > Chordata > Mammalia > Perissodactyla > Tapiridae > Tapirus > Tapirus indicus. Next base: position 81,956,998 of record CM062921.1, read on the forward strand.
AAGAATTCCCAACACTGGTTTTGTATTTCATGATGTTCTGTTGGGACACACTTTGTTTCAGTAGCTCCTGGCCCTATATTAATCTGTTCAGTACTACAGACCAAATCCAATATAGCTGCACACTTATGATCTAACTGAAGCGAATTTTTTGGAAAGTCTTGCCCACATATATTTGACTGATCTTTATGCTGTTCATCTGTGATTTTCTTATTTTCACTGAAAAGCTTTTGATATTTTTCTTCTTCAGTTAAATGCTGAACTCTGCCCGTAAACCCACATATTTGTACATCAGAGTTAGTTATATCACTCATCCCTAAGGGGTGAATCTTCTGAGATTTTATAGTCTCTGTTTCAGAAATACAATGTATAAAGTTATCTTTCACATGAACAGATCTATTCACAGAGTTTGCTAAAAAATGACCATTAAGAAGATCTGGAGGGCGAATAGCTTCTAGGACTTGACAGTCTTCAAGATTTTTGTGCTTGCATTTTTCATCCTCCACATGTAAAGAATGTTGATTGAATAAAAGCTGAATGGTTTTCCAAGGGTCAGCAGTGGATACTAAAGAAGCTGGGTCCTGTGAGACTGTCATTTTCAATGGACCAACTGGAGCACCCCAAAAAATGTGGACTTGAGATCCTCCACTCATGGTTTCTGAAAAAAATGAAAAATTTAAAATGAGCATTTTGTCAGTAGATGTTTATATATTGATATTAACTTAATAATGTACTAAAAGCAAATGTAATATAAATTATGAATCAAAAACATAATTAATAGAGGTGATTTATTTTGGTACTCCATTTAATTATAAAATTCATAAATATACAAGAAATCATAAGGAGAAATCAAAATATCCTCAAAAAATCCTCACGTAAAGACTCTCTTTAAGGGAAATAAAACTAAGTATACTATCAACAAATGAATAAAGTTTTCATATGTTCATTTTTTGTGTTGCATAAACTTGTACCATTTGAATAACAAGTTAGGAAAAAGGCATTTGTTTAACTGTATTATAGTCATCTTTAAATTTCCTGTTTTATTTACTCCATAGATTATTTCAGTAAGTTTAGGGCTTCCTTCCGTCGACTGTGAACTCAAGTTCCCAAGACCAAACAAGAAGGCTCAAACCAGAAGGGAGAGAAAATTAAAAAACTGAGGCTCTCTTCAAAATGTGCAAGCGACTGTATTATGTATCTGCACTCCAATCTGTTAGTACAATCAATAATTGCTTCTATATTTTTTAATCTTCTCTAAAATACAAATATAAAGATTAAGAATAGTCATTTTTAATATATGGATAAAAGAAACTCCTTATAATTTAAACTTTTTTTCATTAACTGTGGCACCTGATATAAGTAAGCATCAAATTTACTGAGATAAAAATAAAGAATCATACCACTATATACTTGATAATAACTGACTTTCAAAAAGTATTTATTAGATAGGTCTATTCCTAGAGTTTGCCGAAAACTTTTTTTTTTTTTAGTGAGGAAGATTAGCCCTGAGCTAACATCAGTTGCCAATCCTCCTCTTTTTGCTGAGGAAGACTAGCCCTGGTCTAACATCCGTGCCCATCTTCCTCTACCTTATATGGGACGCAGCCACAGTCTGTGCCCGAGATCTGAACCTGCAAACCTCGGGCTGCCAAAGCGGAATAAGCAAACTTAACCGCTAGGCCACCAGGCCGACCCCCCTGAAAACTTTTTTACAGTGCTACAGGGACAAAAAGACAGATAAGGTTCTTGGCCTAACAGAAGCCTGTCAGCCTAGTTTTAAAAAACAAAAAGGAGAGAAAAATAGTGAATGTAAACTAATAGTTTCAAAATACATAATGTACTAAATACTATAAGCTATAAAGGGGAAACAATAATCTAGGGAAGAATGCTACCACAGAAGGCGAGCATTGTGGCTAAGAGCATTTAAACAAAAGAAACAGCATCTGTTAAAGGCAGAGTTATGAAAGACCATGGTATGACTAAGGACTTTTGATTACAGTAGAGTCCTTTGTAAAAAGGTAAGAAGGTTTCGAATCATGAAAAGTCCACATGGAAGTATCGGAAGTGGGGCGGTATATAGGAAAGGAGGAACAAGCCAAGAAATGACAGCTATAACCCCCAGTGATTCTTATCATTCCAGGAAGATTTGCTCATTATCACCTCTTCCAAATCGAATAACCTATCCAATTACAATTCTTATAATTTCAATAGCAATGGGGATGATCCTTCCAATACCCTAGCCTCTTGGTTCCTTGACCTCCTCTTCTCCACTGATTTTATTTTCCACATTACATCAGTTATCCATTCTCATAATCATACACCCTACCATTATCTATAACTGCACACAACCTTCCCTAATTTCAATTTTAAGCTTTCAACTCTCTGACTACTTTCTCCTTTCTTCCAACTTACTCCCTCTGGATGCACAACTCCAACAATTCTCTGACCACATGGGACCTACCGTGAAAGTACTGATCATACTACGTTTTTGTAGCCTCACTCTTGACTTCCCTCCTTAACCAGCTTAGATTCCATGGTCCATTAGTATAATCACTCTCTCTTATACCTCTCTAATTCTACTGCTCTCCTCTCCAAGGTATCTGCCCAAAACTCAAACACTGGTTGAACCAGCATCTACTCTGCACCTGTAGTCCAATGGCCGGAAGTAACTAGGAAAACAAAACAACACAATCATCTAAAAACTAGTCTCATTTTAAGTTCATTACCACAAACCTCAAGGTGGTACCTAGCAATTCTATATTTCCCTATCCATCCACTCTACAAGATAACTCTTTTATACCTTTTCACTGTTTAAATCACTACCATCTCCTCTCCATCCTCAAGTGCAGTTGGTGACTATGCTACCATTTCCACTTTCAAGCTCTCAACAACATATCTACCAACCCACCTCGATTATACCCATCTACCTTGCCTACCTTTCTGTTACTATGGATGAACTGTCCACACTTCTGTGAAAAAGGCCATCCCTTTCTCACTTAGACATTAGATCTTATTCCCTCTTTCCTACTCAGGCTTCAACAATTCTCCCCTTCTCTCGTACATCATTGATTTTTCTCTCTGTACTGGAGCATCTCCATCAATATACAAACATGCTGTTCTTTTTTCTCATGCTGTTATTCCTCACCTCCTATCACCCTCCACCTATTGCACCATTTTTCTGCTCCCCCCCACAACAAAATTCCTTGAAAGAATTGTCTGTACTCCCTCTGCTCCTGTTGTCTCTTAAACCCACTCCGGTCAAGCTTTGGTCAAAACCACGCCACTGAGACAGCATTTCAAGGTCTCTAATAACCTCCACATTGCCCTCAGTCAACCCTCCATTTTCAGCTTACTCAGCTTATCAGCAGCATTTGCCACTGCTGATCACTCCTTCCCTCTTGAAACACTCTTATTTGGCTTTAGGGTTACCACATCCTCTTGATTCCTGTTCTACCTCATACTACCTCACCAGTTGCTCCTTTTCAGCCTCCTCTGCTAGCTCCTCCTCATCTCAACGTCTTGCTGAAGGGCCCAGTACTTGGCTCTCTCTGTACTCACTCTCTAGATGATTTCATTCAGTCTCAGGGCTCTAACTATCTTCTATCCACTAATGACTACCACATGTATATCTCCATCACAACCTCTCCTCTCAACCCCTGAATCCTTATCCAACTTTCTACTTACGCCTCCTTACCACAAAATGTCTAACAGGCATCTCTGCAGAAATGAGTTAACATAGCAGGCCTGAGACTACTGTCCTTAAAAAGGCCTGCTTATAAGGTGGGCCCTTGGCTGGAATATGTGATTTATATTTCACAAGGGTTCCCACTATTCCTTGATAAGAATGGCTCACTGTACCTAAACTATCTATGTAAATAATGTTATGATAAACATTTGTTTTCCTTCTGAGAGACTGGAATTTTGGTATGTGCTAGGCAGAGGGAGGCCAAGTGACCAGGACTCCTTAAAGAAATGGCTGATTCCAGGTCTGGGGCAAGAAATGTATATGGTGAACCTGAAATATCTCATCATACCAGAAAGCAAGAAAACTATTAAAGACTACAGGGATTGTATCAAAAGAACTCAGGAGCCAACTTAAAGAGGCTCCCACTAGCCAAAATTGGGCAATCTGAGCCTCAATAAGGATGATTACTGTAATGGATTGGAACACATCAAATATGTGTAAATCCATAAATTCATAAAGATAACTAAAACAAACTCATTCAATGATCACCTTTGGAGAATACTGGATGACTAAACAATTGTTTTAAAAGTTGGTGAATGAAAGGAAAGAAAATTTACCCTGTCTTTCTTTACTTACAGTATCTCAGGAAGACTACCTATTTGATGAGAGAAAATCTCTCTTTATAGAGATATTCTGCTAATAAATAACAACAATAGGAATGATAGAATAGCACCATTTTGCAGCTGCTAATGAATTAGTGGATTTCCTAGGCAGTGATCATGAATAGCTGCTAACACCACAAGGTAGGTGTTGTAAGGGAGAATGGAGAGAATCTGTAGATGAGACCAATTAACAATGTATGAACCTTATTTAGGTCCTGCTTTGAAGACACAAGTGTAAAAATATTATAAGACAATTGGGGAAACTAAAACATAACTGATATTTTATAACATAAAGGGATTACTGCTATTTTTTAGTGTAATAATGTTACTGAGACTCTATGAAAAACCTATGTGCTGGAGATGCATAATGAGCTCTTGCAGATAAAATGGTGTGACGTCTCAGATTTCTTTAGAACTCTGGTAAGGGAAAAGGAGTGAGGGTGTAGAGGAAACAAGATGGGCCACATGTTGATGATTGTTGATGCAGGGTGATGCAACACAGAAAGGTTCACTCCACTCATCTCTCTACTTTTGCACATGTTTTAAATATCCTATAGTACAAGTCTTCTTTTTTGTTGCACTTTTTAAGAAATACTATTTCATACCCACAGGACTGGGAAAAGATTTAAGCAGTATAATAATACCCAGGATTGGGGAATTCTTACACTTCTGGTAGAACAGTAAATCAGCATACCACTTTGAAGAATAATTTGGTAAAGCTGAGGATGCACATACCACACAACCAAATGTTCCCACTTCCAAGTTTCTGCCCTGGAGAACTCTTGTACATATATACACAAGAAAACATGTGAGAGAACGATCATGGGAGACTTTGTAAGCAAAAAAATTAGAACCTAAAAGTCCACAAATAGGAGAATGGATAAATCATGGAATATCCTGAGAAAGATGACTATATGGCAGCAAAAACAAATGACCAAGAGTTACATGTCAACTGGGATACCTCTTACATAGTTTTAAATGAAAGAAGCAATTTGAAGAATATATAACTCATGATATCAATATATTGAGTTTTTAAATATGCCTGAGAGTAAAACACCAAATTCAGGATTGTGGCTGCCTCTGAGAGGAAGAAAGGGGGAGGTGATAGGCAAAGGGGACACAAAGCTTCAACTGTACTGAACATGTTTAATTTTCTGTCACTGGGTGTGGCTACAGAGCTGTTCCTTATACTGTTCAGAAATATTTTATAATATAAAAATATCCCAGAAAGAAAGACACTGAGAAGCAAGACTAAAGATAAGTTTTTAAGATTTCTATATTTTAAAAACTTTATTGTGATGAATAATGAATGTGTATTATTTCCATAAAAATCAAATCTTTTTTGTTTGGTAATTCAGGCTTTTCTTTTACAATCTTCAAAGTGAGTATGTTGTTCCAATAGTTATAAAACAATGGACCTAAATCTAACATTGCAGAATAAGAGTTGAGAACAATGATGGCAGCTGTTAATGTATTAGCGGCTAAAACAAAGATATACCACAATTTTCAAAACATAGTTTATAATCGTGAATTATTACTAAGGAAACAAAATTACAGTAAGTTTAAGTGTCAAGTTTTGACCCAGAACAAATCAGAGTACTAAGCATCACTAATTACTATAACCACGTATCCCACGCTCATCTAATCCTCATAGAAAGAATAACCAGCATAAGGAATAACTGGTATATTAGATCTAATTGACGTTTTACTATTTATATGTCATTATCCAATTTGCCACTAGGGGGCAAAAACAACAAAAAACTTCAAAAGACATCAAAACCAAGTGGAAGAGGGAGAAATACACTATCCTGACATGTGGGTGGGAATACCTATACATATTCGAATCAAATGCATAAAATTATTGTGATAACAAATTCCCCTCACTCGAATCTTTGGGTTTCTCTCCAATGGTTTTTCCCCTTTAGCATAAAATCTTTAAAAACAAAACAGAAAAACTTCTATGTTGTTTCTTCTATGTTCTCACTTCCCATTTATTCTTCAACCCACTTAAAAATTGCTCTTACTCCAATTTTTTGGCTATAATGCCTTTTACTATAGAAACCAATGACCTTTAATAGTCAAATCCAAAGGTCAGTTTTCAATTCTTATCTTACTGCCATTTGAAACTGTTTATGAATCCCTCTTTCCTGAAACATTCTACTTTTTTTGATTCTGTGAGACCATCAAATTGGAATATTTTTGTGCTTAAAAGACAGAGAATTATTGGTTTATTTATTCAATCATTCATGTAACAAATATTCAATACTATGCACCAGGTATTATGCTACTAGGAATTCAGCAATAATAACGTGGAGCTTTAAGGTGCTTAGAGTCTAATGGGAGAGATAAAATGACAATTATAAGATAGTGATATTGAGCTACCACAGAATTAAACGCAGAGGTGTCTCTAGAGGGGAGAAGCCTGGGGCAACTCAACCAAAGTAGGACTGCCCATTAACTGCATTTTTCACAGGCTGTTTGGACTACAGCTAGTGACAAAATTTTGAAACTGAATTTAAATAATATTCAGAAAAAAGGAGTTCAAATCAGCCCCCGAGTCATCCCTACCCCGACCCCAGCACAGGAGCCAGGAAAGCAGCCTGAGTTGCCTTACCCAAGGGCAGACCTGCTCTAGGGAATCTCCAAAAGGCTGAGACACTTCTGCACTGCTTCTGGGTCCTCACTTCACATTTCCTCCTAAACATCCTGCAAGCTGACTTCTATTTCCTGTCTCTACTAAGACAACAGTGAAGTCCAAATTGTCACAGAAGTACTCACAGTACTTTACCACTCCAACTGTGGAACTCCCTTTCCTTCATTTCTAGAACACTGCTCTTTCCTAACTAGTTCTTCCACCTCTCCAATTTTTCTTTCTCTATCTCATCTCTCTTGGGCCATCTCTTCTTTTCATTCCACATGACTCTGCAGAATTTCATCAAATCCCATCCATTTAACCACTAAAGATCCAATTATGCTTTATCAATCTATACTGAACCAACTACTCTCCCTACCATCAGATTACACTTCTAGCATCACTATATTTGACACAGTCACAGTACCTAAAAAAAGCCATGTTCTATTTAGCCTCTTTCTTGAAGGGAAAATCTGACTAAATGACCCTATCTCCAGACTAGATTATATAGGCCTTGGATTCAAGTTTGGCATGGTTTATGGTTATGAGCCCGTGAGGCCGCAGATCCCTGAGATGCAGAGCCCTACTTGCCCTCTAGGCAGGGGAAGACAGTGAAGCACACAGCGGGACACTAAGCAGTCGTGCGAGTTCAGAGACGAGCTCCCAGGACAAGAGTTGTCTGAAACAAGTCAAAGTTCTGTTAACCACAGGTCATTTGTATATAATAATTACTTCAGTACACATTCACTTATTTGTCTAAATATATACGCCTGTAATTGTGGGACTCCTCCCCCACAAAAAAATTGACTAGAAAGTATGGTATTGTTAATTCAAAAAAAGAGTAATGTTTTAAAAAGTCTTTATCCCAAAGGCTGCTGCTACTAAATCTTCTAATTTACAAGTATAGCACTTGGGAGTGTGTGAGCAGGGGGATGGGATGTGGTGATTACAGCAAAATTACACAGACTAAAGAGTTAAGTTATGGACAAGTGATAAATTTCAATGATTCTAGGCTATGTTTTGGGTGTACTTAGAGGGTTAAAGCTCATTAAGATACCAGATGAAACTTGCAAGTACATATCCATTACCGTAGTTAATAATTACACAATTTCTCAATCTGGAGAAGGCCAGTTCAGTCAGAAAGACCAATACGACCATAATCCTTTATCTTTAGAGTGGTCAGAGTCTGATGAATGGGTCAAAGATTTATAAAACAGGGTGAACTGTATCAGCAGGTTTTGTCTTTGCAGAACACTGCAACTAAAAATGTTTATTACAAAACATATGTGGTTAAAAGAGAGTGCTTTCTCCATCTTATTACCAACCTAAAAAACTCACTATTATAATGCCTTTCCAGGTCTGTTTTATGAAAAACACTAAGTGTCATCAAGTTACTCAATAGCTTCGAATGATAAAATGAAGAGGCTGCATAGGATTGGAATTAAAAGCAGAGGTTTTGAAGTAAGCTAGATATGGGTTAAAACCCTACTCTGCAACTTACTAAAAATGTAAACTTGAAATTGTTGAAGCTAGGTGATAGTTATATGGGATTCACTATACTATTCCTTCTATTTCTATACATATATGAAAAAATCCATAATAAAAAATTAAATTTCTTTATATGTCAAATAAGAACTAAGTTTCTTTATCTGTCAGATGAGAATGTCATCAATCTCTATCTTACAGTGTTGTGAGATGGGCACAGAGCACTTACTCAGTAAGGGTTAGAGTCTTCAACCTCGGAAACTCTACACACATACTTGGTGACACAAATGAAAACCAACCCATTATATTTCCTTCAAGGTTTTGTTTTTAATGTGTATATTTAACAAAGTTGCAACCAAAAAATTGAATAATTTTGTATTCTGTGTCAATCTATATATGGCTACCCTTTTATGTCAATCTATAATCTTCCTAATCATTTTTACTACTAGCCTAACAGTTTAATGATGAATCTAATTTCATTAATCATTACTCTCTAATTCATTAATTTGTTTCTAACTTGTCACTATTACAGCCATTGCTGCAATAAATGATTTGGGGCATTTAGCATTACTTTTCAATTATTTTCTTGTGATAAACTCCCAGGTATGGAATTATTGGGTCAAAGATATGTACCTTGTTATGGCTCTTAATATTTATTATCATGTCGTTTGCAAAGCAACTGGACAATTTATAACGACACAAACAAAGGCTGAGAGTTCCAGTCTTACCACAACTTTGTTAGCATCTTAAAAAGTAATTTCACTAGTAAGGGTACAAAGATACTTTACTGTTGTTTCATTTGCATTTCCCTAGTTATTTCCAAATTGAAAAAACAGTAAATTAAATTCGGATTAATATCCTTAATATATGAGGAGTATGCAAGCATGTGCACATACAGACACACAAAGTAACAGAAAAATGAGTTAAGAAGATAAGCAGGTATATACCACAGAAAAAAATAACATGGTTAAATACGCTAAAAATATTCATGCTTCTAATAAAATGAAAGAAAAATTTGGAAATTAATGAGAAAACATTTCTACCTAGCAAACTAGCAAAGATTCATTACAAAGATACAAGGGGGCAGGAATGACTCATACTGATAGGAGTTAACTAGTAAAACCTTCCTGGAGGGCAATACGGCAATGTATGTCGAAAGTCTTACAATTCTGCAACCTGTTGGCCCTACAATTATACTTTCAGGAATTTAACCTAAAGGGAGAAACATCATATACACTCTCAGAGATTTAGCTACAAGGATGTTCACAGCAGTGCTGTGTATAATGTTAGAAAAGTACGGAAAATATGCATCGACTGAGGTCTGGTTAAATAAATTATGGCAGATCCATACAAAAGCAAACTGTATACAGCCATTTAAAATCACAAATATATGATATCATACAAAAATTTTTCTTCAATATACTGATATGTAAAACAATGAGACTATAGGAAATTATATATGGAAAGATTTTAATTTATATTTAAAAAAAATAGTATTCTGTTTACCACTATTTACCTTGAAGTTAGAAACCATTTCTTCTCCCACATAAAAAAAATATGTGTTCTCCATAGTAACTGATAAAAGGGGTGGTAAAAAAGAAATAGTTCTTTTATTCTTTAACCTCATTTAATCAACCCAATGTATTTTAATTCATTGGGCTAAGAAATAACAGTGAGTACTAATAATCCATGTACTAGTCATGCTGAATTCTTTATTCTTAAGAATTACTAATAGTTACTAAATGCTAGTATCTTAATCTCCTATTTAAAATGATAGAACATTGCCACATTTTATGTGATTTATGGAAGGATATAAGATACATTATTTGTCCCTCAAGAACAAAAGCAATTGAAGTTTAAAGCTATTACTCATTCTTGTATCTGAAGTAACAGCTTCTAAAACAAACCTACGAGCAGATAATAGATTTCTTAAATCTCCTTGCATAAGTTCTGATTTCCTCTGCAATAGTCTGGTTTTCAAGTGAGAAATCTGAAATCATGTCCTATCACCACCCGAGATGCCCTAGGGTTAGTGCAGTGCAGGGAGCCTCTTAGTCCTGCCTGCAATACAGTGGGAATTTCTCCCACGCACTCCCTGTTCCAGGCATTTGCCCTCTCCCAGTAAAGTCCAAGCATTTAAACAGGAAGTGAACTTTACTGTAGCTGCTTTTTTTGCCTTAAGAATAGGGTGATTACACATTCTGATTTGCCCAGAACAGTCCAAGTTTAAGCATGCTATCCCCGGGTCTTGTTTACTCAGCTTCCCTTTTCACTCTTAAAAGTGTCTCCGTTTGGAGATAAATTATATAGTCACCCTAGTTAAGAACCATATAAATACATGAATAAATGTTCTATTAGTGAAGAGTATGCCTCCTGACACACTTTATCCAAAACATTATAAAAATAGAAACAACTTAAGAGGTAAAGGGAAACATTCTGTTCAGTCTTCCTGTAAAAATCTTTAAATAACAATGAAATACTAATTGAAATAAGGTTGAATTGTACCTAAAAATTATAATATGCATTTGAGAATCTCAAGACAGACATAAATAAATGAGGTAGAAAAGAGAATTAACCTGTTTGGCAACTAAGGGGAAAAATCAGAGTCTGGCTGTCAGGTTCCGAGTAATAAAGCTGCAGACAACAGTATAAAACTTTTTGGATCCAGTCTTCCTAGAAAATGTTTCAATTTGTCCAGGGCTCACCCTTTCTAAGGAAGGTCAAAGGAGAAATCCTAAAGGATCACACGTCACTTTCCCCTCCCTCACACCATGTATTATCAAAAGGACTGAACTTTAAGACTAGTAATCATGACCTCATAAGCATAAGGTGGGGCCTAGGGTCTGCCTGTCAACCCCTGTACTTGCTCTCATCTCCATCCACCCCCTAAAAAAGATGAAAAACAAAACAAACAAAATCAAGAAAAAAAAATTTGCTACTTAAGCCCTGATATTCCTTTGCAAAAAGTCATACTAATCTCAGCAAATGGCAACTCCCTTCTTCCAGTTCCTCAGGCCAAAAATCTTGGTGTCCTCACTGATTGCTCTCTTTTTCCCACACTTCCAATTTGTCATCAAACCCTTTTAGCCCTACCTTTAAAATTGATTCAGAATTTGACCACTTTTCTCCACCTTCACCTGCTACAGCCCTGGTTCAAATCACCGTCCTCTGCACTATTTGCCATAGCCTCCTGATTGGTTTCACTTCTTCCCCGCCTCCACCTCAGAAAACTGAGGTTTACAAGTTAAGAACTTGCCCCAGGTCACACAGCCTGTAGGCAGAGGAGCCAGGACTGGAATGCAGGAAATCAACCGGCAGAGCCTAAATTCTTAGCTAGGTACTGTATCACACAGCCTCTCTGATTTTTCATCTGCACAACTGTGGAGCTAGAGTCCAAGCTAGAACCCTGCCACTGAGTCATATGAAACATACTTACACAGCACTGACTTCTCTAGAGATGTATGAAAAGAACAAAACTCCAATACAAAGGAACTTCATTACCAAAGAATTCCAATTAGAAAGTTCTCTATAAACTTAATAATAAGGTGAATAAGAAATAGCTTTTAAGAGGACGTCTCTCTCCTTTAATCCCTTACTTCCTTCACATCTGACACATTCTCTCTTCTTCCCTCCTTTCCCCTCCCTCCTTCCCTCCCTTCTTTCTCTCTCTGTCCCCCTCTCTCTCTTTATTAATGATCTAGCAATGGGATGCTAAGCTTCCAAAAAATTAAATATTTAAATTTAAAAACCTGTTGCTCAGCAAGTTAAAATAAGAAGTAAATGTAACAAACTACAGATGACAGTGCTACCTCCCTGACCGAAACCTTACCACTTTCTCCCTTTCCCCTTTAATACTCCAAAGTATATGTCGGCCCCTTTGTACATTTGCTGCTCCCTCAGCCTTAAACATTCTTCCCCTAGACTCTTATTTACTACTTTTTTTAAATCTTAAGTATTATTAAAGATTCAATAGTAGGCACAGGTCTTAAGAGTTCTATTCAATGACTACCGACAACTGTCTACACCCATGTAACCGTCACTCAAAACAAGATACAGAACATTTCCCCAGACCTCAGGAAGTTCTCTTCTGTCCCTTTTTAGTTTCCCTCCCTCTCCAACCCACAATTATTTTCTATTTCTTTCCTTTTTTTTTTTTTTGGTGAGGAAGATTGGCCCTGGCCCTGGGCTAACATCTGTCGCCAATCTTCTTCTTTTTGCTGAGGAAGATTAGCCCTGAGCTAACACCTGTGACCATCTTCCTCTATTTTTGTATATGGGATGCTGCCACAGCATGGCCTGATGAGTGGTGTGTAGGTCTGCACCTGGGATCTGAACCTGCAAACCCTGGGCCACCAAAGCAGAGCATGCAAACTTAACCAATACACCACCAGGCTGGCCCTGATTTCCATCATTCTAGAATAGTTTTGCCTTTTCTTGGACTTCACGTAAACCATAGTATATGCTCATTAAAGTCTAGTTTCTTTTGCTTACCACAATGTTTTGAGATTCATCTGTGTTGCTGGGTGTGTCAGTTTTTGGGTACTGTGAATATACCACGGTTTGTTTATCCATTTTCTGTAGATGGACATTTCCATTGTTTCCAATTTGGGGCTATTATGAATAGGACTGCTATGAACATTCTTGAATTCACAATTTTGTGAACATATGTTTTCATTTCTCTTCATTAAATATCTAGGAGTGGAATTGCCAAATCATAGGATAGATACATGTTTAACTTCATTAGAAACTGGCAAATAGTTCTCCAAAGTAGCTGTACCATTTTGCATACCCACCAGCAATGTATGAGTTCCATTTCCATCACTTCGTCTCCAACATTTAGTATCTTCAGTCTTTCTCTTGTCAGCCATTCTAGAGGGTGTGAAATGGTATCTCCTTGTGAGTTTACTTTGCATTATTTTCCTCCTGACTAAGTGATGTTGAATACCTTTGCAAGTCTTTACTGGCTGTTAGTATATCCTCTTTTGGGAAGTCCGTTTATGTATCTTCCTCATTTTGTAACTGGGTTATTCCTCTTTTCCTCATTTTGCTACAGGGTTTTTGCAGTTCTTTATATACCCTAAATATAAGTCCTTTGACAGATAAACATGCTGGAAATTGTTTTTCCCCACTCTGTGCTTACTACTCATTTTCTTTCTTTTTTTTTTTTTTTGGTGAGGAAGACCAGCCCTGAGCTAACATCCATTGCTAATCCTCCTCTTTTTGCTGAGGAAGACTGGCCCTGGGCTAACATCGTGCCCATCTTCCTCTACTTTATATGGGACGCCGCCACAGCGTGGCTGACATGCAGTGCATCGGCGGGCGCCCGGGATCCGAACCGGCGAACCCCAGCTGCCAAGCGCGGACGAAACCGCTACGCCACCGGGCGGCCCCACTACTCATTTTCTTAATGGTATCTTTTAAAGGACAGTAATGTTCATTTAGATGAGGTCCAATGTCTCAATTTTTTATGTATCTTCTTTCTTTTAGGATCTTATCTAAGAAATATTTGACTACTCCAAGGTCATAAGGATATTCTCCTTTTTCTTCCCTAGAAGCTACAACGGTTTTAAAACACATCCACAAACTCTTTGATACTCCTCCCTTCAAGAAGTGAGGCTTAATCCCTCTACCCTTAAATGAGGGCTGGAGTGATGAATAGAATATGGTGGAAGTGATGGTATGTGACTCCCAAGATTCTGTCATAAAAGGCACTGCCACTTCCTCCTTGCGCTCACTCTTGGATCACTTGCTCTGAGGGAGCCAGACTTCTTGTTACGTGGGCACTCACTCAAGCAGCCCTATGGACAGTTTCGTGTGGTGAAAAACTGAGTCTTCTGCCAACAGCTAGTGAAGAGCTGAGACCTCTGGCCAACAGCAATGTGAAACAAGTCATCTTAGAGGAAGATTCTCCAGCCCCAGTCAAGCCTTCAGATGACTGCACTCTTGTTAACATCTTGACAACCTCATGAGAGACTCTGTACCAGAATCACCTGTCTAAGTTCCTCCTGAGTTCCTGACAGAGAGTAACTGTGGCATTAAGCCACTAAGTACTGGGAAATTTGTTATGAAGCTAGAGATAATACATAAGTTGTATAGTTTTTGCTTTTGCATTTTAGATATATGATTCATTGCAAATTAGTTTCTGTGTGTGGAGTGAGTTGAGGTGGTAGTTCATTATTTTCCATACAGACATCAAGTCAAAGCAATATTTGTCTTTCTTTTCTCCCACTGGATTGACATGGCACTTTGGTGGGAAAATGTATGAGTCTATTTCTGAGATCTCCATTATGTATCATTGATCTATTTTATTTGTCCAACTTTACACCAACACAACTGTCTTGATTACTGTAGCTTTATGGAAAATCTTGACGTCAGGAAACAAAAGGGCTCTAACTCCATCTTTTTCAAAATTATTTTGGCTATTCTTAGTCCTTTGCATTTCGATAAATTTATAGAATTAGCTTATCTATTCTTTCAAACAAAACCTACTAGGATGTAAATGAAGATTGCATTGAATCTATAAATCAATTTAGAGAGAATTCTATCTTAACAATGTTGAGTCTTTGAATCCATCAATATCACCATTTACTGAGGTCTTTTTTTTTAACTTACATTAACAGTGTTTTCTACCTTTCTGTGTTGAGAGCATATCCTTAGTTAGATTTATTTATAAGTACTTGGTGTTTTTTTCATGTTATTGGACATGATAGTTTTTATTTCCATTTTCAAATTGTTCATTGCTAGTATAGAGATCTACAAATGATTGTATACTGATTTTGCTAAATTCACTTATTATAATTGTTTTTGTAAATTCCATAAGGTTTTCTACGTACACAATCACATCACATGTAAATAAAAGTTTTGCTTCTTTTATAATTTTTATGCTTAACTATTTTCTTTTTCTTGGCTTACTATACTTTCTAGGACCACCAGTTCAATGTTGAATAGAAGGGGTAAAAGAGAAATATATACCTATATTATTGCTTTAAAATCTGTAGGCTCCATAGCTGAGGTTGGCAAATGTTTTCTATAATGGGTCAGAAAGTAAATACTTCAGGCTTCGCAGGCCATACAGTCTGTCGCAACTACTCTACACTGCAGATATAACAGGAAAGTAGTCATAAACAATATATAAACAAATGAGCATGCTATGTTCCAATAAAACAGGACAATCACCCAAATTTGAATTTCCTATTACTTTCACATATCATAAAACATGAGTCTCCTTTCGATTCCTTTTCATCCATTTCAATGTGTAAAAACCATTCTTAGGTCACAGGCCACAAGAATAGGTGATGGGCTGGATTTGACCCACAAACTGAAGTTTGCTGATCTCTGGTTTAGACCATTGATTCAAGACCCTTCTTCTTTTCCAATATAAGTATTTAATGCAATAAGTTTCCCTCCAAATACTATTTTAACTGCATTATTATTTGTATCATTTCTCCTTTGTACTATTTTTTAGCCACTACTATAGGATTTTCAATTTATATCTTTAATTTAACACAATCTTCAAATAATACACCGCTTAACCTAGTCTAAGAACCTTACAACAGCATTCTTCCATTTCCCTCCTCCCAATCTCTGGGCCATTTTTGTCATATATTTTATTTATACATGTTATAAACCCCAAAATATGCTGGACCTATTTCTGATTTATACAATTAATTATCCTTTAAAGAGATTAAAAATAATTAAAATATCTTTACTATATACCCACTTAATTGCTACTTCTGGAACTCTATGCATATGTTCACCTTTCCTGGTATCATTTTCCTTCTGACTGAAGAATTACCTTTAATACTTTTTACAGCTCAGATCTGCTGGTAATAAATTCTCTCATCTTTGTTAGTCTGAAAGAAGTCTTTATTTTTTAAAGATATTTTTACTGAGTACAGAACTCTAGGCTGACAGCTTTTATTTTTCTTTCAGTACTTGGAAGAGTTTGCTCCATTGTCTCCTGGCTTGCATAGTTTTTAATCTTACTTTTGCTCCTCTTTAAGTAATGTGTCTTTTTTTCCCTCTGGCTACTTTTAAGAACTTCTTTTTATCACCGAGTTTCAGCAATCTGATTACAATGTACCCAGGTATGATTTTATTTATGGTTATTCTACTTAGGGTTCATTGAAATTCTTGGATCTGAGGGCTTGTGGTTTTCTTCAGATTTGGACATTTTTTAGTCATTATTTCTTCAAATAATTTTTCTGTTTACCCTCTCCTTCTTTTTCAGGACTTCAATTATATATGTATTAGACAACTTGATATTGTCCCACAGGTCACTGATGTTCTATTAATTTTGTTCCAGTCTTTTTTTCTCTTTGCACTCATTTTGAATAGGTCCTACTGCTGTTTCTAAAAGTTCAATTACGTTTTCTTCTGCAGTTTCTAATCTGCTGTTAATCTCATCCAGTGGGTTTTTTTCCCCCACTTTGGATATTGTATTTTTCATCTCTAGATATTCCATTTGAATCTTTTTTTCTATCACTTATTTCTATCCTTATCATATTCATGCTTTCTTGTACCTTCTTGAACATATAGAGCACATTTATAATAGCTGTTTTAACATCCTTGTCTGATAATTCCATCATCAGAAATATTTCTGACTTAGGTCTCTTTCAATTGATTGATTTTACTCCTAGTTATGGGTCATTTTCCTGTTTTATCTGTATGCCTAGTAATCTTTTATTTGATACTGGACATTTTAATTGCTGGGTGCTGGCTTTTACTATATTCCTTTGAAGAGTGTTGGACTTAGTTTTGGCACACAGTGAGTTACTTGCCACCAATTTGATACTTTCAAAACCTGCTTTTAAGCTTCGTTAGGGTGGGTTTAGAGAGGCCTTTAGTCTATGGCTAATTTAATCCCACTCCAAGGTCTCTAGCCAATGCCCCATATATGAAACAGTCTCTCCACTATACCTAGTAGACACACAATCTACTCCCAGCACTGTGGGAGCTCCTGGAATTGTTCAACTTACTGATTTTCAGTGTGACTTTCCCCAGCACTGTGGAGTTTCATACTTTGCATGTGCACAGAGTATTCAACAAAAGATTCTAGAAGACCCTTCTATAGATCTCCAGCGATCTCTCAGTTCTATAGATCTCCATGCAGTACCCTCTGCTCCTGTTTCTACCCCACAAATTCTAGTTGCCTTAGCTTCTCCAAACTCTTCTGGACTCTGTGTGGGTTTACCTACTCTGCGCTGCAGTCTGGAAACTGCCTACATGCAGTGTGCTGGAGGACCTGCAGGGCTCGTGTCATTTATTTCCCTTCTCTCAAGGATCACCATCCTGTGCTGACTGTGGTCCAATGTATGAAAGCAATTGTTTCATATAGTTATACTTTCATACACATGTACAGTAGGAGGGCTATTTTCATAGCAGTTAATCCTGCTTTGGCAGATGTACTGTTTTTATAGTATCTCTGTGTTATTTTTAGTGGTTGCTGTAGAGATTAAAATATGCATCTTGAAGTTATTACAGTCTATCTTCAAATAAGAGTATAGTAATTCACAGTGCATGAAACTTATGACAGAATAATTCCATTTCCCTCCTTTTGAATTCTCATGGTTTTAGACTCTACTTCTGTATATGCTGCAAACCCCATACATATTAATATTTTTGTTTTGAATAGTCAATAGTCTGTGTGTATATATTTTAGGTGAAGGTACCAAAACATTTTCTCTATATTGATGCAGATACTTGCCATTCCTGGTGTTCTTCATTCTTTTCTGCAGACGCAAGGTTCCATCTGGTCATTTTTGTCTTTAGCTCATGAAACATTTTTTAGCATTTCTTGGCAGTCCAGATCAGCTAGAGAAAAATTCTTTCACTTTTTACTCTGTCTGAAAATATCTTTGTTTTGCCTTCACTTTTGTAGGTTATTTCTGCTGGATATAGAATTCTAGGTTTACAGGTTTTCTTTCAGCACTTTCACGGATGTCATTCCACTGTCTGCAAGCCTCTATTTTTTCTGGTGAGTATTTAGCCATAATTCATATTATTATTCTCATGTATTTAATGTATCTTTTATTCTTCTGTTGGTTGTAAGATCTGCTTTTTAGTTTTCAGCAGTTTGATTATGATGTGCTTAAATCTGGGATTTTTAAATTTATTTGTTGGTTTGTTTTTGTTTTGTTTTGTATTTAACCTACTTGTTGAACTTCTTAAATTTGTGAGTTGATGTCTTTCATCAGTTTTAGAAGTTCTTGACCGTTGTCTCTTCAAATATGTCTTCTGTCACATTCTCTCCTCTCTTTCTGAAACTCTAACTACACGTATGTTAGACTATTTGATATTATCCCACAGATCTGGGAACTCTTTTCTTTTTTTTGTAAGGAAGATTAGCCTTAGCTAACACAGCTGTCAATCCCCCTCTTTTTGCTGAGGAAGACTGGCCCTGAGCTAACGTCTGTGCCCAACTTCCTCTACTTTATGTGGGACGCCTGCCACAGCAAGGCCTGATAAGCAGTATGCAGGTCCATGCCCGGGATTCGAACCTGCAAACCCTGGGCCACCACAGCAAAGCAGGTGAACTTAACTACTACACCACCAGGCTGGCCCCTGAGAGCTTTTTTCTACCTCTTGTCTACTCTTCGTTCTCCTTTTTTATTAATCTGGATATGTTCTATCAACACGTCTTCACATTCACAGATCCTTTCTTCTTATATGTTGAGAAGCTGTTGAGCCCATATAATGCTTTCTTCATTTCTAATACTGTATTTTTCATTTCTAGAATTTTGATTTGGTTCTTTGGTATAGTTTCCATAACTCTGTGAAAATCCTCATCTTTTCATGCATGTTGTCCACCTTTACCATTAGATCCTCCTGCATCTTTTTTCATAGTTATCTTTAAATCCCTGTCTGATAACTCCACCATCTGGATTATTTCTGGGTCTCTCTCTACTGACTGTTTCCTCTCTTAATGTTTGGTCACACTTTCTTGTAATTTTTTAGTATAAGCCGGACATTTTGCATAAAAATACATTAGTGATTGAAGTAAGCAACATTTTCCTTCTCGAAAGAGACAAGACTCTTCTGTCAGGCCTCTAGAATGGGGTCTGAGTCAATCTCACCTGTAATTTAGCTGGGTCTGGGCTTTGATGCAGCTTTAGTTGGATTCAGTTCATCACTGGCTTCAAATATTTAGATGGAGAGAATCAGGATTTTCACTTCGGCAGGGTCTGGGATCTGAGCCCAGGTAAGATTCCAGAGATCTGCCTGTACCTCACAGCTAAGCCACCAGCCTTCAAAACAGTGGGAGTACTTTACATGTATACTGGAACTGAACAATAAAGTAAACAGATGGCAGATGATGTGAGCCAGGTTTTTCACTGTTGAAGTAGGAGTTCACAGATAAACAAGGGGAGGAGGTCAGAATGATCTATATGGTAATGAATTCAAGTTGGATACATCAGGATGAACTCATGTTTAGTTTAATATAGATATAGATGGATACATACAGATATATTTATAGATATGTGAATATACACAGATTAGTATATGCGCATATACATTTCCTGGCTCTATCAGCTGAAAGGGTCCACAAGCAACAACACCCCAGTAGCAACAAGCATATCACCTATATCTAGCACCTATATCTTGGTTTTTCCATTCTCCAATAAAATGAACCAAGGCTCCTTGAAGAAATGGCTGATTCTAGGACTGCAGCAGGAAATCTACAAGATGAACCTGGAGCATCATGTAGTGCCAAAAAGTAAGGAAGTGATCACAAACACACACACGTGTACACACACACACACACACGCTGTGGGGGTATGTCAAAGAGACATAGGAGGCAACTGAAAGAGCCCCCAGTGGCCAAAGCTGGAACAACTTCACCAAGAAAATAAATAAAGTGGTAATTGGATTATAACCTCAAGTATAAAGTAAATATCCATGAGTCCATACCGATAAAAAAAAACGATTGAATAAATGAGTAAATGAGGGAGAAGAGAGAAATCTCTTGCATAGGAGAATTCCAAATAATTTATGTAGATACTCCACCCTTGAGGAGGGGGACCATAACTACTCACTTAAGTGTAGGCCGTGCATAAGTGACTTCCTTCCAAAGAGTACAGTATGGAAAGAAAAAAAGAGTAACTTTACAATGGAGAAACTTGACAAACACTACCTCAACCAGGTGACCAAGGTCAACATCAACATTGATAAGTCATGTTGACAGTATGGCACTTAACCTTTATGGTGTTCCTCCCAAACAACCAAAACCCCAGTCTAATCATGAGAAAAACATGAGACAAATACCAATAGAGAGACATTCTACAAAATATCTGAACAATACTCCTCAAAACTGTCAAAGTCATCAAAAACAAGGTAAGTCTGAGAAACTGTCACAGCCAAAAGGAGCCTAAAGAGACATGACAACTAAATGTAATGTGGGACTCTGGAAGGGATCCTGGAACAGAAAAAGGACATTAGGTGAAAACAAAGGACATGTGGATACAGTATTGACATTAGTTAAAAATAACGTATCAATATAAAGTAGAGGAAGATGGGCACGGTTGTTAGCCCAGGGCCAATCTTCCTCAGCAAAAAGAGGAGGATTGGCAACAGACGTTAGCTCAGGGCTAATCTTCCTCACCAAAAAATAAATAAATAAATAACGTAGCAATATTAGTTCATTACTTATAACAAATGTACCATACGACTGTACATGTTAATAATAGGGGAAACTGGGTGTAGGGTACATGAGAACTCTCTGTACTATCTTGGCAATTTTTCTATAAATCTAAACTATGCCAAAAAATAAAGTTTATTTAAAAAACAAAACTCGGAGCTCTCTCTCTGCTTTAAGCATGACTGCCAGGTTTTTCATTTGCTAGAGAAGTCTCTTGGCTTTCCCATCCCACACCTTGCTTTCTGCAGCTCAGGTGATCTCTTCCAGCCCTCTTCCTCCTCCCCAGACTTCCTTTTGGAGGGCAGCTTCTCTACGCTACGTGAAGACCTGGAATGAGTTAGAGGAGTTTCCCTCACCTCTCCTGCCCTGTACCCAGCCCTTGGTGATCGAAAACACAGAGTGCCAGAGTGTGGTGTGGAGGACATCTCCAGCTCTTTCCCTGCCTTCAGGCTTCCATAAGTGAAAACCTGGGGTGCCTCCAGTGGGTTTCTCTCAGCTCTCTTGCTCTACTCCTTCACCCCTTCCAGCCCCTGCCTTCTGAGGGTGGTTGCTGTGCACTTGGAGGAAGTTCCATGTGCCCTAGGTAGGATCTCTGTCAGCTCTACTTCACTGGCCCAAGCTGGTGGCTTACTACCCCCGAGCATTCAGTGAAGAGCTGTGGGTAAGAGCTGGAGGGTGGGTGCAGACTTGCTCTTTGGTGCAAGAAGAACTGAGGCTCCTCAGGGTTCTAGCCCATCACACTAGCCCACATGTGGCCATTACAAGTCTGTTGAAAGTCTGGCTGGTTTCAACTTTACCCCCATTCATAGCAGATTCCTCTTCCTTGGGCTGTTCTATCCCAGAGCAGTCATGGGTTTCTTCCCTACTATGAAGGTTTCATTACTTTCTGGAGTTTGGTTCATTTAGGTTTCCTTGTATCCTCAGCTCTCTGATGGGTTTTTAAAAATTCCTATTTGGCTTCTATTGGTTTTCAGGTTGAGAATTTCGACATCTTGTAACTTTGAACATCTAAAGAGGACGCAGGATTCTTTCCCGAGACCTTTGATGGTTCACTCCCTCAGTACATTAAGGTCTCTGCTCAAATATCACCTCTTCAAAGAGGCCTTCCCTGATCACCCTATCTAAAAAGTCTCACCAGATCTGGCAAATCCATAGAGACAGAAAGCAGGTTAGTGGTTGCCAGGGGCTGGGGGAAAGGAGGAATAGGGAGTGATATGGGGTTTCTTTTAGGCACGATAAAAAGGTTCTGGAATTAGATAGTGGTGATGGTTGCTTGACACTGTGAATGTACTTAATGCTACTGAATTGTATACTTTAAAATGGTTAACAAATTTTATGTGTATTTTACTACAATAAAAAATGAATAGATAAATAAATGCTTAAACAAAAAAATATCTAGAAATAGGTTCTGGGTAAAGATGGAAGATCAAACATACATATTTAATTTCATTCCTTCCCAAAATTGTGCTAAAATACTAATAAGTTATTTTTAAGGCATAAACAAAAGTTTGAAAGCTGGAAACCAGATGGACCAGTGGTAAATAACAGCAGATCCAAGAAAACCAAGAATCCTAAATCGGGAATGTGGAAAACCAAAAAACAACCTGCCTTAGTGCACATAATTCTCAAAAGGCTCAGGAACGAGTAACAGATGGTACCTCTAGAAATAGGGGTGAAGGGAGCACGAAAGAAGAAAGGTTGGTTGAAAGCTCTTTAAGAAACGGCTTAATCTTTCAATGCCTTCCCAAATTCCACGTGGTTGGGTTACTGTGCCTCTTTCACCAAGGCAAAACTCTAGAGGATTATTCTCTGAAGAGGATTTCTGAACACAGGGACAAAAAGCACACTGTGGGGAGAAGGACTTAACGAAACCAGGGGGATTAAGTAAACACATATAAACACTGAATGCGGAATCCTCAGCCTATTTCCCTCACTCGGCTCCCAGAGAATCGGCATACAGGCTCTCACTCACCAGGCAGGAGATTAAAAGACTCTTCTTTTTGGAAGGGGGAAAGGAATCAGAAGCAGATATCAAGAGCTCCCTAATAAATGGCAAAGCCAGGTCACCCTACAGTGAACTCATAGTCAGCAAATACCAATGACGTACTCAGAGCTTCCAATCAACTTTTAGGGCCACATCTGCCAACAGCTAAGGATCACTACTCATCTGAGGAAAGTCTCTAGCACAAAAAACAGAAAGCAAAGGAAACAAACAGAAAAAAAAAAAAAAAAGAACTTGGAAGAAACACGGACAATGTAGGGAGAAGAAAATTTTAAATTAAAAAAAAATTTTAACCCTATCATTAACATCCTTGGAGAGGTAAGAGTAGATATTCCACCCATGAAAAATAGAATTCTTTTTAAAAGAGCCCTTGGAAATTAAACTTAAGGAAATTTATCAGAAAGAATAAAGAATAAAATAGATGATAATAAGAAAAAATAAGGAAATTGGAGGTGCAGTCAAGATAATTCAACATCTGTACAGTAGAGCCTCTAGAGGAGAAAACAGAGAGAAGAAAAATCAATGAAATAATTCAAGAAAATGTGCCAGAATTAACAATGTAACTTTCCTAACTGAAAATACAGAATGCATGCATAACTGGATTAAAAAATACATCCATACTAAAGCACATCTTCTTGAAATTTCAAAACAGTGGAAACAAACAGAAAACTCCTACAAGCTTCCAGAGATGGAGAAATAGGTTACGACAGATGAGGAATCACAATGATTTCAAACGTTCAGCAGCTACAGTGTAAGCTAGAAGACAATGGAACAAAATCATCAAAATTCTGAAGGAAAGTGATTCCCGATCTGAATATTATACACAGCCAAACTACTAATCAAAGTTGAGAGGAAAATAAAGGCATTTTCAGAAATGCAAGGTATCAAATAATTTGCCTCCCATTCACCCTTCTTCATCAAAATGTGGGAATAAACCAAGAAAGAGAAAGACATAGGAGAGAACAAAAAGGAGATCCAACACAGGAGAAAAGAAAAGAGAATTCCTAGAAGGATAGCTGGGCACTATGAGAAAACAGAAACTACACTAGACTGGAGCACTTTGCTCTGAGAGGGTCTTCAAGATGATAACATTGACAGAATAAATGACGTGAAAGAAAACAGGAAATCCAGGCAATTGGTAGAAAATTTTGAGTTGAGTTGGTGATAATGACAGAGAAAACCATATAAACAAGTTATGTACCCAAACTGAAAATTCAGATAACATCAATTCAAAAACGTTACTTGAAAAACCACAGGTAAACACCAAACAGCTAAGAGTTGAGAGTGGTCACCTCTAAGAAGGGGAAATAAAGGTGTGGACAGAGAATTACTCTTTGAACAATGCCTGACAAACTACTTAACTCTTTAAACTGCATAACTTTGAAAAAAAGTATTAAAAAAAATGTGGAAGATAGGGAAATAGATACAGTAGCCCCCCCTAATCCGTCGGGGATACGTTTCAAAACCTCCAGTAGATGCCTGAAACCCCAAATAGTACTGAACCCAAATATATATACTATGTTTTTTCTTATACATACATACCTATGATAGAATTTAATTAATAAATTAGGCACAGTAAGAGATCAACAACAGTAACTTCTCTTTGGCATATCCAAATTGCCGGCATCACTTCTCTTGTGCTTGGGGACCATTAGTAAGTAAAATAAGGGTTACTTGAACATATGCACCAAGACAGTCGATCTGATAACAGCTACTAAGTGACTAAGGGAAAGGTAGCATATACAGCGCAGATACGCTGGACAGAGGGATAATGCACATCTGATTCACATACCTGGCAGGAGGTAGCAGGACAGCACAAGATTTCATTAAGCTACTCAGAATGGCCTATAATTCAAAACTTATGAATTGTTTATTTCTGGAATTTTCCATTTAATACTTTCAGACTGCAGTTGACCAAAGGTAACAGAAACCATGGAAAACAAAACCATGGATAAGAGGGGACTACTGTACCTAAGGATTTCCCAAGGACATAAAACCCACCTTGGCAACTAGATCTGATCTCTGGAAACAAAGAAGTCTAACAAAATTGTCCTGCAAAGTAAAAAAAATTAAAAACGAATGAGTTTGAGGGAAAAAAAGAACAAGAAAGAAGCAATATTACTTTCATGCTATTACACCTCTTGCTAAATGCATGACATCAATAGCAGAAATCCTTAGGTTTCTGTGCTTCAGTTCCCTAGTCTGTAAAATGGGTATAACAGGATCTCTCTCATAGGATCGTTGTGAGGCTTAAATGAGACAATGAACATAAAGTGCCTATAGCAATGTTGGATATAAATATTATTAACACAGTTAATCCTTGACTCTTTTTTTAAATAACTGAAATGCTTTTTGATATCAAATCATTCAATTCAATTGTCACAATGATATTGAAGAGTTTACTTGAATGCTTACCTTGTCTGCTCAAACATCAAGGCCTCTAACCCTTTCACAAATGTCTCCTCAACAAGAGGGAGGGAGAGAAACTGTCTGATTACCTAAGAGAAACAGAAATAACAGTTAATGAAAGTTGTTTATAAAGATGTTTTAAGTTGTTATAGTTGTTAAGTTATAAAGATGTTTATAAAGATCATATTGAATAATTGACTGTATCTGAAAAACTATTCAGGCCACTAGGCTCTATCTTACACTTTTTAGTTGATTATGACCAATCATTCACTCTCACTAAGCAAGTCAGCAGTTAAAATTGACAACTTTGTACCAAGTATACATTTAACTCAGCAATGCTGAGCCAAGTATTTTTCCATTTCACAATAGGTTGTCTCCAACTTATGCACAGATTGTGTTCTCCAAGTTGAGTTATACTTTGTTACAAAACTTGAGAAACATTTTTCTGAAGAAACAAAACTATGAAATAAAGTTGAGATCTTGGGCAATAAACAAAGGCCAATTTAATCCATAACTACCTAAGAATCATGGAGAAAGAAAGGAGTAAATATAACCATGTTAGGTGACTTTCAACCACTTATTTTTGTGCTCCCACAACTAGCAAAAAATAGCTCTTATTTGAGGTTAGGAATTGTGTCACACTTTGTTTCATTCATCTTGGTATCCTTGTAAACATACACAGTATACAACAGAGTATCTGCCTTCTATCAGGAGATTAAAATATTTATTTAATGAATGAATAACTACAATTAAGATTACTATTTGAACCATACTCTTTCTGTGGAGAAATGCATTACAATTTCCAACTGAACCAACATCTTCCTTTATCTTGGCAACAAGACCAGAGTTTGAACACCAAGAACAATAAGGTGTGGGCAGATACTCCATCTACATAACAATCATTCCTCCTAGAAATCACATTTTGGTCACAGATCACTCATACTGTTTCTAAGTATGTATAAGTCATAAGTTGGGTTTTCATAATATTAAACTTGACCTCCAAAATTTCCCTGACTTCCTTCCCTTTACCAATACCTTAAATAAAAATAGAGCCATCAACATTTTATTTTGGAAGATTTTTTCCCCAGTTTTATTGAGATATAATTGATATATAACATTATGTTAGTTTAAGGTGTACAACATAATGATTTTATACATATATATATTACAGAATGATCACCACAATAAGTTTAGTTAACATCCATCACCTCACATAGCTACAGATTTTTTTTCTTTCTTGTGATGAGAATTTTTAAGATCTACTCTCTTAGCAATTTTCAAATATACAGTATTGTTAACTATAGTTACAAACTTAATACTATGGCCCCCCCCCAAAAAATGCAAAAAAAGAAAAACTTATCAAAAGAGTCAATATTCAGACAAAAATCCTAACTAAAATTCAGTATTTCTCTAGCTGAAATGCAACTACCTATCCTCGGACACTCCAGAAGTAAAGTAAATAAAGTTACCTAACACAATAACATAAATTATTTTAGGCACCAAAATAATTGCAAAAATAACTGAAAATTCTAAGCTAAAATTATAGAACTTAGTAAACAACATATTCAGTGTCCACAATGATACTGACTTTCATATTTTAAAATCCGAGAGAAATTCACCTAAAAAAGAACTCCCTTAATTTTTCATTACTCTTAAGAAAACAACTCAGTTTCTATAATACATCCTTAAAGGAATAAAGACTAATCTAGCTTGAGAGCTTTCTGGAATGATTGATAATCACATTTCTTCTTCCAAACATAAAATTCATATGAATTGTCATCTTAAGTGAGATAAGGCATGAAAACCACTTAAGCTCCAATCTAGCTTTAGAAATTACTCCATAAATATTATTCCTCTTGAAAACCCTTTCTGCGTTGAAATTCTATACCCCCAATGAAATCAATTTACTTTGTTTCTTTATAATGATTTCATTTTACATGTATTTATGAAGACTGTATAAATAATTGTTAGAACAAATGTAGGAGGTTGAATAGTAGATAATGACTAGTGAGCGACAGAAGCAGAGATGTGGGTAGTGTCATCAGTGGAGGAGACAAAAGCATCTCTCTACCACCTACCACATTAATGCAATATCTTTCACACAAAGATTTTTAGGTGAGGTCTTTTTTTGGGGGGGGGTGCAGAGAGGAAGATTAGCCCTGAGCTAACAGCTGTTGCCAATCCTCCTCTTTTTGCTGAGGAAGATTGGCCCTGGGCTAACATCCATGCCCATCTTGCTCTACTTTATATGTGGGACACCTGCCAAAGCATGGCTTGATAAGCAGAGCATAGGTCCACGCCCGGGATCTGAACCTGCAAACCCCCGGCTGCCAAAGCGGAGCATGCAAACTTAATCACTCTGCCACTGGGCCAACCCCTAAGTGAGGTCTTTATGTGATATTTTTTAAAAATATTTTTACATCCTAGAAAATTTAATCATAGTTAATTAAATCTATTTTGAATTTTGATTTAAGAATGTTTTCTGCAGAAAGAGCATTGCTCGATTTCTCTCCGTTAGTAACCTATGTAATAAAATATGACACTCACTAAGGAAAAGCAAAGCAGGATCCTAGATATGTCACTTTTAGAGACCTATCCTACATGAAAGTAAACATCAATTCCAAGCATATTCCAAACTTTTAGGAGTAGGTGTGTGGAGGAATAAGAGGGCATAAAAAATTTGACACTATTTATAGAGTGTTGGTTTATATTTTAATGTTTTCATTCTGAAAAGCAAAGGAGGCAAATTGAGGCTTCAATCTGGCTTCCCAGAAGGGCTGTCATGAGTACTAACATTCTCAGGTTAACATTTTAATAAATTTTCTCCCATTTCTTCCAAGTAACTTAGCATTAAAAATTACATAACATCATGCAGCTGCTTTGGAAAACAGTTTGGCAGTTCCTCAAAAAGTTAAACATAGAGTTACCATATGACCCAGTAATTCCATCCTAGGTATAAACCAAGGAGAACTGAAAACACATGTCCAGACAAAAACTTTCACAAATTTTCATAGTAGTATCATTAACAATAGCGAAAAACTAGAAACAACTCAAAAGTCCATCAGCTGAAGAATGGATAAACAAAGTGTAGTATATCCTTACAACGGAATATTATTCAGCCATAAAAAGGAATGAAGTACTGATATATGGCACAGCATAGATAAACCTTGAAAACATGTGAAGTGAAAGAAACCAGATACATAAGGCAATATATTGTATGATTCCATCTATATGAAATGTTCAGAATAGGCAAATCCATAGAGATACAAGCAGATTAGTGGCTGCCAGGGGCTGGGGGAAGTGGGAAATGGTGAGTGGCTGCTTAACAGGTACGGGGTTTCCTTTGGGGGTGATGAAAAAGTTCTGGAACTAGATAATGGTGATGGTTGCACAACATTGTAAATACCCTTAACACCACTGAAACTTTCATGTTATGTAAATTATATCCCAATTAATAACGGAAAACCTATATAATCAAAAATTGATGTTAACATTTTATCAGAGAAGGTTAACTTCCAAAATAAATGTTGATTATTTTGGTTCCCCTTTAAAAATCTTATTGTTAATTTGATGAGGACATTATAAACATTTTCAAAATTAAACCTTTTCTATAATGCCCAATACCATCCTTAGGCGTTTCTATTTGTTAGGAATTCTAATAAAACTCTCAGCACCAGATTTGTAATGCTTAGACTGCCAGGGTAGGAATCAATTTTATATAATATCTAGACAATTCAAGAGAATTTTTAAATGGGCAGAATATCTTATTAAATTTGACTTACCAATATCATATGTTGAATTTAGTACAGGAGAAGAACATATTTATTTCCAATGAACAAGATCAGCAAAAAGATGATAAACTTTTTAGATAGCAAAACTTACCTGGTTTGCTTATCACTCATAAACTTATCTGACATTCATTTTTTAAAATTTTGATATTCAATAGAGAAAGGCAACATACACACACACAAAAAGTCGTGTCAAATGCAGTAACAGCCCGTTAATTTATTTAACTTCAAACACAACAGAAAATACCACTTCTGCTGAACCTGATTCGAGACAGGGCCAAATTCAGTCACTTACATAACAACATGGCCAATGTTTAGTCACAATCTTGCTGCCTGCTCTTCACAGGGTTTGAGTAGAATAGACTCTCCATATCCTTGAATTAATTATGTAAATTATCAGATTAAATAACAGTTTCAATTTAAAATAATATCTATTTGGGGTCTATGCAAACCAGGCGATGGAATTAGATGCTTTATGCATACGTATTATTACTCATGTCAGCCTCATAATACTTTACAGACAGGTTAGGTAACTTGCCTAAGGTCACAGCACTAGTACATTGCAAAGCCAGGATTCAAACAAAGATCTGTTAGACATAAAATCATTTTTGCTAG
The DNA here is from genome assembly GCA_031878705.1 of Tapirus indicus. Lineage (NCBI taxonomy): Eukaryota > Metazoa > Chordata > Mammalia > Perissodactyla > Tapiridae > Tapirus > Tapirus indicus. The sequence goes on from CM062921.1 coordinate 81,986,910, forward strand.
AACCTTCCAAGTGTGGACTACAAAGGAACATATTTTCAGCTTAACCAGCAAACATTCATATTGTCTCTTGAATATAGTTTCTAAATGTTAGAGAATGGGAAGGAAAAAAAGTGCTTGAAAAGAACATCACTGAAGAATGAAGCGAGCTAGCTGCAGAAACATGCAATGCATGTGTGCCTACTACGTGCCATGTGCTGTGCTGGCTGTTTTAAATGTATGCACACTTAATTGTTACAACAATCCTGGGAGGTAAATATTGGTACTTGCTTTTTTACATAAGAGGAAACTGAAGCTTAGAAGGTTCAAGAAGGCCCAAGGTTACAGAAGTTGCAAGGCACAAAGCTGTGATTAGAAATCATATTCAGTCCATCAATAAATATTTACTGAGTGCTTACTACGTATCAGGGCTGTAAGAGGCACTTAGGATAGAATATTAGAGATCCCTGACACACAGCTTAAACCAAACCCATTTTCTTTTTGCTTAGGGAGTAAGTCATTGTGAAATTGAAAAATCCCCATAGATCTTTCTTTTAATAGGTCTGTTTTAAATGATTATTCAAGCTTTGGTTATATATGTTAAGTACTGCTCATAAACCCCAAAAGTTGACTGCCATGAAAACTGAACAAACCTCCACTAGTAAATGTGTAACTATAAGCAATTCTGTCCTACATGCATAATTTTGAACATATTGCTAGATAGAGAAGACCACTTTGGAAAATATACCTCACATGTTCTGGAGGATGATTTCAACCATTAAGCATTCTATGAAGCTTCTAAAGGTCTGTCAGATTTTAAATGACAACAGTGAAATTTCAAAAGGAACAGAAGTCAGCACCAAAGCTAGTTTAACATTAATAATAAGTGATCTAATAAATTGGTCTATGTTTGCCCGGTCAGGTTTTGCTTATTATGTCAGCTGGAAAGCCGGAAGGAAACTGGTTTTAACTCCCATACAACCTGTATCATGACAGCATCACTTTATCAGAAATGTGGCTGATGTCAGCATCAGAAATGTAGCTCAGTCAGAACTGAGACAGTTCAAATTCAAAACTGATCTTTCTTTTCCAATTATTTTCATAATTCATTCATGGCATAGAATTGAGACTACCTCCTTGGGAAAAAGAAAAAGAAGAATTAACATTTATTGAGAGACTTCTATCTGCCAGACACTACTTTTCTCATTGAATTCTCATAGCCACCCTGCAAGATATTAACCTTATCTTTTAGAGGAAATAACAGAAGTTTTGAGAAACAAAGTCACTTTGCGAAGGTCACATAGCTAGCAAAGAGGTAGAGCCAAGGTTCAGACTCAGATGTCAATTATTATAATGTTCCACGGCACTAAATAGTGTCAGTTTCTTAACTTGTAAAGAAACTTTTGTAAAAAAATTTTTATGATAATATTAGAGCACAGAAAGCAGAGTAAAATAGTGATTTCAATTATACACTGTTTTAGTACCTCAAAAATACTGTAGAGTGATGTTGACCTTCTAAAAATTCCTAGGAAGGTCACTGTGAAAAAGAATATAAAATGCTTTGAAGTCAAAAACCAGGCTTTCAAGTAGAAAAAAAGTGACATAAATAAGTATAACATTTAATATTATCAACAGAGAACTAAGTTTAAAAAAAACTAGTTCTGTTCTAAAACAACAGTGTTTAAAAAACTGCAGATTACCAGTGTAGGCTGACTTAAAGCAGCATTTCCCAAAGTTAACTCCATGGAAGTCTAATCCCTATAAAATATTGAAAGATAATGAGTTTCCAGAGTCAGACAAGATCAGGAAACGCTGGATTTAATGCTAAACCAGTTTGTTTCCTGGTTACAAATAGTACAATGCAGTGCTTTGAAAGCCCTCTGGAGCCAGTCTATCTGGGTTTGAATCCTGGCTCTTCCACCTACTAGCCGAGCCATGTGACCTTGAACAATGTTACCTCACCACTCCGGGCCTCAGTTTTCTCGTCTGTAAAAAAGAAGATAACGGTAGAAGATAGAGTTGTTGTAAAGATTAGGAAGATTAATCCATGTGGGGTTGTTAAAACAGAGCCTTAAAATAGTGAGTATTCAATAAATGTTAAATTAGTAGTAGTAATACTACTTTCTCTAGTAATACTACTAATTCTCTGAGACTTTATTTAAAGCTGATGAAAGTTGATGTTCACTGTGAATCGCAAAGGGGGAAAGGGCTATAGTATGCGTTTCCCAAACTTACATGATGGAACCCACTTTTTTACAGACCATCCCTCAAGAAAACTGGTTAATGGCTTAAAAATAAATTAATTAATTAAATAAAATAAAATATACTCTGAGAAATAATAGAGAATTCCATCACTAAAATAAAATCTGTTTAAAAAACAAAACAAAACAAGGTTAGTGCTTCCCGGTTGGTGAACGCATCAAGGTACTGAAAGGGTGACATGTCCAGAGAGGGCATGGAAGCTCCATGCCCCTTCCCCCAGACCTCGCCCTACACATCTCTTCTATATGGCTGTTCCTGAGTTGTATCCTTAATAATAAACCAGTAATAACTACTTACAGATTCCGGCACATGGATCCAGAGCCTGGAACTTGTACATGTAGCGGAATGGAACATTTTTTATTTTCCATTCTCACAGTCCCTCAGTGGCTTCAGGTGATCGTCTGCCTCATCAGAGCAGTCATTTAATTACCCAAGATACTGTGTGAACCTTTTCAGTCACCATCCAGCCTGGAATCATTTGAATAAGGACAAGAATGTTTTCCAATTTCAAGATATGGCCATCTATGTAAGTCTCATATCTACTGTATAAACTTGAAGTCCATATTCAAATGATGTTTTGTTTTCTATTTGTTCTTTATTGTGACCATTTGTGAAATTTACAGTCATTACAGGAAGTGCTACCCTTCCATTTAGAATTTTTTCTAAGCAATATGTGTCAGGATCTTCAGAATCTTCTACCCAGATCTTATACCCTTTGATCAAACAAATCCATTTCCAAGAATCCATACTATGGAAATAAATAAGAATACAAGACAAAACTTTATGCAAATACACATATTAAAACCTTGTTGGGGCCACCCGGTGGCGCAGCGGTTTAGTCCGCGCTTGGCAGCCCGGGGTTCGAGAGTTCGGATCCCAGGCACCTGCCGACGGACTGCCTGTCAGCCATGCCGTGGCGGCGTCCCATATAAAGTGGAGGAACATGGGCACGGACGTTAGCCCAGGGCCAGTCTTCCTCAGCAAAAAGGGGAGGATTGGCAACAGATGTTAGCTCAGGGCTGGTCTTCCCCACAAAAAAAAAAAAAAAAAAACCTTGTTAATATTCTGGAAAATTAGAAATACTCAAAAAATCTAATTTTAGGAGAAGAATTAAAGAGCGGTACATTAGTTGTATTATACAGTCATTAAATGATGTTTTAAAGATTATGAATAATACTATGTGAAAAAGCAGGTTACAAATGTATGTTTACAGTATAAGCATAATTATCTAAAACAAACAAACCAACAAAACACCAAATAATCAAAATTTGAGATAAAAACTAAATCTGGAAAGAAATACACCAAAATGTCAACTGTGGTTGATTTGAGCCATAAGTGACCCTACTTCCTACTTTTCTACATTTTCCAAGTTTTCTTTACTGAGTATATCTTACCGTTAAAACATTTTTTAAAAACTCAAAAAAAAAAGGTTGAATTTTCTCCCCCCAATTTTCCTTAACTCTTACTTGCTACCACCTGCCTTGGAGCTAAAGTTCTTACAGAAGACAAAAGAAACAATGTGAGGCAAACTGGCCTGGTGGTTAAAGAGATGGGAAAACTATGAAATGTGATTTCTTTCAATTGTTATCTATTATTGCGTGAGAGGCAGAGATGGCTAAACATATAATGAAGTCATATTTTCTGCTGGCAAAATTGTTCTCAGTTTATATAGTGAAATCAAACATACCAATATTTCTTAGTGTCCTGCAAAACACCATGTATGTTTCTAAGTATCCCATGACTTGAGGACGTCTGAAAGCATATTTTAAATATGCTGAAGATTAATGTAGTGTAATCTTTGGTTTTAAGAAAGGCATTTTGGGAGAGGTAAAATTTTAGAGTATTATTTTGCAGCTTTATGAATTGACACATTTTCTAATTCCCAAAATAGATGTTTAACATGTAATATTTACTATTTATAACTTAAATATGACAAATATTGCTGCAATATTATTAAATTCACATGTCTTGAAAGAGATCATGAATCATTTATATTGTTAATCCCTTCTTTTGGGACTCAACTTTTTACACTCCCCCTCAACCTGGCATTAAGCTTTTCAAAGGCCTGAAGATCTAATGACTTCTCACCCCAACTTGTGCTCATGGTTGTTTCTACCCACCTACCCAGATTTTAGTTTAGACAAGAATACCACCCTTAGAGACAAGTTTGTCAAGGCCAAAAGATCAAGTGAACACCAATCACTTCCACCTCTGCCTTCCTCCTCATCCAGGGCTAAGCCTTGCCAAAGAAGAAAACAGCTCCATGCTTGAGTTCTTTATGGCATGCTGAGCAAAGGCCACAGGTTGCTAAATATTGCTAAGTAGACCTGAAAACAATGAAGTCATCTAGCTTTGTGCATAACCCAGTATCTCAGTCTGTCAGCATAAACACATTTTCCCACAAAATTAATAAAGATTTTGAGATCAGTTCTTCATCATCACCACAATCACCCAAAATGTAAGCCCCTCCAATTAATTCCCCCTTCCTGCTGCACTCTGATCCAATTTCTGCTCTGTACTGCCCGTCCCCCTCCTCAACCATCACACATCCTCCAATAGCTATACTTCCTGATGACCCTTTACACTGTTCCATTGTAAAGAAATACCCTAAACCCTGAACCAATGTAAGTAACATTCCAGCAGTCTTCTTGTCTAAACTAAAATCTGAGAGCAAGGTATTCTTCCTCCCACTCAGCAAATGCAAAGGCTGGAAGTCATTCTTTGATCACCCCCACAGTTCTTCTCTGGTTTTTTGTGGGTTTTTTGGTGAGGAAGATTAGCCCTGAGCTAACGTCCATTGCCAATCCTCCTCTTTTTGCTGAGGGAGCTTGGCACTGAGCTAACATCTGTACCCACCTTCCTCTATCTTTTGTGGGACACCGGCAGAGCATGACTTTGATAAGCGGTGCATAGGTTGGCGCCCAGGATCCAAACCTGCAAAACTGGGCCGCCAAAGTGGAGCACGTGAACTTAACTACTACGCCACTGGCCAGCCCCACCACCACAGTCCTTTACCCTCTTTTGAGGTTTCTGTCATCTCTCTCCTTGTTTATGTCACCTATTGACCTCTTGGTTACTCTTTCACACTCACTAAAGACTTTGGAACCTAGTTCAGAATCTTTCCACCCCTTGCTCTGCCACCCTTCTGAGCAACCTGTGTAGCTGACTCCTGTAACACTCTAGCTTTACAGTTCCCTTATCTCCTCAACTCAAAGAACCTTAACTTTCTCTCCACTTCAGAAACCCATGCCAGATCTTGGTCATAACCATTCGGTCATAACCAGCAACTGCTCTTCCTATGTAATCTTAAATTAAATTTAATTTAATCTTAAATTCCAATATCCAGTCTTGACCACTTCATATCCCAGCAGCTCCTTTCGGTTTTCATTTGTTTCCTATACAGCCTAGACTCAATGGGCCATCACTTCAAACACTCTCACTACTGGAATCTCTTGCCTCCCACACTGGCCCATAAAACCCAGATCAAGATCAATCCAATTGTTCGACTTGTCTGCTCAGACACAGGTTGCTGAGCCCTGAGAGAGAGAAAAAAAAAAAATCACTCACACAACCATATATACCAGAGCCATGAAAAATGCATTATTACAATTCTACTAAGTAATCCCATTCAGTTAGCCCTCTCATTTCCCTCAATGGCCTTCTCAAAATTCTCCCTTTCTCCTCAAACTCTCCCTTACAATCACCATCTCCTTCCCTTATAATCTCAGCTGATGACGTTATCCCTCCACTTCATTGAAAAAATTCATCAAGTGTGTTGATGCACCTAATTCCACCTAAACACTCTTCTCCATCTACACCATCCCCTCTTCCTTTATTCCTACGTCACTGGAAACTATATTCCTATTCCTACTCAAACCCGGTATCTTCACTCCATTCCCTCTAATCTTAAGGATAATGTTCAATCAATCTCACATACCTCCTTTTTCCTATATCTTCAACTTCTCCCCTTCTACTTTTTCTTCAGCATATAAACATGCTGAAGTCTCTCTCACCTTGATACAACATGCCCTCTACCTACTATCCCACATCTCTACATTTTTTTCATAACTAAGCTTTTTGAAAAGAATGTCCGCACTTACTGTTTCCACTCTCTCACAATCATTCACTCTTCAGTCCTCAGCAAGCTGACATTTATCTCTACCACAGAGACTCCACTAAAACTGATCTATAGAAGACGATCAATCAGCTACTTGTTGCTCCGGCATTATATTAGTTGACCTATTTGCTACTTTAACACTGCTGACCACTCTTGCCTAAAACTTCTCAGTCTTCACTTAACAACATTTACTGAAAACCTACCTTATGATGAGAACTGAGGATAAAATGACGAACATGACACAGTCACAGCCCTCAAGGAGCTTAAAATCAAGTGGGGAAAGCTTCTATAATAATTCATATTCTTCTATGAACTTCTCAGATCATTCCTTCCTTTCCCTACTCAACCCTTAGATACTGATATTTCCCCCGGACTCCTTTCTTTGCTCTTCTCACATCCATCCCAGGATCACCATATTTACATTACCTAATCACTAATGATGACAAAACATATATCTCTAGCTTAGGATTCTATCCCGAGTTCTGGACCCATTTACTCTCTATGAAAAGATATTCGTACTTGGATATCTTACTATCTTGATAGCGTCTATTGATGCACAAAAGTTTTTAATTTTGATGAAGTCCAAATTATCTATTTTTTCTTTGGCTGTTTGTGATTTGGGTGTCATATTTAAGAAACCATTGCCTAATCTAAGATCATGCATATCTACACCTATGTTTTTTCTAAGAGTTTTATAGTTTCAGCTATTATATTTAGGTCTTTAATCCACTGAAACCATAATTCTTGAAAGCCAAGAATTTCAATTACAGTATCTAAGGGCTTTTTAAATTCTAAAACCATGGCTTTAAATATCACAGACCAAAGCAAGCAAACTTTGCTGGCAGAGTTTATACCGTACACTACAGCACAGAGGAAGTGGCAGGTAATGATGAAAGTGCAATTCTCCCACAAACTGAGAGGACATGAAAACCTAGGGGAGGAGTGCAGAGAGAAAGAGGAGGTAGAACATAGCTTAGATATAAGTTCAGAATTCTTACATCCTATTCCATCTGGGGCTAAGTCTTGGGCTGAGGAAGGATGAGAAAAATCTTCAGTATGTTTGTGGGGAAGGATCTAGAATAGAAGATAAATATGTTTCCCTTTTCCAAGTTATGGTCCAGGGAACTGCAAGCCTTTTAGCAAAATCCTGCACCTAACACCACATCAGTGTGGTAGGAGAGCAATAGCCAATGACATGCCCAGACCGTATTCCTGAAAAGCTGTCTCAGAGTATCACGCATGCCAGCAAGATGTAGAAACCATGAAGGAGTTTGATTTGGGCCAGTGGGCCCAAAAGAGCCTGGGATTAAGGAGGACCCAGTAAGCATTGTTGACCAGAGGCCGTGGTAGTAGCAGGGACATCAGCCTCAGATGCAGCAGAGCACACAGTGCTATTCAAGACTAAGCCAGGCAAGGTACAACTTAGCAACGGCCAAGGACAGAGGATGGCACAAAGATGAGATGCCCCCTCAAAATTATAAGGTTTCTCTATCAATATCCACCCCAGAATAAAAAGGGGAGAGCTATGTGGAAAAACTGAGTATTTATCCACAGGACTGATTATTTACCCAAGCATCTAAGTTAACCTGGAATTAGCTAAGTTAAACCAGAAGCTATTGACTTTATCCTAAATTGGCAAGATTGTTTTCCACTACTCAGTAGAAATAAGAAGCTCCAGAGCTATGGAAATTTTAGTTATAGAGGAATAAAGGAAGTTACATCTTTGCACATTCAAATGTGCTTACAAAATTTACGCCTCCTATACTTCCAACTGGGTTTCCCGCTGCACAAAAAGTCAAATGTAAAGCCCTCGCCTATGTGATCTACCTCTCCAAATTCGCAACGTGCTTTTCTTCCCCTGGACAACCCTAATCACACTGGCTTCTGTTCATTCCTAAAATATGTCAAGGTCTTTCCTATCTTAGGGCTTTTCCACATGCTGTTTCCTTCACTTGTTCCCACAGCTCTTTCATACAGGTTGCTCCAACTCAACCTTTAGTTTCAATTCAGTGTTTCCTCCTTGAAGAGACCTTCTCTGGCCACCCTACATAAAGCATCACAGCATGCTTTATTTCACAACATCTATTATTTCCTGTCTAACACTCCTCACAATCTAACTTCCCCACTAGAATGAAAGCTCTGTTCTTCTCTGTCTTGTTCATCAACTACACCAGGGTCTGGTCAATACCAGGTGCTCAGTAAGTAGTTCCTACATGAATGAACGAATCAAAGTGTGATAGACAAAATAAACTTTAAAATCTTCTGATAAATGCAAGTATTAAAGAGCTAAAAAAAATTAAAAGTAGACAATCACTACATTTTAATTGGGATATCAAAGTCAAATAAAATACCCTAAATAAGTTTCTATTTTAAGAACAATGCAATTATACAGTTTTAGAAAGATGGTATGTAAAATCATAGGGTGCCTTCTCCAGGCTAAAGCCATTTAAAACAGAAACAAAGAAATCCAACAAACCATCAAGAGAAGTTTCTATAAAATTTAAAAAAATAATAATGAAGTACACAAAAATAAAATTTAGCCTACAAAAACTTTACTGCAGAACAAAAGATAGTGTTTGAATACAATGGAAGATGCTTCATACTCTTTTATGGTCAAACAATAATATATCAATTCTCCCCATATGAATCTATAAATCTAATGTAACTCCAAGTAGAATACAAAAGGATTTTGTGTGTATGTGTTTTTAAGTTAATCCTGATCAATCTTAGACATACTTAAATATATAAATAACAACATAAGTTCCAGTTTTCCAAAATGATGAGCTAGATTCAAGCCAACTCTTCCTATGAAAACAACTAAAAACATCAGGTGAAATATAAAAAACAAATTCTTAAAAGAGATAAGAAGATAGTAAGGAATTACCCAGCTAAAACTGTAAGAGAAAACCAGGAATCTAGAGTAAGTTAGCACTGGAGCTGCTTTTGATCTGAGGGTATTTGATCATGAGGAAAAATATAAATTTTTGTTTGATGGTGTCATAGGGTATGGGGAACACAATTCAAAGCACAGAACCTACAGAGAGTATCCCCACAATAACCTGTAACCCTACAGGGCAACACCCTCAGGGTAACAGTCATCCAAAAGTAAACCAGTCCCTGAAATCTTGTAACCAAGGTTTGCATTGTTTGATGAAAGAAGGCTTGCAAATCTTTGATTAAGGTGGCACTTTGCCTGAGCCCAGGCACCCATACAATGAAGCACAAAAAAATAAAAAGTTGGAAAACAACAAAAGAGTAGATAAGAAACACAGAAGATACAGTAAGGGAAAGTAGAATGGGGTAGAGACAGTATCTGAAGAGGTAACAACTGAAAATGTTCTAGAACCTATGAAAGATTCCCATCTCCAGATTCAAAAATCGCAAAGAACAAACATACAATAGAGGATACTGGTAAAGCCAATAAATTGGTCCTATGAAAAGACACCATCTGGTGAGCTGCCCCACCTCAGCTGCCATTTCTCCTCCTGCCTCACCCTCCTTCCCCCACAGACACACATATACACACACACTCCAGCCACAGTGAACTATGATGCAGTTTCCTAATGCATACCATTTTGATCAGGCTTTTTCAGTTTAAAAAGAAAACACTTGGACTACTTTTTAAAGGAGAGAGAGGAATATTATAAAGATACACATAGATTAGAAATGAAATTAAAATTGGAAAGCCATCTTTCTGATCAAGTCACACCGTAGGTGTCTGGCCAGCATTTAGACTGGAGATGACCGGGCACCTGCCCAAAATGCAATCAGTTATGTGTAGCCTGAAGAACAGGGGATTAAGGTCACAGGGTACCAGACATGACCACCTAAAAGGGCTGAGGGCATGGCAGTGATCATGATTAAGATCAATAGTACAGCTCCAGGTAATTCGGCAAAAAGCATAACAACTAACTGGCTGAAATGACAATCAAAAACAAATATACCTGCACCAGTGTTAACTTCTTGGTGTGTCATGGCTATCTATGTAAGATGTCAATATTAGGGAAAGATGGGGGAGGAAAACTCTTTGTACTATCTTTGCAACTCTTCAGTAAATCTAAAATTATTTCAAAGCAAATTATTATAAATAAAATTACTTCAAAATAAAAAATCAATTGTAAAAAGTAGAAAAATTAAACATACCTAGTCATTGTTTTTTCAATTATTAGTACCTTAATTACATCATGGAGTGCTTTTATGACCCTAAATGCATATTTTTAAGCATTACTCCTTCATATTGCAGAATTTTCAGCTTTTATCCTCCTTTTAAAAATTCTAATTCATTTTTTGCTAATTATTACTGTTTAAACTGATAACTATAGAGAAAAATTAGAAAAACTTAAATGTTCCATGAGAACCAATATGAAAAAATAGTATTTAGATTAGAAATAATATGAATCTATAGAAATAGGTTAAGAATAAAATATAAGTATCCCTAGCTGTCCCATCTATTCTGTTTCTGAGTTCAGACAGCAAGACTGGGGTCAGGGAGGAATATCTATAATCGAAAATGCAGACTTATGGGGTAGTCTTTCTGTTAATTCTCATTTGTACACTTTAATTTTTCTGTAAGAAAATATTAAAATAAATGAAAACCATAAGAGGCAAGGAACTAGAATTTCTCAGGGCTTGGATTTTTTAGCTTTTTCCACTTAAACTTTTTAAATTTTTTAAACTACTTAATTTAAAGCCAATTGTGATCACTTCTCTAGTATGGTTTGGTTCACTTTTTTGCGTGTTTGTATTGTATTAAAAAAAAAGGCTGGGGCCAGCCTGGTGGCATACTGGTTAAGTTTACACACTCCACTTCGGTGGCCCGGGGTTCACAGGTTCGGATCCCAGGCGTGGACCTATGCATCGCTCATCAAGCCATGCTGTGGCCGCATCCCATATACAAAAGAGAGAAAGATGGGCACAAGTGTTAGCTCAGGGCTAATCTTCCTCAGCAAAAAGAGGAAGATTGGCAATGGATGCTAGCTCATGGCCAATCTTCCTCACTAAAACAAAAAACAAAAAGAACAAAAAAACAGAGGCTGGAAAAATATGAAATTCCAGAGGCTAGTCAAAGTCTATAATTTATTAAAATAGACATAAAAATACAGTAGCCCCCCTTATCTGTGGCTTGACTTGGCATGGCTTCAGTTACCTGTGGTCAACCGTGATCCAAAAATATTAAACAGAAAGTTCCATTAATACAGACATACCTAATTTTATTGTGCTTCACAGGTATTGTGTTTTTTATAAATGGAGGGTTTGTAGCAACACTACATGGAGCAAGTCTATAGGCGCTATTTTTCCAACATCATTTTCTCACATTGTCTCTGTGTCACCTTTTGGTAATTCTTGCAATATTTCAAACTTTTTCATTATTATTATGTTTGTTATGGTGACCTGTGATCAGGGATCTTTGGTGTTACTATTATAATTGTTTTGGTGTGCTACAAACTGTGCCCATATAAGATGGCACACTTAATTGATAAATGTTGTCTGTATTCTGAACAGCTCCCCTGACTGACTGTTCCCTCATCTCCCCTTCTCCTCAGGCTTCCCTATTCTGTGAGACACAACAATATTGAAATTAGGCCAATTAATAACCCTACAATGGGCTCTAAGCGTTCAAGCGAAAGGAAGCGTCACACATCCTCGCTTTAAATCAAAAGCTAACAATGATTAATCTTAGTGAGGAATGCATGTTGAAAGCCAAGATAGGCCAAAAGCTGGGCCTCTTGAGCCAGAGTTAGCCAAGTGTGAAGGCAAAGGAAAAGTTCTTGAAGGAAATTAAAAGTGCTACTCCAATGAACACACGAAGGATAAGAAAGCAAAACAGCCTTATTGCTGATATGGAGAAAGTTTTAGTGGTCTGGATAGAAGATCAAACCAGTCACATTCCCTTAAGCCAAAACCTAACCCAGAGCAAGGTCCTAACTCTCTTCAATTCTGTGAAGGCTGAGAGAGGTGAGGAAGCTGCAGAAGAAAAGTTGGAAGCCGGCAGAAGTTGGTTCATGAGGTTTAAGGAAAAAAGCTGTCTCCATAACGTAACAGTGCAAGGTGAAGCAGCAAGTGTTGATGTAGAAGCTGCAGCAAATTTTCCAGAAGATCTAGCTAAGATAGTCAGGAAAGGTGGCTGCACTAAACAACAGGTTCTCAGTGTAGATGAAACAGCTTTCTATTGGAAGAAGATGCCATCTAGGACTTTCATAGCTAAAGAGAAGTCAATGCCTGGCTTCAAAGCTTCAAAGGACAGGCTGACTCTCTCGTTAGGGGCGAATGCAGCTGCTGACTTTCGGTTGAAGCCAGTGTCATTTACCATTCCAGAATCCTAGGTGCTTAAGAATTAGGTTAAATCTACGCTGCCTGTGCTCTGTAAATGGAACAACAAAACCTGGATGACAGCATGTCTGTTTACAATATGGTTTACTGAATATTTGAAGGCTACTCTTGAGACCTACTGCTCAGAAGAGAGATTCCTTTCTAAATATTACTGCTCATTGATGATGCACCTGGTCACCCAAGAGCTCTGACGGAGATGTACAATGATATGAATGTTGTTTTCATGCCTGCTAACACAACATCCCTTCTGCAGCCCATGCGTGGATCAAGGAGTAATTTTGACTTGCAAGTCTTATTATTTAAGAAATACATTTTGTAAGGTAGAGCTGTTATAGATAGTGATTCCTCTGATGGATCCAGACAAAGTAAATTGAAAACCTCTGGAAAGGATTCACCATTCTAGATGCCATTAAGAACATTTGTGATTCATGGGAAGAGGTCAAAATATCAACATGAACGGGAGTGTGCAAGAGGTTGATTCCATCCCTCATGGATCACGTGGAGGGGTTCAAGACTTCAGTGGAGGAAAACACTGCAGACGTGGTGGAAAGAGCAAGAGAACTAGAGTTAGAAGTGGAGCCTGAAGATGTGACTGGATTGCTGCAGTCTCACGGTAAAACTTTAACAAGTGGGAAGTTGCTCCTAACGGGTGAACAAGAAAGTGGTTTCTTGAAATGGGATCTACTCCTGGTGAAAATGCTGTGAAGACTGTTGAAATGACAATAAAGAATTTAGAATATTACAGAAATTTAGTTGATAAAGCAGTGGCAGGGTTTGAGAGGATTGACTCCAGTTTTGAAGGAAGTTCTACTGTGGGTAAAATGCTATCAAACAGCATCGACAGAGAAATCGTTCATGAAAGGAAGAGTCAATCGATGTGGCAAACTTCATTTTTGTCTTATTTTTAAAAATTGCCACAGCCATCCCAGCCTTCAGCAACCACCACCCTGATCAGCCACCAACATTGAGGCAAGACCCTCCACCAGCAAAAAGATTATGACTCGGTGAAGGCTCAGATGATGGTTAGCATTTTTTAGCAATTAAGCATTTTTTAAATTGAGGTCACGGGTTTATAACATTACATAAATTTCAGGTGTACATCATTATATTTTGACTTCTGTATAAACTGCATCGTGTTCACCTCCAAAAGTCTAGTTGCCATCCATCACTGTACACATGTGCCCCTTTACCCCTTTTGCCTTCCCCCATCCCCCTCCCCTCAGGTAACCACCAATCTGTTCTCCATATCTATGTGTTTGTTTGTCTTCCACATATGAGTGAAGTCCGTCTGACTTATTTCGCTTAGCATAATACCCTCAAAGTCCATCCACATTGTCAAAAATGGCAAGATTTTGTCTTTATTTTTATAGCTGAGTAGTCTTCCATTACATATATATATATATATATATATATATATACACCACATCTTCTTTATCCATTCAACCATTGATGGGCACTTAGGTTGTTTCCAAGTCTTGGCTATCGTGAATAATGCTTCAGTGAAGTTAGGGGTGCATACATCTTTTCATATTAGTGTTTTTGTGTTTTTTGGATAAATACCCAGAAGTGGAATAGCTGGATCATATGGTATCTTTATTTTTAATTTTTTGAGAGATCTCCATACTGTTTTCCATCGTGGTTGCACCAATTTATATTCCCACCAGCAGTGTATGAGAGTTCCTTTTTCTCCACATCCGCTCCAAGACTTGTTATTTCTTGTCTTTTTATTTTTTATTTTATTTTCTTTGCAGGAAAAGATTTGCCCTGAGCTAACATCTGTTGCCAATCTTCCTCTTTTTTTCCCTCCCCAAAGCCCCAGTGCATGGTAGTATATCCTAGCTGTAAGTCATTTGAGTTCTTCTATGTGAGCCACCACCACAGCACAGCAACTGACAGGTGGTGCAGTTCTACAACCGGGTAGTGAACCCAGGCCACTGAAGCAGTGAGCACCAAACTTTAACCACTAGGCCATTGGGGCTGGCTCTTGTCTTTTTAATAATAGCCAATCTGATGCGTGTGAGGTACTATCTCATTATAGTTTTCATTTGCATTTCTTAATAATTAGTGATTGTTGAACACCTTTTCATGTGCCTGTTGGCCATCTGTATATCTTCTTTAGAAAAATGTCTGTTCAGATCCTCAGCCCATTTTTTGATCAGGTTGTTTCATTGTTGTTGTGAGTTCTTTAAATATTTTGGATATTAACTCCTCATTGGATATGATTCATAAATATTTTCTCCCAGTGGGTGGGGTTTTTTTTTTTTTTTTGGTGAGGAAGATTGGCCCTGAGCTAACATCTGTGCCAGTCTTCCTCTATTTTGCATGCGGGATGCCACCATGGCTTGATGAGTGGTGTAGGTCTGCATCTGGGATCCAAACCTGCAAACCCTGGACCACCAAAGCAGAGTGCACCAAACTTAACCACTGGGCCACTGGGCTGGCCCCTGTCTTTTCATTTTGCTGATGGTTTCCTTTGCTGTGCAGAAGCTTTTTAGTTTGATGTAGTCCCATTTGTTTACTTTTTTCTTTTGTTTCCCTTGCCTGAGGAGACATGGTATTCAAAAAGATATTGCTAAGACTTATGTCAAAGAGCATACTGCCTATGTTTTCTTCTAGGAGTTTTATGGCTTCAGGTATTACATGCAAGTCTTTAATCCATTTTGAGTTGATTTTTATGTGTGGTGTAAGATAATGGTCTACTTTCATTCTTTTGCATATGGCTGTCCAGTTTTCCCAACCATTTATTGAAGAGACTTTCCCTTTTCCATTGTATATTCTTGGCTCCTCTGTCAGATATTAGCTATCCATAATGTGTGGGTTTATCTCTGGGCTCTCAATTCTGTTCCACTGATCTGTGTGCCTGTTTTTCTGCCAGTACCATGCTGTTTTGATTATTATAGCTTTCTAAGATATTTGAAATCAGGGAGTGTGATACCTCCAGCTTTGTTCTTTTTTCTCAGGATTGCTTTGGCTATTCAGTGTCTTTTGTTGTTCCATATAAATTTTAAGATTCTTTGTTCTATTTCCACAAAAAAAAATGTCATTGGGATTCTGATTGAGATTGCATTGAATCTGTAGATTGCTTTAGGTAATATAGACATTTTAACTATGTTAATTCTTCCAATCCATGAGCATGGAATATCTCTCCATTTCTTCATGTCTTCTTCAATTTCTTTAAACAACATCTTACAGTTTTCAGTGTACAAGTCTTCTACCTCCTTGGTTAAACTTATTCCTACGTATTCTTTTTGTTGCGATTGTAAAGGGATTGTATTCTTTTCTGCTAGTTTGTGTTAGTGTATAAATGTGACTGATTTTCATGTTGATTTTGTACCCTGCAACTTTACTGTGTTTGTTAATTATTTCTCTAGTTTTTTGGTGGATTCTTTAGGGTTTTCTATATATAGAATCATATCATCTACAAATAGTATAAAGAATTTTTTAATTAAGGTATGTACATTGTTTTTTTAGACATAATGCTGTGGCACACTTAATAGACTACAGTATAGTGGAAACATAACTTTTATATGCACTGGGAAACCACATAATTTGAGTGACTCACTCAAATTGCAATATTCACTTCACTGCAGTGGTCTGGAACCAAACCTGCAATATCTCCCATGTATGCCTATAAACAAATCATAAGTTTTAACTTGAGCACTGTTCTGAGCAGCATGATGAAACCTCATGCCATCCCACCCCATCCAGCCACATGGATTCACCGGAACATGAATCATCCCTTTGTCCAGCATCCCTTTGTCCACACTATATTTGCTGCCTGCCTGTTAGTCACTTAGTTATCAGATCAACTGTTGTGGTATCACAGTGCTTGTGTTCAAGCAATCCTTAGCTGACTTAATAATGGCCCCAGGGCCAGCCCGGTGGCACAGGGGTTAAGTTCACACACTCAGCTTTGGTGGCCCAGGGTTCTCAGGTTCAGATCCCAGGCATGGACATACACACCGCTTATCAAGCCATGCCATGGCAGCATCCCACATATAAAGTAGAGGAAGATGGGCATGGATGTTAGCCCAGGGCCCATCTTCCTCAGCAAAAAGAGGAGGATTGGCAGTGGATGTTAGCTCAGGGCTAATCTTCCTCACAAAAAAAACAAAAATAAAAACTGCCCGAAAGCACAAGAGTAGTGATACTGGCAATTTGGATATGCCAAAGAGAAGTTATTGTTGCTAATCTCTTACTGTGCCTAATTTATTAATTAAATTTTATCAGAGGTATGTATGTATAAGAAAAATAACATAGTATACATATATGGTTCGGTAGTATGTGTGGTTTTAGGCACCCACTGGGGGTCTTGGAATGTATCCCCCATGGATAAGAGGGGCCTGCTGCATTCCAAATAATTATTATTCAAAATAATTCCATGTTATATCTGACCTAGAAAAAAACACATGAAGGCAGGGATAAATACTCGCTTTAATTTGAGCCTCTCATCACAAACTTCCCTCGTTGAAGTCCTGATGCTCCTTCTATCTCTACATCAGCACTGACATACTCTTGTTCACTGACACCTCATTCTTTTTTTTTAATAGCTGACTGGAACTTTCACTGTGGATGGCTGGCAGATATCAACTTCTAGAATCTAAGATGTAATCCCTTTATGCTTCATTGGTTTTAGGTGGCCCTCCAAGAATGTGATCATAAAGATTCTACATTTGATGAGGAAACTGTGGAGGACAAAACAATGTAAAGGGCGCCTTTACATAACCACCCCATGCGTCTTCACAACAGTCTTCTCCCAAGCTGTGCTTCTGACAGTATGTCACTATAATACAGGGACTCCAGCGGGACTTTCACTTCTGCCCTTAGCACAGAGACAACAAGAACTTCTAATTTCAACATAAAGGCCAGATTAGTCCTCTTGTTAATTTAAGCCACTTGCCTATGTTACACTGATGACAATAAATTGCTGATGGCAGCTTCATGTGAAAATCTGTTGAAATTATTTGAGCACTTGATATTTCATTATAATTTCCAGATTTTCCCCAGAAGTTGAGAATGGGTTTCTATTCTGTCCACTTGTCTGGCAACAGAGTAAACACCACAGTATGGAGTTACTGCCTTACAAGCTGTCAATGGTAAAAAACTGTTCAAAAAAGGAGGCATAATCTTAAAACTATCCTCATTATGTAAGATCTCAAAGGGAATTAGACTCTGCAAATTTCTCAGTGCAGAGAACATGAAACTGCAGGATCATATTTAAGAATGTTTCATCCCTCTTAAACTGTGCTTGCATTCTAAGGAAATATATTATCACAATAAGAAAGCCCAGAGCAGGTCAGTTCTTTTCTGTGGCAATATGGTGAACAGTGTTGGTTGCCAACTTAATAATTACTCCTTCTACCCTTTCCTCCTTGCTAGCAGAGCCTGTCTGTACTTCAGAAGCTCAACGTGCTAGAAAGTCCTCCTTCTAGCCTCCCTGACAGTAAGGCCATGGGCATATGACCCACTCCTAGCTACTGGGGCCTAAGAAAGCTGAAGCTGGTTGGCAAGCTTTTGGACAAGGTTTTCTTCACCAATAAAGAGATATGTATGGGAGGAAACTGCTGGTCATCTACATAGTATTTAGCTGTGTCTGCATGTGACCCCTGGAATGGCTGTAGCAATCCTTCAACCATGAGGAAAGATATCACCAGCTTGCTGAATATTACACAGAGAAAAGCACTTGGGTCCCTGATGCTATCACTGAGCCCTATACCAACAATGAAATACCCTTGCCTCTGCTTCTTGTTTGATAATAGTTATCTTAGTTTAAGGCTTTAGTCTAACCCATTTTATGCAGATATTGTTACTTGAGGGCCAAAGCACCCTAACCAATATAGCTAGCAAATATCTGTTCACTCCGTGCCATCCAGATCAGGAAGTTAGACGGCTGCTACTCCGCTGACTCCAGCCATTACCAGTGTCTCCAACTTGATGCCTCCTGCTTCATTCATGTTTTTCTTTTCTACCTTTCACTAAGAGGCAAACTCATTGTAATTATACTCATATCTATACTTCACAATAAAGTCTGTTTCTTCTGCAACTCTTCAATGATGGTCAAAGGAAAGGTACTTTTTGCTTCTCCAGTGTATTTTTCAGTTACGTCTGCTTTTAACAGCATCACAGACGTGTCCCAATTTTTAGCTTACGCTTTCTTTCTATTTAAACTCCAATCCCATATTGAAATCAGAACTGACCTAAAATTTCCAAAGAGAAAATGCTATAGATAGAATAAAGATTTGCTTTTATAGAGGGTCATCCACATAGATCAAAAAATGGAGCTGATTGGTAAGCATCTGAATGATGAATAACTGAATGTGCTATTCTTTTCAAGAATATACAGGAAAACAAAGGATATACAGGATATTTAAGCAAAACAAAAAACTTAACCTCAATTTAAAAACAACAAAAAGAAGACAGAGACATAACGAATTACATAAAGGCGAGTTCAGAATCCTACCTTAGTATAGTTAATTTTTAAGAGACCTCACTTGTTTCTTGCATGCTATGCTTAAAGGGATAAAGATTCTACTATGATTTTTCATGTTTACTAACAACATGGAAAGAAGCCTTAAGCAAGAGTTGATAAAACCTTTGTTGAATAGTATTCAGCAATGCAGCAAAATGAAAACTTAACCAAACTAGCCAAGCAGATATAACTGACACTTGATTTATTAGGAAAAAAACAGGCTTTTAAGAGGAAAAAGACTACAAACCTGAAATTTTCAGATCCTTTTCTTTGATATAGTTTTCTTTATTGTTTTTTGCTTATTACAAAAATAGGTTCACTAAAGGGAAAAAAACCAAAATTACAAACTTTTCTGAAAATTAATTAGAAACAAAAAAGCAAATACTAGAAAACATTTTCCTGAAAACTATGGCACAAAGCTTCGAAAAACAGTTCATGATGCACCAGGATTACCAATACTTGAAAAAACCAGAACTATGGGATATTTATTTTCAACCAATTTGCTGTTTAAGCCAAACTGTTGTGATGATCAAATTGCTTTTAACCAAAGTGTATGCTACCCTATACTTTCAAACCAAGCTCTCCTTTATCTTCAGGCCTTTGCATATGGTGTACCCTCTTAGTATAGGGTACTCCTCTCTCCCCACACTCATCTGGCTGGTTAATGAAGTACTGACAAGCACTTACGAACTAAAGTGTATTAAAATTAGGAACCTGGGGACTTGACTGAAAAAAAATATATCAAAATCTTTAGTTCCTCGTTTTAAAAGCCCTCATTTAAAAAACTAAATATTTGATTTGTGCTATCATTTGGTTTTATTATATCATTTTTAATATCTAGATAGAGTGACAATTTATGTCAAATAAGAACTAAGCAATTTTATAGGAAAACAAAATTCTGATGTCTATTAAGTTCTTTCTAAGTTCAAATTCACTACTCATACTTAAGAAGGTAAAGTAGTCCTGAGATGAAACAGTTTGAAAACTGATATTCTGTGTAACAGGTTATTCACTGCAGCACTGCTGTAACTTCAAGATATTGAAAACAATCTACATGTCCATTTAATGTGAAATTAGCAAAAATAATTATGGCACATCCATACAATGAAATACTATGCAAAAGTAAAAGAGAATGAGCAGCAATTAGGCAATAAAATAAAACATATCCAGATTGGAAAGGAAGAAGTAATACTCTCTTTATTTGCAGACGATATGATCTTGTATACAGAATCTACTAAAATAATTATCAGAACTAATAAATGAGTTCAGTAAGGTTAAAGCATAAAAGATCAATATACAATAATCAATTGTATTTCTATACAATGAACAATCTGAAAATGAAATTAAGAAAACAATTCCAGTTAAAATAGCATCAAAAAGAATAAAATACTTAGTAATAAACTTAACAAAAGAAGTACAAAACTTATATTCTGAAAAGACAAAATACTGCTGAGAGAAATTTTAAAAGACCTAAATAAATGAAAAGATATCGCATATTCATGAATTGGAAGATACAATATCATGAAAATGCACTACTCCCCAAAGTGATCTATATATTCAACATAATCCCAATCAAAATTCCAGCTGGATTCTTTGTGGATGACCACCTGATCCTAAAATTCATACGAAAATTCAAGGGACTCAGAATAACCAAACAATCTTGAAAAAGAACAAAGTTGGAAGACCCACACTTCCCAAGTTACTACAAAGCCACAGTAATCAAGACAGTGTGGTACTAGCATAAGGACAGACAAGTGGATGAGAGGAAAAGAACTGAAGAGTCCAGAAATAAACCCTCACATTTAGGTCAATCAACTCTCGATAGAGTACGAAGACAATTCAATGGGGAAGAAACAGTCTTTTGAACAAATGGTGCTGGAACGAATGGATATTCATATGCAAAAGAATGAAACTGGACTCCTTCCTCACTCCATATACAAATATCAACTCAAAATGGATCAAAGACCTAAACGTAAAAGTTAAAACTATAAAACACTTAGAAGAAAATATAGGTGTAAATCTTCACGACCTCTGATTAGACAATGATTTCTTAGACAAAAGCACAAGCAACAAAAAAAAAATTTATAAATTGAACTTCCTCAAAATTAAAAACTTTTGTGTTTCAAAGGACACTGTCAAAAAAGTGAAAAGACAACCCACAGAATAGAAGACGACACTTGCAAATCATATATCTGATAAGGGATTTGTATCTAGAGTACACAAAGAACTCTTACAACTCAACAATAAAAAGACAAATAATCCAATTTAAAAATGGGAAAAGGATGTGAACCAGCATTTCTCCACAAAAAGATATACAAATGACCATTGAGCACATGAAAAGATGTTCAACATCATTAGCCGTCAAGGAAATGCAAATCTAAACCAAAATGAGCTACCACTTCACACCAGATAATAGCAAGTGCTGAGGAGGATATGGAGAACTGGAACCCTCATAC
Source organism: Tapirus indicus (assembly GCA_031878705.1). Classification (NCBI taxonomy): domain Eukaryota; kingdom Metazoa; phylum Chordata; class Mammalia; order Perissodactyla; family Tapiridae; genus Tapirus; species Tapirus indicus. The sequence continues at coordinate 82,008,520 of CM062921.1, forward strand.
ACTGCTGGTACGAATTAAAATGGTGCAGCTGCTGTGGAAAACAGCTTGGCAGTTCCTCAAAAGGTTAAAAACATAAAGTTACCATCCTACCCAGCAATTTCACTCCTAGGTATATACACTCAAGAAAATTGAGAACAAAAACTTGTACAAGAATATCCATGATAGCATTATTCACAATAGCCAAAAAGTGGAAGTAACCCAAATGTCCATCAACGATGAATGGATAAAAAAAATATGATATAGCCATACAACAAATACTATTCAGCAATAAAAAGAAATGAAATAATGATATATGCTTCAACATGGATAAATCTTTAAAACATTATGCTAAGTGAAAGAAGCCAGTCACAAAGGACCACACACTGCATGATTCTATTTAAATGAAATGTCCAGAATAGACAAATCTAAAGAGACAGAAAGTATGTATTATCTTTTCAAATTAAATTATTCTTAAAAATGACTATGTTGTTCATGCATTTATATGCTAAATTAATTCTAAAATATTTTAAAAGCAATTGAAAGCATGCTATGGATCAAAGAGGAAAGAACTAGAGTTTTAAAAGAGCTAAGGAGAACTCATAAAGCTCAAAGACAAAAACGATGTGTCTTTGTTGAATGCTTTCAAATGACCCAAATCCCCTTCAAGTTAAATTCTGGCCTCCTATTGAACTGAAAATTACTACTAATAATTAAACTTTAATTTGCAAAATATCTGTATATTTTATAAAGGCAATCATCAACGTAAAGTTGAAACTCACTAGATTTTACATCACAGTAAATAATTTTACACTAAATGCAACAATATTTAAAATATTTTTTGGAATAGTAGAAATAGCATAATTTTGGAGTCAGATACACGGGTTTGAATCTTAGCCTGCTATTTCCCAGCTAGGTGATCATCAACAATTTACTTGGTCTCTGTGGGCCTCAGTTCTCCCCTCCATTAAATCAGGAATTATAATACCTACTTTAGTGTGAAAAGAAACACTCCAACTACTCACTAAAGGGGGTGGGGGGGGTAGTGTTTAAATAATTTCACTCTTTTTTTTAAACCTATCTCTACTGTTTGAAATTTTTTACAACTTGCATATGATTAAAAAACATAATGAAGATTTAAAAAATAAAAACATCTACTTTACAGGGTTCTTGTGCAGCCATTTTGTAAGACATCTACACATAGGAGATTCTCAATTAAAAATAACCCCCTTAGAACAGTTTGGTGGTTACCAGGGGAAAGGGCACAAGGGGTGAAGGGACACATATGGTGACTGACAAACAACAATGTACAACTAAAATTTCACAATGTTATAAACTATTATGACATCAATAAAAATAATAATAAGTATAATCTCCTTACTCCTTCCCTAGCCTTTCCACCTTCTTGAATTTAGGTGAACAAAACTTGGAAGAAACAAAGTAAAACATTTATTTTTCTGAAGGCTACAGTTATAGAGAAAGAGATAAACAAGGGCAATAAAACTAGGGTTTTAAACCACTTTCCTCCAAACATACCAAAGAATTTAATCTGAAGAGAAAAAAATTCCACGTTTACTGATGCTAATCACTTTATTCTGAAACTTCAGGGGTTTTTGCATGTGTGCAATGTAAAATGATAATACTATCAAATGAAAAGAGAATTTGTTTGGTACCTTAATCTTGACCAACAAAACAAAATTAGGATTCAGCTTAGAGAATACTTTTCACTAAAAACACAATACAAATATAAATAACGACAATCATCTGGCTACCATACATGCTCCATTTTATTTTGCTTTGAGAGTACACTGAGACAGATGAATGTATTAATTGACGGAGGTTGTCACTTTATAATTTACATTATAGTGAGAATTAAGAACATTCTCTTCCATATTCTAACAGATGAATTAAGCGAATGTCAGGAAGCAAAGTAGTTTTGCGCGTCAAAATGGTGCCATTTTAAAACCACCCAAGTACACTGGGACCGCTGAAGCTGGTCCTGTGGCCTTTGGTAGCTTGTCTTCAAGACTGAGTCATTAGACAGCATCTAACGTACCCACAGGAGTGTATAACTAGCATTTCTCATCAACTATGTGGGAGGACATAACTAACCCCTCATGTAGCTTAAAGTTTACAAACCCTATTCTGGACCATTTCACACATATATTTCCTGGAGTATCACTGCCTTTCTATAGTGTTCTTGTCTTTAGACTACTTCAAGAACATATATCCGAAAAGGGGAAGCACAGTCAGTAATGATCGTGCACACAATCAGTAATGAAGCACACAATAATGATTTACACAACTATTTTATCTCAACATCGTTAAGTGGCTGTAAGGGACAAAATTTAAAACTTAAAGTGGTAAAAGTCAGTCGGTAAGGGATCCCCCAGCTCCCAGGCTTTCTCCTTTCCAGCTCCTGCAAGCCACCTCCAAAATCCAGTTCCGGATGACAAGAAACTCTTTCAACCCCAGCGGATAAAGCCGAGCCCTCGGCCCAGCCTTCAACTGCCGCCTCTCGGTCTGGGCGCAGAGCCCTGACATCGAGGAGGACAGGCCCTGGGGGCGGCAGGATGGCCGCCTCGCCCGAGGGAGCGCGGGCGGAAAGGAGGGACACCCATGACTCACCGCCCCGGGCCCGCCGCCAGGCCGCTCCACCTTCACTCCGCGCGGGCCCCGGACCGGCCTCGCAGCGCCCCCCGGAGGCGGGTAGGCGCCCTCCCCGCGCAAGCCCCCTCCCCGGGCAAGTCTCCCCCCGCCCCCCGCCCGACAAAAGCCCTCCCCACGCAGGGCCCCCCCCCCACAGCGGGGGCGAGGCCGGGGCCGCGCACAGACCTGAGACACCGCCTTCCTGGAGACGCGGGCAGCCCACGGGGGCGCTCGCCCCTCCCCCCGGCCGGCGCGAGCATGCGCGCCGCCCCCCGCCCCGCGCCTGCGCGCCCCCGAGCGCCCGCGCCGGCACGCGCCGCCGCCAGAGAGGCCGAGGAGGCCGCGGCGGAGGCGGAGGCTCGCTCCCTGGGCGGCGCGCGCCCCCGCCCTGCCATTCACAGGAGACGTGGGCCCGCGGCCGCCGCAGTCCGTCCTCCCGGTTCGGCGGCGAGCGCCGGAGGGGAGGGGACAGCCAGGCAGGCAGGAAGCTGCTGCTTAAAAGGGCAGCCCTCGCCGGGCCCTTCCTCCCTGCCGGCGTCCCCGGGCCTCCGAGAGCGCCTCTCCTCCACGGCCTCCGCCCCGCCGCCATGTACCGCTGCCTGGGCGAAGCGATGCTGCTGTCCCGCGCCGGGCCCGCCGCCCTGAGCTCGGCAGCGGCCGACTCGGCCGTGCTGCTGGGCCGGGCCCGCGGGCAGCCCGCCGCCGCCCCGCCGCCGGGGCTCGCGCCGCCCGCCCGGCGACACTATAGCGAGGCGGCGGCCGACCGCGAGGACGACCCCAACTTCTTCAAGATGGTGGAGGGCTTCTTCGACCGCGGCGCCAGCATCGTGGAGGACAAGCTGGTGGAGGACCTCAAGACCCGGGAGAGCGAGGAGCAGAAGCGGAACCGGGTGCGCGGCATCCTGCGGATCATCAAGCCCTGCAACCATGTGCTGAGCCTGTCCTTCCCCATCCGGCGCGACGACGGCTCTTGGGAGGTCATCGAGGGCTACCGGGCCCAGCACAGCCAGCACCGCACGCCCTGCAAGGGAGGTGAGCCCCTGGCACCCTCCCCCGCGGCCCTGCCCCGCCCTCCTCCTGCGTGCTCGAGGGTCACTCTTAGCCCAGCCCGGCGGGCACGGTCCCCCTCCCACGCGCCCCCCTCACTGCCGCCTCGGATGTGGCAGGCTCGGGTGGACAGTGCTTTTTCCACCTTAAAACCACCAGGTAGTTTTAGACCTGTCTCCCTCCCCCGTGAGCCATCATCTCGGGTTTCTGCATATGTTGATACTGGATGCGGAATAGACACTGCACCGCTTTTCTTTTGATCCTAGGGTGTATGACACACAGGGTGGGTCCTGACGAAATGCACTTCTAGAAAAGGGAATGACCGGCCCATCTCATTGTGTCCTTGCAAGTTTTTGTGGGCTTCTATGACTCACCCGAATGCAAACTATGAAATAATTATTTTCGGATTTTTTTCGCTCTTTTTTAACATCAGTGAGAGATGACACAAGAACATACAGGATGAACTGCCTTCTAGGTTTGAAATCTAGACAGTTTTATTAACCAAATGAATTTACTAATTACACGTTGATCTTTTAAATTAAGTTGTTTTTTCTACCCTGACAGCTTCTGTTTTGTACAACAACAACAAAACAGTGATAGGTGAGCTGTATAACGTCTCTGGTGAATAAACCCCGGGCGTCCTGACAGTAAATCTAGATGCTGCAGGACGGCCCGCCAGCCAGTGAAATGAAATAGCCTTGGGGGTGTGTACTAGACCTAGCTACCACCAGATTTGAGCTTGGGGAAAAGGTAAAGTACGTGAAGAAGGGAGCTGAGTCGGTTACTATTTGGTAGTCACCAAGTTATTCTGTATTTTAAATTTTTGAATGCCTGTAGATTTGGCTTCTGCAGTCAGATTGCTTACTTTGAGCAAATAAAAGCTTTTTTCATTTTTTTTCTCCAGTAAATTGCACAATACCTTTTTAAAGGTGCTTAAAAGTAACCTAAAATAAAAAGGGCAAAACTACTTTTTTTCTATTAAAAATAATTATGTAGAATAAAGGACCCCGGAAGGTGAAGAGTCTTGCTGGAAGGTTGCTTGGCCAGTAAGCACAGAGGATGTTGGGCTGGACCTTTTGTCTCCGTAAACCTGGTCCAGTGTTCTATTATACCAGCTGACTTCTAAGGATAATTTTTAGAAATCTCTCTACCAGAAAAATTTCAAGTCTGCTGGCATTCCCAGCCGGGGAACAAAGGTGCCTCAAACTGTTTAATGATTTACTTTCACTTGTTAAATTTGCATTGGCCCCACCCACTTCTAGGACGTACCTTTAGAGCTTAATTATCCTTTAGCTCTCAGTTTCCTCTTCTAAAATCAATGTATGAACCATTTTGACCTCTGATTTCCATTTCCAACTCCAAAATTATATAAAATGTACACACTGTCGATCTCCTACATCGCCTTCCTTCCTCCTAACACTCCCTTAGTCTCTAAACCAAGAATACAAGTTCAGACTCCCAAGAAAAGCAAACACAGATGTTGAAGGAAGAGGCGAAGTTAGCAAATATTCAATTGCAGTGTTTCTTTAAAATGGATGTCCAGTTTATATTACTCTCTTGTTGGCAGTATTTTCCAGTCGTTTATAAGATATACAAGTAAACCAGTATATTTTTTTTTCTGCAGTATCTTAGTTTCCTTGAAGTTCTGTATATTCTGTTCTTTATATGCCAAGCCCTCTCCTATCTTTGTAAATCACAAGTCCACAAACTCACGAAAACAGCTAAACTTGACCGTAGTTTGTCGGTCTTCTTCCTCTCGTTGCCACAGCAGTTTTAATACCAAAATACTGAACCTAGCAACAAGTTGCATCAGCCACACTGAAGTAGTGTGATTGTAGCACTTGCTTATACTAGAGTGTGAGATTCAATTCTCTCTTCCCTTTGCCCCATTTACAAGAAGACATGCTACTGAAAGCGCTGTTAACTCCCAACATATAAACGTAGAGGAACGGAATTGCAAGTAATAAATAGTAGCAAGCATTGCAAGATAATATAATATGAAAGAAAATTGGCCTCTATAAAATGAAAAGTTTATTATCTTAAGGAATTTGATTTATGGAGAGAATAAGACTGGGGAGGATTATATAGCTATGAAAGCCCTTAAAAATGTTTTAATGTGCTTGAGATAATAAACAATATACCAAATAGATGATCGGCAAAATTTGGATACTGTAGCCTTCCATTCTTTGCTTTCATGACACTCCAGGATCCTCCTACCCTTTTATCACCCTCCTCTGATTGCGGAGAATGTATATTCTAAGAGGAACTTATTTTCAATGGGATTTTTTCCTCCAATTAAACAGTTAAAGCACTTTTTTTTTTACTTATAAGAAAATTATTAGCCTCCTTGTTCCACTCTGGTCTTAGAATACAGAATATATTAGGTGGTTGAGATTTTAAAAGATGCTTTGGATAATCTCTATGAACTTCAGTAAATCTTTCCCTTTTAAGCACACTTTAGCCCACTTTTCTCTCCCCACCTTCACAACTGCCTTCTCTACCAACGTTCTTCGCGAAAACAACAAGACCTTGTCTGCTGCTCATCATCCTTTTCCCAACCCTTAGCTTTCTGGGTCTAATCGTTCCTCAAGAGTGACCATATTACCTGAGTTTTCCAAAATATTCTCAAGGTTGAAGCAAAGCAACAATCTAATTATAATGTCTGTAAGGGAAACAGGTGGTTTTAAGACCTGAGGGTGGCTGATGTGTACTTTATTGCAAGTAAATATTTAATGATACATATTGTTTTTTGTGCTTCTCTTCTCCCACATACCGTATTTAACTGAAGCCATTAGATTTGCATCTGTTAAGGATTTGCTATAGGCTCTGTGTGCTCTAGCCTCTGAAGGAAGTTTCAAGAGAGGCCTTAATATTTTCAGCAAAGATAAACATTGTGGGAATTTCCACTTTGAGAATTTTTCAAAGGTTCTTATGTGTTTGAAAACATTATCGGTGATTGTTCCTGTAACTTTCTCAGAGTAAATTCTGTATTTTATTGGCCATGGTTTTGCCTGAGACCAATCTACCTTTTTAGAAGGAGGTTTATCATTTAAAAGTCAATTTGGGGGAAAAGTACAGATGGATAATAGCGATTCATTGATGTAGGAGCAATTTAATTTTCTCTTCCAGCCTGTCTTTCCCCCCTTGTCTTCATATTGAAACTATTAAGTCAAAATTCCCTGTAATTGATTCTTCCTCCTATCGTACAAATTTCTAAAATTATGATCATTTAAATAAAGTTGATGAGCTGTAAATGGAATCCTCTGATACACTGACCCTGAACCTTTCATTTAACTACAAATATCAGTACCAAAAAAAGTGTACCCTATGTTAAGCTATTTTTGAGAGCCAAGATGCGAAAAGAAAAAGAAAGGGGGGAGGTAGATGGTCTTTGTTCTTGTCTTTCAGTGACCGATGCAGGGGTGGAGGGCGGGGAAGGCAGGTAAGAATTGGAGTTAGTGCGGTATTAGTCCCCTCAGCCTCTGGGAGATAACTGTGTGGTGAATGGTAGCACTTGGGGAAGACTTGCAAAAAGTACTGATACTGTTTAAAAATGAGACATCCTCTGTCTTCACTGAAAAAAAGTTTCTGACTTATTTCTGCTGTGCTGAATTGACAACTATCAAAACTTGTAATAAACTGAATAAATTCACACTTTCTAATATTTTTAAAGTGTGTGTATGTGTCTGCATCTGTTGTTGCAAAATAAAATGTAGCTTTTGTAGGTAAATTAAATTTAGGATTTAATTCAATCTGAGAGTTCAGTTAGAAGACAGGTAATTTGTATGTCTTCTACCCCCTAGCCCTTAACCCTGAGGTTTTTGTTGTTTTTAATACTTTTTAGTTAAATATAGAACTGTGTTGCCATTATAAAGGCCTTTTTATTTCATGGAAGCCAGATGCCTCAAACTCCTCCACCCCCAATATCCTAGGGAGTGAAGAGCCAAGATGATGGTGGAGACCTCTACATCAGGTTGTCACTGAGCCTTCCCATCGCTTTGTGTGAATCCATCTGGCTGGATTGCTTTGGCAGTAAAAACCCCATGTGCAGGAAGACAAACACTTACGGCTCACTCATTATGCAAAGTACACTTTGCAGGAATTGGGGCATCAAAAATTGGAGGACAAGCACCAGTATGTATTAAACTCCAATGAAACTGGCAGTGTTTAAATTTTAAATACAAGAAAGAAAAATTGAACGTGAACTTTCCGGCTTAGTGGGAAGAAAGTGGGTTTAGTAGTGTTGATAATAATTTAGATTACTTAGGAAAATTGGGTTTTGTCCAATTATGTTAAAGATACTGAGGGTTCTTCCAGGAACCAATAAACACTAAAATTTTAACTTTCCAATATTGAAAAATTCCTAGGCAATAGTCTCTGACATGAGACTTCTGATTTTTTTTTGTATTTATTTTGCATAATAGTTTTTCATAATACAAATAATAAAGAAAAAAACCTCTAATATTACTTTAATGAAGCACATCAGTTCATAAATGGCCCATAGTTGCTCTACCCAAAACACCTGTTGAAATACCTGTGTATGATTTGAATATTCAGATAGTAATGAAAGTTATAAAATGAAAAGTGAAGCAGCTCTACCCCCAGTCCTACCCCACAGGGTAACTGTGAACAGTGTTAAATCCAAAGCTGTTATCTAAAACTGCCTAGCTGTCCACATGAATCAATATGTTCCCCTGTCCAGAGGCAGACATTAATGCAGATTGAAGTGTTACTGTGTACGATACTACACATAAAGGCAGGAAAGGTTTTATGAAGGGCTAGAAGACACCCTGGGAGAGACCCTACTCATTCCCTTTCACAAAGTCAGCAGCAGCACCTGGCAGATTCTGCTCCACAGAGGTCAACTGGCAACACCAGGGCTAACAACCAGAGCTAACATTTTTCGAGCTCTGTGTGTACACCAGGCATCTTGCTAAGAGCTTTTCATGCACCATCGCTTTTATTCCTCATAACAACCTCTTGAAATACACTGTTGTCCTCGAGTTTCAAATGTGGACTCAAAGGCTAAAGAGTGCAGTCTCCTTTGGCAGGTTACACAGCTAGTATGTAGTAGAGTTGGGGTTCAGTCATCTGATTCCAGCACCCACCTTCTTAATCATTGTTATCTGGATTTATTCATGTGAAAAGTTAACAAATTGTATCTTGGGGTAAGCACTGAATGAGAACCATATGCCATCAACACAATGATTCCTAACACTTTGGATCATTTGAAATTTGTTAAAAAGCTATTAGACGACTTACCTTCTTCCTAGAAAGTAAATGCATATTCATACAACTATGTATGTAAAACTCGTTCATAGATGATATCTTTAGAGGTCCATTCATTCTAATTACTTTGTCAGTGAAATAACATTTTAAAGAGAGTTTTCTATTGAAAGAGGTTTGAAGAGCTTTGGTGTTGAACAGTTTAATGTGTTAGCAAGGACAACTCATTTCTCTACCAAAGTGTTATTCCACATATCTTTAAGGGTTTTCAATGGAATAATTTTAAAACGGCTTTCTTCTGAGTGTCTCTTCCTTAAAAACAGAAAAGTCTTTGTTTATCAAGAAATGCTATTATTTGTCTTGATTATTCTTGAGGAAAGTCTGTGCGACTTTCCATTTTTCTGACTAGCTTTTTGGCTAGAGGAAAATGTGAAAGATGACATGAATGAAAATGTAAAGGTTGTCAGAAATATGACTCCTTTTGACAGTTACCATTATCACAAATATGTCAACATAGGCCTTTAAAAAGCATTTAGTACATATTGGGCCTTAGTAGGATTTCTGTGAACTCTTTTTTTTAATCCCTTTTACCAAGAGAGAAACAGCAAAGGAATAATCAAGAGTGATAGTACCCGTATTGGGGCTTTACTAAATAAGGAGTATGTTCATTAAAAACTATAGACTATATTCCAGATAAATCAGTTTTTCCGTTATGTGTTTTTTTTCCCTGCAGCCAAGAACTGTAAACTTCATACTTAATTAAGGAACATTCCTTAGTTCATAGGGATTTCTGATAGTTAACCTGTTCGTTGCATGTCTTTTAATTGCCTACTCCGTGTCAGGTACCATGCTCTGTGCTGGGGGAACTATCCACAGAGAGTGTTTTTTTAAAAAAGGGCAAAGCTGATTCTTTTTTTTAATTTCTTGAAATGTCTTTTCATCAGTTTCCCCAAAATAGAGCAGAATCCAAAATCACTTTTGCACTTTGTCATTCTCTCTTTGCTTTTAGTTTGGTATTGTGTTTCTACATTTTCCTTTCCTGGAACCGGTCAATAAATGACAAATTGAAAACACACTAAACAATGTGTTGCTGTGGTAGGAGTTCAAAGAAGATACCGGGGAGATGCAGTCCTGATCTAGGAGTTGGCTAGGGGAAAGGTCATCTCACACAGAGAAATCAAAGAGGTGGCTCCAGCCCAGGCAGGAGGCGGGACTGTGCGTGAGGGGGTCCTGGAGACAGACTGTGTTTTTGTGAATAGTGAGAAGTAAGGTTTTATGACATTTATAATAAATATTTATTTGCTCTCTACCCCCGGTTCCTGACACATTTCTCCTAAAGCTCTTGTAATTTCCTGAATGATGGGGTGCTGGAGCATCTTCTGGTCTAATGTTTGGTCTTTGACTCCCTTGGAATCTCCTGAGTTATGGGGGATGTTAGGAGCGCCTTACACAGATCTCCTAAATCTCTAGGAATTTTCTGGGTGATAGGAGCATTTGTTTTTTGTTCTAATGAGACAACTCTTGGTGGGCTCCTGGATAGTGGCTGGTCACCAGAAAGACTAAGCCATGATTAGAAGCTTGGAACTTTCAGCTCCACCCAGTATCCAGCAGGGAGAGAGAGCTGGAGATTGAGTTAATGATCCATCGTGCCTGCATGAAGAAGCCTTCATAAAAATCCCTGAGCTACTGGGTACAGAGTTTCCCAGTAGGCTTCCACGTGCCAGGGGATGGCATCCCAGCTCCACAGGGACAGAAGTTCCTGCGCTCAGGACCCTTGTAATAAACTGGTAAACATAAGTAAAGTAAAACATAGTATTTTCCTGAGTTCTGTGAGCCATTATAGCAAATTATCAAACCTGAGGAGATTGTGGGGGCCCCTAGTTTGTAGCCAAATTAGACAGAAGTGTGGGTACCCTGGGCACCCAATACTTGCAGCTGAAATCGGGGGCAGTCTTGTGGGACTGAGCCTTTAACATGTGGAGTCTGCACTAACTCTGGGTAATCAGTGTCAGAATTGAACTAAATTGTAGGACACCAAGTTAGTGTCCTCAGAGGACTGGAGAATTTGTGAAAAATCCACACATTTGGTGTCAGAATGTGAGCAGAAACAGTTTTCTTTGAGGTTTGTTGGATGGATAATGATAAACCTAGGAGGGCATGGAAAGCTAATCAGCATTGGAATTGAGAATGAAGTGATACGTAGGAGCAGAGGAAATGAAAAGTAAAGGACAGATAAAGAATTTTGAAGAAAGGGTAGTATTCCCCAACAGGTAGGATGTTTGGAATGAAGAAGAGAAGAGTCAGAGATAACTCAAATTTCCAGCCTGAGACACTGGTAGAAAAAATGGTGGTATCAGGGACAGAAAAGTGTTATTAGGAAAGAGAACTGGATTTTGAAAATAAAGAAAATCTAGTGTTAAATGATCCTTAGGAAAATTGGAAATACGGGCATATATTTCTCTCAATTTTACCCTTGCAAAGTACTCTCTGCCTGTGGTGCTGCCCATACCTTGTCCCCTATCTCCCTATAATTCTCTTCCTCTCTTAAGATCCATCTCAGATATCACCTAGGCTTATAAATAATTTATATGAAACTGGACAGCTGACATTTCGAGGCTTTACCCCTTTGAACCTTTTTATAAGAAGTTAAATGTTATCTTTTGCTAAATGTTATACAACTTTGTATTCACCAGTTTAAGTAGTATCATTTCTAAGACCTGTTTAGTATGAAGGTGTGGCTAAGTTTACTGTTAGTTATTATCAGAATAAGGAATCTATAGAAAAAATTAACATGATCCGCCTTTTAATGCATATTTTTTCCTCCATCCATTGGACAGTAAGTTAAATACTTATAAAACAAAGCTATATGTTCTATGGATATGTATGCATATAAATGCAGGGAAATGATTTGGAAGGATATTTAAATTGCTAAGAATGGTCACCCCTAAGGGACTTCTACTTTTTCTGTATTTAAATTTTGATAAAAACATATACATATGTGTTAAATAACTTTAAAATTTTAATGAAAAGTAATATTTTCCATTTGATTTTTCCAACATCAGCTAAACATTTGCTTCCCAGAAAGCTTAAGTTTGTCTCTTCAAAATGCTTAAAATGAAGATTTTGATGAGTTAAAACTCTACAGTGTTTTTCCCCTTCTTACATAGATACTGTCAAAAACAAAGTATATGATTTTCCTTAGCTCCTGTACTAAATGCTCCTTCCCGGTGCTGAATGAATTTTTATCTGAGACTTCTAGTATTTTACATGGTCATTACCAGCTGATGGGTGCTAGTTCGTCCCTGCTCTCCTCATTTTTAAGTAAGTTACGCTATTTTATAGCGAGTTAGGAAATTATATTATTATTAAGTGAGAAAATAGGTTCTAATGAGTAACTGGGAAGAGTGTTAGTGCATGAATTTTAAAGAGTTCTAAGGCCCTTTTTTGTTTTTCTGGCAGTTCTATGCTTGTGATAGAACTCTTGGTTATTGAATAAATAGTTTCTGAAAAATGAAAGAATACAGTTGGAAATTGGATTTCTGATTAATAAATGAAACTCGATTGAAAGATCCAGGTTCAAGTAATTTATAAAACCATATGAATTGTCATGAATGTTTAGTTAATGATTCATTGTAAAAAACAATGGTGACTTGGTCGCTAGGAGCTTTTTTGTATGTTTTTGGTTTTGAGTCAGCTAGGAAAAGGAAAAAATTCAGGCTACTCAGTTGTGGTTTTCACTGAATCTTTTTCAGAGTAATGAGCTGGCATGTATTCTTCATCACCATAGCAACCTCAGCTAGTTTTTGCTTTTAATTTTTATTTCTCCTAGAAAAACTCAGTGTACACCAGTCCTTGAGGATAGTAAGGAATATCTTTGGTAATTAAGTTAAAAGGCAGAGAAATGCTTTGTGCTGTGTATAGTTTGCAGATGGCTGCATTTCATTAATGTTCTTTTGAATATCTGAATACCCGTTAGCTCAAAATAACTATATGGTAAGTTGACTTCTCTTGAGAATAAAAGGTATGATTTCAAAGTTCTCATTGTAGTAAGTACTTGATTCTTTCACCAGTCCTTCCTCCAGCTTTACCAAGTTTGGTAAATAATAAACATTGTGATAGGTGGTGTTTTTTAGTGTCATCTGGTGAACTGAGGGCACAGATTACTCTGTCAGCCCGTCAGAATGTTGTCCTTGATTTTACACCCGTTTCTAATGCCATCGGTCCTGTAGTTCACACCTGTGTGATCACCCCATTCATTTTCTAGTTTAGGCAGCCGTGGACTTCTGCTTTTCATGGACAGTATCTACCTCCATTCTTCTTTGAATGATAACCTGTTACACCAGCAGGCACGGTCGTTCAAAGACCCAGTTGATCTCTTCCCAAACATCAGTACTGCTAGTGTCAACAGAGGCTCACAGATAATGCTCTAAGACCTTAGAATACAAAACATACATAATTCACTTTTCTCCATTTCTGGAATAAAATTTTTGTTCCTTCTAGTTTCTGTCCCTGTGCCCTCATCCTCTCTCTGTTGGTCCTGCTCACCTTTAGCCTTCTCTGTCACACTTCCCGTCCCACAGAAAAGAAGGAAAGATTGGTTTTATAAAAAGCGAGCATATTCAGGCTGCAAATATGATCCTTCTTGCCTTGTTTTGGTTTAAAACATTTTGAGGTTTTCTTGTATGGGTTGTGTATCTTACCTGTTCCTTGGCTTTATTGAATGACTGTCTTTAAATTGAGTGTTCTTGAAATACAGTAGGCATTCAGAAACTCGAGATATTCCCTTTCTTTCAGAACTTTGAAGTATATGTCCCATCATTTTGTCCTTCCCATACTCTGATTGTGCTAATTTCTCCTAATTGACTGAACGTACAAATTTAGTGGAGAGTGTCTTCTTTTTTGCAGTCATGTTCTTCGTGTCCGTTAGAAAGTGGTTAAGGATTTTCAGGTGACAGTCTATTTTTAGTAATTATCTTTGGTTTCCAATCCCAGAGGAGGAAGAGTAACTGGCTTTCCCTGGGTGTGGGTAACCCCTATGTTATTGGAGTTTGTTTTGTCTCAAGTATTGCTACAGAGTATTTTATTTATGAGGATACTTTAATGCAGGTTTTTTGCTTTTCAGATTAACACTGTAAGTAACCCTGTACTAGTTTATTTGCCAACTTTAGAAGTAAAAACATTTATGTATCACTGATTATTTAGGAAACTAAGATGATAACACATTTCTTCTTTAGCCTAGACAGTACCAGCTGTATTTGTTCCTGGGTTATTCCCTTGACTCTTCTGCTGCTCTCCTTACAGCTGCTCCCTAGCCTCAGTTCACTGTAAGTTCTTCATTGGTTCATAGCCTGCAGAAAATGCGCATGATGTGAGAGAGAATTTATGTAACTACTTCTTTTCAGTGTCTTGCAGTTGAGCTCTCTAAATGGGTTTGGCTAGGAGAGAAAATTTCATTTTATAAACAAGAATTCCTGGGTTCCATCCAGTGGAAACATGTTTTTTGTTGTACATGCACAGTTTCTGACTCATATCATTCTAAGACTTTGTCATAAAGTAGACATTTTGTTTACACTGTTTGTAGAAGGAGCGGTCTAGTTTCTAGTTAGCATCTATGTCTAGAATATTAGAATTGTCTGATTTATGAATATTACTATTTCAAGCCATTTTTAGTTTCCCACTGAATGCATTAGTTATGAGCACTGGGTAAGGGAAAGTAACTTTTTCCCCCACTTAAGAAAGCAAGGAAAATTAAAATAACTTAATGACTACTTTCACAGGCTCTAAAAAGCAATGAGAAAAGTGCTTTATGTGTAACAAGAGAAATACTAATTAATAGTACACTGTTTTACTATCCCCATGAATTTATCTTGAGAAGTAATGAAATCAAGGTTTATTAAGCTTTTTGTTTAAACTCCTATCAGTTTAGACTTTTAAAAAAATAAATTTCTTGGAGCTGGCCCCATGGCTGAGTGGTTAAATTTTCACACACTCCGCTTTGGAGGCCCAGGTTCTAATCCTGGGCGTGGACCTACATCACTCACCGGCCGTGCTGTGGTGGCATCCCACGTACAAAATAGAGGAAGGTTGGCACAGATGTTAGCTCAGGGCAAATCTTCCTCAAGCAAAAAGAGAGGAAGGTTCATAACAGATGTTAGCACAGGGTGAATCTTCCTCAGCAAAAAAAAAAAAAGATTAAAAAAATAATAATAAATTTGTTATTTACCACTACTTTGTAATACTTACAATAGCGGTGATAGTAATTGAGACTGAGTACTGACCGCAAGCAGGCACGGTGCCAGCAGCGTCACACACGCTGTCCCCTACAGTCCTGACAGGAAGCCTGAGAGAGCAGTGTTTGGGCCACCCCAGGTGAGCAAGTGCAGGCACCCACAGCAGATGCTTCTGGGCTGGGCTCACTTGGTTAAGAAGTTCTGGATGCTGCGCCCCACCAAGGTCCCTGGCCCAGCTTAGTTTTCACTAAATAATGTACCATATTACTTGTTAGCACTTTTTTGTTTGTTTTAAAGATACAAATGTTTGGTCTTAAATGTTACTTACAAATTTTATTTTGTTTTTTTCTGGAGTACTTTTTAGGACCTGGTCCTTTTCCTTTTTAGTCCTTCCATAATAGGTATGGACACTTACAGTGAATTGTTTAGAACTTATGTGTATATCAAAAAATTTAGTGGCCATAGCTTTTCTTTCTTTCCACCTTAAGTTTTAAGAGTCAAGAAATATTCATGTATTTATTCAACATGTATTTGAGTGTCTAATACGTGCCATTTTCTGTGTTAGGCACCAGGAGTTAAGGCAGTGAACAAAACAAAGTCTGTCATCATAGTGCCACCTTGCCAGGTGGGGCAGCCAGACAGTGAACAACATATGATACAGAGTCAGTGGTAAAACATTAAATAAGGTACAAGGAGCCAGAGAGTGGGGATGAGGAAGACATGCTATTTTAAATAGGGTGGTTAGGGCAGGCCTCTCGGAATGAAGGAAGTTTTTAACAGAGACCTGAATGAAATGGAGAAGCAAGCTGTACAGACGTCTGCTATATGCTGAAAAAATATCACCTGTCATTTCTCATTCTAAAATTTTAATAACAAGTAGATTTATTCCACAGATATTCTGAGAACCCATTTTTTGCAAGATATAGTTGTTCTAAGAGCTCGCTTTTCTAAATATTATCATTTTGTTTTTCCAATAGGCCAAAGAAATATGTTCAGCCTCAGAATTTGCTTTTTATGATCATATACACAACAGATAAAATTATCTTAAGACATATTATGTTAGATGTTTTCTGAAACATAAGAAGCCAGCCTTTAAAAATGCCTCGGGAAGTTTTCTTAAACTGCCAGTCCATGAGATGTTGTATATTTCTATCTGAAAAGCTTTTATTCCCCAAATTCTTTTTTAAGAGATGTCCCTGAAGCCCCCATTACTTGTGACTTTCAGTGGAAATTGTACGCAGCTTCATCCACATAACCTTCATCACACACCAACACATACAGTGTTAGGGAGCGCCAGGCAGCATGCAGGCAAACATCAGCCTCATTCAGGCCTCTTCCTTGGGGTTAAGAACCAATGGACAATAGAGGACGAAAGGAGGCTTAACCCTGCAAAACTCAGAAGGGTGATTGACCAAGACCTCCAAAACCATAGTGGGTATACCCACTTGTGTGTCCCTTCTTCCAAACACCTAGTCACTTATAAGCACTCAGGCATTAAGACTCGGAATTGCTATCTGCTTGGCCACCTCCTGTCCTTGCAGAAAAAGTGAAGGGAATTGCTCATCCCCAGGAAAGAGAGATGACTTTCTTAGCTTTCTCATCCCTTGGTTAAATGGATGAGGGAATAAGAGACAAGGATCTCTTTGGGGATACCCATTTGAAGCCAAAACCTCTATTTAGACATCTGATATCCAAGTAAGCTGTCAAACCTGTTGACTATCCATTTGCCCATATTTGTATGTTATCAGAGAGCAAAATTCTTGAACTTCCTGCTGCCAAATCATGCAAATCGAAAAATAAAAGAGGTTGATGGTTACCAAGGGGAAGGGGGGTGGGGGGTGGGCACAAGGGGTGAAGGGATACATCCACATGATGACGGACAAATAATAATGTACAACTAAAACCCCACAATGTTATAAACTATTAAGACATCAATAAAAAAATTAAATTTAAAAAAAAAGAAAAAGAAAAGAAAGATTAAAAAGCCTTCACTGAGTTAGTTGCCTTCCTAAAAGTAAAAAACATTCATTTGAAAGTCATTTTTGTCTTGTGAAGTCGTAGTTACTATTACTTCCCACTGGGCTGTAAGTCCCTGCAAGGCAGGACTGTGTCTTACTTGTCTCTAAATCCCCAGGAGCCCTGTTTGATGCTCTTATCTGCTCCAACCAGAAGGCAAAAACTGCACTTCAACACCAGTCTTTTTCTCTGAGCTATTAGAATACTTAAAATCAAATCCAGCACTCATGCTGTAGCTCTTTCTGGGTGTCTAATTAACAGCTTTTCCTTTTGACTTTTCATATTGACTTTTTATCATAAGCTATTTCAGGGTTCTTGGAAATAACTGGGGTGTAAAAATGTAAAAAGTGTGGACATTTTCAATTTGTAGCATTTTTTTTAACCTGCCAGAAGGATGTTCTAAATACATCCCCTTCTTTCTCACCTCCCCTCTTTTATTTTAAACACCACCAGGTATCCGTTACAGCACTGATGTGAGTGTAGATGAAGTGAAAGCTTTGGCTTCTCTGATGACGTATAAGTGTGCAGTAGTTGGTAAGTGGTCTCCTTTGTTGCTACCTAATAAGAACTCTTTGGGGAAATGTGTTTACATGCAAGGTTACTTACAAGATGTTAGAGAAATAGATCTTATCTGAACTAGTTTTTTTCAAGTTGCATGGTTTAAGGCTTATATCATTTTTCAATTAGTCTTAATTAAGATTTAGTCTTTTTTTACATGAGGAACTTTTTATAAGAACTAATTGGATTTTCAAGTGTAAATCTTTGTTTAAATCTCTTTCCATACCCTGTAAAGAAGACCAAATCATAGGAGAAGGAAAATCAATATGCTGTTTTCTTTTAGAAGTAGTAAAGCAAACTGATTAAATGTGCATTGTAACTTGCATGGGCTTATAATTTCCATTCACTAGAATTTTAGTTAAAGTTCAGTGTTTCAGGAGAGCTTGATGTGGGTTTATTTCTTGAATTTTCTGAAATTAAAGCTTAAAGCATCGCACACTTGTAATATTGCATAGTGCTTTCTGCCTTTTGAATTTTGTTATCCTTTATATGGAATAACAACTTTTAGCCTTCTATTTCAGATGTGCCGTTTGGGGGTGCCAAAGCTGGTGTTAAGATCAATCCCAAGAATTATACCGTAAGTACCAAAGTGACATTTGTGCACACCGTGCGTTGTTTACGAAGCACTTGAAATTACTGGGCTTCTGTGTATCCCCCTTACCAGTGAGATTAATGATCTCTATTGCTTTTAAAAGGAATGGAAAAACAAGTAAATAATTAACTTATTGAGTGTTTTGCCCTATTGAAAGGTCACTTGCTTAATGTTAACGTCCTTTTTCATTTTCTTACTTGATTAGAAGGTGATTAATACCTTCATATTCTTAGGCGCTTATATCCATGTCTATAAATTGCTGTGATCTGAGATTTTTATACCAGGATTTCAAGGTTCTAGTGACAAACATATCCTAACTAATCTGGTAAAAATCTTATTGTTTATCCTATCAGTTCCAAGTTAATTAAAGCTAGTTGTTACTATGTTTTATAGTACCAAATTTACATCTGTATAAACAATCATAATAAGTATATATGATTTTATTCTTCTTAAAGTTCACCATTTAAATGAAAAGAATCCCATAGGGATTGTTCATAGCGTCCTATATTAATACAAAGAGAACAAGAGCAGGGATTTGAGCCCTAGTTCTACTGTCTGTTGTGTTTATATCCTAATTTCTGATCTCTTTATTTTCTTATGTTTAAAATGAAATGGCTGCCTTATGAGTTGTTCTGAGGATCCACAAGAAGATATATGAAAGCTCAAATAAATGACCTATAAATAGAAAATCTGATGCAACTATTAGTAATCTCCACAATTAGTTTTTCTATCAAAAAACTTTTTTCATTTTACTTTTGTTTTCCTTTACAGGATAATGAATTGGAAAAGATCACAAGGAGGTTCACGATGGAGCTGGCAAAGAAGGGCTTTATTGGTACGTATTGCCACACAGGTTTCAACTTAGAGTGGGAACATCCAAAAGTAATCATCTTAATTTAAACTCCTACTTTTATCTATACATGCATAGATCGAGTTCCCTTTTACCTTGAGAAACTGGGTTCTGTGATAAATAATGGTGAACATACCTGGGCCTACTTATGACACATCTCTAATAGAAAAGGTCAGGTTCTCTGTACACAGTGAGGACACCAGGAGTGGTCATTTCCCCCTCTTCTCCATGTATGGACATAGGAAAGGTTTTTGATCAATATAACAGCATTGTACAGTCTCTATTGTGACATCCAGAAAGAGCAAGGCCATGCTTTTAGGAACTAAATAATACCTGTATTATAAACATTTTTTAATATGTAAAAAATCAGTTTTACAATAGTAATCCTGTTGTTCTGAAAGCAGTGAGAAATCAGATGCCTTTTGGAATTGGAGGCTTACACAGGCCTGTTGCTTCAAAGCAGTGGGCACAGGCAGAGGTGGGGAGGCTCATGCTGGTGACTCATTCTGCTGTCACTGGCTGATTTTGAGGATTCCTGAGCCTCTCACTGTTTACTGGGAGCTGTTGCCAAACAGACTAAATGACTGAGGGTACTGATCTTCTCTTGCTTGATGTTTTTGTATCAGACTGTTATCTGTGTTGCACCAGCCCTGGTGGTCTAGTGGTTAAGATTCAGCGCTCTCGTCACTGCGGTATTTCAAATACCAGCAGAGTCACCCATGGTAGATAGGTTTTAGCGGAGCTGCCAGACTAGGAGGAAGGGCTTGGCCACCTGCTTCCAAAAAAATTGGCCTTGAAAACCCTGGGAATAGCAAGGAAGCATTGTCTGATAGAGCGCAGGAAGGTGAGGGGATGGTGCAACAAGACTGAGCAGGGTTGCACTCTGCCTGTACACAGAGTCGCCAGGAGTGGGAATCAACTCGTTGGCACTAACAAACAAAGTTATCTGTGTCATATGTTCTTTTGTGTGAGTTGTGAATATTATTTTCTGTGATGTGTAAGTATTCGTCATTTCATCTTTAATTTTTAAGCAAATTGAGTCTGTATATTTTCATGTTCTAACAGGATTCTGATTTGTTTTAATAAAATAAACAAAATTGTTTAATAGAATGTTTGCCCTTTTGGCATAGTTTAACTGAAGAAGACTGACTAAAATAGGAAAGAGCATATACTTTTTCTCTTTTCCTGCCCCTGTGTTTTTCTTTCGCAGTATTCTCCCCACTGTTGACAAGTTCCTATGAACTTGAGATATCCTTATTTAGAAATATGCCCCTTTTGTAGGAAAAGAAGGCATGAAATAAATAAACTAATATAGAAATAAATATAAGTAACACTAGAACTTTACCTAGATATGGCCTATCTCATAATTTAAAAGGCATTTGGATTCTTGGCACACCTCCTCCTCTGCACTCCTGTGAATTTTACTTGTACAAGTCACTGCACAAGGGAAGCACTAGTTAATGAACTGACTACCTCCTTCACAGGAATGCCTACTGTTTCTGAGATTTGGTGAATTGAAGTCATGTTCAGCCTATTGGTAGCCTTCATAATTTTTCATATCATATTTCCTCTTAGCTTAAATCTCAAACGTATTTAATAGTATTGAGTGGTTTCAGACTTTATTCACTTGTATTTATTGCCCATATCTAGAGTACATCCAGTTTAATTTTCTCTATATTGACAAGTACCTTATACTTTCAAAGGTTAAAAAGGGATTCATTGATAACAGAGAACAGATTAGTGGTTACCAGAGGGGAAGAGGGTGGGGGGAGGGCTAAAGGGGCACATGTGTACAGTGACGGATGGTAACTAGACTATTGGTGATGAATGCGATATAGTCTACACAGAAGTCAAAATACAGTGATGTACACCTGAAATTTATATGATGTTATAAATCAGTGTTACCTCAATGAAAAAAAGTAATCCATTGAAACACTGAAAGCTTAAATCCCAGCAGTTTGACTTCTTTGCTTATGTGCAAAAGCCTCATTAACCCACAGTGCAACTAAACCTGATGCCTGGGCCCAGAAAGCTTTGTAGCACAAGAGGGAGGTAGAGGATTTCTTGTTCTCCCTCCAGGACACGGAACTAGTCCTGGGCAAACCTTCTGAATTGATGTCATTTCTCTTATTTTATGACTTCCCCTTCCACAGAGAGTTTCAGATTACGAGTTAGACCTGAGTCTGCATCCTGGCCCTGTCACATTGTGTGAGTTAGGATCAGCTTTTCTGCAGAAAAAGCCAGCTGGGATTTTGGTAGGGATTGCATTGAACTGTAGACCAGTTTGTGGAGTGTTGCCATCTTAATCATGTTGAGTCTTCAGTCAATGAACACTGAATGTCTTTCCATTTGTTTAGGTTTTCATTAATTTTTTTCGGTGATGTTTTGTAGTTTTTGGTGTATAAGTCTTACACTACTTTTTTTAAGTTTATTCATAGTATTTTATTCTTTTTTCTGCTGTTCTAAGGAATAAATTGGTCTGCAGTATTTTCTCATGAAGTCTTTGATATCAGGATAATATTGGCTAATAGAATGAGTTGAGATGTGTTCCTTCCTCTTCTGGGTTTTTTTTTTTGAAAAGTTTGTGAGAGGTCGGTGGGAATTCTGTTGTATGAGTTTAGCTATCACCTTTATAAACTGTAGTTTCTTTGCAATTACCTGAGGTCTCCATCCTTTTCATCTTCTGTATCTCCATGCACCAAAATTATCCTTTCAGCTCTACCCCTATCCTCATGTTCTGTTAAAGCAGTTACTTTTTTTTAGCCAGTTTTTCATCTTATTTATACTATTATGGGATTGAGCGATGGCATTTTAACTCTGAGGGTAATTAACCTGTTTTAAAAAGGATGTACTTTCAGACCTGTTCTCTGTAAGGTATTTGAGAATTTATCTGTAGTTCAGGAATTACTTGTAACCTGTGCATCCCTATACATTGATTTTGTATGGAGTAGAAAACTCACAAGCCTAATAATAATATTTTTTGATTTTGCTTTCGGTAGTGGGAGCTGTCTCACCGTAGCATGTCTAGACTAATTGATGTTTTTGAGAAACAATTTATCATTATACATTTCTGATTTACAAGCTGTGTACCTCAATAGCCCTTCTCCAACTGAATTGTTATTTGAGACAGCAAGCTTATTTGACACTTGATATTGCTAAAAACAAGCATAATACTTTTGTAGATACCTCTGGAAAGATTCAGGAGCCATTTGTCATTTACATCTTAGGAGAAAAGCAGTATAATTAAACAAATTTGTACTAACCTCTAGTTGAGGTATGTTACTCTAAAGGAATGGAAATTGTGAGCAAATGGAAGCAGTAGAGACCTTTTGTCAGAGGATGAAGCTCTTGCATTAATCCTTCCAAGTAGGAGAGTTGTATGGGGTGAAGGTGGGTTTGGGGAGGTTAGACTTCATGAGATGTATAAGATGCCTAAGGAAAAGGGACTAGGACATAGAAGAGTTACCGATTAGGTGGGGAGAGGGACAGGAGTGTAAAAAGCAAACTTGGACCATTTTCAAGTTGTTGTCTTATGCCAGTCCTGTATCCATTACATTACATCTTGTACAAAGAAGTACAGTATCTAGGACCTGGGCCCCTGAAATGTAAAAGAATATTAAAATGTACCTTATTCTGTTGGTTAAATAGAAAGAACTCGAGTACAGCCTTTAGAAAGAACTTAATTTATTTGGGAGACTAATAGTTTAATCATTTTTAAAGTTGTATTTTTCTTTTTATAAAGATAATGGGTGTGTATTATATAATTGAGACAATATAGAAAGATATAAACAAGGCTGAAATCCAAACATGGTGAACAAGTTTGTGCTTATCTCTCCAAACCTCTGCCCGTATATATACACATGGAAATATAGATATCTATAGAGAGAGAATTTTGAGTAAATTGGAATGTATTAATCATGCTGTGTGAAACCTGCATTTTTCCACTTGTATATTTTGATTATGATTCCAAGTCATTTACATCGACATAAATCCACCCTTTTATTCTTACTGTTTTTGATAGAAATGTTTCTACGTACTCCTGCCTTTACAGATTTGAGTGAGCATCATTTAGCACATTTTTATCTGAGATCTCACGGAGGCCATCAATAACAGTGCTGTCCTCGGTACCTGTTGCTGCTTTTGAGCTAACTTCTTGTTATCCTCAAACTTGTTGATTTGCTGTGATCTGAGGAATTGAAAGTCAAGGCCTAAAACTTTATGTATAGTGACTGAGCTTTGAATAATAGGTCAAAGCAGCATTCTATCATGGGTATAAGCAGTCTGGGGCTTAACACAATTGCTTCAACAGTGTGTCTTTTTTCCCTTCTTTTTCTACTCAGTGAAGAGGGCTTCCACCCCCAGTGAGTGGTATGTTACTCTGCTGTCTCAGACAGGCCCCTCCCTGACCATAGCAGTCCTCTGTGTGTGGGGCAGGATGGTGCTGTTGTCTCTAATTGCAGTTTAGGGAGCTGGGGTCCAGAGGGCTGAAGTGGTTGCCGGTGCTCGCACACTCAGACGCCCTGTTGAGTGACTTCCATCCGTAGTGCATAGCCAACTTCCAAACACACAGCAAGTAAATGCCAGCGGGAGAAAGGACCGTGTAACATTGGCTGTGTATAAATTTGGTGGTGAAACATGTATCTCTATGACTTCAATTAGTTACCTAAATGAAATCTGAAGCTTTCTAGCCATGGTAGCTTTGTTATTATAGAGTATTGCAGGGATCTTTGTGTTTGAGATGAGTTTATCTTAAAAACTGGCGCAATGCCCTTTCCCTGTGCCCCCAGGTCCTGGCATTGATGTGCCGGCCCCAGACATGAGCACGGGCGAGCGGGAGATGTCCTGGATTGCTGACACCTATGCTAGCACCATAGGGCACTATGTGAGTACCCACCAAAAGCCCTGAGGGCTTCATTTGCTATCACAAGAAATAACAGTTGAGCTGATTAAATGTGGAAGTGGAGAATTCACTTTTCTCCTCCCCTTTAATCATATCTTGATTTGCCTGTTATTTTACTTCTATCTCTATTCTTGAATCACAAATGTAGTGAACATGGATTGAGCTTTTACTTACATGCCACCCTATCCTGGGTGCTGGGATGGAACCCTCAAAGAGGGCAGCACACTGTGCCTGGACACTAAAAGTGAAATAAAGAAGCATTCAATTCTGACTTTTCCCTCAGAAAGCTTTCATTTAAGGAGGAATTAAGACACATAAGCAGATAAGGTATGGAGATAGTGTAATACAAGGGTAGAGAGTTACAGTATCTGAAAGAAGACTTCCTGGAAGAGGTATTTGAGCTAGACCTTGGAAATTGGTAGAATTTAAACATAGGGAGAATTGGGGAATAGGAGGAGAAGCAGTAGAGCTCAGATTGTCTGAGGTAAGGTATATTTAGAAAAGTAATAGAAAGGTGGAAAGGTAAGTGAACTAGGACAAAAATACTAAGCCCTGGTGGTTTTGTTTTACTTACTGGTCAGAGGGGAGCCTTTGATGCTGACCCTTCCTTAAGGGAACATGGGCTGGCAGCGGTGTAGACTGTGCTGGAGCAGAGACATAACTGCCACATGTGTCACTGCCTGTCTTCCTAGCCCAGGAGTCATAAGGACTGGGGAGAAGCATTGGCCCACGACAGAGACAGACTCAGCAGGACTGGGTTGGATGTGTGCAATCAAGGAAAAGGGTGAGATTGTGTCGAAGAGAACCAGGAGGATTTGAGTGTGGGAGACTGAGCAAAGTAGTGCCGCTAATACATAACACAAGAAGAAAAACTAACTTTCTGTCCCTGAGAGGGATGGAACCTTAAAAAACAGAAACACTTAAGGGGTAAGAAGAAAAGAGAAGTTGAAAAAGATATTCATTTAAAAAATATATATGGAGTACCTACTACATGCACAACTGAGTGCAAGCAAGGTGTTTAATACAATTGAGATAAATGCTAGAAGGAGAAGTTTCGATGCTATGAAAAAGAATAATGGGGACCTGAGCATGGCTTTGCAGGTAAGATCAGTAAAGGCCTCCTTGAAGATGTAACCCTCTGGTCTGCACTCTGGAAGATGAGTCAACATCAACTAGGGGAAGGGGCAGTGGGCAAGTGTTGGAGGCAGAAGGAAGCACCTGGGTAAAGGTCCTGAAATGCAAAAGAGGTGAACTTAAGACACTGAGGGAAGACTGTGGTAGCCAAAGTAGAGAGCCAGGGAATAGGGTACAAGAGAGACCAGTAGAGGAGGGTCAGACTAGATTATTGCCCTGTGGGTGACAGCAAGGACTTTGGTCTTTGTCCTGAAAACAGGGAAGCCAGTGAAGTGCTAATTGTAAGCAGGCGTGTGACACAGCCAAGTGTTCATTTCAAGCTTCTGTGTGCAGTGGAGAATGGGATTGTCAGGGGCAGGAGACTATACGGGAGCACAGAAAAGAGGTGATATTGGGCTGCCCTGGAGTTGGAGACAAATGGACAGATCGAAGATTTAGGGGGGAAACAGTCAGTTATAAAAGAATGAGAAGCGGGGCCGCCCAGTGGTGCAGCAGTTTAGTTCGCGCTTGGCAGCTCAGAGTTCGCGGGTTTGGATCCCGGGCGTCCGCCGACGCACCGCTTGTCAGCCATGCTGTGGCGGCGTCCCATATAAAGTGGAGGAAGATGGGCACGGATGTTAGCCCAGGGCCAGTCTTCCTCAGCAAAAAGAGGAGGATTGGCGACGGATGTTAGCTCAGGGCTGGTCTTCCTCACAGAAAAAAAAGTAAAAGAATGAGAAGCGCTGAGGGCTCCATGTTGTGGATGTTGAGGGAGGAGATTTCTGAAAAGAGACCAATTCAGCACCTGGATTGTGGAGTAGTGAGATTGGAGCCACTGCAAGGGGGTGTTGAGAGAGGAAAGTGGGGCATGAAGAGTAGCCTCCACTTAAGAAAAGTGGCCCTGGAGAGAGGCAGAGAGAAGACAGCTTACTTGAAAGGGGGCTGTTTTCCAAAGAAAAGGGTTTTGTTGTTTGGCTTGTTCGTTGACTATAGGCCACAGAATCTTTGATGTGAGAGATGGATGATGGAAGAGAGATGGGGATAGTGATGTAGCCAAGTCTTCCAAGGGAGTGAAGGCCTAGTGAACTTTCCTTTTAAGGGCTCTAGTGGAAAAATGAGCCTTGGAGAAGAGGAGGAGTATTTCTTCCTCTGAGAGGGAGAAAGGGGGCTGCAGCCTCCAATGGAAGAATTTAGAGATCCGTCTCATTTCCTGAGGTGATGCAGTCTGTAGCTGGGACCGTGGCAGACAGCCTGGGTTCCAGCTGGCTCATTCACACACCAGCTCTGTGACCTGTGGCCAGGGCCTTGAACTTTCTCCCTCGGTTTCCTCATACGTAAAATGACAGTAATAGTCGTACCTACTTAATGAGACAGTCATGAGGATTAAATGAATAACACTGTAATGCACTGAGAACAGTACCCAGCCTTAGTAAGCACAAAAAATATGTATAAATATTACATCAGGTCACTTATACAAGTCCCCTGAAATAAAACAGGAGCAATATGAGACACTTGAAAGAATTTTGGTTTTGACTGCCATTCCCAAAAAGGTTGCTTTTCCATGTAACCTTTTTTGTTCAATGAGCTCTGACTATGGTCTCTCGTTCTTTTTAAGCAAGACACTAGATTGTATAGTTCAAACTAGTAGGCAATATACTGTTATTCGTAGCTCATTCCCAACAGTGACAGCAGAAGAAAGTTTTGTGAGGCCCTGCCAGCTGACCCTTGGACTATACTGATAGAAGACTCTTTAAAGTGATACGAAATCCAAAATCAGGGCCTGAGGTAAGGAAGCCACAGGTTTTGTTACTTATTTCCAGACATGAACCTGAACCCATGCAGCTCCTCTTGTCTAGGCCCACCCAGAAGTGCTGGCACTGGAGGGAGAAAGTCATCCTCCCTGCCTGCCTAGGCTTCTGGGATGATTAGTTATGCCAGGGAGCTGGGCAGCTGGCACCATGCCTGACCTCACACAGGATTGATGCTGTCAGCTCCAGCATTTGCATTTTCACTCTTTAAAAGCTTTTGGCACTAGGTTGGCGATTCTGTATTCATACGTGTTAATTATTCGTGAACGAAAACTGGGAAAACTAACTCCGTAAATCACTTTACTAGACTTTTTTTTTTTATTCTTTTTGTTGGTAATTATTACAACTGCTACAATTCTGAGTTCTCTCTGTAAAAATATTGAAACAATACAGGTAAAGACCAGGCCACTCTTTAACTCACCCAGCTAGAAATTACACTGGGGGCTAGGGGATATGGTGTGAGGTAAGGCACTTTATCTTGTTTCACATGGGTAGCAACTTGCATCATTTATTAAATAGTGCATACTTTAGCCACTGATTTAAAATGCTTCCTTCATTTTACATTGAATTCCTGTACATAATGGGACTATCTCTGGTTTCTCCTATCCCACCGATCCATTTCTCTATTCCGCGCTGTTCTTGTTGCTACAGTTTATAGTCTATTTGATGCCTTGGAAGGGAAGCCCCCCAAGCCCCTTCTTTTTTCTAATTATACTTGTTTCTGAACAAGAATACGTGCACATCGGCAATTCAAGGAGTACAGAAAGGTGGGTGGTGCGCACTGGTCCCCTCCCACTCCGCTCCCCAGAGCTGGTCCTGCTGCCAGCAGCACTCCACTCACACGTGGGCATGGGCTTCTCTGTCCCAGCCTCAGGTACAGTTTTTGTTTTAACTCAAATGATATCATACTAAACATACCAAAAATTGAATTCCTGAAAGTAGAATTTCTGGGTTAATGGGTTATTTTTATTTTGATAGGTATTCCAAATTGCCCTGCAAACCCCTTAGTTATTTTGTTGTCTTTTTTTTTCTTTTCTTTTTCTTTTTAATTCTTGAATACTTTTGTTAATCCTCTCTTTTAGGTGAACTTGAGTATTATCCTTTAAAGTTCTTTTTTAAAAGTGGCATTTTATTGAATTTCTAGATTAGTTTGGTGGAAGAATATCTTTACTACACTGAGTCTTCACATCCAAGAGCACCATAATGCCTCGTCCTCTCTTAGGCTCTGTTTGGGTGACATGCTCAAGTCTTACAGTAGATTTTAAGACATTTTCAGGTGGGATGTATACCCTGACTTAGCAGGGCTTAAATATTTTGTTGAAGGAATAACAGCTTTAAGCTGAACTATCTCAACTTTTGTAATATTGTTGTTTGTGTTTACTTGATGTTAAATGTCTAAAAACTCTGTTTCTCTCATTGAAAAATGTATTCTACTTTATTATATGTTTTCTAGGAACAGAAATCTGAAAAAGTGAGGCTTATTCCTGTTGGTGAAAGTGTACCTTAAACTCACACACACCTAATGAGCATATGAGTTGAAGGAGAATGTGTTTCAACTTTAATCCTTCATCATATTGGTTCATCATAGAAATTGAACTTGATGTTTCATCTTTTAAGTTTTGACCCTTTTTTCGCAGGATATTAATGCCCACGCCTGTGTTACTGGTAAGCCCATCAGTCAAGGCGGAATCCATGGACGGATCTCTGCTACTGGCCGGGGACTTTTCCATGGGATTGAAAACTTCATCAATGAAGCTTCTTACATGAGTATTTTAGGAATGACACCAGGGTTTGGAGATAAAACATTTGTTGTTCAGGTAAAAATGTTTGCTTTCTTAAAGAATAACTGATACAGATGAAGTAAGTTTTTTAATGTTTTTAGATTTGCAGTTTTTAAAATCTGATTCTTTTGAACCTCTTAAGTTTTAGAATGGATATTTATAGAGTAATACATCCTTTATTTTTTGAACCTTGGTCTGATTCATGTGACCAGAACCAATTTAAGTGTCTCTCAGATACATGACGAAACTATCACCAGCTTCTTTTGGTCAACATTTAAATTGAAATTGTATCCAGAAGGGGAAGTCCCAATCTATTATGAGTATACAGAAAGGTTTGCACAATGATCCAGATTTCAGGAAGAATTTGCTTGGTATTTGATTATTTTACTTAGAGGAATCTAAATTAACTTGAATGCTACTTGTTGAATAGAATTGGTATTCCTCCCAATTAGTGACTTACCTTTTTATGACCATAGGACATCTGGTCATCCGGGACTGAGGACCTGAGGTGTGTGGGTGACACCACTCCAATTTTATTATAAGCCAGCAAGGCTGCACCTAACTAAACTTCTTCATGACTCATTTTCATAGATAACAAAGGGTTGTGTTCCATGTTCTTAAACATAGAAATTTATTGTCAAAGAGACGCCATTTAGTACATTGTTTCTTTAGGTGAAGGGATTTTCAGAATTGCTTCTAAACTAACAGAATGTGTATGGGTCAGAATATGACTCTTACCATCTGTACTAGGCCTTTGATTTTTGTGTCATGTGTAACTGTTCTTCACAGGGATTTGGCAATGTGGGCCTGCACTCGATGAGATATTTACATCGTTTTGGTGCTAAGTGTATTGCTGTTGGTGAATCTGATGGGAGCATATGGAATCCAGATGGTATTGACCCAAAAGAACTGGAAGACTTCAAATTGGTATGTTAATCTAATATCTGAACAGTTTGACTATCCTGAATATTGTAAAGTTCAAATAAGTCTTATTGAAATCTATTTCTATTGCTTGTTTTTTAAAATATAACTCAAAGAACTTAATAAATGAGTCTTCATATCATAGACAGTAAACATAAACATTTAAACTGGTGCATCCATTAATTCTGATTTTCAATCAATTACAGCAACATGGATCAATCCTGGGCTTCCCCAAGGCAAAGCCCTATGAAGGGAGCATCTTGGAGGCCGACTGTGATATACTGATTCCTGCTGCAAGCGAGAAGCAGCTGACCAAGTCCAATGCACCCAGAGTCAAAGCCAAGGTGAGAGAGCATGATGGAGGCTGGGTTCAGCCTTACCAATGTGGAGTGACACTGAGGGTAATAGAAAAGATCTAACTGGGTTTCCTTTTTTTTTTTAACAGCTTTATTGGGATGTAATTCACATGCCATACAATTCACCCAAGTTTACAATTTAATGGCTTTTCGTATATTCACAGAGTTGTGCAACCATCACCATGGGTTTCCTTAAACTTCCAAAAGTAGTTAGGGAAATACGAAGTTGTGAAATAGTTTTATACACTTTATAGAACAAAATAACGCTTATTAATTTAATTTAAACTGGAATTATGCTTATCCCCACAGCCCCCTGCCCATATACACACATCTCTTGCGCTCAGTGGAGGGGCTTTGATAGTGTTATTGGCATTTCTCTATGCTCCTGACTCTCTTGCAGATCATTGCTGAAGGTGCCAATGGACCAACAACTCCAGAAGCTGATAAGATTTTCCTGGAGAGAAACATTATGGTTATTCCAGTAAGTCATCTCTGTGTGCCAGGTTTTATACGTGCTTGGAATCTAATTGTCTTTTGCAAGAAATTGAGGGGAGAGGGGGATGGTTAGTTTCTCAAGCTGTGGTGAGTTCATCTTTATTTTGCTTTTAACAAAATATAGCAGAAGTGTGATTGGTCTAATAAGCTTGACAATTTTCACTTGGACCTGAACATTTTCTTCCAGCTTCTGGCTCTTTCTTGAGTGTATATTTAGCCTTCTTAAGAATCCAGTTATATAAATGTATACTATGCTAGAAATACTGTTCTAACTTAAACTCTTAAGATTTTCTGTGATTCCTGACCTAATGCGTTTCATGTGTCCCTTGCTGCTTTACTCAGAAAGCTAGTATGAGGAACATGTGCTTAGGTTTTTCAGTGGATGAGCACGGGGTCTCTACCAGAAGCTTATTGGGAGTTGGAAGTTAATGTGGACTTGTGATGCATTTTGAAGAACCCCCTTTGCTGAAAACACTTAAAAAATTCAATTTAACTGAAATAAACTGCCCTTTGGTAGTTTATTAGACGGAATGCTAATCTTCTGGTGAGACACCATATGGGCAATCCAGTCCAGTGGTTAGTGGGCAAGCAGTTTTTTTTGGTGGAGAAGAGACTGTAACCAAAAAAAACTGATCAAATGCTTATTGATTAATAAACCAAAAAATTATTTTTCTTCCCAAATGGAAAAAAACCTCAGATTGGGAAGGGGGTTTGTGAACTTTGAGTGAAATTCCTGATACTATCTAAGATATATTTGGGAAGTTTGAAGCTTAATTTGTTTGATATTAAGCTTGCGCTCTTTTGTTCATTGTAAGCTTTTATTAAAACCATTGTCTCCTCATTTCTTTGGTGTCTTCCTGTCACATTTTTGTGTTTAGGATCTCTACTTGAATGCTGGAGGAGTGACGGTATCTTACTTTGAGTGGCTGAAGAATCTAAATCATGTCAGCTATGGCCGACTGACGTTCAAATATGAAAGGGATTCTAACTACCACTTGCTCAGTAAGTTCTGATAATCTTCTTCTCCAAAAGTAATCTTTTGGTCCAGCTAAAAGGCTGGGAACATGGAAAAAGCTTATACTTTAAGAGGACTAATTTCCTTTTTGTAATACTAAAGAATTTAATCTCTGAATAGAAAACTATGTTATTCTGTCTCATGAGACTTAGACCAAATATATAGAATTTATTTATGGGTATTCAGGATATTAACTGTCTTGAGTATATGTATATTCAAATGTTGATTCTGTGATGTAGTGTTCCCAGAACTTAATCTACAAGTTAGTGATATAAAGATATAATTTTAGGGTCTGGCCCAGGGATATGGGGTTAAGTTCACGTGTTCCGCTTCGGCAGCCCAGGATTCGCTGGTTTGGATCCTGGGCGTGGACCTACTCACCACTCATCAAGCCATGCTGAGGCAGCATCCCACATAGAAGAACTAGAAGCACCTACAACTAGGATATACAACTATGTACTGGGGCTTTGGGGAGAAAAAAGAAAAAAGATTGGCAACAGGTGTTAGCTCAGGGCCAATCTTCCTCAAAAAAAAAAAAAAGAGTATCATTTTAAACCAGGAACTCCTCCTGTTGATACTCATCCATTTCTGTCTCTGGTTGCTCTCAGCAAAGGCCTATCTAGTGTCAAGAATCTTTGAGTCTTCTGATGAAAAGACTGTTTTTCTTTGACTAGAAGAGTAGGCTCCAGAGTTAGCAGTAGAATTTTCATCAAGCTGAAATGAGACCAAGACCTCCAACTGAGCTCCTTGACTCAGCCCACTTGGAGAATCTGGGTGAAGTGTTCCATCTATTTCCGTTTCTTTTTCCCTCAGCATTTTCTTTTTAAAAGAGCCAAGGAAAAACCCTAGTAATGGGTGTTATGGAAACAGAGCAGTGACCTAAATTCACATTTATATAGGAATTTGGCAAAGTGCTTTATTCTTTTTTAACTGAGTTTTAAATGATTAACCCTTTGATGACATTAGTGTTGAAGGTTCCTAAAACTCTATATTAGTTTTAGATTGTGGATATAGTTTGGGACTACTTTTGTTCTACCTCATTATTTTTCTACTAGCAATATCTTCATCTCTTGGCTTTTTATAGTGTCTGTTCAAGAGAGTTTGGAAAGAAAATTTGGAAAGCATGGTGGAACTATTCCCATTGTGCCCACGGCAGAGTTCCAAGACAGGATATCGGTGAGTGTGCGTGTGACCAGGCTGCATCTTACACACAGTACCTGCTCTCTTCTGTAGATGCAGGCCAGGTGGATTGATTGGAGTCAAGGGGTGTAATCAGCATGACGGTAATTCTATGACTGGTGTGTGCTTTGTACCTTCCTCTGTCATTACATTGTAAAAATGGAGTAAGAATCCTAGTTTAAAATAAATAATTAATGGTTCTGCTTTTGGTACTTTCACAATACAGATGACTCAACAAGTGATTCTAACATAATTATGAAGAATTATTATGTATTTTAACTCTTTTAAACTTCAGAGAAATAAAAAGAATTGAAAAGTAAACATTGGATTAAATAAAAAATTGAAATTGCTGTAGGGACATGAATAAGAGTTAAAACAGATTAGAGAAGGTAATTTGTGTTGGTTAGCTACTGACAGATTGTATGATAGTGTATAAACACCACAAAAGGAGCTTCTTCACCGGTAAGGGGCAGAAGACAGGAAGAAAAAAGTCACAGGAAATGGGCCTAGAAAAAAAAGGTTTAACCTCCTGTTAAAGAAATACAAACTAAAATAAGGTTTCTTAAACAGTTAATGGATCTTACACTCCCCGTGTGTGTGGTGATACAGCTGTGCCTTTATTCTGATGACAGTGCATATTGGTGCAGCTGTTTGGAAAATATGAAGAGTTTTAAAGTGTTCCTGCCTTTTGACACTACAGTAATGTCCTCTCTGGGAATTTATCGTAAGAAAATAATTCTGAAGGAGAAGAATGATCCATGCATGATGATGTCATTGGAACTGTGTTTGCAGTCAGCTAAGTTTTTTAAATTAGGTTTGATTTAACAGTTGTATATATGGCAGGGAAATGCCCAAGTTAAGATATATTTCTTAGGAAATAGTCTGTCATGGAAAATACTTTAAGACTATATTGCAACATGGGAAAAAGTTAAGGATTTTGTTTTGAAGAAGAAAGGATGCTTTTGCCACTCTGGGTACTAACTGTTCCCCTAAATGAAGCTTCCCCTTTCCCAGAGCCGTGTCTCTGTTAGTTCTGGTCTCTCTGTCTGACTGCCCTGACCCACTCCCTGCTTAAGTTTCACCACATCTCTGTGCCTTTCCCTGAAAGGCCCCTCTGCGTGCCAGAATGTCATACATCCTTCCATCACAAGTGCACGGTAGGACTGGCTACTGCTGCTGCTCTCAGATGGGCTTCTTACTCCTCCCTCTGGGGGTCCCGTGTCCCAGCACATGCCTGGCACATAGCAGTCACTCAAATTGAAACCTGGGGAGTGAGTACAGAAAGAGGACAGCCAGGTAGTTAGGAAGACAGCTCTGATGACTTTGTTTTTATCCTTTTTTAGATAATCTTTGCCCAGTGTATTGGTCTCCCAGTTTTCAAATGCTTTCAGTGCTTCTAATTTTAGACTTTAATGCTATTTCTCACCTCTTATTGACTAACTTATTGCAGGAGTCTTGTAATAAGTGTCAGTTGAAAAAGCAGTTTTTTTCCAGCTCCTTCTTCTAGTTCCCCCTTCCCCAGCCATGCTCTGGCCCTGCCAGGACCTACATCATTGGTTCTACCATCTTTTCACTGTCCCTCATCAACCCCTAATGTCCTCAGTTCTCTCCTTAACTTAAGTCCCCTGCTCCATCATTGCAATCACTCCCTGGTCTTGTTTTGTTTCCTCATATCGCCTTGTTAACACCTGAACCCTGATGAAACTCAACTCTCTGCTGCCTCCATGCCTGTAGCTGGAGGCCCTGCTGACTGTTCACACCCTGACCACTAACCTCAGGTGGGCTCCCAGAGCTGCCCAGCAATTGTACTACTTTTCCCTGTTCATTCATTTTCTCATTTTCCTGATTGATTATATCGTATTGTCTCCTCTTCTCTCTCCCTTGCACTCCAGCTCATGACCTGGCATCTATTCAGAGAGAACATTGAAGCAGTCAGAGAATGTCCACATCTACCCGGCTCCTGTACCCTGTCTTGTGTCATCTCTCTCTTATTATAGAGCAGCTCTTTGTGCTTCCGTCTAAGCCTGGGTCTTGTTCTGGACATTGGATGGCCAGTTTTCAACCTCTCAAATGCACTGCTCAGGCAGATCTGCCCCTCTCTCTCTTGTGTAATCAGCTTTCCTCTATTCAGTCATTCCTATCAATGTACCAAATGCTGTCTTAAAAAAATGAAAATCTTAATCCCACTTCTCCTTCCAGGTCTTACCGTTTTTATTTCCCTTATAGCAGATTTCCTACAGGGTGGTATATGCTCTGTCTCTAATTCTTCTTCTCTACTCAAACCTACTCTAATGCCCGCCACTCCACCAAAACTGTTCTTGTCAAGGTAACCAGTAACATCGGCATTGCCAAATCCAGTGGTTATTTTTCAGTCTTCATCTTACTTCACCTATCAGCAGCTGTTGTCACAAGTGATCACTTCCCCTTGAAGTAGTCTCTTAGCTTCCAGGACACCACATTCCCCTGGTTTTCTTCCTACTTCACTAGCCGTTCCTTCTCATTGCCTTTTGCTGATCCTTGTCATCTCTCCACCCTCTTAACATTGGAAGGCCTTGGTCCCTGAATTCAAAATTTTGATGATCTCACTCAGCCTCCTGGTTTTAAGTTCATGTATGTGCTGTCTCCTGCCACTAGGATATGAACCCCGTGAGAACAGAGCATTTTCATTATTTTTTCTGCTGTGTCCCCAGTGCCTAGAAGAGTGCTTAGAACGTAGTAGGTACTCAGTAAATGTTTGCTGAATGAATGAATGAGTGAAAGAAACAGCAGTATTCCAACTGTAAAGCAAGTTGTTTTCCTCTTCCTAACTTGGCAGAACAAAAAGTTTAACCCAGATGTTTCTTAATTGATATCAGTGTTATAGAAATATACCTTCTTAAGTGAATACAGGCATAGCTCGTTCTTTTGCTCTTCATTTTATTGCACTTCACAGATACTGCATTATTTACAAATTGAAAGTTTGTGGCAACCCTGCATTGAGCAAGTTTATCAGCACCATTTTTCTGACACCATTTGCTCACTTCATGTCTCTGTGTCACATTTTGGTAATTCTCACAATATTTCAAACTTTATTATTCCTATATTTGTCATGGTGATCTGTGATCAGTGATCTCTGATGTCACTACTGGAATTGTTTTGGGGCCCCACAAACCGTACCCACATGAGACCACAAAGTTAATTGATACATGTTGTGTGTATTCTCACTGCTCCAGCAACCAGCCGTTCCCCCGTCTCTCTCCCTCTCTTCAGGCCTCCCTATTCCCTGAGACACAACAATATTGAAACTAGGCCAATTAATAACCCTACAATGGGCTCTAAATGTTCAAGTGAAAGGAAGAGTCACACATCATCACTTTAAATCAAAAGCTAACAATGATTAATCTTAGTGAGGAATGCATGTTGAAAGCCAAGATAGGCCAAAAACTGGGCCTCTTGAGCCAGAGTTAGCCAAGTGTGAACGCAAAGGAAAAGTTCTTGAAGGAAATTAAAAGTGCAACTCCAGTGAACACACGAAGGATAAGAAAGCAAAACAGCCTTATTGCTGACATGGAGAAAGTTTTAGTGGTCTGGATAGAAGATCAAACCAGTCACATTCCCTTAAGCCAAAGCCTAATCCAGAGCATGGCCCCAACCCTCTTTTAATTCTGTGAAGGCTGAGAGAGGTGAGGAAGCTGCAGAAGAAAAGTAGGAAGCCAGCAGAGGTTGGTTCATGAAGTTTAAGGAAGGAAGCCGTCTCCATAACGTAAAAGTACAAGGTGAAGCAGCAAGTGCTGATGTAGAAGCTGCAGCAAATTTTCCAGAAGATCTGGCTAAGATAATTAACGACGGTGGCTACACTAAACAACAGATTCTCAGTGTAGATGAAACAGCCTTCTATTGGAAGATGCCATCTAGGACTTTCATAGCTGGAGAGGAGAAGTCAATGCCTGGCTTCAAAGCTTCAGAGGACAGGCTGACTCTCTCGTTTAGGGCGAATGCAGCTGCTGACTTTCGGTTGAAGCCAGTGCTCCTTTACCATTCCAGAATCCTAGGTGCTTAAGAATTAGGTTAAATCTCTGCCTGTGATCTGTAAATGGAACAGCAAAGCCTGGATAACAGCACGTCTGTTTACAACATGGTTTACTGAATATTTGAAGGCCACTCTTGAGACCTACTGCTCAGAAGAGAGATTCCTTTCTAAATATTACTGCTCATTGATGATGCACCTGGTCACCCAAGAGCTCTGACAGAGATGTACAATGATATGAATGTTGTTTTCATGCCTGCAACACAACATCCCTTCTGCAGCCCATGCGTGGATCAAGGAGTAATTTTGACTTGCAAGTCTTATTATTTAAGAAATACATTTTGTAAGGTAGAGCTGTTATAGATAGTGATTCCTCTGATGGATCCAGACAAAGTAAATTGAAAACCTCTGGAAAGGATTCACCATTCTAGATGCCATTAAGAACATTTGTGATTCATGGGAAGAGGTCAAAATATCAACATGAACGGGAGTGTGCAAGAGGTTGATTCCATCCCTCATGGATCACGTGGAGGGGTTCAAGACTTCAGTGGAGGAAAACACTGCAGACGTGGTGGAAAGAGCAAGAGAACTAGAGTTAGAAGTGGAGCCTGAAGATGTGACTGGATTGCTGCAGTCTCACGATAAAACTTTCACAAGTGGGAAGTTGCTCCTAACGGGTGAACAAGAAAGTGGTTTCTTGAAATGGGATCTACTCCTGGTGAAAATGCTGTGAAGACTGTTGAAATGACAATAAAGAATTTAGAATATTACAGAAATTTAGTTGATAAAGCAGTGGCAGAGTTTGAGAGGATTGACTCCAGTTTTGAAGGAAGTTCTACTGTGGGTAAAATGCTATCAAACAGCATCGACAGAGAAATCGTTCATGAAAGGAAGAGTCAATCGATGTGGCAAACTTCATTTTTGTCTTATTTTAAGAAATTGCCACAGCCATCCCAGCCTTCAGCAACCACCACCCTGATCAGTCGGCAGCCACCCACATCAAGGCAAGACCCTCCACCAGCAAAACGATTACGACTCACTGAAGGCTCATGTGATGGTGAGCATTTTGTTAGCAAAAAAGTATTTTTTAATTAACATATGTACATTTTTTAGACATAATCTTATTGCACACTTCATAGACTACAGTGTAGTGTAAACATAAACTTTTATATGCACTTGGAAATCAAAAAGTTCTTGTGACTCACTTTATTGAAGTGATTTCGAACCAAACCTGCAATATCTCCAACGTATGCCTGTAGAATATTAATTGGATGAAGTTCAGCTTAGATAACTTCTGTTGGTGACCCATTTTAGGATTTTATCTAGCATCTCAGGATATGTGTTTGATAGCTACATATGTCGTATTAGGAGTAATGTTGGGGGTTAATTGTCCCAAAATTTTAGAAAGCATTCCAAAAAACAAATTAGACAGTTAGAGAGATGT
The DNA here is from genome assembly GCA_031878705.1 of Tapirus indicus. NCBI lineage: Eukaryota > Metazoa > Chordata > Mammalia > Perissodactyla > Tapiridae > Tapirus > Tapirus indicus. The sequence goes on from CM062921.1 coordinate 82,046,682, forward strand.
ATTGAAACAAATTGACTTATAGAGATAATTAGCATCGGAAAGAGAGAAGCTGACTTGGTGGTTGAAGGCACTGGGTCTAAAAATAGACCCAGCTCTAAAGATAGCCATCTGTAACCTGCCCACTTCTCTAGTCATCAGTTTCCTCATCAATAGAACTGGAGGGTTAATTGAAGAGCTGCTAAGATCCATCCAGCCTTAAAAGTTGGTGGCACTGCTGAATATATAGGCAGGATTCTACCCCAGAGCTGCTGTCAGGGGTGACCAGATTCCTTTCTGGGACCTGTGTGGTGTCTGTGTTCAGCTGGGGAATAGAGGTGAATGCACCGTGACACAAACAGTGTAACATGTTGCTGTGATACATCTGCATCTCAGCTGGGTGAGCAGTGCTGATCTCCCTACTTGCCCTCATGTTTCTTGGTCTATACTTTTCCTGTTCATTGTTTTACTGTGATCTCATTTTGTGAGTATTTGTTTGCTGTCAAATATAATGAAAACTGGAGCTGGTGTGGTGATGTAGTGGTTAAGTTTGCATGCTCTGCTTCAGCGGCCCGGGGTTCACAGGTCGAATCCCAGGCACGGACCAATGCACCACTCATCAAACCATGCTGTGGTGGCATCCCACTTACAAAATGGCAGAAGATAGGCACAGATCTTAGCTTAGGGCCAATCTTCCTCAGCAAAAAAAAAAAAAAATATATATATATATATATATATATATATAGTAAAAACTAAACTGTAGTTAAAATGCAACTACTTAAATAGGTATCAAGATACTGTACAGAAACTAAGTATATCTTTAATGAATGACAAAACAGTTCTGCCTGGCCATATATTGACATACACATCCTTTGTGCTCTCACAGATGAAGCGTGTCTTTGGGTGGTCCTGTTAAACTTACGTTCTTTTTCCTGATAGGGTGCATCCGAGAAGGACATCGTGCACTCGGGCTTGGCTTACACCATGGAGCGCTCTGCCAGGGTACGTGTGCACATGCCGTTTGCAATTCTGCTTGTTACATGAAGAACAGCTCGGCCGTGATGTCTCAGCTGCCAGATTGTGTGGTGAAAGAAAAGAGCAGTCTGTTGACGTGTTCCTCAGTTGTGTAGAGCAAAACGCATGCGTTTTCAGTCTTAAAAGATGAGCAGTGTGTTTAGGGTCTTCAATATGTTTACCAGGCTTTTGGAAGTAAGTAATAATGCCAAGTGAGGAAGGAGTGATGTTTGGCAGTTAGCTAAATTTCAAGTAGTCAGCCAAACTGGATTGCAGCTCAGTGCCCCACGCTATTAGAGCTACCGGGAACTGCCTTACTGCAGAATGTGGTTTAAGTAAAAGGTTTTTTGACCACTTGGTCCTTATTTCAAGACCTTAAACACATTTGAGTCCAGTTTTCCTAATTATTTTTGAGTTTAGAGTCTGTCCACTTGGCTTTAAGTTGAAATAGCATAAGCAGGTATTAATGGTGGTGGTGGTGAATTTTTTTATCAAACATAAATTCACCTTAAAGTTACCAGCCTTAAGGATATTCCCAAGGCTTTGTAACCATCACCGCTAACTCCAGAACATTTTCATCACCCCATTCTTAGTCTTTTAAATTATCACAAAGTATATCAGATGCCGTCACTCCAGGTAACAGGATGTCTAAAGGGCACAGAGACAGCTCACATCTAAAACTAAAGAGCAGTTTCTTACTGCTGCCTTGTCAGTGCTTTGTATTAATTCCACAGAATTAGTCCTTCGTGACTAGAGGTGGCTCTGCTGCCTGAGCAGTTTCTCTTTGGCTGCCCAAGTCCTGGGCTGAAATGGTGACAGGGGAGCTTGTACCCGGCCCATATATGCCTTGTGTGTTCATGGCCCGGCTGCTTGAGTTGGAGTGGCCTTCACTGCGTTTTCTCCTTCTTTACAGCAAATCATGCGCACGGCCATGAAGTATAACCTGGGACTGGACCTGAGAACGGCTGCTTATGTGAATGCCATCGAGAAAGTTTTCAGGGTGTACAACGAAGCTGGTGTGACCTTCACATAGACAGATTGTCGCCGACTTCTTCACTACTCTCTTCACCTCTTCATCTGCAGACCTGTCACAAGTTTACACGTAACCACAGAAATCTCTCTCTCATGACTTAGTAGATAATGGACACCATTCTCAACAAGTCAATCCAAATCAACCCCTTAAGAAGAAATAAATTAAGGTTAGGGGATCATGTATAGAGTGTGAAAGTAGAAGTGACCTACGCCAGCGAGTCATTTGGGTATTTCGCTTGTCAGTAAAAAGTCTCTTCCACCCGGCTGTGCTGCCTTGCTCCACAGCTGCTCCCCAACACGGTCAGAGCTGTGGCCCCAGAAAAGCACCTGTCGTCCAAGAGCAGTCAGTTGCTTGCTGCTTCAGCTCTGGACAAGTCTGAGACATGCCGTAACTTTGACACATTTAAGAAGCATGTGTGTGGCATTTTCAGAAGGTGGCATGGTCCTCAAGTGAGTTATTGGTATTTTATATCAGCAAAATAACTCAATTTTACAGGTTACAAACAAAATAAAAGCTCTTTCTCTTTATGCATTTTATTCTTCTAGAATAAAATAAGTACATGCTGCTGTAATAAAATTGCCTTTGATCACTTAACAAGCCTAACTCTGACTCAAGCAGTGAATGCCTATAAACATAATAAATGAAAAAAGCTAGTATTTTTATAACATAAAACAGGATCATTTATAGCTTATGAATTGTGTATTGTTGTCCAGCAAAAATAAAACACCCGATGGAGAATTAAGTTATCTTGATACCTGCAAGTGATGGAGGCTATTTTTGTTAACACTGTTGGAATTTACTAACCACAATTATGACATATAGTCCAAAGAATGCAGTAACCTCCTTATCATGTTAGTTAATTGTTCTTCTCTTTTGAAGATCTGTTATGTTGACTAATTGAACAATAATTCAAGTAGAGTGTCCCAGAAAAAAACCACTTGGGCTCCCTGTTTGGAGTCTGGCTGGCAGCTCTGAGCATTGCCAATGGCTCTGACTTGGCCTGACTTTGTGTCCTCTTTCAAAGGCCTCGCCTTCTGCACACAGCTTCATTAACAGTGGGCTGAAAACAACCTTGGGTTGAGTGTTTTGTTCGGGAGTTGTTTGGCCAGGGCCTTTTCAACTGTAGTATCCCAATGAAGTACTAGATATTATTTATGTAAGAATGAGCTTTTTTTTTTTTTTTGACAATAATATCCTTTCAGAAATTTCGAACTACTTTGTAACTGCATGACTTAACCTGGTGATAAAAGCAGTTATTAAAAGTCTACCTTTTCCAAAGCTTATGTTTCTTTTCTGTGTTTCTATATTTGATAGTGTTTCTTTTCGCAGACAATAAAACTACAATTGGGTTTCTAAAATTTTTGAAACAACCTCCTACATAACATTTCTTTCCACTATATGGTGAGCTATCCAAGTTTTATTCTTGAATTTTTTGTGTTTCATTCTCTTAAACAATATCAATGGCTATTCTTGGGGAAGAGGTTCTAGTTTCTAGGTTAAAGCTGATGTACTGAAGTAATTTTTAGTGCCTTTTTTTAATGAAGGAAAGTTTCGTTGATTAGGGTTTTGTTTTTAATAATTTAGCCCCAGAACGTAACAATTTAAGATAGAATACTAACTGAATTCAGCAGAACTGGATTCTAGACCTGATTCCACCAGTCGCATAGCTGCCAAATCTGGAGCATGCCTTTCACCTGGACTCATGTCTGGTCCTGATTGCGCCTCTCCGTGGTTCTGAGCATCAGGTCAGGCAGCGGATAGACAAGCCCGCTGGAACCATGGACACAAGCGAACCCTTCCCAAGCTGGTGGTGTCTACTTGCCCTCTAGGTGGAGACTGAAGTGTGTTGGGGGAGGGTGATAGGAAAACAAGTTCCAGAATATGTGGAACAGTACCGGGTGGGGCAGTAGATTCAGTTGTGGCCTTGGCTGACGTTGAGAGTGTTTATAATGACCTTTTAAAGATTAGATATACATTGATGGGTTATTGCTATTAATGCTAAAAAATTGGTATTGTCTGTGCTAGCTCTATAAAGACAACACAGCACTAGTGTCAACTTGGATTCCTGGAGGTTTCAGTTAGAAAATTCTGGTTGATTACTCTTTTGGCTTCACTGAAATTTTCTAGTTTATTTACATTAAAACTTACGTATGATACTCTAAAGTTAGCTGCTTCTGAAATAGCCATAGATAGCTTCTGTAGCACTTGACTGTTGCCTCATCAACCCCTACACCAGAATGTGTTCTGATTACCCTGATAGATGAAGTTTAGGGAAATAAGTAAAAGCTTGGTTTTTTTTTTTTTTTAAACCTGGCACCTTAACTCACAAGCTTTAAGTAAATTTCCTATTCCCTAAACATCCCTAGCAGGCTTCCTTAGCCTGCCACTCATTGAGGCAGTCAAAGCTCGGCACGTGAAGAAAACTATGTCTGTGAACCTTGTGTAGGAACCTCTGCAAAAGAATCTTTTTGCTTTGTAATGTGGGTGTTGAGGTTTTTAATTTTTTTTCACGAATAACTTTTTTGGCTTTTTTGTATTTTTATCAAAGCTTACACATAGACAGTTTCTCAACCTCAGCACTATTAACATTTCGAGCCAGGTAATTATTTGGGGACTGTCCTGTGCATTGTAGGGATGTTTAGCAGCATCCTTGGCCTCTGCCCATTAGATGCCAGTAATACATTTCAGTGTGACCATCAAAAATATATTCAGATTGCCAAATGTCCCCTGCAGGGCAAAATTACCCCCATATAGAATTACTGGTGTAGACAGCCAAATAGTTCTACAAGGGTTATTGTGAACAATAGCTTGTCCCCTCCAATCCATACACCCACCTCACCATTTTCTATTCCCCAGAAGCAACCACTTCCAACAATTTTAAATGTTTCATTTTCATTCTATTCAAATCCTTTGCCCGTTTTTTTATTGGGTTAGTTATCTTTTCATTGTTGAGTTATGAGAGTTCTTTATATATTCTGGATATGTGACCCTTATCAGATCATATGATTTGCAAATATTTTCTTTTATTCTGTTGGTTTGTCTTTTCATTTTCTTGATGGTGTCCTTTGACACAAAAGTTTTTAATTTTGATAGAGTCCAATTTACTTTTTCTTTAGTTGCTATGTATAAGGGTCATATTTAAGAAACCATTGCCTAATCCGAAGTCACACAGATCTGATGAACTCTAACAAATATTTAAAGAATTAACAGCAATCCTATTCAAACTCTTCCAAAAAATAGGAAAAGGAATACTTCCTAACACCTTTTATGAGGCCAGTATTACTCTGATACCAAAGCCAGACAAAGACATCACAAGAAAAGAAAGCTACACATCAACATCCCTTATGAATATAGACAAAGATAATCAACAAAATATTAACAAACTGAATCCAACAGCTCATTCTAAGTATTATGAATCCTGACCAGGTAGGATTTATCTGAGGAATGCAAGGGTGATTTAACATAAGAAAATATAATACAACCCATTCATAGAACAAAGGCAGGAACATAATCATCTCAGTAGATGTGGGGAAAGCATTTGGCAAAGTTCAAGACCCTTTCATAATAAAAACACTCAGGAATAGCAGGAACTTCTTAAACATGATAAGGGACATTTATGAAGAACCTGCAGCTAACATCATACTCATTGGTGAAAAACAGAAAGATTCCCCTTAAGAGGAACAAGGCAGGGATTCTTGCTTTCACCTCTGCTATTCAACATTGTGCTGGAAGTCCTAGCCAGAGCAATTAGGCAAGAAAAAGAAATAAAAGGCATCAGAACTGGAAAGGAAGAAGAGAAACTATCTGCAGATGACATGATTCTATGCACACACCCACACATGCACACCAAAAACAAAAACCTACTAGAGTTAATGAATTAAGCAAAGTTGCAGGGTACAGGATCAACACAAAAATCAATTGTTTTTCTATACACCAGCAATGAGCAATCTGTAAAGGAAATTAAAAAAACAATTCCATTTACAATAGCATCCAAAAGAATAAAATATCTAGGAATAAATTTAACCAAGGAGGTGAAAGCTTTGTATGCTGAAAACTACAAAACATTGTTTAAAAGAAATTAATACCTCAATAAATGGAAAGGCATCCCATGTTCATAGATTGAAAAACTTAATATTGTTAAGATGGCAATACTCCTCAAAGTAATCTACAGATTCAAAATTTCTATCAAAACTCCAATGGCCTTTTTGCAAAAATAGCATATCTGATCCTAAAATTAATAGGAAGCTGCAAGTGGTGCCAAATAGCCAAAACAATATTGAAAAAGAAAAAGAAACTTGGAGGACTCACACTTCTGATTTTAAAAATTAATACAAAGCTACAATTAAAACTCTGATACTAATATGATGTTGTATGTCAATTATACTTAAACAACAACAACAACTGGTACTGGCATACAAGCATATAGACCAATGTAATAGAATTGAGAGTCCAGAAACACCTATGGTCAATTGATTTTCAACATTGGTGCCAACACCATTTGTATTGGTTTCCTAGGGCTGTCTTAACAAATTAGATGGCTTAAAACAGCAGTTTATTTTCTCACAGTTCTGGGGACTATAAATTGAGACATCAGTAGGGCCATGCTCCCTCTGAAACCTGTGAGGGAGAATTTCTCCTTGCCTTTTCCTAGCTTCTGGGGTGACCATCAATCCTTGGCATTCTTTGGTTTGTGGCTGCATCACTCCAATCGCTGCCTCTGTTATCTGTGGATGGCCATCTCTGTGTGTCTGTGTCTTCTTATAGGGACACCAGTCATATTGGATGAAGGGCCCACCCTACCCCAGTATGACCTCATCTTAACTAGTTACACCTGCAAAGACCCTATTTCCAAATAAGGTCACATTCTGACGTGCTGGGGTTAAGACTTCAGATCTTTTGGGGGACACAATTCAACCCATAACACTATTCAGTGAAGAAAGAAGAGTCTCTTCAACAAAAGGCTCTGGGACAACTGGATATCCACAGGTAAAAGAATTAAGTTTGACCTCTTCCTCACTCCATATACAAAAATTAACTCAAAATAGATCAAAGAACTAAATACAAGAGATAAAACTGTTAGAAGAAAACATAAAGGTAAATCTTAATGGTCTTAGATTTGGTAATGGATTCTTAGATTTGACATTAAAAGCACAAGTAACAAGAGGAAAAATAAATTGGAATTCATAAAAATGAAAAGCTTTCATGCACGAAAGGACCTTATCAAGAATGTGAAAAGACAACCTACAGAATAGGAGAAAATATTCACAAATCATGAATTGATAAGAGTTTAACATACAGAATATTTAAAGAGCTCTTAAAACTCAATAACAAAGAGACAATCACCCAATTAAAAAATGGCAAAGGACTTGAATAGTCATTTCTCCAAAGAAGGATACAAAGGAGATATACAAATGGCCAACAGTCACATGAAAAGATGTCCAATATCATTGGTCATTAAGAAAATGCAAATCAGGACCATAGTGAGATACCACTTCACACCCACTAGGATGACTTTAATTTTAAAAAATCAGAACATATGTGTTGATGAGGATGTGGAGAAATGAGGATTGCTTGGTGGGACTGCAAAATGGTACAGCCACTATGGACAACAGTTTGGCTGTTCCTCAAAAAGCTACACATAGAATTACCATACGACCCAGCAATTAAAATCTTAGGTATATACACAACAGAAATGTAAACACATGTCCACACTGAAACTTGTATAGCAGCATTATTCATAATAACCAAAAGATGAAAATAACCCCAATGTCCATCAATGGATGAATGGATAAATAAATTGTGGTATATACATACGATGGAATATTTTTCAGCCATGAAAAGGAAAGAAATACTGATACATGCTACAACTTGATAAACCTCGAAAACATTATGCTAAGTGACAGAAGCCAGACACAAAAAGTCATATATTGTATGATTCCTGTTATGTGATATATCCAGAATAGACATGGAAAGCAGATTTGTGGTTACCAGGTGATGGGGGGGTGGGGGATGTGGATGAGGAGTGATTACTTAATGGGTATAGGGTGTTTTTCTGAGGAGGTGACAAAGTTTTGAAACTAGAAGTAATGGTTGCACAACATTGTCAATACACTAAACACCACTGAATTTTACACTTTAAAATGGTTAATTGTATGTTATGTAAATTTCACCTCAATTAAAAATAAATGAAGGGGAAAATAAAAACCCACTAACTTAGAGTTTAATCTCAGGAACCATCCAGGGAATCTAGCTGCAGATTGGCCAAAGTTTCTGAGGAAACATGTGCACAGCAACTTCATCCTGTGAGTTGAGTGGAAATGCGTCCTGCTGTAAGCCCACCCTCTCCTGGGGAGACTGCAATAGAGAGCTCTAGCACAGAGCAATGTCCTCAGTGAGTTGCAGGAATCTGGGGACACTTGGCCTTTACAACACTGCAGCAGGTCTTGAAGCTGGTGGGACAGGCCAAGGCCTGTGTCCTGCAGGTCTCCCCTAATGTCAGCAGGGTCAGCAGCATGGAGTGGTGGTCTCACAGGTTTAGCAGACTGTGCCGGTGTGAGGTGAGGAGGCTGTGATTGCCAGATATAGAATTCTTGGTTGACAGTCTTTTTCTTTCAGCACTTTGAATAGGTTATCCCACTGTCTTCTGGCCTCTATAGTTTCTGATGAGGCATCACCTGTTAATCTTATTGACCCTCCCTTTTATGTGATGACCTGTTTTTCTCTTTCTGTTTCAAGATGTTCTCTTTGTCTTTTGACAGTTTGATTATGATATGCCTAGGTGTGCATCTGTTTGAGTTTATCATACTTAGAGTTCATTGAACTTCTTAGAAGGATAGATTAATGTTTTTCATCAAATTTGTTGTTTCGGCCATTATTTCTTCAAATAATCTTTCTGCCCTTTTCTCCCCTCTCCCTCTGGCACTCCCATTATGCATATGATACTACTCTTGATAGTGACCCACAGGTCTCTAATCTCTGTTCATTTTTCCTCATTTTGCTTTCTATTCCTCAAGCTGGATAATCTCATTTGACTTACCCTCCAGTTTACTGATTCCTTCCTATGCCAGCTCAAATCTGCTGTTGAGCTCCTCTAATGATTTTTTAAATTTCAGTTGTACTTTCAACTGTAGAATTTCTATTTTTTCTTTTTTTATAATTTCTGTCTCTTTATTCATATTCTCTATTTAGTATTGATCTCATACTTTAATTCTTTACGTGTGATTTCCTTTAGTTCTTTGAAAATGTGTAAAATAGTTTTTTAAAGTCTTTGTCTAGTCCAGTTTCTGGGCTTCCTCAGGCACAGTTTCCATTTCCCCCCCTTTAAATAGGCCATAATTTCTTTCCTTGCATATCTTTTTTTTCTGCTGAGAACTGGACATGTTAAATAATATAATGTGGTGACTCTGAAAATCAGATTCCATACCCCCTCCCCAGATTTGTTGTCATTGCTGTTTGTTGTTGTTGTTGTTGAGTGTTTGTTTGGTGACTTTTCAGAGCTAATTCTATCATCTGTTTTCTTTGTTGTGTGTAGCCACTGAAGTTTCTACTCGGTTAGCTTGGTTGTCAGCTAGTGATTGAACAGAGATGAGCCTCCCATCTTTGCTGAGGGACTGAGTGTGCATGTCGGGCCTCACCTCTGACCCTTGGCTGGGTGGTTTATATTTCTGCCTTGGATTTCACTTCCAGCTTGCACAGAGCCTCAGGTTAGTCAGAGGTGAGAGCTTCGAGCCTTCTCAGGTCTTTACTGAGCATGTGCACAGCTCTACATGTGTGCATGGCCTTCTAGAGTCCTGGGAATATGATGGAATTTTCAAAGTTCTTATGGACATTTTATCGCCCTGTTTTTCCCTTTAAGCTTTTTTGTAAGCCTATTTGTTGCCCAAATTCACCACCTCATGCAGCCACCAACTTAAAAAAATTGCTTCTAAATGTTTTTTGACAAATACCCCCAGGGAAAAGGCTTTGTGTGCTAGGTGAGCTCCTAATCAGGACAAATAAAGGCAACCTTGCAGTGGGGTCTTCCTAGAAACCACCAGGCAAATCAAATAATGCCAGGTGTCTGGGAATGAGGCTTTGAAGGAACTCCAACCCTGTTTTGCTCTTTCCAGTAACTTTCACGCTGTTGGTTTTCGCTGTGATTGTGGGCATTGGTTTTCAAGGCTACAGTGGAGCTGGAGAAGGTGTGAGAGTTGGTGAGGGGGAGATAAGAATAGAAGAGGGCAAGTTAAAAACATCACAAAGCTTGCTGTACTTAAGATTGTTTTTGTTTGCTTGTTTTTAATTTGTTTTACATAAATCCTCCCTGGACTGCTGTAAGCCTTTGGTTAATTTTCAGAGATCTGAAAAAAAAAAAGTTGATTCTGACTATATTTTTGCCAGTTTTCTCATTACTTTTATGGAGGAGAGAATTTTTGAAGGCCCTTCCTCCATCATCTTCTCTGACATCACTCTCTATTGCTTTTATTTATTTTTTTTTTTATTTTATTTTTTTTTTCTTTTTGTGAGGAAGACCAGCCCTGAGCTAACATCCGTCCAATCCTCCTCTTTTTGCCGAGGAAGACTGGCCCTGGGCTAACATCCGTGCCCATCTTCCTCTACTTTTTATATGGGACGCCGCCACGGCATGGCTGACAGGCAGTGCGTCGGCGGGCGCCCGGGATCCGAACCTGCGAACCCCGGGCTGCCAAGCGCGGACTAAACCGCTGCGCCACCGGGCGGCCCCTCTATTGCTTTTATAACACGTTCAGAGTTTATGTGAGGTTGATGTCACACCTATCATTACATAACACACACAGTAAAAAGAAAATGAAGGCTAGAAGTACTTATTCTAGAAAAGCACACTGCAAGGTGAAGTTAAGGGAGTGTGGACAGTGCTTCTCCAACTCTCTGTGGTGAAGGACCAGTTTTTTGGATTTTTTCATTTGCTTCTTAATCTAATTCATCATGTCATGTGGTCCTACTTCATGTGACTAATTCACATACAACTTGCCATGCAAGTTCAACAACCTGAACTGGTCTATACCCTGTTCAACAGGATTGTCCCCTGATCACACTCCTGGAGGTCCAGGCAATGTCAAATTGCTCTAAGAGTTTCTAAATGCTCTCTGTTTCTTTACTTATCTTGTCACCAAGTTTGCAAACCAGCAAACTTTGAGTAGCATTTAACTGCGAAACAATCTTGAATAAGATAGTATGTGCCCTCCACGATCACATTTTAAAATATATCTGTATTGGTTTTCTCTTAAATTCAAGCATCCTGTAAATATGTAATGTAGAAAATGAAAATTCCTCATATTCCCACAGACACACAGAGATGAGCACTGTTAATGTGTTTGGTATAAATATGCTACCAGTTTTTTTCTATTCTTATACAATTGTGTGTTTCCTCTGTAAAAATGAACTTATTCTACATATATATTTTTCAACTTTTTTAACTTATTTGGACGTTTTCTCATACGATATATGTACATTTTCTTCATCTTAGCCATGGAGGATTCCATTTCTTATATAAAAAATAACTATTAATCAGTCCCTATTGGTGGCCATCTAGGCACAAGTCCCATTTTTCAAGCTAAGGCATTAGAATATGCTAGAAGTAATAGATGTCAGCTCTATATTGTGTGTCAAACCTAATAAGCAGAACAAAACTTGCCATCCAAGTGATTTCTGATTAACATTTTAGGGTGTTTCCAATCTCTTCCTATTACAAACACGCCACGTTGAATCTGTGTCTTTGCCCTCTGGGCATCTGTGTGCACCTGTGCACACCTGAAGAGTAAAGTCTGGTAGGAGGAATTGCTGTCCAAGGAGGATGTTCCAGTTCACACTGCCATCCACAGTGCTCTCATCCTTTTTTGAGTTTGGGTTTGGATTGGAGGAATTCAAAAGTCATCAGGACCCAAACCAAGATATAAGGTCCAGATTTAGCTGGACGCTGGCAAAAGTTCCAAGCCAGGACACTGGATATTCCTGGACTGTTCAGAAACTTGTGAAGTTTCTGAATTCTAAAAGGAAGTTAGAAATATGGTGTGCAACTAACTCATTCCTTAAAACACATTTTCTTCTAATTTCTGCTAAGAACAAATGACTTCCAGCAAGACAGATAAGCAATGCCACATCTTTACAAATCATTTCCTTTCTTTTTAATCCAAAATGTTACGCTTAATGCTGCTTAAACATGTTTAACCTTTATGGTGCTGACTCACTGTGGCAGGAAGGAGGGGAGGCCAGGCATTCTCGACCACTCCCACCGTTTAGGCCTGACGGCAAGTCTCGGGACAGAGACCCAACAGCAGCTTCAACAGGCAGGAAGCAGTGGACTCAGTTCCTCCTTGACCAATTCTGTGACTGTCCAGCAGAAATGCTTCTCTGAAGCCTCTTTGAGAACGTGAAGCAACTCAAACTGTCTGAGCCTGCCAGCTAATCTCTCAACAGGTTGGTCTGTTATCTTCCCTGAGTCTTTCCTGAGAACATTTCAAGGAAAACCCAAAGAACATGAAAGCCGAATTATAGTCCTCCTTTGGGGTGTCCTTGAAGCAATGAGGTGTCTGAAAGCTACATGCAGTTTCTGAGAAAACAATATTTTAAGAAATGAAGCACAGACACCAACAATTTTTCAAGAGCTCCTTGCTGACATGAGAAATCTTAATGTGAGAGTGGTGCATCTGATTAATCACAGGGACCTATCTGACCCCTAGCGGGTGCCAAGTGTTGACCCGCTGCCCCTGCAGGAGAGACACTCAGGACATATGCAGTGTTTCCATCCAAATAGGAGTAAATCTAGGACTCGGTGTACACATTTCACAGCTTTTTATTGAGATTCAAGAGTCCAATGGTGGCAGGCGTGCTCACTGTCCCAGTTTGCCCAAGCCTTCTGCTGCATGGGTGACAGCATTTGTGACTGTGTTGGTCACCGTCTCAGTGAATTCCTTCACCACTTTGTCCCCTGTCTCATGGGCCTTCTTTAAGCCTTCAGCAATGGCTGTCAGGAAGAAAGAGGAATAATGTCTTGGTGAGCCAAGAAACATTTCAAGCCCCTTGCTGGCCTAGTGTCACCTAGAGTGGCCTGTGGGGTGTGGCGCTCCTTCTGGATCGTGCCCTGGAGGAGCCCCGATGGGGCAGAGGGCAGTGGAGCTCCTGGAAGAATTCACTCAAATTTGGTTTTATTTCCCCCAACGACCTGCATCTCTTCACTTTTGAGTGAGACTGAGCATCTGCTCATATCATGGCTGTGTTGCCTTCTTGCACTTCATTTCTTTGTGAACTGCCTGTTTATATCTTTTGGTCATTTTTATATTGGGTTATCATTTCTTTTTTTTTTTTTTTTGTGAGGAAGATCAGCCCTGAGCTAACATCCGTTGCTAATCCTCCTCTTTTTGCTGAGGAAGACTGGCCCTGGGCTAACATCATGCCCATCTTCCTCTACTTTATATGGGACGCCGCCACGGCGTGGCTGACAAGCTGTGCATCGGCGGGCGCCCGGGATCCGAACCTGCAAACCCCGGGCTGCCAAGCGCGGACTAAACCGCTGTGCCACTGGGCTGGCCCTGGGTTATCATTTCTATTACAAATATTTTTCCTCAGTTTGTGGTTTTTCTATTGGCTTGGCTTATAGTTTTTTTTTACTATGAAAAATTTTGAAGTTTTATATTGTCATTATTTACCTAATATTTCCCTTATGACTGTTGGGTTTTCTGCAATGGTTAAAAAGATCCTCCCTTCTCCAAGATTATGTCAAAATAGCCTATGTTCTCTTCTAAAAATTTAGTGATTTCATGTATTTATATTTAAATCCTTGATCCGTGGGGAATCTATTTTGTTGTGAGGAATGAGGTATACATATGCTTTTTACATAGTTACGCTCACAGCACACACACACATATAAACATTTATGTAAATATGTATGTATCTAAATATATAATTTTGTGCCTTAAGTGTTTTGTCCCAGAGTGCTGCCACATAGTCTTTTATGACATCGTCTTCTTAACATTCCACAGACAGGACTATCTGCATGGATCTTGCTTTAGCGAAGTGTGGTCTGTGGCCTCAGATGAGCATAGATAATTGTATACCAACTGAAAGGACGCAGCATCGGGGTCAAGGTCTGACCTAGTGAGGCAAAGAACAGGTTGCTCCCAGCACCTACCTTCCCTCCTTCCTGCCTTCCCTCCTTCCCTCCTTCCCCTGCCTGATCTTGGCTATACCTTTCTCTCCAGCCTCCTTGGCATGCTCCACCACCTCCTTCACCACTCCCTCCACGGCATGAACTAAAAGGATGAGACAAGTGCAGAATGAGAGCACAGTGCAAGCCAGCTTCTCCTCACAGTGGTGGGGCCCACACAGCTCTGGATATCCTGCTTGGGGCTCTGGGATGCCACCCCAGCTGGGACAGGCTGGCTCACGAGAAGGACCCTCAGCTGGCTTCCTTCAGAGACTCAAATGGGGCCTGGCTGCCGGGAGACAAGCTGAGGGAGCCAGGGAAGGGCACAAGGCCCTCCATGCCCCTCAGTCTGACGTGGCCTGGAATGCCGATGAGCAGCTCCTCCTGCCAACTGGGGACCCGGAGCCAAGCCTGGGCCTGTTTCCCATGTCACCACACCTCTCAGGTGTGCTGTTGTCCTGCCTCAGGCCGGATGGAGGCTGCAGCAGGAGGCCAAATCCTGAAGCCTCCTCCAGCAAAACCAAGTGCCCCAAAACAATCCCCCCAGTAGGAGGGAACTCTGCCCACCTATGAGTTGTTTAAAGCTTGGGTGGTAGCATGCTAGAACTGGAATATTTTAGAGTCGTAAGAACTGGATCTGATCCTAACTCCACCCTCCACTGCTTGGTTCCCTCATCTGTAGAATGAGAATAACACAGAACTGAGAGGGCCAGTGAGAGACGAAAGAGGGCAGTCATAACCTGCTGCAGAGCTAACAAATGACATCCTGACACGTTTGCAGCCATTTAGACAGAGAACAGCAAACTGAGGCACAGGCTGTTCCTCACAAAATGTGCAGGTGGGACCCTGACTGACCTTCCTACAGACAGCTGCTGACTTCTGCAATGCAAGAAAGGGTTTCTGGGGACTTTGAAGAAATTGAAAATATCCTTTGTATAAACCCCAGGGACTGACTTTGAACAGAATCAGATGGTGGTTTCTTAATGAAGAAATCTTTGAAGCTTTAAAGTTACAGTAAAAATAAAAATCTATCTTCCTTTTTCTGTCTAGGATATTCAAAGTAGGCTGTTTTGATATGGAAGGGCTCCCTCAGTTTCCAGAGGGGAGAATTCAAGTCACCAACTGCTCACCCAGCACACAGGCTCCCCTCCTGCCCCCAGGGGCCTCCCCAGGGCTGCCTGCCTCCTGCCCTCAGCCACAGACCCCAAGAACAGGTGGCAGAGTAGGTCCAATGGAGGGAGGGTTGCTTGGTGCAGTGGACCCTTCATGGCTCCACCCTGAGCTGCCCTCCTCGGCCTCTGGCCTCCGTATCCCCCACCTCCATCCTGTCCTGGTGTGGCTGGTTGGCCAGGATTCCCCATGGGACCAAGGCCTGCCCCCAAGCTGGCTGGGATCCGCTTCGACAGGCCCAGTTGAGTCTGTCCCCATCCCCCAGACCCAGGGGAACAGCACAGGTGGAAAGGAGCAGCAGGGTCCTTACCAGCTTCCTCAGTGGCCTTCTCTGTGCGGTGGGCCAGGCCCTCGGCGGCAAGCTTCCCCAGGCCTCCCAGCATTATGTGGCGGCAATTAGTGGCCAAGCAGGATGCTGGGCCCAGTGTGCTTTTATAGCTGCCTCTGATGCCTGGCTGGGCGCTGAGGCACGAGCCCTCGCCCCAGCCGAATAGGATGTCAGCTGGTGAGTCAGCAGAGGCGGCGGCAGGAGGATGAGGCTGGGTGGGGCCCCACCAGTGCTCAGGCTGAGACACTACCCCTCCGGTGGCAGGAGATCCCCATACCCCGTATCCTGGACCCTGCAAGGGGAGGGCCAGGGAGCAGGACTGAAGCGGGATGGAGAGGTCAGTTCTGGGACATGCCTCCCACCCCCAAACAGGTGGCCTGGGTGCCCTGTGGGGTGAGGTACACTTGGGACAGCAGCCATGCCAGCCCCCTGGGCTTCGAGCTCCCACGGCCTGGGCACTGGTGTGTACTCCGACAAGGCCTAGGACTTTCAGCCTGCCGTCCAGGGTCCCCAGAGTGGCCTAGTCAGGGGTCTGGGAGTCTGTGGACCTGGGCAGCCCCTTAGGCCAGGAACACAAGTGAAGTGGGTGTGCTGCCCTCCCATTCCCAAGGACCTTGGCTCTGCAGAGCAGCTTTGCAGCCTCTGTGGGACAGGTCAGGGACTCACGGCAGTGCATTGCCTAAGGTGGAGGAAGACACAGCACTGACGAGAAGGCTCATCACCCCTGGCTTGGGGGCACCTGAGTGGCCCAGTGCGGGAGCAGGCAGCATGGGAGGGGACCTGGCCCTCCCTGCCCCTTGGGGCCTGGCCTATCGTGAGGCCAGCAGTCCAGGTCCTGGAGGAGTAGGTGGAGGACCCATCACCACTTGAGGAGGTGCTTCTGGCCCTAGCAAGAATTCTCAGAGAGCTGCTCTACCAGCCCCTGATGCACCACATGCTTAGGGGGCCAGGCTGCCTCCCTGGTTACTCAGAATAGAGAGAGACACCACCAGCCATGCGCCACATGCTGCTTCTCTTAGTCACTAGCCTGACCTGAGCCTCAGTTCCCTCATCTATAAAATGGGAACAGTCATGCCTTCCTCGTTCTGTCACTGATAGTTGGTGGGATCATTCACACAAGCTCTTGGTAAACTTCCCTTCCCTCCCCCTTGTCACTGATATGCTAGGGAGGGGCCGCTTGGCAGGGAGCCCTGACCAACCAGCAGGTGGGCCAAAGAGTAGTGGGGACATGAGGCTGCCTTAGAGCCAGTGGGCTGGAGGATGTGACTCCCACTGGTCAGGAATCACGGAGGGACAGTCCTCCCGAGTCCCTGTTCATATGATCCAGACCTGGGACAGGAGTCTGAGGTCCCCCCCCTTTCAGGTTCCCTCATCCCTCAGAGCTGCCCAAGAGGGTGTGGCAGGGCCTAATTAGTGTTTACTCCATCACAGGCCCTCTCAGCCTGGGCCCTGTGGGGCCAGGCCGAGGCCCTCCTGCATTCCTGAGGGGTGTTGAGAGGCCGTAGGCAGCAGGAACTCTGGGGTCACAAGGCCATAGCCCCACACATGCCATCTCCCTTGGGAGGAGTGGATCAGGTCTTAAACACTGGAGAGGGCTTCTTTAAGAAAAAGAATACAATACTACTTCTGTTGGAAGTTTTACAGATACACGTGAATCACCCTGTGGGTTCAGAAGGGGAAAGTGAGGGACCCTGGAGCCGAAGCAGGTCCAGATGACTCTGTCCTCCCCTTCTACAGCCAAATTCCAGAGTGTTCTGCTCAGGCAGTCAGGGCAACGCTACTGAGAGTGGGGTACTTCTGGGACATGGCTCGTAGGAACTGGGCTGAGGGACCCACAGAGTCCCTGGATCCATCAAAGCCCTTTGGCTGTTTCCTCTGAGGTTTTGTGTCCCCCATCCCCATGAGGGTCCTCTCTGTGCCCATTCCCCTGACAGCATGACAGTGTCACTCACCAGTTCTAGGATGGCTTCCAGACTCCACAGACCCCACCTCACCAGTCCCCACCCTGGGGCATCCTTCACAGTTCACCTCTCCTCAGGAGTTCACCAGCCCCTTGACGGGCCCTTGTCAGGACTTGACCACTCAGCAGGACTCTGGCTCCAGGGCCAGCCCAGAGCCCGGCCCACTACAGCCAGTCATTGCACTGTTCCCTCACTGTCGGGCTGTTGTTACCCTCACCACAGCCCCTTGCCCGTGAGACTTTGCTCCTCTTTAATGCACTGCCCTCGTGCGAGCACCCTGACTCCAGTGACAACACACCAGGACCCCAGATCTCCTGGCAAGCCTGGGTCCAGACAGATCCCAAATGACTAACAGGGGAAGGCAAGAGGCCTGGAGAGGCCCAGCTGCCGGAGACAAGACTTGGGCCCCAGATTTGGTGCTTTGGCCAGGTCCAGTCCTGCTTGGTCACCCAGTTCCAGCTATAACCAGCTCCCTGTCCTCTCAGCCCAGCCCGTGGCTCCCTGAGGGTGGAATTCTTCCAGCCAAAGAAACTGGGACAGCCCTAGACTCTCCCAACCAGGGCTGGATTCTGGTCTGAGGGGCTGGGCACGGGTGACTCCTGCAGGGAACCATGTTCCCTGCCTGGATGAGGTTGAGGATGACTCAGGTGGGAACCACCCCATCTTGGAAAAGGCCCGGCCCAGGCTGTGCCCCAGAGGAGCAGCCCTGCACACAGGCACCCAGGCCAGCCTGTCCCGAGTCAGGTCAAGTCCAGCACTTGGGGCAGGGAGAATCAAGCCTTGATGGCAGCTGATTAATTGCCCACTAACCCAGTTTGGCAAGGGACCAGCTTGTGGCATCATCAGGTCAAGGAGAGGTAACTTCATAGCAATTTGTCAGCTTAGCAATTACCAATCCTGAAAAAAAAAGTTTCAGTATCTAAATACATAGGGCTGTCTTATGTCTGAAGCAGGATGATTTCTCATGTGATTTGAACTGCAGGTGTCATGAATGTCGAGTTTTAGGATTGTCCATCCTGCCTACCCCTTCTCCTACTTCTGCTTCACAGATCTGAGCTCACAGCTGTGGGGGTCCGAATTGGCTACCCCAAAGTGTGTCTCTTTGGCATGAGGATTGTTTTGGGCTTGTTACTTTTAAGAAACTGTGGACAGGGGAGAAGCTCTGAAAAGTAGAAGTTATCCTTTATAAGAGAATTTACATTTGTAAGGGAAATCTCCATTTGTAAAGGTGTCTCCCACTCTACCAGGAAGAAGGGGGATGACCTTATCTCTAGAAACTCTTATCAGTGTGGAAGGCAAGAACTTAAATCTGCAGAATAACCTTACTCTTGTTTACTGTGCTTTTCTGGTAATCTCCCATAACTCACTCCCCTCACCCCCAACATCCTCCTTTGTTTTTAGCTGAAGATAGTATTTAAGGTGAGAGCCTTGGCTATTCTGAGAGTCACTCAGTTTTCTTGGGCTTCTCCCATGTACACGTTATTAAACTTGTTTGATTTTTCTCCTGTTATTCTGTCTCATGTCAATTTAATTCGTAGACCAGCCAGACGGACCTAGAGGTAGAGGAATTATCTTCCTCCCCTACACAGTGTATACTGAGCTCACGTATTCTGCACATGTCAACTCCTCCCAGCCACAGGGGAGCCACGTCCAGACTCTGAAGACTTGGTTTGTCGGTCACCAGAGGAAGACTTCCCCAGCACATCAACATTCACACACCCATGGGTGTCAGTGAAGTCCATGTGGCACATCAGAGGGCACATCAAAGGGGTACCTGAGGAAAGGGACTGTTCACAAAGGTGTGGACAGACTTGAGGGAACCAATGAGGATGGCAAGGCCCCCAGGAACCAGCAATAATCTGTATGGGAGGGGCTGTACAGACCCCAAGAAGAGATGCAGCTGTAGGAGAGGGTCATTGGACGGGAGCTGCAGCTGTCAGCAGAGAAACGCGGCCACTGCCAAACCATGCCCAGCAAGGAGGGAGCAGGGGGAATAAATACCCCTCTTCTCTGTCTCTGATCTCCTCCTACTGATATCCCCCCCTTGGCTGAACCCACTGGGGCCTGATGCAGTTCAAGAGGGCAGGTCCCCAGGGTGAGGGCAGGGAGGATGGGGTGGAGAGTAGCTGTGGATTCTCTGTAAACAGAGTGTAGGGAGGAAGACAACTCCTCTACCCTCTAGGTCCTTCTGGCTGGGTTACAAATTAAATTGACAGGAGACAGAATAACAGGAGAAAATCAAACACATTTAGTAACATGTGTACATGGGGGAAACCCAGGAATACTGAGCAACTGGGCTATGTTACCAAAGGTGCCACCTTAAATATTATCTTCAGCCAAAGGCAAAGGAGGATGTTGGGGGTAGTAGTTTGGGATTTCAGAGGGGAGGAAGAAAATTTACATGGAGATGGAAATGCAAATGTTTGTTAAACAAGTTTTGCTGGGCCAAAAATGGGCTTGCTGGTGCCTTTCTATCACACCTATTTTACATTATACTATAGCTATCTTACGGTATTAGCTCCTTCCTTGAACAGGCCTTCTATGTTAAATTCTTTTAGGCAGTTTGGGGAAAGGTCAAATGTTCTTCTTGAGTCTTCTGAGACTTTGTGATCTTCAGCTTGAAATAATCAGCATTCCAGAGTGGTGCATCTTGGGGCGGCCTGCCCTGAACCCCATCAAGAGAATACCAACTCAGCCTGCCAGACTTCTGGGTCTGGAAGTAACATGGCAGCAGCTTAATTCTACATAGTCCCATTTTTTTCCTTCTTGAAACTATATGGAGCAACAAGTGATACCAGCTCAATACAAGGTTGACATAAGGGAAGCCATATTGTAAAAAAGAAACCATATTGTAACTTTGAATGACTTCTGACTAACTGACAGGTTCTGTGGATTTTATGGCTCCTCCCAGCTGCAATAAGTCGATAACTTTGTTCTTTTGAGTTCCTTAGGAATGTGATGACCCTCAGGCAGCACATCTATGCTGATAGCCATCATTAATGACAACTGAAAGATCAGGGTATAGGGCATTGCTCTAGGCTCTGATGCATATCCAGTAAAACAAAAGACTATAAGGAACTAAGAACAGATGTCTGCCCCCACCTGGAGATCAGATGGATGCCCCCACCTGGAGACAAGATGCCTTCCCCACCTGGAGACCAGCCCCCTACATAACTGGCATGTAGTCTTTGTTCTGTAAGATGGTTCTTTGAGACATTAGTTGGCCATCTTCCCCCTTGCTAGCAAGCTGTAATAAACTGCCTTTTCTCTTCCACCATCTTGCCTCTTGACATATGACTTTTGTCTTGCAGTGAGCAGATCGTGCCCTTTGTGTTGTATCACAATGAGCACAGAAGAAGAAAAAAAGCCCATCACCAACACACATATCAAACTTAACTTCAGAGAAACTAGGAGACTGGGAAACTGCAAATCCAGAAGCAGGTGAGACCACCAGAACCAATGTGGAAAGGCCAGGAAGCACAGAAAAGTAGGGCATGGGGGTGGGGAGTGGCCAGTGGTGGGGGTCTCAGATATTGCCAGCAACACTCACTCCCAGGAGGAGTAGACACTCTGAGGAAGAACTCCTTGGGACAGAACTAAGACCTGAGGAGGTGACAAAGGAAGAGGAACGTGCCCAAGGAAGTCCAGATGTGCCAGATCTCAGAGAGTACCACTGGCAAGGACTGAACCTTTGGAGGCTGCAATTGGGAAATGAAGGCTGCCTGTAGAATCTTCCTGAAGCCAGTTGGGTTCTGAAAGGCAGAGGGATCACGGCAGTTGGAAAACACCAAAAATGAATATAAACTCATCACTTTAAATGCACGCTCACAACACAAGATGGAATAAGTAGTGATAACAACAAATTAGAAGGGGAAGAGGTAAGGGATTGAATCAACTTAGTCTAAGGAAACAAAAGGCATCAGAAAATGGACTATCTCATCCATGAGATTTTTTATATAAACCTCACGGTAACCACTAACCAAATGACCAGAATAGAACCACATATGACAAATAAAGAGAAAACTAAGAGAATCATCATGCAGAACCACCAAACTGAATTGGCAGTCCAAAACACATGGGACAAGAAATGAAGGAAATGCAAAAGAAACACAAAATGAATGATAAAATAGCAACATTAAACCCTCATATCTTAATAATCACTCTAAATGTAAACAGATTGAATTCTCCAATCAAAAGACACAGAGTGGCAGGATGGATTAAAAACCAAGATCCAACAATTTGCTGCCTCCAGGAAATACATTTCAGCTCTAAAGACAAACACAGACTCAAAGTAAAAGGATGGAAGACAATCCTCCTAGCTAATGGCAAACAGAAGAAAGCAGGAGTTGCCATACTTATATCAGACAAAGTAGACTTCAAGATAAAAAAGGTAATGAGAGACAAAGAGGGGCAGCATATAATGATAAAAGGGACACTTCATCAAGAAGACATATCACTTATAAATATCTATGCACCCAACACAGGAGCACCAAAGTACATTAAACTGCTAAAAAACCTAAAAGGAGATATTAACAACAACACAATAATAGTAGGGGATCTCAACACCCCACTTACATCAATGGATAGATCATCCAGACAAAAAGTCAATAAGGAAATAACAAACTTAAATGAAAAACTAGATGAGATGGACTTAATAGATATATACATAACACTCCACCCCAAAACAGCAGATTACACATTCTTCTCAAGTGTGCATGGAACATTCTCAAGGATAGACCATATATTAGGAAACAAGGCAAACCTCTATAAATTTAAGAAGATTGAAATCATAACAAGCGTCTTTTCTGATCATAATGTTATGAAACTAGAAATCAACTGCAAGAAAAAACTGGGAAAGGGACTAAGATGTGGAGACTAAACAACATGCTACTGAACAACCAATGGATCGTTGATGAAATTAAAGGAGAAATCAAAAACTATCTGGAGACAAATGAAAATGAAAATACACCATACCAGCTCATATGGGGTGCAGCAAAAGCGGTCCTGAGAGGGAAATTCATAGCAATACGAGCCCACCTTAACAAACAAGAAAAATCTAGTATATTCATAAATTCTACTACACACATTGTTTCAGAACTGCTAACTCACAATCCTGTGAGAAATACATTTACTAACTACAGTAAATTTCTGATTACAGAATTTATGTACACTTCTTTTTGCCATTAGCCTTACAGAATCCAGTCAACATACTATTTTCCAAAACTACTTAGGTTTTTTCTTTCCTTTCCCCCTCCTTTCAGCATGGTCATTGTCTTCATTTTTAATAGAGTTAGGACCCCTTGTTTCTGTTTGTTTTCCATTTTGGGTTCCCCCTCTCCCACATTCCACTTGCTTTTAATAGTTTATTTATTTTTTGGGTACTCAAAACATTACTGTGGTTCTTCAAATCACAGAGCTATACAAAAACATACATACTCAGAGAAGCGTTCTTCTTTCCTCATCTCTGCTGCCCTGTTCCCACTCCCACTTCTTTCCACCACCTTCCCACCTGGCCCCTGTCAGTAACCAATCTCTTTAGTTTCTGGTTTATCTTTCCTGCATTTTCTTTCAACAAATATGCAGAGATGTGTATTTTCTTACATCCTCCTTCTTTCTTTACAGAAAAGCTAGCATACCATAGATATGCAGTTTTGTACTTCTCTTTTTTCTACCAAACAGTAAAAACGTATTATTTTTTAAATCTGAGAAAAGAATACCAAAATTACATTGCATATGAAGAAATCCCTCTAGCAAAGTTTACCTCAAAGAAGGCACATAAAAATTATTACCTAACATGAATTAAATTCCAACATGAATTTTAAAAAGGAAATAAGACACTTAATAAAGCATTCATAGTTATGAAGGAAGATTGTAAAACAGATGTACCAGAATTCTGGGGAGAGATGGCAGACAACATGAGCAGGCAGAACAGGAACTAACATATCTCAGCAATAAAATAGAAGAAAAAAGGTAAAACAAACCACAGCAGAAATGAAGATGAAACTATAAGGAGCCCCAGTAGGTGCCTATGGAACAGAAATGAAGAAAAGCAAAGAAAAAAAACGGAATCACATGAAAGAGATAGACAGTGTTCAGGAGATAATGGCAGATGCAGAAACCATGTAGAAAAGAACTTCAGGCCCACAATCAGCATTCCAAGAAAGCAAGGAAGCAGTGGAACAGAGCAAATATTTAAAAATACCATTAAGAAATGTTCCTGAAATAAATCTGGACTCGGTATTGAAAGGGCAAATTGCATACTAGGGAAAACTGAACCAGAACAATCATCACTGAGACAAACCCTAGAACAATTATTTTACTTTATAGATAAAGAAAGACAGCCAGGAAGACCAAGTCCCTTATTAGAAATTTCAGTGAATTAGAAATCAGACTTCCAGGGACTGCTCAACCTTCTGTGCCAGGAGGCAGTGCAGCCACACCTAGAAGACGCTCAGGAAAAATGCGTGAGCTGGAAATTTCAAATCCAGCCAAACATAAATTATAAAGGCTCTAGATCAACAGTACCACGCATTTAGGAACTCAGAATACGGTTCACATGAGTCCTTCCTTTTTCGTTTTTATGTTGACTTTTTAAACTTTTTTAAAATAGAAAACGCCATACACAAAAATAGAACACACTGAACCCCCGTGGACACATTACAATAACCCAAGGGGCCTAGCCATAACAATTATAAACTCAGATCCCAGATTTCTTCTCAAGTCATCTGTAAATATTTCATTCTTGAGGAAACTCCTCGAGGACTAATGCCAACCAAGAGATAGCAGAAAATATTTCAGCAAAAAGAGTGGCAGAAAGTTTTAACACCTTCTGTTGCAGATCTAAGACAAAACAAAGGTGTGGCTCAGGGGAGAGGAATGGAATGTAAATGCCACATGTTTTCACAAAGTAGAAATGAGACAACTAACAGAAAAAGAGGAGAAATGGAAAGTAGAAAACGCTGCTCTTTGTCTCATCTCTAATTCGATGGGAATCAGAGCTGAGAAGCCAAGTGGTAAATGTTTCAGCGTATGTAAGAGCACAGAGATCAAGTCAAAGGAGGCTCATCCTTCCCTTCTGACTAAAAACGAGCAGTGATGCAGTGACGAAGGGGCAGGTGGGAGGGAGGGACACCGTCCAGAGAGATCTATTTAAGGGAAAGCCCTCCACCACAAAGGCAGGTCCACAGGGGAACCAAAATGCAATGTTAGTGACTTTGTGTTTGGGTAGTTAGGGAACTGGGATTTGGGGAACTGCTAAGAAAAGAATTGATCTTTGGAGACTTGACTGAGACCCAAAAGGTGTAGTGGCCACAGCCTTCTCCTCAGCCTGGCGGGCTCAACTAACTTCATGAACCTCATGGAGACAGGCCTCGGCTCCTCTAGGCTCCCCTGGTGCTATGCCCACTGTGTCCCAGACATGGGGCCAAAGACAAGTTCAATCTGGCCCTGCCCTCCAGAGCAGGAAGCAGAGAACAGAGTGTTGGGGGAAGTGAGGCTCACAGAAACGCATTCGCACGGGATGATGGGAGTGCCAGCTGCATGGGGGTGCGGGGAGTGTGAAAGGGGCTGCATTGAAGACACGGCACCAGAGTGAACCTGACAATGTGTGAATTCATTGTTATCTGGGGGGAGAACCAAAGGACAGTCATTCCTGCATTCATTTAGATGCTGCAGAGCACCTTGCTGGGTGCCGGATGTGCGCTAATCCGTAGAAGGGACTTGGCTGCAGCCCTGTGGACAACATCCCAGAAGAGCACAGGGGAAAGCGACTTATAATATAACTGTGGAAGAGAAGTATGGGAGATGTGGGAATGCATCATCTGTGGCTGCACTCATTCTAAGCGTGACTGTGTGTGTGTCAGTGTGTATGTTGGGAGCGGTTAGGGAAGCCAAGACCTGAAGGATGAAAGAGCAGGAGCCACCTAGACAAGGGTGGTTTATGGGGAAGGATGGAGAGCTAGAGAGCATTGCAGGCGGAAAACCCAGCACGTGCAAAGACCCTGAGGAGAGCAAGAGTATAACGTCAGGGGAAATGAAAACGGTCGATGTGGCTGAGACAGAGGGGTGGGAAGGATGTTGTGAGAGGAGATGGGGGAGGTGGTGAGGCTGGCAAGTGCAGTACCTTGCCATCCATCCCGGTAACATGGAGAGGATTTAAGCTTTTGTCTGCAACAGAAAACCTAATGCACACAGCTCCAACAATGAGGAAACAGCATCCTCTCACCTAGCCGTGTGGCAGCTGCAGGACTGAGTAATTTAGGGACAGAATAAAGGAACTCAGGACCCAGGTTCTTTCTACATTTCTGCTCTGCCCTAATCAGTAAATTGGCTTTTCCTTAGGCTTGCTCCTCCTGTGGTTACAAGTGGCTGCCACAGTTCTAGCATCATTTCCAGCCACAAAAATGTCCAATGGAAGAGGAGGGACTGCGTGTTAGCCCCGGACCCTCGGACCTGACCTCTCCTCTCCCTAGCCAGACCTGGGTCACACACCCATCCCTAAGGCAATCACTCAGACCAGGATGAAGAGGGATTGGTGGGCCAACTGGGTTTCTCCCTGAGACACACAGGGGAAGGATGCACAGCGGAAAAGGCGGGAGGGCTCCGTCAGTCCAGTTCCACCTCCTGGTATTGCCCCAAGTGGTCTCTCCTGACCCTGGCATCCGCTCCTGGAGGCAGGGGCTCCTGGAGATGCTGGAAGCGGCCCCAGATTGCCTCAGGTGTCTCTTCAAGGACCTTCTCTTTGGGCCAGAGGGAGCAGCCTCGGCCCATTTTGCAGACTAGGGGAGGCCTTCTTTTGGGGACAGTCAGCAACAAGGACCCAAGCGTGGAACTGAGCTCGTCACTGGGGTAAGGGTGGGAGATGCTAGAGTTGGGAGGGAGGAGACCTGTTGTCCGCTTGGGAGGGATCTCAGACTGGAGAAGGGAAAGGTCACCTGAGCAGATCGTCACCGACAGCAAGACCCGGGCTGGGAGCCGGGGAGGGGACAGCGCCCTCTGCCGGCAGGCCGTGGAAAGCCTCCCAGGAAGCTAGCCTTGTCAGCGTTGGAAAGAAGGACGCTTTTTCCTTCTCATCGCCCCACAGCTGGGAAGCGCCGCGTAGCCAATATTTGTGAAATGAAACGGCCTGACTACGTATGTGCTCGTCCATAAGAGAACACTATCATTAGGAGTGGAGGGAATAATGTGCAAAGGCATGGATGGAAAGGGGAACGGGGAGTCGCCAGCCGAGATGTGGCAGGGAGTTCGCATGAAGGGGCCGCAGGAGCCAGCGCCCGGCGCCAGGGCTGGGCCTTATCCGGTGGCAATTGTGAGTCACCCATCAGCAGGGCGTTCCCAGGGCTGGTGTCGCATGCGCGGGCACATGCTTAGGGGTGGAGGGAATTAGGTTTGCGGGAATTTTAGTCCATCGCGGGGACGTTCCCGACAAAAACAGCGGCCTTCCTCCTGGACCAGAACGGGTGCTCGAGGGCGGAGTCTCGCGCGCACGCACACTGCCCCGTCCCAGCGTTCCCATCCCACGTGCGCGGCCCCGTGCGGCGCAGGGCCCACACCGGGGGCGTGTCGTGGGCGGGGCTCCTCCTGGCAACCACGCCGGTCACTGCAAGTCGGCCGGGCGCGTCCTCGCCCTTCCGGCCCTGCCGGGAGACTCACGCCCGGGCAGGGCCGGCGCACAAAACACCCCGCGGGCGGGGGGGGGGGGGGGGACAAGGGCCAGAAGCCCCGCCCCTGCGACTCCGCGTCGTCTCCGGGAACTCCCGCCGCCTGAGGTCCGGGCGTCCGGCCGGGATGCTACGGGGCTCCGAGCCTCCCGGCACAGCTGGCGGGGAGAAGTCCCTGAGGCCCCAGCCCGCGGAGCCCCGAGCGGAGCCGCTTGAGGATCTGGGGACCGAATATTCCCTTGCTAGGAGAGGCTTGATTCCTGGAGCTGGGGGAGCGGTTTTGGAATGGGGGCGGGGGGCTGGCTCCTGAATAGAGCGGGGGAGGGGCACGTGCCTAGATGGGGGTTGAACTTCGGATAAGGGAGTGTCTGGATACACGGTTGGGACGATGGGAAACGAGTTCTCGAACAGTCCGTCTGGGTTTCCTAATATGGAGTGCCAGGACTCTGGATATGGGGGCTCTGTTCTTGGCAACGGACGGCTGGGCTCAGCTTGTGGGGAGGCATGAAGTGGACACATGGTAGGAACACGTGCTTTAATGAGGCGCAGGCCAGGGGGCAGACGCTGACAAGAGCTCAGGGCCTGGAGGGGATTTACCCGTGTCTCCCCTCTGTCATTTCAGGAGGCCGAATTTTTTCCCAAGACCTGAGAAAGTCTCCGAGGCCTGGTTAGCAGTCTTGTCGATGGTTTCCTGGGTAGTCTTGGCCGCCTGGTCCATGGCTGGGGATGGAAAGGAGAGGGCAGGTGAAGGCAGGGCCCGCCCTGGGGAACCAGAGCTATGTAGGGTGAGCCTGGCCTGGGTCTCCCTCCCCAGGAAGCAGGTCTTGGGGCAGTGTGGGCAGAGGGGCTGCAGATGAAAGGGTGTGCCTGGGCAAGGGCCCGTGTAGTGGGAAGAGTGCTGGGGCTGACCGCCCTCCTGCCCGCCAGCCCCACCAGACCTTTCTGCCCTGCTTCTGTGGCCTGATCCACCACTTGCTGAGCCGCTGCTCCGGCTGCAGTCACTGGAACAGAGAGATGTGGCCTTTAGCCCCCATTTAGGCACCACCGGCCACAGGGACCCCACCATTGCCAACCCCCATCTGTTGTCTAGAGTAGTCTGTCCTACAGGCCCAAGGGATGGATGCCATCGAGGTAAAAGTCACTTGACCAAGGCCACCCAGTCTGTGAGGAGCTGGAGCCCTTTCCCTGCCTCTGGGGTGTTCTTGTTTGTTTATAACTCCCCTCCGGCCTGCTTCCCTTCCCATCTCCAGGATTGCTGAGAAAATTCCAGAGGAAGGAAGGCAGGGCAGGGCCAGGCTGGAACTGGCATCTGGGCTGTGGCTGCTGCTTCTGGGCATGGCCTAGGAACCCTGCCCTCTTTAACGACTTCTCCCCAGATGCCCTGGTCCACATGCCTGAATTCCCACCTTTCGTGCCCTGGGGCCTCTATCACCACCTCCTCCCTCCTGTGCCTCCTCCCACAGGGCACACAAGCAGTGATGCCAGTGCCCTAGGGGCAGGCAGCTTAAGGCATTAGGAAACCAAGTGCAGAAAGGAGGTGAACTTCCAAGGTGAGGCCATCCCCTCTGGACTAGAGTTCTGTGTCTGTGGTGAACAGGGTTTCCAGGGGCTGGGGGGTGGGGGTTCCCCCTGCTGGGTGGGCAGACAGGTGGCTCTGGCCTCCAGAGATCTGACTCATCCTTGCTGCTGAACAGGAAAGGAAACAGACCCTGGGGGATGGGGGTGGGGGTCAGGCAGGCCCTGGACCTGCTGCTCACAGAGGCCCCTGGGGTCCTTAGCCAGTCAGAACCAGAGAGAAGGAGCCTTTGAACTTATGGATGGGGAAAGTGAGGCCCAGAAGGAAGGGTCTTGTAGACAGATGCTTCCTGGTAGCATTCTCATCTCATGGGGGCAGCTGTGGGCTTTCCCGGGGCACTGGTGAAGGAAGGGGTGGTTTGGGTGCTGTCTGTTGACTGGGACATGTGCAGGACAGACTGGGAGCTGGAGTCCCAAGGGAGGCCAAGCAGCGCACTGGAGGCACCAGCTGACACTGGTGGGCCTGGGGTCTCCTCATATACCCTACCCCCTAGTCTGTCCACCCCCCCAACTGTAACCTCAGGTCTGAGGAGGAGAGAGGTGTTGGTGGAGAAACTGAGGCTGGGACCTGACCTGTGGGGTGAGGGTGGGAAGGCCCTCTGGGTGAGGACTTAAAAGTGAGGAAACATTTTTCCGGAGTCGGGGGAAGGAGGACTCAAAACAAAGCCCGTGGCGTCTGGAGCCACTTACCCACCCCATCCCGTCCTGTATGCAGAGACCCCAGTGGGCACAGATGGGTCTTGGGGTGGGAGAGCCCACTTTCTCGCGGACTTTCATCCTCCCCTAAGGACCGGGTTGGGGCTGCTCCGCTCCGTCGCAGCCTCCCGAGATTGCTCCGGCAATGCCCAAAGCGCGGCCCGGGATCCTGGGGCACCACTGTTCCCCCTCCTCCCTCAAGGCATCATCCCCCGGACTGGTCGGGGTGGGCGTCCTGCCGGGTCCCTGCATCTCAGAGGAGGGCCCTTCCGAGCCTGAGCCGCCCGCCCACTTTCGGGCTGTGCAGACTCCTGGCGTCTGCCCCTGTGCCTCCAGCCGGGTGCCCTGCGTGTGCCCCAGGTCGCGGGCTGTTCTCACCGGCTTCCTGGGCCGCCCCCTCCACTTGCTGCTTCAGGTCCTGCAAGCCTTTGCTGGCCATGGCTGCGGGGGGTCTGCGAGGTCGTTAAGAGTAACCGCAGCGACGTTGGATCCTGCTCACCGCGGCGGCGACCGGAGTGTGAGCTCCGGTTTTTAAGGCGCCCCGTGGCCGGCCCGCCCCGCGGGGGGGCGAGGAGGAGGGGGCGCGGGGCGGTTCTCAGCAGACAGGCTCTGGGGAGTGACTGGGCCCCGTTCCAGGTTCCGCCGGCCCGGGAGCACATCCTGGTCTTAGGCAGGCGGCGGTGGGAAGGTGGCGCCCCCAACCAGGGTCCAAAGAGGGCCTAGGGGCTGCGGAGGGGTTGGATCAGGGATCCAGAGAGGGGCTAGGGGCTGGAGGGGAGCTCACACACTTCCCCCCACCCCCTCGGCCTGATCCCTCCCTCCTCGACCTTGAGGATCCTCCAACCGGTGAGCGCTGGGTTAGCATCTCAAGGCTGGAGCTGAAATTAATAATAGCAGCTGCCTTTTATTGAGCATTTGCCTTGTGTCCCGCGCTGTCCCAACGCCTCACAGCCTCCCGTACAGTCTACAACAACCTCGCGAAATGGGTGTTATTAATCAGTTTATAGGAAGAAACCGAGGCACAGAGAGGGCCGGTTAGGTCTCACACAAACTCACATGGCAGGGACTCGAATCTGCGTCGCGGGCTGTAAACCCACTAGGGCCCTGAAACCTCCCGCCCGCCTGTCCCCACACACTCGGCCTGGACACTGCAGACTGGCCGTCTGCCCAGCGGTCACTGGGACCCGGCGGGCTCAGGGGTGGGGAGGAGAGGGTAAAATCCCCCCTGTAGAGGGCGATCACCGGTGCGCGCGCCGGGGGACGATACCGCCCAAGTGGAGGGGGAGTAACGGAGAGGGCAGTCCGTGTGTGCCCGGCCCAGGCCAGGAGACCGCTGTCGGTCACCAAAGTCTGAGAAGTTGGTCAGGAAGCACCCCAGGCCACACAGCGAAGGAGGGAGCCGCCGAGCCGCAGGCTGCTGAAGTCACCTTTAGCCCGAGACGGGGTGGGCTCGGGGCGTGGTGACGACCTGGGAGCGCTGGGATGGGTTAGAGACCAGCGCGTGAGTGGAGGAGCCAGGGATCCCGGGAACAGCAAAACGACCAGTGAGGCACAACCTCTTGGCATTCCAGGGCGCAGGTCGGGGCCCCACCCTCCCCGCGCTGTCCCGCTCCGGAGTCGGGCTTCGGAGTCTGGAAGCCCCCGCCGCACCCGCCCTGGGCGTCTCCGCGCCGCGTAGCAACGCTCTCTAGTGCTGCTCTCTGATTTTCTCCTGGCCTGTCTCTGCACCTCTTTTGGAGTCTCCCCTATTGTGGTGTTCTGAGAAGCCCCCGCCCAACCAGGTCTACTCCGCTGGCCAATGCCCTGCCTCTAATAGTGGGGTGTGGGGCGGGGTGGATGGGAGAGGCAGTGGGGCAAGCGCGCACACACCACGGTGGAAATGGATTAATGGAGATAGGGTCAGTCGGGGCAAGAAGAAGAAGCAGGCGCTGAAATCAGGTGCGGGGAGACGACGCCGAGCGCGCACTAACAAAGCGGCCGCCACGCCCCGCCCCGCCCCTCGCGGCTCGAGCCTGGTACAGCCCGGAGCGCAAAGGCGCTGCGGGGAGTCGCCTGATTGCGGCCTCCGGGCCTCCAGGGAGCCCAGCCAGCCTCTGACCCGGCCCTGCCAGCCCTCTTGAAATCCCAGCAGTGGCACCAGTCCTCTTAGCCAGGAAGGTCTTTTCCACTGCTCCAGTTAGCTCATCGCTGGGCTGTTGATGCTATTTGGCGCCGGGCCCAGGGGGCAAGGACAGGACAGCGAGGCAGCAGCCTCTGTGGGAGGGACAGCTGGGCCGAGCAGGTGAAAATGGAGACAACTGAGTGGCTCTAAAGCAGCAGGCACTGGAGTTAGACCTCTTGGGTTCAAATAACCCCTGGGGCAAGTCCCTTCATTTCTCTGAGCCTCAATGTCCCCATCCTTGATGGGAACGGGGGTAGGGGTGGGGGGCGGGCGGGGGGCGTGAGGAGAGGAACAATAACAGAATGTCCCCGAAGTGTTATTGTGAGGATTAAATGGGCTGAAAGGTGCCCGACACTTAGCCGAGGGCCCTTCAAGAAGGGGCAGGGTGCTCGGGGCCTCTTGGTAAGGAGAGGGGTAAGAAGGGGCCTACTTCTCTAGGGAAGTCGGATGCAGCCACCCCCCTGGGGGAGGGGGCCTGAGAGCACACAATAGGGGGTTTAAAGGCAAAGGGCACTGCAGGTGCCTATGAGGTGGGGAAGAAGTTCCTGGGGTGGACCTTAATGTTTGGCGTTTGACTCCAGAAACAGGCCCCAAGTATGTGTCTAGGGTGGGGGGCAAGCAGCAGGGACCCTCCCGGCTCCTTCAACAGAGGCAGGGGGCACTGGGAGCCTGGTGAGGTGCTCTCCCCAGGGGCCAGGTCTAGGCATCCTCCTTCCCCCCAGTAACCAGAGGAAGCAGGCTCCTCCTTGCTCTCTCTTACAGCCCAGAGAGCTCTCAGGCACACCCAGGTCCCAGGTGGACCCCTGTAGGCATGCACAGGCTGCTGACATGCACGTGGCTGGGCCCTGGGCCTCTTCCAGACCCTTCACTCCTCCCATGGTAGGGTTTGGGCTGCTCCTCTCTGCCTCCTCAGCAAGGGATGCCATGGCCAGTAGGCTGGGATACAACTCAGCTCAGCTGTGCTTGACTGTGTTCCCAGCCCCCTGGGCTGCCCCCGACCCCTGATTCCCACCACAGAGGCAGGAGGAAGGTGGTGTGGACAGGGCGGTGTCTGGAGTCAGGTGTGGTCTGGAGGCCTTGGGCAAGTCACTTACATGCTCTGACCCCAAACTGTCTGGGTGTCAAAGGGGAGGGAACCCACTGCTCAGCCACTTCTGAACAAGACTGGGGCATCTGCCAACAGCCCTTCGTGTAGGACACCGACCAGCCCAGTCCCTGGGTTATTTTGAAACCTTGTGGGGGGGGGGGTGGCATCTGCCATAAGCACACTGGAGCCCCCGCAGTCCGGGTGACCACAGCAGAGCATGGGAGTCAACTGGGAGGCTCTGAAGCCAGGCCACCTGGACTTCTGCCAGTCTCTGCGCTTCCTAGCTCTGTGCCTTTGGCCAAGTTATTTAACCTCTCTGTTCTCAGTTCATTCTCGGTGAAACTGGGATCATGCCAAATCTTCCCAACAGATTTGTTCTGAGGATTAAATGAGGTGAAGAGCTCTGAACAGTGTCTGAGGCTTGGGAGGAGCTCCACAAATGTTCCTTTTTGCTATTTTTCTCTCAAGGTGGAGCCTTACTCTCCTGCATCTCAGCTGTTGTGTTTTCTAATGATGCTTGACAGGGCTTCTTGGTGAAGGGCGGGGAAGCCCAGCTCCAACCTGGTGGGGAGCTCCAGGCTGGGCGGGCCAGGTGGGAGGAGCCCCGGGGTCATGTCCTTCTCTGCGGAGGAGGATGCGAGGAGTCCTCCCTCTGGGTTAGACTTAACATCTTTGAAAGTTACTGTCTGTTCCAAGGAGGGGTGTTAGGTGTCCCTGTTCCCTGAAGGATACTGGAGCCAAGGACACACATTGCAGGAAGGCCCAGGGGGCCCATCCCCACGACCTGTGTCAGTGGGGTCCAACCCTGAGGATGCACTAAAACTCGAAACCTGGGGGCATATGGGTGCGTTCTCCCATGGACAGCATGTCCTGGAGGGTGTCTGGGGTTGCCAAAAGCAGGGCTATTTCCTCTATGTTAGAAGGCAATGGTGGGGGGATTGGCGGGGGTCATGGGGGTCCCTGAAGGCAGAGTCTGCTCTCAGCAGGTTCTAGAAACGTCCAGGGTGTCCCTGTAGGGTACCCGGCTCTGGCCCTGCTTCCCTGATCCATGCACAGGCTGGCCCAGCTCCTGTTTCCAAGAGGGCCCAGGGGGCTTCTTCATGAAGGAGACAGCACAGAGAGGAAGCATGGGCTGGTATGCCAGCAGTGGGGACTTGAGTTTTATTTGGACTCATTAAAAAAAAAAAATCACAGCAGCATCTGTGGGTCAGAAGGCCCAGAGTGCAGGAGAGGAGGGAGGTGAAGATGGTGGCAGCAGCACGTGAGGACAGGCCTGTGGGCAGTCGAGTGTGGGTGTGGGGACCACGGGCAGCCCCGCAGGTCACACTCCAGGGCCCGGCACTCCTTGTGCCGGAGCTGGTGCGTCCAAGGCAGGGGTGTTTCTCGGGGCTCCGAGGCCGACTACAGCACTCTAGTCTCCCCCACTCTTGGCCTGGGAGAGAGAGTGACCTTCACACATGGCTCTGGGCCCCCACTCCTCCGTGGCCATCCTGCGTGGAGTGGGGACAGGAGTCATCTATGCCCTCTGCCCTGAGGGGTCATTCGTGAGGGGGGCTCACACTCGGGCTCAGGGGGCGGCAGAAGGTCAAGAGGCTCCTGGGGGCTCTGGGACTCCGGGAGGGAAGGAGGCTTGCCTAGGGACCCCTGGTGGACCCCAGGAGCTCAGCTCCTACCTCCTCAGCCAATTCCTCTTGCGCTTTGGCTGCCTTGTTCTCCTGTGCAGGCGCAGGTTGCTCCAGGTCCTCCTGTGGGGGAGCAGAGGGGATGTGGGACTACGTGGAGGGTGCAGAGCCCCCAGCTGCCCTGCAACCAGGGCCTCGTCCACCCTGGCCTCAAAGGTGAGCAGAGGCCCTCATCACCTTGCTGCATGTGGAGGGCCAGAGGGGAGGGAGGTGTGAGTACTGGGACTGACCTTAGGGGTGACAGAGCCTCATTTAGGACCCACAGCAGGCCTTCTGGGGGTACAAATACCGTGGAGCCCAGCTGATGCCAAGTCTCTGGGCAGTCCTTGGTTGGGCCTCCTCGATGAGGAAGCCTCGTGGGGTGGGGTGGGGTGGGTGGGGGTGGGCAGTGTGGCTCCTAAAGCCCTAGGCCTGACCCCACCCTCAGTGTTCCTGAATCACATGATCACACACCCTTGTCCTGTGAGCCCCCAAACAGCCCTAGGAAGAGAGGCGTGTCATCACTGTTTACATGGGGACCCTGAGGCCAGGTAGGCCAGGTATCCAGCTTAAAGCAGCAGGTTTTTAGAGATCAGGTCCGGCTTGTTCCAGGCCTATCTCTATCCCCAGTAGAATGAGTGCCTCCTTCTTTCCTTCTTCCTGCCTCCCGGATGGGCTCTGGGCTCAAGCTGGTCTGATAAGGCCAGCAGGGGCTATAGAATCCTGTCCCACTTCCCATCTCCTTCTACCCCCTACATCCAGCTGGACACTTGCCTGAGGTGGGGGCCTGCCTCGGGTGGTCATGTGACAGCTGGTGAGCAGGGCCAGACTGGGTGATCAGTCTGGACCCTGGTCTCACCATCTACCTGTGGAGGGTCCTGCCACCTCCGTGCAACCACAGGGCCTCTTGGTGGACTGCCCCATGGGGCACAAAAGGGTACTGAACTGTGTCAGCCAGAGTTGGGGCAGGCTCTCCAGGTGAAGCGTGAGTGGTCACCAGCCTAGTCCTGCTGCCCCATGGTGGATGCATGAGGCCAACGGTGTGAGCGGTCAGACAGACAGACAGCGCTGCATTCTTCTACAATTCATTGGAGGGGCAGTTGTGACTGGTTTCTGGGTGTCACCAGGAAATGTTTCCCTTGGGGCGGCCACCCCCACCCCCAGGGCCTAGGGTGGCTCCAGGGGCTCACCAGCCCTCCTCAAAGGTCAGGGAGGAGTGCCTGGGCTCCCTCTCAGAGGCCCAGGGGCAGCCTGGCCCCACCCCAGGGCCTCTTCTGGCTGGGGGGTGGGGAAGGGAGGGGCCTGGCATCTCTGGGGGCACATGTGGGTCCTGCACAGGAGCACTGAGGAGGAGGAGGAGGATAGAGTCACCTCCCTTTGTTGGGTGCTCCCCCTGAGCCAGGCGCACCTGCTTCATGAGGGCCGTTTCCCTGCATCATCATGTGATTCCCAGCCCCCCGCCCTTTTACAGATGAGGAAATGGAGGCCCAGAGAGGTTGAGTAGCTTCCTGGGGTCATACAGCGAGGAAGGTGCAGAGCTGGGAACTAGGAGAGGGAGCAGTTGCCTGCTCCAGGGACGTGGAGACCCTGGACTAGCCCTGGAAGCAGACGCCTACACACTGCCCCCAGAACCCTTCCCCCTACCCTTCCCCCAACCCACTCCCAGAGCAGAGATCCTCAGTGCTGGCTGCCTCGGACTTCACCCCGAGAGGCCGGTACCTCCCCCCCACCTGCCACCCATGAATCCCACTCCACCACGGTCTCTTTTAGAGCATGGGCTCGGGAGCAGGCTGCCTTGGGAACTGCAGGCTCACCCAGACCAGCCGTGGGACCCTGGGCACATTACTTAATCTCTCTTGGCCTTATTTCCACACCCTGTCTCATGAGACTTTGTGCCGATGAGCTGATTAAATGAGTTAATAAGTGTAAAATGCTTCAGGCAGAGCCTGCTCCATGGTGGGTGCTGGGACAGCTCACCCAGCCGGCCTCCCTCTCCTGGGAGGGCCCCGCAGCTCTGTGCTCTCTGCGCTGGGCCTCACACGAGCACACCCACATGCACACTCATGCAACACATATGCACCCACTCACAAAGGCAGAGGTGGAGGGCGCGGTCAGAACCCTCGCTGCTTTTCTGTCACCAAGGGGCGCTACTTCCCTGTTCCCCCTGGGAGGAGGCACCAGCCCACCAGGCTGGACACTGGGAGGGCTGTGACTGGGCAGTCTCTGGCCTGGTGTCCACTGCCTGGGAGGCTGTCTGTCACCACGTGGGGCCCACAGGCCCCTGCTTTCACTAGTAAAATGTGGTGTCAACTAGTAAATGCTGAGCACCATCAAGAGGGCATGGTTTTGAACCTCACTTTCCAGTTGGGCCCCAAACTGCCTCCCTTCCAGGAGTGGTTGTAAGGATTCCAGGCGTGGAAACACCAAGCACAGACCACGGCCCCGAAGTCTCTGCTTCCTGACAGTCGATGGGGTGATAATGCCTTGTCCCCAGCTGGCCACTGCGCCCAGGGTAAAGGAGGAGACTGGTCTGAGAGCCAGGGCTGGGGCCCAGGTCTCACCTTGCGCACCACTCCAGAGGTGACCACAATGTTCTCCGCCTCCTCCACAGTCTTAGTGGCCACGGTGTTGACACTGGCAACCACGGCCTCGCTCACGGCGTTGGCCTGCTCCTTGGTCTTCTCAGCCACTGTGGGAGGATGCTGGCTGGCCTTGGTCCTAACCCCTACCCACCAGGCCTGGCCTGCCCAAGTCAGGGCAGAGCAGCCCTTTCCCAGGGCACTCAAAATTCAGGCTGTACCCGAGAACCTAGGCTGCACCCTTTCTGACTCCAGGAGAGCTCTGACGATGATGGGGGTGGCCCGCCCTGGGTCTGTACTCAGGTTCTGGAGGGGTCTGGGTCCATGGACATCTTGGGACCCCAGTTAGGGGGTAAGGAGGGCCCTAGGCTTGAGCCTTTAGTCCCAGGGTGCAGAAGTCCCTGGACGTCCCAGCCCCCCGTCCTCTGGTCCTGGGGCTCCTCACCTGAGGTCACGCTCTGCACAACACCCTCCTTGGTCTTGGCTCCTGGGGAGGAAATGGAGTCGTCAGCCCAGGCCCACTCCTCCTGGTGTTGGGAGGGGAGTGGTCAGGCAGATACACCACAGAACAGCTGGACAAGCTGCCGGGTCGTGAGGATGGTGTCGGGGGTGGCAATCCCTTCAAAGGCTGCTTCCTGCTGTGTCTGGAGGAAGTGAACGGATAGGAAGCGGACAGGACAGGATGGGGGGATGAGAGGGACCGGGCCTGAGGTGGGGTCTGGACCCCCTGGGTGTGGCCTGGGCCTTGGAAGCAGGAACAGGACAGGGCCCATGAAGGCTGAGTCATCAACTAGGTCCCCTCTTTGGAGGGAGCTGCGGGGGATGGGGAGGACAGGACACTGACCCTCTGTCTCATCTCCCCAGCCCCACCCCTTCCCTCTGAGCAGGATGAGGACCTGTGGCCTGGCTGCTGAGCACCTGCCTGCTCAGCCAGCAGGGGTTCCAGGCTCAGTGTGGCTTCTTATCTGAGTCAAGGGGCCTGTGGGTGATGCCAGGGCAGGGGGATGCTGGGGTGCATTTGCGACTGCATTTGTGTGTGCACAGACAGGTGTGTCTGAGGGCCGAGTACCCCCTTTCTGCCCTGCTCCAGAGTCCCCTGGGGCCCTGAGGAGGCCCAAAGAGACACCTGTGTGTGCCGGAGGGTATGGGTGCTCCAGGGTCCAGAGACCCTTACTCAACAGCCAGGTCCTCATCCCCTGCCAAAATGCCTCCCTGGGGCTGGGGGACAAGGTCAGACCCAAGGTAATGTGGCACCCTGGCCTCCGGGCACCAAGCTGCCCCGCCCTGCCATGCCCCAAGACTCACCCACATACATGACACCTTCCTTGGTCTTCTCAGCCGCTTCCGTCACCCCCTGCTTGGTCTTCTCCACAGCACCCACCACACCCTCCTTGGCAATGGAGAAGCCCTTCTTGAGGACGTCCATGGTGGTGGGCAGGGACAGGAGTCTGACTCTGCCGGCGAGCTGGGGCTGGAGCTGGCTGAGTGCTGCTGCAGCTGCTGTCCCCGCTGCTGCCTCTTATTGACGCCAATGAAATATTGATGATGCAGCGGCTGGCCTGTGGGAGCCCAGCCAGCCTGCGGGTGGGGGTGGGGAGGGAGGAAGGGAGGAGGCTGGCCCTCACCTTCCGCAGGGTAGGGCAGCAGGGTCCAGGTCCCCTGGGCCCCTGCTGGCTCACTCCTTCCCTCCTGCCCCCTGCCCTCCCAGGAGGGGCCACTGGAGGCTGGACACATCATATCCATCACTGCCCCTCTTTCATTCTATGCCCTGCCCAGCCACAGGGGCGGCCCTGCTGTCAGGCCTGTGGCTGTTGTGTCTGTGTACATCTGGGGCAGAGAGGGGGCGCCAGGGGGGGCACCTTTGCTACCAGCGTCCCAGGTAGGGCAGGGGTCAGGGTCATGCAGGCCTGTCAGGCAAGAGTGGCCAATCTTTCAGATTGGCCTGGGCTGCTCGGCTACTCACCAGCACCATGGACACCCCCATCCGGGGGCTCCGGCAAGGGCAGGTGGCACACAAAGCTGGGACAGGGGCACACAAAGGGCTTCCCCACGCCCTGGCCTCTGGCTTCACACTGCGTGACCCTAGGACAGCTCCTTGCTCCCTCCGAGCCTCCACCCACCAGCTGGCTCCCACAGCCCAGGGGGGCAGGGCGCTGAGTAGGCATAAACTGCCCCCCACTTCCTGGCCACCAGCATGATGGGCAGCAGGTTCTCTGAGACTGCCCGGACCGCTTCCTGCAGCCCCACCTTGACACTTGTGCTCTTCTCCTAACTCCCATGGGGACGTGTTTGGTAGGGCCACCTCCCCGTGTCTCCCACACCCCCGGTGTCCCTGATCCCACTTCTCTCGGCACAGGAACCGGGCTGTGTTGTTGGCTGCCTCTGTGGGGGCCAGGCGGGGGGTGAGGAGGCCGGACGAGACTCACCGGGTGGGCCGGCCCAGGCCACTTCCTCTCTTTGTTGTCCCCTGCTTTCTTTTTCTTCTGAGACTTAACTTGAAGACAACGTCACCGGCACTGGCAGTTTCTGGAGTCACTGGAAGAGGCTGAGTCTGCCCCACTGCCAGCATGATGCTGACACTGCTGCTCTGCCTCGGGGGGCCCCTAGGCTGGGGGCTGCTGGGAGCCTATGCCCAGGCCCCCAGTACCAGGTTCTCTGATTCACACAGCCCCAGGCCACCTGGGGTCTGGAGGGCAGAGGCTGAGGACACTGGCAGGGACCCCATTGGACGGTAAGGAGGGCCTGGACCTTGGGGGAGGTCGTGGTGCAGGATCTGAGTCCAGCTCAGCCAGAGCAGGGGCTCTCTGGACCTCAGTCACCCATCTGTGAAATGGGCTGATATTATCTATCTGCTGGGCCAGCTCTGAGGCTGCATGAGGTGCCAGGTGCCAGGCTCCCCTTCAAGGGGCCGTCCCCAGCCAGCCAGGACTGGGCACCCCAGGGCCCAGCCTAAAGGGCCACAGGAAGTTCCTGCCTGAGCTGTGGCAGGGAATGGGCCTCAGGGTTGTGCAAGGCGGGAGCATTCCTTGCCGCTAACCACCCAGCATGGAATGCTGAGGGCTGTGGTTCTGGAAGTTTCCATCTGGCCTGGCAGTGGCTCCTGTTCTTCAAAGTAAGCCAATCCTGAGGCTGGCCCTGCCTAAGCCATAGAGGACAGACGCTCCCGGCACTGGATTCTGATCTGAGTGCCCAGAGGGACCGGTGTGGGGTCCTCAGCCTGGCTGTGAGAGCTGAGCTGTGAGCAGAGAGGGTGTGCTGCTCTGCCTCCAGAATAAGAGGGAGGCCGCAACCTCAGTGAGCTTCGCCTCAGTGCCCCCTGGAAACGGGCGGAATTGTCTTGCGACTGGACCAGGATCTTTTCCAGTGATCTCTTTGTCCAGGGCCAGAATCTTTCCCCTGAGAAGGTGCTGGGCCTGAAGTTTCCTCCTCAGGGTACCCCACAGTTAGAGTGGCAGGTGCCCGTTACTGGACCAAGCACCTTGCCAAGTGTCACCTCGGTTCATCCTCCCAACAGCCCCAGTTCCAGAGGAGGAGCCTGAGACTCAGAGAGGGTAAGCAACTGGCTCAAGGTCACACAGCTAAGAAGAGCTGGAACCAGGATCTGAGTCTGACTCCAGAGCTCATGCTCTGGCCCCTGGAGCACTCAGAGGCAGCCCCGGCCCCCACTCACTGCCCTCGCCCCCC
Source organism: Tapirus indicus (assembly GCA_031878705.1). NCBI lineage: Eukaryota > Metazoa > Chordata > Mammalia > Perissodactyla > Tapiridae > Tapirus > Tapirus indicus. The sequence goes on from CM062921.1 coordinate 82,087,426, forward strand.
CCGCCCAGACTTGGTTGAGGGCATCTCTATGGATTTAGAGGGTGAGGGCACCATCTCACATCACCCCTCCCCCCCAGAGTCTCCCATTTGTCTGAGACTCACCATCTCATTGGCTTACAGAACACATCTGCCTAGGATGGTTCTATAAGCTCTGACACTTCAAGGTGAATGCGTTTACTGGATACTTTCCAGAAAGCGAATTTGACCAGGGAGAGACAGGAGGGCAAGAGTAAGTGCGGGCTCTGGCAGCCACTGTTCTCCCTGCCCACGTCTCCCTCCCTTGGCAGCCCCATCCCCGTGGCACGCTACAAGTTGCTGTTCCAGAAGCCCTGGGAGTTCAGTGAGGGGGTGCTGGCCGAGTCGGGAGGTGTAGCCTGAGAAGAGGGACCTGGAGAGACCCCATTCCTGCCTCACCCTCAGTTCTGCTCAGAGCTGGGAGGTGTAGGGGTCTCTTGGTGGGGACCCAGCTCTGATTGCAGGACCAAGGACCAGCCTTCTCTCTTCCAAGCCGTTAGCTCCATGCCCCTGTCTCTGAGCTGCCTGCCTCCCTTTGATGAAAGGGAGGATGAGGGGCCCAAGTGGAGGGAAGGAGTTAGGAGACGGACCTCTTTCTCCCCACGCTCTCAGCTGTGGGGAGGGACTGCCTTCCCTCACCCCGGGAGGGTGGGCCTGCGGACTGCTCATGGGCTTCCTGGCGGGGGCTACCCCGCCATTCTCCGGGTGGCCCCAGTGTGTGTAGAGCATGTGCAGGTATGAGCAAGGGCACCCTGGCCCAGGAATGCCCAGGCGGTCGTCCCAAGCCCTGGTCCCAGGGGCTCCAGGGGTCCCAGCCCACCTGCTGGGTCTACTTCCCACAGCCCAAAAGCTGTGGTCCCCAGAGGCCAGGCCCGAGTTGTTAAGGCCTCCGGAGGGGCGGGTGAGAAAGGGAGGAAATGCCGTGTGGCTTCCTCGGGCTGATTGCTTCCCATGCTCCTGGGAAGGGAGAGGCGGAAATGCTGCTCGGGCCTCCCCTGCAAGGGGGCGGGGGGGGGGGGGCAGGGGGGTGCCAGACACTCGTGCTCAGGCAGGGACGCAACACCATCAGCCGCAAGCTTGGTGGACCCGCCACCCTGGCTGCCAGGCCGCCTGCCCCACGTTGCCCCTCATCCCTGCTTCCAGGGCCCAGGACCACAGCAGGCCCTGCACACGGACCCAGATGAGACCCTTTGCAGGGGAAAGTGGAACAGAACACCTTGGCGCCCGATGCCAGGTCCCAGGGTGGAGGAAGGGCATGATTGAGTGCTTCCCAGGTCCCCAGGGACCTGGTGACGGCAGGGCCCAGCGGCCCAGCACTGTGGGTTTTTGGACCCCATGGAGGGGAGGCTCTTTCCATGCTCCCTGGCTTTGGTGGGGGTGGGGGTGGGTAGAGCATCAGTTTAGGATGTGGGATCCTCAGACTCAAGACTTGCTTACCTGCAGGACTGAGCCCGCAGTGGGGACCGAGCTGAGCCCCAGGCAAGGTGCCCCATCTCCACATTGTTGTGACAGCGCTGCGAGAACCCACTGTTGTCTCCACTTTAAGTGCTGTGAGGCTCAGAGGAGTGGGGACACCACCCAGGGCCATGCAGCTCCTAAGTGATGGATCAGAGCCCGGGCCCACATCTGCAGGGCTGCAAACCCCAGGTGTCTGCTGTCCTGTCTCCCCCAAAGGGAGTGGGAGTGTAGAAGATGCTGTTCCCAGCAGCCCAGCTGGCCTCAGCTACCAGCATCAGCTTCTCTGACCCACCCACAAGGAGCATTTATGATTTTTGCAGCTGGGAAGGCCCAGAAGAGTCATGCGTATCGCTGAAGGTCACACAGGAGCAGGGTGGAGCCCAGGCCACTGGTCTGTGGGCCATGGCTGCATCTCCTGCACCTGTTCCGCTCTCTGGAGCACAGGGCTCTGGGCACCAACAGGGAAGAGCCCCACTGGCCCGAGCCAAACTCAGGGAACCCTGGCTCTGGGCTGGACACTGAGTGGACCTTGGGCTCCTCTGCCCAAGCCCTTTTCTGGCTTGAAGGCAAAGCTTTGCAAAATTCTCCCCTGGAGTGGTCACATTCACGGCTGCATTCAGGGCCTCAGAAAGCAAGGACGCTGAGAACATGCCCTCCTTCCCCAGGAAGACTTAAGGGACAGTGTGAGGTGGGTTTTCCTGGCTGGTTAAGAGGCACTTAAGAGTCCCAGGGGGTGGTAGCAGCAGCAGCACATGCGTAATTCAGGAGGCTAAAAGGCTAACAGCCCTCTCCCTGCTGGAGGCTCTCTCTGCCTTCCCCACGGCGACTCCCTCGGCCCCTCCCTCTGCCCCTCGGGGAGGGACAGGGAGTGGGAATCTTCTCCACATTTCCAGGACTGGGGGAAGGGCCTTGCTCAAGGTCCTCCTGAGCCCAGGGAGGGGGAGGGGAGAGGAGAGCCCAGCCTCCCATCTTCCAGCCTAGAAGCTCCAAGGGGATGGGCAGACCCTTTCCTTCCTGGGGCAGGGTATCAGGTCGGGGCCATGTCTGTGGCCCAGAGCAGGCCCAAAGCAGGCTGGAGGACCCTTGCACTCATTTCTAGGCTGGCATCTGCCCCTCAGCAGACTACGGGGAGATGAGGGCACCAGCACATCTTCCCAAGGGAGGGCGCAAAGAGGGAGCAGGCCTGAGACCAGGAGGCAGCCAGAACAATGGGGCACTTCAGTGAGCTGGGCTAGGGGGTCAGAGGACCAGCAAGAAGCTGCCAAGAGCTGGAGGAAACCAAAGCAAAGGTCAGGAATGTTCCCAGGGCTTCTGGGCCAGCAGCCTGTACTGTGCCAAGGGGATGGGGCTGCCAAGGGAAGGGGAATGTGGGCAGGGAGAATAGTGGCTGCTGGAGCCAGGGGTTCGGGCAGGTCAGGAGAGAAAGTTCCTGAGCAGGAAGGGTGGGCAGCACCGCTTCCGGTTCCAGGAGCTCGAGATGGAAAGTCCCGGTCACTCCCTGGCAAGCTGGACCAGACCCGGTGCGCAGGCCTGCTGGACCCTCCGCAGTAGATGAGAGGGTGTGCAAGGAGTGGAGCTTTGTTTAGAGTGGGTGTTCTCAATCCTGGCAATATTGACATTCGGGACTGGCTGATTCTTTGCTGTGGGGTACAGGGCTGTCCTGTGCTTTGTAGGGTGTGAGCAGCACACTTGGCCTCCACCCACTAGATGCCACTCGCACTCCCACTGGCCGAGTCGGGAGAATCATAAATGTCTCCAGGGGATGTCCCTCTCCCCCTACTGAGAACCACTGGCTTAGAGAAATACTTTTCCCTAGCGTTGGGTACACATTCCGGGAATTTCCATGGGACCCAGGGCGGGGCGGGGGTGGGCACAGTTTCTCCTTGGAACAGTCTGTGCAGGCAGCCATCTCGCCCGGGGCCCCTGAGCTCTAAGCCCAGCACTTTCACAGTCCACTCTGTCAGTACTGAGTGAACATTCTTTGCTTCCATCTCCATTTTGATGTGCCTCCATTTTACCGTTTACTAGTCCTTCGGGACTCCTGGGTCACTTCCTGGTCTCTGCTCCCACTGACTGGTTTGTCAAATCCTGAGCCAGTGTCACACTGTTTTCCTTACTTGGCTTTAGAGTCAGTCTTGATAGTTGGATGAGAAACTCCTCACTCGTTGTCTTCCAAAATGTTCTCACCTATTCACCTGCATTTTCTCTTCCAGACGGAAATTATTTTATTTTTAAGTTTTGTTTTTATTAGTTATATACTCCCATAGGCAGAGCTCAGAAAACTATGGTTGGGGGGCCAAATCTGGCCCCCCACCTGTTTTTGTAAATAAAGTTTTATTGGAACACAGCCTCGCTCATTTATTTACATATCGTCAGTGACTGCTTTCGTGCTACAATGACAGAGCTGAGTAAATGCGACAGAGTTGATATGTCCTGGAAAGCCTAAAATCAGGGCCAGCTTCATGGCCGTGTGACCTGAGCGGTCACTGAGAAGGGCCCCATACTTGGTTTAATCTCTACCCTTGCTCTATATTTTCTTTCTTTTTCTTTTTTTTTGTGAGGAAGACCAGCCCTGAGCTAACATCCGTTGCCAATCCTCCTCTTTTTGCTGAGGAAGACTGGCCCTGGGCTAACATCCTGCCCATCTTCCTCTACTTTATATGGGACGCCGCCACGGCATGGCTGACAAGCGGTGCGTTGGCCGGCGCCCGGGATCCGAACCGGCGAACCCTGAGCTGCCAAGCGCAACTAAACCGCTGCGCCACCGGGTGGCCCCCCTTGCCCTATATTTTCATTTGCACTGGACCCCACAAATTATGTAGTCAGTCTTGTGCCCCTTTACAGAAAAACTTTGCTGACCCCCTGGGTTAGAGTCAACCAGTTCTATAAGGTTTGTTGAGACAATCAGAAGCCCCAGCCCCCGCTGGTCCCCAAAGGCAATGACTTTAAACTCTTTAGGTGATGCTTTTGGCATTTACCTCTGTATCTCTAGATAACATGCTTCTACTGCTACTTCATGGGAAGTAGTATTATCTATGACTCAGCTCTCAATCCTACTCCATACCCCAACCCTAACGCGCATGCATATGTGTGCATGAGCACACGTGCGCACACACACACACACACACAACTTCCCATCTTTCATCATCCCATATTGTCATTTTGAGTACATTCATGTGACTACATTTGCTACTTAGAGTTGAGACTTGAATAAAAACCATAAATCCTTATTTTTCCCCCTGCGCACTTTTGGTTTTCCCTGGAGTAAACAATTCTCTTCTTTTTTTTCTTTTTCTTACTTTTCTGTGTCTTTGTCACCACTCAGTTCCAAACTCTCAGCCAGTTGTCCACATCTGCTCTCCACTCTCTTTCATGTCAGGTGTTTGGCCCCCTGTGTCTTCCTAGAGATGCCCCTCTGAGCCTCCAGCCATCCTCCAGTCTGGACTGTGGCCCCTCACCCACTGCCCTTCATTGTCCTGGGGTCTCTCTTCACCACCTTCCTGGGGACTTCTTTCACCTCATCTCCCGGCTGGAACTCCTGTTTCTTGATGCCGCACGTTCCTCTTTCTTGGTTTTCTCTCGTGTTGGTGGAGCACTACTGGCACAGTGGTACTCAGTCCTGGGCTGTGCCTTAGAATGACCCAGAGAGCTTTAAAATGCTGATGCCCCATCCCAGAGACTCTCCTTTAACTGGCCTGGGGTGGGGCCCAGAGGCTCCTATTTTTTTTTTTTTTTTCGCTGAGGAAGATTCGCCCTGAGCTAACATCTGTGCCAGTCTTCCTCTATTTTGTATGTGGGTGTCACTGCCTCAGCATGGCTGATGAATGGTGTCAGTCCGTGCCTGGGATCCAAACCTGTGAACCCTGGGCTGCCAAAGTGGAGCATGTGAACTTAACCACTATGCCAGCCCCAGAGACGGGTGTCCTGGAAGGCAGCAGAGCAGGTGCCCTTGCAGGCGGGCTCTGTGGAGATTTGCTGTGGAGCCAGGGATGAATAATGCAGAGTACTCCCTTCTCAGGCTAATGGATTCCAGAATCCCCAGCACAGGTTGGGCAGGGAGGCAGGGGGAGGGGTGCTCTGCATTGGAACCCACTGTTGACCTCTAGGAAGGATCATGGGGGCCTGGGAGTGGCTCAGCAGCCCTCTCCTCTGGTTCATTTTTTCCAGTAACTGGTGCCCCTACCAGAAGTCCAGGCTGGTCACCTTCATAGCCGCTTGCAGAACAGAGAAATTCCTCGTCCACTCACAGCAGCCATGTCCACAGTGGGCTCCGGACTGCCAGAAAGTCAAAGTCATGTGAGTGGGGGCGGGGCAGGGTGCGGTGGGCCATTCCTCAAGGCCCTGTGCTGGCTCACCCTGGGGTCACTGAGCTGGCTCTCTTTCCCCAGGTACCGCATGGCCCACAAGCCGGTGTACCAGGTCAAGCAGAAGGTGCTGGCCTCCGTGGCCTGGAGGTGCTGCCCAGGCTTTTCAGGCCCCGACTGTCAGCACCACGGTAGGGCTCCGTGGCCCTCTTCCCCTTCAATCTCTGACCCCAGAGGTCATACAGCTCCTCTTACCTTTGGGGTCAACATATGATGCCTCCTCTCTGCAGACCCCATGGCGATCCCTGAGCCTGCAGATCCAGGTGATGGCCTCCAGGAGCCTTGGGACGGGCCAGACGGCTTTGAACCTGGTATGTTGCTTTCCTGGAAGGTGCAGAAGGAGCAGGCAGCAGAAAGAACCCACGTGCCCAGGCCCTTTCTCCTCTGATAGGGCAGTGACATCTCAGGAAACTTTGCCCCTCTGTGGCCCTGCATCACCCTCTCTTGCACCAAGAAGGCCACTTCACAGGGCCCTCAGTTCCCTGGCTGCTGGTTAAGCACACGCACCTTTTTCCCTGACCCCACTTTCTGGGAAGGACAGCTTCATCTGGCACTTTCTTTGCCCCCTGAACTGCACAAGCTCCCATGGCCTGGAAGAAGCCTTCCCACACCTCCACTAACCAGGGCCAGGAAGCCATGCTGTCCCTGCTCTTGAGTCAGCACAGGAGAACCACCAAGAGACACCATTTGTGGAGCCCTTCAAGGCTGGGCCAAGGTTGGGATGGCGAATGAGTTTGGTCATGTGGTGAACTCCCATCGATTGACAAGGGCTACCCAGAATGAGGCTGAGAGGCCATGTCCCTGTGCCTGAGAAGGAAAGTGTGCCATGATTGATTAGTTATGTCTGCTATGGGTGTCAGGGGCAGGGTGAGGGCTCACTTGCCATGCATTTGCCCTTCTGGAGCTAAAGGCTTCTAAGCTCCTGCTCAGAGGACATCAGCACACACCTCCCTGCTCTCAACCCTGAAATCTCCTTCTCTGTACCTCATGACCTGCCCAGGCCTGGGGAGTTAGCCCTCGACACTTATCTCTCATGTGTACTCAGGCCCCCCGGCAGCAGAGATTAGCAACATCGTGGTAGAGCAGGAACGCATGCTGGGAGATCTCCAGAATGACATTCAGGAGGTGGCAGACAGCCTCCCGGGCCTGTGGAAGGGCCTGGAAAGCAACCTCACAGCAGCAACGACTGCGGCAAATCAAACGGAGCTCGGTGAGTGGCAGACTCAGGGGGCTGAGGAAGAGCCTGGTCACATCCAAGGGGATGAGTGGGAGGGGAGGCAGGAAGGCCCAAACCTCAGATGACCCCCCTCTTAGTCCCTGCCTGGGGAGCAGTGTCTGCTCTTGCAGAGCTTGTGTAAAACCGTGCGTCTGTTGCAGCGTTTCCTGGCAGATCCTTGGAGCAAGTGCTGCCGCCCCACATAGATGCCTTCCTGCAACTGCATTTCAGCCCCATCTGGAGGACCTTCAACCAAAGCCTGCACAGCCTCTCCCAGGCCATAAGAAACCTATCTCTTGATGTGGAGGCCAACCGCCAGGCCATCAAGAGGGTCCAGGAGAGCGCTGTGGCCAAGGCTGACTTCCAAGAGCTTGGTGCCAAATTTGAGACCAAGGTCCAGGAGAATGCCCAGAAAGTGGGCCAGCTGCGGCAGGACGTGGAGGACCGCCTGCATTCGCAGAGTCTTTCCCTTAACCATTCCCTCTCTGTGGTCCAGGCTGAGGTGGACACCAAGTTGAAGAGGCTCCTTAAGGCCCAGGAGCCCCTGGGGGCCAATGGCAGCCTGGTCGTGGCAGCTGCAGGGGCAGGGGCGAGGCCGGAGCCTGAGAGCCTGCAGGCCAGGCTGGGCCAGCTGCAGAGGAACCTCTCGGCGCTGCACGTGGCTACCGGCCGCAGGGAAGACGAATTACAGAGCACCCTCGCGGACATGCGGGCGACCCTGGCCCAGCACGTGGATGAGATCAAGGAGCTGTATTCGGAGTCCGACGAGACCTTCGACCAGATCAGCGAGGTGGAGCGGCAGGTGCGGGAGCTGCAGCTGAACCACACGGCGCTGCGCGAGCTGCGCGTGATCCTGATGGAAAGGTCGCTGATCATGGAGGAGAACAAGGAGGAGATGGAGCGGCAGCTCCTGGAGCTCAACCTCACCCTCCAGCACCTGCAGGGCGGCCACGCCGACCTCATCAAGTACGTCAGGGACTGCAACTGCCAGAAGCTCTCCTTTGACCTGGACGTCATCCGGGAGGGCCAGAGGGACACCACGCGGGCCCTGGAGGAGACGCAGGTGAGCCTGGACGAGCGGCGCCAGCGGGACGGCTCCTCCCTGGAGGCCCTGAGCAGCGCCGTGGACGCCCTGTCGCGGGCGGTGGACGCGCAGCAGGCGGAGGCCGAGCGCACGCGGGCGGACGGGGCGCGGCTGCGGAGCCAGCTGCGGGCGCTGGGCGGCGAGGCGAGCGCGCTGCGGGCCGCCGAGGGCGAGATGCGCCGCGAGCTCGGCCGACTGCACAGCTCCTTCGCGGCCCTGCTGGAGGATGCCCTGCGGCACGAGGCCGTGCTGGCCTCGCTCTTCGGGGAGGAGGTGCTGGAGGAGATGGCCGAGGAGGCGTCCGGCCCGCTCCCCCTGCGCTATGAGCAGATCCGTGCCGGTCTGCAGGACGCGGCCAGCGGGCTTCAGGAGCAGGCGCTCGGCTGGGACGCGCTGGCCGCCCGGGTGGCGGCCCTGGAGCAGGCGGCCCGGGGCGGCGGGCAGGCGGCGCGGCACCTGGAGCCCAGCCAGGACGCGTGGCGAGAGGAGGCCAGCGGGCCGGACGTAGCCGGGCTAGCGCGGGAGCTGCAGCGCCTGCACTCCGGCGTCCAGCGGGCGGAGCAGTGCTGCGAGGCCTCGTGGGCCACCTCCCTCAACGGCTCCCTCGAGGGCCTGCACAGCGCGCTCGCCGCCACCGAGCGCGGCTTGGAGCAGCACCAGCGGCTCTTCCACAGCCTCTTCAGGAACTTCCAGGGGCTTGTGGCGGCCAACGTCAGCCTGGACGTGGAGAAGCTGCAGGCCATGCTGAGCAGGAAAGGGAAGAAGCAGCAGAAAGATCTGGAAGCTCTCCGGAAGAGGGACAATAAGCAAGCGGATGTGCCTGTCAAAGGGCCAGTGCTCTGGGAGGCAGGTGAGTTCCTGGCCCCAGGGGGACTGGGAAAGTCAAGGTCAGGGCTGTCTGCAAGCAGCTCTTCTGCCTCAGAGGGGCCGCGGGTGAAAGAGAACACGATGACCACCAGTCAGGACTACTCAGGGCCAGACTTGCCCTTGACCCACCTTCCATTCTAGGGGCCTCTTAAGCTACCTGGAGTATGAGGAGGTAGAAGTCACAAGAACCAACAGTCAATGAGGCAGGCAAAGCCCCTCTGTGTAAACACTGGAGCCTCAACATACACACGGCTGGCTGGCTGCCCACCCGCCCCTCTAACCACAGAGCAGGGAGGGGGAACACCTCCCTTGCTTCCATGCCACACCCTCAGATCCCTCCATCTCAATCCCCCATGTGTCTTTAACCAGCTTTCCCCTGTGTACAAGTGAGTGTGTGGATAGGGGCTGGTGTCACCTGCCATGGTGGGCGGCACCCCACAGGGGAAGGCCTTGGGCCCTGAAAGGAGCTCATTCTCTCTGCTACTTAGTTGACCCCTCTTGCTGCTCTGCACCAGGTCCCCTGCAATGCCCTTCTTGGACTTTGCCATGTTGAATCATGACAACAGCTCCACGAGGCATCTTCACTGCCATCTTCCCTGAAACTGAGGCTCAATCAGGGGAAGCATCCTGCTCACACAAATAGTGAGTGGCACAGAGGAGCTCTAAACCCAGTCCAGCTGTCTCTAGGGGGCTGGCTCATCCCCGGGGAAAGGCCCTTGATAGCTGGTCTCTGCAGGGCCCTGGGGACCGGCCTGGGAAGCTGGCTCTGAGACTGAAGTGATGTGCAGCCAACGTTCCCATCCTCTCCCTGAGTGTGGCCCTGGGAAGGGGACCACTAGGCTCTGTTTCTCAAGTACCTCTCCCCTGCCAGGGATGCTGGCCTTGGGGCTATGGCCACCTCCTCGCCCAGACATGGCGCTAAGTACAAGGCCACCATCTCGGCCATCTGTACTCTGGTATAGCCTGGCATCTGGGAAGTCTGAGGCCTGTGTCTCCCAGGGGCAGTGGACAGAGCACAGGCTCTGGCACCACTTACTTGTCTCAGTTTCTCCCTCTGTAAAGGGGAGGACCGACATCGAAGGGTTGTTGTGAAGATTAACATACACATTTACCCAATACCCAGCACGAGGCTTAACATTTGGTAGAAACCAGTCACTGTTTTCAGGGCTGGGGCTGTGTCCACCTACACTAATTCTTCCATCTTTTTTCCTCTTGTGAGTAGGGCAAGGCCTCAATTGCCTGATGGTTTAGGTATCTGAGTTTACCACTGCAATATTTTGTTATTTCAAAAAATTTTTTTCCTTTAAATTAAAATTCTCCCTTGTCTTGCAGAAAGGCCATAAGCCTTGAATTTGTGCCCTGCAGGGAAGCCCATTCTCATTTTGCCTGCTGGCAAATCGGTGAAGCATAACCCTTCCACTTTCTGAGGGGTGCTTTGAGCCCACTGGCAGGTGGGGTCTCCCTCTAAAGCCCAATTCTAAGCTGCCGGCAGGCTGGCGCCCTCAGGTGCAGGTGGGACAAAGCGTCGGCAGAGGGCACTCCAGGCCAGCCTTCCTTCGGCTAGGCTAGCGCCCCACCTCCTGGGTGCTGGGGGAACTGCAGGGCCAGAGCCGGCCTTCTATGTGACACAATCTTACATAAACTGGAAAGTTATTCAGAAATAATTCTCAGAAAATCTTCCAGAACGAGAAAAAAGCAAAACTTGGTCATTCACAAGGCTATTGCTAGACCGGGAGCCAGAGCTGGGGCTCTGGTTCTGGGTCCTAAGTCACTAACTGCTATGCAAACTGCTCCTCCTTTAGGCCTTGGTTTCATCCCCAGAAATGGAGAGCTTAGTCTCAACAGATAAGGGGTGGGGGGCGAGCGGGGAGAGAGTGTTGAGGGACCACATGAGGAACATGGCCTCCTCAGTGCCAAGGCCAGTTTCATGGCTGGAACCCCAGTGGGACTCACCCTCCCTGTCCCATCTCCTGGCGCTGTCCTCCCCTGCCTGAGCTGCTTGCCAGGTAGCTCGGTTTGCTCCTTCCTCACTGTACATTCGCCCTCTACACAGAGTGCGCTTCCTCTGGCTCCATGCCTGTGTGTGGGCTGGTGAGCCCCATGCCTGTGTTCTGTCTTACTTATCCTCCAAAGGCTGGCAGAAGTGCTTCTTCAAGTGGGAAGAGCACCAGGAATCAGGAGATCCAAGCCCAGCTCCCAGTTTGGTAATCTGTTAGTTGTATCATCTGGAGCAAGCTTTCCTTTTCTGGGCCTCAGTTTCCCATCTGTAACCCCAGGGCTCTGTGCCACATTTTGAAAACATTAAGATGACCATCTTGAAAAGATTTTTCTTCCCCGATCCCACCTACCCTTTCCTTCTCTCTCTTAAGGTCCTGTGTCGAACATCCCATAGGAACCACCCTTTGCTGCTCCTTAATTCTCTCACCAGTGTTAGCATGATGACCCTGAGGATAGGTAGTATTTTCTGTCTCCCTTTGATAGCTCAAGATCCCTTGAAGGTGGCAGTAGCCTGGGAGGCAGAGACCTGGGTTCCTGTCCCAGCCTGCCATTTAAAAGCCATGCAGCCTTGTGCAACCAGTTAAGCACTGAAGACTCAAAAACTTCCTCAGTCAGGTTACTTACCTCAAGGAAATTTGAAGGAAAAGGGATCAAACAAGAAAGTACTTTAACATGTAGACCAGTAGAGACTTGTATTTTCCCTTCTCTCAATGAGTGAAATACTGAGAACTGTTCGGTTCCTGCCACTCCCTGAGACACACTGTTATTGGGAATATCTAGGTTATGTAGAAATAACGACCTATTTCTGTTAATAAGGTGAGGAAGGCAGGTTTCAGGGTTTCATTTCCCGTCCAAAGGAGTGAGCTGTCACTGAGCACTTTCCTCCTGTGTTCCAGGCTCCCCTGTGGCCTTCTATGCCAGCTTTTCAGAAGGGACGGCTGCCCTGCAGACAGTGAAATTCAACACTACTTACATCAATGTTGGCAGCAGCTACTTCCCTGAACATGGCTACTTTCGAGCCCCTGAGCGTGGGATCTACCTGTTTGCAGTAAGCATTGAATTCGGCCCAGGGCCAGGCACTGGGCAGCTGGTGTTCGGAGGCCACCACCGGACCCCTGTCGGTACCACTGGGGAGTGGAGGGGTGGGAGCATGGCAACGACCTTTGCTATGGCTGAGCTGCAAAAGGGTGAGAGGGTGTGGTTTGAGTTAACCCAGGGGTCAGTAATAAAGAGAAGCCCCCCGGGCACTGCCTTCGGGGGCTTCCTGATGTTCAAGACCTGAACACTGGGCACAGCTCTGACTAGACATCATGGACTTGCCTGGCTCTCCTTGGCCTGGGGCTCTGGCCAGGGTTGGTCTGGAGACCATCCAGTTGGTCTGGCTCTTCCCTGGAAATCTTCTGCAAAGACAGTGTGGTATGTGTGGCCTCCCTCTAGACACATTGGATTTGGATGTTTCTTGATGATGAGGACTGGAATGCTTCTCTCTGGACAAGACCTGGTCCAGGGAAGTGTGAACGTCGGCTTGGCGTGCCTTCTGGGGCAGTGCGGCTTGGACTCCAGCTCTGCCACACCGTGTCTTCCACAGCTTCTCTGGTGTTTTGCTCCTCCTGTGGTTGGAATCTTGCGTACAACACTTTAAACCTTTCTCCCTGATCTTATGCTAGAAAAACGTTTTTTCCCAGAAGGAATATGTTTAAAATGAAGGTGATATTTTGGACAATATTGGAAACCAGTCTCCACCCACTACAGGGCAGTGGGAGAAAAACCAACCTGTTTGGTCTCTATCAGTCAGAAATGGAGACAAACGCCTGGTTGAGTTAACCAAGGGAAACAAAATTAGTATCTTTTGCTTAGTTTTAGTCTCACCTTGAATTTACCTGTAATTTTTGTGTGTGTGTGTGAGGAAGACCAGCCCTGAGCTAACATCCGTCGCCAATCCTCCTCTTTTTGCTGAGGAAGACTGGCCCTGGGCTAACAACTGTGCCCATCTTCCTCTACTTTATATGGGACGCCGCCACGGCGTGGCTGACGAGCAGTGCATCGGCAGGCGCCCGGGATCCAAACCTGTGGACCCCGGGCTGCCAAGCGCGGACTAAACTGCTGCGCCACCGGGCGGCCCCAAATTTACCTGTAATTTTAATTTCACTTCTTTTTCTCCTTGCCAAGACACGCCAAACATGAACTAAAATGTGTGCAGCCTTCACCTTTCTTTCCTCCTCCAATAGCTTATGACCAGGCTAATTCTCGTTAGCATCTCTGACCAGGAAGGGAGCTGAGGAATGAAATAAAGGAAGACTGTCACCATCTCTCTCAATTATCAACTCTGGAATAAAGTGTTCCCTTCAAATCTCTGCCTGGTTTACTTACGGAGAGCATAAAGATTTGGTAAAGTAGGTAGAAATATGGGAAAGAAGGCAACTATTTGGGATAAATGTGACTCATTATTTCAGGCCATATTTGACTTCACAATTTCAGTTAATCCTACATAAGACACTGAGAGGCCTCCACAGTAGGCAATGACATTAATAGTGGACCAGGGGCTGGCTCGGTGGTGTAGCCATTAAGTTCGCGTGTTCTGCTTTGGTGGCCTGGGGTTTGCCAGTTCGGATCCTGGGTGCAGTCCTACTCACTGCTCATCGAGCCATGCTGAGGCGGTGTCCCACACAGAAGAGCTACACCTATGATATACAACTAGGTACTGGGGCACTGGGGAGGAAAAAAAAAAGAGGAAGATTGGCAACAGATGTTAGCGCAGGGCCAATCTTCTTCAAAACAAAGACAAAAACATGTTAGGAGGAAATTCAACAAGATAGGAATACTTAAAAAAAAAGTGGACCAGACAGTACAGCTCAAGTTGCAGTTACTCCTGCAATACCAATACATACACAGTTTTCAAAACGTTACAGATCCTAGAGCAAACAGACTTGAGAAAGCAATCATCTAGCTGTCAGAAAATGTTATTTGGTAGTAGGTATTCAATATTTGTTGAACATTCTCTTCTCCATAAGGAAATCAGATTGGACTGGGTCATGAAAAAGGACAGGCATTGGCTGTCAGGGTTAACAAGGTTCCCAGTCCTTCTCATTGTCTTCTAGGGGTCACTAATTCAAATAATTGTCCCTTAGGACTGATTTCCCACTAAGCTTGGTATGCTCAACGTGCTCAAACATCAGTGTTAAAAGGACAGTATGTCAGGCCACTCTGCCACTGACAGTTTGACCTTGGGGTGAATCACAACCTCTCTTAACTTTTTCCACCTGTCGTATGAGGTGGTTGGTCGAAGAGCTCTCATTAAAGATCCTGGTATTTTAGTATGTTGACCACAGGTTTGACTCTCGCTTTCCTGCCCTTCACCCTGGCCAGGGCCTCTTGCCCAGTGCAGCTGTCCATTGCTAAGACCAATCCCACTCCAAGGCATGAAGTATGTGGGCTCCTAACCAAAGATTGGAAAGCCAGTACCAGGTCACCCTTGCTGCTGGAAAGACCATGCTGTCCTTTTTCTGCTCAATCTTGCTATTATTGGTCAGGCTGGGCTGATGACTAAGTGGAAACATTAGGGTAATGCGGTCTTCCCACTGAAGATTTTCACTGGAATTCACTACACATAATCAGGGAATGAACTGATCTCCATAAGGGGCACCTGTCCTCCAACCGTCACATGACGGTGCCCTTCAACAGGGTTATAAATGGAAGTGCGAGCTGTAACCTCTGCCAGCAGCATGGACGAGTCACTCCAGAGAAGCTTCTGGGATGAGAACTAGACAAACAATGGTTCTTTAAATAGGGTGCCTTCCGTGCAACAAAACAAATTTCACAAAACCTTAATATTGAGTTTAAGTGCACATTTTCTGTTGAAATGCTTCTATAATTAGGACCCCAGATTAGCAAGAATTCTACAATTTGTTTGATAGATTTCTTGTCTCCACTAAGCATCTAAAATCTCTGGGTAGAGACTCTTTTTTAGTGCCCTCCAAGTAGAACCCTGTTACCCAGGCCAATGGGAAAACACCCTTCACATCCAGAAGACGACGACAGACTGAGCAGAGTGGTATCATACCTCCCCCAAACCTGATGGAAAAAACATACATAAAAATATCCAAAGTGTCATTGAAAAACATGAAAGGGTATCATATAAGCAGACCAGGAAATTTTAGCAATTCCTGAAAAATAGGAAGCAAAGGGGATCCAGTATAAAATGAAATAGCAATAGGAAACCATAACCCAAAACATTGGAGACTGTTGGAGAGATGGGAGTGATCTCAGGGGAGCCCCAAACTCAAACAGCCCCCAACACACTTGGGAGGAATCCATGGAAGAGGGGCAGTCAAGGCAGCGGGCAGTCAGGCCCCGCTGTCCCTCGCCTGTGCTAAGCAGCCAGCAGCAGTGGCCTCTGCCTCGAGCCAGAGCAGTGCAGTTCAAGCCTGAGCCCCCGGTTACAGGGCAGTGACTGGCTCTCTGGAGGCAGGAAGCCCCCAAACCCAGACGACATGTGTAACTTATTGAAATCAAGACCCATGGGAGTCAGTCCAGAGATGGGTCCCCACCACAGTATAATGTCAAAATAACTCCTGACCTCCTCCACTTTTATTTCAGGAGCACTGTGAAGAGGATATATGGTCTATAAAAAATGTTTCTTAAAAGTCTCCTTTCTTCTCATACTCTGAAGCTCCACTGGTATCCCGTGTTCATCTTGAAAACATCAGTAACTCCTCTCCAGCTCTAGCCTGAGCACCATTCCTCCATCTTCCTCCACCAAGGCTCCCCAAACCTGGCTGGACAATGACATAACTCTTATCAGGCTGATGGAGGAGGTAAATAAGTGGAATGGGGAAAGCCTGAATCCTCTCGAGTAGGCGAGAAGAGAGGAAAGGATTACTTTTCTGCTCTAACCCACAACTGTTGTCCCATCACTCCCTGATAGAACGGGAAGCTGAGGACACAGCTGAAGTGAGCAGGGATCACTAACACAAGGATGAGCAACTCCCCAGACTGCCACACATTTGTGGAAGACTAGCGTCATGAACAAGGGGATCCAAAACTCAACAAACTGATGATTTTAGAATATACAAATTTCTGGAAACAATACAGAAAACTGGAAAGTTAAATCTTGATTATTTGCCACCCAGATCCTGGTTTCTAAATACCATCCTCCCTAAAAGGAATGAGAGTGCCTTGGAGAAATGGCTGACTCCGTGGCTGGGGCAAGGAAAGTACCAGATGAGCCTGGAACATCTTAATGTGCCAGAAATTAACAAGTGCTCAAAAAATGATGGGCACATGTCAAAAGGACTCAGGAGCCAGCCAAGTCTGGTCAATTTGAGCATCAAAACAAATAAGGTCCTAATAGACTATAACTCATTGACTAAAATAAGAATCCACGAGTCCATACTACTAATAAAAAGTAAATGAGAAGGGAAGACCTCTTCCTTACAGCAGAATGCCAATTAATAAATGTAGATGTAATAATGGAATTAGAAAATCACCACTTGGTAACCATTGATTCACTTAACAATTAGCAATGGATGCTAAAACATAGTCTCAAAGTATTGCCCATAACATACTAATTACAAAGGGAAAACGATACCTCTACAGTAAAACAAACTAGGTTGAGTATTGCCTTAAACAAGTGATCGACAATGATGTCATCAGTGATGGGACATGCTGAGGCCATGGCCTCCTGATGGGATGCCCTGAGAAGGACACAACATCATGTCCACAGAATCACTGGCCTTCACGCTAGAACATGTCAGTGTCACAAAGGTCAAAAGCTGCAGAACTGTTTCAGATTAAAGGAGAATAAGGCAACATGACAACTAAATGCAAGGGAAGATCCTAAGACAGATTCTGGACCAGGAAAATGTGCTCTCAAGGACTTTATTAGAACAACTGGCAAAACTTGAATAAGGTCTGCAGATTATATCGTATTGCTGAGAATTGTGATGGTATCAATCTTAACCTTCCTGGTTTTGGTAATTGTACATAATTGGTTATGTAAAAGAATATCCCTGGAGTATTTAGAGATAAAGAGGCATGAGCTCTGTAATTTATTCCAAGTTCAGAAAAATGTGTGTGTACACAAACATTCCATGATGAGCCTTTGTAGTTCTTGTACACACACACAGAATGATAAAGCAACTGTGGCAAAATGTAACAGCTTATGAATCTGGGTGAAGGGTAAATGGCATTCTTTATACTATTTTTCCTTTTATTTTTGGTGAGAATGATTCTCCATGAGCTAATATCTGTGCCAATCTTCCTCTATTTGTATGTGGGTCGCCACCACAGCATGGCTGCTGATGAGTGGTGTAGGTCCATGCCCGGGAACCGAACCCTGGCCACCAAAGTGGAGTGCACTGAACTTAACCACTAGGCCATGGAGCTGGCCCCTTTATACTATTTTTGCAAGTTTTCTGGAAGTTCAGTAAAAATAAAGTTAAAATAAAATTTGGTTGTTGAAATAAAAGCATGAGTAGATGGGGTGGAAAGCAGAAAGTAGGATGGAACATATGAGACATGTTAAAAAAAATATGGGGGCCAGCCCAGTGGCATAGTGGTTAGGTTCACATGCTCTGCTTCAGCAGCCCCGGTGTTCATGGGTTCAGATCCTGGGCATGGACCTACACACTGCTCATCAAGCCATGCTGTGGCCTAGTCCGACATACAAAACAGAGGAAGATGGGCACAGATGTTAGCTCAGCAGCAATCTTCCTCAAGCAAAAAGAGAAAGATCAGCCCTAATGGTCTAGTGGTTGAAGTTTGTCACTCTCATTGTGTCAGCGGCCCAGGTTCACTTCCCAGTTGTGGAACCACACCACTCGTCTGTCAGTTGCCATGCTGTGGCGGCAGCTCACCTAGAAGAACTAGAAGGGCTTACAACTAGAATATACAACCATGCACTGGGACTTTGGGGAGGGGGTCAAAAAAAAAGGAAGATTGACCACAGATGTTAGCTCAGGGTGAATCTTTCCCTGAAAAAAAAAAAGAAATATGGAAACATCTGGGAGACCTACTATTTGTCTAACAGGAGTTCTAGTATGAGAAAAGTAAAAGAGAATGGAGGAAGAAATAGTGGAGAAAAGTTCCAAGATCCAAGGAAAGATTAAAAGGACCAATTAGTCCTGAGTAACAGAATGAATGTATCCAGACATGACAACTTAAACTTCAAAATATCAAAAATAAAAAGAAAATGCTGTTTCTTGAATGAAAAAAAGTTAAGCTACAAAGGACTGAATTAGACACCTAGCAGGCTTCTTACTGGCAGCAGGGATGCTGGGGGACCATGGAGTAATATCCTCAGAGCTTGATTCTCTCTCCAGCCATATGAACACAGAACCAAATAATAAAAATTGCTTTTTAAGTGTCTGACTGAAATGTCTGTTGGTCTTTTTTGCCACAGCCTTTCAGTTCTTTCTTCTTCATGTTTTTCAACACTTCCTTGGATTTGAGTAGAACACCCGAGAAAAGCAACAGATGTGCTTCAACCTTGTTCTAAATTTGCTTTACCAGGGGGAAGGGGCGTGGGGGGTGGGCACAAGGGGTGAAGGGATGCATCCATATGGTGACGGACAAATAATAATGTACAACTAAAACCCCACAATGTTATAAACTATTAAGACATCAATAAAAATTAAAAATAAATAAATTTGCTTTAAAAAACGGCTCCCCCCTCAAAAAAAAGGCCCGAATTCTTTCTTCTTCTAACTTGACAGTATTTCAATATATTGACTTTTACATCATGGTAACATTTCAGGTTCCCTGTATAAAACTTAGAATATGAGTAGTGAGGTGGATGTACGGAGCACGGGGCATCTGGAATCACCTTGAATCTCACTCTGAGCACACACGTGACGCTCAGTGTGAAAGGAACTGGACAAGGACCAGGAAGATCAAGTTGAGAGGAGTAACAGGTAGGCCACGCACATGTCATCTAAAGACAAGAATAACAATTCCCCCCTCAAGGGGTAATTAATTATGCATTAACCTTTCAGCCCGAGTCTCTGCTTCTTTCTGAAATATTTTATATGTACCTTTGGACTTGAACCAAGTCTCCTCCTCCCGATTCCCAGCTTTTTCTGTGCTTACCTTGAGTGCACAGTATTTAACTCCCCAGTACTAGAATAGTGCCATTGCCATTAGGTGGCCTCTGCCTACACTACTGGCTGGCCACCTTCGGTTGGACCATGTCCACTTAGTCAAGGCTGTACTGCTCCAAGGACCGAAGCAAGGCTTTTTAGGAATATGCATCTAAATAAAGTGTGAAGTGCCAGAAATGGTCCATGTACTAGCAAGAGGCAGAGAAACATTTCTCCAAGTGAATGAAGACTTAATGACTGAATTAGCATCTGCTTGAAATTACCTACAAGGGTTAGACTATTCCGGAAGAACGTGCCCTCCTTTCTTAATGTCTTCTCTATTCATACTAATAATATTAAAGAAACCTTGGAAATAGTCACTCTTCCAACTGACCAGTGAAAGTAACGGATTATGCTGGAAGGAAAAATGAATATATCTGTCCAGTTTCTGGGTCAGCCAAAGATGGATGGAAGGAAAGCTACTGAGTACTTGACAGGCCCAGGAATCCCTGATTCTTCTTTATCAAGCCACATTAGAGTGCATACTCTTGTTTCAAGAAACCGTCTTACGCTGACACTAAATGGGGGTTCCTGTAAGGTCTCCATAACAGGCCATCTCCAAACATGCATTTTTTGAGGGGAGACATCAACTAGACCCAAATCTTTTATGAGGAACACATTCAAGTGCCTAAGAAAAGGTATCACGAGGCAAACCGACTGACTGAATTTACACACAACTGAAAACAGCTCTGATGGGGGCTGAGACGAAGTGCAGGAGGGAAGATGATATTACTGCAGAACAGAAGGAAAGCTGCCTTTGCTTCCTGGAAGTTCAAGCTTTTAAAAAAGCATTTGCTGCAGCAGGAACAACATAAGGCCGGATAAATGGATTCCATTACTCTACGAAATCAGTTATAGGACAAGAAACCAGGCACTACACCAGCAGGAAGAGAAACAATTTGGAAGAAATTACCTGCCCAGGTAGTGAGATGAGCACTCTCTTACACTGCTGGTAGGAGTGTAAATGAGAAACCCCTCTGGGCAGCAAGATGGCAATATTTATGAAGAACCTCAGATTTATTTTTCATCTTAAATGAATCTTTTAAAAGTTCATATTCACTAGTCCCATTTTTAGGAATGTAACCTAAGAAAATAAACATACAAAGATTTTTGAACAGGGATGTTCAATACATTGGTTATACTTTCTAAAACAATGGAAATAATCCAAATATTCAACAGGGAATTACAAAAATATTCCATCTACTTGGTGGAATATTATGTGGTCAAATTTTTTTAAAATTATATTTTCAATGCATATAAAATGACATACTATGATCTTAATACTGCAAAAAAGTATGCAGAAAAAAAGACAAAGTATTCAAATGTAAATAGTGGTAATATCTGGCAATAAAACTTTGAATGATTTTATTTGCTTCTTTATTCTTTCCTGTGTTTTCTAAAATTTCTGCAATGAGTACATAAAAAAATTTTTTTAAAAGGAAAACAACTCGCCCCCCCCCCTTTTTTTTTAGAACTTCTCTATGGACACATAGGAAACAATGTATGGTTACTTACCTGCCCTGTGCTCCATACTGGGTTTCTGACAGCTAAAATGCACATTTCAGGGACATATGTATGTACACTAACTTATTTGTTATAAAAGGTCACCAAACACGTGACTTCTGATACACAATATCAGTATAGTATCACAAAGTATAGTATCACGAGTATAGTATCACAAAACACATCACTAAAGTATACTAAAATAAGGTTATTTACTTAAAAATGATACATTGGACATAATCTATATATAGAACAAAGCAATTAAAGGTAAACTTAATAAGGCACCTTTTAAATCAGATGCTGTACAAAATACATTTAGTGTGTTACATATCAAAGATGAATCTATATTTTTGGTATTTTACAATTGCATAATAAAACTGCTTGTTTTTAACCCTTCTTTCAATGTCTATGTACACCTTCCCTAATTAAGCTATGTTATTTTCATTTTATACAATATATACCACATTTTAGTTTTTAAACGGGCAAGGACAACAGTCACTAAAAAGGCTTAAATAATTCCAGTGAAAGCATAGTACAGAGCACAAGCTAAAATTACAATATATTTAATCCTTTGCAAAAGCCGTATTCACATACCTTCCTTGTGGGACGATCATTACACGTGGCTTCACATGCTGCTGCCCTAGACTGGTTTTTATGAACATGTCAGCTCTCTGCAGTTCTCACCGTGACTCGCATAACAGCACTGAGGCAAGAAGATGAACTGCTACACTATGTTAACATCTGACCCAAGCCAATAATAAATATTACCACTTTTAAAACAGTACAAGAGCTGCAACAATCTTTTTTTAAAAATCAATTCGTATTTCTGCTGTTGAAATTATTTTAAATATTTAGAAACATTTCAAAACATGTATGACAAGAAACGTAAGTGATTTAATTTATAAAATCTTGCCCGAAATATATTATTCAATATCAAATTTGATTTTGGGCCAACTTAGAGATGTATGAGTCTTTAAAAATTGTATTGCATTTTTCTTCTAAACAGAAGCAAAGAATCTGGGGAAAAAAGGTAGTGAACAAATTAAAAATCTGGCACATTCTAAGAAAACATAATTTTCAAAAACTATAGGTCACCTTCTGAGCTTAGAAACACTTCTGGATATTGGAAAGGCAACATAAAAAGTTGATTGAAATATCTTTTGTGATAACACTTCCAGAGAAATTAGATTCAAATTTTATACTTCAGAAACTTGGTCAATGAGCAAGCACAGGGAAGCTTCAAATGAACACACTGGAGCCAATCTGTGTGCCTTTAACTGTAGAGGTATTTACCAGCATAAAGAGAATTCAGAAGAATTTTCTCTGAGGGTTAACTTTTGTTATTTATATTCAGGTAGCTTTGGTTTTTTGTTTGTTTTTATGTTTTAATTATTTAAAGGGAAGACAAAAGCCACACATTTTTAAGATGCTAAATTGTAAATGGGACCTAATAATGGCTTCTAGGGTTTTACAAATTATTAACTAGGGTACTACGTAATACTTCCTCTTACTCTTTAAGTATTTCACTTGCTGGATGAACTTAGAAATTTAAGAGTAAGAGTAAGAAGGAGAGAAGAAAGTAAGTTTCATGCAACTTTTTTTAGACTTCAGAATTTCAAACATGGCATCATTTCCTTTTTAAAACACATGTTATACAAGAAAATATTTTTATTGAACAAGTTTCTATGATTAATTCTTGATATCACTTTTAATAGATCAATTTAATTAAAAAAATCATTATAGTGGTCTTGTACTTATATACTGTCATTTTTTGCTTCCAAATACTATTTTAACAATTTTAAGAAGAGAGTTTGCCTTTCTCTCCATATTTTCTTTATTATTAAGATGACAAATGATTTTCAAGATTTATAGTTTATCAAATAAAAAACAAATCCAGGTTAACCCTAGACTAAGTAGATCAGAGCTTTAAGTGTTCTTAAATCACATGGCAATTGAGAGCAAAATATCTGTATACCTGTATTTCTCAGATGGGAAAACATTCTGAAAGAGCAAGTTATTGGGTACCATCAATATGTAAATTTACCTATCTTGACGAACACTTCAAACTTTCATTATGTTAGACGAAAATTATTAAATTTGGCCAAATCTGTTAAAGCAAATTCAAATGTGTGAAATTTGATGTATAAATATATGGGAGTTTCATCCTTAAATGCCAAATTTTTGGTAATGGATGGATACATGCTGATTCCTCCCCTTCAATTTAAAGTTTTTTTAAACTATGTTATGATATAATCCCATTTATTCTATGTTATATTCAAAGAAAACTGCCTCAATTTATGCACCCATAAGTTCTATTTAAAAGGCATCACAGAAGTGTAATGAGTTAAGTAAATCAAAATTATCACTTGGGATCACAAGGCACCCATAGTGTGTGCAGCATTCTAGCGAATAACAGTTACATGGTGCAGACACAGGCACTGACTACACACAACTTTCTGCCTGACGCTCTTCGTGGTCTTCACAAGTTATAGAACAGAAATTATAAAACAAAAAATCTCAAATGATTTCAATGTCTAAAACACTTGTTGATAAATTTATATCAGCTCTGAAAAAGAAAGTTCAAATTAGGGGATCCTTTCATAAAGGAAAATTGAGATGATAGTATCTTAATGAAAGTCTATGCCTGAAGTTAACAAAGTCCTAGATTTGATATACTACTTGGAACGCACTAATTCTGAAAATTCACATGTAGTTCTACTTTATAACATTTTTTTCTGATGATCTCTTAATTTTTTCCCTTAAGGACGGGGATGTGAGGTACACGTGAGCTGGTTTCCATAGTATGAATATATGTACATATATAAAATATAATTTTAAAGAAGCAGGTGTTTTGCAAATAAGGCATATTACACACAAACAAAATATAAATAACTTCCCTTTTAAAAGTTATGAGAATAAAGAACACAGAACATGGTTAAAGGCACTTACATTGCTATCAAATGCAGTAATTAGTAATTCACTTCACTAAGAAGTGTTTTTTTTAGAAGGTTCATGGCATTGGAAGTCCCAACTTTGGATAGGATGCTTTTCAGGACAAAAATAATAATTACCAAAAAAAAAAGAGATGTAGTGAGATGAAAACAGTCCAAATTTACAGACACTTCAAACTTCTTTTGGCCTTTATATCAGCTTTTATGTTAAAAAATAAAGTTGGTGGAGAAGCTAGCTCACTTGCAAGGTAAATGGCTTTTACGTGATTGGCAAATCTTGGTCAGATAATGCATTTTTAAAGCAGAAAACCAATAGCCACCAATATCTTTCTGTGCATTCATAAATTATTTTCTTCTAATTCAAATGGCAGCAGAGGAATCCTGGTGTGCACATGTTTGTACACACACACACCATTATCAAGGCATGACAAACCATCGTAAACTAAGCAGTATCCCAGACAGATCATAATCCGTACGTTGTTTACAAGGGCAGAATACAAACAGATTAAATTTCCCGGTAGGAGGCAAAAGTGTATATTCTCCGTCTCTGCTGAATTCATTTGTCTTCTTCAGGCTTTCACAGAAAGCACCATTTATGAACAGGTAATTCAGTACCCAGAGTTTGACTGGAGACTTAACAGGATGAAGTCTTGATGCAGTTCATAAAAACCCAATTAAAAAAAAGGCATCAAAAACCACACTTAAAATAAAGCTGTCCATATATAAAGAATGAAGTGTTTAGAAGTTCCCAGCTTGTATTCTACAGAGTACTGAAAGGTTTAATATTAGCAGCCTGTGAAGGTGTAGTGAGGAAAGAGTCTGAGAACCAAGTTAACATCCTTACTCTAATTCCACCTGTTCCTTGGGTGAAAACAGTTCTTGCCGTCTAGAATTTCTCCTCATGATTGTTTAACTGTCAAATCTTTACATCTTGGGATTCAACCATCTTGGCAAGTGTCTTCTTGATTCTCAGAGCTGTTAATCTAGAGGCTGGATTGTGGGCCCAGCATTCTGACATTAGCTTCAGAACTGCTCGTAGACACTGAAAAGTAAAGAGAATACAGTAAGCAGGTAAATATCTTTGGTGACACTCACCAATCACTTCCCCAGGGGACTGAGTTCCACTTACTTCATCACTGTTCCATCGATTAGAAACAATTGGCCGCAAACGTTTGACACACACAACCTCACGCATATCTTCATATGATGGATCATTGGGCACCATGTTGTAATATGGCAATTGGTACTCTTCTACTATCCCTGTAGGGAGTTAGAAAACATAGTGGGCACAGAAATGATGGCTGGACAAAATATATCAATCTATTCAGCATCTTTTACTGAACTACGGAACTAAAACTGATTCCTACACAAAGAAGAAAAAAAATATAAAGTGGATGATTCACTTTTAATAGTAAATGTATGTTCTTCTTTTTTTAATGTCTAATTATTTCCTCAACCTTCATCAGGGTCCCCATCACAGCTGAGGACATACCAATATCCCTAAAAAAAAAAAGTAAGGTGAAATGCTCTTTTACCCTAATTTTTAATCTAATTCTTCAAGCACACAATTGTTGCTACTAATGAATATGTTTTTATTTTTTGTTTTGTTTTGTTCTGCAGTAGAAAGACACCATGATATGCTGACAAGAGCTGACACAGCAGGCCTGAGACTGCTGTCCTCAGAAAGGCCTGCTTACAAGGCTGGCCCTTGGCTGGAGTCTGGGAACTTGCCTGGTGAACAGTTCCCTCACTGATATAAAACTTTCCCTAGATGATAAGGATGGCTCACTGCACCTACACTATTTGTGCAAACAATATGGGCTATGCTGAACACCTGCTTTCTTTCTGGGAATTTGGAATTTTGTATGTGCCAGGCAGAGGGTGCCCACGTGACCAGCCTCCAATAAAATCTTTGAATGCTAGGTCTCTAATAACTTTCCTGGATGACAATATTTCACATGTTGTCACAATGTGCTGGAGGAATTAAGCACACCCTGTGTGACTCCACTGGCAGAGGATGTTTGGAAGCTTGCGTCTGAGTTCCTCTGAACTTTGCCCCATGCACTTTTCCCCTTTGCTGATTTTGATTTGTATCCATTCACTGCAACATGTTAGCTGTGAGGACAACCATACACTGAGTCCTGGGAGTGCTTCAAGTGAAATCACAGAACCTGAGAGTGGTCTTGGGGATCCCTGATATACATGACATCTAAATTATATAAAAGGAGCTGTTCTTTTTTGAATGATGAGGCTACAAACATAACCAGAAACCCACTACTTAAACTCCTACCTCCTGTGATACAACGACGAGCCATTTCCCAAATGATCAGGCCAAAACTATAGATGTCAGCCATTATGTAGGGCTGGAAATGGTTTTTATTCAGGCTTTCATCCAGCACTTCTGGAGCCATGTAGCGTTTGGTACCCACTCTGGTATTCAAGGGTACATCAACTTCATTTGTATCACTGCAACAAAAGACAGACAAGGTCCAGATTGAGAGCTAAGAACAAAATAATTTATCTTCTACTTTTGTCGTATTTTGTAAAAGTCAATCTCTCTCTCTCTATATATATTATATATGAAATAAAAAGCCATCTATCTATCTAAAATTTCCACATTCTCTTATCAGAAATCACGGGGGCAGATATATTTTGAAATTTAGCACCTTTTAGTTTTTAGAAAAGTATATACCCTTTAAGTATATAATATCCCCAGCAGGGTCTGTATATAATAAGTATATAACATCCCCAGCAGGATCTCTTTTTTTTTTTTGCTGAGAAAGATTCGCCCTGAGCTAACATCTGTTGCCAATCTTTCTCTTTTTTGGCTTCAGGAAGATTAGCCCCAAGCCAACAGGTGTGCCAGTCCTCCTCCACTTTGTATGTGGGTTGCTGCCACAGCATGGCTGACAAGTGGTGTAGGTCGGTGCCCAGGACCTGAATTGGCAAACCCAGGCCTCTGAAGCAGAGCATGCCAAACTTTAACCACTAGACCATCAGGGCTGGCTCTGGAGCAGTACTCTTAATCAAACTCATTACTATGTCTGCAGTGAAAAACTAAGTATGAATATCCACACTAAGCTGGATAAATAAATACAATAAATATCACCATCAGTTCAGGTCAGGTTTTGTCACCAAACAAGTTTGGTGCCTCCATAAAAAAGAGGACAATACTGCATATAAAAAAAAGTGGTAGATAACTACGTCACAGAACAAGTGAATGTGAAAATAATTTGAGAGGAATCATTTGCTTTTACCATTCTCATGTGATAAACTTGGCCTTCATGACACAGGATTACATTGTTTTCTTTATGGGTCCAACCAACTTAATTCTGTTGTGAGTAATGTTTACATAATCACATTGACAATCAGAATTTTTGGACTAAATTTTGGAGTTGGAAGACGTGACTGCTTTGTTGGTTAGGCCCACAATTCTGGCACATTCTAGAAACTACTTTGAAGCAGAGATTAATATAATGTACTTTATATTTTCTTATATAGCATTTGATGAATATTTGAACCAATAAACACTACATTGATTAAAAAAAACAATAGGATTAGAAAACTGTAACAGTTAGGGAAGAAGATTAAAAATTTTTTTAACATTTGTTTTATTATGAACTAGTACTTTTATTTTATAGCCTGAAATGAATTCTCAAATGTCAAATAGCTGCTGTATTCTAGACAGTTTCAATGGTTTCCTAAAAATTTTATAATTCTAATTATTTAAAAATATTGACAACATCTAATAGTGATGGAGAAATGGCATACCTATACCCTGTTTATGGGAGTGTAAACTGATGCACGCTTTCTAAAGGGACAACCTGTAATATACTATAATTTAACATGTACATATTCTTTGTCTAAGTAGCCCCTTCTCTAGGAATCTATCACGAAGAAATACTGCACAAATGCTCAAGGATATTACATATTGCTAAAATATAATGTTCATTAGAATATTTTTTAAATAATAGAGATAAACTGGAAACAACTTTAGTGTCCAAGAGTTGGGTCACAGATGGGATAAATGGTAGTACACTCCTATCATAGAAAGCTTTGCATCAACACTTTTGTTAAAAAGAATGAAGCAGATTCATATAAATTGAAATAGAAAGAGTCTAAGACAATAAAACAGAAAATCAAGAATTATGTAGAGTAGGACACAACTTTTGTAAAAAAACAAGACAAAAACCCCACCTATATATTTATATGAGCACAAACACATTTAGAATTCCACTGTCCTGAATACAAATAGGCAAATATCTTCTGGAAATTAAAATAATTTGAAAATAGTAGGCAAAGAACCATTCACCTGTTGAATTTAACAGCAAGGCCCAGGTCAGCAATACAGCAACTTCCATTTTTCTTGATGAGGATGTTTTTGCTCTTTAGGTCTCGATGAGCAATTGCAGGCTTTCCTTGGGTGCCATAAATTTCCGTGTGGAGATGGCACAGACCACAGGCAGCTGAGTAAGCCAACTTGAGCAGGGCTCTGGTGTCTAGTGTAGCACATTTCAGGAAATCATAGAGCGATCCATTTTCATGGTAGTCGGTAATCAAATAGAGCTGAGTCCAGGAACCTGTACCTTTAATGTCTGCTGCTATAAAACCTGTTCAATTAATGAGTTTACAAGGTTAGTTATCAGAAATAGCCGGGAAGAATAATGAATGCTCATTCAGGATACTGAGAATAACTTAGGTATCACATATAGGTGATAAAAATTTTATTTGCCTGACAAAAATCTCTTGAATGTGTTATCAAAATTTTTATTTCTGCAATTTACACATATAACTCTACACACTTCTGCAATAAATTTAAAATAATCTTAACAATAATCATGAAAATGATAATATGACTAAGAAAAAGATCACATATATAATAATCTGGGGGAACGTTATCAAGTTATATGATTCTCTATGCACGAAGAACTATAAAGAAGGAATGTGGAAAAGGTTCTCACTTTTAAACTGAAACGAGGACACATTAAAATAATAAAGTTAAAAAAGTTCAACTAAGTTTGCTTCTAACTAACCAACTCCCATTTGCCCATCAATGACTCATCACAACTGCCTTTTCAGTCTAGCTTGCTGACCGTGCAGGTCCACAACACTTGCCTCCTTTCTTCTTTTTCTTCTCTCTCCTTTCAGAAAAAGGTCAGTGAGTGCTGGGTTGAGCGGTGTCCCTCCCAAATTCATGTCAACCTGGTAAAGGTGACCTTATTTGGAAATAGGGTCTTTGTAGATATAATCAAGTTCAGATGAGTTCATATAAGATTAGGGTGGGCCCCAATTCAATGACTGTAAGAAGAAACAAATTTGGACACAGGCACACAGGGGAGAAGGCCATGTGATGACGGAGACAGAGGCAGGATTATTGTCTACAAGCCAAGGAACGCCAAAGATCGCTGGCGATCAGCAGAAGCGAGGAGGAGGCCAGGAAGGGACCTCCTCTACAGCCTTCAGAGAGCAAGGCCCTGCCGACACCTTGATTTAACTTCTGGACTCTAAAACGCCACCCGGTCTGTGGTAATTTGTTATGACAGCCCTAAGAAACTAATACAATTGCCTCCTTTACTCTTGGTAATGTGTTACGCATTCTCTAAATTAAAGGGGAGGGAAATTGCAGCTGAAAAGAAAACTCAGGAAAGCTAGATGAGTTTATGAACACTACTGATCAGGTCATATCTAAATTATTTTGCAACTGTATAAATGGGAAGGGAGGGTGAGACCTATTAAGCATAGAACATAAATGAAGCTACATCTTACGTGAGGGGGGGTGATTTAGCTTACAAAAGGCAAAAGGTACATACAGTTAGCCTAGAAAACTGCTTAAATTACCTATGAAAGACCTGGTTTTTGTTACTAAATGAGTAAGTCCATTAAGCTAGCATTGCTTCCAATTTGAACTTCACTGCTGTTTCCTCAGTTGGGTAGTAAATAAAGTTGGTTGGCATTCAGAACTGTGTTGTATTTAAACTGTGTATTCTACTGGGATTCCTTTAGCCAAATGCACATAATTAAATCTACATGTATTTTCAAAGTCCATGTGGCAGGCTTCCACTCACATCCCACTAACCTTGTCAGAATACGGAACTGACTGAAATCAAATGTGTACCTACCAAGTATATTTTCATGGCGCATTAGCACAGTTTGATAGATTTCCGTTTCTCGAAACCAGCTAGCTTCTTCAGTGGTAAAAAACACTTTGACTGCCACTTTTTCACCACGCCATTTTCCCATCCACACTTCTCCATATCGGCCTTTACCAACTTGCCGAACCATCTGAATCTGTTTGGCAATAGTTCGCTGAACCTTCATAGAAATAAGTAAAACGTTTTGAGTTCTTGATGAAAAGAACCTATTAAGACTGAGAAAGTGGTCTGATAGTCCACCCATCAAAAAGGATGGTACACAGCAACCAACCAACTCCAATGTTAAAATTGATAGTGTACTGAAAAGAAGATGAAACAATGCACAATATATTCTGACATCACAAACTAATGGGTTAGGCAATGTGACAGACTGTTTGCCAAAATGGTCAAAATAACTCCCCTCCCAGTACACACATCCTTGGGTAGTCTCCTCCAGAGACGCTGGGCTTGGCCACATGATTTGCTTTGGGCAACAGAACAATAGCAAATATGATACAAGTGAAGACTTGAGAAGTGTTTGTGCACTGGGACTTGCCCTTTCTTGCTGTTCTGGGGAACTCTGTGACCAATAACAATACCACGTGAACTGTTGGCCGTGTGCACAAACCATACCATCTTGCTCTAGCTGAGCAAGTTCAGAAAAAGAACTGCCCAGCAGACTCACAGAATCATGAGAAATAAATGTTTGTTGTCTCAAACTACTAAGCGTTGGGGTGGCTTATTATGCTGCAAAATCTAAATGACAGTTAAAAATCTTCAGTTCAGTCGGTAGGACCCTACATGATCTGGCTCCTGCCTAATTCTCCAGCCTCATCATTTGCTATCATCACCCACCCTCACCTCTCTTATTTACCTTATTTCAACTTTGAGAATTCACTCAAGCTCATTCCTGTCTCAGAGTCTTTCTGCACGTGCAGTTCCCTTAAGAGTGTTGTTTCTCTCTGTTAAACAACTTCATAGCACACCTATACTTCTCAGTTGCTGCACTTATCACAATTATATCACTTATTTGTTTGAATCCCATCTCCCCCTGCTCACAGAATACAGGTGTTTACTTTGGACAATATCTGAAGTATAATAAGTGCTTTCATTAATATTTGTTGAGGGGCCGCCCGGTGGCGCAGCGGTTTAGTTCGCGCTTGGCAGCCCGGGGTTCGCGAGTTCGGATCCCGGGCGCCTGCCGACGCACTGCCTGTCAGCCATGCCATGGCGGCGTCCCATATAAAGTGGAGGAAGATGAGCACGGATGTTAGCCCAGGGCCAGTCTTCCTCAGCAAAAAGGGGAGGATTGGCAACGGATGTTAGCTCAGGGCTGGTCTTCCCCACAAAAAAAAAAAAAAAACCAAAATATTTGTTGAATGAAAGATGCACATTAGTCGAAACCTTTCATTATCAGAAGTGTTAGTGGTCATTCTAAATTAAAAAGAAGGGGCCGGCCGGCCCAGTGGCGTAGTGGTTAAGTTCGTGCTTTGGCAGCCCAGGGTTTGCAGGTTTGGGTCCCGGGCCCAGGCTGATGCACTGCTTGTCAGCCATGCTGGGCAGCGTCCCATGTAAAGTAGAGGAAGATGGGCACGGATGTTAGCTCAGGGCTAGTCCTCCTCACCCACACACAAAAAATAAATAAATAAAAAATAAAAAGAACACTAAGGTCCAGGTTGGAAGTGCACTTAAAATGGGCTAGATTTTGTGCATACCTAAACTGACATACTTTATGTAAGTCATTTAATGCAGAATCCTTTTATAATTTTTTTTAGAAAGTCAGGATAATTGAGGCATAATTTTCATACAATTTACTCTTTTTGAGAAATGTTTTGACAAACGTACTCAGTCACATAACCACTAAAATCAGAATTAAGATACAAAACATTTCCATCACCCAAAAAAGTTCCCTCTTGCCTCTTGAAAGTCAATTCCCTCCCCACCCACCCCTCAATCCCTGGCATCACTGATCTGTCTTCTGTCCCTACAGTTTTGCTTTTTCTAGAATATCACATAAACGGAAACATACAATATGTAGCCCTTTGTGCCTGGTTTCTTTCACTTAGCATAAAATGCCTTGAAATTCATCTGTGTTGTTGTTGCATTTATCAGTTTATTCCTTTTTATTGATGACTAGTAATCCACTGTATGTACCATAATTTGTTTATCCATTTACCAATTGATGGACTTTTAGGTTGTTTATAATTTATGTCTATTATGAATAAAGCTGCTATGAACATTCACACTCAGGTCTTTGTGGGGACATGTTTGCCTATCTCTTTGGTAAATACTTAGCGGAAGGACTGCTTCATTGTATAGAAAGCATATGCTTAACTTTTCAGTTAACTGTCAGACCATTTCCCAAAGTGGCTGTACCATTTTGCATTTCAATCAGCAATGTATGAGATTTCCAGTTGATTTATTTATATGCTTTTTGGCACTTAATAGTCTTAGCCATGTGAATGGATGTGTAGTAGTATCTCATTGTGTTTAATTTGCATTTTCCCAATGATGCTGAACATCTTTTCATGTGCTTATTTGCCATTCTTATATCTTCTTTGGGGAAGCGTTTATTCAGATCTTTTGTCCATTTTTTAAACTGGGTTGTCTTATTACTGAATTGTAAAAGTTCTTTATATATTCTGTAACACAAATTCTTTATCAGATCTACTTTGCCAGTTTGTGACCTGTTTTTCCATTTTCTTAACAGTGTCTTCTGAATAAGAAAAGTTTCAAATTTTTGAGAGAGCCCAATTTATCATTTTTTAAAAATGAATCATGAGCGAGCCCTGATGGCCTAGCAGTTCAAGTTCGGTGAGCTCTGCTTTGGTGGCCCGGGTTCGGTTCCTGGGCATGGAACCACACCACTCATCTGTCAGCAGCCATGCTGTGGCAGCAACTCACATAGAAGAACTAGAATGACTTACAACTAGAATATACAACTATGTACAGGGGCTTTGGGGAGGGGAAAAAGAAAAAGAATCATGCCTTTTGTGTTCTAAGAAGTCTTTGCTCAACCCCAGGTCACAATGATTTTTTTTTTCGTGTGTGTGCTTTTTATAAAAGTATAGTTGACATACAATATTATATTAGTTTCAGGTCACAATGATTTTCTAAAACATTTTCTTTTAAAAGTTTTATACTGTAACCTTTACATTTAGGTCGATGATACATTTCAAGGTAATTTTGTATATGGACTGAGGTAAGGGTCAAAGATTCACTTTTTGGCAAATGGACGCCCAATTTTTCCTGCACCATTTGTTGAACAGTCTGTCTTTCCCCCACTGAATTACTCTGGTACCCACACAACTGATATGTGTGTCCATATCGAAACTCTCTATTCTGTTTCAGTGATACACATATTTAACCTATGTCAGGACCACACTGTGTTGATTATTGTAGCTTTACAGTAAGTCCAGAAATCAGGTAGTGAATCCTCTTTGTTCTCCTTTTTCAAAACTGTTTCAACTCTTCTAGGTCCTTTGCATTTCCATATAAATGTCAGAATCAGCTCATAATTTCTACAAAAGTTTGCTCTAATTTTGATTTGGATTGAATTGAAACTATCATTGATTTTAGGAAAACTGAAATCTTAATACTGAGTCCTCTGATTTACAAACAGGATATACATCTCCACTTATTTAGGGCTTTGTTAATTTCTTTTGGCAGTGTTTTCTAATTTTCAGTCTACAGGTCTCACATAAATTTTGTTAAGCTTATTCCAAAATATTTCATGTTTTTGATGCTATTTTAAATGGCATTGCTTTTTTTTTTTGGTGAGGAGGATTAGCCCTGAGCTAGCATCTGTTGCCAATCCTCCTCTTTTTGCTGAGGAAGACTGGCCCTGGGCAAACATCCATGCCCATCTTCCTCTACTTTATATGTGGGATGCCACCACAGCATGGCTTGATGAACAGTGTGTCGGTCCACGCCCAGGATCCAAACCTGCGAACCCTGCACCGCTGCAGCAGAGTGCGCAAACTCAACCACTATGCCACTGGGCTGGCCCCTAAATGGTATTGCTTTTTAAATTTTAATTCCTAGTTGTTTGTTGCCTCTGTATGTAAGTTCAAGGATTTTTGTACAATGACTTTATATTCTGTAACCCTGATAAACTCACTTACTGGTTGTCGCAGTTTTACGGTATCATCCTTGAGATTTTCTATGTAGACAATCATGTTGTCCACATATAAGGATGGTTTTACTTTTACCTTTCTAATTCAATTACAGAATTATTTAATTTGATGAAGTTTTAGAAATCAATGTTTTTAAACAAATGCAATTAAACAAAAATTACACAAACAAATGCAAGTAAACAAATTAAAAATCTATCTGGATATCTAGTGTTTATTATAAGGATCCTATTGACCCCTAAATCTGAATATTTCCATACATATAACCCTCTTAGAATTATTTACAACTCACTCTAGAATTATTTTTAAGAACTGTGTTTGGTAATACAGTAATATATTGAGGGAAGTATCCCCTCCATGAAGATGTGCTGGAGTAACTTCCCTTCAATTTTAGAAACTGAAATAGTTATACTTCTCCCAACCAATCAGTTTAACCTATAGATGTAAGGAATCTTGATTCCTCTTCAAGATGGCTGTTAAAAGCAAAACTTGTAACTAATTCTAGGACTTAGATAGCACTTCATGACCACATTTTCTTTCTTAACCTTGCTTGTGGCTCTATCTTACTTGCCTACTCTACTTTTTTTTGTTTCGTATTTCTTATTTTTTAACTAATTTCATCTTGCATTATTGCAACCATCTTTCTAACTAAGAAGGAAAAAAAATGTGTCTAGCAATGTTCCCTAATCTGTTATAATTATGCTGTCTACCATCATATGAGGACACATTCTGTATCAGTAAACTATTCATGTGTATATGACATTTGATCTTACCAGTAAAGGTAGTCCAGATCCACTACCAGAACTTTGTGACTGGTCAATAAGGTCTTTTAATGATTCTCCAACCGGAATAAATGCTTCATCCTGTTCCAAATCACGATTATAACGACGTCTGCTTGAGATGCTCTTGCAATAATGTCTTTAAAAAAAAACAGAAAATAATCTACATTAAAATTCTAAAACTATAAAACTCTAAGGTAAGAAAAATCTTGAGACTGTCGACATCATCATCCTTCCTTCAGAAAAGATCATATCCAAATTAGTCTTATCATAGGATAATATAGCCCTTGTTAAAAATGTCCAGAAATGGAATTTATGAGGTAAAGTTCCACACACCATGTTAAAACGGAAAGATGTTCATGGTGTATGGGCACATGAAAAAAACAGATTAAAAAACAGCATGTAAAGTGTTATCCTAGCTATAAAATTTTTTTAAATTACATGTATTTATGTTTAAAAAGATCAGAAAGGAGATACAGCAAGTTATAAATAATAGTTATTTCTGGGGATGTAGGAATATTCACACGTTCTACTTTACATCAGCATCTTCATTTCAATTTATAAGTATGTATTTTTGTATCAAAATGAACAATAAATATATTTCCATTTAAAAAAAGAGAAAACGAGTTTATGGAAAAGAAAAGTTCTCTTAATTCATTATATTTTTGAAGGCTTCTCATTTTAAAATTTCAAATGATGAAATATTTAACATACAGGAAGGAAGAGATTAATTCAACTGGCACCCATGTGTAGACTATTTAAATTTAATAAATTATTATTATATTTATTTTAGGTATATTTTAAATAAATAAACATTAGAAATATTTGAAGCTCCAGCCATTTCCCTGAAAATTCCATTTCCCTCTTTTACTCCTAAGAGACAAACACTATGCTGAATGTAGTTACATCCTTCCTATCTATGTATTTATACTTTAACCATAAATGTATATAAACAACATTGTTTCTCTGGATACACATTTACATAAATTGCATATGTTGTATTAATATTTTGCACCTCGCTTGAAAAAAAATTCCTGTTTAAGATATTTATTCATGTTGATACATGTTAAAAAACAATAGCTCATTTTTATTGATGCTGAGTGTGTCAGGCATTGTTCTGTGACTCATTTCATCTTTACAAAACTCCTAATAGGTTAAGTACTATTGTTTCCATTTGACAAATGAGGAAACCATGACCCAGAGGTTCATCATCTGTCCCAAGTCAGACAGCTGGCCGGTGGTGAAGCTGGGATCCAAATCCAGAAGCCTGGGTCTGGAATCCATGGTCCTAGCACTACTATTCCATTAAGGAAATGATTTAAATAACACCTAGTGCTCCTGCTATGAATCCGCCACAACTTACCCTGACAGCCATATTTCAGTTATTTCCAAAAGTTTGTTCATATAGACAGAACTGAAAATATATTTTTGTGCCTGTCTCCTGTGCAGACGTCTTTCTTGAAGGTATACATACTTACATTTTATTGATATCACCAAATTGCTCTCAAAAGTGGAATACTTTATACTTCCACCAAAAGTATAATATCACAATGTGCATTTCCCCACATTCTAATCCAAACTTGGAACTGTCATATTTTTAGACTTTCACCAACTGAATGGGTGTGAAATAGTGACTTGTTTTCATCTGATTACTAAGGAGGCTGACTTTTTTTCACAGTTCAGTTTTTTCCTGTAACCTGCCTATTTGTGTTTTTTACACGTTTTCAACTGGGGTGTTACAGTCTTCTCTCAGTCTGTGATTATCATGTCATTCCATTTATGGTGTTTTATGTCAGTTTTTAATTTTAATGTTGTCAAATAAAATTCATCAATCTCTTTTCCCCTTTTTAATACACGCTTTTGTGTCTTGTTTAAGACAACCTTCCCCACTGTAATATTACAAACATATTTTAAAGGTTTTACAATTTTGATTCTCTTATTTAGTCCTTTAATCCATTTGGAACTGATAGTAAAGGATGGAAATTAGGGAATACATTAAGTTAGATTTGTTTTCCATAGAGATAGCTCAATATACTTAACCATTTTTGTAATTTTATTTTTAAAACTTTATATGGGTATAAAAGGGTGTACAGTGAAAAATCTTCTTCCCACCCCATCCCTAAGGCCATCAAATTCACTTCCTTAGAAGGGACCTGCAACTGGAACTACTGTCAGTCTCTTTGGTAATCTTCTGGAGACCATTTATGCATATCCAGACAAAAACATACACATTGGTGTTCATCTCTCCTGCTTTTTTTTCCTTCCAGAAATGGTAGTATATCAATATATGCTGTTCTGCATCTTTATTTATTTTTGGTGAGGAAGATTAGCCCTGAGCTGACATCTGTTGCCAGTCCTCCTTTTTGCTGAGGAAGACTGGCCCTGGGCTAACATCCGTGCCCATCTTCCTCCACTTTATATGTGGGAGACCTGCGACAGCACGGCTTGATGAGCGGTGCACAGCTCCACCTGCAGTTCACAGGGATCGAAACCTGCAAACCCCAGGCTGCCGGAGTGGAGTGCGTGAACCCAACCAGTACGCCACCAGGCTGGCCTCTCCAAAATATGGAATGCTTCACGAATCTGTGTGTCATCCTTGTGAGGGGCCATGCTAATCTTCTCTGTATCGTTTCAATTTTAGTATATGTGCTGCCGAAGCGAGCACTGTTCTGCATCTTGCTTTTTCACTTAGCAGTGCATCTGGGGCATCACTCCACAGCAGCACAGAAAGAGCCTCCTTTTTCTTTAATGGCTCAGAGTATTCCATTGTATGGCCGTGACCACCAGTCCTCACCGGTGATGTCCAGATTGTTTCTAGTCTTATTTCATACAAGGCTGAAATGACAAAATTTGCTGACATGTCTGTAACACCAATTACCAGAAGTTAGAACTGAATTTGGAATTTTGATGGAAGGCTCTACTGACCTCCTTGCAGGTTCTACCAGCTACAACCTCTCCACCAATTATGTGGGAGTGCCCTTTTTCTCCCACTGTTATCCACATCCTTGTGTAGTTCCCATCTTATCTCCAGATTACCCAAGAGACTCCCCTCCTCCCACCCGTTTTGCACTTCTTAGAAGCAAACATTTTCAACTTTTCTAAGATGATTTGATGTTTTCTAAATTTCTAAATAACATGCTTATATTGACATTTTTAGTTTTTCAGTCTCAGGCTTTACCCATTGACTTCACACTGTGGAAGGTGAGGATTTAACTCATCATTTAACACCCCTACTCCTTGCCCAAGCAGAAATACTTCTATGCTCACATCCTCCCAACATAGTTATAGCATAGTATTTGTTTAGACCAATATTCAACGTTTGCACGATTATGACTATGTAAACTCTATCCAAATGTGCATCTCACTGTATACCATGATTGTTTTTTTCTTACCTGCAAACCCTCTCGCCCCCCAGGGCACAGGCAAAGGTCCATTACTTCTGGATATAAAGAGCAGAAGCAAATCCCTCTGCCTCTGGTTGATGTGTAGGAAACAATTCCTCTGCCCCCACCAGGCAAAGATCCACTGATGCTGAGGAAGGGTCAAAACTCGGAGAAAGCCTCATCCTTAACGTCCAGCAACACAGGAGCCTACCTAAGGACTACAGACATCCCCTCCTCCACTTTGCACCTGTCCCCCACCATGAGCAACATGCAGCAGCAGGCTCTCTCTTGGGAAGGGCAAAAGCATGGAGGGAGACTCCTGCTGCGGTGGAGGCACGCAGTGAAAGCTGAGGGGGTTAGCAGGGACACAGAGAAAAACCCTTCTGCACCTAAACCCCCACTCTAAGCACAATGTAACATCAGCCCATCACCAAAGGAACGAGACACCTGCATTGCCTTGAAGGCACAGAGCCGGAACCCAACTGAACTCCTGACCAGACACTCGCTCCCCACACTCACAGCCTAAGAGAGGGAGAGGCACGCCCATGTTTAGGTGCATATATATATGTATTCTATCTCAGTCTGTTATTCTAAATATGATGTACAGCACTTAATCAAAAGTTATGAGACACACTAAAAGGCAAAGAAAACAGCTTACTGTCAAGAGGTCAGGCAATCAACAGAACCAGTCTCAGAGAGGACTCATGTCGGAACTATCAGACAGGCACCCTAAAATAACTCTGATTAAAATGATAAAGCTTCTAGCACAAAAGATGGACAACATGAACAAAGAGAAGAAGAATTTCAGCAGAGAAATGGAGTCAAATGGAAACGCTAGAAACGTCAAACATGTCAGAGATAAAGAATTCCTCTGATAGGGCTCAACTGGACTGGACACAGCTGAGGGAATGAAACTAGTGAATTTGAAAATAGGTGAATAGAAACGACCTGAACTAAAAAATATAGAGAAAAATGAATGAGAAAATTTCAGTGAAGAATACAAGAGCTGTGAGAAAATATCAAATAATCTAAAATATGTGTAATCATAGTCTCAAAAGGAGAAGGGGAAGATAAACGAACAGAGAAAATATGTGAAAAGATAGTAGACAATTTGCAAAAATAGAGAAAGACATCAAATCACAGATTCAGTAAGCTCAGTGAACCCCAAATGAGAGTAAATACCAAAAAAGAAACATACATATCCTAAATATATTATAGTCAAGTTGTTTAAAACCAAAGATAAAGGGAAACATCTCTAAGGAAAAATAGTCAACCCAGAATTCTACATCCAGTGAAAACAGATTTGAAAAATGAGGGCAAAAGATTTTTCACACACACAAAAGCTGGGAGAACTTATGGCCAGTAGACTTACACTGCAAGAAAAGTTCTTCAGGCAGAAGGCATATACCAAATGAAACTTGGACCTAAAACTTGGAACTAAACAAACAAATGGAGAGTGCTGAAAATAATAAAAACAAATGTGAACAAAGGACATTTTTTCTTATTTTTAATCACTTTAAAGCTGACTGGCAACTCCTTTTTTAAAGCGTACAATAAATGTTTATCATCTTTTTTATAAAATGAAACATTATTTGACAATATTTTTTGCTGCAATTACTTTAATTTTAAAATCATCCATTTTTAATATTT
The DNA here is from genome assembly GCA_031878705.1 of Tapirus indicus. NCBI lineage: Eukaryota > Metazoa > Chordata > Mammalia > Perissodactyla > Tapiridae > Tapirus > Tapirus indicus. Next base: position 82,127,093 of record CM062921.1, read on the forward strand.
AACTACTGTGGGACTGGGAGCCTGCTAGTGGCAGTGAGGATGATGGACGAATTACAAAGCCAGAAGTGGGTATTATATCTGATAATTAATCTGTGATACTGCTTCCCAAGCAGACATTCTGGGCCAATGGTAGGTTGGTGAACATCAACAAATTTTAATGAATATCTGTGTGCCAAGCAGAGGGGCACACCAACTCACCATATTTATCCTTAATAATTCAACAGAAAAGTGGTAGTTTACCAGCCAGTCATAAATATTAATGGACAAGTATCCTCTGCTATCATTGAGATTCCTAGTCACTGGAAAAGGCACTCTTTAGGCAAATAATCATGAATAAGTAAATACACGATAGCAAATATAAAAAATGTAAGGTGAAAGTAATAAACGTTTTGGGGATGGATCATGGGATTTAACTGGTTTTTTAAGCGTCAAAGAAATCACTTACAAAAGAGGATAGAAATTCCATGTCAGAGGAAAGTACAAGGAACTGGCAGAATGGCACAGCAATGATATCTAATCCAGAATGAAGGGAGGTGATGATTAGAGAGGAGGTTTTGGAGAAAGTATTGATTTTTTTTAAAGATATTTTACTTTTTTTTTTTAGGATGATTGGCCCTGCGCTAACATCTGTTGCCAATCTTCCTCTTTTTCTTTTTCCTCGCCAAAGCCCCAGTACATAGTTGTGCATCATAGCTGTGGAGTTGTAGCTCTTCTATATGGGACACCGCCTCAGCATGGCTTAATGAGCAGTGAGTAGGTCTGCATTCAGGATCCAAACTGGCAAACCCTGGGCTGCAGTAGACTGGGCAAACTTAACTGCTATGCCACCAGGCCGGCCCCCAAAGTATTGATTTTGAGGGCCATGTTAACATGAATGTAAATCATTCAAGAGGAATAAATTTGCAAATTTGTCTAGACTGGAAGAAAACAGTCACCAGAAAAAAAGTGAAAAAAAAATTAATGAGATACATAAAAGAGACTAACTTTGATATGTGGAAAGATACACATTAATTTATCCTTTTATGACTTGCTATAGATAGCAATTTGTGTCTTGTTAAAGTCAAGCTAAATGTGAACGAATACCCCAAATTACTAATCTTGTAAATCTGATCAATAATGTCTACAAGTAAATAAAACTAGTACATAAAATTCAAAAGCTAAATAAACAGGGCAGTCATGAGGTTCTCTGCAATATTTAGTTCAAAACTACAAAAGGAGCTTAAATGAACGGTTTGTGGTATCTGTGAATCTCATGAACTGCTCTAGGTCACTCACTCGAGTATTCATAACTTGATCCTGAAACGAGTGTTCTCTCCAGTTAATCCTAAAAGACACTATTAGTTTGTGTCAGGGTTACCTTAACTTCCATTTCCAGCACTCTTCATCCTTTTGTGTAGCGTTATATTTCCACCTGGCATAATTTTCCTTCTACTTGAAGAACTTCCTTTAATGTTTCTTGTGGCGCAGATCTGCTGGTGATGAATTCTTTCAAGCTTCGGTATGTGTGGAAGTCTTTTATTTTGCCTTCATTTTTGAAAAATGTTTTCTCTGAGTAAAGAATTCTAGGTTCTTAACTTTTTCCTTTGAGTACTTTAAAGATGTTTCTCCACTATATTCTTGCTTGCACTGATTCTCACGAAAAGTCTGCTATCATCCTTATCTTTCTTCCTCTGTACATAATCTGCCTTTTTTCTCTGGCTGCATTTAAGATTTTTCTCTTTATCACTGGTTTTGAGCAATTTGATAATGATGTGCCTTGCTGTAGTTTTGTGTTTCTTATACTTAGGGTTTGCTGAGCTTTTTGGATCTATGGGTTTACAGTTTTCATTAGATTTGGAAAAATTCTGGTCATTATTTCTTAAAATATTTTTTTTCTGCCCCCTCCTCTTTCTCCCCTTTGGGAACTCCAATTATATATACACATATTGGGCTGCCTGAAGTCCCACAATTCACTGGTGCTCAATTCATTTTTTAAGTTCTTAACGTTTTAGTTTGTTTAGTTTCTATTGTTACATCTTCATGTTCACTCGTCTTTTCTTCTACAGTGTCTAACCTGCCCTTAATCTCATGCAGTGTACATTTCATCTCAGATACTACACTGAAATTTGATTTGGGTCTTTTTCATATCTTCCATGTCTCTATTTAACTTTTTGAACATACGAAAATATAGTTGTAAAAACTGTTTTAATGCCCTTGCCTGCTAATTCTAAAATCTATATTAGTTCTGAATTGGTAATTCTGAGTCCTCATTACTGGTTGTATTTTCCTACTTTTTGCATACCTGGTAATCACTGACTGGATGGCAGATATTGTGAATTTTACCTTGCTGGGTGGTGGGTATTTTTGTATTCCTATAAATATTCTTGAGCTTTGTTCTAGGATGCAGCTATCTGGAAACAGAAGGATCCTTTTGGGTCTTGCTTTTGAGGTGGGACCAGAGCCATGTTTTGTCTAGGGCTAATTATTGCCCAATACTGAGGCAAGACCCCTCTGAGTACTCTAACCAAAGTCCCGTGAATTACAAGGTTTTCAAGTCTCACAGCTGGTGGGAACAGACACTATTCCCAGCCTTGTGTGAACACTGAATACTGTTTCCTTTAATCTTTTCAGGTGTTCTTTCCCAGCCTTCGGTAGTTTCCTTACTTGTTCGCGCTGATCAAGATTCAGTTGAATATTCGATGGGAACCTTCTGCAGACATCTGGAGTTCTTTGTGAAGTTCTCTCCTCTCCAGTACTTGGTCCTATGAACTGTAGCTGCTGTTCACTCCCCAGACTCTTGGCTGTATCTCCTCAATTCAGTCTGCTGAGCTACACCTGGGTTCCTCCTGTGTTCTGCAGCCAAAAACTCTCTTCAGACAGTAAGTTGGGCAATCATAAGGCTCACCTCATTTGTTTCTTGTTTCTCAGGGATCAGTATCCCTCACTGCCTGATTGGCAGCTGTTAGTGTGTGAGTGGGGCTTATTGATTACAGCCTTCACTGTAAGATCATCTGCCTGGGCCATTTCATTGGGTTCACTGAGGTCAGTATGTTTAGGTCTTTTCTCTTGGGCTGGATGAATTTCCCCAAGAAGAATCTTCCTAGCTATTGTCTAGAGGGAATAAGCCTGGCTAACAGAGTTCTGGGAGGGTTGAGGGGCCCATCAATCAATATGTAAATATGATTCACTTTACCTCCTTGTTTTCACCATTAATACCCCACCCTCAATAATGGAATACCACAGCTGAGAACCATATTTTTGTTCTTTCCAGAGAATACACGTCTAGCCTTCTGTTAGGGAGATGGTGGAGAAGCCATGTGATTATTCAGAATAGGAGTAGGGAATCTTAGTATCTGTGGTACTTGACATTCAAAATAGCCCACAAAGGTCCTCACCTCCGGGTATGCATGTACTTGTTTAGTTCCCTTCCATAATGCATTAGGGATGACCTGTGTGACCAACAGAATATGGCAGAAGTGATGGTGTGACTCTGAATCTAGACCATAAACAGCAATGCAGCTTCCCCTTGGTCTCTTGGATCACTCACTCTGGTTGGGGAGCCAGGCTTCATGCTGCCAGGACACTCAAGCAGCTCTGGAGAGAGGCTTACATCAGAGGAACTAAGGTCTCCTGCCAACTTGTGAGCCTTGGAAGTGAGCTCTCTTGGAAGGTGATCTACCAGCTCCAGCCAAACCTTCAGGTGAATGCAGCCTCTGCTGGTATCTGACTGGATGTCAGGAAAGCTCCTGAACCACCCAGTCACGTCACTCCTGAATTCCTGACCCACACAAACAGTGAGAGATAACAGTTGCTGTTTTAAGCCACAAAGTTTGGGAGTGATTTCTTAATGCAGTATTGCATAACGAATACAGCATTTGACTTTCTAAAAATAGACTTTCAAGCAATCCTCTTCGTTTTACCGCCACCTTCAACTTCATTTACAGAGATAACTGGTACTGCCAATTCCTGAGCTTCTTGGGGAATTTTATAGTATAAACCGGTTGTTTTTTTGCCTCTCTCAATGTCTAGCCTAGGATTCAGATTTTTTAGGTATGCAAAGTCACTTAACTACTCATCAAAAAGCTTCACAGACTCCAAAGTTTTTTGCTGTTATCTCCTGTTCTCCCTGTCCTAGTTGGACAAAGAAGTTAAAAACTCTTTACTGCTGTTTTAGTGAAGCAGCAAAAGTAAATAAGGATGCTCAATCTGCCTCTTTATCTAAAAGACCTGTTTATCAAACATTTGAATCTTTGCCAGCATAACAGGTGAAAAACAGTATTTCAGTATGATTTTAATTTATATTTTTCATATTATGAGTATTCTTGAATCATCTTTTTATTTTTAAGAGTTATAGTATTTCTTTTTAGATAAATCATCTGTTCATTTTTTTTGCCTATTTTCCCACTAAATTGCTAGATTTTTTCCTTTTTTATAGAAGCTCTCTCTATTCAAGAAATCAGCTCTTTGTAATATGAGCTGCCAATATTTTTCAGTTAGTATGTCTTCTGACCGTTTATGGTGGTTTCTGCCACACAGTAGAGTTTTATCTTTATGTAGTTGACATCATCAATCTTTCCTTTTTTAATTTTAAGGTTTGGGTTTTTGTGTTTTTTTCTTTTGCTTCTAGGGTTTGTGTCACACTCGGAAAGGTCTTTCACACTCTGAGACTATTTTTTAAAATTCTTCCATGGTTTGTTCTAGTACTTTAATCATTTCATTTTATATATATCTAGCTCCAATCTGGCTAAAATTTATTTCAGTGCAGAGAATTGATTCAACTTCATTTTTTCCCAAATAGCTACCTACTCCAAATCCATTTACTGAATAATCCATCTTTTCCTCAGTGATCTGAAATGTTACCTTTATCATAAACTACATTTATTTATATACCTGGGTCTACTTACAGGTCTGGTAACTTGTTCCACTGATCTGTCTATTCATATGCCAGTAAGATAATGTTTTGTTATTGAAGTTTATGCCCTCCATTTATTTAAATGTTTAAATAAAACATTTAAAATAATGTTTTATTACTGAAATTTATGAAGGCAACTGTCTTCTGAAATCATGACTAAATGCAAACAATTCTGAAGCCCAAATAACTAATGAATGATAATATAGTTGGTTTCCTGGGACAGGTTTTAAACATTCAGATATAAGTTCAATATTCTATAAGTAAGAAAATCATAAGCACTCATGAACAAAACAAGAAGTATAAAGTTGTGTCCAATTAATTGATAGGTAGTAGAGTCCACTTTTCCCTTAAGAAAATTATAATCTAGTTAATTAAATGAGCTATAACCAGAGAATATAAGTTACTGGTTTCTGAACCGCATTCAGCAGTCACTGGTTTCTGCTCACTGGCTTTAAGAACAGTTTGTATCTAATATTCAACAAAATATTTTACATCAAAATAATTATCTTCTTACTTGTAACAAAAGCAGCTGGAGAAGATGATCATAGCAATTATGCAGACAGCCATAGAAATGAGCACAACCAGCCATCGAATGCTGCCGTCAAAAAATGGACCTGACAATGGAAGTAAACAATGAAGTAAACATATTATCTACCACATCTTAAAAGGAAAAAAATCATTTGTAGTGTTAAATTCTAGAAAGTTTGCTTATTGTTAAAACCAGAGAAAATATTTTACTGAGAATCATGATTACACTTTTCTCTGCTAACCTACCTATAACAACAGGGGGCAGTGTAGGTTGTAAATACTGGTTACATAAATTGGTCCGACAACATTCTATTGTCCGGCGTAACTGGGCTTTTGGTGAATCCTAGAGGAAAAGTATGACAAAATCAGAAATAGTTTGACATACTAAATTGATAATGAATTTTTAAAATATTCATAAAATACAATTCCTAAATCAGTGAGTGAAAAGGACCTGCAAATTTTAGGTGTAAAAAAAGATTACTGAAAAATTAGAACTCGTGCGGAAATAGTGTTTTGAAGACTGTAAAACAGTTTTTCTTAAAGAGAACATATGCATATGCTGGTGTATTAGAATACTAAAACTTTAACTTAATTACAGATAAAAGTTTCTAAGTACTTTTCAGCAAAACATTGGCATATTTTAATATATGACTATTCATTTGTTTTTAGTAAAATAGTAATTTAAAGTCATGAGATCTTTTACTAAAAAACACAGGTAAGACATTTTATTACAATGATAAACTAGTAGGGTAAATATGATCTCACAGTAGTACTGAGACTTAGATGCATGAGACTTAAGATCAGGCTACAATGTGGAGGAGGTCCTAGTGTAAAGACAGGTTAGGACAGGTAGTCTAGTATAGAAGATACTGTAGATTCTGCATATAACAGCTGTGTTGAAACTAATGAACCCAACGTTGAAACAAGCTGAAGAACATGTGGTAAGGATAAGGGCAAAACATAGAAACAATATTCCTGAGAGTTTTTTAGAGAACACCAACCAGATATGAGATGCGTCCCTAATAGATAAGAAATAAGCACAGAAAAAGACTGTAGTCACAGGAAGAGAATCAACAATTATGTGTGAAGTTTTGTTTGATTAATAGTACAATATTTGACAAGTTCTTAACTTGAATGATGACATTTCAGCACTGCCTGGGAGAACTGCCATTCTGGACCAAAACAGTAACAGAAAGGAATTGTTTGTCATTGTAAAAGTAGAAAGAACACAAGCAGAAATTGACTGTATTATTGTTAAATATCAGATGGTCAGAAAGGAAAAAACCTCAGTATAACCATGTATTACTTTAAAAAGGTGAATATGAGTCCATGACTTGAGATTCTATTGGGGAAGATGGGTCAAGAGTATTTGGAAACCTCCAAAAGCACAAGTTTTACATTTTAACTTTTCAACAATTTTTACTTCTAAATGATCATAGAGGGAAAGAGAGAGATGTTAGGAGTTACACAGGTGACTCTGAAATAATCTCAGATCTAGAGAAAACATATTAAGTATGGAATGAGAGTACACAAGTAAAGATGAATAAAGAAGTATGAAGCATACTTTCAGGGAGGCTAAGTTCAAAATGAGCTTAGCCTAGAGAAAGAGAAACTGTAAAGAAAAACCAAGAAAGGATTTCTTTGGCAGTGCTAGAAGAAAGACCACCAAGCCATGGATGTATTGCTGACAAAACAGCAGGGAACGGAGGACAAAGAAAATGCACAATCCTTCATCTTCTGTTTTGTTTCGGTCTTCTCTATCAAGGATGATTACAGGAATGAAGAAGGTAGACCAAACACCAGTAAGTGGGAATTGATATTCCAAATGTATGAAGAGATCCTACAGTGTTTCCATACTTTGTGTGAGTTCATATCTTCTGACCTCGGTGAATTATATCCCAGGAAGATGAGAGCACTTGTGAGAAGGCCGAAAGACAGGTATGTTTAAAGATTTTAGAAACAAGGATTGTTGGAAACTAGATAGCTAAATGTTACATTACTTTTCTTTAAAAAGGAAAGAAAGTAGACTGTGCCAACAACAGATTGGAGGGAGCATAGTGTTATGGAAAAAGCAAGGGCTTTGGAATCAAATAATTTAAATCTTAGCTTTGCCACTCTGTGACCCTGAGAAATGAACTTAACTTCTCTCTGGGCTTTAGTTTCCTCTGCTGCAAAATGGAGGATAAAAAAATACTGCCTTATAGGGTAACTGGGAGAAAATGAGGTACAATATACCAAGTACTCAGCATATTAAATGCAAATATTCAATAAAATAATTGTTTCCTCTTGTGAACTTGACACGGATCCCAGCCAAGATTGCAGAACAAACCAAAAATACTTATAAATCCCTAGAAGACTCAATGTGGCTTCACCAAGAATAAGCAACATCAGACTCACCTCACATCCTTCTTATGTAGGTTAACCGGGTAGGCTAATGTCAGGCGTGTCTAGATTACAAAATTGGATGACATAACCTTTCCTGGTCCTGCACTCCTGACTCCCATCCTCCACCCAAGTCCATGAGTATCTCCAGATTTATGGGGGCAATAAGAATGCCTGTGGGGGAAAAACTCACTTGGCATTCATTAATAGGAGATTCTAATTTAAATAAACTTATTTAGTGAGCTTGGGTAGGGAGCTACTGGGGGAGGAGGGAGTGGTACATGAGGAAGGAACTGAAGCCAAATTACAAGGAATGGCCGTGTGGTTTCTGAGAAATAATTCATCCTACAGGAAGAAACAGAATAAGCCAGATTTACCAACAGAGACTGGGAGGGAGAATCAAGGTCTGGGTAGAGCATGGGTGATTATCACTGAACCAGTTTTGTTCCAAACCTGGCAATACATGAAAGCGCTGGGAGGAAAAGGCTTAAGGCACAAGTGCAAGAGCTGTTCGCCTCAGGTTAGATGCTGGTAAATGGGCAGTGATATTTAGCAAGATACACAGAAGGTTAGGTAAGTGATGGTCAACATTTTTTGCTTGTGTAATTCCTAAAGGAATTCTGAAAAACAACTTATCTCCTCATATATTTTTAGGCTGATACCCAAAATTTTTTATCATAAATAGAATGTACTGATACTTTCTGGCTTATTGTACAAAACGACATTTAAAAAAAAAAATTACATCATTCTTAAATCTATTCAGTTGAATCTAAACATAGCACTTTGACACTCCACTATCATTATTTAAAAAAAAATAAATGAACAAATGCTTCTTTAACAACTGAAAATTTTATAGTGTACCTTTTCCTCCTTGAACTCCTATTTCCTTTCCACATCTCCCACAATAATTATGCCCTAATGTAATATATTTTGATGTATAATTCTCCATATCAAAAATAAATATGTATAAATATAAATTAATGTATTTCCTGTGACAATAATTCTTTAAGTCTTAAACAATGTATATATCATAATATTTATTAAAATACTAACATAAAAAATTTTATTGCAAAGGTATAAGATGGCTGGGACTTTAAAAAAAACTAGTTAATAAATTCATGGATAAATATTCCTTATTGCTAGAATGAGAAGGCTCAGCATTAATTTTATTCCTATTTTTCTTTTCTCTTTTTTTCGGGGGGGGGGGGTCAGTACTAAGACACTTTGTTCACAAAGTATAAACAAAGATAAACAAAAACATGATAATGAAAGGAGTTTGTTATACCATTGTCTTATAATTCTTTAAAGATCTTCCAATCATATGCTAAAACTCCCATAATGATCCTATTATCAAAAATTATTTTCAATCCAGCTTTGATGGCCTAGTGGTTAAAGTTCAGCATGCTCCGCTTTGGTGGCCAGGGTTCAGTTCCCAGGTACAGAACCACACCACTCGTCTGTCAGTAGCCATGCTGTGGCAGTTACTCACATACAAGAACTAGAAAGACTTACAACTAGGATACACAACGATGTACTGGGGCTTTGGGGAGGAAAAAATAAAAATAAAAATAAATTATTTTCAATGATCTAGCAATTTGGTTGAAAGCAAAAAACTGAAAAGCACTTGATATGCAAACATATTTGATGTCCCCACATCTCCCACACTGATAGTTAGATTTCAAATTATAACACTTTTTGGAAACTTGAGGTTTTACATTCCAGGCCTTTGATCTGCAAACTGTGAGAAGGGTGACTGTGAAAAGAGAGGAAGGAAAAGAGAAACTGCTTGAGAAGCTGTGTTCTCAGGCAGATCAATATTAAGCAATAGGACCTACGGAGGTTAGGATCTGTAAACTGATTCCCTTAAGACATGGGAATCTTGTCTTCCTTGTGTCACACAGTCTATGTGTACACAGGGATATGCATAACCCAGCTTAAAGACTGCTCAGTTACATCATCAATATGGTAAAAGCTACCATTTATTAAGCCTTTACTATGTGCCAATTGTGCTAAACTCCTTACACGTGTGCTATCTCATTTGATCCTTATGACGACTTTACAGATGAGAAAACAATATAAGAGAGTAAAGCTCCTTGCCCAAAGTTTCACAGTTAGTAGGAGGCAGCATATGGATTTGAACAGAGATTGTCAAGCTTAATAACTAACTTACATTGGTGAATTCAGTTTGGGATACTCCTAGTTTAGGGGGCCTGCAAGACGTTGGTTACTATTGCTGAGCTCAGTGCCCTAACCGTAGCTCTTTCTTCAATAATTATTAAGTGATTAAAAAGTGTATAGCATTTGTGGTTGATAAATATGCATACAGCATAAAACTGGAAGAAACAACCAAATTAGCATCCCTGCAAATCTTGACAAATTAGAGGAAAGGACTAATTCTAATATGAGGAAATTTAACATAGACAAGTATATGACAACTGTACAACAAAACTCATCCCATTCCCATCTAGTCATTTATGTCAAGAAACCAACAGCACCAGTGAAGAATGAAGAGATGCGGTTCCATAGGGGCGTGAGTGAGAGATGGGGTTTCAGCTGACAGAAAGCTAAGTTTCAAGAGTATGGCGTGACAATCAAACAGCTAACAGGAGATTTGGCTGTATTTAGAAAAAGGGAAAGGAGTTACCTACTCTCTGCTTTTTCTTCCACACTTAATTCTGCATATTACACTGGGAAACTGGAGAGTGAGTAACTCTAAAGCCGTTCATATATGGAGCAGTTGAGGTCACTGCAAACTATTATTTCCATTGGACAAAGAGTGGAGGGTATGGGGAGGAAAGCAGGACAAAAAAAACACCTTTCCTCACGAGATTTGTTCTCTATGGTCCAAAGAGGCAGAAAAGAAGAGAGACCTGGGGTCACGGGGAGGAAAAGCTTTCAAAGGATCAGGTCAGGCCATTGCTACAGATGAAACAGGTGGTATTGGGAAGTAATGAGCCCATCACTAGAAAGATGTAGCACACAGAAAATCGATGGGATGCAATATTTGTGTGTTGGGGGACAAACACGGGGGGGATTCCAAACATTAGCCAAGAGGTTAAAACATATAACCTTTAAGGTTTCTATTAATCCTGAGAATTTCTTAATAATCTGAATAATATACAAACAGTTCTATCGAGAGCTGTTTTTCAAAAACAGTGGAAGGCCCCCTGGGGCAAAATGACTATACAGGATTTTGAAAAGATTAGGTTTAAAACCCAGAGCTGTCGAGATGTTCGTAAACTCTTTATTACTGATGCTCTGATGCCTTTACTGTTGCTGTTAAAATAACTCCACGGAGATCTCCTTACGAGGACTTAACGTTTTTAAGTTGTCTCAGAGAGCCAAAGGTTATTGCCCATCACCTTCAAGTCTTTTCAGTCAATTTTATAATCCACAAATAAGTTTTACAGTCACGACAATTTAGAAACAGGATGATTTGTAAACGTAAAATAATCTGGAACTTCAATAACCACAATCATATTACTTGAAGAAAGAGGTAAACTTCCTCCAATATATTTGCTTACAAGAACATACAGTGATGTGCAGACCAGGCACGCTTCTCCTAGGGTAAGTCCACGCTTTTCATTTGGCCCCTCCCTTCCTCAGGTCATAGGCCTTAAATTAGATCTTACCTTGCACTGAAAATCAGATCCTTCATATTTCATACACCCTGAAGCTAATGTGGTTTCTCCCTGGTCATCTTCTTCTATGATAGCAAAGCAATGCCCATTAGTTCTAAAAGAAAAAAATCCCCAAAAAACATAAATTCACATCTGAAAGTACTAATTAAATCTCAGTTTGAATGTGACCAGGTACTGATGGCTTTTAGTACTCTTTGAATTAGAATTACATGCATATGTGTTTTATTGGCAAAACCTTATGGGTTTTATGGCAAACGAAAGTTGTCATATCTGAACTAAAACCTAAAGGTCCAATAAGAACCTGACGTCAGGTGGAAAAGGATTTCTGTTAAACAAGTTCTCCAAATATGAATTATTTTGTAACTTCTCTTTGCTAATCACAGTCATGTGATCACAGAAAGCTGATCTGTAAAGTTTACAATGTAAATAATCTTAGTGTTTTAAAATTATACTTTAAAATAACTGTCTTTTTTTATCCATAAGATTTTCAGTATTCATATACTGTACACAATAATAAATAAAAACAAACTTTCTATGAAACATAAACACAGACTCAATGACAAACAAAAGTATATTTGGGAAGAACAGACTGACTAAGACCCTGAGAAGCACTTTTAACTGAATGTGATAGGAAAAAAGGGAGAACTTTTGAAAAGCTAAATTTTCAAGACATTAACATAAATGTACTTGTATTTAATGAAATTTTATCACTTTAGTATTAGTATGCTGGAGTTTTCCCCTAACATATTCATTTAGACTTGAATGGGAGGAAGAAACTTCTACAAGCTTTTTTGTGCTCCTATTCCTATCACTAAGTGTCCTGCTTCTACTCAAGAGAATCTTGCAGAACTAATCATTTTCTGTAAAGACAAAATGTTAAGTGTGGGGCGAAATTCTGCTAAAATTGATGATTCAATTTTACTCTGGGTTGCTAAGTCACTAACAAACAGCACATGTATATCAGGCATGCCCTACAGACAAGAAATCACTTGGTGACAGTGGGGAGCACTCCCTACAAGACCCCCCAGTCTGTCACAATAAAGTCACCCACACCAAAGGACAAACAACAAATCTAAGATGGAAGGAACCATCATATAATTTCAAAATTTTACATGTATAATACTTTTTTGCTTTATATCTGGTCACATTCAAAGAGCAGACACTTATTAGGAAAGTACAAAACAAGATATTATTGCCTTTATGTCAGGGAGACAATTAACTGACTGATAAGACTGAGTTGTTCATGGAATTTTCTTTGGCTAGTAAGTCAATTCTTTAATGTCCCCAAAGGATAGGGGATAGAATTTATGTGTTGAATAGCTAACATAAAATTAAGTAGGAAAATTAAAATGGTTATATAAATCAGATTTGGACTGGGGAGTTCACTTGTAAAAAAATAACAAAATTAAGTAAATATCACAATATCATTCTTATATATCTATGAATTATTTCAACCAATTTAGAATTACAAAGTTTTGGGAGAATTTTCATGGTTTCCTTTTGGTAATCTCTAAGTTTTCTACAATGAGTATCAATAACTTTATGATAAAAAGATCATTAAATAAACTTAAAATGTTAGACAAATACCAGTTTCCTTTTATCTCCTTTAAAAAGCTCTATTACAATGTTACTCTAAGAAAGTAACCATCAATCACTTCACAGTAATAAATGTTCCTATACACAGAACAAGAAGCTTTTTGGCCCCTTGGAAAGAGACCATATAAAGTTAAAGAAACAAACCAAAAACTTAGACAATGTTAACAGTTCTTAAAATAGCATTAAATGCAACTCCTTCTCAGAACTTTAAGAAGGACTGCACAAAATACTTACATGCATGTATTATTAATAGCATCATCCGGGCAGTGTCCTGAGCAATAGCACTTTAAAAAAGGTAAGGTATCCTCTGGTGCTACGGTTACTCCATTTTCTGACTTTTTCTGGTCGGAGTCTGACTTCATCCCAGTACCATGGAGCATACTGTCTAGATTCTGTCCTGTATTCAAATATGAAATCTGTAAATAAACCATTTCTGAAAAGCTAATTCTTTCATTTCAATTTTCAATGAGAAGTTTCTAAGCTTTCTTATCACAGTAATTGCAGCTATGTTTCTTTCATTAAAAATAAACTTCATTCATACAATTAACATTTATAAATAACCTATTATGCACAGAAAATCTGTCCCAGGTATTGTGGGAAATATGGAGATGACTATGTGACAATTTTTGCATTTGCAAAAGACAAACAAGAGTGGCACAGGGCAGAATAGGGTCATACATACATGCAAGAAAGGTACAAAATGGGAAGTGATTTCAGGGAAGGCTGAGATTGTTTCCAATCATTAAAAAAATAGACAAATTATGGTTCTTTTCTTAAACTCTTTGGTTCAAAACTTGTGACTAGCTTAAAAAAATAAGTCCTTTATTTGTGCCTCTACATGGAAGTGGAGTTACTAAGCATCTTGCTTTGGACTTTAATTGCTTAAGTAAGGGAATTGTGAGAGCATGGGGACTAATCAAATTATCTGGTGCCCTTTAGCTCAAGGTCATTGGTTCAAATCCAGACTATGCTGCCAAAAACTGAAGGTTACCGTAAGGCAGTAGTTAGCTTATGGAAATAGAACTGCGTTCTTGCATTAGGGTCTAGCAGCCTCAAATGACAGATACTGTCGTATTTGGTACTAGATCTTCAGGCTGAAAGCAGAACAGAACCAAAAAAACATTTTAGTAATTCCTTCCTCCCTCTGAATCAGCTGAAATCACTAGGTTATTATTCCTTGTAGGGTTGATCTCCAGGGAATGAAAGGTAGAGCCAAACAGGTATGAAATATTAAGAGAATTGTATGTGTATTTCATCATAAATGTTAAATAAGTGGTTCAAGGCATAATGTGGACTTGACTTTAAATTTAGCCATACTGGTGAGACGAACTATTGAAAAGACAAAAACAAAACAAAACAAAACAACACATATACACACATTGAGAACAGGAAAAAAAAACATGCTGCTAAATAAGTTTTAGAGATTTCATGCCTTGAATTTTAATAATCTTCACTTAATTTTCTAAATTGCTACAAAACTTAAAGACCTCACTTATGTTAACATCAACTGGAAAAAAAAAAAGAGGGGGCAGGAAGGTACGCTGGCCTTCTGTCAGTTCCTAGAACATGCTAATCTCCTTCTACTCATAAGTCTTGTGTTTACAAAGCATAAAATTAGAAGGCCTGGGGTGGACTGGGGCTATAGATTATATTTCAAAACAAACACATGCAAAAAAATACTTAATAGCTTACATGTTTAAGTGTAACAACTCAGAAAAACACACAAATATATATATAAATACAGAGACAAATGGCTGAAAGATACAAGTGACTATAAATAGGCACATTTACACCACGCTCCTTTGTCATTAACGGCAATGTTTGGCATCAGTGATTTTACTAGATTTTTATTCCTGGCTAAATAATTTTTCCTACTTTTCCAGTAATCTTTTGGCTTCCTTTGTATAAAGCAGAGGAACTCCCGGACCCCCATCCTGAAGACAGAATGTCTACAATAGGAATCAGAAGGCAAAAGGGAGGTGAGCTGGAGAGACCAAAGGGTTATCACTGCATGTAGGAGGTAATCGGTAACAGAGTTTTCCTTAATCTGCAGAGCAGTGACTACTTAAGGTTGTTTCCACGTCTTCCTTCCTATGAATGGGAGTTTATATAGTGCTTTCTCCTTCATCACTGAATATTGGGTGTGTTGGGCATTGATAATTTCTCTTTCATCCATATACTGCTGGATCATGAAGAGGCACATCTGGACCTGGTGGAGAAGGCTTCACACTACCCAGAAGTCCTGGATTAGTAGCTGAGTGCACTAATTGGATGAAGCTCTGGGTTCCATGTCCCTTTGAGGAGGAATTGAATATTTCATATCAACATGAGCACTTTTAGTACATGCATGTGAGAAAGGGTATGAATGATGTTAGGTAGACAATTGTGGTGCCCTGCAACAGATACTGTTAGTTTTTCTTCTCCCCATTACCTTGCTGGCAACACACACACGCACACTTTTTTTGGTTTAAGTCTTTGCCCCTCCTCCATGTGATTCAGGGAAGCACAGCGCTACCCTTAGCAGGGACAATGTTTGTTTAATCCAACAATTTTAGTTCCATTCCCCTTGTCATTGTTCACACAAGAGCATATAATAAATTCTGGCCAATAAAATTAAAAGGAAGTCTGTTGGTGGGAAGAGGGACAGGAGAAATGCCTGGGGAAAGATTTCTTTACCAATTAGAAAGAGACATAAAAGACAACCACCCTTCTTCCACTGAATGTTGTGAACTCAAAGTTGCCACATCTGCCTGTGATCTCTAGCCCCTCGGCAGCCACATTATGTTCGTGAAGTGAGTGAACCTATGGCTAGTTGATATGTGAAGGACGGCACAGAAATAGAGAAAGAACTTGATGACCCAAGGAATTAACTAACTGGAGTCCCCCGACCTTCAGACTTCTGGTGTGAGATTACATTTTCCTTATTGTTTAAGCTATTTTGAATTGGTTTTTTTTTTTTTAATTACAGCTGAAAACATCTTAACTGATAGAAGAGATAAATCTCTTCCAGACCCTTTTAGTTGCCCAATGGATATCTATTTTTCCCATCTTCCTAGCTAACCAAACTCTGATTTTGTCTGGGGGAACAATGTGTCCAGCCCTTGGCAACAGATTTAGATTAGTATAAGCCAATTGTGACAATCCTATCTCCTAGTTTTCTAGAAGCCCTAGCAACTGTCTCAACAATACCAATTAAAACAAGATATAATCTGCTGGCAGGGGGTTAGTTTCTAGGGATACTTTTGCTTTCTTAATATAAGGTCCAGTTGAGGCCAGTTCTGACCCCTTCCCCATTTTTCCTTCCTCCAATGCAAATAACAGCCACTTTGTAACCATGGTGGACAAGCCAAGTACATTACAGAGATGTCAACCTTGACACTATTCAACTACTGAATGAACACCAGCAAACATCTACCATCTATGTAAAAAACAAATCTTTATTTAAGTCACTGTTTGTTGAGTAATCAGTTACTTAAAGCAAAAATCCATTTCTAAATTTGTGACCAAGTCAAAAACAAAGACTAAACATCTACTAGATGTTAGTATCAGATGACTCATTCCTCTGTTCCAATTTGAATAACTTTTTATCTCAATATAAAGCACTTAAATCTATATCATAACAGTTGATGCTCAAAAAATTCCTGTTTATATCTAGGATAAGTGTTATTATTTCTATTTTATAACAAGGAAACTAAGATAAAATTTACTTTCCCAAGAGACAATTAAGGATAAAGTTGTAGCTAAAGTCAAAAGTTATTTCCACTAACACCACTCTGCAATCCTTCTTAGTAATCTCTAAGAAATATCATTTTATGTACAATGGTTTTAGTTCTTTTAAGAGCAAATATTTTTATCTTATCATTTGAAGCAACTATCAAACCAATCCTTTTTGAAAGAAAACGTAAAAAACTTTGCTCTTTATCAGAGAAATATAACTCCTAATTAAACCATACAGGAAAAAGTTTATGTGGAAATACAGCCCGTCTGATCCTAAGGGTCATCACGATAACTTCCTGTTTGGGAGTTCCAAGCTGCGAACACGCAATAGTAAAATTACAATATTGGTCATAAATAAAACTTCGACTACTCTAAGAAGAAATTTTAGTATTCAGCACACACAAGTGTCATTTATCTTTCTGAAGCCTTTCAATGACAATAAAATGATTTTTAGAAATTATTTACATTTATTCCTTATTTAAGTATTTTAAAGGAGATAGAAATTTTGAAACTAAGTCTTGAGTACCTATTACCCTGTGTCTTAGGCACTAGGTCAGGTACTTTGTTTTATACTTTATCTCATTTAATCCTCACAAGACCTGATGTTGCATATTATAATGCCTATGTTATGGAAAAGAGAATAGGTTCAGAGAGACTGAGATTTTGCAAATACTTGAAAATGTTTCTACCACAGTCAAGCTCAAAAATTATTTGGCATGTGTTTGTTCTTTACTTAAAAGCTACACTGGCATACTGGGCCTAACTGTTCAAAAAGGGACATGAGTTGAAACAGCAGTTGTAGGGAAGAGTGTTTTTTTATATACAGAAATAAATTACTAAAAAAGATAAGATTGCTTAAATGAACACTGATTTACCTTGAACATGAGAAATGATGAACAGATAGGCTCCCAACAGTCTGATGTAAATATACAGCTGAGTCATTGTTTAATTTTAATGTTTTCTGTACACTGTCACCTTTAATAACTGGTCTTGTTATGTCACTAATTTAAATGACTTTTATTCAACGAGATTTCCTTGTAAAAGGTCTCAATCACTTGACGACGACTCCAACTTACACTGCTTTCTCCTGAAAGATAAAAATATTAAAAAGGTAATGAATATAACTGAATTCTGGAAAGTTTTCAAAAACTGAGAGAGGAAAACAAATGCTCAAGCATACCTTTAAACATGAAATACATTTAAAGATTAAAGCTATCTTTGTTAAAAAGAAAAAAGGCACTATAATTCAAAAGCTTAAAATAATTTAGTAATAGGTTGCTACCTCCCCTGACCTTAAATTAACCATATGTAAAACAAGACAAGTACACTAAATAATCTCAATAGTCTTTTCTGGCTGCTCTAAAATAATTATTTTGTCAACAAAATTTCTAAATAAAAATTCTAATTATATTAAGAATAAGGCAGGAAAAGTTGAATATAAAATACTAAGCTGTTCATCAATAATCTTCCAAAATTCTAGATGTGATAAAAACACCTTGAATCTTTCTAATAAATAATTTATTCTATACATAGAAGAGAAAGCCTACCTAGAAAATCACACATATTTAAATACGCAGTGTGCTTCATCATTAAAGCAAAAATAATAGAATTGTAACTTAAATAAATATTTTCCTAAAATATTGCAAATCTGACTTCATTAGGATAAAACTGAGTCTTTAATATGGATGATGTGAAAACATACCCTCTCCAATTAAGATTTGGCAATTATAAAACAGTTAAATAGGTAACAGAAAAAAAGGCTAGTTTGTACAAAGATGAATATAATTCTGTTTTTCCTCCCATCAAATTTTTCCTCCCATTCAGGCAATTTGATTTTATCGACTTCAGCCTGAACTATTCCTGAACGAAAAAGATCTTATTTATTTATGACACAATTACCCCTTGCATGATTTCTACCATAAATAACCCAAGCTTTCTATGTTATCTAGCTAAGAATTTTTCACTTTAACAAGCTCTCCAAAGGCACTTAAAGTATTGATGAAATAAGGTTTACAGTGAGACGTCATTTATATTATGCATTTTATATATACCTTAGTTCTAATATCTCTGCAATTTCTCATTTCTCTACTATAAAACTGAATTGCTTCTTATCTACATTAATGCTGAGAGAGTAAAATGGAAAGTCTAAAATAATTAAAGAATAAAATCTGTAATGTGACTTAACTGCATTTCTTGGGAAAACTCACTTCCTGAAATTAAACAATTGTGATTCCAGGGATACCAGATCCAGGTTTCAAATTCAAAAGAATTTTCCAGTATATTTCCAACCTTAATCTCTCTCCTTATTTCTGTCTGCCTATTAGATCTTCACTAAGATTACACTCCACCGGTCTACGGCAGACCCCCTAGACCTGTCTCCTCCTCCTCCACTTGCTGTCACGGAGAAAGGTGGCTCATCTCTCCAGTCAACCGTGCCAAAAAACCTGGCATCGTTTCTGCCTCGCTTACTAGCCCTCACTCCCTCTCTTTTCACTCATTTATTCATTCACTCACTTGTTCACCAAGAGCATTTTTTGAGCACACATTACGCACCGGTGTAGAACCGGCGCTAGAAACACCAACGTGGGCGCGACAGCTTCTGCGTCAAGGAGCTCAGTCTTGGGCAGGAGGCCGACTGCTGCGACTGGCTCCACCTCACAGGGTCGCCGTTCCTCCTTTAAAGCTGCTATGTGGCCTTGTCTCATTAGAGGTACCTAATGCAGCCTGCAGAAGCACCTAACACATCCTAATGCAACCAAGGCATCCTACAGAGCAGTCGATGAGACTCTCTAAGCACCTGCCACACCCACAGTCCCTTTCAGTGGAAAGAAGTATGTGTGACTCCTTCCACACAAACATCTGTGACTCTGCTACTCTGGGCACAAGTTCAAATCCTGAATCTGCCTTAAATAAGTAACCTAACCTCTCTGGATGAGTGTCCTCATTTGTAAAACTGGAATTAGATTATTAACTTACAATTATTTGGGGAACTGAATGAGATAATAGCTAATACATATCCACCTCTATGGCGCCAACGCATTTATAAATGCTTTGAATATATTAATTTATCTAATCATCACAACCACCTTACAAGATAGGTACAATTAATTTTACAGATGAGGAAACTGAAGCAAGTAGAGTTTAAAGAATTTGTCAAAGATCATGTAGCTGGTAAGTGGCAGAGCTATAATTCTAATCAAGGAGACCTGATTCCAGAGTCCATGTGTTAACTGCTACCCTATACTGCCCTGCTGGATATTTTATGTACATTATAAAGCATTTAGGAGAGCCTGGTACAGAGTAGGTGCTCAATAAAAGTTTCCCCCCTCATACATTTTTATAATACACTTGCCAACCAACCTGGCACAGGAAGTAACAGGTGCTATCCATGACAGTCCCAGGTGCAAGAAATTTTTATAGACCAGAACACCCGCAATAACTTGTCTGGAGAACAACTATCGGCCAAAGGAAGGCTAAAGGTAAAATGGCTTCAAGTGCCTCATTTGTAATCTAACAATAGAAACTCCCAATCTTTAAAAGAAAAATGTTAGGTTTTAGCTGACTACAAGCTCAATACACAACAGCACTTATGATAATTGCTAAGACAAGAAGGCAATATTATCAAGCATTGATAGAAGCACACTGCTATAATCAAAGAGGGTAACCATCTTACTTTATTCCACCTGGTCAGGCCTCTTAAACACTTTAGAGAAGAATGACAGGAATGCAAAGGATAGAGAAATGACTACGCTAGAGACACAACTGAAAGAACCAGGGGTCTTTGCTCACAGGGTACCAAACAACGTGTGAATGCACCTTTGTCACGGACATGACAGGCATGATGGAAACGAGCCCAGACTAATTAAATGATTCCTCAGATTCCTTCCAAGTCTGAGTCCTGAGTGAACAGTGTTCTTACCATTGAATATTATTTCCTAAATATTTATTAAGTGCCTATTATATGCGTGATTCTGTATTAGAGAATAAAGGGATGAGAGCAAAACAATCTAGCCTTCATGGAGTTCAGTTATTAAACAAGATAATTAACATATTCAGACATTGAACAAGACAATACAAATGATATGTCACGATAAGTAACTGATGAACTTATTTGTGGTAAATGCAAAGAAAGAAAAGTGTTGGGTCCTGGAGGGACATGGGGTATTGACCTAATTTAATCTAGATGGAGAAGTCAGGGGAAGCAATGCTGAAAAGTGACATTTAAGTTGAGATCTGAAAAATAAGAGTTAGCCAGGTAAAGAAGGGGGGGGGTAGCGGGGGGGAGTCCTAGGCATAAGGAACAGCCTGTGCAAAGATCATGAAGCAAAGAAGATCTAGGAAAGAACAATGTTTCTGAAATGCTGAGAATAAAGGGTAGTGTTTTGGGAGATGAGGTTGAAAAGACAGAAAAGACAAGGACCAGGTCAAGCAAGATCATATGAAGGATTTGGGATTTAAATCTAAGTGGGACGGGAAGGCAATTATCTCGTTTCTATGTAATGGGCTGGAGGCGACAAAAGAAGAAGCAAACAGACCAGTGAGAAGGATACTGCAGTAGTTCAGGAGAGGGACAATGGTGGTTAAGACTAGGGAGGTGGTGGTGCATTGGATGGATTCAAGATATACTTCACAAATAGACTCAATGGCTTGGTAATGGATTGGATGTGCGGGTATGGGAGAGTGAGGCATCAAAGAAGATCTCTACGTTTCTGGCATGAGCAACTACTGAAATGGGGAGAAGTGGATTTTGAAAGTAGTGAAGAGAAGAGATCAAGGGTTCAATTTTAGACATTTGAGATTATCCAAAGGGAATGTCTAATGGGCATTTGGTTCTGAAGCTTAAAGGAAACATTTGGGACTGAAGATATAAATCTGTTATGTCAACAGCATAGAGATATTTAAAGCTATGGCTCTGTATGGGATGGCCTTCTAATAATGAAAAGAGAAGATGGAGCCCCAGAACACCAACATTCACTTAAAAATTGGATTAATAAAAGCAATCACCCCACATATATTTATTTGGCATTCACTGATAAAATAAGTTCATGGTCCAGGATCTGTCACGTACAATATTAATGTAGTATAAGGTATTACCACAGCTGGAATATAAACTACCATTCACAAGTGATATTTTTTCACAGTTAAAAAAAATCTACCAAAAGACCATTGTAGTGGACTTAATGACTGGACTAAATGACTCACTTCTAGCTTTGCGCAGTGGCAATATCACAGCTGAGGTTTATCTGAGGCACAATTATTGCTAATTAAATGACTCACATCTAACAAACAAAATAAGATGGAAACAACAGAGTGTGACTTCTGAGACAAGATCATAAAAGACACTTCAGATTCCTCGTGGCTTTGTCTTAAAACACTCCCTCTGAGGGAAGCTAGCCGCCATGTCACAAGGACACTCACGCAGCCATACAGAGGCCCGTGTGGTAAGGACCAAGGCCTCCGCCAATCGCCATCTGAGTGAGCACCCTGGACATGGATCCGGCAGCCCCAGGGAAGCTTTCAGGCGACTGCAGCTTCACTGACATCTTAACCACAACTCATGAGGCTCTAACCTAGAACCACCTAGCTAAGCTCCTGGTGGGGCTCAGAAAATGTGTGAGATGATAAATGTTGGTTCTTTCAAGCGGCTAAGGTTTGGGGTAATTTGTTGGGCAGCAATAGACAACATTCATTGTTATAACACAGTCCTTATGAAAAATTTGCTGAAATAAAAAAGCCTAATCACTGTAAGTTATTGATTGCACAGTCAACCAAAACACAGAGTCTGAAAAGCACAGTCTAGGCAGAGTACAACAATAAAAGTATAAGATAAATAGTCACAACGCCCAAAGAACTAACTGGATAGTGTAACTAACGTCTTTCCTTCAAAGGGGTAAACAAAAGTATTCTTTTTGTTTTTAAATTATCTCAACAGGTAGGGCCCATTTTTTGTGGGGGAAAGACTGTTCCTAGCTCTACACTATACACTGTTACATCTGCCATTTTGGAGTATGGATTCCATGAGGATGACATCAGTTTTGTGTTCCAGGTAAAAGAACTTTTCTATAAAAGCCTGGCAAATTTAAGAAAGTGAATTCTGATGTCAGTCTACTGGTTTGAATATCAGCTCTAGTATTAATTTTGCTATGTAATTTGGGGGAAGTTACTCAAGCTGTCTAGGTCTCAGTTCCCTTAGCCACAAAATGGGAATAATATTACTAATCCAGATGAGTTAGGACCTTGCACCTCAGTATTAAACATTCAATAAATAATAAATGTCAGTTGCCAATGTTATTAATAATATAAATACTGATGCCTCTCCCTTTACTAGTCCCATATTAACTGTTTCTATAATCATGATAGAGCAAAACAGTAACTTTATTTTGCAACCATTCTTCAAACTATTTTATAATTCTAACATCTGAAAAATATATTCAAAAAATTCCTAGAATAAATCAGAATTTTTATATTAAAATTAACAATATCTAATCTTGCAGTGTTAAGGATATAAGAAAATGCAGACATTTGAAATGTTGCATGATCAAAATTTTAAAATGATGCTGGTATTTAAAAGCTATTATTAACTAGTTCAAATAGGCACCTAAATAAGTTTACTTTCCTTTGCTATATACACAGACTGGTGCAGCTTCTCTTTCAGGAAAACAACACTAAGGCAAAATGACTCACTAAAATATAAATAATTTCTTTTTAAATAAAAAATCTTAAAGCTTCACAAACAGCAAGATAGATGAACCAATCGTTCAAGTAGAATAAAAAAACAGGAAAAGGCTGAAGTCAGCTGAAAAAACAGACTAAGGTCATTCTTTCCTCTTCCCGTTTAGCCCCCCGCCCTTAATTTTTACTTTCTAGTAGTGAGGTTTGGGAATTTTCAAAAAGCTGGCCAGCTGCCAATTCCATAAAGTAGTAAGGAGAAACTCCCCCCTTCTAGGGGTCCCTCCCCCTCGGCAGCTCCAGGCGCCTGGTCTGACAAGCTTTCTGAGAAGGACTAGACTCACTTGCAGACTTTCTGGCTCCAGAGCCATTGTTTGCATGGCTGCTTTGCTCCTTATCCAGAGCTTGGATTAGCATAAGAACATTGTCTTTTCCCTTAACAAGCAACTCATCCATTCGTTCTCCATTTCTAACCTCCACCCCCATCAATCCCCAAGCTAATATACACACATACAACTGGAGCAACACCATTCATGGTTATTTTTATATCAGTGTAAAAAACAATCTCACCCAAATCTAAACATAAACCCTTCAGAAAATAACATGCTTAAATAAATAGTTTTGTGAGTGTAGCTGTGGTGATACACAGGAATCTCACCATAAGCCTGCCTTGGAGTCCCTGCTGTGAGAACTTGTGATGGGTGAGACATTCATAATGAGGTCTTTTGGAAAGTCTGAAAAAGGAGCAAAGAGAACCAACCAGCTAGCTCAATTCTGACCTACTGTAGGACAGGGAGTTCCACTTTATAAAGACTTTTCTAACCGCCATGTCTTCATCACCTTGAGGTCACTAATTTCATCACCCCTGAAATTACTTTCTGACTAGACCTTACCTTTCCCCAATGCTCAATTATTTATTCAAAAATTTATTCAAAATTATTTATTCACTTTCCTTCTGTGTCAAGAGACTATTCTCCCCAACACAAGTATAAATTCTTCCAGGAACAGACAGGCAAGGCAAATTAGTATAGCATTACATACATAGTTGATGCATTAATGTTTTATACCCCTCACTAGGGGCCTCAATATTAGATGCACAATAAATGCCTTTTGGTTTATGAAGTATTTTAAAAAACAGGAGATAACCTATTTTCAAAACACCATTCAACTTTGTACTACAAATTCCCTAACCTAGTTTCTCCAAAGCTTTTTGTTTAATTGTGTTAAACAATACAATTATTATTATTGTAATGTTATTCTTCTGTCTCTCTTCTGGAATAGATACAAATGACCAAAAAACACGTGAAGTGCATCAGTGGTTGCAGAAATGCCTAGGAGGGAACAGAGTTTGGTCATTCCTATATGTGTATTTGGGCAATGGTAAACAAGACTGCCTGTGTCTCTGCACAGTATTTTTATCGAGATAATATCAATATAATGTGGTAGTGAAGAGTTCAGGGCCTAGCATAAGACAGATCTAGGTCTTCCATGCAGATTTAATGAGAGAAACTCATATACAGAAACTCATAATGGCAACTTTATGTTAACACATCACCGTCTTTATAATTTGCAAATGAGTTTTACATGCATTATACCATCTGTATGACCCCTGCAGTAAGTCAAATTATTCCTTCTTTTACAGAGAAAAGACAGCTTCAGGGAGTTCAACAACTTGCTGAATTTCATATAGCTAGTAACCTGAAGGACAAACTAAAACCCAGGTCTTCTAACCTCAAGTGCAGTGTTTTATACAGTAGGTTACATAAATAAGTACATCAAAAGGGAAACAGGAAGTTCTTTTTTATTGAGCCACATACAATTTTATTTGATCTTCACCAACTCTGCAAGGAAAAAGTGACGCTCAGCAAAGTTAAGAAATTTGCCCAAGTTCACACAAAGTAAGTGGCAAGTCTGCTGCTGACAAAGCCCAAATTCCACTTGTTACTGCATAGTCAGGAGCTGGTAGGTAACGAGAAAAAAACAGAAATTTCTGTGCCCCTTATTATACTATTGCTTTTCAGAAAAAAAACAAACAAACTAATCTGCTTTGTGATGCTGAACTGGGACACTGCTAACATGTCTTTCACCAGCCGGCTCCCTGATAAGGGGAACTAGAGAAAGCTGAAGGAGGGGAGAAGGGACTTCCTTCTTCCTGATTTTGTTTGCTGTTCCTGTCAGAGTCACCTGAACAACACCCTTTGCCCTGCCAGCAGCAGCAGGTTCCAGTTTCTAGCTTCCTTCCACACTCCTAGAACCAGTCCCAAGGCCCCCATTCAGACCCAGTGGTGCCTACACCCCAGGATTTGAGTGTCAGCTCCTCAAGACCCCTGCTCTGAGCTCCTTAGGTGCCAGCAGCAGCCAGGCTCTGAGCTCCCTCCACAGAGGGCTGGGTCACACTTTCTCCAAGCTTCTAGGTTCTGAAACCTCAACTTCTTGGCGGTGGTATCTGCTTCCCACAATCACGATTTCTGCTTAATCCCAGTGTTCCTTTAACTTTTCCAATCCTCTAATACCTGTGTAGTGAAAACTATACTAAATTCTCTCTGTTCAAATAACCAGTGTGGTTTCAGCTTTCCTGGCTGGGCCCTCCTGATTGATACAAATACTTTCAGAAAATAGATCTCAGAGAGTAACAGACTGACTATACAAACACACCACACACATATTTTTATATATATTCATCTCACCACAGAGGAACCAACGATATGTCTTAAATTTCCTAAATGCTTATACAGTGTGTTAAAATATATGTTCAGAGAGTATTCTAAGATATTCTGACTTCAGAAATGAATTCTTCTAGCCTCAGAACATTTCAATTTCACTCTTCCTTACCATAAACTTTAACCTATTAAAGTTAGAAATTTGTTCAAGATTATTATGACTTTCTAGTCTAACCTATGTGACCCAAGTCAAAACGCCTGAAAGAGTACCAAAATTTGGTTATCAAAACAAATTTCTCTTTTCCTTAAGTAATTCTACATTTAACCAAAGACTTTCTGGGTTAACTCAGCAAATCTCTGTGGCCAAAACTTTAATTCAAATGCTAAACCCATCTTTAAGGAGAATATATCTAACTTCCAGAACTAGAAAAAAAAAATCAAAGCAGAACTTCAAAAACAACAAAAAACAGGTGGCATAGTGGTTAAGTTTGCATGCTCCGCTTCAGCAGCCAGGGGATTAGCATAAGGGGTTTGTGGGTTCAGATTCCTGGTGTGGACCTACACACTGCTTATCAAGCCATGCTGTGGCAGATGTCCCACATATAAAGTAGAGGAAGATGGGCACAGATGTTAGCTTAGGGCCAGTCTTCCTCAGCAAAACAACAACAACAAAAACAAACCTATATTTCACTCGGGAAACCAAATGAAAATGTATCTGTATTTATGTCCTCAATATGAAAGAACACCCTTTCAAAAACAGTCAAAATTTTTGCAAGTTTGTCTTCCTCTAAGAAGGTCTGGAAATACGCAGATGACTTTTTGGTTGGCACAATGACCGGGGTGTGACAGGACATACAGTGACCAGGGACCAAAACAGAAAATGCAATGCAATGTGCAGGGACAATCCCTCAAAACAGAGAACTGTCTCGACCAAATGCCAGTAGTGCTCTCCCTGTTGAGAAATACGGCTCCTTGCCTAGGACGACCCGACTGTCAGATTCCATTAGGACCTGAAGGCTCCTCTCTGCCTCCAGATGTTCAAGAAGCAATGCCATTAGGCCTCTAAAAAGAAAAATCAGCTTGATCAAACTAATGTCTGGATGCAGTTTTACTTTTACTTTACTTTTCTTTCTTTTTACTTGACCACTTTAAAAAGGAATCATATTCTTGCTGTGTTAACCATAGTGCTAGCACAATGCAAAAGCCACTTAAAAAGAAAAAAACCAACCATTTCTCCTCACTTTTTTCTCTACTTACAATTTTTAGAAATCCAGAGTGCACAGGTTTCTCTGAAGCTCCAGGAGCAGAGGCTCTGTCCTAGGTTAAGTCAATCAGCATGTTCTACCCTTTATGCCACAAAGAAAAGTTCAGAGGTGGCTGGTCTAACAGTCTCAAGACTTTAGCTGGGCCTGCAGAAACAAAGTCACTCTTTCAGACTGAATACGAACAAGAAAATAGCAGCCCAAGAGGCTGCTGGCAGCAATGCTGGGACCAAGGGGGACCAGAAGGCAGAGCCAGGAGACTATAAGAAGCCCAGTCCTTGGAGCCATCAGCTGCCCAAGCAACTTTGCCTGAAGCCTCAACTACTTAGGGACTTTCCAGTTAACAGCCAGTAAATTCCCTTTATTTTTTAGGTCAGAGAATCCGTTTTTCTGTTACAACCAAAAACATTCTAGCTGATAGGAAGATTAAAGGGAAAGGCACACGAGTATTTTGGGTTAGAGTAGTATAAAATTAGTAATTCTGAATAAAGTCAAATATCTTAGAAAAGATACTTCATACATATGCAAAAAAATGATAGACTGGTATAAAAAAGAGTTACTTTTAAGACAGCTCAAATAGTATAAAAACTTACTTAGTAATGTGACCAGCCGCTATAATACTTTATTACTTCTGGCCTTTCTCCTCTTAACCCCCCCAAATCTGCTAGACCTTCAGTCTTTCTCATCTCAGCTAACAGCCTTTCTACTCTTCCAGTTTTCTAGGCCTAAAATCTTGGTGTCATTCTTGACCACCCCTTCCTTCTTTCTCATATTCCATATCCTATCTGTTAGCAAATCCTATTGGTTCTACTTTCAAAATATATCAAGAACCCATGCACTTCTCACTACCTCCACTGCTATCTCTCTGGTCCAAGCGACAAACATCTTTTGCCTGGATTAATCCAACAGCCTCCTAACTGGTCTCCCTGCTTCTACCTTTGTCCACCTACAATATATTCTCAACACAGCAAAGTAGTGATACAAAGCATAGTAGATCACATCACTCCTCTGCTCAAAAGCCTTCAATGGCTCCCCACCTCACTCAGAGTAAAAGCTGAAATCTACTACAATGGCCCACAAGACTCCAACTCCTTCACTCCAGCCGCACTGGCCTCCTTGTTCCTTAACATGCAGACACGGCGCTGCTGCAGGGTCTTTGCATGCGCAGGTCCCTCTGCTTACAACATTCCTCCCCAAGATGTCTGTATGACTTGCTACCTTACCTCTTCCAAGGTACTCAACATATCCCTTATATTACTCAAATATCCCTTTCTTATTTACAGTGTTCTCGCTCACCCTATTTAAACTGTAATCTCATCCCCATCCCTGGCACTCCTAGCCTCCTTCCGTGATATTTTTTTTTCTTTTTTAGCACTTGTCATCCTGTAACTTGATATATAATTTATTATTTATTTTGTTTACTGCCTGCCACCTGCTCCAGAATGTATGCTCCATAAGGGCAGGGGTGTTAGTTTATTTTTTTACTCTGTACTTCTAACACCTAGAACAGTGCTTGGCACATAGTTGGTACTAAATAAATATTTGCTGAGGGAATGACTGAATATGGCAGAAGGAATTAAAACGTCACACCAATTCCTTTTACATTCATATACAAACGAGACGATCCCAAAAGGGCTGCGCTGTGGATAAACCATTCCATTTCCTGATCTCAGCACAACTGAAATGATACAAAAACCACACCACTTCCTTTTACTAACTACGAGTCCTGACTTGTGTCAAGATCCAGTGAGGAAAATTTTCCACTGTTTTCACTGTATATACTCAAGTTTGAGAAGTAAATTAAATGATCTTAAGAAAGGCTTGTATAAGTAAACATCACTTCCCAAGATCTAAAATACTGCTTAAGGCAAACAATGGTGTGCGTTACACTCTGACAGTACCACATAGTTATAGCAAGTTAAATAATTGTGGAAATAATCACAGACAAAAAGAAAAGACAGTTCCTTCTTTGGTACAAACAATGTGTCTGACAAAGGGAACTTCAAAGCACCATCTAAACTCAACTGCAGTCTTTCACTAAGCAGACACAGTCAGGGTTCAAAGGTAATGTTTATATGTAAATTAAGTCACCAAAGGCCCTGAATAAGACCAGAGAGTGTTAAGATCAGATCATTAAAAATTCTTCCATGACAAGCATGAACCACAAACCACGGGAAACACAACCTTGCAAACCTGTAGGTCTAAGAAAGAACACCCTCAAGATGACAAATTCAGCTTATTAATGTGAATCACTTGGAAATCCAGGAAGAGTTTTCCCCCTTGTGAATGAAACATCTACATTTTATTTTCTTTACTCTTCAGCACATCTCATCAGGTTAAAATGTGCTGGTTTAGAGTGTTTTCACGAAGTTCTGTGGCATGGGATGGACTGGACATTCAACTGTCCTTTTTTTCCTTTTAGTATCTTTCTTTCAGCTCTGAGATATCCAGTTTAAATACTTATCAACTTATATTTTTATTTTAAAGAAAAGATTGTAAGTAACATCATCTTAGAGTCAGGAGACCTAGGATTCAGTTCAAATTCTGCCTTAACTGGCTAGCCCATCTCGGCCAACTCACTTCCCTCTCTGGGCCTTAGTGTCCTCATATGTAAAATAAATGAATCCATGAAGTCTGCCACCTCTCATATCCTGTGAGTCTTTGAACTACACTCACTGAATACAGCACTTCAAAGACTCCACCTAACAATCACCTAGGTGCTGAGTAAAGCAGGGCAAATACCACTGAAGCGCCACCTTCTTCCTCTAAGGTAACCACTATGCTGAATGTGGTATTCAATGCTCATGTCCTTAAATGCTTTTACTATATGTGGTACGTATCCAAAACAATACAAAGCGTTGCTTTGCATACTGTTAAATTTTCTATAGATACATAAAAATTGTATTGTTCGATGTGTATTTTTATAATTTGCTTATTTTTCACTCAACATTGTGAGTGATTTCCATGATGGATACATATAGTTTCTTTTAATTCATTTTCTTTGTTATATAGTGCTCCATCCTATGAATATCTTACAGCTGGATTTATCCATTCTCCTATTGATGGACATTTTAGGTTGTTTCCATATTTTGGTATTATAATTAATTGCCGCAATAAAACTTGAATAGATGCTTTTGTTGTTGCTGTTGTCTGGGCAAATAAATCTGGAGTATAGATTCCCAGAAGTGAGATTCTGAGTCTAATGGTAGTTTTGGTAGATATTTTGGTAACCCCCATTGGGATTGTACCATTTTGCACTTCCAAATGCACAACACTGATAAAAGGACAATTTTTAAATACTCCTGAAGGACAAAGAATAAACTTTAACACATGGAAAGATATACTGCATTATGTATAGAAAGCCTCAATATCATGTATGTCAATTCTTCCTAAGTTAATTATAAATTTAATGATACTCTTTATCACATTAAAGTTCCCTTCTGTTCTTAGTTTGCCAAGAGTTTTCATCATAAATGGGGCTGAATTTCATCAAGTGCTTTATCTCCACCTATTGACATGATCACAGTGTTTTCCTCCTTCAATGTGTTAATGGATAAATTAATTACTAATAATCCAAATTAAGAGCTTTCTTGAAGAGTAAACCATTTGTGGTGGTTTTTAAAAATGTCCACAAATTCTTTCATATTCCTCTCTTTAAGAGGTGGAACCTAATTACTTTTGAGTGTGGACTAGACTGAGTGACTCCCTTCTAACAAACAGAATAAAGTGAAAGTGGCCGAGTATGACTTCTGAGGCTAGGTCTTAAAAGGCAATACCACTTTCTCTTGGCTCTCTTTCTTGGATCGTGCACTCTGGAGAAAGCCAGCTACCATGGTGTTGAGGACATTCAAGGAATCTATGGAGAGGCCCACGGGGTGAGGAACTGAGGCCTCCTGCCAACAGCCATGAGAGTGTGCCATCTTGGAAGTGGGTCCTCCCTCCATCAAGCTTTCAGAGAAATGCAGCCCCTGCTGACATCCTAACTACAGTCTCATGAGATATCCTGAGCCAAAACCACTCAGTAAACTGCTCCTGAATTGCTGTAAATTAATTTAAGTTTTTGTTGTTTTAAGTCCCTAAGTTTTGGAATAAACTATTATTATGCAGCAATAATTAACACACTACCCTTGGATTCCCAGGATAAATTCAATTTTGTCATCACTGAATAATAAATAATTTAGTCTCTGTCCCTGGTTCCCAGGAGAGAATCTCTAAATTGTTGGAATTTCCTGGATAACAGGAGTGTCTTTGTTATTTATGAGCCTCATTGGTCATACCTGAGATTATGCTAATAGATGACTCAGGATGGAGTCTGGTCATCAGAAAGACCAACCATGTGATTAGAGGGCTGGGGCTTAGAGCCAGCCAGACCTTCTAGGAGGGGATAGGGCTGAAGACTGAGTTCAATTACATGGCCAATTATTCAATCATGCCTACATGATGAAACTCCAACAAAAACTCTGTACACCACGGCTCAGATAAGATGCCTAGCTGGTGAACGTATCAGTGTGCTGGCAGGATGACACATCTGATTCTAGGGAGAGAGGGCATGGAAGCTCCATATTTGGAACCCTCCCAAACTTCACCCTACTTGTCTCTTTCACTTGGCTGGTCTCAATCTTACCCTTTATAATAAAACTGTCATTGTAAGTATACCACTTTCTTGAGTTCTGTGAGTCATTTTAGTGAACTGTCAAATCTGAGGGGGGTTGTGGGAATCCTTCCAGATTTGCAGTCAGTCAGTCAGTCAGAAGTGCAAGTGGCCTAGGGACCTCCGAATGTGTGACTGGTGTCTCACGTGAGGGCAGTCTTGTTGGGGACCGTGCCCTTAAACCTGTGGAGTCTGACACTAACTATGGGTAGGTTGTGTCAGAATTGTATTGCAGTGTTGTAGACATGATTTTCTTTAAATACACTACTGTTGTTTTGCTAATATTTTATTAGGTTTTGCATCTATGTTCATAAGTAAGACTGGCCTATAATTTTTTCTCATATCATCTATTTCTGGTTTTGGTATCAAGGGTATATACTACATATAAAATAAGCTGAGGCACTTTCCTTATTTTGCTATTCTCTGCAATAGTCTGCGTAAATTTAGACATATCTACCGGCTGAATAGGTTGAGAGAACTCACCTTTAAAATCGTCTGGGCCAAAGGCTTATCTGTGAGTGTATTGGAGGGGGCAAATCTTTCACTACAAATTAAATTTCTCTAATAATTACAGAAACATCCAGGTTTTCTACTGGGTCAGAGTCAATCTTATTAGGTCACATATTTTTAGAAAATTGCTGTTTTATTTAAACTGTAAAATTTATCAGCATAAAGTTATTCAAGGTATTCTTTTATTTAAAAAAAAAATCTCTTCAGAGCCAGCCCAGTGGTGTAGTGGTTAAGTTCGCGTGCTCCACTTTGGCAGGGTTTGCGGGTTTGGAGCCTGGGCACAGACCTATACATTGCTCATCAAGCCAGGCTGTGGCGGCATCCCATAAACAAAATAGAGGAAAAGGAGCACAGATGTTAGCTCAGGGCTAATCTTCCTCAACAAAAAGAGGAAGACTGGCAACAGGTGTTAGCTCAGGGCCACTCTTCCTCATCAAAAAAATAAAAATAAAAAAAATTTAAAAAGTCTCCTCTGTATCTGAAATTATGTCCCCCTTTACAATCCCAACACATTTGTGCTGAGTTTTCCTTGATCAATTGTTCATATTGTTTATTTTATCAGCCTTTTCAAGAAATCAACTTTCAGCTTTGTTAACCCTCTCCACTGTATCTTAAAAAATTTTTTTTCATTCATTTCAAACCCCAATTCTATCACTCATTACTAGAAGCTTGGATAAGTTTCTCTCTGTGCCTCAGTTTTCTCATCTGTAAAGTGGGAATAATCACAGCACCTACCTCTCAGGGTTGTAAAGATGAAACGAGATAATCTTTGTAAAGCACAAGCAACAGTGCTTGGTACAAAGTGAGTGCTCCACAAGTGTTAGCTTTTATCTTTATCATCTACTTTACCTCACTTGAATTTATTCTGCTGTTCGTTTCTTAATTAAATTAGATGCTTAGCACATATTTTTAATTTTTTAATGTGAGTACATAAGGCTTCAATGTGTCACACAAGTTTTAATATGTCCTAATTTGTGTGTGTGTGTGAGGAAGACCAGCCCTGAGCTAACAAACGTTGCCAATCCTCCTCCTTTTTTTTTTTTGGCTGAGGAAGACTGGCCCTGGGCTAACATCTGTCGCCAATCCTCCTCTGTTTGCTGAGGAAGACTGGGCCTGGGCTAACATCTGTGCCCATCTTCCTCTACTTTATATGGGACACTGCCACGGCGTGCCTTGACAAGCAGTCCATCTGTCCGTGCCCAGGATCTGAACCTGTGAAACCTTGGGCTGCTGAAGCGCAGCGCGTGAACTTAACTGCTAAGCCACCAGGCCAGCCCCCAGGATGCTTCCTCTTTTAAGGCTTATTTAGTCAGGTGATTTTTTAACTTATCTTGCAACATGTGTAATCTCCATTTTCTAGCACATTACTAATCCAAAGCAATAAATGAAAGGAATAAAAATATTACTATCTTAACAGAAATATAATTGGGGAGTTAAGCCAACTACAAAATCACACAATATACTCTAATAACTCTTTATAAGTATACTGACATCTAAAAGTGCATCTCCAACCCTTACAGCTATAGCCAGTTACTACTAACCCAACAATCTCTATCCAAGTACTAGCTCAAATACTTCGCTCCTATAATCACCACCCTCTGGTGGTGTCCAGATGTCAAAGAAAAGAAATTTAGATCCAAGTCATGAAATAGGGAACTTGAGAACATGTAAATATACTCCAAAGCTCTATTCCCAAAATATTTCTGGCTTATTCCATATTTTGAATTATCTTCGCACTGTTTATTAGCTTTTTCTTATAATGCTGTTTTTTTTATACTATGAAATAAGAAATCTAACATGTTCTACATACTTTACATATATTAACTCATTTAATCCTCATACTAACTTTATAAGTATTCTCATTATGCATAATTTTATGAGAATAAATCTGAAAATCAAGAAGCAGTGCAGGATTTTTTAATAAAGATATTAGCTACCAACATTAACTCAAGAAAGAGTAGAATACATAAAGAGATCAATAACCTGACTGTAAAGTGGAAGTTAGTGAGATCGAAATGGGTGGAGGGGAAGGTGGTGAGGAGGGCAATGGGGTGGGAGGGGAGTGGAGGAGGACTTAGGCTTTGGTGTATACTGCCCCAAATTTTATATAACAAGAACTTATTCGTGTCTTGCTTACAATTCATTTAAAGAAAACTCAGCAATCAGAGGGAAGGCTAAGCGTAAAATCAGAACAGGTGGCTTTACTTAGGCAGAACTAATAGAAGACACTGGGTGACAGTGGACACCCAGAACACCTAGTGGTATCAGTGAAGGAGAAGAAACTCACAGATGCCAAAATGAAGGAGCCGTCAGACTGGATACTGATCCAAGATTTCACCCGAAAAGGCATTGCTGTAGCATTCAAAGAGGTTACTACCAGCATGACAACAAGTATGTCAGCGTGAAGAAAGAGAGCATCCCTGGGGTTTCTATGGTGCTGGAAGCAGACATGCTTTTCTTACAAGGAACTCAAACATGAAGAGCTATGTGAGAACCACTGAAGAGGGCCAGCATGAAGGACGCACACTGTATTCCTTACCATGACCTTCTTGCCCTGCACCTCTCCTTGAGGAACTCAGTGTTCACTGAATCCTTCCATACCCTAACTGAGAATAAATGCCCAATGAAAAATGATTGGTACCTTTGAAAAATAAAGAAAAGTAGAGAATGGGTGACTCAGAATCAAAACTGGGTGGCTGCCACTTTTGATTAGGACCTAGAGGAGAAGAGGCTCTCAGCAGATCAAGCTCCAGTGCAGGCTGCTTTGAGCTCAGACTTAACAGACTCAAAGGTGCTAGAGATATCTAGCGTATCTATCTCTAGCCACGTAGATTCTCCGGCAAGTTCCAATACAAGAGTTGCAGCACACAGAGAGAGATTTTCTGAAGCAAGGACATGACTTCCATAACAGTGTATGAAAACTGTAGTTCTTGGTGTGATGCTGGGCTCTAGTAGAGAACCCAACCATGGAACATCAGGATTTGGTCACCAGAGCTACCCATCATGATCCATCAAGTCACAAGGTCAGTTGCAGCAGCAATCCACCATATGATGGAAATGGTATACTTGTAATAGGACCTAGGCAAGTTCAGAGAGCATGAGTAAACTATAAGAGGTAGCCCGGAACCTCATGTCACCTACCCTTATACCACACTGATGTCTTTACTTTACTTCTGCTAACATCAATGACTTTATGGTAGATTCCTAATGACCAATGACAAAAAAGAAAAACCTGGGGCCTGGTTAACAGATATGAGTCAAAAATGGACCGCTACTGCTCTATAGCCCTACTTAGATGGCTCTGAAAGACAATGATGAGGTGGAAATTCTCTCAGCAGTCATGGTGAAAGGAGAAGTGACCAGAGAAGAAAAAATATGGACTCCTTGGGAGTGGCGAATGATAGGGTTGATTTGTTAGAGGGATGGAAGGAGCAAAATCGGAAAGTAAGAGACAAGGAATCTGGAGAAGAGGCATATTCACGGTTCTACAGGAGTTGGCACAAAGTGTCAATCTTTAGGTCTTATGTTAATGCACACTACAAAGCACCAACCACAGATGGAATGACTTGTTAGTGGATGTCAGCCAGCTTCTATTCTCGGCCACCTCAATGCTTGACCAACAGGGCTGTGAATGGAGGAGCCATAATGACAGAGAGGAAGGCTTTGCAGAGGCCCAGCAGCATTGGGCTCCTTCTTATGAAGATGACCTAATCACTGCTACCATAGAATGCCACAATGCTGCAGAACTGACACATGCAGGTGCAGAACTGACACACACTCCAAATGTGGCTTTGCCTTCCCTGCCCATGGTATGCCCCACTGCCAGCACCACCATCCCAAGGTTTACAGAGTATCTCATGGGGAATATCAAATATGGCGTTAGGACCAGCTGCAGTAGTGGGCATTACAGCTTATTCCACTAACCCTTCTGTTTTAGAGATTTCTGTCAATGATTATAATCAGCTACCACTTTGAAGGGTCAGTGACAGAGTGGACTTAATATAACACGAGGTAATCTGAGTAATAAAAGGGGTGGACTATAGCAGACACTTGTGGTGCTCTGCAACACATCCCTCAGCCTACCTTTCCTCATTACACCTATGGTGGGCAGCTCTATGCAGTGTCCCACAGCCCGACAGCAAGTGTGAGCCAAAGCACTGCTCTGTTTTGCTCCTCAGGGTTTTCTCCAAACCTAAAGAAGACTGCTCAGCAGTATGCAGACACAACCACACAAATGCTAGAGTTAAAGCTCCAGGAGCAACCCTCAATTAACAAAAAGACAGAAGTCAATGGCTAAATATCCCAAGTTCCCTGCCCTTTGGTGGGACAATACTGAGGTACATTCAGAGTCTGCAGGGGGACTGAACTCCAGCTGCCCATAGTGATAACTAGCTCAATTAATACACTTTATGTAACTTGACTCTGTTCTCTGTCTCACTTTTCCCATTCTCTCATTTCTGCTTCTTTGGATCACCTCCCAAATAAACTACCCAGGCCTAAGTCGTTTTCTCAGGCTCTACTTTCAAAGGAACCCAAACTAAGAAGTGGTGCAGTCAGGACTCAAGCTGAAGGAAGTTGGCTCCACTGCTTATGCTTTTAACAAGAGTGTGTTGCCTCTTCAAAACAGTAGAATATGGTGGAGTACACGATGCGACACTAAACGTAAGTTAGAAGCAATGAACAAGTGTATACACAGCAACATGGAGAGATCTTAACTTTCTAGTGTTGAAGAAAACAGTAGAACAAAGGGGCAAAATATTTATAGCAAAACCTAATAAAGCCAATTAAGCACATACACACGCAACAACACTATATGTTTTATAAGGATACATTCATTTAAAGACATTGCAAACAGATTAGAGTAGTTTCCTATGGCAGGAGGAAAAGAAAATGGGAGTGGAGATCAAGAATAAAGGAGATAAAATAAATCAATTGAGGGGCCTTAGAAAGAACAAAGATAGTAATTTTACTGTCATAAACTGAAGGTATGCTTAACTCAAGTTTCTGAACCACAGTCCAAAACAGAGAAAATAAAGGAAACATATTGTCACTACGTTAAATGGAAAAGTCAGTATTACTTGTCATGAATAGGAGGTTATCAAGATAAATATATAACTATGAAAAATTTTAAAAATTCACCTGCGTACCACCTAAAATCATTCTGAATACTACCAGTGGTACACACTCCACACTTTGGGAAACACTGTTGTGACTATTCTGAGATAAGAATGATAGAGGGGATCTTAAAAATATATATATATATAAAATATGTAATATAATACAAATATTAATTTGTTAGCTTAACTAGATTTATGTTAAAGAGAGGAAATAACTTGACAACAGTTCAATAACAAAGCCTTTTCTTAATGTAAATGCTTTCCTTCCTCAATCATGTAACGTTTTCCAGTTTTACACAATGTATAATTACAGAACAAATAGTGACTACTTTATTTTCAATATACATTGTTGGAATATTTCTAAATATTGCAAAGTCCTAAATCACTCATCAATTAAGAGTTAAAAAGAACTTTAATAAAAGCATCAAAACTAGCTACTTTTATTCTATGAGGTAACTTACTACCTCATTATAAGGTATTTCTTTAAGGATATTATCATACTAATGCTTATTTATTAACGTGGAACCATCAAATTCTGCTTAATGAGTTTCTTCACAGGTCCCTATTCATGTAACAGGAATTCTATTAAAACAAAATATCATCCTTCAGTAAAAGTGTCAGAATTATACCTGTAGAAATACTTTAAATATTCTTAAGTTTTACTAAATCTCACATAGCATTTAAAACTACAGCGAAAGAGATAAAAACGAACATAACAGTATTTCTTTAAAAACTGCTCTTCTAAAAGAGGCAATATTTTGCTTTTTTCATATCTCCCTTTCAATATGCTATGGCTTGAAAAATAATATACAAAAATATTTGCTGCATGTACACAAATAAAGAGACCAACAATACAGCAAAACATCAATTTTTTTTTTTTTTTTGGTGCGGAAGACCAGCCCTGAGCTAACATCCATTGCTAATCTTCCTCTTTTTGCTGAGGAAGACTGGCCCTGGGCTAACATCCGTGCCCATCTTCCTCTACTTTATATGGGACACCGCCATGGCGTAGTAGACGAGCAGTGCATCGGCGGGCGCCCGGGATCCGAACCTGCGAAGCCCAGGCAGCCAAGCGCGGACTAAACCGCCGTGCCACTGGGCGGCCCCAACATCAATTTTAATGTTTCTTTAAACTTAGAAATCTGAGATCCAGTTGAATTTGAAGAATTACTTATGTTTGCTATTAACGATGCCCAACATTATCGCTACTATCCAGATAAAAAAAGTGGGCATCATCATCTCTTTCCATCATCTAGTCACAAATCAGTGTCCCTTCTTCCTTCATATCTATTCCATCTAGTCTTTCTTTTCTATTTCCACTATTGCCACTCTGATTAAATTCTGACTACCTCCTGCCTAACTACTCCTACAACCTTCTGAGCTCCTAGACACCTGGTTCCACTTCTCTAATGATGTATGTTCATACATCACTGCTAGAATAATTTCCCTAAAGTATAATTTTCTTCACATCACATTCCCTACCTTCTCCAAGACTCTACCACACTCCTACATAATATTCATTTTCTATCAATCAGCTTTTCCAGAAATATCTTTTAATTCTTTACCTATTCAAATTCTACTCATCTTTCAAAGCCCAGGTCGAATAACTGCCCACCCCCACCTGCTATGTTCTATCTTACTTCTCAGAGCTATAGAACCCTGACTAGATGTAATAATTTACTCGTTTGGCATTCATCACTTTTACCTGGCAATGTTGATTATCATTACTCATATTACTTATATATATAACTTACTGATATGGCTTTATACAGAGGGTGGGGACAATGTTCTTTATTTTCTGATTCCTCCTTTGTGACTTGTCTGTTATAGTTTAACAGAGACCAAAAAAAAAAAAAAAAAAAAAAAAGTAATATCCTGTAGAACAAAAATAAGTGCTCTGGGGCCCTAAAATAAAAAGGAACATATTTTTAGAGTCAAAGGAATATAGATCAGAAAGGATCTCAGGGATGAACTGGCACTTGAGATGGGCTATTAAAAGTTGATTGGGGGGCCGCCCGGTGGCGGAGCGGTTTCGTCCGCGCTTGGCAGCCCGGGGTTCGCCGGTTCGGATCCCGGGCGCCCGCCAACGCACTGCCTGTCAGCCACGCCGTGGCGGCGTCCCATAGGAAGATGGGCACGATGTTAGCCCAGGGCCAGTCTTCCTCAGCAAAAAAAAAAGAAAAAAGAAAAAAAAGAAAAGAGGAGGATTAGCAACGGATGTTAGCTCAGGGCTGGTCTTCCTCACCAAAAAAAAAAAAAGTTGATTGGCCTTTTACAAGTAAGAAAAAGAATGCCAGGAGAAAAGAATAGCATGAACAGAGGGGAGAGAAAGTACAGGACAATTTCAAACCATTGGTTGAAGAGTATCATACACATAGGGGTATAGGAGAAGAAAATTAAACATTTGCCAAATAATCAGTGCTTAAAGGTTTTCATAGTTTCAGGTAAGCTGATCTCCAGCTCAATCAAGAGCCTCATTATTTCTTGCTTGATACAAGAGTATCCTAATCATCTCTCTGCTTTTGGTTATCTCCCCCTTCCAAACTATCATTTATATCACTGCTAGATTAATTTTAACAAACACAATTATGATCCAAAATACCTGTGTAAAATTTTTCAGTGACTGCCAACTACTGACAAAATAAAGTTTAAACTCCTTACCATGGCACTCAGAGTTCTTCACAACCAAGAGCTCTTCCTGACTTGTCCCTCAAACCCTCTCTCATATCCTGAATTCAAATTACACAAAATGATTTCATCTGTCTTTTGTACACTCTATACATTTCAAGCTTCCCCTGCTTATGCTGGGCTTTGTGCATGAAATTCTCTTGCCTCCCAAATTCCACTCAGCAATCTTCTACTCATCCTTCAAGACTCTACTCGAATATCATTTCCTATGTGAAGCCTCCCTGACAATTCTCTCCTCTAACCACATTGCTGGAGTCTTTCTAGGTGATGTCAATACAATTTTTCAATTTCACATAGCACTTTTCAAACCGCACTTCAATTAACTGTTTGCATACTCATCTCTAAACATATTATTGAGAGCTAAGCAAGGAACCCATTTTACTGAACATTTTGTATTCTTAGCACCTAATACAGTGCCTGGCACAAAACAGGTCTTCAGTCAGTGTTTAGAGGGAGAAATAAATAAATGGATACAGGCAAAGGTGTCACTTACTTAATGCTATACTGTTGAAAGACTTTACTATTAGAGGAGCTTGCTCCTACTTTGGCAGGCTAACAAAGAGTCACTGACAGTACATGCAGAATTATCTTTTAGAAAATTTAATCTGGCAGCAGCATGTAGAGAGAATAAGAGTAAGGAGAGGCACAAAGTTGGGAGAGTCTTGCAATATTTCAGGTGAAATTAATACAAGGACCTAAAGTCGGATGGAGATGGGCAGATTAGAAAAGAGATGATGAAAACATTCATGATACATTATAGAGGTTAAAACTGATAGGACTTGATCTCTGACTGAGGCAGGGAGGGAGAGATGAGGAATTAGATTCATCATTGAGGCTTTGAGCACATGAGGCAAAGAGGTCCAGTTAACAAAAGTGGGAATGTTGGATGTGAAGCAAGCAGTTGAAAATATGGGTCTAAAGTTTAGAGAAAGAGTCACAACTGAGATATAAGGTTGAGAAAGATCATTTTGAGGTAATTGTTGCAATATGAGATTAGGAAAGACACAAAGAAAAAACAAAAATTTCAGAGATATAATCTTGGGGAAAGTCGTTATTTAAGAGTAGGAGGAGAAAGAAAAGAAATTACGAAGAAGCAATTAAAGAAGTAGAACTAGAAGAGCACAGGGTCGCAGAGACCAAGAACATTTCAAGAAAGGAAAAATGGCAACTACTATAGTGATCAGAGTATGAAACCTAATAAAAGACAATCAGAAAGTCCTCAGTACTTTTCAAAAGAGCAAATACAGCAGTTTAGCAGGGGAAGAAGGAAGATGAGTAAATGCTATAAGGAAGTAGAAGCAGTAAGCAAAGCCTATTTCAAGAGGAAAAAATATAGATTGCTTCATAAAAGTGTATGTCTTATCTATTTTTTAAAAATGTAGATCCCTGAAGAATTCAAATCTTTTACCCAATAATTTGAGTCTCTAAATGAATTTTAAAATGATGATTTCTCTGTACCTATTGTCTTAGAATGGCTTCTTCTCCCCATCCCTTGTGTTACTGCAGTTCCTACTTCTTTAAATAAATTCTATATCCAAAGATCTATTAGTCTAAGATAATAATTTTATCTTAAATTCTAAAATGTGTGAAAGTTTCAGAATAATGCAAATATTCACTTTGAATATACTCTAGTCTGAACTCTGCTTTGTCATCTTTAGAGGAAAGAAATAAATATATACATCACTTAAGGCTTATTTTCTACAATTAGAGTAAAGAAAGTGATATTAGTGATAACTAAATACTTTTTACTCCTGAAGAGATTCAACATTTATGAGGAGAGCAAAATATAGCAGAACTACTTATGAACTCATAAAGAAGGTGATTAAAGAAACTAAAATAAAGTCACAGCAGTGACACAGAAGATAGAAGGGCTATTGTCTATTTTTTAAACTATAAAACTTTACAGTTTAAATTTTTTAAATTGAGGTCCTAATAGTTTATAACATTGTGAAATTTCAGTTGTATATTATTATTTGTCAGTCACCATATAAATGTGCCCCTTCACCCCTACCCCCCACCCCCTTCCCCTTTGATAACCACTAAACTGTTCTCCTTCTCTGTGTGTTTGTCTTTCACATATGAGTGAAATCATACGGTGTTTGTCTTTCTCTGTCTGGCTTATTTCGGTTAACATAATATCCTCAAGGCCCATCCATATTGCTGTGAATGGGACAATTCTGTCTTTTTTATGGCTGAGTAGTATTCCACTGTATATATATACCACATCTTCTTTATTCATTCATCAGTCAATTGGCACTTGAGTTGAGAAGGACTATTATCAACTGTTAAGAAATGAGAGTTTTCATATTATTCTAATTATTTTCTTAAAGGTTTTTTTCCTTACCTCAGAGATGTGGCTAGATAAAACTGTACTTCCAATTTTCTCCAAACAGCTTAGACCTATGCTTCCATCTCATGAATTCCAAGACGGTATTAAACTGATGCATATTTTCATAAATCTGTTTAGAAAAAAAAGAACTTATTTACAACCGAAAGAACTTTCGTCAAAATAACACATGTAGAAGCAATACTAAAAATTTATCACGTGTAAAACTATACATTTTCAAAGTAAAGTCAATGAAAAGTTCTATAGTACATTAAAAACCCATCACTTTACCATTTTCCCAACCTCTGCCCAAAGAAGTTTCCTATTTTAAGTATCTTCAACTTTACAAAGCTAGCAGCAGTTCTGAGGAAGAAATTACTCACATGTAAAATTTCTGTATTAGATTAGACTTTTGAAAAAAAATTACACCTTAAATTGAAAAAACAGGAACAGCTAGAAGCAGCACTAAAATTTACAAGTCTATAATATTCAGAGTCCTACTTAGGCAACAATGTATTTGACCACCCAGCTAGTATCCCTATTTTCACTTTTTATCACAAAGTCTCAGTAAGCAGTTTTAATTTCAGCCAAACTTTTACCTAGACTATCAGGAACTGTGAGGGTCAAGAATTAACTCACTGCTTGGTCTAAGTCCATGGGAGAGGTTTCAACTACGTTACCACTGCTGTTAGTACCCTACTGCTTTAAGAGGCAATGTTCATAAATCTACAAGATGGAAATCATTAAAATTTTTAATTTATTTAAAGATAGGTGTGCTTTTTACTCAGAGACCTTAAAAATAATTTCATTGAATGTATCTTTTAACTGAAATTTCAAATAGCAAAATATTCTGTTTCATATTGAAAAAGGAAAATTTTTTAGTGGTATGAACACTGCCTACGACCACTACATAGTCAAAATGCCTTTGTCTTCAAGCCCGATTAGAAGTATCATTTGTATCACACTGAGGTTTAGTAGCCTTGGCAATAATGACTAAATTCATGTAAACTGGGGCAACCCGAAACGGTCTAGCATATCAGATAGCAGTCTTTCTTAAAGACAAGAGTCTCTACTCAGCAGACAGGCTGCCATGGGACCATGCTAAATTTTTCATGGTCCAGCTGAAGACAGACT
Source organism: Tapirus indicus (assembly GCA_031878705.1). NCBI lineage: Eukaryota > Metazoa > Chordata > Mammalia > Perissodactyla > Tapiridae > Tapirus > Tapirus indicus. The sequence continues at coordinate 82,170,865 of CM062921.1, forward strand.
GACCCTGAAAGCAATTAGCAATGCTGTGGGTGCATTTAGGAGTCTTTAACAGTCTTCTCAATGCACAAGTTACCGACAACTTAACCAGGTCCCTTACATTTTTCAGGGTACTCATATAACTATAAAACTCTTAGACTATCACTCAAAGAAATGGGGAGGGCAGGGATGGAGACTTAGTATTTAGGTTTTTCTCTTTCTTAGACGTTCATAGTCTTAAAAAATTTCCCAAGTGAAAAAGTAAATGCAATGTGCTTCCATTTTAAAAACTGCATAAAGATTTTCCTCCAAAGCCATTCTTTGCCAACAACTCCATTCTTCCCTAAGGGTGTGTGGGAAAGAAGAGAAGGGAAGCAATCACTATATTAAACAAAGCTCACATTAAGCCATTCTCATAAAGGTTAAAACAGTCCATCAAAGTGACTATGTTTAAAAATACATGGCCCGATTCTAAATTCTATCAGATATTTTCAATGGATCAAATAATAAATAAAATTAACATGTAAACCACTTACCAACCATTGTTTATTACAGCACTATTTATTACAACATTGTTTCCTTGATGTGAAAAAGAAGTTTCAAGCTTTAGATTAAATCTAAAGTTCATAAAAAAGGAAAATACATAATTAAAAGAATCTTCAAATATATCTAATCTTTAAAGTCCAAGATCCTGAATGGTCTACCCTTCCTCCATTCTCTCATAGGCACAAATACACAACAAAACATCAACTTCAGAAAACCTTTTCTAAAGAATGAATTTAGGACTGGCTAAGGAAAACCAAGTAAGATTTGACTTCATTACTAACAGGTAAATAAAAGACAATCAAAGGACAGGATGTGCCTCACAAGAAAGGTCTGAAAATCACTTTTTATATTACTAGAAATTGAGTGAATGAAATAAAGCTTTTCCTAACCTTTGCAATATAGCACTATAGTCCTATAAGTAGAGATCCATAAATATATACGCACATAGAAATAGGATTTACATAGGTAAAATGTTTCCAAATAACTTTAATCACTTAACTTACAAGGTACTTTGCCACAGGCTTTTAGCACTATGAACTTGTATTTAACAACCATGAGGGATCCAGTCAAAATCGAACAAGTACAAGTAATAATATTTTCACCAAAAATTTTGTGCCTGAAATTTTCAAGCCTGTTAGTTCTAGAAAACAGATTAAGGAAGAGTAATTCTTTTAAAAACACATCAGAGCTTCTTAATGGCTCAAAATAAAAGAAAATCAAACCTTTCCAGATATATTCTAATATTTTGTAATTCAGAGCTAACATGAGAATTTCCTCAAAGTCAGTATTTGCAAACAAATGCGAAAAGTTCATTTTAATCCCACATTGCCTTTACAAAATATCTTTTTCTGCCATCAAAATGTATACATCCCTCTGGGTTTTCAAAATTATAAACTGGTTAAATCTTAAACCACTGGAGTCCTTTAAAGATCACTAACCATATAAAACCCGTCAGTGACAAACATCAATTGTGGATATTATAGTTATCTTTGACTCTGAGGTGTTAGAACATCACCCCTGAACTCCTATATCATAACACTTGCTTTATAGAAAAGAACAGCATAAATATGCTTTCGATAAATACACTCAGTCTAAGACAAAATTTAAGATTACTTTTGAGTTTGTACCAGATCTCAAAAAGTAGTCGGTTTCTTAGTATTCACAAAATCAGTGATACTGATTGTACATGCTTTCCTTCCATCATTCTAAATCCCCTCTTCCTCATCTTCATTCCTCCTCTCTTAGCACCCACAAAAAGCACTCCACATACTGTAAAAATATTGTTGCAAACACTATAGCTGCATTCATATAACCATTTAAAAAATCAAAACCAAATTACAAAATAATATTTTACAAAATATTTCAGTTGGGCTCTTCAACTAAAGGTATTATGTTAAAATCTTTGGTACATTAACTGGAAAATTCAAACATGATGCTTCAGAAAAACATAATACAGTTTTAGCAATAAGTAACTCAAATGAACAGTATAATTTAGGTTAGTTTATCACGTACTTCTCCAATACAGCATGTAACCACATAAGACAGAAAGGGAGGGTCAACTTATGAACGGGTTGTATTCTAAATGTTCCAAAAGTTCATTTATAAAATGAATATAAGCTGGATTTTGAAACTCAGATGCCCATTCTCATATAACCAAAGATACAAACAGTGGTATTAAGCCCATAATACAAATGAACTTGAGTGCACAATTCTATCATAGCACTCTTCTGCTTAAGCACATTTCTGTACCAAACTGTAAATTTCTTGCTCAGTGCTGTATCCTACAATCTAGCAAATTTGATGACACAGAGTAGGATTTCAACAAATATATGCTGATCTGAATTACTGAATACCAACAACTCAATGATACGAAACTGAGTCGCTTAGAAAACCTTACCTATTTGAACTACAGCACAGAACCAAAAGGCAGGGGGAAAAAGCTTCTTCCAAAACAGTTATGAGAAAAAGATGCTTAACGCCGAGGTTAGAAAGCTCTGGTCTAAGCCAACTGTGGCAATTTCCATTCCCCTTGCCAATGAGTGGTTTACCAATACCCATCTGATGCAATTCTGGCCAATAAGACAAGAGACTAAGTTTGCTGGGGAGCTTCTGGGAAAGGTTTTCCTGGCTGAGGAAAAGAAGACACTCAGGTGAATACATGCTTTTCTCCCCCCCGGCAACTCTGGGTTTGAATTTGTCAAGCAGAACTATGGCAGCTATGTTAGGACCATGAGGAAGGAGACAGCCTAAGAGGACAACCCAACAAATAAAGAATGGAAACATTAAAAAAATGGCAAGAACCTGGGTCCTTGGTGATGTTTTTATGCTTGAATGAATTAATCCTAGAACCATTTTATTCACTTTGACCTTTTTATTAGATTGTATTAAATCCTTTTATTGTTTAAGCAACGTTCAATTACCAAAAGTAACCCAGCAGATACAGTGATTTAGGAATATATACACCATTTATTTCCATGAATTTAACTGTTACCTATACAATGATAACTATCCTAAATTTATACCTCAATACACATCCTTCCTTTGAACTAGATACATATTTCCAAACTAAATATTTATTTCAGTGGCACATCAGAGAACAATATTAATATAAGAGCCATCATCTACCAGCACAAAAACTGTTTATGTACCCCTATTCACTTTTCTGGCTAATGGCAGCACCATCTGCCCAACTGTCAAAGTTGGAAATCTGGGGATCACTAGTCCCACCTCCTTCTGCTTCTCCTATTATATTTAGGCAGTTACTAAGTGCTTCCCATTCTAACTCTGACATATCTTAAAAATCTGTCTCCCTCATCTCTATACACATCTAGCACTGGCTCTCATCTTTCATGTAGCCCGCCTCCATTTTTACTTCTTTCACTGTACCCGTGTTTCTAAAATACAACTGTGCTGCATGAAAAGATTACAAACATCATAAGCCATTAGGAAAATACAAATTAAAAGTATACTGTGATACTTTTATACCGAGCATACTTTTGATACTTTTATACAGATACTAGTATACTGAGTAGTGTACTACACACCCACTAGAATTGCCATAATCAAAAAGAAAGACAATACCAAGTGTTGGTAAGGACATGGAGAAACTGGAAATCTCACATATTGCTGAAAACTGATGCAGCCACTTTGGAGAACAGTTTGGTAATTTCTTAAAAAGTTAAATGTAAACATAAACTCACCATATGATCCCAAATTCCCTCTACAGAAATCTACTCAAGAGAAATGAAAACATGTGTCTATAACAAAGACAAATGTTCTCAAGCAGCATTATTCATAATAGCCAAAAACTGGAGACAATCCAAATGTTCATCACCTGGTGAATGGATAAACAAAGTGTGGACTCATCATACAGTGGAATACTATCAGGTGATAAAAAGGAATAAAATACTGAAAAGTGTTACAACATGAACGCACCTCAAAAACATGCTAAGCTAGATGCAAAATACTACATACTGTATGAGTCCATGTATATGAAACGTTCAGAAAAGGCCAATTTCGAATAGAAAGCAAAGCAGTGGTTGCCTAGAGCAAGGGATGGAAGTGGGAAATTTTGGGTGGTGACGGAAATGTTCTAAAATATTCACAGCACAACTCTAATAACATACTAAAAATAAAAAAATACAAGTGTGCTTTAAAATTTTCAATGATTTCCAATTACGTACAAAATGAAGTTGACGTTCTTTAGGAGAGCATTTAGAGACTGCTGTAAAGTCACACTTTGCTTAATGACGGGAACATGTTCTAAGAAATGCGTCACTAGGCAATTTCGTCGTCGTGCGAACATCATAAAGTGTACGTACGCAAACCTAGATGGTACAGCCTACTACATACCTGGGCTCTATGGTACTAATCTTATGGGACCACCGTGGTACACGCGGTCCGTTGTTGACAGAAACAACATCACGCGGCACGTGACTGTAATTTGCTTTCAATCTATTTAACCTGCTTTATCTTCTGCTACAATTTCTGCCCAACAGCTTCTTACTGGCCATATAAAACGATCTGCTATTTCCTAAATATGCCAGGCTATTTAATGCTTCTACCTTTCTTCAAAATTGCTACTCTAATTCAAAAATCAAAACGTTCTTATCTTTCTTTTGCCAAGTGAACTCCCCTTTGTCATCACAAAGATCCACCTCAAATATCTCCTCATTTGCTGAATTCTCCCCACTCCCTATACAGTTACTTGTTGCACAGGAGTCTGGTAATAACACACTGTAGCATCTGTCATACTGAATTATGATTATCTATTTATAAGTATATCTTCTTTATTAAGATAACCCCTGAACAATAGCATTTTACTAATGCTTGTGTCCCTTTGTTTTAAGCATAATCCAGTGACCAGTACAGAGAAGCTAATCTATATATTTTTGAATATATAGATGAAGAGTGACAGTGAAGAGAGAAGCCCAAAAGTAGGTAAAATGAGCTCTCCACCATAAACACACCTGTATAAGGATGGATATTGTCAATGTCATATAAGAAAGAAAAACAGGAAGTCACCCAATGTCACCTAAGTGTTTATCAGTGTGGGATCAGCTAAATAGCCACACTGAACACCATACATATAATCATTAAAAAGAATAAAGGGGCCAGCCTCGTGGCCTAGTGATTAAGTTCAGTGCACTCCGCTTCTACGGCCCAGGTTTGGTTCCCAGGGAGGGACGTACACCATGCTGTGGCGGGGACCCACGTACAAACTTGAGGAAGACTGGCACAGATGTTAGCTCAGGGTGACTCTTCAACAATAATAAAAAAAGGAATGAAATACATCTTATCTATTTGTACTGACAAGGAAAGATATCCCAAATATCCTTAAGTTAAAAAAATTATAAAATGTCACTCCTCCATTAGTTAAAAAAACAACTATACACACATTATCAAGAGTGTGTGTGTGCGTGCACACGTGTGCAGCATATGTAATGAAGGTGAAGGGCTAAACGGGTACATATCAAGTGTTCTGAGTGTAGGCAAAAAGGTGGAAACAACCTAAATGTCCATCAACTGATGAATGGATAAATAAAATGTGGTATTAACCATCCAATGGAATATTATTCAGTCATAAAAATAATTGAAGCCATAAAAAGAACCAATCCTGATACGACACGGATGAACCTTGAAAATATGCTAATTGAAAGAAGCCAGACACAAACGGCCACATATTGTGTGATTCCATTTATAGGAACAAAATCCAGAATACGTAATTCCACAGAGACAGAAAATAAATACTAGAGGTGGAGGGTGAGAATGGAGAAAGATACCAAAAGGATGATTCATAAAAGAAAAAAATGGATAAATTGGACTTCATCAAAATTTTAAATGTTTGCTCTGCAAAGGACCCTGTTAAGATAAAAAAACAAGGTACAAACTGGGAAAATATATTTGCAAACCATATAAGTGACAAAGGACATCTGGAGTATGTAAGGAAATCTTAAAACTCAACATTAAAAAAAAAATTCACCTAGAAAATGGGCAAAGAATATGAAGAGATATTTCATTAAAGAAGATATGTGGATGGCAAATAAGCACAGGAAAAGATATGGTCAAAACTAGCTATCAGAGAAATGCTAATTAAGACTATGCTGAGGTATCCCCTACACCTACTAGAACAGCTAAAACAAAAAACAGTGACAATACCAAGTGCTGGAAATCTGATCTCTCATACATTGCTGGTGAGAATGTAAAATGGCACAGTCACTTTGGAAAAGGGTTTGGAAGTTTCTTTAAAAACTAAATATACACTTACACATAACCAACTGCACTCCCAGGCACCTGTTCCAAAGAAATGAACATGCATAGTCACATCAGCTTTACCTTTAATAGTCCAAAACTGGGAAAAACAAAGTGTCCTTCAAAAGGTGAACAGTTCAACTATGGTACATCCTCAGCAATAAGAAGAAGTGAACTACTGATTCACACAACTTGGATGGATCTCAAAGAATTAGGTTGAGTTTAAAAAAGGTCACATACTATATGACTCCATTTATAAAACTCTCTCAAAATGACAAAATCACAGAGATGGAAAAGAGATTAATAGTTGTCATGGGGGGCAGGTGCGTGAGTAGGACAAGGGAGATCTTTGTGGTGATGGAATCCATGTCTTGATGTGGTGGTGGTTACACGAATCTACATGTATGTTTACAAGACACAGAACTATACACACAAAATGGACCAATGTCAATTTCTGATTTGATATTGTGCTACATGTAGTATGAAGGAACCATAGGGGGAAGGTGAAGGGTGGAAGGGACCTCTCCTTACTATTGTTGCAATTTCCTATGAATCTATAATTATTTCAAATTAAAAAATTTTTTAAACCTTACTTTCTAACAATGTTGTTTTTACCTCTCCTTTAAATTAGATTTTGAATAGCAAAATAACTGTTCAAAGACTATTCAAGATACATTACAAAAAAAACAAAACAAAAAAATTTACTTCCCCCCCAATATAATGCAATGGAAAATACACAATGCTATCTATATAGTACCCATTCCAAGAAAATGTAACTTTAATGTAGTCATGAAATACAAAGGTACAAACAGTAAATTGTAGGGTATCCTATTAACAACAACAACAAAAACTAGATGAGATTTCATAAAAGACCAAAGTGAGGGTGAGGCGTTGGGATGGACAGGGGGTAGAAATAGTGGCTTATTCTAATTCAAGGAAACTAAAGAAATATGACAACTAAATGCAATATATACCCCTTGATTGGTTCCTGGATCAAAAATCAAAACAGCTATGAAGAACACTTTTGGAGGGAAAAACAGAAAGTTTAAATAAGGGCAGTATATTACACATTACTGTATTAATATTAAATCTCTTAGATATGATAATGTAGCTCTTAAGGAAAACAACCTCATTCTTAGGATACACTCACTAAAATATTTAGGGGTGAAGTGTCAAGATATTTGCAGCTTACTTTCAAATGCCTCAGAAAAAAAGGTGTGCGTGTTTTCATAAACAGAGAGAGAGAAAGCAGACAAGGCAAAATGTTAACAAGTGAACCAGTGAATATAGCTAAAATGAGTGTTTATTATCTGCTCTAATTTCATATTAATTTGAACATTTTTAAAGTAAAAAATTTGTGGGAAAATATGTACTTTATCAGTTATAACTTTACACATAGGTTTTAGTAACAATGCAAATATGACAGAGCTTATTAAAATCCAATATTGTCAGATCTACAAGGAAGTCCCAAAGATCTTTCTTCCATCAGCAAATTTTAAAACTTTTTTCTTAGAAATTGTACATTATAAGTTGTTCAACAGGATGAAAAATTATTGCTTAAAAGGTCAAGATTATAGCTGTGCTTCAGAAACCGAGTATCATGATCAATCCGAGGGCACACGGGCTTTTTGTTTTTTAATTGTTTGGCAAGTCAACTGTATTATGTGTAATTTACAAAGACTTTATTTCATACTGCTGAAATAGATATAATCATACTGATACATTAGAACATAGTATTTTTAAATGTCCTATTTGGCAAATAGAAGCATGTTTTAAAATTTCTCAGAACAGATTTCCTAATGATACATACCTGTATTTCTCAGGAGTGCTAAGGCAAGGCAGTAAGGATGGAATGAATTCCTTTAAAACATGGATAGTTTCTTAAAAAACTAATTACACTTCCTGAAATAACCACCGATCACCTCAAGGACATACTGGTTATGTCACAATTTAATCCAATCAACCTGCTGTAGAATATTTGGCTTAATTATTATTTACTAAAAACTTCAAAACTACCTTCTTTAAGTATTCATTGTAACCCACTCAAATACATGCATCAATGAGACTAAACAAATGACATTCTAGAAATTAAAGAAAATAATTTTTCAATTAACAGCTCCCATATAAAATCTGTCACTTGTACAGGAATACGCAAACTAATCACTTCCAGTAGGAGGGGACAATGGACTACAGAATTTCCTCCAAAGGCCAGGTGTGGGACAGTGTTGCTACATGTTCGTAGGTGGGTAAACACACAGTGAAGAAAGTTTTAGCTAGGAAGCCTGCATTTAAGTTCTCATCTCTCTCTGATGAGAGGCAAGTAGTTAATTACTGAACAGTGCTGTCTTTTAAATCAGTGAGTCACATGCCCAAGGGAGGGGCTTGTAAGCAGGATGAGCAACAACCAGGGCAATCAAGTAAGATTTCAAAAAGAAGCAACAATAGGTTGTGAAGAGTTTCAGGGAGACAATTAGAAGCAACTATCCCAATATAATGCACATAATCCAACAGCCTGATTATGGACTATCCACCTTCTTGCAAAACACATCATGGACTTTTGGGACAAAGTTTGTGAAGTTAGATACGTTTGAATTTCAGAGAATAGCTCTATTATCAACAGGCAAGTGAGATCGAGAGAGAGAAAAAAAAAAGATCACTTGATAATACTTCCGAGGGCAGTACAGAAAATTTTAAAACATTTAAGACACAAGCAACATTTAATCAACTTGAGGAGTCAGCCATAAATATATTCAAGCTTAAATAATAGTACCAGGTGACAATACAAATATTGTCATACCACCACACATGATTAACTGGGAAGTACAAGACTATTGCCTCACAGGTGAGAGATCACTGTGCGCTGAATTTAAAGTGGCCCTCTAAAGACTGGCAGCGCTTAACAGTATGCAAAGGAGGGAGTGGTACAGGTTCAAATGGGCATTCTACTCCAAGGGCCAGGCGGGCCCAGTGAGTGTACACTGTGTCTGGCCATTGTCCCATCTGGGGCCGGATTCTAGAGTGGTGGAGAAGGATAATCAATGTATGGTCTGACCTACATAATAAATACATAGCTACCCTGAAGCCCATGTCCACAGCACACACTGATACTAACTTTAGTTCTCCTTCCAACTAAGCATTAAAGACTTCACAGTCCTTCTTGATATACGACCCCAAGAGCCAAGATGTCAAGATGTTTGAAATCCACCTACCATTCTTTTAGGAAGGAGAGGAATAAAAAGAACACAAGGTTAAGAGCATGGGCTCTGCAGCCAGACTGACTACCAAGGTTAGAATCCTGGCTCCCCCACTTACTTACCTGTTGTAATATTTTGACCAAGTTGCTTAACCTCCTTTGTACCCAATCTGTAAAACAGGGACAATAATTGCATGTATCTGAAAGGTGAGGGTCAAAGGAGTTAATGTAGGTCTAGCACTTAGAACAGCGCCAGGCAAATATAAGTACTTTCTAAGTGTAAGCTACTATTATTGCTCTCTATCAAAAGGAAATCAACTATATTCTCCGAGAGTAATTAGAATTTTATATGAGGAATAATAATATAAAAAGGATGCTAGGTACAGAAAACATTCTGAATCACTGATAGAAACACCATTCAGTACAATAACAATGCCTAACAGCATCAAACACTTGCTAGTTGATTTAAGAACAAAAGTATTGCAACAAACATATCATTTTTATATTTATTGAGCTCTGTTTATTGAACAATTACTAGGTGCCAGTTACTGTGCCAAGTTCTGTACATTTATCTTGCTTAATCCTTAAAATAAACTTATGAGGCAGGCAGCTCTACTAATTCCAAATTACAGGTAAGAACACTGAGGCTCAGAGGGGTTAAGCAACTAATCTGTCCAAAGCCTCACAGTTAATATACAGTAGAGCTGGGATTTTAACCCAAGTCAGTCAGACTCTAGAGACTGCACTGTTAATCCTAAATCATACCTTCTCTTTCCAAATCCTGGACCAACTGGCCATGATATAACAACAGGATAAATATAAAAATATGATTTTAAAATAATGAAATTATGGGGGAGGTGATACCTAAAGGGGATGTTTCATTTTGAGATGAAATGTTCTAAAATTGACTGTGGTAATAGTCGCTCATATCTGTTAATATATTAAAAACCACTGAAGTGTACACTTTAAATGGGTGAATTGTATGGTATGTGAATTGTATCTCAATGAAGCTGTTTTAAAATATTCTTACAAAAAAACAGTAAAATTAGGGTAGATGGTAATTAGAGTTTTAACAACACACAAACTGGTAATGAATAAAAAGTGGAGATTTGAATTTATTTAGGATACAAAAATGACTATTTTCAAAACAGAAAGATTTATAATCAATAAGAAAACAATTAAATATGTACCCATGCTTAAGTTGACCTAAGTAATGAAGGAAATGTACATCAAGAAATATCTGTGGGTAACCATGATGTAACAGTGAGCCCCTCCCAAACAAATCCAACATTTTGACAAGAGAAGGAAAACAGTAAGTTCATCATATGGTTACTCAATTTTAGCAAGGGGAGCAGTACAAAATGTAGGCAACAGCATGAAGTCTTTTGAAAACTATAATGAAACTAATGGTCTCTTGTACAACCTTGTAAGGTGTAAATGAGAATAACCTCTCCAGAGGGCAATACAGCAAAAAGCATCACATACCCACTAGCCCAGCAATTTCACTAAGAGATTTTTATATTTTACTAATAAAAATCTACCAGAAGGAAATAATCATGGGGGTTGGCCTAGTGGTGTAGTGGTTAAGTTCACAGGCTTCGCTTCGGCAGCCCAGGGTTCACAGGTTCGGATCCTGGGTGCTGGCCTATGCACCGCGTTATCAAGCCACGTTGTGGCAGGCGTCCCACATATAAAGTATAGGAAGATGGGCACGGAGGTTAGCCCAGGGCCAATCTTCCTCAGCAAAAAGAGGAAGATTGGCAGCAGATATTAGCTCAGGGCTAGTCTTCCTCACTAAAGAACAACAACAAAAAAGAAAATAACCATGATGTGCACTTAGCTATATGGATGGTCTTACAACATTCTTAATGATAACAAAATAAAACAGAAATAATCTAAATAAACCATAGTAATCATATACTATAGTAATGATAGCTAACGTTTATTACACGCCAAAAATTATTTTCTATGTGGCATCTCATTTTTCACAGCAACCCGAGGAGTTAGATAAGAATGCTATCTCCATTTTCCAGACGAGGAAACAAACTCAGAGCAGTTAACTTGCTCAGGGTCGCACAGCTAGTGAGTACTTGGAGCAAGGATTTCAACCTGGGCAGTCTCAACGCTGCCAGTTTGTACGGCTACTATGTTAAACTGTAGAAGAATAAGTACTTGGAAATATACTCATAATTTATTAAAATAGAAAAAAAATCAGATATGAAAACAACAGGCACAGTATGATGCTTCTTTTATGTATTAAAAAAAAGAGGGAACAGATGTGGCCCCAAATTTAACAGTGGTATGGTGTCTGTGAGAGGTAGTATTACAGTGGATAATCATCATCTTTATACTTTTCTGTATTTTCCACATTTTGTATTGCAAGGTAAATATTTTTAAGTGTGGTTCTTTAAAAAAAAAAAAGCAAAAAGATAGTGAAAATTTCAAATACTGCAGAAAGCACAAGTAATAGAAACCACGCAAGAAGCTGTTAAATTTGCTAAACGGGTCGCCCACCAATTCAAGAGAAGTGGTAAAGGCATAAACGGCAATGGCAAGGAAGAAATACGTCAAAACAGTGACAGGAGCCACTCAGGTACAGACTACCATCTGGAGAAGTTTGGGGGTGAAAAGAAGAATGGTGTATAGCCTCGAGGTAAGAGGAGCATCAAGGAAAGGTGTTGCTGGTTTGCTTTTAATTTGAAGTAAATTTGATCAGGCTTGTAATCTAAATGGAAATAGTCTGTCAAGGATGAAAAGATAGACAAGAAGAGGGAATTCTCAAAAAACAAGGATTTAGCCTTAGAAAAAGAGAAACTTCTTGTGAAAGAGAAGAGAGAGAAGAAGAGGACTCACATAAAGACATCTTTGAGGTAGAGAGAAGAAACTGACAGGACTTATTTTTGGTACCTTCAAACTTCTCTAAGAAATAGATAGTGAAGTCTTCTTCCAAAACTGAAAGGGTGGGGATTAGGCATAAGGAGAGAGGTACAGAGCAATGGCATTCACTAATTTGCCAGAACTAGCAGAAACCATCTATCCAACTACCACATGACCATAAAAGAAAGTACTGGAGGAAGCTGGGAAAATCATTTCTTCTCCACAGCTGGCACGCACATCAAGTTGCACCACTCACAACAGGTGGCTCCATGGCATGCCTGGAGACTACCACCCTGCTAGTAATCTCTAGGATAACAGCCACGGTAATAATCTATGAAGCTGATGTCATAAAGGGCCATCACTTTTAGGAGACGACACGCACCGTCAAAGGAAGCACCAGAATTCAAACAAATTTCCAATTTGACAATAAGAAGGCAGTTTTCTAGGAAAAATCAAGTTGCAAATATCTGAAACTTTCTATAACTGACAGGTTTCCCCAAGACAGGTAAACTGTTATGAAACATGGTATTTTTAATACAGATACACAGACCTTTCTAAAGGAGCTTTAAAAAAATAAGTAGCAATCAAGCTCTTCATTTCATGTGAGGATGGAGTGAAAGAAATAAAAAGGTAAGATAAACACATAAAGTTGAGTACTTAGTACAGGAATAGCTTTACACATACACATACTTGTAAGCCCAGTGCTTTACATATATTGTTGCATTTAATCCTCAAAATAAATCTGTGAGGTAGGACTCTACCTTTTCATTCAATGTATATTTATTGAGTGCTAGCTATGTGTCCATGAACTATTCTATATTCTAGGCCTGGGGATTTGGCAATGAACAAAAACAATGAAAAAATTCCCTGCCTTCTTGGGAATTATATCCCATTTTACTGTCTGTGTCTTAATGGGATTAAGTAATTTCTCTTTGGAGCCATATCTAGCAGGTGCAGAGACAGAATTCAAATTCAGATATGTCAGATCACAAAAATATGCTCTTCCACTCAAACTATGATTCCAGCATATATAAACCACTGGTCAACAGAGGAAAAAAAATAAATTCTACATTTATCTATATTTTCAATAATAACCCTTATTTTGAGAAGAATTTTGAATATTGTACCATTTTGCTTATACTATTGTCTTCACAATCAGCACATTTTTCCTTCCATCAACTTTGTAAATTGTAAAACAAAAGAAAACTGAGCTACAAGGAATCAGAAGATCTTCTCACCTGCTCCCTTAAATTATTAAGCAAAGAACTATTCATGTTTCACGACACTTCTTAAAATACTGGGAGAAAAAGGAGACGGAATATTGGAGATGAGCCTTATCACAAAGCCTATGTGCTCATTTTTTCCTTTTACTTGTATTCTCATTATCTGCATTACCTTAATATGCAAGCAACTCATTACTATCATTATTATTCTCTCTCCTTTAAGGAGTTTCTTTCCTGTTAGAAGTTTCCAACAAATATCTGGTGATTCCTAGGTGCTGTCTGTATGACTGAAGCACAGGAACCCTGACCAGACAGTGCTGTGGATATAGGAGGGGTTTGTAAACTAGTGGGCTTCACCAAAGGGTAACTGGGCAGTCACCTGCCTGTGCAGATATGGGACCCTCAAATGCCAGGCTCTGTTACTCTATTCCCTGGAGTCTTTCAGTTCCTTAGAAAAGAGTCCTCCAGTCTCCCAGATGGAGGGTATACACCTCTGACTGCCAGTGCTCTGCAAACAAGTGGGAAAAGGGACATGGGACAGGAAGCAAGGGCATATCTCCTGATTCAGCAAGTAGACTTTTGCTGAATCCCCATTTTCAATGTATTCCTCTTCCATTTTCTCTCCAAATTGGGAGTCTTACTCGTTTAGCTTCTCTAGCAATCAAACACCCAACTTCTGTCAGGACTACAGAATTAGTCCATGTAGGGTTCAGCACTATCCAAGATAAATAAAATGCCACAAATGTAACCACATATGTAATTTTAAATGTTCTAGTACCCTCACGGGAAAAAGGTAAAGAGAAAGAACTGAAATTAATTTTAATATATTTTATTTAACCCAATAGATCCAAAATGTTATTTCAATGTAATAAATATAAAATTATTAATAAGATATTTTCCATAGACTTCTAAATCTGGTGTGTACCTTACACTTATGGCACATCTCAATTAGGACTAGCCACATGTTAGGTGCTCAATGTGGCTAATGGCTACCACATTAGACAGCAGTCTAAGTAATGCTGTGGTAATAAATAACTCCAAAACTTCAATGGCTCAACACAACAAAAGTCTACTTCTGTCTCATGTAAAATGTTCAACATGGGCAGACAGGGTCCGTTTCACAGTCATCCGAGGACACAGGCTGACCATCTTGTTCCTGTATCAAATGAAACATACGGCCAAAGTACTTCCTAGGTAAAGAAAAAGACCAGAGAATCATCATGGGTTTTTCACTATGCCAACTCAGAAGTAACACACACTTCCCCTCAAAATCCACTGACCGGAATCAGTCACATGATACCACCTAGCTTCAAGGAAACAAAGGAATTAAATGTCCCCAAATGCCTGGAATGAAGGGAGAACTGGCTGTGAAGGAGCACTAAGAAGTTATTATCACAGGTAGGCAGTCAGCTGTGTAGACACGTGTGAGACAGAGGATAAAAGCCCTAGGTGCCAGGGTATAACTGTTTCTAATACAGATTTTTAAACCAGTTTTGGGCCTGAACTCTTACCTTATGTGAGATAAAACTGATGCCTGCCTAGAATGCAGGGGTAAAACTGGTTTGCTTGTTAGCATGTACCTCTACAAGCCAAAGAACAAATAAGTATTCACTAAAAAGAACAGTAGGCAAATTTGAAAATACAAGTAAAACTGGGGAGGGTGGGAGAGCGGATCACTCCAATTGCAGATGACAGCAAAGGGCCCACATACCATAAGGGCTGCAGCTTATGCAGTAATCAAGCCTCTCTGAGCCTAGAAAATGACCAACCAGGCTTCCAGGACAGGGCCTTGCAGTGAAGGAAAAACTGCTGGGAGTGAAAACAAAACTGAACAGGAAAGGTACAAAACAGACAATGGAAAGAGAAGGCTCACATAAAGTTAAGGGGCAGGAACAGAACCAGGAGATCTCGGAAGGCGATTGGCCATCTTTTAAAACATAATCACAAACAATTCTGTTAAGTTAAAAATGCTATCCTGAATCACTATATTTCCTTCTAAAACCTCAGGAAAATTAATTTCAAAATAACCCATGGAAAAGTTCCCAGATCCAAATCTCATACAAGTTATTATAGGTAAAAAAAAAAAAAAAAAAGCAAAATGACATCTGTAGACAACTGAAGCATGCCAGAAGAACAGACATAAAAAACTATAACCTACTAAAAAGCTTTAAAGTATTAGGAAAATTATAAAAGGCATGAAAAAGCAAAATCGGAACTAAAGAAACTCAGAAATATGAAAACATGACACAAAAAGAATTAGAACTAAAAAAATTTTAGTTCAGGAACAAAGACTAAAAACACAAGAGTGAATAAACACAACAGACAATGCCTTAAGAAAATGGAAAGCAAAAAGAACTTTAATCCTAAAAATCAAAAAAGAAATGAAGAAATAAAAGGATTCTAGGGAAGGTGATAAAAATTCTTCTAACTTTTTTATACAATAGTAATCACTCAAGAAAGCCCAAGAAAGGGAACTAAATACTAAAAACTATATCAAAATACCAAAAACTAACTCAAGAAAATTTTCCTAAAATAAAAAAAGATTTGAAACTACAGTACAATGCATGCTTGAGAATACTGACACAAAATAATCAACACCAAGACATATTATAGCAAAATTACAAGACTTTTAGAAAAAAATACTATTTGAGCATCTAGGCCAAAATGTCAAGAAACTGATAAGAAAAAGAAAATAACATTATCAACAGACGTTTTCAAAAGCAACACTTTATGCCAGAAAAAAAGTTAAAATACTCTAGGAAAGAAAATAAGAGCCAAGAATTTTACAGTGAGTAAAACTAATTTTCAAGTATAAACCATACCATTATCATCATGCAAGAACTCAGGGAATATTTTTCTCACGAGTCTTTCTACAGAAATCTAGTAGAGAATGAGCTACAAAGAACCCACATGATTAGAGAAATATTGACATTAGGACTATAAGTGAGCATTAAATACTTACTTGTCCACTAAATGAGGATGAAAAGGAAGACAGTAAATAATGGTTACACGACCTGATAATATATACAGCATAACTATATGGAGAGAAATGGAGAGCATATGAAAAAATGTTTTTAACTTTTTTCAGTAATGTTGGTGATGGATGTAGCTCTTTTGCTCTTGTGAAACTGTCAGATATATAATATGTGATAAAATAAATGAGTCATTATGGAATATTGTATCACCTCTTTTTCCTTGAAAACCAGGATTTCCGATTTCTATTTCCTAGGATTATCCACTGAAAAGAAAGAACAACTCAGTAGCAATAAGCATCCCTAGAGTCCAGATGGTGGTTTTGAAGTATTATTCCCCAATGGAAGAAACCAGGCTTCACGGAAATATTCTATGTTTGAGGCAGAAATTGTTCAAGATGTCCTTGGAATGTCTTGTTTCATAAGGTAGGGAAGAAGCTAATCAACAACTATTTGAGTCATGTCAAAAGGACTCAGGAGTCAACCTGAAGAGATTCCTAATGGCCAAAGGGATAATCTGACCTTCAGTAAGTGTAAAGATTTCAATGTATTGAATCCCATCTAATGTTTAAATCCATGGGTTCCTAATAATGCCAAAGGAAAAAAACAAAGAAAGAAAAAATCAATAACCTTCAGACCTTCAGGGAAGAGAAGGAGCCAATCCAATATTTTAAAAACTGTTATGACGGGGGCCGCCCGGTGGCGCAGCGGTTAAGTCCGCGCTTGGCAGCCCGGGGTTCGCAGGTTCGGATCCCAGTCGCCTGCCGACGCACTGTCTGTCAGCCACGCCGTGGCGGCATCCCATATAAAGTGGAGGAAGATGGGCACAGATGTTAGCCCAGGGCCAGTCTTCCTCAGCAAAAAGAGGAGGATTGGCAACAGATGTTAGCTCAGGGCTGGTCTTCCTCACAAAAAAAAAAAAAAAAAACTGTTATGAGGGACCCAGTCACAGGGGGACCTCCACACTCTTGTGGATTTTACCTCCAGGAGCTCTTCCAGGTCATCACAATGAATATCAGAGAAAAATCTCCTTGTGATTCCGCCAGGTGGAAGGGAAAAAGCACTATTTTGAAATAGGCTGGAGCATTCTGTTCTTAACAAGGCCTGCCTTTTCAAGAAAAATTATTTTACCAGAGCCTAACAAGCCAAAGAGAAGGGAAATACCCAATTCTAGCCCTGTCTAGCCTTCCACGTGGTGAAAGGGAAGAAAAAACAACAACTAAGAAGCACTTGTGAAGTGCACAGTCCAGAGGCACAGGCTCCCTAAAAAAAGAGAGACCTAATCATATGACTACAGAATGCTTCCTCTTCCCCCACACCTTAACACTATATTACCCAAGGCCTATTTATAGCAGTTCCTTTTACCAGTACATCAGGTACGGCTAGCAAGAAAAAACTTACAAGGCATACTAAAAGCCATAACCAGTTTGAAAAGATGGAGCAAGCATCAGAACCAGACTCAGATATGGCAGAGATGATGGAATTATCAGACTGAGAATTTAAACCAGCTATGATTAATATGCTACAGGCTCTGACGGACAAAGTAGACAACATGCGAGAACAGACACATAATATAAGCAGAGAGATGGATATCCTGAGAGAAGCAAAATGAAATGCTAGAAATCAAAAACACTACAACCAACATGAACAGTGCCTTTGATGGGCTTATTAGTAGACTAGACATGACTGAGGAAAGGATCTCTGAGCTTGAGGATATCTCAGTAAAAATTTCCAAAACTGAAAAGCAAACCAAAAAGAGACAGGAAAAAAAAGAACAGAACATCAAAGAACTGTGAGATATTTACAAAAGGTATAACATATGCATAACAGAAATACCAGAAAAAGAAGAATAAGAAAAAGAGAAAGGAACAGAAAAAGTATTTGAAACACTAATGACTGAAAATTTCTCCAAATTAATGCCAGACACCCAACCACCAGATCCAGGAAGTTCAGAGAACACTAAGCAGAATAAATGACCAAAAAACTACAACTATATATACTGTTTTCAAACTACAGAAAATCAAAGATAAAGAAAAAACCTTGAAAGAAGACAGGAAAAAAAATTTTACCTATCAAGGAGCAAATCACATCTGACTTCTCAGACACCATGCAAGCAAGAAGAGAATGGAGTGAAATATTTAAAATGTCAAGAGGAAAAAACCTACCAACCTAGAATTCTGTATCCTGCAAATTATTCTTCAAAAGTGGAGGAGAAATAAAGATTTTCCCAGACATATAAAAACTGAGGCCATTTGTTGTCAGTAAGCTTGCCTTGCAAATAATGTTAAAAGAAGTTCTTTAGAGAGAAGAAAGATGATATAGCTCAGAAACTCAGATCAAAATAAAGGAAAAAAGAGTATTGGAGAAGGAATAAGTGCAGGTAAAATAAAAAAATTAAAATTTTAATTCTTTTTTTTGCAGGGGAAGATTCGCCCTGAGCTAACATCTGTTGCCAATCTTCCTTTCTTTTTTTTCCCCTCCCCAAAGCCCCAGTGCATGGTTGTATATCCTATTGTAAGTCTTTCTAGTTCTTCAACGTGAGCCATCGCTGTGTGTGGGTGGTGTGGTTCCACGACCAGGAAGCAAACCCAGGCCAGCGAAGTGGTGAGTGCCAAACTTTAACCATTAGGCCATCAGGGGTGGCTCTATTTTTCTTGTTCTTAATTGATCTAACAACAGATTGTTCAAAATAGTAACAGCAACAACATATTCAATTATGTATGCTTACGTGTGTGTATATATATATAAAAACATATATGCTATGTATAAGTGAAATGAATAACAACAATGATACAAGGAACTGGAGAGAAGAATTAGGATTATTTTGCTATTATAAGGTATCCGCACTATCTGTGAGGCAGAATAGTGTTATTTGAAAGTGGACTTGGATTAACTGTAAACGTATACTGAAAACTCTAGGACAACCACTAAAAAACATAAAATAAAAAAAGAAAAGTAACAGATATGGTTAAGAAAGGAGATAAAATGAAATCATATAAAATGCTCAATTAATACCACAAAAGAGGGGAAAAGAAGACAAAAATGGGAACAAAGAACACGGGCAACGAATAGGAAACAGTAATATATGATAAATATTAATCAAACTACATCAATAATTACTTTAGGGTCAATGGTCTAAATATACCAGTTAAAAGACAGAGATTGTCAGAGTGGATCAAGAAACAAGATCCAGCTACATGTGGTTTACAAGAAACTCACTTTAAATATTAAGACCCATATACATTAAAAGTAAAGGGATGGAGAAAGATATACCACGCTAACACTAAGCAAAAGAAAGCAGGAGTAGCTATATTAATTTCAGACAAGAGCAGACTTCAGAGCAAGGAAAGTTATCAGAGATAAACAAGGGAATTAAGGTAATGATAAAGGGGTCAAAATTCTCCAAGAAGACACAACAATCCTTAATGTGTATGCACCTAACAACAGAGCATCAAAATACATGAGACAAAAGCTGACAGAATTGCAAGGAAAACCAGATGAATCCACTATTAGAGTTGGAGACTTCAACACCCCTCTGTCAGAAATGGACAGATCCAGCAGGCATAAAATCAGTAAATACACAGTAGAACTCAACAGCACCATCAATGAACTGGATATAATTGATATCTATCAACTACTTCATCCAACAGTGGCAGAATACACATTATTCTTAAGCTCACATAGAACATTTACCAAGATAGACAACATTCTAGGCCACGAAATATACCTTAACAAATTTAAAAACAAACTTAAAGCATTGAATGCATATATTAGAAAAAAAGATCTAAAATCAATAACCTAAACTGCCATCTAAAGAAACTAGAAAAAGAACAGCAAATTAAATCCAAGGTTAAGCAGATGAAAAGAAATAATAAAAATTAGAGCAGAAAACAAGGAAACTAAAAATAGAAAATCAAGAGAAAAATCAATGAAACCAAAAGCTGGTTCTTTGAAAAGATCATTAAAATGGATAAAAAGAGAAATGACACAAATTAGTAGTATCAAAAATGAAGGAGGGGATTATCACTACAGACCCCAGGGCCATTAAAGAGAGAATCAAGAAATACCATGAACAACCCTATGCCCACAAATTAGGTAACTTAGAAGAAACAGACCAATTCCTTG
Source organism: Tapirus indicus (assembly GCA_031878705.1). Classification (NCBI taxonomy): domain Eukaryota; kingdom Metazoa; phylum Chordata; class Mammalia; order Perissodactyla; family Tapiridae; genus Tapirus; species Tapirus indicus. The sequence goes on from CM062921.1 coordinate 82,191,528, forward strand.
AAGACACAATCTGCCAGGCTCACAGATGAAGAAACAGACAATCTGAATAGGCCTGTATCTATCAGAGAAATTGAATCATAATTAATAACCTTCCAAAACAGAAAGCACTAGGCCCAGATGGGTTCTCTAGTGAATGCTAGCAAACATTTAAGAGGATACTACAGTCATGCATCACTTAATGATGGGGATTCATTCTGAGAAAAGTGTCATTAGGCAATTTCATCATTGCGCAAATATCACAGAGTGTTCTTACACAAACCTAGATGGTATAGTCTACCACACACCTAGGCTATGTGGTACTAATCTTATGGGACCACAATCGAATACATGGTCTGTTGTTGACTGAAATGCCATTATGTAGTGCATGACTGTACACCAATTCTCTACAATCTTATTCAGAAGATAGAAGCAGAGGGAATACTTCCTAATTCATTCTGAGGACAGTATTACCCCAATACCAAAACCAGACAAAGATATTACAAGAAAACTACAGACAATCTCTCTCATGAATGTATATACAAAAATCCTGAATAGAATATTAGTACATTGAATCCAACAATGTATAAAAAGAATTATATATCACGACCACGTGAGATTCATCCCAGGAATGAAAGGCTGGTTTAACATCTGAAAAATCAATTAATACAATCCATCACATCAATAGACTAAAAAAGAAAAATCACACGATTATATCATTAGATGCAGAAAAAGCATTTGACAATATTCGACATTCATGATACAGAGATCTCAGCAAACTAGGAACAGAGAGGAACTTCCTCAATTTGATAAAGAATATCCACAAAAAACCTACAGCTAACATCACACTTAATGGTGAGACACTCAAAGGTTTCCCACTAAGATCAGGAACGAGACAACAGTGTTCCCTCTCACCACTCCTTTTCAACATCGTACTGGAAGTCCTAGCTAATGGAATAAGACAAGAACAGGAAATAAAAGGTATACAGATTAGAAAGGAAGAAATAAAACTGTCTATTCACAGATGATGTGATTGTCTATGTGGAAAATCTGAAAGAATCAACAACAAAAAACTCCTAGAACTAATAAGTGATTATAGCAAGGCTGCAGGATACAAAAGTCAACTGCCCTCCTATATGCCAGCAATCAACAAGTGGAATTTGATATTAAAAACATATCATTACCATTAGCATCCCCCCAGTTTTTTTTGTGGATCTTGACAAACTGATTCTAGGTTTACATGGAGGTAAAAGACTCTGGAGAGTCAACACAATATTGAAGGAGAAGAACAAAGTTGGAGGACTGACACTACCCAACTTCAAGACTTATATAATAAAGCTAAAGTAACAAGACAGGGTGACATTGGCAAAAGAATAGACAAATAGACCAATGAAACATAGAGAGCCTAGAAACAGATCCACATAAATATAGTCAACTGACCCTTGACAAAGGAGCAAAGGCAATACAATGGAGCAAAGACAGTCTTTTCAGCAAACGATGTTGAAAATTGAACATACATATGAAAAAAATAAATCTAAACATAGACCTTCCATCCTTCACAAAAGGTAACTCAAAACGGATTACAGACCTAAATGTAAAATATAAGACTCTTAGAAAATAATATAGGAGAAAATCTAGATGACCTTGGGTTTGGCAAGGACTTTTTTGTGTGTGTGTGAGGAAGACCAGCCCTCAGCTGCCAATCCTCCTCTTTTTGCTGAGGAAGACTGGCCTTGGGCTAACATCCGTGCCGATCTTCCTCTACTTTATATGGGACGCCGCCACAGCACAGCTGACAAGCAGTGCGTTGGCTGGTGACTGGGATCCGAACCTGCGAACCCCGGGCTGCCAAAGCAGGAACTTAACTGCTGCGCCACAGGGCCAGCCCCTGGCAAGGACTTTTTGGATAAGGCATCAAAGGCACAATCCATGAAAGAAATAACTGATAAGCTGGACTTCATTAAAATTAAGAACTTCTGCTCCACAAAAGACAATGTCAATAGAATGAGAAGACAAGCCACAAACCAGGAGAAAATACTTGCAAAAAATACATCTGAGGGGGCCGGCCGGTGGTGCAGCGGTTTAGTCCACACTTGGCAGCCCAGGGTTCACAGGTTCAGATCCCAGGCGCCCACCCATGCACTGCTCGTCAGCCACGCTGTGGCAGCGTCCCATATAAAGTAGAGAAAGATGGGCACGGATGTTAGCCCAGGGCCAGTCTTCCTCAGCAAAAAGAGGAGGATTGGCGACGGATGTTAGTTCAGGGCTGGTCTTCCTCACAAAAAAAAAAAAAGAAAGAAAGAAAAAAAATCTGAGGCCTGTGATCCAAAATATACCAAGAACTTTTAAAACTCAACAATAAGAAAACAAACAACCCAATTCAAAAATGGGCAAAAGACTTGAATAGATACCTCACTAAAAGAGATTTACAGGTGGCAAATAAGTATATGAAAAATGTTCAACATCATATGTCACTAGGGAACTGATAATTAAAACAACAATCAGATATCATTATACACTTATTAAAATGGCCAGAATCCAAAACAATGACAACACCAAATGCTGGTAAGGATGTGGAGGAAGGGAACTCTCATTCATTCCTGGTGGGAATGCAAAATGGTACAGCCACATTGGAAGAGAGTTTGGCAGTTTCTTATAAAAATACACATACTATTAGCACACAATCCAGAAACTGCGCTCCTTGGTATCCCAAATGAGTTGAAAACTTACGTCCACACAAAAATCTGCACACAGATGTTTATAGCAGCTTTACTCATTATTGCCAAAACCTGGAGGCAACCAAGATGTCCTTCAGTATGTAAATGGATAAATAAGTTGTGGTATATCCAGACAATGGACTATTATACAGCGCTAGAAAGAAATGAGCTATCAAGCCATGAAAAGATATAGACGAACCTTAAACGCATATTACTAACTGAAAGAAGCCAATCAGAAAAAGCTACATACTGCATGATTCCAACTATACAACATTCTGGAAAAGGCAAAGCCACGGAGTCAGTAAAAAGATTAGAGGTTGCTAGGGTTAGGTGGGAGGCAGGGATGAATAGGCAGAGCACAGAGGATTTTTAGGACAGTGAAACCACTTGTATGATACTATAGTGGTGGATACATGTCATCACACATTTGTCAAAACACATAGAATGTACAATACCAAGAGTGAACCTTAATGTAAACTATGGACTTTGGATGATGATGTGTCAATGCAAGTTCATGAATTGTAACAAATGTACCTCTGATGTGCGTTGATAATGAGGGAGACTATGGAGGGACAGGTGGTAATACAGGAAATCTCTCTACCTTCTGCTCAATTTTGCTGTGAACCCAAAACTGCTCTAAAAAATAAAATCTATTTAAAATATACGTGTGTGTGAGTGTATATCTTAGTGGTGTACTTTTCTTACATTTTATTGACTAACGTAGTTCATCAATTCTAGGACACATATCTTTTCACATTTTAACAACTGTGAAATCGGGATACGTCTTAAAATCAATATATCATTGTTTAATAAGTATCATTTGTTTTCTTTCTTAATGGTACAGAGAATAACAGTACATCAATACCTGTGGATTATGCAGATATATGTCTCTTAGGGTTGATAATAATACATTCCATAATATATAGCTTAACTTCAGAAAGAGTTAGGTGAGTTCATGAGTACTAACCACCAAATGTTTTTCATATAGAAACCTTGTCAGATGTAACAAATGTGGGTTTTCCACTAGCAGATTGACTTCTAATTAAGTCATCAGTTGATTAATGTTTTCAAGATCCTCCTCAAATTTAGTACTACTGCTTTATATGATTCATCACTTCTATTTGTGTATCACTCACTGTGCTAGACATTTTTCTTCCTAATCTAAACAGAACATTTCTTCACTCAGATGCTAAGTCACTCAGACACAAGCATCATCATCTGCACAACCCTCGGGTGCATTAAGAGCTGCCCTCATTTCTTCTGCCAAGCATGCTTTTTAAACTCATCCATTCTAACACCTTTCATCAGATTTGTAAAGCTTTTAAAGTTACTTTTTTTTGTATTTAATAATGGATAGTTCATTTTGGAATACTACAGGAAAAGGCTGTCTTTTTATTCACTATTGTTCTTTCTACCATAATTATTAATTTTAAGTCAAATTTTTTTTCCTTTTGGTCCTCTCCTTGTCCTCCAAAATCTCACTATCTAGCTTTACAGAGACAGCTGTAAAATTAACTCAAAGGATCAAACAGCTTCTCCACTCTAGAAATGTCCTTTTTAAATCAAATTCATGCCTTCTCATTGAAAATTAGTCAACTCTGTCCATTCCTGTTCCACTAGTTAAAAAAAGGATATTGTTGAAAGTTATAAATTTCTGTGGGTAGCACCACCAGTTGATAGAAGGACTTGGCAAAACTCCAGAAACCACAATGAACTTCACCCACTCACAGGGAAATACATACTCTGTACTCTTTACCATCACAATCTGCTATCAGAAAAATGTAGTGATACAATCCTTGAAGAAATGTCAACATTTTTTCAGCCCTATTCTAATAAAATAAAATGCAAATGACTGGTGAGAAATAATTACATCTGGATTAAGTCACAGAATATAAAAGGCTTTTTTTGTTCGTTTTACTGGTGTATTACCAATAAATTTACTTTTGCTTATGTCTATTCAACTGAAGTGCAAATGAATTTATAAACAAGCGCATTCAAGGGTTAAGTATCTAAAAGTTACTGAATCAATGTTATCCACAATGAGAAACAGTCTAACAACTATCGATCAGTTTCTTGACAGGGTGTGGCTCACAGAGGTGTATGCCTTTTTCAAAACTGATTGAACTGGACACAAGATCTGTGCATTTCACTTTCTATGTATATGAATACATATACACATATTACACCTCAATTTTTAAAATAATAAATCAGAATATGGAATGGGAAAAAGAAAAATAAATCCTGTGGGGTTGGATTAGAATTGGAGGTATTAGTATAAACTAAAATTCTTTTTTAAAAAATAATATAAATATATATTTCCTAAATATACTCACTGAAAGAGACTAGAAGCAATGAAACCCAGTACCAATGAGAACACCTAATGCCCAGATCTTAGTCTCTATATACTGTTTCCCCACTAAGAGGTTTCTTGAAACCTGGCTTCCTTAGAGACATGACTGATTTTGTCCCATAGATGGGGCAAAGAAGATCCAACACGAGCCTGAACATTACAGTGTCATGAAATGAAGTGCACACACACAAAAGGATGGAGCCACATCCAAGGAATACTAAAGCCAGGATGAAGGGACTCTCACTGTCAAAATCTGGGACAATATGAACATCAAAAAACATAAGGATTTTAACGCACTGAATAACACAGAAGTCCATTAGGCATACTGATGATAGCTAGATAGATTAAATATATAAGAGAGTAAGAGGGGTTCTTACATTACAATGCAGAATGATAAATGCAGAACAAGTGATGAAATTGGAAATCACTATACTACAACTACGGATATTAAAGACCAGTTAACTCCAGAGGAAAGTGGGGAATTTTATGAGAAATGAGAAATTTGCACGGTCTTCAAATATCTTCCCCACAGACTGCTTATCAGTTGTAAAGGGGAAAACAGTAACTACACAATGGAGAAACTGGACAATATCTTGACTAGGCGATCAACATTACCAATGATAGGTAGGACGGACATATTATGCCTCTGAATGGGATACCCTGAGAAAGGACACACCATCATTTATGTAGAATTCTGGCTAGAGATGTACCACCTAAAGCTAATCACAAGAAAATGTCAGATAACTCCAAAATGAGGAATACTGTCTATAACAACTGGCCTATATTCTTCAGACAAAATACAGTTAACGAACCGTTCCAGATTAAAGAGACATGACAACTAAATAAATGTATGATCCCAGACTGAATCCTCTACTAGAGGGAAAAAAATCTAAAAAGGACGTAGTTGAGACAACTGACAAAACTGGAATAAAGACTGCTGATTAAAGTACTGTATCAAGGTTCAACTTCCTGAATTTGATAATCTAAGTCTGACTACATATGAGAATATCCTTGTTCCTGGAAAACAGAAACTGAAATAATGTGGGTAAAGGGGCCTAATATATACAACCTTACTCTCTCAGAGTCCATCAAAAATCAACTGTGTGCATGTGTGTGTGTATAGATAGGTAAAGGAAGGCGAGAGAACCAGAGAATGATGCAAACGTGGAAAAATGTTACAAACTCATGAATCTAAGTAAAGAGTATCTGGGAGTTCACTATGCTATTCTTACATCTTTTCTAAGTATGATTTTCAAAATAAAAATAAAAACATGAAAGAATTAAATTCATATACTGAAGTCCTAACTCCTAGTACCTCAGAATATGACCTTATTTGGAGATAGTATCTTCACAGAGGGGTCATCAAGTTAAAATGAGGTCATGAGAGCGGGCCGTAATCCAATATGATTGATGCCCTTAAAAAGGGGGGAAATTTGGGTGCAGACATGAAGACAGGGAGAAGACGGCCATCTAGACTCCAAGGAAGGCCTGAGGCCACCAGAAGCTAGGAGAGGCCGGGAACGGCAGAGCCTTCCCCAGCACCTTCATGGGGAGCAGGGCTCGGGTGATGACTCGAGTTTGGATGTGTAGCCTCCAGAACCGAGAGAAAATAATTTTCTGCTATTTTAAGCAGAAACAAACAAAAGAATTAGAATAGTATAAAAAAAAAAAACCCTACAGAACATTAATTATGCCAAAATAAAGACTTATTACAGCTATCTGAGATATTCTTTCACCAAATAAAGATGTTTAAAAAACACAAATACTTGGATTATTCACTGTTGTTCACCAAATCAAGATTGAAGAAATCATCAAACACCAGCCTGGCACTGTGGTACAAAAAACTAACGCAATGAACTATCCCTATAATAAGTGCTTTTAATACAAACTAAATCCCATCTGAGAATACACTAAAATTGATTTAGCAAACTTATCATTATTTAAAGGTTATATTCTATATATTTTTAAATCCTTCATTAAAATCAACGGAAAAATTTTTGAAACTAAAAAAAGTTAAATATTTGAATGGCCTAAATATACAACAATTATTAAGTTCTTTGTATATTAACAAAACAGGTTACAAAATATAATGGAAAAATAATCTTGCAATAGCACCTAAAAATATAATATACAACAAAACTTTACTGAAAGTCAAACAAGACTAATAAATGAAGGCCTGCCATTTTATGAGTTAGAAAACTATAAACTGTAGACATCAGTTCTCTGCAAATCAATCAACAAATGTTAGGCTTTCGAATGGAATCAGAAAAAAGGACTCTGAAGATATTTGGAAAAATAAACTTTGGAATATTCTAAACTTTTGGAAAAGTAAAAAAGAAGCATTTCCCTTACCAAGTACTAAAATATAATGAAAGCTACACCAATATAAACAGTATAATTCTGTCAAGAGACAGATAAGAAATCAAAAGTAGATCCAGATATATAAAAGAACATAATAAAAGCAGCATCTCAAATCAATAAAAGGTGTTGAGACAATTTGCTAACCATTTGGAAAAAAACTAAGTTGGATCCTTACCTCATGCAACAAAATTAATTCCAGATAAATGAAAGGTTAAGATGTAAAATGGGAAACTATAAAAGAATCTGAAAACACTATTGCAATGGGGAAGGAATTTCTACGTCTGACATCAAAAGTAGAAACCATAAAGAAAAAGGCTGATGTAAATTGTTATTAAACACTGAATATAACTTTTTGTTTTATGTAGCAATTTTAATAAGCCTGTAAACATTACTACAATTATGTCGTGCTTTTAGAGTTGTGGCTAGGGCAGTAAGATCAGAATATTTTATTCTACCCATCTGACTTCATTTTAAAAACAACTTTGCACTTTGATTTGACAATTGGCTTTTCCTGTAATGGTTAGGTTACTGAGTAACAAAAAGTACTTAACTCCTTTTTTTCACATTTCTGTAACTGCTACCTTTAGTTGAAATGAAAAAAAATATCTAAAATTCAGGTGACTTTCCACAAATTGGTATTTAGTTACTACAATTTTTTAATTGATTAAAGTTACTATTCTAGGTGAAGGACTAAGAAGTACCTACTAGGATTTCCTCTTCTCCCTCAAGCTAGTACACTGATGTGAGTGCTACCTGCACCTCGACTGCTTAAGTCACCTATGTTTATAAGCAAGTGTTTGCTCTGCAGGGATAAAAAATTGCTTATTTACATGTGCTATCCCATATCAAATTCCCAGATTCTTCTCCCTTTCCTTTATATCACCGTCATTCAAGCATTTGTATCTGCAGTATAGAGGCAACAGGCAATCCTAATATAGTTCTGATTCTTTAATATGATTATTTTTACTTTCCAAATCCCTTTTTTGTCCTTTCGTAAATTAGCCCAAAACACAGGATATAAGGTATAAAACCTGGGTTATGATATTGAATTTACACGGCCTAAGTGTAAGGGCTTAAACCAGCAAAAGTCCATCCCCAGCCCTGATTCAGCCACCATTTGGACTTAGCTCAAAGACGTGGAAGGTAGTATAGAGTCATATCACAGCAGGTAAGAGTTTCATGCAAAGGAGTCAGTTGTGTCAAACGCCACTGAGAGACTGAAGGTGAGGACAGAAAATCTGGCACCATGGAGACCATCAATAACACTGACAAGAATGGTCTTTGAGATGTTAATCGTGCTGGGCAGGTAGAGTAATGATTGAAGGAGTTTAAATAGTTAAGGGAAGGTGAGGGAGAGGAGGTACTATAAACAGACAACTCCCTGAAGCATGTGGCTACTAAGCAAAAGGATAGAAGATGACTGTTTTTCTTACCTTAGCCTATACCAGAGATTGTTTGCTGATAGGAATAAACCAATGAAGAGGCAAAGACTAAAGAGAGGGGAGAAACAGTCAAAATTCTCATAGATAGCATAAACAAATAGAGCTAACTCGGGGATATTTATCTCTGTGCTTATATCAACCTCAATATAAATAATTTAGCATTTTTGTATAAGCTACCCTGCAAATTTCTTTCTCACTATTTTTAACACTTAAGCAACAATATTTCCATATAGACTCATATTTGCAAATTACTGGTGTTCAAAACATTAATTTCTTTGTTCTCTAAATAGTCTAAATAACTCAACATACATAAGAGATTTTATGCCCAGGAAATCTGTCTTAATATATATACATGAATTTTTTTCTCACAGCAGCATCACTAATTTTATTTTATTCTAACTTTTAAGAAATCCCTGTTGATGTTTGAGTGACTATTCTCGTTAAAGGTTTTCATTATACATGTTCCCCACATATCATATTAATTATAGTCCTTACTATGAAATGTTTAAATCCTAAATTGTGGCCTTTTGACAGATACGTGAAGAAATATTCTTTATTTTCACAAAGAATTATACGCTCTCCTATTTTTCCTAAAACACAAACAACTCTATTTTAGGTTTCCCTCTTTTGATAGAGACATTAGCACTGTCACTTCCCCCCTTAACTCCATCATATGAAATCCAGTGCATAACCCATCATTAATGCAAACTGAAAGCTACTTTAGGCTTGAGGAGACAACAGCGAGTGCCTGAGATGAGAGAATCCTCTACTTAGGTCCACTGATTGTTGCAACTGGCGAATATAAACCCTGTGCTGCCTATCTTACAGTTTTTCAAGATGAGCCAGAAATCTGGATTTTCTTTTTGTGAAATCTCCCAATTTTTAATTGTTTGCAACTAACTGAAAAAAATAGTGCAAGCCCAACATAACATGCCTGTAGGCCAAATCCAGCGGACAGGTCACTAGTTTACAACCTCTAGGTTAGAATCACAGTGGGTCTGCTTATTTCTCTCCCAATTTTTTCTTGTTTTTAGGTAATTCTTCTCTCCAAGCAGAGATATCACAAGTCTTTCTATAATATATTCATTAAGAGATTCAAAGTGAGGTTAAATGACCTACCATCACCAAGTGCCATTAAGCACCTCTCTTTTTAAAGTAATAGACCATATTTGCATTTTGATACTAGTTTGGGACGGGAAAGAAATTCATGTTTAAATTTACAACTACACTTGAGACAGGCAGTTTTTCTTACATCTGCAGAAGTATGATAATTAACATTTATAGGGCACCTACTGTGTGCCAAGTCCATTACCATTCACACTTTGGTATTTCATTAAAGCCTAAATTACCTTTGTGAAGTAGATTTTTATCATCTCATTTTACAGTCGACTTGCAACAGTTCACAAAGCTCTCAGTTTTTGTTTCTCAGCACTCAGAATAAAGCAGAAATGGTTGGTTAGGCTTGCTTTTTGACAGTATCACCAATCAAGAATAATTACAACCATCTTAAATCACAATAACAAAAATGCGAAGGTATTGAAGAGTGATATCCTTTGAAAAAATAGCTACACTTTAATTTCAACTCCTTACATTCCTCAGCTTCACTGATCTTCCAATCACTGAAACAGTTAGTTACTTTCAAGACAGTAAAACTGAGGTCAGCTCTTGGTTAATACGTTTCTTTCCAGGGCCTCTAAAAACACTAAAAATTTTACAAAAACCAAAGCTTTTTTATTAATTAAAGAGTACTAAAAAAGAAAGAGCATTGGCTGCTGCCACAAAGAAGTTATGAGCACGTGTTAGGCAAGGCACTTGTGTGCTAGGCCCAGTAACAGTGAACCAAATAAGATACCCTCCTCGCATAGAAATTACAGCTTCTAAGAAGGGAAACATATCTTAAGAAGTGCACATAAGTTATAATTAAATTACAATCATGATAAGTGTCACAAAGAAAATTTAAAACAGAGCACTATGATAGCTTTGACAAAGTATGTATGTCCATTTAAGTAAAAAGACACTACTGGGCAAAATCTCCATGTGATCAGGGAGGTAAGAAGACAACCTGCTCTGTTAGACTGAAGTGGCTCCTTTACAAATATTTCAGTCTGGGCCGGCCCAGTGGCACAGTGGTTAAGTTCGCATGCCCCGCTTCAGTGGTCTGGTGTTCGCAGGTTCGGATCCCAGGCATACACCTACGCACCGCTTATCAAGCCATGCTGTGGCAGGCGTTCCACATATGAAAAAAAAGTAGAGGAAGATGGGCATGGATGTTAGCCCAGGGCCAATCTTCCACAGCCAGAAAAAAAGAGGAGGATTGGCAACGGATGTTAGCTCAGGGCTAATCTTCCTCACCAAAAAAAAATAATAATAATAATAAAAAATTTCAGTCTAAGGCTTACATTAAACCCTATAAATGATTCTATTTCTATTTTATATATCCTAGAGTAAGTTTCTATGTTTAAGTCTTTAATTTTGATGTTTTTAAAGCCATTCATTTCCCTGTAAGACACACACACACCTATAAATAATAAACTTCAGTATTTCAAAAAGTGAAAAAAAAAACCCTTACAGAATTTAAGCCCAAGGCTCAATGAATATTTAAATAATTAAAGCACATTATATATTTATAAAAATAAAAAACAGATAAAACCAATAACATTTATCAAATAATGTGGAAAAAATGATTAAAATGCTACTTTGGGGGCTGGCCCAGTGGTGTAGTCGTTAAGTTTGCATGCTCTGCTTCAGTGGCCTGGGGTTCACCAGTTGGGATCCTGGGCACGGACCTACACACCACTCATCAAGCCATGCTGTGGCAGCCTCCCATATACAAAGTAAAGGAAGATTAGCACAGATGTTAGCTCAGGGATCATCTTCTTCAGGCAAAAAGAGGAAGACTGGCAGTGGATGTTAGCTCAGGGCCAACCATCCTCACCAAAAATATAATAAATGAATAAAAATAAATAAAAAATAAAAATACCTAGGGGCCGCCCAGTGGCGTAGTGGTTTCGTCTGCACTTGGCAGCCCGGGGTTCGCCGGTTCGGATCCCGGGCGCCCGCCGACGCACTGCATGTCAGCCACACTGTGTCGGCATCCCATATAAAGTAGAGGAAGATGGGCACGATGTTAGCCCAGGGCCAGTCTTCCTCAGCAAAAAGAGGAGGATTAGCAACGGATGTTAGCTCAGGGCTGGTCTTCCTCACCAAAAAAACAAACAAACCTAAAATGCACTTTTACTGATAATATGAAAAAATTTAATATTAATTTTTTAAGTATGGAAATTGTGATACACGGGTTAATTACTTACAAAGATAAAAATAACATGGGTTAGGGAGCTACAGAAGTAAAACACTAAAATGGGTTAGTCTTCTAGTAAAAATTGGCACCATTAGGAATAGATATGTTTAAAAATATACTTAAATGTATCAAAAATATGTCTCAAATCTCACTAGCAATCAATGATTTTATGTCAAAATAATAAATAGCAAATGTACTAAGTGTTCAAACACAATAAAAGATTCAAAAGTCAAAGATATCTCATGAAATTTACCTCCATTTTCCCCTTTTGTCTGAGGTTCACCTACATCTAATTTTTAAATATATAGCCATTTAATGATTTAAGTAACAACATCTTACAGCAGCATACTCTATTCTCACTAGTCACTTTCAAACATCTTCCCTGCTTCACGCAGTCATAGGTTTTTTCACAATACAGGGAACCACACATCAGTCCTTTTGGAATAAGGTGCATATGTTAGACACATGGAAGTTTAAAAGAAAAGCTCACCATGGTGCCTGATAATGCCGTTCGACTTGAAGAATGAAACATTCACAGATCCTAACAGACTCAGTTTCTCTTGCTCCTTCCAAAAACCATCTTTAAAAGGAAGAGTGAACCAAAATATGAGTCATCTAATCACCCCATATTTGTTAGGAATCTAGCATGTATAAGATACCCGAAATGTGTGACAGGAGCCAGAGAGAGAAAGACGTGTGACTTAACTTCCAGCACAGTGTAGCTGGCTTTCACTTTCCTCATGTGTAGGCTAACACCTACCTTACCAAGTTACTTTAAAGATCCACAATAATGGCACAGTACTTGACATACCATAGGTACACAAATGGTAGCTGGTATAATTATTTAAAATCAGAGACAGAGAATACTTAAGAAGAAAAACAACAGTACAAACTGGCATTATAAGCCTTACAGAATCACAGAAAAGGAAGAAATGACCAAGAGCTCAGATGAAATTAAGGCTTCATGGAAAGGTAAGACCAAGGACTTATTAGACAAGAAGGGAGAAGGAGGGGATTAACAGAGAAGCAAAGATAAGACTAGAGAATTAGGGCCACAACACAGAAAGCTGAATCCAACATCATATTACCGAGCAAAAATATGTAAATAAATTAGAAAATCATGAGCTAGAGAGAATAAAACCTGTATGAACAGGGCAAAATAGAACATCAAGTCCCAATGGCCAACAACAAATTTTTATCAGCTGTATCTTTTCTCTTTTGGAAAAAATGTGTTAGGATAATAGTTTGTTTAGAAAATATGACATCTACTCTCAAAAAAGATTGATACAAATGTGACTATGTTTCTATGATATAATCTGATTACTAATTATAGTGACTTTCTTTAGAAGAGCATTAAGCAAATTGATGAACATTATTAATACTTAAAATGACCTAGAAATTAGGGGAAAAAAATCCATACTTTTTAATGGACTGATAATGTTTAACAGAGGTATAATCAGTTTACAAATAATGCTTAAGTTTCTTAGACCTTCAGAAATGGGATCAGTCACATATAAACACATATTTATGAAATACATTCAGATTTTAATAATCAGGTTTTTTTAACGATTCCTTAAAGATGAAAAAAAAAGTTTATATTCTAGCTAAAACTAAACTGGGAAAAATTACAACATAAAACAGTCAAGTTATATTCAGAATATGGTACTGGGATTTTTATGACAGTTTTTATGTGAAAAATCTTTTTAAAGTCTTCATTTATCTCTGAGCAGCAAAGAAACAGAACAAAAGAAATAGTGTAACTGCTTTGGGGACTTTTTACCACCATGTTTCTAAACACACACAGTCCAACTCATGCCATTTTATGCCAAGAAAGTTATTCTGCAAAATACAATTTAAAATAGTCTCTAAATTTAACTCAATACTAATTTGAGTTAAATTTATGCTTAACTGCAATATTAAAATATAACTTCTAGGCCTCTCAAAGAAAATACCATTTTTTTATACCTTTGAATATACAAATAAATCCTCTTTAGGCTTACTTGGAAGCTAAACTATATAAAAGTAAAGCCTTTAACAGAAAAACTAAGGAGCAACTTTTACAAATATTTAAGTTAGAATGGTTCTCTTTCGGAGGCCCTGTCAGGGAGCACGTCCCTAAGTGGGGGTAGGGTTGAAGGTACTGTGGCAAATGCAGAGTCCAGCCTTGAGCCTCGCCAGTGCGGCTCCAAGCGTGCAGTGCGGTGGGAAGCTTTGGAAGAAAGAATGTGTAACCTGATCTCCTTTCCTCCTCTCCTCCTTCACAGCAACATTTAGAAAGTAATTTAACCTCTCAAAATGGCATCTTTGTGCTGCTTAGGGGAAAAACATCCATGCACTATCACAGCGTAAGAGAAAAAAGAAATCAAATCCCTTTTTTAAAATGGTTTTTGCTTAATATATACCAATATTTTTGTGTCAAACATTGAGTATATAGACAAATCAATTACAAATGAAGACTTTATTTTTGCTACTTGAATGTCTACTACTCAAGATCAAAAAATTCAGCTCAAGTTCTAAGAACAATTAGTCTTACTGACACAAGGTGTTATTTATTTTGTTATTTATTAGTATTTATTTTGCTTCTATAACAAAGATAGCAATTAGCTCCTAAGAAGTTTTCAGAACAGGAAATAATTAAGAATTAATATAATAATCTAGATAAATCTGAATTTTAAATCTTAGTGGCTAAAAGAACCAGGCAAGTTATGTGCTTTTAATTCTCATATTATCTTTCCATTTAACCTAATAAAAGGGACACAAGTCTGAAAAATCTATTAAAAAAAAAAACAATAAAAACCTGAAAAAAATTTTCCTAGCCAGGTATCAAAGGATGTACTGGATATTCTCACCACTGAAAAATATTTTTAAAGGTATTCTAAAATTAATACCACCAAAATTTAATATAATTTTTAAACATTTCAAAGCATTTCTACATTCTTGGCGTAACTTGATCTTTACAACAACCTTCTGAGTTTAGTGGTCACAAATCTGTTTAATCGAGACAGTCACGAAAAGGGTGCTAGAAATCTCTTGACCCCAGTCCACAGCCCTAAACTATTATTTCTATTTCCATACATACTAGTAAGCATTATTATCCCAATTTTACCAGAGAGGAAACATTCAGAAGTAAAAACTTGCCTAAGGTTACAATGCTGATATACAGCAGGTCCAACTCCAAAGTCTTGCCACTAGCCACTACTGCAGTCCTTACATTTATCAAAATAAATAGATAAAATTAACAGTTTAACGTTATTTAACTGACTAAAAACAACTGTGGTGGCAGAATAGTGGTCCCCTCAAAGACATCCTCATCCTAATCCCTGGAACCTGTGGATATGTTACCTTGCATGGCAAAAGGGACTTTGCAGATGTCATCAGGGGTACAAAACTTGAGATGAGAGATTATCCTGTTGGGCTCAATCTAGACACATGAGTCCTTAAAAGCAGAGAACATTTCCCAGCTGTGGTTAGAGAGAGAAAGAGACGACAAAGAGTCAGAGAAGTAAGACTTTGTTGACTTTGAAGATGAGGAGAAAGGAGGCCACAAGCCAACGATGCTGTCAGCCTCTAGAAGCTGGAAACAGCAAAGACTCAGATTCTCCCCTAGAGCCTCCAGAAAGGAACGCAGCCCTGTGAACACATGGTTTTAGCCAGGTGAGACCTGTGCTGGACTTCAGTAAGATAATACATTTGTGGTGTTTAAACCACTAAATTAGTGGTAATTAATTACAGCAGCAAAAGAAAACCAATACATCAACTGTACTATGTAATTGACTGCTATAGACTGAATGTTTGTGTCCCTCCAAACTTCACATGTTAAATCCTAACACCCGACGTGATGGTATCTGGAGGTGAAGCCTTTGGGAGGTCATTAGGCCATAAGGATGGAGCCCTCATGAATGGGACTGGAGTCCTTATAAGAGTGACCCCAGAGAGCCTCTAGCTCCTTCTGCCATGTGAAGATACAGAGAAAAAGATGGCCGCCTTTTCCAGGAAAAGGAACCAGTAAGCAGGCTTTCACCAGACACTGAATCTGGTGGTGCTTTGATCTTGGTCTTCTTAGCCTCCAGAACTGTGAGAAATAAAATTCTGTTGTTTATAAGCCACCCAGTTTCTGGTATTTTGTAATAGTAGCCTGGACGGACTAAGATGACTACTTTGTATTTTAAATTAACTGAATATTGTCTTACAATACGAAAAAACAATCTGTCAGTGAGCAAATGTGTAATCTGATATCCTGCTGCATAGATAAAATAAGAATACAGGTACCCGCCACTATACAATTTGAGGTGATTTTGTTGCTAATAACATTCTGTCTCAATGCTATACCACTTAACTCTTCTTCCTCCTTTCCTAGCAAGCCAACTGTAAACATAAAACTCTGAAATCCCAAAACACAGATCCAACTAACTTTCTTTTTCCTTGTCCACACCAACAAGTGTGCGCATACACAAAAGTCAGGAGGATGATCAAAGGGCAGAGTAATTGGAGAAAAGACTGCAGTAATGACCAGAAAAGAATGGGATCAATTAAGCAGAGGTGGCAGAAGAGTTTTCAGAAAGGATCAAGGGGGCTATTGAATAGGGCATGGAGCATTGAAAACAGTTCAAAGAATATTTAAAAAGGAACTGTGCTGGATATGGCACCTTGACTTAGGTGCTATTATTATCCCATTTTACAGATGGGAAAACTGAGCACAGAACATTATATAACTTAGCAGTCACACAGCCATAAGTGGCAAAGGCAGGATTCAAACGCAGGTGGCCGGACTTCGGAGCTGGTGCACTTAACCAGTAAATCATGTTGCTTTCCAGAGCATAAGCCTCTCATTTAACCCCTTTATGCAAAACAGAAATAATAACTTCTACCCCAAAGACTTGGGGAAGATAAAAGAGACAACAAGTATAAAGAACTTTGAAAAGTGCCTAGTATGTAGTACCAGTAAGTACCTTGTATTTAGTACCCAGTATGTAGCAATCGTTCAATAAATGTTAGTGACTAGTACTAAGTGCCAGGTGCTATGTTAACCATTTTCCTTACTTGATCTTATTTAATCCTCACAACAGCCCAGGGAGCTATAGCGTTCTTTCTTATTATGGAAAAACTGCTTAAAGAGGTTAAGGTTACACCACCAATAAGCGACAGAGACAACTCAAACTTCAGAACACACAACTTCCTAACACACAAAGCCTAAACATTTGACCAGTGGCCTTCAACTACTGGTCAATGTAATTGTGAAAACCTACATAATCCCTGACACGTTTTTAAGTTGACATCAAAAATCTTTCATCGTAAATCCTATAACTGCATAGAACATGATTTCTGGCATATTGTAAATGCTGTCATTTTAAATAAATCTGTAACATCACTCTTAAATCTGTTCAACAGAATCCAACCAGGATGACATCCACCATGATCCATTTTAAAATAAAAATTTCACATCATTTTTTTTCTCCTTGAACTCATCATCCCATTTGCCCTGCATATAATTTTTATGCTTGAAAGACTATTATTAATCATTCAGTCATACATGTCTGCAATTTAAATGGAAATTAAAAAAAATTAACCCAAATATTTTATCCTTTTTGTTGCAATTGTAAATGGGATTATCTTCTTGAATTCTTTCTGTTAGTTCATCATTAGCGTGTAGAAACGCAACTGACTTTTTTTTTTTTTTCTTGTGGGGAAGACCAGCCCTGAGCTAACATCTGTTCTCAATCCTCCCCTTTTTGCTGAGGAAGACTGGCCCTGGGCTAGCATCCGTGCCCATCTTCCTCTACTTTATATGGGACGCCGCCACACCATGGCTAACAGGCAGTGCGTCCGCGGGCGCCCAGGATCCGAACTCGCGAACCCCAGGCTGCCAAGCACGAACTAAACTGCTGCGCCACCGGGTGGCCCCCAATGCAACTGACTTTTGTAAGTTGATTTTATGCCCTGCCACTTTGTTGTAGTTGTTGATTATTTCTAGTAGTTTTCCACTGGATTTTTTGGGGTTTTCTATGTATAAGATCATGTCGTCTGCAAATAATGAGTTTCACTTCTTCGTTGCCTATTTGGAGTCCTTTTATTCCTTTTTCTTGCCCAACTGCTCTGGCCAAAACCTCCAGTACTATGTTCAATAAGACTGGCGAGAGTGGGCACCTTTGTCTTGTTCCTGTTGTCAAAGGAATGGCTTTCAGTTTTTCCCCATTGAGTAGGATTTTCGCTGAGGGTTTGTCATACATGGCCCTTGTTATGTTGAGGTACTTTCCTTCTATACCAATTTTTTTGAGGGTCTTTATCATAAATGGATGTTGGGGAGCCGACCCAGTGGCGCAGCGGTTTAGTTTGTGCTTGGCAGGCCCAGGGTTCGTGGGTTCGGATCCTGGGTGCCTGCCGACACACTGCTTGTCAGCCATGCTGTGGCAGTGTCCCATATGAAATAGAGGAAGACGGCCATGGATGTTAGCCCAGGGCTAGTCTTCCTCAGCAAAAAGAGGAGGATTAGCAACGGATGTTAGCTCAGGGCTGGTCTTCCTCACACACACACACAAAAAAATGGGTGTTGAATGCCTTCTCTGCATCGATTGAGATGATCAGGTGGTTTTTATTCTTCATTTTGTTAATGTGGTGTATCACGTTGATTGATTTGCAGATGTTGAACCATCCCTGTGTCCCTGGCATAAATTCCACTTGATCGTGGTGTATGATCTTTTTGATGTATTGCTGTATTTGGTCTGCCAATATTGTCTTGAGAATTTTTGCATCTATGTACATCAGTTATATCGGCCTATAGTTTTCCTTCTTTGTATTGTCCTTGTCTGGCTTTGGTTAGGGTGATGTTGGCCTCGTAGAATGTGTTAGGAAGTATTCCATTTTCTTCTATTTTCTGGAATAGTTTGAAAAGTACACGTATTAAATCTTATTTGAATGTTTGGTAAAATTCTCCAGGGAAGCTATCTAGTCCTGGACTTTTACTTTTTGGGAGGTTTTTGATAACTGTTTCAATCTTTTTACTTATGATTGATCTATTCAGATTCTCTGTTTCTTCTTGCTTCAGTTTTGGGAGGTTGTATGCGTCCAAGAACTTATCCATTTCCTCTAGGTTGTCCAATTTGTTGGCACATAGTTTTTCATAGTATTCTCTAATAATCCTTTGTATTTCTGTGGTATCTGCTCTAATTTCTCTTCTTTTGTTTCTAATTTTATTTGAGTCTTCTCCCTTTCTTTTCTTAGTGAGTCTGGCTAAGGGTTTGTCAATTTTGTTTGTCTTCTCAAAGAACCAGCACTTTGTTTCATTCATCCTTTCTACTGTTTTTTGTTTCTATTTCATTTATTTCTGCTCTGGTTTTTATTATTTCTCTTCTTCTGCTGATTTGGGGCTTTGTTCTTCTTCTAATTCTCTTAGGTGTAGTTTAAGGTAATTTATTTGGAATTTTTCTTGTTTCTTAAGGTGAGCTTGTATTGCTATGAATTTCCCTCTTAGCACTGCTTTTGCTGCATCCCATGAGTTGGTATGGTATATTTTCATTTTCATTTGTCGCCATATAGTTTTTGATTTCCCCTTTAATTTCATCAATGATCCATTGGTTGTTCAGTAACACGTTGTTTAGTCTCCACATCTTTGTCCCCTTCCCAGTTTTTGTCTTGCAGTTGATTTCTAGTTTCATAGCATTATGATAAGAAAAGGTGCTTCAATCTTGTTCAATTTATAGAGGTTTGCCTTGTTTCGTAATATATGGACTATCCTTGAGAATGTTCCATGCATGTTTGAGAAGAATGTATAATCTGCTGCTTTTGGCTGGAGTGCACTGTATATATCTATTAAGTCCACCTCACCTAGTTTTTCAATTAAGTCCATTACTGCCTTATTGACTTTTTGTCTGGATGATCTATCCATTGATATAAGGGGGGTGGTGAGATCCCCCACTATTATTGTGTTGTTGTTAATACGTGCTTTTAGATTTGTTAATTGTTTTATGTGCTTTGGTGCATCTATGTTGGGTGCACAGATATTTATAAGTGATATGTCTTCTTGGTGAAGTGTCCCTTTTATCATTATATACTGCCCCTCTTTATCTCTCATTACCTTTTTTTATCTTGAAGTCTACTTTGTCTGATACAAGTATGGGAACTCCTGCTTTCTTCTGTTTGCCATTAGCTTGGAGTATTGTCTTCCATCTTTTTGAGTCTGTGTTTGTCTTTAGAGCTGAGAATTGTTTCCTGGAGGCAGCAAATTGTTGGATCCTGGCTTTTAATCCATCCTGCCACTCTATGTCTTTTGATTGGAGAATTGAATCCGTTTACATCTAGAGTGATTATTGATATATGAGGATTTAAATGTTGCTATTTTATCAATCATTTTCTGGTTCTTTTGCATTTCCTTCGTTTCTTGTCCCATGTGTTTCGGACTGCTAATTCAGTTTTGTAGTTCTGCATGATGATTCTCTTAGTTTTCTCTTTATTTATCACAGGAGATTCTATTCTGGTTATTTGTTTAGTGGTTACCATGAGGTTCATATAAAAAAAACCTCATGGATAAGATAGTCCGTCTTCTGATGCCTTTCATTTCCTTAGACTAAGTCGATTCGATCCCTTTCCTCTTCCCCTTCTAATTTGTTGTTGTTACTACTTATTCCACCTGTGTTGTGAGTGTGTGTTTAAAGTGATGAGTTTATATTCAGTTTTGGTGTTTTCCAACTGCCATTGTCTCCCTGTTTTTCTCCTTGCTCAAAAGTTTGTATCTCCTTTCTCTTTTTTTTTTTTTTCAGGCAGAAGGGCCTTCTTGAGCATTTCTTGTAGTGAGGGTCTTATGGTGATGAACTCCCTTAGCTTTTGTTTATCGGGGAGAGTTGTTATTTCTCCATCATATTTGAAGGATATTTTCGCTGGATAAAGTATTCTTGGCTGAAGGTTTTTGTCTTTTAGGATTTTGGATATATCATTCCAGTCTCTCCTAGCCTGTAGAGATTCTGTCGAGAAATCAGCTGAGAGCCTGATGGGGTTTCCTTTGTATGTTATTTTGTTCTTTTGTTTAGCTGCCCTTATTTATTTTTTCTTTGTTGTTGACTCTTGCCAGCTTTGCTACTATATGCTGTGGAGTTGATCTTTTCCTGTTTATATATTTAGGTGGTCTATTGACTTCATTCACTGTTATTTCCCTCTCATTCCCTAGGTTGGGGAAGTTCTCAGCTATTATTTCTTTGAACAAACTCTCTGCTCCTTTTTCCCTTTCTTCTCCTTCTGGAATACCTATTATCCTTATGTTACTTTTCCTAATTGAATCTGATATTTCTCAAAGAATTTCTTCTTTTTACTCTTAGTCCTCTCTCCTTCTCTACCTGGAGCATTTCTGCATGGCTATCCTCAATAACGCTAATTCTTTTTCTGTATTGTGAGTTCGCTCTTTACAGATTCCAGGTTTTCCTTTATCTCGTCCACTGTGTTTTTCATCTCCAATATCTCTGATTGGTTTTTCTTCATGGTTTCAATCTCTTTTGCGAAAAAATTCCTGAATTCATTGAATTGTCTGAGTTCTCTTCTAATTCATTGATTTTTTTTAATGATAGCTATTTTGAATTCTCTGTTGTTTAGGTTATAGATTTCTGTACCTTCAGAGTTGGTTTCTGGGTGTTTGTCGTGTCCCTCTTGGTCTGGAGACGTAAGATACTTTTGCATAGAGCTGGCTGATTTTCCTTTGCTATTTCTCATCTTGAGAATATCTGGTCTTGCGGTTCCCCTTCCACCACTGAGTGGAGGTTACGAGCTGTGTGTTCTGAGCCCACAATCCCGGAGGGATTGTGCTGAACTGCAGGGCGTGTGGGGGGAAGGGCTCTCTCTTTCACCTGCTCCTCCTAGGGGCTTCCTTCTTCCCTTGCTATCTGCTCTCCTGGGGCGCTTGGATATTGACCGCACCAGTCCGTTGTCGATTCCCGGTGGAAATCTCTCGACAGTCTGTGAGAGCACCTGGAGGGCAATAGTTTTCTGGCAGAGGGCCGCCCCTCCCCCACCCCGTCTGTGAGCTGCGCTTCTGGCTTTGCCAATAGGATGGGGAGGGGGAGTAAATCTCCTTACTTCTCCTCAAGTCCTTTGGGGCTTCCCGTGCCTTCACCATCAGATGGACTGAGGCATGGGTCTCTTACAGGTTCTTTGTAGTGTTTGATTGCCCTCTGCTATGCGAATGATGTTTTTGTTGTGTCTTAGGGGGCAGAGATTCAAAGGGGGAATTTGGAATTGTCTTGATATCCTTTTCTCCCGAGGTATTTCCACCACAGGGCAAACGCTTCATGGTAGGAGTAGGAACAGAGAAAGAATTGTGCCATTCTTCTGTAAAATGGAAAAAGGCAATGGTGAAAAGGAATGTGGGAAAGAAGAAATTGCATGAAAGACTGATTCACAGAAAGATCAGTTTTAGGAATGAGCACATGTGGAAGTTTAGGGTCTGGAAATTGATGCACTTAAAACCATCCATGTGCTTGTGTACCTCCAGAAGTTTGTGTCTCCACTCTCGGCCCAAGACCAATGTTTGAATACTGCTCTATACTACTGCCTCCTAAACTCTGGGGGTAAAAGTATCATTTGTAAACAACTTGTTATATTTGAATTGTGTGAATAATCAAATGAGACAGGGTTTAGGATGAAGTTCATTTCCATCTTCCATGAAACATATTTGGCTTAATGTATGCATTAATGGAATGGAATTCCTTTTTGAATTTTATTTTATTAATGCAAGAGTAACAATAACAAAAAACACTAAGAAATTCTGCCCCGAGTCCACTAGGTTCCCTTGAAACAAACCTTAGCTAAACTAGGGATATGGTATGCCATCACCAAATAGAAGTTTCAAGGTCTAACCCTTAGCCCCATGCTATACAACCTCCGTTCCCCCTAAAATGTATGTTTCATCAAATTCTGTTCCCCTGAGATTGATCCAATTTACGATACTGGTATAACAGATGTGCTGCCTATATCCTCTTATCACATAACTCTGCCAGTTTAACAGGTGTGTAGTGTAACCTTGGGCTTTTTTATTTCTCATGCATTTACTTAGGATTTAGTAAAGACAGCATTTTTGCCTATGATGATTTACTAAATATTTGTGCCCATGTAAATTAACTGTTCACTGCCTTCTACTCCTAATCTAAGTACTTACTCAACAAATCTGTATATTTTATTTTGGATTAAAAGCTTCCACCTGTTTGGTTATATATTTTTTACCCCACTCTTGCCTTCCATTTTCAATTTATTTTATTGGTTTTTACCTTGTAAAAGTTAATTCTTTTTTCAAACCAAAATCCAAGTATTTGAACATTAATTAGTGACCCTTTTCTCCACTGGTGTGTTGTTCCTGGTCCATTATATGCTAAATTTAAAACGTGACTCTCTTTCTGTACTCTTATCCAATTTGCTTAATTATTCCACTTTTTCAACCCAGTATCAGTTATTCTACCTCACATGGTTGTGCTCTAAATTGAGATAACACATATTTTAAAAGAGCATGAAATCTATAATGCAAACATTAGATGGTATTTTTATTTCTAATTTTTAACCCTGATATCATTCACAGAATGATAAAAATGATGTGTTAACCAAATAAAAACTGGTTATTCAATAAAGAGTTTTGAGAAACTGGCTAGCCATCTGGTCTTAAAAAAAAATTGAGCCCTACCTCACTTCTTGGACCAAAAACAAATTATAGATTGATAACATATTTAAAGTAGAAGAAAATAGTTTTATTTTTATTTTTTAATATCCTCAGACAAGGGGAAGCCATTCTAAGCATGACACATTAAGTTACTGAGGGAAAAAATAAGTTCCTTTTAGGAAAAGTTACATTTCAGTTGCCCATCAGACTTCCAAGAGGAGTATAAATCCACATTTCTGAGGAGAAGATTAAAAATTGGGCATCATCAGAGCCAGCCCACTGGTGTAGTGGTTAAGTTCACGTGCTCCACTTTGGCAGCCTGGGGTTCGCAGGCTCAAATTCCAGGGGTGGACCTGCGCATTGCTTATCAAGCCATGCTGTGGCAGGTGTCCCACATAATAAAGTAGAGGAAGATGGGCACGGATGTTAGCCCAGACCTAATCTTCCTCAGCAAAAAAAAAAGGACGATTGGCAACAGATGTTAGCTCAGGGCCAATCTTCCTCACCAAGAAAACCAAAATTGGGCATCAACACACAGATGGTTTCAAAGCCTTGAGATCAGATAAAATCAACAAGAGAATGAGTATGCCTAAAAAAGAGGTATAAGGACTGAGCCCTGGAGGCAACCAAGACAAAAAAGACTGAGATGGAAACAAAGAAGAGAAGGCAATCCTGGAAGCCAAGTGAAGAAAGTGTTCCCAGGAGGAGAGAGCAAGTGACCACCTGTGTAAAATACTGTTAGTAGGTCAAATAATTCAAGAATGAGAAAGGAAGAGTCACAGGTAACCTTTGCAAGAGCAGTTCAGGCAGAGTGCTGGAAGGGAAAGCCTAATTAGAGTAGGCGGACTCAGAAATTGGAAGGAGAAAAACTGGAAACAAAGTATAGACACTTCTTTCAGGGAGAAAAATGGAGCAACAGTTAAGAGAGGAAAGTGGAGTCAAGAGAGGTTTTGTTGTTGTTTAAGATGAGAAAGGTAAGACTATGTTGGTGTGCTAATGAGAATGATCCTGCATCATGTGAGAGCGAAGGGACGGGATTACAGCACAGCAGAGGTTGTGGCCCTTGCTAGAAGCATGCTCAGTGCATCCCATAATCTAGACAGAAGTCAGAAGACACGGAGCACAGATAAAGACGGATGGATAGGTGTAGCAGCAAGAGCCTTACGGACGTTTTCTTCTATGTCATCTATTTTCTCAGAGAGATGAAAAGCAAAGTTGTGTTCTGCAAGTAAAATATGTGGAAAGTGGTGTTGGAGATTTGAGGAGGAGGTTTAAATCATCACCTAGGTCAGACTGGGAGAGTAAATCGACTAGAAACTATTGCTGAGCAACATTAAGGGCTCATCTGACTTCAGTGGTCATTAACTGGAAGCAAGACCAATCAGCAAAGTTAATTCTCCAGCTCTGTCAGCAGCAAAAGTAAAAGTGTATGATCAGAGCACCCAAATAAGAAGCACACATGACAGAGTTGAAGGAAGAAATAGACAGTAACACAATAATAGTAGGAGATTTCAATATCCCACTTTCAACAATAGATAGAACCAGACAGAAGATCAACAAGAAAACAGAGGACTTGAACAACACTATAGACCAATTATACCTAACAGACAGATACAGAACACTCCACCCAACAAGAGCAGAATACATATTCTTCTCAAGTGCACATGGAACATTCTCCAGGATGTCAGACCACAAAAAAAATCTTGACAAAGTTAAGAATATTGAAATCATATCAAGTATCTTTTCCAACAATGGAATGAAACTAGAAGTCAATAATAGGAAAACTGGGAAATTCACAAATATGTGAAAATTAAACAACACATTCTGGAACTAATGGGTCAAAGAAGAAATTACATGGGAAATTAGAAATTATCTTAAGACAAATAAAAACAGAAACACAACATAACAAAACTATGGGATGCAGCAAAAGCAGTTTCAACAGGGAAGTTTATAGCGGTAAATGCCTACAATTAAAAAAGAAAAGAGATCTCAAATTAACAATCTAACTTTACACCTCAAAGAACTAGAAAAACTAAACTCAAAGTTATAAGAAAGAAACTAATGAAGATTACAGCAGAAATAAATGAAATAGAGAACAGAATAACAAAAGAAAAAAAAGAATGAAACTAAGAGTTTGTTTTTTGAAAAGATCAACAAAATAAACCTTTAGCTAAACTAAGAAGAGAGAGAAGACTCAAATAACTAAAAAATGAAAGAGGAGACATTAGAACTGATGTCACAGAAACAAAAAGGATTTAAGAGACTATTATGAAAAATTATATACCAACAATTTGGATAACCTAGAAAAAATAGATAAATTCCTAGAAACATACAACCCACCAAGACTGAATCATGAAGAAAAAGAAAATCTGAGCAGAACTGTAACCAGTAAGGAGACTGAATGAGTAATCAAAAATCTCCCACCAAAGTAAAGCCCAGGACCAGATGGTTTCAATGGAAAATTTTACCAAACATTTAAAGAAGAATTAACACCAATCCTTCTCCAAGTCTTCCAACAACACCAAAGAGGAGGGAACATTTCCAAACTCATTTTATAAGCCCAGCATTATCCTGATACCCAAGCCAAACAAACAAACTATTGGAAAAGAAAATTACAGACCAATATCCCTAATGAATATAGATATAGAAATCCTAAGCAAAATACTAGCAAACCAAATTCAACAGCACATTAAAAGTATTATACACCATGAGCAAGTGGGATTTATGCCTGGGGTGCAAGGATGGCTCAACATAAGAAAATCAGTAAATGTGACATACCACTTTAATACAACAAAGAACAAAATCGCATGAGCATCTCAACTGGTGCAGAAAAAGCATTTGACAAGAGTTCAACAACCTTTCATGATAAAAACACTCAACAAACTAGGAATAGAAAGATATTACTTCAACGTAATAAAGGTCACATATGAAAAGCCCACAACTAACATCATACCCAATGGTGAAAACTGAAACCTTTTTCTCTAAGATCAAGAACAACAATAGGATGTCTGCTCTCATCACTTCTATTCAACATAGTACTGAAGCTCTAGCAAGAGCAATTAGACAAGAAAAAGAAATAAAAGGCATTAAATCAGAAAAGACGAAGTAAAGTTATCATTGTTCACAGATGACAGAGTATATGTAGAAAACCCTAAAGATTCCAAACACAAAAAAATTGTTAGAACTAAAAAATGAATTCAGCAAATTAATAGACTATAAAATCTATACTCAAAAATCAGTTGCATTTCTGTACACTAACAATGAACAATCTGAAAAGGAAATGAAGAAAACAATCTCATTTATAATAGCAGCAAAAAGAATAAAATACTTAGGAATAACATTAATCAAGGAGGTGAAACACTTTCAGTGACTTTGTATACTGAAAACTACAAAACATTGCTGAAAGAAAATAGAGACAAATAAATGGAATGATACCCTGTGTTCATAGAAGACTTAATATTGTTAAAATGTCCATACCACCCAAAGATCTCTACAGATTCAATGCAATCCTTATGAAAATCCTATGGCATTTTTTGTGTAAATAGAGAAAAAAACCTTAACATTTATACCAAATCTCAAAAGACCTCAAAGAGCCAAAACAATCTTGAGAAAGAAGAACAAAGCTGGAGGACTCACACTTCCTGATTTCAAAACATATTACAAAGCTACAGTAATCAAAAAGTATGGTACTGGCATAAAGACAGACATATACACCAACGGAACAGAATAGAGACCCCAGAAATAAACCCTTGCCTATAGAGTCAAATGATCTTCAACAAGGGTGCCAAAACTACACAATGGGGGAAGAAGAGTCTCTTCAACAAATGGTGCTGGGAAACTGGATATCCATACTCAATAGAATGAAGAAGGATCCTTACCTTACACCATATACAAAAATTAACTCAAAATGGATTAAAGACTTAAACATAAGACCTGAAACCATAAAACTCCTAGAAGGAAATATAGGAGAAAAGCTTCATGACATTGGAATGGACGATTTCTTGGATATGATACCAAAAGCACAGGCAAAGAAAACAAAAATAGACAAATGGGACTACATCAAAACAAAACTTCTGTGCAGCAAAGGAAGCAACTGACAGATTGAAAAGGCAACCTATAGAATGGGAGAACATATCTGCAAACCATATACTGGATAAGGTGTTAATACCCAGAATATACAAGTCAGTAACAAAAAAACAAATAAGCTGTAAAAACTGGGCAAATAGACATTTCTCCCAAGAAGATATACAAATGGCCAATAAGCATATGAAAGATGTTCAATATCACTAATCATCAGTGAAATTCAAATCAAAACCACAATGAGATATCACCTAATATCCGTTAGAATGGCCACTACCAAAAAAAAACAGAAGTAGCAAGTGTTGCAAGGATGTGAAGCAATCGGAGCCCTTGTGCACTGTTGGTGGGACTGTAAAATGGTGCAGTCACTATGGAAAACAGTATGGAAGCTCCTCCAAAAATTAAAAATAGAATTACCATATGACCCAGCAATCCCAATTTTGGGTATATATTCAAAAGAACTGAAAACAAGATCTCAAAGGGATATTTGCACACCTCATGTTCAGTGCAGTATTATTAACAATAGCCAAGAAGTGGAAGCAACCTAAACGTCCATCAATGGATGAATGGATTAAAAAAATGTGGTATATACATACAATGGAATATTATTCAACTTAAAAATAAAGAAATCCTGTCACATGCTAAAAATACAGATGATCTTTGCGGACATTACACTAAATGAAATAAACCAATCACAAAAAGACAAATACTGCGTGATTTCACTTACATGTGCTATCTAAAGTAATCCAACTCATAGAAACAGAAAGTAGAATAGTGGTTTTGGGAGACTAGGGGGAGGGAGAAAGGGTAAGTTGTTCAAGAGGTATAGAGCTTCAGTCAGGCACGATGAAAAAGGTCTAGCCATCTCTCGTAGAACAATGTGCATATAATTAACAATACTGAACTGTACACTTAAAAATCATCAAGACGGTAAATTTGTTATGTTTTTTATCACACACAAAAAATAAAAGTGCAGAATAGGCACAGTTGGATGTATCCAGCATTGGAGTTTCTCAAGTAGGCAATGAAGCACATGAGTAAGGGTGTTGAGAATATTTGCAACTGAACAATTATGACTGACCACAGAATTTAAACTGAATAAGGAGAAGGGTAAGAACATGAGGTACGGTGAGGAACAGTGAAAATGTAATAGGGCCAGTGGGTTGTAGGTCCCAGAGAGGTAAAAGAATTGTTTGTACTAGAAGGAGTAAGCTGGAAAGACAAGAAGTGACGATCAGAGAGTAGAGTGCTTGAAATTGAAATTACGGAGGGAATTACAATTACTATAATTATAAGCATATTATCATTGTTTAAAAGATCTGAGGTATGACCATGGGTGGCTGAAGTAGAGTGGAGGACACTGGAGGAGGTCAAGAAACCAAGAAGCCAGGAAGGGAGTGGAAGAATCAACCACCTGGATGTTGAGATCATCAAGAATTAGAACAAAGAGTACTGGAGATAGTGAGCCACATAAGATAAAATCTTCATGGAATAAGGGGGGAGTAAGCCACAGTTCCATGGAAAAGCAATCAGCAGTAGTAGTAGGTGGTACTATCTGATGAGGAGATTCAAAATCATGGTTTTTGTTTGATGTTAAGCATGGTGGGAGGGAGAGTAGTGTTCAAGTGGCAAAGAGGGGTAAGGAGGATAACCCATTTCTAGGCCCAAAGAAGAGGTGGTCTGCAAGAGAAAAATCCACCACTTGAGTGGGCTGCAAAAGTCCTCCGGTGTGAATCAAGTTTCAGCTGCAGGAATTGTTAATTGGAGGCCCATGACCTCACAAAATTCAGGAGGTTCACGAACTTGGATGGGAAAAAAATTACATCTTTAGTTTCACTAACCTCTAACTGAAATTTAAATTTAATTATTTAATTATAAGAGTAGGCAAAACCCACAGTAGTATTAGCAATACTTGTAACTTTGTAATAAAAAGATATTGAATATTCTTATCAAATTACACTGTTGTAGATAACTCAAAGTATTATTTATGCTCATCATTATTTAAAAATTAGGGCAGTTGTTAAAACCTGCCACTGGATTACTTAATGAGTTAAAGAACCTACATATTACTAAATCTAAAAGAAATTTAATTACTTTAATAGCTGTATTTCAACCTCAGAAATACAAAGGATTATAAAAGGATACTACAAAAAACTATATATCAACAAATTGGATAACCTAGAAGAAATGGATAAATTCTTAGAATCATAGAGCCTTCCAAAACCGAATCGAGAAGAAATAGAGAATGTGAATAGACCAATCACCAGTAAGGAGACTGAAAGAGTAATCAAAAACCTCCCCAAAACAAAAGTCTAGGACCAGATGGCTTTCCTCAGTGAATTCTACCAAACATTCAAAGAAGATTTAATACCTATCCTTCTCAAACCCTTCCAAAAAACTGAAGAGGAGGTGAAGCTTCCTAACTCATTCTATGAAGCCAACATTACCTGGATACCAAAACCAGACAAGGACAACACAAAAAAGAAAAATTACAGGCCACTATCACTGGTGAACATAGATGCAAAAATCTTCAACAAAATACTAGCAAATCAAATGCAATACATTAAAAAGATCATACACCATGATAAAGGGGGCTTTATTCCAGGGATGTAAGGATGGTTCAACATTCGCAAATCAATCAATGTGATACACCACAACAACAAAATGAATAAAAATCACATGATCATCTCAATAGATGCAGAGAAAGCATTTGACAAGATATGGCACCCATTTATGATAAAAACTCTGAAGAAAATGGGTACAGAAAGAAAGTATCTCAACATAATAAAGGCCATATATGACAAACCCACAACTAACATCATACTCAACAGTGAAAAACTGAAAGCTATCCCTTTAAGAACAGGAACCAGACAAGGACGCCCACTTTCACTGCTCTTATTCAACATCGTATTGGAAGTCCTAGCCAGAGCAATCAGGAAAGAAAAAGAAACAAAAGGGATCCAAATTGGAAAGAAAGAAGTAAAACTGTCACTATTTGCAGATGACATGATTTTATATATAGAAAACCCTAAAGAATCCACCAAAAATGTATTAGAAATAATAAATAGATACGGTAAAGTTGCAGGACACAAAATCAACATGCAAAAATCAGTTGTGTTTCTATACATTAACAATGAATAGCAGAAAAAAAAATTAAGAATACAATCCCATTTACAACCGCAACAAAAAGAATTAAAATACCTAGGAATAAGTTTAACCAAAGAGGTGAGAGACCTGTATATACACTGAAAACTGTAAAACATTGTCAAAAGAAATAGAAGACACAAAGAAATGGAAAGATATTCCATGCTCTAGGACTGGAAAAATTAACATAGTTAAAATGTCCATACCTCCTTAAGCAATCTATAGATTCAACACAATCCCTATCAAAGTTCCAACAACATTTTTCACAGAAATAGAACAAAAATGCTAAAATTTATATGGAACAACAAAAGACCCCAAATAGCCAAAGGAATCCTGAGAAGAAAGAACAAAGCTGGACGTATCACCCTCCCTAATTTCAAAATATACTACAAAGCTATAGTAATCAAAACAGCATGGTACTGGCACAAAAACAGACACACAGACCAATGGAACAGAATCGAGAGCCCAGAAATAAACCTACACATCTACGGACAGCTAATTTTCGACAAGGGAGCTAAGAACACACAATGGAGAAAGGATAGTCTCTTCAATAAATGGTGCTGGGAAAACTGGACAGCCACATGCAAAAGAATGAAAGTAGATCATTATCTTACATGCTACACAAAAATTAACTCAAAATGGATTAAAGACTTGAATGTAAGACCTGAAACCATAAAACTTCTAGAAGAAAACAGAGGCAGTACTCTCTTCAACATTGTTCTCAGCAGCATCTTTTTGACTACCACGTCTTACCAGGCAAGGAACACATAAGGAAAAATAAACAAATGGAACTACATCAAACTAAAAAGCTTCTGCAAAGCAAAGGAAACCATCAACAAAACAAAAAG
Source organism: Tapirus indicus (assembly GCA_031878705.1). Lineage (NCBI taxonomy): Eukaryota > Metazoa > Chordata > Mammalia > Perissodactyla > Tapiridae > Tapirus > Tapirus indicus. Next base: position 82,223,370 of record CM062921.1, read on the forward strand.
ACAATCTAACAATTGGGAGAAGATATTTGCAAACCATACCTCTGATAAGGGGTTAATATCCAAAATATATAAAGAACTCACACATCTCAACAACAAAGAAACAACTCAATTAAAAAATGGGCAAAGGATCCGAACAGATGTTTTTCCAAAGAAGATATACAGATGGCAAAAAGCACATGAAAAGATGTTCAACGTCACTATTAGGGAAGGGCACATCAAAGCTACAATGAGATATCACCTCATGCCCGTCAGAATGGCTATACTTATACAAAACATGAAACAGTAAGTGTTGGAGAGGATGTGGAGAAAAGGGAACTCTCATACACTGCTGGTGGGAATGTAAACTAGTGCAGCCACTATAGAAAACAATATGGAGATACCTCAAAAAATTAAGAATAGAACTACCATATGATCCAGCTGTTCCACTTCTGGGTATTTATCCAAAGAACAAGAAAATACGAATGTGTAAAGATATATGCACCCCTATGTTCACTGCAGCCTTATTCACAATAGCCAAGATTCGGAAACAACGTAAGTGCCCATGAATAGATGAATAAAGATGTGGTATATATACACAACGGAATAATACTCAGCTATAAAAAACACCATGAAATCTTGCCATTTGCGACATGATGAACCTTGAGGGCATGATGCTAAGTCAAGTAAGTCAAACAAAGTCAAATACTGGAGAAAGTCAAATACCTACTATGATCTCACTCAGAAGTAGAAGATAAAAACAACACACACATGGACACAGAAATTAGATTGGTATTTACCAGAGGGAAAGAGGGGAGGGAAGGGAGAGGAAGGGGTGACAGGGCACATGTGTGTGGTGATGGATGGTAATTCGTCTTTGGGTGGTGAACAAGATGTAGTCTGTACAGAAATCAAAATATAATGATGTACACCTGAAACTTATATAATGTTATAAACTAGTTACAATTTTTTAAAAATGCAAAAGAAAAAAACAGCTGTATTTTAGTATAACTGATTTCCTCCTTAATCCAATATATTTTATTTTACACATTTAAGCGAAGTAGTCTGAGAAGGGGGACACAGACTGCCCCAAAAACTTAAAGAATGCTTGAGAGCAAGAAGAACAACAGAATGGTCTGAGAGGCACACTGAAAACGTTTCAGGGGTTGGAAAGCAGTGGGAGAAAAGGGTCTGCTAAAGAGATTACACAGAGCCTTATGAGGAATAAAGTTCAATGTAAGGTTAAAAAGAATGAGGATGACAGAGAAAATGCTAAGTGAAAAAGGCAAGCTAGGACACAGAAGCATTTGTATAAAACATAAAAAATAGAAATACATTTTTGTAAATGGAGAGACAATTTCAGAAGGATACATAAAGTAGCAACAGGGGTTACCAATGAGAAGTAAACTGAGAAGGGGGGAAAGCAACAAGAGAGAAGGAAAGAGGAAATCCACTTTTCTGTATTGTTTGAATTGTTTACTGCAAGCATGTATTTAAAAAAAAAAAAAACTATTTTGGGGGGAATCTCTTTTCTATTTTCCTTCGTATAGTCTTTGGTATTCTTGCAGGGCACTAAGGGCTAGGCCTCCAGACTCTCCAGGGAACTTAGTGATATGCTCTTTCAGGGAATGATGTCCAAAAACAATTTTTTTTTTAGCAAGGTGACATGGGCATCATAGGAAATAGTAGTTTTAGCTATTTGGCGTGTCATGAAGCACTCAGCTTCATCTTAGCCCTTGGAACATTTGACTTTTGTGTTGAGGCCAGCGGGAAATTGCAATCTTCATCTCCTGGTGCTCTTTCTTCATGATTCAAAGCACATCTGGGACAGCAAACTGCCAAGCACGCTGGGATTAATAGGCACTTCTTATCGAGTGAAGCAAACACTGATACACTTCTCCAGAGGAACGACTACTGCCACTGTGCAGGGAACCTGACAGTTTCCTTCACCACATATACAGCCATCTTACTGAACCCGTTGATTAGTTTTCCAAGTTTGTCAATTGATTCTCTTGGTTTTTCTAGGTAGATTATATGCTCTGCAAAGGGCATATGCAAACAGTACAAGTTTTGACTTTCCCTTTCAAATATTTATACCTTTTTTTCTTTAGCCTCTTTTATTCCATCGCAGGGGCCTCTAGTTAAATGTTTAACAGTAGCATTAAAAATGAGCTCTTACTAGGAAAGGGAGAAAGATGTGGAGACTAAACAACATGCTACTGAATAACCAATGGGTCGTTGATGAAATTAAAGGAGAAATCAAAAGCTATCTGGAGACAAATGAAAAGGAAAATACACCATACCAACTCATATGGGATGCAGCAAAAGTGGTCCTGAGAGGGAAATTCATAGCAATACAAGCTCACCTTAACAAACAAGAAAAATCCCAAATAAATAACCTTAAATTGCACCTAACAGAATTAGAAAAAGAAGAACAGACAAAGCCCCGAATCAGCAGGAGAGAAATAATAAAAATCAGAACAGAAATAAATGAAATTGAAACAAACAAAAAAAACAGTAGAAAGGATCAATGAAACAAAGAGCTGGTTCTTTGGGAAGATAAATAAAATTGACAAACCCTTAGCCAGACTCACTAAGAAAAAAAGGGAGAAGACTCAAATAAATAAAATTAGAAATGAAAGAGGAGAAATTACAACAGATACCACAGAAATACAAGGGATTATTAGGGAATACTATGAAAAACTTTATGCCAACAAATTGGACAACCTAAAGGAAATGGACAAATTCTTGGACGCGTACAACCTCCCAAAACTGAATCAAGAAGAAAGAGAGAATCTGAACAGACCAATCACAAGTAAAGAGATTGAAACAGTAATCAAAAACCTCCCAAAAAATAAAAGCCCAGGACCAGATGGCTTCCCTAGAGAATTTTACCTAACATTCAAAGAAGATTTAGCACCTATCCTTCTCAAACTTTTCCAAAAAAATACAGGAAGATGGAATACTTCCCAACACATTCTATGAGGCCAACATCATCCTGACACCAAAGCCAGACAAGGACAATACAAAGAAGGAAAACTACAGGCCAATATCACTGATGAACAGAGACGCAAAAAATCCTCAACAAAATATTGGCAAACCAAATACAGCAATACATCAAAAAGATCATACACCACGATCAAGTGGGATTTATACCAGGGACACAGGGATGGTTCAACATCCGCAAATCAATCAACGTGATACACCACATTAACAAAATGAAGAATAAAAACCACATGATCATCTCAATTGATGCAGACAAGGCATTCGAGAAGATGCAGCATCCATTTATGATAAAAACTCTCAACAAAATGGGTATAGAAGGAAAGTACCTCAACATAATAAGGGCCATATATGACAAACCTACAGCAAACATCCTACTCAACGGGGAAAAACTGAAAGCCATTCCTTTGAGGACAGGAACAAGGGTGCCCACTCTCACCGCTCTTATTCAACATAGTACTGGAAGTTCTGGCCAGAGCAATTAGGCAAGAAAAAGGAATAAAAGGACTCCAAATAGGCAATGAAGAAGTGAAACTCTCACTGTTTGCAGATGACATGACCTTATACATAGAAAACCCAAAAAATTCCATCAGAAAACTACTAGAAATAATCAACAAGTACAGTAAAGTAGCAGGGTATAAAATCAACTTACAAAAATCAATTGCATTTCTATACACTAACGATGAACCAACAGAAAGAGAACTCAAAAAGACAATCCCATTTACAATTGCAACAAAAGGAATAAAATATCTGGGAATAAATTTAACCAAGGAGGTAAAAGGCCTATACAATGAAAACTATAAGACACTATTGAAAGAAATCGAGGAAGACATAAAGAAATGGAAAAGTATTCCATGCACATGGATTGGAAGAATAAATATAGTTAAAATGTCCATTCTACCTAAAGCAATCTACAGATTCAATGCAATCCCAATCAGAATCCCAATGTCATTCTTCACGGTAATACAACAAAAACTACTGAAATTCGTATGGGGCAACAAAAGAGCCCGAACAGCTAAAGCAATTCTGAAAAAAAAGAACAAAGCTGGAGGCATCACAATCCCTGATTTCAAAATATACTATAAAGCTATAGTACTCAAGACAGCATGGCACTGGTACAAGAATAGACACACAGATCAATGGAACAGAACTGAAAGCCCAGAAATAAAACCACATACCTATGGACAGCTAATCTTCGACAAAGGAGCAAAGTACAATGGAGAGAGGGAAGTCTCTTCAATAAATGGTGCTGGGAAAATTGGACAGCAACATGCAAAAGAATGCAAGTAGACCATCTCCTATCGCCATATACAAAAATCAATTCAAAATGGATCAAGGACCTGAAAGTGAGACCTCAAACTATAAAACTCCTGCAAGAAAATATAGGCAGTACACTAATTGAGAATGGACATAAAGGGTTCCTTTCAGATTCCATGTCTACTCAGACAAGGAAAACAAAAGAAAAAATAAACAAGTGGGACCTCATCAGACTAAAGAGCTTCTACAAGGCAAATGAAGCCAGGATCAAAATGAACAAACAACCCACCAGCTGGGAGAAAATATTTGCAAATCGTTTGTCCGACAAGGGATTAATCTCAGTAATATATAAAGATCTCATACAATTGAGCAACAAAAAAACAAACAACCCGATCAAAAAATGGGCAGAGGATACGAACAGACATTTTTCCAAGGAAGAGTATACAGATGGCCAATAGACACATGAAAAGATGTTCAACATCACTAATCATCAGGGAAATGCAAATCAAAACTACACTAAGATATCACCTTATACCCGTTAGAATGGCTATAATCACAAAGACAAATAACAAATGCTGGAGAGGTTGTGGAGAAACGGGGACCCTCATTCACTGCTGGTGGGAATGCAAACTGGTGCAGCCTCTATGGAAAACAGTATGGACAGTCCTCAAAACATTAAAAATAGAAATACCTTATGATCCAGCAATACCACTCTTGGGCATCTACCCAATGGACATGAAATCAACCATCACAAGAGGCATATGCACCCCTATGTTCACTGCAGCATTATTCACTATAGCCAAGAAGTGGAAGCAACCCAGGTGTCCCTCGACCGGTGATTGGTTAAAGAAGATGTGGTATATACATACAATGGAATACTACTCAGCCATAAGAAAAGACAGAATTGTCCCATTTGCAACAACATGGATGGACCTAGAGGGTATTATGTTAAGTGAAATAAGCCAGAGAGAGAAGGACAGACACTGCATGAACTCACTCATATATGGAATATAAGTGAACACACGGACAGAGAGAACTGATTGGTGGTTACCAAGGGGAAGGGGGGTGAAGGGTTACATCCACAAGGTGACAGACAAACAAAAATATACAACTAAAACCCCACATTGTTACAAACTATTAAGACATCAATTTAAAGAAAATGGTAATTAAAAAAAATGAGCTCTTAATATTGTTATTTTTTTCGTGAAAAACATTTTACTAGTTGGGTTTACTATATACTTTAGGTAGTTTTATCCCTTATCAGGTCGAGGACGTTTCCTTCTTTTCCTAAATCTAGTCTATCAGAAATGGTTACTGAATTTTTTCTAACATCTTTTTGTCATCAACTGAGATGATCATACTGTTTTCCTTCTTTGATTTATTAATAGAGTGTAAATGAGACTAACAGACTTCCTATAGTCAAATCACACTTGAATCCCTACGCTAGTGTTACCCTATAGTTTTATATGTTGTTGGATTCAGTTTGCTAGTACTTCATTTTGAATTTTACAATTAGGTGATGAGAACAGCCTATTGTTTTCTTTTTCTATACGATCCTATTTGCTAGCAGAGTTATGCAAGCTTCAAAGAGCGTCTTCTCTTTTGCATTTTTTTCTTTCCTCTGGAAATATGTATAAATTAGGAATGACTGATCACTTTAAAGTCTTGTAAAAACATGTGGTGCTTTTAAAGGGTGCATCTTTTAAAATTTTTTCTAGTTCTTCATCAGCTACTGGATTATCAAGATTTTCCATTTCTTCTAGCAATTTTAGAAATTTATATTTTCCTAAGAAATCATCTATTTCAGCCAATTTCTAGAATGTGTGGCATAACGTTATATATAATATTCTCTTATAAGGCTTTCATCTCAGTATTTATCGATATCCCTAGCTTGTTTTTAATGTTTTCTTCTTAATCAGACTTGCCCAGAGTCCGCCAGCTTTTAATTTTACCGATCAAGAGGTTTTTTTCACTAACTTATAATTTTACATATTTATAAAATTATAAAATTTTATAAATATATAAAATTTATATTATAAAATTTTATAAATTATAAAATTCATTCTACTTCATTTGAGTTTTATTGCTTTTTTATCAGCTTGAATTGAATACCTTGTTCATTCAGTTTTCATCTTGTTTACTAATCAATATTTAATTGCTATGAATTTCCCACAAAGTTTCAAATTGGCTACACTGATATATACTGCTCTCACTGTAATTAACTTCTAAATTGTGTGACTTCAGTTACAATTGTCTCTTTAAGCCACAAGTTATTTAAAAGGTACGTCTCTTTCCCTCCCTAGAAGTAGGTAGGTGTTTTTGTTTTGGATTTATGTCTTTATTTGTTCTGTTTTTCTTTGGTGGGGGACATCCTATTGCTATTAATTCCTGTTGCACTGTGGTCAGAAAATATAACCTATTTGATTTCTGCTTTCTGAAAATCTAATTTTCTTTGTGGCATAAAATAAGCTCACTTTTTATGAATATTCCATGTGTTGGGAAAGCATACATATTCTCAAGAAATCTATGTGTAGGACTACAGCCAGTCTTCACTAAGAATCTAGAACTGAGAAACAGAAAGCCACAGAACTCCAAGAGTTATTTTTTCTCCCCAAAGCTACACAATCCCTTATTTCTACAATGTATCTGATTCATTCTTCTCTCTACAGATCAACTTCTGATTACTCAGCTGCTTGAATCCCACCATCCCTGACTGGGAGCAAAGCCTCTGAGTCTAATGGCCTGAGCACTCCAATGCTAACTCCAGCCTCTAGTGACCCAAAAGCAAATTCCTAGGCAAAATAATCCAACTGGCCCCACTTGGATCAAGGGTCCATCCTCACTCTACTCAACTACAGCCAGGAAAAGCAAGGTGGTTGTTGTAAAGACTTTTTAAAGCTCACCCATAGCCAGGTCTCCTCTACTTCCGGAACACGGAAGAACTACACTCCTCTATCCCCTTGCAGTTAGGTAAGGCCAAATGACTAGTTTTGACTGTTGAAGCTACATAATTGCTGGTTACAAGCCCCTTCAATGTTCTCCTCCCTTCCACAGCAACCAGGAAAGCCATGTGTTCCAAAGGTACAGCTACAAGATGGTAAAACCTCTTACAGGCTTTATGTCAACTGCCTACTTGATCCAAGTTGGACATGGAGCGAGAAATAAACTTTTTGCTCTGTCAAGCCACTGAAATTTAAAGATTTTGTTCATGAATGAGGCATAATTTAGCCTATCCTGATTAATATTGTCCTGTTAACACCTCCCAGAGCTGTGGGGAGGTCAAATTCTCTAAGACATATTCTCTGTAACAAAATTGACATCTCTAGTATAAATGAAATTTGGGGGAAAGGGTCTTTCTTTTCTATAGTCTCCAAATTTTTCTAAAAATAATATACATAATTTCCACAGAGGAAAAATACTTCTTAAAGTGCTAAGAAAAATTTCAGTGTTATTGGCACTTCAGCACTAGAAACCTACCTGTTATCTAATCTAGTCCTAACCACTTTCATTCTACAGAACTGAGAACTGAGACCTACAGCATGTCCTGAATAAGACTATCCAGCTTGTTAGTACTGGATTAATTCCTCAGGTCTCTGGACTATTTAAGTCAATCAAGGTAACACATTTAAACATTTATTCCCTCATCTTTTAAAAATATACTTCCATGATTCTCCATGAGTCTATTTCCTAATCAGTTTTTTACATATCTCACACCACATTCTCAATCTAAATAAGCTCAGGTCCCTATTATCCACTCTCCTGGTCCTCTACATTTTCTTTCCCAGCACCAATACCACACTGTAATCACATACCTGGGTGGGTTAGTGTTTTTAGTGCTGGTGTTCCCCACTAGAGCATGAGCTCCGTGAGAGCAGAAGCGGGGCTATCTTATTCACTATGACATAACCATGTCTGGAGAGTCTCTGGTCTGTAACAGGTGCTCATTACATACTCACCGAGTTAAATATACTTTCCAAGTCTTAAAGACTCAGAAGTAATTACCAAGACTAAAACTGATCATCTCAGAGTTCTTGTCTCTGCCTTCTCAGAAAGTCTGTCTCTTTCTCCTTAGAAAAGTTAGGGGTTCTACGGAAGGGCCAAGAAAATGGGAGGTTTTCATAAAGGGTACTGAGAGAAAGCCTCCCAGAAACCAAGTAAACCAGAAATCAAGCTTTGGAGAGAGAGGGAGTTCAAACAGACTAATAAGAAAACAAAATAAACCTATTTTGGTCAATCATACCTTTCCTCCTGTCTTTTTAAAAAGGAATTTGCATAAAATATAAAATTGGAATTCCCCCACACTCCATCAGATCAAAATTGAGAAACAGGAAACCCCAATCATTTCAATTTCTTGAAATGGACACAAATTATTGATTTTTAGCCTTTCCACTTTTCTAATACATATTTTTAAAGCTATAACATTTCCTCTAAGTATAGAATTAACTGTATCTCAAATTTTCATATGACATGTATCTCCATTATTATGGTATCCAAAATAATTTCTAATTCCTTTGTAACTTCTTATTTGATCCATGGATTATTTAGAAGTCCACTGCTTAATTTCAAAGATTTTCCCATTATCTTTTGTTATTGACTTCTAATTTAATTCCACTATGGTCAGAGGACACTGTGAATGATTTTAATCCTTTCATATTTGCTGAGGCTTGCTTTATGACCCAGCAAAATGGGTCATATTTTATCCTTATTGGGTGTGGTATTCCATATATATTAAGTTTTTCATTGTGTTGTTTGATTTTCTATATCGTTCTAATTTTTTGTCTGCTAATTCGATTAGCAAGCAGTCAGTGATTATAGTCCCTGATCTAAAATTTTAGGTAACTTAGAAAGGTGCTTACTATGGGTCAGATATAGTTTTAAGATATAAAAAATATATATTTCTATTTTTATAAATATAAACTTACAACCACTCCATGAAGTAGGAACCACTATTCCCATTTTACAGAGGAGGAAACACAGAGATGTTAATTTGCCAAAACTGCTCATCTCATAGCTAGGAAGCAGCAGAGCTGGGATTTAAACTCAAGCAGAGTCCATGCTCTTAACCACTATATCTGTATCTATATATCTAGAGCATGTGACTAAGGCACGTATCTTAGTTTTGCCAATGAAATCCATATATCAAGGTATTATTTCTGAGCCAGCCCTGATGGCTTAGTGTTTCAAGTTCGGTGCTCCCACCACTTTGAAGGCCCAGGTTTGTTTCCCAGTCATGGAACCACACCACCCGTCTGTGTCTGTTGGTTGCCATGCTGTGGCGGTGGCTCATAGAGAAGTAGAAGGACTTACAACTGAATATACAACCATGCACTGGGGCTTTGGGGAGGGAAAAAAAAAGATATTACTTCTTAATATATTTCTTGGTATAACGTATATATACTATACACATAACCACTGTATGTGTGTGTGTGTTTATACATGTATATATATACGTGTGTGTGTGTAAAACGATCCTAGGTTAAAATATTTTCCCTCCTCAAGTAGAAAAAAATTTTACTGAAATGGTGCCAAAAAATGGTTAAGAACGATTTTTTTAATCAGAAATGCTTAAGATGTAAATTTTAAAAGGACACAAATATTGCAGTCTCAGCATCAAGGCAAACTATGCAAAAAATATTAATAGAAAAAGAAGATTAAAATGATACTAAATGTTAACTATAGTTATTATGAGGTGTTGCGGATGTTCTTCCTTTTTGTTCTACTTTTCCATGTTTTCTAAATCCTGAGTATCTATCAACTTTATGGTAAGGAAAAATGAAACAGCATTCTATAATCACTGACTGAATTGACAGTGCTCTGTCTTAATTTTCAAGTTAAGAGAGAAAAAAATATTAGCGAGACAATGAAAATCACAGGAGATAATACATATGAAAGTGTTTTGTAAGCTATAAAAGCTATACAAATGCTAGTAATTACAAAGCATCCTAGGGCTAGATAAAATACAGTAAAAGCTTTTTTATGCCTTTCCCTTTTTAAATTTCGACGACTTTCAAGTGCCTGATTATTTGTTTAAACAAATTCAGAAGAGCTGATTTTTGAAGGGCAGAACATTAAAGTGCCACATATCCTTGAATACTGACAAAAAGGAAATGACAAATTTACAACAGCATCACACTCTTTTAGTATTTCTAAAAAGCCCCTGATCTGTAATTTAATAAAATGTCAACTCAGTGCTGAAGATACAATTAGGAAACCTAAATTTAACCAAAAAAAGTGATGTTATTTTTGGAAAAGAATTTTTATAACGCCTAAAAAAGAGGAACAATTCATTTAAAGGTGAATTAAATACACATTGTATAACTAAAAATGTACATTAGTGATAAGAATACATACTCAGTCTATTTAGGATAGGTTTTCCTTTCAAAGTTTCTTTTGCTGTTTCTGCAGCAGAACCTATGAATAAAGAATGCACAGCTGCCTAGCAGATGTATAATTTCAGTGTTTAGATTCCATTCTTTCTAGCTTCATTCTGCTGGAGGTTTTGGATTTTCTATTTCCATATGGTTTTTGACCTCCCTCAGTTTAGGTTCTACCTCCTCACATCTTATTCTACTTTACTCCATTACTACAGAAAAACACATCATATTTGAAATAGCTTAATTTTTTTTAAGCTTAAAAGTTGCAAAGCTGAAAAAGGGAGAATATACAGAGAAAAAGGATGATCCGATAACTAGAACAAGACAGCCAAATATCCAAAACTTTCTATTTTTATTTAGATAACTCCCCTCCCTGCCCCCTAAATTCTAAGTTTCTTGTATTTCAAGTTCAGAGAGTCAGGTTTAATGCATGAAGAAAATTTCAGCTTTACTCACCTGATTTCCTCAAATTCTTAGGGTATGATAAAAACATTTAGTAAGGTTTTTTTTTTCTGTTAACTTACGTGTATATGTTGAAATGCTTACAGATGTTATCTTGTAGTAGTATGAACATGGGGGATTTTTAATTTTTTTTCTTGGGGCTTTTTGTATTTTAAATTTGTTCAGTGAGCATTAGTTTTATGTAATCGGAGGCAAAGAAGGTTTTTGTTTTGTTTTGAAGAGAAACCTGCAAGGAAAGGGATTATTTTTAAATGTCTACATGCCATAACCAATTATGTTTAGATAATTTGTATGGAATATAAGCGATTTAATAATATTCCAGAGGACAGTCTCAGCATCATTAACGGGTAAAAATCACGTTTCACTTCTCAACCTATTTGACTCTGAAAATTGCCCCATAGATGGGCTTATTCACTTTCAATTGATGTGGCACTATTTTTTATCTTTTTTCTTCCTGTTCTCTCACAGGGTAAATTTTAAAGGTATTCTAAGAAACAATGCAAATAACATAAGTATATTATGCAAATATCTACCCTATTTCAACTACTTTAAGAGTAACAGCCACAGTAAAGGAAAAAAGGCTTGTCTGTGTGATCAACAATTAAACTTAATACGTGTCTCAGAAATGAGATATATCATAGAGCACTAATTTTTTTTTTTTTTGAGGAATATTGGACCTGTGCTAACATCTGTTGCCAATCTTCGTCTTTTTCTTTTTTCTCCCCAAAGCCCCAGCACACAGTTGTGTATCATAGTTGTAGAGTTGTAGCTTTTCTATATGGGACCCCACCTCAGCATGGCTTGATAAGCAGTGAGTAGGTCCATGCCCAGGATCCAAATCAGTGAACTCCAGGCCACCAAAATGGTACAGGAGAACTTAACCGCTACACCACTGGGCCAGCCCCAATAGAGCACTAATTTTAAAAATATTTATGGAAAGGGTTCTGGATACATGTTTAAAAAGCAGTGTATTCCCCTGACCTTTTAATATTATTTTCTGTACGATGCAAAGGAAACATAAGGCAAGTCAAAGTTACCCATGAAAAGTTTCTAACAAATTTTAAATATTAAAAAGAGAAGCAGGAGCTAATTGCTAAAAGCCAATCAAATTTAACCCATCAAATATATATATATATTTAGACCTTGAGTGGAGATAACGTTTTACCAGGTACCTCAGGTAACACTATAACAAACACAGGCAAACTCATCTACTCTATGTGGAGAACAGGGAATAAAAGCAGGCAAAACTAAAGCAAAGTGAGTGTGTGTGGTGTGTGTGTAGTACATATCTTCATCTTAAAATTATCCTACTCCATTTAAGAATAAATATAATTCTGTGGTTAAGAGCATGCACTCTAAAGTCATACTAGCTGGTCTGAATCTCTGCTCTGCCACGTCCCAGCTGTGCCAGCCTTGACAAGTTACTGAACCTCTGGGGCCTCATCTCCTTCATGTGTAAAAGGGAACTGATAACAGCAGCCATACCACAGAATACTGGTATGGATTGATATCTATAAAGTACTTAAAATAGGGCCAGGCATAAGTTAGGTATTATTTAATCCCACTCAATCTTATAGTTTATTGCTCTACATTACTTAAATTAAAACCCACTTACCTTTTATTTGTGAATAATGGCTGAAAATTTACTTAAAACTTCATAAACTCAGAATCTCCTACACTAAGTAAAATATATTCAACTAGTGCTTTTTATTGAGTGTTTTATTTTATTCAATGTTCCCAAGGTTTGATAAACGCCAACAACTCCATAAAAACTAAAGAATAAAATATTTTACTTAATGTTCCAATAAAAAAGGTTATCATATAATTTATAAATTTCAAATCATTAGAATTAAACAGAATATGCTTAATGCTAAAATTATTATTGAGCAGAACTGGAATGCACTTGGAAACAGAACCACTAAGAAGATCAAATGGTCATGTATATACTCTAAAAGCTTTATACAGAGAAAAGAATGGGGACTAGCGTTAGAGGGTCTTTAGTAGGAATTTAAGCTGAGACTTATGTAACTTTAATAAAGTGTCTGAAATTGGTACAAACATGAGAAAAGGTTTTATTTTCCTCCAATTTCTACCCCCGACTATTGTTGGTCCAATTTCCCTTGCCTACCCCTTAATGACATCTGGAACAATTCCTATAGCTTTCCAGTAGCTTTCAAGTTATTAACAAGTCCAGTCCAATTTAAGGCTGTTTAAAATTTTAATCTTCAATCTTACAATCATCTTCTTTCTCCCCAAACTCAGGCTTGGCCATGATCCAAGAAAGTTCAACCAGAAAAGGGGTGTGGCTGATCTACTGGGGGAGGGGGATGACAGAGAACAGAAGAAACTGTCAGTATCTGAATGCTTTTGTGGTCCTCTGTGGTTGCCGCCACTTCCCCAGCTAATACTGACTATACTGTCTGTATCACAGGCAGCCAAACGATAGGTTTTCTTCTGGGGGCAAGCTGGAACCCTTTGGTGACTGATGCACCCCTCACTGCACTGAGGGCCTCTTACTCACTGCACGTTTCCTTATCTCAAGATCCACTTTGGCTCACCCTCTTCTAACTACTTTTGCTTCCCCCTCCAGCAGAGCCAGCCCTGGCAAGATGGCTGCAGCGTGGTTACCTTCTACACTACCCACTTGAACTAACATAAATTCAAAACAAATACAGGCCCCTCCACTGCCAACTGAACCCCCATGTCCATACTAAGATTTCTCTCCAATTTTCTTTATCCTTGGCTCAAATAGGCACAGATAAACCCATCAGCCACACAATGACTACCGTCTAGGTCTTGAGATGTTTCACGTCCCTTTCTGCTAACATTACTAACCTTCAGGACTGCTTCTCTTAGACCTCCCCACACTAACCTCTCAGGGAAGGCCATCCCAAGGGAGGAAGAAGGGAGCAAAACCACAGTGCTTCCCTCTAGCAAACTAGCCACTGAAGTGACTACTGTGCACAATTCCCCTCTCCTCCATCTTCTGATGGGTTTGTGTCACATCGTCATAAGCCCTGGAAAGGATTCAGGCCACTAAGTGCTTGGGGCTTTCTTTAGAATGTGGAGTCCTTGATTTGACTTTACACTTAAGTGAAATCCCAGTCCCCATTCTGAGATAAGCAGTAAGCAGGAAAAGTCTGATTCTACTTTACCTTGGTGAGACAACTAACTCTCATCAGCCTTAGATTCTTGACATACGAAACAAAAGTCAACAAAATCTCCTATATCAATTCGCCAGTACTGTTGGTATAAAGAAGCACTTTGCAAATTCAAATGCTAATATTAATAATGTGAACAAAAATAACACATACTTTCGGAAGGTATCAGGATTAGATTTAATTTTCAAGGACCCTATATATTCAAAATGCAAATTTCAAGGACTCTATTTCAGCCATTCAAATTTGCTTTTTAAGATAAAACTGACCTCAACTTATTTCTCTCACACAAATATTCATCTTCACTAACATTTGTTAAGCATTACTATGAGGCAGGAACAGTGTTCAGTGCTTAACTGTACTCCTTCATCTGGTCTCCACAGTCAGCCCTGTGAGAGAGAACTATCATCACCCTCCTTCTACATATGAGGAAATAAACCTTGGAAAGATTAACTATGTTGGTGCCAGATCACAAACCTAGTAAACAGAGAGTAGGAAAGCACAGAATACAATAAATATATAGACAGACAACTAAAACATATAAATATGTCAAGGTTTAATGAACCTTTTTAGTTATTTGGAATCCAGATAAAGGGACAATCACTGTAACCAGATTAAGATTCCTTTATTCTTTTAAGAAATTAGCACCTTCACAATACAAAGAAGGAAAACTACAGGCCAATATCACTGATGAACATAGAAAAATCCTCAACAAAATATTGGCAAACCAAATACAGCAATACATCAAAAAGATCATACACCACGATCAAGTGGGATTTATACCAGGGACACAGGGATGGTTCAACATCTGCAAATCAATCAATGTGATACACCACATTAACAAAATGAAGAATAAAAACCACATGATCATCTCAATCGATGCAGAGAAGGCATTCGACAAGATCCAACATCCATTTATGATCAAAACTCTCAACAAAATGGGTATAGAAGGAAAATACCTCAACATAATAAGGGCCATATATGACAAACCTACAGCAAACATCCTACTCAACGGGGAAAAACTGAAAGCCATTCCTCTGAGGACAGGAACAAGGGTGCCCACTCTCACCGCTCTTATTCAACATAGTACTGGAAGATCTGGCCAGAGCAATTAGGCAAGAAAAAGGAATAAAAGGACTCCAAATAGGCAATGAAGAAGTGAAACTCTCACTGTTTGCAGATGACATGATCTTATACATAGAAAACCCAAAAAATTCCATCAGAAAACTACTAGAAATAATCAACAAGTACAGTAAAGTGGCAGGGTATAAAATCAACTTACAAAAATCAATTGCATTTCTATACACTAACGATGAACCAACAGAAAGAGAACTCAAAAAGACAATCCCATTTACAATTGCAACAAAAGGAATAAAATATCTGGGAATAAATTTAACCAAGGAGGTAAAAGGCCTATACAATGAAAACTATAAGACACTATTGAAAGAAATCGAGGAAGACATAAAGAAATGGAAAAATATTCCATGCACATGGATTGGAAGAATAAATATAGTTAAAATGTCCATTCTACCTAAAGCAATCCACAGATTCAATGCAATCCCAATCAGAATCCCAATGTCATTCTTCACGGTAATACAACAAAAACTACTGAAATTCGTATGGGGCAACAAAAGAGCCCGAATAGCTAAAGCAATTCTGAAAAAAAAGAACAAAGCTGGAGGCATCACAATCCCTGATTTCAAAACATACTATAAAGCTATAGTACTCAACACAGCATGGCACTGGTACAAGAATAGACACACAGATCAATGGAACAGAATTGAAAGCCCAGAAATAAAACCACATACCTATGGACAGCTAATCTTCGACAAAGGAGCAAAGTACAATGGAGAGAGGGAAGTCTCTTCAATAAATGGTGCTGGGGGGCCGCCCGGTGGCGCAGCGGTTTAGTCCGCGCTTGGCAGCCCGGGGTTCGCGAGTTCGGATCCCGAGCGCCCGCCGACGCACTGCCTGTCAGCCATGCCGTGGTGGCGTCCCATATAAAGTGGAGGAAGATGGGCACAGATGTTAGCTCAGGGCCAGTCTTCCTCAGCAAAAAGGGGAGGATTGGCAACAGATGTTAGCTCAGGGCTGGTCTTCCCCACAAAAAAATAAAAAATAAAAAATAAATGGTGCTGGGAAAATTGGACAGCAACATGCAAAAGAATGCAAGTAGACCATCTCCTATCGCCATATACAAAAATCAATTCAAAATGGATCAAGGACCTGAAAGTGAGACCTCAAACTATAAAACACCTGGGAGAAAATATAGGCAGTACACTAATTGAGAATGGACATAAAGGGTTCCTTTCAGATTCCATGTCTACTCGGACAAGGAAAACAAAAGAAAAAATAAACAAGTGGGACCTCATCAGACTAAAGAGCTTCTACAAGGCAAATGAAACCAGGATCAAAATGAACAAACAACCCACCAGCTGGGAGAAAATATTTGCAAATCGTTTGTCCGACAAGGGATTAATCTCAGTAATATATAAAGATCTCATACAATTGAGCAACAAAAAAACAAACAACCCGATCAAAAAATGGGCAGAGGATACGAACGGACATTTTTCCAAGGAAGAGTATACAGATGGCCAATAGACACATGAAAAGATGTTCAACATCACTAATCATCAGGGAGATGCAAATCAAAACTACACTAAGATATCACCTTACACCGGTTAGAATGGCATAATCACAAAGACAAATAACAACAAATGCTGGAGAGGTTGTGGAGAAACAGGGACCCTCATTCACTGCTGGTGGGAATGCAAACTGGTGCAGCCTCTATGGAAAACAGTATGGACAGTCCTCAAAACATTAAGAATAGAAATACCGTATGATCCAGCAATCCCACTCTTGGGCATCTACCCAATGGACATGAAATCAACCATCACAAGAGGCTTATGTACCCCTGTGTTCATTGCAGCATTATTCATGATAGCCAAGAGGTGGAAGCAACCCAAGTATCCCTCGACTGATGATTGGTTAAAGAAGATGTGGTATATACATAGAATGGAATATTACTCAGCCATAAGAAAAGACAGAATTGTCCCATTTGCAACAACATGGATGGACCTAGAGGGTATTATGTTAAGTGAAATAAGCCAGAGAGAGAAGGACAGACACTGCATGAACTCACTCATATATGGAATATAAATGAACACACAGACAGAGAGAACTGACTGGTGGTTACCAAGGGGAAGGAGGTTGGGGGGTGGGCACAAGGGGTGAAGGGTTACATCCACAAGGTGATGGACAAACAAAAATGTACAACTAAAACCCCACAGTGTTATAAACTATTAAGACACCAATAAAAAAATGGTAAAAAAATAAAAATTAAAAAAAATTGTATTAAAAAAAAAAGAAATTAGCACCTTCTTTGTATGAAGAGTTTACTTACTTAACCTTAACTGAATGACCCTTTTTGTTGTTTCTTCTCAATGATGTGACCAGTGGAGCCAGTCACAAACCACCTTCTATGCAAATTAATAAGATGCTGAGAAAGAACAGGAAACAATAACTTCACGAAGAACGAAGGCTTAGTCAACACAAGGAGAGTAACTATGGCTGCCACTCAATCATCAAATAGCATTATTATTGTAGGAATATATTCAGGGAAAGGGGGATGTCTCTCTAAAAGTATATTCCACTTCATTTAACAAACTTTTAGTTTTGGAGAATACATTCTGAAAAATGTAGTTTAAAGAAATTTGATTTAAGCTCTTTATATTTAAGACACTTAACTTTGTTTTTAGATGGAGAAACTTCACTTGCTTATTATCCCTTGCCCTAACAGCCAGAAACAAACAATGTGGCCATCACTACGGAAGAAAAACTCTTCCTCTACCCTCTTAGGTTCAGGATTGAGGCCTGCAAATTAAACTGACAAAAGACAGGTTAGCAAAACAAAAGATAGATTTTTATTCATTTACTTACTAAAGCATACAGAAAAACCTGACTCAAGGAGGCAGTTAGAATTTGGGGCTTATATAGCATCTTAATAGGGGAAAGGGAGGGGAAGAAGGGCACTTATGGGAAAACAGGCAACTTTTAGGAAAGATAAATGGGCCCTTCGGTGAACAGATGGGAGATAGGATGTTTGGGGACAATGTCGGTTTAAGTGTGGTGCCCACTTTTCCTTTCTTCTTCTCTCCAGTGATAAGAGTAAATCTTCCCTGGTTTTGAAACTGAGGAGGGGATTTCTGACAACTGAGTTCTGATAGGCTCTGCTTTAGGCAGATAAAGGAGTTCAGAAAAAAGACCTATACTCAAATGCGTTCAGCTCAAAATAATTTTTATACCACAGTGGCACATTCTAGACCCCTTCACCATCAACACATTCAAATATCTGAACACTTACTTTATACAGAGCACTGAATTAGTGCTGTTGGCAAAACAGAATATTTTAGGACAAAAGTCAGCCACCAAGGAGCTTATAAAATAAGTTGAGTACATAAGACAACTTAAATTTTTAATGTTTTTGTTTTTTAATACTCTTACAACAGCAAAGGAATTTTTATATATCATGAACAAAAATTAAAAATAAATGACAGACAAAAAAAAAAAAAACAAAAATGCAGGGGCCAGCCCAGTGGTGAAGTGGTTAAGTTCACGTGCTCTGCAGTTCACAGGTTCGCATCCTGGGTGCGGACCTACGTAGTGCTCATCAAGCCATGCTGTGGCAGGCGTCCCACATATAAAGTAGAGGAAGATGGGCACAAATGTTAGCCCAGGGCTAATCTTCCTCAGCAAAAAAAAAAAGCAACATGCCAAAGAGTTAATATCTATACCTCGAAGAGAGTTCCTACAAATGAGTAAGAAAAAAATAAACAGATTAGAAAAACGGACAAAGGACAGAGAAATGCAAGAGCCAACATATACATAAAACCCTGCTTAACATTACTTATAATTAAAGAAATACAAATTAAAACTATAATACTGTTGTTTCAGCCGGCAAACTGGCAAAGATTAAAATAAACTCATGTTATTTTGGATTTGGGGGAAACATACTCAAACACTGTTGGGTGGAATGTGAATTGTTACAAAGATTATGCAGAGCTGTGTGGCACTACATCAAATCCGCATGGCTTCTCTTACAGTAAATGCACTTCTAAGAATTCATCCTATAACATAAAAATAGTCTCACAGGATGTGTACAAGCACCACAGCATTGTTTGTAATGGAAAAAAACCAACTGGGAAACAACCTAACATTCATCAATAGGGGATTGGTAAATAAAATTAAGGTATATTCATAAAATAGAGTACTACTAGGCTGCTAAAAAGAATGAGGATCTCAACATTTACTGACATAAGAGCCCTCCTATATACTCAGTGAAAACAAAGTTAAAAAAATAAAAGATGCACAGTATGACCCCATTTTTGGAAAGAGGGAGAAGGAAAGAGAAAGAAAGAAGGACAATGGAAAAGAAAGAATATACATATCTCTATACCTTTAACAGTAGTAATTTGTGGTAGGGGGTAGGATTACAGAAGACTTTCACTTTCTACTTCACATCTGTATTGTGTGACGTTTCAACTGCAAATATGTGTAACTTCTGTCAACAGAAGAAATGAGGGTTCTAAGGTAATATACAGTTAGGGAAACTATATTAGAGTTTGACCATATTAAAAGCTGAGAAGGCTTGTAGTAAAGAAATCTAATATATTAGTAGATGGAACAAGAAACACCAAAATACTGCTTTCAAATAATGATGCAGAAGAGCTAATTTTTGGATGTGGACCACTGAGGAAGGCTTCATAGAAGAGACAGAATTTATGCTAGATTTTGAAGCATTTTGATGAGGAAATAATAGGGGGAAAAAAGTCAAAGGCAGCATTGTCCAATATAATGTATAACTTGAAATTTTTTAATAGCCACATTAAAACAGTAAAAAGAATCAGGTGAAATTAGTTTTAATAACATATTTATATAACCCAAAATATTCAAAACAATATCATTTCAATATGTAATCACTATTTTAAAAGCACAAGATATTTTACATTCTTTTAGTACTATCTTCAAAATCTGATGCATAATTCGGTCTAGCCACATTTCAAATGTTCAACAGCCACATGTAATATTGGCTACTGCAGTGGACAGTATAGGTCTAAGGATTCTGAACCCAAACCCAGAATTGGATATTTAGGTGACTTAGGCCAAGAAAAGACTAGTAGGAAGTGAATGAGGTAGAGGAAGCAGACTAGGCTGGAGCAGAAGGCCAGTCTGAGATAATTTGAATTTTATATTGTAAGCAAATAAGAAACCAGAGAAAAATATTTAATAAGTAAAGATGGTAACTAAAGCACTATTTTAGGATGGTTAACTTGTTATTCTTACTCAGATACACACATAAATTCAATATGCAGTTTTTTCCCCACATTTATTACTGGAGATATAAAAAAAACCTGTCATCAAGCAACTGTACTTTGTTGACTTGGTATATATTTAAGACACTTCTGGATAGTCACTGTTGAACTTTTTAAATGACATTTTGACATTTTAAATGACACTTTAAAATGATTTATTGAAAAATATGTAAGTTTTAAGAACTTCACTAAAATTTAACAGCCGCTACTTTAACACTTCCTATCAGGAGCTCCTTTTAACCAGGTATCTAAAATGTTCTTAATCAAATACAAATTTAAGACACTCAAGATTTTATTTTCCTGAAATACATTACAAAAAATTTTAACTGTTTATAAGAAAACCACCTACAAATTTCCACATACATAAAACAGTATCACAACCATGTAAGTCTCCTCCAGATTTCTTAACTTCAAAATTGAGAGCCTATACACATAACGTTTCAGATAATTTACTTAAAGGCTAAAGAAAAAGAATTAACGCTCAAAAAAGAAGATAAGAAAGCAGGGCATGGAAGAACATCACTGGTCATAAGTCATTCCCTTTGTTACTTACAATGACTGCCAAGGCAGGAAGAGTGACTTTTCAGCCAAAAGTTAGAAATCCAGTGATGTCATCAGGACCAAAAGCATTATATGACCTCCAATTTCAGCAACTCACAGCTCTGCATTACAGTCATGGAATTTTCTTTCTTTTTTTTTAAGCAGAAAATGATCTTAGGGGCCAGCCCGGTGGCGTAGTGGTTAAGTTCGTGCACCCCGCTTCAGCAGCCCGGGGTTTGCAGGTTTGAATCTCGGGCATGAACTGACACATCAAGGTATGCTGTGGTGGCATCCCACATACAAAACAGAGGAAGATGGGTACAGATGTTAGCTCAGGGACAATCTTCCTCACCAAAAACAAGAAAAGAAAATGACCTTAAAATTCACCAAGTCCCTTTCACTTTTTAAGATAAGGAAATGGAAATCCAACAAACAAATGCACAGGCACAGAGAACAGATTGGTGGTTACCAGAGGGGAAGGGGTTGGGAGGAGGGCAAAATGAGTAAAGGGGGTCATTTGTATGGTGATGGAAGGAAACTAGACATTTGGTGGTGGATATGATGTAATTTACACAGAAGTCTAATTATGATGCACACCTGAAATCTATATAATGTTATAAACTAATGTTACCTCAATTAAAAAAAGGAAATTATAAAAAATTAGAAGCTCAAACTTGTGTTCTGCGGCTTCTTTATGTATTTCCCAAATTATCCACAATAGATGTATTGCTCTTATAATTTTAAAAAAGAAGCAAAAATGTTTGCGTTAAAAACTACTGAATACTTCCAGAAATATTCTCCCTCTCCTTCCTGGTCTAAGATCTCATTCTATAGGCCCCTTTCTCAGGAAAGCCTTCCAAAGCACCTACACGCAAAACAGACTAGGTTCCCTTATTACACTCTCTTATAAGCTCCCTGTACTTCCCTTTTGTAGATCCTAGTATAACTACAATTAGATAATTATTTGTGAAATTATTTAATATCTTCTCTATCTAGGTCTTAAACTGATGTTTCCCAGGGCTGGTCTAGGCTCTGTGCTGTATATACTAGAAGTTACTAATACAAGGTCCATAACATAATCATGAAATTATACACAAAATTGTTATATTTGTGTATTTTTCTTAAGATACTCAAAAACTGACCTTAGAAAAGGTTAAAACCCAAAAGTTAGTGGATTTATGTTGTTCACCTGCCCAGATCCATCCTCTTTGGGGAAACAACCACTTCCCCATCTCACACGGTCCCAGGAAGACCCTCAGTCCCACTGTTTAATCGGCTCCCAGACTGCTTCAGCGGGCACATAAGCCAGGCCTGGCCAACGACGGTACGTACCCCAGACCGTGTAGACCCAAAAAGAATCCCTCCGTGAGACAGAATCTATGCACCTGGGAGAGAGGTACCCCTTCCCCTCTTGAATCCATGGTGGTAAGGCCCCTGTAAGCCTGGAGTTGCCAGTGGCCCTCCTCTGCCAGATGAAAGGACTTGCCTGAAAACGAGGCCAAAAGAGTGCAGAGAAGACAGACCCCCCAATTATATCATCTGAATACTTAGATTCAGCGATGCCTACTTCCAGTCTTTTCAGAAACATAAGCTAATCTGAGTTGGGTTTGTCACTTGAGAGAACCACCCAATTCCCACTGTCGGAATACACAACCTATATGGTCATCACTCCCAAATGTCTTCCTCTAGCTCACATCTCTGTCAAACTCCAGACTCATACACGCAACTGCCAAGTGGAAATCTCAAGTTGGTTGTTTCAGAGACACTTCCAACTCCATATGATCAAAACTAAGCTATTTTCCTCCACAAACCAGCTCTCCCTCCACATTTTTCATCTTAATCAACAACACACATCTACCCTACCAGGTTTCCCAGCTAGAAACCTGGGAGTCATTCTTGCCAATCCCATTCCTTCCCTCACTCATAGCTAATTACCAAGTCCTGCTCATTCTAGGCCCTAATTATCTGCCAACATTCTAGTCTGGGCCAGGATGAAATAGCCTCCCTACAAGTTTCAAGGTCTTCAGTCTTCCTTTCTTCAAACTGATTCTCCACTATGTAACTAATCTCCCTAAACTGCATATCTGATTATTTTACCCCTACACCTGGCATACCCCCATCCTCCTTAAGTCAACAGGCAATTATATACAGCTAGAGCAACAGCCAAGCTCCACTGTTTCAGATGTTGTTAGTGGTGCAACAATTGTATGACATAAGAAAACAAGGTTCATCAGAAACATAAAAGTATAGAAGAGTAAGTAACAATGTCTACAATATCAGAGCAGCTCAGATTCACCTGTTTTTAATAGAAGATATTCAAGAATAATTCCCTTATCTGTTCAATGTGTATTCATTAGTTCTATATTGAACTGCCCAGATGAACTTGGTTTAGGGGACCCACTGAGTCCACCATGAGACGGATCCCACTGATTACCTCATCTCCTTAAGCCTCTAACTAGTGCTCTCTTCAAAAACACTACTGGGGATCTCCAAGCATGTCACTTTGTTTTTATTTTTTTAAGAACTAATAGCCTTTAAAATATTGGCTACAAAAATTGATACACATTATAACCGATTTAAAATATCCAAACATTTACAATTATTTTTGTATTTACTTTTTTAAAAACTAAATATATGATGATTCTTAATGATAACAAATAAATACTTTTAATTTTGTCTTTAAAATAACCCATACTGGGGCCAGCACTGTGGCCTGGTGGTTAGGTTTGTGCTCCGCTTCGGCAGCCTGGGGTTTGCTGGTTCAGATCCTGGGCGCGGACCGACGCACCGCTCATCAGGCCATGCTGAGGCGGCGTCCCACATAGAGCAACTAGAAGGATGCACAACTATGACATACAACCATCTACTGGGTCTTTGGGGAGAAAAAGCCGAAAAATATATATATATAATAACCCATACAATTGGCTAACGCAACTCTCCCACAATTCCCCTCTTACACAGTCTGTGCCATTTGGTGAAAACTACCAGCTCTTCGAGAACCTGTGAGTTCAGAAAATGAGAAAAAGAAATTAAGGGGAAAAAATACGAAAGTTGGGGGTCCAAGTGCCTCACAAACAGACTGGCATATCTAGTTGCGGGAGACCCCATCCAACAATAAATATTTCCCTATACTGCCTAAAACATTTTACTTGTTAAAGAGGTTTAACAAGCATCCTCTTTTAAAAACATAACTTTTCATAGTAATGATAGAGCTATAAGTCACTCCCACATAAGAGGGTTTAAATTCTTCCCAACATTTACACTAAAGGAATGGGAGTTTTGATTAGTGACAGAAACCCTATTCATCAGTTCTAAGGCACATATATTTTTTCATATTTTAGCATCTCTGAAATTAGGGTGCAACTCACAATCAATGGCTTCTTAAAATTAACTAGAAGCATATTTCTTTATTAGTGGTCTATAAAATTACAGTACATCTTATAACTGACATAATTCAATGCAACTCAACATTTAATCTCATAAGCGTTAAAGGTTGGACTGACCTGGTCAACTTTAAGGGACTAGGGACTTTGAAGTATTAAAAAGGCATTCTAAAAGCATAAACACTAATAAAAGGTGGAAGAGGGAAGAAGTAAACACTTTCTAGTCCAAAATTTAGCCTGAGAGGGAAGCCATTTTTCTTTCTCTCCATGGCTCCCTGCTCCCAAGATCCAAGAGTCA
Organism: Tapirus indicus; assembly: GCA_031878705.1. Classification (NCBI taxonomy): domain Eukaryota; kingdom Metazoa; phylum Chordata; class Mammalia; order Perissodactyla; family Tapiridae; genus Tapirus; species Tapirus indicus. The sequence goes on from CM062921.1 coordinate 82,248,192, forward strand.
GATCAGTACTACTGGAACTGATGCCCAGCCTCTGGCTAGGCTAGACAGGGGCCTTTCACCACTTATTCATTTTAATATGCAACTAAGTCAGTTACAGACTGAGGCTGCTGTCTAGTCTCAGACCTAATATTTGTATAAAAATTGCTATAAAAACCCAAATGACTCACGGAACTGCACACTTAATGTGTGCATATAAGTATATAAATTACATATACTTATATATAAATTATACTTCAATAAAGTTGATTTTTAAAAAAGACAAACGAGTAAGTGCAATAAGAAATATTATATAAAAAAACCTTCAGTGAGCCTTAAAAAAAAAAATCCCTTCAGAAGGAATTCCATCCAGAAGAAGAAGATGGGGAAGATCAGAAAGAGATGGAATTTGAAATGGGGCTTGAAGAACGGGTAAGACTTGAACATATGACAGTTGGCCATGTTCGCAGTCCAGATAGAGGGAACAGTATAAGCAACAGCAGGAGGAGGTGAAAAAGAACATATGCAGGAAGCAAAAATAGTGGGAGATAAGAATAAGGTAAATCTGAGGCAAATCCCATGGAAAGGATTTCAATTAATAGAAGACCCTGGAAACTTCTGAGTAGAGAACTGACAAGAACTGGGCTTCCAAATTAACTTAGTCAAAAACAAATTCTTTTAGAGACAAAAAAATAAAAAGGGCTTGACATGGAGTAAGTGGCTATAAAAAAAGGAAAGATTAACTGAGGCAGAAATGCATAAGGTAACCTGGATAATCGTGAAGCAAAGGCAAGAAGATCATAACATTAATCCAGGTAGGATGAGAACCTGATTCAGTTAGCAAAAATAAAAAAGATTGAAAAGGGAAATTTATCAAATATACAAATATATATATAATACTGTATGTATTATATATCAAAGAAATTTAAAAAAAGAAAACTATGTGAAAACCAAATAACACTAATTTGAAAACTCAGTAAATAAATTTCTGGAAAAAACATTAAACACTAAAATTCACACAAGAAATAGAAAACCTACACGTACCAACTGCTATTAAATAAATTGAAATGTTATTCAAAGTCCTCTCCAGACAAAAATCTAAGCCTGAACAGTCTTATATGTGAAGTCTGCCAAACTCTCAAGTAGAAGATAACCCCAGTCTAATGTGCTCCTGAAAAAAAGGGGACCAGCCCAGTGGTGTAGTGGTTAAGTTCTCGCATTCCGCTTTGGTAGCCCCAGGGTTCACAGGTTCAGATCCTGGGCGTGGACCTAGGCACTGCTCCTCAAGCCATGCTGTGGCAGTGTCCCACATAAACTAGAGGAAGATGGGCAGAGATGTTAGCTCAGACCCAATTTTCCTCAGCAAAAAGAGGAAGACCGGCAACAGATGTCAGCTCACGGCTAATCTTCCCCACAAAAAAAAGAGAAAAAGAAGGAAAGCTGCCCAACTCATTTTATGAGTCTATCATAACCTTGATCCCAACATGTATTAAGAATCGTACCATGGGCCAGCCCAGTGGCATAGCGGTTAAGTTCACGTGCTTCACTTTGGCGGCCCGGGGTTCCCTGGTTTGGATCCTGGGCACAGACCTATGCACCGCTCATTAAGCCATGCTGAGGTGGCATCCCACATACAGCAACTAGAAAGGATGCAGAACTATGACATACAACTATCTCCTGGGGCTTTGGGAAGAAAAAAGAATTGTACCAGAGTTAGCAGAAATAGAGAGAAGAGTGACAATACCATGAAAGTAGAACCAACAGATGTTGGCTACAGGGATTTGAGTGGAGAGAAATAAAGAATAGAGATTTGAGAATTATTCGGACAGAAGAGTCTGAATAATAATGTCAATGGACTAGAAACACATAGAAAAGTGATCGGAAAAGTGAAACTTGGAGAACACATGTTGACTGGGAAGAAAGAGGAAGAGAAATCAGAAAAGGGGCAAAGAGGACAAAGTCAGTATCATGTCACAGAAGTCCTCTTTTTATCTAGTTAATTCTTACTCATCCTTCAGAATTGTCCTGGGTTTCAAAGTAACATTTTTAATAAGGCCTCAGATTCTCCCGACACCACTAGCAGCAGGTCAGGTCCCCATTTCAAGCTCTTAGAATACTCTGCACTTTAATCATAATCACAATTGTATTTAATTATAGAATTCATTCTTCAATATGTCTCCCCCACTAGACTCTAAGCTCCACGAGGGCAAGGGCCGTATCTGTTGTTGAATCCTATTGCCTTGCATGGTGTGTTAGAACACAGCAAGAGCTCGTTGACAGAGAAGTACAGACGAAGCCAAAGAAAGGCATCTCAAGGAGAGGTCGATGTTATATTCTACAGAAAGCTCAAGTAGACTACAAGGGGGCTTAAACGTGTTGACTGGGGTATAGGTGACATCTGTGAAGGTGAAATCCAGAAAACAAGGAGTTAAGAAATGAATGGATGGCCAGAAAGTAAAGGCAGAAAAAGGCAGACTACTCATAGCAATATCAAGTGATTACGAAGGACTGAATTTCAATTTTACTTCAATTTGGTCTATTTTACAAGTTTTCTTTAATGAACATGTATTACTTTTATAAGGAAAACCCTGTTTTTTTTTTTATGTTGACATGATTTGAAAAGGAAAAGCAGCAACAAGACAGCTTGAGGGAGTAGCAGACTCAAGAGAAGGTTTTTGTAAATTGAAGGAATCTTAAGCACATTTGTTCTTTTAAGAATCCTCAGACAAAAGAGAGGATAACTTATACTCCATTAGGTAGGAAAGAGAAAGATGAAATGAGGTGTTAACTAGCAGAAAGGACAAAAATATTCTTTCACTGAGATGGAAGGAAAAAGGCAGATGATAGAAGGAATCCAGTAAGTTCTGGAAGAAGCTCCCACTGGAAGCCTCAGTCTTTTCATTAAAGGGTGTGGAGAAGTGAAGTAGAAAAAGTTTGCAATGAGGTCCACAGAGAACGTGCAGGAGGAAAAAAACCAAAACAGGAGAATACCAATTCTATTAAAAATGTATTCTAAATTTCAATTAGCCTTGTGGAAACCCATATCTAGCTCATAACGGGCTGTATTTTAGTCTTAAGTGTAAATACTTAATTCTGGCTGACAAACTTGATTCCAACAACTGAAAACAGCGATAAGCATGAAGTTATATTCTACTTTAATTCAGACCTTAACTCCTCTTACAAGTAAATACGATCAAGGAGTTGTTTGCAACTCAAGCAACAAAAAAGCCATCATCTCAAGTAGGAGTATCTGAAAAGTGCTTCTAAACGTAAAAGAGTCTGCAGAAAGGTTTTTTGTTTTTAAACTCGTTTGCCTCACTTTGACAGCCCCTGAAAAGTACAGAAAATCCTGGGTTCAAATCCCAGCTCACTTAGACAAGTTATTTAACTTCTTTGCATATCGGTTTCCTCGGCTAAAAAACGAGGAATCCAAGAACCAGGGTTCTCATAAGGATTACATGACGTAACACAGGTGAACATGCCAAGTTCGTACTACGCACCCGGAGCAGTTGTTAACCGTTCAAAACGGAAAACCTGCAGCACTTTGACCAAATTAAATAAAACATCCGAGAGCATGAAAGAGCACAAATCACAAAACGCCAGACCTAACGCAGTGCACATTTTTTCTCTCCTGACGCAAGCTATATTTTTTTCTTGCCAAACCTTTCCACTAGGAGTCTGGAAAGAGAAAAAATGGGTTACACTCAATCCAGCAGAAAGTTTTCAGACACTGAAGTGCAGAATCACAACAGACATGGCAGCGGAGGTAGCGCAGGACAACAGGTGAACCTCCGAGAACCTGGCACCCTGCCGCGGGCGAGTTTTGCAGGCGGGCTGGCAACTCCTCCCGGCTCACCCGCCCCACGACACAGACTCTTGTTTTCTTTTTTTGCAGAAGCGTACACAGACAAATCACGAATATCAACCTCGCCGCTCCCGGGCCAGGGAGGTGAGCGCCTTTCCCATTTAAGGATTCGAGAAGCGTCCTCGGAGGCGGCTTTCGCCCACACCGCCTCCCTGAACTCGGCCTGAAACCCGGGATGGGGAACAAAAGAGGGGCCGGGCGGCGGGGACGTCGTGGGAGGCAGCCAGGGCCCGACGTCGGGCAGCGCGGGGCCAGGGTCTCGGCGGGGCCCGGGGCGGGGGCGCGGGGCCCAGTCGGCCGCGGCCTGACACGGCGGGGCGGCGGGGACCCCGCGGGGCGAACGGGCCGGCCGCCCCAGCTCGGGCCTCCCGCGCGCGCCCGCCTCCCTCCGAAACTTCGCCCCGAGCCCGCGCCGGCCTCCCCGCGGCGGCGGCCCTCCGCGCGCGCACACGCACTCTCCGACGAGCCAACTCACCCGGACCCCGGGGAATTCATCTGCAGCCCTCTGCGCGGAGCGGGGTGGGCGCGGCGAGCCGCCGGGGCGCGCGGGGGCCCGGCTCGGCCTCCGCCCTCGGCGTGCAGCGGCCCCGGCCCGGTCGCCCCTCCCGAGGCCGTGCGATCCTCGTCTCGCGCGGACGGACGCGCCGGAGCCCGAGCCTTCCTGCCCGCCCTCCTCCTTCTCCCTCCTCCCGCCTCCCTCCTCCCTCGCCGAGCGCCAGCAGGCGGATTCCAATCTCGGCAGCCGCCGCCGCCGCCGCCGCCACTCGCACGGGGGGGGCGGTGCGGGCCGGGGTCTGGGGGAGGGGCGTGCCTCCGGGAGACTCGGCGCCGCGCGCGCGCACAGGCAGAGCGCCGGCCCGCCCCGCCCCGCTCCGGACGCGAAGGAAGCCGAGTGCGCGGCGGAAGTGGCCGAAGGGTCCGCGGGGCTCGGCGCCCCGCTGCCGGGGAGGAGGGCCCGCCGGCGGCAAGGGGGCGCCGGGCTGCCGGGGGCGGGGGCTTCTCCTCCGTGCGGCCCCGCCGGCCCCTCCTCACCAAGCAGCCCCACCGCCGCCTTGGCGGGGCCGGCTGGTCTCCGGAAGCCGCGTCGAGCAGACGTCGCGCGCGGGACACACAAGAGGGAGCGCGGTGGAGGGGTGCGGACACGCACTGGCTGCTGCGCGCGGGCGGGCCCTCCCGGACTGTCTGTTCTCTACGGGTAGTCCGCGTAGACCCTTGTCAGACACCCTCTAATACGCCACGTGAGCGCCGGGCAACCGGCTCGTGCAATAAGCCTGATCGCTCAGAACTCACACGCCGCGGCGGGGTTTGTCAGGTCGTGGGAGTAGTCGTTGCGACAAAGAAAGAAACGTAGCCTCACTGCCTCCATCATGCACCCACCGCTGCCCGGCTCCTCGCTCTGGGCCCTCCGCCAGGGTGCCGAGGCACAGGTAGGGAGGTGGAGGCGGCCCGGCTCCGAGGGAGCTGCGGGGGAAGGAAGCATTGCCGCGTCGGTGCGGGAGCTCGGCCCGGGGCTCTGTGACCTGCGGGCCCGGGAATTCCAAAGGCAGAAGATGAGCGGCGTAACCCACAGATCTGAAGTCAGCAGACTATAAATATTGCTGCCTTCTCTACCTTTGGCTCACTCTAGTGACCTCGTATACCCTCCGGAGGCTCAGTCCCTCCATTTGGAAAATGTAAATAATTGCCACGACCTCTTTTCTTCCATTGCCTCTCATTCTTTGTGGAAAATGCTGGTAAAAGTATTTCATGTCATGTATGTGAAGAAAGAGTATAGGCCCCTTTTTAACAGCCAAATGTGACCTTAATTTCTTTGGTAAGTATTTCAACGAATGTATCGTGTTAACTTATGTCTCTGTACAAAAGATATTCTTTTTTTTAAAGGGCCCTGTATAAAATCACTTTTTAAACTGTGGGCAAAAAGAGAGAAGGAAGAGAATGTGCAGGCACTATTTGTTTTCACACACAGTCTCCCTAAAGAGATGTTGAGAGTCTAGAGTATTCCCTTATATTCTTGTTTAAATGTCTAAATTCCGTTACATTCTTGTTTAAAGATTTTTTGTGTGTGTGTGTGTGGGGAAGACCAGCTCTGAGCTAACATCCGTTGTTAATCCTCCTCTTTTTGCTGAGGAAGACTGGCCCTGGGCTAGCATCTGTGCCCATCTTCCTCTACTCTATATGGGACGCCGCCACGGCATGGCTGACAGGCAGTGCATCGGCGGGCGCCCGGGATCCGAACCCGCGAACCCCGGGCTGCCAAGCGCGGACTAAACCGCTGCGCCACCGGGCGGCTCCTAAAGATTTTTTTGACCATCTTTTATTGTCTTCTTTTTCTCTTTCTTTTACCCAGGAAGGTAAATTGCCCTTAATGCCTCAAATACCCTTGGTAATTCCAAATTATTTTTGAATTCTATTATCTTTTCTAATTTTTTTTTTCCTCAACTCCAGCTGTCTCAGGTTTGAGAGTCGTGGGTTACAGTATGTTGCTATGCAGGAAGAATCTGTGATATGTGAGTTTCCTTGCATCCAGTAAAATTTGTCACTTTTCGTTTTCAAGTTTTCTGCATAGTACACTGCTTTAATTTTAGGGGAAAGGGGGTGGACCTTTTGCTTGAGGAGATTCAGGCTGATTGGCCAAAGACCTCATTGATGTATGCTGAGCAATGTGTCAGGACAGATAAGACGATGACAAGTGTGTTAATATATTTCCTCTACAGCCTAGTTCCCTTTTCAGACATGATCAGTCTGTAAAACAGACAAGAATCTCAGATTGGAACGTTAGTATACACCAAGTTTCTGAAATGTACAAATCGATGTTGCCTGGGTTGTGTTATATGCCACCGTGGAAATAAGAGCAAAACTGAGCCATCAAATTCTAATCGTATCTTTGCTTCTCTACAAGAGGATCTCCTTTTCAAGTCTTTGGAGAATTTACTTGACGTCCTTTGCTCTTAGATAAGGTCCACCTAGTGCCCAGGCTTAAATCCTTAGTGTTATCACAGCGGGCAACCTACCTGCCAACAACTGAGCAGGGCCTGGTGTTCTCTCTAGTTCTTGGCATGTGTGTGCATGCCAGCCTGTTTCTCCGGTTTGTCTGCCCACTAAATGAACAGAGCAGCCAGGAAGCCCAAGGAGACTTTTGGACACGAATGGTCTGGCCCCCAGACTCAAAGGCAACACCTCAAGGTCCAAATTTAACATTCTCTAATGTGATGGTTTTCCTTTAAGTAGGTTAATAGAATGGGCTGGAAATGGGCCTTTTTTCTATATGGAGTTAGTTTAAGGTATAGCTCCCAAGAGTGGTAGTTGCGTGCCCAAATCACGAAGCATTAGTCTGAAATGAAAAATGACCCTTCCCATGCGGTTCTCAGATACTCAAGGACACCTTCCCCGGTCACCTGTCTTAAATTAACACGCCATCACAGCCAATTTCATTGTCTTTATACCACTTTTTACTATCATTTAGTTGTTTATGGTATGAATTTCTCTGCCACACTAGAATGTAAACTTCATGACGGCAAAGACCTTGCCAATCTTATTCTCAACTGTGTCCTCAGAACCTACTCCCTGGCACATGGCGAGTGCTCTTTACAGTCAGCCCTCCACATCCGCCAGCTCCACATCTGCAGATTCAACCAACCGTGGAGTGAAAGGCCTATGGTGGTTGCGTCTGTACTGAACATGTACAGACTTTTTTATCCTTATTCCCTAAACAATACAGTATAGCAACTATTTACATAGCGTTTACATTGTATTAAGTATTGTAAGTAATCTAGAGATGATTTAAAGTATATGGGAGGATATGCTTAGGTTATATGCAAATATGATGCCATTTTATACAAGGGACTTGAGCATCAGCAGATTTTGGTATCTGTGGGGGTCCTGGAACCAATCCCCTGTGAATACCGAGGGATGACTGTATTTGTTAAATGAATGAGAGAGATGAGAATAGAATTTCCTCTCAGCATATCTGAAACTTGTCATCAAGATCCAGTTTTAGAGGGTGGCATGGACTATGATGAAAAGGGTGAGGGTGGGTGAGAGAAGCTATGGGTTAGACCGTCTTCAGTGAAATGGAGACTTCCGCCTCAGGGAAGGCAGAAGTGCAATACATTAATCCAAGTTAATCCATCCAAAGTCATTTTCCTGTTGTAAAGACTTTATGAGGCAAAAGGCAGCACTAAGTCTTTGTGGGTGTGGAGGTGGGTTAGAGCCCAGTAAGGAGGGACTAGTGAAGGGATGCCTCTGGCAGGGTGATGCTTTAGGTTGGTTTCAAACCCAATACTAAATGGCCAAAAGTGTTGTGAAGAGTAGACAGCTACATTTTTCAGCATGGACACTTCTACATCATTTTATTGGTTACTAATACCCCATCATATTATAGAAAGACCAAGCCAAAACAAAATTGTTTAAGAAAAAGATGAATACATAGAAATGTAATTAGTGCACAAAATAGAAAAAGTTTAAAAATCTAAATTTGTTCTTTTCTTTGTAATGGTGCAATATTCTTCTATTTTTACTTCTAGCTTGCTCTTTTTTCCCATTTCCATTTTCATTTCTCTTTGCTTCAAAGCACTTGTTCATCATGATTAAAAGACGGTTTACTGGGGCCAGCCTGGTAGTGTAGTGGTTAAGTTCGCACACTCGGCTTTGGCGGCCTGGGGTTTGCTGGTTCGGATCCTGGACCCAGACCTTTACACCACTCATCAAGCCATGCTGTGGCAGCGTCCCACATACAAAATAGAGGATGATTGGCATAGATGTTAGCACAGGGACAATCTTCCTCACCAAGAAAAAAAGACAGTTTGCGGAGGCAATTGCTACAAAGTAGCCACCACTTGGTACTACCTAGTCCATAGTCTCTATAGTCCTCCTCTCCCTACTATCAATATATCCTTTACCATAGGACCCAATCCTTTTCTAGGCCCTAAGACAGGAAGAATTCTCACAGCTCCAGGCCCAACCCCAGGACTCTGCCTCCTGCTGCCTTTGCTTCTTACTTGAGAATCCCTAACCTTGGCCCCTTTATAAGAACTGACTCACAGCCCTTTGCTTGTGCTTGAAGCCCTGGCCTATTAACCTGCGTGGAACTTGATTTTCTCTGCCTGATGTCTGGACTCTGCTCTCTGGAGTCTGCTCCAGCCCTGCACCACAGACTCTGCTCTACACTGATACCCCTGGTACAACGTTTATTTGTCTCCAGCTCTTTGTTCCTAGATTCTCTGTGTCCGTACTCTATCCACTTATCAGGCCTCCTTCCCCCCGTCATCCCAGGTTGGACATCCTGATGCCTGTCGCTCTCCTGGACTACCACCTGTTGTTTGCTCGCTGCTCTCTGGGTGTCAGGTACTGCCTAGAGGTCTGGCGTCCTTCCACTGAGCACCTGGAGCTCAGGCCTCCCCACCCCAGCTCCCACTCAGCCCACGGGAAATCTTGTCCTTCCCCACCCTGTAGCAGTTCACCACCCTCATCACCCTGCCTTCCTCTGTCCTGAGAGCAGTGAGTTTATGCCCCATTATACTTTGATTATTTTTTAACTAGATAAAAACAAAAACAACTGTATCTATATATATAGATACAGTTATTTTTGTCTGGTTAAAAAATAAAATGCAATAGGGTTTGTGTATATATTATATATATATGAAAAACCCATATTTGATTCTACTTACTACTCCTAAACACTGATTCTACTCAAGAATTCCTTTGGGACTAGTAGTCCAGAAATCCCAGCATCTGGAGCTGAGTATGATTACCTTGTGAGTGACTTGTCAAAGGAAGGCAAGGTGTCATGATAAAAATTTGAGCTGAGATCACGGGGGAGATACCATCTTGGTTCAGGAGTGCTGAGTCATCAACTCAGCATACTGTACCTACTGTATGTGGTCTACACGATTATCCAGACGTATTCCTAGGTGTGGTGTGGTGGCACCAACGTGACCATGCATACTAGTTTATCCACCAGATATGTTGGGAGTACCCATCCCTATGCTGGATTTGAAGTTCCAGAGGACAAGAACTGGCTTATTCTCACTCCATTGTGTCCCTAGGATCTAGCGTGCTGCCTAGCACACCAGTAGGTAGTCAATAAATTCTTACTTGCTGAATGAATGAATGTACTAGGCATTATAGGGGACTCCTGTCCTCTAAAAGCTTAAAATCTATTAAAAATAAGACATGTACGTAATTCCTTCATTTGATGTTTGTTTCTGAGTCAGCATTTATTGCCCTTAAAAGAGTTGATTCTTCATTTTGTTCTCTATGGATAGTTTGCCCTCACTCATTTCTTTTATTTATATCAACTAAGGCAGGGTTAGGGTTTTTTGCAGTATTTTTGAGGATTAATGATAAAGCACTTCTCTTAATGGAATTGGAGTCTCACAGATGCAGTAATGATAACAGAACTGTCATTGACTTTAAATTCTAACTCATCTTCAACAAATAACGTTTGAGTTCTGGAGTTCCATTTGCTCTTTAAAATTCCCTCTTTCAACTAATCTTGCCCAGTTTTTCCAGATTTTTCTTAATGAAACACCACTTTTATCAAAATCTAGGAACCATTGATGTATGGAAACGTTCTGTTCGCCTGGTCTCTCCACTTCCTGCAGAATGGGCCACATTCATTCTCCTTTTAATGCCATTCTCCTGCCTGCAATGCCCAAGTACCACGTCTTGCAGGAAGCCATCTTTGCTCCATTCCAAACTCCTTAAGACTTTTCTCTCTATGGTCTATCTCACTGACTTTTTTGCATATTTTAGCTATTCCTACATCTTTCTCCCAAATACGATTTCATACCTTTATTCACTTATATGTGAATAGGGGAGTCCCAACCTGGAGAAGGACAATTTAGAAGGTGCAAGAATACACAAGGTATGAAAATAGCAGCCCCAGGCTGGGACCTACCATTGTAATTATTGAAGTCCTTGCGTCTGCTAATCTGCTTGTTGTCAAGGTCCACTTGGAGGTGAGGGGTGGTCACAGACTGCTCGATGCATCTGCTGTGCTGCTATGTCTCTCAAGGTCAGAGAGGGCACTCCTATTCCTTCCTCCTTTCTACCCTCCCCTGCCCGGTTGTTACCACTGTTGCTCTAGTCACTGTGCTGAGCCCCAGGGTAACTACATTGCAGGACTCCAAGGAGCGTCATTCACATCCTGCTCTGTGTGAAAGGTGCTCCCTGCATTGTGTGGCAAAACCCGCACCTAGTCCTAAGTGAACACCGTGAAAGTGCCACTCGGATTGGAGGCAGGGAGCCTAGTTCCTGGCTTGCTTAAAGAGAGCCAGCTTTTTTATTGTTTAACATCATATACCTTTCGGGGCGTTGGGCAAGATATATTTAAGCACTTGTTAATTCTATATTACAAAACATGTAGGCATGCAAATAAATAGATTAAAAGGAAATAGAGACAAAATGTTGGCAGTATTTGTCAGAGTGGTGGCCTAAAAGATAGCTATTACTTTCTTCAATAAGCTTTCTCTCTCCACAGTGGGCAATATTGCTTTTATAGTCAGAAAAATAAATATTTAGAACTGGTTGATTGATAAAAACATTAGGGGGACATGAAAGTGGCAAGGTGCATATTTGTCAGAATGAAGTCAATTAGAATCCCATATAAGATGTGTAATTAATCAAAATTTTCATTTATTTGATCAATGTGAATGTTCTTAATAACAAAAGTTACTTTGTTCCACTTGCAATAGTGTATCATACTAATCATATTTTAACTATATATACACATATTTCATCAAAACTAAGATATCACTGACCATAAGAAGCATCAATATTCTATGTACAACTTAGGAAAGGAAAACCCTGCCAATTAAACTATGGCACATCATCGATTGTAAGACATCCTAATTTCAGAGATGATAAAGTGTCAAAAAATGTGCATCTAAGAATTGATGAAATACAGTGTGTTTTAATGCATCTAAAAGGCAAAACAACACTATACAGTCCAATAGTTTGAAATGTTGAGTTTCTAGGATTTGACGTACAATCTTATTTGTTTGTTATGCGCAATCCTCGAATAGCCACACTATGAATGTTAACCACAAAAGCGGAGACAGTACAGTTCAACTGCATATAAACATGTAGAATAAACAAAAGCGAATAACTTATGATTCAGTCACATAAAGTTTAGAAGAAATACTAGCATTGAGTCACATGCTTGGATTATATTACAAATAAAAAATTAACTTTTTGACAGCTGATTATACTGAGAATGTGCAATAATAAGAAGAATTAAATTTTAGCTGTTAACACACATGTTTTTATCTTTGGAAAAATCCAACTAAACAATCAGGAAAATCTCAACAGTGCAGCAGAATGACTTTACATCCATCCCGGAAGCTGAACAATACTGCCTGTTGCTTATGGGGCCATCAGGAAAAGCCAGCTGTGGATTTCTTTCTAGTACAATTAATTGCTTCCGCTGTATATAAAATTGAAAGAATTGGGTGCTTTAGTGCGGAAAAAGGATATCCTGCTACACTGCTCCTATTTCCTCACAAAGGCTATTATTGAGCCTTTCGCCATTAATTCACATGCATTGGATTATCCTGTGATGAAAGACAGAAAGGCGTTTCATTTTTATAGTCTCTTATCTCCTATTTATTTGGCACCTCTTTGGAGATACCTGTTCTTCTCCCAAGACTGGTTAATTGCTAGGATGTCAGAAGGTAGCTAATGACTGACTTCCTTTTCAGAGACTAATTGTGAGCCCATCTCTCTACTTTTTCGTAGGGTGGCCTTTCTCGTTGCTGAGAAATATTCTGAGTTCTGTCATTATTTGAAACGACAGATGCTGCATTTTCAATGCCAGCTTTCAAATCCTGCCCACCGTACACTTTGAGACCAGCAGGTGACTCTTATAAATCCTCTGTGTAGACCTGCACTGTCCAATAGCTACTCGCCATGTGTAGCTATGTAATTTTTAAATGAGTTAAAAGTAAATAAAATTAAAATTAGGTTTCTTAGCCTAGGCTCATTAAGTGTTCAGTAGCCACATGAGGCTGGTGGCCCCCATATTGGGAGAGTGCAGGTATAGGACATTTCCATTTTCATAGTTCTGTTGGGCAGCGCTGATACAGACTGACCTGCTCACCTCAGGCCTTGTGAGCAGTATCTGAGCCCATCTGTTGAACTGATGTTTCTGTTCTCACCATTCAAAACAAATGGCAGAAAGACTATACTTTCAGGGATCAATTCTATAGTTCATTACTAGAGAAGTTTCTCTGAACGTGTAGAGCACCAAAAATGGGGGGTTGCTATTCCACAGGTATAAAGTTACAGTTATGTAAGAAGTGTTCTCACCACAATAAAAAATAAATGAATTGTTTTTTAAATGGCAGAAAATTGGCCAAAATGCTAATCGTGGTTGTCTCCAGGTAGTGGGACTATGATTACTTTTTTATTCTTCCTGTTTATATGTAAATGTTTTTCAGATTTTATTCAATATGCACATACTATTTTCTTTCTTTCCTTCTTTCCTTCTTTTTTTTGGTGAGGAAGATTGGCCCTGAGCAAACATCTGTTGCTTGTCTTCCTCTTTTTGCCTGAGGAAGATTGTCCCTGAGCTAACATCTGTGCCAGTCTTCCTCTATTTTGTAAGTGGGACACCGCCACAGCATGGCTTGATGAGCAGTGAGTAGATCAGAGCCCAGGATCCAAACCTGCGAACCTCGGGCCGACAAAGCACAGCATGTGAACTTAACCACTACGCCACCGGGCCGGCCCCCACATACTCCTTTCTTAATTAGTAAAAATTATATGTAAGATACTTAAACCTGGGCATTTCCTTGTTGCCAATTTCAAACTAAGGTGGTTTCATCCAGCCCCTTTCCCTAAGAGAGGAAGTAGTCACATTGAGCAACTGTTTCTTTAAAAATTACTTACTCTCAGCCAGCAGCTTTTGGTTGAGAGATCTGGATTCCCTTCTATCCTAGCGTGTAAGGCATCAGAGAATCTGCGTTTGGGGTGCCCTAGAGCCCTGCTAAGTAGAATCACAGAATATCCCTCTGGAAGAGATGGCTCACGATCGCTAGCAATCCTCTCACCCAGGCATTTACTGGGCATTTTGCCAGGATCCACACATTCTAGACTACAGTCCAGAGTCTCAGAATCCAGGCCCAGCAGGTTAAGGAGGCTCATGGAGCTGAAGAGGGCTCTGGTTTTACCACTGAGAAGAGAACCATAAAAAGAAGTCCTCGTTTCCTAAAAGTTCAGACATGATCATACAGGTTTAATTAGGAACAGCAAGCTGTTTACAGCAAATTATAAACTGTATAAAGCAGACCTCAGTGGACACTCCCGGAGGATGTCCCATGAACCCTTACTTCTCCAAGTCCAGATTCAGCAGATCTGGCTTGGTGAGGTAGGATGCATCAATGCCACCCAGAGGTATATCCCAGAAGTCCCTTTCCAGAACTTTCCATAACCAAAGGAAACGGCCCAAGAGCTCATAGAAAGTCTCTGTTTTTCTTTCCTTTTGTCCTTGAAACGTGAAGCCGATACACTGTTTTCTTGACGGCTGCTGCAGCCACCACTAAAGAGAGACCTCAGAAGCAGGCTAAGCAACACCAACTTTGGAGATAGAATTCTGGCTGAACTTCCTAGTTTTTGACCTTGGGCAGAGTTTGTCAACCTCTCTGAATTCCAGTTTCTTCATCGATAAAACAGGGATGAAGAGTATCAATCTAATGAGACGATGTGAAGATTAACTGAGAGAATATGGAAAATAGTTGGCATCGAGTCAACACTCAGTTAATTTTAGTTACCTTTCCTTTTTCCTTCTAGAAAGTGATTGGTCCATTAGTGTTTATGTTGAAGGGGAAAGAAAACAAACTGTAAAACTCTTAATGAGCTCCACTTCGGATACAGCCCAGTGCAGTTCAGTAATTAGTATGTGAGTTCTGCCTCAGCTTGGGCTGGCCCCCAGCTCTTCATTCCAGCCTGAGCTCAGGAATTGCCTTCTCTAGAAAGCCTTCACTCCCCCCTCCTAGGCTGAGTTATGTCCCTCCTGAGTAGTCCCATGGCACCCAAGCTTATTTCTGTCCTTTCATTTACCTTGCATTCTGCTTCTCATACCAGGGTACCTAGCATTGAGCGTGGAGTACATGATGTTATAAGGCAGCTTCTCCGGGGCATCGATTTTACCTAATAATAACTTAAAGGGCATTTTTAAAGCTAAAATAGTAGGTTATAAAAGAAATTTCACAATTGCAGAGGGTCCCTAGAGGACATGTGTTTATTGTCCTTTGCTTTTAGGTCTGCTTTGCAGAAAAGGAGATACATTTATTGCCAGATGATAGTGAAATTATGCCATAACTTGTATGTTTCTTCTACCAGACTATGAGTTCTGTTAGGGCAGGAATTGTGCCTTATTCACCTCTGAGTTCACAATACTTAGCTACTTAGCACAAGGCCTCGCTCAAAGTAGAGGTTCCATGAATGTTTGTGGAACTGAACTCAACTCTGTCTTCTCTCAGTGCTTTGGGGAGAATGTAGTATTTCCACCAAGGAGAGGAACTTTGAAACTGTTTAACTGACGGGACTTTCGCATCGAGTGCCTATTGCAGAGAATACAATCCTAGCTGTACTTTTTGGGAAAGGTATTTAACCTACCTGACCTTTGGCTTCCCAACCTGGTAGGGTTGTGAAGATTCTATGAGAAAAGGTTCATAAAGTGCCAAGCACTGTGTTTGGCGCATAGAAGGTACATGATAAAAAAGCTTCTTTACTTTTCTCTAAAGTCACACTCTGGTTATTAATCTACAAACTAAGAGATGATTCTGGTCTTTTGAATCATTCTAAGCAACTCAAAAAGGACCTGGTATTCTTAGCTCAGGTCTGAGCTCCTGCCTGGGGCTTCTTCTACAACATCCTGGTCCCTCCTCCTGAACCTCCAGCCTAATATTACCATACCACTCAACAGCTTCCTCACTGTGTCGGTTACCTTCAAAGTAAACCTGGGCTTGTAAGGTAGCAATAATTCAGCTAGAAGGTGGAGAAAGGTTAATTCAACCTGTTAGAAGGTGCAAGCTGTTTCAAGCCTTGCCTCACTCAGTGATCTGATTACTCTCCCAAATCCGAGGCACGGCTTGGTCTTGGTTCTGGGACACCCTTGGACAAATGTTGCCAATTCCTAACAAATGAGCCTGAGGCAAGGAATCAGGATCCCAAAATGGCCGTGTCCTTTATTCTATTGGCCTGCATCCAGAGAAGCTTTACCAGGAAACTAAGGAAGCTTAAGCTTCAAGTTCCCTCACTTTCAAAGGCCCCTATGAATGCTGAGAGTTGCTGGAATGTTCTAGGTTCAGAGGGGAAGTCAGGTTGCAATCAGGGAGCATTTCTAGTTAAGCTTTTCTGATGACTTGCCTAAAGAGATTTTAGAAGCAAGAGACCTAGAGCTCCATGATTCCAGTAATTTCTTGTGATTCTTTCTTCTCATTCTAAGTGAATACTCAGTTTTGTAATTAATTTTGCGTTTGAAATTTATATTGTTTTTCTTAAAGATGGCCTCCCAAAACCCGGGTCCCAGGTTGGATCAAGCTCTTCTCCAATCTGTGCCTACTTTTCTCCAATGCCTCCCTATCCCACAGCTCACCCAAAAGTCACAAGTATGGGAGGAGACTGCACGGGGTTTCTGTAGCAAAGACTACGTGCAGGATAGAATCACCCTCACAACGTGCATTCCATCTGTTACCGCAAGCACATTGCAGGTCTTGCACCAATTCTTCCACAAGTGCTCGGACCCTCTGGTATTCCCAAGTGCTCCATTAGAAGTGAAAGATAAAACCTCTATTAGCTGGCTTCTCCCCTGAATCTAAAAACTATTTTGAAATAGTCCCTTTACACCTACTTTTGTGCTTTTTTACACCTACTTTTTGTGTTCAAATAGACTTTGAACTAGAGTTAGATAAGGGGATAACTGATTTGCAAATGAAAGGTAGTCTGTAAGAATTAATAAAACGTTTTGGTTTTTTAATAGAATTTGTTTGTAAAAAAAAAAAAAAAAAGAAAGGAACTCAGTTCCCAGCTAAGCGATAACAACGATGGCATCCCTTTGTCATTTCAGTTCTAAATCTCTCCAATCTAATGCCTAATTGTAGATGGAAGAAAACAAAAAACATAATCCAATGCATACACTGCTGTGGAGGACTATTCAGTTTTTCACAGTTTGGCTAACACCTAAACGCTCTCCAAATAGTTGTTGCTCATAGCTGCTTCCTAAACAGTAAACAGGTGAGAAAGACATATGTCAACAGTCAATTATTAAATAATGTGAACGTGCAAGAGTGTTGTGGAAATGCTGAGGAGAGGATGCTGGCCCACAGAGTGGCCAGGACCATGTTGTGTTATGAGAAGTTGCATGAAGAAGCCAAGGGGTCATGGGGCCTCACATGTGGGGTCTTGGATGCAGGTTACTTTGGGCTCTACCGAGGGATAATGGGAAGCATTTATGAGTGTTAAGCAGCACCATTATATGGTCAGATTTATTTTTGAAGAGATCTCTCTGGCTGCAGTATGGGGACTGGGTTAAGGGTAGGAAAAGGGCAAAATGGAGATAACAGGATCAGTTAGGAAGCTGGTGAGGTAACCTAGAGGAGAGATGTTTGAAGGCAGGGAGGAGTCCTGAGGATGGAGAGGAGAAGATAGATTCAGGAAGTAAATTTGGCAGCCTGTGGTAATTATTGGCTGTCAGAAAGAGCAGTTGTGGAAGGAGAAAGACACTGAAGATGACTCCCAGATTTCTAGTTCCAATGACTGGGTGGTGCCTGCAATTCGCCGAAAGAAAGAATACAAGAGGAGAAGCAGGTTGGTAAATTGAGCCAGCGGCAGCTCCAGAATTCCTACATAGAAGGGGCGTCGGGCAGCAGGACTGCAGGATTTGTCTCGAAACTATTTATAATAATGAGCACTCTGTTTGTGTATATATATGGGATGGCAGGAGTAAGATGAGTATCAGATTATGGGGGCTTAAATTCCCTCACCATCCTGAATTCAGCATTGGGCATTGTATTCAATGAGATTCTTCTGGTTGCAAGTGACAGAAACCTAGTTTAAACAAGCTCAAGGATCAACGGGATCAAACCAAGGAAGAGATAGGCCTGGAGCCTCAGGAATGACAAGATTCAGGAGCTCTCATGTTGGCAGAACACTTGTTCCCTCTCATTTTTTTTTATTATAAGCTTTGCTGAATTTATTTATTTATTTATTTATCTATCTATTTATTTATTTATCTGCCAAGGAAGATTTGCCCTGAGCTAACATCTGTGCCAATCTTCCTCTATTTTTTTTATGTGGGTCGCCGCCACAGCATGGCTGCTGACAGTGTGGTGTAGGTCTGCACCAGGAACTGAACCAGGGCTGCCAAAGCGGAGTGCACCAACTTAACCACTAGGCCACAGGGCTGGCCCCTTCCTTCTCATTTCTAATCTCTGCTTCTTACTGCTTAGGCTTCCTTGTCTCCTATTGCAGACACACTTTCCCCACACAGGAGGGAACAGAGGGCCTTTGGACTACATTCTTTCTGCTCAGCCACCCGTGAGAGAAGAGAACATCTCTCTCCATGCTCCAGTTTTAATGAAATCTCAGGGAAAGGCTCTGATTATTCAAAGTCACTTCTTGAACCAATCACTATGCCTAAAGGGGCAGGGTCTGTACCAGCAGAAAGGACAGGAAGAACGGATATATGGCCATTTCTCCCGCCTGAGAGACAGGCAGATGTGGAGATGGCTGTGGGACATCCAGGTGAGGTGGGAGGGCAACATCTGGAGATGTGAGCCTGAGGCTCAGAAGCGAGCACTACACTGAAAGTCGTTGATCGCCTTGACAAAATTAATGGATTTATTCCACAAGCTCGTAAATAGATTAACTCACCGTCATAATACTTAATATGTATTTTACAGAGGTTTAAGTAGGATCAAACAGTGATGTCCATAGTTTAAAAATACATTGTTTTTAAAAGAAAGCAAATCTCAGAACAGTATGTATAGTATGATTCCAATTAATCAAAACACAGTGTGTGTATGCAATTTGTGTGGGTGTGTATACAAGCAGAGGTCCATGTTTCCCAGATTTCGGAAAACAGTATGGTGCCACATGCACACAGAAGGATGTTTCCCAGACTAGACAACTGCATATGACTGTGACAGTTCTGCCATGTTCATCCAGGATTGCTTGATGCACAGCTTTGAAATTATTTTCAAGTGAAAAGTCTTATAGGAAAAATAAAATTGATTCTTCTATCAAAAGTGAGGTGCTTTATATGTAGTCTAATATTTATTTTCTCTCTTTGCAGGCCTTTGGAGTCACTGTCCAGTGTGTCTTACCATGGCCTACAAGGCCCCCTGTGCTCTCCACCTCCTCTTCCACTACCCTCTCCTTACCTCTGCTCTCAAGCCCTGGGCCTTCACCATGCCCAGATTGATCCCTTAGAGCTTGCACATTTATTTTCCCCTCTGTCTGGAATACTCTGCCTCAAACTTTGGTATGGTTGGTTTCCTCTCATCATTCAGACCTCAGCCCAAATGTCTCTTCCTCAGCCAAGGTCTTCCCTGACCACTCAACCAAAAGCAGCTACTTCAGCCCCCAACACATTGCTTTATTTTATTTTCTCCTAGCACTCATTATCTCAAATTATATTGATTATAAATTACTTGTTTACTGCTCGTCTCTTCCCTTTAGAGTGTAAGCTCTGTGGAAGCAGGAACCTTGTCTGTATTGTCATCCTCCATCCCTACCACAGAGCCTAGCCACTCAGTGAATGTTTATGGAATGAAAAGATATACTGCTGGAATATTATTCAGCACTAAAAAGAAATGAGCTATCAAGCCATGAAAAGACATGGAGGAAAATTAAATGAATGTTGCTAAGTGAAAGAAGCCAATCTAAAAAGGCTACACACCGTATGATTCCTACTACATGACATACTGGAAAAGGCAAAACCATGGAGACAGTAAAAAGATCACGGGTTAAGGGGGAGGGAGGGATGAAAAAGTGGAACAAAGAAGATTCTTAGGGCAACTGTGTATGATATTATAATGATAGATACATGTCATAATACATTTGTTCAAACCCATAGAACGTGCAACATCAAGATTGAACCCTAATGTAAACTACGGACTCTTGGTTGATAACGATGTGTTAGTGTAGGTTCATTGACTGTAATAAATGTATCACTCTGGTGGGGGATGTTGATAATGGAGAAGCTATACATGAATCGCAGCAAGGGGTATATGGGAAATCTGTGTACCTTGCGCTCGATTTTGCCATGAACTTAAAACTGCTCTAAAACTAAAGTCTGTAAAAAAAAGATACAGTGCCCAAGTTGTCGAAATGGTTTAAGTGTGTGAGTGGAACATCGAGAAAGGTTATTAGATGTTAGGATTGTCCTGGGAAAGCTAGAGCTCAGGGAAGCCTAAACCAAAACTTCAGGCAGTGTTTTTCAAATTGGAGTTTCATATTCTGTGGTCAAATAAGTTAAACAGGTTTCTTTACTGAGAGACTGAGTATCCACCCAGCTCACACACATGTATTGTGAATCACTCGGGTGAATAACATATACAGCTGTTTCCTAACATTTGATCCAAAACCCGTTCTTCATGCCATGTCTTTATCATTAATGAGCCTAAGTCCAGCTGAATGCCATGTTACCCTGTAGAGCAGCTTTAAATAGTCCAAATATTTCTCAGAACTAATCCAACATAATTTAGTTATTTATCTTGTTTGGCTGATTCCAAACCACTAGAATCTAAGTTCCATGAGAACAGTGTTTTTTGTCTGTTTATTCACTGTCATGTTCCCAGTGTTCAGAGCAGAACCTGGCACATAGTAGGTGCTTAATAAATATTTGTTGAAAGAATGAACAAATAAACAAACAATTTTTATTCTGTCCACAAGTCCTCAGTGAAGAGGGCAGAAATTTTGGTACAAGATCATTATACCAAATTCTGATCCACGTGGTTCATATTCCTGGGCTACTTGCGTTAATATTTATTTTTGCTGCTGGTCTTCCCAGTGTATTTCTTCTAGATGGACAAGTTGAAGGAGTTAAGAAAATGAAGCAGAAGTGAGGGCCTTGGGTTCTGACTCAACTCTGTTGGTGATAATAATAACTAACATCTGTATTGTAATTTTCTTCCAAAAGTTATTGCATTTGGTTTTCAAAATATCCCTGTGAGGCAGGTGTTATGACCTTCATTTCCAGGTAGATAGGCAGGCTTAGAGATCCTCTCTCCACTCAGGTGGTATTAGATCAGCCTTGCTTTAAACCTTGGTTTTAACATGTCAAAGTCCATGTTTATTCCATGGCACCCAGCTGCCTCCCTCGCTGATTGTGTATGCTGGGAAGCCACTTCCCCTTTCCGGGCCTCGGTTCCCACATCTGGAAGATGCCCAGATGATTTCTTAGATTTCTTCCAACTTTAAAATCTATGACTCTATGAGCTTTTTTTTCTCCATTACCTATTTAAAAAAATTGCTATAGCTTTAAAAAGTACTAAAATAATGAGATTATTTTTAGCACCAAAATTCAGGTGCTAAAAATCACATAAATTATGGAAATTTTCCCTTTTTTAAGTAATGCCTAGAAACAGAATACCTTGAAAAAGAAAGAATTTGTTTTGTTAAGCATAGTGCCCTCAGAAGGGTCTTCATTATTTAAAAAAACGCTGTGAGAGGATTTTTCTCTGAGCTTATTTCAAAACAATAGACATGGAAGAAAATATAGCCACTTTTCTAGAAATGAAGCCATTTAGAGCAGAATAAAAAAAATAAATCTGAAATATTTAATCACCAAGTAGCTAAATAAATAAACGTTTCCAAAAAGAAAAGGCAAAACTTAGTCTTCAGTTTATTTACCTGGTAAATTTGCTTTGTATGCAAAACATTTGTATTATTCACATATCCTTGTCTGTTTAAACAGGGCAATTAAACTACTGTTGGGCCACACAGCCAACAGAACAAGTGAGTTGTTGTGTTTCTTGTCCATAGGGCATTTTGTTTTGTCTCAAACTTTTATTTGCAGCCACATAGAAATGACCTATTTTTGGTGTCACATGAAAAAACTTTACACAGAAATATCTGTATTTGCACATCTTTTGGGGTTTTATTTTGCTAAAAAGTAGAATTCACACAGGCCAAAAAAAAAAAAAAACATGCAAAATATTTTTGTGCACACCTCTAACACGCTACATTCCACTTATGAAATCTTAATTAGAAAAAAAAAATCCCAAAGCAAGAGTATCTTGGTTGAAAAGTTAACATTATAAAAGCTAGATTCCTAACACAAACACTGCAGACACAAGTCACTCGGTTGCAAAAAGTTAATGTTTATAAATGTTAAATAAATGTCAGCAATGAAGAGACAAGAACTGTAGATCCAAAGTGTACTCCCCACCAGGAACTCTTAAAAATTGTGTTTGGTGTCGTAGGACATCCACGATGTTAACTTGAAACAGATACGACTTTAACCCCGATGCTATGCCAAACTTACAAAAACCGAGGGAACCATATCCAAAACTACCTCCTTTCCTTGCTACCTTCAAAATATTTTTTTGTTTGTTTTGTGTTTTGGTAAATAAGAGTCCCTCAGAATCTACACTAGCTCTAAGATGCAGAAACACCAATTCAATATATGACTATGATGAAGTTCTCCTTTGAGATATTTCATTTTTCCTTTTAATGATCGTACACTTTTTAATGATCATACGTGTGTGTGTGCAACCCTTTTAAAAGATATTTTTGGAAACTTAACTCTAGGGAACTTTTTTCCTTTCCTCAAGACCAGTCCTTGATAATTTAATAGTTTTTTTTTCCCAGCAAAAACCTGCCCAGAGCCTTTCTGTACAGTCAGCAACCTCCTTGTCCCTGTATATTTGAACTTTCCAAAAATAACAGAATGCTCCAAGGTCCTTGTTTGCAACTCCTGGAAAACCTCCAGGCCTCCAGCAGACTTCACTGCCTGGCACTCTACATTCACTTCCTCACGGCACCAAAGGTAAAGAGGGCCTTGGTGCTCCTTAGGAGAGTGGTGGCTTCACCCTTGGAAAAACACGGGCCTGCTGCTAGGGACACATCTAGCTGCTTCCTCCTCCCTCGGGGAGAAGGGACACACTCAGGTAGAATGCCCATCCCCTGGAAGCCTCAGTTCTCAGAAGAAAAAGTGTTTTAATGCATTCCCATAAAACATTTCAAACGTGCAAAGAGAAAATCCAAAATGGGAGTGAGGAGAGAGTAGCAGTGAATTGGAAGAGTGCCTAAGTACTGTGCTCGGTGAGAGACACCCACCCACAGTGCCTGCTTCAGTGCCAGGTTCAACGGGCACACAACAGCGCCTCCTACAAGGGAAGGGGACTACTCCATTTCCAGCCTCAGAAACTAAGCTTCTTTCTATCACCAAACAGTTTTAAAATGCTTATTTAACTCAGACTATCACTAATATTTTAAAGAAGTTTGAAGACCCAAGTCTATTTCAATAAATACTTAAATAATTGCTAAGTCAACTCAGCGCATACATTTTCAAAATATTGGCCAAAAAGGCAAATGAGTATGTATCAGTCCATCTCTTCCTTCCAGCAGTCAACACAACTGTACATAATCAGTGTGCTGGATTTAAAGGAACATATGAGAAGGATGGTGCAGACCTGAGTGGGAAGCCCTGGCAACTCGTGCGTTCTTACTGAGGCCGGCAGGAAGTAAGGTTCCTCTTCCGCACCCAGAGCTTGGGCATGTTCTCGGCCTTTTCTGCCATCCTGATTCAGACACTGTCTCTCTCTTTTTTTCCACAGGTCACTAAGCCTGTTGGGGGAAGGGGTGCTGAGGAAGACTTTGTAAGTGAGCAGTCATAGGACTGGGGGTGAAATGCATGCACAAAACTGGACATTCATGCTAATGAACCTCATAAAGCAAAACAAAGGTCAAACACAATCTGGAGTCGTTTTAAAATCTCTCACGCACAGCAAAGCAAAACTGGAAAGACCCAATTCCACTTTCCCATCACAATTCAAACAGGAGCAAAGCCTTCAGGGGATGTTGAATGTTTCAGACTGAAAGAGGGTAACCGAAGATCCCATCTTTGCTCAGCCATCTGCAGTGTGAGCCACAGCCCGCCCGAAGCCCCATCAACTGCCCAGTGGCTCCCAGAAGACATCTCTATGGATGTCTGGGCTCCCTTTAGAATGTTCAAGTCTGTTCAAGGTCTGAAGTCTGATGTGCAGAGGTAGCTCCGTGACGCTAGTCATGGAATAACACTTCCTTTTTTGGTGAGGAAAGCCCAATCGCTCTTAGCTAACAAGCTCTCAGCTCTGGCTCTAAAAATACCCTGCAGCAGGCTGCTTGGCACTTGGTTTGTTTGCCAGAGGAGCTCTAAAGAACTCCACAGACGTTCCAGATTCTCCACAACTGCTCTGAACTTGTCCCTGCTCCGGGGTCCTCAGGAAAGTGTATCACTTTGGGAAAGTTAATTTTCGTTTTTCACTTTTGAGTCCTTGGATTCCTGTCCTAAACGTTTGAAGTACAATTCCAGTCTTGGATTAATTACTAGCTTGGTTTAGGAATCTTCATTTGGCTTCTAGTCTGAACTATGCAAATACACGATCTGAGTGCAGAAGAAAGGACTAAAATTATACTTCAAAGGGGCTCAGTCGCTTCCTGTCTTCCCCCTTTTCCCCCAAAAGAAACCTCAGCCTCCTTGAATCCTTTGTTGGCAGCAGTAGGAACAGCTCCCGGCCTGTCCGCATCAGACGCCCCGGGCTCCCTACACGTTGACAGCGTGTGCGTGCTTCTTGCACAGGGGTTTGTCCTTCTTGGAGTAGAACGGCTGCCCCTCCAGATTCACATGGCAGACCTGGGACAGAGAACAGATCAGCACGAGACAGGGCCTCATAGCCCATGAGGCAGGGAGACATGAGCAAAAGATCTCAGTCACCCCTTTAAGACAGAGCACTGTCACATGCAGACGGGAGAAAAGGCAACAGGCTGTTTCTCCCCACTTCAAATTCTCCATGACTGAAGCAGAGTAGATGGGTTGAACTATATAAAATTTAAAACTTCCAAAGAGGAACGTGGAGTAAAAGTCAAATTAATTTAAATTTAATGGAATAGAGAAAATATACACGATGAAGATGACCAACTGATGCTATCCAAAATTTATAAGGAACCAACACAAGTTCACAAGTCAATATCCACAGAGATGATTAACATCTAAAGAAATACGATTATTAAACTAACAATCATGTCAGAAAAAATTATCCTCACTAACAATTAAAGGAAAAAAGAAATTAAAACCTCCATGAGCTGCCACTAGACACCTATCTGTGAATCTAGCAAAATAAACAAAACAAAAAACTCATTGGCTTGTCACCTTTAACCTTACAAGACTGTAGCCTAAAAGTGAAAAAAAAAAGTGGAATCAATCAAAAATCAGCAATGCCAAAAGAGAATCAGGCCTACTCGTGCACTGCTAGGGACACACGAGTCATCTCAGTCTGTGGGTGATGTAGCAACCCTGAGGAGGAGCCATAAAGACGTGCCTGTCCTGAACCCAGTGACACCACTCTGGAGACTCTGATCTTGCAGACACTACTGCACAGAACAAGAAAGCAATGTGTGTGCTCAACTGAAAACTGAAAACCACTAGAATTTCTCTTAATAGGGGGATGATTAAGTAAATTTTTATGGTGTATTATTCCAGTGGAATGCCATCATGAAAATGAGAAATCATATATGGAAAAATGAATGCAGGGAAATATTATCTGAAAAAAAACAGAGGCAAAATTATATACCCCCATGATGATGGCATATGAGCGCAGTTTGAAGATGGAGATGTCACAGAAAGAAGGGAGCTAAGGAATACCTGTTGAGGCTACTGTGGGTCAAGTAGGACGTCAGACACTCTATATACACAATCTTACTTACTTCTCACAAAAACCTTAGCAGATAGGTATGACTTTTCCACATTTCATAATTGAAAAACTGAGGCTCAGAGAGCCCAAGTGTCTTGCTTAAATCGCAGCCCTAGTAAGTTGTAGAGCTGGGAATCCACGTCTATCTAGGCCTGCAAGTCTCCAGTTCTATGCTAATTTTTCCCACACCTCATAGCAGAGAGGGGCTATGTTTACTTGAAATTGTTCTGGGCTTACAGGCTTGTACAGAGGTAGCCCTCTGAGTTTGTTCGACTACCAATATGTAGGCTGGCCTTGAGTGGGCAATACACCCACGTGTCATAGTTGGCTGGGATGAGCCCCAGCCTCAGAAAGGGGCACTCAGGATCTCTAATGGGGAGGAGAATTGGGGGCCACATCCAGGACACTGACACTGGAAGAAGTGCAGATGGAGTTCTCACATATGGGTAGGCATGAGGCTAGAGAAATCACCCTCCTGAGGTGAGCTTGGGTCAGTGAGCATGTGTCCACTCCAAGAGAGTTGGAAAGAAAAGTGGCATCATGGTGGCTCCATGTGCAAGGCCCTGATGGCCAGTTGAGGATGTGATACTTGGGATCACACAGGGCTGCCAATAGGTCCTGGAAGCCAATGACCTGAAAGTGTCGGAAAACATCCCAAGTGGATGAAGTGATGTTGAGTGTAACCAGACTCTTATGGTGGCCTCAAACTGCTGGTGACAAATTGGAGACAAGTCCAAGAAGGTGGCACCGAAGATCCAACTAGTGAGGATGGGTTTTGGGGGAGATAGAAAGGCAGCTCTGGAGTGAGTTGGCAAGGAGCAGCCTGTAAACATCTGGGGCTCTGACCAGGAGACCTTGCCTGGTCTGGGACAGTGCTGGTTGCTTCTGATAACTTTGGGATGAGTCAGGCTGGAAAGGGTGCTGGGGGACTAAAGACCAAGGAATGAGGAAGGGCCAGAGCCTCAGAGGTGTCTCATTGATAAGATGGGGCTGAGGGCATGAACCATCATAGGGAAGTCATGCTTAGTGTCTTGGGTCAGGAGACTGCAGGTGGAATGCAAGTTGGCTTCATGGTGGAGGAGGCTTCCAGCCTAGCCAGCAGAGAGACACAGCAGGATGATCCAACCCCCAAGCTCTGTGGTCAAGTGGCATCAAGGCCTGGCTGGGAAGGAGTGGTGGCCATGGACAGTGCTGACCACAGAGGGGAAGGCACTGAAATAGGCCAGCTGCAGTGGCCCCTAGGACTGCCCATAAAAGTTGCACCACTACCCATCCCCTCCTGACACCCACACTAGTAGGGAAGGGCTGGAAACCAACTAGACTTAGAGGAAAAGAGGGGCCAGTAAGACATCTTTCCCCCACTAAGGTAAGACCTAAATCCTTTCCATTGGAACTCAAGTGCCAAAGCCAGACAGGAGCTTAACCCTCACCCTGACCCACACTGCCCTTCTCAGCCTTCATTTTATATGCTTGGGACCTCAGAGATGCTGTCTTGTTCTATTCTTTAACTGCTCATATATGTTAGCTTTGTCTTCCTTTCAAGATTCTAAATTCCTTGAAGGTGGAGACTTGTTCTGAGATACTCCTATATTCCCAAAACTCAAGGAATATTTGGCAAATAGAATTAGTCTAAAGTGTGTGCTCTCCTGAGACCTAATTGATAGGAAAACAGCACATCAGCTGGGAGAGCTGGTCCTGATCTTCCTTTCTTACTAGTTTTTTTTTATAACTTTAGGAAAATATATGCTTATTAGAAGTGATTTGGAAATATAAAGTGATGGAAAGAGGACAAAAAAAACCTCTCAAAGTTTTCCAATCAAAAGACTGTCTTCCAAAAATTAAAACCAGGTTCCACTTTCGTGTATCTTATTGGGGGCAGTGAGTGCCACACAGGGCTAGTTTGGGGGAAGACATAATGATCCCTACACTGATTCTCTGAAGGACGGGATCTGCCTTGTTTCTTTGGGCAGAACCTTTGGGCAGTGCTATGGGTCTCTCACACCTGGCTGGAACTTATTTGTAATCTAGCCTGAACAACCCCAAGCTTTACTGCTTCCTCTGGTTTCTCTCTGGGATTTGTGCCATCGTGAGTCTCAGCCAAACACGGCAGGCTTGAGGGAGCAGACCCACGCTCACCTTTGCCATGCTTCCCTCTCGGTGCAACACAGACCTCTCAGCAGCCTGCCCTCGGAGAACAGGCCTTCTGGGCCACTGTCTTCCCTGGACCTTGTCCAGGTCTCTTGGATCCTTCTACAAGTTAGGTAACTAGATTTGCAGGAAGCATCTTAGGATCAGACAAGCCATAGCTTGAACGTAAGGGTCAGAGAGCCCTATGCTGTGCCTTGCTGAGCTGTGGCTCTGCAGAGGACAACCCTAAAGCCAGTATATTTATATCGTTGTCCCTTTTTGGAGGGGAGGCCCTGATGTGTTTAAAGGACCCTAAAAGGCAACTAGAGAATCTGTTCAAAGAGCTAGAAAATCAGAGTGCTATGGATTGAATTGTGTCCCCCCCAAATTCATATGTTGATGTCCTAATCCTAAACCCCAGTATCTCCAGCCTACCCAGTGCACGGACACAGTGGTGACCTTATTTGGAAATAAGGTCTTTGCAGATATAATTAAGATGTAAGTTAAGATGAGGTCATACTGGAGTAAGGTGGGCCCTTAATCCAATATGACCAGTGTCCCTCTAAGAAGAGGAGAGGCACACAGAGACAGACATACACACAGAGGAGAATGCCCTGAGAAGACACACACGCAGAGGGAAGACAGCCCTGTGACGATGGAGGCAGAGACTGGAGTCACGCAGCTGTAAGCCAAGAAATGCCACGGAGTGCTGGCCACCCCCAGAAGCTAGGAGAGAGAGCACGGCCCTGCTGACACCTGAATTTGGACTTCTAGACCCCAGAACTGTGAGAGAATAAATTTCTGTTGTTGAAGCCATTAGATTGTGGTACTCTGTTACGGCAGCCCTAGCAAACTAATACACAGGATAAATACAATGCACCCCACAAATGGGGGGGCATATAGAAATGAAGTGTGAAACCTGAAGTGTATTAGAGTAAACTTTATGACAAGGGTTGTCCTACGTCATAAGTCTTTAAAAATTGTTCAAGTTTAAATTATAGAAATCTTTCATACATTCCTAAAATTTACCTTGAGCAGCTCCAGTTTAAAAATAATAATATTAATAGTAGTAGTGGTAGCACATTAATTTTCCCCAAAAAAATATAGTCCATTACAGCCTCACATTACAGGGCCTCATCAGGGATGTCTATTCCTAACTCTCTGCAGAGTCTAAATGTCAGTGGGCTCATTGTTGTGTCCCCTTCCCAACCCAAAGCCCTCTGAAGGAAAATGCCCATCTCATGGTGAAAATGACCTGGATGTCAGCAGAAATAAACTGCATATGGTTAATAGTTAATCTAGGGCTTATCTCCCGGCAACAATATATCAAGAACAGGACCATTTAGGAAAACGAAATGATACTCAGTTCTGCTTTCTAGAGGTTCTTTCAAAAGAAACCTTATCTCAGCTTTTCATAGGATTAGTCAATAAGCTCCAATCTAGTATTCATGGTGAAAATTTGGGGGAAAACCCTTGAATCACTTCATCATATCTAAAATAACCTATAACCATAGAAAGCCACCTGCCCCTATTTAAATCCAAGTGTCATTGGCTGATCCCACCGATTGAGAGCACTGCTGGTGAAGCAAGCTGCTGGTTTGCCAGATCCTGGGATATTCTGTTGTCCTTCATGAAATGGAAAGTAACAAAGTCACATTGGTTTACAAATTATTAGTAATAAAACTTTGCTCAACTGTGACATATCAAGGCATCATGGTATCTGCCAGCTTTTAAAAACGATCAGAATATCAGGATGCCAGAGTTGAAAGGGATGTGGAGGGTTGGTCATCTGGCCCCACTTGGTCCCTCCTGCCCCTTCTCAGAAAGTCAGAGCCCCAGGCTAGAAACATACCGCGCAAATGAAGCAGGTGTCGTGCCAGGTGTGTCCCAGGGCTTCGATAAACTTGTCACCGGCCTCCACAGGGAAATCGCAGCCATGACACTTGGTGCTGAACAGATTGACGTAGTCTGAAATGAAAGGCAGAGTGAGGATGCGGCAGCCAGGCAGGCTGGGAGAAGCGTCCCAGCTATGTTGACGGAGTGCCGGGACACCCCCCCAAACCACTGGGCTGGGGGCAGGAGGTGAAACCTAATTGGTTACTTGTCACCTTGCAGACAAAATATTCAGTTATATGATTGTGATTTTTTTCCCCTTTTCCAACAATTTGCACTGGGATTGTGCAGATTCAGGCTAGTCACTACCCTGTGCTGGTTTGATTTGCAAACACGTTCTGGAACTGTCACTAACTTTCTGCAGGATGATTTTCTCCTCTTCCTCTGTTACTTCTTATAGCCCAAACAGACCAATCCCAAAAAAGAAAAAAAAAAATCACATTTCTCAACAACTATGCTTATTTGGAAGAATAAGAGCCTGTAACATTTTTAAGAGTTATAGAACGTTCTCTGTTTAGCCATTCTTCTGTCATTGGACAGTTGTGTTGATGATAAATTTTCACTACTAGAAACAATATTTGAGCTATTTTGTTGGGATATATTCCCCACCTCCCCCAGCCAAAGAGATAATAATATCATATATAATATGTATAATGCTTTACAGTTTTCCAAGCATTCTCACACACATGGTATTATTTACCGGTATCCCAATGCCAAAGTCTATGTATTAGTTTTCTCTGTACTCTCAGCATACTTCCTGGCATGCAAGTCAGTACCCAAGACGCACGTGTTGAATGAATGAGAGAATGGATGAACCAATGAATCCATAAATCAATGAATGAACTTAATCTTCGCAAAATCCCTCGGAAATTGAACTATTATTGTTTTTCTGTTTTGTTTTGTGGATGAGGAAACTGAGGCTCAAAGAGGTGAAGGGCCTGGCCAGAGTCACACGGCTGAGACACAGGTCAGGTCCTGTGCTTCTCCACCACAGGAGCTGTCCTCTCTGGGTCACAGTGGCAGCAGTTCTACTGCACTCGCTCTAGAAGTCTTCCAGATTCTTCTAGAAGTCTTCCAGATTCTTCTAGAAAAGCTTGATGCCTTTTACAAAGCCTTCCTTCCCCCAGAAGTGTACTTGTCTCTCCACGGCTCTGCCACAGTGGGCTTTTCTCACAGCGAGTTTCTGCTCAGGTCTCCCAGTGGACAGTGTGCCCATTCACTGTCTTGCCACATGCTGAGAGGTAGTGTGCTGTGGGGGTTATGAACTTGGGTTCTGAAGAAAGACAGAGCTGGGTTCAAATCCCAGCTCTGTAAAAGAATTGTTCAAACCTGGGGCAAGTCACCTAACTTCTCAGTGCCTCAACTTTCTTATCTAAATAATGGGAATAACTATAGTACCTAACTCATGGGGTTATACACATTAAATAAGATAATGTATGTGAAGTCCTTGGCACAAATACTCAAAGCTGTTGGCTCTTATTTTGAATGTCTTTACAAATGATGAAAGGAGGAAAGGGAACGTGATCTGAGTGCCCACTATGTCCCAATCTGATATTGGTGCTTTTCTACGCTTCTTGTTTAATCTTCACAGCAGCTCTGTGGATAAGTGTTATTCCTATTTTAAAGTCAAGGAACCTGGCTGTAGAGGTTCCATCACAGAAGTAGTA
Source organism: Tapirus indicus (assembly GCA_031878705.1). Classification (NCBI taxonomy): domain Eukaryota; kingdom Metazoa; phylum Chordata; class Mammalia; order Perissodactyla; family Tapiridae; genus Tapirus; species Tapirus indicus. The sequence goes on from CM062921.1 coordinate 82,279,619, forward strand.
AGGAGCCTGATGGACTCCAAAGTTCACCCACTTTCCATGACTACGCGCTGTCTCCACTTATCTATTTGCTGGTGAGCTTTGATAAGTTATATCTCGTGCATATTTTTTCCAATATATGGTTTCCCCTTTGGGGTTTAATTATAGTTTGTCATGCAAATGCTCTTATACACATCACAGTCCATCAATCTTGTCTTCGACAGAATACTTAATTTCTTCAGGAAGCAGAAATCTGTCACCGCACCAGAGCTAGGAAAACATTCTGCTTCCTCAGAAAGTCCCAGCAGGTTTATGGTTCACTCTGTGCTCGGTAGGAACTTACTAGTGTGGAGTGAGAACAGGGCTATAGGCCAACCCATTTCCACCGGAGGACAAGCCCTGCACCCCACTTCTGACCTCTCTCTCGTTACTCCCAGTCATCTGCGGGTGCCCCAGGCTCTCTCCTCAACCTCCATGCTTCTGTATGAACCAGCTCTTGGCTTCGGAAACCTCCCCCCAATTTGTCTACCTGAAGATTTGCAATCTTTGGGCCAGGCCTTCCTCCTGGGAAGTCCTCACTCCTAACCCCAACCAAGAGAGATGAGATGGCCTTCCTGAGGGCTTCTCCTGGGTTTCCCTCCCTCCCCATTCATTCATTCATTCATATCTCTTAACTGTCCATTTATGTGCCGGCATATCACATGATGATGGGTCTGCTTGGGGTTTTTGAGGGCAGAGACCTCTATGCTCTGTGCCTTTCACAGGATCTGGCACACATTTGATGGATAAATGATGAAGAGGCAAACAAAGAAATGGTTCAAAAAACCGTATTAAATAGTGATTCCTTCTCCTGTTGTGCAGCCTATGATTTTTCACAGATTAAGCTCTTACAATGGCTTGAATTTATTTTTGGAATGTCTAGTCTTGCCTACCGACTGATTTTTCTGTTTTAAACTTGACTCTGTATGATCTGGAGAATTGCCACTTTGTTTTAAAATTTGGTAGCAGAGGTCTGACCCTAATACACTAAAAAAAAAAAAAAAAAAAAAGCTGATATTTTCCTCATTTATTCTACAAAAAGAGAATGTAATGGGCATTGAATTAAGTTTGTGCGTGGGCCCTTCCCACCAGGAGCATAATCTAGTTCCTCATTTATTTATTCCTTCCTTTACTTCTCCTATTAGGTATTTATAATTTTCTTTGACTAACTGTCTTATGCCCCAAGTTGAATTCATACCCCGTATTTAATGGATTTTATTCCTATTGTAAAAGGATTTCCATCCATCAAATCACAGATGCTCCGTGTTGAAAAAGGGCTTAGTGCTTTACTAGAGCAGTGGTTCTCAAATGTTAGAATCGTCTGGAGGGTCCATTAAAACACAGATTGCCAGGTCCCACCCCTCAGAGTTTCTGATTCAGCAGGTCTGGGGTGGGGCCTGAAGATCTGCATTTCCAACAGGTTCCCAGGTGATGCCGATGCTGTGATCCTGGGACCACACGTTGATTCCCAAACCTAACTGAACACCAGAATCACCTGTGGGGTGGGAGGCACACCCCATGAAATTCTGCTTCTGTAGGTCTGGGAAGTTATCTTCTCCATATCTTTAAAGTTCCCCAGGTGATTGCGATGCCCTGCCAGGCCTGGGCACTGCTCAGGTGCAGGCCCATCAGTGAGGGGCTGACCCTCCACCTCTCTAACTTACATGTAAGATATCATTATATAAAAGTGTCAGGTCATCATTGCAGCTGACTGAAATCTTTTTGAGTCTAGATCCTGTCATTCTGGTTTGACAGAATCTTCAGATTTGACAAACCTCCCTTCTGTGTCTTCTTCCAAGTTGCTGATAACAATGATGATTAGGTACCACAGTGAGATACCACCTCCCACTATTAGGATGGCTACTTTCAAAAAAACAGGAAATAACAAGTGTGGAAAAAGATGTAGAGAAGTTGGAACCCTGTGCACTGTTGGTGGGATTGCAAAATGGTGCAGGTGCTATGGAAAACAGTGTGGGGGTTCCTCAAAAAATCAAAAATAGAACTACCATATCATCCAGCAGTCCTACCTCCAGAAATATACCCAAAAGGACTGGAAACAGTCTTGAGGAGATATTTGCACACCCACGTGACTGCAGTAGTATTCACAATAGCCAAGAAGTGGGAGCAACTCAAATGTCTATCAGTCTTTTTGGGGGGTTGCTATGGAAAGGGGCAGTGGTGATAGTGGAAATCTATCATCCTTTCACAAGCCTCAGACACAAACTGTGGCGTATCACAAATTAGGAAAGTTATAATGCTTTTAGTCAATTAATGATAGCAATTTGTATTGGCACAACAGCACTTTTATTAATTACCAATCATCACCACATGCTCATAAGAAAGGAAAAGACAGGTGTTATCTCCTCCTTTTTACAGATATGGAAACTGAGGCACAGAGTGACTAAGTCATTCAATTAACTTCAGAGCTGGAAAGAGAATTCACCAGTATATAAGAACTCAAGAAGTTTCTTTTATAATTTATTGTTAAGGGAGAGAAGTTTTATTTTGTTTTGCTTTTCCCTTTGAGGAACTGGGATGTTTTCATTCTGATTTTAAAGTAAACTAACTTACTGTTTTTCTCCTTTTGCCCTCAAATTTGCTACCCAGTCCCTGCTGCTCTGTTATTCTTCCTAATCAGCATGCTTGCTTTTCCTTCTTCTACTTGTGCTGATTTTCTAGTTCTAGTGTCTTAACCTTCGTGTCTATGTGACCGTTGTTGGAACCTGCCTCAGATCCTTTTCTGAAAAAGGCAGGCTCTGAATAAATGAATGAGTGAGTGAGTGAGTGAATGAGTGAGGGAGGGAGTGAGTGGATGAGTGAGTGAGGGAGTGAATGAGTGAGGGAGGGAGTGAGTGGATGAGTGAGTGAGTGAATGAGTGAGTGAGGGAGTGAGTGAGGGAGTGAGGGAGGGAGTGAGTGGATGAGTGAGTGAGGGAGTGAGTGAGGGAGTGAATGGCTAGTTAGCCAGGACACCCAACTCTCTAATAGAGTGCTTTGTCTTCAGAATTTATGATAATTTACTTCAAGTGTTAAGATAACATATAGCATTTTGGGGAAGAGAGCAACTCTGAATTCAGAGAGGGAGACGACAGACTCTGAAAGAACAGGGGAAGGGATGTTCACGTGTTTGATGCTTCACCCACTTTCTCTGATTTAATCCTCACCACAACTCTGTGAGGCAGGTGTGTATTTGCCCCTTTTACAGGCAGGGAAAGTGAAGCTCAGAGAAGTTCAGTAACTCACTCAGGGTTTCAAAGCCAGCCTGAGGTGGAGCCTGGAACAGAACCTGGGATGAAGTCCAGAGGCAAAACCTTTTCAGACTAGACCTCGTGGTCTCCAAATCAGAACCATCTGAAAGGTTTCCCAAGTGGTGACAAGATGCCAACTTACGATCCACATATTTGGTGCAGGGAAGGGAGCAGAGATTGAATGGGTAAAAAAAGAAGCTACAGACACCCCCCACCACCACCCCTGCCACAAGAAAGCATGATTCTGCCATTTGGTTTGATGTAGGTGGACAGAGGCAGGGGGTCCCCATGCCTGCCCCTTTCTCCCAGACTGTGGGGTCTCCCCACAGCCCAGTGGTCCTACCTTTCTCGCAGTAGGGCTCCCCGTCTTCCATGTGGAAGAGGCTGTTCCCGAAGGGTTTCTTGCAGGCTGCACAGACGAAGCAGGTGGTGTGCCACGTCTGTCTCAGGGCGTGCATCACTTCCTGGGGGAAGAGCCTCAGCTCAGGACAGAAAGGTGCGGGGGAGAGAGGGGGCTGGGCTTGACTCGCCACCAGGTCCGGGTCTCTGCCGGAGCACCCTATCAGGGAGCAGGGCCAGAGAGCCGAGAGGCCCAGGGGTGGCAGAGGAGGGGTTCCCACGCACGCAGTGCTCCAGGTTCTGTGTGTGCTTACATAAGCTGTGATGCTTAACCCTCCCATCACACCTGGGAGGCCGTTTACCACAGGGGCATGGAGGGTCAAGGCCACATGCAGGTGCACGGTGAGGTGAAGCTATGAAGCGATAACTTGCTTTGCAGAAGCTCCACCACCGCTTCAAGCTGTGTGGCCCAGGCATGTAATCACCTCTCGCTTCAAGTTCATTTGCTCCCTAGTTCATTGGTGGCAAACCAACTCCCTTCTAAGATAGAAACGGAGCTGTTCTCTTTCTGTTAGCAGCAACTTCTTGGCTTCCTAGCGGGAACCCCACAATCTTGGGGAGGGCGAGGGATGCTGCCCACTTACCCCCATGATTTTGGTGTTGCACTTGGCACAGATTGGGGCAAAAAACTGCTCATAACACCGCTCACAGTAAACGTTGTTCTGCTCCTCCACAAAGCAAACATCCGCCAGGGAGGTCTTGCAATAGGCACAGGTGAACTCTTCCGGGTGCCAGGAACGGCCCATGGCTACCAGAAAGGGGCCCCTGGGGAAGCAGAGAACAGCTACTAAGCTACTTAGCTACCTACTAAGGCCGCCCCAAGAGCTTGAGACCAGATATTTCAAGACCCCAACGATATTCATACTTTGACCCAATAACCCTGACTTTTGCTACTGTTCTAATGAAATAATGTGAAATTTAGATAAAACTCCATGCAAAAAGATGTTAATTTTTGCGTCACTTACAATAAAGAGACTTGGGGAAGCAACTCAAACACCCACTAGTAGGGATCAGGGAGGCTCATTATAGTATCCATTCAGTTGACTACTAATAATTACAATAAGAAGAGCAGTGATGATGGTGCTGATGGCTAACATTTATTAATTGCTTACTCTGTGCCAGGCACTATTCGAGAAATTTGCATTTATTAACTTGTTCAATAAATTTAAAATTTCTCACAACAATCCTATGAAGTAGGTATTATTATGATACCCATTTTCAGAAACTGAGGCACAGAGAGGTTAAATAAGTTGTTTAAGGCCATGGTAGACCCAAGACACAAACCTGGGTAGTCTAGTTCCAGATTAGTAGAACAGTGGGACTATGAGGAAATGTTTTATATTTTAATTTTCACTTTTCTGAATTTTCTAACTCTTCTCTAATGAGTATGTGTTATTTTTAAACAAAAGTGAATTTTTCATATATACAAGCTCACCTGAGCCCTCCCCCACACACATACTATAAACATACTATATTCAAGCAAGCACCCGCCACGATCCCTGGCTTCTAAGCATGAAATGACTTGTTTCCATTTTAGTGTAGCAGATGCCCACCACAGCGCTGAGCAGCACGGGCCTGTCTGTGGAAAGACCCAGAAGCAACCCTAAAGGAGAGCTGGGTCAAAACTAGCACTGTCAGCTAGCTTGCGACATGCCCAATAAACCTACTGCCGAGACCTGTGATTCCCAGAGCCCGGCCTTAGCCCAAGGGGGAGGTCCTGGCACCAGGCACCGCCCTGGGAGCTTCACCCACTGACCTCATGGAATCCTCCCAGCTCCCCAGGGAAGTGGGCGTCACGCAGGTGTGGCAGCTGAAGCTCAGACAGGGTCAGACCAGACGGCAAGCCAGAGGGACCCGAGGCTGCCGTGCCTGCGACCTTTTCCCTATACCTGTCCCCCATGTCCCCTGCCCCACTGCAGGGCTCAGCACCCTGCACCCCCGCCCTCCAGCACCCCAGCACAGGGGCACAGCTGCACCATACCGGATGATGCTGTTGCAGTGGCCACAGAGCGGAGTCCGGCTGCTGGCTGGGAAGCGCTCGGCCCTCTGGACGGTGCCCCTGGCAAGGGGAGACACCTGGGGACCCGTCGGGGTGTAGGCAGGGGCTGCTCGGGGAAGGGTCTGCTTGCTGATGGAGGTGGTGCCTTTGCCAGGGGCAAACTTCTGAGAGAAGCTGTCGTCTGTCACCCACGGTGGGCAGCTGGCAGACTCCACAGGGGCCCCGCTGTAGGCCCCCAAGGGTGCGGGGTTATAGCTTGGGGCAGGTGAGGGGGTATAGGCTGGTGCTGGGGAGGGGGAGTAGGTGGGGGCAGGTGAGGGGGTATAGGCAGGGGCAGGAGAGGGGGTGTAGGGAGTTGGGCTGTAATTGGCCCCCAGGGATGGACTGTAGGTAGCCGCAGGCACTGAAAGCCAAAAAGATCCAAAGAAAACTTCATCAGGAATTAATTTCCCCAAACGTCCCCCACTCCCAGACAGAGAAAGCTGACTTTAACATTAGAGCAGTACAATTCCAAGTTTTGTGGGAGACACGTTCCTGAGCTTCTTGATGCTCCGGATTAGAACGTGCAGCAGGGAGCCGAGGGAGATAAACAGCAACAGGAGCAGAGCCCTCGGGAGCTTGGCCCGGGCCGGGAAAGGGATACAGCTATAAATATCTGCAGCTGTGCGGGGTGGGGCTCCGCCAGGCCTCGGCTGCCAGGGGCCTGCAGAAGACAGGAGTGGGGGTGGGGGTGCCGAGCAGGGCTCATATCTGGGTCCCCTGGGAGGGAAGTGGGTAGGAGTGGGTCAGCTTGGCCTTGACTGGAACATGCTTTTGGTTGCACTCTGACCAGTGATTTGACATCGGAAATGCCTCAATCACGTGCGTTTGCTGAACCTGGACTTAGTCTAGTCCTCAGGACAAAGCAGATGGCAGTGGGTTTTCAGGTTCAGGTTTCAGGTTTACCTACGATTGTTTTCTTGAAAAACAGCTTGGCTTGATTTGTATGGGGGGAAATTCCACCTTGGTTTGATTAGAGTGGGGGGTCTTGAAGGACTCATTCAGAGAGAGCCTGGGCAGAGATGCTGGGGTAACACAGCCCAGGTCTAGCTGCCTCTGGGGCACCGGTGCTCCCCCACATCACTTTGGTGGAAAGTGAGGGTGCATCCGAGCGACTGTGTAGAGGTTCCCAAGGAAGTCAGAGTGTAGATAGAGAATGTGCTGCCCCGCTTCTGGAACCCCCTCCTCCAGTTCACTGAGAGCTGAGAACCTTTTTGGGATGACAGCACAAAGGAGCATTGTGGCTGCTCACACAGAGCCCTCTGAGGCCCGGATCCTCAAAACTCAGGTTTCTTAGTGCTCTGCTACCTCCACGGTGGAACCAGCGGAGCAGACACAGCTGTGTGCGTCTGGCACACACGGTCGGGTGGCCTCCTCCTCCAGTGAGAGGGGTTCCAAAAGCCTCACCTCAGCTCACGGTCTGCTCCTCTGGAAAGAGGCCTCATACCCCTCGCCCCAGGAAGCATGTCAGGGCTGCCTCCCTCCCCATTCCTGAGCCTGGCCTGGATGGACTGACTGTGCTGAAGGGTGCTGAGGCAGCCCCCACCAGGCTCCAGCCTGGAAAGGCAGGCCTTTCTCAGGGTTACAGGCCTTGGCCTGGCCTCTGCTCTCCCCCACTTGGTTCCCCTGGACCACCTCGGATGACCTGTGGCCTGCTGCTCCAACTCTGTACCTTCTACTCCTGGATGACTGGTCCTCAGAGCTGGCATCATGGAAAACCCTGCACTGGGGGTGGGTCGGGACCAGGCCTGTGTTACGGAAAGGTGAAGGGGTAAAACCATCTACAGCCCTGCCCCTGGAGCCATCACGGGAGTGATGCTGGCTTCCAAAAGGAAAGCCCTCTTCATGAGGAATCTTCTTCCCACTTCCTAAGGAGGCAGACCAGGCACATAACAGATCATCCGGGTTAGTCCTCTTTACAGTTGAGGTCACTGAGGCTCAGACAGAGCCAGTAAGTGGCAGGGCAAGTCTCTAAAACCATTCTTTCTATCACTCCAAGCTGCCTCTGTAAAGAACACAAGTCCAACTTCCAGAAAATCTTGGTGTACCGTGTCATCAAGGAGTAACTGTCAACATGGAGAAGGCCCCATGCTCTGGCATGTAGCACAGCCATTAAAAGCCCTGGGTTCAGGTCCCAACTCTACTATATCCTAGCTGTGTGTCCTTGGGCAAGTTCCTTAACATCTCTGGGCCTGAATTTCCTTGTCTAAAAATGGCAATAATTCTTAGTATCTCACAAGGAGGTTATGAGGATTAAGGGAGATGGGAAATATAAAGTGCTTAGCCTAGTACCTGCACAGAGCGTGTCACTAAATGTTAGTGAGGATGGTGAGAATGGTGATTCCTGGATCTCAGGGTCAGGATGAACTGTCAACTCATTGCACAGCCTGGTGGTCACCTGGGGAAGCCTGGCCCAGGTAGACTGTGGGATGTGGGGGGTGAGAGTGGGAGATGTGACACCCTGAAAGCAGATAACCTAGGACTGAGTCTACTCGCTGGTGGTGGAATGCACAACATCCCAGTCGCCTCAAACAGAGGGGTGGGGACCTACCAGAGTGACATGTCATACATGCACTTTGTGAATCTGTGAAGCCCAAATTCAAGGTGTTGTCAGCCTCCCTAACAACCTTGCGTAGCTTCCAGGTGCCTGGAGCACAGGGTCTCAAAATGCTGGGGACAGGGGTGATGCAGGGAATGCCACCAGGGAGGGGGTCTGAGGAGAGGTCATCTAGCAGAACTTCAGAGCAGCTTCCTCCCTCTCTGATATAGATAATGGTGTTTTGTGCAAGATTTTGTTTCCTTTTTGTAAAGTAGGCGATCTCTGCTAAAAGGGGTTAAGAACCCTAATCCTGGGCTGTTGGACACATAGTCCTATGTGGCTGTTGAAATGTGGCTAGTCCGAACTGAGAAGTGCTATCAGGGTAAAACACACACAGATTTTGAAGACTTAGTACAATACAAGAATGTAAAATATCTCATTAATCATTATTTTATATTGATTGAAATGATATTTTGAATATACTGAGTTAAATAAAATATATTAAAATTAATTTCACCTGCTTCCTCTTACTTTTTTTAAAATTTGGCTACTAGAAAATGTATTTTTATTGGACGGTGCTGTCCTAATCAGAACACTAGCTACCAAGAACTGGCTGCTTCCACATGCCAGGCCCTTTATGTGCATTATTTCATGTAGTATCCACTGCAATCCAATAAGGCAGATACTATTTTCAAGGCCATTTTACAGATGAGGGATTGAGGTTCGGTCGCTTCAGCGACTACTTCAAAGTCACTGAGTTATTGAACGACCGGCTGAAACTGGAGAAAGGCTGTCGTACTCAACTCCAGATCTGCTTCACCACTCCCTAGGCAGCAAAACAGGCTTTAGCACGCCCCTTCCAAACAGGGCCCTTGCCCACTTTTCCTGCCTCCCTCCATCAATACTAACCCTATTCCCTCGGCCTGGCAGACATTCTCTTCCCTCCTCCGGAAGGCCTTCCAGACTCCTTGATCCACTCTCCTTTCCTAAGCCCCATGACACGAAGGTCTCAGCGGGTCAGAGGCAGGCGGGAATCTGGACCCCGGTTTGGCTGCTTCCGTGCCCAGGGCTACCCCCACCCAGAGCTAAGGTCCTTTCCTTCCTCCAGGCGCGGCCTGGCAGCTCCCCTCCCCCCTCGCGTCCCTCCACTACCGGCGGGGTGGGGTGAGGGTGGGGGTGGGGAGCGGGAGCAGCTGCTTGGCGGGCCTCTTCCCTCTGTGCCCTTCAGCCTGGCTCGCCGCGCCACCCTCGACGTGCCAGGAGAGAGACTTGATACCCCATCTCCGCGCCCCGGGCGGTTGCTATTTCTGCGTGACGGAATTAAGCCCGTCCAAATTAGAAGGTGATATTTCATCTCTAATTGGCAAGTTCAAAAGGCTCCTATCGCACTCGGCGGCCTCGGGAATGTGTAATTAAACAAGGTGATTTCTGACTCATTCCAGGTCGAGCCTGGCTCCCAGCGAGCGCCCGGCCGCCGCCCGGCCCGCGGGCCGACGTGGCCTCCCCCGGCCGCGCGGGGCCCCTCCGCCCACGGCCAGGCCGCCCGGGCCTCCGCGCCGCCGCCGCCCGAACCCCTCCCGGGCTCCAGGTGCTCCGGGGAGCGGCCGCCCAGCCGCGGCGCCAGCGATAAGATCCGGGCTGCGAACGCCACCCACGACCGGGGAGCCCCGCGGGGAGCTGCGGCCGGGGCGCGCGCGGGGTCCTCGTCTGCTCCGGGCCGGGGTCGGCAGAGGAGGGGAGGGGGCCCGGGCCCCCTTCCCCGCTTCTCTCTGGGCCGCCTGCCAGCCGCCCCCGGACCCCACCCGGCAGCCAAGCCTCCCAGGAGAGGCGGTAGAGGCAGGCGGGCTCCGGCGCGCGCCCGCCCGGCCGCCTCCTTCCCTCCGGGCGGGAATGAGTTAACGTCTGCACGGCCTGGGAACGGCGCCGAGGCCCCGGGGCTCCGGCACGTCTCGCCCGCCCAGGCCCTAGCCCGGGAAGGAGGGGGAGAGGGGCGCCCGGCGGGCCTGGCAGCGCGCACCGTCGGAGCCGTGCTGCCCCCTGGCGGGCCTGCCGAGGAGAGCCGGCGGCCGGGCGGGGACGCCGAAGCCCGGGGCCCGCCCCGGAAGGTGCCCCAAAGGACCCGCCTGGGAGGGGAGCCCTGTCTCGGCAGGGACGGAAACGCCCTTCTTGCGCCCCGACAACGCCTCACCTCCCCCAGCCGTTGCGCATCCAAACTCCTTTCCACCCTCCCTCCGGTGTTCCCGTCCCCGCTGCCTCCAACTCCATCTCGGAGTTGGCTCGGCCGCCCTACACATCACGTCCCAGCTCCCTGAGGTAAGGCCCTTCCCGACTCAGTCCCTGTCTTACCTCCCCTCCTCTCCAGCCACAGTGAGAATGCTCACTGCGATCTCTCATCTTCCTTAACAGGACGTGCTCCTGAGTCCCGACTGCTGTTCCTTCACCCCGCAGTTGCTTGGCCAACTCCCTGTCTTGCATGACATAGAGAAGCCCCCTCCCTGCCCCCTTAGAATGAGCTACCTCATTCTTTCCCAAACAAGACATTCACTTCCTCGCATCATCAGTTTTACCATATGTAAAAATGGGATGTGTGCAATAATTTTAGGGGGAAAGAACAGATTGTATCACTACTGCAAGTGGAAAATCATTATTTCTTTTCATAAATTCTTGATGGCAGTAAAGATAAATATGTTGACAGTATAATGGTTTAAATGAAAAGTGCCCACCTAATACCCTACCTCAGCCATCCGTGGAATGGGCATCAAAGTGCCACACTGGGAACCCTGGTGATCCATTACCCCTGTGTGTTCTGCCCTCAGAAGGCGCAGCTCACAGCCCCCTCCCCCCACTTGCGTTTCTCAGCATTCATTCATTTAGTTGTTCCTTCATTCACTCCCTTTGCTGAGCACCTCTTCTGTGCCAGGCCTGAGTCAGGTGCTAGGGACACAGTGGAGACAATCTACCACAGCCCTGCCCTCCTGGAATTCAGAGTCAGAATCCAAGGGGAAGGAGGGGATAAATCAGAGCCTCGATGCTGGGAGCCCTCCTGTGGGCACATCCTGTAGACCAGGGCACATGGGACCTTCCCCTGGTCTGGGAAAATACCTGCTAAAGAGCGCTTAGGTTCACCGAGCAGGACCAGACAGGGGAAGGTGGGGTGCAAGCCAGCCTGAGAATTGCCCTCGGGCCCTGGGAAGCAGGCCCAACTTTGCGTAGGAAAGAGGGGGTCATGGGGCTGAGCCCTTGTCCCTGTGAGGGGGCCCTGGGCAGTGATGAGAATGGGGACCAGAGCAATGGAACAGACAGCCAGTGAGCTCAGCCACTGGCAGACTGTGTGCTGGCCTCCAGTTATCCTGTCTCAGCTGAGGAAACCAAAGACCAGACAGCTTGAGCAGCTTGCCCAGGGTCACACTGTGTTGCAGTAGGTCTGTCCAGAGCCCATGGCATTTTCCTTACAGCTGCCTCTCCTTGGGCTTGAGCCAGACCCAGACTCCTGGAGGAATAAGCTCTTCCCCCCTAAACCTTCTCTTCCCTCACCTTGAGCCTGAAATCCCCAGGCAGGAATGTACTCTTCCTCAGAGCTGGGAGACTCCACCCCTGCCTGGCACTGCCCACCTGTCTCCCAGGGCTGGAGGCAGCCTCCGTAGGGTTCTGGCCACAGTTGGAGGGCTGAGCTTCAGTAGCAGGGCCTCGCTGACCAGCATCCTTCTGGGGATGTGGCCTCGGAGCCGACTCCTGGAGCCCATGCCCCTCCCATTCTGCTTCTCACCTGGCTGGTAGACAGAAGGCCGGATGCTGGCAGTGGTGACAACCCGGGCCTTGGGCGCAGGGGCAGCTGGGGCCTCACTGAATGTATGGGAGGCAGGTGCCGAACAGGTCGCGCTGGCGGCGGGACTGTAGGCTGAAGCCTGGGGCCTGGAACCAAGGGGGGAAGAATTAGCAGCCAGAAGGTCAGCCCCACCCAGGCCCTAGGGCCTGCAGCCATGGCAGGTGGGCTCCCCCATCTTCAGGAGCCTCTGTGAGGAGGAAACCTGACAGAGATGATCCTGGGGAGCTGCCAGAGGCTGTGAAGGAAAGTCCATAGGGGTCTTGGAGGAGAGGAAGCTGCTCCTTGGGTGCTGAGTCTTGGAGAGTTAGAGCAGCAGAGACACCTCGAGAAAAGCCCATTGCTGGTGCCACAACCATAGGAGAGGGAGGAAAGCCACCAGCCAGATAGGAAGATTCAAGGAAAACTCTTCAATCCCATGGAGGAGAGACTGCCAGAGTGGGGCTGGGGCTGGAGGGCACAGAGGCAGGAGAGAAGGAGAGATGGAGGTGGTCAGAGCTACCCCACTCCCTCAACCTTCTGGGGCACCTCACAGCCTCATACTACCTGCCCCCCCCCGCCCTTTCTATTGTTGCTGGAGGGAGCAGCAAAGTCTCAGGTTTCTGGGCAAGAGTGTTCCAGGGAGTGCTCATGGGAAGTGAGGAGCCCCTCCACCCAACACACCCCCCCACACCCACACCCAGGCTTCTCTTCTGTATAGAATTCCCATTGCCCTTTTCCCACTGGGTTAGCTGCCAAGAGGCCTAGAGCAGCCTTTTCCCACTTGTGACCCAGGGACCATGGGACCAAAGAGATGGAAAAAAAAAAGTGTCCCAGTTCATTGCCCTCAGGAAATGCTGTCCTTGGCCTCTCCTCTTGGAGAGCTAATGACTCCAAGAGCTCCTGGAGTTAAGCAGGCTGTTTAACTTTGTCTGATCCAGTGTTTCCCAATTTCATTTGTCTGTGAAACCCTTTTCTTTTTTTCCATTTAAAACTAACAAACACCTTACAGAACACTTCCCTGGTCTCTTCCTGAATCTTTCAGATCCCAACAGGGACCACATGACCACACTCAGGGCAAATGGGTCATTGATGGGGGTGCCAGGGAAGTGAGACCCTGGAAATATACTGACCCCCAGCCCATGCTTTCCTTCCACCTGTTCCACACGAGCCCAGGGCCTGCCCATCCCTGCTGGGCAGAGCCGTAGGATAAGGGAGTACCTTCCTCTCTGGGGCTCTGGAGGGAGGTGGTCCGAGCTAAGAACCTATTGCTGAGCTCCTGAGAGGACCCAGAAGGCCGTGCAGTGCTGCCCCAGACAGTGCAAAGGTAGAACGAGCCTCAGAAAGCCAGTGTCCCAGACTGGGGGCGTGCAGACTTGCCTTGCCAAGTTGCCATGTTTCTAGTTGAGTGAGGCCATCATCTCCCTTCCCTGGGCCTGCCTGCCCTTCTCTGATAAACCCGTTAAGACCAGTAGAGTAGGGACCTCAATGGAGGAGGAAGAGGCAATGTCCATGGGGTGCCCAGTTTCCACTGTGGTGTGAGAGGGCCAAGGGTTGGTGGATCTTAGCCAGACTCTCCCACCAGCGGAGGATATGGAGGATGTGGAGGATACTTTCCCAGCATCCCAGGAGCTACGGATCCTGTATCAGGGATTGGTGTTGGGAGAGGAAGCACAGGCTTGAGATGTCCAGCAAAAATTCTGAGGCCATGCTCCAATACCAGGCTGGGGTGTCCATCTGCCTCCCACCGGCTCCCTCTAGCTCCATCCCAGCCCTTGTGAAGAAGGGGAGGTAGCTGGGCCCAGAGTGTGGTCTCCTGATCCCTTCTGCTCCAGCCCGATGCTGGGAGCCCTCTGGGTCCCTCTCCAACCTCCACCCAGGCCTCATCTCTCATTGCAAGGCAGGGTGAAGGAAGGGTTTGCCCTGTCGAGGCAGTTCCAAGGGCCTCAGACACCACAGCCTGGAGCATGGGGCTGAAGCCTGCCCTTGAGGAGGGCCCCAGCATCTAGAGCTTCCTCATCCAAACTGGGGAGGCATCTTCCCCCTCAACAACAGGGACATTTCTTACCCTCCTCAAAGTTTCTTCTTTGTGCCCTTACCTGGAGAGATTCTCGTGTGAGGAGGCGGAACAGCTTGCTGAGTGCCCCCAGGAAGCTGGGATAAAACAACCCCTGGAGGCCCGGGCCGGGCTCACCCTTGAGGCTTGCGTTGGACTGAGGAAAGGCTGGGCTTTGCACCCCTGGAGTTGTTGTGAAGCCCAGGGGTGGGGGCACAGTACACACGCCTGTGGGCCACTCTGCCTCAGGCTGCACCAGGGACCCATGCGCCCTGACCCAGAGAAGCGTGTCCTTTCCCCGGGAGGGGAGCACGGGAGACTGGAAAGGCTGGCTCTTACCCCAACCACCAAGGTGACAGCTCCATGTGGCCCAGAAAAAGCTGGGCCCACCAGCCTGTTACATTGCCTGTCCTCTCCAGAATGACCTGTCCAGCCTGCCCCTCTGCCTCCCCACACCCCTCTCACCACCTCCCTCTGCCTGTTGTGGGTATCCAGGAGGACAGGCCGGAATGCAGTAACTCACAACACTTGAGAGCATTGTATGTGCTTGATGTTTTAAGTACACTTTTTCTATCCCAACCCTATAAAATAGACCTTGCATTAAACATATTAGCAGATGAGGAAACTGAGGCCCAGAGAAGTCGAGTCACTTTCTGAAGGTTACAGACCCTAAGTGGCAGAGCAAAGATTTAAATCCCAGCACACCAGGTGCCCCTGGAGTCAGCAAGCTCCTCCCTCAAGAGAAGAGAGGGTAAGGGACGAGGGCAAGTTAGCTGCTAAATATCTGGCCAAATCTGACCCACCTTCTGTGCCCAGGTCAATGCTCCCTCCTCCACGGAGCCTTCCTTGACTTCCTCAGCCCACAGGGACAACTTTCATTCTCCCTAATCCCAGTCCCAGGAACATAGCCTTTCCACACAGTCTCCCTTTGTTATCTAACTGTGTGTGTGTGTCTTTTACCTCCCTCACTAAAGCATGTGCCCCTGGGGGGCAGGGTGACACACCCCTGTCCTGTCCTCAGCCATGCGCAGTGCACTCCCCAGAAATGTACCCCCAGGTTCCCTCTCACTCTCAGCACCAAGCAGTGCTGGCCTTGGCTTCCCCAGGGTCCCAACCACCTTGGATGGGCCTTTCTGAGGCCGGACACGGCTGCCAACAGATGGACCCAGGGTGAGCCTCTCCTGCCTCGCGTCCCCACAGTCAGGGCCAGCACCTGTGGGCCAGTTACCTTGGACTGTCCGCGGGGCTTGAGGCAGGGGCTGCGGCAGAGGCGGTGGCAGTGTGGGCAGCAGCTGTGGCCGGGGGCGGCGAGGCTGTGCTGGGGGAGGCAGCGGCAGGCGGCTGGGCAGAAGCAGGCAGCAGCGGGGTGGCGGCCTGGCTGGTGCACACTGGAGCATGCTCAATAGGGGTGCTGATGAGGTGGGACCAAGAAAGACAACAGGTCAAGGGGGTCCCTCTGCATGGGGGCGGTGGCTGCGGCAGAAGCGGGCTGGGTGGAAGGCACCATCTGTACTGCAGACAGACCAGGATCTTCCAGAAGGCATGGCCCCAGGCTCAGGAAGGAGGCCCCCCCAGGACCCTGGGAGGGAAGGGCTTGGACCACAGGGAGAATATCATGGCTAGTGCCCCCCCCACTCCCCTCCTTAGTGCCCCCATAATTGTTCTTTCTCAGCATGTATTACATAAACAGTGTGGGGGAAAAGTATATGAACTGTTAGCCAAGGCTCCTTCCTTCCCATCCTGCCTTCCTTTTTCCTTCCCCTTCCCCATCTGGTCAGAGGCACGCATTGCCTTTGAGGAGGGATGATACAACGACAAAAGCAGAGGTAAGAGATTTGACGGCCAATGGCTTAGGCTGTTGTGAGAGCCTGGGCTTTAGGCTGTGAACGACTCAGGGCACTGACAACATATTTGGAAGGTGGACGAAAGCTACCATGCCAGGCAGGTCAAGGTCATCTGGACCAGAAAGGGGGCAATGGAGCATGGGGAATTCGAGAATAGAGGCAGCTGTGCCCCTTTTCTGGGTAAACCCTGGGCAAGGCAGGACCCCAGGGTACCCTCTGCCCATGGTGAAGGGGCAGGCAGACCTGAGACAGCCCATCATGTGGCCTGGGGGCTGTGGAAGGTTTCCCACACACCAAGAGTGATGCAGACATGGCCCTGAATGCCTGCACATCTGAAAGGGAACAAGAGAGGTGTCTGCTCCACCAGTGTGGACCAGCATGACCAGATGGGAGGGGGACATCCCAGCAGATGCCAGCACAGGTAGACCATGACCAAGGACCAGGTGCCCGGATGCCCTGCCCGCCACTGCGGCATTCTGCAAGCATGTCTCCCCCAAACCACTCCAGGCAAGAGAGGAGCACCAGAGCCTGGTTGATAGAACTCGACTTCTGCCATCATGAAGCGGGGCAGAGACTAAAAATTAAATTATAGGAAAGCAAAAAAATGCACATTCTTTGCTCATTTGGGTCATTGGACTAAGATCTGTACTTGCTACAACAGCAGCAGGACACTTCAACCCCTGTAGGGGAATGACTTTCCCATGCTACGGAATTCATTCATTGACCTTGTACTGTGTGCCAGGCAGATATCTTTAGTTCCTCACAACAAACCCCTGATGTGGGTACTATCGGCTCTGTTTAATAGATGAGGGAGTGGAGACTGAGGGAATTCAATTGCTCAAGCTCCTAGAACTTATCGGTAGTGACAGCAGGATCTGACGAGGGGCGTCTGGATTCGAAGACTTACCCAGGACCTCCAGGGAGCCCTCATGGAGGAAGAAAGAAACGTCTTCCTGAGATCAGTCAGGTAGAGTCTTTCCAACAAAAATCACTATTCTTATTTGAATTAATTAGAGTAATAATCCTCCCTCTGTGAGTGCTTACCGGATGCCAGGCCTGGTGCTAAACAGCTGTGTAAGCATGACTCTATTACTCCACTGATCCTTTCAATCTCGCTGGGTGACTGGTATCAAGACCCTCATCCTACAGATGAGGAACCTGAGGTCCAGAGAGTTGAATCTGCTAAAACATCACACAGCTGCCAAGTGGCAGAGAAGCGTGTGATCGCTAATCACTGCCACACTTCTCAGATTTTAATATGCCAACGAATCGCCTGGGAATCATTAAAACGCAGCTTCTGGTTCAGTAGGTCTGGGGTGGGGTTGAGAGTGCATTCCTAACAAACTCCCAAGTGATGCTGATGCTGCTGGTCTGTGGACCACACCTGGAGTAGCAAGGTGCTACAGACGTCTGTCCTGGGTAGGAATGCTAGTGGGCCATGAGCTGTTTACCAAAGCATTCCCGAATTGCTCTCCTCCATCCAGCGAGGTGTACGGTAGTAGAGAGAGGCATGAAATAGTGTGTGAGGGTCAGGGAAGAAGAGAGCCAGAGCAGTGGCAAGATTGGGGGTTGACTGCCCCATGAGAGGGAGCAGGATTCTTCTCTGTGACTGTATAGGAAGCATCCAGGATGGACAAGGGCAGTGGCCAGCCCTTTCCAGCCCTTTCCCAGCTTAGTGGCTCAGAGAGGAAGCCTAGGGCAGCCTAGCTCTCAGGACTGCGGCAGTGCCCAGCCCCGGCCCTTCTAGGAGGCCGCTCACCCACCCTCCATGAATGACCCTGGCTTCTGGAAGCCACGCCTGTGAAATGACTACCTCAGAGAAGTAGCTATAGGCCCTGAAGCCATACTGCTGAGCTGGCTGCTCAGACCCTCACGCATGGGCAGGTGTGGCCTGGGAATGTCCAGGCTGACACAGGATACCCGGGCTCCTTTATCTATTTCTCCCTGACCCTGTTGCATACTTTCAAGGGGCTTCTGGGAACTGAGGACACCGCACAGGAGCAATGAAAATGTCCAGGCTGAGGACAGCATCCTGCAGGACAAATAGAAAACTGGCTTTGCCTGTGCCCTGTGCTCCACTTCCCTGTCGGACCAGCTTACCTGCTGCTCTCCCCAGACACAGCTCCAAACGAACTCTGGATTCATGAATGTGGGTCCTAGGAAAATTCACCATCTACCACACGGCCAGGACAGAGGGCATGCACGTGAGCCTGCTGCTTGGGGTTCGTGCCGAGTGGCATCCTATCTAGACTCCTGTCTGCAGACACCAAGCAGCTAGGGACTTGGGGAGGTAGGGCAGCGCTGAAAAGCATCCTGAATGATCGTGGGTTCTTGCCCAGATCAGCTCCTGCCTGAAGTTCCATGAGCCCCCAGAAACCCCAAGGACGGTGTCTCAGAGAGCAAGCCCTGCAGAGAATTTACTTGGCCCTGGCTTTAGTCCCAAAGACAGTGCCCATGAGGTCAACACAGCCTGGTCTAGGATTCTACAGCCGCCTCCTGCTTCAGTCATAACATCTTGAGTTTAAACATCTAAGCAAAAACCAAACCAAACCAACTATCCTCAGCTGCTCACGGCTGCATGGGGAGAGTTTGGCCAGAAGAAAAACAGCCTGGCTGCAGTCCCCTTTTCAGCCTTCTCTTCCTTCAACCAAGGTAGAGCATGCCAGGCCTGTGCCCCTGCTCTGTTGGGGTGGCCCCTGGTTGGTGCTCTTATTGATGGCAATGATATTATGTATGAAAGGGATGGGGATGGTATTGGTGGTGGTGCTGGGTCTTGGGGTTTGTGGTCCCGGGTTGGAACTACTGGTGATGGTGGGGGTATTGTGATTGATGATGCTGGGGGTGGCTGCCATTATTGGGGTGATGCTGCTATTTGTATTAGTTAAGAGAATGAAATATGAATATCTCTGTTGATTGAATGATGACAGAACACCAGTCAGGTGGTTGGTCTTGAAACTGTTTATGCTGCCACCCGCCTAGGTGGCATTCCATCTGCACCCTGATGACTATTGCTCAGGGCAGCCCTGACCACGTCATTTTGCTGCAGCGCTGCTACACTGCACAACTCCAGGGGCCCTGTTGACACTGGAGTCTATGCGAATGACACCCCTCAAGAATTGTGCCGTGCACAGCGATCTCCACAGGCTGTCGTGTGAATGGTGTCCTGCAATCTTCCCTAGTTCCACACTGCCCTCAGAATACAATCAAAACCCCACAGCCTGGCATTCCAGCTCTGGACCACTACTAACCATGACATCCTCTGCATTCCCTCCCTTCCAGCCAAAATGATTAACTTGGGATTCTGGGACACCCCTTCTCATTAGCGCCTCTGCTCCCTCTGCCTAGAGTGCCTGTCCAGCCTTCCCTAACTGCACAAGCCCTGATCCTAACTGTTCTTGGAGATTAAACACACAGACCCATTCTTCCAGGAAGCCTTCTCTGATCCTCCAGCCAGAGGAGCACTCCCTGTCTCTGGACCTCACACGATCAACCTTGCATCGTGGTCAGTCACAGCCACATTGGCCCTTTCTGATTCCTTTGGCATCCAAGCAGCCAGGCACGATGCCTCGATTAATGCCCACAGACACAGAATGCTGAATATCTCTCCTGTTTACTCCAGAGGGCGTCACACGGACCCCTGGCCTGGGGCCACCCAAGGTGCTGCATGCAGGGGCCTGGGGTCCCTGGGAAGGCACCAGGCAGGCTGGGAAGCAAATCAGAGCCTTCTAGGGTTTCAGTCAGCTGTCTCCAAGAGGGCTCTGACAGGCCGGGGGCTGCTGACAGGGGACTGTGAGGTCACCAACTCTGATTGCATCAGGTCCTCTGCCAGCCTAGGACACCCACCACCTGAGGCCTCTCTCTGTCTGGCAGGCCCCAGCCCCACAACCCACTCTTGGGGCTTAGAAGTCCTCAATAAAAGGTCAGCTGAATATGCGTGTGCTCCAGGATACCTAGATATAGGCAGGAGCACCCACCCCCCACCTGCCCCTGATGACCCCCAGCCAGTCTGCCCTGCCTGGCCCTGGCGTCAGACTGCTAGAGGCAGGAAGAGATGGGAGGCTAAGGCAGAACAGGCTGGTGGGGGGCTTTGGGGAGCATCTCAGGGTGGGGGCAGTATAGAGCAGTCTCCCTGGCTGGCCCTTCCAGGTGGGATTGCCAAGGTCCCTGGATGCAGAAGGAAAGCCTGTGCCCAGGTGACGGGAGTGGGAGTGAGGCTCTGGCCCAGTCCAGCCACAGAGGTGGTAGTCCTGAGGGATGGGCTCGGCGTCTGCCTTTATTTGCTAAGTACCCCTGGTCTCATGTTCTCAGCCTATGATTCCTGCAATCAAGGAATAGGCTGATGGGTAGACAGGTGGGTGGGGAGGATGTGAGCCTGTCAGCCTGACCCTTCCTCAATGCTGAGGACTAGGACAAGGCCACAGGTGGGTGGGAGCCGGGAGCAAGACCCAGCTGGAGGTCTTCCCCACCCTCCTGCCAACCTGAGCAAGATTCTATCGGGCACATCTTCTACCTCCTCTCCCCTGCGCCATGGACCCGGCCAACCGACGACCCCAGCAGTTCTCCTGTGAACTGCTCCTTAGCTTGGACCACCTCTCTCATCTCCTGGACCAGAGCTGAGCATGAGCAGCACCTTCCTGGGTCAGGGGCTGCAGCATGCTTTCTGATGGGGAGGGACGGATGGCTTGGCCTGCTGGTTGCAGCTGGGTGTGGAAGGAGAGGCAGGGGGCATTTGAGTACCCCCCCCATACACACTGCCCTGTGAGAGGATACGGCTGCCCACCAGTCTGCAGCGCGGACTCCCACCTGCCATTCACCCCACCTGAGTGCCACAGCCCAGGTGGGGCCCTTGAGGTGGGAAATTGGCAGTGGGCAGAGCTGCACCAGTCCCAGCCCCAGCGGGCACCCCCTGCCCCTCTTCAGGTGATGCCTGTCTTCTCCTCGTCTCAGACATGCCCCGCTCGGGTGGTACGCACACAGGCACAGCATGACTGGGGCTGCTTTGGTTCATTTCAAATCCTTTTTATTTCAGAACAGCATGCTTATATGTACAGGAGAGAGAACTAGGGAGCCAGCACAGACAGCACAGAGAGGACAGCGCACACCCCAACCTCACCATAGCCGGGAGGGGCCTCTACCTCATCTACCCTGGGTTCCACTTCCTCTGCAGAGAGCCCTTTCCTGGCTGCCCGGGCTCCAGAGGGCAGCGAGGGAGCGAGTGGGGCCAGGGAGTTGGCTGCTTCCCAGAACCCTGATTGATTCCAGGCCAGCACAGGGCCAGGCTGCCTCTCCCTGGACCTGAGGTTGGTGGCAAACTGACCAGTGGCACGTCGTTTCCCTTGGTTCTGGGTATTACACCAGCAAACCCCATCATGTCCTCTCTGATCTACGGCTAATGCCCTGGGCAGGGGAGCGGAGGCTCAGGCTACTTGAGGGGTGGTGAGGGTGGCACTGAGGGCGGGGTGCAGTGCTGTGTGGGGCTGGGCAGAAAGCAGAACTGCTGCGGTTGACTATCCAAGATGCCCCCCAGCACAGCTATACATTCTCAAGCATCACCGTGGGGCTCACACGCCAGATCTGTGTGGGGGCAGGTGGGGGGGGGGTCCAGCCTGGGAGGGGTGGGAAGATTCCAGACAGACTTTTAGCTTTTAACGTTAAGGATTTGGGCCGAAAGGCCGTGGTGCCAGTTGCGCAATTTGGCAAAACGTGGGCTGTTACGTTCCGTTTCAAACCTTTCCCTGTGGCACAGAGAGAGAGAGACAGAGACAGAGAGAGACAGAAAGAGAGAGAAGAGAGGAAGAGAGAAAGGGGTTAGGGAATGTGTTCGCCATTCCCCTGATAGCTGGGGCAGAGGGCGTGGGAGGGAGGAATCTGGCTTGGAGTGGCTTTGCCATCCAAGGAGTACTTTCCAAGGTGGTCAGGCCTGGTTTGGGGCGAGACCAGAGTCCCAAGGACCAGGATCAACGGACTGAAGTCTCTGACTTGAGTGGGGGACCATAGAGAAGGGGCCTAGCTAGTGGGCCTGAAGGACCAAACTGGGCAAAGGGGGGGGTCTCAGGGTCCTCCCTGGCCAGTGTGGTTAGGGCTGGGCAGGGCTGCTTTGGCTGTGGGCTCTTGGGACTGAACCAAATCGGCTGGTGGGCCTAGCATGGTCTCTGTCCCCAAGCTGGGCATTAAGAAGGAGGAACGCCTGTTCCCGCGATGAGGCTTGGTGAGCAGACCTGTCACCTCCCTGCTCTGTCCTGGCCTCTGCCAACCTGCTCTGTCCCCAGAGACAAGGCTTCAAACACCACCGACTGTCCCTGCCTGTCTAGGCCTGAGCACAGCCAGGCACACGCGTGCACACACATACTCACTCACAAGGCCACTGGCACACATACAGAGGGCTGGGACTTCCCGCCCTTCCCGACAGCAGGGCCTCTGGGGCTCAACCCACAGCCTGCTCAGCTGAGGGCACAGGACAATGTAGGCAAGGAGCAGCCAGAAACATAGAGATGGAGGCGAGGGTGTGCCTGGGAAAAGCCAGTGCCGCAGGCTGGCAGAATGCGGATTCCAGAATCCTAGGCTGGAGGGGCCTCTAACATCCTCCAGACCAGAGGTACACACGGACGGCCCAGGGACCAGGTCTAGCCACAAGTGCAATGTGTTTAATCAGGACAGTGTTTAAAACTCCTTTTAAAAATTAATTGCTACATCCAGACCATGAAATACCACTTAGCAATAGAAAGACAAAAACGAACCATTGGTACGCTCGACAACTCGGATGAATCCCCAGGGAATTAGGCTGACTGAAAAAGCCAGCCCCACAGGGTCGCGTGTTGTATGATTCCATTTATATAACATCCTTGAAACGACAAAATTATAGAAGTAGAGACCAGATAACAGACTAGTGGTTGCCACAGGTTAAGGAGAGGGTGTTCGCGTAGGAGGGGTGTGTGGCCATAAAAGGGCAATGTGGGGAGTCCTCGGGTGATGGGAATGTTCCGTGTTTGACTGTATCAGTGTCAACGTCCTGGCTGTGATATTGTACTGGAGGTTTGCAAGATGTTACCACTGGGGGTAAAGGGTACAAAGAATGTCTCTATCATTTCTTACAACCGCATACCAATCTGCAATTATTTCAAAATAAATAGTTTAATAAATGAATTGCCAGCATATAAAAGTCAGGAAGACCAGCTTTAGGTCTTTAAAAACCAGAGGATGGGGCAGTGCTGGTCTTACGCTTCGGCATGGTAACAGTCCCGCGTCCCCACATTTACACCTGGCCGCCTTCCCACATCTGCATTACCGGGCAGACTCCCCCTCAACACCTTGAGTCCCGCATAGGGGGTCTCTGTGTAAGATTCTGTTTGACAAAAGGGGCCCACTGCTAACATATTTGAAAACCAATGGTCAAGTCCAAACTTTCCTAACACCAAGAGGAAGGCGAGGCCTAGAGACATCACATGAATGGCCAGAAGCCACACAGAAACTCAGGGGCACAAGCATGATCTAAGTGCCAGGCGTCTTCTGCTACCTGCTTCTGAGGTTGGGGAGAAGAGGCGAAGACGGCGTGAGCAGAGGCCCTGCCGCGGGGCCCACACAGCACTATGGGCGGCAACAATCGACTGTCCCATAGACATCACCCAGGACACAGATGCGGCCAGTCTGTCCAGCCAGGCCCACAGCCTCTGTCGTCAGTGCTCAGTGACAGGGTCAGGGACAGTCCTGGAGAGTCGGCGAGTCTAGTGAGCCTGCTCAGCTGGGAGCTGTTTGGAAATTCAGATAACCAAAGAGAGGAGCAGGGAGAGAGGGGAGAGAGAGAGGAGAACTGGCGAGAGAGAAAGGAAGAGAGGACTGGGGACACCCTCGAGGGCTGCTTAGGTGGCACCCAGGAGTGTCCCGGTCTCTCCAGTTGTGAGGGTGGCAGAACACCAAGGACTGAAAATCCACAAAACGCAGGTAACTTGTATGGACAGCTGTCCACAGCCTCCTCACGAGGGTTCCATTTGAGGGAGGCCCCTGAGCTGTGCTGCACCACAAGAGTCGGCCGCGGCAGCTGGGACAGAGCTGGGTGTGCCCAGGGAGGGAAGAGGACCTGTGGTCCCAGGAAGGCTGCAGGGGGAGGAGGGAGGAAGCAGTAAGTCCCCGCGCTCTGTCAGAGGCGGGGGAAGTGGAGAGGAAAAAGAACCTTGGATGGTCGCACAGTGGAGAAGGGACTTGGGAGGGTTTTTACGTTGTTTGTGGAGGGGTGTCCAAGGCAACCCTCACCTTCAACTTCTCTGTGAATTTGCCACTAAAATCAAAGTTGTTCCTTAACATTTGGGACTAAGAGAGATGCAGAGCTCTTTACCTAGGTGAGCATCAGGTAAACACAGAGACAGCACTTGTAGACAGCTGCTCCACAAGGTGGGGGCCAGGGGATGTCTGGGTTACATACTGGGTTCTCCAGGATGGTTACATCCAAGCAGTGGGATCCAAATGTCTCCCAGATTCAAGCCCTGCCTGGGATGAGGCTAGGTTTGCCCCCATTCCCACCCCCGTCAGGGCTGCCCAACACGGACCCGACCCTCTGAGCATCAGGCCCTGGAATGCCTTTCTGAAGTCAGAGGGAAGCTGCGGCGGCCTCTCTGAGTCTAGAGGCCCAGCTTTTGGATGGAGGCACTATTTGTGCTCTGCTACTTCAGATGGAGGGTGGAGCCAAGGTACTACCCACAACTGCGTGGAAGCTAGCCGGAGGCTAGTGTTTAAGCCCACCTGAACAGTTTGCTAAGGTGCCGGGGTCTTTCCTGGGATTTCACGGTTGATACTTGGGCTGTTCAGGGGCCCACCTGCCTCACCTGTAGAGATAGGGTCCCTGAGATCAGGCTCTGCCCTGGGCTGGCCAGCAGGCGGGCACTGGAGCCTCGGGGGAAGCTATCTGCTGCCAGATACCAGGCACAGTCAGAGGGTTAGAGCGTTGGGAACCAGGAACCAAAGGGGGGCGGGGGGGGGGTAGGGCTGTGAGCTGCTCTGGGACTCTGCAGGGGGCAGGGCTCAAAGGCAGAGCAATGACACATGAGGGGAGATCTGCAGGTCCTCTGACATGCAGACTGACACCTGCCCTCCAGGCCACCAGTGTCGCTGCCTGGTACCGAACGCCCGACACCGCTCACACGACATTCCCGCCAACTTTCCCACCACACAGCCACAGAAAGGAGAGAGAGCCCTTGCACGTGGACAAGCCTGTACAGGCTGTCACCACGCACAGGGTGCCAGGCCAAGGTGTAGCAAACTCAGGCTCTGCTGGAGTAAGCTCCTCGGCAGCGGCGTGCAGTGAAGCCCCCGGGGAGACGCAGCCTTCCCAAGAGACCCCTGGACTCCTCGCTGAGTGTGCTGCGAAACTGGGAGGAGGGAGACGGAGGCCGGGGCTGCCCTCAGCCAACAAGAGGGGTCAGCAGGCTCTGGGGGTGCAGTTTCTGACTTAGGAGTGGGGACGGATGAAAGTAGGGCTCAGGCCCTGGGGAGCAAGATCCCTGACCAGCCTGGACCCGGGGTGGGGACAAGTGTGCTCCCTTCTGCTCAGATGGCCACTCAGGTGAGCCGGGGTCCCAGCTGTGACCACTGGCCACAGTCACTACTTCAGGCTCTAATCACAAGCAGAATTGAACGGCTGCACCCCGACCCCCAGGTGCATAGGCTGTGTGGGATTCACTGAGATGAAAATACTCCCCCCTCCTGTGGCCAAGAGGAAGATGGGCATTTTGGGGGAGGCTATGAAGACAACCCTCCAGAAATCGAAGTTAGGAAAAGGGAGAGAGCAGGAGGCTTATGCGCCTCCAGTCCTGGGCAGAGGCTTGCTGGGTGCCCCAGAGCCTTTACTGCAGGGCCAGAGACCCCAGAGGGAGGGGCTGATGGGGCACAGTGCCTGTGGGGGCAGCTGCTTTCTCAGGGTGGGGGCCTGGGACTGAGGGAGGAAGCAGGCTGGAGCCTCTTCCTGGGTCCTCTTTCCAGATTTCTCTACAATGAAACCCTGTGGAAGCTGCTGGAGAGGCTCCAGGACCTACCAGAGAGTTCTCAAGACCCCAAGACCCCCTGGCCTTCTGCTGGGGGCTGAACCAAGCTTGTGTGGGGTTAGGCCCCAAGGGAAATGGTTAACCTCCCAGCATATCTACAGGACCAGGCAGAACAAGACCCAAGAGATGCTTCTAAAATGGGGGAAGGGGAAAGCCAATGATGAAGCCTGGGGACCACCCTTAATACTGCCTTTTGTGTTCTCCTCACTCAATAACTTTGCAGAGCCTACAAATATTCCAGGGCAAATATAAAAGACAGAAGTTCCCTGTAATCCACCTCCACCAGTACCATTTCGCCTTCTAAATGGTGTCTGGTTAATGAGGTGCGAGTTTAGAAGGACCAGCCAGAGAAACATAACATGACCAGAAGTGTTCCAGAGGGGTCCAGAGAGGTAGGGATCCGAGGCTCATAGGAGGGATAGCAAACACCCCTGCTGGCTTCTGGATGGAAGAACCTGGGGACTTTTAGGCTATTTGCTGTGGGTGTGTGCTATAAAGCCCCTCCATCAAATCTTTGGTAAAAGGCTACATCGCTCACTGGAGCATCTATGTGGGTGGCTTCAAAGAGGAGCTGGGACCAACCAGAACCAGCACGCAGGAGCAGTGAAGCATAGGAGAGGGGGGAGCTGACAGCTCAGTTACATGTAAAATAGCTAGATACTAACTTTTGAGCTAAATCACGTATCATCTCAGATCAGGCTCTTTACAGACACATTGTAGGCACCGAAAGGTTAAGAACCATTACTGCAACAGCATGGCATCATTAGCAGGACCGGGAGGACCACGCTTTAGGCTTGGATGTCCCAGCCAAAGAGTGGGAGCAACTTGGATTGACAAAAATACACATTCAAAAATAAAATCCGTATCAACTCCAGCTGACCCCAGAGTTCCACTCTCCACACAGTCCTGTGGCCACTATGTGCTGGTTAGCAAGTACAGAAAGCTTGGCCCAGGGTGGAAGAGTGCCCCTGAGCCCCAGCCCCTCACACGGAGGCCACCACAGGATGTGCTGGCCCAAGGCAGACTCTCCCAGGAAGAACATGCAGACGACACACTTGCCTCCAGAAGTGTAAGCACAATCACACTGGGCCCCACGCCTCACCATGGAAGGCCCTAGTAGGTTCCAGGGGGTTCTAGGGCAGTGTGACCCCCTCATGCCCAGGGCCATGAGCATCTGACAGGCCACAGGTGGTAGGTTAGTGGCTGCAGCCCCAGGCCTGCCACTGGTGGGGAGACCATCCCTGGAGACACCTGGCCCTGCACAAGCCCCTCCTCATGCCCAGGGCTGGTCTTTCCTTGCAGCAGCCGTTGTGCTGTGAGCAATTTATGGAACTAATACCTCAAGGTAGGTCTGTACAGGTGAGTCTAGGGGTCAGGTGCCCACGCCCAGCACAGCCCTCCACGTGTCCGCTTCCCAGGGCCTAGCCTTCAGACACACGGGGGACAGGCCCTGAGATGAGCGGGCAGGCAAGGCAGCCGGCCCGGTACCCTCACAAGGAGAGATGCCTCATTCTCAACAGCCCAGCAAAGGCCAAAGCAGCCCTGCCCCCTGCCCAGGGACAGAGCCAGGAAAGCCCAGAGTCCTTACTCCTACAGCCTGGGCCCGGGGGATACAGACTCAGCTCCTGGTACCCACCTCACTGACCTGGGACAAATGCCCCAAGCCAGCATCTGCTGGAGCCCTTCAGGGGCCAGGAGTTTCCAAATACATGAACGTGAGAGGTTCCTTCCATGAGTCTTGTGACCTGGGGACTGTCTGGGAAGGGATGGGGTTAGGAAGGGCCAGGCCACAGAGCCTGGGTCCAGCCATTTACCTTGACCTTCGCAAAGCTTCTTCGTCAGGGTCTTGCACTGTGGGTAGAAAGGTGCTGGTCAGGAGGAGTCACAGAGCATAAGGAAGAAAAGCCACGGGAGCCCTGTGGCACTGAGTCCCTAGCCTGTAAACTGTGGCGAGGAAGGGCTATATGCTGGGCAGAGGGCGGGGAGAGAGGACCTGAGAGGGAATGGTGCAGTGAGGGGAGTGGTCAGAGCTGTGGTCTGCAGGCTCCTCTTATCCCAACTATGAACAGTTAATCTGCCTGGAAGCACCACGGCCAGCCTGCTGCCTACTGTGGAGGTCAGGGAGCTGAGCAGAAGGTGATGTCACTGGCCTGCCCCAAGGGGCCCTGAAGGGGCTCAGCAGGCCACCAAAACTCTATCAAGGCCGGTTCACTTTTAAGGGCGGGGGCTTGACTCCTGGCTTCTGTGGGCCTGACGACTGTGGAGTAGGGCCCAGGATCCTGCAGCATCTCCCCTTCCTGCCTGCCACCCTCCCACCCCCAGCCCTCACTTACTGAATTCTGTCCCCGTCATCTGGGCCAGGATGCGGAAGGAGCGGGACTGCAGGTTGGAGGAGCGGCGGGCCCACTCGTCAGCCTCGTCCTCAGGCTTGTTCTGGTTCTTGATCACAGCCTGATACACGGGGGAGGCGCTGTCCACAGTGAGGTCTTTAATAGGAAGGCTCCTGCAAGGCAGAAAGATGCCGTGGGTGAGGGCTGGGCTGGAACCCTGCTCCCCACCCCCCACATGCCCCCACGTCACATCCCCCTCGCACCCCCACACCCATTGGTGGCCCCTACTTGTCTGAACCCACTATGCCATTTACCCCTTGCCATGTGAGAGCCTGGGACAAGGGCTCGGCCTGGGTCCTCAGTGCTCAGGGTGGTCACAGCGAGACAGTGATTCCTCTCACGGAGGGTCAGGGGGCTCAGCTCCCTCCTACCAACCACCCCTCCACCCACGCTAACTCCAGGCACAGGCCTGAGGACAACCCCACCCCAGGGTCTGGGTCTCCTTTAAGGAAAGAGGAGGCAGAAAAGATCTTGAAGTAATTTTGACCTCCCTAAGCAGGCCCTGAGTTTGGGGCTGGTGAGGACAGGCCATTCGGGGGACCCAATCCCTTGTCCTCCTCATACCTTTGGATCCCAACAGGGAGCCACTAATGCCGTTCCTGCCCTAGAAGAGGACTGGGGGCTCTGGCTTAGCCACAAACAGGCAGGCTCAGTGCAGAGGTGGTGGGAGAAACAAGGCATTGCCCATGTGGCCCGGCATTGCCTGTGGACGGTGGGGTTTGTGGCCTGGGGGAGCTGAAAGAGGAGCTGCAGGGAGCATCACTAGTCATCTGCCCCAGGGCAGCACAGCCTTTGAGGGGGACCTGGTGACCTTCCTTTAGACTCCCGGTGTCTGGCACACAGTAAGTACTCAAAATTTAGGTGAATGAATGAATCCTAGATCAGAGCCGGAAGGGACCCCAGAGCCCCTTGGGTCCAGTACCTCCCAGCCCAGATCAGACTGCAGGGCAGGATACATCAAAAGCTTTACAGGGGCCCACTCATCCCATCCAGCGAGGGCTGGAGGATCCAGGCCACCCAGCCCACCCTCTCTGGAGTCAGAGTGGGCTCAGGCGAAGCTCACAGCAAGAACAGCCTGCCTCCCCAGCCTATGGGCCAGCGGCCTAGCCCACTCCTCTTGCAGATGCGGAAACTGAGGTCCAGAGAGGCCAGATGACTAGCTCCAGGTTATAGCACGTAGGGGCCCTGCTGAGTTAAAACCCAGGCTTCCTGGCTCCTAGCCCAGTGTCCTTTCCATCAGACCTTATGCGGCGACAAGGGCTTGGGAAGGCCACTTCTGCCCACTGGGGACTTGTATGCTCCAGATGCTCCTTGCCTGAAGACATGGCCCAGCCCAGACACTCGCCCTGTCCAGCATCTTCCTGCTTGCCACTATGGCTGCCTCTACCTGCCCCCCAGGAGTGGCTGACTGAGAGGGGGACCTCCCCAGGGCCCACGTCTTCTACCCACTCTGCAAGGATCTGGATGGAGGAACTGGCCTAGTCTCCCAGGACTGGCAGTCTCTCAGGATTGGTCCCCTATGTCTGGTCCAGGGTGGGCTATGACAGCAGAGGTGGAGAAAAGTAACAAAAGGTGACTATAGTTAGGCGGAGCTGTCCCTGTTTTCCTGAAGGCTCTGCCCTGGCCCGGAGAGCCACAGGTGCTGGCAGCCTACAGTTGGGATCAGATGGGGAAGAGGAACAGATCCTTTTGGGGTCCGGGCAGGGAGGAGCCTGGGGCCGCCCAGGGAGCAGAGGAGAGGATCTCACCAGGGAGGCCATTTCTGGTAGAGGGAGGCGTTCCCAAGGGTTCCCAAAGAAGAGGATGGGTCTTTGGGTAAGATGGGCAATAGGAAGGCACCACCAGGACTCCCCGGTCTGCTAGGAGGAGAGGGGAGGCAGAAGTGTAGATTGTGCCATGGGAGAGGGAAGCTATGATTCCACACCCAGGCCCTGCCCTTGAGCCTGTCTGCATGGAGCATTGTGGTCCAGAAAGCAGATGGAAGGCATTTGCTGCCATTTCCCTGGCACAGGCCCTTGAGGTGCTCCCCTGTTCCTTCCACTGCTCCAAGGGTTCAAGAAAGCTGCCGGGAGTGAGTCTCTTGGGATTCCCATTGTTGGCTTCATGTCCCACTATACAGGGACTGGTGTTGCTGCCGGGACAGAGACTGGGAGTCAGATAAAGGAACTGTTGTGCCATTTGAGTCTCTGGGGCTCAGGGAGAATGCATACAGAGAGAGGATGGAACAGGCGCTGCAGTCCTGAGACTGAGCCCAAGGCCGCTCTCTGGAGCTGCTCCCGGAAGTCTTCTTGCCACCAAAAACACTCCACAGTCACTACAGCATCAAGGTCACCTTTGGGCATTTACTCCACTGCACACTGCCCCCAAACCTGACTCATCTTTTGCCTCCCATGGGTGGTCCTGGCAGGTGCTGGCTCCTCCAGATCCATCTTCCTTGAGGATTCTGGGGAGTGGCCTCCAAGAGGCACCCTTGTCACCCTCTCCCCTGAATAATGGCCCAGTGTGGATTCTGACATTCAGGTCTATGCTGTCTCAGTGCAGACAGGAAAGGCCGGAGGAACCCCCACAGAACATGGCAAGGAGAACACAGATACACCCTCATCCTTGGGGGGCAGTGCGGGCGTTGGTACTCTCCTTTCTGTGTCCATGGTGACATTATTTGGGGCAAACCTCAAAAGACAAGTACTTGCCTGTACAGGCTGCAGGACATGTCATTTGGCTGTGAGGTGGGTGTGAGGAAGAACGTGGACAGAGCCACTGTCCTTGGACACATCCCACCAAACCCATACACCATCCCGAAACCAGACAGACGGACGATGGAACAGACACTGTGGGGTCTACTTACGCCAGCGGTGACGCCCTGCCAAGCAGAAGAAAGCCCAGCAGTGAGTGCGCGTCCATCAAGGGATGGCAGAGGGGCGGCGCACACACAAGGGAGCAGGGTTAGGATCAGAAATGAGTTATGGGAGTGGGGCGCATAGAGGAAGAAGAGAGAGAGACAAAAAGAAAACTGTCAGTGAGGAAGGAATCATGGAAATTAACAGCAGAAACGGAGCACCGTTCGGCAGAGAGGGGAAGCTCTTACCACGGGCACCACGCCAGCGTCAGCCCAGCAGGACTGAGTTAGAAGGGAGGGGAAAGGATGTTGCTTCCCAGGCACACAAGGGAGGGGAGGGAACAGGAGGGAGATGGGGAAGGTCCTTCGAGAAGCCTAGATTAGATAGATCCATGGTGCATCATGTTAAAAAAAATCATGACTGCCCTAGTGGTAAAACCAAATGAGAGCAGTCTTTTCCCAAGATGCAGAAAATATAAAGTTAGTGAAGAGCAGTTCTTCCATTATCTTCCACTGAAATTCCCTTTGGCGACTGTTACCACTTCTAAGAGCACACCAAGGACACACGTGGCAAACGAATGTTAACAGGAAATCCTGGTTAGCTCTTTGGCTTAGTCAGGCAGCCTTGTTTTTCTGGGTACACATGAGCTAATGGTTGTGTTTTTAAACTTGCGTGGTCATGTTTTCTGCTTTGAACGATGGGATTAAATAAACCAACACTGCCTAAAATTCTGCAAAGAGCTGCAGCCCTCAGTCTGGCCAGTTTGAGACTCGCGGCTCCAGGGCAAGCAACCTCCGCCCCCTGGTGGCCCAAAAGCAGTACTGTGTGCCTGAGAGGGCCGGGCTCCCTGGGAGAGGCAGGAAGTCTACACAATGTTCCATCCTTTGGCATCTGGAGCCTGCTCCATATAACCTGCCCGCATGTCATGGCTACAGGGGCTGGGTTCTGGAAAGGCCAAACACTATAGGAGTTCTCTAGGACTTTTTAACCCCTCTATCCCTCTTACATTTGTTTTTCCTTGCTCCAAGTACAACAATCATTTTAAGATTTCTTGCCTTAAGTTGCTGGGGGTCTTGACTCTGGGATAAGATGTTGCCCAAAGACATCATCAGTCAGTTCTGAAATTCAACACTAATGGTATTCCCGAGTAAAAAACAGTAAGAGACCGTGAGTGCACATGTGTGTGTGAGTGAGTGTCAGAGTGTGTGTGTGAAAGGAAGAGAGAGACCAGAGACAGGGAGAAAGAAAGAGACAGAGAAAAAGACGGACAGGAAGAGAGAGCACAGGGAGAGGCACACACAGAAGGAGAGAAATACAGAGAGAACGAGAGACGGAGAGAGGCAGAGACAGAGAAAGAAAGAGGGAGAGAGGTGCCCACTAGTGTTTGCACTATTAGCAGTTTCATCCACAATGATTTTCAGCCAACTCTTTCCCTCAAATTCCTCAACCATCACCAACCGGCAAATTCCAGGAACCAAGGATGTCCTCAGTCTACCATCCCAAGGCCAGGCTGCCCTGGGGCAAACGGAGGAGGCGGGTGCCCAGTCCTGGGTGCTCCCCAGGTTATGCAGCAGGGCTGACGGCCAACAGCACAGTAGATGGATGGGCCGAGGCCCCTTCCCAAACAAGAAACCCAGGCAAGTATTTGAATTGCTCTCATCACTGGCAGAACGCAGCAACTTCCCCCCAAAGAATGGCTTAGCTGTGAGAAGACCGGTTATCCAGAATGTGACCCTGGTTAGCAGAATTCCAGAAGTCTCCCAAACCAGACCCATCACGGAGCCTGGGAAAATGCACAGGCTGTGAAAAGCACTTGGAGAAACCACCATATCCTGCATCTCTCCACCCTTCTCCTAAAGCTGACCGTGAGACTGATTCTGAAGAGAGAACACCATGTTCTGGAAGGCACGGGCACGGGCTGGCTCCCCTCCAAGAGCTGTGCCAAGGGAGGCCCGAGGCCAGGGAGGAACGCTGGTCCTGATGGCTAACGTCTCCGGTGGCGCCCAGCGGCCTGGTGGCCTCGGCCCGCGGGTGATGAGGCCCGGCCCGTGGCGGAGGCGGTCACGGCGGCGGAGGGGAGGCGCTTACCCGCTGAAGTCACTGCCCTGGGCCTGGGCCTGCCCGGCGATGGCGTCCATGATGGCGTCCTGGGAGTACATGCTGATGGGCGTGTTGTACTGCGCGTGGATGATGGTGGCCTTGCCGCCCAGCCCCTTCACCTCGATGGGCTTGTGGGTGGACAGGGCCGAGTCCTTGAGGGCGCTGGGGTTGAAGCGTTCCTGGTAGTCGGCGCTGGGGGAGGGGGCAGGGGGAGAAGGGGGCGGGGGAGGGAGGGGGAGGAGAAAAGGGCAACAGGTGGTGTTACAGGGCGGTCAAGGGAGGGTGGGTGCTGGAGGGTGTCGAGAGAGATCTCCCAAAGCCTGATGCCAGGCTGGCTCCCCAGGTCCCCGACTGTGGACGGCCGGGTCTGGTCAGGAAAATCCTTGGCCCCCTCCCCAAGCCCTTTGCAGAGGTTTTTCTGGCCCATCTCGGCTTCCCAGATCCCTGGAGGCGCCGCTCAGCTGAGCCATCTCCCAGGGTCGGCAGGGGGCGCCAGGCATTGAAAGCTCTCACAACACGGCGGCGGGAAGCAGAGACAGAAAGGGTTGGGGAGTGAGGTTGGGGGTAGGGGACAGGAGCTGGGCCAGCGTGAGAGGCAGCAGCAGCCCAAGCCGAGTCCAGGACGCCCCAAAGGCGAAAAGCTGTCCCACTGGGCACCCACGGGGATTCTGAGCTTGGTTCCTCCACGCAGGGGCTCATCCTGCTGGCCACCCCCTTTGTGGCCCCCGGCTC
This sequence comes from Tapirus indicus, assembly GCA_031878705.1. Classification (NCBI taxonomy): domain Eukaryota; kingdom Metazoa; phylum Chordata; class Mammalia; order Perissodactyla; family Tapiridae; genus Tapirus; species Tapirus indicus. The sequence continues at coordinate 82,313,650 of CM062921.1, forward strand.
TGCTCCTCCAGATGTTTCAGTCTGTGTGCTTCTTCCTCGGAGCAGGGCTCAGGCTGCTCAGGCCCCCTCAAATCCAACTTGCTGTGTGGCCGCCAGTCTCTACCCATCTAGGGCTTCTCCCTCCAACAGGCAGGTGCGCTCCCCAGCAAAGACAAGGTCCGGCACAGCCCTCGTGAGGGGTCCCGCCAGGACAGGAATGTCTTCAGGCTCACACAGAACCCAGCGTCAGCAGGCACTCCACCCACTGCCCCCCGGAGCCGGCCTGCTGTCTGTAGCAGCTGCAGAACAGCTAGGTGGCATCAGAGGAGCCCTAGGACTCCTCCCCAATGCCTCCACTCCATACTCACAGCTTCACACACATGCGGGCTCACTCAGGGACATGTATGCACCCCCACTCACGCATGCACACACATGTACACATGCTGACACAGGCACACGCTGTCCAGACCGACAGACACATGGACACATGCTGGGATATGCACGCAAGGACACGCCCATGCTTTCCTTCGATACTAACTTGGCTGGAGAGTTGGCTACCACCTGGGGAGGAAAGAAAGAGCAGAGAAGACAGGGCTTTCAGAGTGAGGCTCTTGCTAGGAGGTTTGAGGCGGGGACCATCTTCAGACTGGCCATTGTGGAGGCGGAGCGGCCTGGACCGGCACTGGGTGAGGAGAGTGTGGAGGGAGGAGGGGAAGAGCTCAGAGTCGGATCACAGCCTCTCGGTTTGGGTCAGAGATGCCGACAGCAGCGTTTCCCCCTTGGTAGGTGCATAGTACCCAAAGCTTTGCCAGGGAGAAGAGTTTTCTTGTCCAGCTTCATGGGCACTTATGTACCATGTACATGAATCCGCCACATACAACCTGGCTGTAGACCCCAGGAGAGGAAGCTGGAGATGGAGACAGGACCCACTGTGGCTGCTACGAGAAGGCAGGTACCTCCTGGCCAGACAGCAGTTCTGGACTAACCCTTGTTTAGTGGGACCCCACCCCTCATTCTTGTCTGAGAACGAGCTTTCTGGAGCATCATCCCCTTGGGGGAGGCATTGCCTGCCTTATGTTTCTTTAAATGCCAATTCTTTGCAGCAGCAGACACTGGCAGCACCAGTGGCCCTGTCAGAAACCTGAGGAGAAAGAATGTAGAAGGCGGTGTCCCTGCCCCCAAACTCTGCCACCTTCCCAGATTTGACCACTGTGGGCTCTGGCTAGGTTAGCCTGGTCATCCCTTGGCCAGGACCCTGGGGAGCCAGGCGAAAGCCAGAGGTCCCTCAGCCCCAGGCAGCCTCTGCTCTGCCCCAGGCCCCTGTCTCAGAGCTGATAACATTCCCTCTGTCCTCCCAGGCTCAAAATAGCTGCAAGCCGAGCTATATTAGGAGAGGGCCAGCACAGATCCTCCGTTCCTTCTCCATGTTTGGCCAGCACTGGCAGCTGCAAGGTCAGCTTTGCCCTGACCAGCTGTGCCCCCTGCAGAGTGCAGTGTTGGCCTCTGCCCTTCCCCACCCAGGGAAGCCAGCTCCTTCTCTGTCATTGATTCCTGCCCCCTGCTTAGCTTCCACTGGAGGACCTGGAGGCTGGGATGCCTGCAGCAGACACAGTCAGAGAGGAGCCAGCGCCCTGGTCTAGGGGGGGATGACCCAAAGATGTAAGACCTGCCCAGGAACTTTGTACCTATTGGCCTGAGGGACACCGCCCTACAGTGCCAGCCCCAGAGAGGATGAGGAGAAAGAGGCTGCAAGGATGCTCAGGCCTGGCTGGCCTCGTACCCCATCTGCTCCTCTGCGATGGGGTGAGAGCGAGCAGGGGAAGGAGCTTCCTTTTGGAGCCAGGTGGGACAGAGTTGAAATCCCGACCCTGCCTCTTCCTAGCACTGTGACTGTCTCAGCCTCAGTCTCCTCATTCATAAAATCAAGATGGCATTGCCTACTGCACAGACGGGATGTGCAAACTAAATAGAATCCTGAGTGTAGAGCCTTCAACATGGGTTAAGTGTACAACAGATGGACATAGGGATTAGCAGTTGCCAGCCCTCTCACCTGTGAGCAACCGAACACTTAGCCTCAGCCCGTCAGAGGCTGCCCCCTGCTGGCATTGTGGGGGACTGCAGCATCAGCCGTCACCTGGGACAAAGCAACCACCATGCTCCCTCCCCTAGCCCATCTCCTGGAGGAAACTGCTGGACCCGGCTGCTCTGAGTGTCAGGTAATAATTTAACACTTGTCAGGTTGTGAGAAGCCCCTGTGCCAGCAGAGGGCACCGTGGGAGTCAGGCGAAGCGGTGGTGGGTCTGGCCCTAACTTCCCCGGGTGGGTAGGCAGGTCCCTGTTTCCATGCAGGGAGGAGTCAGGCCAACCTGGGTGCCAGTCCTGTCTGCCGCTCGTGACCTTTGTGACTTTGTGACCTTGGGCAAATTACTCACTCTCTCTGAGCTTCTATTTCCCAGCTGTAAAATGGGGGAAATGATGCCCACCTCTGAAGTTGCCAAGAGACTTGTGTTACATAAAGCTTATGGACTGTTAGCCAGCCTAGACTGAGGGCTCCGTAAAGGGAGACAGGACCATCACTGCAGGTGAGCCTCAGGGAGGTCTCAGTCCACCAGAGGCTGACCTCCCTGCCGGGATAAATCCGAGAGAGGACCAGAAAGAGCTACCAACCCATCCAAGGCAGGAGAAGGAGGCCATTTCTACTCTGCCATTCCCGGAGTTTTCTGGCAGAAGCTCCTTGCTGGAAAAAGCCCGGTGGTATATGGCTCTGCCACCTTGGTCCAGGGAAGCCAGGCTACAGGTGCTCAGACCGTGGAGTGCCCGAGGCTAGCTTCACTCAGGATCCCAGACAGAGCTGGGGGATCTGAGGAAGCTGGGGATGGCCAGGGGAGCAGTGAGCTGGTGGGCACGCTACCTCCTGTGGCAAGGGCAAAGGAAGGGTGTGGGCCTGGGTCAGACTGACCCAGGTTGCAATTCTGACTCTGGTGTAGCAGCTGTGTGACTCCAGGCAATGCTGACAGTAGCATGTAGCAAGTGTGCCAGAACAGAGCTCTGGACGGCACACGTGCTGTCCCGTTCAGTCCTCCCAGTAATCCTGAGACACGGACAGTCCATGTCCATGGACAGAGGAGGAGTCCAGAACCCCTAACCACTTGGCCATATTGCCTTGCCTCACTCAGCCTGCTCTAATCGAGCACACAGAGATAATACACGAATTGCATGGTATGTGGTAGAAGTTACAATGAGATAACAAGTGTGCAGGACTTGGAAGCTAATACATGCCCTGCCTGGGGACTCCCTCCCCTCAGCTCCTCCATGATGCCCACCCCGGCTCCAAGTTCTTTTGACTCCTGTGCTCTCAGAGTTCCACAAACTAGATTGTGGGGGCCAGGGAGTGGACTGCTATTCTCCTGCACATTCCCTTTCTCCTCGGGGTCCTGCTTCCTTGCTTCCCCACCCTAGCCAAGGTCAGTCCTGCAAGCCCACTCCCCTCACACCATTGCCAAGTCTCTCTGCACCCAGCTCAGCTGCTTTCTCCTCCAGGCAGCCTTCCCAGACCACTCCCAGCCCTAGAGAACTTGCCCTCCCACCTCTCTAATTCTTCCCTGCTTCTGCCTCAGGGCTCCCAGAGGGGTAGGGACCAGGCTGTCCCCTGCCCCAAAGCCCCTGGAGACTGCAGGCTTTGTCCTGTCCTGGGGGGTGGCCTGGTGGAATCGTTTTGGGAGTAAGAGTCTCTTGCATTCAGGCCTGGCTCAGCTGTTAGTAGCTGGACAGCTGGACCTCGACTTGACCTTCCCGGAGCCTCAGTTTCCCCTTCTGCAAAATCCGACATGTCACCCCAGGGTTGTATAAAGCAATGATGCGCCCGGATCACGGCAAATGTCAGTAGGGTCATTGCTTTCATTGCCCTCAGCCTGCCCTGCCTCCTGGGCTTGGGGCCGGCCAGATTGAGGCCAGCTTCTCGCTCTCACCACTGACCAGGCCTCTATCGAGCACTGAGGACCCAGGTGGCCCCAGACCACCAGTGGAAGCTGTGGGCCCATTACCTACCCTCCTGGGACTGCAGCACCTGTGGCTTTCCCTCGGAGGCTCATCTGGTACATCTGAGCCATCTCCCTCAGGGTCTGGGCCGAGTATAGCCCGATGGGGTTGTTATACTGCCTTGGCTGGCTTGAGCCCAGCGGCACTTTCAGGCTGAGTGAGTCCAGGGCCCCCTCCGGGCTGGTCTTGGCCCCCGGGCTGCCCTGTGGAGGGCCGAGGTCAGAGGCCTCTGTGTGTGAGGAGAAGATGGAGGTCTGGGAGAAGGAGGAGCTAAAGGTCTGCCTGAGCTCCGGGGTGCCCGGGGCACCTGAGCCGGGCCTCGCCTCGGGGCTGGGGCTGGGCACCGCCAGGCTGCTGTTCGTATCCAGAGCAGGGTCCTGGCACAGGGTGGCCGCCATGCAGGGAGAGAGAAGAGAGCAGTTAGAGGCCACACGTATCCCAGTGCTTCCGTGTGGACCTGAAACAGAGGGGTCGGTGTGGGCCCCGCACAGCCTGTCACCCCGCAGCCCGCAGCTCACTGCCCAGAGCTCAGCACTGGAACAGAAGGGCCTTGTCGGGAAGAGGGGGGCAGGCACACAGCTCCTGGCTCCGCAGCTGGCATCGACCTGAACAAAATGCAAAGCCCCACACAGAAAGCCAAGCCAAGCCAGCCTGCCTGCAGGGCTGGAAAAAGGCTGGAGAAGGGGCTGTGGGTCTTGGGGAGTTGGGGCAGCCACCTGCATCCTATGTCTGTTCCCCCTTCCCCTGAGCGGGGGAACCTGGTGGGCACAGCCCAGCCTCCTGCTCTACTGCTCCCACACTGAAATGCCCCCACAGGGCCAGTGAGGGGGACCTCCCTGACTGGCAGTGGACAGGCAAAGTGGAGGTGCAGTAAGGGAAACTGAGGAAACAGGGAGCTGACATTTGGTTCCCTTGATCCGCCTCTGCAACTTCTCCCAAGCAGCCCTCTGCCTGCTTTCCCAATCTGTCCCCTTCCCCCAACCCCCTGTCAACCTATTCCTCTCCCCTCTCCCCACCCTGCCCATCACCCACTCCCCACTGGAGAGACAGGGGTCAGTATGAGGTCATGCAGGGAGGGATGGAAAGTGGGCCCCTGCAGGAGTGGTGGGTGGGCCTCCCATGCCTTGGGTCCATGGGGTTGATCTGCTTGGAGGGAGCTGGGAAGAGGCCTGGGGCATAGTGGTGAGGTCTGTGGCCAGGGGTCCACCTTCCCCCCGTGTCTGCCTCTTGGCCCCCACCAGCACATCTGATTGGGCTATAGGGGTGTGCAGTTGGGAGGAGAAGTGGAAACCAGAGGGAGAGATACTATATCAGAGGAGAAACCCCGAGGGCCAGCAGGCCTGTCCATGTGGGAGCTCCTCCTGGGGTGACCAACTCAAGCTGGGCCTCCGAATTTCATGCCACAGTCACCCCCTCCCCATGCCTCAGGAGGATGAGGAGCAGAGCCTTCTGGACACTTGTCCCCCTGGCTGGGAGGATGTTCCGCCTCCTGTGAACACAGCTGCCTAAGCTGGCCCTGTCAGCCCAGCCATGAGGCCCGGGGTGTGACCAGCACTCAGGCAGGCCCCACACTCAGTGCTTTGTGGGGGCTTGAACGCATCTCCCCGAGTGCCTGCCCCGCCTCCCCAGGTCAGCCACAGCAGGGGCAGGGGTGGGCAGGGCTGACCCCACCACTCGCCCCAGCTGGGCCAGCCGAGGATCAGGCAGGCAGACCGGGGGCCGCACTCCAGGAACTGCGGCCAAGAGTGGGGCCTGCCACTGACAGTTGCACCTACCTTCTGATGGGGGATCACTGGCAGAGGGGACTGGATCGGAGGTGCTGCCGTGGAGATGGGAATGGGACGCTTCGACCTGGGGAAACCAGAAATGGGACCAGGTGAAGACAGTTGCCCCTGGGGCCAGGAGCTCCTGCCTGGGCAGAGGTGGTGAGGGGAGAGCAATGGAGTGCTGGGTCAGAGGGCCCGAGGCCCGCTGTCCACCCCATGGGCTGGCTGTCCCCAGGAAGGCACTGGGCCTGACCAGGATGGAGAAGTCACGGCCCTTGAGTACTTTGCAGCCATAGGCCTCTGCTAGGTCCTCGGGAGGCTGCCCGGGCAAAGAGGAAGCAGGGAAGATCCTGGCTTCCAGACCCGACAACCCACATCCTGGCAGTACCTGACCCACCCTCTCTGAGCCTCATCTGTAACACGAGGCACAGACGTGGCAGGTGATTCACAACAAGTCGGGCCTGGTCCTTCCTCTGGTCCAGGGACTGTCCTTATTGCCTTGTGATGTCTTGTAGCATAGGGTGGGCCCATGCAACTGCTGCTGGACAGCCCCTGTCTCAGCCTGAGGCCCACACCCCAGCCTCCCCCTGCTCTGGAGAGCCCCCACCTACTTTTGCAGCGTGAGGCTCAGGTTGTAACTGGCAGACTTGATCTTGTTCTGGGCCTCCAGGTGGGTCATGGTGTCTGTGTTGACGCCGTCAATGGCCACCACGAGGTCACCCTGGCTGAGCTGGGACTGGGCGGCCTTGCTGCCTGGCGTGATCTGAGAGGATGGCAGAGGAGGGGTGAGCGTGAGGAGGGTGGGCCTGAGAATGGAGTGGTGCTCAGGGCAGAGTCACCCGGATCATCCGTAGAGGCCTGCCTTTTTCTCTTTCATTCACCACGGCCAGTACCCACTGCTCACCAAGCCTGCTTCCTCTTGCTGGCACATGGCCACCACATGTTCTAGTGCTTTGTATGAGTGTGGCCATGAGACTAGCTCTGGCTAGTGGAATGTGGGCGGAGGCAGTCCGTGCCACTTCCAGGCCTGCCCCTAGCAGTCATCCTTGCCATCCTGCACCCTCTGCTTGTCAGCTGACTGGATGTGGAGGCCCCAGAGAAGGAGAGCCAAGCCACTAACTTGCAGGGACCTGGATCCTGGAGTCACTGCTTGGAGGAGAGAGGACCAAGGAGCTCTGCATCAGATGTTGCACAAGTGAGAGATAAACTTCTGTTGTGCTGTCATTTAGATTTGGGGGCGATTTCTCACACCAGTTAGCTTACTATAATACCTGCACCCCAAAAACCCATGGAGCAGGAGGCCCCAGGAGGGGGGGATACGCAGGAGCTAGGGCTCAGCACCACCACAGAGACACTGCCAGGCCGGCAGGCAGGACAGATGCACCCATGCAACCTATCCTAGCGCAAGTGCCCAGGGCTGCCAAGGCAAGGGTGCAGAGGGCTGGGGGAGCTGTCAATCCTGGCTGGTGGAGCAAGGTCAGCTGGGTCAGAGGGTGGGGCTCAGTGCTCTGCAGCTGGCTTCATAATTCCAGGTGTGGGGGCCAGTTCCCAAACCCTGCACCCTAATGACATCACAGAATGTTAAAATCCAGGGGTCTACCCCCAGTGAGATCACACAGAATGTCATGGATGCTCCACTCCGGGAACACCCCATGCAATGTCAGAAAGGCCACACTCCCAAGGACATTACTTGGGATGGCATGATAGCTCAGACTCCACTCCCAATGACATCATGCACAATGCCAAATTCTGCATGCCCAGCCCCCAGTAATAGCACACTGAATGCTGTGGTGGCCACCCCCCCGCCACAGTGATATCAACATGAAAGGCAAAATTCTGGAGAACCTAGTGACATCACCTAAAGTAGCTTTGTGGCTCGTCCCTAGTGACATTATCTGGAACATGATGAAGCCCTACCCCTAAGGATGTCTCATGGAATGTCATGGAGACTCTGGCCCCATCCCCCTGCTGACATCACACAGAATGACTTGATGACCCGACCCCCATGACATCATGTGGAAGCCCCCCCGTGACATCACATGGAATACCATGCAAGTCCCACCCCCTGCTGACATCACACAGAATGACTCGATGACCTGACCCCCATGACATCATGTGGAAGCCCCCCCATGACATCCCATGGAGTGCCATGGAGGCCTTGCCCTCAGTGACATCATAGGAAAGAGGAGCCTCTGGGAGCCACCCCCCATCGAGCTGTGACTGGAGGGTGTCCCTTGGATTTTCCTCCTCCACATGCCCGCCGGCCAGTCCTCCTGGCTTCTCTGGGAACATCCCAGTCACCTTCTTGAGTACACTCCAGAGACAAGGCCAGCTCCTAACGCTGGCAGAAGCCATTTTCTGGCCAAGGCCTGGGGACCATCCTAGAAGGAGCCCAGAGAGGATCTGCAGACAGTCCCATACCCTGGGTGGGCCTCTGGCCAGGCCCTGGGCTCCCAGATATGAATGGAAGCCTCCTGACAGGCCCCTCATAGAGAATTCTCATCCAAACCAGGGCCTCTGCAGTTACCAGGCTCTAGTGCATTCCCAGATGGGCTCCACAGGGTGGGCCTGGAACTGCACATGCTAACCTAGTAATAACAGCAAGACCAGGGGAGCCCTTGCCAGTTGCCATTGACCTGCCATTTCAGCCCAGGGACTGTGGTACCTTCTTAAACACTGGCCACCTTGTGCCCAGAGCAGCCTCCCCCAGCCCCTGAATCCGCTGAGACAAGGCAGGGACAGTGGAGAAACAAACCCCTCGATTGCCAGGAAGCCAAGTCGTTTGTTTGCAAAGCCCAGGCTGCTCTTCAGGCTCCTATAGGGGCGTCTTGGAACTACTTGGGCCTTCTCAAAATATATGTCGCCCTTACCCCCAAATTCATGGCCGTAGGGAGTCTCCGCTAATGACAGGTGTGTTGTTTCCTTTGATTTAAGGGGTTGAGCAAAGGGTGAAAAACAACAACAAAGAAAAACAAAACACTTTCCAGGCTGAGAGGGGCCACCTGAGGGCAAGCTGACATGCCCAGCAGGCCTGTCCTGCAGAAAATCACCTTTCCCTACCCTACTGGCCTCACATTCAGGCCTATGCTATCCCCAGCATTTTATTATAGACATCTTCAGACACAGAAAAAGAGGAAAGAATTCTAGTGAACACCCAGTTACCCACCACCGAGGTTCTACTGTAGTTTCACTCAACTTGCTGGATCACACGTCTGTCCCTCTCTCCAGCCATCAACCCATCTTATTTTGAAGCATTTCAGAGAAAGTAGCAGATACCAGTATGCTTCCATTCAGGGTGAATTGTGCAATGCCTCTGCTGTCCTAGTGGACTGCCCACAGGGCTCCCCCATACCTGGGCTCCCCCACACCTGGGCTCCCCCAGACACTTCTAACCATCCACAGAGAAAGGGCCCTCACCCTGCAGTAGGGAGCTCCCAGGCAGGGCAGACCCCAGGTGGAAGGGCGGGCCTCATGCCCGCAGAGGTGATGCCTGCCAGGCATGACCAGAGTTGTGTCCAGATTATGGATGATAGTGTGAGCAAGGACACCAGAATGACATCCAAGAGAGGCTGGGGCCAGAGCAGCCAGGGCAAGCCGCGGGGCTATCTGGAAGCCCTCCCTGCAGAGGGCCTTGGGGACATCTCTCTTTCTCAGGCATGGGCTAGCTAACACCAACCTTTCCTGCTGCGTCTCCTGCCTTCCCCTTGCCTGGCTCTCCCTCATCCTCAGGTATGGACTGGGGCAATCCTTGTTCCCGGGGAAGAGCTCAGCCTCCCCCAGGCCTGGTCAGTAGCCAAACTTCCCGAGGGGAGCCGCCGAGCTGGTACCTGCCTGCCTTGGGCGCCTCTCTCCCCGCACCTGTGCCTGCCCGTCAGGGCTCAGCTGGCCCAGCCTGTGGCTGCCCTGAGCCCTCGGGCTGTAATTCTCTTGTAGGGAAGTGCTCTTCTAGTTCCCCCAGGTCTCCTTAGAGAAGGAGGCAGGATGGAAGCAGAGACCCTAAGGAGGTGACCCCCAGCTCGACCTGAGGGCCGTCAGATCCCCTCCCTTCTCCATAGGAGCAGCCTGCCCGGCAGAGGGGTGGGGCCACACTCGAACCCCTGCCCGAGCCCAGGGCCGTGAAGAGTGCAATCCAGGCGTGACGTACCCGTGTACCTCTTGTCTGACTCTCTACCCCCCGCCCCTCTGCCTTCCTTGTCCCAGAAAGGACCCAAAACCACCAACTCCTTGGAGGATTTTTTTTTCTTTAAAGTCTTTCTATCCCCTTTTGAGCATTTGAAAAACTCTTTGTAATGACTATTTCATTCCCACTTCACTTCTCAGTCTTCTCCAGTCACCAGCCACCTCTCAACCAGGACCCCACCTGTGGGCAGAGCTCCAGGACTGAGGGCCTGTCTCAGAAGCTCCCTAGGACAGGCTCTAGGTGTTTGGGCCCAAGATTGCCACCTGGCCCCCAGGAGTTCTTCCTCCTTGCCGGGCTGCGATTTAGGGCACCCCAGAGGGGACACAGGGATAGCTGGTGCCAGGGAGCAGCTGTGGCCCCAGAGACATGTGGGTGTCTGGGGGGAGGTAGCAACGCAAAGAGTGTGGACTCTGGTCTGAGCCAAACCCGAAGTTGAAGGGCCAGGCCCCATGCCCTCCGTGTAAAGACAGCAACAACGCCTTTCTCCCAGGATTGCTGTGAGGATTACGTTATTAAATAGGGTATTACGTAAGGAGGGTGCAGAGCTGGAAAGTTTCAGGGAAGCTCCCAACCAAGAAGGTGCAGGGGCTGCCCTCTGGCCCCTTCCTTGGAGGTGACAGAGAAGCCAAGGCTGGGAGGTACATCCCCTGGCTCCACGGGAAACAAGATCCGGAGGTGGCAGAGGGTGGGGTGATGGGGCCAGCCCCAACTGACCAGTCCTGAGCCAGTCCACTCTCTGTCTCTAGAGCGTCAGCTGGAGGGGAGAGGAGTTCTGTCCAGGGTCCCAGGGAAGCAAGGCGCCGGCCGGGGCTCACCCATACTCTCAGCTCCTATTTCCCCAGCTCCCTGGCAGCAGAGGGGCAGCTGGGCTCCACAGAAGTTCCCAGCCATCTCTCTCTGTGCTCAAAACCAGACAGGACCCTGCCTTCCTTCCCCTCTAGATCTGCCAGTGTAGGTGTGGCGGGCGCTGGGGGCAAGGGCAGCTAGTGGATGCTGTGGACTGTGCAACTTCCAGCATCTCCTCACAACCTTCCCAGGCTGACCACTCCAGGAGATTTCCTGTGGAACCCTAAGTGCATTTAACATTGTGTGATTAAATTACTGTCATGCCCTGCTCCACTCCTGTCCCATCTGGCCTCCCCTGGGGCCTTGCTCCATCCCTCAGCCTCTCACTGGAATCATCTGTCTCCCCATGGCTCCACTCCCCAACCCCATTCTGGTGGATAAACAAGCCAGAGTCTCATCTATGCTTAAAAGCGTCTCTTTGCACAGAGGATTTTTAGGGCAGTGAAACTACTCTGTATGATATTGTAGTGGTGGATACATGTCATTATACATTGGTCCAAACCATAGAATATACAAGATCAAGAGTGAACCCTAACGTAAATTATGGACTCTGCGTGACAATAAAGTGTCAATGTAGGTTCATCAATCGAAACAAAGTACCACTCTGGTGGGGGATGTTGATAGTGGAGGAGGCTTTGCACATGTTAAGGGCAGGAGGCATTTGGGAAATCTGTACCTTCCACTCAATTTTGCTGTGAACCTAAAACTGCTCTAAAAAATAAGGTGCTAAAAAATAAGCCTCTCCCTCTCTTTGTCTTAGCTGCTCCAACCGGCTCCTGTCATGTTTCTCTTCCTTTCTTCACCTCCAGGCTTCTCCAAGAAGTGACCAGCCTCTGTTATCTTCCATCCCTCTCACACTCAGCCATCTGGCTTTGGTCCCCACCATTCTACACATACCAATGACCTCCCTATGCCCAAAGCCAGGGATCACTGGTCTCCTTGCTAGCTGATCACACCCTTCTCTGGCCTTCTGAGCCTCTCTCTTCTCCTCCTCTTGTCCAGGCCCACAGTTCTGTCTGTGTCCTGAATGTCACCAGTAGAATACTCCCATGGGCACACCACACCACTCTCACTAGGCCCCAGAGAGCACTGGGACACGGCAAAGTTGGCTTCGTGTCTCTTAGGATGGTTTCTGGACAAAGGTGGAATCTGGCTCCAAAGGGGTGGGGAAGCTATGTTTGGGAATGGGAGGGCCCAGGGTAGGGGCCTTTGCAATCATGGACAGCCCCTGGATGCGAGGGGACCATGTAGAGAGGGACAGAGACTCAGGGAACTGGGCCCAGCGACGTCACTCAGGAAGTCCTGCTCTCCTCACACTTGCTGCCGTCCCATGGCGCCTTTAGCCTGAGGAGCCCTAGGGGCCGCCCAGGAAGTTGCCTTGTCCTGTGTCCTGGCCCAAGGCCTCGGAGAATCCGCTCCCCAGGACCGTGCCAACCTCATTCCCACTCCCTTCAGGGCCCTCCGGGTCAGGGGCAGCTCTGACCGCCAGGGAGGGGATGCGTGTGGAGAGAGGGCCTGGCTGGGGACCTCTAAGAACGCACTCCCTGGCGGTGGGCCTCTGTCCCATTATCTTCCCCATTCGTCCTCTGGGTGAGGCCGGGCCAGCCTCGCAGAGCCCTTGCAGGCTCGCCTGACCTTCCGCGTGGCTATAAACAGCACGGCCTGTCAGCACTGCTAGGCGCTGCCCAAGAAACAGCACTACAGCCTCAGAATTCCAGGAATCACCAGCACAGTCGTCCCAGGATAGTCTCGGCCTGTCCCCCTCCCCCTCCCCAGGGACCCTCTGTCCTCTGCGTCCCCCCCCACCCCGCCGCCCCGTAGCAAGGAGAGTCTGATAAATACTGGAACCGAACACAGCAAAGGGGCAGAGGCCTCTGGGCTGGTGGGCGAGGCCCTAAGGGGTAGTGGCTTTATAGCAGAGAGACAGGCCCCCTGGGTCCAGGCCCAGCCCCACGGCTCCCCCGTCCTCACTACCAGCCTTTGCAGAACAACAGGTGTCAAGTGTTGTCATAAGTGCGTGTTAGAAAATTCTCTCACAAGCGAGCTCTTAGGAAGGCACTGTTCCCATTTTACTGATGAGGAAACTGAGGCTGAGGTGAGGAACCGACTTTTCTAAGGTAACACAGCTGTGAGCAGCTGAGTTAAACAAAAGCACATACCTCTTCCATAAAGAGGACAGGGACCTGCTCCAGGGGGCAAGACCCAGACTGTGGCCCCAGCCCCTGGCCTAGCTGCTCTGACAGGGGTGGGGGCTGGCCCTTGGAGCCATTCCCCTGTGGCTGCTCCCACCCCTCCCCCGCTTCCTGGGGGACTGGCTGGAGTTGGCGGAGGGAAGGGGTGAGAGGGCAGCTCATGTTGCAGGCCCAGCCGCACCTGTCCAGGATAAATAAAGGCATTTCCCCTCCACCCTCCCAGTCTCCCTCCTGAGCCCACTTCGCTGTGGGTCCTCAGGTGGAGACCCACTGAAGGGAGGCCTTGAGGGGCTGCTACTGCCCCAAGGTTGATTCTGTGGGGTCGGTGGGCAGGTGGAGTGGGTACCGGAGCCACCACCCAGCCTGCAGGTGGCTGGCCTTTTTACAGGAGATGCTGTAGCTGACAGGGACAGGCCCCACTCAGCGCTTTTCTGCTAGTCCCTTCCCAGAGGGCTGGGGGGGCAGGCATGGGAGTTAGGGGTTACTAAGGACACAGGAGCTCATGAACAAATTTGAGCCTCAGTTTGCCCGGCTCTGAAATGAGATGGAAATTCCAGCCCTGCCTGCTGTGCATGTGCCTGGGGTGCCAGCCCCTGCTGAGAATGAGCAGGCCCTGCCTTTGCCAAGCCCCCACTGCAATATGCCACTACTGCCCTGTTGCAAAGGCTCAGGCAAGACGCCTGAGCACCCATTGGCCAGCAGTGGGAAGCGAGTCATGGCTGGGGTGGGAGTAGGGTTCCTCCAGAGAGCTCTGGCCTTGCATACCCTTGGGGGAGAAGTTCCTGGTGCAGAAGGGCCTCGAGAGCCCCAGCAGGAAATACCACAGCTCTGGTGGGATGACAAGGCTGAGTGTCCCAGGGCCTGCCTGGCTGGCAGCACCGAGCCTGGGACACTGAGCCCAGGGTATCAGCAGCCCACTAGAGGAATTTATCCAGAGGCTCCAAGCCCTGGGGAGGCCCCAGCATCCAGTCCAACTTGCTCCCTGGCCTTGGTGATTTGGAGTGTGCCCCTGAAGGAAGCTGAGAGGCCATTATGCCCATCCCCTGATGCCCTGTCTGAGCTGCGAGTTCTATTTTTAAAAGTGTCCCCTAGTCACTGGCTCCAGTACATCCCGATGCACCCCCTCCCCGCAGTGAGGACATTCTTCCTGCTGTCTAGCTTAAGGCCTCTGTGCTGCAATTTAAGCCCTGGGCAGGCTGGAGCCAGGTGGCGCATAGACCCTGGCTGAGGTAATTGGCTATCCTGGGTGCCACTGAGCCAGGAGGCTAATTTCCACCCGCAGGGATGGGGCAGGGAGCCCCAGCAGGGGGCCTTGAGGATGTAGGACTGGGGGATCTGGGCTCTCTCCCCTGTGTGGGAGACCAGTGGACCCATGACAGTGAGGCGGACGGCCCTGCCTTGTTCAGGGAGGAGACCTGCAGACATGGGGGTGGGGAGTGTGTAGGGGCCTGGGGAGGGTAGAGTCCACTGGGGCTCAAATGCCCACGTGTCACCAGATCATCAGGCAACGTGTGCAAGGCTCTGGGTGTCCTTTTAGTACTGGACCCTGTGGTCTCCAGGGTAGTGGGTCTGGAGGGGTGGAGACTTGGTTTAGAATGAGCCAGATCTCCAACAGAAGGAGGGAGGACAAGGCCTTTTCCTTGGAGTGGAAGGCCAGCGGCCCTCCCTGGAGGAAAGGGGCCTCTATGGCTGTTACGAGGCATCCCTGAGTGGGGCTTCTCCTTCTTGGGGGCCCCCGAGTGCCCAAGTCAGGTTCCACACCCAAGTCTTCTCCTCCAGTCGGGGCATTGTCTCCTGCCCCCTCTGCCAAGCACCTTTCAGACCTTCCCTGGCTGTCCACCTCAGTGCCATCCTCCACCCCACCTCCTCCTACCCAGGGCCAAGGCAAGTCTCTGTTGCTCTGGAGAAGAAAGAGTCTCTCTGTCCCAGGTGGGTAGCAACCCAGACACTGCTGCCCATCCATCACGCTCCAGTGACACCGGCGCCTCAGCCTGCCCCCTCTGCCCACACTAGCACTGTGGGGCCTCAGCCTTGGCCTCACACCACCAGGCAGGGCTTGTCTCTGCCTTTGCGTACCTCACAGTCCACCCTGAGCCCCAGGGCCTTCAGCCCCAGCTCTGCTGGACTTGCTGGGGAGTCTGTTTACTTGACAAATGTCGCCTGAGCACCTACTGTGTTCTCAGGACTGGTGTAGGTGCCGGGGACACAGCAGTGGTTAAAACAAAGTCCCCTCCTCTCAGGCGGATCTAGCTTCTCACCTCTCTGGGCTTCAGCATCTCCAGCTGGGCAGTAGAGTTACTCAGACAATCTCCAGTGTTCTGTGACATCCCCCTCAGACAGTGCTGTGCCCCGACCACAGACACCGCAGGACACACGGGCCATTTCCCCAGGTGAGCATGGGGAACAAGTAGTGACACAGGCAGGCAGAGCAGCCCTGGGTGAATGGGTAGGGGGTCAGGTGGGTGAAGGAGGAAGGCCCAGCCCCATGAGGCCAGTGTGAGGTCCCTGGCAGGCCCAGGAAGGTGGAGGGATGAGGGGGCTATTATCTCTGGTCTGGGATGGAGTGGGTGCTGGAGCCCAGTAACCACTCTGGCCCAGCCCTGGGCCCCAACAGCAGGGCAGCCGACGTCAGCAGTCTGTCCATCTGTCCATCTGCCCGCCTGTCACCTGCCCTCCCCATGCTAGGAGTGCTCTCTCTCCAAAGGAGCTGCCCACTTCTAGGCAGATGCTCTGGGCTTAGGGGCACCTTGAGCCCACCCTTCTGGGGAAGGGGTTAGGGAAGCACTGTCCTCTCTGTCCACCTGCCTTCCCGCCCTGCAAACTTGGCATTGCTTTCTCTGCTCAAAACCCCCGCCACTTGCCCAAGTTCCACACTCATAACAAGCTAGCCAGTTCAGGTGGGCAACAGCTATGGCCAAGACCAGGGGCCTGCGGCCGGCAACATCCAGCTGGGTCTAGTCCCACCCCCAGCCCTGGGATGGGGCATGCTCTGCTTTCCAAGAGTCTCAGGAAGGACAGACGGACAGGAGCACACACCCTCCTGAGCATGGCCAGCCCCGGCGGGCCCCAGGCTGTGGGCAGTGCACACTCACCCGGGAGATAGTGAGCGGCATGTTGAAGTCCTTGCCCCCCTGCAGACGGAAGCCCCAGGGCCCAGGCCCGGTCAGGGTCACACTGTAGGACATGCTGATGTTGAGAGCGGCCGCCTCTGTGGACAAGGGGAGAAGACTGGAGTGAGAGAGCCCTCACGTCCCTCCTCGCCAGCCCATACCCCGGCACCTGCCCCGACCCTCAGCCTTGCCTGCTCCGTCCCTTGCTGCCTGGCCAGGCTGTGTGGAGCTCCTGAGAGGCTCCTAAGAATAGCTGGGAACGAATGCCATCGACACTGATATCTGCCCTCTGCTGCGCCCATAAATGGACTGTAACCCTACACTGTGCCCGCCCGCCCGTGGCCTCCCAGCCAGTCCACCGTGACTCACACAGCTAATATAGCCCCTGGGGAGGGCTGTCCGGCACCCAGCATCCCCCCAGGGGGCAGGATAGGGGACTGGCCAGGTTGGTGATAATGCTCTTGCTTCCCTGCTCTCCTCTCCTTGCTCCCTCTGCCCTCTGGAGAGCCCAGACATGTGCTCTTTCTGCCCAGCTGAACCCAGCCCTTTGCCCAGAAGACCAACTAGGCGCCCTTGGGCGGGAGCTTTGCGACATACATCTTTGCTGCGTGTGCTCCCTGGTGAGGACCTGAGGTTGTGCCTTATCCAGTATGGAGCCCTGGTAGTGCCTAGGACTGAACTGAGCCTCCAGCTGGACTGGACAGAACTTCAGCTCAGGAGACCGGCAATTGGCCCAGGGTTGTCCAGCCATAAAAACCATCATGATAAGAGCAGCAGCTGGGCATAGCCAAGCTCAGTTCTGGGCCCTTCATGCCATTATCCCCTCAGATTCTGAGAGGCTGTCGCCTCAGCCCAGGGGAACAAGGCTCAGAGAAGTTAAGATACTTCTCCAAGGTCACACAGGGAGTAAACCCAGGGCTTGCTGGGGACTTGTGCCAGATAATGGGCTCCCAGTGGCTGCAGGTACCTCCCAATGCCCAGACCTGGTGGGGGCGGGGGGGAGTTGCTTGCACCCTCAGCACAGGGTCTGAAAGCAGGTCTGGGGCAGGCCCACACCCTCCAGACCCTCTGGGGGCCCAGAGATTATTCCTGGCTCTCCTGTCTCATTTGCGCTCTGGAAAACTTGACAGCAGCATGGAAAGCTCCAGCTGCCAGTGTCGCATGCCAGGCCCCGTTGCCCTTTGCGCAGGAATGGCAGGGGGCAGGGAGGAGGGGAGAAGATGCCATTTGCTCAGCTGCTAGGACACAGGGCCAGAAGGGGCAGGGAGGGGTGTGTGTGTGCAGTGTGTTCATCCTGTAACCCAGAGACAGTGTGCTCTGGGTGGGGGCCTCGACCTCTTGGGACTCCTGCCATTGTGGGCCCAGATGCCTTCTGAAGCCCTTCCCCAGAAGAGACCTAAGGCCCATGTGGTCAGGAGCCAGGTCATGGCCCACCGTAGCTCCTGGCTGGAAAAACTGAGGCTTGGGGGAGGCAACGGGGCTGGTTCTCTCTGGTTCTTCCAGAGGGCTCTGGCCTGAGCTGGGCCCTGAGCACTCCATGCAGACCTGCGTGTGAATTGCCGCCGCCCCATCTCATGCCCTGGGGCCTGGCACGTATAGTGTGCATGGTAGAAGGAGTCCCCACATCACAGGGGCATTTGGTAACTTGCCCAAGGTCACAAAAATATCAAGTGGGAGAAGCCAGGGAGGGATCTGCGTTGTTTCCTCCACTTCACCACCTCCTCTGCCCGTATCATGCAGCCCAGCCAGCAGCTCATGGCCAGGACCCTGACCCTCCCCTCCCCCTTACCATCCCCTGTCCCTCCCCCAGGCCCCATCCCATCCATCCCTGACTCTAGCCTTATCCCCTTTCCTAGCAGGGTCTGTCCTGCCAGTCTGGGGAGGACCCAGCAGCAGGGCATATCAGCAGGGCCTGACCAGTGTGGGGAAAGGAAGGAGCTGACCCTGCACAGGGACTGGGAGTCCCCGGCTAGGCTGTACCTGGAGCTGCAGGCTCTTCCTCTGGACTGGGGCACCCGCCTGATGCCTGCTGCTGCCTCCAGGGAAAGGGAGGGGTAGTGGGAAGGATGCTCTTAAAGGGGAAGGCCAGCCTCTCTCCATCTGCCTCCCCTGGGAGACCCAAAGCCAGCCAGAGAGCAGCTGGTACCCAGAGGCTGGGCGGGAGCTGCTTCCTGACAACAGCAGCTCGCTGGGGAATGGGGATGGGGGCGAGCCTGGTCTTTGTCCCTCCTCCACTCTCCCCGCGGTTTGAGATGGGGGCTTCAGGAGTGAGAGTCATAAGGTGGGGGACAGAGCAAGGGGAGGAGGAGAGGCTACTGTGAGCATCAGAAGCCAGGTCCCGGGTCTTTCTCTATCACAGCACCAATAGGTAAAAATCATGATAGTCCGAGGAGACCTTCTCTCCTTTTTATTTTCCTATACCCTGTCAGAGGCACACAGCCCTGTGATGAACTTAGACCACTGATTTGAAACAAACCACAGGTGCAGTTTGTGCTTGGTGTGCATGCAAATATGTACATACTGGAGACTGTGCCTGAAAATGCACGTGTGCACAAGAGTATAGGCCACGGTGGAAATGGTACACTGGGGGAGAAGCCAGAGGTGAGTAACAGTTTCCAGCACACGAAGGTCCGTGCTCGTCTTCAACTGCCGTCTGCGGGAGACTCAGTGCTGGCCTTCCCGTGCCAGTGACATGCCCAGCCCGGGTGCAGAGGCAGCTCATAAATAACTGGTGTGTCCCACGGAGCCATCGCCATTGTCATCGCCTGGACAATCACAGCACACAGCATTTGAGGAGGGCAGAGAACTCCAGAAGTGGGAGGGCCTGGGCTCCCACTGTTCAGGCTGGGCCTGGGGTGCAGGCTGCTGAGATGAGAAGTGGGTGCAGACGACTTAGCAGGGCAGGAGTCTTGTGGTATAGGGCTGTGAATCCAGCACAGCATGGGTGACAAGGCCACTTTCAAAGCCTGCAGGCTCATAGGGTGATCCTGGGTCTGTGAGTGTCAGGGGGACGTGAGGCGGCTGGAGATGTCCCAGAAGAAAGGGAGAGCCAATGGGCGCCCTACACCCTAGAGTCCAGGCTGGGGAGCAGCCCCTTGGTCTGAAAACAAACAGCACACACACATCTGTTTAGCCCAAGGATGTCCCACTGGGAACAGTCTCCCAATGACCCTCCATGTTTAGGGTCACCGAGTGGTGAAGGGAGGTGGCATGGAGAGGCCAGGTTGTGTCCTGGCTGGGAGATGGGACTTCCCCCAGACCACAGGCAATGTGAGCTGGAAGATGGAGCCAGCAGTGCCTAAGGCCACCTGCAGGACGTCCCCCTGGGATGTCCCCCAGGTTCTCGGACTCAGGACTCTGGCCTGAGTTCTCCTCACCTGCATCATCCAATTCTTCCCCTCCCTCCCCTCCTCTTCCACATGCATTGGCCTCATTCCTTGCCTGTCCTACAGCATCAGCTCCTCCAGTCTTCTCCCTGACAGCCCATTCCACTCAACCTGTCCTTCCGCAGCCACTGTAGAGGGGCCCAGCTACTCTGCAAAGGTGACCAAGCCCACCCCAGTGTCCCTGCTAAGTCCTCCCAGGGTTCTGTCCCCAGCGTCATGCCTGGAGACTCCTCAGGCCAGCACCTGATGGGGCCTCCCCATGGCTCCTACCACCTCCTGCCCTCTTCCCTTCTACATCCCCACTGCCAGCTCCCAGGGGCCCTGTGGCTGTTCCTGGGGTCACGGGGCAAGATTCTGTTCCAGGACACGCCGAGCTGCCCTGTGGCCCACTGCATTCACATGAGCAGTTTCCTCAGCCTGGACCTCTAATTCACCCCCACCATGCTGCCTGGCAATCCCCGCTTCACCTCCGCCTTCCCTGGGGAGACCTCGGGGATTTGCCTCTGCTTTCAGCACCCTGTGTGCTGTCACCTCCATGGCAGTGCTTATCACATGTGTTAGGTGACTGCCGATGTGCTGTCCCTCTCTGCCCAGCACCCAACCCCAGCCCCGTATTCCCTCCAGGACAGGTTCCATGCCTTTCATCATTCCCCCACTGACCTGGGGGACATTGCCTGCCGGGCTAGATTCTGTGGCTATGCACAGTGCCCGGGCCCAGGGCTGGGCAGTGAGTCCTTCCTGGGGCTGGAGCATCAGGGGAGGGTGATCCCTGGGATGGGAATGTGGAGGCATAGGCTCCACAACTGTAGGGACCAGCCCAGGGCTCCCCTTCTCTGGAACGCACAGGGAGCGGCCTTGAGGAAGGAAGGCAGAGAGGTGTCTTTGGTCCTGGGCTTGCTGGGGAAGCCCGAGAGAGTCCAGGAGCTGTTGTGTGGGTGTGAGTGGGGGGCAGGGTGGGGAGCTGTCAGCCAAGGGGGAAGGGCAGCCTTGGGTCCTGTGCACATGGCATTTCCAGCGTTCCAGAGTATGGCCTTCTCTAATCGCCATCGACATTCCGTTCCATAGGCACTTGGGCTGACAGCTGGCCTTCTTTTAATAGCCACAAGTATTCTGGGTGACAGCCTAATCTCAGGGCATTCAGAGCAAGCACATACACAGCTTGCAACACCCCCCACCCCCAGGTATGTCCAGCCTCCAATCACACAGAGAGGTACACACCACCCACACTTGGTCACACTCACGGCTCAGAGCAGACACATTGGGGCACACTCAGTCCCATGCCGTATGGTGTCACATTGACGGAAAGCATGTGCTGGCAGGAGTCACACTTCACTGGCTGCACGTCACATACCATCATGGTCACACACACTTACACACGTGCCGTACATTCATCATAGCACGGCATGGCCACCACCAGCTGCTACGTATGTGCATCATCATGGTCGGACACTCTCAGGTGCAATCACAGACCACACTCAGGCCTGCTTGGAGCGTCTTAGAGTCACAGAGACACCCCCACCCACAATCCCCCCAGGCAGGCAAGGGAAACCTGGGAGGTGCTGGGAGGAGGTGATTCCCAGAGGCCATTGGGCCTGCCCATAAGAACCAGCCTCTCTTACTTGGCCACTCCCTGGGCTACATTCCCCTTGTCCCCACCCTTTACAGATTGGCAGGTGCCGGGCCCAATCACCTTCTGGGGAGCCTCTGCTTCCCATCCCTGGGGCCTAGGAGGGGACTTGGCTTCCATGTTCTCCAGGCTCTGACCACAGGGGGACCATCCACTCATTTGCTGGGCATCTCCCCACACAGCTGCTGCCTCCGTGTCCATCCAGCCCTGGGGGAGTGGGGAGAGTCACTGTGAGGTAAGAAGGACTTTCTGCAGTCTTGCTCCTGCCCCCTCCCCCACCAGGCCTTTCTCTCTCCTCCCCACAGGTATTCATTGGGGGTGAGGCCCACGACCCTGTATGCAGGACTGCTGGTCACCAAATCCCTGCAAACTGTGAGTGCACGTGCTAGGGCATGTGTGTGTGCTCCTATGCCTTCTTAGGCATGTGGGGTGACGTGACTTCGTGAGGGTCTAGGCCTCTGTTAGCAGATAAGATTCACTCTTTGATGTTGTTCACTGCAGCGGTTCAGGGAAGGGACCTCTGACAGCTCCTCCCTCAGCCCTTCAACTGAGATCCCCAGTGGAGGGTCTTGGTGAGGCCCAGAGTGGGCCCTGTATGTACAGTGATGGAGGAGCCTGAGTGTGGCTGGGGACAGGAGCCCACAGCACAGGGAGCTGTCCTAGGGACATCAGGGGGCATGGCAGCTCCAGGCCCCAAGATGGGGCTGGCAGGCTGGTAGCTCTCAGGGCCAACAACAACTGAGGGGTCAGCACCCACCTATGGGTACCCTCGCCAGCCTTGGATGTAGAAACAACGGTTTTCCCTTTCAGAGGAGGACACAGAAGTTCAGAGAGGGTGAGTGACCTGCCCAAGCTCACACAATGAGGACGTGGTAGAGCTGAGGTTTGAATCCAGGTCCCCTGGCTCCAGGGCCAGTGCTCCTTCTGCTGTATCCTGTGGGCTCTTCAAGGCTCCCAGAAAGAGGGTGCTTAATGCTGAGAGCAAAGGGACTTGAGCTAGCTCCTGCCTGTCTCTCCAGAGGCCCATCGAGGGCCACAAATGCTAGTCTTTTCCATTTGTGGTCTAGGTCTCTGGGATAGTGCCAGCATGGAGAGATGGCCTGCAGTTGGAGGACCCCTTTTCAGTCCTGGCCTTGCTGCTGGGCAACCTTAGGCCAACCCGTCGCCTTTCTGGCCCCAGTGCCCCTGCCTGTCAGGGTGATGATGCACAGGAAGGCCATGGGGAGATTGTGAGAAGCTCTTCCTGCCAGTGTCCCAGGGTCCTGAGGGTCCCCGAGTCTCAGAGGCAGCCCCACCTAGAGGCCTGAGGCTGGCCTGGTTGAGGAAAGGATGGCGTGCCACCAGCCAGTGAGGGCCCAGCATCCTTACCACTTCACTCTCAGAGCCTAGGGACGCTTGGCGCCTTCGTCCAGAGATCCAGCTGAGGTCCGAGCCCTGGCTGCTCAGTGTGGAGCGGTGGGTGGAGCGGTAGCTGGTGTATGGGCGAGTGCGCTGGCCTGACACGCCCAGCAGCACCCCCAGGCAGGGCAGATGCTGGGCGATGGCCATTCTGCAGGGACGGCACAGCTGGTTAGGGGGACGGAGAGACAGACACGAGGGGGATGCGGATGGATGGACAGATCAATATAGGACTAATGGGGGTGGACAGAAAGCCACAGGGGAAATAGGGAGGTTCAGACATTGGGCTTATGAGGAGAGACAGACAGACAATGGGGTGATGGGAATGGACAGAAAGACACTGGGAGTTACAGGAAGTGATGAGGAAGGACAGACAGATGCTGGGGTGAAAGAGAATGACAGGCTCACAGGGACAGGGATGGACAGACAGACGCTGGGGCCATGGACATGGAGAGAGAGACTTAGGGGGGCAGGTTCAGCCAGGTGGTCGGTTCCAGCCCTCAAGAGGCTGGCCCAAGCCACATCTCTGCAAATGAGAGACCTTGGATGCTCCTGAACAGCCTCTGAGCTGGACAGGCTGAGACCTGAAGCTGGCCTCAGCAGGGCGGTGAGTGACTGACACCACCAGGCAAAAGGAAGCACTGAATGTCCCCGCATGCAGGAGGCCAGCAGTGCTGGGATTCTGTCAGCAGAGAGCGCTGGGCCAGAACCGCCCCCTAGGCCTCAGCTGGGGCCTTTGAAGTGGAGCCGCTGAGCTCTCCCTGCTGTGGCCTCTCCAGGATGTTGCTGTCTGGGGGCTTCTCTTTGCAGGGGACAGCACTGCTGATCAGCCATCCTGGCTGCCTTTTGGCCTCAGCTCCGAAAATCCCATAGTTAGGATTGGAGACTGCCCAGGGAGCCCTGATGTCCCTCCAACTGAGCCCCCAGGAATCTGGGGCACCAGAGGGGGTCGTAGCAGCTCTAGACCCCACCCAGTGTCACTGACTGCTCCCAGCTGCTTGGAGGCCCCCATTCAATGCATATACAAGAGACAGGAAAGATGGCCAGCCTCTTCCCCAATTTGCAGGCTCAGGCCCTCTATGCCCATGAGGGTGGGCCTGGAGGCTTGGGGCTGGGGCCTGGAGGAGAGCCGCACCTGTACTTGGGGTGGATGATGGCGTAAATGATGGGGTTGTGGATGGCAGAGGCCTTGGCGATGACGGCTGGCACCGAGTTCATGTAGGGTGTCAGCATATGCGCATACCTAGGACAGAGAAGCTGTATCCCGCCAGCTGGCCCTCCCTAAAGACTCCACAGCCCACCTGCCTTCTCAGGAACCTTCTTCCTCTAGACCAAGCCCCTATGAGGGCATGGCCCAGCCTGGCCCAGCCCAAACCAGCACAACCAAGTCAGTCCCGTGGGAGGGACTGCAATGCCAGGGAGAATTCTGATCTGAGGTGAGTGGGAGCCTGGGAAGCAGGGAGGGGCTGGGAGGAAGATGTGCCAGGTTGGGGGCTTTCACCAGGTCTCACTGTTCCTTGGAGCCTCTGCTGCAGGCAATAAACCCTCCCCACCCCCAATGACCCTGGCCCTCTGCCCGGCTCTTCCCACACCCTACCCCAACCCTGGCCCTCTGCCCCGCTCTTCCCACACCCTACCCCAACCCTGATGCCCACTGCTCCTCCGCCTCTCTTACAGTAACTTCACAGGAGGGCCCAACAGGGGACCAGTCTGTTCCTGTACAAGAAGTACCCAAACACTTCCAAGGATTAATAGCTCTCACTGTCTCAAAAGTGCTTCTGAATTCTAGCCTATGTCTGTGCTGCCACAGACATCCAAGTTGCCAGACTGTAGCCACAAAGGACTAGAGGACAGGAGGTGAGCAGCACCTACAGGCCAGGTGAAGAGGGAACCAGAACCTCTGAGAGAGCTGTGAGTTCCCAAGGGGTCCAGCAGGACCTGGCAGTCCCCACAGACCCTCAGGGCAAATCCAGTGTAGTCCAGAGGTCCCCCGCATGTGTCCTCGTGCCTCTAGGAACTAGGCAGACCTGGCTGGGATGGGGGAACTCACACCAGGGGGGAGCACGAGGCTGTGATGCTGGACTTAGGGTGTGAGGATGGCTGGTGTAGGCTTGGGTTGGGGAGGGAGAGGCTGTCCCAGGGTTCCCCCCTCACCCCTTCAACCCCTGCCCCAGCCCTTAGCCACTGCCCACCCGGCAAAGGCCACCAGGGCCACCACGGAGTAGGGGGCCCAGGAGAGCACGAAGAGAAGGATGACCAGCAGCACAATCTTGGCCATCTTCCACTCGCTCTGCAGCCGCTGCCGCTGCCGGGGGCACTCACTGCCGCCCTCGCAGGCCCGGAAAGTCTGGAGAGCCCTAGGAAGGGTGCAGAGTCTGGGTCTGACCCCACTCAGGTTGCAATGAGGGTCAGGAAGCCTCCCTGAACCACCCCTGGGGGCACTCGGGAGGGGACCATGCCCTCGAGTGCAGGCAGCCCTGATTCCCAGAAAGTTCTCCATTACATCCAGCCTAAGCTGCTTCTTGTGGTTCCACCTGTGGTGTCTTCTCTGCCCCCTAAACCCCCTGACCGAGCTAAAGGCTCCCTCCTCAGAAGACCCTGGTCTCTGGGCTCCCACCCCATAAGCATGTGCTCAGCTTGTCTTTGCTTATCTGGAGCTGGAGGGTCCAGGGGGCGTGGGTGCAAATGTGAGCTTCGGGTGGGACAGAGGTGGCCCTGGTTAAGGGGTACAGCCCCCCTCCCATCAGCCCCTCCTCTACACTCAGCTCTTACTGGCCTGTCTCGCGGATGGCCCTGAAGATGAAGATGTAGCAGTAGATGATGACAAGCAGGGGGAGGAAGAACACGAAGCAGATGAGCAGCATGGTGTAGGCACGGACCGACGGTGTGAAGCTCATGTAGTCCCAGGAGCAGGAGGTCATCAGCCCCTCGGGCACATAGGCGCCTGGGAGCCAGGGGCAGGCACTCAGGCTTTGGGGCTTTGGATGTGGGGTCTGGGATCCCAGAACACTGGCCCCAGCCCCAGCCCTGCCCAGTGCAGCAAGGAAGCCAGGACACGTGAAAGGAAGTTTTCCAAGCTGGTTCTGGCAGGGGCACCAGTTCAGGAGACAGCTGGCAAAGCTCACTGCTGCCCATTCTTGCCAGTTCGGAGCAGAGACCTCAGCAGAGCCCCAGGGTTCTACTCCCCCAGGGTTCAGCCAGCTTCCTGGTCCTGCCCCAGAAGGGCGGGTGCCTTGCTGCTAACCCACTACCTGCCTCACACCCCAACCCCTGCCTGTCGGGCTTGCTGTAAATTCAGCACCATATGCACGTGTCACTTCCTGCCTCTGAATACGTGGTCTTCCCCTCTGTATTTAGGGATGGGAGCATCCTTTGGTTGCTCAGGGTGCAGCCTCAGTTTCCCCTGCTGCTTGTCATGCCTCTTGAATGTCCATCTGCCTTGAGGCTCAGGCAGTCCCTTGGCCCTTCCTGCCAGCTGATCACCCCAAGTCCACCTACTTGCCCATTGAATGTGCCCCTCCCAGCCTGTCTCCCCCACCACCCCAATTCCTCCAGCCCACTTACTCCAGCCAAAGAAGGGCGGCAGACTCCAGGCCAGGGCGTACAGCCAGACGCCCAGCAGGACAAATGCTGCCCACCTCTTGGACACCACCCCGACAGTGGCCAGTGGGCGTGTGATCACCAGGTAGCGGTCCAGGGCGATTGCCGTCAGGGTAATCATGGAGGTGATGCCGAAGAGAGCCCCACAGAAGGCATAGAACTCACAGCCTGTGGGCACAGCTCCCTGACCTCAGTCCTTGGCAGGGAGCCCACTGGCTACCAGGACAGGGAGGGTCTGGGGACGGTGTGTACTTGGCTCCTTCCCCACCTCTTAAGAAAAGCAGCCCTAAGTCCCTCTCCGCCATCTGGCAGAGGCTAGCAGAGGCCTCAGGACTGGAACCTGAGTCTTCCCTCCTGCTCACTCATGGGATTGAGGGCAGCCACCCTCTCTGCCTGGGAAGAGGACATCACCTCCTCATGGGGGCCCCCTCCACTGTGGACAGCCCCTGTCACAACCCTCCTCCACCCTCCAGCAAAAGGGAGTCCCAAGTGTCTACCTGCCTTCCCAAAGAGCCACTGCTTATAGAGGCTGCTGGCGAAGAAGACGGGAGCCTGGGTGAAGGACATGAGGAAGTCGCTGACCGCGAGGTTGATGATGAACATGTTGGCAGGTGTCCTAAGGCCTCTGCTCCTGTGGGCGGGGGGGGCGGGGGCTGTCAGGAGGTGCTTCTGCTGAGGAGCTCCCCTCAACTCTGTGTGCACACGCACATGCACATGTATGCATGCACACAAGCGCAAGCTGCTGGGCCACAGGCCCAGCCCGCTGCCCAGCCGGTACCGGCCAAACAGCCCTGGGGCCCAGCAGTGTGGGCCGAGAAGTGAGACCCCCTCAGGGCAGCAACTCTTGCC
Organism: Tapirus indicus; assembly: GCA_031878705.1. Lineage (NCBI taxonomy): Eukaryota > Metazoa > Chordata > Mammalia > Perissodactyla > Tapiridae > Tapirus > Tapirus indicus. The sequence continues at coordinate 82,340,621 of CM062921.1, forward strand.
GTGTGCTCTGAGGGCAGCTCCCTCGGAACAGAGCAGAGATCAGCATCTCTCCCAGAGTTGCCGGACAGCCCCGCAGAAGCTGGTGTTGGGACAAGTCTGAATCTCACGCCCTGGATTCCCTCTTCGTGACCAACACTTCCTCCTTGGACACGCCCTTCATTTCTCTGAGTCCCTCCAGGCCAAGTTCTCCCGAGTGGTTTCTCCCTAGGCTCCTCCTCTGTGCCCAGACTGTGCCTCCCCACAAGCTTCTCATGCCTCCTTCCTCCTCCTTGTCCCCCTTCTTCCGGTGTCTCTGCAGTCCTCGCCCTCATCTGTCGTCCATCTTCATTTCTCCCCCCCCGCCATTTTCCAGATAAGAACACTCAGCCTCCCACTTGTGAAGTGGCTTGCTTCAGATCACAGGACGCAGTAGGTGGCACAGCCAGGACTCAAACGCTTACTTGCTTGGCACTGCACATCCACGAACTTACTTAATCATCACATTGACTCCATGAAGTAAATCACAACTCCATTTTGCAGACAAGAAAAGTGGACTCAAAGAGGGTAAATGACTTGCCCAAAGTCATTTCAGCTAATGGGTGTTAGACCCAGGGGTTCACTCCTCCACCTGCGTGTCCAGCCATTTGGCCTGCAGATGGGGCAGGTGGGGAAGAAAGCCGGGGGTGGTCACCGAGGGGCTTGACTCAGAACCCCTGGTGCCAGGGCTGCTCTTCAAGGCAGAGGGAGGATGCTTGCTGGGGCTGGTGATGGTGAAGGTGAGCCGATAGCAGGGCAGAATGGGCCGAGACCTGTGTGTTGTAGGGACACACGTCCTACACAAAGGGTGTCCCTGAGACCCAATTGGCATGTGCCCTGGACTACTTTTTGGCGCCTTCCTTTGGCTTGATGATCAAGGCCTGGCCCTGAGACCACTGAGGGCTTAGCCCTGCCTCCCCCCCCCAGCCTCAACAGTGCTCTGGCAGAGCTGGCACCAGCATTCCTGCCATGTGTTCTGCCCTGTCTCTGCATGACTGGCCACCCTCAATGCCCAGGCCCCAGCCCCACCAACTGGGCACCTGCAGAAGGTATAGATGACTGTCAGATTGCCCAGCATCCCTGTGAGCCCCACCAGCAGGATCACTGTGCCCATAGTGTAGTGGGCATGGTCCGGAACGTCGACCGTGGGGAAGGGGACCCAGGCACTAGCGTGAGCCCCCGCTGCCTGTGGAGAGACAGAGAAACAAGGGCATCACATTATCCTGTCACCTTCAAATGGCCCTGAGAAGAAAGGGTTAGGGCTCTCAGCATGGCAGGTGGGGAAACTGAGGCTCAGAGAGGCAAAGTCACTTGCCCACACAGCTAGCAAGTGGCTGAGCCGGGATGGAAACGTGGGTCTCCTGAAAGTTGAGCCCAAGCTCCTATGCCGTGGCACAGAGGCGTAAGGCTTCTAGAAGTGGGCTCCAATCACCTGTTGGAGGCTGGTGGAACAGATAGACACATGGCTGGCAAGCAGGGACATGGCTGGAGTGACTCTACCTTTCCTTGGGGAGAAGGCAGAGGCATCCCCTGGGTGGGTTCCTTGCTACTGTATGGGCCCTCTCCCAAGTGCCTGGGACAGTCAGCAGTGGTATTCCAGGCCCCTAGACTCAGGTGGTGGAGTGGGTGGACTCCCTCTCCTCAGGAGTCTCACTCACTCCTGAGCCTCTAAGAAGAGGTTGTGTCCCCTACATACAACTGGATGGGGCTAACCTTGATGCCTGGCATGAGAGAGAGACAAGAACTCCCATTAAAAAGAAAGCTTAGGAGCCAGCCCTGATGGCCTAGTGGTTAAAGTTAGTCATGCTCCGCTTCAGAGGCCCAGGTTTGGTTCCTGGTCACAGAACCACACCACTCGTCTGTCAGTAGCCATGCTCTGGTGGTGGCTCACATAGAAGAACTAGAAGGACTTACAGCTAGAATATACAACTATGTACTGGGGCTTTGGAGAGAAAAAAAAGAGAGAGAGAGGAAGATTGGCAACAGATGTTAGCCAAAAAAAAAAAAAAAAAAAGGGAGGTCATGAAACTATGAGGCTGCTACAAAGGGCTTTAAAGGCCCCTCACCCACAGCTTCTTTCCAGGGGGAAAGGGATTGGTTCAGTCTCTGTTGGGTCCTGGCCCTTAGAACTACCAGAGCCTTCCCATCCTGGCCAGGACCTAGGCCAGCATCCCAGGGTCCTGAGGGTACTCTCAGCCCTCCCCATATAACTGTGGGGTTGGTGGGATATGGCCCTCGGGCCCTGGCTAGGATGATGGAGGCAGCAGAAGGCACCCAATGCCTCACTCTGGGCTGGAGAAATTCAGAGGCCTAGGGTATGCCTTCCTCTCTGGAAGGCTCCGTGGGGCATCCAACCACCCTCAGAAAGGAGTGGATGTGGCCAAGGGCAGGCCCAGCCCCCTGTCTTTCAGCATTGGCCTTTCTGTTCCTCGAATGCTCTCCAAGGGGAAGGACATTGCCTACACTCTCCTCTCTTGGCCTCTTTGTGTAGGGCAGGTTCAGAGAGGTCCAGTAACATGCCCAAGCTCCCACAGCAGAGCTCAGGCCTTTTCTATCTCCCTGTCAAAGCCCCTCTGTGTTCCCAGGAGGGGGACTAGGGTGGGGGAGGGAAGGCTCTGTGTGTGCACACGCTCGTCCCAGGCTTACCGTGGGACTGACGAGCAGAGGTTGGCCCGGGCTGGAGGCACTGCTCCCGGAGCTGTCCCACCTGCTGGGTGAGGCTGGGGTGGCCGTGCAGCTGGGCTCCTGGGCCAGGCCCAGACGGACTCGTGGCTCCGAAGGAGGGTTCATCCTGAGGCGAAGTGGTCCTTTCTAGAGCCCACAGAGAAGTCAAGGGCTCAGGGAGCTCAGGATGTGCCTAGCCTCCCAAGTTTCCTCCATCCTCAGCACCCCTGCACGATCTGCCGGCTGCCTGCTCCTGCATCCAATGTGGACCCAGCCTGGAGCTGCTCTTGGGGCTGGTGGCTGCTCTGTGTCCAATGAAGCACAAAGGAGCGAGTGTCACAGCTATGGCGACTCACAGCCACAGGGTTTGTCCCCACCTTTAAGTAGTGGAGCTGGGAGTGCACATGCCCAGTGGCTCGGTGCCACTGGCTCCCTCAGACACAGGTCCCTGGGTGTCTGTCCACAGAAGGTCTGATGATGACGGCATGCATGTGTGAATGTGTGTGTGAGTGTGTGCATGTGCATGTGCGTATGAGAGTGTTCAGGGTGAATGTGTGTGTATGTGTGTATTTCAGGGGAGATTGTCGGGCTCAGGTCCCTGGACGTCAGGGAGAAGGCTTTGTCCTCCCCTCTGCTGAGGCTGTCTTTCTTCCCTGAGCTCATCAAGAACAGCCTCTGCCTCCCCCAAGAACCCCCAGGGCTGTCCAGTGGGCAGGTGACCCTGTGGAGCTCGCCTCACCCTTTCCACAGGGCATCCCATCCTCGTTTCTTGCCCACACGAGCCCATTGCATCTCCACCCTGCACCAAACCAAGGCTCGTCACCCATTTCACAGATGAAGAGGCTGAGAAGATGAGTCAGGATATCAGATAATCAGGGTAAGATCACATCACAAGGCATTTTTGTTTGTTGTTTTTTGATAATAAACTTTTTAATTGAAGTATAAAGATTGAAAAAAAAAACAACCCAAAACACAAAGCTGGGAGAGCCCTGGGAGCTCAGCCAGACCTGCATTCTGGCCGGAGATGAGTGAATGCCAGAGGTGGAGGGACCCCCCGGTCCTGTACCTTGCCCCCTCTTGGAGGAGGCTGCAGGAGCAGAAGCAAAGACTCCCAGAGCTGGAGAGAGTGGAAGCTGTACACACTTTCCAGGGGGTCCACTTGGCTTCCCGGAAGGGCCTCCAGGCTTCCCTACTTGGGAGCCAGTCTTGAGGCACAGTGCTGAGATCTGTGGAGCCCTGGAGTGGCAACAAATGCCGTCTCCTCTTCCAGGGGTCCCTTAGTCTTTACAAACAGCTCTAGAGCCCCAGATTGGGGTGGGGGGGGAGGGGTGGGAGCACCCACACTCAGAGAGAGAAGCTGCACTTCCCAACAGGCGCCAACTCTTGGCTCCCACGCGCTTCCTCCCGGGGCCTTCCATGTCAGGTCTTTGGCTCACAGAGGCTCACCTTGAGTGGTGGGTGAGGCTGAGGGGCTGGCTTCGCTTTCTCTCTGTAAAGCCCAGTGTGGACTTGCCAACTGCTGGCTTTCGAATATGAGGGTTTAACTATTGATCTCAGCTGGGAGCAATGCCCAGCTAACACCAAGTCCCGTTCCATATCCTACCCCACTTTCCAACCTGATAATTAAGAGAATGCAGGTGAAGTAGCTAGCACTGGGGGTCCCCAGGAGAAGTGTTTGTCAGGTGGACGACGAGGAGGGACCACACATCCAGGGTGCTCAAGGCCACAAAGCAACGCGTAAAGGCCCAAGGTCTTGAATCCCCCATGCCTGGGGCCTTCGAAGTCCATGGTCCGCTTTACCGTGTCTTTTCTTCATGGCTGACACACAGACTCCCTCAGGGGTGATGCTGGGATTTCCTCAGGGCCCGAGTCCCCACTACCTCCTCCTGTGCTGCGGCCCCTCTGGGGAGGGCCCTCCTCACCTCTGTACACCATATCGGCCCAGAGCCTGCCATCCAGGCTGAGCCAGGAGGGCCGTGCGGGCAGCCTCAGCCTCCAAGGACGGAGTGTTTAACTGTCCTCTGTGGCCACCGCTGCCCAAGCTGTCCTGGCTATAAGCCATGGGTCTGAGGTGGGGTGCCCCTGGACTTCCATCGCTCTTCTCGGACTAGGCAGCTCTTATTCTCCCAGGTGCCCAGCTGCGTCGCCGTCCCTGAGCCCCACTTCTACTCCCCACTCTGTCCCTTGCGTCTCTCTCCAAGCTTGGCCCAGAGTGGGGCCCAGCCTCTCGATGCCCGTCCTGGCTTCCCCATTGACAGTCCCGTGGGCCCTGCTCCACCCCTGAATCTCAGCACAGGGACCAACAGGGAAGGGTCCTCAAAGTCCTCACAGTTCCCACCCTGGCTAGTGCCCACTCCCTTGGAGATGGGCCTGGCATCACTTCCTCTCCCAGTGCCAGTTGCTGGTGGCAGGCTGACCCCAGCGCTCAGTGCTAGCCCCTGGCTCCCAGTGCTTCTGTGGCCCACGGATCCCTGAGCTGATAACAGGGCTGCCATACCCACACGCAACTCCTCTCTCCATGGTCTCCGTTTCTCTTGCCCCTCTTCTGACAGCTCACTCTTCACGCTGCAGCCCTAGAGGTGTTTGGTTCAGTCAGATAACCCCATGCTTGCCCATTTGATGGCTTCTGTTGCTCTTAAGACATAGACAAAGCCCTAATGTGGCGAGGGGGTGAAGGACAATACTACAATGTCACCCAGCGTATGGGGATAAGAAGTGGGTTTTGTTGGGGAAAGTAAACCACCAAGGGTCAGCAAGAAGGGGCATGCTGTTCCCCCTCCGTGTCTGTGTGCATGGGTCAGGGCATCACACAAGGGGGCTGTGTGCCAGTGTGGGGGCCTGCCCCCTGCTACTGACCCTTTTTAATGCATGCTCCAGAACAGCCTTGTTTTCAGGAATGAGCAGCCAAGCTCTGGTGCCAGGCAGTCTGGGGGTGGCTGCCAGCCAAGCAGGAGGTGTCTGAGAGCGCCAGCTGCCAGCACCTGGAGGCCTTCCTGGAGGTTGCATTCAGGCCGTGGGAGAAAGGGAGGCCTGACGCATGGGGAGGAGAGCTCAGGTGCAGACCCTCTTGCTGGGGGAGGAGGAGCCAGCTCGGTGCCTGGCGACCTGAGCTACTGGGCCCGCTCCGGGAGCGTCCTCACCGTGCTCCAGCAGGCTGGCCTCCTCTAGGGCCACAGAATACACAGTCCCTCTGTCACCCAGCCTTGCTCATGCACTGCTCCTGAAATTTTTCCCTGCCCCTTCTCTGGGTCTCAGCTCAAACACCCCTTCATCAAGGTGTCAAGGAAGCCAGCCTGAGGACCTGACTGTCCACAGCCTCCTGTCCACCCTTTGGAGCACTCACTGACGGGGTCATCTATGGTGATGTGTGGTTGTGTCATCTGAGTGTGTCTGCCTCCCTCCCTGGATCACAAACAGGCCTATTTGTTTCACCTTTGTGACCTAGAAGAGTGCCTGGCACATTGTTTCAGGAAAATAAAAATCTCCCTGGTCCTTGCTTCTCCAAGTGTGGTCCAAGGATCGACCACATCAGTGTCACCTGGAGCTTGTTAGAAACACTCCAGGCCGACTGAATCAGGTGAGCATCCACACTGTAATGGGAGAGGTGCTGGTCCAGACTCTTCAGAGGACTCAGGTCTGGTAACAGGTGGTGGTAGCCGATCTGAGGGGACACTGAGGCAACCCAGAGATGCACCGCCACGCTCAAGGCTGGAAAGACAGCAGGAGGAAGGGAGGTGCTGGGATTCCAGGGGCTGGGGCTGTCCAGTGGGGTGCTACAGAGAGAGGGTCCTCACAGGTGGGAGCCGGAGCCTCGGTGGGGACATGGCAGCTGGCAGAGGAGCCATGGTGAGCAGAGCGTGGGCATGAATTCCCACTGCTCTCCTGTCTTCTACAGATGCCTCCCAATGGCCAACCCTACCTGGAAGCCAGAGGTGGGGGGCTGGAGAGATACGGTTCCGTGGGACAGAGGGCAGAGCAGGGAAGGGTGGTGGAACACACACGTGCCATCCCTCCATCCCACCCCCCACCCACCCCTGTAGCCAGTAGACAGTGGGGGTCCCCCCCACCAACCGGCCTGCAGGTCAGCTCTCCCAGTTCACCTGTGGGTGTTTTTGCTCCTGGATATTCTCACCCCACCCCAGGGGCTGCTCATGGAGAGATGGCCCGAGCCCTGGGTTGCAGCGGTGCCAGCTCTCTGCCTGGCCAATCTCTGTGGTTCCCCTGGGCCGGCCCGAGCCACCCTTCTGCTCAACCTGGCCTGTGAATCTATGGGCAATCACACTCATTCCCCCCCGCCACCCACACCCAACCCGCTGCCTGTTCTTCACGCCTCGCTGGCATGTCTGGAAGTGGGAAAAGCTTTCTAGGCCCCTCACGCACAGGGGAGTACCAGCGGCATAGGAAGGGGGAGGCCCGAGAGCCTCTCTGGGGCGGCATGGAGGGCCTGGGTGTCTGTGCAGCAGGGAGGCCGGGGAGGCAGGGGTTTGACGTTTTATGTTCGATCAGGCGGGAGTAAGAAACAACTCAGCAATTGGCCCTCTGCAGACACGCAACCTGCACTTGTCGGGGGGCTGGAATCAACCAGCGTCAGGGACTCTGTCCGCAGGGCCGCAGTGCTGACCGCCAGAATTCCTGTCTTTTGCAGAGAAGTCCCGAAGACCCTTGTGAGAAAAGCTGATAGGAAAGCCAGGAGGACAGGACGCCCCGGACCCTGTGTTTCTGGACCTCGAGCCACAGCGCCAGCATCTGGGGACGGAGGTCTTCCAGCTCTGCGTCCTGGCCTCGCAGGCAGCCCTGTAATGCCAGTCCATCCTGTCCACTGCTGGGGATCAGTTTCCTCATCCCAGGGCTAGCAAGGGCTATCCGGTTACCCAGAGACTCCTGGAAAACTCCCAGGAGCTAGTGCCAGGGGAAGATTAAATGTCCCAATGAGCATATTCTTGCCGGCACTTGGCCAGCCGCTCACCTGGAACCTGCTGGGTTCCAGGCAAACCCTGTCGGGATAGGGCCCTCCTTCCCATGGCCTGAGGGAGGGGCCATAAATACAGAAACTCAGAAAATCCTTGCTTTTCTGCTGTCTCATGCCATAGAGCAACAGGCCTAGCTCTGCCCTTTTACCTGCCCTGGACCTCGAGGTGCCATCCATGCCCCCCGCCAGTACTCGCCTGCCCTTCAGGAGCCAGCCAAATGGCCCAGTGGTCCTGCTAATGTCCCCAGAGGCATCTGAGGGTCCTTTTGGTCCCTGTGGCCCACCTCTCTCTTTGTGGCTCCTCCTATCCTTACTCTCTATTCCTTGGTGCCCCTAGTGAGTTCCCTCCCGTGCAGCCTATGCTAGCCAAAGCAGGGCAGACAGGGGGAGTGCCGTGGAGCAGAGTCTACACAGCACTGTGGGACCCTTTCCTGTCCCCCCAGGAGCATCTATGGTGGCTTCTGGGCTTGGTAGCCCCTGGTACCCACATTCCTGGCCTGGGGTCCTGACCTGGGGCATTCAGAGCTGTCCCCTATGCTGGTCCTGCCTGGTCTGTTTGCCTTATCTCAGTGAGTCGAGCCCAGGGGGTGCCATGCATCCAGGTGCCGCACATTCATCCAACAACAGCGGTGTGCCACACCCTGGGCTGGCATCAGTCACAGCGGCTGCCCTGGGTGAGCTCTCCGTGTAATCAGGAGGGGCACAACACAGTCACCCCCTAGAAAGTGGCCTCTTTATCCCCTTTGTTGGAGGCTTCTGTTGAGGGAGTCTGGGCCAGTTAACAGGTGTGAGAGAGGAATTAGAAAACAGAAAGTTAAGGAGAACCGAAAGAACAAACTTAACTACACACCCTAGGGGGGTATGTGGGTGTAAAAAACCCATCAGGTGGGCAGTCCTGTATTTCACATGCCTTGGGCACAGCCGGCTGCCCACTGAAAGCGTGAACTTGCTACTGGATTTAAAAAATGAAATTCAGGGTGGGCGAAATGCGTGAAGGTGGTCAAAAGGTACAAACTTCCTGTTACAATATAAATAAGTCCTGGGCTTGTATACAGCATGGTGACTATAGTTGACAATACTATATGCAAAAGTATTGCATATTTAAAGTTGCTAAGAGACTAGATCTTAAAAGTTCTCATCACAAGAAAAAATTCTGTAACTATGTGTGGTGAATGATACTAACTAGACTTCTTATGGTGATCATTTTGCAATATACACAAATATCGACTCATTATGTTGTACAGCTGAAACTAATATAATGTTATATGCCAATTATATCTCAATAAAATAAAATGTGAAATTCATTCCTTAGAGTCTTTGACATTTCCTAGTTGGCACATGGATTGCTCTGGGCACACAGAGAGAGGCTCGATCTACCCTAGGGATTATGTACTTTTTTTGACCTTTTGGTGACATGGTGGAACAGCAGGAGAAGCAATTTTCTTCCTCAAAATGTTTTATCTTATCTTAAGCAAGTTCCTGAGCTGTTCCCTATGAAGTGGGGCATTGTCTGAGGGAGAGAGGAAGGAAGGAAGGCACCCACTTTGATTTATGACAACCCAGAGCAATTTCTGATGGCTCAGAGAGAGCCGGTACAGAAGACAAATGGGGCAAGGTGGAGATCTCCATGAAACCCAGAGATGTTCTCAGTGAAGAGCGATTCTGGCGTATATGTGTGTGTCCGGGTCTATTCCCAGTGACTGCCCCACAAGCCCTGGTTTATCTGCCCATTGCATGAGTGGCATTGGAAGATTTCTGAATGAAAGCCCTGCATTTGAATTGGCTTTGCCTTTTGATGTGACTGTAGACATGTCAGCTTTGCAGGCCGAATCCCAAAGCTGTAAACACTGTGGGTTCCCTCACACCAGCACAGCAGGTCTGGCATTCCAGCTTTGCCCCAGCTGCTGCAAGGATCTGGGAAGTGACCAGGACCTTGCATCTCTGAGACTCACTTTCCTCACCGGGAGAACGAGGGTCCTAAAGCCTGCTTCCTTCATAAGACAGTGTGTAGAGCGCTCTAACGTGCTTCCCCCAACATGGGGCCCCAGGCTTGCAGGGGCTGCTGAAGCAGGAGAGGCGATGTCCTGGCCTCCCCTGGGGCTGCAATGTTTGTACAGCATGAATGCCTGCACCATCCCCGAGGACACTGGGGTCAGCCAGGCCTGTACCACTGTGGGGAGACATGTGATCTTGGGTGACCCTTGCCCTCTGAGGCTCCTTCATTAGCTATAAAATGGAGATAGCAATGGCAGCCTCATTGGGCACAATGCTTTAATTTGACAAGAGATGTGAATCACCCCGCACGGTGCCTGGAACACAGCGGGCTTCTTTTTCACCTGGTTGCTGAGGGCTTGAGGTGGGTAATAGGGCTCCCCTTCTCCCTCTGGGGCCCAGGCAGCTCTTGTCACTGCCTACTTTGTAGCAGAAGGAGCCCCTCCCCAAGCCCTCTGGGAGGGGACAGATGGGCAGTGGGAGATGAGGTAGGTGTGGGGGCCACAGCCCTTTTCCCAGAGAGAAGTGAGCTGCTGTGGACAAGAGCTCTTGGCCAGGCCCCACAGCATGCAGAGGGCCCACAGCGTCCAGAGGCCCAGCTTCCCCACCTTCAGGGGATGTGGGGTTGGTTATTGGCAGGGCAGTGGGTTGGTAGGAAAGGTGGAAGACCAGTTAACCCCTGGAGCTGCCGGCAGTTTCAGGCAGCCAAAGTCAAGGATGGTGATGGCCGGCATCCTCTGCCTTAGGGTTCTCAAACTCAGCAGAAAGCTGCAGGGCACCCCAGTCCTCTCTCCTGTCTTCCTTCCCAACTTGGGCCAGTGTAGGCTCCAGGCTGAGCTCCTGGTCGGCACACAGAAGTCCCTCTGCGAGCCCTCTGGGACCTCTCTCCTCTCTCTGCCTGCCCACTACTCTGTCCTATGCCTTCACATCAAGCCCCCAAGGCACGTTGGAGTCACCTGGGAGTTTAACAAATGATGGCCCTTGGAACCCACCCCCAGAGACTCTGATGTAGTTGGCCTGGGGTGTGTCCTAGGCACTGGGATTTTTTAAAACACTGCCTAACACAAAGTCATTGGTATTGACCCGCATCTTTATGCCAGTGCCTTCCATGCACACACCTGGACTCACAGGTGAGCCCTGCCCCACCCCTCCCACTCGCTCCAGGTCCTCTTAGCTCCCAGCTCCATCTGCTCTGCTCATTGCTGCTGCTTTGTAGGCTGTGCCTAGGAGCAAACTCTCCCACCTTCTCTGATCTGCAGCTGCTTGGGCCACGGTCTGGATTCAGGCCCCAGCCAGGCCTGTCTGAGTCCCTGAAACGTGGGGAAAGGGGTGGTGACAAGGGGGCTCAGGTACCTGGTGCTGAGAGGCAGAGGGGCAGAGGAGAGGAGCCTGGTGGCAAGGGCTGTGATGAGAAGAAGCTGTGAGGTATGGGGGCCAGGCAGAGGAGGCAGGGTTCTCAGCCCGGGGTCTGCGGGTGGAATTCAGGGCATCCCTGAACTCAGGGGAGACAAAAATGATCCTGTTGTTCGCACTAACTTCTAGCTGAAATTTAGCATTTTCCTTCATTATGAACCAATGGAAACCACTGCTACTTTTCTATGCCAGCAGAGTTGTTGCTGATAATGGCACAATATTGGTTTGGCTCATCACTACTTCAAAATGACGGCCCTGCGTAGACCCACCACCTGATCTTGTTGATTTGTTAAGAAGCACGCATGTTACCCCATCACAAATGTATTATTTAATATTTTAGTGACAACATTTCACTGTAATCGGTTTCCTTTGTGACCCTGTATATTATATTTTATGCATTGAAAACACTCCTGAAAAGGGCTCCAGAGCCAGAACAGGACTCCAGAGGGCTCCCCCCATGGAAACAGTTAGAATGTAGAGTAGAAGGTGAAGCAGGGGGTGGGCAGGGACCAGGAGGTGGGAACCATGATGGCGGGGGCTGGAGGTGGCCTCCCCTGGGCCCCTCGAGGGCTGCCTGGGAGTCTTAAGAACAGACCATTCTACTGGAAGACACCTGTCTGTGCTGGGCCCGGTTGTTGAGCTTTGCCTGGGTCTCCTGAGCCAGCCGAGCGAGCCCGATTCCAAGAAGAACTTCCCGGCCTCGAGGCCCCACCATCCGTCCCAACCCCTGAGCCCTGGCATCTGGCCGCAAGTCCTGCCTTCCCCTGTCCTCAGATAAACTGTGATTCCTTGCAGCCAGCAGAGCTGACCCACACTGTGAGGGCGGAGAGTCTGTGAGAGAAGTGGGCCACCCAGAGAAGAGGGGACCCCATTGTGTGGCAGCTGCCCCCGAGACAGAGTCTGAGCAGGTGAGCTGTGCTCGGGGCAGTGCCTCACTGGAGAGGCAGGAGGGGCCTTGGCTGCAGGTTGGGCCCAGGAAGCTGCTGGGGCTTCCAGGAGGTGGGACGGGCCAAGAGGTGGGAGCCAGGTGCAGGGCTGACTTCCAATCCTGGGGAGTCCCTCCCCGCCCCCATCATGTGACACAAAGGGAAGGGAGGCCCAGACTCATGCCCCATAGCACGGACCCCGAGCTGGGCTGCCCCTCTGCTCTTTTCACTCCGAGAGGCTGTGGTCTCCACCAGGAGCCTTGGCCTTTCCCTGATCATCTAAAAGCTTCTCAGAATCCTATTCTGAGAGCAAAACCTTCACAGCTTCTCCCCGGGGACCAAGGAGCGGAAAGCCTACAATTTCACACCAGTGTGGAAAGCAGCTGCTCCTGCGCCCTTGCCACACGTCATGGCTCCAGGGTTCTGCGTCTGCAGCTATGGGCAGGGGTAAGTGACCATGGGATGGGATTGAAGAGAGAAAGCACCCCTCTGCCCCACAAGTCCCTGAAGACAGGCTGGGATGAGGAATTCCCAGACTGGTTTTGCATTTTTATTTATGTGACTTAATTGATACCAGCACATCCTTTAAGAATGAAATTGTCTTGAAAGGCTTATACCAAAAATGGTCCCCTGTCCCATCCCTCCTTCTCCCCAGTTCTGCTTCCTGGAAGCAACCGTTTTCAACCCTTTAGGAGTTCTTCTGTTATTTATCTCTGTATTTATAAATAAAAGGCTTACGCTGCTGAATCTTGTTTAGAAGGATGTGGAAAGCAAAGCAGAAGTTAAGAGGCTTAAGGGTCCCCACATTCTAGAAAGAACATCACAGAGCTGCTCAAAGGCCCTCTAAGGCCACCTCAAAGGATCCCAAACTGGCCCTTGTCCCCACCCCAGCCAGCCCCAGTATTTGTGGGGAGTGAGCTTGCGTTCTTCCTCCCACCTCTACTTCTTCACAGGGATTTCTGGCTCTGCTACTTGTTGGGGAGCCCTGGATACCAGCTTTCCCAGAGAGCAGCCAAGTGGAGAAGAGGGCTGGTGGGGGAGGGAGGTACATCAGCATCCACTTGGCCTCCTGTTTTGGCTCAGTGCCCCCCCCCCGCTCCCCTTTGCCTGATGCCTCCAGTGCAGAGACCCCCTGATTTATCCATTTCAGGGAAGACCCTCCAGTCCACTGTGAGTGGGAGACAGCTGTGCAGAGTGGGGAGGATGCTGAGGGCTCTAAGCAGTGTCCTGCAATCCTCCTAGTTGGCCTCCCTGCTCCCTTCACCTCTTCCGAGGTTCCTAGAGCCGCTCACAGCACAGCCTCTGGCGGATCCTGCGGGACCGTGGATGTTCAGTGTTGTTCCCACTGCCAGTTTAGGACTTGGCTTTCGTGGGGCTACTGAGTCAGTTTCTACTCATCCACCTGCATCTAGGTTCCAGATTTTTGTTATTGCTTCCTCTGTTGTTCTCCTCATCTTTGAGGGTTTATGTCTGTAAAATGTCCATTAACTGTGACTTTAGTGGAAGTTTTGGAGAAAGAGCAAAATCAATTCTTGTGTTTCATCTGCCGTCTTTACCCAGAAATCCCAGTTTGGTTTTCGCCCTGAGGTACAATCTGAGGCTGTGCAGTGTACGTTCTGCCCCTTCTCTGTAGGCTGAGAGGTTGGGTGGGGGGTAGGAGCGGACAGAAGGCCCAGGGATGCTGAGCTGAGGCACTGCCTGTCTGCACTCTGCTCTCTCTTCTAAAAATGGTTAATTCATTAATCAGTAGGCTGGGTTTTTCTTATTTCTTTTCTAGTTCATTTGGTAGTTACAGGAGGAGAGAATATCTGTGAGGAAGTTTTCATTGACTGTTGAATCCCTGCCTTGGAAGCTCTCCATAAACATCTCTGTACATCAGTTTGGTCCTTCTTGAGGCTTACTTTCCGAAAGTGCCTGAAGCGGGATTCTGGGGTGTGGGCCTGGTCAGGGGTCTGGATCCCTGCTCTGAGGGCTGGCTTCCCACTTCACAGCCTGGTCCTTCCACACAGCACAGCCACCCTGCATGCAGCCGCACCCTGGAAGGCGCTGAATCAAAAAGCCCCAATTAGAACAAAGTGCCTTAATTTGGGGACTTGAAATTAAAGTGTTATTTGATTTTACAGAACCCTGAGCCTAAAAACCTGAAAGATTTTTAAGCACCTTCAACTGACACGCCGCCCCCCAGCCTGCAATCCCAGGTCTAATTGAAAAGCGCACTCAGAGCTTCAGACCCTGCTCCCCCGCAGCCCGGCCCTCAGCTAGAGTTTGCTGGTATTCAGCTTTCTGATCTTCAGACTTGTTGCACAGAAATGACGCTTCCCCATGAGGAAGAATCCAGGTCTGGGCACCCCTGAGAATTCTGTTTCCTACCTCATGGAAGAAAGCAGAGCTGTGTTTCTCTCCATCACAGGTTTGCTGCCCCTGCCCTTGGTTAGTGCCACCAGAGAGGCTAGGGGGCCTGGGTGTGAGGCCTCGGGCACCTCTGAGCCCCTCCTGGGTCCAGCACCTGCTGAAGTCTGCAGGGCTGGGGGCAGGGCTGGGCTTTGAAGAGGAAACTGGCATCAAGAGAGACAAAGTGTCCCTCAGAGCCAGGCCTCAGGTCCCCCTGAGAAGGGTGGAGGGCATGTGTGTGCCTCATGGAGGACCACAGCAGCAGGAGCAGGTCCCACCAAGGGACAGCCCCTCCCCCCCTTCTGCGTCCCCCTCTGCCCTGGTCTTGGCCTCAGCCGTCCCATGCTCAGAGCTGGCTCCTGACCAGACCATGCTCCAGTGCTGCGTTTGGGTGGGGCTGACCCTGGTGAGGCCTAGGAGAGTCTTCCTCCTTGAGGCCTTCCTTGAGCCTTCCTCCCTGTGTCCCTGTAGCTCTACAAGGTGAGGGACTATGGCTGGCACCCTGTAGGCCCTCCCCTACCCTGTCAGCCACTGGGTCCTGCCCCCTGCCCACCTGTGTAGAGCCCATGAGCAGGGGCACTCTTGGCCAGCTCTTGAGGGCTCACCCAGATGATGCTCTTGACACTTTTGATTCAGAATTCCTGGGTCTTCAAATTCAAGAACACTGAAATATCAGGGTGGGAAGGGCTCAGCCAGTCCTGGGAGTGGGGTGGGCAGAGGAGGGAAGGGAAAAGCAGCCAAAGGTGCCATTTCAGGCAAAGTCACAGCCTCTGCCTGATCCTGCTGGGGACTCTGGAGTACAAACTACCCTTGGGAGTTGATCAGCCTCTAGGCAAGGGAGCTGAGCTTTCCTTCACCAGCAGTTCTTGGCTACAGGCTACCCTGGAGGTCCATAAACACCAAGTACTTCCAGCTCACTCCAGAGTTCAAGGGATGGGAGACTCCCAGATGCCAGCCCTTAGAACGGGATGGGTGCATAGGCCTGGTGAATGGGGGCCACAGGATCTGGGCAGATCACCAAAAATGCATGCTTCATTGAGCAAGCAATTGGAATGAAATTCTCCAAAAGATGCATGGCGCTCCGTGAGGTGCTGAATCCGGGTGGGAAGGAAGGTCAGGAGTCATTACAGGTGGACTCTCAGCTTCTGTCCCACCTTCTGTGGCGATACGGAGAGTGTCTCCCCGCCAAAGGTTTCACATTCCAAATTTGTCATTTTCTCTTGAGTTCACCAGAGTGTCCTGTCCCCCAGTCTGTGTGGTCAAGCTGACCCACAGCTGCTAGAAGAGCCTTTGGCCAACGTCTTCTCAGATGACTGCTATGACCCGAGTACTCGCCCCGCCAGCCCCCCTGCCAGTCCACTCTAGTAGACTTTCTGGAAGGAGACGATCTGGCATGCAGAATTTCTAGTGACTCTAGCCACTGCTCCCTTTCTCCATGCTCACAAGTTTTAGAATTGACCAGCAATAGACGTAAAGTCCTGAGGCTTCTAGAATTTGCCTTTCCTGCTTTCTATGTAGTGGGATACTTGTCCTGCTCATCTCCCTTGGTGCCTCCCCCACCCCTGAGGGCTCTGGGGACAAGGACCACACCTGCTGTGGTCACCACTGCATCTGAAGGTCTCTCCTGGTGCCCAGCAAATGGGAGGAGGTGCTAAGTGACTGTGCGTTGAGCAGAACCGATGTCACAGGGAGACTTTTGTGAAACAAAGTGTGAAGAATGAGCTTTGTCTTACCGTGGATTCCCTGGAAAATAGAGTCTGAGGCAAAAGCTTAGATGCTAACACTTTCTGAAGGAGTGAATCCCAGGGAAGCAAGAGTGAGGCAGGAAAGATGGAGGGGAGGCAGAGGGAGGGCATGACTGAGCTGTCCACCACGCTGTAACAAGCACAGCGGTTGTTCGGCCACATAAGATGTCTTCAGATGCCAAGAAGTCTGCCTCGGAGGAGGAAGGGAGAAGAACTAGGCCACAAACTTCCACCTCCCAGTTGCTGTGTGTACTGGGTGGCCTTGCCAGGGGCCTCTCCACCCCTGCACTTGTGTGTGGTGCCCTCCAGGGCCCAGCAGAGCTGAATCCCTAGGCCATGGTGGCATGTCTTTGGCACCGGCTGCAGCATGTGGGGTAAACCAACCATTTGGCAGAAGCCAGCGATATTCCCTACCTGCCGTCCTGCAGCCCGCAGCTCTGCAGGCTGGCCCAGCAAACCCATAAGCATGCATAGGTGCCAGGTGGGTCTGCAGCTGCTTGCGTCTCAGTAGGAACAAGCTCCAGGACCGAAGGAAGAGTCACGCAGCATTGGGGGGGGGGCGGCGGGGGGTGATGCAGGAGGTGCTGCAGGGTCAGGTGGCTGGGTAGGCGGTGCACTAGGCAGACATGGTCTACACCACAGGCTGTGCCCAGCTCAGCAAACCCCCTCCAGTGAAGATCCAAACCTTCCCTGTGCCTCAAAGATGTGGTCATGCCAGGTGGCCCTCCACATGGAAGGGTCACCTCTAACATCAGGCAGACAACAATGACTGAGCAAATCCAGGTAGGTGCATGAACTAGGTCCAGCACGGGCATTTTCTCAGCAGCTGTAGCAGAAAAAGCCACCCTTCCATCAGAGCTGGGTATGTGGCCCACATGCACTCAGGTTCTGTAACCCCTGCTTCCCCTGGGGAGGTGTTGGGAAGCAGCAGGGGAGGACCTGAGACTGCAGAAGAGGGGGTGGGAGATCAGGAGGGAGAGGTGAGTGGCTGAGGGGAGGACAGTGTTAAGGAGTTGGAGCATACTGCCCAGAACCTTCCACGCCCAGAGGGCAAGACTGGGTATTATGGAGCCAAGACATTGCAGCTTGAGAGTGTGGCTCTCATGGTTTTGGCTGCCCTGACTCAAACTGGTTTCCAGAGTAAGTATCATTGGTGTGGTGGATTAAAGATGGCTCAAATCCTCTGGCACTCCTCCCACCCAGAGGCGAGATCTGTGTCCCCTCCCCTTGAATTTGGGCAGCCTTTGTGACTGCTTGAACCAGTAGACTGTGGTGGATGTTGTGCTGTATCAAATTCTGGGCTCAGGCTTTAAGAGACAGGAAGCTTCTACTTGGAACACTCTTGGAGTGCTCTGTGTGGGGAGCCCCAGCTGCCATGCAAGAAGTCTGATGAGGAGAAAAGCCACGTGCATCTGCATTAGTCAACAGGTCCAGCAGAGAACAGACTTCCATGCCCCCCTGCCAGGTGCCAAGCACATGAGGGAAGCTACCCTGGACCTTGTCATCGGCCAGCTGGATACCACTGAGTGACCTCAGTTCATGCACTGTGCACAGAAGAACCGCCCAGCAGAGCCCTGCCCCAATTCTTGACCCCCAAAACTGAGATCCAACAAAGTGGTTGCTGGTTGCAGCCTCTAGGTGACGGGGTAGCTTGTCACACAGGAGCAGACAGCCAGAACTGGAGGCCCAGTCTCAGCTCACCAGGCTCCCAGCTCTGCTTCTCTGCAGTTCCCTTCGCTCTGCCTGCCTCTACACTGGGCATCGTCTTAGGCTCAGACTAAAATGGCCACACTTACTGGTGAGTGACCCGAGCCTAGGTGATGCAAGCGTCACTTCCCGAAGTGACACCCCCAAGGAAGAAGAGGGATTTCGTCTTCTTAGGAAGGCCCTGAGTACTTGTCCGTTAAGATAGGGTCAAATGCCCATTCCTAAACCAATCGCTGGCAAGGAAAATGGTGTCATTATCACAACTGGTTTAGATCTGCACTATCTAATACGGTAGCCTCTAACCACATCTGATTATTTAAATTATAATTTAAATTAAACAAAATTAAAAATTCAGTCCCTCAGTTGCACCAGTCACATTTCAAGTGCTCAATAGCCACATGTGGCTAGTAGCTACTGTGTTGGACAGTGCATATCATAGAACATTTGCATCATTGCAGAAACTTATTTTATTTTTTACTTTTTTCATTTTTACTTTTTTGGTGAGGAAGACTAGCCCTGAGCTAACATCCATTGCCAATCCTCCTCTTTTTGCTGAGGAAGACTGGCCCTGGGCTAACATCCATGCCCGTCTTCCTTTACTTTACATGGGAGGCCATCACAGCATGGCTTGACAAGCAGTGCATCAGTCCACGCCTGGGATCCAAACCTGCAAACCCCAGGCCTCCAAAGCGGAGCATGCAAACTTAACCACTATGCCACCAGACCGGCCCCATTGCAGAAACTTCTATTGGACAGCACTGGTTTAGATGAAGGGAGTTGGGAGGATAAATTTTGAGAAGTCAAACACAATGGTCCCTACACTAGACAGGGGTCAAGGGATGGATAGGAGGAGGCAGTGGTTGTGTCTGTCCCCTCTCATTTCAGCAGCAAGTTATGTGTACAATTCCCTATAAACATCAAGACCTCCTGCACTCTTCCTAAGCCAGGACTCCGACAGCAAAAGACAAGAAAACTAAGGCCTAACAGCACTTATGAAGAACAAAGCAAGAATCCAAACTGAACCTAGCAGCACATTGAAAATTAATATACCATGACTAAGTATGGCTTCTACCAGAATTGCATGGATAGATACAATATTAGGAAATTGATTAGTATAACATACTTATATTGATTATTTAAAGGAAAAAAATCATATGACCATCTCCATGGATAATCAGTGGACATTTGATAAAACTTGACATTTGTTTTAGTTGTTCTCGAGTATGAGCTCTGACCCTACATGGGGGCTGGTCAGCAGCCTGTCTGCTTCGTATTCAGATGGCGAAGGCAGGATACTGGGGGGACACTGTGACGCTCTCAAAGAACCTGGAGATAATAGAAATAACATTGTCCCTCAAAAATGAAATGATAAGACTTCACACACCCAACTGTATGCATGGCCTCCCTGTAAGCAAGCCTGGACTTGTCGTGGTAATGTGGTTAAAGTCTTGGGGAGCCCCATCACTCCTCCTGGTGATTTGGGGTCTCCTTGGCAGGCAATGCTGGGGTGTGACCGTGATGGATGGAGAGAAACCTAGCCAGGCATCACGTGCCTGACTTGGGGACTGTCTGCCGGGACCATCAGCCCTGAGCTTCCCAAAGTGGCCACGGGGAGCTCAGAAGTCGAGTTCCTCAGCCCTCCTGGGACCAGGAATGGCCCAAGGTGGCTGGAGACCCTGGACTATCTCCTCTGGCCCTCTACAAGCCCTGTCAGTTTAACTTTAGTGTGTCTTACAGAGATGAACATGTTTTCTGTGTGCCATGCCAAGAGAACTGTTGGGAAGCCTGGTCTGGGTGACGGGACGCTGTTGTGGGACAGCATTCTTCCAGGGGACAGGAAGGCCAGTTTCCATTGAGCCTGATGGAGTAAAGCCAGTCACCTCTGGGAGGGTTACAGGTGCACTCTGCTGCGTTTGTCAAGACTGTGGCACCCTGGGAGCCCCTCAGCTGATAGCGCCCTGCCTCCTCTTGAAGACACCCAGCCCACCTGCCCCTGTGCATCAACATAGACCTGTTTCTTAGGGCAGCCACTGCGTGATGACCCCATCTCCCCCTTCCCCCCAGGCCTGATGACCAGCTGTATTCCTCACACCTCACTGCACTTCCCCATACCCAAGTTCCACCCAACCATCCTGGACTCTGTCCCTGACTCCTGACCATCCCCTGGAGACCACCAACTCAGCCCCCACTTGTCCTTAGTCTCTCCAGTCTCTGCCCTGGAAGCCAGAGCTGATAACAAAAGTTGAGCTGAGGAGATAAGACTAACACACCCCAAACAACCAGAGGCCACACCAGCCAGAAAGCTACAGAGTAGGGTGGCCCAAAGGGAGAGACCAGGGTGTCCTTCCTGGAGGAAGTCGGGCTGAAAGGAAATCGGCCTGTGTCTATCATTTAATGGAAAACACAAAGAAACACACAAAGATATTCTGGCCACTGATGAACGCAAGTACACTGTCAGGCCAGTCTGGAGCTCCTGGGATGGCCTTCTTCCCACCTCACCTGAGCAGGCCCCGGGCCACACACATGGATCCCTCCTTGGGCAGGTTACAGAACCCGGCTCATGCAGCTACTGCACATGTTCCTCGCTTCTGGCACCTTTCAAGCAGGTGCCAATCGGTAGGGCCGGAATCCGCGGCACCCACCGCCCGGGAATCCCCGCTCGGCATCCGCAGCCCTTAAAGCTGCCCGATGCCACCCCCGCAGGGCCCTCGTGACTCCGGAGAGCAGAGGGCGCTCATGGAGCAGATGCGGCGCTGGCGCGCGGAGCCGTCCGGGGCGTCCTCCAGGGACCCGGTGAGGGAGCACAGCCAGCGCGGGCCCGGGAGGCCTTCCCTGCCCGCAGTCAGAGAGCAGCCTTGGGGTGAGCCCCGGGACCGCCGCAGGGGCCTCATTGCAACCACAAGGCGCTGCAGAGGCCCCACCCCGGCCAGAGCCCCGCATCTCAGCGACCCCGGGGCCTCAGTGTCTGCAGCTGCGGGGAAACAAGGCGGGGCATGGCTTTGGGGCAGTGACAATCCCATTAGAGGCTTTGCTGCCTGAACCACTGCAGAAGAAGGCCCCTCACCCCCACCGCGTTCATTCCCATCCACACTTCTCCTTGGGGCGTACCATAGCATCTGACTGTATCTCCAGCCATAAAATTCAAACCTGCATAGCCTCGTTTCTCCTCCAGAAAATCCCTACATTTAATGCGGTAGAAACAAACTCGGTCGTAGTTTTTATAACCCAAGAAACTGATTGTGAAATGTCATCTACAGGGAGAAATACATGCAAATAGTGGAGAAATTTTTGGAAAAAAAAAAAAAAGAACAAGGAGAGGCCTATGTCTTGCCAGATATAAACAAAATATGTACCAGAAAATTACTGTAATAAAACACTGTGAGACAAGCGGAAGGATGAACAAATAGATCAATGGAATGGAAAGAACAGAGACCAGAAAACAGACCTACACAACTAGAAATTGATATGTGATGGGGCTACACTCTGGATAAAGGATAGATTCTTCAATAAGTGATGTTGTTAAACATTTAAGTAGGTGATTTTGATCCATTTTAAAAAAAGATGTTGCTTTCACAAAAATCTCAGAGCAAATCTTAGAGCAATGATTGGATAGTTTAAAAAAAATCAGCCATAACAAAACAGCAAAAACAATACAAACCAACCAAACAAGAAATTATGGGAGCATATTTTCATAACCTTACAGACTTTTCCCAAACATTTCAGGAAAAATAAAGCCACATAGGAAAAGATTGTCAGATTTGTCTACATAAAAATATAAATCTATGGAAAATGCAATAAAGTTAAAAGGCAAATGAAAAGCCAGGAAAAGCATTTATGACATGTATGATAGATAAGAAATTAATGTTATTAATGTTTAAGTCATATATGACAGACAAGAAATTAATATTATTACTATGTAAGTTCTAACAAAAACAAATGAACATCCCAATGTTTTGTCATCTGGACAAACACATGAAACAGCCAATTCACAAAAGAAATACAAATAGGCAGTAAGGATACAAAAAGCACGAAGCCTCACTTATAAACAAAGAAATGCACATCAAGAAAGCAATGAAAAGGCTTAAAACTCTTCAGGAGTTTCTGCTTCTGGTAAAGGTGGCTTTTATCTGACTGACTGTCCTGCTGATAATAATTATAAATTCTGGAAAAGATATTTTTCAAAACCAACTGTTTGAAGGCATTTGATGGCAACCAAAAGCAGGCAGAAACTGGAGAGGATATGGTCCTTGAAGGAAGGAAAGAACTTGGAGTGAGATGCCCATTGACTCAGCTTTTCTCTCCAAGGTCACTCCCCAGTCTCTGCAGTGCAGAACTGGGGTGGAGCAAGTGTGGATGGAGGCGGTGGGAACAGATCTCAAGAAGAAAGAGGTCAACATACTGGGCTGAGAAATCAGAGGTCAGGGTTCAGAGCAGCTGAAGTTGAGGGGGGAAATCCCAGAAAGAAGAGAGCAACAGAGGGAGAACGCCCAAATCTGTGTGCAAACTCCTCTCAAATCCCCAGCTGACTCCTAAACTGCACATGTACAGGGCAAGACTCCAAGGAATCCAGACGAAAGCAAGACCTAAATGGAAATTTCAACAGCTGTTTGGAGCTAGAGAAACGTGAGTTTGGAGCTCAAATGTTGTCAAGTTAGAAGAGCTTGGTAAACACTCTGGCTTTCCATTGAAACCCCAGAAGGGCCATGCCTTAAAAGTAAGGACCACTTCCTGGGAATAAGGACTACACCCTAGGATGATGGGCAAAATTGAAATAGGCCTGCTTTAAAAAATCTAAAATGAATCCTCCATAGGATCAAAATGATCTGCCTGTGACTTAACTTCCTCCAAGAACAAAACCTGACATTCGGAAGTGGAAGATAACAAAATTTAGGGTCTCTAAATTGTATCAATCACAATATTTAGAAGCCACTAAAAATTTGGTAGCCATGCTAAAAAGTAGAAAAATGTGACTCATAATATATGGGGAAATGGTCACTAGAAGCAGACCAACAGATGATACAGATGTTGGAATTAACAGACAAGGATTTTAAAGTAAGTGTTAAAAATATGGTAGAGAGCGTATGGAAAGGATAAATATAAAAAGCGAAGAGATGGGAATTCCAGGAGAGAAATGGAAATTCTAAAAAAGAAACTAAATGCAAATCTGAAAACTAAGCATAAACAATATCTGAAATAAAAAAATATATTGAAAGAGCCTAAAAGTAGATTGAACACTGCAGAAGAAAGGATTAAGGAACTTGAAGATAGTCAGTATAAAAATATCCTAACTGAAGAACAGAGAAAAAAAGATCAGGAGAAAAATGAACCGAGTTTTGGTGACTTGATATATTAAAGTTGCATATTGTAATCCTTAGAACAACTGCTAAAAATATAGTGCAAAGAGCTCTAGGTAAAATGCCAATACAGGAGATGAAATACAATACTAAAATAAAAAATGCTCAATTGACCTGATAGAAGCCAAGGGAGGTGATAGAAATAATAATTAGGACAAATGAAAAACAAATAGCAAGATGGAATACTTAAACTCAACCATGTGAAAAGTACACTAAGTGAAAGTTATTAAACTAAATTAACAGGGAGAGGGTGGGAGGTGGGGCGAGTGGGTGAAGCTGGTCAAAAGGTACAAACTTCCAGTTATAAAAGTAATAAGTTCTGAGGATATAATGTACAGTACAGTGACTATAGTTAATACTGTATTGTATACTTGAAAGTTGCTAAGAGAGTAGCTCTTAAAAGTTGTATCACAAGAAAAAATATTTGTAACTATGTGAGGTGACGGATATTAACTAAACATTATGGTGGTCACTTGGCAATATATACATATATCAAATCATTATGTCATATACCTTAAATTAATACAATGTTATATGTCAATTATATCTCAATAAAACTGGGGAAAAAATGAAAAAGCAGAGATTATCAGATTGGATAATAAAGCAAAACACAACCATCTGTTGTTTATACATAAGTCGAAAACAAAATGGAAAAGTGATACCTCTAAACATTAATCATAAGAAAACTGATATGGCTATGCTATTATCGGACAAACTAGAGTTCAAGGCAAAGAGTGCTGCCACAGATAAAGAGGGAAATTTCATTATCATTCTTAACTATTTGATTCCAATCTATTGCTTTATTTGCAATAGAATACCCACAGTTCTTTCTTCTCATCTTCATCTACCAATGTACTTAATTCCAGGTACCTTGAACCCATCAAGCTTGGTGGGAGAGTGTTATGGGATGAATTGTGCCACCTCCCCATCCATATGTTCAAATTCCAACCCTCAGGACCTCAGAATGTGAATATATTTGGAGATAGGGTCTTTAAAGAGGTAATTAAGGTTAAATGAGATCATTGGGGTGGACTCTAATCCACTACAACTGGTGTCCTCATAAGAAGAGGAGATTAGGACAGACACACAGAGAGGAAAGACCATGTGAAGACAAAGGGGGAAGATGGTCCATCTAAAGCCAAGGGGAGAGGCCTCAGAATGAAACCAACACTGCCAAAACCTTGATCTTCAACTTTTAGCCTCCAGAACTATGAGGAAAAAATTTCCTCTGTTTAAGCTGTTCAGTCTGTTGTACTTTGCCATGGTAGCCCTAGCAAATTAATATGGAGAACACACCTTCTCTTCTTCCTGAACCATTACATCGAATTGAAAGTGTTTACTGGTGACACCTAAATCCATCCAGATTTTAATGAAGGATGTGACAGGAATTCCCTTGATTTGATCCTTCCCTAATGGCCTAGTTCTAACAACCTTTTTTTGAAGAGCCTTCTTGATTCTATAGTTTACCTGAGAATGAGAAGCATTCGCCACTCCCAACCCTGTGAGTTCCTGAGTTTCTGTACTCTCTCTCCCTCCCTTCCTGCTTACAGTAAATCAGTCCATTATTTTCTGAGTACTTCTCTTTCTTGAAGTATCTTGTCGTCTGTAGCAGGCACTGACAAACACATGCTATTAACATTTTGTTTTCTAGTCTCCCTCTCCTGGAGCTACATTATCTAGGTTCATTATCTACTGCCCAAGTTATTGTAGGTGAAGGTTTTGTAAAATGTACCCATGTAAATCAGCTTCCAAAGTCAACTTTCTTGCCTTATCAGTTGACCCCTAAGTCAATGCCACAAAAGTCAGATTTTTGTTAAGACACTCTCCATCTCTCAGCATCAATTTCTGTATCACTCAAAGTATGCTAGATTATGTCAAAGTCTTAATGACATGAAATAACAAAGGTTTATTTCTTGTTCATGCTGTATGTCAATTGCCAGTTACTGGGGCCCCGTCAATTTACACCTTCACACTCTAGGGCCTAGGCTGATGCAGCAATCATGATCTTGAACACTGCCAGACTTGGAAGCAGAGGGATTGTTCTAGAGATTGACAAGTTGGCAATTATAGTCATGAGCTGCATAACAATGTTTTGGTTAACAATGGACCACATATACAACAGCAGTCCCGTAAGATTAATACTATATAGTCTGGTGTGCATTAGGCTGTACCATCTAGGTTTGTGTAAGTACACTCTGTGATGTTAGCACAACGATGAAATCACCTGATGATGCATTTCTCAGAATATATCCCTGTCATTAAGGGACATGTGACTTTAGATGTTCTGGCCCGAGGGAGACACCCATCATCTGCTCATAACTGATTGGCCAGAACTAATCATGTAGTTCCCCATCCAACCACAAGAGGGCTGGGAAGTGCAGACAACCAGATGCCCTGAAAGTGGAGAGCAGGAAATATTTGGTGGATTTTTTAGGGTTTTCTATATGTGAAATCATGTCATCTGCAAATAGTGACAGTTTCACTTCTTCCTTTCCACTTTGGATCCCTATGATTTCTTTTTCTTGCCTGATTGCTCTGGCTGGGACTTCCAAAACTATGTTAGGTGTAATACTATATTAGGTCAGGAGTGGTGTAAGTGGGCATCCTTGTTTGGTTCCTGTTCTGAGAGGGAAAGCTTTCAGTTTTTTCACCATTGAGGATGATATCAGCTGTGGGTTTGTCATATATGGCCTTTATTATGTTGAAGTACTTTCCTTGTATACCCATTTTATTCAGAGTCTTTATCATAAATGGATGCTGTATCTTGTCAAATGCTTTCTCTGCATCTATTAAGAGGATCACATGATTTTTATTCTTCGTGTTGTTAATGTGGTATATCATGTTGATTGACTTGCAGATGTTGAACCATCCCTGCATTCCTGGAATGAATCCCACTTGATCATGGTGTATGATCTTTTTAATGTATTGTTGTATTCGATTTGCTAGTATTTTGTTGAGGATTTTTGCATCAATGTTCATCAGTGATATTGGCCTGTAATTTTCTTTTTTTTGTTGTCCTTGTCTGGTTTTGGTATCAGGGTAATGTTGGCCTCATAGAATGAGTTAGGAAGCTTCCCCTCCTCTTCAATTTTTGGGAAGAGTTTGAGAAGCATAGATATTAAATCTTCTTTGAATGTTTGGTAGAATTCACCAGGGAAACCATCTGGTCCTGGGCTTTTATTTTTTGGGGGGTTTATAATTACCATTTTGATCTCCTTACTGGTGATCAGTCTATTCAAATTCTCTATTTCTTCTTGATCCAGTTTTGGAACATTGTATGATTCTAAGAATTTATCCATTTCTTCTAGGTTGTCCAATTTGTTGGTGTATAGCTTTTCATAGTATTCTTTTATAATCTTTTGTATTTCTGAGGTGTCCATTGTAATTTCCCCTCTTTCATTTCTGATTTTACTTATTTGAGCCTTCTCTCTTTTTTTCTTGGTGAGTCTAGCTAGAGGTTTGTCAATTTCATTTATCTTTTCAAAGAACTAGCTCTTGGTTTCATTGATTTTTTTATATTTTTTGTTAAGTCTCTATTTCATTTATTTCTGCTCTGATTTTTATTATTTTCCTCCTTCTACTGATTTTGGGCTTTCTTTGGTCTTCTTTTTCCAGTTTATTTAGGTGCACTGTTAGATTGTTTATTTGAGATTTTTCTTGTTTGTTCAGATAGGCCTGTATTGCTATAAACTTCCCTCTTAGAACCGCTTTTGCTGTATCCCATAAATTCTGGCTTGTTGTATTTTCATTTTCATTTGTCTCCAGATATTTTTTGATTTCTCCAATGATCCAATCATTGTTCAGTAGCACTTTGTTTAATCTCCACTTATTTGTGGCTTTTCTGATTTTCTTCCTATAGTTGATTTCTAGTTTCATACCTTTGTGATCAGAAAAGATGCTTGGTATTATTTCAATCTTAAATTTATGGAGACTTGTTTTGTGGCCTAATATGTGATCAATCCTGGAGAATGCCCCATGTGCATTTAAAAAGAATGTGTGTTCTTCGGTTTTTGGATGGAATGTTCTGTATATATCTACTAAGTCCATCTGGTCTAATGTGTTGTTTAAGGCCAATGTTTCCTTGTTGATCTTCTGTTTGGATGATCTATCCATTGGTGTGAGTGGAGTGTTAAAGTCCCCTCCTATTACTGTGTTACTGTCTATTTCTCCTTTTATGTCTGTTAATAATTGCTTTATATATTTAGATGCTCCTATGTTGGGTGCATAGATATTTACCAGTGTTATATCCTCTCGTTGGATTGTTCCCTTGATCATTATGTAGTGTCCTTCTTTGTCTCTTATTATGGTTTTTGTTTTAACTTCTATTTTGTCTGATATGAGTATTGGTACCCCAGCTTTCTTCTCATTGCCATTTGCATGGAGTATCTTTTTCCATCCCTTCACTTTCAGTTTGTGAGTGTCTTTAGGTCTGAAGTGTGTCTCTTGTATGAAGCTTATATATGGGTCTTGTTTTTTTAATCCAGTCAGCCACCCTGTGCCTTTTGATTGGAGCATTTAGTACATTGACACTTAAAGTAGCTATTGATAAGAATGTACTTACTGCCATTTTGTTACTTTTTTTCTGGGTGTTTTAGTAGTTCTTCTCTGTTCCTTTCTTCTTCTTTTGCTCTCTTCTCCTGTGGTTTGATGGCTTTCTTTGGTATTATGTTTGGGTTCCTTTTCCTTCGTTTTTTTGTGTATTTATTATAGGTTTGTGGTCTGTGAGTACCATGAGGTTCATATATAATAACCTACATATATAGCAAACTATATTGAGTTGATGTTCTCTTTAGTTTGACCTCTATCTGAAAGCTCTGCTCTTTTACTCCCCTCCTCCCACATTTTATGTTTTTGATATCATGTCTATCCTCTTTTTTTGTGCATTTGTACCTGTTACCCTCTTATCATGGAAATAGGTAATTTTTTCCTATTTGTTGTCTTCTCTTTCCCCCTTAAATAAGCCCCTTTAGCATTTCCTGAAGGGCTGGTTTCTTGGTGATAAACTCCTTTAATTTTTGCTTGTCTGGGAAACTATCTTTCCTTCCATTCTGAATGATAACCTTGCTGGGCAGAGTATTCTTGGCTGTAAGTTTTTCCTTTTATCACTTTACGTATATCATGCCACTCCCTTCTAGCCTGTAAGGTTTCTGCAGAGAAGTCAGCTGATGGCCTTATGGGGTTTCCTTTGTATGTAACTTTTCTTTCTCTTGTGGCTTTTAGGATTCTCTCTTTACCTTTAATTCTGGACATTTTAATTATGATGTGTCTTGGTGTGGGCCTCTTTGAGTTTATCTTGTTTGGTGCTCTCAGTGCTTCCTACACCTGGATGTCTGCTTCCTTCCTGAGGTTAGGGAACTTTTCAGCCATTATTTCTTCAAATAGATTCTCTGCCCCTTTGTCTCTCTCCTCTCCTTCTGGGACACCTATAACATGGATATTAGTGTGCTTGATGTTGTCCCAGAGGTCCCTTAGACTGTCCTCACTCTCTTTAATTCTTTTTTCTTTTATCTGTTCAGCATGGGTGATTTCCTCTAGTCTTTCATCCAGCTCGCTGATCTGTTCTTCTGTATCCTCTACTCTGCCTTTAAGTCACTCTAGTGAATTTTTCATTTCCAGTATTGTATTCTTCATTTCTGATTGGTTCTTTTTTGTGTCTTCCATTTCTTTGTTGATGTTCTCACTGAGTTCATCCATTCTTCTCCCAAGATCAGTGAGCATATTTATGACTCTTTTTTTGAACTCTCTGTCAGGTAAATTGCTCATTTCTGTTTCATTTATTTCCTTTTCTGGGGTTTTGTCCTATTCCCTTACTTGGAACGTATTCCTTTGCCTCCTCATTTTGCCTCTTTCTCTGTGCTTGTGTCTATGTATTAGGTTGTCAGCTACATCTTCTGATGTTGGAGAGATGACCTTATATAAGTGATGCCTTATGAGGCCTAGCAGTGTGCTTCCCTCTGGTCACCAGTTTCAAATATTCCAGGAGTGACCTCTGTGTGGGCCACATGTGTCCTTTTGTTGTGGCAGGGTTGCTCTTGCAGTGGGTGCACAGGGAGGCTGAGCTGTCCCCCTGGCTGGCTGGTTGTAATGTTCAGCTGCATGTGGTTGTTGCAGGCCCTTTGGTCTCTTTATCTGGTGTGGGAAGACCCAGCTCAGTTGACTGCAAGGTCTAATAGCACATTCCTGTTGCAGTTTTTCTATTAAATGAGTAGGCCCCCAGCATGGCTGGTTGTTAGGCTCAGGGGCTTACAATTGCTATAAGCCTCCAGCCTATTAGGCTCTTGTCAGCTCTCTGAGTGAGGCTGGCCCCAGGCACAGGAGCACCCAATTGTTTCAGGCTTTGGAGGGTTGGGCCAATCCCTTGTGGCTGTTTGAGAAGAACAAGTCTTCTACAGCTGAGAAGGCCGACTGCCCATGGGGCCACACACACAGTCAACACAGTTCTGCCCAATGCGCATGCCCTGACCCCCTAAAGTGGGCCCAGTCGCTCCAATACAGGGGCCCCACACTCTCCACACACTCCTCGGCTTGTCCTGCCCCACGGAGGTGGGCCCACTTGCCAAGCTGCTCCCTTAAGCAGCCCCATAAGTTGCCCAAGGGCTTGTTGTTGGGTGGGGCCCATCCCTAGGGTGGGCTGTCTTCCTCTGAGCTGGATTAAATCTGTGCTCTAGTGGGTGGGGCAGACCCTGGGCTAGCAGGCCACAGGGAGAACTCCAATGGCATCTGCCAGTGTCTGTGTCCACACGCCCACACCAGATCACAACAATGGCTGCCACCAATGTCCCAGTCCCTTGAGAGGTCTTACCTCTCACTCAGATGCACCCAGAGCCTATCAGGTGAATCTCTCTTTGCCAAAGGACTGTGCACCTTTCTTTCTGGTGATTTTAGGTTGCTTTCTGAAATCGATGAATTTGTGCATGGGCCCTTTGAGAGCCAGCTTTAATTTCTTTGTGTCCCAGCTTTTCTGGGGGCATTCCCCATTGTTGTTAGTAGCCAGCAAAGCCAGATGTTATGACACTCATCTCCATCGTGCTGGGCCCAGAAAATGTCTATAGTGGCAATGCTCCCCAGCTCAGGTCCCCCCCACCTCCTCCAGGGAAGGCTGCATACCTTTGGATTGCTCCCGGGCAGCTGTGAAGCATTATGGGTTGTGAAGGTGGCATTTTTTTTCTCTCCAGAAGGGATTTCTGCCTCTTCCAGCTCAGTTAGGACTGTTGTTTGCTGCAAGGGTTCCTCTTATCCAGTTTTCAGTTCTCTCTCAGGGGTAATTTTTCCAAGATTAGTTGTATATCTGTTGTGTCCATGGGAGGAGATGAGTTCAGAGTCCACCTATGCCACCATCTTGATCTCTCAGGAAATATTTGGTAACAGCATAATCCAACTGCATTTGAACTATATGATCGAATGTGCTCTAGGCCTGGTGAAGAGAGGCCCAACTTTACTAGAATTGCAGCCCCGCATAAGCCCATTTCCAGACTTAAGAGGCCCCTGACCAGCTTTAACAGCACAAGTACATACTGTACACCTGTCTCCTAGTCTGCCCCAAAGAGCCTGTGGTGATTTTGCCAGGTAACTGTGCCGGGTAAAGAGCAAGCCCCCCAAATTTCAGTCACAATTGACCCTGGCTCTGAGATAAAACCAATTCCTTGATACTCAGACCACTAACTTGGTCCACCAATCAGGGCCTTAGGAGCATCAGGTGATAACTGAAACTTTGGCCAGAGTCAACAACAGGCCCTATGAAGCAGCAATCATCAGGGCCATTTCCCCAGTTTCTGAATGTACAGATGGAGCAGATGGCCTCACTGCCTTGGAACTGCTCCCAACTTAGGGAGTAAGTCTATTGTACAGGTCCCCCTTGTCCGTGGTATCACTTTCTGTGGGTTCAGTTAACCACAGTCAACTGCAGCCTGAAAATATTAAATTAAAAAACCCAGAAATAAACAATTCATAAGTTTTAAATTTCGAGTGGTGGTCTGAGCAGTGTGATGAAATCTTGCATCATCCTGCCCCGCCCCTCCTGGGGGTCCACGCTGTATACACTACCTGCCTGTTAGTCACTTAGTAGCCATCTCCATTATCAGATCGGCTGTCAAGGCATCACAGTGCTTGTGTTCAAGGAACCCTTATTTTACTTAATAATGGCCCCAAAGCTCAAGAGTAGTGATGCTGGCAATTCAGATATGCCAAAGAAAAGCCATAAAGTGCTTCCTTTAAGTGAAAAGGTGAAAGTTCTTGACTTAACAAGGAAAGAAAAAAATCATATGCTGAAATTGCTAAGATCTACAGTAAGAATGAATTTTCCATCCATGAAATTGGGAAGAAAAAAGAAATTCATGCTAGTTTTGCTGTCCCACCTCAAACTGCAAAAGTTACAGCCACAGTGCATGATAACTGTTTTGTTAAGATGGAAAAGGCACTGAATTTGTGGGTGGAAGACATGAACAGAAAGTATGTTCCAACTGAGGGCAATGTGTTGTGCCAGGAGGAATTGAGCCTGTATGAAGACCTCAGCAAGGGATCCCTTGAAATGAGTGACACCAAGCTATTTACTGCAAGTGAGGGATGGTTATACAGATGCAGGAGTAGGTTTGGACTGAAAGAGAGAGAGACTACATTCACATAACTTTTATTACAGTATATTGCTATAATTGTTCTATTTTATTATCAGTTGTTGTTGTTAATCTGTTACTGTGCCTACTTTGTAAATTAAACTTTATCACGGGTATGTATGTATAGGAAAAAACATAGTATATATACAGTTAGGTACTATCTGCAATTTTAGGCATCCACTGGGGGAGTCTTGGATTGTGGATAAGGGGGGCCACTATAATAGGAAAAGCCGAGTAGAAGCCACTGGAGCACACCTCCTGGCCAAGGGAGGAAAGGAAAAGGAAGTTAATTCCTTGACTCCTAAGGTCTGAGGTTGTTGGAGTTGTATTTGCCTCGTCTCCTGCACTTGAGCAATTGCTCCCATGTAGCATGAAGGGTGTGTGCAACTAGGGGAAGTGAGTTGGTGAGAAACCAGCAGAGACTCAGATAGAAGGGGGCAGAGCTGGTGGCACCCAGGGGTGGCCGATAACCAGGGACCAAATCCAGAGCATATTCAGAGAGTTCTTCTTGTGGAGGAGGTGAGAGACCTGATCAAGGGCAGTGGAAGGGAGTGACTTCACAAATTCAAAAAAATATGTATAGAAGGCCAAGGAAGGCAGAGTCTCCCCAGGAAATGAGTCTGTCCTTCCGTAACTGGAAAAGCACCCTATGTAACCCAACGCATTGTAAGTGAACATAAGTGAGGCCATCTTGTTACATTAAATGACCC
This sequence comes from Tapirus indicus, assembly GCA_031878705.1. Classification (NCBI taxonomy): domain Eukaryota; kingdom Metazoa; phylum Chordata; class Mammalia; order Perissodactyla; family Tapiridae; genus Tapirus; species Tapirus indicus. The sequence goes on from CM062921.1 coordinate 82,373,116, forward strand.
TTTCCTAGTTAAAATCCTTCTAGCCTGTAATCATTATAAATTGCTACATACCTTCATGATTTTCTGGCCCGGATTCTGTGCACACACCCCCACTGAGGTGCTCTGATAGCTTTGTTGTAAACAATCTTAACAAATTTTCCCAAGGAACAAGAAGGCCTCCAGGAAGAAGGAACACCTGTAGGATATTCATCATCACTGACAGAAGAAAAGAACAATGAGGGGCGCTGGAGTCCGTCATGCCTGAAGGCCAACATTTCTAAACCCCCTCCTTACTGCCCATTTTCCCTATATAACTGCCTCAAGATTCTGTAATCCTTTAAAACAGTTTTTTTTGAGACATTAGTCTCCCATCTTCCGATTATGCCAGCTAATTGAATAAAAACTCCCTTTCTCGATCTCTAACTCATTGTGATTAATTGGCTCAGATCTTTGCGAGCAGAGAGAGCCTATTGCTCGGTAACAGCATGACAACTCTTTATCAAAATATCTCAGTTTTTCCAACTTTCCTTCATCATAAATACATTAAACTTTTGAGATGTAGAAGAAATAGTTATGTCTGTGTTCATTTGTTTATTAAATTTAGTTACTCATATTTTAAACCACATTTTTATAAAGTAATATTCAATCTACAAATGTTTCTTTCTCCCATTTCACATTTTGTGAAACAACCCAGTGTCTTTATCACCCCTAGAGCCTCCTGTTGAGTCATCCAACAGGTTTCTTGAAAAACTCATTTCTTGAGAAGAACAAAACCAAAAAGCCTTGAGAATTCCAATTCTCTTCTTACCATCAAAAAGGTCTCAAGAAAATAAGTTTTCAGATGGTGCACTTATTGTAGGTGGAAATGGGGACCCACGTGACGACTCTGTGGGGATGTGAGACTGGTGAGCTCAAGAGAACACTTATGGATGGGAAAAGCTAATGATCCTGGGGCTCGTGATGTGGTCACACAGACTAGGTTACAGACAAAGGATCTAAAAAGGTTGCTTAGGTTAAGAAAAGGGAGGGGAATTTGATAGATTAAAAGAAATGTAAGAGTCAGAGTTATGTCAACAGAATGCAATGGGTGACTCAAACCAACATTTGGAGGCAATCGGGGAAATTTGATGCCTGACTGGATATTAGATATTTTTAAGAAACAGCAGTTTATTTTAAAGATGAGATAATGGTATGGTGTTTATGTTAAAAGAGTCTTTTTCTTACAGATACATAATGTCTAGAATTTACTTTAATCCAGCAGCAGAGGTTGGGGAGGAGACAGAGTATGTGTGTGTGTGTGTGAGGAATAAAGAGGAAAAAAGATTGGTCACCATTGACATTGGTCAAGCTGGGTGATGAGCACTCAGAGGATGGTTTTATTATTCTCTCTACTTTTAAGTATGACATCTCCATATTAAAAATATAAAACAAATAAAAAAGTGTTTGCAAAAGTTTGCTTTTCAAACTGAGTTAATTTGGAGAATATTCCACAACATGAGAGGCTTTAAAGGCCTAGATTGTTACTTCCTCTTCTCTGGAAGAATCTTTGAAAATGAACAGCTCAAGGTCGGCGTCTGTGTTGGTAACTCGACCAAGGTCACATATCTACTAAATGGTAGAGTTGGGATTTGGTCTTGGGCAGCTTCACCTCAGAGGTCTCTCCCTTGACAACCATGTGACACTGAGTCATAGCCGACCATCTCAGAACCTCAGACTAGTTCATATCACAGCCCTCTCATCTGTCTTGATTTGGATCAGGACGTACAGTTGGTTGGCTCGTCAGGCAGAAGTGAGCACTCATGCTGAAAAGTGGATTCCTTGGAGCCTTGCCCTGCACATCAAAAAAAGGGTTTTGAACTTAAGGAGTTAATTCCAAATGAGACTAAAGAAAACCAATTAGAGTGCAAATAATAATGAGTGGCAACATCATTAGTCATTGGGGAAAATCCAGTCAAAACCACAATGAGATACCACTTCACATCCATTAATTTGGGGGGGAAAAAAGGAAAATAACAGGTGTTAGAAAGGATGTGCAGGAATTGGAGCCTTGTGCATAGCCGGGTGGGAATGTAAGATGGTGCAGCTGCTGTGGAAAGTTTGGTGGTTCATCAAAAAGTGAAACGTAGGAATATTATTCAGCCTTGAAAAGGAAGGAAATTCTGACTCATGCTACATCATGGATGAATCTTGAGGACATTACGCCAAGTGAAATAAGCCAGATACAAAAAGACTAATACTGTATGATTCCATTCATATGAGGTATCCAGAGAAGTCAAATTCATAGAAACAGAGAGTAGAATGGTAGTTGCTGGGGGCTGGGGGGAGGGAGAAATATAGAGGTTTTTTTTTAACAGATATAGAGTTTCAGTTTTGCAAGATGAAAAATTTCTTAAGATGAGTTGCACAACAATATGAATGTATTTAATACTGCTAAACAGTACACTTAGAAATGGTTAAGATGGTAAATTTCATGTTATATTTTTACCACAACTTAAAAAAAGTTAAACATAGAATTACCATATGATCTAGCAATCTCGCTTCTGGTTATATACCCCCCAAAAATTGAAAGCAGGGGCTCTGACAGATATCTGCACACCAACGTTCACAGCAGCACTATTCACAGTAACCAAAAGGAATAAACAACACAAGTGTCCATCAGCGGATGAATGGATGAATAAAATGTGGTATATAAACATAAAGGAATATTATTCAGCCATAAAACGGAATGAAATTTTGATATATGCTACAGCATGGTAGACTTTGAAACGTTACGCTTAGTGAAATAAGCTAGACACAGAAGGACAAATATTATGTGATTCCACTTACATGAGGGACCCAGAATAGGCACATTCATAGGGACAGAAAGCAGAATAGAGGTTCCAGGGGCTGGGGGATGAGCGGAAGTGGACGTTATTGTTTAATGGGCACAGAGTTTATGCTGGGGATGATGAAAAAGTTTTGGGTATAGATGATGGTGATGGGAACACAGCACTGCGAATGTATTTAATGTCACTGAACTGCACACTTACAAATGGTTAAAATGATGACTATTATGGTATGTACATTTTACCACACTTTTTAAAAAGTTAATTAAAAAAATAATAATGAGTGGCAGCTTATTGGATCAGACCCAAAAAAGCTGAAACAATGAAAACAGTGTGATACTGGGCCGAGGTGGCAAATACTACCAATGGATCAGAGCAAACAGTGCAGACACAGATCCCTGTGTACACGTGGCTTTAGGAGGGCCTGGCTCTGGGATTCTTGTGCAGTGATTTCCCGAGGCAGAGCTCTCAGGAGAACGCCTGAGGAGTGAGGGAAGCAGGATAGGAGAGGGGCAAAAGCTATGCAAAGCTGAGGGTTCGGGAGAAGTCTAGCCTCAGCCTGACTCCTCAGAAGCTCTGGAACATGACTGGCACCACAGAGGTTGTTCCCAGCTTCAGGGACCTGGGACACCCTGCAGCCGTCAGTCGGTGGCATGCATGGGGTGGGGTGTGACCTCCCGGGCATCTCTGGACAAGGCAGCTCCTGTCAGTCAGTCGAGGTCAGCCCTCCCAAGAACAATGCAAGTGTGAGCCGTTAGCAGCCAGGGGCCCCAGCAGCAGGGGGTGGGTGTACCAGCCCGGTAAAGGGAGTCTAGACACCAAGACACCTTGTGCCTCGCTATAATATGTTAAGGTAATAAATAAAAACATAGCATTTCAAGTCAGAGTGGAAAGGATGGAATAATCAATAAATGGTGTCAAGACCATTGGCTATTCATTTGAAAAACAGAGTTTGATCTACACCTCATACTTTGAAGGAAAATAGGTTCCAAAGTGGACCCAAGATTTATCCATCTAAAAAAACAAACAACAAACAAACTAGATTAGTTCTCTATTTCCACTTGACAAATTAACCCCAATTTTAGTAGCTTTACCAAACACCTCAGGTTCTGTGGATGAGGAATCTCAGAGTAGCTTAGCTGGATGGTTCTGCCTCAGGGTCGCCCACGAGTTTTTAGTCAAGACGTCGGCCCAGACTGCAGTCATCTGAAGGCTCAACTGGAGGGGCCTCCACTTCCAAGTTCACTCAGGTGGTTGTTGGCAGGCCTCAACTCCTCAGTAGCTTTGACTGGAGACCTCGTTCCTCACCAGGAGCGTCTCCATGGTTTGTGTGGATGTCCTAACAATAGAGCAGCTGACTCCCCCCAGAGTGAGTGGCCCAAGAGAAAGAGAAAGCCCAAGATGGAAGGTACAGTCCTTTATGACCTACTATCAGAAGCAACATACCATTACTTCTGCCACATTATTTTGGTCACATTGTAGCAACTCTGGCACAGTGAAGGAGGGGACTATCCAATGATGTGAATACTAAGAGCAGGGATCATAGGGGTCATCTTGGAGTTTGGCTGCCACACAAACTCCTTGAAAATATAGAGAAAAGTATTTTTATAATCTTGGTAGCTGAGCATGTCAATAAATCCAGAAGGCTAAAAGGAAGTATTGATTGTTTCGTCCACCATAAGGTAAAAGACACTACCTATATTTCACTTCTCTCTTTTTATACATACAGTTTCCTGGTTTTCTTTTGGAAAATTGCTTCTCCCTCATTGCCACAGTTCTGATGGGTGTGATAGTCTGGGTATGCTAACCACTGCAAAAACAACCTCAAAAACTTGGGCTCAACCCAGCAAAGGTCTCTTCCTGGTTCATGCCAAGTCCAACCCAGATGGGTGGCTTTTCTGCAAGCAGAGAGTTAGGGACTCAGACTCTCTCCATCCAGCGACTCCACTGTCCCCAGTGGGGACTCTTCTCTTCTCAAACATCTGGCCCCCTGATGTTTGATGGGAGAATATGGGGGGGTTGCATGAGAAGTTTAAGGGCCAGCCCTGGAGAAGTCACACATCACTTCTACTCACATCCGTTGGCCAGAATTAGACATCTTGGTACCAAGGGGTTGGAAAATGTAATGTTCCTGTACTGCCCAGGAGAAAAACAAATCTATTTGGTGAGCACATGATTTTGTGTCTACCTTGTGGGCCTATAAGTCAGGGTTCCTGCTCTTCACCAGCCAGGGCCTGGCTGTCCAATGGAAGGACTCGTTCTTCTTGGGATTTTGAATCATGAGCTAAGTGACTCAGGACTGAATCAATGGGAGGATTAATGCAGCCCAGTGCGTGAGCCCTGTGAGGTCTCCAGTTGGTCTGGTTTCACTGACCCCCTCACCCCTACTTTCCCAGCACAGCCCTGACTTGTATAAAGAAGTGCTGAGTTACACTACATGCAGAGTTTCAATGTTGTTAGAAACTTCTAAAATGCTACTCAAGGGAATTTTGCTGAATATCCTTCTATTTGCCTCCCCAGGTGGACCCTTGACACATCTCCACCCTGCTCTGCTCCTCAGAAGCAGATCCAAATGCACGGCATCATGAGTGCCCTGGCCCTCTAGCTTTCAGCTGGGTTTGACCAACAGGAAGCACCAGCAGGAGATCCAGAAAGTGGAGCTAGAATGAGATTGTCAGGGTGTTTATTTCCTGCTTCTTCCCTGCTAGGTCACCATGAATTGTTGATTTTTAACTTTTTAAAAAATTGCGATAAAATTCACAAAACACAAAATTTGCCATTTTAACTGCTTTAAAGTGTATAAAGTCAGTGGTGTTAGTATATTCACAATATTGTGCAACCATCACCACTATCTAATTCCAGAACATTTCCATCACCTCCAGAAGAAATCCTGTACCTCTCAACTCCCCCACCCCATTCCCTAGCAGCCACCATCTCCATGGATTGTTCCATTCCTTCCCTAATACCACAGCTCCTGCTGAGTCATCCTTCCTGTGGAGCTTTCTATCTGAGTTTCAGGAACTGCTACCTTCCCTCTTGCCCTTTCATGACTAAGGTCATGACTTCTTAGCTTTTGGTGTGTTACAGGCTGAATTGTGTCCCCTCAATACTCAAATGTTGAAGACCTAACTCCCAATACCTCAGAGTGTAACTGTATTTGGAGACAGGGCCTTTACAGAGGTAGTTAAGGTAAAATGAGGTCATTGGGGTGGACCCTAGTCCAATATGACTGGTGACCTTACAAGAAGAGGAGATTAGGACACAGGCACACACAGAGGGAGGACCATGTGAAGACACCGGGATAGGGTGGCCATCTACAAGCCAAGGAGAGGGCTCAGAGGAAACAACCCTGCTGACACTTTGATCTTGGACTTCCAGCCTCCAGAACCATGAGAATATTAATTTCTGTTGTTTAAGCCTCCAGTCTGCAGTATTTTATTATGACAGTCCCAGGAAGCTGATACACAGTGCTTCACCATTCCTTATTAACTTTCCTAAACCCTCTCTACACTGTTATAGGATGAAGTTATCTTTGGAGTCTCTTCCAAGGAAGGAAATTCCTTTTCCTGTCAAGACCAGCCTTGGCTGCCCTCTCCCATCAGCACTAGGACTGGTGCATTACCAGAGATGACCCTGATGGCCCCTCCACCTCCCTGGCTGAATGCTCAGCTTCACCCTTCAGGTCTCCCACCCTGCCACCACCCTCAGGTTCTGTCTGAAACCCCTCTAGTCTGCTCCCTGATTGTTGACCAGCCTTCCAGCTCTGTCCCTGTTGTTCCTCAACCCCTGACTACTCTCACTCTCTTCCTTCACGCTACCCAGAAGCCAGAGCTGACAGCAAAGATCCATGAGGAGATCAAACCAATCTCCATCCCGCATCTCCAGCTGCAGCCATCTCTGATCCAGTCCACCCATGACTTCCCACTCTTGGCATTTCCACTCAGCTGCTGCCCCTACATGGTGTGAGACGTGGATGCATTTGGAGAACTTGAAGGATCCCCTGTAGTTGAGTTTCTTCCCGCCAAAAAACCACTGAAAAAGGAAATTGGATCCATGGTCCTGCCCCACCCCACTTCCTCTCTACCTACCTGTCTTTCAGCTCTCTGCCTGTGAGGCTTCTGTGGCTTTGCTGTGTTGGTACCATCCTTCCAACTTGAGTGTGGTGTTGACTTGAGCTTGCGTGTGATGTCAAGGGGGCTGTGTCATGGAAAATGTTTATGAGAAGGGCCAAGAACTGAAAATCTGTGGGGATGGAGTGGATGCTTGCCAGAAGGTAGTTAAAAAACAGGGAGAAGATGTGAAGGAGTTTCAAGTCACAGGCGGGAGGGGAAATCCAGGGTGGAGAGAGAGGAGGCCATCTGTCCCAGGGGAAGCTTGGTCCAGGGCCGGGGCTGCACTAACCACTGCACCTCCCTGCACCTCCTCCATACCCCAGGGTCTTCAGAAGCGAGGTGCCGGGAGCCAGGGATTGTCAGGCCCAGTCTGGGAGACTGGTGCAGCCTCCTTTCCCCATCACCTGAGCAGACTGGCGGCCACACCCATGGGATTCCTCCCTGGGTGGGTTACAGACCCCCAAGGGATCAAGCCAGGCCCCAGGGAATAGCCAGCCCGGGTGGAGGACCATCACTGCCCTCTCTCCCGGACCTTCTGGTTCCCAGCAAAGAGAGGACCACAGGCGACAGAGGCAGCCAGTGAGCAGACATTAGCTCTGCCTCTCTGCCCTTCTGCCTCCCACTGGGTCTCTTCCAGAGGAGGGAGGAGGTTGGGTCCAGGTCTGGGTGCTGGTCAGATGGTCACTGGGAGCCTTGAGATGGATTTGCCCCAACTCATCACAGGAGTGAAGACTCTTGCTCACCCTTCAAAACCAGCTCCCTTGCTTTTTCTTGGGGAGGTCATCTGGACCCACCAACCGTTCCACTTCCAGGGGACTGTGACACTCCCTCCTGTATTTGTATTAAGTACACCCATTAACCACCTTATTCATCAATTTACCTTATAATATTATATTTATGTGCTTATGCCTCTATCCCTCCCGTAGACACGCAGGTCCTCCAAGGAAGGGTAAAGCTCTGTCATTGCTGCAGCCCCTCTGCCCAGCACAGGGCTTCGCAGAGGGCAGGCTGTTCAGCAAGACTACCTAGACTGCAGCACCATCCCGCCCCGCCATGGTCCCTGGAACCTTATTTCGAGGAAGAAGAGTTCCTTGGCTAAATAAAACTGAGGAAAGCTCTCCTGAAACAAAGCTAAATAGATCTCACTGCATGACTTCCAGAGCCCTCAGTCTACAAACGTGCGCTGTGGCATCTCTTTCTCTCTGGAATACAGCTCTCATCTATCTCTCTGAGCAGGAAACTATCCTGTAACTGAAAGTCTTGCCGATCAAGAAAATGGCTTGAGGGTGGGGGTGGTTGGTGGGAGGGACTGGGCCCCCCTCTGAGATCTGGAGTCTTGGGGCCCCAGGAGGGTCAGAACGGCCGTGTAACAAGATAGCCTAACCCCCTCGACTTACTCATGAGGAAACTGAGGCCCAGAGAGGGGTTTGGCCTTGGATATGCCACACAACGAGAAAGTGTCACGGCCAGGACCTGGACGGGGGTCTTCCCCTGCCCCTGCTGCTCACTGAGATCCAAGTCCAAGGCTGATTGTCCCCATGCATGTGGCAGGTGCATCACCTTTCGAGTACCTGCTGTTCGTCAGCGCTGGGAGCACAGAAGGGCTCAGACCCGGTGCCTGCCCCTAGGCAGGTAACAGACCGTGGGATAACAGCACAGACTCGACAGGCATGTACTTTACCCGTGTGGATTCACTTACTCCTCGCAATCCCGCGGGGCAGGTACTATTATTAGTCTCCGTTTTATAGATCAACAGACGGAGGCCTGTGAAGTTCAGTCACTTGCCTGGAGTCTCACAACAGATAATGGGCAAAGCTGGGATGTGACTCTAGGCTGAGTAAGCTAGATATTTGTGAGTGCAGGCGTATGCGGGGCGAGGGAAGAAGGCGGTGTCTGAGCGCTGGAAGTGCATTTTGGTGAACTGGGAAGGGAGAACGGACAGCAGGACAGGGAGAGGAACCACGGGAGTCTCAAGTCTCTGTGCCCGAGGAGCTCAAAGGCACTGGGCGTTGCTTCTCTGCCGGTCCACCCCATTTTGGGTTTAGCTGTGGAGGGACGTGTCCCAAAGGTGACCCATTGGTCATCCCCAATTCCTGCAGTAAAGTGGCCCCACCACCAGGGGGTAAGGCTGAAGGGCCCTTGGCGAGTAGCCTCAGTACCGCCAGCCTGCCACTGGGTGGCACTGCGGCTTCTCAGACAGGAAAGAGCGCCCAAAGGGAGACAGGCCACGAGGAGTGGGAATGCCCCTGGGCCCTCCGGTGCCCACCGGGCTATGAAGAGGTGCAAGAAATAGTTCCTGCCTTCGCGGAGCCCACGGGGGCACAGATAGACACATGGGTAACTAATTAATTGCTCCAATAATAGACATAATTAATTGCTCCAACAACCGAAGGGCCCGGGGGAGGAGGCGGCATCTGAGCGTTGATGTAGGATTCGGCGATAGGCCATTCTAGGACAGGATGGCTGTGATGGTGCTGGCTCCCAGGGCACAGGGCACGTGGACGTGGAGGAGGAGGGTTTGCAGAGTCCCTAGGAGAGCGGCGGGTAAGGAGCTGGGGGCTGGAGGCCTCCTCAGCCTTCTGCCCTAGGTGGCGGAAGGGTGGGCTTCTGTGCACAGGGGCTTTAACGGGCCATCCCGGGGGTGCTCTTTGTCTCCATGAAGCACTTAGCTCAGGGACATGGAGGAGAGACCCCCGGTGTTAGGATGACTAGAAAATGCTGGAAGCCCCCAGCAGGGAGGGAAGTCTCCTGGCCTCCTGGCCTCTTGCTGTGCCTTCCTGGGGCTTGGCCTCCAGTCCCGGCTCTGGCCCCACCTTGCTGCAGAACCAGGGCCCAGACACCACAGCTCTTGGACTCAGTGACTACATCTGTAAAATGGGTCTTTCGTGTGTACAAATACGTTGAAAAGTGAAAAAGATTGGTCAGAAGCCACAGGGCGGGGGAAATAAGTCAAATAGCAATAAGCACAGCCACACTGTTTCTTGCTGACCTGAAGGCATAAACTCGTTTTCTTTTGGGAGGTGGGACAGCTGGGGGCAGAGGACTCCCTTGGCTAACTTCCAGCCTGAACAGGGCCAGATGGAAAGCCAAAATATATCTTTGTCCTTGGAGAACAATTCATCTCCTCAGCGTCTGTAAAATTTGATAGGCTGAGCTTTGCAGCAGGAAAACGGTTTATTATCTGGTAGATATGTTTTCATTAAATTTTTAAAGATGGAACAAAGACTTTGCTTTCAAATTTTCTTTTTAGAAGTTAACCCATCATGGTGTTGAAACCCACATCCAAACGGTTGAACTAAAATCGGCTTCCTAAAACAAAGCATGAGCAGAGATGGACTGGCTGAGGTGTGTGACTCCAGGCTTCAAGCCCCGGCAGGTGGTAGGTGAGGGGTCTGCCAGGGGTTGGCCAGACTCTCACCCACGTGTGCCCATCACCTGAAGGGGTGCCTGTTTTTGCCCCCAGTCCTCCGAGAGGAACGATGGAGCAAGGGTGCACTGAGGGCTGCAGGCCCGGGCCCAGTGTATCATTTCAAGCAGATACTCTCTGCTCCTCCTTGTGTCATTTACAGGTGACGCTGGTGAGAGGTGGTAAGGGCCCTTGGAGGAGCCCATGATTTGCCAGGGATGGGCTTCCTCCTCTCACTCCCCTCCACCAGTTTTCAGACCCAGACCCAGACTGGTCCACCCCAGTTGGAGAGTCCAGGTCACCTTTTAGAGACTCCAGAAGAGGCACAAGGGGCTTTGCTCCAAGTTACAATGTACATAGCACGCACAACGTTTTCATTGAAATAGTGTATTACAGATCAATAAAAACTGCAGTTTTCCAAAGATGCTTTTATGTATACATCTCACTGCAAGAAAACAGAAAATTTATGTAATTATCTATTTGAATAATGATGGGGAGGAGGATGGCCTGAGGGGAGCTGATGGGGATTAAGGGAGATAGATAAAGCCGGTCCGATCCCATCCTCCCCTCTGTCTTTGCCCCTGTTTGCTTCTAAACAATTACTTTTTAAAAGTATAGATGAAAAAGTCATGCAGCAATAAGGTCAAGAAATGCACTTAGCTCAGGCTTTGGGGTACCACACTCTGTAGTCAGATTGTTTGTAATTCATCCCCAGATTGATAAAGAGCTATCAGCTCAAACCAGACTGGATGCAGAAATGCTTCAGCCTTATGCACAGAAAGTTGGCCTTGGAGGAAGGGTAACTGAGTTTCCAGAAGGCATGATTCGATTCCTAGCCATAGATTTATTTTCTGCAGCTCTGTGTCCCAGGAGAGGCTTTGTGGGGACCTGGGAATTTATCTATCCCTCATCTGTTCTGCAGAATGCCCTTAATCTCTTTGCGGGGTATCCTGGCACCACAGAGTTCCTTGTATAAATTTCAGCTACGTAAATTGAAGCAAATGATGGTGTGTCTGGTCTTTCCATCAATCGGAGCTTATTGTTGACTTTCTCAATATCTTGATGGTGTATTAACTTCAATACATAAAGAGCTCATATAAATCAAATAAAAAATGAGTACCCCAATTGAAACATGGGCAAAATGCAATTCACAAAAGGTTAAAAATGCCCAGTGTCAGTGAGGTGAAACTGGCCCTCACCTTCTACGACTGGGCATGTAATTTTATACAAGCTTTCCATTGAGAATAGTTTCAAAATTTTTGAATATGCATCCTCTTTGATCAAACAATTCTGCTTCTCAAAATTTGTCCTGTGGAAACATCTGCCCAACTAAGCAGAGACAGATGTACAAGGATTTTCCTTGTACCATTATTTTCTATATAGGCAAATTGGAAAAAGCATAAGAGCCCATCAAGAGTAGATTGGTTAAACTATGGTGTAACCGTACAACGGGACACCATAAGGTGGATCCCTACCTCTTGATGTATACCAATATGTCCTCAATATATTGCTGTAAAAAAAGTAAAAAAAGCAGACTAAAAACTAGTTTGTTCCCTATGAGTTCTTCTATGTAAAAACATAAATCTATGTGTACATAGAAAATCTGGAAAGTTATACAGCATATTAAACTTTTACGAGTGGCTAGATTTGGGATGGATTTTAAATTTTCTATACTTCTGGATTTAAAAAAACTTTTATAATATTTCTTAGTATTATGATCAGTAAAAATAATAGGGTTCCCATCCAGGGAGAAAACAAACATCCCAACACTTTAATCCCTGTGTCTTTGGATGTTTTATGAGTTCTCTGCCTGTTGTGTATTGTTTTGATATGATTTCCAACCAAAATGTACCTGAAATGAGCTACAACTAGCTCCACTTCCATACAAACAACATCTACGCTTAAGAGTCCTGTGGGAATACAATATCACTAATAGCAAAGAAGTTAGACTTTATGTCACAGAATAGCCTAACCTGTTCCATTACAGCAATCTAACCACACATGAGACACCTATTTTTACATCCCTAGTAGAATTTTTTAACCCTTACATGTTTTTAAAACATATAATGATTCTCCTGCATATTCCAAGCTAAATTGGCAATATAACATTTTCCCATTAATCTTGACAACCTTAAATTATGAGACGTACAAATATGACCCAACCCATCAAAAACCCTTAAAATACCCAACAGGATATTCAGGGAGCAAATGTATAACAGACAGATCCTTTCTGTTTAACAAATGCTGCAGAGATGACTGTAGACCAGGAAACATGATCAAAGCAAAACAGTCTGGTAACCCGGGGAGAAGACTAGTAGTACATGCACAGACAAATGTTAATGCAGTAATGAATGAAGCCTGGCCAGGTACAGTAGAGTGAGTTGCTATACACGATTCCTCGTTTGGGCTGATGCTATATGAAATGTTTCTGCAGGACCAGACAGTATCGGACCTTTCATACCCCTACCGAAGGGATATAAATTATTAATTTGGTGCCATAACAAAACACATATAAATACTTAGGTGCCATCCAGAGACTATGACTTGACGTTTACCTTACAAAATATTACTAAGTCTCCATGTAGGAATGCACCAAACATTGCAACTATGAACCAAACATTATAGTGGCCCACGCCTAAGGTCGCATATCCAACTTTAAATTTTATAAACAACGTGTTCTTGAGTAGAACATATGACATGACATACAGATACTGTGACTATGAGCCACAGGCAGATTGCTCCTCCAGTGATGAGACAGGAATCTCAGAACCAATATGTGCATTAGGATGTACAAAGAATTATGTAGACATAAATACCACTAGATGGGGAGCAGGAGTATGGTCATATCAGTGTAAAAACCTTTATTATGCTAATAATATATCAAAAATTGCCAATTGGAGTAGAATTTTGCTCTATTTATGGAACAGAACACATGAAGAATCAATAGATGATCCGTGGAAACCAAGAGTGAAAAGTAAAATATTAAATTCAAAAACTTTGGATAAGCTAGAAAAGCCATTAAGAAATTATAGAGATGAGTTTACCACATGGAATACTAAATATGTAGTTCCAGCCATGGTTATGGTAATACTTTAGGAATAGACATTGTCACAGCAGATCCTCATAAGGACGATTGGGCAATTATGTCTTCAAATATGCATGGGCCAAAAATTGATCATTTACTGCACCCTCAACTTACACTGTTTAATCCATACTAACCTATTAGAAAATTAACAATAGATCCATGGACACGATGTCCAGACTTGAAAAGAACAGGGACACCTTGTAAGGTGTATAGAGGACACATAGAAAACTTAGCATATAATGCACATCTTTATCCTTGGTGGTAGACACCAGGCTTCTACCTCACACCACAGATTTCTACCCCAAGTATATGGGAAGCTATGTTAATAAAATCTCTCATGGTCATATTGGAACCTACAATAGTAGCCTATACCTTGAAATTTAATATTCAAGACTTTCAAGCCAGGTATAGATCCTCAAACTGTGCTCAGTTTTATCCATCTTCATTTATGCCCAATTTACAACCTATGCACCAAACAGATTCACTGAAATGAAGGAAACCCTTACAGTTCCGTGTTGGATTGGTAAGAGGTTTAATGGGAGGAGCAATGGCAGCCACTTTTTCTCAATTCCAAATTGATCACATCACGTTAAATTTTAAAAACTTTGAAACCAAACAATCTCAGTTTAACATACATGCAATGGCAGCTTTGTCATCACTGGGTACAGAGATGTATAAAATTAGCAATATATTACGAAACATAAATGAATTTCACATGGAAGTAAATAGAGCAATGAAAATTCTACATAAAGCAGTCGGAGAAAACACTAAAAATAATGAAATACTAAAAAATGACATAAAAGATGTTTCTCTAAATATAGGTTGTCAATTGTTTCATTTAAGACTGGTTGGTATGTGGAACACTCTTAGAACAGCTATAATCTCTGGGCGGTACTTGTCACCTGGGGCAACAGACAACCCAATCAGAAGTAGAGTAGATACCACACATCCTGATGACTGTGATTCCTTGGGCAACTGTGAAATTAGAATATTGGCACTTGAAGGAGGAAACATGATGATGGATTACCACACTTTTGCGGTTCCCCAATATCAAAAGGGAGAGTGGAGCCTATAGGCCACAGAAAGCCCCTTTATGATAGAAGGAAAACACGTTCCCAAGGATGTGTTGGTGGAATGGAACCAAAATACCCTTATCACTGCCAGGCCTTTGGATCTGCCTATGGTACAAGTACCCATGACTATGGCCTCGATGCCTCCCCAACCAGTTATGTATAACATGGGAAACTGGACCGTGATAGTGGGCTCTAAGCCAAACCTTACCCTGACCTATTGGAGTCAAGGAGAAAATGAAAAACACAACATAGCGAGATGTGTAAAACTAGAACAGGCAACGAATGTGACAATAGAAGGAAAAAGATACTATTCAAGGCCGATAGAAGATAAAGGAACCATTAAAAAAGCCTGAGGAATATTTCACATTGAACCTCCTAGAATTAATTTCATAAATGTAAATTGTACGTTAGAGAACTTAAGACAAATAAAAGAACACCTGGAAGACGAGACTAATAAACTCAAAATAACCTTGCAGGTATTGAAAAGAGAACAAAAACATGCTTTTCCCAAAGTTATGACAGCTTTGTCTTCTGATGTAATGGCAACGGAGCACGTGCTTAATGATGCTGTGGAAGCTGGTAGCTCCCGGAGCTTTATAAAAATGACTTTTACCTGGAAGCGCAATTGTCAAGGAAGCTTAACTGAGTGGCTTAAGAAACTTAAGTTTTGGCCTTTTGGTAATTGGATATGCCACCATATTAAAGAATTCTTTGTTATGCTTACATTGATAATATTATGTTGCTTAAACTGGTCATTAAACTATGGTGTGAAAGGATGTGTGTCAAAGGACAATTACCCACATAACATAATTGAGTGTTTGTGAATAAGAGTGTAAGTGATGTAGAATCACAGGGTGGGTTGACATTTTTGTGTACTTAGATTTGTGCAGGGCATTAGGCCCTTAAGATTAATTAGTGTGTGAGAGATTTAAAATCACAGGGTGGATTGCTGTGTATTGGTTTGATATAATTTCAAATCCACTTGTTTATGACTTAAGTGAAGTTGTTTTAATCCACTTGTTTATGGCAAAGATAAGAAAAGTTGTTTTTAGAAGTCAAGTTGTTTTGATATAAGAATGAAGTACATTGTGTCAGGATGTCACCCTCTCACCTGTTGTCATTGATAAGCACCCAGTAGCCCAGCTGCTGAGGGGCCCCGCGGGGACTTACTGATAGGAACATGTGGAGAAGCAACTACGACACGGGGACATTTAGACTGTAAATACCCAGAGTTTGTGAGGAATATACGAGAGTGTTCGGTCTGGGCAAGGCGACCCTTTGCTGATCTAGATAGCTCTCTGAAGACCTTTGGGGCATCAGCTCCTGCCGTGGTAAAGGCGACTCTTTGGCAGTGGTGAGAGCTGTGCAGCAGCCGGGAGAAGCAGATCATCTTGCCTGTCAACACTGTCGCCGTTGTTGTTCCCTAGCAACGTGCCCTAGCAACGGGACTTTTACTTTTGGCTGGTAGCTGGACATCAGCTTGCGGTTGACCAAGCCATCTCCCTCCAGTGCTAACTCACATAAAGGTATACCTCGAACTAAATTTGGACTTTATTCCTCTCATCTCCTCTTGCTTGGAACAATAGCACAATTAATCTGTCATTGATTTGGAGCATGTTATTTCTTTCTTGGCCTATTAAGAGACATTGTCCTGTATGCTACTGGCTTGTGAAATTCCCGCAGTGAACCTGTGTTACATAAACTGCTGGCAAAGACAAACGCAGTCTCTGAGCATTAATTTTGCCAAAACAAAACCAAACACTGCCCCTCTCTGGGTCAGGGAGCAGGCCATCGATGTTACAGATGGGTACCTGGTGCCCCCAGGAGGATAGGGACCTTGGTAGGATCACACGGACAGAAGTGTGTGCTCACAGCTCTTCAGTTAGATGCTTCACAAGGAACTTCATTTTGTTTTGCTTTTTCTGGGAGCCTCCCCTCTGCCTTGAGGATCTTCAGGCACAACCACCTTTTTATCCTGTATTTTCCCATAGCAGATGCTGCCAATACCCTGCCTGTACCCTCTTAACTTTATCTTTCGTTGTACACTGGCCTGGCTTCTGAATGCCAGCACCTGCATCTAATTGCCTCAGAGCTCTCTGGCTGCTGGAGCCCAATCTGCCTTCAAAACAGTCCAGAAGTGACAGAGAATTCATCCCTTCTGCTGGCAGCCCTCTACTGAATCACAGGCAGGAGTTGGTGTATAAATACCCCGGCTCCCTCACTCCTCAGGTGGGGGTAAGACTGAACCAGGTGTTCTACATTAGCTTCTAGAATTCCATAGCAGACTGATCTCCAGTTGCCCACAAGGGTAGCTTGCTTGATAACATAATGTATTGACTTCCTTCCCTATCTTACTTTCCCACACCCTTAATGGGGTTTCCAGGGAGCCCCTCCTAAATAAATTACTTTCATTTAAATTCTTATCTTAGAGTCTGCTTCTGGGGTTACTCAAACTAAGACATTGTGCTTTGTTAGCAAGTGGGAAATGAGAATCAGCCAAGATGGAGGAGCCAAGAGGTCTGAGGGCAATAATCACATCCAGATGGCTCCTTGATGCCAGGTTAGGGCTTGGAGCAACCTAGAAAGAGGAGAATACCAAACTTCCCTCACTGTTTCAGTGCTCTAAAACAGAGGTTGGCAAACTTTTTCTGTAAAAGGCCAGATAGTAAATATTTTAGGCTTTGTGGGCCATATGTTGCAATTGCCCAGCTATGCCACTGTGGCAGGAAAGCAGTCACAGATAATACGTCAAAGAATGGGTGTGACTGTGTTCCAATGACTCTTTATTTGCAAAAAGGCAGCAGGCCAGATTTGGCACACAGGCTGTAGTTTCCTGATCCCTGCTCCAGGACAACAAGGAGAGGCTGGGCAATCAGCTGGCCAGCATGGGGTGCTGCGTGGGAGGTGAGGCCAGTTGCTGCATTAGACTCTATGAGTCCAGCAACAGGGATCTCTGCCTGAGAGTCCCATGGCTGTGCAGCCAAGCCAGGAAATACTCCTACTTCTCTGCTGACAGTGGGGCACTCAATGTCTTAGTTTCCAAGCTGGAGACAAGCTTTCCACTTCACTTTTATGCTAACAGATCACTTTTCCTAATGGGGAGAGTACTGCTCTACTAGAAAAAAAATATTCAGCCCCCCAGAAGAAGCAACTTACTATCTTAAAAGACATATAAAATTATGAATTCGACTGATATTTCAAACAAGACAAGGAATGCAAAGCTTGATTACAAATAATTTATGGAGCAATAAATGAAGTCTTTTGGTGGAAACTGAAGGCTTAATATTGATAGATATTCGCAGATGACTGAAAAAGCCTTTATTTATGGTACTGAAAAGTACAGAACCAAGTTCACCAAGAGGGAGTTGATCCAAAGATGGGTGAAGGCACTAATAAGAGAACTGTTCTAAATGATACAGGTGAATTACATTCTGGTTACATGATCTGGTGAATTACATTCTGGAAAACTTGCAAATAAGCTAACAAAGCTGCAGTTGGTTACCCTTTCCAATTTCCAAAAAGAATTCTCCATAGTGAGCTTCATGCAGACCTGAGGTCATGTTCTAGAACCAGTTTTTGGAGAGGTTGGTTTGTGAGCTCGCCTAAAAAGGCAGTGAGCCTCAGAATGAACAAGAGACAGCACCAGACTAACTTTATTTTCTTCCTTGATGGTGTTACTGGGCTGGTGGGTCAGAAAGCACAGAAGACAGAGTGTGTGGCAGAAGCATATTTTGAAATATTAATCTTTGTCATTTTCCCTTTTCACGTCCTAGTACCTTGGGGCCCTCCTCAGACCAATTAGCTAGGACCTTCACCCAATCCTGCCTCAAGAGAGGTCAGTTACTGCAGATGGGCACAGATATCCAAGAACTCTTTGGATTTTAAAATAGGCTTTTGGAATTTGTGACTAAGACAACGCTTTGATAAAAAGGGTTTTAGAATTCCCAAAGCTTTCCTTTGCTTTGTATATAAAAAATAAAACACAAAAGAACTCAGGGCATATAATTTTGCCATGAATAACTGTTTTGGGAAGTGTAGGTCAAATGCCAAATTAATCTCACTTCACACATATGAGATAAAAGTTCCACTGCCTTGGGGATGGGCAGGACAAATATGACCTAGGAAAGAGATCAGAAGTGTTCAAGTCAGGGTGACATGGACATGAATGGCATGGCAAACAAGGTTGGAATCAACATGAAGAAATGGCCTGGAATGCCTTCCTAAGTTTGGAGTGAGCAAGTCCTTTCTAACTTCAAAGTTTAAACTCCAGAAGTTACAGACTAAAAATTCAATCAATTTGATTACATAAAATTCAGACACTTCTGTATGGCCAAAAAAATTAATTAATTAATTAATTAAATTAAATTAAACAATGAAACAAAAACTCTAGAAACAAATTGTCAAAATAAATGACAAACTTCCATTTCAGGCTGTAATGGAATAAAAAGGACCAGATTTAGCATCCCACCAAAAGACAAATAAACAAACACAAGACTGGACAAAATATATGAAACAATTGCTTTTAGACTTCAAATAACGGCCAACACACAACTGTGATACTTGAGAGAAAGGAAACAAATGAATTGAGCTTTCTGCATGGAGGCATCTTTCAAACTATGGAGTAAGGAAGGGGAATCCAAACAGAGCCTAACAACCTTGCTTAGATGAGGAGTCAGAGCCAGAGTTCAGGTTATCTGAGGTGGCTGGACATTACAGGGCAGAATTCAGACAGAAGTGAATTATTCAGAAAAAGAATTCCAGAAATCTCCATAGGTATCTCCATGAATCTTTTTTGAATACTAGATGTGAATGCATAGGATAAAACTCCATGAAGCTGGGTAGAGAGCGACCAGGATGCTATGAGCTGAATAGTTCCCAGACCTCACAAAGGACTGGAACACATTTGAGTTCTGACCGGTCAGAGTAGAGAGCTCTAAGTGATCACCTGAAGCATTTAGCAGAGGCCCTACATGGGCTAAACTACCCCTAGAATGTAGACATCTCTAAATCTGCTTTAATGATACTTTAAAAGTGCCTCAAAAGGGTCAAACTGAACTGTGGGTAACTTCACTGAGTATGAGAACAAAGCCCAACATTCTGTAAAGGAAGAAAGCAAAATTCAGGCACTCAGCAACATAAAAGAATGTCCACCGGACAGAGTGACGTCAGCATCATGGCGGAGTGAGATTCCCTCTTTGAATCTCTGCCCCCTACGACACAACGAAAACATCATTCACATTCCAACAGAGCTCAATCAAACACTACGAAGGACTTCTGAGAAACCCCTGCTGCCATACATCGGACGGTGGAGGCGCGGGAAGCCCAGGAGAACGGGAGGAGAGGTAGGAGGTTGTACTCCCCCTCCCCAATCGATCGGCAAAAACAGCGCGGTTCGCAGACAGAGGGGGGAGGGGCGGCCCACAGCGGGGAAAACTAGCGCCATCCAGGTGCTCTCACAGACTGTCGCGAGATCCCCACGGGGAAGCGACGACGGACTGTTTAGGGGGTGTAGCAAACACCCTAACAGAGCCAGAAAGGAAACCCCCGGGTCAAGCAGGAGAAAGAGAGGACCCCTCCCCCCACACACCCGGCGTTTCAGCATAATCCCTCCGGGGGCTGCAGCTGCGCAGCCGCCTCAGAGCAAACCGCTCGCAATCTCCACCTAGTGGCAGCAGGGGGAAACTGCAGGACTAACTTTAATCATGACGGGTAAAAATAAAGCCGCCCCCGCCGGATCCTTGCGAAAATATGTCAGGGCTACAGACCAAAAGGAAAATGACAAACACCCAGAAACCAACCCTGAAGGCACAGAATTTGATAACCTGAATGAGAGAGAATTCAAAATAGCTATCATAAACAAGCTCAACGAAATACAAGAGAACACACAGAAACAAATCAACGAATTCAGGGATTATGTCACAAAAGAGATTGAAACCCTAAAGAAAAACCAATCAGAATTATTGGAGATGAAAAACAAAATGAATGAGATAGTGGAAAAAATGGAGTCTTTAAAGAGCAGAACTGACAATATGGAGGAACGAATTAGCACTATTGAGGATAGCCACGCAGAAATGCTCCTGGTAGAGGAGGAGAGAGAGCTAAGACTAAAAAGAAATGAAGAAATTCTTCGAGAAATATCAGACTCAATGAGGAAAAGCAACATAAGGATAATAGGTATTCCAGAAGGAGAAGAAAGAGAAAAAGGAGCAGAGAGTTTGTTCAAAGAAATAATAGCTGAGAACTTCCCCAACCTAGGGAACGAAAGGGAAATAACAGTGAATGAAATCAATAGATCACCTAAATATATAAACAGGAATAAAAAATCATCTCGCCACATAGTAGCAAACTTGAAGAATACCCGTGACAAGGAAATAATATTGAAGGCAGCTAAACAAAAAAACAAAATAACATACAAAGGAAACCCCATCAGGCTCTCAGCTGATTTCTCGACAGAAACTCTACAGGCTAGGAGAGACTGGAATGATATATTCAAAATCATGAAAGACAAAAACCTTCAGCTGAGAATACTTTATCCAGCAAAAATATCCTTCAAATACGATGGAGAAATAATAACTCTCCCTGATAAACAAAAGCTAAGAGAGTTCGTCACCACAAGACCCCCACTACAAGAAATGCTCAAGAAGGCCCTTAGGCCTGAAAAAAAACAAATGAGAAAGGGGATACAAAGATTTCAGCAAGGAGAAAAGCAAGGAGACTGAACCAGAACAAAATACAGTTGGAAAACATCAAAAATTAATTCAAGCTCATCACTGGAAACACACATTCATGACACAATCTGGAATAAAGAGATAACAAATAAGGAGGGGAAGAGGTAAGGGATTGAACTGACCCAGCCTCAGGAAAAAGGAGGCATCTGAAAATGTACTTTCTTATCCAGGAGATCGCTTATATAAACCGCACGGTAACCACTAAACAAACAACCAGAAGAGAACCACACATGACAAATAAAGAGAAAACCAAGAGAATGAACATGCAGAAATACCAAATTGAATTTGGAGTCCGAAACACAAGGGACAAGAAATGAAGGAAATGCAAAAGAACCAGAAGATGAACAATAAAATAGCAACATTAAACCCTCATATATCAATAATCACTCTAAACGTAAATGGATTGAATTCTCCAATCAAAAGACACAGAGTGGCAGGATGGATTAAAAACCAAGATCCAACAATCTGCTGCCTCCAGGAAACACATCTCAGCTCTAAAGACAAACACAGACTCAAAATAAAAGGATGGAAAACAATACTCCAAGCTAATGGCAAACAAAAGAAAGCAGGAGTAGCCATACTTATATCAGACAAAGTAGACTTCAAGATAAAAAAGGTAATGAGAGACAAAGAAGGGCAATATATAATGATAAAAGGGATACTTCACCAAGAAGACATAACACTTATAAATATCTATGCACCCAACACAGGAGCACCAAAGTACATAAAACAACTGCTAAAAAACCTTAAAGGAGATATTAACAATAACACAATAATAGTAGGGGATCTTAATACCCCCCTTACATCAATAGATAGATCATCCAGACAAAAAGTCAATAAGGAAATACTGGAGTTAAATGAAAAACTAGATGCAATGGATTTAATAGATATATACAGAGCACTCCACCCAAAAAAAGCAGAGTACACATTCTTCTCAAGTGCTCATGGAACATTCTCAAGGATAGACCATATATTAGGAAACAAGGCAAACCTCTATAAATTTAAGAAGATTGAAATCATTACAAGCATCTTTTCTGATCATAATGCTGTGAAACTAGAAATCAACTGCAAGGAAAAAACTAGGAAAGGGACAAAGATGTGGAGACTAAACAACATGCTACTGAACAACCAATGGGTCGTTGATGAAATTAAAGGAGAAATCAAAAGCTATCTGGAGACAAATGAAAAGGAAAATACACCATACCAACTCATATGGGATGCAGCAAAAGCAGTCCTGAGAGGGAAATTCATAGCAATACAAGCTCACCTTAACAAACAAGAAAAATCCCAAATAAATAACCTTAAATTGCACCTAACAGAGTTGGAAAAAGAAGAACAGACAAAGCCCCGAATCAGCAGAAGGAGGGAAATAATAAAAATCAGAGCAGAAATAAATGAAATTGAAACCAAAAAAACAGTAGAAAGGATCAATGAAACAAAGAGCTGGTTCTTTGAGAAGATAAATAAAATTGACAAACCCTTAGCCAGACTCACTAAGAAAAAAAGGGAGAAGACTCAAATAAATAAAATTAGAAATCAAAGAGGAGAAATTACAACAGACACCACAGAAATACAAGGGATTATTAGGGAATACTATGAAAAACTTTACGCCAACAAATTGGACAACCTAGAGGAAATGGACAAATTCTTGGACGCGTACAACCTCCCAAAACTGAATCAAGAAGAAATAGAGAATCTGAACAGACCAATCACAAGTAAAGAGATTGAAACAGTCATCAAAAACCTCCCAAAAAATAAAAGCCCAGGACCAGATGGCTTCCCTGGAGAATTTTATCAAACGTTCAAAGAAGATTTAGCACCTATCCTTCTCAAACTATTCCAAAAAATAGAAGAAGATGGAATACTTCCCAACACATTCTATGAGGCCGACATCATGCTGATACCAAAGCCAGACAAGGACAATACAAAGAAGGAAAACTACAGGCCAATATCGCTGATGAACATAGACGCAAAAATCCTCAACAAAATATTGGCAAACCGAATACAGCAATACATCAAAAAGATCATACACCACGATCAAGTGGGATTTATACCAGGGACACAGGGATGGTTTAACATCCGCAAATCAATCAACGTGATACACCACATTAACAAAATGAAGAATAAAAACCACATGATCATCTCAATCGATGCAGAGAAGGCATTCGACAAGATCCAGCATCCATTTATGATAAAAACTCTCAACAAAATTGGTATAGAAGGAAAGTACCTCAACATAATAAGGGCCATATATGACAAACCTACAGCAAACATCCTACTCAACGGGGAAAAACTGAAAGCCATTCCTTTGAGGACAGGAACAAGACAAGGGTGCCCACTCTCACCGCTCCTATTCAACATAGTACTGGAAGTTCTGGCCAGAGCAATTAGGCAAGAAAAAGGAATAAAAGGACTCCAAATAGGCAATGAAGAAGTGAAACTCTCACTATTTGCAGACGACATGATCCTATACATAGAAAACCCCAAAAATTCCATCGGAAAGCTACTAGAAACAATCAACAACTACAGTAAAGTGGCAGGGTATAAAATCAACTTACAAAAATCAATTGCATTTCTATACACTAACGATGAAAAAACAGAAAGAGAACTCAAAAAGACAATCCCATTTACAATTGCAACAAAGAGAATAAAATATCTGGGAATAAATTTAACCAAGGAGGTCAAAGACCTATACAATGAAAACTATAAGACACTATTGAAAGAAATCGAGGAGGACATAAAGAAATGGAAAAATATTCCATGCACATGGATTGGAAGAATAAATATAGTTAAAATGTCCATTCTACCTAAAGCAATCTACAGATTCAATGCAATCCCAATCAGAATCCCAATGTCATTCTTCACGGTAATAGAACAAAAACTACTGAAATTCGTATGGGGCAACAAAAGAGCCCGAATAGCTAAAGCAATCCTGAAAAAAAAGAACAAAGCTGGAGGCATCACAATCCCTGATTTCAAAATATACTATAAAGCTACAGTAATCAAAACAGCATGGTACTGGTACAAGAATAGACACACAGATCAATGGAACAGAATTGAAAGCCCAGAAATAAAACCACACACCTATGGACAGCTAATCTTCGACAAAGGAGCAAAGAACATACAATGGAGAGAGGGAAGTCTCTTCAATAAATGGTGCTGGGAAAATTGGACAGCAACATGCAAAAGAATGAAAGTAGACCATCTCCTATCGCCATATACAAAAATCAATTCAAAATGGATCAAAGACCTGAAAATGAGACGTGAAACTATAAAAATCCTGGAAGAAAATATATGCAGTACACTAATTGCGATTGGACATAAAGGGATCCTTTCAGATTCCATGTCTACCCAGACAAGGGAAACAAAAGAAAAAATAAACAAGCGGGACCTCATCAGACTAAAGAGCTTCTACAAGGCAAATGAAACCAGGATCAAAATGAATAAACAACCCACCAGCTGGGAGAAAATATTTGCAAATCGTTTGTCTGACAAGGGATTAATCTCAGTAATATACAAAGATCTCATACAACTGAGCAACAAAAAAACAAACAACCCGATCAAAAAATGGGCAGAGGATATGAACAGACATTTTTCCAAGGAAGAGATACAGATGGCCAATAGACACATGAAAAGATGTTCAACATCACTAATTATCAGGGAAATGCAAATCAAAACGACACTGAGATATCACCTTACACCGGTTAGAATGGCTATAATCACCAAGACAAATAACAACAAATGCTGGAGAGGTTGTGGAGAAACGGGGACCCTCATTCACTGTTGGTGGGAATGCAAAATGTTGCAGCCTCTATGGAAAACAGTATGGAGAGTCCTCAAAAAATTAAAAATAGAAATACCGTATGATCCAGCAATACCACTCTTGGGCATCTACCCAATGGACGTGAAATCAACCATCACAAGAGGCGTATGCACCCCTATGTTCATTGCAGCATTATTCACTATAGCCAAGAAGTGGAAGCAACCCAAGTGTCCCTCAACTGAAGATTGGTTAAAGAAGATGTGGTATATACATACAATGGAATACTACTCAGCCATAAGAAAAGACATAATTGTCCCATTTGCAACAACATGGAAGGACCTAGAGGGTATTATGTTAAGTGAAATAAGCCAGAGAGAGAAGGACAGACACTGCATGAACTCACTCATATATGGAATATAAGTGAACACACGGACAGAGAGAACTGATTGGTGGTTACCAAGGGGAAGGGGGGTGGGGGGGGCACAAGGGGTGAAGGGTTACATCCACAAGGTGACGGACAAAAATGTACAACTAAAACCCCACAGTGTTATAAACTAAGACATCAATAAAAAAAAAAAAAAAAAAAAAAAAAGAATGTCCACCATCCGATCAAATTTACCAGACATGGAAGAAGCCAGAAAATGTGATCTTTAACTAGGAGAAAAATCAGTGAATACAAATCAACTCCATGACAGATGTGATAGAATTAGCAAACAAGGATATTAAAACAGCTGTTATAACTATGTTCAAGTATTTAAAAGAAAACAAGAACATAATAAGAAGAGAAATGAAAGATAGAAAAAAAAAAAACAAAATGGAACTCCTAGAGGTGAAAAATACAATACCTATAATGAAAAAGAAATCACTGGGTAAGATTAAAAGCAAATTAAATAATGAAGAAAACAATCATAAACTTGAAGATACAGGAATAGATTCTGTTCAAAATGAAGCAAAGACAGGGAGGAAAAAAAAGACTGAAAAAAGTGAACAGAGTATGGTAACCTGTGGGACAATATACTGGTCTAACATAAGTGTAATAGGAAGCCCAGAAAGAAAGGAGAAATACAATACAGAAAACATATTTGAAGAAATAATGGCCCCAAATTTTTCCATGGCTGATGAAAACTACAGGGCTGCAGACCCAAGAACCTCAACAAACATGAAACAGGATGACTACACACAGCACCAGCACCAGCACAAGAACCAGCACACATTATCATCAAATTGCTAAAAGCCAAATTATGATTAAGAAAAAGTCTGAAAATTCACCAGAAAAAAGAAGAAACAAAGGACTAAAAATAAGAATTACTGAAGATTTCTTTTCAGAAACTATCCAAGCCATAAGGCCATGGCACATCTTTAAAGTGCTAAAAAAATGATCAACCTGGAATGTGATACCTATCAAACATGTTTAAGGTAAAATAAAAACCTCTTCAGACGACGACAACAACAACAAAAAGAGCTGAGTAAATTTGTCACCAGTTGATCTGTACCACAAGAAACATTAAAGGAACTTCTTCAGATATAAGGAAAATGAAAACTTTGATGTATAGAAAGAAAATAATAGGACCATAAGTGGTTAGGGATTGTGGCAAATGCAGAAGTAAAATGTGTGCAAGCAGTGGCACAATAGATGGAAGAAAGAAAATGGAAGTATGCTGTTGTAAGATTCTTGCATTTTACATTAGAGGATATAATATTTTTTGAAGATAGAATGTGAAGAGTTAAAGGTGTATATTGTATATTGTACAGCAACCACTAAAACTAATAAAACAAAGAAATAAAGCTAATAAGCCAATAGAAGAGGTAAAATGAAAGCATAAAAAATTAATCCAAAATATGCAGTTAAAAAGAAAGAAATAATGGGCTGGCCTGGTAGCACAGCAGTTAAGCTCGCACACTCTGCTCTGGTGGCCCAGGGTTTGCAGGTTCAGATCCCAGGAACAGACCACTGCACCACTTGTCAAGCCATGCTGTGGCAGCATCCCTTATAAAGTAGAGGAAGATGGGCATGGATGTTAGCCCAGGGCCAATCTTCCTCAACAAAAAGAGGATTGGCAATGGATGTTAGCTCAGGGCTAATCTTCCTCACACACACAAAAATTTTTTTTAATTAAAAAAAAAGAGAGAAAGCAGCTGGCACAAATGGAAAATAAATAGAAGATAGTAGGCTTAAATACAGTCATAAGAATAAGTACAACAAATGTATGTGGTCTAAACATTCTAATTAAAAGGCAAAGGTATCAGATTGGATAGAAAAGCAATATCTTACAATGTCCCATGTACAAGAATCCCAATTTCTTAAGCATAAAGATACAGATAGATTAAAAGTAAAAGAATGTAAAGAAATATACTATGAAAACAAATCATGAGAAAACTAGAATTGCTATATTAATATCAGACAAAGTAGACTTAGAACAATGAATATTATAAAGAATAAAGGGGAACATTAGAAAGACAAAAAAATCCTAACTATGTACATCCCCAATAAAAAAGTTTCAAAACACATAAAAATAAAACAAAAAGCTAAATAAATAAATAAGTCCCCAATTATAGTCAAAACTATAAACATGCCTCTGTCAGTAATCGATTCAGTAAGTAGGAAGAAAGTCAGTAAGAATACAGAAAATTTGAAAACACTATCAATCAACTTAATTTAATTGAAATCTACTCAACATATAATTTTGGTTTTTTTTGGTGAGGAAGACTGGCTCTGAGCTAATATCCATTGCTCATCCTCCTCTTTTTGCTGAGGAAGATTAGCTCTGAGCTAACATCTGTGCCCATCTTCCTCCATTTTGTATGCGGGATGCCACCACAGCATGGCTTGATGAGCAGCGTGTAGGTCCACACCTGGGATCAGAACCTGCGAACCCTGGGCCACCAAAGCAGAGTGCACAAACTTAACCACTACATCACTGGGCTGGCACCTCAACATGTAATTTTTAAGTGCACATGGAACATTTATCAAAATGTACCATATGCCATAAAACAAGTCTCAACAACACTAAAAGGACTGAAATTATGCAAATACAAAATATAGCAGAGAAAAAGACTGAAAAAAGTGAATAGCATTCAATGAACTATGGGACAATATCAAGTAGCCTAACATATGTATGATTGGGACTAAATTAAAAATTAGTTAAATACAATTAAATGAAAAATCAATATTAAAAATCTATCTGAAAGGGGCTGGCCCAGTGGCATAGTGGTTAAGTTTGCACATTCCGCTTCATTGGCCTGGGGTTTTTAGGTTTGGATCCTGGGCACGGACTGAGGCACTGCTTAACAAGTCATGCTGAGGTGGCGTCCCACATAGAGCAACTAGAAGGATGCACAACTATGACATACAACTATGTACTGGGGCTTTGGGGAGAAAAAAGCAAAAAAAAAAAATATATATCTGAAAAATCCCTAAATATTTGGAAGTTAAACAACACTTCTAAATAATCTATTAATCAAAGAGAAAATCACAAGAAAAATCAGAAAATATATTTAACTGATTGAAAATTAAGACACAACATAACAAAATTTGTGGGATGAACCTAAAGCAGTGCTAACAGGGAATATTATAACTTCAAATGTTTACATTAAAAAAGAGGAAAAGTCTAACATCAATAATCTAATTTAATATCTTAGGAAGCTAGAAAAAAACACAAACTAAATCCAAAATAAGTAGGTGAAGGGAAAAAATAAAGAAAGGAAATTAATTAAATAGAAAAAGAACAGATAATCTAGAAAAATAAAGAAATCAAATGCTGCTTCTTTGAAAAAAGTCAATAAAATTGATAACACTTTAACTAGATAGATCAAGATAAAAATAGAAAAAATACAAGTTACCATTAGCAATAAAAAGGGGACACTATTGCATATCCAGCAAGTATTAAAAGACAGTAAGAAAAACATTATGAAAAACTTTTGTGTGTGTGTGTGTGAGGAAGACTAGCCCTGAGCTAACACCCATTGCTAATTCTCCTCTTTTTGCTAAGGAAGACTGGCCCTGGGCTAACATCCGTGCCCATCTTCCTCTACTTTATATGGGACGCTGCCACAGCATGGCTGACAAGCAGTGCGTCGGCGGGCGCCCAGGATCCGTGCCGGCGAACCCTAGGCTGCCAAGTGCGAACTAAACCGCTGCGCCACCAGGCTGACCCCATGAAAAACTTTGTGCAAACAAATTCTGCAACTTAGGTGCAATGGAAAATTTTCATGAAAGACAAAAATTACCAAGAAAGAAATAAAAATTCTGAGTATCCTTTTTTTTTTACTAAAGAAATAAAATTTATCATTATAAACCATCCTATTATAAAATATCCAGAGCCAAAGTCTTTAGTAGTGAATTTTCTCAAACAATTAAGGAAGAAATATCAATCCTACTCAAATTGGAGGAAGAAATACTTCCCAACTCACTTTATGAAGCAAACATAACTTTGATATCAAAACCAAGTGGAGTTTGTTACAGGAATGGAAGGTTTGTAACATTGTGAGATCAATCAATGTAACTCAATATATTAACAGAATAAAGTGAAAATACCATGTGTTGTTCTTGTGAGATGCAGTAAAAGACTTTGACAAAACTCTACACACATTCATGATTCAAAACCAAAAACCTCTCAAGCAATGATGAGTGCAAGGGATCATCAGGCACTGGATAAAGGGTGTCTACCAAAAACACACAGGGACCATCCTGACAAATGGTGAAAGACTGAAGTGTTTTCCCCCTAAGACTGGAACAAGGCAAGGATGTTAGCTCTTGCTATTTCTACACAGCATTGTACTGAAAATCTTCACCAGTGCAATACAGCATGAAAAATAAACCTACACATTGGAAACTTTTGGCAAAAGTAAAACTCTTTATATGCAGACCATAATCATATACGTACAAAATTCAAAGTAATCTACAAAGAAGCTACTACAATTAAAAAGAGAGTTTAGAAATCACAAGATCTAAGATCAGTAAGAAAATTCAACTGTATTTTTGTATATTAACAATAAATAGTTGGAAATTGAAATTTTAAAATTATGACTTACATGTTTATAAAACACATGAAATACATAGGGAAAAATTTAACAATATTCCCAAGACCTGTCCTCTGAAAACTACAGAACTAAGGTTCAAAGAGAAATGAAAGAATATTTAAATAAATGGAGAGATATGCCATGTTCATAGATTAGATGAATGAATATTGTTAAGATAATCTTTTTCCTCAAATTAGTCTATACATTTGGGATACACATAATTCTGAAAAAGAAGAACAAACTGAGGATTTATACCACCTGACTTCAAGACTCACTATAAAGTGACAGTAGCTTTCAAAACAGTGTAGCTTTGTTGTAAAATGGACTATAGAACAATAAAAAAGATATAGGGTACAGAAATACAGCCATATATATATGGCAAATCAATTTTTTACAAAGACGCCAAAGTAATTCAACAGGATTATGATAATTTCAACAAATGATGTAGGAACGATTTGACATTCAGATGAAAAAATGAACCTCAACACTTATCTTATATCATCCACAACATTCCAAAATTCCAAATTTAATTTTGATTTAAAATTAAATCATAGAGGGATAGAACTTTTGAAATGGCAGAGTAAGGATCTCAAAAATCTGTTCTTCTATAAAAGCAAGAAGAACACAAGCAAAAAATTTTTTTTAAACTACAGAAATTAACCAAAGGCTTGCAACAATCTGAAGAGTGTTTGTTGAAGAAAAATGGCTGGAATTTAGTCAGAAGTCTAGATTTGTGGTGTTGTAAGTAGCCCTATTCCCATCCCTTCTCACTGACACTATAGTAGCCATGAAAATCAGCAGCCTCACAACCACAGTAGCTGTGAAAAATCAAGAGCCCAACAGTTATAAGAGTGAGAGACCTCATTTAGATATCCCAAAAAGTCCCATCCTCACAGAATTGTCGTTCTTTGACCTGTCTTGTAGCTCCCTGGAAAGGTCCTATTGCAGGCTTATTGTTATTTGACATATATCAAAGTTCATTCAGTTGAAAAACCCAGGGAGTTTGTAAAAAAAAAATTAGTGGCAAAATTTTAACATAGAAGTGGCCTGAGGTGGGGATCCCAGCAGGGGCAACCAAGATGCTGGACAAACACCTTAAAAGGAAGATCTAGGAAATGAATGTCCACAGGGGACTAGAAGGGCACAAGCACGGGCAAAGTTGTGTGCCCACACAGGAAAGACCTGAGAAGGCATCAATCTCCCACTTCTGGCTGACTATGAGGCCCTATGTAAGCAAGCAGTGAAGGCTAAGGCAGAGTTGTGAAGTGCTGGAATGTTAAAACCTTGTTCCGACACACATGCACAGAGTTGCTTGGCAAAGGGTGGAAGACATTAGTTTAAGGCACTTAAATAAATCTCTATCCAATTATTAGCTAACCACTGAGCTAATCGAGCAGAGATATCAGTGGTTACACACAATAGAGAATACAGATTTGACAGAATTGGTCTAGGAAAGTCACTAAACAAACATCAGCAGTAATAACAACAACAACAAACCCAGGGGAGGGAGTTTGATTTTCAGAATTGTCACATTATATTATTTACACTTCTAGTTTCAACAAAAAATTATTAGACACGCAAAGAAACAGGAAAGTATGACCTATACACAGGATGAAAAACAATCAATAAAAACTATCTCTGAGTAAGCCCAAATATTGGACCTACTGGACAAAAAATTTTAATCAGCCATCATATATACATTTAAAAAACCAAAGAAACCATGTCTAAAGAATGAAAGGGAAGTATAGAAATGGTGTCTCACTATATTAACCATGTTTATTAATTCTTATATTATGATGTTTTGACATCTGAGGCCTTGCTTACCCTGAAAGACTACCTCTCTCAGAATTAGCCAATTCCTAGAGATAGTAAACAACTCACCTTTCAAATGCAAACCAACCAATCGGGAGTCCATACCCCCAACCATCTTTTATTGAGTTCTCACACTCTGGGCCACTGTGTACCTGCCCTAATCACACCAGGATCAAATACCAGACAACCAGGGGCAGCCCTTATGGCCCAGCCCCTGCTGAAATTATTCAAATTAGCCAATCCTAATTACATCAATCCTGATTACACTGCCCCACCCATTCCTTCCTGCAGAAACCACAGTAAAGTCTCTTGCTGACAGATTCTCCCTCTCCCTCTGCCTCCTGACTGACCTCAGTGCTTCCCCGTGTGGCCCCCCCATGGCATGGTGTGCACATTCTCTGAAGTGTCCATGGAATGATTCTTTGGGATAGACCATATGTTAGGCCATAAATTAAGCCTTGCTAAATTTAAAACATTGAAATAATACAAGACATGTTCTCTGATCACAATGGAATTAACTCAGAAATCAATAACAGAAAGAAATTTGGAAACTTCATAAATATGCAGAAAGTAAACAATTTTCAAATAACCAATGAACCAAAGAAGAAATTACAAGGCAAATTAGAAAATGCCTTCAGAGGCTGGCCTGGTGGCTTAGTGGTTAATTTTGGATGCTCTGCTTTAGCAGCCTGGCATTCAAAGATTCAGATCCCAGGCATGGACCTATACACCACTCATCAAGCCATGCTGTGGCGGCATCCCACAAACAAAAAATAGAGGAAGATCAGTATAGATGTTAGTTCAGGGCCAAGCTTCCTCAAAAAAAAAAATAGAAAGAAGAAAATACTTTCAGATAAATGAAGACAAAAATACAACATGTCAAACTTATGAATACATCTAGTGCAGAGCTCAGAGGGAAATTTATATTGGTTAGTGCTTATATGAAAAGAAAACATCAAGTCTTAAGTCCATAACCTAATGTTCCACTTTAAAAAATAGAAAAAAATTCCATCCAATAGCAGGAGAATACACATTCTTCTCAATGGCACATGGAATGTCCTCCAGGAAAAATCATGTGATAGGTCATATAACAAGTATTAGCAAATTTAAGAAGATTGAAATCATATCAACTATCTTTTCTGACCACAATTGCATGAAACTAGAAATTAGTAACAGGAGGAAAGCTGGAAAATTAACAGATGTTGGAAATTAAACAATATACTTCTGAACAACCAATGGGTCAAAGAAGAAATAAAAAAGGAAATAAAAAAAATCTTGAAGCAAACAAAAATGAAAACACAACATACCAAAATCTATGGGATGCTGCAAAAAGCAGTTCTATGAGGGAAGTTTGTAGCAATAAATGCCTACGTCAAGAAAATAGACAGATCTCAAATAAACAACCTAACTTTACACCTCAAGGAACTAGAAAAAGAAGAACAAACTAAGTCCAAATTTAGCAGAAGAAAGGAAATAACAAAGATCAGGGCAGAAATAAATGAAATACAGACCAGAAAATCAACAGAAAAGTTTACTAAAGCAAAGAAGTGGTTTTTTTAAAAGATAAGTAAGTTAACAAAACTTTAGCTAAACTAATTAAGATAAAAGAGAGAACATTCAAATAAATAAAATCAGAAATGAAAGAGGAGACATTACAATTGATACCACACAAACGCAAAGGATCATAAGAGAGTGTTATGAACAATTATACACAAACAAATTGGAAAACCTAGAAGAAATGGATAAATTCCTAGAAACATACAACCTACCAAGTCTGAATCATGAAGAAATAGAGAATCTGAATGGACCAAAAATGAGCAAGGATATTGAATCAGTAATCAAAAACCTCCCAACAAAGAAAAGTCCAGCACCAAATAGCTTTGCTGGTGAATTCCACTAAACATAAAGAAGAATTAATACCAATCCTTCTCAAACTCTTCCAAAACATTGAAGAGGAGGAAACCTTCTCAAACTCATGTTACATGGCCAGTGTTACCCTGATACCAAAGGCAGATGACACTGCCAGAGAAGAAAACTACAGACCAATATTCCTGATGAATATAGAGGCAAAAATACTCAATAAAATATTAGCAAACTGAATTCAACAGCTCATTGAAAGGATCATACACCATGATCAAGTGGGATTTATCCCTGGGATGCAAGGATAGCTCAACATATGTAAATCAATAAATGTAATACATTACATTAATAGAAAGACAAAAATCATATGATCTTCTTAACAGGTGCAAAAAAAGCATTAGATAAAATACAGCATTCTTTCATGATAAAAATGTTCAACAGTTGGGTATAGAAGGAATATCCTCAACATAATAAAAGCCATATATAACAAGTAAACAGCTAGCATCACACTCAATGGTGGAAAATTGAAAACTTTTCCTCTAAGATAAGGAATGAGACAAGGGTGCTCACTCTCATGACTCCTAGTCAGCATAGTACTAAAAGTCCTAGCCGTAGCAATCAGGCAAGAAAAAGAAATAAAAGCCACCCAAATCAGAAAGGAAGAGTTAGAATTGTCTTTTTTTTTCAGATAATATGATCTTATATATAGAAAACCCTAAAGACACCACCAAAAAAATTGCTAGAACTAATCAATGAATTCAGTAAAGTTGCAGGATACCATATCAACAGACAAAAATCAGTGGCATTTCTATACACTAATAACAAAACATCTGAAAAAGAAAGAAAACAATCTCATTCACAATGAATCAAAAACAATAAAATACTTAGGAATAAATGTAACCAAGGAGGTGTAAGATCTGTACACTGAAATCTATAAGACTTTGATGAAAGAAATTAAAGAAGACACAAACAAATGGAAAGATATCCAGTGGTCACAGATAGGAAGAATTAATATTGTTATTGTTAAAATGTCCATACTACCCAAAGCCATTGATGGATTCAATGCAATCCCTATCAAAATTCCAATGGCATTTTTCACAGAAATAGAAAAAAACAATCTAATATTTGTATGGAATCACAAAAGACCCTGAATAGCCAAAGTAATCCTGAGAAAGAAGATTAAGCTAGAAGCATCACACTTCCTGATTCTAGACTATATTACAAAGATGTAGTAATTAGAACAGTATGGTACTGGCTTAAAAATATACACATAGACCAATGGGACAGAATCAAAAGACCAGAAATAAACCCTCACATATACAGTCAACTAATATTTGACAAGGGAGCCAAGGATAATGGGCAAAAGGATAATCTTTTCAATAAATAGTGTTGGGAAAACTATATAACTACATGTAAAAGAATGAAATTGGACCACTATCTTACATCACTCACAAAAATCAACTTGAAATGAATTAAAGGCTTAAACCAAAGAACTGAAACCATAAAACTCCTAGAAGAAAACATAGGCAGGGAACTCCTTGTTATTGGTCTTGGCAATGATTTCTCGGATATAACACCAAAAGCAAAAGCAACAAAAGCAAAAACTAACAAGTGAGACTACAAAAAACTAAGAAGCTCCTGCACAGCCAAAGAAACAATCCACAAAATGAAAAGGCAAACTATGGAATTGGAGAAAATATTTGCAAATCATATATCTAATAAGGGGTTAATATCCATAATATACAAAAACTCATACAACTCAATAGCAAAAACCCCAAACAATCCGATTACAACATAGGTAGAGGAATTGAATGGATATTTTGCCAAAGAAGACGTGCGAATGGCCAGCAGGTATTTGAAAATGTACTCAACCTCACTAATCATCAGGGAAATGCAAATCAAAATCACAAGATATTGCCTCACACCTGTTAGAATGGCCATCACCAAAAAGACAAGAGATAACAAGTATTGGTGAGGAGAAAAGGGAACCCTTGTGCACTGTTGATGGGAATGTAAATTTGTACAGCTTCTACAGAAAACAGTATGGAGGTTTTTCAAAAAATTTAAAATAGGACTACCATATGATCCAGCAACCTTACTTCTAGATATATATCCAAAGGAAATGAAAAGGATCTTGAAGAGATACCTGCACTCCCATGTTCACTGTAGCATTATTCACAATAGCCAAGATATGGAAACAACCTAAGTGTCTGTTAATGAATGAATGAATAAAGATGTGGCATATATATACAAAAGAATGCTATTCTGCCATGAGAAAGAAGGAAACCCTGCCATTTGCAATAACATGGATAGACCTTGAGGGCATCATGCTAAGTGAAATAACTCAGACAGAGAAAGACAAATGGTGTGTAATATCACTTATAAATGAAATCTAAAAAAGCTGAGCTCATAGAAACAGAGAGTACAATGGTGGTTACCAGAGGCTTGGAGGTGCAGAAAACGGGGAGATGTTGTCAAAGGGTACAAACTTCCAGTTATAAGATGACTAAGTTCTGGGGATCTAATGTACTGCGTGGTGATTATAGTTAATAATACTGTATTATGGTCTTGAAAGTTGCTAAGAGAGGAATCTTAAGTGTTGTTACCACAAAAAAGAAATGGTAATTTTGTGATGTGATGGAGGTTCTAATTAAGGCAATGGTGGCAATCATTTTGCAATATATAAGTGTGTCAAATCAACACATTTTACACCTTAAACTTACACAATGTTATATGTCAATTATTTCATCATATAGCTGGAAAAAAAAACAAAATAGGAAAAGAAGAGCAAACTAATCTCAAAGCAAATAGAAGGAGGGAAATAAAATAGATCAAAGCAGAAGCAGAAATTAAGGGAGCAGAGAATATAAAAACAATAGAGGGACTCAACAAAACCAAAGGTTAGCTCTTCACAAATATTATCAAAATTGACAAATCTTTAGGTAGAATGATCAAGAAATAGAGAAGACTCAAATTACTAAGATCAGGAAAGAAGGAGGTGACATGACTAACAACCTTTCCAAAAAAAAAAAAAAAGTATTTTAAGTCAATACTATGAAACACTGTATGCCAACAAATTATATAACCTAAAGGAAATTGACAAATTCCTAGCTAGATGCAAACTACTGAAACTGACTCAAGAAGAAATAGAAAAACTGAATAGACCTATAAAAAATAAAGAGATTTAATTGCTAATTTTAAAACTTCCCACAAAGGAAAGCCCAGAGTAAGGCAGCTTCCCTGGTGAATTCTATCAAACATTTAAAGAAGAATTAATACTAATCCTTCACAAACTCTTCCAAAAGATAGAAGAGGAGGAAATACTTCCAAACTCATTCTATGAGGCCAGTATTACCCTGATACCAAAACCAGACAAAGCCATTGGAGGAAAAGAAAACTATAAACCAGTATCCCTTATGAATGCAGTTTTAAAAATCCCCAAGAAAATAGTAGCAAACTAAATCCAGCAACATACAAAAATGATTATACACCATGACCAAGTGGGATTTATCCTAGGAATTCAAGGTTGGCTTAATATCTGAAAATCAGTTGACATAGTACACCATACTAGCAGAATAAAGGACAAAACCCACACATTCACTTGATTAGATGCAGAAAAGCATTTGACAAAATTCAATGCCTTTTCATGATAAAATCACTCAACATATCAGGAATAGTAGGAAATTTCTTCAACCTGACAAAGGGCATTTATGAAAAACCCACAAGTGACATACTAAATGGTGAAGGACTGAATGCTGTCCCTCTAAGATCAGAAACAGGGATGTCTTCCCTCCTTACTTATATTCAACATTGTATTGAAAGTTCTAGCCAGGGTAATTAGGTAACAAAGAGAAATAAAAGGCATTCAGATAGGAAAGGAAGAAGTAAAACTACCTCTACACATAGACGACATGATATTTTATATAGAAAATCCTAAAAATTTCAAAAAAACCCCTGATAAATAATAAACAAGTTCAGCAAGGTTGCAGGATATAAGGTTAATATACAAAAATCAATTATATTTATAGACTAATAATGAACAATCTGAGGATGAAATTAAGAAAATAATCCCATTTGCAATAACAGCAATAAGAATAAAATATTTAGACTATGTCTCACAAAAGAAGTGCAAGGTTTGTACACTGAGAGCTACAAAACAGTGTTTAAAGAAATTAATGAAGCTCTAAACAAGTGGAAGGACATTCCACTTTTGTGGACTGGAAGACTTCATATTGTTACCTAGGCAATACTCTCCAAATTGTTCTAAAGATTCAACATAATCCCTATCAAAGTCCCAGTTGCCCCCTTTTTTTTGCATTAATTTAGAAGCTGATCCTAAAATTCTTATGGAAATGAGAGAGACACAGAATCTTGAAAACAATCTTGAAAAAGATGAATAAAATTGGAGAACTCACACTTTTCAACTTCAAAACTTACTGTGAAGCTACAGGAATCAAGACAGTGTAGTACTGGCATAAATATAGATAGGTAGATCAATAAATTGGAATTGAGAGTCCAAGAATAAATCCTTACATTTATAGTCAATTGATTTTGACAAGATGCCAAGACAATTCAATGGGAAAGAATAGTGTTTTCAACAAATAGTGCTGAGAGAACTGATATACACATTTAGTAGAATGAAGTTGAATCTCTACCTCACACCATATGGAGGAATTGACTCAAAATGGATCATAAACCTAACTGCAAGAGCTAAACTATAAAACACTCAGAAGAAAACATAGAATAAAACTTTCATGACTTTATACTAGGTATATCACCAAAAGCAGAAGAAAACAGAGAGAAAAAGGATAAATTGGACATCACTAAAATTGAAAACTTTTGGGATTCAAAGGACACCATCAAGAATTTGAAAAGACAACCATAGAATGGGAGAAGATAATTGCAAATTATATGTCTGATAAGAGGCTGATTATATACAGAATATATAAAGAACTCTTACAATTTAACAACAAAAAAATCCAATTTAAAAATGGGCAAAGGACTTGAATATACATTTCTCCAAAAAAGTTGTACAAGTGGCCAATAAGCGCATGAAAAGATACTCAACATCATTAGCCAGTAGGGAAATGCAAGTCAACACCACAGTGAGATACCACTTCACATCCACTACAACGGTTATAATTTTTTAAAATGGAAAATAACAAATTTTCCATTAAAATTTTAGAAAAATTAGAACCATCATACATTACTGATGGGGATGTAAATGGTGCAGCCACTGTGGAAAACAGTTTGGCAGT
The DNA here is from genome assembly GCA_031878705.1 of Tapirus indicus. Taxonomy (NCBI): domain Eukaryota; kingdom Metazoa; phylum Chordata; class Mammalia; order Perissodactyla; family Tapiridae; genus Tapirus; species Tapirus indicus. The sequence continues at coordinate 82,412,036 of CM062921.1, forward strand.
TTCTCAAGAAGTTAAACATAGAGTTACCATTTGACCTAGCAATTCCAATCCTAAGTATATACCCAAGAGAATCAAAAACATATGTTCACACAAAAACTTTTACATGAATGTTCATAACATTATTAAAAGTACCAAAAGGTAGAAACAACTCAAAGGTCCATTGACTTATGAATGAATAAATAAGATGTGATACATACATACAATGGGGTATCATTCAGCAATAAAAAGGAATGAAGTACTGGTACATGCTACAACATGGATAAACATCAAAAATATTATGCTAAGTAAAAAAAGCCAGCTACAAAAGTTCACATGCTCTATGATTCCATTTATATGACTTGTCTGGAACAGGCAAATCCATAGAGAGAGAAGGTAGATTAGTGATGGTGGGAACTGGGGGGAGGAGAGAATTGGGAATAACTGGTAATGGATATGGGGTTTACTTTTGGGATGATAAAAATGTTCAAAAGTTAGGTAGTACGCTCTGTGAATGTACTAAAATCATTGAATCATACATTTTAAAGGGTGATGTTTATGGAATGTGAACTATATCTCAATAAAGCTGTAATTTAAAAATGGATCATAGATTAAATGTAAAAGCTAAAATTATAAAACTGCTAGAGGAAAACATAGGAGAAAACCTTTGCAACTTTGTGGCAGACAAAATCTTTTCAGACAGGACACCAAAAGCACAAATCATAAAAAGAACTCTTACAATTAAAGAATAAGAGAGAAGCTCAATGAAATATGAATAAAAATCTCACCAAAGAAGATAAATGAATGGTCAATAAACACAGGAAAAGATGCTCATCAACTGTAATCATCAGGGAAATGCAAATTCAAACCATGATCAGATACCATTTCACACCCACTAGACCAACTAAAATTAAAAAGACTGGCAGGTGTTTATGATTATAGAGATAAACCAGAGCTCTCATACATTTCTGGTAGGAGTGTTAAATGCTAAAACCAATTAGGAAAACAGCTTGGAAGTTTTTAAAAAATAAAATTAAGCATATTCTTGCCATGAGATTCAGCAATTGTACTTCCAAGAGAAAGAAAATATATGTCTACATAAAGACTTGTACATGAATATTCATAATAGTTTTATTTATAATAGCCAAAATATGGAAACAATACAAATGTCTATTAACAGATAAATGGATAAACAAATTATTGTATATCCATATAGTGGTTTACTACACAGCAAAAGGAAAAGGAATGAACTATTGATACATACAACAACATGGATGAATCTCAGAGACAATCTGCTAAGTGAAAGCAGCCAGACAGAAAAGAGTACATACTGCACATTCCTTTTATATAAAATTTAGAAAGAACAAATTTATGGTTAGAGAAAGAGGATATGTGATTTCTTGGATCTGAGAGCAGTGGATGGAGATCACCTGGGAATGGGCACAAGGGAACTTTTACAGATAATAAAAATTTTCTCTATCTTGATTGTGGGTGCTGGTTATGTGTGAGTATACATTTTTCTAAACTCTTCAAACAGTACTCTTAAAATGGGAACATTTTATTGTATGTAAATTATACCTCGATTGAGCTGATTTTTAGAATTTCAAACTGGTTTAAAAAATGTTTGCAATTCAGATCACAAAAGCCAATCCCTAATAATAAGGAATGTATAGAAATCAAAGACCAACAATTTAATTTAAAAAATGCAGCTGATGTCAGCAACATGGCGGAGTGATCCATTCCCTTAGTCTCTCTCCCCAACATGCAACAAAAAGAACATCCATTAACTGACAGAGGACATCCACACAGCACAATAGGTGTTGGAGACATCCATGCAGCCACATTTCTAAAGGTGGAAGAAATGGAAGGAGGTAAGCAGATATTGCCCCCCACACCAGTGGCAGTGATCTGGGGTGCAGGACCTGACACAGCAGCCAGCACACAACTCTGAGAGGAGACAGGGGAAAAGGCAGTCATCTGCAGGAACACTTTCACTCTTGGAGTTGCTGCCCAGCCCACAAGAACATGCCACAATGAGGCAGCTCGGTCACAGTGGGGGTACCCCCACCAAGCTGAACAGTCCAGGTGGGCTGCCAGTGAGTGCAGAGTGGGAGAACCCACTCCCCCCATCCTGCTAGATGACCTGCTTGGTCAGTCAGCTAGGGCAGGGGATCCACACCAGAGCACCTGTGCTTGTGTGTGTGAAGCAGCAGCAGCCAGTGGGCAAACACAGACAGGCCCAGTCAGCACAGCTTCCAATGGACAGGCACAACAGCAAGTGGTTGCAGCAGGCTCAAAAAACACAGCTCCTGCATCCCCCAGTGGTGGCAGGTGGAATCTGCCATCTGATACTACCACTATGCACCAGCAAAAGTCCATCCCATCAAACAACATGAAGAAATACATTAACATTCCAGACCAGAAGGAAAATGATGTGTGTCCATAAACCAATCCTGAAGTCACAGAAATTTAAAATTTAAATGACAGAGAATTCAAAATAGTTATCATAAAGAATGAGTTACAAGAAAACTCAGAAAGACAGTTTAATGAACTCAGGAAAAAAATTAATGAGCAGAGGGAATTCTTCACAGAAGAGATCGAAACTCTAGAAAAAACCAAACAGAAATGCTGGAGGTGAAGAACACAGTGAATGAGACAAAAAATGATCTAGAATCCTTAAAAAGCAGAGCTGACATTATGGAGGACAGAATTAGTAATTTAGAGGACAGAAATATAGAAATGCTTCAGGTGGAGGAGGAGAGAGAACTAAGACTAAAAAGAAATGAAGAAATTCTCTGAGAAATATCCAACTCAATTAAGAAATGCAACATAAGGATTATAGGTATTCCAGAGGGAAAAGAGAGGGAGAAAGGAGCAGAGAACTTGTTCAAAGAAATAATAGCTGAGAACTTCTCAAACCTGGGGAAAGAGCTGGAATACATGTAAATGAAGCCAATAGAACTCCTAATTACATCAATGCAAAAAAGACCTTCAAGGCATATATTCCATGCACGTGAGTTGGAAGAATAAACATAGTTAAAATGTCCATACTACCTAAAGCAATCTACAGATTCACTGCAATCCCAATCAGAATCCCAATGACATTCTTCACGGAAATAGAACAAAGAATCCTAAAATTCATACAGAACAACATAAGACCCCAAATAGCTAAAGCAATCCTGAGAAAAAAGAACAAAGCTGGAAGCATCACAATCCCTGATTTCAAAATATGCTACAAAGCTATAGTAATCAAAACAGCATGGCACTGGTACAAAAACAGACACCAGATTGACAGAACAGAATTGAAAGCCCAGAAATAAAACTACCCAGGTACAGATAGCCAATCTTTGACAAAGGAGCCAAGAATATGCAATGGAGAAAGGAAAGTCTCTTCAATAAATTGTGTTGGGAAAACTGGACAGCCACGCGAAAAGAATGAAAGCAGACCATTATCTTATGCCATACACAAAAATTAACTCAAAATGGATTAAAGACTTGAATGTAAGACCTGAAACCATAAAACTCCTAGAAGAAAATATGGGCAGTACACTCTTTGACATCGGTCCTATCAGCATCTTTTCAAATACCATGTCTATTCAGGCAAGGGAAACAAAAGAAGAAATAAACAAATGGGACTACACCAGACTAAAGAGCTTCTGCAAGGCAAAGGAAACCAGGAACATAACAAAAAGACAACCCACCAAGTGGGAGAAAATATTTGCAAATCATGTATCTGACAAGGGGTTAATCTCCAAAATATATAAAGAACTCACACAACTCAACTGAAAAACCCAAACAACCCAATCAAAAAATGGGCAGAGCAGGGGCTGGCCCAGTGGCATAGTGGTTAAGTTCACGTGCTCCACTTTGGTGGCCTGTGGTTCACAGGTTTGAATCCTGGGCACGGACTGAGGCACTGCTTGTCAAGCCACACTGTGGTGGCATCCCACATACAAAATAGAGAAAGATGGGCACAGATGTTAGCTCAAGGCCAATCTTCTTCAGCAAAAGGAGGAGGATTGGCGACTTAGCTCAGGGCCAATCTTCCTCACACATGCACACAAAAATAGTAAAAAAAAAAAAAATGGGCATAATATATGAACAGACATTTTTCCAAAGAAGATATACAGATGGCCAACAGGCACATGAAAAGATGTTCAACATCACTAATCATTAGGGAAATGCATATCAAAACTATAGTGAGATATCACCTTACACCTGTTAGAATGACTATAATTACCAAGACCAAAAATAACAAATGTTGGAGAGGATGTGGAGAAGTGGGAATGCAAACTGGTATAGTCAATATGGAAAACAGTATGGAGATTTCTCAAAAAATTAAAAATAGAAATACCATACCATAGGGACCCAGCTATCCCACTACTGGGTGTTTATCCAAAGAACATGAAATCAACAATTCAAAGAGACTTATGAACCCCTATGTTCATTGCAGTATTATTCACAATAGCCAAGACATGGAAGCAACTCAAGTGCCCATCAACTGATGAATGGATAAAGAATATGTGGTATATATACACAATGGAATACCACTCAGCCATAAAAAAGACAAAATCGTCCCATTTGTGACAACATGGATGGACCTCAAGGGTATTATGTTAAGCTAAATAAGCCAGAGAGAGAAAGACAAACACCGCATGATTTTACTTATATGTGGAAGATAAACACATGGACAAGAGAACAGATTAGTGGTTACCAGAGGGGAAGGGGTTGCGGAAGTGGGTAAAAGGGGTAGGGGCACATATATATGGTGACTGATAAATAATAATGTACACCTGAAGTTTCACAATGTTATAAACTATTGTGACCTCAATAAAATAAAAATAAAAATAATAAAATTGCAGAAAAGGCATGCACACAATTTTCAGAAAAAGCAATACAAATTGTCTTTAAACATATGAAAAAATGTTCAGCTTCACTTATAATAATAGAAATGCAAACCTAAACCAAACTGAGATTGCATTTCTCACCTGTCACTTGGCAAAAATTCAAAAAGCTGACAACACACTCTCTGAGACTGTGGGAAAACAGTCATGCAAGAGAGTCTTGCTTGCATGTAATTCATGCATAGCTGGTCCAAGTACAAAATAGTACCATCCCCATAGAAGAGAATTTGGCAATATCCACCAAGAGTACAAATGCACATACACTTTGACCCAGAAATCCTGTGTCTGAGAATGTATCTAACAGATATACCTACATATGGGCAAAATGATGTGTACACAAGTTTATTTAATTTAAAATTGTTTTTAATAGTAAAATACTGAAAACTCCCCAAGTGTCCATCTGTGGGTATTTGGTTAAATAAACCATGGTTCATCCACATAGTGGATGCAGGTATTAAACAACAAAAAAAAAAGAATAAGAAAGCTCTTTACATACTGATATGAAATTTCTAAGGAAATATTGTTAAATGAAAAGACAGAGCACAGAACAAGGTAAATAACATGCTACTTGTTTTTGTAAGAAAGAGGAAAAAAGATATATAAGAGGAAAAAATATATTTAAGCCACTTTATTGAGGTATGATTGACATATAAAAAGCTGTATATATTTAATGTATACAAATTCATGAATAATATATATTTATCTATATTTACTTTTGTTTGCATAAATAAACACTGGAAGTATTCACAATAAATGAATAAAAGCGGTTCTCTATAGAAGGCATATAGGAAGGTAAGGGACTGGATGGGGACATGAGTGCAAGCAAGACTTCTAAGCAGGACATTTTTATATTGCTTTGATAGTTGAATCAGGTAAATGTATTCCCTATATAACAAAATAAATTTAGAAAAATCCAACAGCAAGGATATAATTAAATCTAGTGAGAATACAATAAAACTATTTCACACACACAGGCCCCATCTCTATCAAGCGTCATTCATTATCTGCACCAGAGATCATTCTTCAGTTGACTTTTTCTTTAAATCTTCGGGAACTCTGCTATGCACTTCAAAGTAATGTGATGTCTGGGCAGTGACTAGCACAGTGACACAGGAGGCTGGGAAAAATCCAGCTGAAGACGGGTAAAATGGAGCTTTGACTTTCCTCCTTTTTTTGTGAGGAAGATTGGCTCTGAGCTAACGTTTGCGTCCATTTTCCTCTATTTTGTATGTGGGATGCCACCACACATGGCTTGATGAGCAGTGTGTAGGTCCATGCCCAGGATTTGAACCTGTGAAACCTGGGCTGCTGAAGCAGAGAGTGCAAACTTAACCACTAGGCCACCAGGTCAGCCCCTGACTTTCTTTTAAGGCTGCCAAACATATGAACCTATCTGTGACTCTTGGTGGGAGGCAGAGACCACTGTTTTCCACTATGGAAGCCATGAAGGCCAGATACTCACTTTTCCAGCTTCCTTTGCAAAAAAGGCCTGGGTACATATGACACAGGTTCAGCCAATCACCTGCATTCTCCCCAGAACCTGAAGTGGGAGCCAGTGAAATGAAGAATCCTTTCGACGATCATCAATAGCATCAAGGGCATCATCCCAGGGTAGTGGAGGTATCCTGGAACCAATGTTAGTAGAGAGTCCAGGACTGACAGTGGGTGCAGTGGTGATGTCCTGGGTCCCAAGTTGACAGGCCAAGTAGTTGCAGCAGCAGTCTCATTTTGCATCAATGGTTCCATTTTACAGCATGACTTTTGCTGTGGCTCTGGCTGCATATCTTCCTTTGGACCTGCCTATTTTCCAGGCCTGGGTCTCCAAGTATCCCTGTATTCATTTGGTACATTCCATTTTCCTTAAGTCTTTCAGAGTTGGTTTCTGTTGCTTGCAACTAATAACCCTGATTCAGGCATCTGGATTGCATCACAGGTTCTCTAGCTGGAAATCGCAGTGGATAAGGGAACCCACAACCTAGCAGGGATCTCCAGGCCAGTACCTCTGGTGGAAAAGAAAGAGAGAAGAGGGTAGAGAAGTCCCACCCATCTTAAAAGAAAGAGAGCGTGTGTGTGTGTGTGTGTGATAGGGCAGCAGTGGGGGTGGGAGTCAAACATGAGAACACAAGAGGCTTTCCTGAGAAGAGGCTGCTGGACCGGAGTCCTGGCTTAGGCTCGCATCTGAAGTTTGCTGGGAAGCTTTGAGAGGTACACACAGGTGATGGTCTCAGCCAATTAGCACTTGGAGCTAAAAACTTGAGAATGGGAGTAGGATAGACAATCTGCAAAAGTGAATTTTCTTTCACATAGTTACAATTTCAAATTGTATGATTTTTTTAATGACCATGAGTTCATATCTTGCTTTTGAGATTTAAAAGACATGGGAAAAAAATAAAAGGTATGGTAAAAAGGACTTCAGGGGTAAAGGTGTGTGTGATTGCTCCTCTGTATATATGCTCTGTAAAAAGACTTCTATTAGATCTGCTTTACTTAGCACATCTTCACTGAGCAGATAAAGAAGTGAATTAAACATGAGCAGCTAATTTCACTCCTCTGGAAACCCCAATAGCACTACAATAAAGTAATTATAATTACTTGTTCTGCTTTTGGATCTATATAGCTTTTTTATTGTGGTAAAATATACATATTATAAATTTTATCACTTTAATCATTTTTAAGTATACAATTTGGTGGCATTAAATACATTCATAATGTTGTTCAACTATCACCACTAGCCATTTCCAGAACTTTTCATCATTCAAACAGAAACTCCTCACCCATTATACAATAACTCCACGTTCTTCCCTTCCTCCAACGCTGGTACCTCTATTCTACTTTCTGTCTCTATGAATTTGCCTATTCTATGTACCTCATATAAGTGAAATCATACAACATCTTTCCTTTTGAGTCTGGCTTGTTTCATTCACCATCATGTACTCTAGGTTCATCTATGTTGTAGTGCGCATCAGAATCTCCTTCCTTTTTAAGGCTGAGCAATATTCCATTGTTTAGATGTACCACATTTTGTTTATCCATTCATCTGTTGATGAACACTTAGATTGCTTCCACCTTTTAGCTGTTGTGAATAATGCTGCTATGAACATTGGTGTACAGATATCTGTTCAAGTTCCTGCTTTCAGTTCTTTTGGGTATATGCCCAGAAGTGAGATTGCTGGATTGTATGGTAATTCTATATTTAACTTTTTGAAGAACTGCCATACTGTTTCCCACAGTGACTTTTTATATTCTTACCAGCAATATAAGAGGGTTCCAAGTTCTCCACATCCTCACCAACACTTATTTTTCACTTTTTTGTAATAGCCATCCTAAAGAGTATGAAATGGTATCTTATTGTGGGATAATTTACTTTTTAATGCATCACCTCACAAAGCCAGGGATGCATACCCAAGCCCGTCTGACTCTGAAATTTCTACTCCACATCCTGGCCCTTCTGAGACCCAAGCATGTGTTTTTTAACAAGGTAGAAAGTTTCCCCCATCTTGCAGGACTTAGCTTAGATATGTAGTTTTTGGTGTTGACACCCTGTGTCTCATCTTCAGGCCCACATCCCAGAATCTCACTTCAGGAACTTTGGGATAATAAATCTCAAACAGGACTAATTGTGATGTATAAAAATATCCTCGGCACTTTTTCATAAAGGCAAAAAAAAAAAAAAAAATCTAGACTAACATAAATATACAACAATGGCAGAAGGTTAGATAAATTAAAGAATATCCTCTTAATGGATATTATTCAGTGATTAAAGAATGATAATTATAAAGTCGTTGTTGAACCACTGAACCATTGAAAAACATGTAAGTGGAGAAAGCAGTCTATAGCTATACAATAATATGAAGCAACACGAACAAAGAGCAGAAAATGCACTCCAAAAAAAAAGTTGCTATGTTAGGGTGTGGTATTATAGGTGATTTTATTTTTTTAAATATCACTTATGTCCTTATGTTGTATTTCCAATAACAAAAGGGAAGGTAAAAAGTGAACCAGACACTTCATTGAGGTTGGCTGATGAGTGACAGCCAAATATTGCTCTCATTTTCTTTATTGAGATATAATTGACATAAAACATTGTGTAAGTACATGGGACAAGAAACAAAGGAAACACAAAGAACCAGAAAATGAGCAATAAAATAGCAACATTAAACCTTAATATATCTTTAATCAATCTAAATGTAAATGGATTGAATTATCCAATCAAAAGACACAGAGTGGTGGGATGGATTAAAAACCAAGATCCAACAATTTGCTGCCTCCAGGAAACACATCTCAGCTCCAAAGACAAACACAAACTCAAAGTAAAAGGATGGAAGATGATACTCCAAGCTAATGGCAAACAAAAGAAAGCAGGAGTTGTCATACTTATATCAGACAAAGTAGACTTCAAAATAAAAAAAGTAATGAGAGACAAAGAGGGGCAATATATAATGATAAAAGGGACGCTTCACCAAGAAGACATATCACTTATAAATATCTATGCACCCAACACAGGAGCACCAACGTACATAGAACAACTACTAAAAAATCTAAAAGGAGATATTAACAACAATGCAATAATAGTAGGGGATCTTAACACCCCCCTTACATCAATGGATAGATCATCCAGACAAAAATTCAATAAGGAAATAATGGACTTAAATGAAAAACTAGATGAGATGGACTTAATAGATATATACAGAGAACTCCACTCAAAAATGGCAGATTACACATTCTTCTCAAGTGCACATGGAACATACTCAAGGATAGACCATATATTAGGAAACAAGGCAAACTTCCATAAACTTAAGAAGATTGAAATCATTACAAGCATCTTTTCTGATCATAATGCTATGAAACTAGAAATCAACTGCAAGAAAAAAACTGAGAAAGGGACAAAGATGTGGAGACTAAACAACATGCTACTGAACAACCAGTGGATCATTGATGAAATTAAAGGAGAAATCAAAAGCTATCTGGAGACAAATGAAAAGGAAATACACCATACCAACTCATATGGGATGCAGCAAAAGTGGTCCTGAGAGGGAAATTCATAGCAATACAAGCACACCTTAACAAACAAGAAAAATTCCAAATAAATAGCCTTAAACTACACCTAACAGAATTAGAAAAAGAAGAACAAAGCCCTGAATCAGCAGAAGGAGTGAAATAATAAACAAATTGACAAACCTTTAGCCAGACTCACTAAGAAAAAAGGGGAGGAGACTCAAATAAATAAAATTAGAAATGAAAGAGGAGAAATTACAATGGATACCACAGAAATACAAGGGATTATTAGAGAATAGTATGAAAAACTATATGCCAACAAATTGGATAACCTAGAAGAAATGGACAAATTCTTGGACGCATACCACCTCCCAAAACTGAATCAAGAAGAAATAGAGAATCTGAATAGACAAATCACAAGTAAAGAGATTGAAACAGTAATTAAAAATCTCCCAAAAAATAAAAGTGCAGGACCAGGTGGGTTCCCTGGAGAATTTTACCAAACATTCAAAGTAGATTTAACAACTATTCTTCTCAAACTATTTCAAAAAATAAAGGAAGATGGAATACTTCCTAATGCATTCTATGAGGCCAACATCACCCTGATACCAAAGCCAGACAAAGACAATACAAAGAAGGAAAACTACAGGCCAATATCACTGATGAACTTAGATGCAAAAATCGTCAACAAAATATTGTCAAACTGAATACAGCAATACATCAAAAAGATCATACACCACGATCAAGTGGGATTTATACCAGGGACACAGGGATGGTTCAACATCTGCAAATCACTCAATGTGATATGCCACATTAACCAATGAAGAATAAAAACCACATGATCATCTCAATCAATGCAGAGAAGGCATTCGACAAGATCCAACATCCACTTATGATCAAAACTCTCAACAAAATGGGTACAGAAGGAAAGTACCTCAACATAATAAGGGCCATTTATGACAAACCTACAGCTAACATCCTATTCAATGGGGAAAAACTGAAAGCCATTCCTTTGAGGACAGGAATAAGACAAGGGTGCCCACTCTCACCACTCTTATTCAACATATTACTGGAGGTTTTGGGCAGAGAAATTAGGCAAGAAAAAGGAATAAAAGGACTCCAAATAGGTAACAAAGAACTGAAACTCTCACTATTTGCAGACAACATGATCTTATACATAGAAAACCCCCCAAAATCCATTGGAAAACTACTAGAAATAATCAACAACTACAGCAAAGTGGCAGGGTATAAAATCAACTTAACAAAAGTCAGTTGCATTTCTATATGCTAAGGATGAACTAACAGAAAGAGAACTCAAAAAGACGATCCCATTTACAATGGCAACAAAAAGAATAAAATATCTGGGACTAAATTTAACCAAGGAGGTGAAAGACCTATACAATGAAAACTATAAGACACTATTGAAAGAAATCGAGGAAGACATAAAGAAATGGAAAAATATTCCATGCACATGAGTTGGAATAATAAACATAGTTAAAATATACATACTACCTAAAGCAATCTACAGATTCAGTGCAATCCCAATCAGAATCTCAACGTCATTCTTCACGGAAATAGAACAAAAAATACTGAAATTTATATGGGGCAACAAAAGACCCCAAATAGCTAAAGCAATCCTGAAAAAAAAGAACAAAGCTGGAGGCATCACAATCCCTGATTTCAAAATATACTATAGAGCTATAGTAATCAAAACAGCATGGTACTGGTACAAAAATAGATACACAGATCAATGCAACAGAACTGAAAGCCCAGAAATAAAACCACATATCTATGGACAGCTAATCTTTGACAAAGGAGCAAAGAACAAACAATGGAGAAAAGGAAGTCTCTTCAATAAATGGTGCTGGGAAAATTGGACAGCCACATGCAAAAGAATGAAAGTAGACCATCTTCTATCGCCATACACAAAAATCAACTCAAAATGGATTAAGGACCTGAAAGTGAGACCTCAAACTATAAAACTCCTGGAAGAGAATATAGACAGTACACTAACTGACATTGGTCATAAAAGGATCCTTTCAGATTCCACATCTGCTAGGACAAGAGAAACAAAAGAAAAAAGAAACAAGTGGGACTTCATCAGACTACAGAGCTTCTACAAGGTAAATGAAACCAGGATCAAAATGAATAGACAACCCACCAGCTGGGAGAAAATATTCACAAATCGTATATCCGACAAGAGATTAATCTCTGTAATACATAAAGAACTCACACAACTGAGCAACAAACAACCCGATCAAAAAATGGGCAGAGGATGTGAACAGACATTTTTCCAAGGAAGATACACAGATGGCCAACAGACACATGAAAAGATGTTCAACATCGCTAATCATCAGGGAAATGCAAATCCAAACTACGCTAAAATATCACGTTACACCCATTAGAATGGCTATAATCACCAAGACAAAAACCAACAAATGCAGAGGTTGTGGAGAAACAGGAACTCTAATTCACTGCTGGTGAGAATGCAAACTGGTGCAGCGTCTAGGGAAAACAGTATGGACATTCCTCAAAAAATTAAAAATAGAGATACCTTATGATCCAGCAATCCCACTATTGGGCATCTACCCAACGGACATGAAATCAGCCATCCCACGAGGCTTATGCACCCCTATGTTCATTGCAGCATTATTCACTATAGCCAAGAAGTGGAAGCAACCCAAGTGTCCCTCAACTGATGATTGGATCAAGAAGATGTGGTATGTATATATACAATGGAATACTACTCAGCCATAAAAAAGACAGAATTGTCCCATTTGCAACATGGATGGACCTGGAGGGTATTATGTTAAGTGAAATAAGCCAGAGAGAGAAGGACAAATACCGCATGATTTCACTCATATGTGGAATATAAACAAACACACGGACAGAGAGAACTGGTTGGTGGTTACCATGGGGAAGGGGGGTGGGGGGAGTGGGCACAAGGGGTGAAGGGATGCATCCGTATGGCGACGGACAAATAATAATGTACAACGAAAACCCCACAATGTTATAAACTATTAAGACATCAATAAAAATGAAAAAAATAAACATTGTGTAAGTTTAAAGTGTACAACATATTGATTTGATACATTTATATTTCAATATGGTTGCCATTGTAGCATTAGCTAACAACTCTGTCACATCACATAATTATCATTTCTTCTGGTGGTGAGAAAAATTAAGATGTAGTCTCTTACCCAATTTGATGTTTATAATATAGTTTTGCTGTCTATAATCACTGTACTGTGTATAAAGTCTCTAGGAGTTATTTATCTACTCGTTGCAAGTATGTACCCTTAAACACCATCTCTCCCATCCCCCCATTCCCCAGTCCCTGGTAACCACCATTCCACTCTGGTTTTTTTTCAGTCTGTTTTTTCAGGTTCCACATATAAAAGATATCATATCGTATTTGTCTTTCTCTGCCTTACTTATCTTACTTACCATAATGTCCTCAAGTCCATCCATGTTGTCTCAAATGGCAGGATTTCCTTTTTTCTCATGTCTGAATAGTATTCCATTGTGTATATCACATTTTCTTTATCCATTCATCCATGATGGTCACTTAGGTTGTTTCCATATCTTGGCTACTGTGAATAATGCTGCAATGAACATGGGAGTGCAGATATCTCTCTGATATCAGTTTTCCTTTTGTCAGGCAGCACATCTCACTGTGATTTTGAAATTTATTCTGAATCTTCTGCTGGCACTATTTGCCTGGTTCCCTCCTCAGATGGGTTCCAAGAAAGATGTGATTTAAAATGTGGTGTCAAAATTCTAGGAGGCCTAGACAAATTTGTCAAATTTGGATGGAAATCATCACTCAGGTTTGTAACACTTGGTTTGGGCATCCAAATCCTGACATTTTTCCATGTATTAAACAGCCACTAGATGCTGCTGTAGGCTGTGGTATGCCTCCCAAACAGGCTATGTCTGCCCTTTCTCCTTTCTGTGGGGGAATGACAAACACTTAAACGTTTTGTTAGGACACACTTGTATGCATTTTTATGCCAAGTAAAGCCCAGTGAACTGGAAACATCGCCTTTTCTACATCTTTTGAGCAGAGTTGGAGCCAAGGTCTACTGTGTGCCTTCTCTGGGCCAGGCTGTTTCCAAAATTTTCTCCATTTAATCTGTGCGGTGTGTCTTCTGTTTCCCCCTCCAGATCCGCTCTCCACCCGCTGTGTGCTCCCAGAGGCTGAGCTATGGAGACAGCACCATCCACCCCACTCCTCCTCTGGCTTCCCCTTGGGCTTGGCCAATGAGCAGCAGCAGCAGGAGGTGACACACAGAGGAGAGAGCACCTGAGGTGTTCGTTCCCAAGTTCCCTCTGCAGAAGCTCCACTGGCTGGCTGCATCCTGCCACCAATGATCCCACCTCCCGTAGGGTGACCCTTTGTACAACGTCTCTGTCTCCAGGTTTTGTCTTTCAGGCCCAGGGTAGGTGACAGCACTATTGTCCCTACTCCCTAGTCCCAGAGTACTGCTCTGTCCCTTGTGATTACTCTACACCTTATTCACACCTTTGTAAATAGTCCCTTTATTAAAGTCTCCTCAAATCACCCAATCAAGTATGCCATCTGTTTTCTGCCAGGACCCTGACTGATATAATCGCTAAAGAGAAAGGGAATAACTCATCCAAATTTAAGAGTTAGTAGGTGGCGTAACTGGACTAGGAAACAGGTCTGTCTGCATCCTTTGCCAGGTCAACCTGCATTGTCCAGGAAGGAGCCTGCTTGAGAAGTGGGCAAGTTGGGCACCCAGGAAGAGGTCCAGCACTGGGCCTAGGCAACGGACTCTTGTTCTACTTCCTGCCCTAGACCACTGCACATCCAAGGTCCAGTGCCACTTCTGTCTTTCCTGAAGCTGGTGTGTGCCGTCTTCGTTATTCAGCTGTCATTGCATTTGCCCAGGAAGCCTTTGCTTGCAGAGCCCAGAGCATTCTCCTTAACAGCTCCTGTGGTGGTTTTTAAAACATGTCTACAAATTTTGGGAGATTCTTCCCATCAGCCGTGGAGTCTAATTCTCCTTTCATTGAGTAATTTGCTTCTAACAAATAGAATACAGAAGAAATTGCTGTGGCGTGACTCCTGAGGCTAAGTCATAAAAGCAGGTCAGCTTCTGCCTGCCTCTCTCCTTTTGGGACACTCATTCATGGAATCCAGCTGCTTCGCTGTGAGGTGACCTGAGCCACATGGAGAGGCCACATATGGGCGATCCAGCTGAAATCCCAGCTGAGGTTCTAGCCATGAGAAAGCTTTTGGGCCTCAGCCATGGTTCGACTACGGCTACATGAGAGATCCCCATCAAGCCCGGTTAGCTCTAGAAGGGAGAGAGATAATAAGAAGAAAATGATTGCCATTGTTTTAAGTCACTAAGTTTTGGGATAATGTGTGATACAGGAATGGAAAATTGATAAACTCCCATCTGCATAGGAGTGGTGAGCCACCAACATTGACTCTCTTTGGTGTGTCCCATGGGTTCTGGGAGACCACTCTTCTCTAATTCTCTTAAAAAATCTCAAAAGCCCAATTTTTAGTTTCACCATGGTCTTGTCCTGGATTTTGCTCTTGGATACTTGAAAAGTTGATAACTTCTTGGAATTAAATGTACCTGAATTTTTGTTCAGAACAGGTTCATGTTCCAGAACTTGCTTTTTTCACTAAGTAATATGTTGTTGACAACTTTCCAAGTGAGTAAATATAGATATCTTACTTTTTAAAAATAGCTCATAGCATTAAGCTCCCATTTTTAAGAGTTTTCCCAAGCTGAATATGCCACCACATAACATCCACCTTATACCAGAGAATTTGTTAATTCATTCATTTATATAGTCATTCTCTCACTCATTCAAAACATCACCGAGTGTTCACTACATGTCTAGTGGTAGTTTTTGAGGATATCAAGAACTTTTTAGCACTCTAAGCTTAATTTTATAGAGACAATTTTTGCTTAAGTTAACCAGAGTTGATTTTTAATTTTGAAATGAAAACGCCGAAATAGAACAGCAACTCATATGAGGTGTGAGGTGTAAGCTATAGACTCTCGGGGAAACAGAGAGAATCTGAGACTGGTCATCTTCCCTAGATAGGGTTGAAGATAATTGTGGTAGGAAGCCTTTAAGATGGCTCCCAAAGATCCCCTTCTCCTGCTATTCACATTATTGTGTAACCCGGACCTAGTGACTTGCATCTAACAAAAAGAATATGGCAAAAGTGATGGACTATCACTTCCATAATTAAGTTACAAAAGACTATGACTTCTGTCTTGTTTTATTACCGTGTATGTTTGCATGCTTTAATGAAGCAAGCTGACAGGTTTGAGAGATCCAAATGGCAGGGAACTGAAGGCAATTTCTGACCAACAGCTCATAAGAAACTGAATCCTGTCAACAATCATGTGAGTGAGCTTCAACATGGATCCTTCTCCAGTCAAGCCTTCAGATATGACCACAGCTTTGACTGATACCTTGATTGCCACCTTGTGAGAGACTCTGACATAGAGGATGGATAAACTGTGCCCAGATCCTGACCCACAGACACTCTGAGATAATAAGTATGTGTCGTTTTAAGTTTCTAAATTGTAGAGTAATTTTTTATGCACCAACAGACAACCTACACAGTAATTATTTAGGGATGGGAACTTGCAAGTTATGGCATGTGGTGATGAAATAAGTGATTTAACTATTGCTTAGCATTGTCAATAATGAAGTATCCATTGACGCAAGGCTCTGGGAGACCCAGTGGCTGCCACCAAAAAACATCATATGGGAAACAAGGACAATGGGTCATGCCATTGCTTTGAACTCTGCTGGAGAATTTAAGGAAAGAGATTGATAAGCACAAGATCATAAATACTTCTTTCTCTTCCACTTCTTTTTACTTTTCCTCTTCCCTTCTCTTTTCTTCTCT
Organism: Tapirus indicus; assembly: GCA_031878705.1. Lineage (NCBI taxonomy): Eukaryota > Metazoa > Chordata > Mammalia > Perissodactyla > Tapiridae > Tapirus > Tapirus indicus. The sequence goes on from CM062921.1 coordinate 82,428,824, forward strand.
TCTCTTCCTGAAAAATTCAATGCCAAAGGCATTAGGTAGAACAGAGCCAGGAAGGCATTTGTGCCTGGAGTGGAAGAAACTGTGGAGGCAGAGTGAGGTATTGGCAACTGAATTGGGTAAGAAGAGCATTTGTGTGGGAGGGCTGCCTGACGCAAAGAGTCAGAACCTGAACTGGCTGAGGAGGGTGTTTACATGGGAAGATGACCTAGCATAGGTGTCAGAGCCCAAGAAGGGTGATGACAGCACTGCAGAGGAGTAGCTCGGTGAGGGTGTCACAGCCTGAGCAGGGTAATGAAAGTATGTGTTATCTCTTGCTGTGTAAGAAATTATCCCCAAAACTTAGTAGTTAGAACAATAATCTTTTACTGTCTCACTGTTTCTGTGGGTCGAGAATTCAGACAGGGCAGAGCAGGAAGGGCTTGTCTCTGTTCTGTGACATCCGGGGCCTCGTCTGGTAGACTCAATGGCTGAGGGCTGAAATCATCTGAAGTCTTGGCTGAGGCTGGTGGATCTGCATCTAAGGCAGCTCACTTCATGCCTGGAAAGTCAGTGCTAACAAGTTGGCTTCTTTCCATGTGGGCCTATCCACATGTGGCCCCCACCACAGGACTGTTGAGTGTCCTCACTACATGGCAATGGGTTTCCCGGGGAGCCAGTGATCCCAGAGAGTGAACCAGGAAGAAATTATCCTTTTAACGACCTAGTCTAGAAAGTTATATGGCATCATTTCCATCATATTTTATTCATTAGAAGTGAGTCACTAAATCCAGCCCACAGTCAAGGAGAGGAAAATTAGGTTCCACCTTTTGAAGGGAGGAGTATCAAAGAATTTGCAGACATATTTTAAATCCACTACAGAGGACACTGAGGGGCAACCTGGGGTGGGGTCTCAGAGCCTGAGCAGGGTGAGAGGGCATACACACAGAGGGGAAGCAGGGCATGGGTTTTCAGAGCCCAAGCAGGATGAAGAAGGCATCCATGTGGGAGAGACAGACTGGCGTGGGGAGTTGGAGTCCAAGTGTGTTTGAGGAAGGCATCTGTCCTTGTGTGGATGTGGGAGCAGTGTTGGAAAATGGTTTTCATACAGAGGATTGATCACATAAGTAAATGTATCAAGGATAATTGGAAATGGGTTTCTCACTGTCGGAAGAGTGAGTTACATATATGGAAAGGGAGAAAAGTAACATAAATCCTGTGATGTTGGATTGGTAACTGGAGGTATGAATGCGAACTCATAGTTTTCAAGATAAGCAGATAGATACATAGATAGATATAGATAGATAGATAAAGGGGTATGTGCTTGTGTGTTTATTTCCTATTGCTGTCCAGGGGGCCTAGAAGAGTAGAATCCTAATAGCAAGGAGCATACCTAGCACCCAGAAATACCATTTCCCCTAGAAGAATCTAGTGTTCCTTAGAGAAATGGCAGATTCCAGACTTAGAGCAGGGAACATACAAGATGAGTCCGAAACATCTTTTTGCACCAGAAAGTAAGGAGTTGCTCACAGAATGTTGGGGACATGTCTAAAGGACCTATGAGCCAGCATGAAAGGGCTCCTGCTGACCAACTCTGGGACAGTTTGAGCCAGTCAAAATAAATAATGACATTAAGAAAGTATAGCCCATTGAAATAAAATAGGAAATCATGAGCCTGTACCATGTGTATTAATAAATGAGTACATTGATGAGAAATGGGATTACAGAGTTTCAAAGTATCCACAAAATGCTTATTTATTTCAAAGGGAAAAAGGTGACTTTACAGTAGAGAAGCCTGGCAGACACCATTTTACTTAAGTGGTCAAAGTGAACATCACCAGTAATATGACAAATCAACAAAATCAAAACTCGTGCACCATCTGATTGGATGCAAATAGAAGAACACAGTATCACTCCTGTGATACCTGAATCTAATCACAAGGAAACAGCAGACAAACCAAAATGAGGGGCTACAACAAAATAACTGGACTATAATCTCCCAATGTCAAGGACACAATATATCAAGGATATGAAAGTTAAGGAAAGACTGAAGAATTGTTCCAGAGTGAAGGAGACTAAAGAGACATGAAAACTCAAAACAATGTGCCAATCTGAACTGGATCCTGTTGTTCTAAAGGACATTACTAGGACATTTGGCAACTTGAATGGGGTCTGAGGATTAGGTGGTAGTAATGTTAATTTCCTAACTCTGAAGTAGGTTGATTCTTTGCAGGAAATACACACTAACTTAGAGTTCTATGAGAGAAATAAGCCCTAATACCCTAAGGCACCCAGAAAATAATATGAATTTACTCTCTTGAGCATGATAATACTAAGTAGATACCACCCTTGGGAGAATTGGAATAAATAGCCACTCAAATCATTTTCTCTGCTTCTGTCATTCAGTTGAGGAACTCTAGTTGAGAAAGGCTGCACTTTAGTATTATAGGATGATCATGTCAGCAACTTACTCTCAAATGGTTCCGGAAAAAAAGAAAAGTAAGTCTGAGATTTTTTCAAGGTTAAAAAGAAAGAAAAATGATGTAAATTCTTAATGTAAGGCATGGCCCAGGGACTTTGTATGATTCTGCTAAAAGAGTTTCTGACCTCTTGTTGCCGCACGTCCGAGGCAGGCAAAAATCAGATCCAAAGTTTGAGTAGTAATTTAATAAATTTCAGTATCAGCTGAATTCATGCCTCAGGGTTCTTAGGTGAATGTTAAGGCAGCAACGAGGAAAGAGTAGGATTCTCAAAAGTGCAACGAGGTTTACAGACTCCTAACCACACTCAGCCTCATTTGTCTGAGGAGTCACCTTGTCACTGAACCAAGTTGGCTCGCCTCCTGGTGAGTTAAATGACTCTACACCAGGGCTGGCCCAGTCGTGTAGTGGTTAAGTTTGTGCACTCTGCTTTGGTGGCCCAGGGTTCACAGGTTCAAATCCTGGGCACAGACCAACGCACCGCTCATCAAGCCATGCTGTGGCGGTGTCCCACATACAAAATAGAGGAAGATGGGCACAGATGTTAGCTCAGAGCCAATCTTCCTCAAAAAAGAAAAAAAAAGACTCTACACCAGTGGATGTTGTCTCACAAAGCAAAGTGTATTTGCAGCAAATAGGAGACCATGAGGAATCACTTCCAAAGTCATGGCGTCCCCAGACAAAAGGAAGCAAGGACTTTTTATTTCAGATGGGGAATGAATATTCAAAAGGGAGAGGTGGGTATTTGCTTGCGCAGGCTCAGTTGGAACACATGCTTCCACAGACACTGAAGGTTATGGTCATGAGGCCTAAGCTCCTCCTGGGGAGATCTTAGCATTAAAAATAAGGTGAAGGTCATGGGTGCAGCTCCTGTGGTGAGGCTTTTTCTGATTCAGGGTGGTGGGTGGTTGCATCTCCTTAACATAACAAATGGGAAAAAAACAATTTGGAAAAACAGTTAAATGCTTCCAAACCCACCCTTGAGTTCCTCAGGGCACCTAGTCGGTGACAACCTTGCTTGAAAGCTCCTTAGAGAGTCGGCAGTCAGTTACATGTGAGGACGTCAATCCCACCAGGTGCTGCATCTAGACCTAGTACTAGAACTGTGGTTCGTAACCTTGGCTGCACATTGGAATCACCTGGGGAGTCAAAACACACTGGATCTCGGATTGCACGCCCAGAATTTTGATTTAATTCTGGGGTCTGATTTAATTTGGGGTCCCAAAGAGATTCTAACTTGCAATCAGGACTGAGAAATACTGAATTAGAGATAAGAACCAGCATGCCCCAGAGGTCAGATTGCAACATAAAACCCAGGAGCAGCCTTATATGCAAAAAGAATTGCAAGACTTAGCTAATTCTCATCAGCAACATACATTATTTGGAATTCTGCCTGTGGGGTTTATCTCTTCTCTCATTTATTTATTTATTCAATCATTTATATCAGTATGGATTCATGGATATTTATTTTATACTTAGGGTTATAATCCTATTGGATAATCCTGCTTTTGTTGCTCAAATTGCTTTAGCCATTGGGAGTTCTTTCAGCTGGCTTCTGTGTCCCTTTGACACTTCCAGCATTGTGGGGTTTGGCTTATTTCTTTATTTTTCACTACTTCTTTACTTTCTGGTACTACAAGATACTCCAGGCTTATCTTGTACATTTCTTGCCCCCATCCCAGGATAAGTCATTTCTTCTAGGGGCCCTGGTTCCTTTTATTGAAGAGTGGTATTCACAACCAAGATCCGAGAGCTAGGTGTAATTTTTATATCCTGCTACACTAAAAAAAAAAAGGAATGACTCAAATAAAAAAGCTGTTGGAGTCCCCAGGGCTAACAGCCTATAAGTGGTGTGTGCCCAACCTTGGGATCCTTTTCCTGACTGTCTTTTGAGAGTTAGGGTTAGAGGCTGTCCTGGCCATCATCTGTTTGGTGGCCTCCTTCAGGTGAGTACTGGCCTGGCTCTGATGGGCATTGACAAACTAACAACGATAACATAGTAAGGGCTCAAAGAGAGGAAAGTAAAGGTGTGCAGAGGAAGGAGAAATGAATGCAGTGGAGAGGAGCTGGAAATAATTTCAAGCCTTGAGAGCAGCTCAGAAAGTGGTGCTTGAGAGCAGACACTATGGCTGTCACCTTTTAGACCCCATGCTCTTGGTACCTCTAACCCCCAATTTGCTGCCTGGCCCACAGAAGGCCCCCATTAGCACCTGCTGATGGTCCCACTTCACTGAGTTCAGAGCAGCCCACAGAACGTTAGCAGAGCCCTCAATTTGGGAAGGCCAAAAGTAGTTCTCCAGCCCTGTCGCTTGTCCTAGAAGGAAGAATCCTGTGAAGTTTTTGATGCCTAAGAATTTATTCTGTGTGACTTCTGGGGATTTCTGAACCATCCTGAGTGGCATCTCGGCTCAAAGCAGCATTTGGGAGATTACGTTGGAGGTGAAGTCATCAAGGTGACTTGATTAAGTTCTGAGAGTGGGCTGCACTAATGGGGTGGGGAGGGGGACAGAGAAGAGCAAAGAAAAGGCCCTGTCCCAGGGGTGTGTCAGTCACCAGGGCTGAGACAAACCCAGTGAAGACAAAGAGTAGGAGGCACCAGTGGGAACCTCAGAAGGTTCCACCAGTTGCTGTAGTAATTGGGAAGTGATGGACCCCGGCTGTGGTGGAGAGAAAGACCTTCAAGGGAGGGGTGGGGGGAGCATTCCTGTAGGTTAGCTCACTTCCAGCAGAAACACTGAAGCTGGACAGCCCAGTACCTGCTGGGGAATAAGAAGTAGGCCAGCTTGGAAGGAGAAAGGGGGCTAATCGGGTAAGTGGAATCTGGGAAGGTTCTGGAACAGGATTCTTAAACTTGGGCCTGGATATATTTCATGGCCTGGAGCCTGAATCCGGGTGCCTTAAAGAGAAAACCTCAGGCCCCAAATGGCGTCACTTGTGCTAAAGCCCATGATACCAAACCTAGACTTAATACCTGGCCTCACTGAGGTTTCAACCTTTCCCAGAAATGCAACCTTAATCAATCCATCTGGAATTTTCAGGTCTGCACCAATGAGGTAATCTGTCACGTGGGTCCTCTCTGCCTCCCCTTCCCCCCCAGAGGAAAAGGAGGCAATCTGCATGATAAAATCCTTGCCCTTCCCTTCCCCCCCAAAACAAGGTGACTTAGACTGAAAAATTCTTTCTTTTCTTTTGTTAATAACTTCCTAGCCCTATCCTCCTGACTATAAAAACCTTCCGTTTTGTACAACTCCTTGAATAGCTTAATAAAGCCAATTTGTTTTTTAAATTAATTAATTTTTAATTTTCCAGAAAATTTTATTGATGTCTTAGTTTATAACATTGTGGGGTTTTCGTTATACATTATTATTTGTCCGTCACCATATGGATGCATCCCTTCATCCCATGTGCCCACCCCTCCTCCCCCTTCCCCCTGGTAACCACCAACCAGTTGTCTCTGTCTGTGTCTTAGTTTATATCCCACATATGAGTGAAATCATGTGGTGTTTGTCCTTCTCTCTCTGGCTTATTTCACTTAACATAATACCCTCTAGGTCCATCCATGTTGTTGCAAATGGGACAATTCTGTCTTTTTTTATGGCTGAGTAGTATTCCATTGTATATATACATACCACATCTTCTTTATCCAATCATCAGTTGAGGGACATTTGGGTTGCTTCCACTTCTTGGCTATAGTGAATAATGCTGCAATGAACATAGGGGTGCATAAGCCTCGTGGGATGGCTGATTTCATGTCCGTTGGGTAGATGCCCAAGAGTGGGATTGCTGGATCATAAGGTATTTCTATTTTTAATTTTTTGGAGAATCTCCATACTGTTTTCCCTAGAAGCTGCACCCATTTGCATTCCCACCACCAGTGAATTAGGGTTCTGTTTCTCCACAACCTCTCCAACATTTGTTGGTTTTTGTCTTGGTGATTATAGCTATTCTAATGGGTGTCAGGTAATAATTTAGCATAGTTTTTTTTTTTTTTTTTTTGGTGGGGAAGACCAGCCCTGAGCTAACATCTGTTGCCAATCCTCCCCTTTTTTTGCTGAGGAAGACTGGCCCTGGGCTAACATCCGTGCCCATCTTCCTCCACTTTATATGGGACGCCGCCACGGCATAGCAGACAGGCGGTGTGTCGGCGGGCGCTCGGGATCCGAACTCGCGAACCCCGGGCTGCCAAGCGCGGACTAAACCGCTGTGCCACCCAGTGGACCCAGAGCATAGTTTTGATTTGTATTTCCCTGATGATTAGCGATGTTGAACAGCTTTTCATGTGTCTGTTGGCCATCTGTGTATCTTCCTTAGAAAAATGTCTGTTCATATTGTCTGCCCATTTTTTGATTGGGTTGTTTGTGTTTTTGTTGCTCAGTTGTGTGAGTTCTTTATGTATTACGGAGATTAATCCCTTGTCGGATATACGATTTGTGAATATTTTCTCCCAGCTGGTGGGTTGTCTATTCATTTTGATCCTGGTTTCATTTACCTTGTAGAAGCTCTGTAGTCTGATGAAGTCCCACTTGTTTCTTTTTTCTTTTGTTTCCCTTGTCCGAGTAGATATGGAATCTGAAAGGATCCTTTTACGACCAATGTCAGTGTACTTCCTATATTTTCTTCCAGGAGTTTTATAGTTTGAGGTCTCACTTTCAGGTCCTTAATGTATTTTGAGTTGATTTTTGTGTATTGCGATAGAAGATGGTCTACTTTCATTCTTTTGCATGTGGCTGTCCAATTTTCCCAGCACCATTTATTGAAGAGACTTCCCTTACTCCAGTATATGTTCTTTGCTACTTTGTCGAAGATTAGCTGTCCAATAAAGCCAATTTGATCTTCAAATTCACTCATTGGAATTTTGTTTTTTAACAGTGCAAAGTTGGCAAATCGGGTGCGTTTTTCAAGACACAGAGTTAACAGCATATCCGTTTCTCAAAGATTGACACTGTTGAGTCTGTGCGGCGTCAGGAGACCACTGCGGATTCTGGGCAGAGCGAGATAAAACAGGAAGCTGCCTGGGATCGGACCTTACAGTCTATTAGCGGGGCCTGAAGTCGCGTCGCCCTTAACTCAGTGGTGCCTTCCAAAACCCTTGCGGGAGGGAGGAGGGCACTGGTTTGTCCTCATTTTACCCAAACTCAACCGCTCATCCCCTTTCCACAATCCTAAGGGTCCTCGCAGAGGTATCTCCGCGATTCCAGAGAACGGGGTGAGTACGGGAGACCCTGCGTGCATTCATTCTGCAGGGGAGACTTAAGACCCTGTCCCTAGGGAGGCCAAGGCCTGGGGAAGCCGAGGGTGCACACAGTTAATAATAATTGCGACTACAACTTTGTAGAGTCTATCAGGGGTCGCTATGCGGGGAGGGGACAGAGAAGAGGCCACGGGCCCGGAGGCCTCGGGTTTGCTGCGTGGATGAGCTTCAGCGGATCAGCTTCAGCAGGACGGAGGAAGCAATGCAGACGCGAGCTGGAAAAAGGCGAGCGCAGCGAAGACGTGCCGGAACCTTGCAGCTGGCGGCACAGAGCCCGGCAGTGCGGGGCGTGGCGGGCTGGGCACTGCAGCCAGTGACGTGCCACTAGGCGGCCTCGGGCGCTCAAGGTCCGCTCCCACTGCCGATTCGCGCCCACACTTCTTTCCTCGGGCTGCGCAGGCCGCACCTCAATGGGACGCGGCAGGCGAGAGGCACCCGCGGCAGGCGGGTGTCCACCTCGTCGGGGCTGGCGCAGTGCCCGTCGTTGCTAAGCCCTTTTGGACTCAAAAGCCTCAGATGAGGAGATCAAAGCCGAGGTGGGGAGTGGACGGGCCAATCTCGCCACCGCTAGCCCGTCCCCAGCGGCTCCCAGCACTGCGCGGGACCGCAGAGCTGGTGCGCCCTGGCGAAGGCGGCTGCCGCGCGTTCTCCGGCCGGCCGGAGCCCCGGGACCGGCCTTCGCTCATCGCCCGGAATCCGTTCCCGGGCCGCAGCCCGAAAGCCCTGCGATGCCACTGGGCCATAGGTCAGTCTAGGAAGTGGTCGCGAGGTCATCGGCACAACAAAGGCGGCCTCAAGCTGGGCCTCTGTCTTGTAAATGACTGGTCCGGCCCCCGGGCAGAGTGGAACCCCGGGTGAGAGGCACCCCCGGCCCCCTCCCCTACAACCCCGGAGGGCATTCGTTTGAAATGTTAATGTTTTGAAGCTTCCCTCTGGGCCCGGATCTGTCTCCTTGAAAGCGGGCTGAAGCCTCTCGGGTTAATAAACTAACTTGCATTTGGCTTGGGTGGGAACCGGGTAAATATTTGTTGGTCTAAAAGAGACAGGCACCCATGTACCCAGACAAACGCGGGTAAACGATCACAAAGCCCCGGCCACTCGCTTTGAAAAGATTCCTTCGTGGGGCCGGCTTAATGGCGTAGTGGTTCATTTTGGGCGCATTCAGCGGGGTTCGCGGGCTCGGATCCCGCTCATCAAGCCATGCTGTGGCGGCGTCCCACATGTAAGGTAGAGGAAGATGAGCACGGATGTTAGCTCAGGGCCAGTCTTCCTCAGCAAAAAGAGGAGGATTAGCAACAGATGTTAGCTCAGGGCTAGTCTTCCTCACCAAAAAAAAAAAAAAAGACTCCTTTGTGCTCTGATTCCGGGAGTTGGAGTTTTCCCAATCACCAGATCCTTACTTGCACCCTCCAGGCTGAAGGCCCCAGCCAGGGAGACTTCCGCCCCAGCGCAGGCGCGAAGGAATCCGGGTCACAGGTGGAGGCGGGGCGGTGCTGCGCTCGGGCGGAGTCAAAGCCAGGCCCCGCCCAGACCCTCGTGGCACGGAGCTCCGCCCGCAGCTCCAACGCTAGGTAGACGTTAGGACGCAGATGTCCTCGGGTAGCCCTGACTATCGCGAGGTTGGGTGTCTCTGGCCGGTAGGCCTGAGCTTAACACGCCGGGCCACCGCGCCCGGGGAGGACACAGGGATGTCACAGGAGGTGCTTTATTAGAGCCTTGGCATGCGTTTCCCTGCCCACGTTTGATAGTTTGTCGGGTTACTGCCAAAATATTGTCAAGTCGGATCCCTTGCCCAGCCAGCTGCCAGCGATGATAATAGTGCCCGCGAACACTTTGGGAGCCCTGACACTCTGCCAGGAACTGTTCGAAGCCCTTCATATGGATTAACCTGTGATGAGGTAACGCAAGTTACAGACTTGCCTCTTTCTAGAACAGGTACATAACCTGCTCTCCATCCGTCCTCGTGAGATGAGGGCAAATTGGGGCACGCACCCCCACTGGATATGGGGTCCCAATTGTCAGGTATGACTCGGAGGGTCCGGGGCTGGTGTGTGCTGGGGAGGGGCTGCTGGGGTCACCAGGGCACCATCCTGGTGGTCCTGGAACTCTGCCAGGCCCCCACCATTCTCCAACTTCAAGTTCTTTGATCCACTAAATCCTCCAAGCGGGTACTGCCTGCTCTTCCAAAAGCTTTTCCCTCAAGCTGGGAAATCCCAATAGAGGAATGATCATTTTTCAACCATGGGAGCCAACAATACTCATACATAATAAAGCAAGTCACAAAAAGGACAGAATTCCTTCTCACTCTCCTGGGAGAGGCCCCTCTGCGCAGGGAATCTTCAGAGCTGCCCAAACTATCCAAACTATGGGCCAGCCCAGGGTATATACAGAGGGGTCGAGGCACACTGAGGAGCCCTCCTAACCACAAAAAGGCTGGAATCTGTCCCCTGAAGAAATTCCAGCCCGGGTTATTCATAAGCATTTCTTAGAAATCCCAATTTCTCCTTTTTGTCTGCTCCAAGGACCAGTTGTGGATCCCCTGGGCCAGCTGAGGGACACAGGGAAGGAAGAACAACTTATAGTTGAGGACCCAATGGGCAGGGTGGGAAGAGATTGTACACCTGGTTAAGACAAGGCACTGTGGCCTTGAGTTGGTGTACAAGCCTGGCCTTGCACACATCTGTCTGCCCCTCTGCCTTCACTGCTCACAGATACATGAACCCCTCCCAGGTCTGCTGTCCCTTCCTGCAGCCACTAGACCATTCCCAACTCCTCCAACCTGGCCTCTTCTTCTAACCACCCCTGAGGTCTCAACCAGATCCTTATTCCTCCAGGCAATTCTGGATCTCCAGCTTGAAAGGACAGCAAAAGGATGGAGTTCCTCTACCTGGCTTGATATTTAGGGCCCAGGATAGCACATGCCTCATGCCTGTGACCTTTGGAGAAAGACGCCTGTTAAGTAGCTGGGTGACCTAGGACAAGTCATTTATCTTTGTACAGTATGTGTTCCTTAAGTTTCTTGATGAAGTGGTTGGATAATAGAACATCCTGAAAAGGAGGAGATGTAGGGAAATCTGCACTGTAAACTCAGCACCTGGAAGCCTGTTCACCTGTCTTCCCGCGTACTCTCCTGAGGCTCTACTATATGATGCTACAGAGAGGGTAATGTCACTGCCACACAGGCATCTGGAAGTGAAATACCTGAAACCAGATCGCCTGGCATCCTGGCTTGGGTGAGCAGCAGTCAGAGTCAGATTAGCTTTCAGAGCAGGTGATAGCCTCTCCTATCCTATCCTCATAGGCAGGCAGTCAGCTCACTGCTCACCACCTCGCTATTGGGATGGATCTTGCTCCCAGCAGGGTATCCCACTGCCTTCTACCTAGGAGGTGAGCCCAAGCAGATCTTCACTGACATTCAATAGCCTTGTTCTGCTTTCACTGTCCCCATCTCAAGGATATCAATTGCAGCTGACCCATAGCTATCAAACATTTTTTCAACATTTCCAGAATTAATATATAGTCATCATATCCATTTTCCAAACTTACAAGAGGCATGAAATGCCAACATGACCAAGATGCCATATGCCCAGTTTTCTCTATCTACTTTTAATTTGGAGCCTATGGAAACAAGGAAGAGAGGATGATTGACTTATGTGGGAGGGTGTGTGACTCATGATAAAGTTCCACAAGTGGAGAGGGAGAAGGACGTTCCAGGCAGGGGACTGCATGAGTCGGCAATGGAGGCTTGAGTAGTTTGGTACAGCTAGAGAGGAGAGGAGGGGAAAATGGGGGTGTGGTAAGGTGGCAGACAACTGTAAATGCCGAATCAGATGCCAATGGAAATGAACTTATTTCTGGTAGACAGGGGGAAGTCACCAACGTTTTTATAAAAGAGGGAAGTGGTTTATTAAATTTATGTTTTAGAAATATCCTAGTGGCTGTGCAAGGGTGAATTCATTTTTTTAAAATTTAATTAATTAATTAATTTATTTTTGTGAGGAAGACCAGCCCTGAGCTAACATCCATTGCCAATCCTCCTCTTTTTGCTGAGGAAGACTGGCCCTGTGCTAACATCCATGCCCATCTTCCTCTACTTTATATGGGACGCCACCACAGCATGGCTGACAGGCAGTGCATCCGTCCGGCGCCCGGGATCCAAACCAGCGAACCCCGGGCTGCCAAGTGCGAATGAAACCACTGCGCCAGCGGGCGGCCCCTGAATTCATTTTTTTAAATAGACTTTAGAGTGGTTTTAGATTCACAGAGAAATCGAGCGTACGGTACGGACAGTTCCCATATAGCTCCCTCCCCACCCCGCAGTTTATTATTAATGTCTTGCATTAGTTTGGTGTATTTCTTACAATTAATGAACCAACACCGATATACTGTTAAACCCATAGTTTATATTAGGGTTCACTCACCGTGTTGTACAGTTCTCTGGGTTTTGACAAATGCATAATATCATGTATCCACCATTATGGTATCATACAGAATCATTTCACCATCCTAAAATATCCCCTGTGCTTCACCTAGTCGTTACTCCTCCTCCCTCCTTGTACCCCCTTGGCAACTGCTGATCTCTATAGTGTTGCCTTTTCCAGAACATCATGTACTTGGAATCACATAGTATGTGGCTTTTTCAGACTGGCTTCTTTATGTCTTTTTGTGGCTTGATAACTCATTTCTTTTGGTAAGTTTATTTTTTATATTTTCCTTCAATAAGTATTTACTGAGCTTCTATATCAGTGCTGTCCAATAGAAATATAAATGCAAGCGGCAAATGTATTTTTTCTAGTAGCCACATTAAAAAAGATAAAAAGAAACAGATGAAATTAATTTTAATAGATTCTACTTAATATATTCAAAATATTTTCATTTCAACATTTAATCAGTATAAAAATTACTGAGATACTTTATATTCTTTCTTTTTGGTACTAAGCCTTGGAAATCCAGTGTGTGCATTATATTTCCGGACATCTCAAGTTGGACTAGCCATGTTTCCAGTGCTCAGTGGACACACATAGCTGGACAGTGCAGTACTGTGCTGGGTGCCAAGGATAGAACAGGGAACAGGATGGACAAGGTCTGTGCTTTCACAAAGTTGACAGTCTAGTGTGGGAGACAGGTAATGAAGTATACAAATAATTTTGGAGAGTGATAAGTGTTACTGAGAAAATAATATACCGGTATTATACAGAGACTGGGAAGCTGATTTAGATTGCCTAGGTAGTTAGGAAAGTCTTTCTGAGGCTCAAATGAGGAGGCATTAACCATCAATTATCTATCGCCACAATAACGCTGTAAAACAAACCATGCCACAATCCAGAAGCGTAACATAGTAACTAGTTATTATTGTTTATGAGTCTACAAGTTAGCCAGGCAGTTCTTCTGGTCGCAGGTGGGCTCATGCATCTGTGGGCAGCTGCAGCTCAGGAGGTGGCTATGCTGATCCTGGCTAGGCTTGCATGTTTGGGGTCTGCTGGCTGTTGACTGGTGTGGGATGACCTCAGCTCTTTTCCATGTGGCTTCTCATCCTCCAGCAGGCTAGTCCAGGCCTGTTCTCATGGTGGAGGCGAGGATCCAAGAGAGAAGGTGGAAACCTTCAAGGTTTCTTAAGGCTCAGGTTCAGAACTGTATCACTTCTGCCCCATTCTCTTGGCCAACGAAAGTTACAAGGCCAGCCCAGTTTCTGGGAGGAGCTGCAAAGTCACATTGCAAAAGATGTGCATACAGGGAGGGATGGAAAATTCGGGCGATTTTTGCAACTAATCTTCCATTATACTTAAAAAGCTTTCAATTCCACCAGAAAGTTATAAGAATGCTAAATTTGTATGTGCCCAATAAAATGCCCTCAAAATATAAAAACAAAAAATACAACTACAGGGAGAAATTGAAAAATTACTCTTATAGTGGGAAGTTTCAATGTACCTTGTGCATTGTTGATAGGTCAGGCATACACACAAAAAATAGCACAGATATAGAAGAGTTGAACATATTTAGGAGGCATGCAGTCAAAAATATTTATGGCACACTTTCTGTGTGTGAGGCACGATTCTAGGTGTGCTGGGCATACAGCAGTGAACAAGTCAACAACCCCTGTCTTCATAGAGTTTATATCCTAGTAGAAGGAAATAGATAATAAATTAATATGTAAAACAAACATAATGACTACTATGGGAAGAATGACAGGGAAAGGAGATACGGAGGGCTAGGATGGCAGGGTGAGGGGTTTAATGTAAATAGCATCAACCTGGTCATGTAGGCGTTAAGTTCGAGCACTCTGCTTCAGTGGCCTGGGATTTGCAGGTTCACATCCCAGGCGTGGACCTATGTACCACTTATCAAGCCATGCTGTGGCAGGTGTCCCACATATAAAATAGAGGAAGATGGGCACAGATGTTAGCTCAGGGCCAATCTTCCTCAGCAAAAAGAAGAGGATTGGAAACAGATGTTAGCTCAGGGCTAATCTTCCTCGCCAAAAAAATTAATAATAATAAAAATAAATAAATAAATAGCATCAGGGTAGGCATGACTGAGGAGACACAGGAGTGAAGACCTGAAAGAGGCCAGGGAGTGAGTCATATGCATATCTCCAGGACTAGTGGAGGGAACAGCATGTACAAAGGCCCTGAGGCAAGGGCTGGTTTGGCAGGTTCTAAAGTAGACAGAGGCAGGCTTGGCAAAGTGGGAAGGGACAGGGATAGGAGTAGTCAGGGGCCAGTTCATGCAGGGCCTTGTAGGCCATGATAAGGATTTTGGATTTTAGTCTTGGTGATGGGAAGCCCCAGGAGGGTTTCTGTTGGGGGAGGAGGGGTATCACAGAGCACTAGGGGTGAGGACCCTGGGGGGAAGAGGGCTGTTTCGAGACTAGGGTCAGGTAGCCAGACCTCTTAGAGGTTGCTGGGTACCAATCCTTGTCAGGCAACATGTCCCCAAGGAATTTCCCTTGCTTTGTCTTTCAACAACCTAGACGGCAGTTTATTCCCCAAAGGATGTCACCATCTCCAGAGAACATATTCCAATTATCCTGGAAAACAAGGTAATTGGGTTTATAGTCTCATGCATCTTCTCAATTCTCAGAATGAAAACCTATCCAAAGCAAGAACAAAAGGTAACTCCAGAGAGCACTCCCCTCCCCACTGGGAAAACCCAGTTAACAATTTATGGAGCCACTGGTTATGTGGAACTCTTGTTAGTTTCAAGTCACTTTCAAAATATAATCTTACATGAAAGAAGGAAATAAATGGGGGTATTTATTCAACAAATATTTATTCAGCATCTACTCTGTACCACACACACTTCAAGGTGCCAGGGATACAGCAGAAAACAAGGCAGGCAAAGATTCTTGTCCTCACAGGGAAGAGAAATATGTAAGAGAAACACAGAAATATGTGATATGTTAGATAAGGAGATAAATGCCCTGGAGGAAAATAAAGAAGGAAGAGTGAGCATTTGGGAGTGGGGTTGTTGCAATTTAAAATAGGCTGGTCAGGGGGAGAGTACTTGAAAAGCCTTATCTGCCCAATATGGGTGGAGCAGAGAGAAGGGCTGGGGAGTGTCAGTCATAAGGGCAGGGCCTGGCCATATCTTGTAGGGCATTGTAACACAACCACTACAATGTGCAAGTGTGTGATTTATAATTTTATTCCACATTCTGACAAGGAAAAATTTCCAGTAGCCAACGTGGTAATTTCTGACTTCTAGTTTTCTGAACTGAAGTCTATAAGGTGCAATATTTTTTACTACACATTATCAGAAAAAGACTCAATAGCTCTATTTAGCAGCTCCAGTTCTGACAGTTCCCATGCCTGGGCTAGAACACAATGGCAGACAATGCACAACAATGGCAGAACAGATTCTTCTACTAGTTTTTCTCTGCAGGACTTTTTTTCTGGGGGGGGGGGGCGGGGGCCTAAAGCAAAGTATGAGTCCACCTGAGTGGTACTCAATGTCGTAGGGATTCTGCCCTTCTCCAGGCAGCATACAGGAGGGCAGCCTGCAGCATCAAAGGATACAGGCTTGGCTCAGATCCATGATTTATTTTTGGCATAAATATGACATGTAATGGGGAGAAAAAAAATCAGACATCTGAGAGCTTGCATAGATGCATTCTAGCAAACAAAAAAGCATCTACTAGCTACCCGGTGCGTGTGTGAAGCAGACTGGAATGAAGTGAAGAGAACCAATCTAGGGGGTAGGGGTGGGGGATGAGCAGGTGGGGGAGTATAAACTGAGGGAACTAAGAAAACAAAAGCAATAAAATAAAAATAACACAAAAAGCTGCTTGCCCATGTTAGCCATACTGGAGTCCAGTTCGCTCACTCTGGTGTGGAAGTCAGGGCTGCAGCAAGAGAATGGGGTGGGGCTTTCAGGGCATTTGCTTGCCTCAGTGCAACCAGGGAGGTAAAGGGTAAAGGTAGTGGTACAGCCTGCAGGCCGAGTCTGAACTTCCTCCAGGAGGGGCCCTAGAGTGGGCAGGCTCTCCACCTGTCTTTCGTGTGCGGCACAGAAGGGTGAGTCCTAGCACAGCTCTGCTCACTATTCACACACTCAGCTTCTACAGGCTAAACACACACACACAACTCTTTACTTTTCAAATCATGTACCATTTTCTACCAGATTCAAGAATGTCTATAAGTAATAATGAATATCAAATATTTAAGAAAAAGTTTGATTACCTCATTAGTTACAATACCTTGAGCAGATGCCAAGCTCTCCATTTCATCACTTGTAAAACAGGGATGACAGGCAGGGATGCAAATAGAGCCTTCTGGAAGAGCGTGGCACCACACCTGATGCATAGCAGGTTCTTAATGTTCTACCCTCTCCTCCCCCATCCTAACAAAAAATATTAGATTGCTGTCAAATGTTATAGGTATACTTTAAAACAGTGTTTGTTGACCTTTAAGGTATGGGCCAATTACCTGGGGGAGTCCTGTTAAAGTGCAGAGTCTGATTCAGTGGAGTAGGGGACAGGGATTCTGCATTCCCCACAAGCTTCCAGGCTATGCCTGTGTTGCTGACTGGTGGTCACTCTTTGAAAGCAAGAATTTAACACTACTAAGTTCCATTACTTAACACAACTACCACATCAAAAACCCTTCAAAGGGCTCCACAGATTGTTTCTTTAGAAAATTAACTCTTCCACTCCAGCTTCATGCAGAGTCACTGACCCAGCCAAGTACCCAGCACCAGCCAGGCCAGAGCATAAAGAATACATCCTTTGGTCCTGGTGAGTTCACAGCACTATTCTACAGGAAGATCTTGCAATTGCCTCTCCACCACTTTTGGCTTTTTGATCTTAGCCTTTGCCTCTGATGATAATTACCCCTTAATTAGCACTCACCACCATGTCATCTAAATAATTATAGTAAGTGCAGCTTGCACCTCTGCCGGCAATCTTCAAACAAACTGATAAAACAAGATCCTGTGCAGATTTTGTAAAAAGACAAAACTGACCCAAATAAACGTCATGCGCATACCACCCACAGTGGAATACACACATCTGTTATAACTTCCATTCACATAAGCTACCGAAGAGTTGATTTATTTTGAAACAATCAAGAGAAAGTACTGATATGATATTTGGGAAATTGTAAATGTCAGAATATAAATTTTGCAAGCGGTTGTGCAAAGGTATAACTATTCAACCGCACTAAAATCCACCTTAAATTCCTATTGGGAAGGGCTGCAGGATCTCTGAATTAATTTTTATTTGGAGTTTCCTCCAAATATATTGGAGGAGCTTGGTAACTTCTTGGTGCATTCAAAGTAAATTATTCATTTGTGGAAGAAGGGGCAGACTTTTCACTAAAAGTAATCAGTTTTCTTATTTCCCAGGTAGATCTCCATTAACCATCCACCAAACAGCAGGGCCGTGGGAGCCAGATGAATCCTGCACCTCTCTTAGGAGACATCGATTGTGCTACTCTTTAGAACTCCGTTTTCCCACTGCAGCCTTAAAAAAAAAAACCAAGAAATAAAACACACACACAGCACAAAAAACCCCGCTTTCCAACTTTCTGAATAGGTAATACATTAACCGGGAAAAAAACCTCCAACAGCACAAGAGTGTACAGCAAAAAACAAATACTTTTTCCTTTCATCATCTCCCACCTCCCTATCCTCCTCAAAGGCAATCACTGGTTTATTTTCTTAAACTTTTTATTATGGAAAATTTCAAAAATAACAAGTAGAGAGACTGGAATAATGAGCCCGTGTGCAGGCATCACGCAGCATCAACAGTGGAAAACATCCCGCTGGCTTGCTTTATTCTCCCTCGCCCAGTTTTTGTAGGAGTTAAAGTAAATCCCAGACGCCAGATCATTTTACCCGTCAAAACTTTAGTATGTCTTTTTTTTTTTTTTAACCACATTACCGTTATCACACCCAACAAGGTTAACGATAAATTCCTTGATACCATCCAGTATTCTCGGGCTCACTTTTAACTGCGGGACAGAAGGAAGGAGAACTACGAAGGTAAGGGCCAGGGGGTTGGACGGGCACACTAAAGAGCTGCAGCTGACATCGCTCGCGGCCACAGCCGCCGGGTGCCCAGCACCCTGGGCCTCCGGTTTCCCGCCGTCGTTACCTGCGCCGGGCCGGCACCGGCCAGGCCGGGTCGAGGGCAGCTCCGAGCCGCGAGCTGCCCGCCTCCCCGCTCCCGGGTGGCGGCCCCAGCAGGCCTGGCGCAGCTGCACAACCCACCGTCCCTAGACACCGGCGGGTCCCTGGAGGGGAAACGATTGACACAGCTGCCTGCACTGCGCCCCCGGCCTCCCCGCGGCACCTGCGTCTCCCGGCGGGGCCGAGAGCTGGAACCGGCTCCCGAGCCCGGGCGGGCCAGGCCCGTCGCAAACACTCCTCCCGCCGCCCGCTCCCGCGCCCAGCTCTCAGCACCGCGACCTCGCGGACCCGGACTACAAGTCCCGTCGGGCCCCGCGGCCGGGCCAATGGCGGGCGCCGGAGCATGCGGGGCGCGGCGCCTGCGCGGCCGTTTGAGTAAGAGGCCGCGCGATTGGCTACGGGGTCGGGCTGCCGCGCGGGGCCTGTGGGAAGCGAAGTGACGGAGCGAGCGGCTGTTGGAGGAAGGAGGTGGGGGCCGGGAGCGCAAATGGCGTTGAGATGGTTCAGGGCCCTGTTCAAACTCCAGCGCTGACCATTCACCGGCGGAAGCGGCGGCGCAGGAGGCGGTGGCGGCCCAGCGGGGGCACGTAGCGGGCTCCGGTACCAGCTCCGGCCGCAGCGGCCAGGGAGGCCTAGGCCCGGGCCCGGCCGGCGGCGTTCGAGGCCGGGAGGGAAGTTGCGGTGCCGCCGCTCCTCCCCCCTCCACCGGTTTCCTATTTACCGAGAGCCGAGTCGCGGGTTCTGACGGCGGCAGAGCCCCTTACCGCCCTTCGCGCACCGGCCGGCCCTGTGCTCCCGCCCGTCCTGGGGCCACTGGGAGCGGGAGAGGCGGAGGCGGCCCGAGGCCAGAGCACCCGCCAGGCGCCGAGGGTAAGTGAGGTCTCGGGCGGCCGCCTAGGCCCGGAGCGAGCCCGCGCGGGCGGGGGAGGCAGGGGTCCGGGGCGGGGAGTGGGAGTCTCGCTATCCCACCCGCTGGCGTCTCAGGAATTTGGGCAGGGGGACGACCTGAGGAACTCTCCTTTTCCTCTTTTATTTTCCCTTTTTCTGAGTTCTCTGCGGGCGGCGGCTGGTTTACTTCCCTCCCCAGGCACGGTCAAGTGTATTGGTTTCAGCCCCGAGTCCTTTGCCGTCGTTGTCTCCGGCCCTGGCCGCCGCCAAGGCCTTCCACTGCCCGGGGGACTCGGTGGCAGAGGCTTCCGGGGCGTCGGGAGCGACATCCCTTTCCTGGGCGGTGGGGGCGGGGAGGGGAAAAGTTGCGTGAGCTTCCAGCTGGAGGGGCCGCCTCTCTCGCCTCCTCTCCCGCTCTGACCGCCCCCAGGTGAGCATTTCTGGGGGATCAAGTTGGCCCGTTCCGGCTTTCGTTCTTTAGTGGAAGCCCCTTAAGCCCTTGGGGATCTGAAAGACGCTGGATTTGGGTGGGGGTTGTGTGCGAGGACTTTTTATCCCAGCGCACTTCCCTGAAAATGCGACCTGGCTTTGGGCTGAGGCAGAGGCCCAGCTAAGACCGAAAAGACTTAGCTGTGAATCAAGTCTTTCCTTTTTAATTAGGATAGTCTTTGGAGTTTGAATCCTGAACAAGATGCCCTGTGTGCTTGAAATATACATAAAACTTAATGTCAAATATGTCTGCATACTTATTTTTTAATTATACATACTTAATACTCTGGGTTTCGATAATGCTATCTCAATGGTCTGTCTAGTGACTTTTAAAAAAGACATTGTGAAAACTATAAAGGAGGTCAGAAGAGGAGGTATTACATAATGAGCTCCCATGTACTCATCTTTCAGGTTCAACAGTTATTAACTTTTAACCAAATTTTTCTCATCTACACACTTTCCATTTCACACCCCTTAAAGTTAGGTAATCGCTGACTTTATTTCGTCATTATTTCATTATATATTGGTAAAAGGCGTGGACTCTTAAAAAAATAAGCATGATCTTCTTATCGCTTAAAATAACTCCTTAATATCAGACATCCATCGGCAGACTTTTCAGCTTGCAACAGTGAATGCTTTGTGGTTCTAGGCCCATTTTTACAGTGAGTTTTTCTGGTGTGGGCCTAAAGGAGCTCAAGTCTAGATTTTTGGTTTTGCCTTTAGTAAGCATTGTTAGGTGATTATCCTGTAAGTGTAAGTGTATTCAAAACGTTCCAGCTTTGCTGGTGTATATGTAAATGTAGGTCTTTAGATTAGGGCTTTACATTCTTGGAGAAATG
This sequence comes from Tapirus indicus, assembly GCA_031878705.1. Classification (NCBI taxonomy): domain Eukaryota; kingdom Metazoa; phylum Chordata; class Mammalia; order Perissodactyla; family Tapiridae; genus Tapirus; species Tapirus indicus. The sequence goes on from CM062921.1 coordinate 82,449,373, forward strand.
AAAAGAAATGACTTCATTTTGTTGTTCTTGTAGCTGCAAAATATACTTAGTTTTGTTTAGGCTATACTTAAAAAGAAGGACAATAAGATTCTGTAGTGTAAATCTGCAGTAGAAGGGGAAATAGATCTCCCTCAGGAAAAAGTTTTGTGACATGTTAAAGGTCTTCAAACAATTTTCTCTTAATGCAGATGTGTATGATGACTAAGTTAATTATTATTTTGTCAAATTAGGATTAGCTTCTAACCAGACTTATGAGAGGGGAAAATACTGAATATTTATAAAACTAAGTTTATAGTAATTCACTATAAGTTCCAAGAGTTTAAGTTAATAAAGGGAAAACATTTAAAGTATAGATAAAAACATATTCAAAAGTATGTCAAATATCATTCTAATTGTTGTATTGTAAATTTCAATGGATGCGGATTTTTTCCAAGCCCCTAGGCAATTGTTCATTTTTTTCCTAGTTATATTTAATGGATTGATATTTAAACTCAAGAAGGTCAAAGTGTAAGACGTGGGTAAGAATTGATGGTGTTTGAAAAGTATTGTAAGTTGTTTTAAAAGAGTTTGACTCTTGATTTACTGTTCTGAAAATTTTTTTTGTCGGAGTTTGTTATTGTTATGTAGATAAATCAGATGAATCAGTTTATCTTTTATAAAGTGAAGAGGAAAATAAAGTTATGTGTTTCTGTTGTTTCATTTAATAATCCATGGACCTGTGTAATATGCTGGAGTTCACCAGCTCCAGAAAATGTAACTCAGCAAATGAGCACAGCCCTATAGGGACAAGGAAGACGGAATAAGTATGGTTTCTTGCACTTAGGGAGATGACTGACTAAGGAATATTTTTGAAGTCATAGTTCAAATTACATTAGACCAAGAATCAGAATCTTTAAGATTGGGTTAAATGCTGCAGGTTCTAATACATGAGAAAGTAACAGCATTTTTCCAGCTCCTCCACGCCCCCCCACATGAATAAGTGCTCTGAAATTTCAAAGAACTAAATTATCAATTATTTGATATTTCTGAGATTCTGAAAAAAGTGAATATTTTGTATTAGGGGTAGTTACCCTATTCAGACTATTTTTTTAAGGTAAAAGTGATGTTTATGAGAGTAATAAGTAGATTCATTTGAAAACTTTTTAAAGAACTTTGATGTTCTATAAGTTGCTTTTGTGGATGCTATATTATTAGTCATTATGTTTTCTTACTTTGTAGGTAGCATATGAATATGTACTCATTGTTAAAGTTGACATGGAAGTATATAGGGTGAAAAATGAGTCTCGCTCTTTACACCCCCTCCCCATATTTATTCAACCATTTTTAAAGATTTGTGTCTTGAATGTTGAAAAGGCACATGGGGAGAATCCTTGGGTTCTTATTTTTATATTCATTGTTAACACTTGTTAGGTATTTGGTGATTATATATTTTCTTACATTTTTTTTTTTCCAGAGAGAATATGAAACAGGTGTCAAAATGACATCCAGATTTGGGAAAACATACAGTAGGAAAGGAGGAAATGGCAGTTCAAAATTTGATGAAGTCTTTTCCAACAAACGGACCACCCTTAGCACAAAATGGGGAGAGACTACATTTATGGCTAAATTAGGGCAGAAGAGGCCCAATTTCAAACCAGATATCCAAGAAATTCCGAAGAAACGTAAGGTGGAAGAAGAAAATACTGGAGATCCTTTTGGATTTGATAGTGATGATGAGTCTTTACCAGTTTCTTCAAAGAATTTAGCCCAGGGTAAGGGCTCCTCTTATTCAGAATCTAGTGAAGCTGCTCAGCTGGAAGACGTGACTTCGGTACTTGAAGCTAATAGCAAAATTAGTCATGCAGTGGGTGAAGACAGTGTTGTGTCTGATAAATGCTTACGTTTGGAGGGTACTTTGCTTGGGAAAGAAAAGAGCACAAACCGAATCTTAGAAGATGATGCAAGCAAAAGTAGCTGTGCTAAATTAATGACTTCAGGTAAGTTTTGATTTTGTTTATTCTGAGCCAGGAGAGCTTTGTGTGAGCCATTTAGTTAAATGATTTAAATTCTAAACTGTTATACTGCTTGGGTTTTCTTTCTGCATTTATGATTAACAGGGACTATAGATGATTTTGTAGAAGAGATTTAAGAACTTGAAAGAAACCAATTGGGGATTGAAATTTTACTAAACAACTTGGATATTAATGTTTCCAGACTGTTACTCATGGTGCATTTTGGGAACAGTCTTTCATAAATCCCTAACTTCAATTTCAGTAAGAAGCATTTCTTTTTGTTGTGTTAGTATTACACAGTATCTCATTTCTATTACTGTGGAGGATTTGGATGGTTACTGATAATGAAAATGAGATGAGCATTTACAATGAGGATTAGTTTTAGGAGTGTTAGACTTTCCTCCAAAACTAGTTTAGAAAGATTAAGGAGGAATTGAGTAGAAACATAGAAGAATTGAACTTCATTGCAAATTGAGATTAGTTTGGAGTCTGTTTGGTGCCGGTAGCAACTTGTATTACTAGATTTTAATCCACGAAACCAGTTGTATTTTTAAAATGTCAATTTGTGAATCTGGCATCTAGTGTTCATTCCTAAAACAATATGTTTTATCAGTTGTATCCGTACTCCTTTTATAAAGGATTTGAGACTTATAAGTGATAGAAGTGCGATTAACTAAAAAGACTGAAGAGCTGAGATTGGAGGTGGCAGGGGAAACATTGTGCATACTTCATCAGCTGTAGGACAAGGATGGCACTGTAGTTGAAAACGTTAGTTCTCGACTTCTTGGCAAAGTTTATTGATGTGCAAGTTATATAGATCTTGTATTTTGAAAGTAAGTAGACAGAACTTTCCTAGTACTGAATTCTTGAGGAATTTGTCCTTTGGAGGCTTAATATAAGGCACCCCAAACAGTATGGTAAAAGACTTTGCCTTGACTAGTTTTACTAAAAATGCTGAACATTTTTCACTTTTTCTCACCCTTGGATGGGAGGAAGAGCCAGCTGTTATTGTCATTCCCTTGATCCTCCCAGTTAATTCTGATTTGGCTGTCTTTATGCTTTGCGCACATTTCTCCTGAAGTATTGTTCATAACTTAAGGTTAGGATAAATTTTCATTAAAAAAAAAACAGCATAAAAACTGTTTCCCAGATCAGCTCCTAAAAATATATTATAACCATAGAACTGTTGAGGCAAAATGAACTTTAACTCAGCTCTCCTCATTTTATAGGTGAGGCTCACAAAGGTCAAGTGACTGTCCAAGGTCAGCTAGTGACAGAATTGGAATGAGATTCATTTATTGATTTTTCAACATGTTGAGCACCTGCTTTGTGTCCTCCACTGTGCTAGGCTCTGGGAGTGCTGTTCCACTTCAGTTATCTAGTATTCTTTCTGCCATATATTGCTGTCCTCTGATAGTTAATCCACAGTGTGAAGTGGATAGGCTGAAGGAAGGAAGATGAGGCTGGGAAAGTAATGAAACTGGTGAAGGAAGGCAGATGCAGATTTCTCCAAGTGCTATCTTCTGGAGAATAGGGCATCATTGGCAGTCAGAGGGTATCAATAGGATGAACGTTTAGGTAGAAGGATAACAGGAGCTTGGAAGGAAGTTAGATGTTCATAGGCAGCAATTGCTTATATGGCTTTGCTGAAGTTATGTCTATATATGTCCATAGGACCATTTGAGGTTGTTTGGTGGGAAATGGAAACAGTTCTCTATAGAAATGAGATATTAGCTTCCCAGTCTAATGTAGCTAAACGTGGTTCTGGTGCTGATACTATGAACTGACTGGGAATTCAAATTCTGTTATATTTATAATGTATACTGAAATACAGATGAATAGATGTTCAAGAACATCTTGTCCCTCATCCTTTCTCCTTCACAAGGCACCTTAGTGGGAAGGGCATGGGATAGCACTATGAATATTTTTTTTCTCCTCTCCCTTGGCTACCCAGAGCTGCAGCAACCCTGGCAGCCCCCAGTAGGATAAGAAGGGGAACTTTGAGGAAGTGTTTTTAATTCTCATGGTAGTCTTATCCTAACTTGTTCTTATAAACCATTTATAAGTTTGTATGTTTTTTGTAAGTTGGTTATAGTTCTGGGAATACTTCTTTTTTTTGCTGAGGAAGATTAGCCCTGGGCTAATATCCATGCCCATCTTCCTCTACTTTATATGTAGGATGGCTGCCACAGCATGACTTGATAATCAGTGCGTGGGTCCGAACCTGCGAACTCTGGGCCGGCAAAGCAGAGCACTTGAACTTAACCACTATGCCACCAGGGCCAGCCCCTGTGGATACTTCTTTATGTGATGACTTTCTGTTTCTTTGCCTCTCCCCTCTGAAATTTGGGCATTTCCCTGTGTCTAGACTGTTCTTGCATTATGTCTGTGAGATTGTCATTGCCTTTACTCTCATTCAGAAAGTCTTCTCATTTTAGAAACTCAAGCCTAAGTTTTTTTTGTATGTGTGAGAGGAAGATTAGCCCTGAGCTAACATCCGTTGCCAATCCTTCTCTTTTTGCTGAGGAAGATTGGCCCCGGGCTAACATCGGTGCCCATCTTCCTCTACTTTATATGGGACGCTGCCACAGCGTGGCTTGACAAGCAGTGCATCGGTCCAAGCCCGGGATCTGAACCTGTGAACCTTGGGCCGCATAAGCAGAGTGCGCGAACTTAACCACTATGCTACCGGGCTGGCCCCAAACCTAAGTTTTTGATAAAAGAGGTCTCTAAATCTAAAGTGGTTCCTAACCTTTTTTGAATTAGAGATCCTTTTGAGAATGATAAAATTTTGGACTTTAGATAAAAGTGCTTGTATGCCTGCTTAGGGCTCAGAAGTCTCAGAAATCCTGTGCAGGTCATATTCAGTCATTTTATTCAAGAACCTTTGAGAAATTTTATGATCAAGCTTGTTCAAAGCGCACAGGTTCCACAGTACCCTTCCAGTGGAATGTTCCAGCTCATTCAGACCATTTTTCACATCAGTGAAAAGGGCTTATCTCAGTTCATACTTAAATCATTTCTCCTAGCTTTAAGTTTTCAAGTGCATCCCTTTCTCTACAGGGGAATATGTGGTTAATTTTTAGGTACTATTAAAATTGTTTGTTTTAAAAATTTTATACCGGATAGTACTTTTACAAATTGTGGCTTATTTGAAGAGGAAACTCAGAATGAGGTCATGATAAAACATATAATGGTTGCCATTTTCCAAATAGATGCTTGATGGGGGAGTGAACCAGAAGCAAGATTTTACAAACTGAATGAGAAATGCAAGAAAGGATTGAGTTGCTAAAATGTCCTAACTTTTTTTTTGAGCAAGATTGGTCCTACACTAACATCTGTTGCCAGTCTTCCTCTTTTTCTCCCCAAAGCCCCAGTACATAGTTGTGTATCATAGTTGTAGAGTTGTAGCTCTTCTGTATGGGACCCCACCTCAGCCTGGCTTGATGAGTGATGAGCAGGTCCGCGCCCAGGATCTGAACTGGCGAATCCCGGGTTGCCGAAGTGGAACGTGCGAACTCAACCGCTAGGCCCTTAAATGTCCTAACTCTTGATTAAAAAAAAAAACTTAACAGCTTCAGCAGTTGTCAGTAAATGGCAAATCTTGTTTCATCTGTACTACACATAGTCTCTCCACCTCCCATCCTCTACCGCCTGGATTATTTTAAAGCAGATTCAGGATTTCTTATTTTTATTAGCAAATACGTTAGTTGCAGTTGATATTAAAACCACTGAGTTCACAAACAGGTGTGCCACTAAAAATGACTGTTAGCAGGACCTAAAGGTTTGCCCTCTTAAGAGATCTCGGGATATTCTTTAAAAGTGTGGAATGCAGGGCTGTGTGCAGTAGGGGTAAAAAAAGGCTTCTCTTGCCTTTTATATGAAGCTACCGCCATTTTCCATCTTTGTGCTTTCTGCTACAGGTTTTTAATATGGACTATAGAATAAAGTGTGCAAAGACTTATATTTGTACTTGGCATACTTTCCTTGCCAGCCGGCTGGGATTCAGTCTACACATCCTGCCAAATATTGAGATAACTGCTGCATAGGCTCTTAATTTGCATGACTGGTTTTGTAGCCAATAAATTTTTTCCATTTGCTTAAAGCTGCAGTGAGTATTTGTATAAGTTAGAGGGATGTTATTATCAGGAAGTTAAGAACTTTGATTTAAAACTGAAGATAATTTTTATAAGGGGAAATGAATTGTTCCATTCCTGAAAACTTAAAGTAGACCAGGAACTTGTGACCTGAGGTGAGATTGTCTTGTAGTTATTGGATAAAGTATAGGTGATTAATGAGGATTATTGAAGAATTCTGAAAGTACAGTATCAGCAAGAGTTACTTGCCTTCATTTAGATACTGAATGTATTTGTTGTATAGACTATACTTTGGTCTTACCTAAAATCAGGTTCTTTTAAGAAAAGTGGATAAGAGATCTATTAAGTTCCTGCTTTGTGCTGAGCCCTTTATATATCAGTTGATCCTTAATCACAACCATGTCAGGCAGACTTTACTCCCATTTTATAGAGAGTAAAGCATAATTCAGAGAGGTTGAGTAACTTGAACTATTAAGTGGAGGAACTGAGAAACATCCAAAGTGTTCTTTTCATATACTGCTGCTATATTCTGACTTGAGTGAACTTAATTTTGTCATATTTAAAGCCTTATATTTAAAATAACAGACTGTCACTATATGATCAGTTTTATCTTGATGTTGGAAATAACTTAATTTTGTCAAACAAATTATGAATTCCTTCTTGCCTCTATTTAAATAATTTTCTTTTTAATGAGAATGATGGTCAAACTACTTATAATACTTAGCGAATAAAACCCTATTTTTACAGGTAATAAGTATCTTTTTATTTTTTGAAATTCAACAATATGCAGATTCTGAGGCACTGTAATTTTTGTTAAAATTTTTTTTTAAAGTAGGGCTTTAATTTCTTGTAAAAGATTTTCTTAGTAAACTGAGGGTCATTCTCAAGGTTTGAGCAATAACCGAAATGCAGATAACCACTAACAAGTTTCCCCTCAGATCCGGGTTGAACACCAGCAATGGGCTAGTACATGAAAAGTGTAAGCATAGTCTCTGCCCTCTAGGAATAGAGCTATTGGCTTCTGCTGGTAACGATAAATAACTGCTTTTAAAACAATGACAACACATTTGTATGATACTTGATGCTTTTCAGAGCATTTTCCATACGTATTCCATATTCTTAAGATGTAGAGCCAGGTGATACATCATAGATTTTTCAGGTCCAGCCTCTGACTGTTTAGGAAGCAGTCCTCCACTTTTCCAGAGCCCTGATGGTAGAAGATGATTGAATTTATTCATAGGAAGGTCTTTGGGGTGCCTTCCTTCCAAGGCCATACAGCTATTATTTTAGTATCCTCCATATGCTGAATGTTGGGTATATGTCCATGAACAAGATTGTACCTTATTCACATTCTAGTGGGCAAGATAGATTGAATAAAGAATAATAAGTGTGCTGAAAATTACAGAAAAATATAGGGTGCTGTGAGAGTGTATAACAGGATTATTTACCTGATCTGAGTGAGGAGTGGGGGCAAGGCTGACATTTAACTTGAAACCTACTGGTGCACTGAGAAAGGATAAAAGTGGCAGAGCTTGGTGACATGGGCATTGAGGAAGAAGGAGACAACACGAATGATTCCTAGGTATCTAATGTGAGCAGCTGGTAGTGTCATTCATTGAGATAAGGGGACATTTTGAGGGAAAAATTCATCAGTGCAGTTTTGGACACATTGATTTTGAGATGTTGGTGATATGTTCAAGAGGCAGTAGGATCTGCTGCTATGGAACTTAGATAAGTCTTGGTTGGAGATGATAAATTTGAGATTCAGCATATAAATGTTATTTTAAAGTATAGGATTAGATGAAGTCATTAAGGAGAAGAGAAAAAAGTACTGAGCTGTGAAGAACTTGCAATACTTAATGGATGGAGACAAGAGGAAGAAAAACTAGATAAGGAAATTGAATAGAAGCAGCTACAGCACCCGAAGGAAAATCAAGCAAGTGGTATCATAGAGGCCAGCAGAAAGGTGTTTCATGAAAGATCAACTGAATTGGAATGCTGCTGCAAAGTCAACAAAAATGAGAACTGCAAAGCAGGCATTGGAGTTTGCAGCTTGGATTGGCATGGTCTGGGTAGTGAGTACACAGTGAGGAAGGAAATGGGGGTAGCAGGTGTACACAACTTGTTAAAGATGTTTGAAGGGGAGAAGAAAAAGGGCAGATAGAGATAAATGAGGGGTTCTGGAAGGTTTGATTGCATGAGAGACCCTTGAAGCATTGGATCCAAAGCACAGGGGGAGAGTAGTCTTGGGAGAATGGATGCTGCATTTCCTGGACAGGAGGAAAGATGGGTGAAAATGTGAGCTTAGTGGGAGGATGGAAGGTAAGGTGGTTTATGGATGAAAGCATGTGCCCCCCCTCCACCCCCCTCCATGACAGTACAGGTTATCTCTGAAAGAAAGAAAGGCAGGGTAATGTGAGAGCTGGAGGGGAGGGGCAAAGGGTTCAAACAGATCTTGGAGAAAGTGGAAGAAGGAGCTGTCTAGAGAGAATTTCTGGACATTATTGAGGCCGTAGTTGACGTTTGTATCATTAAAAACTCATGGTCACTAGTCTACCCATTGTGTGAGTGAGTGTGCTTCCCCCTCTCCTTTAGTAGGCCCTGTTAGCTAGAACCTGCACAGAATATAGAATACTGGATAGAATAATTAGAATTATCCTGGATTGGCATTTTGTCTGACAAGATGTGGAATAAGCAGAGAAGAAAGAGAATTTAGGATATTGCCCAGAAAGTGATTGCAATGATGGACTGTAGAATTTAAAATGTTTTGGAACTGGACATGGCTGGTGGTGGATAGGAGAAAGGAGAGAAGAGGAGTCAGTATACTGAGAGTCTTAGTAAATAAAAGTCAAGAATGGGATTACTGGAATAAGCAAGTTGGATAGTTGCTAGGTTGTGATTAAAAAATAAGCTATCTGCTTTTGATATTTAAGAGGTGAAGCCATGACAAGTTACTGGATGAAATGGTGGAAACTAGTGGCTGAGATGGAATGTAGGAGAAGACTGTTGATGGGAGGTTAAAGAACTGGGAGGTCAGGATGTTGGGATTTGGTGGAATTCAGGATAATAGCGAAACTGGCTCGGAGGGGTAGATTATAAATCTCATGTAAAATCCTTAAATAAATGAAGAATAAGAGGTTGTTAAATGACAGGTATGGGGAAGATTAGAGAGTAAGTAGCTAGGTGGCACAAGCCTCAAAAGAAAGGGCTTTTATTAGAAGGTGGAGAAGTATTGGTTTTATAAAGAGGCTCTGGAGAGCCAGCATATCAGTGACCCCAAACCCTCCAACTCTGAGCTACTAGAGGGGGCTGTAGGAGAAGTCGCATCCTTAGTCAGGTTTCAGCTAGGGCAAGGAAGTGGTAGAGGGAATGACCCCCAGGTATATGTGAGTATGCTGATCACTGAGGCCTGGATACTCTGGACTTACGGGTGTAGGGGGGGTGGTGGTGGCTTGTTGGATTATGAGATTGGAAAGAAGTACTGATAACATTTTGAGTATTAGAGTACAGAAGAAGGTAGATGACAAGATATGTTTATGTTTTGGATCATGACCCATAGAAACAGATGAGAGGCATGGTGGCTTTAGAGCCAAATTTTCCTAGAGTAGTTTTTAAACCTTCTTTGTTCACAAATCATCTGAAAAGTTTTTCAAAACTGTACCCACTTCATACACCCCCCCTCCCCGCCCATATATTTTTGAAGTTTGCATCTTGATTTATCTATCAGTCAAGGTCCCAACTTGAAACAGATGGTATGCCCCAATTAGGCTAATACCAGGTAGGTTTATTTATAAAGGGGCTATTTACAAAGGTGTGGGAGGAATGTTAGGGAAAGCACAAGGAATGGTGCCCTAGCCTTGGTAGGCTGCATTGAGGATTATCTGAGCCATAAAGAGGAAGCCACCTTAAGAGGAACAGTATCCTTCTGTTGGAAGGATATCCTTCTCATAAAGGAAGGCGCTGGAGGAGTGAAAAAATACCTCAGAGCTCAGTCTAACTTTCCTCCTTCCCTCCTTTGTCCTGCTGGGGCTCCTCACGGGTAGAACCCAATGGAAGCCTGAGGATAAGGAAACTTTTTGATACAGGTCTGCTTCCTAGGGCTGAGATCAGGGTCTAGAGTAAGGACAAGGAAGGACAAGAGGAAGATATCTGGTGTAATGTCTTTAAAAAACAAAACAAAACTGTAAAATTCTATGGAAATGTATACAATTATGTAATCATTAGCAAGATAAAGCATATTTTCATCATCTCAAAAGTTCCTTCATGCTCCTTTGTGGTCAGTCCCTTCTCCTACCTCCAACCCCTGGCATCCAGTGATCTGTTTTCTGTCCCTGTAGTTTTGTGTTTTCCAAAATATCATGTACATGGGATCATACAATATGTAGCCTTATCAATTTGGCTCTTATCAGTTTGGCTCCTTTCATTTAACAGCTTTTAAGAGTATTCCATGTTGTTGCATGTATCAGTAGTTCATTCCTTTTTATTGCTGAGTAGTATTTCATTGTGTATATGTAACATAATCCATTCACTAGTTGAAGGACATTTGGATTGTATTCAGTTTTGGGCAATTATGAATGAAGCCGCTATAAACATTTACATTTAGGTTTTTGTGTTGACGTATGTCTTCATTTCTCTTGGATAAGTAACTACGTGTGGGATTGCTGGTCATGAAAATATTGATCTTAAATTTAAATGCTTGCAAAGGATATAATTTCTTGTAATAATATAATTTCTTGTAAATATTGACTTTTAAAAATAAAACTAACATGCAATTTAGGGATCGTAGTGAGTTCTTTTAATTTTTTTATTATAAAATAAAACAGATACAGAAAACCACACAATATGATATATGGAAATATGTTTAGCTTAATGAATTATTTATAAGCAACACCCTTATAAACCACTACCCACGTCAAGAAATAGAATTTGCCAGCTACACTCCAGAAGCTCTTCCATGTGTTCCCTCCTTCACCCCCCAAAATAACTGCTATCCTGTCTTTTATTATAATCCCCTCTTTGCTTGCAAATGCCGTAATTATTTGCTGTTCACTTTCGTAGGTTAAAAAAAGTAAAAGAACAAGTTCTTTAACAGCCAGAAGATTTATAATGCCCCTTTTCTTTTTGAAATTGTATTCCTATTCCACTTATACCTCAGTTTTTTTTCCTAATGAATATATTTATGTTTAGTTTGTCTCTCTCTTTTTTTTTTGCTGAGGAAGATTGGCCCTGAGCTAACATCTGTGCCCATCTTCCTCCATTTTGTATACGGGACACTGCCACAGCATGGCTTGATGAGTGGTGCGTAGGTCCGTGCCTGGGATCTGAACCTGCGAACCCCGGGCTGCTGAAGTGGAGTGGGCAAACTTAACCACTATGCCAGCGGGCTGGTCCCTGTTTAGTCTTGTGATGGTTATCCTTTTCATAATTCTTTGTACAAAAACATATATATAAATTTAAACTTCAGAATTTTCTGTGATTATAATGCTCTAAGTTTTTAAAAATTCTAGATGGTTATGACCACAATTATTAGTGCATAATTGATCAAATATGAACGTTATACATTTTGAAGGCAAAATTTATTGGAAATGTACCTTGTAATGACATGGGTGGGGCTTTTTTCAATTAGTTCATGTGTATGTGGATGCATATCATTGTTAGAATAAGAAAAGACTTGGGCATCAATTTATTCTTAGTTCTTAATACATGTAAATATTAAGAAGCCTTATTGACAGAAATAATAACAGAAGGAGTTTTGTTACAGCAGTTTCTGTTTGGAAAGCAATAGTTGGAAACCACCTGACATGCAAAAGATTTGTTACCCAGCATTAGAGTTACTCAGTTATTAAGCACAGAAGCTAATAATCTATCACATTATTTCCTTATAGGTCATACCAGAGCTGGAGCATTGTACCATAGTTAGATTAGGGACAGGTGAGTGATATGCCATTATTCCTAATGTGTGGGAGAATGATTAATCCCAGGTGGGTTGACAGATCAGTTTTTGGACCAGAGTACATTGGAAGTTGAGGATTTAGAAATGAATTTCCTTAAAACTTAATTGTGCCTGTATATATTTTGGAAGGTCTTAGTGTAGTCCAGGGATCTTTGTATCTAGTTTGAAGAGTTACTGCTATCTGGAAGGGATGCCCACTGGTTGAGGAGTGGCTGGGATATGTGGTGTGTTTCCTGTTCTCCTGATGGGCGGAGATGAGCAGCTTGAGCAGGAGGCTATGGGAACAAACAAGCTCCTAGGCATGCGGGTGGGTTATGGTAGTTGGTAGTAAGGCTCTTCACAGGCTCTGTTGATGGGGGATAAGGGGAGGTTGAGTTGACTTGGAGTGCTCTATGTAGTGGCCCAGTTGAGCAGCACTTTTGAAGTTATGTTTACTGTTTTGTCTTTAAAATTACATGTAAATTTTGTGTTTGATATATATGCCTTATAAAATATAAAAGTCTTTTAATACCAGTTGAAATGCTTAATGTTATTTTTAAATTCTGTTTTCCAAATCTTCGAGTAAAATTGATCCACTGATGAAGATGTGCCATGTTTTTCTTGTGGCTTTTTAGGTGCCTCTGATAAATAGCCACATACCCTTGTTGACAGTGAAAAAAATCAGTTTTTCTTCCACAGAAGCAAATGCTGTTAACAATTTCTTATGTAGCTTTTCACAATCTTTCATATGCATAGCATGCGAACCTATGTATCCTTAAAAACACACACAAATGGGAGCATGATATATGTTTTGTATACACGTATGTGTGTATATGTATAATACATTCTGTCTCTGTCTCTGATACATATCTATTGGTATTGTGCCTTAAAAAACATTTAAGCAAAAATCTTTAAGAGGTACAGTTATCTATTTATAGATCTACCTTGTTCTTTTCTAGCAGCCCCATGGTTTTCCATTGTCTGGATGTACCATACTTTAAAGTAGTCCCTTAGGGATATTTTGGTTGTTTCTAGTCCTTTGCTATTACAAGTAAACACTATGCTGATCACCTTTCTAATGTTTCCAAGCATCATGTCTCAGTATAGTCATAGGAGACATTTCTAGAAGTGGAATTGAAAGGGCATATACATTTAAATTTTCAGTTGCTATTGCCAAATTTCCAACTAACTGTGGCTTTTTTGGTTTTTTTTGCATCATCCTCCTATCATACTTTGGAATTTGCCTACCTGAAAGGTAGAAAAATGTCTGTTTTTGGGGTTTAATCTTTTCATTTTAGAATAGGTACATCTTTATTATTTTATTTATTTTTTAAAATTTAACTTAATTTTTTTTCCATTTTTATTGATGCCTTAATAGTTTATAACATTGTGGGGTTTTCATTGTACATTATTATTTGTCCATCACCATATGGATGTATCCCTTCACCCCTTGTGCCCACCCCCACTTCCCTTCCGCTTGGTAACCACCAATCAGTTCTCTCTGTCTGTGTGTTAGTTTATATTCCACATATGCGTGAAATCATGCGGTGTTTGTCCTTCTCTCTCTGGCTTATTTCACTTAACATAATACCCTCTAGGTCCATCCATGTTGTTGCAAATGGGACAATTCTGTCTTTTTTTATGGCTGAGTAGTATTCCATTGTGTATATACATACCACATCTTCTTTATCCAATCATCAGTCAAGGGACACTTGGGTTGCTTCCACTTCTTGGCTATAGTGAGTAATGCTGCAGTGAACACAGGGGTGCATAAGCCTCATGGGATGGTTGATTTCATGTCCGTTGGGTAGATGCCCAAGAGTGGGATTGCTGGATCATAAGGTATTTCTATTTTTAATTTTTTGGGGAATGTCCATACTGTTTTCCCTAGAAGCTGCATCCATTTGCATTCCCACTATCAGTGAATTAGGGTTCCCGTTTCTCCACAACCTCGCCAACATTTGTTGGTTTTTGTCCTGGTGGTTATAGCCATTCTAATGGGTGTAAGGTGATATTTTAGCATAGTTTTGATTTGCATTTCCCTGATGATTAGTGATGTTGAACATCTTTTCATGTGTCTGTTGGCCATCTGTGTATCTTCCTTGGAAAAATGTCTGTTCATATCCTCTGCCCATTTTTTGATCGGGTTGTTTGTTGCTCAGTTGTGTGAGTTCTTTATATATTACGGAGATTAATCCCTTGTCGGATATACGATTTGTGAATATTTTCTCCCAGCTGGTGGGTTGTCTATTCATTTTGATCCTGGTTTCATTTGCCTTGTAGAAGCTCTGTAGTCTGATGAAGTCCCACTTGTTTCTTTTTTCTTTTGTTTCCCTTGTCTGAGTAGACATGGAATCTGAAAGGATCCTTTTATGACCAATGTCAGTTAGTGTACTGCCTATATTTTCTTCCAGGAGTTTTATAGTTTCAGGTCTCACTTTCAGGTCCTTAATCCATTTTGAGTTGACTTTTGTGTATGGCGATAGAAGATGGTCTACTTTCATTCTTTTGCATGTGGCTGTCCAATTTTCTCAGCACCATTTATTGAAGAGACTTCCCTTTCTCCATTGTATGTTCTTTGCTCCTTTGTCGAAGAGTAGCTGTCCGATAGGTGTGTGGTTTTATTTCTGGGCTTTCAATTCTGTTGCATTGATCTGTGTGTCTGTTTTTGTACCAGTACCATGCTGGTTTTTTTTTTTTTTTTTTTTCCTGAGGAAGACCAGCCCTGAGCTAACATCTGTGCTCATCTTCCTCTACTTTATCTGGGACGCTGCCACAGCATGGCTGACAAGCAGTGCGTCGGCAGGCACCCGGGATCCGAACCGGCGAACCCTGGGTTACCAAGCGCAAGCTAAACCACTGCACCACTGGGCCAGCCCCCAGTACCATGCTGTTTTGATTACTATAGCTCTATAGTATATTTTGAAATTAGGGATTGTGATGGCTCCAGCTTTGTTCTTTTTTTTCAGGATTGTTTTAGCTATTCAGGGTCTTTTGTTGCCCCATATGAATTTCAGTATTTTTTGTTCTATTTCTGTGAAGAATGACATTGGGATTTTGATTGTGATTGCATTGACTCTGTAGATTGCTTTAGGTAATATGGACATTTTAACTATGTTTATTCTTCCAATCCATGTGCATGGAATATTTTTCCATTTCTTTGTCTTCATTGATTTCTTTCAGTAGTGTCTTATAGTTTTCATTGTATAGGTCTTTCACCTCCTTGGTTAAATTTAGTTCCAGATATTTTATTCTTTTTGTTGCCATTGTAAATGGGATTGTCTTTTTGGGTTCTCTTTCTGTTAGGAAAATGTTTATGTTTTGGGTTTAATTTTCTCACTTTAGAATAGGTACATCTTTATTTTTTTTAATTGAAAAATTATTTGTGCATGGTACAAAATGGTAGTGGTTAATAGCTTCCCAGCCCCTTTCCCCAGTCACCCCAGTTCTCCCTCAAGTGACCATTTATTGTTATTTGTTTCAGCCTTTCCGACATATGTTGTGCACATCACAAACGATACATGCAGTTACATATATGTGTGTGCATTTAAATCCACAAAGTGATGTCATGCTGTTTTCTACCTTGCTCTTTCACTTAATATAGCTTGGGGGTAATTCTATGTCAGTATGTGAAAGTTTTCTTTCTGGCCTCTCTCCCTTTTTTATTTAAAATATTGTTGCATGGTGTGTCATTTCTGTATGTGCTGTAAATTACTTAACCGGTTCCTTGTTAATGTCATTCTTTTGGGTTGTTCCAGTGTTTTTTTTTTTCTTTTTTGGTTGCCTTACTTTTCAGACAAACATCACTTAATAACTGAATGACTGTCAACCAGTAACTTACGTCTGTTGTCCCGCAACTGCAGAATGGGATACAGGTTCACATTTCCTTATCTGAAACCTTTGGGGCCAGATTTGTCTTGAATTTTGGGTTATTTGGAATATGGAAAGTGTATGTATTTTACATAAACACCTCATCAGGGCCGGAGGTGGGACTCTAATCAAAGACAGTGTTTTTTCAGAAAAAGAAAATACCATCCTAAGATAAATACTATAAATAGCTTCACTTAGGTGAGGTCAGGTTTTGCTGCAGAATGCATTATGAGAAAACTTTTGGTTTTCAGAACTTTTTGGATGTTGAAATTGTGGATAAAGACTTGTGAACTTGTAATACTACCTACCTCAGATGGTTGCTATGAGATCAAATGAATTAATAGATGGAAAGTATTTAGAACAGTACCAGACACATACTGAGGGCTTAGTAAGTGTAAATATAGTTCAACTTTGTTTTACTTTGATTATTTTCCAACTCTATGGGGATATAATTGACATATAACATTGTGTACTTTGTTTTTTAATTGTGAATGAAATAGAGCATCTTTTCATAAGTTATTCATTCATTTCTGTTTTTTTCTATTAGTTGCCTCTTTTTGTCTCTAGCTTCTTTTTTTACTGGGACGTTGGACTTAGTGATGTGTAAGAATTCTTAATATATTAAGGAAATTAACCTTTTGCATTTCCCTGATAACTAATGATGAGCATTTTTCATGTGCATATTTGCTATCAGTATAATTTCTTTGGTGATGTCCAAATTTTTTGCTCATTTTTAATTGGGTTGTTTATTTTCTTATTGAACTTTGAGTTCTTTATGTATTCTAGATACAAGTCTTTTATCAGATATATTTTTTGCAGATGTTTTCTCTGAGTCTGTCGCTTGTTTTTGCATTCTCTTAACAGTGTCTTTTGCAGAGCAGAAGTTAATTTTTATGAAGTCCCATTTTGTCAATTCTTTTAGGACAAGAGAGTACACTCTTTTCTCTAGGCACCTCCATCTTTGTTGGACAGCTCTAACTGATCTTAATGTTCTTGTTCATCAGCTTTTATAGTTTCTAGGAATTGGATGATTTCTACACGTTGAATAAATTTGTTCCCTCTTATGACAGCCACTCAGATATTTAAAGGCACCTTGCGTGTAATGGCGGCACTCCCTTTTTAAATTAAACTTTGCTAGTTACCGCAACCGTATTTCGTGAGTTATGGTCTCCAAAGCCACTTCTCTGTCATCTCTATACAGTCTCCTTAGTCAGAAGCCAAAGGTTTTGTTTTGACTTAGTCCTCAGCACATCATGTGATACTGCCATTTGCCCAACACATTAGATTTTTAACCTCTTCATCTGGACCTTTTCTATTAATGTGGATTAGGATGGTTAATCTGCTTTAGTGTTTTCTATTTTTAGCAGCCAGCCTGATAGGTAGTGTAATATAATGGAACTAGGTATGGGTCTTCTTATGAGGTCTTTTGGCCGTTGGTTTAATTGGTAACCTTTGCCATCATTAGCCTCTCTGGGCCTCTTTTTCCACCTCTATGTAATGATGGGTTTGCTGAAAAGTGAAAGGAAATATCTTCACTTTCTTATAAAAAGGGTGAAGGAAGTATATATTGTTAGTTAATGTACATAGACTAGCAGACAGTTATACAGATGTATGTATGTGTGTGTATCCAGCTTCAATAAACATTAATTTGTAGCCAATCTTGTTTTATTTTTATCCCTACTTACTCTCTTTCCACAGTGGATTATTTTGAAGCAAATTCCAGACATTGTATTTCATATATAAATACAGTTCTTTAACAGATAGGGACTCCAAAGAAGATAACTACAGTACCATTGTTACACTTTAAGGTACTTAATGTATACCTTTGCCAGTTTTTACATTTTTAGCTTTGAAGAAACTATTTATAGACAGTATATGATTCAGGAGTAGGAACAGCTTTTCCCTCATCTCCATTGCTAAGGGCAACGATAGCTGTACATAATGGAGACCTACCTCATTCTTTTTAACAGCTGCATAGCATTCAGATGTGTGGCTGTATGATAATTTAATTAGTTCTTTATTGGTAGATGTTTGTATTGTTTATGAAAGCAAAAACCAGGAAACAATGTTGTAGTGAATTTCCTTATGTTATTTCATACTCATGGAAAGTTATTTATAGAGTAAATACTTGTAAATAAAACTACTTACTTCAAGAGTAAGTCCATTTCTTTGACATGTACATTTTTTTTTTTGTGAGGAAGACCAGCCCTGAGCTAACATCTGTTGCCAATCCTCCTCTTTTTGCTGAGGAAGACTGGCCCTGGGCTAACATCTGTGCTCATCTTCCTCTACTTTATATGGGACGCTGCCACAGCGTGGCTGATGAGCACTGGGTCGGCGGGTGCCCGGGATCTGAACCGGCAAACCCCGGGCTGCCAAGCGCAGATGAAACCGCTGCGCCACCGGGCGGCCCCGACATGTACATTTTTTTTTTAATTAATTTATTTTTTTACTGATGTCTTAGTTTATAACACTGTGGGGTTTTAGTTGTACATTTTTGTTTGTCCATCACCTTGTGGATGTAACCCTTCACCCCTTGTGCCCCCCCTACCCCCCTTCCCCTTGGTAACCACCAATCAGTTCTCTCTGTCCGTGTGTTCACTTATATTCCATATATGAGTGAGTTCATGCAGTGTCTGTCCTTCTCTCTCTGGCTTATTTCACTTAACATAATACCCTCTAGGTCCTTCCATGTTGTTGCAAATGGGACAGTTGTGTCTTTTCTTATGGCTGAGTAGTATTCCATTGTATGTATATACCACATCTTCTTTAACCAATGATTAGTCGAGGGACACTTGGGTTGCTTCCACTTCTTGGCTATAGTGAATAATGCTGCAATGAACATAGGGGTGCATACGCCTCTTGTGATGGTTGATTTCACGTCCATTGGGTAGATGCCCAAGAGTGGGATTGCTGGATCATACGGTATTTCTATTTTTAATTTTTTGAGGACTCTCCATACTGTTTTCCATAGAGGCTGCACCAGTTTGCATTCCCACCAGCAGTGAATGAGGGTCCCCGTTTCTCCACAACCTCTCCAGCATTTGTTGTTATTTGTCTTTGTGATTATAGCCATTCTAATGGGTGTAAGGTGATATCTTAGTGTAGTTTTGCTTTGCATTTCCCTGATGATTAGTGATGTTGAACATCTTTTCATGTGTCTATTGGCCATCTGTATCTCTTCCTTGGAAAAATGTCTGTTCATATCCTCTGCCCATTTTTTGATCGGGTTGTTTGTTTTTTTGTTGCTCAGTTGTATGAGATCTTTATATATTACTGAGATTAATCCCTTGTCGGACAAACGATTTGCAAATATTTTCTCCCAGCTGGTGGGTTGTTTATTCATTTTGATCCTGGCTTCATTTGCCTTGTAGAAGCTCTTTAGTCTGATGAGGTCCCACTTGTTTATTTTTTCTTTTGTTTCCCTTGTCTGGGTAGACATGGAATCTGAAAGGATCCCTTTATGTCCAATCTCAATTAGTGTACTGCATATATTTTCTTCCAGGAGTTTTATAGTTTCAGGTCTCACTTTCAGGTCTTTGATCCATTTTGAATTGATTTTTGTATATGGCGATAGGAGATGGTCTACTTTCATTCTTTTGCATGTTGCTGTCCAATTTTCCCGGCACCATTTATTGAAGAGACTTCCCTCTCTCTATTGTATGTTCTTTGCTCCTTTGTCGAAGATTAGCTGTCCATAAGTGTGTGGTTTTATTTCTGGGCTTTCAATTCTGTTCCATTGATCTGTGTGTCTGTTTTTGTACCAGTACCATGCTGTTTTGATTACTGTAGCTTTATAGTATATTTTGAAATCAGGGATTGTGATGCCTCCAGCTTTGTTCTTTTTTTTTAGGATTGTTTTAGCTATTAGGGGTCTTTTGTTGCCTCATACGAATTTCAGTAGTTTTTGTTCTATTACCGTGAAGAATGACATTGGGATTCTGATTGGGATTGCATTGAATCTGTAGATTGCTTTAGGTAGAATGGACATTTTAACTATATTTATTCTTACAATCCATGTGCATGGAATATTTTTCAATACTGTCTTATAGTTTTCATTGTATAGGTCTTTGACCTCCTTGGTTAAATTTATTCCCAGATATTTTATTCTCTTTGTTGCAATTTTAAATGGGATTGTCTTTTTGAGTTCTCTTTCTGTTGTTTCATCATTAGTGTATAGAAATGCAATTGATTTTTGTAAGTTGATTTTATACCCTGCCACTTTACTGTAGTTGTTGATTGTTTCTAGTAGTTTTCCGATGGAATTTTTTGGGTTTTCTATGTATAGGATCATGTCGTCTGCAAATAGAGTTTCACTTCTTCATTGCCTATTTGGAGTCCTTTTATTCCTTTTTCTTGCCTAATTGCTCTGGCCAGAACTTCCAGTACTGTGTTGAATAAGAGCGGTGAGAGTGGGCACCCTTGTCTTGTTCCTGTCCTCAAAGGAATAGCTTTCAGTTTTTCCCCGTTGAGTAGGATGTTTGCTGTAGGTTTGTCATATATGGCCCTTATTATGTTGAGGTACTTTCCTTCTATACCCATTTTGTTGAGAGTTTTTATCATAAATGGATGCTGCATCTTCTCGAATGCCTTGTCTGCATCAATTGAGATGATCATGTGGTTTTTATTCTTCATTTTGTTAATGTGGTGTATCACGTTGATTGATTTGCGGATGTTGAACCATCCCTGTGTCCCTGGTATAAATCCCACTTGATCGTGGTGTATGATCTTTTTGATGTATTGCTGTATTCGGTTTGCCAATATTTTGTTGAGGATTTTTGCGTCTATGTTCATCAGTGATATTGGCCTGTAGTTTTCCTTCTTTGTATTGTCCTTGTCTGGCTTTGGTATCAGGATGATGTTGGCCTCATAGAATGTGTTGGGAGGTATTCCGTCTTCCTCTATTTTTTGGAATAGTTTGAGAAGGATAGGTGCTAAATCTTCTTTGAACGTTTGATAAAATTCTCCAGGGAAGCCATCTGGTCCTGGGCTTTTATTTTTTGGGAGGTTTTTGATTACTGTTTCAATCTCTTTACTTGTGATTTGTCTATTCAGATTCTCTATTTCTTCTTGATTCAGTTTTGGGAGGTTGTACGCATCCAAGAATTTGTCCATTTCCTCTAGGTTGTCCAATTTGTTGGCGTAAAGTTTTTCATAGTATTCCCTAATAATCCCTTGTATTTCTGTGGTGTCTGTTGTAATTTCTCCTCTTTGATTTCTAATTTTATTTATTTGAGTCTTCTCCCTTTTTTTCTTAGTGAGTCTGGCTAAGGGTTTGTCAATTTTATTTATCTTCTCAAAGAACCAGCTCTTTGTTTCATTGATCCTTTCTACTGTTTTTTTGGTTTCAATTTCATTTATTTCTGCTCTGATTTTTATTATTTCCCTCCTTCTGCTGATTCGGGGCTTTGTCTGTTCTTCTTTTTCCAACTCTGTAAGGTGCAATTTAAGGTTATTTATTTGGGATTTTTCTTGTTTGTTAAGGTGGGCTTGTATTGCTATGAATTTCCCTCTCAGGACTGCTTTTGCTGCATCCCATATGAGTTGGTATGGTGTATTTTCCTTTTCATTTGTCTCCAGATAGCTTTTGATTTCTCCTTTAATTTCATCAGCGACCCATTGGTTATTCAGTAGCATGTTGTTTAGTCTCCACATCTTTGTCCCTTTCCTAGTTTTTTCCTTGCAATTGATTTCTAGTTTCACAGCATTATGATCAGAAAAGATACTTGTAATGATTTCAATCTTCTTAAATTTATAGAGGTTTGCCTTGTTTCCTAATATATGGTCTATCCTTGAGAATGTTCCATGTGCACTTGAGAAGAATGTGTACTCTGCTTTTTTTGGGTGGAGTGCTCTGTATATATCTATTAAATCCATTGCGTCTAGTTTCTCGTTTAAGTCCATTATTTCCTTATTGACTTTTTGTCTGGATGATCTATCTATTGATGTAAGGGGGGTATTAAGATCCCCTACTATTATTGTGTTATTGTTAATATCTCCTTTAAGGTTTTTTAGCAGTTGTTTTATGTACTTTGGTGCTCCTGTGTTGGGTGCATAGATATTTATAAGTGTTATGTCTTCTTGGTGAAGTGTCCCTTTTATCATTATATATTGCCCTTCTTTGTCTCTCATTACCTTTTTTATCTTGAAGTCTACTTTGTCTGATATAAGTATGGCTACTCCTGCTTTCTTTTGTTTGCCATTAGCTTGGAGTATTGTTTTCCATCCTTTTATTTTGAGTCTGTGTTTGTCTTTAGAGCTGAGATGTGTTTCCTGGAGGCAGCAGATTGTTGGATCTTGGTTTTTAATCCATCCTGCCACTCTGTGTCTTTTGATTGGAGAATTCAATCCATTTACATTTAGAGTGATTATTGATATATGAGGGTTTAATGTTGCTATTTTATTGTTCATTTTCTGGTTCTTTGGCATTTCCTTCGTTTCTTGTCCCTTGTGTTTCGGACTGCAAATTCAATTTGGTATTTCTGCATGCTCATTCTCTTAGTTTTCTCTCTATTTGTCATGTGTGGTTCTCTTCTGGTTGTTTGTTTAGTGGTTACTGTGAGGTTTATATAAGCGATCTCCTGGATAAGATAGTACATTTTCAGATGCCTCCTTTTTCCCGAGGCTGTGTCGATTCAATCCCTTTCCTGTTTCCCTCCTTATTTGTTATCTCTATTTATTCCATCTTGTGTAGTGAGTGTGTGTTTACAGTGATGAGCTTGAATTAATTTTTGATGTTATCCAACTGTAGTTTGTTCTGGTTTAGTCTCCTTGCTTTTTTCCTTGCTGAAATCTTTGTATCCCCTTTCTCATTTGTTTTTTTTTTCAGGCTTAAGGGCCTTCTTGAGCATTTCTTGTAGTGGGGGTCTTGTGGTGACGAACTCTCTTAGCTTTTGTTTATCAGGGAGAGTTATTATTTCTCCATCGTATTTGAAGGATATTTTTGCTGGATCAAGTATTCTTGGCTGAAGGTTTTTGTCTTCCATGATTTTGAATATATCATTCCAGTCTCTCCTAGCCTGTAGAGTTTCTGTCGAGAAATCAGCTGAGAGCCTGATGGGGTTTCCTTTGTATGTTATTTTGTTTTTTTGTTTAGCTGCCCTTAATATTATTTCCTTGTCATGGATATTGTTCAAGTTTGTTACTATGTGGTGAGATGATTTTTTATTCCTGTTTATATATTTAGGTGATCTATTGATTTCATTCACTGTTATTTCCCTCTCGTTCCCTAGGTTGGGGAAGTTCTCAGCTATTATTTCTTTGAACAAACTCTCTGCTCCTTTTTCTCTTTCTTCTCCTTCTGGAATACCTATTATCCTTATGTTGCTTTTCCTCATTGAGTCTGATATTTCTCGAAGAATTTCTTCATTTCTTTTTAGTCTTAGCTCTCTCTCCTCCTCTATCAGGAGCATTTCTGCATGGCTATCCTCAATAGTGCTAATTCGTTCCTCCATATTGTCAGTTCTGCTCTTTAAAGACTCCATTTTTTCCACTATCTCGTTGATTTTGTTTTTCATCTCCAATAATTCTGATTGGTTTTTCTTTATGGTTTCAATCTCTTTTGTGACATAATCCCTGAATTTGTTGATTTGTTTCTGTGTGTTCTCTTGTATTTCGTTGAGTTTGTTTATGATAGCT
The DNA here is from genome assembly GCA_031878705.1 of Tapirus indicus. Taxonomy (NCBI): domain Eukaryota; kingdom Metazoa; phylum Chordata; class Mammalia; order Perissodactyla; family Tapiridae; genus Tapirus; species Tapirus indicus. Next base: position 82,472,901 of record CM062921.1, read on the forward strand.
ATTTTGAATTCTCTGTCATTCAGGTTATCAAATTCTGTGCCTTCAGGGTTGGTTTCTGGGTGTTTGTCATTTTCCTTTTGGTCTGTAGCCCTGGCAAATTGTCACAAGGATCCGACGGGGACATCCTTATTTTTACCCCTCATGATAATTTGATCCTGCAGTTTCCCCCTGCTGCCACTAGATGGAGATCGCGAGCGGTTTGCTCTGAGGCGGCTGCAGCCCCTGGAGGGATTATGCTGAAACGCCTGGTGTGTGGGGGGAGGGGGTCCTGTCTTTCTTCTGCTTGACCCGGGGGTTTCCTTTCTGGCTCTCTTAGGGTGTTTGCTACACCCCCTAAACAGTCCGTCGTCACTTCCCAGTGGGGATCTCATGACAGTCTGTGAGAGCACCTGGATGGCGCTAGTTTTCCCCGCTGTGGGCCGCCCCTCCCCTCTCTGTCCGCGAACCGCGCTGTTTTTGCCGATCGATTGGGGAGGGGGAGTACAACCTCCTACCTCTCCTCCCGTACTCCTGGGCTTCCCGCGCCTCCACCGTCCGATGTATGGCAGCAGGGGTTTCTCAGAAGTCCTTCGTAGTGTTTGATTGAGCTCTGTTGGAATGTGAATGATGTTTTCGTTGTGTCTTAGGGGGCAGAGATTCAAAGAGGGAATCTCACTCCGCCATGATGCTGACGTCACTCTGCAGTATTTCTTTGTATGAGCAGACCACTCTTGATTATATTGTTAATGAATCTTTAGGTTTCACTGTTTTGGAATGATGATGCTATGAGTATACTTCTGTTCTATTAAACCATGTGGAATTGCTAATATTTGATTATTTTAAAAATGGAAGTTTCATGTGGTTCAATATAATATGCTTTTGGTGCACATATGCATGCATTTCTGTTAGATAAGTACTTTGAAATAATTCGGAATTGTTGGATCATGGGATGAGTTATGTTTAGCTTTTGTAGATAATGCCAAAGTGGTTGGTCCAGTTTCCTTTCCCACCAGTTGAAGTGGTTTTACCTCCTCCACAATACTTGGCATTGTGGATTTTAGCTCTTTTGGTGGTTTTATTGATATTTCTTTATGGTTTTAATTTGCATCTTCCTAATAACTAATGAATATAAGCACCTTTTAATATATTTTATGTGTTTATTGGACATCTTTTCTTATGGAGTGATGGATCAAGTCTCTTAATCATTTTTATAGTGAGTATCTTTTTATTATTGAGTTGTAGGTATTCATTACAAACCCCACTCTGGTTTTTCTGGTAGTTCTCTTAAATAGTGTTTTTTGATGGACAGATTTAGTTTTGATGAAATTAAATTTCTTTCTTTTCCTTTATGGTTAATGCTTTTTGTATCTTGTTTAAGAATTCTTTCCTGCCTGAGGTCATAAAGATATACTGCTGTATTCTAAAAACTTTACAATTTCTCCTTCATATTTAGTCTCTGATTCATCTGGATTTGTAGGGACTCTTTTTATTTTATTTTTGATGTGAGGAAGATTAGCCCTGAGCTAACATGTGTTGCCAATCCTCCTCTTTTTTGCTGAGGAAGATTGGCCCTGGGGTAACATCCATGCTCATCTTCCTCTGGTTTATATGGGATGCTGCCATAGCATGGCTTCACAAGTGGTGCGTTGGTCCATGCCTGGGAGCCGAACTCCAGGCCACCAGAAGTGGAGTGAACTTAACCTCTACGCCACTGGGCTGGCCCCTGTAGGAACTTTTTTTAAATTGAGGAACTTAACCTTTTTTTTTTTTTTAATAATAGGAGTTGCAGTTGTATTTTTCACATTTTATTGTTGCTTTTGACTTAGCATTTTTCCAATGCTGAAATTTTAGATTTTACGTAAATTAACATGGATTATGGGTTTTGTATCTGAGAAGAAGCTTCCCTATTCCAGGGTAGTGTATTTTTTTAAATTCCCTATTTTTTTTTTTTTTTTTTTGTGAGGAAGACCAGCCCTGAGCTAACATCCGTTGCTAATCCTCCTCTTTTTTGCTGAGGAAGACTGGCCCTGGGCTAACATCCGTGCCCATCTTCCTCTACTTTATATGGGACGCCGCCACAGCATGGCTGACAGGCAGTGCGTCGGCGGTCGCCCGGGATCCGAACCCGCGAACCCCGGGCTGCCAAGCGCAGACGAAACCGCTGCGCCACCGGGCAGCCCCCAAAATTCCCTTTTATTTTATAATAAGTATCTAGTTTTGTTTTCCATGTTTTTTTTTTTTAATTAACTTTTTTTTATTTGGTGAGGAAGATTGGCCCTGAGCTAACATCTGTTGCTAATCTTCCTCTTTTTGCTTGAGGGAGATTGTCACTGAGCTAATAACATCTGTCCCAGTCTTTGTCTATTTTGATGTGAGATGCCACCACAGCATGGCTTGATGAGCAATGTGTAGGTCAGCGCCTGAGATCTGAACCTGCAAACCCCATGCCACTGAAGTGGAACCGCTGGGCCAGCCCCCGTTTTCCATCTTTAATTCTCTGATTCATCTAGAATATATTTTCATGTTTGAGGTGAAAAACCAACTTTTTCCCCCAGATGTTCTGGTACTGTTTTTGAATAATCCATCTTTCCTGTAGAGATTTGAAACTCCATAATCAACATACACTGATTTCCTGCACATATTTTGCTCCTTTTGTCCTTTAAACCAGTTAAAAAATATATTTCAGAGTGTTTGAAAATTTGCCAAAACTATACTCTAAAAAATATATTTCAGAGTGTTTGAAAACTTGCTAAAACTATAGATACTCTCCCTGAAAAATGTGTGCACTTACATTTTTTTTGTACAGTTTCACAAGATTTGCAGAACCTATGAAACCCATTCATAGATCTCTGATCAAACTTTCCTTCCCACTGTGTAAATACTTCAGAGTTTACTTCACTCACAGAAACCTTAAATCATCCCACCTGTTTTCCTTTATAAAACTGTGTGCGGTCATGCATCACTTAATGGCGGGAATAAGTTCTGAGAAGTGCGTTAATAGGTGATTCTGTCATTGTGTGAACATCACAGAGTATACTTACACAAATCTAGATGTTATAGCCTACATACTTGGGCTATATGGTCCTAATCCTCCGGGTCTACCATCGTATGTGCGGCCCATGACTGTATACTCAAATACTGAGAGGTTTGCGTTTTTATTTTTTTTATTTATTTATTTTATTTTATTTTTTTTGGTGAGGAAGACCAGCCCTGAGCTAACATCCGTTGCTAATCCTCCTCTTTTTGCTGAGGAAGACTGGCCCTGGGCTAACATCTGTGCCCATCTTCCTCCACTTTACATGGGACGCCACCACAGCGTGGCTGACAGGCAGTGCGTCGGCGGGCGCCCGGGATCCGAACCGGCGAACCCCGGGCTGCCAAGCGCGGACGAAACCGCTACGCCACCGGGCGGCTCCCTGCGTTTTTATTTTTAAGGGAACCATCTATTTTCTTTCACAATTAAGAATCTTTAAGGGAATAATAGGCATTTAATTAATCTTTTATGTGAGGTTGGTTACTGTTTTTTGGATAAGCAGAATGAAGCCTAGAGAGAGAAAATGACTTGCTAAAGCTAGTTATTGGCTTAGCTGTGTGGTCCAATGCTGTGCTTCTCAAACTGCAAATTCTGTGTAGCCTTCTTCATTAAGATATATTCCATCCCTTATATGTTATCCAATGTACAAAAGATTGAGTAACTATCTAGTGATGCTAAAATCTAGTGATGTTAAAAGGCATTTATTAAGTATTTGATTGCAGATGGTGCTAGGCTAAGTCTTGTACTGAGAACTTCTTACACATCCAGTCTTTACCATCTAGCTCGAGGAGGAACAATAGGCCTTAGAGTGTGGTTTTGGATTCCTTGCATGAGGGAGTATTGAGGAATTTATGGATTAGATTCCACTAAGACTTGTCTTACTAAAAGATTATTAAAAATATATCCTGTATTATGGCAAATTGTAATAGCTGTGATAATTTAGATTTGTGTGATGCTCTATAACCTGCAAAATATCCTTAAGTATATTATCTTCATTTATCTGTTCAGCCTGCCCTTGAGACAGGTTTTACTATTTCATTTCTTCAGGTGAAGAAATTTCTTTTTTGTTGTTGTTGTTTCTTAGAAACAGCACCTTTATTTATTTTTTCACGTGTACATCATTATATTTCAATTTCTGTGTAGACTAAATCATGTTCACCACCCAAAGACTAATTACCATCCATCACGATACACATTGCCCAGTCACCCCCTTCACCCTCCTCTTCCTCCCCCATTCCCTCTGGTAACCACCAATCTAATCTCTGTATCTATGTGATCACTTGTTGTTGTTTTTATCTTCTGTTTATTAGTGAGATCCTGTGGTATTTGACTTTCTCCATCTGACTTATTTCACTTAGCATAATACCCTCAAGGTCCATCCATGTTGTTGCAAATGGCAAGATTTCATCTTTTTTTATAGCTGAGCAGTATTCCATTGTGTATATATACCGCATCTTATCCATTCGTCTCTTGATGGGCACTTAGGTTGTTTCCAAGTCTTGGCTATTGTGAACAATGCTGCAGTGAACATAGGGGTGCATATATCTTTATGCATTCGTGTTTTCATGTTCTTTGGATCAATACCCAGCAGTGGAATAGCTGGATCATATGGTAGTTCTTTTCTTAACTTTTTGAGGAATCTCCATACTGTTTTCCATAGTGGCTGCACTAGTTTACATTTCCACCAGCAGTGTATGAGAGTTCCCTTTCCTCCACATCCTCTCCAACACTTGCTATTTGTTGTCTTGTTAATTATAGCCATTCTGATGGGCGTGAGGTGATATCTCATTGTAGTTTTGATTTGTGTTTCCTTAATAATTTGTGATGTTGAACATCTTTTCATGAGCCTGTTGGCCATCTGTATATCTTTGGAAAAATGTCTGTTAAGATCTTTTGTCCATTTTTTAATTGAGTTGTTTGCTTTTTTGTTGTTGAGCTGTACGAGTTCTTTATATGGTTTGGATATTAACCCCTTATCAGATGTATGGTTTGCAAATATCTTCTGCCAATTGTTAGGTTGTCTTTTCGTTTTGTTCATGATTTCCTTTGCTGTGCTATAGCTTTTTAGTTTGATGTCTCATTTGTTTATTTTTTCTTTTGTTTCCCTTGCCTGGTGAGACATGGTATTTGAAAATATGATGCTAAGACCGATGTCGAAGAGGGTACTGCCTATGTTTTCTTCTAGAAGTTTCATGGTTTTAGGTCTTACATTCAAGTCTTTAATCCATTTTCAGTTACTTTTTGTGTATGGTGTAAGATAATAGTCTACTTTCATTGTTTTGCATGTGGCTGTCCAGTTTTCCCAATACCATTTATTGAAGAGACTATCCTTTCTCCATTGTATGCTCTTGGCTCCCTTTTTGAAAATTAGTTGTCCACAGATGTGTGGGTTTATTTCTGGGCTCTGGATTCTGTTCCATTGATGGGTGTGTCTGTTTTGTGCCAGTACCATGCTGTTTTGATTACTATAGCTTTGTAGTATATTTTGAAGTCAGGGATTGTGATACCTCCAGCTTTGGTCTTTTTTTCTCAGGATTCCTTTGGATATTCGGGGTCTTTTGTTGTTCCATATAAATTTTAGGATTCTTTGTTCTAATTCTGTGAAAAAATGTTGGATCTTTGATAGCGATTCTGTTGAATCTGTAGATTGCTTTAGGAACTATATTAATTCTTTGGATCCAAGAGTGTGGAATACCTTTCCGTTTCTTTGTGTCTTCAGTTTCTTTCAACAATGCTTTATGGTTTTCAGTGTGCAGGTCTTTCACCTCTTTGGTTAAATTTATTCCTAGGTATTTTATTCTTTTTGTTGCAATTTTAAACGGATTGTATTCTTAATTTCTCTTTTTGCTACTTCATTGTTGGTGTATAGAAACACAACTGATTTTTTATGTTGATTTTGTATCCTGCAACTTGAAACTTCTTAAGGCCTCATTTTAGCCAGTAAGTGGCAGAGATAGCACTCATTCATTTAACCCCTAAACTGTTATCTTAGCTAGAAATACATTTCTGTTTGTATAGTCAGTTTAGATTAAAACAGAGTGATGTTTAGCCTTTCTGTAAGAAAAGAACTCATCTTTATTACCTCTTGTTTTTTTCTCTTTATATGCTTGATGTTTTGAGATGTTAAGTGGCTTTATCTGACAGGGAAGCTGGGTTGTGTGAGGGAGGAGGGCAGTTGAAAGTAATTGCTGTTCTGCATTTTAGGATAAGATAGCCTTGCTCTCTCTTCTGAAGGTGTAATTATGAATATTTGTTGGAGAGCTAAATAATGAAGGACTATAGAAAGCATTTATTTTATATATCAGAATACTGTTGTGGAGAACTTGTACAGCTTTTCTTATGCAGAACTCTTTGTTGATTCAGTTGGCTTTTATCTATCTAATGTGTTTCATAAGTTTAAAAATATATAATGTACTTTAATAATTCATCTGTAGGATTATTTATGCTATGTAATTGAATACATGAATAGATTATACTTGCTAATATAACTTAGTTATATAACTTTTAGTGAGAATACTTCTGTAGGGCTCTTTGTTACTCTTTGCACTCAAAACAAATTTGCAAGAGAAGCTTACAACAAAGTTAGACTTGTCATGAAAGGGAGCCTGTTTATGAGAATAGTAACTGTTAAAACACAACATGTACTTTCTCTGATTTTAGGGAAAATGAGAGTAATAAGTCAAACTTGAAGTAGTAATTTTAGAAAACATGGATAATAAAGTTTATTGTTCACATAAACTTTTTTTTAGTCAGAAGGATGTTTATTACATTAAACAATTAGAAAGAGCCTAAATAAATTTTGTGACATTAAGACAGTAAAATGGTATATAATTATAAAAATGATGTAGTATGACATTTAATGACATCTCATAGACCTTTGTGTAGCTAAGTGTACTAAGCATTCTGACAGGCATTTATTAGGAAATAATTCCTTCAGTAACTGTAAAGTAGTCTAGGTCAGTGGCTTCCCTTTTGAACAGATAAGGAAATTGAAGCCTTCAGGAAAACTCCCAAAGCTCAGGCCTTGCCTGAGCTCTAAAGAGCTAGTTTAACCAGGACGACACGAGTCTCCAGATTCAGCTACCAGTGTTGTTTCCATTTGTTATAAAGGCAGTAGTATTATTTCTTCAGGTTTGATTTTAGACTTGGCTTTCCTTCTACCCCTTTTAAGGTATCAGATTTAGAGTCAGCTTTTAATTTTTAGCTTTTCAGTATCTTATGCTTAATGACTGGTACTTCAGAGATTATGAAAGCTGTAGTTCTTTGCCTTCAACTGGGAAATACTCAAGGAAAAAACAGATATAGGTATAAATTAGATGCCTTCTAAAGGTAAGTAAATATAAATCTTGAGTTAAATTATATTTAAACTCATTGGGTAGTATTAAAAATTGTACAGTGAATTCACGTAAAGTATCCCTTTGCCTGTATTTGATGGTTTGTTAGTTGAGATCTGTAAATGGCTCTTCTTAAATGTGGATGTACTATGTATTCTTTTTTTTTTTAAGTAATTTCATTGTCTGGCATAAACATTTTGTCATTCTTTTTCTACCAATAAGTGTTGGGAAAATTAATCATTATACCAATTTGAATCATATTTTCATCTGTCATTTAGAAAGGTTAACAAAAAACTGTTTCTGATAAAAATTAAAGACAAAAATGAATTCCCCAAGTACAAAATAAATAGGGAGTTTAAGTTTTACCTCTGGCTGATACACATAAATAGCCACTTAACTTAGGTACCAGAGCCACTGTAAAAAAAAAATCCTTGAATTTATATGGCTTTTAAGGATTAGAAGAAAGAATGGAAAGCAGAAATAACTAAAGGAATCTGACCCTGTGACAGGTTTCTAGACAGAGCTGACATACCTTATGGACAACCCTACCCCAGAGAAATACAGACACTGCCGGAATGATTTATTTATTGTGTTATACTGTTTAGAGTCTACTAAATAATTTTTAATTTAAGCATTTTTATTTGAAAAACCCATATAATACCTCTGAGAAGGTTTGCCTGACTCATTTATATGTCATTCTGAATTGATCCAGTTGCCTAACACTGCTGAAATTTCTTGAATTTAGGATTGCAATTTCAAGGGACTTGGATGCCTAGGGAGAGGTCACTAGCAGACATGAGAGCTATATACTAAGAAGGTGGAAGGGGAAATGTCAAATGTGTAAACATTAATTTCTTCACAATTTAAAATTATTGCGATTATTTTAAGATTGATTCTATACTATTAGCCAGATATCCCTGTTATTTGTTAACTTTTACATTGATGTCACTCATGTTTTTATCTTTTGACTTATTTTTAATTTTTATAGATAAAATGGAGAATTTTAGTGAAGAATATGAAAAGAATAGTCACCATATTTTCAAAAATGACGAAGACAGTACTAAGAAACCCAATGCAGAAACTACAGTGGCTTCTGGATACAAAGCTGATGAAATCAAGGAAACAAATGATACTTGGAACTCCCAACTTGGAAAAAGATCAGGATCTCCATCAGAAGTATCTCCAGTTAAGGAATCTGTAAGAACTGGTTTGTATGAATGGGATAATGATTTCGAAGATATCAGGTCAGAAGATTGTATTTTAAGTTTGGATAGTGATCCTCTTTTGGAGATGAAGGATGAGGATTTTAAAAATCGGTTGGAAAATCTAAATGAAGCTATTGAGGAAGACATCGTGCAAAGTGTTCTTAGGCCAACCAACTGTAGGACGTACTGTAGGGCCAATAAAGCGAAATCCTCACAAGGAGCATCAAATTTTGATAAGCTAATGGACGGCACCAGTCAGGCCTTAGCCAAAGCAAACAGTGAATCAAGTAAAGATGGCCTGAATCAGGCAAAGAAAGGCAGTGTAAGTTGTGGGACCAGTTTTAGAGGGACGGTTGGACGGACTAGAGATTACACTGTTTTACATCCATCTTGCTTGTCAGTTTGTAATGTTACCATACAGGATACTATGGAACGCAGCATGGATGAGTTCACTGCATCAACTCCTGCAGACTTGGGAGAAGCTGGCCGTCTAAGAAAAAAAGCAGATATTGCAACTTCTAAGACCACTACTAGATTTCGACCTAGTAATACTAAATCCAAAAAGGATGTTAAACTTGAATTTTTTGGTTTTGAAGATCATGATGAGACAGGAGGTGATGAAGGAGGTTCTGGGAGTTCTAATTACAAAATTAAGTATTTTGGCTTTGATGATCTCAGTGAAAGTGAAGATGATGAAGATGATGACTGCCAAATGGAAAGAAAGAAAAGCAAAAAAAGAACTAAAACAGCTCCATCACCCTCCTTGCAGCCTCCTCCAGAAAGCAATGATAATTCCCAGGACAGTCTGTCTAGTACTAATAATGCAGGTAAGATTAAAAAAAAATTGTAAGTAAATGCTTTTCAGGCTTAAATCAGTTTTAGTTTCCTCCTAGATACTCACTTTTAACTTATGTTTAATTTTAATAGAAGTATTATTTAGAACCATAGATTAGCTTATCCAAAAGTATGGCATTTTAAATGTTAATAATTCGTATTTGTGTTTTAATTCTACCATTAGCACTTGAGAATCTTAAAGTATGTATATGTGTACAGATATACCAGACATCTTGATTTTTCAAATGCAATGGAGACATAAGGATATATTTTGGACATTTAGAGCTATACAGATAATAGATGGTTGTAATGAGGGAAATATTAGAAAATTAAAATTAATAAATAGCCTTTGTATTTGGCTCAAAACTAATGAACTAACAAATGTTTAAAACTTTCTCAGGACATCTTAAGTTTAAAGTTAAAATTTAGTCTTAATCTTAAGAATCATCCTTTTAAGTTGATTTAATAAAATTGAAAAGTACCCGTTAAGTATTTATTCACTCTTAACAGTGAAAATTTAATTTATCTCTTAAGATAGTAGGACCAGTAATGAATGACTAGAGGTCCTTAAAGAGTTAATAGTCACTGTGAGAGACAAACAAAAGAAATAGGTTACCATTGCTATAATTAAGTCATTACCTGACAAGGGCTCTGTGAAGTGGGTTGACTGTTGACTGAGGAAGAATATGTGAAAGCCTCTGGGTTACAGGGGCTTTATTTATTTATATTTAACCAAATACAGTTTTTCTGTATTCATTTACTTGTTAAAGCTTGTGTTCTGTTAGGGTCATAGAAGAAGTGTCATTATGGTGAATTAGAATTCTAATATTTTTATGTATAGATTCTCTTGTAGAGTATAAGTCATACTTAAGACTACCTACCATTTTGCTTTATTTGGTCTAAACATAGTTTTGCTGGATTAGAATGACTTTAATCTTCAAAACTAGAGTTATATAGGAGTAGCCTCTAAGGGCTCACCCCTTACTCCCCACTGCAAAAAAATAAATAAAATAAGGGTATTGTCAGAATTCATCCAGTGTTGTCTTGATTCTGGGAGAACTGAAGTTCTCAGCAGCCTTGCTGGTCACTTGAGATCTTACTGGGCAGATAGCTTTACAGTTGCTTTCTCAGGAGGATGATAATGATGGAGAAAACCTGAGCTCTTGTCCTTCTGCAACTCAACTTACTTAGGTTATGCTAGCTAACCTTGATAGCAAGTTATCCTCATCTGCAGTTGGAAATTTGTGGCTGAAATTTACATCTTGGGATAATGTAATTTTGTAAAGTTTAAAATGTGAAATCGTTAGGCTCCCTTTCAAAAACTTCAGGTTGGTACAAAATAAAATTCAAAAATTAGAAACCATTTGATTGATATATCCAAAGTTGGAATTTCAGTCTTCATATAATGTATGAAATAACAAACATTTTTAAAGGTTGGACTCGAGAAAAGTCTGCTTATTTTTATTTTTTTGTTGATAACCATTTGAGAATTAATCTAATCCTTTGGTTAGTTTTGTGTGAAGACCCACAAATCATTGAACTACATTGTACTAGGTCTTTTTATATCTTTTGCCAAGGATAGCTGTTCTCTTTTTTTTGATAATTTAAAATGTGATCTTTGTGTATGTAAGCAAGCATTCTTTGAAGGCCAACAGGATTCATTGTGCTTAAATTCAAGAAAAATGTTAAACGTAGATACCACTCGATACTGTGTGTGTGTGTTTAAACTAAACTGTACCAATGTCAGTGTCCATAGACACCCAGCATTTATTTTGGAAAAGAATTGATTTTGCCATTCACACAAAATAAAACTGGAGCACATACATAGCAAATAGGTTTCTGATATTCTTAGAGCTGGGGACAAGCAGGGAGTGAGAATGGGAGAATCAGACTTAATATTGTTGGGAATATTTTGTCAACTATGTGGCGCTTTTATTCCTTTATTCTTTTTTCCCTACAATATGCCCTCCGCCAAATGTTCATAGGTTATTTGGTAGATAATTTGAAATATTAGGAAGCTAGCTAGTTTTGATTACCATTTCAGAAAACTTGGATTTTACAGAGGACTTGCCTGGTGTGCCTGAAAGTGTGAAGAAGCCCCCAAATAAACAAGGAGATAAATCAAAGGAAAATACCAGAAAGATTTTTAGTGGCCCCAAACGGGTAAGTAAAGCATTATCAGTGATTTGTATTATTCATTTATTGTTGGAGGGCTCAATTCTTAATTTTTATATTTGGAAATTACTAACAAACATCATGGAAATTAAATTTTGTCCTTCAAAGGATATATGTAAGTCATTTTTTTATTGATGCCTTAATAGTTTTATAACATTGTGAAGTTTAACTGTACATTGCTTGTCAGTCACCATATAAATGCATCCCTTTACCCCTTGTGCCCACACCCCTGCCCCGTGCCCCTGATAAACTACCAAACAGGTTTTCTGGCCGGATGTTAGTTTATATTCCACATATAAGTGAAATCATGCAGTGTTTGTCTTTCTCTCTCTGGCTTATTTCACTTAACATGATACCATCCAGGTCCATCCATGTTGTTGCAAATGGGACAATTTTATCTCTTTTTATGGCTGAGTAGTATTCCATTGTGTGTGTATATATATATATATATGTATACCACATCTTGATCCAATCATCAGTTGAAGGGCAGTTGGATTGCTTCCACTTCTTGGCTCCAGTGAATAATGCTTCCATGAAAATAGGGGTGCATAATCCTCTTTGGATTGTTGATTTCAGGTTCATTGGATAGATACCCAGTAGTGGGATAGCTGGGTCATAAGGTATTTTTATTTTTAATTTTTTGAGAAATCTGCATACTGTTTTCCAAAAAGGTTGCACCAGTTTGCATTCCCACCAGCAGTGAATTAGGGTTCTCGTTTTTCCACAACCTCTCCAACATTTGTTGATTTTTGTCTTGGTGATTATAGCAATTCTAATGGGTGTAAGGTGATATCCTAGTGTAGTTTTGACTTGGATTTCCCTGATGATTAGTGATGTTGAACATCTCTTCATGTGCCTTTTGGCTATCCATACATCTTCCTTGGAAAAATGTCTGTTCATATTGTCTGCCCATTTTTTGATCGGGTTGTTTGTTTTTTTCTTGTTCAGTTGTGTGAGTGCTTTATACATTATGGAGATTAACCCCTTGTTGGATATATGATTTGCGAATGTTTTCTCCCAGTTGGTGGGTTGTCTTTTCATTCTGTTCCTGGTTTCCTTTGCCTTGCAGAAGCTCTTTAGTCTGATGAAGTCCCACTTTTTAATTTTTTCTTTTGTTTCCCTTCCTAGTAGACATGGGATTTGAAAAGATAAGATCCCTCTAAGACTGATGTCCAAGAGCATACTGCCTATATTTTCTTCAAGTCTTACCTTAAAGTTTGTGATCCATTTTGAGTTAACTTTTGTGACTGGCAAAAGAAAATGGTCTACTTTCATTCTTTTGCATGTGGCTGTCCAGTTTTCCCAGCACCATTTATTGAAGAGCCTTTCCTTTCTCCATTATATGTTCTTTGCTCCTTTGTCGAAAATTAGCTGTCTGTAGATGTGTGGTTTTATTTCTGGCCTTTCAATTCTGTTCCATTAATTTGTGTGTCTGTTCCTGTACCAGTACCATGCTGTTTTGATTACTATAGCTTTATAGTATATTTTGAAGTCAGGGATTGTGATGCCTCCAGCTTTGTTCCTTTTTTTTTCAAAAGAAAGACTTTATTTAGGATATGAATTTTGGGGAGCTTGTCAAAAATATCAAAAGGTTTTAAAACAGTTGGTCAGACAAGATCAAGGGATTGCTGATATTGTTGCTGTGAAACAATGCTTAGTTATCCATTCAAACTAAGTGACAACAGAAACAGTCAAGGGCAAACAGCACATTAAAACATTCAAAAAAGCCTTAATAGAGAGACCTCAGGCTTTTGAACATAGTAAATTACCTTAACAAAACATCGATCTCTGTCTTTTAGGTAAATGTAAAGGTAAAGAAAAACCTTTTTATATAATAATCTCCTTATCAAGAGCAGACTAAGAGTTTAAGAAAATTATCCTTTTACGAGAAAGAAAATCAAATTTTAATTTTGCACCAGCTTACTTTTGACATTAAAACTCATTTACTTAATTGGATTTATTTTAATGTTAGCTAACTTGACCATGCATAAATCTCCTCAGGGTTTTACTTTCACAAACTTTCTTTTTTTTTAAAATTTTTATTTATTTTATATTTTTATTTTTTTAGCATTCATTTTTTTATTGATGTCTTAATAGTTTAAACACTGTGCGGTTTTAGTTGTACATTTTTGTTTGTCCGTCACCTTGTGGATGTAACCCTTCACCCCTCGTGCCCACCCCGCACCCCCCTCCCCTTGGTAACCACCAATCAGTTCTCTCTGTCCGTGTGTTCACTTATATTCCATATATGAGTGAGTTCATGCAGTGTCTGGCCTTCTCTCTGGCTTATTTCACTTAACATAATACCCTCTAGGTCCATCCATGTTGTTGCAAATGGGACAGTTGTGTCTTTTCTTATGGCTGAGTAGTATTCCATTGTATGTATATACCACATCTTCTTTAACCAATGATTAGTCGAGGGACACTTGGGTTGGTTCCACTTCTTGGCTATAGTGAATAATGCTGCAATGAACATAGGGGTGCATACGCCTCGTGTGATGGTTGATTTCATGTCCATTGGGTAGATGCCCAAGAGTGGGATTGCTGGATCATACGGTATTTCTATTTTTAATTTTTTGAGGACTCTCCATACTGTTTTCCATAGAGGCTGCAACATTTTGCATTCCCACCAACAGTGAATGAGGGTCCCCGTTTCTCCACAACCTCTCCAGCATTTGTTGTTATTTGTCTTTGTGATTATAGCCATTCTAACCGGTGTAAGGTGATATCTCAGTGTAGTTTTGATTTGCATTTCCCTGATGATTAGTGATGTTGAACATCTTTTCATGTGTCTATTGGCCATCTGTATCTCTTCCTTGGAAAAATGTCTGTTCATATCCTCTGCCCATTTTTTGATTGGGTTGATTGTTTTTTTGTTGCTCAGTTGGATGAGATCCTTATATATTACTGAGATTAATCCCTTGTTGGACAAACGATTTGCAAATATTTTCTCCCAGCTGGTGGGTTGTCTGTTCATTTTGATCCTGGTTTCATTTGACTTGTAGAAGCTCTTTAGTCTGATGAGGTCCCACTTGTTTATTTTTTCTTTTGTTTGCCTTGTCCGAGTAGACATGGAATCTGAAAGGATCCCTTTATGTCCATTCTCAATTAGTGTACTGCCTATATTTTCTTCCAGGAGTTTTATAGTTTGAGGTCTCACTTTCAGGTCCTTGATCCATTTTGAATTGATTTTTGTATATGGCGATAGGAGATGGTCTACTTTCATTCTTTTGCATGTTGCTGTCCAATTTTCCCGGCACCATTTATTGAAGAGACTTCCCTCTCTCCATTGTATGTTCTTTGCTCCTTTGTCGAAGATTAGCTGTCCATAGGTGTGTCGTTTTATTTCTGGGCTTTCAATTCTGTTCCATTGATCTGTGTGTCTATTCTTGTACCAGTACCATGATGTTTTGATTACTATAGCTTTATAGTATATTTTGAAACCAGGGATTGTGATGCCTCCAGCTTTGTTCTTTTTTTTCAGAATTGCTTTAGCTATTCGGGCTCTTTTGTTGCCCCATAACAAATTTCAGTAGTGGCCCTTATATGGCCCTTATTATGTTGAGGTACTTTCCTTCTATACCCATTTTGTTGAGAGTTTTGATCATAAATGGATGCTGGATCTTGTCGAATGCCTTCTGTGCATCAATTGAGATGATCATGTGGTTTTTATTCTTCATTTTGTTAATGTGGTGTATCACGTTGATTGATTTGCGGATGTTGAACCATCCCTATGTCCCTGGTATAAATCCCACTTGATCGTGGTGTATGATCCAGCTTTGTTCTTTTTTTGTCAGGATTGCTTTAGCTATTTGGGGTCTTTTGTTGACCCATATGAATTTTAGTATTCTTTGTTCTATTTCCGTGAAGAATGTCATTGGGATTCTGATTGGGTTTGCATTGAATCTATAGATTGCTCTAGGTAGTATGGACATTTTAACTATGTTTATTCTTCCAATCCATGTGCATGGGATATTTTTCCATTTCTTTGTGTCGTCACTGATTTCTTTCAATAATGTCTTAATAGTTTTCATTGTATAGTTCTTTCACCTCCTTGGTTAAATTTAACCCAGATATTTAATTTTTTTTGTTGCAATTGTAAATGGGATTGTCTTTTTGAGTTCCCTTTCTGTTACTGGCATATAGAAATGTAACTGATTTTTGTAAGTTGATTTTATACTCTGTGACTTTGCTGTGGTTGTTGATTATTTCTAATAGTTTTCCAGTAGATTCTTTAGGGTTTTCTATGTATAAAATCATGTCATCTGCAAACATCTTTCAATTTCATTTATTTCTGCTCTAATTTTTATTATTTTCCTCCTTCTGCTGGCTTTGTTCTTTTTTCTAGTTCTGTTAGGTGTAGTTTGAGGTTGCTTATTCGGGATTTTTCTTGTTTGTTAAGGTGGGCCTATATTGCTATGAGTTTCACTCTCAGAACTGGTTTTGCTGTATCTCGTATGAGTTGGTATGGTGTATTTTCATTTTCATTTGTCTTCAGATATTTTTTTATTTCTCCATTGATCCTTTGGTTGTTCAGTAGCATGTTGTTTAGTCTCCACATCTGTGTCACTTTCCCAGGTTTTTCTTGTAGTTGATTTCTAGTTTCATAGCATTATGGTCTGGAAAGATGCTTGTTATGATTTCAATCTTCTTAAATTTATAGAGGCCTGCCTTGTTTCCTAACATATGGTCTATCCTTGAGAATGTTCCATGTGTGCTTGAGAAGAATGTGTAATCTGCTGTTTTTGAGAGGAATGTTCTGTATATATCTGTTAAGTCCATCTGGTCTAGTATTTCATTTAAGGCGACTGTTTTCTTGTTGGCTATGTCTGCAAGATCTATCCATTGATGTAAGAGGGGTGCTGAGGTCCTCTACTATTATTATGTTGTCAATTTCTCTCTTTATGTCTAGTAATAGTTACTTTATATACTTTTGTGCCCCTTGTTAGGTGCATATATATTTGTAAGTGTTTAGTTCTCTTGGTCGAATGTCCCTTTTATCATTATGTACTGCCCCTCCTTGTCTCTCATTGCCTTTTTTATCTTGAAGTCTGCTTTGTCTGATATAAGTAAGCAACACCTGCTTTCTTTTGTTTGCTATTAGCTTGGAGGATCCTCTTCCATCCCTTCACTCTGAGCTGGTGTTTGTCTTTAGAGCTGAGATGTGTTTCCTGGAGGCAGCATATTGTTGGGTCTTGTTCTTTAATCCATCCCACCACTCTGTGTCTTTTGATTGGAGAATTCAGTCCATTTACATTTAGAATGATTATTGATATATGAGGGCTTAATACTGCCATTTTATCTCTTGTTTTCTGGTTATTCTGTATTTCTCTTAATTCTCTTTCTGTGTATTTCTGACTGCCATTTCAGTTTGGTGATTTTCTATGATAGTTTTCTCTTTATTTATGATTTGTGTGTCTGCTCTGATTTTTTGTTTAGTGGTTACCATGAGCTTTGTATAAAAGTTCTTGTAGATGAGATAGTTTGTTTTCTGATAGCCTCTTATAACCATTAGCATAATTGGTTGCATATCTTTCCTCTTCCCTCTCCAAGTTATTGTCACAAATTATTCTGTTTTGTGTTGTGAATTTGTGATTAAAATGAAGTGATTATTTTTGATACTTTCCTTCCCTTTATCTCTACGTGTTTGGTAACCTCTTCTGATAGAGAGCTGCAATTTTCTGATTTTGTCTATTTATCTCCTTGCTCAAGGCTTTGTAAATCTTTTCCTTTTAGTCAGGATGAGGGCATTCTTGATCATCTCTTGTGGGAGGGATGTTGTGGTGATGGGCTCCCTTAGCTTTTGTTTATCTGGGAAAGTTTTTATTTCTCTATCATATCTGAAGGATAGTTTTGCTGTCTAGAGTATTCTGGCTGAAATTTTTTGTGTTTCAGTATTTTGCTATTTTTGTGTGTGTGTGAGGAAGATTAGCCCTTAGCTAACATCTGCTGCCAATCCCCCTCTTTTTGTTGAGGAAGATTGGCCCTGGGCTAACATCTGTGCCCATCTTCCTCTACTTTATGTGGGATCCTGCCACAGCATGGGTTGGTAAGTTGTACATAGGTCCGTGCCTTGGATCTGAACCCGTGAACTTCAGACTGCCGCAGCAGAGCACACAAACTTAACCACTACGCCACTGGGCTGGGCTCTGTCTTTCAGTATTTTGAATATATCATTCCACTCTCTCCTGGCCCATAAGATTTCTGCTGAGAAGTCCCCTGAAAGCCTAATAGGGGTTCCTTTGTAGATTATTCTCTTCTGCTTTGCTGCCCTTAATATTTTGTCTTTGTCATTGCCTTTTGACAGTTTTACTAACATATGCCTTGGAGAAGGTCTTTTTGCATTGTTGTAATTAGGAGTTCTGTCAGTTTACTTGTCATTCCAGTTCCTTCCCTCCCCAGGTTTGGGACGTTCTCAGTTATTATTTCTTTGAAGAAGCTCTCTGCTCCTTTCTCCCTCTCATCACCCTCTGGAATGCCTATAATCCTTATGTTGCATTTCCCGGTTGAGTCAGGTATTTCTCAGAGAATTTCTTCATTTTTTTAAATCTTAGTTCTCTCTCTTCCTCCATCTGAAGCATTTCTATATTGCTATCCTCTGATTCACTAATTCTGTCCTCCATATTGTCAGCTCTATTTTTTATGGATTCTAGATTATTTATTATTTCATTAATGGTGTTCTTCATGTCTAGAATTTGTTTGGTATTTTTTTTAAAGTTTTAGTCTCTTTGGTGAAGTATTCCTTCTGCTCATCAATTTTATTCCTGAGTGCATTGAACTATCTGAGTTTTCTTGTAATTCGTTGTTTCTTTATGACAACTATTTTGAATTCTCTGTCATTTAGATTGTAAGTATCTGTGATTTCAGGATTGCTTTCTGGAGACTTGTCATTTTCCTTCTACTCTGAAGTGTTAATGAAGTTATTCTTGATTTTTTTTTTTTGTGAGGAAGACCAGCCCTGAGCTAACATCTGTTGCTAATCCTCCTCTTTTTTTGCTGAGGAAGACTGGCCCTGGGCTAACATCCGTGCCCATCTTCCTCTACTTTATATGGGACGCCGCCACAGCATGGCTGACAAGCAGTGCATCAGCTGGCGCCTGGGATCCGAACTGGTGAACCCCGGGCTGCCAAGTGTGAACTAAACCGCTGCGCCACTGGGCTGGCCCCTATTCTTGATATTTGATGAAGTGATCTTTTGCCAGCACGTTTGTGGTAGTATCAGGTCCCAGATTCCACCTGCCACTGCTGGTGGGGGGCAGGAGCTTTGTTTTCTGATCCCATCCTGTCTGCTGCAGGTAGTGCCTGTAGGGCTTCTCTCTGTGCACTGGCCACAGCTGCTTGGCAAGTCATGCTCACATGCGCAGGTGGGGCCTCTGTGCTTCGCCAGCCGGTTGCTCTGGTATAGGACTACCGCACTTGGCAGGGGACCAGCCAAGTTGATGTGCTAGGCGGGAGGGGAGAGGTGCTTTCTTTTGCGTGCAGGCTGACTCTGTGCTCAGCTGAGCTGCTGCACTTGGGCGGGTGTGCTGCAGCACGGTGTGGCCAGTCTCACAGGCCTGGCTCCAACTCCAAAAGCGTTCCTGCTGGTTGGTCTGCCCCAACCTGCGTCCTAGATTGTTGCCTCCGGGGAGGGAGAGGGGTACGCTCACCTAGGTCCACTGTGTCCCAGGGATCCAGTCCCCGCACCTTCAGATGCACTGCGTGGATCTCTCAGATGTCCTCTTGTGCTGTACAGGGAATCCTCTGCTTGTTAATGAATGTCCATTTAGTTGTGACTTAGAGGGGAGAGACAAAGGGAACAATTCACTCCACCATGTTGCTGATGTCACTTTACCAGGAGTTCTTTATGCATTCTAGATATTAATCCCATATTAGATACATAATTTGCACATAGATTCCCCCATTCTGAGTTGTCTCTTCACTCTCTTGATAGTGTGCTTTGATGCAGAAAAATTTTTAATTTCAATGAAGTCCAGTTTATCTATTTTTTCTTGTTGTCTGTGTTTTTGGCATCATATTCAAGAAATCATTGCTAAATCAAATGTCATGTAGCTTTTCTCCTATGTTTTATTCTAAGTGTTTTTTTAGTTTTAGGTTTTACGTTTAAGTCTTTGATCATTTTGAGTTAATTTTTGTATGTGGTGTAAGTTGAGGGTCTAACTTTATTCTTATGCATTATTTAAGTCATTTTAATATGGTCCAGCGTAGGTATTGAGAATAATTTGCTTGACTTTACCTGTTTATTAAAAAAATTTCTTTACTTAAATAGCTTGTTATAGTGTTTAATAGTTTTATTATTGAAAGTTACAGTTTGAAGTTGTCAGCACCTTTTGTAGATGGAACTGCTTTTAAAAAACTAAAGAATGAGTGTTTCAGTTTTTTATGACCTCATTGTATTTTTGTTCTTTTACTTCTGTAAAGAGCCAATTGGGAATCTTTTCAGAGTAATTGTGCCTTACTTTTGTACCCCCATGTGCTCATTCCCCACCAGAAAAAAGTGCTTAATGGTAATTTCAACAGAGCTAACTTGCTCTGGTGCCAGGGACCAGGGTAGTGTGGTGTAAAGACTATAGTCATTAATGCTTAGATGTGAGGCTTTTGGTTCAAATAAAATTTTGTGTGGCATATATTGATATCCAGAGCAAGAGTTACCAATTTATTTAGTCTCAGGACCACTTTACAATCTTAAAAAATTTATTGAGAATCCCAAAGAGCTTTTGATTATATGTTATATCTATCAATATTTATCAAATTAAAAGTGAAAACATTTCAAAAATACTTGTTAACAATTCACTTAAAATAACAATAACCTATTGTATGTTAATATAACATTTTTTATGAGAATTATTTTCTTAAACAAAAAAGTAGTGAGAAGAATAGCATTGTTTCACATTTTTTGTAAATCTCTTTAAAGTCTGGCTTAATAAAAGACAGCTGGATTCTAATATCCCCTGCATTCAGTGTATTTCATTATGTTGTTTTGGTTGAAATATATAAAGGAAATCTAGCCTCACACAGACATGTAGCTGTGTTTTAAATAGCCTTTTCAGATAATTGTGAACATTCTTCTTCTTTTTTTTTTTTTTTTTGTTTTTTTTTTTGTGGGGAAGACCAGCCCTGAGCTAACATCCGTCGCCAATCCTCCCCTTTTTGCTGAGGAAGACTGGCCCTGGGCTAACATCTGTGCCCATCTTCCTCTACTTTATATGGGACGCCGCCACAGCATGGCTGACAGGCAGTGCGTCGGCGGGCGCCCGGGATCCGAACCTGCGAACCCCGGGCTGCCAAGCGCGGACTAAACCACTGTGCCACCGGGCGGCCCCGTGAACATTCTTTTTTGATACTACACCAAAACATAGCAAATGGGAGTTTCCTAATGATTATTTGCAACTTCGAATCTGAAACCACGCCAGTGAATGAACCTTTCATACTGTTACATTAAAATCTGTGTTGGTCTGTCTTGCACTTTGAGAATGGATCTTTTACATACACGTGCCTGGTTTGTGACCTCATACATTGGTCATTTGGAAAACGTTGGTCACACTGATTTATGCATATCTTTCAAATCATGACACATCTCATTATACAGTATCAGAAAATCACATTAATATCACTGCCAGACTCATCAGGAATATCTTTACGTATTGGGAAGCTGTCAAGGTCACAGTGATAGATAAAAGTTCTCCAAAATTTTAGTTTTTGCTCCAACATTGAAACTTTTTCATTGGCAGAAGATACTTCAAAGAAAATGACTGACAGCAACAGGCTCACTTTGTTCCTTTTTGAGAAAATGTCTGACCCAAGTCTGTATTAAGATAGTTTGTCAGTCAGTCTTTCAAGTAAAGAACAGTGTTCGAGAAAAAAAATGGCTAGTTCAACTCACAGCTTGAGCAGTAATAGTTTTTTCTTTGACAAAACCACTGTACTTTGTATAAAAGTAGAAGTGTTTTATGTGTACTTGTTTTGTCACACAGAATATTAGTGCATTCAAGGGCTGCGATTTAACAAAATTAATAATTTTTGCTCTTTCATCCGGGCTTTTCTTTATGTGAAACTGGCGTTTTATTTTTAACTTGTGAAATATGTGGCAGTGAAGAACATGACTACTTATACAGTTCTGAGCTTCTATGTGGATTTCATGCCGAGGCACCAAACAGCTTTACCCACCTTTACTTTTGCATCATCTATGCAAATGTCAATACAGTGAAAAAGGCAAATAGCATGTTGTTATTATTGTGAAAATCTTTTTGGCTTTGTAGACACCCTGAAGGAGTTTTGTGGGTCCATGGACCATACTTTAGGAACTGCTGTTTTATAACATTCTACTTTATTTTTCTCCCTTTCGGCTTTTTATTATGAAAATGTTAAGATATACAGAAAATACAAAAGCAGTACAGTGAATACCTATATCTCTCTACCTAGATTGATTCCCAGTTAACATTTTGACATAACTGTACACACGGTCCCCTCACCTTCTCCACCCCTCCTCCCCCCATATATGTATAATTTTTTTCTGTCTTATTTGTAAGTTGTAGAGTTGCAGATAGCATGCATATCTTATGAAAAAGGACAATCTCATACCTAACTGTGGTTATATGATTACAGTACTTAAGAATATTAATAATTCTTTGATATAATCTGATGTCTATCCCATATTCAGTTTTCCCCAACTGTCTCCAAAATGTCTTTCAGTGCTTTTTTTCCCCCCAGACCATAATCAGTTGTATCTCTTTAGTCTTGAACAGTCTCCTTGTCTTTTTGAAATTCCCCGTGACACTGATTTTTTTAAGACAGGTATTTGTCTTGCAGAATGTTCCACATCCATAATTTATCTGATTGTTTTCTGATGGTGTCATTTAAGTTGTTACTCCACTATATTAAAGTAGAATAATGTCAGAGAACACTGGAAGTTGAGTCTATAAACTTGATTAGATTTAGGTTAAACATATTTTGGCAAGAATATGTCAAAGTGATATTGTGTACGTTGCTTCACATCAGAAGCTACACAACACCTGGTCATTCTACTCTTAATATTGTTTAACCACCTAGTGAAGGTTGTGATCACCACCTCCTCCAAAATAAAGGTACATTTTTCCTTTTATAATTTAATTAGTAAGTAGGCGTCTGGGTGCTACTCTGGCCCCATGTGAATATCCTGTTCCTTGTTATTGTTTCATCTCATCATTTTAGCATCCATTGTTGATCTTTGCCTCCATCACTTATTACACTAACAGTTGCAGAATGGTGTGTGTTCTAATTGATACTTCTACATTTAATGACTGGAATTCTGTAAAGAGGAATTCCCTCACCCCCACCCCTTGCTTTTAGTCTCACTCTCCTATCAGTATAGACTAAACAGTTTTTACTTATTATATGTATTTACAGTAAATTTGACCAGGGTGAATCATTTCAAGCTATCTCTTGAGCCCTTTTTATATAACCCTGTCATTTTCGAGCACTTCCCTTGCTTTCTGCACAAGATGACCCAGACTCATCTTGTAGTTTACCTGTGTCAGTCATGGAATGATCCATTTATCCAAGGATGCTTGGTTCTTTTTGTGAGAATTAGTACTTAATCCCCAGATCTGAGTGCTCGGTTTATTCAGTGCTGTCTAGGCTCTTTCATTGGACAGAGCTGTGAAATATGTTGAAAATAGGCTATGAGTTCATATTGATTCATTTCAAATTTAACATTACAGAATTTTGTACTCCGCTTGTTTTATTCTACAGCACACATTACTTTTAAAATTATAAATACACTGAGTAAAATTTAAGATTTCTTTCCAGTTCTTTTTGTCTTTAGATTATTTCACTAAGGATGAAGTCATGGTATTGTGTTCAGAAGTTTTGAAATAATTTTATCTTGTGTGCTTATGTTCAGTATTCATTTGAGTTCATTTGTACTTGTGTTCAGTTTTTTAACTTAGTTTTCAACTTAATATTGGAGTCATTTCTTTGCTACTAACATGGCTTAGAAGGCAGCAGTGTGCATGTACTTGACCCAATTATGAAGGAATCTCTCTGGCCTAAAGTAAATCAGGTCATGCAACCTAGTAGGCAGAAGACCCATTTACTGTTGATGGATAATGTCAGAGGAAAATTAAGAAAATTATTGCTACTTTATAAAACCAAAAGAGCTATGAGAGTGAACTCATTTGAAAGATGTAATACAGGTAAAGCTCTGCCTTAAAACAGTAGTCCTAACATTTTGTTCCCTGAAGAGACTTACTTAAGTCAATGTTTTAATTTTCTTGTTAACCTCCTATTAAAATATTTGCCAAAACCTTTTTTAAGTGGAATTATGTCAGAATTTCTTCACTTAGATATTACTGCTGTTTAGGTGGGTCAGTAAACTTCAGAAATGAACCTTTGATCCTAAGTGTTATAGTACTTTGATAAAAAGTAATAAAAAATGCTTTAGATCTCATGGAAGTGTGTATCCTTATGAAAATATCTAGGTATTTAAGCCTACTTCAGGACAAGAGCAATAAGTTAAGCAGGATAAAATCCCTAGCTCTCACTGTAAGAAATAGGTCATCCATTTGCCTTCGGGACGCTAAAAGCCTACTTAAGAGTTGTGAAAAAGGAGAGAACAACTGAGAAACAGAAATAAGGGGAATTTTACCTGTGGAATTTTGATGAGTGTAAAGGAGTAGAGGAAATAAATGAGATAGAAGTTTTAAGCGTTTAGTTAAATGGCATGTATAAATTGATATAGTGGAAATGATAGATTTGTTTTATTTATAAGAAATTAGGATTCATGTTTTCTGTGCAAAAATAAGATAAGCTCAGTTCTCCAAGGAATTTTTATGTACGTTATCCCCCAAATCTCCAGAGAAAAAAAGGGAGGGGGGAAGGCTAGGTAGGTGGGTGTAGGAATCAGCAGTTGTTTCAGTTCTCCATTGTAATAGAAATATCCTCATGTGGCTGATAGGTCAGTGGAAGTGTCTGGGTCTTCTCTAATCTGATTAGATTTAAAGACACTAATGACCTCGTTTCCAAGTGGTAAAGAGGTAACCTGTGGCTTGTAGTGGCAAGAGCTTCCCTCTGTACCTATCAGGCTTACTGTTGATGTTTTGGACTGAGCAAGTCTTTCTTGTGGATGGTGACTCACCCTGTATGTTGAAGGATATTTAGCAGCATCTCTGGCCTCTACCCACTAGATGCTAGTAGCATTCACCCCCGCCCCCAATTGTTTCAACCAAAAATGTCTTCAGACATTGCTAAATGTCCTGTGGGGGTCAAAATGGGCCACCCCCCTCCTATTGGGGTGTGCATATGTGTGTGGTTTGTATGTTTCTTGGGAGTAAGTTGCATGCTTGATACCCCTTATTCCTGAATACCTTAGTTTGTACTTGATAAACACAAGAGGACTCTCTTGTATAGCTACAGTATACCCATCAAAACCAGAAAGTTAATAATGTTGATACAATAATACAGTCTCATCTGTAGATCCCATTCAAATTTCACCAGTTGTTTCAGTAATGGCCTTTATTACAAAACAAATAAATCACCCCCCACGTCTCCCAAACAAGGAGCTCATGATTAAATCCAGAATCACGTGTTGAATTTATTTGTCACAAGTCTCTGCTCTCCTTCAATCTGGAGCAACTGTGTCTTTCCTCATCTTTCCGTGGCTTTGATATCTTTGAAGAATTAAGATCAGTTATTTGTAGAATGTTCCTCAATTTGTGTTTGTCTGATGTTTCCTCGTGATTAGATTTAGGTTATGTGTATTTGGTGGAAATACCACAAAAGAGATGCTGTTCTCACTGCATCGTGTCAGGTGGCACATGATGTCAGTTTGTACCATTACTATTCATGTTAACTGATCCTTCATTGTCTATCACCTTCCTCACCTTTCTGTATCAAACTTCCACCCACTAGTTTTAGTATTGATTCTTGCCTAAATCAATTTTTACTATGATGGCTGTTGAATGTTTTTTCCTAATTATATCATTCCTTCTACAGTTATTAGTAGTTGGCCTTCTACTGTAAGGTAGATTTTTTTTTTCCTTTCCTCCATGTATATAAGAATATATATATTTATATATTCATTATATAATATGTGTACATTGTTTTATATTCATTTATGTATTTATATATTTATTCCTTTATGTCAGTATGAACATGGTTTCCTGTTTTATTCAATCATTTGTTATTGTTTAAATGATAGTGCTGTTGTTTTTTCGATACTTAGATTTTCTTAGATTTGGCCTGTGGATGTTTCTTCAAACTGGTTTTTGACATGTCCCACCATTTTGCATTTTCTTATTTACTGACAACACTGAGATGTTCAAAACTCATCATATACATTCCCAGCCCTGGAATCAGCCATTTCTCCAGGGACCCCTGTGTTCTTTTAGTGGATAATGGTATTTAGAAATAAAGATCTGGTCACTAGGTATGGTCATTTCTTCTGGGACGTCATTGTTTCCAGGCTTTCTTTGAGTTGACTGAGCTAGGAAACATGTAAATATATGCATATACTCTCTCTCACACAGACATACTTGTTCTGTTATCTATATATTTTGGAACCATGAGTTCACACTGATACTTCCAATTCTAGTTAAACACTACGTTTTATTCTAGCCTTCCCACTTTACATATTTTACTTCACTTCACTTTACAGTATCCTCTAACCAGTGAGGAATCTGGTTCCTCTTATCCTCCACATATTTATGTATTTGGTCAATCCTCATGAATTTAACCAATTTCCTGACCACACAGGCCATCTCCTCAGCTTTAGTGCCAGTGGCCAGGAGATCCCTCTTCCCTCTCCATACCTCCCCATGTTAGGAAACTAACTTTTTAAGCATGCTGGTTGTGAGAATTTTCCCCAGTGTCTCACCAGGGATGTGGAGAAGGGTTGTTTATTTTAGAATTGAGGGAACATTTGCAGCAGAAAGAAGATGGAGGAAGGTGAAGAAAACTTGTGGTGAGAACATAGTTGAAATGATTACTCAGAAAAGTTGTCACTTGCTAGGGAGAGAAGTAAAGATAGGGATTGAGGGATTCGGTTGGAAAATAGCTGGATTTAAGTACCTGTTGTTTCTGTGTACGGTTTTATTGATCATTTGACAACTTTAATGCTTTTTTTTTAATGCCATCCTATTTCTGATTGCTGGCTACAGTTTACCTGCATCCCCTCATTTGCAATAGAGTATTCCTTTTACCTGCCCTGCTTTTTGATTTCCACCTTTCTTTTCATCTGCTGTCTGTCTGCCCTCTTCATCAGGCATTATCTGTATAATCATCCTCATTAACCTTCAGTGCTTGGTTATATTTTGCCTGGGACTTGGGCTATCTTACTTTGCCAGTTAAGACTGCTGCTGGGTCATTGATAAAACTAACCATAATGTCAATCTCAGTTTTAATTCTCAAATATTTATAACTTCACTTTCATCATTTCCCTATGGTTTAATGCTAGGCCCATCTGGCACTGTCTTTTGCCTGACTCTCAGAGGAACATTCTGGACTTTTATTTTTTTCTTTCCTTCTGTCATTCAATATGACACTGGATAGTGGGCTTTTGGGCGATTGAATTAAAATTTGATTATCAGCATAAATCACGGTTATCTATTGTATTAGTTAAAATTGCATAAAGCTGCAGTTTTAAAGTTAAATGTAGCTTTATAGTTTTATAAACTCATCTTTTTGTTTATATAGATTGTCAACTTAAAAACAGAATCTTAACAATTGAAGAGATTTTAAAGGACAAGTAGTGCCACCTCCCGCCCAAGAACAGATGTTCCTTTCCAGTATCCTTCTCTAGCAGTTAGAACTCACTCTCATGAAGCAGCTTATTTTTCTGTCAAATTGTTTTACCCATGGTTACCTTTGTTCTGTGTCTGTGGATTCACTGACCATCATGGGATCCAGTCATCAAGATGCAGTGTGAGATTTGCTATATTCTCATGGACTAGAAATCTGAGACATAGTTGGATGCGAAGCTTGAAAAAAAGAGAGACTCTACCCATTGGTTTATACTGGCCAAAGTGTAAAAGTAAAAAGCCACTGCTACCCATTTACAGCTCCTAGGTTGCTGATCCAAAAAGTTGTTGAAGCTGAGCATGTTCTGCCTAAGCGTGGGTATGGAAGAAGGTCAGTTTTAGTTGGCTTTTCTTTGTTGTTGTTTTTATTCGACATATACTACATGCCTTTCACTGTGCTGCGTGCTGTGGATACAAAAAGGCATGATAAGGCTATCTAGTGAAGAATATTTTTCCCTCATGGAAACTTTTGAGTAGTCTTAGTATTTCCTTAGTGTGTTTGTCCAAAAGCAGAAGCATCTGGCTTGCTTTTATATAGATAGTATTAAACTTAAATATTAAGCCAGGTACTTAAATCATTGATCTGTCTTACATAAAGACTTAGGAAAATATAAATTATTTTCTCTATGTGATCTAATTGTGTTTTTGTTCCTGTAATATTTTATTCTGGAAGGATTTTAATAAGGAATAAAAGTACTATTAATCTTTTTATTTTCTTTAGTTTAAGTGCCTTTAAAGTTTAAAGGTTCGAAATATTTCAGTTTAACTTATTTCCCAGAAAATTAAGTTTGAAATGAGAAAATTTAGCTGTAGGTTAATCAAGAGCCTGGGAACTTTGACATACATTTGACACCTACCAAAGAGTGTGTATGTGTGTGTGTATTAGGATGTTTATAGTTTGGAATTTGTTTTTCCAGTTTGTAATATATTTTATTTAGAGTTCATTAGGATTAAGACACCCAGAAAATTCTTTGCTGGACTTTCTTTTCTTGGTACTCTGATGACTTCATACCAATGATGACCACAAATTGACATAAGATGTATAATAGTGGGAGTTTTTGAGGATGGTAACCATATTTTTTTCACCTTTATATTCTCAGTTTCTTAGATATAGAAGGCGTTCACACCTGTTTATTTTTGGGATTCTTGGAAGTATCTTTCAGCCAAGAGTCTTCATTTAGTATTAAATATATTTTTTTTATATATTTGACAATTGGTAAATCTAGCAAATTTGGTAAAATTTCTGAAAGCTGTGCCACCAGTATTTCAAATACCAGCAGGGTCACCTGTATCGACGGGTTTCAGCAGAACTTTCACACTGACTAGGACAAAGGACCCGGCTCCCCACTTCTGAAAAAATTGGCCATGAAAAGTAGCAGACCATTGTCTGATATAGCTCCAGAAAATGAGAGAGTGGCACAAAACAGACCGAGTAGGGTTCTGTTCTGCTGTGCACAGGGTCACAAGGAGTCGGAATCAACTCTGTGGTGCTAACAACTACTAATTCTATCACCTGTATTGTTTCTGGGTTTGTTTCTATGGATGATTTTTTTCTCATTATGGGTCATGTTTTCCTGCTTCTTTGCCGGATAATTTTTGATTGGGCCAAGTATGGGTTATGTTTTAATCTTTTTCTATGCCTCAGCCAAATAAGTATTGCTATTAAACTTTCATTTGTTATTGATGAGTTATTTAATTAACAGTATTCTATTTCAGAATATAAATGATCTCTTTATTCCTTCCCACTTTGTAGGATTGCCTGTATTAGGTTATAGTCATCTTTTTATTACTCTGATTTCTTTCTTTTACTTTTGTCTGCATTTGATATAGTTGCTTCATGGAAATTAAAATATTCACTGATAAAATGATAAATGATTTACACTTTTTCTATTTTAAAAGTTTTCTGAGAGAATTTAAATTTTTAAAAATATTTTTTATTTGGAAATAATTTAAATTAAAAAAAGCAGTTTTTATTTAGAAATAATTTCAGAATTACAGAAGAGTTGCAAAAATAAAATAGTACAAAACACTCCTTACGCTGATTATCTTAACATTTACTTTTTCATTTGGTCTGTCTCTCTGTGTATATGTACACACAATTTTTTTCTGAATATTGAAGGGTGAGTTATATATATCATACCCTTTATCCCTAAATATAGTGTGTATTTTCTAGTCAGCTGTATGTCCACATCACAGTAATCAACTTCAGCAAATTTAACGTTGTTCTAGTATTTTTACCTAATCTACTGTTGTGTCCGTTTTGTCAGTTGACATAATAGTACCTTTGTCGCATTTCTCCTCTCTGGTACAGGGTCCAGTCTAGGGTGAGATATTTCATTTAGCTGTTATATGTCTTGAGTCTTCTTTAACCTGGAACATTTCCATAGTCTGTCTTTGTCTTTTATGACATTGACACCCCTGATGACTTTAAAAAAAACTTCTCATTTTGGTTTAGTCTGAAGTTTTCTCATGATTGGATTCAGGTTATTCATTCTAAGCCTGGATACTGTGTAAGTGACGATGTATTCTTGTCAGCGTATCACATCTGGAGGATGTTAATTATGATCCCACGGTCAAGGGGTTTTCTATTCCTCTACCGTATAATAACTGTTTTTTTCCCTTGAAACTAAAAAGCAGTCTTTGAAGAGATACTTTAAGAATTCAAATACCCTGTTCTTCATTAGAATATTCTTTTAAATTTAGTACACATGATGATTTTTTTCCTAATCCAGTGTTTACTGTGCTGGTTGCAAAAGAATCATTTTCCATCTCTCGTGCTTCCTCCATATTCACCAGTCAGTTCTCAACACTCTGCTATACGCATGAGCCCACCCTTCCCATTTATTTATTTACCAGTATGGACTCATGAATCCTTGATTGTTGTTTTTTTTAGTGATTCATAATTCATTACTTATTTTGGAGCTAAATTTGTCCTGATTTGGATAGTGGAGCCTCAAGCTGGCTCTTTTGTCCCTGTGACATGCCATCATTCCATGAGCACTTCCTTACTTTCTGGCATAACAGTGTTCCGGGTTCACCTTGTTCTGGCTCTGCTCCAGCCCTGGAAATCAGGCCCATTCTCTGAGGAGTCGTAGTTCCCTTTAGTGGGGAGTGGTGTTAGAGACCAAGATCTGGGCACTAGATGTGCTTATTGCTTCTTGGCCCTTTTAGCAGATGGTTATAGGAAACATGCATGTATATGCATATGCATTCACATATGCATATAAGTTCCCTCATATGCACATGTCTCTTCTAGAAATCATGAGTTCACACTATCTCCAATATTAATCCATTCCTATGGGGTTCTTTCTTGCCTTCTGTCTTAACCCTGACTCCCAGCAACATCAACACATTGACTCAAACCTGTAATACATCTGAAATAGTTACAGAATTGCTTTGTCCATTCCACTGCAATAAATAAATCTACTAATTTCTTCAGGATTTGTTTGGAGTCCTGCACTTGTCCCACCCTACTCCCCAGCTGAGGGTATAAAGTCAAGTGCTGTGTTTATAAGTTACTTAGATTAGTTCTTTCTGCCTGCCTGCCTCTTGATCTTTGTCTTCCCTTCAGTGTATTTGCTAGTCATTTGAATTATGAGTAGGTTTATTTGTTCTGGTCTGCTTTCAGTTTTAGTTGTTTTTCCTTCCATTCTTAATTGATTTTTTTTTAATATGTACAACATTAATGTGCTTCCAAAAGTCAAAATTATACAAAAAGGTAAGTTCAGTGAAGGATCACTTCACTGAGATGTGTTTCAGCCCATCACCACCCCTTGTAGGGCACTGGCTCCACTGTTCTCTGTTTTATCCTTTCTGTGTTTCTTTTTATAAAAATAAGCACACATTTTCTTATTTTCCCTCTTTCTTCTGTGCTCTTTTGTACTTTGCTCTTTTTTATTCAGTAATAACTCTTGGAAATCACTCTGTTTGGGTTCATAGAGATCTTCCTCGGAGTATATATATTTACAAGTTTTTAAAAAGCTGGGTTTAGGGGTCAGCCCCGTGACATAATGGTTAAGTCCTGTGTGCTCTGCTTTGGCAGCCCAGGTTCATGGGTTTGGATCTCGGGTGTGGACCTACACCACTTGTCAAGCCATGCCGTGGTGGTGACCCACATACAAAATAGAGAGTGGCTGGCACAGATGTTAGCACAGGGCTAATCTTCCTCCAGCAAAAAAAGAGGAAGATTGGCAATAGATGTTAGCTCAGAGCAACTCTTCCTCACACACACAAAAGGTTGGGTTTAGATTGTATTTTTTCTTTAGGTTCTTTCTTCCTCCATTCATTTTGTTTATATCCTTTAAGTTGTTTCTTTTTAAGGTTATGTATGTAGGTTATGTATATATACAAATCCAGTGTTGGCCAAATTTTGTGTATTCAGCACATCCCTGTTATTTGGTGCTAATTTCAGTTGAAGATTGTTCAAAGGTTGTTGTCTTAGGATTTGATTCAGCTGTTGTAAATGAAATCCCAAGTTAGTTTTTAAATAGCTTATTTTTCTCTGGCTTACTAGCCCTTGGCTGTTTATCTCTGGAGTATTTTCAAGTTGATTTTTTGTCAGGCATCAGCTTCCTCTGTGGTGGTATTTGACCATCTCTAGAGTATTGAAGAGTATAGAAGGAATAGGAAGAGGAGGCGATGAAGCAGGACCCAGAAGGTGTACTGCACTTCTGTTCATACATCATTGACTAGAACTTAGTCATGTGCCCGCGCAAGCAGCAGGAGATGTTGAAAAATCAGGATGAGCATGTGTCTAGCTAAATAATCTTACAGGAAAATGAAGGGGAGAATGAATATTCTCTAGCCAGAGGTGTCTCAAGATATTTACGTCTTCCTAAATTTGATAATCATCCCCCTGTTACAACTGGACCATTATATATTTAATGGTATTTTTAGTTATAACAGCTGACACTTATTTCAGCTGATATTTTCATCATGGCTCATTCTAGTATCTTTTATTTTATAATTGTTGAATTGTAGGCTAAGTTGTGTTAGTTTTCACAAAGTACCAAGTACTGGATTTTATGCTTTGTTACTTGGACTTTTTAGAATTTATCCTCAAATTATGCTATTGCAAGGTGATATTCTGATGTGACAGTGGCCTGCTTTTATAAAACTGTCACTACCAGTTATATTTTTGAAGTTATACTCACAAACAACTGAGTAGTCATATGCATTGTTCTTCATGTAGGTAGGAGCTGACAATTTTTTCATAAAAATAGCAGCCGTATCTTTAAAGATTTACCTGTAGAGTTTAATTGAATCAGGCAGAAAAGAAAGATTTTTCAGCTCTACTTCTCCCTTGTACCTGTGGATTATATTCTCTGCATAGTGCTCTGTCTTAGCGTATTTTAAATGTCTACTTTGCAGTACAGATATTTGTGGTTTTAGTTTAGGAATATCTGCAGTTTTTGCTCAAATAATACTCTGAATATTTAACAAACTATGAAAAATTATTTTAAGGTCCTTTTTGTCATAGTTTGGGACAATTTGAGATTATACAATTATGCTTAAATTCTAAAGAGCTAAAGGTATCCTAATCTTTGTAAAACTTTCTCCATCAAACTCTCCCTGCTTCTACCACCCATCTTTAAAAAAAATCCTTAATTTTTTTAAAATGCCAAAACCAGATTAATTTCCCCTGTTTTTGAATTGCCACTAAAGTGCCCTCCCCACCCCAGAGTTGTGCGTTGCAGTACTTTGTTTTTTCAGAACTCATTTAGTTGTAGAGCATGCTGACTGAACTACTCGTGGGAGTGTGATTCTGTTCTCATAATATCTTTGTGTGGGGAAGGCTGGATGAATTCTAATCATCTTACTATATTTGTCCTCATTTAGTACAGAGTCTTCTTTAAACTCAGAAATAAATTTGGTACGGTTGTTAAAAAAAATTCACATGGCTTAAAAGCAGTTATTCCAATTTTTTTCCTTTTAGGAGCCAGCTCAATGAAGGATAGGACAATATTATCATTTCTTAGCTTTTCATGAAGGAACTCTTTTCTCTGCTTTATAATTCTGATTCAACAAGCCAATCTGTTGACCACAGCCTTGGCATTATAATTGTAACCAATTTTTATCCATTGTTTTCGTAGAAACTGGATTCTCTCTCATGGATAAATGCTCCATAGGTCTGTCATTGGTGAATTTTTTCCTTAACTGTAATAGTGTGTTACATTGGAGGTTCTCCTTGTTTGTTGTGCCCCTGGAAAATTGAATAGAAAAGAATAGCATTTTTAAGATTACTAGGACTGAAATATGCTAAAATGATTCCAGATCTTTAGAATATTAGAGTATTCTTAAGAGCTTTCTACTTATTTTGTTCTAAATATTCTCATTAGATTGCAGAGCTAACAGAATCCACAAATATTTTAACACAGAGAAAAGTTAAGGAATCTGGTTAATATGTTTCATCTGCTTTTTAAACCAAAATAAAATTAACAAGATTAAAGATAATCCTTGTGGTGCAATCAGAATGACCCAGTTAAAACTTAGCTAGGTTGCCAAATGGTAAGGATGATTTTCATTTTCCATGAAAAGGTGATTGCTATATGGCATTTTTGCAGATACTGTACACAATCACTTTCACTGAGTGACATTAGCATGTGAATGTAGTGTTGTGTAGTTTCCATATATAATTCACTTAGGTGCACGCAGAATTGTCATATCATGTTTTGGAATCATGTAAAGAGCTCAGAGTCAGTCAGTGTTGTGCGCCCCCCCCCCCTTGTATGTTAGCCACATCCAGATGTTATTTTTATTTTAATTTTTAGATAGTAGGATATATCTTCATCTCCCTCTCCCTGTAATAAACCCTATATTCACCATGTAAAACTTTGAAATAATAGTCAAGGAAAAGTTCTAATTGGATCCACTTTCTTTTAGATTACTCATTAGCATTAAAATGTAAAACGTCATCAAAAACTTTAAAAATATTAGTATTATGATTAGTGATGTTGAGCATCTTTTCACATATACCTGTTGGCCATTTGTATGTCTTTGGAGAGTTTCTATTTGAGTCGTTTGTTCGTTTCTTAATCGGGTTTTTTTTAAATTGATGTCTTAATAGTTCGCAACACTGTGGGGTTTTAGTTGTACATTTTTGTTTGTCCGTCACCTTGTGGATGTAACCCTTCACCCCTTGTGCCCCCCCACCCCCCTTCCCCTTGGTAACCACCAATCAGTTCTCTCTGTCCGTGTGTTCACTTATATTCCATATATGAGTGAGTTCATGCAGTGTCTGTCCTTCTCTCTCTGGCTTATTTCACTTAACATAATACCCTCTATCCAGATAGCTTTTGATTTGTCCTTTAATTTCATCAACGACCCATTGGTTGTTCAGTAGCATGTTGTTTAGTCTCCACATCTTTGTCCCTTTCCTAGTTTTTTCCTTGCAGTTGATTTCTAGTTTCACAGCATTATGATCAGAAAAGATGCTTGTAATGATTTCAGTCTTCTTAAATTCATAGAGGTTTGCTTTGTTTCCTAATATATGGTCTATCCTTGAGAATGTTCCATGTGCACTTGAGAGGAATGTGTACTCTGCTTTTTTTGGGTGGAGTGCTCTGTATATATCTATTAAGTCCATTGCGTCTAGTTGTTCGTTTAAGTCCATTATTTCCTTATTGACTTTTTGTCTGGATGATCTATCCATTGTTGTAAGGGGTGTGTGAAGATCCCCTACTATTATTGTGTTATTGTTAATATCTCCTTTAAGGTTTTTTAGCAGTTGTTTTATGTACTTTGGTGCTCCTGTGTTGGGTGCATAGATATTTATCATTGTTATGTCTTCTTGGTGAAGTATCCTTTTCATCATTATATATTGCCCTTCTTTGTCTCTCATTACCTTTTTTATCTTGAAGTCTACTTTGTCTGATATAAGTATGGCAACACCTGCTTTCTTTTGTTTGCCATTAGCTTGGAGTATTGTTTTCCATCCTTTTATTTTGAGTCTGTGTTTGTCTTTAGAGCTGAGATGTGTTTCCTGGAGGCAGCAGATTGTTGGATCTTGGTTTTTAATCCATCCTGCCACTCTGTGTCTTTTGATTGGAGAATTCAATCTATTTACATTTAGAGTGATTATTGATATATGAGGATTTAATGTTGCTATTTTATTGTTCATTTTCTGGTTCTTTGGCATTTCCTTCGTTTCTTGTCACTTGTTGTTTCGGACTGCAAATTCAATTTGGTATTTCTGCATGCTCATTCTCTTAGTTTTCTCTCTATTTGTCATGTGTGGTTTTCTTCTGGTTATTTGTTTAGTGGTTACTGTGAGGTTTATATAAGCCATCTCCTGGATAAGATAGTACATTTTCAGATGCCTCCTTTTTCCCGAGGCTGCGTCGATTCAATCCCTTTCCTGTTTCCCTCCTTATTTGTTATCTCTATTTATTCCATCTTGTGTAGTGAGTGTGTGTTTACAGTGATGAACTTGAATTAATTTTTGATGTTATCCAACTGTAGTTTGTTCTGGTTTAGTCTCCTTGCTTTTTTCCTTGCTGAAATCTTTGTATCCCCTTTCTCATTTGTTTTTTTTTCAGGCTTAAGGGCCTTCTTGAGCATTTCTTGTAGTGGGGGTCTTGTGGTGACGAACTCTCTTAGCTTTTGTTTATCAGGGAGAGTTATTATTTCTCCATCGTATTTGAAGGATATTTTTGCTGGATCAAGTATTCTTGGCTGAAGGTTTTTGTCTTCCATGATTTTGAATATATCATTCCAGTCTCTCCTAGCCTGTAGAGTTTCTGTCGAGAAATCAGCTGAGAGCCTGATGGGGTTTCCTTTGTATGTTATTTTGTTTTTTTGTTTAGCTGCCCTTAATATTATTTCCTTGTCATGGATATTGTTCAAGTTTGTTACTATGTGGTGAGATGATTTTTTATTCCTGTTTATATATTTAGGTGATCTATTGATTTCATTCACTGTTATTTCCCTCTCGTTCCCTAGGTTGGGGAAGTTCTCAGCTATTATTTCTTTGAACAAACTCTCTGCTCCTTTTTCTCTTTCTTCTCCTTCTGGAATACCTATTATCCTTATGTT
Organism: Tapirus indicus; assembly: GCA_031878705.1. Classification (NCBI taxonomy): domain Eukaryota; kingdom Metazoa; phylum Chordata; class Mammalia; order Perissodactyla; family Tapiridae; genus Tapirus; species Tapirus indicus. The sequence continues at coordinate 82,509,268 of CM062921.1, forward strand.
GCTTTTCCTCATTGAGTCTGATATTTCTCGAAGAATTTCTTCATTTCTTTTTAGTCTTAGCTCTCTCTCCTCCTCTATCTGGAGCATTTCTGCATGGCTATCCTCAATAGTGCTAATTCGTTCCTCCATATTGTCAGTTCTGCTCTTTAAAGACTCCATTTTTTCCACTATTTCATTCATTTTGTTTTTCATCTCCAATAATTCTGATTGGTTTTTCTTTAGGGTTTCAATCTCTTTTGTGATGAAATCCCTGAATTTGTTGATTTGTTTCTGTGTGTTCTCTTGTATTTCGTTGAGTTTGTTTATGATAGCTATTTTGAATTCTCTGCCATTCAGGTTATCAAATTCTGTGCCTTCAGGGTTGGTTTTTGGGTGTTTGTCATTTTCCTTTCGGTCTGTAGACATAACAAACCGTCGCATGGATCCGACCGCTTTATTTTTTCCTTTCATCTTCAAGTTGGTCCTGCCGTTTCCACCTGCTGCCACTGGATGGAGATCACCAGCAGTATGCTCTGAGCCCGCTGCAGCCCCCGGAGGGATTATGCTGAAACGCGGGGTGTGTGGGGGGAGGGGTTCTCTCTTTCTCCTGCTCAACCCGGGAGTTTCCTTTCTGGCTTTCTAGGCCATTTGCTACACCCTTGAAACAGTCCGTCGTCACTTCCTGGTGGGGATCTCTTGACAGTCTGTGAGAGCACCTGGAGGGCGATAGTTTTCCCCGCAGTGGGCCGCCCCTCCACCCTCTGTCTGCGAGCCGCGCTGTCTTTGCCGATCGATTGGGGAGGGGAGTACCACTTCTTACCTCTCCTCACGTCCTTTGGGGCTTCCCGCGCCTCCACCGTCCGATGTATGGCAGCAGGGGTTTCTTAGAAGTCCTTTGTAGTGTTTGATTGAGCTCTGTTGGAACGTGAATGATGTTTTTGTTGTGTCTTAGGGGGCAGAGATTCAAAGAGGGAATCTCACTCCGCCATGATGCTGACGTCACTCTCCTAACCCCATTTTACAGATGAGAAAAATGTTGAGTAACAAGTAGTAGTGGTCTAGCTTACTATTTATCTGGATTTTAATCTAGACAGTCTGGTTCCTGAGTCTCCTTTGTTAACTGTTGGATATATTGCTACTCACAGTTAACCAGAAGGGCGTCTATTTTAATTAGAACCTTTACCTACCCTGCTGTTTTGTTCCCCATGGAATCAGATAACTTTTTTATTATCCAAAAGATTGTTTATTACCTGAAATCAGTGCTTTTTAAAAAAGGAGTAAAGTGCTTGAGCTTTGAGGCACCTATACTTTCCAAGTGTCTTTTATCTTCCTGGACTTATGACTGTGCTTTGGGTGTAAGAGGTTGCTTAAATGAGGGAATCTAACAATTAGCAGGCATATAGATTATTTAGCTGATATTTGAGAGAATAACAGTAAGGAATAGAGCTAGATTTTAAAATTCATGTTGAGTCTACTCTATGTGGTTGTGCCTCAAGAGGCTGAATCACGTCATTGCATGAGTACATAAATTGCTTTAGATTACTAACACATCATTACTTTTTGCAAACCCTGGTATATAAGGATAATGGGTTTCTATACCCAATACAACTGAGAGACTTTGCTTTACGCAAGTTTCACAGGATTCCTTTTAGCATTAAGATTTTCTAACATTTAATAAATGAATCAGTTTAAACTTTATCTTTTTTTGTGTGTGTGAGGAAGACTAGCCCTGAGCTAACATCCGTTGCCAATCCTCCTCTTTTTGCTGAGGAAGAGTGGCCCTGGGCTAACATCCATGCCCATCTTCCTCTACTTTATATGGGACACTGCCACAGCATGGCTTGCCAAGCAGTGCATCAGTCCGCTCCTGGGATCCGATCCTGCGACCCCCAGGCCGCCAGAAGCGGAGCGTGCGAACTTAACCACCATGCCACCGGGCCAGCCCTAAACTTTATCTTTTAATAAACCAGTTCTTGTGGAGGTTACACTGTTATCTTGATGTCACAACATGGTTATTTTATAGATAATATTTGTATAAAGAGATAACTTTGGATGATGCTTAATTCCAATTATCTTAGTTTACTGCAACTAGTAAGGGAAGATGCTTAATTTTTTTTTTTTTTTTTTTTTTTTTGTGGGGAAGACCAGCCCTGAGATAACATCCGTCGCCAATCCTCCCCTTATTTGCTGAGGAAGACTGGCCCTGGGCTAACATCGTGCCCATCTTCCTCTACTTTATATGGGACGCCGCCACGGCATGGCTGGCAGGCAGTGCGTCGGCGGGCGCCCGGGATCCGAACTCGCGAACCCCGGGCTGTCAAGCGCGGACTAAACCGCTGCGCCACCGGGCGGCCCCTTAGATGCTTAATTTTTTAATGTAGATTTTTGGCCAATCTTGAAGTATGTCTCTCCACTTGTCCTCTTATTTTTTGTGTGTAGTACTGAGAATATGAAGGTTGTTACACTCTTATAAACAGAAAATCTCTAATGAGATCAAACCATTTATTTGAACTTTAAAGGACAAAATTTAACATCACTTCTGTAAAGGATGGAGAAAATGTTGTCAGTCTTTGTTTAATGTCTTTTTGAAAGTGAGGATTTATTCCCTTTTATCCAGATTTAATCCTATGAATTTGATTGTACAGACTCACAGTTCTTTATTCTCAATTCTGAAATTCAGGGTGTTAAAACTGGAAGTTTTTTTCATTAAATTTATAGTAAATTGATTTGCCAGCAAACTAACCTGAACCGAAGTGGGGCAGTTTACATCTTTATTCCACTTAGTGTAACTGTGTATACATTTCACTCCAGAAATCATGTATATTATTACATAGTACTGCTTTAGATTCCACTGTGTTATGTAATATGTGGTATATGTACCATATTTACCTTTATAAAATTTGAAAACTTCTGAATAATGGCACTCATCTGGCCCTAAGAGTTTCACTTAAACGAATATGGACCTTTTTCACTTGTCACAAGCTGCCTGATTTCCATTGTTGGAAGAATGTGGGGCATGAATCAGTAGTATGAGGAGTAAAGAACATGTTTAACTAACTATATTGATTAGTAAGTTAGTACAAGCCTGGCAAGAGGTTTAGTTTCTTCTCTTGGTTGGTAATAGTTGCCCAGAGCACTAATTGTTGATTTTGTAGCAGAATACCACAGTGACTCCATGTCTGCCATAGGCATGGGAGCATGGTGGGAATACAAGCCAGATAGTAATTGTCTATCCTGCTCTGTCTAGTTGTTTTTGCATTTAAATTATTTTTTATGATTTTAAATTTATTAAATGAGACAATTTCATAGGGATATAAAGTAAGATGGAAACAATTATCTTTTTCTCATTTCTCTAGTCTCCTACAAAAGCTGTATATAATGCCAGACATTGGAACCATCCAGACTCGGAAGAACTACCTGGGCCACCAGTAGTAAAACCTCAGAGTGTCGCAGTAAGTGAACTGTACTTTTTAATTTTGTGTTTGTTAATAAATTATAAATTAATTAAGTAGTTGCTATCTTCATTCATAATTTGAAAGTCTGGCTTTTCTCTTGAACAGCTTATTATGGACTTCCTCACCAAAATTTACTGGTTTCAGTTTAATTCATTGGAAAAGTGAAGATAATGTTCAGGATTTCAGAAATTCTAGTGTGCTACTAGGTTATAAATAAAAGCCTTAAAAAATATTAGACCACTTTTTACTTTTGACCTACATTTAATGATTTAGTGTTTAAGGGCAGAATATTCCATATTTGCAGTTTGTATTAACTATTAAGAGCAATATTATAAATTACACCCTACATACACCCATCTTAAAGTGGCTTTGAGTGGTTAATTTGCTTTTCAAAGGAGAACTTTTTCCTGCATTCTAATAATACCTTTCAATTAAAAAAAATCTGAAAAAGATTCTTACCAATTTATTTTCTTCAGAATAACTCGTAGGACCATACACGAATACTTCTAGATTAATGGTTACAATTCACTGATCTGGAGCTGTTGGGGAATTGAGTTCTTTATAGCAACAAAAAAATCAGGGATAGAGATCTTGCTAAAATATAATATACAGTTCTCTGTCTTCTTATGTTGAATATATCAAATTCTTTTTACTAGTATAAAGTCATCATTGTATGTATTAGTAATTATATACCATGCTTTTATTATGGCTATTTAGTACTACCCTAACCTACAGATTCTTGTACTTTAAAAATTCTTTTCTCTGTTGTAGTTTTCCTGTCCCATCCCTAGCTGCCTATCAATGCTATTTATGTATATAATTGTGGTTCTTTATTCCTTTTAATGGTCCTGGAGACAAATAACAAATTGTGTGAAATGTAAGGTTAAAAAAGACCAGAAGGAATTCCTGAGTGGTTCTTTTGTGAGTAAAACATATATGAGTCTTACATAGTAGTGCATGTAATTTTAAAATATCCCTTATGACTTTTAAGAGGCCTCCCTCCACCCTATTTTTTTTTTTTTTTGCTTTTATTACCATCTTTTTTTTTTTTTTTAAGCTAAATTTGCCAGGTAGATGAGATGTTACTATTTTTATATATTTATTTAGAACAACTAATTTAATACCTTTATTAATAGGTGAGGCTGTCTTCAAAGGAACCAAATCAAAAAGATGATGGAGTTTTTAAGGCTCCTGCACCTCCACCCAAAGTGATAAAAACTGTGACAATACCTACTCAGCCCTACCAAGATATAGTTACTGCACTGAAATGCAGAAAAGAAGACAAAGAAGTAAGGAGCCATATACAGTTTTACTGCACATGGATAGATTTTTGTATGTAACATTTAGCCTTTTAATGTGTTGAACAAATATCAGTACACTGGTATTCACAGTTTTGAGCCACAAATTTATCTTGTCCTACTACTACTGATGTTTTTAAAACATTTCTTTTGGTTGTCGTCTAATGAACTGTTTTATACACTTTACATAAAGTACAGCAAGCCCATAGATGTAAATATGCTAGTTTATAGTTACAAAAGAGGTGGACTTATTTTTTCTTGGCAGTTGTATACTGTTGTTCAGCATGTGAAGCACTTCAATGATGTGGTGGAATTTGGTGAAAATCAAGAGTTCACTGATGACATTGAGTACTTGTTAAGTGGCTTAAAGAGCACTCAGCCTCTAAACACACGTTGCCTTAGGTAAGATCTTATTTATATTTGATAATTGTATGTGTGCTATAGCTCATTAAAGTTTGCATCTGGGTAGAGCCAAACATTTGTGATTTTGTTATAATGGGTGTAGTTTATAGCCAGTGATAAGTTAAAATATCATTGATTTCTTCTAAGGGACTTGAGTCTACGTGGATGAAGGAAGATGGGTGATCGTAGTGTCATAGTATAGTATAGGCTTCAGATGCTTAAAAGAAGTGTTATGCTAAAGATTCTTTTAAGTTCTTTTTTAGCCCCAAATTGTAGACATGCAAGTGATAAATTTGATTAATTTAAGCATGTTTTGATCTTTTGCATACTATAATGAATTGAATATCTTGATTTGATTGAATTATCAAGTCAATTAGAATATGTCCAGGGGCTGGCCTGGTGGTGTAGTGGTTAAGTTTGTGTGCTCCACTTCTGGCAGCCAGGGCTTGCAGGATTGGATCCCAGGTACGGACTGACACACTGCTTGTCAAGCCATGCTGTGGCGGCATCCCATATAAAGTAGAGGAAGATGGGCATGGATGTTAGCCCAGGGCCAGTCTTCCTCAGCAAAAAGAGGAGGATTGGCAACGGAGGTTAGCTCAGGGCTGGCTAATCTTCCTCACACACACAAAAAAGAATATATCCAATCAAATGTTATTTATAATCTTCACATATCAGAAGCATTATGAAAGGTACACTGAGACTTTTTGCTTTTAATGGTAGTAGTAATGTAAGGAATACACTCAAGATGATCCTGTGTTATTTATATATTTTAATATAGCACACTTAGTCACATACTGTGCATGAGTAAATTTTTAATGATTCAGTCTGCCAGTGTTTATATTGTGATCTGTATAAGCAATGCTTTGACACCCCCCTCCCCCCGTTTGCTTGTTTTGGTATTACGCAAGCAAAAAACTAATGCACTGGCTATTTTCAGTCCCCCTAATCTAGTCTATTTTCTTCTAGTGTTATTAGCTTGGCTACTAAATGTGCCATGCCCAGTTTTCGAATGCATCTGAGAGCACACGGAATGGTAGCAATGGTCTTTAAAACTTTGGATGATTCCCAACACCATCAGGTATTTTTAAGTTTCTGGGATTGAGAAGCATTATTTAAAAATTCTAGTCTGTTTGGGTATTGAAAAATATATTCATTGGATATTCATATATAAATATTTCTTAGTTATGGGTTGAGTTCATTTTATTTGCTAAATATATAGAGCTTAATGCCAGAAATTTTTGCTTAATCATTTAAGATTATTTTCTCATGACATTTTTTTCCCTCTTGTCAATTTATACTATTAAAACATTATTTAGTTACCGTAGCTAACATTACCATACCGGATATTTAATTCTATAAGCATTGATTTCCTCTAATCAGTAAGTATTGAAAAAAATCCTTTACTAGTCTTTGATATTAATAGCAGGAAAAAAAAAGGTTTTGAAATTAAAAAAAAATCCCCCCCGCCCCCCCCCCCCCCCCCCCCCCCCAGCATTTTGTCTGGATGTTGAATCTAGGACATAGCCCGTTGTGGAAAATAATAAATTCCTCATTTTTATTATGACTTTGAACTTTCTCTTAAAAGTAAAGCATATATAATAAAAGTCAGGTTTAACATTACTGAAGTTAGAAAAAAATAATCATTACTTATCATTATCAATTATCAATTGATAATTATCAATTATCATTATCAATAGTATTTTGAGGTGGCTTTATTATAATTTTCTTCAAGGAAATTATATTCTAAATGCACATGACGGGGAAGAGAAGAGAACTAAGAATTAATTTGCTTTGTTATGCAGTTATGAGAGAATCAAGGCATTAATGTGTGTTCTTGGGGACAGTGGATCTCCCAAGGCCTGTACTCTGACATCCTAATTTCCAAAAATAATAGTCACCTAATCTGAAATTTCTCTACTTTTGGATATTCAAAGTTTAAATCTTCAGATAGTTAATTGTGTTTCTGTGCATTGAAATAAGTTTAAGTACAGGATATCCCAAATGTTGGAATATCCCAACATAGACCTTTTTGTTATAGTAATGCTTACCTAAAATATGTCATCTTTAGTTCTTGTAGATTAACAGGTGTGCTAACTGCCTGATCTGAATGATTTTGAGAGTATATTGTATTAATGATTTTTTAAAGATTACTTCACTCAACCAGACCTGATTGGTTTATATTAAAGAAATAGTCTAAATATGTTTGTTTACGCATCTTAGCTTTATATATTGACACAAACTCAGTTGTGTTTACTTTACAGAAAACAATAGCCAAGTTCCTGATACAGATTTTAAAACACATTTACATTATTGATATTTTAAACTGAAATTCGACTTTACTGTATCATAAAGACTGAAGTGTATTGTAAAATAGGATTTTGTGTGTGTATATATATATGTATAGTGTGTGCGTATATATACCTATAGTGTGTACATATATATATAATATATATAGCTGAGAAAAATGTTCTGTAAACTCCTCATTTAGCACAGAATGGCCAAAGAAATATGTAACTCCACTTATATTCTTGCAGTTTTGGGGCATTCAAATAGAGAAGGTCTATAGAAAGGAAAATTTTAAGCAACGGTGCTGTATTTATTTGATTCACATTTCCCTAGTCCCCCCACTCACTCTGAATATTTTAAGAGGGGGAGGTTTCACTGAATAAAACAATTTCAAGGTTTCCAACATGTGAACAAATGTTAAACTGGTCTTACTTCCTAAAATTTGTCACTAATTGCTTACATTAACTTTTTTTTTTGTCTCTTGAAGAATTTGTCCCTTTGTACAGCTGCCCTCATGTACATATTGAGTAGAGATCGTTTGAACATGGATCTTGATAGAGCTAGCCTAGATCTAATGATTCGACTTCTAGAACTGGAACAAGATGCTTCTTCAGCTAAGCTACTGAATGAAAAAGACATGAACAAAATCAAAGAAAAAATTCGAAGGCTCTGTGAAACTGTACACAACAAGCATCTTGATCTAGAAAATATAACGGTGGGTTCCTTCCTTCCTTCCATTTTTTTTTTTTTTATTTTTTTTATTTTTTTAATTTTTTTTATTGATGTCTTAGTTTATAACACTGTGGGGTTTTAGTTGTACATTTTTGTCCGTCACCTTGTGGATGTAACCCTTCACCCCTTGTGCCCCCCCCACCCCCCTTCCCCTTGGTAACCACCAATCAGTTCTCTCTGTCCGTGTGTTCACTTATATTCCATATATGAGTGAGTTCATGCAGTGTCTGTCCTTCTCTCTCTGGCTTATTTCACTTAACATAATACCCTCTAGGTCCTTCCATATTGTTGCAAATGGGACAATTGTGTCTTTTCTTATGGCTGAGTAGTATTCCATTGTATGTATATACCACATCTTCTTTAACCAATCATCAGTCGAGGGACACTTGGGTTGCTTCCACTTCTTGGCTATAGTGAATAATGCTGCAATGAACATAGGGGTGCATACACCTCTTGTGATGGTTGATTTCATGTCCATTGGGTAGATGCCCAAGAGTGGTATTGCTGGATCATACGGTATTTCTATTTTTAATTTTTTGAGGACTCTCCATACTGTTTTCCATAGAGGCTGCACCAGTTTGCATTCCCACCAGCAGTGAATGAGGGTCCCCGTTTCTCCACAACCTCTCCAGCATTTGTTGTTATTTGTCTTTGTGATTATAGCCATTCTAACCGGTGTAAGGTGATATCTCAGTGTAGTTTTGATTTGCATTTCCCTGATGATTAGTGATGTTGAACATCTTTTCATGTGTCTATTGGCCATCTGTATCTCTTCCTTGGAAAAATGTCTGTTCATATCCTCTGCCCATTTTTTGATCGGGTTGTTTGTTTTTTTGTTGCTCAGTTGTATGAGATCTTTGTATATTACTGAGATTAATCCCTTGTCAGACAAACGATTTGCAAATATTTTCTCCCAGCTGGTGGGTTGTTTATTCATTTTGATCCTGGTTTCATCTGCCTTGTAGAAGCTCTTTAGTCTGATGAGGTCCCACTTGTTTATTTTTTCTTTTGTTTCCCTTGTCTGGGTAGACATGGAATCTGAAAGGATCCCTTTATGTCCAATCGCAATTAGTGTACTGCCTATATTTTCTTCCAGGAGTTTTATAGTTTCAGGTCTCACTTTCAGGTCTTTGATCCATTTTGAATTGATTTTTGTATATGGCGATAGGAGATGGTCTACTTTCATTCTTTTGCATGTTGCTGTCCAATTTTCCCAGCACCATTTATTGAAGAGACTTCCCTCTCTCCATTGTATGTTCTTTGCTCCTTTGTCGAAGATTAGCTGTCCATAGGTGTGTGGTTTTATTTCTGGGCTTTCAATTCTGTTCCATTGATCTGTGTGTCTATTCTTGTACCAGTACCATGCTGTTTTGATTACTGTAGCTTTATAGTATATTTTGAAATCAGGGATTGTGATGCCTCCAGCTTTGTTCTTTTTTTTCAGAATTGCTTTAGCTATTCGGGCTCTTTTGTTGCCCCATACGAATTTCAGTAGTTTTTGTTCCATTACCGTGAAGAATGACATTGGGATTCTGATTGGGATTGCATTGAATCTGTAGATTGCTTTAGGTAGAATGGACATTTTAACTATATTTATTCTTCCAATCCATGTGCATGGAATATTTTTCCATTTCTTTATGTCCTCCTCGATTTCTTTCAATAGTGTCTTATAGTTTTCATTGTATAGGTCTTTGACCTCCTTGGTTAAATTGATTCCCAGATATTTTATTCTCTTTGTTGCAATTGTAAATGGGATTGTCTTTTTGAGTTCTCTTTCTGTTTTTTCATCGTTAGTGTATAGAAATGCAATTGATTTTTGTAAGTTGATTTTATACCCTGCCACTTTACTGTAGTTGTTGATTGTTTCTAGTAGCTTTCCGATGGAATTTTTGGGGTTTTCTATGTATAGGATCATGTCGTCTGCAAATAGTGAGAGTTTCACTTCTTCATTGCCTATTTGGAGTCCTTTTATTCCTTTTTCTTGCCTAATTGCTCTGGCCAGAACTTCCAGTACTATGTTGAATGAGAGCGGTGAGAGTGGGCACCCTTGTCTTGTTCCTGTCCTCAAAGGAATGGCTTTCAGTTTTTCCCCGTTGAGTAGGATGTTTGCTGTAGGTTTGTCATATATGGCCCTTATTATGTTGAGGTACTTTCCTTCTATACCCATTTTGTTGAGAGTTTTTATCATAAATGGATGCTGGATCTTGTCGAATGCCTTCTCTGCATCGATTGAGATGATCATGTGGTTTTTATTCTTCATTTTGTTAATGTGGTGTATCACGTTGATTGATTTGCGGATGTTGAACCATCCCTGTGTCCCTGGTATAAATCCCACTTGATCGTGGTGTATGATCTTTTTGATGTATTGCTGTATTCGGTTTGCCAATATTTTGTTGAGGATTTTTGCGTCTATGTTCATCAGCGATATTGGCCTGTAGTTTTCCTTCTTTGTATTGTCCTTGTCTGGCTTTGGTATCAGCATGATGTCGGCCTCATAGAATGTGTTGGGAAGTATTCCATCTTCCTCTATTTTTTGGAATAGTTTGAGAAGGATAGGTGCTAAATCTTCTTTGAACGTTTGATAAAATTCTCCAGGGAAGCCATCTGGTCCTGGGCTTTTATTTTTTGGGAGGTTTTTGATGACTGTTTCAATCTCTTTACTTGTGATTGGTCTGTTCAGATTATCTATTTCTTCTTGATTCAGTTTTGGTAGGTTGTACGCGTCCAAGAATTTGTCCATTTCCTCTAGGTTGTCCAATTTGTTGGCGTAAAGTTTTTCATAGTATTCCTTAATAATCCCTTGTATTTCTGTGGTGTCTGTTGTAATTTCTCCTCTTTCATTTCTAATTTTATTTATTTGAGTCTTCTCCCTTTTTTTCTTAGTGAGTCTGGCTAAGGGTTTGTCAATTTTATTTATCTTCTCAAAGAACCAGCTCTTTTTTTCATTGATCCTTTCTACTGTTTTTTTGGTTTCAATTTCATTTATTTCTGCTCTGATTTTTATTATTTCCCTCCTTCTGCTGATTCGGGGCTTTGTCTGTTCTTCTTTTTCCAACTCTGTTAGGTGCAATTTAAGGTTATTTATTTGGGATTTTTCTTGTTTGTTAAGGTGAGCTTGTATTGCTATGAATTTCCCTCTCAGGACTGCTTTTGCTGCATCCCATATGAGTTGGTATGGTGTATTTTCCTTTTCATTTGTCTCCAGATAGCTTTTGATTTCTCCTTTAATTTCATCAATGACCCATTGGTTATTCAGTAGCATGTTGTTTAGTCTCCACATCTTTGTCCCTTTCCTAGTTTTTTCCTTGCAGTTGATTTCTAGTTTCACAGCATTATGATCAGAAAAGATGCTTGTAATGATTTCAATCTTCTTAAATTTATAGAGGTTTGCCTTGTTGCCTAATATATGGTCTATCCTTGAGAATGTTCCATGTGCACTTGAGAAGAATGTGTACTCTGCTTTTTTTGGGTGGAGTGCTCTGTATATATCTATTAAATCCATTGCATCTAGTTTTTCATTTAAGTCCATTATTTCCTTATTGACTTTTTGTCTGGATGATCTATCTATTGATGTAAGGGGGGTATTAAGATCCCCTACTATTATTGTGTTATTGTTAATATCTCCTTTAAGATTTTTTAGCAGTTGTTTTATGTACTTTGGTGCTCCTGTGTGGGGTGCATAGATATTTATAAGTGTTATGTCTTCTTGGTGAAGTGTCCCTTTTATCATTATATATTGCCCTTCTTTGTCTCTCATTACCTTTTTTATCTTGAAGTCTACTTTGTCTGATATAAGTATGGCTACTCCTGCTTTCTTTTGTTTGCCATTAGCTTGGAGTATTGTTTTCCATCCTTTTATTTTGAGTCTGTGTTTGTCTTTAGAGCTGAGATGTGTTTCCTGGAGGCAGCAGATTGTTGGATCTTGGTTTTTAATCCATCCTGCCACTCTGTGTCTTTTGATTGGAGAATTCAATCCATTTACATTTAGAGTGATTATTGATATATGAGGGTTTAATGTTGCTATTTTATTGTTCATTTTCTGGTTCTTTGGCATTTCCTTCGTTTCTTGTCCCTTGTGTTTCGGACTGCAAATTCAATTTGGTATTTCTGCATGCTCATTCTCTTGGTTTTCTCTTTATTTGTCATGTGTGGTTCTCTTCTGGTTGTTTGTTTAGTGGTTACCGTACGGTTTATATAAGCGATCTCCTGGATAAGAAAGTACATTTTCAGATGCCTCCTTTTTCCTGAGGCTGGGTCAGTTCAATCCCTTACCTCTTCCCCTCCTTATTTGTTATCTCTTTATTCCAGTTTGTGTCATGAATGTGTGTTTCCAGTGATGAGCTTGAATTAATTTTTGATGTTTTCCAACTGTAGTTTGTTCTCGTTTAGTCTCCTTGCTTTTCTCCTTGCTGAAATCTTTGTATCCCCTTTCTCATTTGTTTTTTTTCAGGCCTAAGGGCCTTCTTGAGCATTTCTTGTAGTGGGGGTCTTGTGGTGACGAACTCTCTTAGCTTTTGTTTATCAGGGAGAGTTATTATTTCTCCATCGTATTTGAAGGATATTTTTGCTGGATAAAGTATTCTCGGCTGAAGGTTTTTGTCTTTCATGATTTTGAATATATCATTCCAGTCTCTCCTAGCCTGTAGAGTTTCTGTTGAGAAATCAGCTGAGAGCCTGATCGGGTTTCCTTTGTATGTTATTTTGTTTTTTTGTTTAGCTGCCTTCAATATTATTTCCTTGTCACGGGTATTCTTCAAGTTTGCTACTATGTGGCGAGATGATTTTTTATTCCTGTTTAGATATTTAGGTGATCTATTGATTTCATTCACTGTTATTTCCCTCTCGTTCCCTAGGTTGGGGAAGTTCTCAGCTATTATTTCTTTGAACAAACTCTCTGCTCCTTTTTCTCTTTCTTCTCCTTCTGGAATACCTATTATCCTTATGTTGCTTTTCCTCATTGAGTCTGATATTTCTCGAAGAATTTCTTCATTTCTTTTTAGTCTTAGCTCTCTCTCCTCCTCTACCAGGAGCATTTCTCGTGGCTATCCTCAATAGTGCTAATTCGTTCCTCCATATTGTCAGTTCTGCTCTTTAAAGACTCCATTTTTTCCACTATCTCGTTGATTTTGTTTTTCATCTCTAATAATTCTGATTGGTTTTTCTTTAGGGTTTCAATCTCTTTTGTGACATAATCCCTGAATTCGTTGATTTGGTTCTGTGTGTTCTCTTGTATTTCGTTGAGCTTGTTTATGATAGCTATTTTGAATTCTCTCTCGTTCAGGTTATCAAATTCTGTGCCTTCAGGGTTGGTTTCTGGGTGTTTGTCATTTTCCTTTTGGTCTGTAGCCCTGACATATTTTCGCAAGGATCCGACGGGGACGGCTTTATTTTTACCACTCATGATTAAAGTTAGTCCTGCAGTTTCCCCCTGCTGCCACTAGATGGAGATCGCGAGCGGTTTGCTCTGAGGCGGCTGCAGCCCGCGGAGGGATTAGGCTGAAACGCCTGGTGTGTGGGGGGAGGGGTCCTCTCTTTCTCCTGCTTGACCCGGGGGTTTCCTTTCTGGCTCTCTTAGGGTGTTTGCTACACCCCCTAAACAGTCTGTCGTCGCTTCCCCGTGGGGATCTCGCGACAGTCTGTGAGAGCACCTGGATGGGGCTAGTTTTCCCCGCTGTGGGCCGCCCCTCCCCCCTCTGACTGCGAACCGCGCAGTTTTTGCCGATCGATTGGGGAGGGGGAGTACAACCTCCTACCTCTCCTCCCGTTCTCCTGGGCTTCCCGCGCCTCCACCGTCCGATGTATGGCAGCAGGGGTTTCTCAGAAGTCCTTCGTAGTGTTTGATTGAGCTCTGTTGGAATGTGAATGATGTTTTTGTTGTGTCGTAGGGGGCAGAGATTCAAAGAGGGAATCTCACTCCGCCATGATGCTGACGTCACTCGAGCCCTTCCTTCCATTTTAAAATGAAAATTACTTTCAGAAACTTTTTAATTAGTCACAGCAGATATGTGACTTTGGACAAACCATTTAACCTCTTGGTTTACAATTCAGAAAATTCTTCTAAGGTTTAGCTCTGAGCATAATTCTGTTCCCTGCCTAAAATTCCTAACCTAGCCCTTCTATATTTAGATTTTTGCCAGTAAATTTTCTATTGCGTTTTGCCTAATCCTTTTCTCTTGATTTTTTTTTTTTTTAATGTGGAAATTACATTTTGGCTATTAGAAATTCGAATTCTTATTTTCTGAGTTTCCGGAATAGAGATTCAGAGGATTTGCAGGGGCCATTTTCAGTGAGCATTCACTTGTTCCAGAGTATCTATGGGTGTTTGATTAACTGCTTCAAGGGACCAAGACTCAGAAGGAACATTCCTAGGCAGCTGCCCTCCCTGGAGCAATGTTTCTGATATTGGGGTCATGGCCAGTAGCTACCCTTATGCTCAACACAACTTCCCAAGTTTAAGATGACTGTCTTGCTTTTGGTTAATTCCAGTTCTGCTTTCTTCTGGTGTTTTAACTTGTAGATCCCCAAAGGTTACTAAGCCAGTAGAAGATAATTGGCCTTGTCATTTTGAAAAAATAAGGTATTTGTTTATATATAACCTGACTTTCAGATATTTCCAACATCAAAACTAGGTAAACATTGTTTTTTCTACTGCCTACTAAACTGAAGACTGCAGCATTTGCCTCAAAAATTACAGAATGCTTTGTGCTAGCCAGATACAACTTAGGGGTGTGTTGTTCTGTTTAGTTAGGGCAGAGTAGGAAATAGATTGAGTTAAATGGGGGTTGAAGGGGAAGAGAAAGTTAACATTAATAGGAAAGATACAGAATTGACATGTATTTAGTACTTTAACTTATTAGAATTGGAAAAATAGCTGTTATACTCAGAAGGTGGATAAATGATCTATCTCACCAAACTATTTATTTGTATACTACTTTTAGAATGGTTTTGTAATTTTTATTTACTTTTATCATTTTTTTTATAACATATACAAATTTTTAGTGATAGAATAAATTTGAGCCTTTTTTTTTTGAGGAAGATTAGCCCTGAGCTAACATCCGTTGCCAGTCCTCTTTTTTTGAGGAAGATTGGCCCTGGGCTAACATCTGTTCCCATCTTCCTCTACTTTATACGTGGAACGCCTGCCACAGCATGGCTTGATCCCTCGACCCGGATCCGAATCCGCAAACCCTGGGCTGCTGAAGTGGAGTGCACAAACCTAACCACTTTGCCATCTGGCGGGCCCCAAGAGCCTATTGTTTTTATTTTCTGCATAATTGATAAATTTTTTTTGTCTGCCTTATTGTTCAACATATAGATTCTTTGTGGGCATTTGCTATTAAATAACGTGATGGTAAACATGTTGATTGAATTTTATTCATGGTTTGTTGAATTTATTAGGATGATAAATACCAGTATAATAACTTTCTTATATTATGTTAAATAGTTTACTCACATGATTAAAATCAGAACACAGATGCTAATTTTAGGATGCTAATTAACTTCAGCTATTCTTGAATATATTGTATTTGTTTTAAATCTTACTTTAGACATTGTTTTGTACAGTGACTATCCCCTACACATTGGTTTTGTTTGTTTTATTAATTGCTTGACTTCTTCCTTGAAATATACTGCTACTGCTGATACACCATGGAAAGATAATGTAAATTATTAATATTATAATGTTTTCAGATATAATTCAAATAACTGAGAGCTAACAATTGCTGAGTATTCTAATTAATGATTTGGCTGTGCTTTAACTCTTTGAGAACTATCTAGTTTTCAAATGAAATGTTTGAATTGTAGGCTTTTTTAAAGTGCTAGCTTATAATATGCTGAATATAGCCTAAAATATCAAACAATCCTTTTTATGCCAGTAGAAACAATAAAATTCCTTTTTAGCATAAAAACTTATGCGTTTTTGCTGTATTAACGTCAAATTACTATTCCCCCTTCTTCCTAAACAAAAACCTCATTAGGCTTCACCTTCACTAATATGACTTATGAGCTAATATACCTGAACGGATCTCATTAAATTATTCTTTCAGAGACTTGGAATGAGAATTGGGCAAAATTGAATCTGTTTTTATAGTATTGAATTCTAGTTCCACATTTATGATTTTGGACATCAGCCTTGTTTTTTTAAAGAATAGACTAAAATATGGTAGAACTCTTCTAAATCTGTAATACTAAGATTTTTGCTGGTAAGATCTATTTTTTGCATTTCTAAATATCTAATTTATATTCAGTTCCAAATAGGCCAGGAAGACTTAATGTAAACTTCTATCTTTCAAAGAAAAGAAGTTTTGGGAAGAAAACCAGATCTTTTCAGCTTTGCTAATTAAGGCATTTCTTTTGTTATGCTGAAGTTCCTGATTGCAACGGGAACCAGATTGCTCTTTGTTGGGGTGGCTATATGCTTTCAATAAAAAATACAGTGAAAAAGAAAAATGATAATTAAAGGCAAATAAAGACAAAGAAAAACTTTAGTCTGGTTGCACATATGGCTCTTACTGTTCTGTGCTTCCTCTAGTGGTAGTCCTAAATCATTATATACGTGTAATTTTTCTCATAGTGGCCATATGATGTGTATTCAAGCTGCTAACCCTGTGGTATAAAGTTTTAAGACTTGTGGGTCTGAAACACTAAATGTAACTAAGGATTTTTGTTCAGAATAAATAAGAAAATGTATAGAACAAAAAGAAAAAGACAAGTAGCAACCTTGTAGGAAAATAAGGAAAGAATAATTGACAGAGGATTCAGAGTTGAAGAAATACAGTTATTTAACAAATGTGTGAAAAAAATGCTCAAGTTTACTGTAGTCAGAAAAATACAACCAAAGCAATAAGATACCATTTTTTACCCTCGGGTAAAAATTTAAAGTGATTTTGAGGATTCAGGGCAACTGATACACCCACACTTTGCTCCTGGAGTGTTACTTGTTACAGTATGGCAAATTAATCCAGTATATTGATTTCCAATTAAAGTACATGTACATTTTGATTCAACAGTCCTTGAGCTTCTGTACTGTAAAAATACAGCACGAGTATATATTTTATTTGAACTGCCAAATGTTAAACTACTTTTTTTTTTTGCTGAGGAAGATTGGCCCTGAGCTAACATCTGTTGCCAGTCTTCCTCTATTTTGTATGTGGGTCGCTGCCACAGCATGGCTGCCAACAAGTGGTGTAGGTCTGCACCCGGGAACCGAATCTGAGCCACTGAAGCAGAGCACGCCAGTCTTAACTATTAGGCCACAGGGTCGGCACCCTAGACTACTTTTAATAATGGGTTTTCTCTGTGAAGACAAGCCAATGATTAAAAACATTTCTTCAGCTTAGACTATTGTGATAAAAATTAAAATTAATTGTTTTACTTATAAAAGTTCTTAATGTATCATAAAAAATACTGTGGGCTGGTAGCATGCAGTGAACTTTTCCAAAGAAAAACAATGTTTAGAAGTGTTGCCTCAGAATTATTGCTAAGACTCAATATTCATTAAGGGTGCTTCTGATTTTTAGACTGGGCATTTAGCTATGGAGACGTTACTATCCCTTACTTCTAAACGAGCAGGAGACTGGTTTAAAGAAGAACTCCGGCTTTTGGGTGGTCTGGATCACATTGTAGATAAAGGTATGATGTACACATGATTTTTTATATATTATTTAAAGCCTGAAGAAAATATTCTATTTATATACTTCAAAAAATGATTGCATCAGTTTGAAAAGATCTGTTCTTTTAGTAGTATCTTGCAAATCTCTAACTTTTAAAGGAAAGGCCATTAACACTTTGATATTAGGGAGTTATGGAAATAAAATAATTATGATAAATTGAGTCTCATACATTTCAACATCTCGCAGTATAAAACTTAGAATAATAACATCCAGAAAGGTTCCAGCATATTCATATCGTGTGTACAGATGGCTTTTAATGTTAGTTAAGGGGGTAAGTATTGAGGTGATGAGACATACTAATTTATATCCATTTCTTTTCACTTAGTGAAAGAATGTGTGGATCATTTAAGTAGAGATGAAGATGAAGAGAAACTAGTAGCCTCGTTATGGGGTGCAGAGAGATGTTTACGAGTTTTAGAAAGTGTAAGTATGGACAACTGTTTGGGGAAAATTATTTAATCTTAATTGTGACTACGTGTGAGACTGCCAAATATTTTATGTATCCCTACAATTTCACTTTTATTCATCCAGATTGAAATTGTAATGCATTCTTTGAGCAATGTTGGCGAACAAGTTAAATGAGCAGTTTAGTTTTTTAAAAATATGTATATTGTTGCTCCAGATGAAACCTTGCAATCAAATTTGTTTATATTGCTGACTGTTATTATTGTTTCCTTAATGTAGAATTCTGCTTAAATATATCGACTTGTTTTTGGAAAATGGTAGTTAAATGTAGCCAGGTTTTTTGGGTTTTCTTTTAAATTAGGATTTTCTTTTTTGTGTGAGGAAGACTAACCCTGAGCTAACATCCGTTGCCAATCCTCCTCTTTTTGCTGAGGAAGACTGGCCCTGGGCTAACATCCGTGCCCATCTTCCTCTACTTTATATGGGACACTGCTACAGCATGGCTTGACAGGCGGTGCGTCTGTTCACGCCCGGGATCCGAACCTGCAAACCCTGGGCTGCCAAAGCAGAGCACACGAACTTAACCGCTACGCCATGGGGCTGGCCCCCCCGGATTTTCTTGATTTAGCTATTATTTGAGTCAGATTGTAATCACAGTTTATAATAATATTTGGCTTTGAAGAATGATACTATTGAACTGTATGCCATAAGTATATTGTTCTTTGGCTTTTATGAATGACTGAACCCAGTTCAATATAGATTAGAACTTATGCTGCCAGTGAAGTTCAGGATACATAGATTGTGTGTCGACCAGATTGGATTAGTTCGGTACGTTTTGAAACATCTAAGGAAAAATAATCTAGTGTGAATTAAAAGTTCCTGGCATAGATGAAATTGAAATTGTTCTTTCTCTCTTTTAGAGTGCTTCAGGTACATTAGGTAAATGTACCAGTTTTTTTATTCTAAATGAATCTACTTAAGAATTTTAGAGTATTAATTTATAAGTCAGAGACTGCTCCTTTCTGACATTTAAAGTGCCATTACAGTGAATGTATACATTAAATTATGTGCAAGCAATTATAACAGGGATGTTTTAATTTGTAATAAAGAATAGCTCTTTTACTTTAAATCTGAAACATGTGGGTTGTTGTTCCCTTGGATGACAAGGGCTGATTCTTCCTTATCTTTATGTCTTTTAGAGTGCCAGGTATAGTGTGTTGTATGTGAATGAATGAAAGTTATGAATTGCCACAATCATTTCAAATTTTTCCCTTTTAGGTAACAGTGCATAACCCAGAGAATCAAAGCTACTTGATAGCGTATAAAGATTCACAACTCATTGTTTCGTCAGCTAAGTAAGTTTTTCTGAAATATCAGGCTATTTATTAAAAGCATTTGGGTTGACCATAAAGGAAATACACTTGTATCACCTTCCTCCATAAAATACTTCTGTCTGTCGAGTTGTGTGAACCAGAAGCAATACAGTGTAGTACAAAAGTTAGGGGTACAGATTCTGGAGCAGCAATGACTTGAGTGTGCTTCCCAGCTGCATAACTTCAGCCCTATGACCTTGGGCAAGTTACTTACTTGCTGTAAGTTCTTCAGAAGGGGAGTCATAATTGTATCTACCTACCTAAGGTTGTTGTTACAATAAAAAGAATTAATATGTATGTTAATATATGTTAAATTATAAGATTTTTAAACTGTGTATATTAAATAATATGTGTATATATAAAGCACATTTAAAAATTTTTTAAATGATTTTTAAATGTCTCTTGTATAGTGTATATAATATATGTCATGTACAATAAATATTAAAGAGTTAATATATATACACATATATATAAAGCCTAGAACAATATTTGGCCTATACTAAACACTTAAGTATTAGTTCTTATTTTTATTATAAATGAACTTTACTACCCCTCTTCTGCCCTTTGTTTATACCTTTTTCCCAGATCTATATGTGGCTTCCCTCATTCCACACTTTCTCTGCCCAACTTACATGACATTAGGCTAATGCTATCACCTTAGTACATGTAAAATTTCCAAATGTGTCCAGTCGTGGTTCTAGCTTCTTACAACAGCTTCTTCCTAATATCTCTGTCCTAGTTCTTGATATCTCTGCTCTAGTTCCCTGGGCTGTCCATCACAATACTGCAAAGGGTTAACTTTCCCTGAATCTCTGCTTTGTAAAAATAATCCCAAACAGCAAATCTCTTTGGTTCCTTATTTTCTTTGGATGTATGTCCAAAGTCCTTAGTATAGTATCAAAAGCCCACAAAGCCTGACTCAAGTTTATCTCTTATTTTGGAGAATTTCAGACATAGACAAAAATAAACAAAATGATAAACCCCCGATGTACACATCATTCAGCTTGAATAATGATCAATCATGACCAGTCTTGTTTTCATCTGTAACCTCTCCATTCCCTCTGCTATCTTATTTTGAAGCAAATTACAGATTTCATATCATTTCATCCATAAATACTTGAGTATATAATCTCTAAAAGAGATTATAACCACAATACCATTTATATATCCTATAAATTATTGTTTAGTGTTATCATATGTCCAGTCAATATTCAAATTTTCAGTAGTCTCAAATTTCTAGTAGTCTCTAGTTTCCAATAGATTTTTTAAATCTGTAGGTTACCCCTCCATCTCTTTTTTGTCTTGTATTTGTAAATTTTGTGTCATACATAGTACCCTAAGGCATGGGTCTAGTTGTTTGTTACCATGTTTTACCCTCCCTTACCAAAGAGAATTCCTGCAAGTTAAATCTGTTTCTTATTTTTAAAATATCTCTTGTATACCTCATGACCCCTGACAAGTGCCTTCTAAAAGGAGGTAATTAGTATGACAGGTTTCAGCTCTTTGACTGTGATTAGGAACTTTTGGGTCAGATGTCTTAGAGGTGGCAGTACAGGTCAGAACTGGATGTTTGTGAAAGACCGCTCATCTGGCTTTTTGAACTTTGTAATAGAACCCTGATAAATGCAGGGATAGCATATTGAAAGATTAAATAATATATGCCTGCTGTTCTCCCCCCACCTCCCAACCAAAGCTGCAATTTAGCTCAGTACTACTTAAGGCAGTTGAGTTAACAATAACAGCATGGTAATTCTGGCTAACATCCCCAAACGTCGAAACAAGCAATTATTTTAGGTTAGGCATGAGGAACACCTTCTTAACCAAAGGGTATATTTTAAGGAGCAGCTTGAGGGGGATTAGATAGTACACTTTTCTTTAAGGGTTTTGTGTGGTATATAATACATGAAGAATCCCCTGACAGTCAGCTTACTTCATCTCTCATAGACTTTTTTAAATTAATGGACTTGGTGATTTAAGAGAGTCTTCAGAAATACTAGACCCGCTTAAGGATTACACTTCCTTGTTATTCTGGGTAGCATCTTGAGAATCCTTGGGTGCAGCTGATACCTTTGTATGGCTGCCAGGAGACATGTCAGTTAAATGACCTCATATTAAAAATTATGAATTGCTCTAATGTTTATGAAGTATTTAATACCTGTCTATACAACATTATTTATTATGCAATATTAATATAAATAATATTCTGTATGGGCTAAGAGCTTGCATTCTAAATGAAAAACATCTAAATGAAATTCAGAAGTGTCCAATGTTAACTCTTAAAGGTTTTACCTCGTTTGAGGAGTGGTTGTGGTAGGTCTCTTGTGTTGGAGAGATTGGTACAGACATAAACTTTGGTGTTGAGTTTATAATTTTAACTTTGCTTAGAAAAATTTAAATTATCAAGTTTTCCCAAAATAAAACAAAATTTAGCACCTAGTGTGATAACAGACATACTTGGTTTATGATTGAATAGTTAATATGTTATAACTTCTGGAATATAAAAAGAAATTAATTTGGCAGCATTTATGACAGATTTAAAACATTAAGGTCCAAGTAAGTAGAAATCCTTAGTATAACTATTTTTGTTTAGCATAATAGTCTACATTTTGTTTTCTCTTAAGAGCATTACAACATTGTGAAGAATTGATTCAGCAGTATAACCGTGCTGAGAACAGTATATGCCTACCTGACAGTAAGCCTCTGCCTCACCAGAACGTCACAAACCACGTGGGCAAAGCAGTGGAAGACTGCATGAGGGCCATCATCGGGGTGTTGCTCAACTTAACTAATGATAATGGTAAGAAATATTTCTACGTATAGTCCCATTTGAAGATTATATATTACGTGTAAAAACAAGTTTTTCTCCTTGTTTCTTCTTTTGGTGTACTGATTTTTTCATTGCCATCACTTATTCATGTATAGATTTAAATGCTTTTAGGAGTTTATATTTTTAGAATCATCCTGGTAGCTTGGCTCAGAAATACTACAGTCAACATGTATTTCTATAAAGGAATAGCTATGTATTTCTAACTTTGAATATCCACGTGAATAAATATTGGTTTTAGTGTCATAAAGAAGAATCAGTTTTCATACTCTTTCCATTCCCTATTTCAGAGTGGGGCAGCACCAAAACAGGAGAGCAGGATGGCTTGATTGGCACAGCAATGAACTGTGTGCTTCAGGTTCCAAAGTACCTACCTCAGGAGCAGAGATTCGATATTCGCGTGCTGGTGAGTTGAAGCGACTGTTTCAAAATGAGTACTTGATCTGTTAAGATGATAAAAACTTCATCTTAGTTTTGGGTTTAAGAACCAGTTGTTCAGTATATTGTGTTTCAATGGATTCCTTATGAACATAACCTTTATTGTACAAAGGAGAGCCATGAAGGTATTGTATTTTACCCTATGTAAAAATAAAAAGTGTAAGAACTAAAAGTGGTAATTTTTAAAAAGTGGTGCAATCATTCTTTGGAAAGACAATTATCTTACATACTGGTTTTTAACCAATTTATAGATGGAAGAACACTGATTAGGTTTCTAGCTGTCAATAAAAGTTATATATATTGTGTTCATTTGCTTTTCATTCTCGTCTGTGTTAATGTGCGTGTGTTAATTTTTGTAGGGCTTGGGTCTACTGATCAATCTAGTGGAGTATAGTGCTCGGAATCGGCACTGTCTTGTCAACATGGAAACATCATGTTCTTTTGATTCTTCCTTCTATAGTGGAGAAGGAGATGACAGTTTAAGGATAGCTGGACAAGTTCATGCTGTTCAGGCTTTAGTGCAGGTAAGCAACAACTTAAAAACAAACATCTTCAGTTTGTTGCATCTGTCCAATTTCTTTATCAGTTGTACCTTCTCTCTCTCTCTCCCCCCACCCCCCCACCCCCTTGCCTCCCTCCCCCTCCTCCTATCTCACTGTCACTCTCTCACCAGTTCAGTGAGAGGTATACTGGGTTAGACTATGTACCCTTACTTACTTTACTCTGCTGTCTTCAACTGTTGTAATCACTCTTTAGGCATTGTTAGCGAAAAGGAGAAACAAGGCTTATTTTGTTTATGAATCCAAAGTAGATTATTAACAACAAGTTAGGAATCAAGTTCCAGCCCCAACCCATCCAGTTCAAGTCCTCCAGGATTTACTTACGGGCTGTGTGTACCTAAATATTGGGCCTGGCTTAGGAATTGTGTTAGAATATGTATATTTAAAATTAATGTCCTCAACTTGCCCCACCCCAGTCACCAAACACACACTCCCTCTCCCCTCAATTTATATTTCCCTCCAAAATCTGTATATTAGTCTTCGTTTCTTGACAATGTCAGGCATTAGAGTTTCTACTTTTTGCCAGTATAATGGGTTCCTAGCTACCTTTGTCATTTCCTTAAGTGACAGCTTGCACATGTTCAGAAGTGATAATGGACCATCCTTTTCATTGTTTCCAAAGACTTTGCTAATCTGTTGATCCTTTTGGCCTTTTTGAAACTAGTAATGCTTGAACTTGTGTCTTCAGAAAGTATTCCACAATAACTTCATCTTTTCCTAAATCTTAACTAGGAGCCCATCATTTTCTTCTCAAACATTTTATCTCAGGACTTCTTTATACTCTTAAAAACTATTGAGGACTCCAAAGAACCTTTGTTTATGTATGCTCTATCTATTGATATTTACCGAATTAGAAATCAAATTATGAAACACAGGCATTCATTCCATTAGCCATTAACAGTAACAGTAACATAATCGTATGGCATTGTAGATTCTGGAAAACTCCATAGTACAGTCATGAGAGAATGAAAGAAGTCAGTCGACCTCTTAATATTGTTATGAATGCAATTTTGACTTCACAGACTCCCTGAAAGGGTCTCAGGGACCCCTAGGGATCCTTGAACCAATTTTAAGAAATACTGCTTTATATAAAGCTTAAATTTTATTTTCTTAAGGGTATTAAAGTTTATGTACCACTCTCTATATACTCAGCAAATCTTTTTCTTTTTCTTTTTTTTGGCGAGGAAGACCAGCCCTGAGCTAACATCCATTGCTAATCTTCCTCTTTTTGCTGAGGAAGACTAGCGCTGGGCTAACATCCGTGCCCATTCCTCTACTTGATGTGGGACACCGCCATGGCGTAGTAGATGAGCAGTGCGTCCGCGGGCACCCGGGATCCGAACCTGCGAACCCCGGGCGGCCAAGCGCAAACTAAACTGCTGCGCCACCGGGCAGCCCCATATACTCAGCAAATCTTTGAGATCTATTTGATATTTGATTTTCAGGTGGTAGTCTTCAGTAACTTGAGGTTTTTCACAAATTATGTCAGTGAGTATATTCAGTGCTTTCTCTATATTCAACACTGTCCCGGCACAGGGAACACAGAGTAAGTGAAAGCAAGGAATTGAGTGTGTTTCATTTGACTTCGAGTTTTCACTATGTACTTCCATTGACAATTATACTTCCATTGTTAAAAATATCAGTTGAGGGCCGCCCGGTGGCACAGCGGTTTAGTCCGCGCTTGGCAGCCCGGGGTTCACGGGTTCGGATCCCGGGTGCCCACCGACGCACTGCTTGTCAGCCATGCTGTGGTGGCGTCCCATAAAGAGTGGAGGAAGACGGGCACGGATGTTAGCCCAGGGCCAGTCTTCCTCAGCAAAAAAAGAGGAAGATTGGCGATGGATGTTAGCTCAGGGCTGGTCTTCCTCACACACATAAAAATATATATATATGTCAATTGAGGTCCAGTTCTGGGTCTTTCTCTGAGACCTTTTGCTTTTTACTTTTACTGGTTTTTATGTCTTTAAATTTCTTTGAAAGAAGCCACGTTGCTCTCCCCCAATATATGTAGTTGTATTCAGTTTCCTTTCTCCCCTTCCAGTTAATTTATCCAGTCTTTCCCAGTTAAAAAAAATTTTTTTAAATCAAGTTTGTATTTTTTGCTTGAATTTCCTGTCAGTATTATGCAAATTAAGGGAAAGTGTTGAGATTTTCATTCTTCTAAACAGAGTGCCTGATCATTAGTAGATATACTTAATTTACTTGATTGGATCCCAATAGCATTTATACTTTTGCTTTGGCCTTCAGTTGGATATATATTGGTCCTTAGCAGGCAGTATGCTTCTTAGGGTAGGTGATGTTTAAAAGCAAACAGAACCTTATACTTGGGTACATACATGCTGGTTGGTGATCTTCTAATGATCTTCAAAAATAATTTTTATCAGCTATTCCTTGAGCGAGAGCGAGCAGCCCAGTTGGCAGAAAGTAAAACAGATGAGTTGATCAAAGATGCTCCCACCACTCAGCATGATAAGAGTGGAGAGTGGCAAGAAACAAGTGGAGAAATACAGTGGGTATCAACTGAAAAGACTGATGGTACAGAAGAGAAACCTAAGAAGGATGAGGACGATGAAGAACTTGACCTCAATAAAGGTATATTTATGTTGAGTGGTGTATTCAAGTTGAAAATAATGGTTTGTTTAGTATTTTTCTCCAAAACATACTTTTAATTCATGTGGTCATAATCTTGCTGTTATTTATGGCCACTCTAGTTCAGTGCAGGCGAGCTTTGATACTTTAGTGCTCATAGGAGTTGTTCTTCTCTGGCTTGCTGGCAGCAAGTGAGTCATGTGTGCAGTGCAGAACGGGTCTGCCTTTCCTTCCTGGGCCAGCCTTTGCTTGTCTGTAAGGAGAAGCAGCTGAGCACTATGGCCCCTAAAGGTTTTCAGAGTTTTGAAATTTTGAGATTCGTTTATTGGCCTCACTTTATAAACCGAGATGTGTTGTCATAAGTGACAGTAATAGTTCTAAAATGGTATGGAGTAGGTGGCCATCTCAGTAAAGAAGGTAATGTCTTCACTAATCAAACAGTTATTATCTAATGTTATCCAGAACTATGATACTTGATTTACTGTTCATCTAAGTTCTGCAAAATAGCCATTTGTAACTTCATGTCACTCAAGTTATGAAATTTAAGTAATATGTTCAACTTTACCCGGCTAGGAAACAAGCCCCAGCAGTGTCTTATCCTGAGCCTAGGCTCTTTCTCTTATGCCTACTGCTCCCCAAATCTAGTGTCATTAATTCTGATACAGTAAGAAATCTCTGTTCCATTTTCTCAGTTACTAAGTTTTGATGTTTCCTTTGGCATAATATATTTGGTTGCTTAGTATTCTTTTTTAATAACAGCTTTATTAGGATAAGTTTTAGCTTGCAAGGGCTGCCATAGCAGAGTACCATGGACTGAGTGGCTTAAATGACAGAAGTTATTTCCTCACACTTCTGACATCCAACTCAAGATGTCAGCAGGGTTGGTCTCTTCTGAAGCCTCTGTCCTTGGCTTGTAGATGGGCACTTCTCCCTATGTCTTCACATGTTCTTCCCTCTGTGTGTGTCTTTGTTCTAATCTCTTCTTCTTATGAGGACAGCAGTCCTATTAGATTAAGGCCCTCCCTGATGACCTCATTTAAACTAACTGCCTCTTCACTTAAACATCCTATCTCCAAGTGCAGTTATACCCTGAAGTATTGGAGGTTAGGAGCTCAACATGTGAATTTGGGGCTGGGGGACACAGTTCACCCCATAACAAGAAAAATTCACCCTTTTGAAGTTAATGATTGAATAGTCATTATATTTACAAGATGGTGCAACCATCACCACTATCTGATTTCAGAATATTTTCATCAGCCCGAAAATAAAAGCCATACTCATTAGCAGCCATCACTCCCTGTTCTCCCCTCCCCTAGCTACTGGCAACCACTAATCTACTGTTCTGGACATTTCATATAAATGGAATAGTATGTAATACAATATATGGCCCTTGGTGACTGGCTTCCATCACTTAGCCTAATGTTTTCAAGGTTCATCCATGTTATAGCATGTATTAGTACTTAATTCCTTTTTATAGCTGAATAATATTCCATTGTGTATATATGTCACATTTTGTTTATCTAGTCATTAGTTGATGGACATTGGTTTGTGTCTACCTTTGGCTGTTACTAATGCTGCTGTGGACATTCATGTACAAGTTTTTGTGTGAACATATATTTTCAGTTCTCTTGGGTACATACACAAGAGTGGAATTGCTGGATTATTTAACTCTATTAACTCATTTGTTAACTCATTTTAAGGAACTATCAAACTGTTTTCCAAAGTGGCTGCACCATTTTACATTCCTACCAGCAGCGTATAAGGATTCCAGTTCTCCACATCCTTACAAACACCTAGTGGGTGTGGATATGTCACTTGATTTGCAGTTCCCTCATGAATAAATGGTTTTGAGCATCTTTTCACATGCTTATTTTCCATTTACATGTCTTCTTTGGAGAAATGTCCATTCAAATCCTTCGCCCATATTTTAAGTTTGGTTGCCTTTCTGTTGAGTTGTAAGAATTCTTTTTATGTCTAGATACTTGACCCTTATTAGGTACATGATTTGTAGATATATTCTGTAGGTTGTCTTTTCACTTCCTTGATGGTGTCTCTTGAAACACAAAAGTTTTAAGTTTGGTGAAGTCCAACTTATCTATTTTTTATTTTGTCACTTGTGTTTTTGGTGTTGTATCTAAGAAACCATTTCCTAACCCAAGGTCACAAAGATTTAGTCCTGTGTTTTCTTCTAAGAGTTTTATGGTTTTAGCTTGTACTTTAAGGTTTCCATTTGAGTTATTTTTTGTTATTTTGTGTGGATAACCCATTTTTCTAGCACCGTTTATTGATACTTAGCAGTTTTGAACAAAAGATAACCAACAGAGTTATTGGTTTCCTGGGTTTTTTATTTTTTGATACACTGTGACAGTTTTTTGTTTAAATATTCTCAGCCCTTCAGCATGCTGGCAAACACATGGAGGATTGCATCGTGGCCTCATACACAGCACTACTTCTCGGGTGTCTCTGCCAGGAGAGTCCAGTAAGTAATAGTTTAGTGTTGTTTTGTGTGTCTTTAAAAGATCCCATTGTGACAACTTCATACCATTACCTGATTAACTTATTTATTAATTTTTCCCCTCATGTTAAAAACTTTCAAATATGTGGTGAACTTTTAAAGGTACATTCCAAAGTTAAGAGTACATTGGGTTTAATGAGCAAGTTCTTAATTGATGGATGAATCGATTCACATGCCTTTGGTTGAAGTAAAAGAGCATAATATAAAACCTGCACTCAGCTGGCTTCAGATGGAAAAGTCTAGCTTGAATAAGGTAGACTCAGATAATTTCTGTCTTTAAATTCTACTGTTCTCTGCATGTTGTTTTGTCCTTTGCTAGCTCTCCTTGTGGCCCTGCGCTGGCTGTAGCTACGTGTCTCATCTAGTTAAATCATGTCCAGAAGAAGAAGGTGGCTTCTTTCTGTCTGTTTCTTTTTAAGAGCAATGTTTTTTTTTCCTAGGACCCCTCCACACCCACTGCACCAAGTAGACTTCCCCTCATCTTGGCCAGCATTGGCTCACATGTTTTTGTTTGAACCACCCACTGTCCAGGAAAGTGGGATTACTATTTAGATCATTGTGATTTAACTATGAGAGAATTATGAGAGTCCAGACAATTGGGCTGAGTCAGCACGGAAGTGGCTGGTTCTGGCTGTTGGGACAGTCTGCTTTCAAATGGGGGACATGTGGATTTCTTTTTAAGGGAAAGGTCCCGTGGAAATGCCAAATTTTAAAATGAAAGGGAGAGTTCTTTTCTGAGGAGCAAGGGCATTCAGGAGGTCTGTTATATTGTGGGAGGGTGAGCCTCTCTTCTGAGGCTGGAGGATTGAAAGAAAAGAGCATAATGATACCAGGAAGGGCTTCATTAGGAGAGGTACTCCCACCGTGGGTCTGTCCACCCACCCACAATTCCACATTTTTGCCATCAAGTTTTCTGTATTGCCTTTTTTTTTCCTTGTGTATCCATTTGTCTTAAGTCCTGTGTATTTTTCCGAATCTTTCTTGTCCATCTCTTCCATATTTATATTTTAGTCAAGCTCTTATCTAAATGCACACTAGCCTTCTCCATTGTGGCCCTTGCTGGCACCACTGCTTTCAGGATCAAGACCAAAGTGCTCATCATTGCTCTGTAGGCCCTGCAAGATCTTTATGCCCTTTCCTAGAATCTCTTCAGCTCACCCCTCTTCCTTATCTCCTTGAAATCCAGAGATTTTAAGGGCAAATGAGAAACATATCAATCAAAAGGAAGGAGGAAAAGGCGAGTCTCAAAAAAACTAATGGGCATACTATTTAAATTTAAAAATTTTTAGGTAATTCTATTTTGCAGATACCCTAGTTTCGGTCATGTTCTTTCTTAAATAATGGTTCTTGAAATTAACTTGTGTCATTACCACGTGTGATGTATTTTGGGCCATCTTTCCCATGTTAATAAAATCCGATTTGTCTATATCTTTCTCGTCTCTAAAGAGATCATAAGATCCTTAAGTTGTGGGCAATGTTATGAATTCATAGAGCCCCAGATGTCTTTGTTGCCTTGGGGATCATTATGATTAACCCAAAAAAGCTCGCCGATACCACAAAATGTAAAGGAAATTGGTTCCCCTAATATGTAAGTGGAAGAGAGACAAGAAAGCAGGTGGTTGTGTACAGTAAATGCTGCTTTATGGTGAAGGACCAGCATGCTTAGGAAGCCCAGGAGACACTGGTATTTTCCATTGCCCACCAGGCATGCAGAGCATTGCAGTGGTCAATCTGTGGTCTTTCTGTCCTTCCTGCTCTCTTGAGTCTCTCCATTCCTGAAATCTTGCACACTGCCACCATAGCTAATTTCCTTAAGAACACATCTGATCACATAGCTTTTCTCTCACCAGTCTTTCTTGGCCCATCATCACCTAGGGGATGATGATTTTGTTTACTGCTGCAAGACCCCAAACTTAAAACTACTCCAGTTTCTAAATCTAAACTCCTTGAGTACTTTCTAAATTTCCCAAATGGGCATGCTGTTTCACACCTTTTCTTTTTGTACCTGCTGCTCTCTGTTTAAAAATAAATGCTGCGACAATCCCTCCCATGCACCAGCCACAGTATGTTGCATTCTGTAGTGTGTTGATAGAAAAGGATTTAATTTGGATTATTGAGGAGCTTTCACTCAAAACCTAGGATCTAATCACTTATTCTGTATTACAGAAGTGCACTTTTCTATTGAGCAGTGTTCATAGACACCATAGCCACTACTCTTCCCACCACTGTGCTATCCTGCGTCTTTCCTAGAAATCTGTTAAAGACATTCTTAAATCCAGCTTTCCTTTAACTCTGGAGTCACCATAGCCATTACCCTTATAACATATTCTCCACTTCAGTAGTACCCTGACAGTAATGAAAACAGAGGGGACTGGTAGCAGATTTCCTAAAAGAGTAATATGTAGTCTCGCCAACATCATTTCTTTTGTGCTTTTTTGTTATAGGTGAACCTTCTTAGAAGAGCTTTTCCTTTTATTCCTTATGAACCGTTAAAGCATTTTTAAAAATATATTGAAGTAGAACAGTTTTTTAAGCAGGTCATCTATTTTCCTTGTACCAGATTAGTTTATATATAGTTTGCTTGCTTCTTGCTAACAATGAAGGGAAACACCTTAATCTCCTCTTCTGGCATTGCTGACATTCTCCTTCTCGTAGATGATACTAGATTATCTTTGGGAAGATCTGGTTAAATCCTAGCCTATGTAGGAACATGAGAAATTTTCTTTGATCTTTTTCTTTTTATTCCGTATATCAAATAAAATTAATAAAATTTTAAATCTACCCTCCTTCCTCTTCCTCTCCTAACACACACCCCCGCCCCAATGTGTGTGCATGCACACACACGCACCCACCCACCAGTGCATTTTGTTATTTCAAGCACTTTTCTATGCATTTACAAAAGCATATATGCACACAAATGTTTGTAGCCTTTGCCACTTTACCTTTTTTCTTTCTTGCTGAGAATGGGATGGGTTTTGGAATGGACACACACACTCAGAGTTGAGGAGTGCGGAAAAGGAAATTGCCTATTAACCAAGGAGTTCAAGGACCCTGTAGAAGTTTGAAACAGGATGTGTACCAAAACCAACAACACAGTGCAAGGTGCAAGCTCGGGTTTTCTGCCGCCTGACCAGGTATTTCTTTGATCTGTTTCCACAGATCAATGTGACCACTGTGCGGGAGTATCTGCCAGAAGGGGACTTTTCAATAATGACAGAGATGCTCAAAAAATTCCTGAGCTTCATGAATCTTACTGTAAGTAGCATCTTTTGCAGCTTCTGTAGTTTTAAATATAAGTATGCTACATTAATGACAGGAGAAATAAAAATACTGTGGCCATAGTGAGTAGAAGCAAAAAGGGATTCTCTTTTAATAATTGTGTTCTATTTCCTTAAGGTAAGTGTTAATTATTATGGCCAAATATATTGATATTATATTATCAAAGCCACAAGTTAATCTCAGTGTGTTTTGATTCATAGTATTCAGTTTAGTAAAGCTAAAGAATTTAAGCTTTAATAATTTTTAGCATTTGTTAAATATTAACTGTTAACTTCCTCTCCACCCTCCCCCCTTTCAGTGTGCTGTCGGAACCACAGGCCAGAAATCTATCTCGAGAGTGATTGAATACTTGGAACATTGCTAGCTGCTTTACCTTTGCTTCAGGTGCTCGGTAATGCTGGAGCTATTCTTAGACAAAGGAAGAAGTCCTTGAAGATATACCAAGAACATTCATCAGTATCATTCATGTTTGGATTTTTAAGGCCACCTGATTTCTTCGTCATGCATTCTGCATTTGCTAAAAGACAGTTACTACATCAATCTGCAACTATCAAAAATGAGGGAAAAGGTTCAGGCTGTTAACAATTCCATGCAGTATTTAAGTACACTTACTTTGGCAGAGTTTATTCTCTCCCCTTGTTCTCTTGCTTTATTCTGGGCAAGTTTTAAGGGGAAAATTTGTGCTGCTGTTAGTGCAACTGCTGTGTATGTTGAGCCACTGTTGTCATGCCAGCCAGGTGCAAAGGCAGCTTAGCTACTGAGGTATTGAATGTTCTGAGGACATTCTAGACAACAGCTTAGTTCCTTTTTCAGGCTCATTGGCTTTTGCTTTTTTGTTGAATGATTCCAATCGTAAATAAAGCTTTTAATAATTTTGTGAATTTTTTTTGTTGTTGTTCCCTGAACTACTGTCTATATTTAAAATCGGAATCCAAAGACACAAGGGATTAATAGTATATTTTTTTATTCTTGATTTGGTTTGGGTTGTCAAACTATTTTTCACTTTTGAGACCATGACCATATTCCTTATCATACCATAATAAGTCATAGCTAAAGAGACAAGAAAACAAATAACAATTCGAGGGAATATTATATAAGATGATGTGCCCTGTTAAAGGATGAAGGAAAGTAGACAAACCCAGGGTAGTTTACGCTTAATGCTAGGAGAGGCTCTTGAAACATTACTAAGTTTTGAGGGAGGACTCTCTAGATATATTTTCTAATGTTCAGTACAATAAATATGAGGAAGCTAAGACACCAATGTGGAATTCATGTTTCCAGATAACGTGTATATTCTTCTATAGAGTGACAGGATCAAATGCATAAACACAAAGCCTTAAATTGCTGGTTTAGAGAAGATCCTTTTTTTCATTCAGATTCTTAGTTCATAGAACAGTATGTTGTTTGGAAAACAGTCATGGAACACACAAAACACATTTTATATATTTAATTTCACAACATTGCAAATTTTTCATCTTTTAATTATTGTTCAGATCACTGGTTATACATTTTTTTCCATTGATTGGGCCTGAATACATTACAGGCTTTCCAGAGATCTGTTTCATTAATACTTTTAAATACCTTTCCGATAGTTGTATCATGTTTCTTCATTGGATTTGTAAAACTTGAAGCCATAAAAATATTAGTTTGGTGTGTATTGGGGAAAATAGCTAAAAGTCTAATTTTTACCCATTTAGACTTTGTTATTTCCTTGTATAAAGTGACAAATCGGGGCTCTTGTATCAGTGCCAGCTGTAATGTTTTTTAATGCAGTGGCTGCCTTCTAGTGTCTTCCTATTTTTGATAATGCAGATTGTTGGGAAATCTATAAGGAAGTAACTGATTCCAGGCAAATTGTTTTCTTCTTCCTCCTACCCACCCCAACCCCCACCCATCACCTTTTAAGAGCATAGTATGCCAGTGTAACTTGGGAAAGATTGAGGTTGTATTGCCCTGAGTACAAAAGCTAGCTTAGCAAACTATTTGAAAAGCGTATCAGTAAATGATATTCATAAAATTGAATTAGATATATTTTAATTATTTTAAAATACATTGATATTTATTAATCATTGGATTTAGGAAAAGAAACCGATTTTTGGTAAAACTGACTTGTGGCAGATGGTAAGGAATATTATAAAACATTTGGATGAGAACAATCAGGGCGAACTACATTTTTCTGTTACACTGGTAGTCATTTGAGAATTGATTTACCTCAGTGTTTAACAGTTTTGTTTTGTTTTGTTTTTTAAATAACTAATTGTCAAGCACTGATAGAGATGCAGATTTTGGTGGGGGGTGGTGGGGGAGAAATCACCTCACCAACTGCAGTGCATTTGTGTGTTTTTAACCCTCAGAGAACTCTGCATTTTAGGGTACTTGAGGCTGACTTGCAAATTAACTAAAGTTTTAAAGTAACCTTTTTTTCCATTGTAAATATTTCTGTAAATACTACCAATTGGAAATTAGAACAGTAGAGTACTTTTCTGAATCCAATCCTATTTTTATTTTATACAGTATTTCTCAGCTGTGATCTTTGGAGCAAAAGCCAACGGCAGGAAAAAAATAGTTTGTACCAGTTTCATGAAGTATGTCTTTGGGTTTTTGTAAATAATTTTAACTCAAATAAAATTGCTACTTTCAATACACATGTTGTCTTTAACATAAATCTATTGAGCTATTTTGTAGGAAGAAGTCTCATAAATTTGATATAGCCAACTAAGGGGAAACATGATGTGTCATTTAAGTGAATTTCACACTTTCAACATACATGTAAAAATTTTACCAATTTTTGCTAAACATTATGTGCTTCTCCATGTTTTTAATGATACTCATCTGAATATAATGTCGACTCTCACAGCTCCGGTCCGTCAGGGATGGTGGTCTGGTTGTGTAGTTATGCCCTTGGTGTGTTTAAGTTACTTCAGTCTTTTTGCCCCTCTGACTATCACCCAAGACTTCTTTGCTTTTGAGTTTTTACAGCTGCTTTTTGTAGGTTTTCAGTTTAGTTCTTGGTTGTCAGCCTTTTAGTTGCCTACATTTACTGCAAGTGGATTCCTTGACTTCTCATCACTGTTTTTAATCACAAAACTAGATTGAAGGACCTCTCCTGGGAGTTCTCATCGATTTTCCCCTCTTACACACATAGACGATGTATACACCTGCAGGCTGTGGATATGGAAAGACCTAAATCACATGCATAAAATTCAAATACTAGTGCTGGTTTGTTTTATTGACTTTGAGCAAATTCTTGAACTAAGTTTTATCCTGTTTACTCAACTAGAAAATGGGATAGTACTTACCTCAGGGTTGTGCAGATTAAATAAGAGAGTGCTTGTGAAGCGTTAGCACAGTGTTCCAAACTTAGGTCTTGGTAAGTGGTAGCTTTTACCAGACAATTCTGTTTTCACTCTGGTGGGAAATTAAAATGTTCTAAACAACTACTGTGACTGTTTAAGACACCTGGGATAATGCCTTATTTTACCAGTGAGGTCCTTAGGTTTGGGTTACTTTTAACAGAAAATCTCTTAAAATTGTTTTTTCCAAAATTGGTATTGTTTATATCTTGGTAGTGAATAATAAAGCAGGGGGGAAATGGAACAAACTTCAGTGATCATTAAAACATATCCCTCAGGTTTTTTTCTTACATTAGAAGGAAAGACTGGAAGAGGTTTGCACAATTCACTCTCAGTTAATGGTCATCTGATATTGGATGCATAGATTAATAACCTTGGAGAAAGTCTTCTTTAAACTGAACAAAGAATTTGAATAAATGCTATCGAGTGTTT
The DNA here is from genome assembly GCA_031878705.1 of Tapirus indicus. NCBI lineage: Eukaryota > Metazoa > Chordata > Mammalia > Perissodactyla > Tapiridae > Tapirus > Tapirus indicus. The sequence continues at coordinate 82,544,862 of CM062921.1, forward strand.
TGGTCAAACCTCTATTTCCTTGGCTTCTGTGTTTGCAATTTGAATACTCCAAAGGCCATGTATCAGCGTAAGGAGCAAAAAAAGAAAACCATATCTGTATACTACCTAGTTTTTACTTATCTAAAAGGACCTGTCTGCTATCCAGAGTTGTATTAACAGAGGGTATGGGTTAAATGGTAAATGTTGCAAGGTTCATAAATCTTAAAGTAATATAATACTTAGTAGATTGTAATAAATTAAAGACGCATGTTATAATGCCTAGAGCATCCAGTGAAAAATAATGCAAAGAAATACAGCTAGAGCTGCTTACAAGAATCAAAATGGAACACTGAAAAAAATTTGATTAACCAAAAGAAGGTGGGGAAAGAATAACAGTAACAAGAAGCCAATGAGAAAAATAAAAAACAAATAGCAAGAACAAATAGGTGTAAGTAAAAAGCAAAGAATGCTTTCCTCCTAAGGCAGAAGTAAGCCAAGGATGTCTACTAAATCTAACAATACTAATAATTATATTAAATGTAAGTATACCAGATACTCCAATTAAAACAGATTGTCACACTGACAGACACACACTAAATACAAATAGTTTGAAAGAAGAAGGATGGGAAAAGATATACCATGCAAGCATTAATCATAGGAAAGTTAGAGTGACTAATATCAGACAAAATAGACTTTTAAGACAAAAGAATATTGAACAGGTCTACAAAGAAGCATAATGATTAGGGGAAGGGAAAAATAGTAAGAAATAACAGTCATGTCTATACACCTAGTAGTACAACTTTCAAATACAGCAAAAACTGAAAGGTAGAAGTACACAAAGTCAAAATCATAGTTTGGTATTTTAATGCACCTCAAGAATTGATTGATAGGATATATTTTCTTAAATCAGGAAGAGAAGATCTGAATGACAGTTATCAACTACCTTGACCTCACTGACACTTATGGGACACTACACCCAACAATTTTTGAAACACACATGAAACTGTCCAAGATAGACCACATGATGGGTCATACATAAAACAAGTCTCGGTGAATTTCAGATGATTGAAGCCTTGACCACAAGGAATTATATCAGAAGATGACACAGTACATTATCTAGAAAATATTTGTTAATTAAATACATTTCCAAATAACCTATGGGTCAAATAAAATCACAAGGAAATTAGAAAATATGTTGAACTGAATGACAATGAAAATACAAATATAAAAATTTGTGAGGTGCAGCTAAAGCAGTGCTTAGAGGAAAATTAGCTTTAAACGCTTAGGAAGAAGGCGTAAAATCAACTATCTTAATTTCTACCTGAAGAAGCTAGAAAAAGATGAGCAATTAGTCCCAAGTAAATTGAAGGAAAGAAAAATAAGAGCAGAAATCAATAAAATAAAAAAGACAAGCCAAAGAGAAATTTTACCAAAGCCAAATTTGGTTCTTTGAAAAGTTAATAAAATTGATAAACACTTGGCAAGACTAATTAAGAGAAGTTACAAATTACCCATGTCAGGAATGAAAGATGGAATATCACTATAGATGTTAAAAGGATAATATAATATTATGAACATCTTAAGCCAATAGGTTTTACAACTTAGGTGAAATGAACAGATTCCTTGGAAAAACAAAACTTACCAAGACTGACGGAAGAAATAGGAAACCTGATATGCCCTATATCTATAAAAAGCTATTTATATTTTAAAATCTTCCTACAAATAAATGTCCTGTCCCAGAAGATCACTGGTGCACTATAAAACATTTAAAGAAGAATTAATATCAATCTTAAATAGACTTATTGAGAAAGCAGAGAAGGGACTACTCAAATCACTGTATGAGGCTTACCCATATATTCCCAATACCAAAGACAGATAAAGGAAAAACTAAAAAGCAACTACAGACCAACATTTCATGAACATAGATGCAAAATCTTTAACAAAATATTAGAAAATAAATCCATTAATATATAAAAAGCATAATACATCACAACCAAGTGGGGTTCATCAAAGGAGTACAAAGGTTGGTTTAACATTCAAAAATCAAGACAATAGACTATTAACAAAATAAAGTACTAAAATCATATGATCATCTCAGATGGAGTAAAATTATTTGACAAAATGCAACACCCCTTCATAATTTAAAACCCAAACTCTCAGCAAACTGGAAATAGCTGGGAACTACCTTTATCAGATAGAGCATATATGAAAAGTGAGATAATATAATGTATAATACTTTTCTCCTAAGATCAGGAACAAGGCAGAGATGTCCAAATTTCAACGCTTGTACTCTTTTTTGTTTTTTCCCTCTAAAGTAGAATTGACAGGGTGACCTAAAATTTACTGGAAATGCAAAGGACGTAAAGCAGTCAAAATAATCTTGAAGAATGACAAAGCTGGAGGACACACACTATTGAAGTTTCACTAGAAAATTACAGTAACCAAACTGTGATATTAATGTAAGGAAAAATAGATTAGTACAATACAGGGAGAGTCTAGAAATAGACCTTTACGTATACGGTAAACTGATTTTTGGCAGACACCAAAGCAATCTAATGTAGAAAGTAGTCTTTTGTTTTTGTTTTTTTTGCTGAGGAAGATTTGCCTTGAGCTCACATCTGTTACCAATCCTCCTCCTTTTAGTTTAGGAAGATTCACCCTGAGCTAACATCTGTGCCAATCTTCCTCTATTTTGTATGGGGTCACTCCTACAGCATGGCTGTCCATGAATGGTTTAGGTCTGCACCTGGGATCCAAAGCCCAGGCTACTGGAGTGGAGCCCACCAAACAATCACTAGGCCTTGGGGCCGGCCTGAAAGGAAAGTATTTTTAACAAATGGTTCTGAAACACCTGGATATCCATTTAAAAACAAATCTTGACCCCTACTTCACGCCAAAGGAAAAATTAATTCCAGATGAGTTAATATATCTAAATGTAAAAGCTAAAACTATAAAGCTTTTAGAAGAAAGCATGAGAGAACATCGTCATGATTTGGGGATTGACAAAACTTTTTTAGATGAGATACAGAAATCAATAACCATTAAAGAAAAAATTGATTAATTAGACTTTATTTAAATCAAAAACTTCTGTTCATCAAAAGACACCATTAAGAAAATGAAAAAGCAAGTCTGAAACTGGGAGAAAATATTCACAAATCATATGCTTGACAAAGGACTTGTATTCAGAATATATAAATAACTACAACTCAAAAAGCAAACAATCCAATTTTAAAATCGACAAAAGTCTTCAATAGGTACTTCACAAAAGATGACATGAATAACTAACTAATAAACACATGAAAAAGTGCTCAAAATCATTATCATTATGGAAATGCAATTTAAATCACAAGATACTACTCTATATTCAGGAGAACGATCAGAATCCAAAAGATGATAATACTAAATGTTGGCACAAATGAGCAATTGGAACTTTGTTAATGTTGTTGGTGGAAATGTAAAATCATAACACCATTTTGCAAAAGTTTTGGCAATTCCTTGTAAAATTAAAGATACACCTGTCCCTCAACCCAGCATTTCCATTTTGTCCAAAAGAAAACATTCAACAGAAAAACTTGTGGGAAAATGTTCACAGCCATTTTATTAACAATAGCCAAACACTGGAAACAACCCAAATATCCATCAATAGGCAGTGGATAAGCAAAGCATGATATATTTATGCAATAAAATAGTACTTAGCAATAAAGAGGAATGAACTACTCTCTCAACCAACGTGGATAAATCTCATATTCATAATGCTGAGTGAAAGAAGCTGAATACAAAAGCATACATATAACATGAATCAATTGACACAAAATCGTAGAACAGGCAAAACTAGTCTAAAGTGAAAACATTCCCAACAACTCATTTAGAAGACAATAACAAAAAGTTAAATGAAAAATTCTTTATGTTTAGAAATTTTAAAACACACCTCTAGATAACTCATGGGTTAAAGAAATTATAGTGGAAATTTTTAAAAAATCAGAACTACATAATAACAAAAATAAAATGTATCAAAATTCATGGGATGCAGCAAAACAGTACCTAAGGAGAAATGTTTAATCTTAAATGTTTATATTTTGAAAAACAGAGTGGCTGAAAATTCTAAAATACAAACTCTCCATTTTAAAGATAGAACAAGAGCAATAGAATAAAACTTTGATAAACAGAAAGAAGGTAATAGAAATTTTAAAAATTGCCCCAAAATTGAATCTTTGAAAAGGGTAACCTAACTTGAGGGACACTGACCAAGAAGGAAGAAATGAAGTACAAATTTAAAAATTAAGTATAAAAATACATAAGTACAGAGACAGAAATTAAAAAGACATTGACTACTCAATAAATATATGCTAATGAATTTGATAAATGAACAAATTACTAGAAAAATAAAGTGAACAAAAACTGACACAAAAAGAAGTGGAAAGCAAAAGAGTTTTATAACTTGTAAAGAAATTGAATCAGCATTTTAAAAAATTTCCATAACACATATAACACAAAGTTCACGGTTTTGAAAGTTATTTCCACCAAATTTTCAAGAAATAAGCAATTCCAATCTTATACAAATTCTCCTGGAGTATTGTAAGAGAGGGAACTCTCCTAAATCATCAAGGAAGTCTATGTAACATTAATAACAAAATAAGACAAAGATGAAAAGGAAAATTGTGGGGTTATCCTACTTATAACTATAGACACCAAATTCCTTTAAAATATGTTAGCAAATTCAGTTGAGCAACTTATAGAAAGACAATACAACATGTCCAAGTTGGATTTATCACAGGAATGCAATGGTAAATTAATATCAGAAAAATCAGTAACTGTAACTCACTACATTAATAAAGGAAGAAAACCACGGGATCTTCTCAGTGGATTACGAAAAGCACTTAGTTAAATTCAAATAATATTCAAAGATAAATATTCAAAATAAAATAAATTGAAAGACTAGCCGAAAGAAATATTTTATTTGAAGATTTGATATCAACAAAACAAATTTAAAAATATTCAAGAAAAAAGTCTTTTAGCAAAATAGGACTAGAAAAGAACTTCCCTGAAACAATTGAAGGTATCTAGTAAAAACCTACAGAAATTCATCTCAATAGTAAATTCCTAGATGTATTTGCTTTAAAGTTAGAAACAGAACAAGGATTTCCAGTATTAGTACTTGTCTTTAACATTATATTAGAGGTCCTAGCTAGTGTGACAAGACGAGACAAATAATTATGGACATAAAAGTTTGGAAGGAATAAACAAAGCCTGAAACCATTTGCAGATGATATGATTATCTACAAACAAAATGCAAATAAATCCATAGAAGATTTGTTGGAAATAAAAAGATGGTTTAGCAATATGGTAGATATAAATTCAAAAAACAAACAGCCAAATAAGAGTTCAGACCAACCATCCTGCTGAAGACAATTAAAATGCTGGAAAAAATTTTTTTAACCTTTTTTAAGAAGCATTGAAAAGCTAACAGGATATTGAGATATTACTTGGCCTAACTGAGAGAAGGTGAGAAGCAAGAATCCAGCATTCACAATCAATTCTGGCCTGTGGGATTTGCTAGTCCAGAAGAAGTAACAGTGACACTTTAAGGCAAAAAGTATCACGAATCATAAACGTTATATTGTCATTTCCTAATGATAAAATAGTCAATTTGCCAGGAAGATTAAAAAAATTGTTTTCACTTAAGTAATATGACTTTAAAATACATAAAGCAATGATTTCTAGAATTCTAATGATAAATAAATTGATACGCTGGACCTTATCAAAATTAAGAACTTCCATCCTTAGAAGAACACTGCTTAGAGAATGAACACACAAGCCACAGACTGGGAGAAAATATTTGCAAATCTCCTATCAGATAAAGGACTTGTATCCAGAGTATGTAAAGAACTCTCAAAACTCAATCATAAGAAAACAAACAACTCAGTAGCAAATGGGCAAAAGATTTCAACACTTCACCAAAGTAAACTAAATACACATGTCAGTGATTGTCTGGATTTGTAGGGGATGGGAACAGTGTGGGAATGACAGGAGGGAGTGATTCCAAAGGGGCATGGAAAACTTGGGGGGGTGATATATATGCTCATTATCTTGATTGTGGTGATGCTTTCATGGGTAATACGTCAAAATTTATCAAATTGTACACGTTTATATATATGTAGTTTATTGTATGTCAATTATACCTCAAATAATCTATTAAAAATAACAAACCTGCCTATAAAGAAAACACTAGGCCCATTACCTTCACTGGTGACTTTTCCAGCATTTAATGAAGAAATGACAGTCTAACACAAACTCTTTAAGGGAATAGAAAAAAAGGAAACACTTCCCAACCAACCCATTTTATGGGATTAGTTTGTCCATGATATCAAAACCTGACAAGGACATTATAAGAAATAAAAATTATAGGGGCTGCCCAGTGGCGCAGCAGTTAAGTTCATGCTTGGCAGCCCAGGGTTCGCGAGTTCGGATCCCGGGCGCCCGCTGACGCACTGCCTGTCAGCCATTCCGTGGCGGCGTCCCATATAAAGTGGAGGAAGATGGGCACGATGTTAGCCCAGGGCCAGTCTTCCTCAGCAAAAAGAGGAGGATTGGCAACGGATGTTAGCTCAGGGCTGGTCTTCCCCACAAAAAAAAAAAAAAAGAAAGAAAGAAAAATTATAATCCAATATTCCATGATTTAGATACAAAATGGTAAATAAAATATTAGTGGTCAATTTTAGCAATATATAAATATGTTAATACCTCACAACCAAGTTGAATTTATATTAGGACAAAAACCAAGCAGGGTGTATGTACCAAAGCTTGTTGAGTACCCCTGATCTCAATTTGTGGGCCTCTTCTCTATCCTCCCTCCCTCCTTGGTGGTCTTATCCAAACTCATGGCTTTGAATATCATCCATGTGTTGATGACTCTCAAATTGATACCTTCAATCCTAACCGTTCCCTGAACTTATATATCCAGCTGCCTACTCACCCTTTCCCCTTGGACGTCTAATAGACATTGCCTACCCAGTATGTGCCTACCTAATATGGATCCCTCCAACCTGTCCTTGTCCCATCAGGCTCTCACATGTCATTTTCTTTCACTGATTTCCTGTACTCCAAACTTGGAGTGACTTTGACTCTCTCCATCTCCCTTTACTTTGAATTCACCCATCATCCTCTCATCTCCATCTTCAAATATGCCCAGAACCCAACTACTTCTCACCTCTTCTCATTGCCAGGTATTATATTTATATTATTTATCTGTTTATCATCTCTCTGCCCCACTAGCTTGCAAGCTTCATGAAGGCAGGGCCTTGTCTCTTTCATTACTACTAAATTCCAGCACCAGGAACAGTGCCTGACACATAGCAGGCATTCAATCAATATTTTTACAATCAATGACCTACAGTAGTTTTCACACATCACAAAAACTTCAAAGATTGATATCATCAATTTTGTAAGGATGTAGGGCCACAGGTGCACATCCATATCCTGTGAGTGTAAATTGTTACAGCCTTTTTAGAGGTCAAATTAATGGTGTCTATTGAAATTTTAAAGATGTTTATCTTCGACCCAGAAATCTTAGTTCTAGCAATCCACTGGAGAAAATACTTGCCTTGTGCACAAAGAGTGAATATGAGTATGAATATGTTCTCTGCAACATCAGAATAGTAGAAGATTGAACTACCTGAATGTCCTCGAGCAGGGGGACTGCTGAACTGTGATACATCCTTCTGGTTGTCCCGACAAGAGCTTGAAGCCTTATTGTTAAGGTGGAAATTTAAGTTGCATAGTAATATGTACAGTGTACCATAATCAGTTAAAGTCTATATTTATATAATATCTATATATGTTTGTGAGTGCATAGATAGAAAAATTCTGGAAAACTATATATCAAACTGATAACAATGATTATTTCTGGGGGAAGATGAGATGAGGGGAGATGTCAAGGCAAACTTTGCTTAATCTGTATTGATTTGGATTTTTAAAAAATGAGAATATATTTATTCATTTCATAAATTTAAAAGGACAGAAAATCAAATGAAGAGACAGAAAACTGGTATTATTGGCATTGCTACTTAGTAGCTGTCTGCAGAGGGTGCTACTTATTGAGCTGTGCCTACATGGTGATCTGGTTACATTCAAGAGCATCCCAGCAAAACTAGTCCCCACACTTAACTAGTTAAACTAGTCCTAATAGTTCAGTGGAAACTTGACCTTTGTGGGAGCAGATTATCATTACTTATTGTCAGTGACAGGTGGTGAATATAATTAACGTGTTATCTGCAACTAAGTGTTCTTGAGGGGTCTGAGCCAGCTCTGATGGCCTAGTGGTTAAAGTTCAGCTCTCACTGCTTTGGTGGCCCGGGTTTGGTTCCTGGTTGTGGAACCACACCATCCGTCTGTCAGTTGCCATGCTGTGGCAGTGGCTCATGTAGAAGAACTAGAATGACTTACAGCTGAGATAAACAATTATGCACTGGGGCTTTGGGGCGGAAAAAAAATAGGAAGATTGGCAACAGATGTCAGCTCAGGGTGACTCTTTCCCTGCAAAAAAAAAAAAAAGTTCTTGAAGGGTTAACACGTAATGCATATTTCAACAAGCATCATTTGAATAGATTAATGCAAAATTGGGAATTGTTCTTAGATCTTTTTACTGAATGTCTTGATCCTCTAAAACTACCCTGGAAGAGTGAATAAGATTGAAAAACAGAATTGATTTCCAAACAGTTTAAGGTATTTAAAGTGTTTTAAAACATCAGGAGCAGGGGTGTAACTCAAAATTACTCTGTGCAAGGATGTGATGAGAATATGACCATCAACTGCTGATAAACAGTCGAGACTTTGGGAGGAAAAGCAGGAGGGTGAGCAGCTGAGCCCAGCCCTCTGCTGGAGAGCTGAGCTGAGGGAGGGGCCACAGGATCATTGCACTTTTAAAGCTGTCCCTTTAGCTTTCAAGCGATACTAATTGATGGCTGAATGAAAGCATATACTTCTCTTAGAATATGAAACATCGGAATTTTTACTGGGGGGATTTTTCTCACAACCACTACAAGGAATTTCTGACAAGCAAAACTTGAGTCAAGCTCTGAAATGGGCATGAACTGAAATGAAGTTATTACCTTTCAGTAAAATTGAACTTTTTACTCCCCTAGTTACAAAACTGTAAAAGTACAAAAAATTCATGATGATTTTTGGGAAGATGCCATGTGAAGTGAATAGTGGCACAAATCCTAAGGTGTGCAACCTTTGGATTGTATTTGGAGAATTTTTCCATCACTGCGACAACTGAGGTGGAAGGACACTGTCATTTCAAGGGTCTAACGTGGTGTAAGTGCTTTCACATGTCTCTTCTCTGATATAACCTCTGCACCGTCCTGAAGAGTGAGGGGTACCTGTATTTCACAGAGAAATAAATCAAGGTTCTGGGAGGTTAGGTTGGTTACCTGAGGTCCCACAAAGGGCAGAATCCGGATTCAAACACAGGTCTGCCTGATTCCAAAGGCAGGCAGGCAGGGTTCCAGCTCCCCAAGCTGTCCTCCTTGGGGTGACCCCTTGTTGCATCCCCTGCGTCTGTAAGTGTCCTTGCATCTTTCCGTTTCATGGGTTTCCCCATGCAGACTGAGTTTGCTGAGGGCAGGAAGCAGGACTTATTCATGTTTGAATGCTCAGGGTCCTGATGAAACTAGCCTAAAATAACTTTTTATTTTTATCCCGACCAATTTCTAAAATAAATTCTGATTTCCTACAGCAAGGAAGAAACCATTTACAGTTCCAAGGAAGAGAGTAATTAGAAGTAGGAGGACTCCAGAAGGGACAGAGTCAAGAAAAATTAAGTTGAGAGGCTACCTCATTGGTTTGAATGTTTTGAGAAGCAATTTACATGTCAGTTGGCAATTTGGGATGAATTAGAAACAGGTACTAAGAAAACAAAGCAAAGTATTAACTTAGAGGTAACAGAAAGTTGCAGAAGAAATGTCTTCATGGGATAGTACATATGGTTCATCTGGGAGTGATGTTTCCATAGCTGTAATAATGAATATTGAATACTAAATATTGATTTCACCAAAACTTGTGATATAGTTCTGCTGGGAGGATAAATATGTGGGGGGGGCGGGACATAGGAGAGGGAAATGCTAGCCTTCTAGGGTAGCCAATCAAAGGAAAAATCAAGAAATAGCAGTATAAGTCGATTGTTTAGAAATATGGAGCTCACAGGTGGAAAAACAGCTGAAGAAGCTGGCAGTGGGGGCTTCTGGGGACCCGGGATCGGGGTGCCTCAGAGGAGAGCCAGGGAACCATTGTTTTTCATTGTGAGCTTTTTCATTATAAAACTTTTGACTTTTTAAGGTATATACACATATTACTTTGGAAGAGATAAAACAAATTATAAAAATAAAGTGAGTGGCAGCTGGGACGGGTTTCAGGGTGGAAACCACATCCTGATTGAACCTTTAGACCATGGAACCGTTTCTGAAGTACTTGAGGGTGAATTCTTGCATGACTGGCCATGTGAAGCATCTAATTTTTGGTGACTAAACTGAAACAATAAAAAATAAACTTTCAGAGTTTCAGTGCTATAGTCAGTACTCCAGCTACATAGCATAATGTGGAAAACAAAACAATACAAATCAAATATTATTTGAGCACATATTGCTACTCGAAATTTTTATGTTTTCTGTTGCTGTTATCCAAGCTGAAAATGAAGCATATTTTCATAAAGAGAGCTCACCTGTACTGTGTAGTGAACAGTCACTATACATATATATATATATATATACACACACACACACACATATATATATATACCCCAGACCCCGCGTAAACCACATCCTGCCTTTAACCTTTAGATCACCAAACAGTTTCCAAAATGGTAAGCACAGATTTCTGCACAATCTACCACGTCCAGCCAGAAATAGTTTAAGTGGACTAATATTAAATACAACATTTATTTTTAGAGTTTTAGGAGTGACATAGCAAAATCACATACAACAGAAACTAAAATGGAGTAAAGTAGACCATCTTTTCTAAGCACCTGTTATTTTCCCAACTACTACCTCATCTTGCCTCTCCAACCTAGGATGACATTTTGAGGGATGTTTTAATATAAACTGCCAACATTTATTGAGCCCCTAAGATAGGCCTGTCACAGTCTTCAATTTTCAGATACTTCCAGAAGAGCTGATGCTTCAGTTTTGGGATTCCAGGTCCATGCTTGAAGAGTTCATGGGGTGTGAACAAACTCAAATAATTTTCAAGGCAGTGTGAAGTTAAAAAAGAATGGAGGTTGACCTTAGGCCTTTCCTGGAAGTTGAGTTATTTATGACAGAGCATGTAGATCTCTTCTATACATCAAATGAATACAATGGTGTTTTAATCAGATCTTCTCCTGGTAAAATGACTTGACAGTGATGCACATATAGGGGCAAGCCACAGGTGTGTACAGCCTTGTGTGGTAGAAAAATGAACAACTCCTTTGTAGGGGGCAGTGCTGAGTGGGGATGGCCTACCAGGGCCTGGTTCCATGATGGTTGATAAAGTGGGTAGACACGGCCAGCTCTCTGAAGGGCTGGACCGCTCCAGTTGTCCCAGTAGAAGCCAACATCTGAACACCTGTCAGGTACTGTGTATGGTGCTAGGGCCTTTGTGTGCACCATCTCATTCATCATCACACCGACAGACATGGGAGCTGTGGCCTAGAGAAGGCCAAGACCACAGGCAGCAGGTAAGGGCTAACACAGTGCTGTAACCCACTTCTCCAAGCCTGTCCTATGACAGCGATGCTCCCTGCACCTGCAAGCTCTGAAGGTCACAGGGATTTCCTGTCTGAGCTCCGTGGGTGTTTCCTGAAATAATCTGCTGGGTTGGAAAGTGATTGATGTATTTTGTCTGTGCAGTCTTTGACATTTAGTTTTGTTTTGCTCCACCTACATTTGTTCTGATGCTTTGGTGTTATGAAGATCTAGCCTGAATGAGAAATCCAGGAAGAAGCTGGGTGTAGTGGTGAACAGGGCCAAGAGAAGGGACTGGCTTAACTGTCCAATCTGGGGTTTACTCAAGATGAAGTCATCTTTCCTTTCTTAAAACAAAGAAAATAAAACATTTTTAGACAAGTCTTAGTCTCCTAGTCATAGTATGGACAATATCTCTGTGTGTTTCCTTAAGCATAGTTTCTTAGAAACACAGAGGACCCTGATGCTGGTGCAAAGTCCACGACCCTGGTTTAGCATCTGTTTATGTTTGTTTTAGGGATTGTGGCAGCCATTATCTGAAAGTTTTTACAAGAGCTCAATGGAAAAGGAGATGATGTGCTAAAGTAATTCCTAATGAGGTGGCGTCATTAAGAAGAGTGCGGCCCTAGTTGAGCTGCCCCGGATGACACCATGTGGAGGAGAAACTGTATCTACTGAGCCCTGCTCACATCCCTGACCCACAGACTCATGACTGACAAAATGACTGCTGTTTTAAGCTGCTAAGTGTTGGCGTACTTTGTTACATGGCTATAGCTGACTGAGACAGACACTTATTGGAAAGAACCTAAGCTGGAAAGATTCAAAGATTCATAGGCCAAGGTTGAATCCAAGTAAGCTCAACTCATGAGACATGAAAGGTCCACAGAGAAGAGGGTGAAAGGTGAGACAGTGAGGAAGGTACAGAGGGAAAGAGTCCCTATAAAGGGGGAAGATCAAGCCAGTTCCACTGCTGAGAGGTAAATAGTATGGCCTGATCCTTAGAGGAGAACTTTGCACAATGTCTGCACATGGCAGAAAGTCAAAAAGTATCTTTTGAATAAACAAATGAATTCATGAAGTAGTTGGCTTTCCTGTTCTACTTACCTCCATTCCATCAGCAAAATACATTCCTCTCAACTGTGTCCACTGGGTTCTTGTTCATCTTGTGAGCCATTTTTTGTTCCTAATAAGTCTCAGCTTCTCTGCTGTGTTTGTTCACTGTGATTCAAGTGGCATTCCTCAGGCAAAATGTCAAGGGTTCCAGAATTCTCATACAGGGTATGCTGGAAAGGAGAAACCTGGTTGAAAGGAGATGCTAGAGGTCTCTCTTTTTTTCAAAGTACAACCTATATATATGATAGAACACACAAATCTTTTTAAAAATTTTATTGATGTCTTAATAGTTCATAACATTGTGGGGTTTTCATTGTACATTATTATTTGTCCATCACCATATGGATGCATCCCTTCACCCCTTGTGCCCAGTCCCCACCCTCCTTCCCCCTGGTAACCACCAATCAGTTCTCTCTGTCCATGTGTTAGTTTATATTCCACATATGAGTGAAATCATGCGGTGTTTGTCCTTCTCTCTCTGGCTTATTTCACTTAACATAATACTCTCCAGGTCCATCCATGTTGTTGCAAATGGGACAATTCTTTTTTTATGGCTGAGTAGTATTCCATTGTATGTATATACCACATCTTCTGTATCCAATCATCAGTCGAGGGACACTTGGGTTGCTTCCACTTCTTGGCTATAGTGAATAATGCTGCAATGAACATAGGGGTGCATAAGCCTTGTGGGATGGTTGATTTCATGTCCGTTGGGTAGATGCCCAATAGTGGGATTGCTGGATTATAAGGTATCTCTATTTTTAATTTTTTGAGGAATCTCCATACTGTTTCCATAGAAGCTGCACCAGTTTGCATTTCCACCAGCAGTGAATTAGGGTTCCCGTTCCTCCACAACCTCTCCAACATTTGTCTTGGTGATGGTAGCCATTCGAATAGGTGTAAGGTAATATCTTAGCATAGTTTTGATTTGCATTTCCCTAGAACACACAAATCTTAATTGTACAATGCTATAAAAACTTGCATATGTTACCATGTAACCACCACTCAGATCAAGATCTAGAACATTTCCATAATCCCAGAAGATGCCCTTGTGCACCTTCCTAGGCACCATGAGGTAACCACTATTCTGGCTTCTATCATTATAGATTAATTAACCTATTCTTGAGCTTCAAATATATATAATTACACAGTATGTATGTGTTTGACTTCTTTTGCTCAACATAATGTCAGAGATTCATCCATGTTGTTGCGTGTATCAGTAATTTGTTCTTTATGGTATGAATATGCCACAATTTATTGACCTTGTTGATGAAGGTGTAGGTTGTTTCCAGTTTGGAGTTATTATGAATAAAGCTGTCATGCACATTCTTGTACACGTCATTCATGGACATATGCATTCATTTCTCTTGGGTAAATACCTAGGATCGAAATTGCTGGATCATAGGGTTGGGCATTTGTTTAACTTTAGTAGAGAATGTCTAACAGTTTTTCGAAGTGGGTAAACTAATTTACCCTCTCCCTGGCAATTAATGACATTTCCAGGTGCTCCATATCCTTGTCAGCACTTAATATTGTCAGTCTCTTACACTTTAGCTGTCCTGTCTCATATGCAGTAGTATCTCACTGAGGTTTTAACTTGCATTTTCCCTGTGAGGGATGAGGTTGAGTGGTTTTTCATGTGCTTATTGGCCATTTGGACATCCTCTTTTCGAAGTGCCTATTCAAGTCTTTTGCCCATTTTCTAATTGTTTGTCCTTTTCTTATCGACATGTACTATGAATCTATCCTCCCAGTTGCTGGCTTTCCTATTAATGGTATCTTTTGCTTAATGTAAGTATTTAATTTTAATGGACCAGGATTTATCTTTTAAAAAATATAATGTACAGTATGTTATAATGATAATAAAATAAATATCTGCAAACCTACCCCAAACTTTAGATCTACTTTGCCAACTACTCCCACCTCGCTACTCCCTCCGAGATAACTATTGTCTTGAATTTTGTGTTTATCATTCTCATGCTTTTAAAAGCAGTGTTACCTAATATAAATATATCTCTGAACATGTTGCTCAGTTTTGCTTGTTTTTGAGATTTATAAAAAGTGTCTTATAGTGTGTTGTCTTCTGAGGCTTTCTTTTTTTTTCATTCACTTTATGTTTCAAAGGTTCATCTTTATTGCTGCATGTAATTGTAGGTCATCTCTATTCACAGCTGGATAATATTCCATTACATGAATTTTTCACAGTTTATTTATGTATTAGCACATCCATGGAAATATGGGTTGTGTTCAGAATTTTTTTTTTAATTTCAAAGAATGCTGTTATGATCCATCTTGAAAATACCTCCTTGTGCACCTGTGCAAGAGTTTCTCTAGGATATATACCCAGGAGTGGAATATCCAGCTCATGAGATATGTACACATTCAGTTTTACAAAATACTGTCAAATTGTTTTTCAAAGTGGTTGTACCAACTTATACTCTCACCTGCAGTTAAAGGTGTCCCCATCGCCCCATGTTCCCCACCTTTGAACTATCAGATTTTAAAAATTTTTCTAATTTGGTGGGTATAATATGGCATCTCATTGTCATCTTACCTTCCATTTTCTTCATTAGTAATGCGCTGGAGCATACTTATGGACCACTGGTCTTTTGCCCATTTTTCTGTTGGGCTGTTTATTTTTTTCCTTATTGACTGTTATAGTTATTTCTTTGTTCTCAATACTATCCCTTTTTTAGTTATGCATGTTGTGAATACATTCTTCCAGTTTGTGGCTTGACTTTTGACTTTCTTTACAGTGTCTTTTAACAAACAGAAGTTCTTAATTTTAATGTAGTTGCATTTAATAATCTTTTCTTTTATGATTAGAACTTTTTTGTATTGTTCAATAAATCCTTCTCTACCCAAGTTGATAAAGACATTCTCCTATATTATCTTCTAAAAGTATTAAACTTTGCTTTTCACATTTAAGTGTCTGATCTATTTGGAATTGATTTTTCTGTTACAAATTTCATTTTTTCCATATGGATAACTAATTATCCCAGCACCATTTCTGTCCCTTCTCTGTGGTCTTTGTTGTAGTCTGCATAACGGCTCCCCATAGATGTCCACTTCCTGATCCCTGGAACCTGTGAATATGTTACCTTATATGGCAAAAGGGAATTTGCAGGTATGATTAAGTTAAGGATCTTGAGAAGGGGAGATTATCTTGGATGACGTGGGTGAGCCCAATGTAATTAGAAGGGTTCTCATGACAGGGACGAGTAGACTTAGAGTCAGAGAGATGTACGGACAGAAGCAGAATTCAGAGATGGGAGTGATACACCTGGAAGATAGAGGAGGGGTCATGAGCCAAGGAATGTAGGCAGCCTCTAGGAGCTGTGAAAGGCCTCACAGTGCATTCTCCCCTAGAGCCTCCAAATGGAACACAGCCCTGCAGACATGTTTTAGAGCTCTGACCTCCCGAACTGTATGATGATAAGTTTGTGTTGCTTTAAGCCACTAAGTTTCTGGTGATTTCTCGTAGCAGCAAAAGGAAACTAACACGGTCTTCAACACCACCTTTGTCATATATCAAGTTTTTGTATTCTTCTGAGGTTGTTTCTGGGCAATCTATTCTGTTCCTTTTGCCAACACCACACTGTTTTAATTACGGTAGCTTTATAATAAATATCGATACCTGGTAAAGCAGGTCCTTCATTCTCCTCCTCCTTATGTCTTGGCTACTTGACTCTTCTTAGGCCTTTGCTTTTCCAAATAAATTTCAGAATCTGCTTGTCAAGTTCCTTAAAAAGATCTTAATGGGGTTTTGATTAAAATTACATTGACTCTCTAAATAGTTCATTTGGGAAAAGCCAATCTCTTTCAATATTGAGTTTTCCTAAGAACATGGTATACTTCTGTATTTATGTATTAAAATAGAGGCTTTAAATTTTTTCCATACTGGTATCACACATCTTTTGTAAGATTTTTCCATAGATACCTTGTATTTCTTTGTTCCTAATAGAAATAGTATTATTTTTAAGATTGTTTTCTAATTGCTGTTGGTGTAGAGAAATGCGATTGATTTCTATATAAGCTCTTATTATTATAATAATTTGTAGACTTCTTTGATTTTTTATTAGACAATAATATCATCTGTGTAATGACAGTTTTGCTTCTGCCTTTCCATTTTTTTATACATTCTTTTTTTTTTCTTCTCTTACTGCACTGGCTAGGATCACCAATATAATATTGGATAGAGGTAGTGATTGTGGTCATCCTTTATATATTTCTAGTTTTAAAGGAATTTTAATATTTCCACATTGACAATAATGTCTGATGTGGATTTTTTAGAAAATTATGACCTGATGTAGAACTTCATCACATGCTCCCCCTCACGTTTTCCTTTCAGTGAATTGCAGCAACATTTTCCAGTAAGAATGGATTGTCTCTGCTGTTGTCTTTGATTGCTTCTCTTTGGCATCTCTACCAGATACGTCATTCAACTTCTAACCTAATATGCTTTGCCAAAGCTCAGGGAGGGGCAGCCCGGGTGACCTTATCCAAGAGTAGACACATGCACGCACTGGCCAAGGAACCCAATGTCAAGACCCCGCACTGAGTTCAGAAGTGTGGAGCATGGGAACTTTCAGGCCACAGAGAGGAGAGGTCAGAATTGGTGCCACGGCAACCCTGAGCCACTGCAAGATGCAGCCACGGGGAGCAGAAACCTGGAACCATGGAGCACAGGGGAGAGTCACAGAAAGGAGAGACACGGATCCCACGCACATGCAAAGTGGAGCCTCCTCCCATCTGAATGATTCCCAGATCCCGGCCTTGTTCCCATGAGGCCTGGCTCTGCTTCATTTCTGCCTTTACAGAAAACACCCTTCCCCTTTACTAGTAGCCTGAGTGGGCTTCTCCACGATTCCACAGGCCTGACCCATGTTTCCTCTCTCATCAGTCCCTATAACACTGGCCTCCATAGCATCTGTCACACTGACTCCTGCTTTTCCATCCTCACTGCCTCATTCAGGGCCATCTCGTGTTCCGTTGGGGCTCTTGTGCTTGTGCCAAACCACTTCCAGCTTGCCCTTAGGCAAACCACCTTCCCCAGCTTCCAGATGCATCAGTCTGCAGCCCAGGTCTGAAACTGCTCCTGCCCTACATGACTGGCCATGGCTGCCCACCCCCTGGGGAATTCTGAACATCTCACCCTGACAGTCAAGGGCCCACATGATTTGTCTTCGTTGCCTCTCAAGCTCATCCCTCCTCTCAGTGACCCAAACTGTGACAGAATGCACTCACTTTGGGCCTCGGTGTGCTCACACTCTGGTCGTCAGGAGCCCTTGTCCTGCTCTTCACTCCACCTGCGGGCCCATGCTCCTCAGGTCCTTTCAGGCTACAAGAACAACGACCCTCTCAGGTCCTTCAGGAGTGGAGACATGAGAAGTCAGGACACATCTCAGCGGTGGTGACCAGCCCTCAGGAGCATGTGTGTATTGGTCCCCTGCCAGTGGTCCAGCTATTCCCATGACTCCCGTGTCGTCTGTTACTTCCCCTCCTACGACTCCTCTGCTCCATCTACTGCCCCATCTGTTCTCACGTCAGAAGGGGCCTGCGGCGCACCCAGGCCCTCCTCCAGTCAGCGAAGCTGCCACTCACAGGGGAAGGTTCTGCCCACGTCCCTTTCCTTAAAAGCACCTGTGGGAGTGACAGATGCCCCGAGTTCTCAGGGATTCCTCTCCAGGATAAATAGCTTTTCCTTTCTTCTTCAGGTTTCTCTACTAAATACAAATACTGTTTCACAAACAATGCCTAAAATAAATTCCTTTTTTTTTTTTAGTAAAAATAAAAACCACAGTGATAAAGCTGGAGTCCCACTGACCCCCCTCTCCTTCCAATCTAGCTCCCCTCCTCAAAGTAACCACGATAATCATTTGAGTTGTCTTCTGGCCTTGAAATCAAATTTTATAAAGAAATAAAGTTTTGCTACTTTTTAACATAAGTTATATATTCTATGTATTGATGACCCCCCACTGTCTTTTTATTATTTTGAAATATTTTCTCTTCGAAATAATATTTGGAATAGAAAGACGGTCCAACAATCACAGGTGGAAAAGGGTAAACAGTGAGAATTCTCTGTCACCACCGTCATTCGGCGGAGGCCTGCTCCATCTAAGACACTTGTCCCCGTCCCTTACCCTGATGGACTTCTTCTCCAGGCACTTGTCACCACCTGGCATATTATAAGTAGATGTGCTGGTTTCTGCTGCCTCCCCACCCCCATGACTGGAGGCTGCAGGAGAGAAGGGACCGAATCTGCCCCGCCCGCGCCCCTCCCCAGCCCCCAGAATAGCGCCCGACGCCCGGTCCCAGGCGGATCTACCAGGTGGCGATGGAGGGAGAGCTCCAGAGGCGGCCAGGGGCGGCCCGGCGCCGCAGTCCCGGGAGCGATGTCCTTTGAGGAAGGGTACAGAAGAACGTCGAGGACAGAGGTCCAAGTGGAAGGAGGGAAAGGATGAGACCTCGGAGGAGGGGTCGGAGAGCCCCGGGCGCAGGCCTGCTCATTTTCTAGGACCTTCGCAGTTCAGGGCCACTGGTGTGTCCTCCC
Source organism: Tapirus indicus (assembly GCA_031878705.1). Taxonomy (NCBI): domain Eukaryota; kingdom Metazoa; phylum Chordata; class Mammalia; order Perissodactyla; family Tapiridae; genus Tapirus; species Tapirus indicus. The sequence goes on from CM062921.1 coordinate 82,564,224, forward strand.
CTCCCTCTGGCCCGCGCCATGCTGTGACTTCGGAGGCTGCTGAGCAGGGCTGACTCGCCCTTCTGCCCCAGACCAGCTCAAACCTGTCAGGGAGTGGGTTAGGGCGGGAGACTGTCCTTGATGGACCCCCAGCCCAGCGCCCGTCCCTGGGCGCGTCTCCACACTGGCTGGATCGCGGAGGAAACCGTGTGGCCGACCCCAGCCCGCCCAGACGCCCTCCGCTTCGCTCCCATCACCCAGCGGAGGAATCGGAGGCCCAGGGAGGGGCGTGCTGCCCACGGGCTACCTGGAGAAGAGGCTGGGCTAGCAAGTGCGGAGGGCGGCCTTAGGCCCTGCGCCTGTCCTGTCCTCTGCTGTCCTCTCCTGGCGTCACGCCAGCGGGGGTTGGGGGGAGAGTGGGGGGCAGGGCCAGGGTTCTTGGTGTCACCTGGTTGGGTAAGTAGGTGGGCGGAGTGACGTTTCCCGGCTTAGACGCTTCTCCCGGGCGCTCTCTCCGCCCCGCTTCCTCCCTGGGGACGGCGGGGCAGCCTTTGGAGGCGTTGGCCCTGCGGGCCCCAGTCACGCCAGCGCCTCATGCCTCCAATCCGCGCAGGGGGTGTTCAGAGAAGGGAAGGCGGGCCGAGCCTCCTCTCCCACTCTCCCGGTCCCTAGGGTAGCCCATCAGCCCCAGTTCCAACCTCCTCCTCTGTCCCAGCGCCACCAGCCCTGGCCCGCCTCTGGAGAGGACCTTGATGCCTGGCGTTGGCGGGGCACCCTGGCCTCGATCCTCCCGCCCTCCCTCCCGGCCTGGAAGGGGTGGGTGCGGGGGAAGCAGGGGAGGCAGGCTGACCTAAATCCCGCTGGGAGTCTGGTCAGGCGGGGCAGTCCGCCCAGGTTTCCCGTTGGCGATCGCGAGCCAAGGCCTGGAGACAAATGGGGTCAGTAAAACCAAAGGAGCCGCCGGGCCCTGGGGAACCTGCAGCCGCCAGCCGCGCCAGGTGGGCCGCCTCCTTCAGGACGCGGTGGCTGGAGCGGCTCCGAGGATTGCAGGCCGCTGCCCGCCGCCTCCGCCCTCCCGCGCCAGGCTGCCGCTGGGCGGGTTCTCCCGGTCCTCGGCCAAGCCCCAGGTCTGCCCGCTTGACCAAGGGGCCTGCACCACCCACCGAGGGCCCAGATCCCCGCAGCCCCCGGCCCAGCTCCCCGCGAGCGCGCGTGTCCAGTTGGCTGGGCCGGGTCCTGCGCCGCGCGGCGCCCGCTGACGGCCAGCTCTGCGGCCACTGTGCGCAGGCACAAAGCGGCCAGGGGTGCTCTTCCCCAGCTCTTCAGTTCTGAGTTGGACGGGACAGCCGTCTGGGGTTCCCTGGGGCCAGGTCCAGGAACTGCAGTTCCTTCCTTGGTCCCAGTGTGTCTGCAGCGCCCCCTGCAGTGAGTCCCCCGCACGGTCCCCCGGGACATTCCCAAACCCAGCTGTGACCAGCGACCCCCAGAGATTTTTCTTCTACCTGGCCAACTCCGCCTCTGCGGGCTGTAGCCTTGAGCATTGGAGTTACAAGTTCTTGATTTGAATCAAATCTCCAACATACAGAAAACGACACAAGACAAATGTGAAGCTTAGTGAATTATTATCAAATGAACACCCTTGTAACTACCATCCAAGCCAAGAAATTGTACTTTTCCAGCCGCCCCACAATACCCTTCCTGTGCCTCATTCCAATCTCAACCACCTCTCTCCTTCCAAAAGTACCCATGGTCCTGACTTTTGTAGTAATTACTCTCCTCGAGTTTCTGTATAGTTTTTTTTTTTTTTTTTTTGGTGAGGAAGACCAGCCCTGAGCTAACATCCGTTGCTAATCCTCCTCGTTTTGCTGAGGAAGACTGGCCCTGGGCTAACATCCGTGCCCATCTTCCTCCACTTTATATGGGATGCCGCCACAGCATGGCTGACAGGCAGTGCGTCGGCGGGCGCCCGGGATCCGAACCGGCGAACCCCGGGCTGCCAAGCGCGGACGAAACCGCTACGCCACCGGGCGGCCCCCCGAGTTTACGTATAGTTTTTATCACCCAAACGTGCCTTTCTAGACGTTAGAGATCAGTCTCGCTCATTTTGTTGATGCCTTTTAAATCTGGAGGCTCCTTCTCCATCTTCTTCTCCTTGCAACGCATCCGTGGAAGAACCTGAACCATCTCCCCTGTAGGGTTGTCCGGTCCACATTTTGCAGATTGCTTTCACATGGTGCAGTTCAACACATCCCTCTGTTCTCTACATTTCCTGCAAATCGACGACTGGATCCGGAGCCTGGATGAGACTCCAGGTGCCGGTGTGCTCTTCCACCAGGGCAGACATAATGTCTGGTTGTCTCTCTTTTCTGAGACGTTGTCAGAGACGATGTGCAGTGCTTGCTTTCATTAATTCACTGGTGGGTGAAAAATGGTGACATTCTAATATCATCTTTTTCATTTATCAGCCGGACTAATTTTATGAAGAGACACTTCCCTTCATCTACTATTTGGTTACCCAGTGGGACAGGTCATAGAGAAAAGGCAGGATAGATGCTTGTTTCTTTTCATTTATTTACCCATTTTTAAGAAGATGAATTGCTATCCTGTTATCCTCCAAAGATGATGAATTAGTTTAAAAAATGTCATGATGAAGTCAAGGATTTAAACATATTTGATGGATTTCAGTACTTTCCAGTTATTATCACTATTGCTGTTCAAACTGTCCCATCTTTGGATAGTTGGAGCCCCTTCAGATTAACTCTTAGGTCCTGTTGATGAGACCCAAGTAGTCTGAATGCTTCCTTACCATCTGGTTTGGCAAGATGATTCAAGGTCATCTTGTATATTTCCTGCCCAAGACTAGAATCAGCCATTTCTCCAAGAAGCCTTGCTTTCTTCTAGTGGGGAGTAATATTGAAGACCACATTGGGATGTTGGAATCCTCCTCGCATCTGGGTTGATCATTGTTTCTAGGTCTTTTCAGTGGGAAGAGCTATAAATTACATATGTGATAAAATACTCTGGGAGTTTATACTGATACACCCAATTCAAATTGAGGACTGTAGGGTTTTTACTTCACCTCTTCTGTTACATCTGTATCTCCTTTCTTTGACATTGGGAAACCTGGTTCTCAAGGACACAGGGAATAATTGAATTAAAATATCCAATCGGTCATTTGTTGTATCTCAACTTATGCACACACAGGTTCAGAATATGATATCAATAATACCATATAAGATGTTGATGAAAGAAATTGAAGACAACACAAAGAAATGGAAAGATATTCTATCCTCATGGTTATAAGAATTAATATTGTTAAAATGTCCATACTACGCAAAGCAATCTACAGATTCAATGCAATCTCTATCAAAATCCCAATGGTATTTTTCACAGAAATAGAACAAACAATCCTAAATTTTGTATGGAACAATAAAAGACCATGAATAGCCAAAGCAATCTTGAGAAAGAAGAACAAAGCTGGAGGCATTACACCCCCTAATTTAAAACTACATTATGAAGCTATAGTAATCAAAACAGTATGGTATTGGCATAAAAACAGACACATAGATCAAAGGAACAGAATAGACAGCCCAGAAATAAATCCATGCATATATGGTCAATTAATTTACTACAAAGGAGCCAAGAATATATAATGGGGAAAGGATAGTCTCTTCAATAAATGGTGTTGGGAAAACTGGACAGCCACATGCAAAAGAATGAAACTGAACCCCTATCTTACACAGTACACAAAAATTAACTCAAAATGTATTAAAGACTTGAATGTAAGACCTGAAATCATAAAACTCTTAGATGAAAACATAGGCAATAAGCTCCTTGACATCAGTTTTGGCACTGATTCTTTGGATCTGACTCCAAAAGCAAAGGCAACAGAAGCAAAAATAAACAAGTAGGACAACCTCAAACTAAAAAGCTTCTGCACAGCAAAGGAAACCATCAATAAAATGAAATGGCAACCTACTGAATAGGAGAAAATATTTGCAAATCACATATCTGATAAGAGATTAATATCCAAAATAGATAAATAATTCATACAGCTCAATAGCAAAAAAACCAAACAATCCCATTAAAAAATGGGCAGAAGAGCTGAATAGACATTTTTCCAAAGAAGACATACAGATGGCCAACATGTACGTGAAAAGATGCTCAACATCACTAATCATCAGGGAAATGCAAAGCAAAACCACAATGAGATATCACCTCACACACGTGAGAATGGCTATAATTCACAAGACAAGAAATAACAAATGTTGGAGAGGATGTGGAGAAAAGGGAATCATCGTACACTGTTGGTGGGAATGTAAATTGGTGCAGGCACTATGGAAAACAGTATGGCAGTTCCTCAAAAAGTTAAGAATAGAACTACCATATGATCCAGCAATTCCCCTTCTGGGTATTTATCCAAAGAAAATGAAAACACTAACTTGAAAAGATATATGCATCCCCATGTTCATTGCAGCATTATTTATAATAGCCAAGATATGGAAACAATCTAAGTGCCTATCAATGGATGAATGGATAAATAAATTGTGACATATGTATACAACGGAATATTATTTAGCCATAAAAAAGAATGAAATCTTGCCATTTTTAACAAGATGGATGGACCTTGAGGGCATTATGCTAAGTGAAATAAGTCAGACAGAGAAAGACAAATACTGTATGGTCTCACTTATATGTAGAATCTAAAAAAAAAAAAAAAAAAAGAAACCAAGCTCATGGATACACAGAACAGATTGGTAGTTGCCAGAGACAGGGGGTGGGAGGTGAGTGAAATGTGTGAAGGAGGTCAAAATGTACAAACTTCCAGTTATAAAATAAATAAGTCCATGGGGGTGTAATGTACAGCATGGTGACTATAGGTAATAATACTGTATTGCATGAGGCTGGCCCCATGGCCTAGTGGTTAAGTTCTATGTGCTCCACTTTGGCGGCCTGGGTTTGGTTCCCGGGCATGGACCTACACCACTTGTTGGCAGCCATGCTGTGGTGGCTACCCACGTACAAAATAGAGGAAGATTGGCACGGATGTTAGCTCAGGGCTAAACTTCCTCAAGCAAAAAGAAGAAGATTGGCAACAGATGTTAGCTCAGGGTAAATCTTCCTCAGGAAAAAAAAATACTGTATTGCATATTTGAAAGTTGATAAGAGAGTAGATCTTAAAAGTTCTCATAACAACAAAAAAATTTTTTTGTAACTATGTGTGGTAATAGATGTTAACTAGACTTATTGTGATCATTTTGCAATACAGTCATGCATTGGTTAACAATGGGGGTACGTTCTGAGAAATGCATCATTAGACAATTTCCTCCTTGTGTGAACATAGAGTGTACTTACACAAACCTAGATGGTACAGCCTACTACACACCTAGGCTATACACTTATCTTCTGGGACCACCATCCTATATGCTGCCCATTGTTGACCAAAACGTTATTGTGTGGCACATGACTGTATATACAGATATCAAATAATTACATTGTACGCTTGAAACTAATACAATGTTATATGTCTATTATACCTCAATAAAAAAAGTAACTATAATATCCTAGAAAAAAAAATGAGAACTAGTTATGACTTCTGAAAACAGTTAAAACTTTTGTTGGATATTTCAATGCTCTCCTCCCCTTCCTCCATTTTTTGTTTGTACCATATCTACATTCTCAGAACATAAAGCCATTACATACTATAATCTCTCCTGTTTAACCCTCATTTAATCTTAATTCTACAAGTAACTACATCTTTATTGCTCACCATCAATCCTTACTGGGAGGTCTCTTTATTTTGGTTTCTGAAGCTGGTTCTTTAGCAGATTCCTCAAGGAGGAACACTCAACTGTATAGGCATAATAAAGACAGGATCAGTGTTACAGATTTTTTCCTTTTGCCTCAGGCTCTAGTATGGGTTAGTATGGGGACTGTTGATGATTCTGTCTTTATTTAAAAGTTTGATAGTTTGCTCATCAAGAATTTTTGGCATTAAATTTGCTTTTTATAAAATAATTGCAGAGTGATGTCAGCATCATAGTGGAGTGAGCTTTCCCCTTTAAACTCTCCCCTCACTAAGAAACAACAAAAAGGACACTCGCATACCAACAGAGGATACTCACACAACACAAAGGACGTCTGAGAGATCCACGAGGCCATATATCTGATGGTGGAAGTGCTGGGCCGCCTGGAGGAAGTGGGGAGAGGTAAGGAGAAATCCTCCCCCTCCCTGTTTGATAGGCGACTCTGGGTCAACGTGGCTTCCAAAGAGAGAGGGGGGAGGGGTGGCCCTCTCTGGGAAAACTGTCTCTCTCAAAGTTCCCTCACAGCTTTTGGGGAATTCCCACATGGAGGAGACTGAACTGTTGTGGGGGTGCTGCCATCATCTGAGCACCCAAGGAGAGCAGATAGCAAGGGAAGAATGAGAAGCCCCTGGGATTGGGCAGGTGAAGGAGAGAACCCCTCCCCCTGCCTGGTGCTTCAACACAACTGGTCGGCCAGAGCGCCCACAGATCAGAGCTGGCTAAGAATACACAGTGCTTGGCCCCCACCCAGTGGTGGCAAGTGGAAACTGCGACCATATATTTTCAGCATGAGGAAAAATAAGGCAACATTTACAGGTACTATGCAAAAATATATTAAATCTCCAGACCAGAAGGAAAATGACAAGCACCCAGAAATCAATCCTGAAGGCACAAAAGTTTATAACCTAAATGACAAAGAATTCAAAATAGCTATCATAAATAAGCTCAAAGAATTACAAGAAAATACAGAAAGACAATTCAAACATATCAGGGATTTCTTCACAAAAGAGATTGAAACCATAAAGAAAAACCATTCAGAAATGATGGAGATGAAAAACACAATGGAGGAGATAAAGGAAAATCTGGAATCTTTAAAGAACAGGGCTGACAATATGGAGGAAAAAATTAACATTATTGAGGATAGGAATGCAGAAATGCTCTAGATAGAGGAGGAGGGAGAACTAAGACTAAAAAGAAATGAAGAAACCCTCCAAGAAATATCTGACTCAATTAGGAAATGCAACATAAGGATTATAGGTATCCCAGAGGGAGAAGGGAGGGGAAAAGGAGCAGAGAGCTTGTTCAAAGAAATAGTAGCTTAGAACTTCCCAAACCTGGGGAAGGAGCTGGAAACACAAGTGAATGAAGTCAACAGCTCTCCTAAATATATCAACAGGAAGAGACTCTCGCCAAGGCATATAGTAGTAAAGCTGGCAAAAGTCAATGACAAGGGAAAAGTGTTAAAGGTGGCTAGACAAAAAAATAAAATAATGTACAAAGGAATTCCCATCAGGCTTTCAGCAGGTTTCTCAAAAGAAACTCTACAGGCTAGGAGAGAGTGGAATGATATATTCAAAATTCTGAAAGACAAAAACTTTCAGCCAAGAATACTCTATCCAGTGAAAATATCCTTCAGATATGATGGAGAAATAATAATGTTCCCAGATAAACAAAAGGTAAGGAAGCTGATTGCCACAAGACCCCCAGTATAAGAAATGCTCAAGAAGGCCCTCATGCCTGAAAAAAAAAAAGAGAGAGAGAGAGAGAGAGAGAAAGGGGATACAAACCTTTGAGCAAGGAGAAAAATAGGTAGACAAAACCAGAAAAACACAGCCATCTATCAGAATAGGTTAGCAAACACTTAATGATAAACATCAAGATTAAGGGAATGAAAACACCAAAAATAAATATAACCTCATCACTTTAAACATACACTCACAACACAAGAAGGAATAAGTTGTGACAATAATAACTTAGAAGAGGAAGAGGAAAGGGATTGAATCAACTTAGTCTACGGAAATAAGAGTTCATCAGACAATGGACCATTTTGTCCATGAGATTTTTTTTTTTTTTTTTTTTTTTTTTTGGTGAGGAAGACCAGCCCTGAGCTAACATCCGTTGCTAATCCTCCTCTTTTTGCTGAGGAAGACTGGCCCTGGGCTAACATCCGTGCCCATCTTCCTCCACTTTATATGGGACGCTGCCACGGCATGGCTGACAGGCAGTGCGTCAGCGGGCACCCGGGATCCGAACCAGCGAGCCCTGGGCTGCCAAGCGCGGACTAAACCGCTGCGCCACCGGGCCGGCCCCTATCCATGAGATTTTTTATACAAACCTCATGGTAATCACTAAACAAATAATCAGAACAGAGTCACATATGAAAAATAAGGAGAAAACTAAGAGAATCATCACACAGAACTACCAAACTGAATTGGAATTCCAAAACACATGGGACAAGAAACAAAGGAAACCCAAAAGAACCAGAAAATGAGCAATAAAATAGCAACATCAAGCCCTTATATATCAATAACCACTCATGTAAATGGATTGAATTCTCTGATCAAATGACACAGAGTGGCAGGATGGATTAAAGAACAAGACCCAACAATATGCTGCCTCCAGGAAACACATCTCAGCTCTAAAGACAAACACAGGCTCAGAGTGAAGGGATGGAAGACAATACTCTAAGCTAATGGAAAACAAAAGAAAGCAGGTGTTGCCATACTTATTTCAGACAAAGTAGACTTCAAGATAAAAAGGGTAATGAGAGACAAAGAGGGGCAATATATAATGATAAAAGGGACACCACACCAAGAAGACATATCACTTATAAATATATATGCACCCACACAGGAGCACCAAAGTACACAAAACAACTATTAACAAACCTAAAAGGAGATAATAACAACAACACAATAATAGTAGGGGACCTTAACACCCCACCCACATCAATGGATAGATCATCCAGACAAAAAGTCAATAAGGAAGTAGTAGACTTAAACAAAAAACTAGACAAGATGGACTTAGTAGATATATACAGAGCCCTCCATCCAAAAATAGCAGATTACACATTCTTCTCAAGCATGCATGGAACATTCTCAAGGATAGATCATGTGCTGGGAAACAAGGCAAGCCTCTATAAATTGAAGAAGATTGAAATCATAACAAGCATATTTTCTAACCATAATGCTAGGAAACTAGAAATCAACTACAAGAAAAAAAAAAACTAGGAAAGTGATAAAGATGTGGAGACTAAACAACATGCTAGTGAACAACCAATGGATCCTTGATGAAATTAAAAGAGAAATCCAAAAATAATCTGGAGACAAACAAAAATGAAAATACACCATACCAACTCACATGCCACGCAGCAAAAGCAGTCCTAAGAGGGAAACTCAGAGCAATACAGGCCCACCTTAACAAACAAGAAAAATTCCAAATAAGCAACCTCAAACTACATCTAACAGAATTAGAAAAAGAACAAAGACCAAAGTCAGCAGAAGGAGAGCAATAACAAAAATTAGAGCAGAAATAAATGAAATTGATACAAAAAAAATAGTAGAAAAGATCAATGAAACAAAGAGTTGGCTCTTTGAGAAGATAAACAAAATTCACAAACCCTTAGCCAGCCTCAATAAGAAAATTAGAGAGAAGGCTCAAATAAGTAAAATTAGAAATGAAGGAGGAGAAATTACAACAGACACCACAGAAATACAAAGGATTAGAAGAGAAAACTATGAAAAACTATCTGCCAACAAATTGGACAACCTAGAATAAATGGATAAATTCTTAAACTCATACAACCTCCCAAAACTGAACCAAGAAGAAATAGAGAATCTGAATAGACCAATCACAAGTAAAGAGATTGAAACAGTAATCAAAAACCTCCCCCAAAGTAAAAGTCCAGAACCAAACGGCTTCTCCAGAGAATTTTACCAAACATTCAAAGAAGCTTTAATATCTATTCTTCTCAAACTATTCCAAAAAATAGAGGAAGACGGAACACTTCCCAACACATTCTATGAGGCCAACATCACCCTGATACCAAAGCCAGACAAGGATAATACAAAGAAGGAAAACTACAGGCCAATATCACTGATGAACATAGAAGCAAAAATCCTCAACAAAGTATTGGCAAATGGACTACAGCAGTATGTTAAAAAGATCATACACCATGACCAAGTGGGATTTATACTAGGGACACAGGGATGGTTCAACATCTGCAAATCAATCAACGTGATACACCACATTAACAAAATGAAGAATAAAAACCACATGATCATCTCAATCGATGCAGAGAAGGCATTCGACAAGATCCAACATCCATTTATAATCAAAACTCTCAACAAAATGGGTATCGAAGGAAAGTACCTCAACATGATAAAGGCCATATATGACAAACACACAGCCCACATCCTACTCAACAGGGAAAAACTGAAAGCCATTCCTTCGAGGACAGGAACAAGACAAGTGTGCCCATTCTCACCACTCTTACTCAACATAGTACTGGAGGTCTTGGCAAGAGCAATTAGGCAAGAAAAAGGAATAACAAGACTCCAAATAGGCAACAAAGAACTGAAACTCTCACTATTTGCAGACAACATGATTTTATATATAGAAAACCCTAAGAATCCGTTGGAAAACTACTGGAAATAATCAACTACAGCAAAGTTGCAGGGTACAAAATCAACTTACAAAAAATAAGTTGCATTTCTATATGCTAATAATGAACTAACAGAAAGAGAACTCAAAAAGACAATCCCATTTACAATGGCAACAAAAAGAATAAAATATCTGGAAATAAATTTAACCAAGGAAGTGAAAGACCTATACAATGAAAACTATAAGACATTATTGAAAGAAATCGCTGGTGACATAAAGAAATGGAAAAATATCCCATGAACATGGATTGGAAGAACAAACATAGTTAAAATGTCCATACTTCCTAAAGCAATCTACAGATTCAAAGCAATCCCAATCAAATCCCAATGACATTCTTCACAGAAACAGAACAAAGAATCCTAAAATTCATATGGCGCAACAAAAGACCCCAAATAGCTAAAGCAGTCCTGAGAAAAAAGAACAAAGCTGAAGGCATCACAATCCCTGACTTCAAAATATACTACAAAGCTACAGTAATCAAAACAGCATGGTACTAGTACAGAAACAGACACACAGATCAATGGAACAGAATTGAAAGTCCAGAAATAAAACCACACATCTAAAGACAACTAATCTTTGACAAAGGAGCTAAGAACATACAATGGAGAAAGGAAAGACTCTTCAATAAGTGGTTCTGGGAAAACTGGACAGCCACATGCAAAAGAATTAAAATAGACCATACACAAAAATTAACTCCAAATGGATCAAAGACCTGAAAGTGAGACCTGAAACTATAAAAATCCTGGAAGAAAATATAAGCAGTACACTATTTGACATGGGTCATAAAGGGATCTCTTTGAATTCCATGTCTACTCGGACAAGGGAAGCAAAAGAAAAAATAAAGAAGTGCGACTTCATCAGATTAAAAAGCTTCTACAAAGCAAATGAAACCAGGATCAAACTGAACAGACAACTCACCAGCTGGGAGAAAATATTCACAAATCATATATCTGACAAGGGGTTAATCTCTATAATACACAAAGAACTCACACAACTGAACAACAAAAAAAGAAACAACCCAATCAAAACATTGGGCAGATGATATGAACAGACACTTTTCCAAGGAAGACAAACAGATGACAAATAGGCACATGAAAAGATGTTCAACATCACTAATCATCAGGGAAATGCAAATCAAAACTACACTAGGATATCACCTTATACCTGTTAGAATGGCTATAATCACCAAGACGAAAAACAGCAAATGTGGGAGAGGTTGTGGAGAAATGGGAACCCTAATTCATTGCTGGTGGGAGTGCAAATGGGTGCAGCCTCTAGGGAAAACAGTATGGAGATTCCTCAAAAAATTGAAAACAGAAATACCTTATGACCCAGCTATCCCACTACTGGGTATCTAGCTAATGAACCTGAAATCAACAATCCATAGGGGCTTATGCACCCCGACATTCATGGCAGCATTATTCACTATAGCCAAGAAGTGGAAGCAACCCGTGTGTCCCTTGGCTGATGATTGGATAAAGAAGATGTGGTATACACACACATACACAATGGAATACTATTCAGCCATAAAAAAGACAAAATCGTCCCATTTGCAACAACATGGATGGTCATGGAAGGAATTATGTGAAGTGAAATAAGCCAGAGAGAGAAAGACAAACACCACATGATTTCACTTATACATGGAAGATAAACTAACACACAGACAGAGAGAACTGTTTGGTGGTTACCAGGGGCATGTGGGATGGGGGATGGACACAAGGGGTGAAGGGATGCATTTATATGGTGACTGGCAAACAATAATGTAAACTAAAACTTCACAATGTTATAAACTATTAAGACATCAATAAAAAATTATTGGATTAAAATCTCACTTATCTTGGTTGCTGAGTTGTTTGGTGCCCCTTGAAATTTTGTGTCCAAGACCTGTGCATTTTTTACCTCACCCAGATTCTGGCCCTGAGTTTCTCTTTCCTTTATCTTTATTGCCCCCGTCCTACTTAATTTTGATCCCACTCCCAACAGTTGTCCATTTTGGGGTCCAGTCAGGAAGGGAGCCCTTGTGGCTCAGTGTGAGAATTCACAGATGTGCAGAACTCACCGTAGACCCCAGCCTGCCTCACTGACTGGTGGAGTGAGCCAAGCCCAGCCCAGTCTCAGCTGCAGGTCCTCGCTTCACTCCTGTACTGCCCACCCGCCAGGCTCCCCTGCTGGTCCTCATTTGCCCCCTGTGCCCTGCATGCACCGGGATCTCCTGGTGGGGGGCTCACTGAGCTCCTGCACCGATTGTGTGCAGGGCCTCCAGGTGCCCTGTTGCTCCCTTCTGCTTTCCCCAGCACTCATGCAGGTGTTTCCAGGTCTCATGGCTGCTGTCCACCCATTTGTATTTTGCAGTAACAGGGAGATAACTCGTCGTCTAGTCTTGTTGTAAATATTGTCCACGGGTTTTGGTTTTAATATCTCATCACTCTGTGTTTATGTGGGGATTCTGGAAGACATAAAACTATGCTTCTACCACGACTGCCATCTTCCTAGTATTCTTAAATTTATTTAAAAAATGATACTTTAAAAGAAAACGATGGAGAGCCAGAATTACTTTTCCACGTACAGAAAGCATTAAAAAAATAACTACATAAAAGACAAAAACAGAGGCTGTTATCTGCTCAAGGCTTGGGTCTGTTCTCATTGTTAAAAAGGGAGTTTGCAACTGCTGGAGATTTGACAGCTCCTGGTCCAGACAAGGTGGCAGATCAGACAGTCTGAACACCCTTGTGCTACTGACACCCAGACATGTGAAGACCTGGCCAAGCTCAGAAGGGAGAGAGGCAAAGGCCCAATGAGTGAAGAGGGGAGGGAAAGCCAGGGTGCAAATTCATGATCCAGGGCTTCAGCTGCCAGGGTGGGGTCCTGATATTGGCCCATGGAGCCAGGTGACTTAGTTTCACTACCTTGTGACAGCAGATGAGGCAGGGATTAGGGACTGAGGCACACACACACATAAAGCCAGGGCCATGGGTAGGTTGTACCCCTAACAAATGGTCAGCTAGAAAACATTCTACTCATCAAAGAAGGTTTATTGTCTGGGCTCTGGGTGAGGAAGAAAAAGACTCCCCTGATGGGAAAAATATTCTGGGCCCATGCTATGGACTGAATATTTATGTCTCCCCCCAAATTCTTACGTTGAAATCCTAAACCCTAAGGTAATGGTTTAGGAGGTGGAGCCTCTGGGAGGTGACTAGGTCCTCAGGACAGAGCTCTCATGAATGGGATTTGTGCACTTGTAAAAGAGGCCTGAGAGATCCCCCTTGCCCTTTCTGACATGTGAGGACATAGCAAAAAGATGGCCATCTATGAACCAGAGAGTGGGCATTCACCAGACACTGAATCTGTAGGCAACTTGATCTTGGACTTCCCAGCCTCTAAAACTGTGAGAAATACATTTCTGTTGTTTATATGCCTCCCAGTCTATAATATTTTGTTATAGCAGCCTGAATGGAGTAAGACAGACTGTGATTTGGACAGAGGAAGGAGGTTGGGTTGCAGAGTGGAGGGACATTTTATTTTAACTAGGGTGATAGGTGAAGTCTTTATGTCAGGAGGAAGATGAAGGAAATGATATTAAGAATAATACTATATGATCATCTCCATAGGGCCTGAAAATGCATTTGAGAAAATTCAATATCATTTTCTGATTAAAAACCAAAATAACACTGAACAAAATGGAAATAAGTAGAAATGTCCTTAGCATGACTATATATATATATATATACACTATACATTTCTACCCCAAAGCCAGTAAGGATCCACTATTGCCAAAACAAGCCCTGATCTCACCATGAACGAGAGTCAGCAGACACTACAAATGAAAGGTTTAGAATCCCAAAGAAGTTCAGGAAATAGAATAATCTGATAAAACTATAAAATAAATTCCTCTAAATTGGTTAAAAACCTAAAAGATTGCATTGAAACCATAAGAGAATAAGATATTATGAAAAAATAACAGGAAAATTAGAAAAACAGAATAAGATAAAAAAAATTTCTAGAACTGAAAAAACAGTGCTATGGAAACCCATAGATGGGTTAGATAGCAGATTAACCATGGTTGAAGAGAGATTAATGAACCAGAATGCTGCAAAGAGATAAAGTGATGGAAAATAAAAACAGGGTTAGTACAATAAGAAACATGAAGTACAGAAAGAAAGAGTCTAATATACACCGAAATTTTAGGATGAGAAATAGAGGGAGTGGTAAAGAGACGATATGTGAAGATTTTTAGAATTACTGAAAGACATGGATTTCCAGATTCACATCCTAAGCAGGAAAACAAACTCAAATAAAATAAAAATAAACTCAAATCTTGCCATATAGTAATTAATTTGTAGAATGTTAAAGACAAATGAAGACTTTATTGCAACAGAGGAGGAAAAGTAGACTACTAAAAGAAGGAATGTCAATGAGACCCAACAGCAGACCATTCGATAGAAACAATTAAGGGCAGAACACAATGCAATGATATCTTCAGAGCGACAAAGGAAAATCACAGAAATGGTCCAGATTTCTTTCATTCTAAACTATCCGTCAAGAGTAAAGGCAAAATAAGAACATTTCAGATAAGGAAAGACAAAGAGTTTGCCACTCTCAGGTTCTCATGGAGAGTGTGACAGGATGTATTTGAAAAAGAAGTTAATGAATCTTAGAAGGAAAGAGTGGAGTGCAAGAAACACAGAAGGCAAGAAATGGGTAAATGCACGTCTAAGTCCCAACAATCATTGGCTGTATAAAATAATAATAGGAGTAGTAATAAAAGTAATGATGACTAATTTAGGAGGCATAAAAATCACCCTTGACTCATCTCACAGGTTATCTTTGTCTAGCATTTTTATTTCTTCATTTTTATGCCTTCTAAATTAGACACTGTTATTTTATTACTACTCCTTTTACTGTTTTACATAGTCAAAATGAAGTGGAACTGAAAATGCTAGACAAAGATAGCATGTAAGATGAGTAAGGGGTAATTGAAATTAAAGCTTTCTCAAGTCTGTGTATTGTGTGGGAGGAAAGTAGAAATGCTGATTAATTTGAGGTTTTGCTAAGTGAGAATATCAAAAACTTAAGGACAATCACTACAAAACAGAAATATAATATATAACCCACATGAAACACAAGGTTCCTCATGTACTACTGACCAAGCAAGTCTCAACAAATCCCAAAGGACCAATATCATGAAGACTACGTGATGCTAACAAAAATTAAAAACAAAAAGTAGTAAAAATTCCCATAGATTTGGATATTAAGAACAAATTTCTAGATAATCTAAGGGTCAAAAAAGAAATCATAATGAATATTAGAAAACCATTTAAAACTAAACTACAGTGAAAACACTGCATATCAAAACTCATGGCATACAGCTAAAGCAGTGGTTTCAGGGAAATTTCCAGATGGATTAAAGGCCTAACCATGACAGGCAAAATTGTACAATGTTTTATGAGAAAATGTAGGAAAATACCTTATGATATTAGAGGTAAGGAAGATCAAGACACAAAAAGCAAAACACATAAAAGAATGATAAGTTTGACTATATTAAATTTATAAACTAAAAATAAACAAAGAGAAAAGGCAAAATACAAGGTAGGAGAAGGTATTTCCAATGCATAGAATTAACAATTAGCATGAATTTATAACAAACTCCCACAAAATAATAAGAAAAAGATACACAACGCAATTGAAAATGTGCAAAGGATAAGAAAATAGGTAATTTGCAAAGGAGAAAACATGACTGGCCATGAAGAATTTCAACCTCAGTAATAATAGGGAAGTGCTAATTTAAAAAAGCAGATACTTTTACACACTCATAAGATTTGCAAAAGTTAAAAAGTCTGATAGTACACTGAGCTGGTGAGACTGTGATAGAAACAGGAAATCGTACAGTCTGCTTGTTGGAATATGAATCAGCTGACCACTTGGAGAGCAACTTGGCAGTCCTACTTAGATCTCTGCACACCCCATGATGGAGACATTTGTAAGTCTCTGCTCTAGAAAAGCCCTTTCCCATATTCCCATATTCATTAAGACACATGTACCAAGATGTTCACTGGGGCACTGTTGATAATTCTAGAAAGAAGGAAATGACCCAACTCTACCTTGTAGGGGAATGGTGAATAGACTCTGAAATTGCTCTAAAGCAGCAAAGCCAGAGAGGAAGAACTCCACCGGCAGTGCGTCTAAATATCAAAAACACGATACAAGGAAAAAGCAAGTTGCAGTACAACATGCATAACATTATAATAATTTATGTAAAGTGAACATAACATAAACACACTGAAACTGTAATATACATGATTAATGGAGATATACACATATGCCAAAGTGTAGAAAAGTCCATTAGACCTTACAACAGAATACTTAACCCAATAACAGTTACTATATACCAACAGCCATGGTGTGGTGGGAGGGAGGGAGGGGAAAGGGAAGGGATGGGCCTCAGCTATATCTAGAATGATTTATTTCTATTATATGGAGAAAGTAGGAGCTCCAAAGCAGAAGGGTACATGCGTGATGGGTACAGGGGTGTCTGTTATATCCTTACTTCTCTGCATGTTTAAAAATTTTATAAGTAAAATATATTACCTCTGTGTTGGTACTTTTTTTATTGGGGTAACATTGGTTTATAACATTATATGGGTTTCAGGTGTACAACATTATAATTTGACATCTGTATAGACTACAGCGTGCTCACCACCAAAAGTGTAGTTTCCATTTGTCACCATAAAATTGACCCCTTTTATCCATTTCACCCTTCCTCACACCCCTTCCCCTCTGGTAACCACCAGTCTGTTCTCTGCTTCTATGAGGTTGTTTTTGTTTTGTTATTATATTCCACAAGAGTGAAATCATACCGTGTTTGTCTTTCTCTGACTGACTTATTTCACTTAGCATTGTAGGACCTCAAGGTCCATTCATGTTGTCACAAATGGCAAGATTTCATCTTTGTTATGGCTGAGTAATATTCCATTGTATATACATCTTCTTTATCCATTCATCTGTTGATGGACTCTTAGGTTGTTTCCATATCTTGGCTATTGTAGATAATGCTGCAGTGAACATGGGGGTGCATATATCTTTTCAAGTTAGTGTTTTTGTTTTCTTTGGATAAATACCCAGAAGTGGAATTGCTGGATGATATGGTAGTTCTAGTCTTAATTTTTTGAGAAATCTCCATATTGTTTTCCATAATGGCTGTGCCAATTTACATTCCCACCCAACAGTGTACGATGATTCCCTTTTCTCCACATCCTCTCCAACATTTGTTATTTCTTGTCTTGTGAATTATAGCCATTCTCATGTGTGTGAGGTGATATCTCATTGTAGTTTTGATTTGCATTTCCCCAATAATTAGTGATATTGAACATCTTTTCACGTGTCTGTTGGCTATCTGTATGTTTTCTTTGAAAAAAATGTCTATTCAGATCCTCTGCCTATTTTTAATTAGATTGTTTTTTGTTGTTAAGTTGTATAAGTTTTGTATATTATTTTGTATAATATTTTGTATATTAACTCCTTATCAGATATGTGATTTGAAAATATCTTCTCACATTTGGTAGGTTGTCTTTTCATTTTGTTGATGGTTTCTTTTGCTGTGCAGAAGTTTTTAGTTTGATGTAGTCCCATTAGTTTGTTTTCACTTTTGTTTCCCTTGCCTGAGGAGACATATCCAAGAAGATACTGCTAAGACCGATGTCAAAGAGTATACTATGTTTTTTTCTAGTTTTACGGTTTCAGGTCTTACAAGTTAATTTTTGTGTATGGTGTAAGATAGTGGTCTAGTTTCATTCTTTTGCACATGGCTGTCCAGTTTTCCCAACACCATTTATTGAAGAGACTTTCCTTTCTCCATTGTATGTTCTTGGCTCCTTTGTTGTAAATTAGTTGTCCATATATGTGTGGGTTTATTTCTGGGCTCTCAATTCTGTCCCATTGATCTTTGTGTTTGTTTTTCTGCCAGTACCATATTGTTTTTGTTACTATAGCTTTCTAGTATAATTTGAAACGAGGGAGTGTGGTACCTCTGGCTATATTCTTCTTACTCAGGATTATTTTGGCTATTCAGGGTCTCTTGTGGTTCCACACAAATTTTAGGATTTTTTTGTTCTATTTCTGTGAAAAAGGCCATTGGGATTGCACTGTATCCATAGATTGCTTTAGGTAATATGGACATTTTAACAACGTTAATTCTTCCAATCCAAGAGCAAGGAATATCTTTACATTTCTTTGTGTCTTCTTCAATTTCTTTCAATAATGTCTTTCTAAAAGAATTATTTAATTTAATTTACATTTTAATTGTGGTAACATTATATAAATTTCAGGTGTACATCATTATATTTTGATTTCTGTGTAAATTACATTATGTTCACCATCCAAAGACTAATTACCATCCATCACCATGCACACCTGCCAAATCACCCCTTTTGCCCTCCTCCCTCCCCCCTTCCCCTCTGGTAACCATCAATCCAATTGCTGTCTCTATGTGTTTGTTTATCATTATTTTTTCTTCTATTTATGAGTGAGATCATATGGGATTTGACTTTCTACATCGACTTATTTCGCTTAGCATAATATCCTCAAGTCCATCCATGTTGTCAGGAATGGCAAGATTTCATCTTTTATTATGGCTGAATAGTGTTCCATTGTGTATATATACCACATCTTCCTCATCCATTGATGGGCACCTAGGTTGCTTCCAAGTCTTGGCAATTGTGAATAATGCTGCAATGAATATAGGAGTGCATATATCTTTATGCATTTGTGTTTTCATATTCTTTGGACCAATATCCAGCAGTGGAATAGCTGGATTCTATGGTAGTTCCATTCTTAATTTTTTGAGGAATCTCCATACTGTTTTCCATAGTGGCTGCACCAGTTTGCACTCCCACCACAGTGTATGAGAGCTCCCTTTTCTCCACAGCCTCTCCAACATTTGTTATTTCTTGTCTTCTTAGCTACAGCCATTCTCATGGACATGAGGTGATATCTCATTGTAGTTTCGATTTGTATCTCCCTTATAATTAGTGATGTTGAACATCTTTTCATGTGCCTGTTGACCACCTGCATATCTTCTTTGGAAAAATGTCTGTTCAGATCTTTTGGCCATTTTTTATTGGGTTGTTAGTTTTTTTGTTGTTGAGATGTATGAGTTCTTTATACAGTTTGGATATTAACCCCTTATCAGATGTATGGCTTGCAAATATCTTTTCCCAATTGTTAGGTTGTCTTTTCATTTTGTTGATGGTTTCCTTTGCTGTGCAGAAGCTTTTTAGTTTGATGTAGTCCCATTTGTTTATTTTTTCTATTGTTTCCCTTGCCTGGTCAGACATGGTATTTGAAAATATGCTGCTAAGACCAATGTTGAAGAGCGTACTGCCGATATTTTCTTCTAGAAGTTTAATGGTTTCAGGTCTTAGATTCAAGTCTTTAAATCATTTTGAAGTAATTTTTGTGAACAGTGTAAAATAATGGACTACCTTCATTCTTTTGCATGTGGCTGTCCAGTTTTCCCAACACCATTTATCGAAGAGACTTTCTAGTCTCCATTGTATGTTCTTGGCTCCTTTTTCAAAAGTTAGCTGTCCATAGATGTGTGGGTTTATTTCTGGGCTCTTGATTCTGTTCCATTGATCTGTGTGTCTGTTTTTCTGCCAGTACCATGCTGTTTTGATTACTATAGCTTTGTAGTATATTTCAAAATCAGGAGTGTGATACCTCCAGCTTTGTTCTTTTTTCTCCCGATTCCTTTGGGTATTTGGGGTCTTTTGTTGTTCCATATAAATTTTAGGATTCTTTGTTCTATTTCTGTGAAAATTGTTGTTGGAACTTTGATAGGGATTGCATTGAATCTATAGATTGCTTTAGGAAGTATGGACATTTCAATTATGTTAATTCTTCCAATCCAAGAGCATGGAATATCTTTCCATTTCTTTGTGTCTTCTTCAATTTCTTTCAACAGTGTTTTATAGTTTTCAGTGTACAGATCTTTCACCTCTTTGGTTAAATTTACTGCTAGGTATTTTATTCTTTTTGTTGCAATTGTAAGTGGGATTGTATTCTTAATTTCTCTTTCTGCTACTTTGTTGTTAGTGTATAGAAACGCAACTGATTTTTGTATGTTGATTTTGTATCCTGCAACTTTACCGTATTCATTTACTATTTCTAAAAGTTTTTTGGTGTATTCTTTAGGGTTTTCTATGTATAAAATTATGTCATCTGCAAATAGTGACAGTTTCACTTCTTCCTGTCCAATTGGGTCCCTTTTGTTTCTTTTTCTTGCCTGATTGTTCTGGCTAGGACTTCTGATACTATGTTAAATAAGAGTGGTGAAAGTGGGCATCTTTGTCTGGTTCCTGGTCTTAGAGGGCTAGCTTTCAGTTTTTCTTCATTAAGAGTGATATTAGCTGTGGATTTGTCATATATGTCCTTTATTATGTTGAGGTACTTTCATTCTATACCCATTTTCCTCAGAGTTTTTATCATAAGTGGATGCTGTATCTTGTCAAATTCTTTCTCTGCATCTACTCAGATGATCATGCAATTTTTATTCTTCATTTTGTAAATGTGGTGTATCACATTGATTGATTTGTGGATGTTGAACCATCCCTGCATCCCTGGAATAAATCCCACTTGATTATGGTGTATGATCTTTTTAACAGATTATTGTATTCGATTTGCTACTATTTTATTGAGCATTTTTGCATCAATGTTCATCAGTGATATTGCCTGTAATTTTCTTTTTTTGTGTTGTCCTTGTCTGGTTTTGGTATCAGGGTAATGTTGGCTTCATAGAATGAGTCTGGAAGCTTCAGCTCCTCTTCAGTTTTTTGGAAGAGTTTGAGAGGATAGGTATTAGGTCGTCTTTGAATGTTTGGTAGAATTCACCAGGGAAGCCATCTAGTCCTGGACTTTTGTTTTTTGGAGGTTTTTGATTACTATTTTGCTCTCCTTACTGGTGATTGGCCTATTCAAATTCTCTATTTCTTCTTGATTCAGTTTTGGAAGGTTGTATGATTCTAAGAATTTATACATTTCTTCTAGATTATCCAACTTCTTGGCGTATAGCTTTTCATAGTACTCTGTTAAAATCTTTTGTATTTCTGAGGTGTCTGTTGTAATTTCTCCTCTTTCATTTTTGATTTTATTCATTTGAGCCTTCTCTCTTGTTTTCTTGCTGAGTCTAGCTAAAGGTCTGTCAATTTTGTTTGTCTTTTCAAAGAACTAACTCTTGGTTTCATTGATTTTTTTCTAGTGTTTTTTTTAGTCTCTATTTCCTTTATTTCTGCTCTGATTTTTATTTCCTCCTTTCTACTGATTTGGGGCTTTGTTTCTTCTTCTTTTTCCAGTTCCTTTAGGAGCACTGTTAGAATGTTTATTTGAGATTTTTTCTGTTTGTTGAGGTAGGCCTGTATTGTTATAAACTTCCCTCTTGGAACCACTTTTGGCATGTTGTATTTTCATTTGTCCCCAGGTATCTTTTGATTTCTCCTTTGATATCTTTGTTGACCCAGTCATCATTCAGTAGCATTTGGTTTAATCTCCACATATTTGTGGCTTTTCCAATTTTCTTCCTGTAGTTGATTTCTAGTTTCATACTATCATGGTCAAAAAAGATGTTTGGTATTATTTCACTCTTCTTAAATTTATTGAGATGTGTTTTGTGCCCTAATATGTGATCCATCCTGGAGAATGTTCCATGTGCATTTGAAAAGAATGTGTATTCTGTGGTTTTTGGATGGAATGTTCTGTATATACCTACTAAGTCCATTTGGTCTAATGTGTCATTTAAGGCCAACATTTCCTTGTTCATATTCTGTTTGGATGAAGTATCCATTGGTGTAAGTGGAGTGTTAAAGTCCCCTACTATTAATGTGTTGCTGTCTATTTCTCCTTTTATGTCTGTTAATAACTGCTTTATATATTTAGGTGCTCCTGTGTTGGATGTATATATATTTACAATGTTATAGCCTTTTGGATTGTTCCCTTGATCATTATGTAGTGCCCTTTCTCTTGTTACACTTTTTTGATTTAAGGTCTATTTTGTCTGATACAAGTATTGCTACTCCAGCTTTCTTTTCATTGCCATTTGCGTGGAGTATCTTTTTCCATCCCTTCACTTTCAGTTTGTGTCTTTAGGTCTGAAGTGTGTCTTTTGTATGCAGTATCAGTATATATATGGGTCTTGTTTTTTTATCCAATCTGCTACCCTATGCCTTTTGACAGGAGCATTTAGTCCATTGACATTTAAAGTAGCTACTGATAAGAATGTACTTATTGCCACTTTGTTACTTTTTTCTGGGTGTTTTAGTAGTTCTTCTCTGTGGCTTTCTTCTTCTCTTGCTTTCTTCCCTTATGGTTTGATGGCTGTCTTTAGTAATATGTTTGGGTTCCTTTCTCTTAATTTTTTGTGTATTTATTATAGGTTTCTTGTTTGTGATTACCTTTAGGTTCATATATAATAATCAGCATTTATAGCAATTACATTAAGTTGATGGTCTCTTAAGTTTGACCTCTTGCTAAAAGTTTTACTCCTTTACTCCCCCCCCCCCCACATTTTATGTTTTTGATATCATATCTACCCTCTTTTTTGTGCATGTGTATCCATTACCCTCTTATCATGGAAGTAGATGAGTGTAGTACTTTTATCTTTTGACCTTCCTATTAGCTTCATAGGTGGTTGATCTGCTACCTTTACTGAATATTTGCCTTTACCAGTGATTTTATTTTTTTTAGGATTTTTTTTCTGATAATTTTCTTATTCCTATTTGTAGTCTTGTTTTTTCCACTTAAATAAGTCCCTTTAGCATTTTTTGTAAGGCTGGTTTCTTGCTGATAAACTCCTTTAGTTTTTGCTTGTCTGGGAAACTCTTTATCTCTCCTTCCATTCTGAATGATAACCTTGCTGGGTAGAGTGTTATTGGCTGTAGGTGTTTCTCTTTTAGCACTTTAAATATATCATGCCACTCCCTTCTAGCCTGTAAGGTTTCTACTGAGAAGTCAGCAGATAGCCTTATGGGGTTTCCTTTGTATGTAACTTGTTTCCTTTCTCTTGCAGCTTTTAGGATTCTCTCTTTATCTTTAATTCTTGACAATTTAACTATCATGTGTCTTGGTGTCTGCCTCTTTGGGTTTATCTCATTTGGTGCTTTCTGTGCTTCTTGTACCTGGGTGTCTGTTTCCTTCCTTAGGTTAGGAAAAGTTTCAGCTATTATTTCTTCAAATAGATTCTCTGCCCCTTTGTCTCTCTCTTCTCCTTCTGGGATACTTATAATATAATATGGATGTTAGTGTGCTTGATACTGTCCCAGAAGTCCCTTAGATTGTCCTTGTTTTTTTTCTTTTTATCTGTTCAGTTTGGACGATTTCCTCTAGATTTTCATCCAGCTTGCTGATCCATTCTTCTGTATCATCTACTCTGCTATTGAGTCCCTCTAGTGAATTTTTCATTTCCATTACCGTATTCTTCACTTCTGATGATTTCTTTTTTATATTTTCCAATTTTTTGTTGAAGTTCTCACTGAGTTCATTCATTCTTCTCCCAAGATCAGTGAGCATCCTTATGACTGTTAGTTTGTACTCTTTGTCAGGTAGACTGTTTATTTTTGTTTTGCTTGGTTCTTTTTCTGAGGATTTGTCCTGTTTCCTTATTTGGAACATATTGTCTCCTCATTTTGCCTCCTTCTCTGTGCTTATATCTATGTATTAGGTAGGTCAGGTATGTCTCCTGATCTTGGAGAGGTGGCCTTATGTAAGAGATGCCCTATGAGGCTCAGCAGTGTGATTCCCTCTCACCACCAGTTCCAAATGTTCCAGGAGTGTACCCTGTGTGCTCTATGTGAGTCCTTCTGTTGTGGCTGAGTTGGTCTTGCTGCAGGTGCCTGGGGAGGCTAGACTGTCCCCCTGGCCAGCTGATTGTATTGCTTAGCTGCGTGTGGTGGCTATGGTCCATTCAGTCATTTTATCAGGCATGGGGAGCCCCAGCACAGTTGGTTGCAAGGTATAATAGCACATTCCTGTTGTGGTTTTTCTGTTAAGTAAATAGGCCCCCAGTGTGGCTGGTTGCTAGGCTCAGGGGCTTACAATTGCTGTAGGCCTGTAGGCTGCAAGGCTGTTGTCAGCTTTCTCAGTAGTGCAGCTGGGTGGGGCTGGACCCAGGCATGGGAGCACCCAATTGTTTTAGGCTTTGGTAGGTGGGGCTGACCCCTTATGCGGCTATTTGAGAAGTATAAGTCTGCTGCAGCTGACAAGCCCCACTGCCTGCAGGCCCACACACTCCATCAACACAGTTCTGCCCTCTGTAGTTGCCCCAACCCACTGAAGTGGACCCAGTTGCCTCACTGCAGAGGGCCCACACACTCCACCAATGCCCCACACACTCCACCTGCAGGCCCGCCCCTCATGCATGCCCTGCTCTGCAGAGACAGACTCACTTGCCTCACTGCAGAGGTCCCAGGCACCCTGCCTATGTAGTCCCCCAAGTTGCCTGAGGGCTTACTGTTGGATGGGGCCAGTCCCTAGAGTGGGCTGCCTGCCCAGGCTGAGCTGGATTAAATCAGTGCTCTAGTGGGTGGCGCTGACCCTGGGCTAACAGGCCAGGGGAAGAACTCCAACAGCATCTGCCAGTTTCTGTGTCAGCACACCTGTACTAGATCACAATAATGGCTGCCGCCAATGTCTCAGTCCCTGGAGAGGTCTCACCTCTCACTGAGATGCGCCCAGAACCTATCAGGTGAGTATCTTTTCACCAAAGGGCTGTGTACCTTTCTTTCTGGTGATTTTAGATTGCATTCCAAAATGGGTGAATTTGTGTGGGGGCCCTTAAGAGCTGGCTTTTTCCCCCCTAATGTATGATAGTTTTTCTGGGGGTGTTCCCTGTTGTTGTTAGTAGCCAGAAAAACCCAGATGTTATGACACTCATCTTGGTTGTGCTGAGTCCAAAAGCTGCTTATTGTGGTAATGCTCCCCTGCTCAGATCCCCCACTCCTCCAGGGAAGGCTTCATACCTTAAGGTTGCTTCCAGCTTGCTGTCAGGCACCATGGCTAGACGGTTGCTTTTTTCTCTCCAGAAAGGAATTTCTTTCTCTTTCACCTCAGTCAGCACTGTCCCTTGTTGTGGGGGTTCTTTTTATCCAGGTTTCAGTTCTCTCTCAGGGGTAATTGTTCCAAAAGTAGTTGTAAATTTGTGGTGTCCATAGGAGGAGGTGAGTTCAGGATCTGCCTAACTGCCATCTTGACACTGGATCTAATCAAAACTTCTTTTTTTTCTGAGGAAGATTGGCCCCGAGCTAACATCTGTTGTCAATCTTCCTCCTTTTTTTTTGCTTGAGGAAGATTAGCCCTGAGCTAACATCTGTGCCAATCTTCCTCTATTTTGTATGTGGGTCACTGCCACAGCATGACTGACAAGTGGTGTAGGTCCATGCCCAGGATCTGAACCCACGAACTTGGGCCATCGATGTGGAGTGTGCTGAACTTAACCACTAGGCCACGGGGCCAGCCCTCAAGAATGTCTTATAGTTTTCAGTGTACAGGTCTTTCACCTCCTTGGCTAAATTTTTTCCTAGGCATTTTATTCTTTTTGTTGCAACTATAAATGGGATTGCTTTCTTAATTTCTTGGATAGTTTGTTGTTAGTGTATAGAAATGCAACAGATTTTTTTGTATATTGATTTTGTACCCTGTAACTTTACTGTATTCTTTTAATACTTCTAATAGTTTTTTGAGGCAGTCTTTAGCATTTTCTCTATATAAAATCATGTCATCCACAAATAGTGACAGCTTTACTTCTTCCTTTCCAATTTGGATTGCTTTTCTTTCTTTTTCTTGCCTAACTGCTTTGGCTAGGACTTCCAGTATGATGTTGAATAAAAGTGGTGAGAGTGGGCATCCTTGTCTTATTTCTGATCGTAGAGGAGAAGGTTTCAGTTTTCACCACTGAGTTAGCTGTGGGTTTGTCATATACAACCTTTATTATATTGAGGTACTTTCCTTCTATACCCATTTTATTGAGAGTTTTTATTATAAATAGATGTTGGATCTTGTTAAATGCTTTCTCTGCATCTATTGAGATGATCATGTGATTTTTATTCATTTTATTAATGTAGTATGTTACATTGATTGATTTTCAGATGTTGAACCACCCTTGCATCCCTGGAATAAATCCCCCTTGATCATGGTGTATGATCCTTTCAATGTATTGTTGTTTTTGTTTGATAATATTTTGTTGAGAATTTTTGTATCTATGTTTATCAGAGATATAGGCCTGTAATTTTTGTGTGTTGTCCTTGTCTGGGTTTGGTATCAGGGTAATGTTGATCTTGTAAAATGAGTTAGGAAGCTTCCCCTCCTCTTCAGTTTTTCAGAGGGGTTTGAGAAGGATAGGTATTAAATCTTTTTTGAATGTTTGGTAGAATTCACCAGTGAAGCTGTCTGGGCCTGGGCTTTTGTTTTTTGGGAGGTTTTTGATTACTGTCTCAATTGCCTTACTAATGATTCATCTATTCAGCTTTTCTATTTCTTCATGATTCAGTCTTGGAAGGTTGTATGATTCTAAGAATTTATCCATTTCTTCTAGATTTTCTATTTGTAGGTGTATAGCTGTTTGTAGTAGTCTCTTATGATCCTTTGTATTTCTGAGGTGTCTGTTTTAACTTCTCTTTCATTTCTGATTTTATTTATTTGAGCCTTCTTTTTTCTTAGTGAGTCTAGCTAAAGGTTTGTCAATTTTGTTTATTTTTCCAGTGAAGCAGCTCTTAGTTTCATTGATCTTTTCTATTGTTTTATTAGTCTCTATTCCATTTATTTCATTGATCTTTTCTATTGTTTTATTAGTCTCTATTCCATTTATTTCTGCTCTGATTATTATTATTTCCTTCCTTCTACTGACTTTGGGCTTCGTTTGTTCTTTTTTTTACTAGTTTCTTTAGGTGAGCTCTTAGATTATTTGATATTTTTCTTGTTTCATGAGGTAGGCCTGTATTGCTATAAACTTCCCTTTTTAGTCTGCTTTTGCTGCATCCAATAGATTTTGGTATTTTCATTTTCATTTGTCTCTGTGTATTTTTTAATTTCTCCTTTGATATCTTTGTTGACCCAATAGTTATTCAGTAGCATGTTGTTTAATCTCCACATATTTGTGACTTTTCTAGTTTTCTTCTTGTAGTTGATTTCTAGTTTTATAGCATTGTGGTTGGAAAGGATGCTTGATATGATTTCAATCTTCTTAAATTTATTGAGATTTGTTTTGTGTCCCAACATGTGTTCTATCCTTGAGAATGTTCCATGTGCACTTGAGAAGAATGTATACTCTGCTACTTTTGGATGGAATGTTCTGTACAAGTGTATTAAGTCCATCTGATCTAGTGTTTCATTTAAGACTGATGTTTCCTTGTTGACTTTCTGTCTAGGTAATCTATCCATTGTGGAGTGATCTATCCATTGTAAGTGGAGTGTCAAAGTCCCCTATTTCTTTTTTTCTGAGGAAGATTGGCCCTGAGCTAACATCTATTGCCAATCTTTCTCTCTTTGCTTGAGGAAGATTCACCCTAGCTAACATCTATGCCAATCTTCCTCTATTTTGTATATGGGATGCCACCACAGCATGGCCTGATGAGTGGTGTGTAGGTCTGTTCCTGGGATCTGAACCCATGAACCCTGGGCCACCAAAGCCAAGTGTGTGAACTTAACCACTATGCCACTGGGCTGGTCCCAAAGTCCCCTACTATTATTGTATTGCTGCCAATTTCTCCTTTTAGGTCTGTTCATAGTTGCTAATATATTTTGGTGCTCCTATGTTGGGTGCATATATATTAACAAGTGTTATGTCTTCTGGGTGGATTGCTCCCTTTATCATTACATACTGCCCATCTTTGTCTCATTACCTTTTTTGGCTTGAAGTCTATTTCATCTGATATAATTATGGCTACATCAGCTTTCATTTGGTTGCCATTTGCTTGGAGTAGCATCTTCCATCCCCTCACTTTGAGCCTATGCTTGTCTTTAGAGTTGAGATGAATCTCCTGAAGGCAGCATATAGTTGGGTCTTATTTTTTAATGCATCCAACTACTCTGTGCCTTTTTATTGGTAAGTTCAATCCATTTGCATTTAGGTTGATTATTGATATATGGGGGCTTAATACTTCCATTTTACCTTTTGTTTTCTCATTGTCCTATATTTCCATTGTTTCTTTTCCCTTGTGTTTCTGTCTGCCATTTTGGTGCTTTTCTATGATGTTTTGCTCAGTTTCCTCTTTTTTTATGTTTCATGTCTCTGCTCTAGGCTTTTGTTTTGTGGTTACCATGAGGTTTGTATAACATCTCACATATAAAACAGTCCTTTTTCTGCTGATAGTGTCTTATCTTAATTTGCATATACAGGTTTCCTCCTCCCCTTTTAAATTTTTGTTGTCACAAATTATCCCTTTTTTGTTGTGAGTTCATTACCATATTGAAGTAGCTTTAGTTATTTTTAATGCTTCCCCCCCCTTAATCTTTATGCTATAATTAAGTGTTTAGCACCCTATTATGTAATAGCTCGGAATGTTCTGGTGTGTCTATTTATCCCTTTACTCAAAGCTTTGTGTACTTTTGCCTTTTTGTTTCAGGTAGGAGAGCTCTTTTCAACATTTCTTGTAAGGCAGGTCTAGTGGTGGTGAACTCCCTTAGCTTTTGTTTGTCTGGGAAAGCCTTTATTTCTTCCTCATATCTGAAGGATAACTTTGCTGGATAGAGCATTCTTGGCTGTCAGTTTTTATCTTTTGATATTTTGA
This sequence comes from Tapirus indicus, assembly GCA_031878705.1. NCBI lineage: Eukaryota > Metazoa > Chordata > Mammalia > Perissodactyla > Tapiridae > Tapirus > Tapirus indicus. The sequence goes on from CM062921.1 coordinate 82,593,439, forward strand.
ATATGTCATTCCACTCTCTCCAGGCCTGTAGAGTTTCTGCTGAGAAATCCACTGATAACCCAATGGGGATCCTTTGTAGGTTACTGTCTTTTTTCTGTGGCTGCTTTTAAAATTCTTTCTTTGTCATTGACTTTTGACAGTTTTAATATAATGTGTCTTGGATACTGTCTTTTTGTATTGAGATAATTAGGTGTTGTATTAGCTTCATGCACTTGTATATCCAGTTCCTTCCCCAGGTTTGGAAAGTTCTCAGCTATTGCTTCTTTGAATAAGCTTTAAATAAGCTCCCTTCTCCCTTTTCCTCCTTCTGGGATATCCTTTATCCTTATGTTGCCTTTTCTAATGGAGTTGGGAATTTCTCCTAGAGCTTCTTCATTTTTTAAAAACCTTAGTTCTCTCTCCTCTTCCATGTGAATAATTTCTAGGTTTCTATCTTTAGGCTTGCTAATTCTCTCTTCCATATGGTCTGCTCCATTTTCAATGCTTTCAACTGTATTCTTCATCTCACTTATTGAGTTCTTTAGCTCCAGAATTTCTGTTTGGTTCTTTTTTTTTTCCTCTTTTTGTGAGGAAGATGAGCCCTGAGTGAACAACCATTGCCAATCCTCCTCTTTTTGCTGAGGAAGACTGGCCCTGGGCTAACATCCGTGCTCATCTTCCTCTACTTTATATGGGACACCGCCACAGCATGGCTGACAAGCAGTGCACCACGGGCACCCAGGATCCAAATTGGCAGACCCCTGGCTGCCAAAGTGTGAACTAAACTGCTGCACCACCAGGCAGGCCCTGTTTGGTTCTTTTTTAGAGTTTTAATCTCTTTGGTAAAGTACTCCTTCTGTTCATTACTTTTATTCCTGAGATCACTGAACTGTCTTTCCAGGTTTTCTTGTAGCTCATTGAGTTTCTTCATGACAGCTATTTAAACTTCTCTATTAGTCAGATTGCAACATTTCATGACTTCAAGTTCAGTTTCTGGAGAATTGTCATTTTCTCTATGTGATATTGTGTTACCACAATTTTTCTTGGTGCTTGATGACCAGTCCTCTGCCAGTCATTTGTAGGTCATTCTTATTTAGGTAAGGCTTTGTTTGATTCTGAGCTGCCTCTGGTTATATCTGAGAATCAATGCTTTCCACCCTCCACTGCCTCTGCCAGAGGTGTTGTTGGTGCTCTCATTGTCTCTGTTTGTGCCTCCAAAGTCGCTGGTGTCTTGCTGCTGCCAGTGTTGCTGTGGCCATGGGCATCACTAGTGGGGTCACCAGGTTGGTGAGCACCTCTGCTGCTTCTGGGGTCATCTAGGTCACAGGCTTCCCCTTGGTGGCAGGGGGAGAGGGAAGGTGGGGCAGGAGCTGAGGTCACAGGTGCCTCCACTGTGTCCAGGGTTGTAGGGTTCACAGGCGCCACTACCACCATGGGTGGGGGGGTCAGGGTTACAGGTGCCACTGCAGCTGGGGGGAACCAGGGTCATGGGCTCCATTGCCACTGTTGCCCAATTCTCTGTGGGTGGGGGGCCAGAGTTGTGTGTCCTGCCTCTGCTGTTGCTACCAGGTTTTCTGGGGGTGGTGGTACTGCTGCTACTGGGGGCACCCAGTTCATGGGTACCACTGCCATTACCAGGCAGGCCAGGGTCATGGGCACTGCTGCCACCACCATGGGGTGTGATACCCGGGTTGCGGGTGCTGCTATGGTTCCTGAAGCTTCTAGTTGCAGATGCTGTAGTGGTTTCTGGAGCTCTGGCCTTACCCACCATTGTGGTTTCTGGAATCTCAGGTCACGGGTGCTGCTGCTGAGGGCACCCAGATGAGGGCACTCAGATGTACCCCTGTGGCCAGGAGGGCCAGGGTTGGAGGTGCTGCTTCCATGGCTGGGGGTGAGGGAGTTGGGTTGTGGGCACTGCCGTGGTGCCTGGAGACTCCAGTCACAGGAACCACCTCAGTTCTTGGAGCCTCTGTTCCTGGGCATTGCTGAAGTCCCTAGTGCCTCTGGTTGCAGGTGCCACTGTGGTTCCTGGAGCCTCTGGTCTCAGGAGCCAACCTCACAAGGTCCAGTCCACCCACCTTCAGATGTACAGATGCATGGATCTCTCAGGTGTCCTGGTGTGCTCTGCAGAGGACAGTTTGTTGGTCTATGGATGTCCTAGTCATTGTAACTTAACGGGGAGAGACCAAGGGAATGGTTCACCCTGCCATGATGCTGATGTCACCCTGGTACGTTTTTTTCCCCTATGAAGTAATCAGAAGAGTTGAAAAGGAATTAAGAAGGAAATAACTTTTATCACTTTGTAGCTCAGCGTTATTTAAAGTTGCATCCTTGGTGATCTGAAATCATCTCCCACCCTACCAGCATTTAGGAAAGCCTGAGATGAGGCATGGGAGTGCCTGGCCTGTGCCCAGCAGGCGTTTTCCCTGACGCTCTCCTTGCTGCTGACCTCATCCTCCCACTGCTCCACCCCACCCCAAATCCAGCCTGACATCCTGCTCAGAGGCAGTGCCCTCCACCCTGTCTTCTGCACCCCACCCCTGGCCTCCCCTCTGTTCCCCTCACACGTGCTTGTTTCATATCACAGGCAGCTCTGCGAATACATGTGTGAGATCATCTTGGGTCTCATAACAAATGAGTGTTTCAAAAAGAAAAATTGGTAACATCCCTCCCACCCCTGGTCACTGCCCCACCTTAACAGCCATGTTCCTTCCAGGAGTGTTCACGTTCCTGGCCCCACATCTCAGTGCTTCGGCTGGGCTATGCTCACTGGCCATTATATCCTTTGCACACACTTTCCTGCAGCTTCAGTCCGCCTGTGCAGGGAGGGAACAGCAACGGTGGGGCCACAGTGTTGGGGGTCCCAGGCCTGGGGGAGGAGGCGGACATAAGGCTGCTGGGAGTCAAGACTCGGTCTTCCCATTTCATTTGACTTGGGAGTTCTTGCTGCATTCACTCATTCTGCTCAGTGGATCCCCTGGTACACCCAAACATTATCTTTTAATTCACTTTAATTCATTATCTTTTCATTCACTTATTCATTTTGTTTATCCATCCATCCCAGCCCCGCCTGAGCCACGTCTGCCTGGGCTGCAGGCTGGCACCGGCACCCTGGAGTGATTCCTGTCAGGCCCTGCAGAGTGCAGCCTCGCACATCGTGAGCAGAGGGCTCCTCCGGCGGAGTGCTCAGGGTACAGGGGCAGATGGGAGGGAGAACCTGAACTCTTCTGGGAGTGCGCGGGAAGATTTCCAGAAGGGTGAGGCTGGCGGGCTGGAGCTGGAAGGGGCCCGGGGTCTAGCTTCAGTGATGCTGCTTCACCATGACAGGTTTTCCCCCTGGTCCCCACCCTGCCCCTTGCAGCCCCTCCACTTGCCCCACCCCGACTCCCCCTCCCTCCCCGTCCCTCTCTGAGTATTCCTGCCCTGCTGCCTTAACAGATGTGGGGGCCCCATTCCCTCTGGAGAGTGGGTGGGGTGTGGGACTGATTCCCCTCCCCCCACCAGCAACTGGGCCTGGGAGATGGTGGAGTCTATGTCCTCCTTGCTGCTATTAGACCATTTCTCCTTTCTTTCCAGGCTTGCCCTCTCTGACCCCCACACTCCCCACTCTGGTCTTTGGAGGACAGCAAAGCCACAGTGGAGCCCCCTCGTCTCCCCAGCTCCGTGTGCCTTGCCTGGCACCTCCCTCCTTTCTCCTCACTCTGAGGTGGGCCTGCAGGGTTCTCTTGTCTCTCAGGACCTGCTCCCACACCTCCTCCTCTCCTCCTTCTCCTGGAGGCTTCTCCCAGCATCTCAACATGACCAGGAAGCCCCATCCTAAAAAGAAAACAAACCAAACTTCCCTCAACTCCCCAGCTCCCTCTGGCTGCCACCTGCTGTCTACCCCTCTTCACATCTACCAGCTTCTAAGAGGAATTGTCTACACATGCCCACCTACTACCCTCTCCTCTCCCTGTCTCCCTTGGTGTCTCTACTACCTGGTTTGGGCTTTTATCTCCAGCCAGTGTCCCATCCTCTAAGGTCACCAGGAGCCTCTGGGGGCCACATCCAAGCCCTGCCGCCCTTGACTTCTGCGGTCAATGCCTGCCTTGTCCCTGTCTCCGCAATGCGTCCGCTCCTCGATCTGCTCCCACCTCAGGATCAGATGGTTTCGGTCTCCTTGGTCACTCCTCCTCCTCAGCCTGCCTCTAAAATTGCACCCCCTCCCTCCTTCACCACTGCTCAGCTCTTGCTTCCCTCTCTGCCTGACCTCCCAGACCAGAGGTTTTCAGCCCCAGCTGTGCACGAGAATCACCTGGGAGGCTCTGTAAAATGCTGATGCCCACCTGACTGTGACCACGCCCCCAGATGAGGGAGAGTGTCACCGGTAGTTTTTCAAAGCTCCCAGGTGATTCTGATGCCCAGTATGCCTCCCAGCCTGACCCTTTGCTGAGAGCCACCTGCCAGTGTGACAGCTCCCCCTAGCGGCTTTCTCAGGCCATAAGGTGAGGTGGAAAGAGAAAGAATCATTTCTTTAATAAGCTCAGCAGAGTTTACAAGTAAGCTGTGGCTGCAGTTTGAGCTGGTCCAAGGAACCCGCTGCCCCCACAGGCTCATGTTTCTTCCTAATCAAATAGCAAACTCTTTACAACACACCTGGCACTGTTTTAAGTGCCCCGCCACAATCATACAACATAGATATTATTATTCCCATTTTACAGATGAGGAAACTGAGGCACAAAATCTTGCCCAAGGCCATGCAGATAGCCGAAGCTGGAGCTGGGATTACATACCCAGACAGTCTGGCTCAGCTGTCCACACTCATAACCACAGAAGTGGCTGCAGTGAGGCTCTGCTTTCATGGGGACAGTGGCTGGCAGGCTCTGCTTCTTTGGCTGGGCACACAGTGGCACAGGACAGGCAGGCAGATGGTGAACTGCCATCACAAGATACACTTGACAATCTCGTTTGCTGCTGCCTTTATATTCCTGTCCTTAAATGCCTCTCCCCAAGACAGCCTGGCTGTACCATTTTATCCAGGCCAACCCCAGCATAAACGGAGTGCAGCTTCACTGAGTATAAGAACATTTTTGGTCATCCAGAGTAAAAAGAGCTGTGGCTTCTTGGGAAATCCCCTGGTAAGCAGTTTCTCCCAGTGACTTCTTTAGGAAGGTGGATCGGATTTGACCTAATCTCAGCAGTGTCTAAGGTTTAACTGGCCCCAAACTGCCTTCTGTCACTCTCTTCCCACACCTCACCCCATGTTCATGCAGCAGCAACTCCCCAGTTGCTCCAACTGGAACCCTGGGGATCTGGTTTGGTGCTTCTTTCTTCCTTACCCCCACAAGCCATCAACTCATCCCCATGTCCCATCGATTCCAACCCCACAGTACCCCCATCACCTCCTACATCTCTCTCCACTCCCCTAGTCTGGCTGCCACGGGCTGTCCCTGATGCATGCTTTTTGCTTCGGTTTCTCACTCCCTGCTGTCCAAGGGAGGGATGTTTACAAGACAAATCTGACCCTGTCACTCTGCTAACAAACAGTACAAATGTCAGTGGCACTTTGGGGAAAAGCCCAAATCCTCAGCCAGACCTCAAGCCCCTTCTCCTCCCAGCAGCCCTCCTTGTCTTGCTTCCCCCAGTGCAGCCACATTGGTCTTCTGTTTGCTCTTCCAGGGAACGTCTCTGCCCCAGCCTTCAAATCCCCCAGGCTCTGACACCGCGCCGCTCTTTACCTGGATAATGACACCTCCCTCAGGTTTTAGCTCAGATGCCGAAGGTCCCTCCGTCTGGGCACTATGTTCTTTCCCCACGCCTCGGTCCAGGGTCCCGGGCGCTGTCAGTCTGGCCCGCGCGGCCCCAGTGGTCAGACGAGGAAGGGACCGGAGGCTGGGGCGGGAGGCGACCTTAGGCCCCGAACCCCGCGGCTCCGGCTGCCGCCAGCACCCAGGTGCGCCCAGCGGGCTCTGTTGCCCCCTGGCGGCAGCAGTGGATCTGGCCTCTGGTCCTTCTACCTGGCCCTGCGAGGCCTGGCGCCGTCCCGACCCCGGGAGAAGAGGTCCCGCCGCGTTCCCCGGGCCCAGCCTCCTCGGTGGCTTTCCACGTGGAACGAAGAGGAGCCCTCCGCGCAGAACCGAGGGGACTCGAGCCTGGGCCGGGGGCGGGGCTTCCCGGCGCTGACCCCGCCCACCGCGGGCCCCGCCCCTTCAGTTTCCTTGATGGTACCCAAATAAGTCTTCGCAGGATCGGTTAGAGACACCTGCGTGCAAATCCTTACCTCTGCCGCTTTACTTGTGGTTTGTGCAAGTCACCTTCATTCTTTTAATAAACAGTGACCCACCTTCTACGTGCCACGCATTAATCCAGGCACTGGGGTTACCGCTGTGAATAAAACCACTTGGAGCTTACAGTCTACTGCGGGGAGACTGATCATAAACAAAATAAACAGCTTTAAAAAAGGATAGAATGTTAGATAGTGATAAGTCCTTAGGGGAAAAATAAAGCAGGGAAGGAAGATGGGGATTTGGGGAAAGAGGGTTACAATTTTAAGTAGGGTGGTCTGGGAAGGCTTCCCCGAGAGGGGGCATGTGAGTAACAACTTGAAGATGCAGACGTCTGTCTGGGGGAGGAGCATTCCGGGGGGAGCAAACAGCAAGGGCAAAGGTGTGTTCAAGGGATTCAGGTGGGCGGGGGCCCGGAGGCTGCCGGGTGGGACGGGGGCAGGGACGAAGCCCTTGTGAGGAAGCGGGCTTTTCCTCTGAGGGAGGAGGGACGCCGGAGAGAGTCTCTGGCTGCTGCTCTTGAGAACAGACCGCAGGGGACGAGAAGTCCCGGGACCAGTTAGGGGCTATTGCAATGGCAGGAGACCACGGTGGCGGTGGCGGAGGGGTGAGAAGGGGCTGGATTCGGATCTCAGTTGAAGCTAGTGGATGGGATTTGCTGCTGGATTGGATGTGGGGTTAGAGGGAACTCACAAGTTTCTGAATATCAGAAAGGATGGAATAATCTGGGATGGGGAAAGCTGTAGGAGAAGCAGGTTTCGGGGTGGGAAGATGAGAATGTCACCTCTGGACAAGTCCAGTCAGAGCTGGATATTCCACCTCTAGGGCTAAGCTGGAAGTCAAGATTTCAGAGTCGTGAACGTAGAGGTGGTATTGAAAGCCTGGGAGCTGCGGGAGATCGCCCAGAGAGTGAATGTGGAAAGAGAAGAGCAAAGGCGCAAGGAGACAGAGCAGGAGCAGCCGGGGAGGAAAGACAAGCAGCAGGAAGCCGAGTGAAGAGCGCGTTTCATAGAGAAGGGGATGGTCAGCTGATGGGGCAAGGTGAGGACTGAGAGGTGACCATTGGATTTAGCAACGTGGATGCCATTAGTGACCTTGACAGGGCAGTTTGGGTGAATGGTGGGGGTGGAGCCTGACTGGAATGGGCTCTAGAGAGAACCAGGAGAGAGCCGTTGGAGAAGGCGTCTAGACAAGCCTCTGACAGCGTTTGCTTGGAAGGGAAGGAGAGAGAGGGGGTAGTAGCTGGAGGGAGATGGGAGGGGTCCAGATCCAATAGAGAGGTGAACATATGGGTGCAGGAGAGGGGAGGCTTGTGCAGCAATGTCCTGAGGCGAAGAGCGTGACTTTCCAGGAGCCAGCGCGCTTCATCCACGGTAAGGAGAGAGAGCGGATGATGTGTGCACAGGGGCAGCTAGTGGGAGCTTGGGGACGTTCTCTTCCTTTTTTGTTTAACTTGTGAAATATATTTACATAAAACACATACACACCATTTTATGAATAAGGTAAGTACCTAGGTAGCCATCACTTAAGGGGGGAAAAAAAAAAAAGAACATGATTAACACTCTGAAAAGTCTTCCCAGTGCTCCTTTCCGATTAGAATCCTTTCCTTCCGCCCTAGAAGTAACCACCATTTTGGGTTCACTGACAGTATTTTAAAAAATAGTTTACCATCTAAATGCATTCCTGGACCATTTTTGGATGTTATTTAACTTCATTTGTGTTTTTTAAGATTTTATTTAATTTTTATTTTTTTCCAGCTTTATTGGTGTATAGTTGACAAATAAAATTGTAAGCACTTTTTAGAAGCACTTTTTGCCCAATAGAAAATTGGACAAAAGATTTGAACAAGCACTTTTCAAAAGAGAAAATCCATTAGTGATTGGAAAAATGCAAATTAAAACTAGAAACCGTTACACACCCATCAAATTATAGGAGTGTAAATTCATATATCCACTTTGGAAACAGTTAAGTGTCATATATTCAAGCTGAAGATACCCTCTGGCCCAGCAATTCCACTATGGCCCAGAGAGACTCCCACACATGTGCAAAAATGTACAATTGTACAAATGTATAATTGAAAAATAAAATTGTAAGATATTTGAAGTATACAACGTGATGATTGTATGTGATATGTATTTATCATGAAATGATTCCCCTGAATAAACACATCCCTCAGCTCACATATTTCCTTTTTTTTTTTTTTTTTTGGTGAGGACATTTAAGTTCTATTTTCTTAGCAAATTTCCATCATATAATACAGTCCATTAACTATAGTTACCACATTTTACATTAGATCCTCAGACCTTATTCATCTTAGACCAGAAAGTTTGTACCCTTTTACCAACCTCTCCCTATGTCTCCCACCTCCAGCCCCTGGCAACCACTTGCTACTCTCTGTTTCTATGATTTGTTTTTAGATTCCACATGTAAGTGATACCAGGCGGTATTTGTCTTTCTCTGCCTGGCTTAACTTCGTTTGAATGGAAACTTGCGTATGGTCTTTTTTGTTTTGTTTTATTTTTGTCTTCTTTTGTTCAACCTTATGTTTGTGAACATCATCTACATTTTCTACAGTTTATCTTGTTCATTTTCATGACTGCATAGTATTCCATTGTAATAATAGACCACACATTATCCATTCTACTGAGATGGACATCTGGTTTGTTTGCAGGTCCTGGCTGTCACAAACAGTAGTGCAGTGAACATTTGTGGGTCCGTCATTTGTGCACATGTGTGGGAGTCTCTCTGGGGCATAGTGGAATTGCTAGGCCAGAGGGTATCTTCAGCTGGAATATATGATACTTAACTGTTTCCAAAATGGATATATGAATTTACACTCCTATAATTTGATGGGTGTGTAATGGTTTCTAGTTTTAATTTGCATTTTTCCAATCACTAATGGATTTTCTCTTTTGAAAAGTGCCTTCAAATCTTTTGTCCAATTTTCTGTTGGGTTGCTATTCCAGTTCTTTATTGCTGCATAAATAAACCACCCCAAAACTTGTGGCTTCAAACAGCAACAATAATTTACTTTGCTCATGAATCTTCAGTTTGAACAGGGCTTGGCCTCAGCTGGGATGATTGAATGGCTGGGATCTGGACCAGCTGGAGAATGGCTCCCTCACAGCATGGCGCTCTCACGTTTGTCAGACTTCTTACATAGCAGTCTGTTTCCCCCAGAGAAAGCATTGCAAGAGATCTGGGTGGAAGCCACAAGGCTTCTTCTGACCTAGTCTTGCATGTCCCAGATGTGTTCTATTAGTCAAGCAAGTCCCTAAGGCCAGCCCAGATTCAAGAGAGGGGGAATTAGATTCTCCCTTACAATCAGAAGAGCAAGGCATTTGTAGTCATCCCTCATCTCCTGCAGTTGTGTAGCTTGTTCTTATTGATTTATAGGAGTTCTTTATATATTCTGTATTAGTCTCATGTTGGTTACATGTTTGGAATGATCTCTTCCATCATGGCTTTCTCTTCACTCTCTTTATGTCTTTTTCCCCCTTTGTGGCTAATGCTTTTTGAATCTTGTTTAATCGGTTTTTCTCTCCCTCAAGGTCACGGAAATATTCTCTTAAAAGCTTTCTCACTTTCTCAACTTCTAAAAGCTTTCTAACTTTGTCTTTCCTGTTTAGGTCTTTAATTCACCTGGAATTTACTTTAGTGTGTGGTGTGAAGTAGTAGTCTTTTCCCATATGGGTATTTAAGTACCATTTATTGAGAAGAATGTAGTTCCCCCATTGTTCTTTGGTGGCGCTTCTGCCAGATGTCAACTGTTTGTGTATGCAAGTGTCCTTTCTAGCCTCTCTGTTCTGTTCCATTCTGTTTTTCTATCCTTAGGTCAATACCACACTGTCTGAATTTCTGTTGCATTATAATAGGTCTTGCTATCTGTCCAGTAAGTTTTCCCATCTTGTTCTTTAAGAGCGTCTTAGCTATCTTGGCCCTTGACACTCCCTACAAATTCTAGAATCACTTGACAAGTTCCAAAAAAATATCTGTTGGGATTTTGATTGAGATTGACATCTCTGACATATTTACTCTTCTGATATTTATTCGTTGTGTATCTTTCATCTATTTAGGTGTTCTTTGATACTTGCCAATAAAGTTTTATAGTTTTCTCCCTGTACACTTTTTGTTCCATATAATCTGTAGGTTCTTCATAGTTTTTGACAGTACTGTAAATGTGATCTCTTTTTCTCTTTCAATCCATTACAATATAGTGGATTCATTGATTAATTTTATAATGTTCAGCCAATTTTCATTTCTAGAATAAACCAGATTTGGTCATAATGGATTATCCCCTTATATATTGTTGAATTTGTTTGGCTAATGTTTTGTTTAGAATTTTTGCATTTACTTTCATGAAAGCGATTGGCTTGTAATTTTCATTTCTCTGTTGTTGTGAAGTTTCAGTATTAAGGGTTGCTGGCTTCATAAACAAGCTGGGGAGTGTTTCCTCTTTTTCTATTCTCTGGAAGTGTTTTTGTGATATTGACATTATTTCTTCCTTAAATGGTTGGTGGAATTCACCAATGAAGCCATTTGCGTCTGGAAGAATTACATTTCTATAATAATTATAGGACTATTCAGATTTTCCATTTCTTTTGGTGTAAATTTTGGTAAATTGTATTTTTGAAAAAAATTTATCCACTTCATCTGAATTTTCAAATATATGTTCAGAATATTTTCTCATGATTTTTAATGTCTATAGGATCCTTAGCTAATTTCTCTTTTCTTTAATCTTGGTTTTTTTTTTGTGAGGAAGACCAGCCCTGAGCTAACATCTGTCACCAATCCTCCTCTTTTTGCTGAGGAAGACTGGCCCTGGGCTAACATCTGTGCCCATCTTCCTCTACTTTATATGGGACGCTGCCATGGCATGGCTTGATGAGCAGTGCATCTGTCGCTGCCTGGGATCCGAACCTGTGAACCCCCGGGCTGCAGAAGTGGAGTGCGTGAACTTAATTGCTACTCCATGGGGCCAGCCCCTCTTTATTTTTTTCTTTATTCTATTTTTTGATTATTTTACTTTTCTTTTTCTAATGTCTGAAATGGATGCTTCCTCATTAATTTTCTGCCTTTCTTCCTTCAAGATTTTATAGATCTCCAAAGTACCCTAAAGACTAGTTAGATGGAAACACAATTTTTTTTATTGATGTCTTAATAGTTTATAACATTGTGAAGTTTTAGTTATACATTATTGTTTGTCAGTCACCATATGAATGCATCCCTTCACCCCTTGTGTCCACCTCCCATCCCCCTTGCCCCTGGTAACCACCAAACAGTTCTCTCTGTCCGTGTGTTAGTTTATTTTCCACATATGAGTAAATCATGTGGTGTTTGTCTTTCTCTCTCTGGCTTATTTCACTTAACATAATACCATCCAGGTCCATCTGTGTTGTTGGGAATGGGACAATTTTGTCTTTTTTTATGGCTGAGTAGTATTCCATTGTGTATATATATACCACATCTTCTTTATCCAATCATCAGTCAAGGGACACTTGGGTTGCTTCCATTTCTTGGCTATAGTGAATAATGCTACCATGAACATAGGGGTGCATAAGCCTCTTTGGATTGTTGATTTCATGTTTGTTGGATAGATACCCAGTAGTGGGATAGCTGGATCATAAGGTATTTCTATTTTCAATTTTTTGAGGAATCTCCATACTGTTTTCCATAGAGGCTTCACCAGTTTGCATTCTCACCAGCAGTGAATTAGGGTTCCCACTTCTCCACAACCTCTCCAACATTTGTTGGTTTTTGTCTTGGTGATTATAGCCATTCTAATGGGTGTAACATGATATCCTAGTGTAGTTTTAACTTGCATTTCCCTGATGATTAGTGATGTTGAACATTTTCATGTGCCTGTTGGCCATCTGTATATCTTCCTTGGAAAAGTATCTGTTCATATCCTCTGCCCATTTTTTGATCGGGTTGTTTGTCTTTCTGTTGTTCAGTTGTGTGAGTTCTTTATACATTATGGAGATTAATCCCTTGTCGGATATAGGATTTGCAAATATTTTCTCCCAGCTGGTGGGTTGTGTTTTCATTTTGATCCTGGTTTCATTTGCCTTGTAGAAGCTTTTTAATCTGATGAAGTCCCACTTGTTTATTTTTTCTTTTGTTTCCCTTGTCCTAGTAGACATAGAATTCAAAAAAATCCCTTTATGACCAATGTCAAATAGTGTACTGCCTATATTTTCTTCCAGGAGTTTTATAGTTTCAGGTCTCACTTTCAGGTCTTTGATCCATTTGGAGTTAATTTTTGTGTGTGGCAATAGAAGATGGTCTACTTTCATTCTTTTGCATGTGGCTGTCCAGTTTTCCCAGCACCATTTATTGAAGAGACTTTCCTTTCTCCATTGTATGTTCTTGGCTCCTTTGTCAAAGATTAGTTGTCCGTAGATGTGTGGTTTTATTTCTGGGCTTTCAATTCTGTTCCATCAATCTGTGTATCTGTTTTTGTGCCAGTACCATGCTGTTTTGATTACTATAGCTTTGTCGTATATTTTGAAGTCAGGGATTGTGATGCCTTCAGCTTTGTTCTTTTTTCTCAGGATTGCTTTAGCTGTTTGGGGTCTTTTATTGCTCCATGTGAATTTTAGTATTCTTCGTTCTATTTCCATGAAGAATGTCATTGGGATTCTGATTGGGATTGCTTTGACTCTGTAGATTGCTTTAGGTAGTATGGACATTTTAACTATGTTTGTTCTTCCAATCCATATGCATGGGATATTTTTCCATTTCTTTATGTCATCAGCGATTTCTTTCAATAATGTCTTGTAGTTTTCATTGTATAGGTCTTTCACCTCCTTGGTTAAATTTATTTCCAGATATTTTATTCTTTTTGTTGTGATTGTAAATGGGATTGTCTTTCTGAGTTCTCTTTCTGTTAGTTTGTTATTATCATATAGAAATGCAACTGATTTTTGAAAGTTGATTTTATACCCTGCAACTTTGCTGTAGTTGTTGATTATTTCCAATAGTTTTCCAATGGATTCTTTAGGGTTTTCTATATATAAAATCACGTTGTCTGCAAATAGTGAGAGTTTCAGTTCTTTGTTGCCTATTTGGAGTCCTTTTATTCTTTTTTCTTGCCTAATTGCTCTGGCCAAAACCTCCAGTACTATGTTGAGTAAGAGTGGTGAGAGTGGGCACCTTTGTCTTGTTCCTGTCCTCAAAGGAATGGCTTTCAGTTTTTCCCTGTTGAGTATGATGTTTGCTGTGGGTTTGTCATATACGGCCTTTATTGTGTTGAGGTACTTTCCTTCCATACCCATTTTTTTGAGAGTTTTGATTATAAATGGATGTTGTATCTTGTCAAATGCCTCCTCTACATCAATCGAGGTGATTATGTGGTTTTTATTCTCTGTTTTGTTAATGTGTTTTTTTTCACGTTGATTGATTTGCAGATATTGAACCATCCCTGTGTCCCTAGTATAAATCCCACTTGGTCATGGTGTATGATCTTTTTAACATATTGCTGTAGTCCATTTGCCAATATTTTGTTGAGGATTTTTGCATCTATGTTCATCAGTGATATTGGCCTGTAGTTTTCCTTCTTTGTATTGTCCTTGTCTGGCTTTGGTATCAGGGTGATGTTGGCCTCATAGAATGTGTTGGGAAGTATTCCATCTTCCTCTACTTTTTGGAATAGTTTGAGAAAGATAGGTATGAAATCATCTTTGAATGTTTGGTAAAATTCTCTGGAGAAGCCATCTGGTCCTGGACTTTTATTTTTTGGGAGGTTTTTGATAACTGTTTCAATCTCTTTACCTGTGATTGGTCTATTCAGAGTCTCTGTTTCTTCTTGGTTGAGTTTTGGGAGGTTGTATGTGCCTAAGAATTTATCCATTTCTTCTAGGTTGTCCAATTTATTGGCATACAGTTTTTCATATTATTCTCTTATAATTCTTTGTATTTCTGTGGTATCCATGGTAATTTCTCCTCTTTCATTTCTATTTTTATTTATTTGAGCATTATCTCTATTTTCTTAGTGAGTTTGGCTAAGGGTTTGTCAATTTTGTTTATCTTCTCAAAGAACCAGCTCTTTGTTTCATTGATCCTTTCTACTGTTTTTTTTTTTTGTTGCTTCAATTTCATTTATTTCTGCTCTAATTTTTATTATTTACATCCTTCTGCTGGCTTTGGGCTTTGTTTTGTCTTCTTTTTCTAGTTCTGTTAGGTGTGGTTTGAGGTTTCTTATTTGGGATTTTTCTTTTTTGTTAAGGTGGGCCTGTATTGCTATGAGTTGCCCTCTCAGGACTGCTTTTGCTGCATCCCATATGTGTTGATAGGTGTAGTCCCATTTTTGTTTGTCTCCAGATATTTTTTATTTCTTCTTTAATTTCATCAATGATCCATTGGTTGTTCGGTAGCATGTTGTTTAGTCTCCACATCTTTGTCACTTTCCTAGTTTCTTTCTTGTAGTTGATTTCTAGTTTCATAGTATTATGGTCAGAAAATATCCTTGTTATGATTTCAATCTTCTTAAATTTATAGAGGTTTACCTCGTTTCCTAATGTATGGTCTATCCTTGAGAATGTTCCATTCATGCTTGAGAAGAATGTATAATCTGCTGTTTTGGGGTGGAGTGCTCTTTCTATATCTATGAAGTCCCTCTAGTCTAGTTTTTTGTTTAAGTCCATTATTTCCTTATGGACTTTTTGTCTGGCTGATCTATCCATTGATGTGAGTCCAGACTTAAGGTCTCCTGCTAGTATTGTGTTGTTAATATCTCCCTTAGGTTTGTTAATAGTTGTTTTATGTACTTTGGTGCTCCTGTGTTAGGTGCATATATATTAATAAGTGATATCTCTTCTTGGTGGAGTGTCCCTTTTATCATTATATATTTGGAAGCACCAATATTGATATGTAGCATTTAAAAAATTTTTCTATCTAAATATTTTCTAATTTTCATTTGTCATTCCTTTTTGTCCACTGGGTTGTTTAGGAATGTTTTTCTTAATTTTTGAATATGTGGGAATTTTCTAATTATCTTTTTTAAAATCAATTACCAAGTTAATTACATTGTTGTCAGGAATCATGCTTAATACTGTTTCAGTTAAGCATGGTCTTTCTGTAAATGTTTCACGTATGCTTGAAAGGAATGTATAGTCTGCTCCCATTGGATGCTTGAAATTTTTGCAGTAATCAGGATGAGAGTAGAGGAGGGCCAGAGCTGCCCAATGCTGGGGGGACAGAGCTGCACACAGACACTCTTCACAAGGCCCACCCCAGGCCCTCTTCCTGCTCTGGATCTTGGGTGGCCTAGGATGAGGGTGACCCAGGTCTTTTCCTCCATTCTGGGGTTTGCCAAGATTCTAGCCTTTTAAAGCTTGGAAGGAAGGCCCGGGGTAGTCCCAGGCCCATGGGAAATCCAGGGCCTCAGTCCTTCCACATGATCCAAGCAGAATGGTGTACAACGGGGACTCTAGGATGTCTCTCTGCTATTCTGCAGCAGTGGCCTGGCCATGGGGACACATGCAGGTGACTCTCCCACTCCCCTTTCTGACTAGCAAATGGTTCAAAGGGCTGTGGAGCCAGACTGCCTGGGTTCAAATCCTACTCTGCCATTTAGTAGCTGGGCAAGTTACAGAACCTTCTAGTACCTTGGTAAAATGGGAATAATAAGCGTGACTCCCTCATTAAGGATTGAGTGAGGACTGAAGGAGTTAATCACGTATATAAAGCATTAGAACAGTGCCAGACTCATAGTAAATCTGGCGATTATTGTTATTTTCACTGAGACCAGGCCCTGCCCGCAGCCCTCCCCGCCGGGTCAAGGCGCCTGGAGTCCCGAGCCCAGTTCACTCTCTTGAGGGCCTCGCGGCGGCGCAGCCCTGGCCTGTTCCCCGGCCGCCGGCAGGGGGCAGCATTGCTCCACGGCTGCCCACGGACGGCGCGGCAGGTCCAGCCCGGGAAGCTGCGCCTGGCCTGGGTCGGGGAGGCGTTGGCACCGGGACAGGGAGACCGCGGTCTCTGCCCGGCCCGGACTCCTCGGGGCCTCGTGCCCCGCTGCGTCCCCCGCGAGGTTCCCGACCCCCTGGCGCGCGTGGCTGTGTCTCGGGTCTCGGCCCCTTGCGCAGCCCCTTCACCCCAGGCACAGTCTACCCGTCTGTGAAATGGGGGTGACTGCGCGGGGTCGCAGGGCTTGGCAGGCCGGCTGCAGAGTGAGGGGCGGGAGATGTTTTACGACCTCTCCCATGGCCTCTCTTAGGGAGTGGGCTGGGCTGGGCTGGGCTGGGCCGGGCAGGGGGCGGGGGCATGACAAGAGGCCTGGGGGCTTATTTGGGAGTGTGTGACCAGAGGGGGCGTGTGACCGTGAGGGTGTGCACGCGGGTTTCTGCTCCACGCTGTGGCCAGCTGTATGGTCCTGAGGAGAGGGCTGATAGGGCCTGAGCACGCCCCATTCTTGAACCCGCTCAGCATCTTTGCTCGTGCTTCCTGGAATGCCTTCCTCTTTCTTCTTCTAACCCCGCTGAGGCTTCTCGGAAGTTTTTAACAGCCTTCTAGGTCTCTCAGGGCCTGGTATCAGCTTCCCTTGGCCCCTGCCAGCACCCAACAGCAGTCCTGTCCCTTCCTGGGCCTACCCTAGGCCCCACTGTCACGCTCTGGGCCTCACACCAGGGCCCGTGTCTGTCCCCACCACGACCCTTAGCAGGAGACCAGGGCCGTGGCCCCTGCTTCTTGGAAAGGAAGGGCCCAGCTCAATGACTCCTTCCTGGAATCTCAGGGACTCCAGAGGTCTAGGCCTTGGCTGCCCTCCCCCCGCATCCTGTCGCACCCATTAGCTGTGCAGTGCCTCTACTGGAGGAGCTTGAATACCGTCGGAGGGGACGCCCTCACCGTCGGTGGTCAGACACCTCCAGCAGGTGATGGCAGATGCAGGTCACCCCCCTTAGGAGCTGGAGGCAGGAAAAGACCTGCTAAAGAGCTGCAGAGTGGTGAAAAAACACTCAGTGACCCCAGTGATCAGGAAATGCACATTAAGACAACTTTAAGATACAAGTTTTCACTTATCACAATAAAAAAGTTAGAAATTAACAATTCCTAGTGTTGCTGGATGTGCAGAGAAATAAACACTTTCATGAATTGCTCATGGAAATGTAAATTGGTTTTAAAAAACAGCTTTTGAGGGCAATTTTGGAAATATGTATTAAGAGATTTAAAGTATGCATAATCTTTCTAGGCATTTATCCTAAGAAAATAATTACTTAAGAGCTGAAAATGCATGGATAAGTATTTTTACAGTAGCATTGTTTATAATGGTGAAAATTGGAAAAAAAATGTCCAACAGCAAGTGACTGGTTAAATAAAGTCTGATAGAGCCTCGGGATAGAACTATAATCAGACATTAAAAATCATGTTTTCAGAAAACAATTTCATGGCAGGGGCAAGTGCTCACATTAAAATGTTCATTCACTCATTAATTAGTTAATTGATTTAACTAACATTTATTGAACATCCAGACATGCCAGGCATTGTTCTGGATACAGGGAATAAAATGATAAACAAGATAGATTAGATACTACCCACTTCTCATGAGGCTTATCCTACGTAGGGGAGACAGACAACAAACAAGGGAGAAATAAATTAATTTCAGGTGGTGATACTTTTGTCCGCTTCTATTTAAAAATTACACCTGAGTAGAAAAAAGGACAGGAAAAAAACATCATAATGTCAACAGAGGTTATTTCTGGTTGGTGGTATAAGTGAGGAATTGCGTTACAAATAACTGAAAAGCTCTTTTACTCCAGTAGCTTAAACAGTTGAGGGCTTAACTGTCCCATGTGTCCAGGGCTGAAAAGCCCACTGCTGTCGTCTGGTGCTCTGCCATCCTGGGACGAGGCTGTCTGTCCATGCTTGGCTTCTCAAGGTCACAGACGGCAGCCTCTCTTCTGGATCTCCCGTCCACATCCCAGGTCAGACTGAAGGGGGAGGGGCGAAGAGCAAAGTCATTCTCCTCCTGAGGTGCTGTCTTCTTATCCAAGAGCAGAGCGTCAGCCAAGTCTCATTGGTCAGAAAGGGCCACTCAGCCGCTCCTGGCTGAAGAAAGGTCGGGAAGAACACAGACGTGGTGTTATGAGTGATGGTAATTTTCTTCTCCATGTTTTCTGGCATTTTCTAAGTCAAACCAGATATTAAAACAAGCTTTTGCATGGAGGGAACAAAGGGCTTTTTATGTTTTAAGAAATAGGGTGGGGGTGGATTGCTACATGGGAAGCGGGAGTAGACACACCTGAGAGGCCCCTGAGGCCTCTCCCACTGATTCCCGTTCCCCTAGGTCTTGTAACTTAATCACACCCAAAAAGATGCTTTTTCCAAATAAGGTCACATTTACAGGTTCCAGGGATTAGGTGGTGGATATCTTTTGGGGGACCATCTTTCGTCCTATCGAACCCATTAGCTGTGCAGTGTCTTTACTGCTCTGAGTCTCAATGGACTCATCTGTGGAATGGGGATGAGAACCCTGTTCTCACAGGGTATTGGGTCCATCACCAACTATACGAGCAGGTGACAGGAGGACTGGGTCTCTCTGTGGCTGAGCCCTGCCCCTCCCTTTTGACCTCTGAGGGCTGTTCTCATCTCCAAGGGTAGCTTCTCTTTCCCTCTCCTTTTATCATTGACCTGTCCTGGTCCTGGAGACAGTTACAGAGGACCTGGGAGGTGTGCACCCTGAGGGCCTCTGATCTGCAGACCTGTGTCCCCATCTCTACCCCTTCTCCTTCTTGGATTGCCGGCCCCCCGCAGGGCTGCTGAGCACACGCCTGGCTCTTGGCAAGGGTCAGGCACTTGCAGGTTCCCTCCCTCCCCTGGGGGCATCCTCTTGGGGTTTCAGCTCCTTCTGACTCCCTCTCTTGTTCCCCACACCGAAACCCTGTGTCCCTCTCTATTTTCCAGATGCATCTCTGGGCAGTTAGGCACCTTGCCTAAGTTTGCCCCGCATGTCCGCAGTGGGTCCAGGGCCCGTGCCGCCTCCCTGCGTCATCTGAAGGAGCACTGGGCAGACCTGCTCCCAGCTGAGGCCCCAGGAGCAGCCCTGGGAGGTATCACCTTCGAGTTTACGGGGTGCTAAATGCACCGTGACACCCAGACAGAGAAAATCAATCACAATTTCATTTCATTGCTGGATAAAAGAAGAGGTTTACAGGCCAGAAAACCTGCTCTTGGAAATGGGTGTGTCCGCAGGCAGGCTGATCCAATCTGTTGGGGGCTGGGTCTGGGGAAGGGGCTATCTGCCAGATGAGCCAGGGCTCCAAGTGGATTCAGCTCCCTTCATCCTTGCTCCCCTGGGGAACTGGGGGTTCAGCTGTGAGAGGCTGCAGGCCCAGGCTGGTGGGAGCTGCTGGTCTGTGCCTGACTTAGGATGAGATTAGGTGGGATGGGATGGGCCTCTCATGTTCATTTAACAAAGTGTCTGGGGTCTCCACTATGCAGCTCCCAGCTCCCAGGGGTCCAGTGAGTCCTAGGGCCCCACATAAGTACAGAGTGCCTTGTGTAGAGGTGGGGTGGGACAGTCTCCTGTGAGCTCCCTGGTGGCCAGGGAGGCAAGGGCCTCACCCCTCTGTCTTGACTCTCTTGTGGATCAGCGATCCTATGGCTTCCCCAGGATGCCTACTGAAGACATGATGGTTGACATGTCTCTGGCTGCCGTGGGGTCACCCCAGGTCCCGGCTCTGTAGAGATGTGTCTGGGAAGGAGTGAGTCTGGCCTCAGCATCTCCCACCAGGACCATTCTGGCAACTTCCACCCTGACCCTTCCACCGACTCCTCCTTTACGTTTTGCTGCTTTCCCCTCTGTGTTCCTTTATGTGCTTCCATCTCCATGCCTGTCCTCTTGCGGCTCTCTGCTTGGAACGTGCACCCCCTTCTTTGACTCAGCTCAATTCTCAGCTCAGCCTGCGTGGAGCCCACTGCAGCAGATGGCGGGGGGCAGTAGGAGCCCTGGGCAGCGGTGGGAAGGGTGGGGGGCCTCTGTGGTGCTCCAGGTCCTGGGTCAACAGGGCTGTGACTGATGAGGGTGTGGGGCCCTGGGTTCAACTCTGGGAACAGACAGGCCAGGGTTTGCCTCCCTGCCACTTGGTCCTACCCGGGGAATTGGCTGCTCCCCCAGATGCAAAAAGGACTGGGGAGAAAAGGGAAAAGCCTCCCCAGACTTTGTAGCTGGGAAGGAGGGACTCCAGCAAGCAACCTGGGAGGGACCTGGGCCCGCCTTCGGGCTCGGGGAGGGACGGGGCTGTGGTTTTCAAACTTCAGACTTTCAGCATTCGAACCCTTTCTTCACACGCAGTGGACTTGGAGCATCCATGTGCGAGACTGGTGGAAGTGAGGTGGGTCTAGAGCCCCAGAAGCCCCGAGCTGCCTGTGAAGAACCTCCTAGATCCAGACTGGGGGACGCACACATGGAGGATCACAGCTTTAGGAGGAGATTGGGACACAGGCTGCCCCAGGAGGCCTGGGACTGAGATGACAGCTCATGAGGGTCCCTCCTGGGAGCCAAGCCTTACTTCCTCTTTGCTGTTCCTTGGCATTTGGTAACACCTTTGTGCAAACTCTAGCCTGCCTCTTCTGGCCTTCAGAGGGGCCTGAGGAAGGGATAGAACTTGCTGGACTCTGAGAGGCCAAGGGAGCCCTGGATGTCAGCATGGGAGCCCCAGAAGGGCCTGAGGTGGTGTTTGGTCCTGCCCTCCACCCCGCTCAGAGAGCCTGGGTCCAGGGACCAGACCTCTGTGGTCCCAGATTGCTTTGCAAAGGAAGCAACTTTTCACACAGCTAACTTTGTGGACTCCTTGTTTCTAAGCAGACTGAGTACCCCGTCCTGGCCCCTAGTTTTCTGACTGTATAATGGGGATAAAGAGGGTCCCCTGCCCTGCAAAAATGAGGTGCTCCTATCTAGGGAGAGTACTCTGCGTGATTTCCTTCCTCCTTGCCCCCCCATGGGGGATGTGGTTCCAGCAAGCCCTCCCCAACCTGGGCTGCCAGCCATGGGCACCTGCACTGTGCCATTGGCAGTGCCACAGAAAAGGGACCCTGAAAGGGTGCAAAGGCTGGGTATGGGCAGCAGGTGGGGGCACCCCAGTGGGTCCTACCCTGGTGGCTCTGGCAAGGCAGGTGCAGGGAGGGTGCCCTCAGGCTCACTCCCCCCACCCCCAACCTGGGGAAAACCAAGGACTAAATGAATAGAAGGTTTAAATAATAGGATGTGTGATGCAAAAGATTCCCTGCCTGGGAAATCGAAAAGTAAAAACCCACGAGGCTAACCAAGAGTGAAAATAAAATGAAAAATACTATAATATAAAAGAAGATCAAATGAAATAAATACAAGCCGAGAAGGAGTAAAAATGAGATGGAAAAGGTTGGCAAGATGGGGTAAGGAAGACAAAGTAGACACGGGCAATTAACATACAGCAGAAGAGTCAAAAGCAGCTGCTGAGGGAGACCATGAAATCAGCAATAAGTAAGGTATTTTTGAAAAAGAGAAAAGCCTGGTGGGTTAAGGGAGGAAGGTAGCAGTGGGATTTTCTGAGCTCAGATCCTGGCAGAGGGTGGGTTCCTGGGAGCCCATGGGTAGGACTGAGCCTGGGACTCAGGCTGCAGGGCTCCAAGCCTGGCTCCTTCCAAGATGCTGGCTGACCCCTCCCCGGGGGGCTGACCCCAGGACTTGGGTTTCCCTCCTCCTTGTGAACTCGGGAGAGCTGGCCTTCCATGCCAAAGCCTGCGGAGACTCCTCCACGCTGAGCCTTGGTCTTTCATGCCAGCAGTAACCTTCACGCAGGGCCTGGGCTGAATCGTCTGACATCCCGAGTGGGCTCCATGCTGGGGAGGGAGGGAGAAGGGCAGTCTTTCAGGGTGTAGCAGGCAGCTCCTCAGGGACTGTGCCAGGGCAACAGGCCCCTGGAGGGTCAGGATTCCAGCAGACCCTTCCCTGGTTCAGTTACTGGCTGGAGTGAGAAGGAAGAGGTCTGCATTTCTGGGATGACACAGCTTTAGGTTACGATTGTGGCTTCCCAATGGACTACCATAGCCTCTCCTGGCCTTGACATTTCATCTGCAGCTTTGGCGACAAACTCCTGGCTTCCCGTAGTGTTCCAGGTGAGACTCCTGAGGGGCCCAGTGTATCTTTTTGCATCCTCCTTCAGTTTCCTTGTGAGTAAAACGGAATTCCATCTCACAGGGAGGATGTAGGTGCTGAGCACAGTGCCTGCATGTGGTAAATCCTAAATAAATGTGGTTAGAAGCAGTGTAATGGAAGATCTCTTTAGAAAAAGCATTGCCTGTATTGGCTGAACTCTGTGCAAAAGAAGGGTTTATTGACTCAGTTTTAATTTCTGTGAACACACCTTTGTGTAGTGAGGAGCAAACCTAGAGGACTGAGTCCTGGGTCCGCCAGCAACTCACCTGGTGCCTTGGGCAAGTCACTCCTTTCTCTGAGCCTCAGTTTTCCCCTCTGTGAAATGGGCATACATCGTATGATCCAGAGATTGCTACTCTATTTTCTCAAGCCAGGTTATTACAGTAGAGGTGAACTTGTTTATCAGGTAGAGTTGCTTCCCCAGAAACCTGGTTTTTGGGGGGGCCGCTTTTGCGGTCTCAGAGGTTATCAAAGCTTAAAGGGACTGGGCTGGCCAGGATCAATAAGGAATTAAGGGCGTGATGAGCCTGATAAAGCCCCCAATAATAGCCAATGTCGCCGGAACGTGGCGATCCCAACTTCAGGGGGGAGAGAGGATTAAAATTGTCTTGCTTAGAGGTCGGTGTGCACAGAGTTCCAGTGATCTCTGGGCCTGCCTCCCAGCTCTGGGAGAAATGGGACCTGTGCAGAGTGCCCCTCGAGGCCAGGCAAGGGGTACTCCGGCCATTCCAGCGTGGCGGGAAAACTGGCCTGGCTCAGGAGTGCAGGAGGATGAACATTAGGAGATGAGCATCGCGGGATGGTGAAGGACTCCACACTGTGGGAGATGGAGGGGAGGGGGTAGCCAGGACAGGAGGCGAGTTCTCCCCAGGCTGACAGCTTCCAGAGAGGTTCAAACCTAAGTCATAGCCCTCAGGTCCCAAACCAGAGGGACCTCATCATCCAAACTGGAAACTGATAGAAGTCTCCCCAAAACAGTGTGTTGTGTGTGTATCGGTAGGTAGCCTTCTTAACATGTGGAAGGGGGTCTTGAGGTTTGTCCTCCCACAATCATGCTCCCTCTGCCTAGCATAACGTAATACATCAAGAAGACCTTCCAAGCAGCTTAGAAGTATCACACGCCTGCCTTACTGACACACTGCAGGGGCCCACGCAGGTGAGCTTGCAGATCCCTGATCCTGTAGCTCTTGGCCTCAGGTTTGAGCCCCTACAAGGATGACCACACCTACCAGCCTTCCAAGGTGGAGACAGTAACCAAACTGTTGTATAATAAAATTCATCTTTTATTTCCCTTTTCCCTACCACTTTTCAGCCAGTCGGTGGTGGAATTTCAAGGGAGTGACACTGGAGGCAGGGGGGTTTGGAGAGGCTGGGTGGGGCATGTTTTACAATTCAAGGCCCCTAAGATGGGTTTCTTGAGGAAGTGCTTTTGTGTAGGCAGTCCAGCTCCTGCAGGCATGGTCCTTCCTCTCTTCTTGCCCTCTGGGCCCTCATCCTGGAAGTCACCTTGCCTGCTCATGTAGTTCCCCACCATTTCTCCCAGGTTCTCTTCTCCAGCAGGCTGCCCCTGCCCAGCTAAGTCACCTCACCAGCCACTGCAAGGGCCGCCTCACTGCTCTCCAAGCTCGCACTGCACAGCCTCCTCCCCCACCTTTCTAAAGTACAGTTTGCCAGTGACTCCTCCTTGGCTGCCAGCTTGGGACACACACACACATACACACAAATACACTTCTTTTTCTTCCTGCCTTGGCTCGCTAACTAGCATTCAGTGCCTGGAAACCTCCCTTCCTTCTCCCTTGGTAACCCACACTCAGCCTTTGGAACTGTCACCTCCTCCAGGAAGCCATCCCTGGCTCTTCCTCTCAGGCTGGATCAGAGCCCAGGACGCGCCTATGCATACAGAGCTCATTCAGGGGCCTCGCCATATCTTTGAATAATCTGTTTAGGTGTCTCCTTCTCCCCCTGTATGGGGAGTTCCGGGCAAGATCTGTTGCCGAGCCTCTCCGAATCCCTCGCGCCCAGCGCATGGCAGGGGCCGTGGTGCCAGGCCGACGCCAAGGCCAAGGGGTACTCCTGGGCTTTCCGGAGTGGCCCCTTGCACGAGGCTCTGCCAGGTGCGCCCAACCCGAGCCACCGCGGAATCCGGGTGGGGAAGGCCCCGCGGTCTCACCGAAATCTTGGGTGTGCCACGTGGAGCCCAGTGCGTCTTGGGGGCGCGCGGGGTGGGTGTGCTGCGCGTCCGGCTTGCTATCTCCTCCCGGCTCGAACCCAAACAGCTTAACGCCACAACTGGTGGTGGCCGGCCCGAGGCAGTCACCGGGTGGTGAAGGGAGCCCCGCTCGAAGCTGGCCGCGAGGAGCGGGCTCTCCGCCTGGGCTCGCGCGTGAAGGCTCCGGGCAGAGTCGGAGTCTGAGCGCGCCAGCCGCTTGGAAGGCTCCTCACGTCCAGGCGCCGCGGTCACGGCTGCGCCAGTTTCCGGCCATGAATTGGGCTTCAGAGTACGAGCCTCCTGCCCGACTCGCGGCAGAGTGCGGGCCCCCGGGGCGGGGGATGGACACCCGCCGAGGTCCGCGCGGCCAGCTAGGGTTTGAGCCCGCGGCCCCGGCTTTGCTGGCGACGTTCGGCTGCGGCCGGTCCCCTGTGGCTCCCTTTGCATCCCGGTGCCCGGCTCAGCGCCCCGCCCCGTCTGTCTCTCGGCTACCCTTGGTCGGGCTCCGCGAGGGGCTCTCTCCCCCGGGCGAGGAGCACGGCCCGAGACGCTCGGTGGTCGAGGTCGGCTGGCGCCAGGGCGCTCCGGGACCCCCCGAGGGCAGTCGGTGGCCGACCCTTCTCCATCCTCCCGCCCCCGGCGAACGGGGGCCACGAGGCCCACGGCCGCCAAGTTTCTGCGCGCCGCAGCCCCGGCCGGTCCCCGCCGCCGTGCCGGCCTCCGAGCGTCCCCCGGGCCGGGAGCGCGGAGCACCCGGCGCCCCCTCCGAGTCGCGAGCGGGCGAGCGCCGCGCGGCGAAGCTGAGGCTCCGCAGTCACGTGGTCGCGAGGAGGGCGGAGGGGAGGGAGGCGGGCAGCGAGGGGAGGGGGAGCGGAGCCGAGGGGGAGGGGGAGGGGGAGGGGAGGGGGCGTCCTCCGCAGTTCGCTTCTCGCTGGGGCTCAGACACACAGCGAGCCCGGAGCCGCCGCGCCGGCCCGGCCGCAGCCGCCACCGCCTCCGCCGCCTCCGAAGCCGCCCGAGCCGTGGGAAGCGCCGCCGCCGCGGGCCGCCCCCGCCGCGCCGGCCTGGGCTCGGGCTGCCAGCGCCGCCGCAGCCGCCACCGGAGCCGGAGCGGGAGCCCGACCGCGCTGGGCTGGGCTGGGCTGGGGCGGGCGCAGGGCGCAGGGGCGGGCGCGCGGGGGAAGACGCACGGGCGGGCTCGGCTCTCCCGGGGAGCGGCCCGGGACTGCACCGGGACCGGCGCCTCCCCGCTCCGCGCTGCCCTCGGCCTCGCCCCGGGCCCGGGCGGATGAGCCGCGCGCCCGGGGGACATGGAAGCGCTGACGCTGTGGCTTCTCCCCTGGATATGCCAGTGCGTGTCGGTGCGGGCCGACTCCATCATCCACATCGGTGAGCGCGGCGGGCGGCCGGGCCGAGGCTGGGCGGGGGCCCCAGCGGCGCGGGGGGTGCGCGGCGTACAAACTTAGAGGTTCCCTGGGTCGAGGGGCTCGGCGGGCTGTGCTTCCCCGAAGGGCCGCGCCGCTCCGCGGAGGAGCTGTGCATGGGCCGCGCCGCGTTCCCGCGGGCTCCTCGCCGCTCCCCGGGGCTCCAGTCCCTGCGCGGGGCCCCGCGGCCTCTGCTGACACTTGGGGCCGCGGCTGCGGGGACCCCGGGGCTGGACGCGAGTCCAGACCTGTGCTCCTGGCGGGGCCGTCGGCGGGCTCGGGCTAGCCCTTCCGCGCAGCTCAGAGCCGCGGGGGGCAGGGGCGGGCACGGTCCGGGGTCTCGCCAAGTTGGCAGGGCAGGATCCAAGGGCCCCAGCTGGAACCCTGTGTGATTGTGGGTGGGTGGTGGTTGGCAGCGTGTGTCTCTCTGTGTGCGCCTGGGACCGTGTTGGTGTCGCTGCGAGAGGGCGTTGGGGTGTGTGAGGCCATCTGAGCCTGTGTTGGTGCGTGCACGACTGTCTGTCAGCCTGTTAGAGTGGACACAGTGTCTGCCTGTTCCTCCGGTGTGTGTATGTGTATCTCCCGGTGTATGTGTGGGTGTGTGTGTTTCTGGTGGTGGCGACTGCAGCCCCATCCTGGACAGTCCCAGAGTTTCCTGTGGTCCTAATCTTGGGGGCCGGCAGACGGTCGGGTGGTGGGAGCTAGGCAAGAAGCGTGGGCGGCGGAGGAGGGGGGAGTGTGTGTGTGTGCGCTGAGCGGGAAGAGATGGATGGAAGGAGAGAACCGGGAGAGAAGAGACAGAGGAAAGGAGGAGGGGGCGCGCGGAGGGGGAATGTGTGGGAGTTGGCAGCAGCATGGAAGGAATCCTGGGAAGTTGGGCCGGGTTGGAGGGCTGACAGCGGTTGCTTTGGGGGAGCCCCTCTGCAGTCGCCTTTCCGGAAGTTGGGAAAGACCAGCGAGCACAGAGAAACTGGGGGTTGGGAGGTGTGAGAAGGCAGGGATGATGGGACAGGCGGGGAAGGGGGCGGGGGTGGGGAGAGGTGGTGGGGGACTAGGCTTGGGCTGAGTGAGCTGCAACGCCCCCCGCTGGGACCCGGGGGCAAACCTGCTTCCCGCCCAGTGGCGGTGGGGACTCGGGCCTCACGGTCAGCATTGCGGCTCTGGGTGTAACGTGGAACCGGGGCCTCTCTCCTCCTGCCCAACTCCCAGCTGGGGGGATCATCGGCCCCAGCCCTGGGACCGTGAGGACCCTCCGGGCCTGGTGAGGGGAAGAGAACTCCAGAGTTGCCCAGGCTGTGGGGCCAGGCTCTGGCGAGTCGGACCGATCTCCGCTGGACGCGCAGAGTCGGCCAAGGCTGTGCTAAGCGTGCAAAGGACCAGCTGGAGGCCGCCCTGGAAGAGCTGTTGGCTGTTGTAGAAGGCCCTTTCAAGAGCAGCTCTTTCTGGGCTCCTCAGCCCTGCTAGGTGAGAAGGCAAAGGGTTCAGGGGACAGTCCCCCGCCCCGCACATACATAGAGATGAAGAGCAGGAGGTGGAGCCCAGAGAGCCGGGCTGGGCAGCCTTGCGCGGGAGCAGGCTGGGACTGAGCCCGGTCATCTAAGGCCCCTGTGTAAAGAAGCGTCCAGGCGCAGGAAAGCCACTGTGGACCTGCCTGCTTAGCTTCACTCAAAGGGACATGTGCTCTGCAGAAGGAAGTCATCATTCCATCCTGGGATTTGGGGCGGGGGAACTTTCTGGCTCCTGGGATGGGACTCATGGGGCCATGTCAGGGCATCTGGGTGCTGCCTGAGGCCACTCCACCTTGGCTTAGTCCACTCTGTGGGGCATGGCCAGGACGTGAGGTGGCTTGGTTGTGAGACACATGTGTGAACTGGTGGAAGCATGTGCCATGTGCATGTGTACCTTATGTCAACTGTGTGCACATGAGCACTCTGTGGGTGGGGGCATATTTCTGTGCTGGTTGACCGAAGAGAGTGTTCAACTATCCTGTCAAGCTGAAACCCCAGGCCATAACTCCCACCGCCCGGCAACCAGCCGTTCTGCCAGCACCGTGACCCGAGGGCCAACAGGGGTGGTGGGGTGGAGTGGGTGAGGGGAGACTCTTCTCTAGTTTGGGTCTTGACCCTTCCTCTCCTCCAGGTGCCATCTTCGAGGAGAACGCGGCCAAGGACGACAGGGTGTTCCAGCTGGCCGTATCCGACCTGAGCCTCAATGATGACATCCTGCAGAGCGAGAAGATCACCTACTCCATCAAGGTCATCGAGGCCAACAATCCGTTCCAGGCCGTGCAGGAAGGTGAGTGGCCGCGGCGCCCAGGGCTAACTGGGCCGCGGCCTGCGAGGCGGCGCAGCGGTGGAGACCGGCGGGGTTGCGACGCCTTAGCCAGCCCCCGGTGCGCTTGGGCAGCCGCGGTGCCACGCACGGTGCGCGCACCCTCCCCGGCGCACCAAAGCAGTGGCGCCGGGAGTGCTCTGTGCTGCGGGGCCGGAGCGGATTGCTTCTGAGAGCGGAGAGCCGGGCTCCTTGCGAGGCATCTCGCGGTGTCGTGCGGCTCATTTCCAGCTTGGTGGGCGCGTGTGTGCACCCAGCACTGGCCGCGCAGGCGTGTGTGGCTCAGGGCCGTCTTTGTTTCTCGAGTATCTGTGGGTGGGCGTGTCTGCGTGCCGGACA
The DNA here is from genome assembly GCA_031878705.1 of Tapirus indicus. Taxonomy (NCBI): domain Eukaryota; kingdom Metazoa; phylum Chordata; class Mammalia; order Perissodactyla; family Tapiridae; genus Tapirus; species Tapirus indicus. The sequence continues at coordinate 82,622,116 of CM062921.1, forward strand.
CTGGTGTCCATGCACCTCCCGAGACCCGGATGGGCCAGGGTCTTCTCTGCCAACCGAGGAGCGCCCGGCGCCGGAGCCGGCCGGCTCCCTTCTCCCGAGCGCAACGCCGTACGCGCCGCATGTAGCGCCCCGCGGCCGTTCAGTGCCTCGGCCGGTGTTTCTTCGCTGCGCTCCTCCTCTGGGTTTGGAAGAGCCGGTTTCTCTCTCGCTGTCCCCGCCGCGGGCGGAGGCGCCGGCGCCTGGGCCGGAGGTGGGCGCTGTTTGACCAGGAAAGGAGCCGAGATGGGCCAGGCCCGGCTGCGGAGAAGTCGCAGCCTCAGCCTCGGGTCGGGCCTGCCGGCGGGGGCAGCAAGTGCGCGGCAGGAGGCTTTCGCTTTTCTCTCCTCCCGCATTCCCTCCTCCCACCCGGCTCGAGGCTCGGCTCTGGAACCCGAGTTCCTCCCTCACACCACCTGCTTCCCGGTCGGTCAAGGCCTAAGACTCTCTCCGCCCCTGACAGCCCAGCCCCGGTCCCTTTTCCTCTCCCCTGCCTTGCTCCCCATATCCACGGGTTTGACCCTGAGGCCCTCGCCCTGGAGTGCTGAGGATGGTGGGGCCCAGCTGGTGGCACAGGATGCAGGGATTCCTCCCAGGAGGAACTGACGGGCCAGTGGGTGTAGGGAAGAGGTGGACTGGCTGAAGGCTCCAGGCCAGCAGTCCCTCCCCCGCCTGCTGGGCCGAGGGTCCTCCTGCTGCCATGGGTTATAGGTCGGCTGCAGGTCTCTTGGGTACTGGTCCGCGCCCAGAAGGTGGAGCTGGTGCTGGGGAGAACTTTGTGCTGGAAGGAGGTTCTTTTGGAGTCTCCTATTCTTGAGTGCAGCAGAGGAGGGAGAAAGCCTAGCTCTAGGGCCTGAGGGTCCAAGAATGTCTTGAGGTGGTTGTTCAACCTGGAGTCCTGAGTGTGTTTGGGGTGGTGGTGAGTGGGGTGAGGCTGGTGTTGCCTGTCATGGGAACTGCTGCTTCTAGCCGTGGCAGGTGTCTCTTGTCTGGTGTCCACTGAGGTATGAGGAGGAGGAATCCCTGTTCTTTGGTGTCTGATCCCGTCTCACCAGCAGTCCTGCCCCCACATGCCCCCCAGACTTCCTTTCTGGATGCGCTCATCACAACTCCTTGCAAGTGCTTGGGGTGTGCTCCAGCCAGGAAGGGCGGGCCTTCTTCGCCAGGAGTGACCCTAACTGAGGTGGGGATCTGGGGTGATAGGCTTTTCCAATTACATGCCACCGTTTTCACAGCACCTTCTGCCCCTGACGCTGTCCCCGCAGACCTGTGTCTGTGGACATTCGTTCTCTGTGTTGGGAGCTGAGGACACCGTTCAGAGCAGGTAGTTCCTGCAGGGGAGCTCATGGTGTCATGGGACCTGCCTGTGTTCCACGTGCCAGTTTGGCCCTCCCACCATCTCTGTTGACATGCCTTCCTTCCTCTGGCTCCCGCTCTGCAGTGTGGAGTATTCCATGCTCACTCGTTTTGACCCTGAATAATGCCCATCCACCCCCATCAGCAGTTCCCGAGGGACTGAAGATGATGCTCTTGCATAGGTTACTGTGTCAGGTAACGCACGTGGATGGAGGGGCAGCTGGGCCCCCTGGGACCTGGAATGTGGGGTCTGGAGAGGTCATGTCCATTAAAAGGAGCAGCTGTTACACAGCTTCAGCTGATTTTGCCATTTGGGAATGAAAATCCTAGTGTTGTAGATGTGCTGATTTTTTTTTTTTTAAAGAGGAACCGCAAATCCAGACTTAAATGTAAAATCTGATTTTTAACTGTTGTCAGCTAGTGAAACACTGTAAACAACACAGTACAAGCCAAACAAAACGCAGCTCTGGGCCATGCAGCCTTCAAGCCCCAGTGCAACTTTGTCCTGGAGATACACATCTCCACCAGGGGCCTCTTCTGGGTGAGACCTTGCTTTTCTGGGTCTCAGTGTCTCTATTTGTGTAACTGGAAAAGTGTCTCAGGCTCTAAGGAAGGCAGGCTGACACAGTCTCAGAAGGGTGTTAAGAGTGAGTGTTAAGAGTGCACTCCCAGAACTAGGGAGTTGGATTCTGATGGCTGACAGTTGTCCAGGTAAAGGGATACCGACCAGGCATTGTTGGGCTGCCTGCTTCCCAGAGAGTGTGTACTGGGTAAAGATGGCGTATGCTTTCCAGTTATGAGCCGCGTGGGCAGAAATCCACACTGTTACCCATGACCTTGTGCAGCCTTTGGATGTCCACAAGGGATGGGAGGAACCAGCCCCTCCAGGGCCTCGGGGAGTGCACAGCAGTGTGCAGAGGCTCCTTCCCCTAGCCTGGGGCTTGGCTGGGCAGGTGCTCAGCTGGCTGGATGTCTTCCTTCTGTGCTCTGTAGGGTGCTGTCCAGCCCGTGGCCTGGCTCTGCTTGGTGGATACCTTGTCTTGCTCCTGGGCCTGGACAGTCATTGCAGCAGGACATGGGTGGTAGACACAGCTTGGGTGGGAAAGGAAAGGATTTTAGGGGAGTGGAAGTGGCCAAGGATGAAGGGCAAAGGCAGACTGGGGTTCCGTCTCCATCGTGGACTGGACAAGCTCCCAGTGACCTCCCAGTGGATTTGGGATTAAGGTGATGCTGCCCTGTTTTTGGCCTGAGAGGCAGCACCATACGGGGATAAGAGCTTGGTTGCTGGAGCCCAAGAAACCAGGTTGAAATCCTGTTTGCCTCATGTGCTGTGTGATCCTGGGGGAGTCTCAGCCCTGCTCTGAACTTCTGGTTCCCACAGCTGTTAAAAGGGAATAATCATAGTACTTCCCTCCTGGGATTACTGCGAGGATTAAATGAGATGAGACGTGCAGGAGGTGTGTGGTAGGTGTTCAGTAAACACTAGTTGCCTCTCCATTCCTTGACCCAACTGTGAATGTCTCAGCTTCTCTTGAGGCTGTTGCTATTTTCGGCTGCATCATTTCTTAAGCTAGTGAATTCCTTGAGAGCAGACCCTAACTGACCTTTTCATTTCCAGCTTTTTACTTAACTTTTTCCTCCTGATTATAAAAAAATGCATTGCTACGATGAGCATGAATTAATTTAAAAATGTAGAAAAGAAAAAGGGCAATGAATGCTCATTATATAAAATGTGGAAGGTGCAGAAAAGCATCAAAAGACAGAACAAAATCATTCCGAATTCTACCACTCTTATTTCCCTCTAGTCTTTTTTCCTACTGTATTTTATAAATGCTGAGAGCTCCCATTCTGTTCAGTTGTATAACCTGCTTTTTTCATTTAACATATCATTGGCTTTTTCTGAAATAACTATGAACTATTTGTAAACTTTACTTTTAGAAGCTGCATGTGTTTTTCAATATTCAAAACAACTTATTTTTTTAAAAAATGGAATCATTTATGCTGAGATATGCTTAAGTATTTCTGAAGAAAACAAGAAACTCTACTTTGATTTGTTGGTCCTGAGCTTTATACCTACAATTTCTTCAGGCTGAATTTGTCCAAGCTCCTTACAAACCACCTTTTAAGACAGTTGGCCACTTTATGTGCAAGAATGGGTCACACTTAATGAAATATGATTTTGATGAGGATTTAAAGTTAGCAAATGATAACACAGATGTGATATTTAAATCTCTAAAATGTAGCTTAGATTTAGTTGACAAACTCTGTATTAGGAATAAGTGTGAAAATTTGTCTTCTAGGTACTAGAAGAGATACTAATTTGTTAAATAAAAATATTTCATATTGTTTTAAAGTGCCTGCTCAAGTGGAAGTTTATATAAATGCATAAAAGAACTGGCTGAACACGAGTCTATTCCGTTCATAGTATTATCTTTTACTGTAAATGAAAGACTTGAGTTATTGGTTATGCTGTAGATATATCTGTCATAGAGTGGAAAGATAACAATTTAGGGAGGAGGAAGAAAAAAGGAATGTATGTGGCAATATTCCTTATAGTTATAGTAAGCACAAAAGCATTTTAGGAAGATAAGGTAAAAATCACCCAAGTGTAGCTCAGTGTTCACAGAATAAAACAATGAAACAATGGAATAAATTGAAAATAAAGCACAGTGAGCTTGTTGATGGCTATCTGATGGTCTTGGTCATTTTATATTGGTCACTCCTAGGTGGTCACCCTGCCCCTCATACACCCTGCTGGTATATAGACATTCTGCTAGATGGTCTCCCTCCCTGAGCTTTGATGCCTCTGGCATCTTCCTTAGCTTCTCTTCAGAAGGATGTGGCCCCCCTTGGCAGACCCACCGTTCTCTCTGGGAGCGGTTTTATCGGTCGGGTCTCTCTCAGTGTGATGTTGATCATGTTAAAGGTACCTGGAGGCCCACCGCCTTCATTCCCATCCACTTGGCTGCGTTATTTCTCTCTTGGTGGGGAAACAAATTTTGCCGTAAATTTAGCTGGTTAAAAATGGAAATTTGTTATCTTACAGTTCTGCAGGTCAGAAGCCTGACATAGGTCTCACTGGGCTAAAATCAAGGTGTCAGCAGTGCTGATTCTTTCTGGAAGCTCCAGGAGAGAATCCATTTCCTTGCTTTTTCAGCTTCCAGAGGCTGCCTGCCTTTCTCAGCTCCTGGCCTCCTTCCTCCGTCCTCAAATCCAGCCGTGGTGGGTGGGGTCCTTCTCACAGCCCTTCTGTCATCACGTCTTTTCTACCTCTGACTCCTCTGCCTTCCCAGGACCCTTGTGCTTCCATTGGGCCCACCTGGATAAGCCAGGATAATCTCTCTATCTTACAGTTAGCTGAGTAGTGACCTTCATTCCATCTGCAACCTTAATTCTTTGCCGTGAAGCCTAACATAGTCTCAGTTCCCGGGATCAGGATGTGGATGTCTTTGTGGGCCATTAATCTGCTATCCTGTTGGCACACCTGTTGGGCACACACCTGTGCCCGTCGAAGCCAGTGCACACTGTCCACTCCCAGTTTCTTCTGCATGGGTGACTGCACTCTTGCTCACTGGGTGGCATCCTCTCGTCTTAGCCAGACCTGCTAGAGACACTTGGGACGTATGGCCATGTTTCCATGTCTGCCAGGCTCGCTCTGAAGATGGCATGCTGTAAGGCTGCCGGCCTCTGCAGACTTACCTGTGTTCCCCAGTGACACACCGACTTCCTTCCCTGCACCTGGAAGCTGCTTGTGCTTAAGGAAGTTCTTAGAGGAATCTGCTCTTGAATAGCCAGAGTGTCAGTTTGTGCCACCATGCAGCCCCATGGCCTTGTTCTCTGCCTGGGCAGGTCTGTTGAACCCCCCTCCTCCCCTTGTCCTCCTTCTCGCCCACCTCAAGCCCAAGGTGGGGCCCTGGCACAGGTCAGCCCTACTTGGCTGCCACGTAGACCTTTTGTGGCTCCCACAGGGGTTGCTGCCAGCGATGCTTCAAGCTGGAAGATGGCTGTGGCTGCGGCCGCAGGCGCTGATGGCCCCTCACTAGAGTTGGGCTGGGGACGGGGAACCATCTAGTCCCCTCTCTGGATTCCTCCCAAGCCTGTGGCTGTGAATGGAATGACTGCTGTCTTCATTCAGCTGAACTCCCAGGCTTTAGAGTTCTCCGTCATTCTAGGGTCGCTCCTGTGTGTGCACACACTCTCTCACTTTATAGACTGTGCTCCTGCCCCACCCACCACCTCATATTTGGGGTTCTAGAGGCTCCATTTTAGTATCCCTATTGCCATGGCCTTGCCCCCCAGGTTGGGAGGTTGGGCTTAAGTGGCAGTGAACAGATGGGCGCCTCATGCCAGGATGTGGGCAGGAGGCCAGGGCTCTAGTGAGACCCTTGTCCTCATGCTGCCTCTGAGCTGCTGCCGTTCCCATTCCTGGTGACATGGGAACTTTAACAACCTTCCTGTCTAGAGTAGCGTGTTGGGGCCATTTGTCCAGGTTTCTCCTGGAAGACAACTAAGGCTGTCCCTTAGCACTCAGACCCACGTCTTGGGAGGACAGACAGAGTCTTTCCAAATTCTTGTAGTTACCAAGTCAAAATCCCCTAGCCTTGTCTCCTCCAGCAGCCATCTTCCCTTTTACTTGGCCTTTTTACTACCCAGAAAATACTATCCTCTAAGAACTTGGAACATTCAGTTTGCACTGCCTGTTCCCAAGTCACTTCTGAGCCAGTCTGATCCTGGATGTCAATCTTTTTAGACTTGGCTACCCAGGGAAGTGCCTGTTTGCTCCTCCCCGTGGGTTTTGTTCTGTGATTCCCTTTGTATCAGTCAGGATAGACTGAGTTATGCTATAGTAACAAACGACCCCAAATCTCAGTGGTTTAACATAACAAAAATTTATCTCCTGCTCATGCTATGTGTCCATCATTGGTCAGCTTGGAGCTTGACTCAGCATAGTCACGCAGCTTGAATATTGCTAGTTGCTGTGCCAGAGGGAAAGAGAGCTGGGGGGGGCGGTGGGGTAGGATGGGGTGGGGTGGGGAGGTGGGGTAGCTCAGCCTGGATGTTACATGCATCACTTCTTCTTACATCTTATTGGCCGAAAGTAGTCATGTGGTCCTAGCCAGTCATAAAGGATCCAGAAAGCACTGTCCTATGATGTGCCTAGAAGGAAGAGAACTGGAAGTATTTGGTGATCTACACAAATACCTACTATCTTATTCATGTCAGAACAGTCCTCCCATTTCCTTGGTGACTCATGAAAACAACAGCAACAAAGAAACAAAAAACCAAAAACAATTGTGTAGGTATCAGATCTTGGTTGGTCCAGATCCTTGGCTCCCATCAGTTCCCCTTTGCCCCCTCATGTACTGCCCCTCTGCTCTGGAAAGCTCTAGGCAGCCCTCTGGTGTGGTGGGAAGTCAGGAAGCCCGGGTCCCCAGCCCCGGCCGGACTCTCACCTGTACCTCCTCTGTGTCTGTCAATCTTGTCCTCTGTAAACTGGGGCCTAGACAGGCCCAGCTTTCAGAAGGCTGGAGCTAAATGCTTTCTAAGTAATGTGGGGAAGATTGGTGTCCAGGCCCGGCCATTGCCGGGGCTAGCACCATTGAGCCTCTGCAGCTGGGTGTCAGGGTGTCTGTGTTTCCTGCGGCCCCAGCAGGGTTTCCTGTGGCCGTGTTCCTCCTACAGACTCCCCCTGCCTCTGCCCTGTGCCCTCCTCACCCCTGCCTTCCCACATAGCAGTAGCTCGCTCTCTCTTGTTTCAGCACTGGGCTGGGGCAGGGGCTCATCTCTCTGCCATGAACTGGCCTGTTACCGCCCCTTCTCGGGGAGTCTGGCATCTCTGATGAGCATGGGGCCCAGCAATGCACTGGGTTTGTGTCCAGTATCCCATCAGCCGGGTTCTCCAGGGCCTTCCTCCCCACCTGTAAACAGCCAGTTTCCTGGCCAATGGCTAAGGGTTGGGAAGAGAAAGACCCAGGGTTCTTCCTTCTGGCCTGAAGCACAGGCAGGGTGGCTGGAAGGTAATTAGATGGCTCCCTTATATCTGTTTCTGGCCCCAAGCTATGGGCGGGGCAGGCTTCCAGGGGGTGAAGCCAGGGGCTGCCAGCTGGGGGCCCAGGGTGGTCCTCAGCCCAGGTGACACCTCTTCCTCCAGCAGACCTGGGACACGTGGCTTGGCCGGCCCAGTCTACCCAGTTCAGTTCCCTGACATCAGTCCTTTGCCAGATCCAGACAGAGGCAGCCAGACGCTGCAGCTCCATCTGCCTGCTCCTGGCCCTGTCCCTGGCCAGTGCTCAGCCTGGCCCTCCCACGCCTCTGCACGAGAATGGACGTGGTGCCCAGGAGCTGAGTTAGGGGCAGGAGTCTTGCCCCTGGACAGACTGGGGTTCCCGTCCCTGCTCTGCTGTCTGACTCTGGGCAGGTTACCTCAATGTCCTCAGCTGGAAGATGGGGATGATGACACAGAGGACAGCTGTGAGGGTCAGTTGAGGAGGTGCACTAACACCTGGCCAAGGGCCAAACAGGGAGGTCAGAATGGCTGTCAAGTTACCAGCCTGTGTGGTCCCGGGGGGCTCTGGGCCTCCTTCCGCTTCCTGACCTGGCTGGGCAGCCTGCCCCACCCCCTGGGCAGCTTGGAGTTGAGTCTTTTCGTTTCTGGGTGTCCCAGGAGAGCTGGGGAGGATTGATGGTGATGATGGGGCTCATCTGGAGGCGGCCTGGAGCCGTCTGTGTGGGCCGGGGCTCCGGAACCTGCAGACGTCTCTGCATGATATTGCAGTCCTGCTGCAGCTCTGCTGCTCTGAATGCACAGAGTGGCCAGAATCCAGCCAGCTTGGCCCAGCCCCCCAGGAGCTGGCCACAGGGCAAGCAGAACTGCTCTATTTGATGGAAAGGGGTCAGGCAGGACCAGGTTCAAATCCCAGCTCTGTGACTGATTAGCTGTGTGGTCTTGAAAGGTCACTTGCCCTCTCTGAGCCTTAGTCTCAAAGTCTGTGAAATGGGGCTGCCTCGGGTTGTGGTGATGGATCTAGAGAAGTGATGTATGCCTGGCAGGAAGGAGACTACTGGCAAGCAGCAGTCCATCTGTCCAGAGAGAGGTGTGCTCAAGCAGAGGTGTGCTCAGCCCCGTGCTGGGGTTAAGGGTGCGGGTGGCGGCACATAGTGTGCTCGGTAGGCATTTGTCCTCTCTATGTCCTGGCCACCATTTGTTCTGTCCTCCTGGGCCCCTGCCCAGGATACATAACATCCCTTGGTCTCTCAGTGCTACCAGCCCTCAGGTCAGGGCAGAGACGTGGGTCCTGCAGGCTGGACCCCTTCCCCACCCTGCTCTTGGCTGGAGCTCTTGGCTCAGCCTGTCCCTGTGCCAGCCCTGGCCTGGCCCGAGCCCCTGCAAACTCGGCCTCTGCCTGGCCTGGCAGGCCGGCTCCTCGCTCTCCCCTTCCCACAAGGCTCCTCCCGCTCGGTGCAGAGGTGGAGCCTGGAGGTCTGGCCTTGGCTCTGCCCTGCACTGGGGCTGGGGCTTTCTCCCGTCTTTTTGTCTGAGCTCGCAGAGGCACAGTGAGGGGGTGAGGGGCCACACTCAGGCTCTGGTCTGGTCGCTGGGCCCGAAGCTCTGAGACCTGACCTGGCCACTTGGCTGGGATCCCAGTGCTTGTCTCAACAGTGCCTATCTGGGGGCTGGCGCCAGACCTGAGGTGGCCCTGACTCAGCCCTAGGGCCCTTGCCGCCTTCCCTGTCATGGATGCAGACTTCCAGTGCTGCTCCTCCTCAGTTCTGGGTGGCGCCCGGGACACCTGCCCTCATTGGACTCGCCCCCAGGGCTCTGGGAGCCCAGACAACCTGGTGAGCCGCCCCCGAGTCCTGCAGGCTGCCAGCCTGGGCCTCGAGCTCTGGGGGGGTCTCTCCCTGTCACTGAGCCCCAAGTTGGAGCCTCAGCCCCGGGCTGGCTCTGGGTTTCCCCTGCATGCCTGGTGGGCTTGCAAGGGCTGAGGGTGACACTGCACGGCCCACAGCCCTGAGCCGGGGCTGCCCAAGGCGCCTGGCCAGTGTTCCTCCAGGGACAGGCGGGTGGGGTGATGGGCCGTGCTGAGGAGGGGGACTGTCGAGGAGGTGGGTCAGGTCCGCAGGCATCCCATGGAGTCTGGGCAGAGCACTCCTGCCCTGCATGTGTGTGTGCATGTGTGAGTTTGTGTGCGTGTGCAAGTGTGCATATGTCTGAGTGTGTGTGTGCATGTGTATGTGTGTCTCTGTGTGAGATACCCATGCTGCCCTGCACATTCAGCAGAAAGAGCCAGCAGTTCTAGCTGCTCCTTGGAGCCCCTCTTGGCCCCTCCTCTTCACCCTCCTCCTGGACTTCCTTCAGGTCTCAGTTCAGGTGTGGCATCCCCGGGGAGTCCCGCAGTGGCCAGAGGAGGCTGGCCCTGCTGTGTGCTCTCACTGCTCTGTGTCTGGTGGTGTCTCTGGGGGACTGTGAGCTGCGGGAAGGGAGGAACTTGGTCTCTTTTGTGCCCTGTTGTATCCCTGGCTCTAAGAGAGCACAGTTCGTAGGGCACTCAATAAATATCATTTCTCCTTCCTTCCTGGGGCACATCCCTGGGCTGAGATGTGTGGTCCTGACCCTGACCTCTCAGAGATCACCCCAATGAGATAGTCATGGTGGTGGGGGCCGCTTGACTTGGCCAAGGTCAGGAGGAGGCTGTGAGCAGCAGCCTGGGCCCTTCCTCATTGTTGGTGTCCCCTGTGGCACCTTGGCATCGTGTCAGTGGGGTGAGGGTGGCAGCAGCCCTCTTGGGGTCCCAGCCATGTGGGTCAGCAGACATCACAGGGTTCTGGTGTCCAGAGGTGGGGGTGGGCCCTGAAAAGCCAAGGCCAGGCCCAGGGATGGTCCAGGGTGCTATGGACTGAATGGTTGTGTGTCCGCCCCCTGCCATTCGTATGTTGAAGCCCCAACCCTCCATGTGGTGGTATTTGAAAGGGGGCTTTGGGGATGATTAGGTTGAGATGAGGTCTTGAGGGTGGGGTCCTCATGATGGGATTTGTTATACAAAGAGACCAGAGCTTGCTCTCCCACCAGCATGTGAGACACAGCGAGAAGGTGACTGTCTAGGGGCTGCCCGGTGGCGCAGCGGTTGCGCAGCGGTTTACTCCGTGCTTGGCAGCCCGGGGTTTGCAGGTTCAGATCCCGGGCTCCCGCCGACGCACTGCTCGTCAGCCACGCCGTGGCGGCGTCCCATATAAAGTAGAGGAGGATGGGCACGATGTTAGCCCAGGGCCAGTCTTCCTCAGCAAAAAGAGGAGGATTGGCGACGCATGTTAGCTAAGAGCTGGTCTTCCTCACACACACACACACAAAAAGAAGGTGGCTGTCTACAAGCCAGGAAGAGAGCTCTCACCAGGAGCCGAATCACCTTGACCTTGGACTTCCAGCCTCCAGACTGTGAGAAATAAATCCGCTGTTGAAGCCACCTGGTCTGTGGTATTTTGTTATGGCAGCTGAGCTAAGATGGGAGGGGACAGGCTGTGGGCAAACCCTGGCCTGGGGCCAGAGGCTGCACAGGAGGACTTACTGAGGGAGTGTGGACCAGCCCTGTCCCTCCAGGACCGTGGGGCCCACAGGTGTCAAGTGAGCTCCCTGCACTTCTGAGGGTGCTGATTCTCATCTCTGACCACTGTTAAGCTGAGCCGAGGTCATCTCTGCCCCACAGAGGGTTAAAGACAGCCACTGTGCCCCTTGAAGACTTTTTCAGGCTGCACATCTTGGAGCTTGGTTGTTTCACACCTGATTCTCTTTTGGACACATTCGTCACTGCCCCCTGAACACACAGCCTCCCTCATGTGCCTCAACATGGGGCTTCACTTGCTGACCTCAGCTTTTCTGCCTATAAAATGGGGACCATGGACAAAGACAATCTAACAGGCTGTCTTAGGACCAAATGAGATAACGTCTGTAAGGGACTTAGCTGGTGCCTGGCACCAAGGAGGTACTCGGTAAACAGGTGCCACGGTTGTCTTCCTCACGATGTCCTCTGACCACGCAGAGGGAGAGGGATGGTCTCTGCCTGTTCTGGATGCTCTGCTGATATTAATGCACTCAAGTGAGTGCTGGATCTCAGCATCGCCTCCCACTGGGGCCCTGCTGAGCCTCTGGGCCTCCAGCCCCGGGGCTTTTGCCCAAGAAGGGTGATGCGTCAGATGCCCCCACCCGGGTGTGTGTGGGTGGCTGTTTGACTCCAGTGTATGACTTTACACCAAAGCCTTTAAAATCCAGTTTCCTCAGAGCTTTGTGATTCTCACTCCTGCCTTCTGGAGGGCTGGCTCTCCTTCCCGGCCCGAGCCGGCTTGCGGGGGCCTGTGCTGCCTTCACCCACCTCAGAAATGCTCCGCATCTGGGTCCAGCCCCATCCTGCCACCCGGCTCCCCAGTCTGCTCTGTGCTTGACACTGTGTCACTGAGCAGCACCCATGGGACACAGTCTTGTCAGGCGGGCATCACTGACGTCCACTAGCCGGCCGCATTTCCGCACCTGACTCGGTCGTGTGCACTGTTTCTATCCTTGTACACACTCTCATGTACGGGGCTCAGCATGCCGGTGTCTGCTGGGGGCCTGGAGCCTTTTCAGCTCATCCTCCCTTCAGTGCAGAGCACTCAGGGATGGTCGCCTGGGCGCTGCCACCGAGGGAAGGAATGCGGTGGGCCTGGTAGCATCTGTTCTGCTACAGGCTCTGCTGACGGCCTGTTAAAAGGCAGAGGTGTCTCTGATACCCAGCGTCTGTGACACCTTGTGCCTGGGGCTGTGTGCGCCTCATCTCGGGACAACCCCGGGCAGCTCGGGGAACTACACAGAGAGCAGACGGAAGCAGTGGTGGTGCGGGAAACGTGAAGGATTGGCAGAAGCCAGCACTCCTTGTTCCTGCCCAGCCTCCCATGTGCACACAACTCTCCCTTTATCCCTGGCCTTTGTCCAGTTCTCTCCCCTTGCACTGCTGTCTCCCCAGCCTTGGCCTGGACCCCTGCAGTCACTTCCTCACTGCTGCCTGCCTCTGCCCTCCCTTCCAGGCCTCTGTCCATGCAGCAGCCAGAGTGATCAGAAAAATCAATCCAATCACCTCTCTCTCCTGCTGCAACCCTTCAGTGGCTCCCGGCTGTACTAAGAATAAAATCCAGACCCCTGGCTGGAGCCTGCAAGCCCCCACATACCCTGACAAAGGCTGACTTTTCCTGCTTCCCTGCTGCCACTCCTCTTGACCTCTCTGCTTCAGCCACATTGGCTTTTTCCCCGTCTTTCCAACAGGCGGAGCATGCTCCCACCCCAGGGCCTTTGTACTTGCTGTTCCTTCCATCTGGAAGGCTCTTTGCATGACAGGCTCCTTCTCAGCCTTCAGCTACACCCCAGATCTCACCTCCTCAGAGAGGTTCCCCTTGGCTCCAAGTAAGGCCCCTTTTATTCTTTATCAAAGCCTTGTTGTCCTTCTTGCCTGCTTCCTCACCTGTAGTTATGTTATTTGTGATGAGCACCAAGTCTGTGAGGACGGGGTTGTGTGTCTTGTTCCCTGCTGAGTTCCCAGAGCCAGGCCTGGTGCAGCCAGTCATGTGCACTCAGTAAAAGTCCCGGGATGGCTGATGGGACATACGGACATGGGACCTCTGCTCTGAGACCCCACAAGCTCGTGGTCCTGCCTTCATAGCCACGACCACGTGGGGCCCCGTGGCACGTGGGGCCTGGAGGCTTGTGGCAGTTACAGCAGCCCCGCCCTGCTGCCTGAGGCTGGCTTGTGCCGGCCCCTCCCTCCTGGCCAGCTTCTGGAGTTGAAGGTCGTTCTTGTGGCAAGAGAAGATAGGAGCCCATGGCACAGCCTCTCCCTGGCTTCTGTGGGGGCATCCCAGAGTCCAGCGCAAGGGGAGAGCCGCAGTGGAGGTTCCCACCCTCACTGGCTGGAGGCCCCGTTTCGGGAAGGCCTTGTCCTGCCTGAGCTGCTCTGTCAGGGGCTCAGGGCCGTTGTCCTGCCCACCCCCTCTGTAGGCCTGAGGTGTGCCTGGGGGTGGGAGTGGGTGGTGGGAGCAGGGGGCTACACAGGGGGAGGAGCAGCTCACCCTGGGGGCTGTGTGGGCCGATGGCTGTCTGGGTGTTGGGTGTGAACCAGGACCTGGGTTTCCATTCTCGTCTCCCACCTGGGGATCCTCTGGCGGACTTGGGAGCCTCAGTCTTCATGTGTGTGGAATGGGGGTGTCGTTGTCCTAGCCACTGCCTCCCCCAGGCTGGGGCAGGAGAAAGGGCCGGGCGAGGGAGGAGCAACTGCAGGTCTGAGATGAGCGAGCCCGGCAGCTCCGGGCTTGTTGGGGAGGGGATCTGCCGACACTCGCACCAGCGCCCCCTCGGCGGGCGCTCCCGGGGCTCATAAGCGGGGCCCATTTGCAAGGAGGTAGCTTCCACCCCTGCCATACTGGCCTCTGCAGAAGCAGGAAGCTGGACTTGTCCCTGGGAGCTGGGGCTGGGAGGGCTTTGAAGCTGTTGTTAATGATGAAAACCTCATCAGGAGAAGCCCAGTGGGTCCGACTGTGTCAGGCTACTTAGCTCCTGCCAAGAGCATGAACCTCCTTAGAGGGAGGACAGCAGGTGTGTGATGAGTCTCAGCACCCGCTGATCAGTACCGGTGAGTGCTCCGGGGAGCTTCAGGGTGCTGGGGTACAGCCAGACAGACTGCGTGCTGGCCTGCTCTGGCCATGCCTCTGGGACACTGTACATGTGCACAGCCCAGGCACCCGCACACAGCCCACCAGGGCATCTTCCTGACACCCACGTCTGGCCAGGCCCCCAGGGTCCCGGCCTGAGGAGGATGCCTGGGCTTGCATTAGCGTCCTCGTGGTCTGGCCCTGGCTGGGTGTCCAGCCTTGTACCTGCCGCCTGCCCTGGTGCCTCACTGTGCCAGCAGAGAGGGCCTTGCTGTGCCCTGACCGCATCTGCCCACTTGCCCCTGTGCCTCAGTCCCCCCAGCGCCCTGCAGTCTCAGCTCAGTAGGCTTTTCAGGAGGCCTTCCCTGACTGTTCTGTTCCCTTAGCTGGGCCGGCCTCCTGTCTGCTGCCACGCTGTCCTGTGCGTCTCCCATCGTGTCTCACTTGGCGCCTGGGAGGTTTTTGAGCGCAGGCGCCATGAGCTCTGCCTCTCAGGACTCCCAGGCACACGCAGGGCCGGAGTGAGTGTTTGTTGACTGGCTGTCTGACTGAATCTGTGGCACATACGTACGTGGGCCTGCAGACACTCATGGGAGTGCGTGCCTGTGTCCTGACGAGCTGGCAGTCACACACCTGTAGACAGACAGGCTGAGACCCTCCCCCAAGTGGTGGGTGGTCCAGGGATTGCCCCCTCAGAGAGCTCCTCACTGGGGGAGCCTGTCAGCTGGCCTGCTGGGACGTGCTATGAGGACCCCGCTGGGACTGTGGCTGAGCCACGGTGCCCTGGGGTGTGTGGAGAGTTTCCGTCTCCCATGGCCTGGGAAGAAGTTGTTGCCCCATATGTGTTTGTGGGAACACTAAGTTGGGCCTTCTGGGAACACCACCCCCTATCCTCACATCAGGGAAGCCTGCCGAGGGTCTGAAATCCCCCTCTGTATTAGCCACATTCATCATGTGGGCATCAGAAACCCTCCTACTGGTCTAAACAAAACAAGGATAGTTATTAGGCCTTGTAATGGGAAAGGCACAGGTTGTGTCACTTCAGGCATGGCTGGATCCAGGGGCTCCAGTGGTATCCCCAGGACTCTGCCCCCACCTGCACACCCTTGTCCCTGCCCTGCCCTGGGCGGGCTTCCTTCTGGGCAGCCCCGTTCACTCGGCCCCAGCTGTTGCAGGCTGCTGTCTCATCAGCCCAGCCCCCTGGTCCTCCTCGTGGGAGGAGGGGGACTATTTCATGAATCTCACGAGGGTCCCAGGATGCTGCTCCTTGGCCTGGTGTGGGGACAGGCTCCTCCCCGAATCACTCCTGCTGCCGGAGGAGTGGGGTGCCCTGGGAGGCCTGGGGCCGCCCAGCCCCTGAGCCGAGAGCAGAAGGGGCAGAGCAGACGTGGGAGGTGTCCCCCGAAGAAGAGAGGATGCTGAGCTCGCAGGGTGAGAGTGTGCCCTTACACCTCTTTCCAGCCCACGGGGAGGTAGAGCAGCTGCTCAGCATGGGGCTTCTCTGCCCATGGGGCACTCGGGCTGGGATTGGACTGGAAGCCCTGGGGCCACACCGGTGACAGGACGTTCCTACACATGGGCTCCAGGAGACGCCAGACCATGCTGACTCGAACCCTCTCTTTGGGGCAGGCGGGGTTAGAAGGCGAGGGAGCCGGGCTCTGAGCTCTGTGACGTGCCTGTGGGTGGGTGGGGAAGGAGATGGGGTGGGGGGGTGCTGAGCAGTTTGGGAAGGCTTTCTGGGGAGGGATGTATGTGCTGGCCTGAGGCCAGGGGGCTTTGAGAGAGGGGAGTGTGTGTTTCGGGCATGCAGGGCCAGTGAGCTGAGCTGCAGGGGGGTTTGGGGCAGTGAGGAAAGAGTTGGGGCCACCCTGCTGGGGCAGGGGCGGGGGCATGGGAAGTGGGGAGGGGGACCTGGGACCTGAGCCCCCTCCCCACTGGGTGTCCTGAGGGTCCCTGTGGGCGTGGTGTGACCTGGACCTCCCTTTGCACCCCCAAGTCCTGACAGGAGGCAGGACCTGATCCCCAGGAGGTGGAATTCCCTGCTTCCTGGGCTCCTGAAGCTCCTGGGTGACTGCAGTCCTCCCCCCTTGTGTGACATGAACACCCTACTTGCAGGAGGAGGGTGGGCACTGGGTCTTGGCCTTACACACTTGGCCTCACTGTTTTTTCTTTTTTTTGGTGAGGAAGATTAGCCTTGAGCTAATGTCTGTTGCCAATTTCCCTCTGTTTTGTATGTGGGTCGCCACCACAGCATGGTGATGAGTGGTGTAGGTCTGCACCTGGGATCCCAACCTGTAAACGCGGGCTGTTGAAGTGGGGCACGCTGAATTTTAACCACTACACCACGGGACCGGCCCGGCCCCACTTTATATGTAGCTGCAGTGCACGCTCTTGGCCACAGACTCAGCCTTCCCCACCAGGGCAGGTCTTTCCCTCCCCAACGCACCTGTTGTGGGCAGGGATCTCTCTACCTTCTTCCAGATGGCCCATTGGTGACCACCTTTGAGAACTCACCCAGGTTCCAAGGGAGGTGGAGGGCTCCTGGGCTGGCAGCCAGAGACCTGGCTTTGCCCAATGCCTCGGGCGCTCTGCCCATCCTGCCGTCAGAGGTGACATTGCCCTCGGCTCCTGTGGACTCCAGAGGCTGGGCTGGCCACTGCAGAACTGGGAGTGCCAGGAGGGAGGACTGCCTCCTCACGCAGCCTCCTGGGCAGCGTCTGCCCCGCTTGGATGGCTAATTGAATAGAAATCCCACACACACCGTGAGGCAGAGCTCGGGCCCTGCCTAATCGCGTTAAGAAGTCCCCTGACAGTCTCATTAGGCGGCTGGCTGCTCGGAGAGGTTTATCTCTGCCACGGGATGGTCAGGCCCCAGAGGCTGGACCTGGGATCAGGCCCCGCCCAGCTGCCCTACAAACCAGGCCCGGGTGGGCAGAGGGGAGGCTGCACGGCTCCGCCGGCCACCACCAGTCCTTACTTAATCAGTTACGGTTTACTGGACTTAATTACTTTCAAATTATTAACTTCAGCTGGAGAAAGCGGGTATGGGGTGTTGAGGAAGAAATGTGATCCTCCTTATGGGGCGTGAGGCCACCCAGGGCTGAGGGGGTGGTGTGGCAGGCTGCCCATCCTGCGTGCTGTGGCCAAGAGCTAGCTGTGGGAGAGACGGACAAGAGTGCTAAGAGTGTGAACTGTGCTGCAAGAGAACGAAGCCAGCCCAGGGGCTGTGGGAGCACAGATGTGGTGCCTAACCTGGCCTGGGCTTGGGAGCAACCAGGGAAGGCAACCTGGAAGAAGTGGCTCCTGAGCTGAGTCTTAAGTGGGGAATAGGG
The DNA here is from genome assembly GCA_031878705.1 of Tapirus indicus. Classification (NCBI taxonomy): domain Eukaryota; kingdom Metazoa; phylum Chordata; class Mammalia; order Perissodactyla; family Tapiridae; genus Tapirus; species Tapirus indicus. The sequence goes on from CM062921.1 coordinate 82,639,506, forward strand.
GTTGGTCAGGTGAAGAAAGGGTGGCAGGCACTCCAGGTGGTGGAACAGAGTGAGCAAAGGCTCAGAGGTGTGAAACGGCAGGATCTGTGAGCTGTCCGGGGTTGCTAGGCATAGGTGGAGGAGGAGGGTGCTGACAGCCTGGCGAGGTCTGCAGGGGTCTTCAAGTTTCCTCTCTGTGGCCCTGGCACAAGTGGCCCAGGCTGTGGGGACTGAGCCCCTAGAGCAGGCAGGGGGTGCAGGCTGTAGACCATGTAGGAGACACTGGGGCTCAGAGCCATACACCTAGATCTGGGCCTCGAGCTGTGAGGGCAGAGACTCATGGGGAAAGCAAAGGGACAGTCAGCTCCCCCAATCCCTGCACCCGCAGGCCTCCGTGCTCTGGGCTCAGAGGCTGAGGGTGGGGCTTGTCCTTAAGGCTCCCACATGTGGAGCAAGCCCTTTTCGGAGGTCTCAGGGTTTCTGCAGGGCGTGGCCCGTCCCTACAGCCTGGCTCCTGCCTTCCAGGCTCATGCCTGCCTGGTCCCCCGTGGGGAGGGGAGAGGAGAGGCAGGCCTCCAGGCTACTCTGGGAGTGCTGCCGGGCCCCCATCCAAGTGGGGAGCAGGGCCCAGAGCCCCACATTCCTGCTGGTAGGTGTAGCCCCAGGCTTCTCTGTTCCCGACCACCCAAGCCGGGCTGTTCTTGGAGTCACTTTATTACATATACTGTTGGGATGGCAATGGCACGTGACAAGAGTGCCTGCACTGCACAGATACCAAAGCCTGAGGCCCCTGCCCAGGCCCAGGCCAGAGCCAGAGACCAAGGCAGATGTGCAGCTGTGCACTTCGGAGCAGGAACCAGGGGCGCGGGGAGAGCCAATCTGAGTTGGTCACTGCCGTAGGCAACAGGGGATCATTCTCACTGGGGCCGTCTAAGAAGCCATGTAGATGCCCCCCAGGTTGTCCCCCTGGTGAAGGGAGAGGGAGTATTTATCCACCAGCTCACCTCCAGTGATCAGAGTGGCCCACGGGGTTCCCTCCCTTGCTTGTCCACGTTTGCATGGCAGCTCGGCTGGACTGGCTCCTGTGAGCCCTCTTGTGGGGCCAGCAGGAGGCCCCTGGTGCAGGGGAGGTGCGTGCTGCCCCGATGCACCTTCATGCGGCTGGTCACTGCAGCAGCAGGTCCACAGGTTGGGTGAGGGATGTGACGAGGGCCACAAAAGTTGTCTAGAGACGCAAATTCTCCAGGCTTGTTAGAATGACCTAGTGGTGAAATTTCAGGCACAGGGCAGGGACCTTCCAGGTGTCTGGAAATCACATCCTACAAGTGTACTTTGGTCCCCAAAGGGGCTGGTATAGGAAGAGCTGGTGCCCTGTGCCTGGTGGCATCGATAGACTTGGCTGGCCTCAGAGGCAGCAGCTGGCTCTGGTTTGTACCTGTTCCCCCTCCAGCCTCTGGGTCAGCGGGGGCACATGTAGGCCCTTGGCCCTTGTCATTGGTGGAGGCAGGTGGGGTAGTGGGAAGTCCCTGAATGGCCTTTGATACCAGACAATAACCCGCTGGGCTTGAATCCCTCCTCTGCCTTGTGTTGGTTGTGTGTGATTCAGGGCGCGTCCCCCTTATGTTTCTGAGCCTCAGTTTCCTCACCTGTAAAATGGGGACACTCACATCTGCCTTGAAGAATTGTTTATAAAGTCCAAAGAAATGGTATATATACAGGGCCTGCATACAGTAGGTGCCCATCCTTTCCCTGCCCACATGTCTACCAGGGGCTGACCGTGTGCCAGCATGTGTGAGCACAGCAGACCCAGTCCCCACCCTCAAGGATCTCAGACAAGTGTCAGTGCCCAGGCTCCACCTGAGAGATCCTGATGTCACCACAAGCCAGGGTGGGGCCCGGGCACCGGTATTCTTTAAGAGCTTCCTGGGTGGTGCTCATGTGTAGCTGGGACTAGCCAATCAACACTGGCCCTTAATGATGGAGAGATGGATGTTGAGGGCTGGGCATGGCCACCTGGATTCCCCCTGGCTCATGTGGGTGAGCTAATGGGGGGGCGCTCATCACCATCATTTTCCTTCGTCACAGCTCCCGGCGTACTCCTCCAGGTCAGACTGAAACACACACTTCTGCTCCCCAAGGAAGGGTCCCTGGCTGGGGCATGAACTGTCATTTGGTCCATCCCTCTGTCCTAGGGCCCTTGGTTTTCCCTCCCCAGGCACTTGGCTCTGGAAATCAGTAGAGAGAGGACAAGGGGAACCAGCCATCACTAACTCTGAGACTGGGGTCTCCAGAAAAGACCCCCTCACGCTGGCTGACATGGGGACCACATCCTCTCCCAGCTCAGGAGCTGAGCCACGAGATGCTGTGTAGGGCCGGTAGAGCTCTGAGCTGAAGATGGTTCACCTTCTCTGTGAGGAATATTTCTCTGTCTCATCTTATCAGAAACGTGAAGCAGTGGAGTGGTGGTTTGCGCATGTTTTAATTCATAATTTTACAGTGATTTAAAAAAACTCAAGATATTGGTTTTCTTTCCATTAGTGAGATGGTGGCAGGCAGTAAGCCCACTGTCTTTTTATAATCGGATTTAAATTGTTTTAATTATACAGCCCACATTCTCCCGGTAACATACCATCTCTGTGAGTTAATGGGCTTTGAAATCTCCCTTTGTTCTGTACACTGTAGATACAGATTTTTTTGTTAAGTGATTTATTTTATATATAGAAATTCAGAAAACTAGCTATGAGGTAGCTTCAGATGAGTATCGGGTGGTTCTGTTATGTGAGAAGAAGGCAAATAAATGTCTGCAGAAAACCTAGCCCAAATTCCTGGATGGAATTCTGCGCATCTCCCATCTCCGGAACAAGATTTTAAGAGCACGAGTGATATGGAGAGCTATCAACATTGCTCTGACCACAGCAGAGAACGTTTGTGTGCGTATAAATTCTTCTGTTAATCCTTCAGCGGGGATGTGAGAAGGAGAATGTTCATTCGTTCGTTTGTTATTCATTCGTTCACTTGTCCATTTGTTCATTTTTTGAGCGCCTACTGTGCGCTTGGCCTCGAACTTGGTTATACACAGCAAGGAGAGTCATGACCTTTGTTCTTGAAGAGCTGGTGCTGTCCTGAGAAACATTTATACATATGATTCTCAAATAGAACCTTTTCAGTGGTCAGTGCTCCCTCGGATTGGGCTGCCGGGGAGGGCGCACGGTGCATGGGCTCACCGTCTGAGGCGGGTACACCGAGGTCTAGCTCAGGCTGCCCTTGGCAAGGAAGCAGCATGACTCCCCAGGGCTTCCTAGAGGGTGGGCTGGGCTATGCCAAATATCCCAGGGCGCCCCTCTGCCCTGCCCTCCACTGTCCTGCAGGCCTGGCCCTGTCTCAGGCCCCCCTTGGGTATCTACTAGGGCCAGCCTTGGCTCAACTGACCTCTTAACTGGGTGGGCTACCCCTGTCAGGCCAGTTGAGCCCCCAGAAACTCCTGGATTGGTGGCCATTGGCTGGGGACCCAGTGTGTGTGTGTGTGTGTGTGTGTGTGTGTGTGTGTGTGTGTGTGTTGGGGGTGTGTGTGTGGGATTCAGCCTCATTGGTTCCCCTGGCCTGGGGCTGAGACATCCGTGGGATCAGGACCTGGTGACCTGGAAGTGCTGTGTGGCCTTTGTGAGTCACTGCCCTCTCTGTTTCTGATGCTGGCTGTGGCACAAGTGCAGTGGTGCCTTTACTGCAGTCTTGGGGGGATGTGCCCTCCAGCATGAGGGCATTGCGACTCTTCCTTCTCCAGTGCTCCCTTCTTGTCCCTTCCCCTGGACTCCACGGGCACTGTGTTTGGAGCCACATGGACTAAGGGTCTCTAGACAGTAGTGGGGAAAAGGCCAGAGTCTCCTCAAGGGTTCAGGAGGAAGCAGGGTGGGCAAGGCTCTGGAGGCCCAGCTGCCCCTCGCCTGCACCAGCACTCCCGCTGGAAAGGCCCAGAGCGGCTCTTCTTTACAAGCCCCCCCAGCATAGAACCTCGAGCTCAGGACCCCATGATAGAACTTCTAGAATTAGTACTTTCAATCTGGACCCCTCGCCAGACTCAGAAACCCCGGCAGAGCCTCCCAGGCTAAGATTCTCCATGGCAAAGCCCCGGGGTGCGAACCTCTACGCCGACTCCTCAGAAGAGCTGCAGACTCAGAGCTCTCTAGGCCGGAGACCCAGCTCGGAAGCCACCCAGCCCGGACCCTCCAAGCGAAGGCTCCCTGTTAGAGAACCCCGGACCCACGCCTCTGAAGACGGAACCAGCTCAGAACCTCAGCCCCGCCCAGCCCTCTACTCTCTGGGCCGGCAGGGGTGGGGAGGAAGGGCACTGCTCCACTGTGGAGGCACCTCCTCCACAGGGGTGAATGCCAGCCCACGGGAGAGGCCACGTCTCGCGACACGTGGTCTCACAGTGTGTCTGGTCTTCACAGCTGGCGAGGAGTCATGTAGCTCTGGAAACTGTCAGACAGGGGATGCTCGGGCTGAGGGAGGCCGCCCACCCTCACTAGCTGCCGAAGTGCCCCTGTGAGCTCCGTCTGGTTATTACCCTGAGCAGGCCCTTCTGGAAACATGTTGGGGGGAGGGGGGGTGCAGTGTGAGTGCCCAGAGCCCCGGGCTGCTGGAGGTGATGGTGGCCGACATGGGGCTCAGCCCAGGCTGCTCCACTGTCCTCCTGCTTGTTTAGTTGGCAGTGGAGCCCTGGGGATCCACCAGCATGTCTCTCGGGATCTCTGGGTCCACAGTGGGGTTTTCTCTCTACCCCTAGAGCACCCAGATCCCCTTATTCTTGTGTTTTAGGGGCTCAAGTTGAAAGATGGACCTGGGGGATCAGGGACAGTCCCTGATGGAGGTGATGTCTTAAGTGAAGCCTCAAGGATAAGGAGGACTTTGCCAGGGAAGGGATGGGGAACAGCATATGCAAAGGCGGAGCGGCAAAAGGGTGGATGCCCTGGAGGAAGTTAAGGCAGGAGGATGAGGTGGGGAGTGGGGAGCTTGCAGAGCCTGAGGAGGAGTCTGGGAGCCCTGGGAGGCCTCTGAGAGTTTAGAGAATTGGAATAGCTGGACTGATTTTGTCTGCTGTAAGGACTGGATGGGAGAGGCTGGAGTTGAGGGGAGCGGGGGCGGGGGCGCCTGAGTCCTCAGCTATAAGGGGCCGGAGCTGGGGTGGGTTCTGGGGAGGCAGAGAATGCTGGCCTTTGTCTTCCTCCATGGGCATCCTCCATGCCTTCCTCCAGGGCCACCTCCTCCAGGCAGCCTCCAGTCTTCATCCCAGCTGCTCTGCTCTTCAGACCCCGGAGATCCTGACTGCCCTGGAAGCTTCAGTAGGCAGGGAGTTCTTGGCCACTCTTCTTTTTCCTCCCTCCTTCCCTCCTTTCCTTCCTCCCTCCCTCTCTAATTTTTATTTTTATCAAAGTTATACATGCAGATAGTTTAACCCCTGTCCCCTGGCGCCTTCCAATGGCTGCAAGGGGCCACTCTCCCTCGGAATATCTGTGGGGCTCACCTCACCTCCCCCCAGTCTCTGCTCAGAACATCACCACCTTGGAGAGCTCTTCCCTGACCCCGTTTAGAATTACATCCTGTTCCCCCTCTCGCTCCTGGCACTCCCGGTGTTGCCCTGTTTTTCTCCATGGAACTCATCTCCTTCTAACATGCCATTCGCCTAGATGATTGACCTTGTCATTGTTCGTCCACCCCCATCCCGAGTGGAACCCTTAGGGGGGCAGGGATTGCTGTCTTTTGGGTCCCCCATCACTGGCACAGTGCCCGGCACACAGCAGATGCCCAGTCAGTGCGGCTTGCATGAACAACCGAATACCTCTGAGCTGCTTGCCAGACCCCGGGGCAGGACGCTGTCCTGTGACCTCCCAAGAGTCCTCCCAGTGGGTCCTTGACACTGCCCTCCTGCGGTCACCTCCAGTCTGCTGACTCCCAGCCTTCCTCCTCCTCCTCTACTCATTCCCTTTTGTTTTCTTGGGTTCCTCAGCTAGGTGTGGCCCGCCTCGTCACTGCCCACCAGGGTGCTGGGTGTGGCCATCCCTGAGGCCAGCTCAGGGCTCTCCTCCCCAGTGGGAGAATTTCCCCCATGTTCATCTCACAGCGCAGTTCTGCCCGCCTGGCCTGCAGGGTGCTGTGGGAGCTACTGCACCCCTGGGAGCAGCAGGTTAATTAGTGCATCTGGAGCCAGTGCTGGTAATCACCGAATTCATCCCCAAGGGCAGGCAAGTGCCCATCCCAGCCCTCCTGCGTGGGGCTCTGAAGTGCCCTGGCCTGGTCTCTGCCAGCCTCCGCCGTTCCTCCTCCCTTGCCTTCCCCTGCAGCGCCTCCCAGGAGGCTTTTCTCTGCAGGGCAGGACTCCTGGGAGGCTCCTAGGAGATGCCGAGGTGCAGTACTGCTGGGGGCATCTGTTCACTTCCACAGACGTTCACTCGGGTCTCGTCTGGGCCAGGCGCTGGGCTGGGAGCTGGGGTGGGTGGTGGACATGGCAGGTCCATGGAGCTCACCATCTAATGGAGAGAGGGGCTAAGAGACAGCACTTGGAGACAGACTGGCTGGGTCTGGACCCCAGCTCTTCCACTTAGCAGTTTTTGACCTTGAGTAACTTAAGCTCCCTGAGCTCCACTTTCCTCATCTATAAAATGGGGGTAAACACAGCACCTGGCACCCGGGGTATTTGTGTGAATTTAAATGGACACAGGATACTAGGAGGTGCTTGTGGAAGGTGGCCCCATCTGCATCCCTAACACACATCAGGGCAGCAAGTACCTACTATGTGCCAGGCACTATGAGGAATGCAGAGGTGACTCTAACCAGGCCTCAGAGTTCCAGGTGCAGGAGAGAGGAGAGGGAGGAGGCCAAGGTGAGAGCCATGCTGGATAGAGTAACAGAGGAGTAGGACAGAGTGGAAAGTTTAGGTAGGAGTGGTCCTGGGGCCAGCCAGGGCCTCGAGGGACCTGGACAGGGAGGCCTGTTGTGCTGGCCTTTAAAGGTTGGGCTGAGCTTGGAAAAGAAGAGCAGGGGAGGCACTGCATGGCTGTTGGGGTGGGCGTCATCATGGGGTTCTGAGGGCAGATGGACCTGTGGCATGGGAGGGAGCAGCAAGCTTCCTAAATGAATGCCAGACCGGGCTCCTTCAGTTGTATGGGACAAGGATCTTGCTCACCCTGGCCTTTGCCAAATGGGGACTCAGGCAGGCTGGATCCTGGTCTTTGAAGTGGACTCTGGCTCTGCTGGACTTCATTCTTTTGCTAGGCTTTCTCCATATGTTAGTCATTCTTCCTGCTTAGCGGAAATGCCAGGGGAGAGACCTGTTCCCTATTCACTCCAAGGGAGAGGACCTCAGAGCACTCTGATTGGCTCAGCTGGTGAACCATGAACCAATCAGGGCTACGAGGGATGGGGCATCCTGATTGGCCTAGCCTGAGTCATGTGCCCATCCCTGAACCAATCAGTGCTTTCAGGGATGGGGCTATCCTCACTGACCAGCCCTATGCCTCCCTCCTCTCCAAGACTGCACGGAATCGGAAGAAGTTCACGAAGGGAAAGAGAAAGGCTGTTAGCAGAATAGGGTGAATGAGTCAATGTGCTGGTCATTCAGAACTGTAGCTGCCACGGCCACTACCAGGAGCAGTTCCACCTTTCCTCACCGGCCTCTTGTCCTCACCATGCTGTTTGCAGGGCTGGCCTGGGCCTCCCTTCCTTGCGGGGGTTCCCTTAGTTCAGGACAGCACCTCTCACCTTTACAGCTCCAGGGAGGGTCTCAAAGGTGGATCACTGTTCCCCCACACAGGGGCTTCTGTGCTGTTGTAGCTGGGGCCCAGCTGTGCTTGGGAGCTGCCTGCCCCTTCCAGGACAATGTCCCTGGCGGGATGCCCTGGCCGTAGGCTTCTTGGCACACAGGTCCTTCGGTCAGAGGGTCCCAGCTCCTGCCACACCCCGAGGCAGCCTTTGGTCTTGTCCTGCCCACACTTGCGTTGCAGGGGAAGGTGGGCTCCCCGGGGCCCTCTCTTGCAGGGGTTGGGCTGCATTCTTGGTGGCTGGGCTTGTGATCAGTCTGTTTGTTGATCAATCAGTCGGTCAGATAGAGTGGGCCAGGCAGTCAGCTAGGCTGTGTGTCAGGGTCTTTCCAGAACGTGTACAGATGCATGGGCGACACTCACATGAAATAAAACAACTGTCAGAAACAATTTATAGCCATGCTCCCATGGAGCCAGGCCTGGTTATGACTTTGCATGTTGCCTCCTGGCAAATGAGGTTTGTCACCTAATCATTGCAGTTTAGTACCTGTTATGAAAGCCAGCCCTGGTGCCAGGCTGGGCAGGGGCACCACAGGGCTCCAGGTGCCCAGAGGACGGTGGGGGGAGCCAGTCCAGGTCTGGGAAGTTGTGGAGCTGGTGTGGGTGGCAAGCAGCCCTGGTTGTCACGGTGGAGAGGCCAGGCTGTGGACACACACTCGGATTTCTTCTTTGGCTGCCTGCTTGGGCTCTCAAAGAGGCCCTGAGCCAGCAGGCTCCACATGCTGTGACTCTGCTTCTGACACTACTGTCCCTGGAGACCCTCACTCCCAGTCCTCCTGACTCTGAGGTGTCACGGTTCTTTCATTCAGGCACCAAACCCTTTCCGATGCCTTGGACTGGGGCTAGGGGCTCGGGCTTACAGTGGAGACTGACCTTTAGTATCTGCTTGTGCCATCCTGAGCCCCGTGAGTGTTTTCTTCGTGTGCATGTGTACATTTTATTGTAAACACAGTGAAAAGAACCTCTTCCTGAGACACAACATTGGACTAATAATTCCAGTGGTCAAACTCCTGAACTTGGGCAACCTAAACTCGCTTATGACCAACGCAGGCTTCAGAGTGGGGAACGGCTACTCGGTTTTCTTGGCGCCAGTCAGGGCCGACACCTGTGATCAGTTAGGCGCGATGCTCACATGACCACTGGATTCCAGCCCCTTCCCCGGCTGGTGAGGCCCCAGCTCAGCCAAACCTGGGGAGGCCCCCGCTGAGGGTTTGCTCTGGGCCAGGCCCAGGCCGGGTGCCTGTACATCCTGCCCGTCTTATCTTCACAGTCCCCCCGGGGAGCGCAGGGTGGGGAGGGGCCCTCCTGTCATCTTTGGAGAAGTGACCATGGGAAAGCCAAGGAATTGGGAGTCAGATAGTTGAAGAGGGCTGTCCCAGCTCCCCCCTGTATGCCATTCACTTGGTCTCTTCACACAGTTCCCACTTGTGTGTCGAGGGCCTGCCGTGTGTCAGTCTCTGTGTGGGGTGCTGGGCATACAGCCGGGAGTGGGAGAGACCTCATGGCCTGTGTTGTTATTTCTCAGATGGGAACAGCCATAGTTACTTCCCAGGGCTGATGAGGAATGAAAGGAAGTAACAGGATGTCCCAAACTGAGTTCTGCACAACCAGTTTTACAAAACATTGTGGGAGAGACAGGCTCTGTGGTTGCATACATATGGCCCCGCTAGATGCTTTTCTTGGAGACATTGCCATGCACATTGGCGTATTTAAGGCTCTGAGAAGTTCTGCAGTAAAGAAGCCCTTTACCTGTTGTGAACTCAGTGCATGCAGGCTCAGTTGAACATGGAACTTTCTTTGGTAGAGTACCTAATCACATCCTGTGTCATTACTTCTTCACAAAACCCATTTTGGAAATGCCAAGGCAGCACATGTAAGATGCCCTGCAGAGGGCCCTGTGCCCGGGAGGCACTCCATAACTGTGCGTGTTCCCCCGCCTTGGTGTCCTGAAGGAGGCACGGGGACGAGGCAGGCCCCGGCTGCCCACAGATCAACTTAGTGGAGCTGACGGTAGCTAACACATTCAGGTTTTAATGATTACAGCAACGAAAGTCTAAGTGAGTTTAATTTTGAAAAGGCAAGGAGTGATGTCCTCCGCCAGAACAAGACTTCATAAATACTGCGGCAAGGTGTGTGGGGGCTGGGCGCAGCTCCTGGCTGGGGAAATCGCTGCAAAGCACTGTCAGTAGCAAACGGTTCACACGCCTGTTCCTTTTAGCGGGATGAGCCACCGGATGGATTTACCTGCTGGTGCCACTGGCTGGCCTGGGGATGGTAGTGGATTTAACAGGCCCATGTTCTGCAAGAGGCGTCCTTGCAGCCACCGAAGTGGGGAGGGACCGAGACCGTGAGAGGCTCTGCAGACCCAACTACGTCCTCAGCCTCCCAGCTGTGGTGCAGGACCAGGGAGCCTCAGTTTACTTCTCTGGAACATGGGGAGCCTCATGCCCGGCACTGTGTGCCTTGAAGTAGGAACTGCATCTTTCCCCCACTGTGTCCCCATAACTCAGCACACGTGAAAGTCAGAAGTGGGTTTTGAAGCATGAATAGGAGTCTCTTGTGCCTACAGTAGGAGAAGGGCCTTCTAGGCAGGTTACACTCCCTGTACAAAGGCATGGAGGCCTGGAAAAGTCTGACGGGTGACATGAACCGTGCATAGCGAGGCACAGGGAGTGTAAGGATTGAGCGAGTGACAGAAAGCCCTTCTCACTCGGGTGGGTTAGGGCAGCCTCGGGAACCTGCTTCCCGTGCCAGAAGAGACACCAGGAAGGGAGGCGTGGTGTGTTCAGAGACAAGAGTGATCGCTGGCCCCCCACCCCCCGGGAGAACAGGTTCACTTCATCCTGACAGCCGCAGCAGCAATAAATGAGGGCGATGGAACGTGTTATTTTAATTATATACTCTCACCACCTAATTATAATTTTAATTGGTATGTGAGCAGGTGCTGTGCTCTTCCAAGCAGTTGAAGGCAGGCGCTTCTCTGGGAAAGGAACACAGGTTGTTCTCTTCGTTAGTCAAGCAGATGGCTGGACGAGGAGGCCTGGGAGGGGCCGGGGGCCGAGGGGAGGGGCAGCAGCTTTTGCCCTGAGGGATGCAGGAGGTGAGGGTCTTGCCCCGGATGGGCTGAACACAACTTGAGAAAGGAGGAGTGGAGGGAAGGGAGAGGAGCGGAGGGGAGGAGGAGGTGACTGGTGTCCGATGCTAGAGTGCGTTTATTCATTTAGTCATTCACTTATACTCTCAACAAACATTTACTGAGAGCTTGCAGCAAGGAGATTCCAGAATGACTCTGGTATAATTCCTTCCTTCAACATGCTCCAAGTCTGGCGGGGGAGCGAGGATAAATGTGGAAACAAATAATTAGTTTGTAGACTAAATGAGAAGTTATCATAGATGCAGCATAGACTAGGGGGAAAACTTTGCTCTCTAGTGAAGTCAAAAAAGGCTTCCTGGAGGACACTCGAGTTGGGGTTTTGAAGTGTGAATAGGAGTTAACCGGGCTGTCTAAGGTTAAGGATAGGAGATGATGGTGGGGGATGGCATTCTAAGCAGAGGAGAGAAGCTGTATGAGATGTGCAGGGAGTGCCTAGTGGTTTGCTGGATCACTGGCATGAGGGAAAATCTGGTAGGGGATGAAGCTGGAGATTTGAGTGGTGAGTGGTCTCTCAAGGACAGGAGCTGAGCTTCAACCTGAGGGTAGAGAAGAGCTGGGAGGGATTTGAAGCTGGGGTGATGTGATGAGATTTGTGCTTCTGGGGGATCATGCCGGTGGCAGGTGGGATGGTGCAGCCAGGGGGAGAAGTGAGGAGGGGCTTCCTGAAGGCCAGGGCAGGACTCTGGGTGTTGGAGTGAGGGAAGGGGAGGGCCAGGGGGAAGGCTCGTCTGGGCTCAGGCCTCTAGGGGAGGTCATCCTTGAGATGGGGAGTTGGGGAGGAGGGGCTGTGCTGCAGGCGGCACTTTGGGAGTCGTCGTCGGAAGGCGGAAGGCGGGGAAGGCAGCTTCAGCGGGGAGGAGGCAGTGACCTGGGAAACAACTTTAGAAAAATTTTAAACTATTTTTTATCTTTATTTTCTTGTGGTAAGAACACTTAGGAGATCTAGCCTCTTAACAGATTTTTAAGTGCACAATACAGTATTGTTAACTGTGGGCACAACGTGATACAGCAGCTCCCTAGAGCTCATTCATCTTGCGTAACTGAAACTTTATATTCCTTGAACAGCAACTCCCCATTCCCCTCCCCCCACCCTGGGACCACCATTCTACTCTGTTTCTGTAAGTTTGACTATTTTAGATACTTTATATAAATGGAATCATGCAGTATTTGTCCTTTTGTGACTGGCTTATTTCACTGAGCATAATGTCCTTCAGATTCATCCATGTTGTCACATGTTGCAGGATTTCCTTCTTTTTTTTAAGACTGAATAATATTCCATTGTATGGCCATACCACATTTTCTTTATCCATTCATCCATTGTTGGACATTTAGGTTGTTTCCATCTCTTGGCTATTGTGAATAATGCTGCAGGGGACATGGGGGTGCTACTATCCCTTCAAGATCTTGATTTCAATTCTTTGGGGTAAATACCCAGAAGTGGAATTGCTGGATCATATGGTGGTTCTCTTTTAAATTTTTTGAGGAATCTCCATTCTGTTTTCCACAGTGGCTGCACAATTTTCATTCCCACCAACAGTGCACAAGGGGTCCCTTTTCTCTGCATCCTCACCAACACTTTTTGGTAACAGCAGTCCTGGCAGGAGTGAGGTGGAATCTCATTGTGGTTTGATTTGCATTTCCCCGATGATTGATGATGTCGAGCACCTTTTCATGTACTTGTTGGCCATTTGTTTTTCTTCTTTGGAGAAACGTCTATTCAACTCCTCATCCCATTTTTAATTGGGTTATTAGAGGGTTTTTTTTTTTTTTTTTTGCTATTGAGACATATAGACAAATAGAACTGAGTAGAGAGCCCAGAAATAAACCCACACATATGCAGTCAACTGATCTTCGACAAGGGAGCCAAGACTACACAATGGGGAAAGGACAGTCTCTTCAACAAATGGGCTGGGGAAACTGGACCCTATCTTACACCATACAACGGAATCACCAAATCCATTCGAAATGGACTGAAGACTTAAACGTAAGACCAGAAACTGTAAAACTCCTAGAAGAAAACATAGGGGAAAAGCTTCCTGACATTGATCTTGGTGATGGTTTCATAGATCTGACACCGAAAGCACAAGCAACAAAGGCGAATACAGACGGGTGGGACTACGTCAAACAGAAGCCTCTGCTCAGCATGGGAAACCACCCGCATGTGAAAAGGCAGAAGAAGGGGAGAAAAGATCTGCAAACCATGTATGTGATAGGAGGTTCATTCCAGAAATACCTGTATATACAGAGTTTGGCTTTATGAAGCTTATTGGGGGCACATCTGGGGATCCACCCCTGGGGAAGGGCAGGAAAGGGACAGACTCAGGCCTGGGCAGGGGGACAAGTCGAGGAGTGAGGCTGTCCCTGGGGAAGCCCCAGCAGACACCCCGGGAGCTCTGCAGATGGGATGCCATGACCCTTCTGAGGAGTTCTGAGTTGGGTGGGCCCTTCATACCCCACGCCGCTCAGTGCTTGGGGGTAGCTGCCCCGGGAATGGGATGTGGCTTGGGCGCAGTGTTTCTCATCAGCTGGGGAGACCCGCATCGGGGGCTGACATCGAATTGCTGTCTGAAAGCAGCATCCTGGGAGTCCTTCACTTCTGAAGGGGAGTCTGGGGCATGTCCCAGTGTGCACCACACACGGCATTGAAGGAAGCTGGAAGGGGATCCCCAACCCAGCTTCCCAGACCCTCACCACCCCTTGCTTCTTCTCACTTCCTGGCCTCTGTCCATCTTGTTTTCTCCTCCTGCAAGGCCTCCCTCTCCTCTCCTTGGGCCTGTTCTTACCCATCCTTCACCTGGGCAGCATCCCCTTCATGGGCGGGAAGTTGACCTTGATTCCAGAGGGGTAGGGGGAGGGCTGTGAAGGAGCCAATCCAGCTGTAAGGCCAGGACAGCCAACTCTGTGCCACACCCTGCCATTGTCTGGTTGTGTGACAGGCAAGTCAACCCTCCCTGGGTTCTGGTTTTTCCATCTCTGAAGTGAATGGTCTGGACCCGGTGTGTTCTGACATTTGCAGGTGGCTCTGATGTTGCAGGCCTGCCCCGGGCTCCCCCAGCCTCCATCTGCGCTGCCCCCTGCAGTCAGTTTCTGCTCTCTGTGTTATTTCTGTCCAACAAGGTGGCCAGTGTCCTGGGCGGAGAACCAGTGTCTGATTCAGCTCTGCCCACCACACAGTGTCCAGTAAGATCTAGGAGTGACAGCAGGCCCAACCCCCATCTCTCTGGAGAAGAGGCAGTGGCCTTGTTTTTATCGGGCACCTGTTTTGTGCCAGGTGGATTACGAGCCTTAGTGTGTTCATTTCTCAGGACCACCTGCAGAGGAGGAAGCTGGGACTCAGGGGAACAGAGCTGGGATGGCAGTGATGGCTGAGTTGGGAACCCAGGTCTAGTGACCCCAAATCTGGGCTTTTTCTATTATACCTGCTTCCGGGGTCCTGGGGTAACACACTGCGGGGAGACTGGAGGTCTCTGTCCCCTTCCAGCCCTACCTGGCTGGGACCACTGGTGGGAATGTCCAGCACTGTGTTGACCCTGGCTGTGCAGTTTCAAATGGTGCTGTGGGCACCTTGCCCACCTCACTTGGGGTTGGTGGACGGGGAGGCCTCGCTATGGCAACCGAGCTTCTCAGCCACCCCTCACTGTGGTTCATGGAGCTGCTCAGCTCAGCTCTGTTCTCCTGGGTGGAAGACCGGTAAGGGTGGCCCTGGGTGTGCTTCCTGCCCCACCCAGGGTGCCCAGTGTGGAAGCCAGAGGCCAGAATACCCAGTGGGCATTTGGGGAGGTGCTTAAAGAGGCCACAGTGCTCCAGGCAGCTGCAGAGGTGAGGGGTGTGGGAAAGGTGGAGTCTGGAGCACATCCCACAAGAACAAGCCAAGCCTGCAGTTCTGCACTGGCGACAGTGATCATCTTCTAGACCCTGCCTGTCACAGCCTCCTCATGATTGTCTATAGCAGGACCCTTGTCGGCCCTTCTGTGATGGGTGTCCTTGGAGAGGCCTGGGTTTGAGCCTGGCCTGGGGCACACAGCCTGTCATCCCCTCTTCCACTCCGGCTTTTCTTCCTCCCTTGCTCACTGGAGCGAGTGGGGGCTCTCAGCCAGTAGTCCTGCCTTCCGGGCCCCCCAAGTCTGCCCCATTGCTCTGTGACCTTGCATTGGCCCCCCAGCCCTCTGAGCGTCAGTTCCCTCACTGGGATGTGAATGCGATGACCACCTCCTCCCAGGGCGGTGCCGTGGGTCACGCAGGAGGCTCCCTGTACATGTTGGTCCACCTCCGGCCAGGCTTTCCGGGCTTCTGTTTCCAGGAAACCTCTGCACCTGGCCTCATCTGGGCTTTGCCCTGAGCCACACCAGGATTAGTTTTTAGCTCTCATCTTCCTGGCTCCGTGGCCTTGCACAGTGTACAAAGCCTGTCTAGGCCTCTCCTTGCTGCTTGGCCAGGTGGGGACCCCAGCAGCGACTGCCCCATCAGTTGGGCGAGCACTGTGTGGGATGATGTGTGAGATGCTCAGGCAGGGCTGGGACATGGGTGCAGCCACCATTGCTGTTCCTGTGTAGTCTCCAGGGCTCTACTCCAGGTGGCCTCTCTTGAGTCCCAGGCTGTGGTTGGGCTTACGGGGTGGGTGCTGGCAGGGGGCAGACCTGCCCAGCCCTGGTGGTCCTGCCAGCCTGCTGGACCCAGGGCCAGGCTTGTGGGAGTGTCCTGTGCCTGCCTGAGGAGCTCCTAGGCGAGGGACCCTGAGCTCCCCTGGGAAGGAAGTGAGGGCTGAGGGAGGAAGGGAAATTGGTGCACTCCAGGAGGGAAAGGGTGTGCACACAACCCCTGAGGTGGGAATGGTGAGTCTGGGGTCAGAGGGCAGGGCTGGGTCCCTGGTTCAGTCAGCAGCATTCCCTGAGCCTCTCCCTGGGGCTGGGGACTCATAGGAAACAGAGATGAGGTCCTGTCCTTGGGGAGCTCACAGTCACATCCATGATACAGGCCCTGATGCCTGGCCCCTGCTGGGACCTGGTCAAGGGAGACTTCAGGGAAGGGCAGCGAGGGGGAGGGCAAGGCCTGCTGGCCAGCTCAGTGTATGGCAGAGGGGGCCCGTCATCGAGGTCAGAGCATGGGGGGCTGCACAGGAGCCAAGGAGGCTGCAGCAGTCAGGCTGTGGGGCTCCATCATGGAGGCTGAACCGAACCCGAGGACAGCGAGGAGTCCCTGATGATGCGGCTGCTGAGCCGTCCTGGGGCCTGGTTTGCACTGTAGGAGGTCCCCTCCAACTTCTCCGGGAAGATCAAGGCTCTGGGTCCTTGGGGTTGACTCCTGAATTGTGCAAAGTGTGGGCAGGGCAGAGACTGGAATGCTGGGTGGAACAGAGAGACCCCAGCAGGGCCCTGTCCCCTGGGACTCTGCAGCTGGGACCTCCGGGTTCTGCCATTTGGCTGGTCAGGGGGTCAGTGGGTCAGTCAGCATGTAGGGCAGGGGATGGGCACAGAAGGTGGCACATGTGTGCGGGAGGGTCGTTTGGGCCATTCTCTCATTGCCAGGTGGAGGAATTCACTCTCCCTGGCCTGCTCCCGTCCTCCAACCCAAAGGCAGGGGGCGCCTTGCCCAAAGCCCCTCTAGGGAAGGTGGCCCACAGGCTCTGGTTCTCGGACAGCAGCTGTCTTCTCTCTTCCTGGATTTCACTGCTATATGTTGGGGTCCTTGTCCTCCAGCCACGTGGGCCACAGACCCCTGGCTGTTAGAGGTCGGTGGCCCTTTGTAACCAGAGTATGTTCCCTTGCCTCAGAGGCAAGTCCTGACATGATGGGGGGTGCTCAGGGCCATGGTGGGGCTACAGTGAGGGGCAGGGGCAGCCCAGGCTTGGCGGCCGGGTGGAGTCTGCAGCGGGCAGTGTGCATGTCTGAGGCTGGCAGGGCAGGGAGCACCGGGAGCCTGGGAGCCACCTTATTGTTTCATTTTAGAGGGTGGGAAAGGATCCCCCCCATCTGCGCTGCACGGGGAAGGAGATGCTGGCAGATATTTGCTGAGGACCCCACACCTCTGCTTCTTTCCCTCAGTTGGGGCTTCTTGAATTTGTCCACCCATCCCAGGGCGGCAGGACTTCGGGGGGCCCCTAGTCCTCATGGCCTCGGGGGTCTGCAGCTCAGTGCCCAAATTCCAGGCCCTCACCTTGTTCTCTTGCAAGCGCTTGGCCGTGCAGGGAGGTTCTGAGCCCATGACAGATAGATGGCTGGGGGCAAGGGGCCACCTGGGGGGCCTGGAGAGGGACATGACGAGCTGAAGGGCCTCACTCAGTGAGTCCTCGAGTCCAGTGACTCTCTTGGGCTACAGGAATGGAGAGTCTGAGGGGCCGGCACAGGCAGTGGTGGTCTCATTGGATGCAGAGTTCCAGGACTTCCTCTTAAGCCCGAGTCAATTCTCAGACTGTGAGAGACCTACAGGGACTCTCCCCCAGTGGGGGCCGTGGGGCACCGGCCATCTGCACGTGAAAACATTTCCTGAAATCCTCTGATTGTAAAAGCAATACGTAGGCATCACGGAAAAGTTAGGACACACCAAAAAGCACAGGAAAGTAGATAAACATTGCCAGGAACCCAACCAAGCAGAGAACCGCCGTCCACATCTCCAGCCTCTCGCCTTTGCAGACTGCCTCTCCCCACAGCTGAATACTGTTCGCCTATTTTTGTCTTCAACCTTAACACTTCTATTTCTTTAAATGTCACAACTAATATACAAATACATTTCATTGAAAGAGATTTAAGAAATAATTAAAAGAAATTAAAGTCCCACTTTCCTCCTTAGAGGGAAGACTGAAATCAGGTTGCTCTACATCCTTCCAGAATGTCCTCTCTGTTTACATTTATGTACACACAAAATGGAATACAGAGTTTTGCTTTGTGTGTTTGGAATATATAAATAGTGCTTACTATACATATTATACTGCACCTTGCTTATTTTCACTCACCAATATGTCTTGGTGAGCTTGCTGTGCTGTTGCATATAAATCCACATTTTAAACAGAATCTCATAACATGTTCCCCTGTGAATAGATATTTAGGTCATTTCTGATGTTTCACAATTACAAACCATATTGTGATTAAAATTCTTATACGTGCCTATGAGCGTTTATCTCGGTAGTTCCAAGGTGTGGAATTGCTTGGCTGAATGGCATGCACAGTTACACTTTTAAATAGCTTCTGCCCAATTGCCCCCCAGAAAGCCGGACCAATTTGCACTCCTGCCGGACAGTGTAAGAAGAGCACCTGCTTCCTCACATTCTTGTCAACACTTGATATTATCAGCCTTTTGATTTTTTGCCAGTCTGATGGCTAATAGGCGGTACTTCATTGTTATTTTGATTAGCATTTCCCTAATTACTACAAGTCTTTTCATATTACCTACATGATATGTGCCATTCTAGCAGATCTTAATTGTTACTAAAAATATTTGAATTTATTTATGCAAATAGTTCATTGCAAACACAGTTAACAAAGGCACGCTCCCCTGATATATTTGATGAGCCCAAGGATGAAACCTTTGAAAGAGCATATGTAGCGCTCCAGGACTTAGCCCCGCCAGTGGTGATTGATTGGTGCCCACCGATGTGCATGCTGTTCTCATGTGGATTTCCTGCACTTTTTTGCTACTTGTGTAAATTCCTAAGATGCTGTTGTCAAAGGGTGGGGTCTCTGGCAGTGGGCAGAGTAACTGGGTGTAGATAACAGTGTATAAAAGGGTTACTGCGAGACCCTGGGAGTCTCTGAGCACTGGGATTTTAGGCAGCCCTTCCTCCATATCCAAGTCAAAATAAAAAGAACACCAAACTGTAGCATAAACGTAAGGATGTCCAACAAAGGTGTTAGCTTTTTCAGGATGGCTTTGAAATCAAATTCTTTTAAAGATGTGTTTTTGTTTTGGGGTCCCCACCTTGCTGGTTGTCCGCTGGATAATCTGGCAGGTGCTTTACTCCTGCCTCCAATTTAATCTGGGATGTGCCTGCAGTCTTGACCGTACCTCCCGTGGTATACGCGTCCATGGGACTGATTGCTGCAGCCTGGTGCTACCATTTGCTCTGTCCAGTAGTGCCCCATTACCTCTCCTCCAATGGCCCATCGCTCTGCTCTTTCTTTTATGCCCTTTGGTGTGTTTGTGGCCCTAGATTTTAATTTTAGCCTCATGGTCTGTTTGAACTGCCTTCTGCTATTTCATTAATTTTTTCTTCTGATTTCTCAGAGTTTGTCCATATGGTTCAGACCATTTTACCCTTCTTAAAACTTTCCATCATTTGATTAAGTAAATAAATGCTTGGAAAAGCAATGCAATTCTTATAAATAATCATTAGCTACTTGTCACCCGCCAGTGTCGGTGCTTTTTATAAATAAAAAGGTGTGTCTGTCACTGGATGCTTTGAATATATAGATTCATAAAGCAAGAGCTGTCATCTTCAAATACTGATAGTTGCCATCCAGGGACATAGTGTGTCTCTCCATTTATTTGGAGCCTTTTTAATGCTTTTAGTGGTTTTACATTTTTCTTCATATAGGTCTTGCGCATTTCTTATTAGGTTTATCCCCAAGGATTTTATAGATTTTTTTTCTAATATGAACGAGCTTTCTTTTGGATTACATTTTCTAATTGGGAGAGCTGGCATACATGAAAGATATTGATTTTTGCATATTGATTTTATATCCAGGAGTTTTGCTGAACTCTCATATGAGTGCTTATAGTTATTAGTTGATTCTCTTGGAGCTTATAGGTAGATGCTTATTTTTTCCACAAATCAGGTCAATTTTGTCTCTTCCTTTTTAACATTTATCCTTATTTCTTTTTCAGGTGTTATCACGTTGTCTAGGACAATGCTAAATATTGATGGTGGTAGACTATTCTAAAGTTTCACAATTAAGTATGATGCTTGCTGTAGGTTTCTAGATGTCCTTTATCAGATTAGAGTAGTTCCTTTTGATCCCTTGTTTACTAAGAGTTACTAAGGGTTTTACCAAGAGTACTATTTTGGTCAAAGCCAAAAGGTTCCCCAATTCATATTTTTTCTAAACAGTTTGGAATTTCTTTTGTCATGTTCTCTTAAGCCAGTAGTTATAAAAAAGATTGTTTTAAATTTTCTAAGTAGATAGATTGGAGGGGCAGTTTCTTTTCATTGTTAATTCCTATCTCGTTGCGTTGGACTTCGCTAATGTACAATGAATTTCTGAATAATTTCTCCTTTAGGATTTTACTGAAATTTCCACTGTGGAGAGATGGGTATGCATGGAAAAGACTGTGTTGTCTCTGGTGGGTCCCGGCAGAGAGGGCAGACTCTGGGGCTAGCCTGGACTTGGGTCCCAGCCTGCCTCCTACTGGCTGCATAATGGTGGGCAAGTGGTTGAGCATCAGTTTGATGTGTAAAATGGGCATCATAATTGTGCTGTTTTTATAGCATTGTGTAAGGATCAAATTACTTAATATGTGCAAAACTTTATGATAGAACCTGGAACATAATTTAAGTATTTAATAAAATAAATATTTTTAGGGGGCTGGTCTGATGGCATGGTGGTTAAGTTCTGTGTGCTCTGCTGTGGCAGCCTGGGGTTTGCGGGTTCAGATCCTGGATGTGAACCTACATCACCCATCAGCCATGCTGTGGCGGAGACCCACATACAAAATAGAGGAAAATTGGCCACAGATGTTAGCGCAGGGTGAATTTTCCTCAGCAAAAAAAAAAAAAAGGAAAAAATATTATTAGATAAACTTGTAGGTGAGATATGCAAATCTTTCATATTTTTTGCCTACTGAGTCTGAAATAAAAATGTTACTTTTATGATTATGGATTTGTCAGTTTCCTCTTTAATTATTGTCAGTTTTGCATTATCTATTTTGAAGTTGTGTTGTAAAGTTCATAAAATGCCATGACTGTTGTATTCTTGGTGTAGCTTGTATCTTTCATTAATGTGAAATTTCCCTGTTTAGTCCTTTGAGTGCTTTCCACCTTGAATTCTATCTTGTCTGGTAAACACCTTTTTCTGGCTTATCTTTTGCTTGGTATTATTTTCCTCATCCTGTTATTTTAAACCTTTCTGGGTGTTTATCTTGGTATCTTTTGTAAAAGAAATTTTAAAAATCTGATCCATTTATTGAGGTGTTGATTAGGGGAAGTTAACCTATTTACATTTAATGAGATTACTGACCTGCTTGGACTGTTTCTTGCCATTTTATTTCTTGTTTCTCACTTACTATGCTTTCTTGTACAGTTTTTCCCTTTCTTGCCTTTTGTTGGGTTGATTGGGGTTTTCTTGGTCCCAGTTTTTCGTCCTTATAGCCATGTTCTCAATAGGGGCACTGCTGTCGTTTTGGGCAGGACTGTCCTTTGGGATGTGGCACTCTTCTGTGCATTGTAGGACATTTAGTAGTCTTGGCCCTGGACACTAAATTACAGTAGACCCCTGCCCGTCACTGTGACAACCCAAAATGCCCCCTTCCCTCTGTTCCCAGGGGAGAACCGTCTTCTAAGGGGTCAAGTCATATATTGTATTTTTGTTTTCTAGTGATACTTATATTTTAAAGATATGTTTAAGCTCACATTTAACTCTCACCATATAATTGGTGTTTATATTGTTTCCCTGAATGGAGCAAGAACTTTAATAGGCCTTTACTGCTCCCACACCCAGACTCATCACCACTTGAAATGAGACCAACTGGGATTTTACTTCCAAATTTTAATACTTAATGATAGGCAGTAGATGGTTTTAACAGTAAATTTAAAATTTTTCTCACTGCTGCTTTAGTATTCCACATCCTATTCTTGGATTCATTTTTGTTGTTGTTGTGGATGTAAAATTCACATACCATAAAATTCATGATTATAACCATTTTAAAGTGTACAATTCAGTGACTTCCAATGCATTCACAATGTTGCACAACCATCACCACTATCTAATTCTAGAACGTTTTCATCACCCCAAAAGGAAGCCCTGTCCCCTTTAGCAATCACCTCCCATTCCCCCTCCTCCCAGCCCCTGGCGACCACCCATCTGTTCTCTGTTTGGATTCATTTTCATGGTGGCTGGAGCACACCATTTGGTAGTTCTTTCTGAGAGGGTTTGTGGGTGATGAACTTTCTGTGTCCTCAAGTGTCTGAAAATGCCTGTTCCCTTCCTAAAGGCTGAGTAGAGAATTGAAGGTTTATGCCATTTTCCTCTAAGCACTTCTGAGCCACTGTTTCATTGATTTGGGTGCATCTAATGTTCTCATCATCGTTAAGAGCTATGTCTTATATAGTGGGCTCTCTGTGCCAAGGCTTTACAGTCAACCCATCTAACTCTGCCGTCAACCCCAGGAGGCGGGTACTGTTCCCCACACCATGGGGCGGGCGGGGAAAGTGAGGCAGCATGAGGAGGGGCCCCGCAGCTGAGAAAGAGGGGCTGCTGTTCACACCCAGGCTGTCTGGCTCTCAAGTTGGCATCAATCACTCTGACTTCTGTTCTGCCGTACGCAATCTGTGTTGTTTTTTTTCCCTGGAAGAATTTGGCATTTTTCCTTTTTCCCTTGGGGTTCTTAAATTTCACCACTGTGTGCCTAAATGTTGTCTTTTTTACATAATCCTTGTTTGCATGTGGTGAGTTCTTTCACTCTGAGGACTCATGTCTTTCTGGAATTATTTATTTTGCTAATTTCCTATATTCTCCCAGGTCTCTCTTTGGAACTCCTTCTAGATGGAGGTTGAGCTTATAGCCTCCATTTTCCTTCACTTGACTTTCGTCCTTTCCACCTCTGGGTTTTTGTGCCGCGGTCTGGGAGAATTCCTGTGTGGGTCGCTCCAAATCACTCATTTGATCTTCATCTGCTCCATGCTGCCATTCAGCCCTCTTTATACTTTCACTAAGAAGCGTTTGGTTCCAGATCTAGTTCATTCTTGTTTTATGGAGGCGATAGCCTGTCCCATGGCTCCGAGTTTTCTTGTTCTAAGGTGTGGTTGTGTTTGTCCAAGGACCTCTGTGTCCTCAGCTGTTAGTTCTCACAGTTGCCGAGTTTGCTGTGCCTCTTCAGTATTTGGTCTTCTTAAATATTGGTGGGTGGTTCTGGGTTGTGTATCTGTCTTTGTGTTTGAAATTTCCTATTGGCCTGTCTGTGAGGCTGAACCCATCCCCAGCAATGGCTGGGTTGGGTCCTGGGGCTGCTGCGTTGGTGGCACCAGATTCTAGTGTTTGCGGTGTGGGGGTTCCCCTTTCCTGCTGGGTGTTGGTGTCCCTTTGGGGCTCCCTGCCCCCTGGGAATCAAGTACTCCTACTCCTTGCCCTATGGGCAGTCACTTTTGCAGTTCACTGCTTGGCATTGTGAAGAAGGGACACCTGGATGCCTCTCCCAGGGCCCCACCAGCAGCCACCCTTATATTGGAGCTGGGGTTCCTCTGTGTCCTCATTTCCTTGGCTTCCAGCTTGGAGCTGCCACCTTCACCACAGCCCTCTCCTGAGTGTGTTTTGGGGTTTGGTGCCATTTCTGATCTGAACCCATCAGCCTTTCAGGGATTCCTCCTGATTTCTGCCCTATTAAGAACCCCATTCTTGTTTTCTAGCACTGTTACAGATTTTTAAAATTATTTACCTTTTATGTCACTTTAAGGGTTTTGTATTGGGAAGGAGAGGCTGAACATGTCCTTAGGCCACCATTTGCATCCAGTCTCTGTTTGTTGTTTATGGATGACCTTGTTCCAGATGACCTTATGATGTTGCACACAGTTCCATGATATGGTAAGCATTTCCGGGTCACTAAAAGTTCTTTGTAATCACTATTTTAATGACTGCATAATAATTCTTCTAGTGGCTGTACCTTAAATGACTCAACCATCTCCCTTTTCTTCCCAACATTTTACTGTAATAAAAAAATGCTGCTGTGAACACCTTGTGCCTCTAACTTTGTCCACCTTTGGAACTGTTTTCCTATGGCAGAGTCCTAAGGGGATGAATGTGTGTGTGTTTATTGTGGTAAAATATACACAACAAAATTCATCATTTTAACCGTTTTTAATTGTGCACTTCAGTGGCCTTAAGTGCATTCACATTGTTGTGTGATCATCACCACCATCCAGCTCCAGACCTGTTTTACGAACTTAAACTGGAACTTCCTACCCAATAAACAACTCCCCGTTCCACCCCTCCCCCAGCCCCGGGCAGCCACCATTTACTTCCTGTCTCTATGAATTTGACTATTCTAGGCACCTCATATGGGTGGAATCATACACCTATATACACATATTTGGCCTTTTGTGACTGGCTTATTCACTTAGCCATAATGTTTTCAAGGTTCATCCATGTTATCAATGTGTGTTTTAAAATGCCCGTTCTGTCCCGCTTTCCCCGCTGGGATCCCCCCACCCCCCACCCCATGTTTGGGAATCAACAGGGCTCCCTCAGGAGGTGGCCTGGGTATCTGTCTTCATTCGTGCGCAGAAGGGCTTTTCCCGGAGACTCTGCCGTCCTCACTCGCTTAGTGATTCATTTCAGAGCTGGAGCCAAATGAAATGGAATTTTATTCCCAGCAGGGCTGGTCTGAAAGTTTGTGCTCATAAATGTGCTTTACAGTAATCTATACATTGAGTTTTTGTGCTCTGCCTGCTCTGTTTCTCCTGCCTCTGCCAGATGCATTGCCGTGCTGGGCTGTGGGGCCCGGGTGAGAGGAGAGGCCCCAGGATGCTCTGTGCCTGTGGGGTGATTGAGGTGGTGACAGCCAGGGGATCTGGTTTAAACATGTAATTGCATTTTTATTACTTGATTACCACTGCTGCTGTCACCAAGGGAGCGAGGGGGCTCCTGGTACAGCTGCTTCCCACTGCAGCTCGTGCTTTACTATCTGACCCTAGGAGGGAATTTGATAGAATACGGGGGGGAGGGAGGGGGCAGCACCTGTAGCCCCCTGGGCACCAGACCCAGCAGGTCCTCCTTAAAGCCGTCAGCAGTGTCTTTGCCACTCTCACTGTGCTCCTCAGCGACTTCTGCAAAAACCTTCCTGCCTCTCAGATTATCTCAGGGAGCCCTCTGAGGGAGTGGTTACCATGACCATTTTATAGATGGGTAAATGGAGGCTCCTTGCCCAATGTCACAGCTCAAGTTTGTGCCTCATGCAGGTCTGGTGCTTTATCTGCGGGAGTGAGGGAGAGGTGAGGGCGGTCGGAGGTCCGGGGTCCTGGAGCAGTGGAGGGAGGGGGATCCTGGTCACTGGTCCCCTCCGCTCCCACTCCTCACTCCCTGGGGCTCGCCCAGAGCAGTCCTGGAAGGGACAGCAGCACTAGGCTATTGCGGGCACCTCTGTCCCTCCTGCCCAGTGCGGAGGCTGCCCTGGGGAATGTGTGGGGCGGTCCGGCCAGGTGGTGGTGGACAGCGCCTTTGCAGCATGCTGGAAGCAACAAGCTGAAGACCCAGAGGATTCCTGGGTCTGTGATCCTGGCCGAGTGACCTGGGATCACCTGCTGAACCTCTCTGAGCCTTGGCCCCCATTGCTGTGACACCCCCTGGGTTCTGGCGAGGCTTGGTAAGGTTGATGTGTTGGTCTGGTCTCTGTGCTTCTATTCCCAGCACAGCCGTCAGAGTGAGCCTTTTAAAATAAACGCAGATCATGTCACTTTTCTGCTTATAACCTGCCATGGCTCCCCATTTCTCCCGAAACCCGTGAGGCCCCTCATGAGCTGGTCCCTGTTATCTCTTGGGCCTCATCTCCTCCCTCTCTCCCTATGCTCCCTCTGCTCCAGCCACATTGACCTCCTCCCTGCTCCTTGAGCACCCCAGGCGCGGTCCAGCCTCAGGGCCTTTGCACTCTCTGTCCCCTCTGCCTGGAGTGCCCTTTCCAAGGTACCCACGTGGCTTCTCCTCCCACCTTCTCTGAGTGTTTGCTCACATGTCACCTTGGGGAGACCTACCCTAACCCCTATTTTAAATTAAAGCCCACCCCCCAATCCTGATTTCCCTTTCCTTGCTTTTTCCATAGAAGACTTACCACCTGTAACAAACCGCGTGCACTATATAAATGAATTTACTTGCTTATTTTTAGTACCTTCCTCTCTTGCTAGAATGTAAACTCGACAAGGATAGGATTCAAAGTCTGTTTGGTTCTCAGATGAATCCCAAGTGCTTGGTGCATGGCAGTGCTTAGTTGAGTGAATGATTGAGTGAGTGAGTGAATGAGAGGGTCTGGGAAGTTGTCCTGTCTATGATAGATCTCAGGAAGAGCAAGTTCTTTCCTTTCCCGCACTCCCTCCTCCTGTCCACGACCTCAGTCTGCCCACTGGCTCACATGTGTCCCAGCAGGGGGTGGACAGGCAGAACACTAGGCCTGGCCTGGTTGGGTTCTCTTGTCTTTCAGCCCCCAGAACATCCCTAAGGCCTCAGGAGTGGGATTTTCACAGCAGGAGGCGGCAGCAATGTGAGCTTTATCTACAACCCATCAGCTAGTATGGCCCGGAGTGTGGGCCGGCCCTGGCATGTGGAGGGCAGGGGGCTTGGAGTAGCCATTGGAGCAGACTACAGAGCTTGACTGGGGACAGACAGGGCATTTTTTAGCCCTGGCACAGCTTCTGAATGGCAGTGACCATGTCTGAGTTAAATGCAATGTGTAGAATTAAAGCCAGAGTGAGACATGGTTCCTGGGGTCAGCCTTCGTCCCTTATCGAGAGGGACTTTGATGGACAGCACAGGGGCTGGCCGCTTAGCTCCTGTGTGTCCCTTGGGCCCACAGCCGCTGCCCCCTGCCTTTCTTACCCTGAGTATCCCACTGATGCCTGGCTGTGCTGACACTTAATAGGGGGCATGGCACTATGGGGAGAGCCAGCCCCCCATGCTTGCTTAAGAACAATGGGGACAATTGGAAAGAAGGGTCAGAATCTATTAAAAGAATAGTGAAAGTCTGGGGCCCTCATGGTCTAAGAGAGAGGCCTGGGCACCTTGCTGCAGGGGAGGCTGGAAGGAGGCTAGGACCCCCAGAAGGGGCTGGTGGGTGTCTGTCAGGGGCACCTCTGCCCTTGGGTGCTTCTATACAGCTTCCTGCCTCCACCAGCCCCACCTAGTCTCTTGGGGAAGGGCCTGGGGATATGCATTTTAGCAGGGGTGGTCGTTGTGTGTCCTGTGCACGCTGTACTGAGAGAACCACTGGCTTGGAATAAAGTGGTTCTGAGCTCCAGCCTACCTCTGTCTCAGAGAAAACTAGACAAGACCAAGACAGGCACCTTACCTGGAGACCGAACAGGTGGTTTGGGGTTTATCCATTCGTGAGTGATGCCCGTAAAGATGACCTCGGAGCGACAGAAGGCTGGTGTCAAGGAGCACTCAGGTTTCACGCACTCACTGCCGGGTCCTTCTAGGCTGGGCCCTGCATGCCAGTCTTCCACTGAGTCCAGCCCTCCCAAGCCTGGGAGTCTTGCCTGTGCTGTTCTAACTTGACTGGGGGCAGTTTGGAGGGGCCTCTGGGCCCAGCATTGGGGAAAGGCTCTTTCATCTGGTCTTGGGAGTGTGCAGAGCCTTGTGGGCCAGACTGGGCTGCCATATGGGACTGCCACCGCTCTGAGACTCTGGAGGGCAGTGCCTTATGATTGGACTCACTTGCAAGTCTGGGCTGTGAAGTCCCTGACACGAAGCAGCTGGCAGTCTTGGCTTATGGGAGTGTGTGGGGAGGGTGGAGAGGGAGCGAGGTGTGATCCCACTGGAACACGCTGGAGGCACAGAATCTGCCTGGGGATTAGGGAAGACTTTCATGAGTGCAGCGCCTAAAAGTTGTGGTGGGTGTTGGCTGAGTAGAGTTCCCCATACGGACCAGAGTGGACAGGGTTGCCATGGGCTGGGTCCATGGCCAGTGCTATCTCCCTATGGTGCATTCTATGACACTCTTGCTCTGTCTTAGGAGAGGAGCAGGGGAATAGAGGTTGGCTGGATAATGGTGGATGGGTGGATATGTAGATGGATAGATAGATGAATAGGGGTAGATGGATGAGTGGATGGAGTTGATAGACAGGATTTAGAAAGATGGGTAGATGTATGTAAGTGTGTATGGATGAATGGTTGGTTGAGTTTATGGCTGGCTGGCTGGCTGGGTGGGTGGTCAGTGGGAGGATGTGTAGATGGTGGATTGGCAGTGATTGGAGTTGGATAGGTGGATGGATGGGTGGATTGGAGGATGGGAATGGCTGGGTGGATGGGTGGATTGATGGAGTGTAGATGTGAGAAGATGGATGGATGGATGATTGGAGGGAGATATTTAAGGGCAGCTGAAGAAAAAGATGGCTAGGTGGGGGTACATGTATGGGTGGGTGGGAGAATGGATAGATGAAGGGTAGGGTGAATGGATGGATGGATTATAGGTGGATGGTTAACAGGGGTGGAAGGATGGGTTGCTAGGTAGGAGGCAGATTAGGTGAGTGATGAGATTAAGTAATATAAAATTAAACTGCAGCCAGACCTGTAAAATCCAGGTTTCTGGTGGGACTCAGAGAGGCTGTAGGGGTTCTCAGAGGAGTTGCCCAGCCTCAGACCCATTAGGAGAAGCATCCCTGAACTCCTCCCTGGGCCACTCAGACCATGTTCCTGCCCTGAGAGTTGCTCTCTTCCCTGTGGCCTCAGCCATCCTTGCCTGGTGGGTGTGGCTGTCTGGAGTCTGGGAGTCCTGCCTGGGATGTGGCTGTGCCTGGCCTGGGTGACAAGGTGATAGCTGTGACATGGGGCCTGGAGGACAAAGGCTGAAGGGAGAGCATGACGTTTGCTTTATGGTATCCCAGCCAGGCCCTGTGCTGAGCACCTTGTGTACACTGTCCATCTCATCCTCCTGACAGCTGAGGAGGGACTGGCCCCACAGAGGAGACTGAAGCTGAGGGAGGGTGGGTGACTCCCAAGGGCGTGCTGTTTGACAGGGGCAGAGCCGGGAGGTCCGGCAGAGGCTGGGGGCTCTGAACTAGAGGCTCCACAACGGGATCAGATCAGCAGTGTGTCTGTGGCTGGAGGTCAGTCCTGGAAAGGGCAGAGTGGGTGGAGGGTTCTGACTGCAGGTCCAAGCAGAGGCGGGTCCCGGGGAGCACTCCCTAAGGGATGAATGAACACCAGGTGCTTGGTGACTCAGGGATGGGGCCCTGGGTCCTCTCTCTGGGCTCCATGCCCATGTGGCCTTTCTCATGCTCCTGCACTAGGTCTTGGGGGCCTGGGTGGGGCTCTGGAACGGTAGCCCTGTATCCCGGCTCAGCACGGAGGGGCGGGCAGCTGGCACAGTGGTGAGAAGCGCTGGGCAAAGGGACTGTCGGCCCGAGAGGTGAGGCAGCTTCATAAGAGGCACTGCCTTCAGAGAGCCGCCTCCTTGGGGTCTTCTCCTGGTTCCTGCAGCCCACAGACCCTTTCATTCCAAGGGCACCCTGGCACGATTACCCAGGCCTGGCAGGAAGTGCCCCCAGAACCCCTGAAGCTTCCTTACCCTTGTTGCTGGGCCAGGTCAGAGATTCCTCTGATATTTCCCCAGGCTGGGCCCTGTAGGCACAGTGGATCCCATCCTGAGGGATTGGGGGAGCAGACGGCCACTGGACACAGGAGCCCACAGGGTGGGAGGAGCCCAGTCTCAGGGATCTGAGCCATCTCCCATGCTATCCACCCTCATCTGGAACTTCTGACATTAGGGCTGGGACAACCCTGGAACCTGTCACATCCCTGCTCATGTATGGCTTACTTTATGATGGGTGTCAGCCTGGGGGAGTCAGGCCTCATCAGTTCAGACCCTGGGCGCCAGCTGAAGCAGCCGGCTTCTGAGTGGAGGAGCCCAAGGGGCAGGGAGCGGGGTCTCAGGAGTGAAGAGCAGGAAGTCTCCGTGTTTGGGAGGAAGGAGAGAGGAAGCTGGACCTGAGCTGGGCTTAGCAAAGAAAGACAAAGCAGGAAGAACAGAAAAGTAATTTTGGTGCATTAGGCTAGAGATGGGAGAGTGTTTACGGGTCATTTAGTTTACAGCTGGTGATAGGTTAGTAGTTAGGTTAGCAGGAAGCCAGTCAGCTCGAAAGGAGGGAGTTAATTTATGAGATTGCAAAGGGGAAAATTGTTTGCAAAATTGTTTACAGGGGTTTTGTTGTAATAGCATCAAGTTTAGCAGAAACAACAAGTGCTGGCAGGCCTGACTGTCCATCAGCGAGCCAGCTACCAGGAGCGCAAGTCTGTGGGCTGGGGATGCGGGGGCAGTGGGACGCCCCAGCTAGGGTGCAGCCCAGCTCTCACCTGCTCCCCAGCCAGGAGAAGGCTGTTCCTGTCCTGTGTATTTCCTGGGCTTCAGCTTTGAGGTTCCGGAGCCTGGAACCTGGACTGGGGGTTCGGATTGTGAGGAGACGGGGTGGGGGGCAAGACCTAAGATGTCACCCAGTCCTGGGACATCATTGCATCCCGTGCCAGGTCCTGTGGCACTGCACCTCTAGAGGGGAGACCTCCCTGCCATGGGGACCAGGAAAGGAGGCTCCTAGGTGGCTCTTCCTGCTCCTGTCCTACACTGCGAGATTGGGGACAAGGGACGTGAGCAGGGGACCCCAGAGGCCCGGAGAGTCCTCCGTTCATTACATGAACATTCCTATGCTCAGCTCATGTGCTCAAGAGATGGGCAAGGCCAGAGGGACTGGGCTCCAATTCCGGTCCCACCACCTGGTGGCTGAGTTGATGGGCAGGTTATGGAGCCTCTTGGAACCTCTGTATCCTTGTGTGTCAGCATCTCAGGGTTGTCATGAGGATTACCTGAGAAGATGTGTGTGGGGAGCTGGCACGGTGCCTGGCACAGGGTTAGTGCTGGGTAGCGGCAGCTGTTAGTATAGTACCGTATTATTAATGGCCGGGGAGTTAACCAGAGCCTGCCAAGCCCCAGGTTCTGGTGCCCTCTCCTCGCTGCCCACCCTCAGCCCTGGTCCCCTCCACAGGACTTGCCTCTTGCCTGGGCTCCTCCTCCTCCTGGGCCCCGACCCGCTGCTCCGCCCATTTTCTCAGCCTCTCCCTCAGCCCTGGAGCCTGTGCTGTAACTCAGCCCGGGGCGTGTCCCTTATGGTAGCAGGGAAAGAGCCCCTGAGTTTGGCATCCTCTGTCCTGGCTTCCTGTCCTATGGAGCCGCTTTGAGATCCCATCACTCCTCCCAATGGGATGCCAAGGTGGGTGGGTCCTGCTGATGTCGTCACTGGGGTTTGTTTGCCCATACCCCCTGACTGCAGGGGACACAACCCCGGGCACTGTTCACTGCAGTCTGGGTGAATGGCGCCCCTGGGGTGGGGCAGGTGGCAGCCCTGACAGCACGTAACAGTTTACAAGGGGCTCAGTCTCCCTAGTCACCTCGTGAGATGTGACCAATGGTGACTTCCAGGTGAGGACACGGAGACCAGAAAGGTGGAGCCCCTTGACCAAGGTGCAGGGCTAGTAAGGGATGGAGCCAAGATTTGAACCCTCCTCCTGGAGCCCTGCCCATGCCACTGGCTCTTCCTATTCCACTGCCAGGCCCAGGCTGGCCCTTGGGGTGGGTCTGAGGTCTAAGGTGGCACTTCCTCCACAGTTGGGGGAGGCAGGACCAAGGCCTCTGAATTCACTGCTAGAGGCAGACTGAGAGAAACCCCTCTCTGGAGGAGCATCTTGGAAGGAAGGGAAAGCAATCACTTTCCCTTTGCTGACTAATGAAGGGCGAGCCTGCTCCTTGGGAAGCGATGACTGGGCGCTCTGGTTATTAGCTCTGGCAGAGAAGGGGACAGCGTGTTGAGGGCGGGGTGGGGCACCAAAGGTGCATTTTCTCCATTCACTTCTCAGCACTGCCATGCAGAGTCATTTTCCCAGGTTTGGGGAATTTCTGTTTTGAAAGTGTGGTGACTCTGATGTCACCTGGGCTTGACAGAGCTAAACCACCTGGAAACAGTTGGAGGTAGCTTTGCTTTGTTCTCACCCACGTTTAACTTCATAGGAGCCAAGGCGGTCTGAACTTTACAAAAGCGCCCCCGTCACCAGAAAGAGCCTGAGATACTTGGCACAAATTACAAGTGCTGGGAAGCAGGGGCCAGCCCCGAGGGTCCCTGGGCTTCCCGCTTCTGTCTATGTGGGGCAGGTACCTTGGGCCAGTCACTGGGGACCCTCGGAACTGTAGACCTAAGGGTTGCAAAACCAGCTAATTTAAACAGACTGTGTTGCTGCCAGTGGGCTCTTGACTGAGCTTCTGAACCCTGAGCTCAGGTTGGAGGGGTGGAGGGACAGAGAGCAAGAGAGAGAAGGATCATGGTCATTTCTTTACTCTGGAGATCCGGTGTCCTCAGGAGCTGGGAAGCCCCTGACAGCTCTCTAGTGTTGGGTCAGAAAGGTGCGGTCTAGGCATTTGCCCTGCCTGGCTGTGGGGGTCTGTGTGGGAACAAGTAACACCCTCAGGCTTTGATGGGGGGAAGTTTTGTTGTGTGTGTGGGTCAC
The DNA here is from genome assembly GCA_031878705.1 of Tapirus indicus. NCBI lineage: Eukaryota > Metazoa > Chordata > Mammalia > Perissodactyla > Tapiridae > Tapirus > Tapirus indicus. The sequence goes on from CM062921.1 coordinate 82,671,848, forward strand.
ACCCCATGCATGATACGATGGAATGTTATGGAAACAAGCATGTAGGTGACACCCATCTTCTGTGACCAGGTCTTCCAGCTGTCCTAAGTTTTTCTCTCACCGCCTCTTGGAAACTGCGTGATACAGTGGAGAGAGGATGGTCTTTCACACCCAGCAGTCTGAGTTTGCACTTACTGGCTGTGTGATTTCAAGGATGTTTCTTAACCTCTCTGAGCCTTGGTTTCCTCATTGGTAAAGAGGGAATAATACCTGCCTAACAGGCTCTTGGGGAATTGAACAAGATATCAGTATATGATGTCTTAGCTCACTGGCTGGCACAGAGGATGTGCTCAGAAAACGCTGATCTGTCCCTCCTAGCCCTCTTCCTCCCCCTTGTCCTCTGCTGCCCCTCCTCGTCCTCTTCCCCACCTCCTTCTCTCTCTCCTTCTCCTTGATCTTGACCCGCGAGGCTCTTTCAGGATGGATTGGCTGGAAATCTATCATGCTCACCTTCCTGTACCCTCTGCTGTCTGGGACGGAGAGATCTGAGCTCAGAGATAACAGGCTATTACTGTGCAGACCGCTGCACGGTGTTAGCAAAGCTGGCCAAGTTGTAAATTCCTCTGACTTTGGCTTTTTGGAAGCTCCAAAAATAAATGTGGGGACATTTCAGGCTCCGGCAGACTGGAGTGCACGTGGAGTCTCTGGGACAAGATGACAGAACGGCAGCAGGTGTGTCTGGCTGGGTCTGAGTGGGATCAACTTCCTCTTCTGGAATTTCCACGCTCTCTGCAGTAAGCACAAACTAGGCAGTGGGAAGCCTGGGGTCTGGACCCATATATGCCCTTTTCCCCAACCCTCAGACACCTGGGCCCCTGCAAGATCACTGGTGATCTGATGCCTCAAACTGTGATTGGGATCCTGGGAAGTCAAGGCTCATTGGTGGGGTGGGGCACAGGCTGAGAGTTGAGGGAGCCCTGTTCCTAACACTGTCCCACCCAGGGTTGGGGCGTGCACTGCAGATACTGGCGCTGGTGAGAGTGCTGGGGGATGGGGAGGCACCAAGTCCAGCTGTATAAAGAACCCAAGCGACTGTCCTGAGTAGCACCTTGGGGTACAGCTCATTGAGAAGGATGAGGAAAGATTTGGGGCAGTGGGCTGTGTCTGTTCACAGTAGAAATCCACTAGTGGCTGTGGGCCTGGTTAGAAGGATCTGGGATTGGGGATGGGGGGAAGGGGGGTTTAAGAGCTGCCACTAAATTGCTCTGGGTCAGGGCAGAAGCAGTAGGAGAGTGGTTGGAGGGGCACTGCCCTATGCCCTGGATTCTGGCTCAGGTGACAACAGAAGTGATCTGAAGCTGTGCAGATGGTGGAGCTGAGGCTGCTGACCCTGGCAGGTGGCCTCAGGCCAGCCAGCTTGGATCCATGGTGTTAGGCTTGAACAGATCTGGTTGTGAGTTCTGAGAAGATGGGGGAGGGGAAGAGTGGAGTTGGCTCTGTCCGGGACGCCTGCATATCACAAGGAGTGGATGGAGGCCAGGGTTTAGAGCTCTAGAGGCTGAGCTCATTGGGGCACTGACTTCAAAGATGCACTGGAGAGGATGGTCCAGTGCAAGGGGGCTTTGTAGGAGGAGGAACTTCAGTGCAACCTTTGTGTGCAAGTTGCACAGATGAGTTCCAGAAGGAAGGCTTTTGAGGGTTATTGACCCCACTCCACTTACTGGACTTACCTTGGGTGGGTTCTTTGATGGTAGTAACCATGGAGGCCAGAGGCCACAATGCTAGTGACTGAAGCCCCTCCTAAGAGTTTCCAGGGGAACAAATGCTGTCTTCTCCTGCCCAGGGTTCCTTCCAGGTAGGGGTGCTGCCAGGTAGAGCAGACGAGGCATGTAGACTCCTCGGATTCTTTACCCTGGTTGAAACCCATAGGAGACATGACAAGCAGGTACCATGCCCAGAACTCTCTAGAATGCAGGCTCAGTTGATTCCTTTTGTGGATCACCCCAGCCCTGGCCCTTATGTCCTCTTTCTTTATCCATTTCTCGAGCCCTCCAAACGCTGCCCCAGTACCTCCCCCAGGGTAGTCCTTACAGGACCAAGTGTTACTGGTTACTTCATTTCCTATGGCTTTGTTAATTATCATTCATTAGCATGAGGAGGGGGCCCCTTAATGGGCAACTGAGAATGGAACCTGCAGGCTTTAGTCTCAGCTGACTTTCTTTTTCACTTTGTCAAATCTAGCTGTGTTTAGGACTCACCTCACTCTTGTGGTCTCAAGAAAATTAATGCTCTGCAGCTTCCCACCCTTTATCTCCCCTGTGACTTTATAAATCCTAAGTTCTAAGACAGGCTCTCCTAAATCCACTAATTTATTATATCATATTCCTACTAACATAAAGTGTAGGCTATTTCCAAACATAAATAACCAAATAATTATATCTTTAGAAACCCTCTAACCAAGTATATTTTATATACTTACTATTGAATCTAATACATTCTCTTTTTCCAGCACAGCAGATTTCTCTTTTGATCAATACCACCCTACAGGAAGGTTTGTGGCCTGTGAACAGTCATGCAAGGTCATTCTGAGGCTGGGTGTTTTGTGTTCTTATTCAACCAATACATTTGATCGTAGACTTCCCAACTTGTCAGAATGTATAGGAGCAATAGCCTGTTAGAACCAAATATCCACAGATTCTGGAAGTGGCTCTGGGGTCAGGGCCTCACCCCAAATTCTGATGAGCTCTACTTTAGGTCTGGGGGTGGAGGGACCCAGCTGACCACTCAGAGGTGGGCTCAGTTTGTGGGTCCATGAAGATAAAGGGTAAGCCACTTCTGGGGCAGTGCTAGGCTGGAAAGTTGTGTCTGGGGAGAGCAGCCAAGAAGGGCAGGGTGGCAGGAGGTAAGGGCAGACCTGGTACCTGAATTCTGGATGGTAGAATTCACACCAAGTGGCAGCCAGGTGTGTGGATAAAGAATGGTGGTTTTCGCTATCCTACTCCGGTCAGAGCACACTTCAGGAGGGCAGGTCAGCACCTCGGACAGCGCCTGGGCAGTGTTCTGAGGTAGAACCATCCAGCTCCAGTCCAGACTGCCATGGGCACCCTGCCCTCTCCGGAACTTCTAGTTGTTAGGGGACCTTGGATCTCTGTATGCCAACATGTCCTCAAGGACTTTGGATCTTGGTGTCAGGGAAGGCCCTTGTTTTCTAGCCTGGGAAACAGACCTCCTTCCTCCCTGTCCCTCTCTGTTCCCTCCTCTTTTTCTTCTTCATTGCTTTGACTGTTGGCTTCTGGAGGCCAGATTCATGGCAAGGACAGGAGGGAGAGAATGGAGGGAATTGAGCCCAGAAACAGGGGGTCTTATCATCTTGGAGACCCTTTTGTTACTGAGCCTAGGTTACCACAAGTTTGTACTTGGGAGTTTCCAGATAGACTCTCCCTGGGATTTGGAAGTCTCCTTGAAGTAGATTAAGGGGTGCCAAATGTGATTAGGAGCTATTTTAAATCAGTGAGAGGACGGTGGTTGGGGACGGTTACCCAAGCAAAGAGCCTTCTCCATTGGCCGTGGCTCAGGAGAGCCCCAGACAAGCCACCAGGGCCCATTAACACTCACCACTATTGTGGGAGCCAAAGCCGGAACAGGGGTCAGCTGGGGCCTAGAGCTTTAGCAGGAGAGGCCTGCAAGCTGGGCCAACAGGGGTGGAGGACTCTTACTTTCAAGTTTTGGAGAAGAGGCTGGGACCCCAGTTCTTTGCCTAAAGACTTGCTTAAAGAGTCTAGGTGGGAGGATCCCTGAAGGCATTTCTTCTTCTCTGAATTCACATGTCAGGTGGAGTCAGCGTTTCCCATGGCTGGAAGACATCTTAGGAAGGAGCGTTTCTAAATGTAGTCAGGATAAATGTCGGGGCACTGATCAACCCCCAAATGTTGGTGGGAGGATTTGGGCTGGAACACAGGAGCGTGCATTTTGAAGTCAGATACACTCGTGTATAAACCTGGCTTTCTACTATCTTGTTGCAAGGTCTATGGAAAGAGGGCTTGTGACAACTCCTTGAGTTTCAGATTCCTCAAATGTAAATGGGGACAGTGTTGCCTACCTTACAGAATTGTTGTGAAGGTTAGAGACAAAGTGTAGACAGTGTTCAGTGGGAGTCTCAGCCCTCCCTTCTTAGAGGACCCAAGACATTGTGTGATCCTCTTTTCTGAAGTCCCCAGGAGGAGCCACAGAATTCCCACTTCCCATTGTTTCTGGGAACTGATGCCTGGGGCTCTCTGCGTGGGAGGCTGGACTCAGGAGCCTCTCTGTGCAGAGGTGCTCCCAGTATGGCGGCACTTCCCCCTCTGCTTCTGCCCCCACAGCCTTTGGGCCTCTGATGTGGATATTAGATATTCTGTTGCTTCCTAGGGCAGGAGGCAATGAGGGGTGGGGAGTGAGGTCTGAGAATCACTTGGTTATAAACTAATAGCTCTTCCTTTTGAGTTTTACGCAATCATAAAGCCAGGATCAATCCTTAGCCATGTGACCACTTCCAGTCACTTGAAGAGAAATAAAGAACGGTTTATGGGGCACATCTCAGGACAGGCACAGACCTTGCTTCTCTGCTTGCCTCTCAGCACCCCCATACTCCTGACCAGTGACAGGATCTTGCGGGGGTGTTCTCTCAGGAAATGGTGTATTCATCAGGGTTCTCCAGAGAAACAGAGCCATGAATGTTCCTCTCTCTCTGCATCCATCCATCCATCCATCCGTCCACCCACCTATCCATCTATCCAGAAAGAGAGAGAGAGAGAGAGGGAGATTTTAGGGAATTGGCTCACATGATGGTGGGTGCTGGCAAGTCCAAAATCTGCAGAGCAGGCCAGCATGCTAGAGAGCCAGGGGAGAGTTGATGTTGCAATCTTGAGTCTGAAGGCCATCTGGGAGGCAGAATTCCTTCTTCTTTGGGAGACCTCAAAGGCCTTCAACTGATTGGATGAAGCCCACCCACATTATGGAGGATAATCTGCTTTACTCAAAGTCTGCTGATTTAAATGTTAATCACATCTAAAAATATCCCTTTACAGCAACATCTAGACTAGTGTTTGACAAAATAACTGGTGACCATAGCCTAGCTAAATTGATGTGTAAAATTAACCATCACAGATGGGGTTGATGCTCTCCAGTGGCTTATAAATGCTCCTGTAGTCCATGTTTAAATTCAAGAGGCTCAGATCTGAGAACTCCCCACACCCTGACCATGGTGGAGTGTGGATTTGAGTATGCCAGTCTGGATTCTGACCTCTGCTTCCCCATGCTCTTGTCCTTCCTTGAGCCTTAATTTTCTCATCTGCAAAATGAAGATAATAGCTTGTATCCTACAGGAGTGTTGGAGATTGACTGAGATCATGGATTTGGCAGAGCCAGCACAATGTTAGTTTCCTTCCTGCCTTTAGGGGCCTCTGCCTGCAGCTGTGGCACCTGCTGTGTCCTCTGGGCTGAGGGAAGTGGGCAGAGGCAGAGTTCTGCAGGGTTTAACGGGTGCCTGCTGGGTCCATGTCAGGGGTCCAGGAGCAAGTGGGACCTTCTGTGGGACCCCAGCAGCAGAGCTGGGGTGAGGGAAGGGCCAGAGTTCGTGGGAGCCAAATGTGGCAGTGGAGGATGGGACATGTGGAGCATGAGTTCAGGTGTAGGCAGGGGTGAGGAGTCCTTTCTGCCAATGTCTTCCTCATCTTAGTCAGGTCTCTGCTCATGCCCTTCTGTTGTCTTGGTGCGCTTTAAACACGCAGCCTCAGTTCCCCCGGAAAGATCGTGTGACGTGCCAAGGTGCAGGGTGCAGGTGACTGAAGAGGCAGGACAGGTAGGTGGTACAGAGAAGTGCAGTGGAGTGAGCAGTGACTGGACCCTCAGCACCCTCTCAACGCCACCTCTGAGTGAGGTAAGAGCAGAGAGGGTCACCACCAGGATCAGGGGCTCCAACAGCCTGCTGGCGAAGAGTGGTCGAGAACACTTAACATTGCATCTTCCTGTGGCACAGCCAATAGGTACTCTGTGTGAGCATCCAGCCGGAGGGGGAGGAAATACTGGAGATGGGAAAGGGCAGTGTAACGAGAAGTAATGATCTGAGACTAAAAAGGGAAGATTCATTGGGTCTTTAAAAGGTCAGTGGCCGTGAGGTCAGTTAGCCTGGAGACAGCTTGCAGAGGCCTGTCTGGAAGGGAGTGTCCAGAATATACCAGTGTGGGTGGAAACAGCTCGGGACATGGCGATGTCTGGGTGCTGAGAAGAGGGTTCAAGCGAGGCTTCTCCAGTAGCTCCCTGTGGAACCAGGTGGGCTGCTGGTGTGTTGGAGAGAACTGGGCCTGTCACCAAAATCCCAGCCCCAGCGTATACCAGCTGTGTGGTGTGAGCTCAGTTGCTTTGTAAAATGGGGCTAATAAGACCAACCTTGTGGGGTGATGTGAAGGTAAACGAGGAAAACAAATATCAACTCTTCTCCTTCTTAGTACGTAGTGGGTGCTCAAGAAATGGGTGTTCTTCTCTTGCCTCCCCCTCCCCCATTCACTGCCTTCCAGCTGAGCCTGATCCCTGCCAAGTGGGGGATTCACCTGAGCTGACTCCTGCCTGAGCAGTACTCTACTTTTCGTTTAGAAAATCTCTTTAATGAAGTAAAAGATTCTTTCCTTTTATTTCTAATTTTTATTATACAAATTTTTCATACATATAGAGAAGTGTAGACTAGTATAATGGACACCCACATGCCCATCACCTAGATTTAACAGTTGTTAACAATTTGCTACATATCTTCTTCGTCTATTTTTTTTGTTGTTGAAATATTTTAAAGGAAATTACAGACATCATGACATTTCAATCCTAAATACTTAAGTATGTATCCCTAAAAATGTAAGGATATTTTCCTGCATAATCACAATACCATTATCATACCTAGTAGAATAATCATAATTTGTTATTATAATCTAAAATCTATATTCAAATTTCCCGACTGCCCCCAGAGTATCTCTTACAGCTGATTGGTTTGAGTCAGTTTTCAATCAAGGACTGTATATTGCCTTCTGACGTTGTTTCTCTTAAGTCTCTTATTCAGACTGTTGCTCATCAGACTTTCACGTGTGCACACAAGTCACCTGGAGTTCTTGCTAAAATGCAGCAGGGGGCTGGAGAGGGGCCTGAGCATCTGCATTTCTAACAAACTTTTAAGTGATACTGTTGCTGGTGATCCATGGATGCATTTTGAGTAGCAAGGGTCTAGACCAAGCCCCCCTATTTCTTTCCTATGATGTCGATTTGTTGTAGAACATGGACCAGTTGTCCTGTAGGATGTTTCTTCTACTGGATCTAGTCATTTGCTTCCTCGTGGTCTCTTTTAACTTGTTCATCTACCCTCCTGTATTGCCTGTGAACTGGAAGTTAGGTCTGGAGGTGAGCGGGATCCAGGTAAGACAGTTGTGGTAAGAATACAGCATTGGGGGCACTGTGTGCATCATATCGCATCATATCAAGAGGCACATAAAAACATCTTTCACTGTGATTCATGGTTGTCCAGCAAAGCATCCTTGACCACTTGGGATTGTAGACAGGTGCTGCTGGATGGAGTGTACACACTTGGGGAGTTGGGGAAAGGATTCATTAGTTGCATCCGGTTCTCAAAGAGGTTTTAGAAGTTTTCACTCATGAAAGACACCGGAGTGCTTCTCAGACTCTTGAGGGACATCAGAGCTGCCCTGGTTCCTCTTCCGTCCCCGTCTCCTAACCTGCGGGAGTGCCTCTGCAGGGTGAGGACTATCGCCTTTAGCTGCAGATGTGTTTCCCAAAGAGGCGTGTTTGCACCTGTGGAGTGAGTCCCAGCGAGGAACTGGGTCATGGGCACTACTGTTTGTGTCCACCATCCGCCTGGCTGGGCGTGGTCCAAACCAGATGCCAGGGTGAGGAGAGAAGTGAAAGGTCAAAGATAGGGAGCTGTGCAGAGCCAGGTGAGGCTTTCCACAGAGAAACAAATGCCAGGCCAGGAGCCAGGGAGGGCGGGAAGTGGAGTTGGGGCCAGTCAGGGTGAATGACTCAGGGGAGAGGCAGCGAACCAAGCCCTGTGTCTGAAGCCCATTTTGGGGGATGCCAGGATAGCCTTAATGGCTAAGAGGCTCCTTCAGGCACAGAACGACCTAAGACTCTATTGTTCTATTGTACTCACTCTATTGACTCAGAGCAGCTGTTGTGAAAGGCTGTGGACCGCTGCTCTTTAACAGTACTGAGGCCCTAAGAGGGGTAAGGAGCCTGATGGTAGAAGGGGACCCTGGGGAGGTTATCAGTGATGATTGTCAACCCCTGGGACCATGGTGCCAGTGGTCCAGGCAAACACTGCTCGGAGGCGAGGCGAGGGGCTGCTGCGTCGGCTCTCTCTTTCCCAGGCCTCTGGGGTCCCCGCTGCCCCTTTCCTCGGGAAAGTTGGGCTACGAGGTTGGAATGGTCCTCTGTGTCTGAGGGTCCATCTGCTGGAGTGGTGGCCCCCTCGAGAAACAGGTCTAAATCTGGGTGAGGTTTGTGCCCGCCCCTCTTTAAAGAGTCGGCAGAGCTGGAGAGAAAAGCACATGTGTGCAGGCTCAGGGGAAAGATAATGCTGTATAATTTTATATCTTTTATCCTGTGGCTTAGCCACACACCATTAGCACAACAGAAAGGAAAATGAACGGAAATGAAGGGTGTCAGTGGCAGAGATAGATGGATGGGGCTGATTGATTTTGGGTTTTTCTTCAGTGCAACCTGAAGCAGAAAATCGATGAGCCACCCTGAGTCACGTGGGCCAGGGCCCCGGCAGCAGGGCCGAGCTGGGGCATCGTGGCCCCCGGGTCCTAGGCCTGGGTACCTCCCAGCTTGTCTGTGACCTGCGGCTTGGTCCCCATGGTGAGCCGGCCCGGCTCTCTCTTTTCTGCTCCTGTGGGGGGTTTATTTTACTTTTCAAATAAGGATTTATTCCTTTTGCCTTCCTTGGAGGGCAGGAGGACCCTCCAGGGCGTGCACGTACGTTTTAGCTGTACAGAATGGGCTAGCAACACAGGGGAGCAGGAATGCCGTACTCCTTACTCTCCCATGGTCGCTCAGTTTCAGCAACTTCTCTAAGACCACCCGGCTGCTGAACGGTGCAGGAGTTTGACTCAGGCGTCCTGCTTCCAAAGCTCCTGCTCCTCCTGCTGCCCTGTGATGCTTTGGGTCTGGCTTCTTCTCCCACCTTTTCTTCTGGCCCAGGCTCTCTGGGCCCCACTCTGGATTCTAAGCCCATTCTCCAGGTGAGGGTGGGGAGTGGGGGCTCCACCGGTGCGGAGACCAGGCAGATGCTTTGCTTGGAGTCCCAGGGCCCCAGAGGCTCTGCCCCCTATCTCAAAGTTACTACAGCTTCATTCTCAGTGTTTGATGGCTCTGGTGGGACCTTGAAGAGGCTGGTCTGTGTGGCCCCGAGGACAGGGCCAGACCAGAGTGTGGAGCCTCCAGAGAACTCCAGGTAAGGAAAGGCTGTTTCCAGGTGGACTGGGGCAGTATCCTTGGTATCCAATTGGAGTTTCCTAGGGCTGTCTATCAAATTACCACAAACTGGGTGGCTTAAAACAACAGGATTTATTCTTCTCTCAGTTTTGGAGGCTACAAGTCTGAAATCGAGGTGTCAGCAGTGTTCCCTCTGAAAGCTCTAGGGAAGAATCCTTCTTTGCCTATTCTTAGCTTCTGGTGGCTTCCAGAAGTCAGTCCTTGGCATTCCGTGGCTTGTAGACACATCCTTCCGGGTCTTTGCCTCTGTCTTCACAAGGCCTTCTTCCCTTTGTGTGTCTCTGTGTGTCATCTCATCTTCTTAAAGGACCCCAGGCCTTGTGAAGATTTAGGGCCCACCCTAATCCAGTATGACCTCATCTTAACCAATTACATCTGCAAACACCCTATTTCCAAAAATAGATCACATTCTGAGGTTCCAGTGGAGATGACTTTTTGGGGGACACTACTGAGCACACTACATATCCCATCTGGCTGGGTCCAGGCAGAGGCTTGGGCAGCCAGGGCAGAGGGGGTTCGTGGTGCTGGCGTTTCTCTGCCTTCAAGACTCTCTCCAGCCCGTGGGTCTGTCCCATCGTCCAGTTGGGGTGGTCACTGATCCTATGAGAGTGTCAGTGAGAGGCAGAGTCTTTTTGGAGCAGGAAGTGTGGTTGGTGGCCTCTGACTGTGCTTGGGCTTTGGGGGGCAGGGACAAGCCCTGGATATTCTGCTGGCTTTCTGCTAAGCCCTCATAATCCACATTAGCAAAGTGTTATTGAGTTCTTATTGCTCACGTGGAAGGCCAGTCCCTGGTCTGTAGGTCCCCTGTGGGACAGACAGGCAGAGTGCGGTTGTAGGGCAAAGGTATGAGCTTTGGATACACAGACTTGTGTTCACCCTCCTGGCTGCATGTGACTTTACCTCCCTGAGCCATCAGGGCATCTAGAAAGTGAAGGTGAGGGAGTTTCTCCCTTATGGGGTCGGGTGATGGAATGGGATAAGGCATGGACACTACCCCACAGTACCACATAAATGTGACTACCTTTCCTTTCCAGCTAATCCATGAGCTTCTAGAAGGCAGGATGCTGTCTCCTCCTCTTATGTACTTTCCTACCTGTTCCCTGTGGTTAGGCATAAATTTGGAGGACAGTGATGCATGAAAGATCAGCAACCTCTACTGATGTCCACCCTGTGCCAGGTCGGAGTCCAGCGCTGGGCCTCCAAAGGCACTCTGGGCAGACTCACTGCCCTCAAGGAGCCCCCAGGCTAGGCAGGAGCAGGACGCGGTCGCTCTGGCAACTTTGTATCTGGGAGGGTTGTAGGTGCTGTAATGGTGGAGTTTGTTTGCAGTACAGGGAGGGAGCTGAGGAAGCTTCACGGAGCATGTCAAGCCCTGGGATGAGTCCTGAAAGATGGGGAGTTTTCCAGCAAGGTGGGAAGGGTGTTCCAGGTACCCCAGGAGAAGCACAGCTGAGGTCAGGGGCTCCCATGGAGCCTGGGCATGCTGGACCTGGGTGGGCCCTGGGTCCTGACTCAGAACAGCCAGGGGGTGCCGTGACCCCTCAGCCCCAGCACATGGTTTCTGGAGCTCAGGGGCGAGGGTCAGATGAGGCTGACCACACAGCCGAAGAGATTCCTTTATCTGAGTTTTTATGTAATGCACAAAAATGCTATACATTGGAATGGGAATAATAGAACCAAACCCAATAGTTCTATTTTCATTGTCTATATTCCCTTCCAGTCCTTGGTCCACAGGTGTATATATATGTATGTGTGTATATATATATATATATATTTTTTTTTTTTTTTTTGGAGAGGAATATTACCCCTGAGCTAACGTCTGTTGACAATCCTCCTCTTTTTGCTGAGGAAGACTGGCCCTGGGCTAACATCCGTGCCCATCTTCCTCTACTTTATATGGGACGCCGCCACAGCGTGGCTTGACAGTGCGTCGGTCCGTGACTAGGATCCGAACCTGCAAAGCCCGGGCTGCCTAAGTGGAGCCTGTGAACTTAACCACTACGCCACTGGGCCACCCCCACAGGCATATTTTTAATCGTAGCACAGCTACAGTTTTGGTTACAGCTTTATTTATTATACTGTAAACATTTTTCACTGTAGCTGCAGAGTTTTCATAATTATCATTTCAATGGCTGCATAAATTGGCCATTAAGTTGATGTTCTTTAATTCATTTAAACATCCGCCTTTGTTAGAGGTTTAGATTGTTTAGATTGTTGTCAGTTTCTGGATATTATAAATCACGTAATGTTGAACATCGTGAAGTAGCCTTTTCCTTAATGAATTATTTTCTCAGAAAAAGTGAGATTATTGGGTCAAAGAGTGTGGGTGTTTTCATGGTACTTGCAATGGTATCGCCAAATTGTTTTCACAAAAGACCACTTCTCCATCAGCCGTGTGAGAAGATCAGTTTTACTACAACTCAACAAGCACTTGGCGTTGCAATTACAAACCTTTGCTTTTCTTTGTTGCTGTTTTAATAGACGTAAAATGACTTCCCATTTGATGACCAGAGAGAGGAAGCCATATGTGGATTTTCTGTGTAGCCCATTCATCGGTTGGCACCTTGAAGTTTTCATAACGATCTGTGGGAACTCTTTTATATTGTAGAGTTGTCAACACTCTGCCTGATACACTACTACAAATATTTTTCCTAGACTATTTTTATTTTCGTTATCTTGTTCCTTTTCTATAAAGCTTTTGCGTTTTTATATTGTTGCATGTGCTATCTTTTTATTTGTACTTTCTTTTCAGTTTGAAACTTGAAAAGTTATCACTCCCTCCAAAAACAGATAAATATTTCCTGCTAAGTTTTTCCTTCATTTGACTTGATTTGACTCTTTAATCTCTCCAGAGTTTATATTTTGGCATGTGAGGTAAAGGGCGTTTCTGAATTAATTACTTTTCCTCAAAACTACCAGTTGTCACAGTACAATTTATGAATCAAGAATTCCTTTCTCTATTGTTTGGTGACACTGACTTTGTAATACATTAAATTCTTACATACAATTAGGTCTTTTCTTGGGTTTTTTATTTAGATCTATATTTCTGTATTGTGCCAGTTCTATAGCACTTTAATTATTGCTTTATAATATATTTTTATATCGTTTCCTCTCATTTTTTTCCTTTATTGAATTTTATTTAATCTTCTCATCTGTTTATTTTCAAAATGATTTTAGAATAATTTTATTTAATTGCTTGAAGGAATCCTTTTGAGATTTTGATTGGGATTGAGTTAAATTTATAAAGTAACTTTTGAGAAAATTGACATCTTTATAGCAAAGTCTTCCCATCTGGGAACAGTTATTTTCTCTATTTACTCAAGTCATCTTGTATAACTCCCAATAAAGTCTGGGACTTTTCTTTAGTAGGTCACACTCATCTCTAGTTAAGTTTATTCCTAAGTAGTTCTGTTCTTCGTTGCCTCTGTGAATGGGATCTCCTTTCACTTTATTTTTTATTTTTATTTTTTTTATTTTTTATTTTTTTTGTGGGGAAGACCAGCCCTGAGCTAACATCCGTCGCCAATCCTCTCCTTTTTGCTGAGGAAGACTGGCCCTGGGCTAACATCCGTGCTCATCTTCCTCCACTTTATATGGGACGCCGCCACAGCGTGGCTGACAGGCAGTGGGTCGGCAGGCGCCCAGGATCCGAACTTGCGAACCCCAGGCTGCCAAGCGCGAACTAAACCGCTGCGCCACCGGGCGGCCCCCTCCTTTCACTTTATTTTACATTTATGTGTGTCGACAATTCAGTCAGAGAATAATTAATTTTTTAAAATTATACTTTTTATTTATTGTATAACCAAGATGGCAATAACAGTTGCAGAATTCAAAAAGAAAACAAGGGAGTAACCCACAGTCTCACCATTTTAACGAGCAAATGGTATTAATTTTTCTGTGGCTTGTTCCAGAACTTATCTAGAAACAGACGCACACAGCTGTAACTACATCCATTTTGCAGCCCCTGGCTTCTCTTATATTACATCATAAGCATTTTCCCTTCTTGCTGCAGAGTTTTGATAATGACCTCATTTAATGGTGAGCCGCGGGGTCTGAATGTTGGCTCTCAGATGTCCTGAGGAGCCTATGGGGGCGTGCGCTGTGGCTACCGGCCGTGCTGTGGAGGGCGCTGTGATTAACAACGGCTGGTGGAGCGGGCATCACGGGGAGGCTGCCTGGTTCCCAGTAGGGCTTGCCAGGCAAGGCTGTTCCCAGCTCCATGCACCTCCCTGGAAACAGGAGGAGCGAGGAATCAGAGGCACTGTTTGCAGGAGAAACGGGGGAGGCGACTTTTGAATTAACTGATCGAAATTGCCCTCTACAGTCTGGATGAACAGAATACATAACAGATCTCTTTGGCTTTGATGCCACGTGGGTAGAGTGTACATCTCATTGGTGTGTCTCCCTCCCTCATCATTCCTTCTCTTAAATGTTTATTGAGTGCCTGTAGAATGTTGTTAGGTGTGAGAGATGCAGATGATCATCAATACCACATCAGTTCACTGGGCAAGCCCGACCCGCCGCTCCTGGTGGAGAAAAACGAACATCCATGACGACCAGTCTCACTTTAAACCCATGATGTGAGGCCGGCTCTGTCCTATTGCATGTCTCTAGTTCATTCACTCTTCCATTTCCTTTGACCTTCTCGTCTCTTTTCGGATCCCTAACACCTTCTCTCACCCGTACTGCCCACCCCCAGTAGCACAAGACTTGCTTCCTATATATTTCATTGAGGAAAGAGAAGCCGCCGGAAGGGAACTTTCCCATGCTCACCACCACGTCAGCCCGGCCACCAGTCTGTGCCCGACGATGCTCTGGATCCCTCCTGGTGTGCCCACGCCCTCACCTGAGGCAGCCCCTCCCCTTGGGCACTACGCCTGGTCCCCGTGGGGCTCACTCAGGGCCACTGCTCCAGTGGTTCTCCCTTCGCTCCTCATCGAGTTTCCTTCTCTGCTGATTATGAATAGACTATGATATCTCCTGCCTTAAAAAGTCCCTCGCTTGGCCCCACTCCCTCTCCATCGCTGCCCCATTTCCCCTCCCCTTTACAGCTGATCTGCACTGTGTCTGCAAAGCTTCTCCCTCCGTTTCCTCCTGAATCCGTTGCAGTCAGGTGCGTGTTCTTATGACTCTGTCAGAACTGTTCCTCTCAGCGTCCTAAAGACTTCCATGTTGCCATCCAGTGACAAGAGCAGTCCTTCTCTTACCTGACCGTTGGCAGCATTTGGAACACCTGACACTGCCCCTCCCTGCTTTCCACCAGGCTGGGGTAGGGGGCAGTAGGCTCCTTTCTCCCAGCTCTCTGCCGGCCTTCCTAGTTCTATCGCTGGGTCCTGGCCCCTACACATTGCACTGTCCCATGCCTCAGAGCTTGAACGTCTTCTCTTCTCCAGTTACACTCCCTTCTCTGAGGATTTGGACTCTTCTCATATTTTAAGTACCACCTACACTCTGATGCCTCCCAAGGATCACACTCCAGTCAGACTCATTTACCCACTTGGACGGCTAATAGGGCTTCTCAGATGAGCATGTCCCCAGCCAAACTCGGTTCTTCAGCCCAGGCACGTTCCCCGAGTCTACTCCATCTGCCTGTCATTGCAGCTGCTCTGGCCCAACACCTTGGGACTCGCTCCCTCTCCTCTTTTTCCCTTGGTCCAGCGGCCCATCCTTCCTGCTCCCCCCACTTAACACCCCTATGCTGCTTCTCTGGTCTGAGCCATCAGCGTCTCTCCCTGGATTACTGGACGGCCTCCCTGCCTCTACCTTACCCCTTCAGTCTGTTCTCAACATGGCAGCCAGAGCAGTGCTGACACAAACGACTCACATCACACCACGCCTCTGATCAAAACCCTCAGTTGCTCCGTGTCTCACAGGGCAGAAGCCAACGTTGTGATGGTGCAGCCCAGCCTCTCCGCCCCATCCCAGCACCTGTCCGCTTGCTCACTGCCTCCAGCCCCGCTGCCACTTGCTGCCCTCAAGCACCAGCTGTGCCTGCCTTGGGAACTCTGTCCAGATGCTCTGCCCAGAGCTCCCCAAGGCATCCTCCCTCGCCTCTTGGGGCCTTTGCTCAAGGAGCCCCTCGAGGCTTCCCTACCTTCCTTCCAATGCTCCTCCATCCCCCTGCCCTTGGCTCTGAGTTCCCCCGTCCCGATTATGTTTCATCCACAACCGTGATCACCAAGTCATATGCTCTGATCTGTTTAGTTGTTTTCTATTGTCTGGATGAGAGCGTGAGCTCCAGGATGTCAGAGATCTTTGTCCAGGGTGAATCAGCCACACCCAGCACAGGGCCTGGACCCGAGTGAGCGCCGGTATGTCTGTGGAATGAATGATAGGTGAGTGAATGTGTGCATTCCACTCCACCTGCATCCTCATGTCGCCCAGGTGTCTCCTCCCTTCCGTGCGGCTGGGATAATGCTTCTCCCAAGGGTGGCGTCTTCCTGCTGTGGGCTTGATGTGGGTTGCAGGTTCATAGCTGCTCTCCTCACTTGTGGTGATGCCACACCCTTGAACTTGCAGGCTGCAGACAACAGCTTGCTTTGTGGAGAACACAGAAGGACTTTGCTCTGAGCACTGGTTTGGGGTTTTTGTTTGAAATGTAATAAAAGAATAATAACAATAAAGAAAAAAGTCTTTAACATGTAAATGGCTCTGCCAGAGCCAAGTAATCAAATCAAATGGCTCTTCTTTTATGCCCACCCTGATTCCCAAGGCGTTTGCTGGCGCTAAGTTCCTCTGGGGCTTTGTGAGTGAGCTAGTGGGGGTGGCTGTGGGGTCCAGGGCAACGGGGCCTCAGGGGTGCCCTTTGGGGATTGGGGCGGGACATGGGGAGGTTGACTGCTCCTTCTCCTTGCCTGCATTGGTGTGTGTAGCCCCAGAGACTGTGGGGCAGCCCTGAAGGGGGTCCGGAGGGAAGGAGAGGAGTGACTGAATATCTGTGGGAAAGGCCTGGGCTCTAGGACCTCCCCATAACAACCACTGGACACATTTGTGGGCCGGGCTCAGTGCGGTTGGAGGCCCTGGTCTGCAGCGGGGTGCTTTGTGGCCAGGCCTCTGGGGCACTTAGGCCTGCAGTTTGCTTGGAACTCAGCCTTGCTGCTATCTTTCACTAAGTCCATTCGTCTGCCCATCCCTCTCTAAACACATGCACCCGCTCTCACACCCACATACTCACACGCCGAGTCCATTCCTCTGCCCCATCCATCTCTAAACACATGCACCCGCTCACACCTACACACTCACACGCCGAGTCCATTCCTCTGCCCCATCCATCTCTTAAGACATACACCCGCACTCACACCTATGCACATACTCACACCTACACACTCACACGCCGAGTCCATTCCTCTGCCCCATCCATCTCTTAAGACATACACCTGCACTCACACCTATGCACATACTCACACCTACACACTCACACGCCGAGTCCATTCCTCTGCCCCATCCATCTCTAAACACACACACCCACACATACTCACACACATCCACCCATACTCATACACATACACTTTCACACACACCCACACTCACACACACCCATATACTCACTCTCACATATTCACACCCCCACCCATACTCACACACTCACATATACATGCACACTCATACCCACCCACATGCACACTCACACAGAACCACCTTGTCCCCTGAGGAGAGGGAGGAGGGATTGAGGTGAGGGATGCCCGGGCACAGGTGGGCTCCCTGTCAGCCCTGGGGGCAGCAGGTCTGTGATCCTGAGGCCCAGAGGAGGTGCCCACAGCTGACACTATCCCTGAGGCATCAACACGAGCTTACCAACAAATACAGCCGGCTCTGCCTTCCTGAGAACAGAGCCTTTCTTCCTAGTAAGGTGTCGCTTCCCTGGGGCATGTGGCTTCAGGGCAACACAGGAATCCATTTTCCTTGTCACTTTGTCACCCTGTGTATTGTGGCTGCTGTCAGTCCTGACAAACTCTTGAAATGGAGCTTGCAGATGAGCAAAGAGCTTCCTGCAACTTGGAGCCCTGGATGGGCCCCCCTCCCTGCAGCAGGGCTGGCAGGCTGAGTGCAGTGTGTGGCGCCCCTGAGTCTGTGCTGGGGGTCAGCCTCCTTCCTTGATAGGCCTGCAGCTTTTGCTTCCCCTGGGCCTGCCTGCGGAGGGAGGAACATCTGTGGAGGGGCTTCCCCCCACAGTGTGCAGCCCCACAGCCTCCCTCTCTGCCTCGGTTTCCAGGGTTGGCAGCCCCAGGCTCTAGGTGACGGTGACAGTGAAGGGGAGGAGGCGGCTCTGGTCTGGGTTTGAGTCCTTCTAGTCGTGGGGCCCTGGCTGGGTCATTGCCCTTGATTTTTCTGTCAAATGAGGATGCTGACCCCTCCATCTAGGCCTGTGTGTTGGATTGCTGCCACCCGCCCTTGCCACAGGATGTTGGCGTGTGCTGTGTCTGTGTGTCGCAGGTTTGGGGTGCCATGCGAGCATTTATTAAGTGGTACTTTGCTCTGGATTTGGGAATGAGCTAGATGGAGCTCTGTATCTGATGGGTGACAGACAGGAAACAGAAACTCAGCACTGGGGCTGAGATGAGCATGGGGGCAGGGGTAAGGCAGCCCAGAGCAGCCCCTCACCCAGGAGGGGGTGTCAAGAGGGCTTCCTGGAGGAGGATGGCCTGTGCCGAGGCCTGAAGGTGAGTGAGAGTCTTGTCCTGTGTCCCTGGGCTGCGGCAGGGCTGGTGCTGAGAAGGCTGCTGCTGGGTGAGCTGGCGTGGCCTTGGGGGTCAGCCTGCCCCTTTCCTGGGAGTGACTCCTTCCTGCTGTCCCTGGCCTCCTCAGCTCCTCTTCCTCCAGGCCACCTCTGACGCTGTCTCTGGGCCAAACCTGGAGCCGGCCAGAGGGCCGTAGGGTCTGTGGGGCCTGGGAGTGGGGGCCTGGGTTCTTGTCTCCCTCTGCCCCGACTTGCCGTGTGGGCTGTCAACCTTGAGACCTGTGGCCTCCACTTCCCGCCTTCCTGCCACCCACCCCCTTCTCTGGTTTATCGCTGGGCCTTGTGCACATGGCCCAGAGTGGCCACACTCCTGCTGGCTCTGAGCTGCTGGGAGCAGAGCCCTGTGTCTCCTGTGATCTTTACGAGTGTCCTGGTCCCTGTGAGATTTTTGGGGCCTGGTGCTTTTGCTGTTCCTGCCTGCAAGTTGCTGGGATGGGAAACTGGACCATCAGGATCTCACTGCCCTCCCAGGGGTGCTTTCTTTCCAGGGCTGCATTCTCTAGCCTGGGCCTTAGGGATGCTGTGTGGCCCGATGACAAGTTCTCTCTCGATTATCTATGAAATAACATGTGAGTGCTTCCCACAACTGCCCTTTGCCTCACCTTGTTATACTGCTTCCTGTTTCCTGAGACATTGTGGCCTTTCATGCTTTGTCTTTGCTGTTCCCTGGAAAGTCCTTTAAGGAATGGCTTGGCTGCCTCCTCCCCTGGGGAGCACCTCAGTGCTCTCAGATGGAGTGCGGAGTGCCCTCTACAGTGCTCCCAAGAGCGCTTTGCATTCCCCTTCATTGTATCAGGCGTTGAGTTCTAGGATAATTACTTGTTTATCTATCATTGAGTCCACTTCTTTTTGGAGGCATGGGAAACTACTAATCAGGACTATTTTGTAAGTGACAGAAATCCAAGTTAAACTGGTTTAAGTATAAAAAGGGATTTTTTTTGAAGTTTAAAGACACAGTGGTCCAAGGATAAGTCTAGCTTCAGGCATGGCTGGATCTAGTGGTTAAGTATTATCCTCGAGCCTCTTGCTGTTGGTTTCTCTTTCTTGCCTCTCCTCGCCTCTCAATTGGCTTCACTCTCAGGAATGCCCTCCCTACCTGTGACAAATATGACCACCAGATGCTTTAGCTTATCTCGTCTTTGGTGTCTATAATCTCAGCACAAGTGAGGGTTTCTGTTCTGAAAGCTCCAGCAAAGGCTCAAGGGATGTTGTGTTGGCCAAGCTTGGGTTGCCTGCCCATCCCTGAACCAGTCGGGGGGTAGGCAACCTGGGTTGGGTGGGTCACCATTGGAGTAGGGGAGTGGGGCCAGCCCACCAGAAGTCATGCACTAGGAGTAGAGGTGGGTGTCTCTGCAAACAAAAATTGGGGATGGGAGGCTGGGCAGGACAGAGGATGGCCCTGCAAGAGCCATCAGAGCCTGGTAAGCAGGGAACTGAGGGGATCAGCACTGTACTTCAGAAAGATTAGGCCAGCAGCAATTAGGAGAGTGAGTTGGTCTGGGTGGGTCTGGGTCCTCAGGGGCAAGTATCCTGGGTCTGTGGAGGCAGCGGGGGAGGAGGCTGAGGTAGGAGACCTTGATTTTGGCCTGTGCTGAATCACTGAGGACAACAAAGGGATGTGAAGGGGGTGTAAAGTATGGACATTCAGCTTGTTGATGTTCTGTTTATCAGAGATTCAAATGTGAGTGATGATAATGCCAGCAGTGGTCCCATGACACCTTCCCGACTTCCTCACGCAGGTGCATGCTTGCGGAGTTGTTTCTCATGTGGTGGGGCTGATGTTCCTGGCTGCTGATTGGTCTTCGTCAGGCAATTCGAGAGTTGAGGGTGCTTTGGGCCTCACGGGCTGTGCTTCTCCCAGCCAGCGTGGTGGGGCCTATTGGTCTATCTGTCTTCAGACCTTGAGTGACATGGACTTACAAGTTCACCTGTCAAGCTTGTAGTTGCAGACCTTGAGTGACATGGACTTACGAGTTCACCTGTCAGGCTTGTAGTTCTAATGGTGGGCTCTTGGGGCCCAGAGAGAAGAGCTGTGGGTAGAGTATATTTTCATTCACATCTAAGCTGGGGCAGACATAAGTGAGGAGAGGTGTGTGTAGGGTCAGCTCCTGCTTCTGGACAGGGGTTGGGCCGAGTGCTGGGAGCCGGGTGGGGTCACTCTCCCTGGAGCTCCTTCCCCAATTGGGCTCCTGTGTCCCAGGCATACCAGCTACTTCCATGCCTCCAGGTCTGTCTCATGCATCCTTCTGGGTCTCACCTTCTTGTCCTTGAGGGTCCTGCTCTATGGAGCCTTCTGGTCCCTGGGGCAGAGTGGTCACCTTGTCCTGCTCCCCAAGCCCCCACTGCCCCCGGCAGGAGTCATGTGTCATGTGTCCACCTCCCCTACCACCTCCTCTACTCTAGGAGTTGCCCGAGAGCAGGGAGCATAGCCTACAAGAGCCCAGTTTGACTCAGCGAACACACGTGGCTGTGTCTGTGGCCCAGGGCCTGGGACCTTGTGGGTGCCCAGGCAGTGGCAGTCTAATCCCAGTGGGCCTCCTGCTGGGGAGGGGTCTCGAGGGCCCAAATTTCTCCCCCTCAGGTTCCCCACATGGGCACTGATTGCTTCCCAGTAACAAGGGAGAGCCAGGCCCTGGCGGTGCCAGGGCCTGAGCGGAGAGCTTCGTTGACTCCATCATGTGGTGTAGGTGCTGCTGTCACCCCCACTTTACAGATGAGGAAGCGAGGTTAGAAGGCAGATAACTCTCTCCCGGTCACAGAGCAGGTGTCTGGCAGGGCTGTGATTTCATCTTGTGTCTTTCTGATCTGATTCCAGGATCTTAACTATATGCCGAGCTGCTGAGAAACATTCCCTCCCTGCCCTTTGTGGAGGGCATTCCTGCTGCAAGTTCCTGCTTGGCTTCTATGGCCGCACTCCTGGAAGGAAGGTGGGGCCTTGTGGAGCCCTGGTGGTTCCTCCCAATCTGGTGAAAAGGCAGGAGAGGGAAAGATACCGGGTCAGGAATCTTTTCCCCGATGACGGAGCCATGGCTATTGCCTCCATCTTCATCCCTTGACCATCCAGAGATGGGGGTACACAGGCTGCTCCCCAAGGCATCTTTGCTACATTCTTGATGAGGGCCAGCCTCCTAGGGTCACTGCTGGGTGGTGGGCCACGCTCTCTGCCATCCTTGTTTCCTCATCTGTAAAATGGGGAGATTAAATATCTGTTCCCTGGCTTGTGGTAGGATTAAGATTGAGCCTATGTACGTACATCTACACCTCTATATACTTTTACCTACATCTGTATCTGCAGCTATATCTAATCTATAGCTACATCTACATTTATACTTATATAATCTATACCTACACCTACGTCTACACCTACACCTACCCCTACATCTACTCCTACCCCTACATCTACACCTACCCCTACCCCTACCCCTACACCTGTATCTACTCCTACTCCTACCCCTATATCTGCTCCTACCCCTACATCTACACCTACCCCTACATCTACCCCTACACCTACACCTGTATCTACCTATCTCAGAGCAGTGCAGGCATGCAGTGAGCGCTGTGCATGTGTTAGCTGACTTATGATTACGATTACTGAAGGCACAGTGCTGGGGTGCAGTGCGGGTCTCTCTGAGGGCCTGGAAACACGCCCACCCTACACTGCCCACCACGCTGCCCTCTGCCTCCTCCTCTCCCCGCACCACCCCCAGGCCTGACCTGCACATGGTGTGGTGCCGATTTCCATTTTGTTGACCCATTCAGCAGGGGCTCTGAGCCTGGGCATATAAACAGCAAGTTTATTAGAAGCTGCTCCCTTTATTTCTCTGTCTGCAGTCTCCCTGCTGCAGCCCCTTTGTGGGCCATTAAGAATGTCACATCTGGTTTAGGTGAGCACGTCACCACAGGGCTTCTCTGGGAGCCTCACATACAGGGAGATCCTCAGCGGACCCTCCAGGAATGTGCTTGCTGGCGGCCTGAGACTGAGCCAGAGACCGTGTCAGGTCCACACGTCGTCTTGACGGCAGCAGAGTCCGGGCTTGGGGGATGCAGGGCCTCACCAGGCTGCTGAGTCTGACGTTGCCGGTGCTGGGATGCTGTTTGCAGGAGCACCCTGGACCCTCATCTGGCCTGGGAGGGGCAGAGGCAAAGGTCCCTGACCACCAGGAGGGCCTGCTCCTCCCCTGACCTGATGCCACCTTACCATGGAGGGAGAGCTGTTGACACATGGAGTATGAAGCCCACGGAGCACATGTGTGGCTGGGTGCAGGCACGGGCACAGTCTTGTTGCACCTTTCAGTGACCCCACTGCTATTGTCCCTGTTGTGTTTCATGACGCTGAGGCCCAAGAATGACAGGGCTGTTGCAGGCCATCCTGTGGGTCGGGGCGGAACCAGACCTGAGTGACTACAGGTCCGCTTTTCTTCCCCTGGACCACAGGGCCCGCCTGCCCTGCTCTGCCATCTAACTCCCTCCCCTGCTATGACTCTGCCCTTTCCTCAGACTGTGACCTGAGATGTTGGTGCCTGACAGCAGACGGTGTCCCGCCTCCCCCACAGCATCTGCTGCTTCTCATCTTTCTGCCTGCCCTACTCATCACCTCTTGGACCACGCTGCAGCATAGCCTGGAGGGTCCACATTTGTCACTTCAGGCCTGCTCCCAATGACCCAGGTGTGTGATGGCACTGGGTGCTGCAGAGGAAGGGCTGGTGCATCCCAGCGGTGGGTAGGGTGGCCCCAGCTCAGCAGCGGTGGAAGTGGGTGCTGTTATGGGACCCGGTGCTCTGGGTTCGTTCACAGAGGAGCATTTGTAGTCCCTTGGCTTGGAGACAGAGCCTCCTGATTCCTGTGTGCTTCTGTGAAGTAGAGCCTGATTAGAAGGGGGCTGTGTTGCTGGAGGGCTCTCCATCTGTAATTGGAAATGGGGCAGTGATCAGAGAGGGGCGGGCTGTGTGTGAGGGCAGGTGTGTGTGTGCAGGAATGTGTGAGTGTATGGGCATGTCTGTGCAGGTGTGTGTGCACAGGAGTGTGTGAGGGCATGCACGTGTATGTGCAGGTGTGTGTGTTAGGGCATGGGCATGTATGTGCAGGTGTGTGTACAGGTGCATATGTGAGAGCAGGTGTGTGTGAGGGCAGCTGTGCATGTATGAGGGGAGGTGTGCATGTGTGTGCATATGCACGCACATGTTTGTTTTATGTGGGCAAGCTGCACAGCTACAGCTTGTTCTAACTGGGTGCCAGAGCCAGTTCTCCTTCTCTAACCAGGTGGGCTCTGCTAAAATTGGCTCAGCTCTGCTAAAGCCTTCCCATAGGCCAGGTGGTGGGCTGGACTCTAGGTGTACCTGTCACCTGTGGGGAGCTGAATGGGGTGAAAGCCCTGGGCCTGGCCATGAGGGGGTCTGAGTCCTCCCCTGCCCCACTCCCCTACCTTTGCAAACAGCACAACTAGAGGGACAGAGTGGGGCTGGGCTGGCCCAGAGGTCTCCTAACCCAACCTGGGGAGGGGTCTTCAGGGAAGGCTTCCACTCTTCCATCTGCTCCCCGAGATGGGCCATGGGTCCCCTGAGAGTTCGGGCCCAGCTAGCACCTGGACCCCATGGAAGGGCTGTGCTCTGAGGACCCTCCATCTCTGATTTTCCTGATGGGGTGAGGAAAAGAAAGGCTCAAATGAAATAGTGATAATAAAAAGAAAGGCTTACCCGTGATTACCTGCCTGTGATATAAAACCCGGTGCTATAGATGAGCAGCTGAAGCCCAAGTAGGTGCAGTGACTTGCTCAAGTCACCCAGGGAGAGAGGGCGACACCCAGGCCTCTGTCCCTTCCTAGGAGGCTAGGATGGGAGCGTGAGGGCTCTGCTTGAACACCTGCTACATGCTGGCATCTCTGTGGGGTTCTTGAAATCCACCTTCTCGTTTCATTCTCCCGGCAACCACACAAGGTGAGGACTGTCTTCTCAATTTGCTGATAAGCAGACCAAGACTCTGAGTGGTGGAGTCACTTTCCAGGCTCCCACTCTGTAGGGTTGGGATGCAAACCCGGGTGACTGATGCTGAGTCTGTGTGCACCTGACTGCGGGGCCATCCTGCCTTCCACCAAGGGGTCCAGGGAGGAGTGGGATTTAAGCAGGCCTTGCCAGTGGTGGCAGGCGCCCTCCCTAAGCACCTGTGGGCTGACAGTGAGGAGTCCTTCCCAGGCCCAGGTTCCAAGCCGGCTGCCCAGGAGAATCATCTGGGGAGCTTTTAAAGTGTGCTCATGCCTGGGTCCAAGCTCTGATCAATCGAAATTCCATTTCCGGAGGTGGGGCATAGGTATCTGCATTTCTAAAAACCACCCCAGCTGATTCCGACGCCCTGTGAAGGCTTAGGACCACTGGTCCCGGGCCTCAGGTGGGTGGGTGTGTGGGAAGCAGGGAGCCCAGAGTCCCTGCCTCCTCCCTCTGCTGCACGTGGCTCTCCTGAGTCTGGAAAGTCTCAGGAAGAACAAACTCACTTTTGGCTGAAGCTCTTCACGCTGAGTTTTCAGATGAACTCTCGACAGGCCTGTGTTAGGCCCAACCGCCTGGCCAGCGGGCAGGAGAGGACTGTGGGTGAGGAAGCAAGGATGCCACAGTTTCCCTCCAGCCCGGCCTAGCCCTGGCGAGAAATTCTCTCTGAAGAGCTGACCCTCCTTGCTGCACCTCAGAACTCCTCAGCAGCCCCTGGCGATGGGGGGTGCAGCTCCTCTGTGCACCTCAACTTCTTCCTCACTCCCAGTGGTTCGATGCCAGACACAGGTGAATGTCAGAGCCCCTCCCCTCACCATTTCCTGCCTCTCTTCATCCACGTGTTTCATTCTCTTCCTCCTTCCAGAAGAAGCTCCTTCCTTCCTTCCTTCCTTCCTTCCTTCCTCCCTCCCTCCCTCCCTTGCTCCCTCCCTTCCTCCTTCCCTCCCTTCCCACACTTACTGATGGTTTCTTCTGTCTGTGCCAGGCCCTGTTGGAGGGGTTTTGGGGGTTGTAGAGATGAGCCAGATACCATCTCTTCCCCTGTCTGTTGAATTCTCAGTCAGTACAGGGGTCAGACAAGAAATGTCCCAAAAGGAAAGTGCCCCTGGCCTCAGTAGAGGGACAGAGTGCCCTGGGAATTCAGAGGAAGGGTGATCCCCCTGACTGGTAGAGTCAGGGAAGGCTTCTTGGAAGAGAGGTATTTTCAGCTGGTCCCTGAGGGCTGGGGAGGATTAGGATGTGAGCAGAAGGATGTGTAATTGAGGCTGGGGAGGGAGCCATATAGGGACGGGGGGAGGAGAAGGGGTGAGAGAAAATGCTTGGAAATTTTATGCACTGACAAGGGACACCATGGGGGCTGTATGGGGAACAGTGAATCAGGTTAGCTGATGGAAAGGATCAATGAAGGGAGGGCATGGGAAATAACTTTGGAAAGATAGGTAGGGACCAGGTCACGGCTTTGAAAACTGTGCTAGAGTCTGGACTTGGTTTCATAGTTGGGGGACACGATGAGAGCTTCTGTAAAATAAATGAGAGAGGGGAGATGGAATGCAGGGAGAGCCACCCTGCCCCTGTTACAATGCAGGTGACCCATGACTTAGAGAGGAGGGCCTCGCTACCCGGCTTTCGCAAGGATTCTTATCATAATGAATGATCCCCACATTAACTGTTAAAAATCTCATCACAACCAATACCATTGCTGTTCTGAGTTTGCTGTCCACACTGAGGAGTTGTTGAGTTTGGCCTTGACTCTGCTCCTGAAATGGAAGAGCAAGGGATCATTGAAGAGGCAGCAAGTAGAGGAGAGAGAAGGATGAGGGGGAGGAGACTGTCATGGTAGATCTTTTGACAGGTTTGTCCCTAAGTACTTCATATTTTTGATGCTATAGTGAGTCATATTGTATTTTTAAAATTTCAACTTGTGATTGCTTATTGCTAGTATGTAGATATACAATTGACTTTTGTATATTAATATTGTACTTGCCAACATTGCTAAACTCACTAGTTTTGGTAGCTTTTCTGGGTAGCTTACATCCAATTTTCTACATAAAGGATCGTGTTGTCTGTGAATCAAGACAGTTTTACTTTTTTCCAATTTGGATGACTTTTATTTCATTTTCTTGCCTTATTGCAATGATTAAAACTTCCAATAAAATGTTAAATAAAAGTGATAAGAGTGAACATCCCTGTCTTTTTCTTGATCCTAGGGGGAAATCATTCAGTCTTTTATTATTAAGTATGATGTTAACTGTAGGTTTCTTGTAGATGTCCTTCATCAAGTCAAAAAGTTCCCTTCTCTGTCTAGTTTTCTGAGAGTTTTTATTAGAATGGCTGTTGCAGTAAGTCAAATGCTTTTTCTGCGTTTATTGAGATGATCATATATATATTTTAGTTTGTTAATATAGTGATTTATATCAGTTGATTTTCAAATGTTAAATTAACCTTGCATTTATGGGATTAAATCCCACTTAGTCATGATGAATTATCATTTTAATATATTGTTGGACTTAACTTGCTAAAGTTTTTAAAATTATATTCAGGAAGGATATTGACATATACTTCATTCTTTTTTCTTGTGTGGTCTTTACTGTTGTCAGGATAATTTGTTACCAGGGTTATTTTCGCTTAATGGAATGAATTGGGAAATATTCATTCCTTTACAATTTTCTGGAAGAGTCTGTGTAGAATTGGTGTCATTTCTTTCCTAGAATTGGTGTCATTTCATTTCATACCTAAATGTTTGGTAGAATTCACCAGTGAAGACACCTGGGCCTAGAGTTTTCCTTGTTGGAAGGTTTTTAACTACAAATTCTATTTCTTTAGTAGATTAATAGGGCTATTCAGGATATCTATTTCTTCTTGAGTGAGGTTTGATAGTTTATGTCTTTCAAGGAATTGGTTCATTTCATCTATGTTGCTGAATTTATTGTGGATGTACCACAGTTTATTAATTCACCTACTGAGGGACGTCTTGGTTGTTTCCAGGTTTTGGCAACTATGAATAAAGCTGCTATAAACAACCTTGCACAGGTTTTGTGTGGACATAAGTTTTCATCTCCTTTGGGTTAATGCCGAGAAGTGTGATTGCTGGATTGCATGGTAAGAATATAGTTAGTTTTGTAAGAAACGGCCAAACTGTCTTCCAAAGTGGCTCTGCCATTCTGCATTCCCACCAGCATGCATGAGAGTTCCTGTTGCTCCACAT
Source organism: Tapirus indicus (assembly GCA_031878705.1). Classification (NCBI taxonomy): domain Eukaryota; kingdom Metazoa; phylum Chordata; class Mammalia; order Perissodactyla; family Tapiridae; genus Tapirus; species Tapirus indicus. The sequence continues at coordinate 82,699,278 of CM062921.1, forward strand.
TTTGGCAGAATTTGGTGTTGTCAGTGTTCCAGATTTTGGTCATTCTAATAGATATGTAGTGGTTTCTCACTGTTCTTTTAATTTGCATTTCCCTGATGATGTATCATGTGGAACATCTCTTCATATGCTCATTTGCCATCTGTAAATTTTTTTGGTGAAGTGTCTGTTAAGGTCTTTGGCCCATTTTTTAATTGGGTTGTTTGTTTTCTTATTGTTGAGTTTTAAAAGTTCTTTTTTATATTTTGGATAATAGTCCTTTATCAGATGTGTCTTTTGCAAATATTTTCTCCTGGTCTGTAGTTTGTCTCCTAATTCTCTTGATATTGTCTTTTGGAGAGCAGTTTTTAACTTTAATGAAGTCTAGCTTATCAATTATTTCTTTCATGGATTGTATCTTTGATGTTGTATCTAAAAAGGCATCACCATACCCAAGGTCATCTAGGTCTTCTTCTATTTTATCTTCTAGGAGTTTTATAGTTTTGCATTTTACATTTAGGTCTGTGATCCACTTTAAGTTAATTTTTGTGAAGGGTATAAGGTCTGTGTCTAGATTTATTTTTTTGCACGTGGATGTCCAGTTGTTCAAGCACCATTTGTTGAAGACACTGTCTTTGCTCCATTGTATTGCCTTTGCTCCTTTGTCAAATATCACTTGACTGTATTTACGTGGGCCTGTTTTTGGGCTCCCTATTCTGTTCCATTGGTCTATTTGTCTGTTCTTTTGCCAATACTATCCTGTCTTCGTTACTGTCGTTTTGCAGCAAGTCTTGAAGTTGGGTAGCTTCAGTTCTGCAACTTTGTTCTTTTCCTTCAATATTGTGTTGGCTATTCTGGGTCTTTTGCCTCTTCATATAAACTTGAGAATCAGTTTGTCAATATCCATAAAATAACTTTCTGGGATTTTGATTGGGATTGCATTGAATCTATAGGGTAATTTGGGAAGAACTGACATCCTGACAGTATTGAGTCTTCCTATCCATGGAAGGATAGGAACATAGAATAGCTCCCTATATATTTAGTTCTTTTTTGATTTTGTAGATCAGGATTTTGTAGTTTTTCTCATACAGATCTTATACATATTTTGTTAGATTTATACCTAAGTATTTCACTTTTTTAGGTGCTAATATAAATGGTATTATGTTTTTAATTTCAAATTCATTGTGGGTATATAGGAGATCAGTGGACTTTTTTATATTAACCTTGTATCCACAAACTTGCTATAATCATTATTAGTTCCAGGAGGTTTTTTTGTCAGTTCTTTTGGATTTTCTGCATAGATGATTATGTCATCTGTGAACAGTTTTATGTCTTCCTTCCCAATCTGTATATCTTTTATTTCTTTTTCTTGCCTAATTTTATTAGCAAGACTTCCAGTGTGATGTTGAAAAGGAGTGGTGAGAGGAGATATCTTTGACTTGTACCTGGTCTTAGTGGGAAAACTTCAAGTTTCTCACCAGTAAGTATGATGTTAGCTATAGGTTTTTTGTAGATAGTCTTTATCAAGTTGAGAAAGTTCCCCTTTATTCTTAGTTTACTGAGAGTTTTTATCATGAATAGATATTGAATTTTGTCAAATGCCTTTTCTACATCTGTTGATATGATCATGTGACTTCTTTAGCTTGTTGATGTGAGGGTTTACATTTATTGATTTTTGAATGTTGAACTAGTCTTGCATACCTGGGATAAATCCTATTTGGTTGTGAGGTATAATTCTTTTTATACATTGTTGGATTCCATGTGCTAATATTTTGTTGGGGATTTTTGCCTCTATGTGCATGAGAGATATTGTTCTATAGTTTTCTTTCCTTGTAAGGTCTTTGGTTTTGGTATTAGGGTAATGCTGGCCTCAGAGTGAGTTACAAAGTATTCCCTCTGCTTCCATCTTCTGGAAGAGATTGTAGAGAATTGGTATAATTTTTTCCTTAAATGTTTGGCAGAATTCACCAGTGAACCCATCTGGGGCTGGTGCTTTCTATTTTGGAAGGTTATTAATTATCGATTCAATTTCTTGAATAGATGTAGGCCTAGTCAGATCATCTGTTTCTTCCTGTGGGAGTTTTGACAGATTGTATCTTTCAAGGAACTGTCTGTTTCATCAAGGCTATCAAATTTGTGGGCATAGAGTTGTTCATAGTATTCCTTTATTATCCTTTTAATTTCCTTGGGATCTGTAGTGATGTCCCCTCTTTCATTTCTGATATTAATAATTTGTGTCTTCTCTCTTTTTCTTGGTTAGCTTGGCTAGAGGCTTACTGATTTTATTGATCTTTTCAAAGAACCAGCTTTGGTTTCCTAATGTGGAAACTTAGATTACTGATTTTAGATCTTTCTTTTTTTCTAATAAAAGCATTTAATGCTATAACTTTCCCTCTAAGCACTGCTTTCTCTGCATCCCACAAATTTTGATAAGGTGCGCTTTCATTTTCTTTTAGTTCAAAATATTTTAAAATTTCTGTTGAGATTTATTCTTTGCCTCATGTGTTATTTAGAAGTATGTTGTTCAATCTCCAAGTATTTTGGGATTTTCCAGCTACTTTTATGGATTTCAAGTTTAATTCCATTGTGGTCTCAGAGCAGACATTGTATGATTTCTACTCCTTTAAATTTGTTAAGGTGTGTTATATGGTCCAGAATATGGTCTATCTTGATGCACATTCCTTGCGAGCTTGAGAAAAATGTGTATTCTGCTGTTGTTGAATGAAGTAGTCTGTAGATGTCAATTATGTCCAGTTGATTGCTGGTGCTGTTGAGTTCAACTATGTCCTCACTGATTTTCTGCCTGCTGGATCTGTCCATTTCTGAGCATGGGGTGTTGAAGTCTCGAACTGTGATAGAGAATTCATCTATTTCTCCTTGCAGTTCTATCAGTTTTTGTTTCACATAGTTTGATGCTCTGTTGTTAGATGCATACACATTAAAAATTGTTATGTCTTCTTGGAAAATTCGTCCCTTTGTCATTTTGTAATGCCCTTTTTGTCCCTGATAATTTCCCTTAATTTTGTGTCTCCTCTGTTTGAAATTAATATAGTTACTCCTGCTTTCTTTTGGTTAGTATTAGCATGGTATATTTTTCTCTATTCATTTACTTTTAATCTGTATCTGTCTTTATATTTAAAGTGGATTTCTTGTAGACAGCATATAGTTGGGTCATGTTTTTTGATCCACTCTGACAATCTCTGTCTTTTAATTTGTGCATTTAGACCGTTGACACTGAAAGTGGTATAGTTGGACTAATATCTACCATATTTGTTACTATTTTCTATTTGTTGCCCTTGTTCTTTGTTTCTGTTTTTGTCTTCCACTCTTTTTCTGCCTTTTGTGGTTTTAATTGAGAATTTTATGTGATTCCATTTTCTCTCCTTTCTTAGCATATCAGTTATACTTTTTTTCTTACTGTTTTTAGTGGTTGCCCTAGCGTCTGCAATATACATTTATGGCTAATGCAAATCCACTTTCAAATAACACTATACTGCTACACAGGCAATGTAAGTACCTTATAATAATAAAATAATACCAATTCTGCACTTCCATCCCTTTTATTATTGCTGCCATTCACTTCACTTTTATATAAGTATACATGAGTATACACACACACACATATATGTATGTGTGTTTGTGTGTGTGTGTGTGTATAACCCTACCTAATCAAATACACTGTTGGTATTATTTTGAACAAACTGTTCTCTGTTAGATGAATTAACAATAAGCAAAATAAAAGTTTTTATTTTACCTTTACTTATTCCTCCTTTGATGCTCTTCCTTACTTTATGTAGATCTGAGTTTCTGGTCTATGTATTTTTTCTCCAAAGAACTTCTTTTAACATATCTTGCAAGTCAGGTCTACTGGCAGCAAATTTCCTCAATGTTTGTTTGTCTGAGAGAGTCTTTATTTCTCCTTCACTTTGAAGGATAATTTCATAAGATATAGAATTCTAGGTTGGTGATTTTTTTTGTCTCAACATTTTAAATATTTCACTCCACTCTCTTCTTGCTTACATGGTTTCTGTGGAGAAGCCAGATGTAATTCTTATCTTTGTTCCTCTATAGGTAAGGTTTTTTTCCCCCTCTGGCTTCTTTCAGGAATTTTTCTTTATCTCTGATTTTGTGTAGTTTGAAAATGATATGCATTAGGTCTAGTTTTTTTTTTTTTTTTTTTTTTTTTTTTTTGCATTTTCCTGCTTGGTGTACTCTGAGCTTACTGGATCTGTGGTTTGGTGTCTGACATTAATTTGGGGGAAATTCTCAGTTATTATTGTTTCAAATATTTCTTACATTCCTTTCTTCCTTTCTTCTTCTAGTATTCCCACTACATGTACATTACACTTTTTGTAGTTGTCTCACAATACTTGGATATTGTGTTCTGGTTTTTTTTTTCCAGTCTTTGTTCTCTTTGCTTTTCGGTTTTCAAGGATTCTATTTATATATCCTCTAGCTCAGAGATTCTTTCCTCAGCCATGTCCAGTCTACTAATACGCCCATCAAAGGCATTCTTCATTTCTGTTACAATGTTTTTTAATTTCTAGTGTTTCTTTTTGGTTTTTTTGTAGGATTTCCTTCTCTGTTTACATTGTCCATGTGTTCTTGCATGCTGTCTACTTTATCCATTAGAGCCCTTAGCATATTAGTCATGGTTTTTTAAAATTCCTGGTCTGATAACGCCAACATCCCTGTCACGTCTGGTTCTGATGCTTGTTTTTTTTCTTCAAATTGTGTTTTTTGCCTCTTGGTATACCTTGTAATTTTTTCTTGATAGCTGGGTGTGATGTACCTGGGAAAAGGAACTACTGTAAGTAGGCATTTAGTAATGTGGTGGTGAGGTGTGTTTGGTGAGGGAAAATGTTCTGTAGTTCTGTGATTAGGTCTCCATCTTTTAGTGAGCCTGTGCATCTGGACTCTGAATTTCACAAGTGTTTCTCAACTTTTTTCTACCCCGCTTTGTTGGGACAGTATTGGTAGAGTGGGCTGGAGTTGGGTATTTCTCTTCCCTAGTTCGCTAGGCTCTGATAATACCCCAGCTGGTTAGGCTCGAAAACTAGTTTCTTCTGAGGGCAGACCTTGTTAAGAAGAACAGAATGCTCTGGCATATTTCAAAATGGCTCCTTTCCCCTCCCACTGCCAGAAGCCTGAGGGGATTTTTTTTCTGACATTTCCTCTGGGAACCTGGTTAATCTCTTAGAGGTAAATCTCACAATATTGTGGGAGCCCCCCATGACTGGGTTCCCCTGGAGTTTTTGACTCTCAAAGCTGTCCACACAGAGCCTCCAGAAATTCATCAACTACAGTGCAGGTTTCCCTACCCCAGCACTGGTTCCCACAGTGGTTTCCACTTGTGAGTCTTTGCTTCAGTAAGCCATGACTACTTGTATTTGCCTCGCTCTTCAATCTTGGAGGCAGTAGTTTGCTCTATGTCGTCTCCTCTCTCATAGTTCCAAGAAGAGTTGTTGGTTTTTCAATCTGTTCAGCTTTTTACTTCTTTTTAGGACAGTGTAATGACTTCCGATCTCCTTGTACTGCAGAACGGGAAACTGGAAGTCTGCTCTTCCTTTTAAATCAAATTCTTTTTTTTTTTCTTTTTATTGATGTCTTAGTTTATAACACTGTGGGGTTTTAGTTGTACATTTTTGTTTGTCCATCACCTTGTGGATGTAACCCTTCACCCCTTGTGCCCCCCCCACCCCCCTTCCCCTTGGTAACCACCAATCAGTTCTCTCTGTCCGTGTGTTCACTTATATTCCATATATGAGTGAGTTCATGCAGTGTCTGTCCTTCTCTCTCTGGCTTATTTCACTTAACATAATACCCTCTAGGTCCCTCCATGTTGTTGCAAATGGGACAATTGTGTCTTTTCTTATGGCTGAGTAGTATTCCATTGTATGTATATACCACATCTTCTTTAACCAATCTTCAGTTGAGGGACACTTGGGTTGCTTCCACTTCTTGGCTATAGTGAATAATGCTGCAATGAACATAGGGGTGCATACGCCTCTTGTGATGGTTGATTTCATGTCCATTGGGTAGATGCCCAAGAGTGGTATTGCTGGATCATACGTTATTTCTATTTTTAATTTTTTGAGGACTCTCCATACTGTTTTCCATAGAGGCTGCACCAGTTTGCATTCCCACCAGCAGTGAATGAGGGTCCCCGTTTCTCCACAACCTCTCCAGCATTTGTTGTTTTTTGTGTTGGTGATTATAGCCATTCTAACCGGTGTAAGGTGATATCTCAGTGTCGTTTTGATTTGCATTTCCCTGATGATTAGTGATGTTGAACATCTTTTCATGTGTCTATTGGCCATCTGTATCTCTTCCTTGGAAAAATGTCTGTTCATCTCCTCTGCCCATTTTTTGATCGGGTTGTTTGTTTTTTTGTTGCTCAGTTGTATGAGATCTTTGTATATTACTGAGATTAATCCCTTGTCAGACAAACGATTTGCAAATATTTTCTCCCAGCTGGTGGGTTGTTTATTCATTTTGATCCTGGTTTCATTTGCCTTGTAGAAGCTCTTTAGTCTGATGAGGTCCCACTTGTTTATTTTTTCTTTTGTTTCCCTTGTCCGGGTAGACATGGAATCTGAAAGGATCCCTTTATGTCCAATCTCAATTAGTGTACTGCCTATATTTTCTTCCAGGAGTTTTATAGTTTCAGGTCTCACTTTCAGGTCTTTGATCCATTTTGAATTGATTTTTGTATATGGCGATAGGAGATGGTCTACTTTCATTCTTTTGCATGTTGCTGTCCAATTTTCCCAGCACCATTTATTGAAGAGACTTCCCTCTCTCCATTGTATGTTCTTTGCTCCTTTGTCGAAGATTAGCTGTCCATAGATGTGTGGTTTTATTTCTGGGCTTTCAATTCTGTTCCATTGATCTGTGTGTCTATTCTTGTACCAGTACCATGCTGTTTTGATTACTGTAGCTTTATAGTATATTTTGAAATCAGGGATTGTGATGCCTCCAGCTTTGTTCTTGTTTTTCAGAATTGCTTTAGCTATTCGGGCTCTTTTGTTGCCCCATATGAATTTCAGTAGTTTTTGTTCTATTACCGTGAAGAATGACATTGGGATTCTGATTGGGATTGCATTGAATCTGTAGATTGCTTTAGGTAGAATGGACATTTTAACTATATTTATTCTTCCAATCCATGTGCATGGAATATTTTTCCATTTCTTTATGTCCTCCTCGATTTCTTTCAATAGTGTCTTATAGTTTTCATTGTATAGGTCTTTGACCTCCTTGGTTAAATTTATTCCCAGATATTTTATTCTCTTTGTTGCAATTGTAAATGGGATTGTCTTTTTGAGTTCTCTTTCTGTTTTTTCATCGTTAGTGTATAGAAATGCAATTGATTTTTGTAAGTTGATTTTATACCCTGCCACTTTACTGTAGTTGTTGATTGTTTCTAGTAGCTTTCCGATGGAATTTTTGGGGTTTTCTATGTATAGGATCATGTCGTCTGCAAATAGTGAGAGTTTCACTTCTTCATTGCCTATTTGGAGTCCTTTTATTCCTTTTTCTTGCCTAATTGCTCTGGCCAGAACTTCCAGTACTATGTTGAATAAGAGCGGTGAGAGTGGGCACCCTTGTCTTGTTCCTGTCCTCAAAGGAATGGCTTTCAGTTTTTCCCCGTTGAGTAGGATGTTTGCTGTAGGTTTGTCATATATGGCCCTTATTATGTTGAGGTACTTTCCTTCTATACCCATTTTGTTGAGAGTTTTTATCATAAATGGATGCTGGATCTTGTTGAATGCCTTCTCTGCATCGATTGAGATGATCATGTGGTTTTTATTCTTCATTTTGTTAGTGTGGTGTATCACGTTGATTGATTTGCGGATGTTGAACCATCCCTGTGTCCCTGGTATAAATCCCACTTGATCGTGGTGTATGATCTTTTTGATGTATTGCTGTATTCTGTTTGCCAATATTTTGTTGAGGATTTTTGCGTCTATGTTCATCAGCGATATTGGCCTGTAGTTTTCCTTCCTTGTATTGTCCTTGTCTGGCTTTGGTATCAGCATGATGTCGGCCTCATAGAATGTGTTGGGAAGTATTCCATCTTCTTCTATTTTTTGGAATAGTTTGAGAAGGATAGGTGCTAAATCTTCTTTGAACGTTTGATAAAATTCTCCAGGGAAGCCATCTGGTCCTGGGCTTTTATTTTTTGGGAGGTTTTTGATTACTGTTTCAATCTCTTTACTTGTGATTGGTCTGTTCAGATTCTCTCTTTCTTCTTGATTCAGTTTTGGGAGGTTGTACGCGTCCAAGAATTTGTCCATTTCCTCTAGGTTGTCCAATTTGTTGGCGTAAAGTTTTTCATAGTATTCCCTAATAATCCCTTGTATTTCTGTGGTGTCTGTTGTAATTTCTCCTCTTTCATTTCTAATTTTATTTATTTGAGTCTTCTCCCTTTTTTTCTTAGTGAGTCTGGCTAAGGGTTTGTCAATTTTATTTATCTTCTCAAAGAACCAGCTCTTTGTTTCATTGATCCTTTCTACTGTTTTTTTTGTTTCAATTTCATTTATTTCTGCTCTGATTTTTATTATTTCCCTCCTTCTACTGATTCGGGGCTTTGTCTGTTCTTCTTTTTCCAACTCTGTTAGGTGCAATTTAAGGTTATTTATTTGGGATTTTTCTTGTTTGTTAAGGTGAGCTTGTATTGCTATGAATTTCCCTCTCAGGATTGCTTTTGCTGCATCCCATATGAGTTGGTATGGTGTATTTTCCTTTTCATTTGTCTCCAGATAGCTTTTGATTTCTCCTTTAATTTCATCAACGACCCATTGGTTGTTCAGTAGCATGTTGTTTAGTCTCTAAATCAAATTCTTAAGATAGAAACTGAGGTAATTGAATTGACCCTTTTACAAATATATAATATCATTCTTAGTCTCTTGTAATAGTTTTGACTTGAAGTCTTTTTTTTCCTGATATTAGTGTAGCCACCCCATTTTCTTTTGGTTACCATGTGTAGGGGATAGCTTTTTCCATCCTTTCACTTCAGTCTACTTACATCTTTGGATCTAAAGTGAGTCTTTTATAGACAGCATGTAGTTGGATTATGTTTTTGAAAATTCATTCTTCCAGTCTCCGCTTTCAATTGGAGAGTTCAACTTATTTATACTTAAAGTAATTATTGATAAGGATTGACTTACTTCTGCCATTTTGCTATTTGCTTTCTGTATGTCTAGTAGCTTTTTTGTCCTTCTTTTCCTCACTTGCTGCCTTTTTGGGTATGTATTTGATTTTTTTTTGCAGTAAGTCATTTGATTCACCTTTCATTTCCTTTCCTGTGTATTTCTTAGATATTTCCTTTTGTGGCTACCATGACGATTACATTTTACCTCCTAAATTTATAGCAATGTAATTTGAATTGATTCTAACTTAACTTCAGTAGCATACACAACTGTGCTCCCATATAGCTCCATCTCTCCTTTATATTATTGCTATCACAAATCACATCTTTGTACATTGTGTGTCCATTAGCATAGATTTGTAATTTTAAAAATGCATTTGTCTTTTAAATAATGTAGGAAATAAAAAATGGAGTTACAAACCAAAAATACAATGACAATGGCTTTTATATTTGCTCTTGTAGTTACCTCTACTGGAGATCATTATTCCTTCATACAGCTCTGAATTACTGTCTAGTATCCTTTCATTTCAACCTGAGGGACTCTCTTTAGCATTTCTTATAGGGAAGGTCTAGTGGTAAGAACTCCCTTGGCATTTGTTTATCTGGGAATGTCTTAATTTCACTTTCATTTTTGTGGTAAAATATGCGTAACATAAAATTTACCATTTTAACCGTATTTAAGAGTACAGTTCAGTGGCATTAAGTACCTTCACATTGTTGTGCAATCGTCACCCTCTATCTCCAGAACTTTTTCATCTTTCCAAACTGAAACTCTGTACCCATTAAGCAGTAACTCCTCATTCCCGCTTCTCCCCTACCCCTGGTAACCACCATTCTACTTTCTGCTTCTGTGAATTTAACTACTCTGTGTACCTCATATAAGTAGAATCATACAGTATTTGTCCTTTGGTGACTGGTTTGTTTCACTTAGCGTAATCTCCCTCTCTCGTTTTTAAAGGACTGTTTCACTGGATATAGAAGTATTGGTTGATAGCTTTCCCCCCAGCACTTTAAATATGTCATCCTCGTGGCCTCTGGCCTCCTTGGTTTCTGATGAGAAATTGGCTGTTAATCTTACTGAGTGTTATGGGGTGAATTATTACCCCCCTCAAAATTCACATATATATATTTTTTGCTGAGGAAGATTGGCCCTGAGCTAACATCTGTGCCCATCTTCCTTTATTTGTATGTGGGACACCACCACAGCATGGCTTGATGAGCAGTGCATAGGTCCACACATGGGATCTGAACCTGTGAACCTTGGGCCACCGAAGTGGAGCATGCGAACTTAACCACTACACCACTGGGCCCTCAAAATTCATGTTAAAGTCCTAACCCACAGTATCTCAGAATGTGAACTTGTTTGGAAATAGGATCATTGAAGATGTAATTAGTTAAGTTAAGATGAGGTCATTAGGGTGGGCCTTAATCCAGTATGACTGATGTCATTATAAAAAGTGGAAATTTGGACACAGAGGTAGACACACATAGGAGGAAGACTATGAGAAGGGACATAGGAAGAAGGCAGCCATCTACAAGCCAAGGAGAGAGGTCTGAAACAGATACTTCCCTCACGGCCCCAGAAGAAACTAACCCTGCCAACACCTCTATTTCAGACTTCTACCCTCTAGAACTGTGAGACAGTGAAATTCTGTTGTTTAAGCCACCCAGTTTGTGGTACTCTGTTACAGCACCTCCACTGGGGATCCTTTGTATGTGATTGGTTACTTCTCTCTTGCTGCCTTTAAGATTCTCTCCCGTCTTTTAGCAGTTTGATTATAATGAGTCTCTGTGTGAGTCTCTTTGAGTTTATCCTACTTGGAGTTCATTGAGCTTCTCGGAATTGTAAATTCATGTCTTTCATCAAATTTGGGAAGTCTTTGGCCATTATTTCTTCAAATATTCTTTCTTCCCCCTTCTCTCTCTTTTTTTTCCTTCTGGGACACCCATAAGGAGTATGGTGGTGTCCTGCAGATCACTGACTTAGTCAGCTTGAGCTGCCATAACAAAATACCATAGATTGGGTGGCTTAATCAACAGAAATTATGGAGGTTGGAGAAGTCCAAGATCAAGTTGCCAGCAGATTTGGTTCCTGGCAAGGACTCTCTTCCTGACTTGCAGGTGGCTGCCTTCTCACTGTGTCCTCACATGGTGGAGAGACAGAGAGCTAGTTTCCTGATGTCTCTTCTTATAAGTGCTCTAATTCTGTCAGATCAGGGCTCCACCTTTATGACCTCATTTAACCTTAATTAATCTCCTTACTCCAGATACAGTCACATGGTGGGGGCTAGGGCTTTAACATATGAATTTTTTGGGGAAAAAATTCAGTCTATAGTAGTCACTTAGGAAATCATTATTCATTCATACTGCATTGAGTTATTGTCTAGTGTCCTTTCATTTCGACCTGAAGGATGCCCTTTAACATTTATTATAAAGAAGGTCTGGTGGTAGCAAACTCCTTTAGCTTTTGTTTACCTGGGAATATCTTAATTTCACTTTTTTATTGTGGTAAAATATACATAACATAAAATTCAAATTTTTTTCATTCTTTTTTCCTTCTGCTTCTCAGATTTGATAATTTCAATTGTTCTATAAAGTTCACTGAGTCTTCTGCCTGCTCAAATCTTCTGTTGGACACCTCTGGTGAATTTTTCATTTCATTTATTGTACTTTTCAGCTCTAAAATTTCTCTTTGGTTCCTTTTTATATTTTTTGTTTATTTATTGATGTTCTCATTTTGTTTATAGGTAATTTTTCTGATTTTCTTAGTACTTTGTTCCTGTTTTCCGTGAGTTCTTTGAGCACATTTAAGACAGTTGTTTTAAGTTATTATCTAGTAATTCTGATGTCCAAGCTTCCTCAGGGATGGTTTCTGTAAATTATTTTTGTTCCTTTTAAATTTTTTTGTGAGGAAGATTCACCCTGAGCTAACATCCATTGCCAATCTTCCTCTTTTTGCTTGAGGAAGATTTGCTCTGAGCTAACATCTGTGCCTGTCTTCCTCTATTTTGTATGTGGGTTGCTGCCACAGCATGGCTGACAAGTGGTATAGGTCCACACCTGGGATCTGAACCCACGAACCCAGGCTGCCAAAGTGGAGCATGCTGAACTTAACCACTAGGCCACAGGGCTGGCCCCCTATTTTGTTCCTTTTAATGGGCCATACTTTCCTGTTTCTTTGTAGGCCTTATGATTTTTTTGTTGCTGTTGTTGAAAACTGGGATATTTCAATATTATGGTGCAGTAACTCTGGAAATTAGATTCTCCCCCTTTCCCAGAGTTTGATATTTTAAATTGTTGAAGGTTGAGTGGTGCATTGTTTAGTGATTTTTCCAAATTATTTTTTGAAAACACTGTGTACCTTGTTTTCTGTGGTCACTGAAGTCTCTGTTCCTTTACTTGTGTTCAGCTAACATTTTGACAAAGATTGCCTTGAATGCCAGGAGTTAAAAACAAAACAAAGCAATGAACAACAACCACATCCACAACCAAACACAAATAAAAAATGAAAAAACCGCAAACATCTCTCCCAGTCTTTGCAGATTGACTGTGTGCTAGGGAACTCCTTCAACACTTAGTGAGGCCTGCACCAAGTCTAAGGGTCAGCCTGAGGTGAAAGCTTAGAGTCTTTTCAGGTATTTTCTGAGCTTGCATTTTTCCCTGTACATAGTGTGACTTTCTAAATTCCCCCATATAGGTGGGTCCTTTTGAATGTCCTAATTTCCCAAAGAATCTCCCCAGCTTTTCCTCCTGGGCTTCGGGAAGTCTATTGTATGTCTCAGCTGTATCTTTGCCCCTGGGAGGGGGAAGCCAGCTCACTTTAGATCAATCACCAGGGTCCCCACTTAGAAGGGTCCCTGCCTTAGATCAATCACCTGGACACTAAGATATGTTTTAGCATCTCTTGAAGTGTTTCAACCAAAGCCTGCTGCTTTTTGGTCTAAGTTCTGAGTTAGGCAAAACATAGACTAGTGCTTTGTAACAGTCCTTCAGGTAGCTCCCAGACAGTCCGTAACAGTCATATACAATAATTTGTGAACAAGGTCTGCTCTGCTCCCTCTAGAACTAGGGATTAGGTTTCCACACTGGGAACACCAGCTGCCACCATTTGAAGACTGTTGCCACATTGGAAGGGCAGTGGGGCAAGGGCAAATAAAAACGTCACAGTGCTTTCCTACTGTTTTCAAATTGCCCTTTTCTCGATCAAGTGTTCTCTTGGTTGCTGTAAACCTTTGACTCTTTTGCAGAGTCCTGACAAAGTTGGTTCTAGAAGTGTCTGCTTGTGGGATTTTTTTTGTGTGTGTGGTGTTTCTGTAGGGAGATGAGAGCTTAGAGTTGCCAATTCTGCCATTTTGCTTCACCCTTATTTTTTGAAAGATATTTTTGCTGGGTATAAAAACCTACATTGATAGTTTTTCTCTTTCAGTGCCTTCAAGATGTTGCTCCATTGTCTTCTCTTTTGCATTGTTTCTGATAAGAAATATGTTGCCATTGTTATCCTTGTTCCTCTGTACATAGCACACCTTATTTCTCTGGCTGCTTTTAATATTTTCTATTTATCCTGGTTTGGAACATTTTGATCATGATGTGCCTTGAGATAGTTTTCTTCTTCATGTTTCTTGTGCTTGGGGTTAGTTAAGATTCTTAAATCTGTGGGTTTATAGTTTTTATAAAATTTGGACATTTTTCATGAATTATTTCTATAAATATTTTTCCTTTCCCTCCCTCTTCCTTTCCTCTGGGACTCCAATTACACATATGTTAGAACACTTGAAGTTGTTCCACAGCTCACTAATATTCTTTTCTTTTCTTCCCTTCCCTTTCCCCTTCCTTCCTTCCTTCCTTTTCTCCCTCCCTCTTTTCCTCCCTTCTTTCCTGTTTTTCCTGTATTTCACTTTGGATACTTTCTTTTGGCATGTCTTCAAATTTGCTAATCTTGTTTTCTGTTATATCTAATCCCACGTTAATCCAATTCAGTTTATTTTTTATCTCATACATTGTAGTTTTTATCTCTATAAGTCTAATTTTCATCTTTGAAATCTTTCATATCTCTATTTAACTTTTGAACATATGGCATGTGGTAATAATGACTGTCTTCATATCTTTGTCTGCTAATTCTGACATCTGTGCCAGTTCTGGTTTGGTTTACACTGAATGATTTTCTCTTCATATGGGTAGTATTTTCCTGCTTCTTTACATACCTCATGAGTTTTGATTGGATTACAGACATTGTGATGGATACTTTTTTATTCCTATAAATATTCTTGAGCTTTATTCTGAGATGTAGTTAAGTTATTGGAAATATTTTGATCCTTTTGAGTCTTGCTTTTACCATTCGTTAGTCAGGACCACAGCTGTTACTGCTGAGACAGGACCTCTCTGTGTAGTCTACCCAATGTCTTGTGAGTCATGAGGGTTCCCAGTCTGCTTGAAAATAGGCACTGTTCTTGACCCTGTTGTGTGAATGCCAGGCACTAGTCCCTCAAATATTTTTGGGTGGTTCTTTTCCTGGCCTTGGAAAAGATGCATTCTGCTGAATACTTAAGTGGGACCTTCTGAAAAATCCTGGGATTTTGCTCCCTGGGTATCTCTCTTGTCTGGGACTCTGTTCTGTGAACTTTGGCTACCTTGGTCTCCCTGGACTCACAGCTTCAAATTCTTAGCTCGGGCCATCTGCTGGACTCTGCCTGAGTGACCTCCACCCTGGAAGCTCTCTTAAGAGAGTAAGCTGAGGCAGTTGTAGGGCTCACTCTGCTTTAGTTTAGTCTCTCAGAGATCACTGTCCTTTGTTGCTTTATGTGCAGGGTCTTCAAAACCATTATTTCATATATTTTACCCCTTTTTTGGTTTGTTTCAGGAGGGAGGGTAAATCTGGTCCCTGTTACTCCATCTTTGTCAGAAGCAGAAGTCCAAATTATTATTACTTTTAATATTGATAATTTGGGTTTACTTAATGATGGAGGGAATGGAGAGGATGAAGGTGTGAAGGATGGTGGGGAGAAGACAGTTGTTGGAATGAGGTGGGAAGGGACAATTTAATTCTTTAATCTGCTGTTGATCAGTACTCTTTGCCAGGCTCCTGTGGGTATTGGGTAGAATAATTTGTAGCCTCTGCCTTCAAGGAACCCATGATCTGAAGAGGTGGGAGAAATGGTTTATAGTTGTTTAATCAGGAGATACAGTTGCTGAGACAAAGCAGATGTTTCATGTTTCCAAACTATGAAGAATCAGATTCATTTGAAACATTTTTCACTGAATGCAATTATAAATACTGTTCCAGGAAGGCCTACAAATCAGGATAGATTTGTTCAGCCATAAAGGGAAGAGGATGGTTAATTTTGTGAGGAGGCTGTAGGAAGGAGCTTGAGATCTGGGGTCAGAAGACCCACATGTGAGCCCCCTCAACCCTTTCCCTGCGGGGAGCCTTAGTGCCCACATGTCCAGTAAAATGAGACAATGACAGGCACCTGGCAAGGTTTTCATGGGTGCACATGTAGAGCATCCAGCAGGGTGTCTAGCACCTAGAAGGTGATCAGCAAATGTGGTTCCTATGTCTTTGTGCAGAATGAGGCCTTGGTTTGTGTCTTTGCACGATGTAGTTCTCTGATGGGTATTTCCTTATGAGTTCCAAGTCCCTATGGCTGCCCGAGTTGGAGCCTCCCCAGACGGGGGCTTGTGGGGGCTTTGGTTTACACATTGCCTTCTGAGGGGTGCCATTTCTGGCTCTTATGGGACCGCTTGTTCATCAGGAGTCACCCCCTGTTATGCCCCTTAATGAGACAAGTGTGAAGGCTTAGAGGGACAGAAAGAAGCAGACGGGATCTCCAAGAATTTGCTGGCAATCTCCCTCAAAAGTGCCTTCTGCTTGGGAATTGAGACTAAAGGGCAGTGAAAGCAGCCCTAGATGGGGGCCTGAGGAAAGGCAGGAAGAGAGGAAGGACCAAGGACCAGGAGAGGCATGAGGATGAGCACAGGAGGACTTCTAATGAGCAGGGGTCGGTGCAGGCCAAGGTTCAGGTGCCCCAGAGGAGCCGGAGTGGGACTTCTCAGAATGCTGCCATTTGTCTGTGTGTGGGGGTGAGGTGGGGTGGGGAGCATGACTCAGAGGATTGTCTTGGTGACCTCAGTGAGCTCAGCTCACCAGGAGCTTGGTGCCTCTCTGTGCCCGTGTGGGTGACAGGTGGCGTCATCTCAGATACAGCCCATCCTAAGTTGGCTGGATGGTGCCTGAGCCTGCCCAGGCCAGGGCTTAGGGCTCAGGCTGGCTCATCCTGCTCCTCACTCTCCAGGCATCTTGGAGTTAATCAAAGGGACTGGCAGCCATGAGCAGTGGAGGACTCCTAATGTGCTGGCACTTTACCTTCAGTGTTTGTCCTCTTGAGACCTTAAGAATGCCCTGGGGGGTAGGTATTGTTGCATCTATTTTGCTATAAGGAAGCTGAGGTTCACGGAGGTGAAGGGACTTGTCCAAGGTCATGGATTTGTCTTAGCTTGGATTTGAACCAAAGTCTGTCTGCCTCCGAACTTCAGTCTTTCTAACGTGCCCCACAGTTTCTCTTCCTTTTTCAGATCTAGTCATGCTGTCATCACAGGCCTCTAGAACACATCTGGAAGTAGACCTACTTACAAAGCTAGCCAGGGGTGTTAGTGGCATCCTGCAGAGTCCTGACACCTGTGCTGTCCTGGGCAGGGGCAGGAAGCATCTGTTCTCTCACTCCTTGCATTGCCAGATAGGCTGGCCCATGTGGCAGTAACAAACAGCCTCCAAATCATGGTGACTTATTTCTCACTCGCATGTCCATCATAGGCTGGCCTGAGGGTGCCACTAGCTTGTCATCTTCCTCACTCCAGGAACCAGGCCGAGGAGCAGCCACTGTCTGGAATGCACACATGTCACAACGGCTTACATTTCAGCAGCTGGAGCAGGTCACCTGCCAGACTTGGCTCAGTGGGATGGGGGACTATATTGGGCATTGATGAGAAGAACCATCCACAGTGGATGCTCTGCACTGTCCCATCACTGACAACTATTAGAGTCCCAGAGCTGGAGCTGCTCAGGGGAGAAGTGCCCTGTTCCCTGCCTCCAGGAGCTCACCATCTAGTGGAGGGACAGTCACAACCCCAAGAAAGGAACACCTCTGAGTGAGAGGAGCTGTGTGTGACACAGGCATGCACAGGGCTGTGGGGTACACAGGAGCAGTGACACGCTCTGTGTAGGGAGAATTGCAGAGGGGACAATGTCTGAACCACCAGTTCAGAGATAAGAAATCCCCAGCGAGGGATCCCCAACAAGAAAGGAAGAGGTCCTGCAGTTCAAGGGACAAGGTGTGCAGAGGGACAGAGGCAGGGAGCATGGTGCCTGGTGAACACCAGGGCCTGTGTGTTGGAGGCCTGGGGGCCTATGGGAGTGTGGTGGAGGGGAAGACGCTGGAGAGGTGGGAGGGCCAGCAGTACAGCTTTCAAGGCTTTTGCTCTCTCCCTGCAGAGCTGTGGTGGTGGAGTCCTGGCCGGTGGGTGTGGTGGGCACTGGGAATGCCTGCCCAGGAACCCTAGCTCGGCCCCCTCCCTACCTGCATCAGCCCAGCCTGGGTTGCTGTGGGCTGCAGAGCATGTCTAGCCCCTGCTCCCCTGCCAGCAGCCCCTGCTGTTCACCCTAGGGGGATGAATCAGCTCCATTCTTCAGGAACAAAAGCTCCTGGGTTGCCAGGGAGATGCAGGGGCTGCTGCCTGTACTTCCTGGAGCTGCAATTTGGTGTCAGAAAGAGATGGGCAACTCAGCGCCAGAGCTGAGTCCTGTCCTGAGCAGGGTGGGGCTATGTTGAGCCACCTCTCCAATGTCATTCGTGTTGAATGGGGCTCTCTGGGGGGGGGTCTGGAGTGGAACAAGACCTGGGTTTGTATGTGGCAGTGTGAGTTTAGGTCCTCTATCTGCCCTCTGGTTCCTCAGATTGTTTGGGGTAATAACAGTCAGCCTGCAGGGTGGCTGAGATATTCCATGAGAGAACAGGTGGAAAGCCCTCCGTTCGTTCATTTATTCCATGTATGTTTATTGCTGTCTCCTGTGTGCCAAGCACTGTGCCAGGACTGGAATCCGTGCAGTGACATGAGGCTGACATGGCCCTGTGCTGAGCAGACAGTCTGGCTGGCACCATGCTGGGCACACAGGGACACTCACTAAATGGTAGTTACTATTGTTCTTGAGGTCAGGAGCTCTGCAGGGGCTTGGAGAGGAGTCACTCCCCTTAGGTTTTGAGCAATTCTGGGAAGTGGAAGGAGAGGGGGAGTCCCACTCCCCCGTACTATAGCCTCGATGGAAATGGGAAGACCCCATGGACTTAAGCTCTAACCTGGCTGTGAGTCCCAGGATACAGGGAGGCAGAGAGGGTTTCCTGAGCACTGAAAGCCTGCTGTTGGCTTTGGGGCCCACCATGGAGCCACAATCCAGGGCTGAGTGGGCCTTTCCCCCATCTCTCTTAGCAGATGACAGAGCTGGCTGTGGGGAACTGGGCTGGGAGGCTCTGAGCTGAGCTGACACCGCCTCAGAGACCTGGGATCAGGGGAGTGGGGCAGAGGGCCCTCCTCTGGGAAAGGCCCCATCTCATCTGCTCCTGTTGCTTTGACTCTGCCACCTGCTCACACATGGATGGGGGAAGCCTTGGGCCAGATTTGGGCAGGATTGAGGACAGGTGCAGAGCCTGGGGGTCTCTAGCTGCATGGAAGTGCTAGGAACATGTGAAGTGCATTTGGGGGCCAGATGTGGTGGTTTTGGGTTGTTTTGGGGGTAGTCAGGAAGGCCATGTGTGTGGATGCTCCATGATGGGGTTTGGGGGAGTGAGGGGGTGTGCTGGGGGAGCTTTCTGATGGGGTCATTGGTGCTGTGTATTGGGGGTTGATGGCAGGTCCTGGGGTCATAGCTGGGGCCGTAGGTGTGTTGGGGAGTCAGCAATGATAGGGTATTTGGAGGGGATCATTGATAGTGAGGAGTGGGGACCAGCGAGGATGGGTGGGTGCTGTTGGCCAGGGCTTCATCAGTGCCTGTCCCGGTGGCTTTATGTTTGAGCCCTGGAGTGTTTGTTTCTTGTCTCAGAGCCCCAGGCGGGCTGCTTGGGCCTGAGCCTCCTGGTGGGGTTCCTGGGCAGAGAGCTGTCTCTGCATGCTGGGTCTGGGGGCAACGGGGGGCAAGGGGCAGGCGTGGAAGGGGAGGGTCTGAGCAGGGCAGTGAGGAGCTAGAGGTGTGGAAGGCTGGGCTGTTGCTCGGTGACTTTGCAGATCCTCGGAGTCATTACTTGCTGTCGTCACCGGGGAAAGTTGCAAAATGAAAATTAACTGTCGGAGAAGATTGATTGGTTTGATGTCTAACCAGGAGCAGCCTTTTATTGCTATAAAATGTTGATTTCCTCTCGCTGCCAACGACAGGTGAGTCTTTGTGCCACCGAAGGAAGACAGACCCCTGGTTGGAGCCCACGGAAAACATGGCCTGTGGGGCCCAGCTCCCCTCCCTCCATCCTCTGTGTCTGCAGGAGCGGGACTCCGTGTCTGATTTCTCTTATGGGGCAAGAACAGATCTGTGGGCATGCCAGCCATGTGGCAGGGCTGGGGGTGAGACTCAGGGTTCTGGATTCAGACACATCTGGGTTCAAATCCAGGCTGGGCCACTTAGAAGCTTTGTGTCCCGGGCAGGCCTCAGTGTCCTCAGCTGTCAAACGGGAGGGGTGGACCTAACTAAGTCTTAGACTTTAAAGCACGCAGCACAGTGCCTGGCACAGGTTATCAGGGGCTGGGCTGGGGCCAGCTGAAATGATCAGAAGCCGATCTGAGACTCAGATCACTTTCCCAGGAGCAGTATCAATCAGGGGTGAGCATGAGCTTGAGGGCGGGACACAGGTCGAAAGATAGGGAGTAGGCAGGGAAGTGGAGTAGGAAGCTGGTGAGGACCAGTCTTTAAGATGAGACTGTGCCCAAGGCAGGGGTGTCAGGAGCTCACGCCTGCTGGGGGCTGGGCAGGTGGACCACTCAGCCTGAAGGCTACCCAGGAGGCATGAACAGCCCCAGTCTGTCCCTGGTGTGTGGCCAGGGAGCATCTCCTTGCCCGTGGCACTCTACTTGCTTAAGTGTGGCTAGGAAGAAAGGGATGGGCAAGAGCAGGTCCTGCCTGCTGGTCCCAGGCCTCGGTGACAGATGGCATTGTTCAGGGGACTTCCTGGGGGTTAGGAAGCAGCCATCCTCCCCTGGGGGCTTCTGGTTGGCAAAGGATGCAGTTGGCTGCAGGTTGGAGGGGCTTCCTCGTCTGCAGGGCTGAGGAGGAAGGGGCAGTAGTGACACCGCGAGCGTGTGGGAGGTCTCTGTGTTGGGCGTCTGTCTGCCCGCATGCCTGCCTCTCTGTTGCTTTGAAGGAGGCAGGGGCTGGGCCTGCAGCTGCCTGGGCAGAGCGGCTCCTGCGTGGGACACAGCTTCTCCCTCTGGTTAAAGACTCACCGCTTCGCTCCCCACTCACCTCGACAGTCTGTGTGGGGCATCGGGCTGGGCTCTCTGGAGCGAGAAGATTGTGGAACTCTCCTTCTCCAGGTGGAGCAGCCAGCCCTCTGGGAGGTGTTCAGGGCCTGGGCCTGGCTGGGGACAGCCCCTAGAGGGATGTGGTGAGCTCAGGTTGGGTGTGAGCTGGGCGATGCTGCATCCGAGGGGCCTGCACCCAAAGCTGTGTGGTGGTGGGGGGAGCAGGGCTCAGGTGTCACCAGCCCTGGGCTGGTCTGCAGCCTGTGGGGTACAGTGCAGACTCCAGCCTGGGGGTGGGGTACCGGGTGCCAAGGGGCAGACAAGATATAGGTACAGGCAGGCAGTTCTGGCAAGTTTCCAGGCCAAGGAGATGCTGCAGAGAACCAGAGGATGAAAGGAAATGACAAATGAAGGACAAATGGGCAAGGTGTTGCCAGCCTCCAGAGTGGGGATGTGAAGTCTGAGGGTCATGGGGTTTCATCAGACGGCGGGGCTGGGCCCTTAGCTCCATAGAGGGTGGCACTGCAGCTGCTGGGATGGGAGAGGAGGGTACTCAGCTGGTATCATTTGGGGGTCAGCCTGACCTGGCATTAGGTAGAGAGGATGGTGTAAGACCCTTACTGAAAATGAGGTGAATGAGCACCCTAAGGTCTCACGCTGCAAACCAAAAAAATCTTGACCAGAAGGGTGGAAGTCCTGGATCCTGCTCCCAGCTCTGCCATGATGTTGCTGGGCCCCGGACAGGTCCCTTCCCCTCTCAGACTTTCAGTTGGCTCCTCTGTAAAATGCAAGTCATGGAGTGGAAACGGGCTTTTGAACTTCTTCAAGCAGTGGGACCCCTCGTTCAAATGAAAGATTCCATGACTCCTGCTACTTTAACCGAGTAAAGTGGGTGTGGTGGGGTGGAGGCTGGTCAGTGCTCTGCCCACCTTCCCCCTTATTGCAGGACACATTTAGGACCCAGTGGTCCAGCCTCTCTCCAAAGCCCTGCTTACAAACACATGTCTGAGAGTTAAAAAAATTATATCTATTTTAAACCAACTTTTATTGAGCACTTGATATATGCCAGGCACTGTTCTCAGCACTTTACAAATATTAATTTATTTAGTTCTCACAACAACTCTAGGAGGTGGGGAAATTGAGGCATAGAGAGGCGAAGTGACATCTCAAGGTCACACAGCTAGTGAGTGGCACAGCCAGGATTCCAGCCCAGGCAGTGGGGGTCTAGGTTCAGGTTTTCCCGCTGTTCCCTGTGGCCTGCAGGTGACAGCAGAAGGAGATGGCTTGTTCTGCTGGGAGAAAGGCCACCCAGCACAAGACCCGGGGGCTGTTGCTGCATGCTGGGATCCCAGACAGACAGTCTCTGGAGAACTGTCTGCGGGGCCCGGGCTGGGCGAGCTGGGAGAGGCCGGATCCCCGCGGCTGCCCTCTCCATTTCCCAGCTGGGACCTCAGGGGCCCAGGGCGTCAAAGGCGAGTTTATAGCGGCGTCGGCGCACGCGTTGGCGGTAGGAAATTGAATGCGGGAGGCTCTCCACCAGGCACGCACTCTAACCACCAAATTTATTTAAGCAGAGAAAATGCAGGGGGTGTAATGTCAGATTAATGGATAAATAACCGTGCTGGTTTTTGGCAGGCTGGCCGGGAGCGGCAGTGAGAAGCCTCATTATGTGTGCTCTACCTCGAAGAACCAGCCTCCCGCAGCCACCCCGGCACCCGGGCCCGCGAACAGAGCATTAAATTGTTGGAAATGGCTCCCCTTCACTCGCAGAACAAAGATGTTTTCTCCAGAATAAATTGACTCCCTCTCGGCGCGCTGAGCCCCGCTTTCCCACAAATGCAGCCTCTGCTCGGGCTCAGCTCGCGGGGGAGGGCGGGCGGTGCGGGCCTGGGAACCGCGCGCGCGCGGGCTTCCTGCCCGGCCAGGGCGCTGGCCCGAGGGGCTTCTGGCTCCTGGGCTCTCTGTCGCCAGGCCTCTGTGACTCCGGGCGAACGGAGCCATCCTGCAGCTGTGTGGACAGTGCAGGAGTCTATGGAGGAATGGGGTTGGCATTACGGTGCCCTGAGAGGCAGTGTGGCATAGTGGTTAGGGGTTTGCGTTAACTGTCCCTGGGTTCGCGTGTTGCTCACCAGCTGTGCGATCTTCAGACAAGTTATTTAACCTCTCTGAGCTCAGTTGTTATCAGTGAAATGGGGCTAACAGCCCCTCCTACCCAGGCTGTGGTGAGGAGCAATGAGATAAGACAGGCAAGAGGGAAGGACCTGGACAGAGCCAGCCACAGCCACAGCCATCTTTTGGGGGAGGAGCCGTGGGCGTGGCCTCGCCAAGGGTTTGCCTCCTCTTTCTGCAAACTTGATGCCCAAGGGGGCGGGGTGGGCGTGGGAACCCAGGAGGCGGCTGTGCTGCTGGGCCTTGACCCCGTGGCATGGACCAGGGGCTGGGCAGAAGGATCCAAGCTCCTCAAGATGACTGGGGGAACAAGGGCCCCCTCGCGGCTCCCCAAGGTGGGCCCAGTGCCTGGCAGGCCCCTGGATGGGTGGGACCAGAACCTCAGGGGAGACTTGGCCTTGCTGTGGGCTCAAGTTAAAGACAGCAGTTTTGAGCTGCTGCTCTGGGCTCAGCAGGAGCAGGGCTCCTAGAGGCTGTCCAGAGGAGGTTAACTGCTTTCTGATCTGGAACAGGCTTGTCTTCCTCTTCTTCCTCCTTCCAGGGGCCACATGGGGCAGTGGAAGGAGCACAGGCTTTGAGGCCAGACACACTGCTGTCACTTCCTCGCTGTGTTACTCCGGGCAAATTGCTTCTTCTCTGAGCCTCAGTTTTGTCACCTGCAGACACTAGAATAATACTTCCAATGGTTTGGAAGACTGGTTAAGAAGCGTGAAGCCCCTGGAGCAGTGCCTGGCACATAGTAGGCTCTTTGGGCAGTAATGTTCTGTAACAAATGTTTATGAAACACCTACTCTGTACCAGGCCCTGGGCTGGTCCCCAGAGGTGCAATGGTGAGCAGGCAGCCATGTTGTGGTCTCTGGGGGTTGCAGTGGGGAGCAGGGCTGACCTGTGTGCTGGTGGCTGCCTGCCTGCGTACATGTCCCTCTGTGCTACCTGTGCTCATCTGCCCGGGGCCCTCAAGGGTGGGTCCTGGGGTTCTGTTGCATCCGTCAGGATCTGGCCTTTGGGGCAGTGGGCTGCCTCTGTTTGCTCTGCCTTTCCCTCCTCCCTCATGCCTTCCCCTCCTCCTCACCTGCTCTGCCAGAGTTTCTGACTCATCTAGCCCAGAGGTTGGAAAAGGAAAGTTCAGAAGATGCCCTGGCTCTGGGCTTGGTCAGATAAGGCCTGCTGCAGGTCCATGGGGTGCAGACCCCTAATTGTTGCTGGAGCATCTCCTAGCAGGTGTCATCAGGCACTAGGGCCCCAGGGGGCAGAGTGGATGGAGCCCTTGTCCTCATGGAGCTTTCAGTCTTCTGAGGAGTGACAGTTACTGGGCACTTTTCCAGGGCCCGGCTCCTAGTGCTAGTGCTTTTCACATCGAATCCTTACCACAGAAGGGACAGTCTGTGGCCAGCTTGGAACCCCACCCCCTCCCACGCTGGCAGGTCCAGTGTGCCCTCCCTCTCTCCTAGGGTCCTGCCAGCCCTGCCAAGATAGAGCTCTGGGCTCCGACTGGGTGCCAGGACAGCTTGACTCTGTCCTGTTATGTTGTAAGTCACATAACCTGTCTGAGCCCATCTCCTCTTCCACAGAATTGGGATAATGCTCATGCCACCTCCCAGGGCTGTGAGGAGGAAGCCACCACGCACAGAGCCTGTGCTGCTGTGGGGCTTGTCCACTGTGGCTGGGTATTTTGTTCCCTGGGGAGTGGGCCTGGACTTCCTGGGCAGTGTCCCTGGGTGGCAGTGGTGTCCTCTGCAGCCCCAGCCTCTGCCGTTCCTCTGGTTTTGGAGATGTGTTTGGGAGGATGGAGCGGGCTCCCCAGGCAGCGCTCCATCTTCCACCCGCCCGGGCTTTGTTTGCCTCCAAATTAAAGCCGAAGCAGAAACACAAACATTTCCCGCATCCTGAGTGAAGGAACTGTCTGTCCTGTTAGCTCCAGAGCTGCTGGTGAGTGCGCGGCCGGTAATTGTGGCGTCTGGCTGAGGGGCCTCTCCTGGGAGGCTCGCTTCCATCACCGTCCATGTCTGTTATCATGGTTATCACATTCCTGAGCAAATGCTGGGGAGGCGGGCTGACCAGTGATTTTCCATTTTCCGGAGCTGCAGCTTCCGCCTCTACTTGCCCGCTCATTCTGCTGGCCCAGCTCCTTACAGCCCTCCCTGGCCCCCACCTTGAGCCTTCTGTGATGTCACCTGGTATTGGTGTACTTCATTTCAGCGTGTCTGTCTTTGTCCCCATTGAGGCCATGAGCTGCTGAACACCTGGCTGGGGTCCAGGCCGTGTGCCACAGGGAACATTAAAGGTGCTTTCAAGGAAGGCAGTGGTGCCCTTGGGGGAGCACAAGCCTCAGAGGCAGACCTGGCTTCTGAGTCTAACTCTGTCACATGGCGTGTGAGCTTGGGAAAGTTACCTAACTTCCCTGAGTCTCACTTTCCGCATTTCTAAAATGGAGTGAGAGTGATACCCACTGGCTGTAAGGACTGGTGTGAGGACTGTCATGCAGTAACGTCCACGGCATATAGCTTAGTGCTGGCACATAGTCAGTGCTTAGAAATGCTGGCTCAAAGTGGCAAGCAGCCATGTGGGCAGTGCCCGAATTTCCCTGTTGAAGGTAGGGCAGAGCACAAGGCATAGGAGAGGAAGGTGGTTGTTGCCCAGGCCACCCCCCACGGCGGCCTCTACGGGCTGGGAAGGTGGGGTGGACTCATGGTTGTCTTAGGACCCGGTGGGGACTGACTCACATTAACCGGGGTCGTGAGAGACTAGTTTTGGTTGAATACATGCCAGCACATTAATTCACAGGGAGGAACCAGTGTCTGGGCTCTCATATGCTCCCCAGATGAGAAATCCTGGTGGGGAGTCCAGTCTCAGCCAGCTTCCCTGTGAGCCAGGTGATCAGATGCTTCCCACCTCCATCTCCACTGGAGGGACTCGCCCGGCTGGGTCTCAGGAGGGAGCCTGCTCTGAAAAGTGGTCAGGCCTGGCCTCCTCGCTCCACTTTCCTTATTGGACTCTTTCCATTCTTCTCCTTCTTGCCTTCGCCTTCTTCTCTCTTTCTCTGTCCCTTCCCCCAGATGTGCCCACACAGGCAGACGTGCACTGTTAGGGATGCAGTTCCAGCTGGGCTCTAGGCTTGATTCAGTTAGAAATAATTGATTTTTTTTCCAGATTTCAAGCTTTCAGATTTTTCCCCCCATCTTGGTGGTGCCCAAGTCTCCTTTGTTTTTCTTTCTGATTTATATATTAGTATTTTCATTTATATAATGATATATATTTATATGATTTAATCATATTCTTGAATGATTCAGAGACACTTTGTTTTCTGCATGCAAATAGTTAACAGACACGTAAGAGGAAGGACGGGCGCTAGGCTGTTCTTGGTGAATACGGGCAGATGCAGGTTTATAAGGGAGAGGAGAGAAAAAGATGGCAGAGTTCTGGGAGCAGCCAGTCTTGTCTTCACACTTTGGGGGTAAACGATGGAACTGACAGCTTGCAAAGAGTCCAGTTCAGGCCGTCTGTCCATTGGCAGGGGGCTGAGCTCATCAAAGGGAGAAAATCCAGGTTCTTCTGGGTTCTCGTGGGCCTTTGAGGGCATAGCTGTGGACCACATGTCACAAACTTCCCCTTGTCTTGTCGGCCGGCGTCTACCTGTCAGCACCCACCTGTATGAGGCCACAAATGCACCGTTTACTTCCTCAGAATCTCTCACTCTCTTTTTCTTTGAAATTCAAACATTATTCAGTCCTGAAACATAGTGTTACTTTCTGGGTATAAATGTTTCCTTCGACAGGTGGTGTCCTTTTGATCTCTAAGCTCAGCTCGGCCTGCAGTTCCAGGAACTCTTTCGCTGGGCTTATGAAGGTAGCTGCCACCTGCTCTTATGTCTTCTTTGGAAATTGTAGCCCTACAGTTGGGTTCTTCCTGCATTTTCTCTTACATTTGTTGTCTTTCCCATTTGAAAAAGCCTCCATTAAGTTATTCTATATTCTGGATACATGTGGTAGACTGCCTTATTGCTTCTCTCTGTGCAAGGATTACAAGCTGCTCTGATGATGTCACACCTGGGCACATGACTTGCTTGGTCCAATGAAATGGGGTTGAGAGTGACATAAGCCTCTTATAACAGAAGATTTAAGACTGTTACGTGGTTCTGGCATGTTTTTTTTACCCTCTGTCATGAGAGGTGGGGCTTCTCCCTCAGCCTGGATCAAGATGCCACAGAAGGGAGCTGCAGGCCACCTGCAATAAATATGCGGTGTGAGGGGACAGTAACCTTTGATTTAAGCCACTGAGATTTGGGGGTGCTTGTTATGACAGCATGTCTTAGCTTAAACTGACTAATGCAATCCTAATACTAATGTTTCTCAAATGTACTTTTTGTTTTGCTGGTACAATTTTTTGGCAATACAAATTCTGTTTTTAACTGCTTCTAATAGTGGTTTTATTAGAACCAGAGACATTAATTTTGTTTTGAACTCTGTTATTCAATTGATGTGATATGTTTTTTTCTCTTTGAGAACAACTGGTAGCATTTTTGTAAAATCCTCTTATACTCTGTATGTGGGTCTATTTTAGGATTGGCTATTCTTCTGAAATTGTACTGCTTTCTTTTTTTATTGGAATGTAAGGATTTTATTTCTTTTACCTATTGACTCATCTTCGAGTGTTCTCTGTTGTTCCTTCCTGTTTTGCTGAGGGATTTAGCAGCCTTGTTGGGGTAGAAAGCTAGGTTGTAGGGCTGCGGGGGGACACCTACCCCAGGACTCTGGTTGGTGGTAGGAAGTGTGTGGTTTGAGGCTGGGCACGTTTTTCTCTCATCACGGCTGCTGCTGCTCTTGGTTTCAGCGACAGCAGACTCTTTTAATTGGATCAGAGGGAGAGAGTCCTTGGCAGAGGTCCCCTGTTCTTTATCTTCCAGGAGATAATCCCTTTAGGTGTCTGGAGCTGCCTCTCATGTCACCTTCTTGCTTGGCCTGCCTCTTTCCAGGCTCTCTCTGGTGGCCTCAGCTGTGCCCTGTGGTGAGTTCCTGTGTCCTGTACACCTGGCTTGGCCGTCCCCTTCCAAACCTTTCCCATTGTCCCATTGTCCCTACTGAATGTGGAGCCCAGAGTGAAACTCAGCTCTCAGCTGACATCTGGCCTGTTCGGTGGTGGGCTCTCTCTCCTTATCCTGGTGGCATACTATTAATTCATGTGGCAGTAGCCACATGAGTCTGTTGGCTAATATTCAGCTTAAACGTGTCTGAACCCAAGTCTGTCTCCCATAAGCTTCTCACCGGGTCTCCACCTCTTCTTATGCCTTTGGTCTTCTAAACCTCGAAGGCTTCATCTATCTCTCTTGAGTTATATTTTGCTGAATATGACCCCTTACTCTGGATGGCTGAGATCTTTTTGGATCTCAAACACTGTCATTCCGTGTATTAACTGTCTCGGAAATGGGATCAGCAGCAGTCAATGTCCTCTGATAAGTCACTCATAGAAATGTTAAATGACAGATCTGAGGGCAGAGCCCTTAGGTATATCACTGAGACACTTTGCTGGTTATTATGAATTATCCTACTTTGGATCTGGTTAATTCAATCTCTAAACCCATCTAATTGTACTGGCACCCAGCCCACCTCAGAGAGAACTGTGGAATACTTTGCTGAAATCCAACTCTATATCAAGGCCTAAAGATGCAGATTCTCCCACTGAATTAGTCAGTGTTGGGCAAGAAACAGATCACATATTCTAAAGGGTCACTGAGCAGAGTTGAATGAAGAGGAACCAACCAGGGACAGGGAAGTACTCAAGGTCTCACGGTTGTGGGGAGCTGCACCACCCCTGGCTGAAGGAGCAGGGGCAGGGGCAGTGTTACTGAGTCTGAGAGAAGGAGGCAGCAGGCCGAGAGGGGCTGCTGATGGGAGTGTGTCGGGAGATGGGGGGACACAACTCCTGCAAATCCGGGCCCGGCTCAGCCCTCAGCTTGCCTGCTGACTGCCTTTAGAAGCCAGGGGGCAAGGGAGCCCAGGAGTGGAGTCCCTAGAGGCCACGCTCGCAGGGCACACAGCAGGGTAGATGGGAAGGTGCAGGCAGAATCCGCAGCTCACTGGGTCAGGCTGAGAGCACGTGTGTTTCCACAGAAGTGCCACGTACCCTCCACGTGGTGCTGCCTGCAGTTACTTATTAATGTCCCACATAATCCTGTGAATTGAATATTTGTTTGGGGGCTGATCCCCTGGGATGGAGAGAGGGCTTCTATGTCTGTTGTCACCTGTGGATTTTCTTGCCAACAGGGTGAGTTTAATTGCAGTCGTGTGGATGTGATGACGTTTACATCATTTTTGCAAATTGGATACCTGTGGGAGCTAGCTGGGCCTTTCCTGGGGGAGCAGAGCCCCTGCCTTGGCCAGATAAGAGAGGGGAGAGCAGGCAGAGCCCCCAGGAGTGGAAGGAGTTGGGCAGGTGCCTGTGGAATCGCCCCTCTCCCCAGGGCTGACCTGAGCAAGATTCACAGACAAAATTCACACAGACACATCCGTGGAGCCAGGAAAGCCGCGTCAGCTTCCGAGGAGCTGGACAGTTTCTGTTCCACGCCTGCCATTGAAAGAAAGGCGGGGTTGTGATCTGGCTTCTTCTCCAGGAGCTCTGGGTACCGGCTGTCGTGTGTATTGCTGGGGGAGGTGGTGTGGTGGTTGGGGCTGTGTAGGACGTAAGGAGCGGAGATGGAGTATGTTCTGGGCTGGGCAGCTGAGGTGAAGGCCCTGGGACTCCACTCGAGTTGTCTGTCCACCTGCCGACCCAGCCTGCACAGGTAAGTGGACATGGCCGTTCTCTCTAGCTGTGATATCCAGGGCCTCTGCCCCACAGGACCAAGTTGAACTTTTATGAGGACAGTGCCGAGGATACTCCAGGATCCCCAGGGGCAGTGCAGGGCCCCTGAGGGCCAGGATGGGCACTGGGCGGGGAGCTGGTGGTGGCAGGAGGAGGAGGGCCTCCCGAGTCGTGGGTGCTCAGAGCCCGGCCATGGGCTGCAGGGACCTCAGCCAAGGCAGCCCAAGGATGGAGGGGACAGGGAAAGTGTCCCTGAGGGGGCGTGTGTGTGTGACATTGACCTAGGCCATAAGGTGTGGAGACCATTTGTTTTAATGATTAATTTTAAAATATAAAGGCAATTTAAGTATTTGACAGAACGTTTTAAAAAGAAAAAACATACTCTTACTCCCACACCCTAACCCAGACAGGGTTGTATATGGTCTTGTTTCCTTCTAGGCCTTTCTCCAATATTTGTGATTCTTCCGGGAGTGGAGGTGGGAGTCACAGTGAGGAGACATTTGGTGGGTGGAGGGCCGTGGAGCAGGAGGTATGGTGGGGAACATCAGGGAGAGCTGTTGGCCACCAAGGGCAGGCCTGGCCTTGGACTTCAGGGGCCAGGCTCAGGCAGGCCTTGTCCCCAGTGGGTTCCCTCAGGCAGGCTGCCCTGGAAGCAGGTCGTTCTCTGGGTTTCCTGCATCCTTGAGGCTTTCCCCTGTCAGTGCAGGTGGCCGTCAGTGAGGTAGTGAGGGTCCCAGGCAGGCCTGACCCGGGGGTCCCTCTGCAGCCTGGCTGGAGTGTGCAGCAGTTTTCGGTCCGGCCAGGTCTGTCCTAGCACCTCTGGCCCCCTGGGCATTTTCATGGCCTAGAGGGAGCTGTTGGACATCAGACAGGTGGTGGCCAAGGGCAGGCGTTAGGTGGCTCTGCCGGCAGCACAGCGGGGAGCTTGCTGGGCCCTGTCTGCCGTTCTGGAGATGCATACAGGGCCGGACCTGGCTCTCAGCCCCAGCTGCACGTTAGAATCTCCCGGGAGCTGGTAAATCAGTGACGCCAGGGCCCCTGCAGTCTGGGTGTGCAACCTGGGTATCAGGTTTGAAAACCCGGTGATTCTAGAGTAGCCATGGTGGTTTCACATGATTCCAGAATCATCTGGAAATCTGGCTGAAAAACACAAATTGCAGGGCTCCACCTCAAAAGTTTCTGATTCATTAGGTTTGGGTGGGGCCTGAGAATTTACAAGAAATTGAATTCGAACAAGTTCCCAGGAGATGCTGATGCTGTTGGTCTGGGGACCACACTTTGAGAACCACTGGCCTAGAGGGAGATGATGGGGGAAAATCCTGTACTTCCAGGTGGTGGGGGCAGGTATTGGCTTCCCTAGGTGGTGAGGGCAGATGTTGACTGCCACACAGAGGTGGTGAGACATGTTTGTCAAAGATGGTGAGGGAAGAGGTTGGCTGTCGCAGGTGGTGAGGGAACGTGCTGGTTGCTACCCAGTGGTAAGGAAAGGTGTTTGCTGTCACACCTGTAGGTGGTGTGGGAAGGTGTTGGCTGACACAGATAGTGTGTTGGCTGGTATCAGGTAATGAGGAAAGCTGTTGGCTATAGGTGTAGGAGGCAAAGGAAGGTGCTGGCTGTGACAGGTGGCAAAGGAAGGTGTCAGTGTTAGTGGATGATGAGGAAAGCTGTTCGTGGTCACACACATAAGATGAGAGAAGGTGTTGTCCATTTCAGGTAGACAAGGTGCTGGTCCTTCTAGTTGGCTAGTAGGGGCATATGCAGCCCCATTTGCCACTGAGGCTGAAGTGGCCTTTGCTCCTCAGTTCCATTGCGTGTCCTCCCATTTCTCCCTTCCTGACGCACTCGGGCCTGGCCTGTCCATCCCCCTGGGCTGCGGTGGAGACGGGGTCCGAGAAGTCCAGTGGAGCTCCGAGGCCTCCTTTAGGGTGAGTGTGTGTCTTGGCCTTGGAGGGAGGGACGTTAAGCAGTAGTGTGGGGCTCTGTGGTGGGGAATTGCTTTGCACAACAGCATGCTGGCCATAAATAATGCATCCGCACAGAAGGCTGGCCCCAGGAAGCGTAACTTCCCAGCACACATTCAGGAGGCACCTTTCAATGCAGAAGCCACAGGAAGAGCGTCTTCATCTCTGTCTTTTATCATCGGTTTCCAGTCGAGAATCACAGCAGCCCGTGTCCTGGGGTTCCAGCCTGGTGCCTGTGGGGAAAACAATTCTCCCCAGAGCAGGCTGCCGAGAGGGGGACGCGCGATTTGGAGCCCAGTCTTTGGAGGTGGCAACATGCAGATGAGCGGTTCTTGGGGGAAAAGACAGAGCTGTCAGCCTGGCTGAGTCTGATGTCCCTGGTTTCTATAGCTACAGTAAATGTAATTGCCAAAGAGTAACCCTTTGCGGATTTCATTGTAACCTCAGATAGCTAATGACATTTACTGGGTTTCTAGCAATCTGGGACAAAATGCTCATTTTGAATTTAACATGAGTAATGCCATTTTCCATCTTAGTTAAGTACTTTGTGTCATAAAAGAGTTATCTGCTCAGAGCCCCTGGTCCTGTCAGTAAACATATTATAAATATTATCACCACTTATTTTCTGGATGAAAAATGTGGTGAAGGCTCAGAGAAACACTCCTCCTTTACATTTATGACTCTGCTCGGAGACTCAGCAAATTCAGCATGAAATCATCGTGGAGGAAATTCAGGCTGTGCACCAATATCTTGCACGTAGCCGGAGGCCCCCGCAGACAGTAATGTTGTCTCAGGGAGCACACCACCCGGCTGTGGTAGGCGTCATACGGTGTCACTTGGCTACCAACACAGATGATGGATGCTGATTGTCTTTGGTCTAGGAAAATGGAAGTCATTGACTCCAGCTTGTTAGGGGGAAGACACATTTCCCCTGTGTTCCTGGAGACATAAAGAGTTTGCACACCCAAGGAGAGTTAGTTCCAAACCACATATTCATTTGTTCATCCATTTATTCATGCACCTTGCGGATCCATTCACACAGCCCCATCAATAATCATTCCGGTGCACCGTGATGGGTGTTCTGATGGAGGGGTACCAGTGGTCCTGGGGCGGGAGGAAGCATGGAGGAGAGGCGTGTGAACTGCCTTGGGGGAGTCCAGGCAGGCCCACGGGGAAGGTGCCATTCAGCCAGGGTCTGAGTGGATGTGATGGAGTTGGGCGGCCTGATGCTGAAGGATGATGCTCCAGGCTGGGCGTGATAGCGAAGCGCTTCTCAGGCCAAGTCCGGTGTCCCTGGCTACAGAGAGGACTGGCATCGCCCTGCTTCCTCTTGGACCCATCACTGCTTCAGAGGTCTGCAGGATGGAGGGAAGAGCTCCAGTGGGCCTGGGGGTCAGCTGGACCCGGGCTTTACACCTGGCTCTGCCACATAGTATCAGGGTCACTTCAAGTAAGGCCAGAGCCTCAGTTTCCCTATGTATAAAATGGGGTTGCTCACATCTACCTCCTAGAGTGGTCATGGAGATGACACCAAATGATGCACCAAGATGCAGGTGCTGCTGCAGGTCATTTAGGCGAGGAGAGCACCCATCAGGAAATTCCACGGGGGGTTTGTCCTCGCAGAGCTTTCCAGGACAGCCCTTGGCCTGGGTGGACCTAGAAAAGCCTCTGCAGGTGCCTGGCTCTGAGCTACCTCCTGGCCGCACAGATGCGTGGGAGGGATCTGTCTGTGCCAGGTGTCCGTGCTCCCTGATCCCTGGTGGTACCGTTGAGCGACCACAGAGGCAGCCAGGTGATCGAGGGCCTGTTTCACTCTGGCCACCGCCCGTCCTGGCTCTGACTCTTGTTGGCATTGATTGTCAGACAAATTCCAAAGTGAGGCCTCTGGAGAAGGTGCTCCTGCGTTGCCCCTCCTGGCAGTGGATTGAGTGGATTCAGGTGGCAGTGTCTACCCCTGACTCTAGAGCTGCGGGCCACTCCATCTGGGGCCTGACATTCTGGGGAGCTGAGCAGAAGGGTGCAAAGCTAGGATTTTCCAGGGAAAGCTGGGTGGTGGCCCTGCAAAGTTTGGGGGGACCAGCTCCCTGCAGAAGTAAGGGGCCTGGGAGGTACGGGTGTGGAGATTGGCCGTAGCCCCGAGACTGCATAATTTGGGGTAATTTTTTCATCTTACATATAAAAATACACACAATTTTTAACTGTCCCTTGGACAAGCCTGCTGAGTGTCACATTGGGGAACTGAGACGCAGTGCACTCACAAGAGCTGGATCTGTAGAAAAAGTCAGAGGCTCGGCAGCCTGCTGCTCACTGAGAGCATTTCCCCTTGCCCATGAAAACACTCCGATGCCAAGGCGTCCTCGACCTGCCTCTTCTTCTGGAAGGCCTGTCGACTGAGAAAGTAACTGTGGAAATGAAGGGGCTGCTCAAAGGAAGCAGGAGAGGAAAGCTTAATACTGGGGGGATGCTGGAGAGGTCATCTCGTCCACACCTCTGCCTCTGCGTAGGGCTGTGCCCAATGCCCAGAACAGAGGGAAATGCACAGTATTCACAGTCTGGGGGAGCCTCGTCTGCATGGAGGGAATACTGGCCTCCGGAGACAATGTCCATACAGGCTTCTGCCTTTGCATCTTCTTTGTGTGGTATTCTTGTTGGATCTATTCATCCATACATTCGTGCAATCATTCATTCATCCATTTCTGAAGTCATTCATTCATCCATTCATCAAACCTTGATGAGGTTCTCTATGAGCCAGACCCTATAGCAGTAGCTGGGGATTGGAAGGGTCGATTGTGGGGAGACAGACATACAAGGAAACATGCACAGGGGGACCTGACGGCCCAGCAATTGGGTGGCAATTGGAGGCTTTCTCAAGGAGGGGACGCCTCGGCTGAGTCTGAAATTAAAGAAGGCATTAGCTCGGCAAAGAAGTGGTTGAGGGAAGGGAGTTCCAGGCAGAGGGGGCTGGAACAGTTCTCCCCTTGTGGTGGGGGAGGGGGTGGAAAATGGAGGTGGTCGAGGTCTGTGGAGGACAAATGGAGGTGTAGGGTGGTGGGAGAAGAGCCTAGGTGGTAGGCAAGACCCTCGAGGAGGGTGTGAACTGGTGACCTTTTGGTTTGAGGGCCGAGTGGGGGTCACCATCAGGTCTGTGTTCAGGTAGATTTGCCTTATGTCAGAGACTGGAGAGGGTGAGGAGCGGGTGAGGAGGCCCTGGGTGGATGGAGGAGGAACTGGCTCAACTCCAGAGGGGGCCTTGAAGGTAGGACCGATGGTGACCCCAGCTGGCCTGTGGTGGCCAAACGCTGGGCCCTCTCCTGCCTCCCAGCCCCAACCCCAGTGCACAGGTCCTGCTGTCAGGAAGGGGTACCCTGGAAGCCCTCCGCCTCCTGAGGAATAGTGGGGGCCTTTATGGGAGCCTCTCCCCGTCTGATGCCATCATGGCAGTCAGGAAGGGAAGGTATTTGGGGACAGAAGGGTTTTCTGGGAGCCTTTGTGGGCTATCCTGCACCAAAGAAAGTGCAGGCCTCGGCCCCTGCAGAGAGGGGCAGGTATCAGGGAGACTAGCGCCTTCTCCTGGGAAAGCAAGGGTGGGTGTGGCTCCATTTCCCAGTGCCTGCAACACGCCAGGACGCTGGGAGCTGGTGTGCTTCCTCCAGCCTCTTCAATCCTGACAACTGGAGGGTGGGGATTATCATGCCCACTATACAGATGGGGGCTGAGGCCTAGAGAGCTAGGATTTTCCAAGGTTAAATGACCAGCGCAGAAAGTAGAGATTTCTTCCATGTCTGCTAATTCCGAAGCTCATGGTTAATTTTTGTTGATTCACATGGTATTGTTATTGTTGTTTCAACCACTGCAGGCAGCACCCCTCCCCCGCCCCCTCCTCCCAGTTTGCTTCTGCAGATCTGTCTGAACGTGGCCACCGGCGAGTGAGGCCTCAGCACTCAGCCTGCTGGGGGTGAGGGTGGGTGGAGGTGACTGGTCACCTGCAGAGACCACCTTGTTAGACAGTGCCTTTGCATCTGAAGCCACTCTTTCTGTGCCGTCACCCTGCTTTGCTTGTGGGTTTTGGGGGAGGAGTTTAATAAGCAAGGATGGGAATTCCATGTATTCTGGGGGAAGTGGGAGGCAGTGGGGGGTGGACAGCCCCATCTATTGGCAGTCCTTGGGTCCAAAGATTCATTTCTTAGGCTCCAGAAATGGGATCCAGATTGAGGCAGAACCCCCCTGGCCTCCTGTTCTGCTCAAAGGAGAAACTCTAGCTCTGTCCAGGACATACCACCCATCTCCCTGCCAGGCTGGGCTCTGGGATGATGCCCCTCCACTTCCCAGCCGTGCCGAGACCTCTGGGGCTGGACTCGATGATTACCCATATCTGCAGAGGTTGTGGTGCCATTTGGCTGTCAGAGTTGTCAGAACCATGTTCTGGGCCTGCCTGGAGAGCCTGGAGACAGATAGACACAGCTACTAAGTCATGCTCGCTGCTCAGGCGGCCTGGCATCAGGCCCATGTTGGTCCTTTCAGACTCTGCCAGGCCCCCTCGAGGGTGGGTTCCTGCCCCATCCCATCTCTCCAGCTCATGGCTTGGTGCTCCCTAGGGCCTCCTGGGGCCCAACCGTGCTGGTCTCTGTTCTGCCTAGTGCCATTGTTCCCACACTCTTGGTCACTTCCTCTCTGCCTCAGACTCTAGCTCCTACCTCTCCCCTTTTGGTTCCCTTGCTTTGGAGAGACCTTAGCCTGCCAGTCATGTTCCCTTATTGAAGCCCCAGGGCCTCTCTTCCTGGTCTGCTGCCCTTGGAGACAGTGTCCAGCCAGCCTTTTGGATTTGGGGTCTGGTTGGGGTCTCTTTTTGGTGATTAGTTTGAGAATTTATCTGTCCATCCATCTGTCTGTCCATCCCTCTATTCTTACAATCTTCTACCCAACCTCCCCCACCCACTCATCCATCCATCGATGCATCCATCCGAGTATATATTGACACCTGCACTGTTCCAGGTGCGGTAGCAGACACCAGGGACTCTAAAGTAGACGAGGCCTGTCTGCAGTTGGAGAGGTGAGCCCTTTCCTTGTCTGTTTAGAGGGGCCATAAGTCACCCTCACGGGCTGTTGCGAGGCCTTATTTAGTGACCCAAGGCTCTCACAAGCTTGGTGAGCTGCCCGAGGGCTCTGAACAGGTGGACTCATCACAGTGTTACCACTGAAGGCTGTGTGAGTGGGGCTGGAGGGACAGGCCAGAGCCAGGACTGGCTGGAGGAGGCCCTGGGTGGGCGTGGCTTTGGAGAGGTGGCCACGGTGAGGACACCCAGGCCTGGAGTAAGCTTTCAGGTGCTGTTAGGAAGATGAGAGGATGCTCTTGTGCACGGGGTGGGCGGGTGCCCTGGGCCGTGGTGACCCAGCACCCTTGGGAGGAGGGATGGGCCTGGGAGAGGTGGGGGCAGTGGCTGGAGTGGGGGGTGCTGGGTGGAAGGTGGGGGATGTCAGCAAGGGGAGACTCTGGGCTCCATGGCCCCGTGTGTCTGGGTGGACTTTCAGGCTCCTCCAGGGTCACGTTCCACTGGCCTGTGAGCTGGCCCAGGGGCGGCCAGGTGGGGCCCCGTGAGCTGGCCAGAGTCATCGTCAGGAGCTCCCTGCTGGCTTTTTCTGGTGGCGGCTGGAGCCCAGCCCTGGCCTGGGTTTCTCTCAGGTCCCAGACACACCATCTCTGTCACCAGAGAGGCCACAGAGAGCGAGGAGATGTGTCCATGCCAGGCCCTCAGGGCACCTAGGTGGGCCATGTGTGTTCACAGGGGGCTTTGCCTGAGTGGCCCTGGTCAGAGGGTGGTGGGAAGTAGCAGGGCCACTGAGAAGAGGTGAGGGTAGAGTGTCCTCCACTCCTCAGGCTGGACCTGAGCCGAAGCCAGAGAAGCCCGGGAGTGGGATGGTTCCGGCCAGGCTTGGTCCCCAGATTCTGGTGCCTTGAGCACCTGCTACACGTCAGCTATGAGTAATAGAGTAAAACTAAAGATAGTAGGAGTTATGATAATAGTAATAATGAGCTTGGGAAGAGTTGACCGTCAGAGGGGAGGGGCGGGTGCTGGGATGTGAGCCTCTGGGTGGGCAGCATCCTGACTTCCAGGACACCAGGCCATTCGTGGCCCCCTTGCTCTGAGGGGTTTCTGTGCCAACCCCTGACCAGTTGGTGAGTAATGTCTCCTGCCCCCTGCCCTGGGTGGAGCAGGTCCAGCTAGGTTGGGAGAGGAGCTTCCAGGTGTTGGGAGCTGGACACAGGCCGGTCAGTCTGCAAGGAGCCCCAGGCCCTGTGCCAGGCCAGCTTCCCAGGGCCAAAAGTACCTGCCATCGCCTTGGAAAGAGAAAGGAAAGAATGAAAACTGAATCAGTGAGACAAGGGTCTAATTACCCTGGGTGGCATCAAGCCTCCAATTTTGGGCCCGGGTGCTCCCTTTAATTTGGGGTGTTTAAATATTTACCTGAAATGGAGGGGAAAAAATCTTTTGGGCTGCAAGGCTATTCTGGCAGCAATGTGCTGAGAAATTCATTAAACCACAGTTAATTAGGGGATGAAAGATACATATATAGCTCATTAGTTCAACCCACATAATTTACATCTCTGAGGATATTCGAGTACTAGCCTGACTCAGGCTCTCAGACATGATGTCTGGAAACACGGCTTCTTACTGTGGCTGTCTCTCTGGGCTTGGGGGCCTAGAGAGGGGGCTGCGGCTGCCCTCTGTCCATCTGTCCATCCAGGAGAGGGGGATGATAAACGAGGTAAAGCCGTGCATCCTCCTTGCAGCCACGCTGCTTAGCATAATGGTGTGGTGTCTGAGGAGATTTTAAGCTGCATTGAATTGGGTTCCTGGATCAGGGACATTATCCCCGATTTAATCTGTAGCAGTTAGAAAAATCAGGGCTCAAGCATCAGATCCCTGTGTCTCTTTACCAGACAATAGTTCTTGTTCTGGCGCCTGCCTGGACCTCTGAGGGGCCGGGGGCTGCCTTGTCCCTGCTGAGCCCTGAGCCCGCCCTTGAAGAAGAACCTGTTCCTCCATGAGACCCTTCCCGCCAATTTGGGGCTGTGATGGGATTACTGACGTGGCCGAG
Organism: Tapirus indicus; assembly: GCA_031878705.1. Taxonomy (NCBI): domain Eukaryota; kingdom Metazoa; phylum Chordata; class Mammalia; order Perissodactyla; family Tapiridae; genus Tapirus; species Tapirus indicus. Next base: position 82,737,924 of record CM062921.1, read on the forward strand.
GGTTCCCATGTGGTCACTGTCTCTGGTGGGGGACGGGGGAGGGTGGTGTTGGTGGGAAGTGGGATTGGTTTAGAAAAATTCCCTGTCCAGTGCTTACCTTGATTGTGCCTCCAATTTGGGAACAGAGACACGGAGAGCTAGGGAGGAGCTGTGTGTGTGTGCACGTGCGTGTGTGCTGACGGGTGGCAGTGAGGGCCGGGGAAGGCTGGATTAAACATCCTGAAAGACCCGTGTGGCCCCTGCTTTGCCCTGGCATGTGCCCGTGTTGTGCTGGGGGCTGTGAGTAAAGGCAAGTGACGGTCATCAGGCCTCCTGTGGGAATTCCACACCTGCTTGCGAGTAGCTGTGGCAATTTGGGCAGGGGACTTTTATCGCCAAGCCTTGGTTTCCCCGTCTGCAGACTGGCAACAATAATCCCGAGTTCAGAGGCTATTTTGAGCACTAAGGGAGACCATGCAGCTGCAACTCTTTCTCCAGGCCCTAGCATCGAGCAGACACTCAAATGTTAGCTCTTTCACTATTATTTTTTGTTACTTTTCTTCTCTGAGCCTCAGCTTCCTCATCTGTTAAATGGGGTTAATGTTGCCTGGCTCACAGCGTGGTGTGAGGAACTGGGTGCCCGTTGGCACCTGGTACACAGGACCAGCCAGCTGGGTGGCTTGGGGGCCATGTGGACGAATGGGGAAGGGTGGGCAGAGCCCGGAGAGTTTGGTTTCCAGGCCTCTGGTGGGACTCTGCAGTAACTGAGCCCTCAAAGGCTCCATCTGAGGCCCCTGACCCCTCTCCTGGCTACACCAGTGGAGACCTGCCCCCCTGAGCTTGGGTCTGTTGAGCCAGGGCTCCTCCTCTTCCTTGGGGTTGGTGCCTGTTCCTGTGGTGCCACATTCATGCAGGTTCCCTGCTATACCATAGCCTCCGCCACAGCAGCAACAGCACCAAGAGTGACAGGGACGTGCACTGTGCTCGGGCCGTGTGCCAGGCACTGTCCCCACCATCCCCGGGAAGTGGGTGCCCATTCGACCCTCATTTTACAGATGAGGAATCGAGGCACAGGGGGCTTGAGCCTGGTCCCAGGCCATGCCAGCGGGCAGGGGAGTGTAGGGGGCCTGGGTGAGGGGCTGATGGAGAGGTGGTGTCCATCTGTCCATCGACTGTCAGGGTTAGACCCCTGCCCTGCCAATTATTGCTGTGATCGTGGGCAAGTCACCTCTCTGTGCCTGAGCTTCCCCATCTGTGCCCTGGGGTGTCGTCACTTGGAGAGAAGGGGGTGAGTTCACCTGTGTAAAGCATGTAGCCCTGTATCGGGCACATGGAGGGCTCTGGTTATTGGGGTGAGAGGTTGGGAAGAATGTGCCCCTGGAGAGGGCCTCTTGGAAGAGGCAGCCTGGAGCGGGTGCTGAGGTCTTGGGCTGGAACTGGCCACTTCCCTCACTGGGGGCCTCCTTGGCTCACGCCCTTGCACTCTGTCAGCTGTTTTACCCATATCGACCTGCAGAAGTGATCCAGGTGGGGCTGAGTCAGGGCCCGTCAGGGTGAGTCTTCCTGTGGGGCATCCCTCCCTGGCGGGCATCTCTGGAGCCTTCCATGGGCCCCCGGCTCCCTCCTGGAAGTGGAAGTGTGTCAGCCTCCCGGCCTGGCTCCCCAGGGATCTCAGCAATCAGGGTTGGGGTGGGAAGTCTTCCTGTCCCTCCCTGCCCTTCTCAGCATCATATGGGCAAATGCTCCTCCACGATCCCCAAACTAGCAGTTCCCTGGAGAGCCATGTCCTCTTGTCTCCAGGTCCTCGCACATGCTATTCCTTCTGCCTGTGGTGCCTGATCCTATTCTTTACTTGGTGAACTCAGCTCAGGCTTCAAGCCTCAGTTCATGCTTTTAGAAACCCCCACCCCCTGCCAAGCAGGCTGGTTGCCTCCGTCAGACTCCACTGTGTCCCCAGAACCTGCTGGCACAGAGGTTGGCACGTAGCAGATGCTCGACAAAGATTTCGCGCACGTTATTTCCGTCTGTCCAAGTCATGTCACTCTCGTCTCCTCCATGTGAGCCCCTGAGGATGGTGCTCCCTGGCAGTGGGGCTGCTTGATCCCTGTGTCCAGGGGCCCAGCACTGGCATCGGCACATGGAAGGTGCTTCCTGAATATCTGTTCAACTCAGCAAAATACCACCCTCGGGGTGCTGGCCAGATTGAGGTGTCCCTCTTGGGCCAGGCTGGGCCATGTGTCCTCCAGCTTCTGATAGGACATTCTCCTGCTGGTGCCGGCCTCCTGGGGCAGTGGCCAGGCGTTTGTCCCAGCAGGACTTTGAGTCGGAACTTGCACTTGAATGCTCATAATTAATTAATTATATTGTGGAATTGAGACTCATTCCCATTACTCACTGATGAGAAAATTCAAGATCTATTGATATTGCAATAATTAATTGAACAAGAAAGTGGAAATAACTATGCAAACTCTGGGATTAAGTCAGTGCTCTTAACCCCACAATGGTCGGAAAGTGGTGAGGAAGAGTCCTGCTCAGGGCAGTGTGGACTGGCCAGTGCTTGGGGACCCTGGGTGTCCACTGATGGTGGTGCTCTGTCCTGCAGGGGTGCTGCCCAGGGAGCCGGGGCTGTGCTACAGCTGGGGGGCCCTGTAAGGATTCCTCACTCCAACCTGCCTGGCAAGGGGGTCCCAATGGCCAGGGCCAGCCAGGAGGCAGAGCGTTTCCCCAGAGGGCTGCAGTTGGGACCAGAGTCACTAAGAGGAGCCAGAGTCAGTGCAGGGAGCATGTGGCTCAGAGCCCCAGGGCAGCTGAGGAGAGCAGGAAACAGTGCCCTTGGCTGGGCTGCTAGAGCCCAGGGTGGCCAGGCGGAGACATCAGGAGGAGGAGAAGATGCAAGAGTGAGTGTCTTCATCTAGTGGGTGACGGGGCGGCTTAAAGCCCAGGTTTTGGACCCTCACAGAAGCAAGGCAACAGCCTCCCACTCACTGGGGTGATGACCTCTCCTCAGAGCCCTGTTGTCTGGGCCTCAGCATCAGGCTATCTCCTCCCATGGATCTGTAAAGAGACGATGTCCACGCAGTCTGCCGGTCCTCGGGAGCCCGAGGGCCTTCTCAGGGGCTCTGACTCAGCCTGGCAGGTGGTGTTTGGGGGTGCTCAGTGGAGGGAAGGACACCTTCCACACTTTTCTGTGTGGAGGGATACTGCTTAGCACCTGGCTCTCCTGCTGCTCTGTGCTTTGGCCTCCCGGAGGCCGGTCTCGGGTTCCCCTCCTGTTGCATTTGTAGGATGAGGACCTGGAGGGGCACAGGTGAGCCACTGCTTGGCAGTGGCCTTGATGCCATGGCTGGAATGCCAGAACGTTCTGGCTGCTGGCCTGCTGTGTGCTGGCAGGTAGGGAATCTTGAGATAGCACAGCCCCCGAGCTGGAGGGTGCCGTGCAAAGCACGTCCTTGGCTTCTGGGCCTGTGTGCAGGCCCCTCCATGGCACTGTGGCCGCTTGGACTCTCCACCAGGGAGCACATCCCTGGCAGGCAGTTGGTCTTTCCTCATGTGGAGCTAAAATCCTCTTCTTGTGAGTCCTGGCTTGTCCCTGGGGCCCTAGAGCATGGCTGGCTGCTTCCTCTGCCAAGGAGGTAGGGCCCTGGGGCACGTCTTCCCTCCAGTCTCACACGTCCATTTCCTAAGGTCTTGCTTGGAGCCTGCTTCCGATCTGCTCACTGACCTGCCGCCTTCTCTGCTTTTTCCTTTGGGTGCCACCTGTCCCTCCAGCATGGGGTTTGGTGCAGGGGGAGAGGGCGCTTAGCCCCCATCCCTTTCAGAGGGTCCTTGAGCCCCTCTGTGTGCCAGGCATAGTCCTAGGCAAGGTTCCGTGTCCTAGTGGGGCGTGTGCTGGGGTGGGATGGGGTGACAGGATGGAGACCTAGGGCCCTGAATCCAAACAGTCCGGCCTGCTTCTCCCCAGCTGGGGGCCTCAGGCCTGGAGCCCCCTTCTGAGCCTCAGTTTCCTTTTCTGGAAATGGGATGGATTAGTTTGCAGGGCTGCCAGGACAAAGTACCACGGGAGGGGGGGCTTCAGTAACAGAAATTTATCATATCACAGTCTTGGAGGCTGGAAGACGGAGATTGAGGCATCAACAGGGCACTTTCTTCTGGACCCCTCCTTGGCTAGTAGATGGCGTCTTCTCCCTGTGTCCTCATATGGTCTTCCCTCTGTGTGTATTTGTGTTCTAATCTCCTATTCTTATGAGGACACCAGTCACATTGGATTAGGACCCACCCTAATGATCTCATTTTAACTAAATTCCCCCTGTAAAGGCCTCTCTTCAAATACAGTCACATTCTGAGATGCTGGGGGTTAGGACTTCTGGATTATTGGGGACACAACTCAACCCATAACAAGGAGTAATGTCACTTCCTCCCAGGATTGTAGTGAGAGGATGACACAATGACCATGACATGGCCCCTGGCACAGAGGTTTCCTCTCTGGTTCTCCCTGGGTTGTGGGCTCCTTCCTGGGGGAGGAGTGCAGAGGAAGAAGCAGAGGATTGTGCCATCCTGGCAGCACATGGAATTAAAAATTCTTCATGAATGCATCTTGCCATGTTACCATCTCAGCAGAGAAGCCCCAGGGTGTGCATAATGGCCTGACTCTCCAGAGCACCACCCCCTCCTCCTGCCCTCCTGGTGACCCTGATAGCCAGGCCAGCCACGCTCCTTGGGTCAGGCTGCAGGTCTGCCCTGGGCTCCCAGAATGTGCCATGTACCTTGTCTTTCTTTGGGTCGTGCTCATGCTGTTCCCTCTGCCAGGACATCTTGTCATCCTCCCCCTGCTGATAGCCCATCACCTTTGAGACTGTGCTCCCCTCTCAGTGCTCACATGGGGTCTTGCTCATTGCCCTGCACTTTGCTTTGTCAGGACCAGGGCTGGTGTTGATGAGGGTGGACAGGGGTCCTGGAAAGAACATGCAGGAGATGCCAGCCTGGCTGAGGTCCTTCTCTGCTCCAGGCCCCACACTGGGCGCTTTAAGTCAAAGGCAAAGACTGGATCTTGACTTCCAGGGGCAATGGCGATGGTGGTGGCTCTAGTTATTGAAGGCCTACTGCACGGCAGGCCTCATGCCGGGCACTCCATGCACATCATCCCTGCTCTTCACCACAGTGTGGCCAGGTGCTAGGACAAACTCCATTTTGCAGATAAAGAAATTGAGAAGTTGAAATATTACGTAAGAGGAAATATTTGCAAATCACTTTGCTGATAATGGATTTATATCTAGAATATCTAAGGAACTCCTACAACTCAATAATAAGAAGACAAAATGGACAAAAGAATAAATACTTCACCAAAGAAGATCTACAGATTGCAAATAAACACACGAAAAGATGCTCAACATTATTAGTCGTTAGGGAAATGCAAATCAACACACAGAATACCACTTCTTCACACCCACTAGGGTGGCTGTAATGAACAGACAGTCATAAGTGGTGCGAGATGTGGAACAACTGGGACCCTCACACACTGCTCGTAGGAATGTGAAATGGCACAGTTGCTGTGGAAAACAGTTTGACAGTTTCTTAAAAACATAAACATACTTAACCATATTATTCAGCAATTCCACTCCTAGGAATTCACACAAGAGAAGTGGAAACATATGTCCACACAAAGACTTGTACATGAATGTTCACAGCAGCCTTATTTATCATAGCCCTAAACTGGAAACAACGCACATGTCCATCAACTGGTGAACAGAATAACACAACTGAGTATATCTACTCAGTGGAATACTACTCAGCAATTAAAGAGAATGAAACACTGAGACGCTACAATGTGGAGGCACCTCAAAAACATTACTCTAAGTGAAAGAAGCGAGACACAAAAGACTACATAGTGTATGAGTCCATTTATGTGAAATTTCTAGAAAAGGCAAAGCCATAGAGACAGAAAGCAGATTAATGGTTGCCTGGGGCTGGAGGTGGAAGCAAGGATTGACCTCAAATAGGCACAAGGGAACTTTTTGGGGGTGATGGAAGTGTTCTAAAACTGGATAGTGGTGATGGTTGCACAACTGTGTAAATTTGCTAAAACGCAAAGAACTGCACATTAAAATGGGTGAATTTCATGGTATGTAAATTATACCTCAGTAAACTGTTAAAACAATCTTGCTGAAGACCTTACAGCTTGTGAATGGCCAAAACAGAATTGAAACCAAGGCCAGCCTTCTCCAGAGCCTCTGGCCTCTAGCTCCCACTGCCAGGTAGAGACAGAGAGGTCAGCCTTGGCAGGAGCTCAGACCTCTGCCCTCCGCAGAGTGGGAGCCTCAGTGAGGTTACAGTTCCATTCTGCGGTGGGTAAAGGACTAGGAAATTGGGAAGTGCCTTCTTGGAAGGCCCTGAGTTTCAGGGAGGGTATGTGTGCGCATGTGCAGGGGGTGTGACGGTCTGGACCCAGAGGTGAGGAGGCTGAGAGGGCTGGCCTGGCAGCACCAGGTCCTTTCTGCAAAGTCTACCTGGATGCACATCGGTGGAGCTGTTTCTCCTCTCTACCGCGTGCCCATCCCTTCGAGGTTTCTCTGCCGCTATTGATTGGGCTGGTGGTTCCGCCATCAGTGCGCCTGCAGGTAGTGAGCACAGCCCTTTCCTTGCAAATCGCATCTTGGCTCATTAAGGAAGCCCGAGGCTCCCTGGGCCTCCAGAACGCCTGTTGTATTTTGCTGATGGGCTGAGAGCCGGCTCGACCACAGAGGCCGCCTTCTCGCCTTTCCATTCCATCATTAGCATTCCAAAGTCGAAAACAAGACTGGTGCCTGCTGCCTAAATATTTATGGAATACTGCTGGGGTCAGAGGACGAGAGCAGCAAATGAAATTAAAGACTTACGCTGAAATACCAACCAGGGGAGGGCTTGGGCCACCGCTTGCTTTTTGTGTTGCTTGGAGAAAAGGGTTTTCCTTTTTCTTCCAAGAAACATAGTTTTTATAGATTTTTGAAACAAAATGCATGAAATTTTAATCCATTGCTTCACATTGCATCCTCCTAAGTTGTTAGTTACTGAGGGGCTGGTGAGCTGAAGATGCAGGCACTTGCGTGTTTGGATGCACAACTTGGGGATTTGGAAAAAACCAGTTCCTTTGCTTGGTGTTCATTCATATGGCCCCGCTAGCGGGGGAGCCCATTACCTAGTGTGGGGAGCTGTGCTCCAGGTCAGGTAAATTAGCTGGGAGCAGACGTGCCAGGCTGGAGGAGTCTCAATAACCCTGAGAGCTGCATGCTCCTGTTGCTGGGGCTGCCTCTGATGAAATTGCCCATTTTACGTTGAGGAAGGCAAGGGAGGCTGGAGCATTGCTTCTGGACAGCCAAGGGCTGGCAGGGAAGGGAGGGCACGCTCAAAGGGTAATGGGAGCGAGGTCAGTGACCTCAGATTTTACAAAGTGTGGGCGAGGTTAAGGAGGCCAACTGAGAGTTGTGGAAGCACCTGGGGTGGCACTACCCAAGAGCAGCTACCATCGCTAGCCCTGAGGGAGCAGAGGGAGGGCACAGTGGCTAGAGCATGATGCAGCCACAGCCAACCCAGCAAGGAGGGAGGAGGGGAGAACCCCACCTTTCCCCTCCTACCCTCTCATTTCCCACCTGGGTCCCCACTGGCCAAATCCCAAAGGAAGTGGAGGACAGGAAGTCCTGGTGATGTGGTCCGTGGGAGTGGTTCTGGAGGGAGGAGTCCATCTTCTCTGCACAGGTTCCGTGGGGGCAGAGCCTGGGACAGGAGTTGGGGTGTGTGTGATCTCTTGAGGGAAGGAGAAAAAGTCAAGCAAGGATGTGGGATCTTTTAAATCTAGCCTGTCCTGGTCTGGGGACTCGGGGACAGAGGGTTGTCCCCTCTGGAGGTAAGGAGGGGCAATCTTCTCTACCCCCGTGACTGTCGGTGACTGGCTGTGAGCTGCCCTCAGGTGGGGAGCTAGCCATCACCTCCAGGCAAGGTGGCTCCCTCAGGTGAGGGCAGTTTGCTGGAGAAGGGGGCACCTGTCAGCCTCAGCACCCACACTTGGAGCAGGTGGGACACTGTAGCACAGCTTTGGGGAAGGATAGATGTCAGTTAGCAGATGCCTCTGGATTATGGAAACCTGGCCCCTTGCTTCTTCCCAACCATCTCATCCCGCATTTAATCTGAGCTCGTCTTCTTGGAAGCCACACTGAGCCCGGAAGAGCGTGTGGCAGCAGCGCCAGAGCCCCCGAGGCTGATGGATTTCCCTCTCGAGGTGGCCGGGGCTGATCAGCTTCCACCGGAAGTCTCCTGCCTGCCACTTATGTTGGTCTTGCTTCTTGCCCCTTGGCCACCAACAGAGACGCCATGGCCTCCATGAAGGTCTGGCTGAAGTGCTCCCTCTGGTTAACCTGAGAAATTATACTGAAGAGTTCCTGCAAGTGAGGAATCATGGATGAGGATATTTATCAGAGCCGAGCATTAATAATACATGCTACATGATTTTTTTATTAGAGGAGGCACATAAATGTGGCCGCTTCAACTTTTTAACTCTCGGGAAAGCTCGAAGTTGCAGGCCACTCGGCTGGGGGAAAGTGTCAGGTAATCAGTTCCCATTCATACGCAAAGCTTTTGCTTAGCTGAGTTCATCAAAATTCAGTCGTTTCTTAAAAAAAATATTTATAGACTTCCCCTCCTTGCAAAGGACTGTGAGGAAGACGGATAGTGAAAAATGCAAACTGTTAATACCCCGAAAAGGAGGCCTCGCTCTGAGCCCAGCTAAGCATTCCCTATGCTTCGAGAAAAACTTAAAAACAGGCATTTGTGCTACAGTGTTCTCTACTTGCCTTTGCTAAACTCTCTCCCTCCTCTTATTCCAACTGCCTCTCAGTGTCTCTGTCCTTTGGAGGCTGGCCTGGTCTGTCCGGTGGTGGTGGTGGTGGTGGTGGTTGTGGGGAGGGCGGGACATGGAGCGGGGAGGAAGCTCGGCTGTGTCAAGTTCTGCCTCGAGGGTGCCTGGCACTGTGCAGGCCATGGGCTTGGGAAACATCACTGAGAGCCTTTACATCAACTCTGTCCCCATGATAGAGATCAGAAAACGGGCTCAGAGAGATGCCAGCGACTGCCAGGTAGAGAACCCTCAGTGGATCAGTTCCTGAAGGAGCAGCATTCCAGAGCTTGCAGGACTGGGGCTGCTCAGCTTTCCCCTTCTCTTGGCCCCGATACAATGGCTGCTCTGTTGCTCTGGGGCCCTTCCTGGCCTCCCAATTGCTGCATTTTTACAGGGAAAGGGAGCTAGGATTCAGGGCTCCCATGACTCCTTTCTCTCTCCTTTCTTTCCCTCTCTAATCCCCAAGTGCAGTGAGAACAGGGCACCCCATCCTTGGGTGGGAGAAAAAAACGTCAATGCAGATACATGGTGGGGTTTGCAGTACGGGACCAACCCTCACTTCATCGCCAACTCCACATGTGTTTGTTGAGTGTGTTCTGTGTGCCAGCCCTAGGGAATCACGGTAACAGAGGGCCTGGCCTGCCTCCTTTCTGGGGGAGACAGTCGGGCAAATGCAGATTACTGTGGAGGGCTTTGCCAATGAGTAAATGAAGACATTGGGTCTTTGAACACAGTCGGTAGGCACAGAATGGGCACTGGATCAACATCAGATGTCTGATGACCCCTGTGGGTGGTTTACAATAGCTGCTCACCCTCTGCTCCCTCCCGTGGTAGCAGATATTCTTTTGAGACAGAGTTGGAAAGATTATTCTTCCCATTTGTATAGTGGGAAAACTGAGGCCCTGTGAGATGCCATGGCCCAGTTGTGCTCTCCATGCAAAGCTTTGGATGTGGCATGACTTGGACACCTGCCTGGGAGACGGTCTCTCTGTGGGCACTGTGGGACTGGGAGAATGGTTGTGATGGGACCCCTGTGCCTTCCCAGGCTCAGCTCACTCCTGGCTCGGGGCACGGGGGTTCACAGAGCGGGGCTGGAACAGGGTTACAGGTGGCCTGCTGGTTCAGGGGCCATCAGAGCCAGAACCTCTGTCCTGAGCACAGAATGACTCTCCCTGCTTCCCAGGCAGAGGGCTGTGCTCTGAGCATTGGAGATGGTGGCGGGGCAGGGGTGTCAAGAGGGGCATCTCTGATCCCAGGAACCAGCTCCAGACCCTTCTGCCTCCCTCCCAGGAGACACTCTCTTCAGATTTTCAGGCAAATTAGCAGGGACTTCAGCAAACCAACCATTTCCATTTGGAATTTTAAATTGATTGTGGACAATTTTCTGACATGCATGTCTCCTGCCATTTGCAAAACATGCATCACAGGCCCCTTCTGGAAGCCTGGCTAGGCAGGCAAGAGTTTCCTCTGTCCCAGCCATCACCGCGGCTTTCCAGGTTTGCTGGAGCCAGGGTTGTGTTTAGAGACTTTGGAAAGAGTGGAGAGGCTCAGTCCTCAGGAAGGTCTCAGGGGACCTGAGATAGAAGCTTGGACAGATCTGGGGTCACCTGAGGCCCATCACTGTCTACACTGCAGGGCAGAGGTGAGTGTGCATCGTTCATGTACCCATCGCTGGAAGGAGCCCATCTGCTGAGACTAGTGCTGGGCAAGCAAAGAATGGATGGCTTGGACATGGCCCTGCCTGGAGGAGCTCACAGACTAGAGTGGGAGGCAGCTCTGGAAACACAGAGGGACCTGGGAGAAATCAGGGAAGACTTCCTGGAGGAGGTGATAGTGGAGCAACTTCTTGAAGTATGAGTAGGAGTTTATAGTGGGCAGGAGAGAGTTCTGCAGATGGAGATAACAGAGCATGCAAAAGTACAAAATCTTGAAAGGTGAGTTGGTTCGGGGAACAGTGAGGTGTCCAGGTGTGGAGATAGAAGGGAATGCCTGTTTCCTTGATCTGAGTTTGGTGCTGATGCTGGCTCACCCAGAGTCGACCAGGAGAAGCTGTATGGGTGCTGTCTGCTGCCCTTTAGTTGTATATCACGTGACCAAGTGGCTTCTGGGAGAGATGGCACAGGAATTCCCGGTGTTCTGGTCCCTCTCGGAGATTCATCTCCTCTTCTGTGATGTGGAGATCATGATAAAAACTCCCATAGCTGTTTGTGAGCATGACCAGAGACGAGCGGGGCCAGGGTGGCCTCCCTTCGCTCTCATCCTGGTTCTTCTCTCCCAGCCCTGGGGCAGGTGCGGCCAGCAGAGGTTCTGGGATGGGGCAGGGACGGAGGGCGAGGCCAGGTGGGGTCTGGAGCCAGGTGTAGGAAGCAGGGCCAGGTTGGGCTGTGTGACGGGGTGGGTGGGCACGCCATGCAGGAGGGCGGAGGCGGGGAGGAGCGTCTTCCGTGAACTGGGCCCCAGGGGCTAGGACGCCTGGAGGATGTTGCCCCGTCACTTACCGGCAGTCATATTTTCAGTCAACAGACGCCGGGCAGCCTCTGGGGCTTCCCAGGTGAGCCCGACAGATGTGGCTGTGTGTTGACGGAGTGCCCTGAGGAGAGGGGCAGTGTGAGGTGGCAGCAGCCTCCAGAGGATGTGTCCTAGCCTGGGGGCCAGGGCAGGCCAGGGGCATCCAGCCTGGACTCGGCAGGGGGAGGTGTTGAGGGCGCAGTGCCGGCTTGGGCTGCCCTGTCCAGGGCGGCCCTCCTGGATGGTGTAGGGATTGGGGAAGGGGGTGGGGCGCCTGAGAACTGCAGTCGGGGCCTCCCTCAGCCCCCACAGTAAAGCAGAACCTGGGGAAATTCTGTGATCCGAGCAGTGACAGGCCAGGTGTTGAGGACATTTTGGATAATCCTGTGCTCCAGGCAGCACTGGGCAATAACAAACCAGTTCAGGAATTAAGCTTCCATGGCCCCTGGAAAGATGGGAGTGCACTCACTCCCAGAAGTGCACGCTCTGCCCCCTCCGGATCACAGCTGACGTTCACAAGGACGTCCTGTGAGTCAGGCTCTGTACTGAGCACTTTACACTATTGACTCACTCAGCCCTGTGAGGTGGGGCCGTTATTAGCCCATTTTGCCAGTGTAGAAATTAGGCACAGAGAATTTACACGTCTTGCCCAAGGTCCCACAGCTCAGTAAGTGGCAGAGCATGGCTTTGAACTTGGCAGCCTGGCTCCCGTGTCGTTGCTCTGAACCCTACACTCCCCTGGCATGGTGCCTGGTGTTGCGGGGGCCTCCCTTCTGCCCAGGAAGGAGGGCACTGGCCATGGTGACCCCATGCCCTTGCTGGGGCTGAGTGATTGGGGTTACCATGGGAGGTGTGGAAGGTATATAGCTGGGGAGATTGAGGGGCTGGGGGCTGGGAGCCAGGGTCACAAAGTGGATGGCCCAGAGGAGATCACATTGGGACCCTTTCCTGAGCTTCCAACAGTCCCTGTTTCGAGGGCACAGAGCCCCCGTTCTGGACCAGGGTAGCCCCTCCCCAGTGGGTGTGCCAGTTGCTTCCATGCTTCCCACCCCTGGGCCAGCAGAGGATCTGGAGGGGACACACCCCTCCCTCTCACTCCCCCGCACAGTGATCAGGATGCCATTGTTATTTTTTGGTGTTGAAGAGACTCCTTATTCCAATGCATAAAGCCCTTAAAAGTCTCTCCTCAAGGTGGCAACTCTTTAGAGCCATGAACTGTGTCAGGTAAGTGTGAGAGGAGAGTGGCCAGGGCAGAAGGGAGTCCACACATCCCTTTGCTGAGGCCCACCCAGCTCCCTTGGGGGTATATGGTCTCCTGGGGTCCCCAAGCTCTGCTCTGGGCTGCAGCTCATGGGCACTATTGTCCCTATTGGGCATTGGGGACCCAGGAGGGTGACTTTGCTCTGGCCTTGGCTGAGTAGGCCCAGACCCTGCGATCCCGCATATGGGGACTGACACCTGGCGGCTCTGAGGTTCCTGGCCAAGGTGTCAGGTGGAATTAACTGGCAGCAGGGACAGGTGGGTGTTGATTGAGGCTGATTGCTGGCAGGCAGCGGCTGCAGGCTGCACAGAGCTATTTCCTGCTGCTCAGTTGTATCGAGGAGGCTTAATCCTTCTAAGTGCCTTTGTGCTCTAGCGGTGTGGAGTGAGGGTGGGGGGCCAAGGCTGAAGCAAGGTCAGACTTCCCCTGGTTGTCTGCATTTCCCCTCCCTTCTACCCACCCATCACCCATCCACCCATCCACTCATCCACTCATCCACCCATCAACCTATCCACACATCCATCCATCCATCCATCCATCCACCCACCCACCCATTCACCTACCCACCCATCTACCTACCCACCTATCTATCCCTCCACCCATCTGCCCACTCATCCATCCACCCACCCATCCATCCATCCATCCATCCATCTACCCACCCACCCATTCACCTACCCAGCCATCTACCCATCTACCTATCTATCCCTCCACCCATCTGCCCACTCATCCATCCACCCACCCATCCATCTACCTACCCATCTATCCATCCACCTATCTATCCATCCACCCATCCATCTACCATCCATCCACCATCCATCCATCATCCATCCATCCACCATCTATCCATTCGTCCATCCATCCATCCATCCATCCATCCATCCATCTGTCCTTCTGTTGTCATCATTCATTCACTCCCTCCTTCAGTGTTCACTGTTTATCTACCATGTGCCAGGCACCATGCTGGGACCCAAGACCCTAGGCCCTCCAGTGGCTCACAGTCTAGAGGTGGGGACAGTGCACCAAGGGCCCGTGGTGGAAGGGAGCATGCCACCACAGGAGCACTGGCTTGCCTTGGGAGGTGATCCATGCTCAAGCTCTGTCTTGGGGACCAAGCAGGGACTTCATGGGTGGGACTTGGGCTAATAGTTCTCCAGGCAGAGGGCCAGCATGGCAAGGGCTCAGAGGTGGGAAGAAGGGCAGCAGGGGGCAGGAAGTCATTTGTGTGACACAGGCGTTGGGGAAGGGAGTGGGGAGCCGGGTGAAGCTCAGCTCATGAGGGTGTTGGGCCAGGTCGTGGAACAGCTGGTTTCAGGGGATGGGAATCCTTGAGGGTCTCAAGCAGGGGAGGGTTTCAGGAGGATTGCTTGGATAGCAATGTGACAAAGGGGCAAGGCTGCAGGCAGGAAGATGAAAGAAGGACCATGAGCTCTGCTTCAGAGCCTTGCTCCCTGCCTTGTGCTTGGGCCTCCTCTCTCCTCTCCTCAAAGGTTGCAGGCCCTGCTACTGTCCAGGTTGCTCTGCGGGCATTCTTAGAGTGGCCCCTTGGGCCTATGCCGGACTTGTGGACTCCCGAGGTGCCTAAGGCCCACGCTCCAACCCTGAAGAGGGGTCCTTCCGAGTGGATGGGGTGGCTACAGCTGCTAGTGTCCTGTGACCTCTTTTATGTGACCGTACCTTCCCTTGCCTTCTTCTTCTCCTGGGCTGGGCCCCTCCTCTTGGGCCTCTCCCCCACGGGGAGGGGGACTTGCTGTGGCCGCACTCAGGCACAGGGACAGCCAGGGGAGGCACGTCTTGGAGACGCCTCCATTCTCCTGGCAGTTCCATGTGCGTCGGGGATTGACTGTTTCCATGAGCTGCCCAAGCACAGAGTGGCTCCCGCTCCAGGTGTTTGATAGTGCAGAGAAGGATGAACTGTGGGCCCTGGAGCCTGTGGGGTGGGGCATGCAGCGTCAAATCAGAGAAAGTGGCATGGCCGAGGCTCAGTGATTCTCTGCGCTTGTCTCCAGGTGACCTTTGGAGACTCAGGTTCCTAATTAGTGCTGCGGGCTGCTCATGTCTGCTTAAGGGGCTGAGGGAGAGGGGGGTCTGCCTGCTTCTCTGCTGGGACTGCTCCCCGAGCTGCTTCTGGAGGGCAAGAGAGAAGAGGCTGGGTTGGGACCCCGGGCCCCTGGCCCAGGGTGGCCCCTGCTGCTGCAAACACCCCCACTCGTCTGGGGGCACAGAGGGTGGAGGATGTGCTGGGTGAGCTCTGCCCACAGCTCCGGGGAGTGTCACTTCCGGAAGTGGCTCTTCCAGTAGCTTTGCATATGAGTGAGTTCCGTGTGTGTGTGTGGGGGGCGGGGTCTGTGCAATGTGTGTGGGAAGTGTGCTGTGTGTGGTGCATGGTGTGTGTGTGGTGTATGTGGTATGGGTGTGTGTGGTGAGTGTTGTATGTTGTGTGCATGGTATGTTTGTGGGTATGTAGTATGTGTGTGTGTATTGTGTGAGGTGCGTGTGTGTTATATGCAGTGTGTGTGTTGTGTTATATGCAGTGTGTGTTGTCTGTGGAGTGTGTTGTGTGCAGTGTGTGTGTTGTATATGTGTGTTACATGAAGTGTGTTGCCTGTGTGTGTTATATGTCGTGTGTGTGTGTGTGTTGTGTGTGGTGGCTGAGACTGGGGGGGGTAGGAGCAGACTGGTCCCCTCTCTCCAGCTGTGTGGCTCTAGAATCTTCCAGGATGCCTGTGGGGTGATTCTTCTCTTTCATCCTTACCCTCTTCTTGCTCCTCATGTCTCTGCCCTGTGCCCCATCAGCCCATCTGCCCACCTGCAGGTCCTGTCACCTTCATCAGGGGACTACTAATTGAACCAGGCTGTGGAATTCCAGAGCCCCACTGAGTGGGTCCCACGGGGGTCCCAGCTCTATAGAAAGGGACGTGGATCCACAAGTGGTCCCAGCCTGACCCACAGGAGATGCCATGGTTGGTATAACAACATGCAAGTTCATTTCCTGAGGGCTCATCTGCTCATTATGAACGTTCTCAATTGATGGGTACTAGAAGTACAACTACCTCAGGTAGGGGCCATTTTTGAACTTAAAAAAAGGTGCTATCACTCAAAGAGGTGTGGGGACCTCTAAGCCAAGAGGATAGATTCTTAGCAGATCTTTCTGCTCCTTTCCCCGACAAGCTGGGGCCCCCAGCCTTTCCTGCTCCAGGGCAGGCACCGCCTTGCATGCCTAGGGTGGGGCTGGGGCCCAGATGCCATAGCACCTCTTAAGGTATCTTCCGGACCCTGCTGTCCCCAGGATGATTTCCAGGCATCAGGCCTCCTTTCCCGCAAAAAAATGTGCTTCGAGGCAAGTGCAAATTGCAGTGAGCAGTATATAGTCCTCATCTGAATACGATTATGCTTATATACTATAAATATTCGTAATTCTCAGCCTTGAGTAGTGCTTCCTTTGGTGTTATATCCTTTAAAAAACCACTCCAGAAGTCAACCATTTAAGGCAGAAAAGTGTTGTGCTTGCTCTGGGCTTCGCCCTTCCTGGTGCCACGACTGCAGAAATGTGGGGAGTGAATGGAGGGGGTGAGAGGGTGGGCAGCAGCTTGGGTCTCAGTTCCAGGATTTTCCTGGGACCCTGGACCAGTCACTGGGCCCGCTCAGCTTGGCCGGTGCTAGGGACTGGGAAATGGCCTGCCCCATCCTCTTCCCTCCCCTCCGTCTTCACACCAGGGGCCTCAGCTGCAAAGCTCGAGCCACAGTTCCGTTGGGCAGAATCGATACTTTCCACGTGACACAAGTCCTCAGCACCTCAGCTGGATCTAACTAGGCAGTTTCATTCACTCCTTCAGTAAACATTCCCCAGGCACCTGTGCCTTGGGGACCCTGGAGTGGCCTCGACACAGTCCGTGACCTCCAACAGCTCAGTTTGGTGGCAGAGACAGAGGGTGATCCTTCACAGTGACAAGTGCCAGGCTGAGCTGAGCTCTGGATGTGTGAGAGTGGAAGGTCCCAGGAGGTTTCCTGGAGGCGGGCATGCTTGAGTTGAGCTGAAGGGCTGGCCACGTTTCCCCAGGGCTTGGAGGCACTGGCCCCTGGCCTGCCTTGCTCCTTGGGCCCTCTGCCCAGGCGTGGGGCAGGCAGCTTGTGCCTCTCAGAAGGCCTGAGTTCTTGGCCTAACTCATGCTTGCTAGCTGGGGTGAGGGTCGTGCCTGGCAAGAGACCCTGTGTCGCTGAGCCTCAGCTGTCCCCTCTATAAAGGTGGGGTATGGTGACACCCTCCTAGGCCTGTGGAGGAGGTATGCCCCTCCCCCATCCTGCTGGCTCTGGGGTGGTGCTGGGCTCCTACATCTGCCCACCTGCTTGCTCCCTGCTCTGTGCTTCTAGCTGACTCTGTCCCCTGACCTGCAATGACCCTGACTGTCCTCACTGCCCCTGCACTCACTGCCCCAAGTCCTGCCAGGGCAAGGAGCAGGAGGCGTCAGCTTAGGCCTGCTGTCCTCTTGCTGTGTCCTCGCTGGGGCCATCTTTCCAAAGGTGAGCTCTGATCTCTCACTTGTGCTCAGGAACCCTTCAAGGCTCCCTGGTGCTCATGGGATCAAAACAAAGCCTCTCAACTAAGCAGGCAAGACTCCACTATGAACCACCCTCCCTCTTGTGTCCCCCTCGCCCCAGTATGAGTGGCCCACTCCTGGCAGATCCACAGATCCCGTGTGTGTGCCTCAGCTCACACCAGGCTGCTAGCCGGGCTGCCCTCTTTTTCTCGGTCCCCTTTGTATCTACGTTCTGCCCCAGCATCAGCTGCTCTGTCCTCTATGAAGCCCCCTTGCTGCCCCAGGCCACATGACCACCTGCCCACATTCCTCCTGCCTGACATCCCTCTGTGGACACTGAACCATGTCCCAGTCCATGCCCCAGCTACCTCTCCAGATGGCGTTTCTGGGACCCGGGGCCAGATCTGCCTCATCTCTGTGTTCCCAGCATGGGCCCCGGCTGGTCCCACAGTAGGTGCTTAGAGAGAGTTGTGATGGGCTCTGGGGGGCAATTTGATTACCTGGCAGGGAAGACCTGGCTCCCCATTGGTCGTCTCGTGGCTGGAAATGTGCCAATGGGAAAATTAAGTCCCACTGATCAGATTTAAGTTCCTCTCTGGTTTATGAATTTTGTTGTATTGTTTTTCAGTCTTCTCCAAGCATCTGCTTCTGTGAAAATTTTCATTATCACTGGCAAAGATTGCTTCTCATCCCTGCTGGCTGCAGGAGATTTCTGATTTCTCTCCCTGTCTGTTTCAAAGCACCTGGGAGCTGAGGTGGGTGACGTCCCTGGGCCAGCGGGCTCTTTTCCACAGACCTCAGGAGTAAGCCGTCCTCTGAGCTGGGCTCGGCAGCGCTCAGCAGGGCTCGCCTCAATGACCAGGGCGGGACAGGCCACAGCCAGTGTCCTGAAGGCTTTGCCTCCACTTCCCTGGGGTACAGGGCTGGTCCAGCCAGGAGAGCTGGCTTTGGGGGCCTGGCCAGCAGCTGTATCATTCTCTTCTCTGTTCTTGAGAGACCCTCAGGTGGTGGCCCCTGGGAGCAGGGGCAGCTGCCTCCTCTAGACTCATTCTCTAAAAGTGGCACTGTCTCTACAGTTTTGGAGGCTGTGTGTTGTCATGATGGCTGTTAGGATGATGATGAGGTGGTAGTAATCAAGGCCGTGCAGGGCCTTGGGGTCAATGAAGAAAGCAGCTGTGGGCTTTGGCAGGTGGAAGTCAGGTTGGGTGTTGGCCCAATTTACCCCTTATCTGCAGAGCTGCACCAGGGTACCCTGCTGGGGGATCTGCGCAGGTGGGCAGGGGATGGCCTTGGGCATGGCTGGCATTAACTATTAGCCCAGGCATTGCTCCCCTGGCCTGGTTCTGGTTTTCCCTGTGTTTTTGAACCTGGCTGGGCTGCTTTCTTCTCTGGTCTTAGCTCACTCCTCATGCAGTAGACGATCAGTTAGCTGCACTTACTGGTGGTAGCTGAATGCTTCCTGGGTTCTAACTCATTTGATTCTCATTTGTATCCTATGAGGTAGATGCTATGGGTTTTTTTTTTTTTTTGGTGGTGGTGGTTGTTTTATTTTGTTTTTTTTTTGGTTGGTTATACATTATATTATATCATTATAATATAGTGTATATGGTCTAAAAATATTAAATGGAAAATTCCAGAAATAAACAATTCGTACGTTTTAAATTGCATGCTGTTCTGAGTCGCAAGATATCTCTGTCATCCCACCCTGGGTTGTGAATCATCTGTTTGTCTGGCGGATCCTTGCTGTTAGTCCTTTGGTAGCGTCTTGGTTATCAGATCGACTGTCGTGATGTCGTGGTGCTTGTGTTCCAGAAACACTTATTTTACTTAATAATGGCCTTGAAGTGCAAGAGGAGTGATGCTGGCAGTTTGGATATGCCGAAGAGAAGCCGTCAAGTGCTTACTTTAAGAGAAGAGGTGAAAATTCTCAATTTAATAAGGAAAGAACAAAAATCACATGCTGAGGTTGTTAAGATCTATGGTAACTTTTATTAGTTTATCGTTATAATTGTTCTATTTTATTACTAGTTATTGTTAATCTCTTACTGTGCCTAATTTATAAATTAAACTTTATCATAGGTATGTGTATATAGGGAAAAACATAGTACATGTAGGGTTCAGTACTATCTGTGGTTTTAGGCATCCACTGGGGGTCTTGGAACGTATCCCCTGCAGATAAGGGGGGCACTGTATTTGAAATCACCATGGTGAGCCCATTTTTGAGGTGGGACTTGCCCAAAGTCACAAGTAACTGAAGATGCAGAACAGGGATTTGAGCCCAGACAGTTCAGCACCAGAACCTGTCCTCTCACCACCAGGCTGTTCCGTGTCTCTAGTGAGGGAAGAGCGCTTCATTTCTCTCTGTTTTAGCCCCCAGAGGGCTGGACAGCAGCCTGCCCCCTTCCCCACTGTGTCGTCCGACGTCCTCTGCACCGATGCGGGCTTCAGTTTCAGAGGGGCTGGGAAGGAGGTACTAAGCACTGGATAAGTGAATGAATGGTGGATGAATGAGGGACGCTTCCTAAGGGGAGGGAGTTAGCATTTTAGAATTGATGCAAGATGTGTTTTGTGCCAGAGGCTTTATTTTCATGTCGTGTATGTAATGCGGGTGCTGTAACTTGCTCCCCCCTACCCTCCTCCCATTTTACTTCTTTATTTTTAAGTTTTATTTATTTATATATATATATATTTATTGCGGTAACATTGGTTTATAACATTATATAAATTTCAGGTGTACATCATTATATTTCGATTTCTGTGTAGATTGTATCATGTTCACCACCCAAAGACTAACTACAGTCCATCACCACACACATGTGCCTAATCCCCCCTTTCGCCCTCCTCCCTCCCCCCTTCCCCTCTGGTACCCACCAATCCAATCTCTGTCTCTATGTGATTGTTTGTTGTTGTTTTTATCTTCTACTTATGAGTGAGATCGTATGGCATTTGACCTTCTCCCTCTGACTTATTTCGCTTAGCATAATGCTCTCAAGGTCCATCCATGTTGTCACAAATGGACAGATTTCATCATTTCTTATGGCTGAATAGTATTCCATCATGTATATATACCACATCTTCTTTATCCATTCATCCGTTGATGGGCACCTAGATTGCTTCAAAGTCTTGGCTATTGTGAATAACGCTGCGGTGAACATAGGGGAGCATGTATCTTTATGCATTCATGTTTTCATGTTCTTCGGATAGATACCTGGCAGTGGAATAACTGGATCATATGGTAGTTTTATGCTTAATTTTTTGAGGAAGCTCCATACTGTTTTCCATAGTGGCTGCACCAGTCTGCACTCCCACCAGCAGTGTATGAAAGTTCCCTTCTCTCCACATCCTCTCCAACACTTGTCATTTCCTGTGTTGTTAATTACAGCCATTCTGATGGGCATGAGGTGATATCTCATTGTAGTTTTGATTTGCATTTCCCTGATAGTTAATGATGTTGAACATCTTTTCATGTGCCTGCTGGCCTTCTGTATATCTTCTTTGGAAAAGTGTCTGTTCAGATCCTTTGTCCATTTTTTAATTGGGTTTTTAGTTTTTTTGTTGTTGAGATGTGTGAGTTCTTTATGTATTTTGGATATTTAACCTCTTATCACATGTATGGTTTGCAAATATCTTCTCCCAGTTGTTAGGTTGTCTTTTTGTTCTGTTGATGGTTTCCTTTGCTGTGCAGAAGCTTTTTAGTTTGATGTAGTCCCATTTGTTTAATTTTTCTGTTCTTTCCCTTGCCTGGTCAGACGTAGCACTTGAAAATATGGTGCTAAGACCGATGTCGAAGAGTGTACTGCTTATGTTTTCTTCTAGAAATTTCATGGTTTCAGGTCTTACATTCAAATCTTTAATCCATTTTGAGTTAATTTTTTTGTGTGGTGTAAGATAATAGTCTACTTTCATTCTTTTGCATGTGTCTGTCCAGTTTTCCCAACACCATTTATTGAAAAGATTTTCCTTTCTTCATTGTATTGTCTTGGCTCCCTTGTCAAAAATTAGCTGTCCGTAGATGTGCAAGTTTATTTCTGGGCTCTTGATTCTGTTCCATTGATCTGTGTGTCTGCTTTTGTGCCAGTACCATGCTGTTTTGGTTACTATAGCTTTGTAGTATATTTTGAAATCAGGGAGTGTGATACCTCCAGCTTTGTTCTTTTTTCTCCGGATTCCGTTGGGTATTTGGGGTCTTCTGTTTATCCATATAAATTTTAGGATTCTTTGTTCTATTTCTGTGAAAAATATTGTTGGGACTTTGATAGGGATTGCATTGAATCTATAGATTCCTTTAGGAAGTATGGACATTTTAACTGTGTTAATTCTTTCAATCCAAGAGCACAGAATATCTTCATTTCTTTGTGTCTTCTTCAATTTCTTTCAATGATGTTTTATAGTTTTCAGTGTCCAGATCTTTCACCTCTTTGGTTAAGTTTATTCCTAGGTATTTGATTCTTTTTGTTGCAATTGTAAATGGGATTGTATTCTTAATTTCTCTTTCTGCTACTTTGTTGTTAGTGTATAGAAATGCAACCAATTTTTGTAAGTTGATTTTGTATCCTGCAACTTTACCATATTCATTTATTATTTCTAAAAGTTTTTTTTTGTGGATTCTTTAGGGTTTTATATATATAAATTCGTGTCATCTGCAATAGTGACAGTTCACTTCTTCGTTTCCAATTTGGATCCCTTTTATTTCTTTTTCTTGCCTGATTGCTCTAGCCAGGACTTCCAATACTATGTTAAATAGGAGTGGTGAAAGTGGGCATACTTGTCTGGTTCCTGTTCTTAGAGGGACAGCTTTCAATTTTTCACAATTCAGAATGATATTAGCTGTGGGTTTGTCATATATGGCCTTTATTATGTTGAGGTACTTTCCTTCTATACCCATTTTCTTCAGAGTTTTTATCATACATGGATGTTGTATCTTGTTGAATTCTTCCTCTGCATCTATTGAAATGATCGTGTGATTTTTATTCTTCATTTTATTAATGTGGTGTATTGCATTGATTGATTTGTGGATGTTGAACCATCCCTGCATCCCTGGAATGAATCCCACTTGACCATGGTGTATGAACTTTTTAATGTATTGTTGTATTCAATTTGCTAGTATTTTGTTGAGGATTTTTGCATTGATGTTCATCAGTGATATTGGCCTGTAATTTTCTTTTTTTGTGTTGTCCTTGTCTGGTTTTGGTATCAGGGTAATGCTGGCTTTGTAGAATGAGTTGGGAAGCTTCCCTTCCTCTTCAATTTTTTGGAAGAGTTTGAGAAGCATAGGTATTAGGTCTTCTTTGAATTCGGTCTTCTTTGAATGTTTGGTGGAATTCACCAGGGAAGCTGTCTAGTCCTGGACTTTTATTTTTTGGGAGGTTTTTGATTACTGTTTTGATCTCTTTACTGGTGATTGGTTTATTCAAATTCTCTATTTCTTCTTGATTCAGTTTTGGAACATTGTATGAGTCTCAGAATTTATCCATTACTTCTAGATTATCCAATTTGTTGTATATAGCTTTTTTGGTATGTGTGTGAGGAAGATTAGCCCTGAGCTAACATCTGTTGCCAATCTCTTCTTTTTGCTGAGGAAGATTGGCCCTGGGCTAACATCTGTGCCCATCTTCCTTTACTCTATATGTGGGATGCCTGCCACAGCATGGCTTGGTAAGCGGTGCACAGGTCCACACCTGGGATCCGAACCTGTGAACCCTTGGTCACTGAAGCAGAGAGTGCGACCTTAACCACTACGCTACCAGGCCAGCCCTGTGTATAGCTTTTTGTAGTATTCTCTTGTAATCTTTTGTATTTCTGAGGTGTCTGTTGCAATTTCTCCTCTTTCATTTATGATTTTATTCATTTGAGCCTTCTCTCTTGTTTTCTTGGTGAGTCTAGCTAAAGGTTTGTCAATTTTGTTTATCTTTTCAAAGAACCAGCTCTTGGTTTCATTGTTTTTTTTAGTCTCTATTTCATTTATTTCTGCTCTGATTTTTATTATTTCCCTTCTTCTACTGATTTGGGGCTTTGTTTATTCTTCTTTTTCCATTTCCTTTAGGTGCCCTGTTAGATTGTTTGAGATTTTTCTTGTTTGTTGAGGTAGGCCTGTATTACTATAAACTTCCCTCTTAGAACCGCTTTTGCTGTATCCCATAAATTCTGGCATGTTGTATTTTCATTTTCATTTGTCTCCAGGTATTTTTTGATTTCTCCTTTGATTTCTTCATTGACCCAATCGTTGTTCAGTAGTATTTTGCTTAATCTTCACTTATTTGTGGCTTTTGTAATTTTCTTCCTGTAGTTGATTTCTAGTTTCATACTGTTGTGGTAGGAAAAGTTGCTTGGTATTATTTCAGTCTTCTTAAATTTATTGAGACTTGTTTTGTGGCCTAATATGTGATCAATCCTGGAGAATGTTCCACGTGCATTTGAAAAGAATGTGTTTTCTGTGGTTTTTGGATGGAATGTTCTGTATATATCTACTAAGTCCATCTGGTCTAGAGTGTCATTTAAAGCCAATGTTTCCTTATTGGTCTTCTGTATGGATGAGCTATCCATTGGTGTAAGTGAAGTGTTAAAGTCCCCTCCTATTATTGTGTTACTGTCTATTTCTCCTTTCATGTCTGTTAATAGTTGCTTTATATATTTACGTGCCCCTATGTTGGGTGCATAGATATTTATATTATATCTATAGCCTCTTGTTGGATTGTGTTATGGCCTCTTGTTGGATTGTTTCCTTGATCACTATGTAGTGCCCTTCTTTGTCTCTTGTTACGGTTTTTGTTTTAAAGTCTATTTTGTCTGATATAAATATTGCTACTCCAGCTTTCTTTTCATTTCCATTTTCGTGGAGTATCTTTTTCCATCCCTTCACTTTCAGTTTATGAGTGTCTTTAGGTCTGAAGTGTGTCTCTTGTATGCAGCATATATATGGGTCTTGTTTTTTATCCAATCAGCCATGCTATGCGTTTTGATTCAAGCATTTAAAGTAGCTATTGATAAATATGTACTTATTGCTATTTTGTTTCTTTTTTTCTGGTGTTTTAGTAGTTCTTCTCTGCTCCTTGCTATTTCTCTTGCTCTCTTCCCTTGTGGTTTGATGGCTTTCTTTAGTATTATGTTTGGGTTCCTTTCTCTTAGTTTTTTTGTGTTTTATTATAGGTTTCTGGTTTGTGATTACCATGAGGTTCATATATATAATAACCTACATATATAGCAATCTATATTAATTTGATGGTCTCTTTAGTTTGACCTCTTTCTAAAAGCTCTGCTCTTTTACTCCTCCATATTTTATGTTTTTGATATCATATCTAACCTCTTTTTTCTGTGTTTATATCTGTTACCCTCTTATCATGGAAATAGGTAATTTTTTCCTATTTGTGGTCTTCTCTTTACCCCTTAATTAAGTCCATGTAGCATTTCTTGTAGGACTGGTTTCATGGTGATAAACTCTAATGTTTTCTTGTCTGGGAAACTCCTTATCTCTCCTTCCATTCTGAATGATAACCTTGCTGGGTAGAGTATTCTTGGGTGTAGAGTTTTTCCTTTTAGCACTTTAAATGTATTGTGCCACTCTCTTCTAGTCTGTAAGGTTTCTGCTGAGATGTCAGCTGATAGCTTTATGGGATTTCCTTTGTATGTAACTTGTTGCCTTTCTCTTGTGGCTTTTAGGATTCTCTCTCTCTTTTTTTTGGTGAGTAGGACCAGCCCTGAGCTAACATCCATTACCAATCCTCCTCTTTTTGCTGAGGAAGACTGGCTAACATCCATGTAACATCCATGCCCACCTTCCTCTACTTTATGTGGGATGCCGCCATGGCATGGCTGACAAGCAGCGCTTCCGCTGGCGCCTGGGGTCCGAACTTGCGAACCCTGGGCTGCCAAAGTGTGACCTAAATCGCTGTGCCACTGGGCCGGCCCCTAGGATTCTCTCTTTATCTTTAATTCTGGACATTTTTATTATGATGTGTCTTGGTGTGGGCCTTTTTGGGTTTATCTTTTTTGATGCTCTCTGTGCTTCCTGTACCTGGGTGTCTGTTTCCTTTCTTAGGTTAGGGAAATTTTCAGCTATTATTTCTTCAGATAGATTGTCTGCCCCTTTGTCTTTCTCCTCTCCTTCTGGGACACCAGATGTTGTGACACTATGACACTATGACACCGATGTTAGTATGATTGATGTTGTCCCAGAGGTCCCTTAGACTGTCCTTGTTCTTTTTAATTCTTTTTTATTTTAGCTGTTCAGCTTTGTGATTTTCTCTAGTCTTTTGTCCAGCTCACTCTTCCGTTCTTCTGTATCATCTACTCTGGTTTTGAGTCCCTCTAGTGAATTTTTCATTTCCAGTACTGTATTTTTCATTTCTGATTTTTTTTAATATTTTCCAATTCTTTGTTGATGTTCTCACTAAGTTCATCCATTCTTCTCCCAAGGTCAGTGAGCATCCTTGTGACTTTATGTTTGAATGCTTTGTCAGGTAGATTGCTCATTTCTATTTCATTTAGTTCTTTTTCTGGGGTTTTGTCCTGTTCCCTTACTTGGAACTTATTCCTTTGCCTCCTCACTTTGCCTCTTTCTTTGTGCTTTTATCTATGTATTAGGTAGATCAGCAATGTCTCCTGATCTTGGAGAGGTGGCCTTATGTAAGAGATGTCTTATGAGGCCCAACCTGTGTGCTTCCCTCTTGTCACCAGTTCCACATGTTTCAGGAGTGACCCCTGTGTGGGCTACATGTATCCTTCTGTTATGGCAGGGTTGCTGTTGCTGCAGGTGCCCTGGGAGGCTGGGCTGTCCCCCTGGCCAGCTGGTTGTATTGCTCAGCTGCGTGTGGCTGCTATGGACTCTTCAGTCACTTTACCAGGTGTTGCAGTTGGCTGCAAGGTCTAATAGCACATTCCTGGTGCAGTTTTTCTGTTAAGTGAGTAGGCCTCCAGCATGGCTGGTTGCTAGGCTCAGGCGCTCGCAATTGCTGTAGGCCTCTGGCCTGCAAGGCTGTTGTCAGCTCTCAGTAGTGCAGCTGGGTGGGGCCGGCCCTAGGCATGGGAGCACCCAATTGCTTCAGGCTTTGGAAGTTGGGGCTGGTCCTCTATGTGGCTGTTTGAGAAGCATAAGTCTGCTGCAGCTGACAAACCCCACTGCCCACAGGGCCGCACACCCTGTCAACATAGTCCTTCCCTCTGTGCACACCCTGGCCCCCTGAAGTGGACCCAGTTGCCCCACTACAGAGGCCCCACACACTCCACCAGCTCCTCATGCACCCCCTGCCCCACAGAGGTGGACCCATTCGCCCAGCTGCAGAGGATCCAGGCACTCTGCCTATGTGAGCCCACCAGTTGCCTGAGGGCTTGCTGTTGGGTGGGGCCAGTCCCTAGGGCAGGCTGCCTGCCCTGGCTGAGCTGCATTAAATTGATGCTCTAGTGGGTGGGGCGGACCCTGGGTTAGCAGGACAGTGGAAGAACTCCAATGGTGTCTGCCAGCATCTGTGGCAGTACTCCAGTACTAGGTCACAATAATGACTGCCGCCAATGTCTCAGTGCCTGGAGAGGTCTCACCTCTCACAGAGATGCACCCAGAGCCTATCAGGTGAATCTCTTTTCACCAAAGGACTGTGTACCTTTCTTTCTGGTGATTTTAGGTTGCTTTCTAAAATGGGTGAATTTCTGCATGGGCCTTTTAAGAGCTGGCTTTTTTCCCCTTATGTCTGATAGTTTTTCTAGGGTTGTTCCCTGTTGTTAGTAGCCAGCAAAGCCAGATATTATGACACTCATCTCGGTTGTGCTGGGACCAAAAGATGCTTATGGCAGTAACGTTCCCCTGCTCAGATCCCCTACTCCTCCAGGGAAGGCTGCATACCTTTGGATTACTCCTGGGCAGCTGTGAAGCACTGTGGCTTGCGAAGGTGGTTTCTTTTTCTCTCCAGAAAGGAATTTCTACCTCTTCCACCTCAGTTAGGACTGTCCCTTGTTGCAGGGTTCTTTTTGTCCAGTTTTCAGTTCTCTCTCAGGGGTAATTGTTGCAAGAGTAGCTGTAAATTTGTTGTGCCCATGGGAGGAGGTGAGTTCAGAGTCTGCCTATGCCACCTTCTTGACATGAGCCCCTCCTCCCATTTTAAAAAATAGGACACTGACATTCTGACAAGTGACCAGCCCAGGCTCCTGGACAATATGACAGGACAGAGCTTGGGCTTTGTGACTGCTGCCTCCTGGGAGGAGTATCAGTGGGCTGGGTGAACAGAAGTTCATTTGTAAGAGATGCATCAGGAATTTGTGGGGCTACTTCTCCCCACTGTTCTATTCACAGTTGACTGTGGGTTTGGACCAGTGAGCGTGGACAACAGCTTACTTGGACTTCTCCGTGCAGGGGCCACGGAAAGGATGTGAGGAACACAGCATCTCCACCTGCCACCACCACCTCCTCACTTGGCCCAGCTCCCCTCCTGCCCTCCCCCAGATGCCTGTGATGAGCGCTGTGGGGGGCAGTGTACAGAGGAGTGAGGGAAGCATGAGGTGGCCGCACCTCACTGGTCATCTCCCTGGGCTTGGCTGAAAGGCATGCTGGGGGCTTGATGGCAGCCATGGGGGGCAGGCAGCTAGGCTGGGCAGAGTGAGGGGATGGCTGAGCTGCGGAGAGTGGCCCCTGAAGAGGGATTGGCAGCCCAAACACCTCATTTATGGGACATAGTGCAGGTGGGCCCAAGGGTCTCATCGGAGGGTGGGTGCGGCTCTCCCATGGAATTAGGGAAGGCGGCAGATGGACTGGGGGCTCCTCTGAGTCAGTAGAGCCCAGAAGCTGGGGCATCAGTGGTGGCATCCTTCCCTTGAGAGTAGGCCATCCTTACCCACTCAGTCCTGGTCACCACCAGGTGAGGGCCAGGCAGTGGCACAGAGGGCTGGATCCACTCACGCCTGACCTGCCCAGGTTGTTGGAGGGGGACTGAGGTGTGTATGGGTGTCCCTGTGGGTGCTCACTCTAGAGACGGGCCCCCAGGGTGGTGACGACCCCTGCCCTAAGGTCTTCCTGGTGAGAGCACCGTCTTGGGCCACCCCAGTGATGGCAGGTGGACAGGATCAGCATTATGCTCATCCAGCATTGTCCTGTTGTTGCCTGCTCCCCTGAGGCATCTGGGAGTCTAGTCCTATGCTGGGTGCTAGGGACAGAGAGGTCCTGAGGGGGCTCAACCCAGGGGGTGACAGAGACCCATGAGCAAACACTGACACTGTTTGAGCTGCAATCGTATATAAGGCAGGGGCAGCAGAGGCAGGGCCCATGTTGTCCTGGGCAGGTGAAGAAGGCCTCTGGAGAGGAGGAGGCACTTGCACTGGGTCTGGAATGATGAGGGGACAGTGGTGTGCAGAGAGTTGACGCTGAGCCTCCAGGACCCCTGTTTGCACTCAGAGCCCGGAGGTTGCTCCTGGAAGCCTGCTGGCAGACCACGCTGCAGGATTAGTGTGAGGTCTCAGAGCTGGAGCTGGCAGGGTGGGCTCTTTCTGTGCCCTTCTCCTGGAAGGGCTGCTGGCCGAGAGGGGACACTTGCTCCTGCTCCACTAACCCCCTGGGGTGGGAGGAACTGGAGAGCTCAGGGCCCAGCAGGCAGGCATCCATGGGTGCCTCCAAGCCCAGGGTGGACACCAGGAGCCAAGGCACAGACATGGAGCTCTGTCCCTTTGGGGCAGTCAGTCCTACCAGGGAGAGAGGGCAAAGGATGGTCGGGGGAGAGTGAGGTTCACACATGCACACACACACGTGCACACACACACTCAGCGAGAGAGCTGAGACTCAGAAAGTGAGAAGTAACAACAGAGAGGAGAGCCAGCCAGAGAAAGCTCAAGACAGTCAGACGTAGGTTGGGATGGAAAGGGAGAACTAGAAGTTCTCCATCTGAGAGGCCAGCAGGCCTGGGAAGGGGCAGCCAGGCCAGCCTGGGGCCTGGTGTCTGAATGACCTTGGTTTTCGGGAGACAAATGCAGGTGGAGGGAGGGGAGGGCAGACCTGGGCTGCGGGGAGGGCTGAGGTCAGGCTCTGCGGTCTGGCCTGTCCATGTACATGTAGCTTTGCTCTCTGGTTTGTTTAGCTCATTTAATCCTTGTGACAGCCCTCGATGTGGGGACTGATGACATGGGGATGTAGCCCATTTGCGGGTGAGGGACTGAGACTCAGCGAGGTTAAGTGACTTGCCTGAGGGTACACAGCGGTAGCAGTGGCCTGGCTGCCTCCTGGCTGCCTAAGCCTGTGGGCCTAACTTGGAGGTCAGAGGCAGCTTGGGGTTTGAACCCAGGCTCCTGTGACCTTAGGTACCACTCTAATTTCAGGCGTCTGCTCCTGTGCCTCCTGTATGGAGTAGGGTGGCAGTGCCCACTTCCCAGGGAGGCATGGGGTTCAGTGATTAGGGGGGCGGGCCCGCATGGCGCCTCGTGGCTGTCTGTGGAAGGGGATCCCTTCCTCCCCTCCCACAGTCTGCAGAAACAGAGGGGCTGTGTCCTCGCCCCACCCCAAGCGCTGCCACAACCTTCTCTCCTTTCCCTCTTGCTCTAAACAGCCATAGCACCTTCTTGGGTACCCTGGGGATTCATCTTTGGCCCTAGCCTGACCTTGATATGGCCACACAGGGGTGCCCCAGGTCCCTTAGTCCACGTTCTGGGACAGCTGAGCCCCTGGAGAGCTCCCTGTGGGGCCCGGCTCTTCATCACTGTCCTCTCTGAGCCAGTCTGCCTCATGGGCTCAGGACCCAAAGTTGTCTTGCCTCCAGGTCCCGCGGAACCAGCTGTTCTCAGATCTGGCTGCTTGTCATTCCCTTGCCGTGCCAGCTCCAGGACAGCTGTGTTCTTTCTCCCAGGTTCTCACTGCCCTTTTCTCGCCTCTAAACAACCCCTCCTTCTTGGGCAGAATTAGATGACATGAGTTTCCCAGGGTCTCCCAGCTCATCCATGCAGGGATGAGATTCTGGGCCAAGCCTAGGAGGCCCCAAAGCCCTAGATCTTTTTTCTCATTATGCTGCCCAAGTCAGGCCCTGCTCTTGGACTGGCAGAATGTTCTGTTTCCTCATTCCTGATGTGAGTCCCATTCCATGGATTCTCTGGGTAACTCGTTTGCCTTGATGCACTGATATTTCAAATGGTTTCCTTAGCACGTGTGCATCTGCACTTTCACTTACTCATTCCTTCACCTGACATCCTCTGGTCATCTCTGTATCAGGCCCTATGCCTGGAGATACAGAAAGTCATGAAACTCAGTCCCTTTTCTTGGGACCTTAGGGATTAAGCATGAAGTGATACATGCTCGACAGAAGTGTGCTAGGATAAATTCCCCCAGACCTGCACGAAAAGGAATGATTAATTTTGCTGGGCAAAGGGAAGTCAAGGAAAGCTCCACAGAGAAAGAAGCATGTGGGATGGGTCTTGAGGGATGAGTAGGAGTTTGAAAGGCATAGTAGAGGAGGAAGGGCATTTCAAGAAAAGGGAATGAGCAGGTGCAGAGTCAGAGATTAGTGCAGTCATGGTGACGTGAACAGAGAGCATGGGGCATGTGAAGGTTGGAAAATAGACTGCCATGCTGGTGTGTGGAGTTAGGGAGTGGTGGGCAAATCTCACAAGCTGGACTTTGACTCCTAGGCAGTGGGGAGCATGGCAGGTGTTTTGGGAGCGTGCTTGGTGCTGAACTTTGGTCTGTAGAGTAGGTTGGAAAAAGGAGAGCTGGGAGGCAGGGAGAACTTTAGGCTGATAGAGGATGTGGGCAGACATAGTGGGTGACATTCAGAGGCAGGGTGGAGGAGCCCAGGAAGAGACATCTGGGCTCAGGGCGCTGAGAGTCTGCAGGAGGCCCCCGGGTGCTCGGCTGCTTTCGAGGTTCTCTGTGTCTCCCAGGACTCATCCTGATTTAACTTGCACAGTGTAGGCTTCTGTGTGAATCCCAGCCTGGGTGCCTGGTGTTCCATTGGTGGAGCAGTAAAAGGCATTAATGAGGAGCTGGAGAGCTATAAATAAGCCAGCATGATCCCACCCAGTGTTCGCTGGGTTTCCAATCTGCGGAAGCAGGGAATCAGTTTGGATTCATTAATTGGTGTAAGGATGAGGCCCCAGAGATGGGCATGGTGCTGCCAGCTCTTCCCCATCCTCCTGGTTGGCTCTGTGCATCCTGCTGCACCAGCTGCCAACCTGCCCCGGGCTACAGCCCATCATCCAGTGGGACCCTTTGGCCCTGCTCCTGTGGGCCCCCCTGGGCTGGGCTGAGTGTGAGGGCAGAGGGGCATGGGAGCTCCCAGCCTGGAGGTGCTCTAGGAGACACGCCCACCCAGGCACTGCTGCCCAGGCCAGGCTTTGGGCCTAGCCAACTTTCTGCCCCACTGTCCCCTTGGCACCCTCCAAGCTCTCGGTGAAACCTTTCTTAGAGTGGAGGGTTTGCTTTAAGAAATTCCTCTTCTCCGAATCGTGGGGTGTAGCTTCGCTCATCTGGGACATGAGCATTGTGGGAGCATGGAAAGTTTGAAAACTCTGTGTCTTGCCCATGAAATGCGGACACCAATAGTGCTTATCTTGTGGAGTTGTGAGGAGTATTAAATGGCTTATTGCTCTGCTGTGCCATGCTGGGCGCTGGGCCAGGTGCTGGGAGGATAGGCAATATGCAGGTGCTTCTGCTCATGGGCTTGTGATTCAGGGAATGAGATCACCCTGCAGTGGCCACACAAAATAGTCCACAATTGCAAATGTTGGTGGGTGGTATGCAGACAAGAGTACGGTGGGGGAAGATTGGGGTCATGGAAGGTTCTCTTGAGGGAGTGATGGTTACCTACAAAAATATGGAATGAGGAGAGTTAGCCAGGCAGTTGCCGGAGGAACATTACAGGCAGAGGGGAAGTATGTGAGGAGACCAGAAGTGGGCGAGAGCTTGGGGTCTCTGAGTTACTGTGCAACCACTGGCTACCTGCAACGCAGGGCATGGGCGTGGATTATACAAGGCATGTGGGCCTTACTGGGGGTTTGGATTTTATTTTAAGGACAGTGGGAAGCTAATGTGGGTTTTATGCAGCGACAGTATAGTCTGGTTGGTGTTTCATGGAGGCCACTTCACTGGGGTGTGTAGAACAGGTAGCATGTAGATTGGGGGCAGGTTGGATGTATGTGGGTCCAGTGGGGAGGCAATAGTGGTTTAGATCAGGGTGATGGCAGTAGAGATGGAGGAAAGTTGACAGATCCAAGATATAGTTTGGAAATAAAACATCCAGCACTGATGATGGCTTGGGTGTAGAGGGTCAGGGAGAGAGAAGGGTCAGGAACAGGGGTGGATAGGGCCTCCCCTTTACTGAGATGGAGAGACCAGGAGGGACAGGATCACATCCCAGGGAGCTCAGTGTTGATGCATCAAGTTTGAGTTGCCAAAGGACTCACCAAGAGAGACCCCTGGCTGGCGGTAAGGGGCCTAGGATAGGGTTGTGGGCAGGAGCAATAATCATCAACAGGGCTGGTTATTTTACTTTTAAAGTGACAGGTCAAATATACAAGGAAGGTTGATAATTCTGCAGAGAGAGGACATAAGTGATGGGTCCGGGTCTGGGAGAAGGCAAGAGGTGGGAGCATCCAGAGCTCATGAGCAGAGGCCAGCCTAAGATGGGAGAAGCTTTCTTCTTCAACTTTCATGGGCAACTTTCGCACAAATGCAGATAGGTGTGCAGATCTTGTGGCAAGAAGTGGAGCGAGTTCCTTATGATGGTGGCTTCTATGTTTATGAAGAGTGAAGCAAGGTCATTAGTTGAACTTGGAGGAGAAGCCTGGGTGGTTTGAGGAGAACGGGCAAGGGAGATGGTGGAGAGGGTGTAAGGTGAATGGCAGGGAGAACCCTGTTGAGGTTGGTGACGCAACTTGGCCAGGGTCACCATGTTGCACTCTGTGTGGCTGTCTCTGACTCTCCGCTGTTTGCTCACTCTTTGCTGTTGCATGAAGTGGTTGACCCTGGGTTGGACTTTCACCAGCTGTGCTGCATAGAGAGAGATGGGAGTCAGGGGCTGAGGGAGTCTGCAGTAGAGTGACTGTCATGTCAGATGGGTGGACGGGAAACTAAACTAGACCAGATGGATGGGGGGAGTGCGTCAGGAGGAAGTGGTGGGAGAGTTACTTAAGCAAAAGGTCTGCAAACAGGATGCTTGTCCAGTCTGTCCTGTGCTCGGGAGGGAGGCAAGGCCCTAGTGACCCTCCTCTTTGGGGTGCCTTTTGATGGTGGGCGGCGAGGGAGGGGCCAAGGTGCTCCAGGGCCAGAGCTCCAGCACGCGCCTTTGTATGGCCCTGCCACCCATTTCCTCCATTTTGTGGTTTGTTTACCTTTTAAATGTCTTAATAAAACATGAAGAAATGTTTATTCTCCATAGATCAATAATTTACTCTGAGTTATGACAATACTAAATTTGGTCAATTATTCATTGACTATAAAGTATTTATAAATGCTACCTTAATTTAAAGCATTAGCCATTAGAATTCAAATATTAATAAAGCCAGTACCCACTTAAAGGAGTAAAGGAAGGGCACAGATAACGAGGATGGCTCAGGGGAGGGTGAGTGTTCCTGGTTGTTAAGATTACTGGAGTAATGAGGTGGCACTGGGAGCCCTGCTTGTGGGGGAGGTAGAGGTGCTAGAATGCCTGCGGCTGGTCTGCTAGCCCCGCCGGAGAGAGGTCATTCCTCTGGGAGGGCAGGGCTGAGCCTGGGGCTGCCCAGGGCCTGGCTCTCCCTTCTGCTGCCTGCTGAGACCTGCGGAGCCTTGCCAGGCTTCTCGGAGGTGAGGGCACCTCCACCAGGCTGCTTCGACTCAGGTGGAGTGCCCTCTCTTGCCTTGTCCATCTGGAAAAGTCCTGTCATTCTTTAAGGGGCTACCTAGAGGCCAGTTAGCACGTGAAGTTGAGGAGACTTGTGGCCTCAGAGTAGCAGGGGCCACACAGGCAGATCTTGCCCATTCGGGGACCACGCCTGGTCTTCCAGGAGGAGCAGGTGTGGATGTGCCTGGGGATGATGCAGTCAGGGCACCTGGTGGAGAGGAGGGCTGGGATGGCTGTGGCCAGCATCATTACCAGGTGGTGGCATGAGGAATCATGAGTCTCTTCCAGCACAAGCCTTCTGGGGTATTGCTTGCCGCAGTCTTGGCCTGAGAATTTTCTAGGAATCCGCATGGGGATGGAGAAGACTGGGCGTGGATCAGTAGTGACCTCAGTGTCTGGGGGCACCTCTCTTATCTCCAGCAACCACCTGCAGGCACCGAGCGACTTGATGAGCCAAGGATTTGCCTTCAGCAGAGGGAGGCCTTGTTCCTGCTTCCTGGCTCCTTCCCTGGAACCTGTGCTATGTGGAGCTGCCCCAGGAGTTTCCATCCAGGGAAGGGTTGGGTAGAGTCAGCCACGGAATCCTGGGCTCTGTCCACTGCTGGCCACCATCTTTTCCTGGGACTGACTAGAGAGGTACCTAGTGGTCTGGTTCTGGTGCTCTCTTTGCCATTTGCTCTCTGGCGGTGTGGCCCTGGCCAAGCGTCCAGTCCTCTCTGTGCCTCAGTTTTCTCACCAGGGGATCAGAAGCTCACCTGGGGTAAGAGTTATGGGCATCCCGTCTGTCCTGTGATGTGGCCAGGGCTGTGCCCGGCACGTCCTACCTTGAGAGTCCTGTGTCTGGAGAAGCTAGATCATCAGGACGCTGACGTCTCCGGGGAAGCTGGCGGCAGTGTGACTGTGGGCTGTCTGGGAACACTGGCTGAGCCCCATGCATCCTCTCATCTGGGCCCAACCCTGAGATCTGAGCAGCCTCTTTCTTCCCAATTCCTGGGAAGCCGTTGAGTGGCCCAGAGACCTTCACAGCCACCCTGTGCTCTTCTAGGACACCAGGCTCGGGTGAGGGGGCCAAAGCTGCTCATTGCATTCATCTCTACTTCTTGCTTGCCCAGCTGATGAGCCATTCTCAGGGAGCCCTTATCAATCCGTCAAGCCTGCATTGTTATAATCAAGAGAGAGATCAGCTTTATGACCATATGATATTGGACGCAAAGAATTACAACAAACCCTGTTATCATCTAGTGAGCTGCAGAAACACCTCTGAGCTGGAGAGGCGAGAACAGGGGTGACTTCTACATTCCTCCTATGCATCAGGCAGTGCGAATGGCTCTTCACATACAGAGACTTTTCACGGAATGGGCACAACAGCCCTGTGAAGTGGGTGCCATCAACTTTGTCTGACAGGAAAAAACACAGAGGTCCAGAGAGGGCCAGCCCCTGGGCCAGGATCCCACAGCGTGCAGTGACGGGCCCCTGATTCAGACCCAGAGTGTAGGACCCTGGTGCTGGGGTTCAGGATCTCTCTCCACAACTGGGGCACGAGTTGTGTAATGTCCCGTCCCGGGAATGAGCACACAACCTTGATTAAGCTAATAGATGATTTGGCTTTGATCTGATGTAGTTTGATCCTATTATTTTTATGTTAGGAGCATGTAAATAACTGTCATTTCCACAGTGCCCCAATTAGCAGGCCATTCACAGCAGACTGGAAATCGACAGGCCTCTCCATTAGCGCCCGGGAGAGGCTTCCAGCCTTAATTACCGCCCTGTTCACTGAGGCTGGCAGCTTGATGAGCTTGTGTGGCGCTGCAGGTGGCCATCTGAGGCATGGGTCAGGGGTGCCCCCCTCCATGGGAAGAGCTGTCAGCAGTGGGGGTGAGCTCGCTCTTGGTTGTAACTACTGTTTCTTGGGATCTGGGGCATGACTTGGGTGGAGACATGGGTGGGGATGCCCAAGGAGAGGGGCAGGACACTGACATCTATGCATCTTTCTTGTGCACAGCAGCATGGGGCTGGCACTTGTGGTCTGTGTTCTAAGTCAGTGCTCCCACAGCTCTGCTGGGTACAGATTCTTTTCCCCATGTACTAGGAAATGGAAGCTCAGCAAGGGGACATGCCCACCGTCACACGGGGCTGATCGGAGGAGCCCACACCTGAACTTGGGTCTGTGAGAGTCTAGTGCTCCTACCTCTGCCCCCAGCAAGCCAAGGCCCCGCCAAGAAGCTGGTGCTAGGGCTGCCAGCAGGGCTGGGGCAGAGTGACCGGTCAGGCTCCTGTCTGTTCCCTGAGCACGTTCCTGCTGCCCGGCCCCTGTGTCTGTCACCCTGTATCCCGCTCTCATGCTACTCTCCCCTGTGTCTGCTGGTCTAAATCCTTCTCTTCCTTTGAGGCCCTGACCCCAACCCCATATGAATCCACCCTCCTCTGGGAGCTTCCTCTCTTCTTCCTCACAGGCTGAATTCTGCCTCCTTGGTAGGTCCTAAGCTCCTCAAGGATGGGGCCCGTGGTCATCCTGCTTTTTGCCCCCGCCCCTGCCCCTGTGCTCAGTGCAGGGGTTTGCACATAGGGGGTGTGTGTGTGTATGAAACACGCAGGAGGGAAGGCACCAGCTTGCGGGGAGCGGTGGGACGTGTGCCCAGATGGGGAAACAGGCTCAGAGAGGTCCAGCGACTTTAGAACCTGGCTTTTGTGGAGTGGGGACAGGGATTGCCATCAGATGTCAGGTGATGACCTGGGAGGGAGCCGGGCGGGGTGGGTGACAGAGAGCCTAGACCCAACGATGGCCACAATGAGAGCTCTCCCGGGTGTCCTGGGCAGGGATGGAGGGCTGTGGCTCCTGGATGGCTTTATGCCCTGTGATGTACGGTGTATTTCATAAGATTACTTCTTAAAGTTACAAATGCAGTGTATTGGCATTAAAGAGAGTATGGACAAGAGAAGAAAGAGAAATCCCTTCATTCCGGAACCTTGCCTCTTAGTGCTGTGTTTTGCCTTTTTCTTAAACATGCTTTCTACCGAGTTGTAATCCTGGTGAGCGTGTAATTCTGTGTCCTGGTTTTGTCACTCAGCCACCCCTCAGGAGCGTTTTTAGACTGGATGGCGTCTCAGCACAGCCTGTCCCTTATTGGTTGTGTGGCTTCGCTACTCGTTATCTGGAAAATGGATGCGATGACACCTACTCTCCATGGATGTCATGAGAGTAATGTGAATTCATATATATAAAGTACTTGCCAGAGTGTTCGGCACAGAGAAAATTCTCACAAAATAGTCCCTCCTCCTACATAGCTTCATACTTTTCCATTATTGGAGAATTACTCTCCTTTTCTACAGAAATTATTTGTTCATGACACAAAATTTTGGCAAAATATAGAAAAGAAGGAAAACCACTTCCAGGCCTCTTCTAAAACGCAGTCACTTTTAGCATTTTGCGATATATCCTTCTGGTCTTTCTCTCATGCATTTGAGTTTTATTTAATTGATATCATAAAATACATACAATTTTGTATTATTTTCACATAACTTTCTTATGAAAAGCATGTTCCCATGTTAATGTAGTGTCTTCATAAATGCGTATGGTTTCACCAAATGGAGCACTTTTATAACCACTCACCTTTTTGCACGTTTTAGATCATTAGCAGTATTTTAAGAGGATTTTGGGATGTTTTTGGATCTAAAGCCATTCCCATAGTTTGGATAGGTGCCCACAGGGGAATTATTGATGGAGGCTGTTTGAGCGAGCCTGCAGGCACGGGGAGCCTGTGAGATGCCCTAAGGAATTTGACTCCATCCCCAAGGCTCTTGGGAGCCACCCAAGAGCTTTAAACAGCAGCATGACTGGATGGGATGTGTGGGTAGCAGAGAACTCGCTGGCTGTGTGAAGTCTGGATGGGAGGAGCTGGAGCACTTGGGCGGCTGCTTGATTCCCGAGAGAGGCTGGGAGAATCTCTGGTTTAACCACCCCCACCCCTGCCTCGTGTTTAGAGGCTGAGCCTGCAGCAGGGAGAACTGTGGGCATTTGTTATCATCCTGCCGATGCTTGTGAATGTGAAAGGCGAGCTTCCTCGCACGGGGAGCAGCTGGCCTTTGGTGTTTGACCTGGTGGCTGGGTCTTCCTCTTCCTACACCTTCCCCGCACCCCAGGCCTTGCTCCTTGGGGTTGCTTCCCCTGCTCTCGTCTCCTCCTCTCACCCTCGTCTGAGGCATTACATAAACCCAAGGGCTCTCAACCGAAAGAATTGCCTTGTCAAAGTTGTTCAAAAGTCTGCCGTCTGTGGCAGATGGCCTGCTGACATTCACAGGCTGTGTTTTGAAACTGCATCTGCTTTCCCACGTTCCTGCCGTCACATAAAACATTATTAATAAATGTTTGCTTCAAAACTGGTGCAGTGGGTTGCAGTGTTGGGAGGTGCATCTTTCTATTAATTGGTCTGATGTTCCAAAAAGGCTTAAGTGTGTGAGCAAAAGGGGCGCCCCTTGTGGTTACTGGAAGACTCCAAAGGGCGAGCCCTGAGTGTGGCACCCTAGAAATGGCTGCTGGCGCCTCTTCCCGTTCCTCCTCCGCCGTGGCTGTGGGAGCATCTTCCTTTGTTATTGTCAAGTGGTTTTTGAATAATCCTGGGCTTCTGGAATCAACTGCTTCATCTGGGGTTTGACCCAGTATTTTTATGATTTGAATCAAGTGGACTTGGCCAGAAGACCTCGGGTTGCTGTCTTTTATTTTTTTGCCTACAACCGGGGTCCTCTGGGGTGAGTGTCTCCCTGACTTTCTGATGTAATTCATTTCCTTCTGTCCTAATCAGTTCAGTTCAGCCAACACTTGTAGAGCACACAGTATATTCCTGGCCTGTGGCTTGGCTTTGGGAATACACAGATCAACAAAATGAATTCTTGGCTTTTAAGGGGCCCACAGCCCACGTGGGAAACAGGATGGCTAATTTAGCAGTGCTGATCCCTGTTCTGCCATCGCTCCTCGAGTAGTCTAGGGCAAATGATTTTGCCTCTCTTGACCTTTGTTTCCTCATCTGTTGAATGGGCACGAGATCGCAGGGTCACTGAGGACATTAGTGAGATGGTGCATGTGAGAGCTGCTGGCCTGGCCGCGGATGGCTTCTCAGTCCCTGGAGGAAGGCAGCATTCTTGGGGCCCCAGGCACGAGCTGCCGGGTCTGTGCTGTGCGAATGGAAGCAAGTGCAGCATCGGCCCCATACTGACCTCTCCCTCTCTCTCATCTCTCTTTCCAGCCTGTGACCTCATGACCCAGGGGATTTTGGCCTTGGTCACGTCCACTGGCTGTGCTTCCGCCAACGCCCTGCAGTCCCTCACGGACGCCATGCACATCCCACACCTCTTTGTCCAGCGCAACCCAGGGGGGTCGCCACGCACCGCCTGCCACTTGAACCCCAGCCCTGATGGCGAGGCCTACACGCTGGCCTCCAGACCACCCGTGCGCCTCAACGACGTCATGCTCAGGCTGGTGACAGAGCTGCGCTGGCAGAAGTTCGTCATGTTCTATGACAGCGAGTATGGTGAGTTGGGGGCGGGGCAGGGGCTGCTCCGGGGCTCCGGTGGAGGCTTGGCTGGGCGCTGCGGGTGCTGGGGGACCTGCGAGCTGTGCCATCGCCCATGGTGGCCAAGCACTTTGGCGCGAGCTGGGTGTGGATGGCACTTGGTGGTCTGAGTTGAGTGGGTCTTGGGGTGGTAGGGCTCAACCTTGAGCTTCACGAGTTGGGGAAGAGCTGTGAAAACAGATCCGTAGACAGGCACTAAAGTTGCCTAGCAACAACACCTTATCATGACAGCTGAAGTTTGAATCATCTTAGAGTTTTCAATAAAATATTAATAAACTGCTGGTGGGGATCTGAAGGGCTGCACCAGGCAGAGGTGGAGGCTGGCCAGATGGGTCCTCTGGGAGCCTCCTCTCCAAAGATTGCCCTTCACACTGGATGGTCACCCGGCCTTCCCAGCTCCTTGCCTCCCTTGGCCCTGATCTGTCCTCAGTTTCAGGGTCTCAGGCTGGGACAAAGGTCAGAGGGTAGGACACCCTGAGTGTCATGGGGCCAGGCTGGGGTCATGTAGGTCTGGGGACACTGGGCATGGCTGGACATGGCTTCTTTGAAGACCTTTCATATGAAAAAAATCATAATTTGATTTTTAGGAAACCAGAAAAATGGGCTTTGGAGAAATAGCTTCAGGTTTTCTTATGGCTGCTCTGTAAAACAGACCAGTCCCAGTCCCAAGATAAGATGGTTTCCACGTTATGTGTCTTTTTAAAAAACTTTTTATCTTGAGATAATGGAGATTAACATGCAATTATGAGAAGTAATAGAGAGAGATCTCACATGCCCTTTACCCAGGTTCCGCCATGGCAATATCTTGTGTCACTGTCATACGATATCACAGCAGGATTTGATACTCAACACAACCCATAGGCCTTGCTCATGTTCATCAGTTTCCATGCACTTGGGTGTGTGTATTCACTTCTGTGCGGTCTTATCACATGTAGGTTCATGTGACCACCACGGTCAGGATGCAGAGTGGCTCCCCCACGAGGATCCCTGTGTCACCCTTTTATTGCCACAGCCACCCACGTTACGTGTCTGTAAAGGGTGTGGGGCCTGGTGAGGGTCGGCAGCCCCGTGGCTGGGGCCAGGATAGATTGGGGTGGGCCCTTGAAAGTCCCGCTGTTGTCTCTTGGTGAAATAATTCCTTTGCCAAGAATGTAACTAAGAAGAGAAACCAGCATATGTTTGCATTTGCCTAAATACTCTGCTTCTCTAAGACCGGAATGTCGTTCTCGGCTCTTGAGCAAATATGCTGTTTGGCGTCTTCCAGGAGGAATTGAAAGAGCAAACAGTTACTGTGCTGAAATAAAGATGAGGTGGGATGGGGACGAGGGGGGCCTGAGGCTCTCTGGGCACTTGAACTGGACTCTGTCCAGGACCTGGCCTCTCTCTCCCATCCCTGGCCCTGGGGAGGAGTTGGAGACTGTGTCACAGCCCTGAGGAGACACAGGGCCTCTCCCAGGGGCCCAGCATTCCCCCAAGAGCCTTTGTGTTTGTGGCTCAACCTCAACATTGGGTCTACTCTGAGGCCGGGCCCTGTGGGGAGGTGTGGACATTGCCAGGGCTGGAGAATGCTGTGGTCTAAATTTCCGCAGGCCCTGCCCACGTCACTTCTCCAGCACCTTTGCTCCCCTTCTGCCCTGGCCTATAGAAACTCTTCAACCCACGGTTCTCCCTGAGGCCTTGAGGTGGCTTTGGTGGGAACCCCGGCCACTGGAGGCAGGTGTCAGCTCTCCAGCCTGCCTGGCCCATCTGGGCTCCTGTAATTCTTGCAGACTGAATGACACCTGATGACACTTGCTCAAACTCTGTGTTTTCTTCTTAGTACACCCCTTACCCCCACTCAGCTCAAGAATCGAGTCCTCAAGGAAGGATGCTCTGGTCCCCACCTGTCTGCAGCCTCCTCCCTTTCCCATGGAGTGGACTCCTTGGTTGCGTGCTCTCACAGACACATGTCTCCTTCCTCGGCCTGGTCTCAGCTTGTCCTGACACACACAGGAGGGCTAATCCTTGAGGAGCCCTGCACCCCCGCCCAGGCTGTGAGCTCTAGGAGAGCAGGCCATGTGCTCTTCACTGCTGTGTCCCTGCTGCTCAGCATGGTGCCTGGCACAGACTAGGCCCTAAGAAATTGTCACTGTGAATGAACCAGCTCATTTGTGAGGACGTGGAGTTTTCAAACAATTTTTGCACAAGACAAAGGAGAAACAGGAAGAAAGACAAGGGCACAGCATAGTCTGGCCTCTGAGGTAGGGGAGGTGGGCTAGGAAACAGATGTTTCATTCTGTAGATACTCTCCTGCCCCTCTCCCCACCCTCCTCTCCCGCCCAGAATCTCCAATCAAGCCAAAAGGTGAGCCCCTCTTTTCTGACTTGGACACCTTTGCCCCCTTTGGTGAGGTTGAAGTTAGTTGTCAACCAGACTGGCCTTTATCAGTAATTTCATAAAGACACAGGATGACTGATACCTTTTCTCTGGTGGACCACTGCAGGAGCTGGTTGAGCCTTGACTGCTGTGTTGGGAAGGATTCTGAGGCTGTATGTGGGCTCAGCAATAGAAAGTGCTGTGATTGCTCTGTGAGGCTTCCATGGTGCAGGGGAGGGTCTGGAAGCAACCTGCCTTGTTTGCTGATTAAGATCTGGAAGGCGGGGGCAAATTGAGCACCTCAGAGTGGCCATATGGCTGACTGTCGCTGTCCAGAGTGCTGACCCATTTGGCTTTAGGCTTTCTGCAGGCCGGAGCTCTTTCACTGGATTCTGTGCAGAACCTCCTGGTTTTGCCTGCCTTGGTGATCGGCCCCCTGATTTGACAACCTCTAGGGCCAGGTTTCTGCCCCAAGACATTCTCTATACAACTTTTACCACTCCAACTCCTGCTGCTTGTCCTGGCCATGCCCCTCATGCACAGCCCACCCTCTGGCCGTTTTCCAACACGCCTTGTGTTAGGCAAGCTACGGCCGTGGGAGCCTACGTGCTGTTTGATGCAGCACATCCAGCCCCAAGGGTGCGGGGTGTGGGTGCTCCCTTGGCATGGCTGGCATCGGCCTGTCCGAGGACTGTGGGTGGATTTACGTTGATGAAACGCCCAAGACTAATGGTGCCTCCAGAATTCCTCAGGGCCCCTCCTCCACCCCACCTCTGCTGCACTGGCTGCAGTTGAGCCCAATTAAAAAGTAAATTGAGTGTAAAGACTGTTTCATTCCTCCCAAAGTCAAACAGAAGTGGTTTGGGGATATAGGGACTTTTCTTTTTTGATGCTGGTCTGCAAGTATCTTTACATATATTATTTTATTTAAGCCATTCGATAACTCTCTGAGGGGAGATTACCGCTGCATTTTACAGACGAGGAACATGGGGCTGGGAGAGGTTCTTTTCAACTTTAATGCCCATGCGCTTAGCCAAGGCACCATCCTGTTTCTGTAACCTGTGCTAGGCTCCAGCTCCCTTCTCCTGTCTCCAGCTGGGCAGAGTTGATGCCAAGAAGTGGGGAGTAGTGACTTGGAATGGACTTGGCATGCCCCAGGCTGGTGTGATCAGTCACTTTAGTGAATGTCATACATAAGGTCCCACCCTTGCTGGGTGAGGCCTGATCCTTCCTCACTTGCCTCTCAGCCTTCCTTTAAACCCAAGAATGACCTGCCCTGGGTGGAGCCTGAGGACCGGGCATTTGAGTCAAGAGTCAAGGGCCAGAGAAGAAAAAGTATTGGGTCCTAAGACAGAACTTGGTAGAGGGAAAAGAGAGGAGTTTGTATGTATGTGGTTTACAAAATGCAAGATGTGCCATTTGGTAAAATTCCATGGAAAATACTTGTATGCTTGTTGTGACAGCGAGAGGAAAAATAAAAGGGAAGCTGACATTTGGGAGAGAAGCATCTGTAGCATTAAAATACCAAAAGTTTGGATGGAACAGAACAGAGAACTTTCTGACTCGCCACTTCAAATTCTGGGATATTCATTTGTGTGTTGGGGGGGTGGGTGCTAGAAGCTGCAGCCACAATTTCTCACTAGTGGATACATTTGGAGGAAGGGTGTACTTATGATGGGATCTTAGAAATCATTGACTAATTCATTCAACAAGTATTCATTGAGTCCCTACCATGTACAGTTGTTTTGCTAGGCACTCAGTTTAGATGAAGAAACAGATGGGTGGAGTAACTTGGCTAAAGTTGCACAGGGCTGGGATGAAGTCAGGACCATAGGCTCTTTCCTCTGTAGCATCTCCGGGGGCAGTAGTCCCCTCTTGCCTCTGGGCGAGCTTCTGGGCCTGGGGGCGGGATGGGTTGGGAGCTGGGATTCCACAGAAAGAAAAGCTCAGGGCTCTGCATGAGTGGCCATTGTCTATTTGTGCTAGTTTTAAAATTATTTTAAAAAATTTG
The DNA here is from genome assembly GCA_031878705.1 of Tapirus indicus. Classification (NCBI taxonomy): domain Eukaryota; kingdom Metazoa; phylum Chordata; class Mammalia; order Perissodactyla; family Tapiridae; genus Tapirus; species Tapirus indicus. The sequence continues at coordinate 82,781,781 of CM062921.1, forward strand.
AAATTACATGTGTATAATGTATATGTCAAATTAAAAGAATAATAATAAAATGAACTTCTGTGAGCCCATACCAGCTTAAAAAATGTAAAGGAGCCCTGTATGTCCCACTCCTGTCCTGTTGTTCCCTACCGTGGGGACACAACCACTGCCCTGACTGTGGGCCAACCAGTTCCTTGCTTTTCCTTCTAGTTTATCATACAAGTGTGGGTCCTAACACACATATGGTTTAGTTGGGTCTCTTTGTGAACTTTAAATATGTGAAGTAGCGTTTCTGTACACTTTTATGATTGCCCTTTTTCCACTCAACGTAGGTTTTTGAGATCCATTCATTTGATGCGGTGGGTGTATCCAATCCTTTTTACTGCTGCATAATATCACCTGATTCATTACCTGTTTTGTTGTCGTGGGCATTTGGGTTGTTTCCAGGTTTTTGCTGTTACAAATAGTGCTGAGAAGAGCACTCTGGTGTTTGTCTTTTGGTGTTCGTGTGCAAGAGTTTTTGAGGGTCTATCCTGAGGAGTGGAATTGCTGGACCATTGGATGCATGTTTCACTTTATTGAGGTCATTCTGAACTGTTTTCCAGAGCCTTCCTACCCAATTATACTGCAGTCTGCAGTGTACGAGGTTCTCCAAGCTCCTCAGCCTCGCCAGCGCTTGGCATTGTTTTCCTTGTTAAGATTTTCCTGTGAAATGGTGTCTTACTGTGGTTTTAATTTATGTTTTCCTGATCACAGATGAAGTTGAGCATCTTTTCATATCTCTGTGGGTTATTTTTGTTTTCTCTTCTATGAAAACTGTAAGTTTTCAATTTTTTTGCCCATGTTTTAAGTTGAGCCGTTACTTTTGTAGGTTAGCTGTGGCCCTTGTCTTCTTTCGGTTAGTCATCTTAATGCACAGAAGTTCTGTGTTGTGTTGTTGTCAGATTGATTCACCTTTGATGTGGTAGCTCTTTCTCCTGTCTCATTCGAGAAGTCCTTCCCTGTCCACATGTCACAAAGATGTTCTCCTGCTGAAACCTCACACTGCACTGAGAGCAGATGTGTCCTCCTGGCTGGGTGCCCACAGGTCAGTCCCGGCACAGGGTGTGCCTGGCTCCTGGTGGTAGACCCCCTCTCCCTGCAGCTGTCGGCCGACATTCCTCCCCTGACACTGCTGTGCTCTGCCATGGCCTGGGGGCCGATCTTATTCTTGGTGGTGGTTACCCAGCCTATGGCAAGGTGGTTAGGGAGAGCTTCTTGGAGAAGGTGACATGTAAGCAGGGGCCTAAAGGACTGGTAGGAGTCAGGCAAGCAATGGGCTCTGGGGGAAGGAGGGTAGGAAGAGTGTCCCAGGCAGAGGGAAGAGCAGGCTGGAAGGCCCAGGGGCAATGGAGAGGGGGAAGGATCATATGGCTGGACTGTGGGCAGTGGCCACGTGTGAGGCTGGACCTATGGCCGCACAGGCCTTAGAGGTCTTGCTAATGAGCTCAGATCCCCGGAAAGCCTGGGAGCCACACCTTGCTACCTCAGGTGGTACCTTTGGGTCCTATTCCTAATGCCCAGTCCAGAGGCCTGCGGGCAGACACAGGACGTGGGGGTCTTCATCTCCAGAAGGCTCTGGTCCTTCTGCCGCCTGTGTCCAGACTCATTGGCTGCACGTGAAAGGGAAGAGAGTAGCGCACAGAGAAGAACCATGATCTGACTGAGGACAGATCACAGGCTCAGAGGCCAAGCCAGAGGCAAGGCCTGAACTTCCTGGATAACCCCGGCGACTCCAGTGTCAGTGAGGAACAGCTCATGTCTCCCTGGCCGTCCCTCCGTGCTGGGCACCGTGCAAGCGCTTTAGCTGCGCCGGCTCATGTCATCCTCACAGCAGCCCCATCCCTGTCTTACAGATGAGGAAACTGAGGCTTGGAGAAGTAAAGGGACTTGCTGTAGGTCATATGGCTGGCGAGGGGAGTCTGGCCAGGTCTGACTCCCAAAGCCGGTGTCACAGCTCTGCTCACAGCCTCTTGGTCCTTGTGGCAGAGCCGTGGAGAGCAGACACCATAGTAGACTCTTTTCCTAATGCACAAGGATTTGTTGAAGCATTGTTGGGAACAGCAGAAATTGCCAATGGCTTAAGTGTCCATCTTTAGCAAGTTGGTTAAGTATGTTATGGTCCATTTGATGGACAACTCTGGTTCTTCCTGTACTAAACAGCGTGGTGCTGTTTACTGACAATGCAAAGCGAGAACGATGGCATGGTGTGTCACTGTACAAAAGCAAGCTCCTGTGTGTGTGTCTAAGCACACACCATGTCACTGTCAGGACGTGCTGTGCTAGGGAGTGAAACAGTGACTTGAGACAGGGATGGGAGATACAGTTTTCACTGCACATTTTTCTGTACTTTTTAAGTTTTGTATCAAGGGCAAAAAATAAGTAAATAAAAAAGCAAGTGTGGGTTGCCTCCCCTCCCATCTACTTACTGTCTGTGGCAACTTCTCTGAGCTGCAGCTTCCTCATGTGTGGACCAGGGATGGCGTTTACGAGCTACAAGGGGAAGGCACCCGGCAGAGTGCCTGGCACATGGCAAGCAATCTACATGACAATAACGAACCATGTGTGGGAACCAGGAGTGGCAGTGGTCAGCATTCTTCCCTCCCAGGGCTGGGTGTGGGCATAAGGCCTTGGTAGAGTCTTGGCACAAGAGGTTTGATGGTTTGCCCCTCCACCGTGGCTCAGGGTTACCCTTAAGTATAGTGGCTAGGGCCATGGGCTTGGGAGCAGTCTGCCTGGGTTGAATCCTGGCTCTGCCTCTATAGCTATGTGACATTGGGCAAGTCACTCAACCTTTCTGTGCAACAGTTTCCTCATTTGTAAATTGAGGATAAGATAATCATCCCTGCCTGATGTGGCAGATGTGTGGATTCAATGAGTTAATGCATGCAAAGGCCTTAGCCAGAGCCTGGCACATGCTAAGTGCTCAGGAGAACTTATTTACTCAGGAACTGTGCCCAGCGGCTGCCCTGTGCAGCCCATTCTCTCTTGGCCTCCGAGCTGGAGCATCTCTGCTGTGGCTTGCTCTGCGGCCCACCACGTCTTGGTTGTGTTCTTGGTACTTGGGGAAACAGAGCTTGGGGGTCGGCTCTCTCTCCGGCAGGGAGCACTCCAGGCCCCTTGGCAGTGGGGCTGAGATGCTGGGCCTCCCTGCAGTCTCCCTGCACGGCCTCCCATCACATCTTCTCAGCTGGCCTGCCGGACTGGTTCCCATGGCAAATCTCCATCAGCTGTTGGACCTCGCCTCTGAGTCTTCCTGAAGTGAAACTCCCCAGAAGAAAGAGAATTATGAGGACAAACGCTGTTTTAATCAGTGCTCCGCGCCGACAGCGTCTCCTTTCCAGCCCCTGGTGACGCAGACAGACGCCTGAACCACGGTGGCAAGTGGTCTCATTAAAAACACACATCGTATCATTATGGCATTAGTTTAAATTGAAGTAACAAATACTTTTTCCAGACGAAATGAGTAAGTGAGTTTAATTGCTAGGAAACCTACCAAGAAGTTCGACAATAACTTTACCAGGACGAGTGTTTTGGGTTTTGTTCTTCCGTGTAATTACAAGGCAACTGTACTTGGGGGCACGTTAACTGTAGCATCTGCTAGAAGATTGAAGATCATTAACTCTGGAGTTCCCTCACCCTCAGTCAGATTGCAGAGCGCGTCTGCGGACGTAAGCAGGTGCCTGATGAGGACGTGGAGAGAGGACAGGAAGGCGAGCCTGCGTGGCCTCACACGTGCCCTGTTGTGCAGCTGGGCCTGCGGGGGTCCCTGCAGCAAGAACTTGGCCAGGCTTTCTGCGCTTTCCTCTTTCCCTGCCACGCCACAGTCCCCCTTGGAGGACAGATGTGGCCGCCATGGACATCCCCTCCTGCCCACCCTGCTTCCTCAGATCTCCTTGGCCGCAGCACACAAGAGGGAACAGGTTTTATTGTTAAATACCAGAATTCCAGTTAGGACATGACCAAGGTGTGGCCTTAACATCTGGGAGGACCACTGGCCCAAATGGGATCCCTCCTCTGTCTCTTAGTGAAATGGAATATTACATCCTCTTTATGTCTCACTTGAACCATCTCCTACCCTCCTGTCAGGGAGAGCACGGCTCTTTCCTAATAGGATCCAGCAGTGTCAGGGGAGTGCCTTCGCTTTTTGACATGCACTATATTGAGGCATAATTGGCATGTACTAAAATACATTCATTAGACATGTCCTGTTTGATGGGTTTTGACAAATACATACACCAGCATAACCATCCCAGTGGAGGTGCAGGACATTGCCAGGTACAGAATGTCTTTGTTTTGAAGAGAGAAAATGGCAGGTCACTTGGCCCTGGCCCCAGTCACTTCGGCACTGGTTGGGTGGCCACAGGCCCCATGCCCGGAGCCCACGTGCAGCATCTCTGTAGCCGCCTCTTTGCTCCTACGAGGGTTCTCGGGACCTGGAGTGTCAGTGTGGCTCACCAGGAGGGGGCGGGACGGGGGTGTGTGGAAGGCGGGGAGGGTGGGGGAGCGAGGGAAACCCTTTGGCAGCTGCAGCCAGCACTCAGGCTGAAGCCATCTCCAGCTGGGAAGAGAGCCCTTACCGTCTGCTCACTGGCCAGAGAAGGCTCCTCATCCCTTGCCAAGCCACGCCTGGCACCTCCTTGAGCGGTGGCATTAGGGTGGTTATGAACACAGGCTTCAGTGTCAGAAAGAACTGGATTCAAGTCCCTTCTGCACTGCTTACTGCATCCTGGACACCACGTACCCTTGGTGTCCTGGTCTGTAAGATGGGTTCACAGCACTGCCCCCCTAGGCTGCTGGCGGGGCCCGGCCTTCAGCACGTGCTCATCACACAGTAGCAGGATGAGAGCCTTATGCTTTAAAAGTTTGCCTTTTGCAAAGGGATCTTGGCTGATGCCACCCAGCTCTGAAGAAGCCTTTTGGGAGGCCTAGGAAGTGGGTTTTTCTTGCCGATTGCTCAGCACTGACTTGGCTGGGCAGGGGCTATGGCAGGGGCCTGTGGGAGGGAGGCTGTGGTTTTGCTTAGCTTGTATCCAGACAGTGTCTCTGAAACAGCTTTAGGGACATCCTTCCCCTTGCGAGTCTCGGGAGGCAGGAAGGCTCTGGGAGTTCCCAAGATGTTTCCCTGTGAAGTGTCCTGTGGGAACCTCAGATGTTAATTGGAAGGTCCGGTGTGGCCACTGGCACTTCCCACTCTGCAGTGGAGTAACAGCCACTGTCCTTACAGTGCGCCTCCATGCCCTGCCCACCGGCACCTCCTCTCCTCCCTCCACCCTGTCTGCTCCCCTCCATCTCCTTGCTGCTCCGCGAATGTGCCAGGCGCAGTCCAGCCTCAGAACCTTTGCGCTGGCTGTTCCCTCTGCCTGGCACTCTCTTCCCGCAGGTGTCTGCAGGACGTCACCTTCAGGGCTTTGCTTCAATTCCGTCTGCCCCAGAGTTCCCTCATCAACTCACTCAAAAATGGAGCTCCTTTTCCTCTTGGCACCTGTTTCCCCCTTCCCTGCCTTATTTTTTTTCATTGAATTTACTGCCGTTTACTTATTTTTGGATGTTAATATGAGTTGCACACAGGCAGGGGCTTGGCTTGTTTTCTTGACTGAGGCTGCAAGCCCAGCATGGCAGGCAGCACCTGGAACAGAGTAGAGGCTCAGCAAACATTCCACTTGCATTTTGGGGCATTTCATTGCCCATTTATTCTTCCAGGAAGCATTTGTTTCTTTATTTGAGATTTCTAATTACAACAGTAGTACACGATTTCTGTGGGGTCCAAAGATGTGTGAAGGCAAAGCCCGGCCTCCTCCACTCCCACCAGTGGACAGTGTGTTTAGCCTGCTGGGTTTCAGTCCACACATTCCTCCTGGGCAAGCGTGTAGGGTGTGCCCGTGTGGGTCCAGGGGCCAGAGCTGGATGACAGTTGAAATGGGTTCGTCCCTTGAGAAAGTTCTCCCCACAGCTTCACGGGAGGAATGAACACAAATTAAATGTTTCTATCACAGTGTGATGGCAGTAGTGGCCGTGGAGGTTGTGGGTGAGCCTGTTGGAGGACTTGGGTTCCTGCCTCAGCATTTTACTGACTTATCTCTGGGCTCGTTGACAAATCTTTCTCATCCTTAGTTTTCTCATTTTGGTAGGGAGGATAATAAAAATGCCTACCTCAGAGGGTTCTTGGGTTGTTGACATTCAGTGAAATGATGGATCTGAGAGCAGTTGCGCTCCCTGTGGCCCCGACCATTCTCATTTTTCTTACTCCTCCTCAGAACCCCGGACAGCGCCGGGTGTGCGGCCTCTGATGGAGCCCAGAGCAGAGTCTGGAAGCCTACAGCCCCAACTCTGCCCGGGGAGGCAGTGGATTTTGAATTATGGCTGGGAGAAAGGAGGTTGTCGTCTGGTAGAGGAGGGAGAAGGGAAGTTCCAGGTAGAGGAAACCTGTGTGTAAAACACAAGGGAGTGAAATAGCATCGTGTGTTATATAGGGTGGGGGGCTTGGAGGGCCAGCAGCTCATGCTGAGAGCAGGGAAGTGGTGAAAGGCGTCAGTGGGAAGGGGGCAGGGGGCGTCATGCGGACTCAGGCGACCTGGCCAGGGGCATCTGAGTGGTTGATTCATCCTGTCCACTGTAGGATTTTTCCTCTTCTGGTGCGAGGCATACTGTGCCATCGAGGCTTGCCCTCCCGTGGGAACCCGCTGTTGAGTGGGACGCTCAGACACAGGAGCCTGTTCTCCTGGTTGCATCCCCCGGGATGTGATGAGGATGAAATGGCTGGTACGCTGTGTGGCCAGTTCCCCATTGTAAGAAGCCTGGTGGTTTTGATTTTGGGGGCAGCTGCCCACCCCATGTTTCCCTCTGTAGGCTCTGGGAGTGGTGACGAGGCCACTTGGAGCCAGAAGATGGGGGTCACGCCCGACATGACCATTTTCCCTGTGGGTCGTGTTGTGTCTCCTCTCCAGGCCTCTGCGTATCCAGTTCCTGGCTGAAAGTTACCGTCCCTGCCCTGATGTGGTGCCTGTGAGGGCATGCCTGCTGCTACCCCCGTCCTGGACGGGAGCCTCCACGTGGGCCTGGCACGCTGTCTTTAGATTTGGGGTCTAATTGTTTTGGGTTGCCTTGTCTGCCTGTGTGCCTCTTTGTTTGTTTATTTCCTGCACACATCCAGAGAGGGTTCACGGAGCCTTCTAATGAGGCTTAGAGAGACGATGAGGTTAAGAAATCTGCAGTCAGAAAGTCAAGACAATGCTGCGGTGGCTGCACTGGGGGGATGGTGGCAAGGACCCTGTGATCATGCTGTCCTGCCAGCCAGAGTGAAAAGGGCGGAAGCCATGCTGACAGGACCTCTGTCCTTGGGAGGGAAGAAGCAGGCCGCCTCACTCCTCAGAGGGGCCAGGCTTCTTCAGCACTGCAGAGAATTCCCCCAGAAGGATGTGATCTGTGCAGGGGAGACCAGGACAGAATGGTTGGTCACTCTGGGTCAGCTTTAAAGCAAACGCAGAGGTGGGTTTTGTTTGGTGGTCTCTCAGTTGGGCACAGTTCACTGATTGGAGCGTGGCCATCTCATGGCCAAGGGGGACCCGGGCTGGAACTCGCCATTCCCAGAGGAGGTGGGGGGGGGGTGTCGGACTGCCCTCATGTCAGCTTCCTTTCGGGCTGGCCTTGAAAGAGGCCATGGAATCCATGGATCCCTGTTCTGGCATTCTTTGTTGCCCACTGAGTGAGGCCTGCTGCATCCAGTCAGTCCAGTTCCATTGGACAGATGGCCATTGAGTTCCGGGGGCTGTGAGGCCCTGGGGAACTGGAGCTGAGCGAGACACGTGTGGCCTTTGTGCCATTGGCCCCAATGGGAACTGCTGTAAGGGGACAAGGGTCGTGATGGAGGCTGTGCTCTTAGGGCCACAGGGGCTGCGGAGAGCCTGGGAAGGCCTTTTGGAGTCCAGCTGAGTCCTGATGGAGTGAGGAGGGCTGAGCAGAGGGGAGGGCAGTGTGGGCAGCTGTGGGGGCCCAGGGCTGGTGAAAGCCAGGATGTTCTGGAAGCTGGAGGAAATGATGCCGGGCTGGAGTCTAGAGTCTGGGATCGGGGTCTGGAACATGGAATGGAGGGGCTGCGTATTCTTAGGACAATGGGGAAACATGGAAGGGTGGATTACTCTGCTCTATTTTCTTTGTGATTTTTTTTCTTTGAAATTATTTTTTGTTGTGTAAGTAATACGTGGAATGAATAGGTTCTTATTGAAAAAATGTAAACAGCATAGACATTTAAAGTGAAAAGTATAAATGCCCTCTAGGCCCCCTCCCCTCCCTCTTCCCCTTCCTGCCCTCCTCTCTAGAGGTAAGTAAGGCCTTTCCTGGCATGTCACACGTGCGTGCAGACATTCACGGTCACACATGCGGTGCTTTCGAAAGCAGAAGCGGGATCACACTTTATGTATCATTTAGTGCTGTGCTTCTCCCTGAGGTGCTTCAGAGCCTTCCCTCTGCATCGGCCCCTGGGTCCTCCCTCATCCTCCTTACCCGCTGTGCGACGTTCTGCGGGGGACTGTGAATTTGTTCACCCATTTCCGCATTTAGGTGGTTTCTAGTTATGTTGCTCTTACGAGCAGTGCTTGACACACACCCTTGACCGCACAGCTCCGTGCACGTGTCTGTGTATTTCTGCAGGGTGGATTGCTAGAAAGTAGAGGTGCTGAGTTACAGGGGACTCTGTGTTTTCCAGTTAGGAAGCTAGAAAGATGATGGTGAGGTGCCAGGTACCAAAATAAGGGAGGCAGGAAGAGAAGTATTTTGGAGGAGAACAGACCCTGTTCTGGTCCCTGTTTTTTTGATGGCTTGGAGGGACATAAGTTCTTGGATGTTGTTGCTGAGAAGTGTGATTTGGCAGAAAGTCAGGGACAAAATCCAAAATGAGAGAACCAGATGAAACGGAGCAGGGGCCCTCCTAGGTCAGCAGCATCTCTTGTGAGAAGCAATTTGAGAATTGTGTCAGCTGCAGCTTGCTTGGGGTGGGCAGTGGGTGGTGGTGAGCAAGGAAGTGGTCCCTGTGGTATGTCTTGCTCCGAAGGGACCACATCTGTTCGGTGGGATCGAGCCGAGCTGACATGAGTGCAGAGAGGAGGGACCTCGAGGTCTCAGGAGGAGCAGCTGATGGGCCAGGGGCTGAGGGAAGGGCTGATGTGAGCCAAGGGGTCCACTTGTTCTAAGTGGCCCCAGGACCAGGACCCGGACTGAACTTTCCAGTTGTCAGAGCTGGTTTGGGCTAGAAGAGGCTGCTCCCATTCTCCAGGGGGCCCCCAGGGTACTGGGGCAAGAAGGGTCCTTGTCCCTAGTCCACCTCCGATGGGGGGGAAGCATCTTTGGGTGACAAGTCATTATTAACCACCGAAGACCTCCGCTTGTCTCCCCAGGCCTGGAGGCTGACTGAAGACCATTTAGTTGAGCTTCGCTTCTGGATCCTAAACAGAGTGATGTGCCCTGCACTGCTCCTCGCAAAGGAAGGAACTAGAGCACGTACTGTGTGGTTACCCACTGCCAGGCACCTTCAGTCTTCACAGCCGCTCAGCAAGTTGGCACCCGCGCTCCAGCTGGTCCAGGACACTGAGGCTGGGAGAGGTTTAAGTCTCTGGGGCGATTTAAGTCTCAAACCCTCATTCTCCTGACTGCCTGCACACTGCTCCGAGCGACAGAGTGTGCTCCGGGCACAGTGCCCCTGGCGAGGGGAGGGCGATGAGGGGTGGGTAGGCGGCATCCCAAGGGCCCCTGAGTCAGGAGATGCTGTAGGGGAAGAGGCCCTGAGGACCGGGAGGCGTTTGCTGTGCCCACCCTCTCTTCATGCCCTCCCTGCCTCTCTTCCCCCCACACACACTCCGGCCCCTCACAGGCACCTTTCACAGAGGGACGCACACGGTGAAGCCTGAGGCCCGAACTCAGAGGCGGCTGAGTGCCGGCGGCTGCCCCTCCTCGTGTGGCCTGTCAGGACTTTGTGGCTGGAGACCTTCCTGGTTCTGTGGCGTTGCCACAAATCTAGGTGTGAATGGGTGTCACCTGTTGGTCCTTGTGACATGCATTGGAGTCTGCCTTTATGCTGGAAACTTCCCACTGTGCTTTCTGAGGGCATTGGAAGAAAAGTGTAGTCTCTCAGGGGCCTTGAGGTGTGTGTGTGTGTGAGTGGTATGGTTTTATGCGTGTGTGTAGGTGGTATGGATTTGTGTGTGTGTGTGTGTGTGTGTGTGTGTGTGTGTGTGTGTGTGTGTGTGGTGTTCATTTGCATGTTCTGCCTTTTGGAAGACATCTGTTCATCTTCACTCTGTCACCAAAGTCACCTTCCACACACTCAGCGCTGAGCTTAGAGCCCTGCCATGGCCCCCCTCTCCTCAAGGATCAAGTTCAAATGCCTTCAGGTAGCCCATGCCTTCAAGGTCTGTCCCCCGCCTCCCTCCCTCTCCGGCCTTTTCTCTCATCACTCCCTCCAGATGCCTTGTGTTCTGACTACACAGGATCTGTCAATTGGGGTGCAGTCAGGGAAACAAGTCGCACCAGATCATTCCGAGGAGAGGATAGAACATGGGGGGTCACTGGTAGGGGTCGGCAGAGGTGAAACAGGTGAAGTGGAAGCAACCCTGACTAACAGCTGTAGGAGGCGCTGGGACACCCAGGGCTGCAAGGACAAATGGAAGAGATGATCCTGGAGCCAGGACCGCCCAGTGGGAACTGGGACCTCCCGCAGGGGCCCCCCGAGGGACCTGGGAGCATGGAGGAGGCACTGAGCTGATGCTATTGTATGAAATGGGTTAGATGTGATGGAAATAAAAAGACCAGACATCTGGAGGTCTCACACACACATGCACGTACATGCACGCACACACATCTCAGGCGCCTGGGTAATTCAAGTCAAAGGTGCAGATGAATGCCATCCACTGCCAGCTATGAATCTTGCTAACAGTCACCAAGAAAGATCAATAAATTTGCCTCCTTCTAAGTCGGCACAAGGTTTCACTGGAGGGCCTAGGGCGGCTGAAGGTGAAATTCTTCCGGCGACTTCCAGTGAGCCAACCTGCAGAGGGGAAATCAACGTGAGTGTCAGGTGTGCTCCAGAGCTGCAGGATGGGGGTGGTGGGTCAGGGGCGCCATGGGACCCGGGGACAGGGACTGGGGGAGAAGCTTGGACCTCCCTCGAGCCTCGGTGACTGCCACTGCTGTCAGAGGCCCTGGCCACTGGGCACTGCTCCAGCCTCTCTGGGACACTGCAGAGAGCACAGGCACCAGCACAGCGAGGCTTCCTGGGCTCCCATATCTATTGTGAGGACAGGGCTGGCGAGGGGAGGAGGTGTGTGTGGTGCCCTGAGCCTGCGTGCATGGGCTCGTGAGAGCCACTGCTCTTCCCAACTCCACGCTCAGTGATGGTACTTCGGGAGCTAGAAGTCGGCCATGTGGGAGCATTTACACCGTGGGAATCAGCAGGTGCTGCACACCAGGGCTTTTTCTTCTGGAAAAAGCATACTGCATGTCCCACTCCCAGGGTATTTATTGTCTGTTTGGGGGGTGAGGGACAAGATGGTGACACAGAGCATAATTAAGGGCATAGTTTCTGCTGAAGGAAAGGCGGGTGGCATGGAACTGAATCATGGGACCACAGTGGACCCTGAAGGGCAGGGAGGATTTGGGTAGGTGGGGACAAGGACGCTCCAGGAGGGGACAGCCTGAGCATGAAGAGGATCAGGGTCTGAGACTAGAGTCATGGGAAATAGAGTTGGGTAAGTTTGCAGGCTTGGAAGGGCCTGGAAAGCTGGGTTAGAAGTTTGACTTTATGCTGTAGGGCACTGGTTCTTAGCGGGACATCAGCTTGTGTCTGGAGACAGTTTGGGTTGTCGTAATAGGAGTGGGCATCCTGTGGGCAGAGGCCAGGGATGCGGCTAAACATCCAGTGCCCCTCCTTTCCCCTGGGGTAGCCCTGACACCAAAGAGTTTTCTGGCCCCAAACGGCAGTAGTGCTGAAGTTAGGAGAGCCTGCTTGTGGAGGTTCATGGTCAGGGGTGTATAAAGGTGGATTTTTAGTTCAGTGTGTAGAGGGAAGTGTGTGTGTGTGTGTGTGTGTGTGTGTGTGTGTGTGTGTGAGAAAGAGAGAGAGAGAGTGTGAGGAGCTGGAAGCAGAGTGTCTAAGGCAGGTGGAGTGGGGAGGCGAGCATCAGGTGCTCCCTGAGGGCCAGCTGCCAGCTCGGAAGGCAGTGGTTCATTCACCCAGACAACAGCGCGCGAGGGAGTTGAGAGCAGAGACGGGGAGTCCAGTTTGAGTCACAGATTCCCAGGGTGACAGAATGTGCAGAAATGACCCTCTGCACCCCCTTCTCTTTTCAGAGGAGGGGAATGCAGCCTTGAAAAGTGCCAGCAGGAACCTGTGGACTTGAGATGTCAGGAAATCAGAGGGAAGTGTCTTTGGACGTTAGAAAATGAGCATTTTAGAAATAAGGCCACCTGCTGTTTTCTGAGGAGGAAAGAGTCAGGTGTCAGGAGAGTCATGGGCCTGGCAGACTGCAGCTTTGCCAGTGGCCTCTGTGGCCCAGACACCTAGTTCCCCTGTGCTCCTCATGGTTTGAGCTGAACCCAGACTGGTTCAGCTTCTGTGTCTGCCACTTCCTTAAGGGGACCGCTCTGAGCCTCAGATTCCTCGTCAAATGGAGGTAACACTCGTACCTATCCCATAGCATCGCCAGAGAATTAAATGAGCTCGTGGATGTGCCAGGCGGGGGGAGCAATGTGAGTAAGTGTTGTGGGTGTTTATTTTTTAACAGAGGGGCTTGGCGGTGGTGTGTGGTGTGTGGTGTGTGGCGGGTGGAGGGGCACGTATCCCACAGCCTCAGGGCAGCTCTACAGCCTCCTGGTGTCCCGTGGAGAGGGAGTGCTTTAAATGCTTGTCCCTGCTCCTCCAGCCATCTGTCTGGCACCCTTTGCTAGAGTCTTCCACTTCCCCCTGGGGGTGTGGGTCTTGGCAATGGAATCTGTTGCTGGGCTTAGGCAGCAGGCTCGGGGGGTGTGACAGCTTGGCAGGGTCAGGGTGCCAGCAGTCAAGGCCTAGGGGGACTGCTCTCTAGGCTGGTTTGTGGGAAGTGAGCTGATTTTCCCTGAAGGGAGCAGGGGCCTGAGCCCTGGCCAGCCTGGGGATTGTCCACCTGCCCATGGCTCCACAGGGGGGACCTCAGCCTGGTCAGGGGGCGGAGTAGAGTTCAAACCCCTGCAGCTCTTCCTCTTGCTCTCTCAGTGCCCTTGAATTAAATTAACTGAAGAATCAATGCCCAACTCCGTGCAGTCCAATTAGGGTGCCTGGCACAGGGGGGTTGTTGTGAGTTCCCTTCTGTTTCTCTCACCACCCTGAGGCCAGTGTCTGGGGTCAGGCCCAGTGATGTCAGCTGCAGGCTCTCCCTCACCCAGAGTACAAAAGTACAGGCTTTCAGTGGCTCCTAAAAGTAAGTTTCCTAGGTAATGAGCATCTGTGTTTTCTGATGGTAAAGGTGCAAACGACAACGAAGTGCACAAAATAAAAGTCAACTTCCTCTTTGTACACCCTCCCGTTGCACCCAGTTCCCTCGCCCACCCCCAGGGCACCACCAGCATTTTCTTGAGGTGTTTCCCTGGTGGGACAGCCACAGCTTCCTGTGCCCTGTGTGTGTGTTGCAGGGAGAGGGCCGCACATGCTCACTCTTCCATTCACTTTGTCATGTATGTCACTTTGAGTGTGTATGTGTCACTCATCCGTGCTAGTTGAGGATCTGTTCCGCTGAGGCCCACAAAGGATGGGCGGGGCAGGGCGGGGCCAAGGCCCTGGAGACCTGAGCCCCTACCCAGCCCTGCCCTCACCCACCAGTGGGCCTTGGGTGGGTCTCGTCCTCTGAGACTCAGGACTGGGTGGGGGTGGTCCCTGTGGCTCTGACATCTCTACTTGTGTCTCTTGTATAGCAGCTGCGAAGTACAAGCTCCTTAGAAGATGGGTGGTGGGTGCTTCTCCTTGAATTATTTCCCCCATGTAGCTGCCGTATGGAAATGGACTGATAGTGGCCAATTCCAAGTGCAAATCAGCTCCAGGCTCAGCTCAGCCTGAGCAGGCGTGATGCCTCCTGCACTATAAATACCTCCCTGGGAAGTAGGGCAGCCCCAAGAGTGGCTCCCGGGCTTCTCAGCACCTCTGCAGCTGCCGGGAGCATCACCTGTTTTGCCTGGGGCTCCCCAGCCCTCGGCTGCTCCCGGGGATCTCACATTTCCTGGCCCAGTTCAGGGCTGAGCCCCTGGATATGTGTGTTAATTCTCACAACACCCTGGGAGGACAGTGTAATTAGCAGGACTCAGGCTCTGTGCAGATTGTCTGAGGTCACCCTTTCTAGCTAATGTGAACTCGGGTGAGGAACTCGATCTCTCAGTGCCTGGATTGCCCATAGGCTCCTACATCATAGCATTCTAGTGAGGTTGACAAGAGCTGGCACCGGGGTAACACTTAGCACCTGGCACATAGTCTTATCAGATGTTTGATATTATTATCAACTTTGTTTTGTGAATGATGAAATCGAGCCTCAGGGAGGTTAAGTAATGTCTCAGGTCACAGATCCAGCAAGTGGCAGAGCAGGTATGTCTCACCCCAAAGACCACACTTTCTTTTACTACAATCTGACTAAATCTGTGTCCTCTGAGGATTTGTTAATTGAAGGGTCAAATGCTAAGGTAAAATTTAAAAGAGGCCTGTGGAAGCCTTTTCTGGGTTATTCTCTGGAGTGTCCACCAAGCCCCTTGGTGTCATGGAAAACCTGTCTCTGGGTTTCTGGTTTCTCCAGTTTCTACCACTAAAGCAAATCCACAGGAAGAGGTGCCTCTGCTTGGGAGTTAGACTCTGTACCTCAGCTTGCTTCTCTCTAAATGAATAGATTAGATCTGCTGGACTTTCGCGGCTGCATCAATTTCTGTATTGTATGGCTGTGGGGTAGTTATGTGCCCTTGGGTGTCATCCAAGGAGATGATGGGGGTGATTGCTTGTCATAGGAAGGGAAGAAGCACTTAGTGAGCAAGTACTGTGAGCTAGCATTGGGCTTGGTGTTTAAAATGTGATCTTATTGAATTGTCCTAATAGCTTTGTAAGGTAGGTACTTTTGGCCCCATTTTCCAGATGGAAAAACTGAGATTCAGACAGGTTATTTAGCCAGACTAAGGTCATACAGCCACCACCTTACAAAAACTGACTTCAAGTTCCATTGCCTCTTAGAAAGGCAGGAAGTTCTCAAATCAATTACCTCAGCTTTCACCTAAAAAACTAGAAATAGAAGAGCAAATGAAATCCAAAATAAGTAGAAGAAAATACATAATAAAGAACAGAGTAGAAAACAAAGAAATAGAAAACAAAAAAACAGCAGAGAAAATAAATGAAACCAAAAAGTGGTTCTTTGTGAAGACAAAATTGATAAACCTCTAGACAGACTAATCAGAAAAAGAAGACACAAATTACCAATATCAGGAATGAGAGAAGTGACATCAGTACAGATTCTATAGACATTAAAAGACTAATAATGCACTATATATTTTGTGAAATTGTGGAATTGGAATATTGTGAAAAACTTTCTGTCAACAAATTTGACAAGCAAGCTGAAATGGACAAATTCCTTAAAAGACATAAACTACTAAAGTACATTTAAGAAGAAATAGACAACCTGCATAGCCCTGTATCTATCAAAGAAATTGAATTTGTAGTTAACAAGCTTTGGAGAAGGAAAACTCTAGACCAAGATGACTTCACTATTGAATTCTGCCAAATATTTAAGGAAGAAAGATTATCAGTTTTACACAAACTCTTCCAGAAAATTGAAGAGAAGGGAATACTTCCCAACTCATTTTGTGAGACCAGTATTATCTTGATACTGAAACTGACAAAAACATTAGGAGAAAACTAAACCAATATCCTTCATGAACGCAGACACATAATAAATCTCGACAAAATATTAGCAACAGCAAAGAATACTTCATTATGACCAAGTGGGGCTTAGCCTAGTGATGGCAGGTTGATTTAGCATTCAAAATTCAGTTGATGTAGTTCACCAGGATGACAGACTTAAAAAGAAAAACCATATGATAATATTGCAAAAAAAAGCGTTTGACAAAATCCAACATCCAATTCTGTGAAAACTCTCAGCAAACTAGGAATATAAAGGAACTTCCTCAACCATAAAGAGGGCATTTATGAACAGCCTACAACTAACATCTTACTTAATGGTGAAAGGCTGAACGCTTTCCCCTTCAGATCAGAAATAAGACAGGGGTGTTCACTTTCATCACATCTGTTCAGCATTGTACCTGAGGTTTTAGCCAGTGCAGTTAAGCAAGAAAAAGAAATAAAAGGCATCCAGATTGGAAAGGAAAGACTAAAACTTTTAATTTACTGATGACATGATCATCTATATGCAAAATTCAATGGGATCTACAGAAAAAGCTACGAGAATTAACAAGTGAGTTTAGCAACATTGCATTATAAAAAAATCAGTATACAAAAATCCATTGTATCTATATACTAGCAATGGACAATTGAAATCAAAATAGTAAAGAATACTATTACAATAGCATAAAAAAAGTGAAATACTTAGGGATCAATCTGACCAAAATCAGGAAGGTCTGTGCACTGAAAACTATAAAAGATTGCTGAGAGAAATTAAAGAAGGCCTAAATAAATGGAGAGATATACTGTATTCCTGGATTAGAAGATTCATTATTATTAAAATATCGATTCTTCTCAAGTTAATGTATAGATTCAATGCGATGCCAACAAAAATCCTAGCAGACATTTTTTTTTTTTGTAGAAATTGACATGATGATTTTAAAATTCATGTGGAAATGCAAAGTACCTAGAATAGCCGAAACAAATTGGAAAAGGAAGAATAGACTTGGAGGACTTCAAAACATTAAAAAGCTACAATAATCAAGACAGTGTGTTTTTGGTGTAAACATAGACAAATAGGACACTAGAACAGAATAGAGAACCCCAAAATAGACCCCCACCTGTATGGATGATTGATTTTCAACAGAGGTGAAAGGACAATTCAGTGGAGAAAGAATAGTCTTTCAACAAATGGTATTGGAAGAAGTAATTATGTGCAAAGAAATAAACTTCAGTCCATACTTTGCACTATATATAAAAAATGGATCACAGATGTGAAAAACCTAAAAGTATAAAACTTCTATGAGAAAACAATAGAAAATCGTTGTGGCCTTAGTTAGGCAAAGATTTCTTAGATACAACACCAAAAGCACAATCCATAAAATAAAAAAATTGGTAAACTAGATTTCATTAATATTAAGAACTCTTTAAGAATTAAGGTTTTGAAAGACACTATTAAGAGAATAAAGACAAGTCATAGACTGGGAGAAAATATTAACGAATCACATATCTGAGCAAGGAATCACATATAGAAGATAAAGAACTCTTAAAACTCAGTAATAAAGAACACAAGGAAAAATGGACAAAATATTTGGATAGACACTTCACCAAAGAAGATATATAGATGGCAAATAGGCACATGGAAAGATGCTTATTAGTGAGTAGGGAAATGCAAATTAAAACCGCAGTGGAAAGCTTCTATATACCTATTAGAATGGCTAAAATAAAGAGATTGACAATACCAAGTGTTAGTGAGGTTATGAAACAACTGGAATTCTTATACACTGCTGGTGGGAATGTAAAATGCACAACCACTTTGGGGAACAGTTTGACAGTTTCTTAAACAGTTAAACATATACCTACTGTATTAGCCATTCTACTCCTAGGTATTTACCCAAGAAAAATGGAAGCATATGTCCACACAAAGATTTATATAACAGCGTAGTTCATAATAGCCACAAACTGAAAGCCACTGAAATGTCCATATCCAAGGGAATGGATAAACCAATTGTAGTGCATCTGTACAATGAAATACTACTCAGCAATAAAATGGGATCACTTATTGGCACAAGCAACAGGGTGGATCAATTTCAAAATAATTAGTCTGAGAGAAAGAAGACAGACAAAAAAAGAGTACATACTGTATGATTACATTTATATAAAACTCTAGAACATGCACACTAATCTATAGTGACAGATGCCAATCATGGTTGTCCGGGATGGGAGTGGGTGGGAGGGACCACAAAGGGGCCCAAGGAAACTTTGCGGGGTCATGAATATCTTCACTGTCCTGACTGTGGTGATATGTATGTCGAAAATGTATTAAATTGTACACTGTAATATTTGCAATTTATTTTATTTCAATCATACCTCAATAAAGCTGTTATACAAATTCCATTGCCTTTTCCAGATACCATGCTGCCTGTCACAGGGGTTCTGTTTCCATGCCAAAGAAACCAGCATGCTTGGACTCATTTGGACAATTGCATATCCCTTATGGTTTCCAGAGACGTGTTAGTGTGATAATCCGTCTGTGTAACATCCACCACATAAGTGAGTCGTGCTGGCTTGCTGGAATTCTGTCACACACAGGAGAGAAAGGGTGGCACGGTCAGGATTATGTCAGGGGCCCTGAATGCAACGAGCAATTTCAACTAATAGTCCTTGAAATGCACTACAAAAGGAGCTAAGTGAATCACTATCTTCTAGAAGCTGGCATCACGGTTCTTCATCTCAATGTTATAATTTTTTTCCTTTGTCAACTGTCTGCATTAGGGTTGATTAGTAAGTCTCTGGCCTGCTTGTAAGCCATCAGGTGGGGACAGATTACTTTGTTGGTTATGGAGCAGTGGTGGGAGAAGCTGATCAGATGTACTCAGACAGCGCGGTCATTAGAACGCCTGAGATACCAGGTGGCCGCGCTGGGGCGGCCTTGGCCAGTCTCACTGTGGAGCAGTTTGTTTTTCCACGAAGAAACTCATCAGTGGTGAGCAGTGTGGAGGGCCCCCTCTCCGCTGCCCTGGGTCTCCACGGCCAGAGCAGAGGTGCACATGTGTTTCCCTGGCTGCACCAGGGCCGGTGGGCAGCCTCCTCAGGGCGAGGCATCTGGGAAGCGCCCGCAGTCCCAGAATTCTGCATGCCCGCACCGGCTTGCCCCAGACTCCCACGGGAAGGACCGAGTCTCTGCCTCTGTGGAGGTTGGTGTGGAATGGACCCCAGCATCTAGTTCTGCTCAGGGGGAGTCTGAAGTTGCCGAGTCAAGCTCTTAAAAAAGTCTACTTCCCAGGGCCGGCCCGGTGGCGCAGCAGTTTAGTTCGCACTTTGGCAGCCCAGGATTCGCGGGTTCGGATCCCAGGTGCCCGCCGACACACTGCTTGTCAGCCACGCCGTGGCGGCGTCCCGTATAAAGTAGAGGAAGATGGGCACGGATGTTAGCCCAGGGCCAGTCTTCCTCAGCAGAAAGAGGAGGATTGGCAACGGATGTTAGCTCAGGGCTAATCTTCCTCACACACACACACAAAAGTCCTCTTTTCTGTGGTTTGTCCCATGCTAGTTTGCAGACCAGTGGGAGCAAGGCCACAGCAGCTCTAAGTATTAAAGCACAAGGTTGTAAATCCATTTATTCATCCAGCAAGGGTTTATTATGTGCCTTCCTCATGATGGACTCTGTTCTAGGGACTGGGGATTCACAGCGAATGACAGAGTCTAGGTTCCTGCTCTCATGGGGCTCATCTTCCAGCGCAGGAGACAGAGAAAAATAAATAAGGAAGCAAGAAGATACGTACCAATAAGTAATTAATAATAGTTATTACTTAATGCACAAAATACGTGTGACTTCCTCTCATTCAGAACTTCTCTTCTTGGGTTCACAGACTCCATAAGCTCCTTGAAATTGTTTGGAAAAGTGTGTGTGTGTGTGTGTGCACCCATATGCGTGTTTCTGCTTTTTCTCTGGGAAAAGTCCATGGTTTTCACCACACGCTTAAAGTGTCCATGTTCCAGGGAGGAGTAGACCCATGACTCTAGTTCACCAGCTCCTCCTGTGTCCATGGGCACAGATGTCCTTTCCTCACCTTCTCCTGGACCCTCCATGACCATCTCCTGCTTGTCTCTCTGAGTCAGCTCACTCCCAGAGAGGTCTGCTTCCCTTCTTCTAGCTGGGCTCTGAGCTGTTGCCACCCTCTCTGGGTTCACGTCTGTCTTTCTGAGTGGCAGGCCCTATGTCCCAGTACTAGGTCTCCTTGCAGTCTTGAGAACAGATCTCCATTTACCATGGGGGGTCCAGGTCCCCGGGCCAGGGCCTCAGGGGCAGCTGGATGGGAGACCATTCAGCTCTGCCACCCCAGCCTGGTTGCCTGGCTCTGTAAGGTGATGGCTGCAGTGGGAGGCCTTGGGTGCAGGCCAAGATGTGTGGGTGCAGGTAACCAAGTACACCCGTGGGGGTCTGGGTGAGGGGTTCCAAAGCAAGCCCACCTGGGGCCAAAGCTTGGGCCATATTAGGGAAGATGTCCTGCTCCTGGCACCTCTGCTGGGAGATGACAAGGGAACTACAGGGATCATTCCAGGCATCCAGTAGGTCATTTGAGCCCTGTTATACCAGTCTCTGGGGCTCTCCTCAGTTGCACTGCCAGCACCAGCCCCCTCCATCACTTACCCAGACAGCCTGGGCAGAGAATCATGCCATACGCAGAGCTGGACCCTCAGTGCTGAGCCTCTCGCCAGTGTCCAGCACACATTCCCCAGCGCTGCAGGGCAGACGTCTGTGGCCGTGAGTTCATGGCTCTTTAGTGGTGTCGGTGTGGATGACCTCCAAACACTAGGATGTCTGGGCTTCCCGATGGGGCGGATCCTGTCTGCCTCCCCTGGAAGCCTCCCCAAGGCTGCAGGCCTCCAAGTCCAGGGCACTTTTCATCTGCGTGGGTCACAGCCGGAATTTCTTTGGGCTCGAGGGTCCTAGGGAGCCATGGAATGCCTGCTGCCATCTGGTGCTTAGTGTCTCAGGACATTTTCTTTAGAACAAAATGTTCACAAGACCCGAGAGATGATGAAGGGAATTTTTTTGTTCTTTGTTTTGGCAAAACAGAGCTGCTGGTGCTGGTTGGAGCTGGGATGTGCGGGCCTCCAGGTGTCTGCGAGTGCCTGGGGGCAGCAGATGGGCCATGCTCAGAAACCTTTGCTTTCCTGTTCTGGTCCACTTCAACAAAGGCTGCTCGGGAGCCTGCTGGGCACTAAGTCTGAGTCATGAAATTTGTCCAGCGTCCAAGCGAGGACCCCACCCTGCCCACCCTGCCAACCCTGGTCCTCAGCACCACCTCAGATCCTCTGGGTTAGCCTGCCTTGAGCTCACCAGGTCCCTGCAAGGGCCTGTGGCCTCTCTGCTCTGGCCCTGGGTTCCCTCAGCCCTATCTTAGGAGGGTGCTGCAGGAGGCCTCGGGGACTTCCATGGCCCTCATTACAGAGGACTTCCATGGCCTGATTCCAGGGCCTGTCCTCAGGCGGTGGGGCAGGCTCTGACAGCTGCCTTGTTCCTGCCTGCAGCCCACGTGGAGGTGGGGCCTGTTGTGGACGAGCCCCAGGAGAATGTGGGGGGCAGCTGGGAGTGAGTGGGTGCACATGGGCTTTCTCCTGCAAGGCTCCCTGGTGCCTGTGCATTCACCTCAGCCCAGCTTGGAGTAGGGAGCACATGGGCTGGCTACTTTGGTCCCTCAAATGGTCCTTGCCCTTGATCCCAGGACCTGACCCCTGCATTCAGCAGACCACAGGTCTGAATATAATTGGGACACGGTCAGTATGGGGCACTCTGTGGACAACCTCTGGGATCCCAGAGTCACTTTCCCCACGGAGGGTAAGCCCATCACACCTGCCCAAGCATGATCTGGGCAGCCATTTGATCACCTAGGGCCTCCGCGCCATTTGTCAGTAAAGTGGGGGGAGGGCCACCTGCCTGTGGGGTTGAGGAGAGGAGTAATTGAGGTGATCCCTGCAGGAGCCCCTGGTATGGTGCCCACCCACTGCATTCTCTGGGTCTCCTTCCCTTGCAACAGCTGGAGCCTCCCTCTCATGGGCTAGCCTCACCTGCAGCCACCGCCTGGGGAGTGAGCGCTCCTCCCTTGGTTCAGCCCAGCTCCATCTCCACCCTGCCCCGCATTCTTGGCTCTGCCTCTGTTTTAGGTCAACGGCGTTCTATTTTGTTAGTGGTGCCCCAGGCCGCTAAGAGTGATACAGTCTCCTCTGGGATTCTTTCTGGACCCAGAGCCTTGGGCTCTCCCTGCCCATGTGTAGCAGAAGGATTTGGATGGAGGTGGATGAGTAATAATGTGAGCCCCCTTTCCCTCTCTTTTTGTAGAAGGCTGGCTTTGGGGGAAGATGGGCTTCCTACTGACCTCCTGGAGGATCACCTGGGGAGAGTTGTGTGGTGACTTTTCACTGTCAGACCTCTCTTGATTAAGGTGACTGAAATCCTTGCCAACGTTTATTCAGACATGATTCCCTGGTTTAGGCTACGGGGATGACTGATGTGTTTGGGACAGGGCAGAGTTTGTGTGAGCTGTGGCCCCGTGCTTCATAAAGATGTTCCTGTAGAGGAAGGACACTGTCCTGTGGCCAGTTGGGGCAGTGACTGGGGGACCCAAGGAGAAGAAAGGGCCTCAGGACCCCACAAAATCCCATCATCTGTCAGAGCAAGTGGAATTCAGAATTACATTGTAGCTTTCCGTTTGCAAATTGGGTGACCCAAGGTGATGGAGGGAAAGTTTCTGAGCCGCAATTTCCTCCCCTGAAAGCTGGGGCTGGAAGTGACTTCCTGCTTGGGCTGTGGAGAGAATCAGAGGAGGTAACCTCCATGAAATGCCTGGCCCACCATCGTGGGGAGACTGAATGAGTTAATGTTCCTCTGGATCCCAGGAGAGCGAGGAGAGGATGGAGGGAGAGGGGCAGAGCTTCTGGAGAGGGGCAGCCCCCCAGCTTGGTGTGATGACAGGCAACCCATGCTTTATATCACATCATTCGCTCAGGCCAGGCTGGGACCCTGGACCAGCCTGAGGAGAGTGGGGCTGGAGTAAGGCCTGAGGATCAACCAGACCCTACAGCCTCTGCAGTTCTGCCTGCCCAAGGTCAAGTCCCTGGACTCAAAGTAGCCGAGAAAATTCTCCCCATCAGAAAACTTACCAAGGCCTCCCTGGTCAAAAATGGCACTGATTTTGAGGGTCCCACTCAGAATGAAGCAGGGATGCTGGGGAGAAATCTGCTGGGAGGAGGGTGGGCTGGGGGAGGAGAGGAGCCTCTCAAAGTCAGAAAGCCCAGGAAGGTTGGTGGTGCCTCCTCAGCTCTGAGGTGACTGAGGGGCGGCTTAATTTAAGGAGCCCCTGGTTCACCACGTGAGAACACAGTTCTGAGGAACCAGCCACGTTGGTCACCTGGATACAGGTGTGAGGGAGTGTGGTCTCTCTTGGGTCTATCCTCTAGGGCAGTTGGCTGAAACCCTTCCTGGGGCCCACCAGCAGCAGTGAAATGGCCCATGGGCATGATTCTGGGGCGTGGGTGGGAGCAGCCTGGATGTCCACGCCAACGGCTCTCAGCCAATTTGCCAAATATCAGGCCAACTTACCCTTAGAGCTATTCACCAAATAGCCAGTTTGCTGAAAGCTGGAGGGTGTTTTCCAGGTTTTGCTTTTAGCCCAGCCCTCATCCCTGCCCCTGTATCTTCTCTCCCTCTGATGCCATTCTATATGCAAATGGTAAGCAGGGGAGGGGTGGGATGAGTGTGAAACTTAGGGAAAACCCCTCAACACTACCAACTGGCATTTGGGAGACACGGGATTGTGTGGTTTGGTTTCTGGTGAGTTGGACACTGGGAGAACTGGTCATTCAGTGATTTTATCATTTGGAGAACTGACTTTGGAGATTTGGTTTTTGTTGAGTTAACCTGATTTCTGAAGTGAAATGTCAGCATAGAAGTTACAGGAGGCCAGGGACTCCTCCCTTGAAAATTCACGTCACCCGTTGTGCCCCTCAGGGCTGTGCCTAGTCCCCTCATGGAGGGCAGCACAGCATGCTCTTCACTGTGATGCGCTCAGAGCTCTCTCTCTCTCTCTCTCACACACACACAGACACACACAGACACTTCTTCCTCAGGCTGCCAGAGAAGTCAGTTGGCTGTTGGGCAGGATTTTCCCATGGGGCGGCTCAGAGAGCAGCCATAATTGAGGGAGTAGGGGAAAGACAATGCGCTGTAATTGGTCTGAGTAACCCTTCTCGCTGAGTGTTAAAGGCAAATACGTTCTCCAGGAGCAGACACAGCTTTTTCCCTCCTCGGATTTTCTTGCGGGTTTGGAAGCACTTGTTCCTGGAGGATGTGCTCATCTCTCTCCTTGCAGGGCAGGTGGAGACCCTGGGTGCTGCTGGCGTTTGCTGCTGTGGGGCGGCCCCAGCAGTGACATGACGGAAGCCATGACCCATGTGTGTGGGACTGTCTCACGGGCGCAGTGTCTGAACTCACCATCTGGTCCCCTCCTGTTTTGGCTGGGGCACCACCGTCACGGGTGGTATTCCTCACTGTCTCTCACGGCGCTCAGCCGATTGATCGCTAACTCCCTCTGAGCATCCTTGAATCTACCCTTTCTCCATCCCCACCATTGCAGACCCTATCATTTCCTACCTAGGTTAGTAGGATATAGACCTATCTAAGTTTCCTCAACCAGTATCTTCTCTAATCCACCCCCATGGCCACCAGAGGGGACTTGGGGACATGGATCTGATCAGTCAAATCCCAGCCTGAAAGCTTTTGGTGACTCTCTGTTGACTCATGGTCAAGTTCTAACTTTGCAGCATGACATCTAAGACTTTTCCTTCCTGTCCAGTATCATGTTGTCATGCTCGCCCACCTCTGCCATTCATCTCCAGGAGCGCTGGATCGCTTTATTTCTCAGGACATGTGTAGACTGCTCCCTGCTAGTGTCTCCACCTTTCCAAACTGCAGTGCCTTTGCACATGCCTGTCTTCCTGCTGGGAAGGCCTTCTTTTTACCTAGTACCCCAGTGAATTTAATAGGCCTTCAAGACCCAGCTCAGAGAGCATCTTCTCTGTTCTTTTAGGTGCCATTTGACACATTCTCCCCTGTGCTAGTTCTGTTATTCTTCCTCTTTTTTTTTTTTTTGGATGACTACTGTTTTGCTTCTAACAGTGTGCTATATTATTAATTTGTTTCCATATCCTACAGGCCTCTTACCCCCACCCAGGGTGTGATGTTTGAGGGCAGAAACCATGCTTTGTCTGCCTCCGTATCCCCAGCATCTGGCCCAGAACTTGGCACATGCTGGTCCTCAAGAATGGTGGTCCATTCTCCCCAAATGGGCTCATTCCTCAAATGTTTATCCAACACCCACTATATGCCAGGCACAGCTCTGGGCACCGGGGATATGGCAATGAACATGACCTCATGGAGCCTCCATTCTAGTGGGGAGAGATGGATGATGAACAAATAAACAAGTAAATATGTCAGGTGGTGCCACTGAGAAGCAGCAAAGGAGACTGAGAAGGAGCAGCCAACAAAGTAGGAGGAGGACCAGGAGGAGAGGCCAAGAGAAGAAGGCGTTTCAGGGAAGAGGGATGAGCCCCATCCAGTGGTGCTGGTGGGTGGAGGAAGATGAGGGGTGAGTGTTGACCATTGGGTTTACAGCGGGAAGGTATTTGAGGTCCTTGACAGGAGGTGCTACATCAGGATGGTGGGGCCAAAGGTGGTGGGAATGAGTTCAAGAGAGAATGGGAAGAGAAAAAGGGGGCCAGCAGGTATAGATTCCTTTTTATAGAAGTCTCATTGTAAAGGGGAGCAAAGTCATGGAGGAGTGGTGGTGTCAAGGGAGGGACGTTTTTATAAAGATGGGAGATGTGACACTGTGCTCGTGTCCTGATGGAATGCCCCTGCAGAGAACATGCTGCATTACAAGAGAGAAGGCACAAGTGGTCAAGTGATGTCCTTGAGTCGGCCAGAGAGGATGGGATCTGGTGCTCAAGATGCGTGTGTCGTAAGTGAGATGAGCCTCGTCTGGCTTATCCCAGCCCCATTAACCAGCTGGCCGCTGATGAGCTCAGTGCTGGAGAGATCTGCAGGGCTGTCCTTTCCCCACCATTTCTGAGTGTCATGGTCATGACCGCCACGACTCCTGATGTGAGCAGGTGCAGGGTGGGGCAGCTCCACGGATGTGGCGGCATGGCCCTGCTAACAGGACAGCGAGAGCAGGCTGGGGTGGGTAGGTGGGGTCGGGGGCAGGTCTGACTGTGCTGTTGCTTGAGAAGAAATGGTGCGCACAGTATCTGACTGATGGTAGTGATTGGGGTGGGGTTCTCAGATGTCCAGGCTGGTTGGGACTAGCAGAGAGCAGTCCATAGGCTGAGGCCAAGGTCACATTCAAGCTCCCAGCTCCTGCTGAAGA
Source organism: Tapirus indicus (assembly GCA_031878705.1). Lineage (NCBI taxonomy): Eukaryota > Metazoa > Chordata > Mammalia > Perissodactyla > Tapiridae > Tapirus > Tapirus indicus. Next base: position 82,808,115 of record CM062921.1, read on the forward strand.
AGGTTGAAAACAATCAGGGATAAGTCAGAGCCAAGTTCAGAAACTGGGCAGATGTGTGTGGGCCAGGGTGGGAGCTAAGCAGAGGAGGCCAGGGTGGAAGTCCTGTCATGGAAAGTGGGGGCGGTGTGGGGGACTAGGCCAGAGCTCGCTCAGTAGCGTTGTCACACATCTGTGCCAATCAGTGGGGGAAGGGAACTCGCAGTCATTAGTTTTATGTGCCAGGCTCTTGGGTAGATTATTCATCCACCCATTCATTCAACATGTATTTCTCATATCTAGTTTGCTCTTCGTTGAGGCAGAAATTATTGTTCCCATCTTACAGATGAGGAACTGGGGCCTCGAGGAGTGACAGTATGTTCCTAAGGTGCCACAGCTAGTTAGTGGCAAAACACTCAGGCTTCTGCCATGGTGTGATGCTCCACGCCAGGAGGACGTGACACCAAGGCCCAGGTGGGCTGAGGTTCCTCGAATCCCCACAGGGTGGGTCCTGGGTCCTGCAGAGGGGTGTGTGTGTGTGTTGGAGTGTCAAGTGGTTTCAGCCAGGGCAGAGGAGACATGCAAAGGCCGGGAGCTAGGGAGGGTCTGAGGCAGCATGCCTATCTTGCATCTGCTCTTTGGGTCACGCAAGTCCACGCTGAGGCTGGGATGAATGAATGCATGTTTTGTGGGTCATGGAGGCTGCAGTATCCCTGTCCACCTTGAAGGGCTCTCGGGGGCTCACCCTGTCATGAGCCCACTGTCCAGGCAAAGGCAAGGAGGCAGCTCCTGGACCAAAGGAGCAACTGGGGGCCTACACTGAGGTGCCTTGTTCCCGCTAGATGCTGAGCCATCCTCGCCCACTGGTGGCACCCACACCTGGACTGCAGCGTCACCGCACTGGGGCCTCGCCTGGCAGCCTCTCTGCCCTTGCTTCTGATGGTCATTGCTCACAGGGCGTTCAGGGCGGCGGGGTTTGTGCTTCTCACGGCAGCAGCTCTTTGTTCTCTCTGAGGTTGCTTTCTCGGGCCTGACAGCTGGGGGGAGTCCCTGGTGGATTGGATGCTGGACTGATCTTCAGGAAACATTTACTGAGCACCTGCTCCATGGAAAATCTGTGCCAGAAACCCTGCATCTTTTATCTTATTTTTTCCTCATGGCAACATCTTCACCTCATTTTATAGGTGGGGAAACTGAGGCACAGGAGGGCTGAGCAGATGGTCTAAGATCACACTGTGCTGGTATAGGAACCAGGTCTGCCTGACCCCAAAGCCCACAGAATCTCCAGGACCTTCACTGACCGTTAAGCCATTAGCTCTTATTAGGGTGTCCTGGATTGACATGTCTAAAGTCATTAATGTGTTTATTTGTGGACAGAGTGAAGACCATTCCTGACAGTTCCAGGCAGTGCAGTGGGATGACAGCTGGCTGAACGGGGAGGGCGGTGTCCAGAAACGCCTCCTCGGGTCTGAGGTGGAGAGGACGGGAGGCAGGGCGAGGGGTGTTTGTGACAGAGTGGACAGCATGAATCATGGGGCCCAGAGTCATGGGGTGGGTGTGGGTGCCCTTGACAGGAAATGGCTCCAGGCACACCCCAACCCTGGCCCAGAGTACTCAGCATCTGCCTCTAGTTCCGTCTGTGTCTAGCAGCCAGTCTGTGCATGTGCACACATGTGCGTGTGCAGGCCCACACGTGTGTATGCATGTGTGTGCGTCCCTCCATCCATCTGAGTCTATTGGTGTATGATTTGTCTCTTTCTCTCCGTTGTTTACTTATCTCTGTATCTCTGGAGCTTGGTGGAGAAGGTGCGAACCAAAGTTTGTTAAGACGATGACCAGCTCCACGTCTGCTCCTGCTCAGGGGTTGTATCTAACAGTGGCTGTGTGGCCACTACTGTCCCTGCTAACAGTTCATTTCTACCTTGGGCAGGGCCCAGGAGCCCCCTTGGCCCCCCCATCCCCACACAGAGTATCCAAGACCCTTACCCTCCTGTTGAGGGGCTTCTGAGTGTGCAGGGTGGCCGAAGGATGGGCAGTGAGTCAGTGGCAGGCGGATACCACCTTTGTGGCACTTCTTGTCTTCCTCTCTCTCGTGGTCCCTCTTGGAGAAAGTTTGGCCTGGTCCTCTGTTGCTCTCTCCCCAGTCTGCTGTTTAGTTTCACTTGGCCCTCGCTCTCATCTTCCCCTGGGCTGGACCAATCTCGAGTCTCAAAGTGAAAGATGAAAAGCTAGCTGTGAATCTTCTCAAGCTTAGGGTGACACTTTCTTAGAGTTTTCTTCCTTCTTTTTTCCTGCTTCAGTGGGAGTAGGGAAGTAGAGACAATGCCCCATGGGGAGTGAATGAGTGAGGAAAGAGGGATATACATGCATGGGGCATACCTAGATCAACACTTGGAGACATTGTATCTGGGTCTGTATCTCCATCTGTGTCTGTACACACACACCCACATACACCTGCACACCCTTTTCTTCATATAACTTGTCAAAGGTCCCATGTGACACTGGTGGGCTGCTTTATGGGAGGAAAGGAGACAGAGGGGCAAAGTAGAGGCTAAAGTGACTAAAGAGGTACACACAACAATTGGCAATATGTAATGGACTTTGTCAGGACCCTGATTTGCAAAACTGTAAAAAACCCCATTTATGAGACCCTTGAGAGATTTGACTGCTGACTGGATATTGGAAGCCATTAAGGGATTGTTCACTTTTTTAGGGCTACTCGCAGCACTGCATTTATGTTTTTTTAAGAAAACCCTTGTCTTATTAGGGATACAATTGAAATGTTCACATGTGAAAGATAGGAAGTTGGAGATTTTCTTTAAAATAATTTGAGGGTGGGTGAGGTATAGGTGATAAGAGCTAAGCTGAGTGATAGATATATGGGGGTTCATTACACTTTTTTTAATGTTTGAAATTTTCCATAATAAAAAGTAAAATAAAATCTTATATTAGCATTTTTTCTCTAGTTATGCAAGGAATCTTGTTTGTTTTTTATTTTAGGTTTTCTGCCTTAACTTTTCTGGAATCTTAGGTGCTGTGATCACTTGCTGGCTAGAGAGGAGCAGATGGCAGGATGAATGGATAAGTAATGAGCAAATATTAATGAGAACAGGACACTATCAATTGAGTTTCCTGGAGAGCTGGCTTTTATCCCTGGATATTTCTGCAAAATTACATTCATATAATGTAGTCATATTATTTTTTGAAAGAAAATGATTCATACCAGTGGATTAAATAAGCCAGTCCTTGAGGGTGGGAGGCTCATAGAGGCTTAAGTGTGGGCTCTGGGGCAGACTGCTGGGCTCTGCACATAGTCATCCTCTGACCATGGGTAGTAACTCCCCATCTGTAAAGTGAGGATAAAGATAGCACCTACTGTATACCCATTGCAATGGAATATTGTCCAACCACAAAAAGGAATGAAATACTGAAAATGCTACAGTGTGGATGGGCCTTGAAAACATTATGTTAAGTAAAGAAAATAGTCATGAAAGACCACATATTGTATGATTCCATTTATGTGAAATGTCCCGAATGGCCAAATCCGTAGAGACAGAAAGTAGTTGCAGGGGACTGGGCTGGGGTACAGGGGAGGGGTGTAGGGGGTCTCAGTCTGTTTGGGCTGCTGTAACAAGATACCGTAGGCTGGTGGCTTATAAATAGCAAACATTGATTTCTCATGGTTCTGGAGGCTGGGGAGTCCAGGATCCTGGCGCTGGCAGATTCAGTGTCTGGTGAAGCCCCTTTTCCGGTTGCAAACTACTGACTTCCTGCTGTGTCCTCGCGTGGTGGGAGGCGCAGAGAGCTCTGTGGGGTCTCTTTTGTAAAAGCACTGGTCTCGCTATCGGCCTCCACCCTCATGACCTGAGCATCTCCCAATACCATGACATTAAGATTTTCACCTGGGAATTTTGGGGGGACACAGACATTCAGACCACAGCAGGGAGTGACTGCTAGTGGACATGAGGTTTCTTTTTGTGATGGTGGCAGTGTCCTACAATTAGATTGTGGTGATGGCTGCACAACTCTGGATATAATAAAAACCATTAAATCGTGCACGTAAAATGGGTGAATTGTGTGGCATGTAAATTGTATCTCAAAGCTGTTTGAAAAAAACCCCCACATCATAGAGTTAAGATGAAATAAAATACTGTGTGTAAAGTGTTTAGAAGAGGGCCTGGCACATCACGTAGGGTTTATAATTCTGGATGCTTCACTGAAATCATTGGGGGGACCATGTTCCTTTAGCATTTACTTTTTGAAATGTTTAATATGTATCATGCTATGAAAACTCTGGAAGTCTGTGGTTTAGGTAGAGTTACCATCTCAAGGTTTTAATGACCAAACACTGGTCTGGAATTAAAAGCCTTCTAGGCAGCCCTAAAATAGATTATTCATATCTCTTCACATTTTTGGTCTTAAAAAAATCTCTCTTGAAGAAGCTTGAAAATACTTTGGGTGGTTATGATGTGGCATTTTCTTGCACTGTCCCCCCTCCCCACCGTACCTCCCTCCTTAGTCCATGAGCGTCGGAATCTTGGTCCAACCTCACCCTTTAGATTCTCACCTCCGTTAACAGATATAAAACTAATTACTAGCTAATCTAATTGATTCACCATCTCCTAATTTGTCTCTTTTCCTTCAATAATTCCTTAATTGACTAAACCGTTGTGAGAGAGACAGAGAGCTGATCCGCAGAAGTGACTGAGGACTGACCTTGACATTGGGGATTTCTTCAAGTTCCAGGCTTGGAGACCAAACCCCTGGGCTTGAGGCAGAAGGTCTGAGCACTGTCTGCTGCCCCAGGTTCCTTCCCTGGCCATTCCTTGGAGTAGGAGGTAAAGGAGGAATGTCCCTTTAATTTAAACTTTTCTGTCCTGGTGGGGCCAAAGCTTGCTTCCCTTAGTGGCTGCACGTTGGAATCACTTGGAGGGTTAAAAAAAACACTGATGCCCGAGTCCTGCCTCTAGATGCTCTGCTGTAACTGGTACATCTGGTATAACTGGTACAGGTACAGAGATGATGAAAAGCTTCCGGTTGATTCTAACATGCAGTCAAGTTTGAGTCCCTCTGACTGCCTCAGAGGGAAGACACACCCAATGGGAGGTCTGAAGGCAGGAAGATCAAGAGTCGTTAATTAGTGAGGGGAGGAAGTGCGGAGGGTAAACATTTCTCTTGTGTGTTGAGGAAACCCTGTGAGTAAACACGCTATTTAAAACTGTTGGCATTCTACTGAAAATAGACAGCCAATAATCCAGTCAGCTTTTAGAGCATGGACCAAAATAGCTTCCTTCTGCTCTGGCATATCCTCGGGCCGCACTCTTCCTCCTCTGTCAACCACACATGTCGGTGGTTGTCCTCTGGTGCTTGGAGCGTGTGTGTGCGTGTGTGTTTGTGTGCGTGCGCGTCTGACAACAGGGAGGTTTTGCTTGGCTGAGGGCCCTCCTCTGATTGCTTCTCTGATGTTTGTCTGTCCCTGGGGGAGCAGACTCATGCATCCTCCCAGAGGGGAGCTGGTCCCCCAGGAGAAGAATGTGTCCATTCATTAAAGAACAGGGTGTCGGTCTCCCCTGGGGTAGAGGGGCCCCTCTGGAGGAGGGCACTGTGCCAGGTCTGTTATCTCTGGCAGGCTTCAAACCTCATTCTGACAATGGGCTGTTGTGGCCCCACTTCCCGGGGGAGTAAACTGCGCCGAGGGTGGATCCATCCAAGGACACACAGATGGTGGGTGGTAGAGCCTGGATCAGAACCACACTGCCTGCCTCCCGGCTTGGGTAGGGGTGACACAGGGGTGAGTGCTGTGGAGGTGACACTGCAGCTGCCTGGGCGAGGTGAGCGGGAACCCAGTCCTAGGGCCAGGCTGGAGACACATAGGCTCTGGGTGCTGGCTTGGATGTCACTGCTCCCTACGGCCTCTTGATTCTCTGCAGTCCTGGGCTTCCCTCTGACTTCCTGTGAGAGGCGACTTGGGAAAGTTGCTTTTCATTCAGCATGGTGGGCCCGGCCTGCGTGCTGAGCGCCCTGGCAGTGCGGACTTGCCACTCACATGGGCTCTTCTGCTGCCTCCCCTGCCCCTGCCAACTCTGACTGCACCCTGAGTACTGGACCAATGAGGTGACTATACCTCACAGAAGAGGGTTCTCAGAAGCCCCAGGCTGGGCCGTATGGATGGCCACTGGGCTGTTTCAATAGCAGATCTCTTGGGATGGGGCACCTGGGAGTGGTTCCTCCTGTAGGGTGTCATGGGGCTTTCCTTCTAGAACTGGGGCCTTTCCTCAGCCTGGGAGGGACCACGTTCCAGAAACCCCAGGCTGGATGGCTGCTGGGAAACTTCTGGAGGGACTTTGAGCTCCTCTGACTCGCTCCACTCAGCAGGCCTCCCCATTGCCCTGTGAGCATGCCCTGAAGTCTGTCTTTGGTTCCCACCACCATTTTCTCCTTGGTGGCTTCCCCTACACACCTCCGAACTAGAACGAGGCCCATGTGGGTGCCCCCAGGGCAGCGGTGTGCTGAAGCAGCCCACACCAGCTGGCTTCCTACCTCCACGTTCAGTGATGTTGCTTTGGTAGCTGGAAATCGACCATGGCGGAAGTATTGACACCAAGGAAATCGGCAAATATTGCAAATCAGGGATTTATTTATGTTCAGAGAGCCTGTTGTTGAGACCTTACCAGCACACCACTGCCCCTGGGGCTGCAGGGAGGCTCCACAGTTCAGCGGTGCTTGTGTCCTTCTCCATCTGTCCCAGCCTCACGTCACTGCGCACCTAGGTACTTAGCTTTCTCAGAACGATGTTTCCAGAGGCCACTTGCAGCCCTTTGGGTCTGCTGTGACTGGATTGTAGGTCTGACTCAAGTCCTTATTGCTGTTGGGTCTAGCTTTTGCCTGGATCATTGCGTGGAAGCCACCTCTCATGTGAGCGCCCATGTCCTGCAGCCTCGCTGGGGTGCCGGGATGCCTCCGCAGCCTCAAGCACCCATGCAGGTGGCATGTTTGGGTGAGAGCGAGGGGCCAGCTGGAGCTGTGGGCCTGCTTGACCCCCATTCCCCATGGGTGGGGCTGAAGTCACCAAGTCCAACTCACCCCCTCTGGGCCTGTGGACTGTAAACGGCGCTGCCTCCCATGTCCCCTCCCTCTGACGCACACCTTCCCTGGGTCCTCGCCCCATCCACATGGCTACGTGGATGGGGTTGGAAGAAGGTCTTTTGGAGGCGGATATTTTACTGCATCACGTGCGTGTATTTGGGTATGTGGACAGGTGTCTCTATGTCACTGTGTCTTCCCTCCCTGCCAGCAGAGCCTCCCCTGCCACTCCCCGCTGGGTTTGCTGGCCTGCCTCGGGGCTGGAGCCCAGGCAGGAGGGCAGCCTCACAGGGCCGGTGGGCAGTTGGCTCGGCATCCTCCCACGCCTGCAGGGGAGGCCGCCTCAGCAGGTGTCGTGTGAACAGCAGGCTCGATGGGTGCTGGCAATTATCCTGGGACCAAAGGTGGAGTGTCCCAGTCCCTGAGGGCGTTCTGGGGCTTGGGTGCAGCCTCAGGGAGCACAGTCCCCTGCTGAGGCAGGGCTGGCCTGTCTCAGTGTGATGGATGAGGGCTGGGCCGCTTCCTTTACCTAGCCTGCGTTGTCTCACTGGCTCCGCACACCAGCCTGCTGAGGTAGATGCCTGTTTTTCAGAGGTGGAAACTGAGACTCAGAGTGGTTCAGTCCCTCCAAGGTCACACAGCCTATAGATGCCAGAGGAAAGATTTGTCTTGGGCTCAAAGGCCTGTGTCTTTCTCTCCAGTCGCTGCACTGCCTGAGGCAGGGGTACGAAGGTCCACCCATGGCAGGCTGGCCTTGCCCTCGGTGACTCTTGTGGAGTCTGGACCCCTCTGGGCTGCCCTCATGACTGTGAAGGATTTCAAACCACTGATGCCTGTGTCTGCCTCCTCCAGGCAGCCTGCCCTGACTGCTCCCTTCTTCTCCTTTGCTCACTGCACTCAGTGAGCTCTTGAGACTGACCTGTATGCTCAGAAGCTGTGGGGTCCATGTGGCTTCTTGTTGCTCCTTCCTTCCCAGAGAACCCACTGTGGGCCTTGCCTGGTGCTTCCCTCCAAATCCAACTGTTCAGCTCTGGGTCTTCCTTCCCCTTGAAGAAAGTGTCTTCTGTCTCACAGGTGTCCCTTTTGATGCTCAGGCAAGATGCCCAGGCAGTAGCTGGCCCCAAATGAGCCCAGTGTCCAGTCAGCCCTCTCTTGTGTCCGAAAGCCAGAGGCTGAGGGATAGGCCAGGGAGGGATTGACCCACAGTGGTTGTGAGGCAGAGAAGATGTCAGAGCCTCAGTTTCCTCATCTGTAAAACAGGGGCAATGCTATGGACCCTGCCTGGCCTTGGTGAGGACTCAGTGGGATGGTCCAGGCCCAGCATGTTGGCCACAGCTGGAGGATGCTGCAGGGAAGCCCTCCTGCCTGCCACCCCCATGGCAACTCCTCTCTCCACAGGCCCTTGGGTCCATTTGCCTGGTCCTGATGTCCTTGGGAAGAGCCAGGAGCAGGGGTATGTGTGATCTATGGGAGCTATCCTTTGCATTGTGGGGAGATGTCCTCTCTTCCACAGGGGACAAGCACTCGGGCTGGCTCAGTGTTGGTGGTTCCTTCTGGAAGACAGGCACTCTTTCTGGGCAGGGCCTTTATGAAGAACAACCTTCAGGCTGCCACTGTGGCTCCTCCTCCCCCCACCCCAAGGAAGGCAGGAGCACGGAGAGTCTGGCCAGATCCCAACTGGCAAGCAGGTTGCTTTCTGCCAGTAGCTGGACATCCTTCCCGGGCTGGGCCCTCTGTTCTTCCTCATTGGAAGCCCCAGGTTGGCTCCCCAGTGGACCAGCCCTTGGACTGTGGAATGGCCTTTGGGCTCCCTGACAAGATGGCACCGGGGTTTGTAGGAGGGTCTCCTTCTGCCCCACTTGGCTGGGCCTTTCCTGGGCTTGGGGATGCTCTTCATGCAGCCTCCCTGCCCACAGAGCCCCAGCATCCTTGCTGCAGCAGGCAGGCGGAGACGCCCACAAGCTCCCAGACACAAGGGCAGGAAGAGTCTGAGCCTGAGGTCTTGGGACTTTGCGTTTGGGGCCTGGCTCAGGCTTACCCGGGAGGTGAGGAGGCTCTGGGCTCAGGGCGGCAAGCACCCTTGCCACAAACAGTGTGGAAATAGAGACTGTACAGGAGAAACTTAGATCTGGCTGTGGGGACTGATGGGAACTGCATGCTGCTTACATGTAACCTTCTGGTTCAGTTATGCAGAGATGGACTGTGTTCCTACCTGCACTTTAAATGTCAGCCAAGCCAGCTTCTACTGTGGGCCAGCAACTGGGCCATCCTGGCTGCTGGTCCTGCTTTGATGCTTCCCAGCGGTGGGACTGCCCTGAGTTACTTGCCCTCGCCAAGCTGCAGGGTCCTCGTCTGCAGAATGGGGCAGTAACATAGACCTTAGAGGGTTCTCGTGAGAACTGAGTGAAAAACATATGTCAAGCACCAGTAAAGCTGGACTCGAGGCTCAGTAGATGGTGCTAAGATGATGACAGAGACACAAAGGACTGCTGACAACGACAGATCTCCCACTATGGAGGCCATCCCTGATCACGTTTACTCTGTGGTTAGCTTAGGCGTAATGGACCGTGAAACGTTTTCCTGTGTCTCCAGCATCCTGGCATCTCCCGTGGCTCTAATGTCCAGTCAACACGATGCAAGCCTCCTCTGGGTGTGAGCCGTGGCTCTTCATGGGGGGTGTGAGTGGGAGGTGAGTCTCACCTCGAATCTCAGGTCCTGCTGAACATCAGTGCCTGCTGTGTGTCACTTCCACAGCGCTGCCTGGCCCCGAAATGGAGACTACCCTGCTTCCTCCTCTGCAGCAGCCCTAGTACGAGGAGGTCTGTGGACAGACTCACTTAACACTTGGGAATAGAGGAAGGGATGACCGCTCGCCTTGACCTCGACCCCACCTCTAATGGTCATCCTACCCACAGCCCCCAAACTAACCCCAGTCCTCACCCCGAGCCCTGGCCCCGGTCCTAACCCTAAACCTAACCCAGGGCGCAAAATTGGATCTGCCTCTTTGTAAACTGTTACAGCCACAGGCACCTCCTTGGTCCCCTGGCTCCAGCAGGTACTGACCTGGAGGGACACCCCCCTCACTCTTTCCTGGTGCTCTGTGGCTCCCCTCTTCCCCAGCCTGCTGTCTCCAGGAAGCCAGCAGACAGTGCTGTGGTTCTGCCTCTTGATCCTGCAGGGCCCAAGCTCTCTCCTTCCCCTTCTTCCTTGGTCTGGCCGGGGCCTGGTCCTTCATACAGGAAAAGGGCTCTTCAGGCATTAACTCAACAAGACTTGAGCGGAGCAACACAGCGCCCTGCTGCTGCTCTGATGTGACCACTCCTCTTTCCCTTGTCTCAGGTGTAGCTCTTCACTGGGCTCCCTGCCCACCCCGGGCCCCCACCCCCAGGATATAATAAAGCAGAGTAGGAAGTGTGCAGTGAGAGCAAACCGCTAGGCTCACAGGACTATTTTTCCTTGTATTGGACATGGCTGGGGCCGGTGGAAACCCCTGGTGGCTGCTCTGTGGCCGCTAGTCCTGCCAGGAGCACAGTCACCCTCTGGGAGCACACAGTAGGCCAGCTGAGGGCAGCCCTGCAGTTGCTCGACTCCTGGATTTCCATCCGTCACCACTTGTTTGCTTCTGTCCACTGTTCTTTGCTCCTTCTCTTTGGCTTTGGATCCCAGATTTTGTCTTCTGGTCTGCAAGCATGCACCGACAGGCTTACCACTGCCCGCACGGCCTCCCTGTGCCGCTGATGTGCTGCACCCCCACCTTCATCCCCCATCCCATCCCAGTGGAGGGACTGAGTAAATGTGGGATCCAGTGGGTTGGAGGAAGAGGCTTCTCTCAGGTCCTCGAGAAAACCGAGCTCCCAGCCTTTGTTCCTGCTCTTCCATCTGCCCCATGCTGTTCTTCCACGTGCTCCCTGGCAAACTCCTCCTCCAGGCCTCAGCTTAAGGTCATTTCTCAGGAAGGCCTCCCTGACCCTTCTGACCAGCATGCTTTGCCCTTGTTTAATTGCAGTGTAACCATTTGGTTGTGCGATTATCAGCTTAATTACACATCTGTCTCCTCTAGTGTGCCTGGTGAGCGTGGGGACTGTCCCCGTGCCTGTGTTGAGCAGGCTGCATGGGAAACAGTTGCCCCTCAGGACATAGTTGTCTCGAGCTGGGGGGTCCAGGGCTGGGCCTAGCACCGAGCTTTCTTTCTCTGCTCTGGGGTGCTGATGGGGGTGGCCCCCCCCCGACCCTGGGATCCTGGGAGTCTCCCCCACGCCCCGGTTCTGAGCCTCTCTCCTCCTGCTTCCTGGGTTGTTGTTCCAGGTCGCTGGGCTGGAGCCTCCCCCAGATTGTGTCCTTTAAAACTCATTGATTTTTGTGCTGACTTTTACAGTACAAATGTCATTGTTAGATAAAATAATTGAAGCGGGTAATCTATTCACTGAACTCATGTGGCCCCTCCCACTCTGCCCCGTGAAAGCATTGCTGGGGTTGGTTTCCACAACGGAAAGGGACTGGGGCCAGCTGGAGTGAGTGGGACCTGGCAGTGCAGGGGCCTCAGGCCAGAGACCCTCCCCTGCCACAGCAGCACCTTCCGAGATGGACTGTGTGCAGGATGCAAGAGACTGTGCCGGCAGCTGCTCACCAGCCAGGGTCCCAGGGCTGCTCTTCATCCTCTCTGCCCCTCATTCTCTCAGCCACTCAGTTAGGATAGTCATACTTCCCTAGAAAGAAGATTAAATAGGAGACCACAGATGGGGGCCCTGCTGTCCCTGCCACCGGACAGGGACTCAGCAGGTGTGGACCCCTCCTCCTCTCCCGAGTCCTCCAGGTGTGGGAGGGGCATATTACTTATCACTTGAAAACAAAGGGTAGTTGAGTGCTCCTGAGGAAAAAGCTCATTACAAGAACATAAACCTGCCAATCTTTTTTGTTTTCAGGAGCTTTCTTTAGGTAAGGTGTATAGTGGTGCTAACCCAATTTCCATTCCCAATTCTGCAGATCCAGTCTTTGGGAAGAGAGGGTTTCCTGTGCCTGAGAAGGGTCTTGGGGGCCATCTTTTCAAAAGCATGAAGGCACAGAGCCTGTCTGGACGTGGAATGGGCTGGGTGTGCGTTGGTGGGCAGGTGAGGGTGCTGTGTGGGACTCTTTGTTCTGCCAGCATACATAGGCTGGGTGCTCGGGGCTGTGGGGGAAGGGAGGCTCCCCTGGTCCTGGAGAGGGTGACAAGGGGTTGGGCGAAGGGGAGGAAAGGGCCTTTGCTTAGATGCTGTGGAGTTATTTTAGAGGAAGGTTCTGATGACAGAAGAAAGCTAGGATGGAGCTCTGGTCCATGGGGCAGACCTGGCTCTACCGTCTGGTGGGCTTTTCTGGGATCGGGGCCAGCGATGGGCAGCAGCTGTGTCAGGGCAGCACTGCGTCAGCCCCTGCTCGCCTGGGTGTGAGATCAGGTTCTGCCACTCCAGGCTGAGGGGTGTGGGGCCCATTGCTTCAGCATCCTGAACCTTAATTCCCTCCTCTATGAAAGAGTGCTCACCTAGGGGTGGTGGTGCAGACTGAGAAGTGTGGAGCGGGAAGGCTAGGGTACAGGGTAAGCAGATGCTGGCTTGGGGCCCCCACCTGCCCGGCTGAGTGCGTGCACTTCCTTGGTGCTGGGCTTCCGGCAGGGCAGGGGCGCGGTGGCCTCAGAGCCCAGGGTGAGGAGGAGCAGATGAGGAGATGCGGTTGGACTCTAGCAGGGAGAGGCACCCTCAGCCCTAAAGGCAGACCGAGCAGGTGTGTAGGGAGACTGTGGAGGCTGGGCAAGGTGGAGCAGGGCTGGGGCTGTGGCTGGAAGAATGGAACAGGGAGCCCGGGGCCCCAGAGGAAGCCATCGGGCCCGTGGGTTGACCAGGGCCCATGCCATGTGTATCTTGGGGGGGCAGCAATCCCTCCCTTCCTCCCTCCTGATGTAGACAGGCCTGCCCAGCCCACCTTTCAAATTTGCCCTGGGCGGCCCAGGCAGCCCAGAGGGGCAGGCCGCAGACCTATGGCGTGGAGAGTGAATCCTTCTGCCCGTCTGCCTGCCCCTCAACCCTCATAGAGCAGCCTGGGCCCCCTGGCTGCCCCTGCCCCTGCCCCTTGCAGGGCAGCAGGAGCTCCTTCTGGGGGGCATTAACTCCCGGGGGCAGGGGTGGTGGTGGGGATGTGGCTGGTGGAAGTCGGGGGAGAGAGCTTGTCCTGGATGAGGTGAAATGGCTAGTTGAGCGTCGAAGGTGCGGCTGCGGCCCAGGTGACTTGTCATTGTGTGGTGGGGCATTGAGCCTGGACACGTCGCCTGGAGAGAACATTGTTCCTCTTGGCTTTATTTTTGTCCAGGCTGCAACAAGCAGGGCCCTGTGGGTTGCGGATTTCTCTCCAGGCTGGACAGCCTGGCAGGGGGCATGGGGTGTATCTGACCCACAGTTGTGAATGTGAGCCTGAGGGGTTCCAGAACCCAGTCTCAGGGCAGGTGGCCAATTGTAGGACATTAGAGCACAGGGGCCTGAGGGAGACACAGGCGCCGAGATTCAGGACCAGAGAGGGTGGGAGGCTGGGAAAGTGAGGAGGGAGGAACAGGGAACAGCTCGATGGATGGGTGATGGGCAGTGCGCCCAGGCCTTTACCTGTCCCAGGCCTGTGCAGGGCAGGCTGGAGCCACCCAGAGCGATGGAGGCGGGAGCAGTGGCGAGTGGCTGGGCGCTTGCCTCTGAGCCCCATGGGCTGCCCTGGGTGCTGTTGCTGCCCTGTCCCATCTGGCCGAGGCGGGGCTCTCGGTGGCCCGTCTGGCCTTTGAGGCCGGCAGCAAGGGCAGAACTGTGGGAGACAGCTGCAGGGACAGTGGGTCCCTGAGCACAGGCCCCACGGCAGCATGTGTCTTAAAGACACTCTGTTGACACGTCAGCTTCAAACCAGTGATGAAGACTGAGAGGCAGGAGCATGGCATCCTGGACTCGATGGTCAGTTGGCTGCCCTGACACGTGGAGAAGGGGTCAGAGGCTAAGACTTCACACCCCGCCCCACACTCATGCCTCTGCTGCTGGACCCTGGCTGCCCCTTAGTTGGACAATGACTGTCCTGCAGGCTGGACGGACCCCAGGCCAAGGGCAGAGGAGGTAGCTGTGGAGGACCCCAGCTCACAGATCTGCTTCTTTTCCTCCCTGCCAAGCAGAGTTCACTGGCTCATATCCCAGGGGACTCGGAAAAGCCTTTGCCTCAGGAAACATGGAGAGCCCCTCAGCACGCTGACCCTGCAGGACAGCTGAGAAGGAACGTCAAGGCGGGGCACACTGGACGGCCGCCATCCCACCAGCCTTGTGGATGCTGCTGATTTCATGGCCTCCTGGAAGGGGCTGCAGCTGGGAGTTGGCTGGCTGGGCTTTTGGTCTCAGGTGGCAGGTACACCAGTGCCTCCTCCTGGGTCCTGGAAGGGTGAGGGTCCCTGGGCTTCAGGGACACAATGATGATGACCACATGATTTTGCCCTTTTCCTGTCTCTGCTTATGGGCAGTCCCTCCCTGTAATGGCCACACCCTCTTCCCCTTGATCTCCCCGGGCCTTGCTGCCCAGGACACCAGGATCCATCTGGATAAATTGCTAACACCAGAACACATCCATTAGTTTAATATTTAATTTTAATTAGAAGGAAAATGACACCCTAAAAACACGTGTGGCCCCAGCCCCTGGTTACGTGTCTTGCCGTCCCCCAGAGCAGGCCTGGGTTCAGCCAGCTGCTACGAGCTCTTCTCGTGTGACCGCCGGCATTCTTCTCCTGTGAACAGAGGGTGACAACTGGAAGTTCGTCGAAAATAAAACACCCTTGTTTTTCTACCTTCTCTATTGATTTAGTTTTAGCAGGAAGAAGCTGGATGTAATTTTGGTTTGATTTTCCTCTTGGTTTCCAAGTGGATAGAGATGTTGTTGTCCATTCCCCCACCCCCAGTCCTCTCCGTGATCCAGTTCCTTTGTGACCACCGTCACCTGCTTGCAAGCCTTGTTGTTGGGCAAATCAGCCAGCAGGTCCTTGCTGCCTCCTCCGCTGAATGCCCTGCCGAGAACCAGGGTGGTGATGTGGTGAGAGTTTTGCAGCGTTTCTGGGAGGGTGAATGCTGACTGATACAAAGACTTGTGCCCTAGAGAGGCCCTCCCTCAGGGCCCCAGCCTCAGCCGTGGAGGGTATTTCCTGGGCTGATACACTCTCTGAGCCTCGGTGTTCTCAGCTGTGTAATGGGCTGACGGCATTTTTCGTGGGAACCAGGAACACTCAGTGGGGTAACACAGGTCAACCACCTGTCCCAGCCCCTGGCACACAGTGGGAGCTTCACATGCTGTCCCTTCCTGCAGCTGCCTGTCCTGGCTCAGCTTCTCAGACTCAGTCACTGCTCCAAGCGTCCCAACTCCCCTCTTAGACCACCCACCCCACAAGGCTTCGGAAATCCTGGCATAAAAATGCCCACATTCCTGAATGTGCTGGATGCCAGACCATGACCCAGCATTTGTGTTTTCCCTCCTGACTCTCTTGTATCAGCTTATTTTCTTGTGCCATCTCGTACTCCAAAGAGCGTGGCTCATGCCAGTTTCTCTGGGTCGCTGGGTTGGGTCACCAGGGTGAGGGGGCTTTTGTGTGGTTGTGGCTTTTTGTGAGTTTCACATAGTCAGCCTCTCTGTCATTGCTGGCAGTGACAGCTGAGGGGACGGATGCACCGCTTTCCTGAGAGCCAGCTGGGCAAACACTTCTTAGCAAGAACTCGTTCTTGAGTATTGAGACAAACTTACAGACAGATGTGGGGAGATGGGTGAAGGTTTTTGGCCTCAAAGAATAAGGATGCTTTGATTCCCGGTGTGCTGAGTGTGTGCTCTGACAGTGGGCTACACCACTCTAAGAGAATATCTTTTGAGATGGACTCCCCTAAATTCCGTTCCCTGCTTCCTCACTTATGTCCTTTGTGATGCTGGGCAAGTTACTTTACCTCTCTGAGCCTCAGGCTACTGATCTAAAAAATGAGAGTGCTTATTCCCATCTGGAAGGTTTGTTTTGAGGGCTAAATGGGATAGGGGATGGTTCCCAGGGGGCCCCTCAGTGCATGCGTGGCTTTCTTCTCCCTGTAATGCTGGGGGTTGCTACTGATAGCTTCTCTCTGCTCAGCACATCTGGAGCAGAACTGTGGGCAGGCACTTGGGCTGAGGAATGGTGACCACTAGCATGTTGCTGGCTCCTGGACCCTTTGTTGGCCATGCCTCCTTCTTCCCTCCCCTCTGAATGCCAGAAGGTACACATTGCACTTCCTTTCTGTTGGCATGGTTGTACAAACTGTTGCTGTCCTTGTTCCTAAAGAGTTACTTGAGAGCAGCAGCACCAGGGTTGGACTGCAGGAGTCATGGCAGCTGGGAGAGGAGGGGCAGAGTAGGTGGTCTGGACTAAGCTGGGAATTCCACATGGTTCAGATGGAATGTGTGCTTTGGAGAAGTGTGCTCAGCAGGGAGGGAGGACAGACACATCACAGGCACTTACAGGGCACCTTTGTCCTTACCAGGGACTTTGGTAACACTAGGCATAGCATGTACATATGATGGTCCCTCTGTATGGAAATCAGAGTCAACTTAGCCCAATCCCAGCTTAGGGATTGCTGTCCTGGAGATACAGGATAGATAAGTGTGCTTTGGCCCACACGATGATGATGATGATGGTGGCGATGGTGATGATGGTGATGATGATGCTGGTGGTGATGGTGATGGTGATGATGATGGTGATGGTGATGGTGATGAAGATGGTGATGAAGATGGTGATGGTGATGATGATGGTGATGATGATGGTGATGGTGATGGTGATGGTGATGGTGATGATGGTGATGGTGATGGTGATGGTGATGAAGATGGTGATGGTGATGGTGACAATGATGGTGGTGATAGAGCCAATTCAGCACTTACCACATGCTAGGTACTGTTCTACCTGATTTGCATGGGCTAATTCATTTAATTCTCATAAGAATCCTATGAGCTTGCTACTATTATTATCTCCACTTTATAGTTGAAGAACAGAGGCAGAGAGAGGTTCAGCAAAGTGTCCAACGTCAAGGGGTGGATCCCTGTTGAACCCTGGCTGACTTAACCACTTTGCCACCCTGGCCCTCTCCCAAGCATGCCAAGCAGCTGTGCAGAGAGAGGCAGTGTCCTGTGGGGCAGACATGGCTGTGGCCCAATGATGTCTAACAGAAATATAATGTGAACCACATGTAAAATTTAAAGTGTAAAAAGTAAAAAGGGTAAAATTAATGTAATATATGTTGTTGAGCTTTGTGCGTTTAGTCCATTATTGTCGTTCCAACGTGTAATCAACATAAAAAATTATAATGAAATATTTTATATCCTTTGTTTTGTGTTAATCTTTGAAATTCAACATCTGTTTTACACTTACAGCCTTTCTCCATTGGACTAGCCAGTTTTAAGTGCTCAGTGGCCACGTGTAGCTTGTGGCTGGAACAGAATCACCTGTGCTCTGTCCTCTCTCAGTCTGGCTGGGAGACAGAGCACCCTGTTTTTGGCTTTGCATTTGCTGCATACTCCTCAGGTACGTCTCCAGTGTCTCCTGACTCCCCCGCCCTCACCCATAACTCTCCAGCGCACCCCCCAAATACTTTCCCCGAATCGTTGTACCTCTGTGACTTCACATAGGTGCTTCTTTCTGTCCAGCAGCCTTTTCAGGTGGGGCTGGAGCTGAGAATTTGGAAAGGTCAGGAGTGGGGTGCTGGTGAGAGCTGAAGCAGGCGGTGGGGGCAGGTCAGATCTGCCACTTTCTCGGGGGTCAGGAGGTGGGCTAGTCTTGGGAGGGAATTTCTGATGGTGGTCGTTGTAACTGCCATTTACTGGGCAACATGCCTGACATTTGTTCACTGCATTCTCACAATAACCCCATAATGTGGGTGTAATCCCCTGTTTAATTTTAATCAATGGATTTGCTGGTAGGGAAACTGAGGCCCAGAGAGGTTAGAGGCACCTCCCGGATGGGTGGTGGAGCTGAGACGGAGGCCCAGGGCTGCCTGACTCCCATGGCCAGGCCCTTTCCTTGGTCAGGGCACTTGGCTCAGTTCAGGCTGAGGAATGGGAATTATTCTCTGCAAGGACCAGGGGAGCGGGCTTGTGAACAGGGGTGTGTCGGGGGGCCAAGTCTGGCAGAGGGAGGACTAGTGAGGCTGCATTTTATTTAGCTCAGTGGATAAACTGGGGGTGGCATGAGCTGACACAGTAGACAATCCCAAGAGTGCTCCCCATTTGCACAGGCTCCTGGGATAACTTACTATTTAGGCTCTTCTGGTCTGTGCTTCAGGGGTTATAGCATCCTTCTGGGGGAGACACCCAGCCAGGCTGTGAACAGCTGGAGTCAGACTGAGACAGCTGCCCTGACGGTGGGATGCAGCAGCCCCGGGAGCCCCGGCAGCAGTGGGCGGTCCCAGGATGCTGCTTCTAATGACCGACAGTTATGGAGAGGATGCTGGTGACACCTTTATTGACTGCCTGCTATTGACTTATATTTATAAGTTGGGTGGGTTCCAGCTTATTCCCAGGGTAGCCTCATTTTCACCTCCTGGTCTTTTCCTCTGCTTTCTTCATGGGACAGGAGAGGTGGCCTAAGAACTTATGTCACTGGGAAATGCCCCCGACCCTGAGCTGCCCGTGGAGGGGGGTCTGCAGGGGGACACCATCAGTTGTGCTTTAAGGAGAAAAAGCATTGAACATGGCAGGCCTTCCTTATCTCCCTGCCCTGTGGGCCGTAAACTAGGACACTGGGATCCTTGAAGGACCCACTGTGGCTGTGCTGTCCTGCAGTGGGAGCCTGCAGGGCATGAGGCCCTGTGCAGAGCTGTGCTGAGCGCTTCTCCCTTGGCCAAGGTTTCAGAGGCTCCAGAGCCCTGGGCCTCTGCCCTCGATTCCAGTTCAGGAGGAGAGAATGTGCAGCATCTCATGGCCACTGCGTGTGGGCGTATGGGTTTCCCAGCAAAAAGTGGATGCGATACCTAGAATCTGCCCCCATCCTCTCCTCCTTTCTTCCCGTATCAAGGTCCAAGGCCTTGTTTCCTCTTGGTGGGGCCCCAAGTAAGTTACTTAACATCTCTGGGCTTCCATCCATTTCCTTATCCACAAATTGGGGTGACTATACCTCCTTGTAGGGTGTGGCAAGGGTGTGGAGTGGATTTGCTCAGGTCCTGCTCAGTGGCCAGCATGCATTTGGATTGTTCGGTGTCCATGCTGGACTGCCTGTGTAGACTTTGACTGTCACCCTGATGCAGTGGACGATGAGAGCGCCGCTGCCCCACCTAGTTCTCATCTTCCCTGCTCTGTTCAGGGGCCTTGCCTCTTGGGTCAGTTTCTTTGTTTCTTGTAATATCAGTTTTTGCCTTGCTTCAGTTCCTTCCCATTTATTGCCCCATCTGTACAGGGCCAGGAAGAACCCAGCTCCTTCCTCTGCCAGCCTGCCTGTCCTCCAAGCTCCTGTCTTCCCTCAGAGCCAACTGTCTTGAAAGTATCATCAGTATTTGCTGCGCTTACTGCCTCCTCAGAGACATTCTTATGTGTCAACCTGGCTAGGCAATAGTCCTCAGTTAATCAAACACTGATCCGGGTGTTGCTGTGAAGGTGTTTTGTGGATTGAGTTAACATCTACAATCAGTTGACCTCAAATAAAGAAGATTGTCCTGGATCGTCTGGGTGGGCCTCATCCAATCAGTTGAAAAGCCTTGAGACCAAAACTTTCCCTGAGGAAGAACTTCAGCTTCCATACTGCAGTGTCAGCTCTTGCCTGAGGGTTTCCAGCCTGTGGTCTGCTCTACAGATTTCAGACTTGCCGGGCCCCGCGGTTGCGTAAGCCAGTTCCTGTATGTGGTCAAGGCTTCCTCCACCTTCTCCTTTGTTTCTCCATCGGCTCATTGGCCAATTCCCTCAGCCTTGCTTCCTCCACCTGGCGGACCTCACCTCCCAAGCCTCCCCTGGTGAGCTTTGTCACTAGAGGGCCTACCCCTTTTCTCTTAGTTCCAGCTTGAAAGCATCAGGGAAGGGCTCTGTTGGCCTGCATCATGTGGCCTCCCCTGATCCAGTGTGTGGGGCATGGAGGACTCTGGATGGCCACCCCCACTAGAACCGCAAGATTGGAGTGAAGTAAGGAGGACAGTCCCCAGAACGAGAGCAGGGAACTGTCCCAGAAGAGGGACATGCTTGGCAGACAACCAGCTATGCATCCACCGCATCTCTCGTCTTCCCTTCCTCCACGTCTTCATGCAGGCGCCGTGTCCCTGGTGCTCTTGTAGCATTACGTGTGCCTCCGATAGAGTTCTGAATTTTGCCACTTGATGCAGCATTTCCATGTCTGGCTTCTTCCCCAGCCCACCAGCTTCTTGAGGGCAGTTCTCACGCTTGTCCGTCTGTGGGTCTTCTGGGCCAGCAGAGTGGCTGGAGCAGGGTGGATGCCCAGTGTATGTACGTTTCTTCCTTTTTCCTGTTCACCTGTCATTTTTCCAATTCCTGCTTTCACATAGGTATTTTCACACCTGCTGTTATTGTTATTAATAATAATAGAGACTGTTTGCTGAGTTCGTTCTAAGCACCTTATATCAGCCATCTCATTTATCCCAGTGTTATTAGTCTCATCTTATAGATGAGAAAATTGATGCTTAGAAAGATTTGAAATGACTCACATGGCTAGGAGGGGCCGGGCTGAGGTGGGCTGTCCCCACTGCAGCATGCTGCCCCTGAGTTTCCTTGGGCCATTTTTAGTATCTGGTAAGTGCCTGCTGTGTGCCAGGCACTGATCCGGGTCATAGGGACACAGTGGAAGACAAGACACAAGGACTGATCAATGAAGATGATGATTTCAGGAGAAGAGAAGTGTTATGAAGAAGAAGGACAGGAGTGTGGCAGAAGATAGGGGTGGAGAGGGGCCACCTGGCAGCTTAAGGAAGGTCCCTCTGAGGAAGTGACATTTGAATCGATAATGCAATGCATTGAAGGAGGCCGTAAGATAGAAATTGGGGAAGAGCTTTCCAGCAGAGGAAACAGTAGGTATGAACTCCCCTAGGTGGCAATGAGCTTGGAGTGTTAAAAAAGGAGAAAGGAGGGCTGTGTGGCTGGAGGGTGGGGAAGGAGGGGAAAGAAAGAAAAGGCTGGAGATCAGGTCAGGGGCCATGTCACTGGGAGCTTCTTAGGTCCTGGGTGGGGAGTTGGGATTATATTCCAAGCATGCTGTGAGGCCTCTGGTGGGTTTTAAGCAGGGCAGAGACATGTCTGCTTCATGCTTAGAAATGTCACTGTCACTGCTGCCTGGTGGACAGACTGCAGGAGGGCGAGGGTGGGGGCAGGGAGGCCAGGTAGGAGGCGGTCAGAATAGTCTCTGGGGGAGGTGGTGGTGGCGTGGGCCCGGGAGGCAGCAGTGGTGGTGGAGAGGAGGGGCTGGGTCTAAAGTATCTTGTGGATGGGAGGTGAAGAATGAGGAAAACAGAGGTCTCCAGGAAGACTCCCAGGCTTTTGGCCTGAGCAACTGAGTGGTTGGTGATGTTTATTGGGATGGGGATTGAGAATCGAGAGTTCCATTTTGGCTGGGTTAAGTGTGAAATGCCTGTCTCCAAGTGGACAGATGAGTCTCGAAATCCTGGCAGAGTCCAGGGTAGCGATGTAAGTCAGGTGTGGATGGCATTTGAAGTCACAGGACTGGGCGATATTGTCTAGAAAGAAGAGGCTGGTCAGGACCCTGGAGAGAATGGGGTGCTGACTTCTGAACCCAGCAAAATAGAGGCCCCCCAGGAGGCTCCTCTCCGTCACCTAAGAGCCCCTCTCTCCCTTTCCTTCTGAGATCTCATTATGGTCCTGACCTCTGAACTCCTGATTTAGCCTCTGTAAAGGAGTTGGTAGGCCAGCACCTGTGTGGCATTCTCTAGGTTCTGACCTCTTGGCTTCTAGGAGGAGCGTGAGATCAGAGTGTGGCTGGACCATGCCCCAGGTGTCTGGGGGGCTTGGTCCTACCCATCAACAGCCTGAGTCACCCTTGAATACCTTGCTGTGTCCTCATTCCCTGATGTTTCTCTGTCTTCCCATCTTCCCCAGGCCTCCCTCTGCAGCAGATCCTCAGGCCTTCCTGGAGGGGGCGCACAGCCCAGTCCAGAGGTTCATGACTCTCCTCCCTCCTGCTCTCTCCAACTCCCCTCCCATAAGAGAGCCCTGAAGACTGTTAACCTGTCCCTCCTTAAGCTGATGTATGTGGTCAGAGGAGAAGGGCAGGGGAGTGGAGAGAAGGCGGAGCTTCCACCAGAGCTCTGACACCTCTGCCCGCCCCGGGATCCCTTGCCAGCCCACAGACAGTTGGATCTCTCTTTTCTCCCAGTGACAGGGCTTGCGGTAAACTGCAAATATTTCATTCCTAATGGAGTTTTATTGCTACTCCAGAATGGTAGGATTAATTCTAAATGCTTTCTGGGGTGCTCATTTCCTTCTAAACTGGAAATTACCATCATTGCCATGAAAACTCTGACTCAGAATCAGAATCCGCATCTCCAATTGCTCTCGCGAAGTTGGTGAGAAAGACAGCTGTGGGTTATGAAAGAGCCCCCTGGGTGCCCCAAGAGAGGCTGTGTGGCCGCTGCTGCAGAGAATGGCAGGCTGGCCACCGACCTGGTCCGGTCGAGCCTGGTAACATGGGCACTGAGCTGTCAGCTGCAGGCCATGGCAGCTCCGTCCCAGGGCCACCACAGGGCAGTCTCCAGCTTTCAGTGCCCTGTCCAGCCCACGGTGCTGATCTGCGAGGAGGACACTGGGCAGAGTGTGGGTTTATTTTTGATTACTGGTTTTCCTGGAAGGCAAAGGTGGCTAACAGTAATGAGGGGCTTCTGTGTGGCCGCCATGTCCCCATAAAGCAGAGAGGCTAAGGGCAGGGGCTTAGGAATTGTGGCTCTAGCACTTTCCTCTCTTGAGCCTCAGTTTTGCCATCTGTAAAATGAGAATAATGATAGACCTGCCCTCCTGGGCTTGCTGGGGTGACTAGATGAGATGGGGAGAGCACAAGGCTCCTCTGTGGTCACTGTTCCTGGAAAGGACATGGTGGCAGAGGCTTGTGCTCCTGGCCAGCCCACGATGGCAGTCCTGACAGCCTCTCTTCTCCAGCTTCATGACCCAGCCCCAGCCTGGGCTTCTGCTTCAACCCAACAGGGTCTTCGTGGACCTGAGCTTCCTGCCCTGGACAGAGAATTGCCTTTCATCCACACATTTTTCCCACGTGGCTTTATTGAGCTGCATTTTGTGCCGGGCTCCGTGCTTGGAGCTCAGAAGATGCGGTGGTGAATATGACACCCAGGATCCTGGGCCACTGGCCAGAGACACCTGCTGCTGCTGGGATGGACTCTCCCTTCGGATTTTAAGGCCAGCTCCGAATCAGACAGGAGTCAGGGGTCCTCCTGGAGACCAGGACATGGACTGTGGTCCTTGGGGCTTGATGTCCTGTTGTATTCACTTTTCTGGAGCAGCAGAGTGGGGTGGAGTCAGATCTGCCTGGGTCCCCTCTATTTCCTGAGTCACTGAAGCACTCTGGGCTCCAGTTTCCTCATCTGGAAACCGGCAATGCTAATGCTGCCTTCACAGGCTTACTGGGAGGTGTCCATGAGTGGGTGTGTGGGGTGGTACACAGAAGGTGCTCCATGCCTGGGGCTTTGCTCCCTTTCTCCCCTACTGCACGCTCCTGGCAGGGAGGACATGTGCCCTTGGGAGGAGGGGCAGGGGCGGCCTTGGCCTAGGCAGCCTCATTCCCATCACTGCTGTCCTGCCCCCACTGGCATGGATCATATGTTAGTGCAGTTGTCCCCGTCCTCCCGGCAGCCCTAGAGCAGCCCTGGCATTTCCAGGGCCTTCTGGTGTCTGGTGATGGATGGCCCTGCGGTCCAGCCCTCTCTTGTAGCAGCCCTGGGTGGGTGCGGGCACGTGGTGGATCAGCCTGAGGATGGTATTTTGGAAGGAAAGTTCAAATTATATTTCAGGATAATACCCTGCCTCCCCTGGCCCCCACCCTGAATCCCATTTGTAATCTGGCCCAAGAGGTTCTGGCGGGAGTTAAGTAGCTTGTGAAGGATGGGCTGGCAGTCCTATTAGGCCTGTGGATCCTGGCTCTTAATTAATATAGATGTGGGTTTAATTTTGGGTTTCAGGAGGCCTATTTCGAAAGCGGGGCTGTGTGGGGCCACAGAGGCCCCTGGCCACCTGTGTTTGCTCCCAGAATGGCCTGGCTGCCTGGGTCGGGTGTCCAGCCGCATCACCTCACCCTTGAGGAGCTCCCAGCCTCTGCTGACCGCTGGCCCAATTATGGCCGATCTCTGCCTTCATCTTGCTTTCAGTTACCAAAGTGAGATGCCGAGTCTCTGGTTCCAGGACAGCGTGGGAGGCCGCAGCTCAGCCACCTTCCTCTGGGGTGTCAGCTCCCTGTCCAGGGAGGGATGGGGAGAGGCCAGAGCAAGCAGGGTGTACAGCTCCTTCAGCCTCAGGGCAGCTCCGTTCCTCCAGGTGTGGGTGTGGTGTTAGGGAGACGGAATGCTGGTGCATGTGTGAGAGAGTGAGTGCACGAGTGTGTATGTGAGTTGAGTGCCACTGTGTGGGTGCAGACGTGTGTGCGTGCGAGCCTGTGAGTGTGGAGGCGTGAACATGTGTGAGCATTGTGAGCAGTAGCATGCTAGTAAACGTTTAACAAGCAAGCTCCAAGAAAACAGCAGCCCTCGTAGTTTTGCTATTTCTGGGGTGCAGATGCTCCTGCCGTGGCTGATTTGAGCGTTGTGATGTCACTGCACGTGGGGCTGGGGAGGGAGGACACTTCATTATGTGATATTTCAGATACAATAGACATTAGTCGCCTCGTGAGCATAGATAATAGTAAAATGCAGCAAAAATAATTGAGAAGTGATGAGCTTTGTGTATTTATCCATTTTATTTGTAATATAATTTTTTAAATTATCAGTTTATATAATTTAATTTACGGTGGCTGTGTTTAATAACTGGCTCCTAAAAATTTAGCAGGAGGCTCCCATGAGATGGTACAAGCCAATTCCCGCATACCACTGTGTGAGTGTGAGTACAAGTGTGCAAGGAGTGTATGTGTGTGAGCAGGTGTGTGTGGTGTGGATGTGACTACGCGTGTGTGAACATGAGTGTTCCTGTGTGTGATGTGGACGTGTAAGTGCATGAGAATGTGTGCATGTGCATATGTGTGTCTGGAGTGAAGGAGGGGAGGCATTCCTGCAACCCAGCACAGGCCTGGGGTGAGCCGCTGTCCCCCCGGGGCTGAGCCCCCTGACCCTCGCCCCCCTCCTGTGTTTCTGTCCTTTGTCATTGGCTCCCCATTCCCCTCCCTGGCAGGCAGAACCCTTACTCCTTCCTCGCTTCCTTCTCTGTAGCCAAAGGCCCTCCTCTGCACCCCTGTGCTCCCACCCACCTTCAGGCTCCACTGGGTCCTGCCTGGGCCATGGCCTTGGCTTCTGATGGCCTCCAGACCTTTGCCCTCCAGGTCACGCCCCCTCCTACAGAACCACCAGATTTTTCAAAGTCAAACCCTTTCTTGCACCCCAGGGTGTGTCCACACTACTCTCTGTGGTTCGCCCTGCCTTGGACTCCAGCCTCATCTGCACAACACCCCTGGGACCTCCCCCTCTGCTGCACCAAGAGGGCCCTGGCGATGCCATCAGCACACCCACTGCCCCCTGACTCCGCCTAGCTCGGGCCCTTCCCCACACTCCCTGAGCAGAGGGCTCTTGTGCTCCTTCTGCCTGGCACTGCCCACAGTTCCCTCTGGGGCTGGCACGGAGAGCTGTCTCTCCCTCTCTGCATAAGGTCTTCGTGGGCAGCAATCCACCTGACCTGGCACCCATCTGGCACAGGGGGGTGTGAGGCTCTGTGCACGGCCTGTGCTCGGGCAGAGTGGGTCCTTCTGCAGAGGCAGCACTCGGAGGCCCCCAGAGAGGGCGGTGATGTCTGTGGGCCCCTTGTCGCACTTCACTGCTGGCTCTGGTTGGCACTGCCTCTTCAAAGGCAAGTTCCAGAGGAAACAAACTAAACTCAAGCAAATATCAAAGTGTAATTATGTAAATTAAATACATAAGTAAAAGAACATTTGTCATGAGGTCAACGGAGAGCTGTGAAGATGGAGGCTTGCTGTGCCAGGGCCGTCGAGGAGCAGGTGGGGCGGGTGGTGGCGCCTGACACTTGGAGCCCTCCCCACATGGACTCTGTCCCAGGTGCTTGTGTCTGTCATCCTGTTTGTGCCTCATGATAATCCTGCCACAGAGGAAGCATGGCCCCGCCCATTCTACAGAGGTGGCAACTGAGGCCCAGAGAGCTGAGGAGACACGTTCAAGCCGCAGAGGGCCACATGGATGAGCCCGTCTCCTGGTGTCAGGCCCCAAAACCTGACTGTCTCCTACCTGGGAGCCACAGCCCTGCTTTGAAAAGGCCCCCCAGGAGTTGGGCAGCAGCTGCTCGGCCGCCAGGTCCTGGATGTGGGGGGCGCTCAGGCGCACATGGGGGCTCTGGGCTGCCTCCAGACCACTGACTTTGGTGTCCCTCGGTCCTTCCTCTGCCTCAGAGACTGGACTTGGAGTGAGCAGGAGGGGTGGGGTTGGCATGGCTGAGGCCACACCCCTGGTCTCAGCTGACCCTCAGGCCACCCTGACACCCTTCCTCTGTCCTGCTGCTTTCTGGTCAGTCCCAAGAAAGCCAGTGTGGCCATCTTCCTCAGGGGCACAGCAGGCCCCATGCCCTTCATGGCCGAACAGCGCCACCAGCGGGTCCCCCAGGTGGGCCGCTGACTTCCAGGAAGCCTTTGATCCTGATGTCCTCTTGGCCTGGAGTAGTCTTCCCTCTCTTGTCTACCCGGAAAAGGCCCCAGTTCCTATGCCGACCTCTCTGAAGCTTCCCAGAGGCCTTTTCTCCATCAGATGCCGGCCAGGCCGGCAGACCCCTTCCCATGCATTTTCCGCGGTTCCTAGCACGTCTTGAAGCATTGCTTGCTTGTCTGTTTCTGATGAGCCTCTTGTCTCATCCATCAGGTGTCTGATCCGTCTGTCTAGCCTCCACAACGGGCATAGCACGGGGTGGGCACCAGACACGTGCTTAGGGAAAGCCTGAGTGAGGGCCAGTCCTGTGCCCTTGTCGCTGGGAGGTGGGAGGCTGCTCTGGTCCTGGAGCAAGTGAGGAATGGGCTAGGCAGGCGGCATCCCCAGGGTTGTGTCCAAGTCAGCCCGGTCGGGGCTGCCGTTTCCAGAAGTGTGGGCTTTTTCTCAGTGATAATTTACAGAATTAATGAAGATGCCGCATTTCACTGTGTAATGTCAGTTGTTAATACTGATTGCAAATTAACAGCCGTAATGGTGTTCATCACATTTTCGTCTTTTTGCCATTCTTAAAAGCTAGACTCCAGCACTTGACCAGTGTGCTACATGGTCTCTCTGGAGCTCTATATGCCTGGGGTGGCCACTTTGTAGGCCTGGGCTGGGGTTGGGGGACCCTGGCCACCACCAGCTGGTCCCATGCCTTGATGTGGCACAGAAAGCAGAGCCTCTGACAGTAGATAGGTCTGTGGTTGCATCCCGGCTCTGTTCTGAGCCGGGACTTATCTGAAGTGGGTGTAATCTGGCAGTTCCTAGGGATGCTTGAGGCTCTGATGAAGCGTGTGTGTCGGGGGCGTGGCTCCGCATCTGCGCATGGTTGGGGGCATTGACCTGCCTCCTTCCCATCCCTCCCAGGTGCCTGTGGCTGGTTGGTGAATGTGGGTAAAGAGCTCAGGCTGTGGCATCAGAGGCCTGGATTTGAGCCCCAGTCCTACCTCTAACTGGCTGGATGACTTGGGCAGACATCACTGTGTCATGGGGGTTAAATGAGACAATAGTTGCAAAATGCTGAGCAGAGCGCCAGGCCCAAGGTCAGACCTTCATAAGCAAGTGCTGTATGATGATTCTGTCCTCCTCACCGCGTGTGGCCTCCGTCCTGCCGTGCCAACAGAGGGATGTCATCTGTCTGTGGCATTAACAAAAACCAAAGTCATTGGGTTTGTGGCCCCTTGGAAATTCATACGTGGCTGTTTTGGGTAAACACTTGGAAATTACTTTTCTACATTTGCTTCTGGATCTTACTTAAATTAGAGAGAAGTCCAGGAAAATATCCAGAAATTTCTCACAGCGTGACTGTGGGTCGTTCCTCTTGCCAGCTGTATGGTATTGATGGAGGAACTCAACTTCTCTGGCTTTAGTTTTCTCATCTATGAAATGGGATGGTTATGCCTTCCTAACAGGCTTTGGAGAAGGAGAAAAGAAACAAAACATCCAGCAGCTTGGGGAGAGGGAGTCTGGCTCCTGGCCTGTCTGCCGGGCACTGGGACCTGAAAGCATGGAGTGGCCTCTGGGGGCTGGTGGCCAGTCTTCTTGAGGGCCTTGTGCTCAGCCTCCTGCGGGCTTGTCCAGTGGGTCTTTCTCCCTTCCCGGGAGGCCTGTCGGCACAGGAAAGGAGCCTGTTGAGAAATGCCATTCTGTTTCCTCATCCTAAGAATGTGACATCCAAAGCTGCAGGGCTTTGCAACCAACCCTACAAATCTTGGGGGAAGAACTGCTAAAATCAATACCAAATACCTTGTAAGTGAAAGGTGACAGGAACATCAAACTTTATTTGTGAAAATTCTAAGAATCATTAGCATATTATGGATTCTTTAAAAATATGATCTCACTCAGTTGACGAAACGGAATTGCAAATCAAAGGGGCTATTTATTGCAGTGGGAATAAGGAACGTGCCAGATTAAAAAAAATATTGAAGGAGCCAGAGATTTGAAACATGAAAGACAGTAGCAGATCAACACCACAGAATTTTATCCAAATACTAGAACCTCACTCGGAATAGAAGTTGGTGAAGAATTATTTTATAAACCCATTTTCATCATAACATGTGTAAAATGCAAATTTTGATCATTATGCAAATTAGTTACTTGGTGTAATTTACTTAATTCAAAGCACTTAATGCAGCGTGGTATGTTTTTTCCAAAGTGCCAGAGTAGACGTTTATTTTAAATTGTTTTTAATCTCGATCTTCCAGCCTGATTATTTAAAATGTTTTTCCCTTGTGTTTGTTTTTTAAATGGAAAGGAACAGAGCTGGAGGAGAAATGAACATGATATGATCAGGCAATGCCCTCCGTTGCCAGGGTTCCAGGAAGGGGGTGGTGGAGGGCTCACACAAGGACCTCTATTTCTGAAATGACATGTGTGCACACACACCGTGTAAATGCACCCACAAGGAATTATCCAGACAACCCGTTCCCCTTTCTGTAATCTGCTCTCCTGTGGTTTCCTGGCTGGTTCTGAACCTGTTTGAGCAGAAGGCTCTCAGGTATTATGGACCCCCAAAATGGACAGAAATTTGTTCTCTTTCTCAGGGAGTCTTCATGGCAGACCTTCCCCTTCCCCCACATTACAACTTTGGAATTTCCATTATCACAGAAGGGAGAGCCAACCGTTTTAGTCTTCTATTGCGTCACTCAATTGTCAGGGTGGCATCTCCCTTCTTGATGAGTCTCTAGAACAAGAGAGATGATTTGTTCATTTGGGAACCCTTTTGGGGGTGTTCCCGGTGCTGATGAGAAGGTTGGAAGGGAGCTGACAGCCGCTGAGCATCTCTTTTGCACTGTGTCAGCAGTAATGTGTGCCCCTCACTGAAGGATCATGGTGCTCCTACAAGGAAGCGGGAGGTTAGCTCACTTTGCAGATGAAGAAATGGGCTAAGAGAGGAGACTGCCCAAAGTCACCTGGTTAGTGAAGGGTAGGATTTGAACCCATGCCTGAGCTTATTCTGTGCCCCCCTGGGGGAGTGTGGCCAGTGGGGCTGCTTCTGTGTGCCCCTCCCTAAGCTGCATCCCAGGTCACCATGGGAGAGAGTGTTTTACTATTACTCTGATATGGCGAGGCCAGCAGAGTAGGAAACCGACTGCCACTGGGAAGATAGTGTGTTACTCACAATTCCCAGGAGGAGAGGGCATGCCACTTTGTGGGGGAGGGGGGCACTGGGGGAAGCACCAGGGTTGGTCAGGAGGCAGAGGGAGGAGGGGAACTCTGGGCAAGAGACCTTAATGTGATTTCTGCAGGAGAGAAGGGGCGGGGTGGGGTGAGCAGGTTCAGGATTGGCTAGTTGGAATAATTTCAGGAGGCCCTGGGGCACAGGAATATCCTCAGTGGTCTGGTGCCCAGCCCTGGGGTGATAAGGGTGGGGGACAGTGGCCCAAAGAGTGAGAGCTTCATAGAGGAGGTGGTTGGGGTATGGGCTCTGGAGTGGTTGGTTTGCATAGGAAAGGGGTGCTCTAGGGCGAGTAGTTTACTGTCTGTAGGAATTGACCAGCCCTGCGAGGGGCAGTCCTCCGGGGGCAGCAAGGCCCAGATGTCAAAGCTTCAGAATCAGACAATGAAAGCCATGGCTAACACAGAGGGCAGGGGATTTTTGGGGGGCTGGGGATGGGATGTTGCTCTGGAGGACTCCCAGGGCCAGGTCAGCCATGACTGTTGTCTGGGCAGCTGGGATTGTGACCAGGACAGGAGAGGCCTCTCTCCCAGATGAGATTCTCGGCAAGGAGACATGGAGCAGTGGCACCAGGTCCCTGAGGACAGTGGGACCCCTCCTCAGGGTCTTCCTGCTCACCTGAAGCCAGCCTCTGCTGGGGCCTGGGGAGACCTTGTCACCCCGTGATGGGGAGAGGCCAGCTTGCTGTTTTCCTGAGAGCCGGGTGGATGGGCCATATCTGTGTGTCTCTGCTACTCCCTTTGCTGAACTCCCGTGAACCTCCTTTGTGCCCACCTGACACCCATAGAGATGTCCTTTATCACACCTACACGGATTGACTGCAGCGCGTTAATTCCCCCGTGAAATGCACTCTGGCACATAGGAGGGGCTCAGTGCAGGGCAGAGGGGGCCGCTCTCTGCTTCGGGCTCAGTCTTACCCACAGGACTGAAAGCTCCCTGAGGACAGGGCCATGAAATTTAAAAATTCTGCTGCTCCAGGGCCCAGCTTGGGGCCTGGCCCAGGATAGTGCTCAGGAAATATTTGAGGAAGGAAGAAAGAAAGGAAGGAAGGAAGGAGGAAGGGAAGCAGGCAGCGCATAACTGGGCCGCTGAGGTATGACGAAGTGAGGCACAAATGAATTCTGAGCAGAGGGAAGGGGTGTTAACTTTTGATTGGAGCCACAACAGGTGGATCTTTGCCATCTCTTTTCTTGGAAATGGTGGCTGCTTCCACACCTGCAGCCCCAGCCTCCATCACACCCCGTTTCTGTGACTGTTCCGTGACTGTGGCAAAGATGGTGACATTTTGAAGTGGTGATGGGGAAGGGAGTGGGCAATCAAGGAGGAGAGGATCCTGGGCAGGGGTCTTGGAGATGAACTTGAATTTGGGTAAACTAAATCTGGGAAGAAATTCGAAGCATATATTTGGGGGCTAGATAAGAAATAAGTTAAAAAAAGTCTGCAGAATCAAAGTTGTGTCTCAGCTTTTGGAAAATTTGCCAGTAATTCCTAAACACTTCTAACTGTGAACTTCTTCTGGGTGTGAGGTGGCAGCCTTCATACATATATATGCACATTACAGATGGTAAAATAGTCTTCATAAGCACTGTCAGTGCTTGGAACTTTCTGGGAAATTGAAAATAGTAGGGGAAGCAATTTTAAATGTGTTCTTTCGTTTCAATTACTTTCAGAAATAAAGTATTTAAAATACTCATGACTATCTGATATTTTTCAGAAGGAGTGGTGGGATATTCACAGCTATAACCTTAGATTTTGAGAAAACTGTTGTCTAGTTTCCGTTCCTCCTTGGTAGGGCTGTGTCTCCGTCGGGTCACGTGCCTGTCGTGTGGTTGCTGAAGCTGAGCTGGGCTTCAGGCTGGTTCTCGCTTTGGTTCAGCTTGATTCCACCAACTTTTACTGTCCCTGACTCTGGGCTAGGCACTGAGCCTTGGGGTTGGATAGAGAAATGAGAAGGATCTAGTTCCTGCTTCCCGTGTCCTTGAGTATGAAACTCAGAGAGGTGTGAATTCTGACTTGAGGACCGGGGATGGCCTGAGGGGAGGCATCGGTCCAGTTGGGTCTTGATGGGGCGGGGGGTGGGGCTCTGAAAATTTCAAATGGGGAGCATCCAGGTGGGCAGTATGTGTGTGTGTGGTGTATGTGGTGGGTGTGTGTGTGTGTGTGTGTGTGTGTGTGTGTGTGTGTGATGGAAGATGCCTAGGGAAGGGCCAAGAGCTTCTTTTTCCAGAGTTTGGGTGCATGGTTTCTGGTGGTGGTGGCGGAATTAGGTGATGGTGATACAAAAGCAAAAATAGAAAAAGCCTTTGGGACTGGAGAGTCTCTTATGTACCAGGCTAAGATGTGTGGAGCTTATTTATGTACAATAATAAAGTCTCTGGAAGGCTGTTTGTTTGTTTGTAATGGATTGATGCTTTTGAGGATATTAATTTCTTGGCAACTGAAAATAAACGTGTGTTGTTCATGGAAGGTTTTAGAGGAGGGCTATATCGTGAGCAGAGAGGAACTTAGAAAACATCCTGGCCAAGGCATTGGAGGGCCGGACCTCAGGGTCAGGGGGACCTCGTAGGAGGCTGTGGCAGAAGTCCCAGGGAGGAGTTGATGGAGCCAGACCCTGGGAAGGGATTGTGGAGATGGGCTCCAGGGATATGTTGGAGGAGAAGTTGAGAGCCCTTGGCCAGTCTAGGTGCTGGTGTTGATGTTTTCAAGCCTGGCTGACTGAATGTATGAGGCCAGAGGGAAGCCCAGAGTTGGCTGGGAATGTGAGCAGGAGGGCCTGAGGGGATAGGTGGGAAATAGGTGGGAGCAGAGGGAGCACATAGTGTGTGGAAGGCCAGAGGGGAGAGGGCTTCAAGGATGGGTGGTCACAGACTGGGTGCTCTGGAGAACCCAAGAAAAATGAAGAGAGAGGAGGATCCTCATTCGTTGATGACTCTGGCAAGAGCTTTAGAGCAGCATGGTGTGAGTGGCAGTGGGCAGAGAAGTGAGTGGCCAGTAAGTGCCAGAGCGTGCACGGGCCCAGGATTAGGAAGCTGGCCTGTCGGGGTGGGGAGGGATGGGGCAGAGGAGGCCCCAGACTCAGGCACTTGGGACCTGTGTCCTCCCGTCCTCCACTGGTGGAGGTGCTCCCTGGTGCCTGCTGACCCCAGCTGCCTTCCCTAGCGGCTCCACAGTCCAGGCCCCTCAGTCCTCCCTATTCCTAATCCCCGTTGTGGGGTGAGCAAGGCCCTTTTTCATTTGGTGTCACAGATACCTCATTCTGGAACTTTCCATCTGCTGTTTCTCCTGTCTGGAGTGTTCTTCCCCAAGAGGTTTCCAGAGCTGGCTCCTTCTCACTGATGTTCCCACAAGGGCCTTTCCCACGTCCACCCCCTGCAGTTTCCTCCAGCCCAACATCTATTTTCCTCAGTGCTCTTACCACCGTTGGAAATTGTCTATTTAGCACATTGTTTATTTGTTCTGGTCTGTTCTCCAGCCCCTGAAATCTAAGTTCCCTGACAGCAGGAACAACGTGGGCTCATTCATTATTTCTCAGCACCTAGGAGGGGTACCAACACAGAGAAAGCTCTCAGTGAATATTGGAGAAATGAATGAGTGTCGACAGGATGACTTGGTCAGGTTCGGGTATTGGAAAGACTTCTGGTGAGTGGGTCCCTTGAGAGCCCAGATGGTGGGCCAAGGGCACTGAGGCCTGTCTGGAGGCATTGTCACATCAAATTCCTCATAGGAAAGCCCTCGCCCACGTTCCCTGAACTGTGTCCTTTCTCTGGGGAGCAGGAAGACTTTCCTGGGAGCCTCTCTCTGTCCCTGTGGGGGGCCGATGCTCTTTTCCATGGTTCATGCCTCCCCTTATAGCCTCGGAGAGCTGGGGGCCTTTTGCCTTCTCCTGCCCTTTCTGGGGTGGGGCAGATGCAAGGCCCCACGTGACCCCATCAGCTCCTTCTATAGTGGCGGTGGGTCTGGTTGGGAAGCTGCAGAAGCACTGGTAGACTGGGCTGGCCAGTCTGCACAGGGAAGGCCCTATGCCAAGGTCCAGAACTCCATGGGGGCCAAGGGGCACTCTGTTGCCCAAGGGAGAAGCCCCAGCTCTGTCCCTCACCTACCTTCTTGGAGAATTCTTCCTTCCCGAGGAGCAGCAACGGACAGCTGGCTTTCTTGGGAGAATGGGGTAG
The DNA here is from genome assembly GCA_031878705.1 of Tapirus indicus. Classification (NCBI taxonomy): domain Eukaryota; kingdom Metazoa; phylum Chordata; class Mammalia; order Perissodactyla; family Tapiridae; genus Tapirus; species Tapirus indicus. The sequence goes on from CM062921.1 coordinate 82,842,407, forward strand.
GGTGGTGTTGCAAACGACTGTTTGTAAGGAGAAAACGACTTTTGCTGGAGAAGCAGCTTCCTTCACCCTTCCAGTTCTGCTGGGGAATGGCAGGAGGGCTACGAAGTTAGCGTGTGCTCTCAGCTGTTCCTCTGCCCCCAGCCCTCAGGAGTGCCTCTTGAGTAAGAGCTTCAGAGGCTGAGAGCTGACCTTTTTAGCCAAGTGGGAGCGTGCGGATGTAGCCAGGGGCTGTGCTCCCTCGGGAGTGCTGCCTTCAGCCTGCATAACTTTTTCCAGGTGTGAGGAGCCGGCCACTGACAGGGACCTTAAACTCTCTCTGATGGCTCAGTCCCATCAGGCGCTGCCTGGACAGAAGGTAGAATGCAGCAGCTGAGGGTGTGCAAGGGCTCTGAGGGCTGCATTCGCCATGTGTGCTTGTCCTCGTGTGTACTTGTGGGTCCCAAGACAGCTGCCATCCCCCTTGGCACCTCCTGTTCTCTGAGGAAACGAAACAGTCCTGTGGGTTGAGATGGTTATAGGCAGGGGGACTTCTCCCCCAGCCTGAGAGGACTGGCCATGCTGGTGTGATGCACGAGGTCCCAGGAGCCCTTCCAGACTCATGGACCCACGGGCGCGATCATGCCAGAGCCCTCCCTGAGGACATGCTCATGTAAATGTACAGAAAGCATGCCTATGCAGGCATGGCCAGTTTCTGCCACTTTAAAGACCTGCACTGGCCTTGGAAGATGGTGGAAGAGGAGTGGGCACTGGTCGATGGCGGTCTCAGGGTGCCACCTCCATGCCTGTCCCAGGCAGCTCTCACTGTCCTGTCAGCTTTGCCCAGATCTGGGTCAGAGCCAAGGCCTTGGGGCAGTGAGCACTGTTGGTGTCTAGGTGAAGGGACAGCGCTGCAGAAGCCACTAGTGGCCTTGCCTTGGGACTGGCTCGCACTCAGCCCCATGTGGATGATGCCATGGGAAAGCTGTGTTGGGGAGACTTTTTCAGACACAGGCCCTGCTCTTTCATTGAAGTTTGCATAAGGTCTACTAGATGTAATGCATCTGGTGAGCTCCATCTGTCAGTCAGTTATTGCTGAGAAACAAACCACCCCCAAACTTAGTGGCTTAGAACGACAGGCATTTATTATTTTTTTATGAGTCTATAGATCAACCGGGCAGTTCTGCTCTGGGCTCACTTGTGCATTGGAATTTGGCTGGTGCATGGCTGGGGGTGGCTGCCTGGGGGCCGCCCTGATTCTTCTCTGTGTGTGTCCACATCCCTCCAGCAGGCTAGCCCAGGGGTGTTCTCATGGTGGTGGCAGGGTCCAAGAGCGGAAACAGAAATGCATAAACACTTATTCAAACCTCTGCTTTTGCCAAGTTACAACTGTCTTGTAGGACAAAGCAGGTCATGTGGCTGAACCCACAGTGGAAGCTGGAAGGGTCTTCAAAGTGACAAGGCAAGGGAGGCCTGAATGCAGCTAATCTCCTGTATTTGGGAACATCATTTATGCCATGATGATTAAAAGATGGTTTCTCAAGCAGTATCGTGCAATAGAACCTTCTGTGATGATCCATCATATGTGATCTATATCTGCACTGTCCAATATGGTAGCCACCAGCCAGATATGGCCACTGAGTATGTAAAATGTGGCTAGTGTGACTGAGGAACTTAGTGTGTGATTTTTTTTTTTGGTGAGGAACATTAGCATTGAGCTAACATCTGTTGCCATTCCTCCTCTACTTTATATGTGGGACACCTGCCACAGCATGGCTTGGTAAGCGGTACATAGGTCCACGCCCGGGATCTGAACCTGCAAACCTCAGGCCGCTGAAGCGGAGCATGCGAACTTAACTTCTACACCACCAGGCTGGCCCTGAGTCTGTGATTTTTAAAAATTTTGATGAATTTAATTTTAAATTTAAGCAGCCACATGTGGCTAGTGCTGCTGAATTGGACAGCAAAGATTGAGGGGAAAGCATTGTGGGCACAGGTGGAAAGCAGTTGCATGCCTGGCATAGGAGTCTGCTGCTGGTTTGGGCATGAATGTCTGCTCAGTGCTGAGGTGTTCTGGCTTGTTATTGGCAGGTGTGAGTTGTGCTGTGCTCAGGAGAGGGCGGGACCAGGGTTCACACCATCCCTGAATTTTTCTGGTTCGGGGTCCCCTCCCCTTGTTGCACTTCTACTCCTTGAGCCATCTCTGCACATTTGCCCTGCCATTCCCTCTGATCTATGAAGAAGCTCCGAAGAACCTTTTCAAACTTCTCTTTCAAGAGGCTTTGGGGCTATAGATCTCTAGGGGTGGGGACTGCATGGCCTCTCTGGGAATCCAAGGGGTGTTGACAGCCTGGGACCTGTGTGTTGGGAGCCCCTGGTGATGGGGCAGGCATAAGAAACTGTGTGGTCCTCTGTCGGTCACCTTTCCTCACTTGGCGCCTTTTGGGGGGCCCTGGGGCTTGGTTAAGAGGCCCATCCTGCCACCTGGCACCTTCAGTCTGTCTGACTCAGTGGGCAGAGCGACACTGAGACCCCTGTGCTTTGCTGGGCAAGCAGCTCTGGGCATATGTCTGAGCTCCAGGAGCCAGGCTGCCGGTGGATAAAGCTGGCTGAGGTCCTGGCTGGGCTGGAAAACAGGTGCCACAGGCCTGAATATCAGGCACGCATCTGCCATCTCTAGAAGGCTACCAGGGCGCTGCCGTGCCCTCCCCGTGGGCCATTAGGAGGTTGGCTCTCTGCCTCCCAGGGGCAGGCCCCTGAGACACAAGCAGAACTCGCAAGAGTTGTGGTTCCTCATGGTCCTAGGAAAATGGCACTCAGGGCCTTTTCCTAGTTTACAGATGAGCAAACTGAGGCACAAAGTGGGTGGATGATTTGCCCAAGTGTTAAGGAACTAGACTCAATTCTAAGTGTTGGAGTCCACAGCAGGCGCTCAGGCCCGATTCCTGCTGTGGTGGGAAAGAGGGGCCCTGTGCATCTTCTCCCCAGCACCCCAGTCCTGACTGCCGTGGTGCTCTGGTCTCCTTCACAGCACTGTGTTTGGTTTTCGATGGCCGCTCTTGTCACATCCAGCTGGGACAGACTTACAGGTGAGCCTGTCCTCCCAGCAAGAAGGGCGGCTGCGGGAGCGTTGCAGCAGCTCACCCCGGGCCTGCATGTGTGGAGCTCAAGGGGTTTGCGGAATGGGCTTTAGGGGAAAGATTGAGAGAGGAACTGGTTGGGAAAACAGTCTGGTTGAATTCACGCTGCTTACTTTGAATCTGATTTTGGGTGACTGGGCGGGCCAGGGCGTGCCTGTGGCAATGAGTGGTCATCGCAGGTGCGGGGAGAGCACAGCCTGTGCGGTGTGGGCAGAGTGTCCGCTAGAGGGGGTGGCTCAGGTGCCGGCTGGCCTCTGGGGGCTGGAATGCAGATATGGGCCAGATGAAGGAAACATCCCAGGCTTTGAAAAAGTGGCTATGGGTTGAGACTTTAGGCTGCAAGTGACAGAAATCCAGCTCAAGGTAGCTTCGGCAAGAAAAGGTATTCTTTGGCTCATGGAACTGAAAAATCCAGGAGAAACAGGCTTCACAGGTGGACCTGGAGGCTTGCGTGACGTCCTCAGGACCGTGTCTCGCTCTCGGACCTGGTTGTCTCCGTGTTGGCTCCACTCTTGGGCAGGTCTCCCTTTGGAGAAGCCAGATGGTTCCTGCAGGGCTGCTGCTGAGGGAAGGCTGGGCCCTGGTTAAAAAAAATATTCAGCAGCCCCTGGCCCTCACAAGAGTGGGTTTGCACCAATATGCATATAGCTGGGCCCCAAGCTCCTTCTGGACACCTGTTGCCTGGTAATTTCTTCCAGCTTCCCCTCCTTGCCTGGGCTTGCATCCTGCCCTCTTGGAGACCATGGGGGAAAGAGCAGGCCTCTCTCCCATGTGCTCCCCTAGAGTGCTAGGATGGTGCTCACTGGACCATCTGCTCACCCCTGAACCACTCGGTATGGGAAGTTCTGGTTCGACTTGGGGTGAGAGTCACCCCAGCTGGAAAGAGAGTGGAGGAGGAGAGTTTCCTCCAGGAAAATCAGGTCCCTGGAACGAGGCAGGGTCCCAAGCCTCAGGGCTGGGGAGTTAGGATCCAGGCTGTGCAGTCACAGGGCTGGGGCAGGGACCGAGGTGGGGCCTGCTCCGGTCAGGGCAGTCAGTGGCCTTACCTCGCCACCAAAGGCCAAAGAACCTCAGCGGTGGGGAGGAGAGAGGGGTGGAGGGAAGCTGGCGCCATGGCCAGGGCCCACCACCACATGTAGCTGTGGGGACAGATCTGTCAGAACTTTCACTCCCCTTGGGTGAAAGCAACAGGGAGAGCAGGGAGCTCTTTGTGAAGGACTTCCAGGCAGCAGGATGTGTTGGACGGCAGACAGTGCTCCCATCGTGGGAGACACTTACCCTGGGGTTGGGTGCTGGTGAGGGACACTGGGGCTAAAGGCGTCTTCCAGCCTCTGTTCAGTGCACCACTGAGGCAGACTTGAGCCCTGGCTTCTGGCAGTGGCCTGTATGGGGAGAGTGTTGGAGTTGGATGCCCTCCATGGTCCCTTCCTGCTTAAAGACTGTTCTCTCCTCCTCTTCTCCACTGCTCAGATATCCGTGGGCTCCAAAGCTTTCTGGACCAGGCCTCGCGACTAGGCCTTGACGTTTCCTTACAAAAGGTGGACAAGAACATTAGCCACGTGTTCACCAGCCTCTTCACCACGATGAAGACGGAGGAGCTGAACCGCTACCGGGACACGCTGCGCCGCGCCATCCTGCTGCTCAGCCCGCAGGGGGCCCACTCCTTCATCAACGAGGTAGGTTGTGGGGCCTGCGGCCACAGGAGCTGCGGCCCAGGGCTCCACGGGAGTGGCTCAGGTGGGCTGCAGGCACAGTCTGCTCCTGCATGGACATGGGGACCCGTGGGCGCTGGGCCACAGCACACGCCAGGAAGGCGGAGACCCCAAGCACAACTCGGCTCCTGACGGGTCCCGAACAGGTGACCCAAGGCCTGCCCAGCCTCTGAGAAGCTGGGAGTGGCTGGTGGGAAGCCTGTTTACAAGTCACTGTCAGAGGTTTCTGAGGCAAAACCCAGGCCTTTGTTTTATTTTTTCCTTTTAATTTTCCTCTCTTTGTTGACAGGTGTAAGCCTGTGGGATAAAATTAATTTCCAGCTCTCTGCAGAGGTGGGCAGCTCTGCCTTGGGATTTATTATCACCTGGAGGAGATGTTGGTTGCATTTTCCAAACGATACTTGGTGCACATGCTTATTTTTCTGGTGCCTGGGATAATCAGAGATTTTTTTTAAAAACATCTGTATTAGGGGTTTGGACCTTCTCATGAAGACAGGGCCCACCTGTTTAACCAAGTATGCATTAATTTGAGAACAGACAGCTAGAAGTACTGTATGAGGTGGCTGATTGTTGCCAGCCCTGGCGGTCTAATGGCAGAGAGGTGTTGAGCTGGAGCTGGCAGGTCCCTCGCCAGCTTGGGTTGGTTTTGGGGGAATGTACTGGGGATGTGGTGTAACTGGGAGCAGGGGTGGATTGAAGGGGTCACGGGGCGGCCGAAAGCTCCCTGTGGTTCCCCTGCAACCCCAGTCACCTTGTTGGTCCTCTCTGATTGCAAGTAAACTGAAGTGAAGGTCAGAATTATACTAATTCCATTTGATGTACTTTGCTTGCTTATTCTGCATTCCCCTCTAATTAATTATTACTCAAAATGCTGCCTCATGCATCAGGAACCAGCACGCAGCCCACTGGTGGAGAACTTCAAATTTGGAGCACTTAATTTGGTGCAATTGGCCAGCAGCCCTGATGCTCTCGGCTAATCAGGCCCTGAATCCTGCTGGTGGTCAGCCAGGCTGTGATGTCCTGTCGGCGCTCGGCATTTTCACCAGAACATGTTTCCCTGTATAAACCGATTCAGGCCAATAATGGGCAGCCTAGGATTAGCAGCACTAATGTGTCCAGGCTTTCTCAGAATGTTCCCAGCAGTGGACGTGCCAGTGTCTGCTCACGGGAAAGCTTTTCTCCTTCATAAATTCCCCCACTCAGAGTCTGCTCTGGTGATGGTGTCTGTTAACTCCCTTGCCAGCTCCTCCCTCCTCTCTCCGCACCGATCCCTCGCCTCCTTTCCTCGCTTCCTTTCCTCCTTGTCACTGCTCTGCGGTTAAGCTTGGGAGTGGGAAGAATATTGGTTTTGGAGTTAAACAGATTTGGGGTCAAGTCCGAGCTCCCCCACTTTCTGTTTGTGTGACCTTGGGTAATTTGCGTCACCTGCGTAACCTCAGTTTCTTCATCTGTATAGTAGGGATGAAGGAGATGACAGATATGATAAAGCGTTTGGCACACAGCTTCTCAAGAAACGTCCATTCTCTTTCCACTGTACATATTCATCACTTCCCTTCCAGATGAATTCAGTCCTTGCTCTGTTTCTAGGCCCTGCAAGGATTTAACGCATAACCAAGACTGGCCTGAAGATAATGATTTCCAAGTCTTTAATTATGCAGACTCCTGTAGTGTTGGATAAGCTTGGCTCAGCTTTGGCCTGTTGCCTTCTCAGTCCCTCAGACCGTGTTTGCAAAGCCTTTGCTTTGCCGGGAGCCACAGAGCTGGGGATGCCCCTGGAGTGGCCATTCTTCATGTCGGGCAAGAGCAACAAGTCTCTGCGGATGATGGCTGGAGACTGGGGGGAAGGATGGCACCTGGGCTCCGTTGTCTTCCAATCCAGCTGGTCAGAGTCTTGGTCTCTGGTCCCATGCACCTGACATTGGGAGGGGGGACGCCATCATTTCCTGGGTGCCCACCACAGGCCTGCCCCTTTGTGTGCATTTTCCAATCCTCCCACTTTGCGAAAGAGGCCACTGAAGCTGAAGAAGTTAGATGACTTGCTTAAGGTCACACAAGTAGCCACCCTGGGATTAAATAGGATTCAAGTCTGGTTTGACCCACTCCAGAGCCCTCTCTGCCACGTTTCTGGGATGACTTCAGAAAAGACAATGTATTGCAGGTACTGTAACGGGGACAACATGGCCTGCTGGCTTCATGGGGAAGGGATGGTTCAGCTGCCTCAGGCCAGAATCTGGCAGAGGTTTTTAGGGTGCTTGTGCTCAAAGAATTTTACTGCATCAACTCAGCGCAGTAGGAGAAGGACTCTGGACTCTGGAGGTGGACATGAACTGTGTGGCTGGCCAGCCCAGCAGGTCCCCTTGGAGAGACCTGGGGATGTGGTCCCAGCACAAAACCTTCATTCACTGCCTGGAGGCATTGCTTGGGCTTCTTGAGCATACTGCCCAAACTTCTTCTTTGTTGTGACAAGGATGGAGGATGTTCACAAGGGTGGCCCACTGCCAGGACATGTCCTGAATTTTTATGAAACTCAAAACACCATTGCAGGGAAGTAAATACCTCACAGCCCCACTGCTATTGATGACATGTTGATATTGTGCGCAATCAGCTGGCATGGATCAGCTACAGGAGGGGTTGGGTATGTGGCCCTCTCAGCTGTCACTGCTCCCCTTCTGCACTCAAAAATCCTGGCTGATGGGAGTGAGAGAGGGAGATGGCACTGCCTGAATCTTTTACATTTTGCTACTTGTGAATTGGTTGGGAAGGCTGGCACTTACACTGTTATTAGTGACAAATTCTGCATGACAAGGACATGGCTGCCTGGGACCCGCCAGGCTGTCCATGTGCTGTGTTGGAAGCTGCTTCTCTGCCTAGCATCCAAGGTGCATCCATTCACTGTAGAGGGCTCGGCCTGGGGGGCTCATGAACCACCGGCCTCTCTGTGGTCTCACTATGAGTGGGTAACCCGGCTGGGGGCTGCAAGTTCAGGGAGCCTGACCTTGGTGGTGGGTGGGTGGGGAGTGCAGCTGGCTGAGGCACCAGGGCCTGCCTGCCCAGCCCCGTGGGCTTAGATAACAGGCCCCACCTTAAGATCCCCTCTTCTTCCATCACACAGACTTGATTCCGTGTCCCCTTCTCTGAAATCTTTTCATCACAGTCTTAACAGCCAGCACATCAGTGCATTATTTTCAAAAGGCTCCCCTTGGGGAGGGGTGACAGTGCTCTGGTCTCCTGGTCCCAGACCTGGGACCACCATGAAGCTGCCCTTGGGGGTTGCCAAGGGCATAGGCTGTGGAGGGAGCCCTTCCTCTGGCAGGAAAGGCTCTTCTGCTCTAGGCTCAGCATTGGAGCTGTCTGAGTGGGGGTAGGTGGCTCTTTTTAGTCACCCCCTAACTGGGAGGTGAGTTGGACTTCGTCTATCCTCAGCTGGGCCTCAGTTCTTCTCTGGACCACTGACTGCTGAGCGGGGCTTCAATGGCAGTGACAACCCCCAGGATGCTGTCCTCATGCAGCCTGTCAACCCGAACCACTAGTCAGGGGAGGTGGGGATGGGTGTCCTCTCCTCACTCCAGGGCCATGGAAGTCCTCAGGTGATCAAGGTGACAGCTGCTGAGAGGAGCCGAGGCAGAAGCCTTGCTCCTGGGAATCCTGCTGTGGCTGCTAGATGCTCCTCCCTTCTGCTCATGGGTCCCTTCTTTCCTTTCTCCGTTTAATGAGTCTGAGTACTGGGCCAGATTCTGCACTGGGCACTGAGGCTATTGTCCCTGCTCTTGCGGGGCTCCCAGCCTGGTGGGGAGGGCAGAAGTGTAAACAGACCTCTTCACCTGCAAAAGCAGAGATGTGGACCAGTCCTGTGAAAGCAGCAAGGACAGAGCAATGCCCTTTGGCCAGGGAGAGATGAGGGTGGCCAGAGGGTCAGTGATGCTTCCTGGAGTAGGTGGCACTGTGGCTGGGTCTACAAAAACAAACTCTCATTAACCCCATAGCCAAGGTGGGCCTGGGGCAGAGGGGTCTGGAGAGCCCCAGTGTATTCGGGGACTCATTTGTCGTGTGCTCGCCGCGGTGGGTGGGCAGGGTGGGAAGGGGCTGGAGCTGAGGCTGAGATGTTAGCAGGAAGGGGCTCCCTAGTCCAGGGTGGGAAATCCGAACTTTGGGACCAGTTTGTTCTTGGGGTCATTTTCAGGGTCTTCGAGGTTAACAGCGTACACTGCACTGCATAACCACAGCTCCAGGGCTGTTGGGAGTATGTATGTCCTTCTGTTCTTTCTTCTCCAGGTCAGGTTTGATGGGGAGATCTCCAGTTCACAGTCAGTTTTGACCCTGGGCTCCATCTCATCTTCCTGGAGGAGATTCCATCCATCTGTTGATCTGCCCATCCATTTATCCATGCATCCGTCCATCCATCCATCCCCCAAGCTGCCTAATATCCATCTCTCCAGTATGGAATGGGTGCCAACTACAGACCAGAAACTGTCAAGTACTGGCTGGGAACTCAGGGGTGGTGCCGCACACCATGGCCATAGTCCTGCTGGGCATTCCCAGTGGCCAGCTGAGAGGGCACGCCCCAGGGCTCTCGTCCAGTGAGGCCTCCTCTGTGCATGTTTGGGGGACTCCAAGACTTTGTCCTTTCAGCTGTCATCCGTCATCTCTGTGCCCTGTCTCTAGCTGTACTTAGGTTCCTCTCTTTCCTTTTGTATCCTCTTTCCTCCTCCCCTCTCCCTCCCCATCTCTTTTATTTCACTGGAAAGAATAGAAAAAGTGAACTCTTTTAAGCCATTTGTGCACTTTGTGGAGAAGAGTTGCTCCTCGCTCACAGTTCACAAGGCAGACAGTGCAGCCTGTCCAGGCCCCGCAGCCTGAGCACTGTGCATCTCTGTGTGGCCTGCAGATGTTGGGCAATCTGTCCCTCCCACGAGAATGTGACCCCCCTCAAGGGCAGGGACTGGTTGCGTCCACCATTTTATTTTCCGAGAGCAGCACATGGCCTGGCCCACAGCGCTGGTGAGGGAATTACTGATTGGATATTTTTTATTTCTTACCTCTGTAGAAAGGGCCCGAAGCTGGGTTTTTCTTGGGTGTGCCTTGGTTGCCCTTTTGGCTGGTCAACAAGTCCTTGGCCAGAATATCAGCAAGGGCTTTGGTCTTAAAACGTCTGCTAATGTAAGACTTAAATTTACTTAAGAACCCTGCCCTTGACCTGGGTGGGTCAGTAAGTGGGGGCCGGGCTGCGCTTGCAGGCGGGATGTTCCTGGACCCAGCTGTGGCGCGTGGTAGAGGAGAGCAGGGCAGGCAGGTGTGAGAGACTGGACACACACACACACACACACACACACAGACACAGGCTGATACAATGACACAACCAACCAGCCACATACACTGGTACAAGCAGACCCTCAGACTAGCACAGCCCAATAGGCAGACATATACACACACACATACAGACATACACCTGTGCAGACCTACACGTAAACGCACACACACACACACAGCCAGGATGCCAGCACTGCTGGTAGCAGAGCAGCCTGGGGAAGGCACTGCAAGGTTGGGAAAGAAGTGGCAAGTACCAGTGACAGGTACAGCAGGTGGCGTGCAGCTTTGCAGTCAAACAGCTATCACTGATTTCTTTCTGTAGCGGGAAGGATGGGAGAAAGAACAGTGAGGGGAATAGCTTGTTGGTAGGACAGCTCCCCATTGCTCTGGGTGTCGGGGTCACCCTTTGCCCAGGCTGGCAAGAGCAGGTGAAGGTGAAGGGACAGAGGTGGAAAGGCCACTCCCGATGTCCCTCCCCACCCCTGCCCAGACTGGCTTCCAGGCAAGGAGTGTGGCTGGAGGTGAATTTCATCCTTGCTAGAAGCACAGCTTGGATTAACTCCTGACTTTGAATCAGTTGCTTCTCCGAGTTTGCTGCAGTGAGTGAGTTTGCCTCATGATTTGAATATGAGGACTGTGCTTTTTGAGACATTTATGGCAAAAGTAAATTCAGTAATCACAGTGTTCTGTTGTCCCACATGATATATGCAAATATTTCTCACTTCGACTCAGTAAATCTGTAGCAGGCGACTTTATCACTCAGAGCTAGGATAATTCTGTGCCATTTAAGTATCATTTAACAGAATATTTTAAATTACTAATTAATTATAGAAGATTAATTTTTAAATGTGGCCTCGCATTTGCATTTAATTATATCCTACTGTTTACGGATTTTAAAGCCTTAATACTTTAGCGAAAGTGCTACAAGTCTGAGAAATTTATCTTTTTCCCCTTAGAAATTCTTAGAAATGAGATCATGAGGAAGAGATATTCCCTAGAGTTTGTTCTGACAGATTTGGAACTTAGTGGATGGATGCTCAGGACAGCCAGAAATCAGGGCCTGGCTGAGACGGGGACGGGATCAGACACTCCGCATGGCTGCTGCGGCCTTCCTTCTCTGCCCCATGCTCCTCTCATCCTCTGAACCCCGCGCCTGCTAGGCAAGTGGTCGTGGGCTCCCTTCCCGGGCACCAACCAGCTCTGGTCTTGCCAGCCTCTGTGCGTCCCGGCTCACCACCCCTCTACGTGACAGCGCTGTCACATCCAGGGGCCTGCTGCATCCTGAGCACACCTCCATGGTCACCCTCATTCCAGGGGCGCATGGCACCCACCACTTGTGCTGTGTTGTCTGTTTGCATCTCCCTCCCTGTGGGACTTAGGAGCGCTTGCTGGCAGACGCTGGGACACGTTCATCTTTGTTAATTGCCTTTTCGGGGCTGTGGACAATGGTTGGTAAGCGGATGGATGAAGGGTGGAATCCCAGGAGCTCTGACCTCTGCTTCACACAAACATTCTCTAGAAGCTCGACTGCCCGGCAGGCAAACTAAACACATTCTTAATGCTCCGGCAAAGCAGGGGCACCCGAGTGAGACGTTGTTTAGAAGAATTTAATGTTTGATTTTTGGTATTTCAAAGAAGCATCCAAGCCCTTATCAGGGGAAAATGCCGAATGTTGCTGGACCTTCTGGTGTGAGTTTTCTGGTTGTTTCCATTTCGCGTTGCATCTTGAATCATGCCGCCCCATTCGCAGTGCTCAGGGTCGCAGAAGGCTTTTACCCGGCTGTTGGGGAGGCCTGTCTCCTCCTTCCTGGGGTCAAAGAGAGGGATGGTGAACCTCAAGCATGGGCCTGGAGACACCTGGGTTTTTTCCTTCCTTTGTGGCCCATTAAATAGCCAGCACAGTGGCAGTTCCTCCCTGCAGGAGTCTCTGGGGCTTATTAGTCCCTTTGGCTGGGGAGGTGGCAGGCATGAGAAATAGGCTTTTACAAAGGGACACAGCCTGCAGCAGTGAAATGACTCAATTACCCTTTCCACTCTGGATCCCCGAGGGTGTTCAGCTTGGGGGGCCTCCCCTGAGGTGGTGAGTCAGCCCTTTGCTGATTGAAGGGCTGGGTAGGGAGCCCAGTGGGGAAGCAGCAGAATTTTCCCAGCACTGTGGGAAGCCAGGGGGCTGTTAGATGAGGCAGAGGTGATGTGAGTTGATCCAAATTGGCGTGGATTCATCTGGGAGAAGCTGTCTGAGCTGTGCAGCCCACAGCTAGTGCCTTTCTCTGTGTGCTTCCAAATGGACCCTTGCTTGGTGCTAACAGGAACTCAGCCTTGGCCACCTGGGCCCACACTGCCAGGCGACTTGGAGAAGAGAAGGCCTCTGCATCTGTCAGCTGGTGTGGTATAACAAACTGTCCTCAAACTCGGTGTCATGAAACAATGAGCGTGTGTTGTCACTCACAAACCTCCCAGTCAGCTGACTTGGGTCGAACTCACGGATCTTGTCTGGGTCCCTCAGGCATCTGTGGTCAGTTGGCTACTCCGCTGGGGCTGGCTGGTTAGGATGGCGGTTGGCTGGCTTCAAGCTGGAGTGATGGGTGACCGGCCACGGGTCTCTCATACCCAGGCACAGTCGCCCAAACTTATTCCTATGGTGGCGGCATAGTTCCAAGTGGAAAATGCAAGGCTCAGGGCTACTGGAGGCCCAGGCTCAGACCTGGCGCATTGGTGCTTCTGCTGCAATCTGTTGGCTGAAGCAGCCATGAGTTTAGCCCAGATTCAGGGGGTTGGGAGGGAGACTCCTAGGAAACTCCTCTTGGGGGGAGGTGCCAAGTTACACTACACAGGGAGTGGATACCCTAAATGGTGGCAAGTTGGGGCCATTTAGTCATCCGTCTGCCCTGCCCTGGTGTGCAGACGAGCTTCCTGGGAGGAAGCAGATGGCCTGCAGGTCTCTGGGTGACGGGGCCTCCTGACTCTTGTTTTGTTCCAACCTTGCTCAACTTTGGGATAAGGATGGTGAGGAGAGGGATTTGGAACAGAGAGAGAGATGGAACAGGACTTGATTTATCAAACTTTCTCATTTAGACCCATTAACTCACCTCGTCTTCTCTACAGTGCTGGAAGGGAAGGGCTAGTACAGGGCACTGGGGCCTGGGGGATTTACGGATTTGCTCTGGCTCCCACAGACAAAGTGACAGAGCTGGGACAGGAGTTCAGAACTCCTTGACTCAAAGCCCAGCTCTTTTCCACCTTGTGCCATTGGGAGGAGGAGGAAGCCTGTTGCCCTTGACAGATCAAGGGGAAGCCCATTTTCCTCCTAGAACATGACAAAGGTTAGACTTGATGAACGTCGCCAGTGAGGAATAGGTGGGATGGGGGAGGTGGCCTGGGCACCTCTGAGAGCTCATGTGGGGACAAGAGACCCCTCCCCCCTCACTGGTCCTGTCTCAGCCAACATACCAGTGGAGAGCGTGAGGGGATGGGCAGGCTGCCTGTGCTTCTCTCCTTGGCAACCGGAAGAGAGCTTCCATGGTACCCTGAGTCACCAGAGAGTCTAAGGGCATTTTACGTAACCCCCCATGGTGTGGTCATTGGGGCAGGGAGAGGGCAGAGCTCCAGACCTGGCCCAACTCCTGTCCCACCTCCTCACCATGTGGTTTTCTGACCTTTGGTTCCCCATCTGTGCGACAGAGTTCACGACACTTGATGCAGGAGGTTACTCTAAGAATGAAGCATGGGGAGCATTCCAGGGTGCGGGTTGCCCCTTTTCCTCTCCCACCCAGAAGGTGCCCAGTAACTTTGTGTGAGCAGGGAGATGAATGAGTCTCCTTGTTGTAAAGATATGGGGCACTGAGGGCATTGAGAAAAACAAAAAATGTGTGACTCTGAGCAAGGTCAACATTCCAAATTTTGAAATGTGCTAGTGGTTGACATCAAGGATTCTGATGGTGACCTGCTGCTGGGTCTATTGACCGAAGGAGAGAAGTGGGCATGGTTGATGGACTGTTAACAGGTGTATCTGACACTCATTTCTCAGCTGTTTGCTGTGCAGGAGTGGCGTAGTGTCTCCCTCCCCACAGGGGCATTACCTGCACATCTTTGGTATCTGCGTCCATGAGGGATGTCAGGGAGAAAGCAAGGAACAGGGGTTGTGGTCCGTGATTGGAGCCTTGGAGACTGGGGAGAAAGGAGTTGCTGTAGGAGACCAGCGTGGAGGTGTGGGAGAAAAGAACCACATGAAGTAGAACATTGAAGGAGACATTTACCTGGAGAAACATGTATGCACCCCCAACCCCATCCATGAAGCCCTGGCACACTGGCAGGTAGGGAGGGCAGGTGTTGGCATTCCTACTATGTGGGAGAGGCAGCACTTAACCACTTTAATTGCAGTAACAAGAGACGGGGCAGAAGACATGAGTGTGTCCACCTTTTCTCCCTCCTCCCTCTCACACCCCATCCATTCTCTTTTTCATGGGAAATCAGAGGCTTTTAGGTGCTCAGCTGGGGACACAATGGTGCTTCTTCAGGGGCTATGGTTGCTGACAGCACAGAGGAAGGGGCACTGCTTTTGGAATAAATAGATATGTAGACCCTAGCTCACTATTGGTGCCATCTTTTCTGAGCCTGTTTACTGGTCTGTAAACTGATACAATAATACCTTCCCTGAGGGTTACTGTGGGAATTCAGTGAGATGAAGATCTCATGGGAGGACCCAGTGCAGCGCTGGTGTTCCGTGGATGGTAGTTGTTATTGTGTCTGTGGATGGTGTTTGGCTGAGATTGTAGAACTGACCTGGGCTGTCGGAGTCAGGGGCGGAAGTGTCAGTGACTCGGAGGAGCAGCGCTGGCAGAGGACGGCTCCTCACTCACTTGGTCTCGGGAAGCATAGCTCTGGAGCCAAGCGAGGGATTCCAGGTGCAGGGTACACCCTGGGGTGGTGGGGAACAGGGCTAGCAGAAAGTGACGAGGTGCTCACGGCCCTCAGCCAGCCCAGCTGGGACTGAGGCCTGGCCTTTTGTTCAGCGCTCAGCTGGAGAGAAGGTTAGGGTCCCTGAGGGATGGGGGGCAGAGGGCATCCCGGGGCCCCGAGGCCCCTAACGCTGGCGGGCACGTGCAGATTTTGCCCGGAGCAGGGCAGTAGTGCTCGGGGCACCTGTCCTCTGGGCTCTCACTGGCCCGTCCCAGCAGACATAGCTCTAAGTGGCTTCTCAGGACCGCTAGCTGCTGGGTTGGGAGGAGGAGGGAGAGCTGCTGGTGCTTTCTGCCCGCAGTTACTCTTCAGACGAGGACTTCTTTAGAAGCCCGTCAGTTGGCCAGCCAGCACCAAGACAGAATGAGCCCCTGTCCCCGGACCCCTTGCTCTGGGTACTTTGGGGGAGAAAGACACAGGCCCTGTCCCTAAAGAGCTGCCAGGCTTAACTGGAGAGGAAGCTCACTCAGGAAGAACTATGAGCAAGAGAATGGGGCCTGGCTGTGAGCACCCAATGGAGACAGCTCCACGCACAGCACAGCAGTGTGGGAAGGGAGCTACATGGCTGCGTGCTCTCGCTGCTCTGCAAGAGTCCAGTGAGTCCATCCAACCCAGGCAACCAAGGAACCACTCTGGGATAATCCCGTCACTTGGGGCTTTTGAAGACAGCCAAAGGATTAGATAAGAATGGTGAAAGCCACCCTTTGGCATGCCAGCCGGTCGTAACACAAGTCACGAATCCGAATGCTCACAACATCCAGGCAGGAATATTAAAGCATAGCTCAGGTCGGCTGTAAGAAGATCTGAGAATATAGCAACTATGGGCACCTAGATGACACATCCTTCCTGGAAGGGGACGGTCAGGCTCCAGTGAGCTTCCCACGGGAAGGCTTGGTGTGGCCACTGCTTCTTGTGTCTCAAGAAGAGCCAGAAATCTGGACTTTACTGTGAAATCTCTTAATTTTTAAATGTTGGCAACTAATTACAAAATTTTTAAGCTCTCTGTTGGCCAATTCTGCCTGTGGCAGGGCCGATAAGGCTTGCAGACGCCAAGTGACAATGTTTGATTTATCAGTTCTATATGGTCAACTGAAGCATGTTATGTATGGGGAGGGCGTGATGTGAGCCCCATTCTCCTGTCCCTGTTCTGTCTCACTAAGATTGGCCATCATCCTTAACACAGTATTCCTAAGAGTTCCTGGTTCTCTCCTGGATCCTTAAGCTACCACCCCCATTTTCTGTGCATCCGATTCTCTTCTTGTCCTTGCTGACCTGCCTTAGGGTCCTTCTTTGTATTTGCAGGAGGTTCTTGCTCTTGTTATCTGTCATTGCTCAAAGTCCCCGTTAACTGCTAACTGAGCACGTGAGGTCAGCTTTCTAGAGAGAGGGTCATCGTTGGTGTTGGTTTATGCCTCTAACAATACTCCACAGTCTTGCTGCTAGTTACTTTTCCTGGGACTGGCAGCTTTCTGTTGTGGGTCTTATAACTTTCTAGGGCCCTGAGAGCTATAGAGTCTGATACAGGGAAATGGGCAGTTTCTTAAAAGCCTGGCTGATGCACTTGGTGACTCCGGAATGCCGACTCTGCACAGCCCTTTCTGAGCACTTGGGAAACAATTGAGAGGTGAGGTTGGTCCCTTCCTGCAAGTGAGACATGGTTTAGAAAAACATGAAAAGTGAGGCCATAGCCCAAGGCAGCAAGTGCCTGAGCCCAGCTTGGACGAGGCTCCCCTGAGGTGCTGCACCCTGTAGGACTGTAGGCCACCACCTTGCACTACCTTGCCAGGTCTCAGTTTGCTTGTCTTGAAATGGATTGAATGTTAATTGAGCAGCTAATATGGAGCAGGCCTTGTTCTAGGCTGGGGTTATGGAGGGCCTGAGACAGACAAGGTCCCTGGCTTCAAAGAACTGACGTTCTAGTAGAGGTGGGAGCAGACACTAAGCAAATAAATGAATAAACCTAAAGTAATTCAGGTAGTGATAACCTCCATGAGGAAAAATAAAGCAAGGAGAGACGAGAGTTGTTTGTTGGGGGCGCCATTTTAGCTGTGGTGGTCAGGGACAGTGCCACCTAGAAGGAGGTGTTTATGGAGAGACCAGAAGAATGTGATGGAGCCTGTCAAGCAAGATCTGGCTGCAGAGTGATTTCAGCAGATGGAATAGCGCATGCAAAGGTCGTGAGGCTGGAATGAGCTCAGCACAGTGGAGGATCAATGAGGAGGAGGGTGTGCCTGGTGCAGGGGAAGCCAGGGAAAGAGTGGTGGGAGGTGACTCTGGGGAGGGGTCAAGGGTCAGAGCACAGAAGACCTCGCAGGCCATTGTAGGACTTTGGACTTGGTTTCAGTCTAATGAGAAGTCACTGGGGGTTTGTGAGCAGGTCAGCAGCATGATCTGGTGAGGGACCAGGCTGAAGGTGTCATCTCTGCCATTCTTTGAGTCTCTGGGAAGTAGGTCAGGGATGTTGAAATTCTAAGGGGATGGTTGTTCACAGTTGTCAGGCCACAGAGAGCCGAGCATGTGGGGCCAAGCAGGGCCATCCTGGGGGAGATGTTCCCTCTGCCCCCTCTGCTTGCCGGCCGCAGGGAGGAACACAGGGCCCGGGTAGGCAGCCTCCTTCTGGGCTCCTAATATGGGCCTGTGGTGTGGGAAATCAGGCCCCTGCTTCGTGTCTCACTGAGCAGTGAGCGCAGCCTCCTGGCAGCCACCCATGGCGGCTTCCTGTGAGGGGCAAATAATCAGCCTAAAGAGCTTTGCATTTTATTAGTGTGTGTGCAAATGGGCCTGCCTGGCTGCTCCAATGACACTCCTTCTGGAAGAGCTGAGAGGACATGCCCTTTGCAGTGCGGTCTTTCCGCTTTCCTTCCCCTGTTTTGGATCCGATAGGATTCGGGGGAGCAGCAGCAACAGCAAACCCAACCCCAGCTTCCTCTTCCTCCATCACCTAGTGAGTTGTTGGGTAGGCCTGCTCCAGGCCCAGTGCACACC
The DNA here is from genome assembly GCA_031878705.1 of Tapirus indicus. Lineage (NCBI taxonomy): Eukaryota > Metazoa > Chordata > Mammalia > Perissodactyla > Tapiridae > Tapirus > Tapirus indicus. The sequence goes on from CM062921.1 coordinate 82,860,486, forward strand.
TCCCCAGCCTGCGGGCTTCTGTTGTTTGCACTTCTGCCAATAGGTAAACGAATTTGGGCTGCTGTTGTATGTTTGTGTGCGTGTGTATGTGCACGTGTGTGTGTGTGTGCGTGTGTGACGGGATGTTTTGCTCATGTGTCCTGCCTTTGTCCGCCTGTTTCCACACTGGTGCTATGAACGTGTGCAATGCCCCCACCATAGACAGCCCATCACTGTGGTGGGAGAGAGTGATGCAGGACTCCTCCCTCCGCCCATCCCACCCTTTATTGCTCTCCCTCCACTGTTCCCCCTCCACTCTCAGCATCACCTGTAGATTCCAGGCCATGGCTCGGTGGCTGCAGCTGTGACCTCTGCTCCCTGGGTTTGAGCTGCAGGTTTCCCCTTAGGACAGGGTGGGCGGAGTGCTCCCTTTTCTTGTTGTGACCCAGTGGATTCGAATCCTTATTCCCGCCACTCATTCCAGACCCCCAGGGGACTTGCAGTGTTGGGACGGGGAGTAGGCTGGCCTGGCATTGCACAGGGCCAAAATCATTATGTTACTTGATTCATAACCAAGCAGTTGTGTAGTGCCTCCTTGGAGCTGGGTGCCTTCTAGAGCCTTTCCTATGGAGGGTGGGTCCCTTGGCTCTGCTGCCATGAGGCCCAGTTCTGGACTCTGAACTTGACCACTGGCCAGGCCCGCAGGGGAGGATGCTAAAGAGCTGCATCAGGCCAGTCCCAACCGCTCTAGGCTGGGCTATGACTTGCCTCCCACCCCTCCCCTACTATACCCATCCACACCCCACCAGGGCTGTCCATGTGCTCACACCTTGTGGGGTGGCCCACAGGTGTGACATCAGGGGCAGTCACATCAGGGGCTGCAGCTATACCTAGGCATCATGGGAAACCTCAGAGGCAAATAAAAGATGGAAAATATCCCTTTTTCTGTATAATGGGGAACACTATTTGCACATTTATTTCAGTGGCCAATTAAAAACATCATGACTTTTTCTTTCTGTGAGGGGAAGTGTCCTTTCAAATCCGGCTACTTTTAGCTTCCTAAAGAAGGAAACTTGTATAATAAGCTAGTCAGGCACCCAGCTGGGCTCCGGAGCCGGGGAGAGGCTGAGCAGGGAGAGTTCCAGCCCCAGGGCTGCACGTCCCTCTTCTGGTGGCGGTTCTCCTATGAGGAAGGAGCCACGTGCAGAATGGCCGCCTGCCCCAGGAAATGCAAAGTGAACACTTCCTAACTGCTCTCAGTGACCGTGCGGAGGATGACGCTGCTTCTCTGACTGCATCAGACAGATGAGGCTTGGCATGTGGCATGTGGGACCTGTCCTCAAGGTAGGAGGGGACAGCAGGGGCAACAGAAAGAGCAAGGGCTCAGGAGTTACTCAGCTGGGCTCACTCTGAATGTGGGCTCACTGGTAGAATGAGATGTGAATCCTGCATACCCCCAGGGTTGTGGTACAGCTTAAATGAGACAGTGTGTGTGGGGTTCCCAGGACCGCCGGGCCTGGATGAGGTGATGAGTAAATGACCACCCTGCTCCCTGCAGTGGCACAGGGTCCCTCAGGGCTCACACTCTGTCCAGAGCCAGGCTGGTGTCACCACTCCCATTTTCTAGATGCAAAGACTGGGGCACTGCAGGGTTGTATTTGGGGGCCTGGGGTCTCCAGTGGAATATTTCTAAGGCAAGTCAGGGAGACGAGCCACGGAGTAGGCTTGCTGGAAGAGCCAGAGCAGTGAGACTGTGCATGGCCTACAGAGTTAATGCACTGGGGGTTAGGATCCCAGCGCTGGCTTTATGGCTGGTGGCTGTGGGCAAGTTATAAAACTGCTCTAAACCTTCATGTTCTCATCTCTAAGGTGGGGATAGTAGCACAACAACATCATGAGGATTTGATGAGAGTTTGACAAGATGGTACATTTGAAGTGCTTAGGACACTTCCTGGTAAACAGTATGTGCTCAGTAAGTGTCCCTGATATTACTGTGGTGATGGTGGTGGTGAGGATGATGGTTGTGATGATAGTGGTGGTGGTGGCAGTGGTGATGATGATGATGGTGGCAGTGGTGATGGTGATGGTGGTGATATGATGGTGATGATGGTGATAGTTATGATGATAGTGGTAGTGGTGGTGGTGATGATGATGATGGTAGTGAGGATGGCAATGATGGTGGTGGTGATGATGATGCTGATGATGATGCAACTTGTGCTTTCCATCAGAACCGCTGCCTTTGGCATCACCTTTGTCTTACCTGGAAACATCAGTAACCCACAGGTTTCAGCTCAATCACAGGGTGCTCAAAGGTGATTTTTATTTCTTTTCTGGTTGGTGGGTGGGAGTGAAGTAGGGGCAAGGAGCCTACCTCGTACTTGCTGTGCGAGGTTAATGCGGTCCAGGGACCCCAGGCCCTGTGGTTGTGGGGTCTGAATGAATGTTTCAGGGAGATGTTTGAGCCAGGAGCACCGGCACATTAGGGAAGAGACAGAGCATCCTTCTCTGTCCCACAGTGGGACCGAGGCCACTGTGAGAAGCTGGTCAGTTTTGGCTGCTCGAAAAAGGATCCGAGCTGTTCACTGTAGTGGCTCTGATGTTGGACCTTTGTTCTAGTTATCTATTGCTGTGTGATAAACCACCCCAAAACTTAGTGGCTTAAAACAAAAATCATTTTATTATCTCTCATGTTTCCCTTGGGTCAGAAATTTGGTAAGGGCTCAGCTGGGAGGTTTTGGCTTGGGGCCTGTCATGGTGTTCTAGTCAGACAGTGGCTGGATCTGGAAGAGTGAGGGGTGGGAGAGACTGGAAGCTGGCTAGGCTTCTCTCCCTCTTCAAGTGGTCTCTCTGAATATGCTAGTTTGAGCTTCCTCACAGCATGGCAGCCTTCAGATAGTAGGATTTCTTGCATGGCTGCTCAGGGCTCCAGTATGATGGCTCCAGCAAGCCAGGAAGAAGCTTGGGCTTGTCTCTTCTGGAGTCCCGGCTGGATCTAGGGAGAGAGAGGGGCTAGGGTGGGACGCTGCATCCTGTATTTGGCTTTTGCGATGTGAACACTCATGGTCCTACCATTTGAGAGTGGCCTGAAGTTGACTGACAGGAGGCCATCTTTTTGTCAAGGCACAGAATGAAATCACAATCACTCAGGGATGGAGCCAGAGCCAGGCTTGTGAGTGACTGGAGGAGAGGGCATGGTAGAGGGGTGGAGGCCAATGTGCAGCCTTCCTGGTCCACAGCAGGCTTAGCATCCCCTCCCTGATGTGCCTGTGCTGTTTCTGCCTTGTCATAGCTTCTGAGAGTCCCTCATTCCTCATGTTTGTTCTTACTTCTTGTTATGGAGGGAAATTGAGGTCATGAAGGGATGTATAACTCAGAAGCTTCCCAAGGGGCCTGGACAGGTCCCTGGAGAAATTCCTCTGCCTAGGGTCCTTGGCTCAGCCAGAGCAAGGCCAGGTGTGGTGTTCTGCCCTGGATGTGTGAGAGATGGGGCTATCTCAGGGCCAGTGGTGCTGGGAGCCCAGGCTCAAGCCAGAGGAGTCACGTTGCCTCAAGGACAGCAGCAGCTGGCAAACCAGATGTTCTGCTTGGCTTCACTTCCCCTACGACAAAGGCACTTCTCATCAAAAAGTGGTATTTCTAAGCCCGGTAATCACAGAGTTAGAGAATAGTTACATTGAAGGTGATATTTAATATTTATGTCCAAACTGGCAATACCTTGACATTAATTATTCTGTTATAATTAAATCTAGTAATCCATTACATTGCCATATAATGGAATGTGGCTATATAGGACTCTAGTGAGGATAATGGCATTCCAAAGAGTAGAATTTATAATTTAAAGCCCAGGAACAAAACCCCTGGATTGCTGGCTCTGATTTTTCACCCCACCTTTTTCCCCTAGTGATTTACTCATTCAGTAAACATTTGGTGAAGACTGGCCCCAGAGACAATTGGGTGAGAACACCGTGCCTGCCTCAGGGAAAGTGGACAACCAAGGACAATAGAGGATAGATGTAAGTGTAGGGACCACTGGGGCTTCCCCCACAGCCAACACATCCATCCCGGGCCAAGGAAGGCTTTCTGCAGGAAACAGTGTCTGAGCTGAGTCTTGAAGGACAGGCATGAGTCAGCCGGGGAAAAGAGTGGGGACAGGTCATCCCAGGTGAGGGATCAGCAAATGCAGGAGCATGGAAGGGAAGTGCATGGGAGCTAGAGGAATAGTTTTTGGAGAAAGGGCAATAGACATTTCAATATTGAGAGAGGCATGAAAAGGAAGAGCAGGAGGCAAGGCTGTGAAAGGCCCCTGGATGCCATGCTAGGGGCTGAAATTGGTCCTGAAGATAGTGGGAGCCATCACAGCATGGGCGTGCCTCATCACATCTGTGTTGCCAAGAGCTCTGGGTGGCCTCAGGGAACACGATGGATTGGATGAGGGGCGTGGGGCCAGGGAGGAAGGGTGCTGCCAATATTTGGGTGATTGTTGACATAAACCAAGCCAAGGCAGGGGTAACTGGGGAGAAGGAAACACTTCTGAGGACTATGTTAGAAGTAAATTTTATAGAACTTATAAGTCCAATTCTTAAAAATAAACTTATATTTTAGAATGGTTTTTGATTTACAGAAAAATTATGAAGATGGCACACAGAGTTCTCATGTACCCCACAACCAGTTTCCCATATTATGAGCATCTTACATTACTATGGTACATTTGTCACAATTAATGAACCATTATTGATACATTTTTATTAATTAAAGTTAATGCTTTATTCAGATTTCCTTAGTTTTTACCTACTGTCCCTTTTCTTCTCCAGGATCCCATCCAGGACACCACATTCCATTGTTTTTTTTTATTTATTTATTTTATTTTTTTAATTAAACTTTTATTTTCTGATAATTGTAGATTGAAATGTGGTTGTAGGAAATAATTCAGTACCCTTTCCCCAGTTTACCCCAGTGGTAACATCTTGCAAAACTATAGTTCAATATCACATCCAGAATATTGATATTGATATAGTCGAGATACAGAAAAGTTCCATCACCACAAGGACCCTTCCTGGTCCCCTTTCACATTCCATTGTTTTCATGTCTCCTGAGGCTCCTCTTGGCTGTGACAGTTTCTCTGACTTTCCTTGCTTTTGATGACTTGGTCAGTTTTAAGGAGTGCTGGTCAGGTATTTTGTAGAATGCCCCTCAGCTGGGATTTGTCTGATGTTTTCTCATGATTAGACTGGGGTTATGGGTTTTGGGAGGACGAGCACAGAGGTAAACTGCCATTCTCATCACATCAGATCAAGGCTGCGTGCCGTCAATGTGACTGATCGCTGTTGATGTTGACCTTGACCACTTGGCTGAGGTCGTGTTTGTCAGATTTCTCCACTGTGAAGTTACTCTTTGTTTTCCCTTTTCCATACTGTCCTCTTTGGAAAGATGTCACTTTGTGCAGACCTCACTTCAAGAATAGGGGGTTATGCTCCACCTCCTCGAGGGCGGACTTTCTACATACATTATTTGCAATTCTTGGGCATGGGAGATTCCAGTTCTTTCTTTTTTTTGTGAGGAAGACTAGCCATGAGCTAACATCTGTTGCCAGTCCTCCTCTTTTTTTTTCTGAGGAAGACTGGCCCTGTGCTAACATCTGTGCCCATCTTCCTCTACTTTATATAGGACACCGCCACAGCATGGCTTGACAAGCAATGTGTCAGTCCGTGCGCGGGATCCGAACCTGCGAAAACACGGGCCGCAGGAGCAGAGCATGCGAACTTAACTGCTACGCTACCGGGCCGGCCACTCCAGTTCTCTTTTTAAAGGGAAAATTAGCTAATTGTGGCCTGTGGGGTTGATGGTGGACAGATTGGCGGGAGAGGATGCAGAATTTCCTTGAGGATTATTCTTTGGGCCATCTGTGCACCTCTGGGCTTAGCTCCAAGGGACAGTCTGACTGGTGATGGATGGAGAACTTGGGCCACATCCTGGCCTCCGGGGTGAGTAAGAATCAGCACCCTCTAAAAGTGAGCTGCAGCCCCCGGCCACGTGGTCTGTCCTGCAGCTTTCGGTGCTCTTCTCCCCATGAAGTGGAGAAGGCCATTCAATTCAACTTAATTCAAGTCAAGTCAAACCCACAAGCATTCCTGTATGTTGACTTTTGCATGAGTGTCAGACCCGGGCAGACCTCCAGAAATAGAAAGTTGAGTGAGAAACATTCTCAGCCCTTGAGACGCCCACCACTTGTGGGTGCTCATCTTCCCATGAGCAGTCTCCGGCCCCATGACTTCTCTCTAAGATGAGCTAAATTTGCCTGAGTTTCCAGCTCTGGCCCTTCCAGCTTCTCACCCCCAGGGCTCCTCCTTGAGTGCTTTTTGGGGAGAAGGGAAGAGAGCAGCATTATTGCTTTTGGGCATTTACATGGCAGATTCTGGGGGTAGAGGCACTTCAGACATGCCTCAGCCTCAACATTCAAGGCTCAGTCCTTTCCGAATACCTGTTTTCCATGTTGTTTTATTGTGTTTCTGTGAAATAAAATTTTGTAAGCACTTATTGATCACAGCCAAGAAGGTGACAACTGCATTTGGTTGATTTTTCTGCTATTTATCTCTAAGCTGTTGGGAGATACACACATGTTTTGGCCTCCCAGGGTCACAGCCTACAGGCTCCTTCCAACAGGAGCAGCTAGGATGCAGCCGACCCCGTGTGGTGGGGTAGCTGGCTCTGTCAGTTCCTTTTGGCAAGCAAGTTGGATCTCTGCACAGGTTGGTGGAGTGGCTAAGCAAATGGGTCTGGAACCCTCGTCTTCAGTTCAGATTCTGGCTCCACCACATACTAACTGTGGGATCCAAGGTGAATGTCTCACCTGCAGAATGCAGGTAATGTTATTACCTACCTCCTCGATGTTTTCCAAAATTAAATGAGTTAATACATGTAAAAAGGTACCTAGCAAAACCTTTACCTGGGAAATGTCAGATGTGATCATTTCTAACATAGGCAGGAGAGACTTATGATTTTGTGAGCTAAACAGTGGATTTGGGTTCTCATTCGTGTATTCATTCATTCATCTGTTTAAGAATTTCTTAACATGACCAATAAAATTTATTAAACATATTTACATATATTCACAGGTTCTTTCATAGTTGAGTACTAAAATAGACATTTACAGTTCCAAAATTTTCATTCAAAGCCTTTTTTTGTGTGTGTGGAGGGGATAAAAAAAGAGCTAAGTTTCTTTGTATGACTAATTCTAAATATGTCCAACGTAGTAAGTCACAGGCACTATCACAGGAGACTAGGGTTTCATTCATTCATGATGCAGATATAACTGGTGGTGCCTCACGTCCCTGTCTCCATGTGGAGTCACATTAGGAGAAAACCAGGAAGAGTAAAGGTGTGCTTAACAGTTCTTTATGGCCTTTGGAGGCTGCCAGAGGATCTAGTTCATAACTCACAGAAACACTTCTTAGAACCCTTGTTCTCTCTCTCTCTTCCCCTTTATCTCTTACAAGCCACTGTCTCCCCAAACTCTCCAGATGTGTCACCTTTCATTGTCCACATGTGTTCTTGCTTCTCTTCCCCTCTCCTCCTTCTTTCTGCCCCTATTTGTTCCCCACAAAAGCCCAGGAACCAGCCCAGGAAGCCTGAGGAAGTAGAAAAGATGCAGGGACTGTTATTGAATCCCATTAGTGGGCTGGGAGGGAGGAGTATTCAGACGTGACTTTGTCCTGCCGTGGTTATTTGGCAGATCTGAGTGTGAGCACCTGTGGCAGGTGATGGGCAGGAGACTGTGGTCTGCACAGGGAGCTTTGTGCCTGCACATGTCTGGGAGGAGGGAGTGTGGGAACGTGCTTGTTCTACCGGCTTCCTTCTGAATGGGCCTGGGGCTGGATGATTGCACAGGGAACTGAGTGCAGTTTAGACTTGGGCTCCACTTGAAGGAATTAAGGAGCCTCAGTTTCTCAGAAGACAGGGAGAGGAAAAGGCTGAATGAGTTGAGAATGTTTCCAACTGGACAGGTCTAAAATCAGAAGTGAAGTGCCTGACCTGTTGGGGGACAAGTTGGCAGGACTGCAAGCTATGGCATCTGTCAGATCTGAGCTCAGCTCCAAGCACCACCTAGACCCACTGTAGGACTTGGATAAGCAACTTGCCTCCCTGAGCCTGGGTTTCCTCGTCTGTGGGCTGGAAGTTATGTCATCCCCTCACTGGGCTGTGGGGAGGACTGACTGAGATAAGCCATCAGAATGAGGGGTGTGGTGTTCTGTGACTGCCACCTCTTCCACCTCCTTCCCTGTCCACTCTCCAGGCTTGTGTCCCTGGAGGAAGGCACAAGCATAAGCTCAGTCCTGCCAGGAAGGTGCCTGCTTCCACACTGGGCCCCATGGAGACAACCCCGCCCGGAGCCTCCTGCTTTCACCCTAAAGGGAATCAGGAACATTTACTCCACTCCATGTCTGGTGGATGTGTGTGCTCTGTCTGTCACCATGGCCCTGCCCTGTACAAGGGACTGTGGGGCTTTGCCAGAGAATGAGTCTCTGCGCTTCCTTGGGGGATTATGATCTGGCAGGGAGAATAAGACCAAGACAAAAGAAACCAAAGTGGATGTTGACAATGGCTCATGGACTCAGGGACTTAGAAAGATGCTCATCTCTCCAGTACATGGGCTCCAGCAGTGGCCTCTGCTTACACACCTCCAGAGATGGGGAACTCACCATCTATTTAGGAAACCCATTCTATCATTGGGTAGCTCCACAGTGAGAAAGCTCCTACTTAGTGTTAGGCAAAATCTGTTCTGTGGCTTCTCCCCATTAGCCCTGTATCAGCATTCTGGGGCCACATGGCAATTTTACTTTCTTTTCCCCATGTCAGCTCCTCAGTTATCTGAACATAGCATGCATGTACCTTGTGATCCTCTTGATAAGCCAAATCCCACCAGCCCCCCCACTGGTCTAGAGTCCATCAATATTTACTGAGCACCTCCTGTGTGTCAGATACCCTGCAACCCTGCAAGGTGCTGGGGCATGGTGGGGAATAAGACAGGTGAGGTCTCCACACCTATGGAACTTACATCACAGGTGCAAGAGGAAGAGACAAAAAGCAAGATAATGTCAAATGGTGAAGAGTTCCCTGAGGACCCCAGAATAGGATGAGGTGACAGGGAATGACTGAGGGCCACATCTGACTGGATGGCCGTCCTCTCTGACTTTTGAGCTGAGACCTGATTGATGGAGTCAGGCTCACAAAGACCTTTGCATTTGTAAGGGAGAGCTTTGCCATTGCCAAGGTCGCAACGTGGGAATAAAGGCTGGCTGGTTCAGAGAACAGAGAACAAGTGCCTGTGTGACCGGAGCATAGTGAGAGGAGTGGGGAGGGTGATGTGGTGAGGTGAGAGAGGTGAGTGGGGGGATGCCACGTGGGCTCTGCGGCCCAGGTAAGGAGTTGGGTTTTATTTTAAGTGTGATGGGAAGTCACTGGAGGGTTCTTATAGGGCAACGACGTGACCCATTTCCCATTTAGTGATCCTTCTGGCTGCTCTGTAGGGACGAGCCTGTAAGAAGACAAGAGTGGGAGCAGAATGGGTATCATTGCACATATTGCATGAATAGGATTCTTGAAGACTCACTTTGATGAGCACTGGACAAATCAGAGGCTGAAGGTCTAGTCTCTTGCAAGCCCTGGGGTCAATGAGAGCCTCTGAGTCTTGGGTCCTCAAATACCCAACTTGTAGGGGTATTTTTCTACTCAGGTAGAACTTGTGTGTATCTTTGTTCCCCCAATTCTGGGTAATCCTGGCCAAGGAGAAGTCTGCACACCTCAGCCAAGGCACCCAGGCTCTGAGCACGGCCAGGCCGGGGGAGAAGGCTCACGACACCTCCGCGTCAGCAATCCCCGGAGGCGCCTCATTCTCCTGATGTATCATTAGAAAACATAGCAGTGGAAACTGGCCTTTCATCTTCATCAGCATCACTTTTATGTTGTGGAAAAGGCCCATCCTCATTAGGAGGTGAGGAGGAGGTGAGATTTGAGGCAGGAGCTCCATGCAGATTCCACTGGCACAACCCCACCCCTGCCCCACTCAGCCACGGTTGTCATTCATCTGTATTTCACTCCTGCTTTCATCTTTCACTGGCTGTTTGTCATTTTTGGAGAAGGATCCTCTCTGTTAGCACATTTGGAAACCTATTTCATTGCAGAGGAGAAGGGAACAATACAGGTTTTCATCTCAGACTAATTATGCCTCCGATACACTGATGCTAAATAAAACCAAGGGGAAGGTAATTGGAAATTCTTGACATGACATTCACAGCTTTGAGAAAAACAGATGTTCACTTGAGGAGCTGGGAAGAGAATGCCTATCCCTGCGACTGGCCAATGAGATCGGTTCCAGGAGGTCGTGCATGAGAGCCGGGCCACCCCTCATCCTGCAGACACAAGGATTCTTTTCAAGCCCATCTGTTCCTTGTTGGCCTGGCCTGTGCTCTGTCCTCACCTGGGCCAGCAGGGATGACTCCTGTGTCGAGTCATCTCATCTAAGGCATTTAGTGGCAACTCAGGTCTTGCAACAGAAGGCATCTCTGCAGCCTTGTGTCTGCTCTTCATCAGCTGTGGACTTTGGGCAAGGACTCTAATCTCTATGATTGTCCATTTCCTAACCTATCAAATGGAGCTAGCCCTTCACAGCACCTCACAGGGTTCTTGGATGAATTTGATGAGACAATGGCTGTAACAGGCCCAGAACATGGAAGGTCCTCCGGAAGTTTCTGTCTTCTTTCCAAAAGATGGTACCTTCCTGCGGATTAAGGCTGTGCCGAATCGTGGTGCTTCTTCTCATCAGTTTGAATTTTCTGACCTCCTTAAATGGCATGACTGATTGGACCAACCCAGTTTTGGTTTCTGTTAGCCTGGGAAGCTGTGCACACCAGATCTACTTCCTTTTTCAAATCAACATTTTCACCAAATGCAAATAATAATGGGAAACCGAGGCAGTTGAGTGTATCTTGGGCAAGCCCCTTTATCCTTCCAAGTCGCCTTTTTTCCGCTTGTCAAATGGGGTGAGAACTGCCCCGTGTAATTTATAGGACATATATATAGAGGACATGAGACAGGGACAGGTGTCCTTCAGGCTAAGAAAGACTCCTGGTCCTGAGTAACCCCAGTGATTGGGGCAAAACCATGTTGTGCTGCAGTTATTCTCGAAACGCTGCTCTCCCTGTCCAGGCCTGGAGGAACTCTTAAAGGGCAGAGGCTGCGTGTGGCCGGTTGAATGGCGACCCCAATTCTTCACACCCTGCAGTGGCCTCCTGGTGGGCGGAGTATACATCCCTGTGTTTTAGCTTTGGGTTTGGCCATGTGGCTTGCTTCAGTCAACAGCATGTAGGCAGAGATGACAATGTGCCAGTTCTGAGCCTGGAACTTAAGAGATATTGGATGTTTCCACCTCTCCTCCTGAGTTTCTACCACCTTCACCTTCAAGAAGAGAATGAATAAGCCCTGCATAACCCTGGTCCCAAGAGGATGAGAAACATCAGGGGCAGACCAGAGACACTGAGCTGACCCACCAACCTGCAGTGAGAAACATCTCCCCAACAACCCACACATCTGTGAGAATAAATGATGGTTGTTTTAGCCACTGAGTTTTGGATGGTTTGTTATGCAGCATCGTTTTGGCAATAGCTAACTGATGCACTGGGTCGTATTTGCTTCTGTATTCCCCACATCCAGCACTGTGCCTGGTACAGAGGAGGCACTGTTTACTGAATGAGCAAATGAATAAATGAGGGAAGAATTTTATTCGGTTATTAAACCTGATTATTGTGCTGATCCTTTCTTAAATTGACACATACATGGACACTCTGAGCCTGAGGGTCTGCTGGCTCCTTTGGGGTGCCCACCCCATCTGGCTGACTCTTTCAGAGTTTTGTTAGAAGGAAAGGTGTGAGGCTAGCCCTTTGCCCAATGTCAGCTGGGGAAAGGGAGGAAGAAGAATGGGCCGTGAGAGAAATGTGGAATGCTCAGCCTGGTCTTGGAATGACTGTCAGTGCAGGTGGCCTACAGTGAACCCTGGGCTTCTGGGTGGTGGAGACTGGAAGTCTCCTAGTGCCAGCCTACCCCTCGTCCCTTCTAGGCAATGGTGTCCTCCTTCCCAGGAAGTGGTTGCTCTCATGGAATGTTTCAAGAGCCCGATCGCAGGCACTCTGCCCCAAACCGGCCTCCCCACTATCTGGGGCAGTCAGCCCAACTCCAGAGACAGACCCAGGAGGCCTTTCCACTTCTCTCTGAAAAGCTGTTTGCAGAGGCTGCACAGTGGTGGAGCGGGGAGAGAATTGGACCTGGGATGGGATGACCCAGGGGTGAATGAATGATAGCACTAAATATTTATCGAGTGCTTGTTTTGTGCTAGGCTCTGTACATGCATTTTCTTCTTTAGCTAATGGTCAAAATGCTATTTTGATTCTCTTTTTTATAGCTGAGGACACCGAGGCCTAGCAAGACTGGGTAACTTGCTGGAGGCAGATTGTGGAAGTAGGATTTGGATCCCGGCCATCTGACTCCAGAGTTTCAGCTCTCAGAAGCCCAGTGGTCTCAGCTCAGTCTGTACATTGGAGGTACCTAGGGAGCCTTCAGAGAGCACCAAGGCCTGGGCCCCACTCTAGACCAATTAAGAAAGAGCCCTAGGGGTGAGGTCAGTCAATCATATGCTTAAAAATCTCCCCAGGTGATCTGATGGACGTCAGGGGTGAGACCATCATGCCATGTCCAGGGCAGGCTTTACTGCCTGCAGCTGGGCTGGGGCTGGAGTGCCGGTCCAGCATCAGGACACAGGAGTGGAGTGGCTGTCCTTCTGTGGACTTGTGTGTGTGAGGGAGCAGGCGTGGGCTTGGGGAGACCCTTGAGCCTGCTTGGCCATCGTGACCTTGAGGGTGGCCGTTGTCCCTGGGCCTGAGGACAGAGGCTTTTGGAGCAGGTTAGGAGGCCCTGTGTGTTGGGAGCCCCATCCTTTGCTGAGAGCTTGGCAAGCTGTGCTCCGTCTGGCAGGGCAGGGGAGAGGGCTTCACTGGTGAGCACATGGTTTGTCTTTCTCTTGCACGTTGGGTTTGCTCCTTTCTCCCTTTGTTCACCATATCCTGTGAACTGCTAAAGGCCCTCACTGGCATTAAGGGGATGGTTGTTTTTACTTACAGAGGAGGGACACCCCCTCGAGGCAAGATAAACAGGAAAGCAAATATGTGTTCTGAAAGTTAATCAATCTATAACCACAGGAAGAATGTTGGCTTAGAAAGGGGTCAGGAGACAAGCAGAAGAAAGGATGATGAGGGGGAAGTGGGATGACTATTTGGATTTCTTTAACGTGGGAGGCGTTCAGGGCTGGGCCCAGGAGGGACCCAGACACTGGGGAGGAGTGGGGGGCTCTGAGGGGAAAGCAGACCAGGGCCGGGACTGATGAAAGCCAGCTCCAGCAGGGGCTGCCCTGAAACAACTTGGGGAACCAAGTGATCAAACGCAGTGACTGCCAGACTCCCAGGCACCGTGGGCCCTCCGATGCGGGGGCCTTCTCCAAAAGGTGCTGACAGGATTTTGAAAGTGATCAAAGACCTCCCCTGTTAAACACAGGACGGACAAATCAAAGAATGCGGGAAATCAGAAAGACTAGAGGTAAGGCAAATAAGAAAATGTAAACAACCCTGGCGAGAAAAGAAGAGGGGAGTTGGGTGCCGGCAGTGGGCTGTGAGGGCTGTGCTGCTCCACCCGGGAGTTCCCTCCTTGGTGGAGAGAGAGCTGGTCCAGGAATATCGTGTGTGCATGTCTGTGCACGTGTGTGCATGCATATGTGTGTGTGCATGCATGTGTGTACATCTTTTTTCACAGAAGTCTCCAGTCCCAGAGGAGAACAACAGGGCAGTTTTGGTGGACCAAGTTCTATTCCAAGCAGGTAGTAGTAACAGCTAATACTTGTTGAGGCTTACCACAGGCCAGGCCCTTTCTGAGCACTCTTTGTGTCTTGTCTCATTGAATCCCAATTCCAGAAGGTAGGGTTTTTTGTTTTTGATCCGCATTTTATTTGGGGAAACTGAGATGCAGAGAGGTTACATACCTGGCCAGGGTTTGGGCTGGCGGGCTGGCAGTCTGTCTCAGGGCTGTCCTGCCAGGCATGCTGCTAACACTTGTGCTGCTTGCATGTTGCACAACTTCAAGGGACACCCTTCAGATCGTGGTCATCCTAGCTGTGGATAGGTATCATGGCACACTCTGGCTGTTGACGGTCTTGAGCAGAACAGCTCTCTGGGCTGGGGCAGGGTCCCAGGGCTCCAGCCCACTCCTGGGTTCCCTCCTGGAGCAGCAAGAGAGCAGTGGCAATGTGAGGCATGGATAGGGTGCAGGTGAGTGGACGAGCTCCCCAGGGCCCCCCCGACAGCTCAAGGGCATGCCCCTGAAGTTTGGTGTCTTGGCTTCCTTGAGTGGGGAGAGGCTCAGCAGACGGTGGCAGGCTGAAGGCCTGTCAGCCTCCCGCTACGTTAGCATCAGATAATGGCAGGCACGACCTAAAGCAGTCACACTCATACCCAGTGAGCCCTCACCAGGAGTGACATCTGGGTTCCGGGCCTCGATGTTCCTGCTGGGCCTGCACTGGGAAGACCCACTTTTCCTGGGCATGTATTCCATTTGTGTCCACTTGGGGTTTCTGTAGGTGGGTTTGGCTCCAGCCCATCACAGGTGTCTGGATTCTCTCGCCTCAGGAGTCTCTCACCTAGAAGGCTTCTCGCCTAGGACCTCGTCCCTTTCCTAACTCCCTTCTTGCCATCATCAGTTCATTTTCTCCTTCACCTCTGGGCACCTTTGCCTTTTTACCTCCATCCCACCAACTCCTATGACCTCAACCTGGTGGTCTCCCAGCCCCAGAATGGCTCCACCTCCCGACTCTGCCATTCAAACCTTCCATCCTGCCCCAGTGCTTCCCTAGACATGCCCTTTGACCTCACTGAGACACCCCTGTCCTCACTTCATGAACAAGTGGGAATCAGAGAGGTAAGTGACTGGGCCCAAGTGTGCAGCCCGGAAATAGAGCTTTACTTGGACTCAAGTCTCTCTCCTCCCACCCCAACTCCTGAACGCAGGTCCCCCCTCCCACCCCCCACACCCAGATGCAGGTCCCTCCTCCCATCTCCAGCACCTGGATGCAGGCCCCTCTTCCCATCCCCACATCTGAACACATGTCCCTCCGCCCCATCCCCAACACCTAGATGCAGGCCCCTCCTCCCACCTCCAACACCTGAATGCAGGTCCTCCTCTCACTCTCACACCTGAACACAGACCTCTCCTCCCATCCCCACACCTGAACACAGGTCCCTCGTTCTGTCCCAACACCTGGATGCAGGTCCCTCTTCCCACCCCTACCCCTGAAAGCAGGTTCCTTCTCCCATCCCCACACCTGAATGTAGGTCACTCCTCACACCCTAACACCTATTTTGTTTATTTTAAAGGCATTAGGACAACATCGGGAAGAATTTCATAACCTTACTGCCCAGCCCAGACTCTTTTCTCATTCTCTGTGTTCTCTGACCACAGGCACACCTATTTTGTATAGAGGTACTCATAATCGAGATGCAATTTTGTGTTCTGCTTTTTTGACCTAACATTCTGGCATAAACATTTCCTGTGTTGTTGCAAAGCCTTCCTAATGATCATTTTTAATGATTGCACTGAGATGAAGAATTGATGTTCTATAACCTAC
This sequence comes from Tapirus indicus, assembly GCA_031878705.1. NCBI lineage: Eukaryota > Metazoa > Chordata > Mammalia > Perissodactyla > Tapiridae > Tapirus > Tapirus indicus. Next base: position 82,876,180 of record CM062921.1, read on the forward strand.
CTAGTGTTTCCTGTTATTGGACATTGTGGCTGTTTCCAACTCTTCAGTCAATTTTTTTTTTTGTGTGTGTGAGGAAGATTAGCCCTGAGCTAACATCTATTGCCAATCCTCCTCTTTTTGCCAAAGAAGATTGGCCTGGGGCTAACATCTGTGCCCATCTTCCTCTACTTTTATATGGATGCCGCCGCAGCATGGCCTGGGATCTGAACTTGCAAACCCTGGGTCCCTGAAGTGGAGCGTGTGAGCTTAACTGCTATGCCACCGGCTCGGCCCCTTCAGTCAATTTTTTTTGGACAATGTTTCAGTGAAAATCTTCACATGCTGTGTTTTATTTTTCTCCTTGGATTATTGCTGATGGGAAATTTCCAGGAGTGGATCAGAAGAGTCAGGGTGCCGGACTCATCTTTGTCCTGGCTATCACACCCAGTGGTGGGTATTGTCACCCTCCTTTGACAAATGAGAAAACTAGCCTCTCTAGAATCTTCTCACACTGGCATCCTCTTCCTGGAGCAGCCCCCACTGCTCCTGTGCCCCCTTTGCACACGTCGTTAACTCCTATCATCCTTTCCATCTCAGCCCATTGCTGCTCCTCAGGGCAGCCTTTTCCGGGCACCCCACCGAACCCAGGCCTGTTAGACATGCACACGGCACCCTGTGCTTTTCCTTCAGAGCGTGTGCTTCACTCTGCGATGGTATATCAGTCATATAAGTATTTGATGAACGTTGGTCTTGCCCACTAGGGTCTAATCTGCACTAGAGAGGGGAGTATGGCTCCCTTTCTCCTCACAGTGCCAGCCCAGGGCCTGGTGTTCAGAAAGGTCTTACTAAGTGCTTGCTGAACAGGGAATGAAGGCTCCACATGCCCAGGACACCACTGGTAAGGGCAGCTGGCCCCTTGCCCATCTGCTTTCCTCAAAGAGGCTGTTCCCTGCATAATCTGGATGTGTGCCTTGGAAGGTTATGTCTCAAGCCTGAGAATTGAGTGAGAGCCACAGGAGGCAAGAACAGTGAGCAAATTTGTGATGTTCTTGGGAGACAGCATGGTGCAATGAGACAAACAAGGGCTCTATAGCAGAGGACGTGCTTCTGACCAACTCTGCACTCAGTAACTGTGGGACCTCGGGCAGAGCGTGCAACGCCTCTGGGTCTCATTTTTCTCACCTGGACAGTGGGCACACACTGTGCCCCTCTGGACTTGGAAATGACTTTCCCTTCCCTAGTGTCTCCTTGGGCAAATTAAAGCTGCCCCAGTGCCCATAACGTTCAGCATTCTTCTGGGGTAACACTTCTTGTGAAAACAGTCCGTTAAATTGAAAGTGCTCCTTCAACTTCCTGGGAAGGAATGTGGTGTATTCTCATCCAGAAGTTCAGAGCAACTGTAAATTACTATTTTTTAAAAAACTTGGGTGTAATTACGTGAATAAACCGTGAAGTCAGTTGTGGGGAGGATTGATTTTTCAGGTAAATGAATCTCAGCAGCAAGTGGAGGTGCGCGGGGGCACGGGACCTGTCACAGCCCTGTCACCCACTGCAGGTCTTGTTCGCTTCCTAGCTCTTGTTTGCTGCCTTTTGCCCTCCTGTCCTCGCCGCTCCACAGCCCTGGCATCTGCCTTCCAATGTGCTGCCTGACCATCGGCCACGTGGAAGGGCTCAACACACTGTCGGGCTCTGGAGGGTTGTGGGAGCAAGGTATTGGGGCTGGATTTCAGCTGAACCCGAGCATGGTACAAGCCTGGGTGCAGACATGTGTCTGAACTTGAAGGGACAGAGGCACAGCCCTGTTGTCCTGGGGGCCTGCGGTGGGGGGTAGACCGGGTACCACCAAGGAAGGCATGGATGGCTCTCGGCTTTCAGTCTGCTGAGGTTGCCTCTGATGTAAGACATGAGCTGTTCTCTGGACACAGAGGAGCTGGCCTTCCCTATCTGCCTGTCTGCTGCCAGCTAGGGCTAGGCCTTGGGGTGCACTGGGTGTGGTGGGCACGCCCCTGTCTGGACTGTCCTTATAGTGGGGACCTGCACCTTGGGAGGGGACACAGGGCTGCCCCCAAGAGGGTGTGAACTGTGCCCCCCATAGGTTGAAGGATACACATGTGGGAGGCCTGTATCGGGCCTTCTCAGGAGGGTCCGGACCCCCCTGCACTGCTGAGGCCTTGCATGAGGAGCTGAGGAGGTTTGTGGGTATGGGATGGGCACAGGCGCAGGTGCACCTTATGGTCTGAGCTGGGCTGGTTGGCAGCTTTGCAAGAAAGGCAAGCTCTTCCTACCCGTGGGGCATATTTATACACGAGCACATTTATTCCTAACATCCTTCAAGAGATATCTTACAGTTGAGGAAGCTGGGGCTTGGGGACTAGGTAACCCGTACAAAGTTATACAGCCTGCAAGTGGCAGATTTGGGATTTGAACCCCCATCCATATGTCTCCAAGCCTGCTCTTGTCAACTCTGTGATATTGAAAAGAGTCAGACAGGCAGTGGGATGGGTCCCACCTCCCTCTCTGCAGACTAGAGTGTGTGTCTGCACATGTGCGTGTGTATAGCTGGAATAGACTCTGAGGGCCACGCTTGAGAGCAGTGCTCACGAGGAAGTATGGCAGAGGGAGCCGTCCTTCTGAGGTTTGGGATGAACAGTTGTGATAAATGCCTAGAGGTGGAGGGGAACACTGAGGGATGTGCCCAGCATCCCTGGATGACTAATTTATTTCCCAGTGTGCAGGGCTCAGCCCAACAGTGCTTAGTAATGATTTTCTCTCTCCTGGTGACATGGGTGAGGTGGGGGGTGGGGACCAGTTTACCAGGATGACTCTGCCCTCTGCTTTGCTACCCTTGGGGTGTAGGGCATATCCTTTCTTAGGAAAAATGCGAGATGCTCTGAAAGGAAGGGGGAACCCGTCCCCGCACCCTGCCCCCCAAGGAAGGTGTTGCAGGGTCAGCAGTGGGAGTCCCCTCCCTGCTGCTCCTCTCTGCAGTGTCATTGCTCATCCACAGGGGCTCCCAGCTCCTGAGGCTGATGCTTGCCCCTGGGAGCCTGGCCACATGAGCCAGGATGGCAGCCCGTGGACTGGGGGCATGGTTAAGTCTCCTTGGATAGCAAATTGTGAATCTAGCCCCAGGCACTGAGCTGAGGCCTGTGGGTAGGTAGGGGCTATGCCCTCTGTCACAGGCTCACACAGAACTGCTGAGGGGTCCAGAATTCTCCACCTGGGCCCTGGAGGGAATTCAGGGCCAGCTCCAGCCTCTGGCCTCAGAAGGAGCCAGGCTGCCATGGATGGTGGACGGCCTCAGGTGGCAGAGTAGCAGCTGACTCTAGCACTGCCTCTTTCCTGGCCCTCCACTCTGTCACACACATGGGCTCAATGGGCTGATGAGGGTGAGTGTGTCCGGGGCTGCTGGCCGCTCCTGTTTGCCTGTGATCACTTTGTACCCTTGCTCCCCTGCGTGTCCCCGGGCCTTGTATTCTGGTTGCAGACAGTCCAGGGGAAGGCCTGGCTCCCTTCCCTGGGGCCTCTTGGCAGCTCCCCCGGGGAGGGCCGTTCCTGGACTGAGGCATGTTTGTGCTGTTGGGATCATGTTGGGATTTCTCCTGATGTGCGATTTCTCCTTAGCAGGAGAACGTTTGCTTCTCTCTTTGGCATAAGGCAGACGGTGTGGTGATGCTGAGCAGCTGGCTGCTGGAACACTAGTCCTGGCTCTACCCTCCTGATGTATGGCCACGAGCAAAAGTCTTATGCTCTCTAAGCCTGGAGTGGTCTTCTCTGTAAAATGGGCCAAACGCCCTTTCTTCAGTTGATGAGGTTTGAAGTCTTGGTGTTGTCTTTGATGCTTAGTTCTGTCATACCTCATAATTAGTCCATCAACAGTTCTGGGAGGTCTTCCTTCAGCGTATCTGGAATCTGATTACTCCTCACTACTGTAATGGCCACCTCCCTAGTCTAAGCCACCATTGTCACGACAACAGCCTCAGAGTTGGCCTTCCTGCTTTTGTCTTTGCCTCTTGTAGCCAGAGTGATCCTGCTAAAATGTTGGCTGATCACATCCTTCCTCTGCTCAGTCTTCCCATCCGACAGGCTAACAGCCAGGGTCCCTACCTTGACCTAAGCTGGGTGAACATACTCTCCAGTCTGAATGGGATGGTCCTCATTTACTCCCTCTGTCCCAGAAGCTTGATTCACAATAGCCCCAAACTGGAAACAGCCTATGTGGTGGTGAATGGATAACAAACTGTGGCACATCCATACAATGGAATATTATTCAGCATTAAAAAGGAACAATATACTGATGGAAGGAACAAACACAGCAACATGGATGATTCTCAAAAGCATATGCTGAGTGACAGAAGCCAGACTCCAAAGGCCTTTACTCCATGAATCCATTTAATGATGTTCAGAAACAGGCAAAACTATGGGGGAGAAAACTGGTCAGTGTTTGCCAGGGCCAGGGCCAGTGACTAAAAGAGGCACAGGGAATTTTTGTGGGGGATGGAACTGTTCTGTATCTTCATTATGGTATTGGTTACATGACTGCCTGTGTTTATCAAATTCATAGAATTGTAACCTAAAAAGAATGTATTTTACTATATGCAAATTATACTTCAATTTTAAAAATGTGTTCTGGTCTGGATGATAAATTACATGATCACCTAACCCCTAAAGTCTTACTTGATCCAGCCATTCATCATCTCTTTGACCTCATTTTTTACTGCCCTCCTCCTTGTTCTCTCCGTTCCAGCCACACAGGTGTCCTTGCTGTCCCTTGACTATGTCAGTGGGCCCCTGCATATAATCTCTGCTCTTGCTTTCCTTGATTCCTGGAACAGTCTTCCTCCAGATAGTCACATAGCTCCTTCTCTCACTTCCGTAAGGTTTTTACCCAAAAGTCCCTCTATCAGTCACCGATGACCACATAATACTGTGTAACAAACAACCCCAAGTCTCCCTGGCAGCCAGTATCTTATGCAAGCCTGCAGGCTGGCTGGGGCTGCTCCTCCAGGCTGGGCTTTGTAGCTTCTGCCTCCACCTGTGGTTCTGCTTCCTGGCGTCTCATCTGGGGCTGTGACTGGAGGAGCAGTAGCTACCTGAGGGATGCTTCCTTTTGGGCCTGGCGGAAGCACCAGAAGGCAAGTGCCTGCACAAACATATTGTAAGCTTTTGCTTGTGTCATCTCGGTTAACATCTCATTTGCCAAAGCAAGGGGAACTGTGCAGTCTACACCGCCCACGGGGGAGAGGAGTGAATATTATCAGTAATCCAAGCTGTCACCATCACCTTCTCAGGGAGGCCTTCCCTGGCCAACCTGCTGCAACTTTAATGGCAGCTTGACATTTGCTGTCCCTCCTCTCTGCTTTATTGTTTTCCTCAACACTTAGGATGGTGTAAATTACTATACATTTTATTTATTTTGTTTATTTTCTACCTTCCTCTCTGTAATGTATGTTTCACCAGAACTGGAACATTTGTCTGTTTCGTTCACTACTGTATCTCTAGCACCTAGAAAAATGCTCAATAAATATTGGGCTAAATGATTGAATGGGGTTATGCTAAGGAATTATTGAGGTGATGTATGAGACACGCTTAAACTGCATGCGGGAAGTGCTCAGTAATTGGTGGCTCTTATTGCTCTGCGGTCTGACTGCTGTTGGGAGCTTTGCCCACTCGGTTATGCACATGATTGCAATAACATGCACGATAGACCTTTGAAGCAAGATCTGTCTTAATTCTGGTTTCAGAGAAGGCGTCCGGGCACAGAGAGGTTGTCACTTGCCCAGAGTCACCCAGCTAGCTAGGATCTCTTTGACCGAGAGCTCATGCGTTTCCCCAATGCCGTGCTGCTTCTTCACCTTCCTTCATGACAATTACCAGGCTCTGGACTCTTTCTCTACACCAGAGTCCCTGTGGAGTCAGAATAAGTGACCAGATTAGAGCCCAGTCCCTTGGGGGTGCAGAAGGTTGGTCTCAAACACCCCTCCTGGCTCCCCAGGAGCCAGGTGCAGTGTGGGACCTTGGGGACACTGGTGGCTACCCTGAGCCACTTCCAGCCACCAGTGTCCGCTGTGCGCTGAGACCCCAGAGGGGCAGCTCTCAGCTGACTCTGAGGCGATTAGACCCTGAGGATGGGTGGCTGGGCCTCTGGGCGGAGAGGATCACAGATGCACATGATCAGGAAAAATGAAGGCTCCTGCTGAACAGAGTCAAGGAGGGAGGGCTTAATGGATGGGACATGGGAAAATTTATGAGAGTCATTCTGTTTGGTCTGATGACCCCTCATGGATGACATTGGGCTGGAGGAGCCAGACTGCTTAAATGTGAAACCTCAGAAAGATGAATTTGACCTTGAGTGATGGATTCCTCCCTGGGGAGGGGACCAGGGGCCTGGTTGTGCCCTTTCAGGGCCTTTGTACCCGCTTCAGTGGGGGCCCTGGCATGTTGATTGGCAGTTAGCAGTGTCTGCCTGTTTTCCCTGCCAGACTCCGAGCCCCTGCTCAGCACTGTATTCCCAGGGCCCAGCAGAGTGGCCCCAAAGGCATCAGTAAGTGTTTGTGAAATGAATGATTTATATAGAGAACAGTTATGGTGAGCCAGTCTCTGCACTGAGCTTTGTAGTTCCGTGACCTCATCTGACCCTTTCACCTGCCCTGAGAGGAAATTGCTGCTATTTTCCTGGGGCTTGGGGAGATCTGCTCTCATCCAAGGTGGTGCAAGTGGTCAGGGCAGAGCTGGTTTGCAGACCTGGACTCAACCACTGCACTACCTTGCCTCCTGAAATTGAGGGACATGTTCTGGTCCCAGCCCTGCTATTTAGTGGTCATGTGACCCTGGAAAAGCCCTTCACTTTGGACCTCTGCTTTCTGCTCTGTAAAATGGGAATTACAAATCCCATTAGTCCTACAGATAGGACTGTTGTGAAAATCAAACCAGAGTGTGCTTGTGTGGAGTGCTCTATGATCTAAAATGTCATAACTATTATTATTTCCAGTGGGCACCAAAGCAGTCTGTAAATAGGGGAGTTGTAGCAGAATTGTGAGCAAGAGGGCTTGAGAAACTTAAATTTGATAATGACATTTCTCAGGAAGTAAATGTGCAAAGCACATGATCGAGCAAATCACAAGAGGAAATGCAGCTTTTTAACAAACATATGGAAAACCATTAAAACCTCAGTTGTAATCAAAGCAAAGCAAATTAAGACAGGATCCCATTTTTCATCGCTCAATTAAAGAACACCCAGTGCTGGCGAGACTTTGGTAAAATGAGCACTTGCCTCTTTACTGTACACTGCTGAAGACTTTCTGGGAGATAATTTAGTAACAAGTATCTGGAACCATAAAATGTTTAAACGCTTTGACCTGTAATTCCATTCCTAGGAATGTCTCCCAAGGGATTATCCTGATTATACAGAAAGCTTTCTGCATGATGTAGTTCAAAACAACTGAATAAAAAATTGGTGATAAAGAGTCAACATTAGGAGAGTGGCTAAGAAAATTATGGTATAGCCCAGTGATGGAGTGTCATACCTGCAGCTGTTCTGCGAATGTTTGCCAAGTTGCATGAGGTGAACATGTAGACCGTGAGGGGAAAAAGCAAGCCACAAGGTTGTACATATCATTTTATTATAAATATGTAAGATACCCTAGGCATCCTTGCGTGGAACCAAATCCGGAAGGAAGTTAAACAAAAGTGTTAACCATGGTTGTGTGAGGGTGGAATGAATATGGGTGACTTTAAATCATCATTTTAATAGTCAGCATCCACTCCTTTCATTTTGGGACAGTAGCATAGTAACTACACGGACTTGGGGGTGTAAGTGGAGACCTGGATGCTGGAGACCTGGATGACCAGAAGAGAGGTGCCATGGTCAGCCAAGCTGGGTCAAGCAACTGCTTTCTTATGTAGTGTTTTCATCTAAAATTCACTTCGTGTAAAACAGAGGGACTGTTTCCGATGATAAGCCATGCTGGAAAATAACCACTCTTGCATTTTCTTCATATCTGGATTTTTTGTTTTGTTTTGTTTCATATCTGGTTCCTTACCACTTTCTCTTTGTCTTAAAAAGTAATTTGAGTCTTTTTCTTCTGCTTACAAACTCGAGACAGTTATATAAACCTCAACCATGATCAATCCCGTGCAACTGAAAGTGAACAAGACTTGTCTTCACCCTTCGGAGATAATCACCATCAGGAAGAGTTCACTGCATACCTGTCCGTTTTTCCCCACATATATAGTGTCATGTAATTATAGTTTCTTCTTTTTTTCAAAAAAAAGATTAGGTCATCGTATGCATTTACTTGTTTTTTATTTAGCAACATATTTTGGACATTTTTCTAGTTCAGTTATGTAGAAGTTGTAGGCAAATGTTCCCTTTCACACACTGTTGATGAGAGTGTAAATTGGTGTAAATATTTTGGACGGCAATTTAGCAATATCTGTTACAATTAAGAATTCTCATGTCTGTCAACTCCGCTCCTGAGAATGCGTTCTTCAGAAGCGCTCTGCTGTGGACTGAATGTTTGTGTCCTCCCCAAATTCATACGTCGACGCCTTCACCCCAGTGTTCTGGTGTTTGGAGGTGGGGCCTTTGAGAAGTGATTAGGTTGAGATGAGGTCTTGAGAGTGGAGTCCCGTGAGGGGATTAGTGTTCTTGTAAGCGGAGGAGGAGACTAGAGCTCCGTCTTTCTGCCATGTGAGGACACAGCAAGAAGGCCGCTGTCTGCAAGCCAGGAAGAGGGCTCTCACCAGGAGCCCAATCTGCTGACACCTTCATCTTGCACTTCCCATCCTCCAGAACTGTGAGGAATAAATGTTTGTTGTTTAAACCACCCAATCTGTGCTATTTTGTTGTAGCAGCCTGAGCTAATGAAGACGTACTTCCACAAAGAGATATCTACTGGAGTGTTCAGTTGGTACTGTTTGTTATAGCCCCAGACTGGCCCTTTGATTTCTGGCAAATCAAGACAACTGCTTTTGTGAGCCTCATGTCACGGGACAAAGGCTGGGCTGGGTCAGGAACCCCAGGCTTCCTGGAAGCAGCTGTGGGAGGCTGCACACAAGCTCACTGGGGTTGAGGTGTCTTTTGATGTTGAAAGCCCTGGTGTCATTGGGGTGACAGGACTCACCCAGGTGCAATGCTTAATCCAGGAACTGCATTCTTAACAGGGTTTTGGCAAATTAGAAGTGAGGAAGGACAGAATGTTTGCTGAGTAGCCACTGAGTGATGGGTGCTCTGCCCTGTTTAGGAGCACAAATGTCAGTGTTGGATGGGTCTAGGTTCAGATTCCAGGGCAGCCACTTCCAGCGCTGATGGTACCCTTGGGGACTTCTTTACCGTTTCGGAGGCTCTGCTTCCTCTCCTGACCATGGGAGTATCTGCCTTTAGGGTGGTGGAGACCACTGAGCACAGTACCTGGCCTTTAGTAAGTAATCAATAAATATGGGTATTATCATTATTGTTATTATTAATGAATCCCCATTCCCACTGTGTGAAGCAGGCATTGTCAGCTCTGGTTTACACATGAGGAATTAGGGCATTTATACAATTTGCCCAAGGCCCACAGCCAAGCTAAATTCAGGTACACGATTGTTCTCCAGAGCCTTTGCTCTTCGGACCATGCCCAGCTGTGCTGTCCACTGGGAGAATGGGCTACTTGGCAGGTGGTAAACTCCTCTCTGCTGCATGTGTCCAAGCAGAGGCCAATGACCATTCTTTCAGGTCTCGAATCCAGGGGAAGTTAGGAGTAGACCTCATTTTTCAAAGTGTGTTTCTTGTAATCAAATAGGAAGTTGCATGGCAATAGAGTTCTCTAGCCAATAAAATCACGAAATGTTGGCTTAAACAAAGTTGAACAGATTCTTTTGATAGGACTTTTAGTGCTTTTAATATGCTAACAGACACTGAATTGTCAAGAAGGGCGTGCAAAATACAGCGGTTCCCAAACTAATTTGACCATTGAGTCCTTTTCCCCAGAATATCCTGTAAACCTAGCATTTGCCAGAACGTGCCCTGGACAAGAGGCTTGCTTGGCGTCCTTTCAGCTTGGCACATTCGTAGTCTGTGGCTGGGCTGGAAGGTAGCTTCCAGAGGGATCCAGCCTCACCATCATTATCCTGCCAGGGTATTCATGAGCCACAGCCGCGCCCTTAGAACGGGATGATTCTGCCGTCATCTCCCTCTCACAGCCCCAGCCTCATGCCTCTGTCCCCTCAAGGCGAGATGCTGTGATGGGCAGCAAAAGACAATGGCCATAATAGAGTGCCATGAAGCATCTCCTTTGCCATCTGGGTGCCTCGGAGAAGCGGTCTTCTGGGAGGACAGTCCGGCTTCTGGCCTCCCTTCTTCCAGTGCCACGAGCCACTCAGGCTCAGGAACTGGGCTGCTTATTTCTGCAATTTCTGGGAACTCATTCAAGTGATCTTCAGGGATACTGTTTGGCATCCTCGATGCTGGACTTTTCTCTGACCTCAACTTTTTTTTTAATTAAACTTTATTTTGAGATATTTGAGATAATGTAGATCACACTCAGTTGTAAGAAATAATACAGGGAGATTCAATGTACTTTTATCCAGTTTCCCCAATGGTAACATCTTGCAAAACTATAGTACAACCAGGATATTGACATGATACAGTCAAGCCGGAATACTTCCATCACCACAAGGATCCCTCTTGTTGGCCTTTATAGCCACACCCACCTTCCTCCCAGCCCTATCCCTCCTTCATCACTGTCAACCACTAATCCATTCTCCATTTTTGTAATTTTGTCATTTCAAGAACGTTATATAAATGGAATTACTTATATATATATAAATTATATAATTTGTATAATTATATAATTCCATAAGCATGTAGCTTATGGCATTAACTCTTTTCACTAAGCATAATTCTCTGGAGATTCATCCAGATTGTTGCATATATCCATAGTTCATTCCTTTTTATTGCTGAGTAGTATTCCACAGTATGATGTACCACAATTTGTTAACTAGTCACTCATTAAAAGACATCTGTTTATTTTTTCTTTTCAAGTTTTTGGCTATTATAAATGATGCTGCTATAAACATTTGTGTGCCGGTTTCTGTGTGAACATGTTTCACTTCCCTGGGATAAATGCTCAAGAGTGCAATTGCTGGGTCGTATGGTAGTTGTGTATTTTTGGTTTTAACTGCCAGACTGTTTTCCAGAGTGGTGTACCATTTTATATTCCCACCAGCAATGTGCGAGTGATCTGATTTCTCCTCATCCTCATGAGCCTTGATGTTGCTACTCTTTTTCATTTTAGCCATTCTAATAGGTGTGTGTGATAGATCATTGTGGTTTTAATGTGCATTTCCCTGGTGGCTAATGATGTGGAACATCTTTTCATGTGCTTATTTGCCATCTGTATCTCCTCTTCAGGGAAATGTCTCTTCACGTTTTTTCCATTTTCTAATTGGATTGTTGCTTTTTTATTGAGTTTTGCAAGTTCTTTATATTCTAGGTAGCAGGTCTTTGTTAGACATGTGGTTTGCAAATATTTTCTCCCAGTCTGTAGTTTGTCTTTTCATCCCCTTGTAGTTTGAAAGATCCCTGGATCTTTCATAGAAAGTTTTTCATTTTGATGATGTCCATTTTGTCAGTTTTTAATTTTATGGATCATGTTTTTGGTGTCAAGTCTAAGAACTCTTTGCCTAGGCCTACATCCTGAAGATTTTCTCCTATTTTTTTTTCTAAAAGCTTTATAGTTTTAGGTTTTACATTTAAGTCTGTGATCCATTTGGAGTTAATTTTTGTATAAGGTGTGAGACTTAGTTTGAGGTTAATTTTCTTTTTTGCCACTGGATGTCCAGTTGCTCCAGCACTATTTGTTAAAAAGGCTGTCCTTCCTCCATCGAATTACTTTTGGCCTATTTGTGTGGGTCTATTTCTCGGTTCTCTGTTCTGTTCCATTGATCTTCCTCCACCAATACCACACACTCTCAATTATTGTAGCTATATAATAAGTCTTGAAATTGGCCAGACTGATTCTTCCTACTCTATTCTTTTTTTTCCCTTCAGAATTGTTTTAGTGATTCTAGTTCTTTTGCCTTTCCAAATAAATTTTAGATTAATCTTGTCTATGTCTAGAGAAAATCTTGCTGGGATTTTGATAGGAATGACTTAACCCTGTATATCAATTTGGGTAGAATTGATATCTTTACTATGTTGAGTCTTCCCGTCTATAAACACGATATGTCTCTTCATTTATTTCTCTCTCTCGCCTTTAGTTTCTTTCATCAGCATTTTGTAGTTTTCAGCATACAAGTCCTATACATGTTTTATTTTTAGTTTTATGCTTATTTTTTCTTTTTTTGCAGTTGTAAATAATATTGTATTTTTAATTTCAGTGTCTGTATGTTTGTGCTAGTATGTAAAAATATAATTGATATTTGTATGTATATCTTATATCACGTGGTCTTGCTGAACTCATATATTATTTCTAAAAGTTTTTTTCTAAAATCCTTGTGATATTTCTTTACAGTCATGCCATCTGCAAATAGAAGCAGTTGTATTTCTTCTCCTCCTGTCTGCAGGCATTTTATTTCCATTTTTTGCTTTATTGCTCTGGCTGAAACTTCCAGTGTTGTGTTGCATAAGGGTAGTGAGAACAGATATTCTTGCTTTGTTCCCTATCGAGTGAAGAATAAATGAAAGAAGAAGGTGTTCAATTGTATTTCACCAAGTTTGATGGTGAAGTATGACGTTAGCAGTAGGTCTTTTGGTAGATAATCTTTGTCAAGTTGAGGAAGTTCCCTCTATTCCTTTTTCCGAGAGTTTTTTCCATGAATGGATATTAAAATTTTTGAAATGCTTTTTCTGCATTGATGGATATAATCATGTGATTTTTCTTATTTAGCTTGTTAATATAGTGGATTATTACATTCATTGATTTTCAAATATTGAAATATCCTCGCATCCCTGGAGTAAGCCCTACTTTGTCATGTTGTATAATCCTTTTTATATATTACTGAATTCCATCTTTTAACATTTTGTTAAGGATTTAGGCATCTATATACATCAGTGATATTGGTCTAATATTTTCTTCTTTTGTACGGTCTGTCTGGTTTGGTGTCAGGGTAATACTAGCTTCATAAAATGAATTGAGAAGTATTTCCTCCTCTTCTGTTTTTTGGAAGAGATTGTATAGAATTAGGTTTGCTTCATTTTTAAACACTTGATAGAATTCCACAGTGGAACCGTCTGGGCCTGAAGATTTCTTTTTGGGGAATTTTAAAATTATGAATTGAATTTCCATAATAGTGATAGGGCTATTCAGATTATCTATTTCATAATGGGTAAGTTGTGTTTTTTGAGGAATTGATCCATTGCATCTAAGTTGTCAAATTTAGATGTACAGTCATGTGTCACAACGACGGGGATACATCCTGAGAAATGCATCATTAGGCTATTTGGTCATTGTACAAACATCATAGAGTGTACTTACACAAACCTAGATGGTATAGCCTACTACACACCTAGGCTATATGGTGCTAATCTTATGGAACCACTGTTGTATATGCAGTCCGTCGTTGACTGAAATGTTGTTAATGTGGCGCGTGACTGTACAGAGTTGTTCACTGTATTCCCTTGTTATTGTTTTGATGTCTGCAGCTCTATGGTGATATCCCAGTTTTATTACTGATATTGATAATTGTGTCTTCTCTTTTTTTTTTGTCAGTCTTGCTAGAGCTTTGTCAATTTTATTGATCTTTTCAAAGAACTAACTTTTTAAATTTATCTTTTCTACTTTTTTTCTGTTTTCAGTGTCATTGATTTTGGGTTTTATCTTTATTATTTTCTTCCTTCTGCTTGTTTTGGGTTTATTTTGCTCTTCTTTTTCTAGATTCTTGAGGTGGGATCTTAGTTTATTGATTTGAGACTTTTCCTTATTTCTACTGTGTGCTTTTAGCATTATAAATTTCCCTCTCATGATTACTTTAGCTGTGTCCCACAAATTTTGATGTGTTGCATTTTCATTTTCATTCAGTTAAGTGTAATTTTTGGTTTTCATTGCAACTTCCTCTTTGATCCATGGACTGTTTTGTAGTGTGTTGTTTGGTTTCCAAGTGTTTTGAGATTTTACTGTTATTTTTCTGTTATGAATTTCTAGTTTGATTCTATTGTGATCAGAGAATGCACTCTGTAAGATTTCAGTTCTTTTAAACTTGTTGACATTTGTTTTATGGTCCATAATATGGTCTACCTTAGTATGTGTTCTCTGGGCACTTGAAAAGAATGTGTATTCTGCTGTTGTTGTTGAGTGGAGTATTCTATAAATATGTATCAGATTCTGTTGGTTGATGGTACTGTTAGGTACTTCTGTATTCTTGCTGATTTTCTTTCTAGTTGTTCTGTCTGTTGAGAGAGATGTTGAAGTGTCCAACTATAATTGTGGATTTGAATATTTATCCTTTCAGCTCTATCAATTTTCCTTATGTATTTTGCAGCTCTGTTGTTTGGTGCATACACATTAAGGATTGCTGTGTCTTCTTGGTGGATTGACTCTTTTATCATTAAATAATGTCCCTTCTGTCTCTGTTGACTTTCTTTGCTGTGAAGTTTACTTTATCTGATATTAATGTTGTAACTCTTGCTTTCTTTTGATTAATGTTTGCATGATATAGCTTTTTCCATTCTTTTCCTTTCAACCTCTATATTGTTATACCGGAAGGATATTCCTACAACAAACCTGAGTTTGCTGTAGACAGCATATAGTTGCTCATGGTTTTTAATCCACTCTGCCAATCTCTGTCTTTTAGTTGTTATATTTACACCACTTACATTTAATGTCATTATTAATATATTAGAGCTTAAGTCTGCCATTTTATTTATTGTTTTCTGGGTTTTTTTTTTGTTTCTCTGTTTTCTTTTCCTGCCTCCCTCTGTGTTACTTGAACATTTTTTAGAATTCCATCTTGATTAATCTGTAGAGGGTTTAAATGTATCTCTTTGGTTAGCTTTTGAAATGGTTGCTGTTAAGTATGGCTCTCTCTCTCTTTCCATACACACAGACACACACACATATAATCTTGTCACAGTATATTGGTGTTGGCATTTTGCCACTTTAAGTGAAGTATAGAAACCTTACTTCTCTTTATTTTTTTTTTACCTTTTCCATTTATAATATATAATTGTCTCATCTTACATATTTACTGTCTATATATTTAGAACCACATCAGATAGTGTTATGGTTTCTCTTCAAGCTTCAGATATAATTTAGAAAGCTCAAGAGGAGAAAGAAAGTATATTGTATTTACCTCTCTCTTTTTTTACCATATTCTTTCCTCCTTTGTGATATTCTAAGGTACCATCCTTTATCATTTCTTTTTTGTTCAGAGAACTTCCTATAGCCATTCTTAGGGTAGATCTGCTGGCAACAAATTCTCTTAGAGGTTCTTCATGTGAGAATATATGTCTACTGGACATAGGACTCTGTGTGACCAGTCTTCTTTCAGCACTTGAAAAATGTTGTGTCACTTCGTTATGGCTTCCATGGTTCTGATGAGAAATCTACTCTCATTTGAATTGTTTTTCCCCTGTAGGTAAGATGTTATCTCTTGCTGCCTTAAAGAATTTTTTCTTTGTCTTTAGTTTTCAGAAGTTTGACTATGATTTGTCTTGATATGGATTTCTTTGGGCTTTTCCTGTTTGGGGTTCACTCATCTTCTTGAATCTGTAGATTTATATCTTTTGCCCAATTTGAGAAGTTTCAGCCATTATTTCCTCAAGTACTTTTTTAGCCCTGCCCTCTTTCTCCTCTCCTTCCAGCACTCCAATGACACAAATGTTAGATCTTTTTTTTAATAGTCCCACAAGTCCCTGAGGCTGTTGATTTTTTTTCAGTCCATTTTATCTCTGTTGTTTAGATTGGGTAATTTCTATCATTCTATCTTTCAGTTCACTGATTCTTTCCTCTGCTCCCTCCACTCTGTTGTTGAGTCCCTCAACTAAGCTTTATTTTCAGTTATTTTGTATCTTTCAGTTCTAAAATTTCCATTTGATTCTTCTTTATATCTTATATTTCTTTTCTGAGACTTTCTGTTTTTTAATTTGTTTCGAGTATATTCACGATTGCTCATTGAAACATTTTTATGATGGCTGCTTTAAAATCTTTGCCAGATTGTTCTCAACATTTCCATCATCTCATTGCTGGAATCTGTTGCTTGTCTTTTTTCATTCAGTTTGAGTTCTTCCTGATTGTTGGTATGAATAGTGATTTTCATCTGAATCCTGGACATTTTTGGGTTATTATGTTATGAGGCTCTGGATCTTACTTAAACCTTGTTTTTGTTGGTTTCTTCTGATTCCACTCTGCAGAGAGGGTTGCTGTCTTATTACTGCCAAGTGAGAGTAAATCCAGCTTCTTCTCTTGGCCTCTGTTAACACCTGAGGCAGGGTTCCTTGTTCCTGCTGGGCAGATGTGGGAATTCTGGCTTCCCACTCAGGTCTCCCTGGTCCCTCCCTGGCTGGGAGGAGTAGGAGCATCCATTATTATTCCCCAATGCACCAACACACTGTGGGAGTTGACTTCTTATCCCCGAGTGGTGGTGAAGGTCCTGACTCTCCACTAAGCCTCCTCTGACGTTACCTTGGTGGGGGAAGGGGAACCTTGTCACAGCTTGGCGAAGGTGGGAGTCTAGGGTCTCCACTGTGCCTTTGCTGGTGGGAGTGTGGGCAGGGCCTCACTTTGTTCTGTGGGGTTTGGCTGGAGTAGAGTGGTTATTATTGGAAAGTTTTCTGTCTTGCTAGGCTGCCCCTTTCCTGGACCTTTGGCTAGAGAGAAGCAGGCTTTTTTTTTTTTTTTTTTTTTTTTACCTATGCCTATTGGTGTTTCTGGGTGGCCAACTCCTCAGCTCTAAGCCTGGAATATGAGGCAAAAAGAAAACCCGGGGACTTCATCACCATGTTCCTTGGATTCTGAGGTCCCTAGCTGGTCTGCCTTCTCTCCACTGCTCAGAGTCCTCTTATGTTTGTTCTCCATGTAATGTTTGGGGCTTTTAGTTGTACTTAGTAGGAGGAACAGGGGAAAGTATATCTACTCCATTTCCCCAGAAGCACAAGTCCACACTCTGGCCTGCCCTCAACTATTCAAGCCCCTTTTTGTTGAGCCAAAGTTCCTCCCAGGGATCCCAAATTTTGTCCTAGAGAATCCAAGTCACTGCTGCAGAGCGAGGATTCCAGTGCTCTCTGGGACATGTCTGCTGTTCTTTAAGCAGGGAGATGCAAAGTTAGTCAAAGCACAGTTGCTCGTTTTTCAGACATGTTTAAGCTAGAATTCATTTGCAAGCTAAATAAGTATATCTGGACTCTAAGAAAGTATTTAAGGAATCTCAAGTGGAGGATATTTATTTAGTTCTGTATTAACAGTTGTGATTTCTCTCTCTTTTTCCTTTTTATTTGCCTTTTATCCCATTGTTGTCTTTTAATTAAACAATTTCTTCACAGGATGTTCTTTAATAATTGAGAATTATTAAAGACGTAAGCCTTTCTTTATCAAACCATGGGCTGTGTAATTATATACACTTTACATGGGGAAATTTAAGAACTGTGGGAGAGAAGGTGCTTCATTAATTGGTTGAGCAAGATTGTGCCTTTAATGGAGACAAAGCCACGGAAGCATTTGTGGGGCTGGAACAGTCCACGGTTGTTGGTGAGGACAGAGGAGGCCAGTGTTGGGGGCTCTGCAGACAGTTCCTCCTTCTGCACTGACCGCAGGACGTGCCCTGCATGAGCGGATGGAGGGCAGAGGGGGTGGGGAGGACCAGCCTCCGCAGGGGCCTGAACAGGGAGCTGGTGACTGCAAGCCATCCTGAGCAGAAACCTTGAGAACTTGGGCTGCCTTTTCAGGGTGGGGTGTCAGCAGTCCAGGGGGGATGGAGGGAGCTGGGCCAGATTGGGAGGGAGGGGCATGTGGTGGAGGAGTGGGGGCTGTCTCCCTTGTGCTGTCTAGACTGGCGCTCATTACTGTGGTACTGGGAGGCCATGTGGACAGGGATCCAGGGAAAGGGTGAACCCTGAACTCACCTGCTGTTAATTAACAAATTAGTCTGCTGTGCTTATTGAACACCCAGGAGGTGGGCAATGAGAGAAAACAGAGAAAGAGCCCACTTGGTCTCTCCCCTGTCAGGAGTCTACAGTCTGAAGGCAGGAAACACACACACACACATGCACACACACACACACACTCAGATCTGCATGCAGATTCACAGCCATAAACAGTCCCAGCAACATATCACACACAGGTCCACACGCACACATGCACAGAGACCCCCAGACTCACACACAAGACTCCACCCACCCAGATACACACAGGCACACACACATGCTCCATCCTCCAGTACAGATGTGACACAGTAGCAGGATGGAGAGGTCCAGACCGGAAGTGTGCAGAGCCATTGAAGAGACACCAGAGCCTGGTTTGGTTCCAGGCCCCACGCCCTCCATGTAAGTACATTCACCTTTTAACCCTAAACTCTTGCTAGTCTAGTCTCTGGAGACTCCAGTGCACTCACCTCCCCCGACATACACATGCGAAAAAGCACAGAAATGCAAAACAATAGCTCATGTGTGCACAGCTCTTGAGTGTGCAATTAATTCAGCAAACTTTTACTGAAGCTCACTTGAAGCCCTGTGCAACGCCCTGGGCACAGAAACGTGACAAAGATGGGGTCCTTCTCTTCCGAGAGCCCCTGGACCTCGGGGATGGAGCCACGTGCAGGCCCAGGGGCACTGGCACTCACACACACTCTGTTT
Organism: Tapirus indicus; assembly: GCA_031878705.1. Taxonomy (NCBI): domain Eukaryota; kingdom Metazoa; phylum Chordata; class Mammalia; order Perissodactyla; family Tapiridae; genus Tapirus; species Tapirus indicus. The sequence goes on from CM062921.1 coordinate 82,894,928, forward strand.
CATTTGCTTCTTATGACCCTCTGTGGGCTCTGCAGGACCCTCAGCAGACAGGGCTTTGAATCCCAGGCTGTCACTGCCTCGCTGTGTGACTGGCACTCTGTCTCCTTGGCTTACTTTCCTCATCTGTAAAGTGGGGACAGTAATTCCTATCTCAAAGCAATTTCCTGATAGATCAAATGAGACCATAGGTGCAAAAGTGCTTGGCAGATAATATTCATTCGTTCACTTATTCTATGACTATTTTTGACTCCTTTGTGCCCGGTGCTAAATTTGGTACTAGGCCAAAAATGACAGACAAGACCCTGGCCCTCATGGAACCATATGCCAGCAGCAGGAGACAGACAGTACACAAGTAAGTGAATAAACAGAGATAATATAAGTGGGGTAGATGATTGTGGAGAGTGGTGAGCTCTGTGGAGGGAAGGAGCAGGGGATGTGAGAGAGACTAGCTGGGTGGTCATGGAGGGCCTGTTGGAGGCAGTGACATTTGAGCAGAGACCTGAAGGATGAGCATGAGCCAGCCCTGGGGAGACGGGGAGCAGCACTCTTAGTGGTGGGGACAGCAGTGGCAAAGGCCATGAGGCTCCCAAGTGCTTGACGAGTTTGAGGAACAGAAAGAAGCCCAGCGGGACTGGATACGGGGAGCTGGAAAGTCAGTGGGTTGAGGTGAGGTCAGGGCACTGGGCAGGGCACAACATGGGGCCCTGACGGCAGTGGGGGAGCCTGGGTTCTGCTCACAGGGCGCCGTGCTCAGGGAGCGTCGGAGCCATCCCTATTCCCCAGCCTGTGCCTGGCCTGGTGCCCAGGAACATGGTGCAGGGTGCTGGCCCTTTTCTGGGCTGACGTCCTCTCTTTGCCTGTAAGCCCTGTGCACCCTGGGACCACAGGGACATGGAGACTGCTGGGTGGAGAGGTGACAGTGCCCAGCTGCCATTGTCCTTCCTGGGTGGCCAGGCAATGAAGGAGATGTGAGACGTTCCCTGTTTTTCCATTTGTTCTATGGGAAGACTCAGCCTTGTTGGCTGTTTCCCCTGGGGGGCAGGCGGGGGGTTACCTTCACCTCCTGGAGAGTGCAGCTCTCGTGGGCTACAGTAGGCGGGGTGTGCACTTCTTCTGCTGGCCCAACCAGCCCTCCTCTCCTTACCTGGCCCTAGGGGTGTTTCTGTGTTATTCCTGATTCCAGCATTTTCTCACACTTGGCTGCGTCTGTCAGTCCCACTGTACCTTCTCCTCTTTGGGTGCCACACTGTCCTTCTGGGGGCTGGCATGGTGGGACCTGTAGACTGGGCAGAGCGAGGCAGAACCTCCGTGGGCAGGCAGGTGGAACAGAGTGTGTCGCAGAGCAGGGTGGGCCCCGAAGCCCTGTAGGACAGATTGAGGACCCTGGAGGCTTGTTGACGGCCTGGGCTGCATCCCCAGCTGTCCCTGCAGGTGGTGCCCTCCCCCCAAGGGAGGGGTTTCTGCCTTCCCCACTCTGAGTTCCTTAGACGGAGTGAGAGAGTCTCATCACAGGGCTTCTGCGAACACTCTCCCCTGGAGAATCCGGGGAGAATGGTGGAAACCAGCATCTGCTTTCTGTCTCTATGATTTGACTACTCTGAGTACCACATGTAAGTGGAATCATGCAGAATTTGTCTTTTTGTGACTGCCTTATTTCACTTGGCATAACATCCTCATGGTTCATGCATGTTGTGGCATGTGTCAGAATTTTCCTCATTTCTTTTCTTTTTTTTTGTGAGGAAGATTAGTCCTGAACTGACATCCATTGCCAACCCTCCTCTTTTTTTGCTGAGGGAGACTGGCCCTGGGCTAACATCCGTGCCCATCTTGCTCTACTTTATATGTGATGCTGCCACAGCATGGCTTGACAAGCAGTGTGTCTGTCCGTGCCCAGGATCCGAACCTGCGAACCCTGGGTTGCTGAAGCGGAGTGTGAGAACTTAACTGCTACACTACCGGGCTGGCCCCAGAATTTTCCTCATTTTTATGGCTGAATAGTATTCCATTGTACGTGCGTACCACATTTTGTTTATCCATTTATCTGTCAGTGGAAATTGGGGTTGCTTCCACCTTTTGGCTATTGTGAGTAATGCTGCTAAGAACATGGATGTACAGATATCTCTTTGTGACCCTGCTTTCAGTCCTTTTGGACATAGAGCCAGAAGTGAAATTACTAGATCATATGATAATTCTAGTTTTAAGTTTTTGAGGAACTGCTTTCCATAGTGACTGCACGGTTTTACATTCCCACCTATGCACAAGGGTTCCAGTCTCTCTACCTCTTCGCCAATACTTGTTATTTCTGTTTTTTTGATAGTAGCCAACTTAGTGGGTGTAAGGCCTCTGCATTTTTTAAGACACAGGTCAGCCATCACCTCTTCCAAGAAGTCTTCCCTGATGCTCCCAGCCTGTCCTCTGTGTTCCCTCAGTCCCCTGTACTTCCCTTGGTTACATTTGTGTGTATGCATGTCTCCTCCCTTGTAGGTCTGTGAACATCTAGAGGGAACACTCTGTGAAAAATCAGTGCTTGTCCGCCATCCACTGGCAGGGTCTGACCCAGAGGAGAAACATCTTTGTGGGATGAATGCACAACCCCCAGACCCAGGCTGGTCTCCAGGGTCTGATAGCAGGGACTCCAGACTCAGGGAGAAGAGCCTGGTCCCCTCCCCTGGAGCTGCTGGCCCTAGGACACCAGGGGAGCTCTTCGTGGGTGCTGGCACAACTCTAGAAAGCAGCTGAATGTTGCTGCAGGGTCTCGTAGCTGAGAAAACAGAAGTACAGCTTAGTATGAGCTGAACTGAGGTGTGGTCTGCGCGGGAGTCGGGTATTCAGGCGACAGTTGCATGGGAGGTGTGTGTTGAGTGGAGGTCATTGGCGGTGTTGGCCGAGGTGACCTGATTCCTGAAGCTAATTGTGGCAGATTTATCATTCTTCTTCCCAGGGATGAAGATAATGACATAACTTATATTCCTTGGGATTTAGTGACGTCCCTTCATTTCTCAGAATGGCTGAGACTTGAATCTGAAGGCAGTATGGCTTTTTACTATCATGTGAAAAAGCAATATAAGTTGTAGCCGTCCTTATCACCTGGGGGGATGTCTGCTTCTGCAACAAGATTGAAGGAGCAGACTTCTTGACAGGAATTGTCCCATCACAGTGAAGAAGGGAATTTACTGGCAGTAATTGGGCACCTACTATGTGTCAGCACTGTGCAAACCGTTGGTGTACTTTACCTAACCATGGCCTCCCAACAGTGCACTAGAGATGGGAGCAGCACTGTGCTGGGCTTGTCAGGGTGGAGATGGCAGCGTGGAGCTCCGGCGGCCGGCATGCTCTGACCGAACCCCGCTGCAGCCCCTGGGCCCTTCTCAGAGTCGGCAGCTCCCGGCGAGCGACCGGCGAGCGATGCGTCAGAATGACTCTGCACGAGAGTGTAAGGTTCAGGGAAAGAAGAAAATCCTGCTTTAAATTCCAGGTTCAGGTGGAAGCTGGGCCAGGTGGCATTTCCCTCCACTTCTGTTCACTCTTGCACTCAGTCACTCCACACAGTTTCCTGAGCGCCACAATGTGTCTGGCTTTATGCTGGGTGTGCTGACAAGATGAATAGTGTGACGTCTTTTGTCCTCCAGAAGCTCCTGCTCTAGTGGAGCAGAAAGGCAAACAAGCCCTTCCGTTGCGCGTCATAAATGCGGGAATAGAAGCAGGTGCCCAGAATTGTGGAGCACAGACTCCTTCCACGAACTCTCCTTGGTGGGCTAGGAAGCACTGCGGAGGACGGCACGTGAACCGGGCATCGAGCATTAAAGCAAAGAAAGAGGGCAGGATAGTGGGCAGAGGGGACAATGTGTGCAAAGGCACAGAGTCATGGTTTGGGAAACCCTGCACGGCAGCAGCAGAGGGTGTGGGGGAGGACGGGAGACGAGGTGGGAGAGCCAGGTTGGGCCAGGTGGCTAAACGTTTCCTTGTGTGTCCTGTGAAGGAGCCTGGTGTTTATCCTGTAGGCAGCTGGGTACCAGGTTGTGAAGAGGGGAACTGACCCTCTTGGATGAGTTTTCTTTGGCAGTAATGCTGAGGATGGACTGGACTGTCAACAGCGGGGAACCAGTGAGAGACTATTACAGTGGTTCAGCTGAGAGATGATGAAGATGGAGGCAGAGGGGAGCATCTGAAGAGGCATGCTTGCCCAGAACAACCCGATCCTGGTTGAATCCAAGTCCCTCCGGACTCTGCACCTGCAGCTGCACCCGGGCAGTGGGAGGCAGCTGGAGAGAAACACACAACTAGGCTGAGCTGGCCCCTCTGTGATCTGACTGCCCACCTCACATAGGCCCTCCGTGCCGCCTGGTGATCCTACCACCTTCCCTCAGGCCATTCATTCTCCCGCTCTCCTAGATGAATATTTCACATGTTCCCTCCCCTCAGTTCTCCAAAACTTCTTCTGTACTTATTTTTTGCTTTCTAGAAAACGAATAGACTACTTTTTCGAGCAGTTTTAGGTTTACAGAAAAATTAAACAGAAAGTACAGAGTTCCATAAACCCCTTCACTCTCCTTCCCAACTTGCTCTATCATATCTTGCGTTAGTGGGGTACATTTCTTACAGCTGATGAGCCAATGTTGATACATTATTATTAATAAAGTCCATAGCTGACATTAGGGTTCACTCTTGGTGTTGTATGTTCTGTGGGTTTTGACAAATGTATAATGACATGTATCCACCATTACAGTGTCATATGGAAGAGTTTCACTGCCCTAAGAATCTTCTCTGCTCCACTATTCATCCTTCCCTGTCCCCTAACCCCTGACAACTCCTGATCATTTTACTGTCCTCATAGTTTGGCCTTTCCCAGGGTATCATATAGTTGGAATCCTACAGTATGTAGCCTTTTCAGATTGGCTCCATTCACTTAGTAATATGCATTTAAGTTTCATCCATGTCTTTTTGTAGCTTGATAGCTCATTTCTTTTTAGTGCTGAATAGTATTCCATTGCCTGGATGTACCACAGTTTATTTATCCATTTACTTACTGAAGGACATCTTGGTTGCTTCCAAGTTTTGGCCATTATGAATAAACCTGTGATAAATGTAATGATCTTGCTTTTTAAATCACTGAGAAAACAGAAGCGATGAGGACAGAGCTGATCTGTGCACCCACTGCCACGCCCACCAGCTTCTATCATCGGTGCCCGCGAGCCTCAGGCTCTGTCTTGCTGTATGTGAACACTGTGGGCCCCTTGTAAAGGTAACCCCTCTCCTTGGCTACTGGAAACCATTCCCCGTCACCTACTCAAGGGTGGAACTCTTGCATCGTTAATGGCTCCTTTTCAAATGGACTGTGTCCACTGGCTCTCAAACACACTGTAATTCTTTGCATAATTCTCTCTCTATTCCACATTCATCTCCAGCCCCATTTCTCTGCTGTCCTTTAAGCAAAACTCTTCAAAATAGTTATCTGTACTTGCTATTGGCACTTCATTTGCTCCCATTGTCTCACGGAGCCCTCTGTAGCAGGCGTTGGCAGTGACTGGTCCACACCCCTCAGACCCCCCCATTTCAGTGGGCTCTGCCTACATCTGCCTCTCTGTGCCCTAGGGTTTTTTTCTGGAACCTCCAAGGCCGTGCTCTGCTTGCACTCACAGCAGGCAGGAAGTACCTCAACTGAAGATAGATGGGAGTCGCTGTATAGTTACTCTGTCTATCCCATGGATGGCATAATCCTGAGGCCCACACTGTTTCTCAGGGGTTCCCTGCAGGAGGAAGCTCCAGTCTCTGTGCGGAAGCTTCCGCATTATTGGCTGCCTTCCCTTCCCTGTATCACTTCCCTGCTCCCTACCGATGTTCTCTGTGCCTCCCAAATGCACCGTTTACACTTCAATCCTTGTCTCAGGATTTCTGCTTCTGGGGACCCAAATCAGACAATTTCCAATTGGGTGACTCCCACCACCTGAGGCCTTGCTCCTGTGTGGTCACCAGTGACCTCCGTGGGCCCAAGCCCAGGTCATTCCCTGGGTGTCATCTGACTCCATCTCTTGACAGTCTTTGGCCCTGTCGGTCACTTCCTTGCACTGGGAACACCTCCTTCACTTGGACTTGGGGACACTGTTCTCTTTTGGGCTTACTTCACTGGCTGATCCTTTCATGCTCCTTTGCCAGCTGCTTCTCATCTTCTGCCCTCAGCACCCCCGGCCAGGGAGATCAACCAAAAGATACAGAAAGGAGAGAGCACGCACTTCAAACGGAGCAGGTGTTAAGTTTCTCTCTGACTATTAGGTTGAGGGGGAGGTGACTGTTTGTCGAGGGCCCAATATGTGCCAGGCACTTTGTTTGCACCATTGACTCATTTGATTCTGACAACCAGCCCCTGTAGAGGTGCCATTTATCACCAAAACAGAGGCTCAGACAACTTAGCAGCTTGGTCAAGGGCACCCAGCGGTGGCGCTGGAATTCGGATCCCCACTGTCCCACTCCTTCTCCTTTACAGAGGGAGCTGCGGCCCGAGACAACTGTGCGTAAAGTGGACCCTGATTTCTCTCTGACCTCTTTCTCCCTTACTTCCTGGTCTGGTGGATGCTTTATTCCCTCCAGCCCAGTGCCTCGAGCCCTTGATTAAGCTGAACCGTGGATTAAGCCCCAGGGAAAAACGAATGAATGAATCGTCAATAGCGTGGAACCCCAGCCGCTCACAGGAGGCCCCCACCCCCACCTGCCCGGAGCATTCAGCCTCCATCAGGGAGAACGAGGCCGACTTCAGAAATCCCTTTTCAGAACTGTGTTCAAAGGGTAATCAGCCCCCATTCAGGCCATTTGTTAAAACAGGGCTGAGTAATTCACCCAGCCACTCCAGATGGGCCCTGTGATTTGGCCTGAGTCATTGAGGGTGATAATGGCCTTCCTGGAAGTGACAGGGCCCACGTCCCCACACTCACTTCTCTGAGACGTGTGCTGCGGCCTTGGAAGGGAGCACAAGGCACTGAGTACAAAGCAGAAGTCTCTTCACGCCGTGTGAAGGGAACCACAACTGCGGGTCTGTCACTCAGCTTCCTGGGTCTGTGGTCCCGTCTGGGCAGCTCTGCCCTGCAAGGGTCTCTACTCGTGCCTGCCGAGCCTCTCTGAATGGGGACCTGAGTCCACACAGCTCCTGACACAGGGCCTGGTCCAGGCAGGCTCTCAGCCGTATTTGCATGAGCGAGGAATGCCTTGCTGGTTCCCCTCACTGCCCCCAGTGCTGGGGTGCTGGGAGAAGGGGAGCACAGTGTCAGGGCTCTCCTGCAATGCCCGGGGGACCAAGGGTGCCTGGGCTCCATGGAGAAGGCTAGGGCTGGACATGTGCCATCATGCGTGGCTCCTGTTGCCCAGCCGGCCCTGGGCCCTGAGTCATGCCTGCGGCTCTGTGAATAGTGGAACGGATAGTGTTGAAGGCAGAGCCATATGCTCCTGTATGGATCCCGTGTCTTATTCCTTGTTCAGGGGAGACAGAGGACACGAGGCAAGGCTTACAAGAACGTAAAGCTTTCTGAGAAAGAAGGTGTGAGTCCCTGATTTACACGACAGAGAGAAGAGGAGGGAGGGAGAGGGAATCTGAGCAAGGAGATGGCATGCGGAGAAGCTGCTGTGGGTGCAGGGAGCGCCCCTCCACCTCCTGACTGTGCCTAGGATGGCCAGCTGCTGACCATCCACAAGGGGACATTTCTGACTTACAGATTTTACACTTGGGGATTTTTGCCATGAAGAAGCAGCTGTGCATGGTAGCAGGAAACTAGAAGGAGGCAAAAAGCCCAGGCAGGAAAGGATCGATTGTGTCGCCCATTGAATTCGTTCCAGGGCTTTGCTAAGCATATCCTGGAGTTGTCGCTGTCTCCTGGCCTTTGGGTGGTGGTGTGATCGCAGCCCCTTTCTAGCTCTGGAGTTAAAAATCAAGCCCTGTGCATTTTCCTGGAGGCAGCCTGTGGGTGCTCAGGGTCAGCCTGCCAAGGGACAGAGGAGTGCCAGCTCCCTCTTTAATCCATGTCTCGGAGAGCCCTTGAGCATTAGAGCAGCCAGGCTGGCTGTGGGTCAGGATGTCTTCTCCTACAGGCTCCTTGGGCAGCCTCAGAGGAAGCTTCCAGGTGAATTTTGGAACCAAAGCTCCCTAGGCTTGCTTTGCCAAATGAGCCATTGTCCTCGTCACTTAATGTCCATGCCCTGGTCCAGGCAGAGGTGTGTGGGGTCTGAAGCTGAGGTTTCTTCCCCTCCATGATTTGTCTGTCTTCCATCCATTCATTCATCACCTCCCATCCTGACATCTATCTCCCAATATATGTCCTCAGAGGGCCACAGGGAGCTCCAAATCTACAGGTGGAGATGGCTCAGCCAGTGGTCACATCAGGGTGAGGACAGAACCCTCCTTCCTCCCTTAACATACACGAATCACCGATCATAGTCACACAATGTGTGTTTTAATGGAGGTCTGTGCAGATGGAGATGTAGAAGATAGAGGACATGATTCTGTCTGCAGGGAGCAGGGAACACTTCATGGAGGGGGGTCCCAAGTAGTCCCAGATCATGAGGTCCAGATGGGGCAGAGCGAGGGGGGGAAGGGCATTCCAGGTGCACAGGCGTGGTGGCTGGAGGCTGCAGGGGGCATTCTAGCAGTGGGGCAAGGTTTGGAATGATTGGATCAGAAGGCTTCACATGGAAGCATTGGTGGCTGACCAGCTCAGGAAGGGCTTTGGAGACTGTGGTGTGGAGTTGAGGCTTATTCTGCAGGTGATTTGGAGGGAGGAGGAGGGTGTCAACGGAAGGACCATTGAGTAGGGAATGTTAAAATCTGACCTGTGGTCAGTTTTGGAGGAGGAATTGGAGGGGGCCAGGCTGGAGGTCAGGAGGTCAGCGAGGGGGTTGGCGCAGGGCCCAGAGGGTGATGGCCAAGGGGGCCCTTTTCCAGTGCTGCGTTAGTCACTATTTTGATGAGCCTGGGATCTGGGGGGACTGTTCTGTGTTGGCCTTCAGTCTTCTCCAGCAGCTCCTCAAACTTTCATTCCCCAGGTATGATGGTGAGTTTTATGTCAACTTGGCTGGGCCATGGTGCTCAGATATGTGGGTAAACACTATTCTGGATGTTTCTGTGGGGGTGTTTTTGGATGAGATTAACATTTAAATAGGTAGACTTTGAGTAAATCAGATTGCCCTCCATAATGTGGGTGGGCCTCATCCAATCAGTTGAAGGCCTGAGTAGAGCAAAAGACTGACCTCCCCTGAGCAAGAGGGAATTCTGCAGCAGATAGCTTTTGGACTTGAACTGCAACATCAGCTCCTTCCTGGGTCTCTAGCCTGACAACCTTCAGACTTGAACTGTAGCATCACCTCTTCTCTGGATTTCCTATATATTTTCCTTCTCTCTCTCTCTCTCTCTGACTATATATATATATATATATATATATATATATATATATATACACTTCCTATTGGTGTTGTTTCTCTGGAGACCCCTGATGAATACGCCAAGTTTGGCCAGGCAGCTGGCTGAGGGTAGCAGCTGCAGAGCTTCAGTTTAGACCAGCAGGTCTAAACTCCAGTAACTTTCACAATTTTTGCCATATCTCCATACCACTTGTTAATTACTTACCATTTTTCTTTAAACCAATTCACTTCTTAAATGTTGCCTTCTCTCCAGAAATAATTTCTGTGAAATCATGGATTCGATATGCTAGCAGTCAATAATTTCCTAATTAAAATTAATTAAAATAAATATATAGCTATTAAAAATGTTTGCCACCTAATGTCATCTCTCACACACTTGCAGTGGCTGAGTACATGTTGAGAAGAGTGGTGGGGCCTTCTTTGGGAAATAGGAGCCATTTTGGTTTAGTTTTCAAGAGGCTTTCCTCCTTGCTTCCTTCTCTCCTTCAAAGCTTTATAGAGCACCTACCAGGTGCCAGGCCTGTGGCAGGAGTTGGGGTACCAACAAGAGTCTTGGTTTTGACTTGCTTGGCTCTGTGGAGAGAGTGGTCTCCAGCTGTTACAACAGTGTGGGAGGGCTGGGCAGAGAAGGCGGCAGGCCTGTCTCCAGCTGCCTAATGGTGCCCCTTGTATTCTGGTTCCTCTGAAGTTTTCCTGAATACCTGGCCAACCTCACCGCGTGTGCAGTGTTTTCCTTCTTTTCCTACGAGCAGAGGGATCCACTGTGTTTTTCCCGAGGAGTTGCCACATGCCTGCCTCTTCCCTTGGGCATCTGCTCCAAAGCAAGCTCTCCACCCTGCTAGCATCATGGCAGCCATCAGCGGTGCCTGGCCCTGGGGGATCCTCACCATGACTGTGTATCAGTTTGCTAGGGCTGCTATAAAAAAGTACCACCGTGGGATGGCTTACACAACAGAAATGTATTGTCCCACTGTTCTGGAGGCTGGAAGTTCAAGATCAAGGTGTGGGTGGGGTTGATTCCTTCTGAGGGCTGTGAGGAGAATCTGTCCATGCCTCTCCCCTGGCTTCTGGTGGTTTGCTGGCAGTCTTTGGCTTTCCTTGGCTTGTGGAAGCATCACCCAGATCTCTGCCTTATTCTTCACATGACATTCTCCTTGTGTGCATGTCTGTCTCCAAATTTTGCTTTTTTATAAGGACGCTAGTACTACAATCTGATCTCCCCAATAACCTCATTTTAACTTGATTACCTCTGTAAAGACTCTATTTCCAAATAAGGTCATACTCTGAGGTACTGGGGGTTAGGACTCCAACATATAAATTTTGGGGGGACACAGTTCAACCCATAACAGGCTGCAACCACTGTCACTGAGTCAAAGTGGGAGGGTGGGGGGTGACCTGTGAGGAGCCTTCTGTGAGGACCATGGTGGGTGAGCTGAGCCAGGGCCCTGCTCCTCTGTGCTCTCACTGTGAGATGTTGTTCTCAGGTCAAAGCTTACTCATTCATGTCATACATTCAGTCATTCATTCAACATGCACAATCATGCTCAGTTATTCACCCATTCAGTTCATCATTCCCACTCTGGTTCCCTCATTCACATATTTAGGCACTTCATTCATTCATTAAACAACCACAGTAATATTCAGTCATTCACTCCTTCCCTGTCGTTCACATATCAACACTCATTCCATCATTCATTCAATCCCTTGTCAAAGGCAGTGAACCCCTGTCCAGTCCTATCACTGTGCTAGGAGCTGAGGTCAGATTTTAGTAACACGCATCCCCTCCCTCAAGGCACTCCCCAGGGCTCGGCAGGTGGGGAGGGAATTTTTTCTCTACTGTTTTTAACAGTTGAACTGTTGATGATCTCAGTGTCTCCAAAGTGGTGTGGACTTCCAGGACTGAAGGAAAACAATAGTTTGGTGAGGAATGGATCTACAGACTGGATGCACACTTGGTCTCTTGGCTACTTCTGCTTGGAAGAATGGGGATGTCCCCCAACTGGCAGGGATAGAGAGCTGTATCCTGTTTTCCCATCACAGATCCCTGGGATGCACTCCTTTGAAATCAGATGCCTGTCTGCCACTGTCCTGTCCACACCTCTCTGAGCAAGAGGAGAGCCTGGGTGCTCTTGCTGGTCAGCCATGCAGAACGTGTGTGTCCCTTCCTCCTACCCTCTGCTTTTGTTCGGGTCCTGAGTCTTGCTCTGAGGATTCCAGCCCAGTGACGTTGTTTTCTGGTGCTTGGCCCAGCCTCACGCTGGCATTTGAGTGGTGCCCACATTGTGACCTGGAGCTCACTGGAGGCCTGAGCGTGTCCTCAGTTGTCCCTGGTGGAAAGGTGTGCCCTCCAGCTTCCTACCAGCTGGTCAGGGCACCCAGCCTCCTTCTCCCCCTGGATCATTCCAGCAGGAGGCAAGGAAACAGCATCATTAACAAACTCTGTTTCCTGGCTACATCACCACAATCCCATGAATCAACCTGACAAAGTTCTGCTTTAGAGGTGGACAGTGGGAACCAAACGTGTCCCACGAAGAAGGCAGTGGCTCCTATCTGACCGGCAGCCACTCTCCAGGACACAGAGAATGTCTCGCTTCGCCCTGCTCCCGTGTGTAAGGGGAGTAAACCCTGGGTTTCCTGCTGCACAGAGCTGAGTGACCCTGTCCCACCCTAAGGGTCGCTCCGATGGAGAGAAAGGCTGCATTATGAGCGCATGTATTTGTCTGCTTAGATGTTTATGGACATCTATTTTGCTAATCATTTTATTTACAATAAATTCACAATTACAATAAATTTACAATTTATTTAGAATTGTTTCACCTACTGAAATATCTGGGGGTGTTAATGTCTCCTCCTGAATCCCTTCAACAAACAAAGATTTTTCCATTACTGATAAGTTACCAACTGGAAATATGAATGGAGCTGTTTCTCTCTATTTATTCCTTATTCTCAAGACTCACAAGGCTGCACATCTGGAGGAGAATGGAACTCTGTCAGTTAGCTTGATGTGTCCAGATACGGTGCCTTTGGCATTGGGTGGATGATGAAATAAAATTAAAAGAAACTTCATCTCACCTGCATGCGGTGTAGATGCTGCGTGCCTGTACTGGAGTCTGCGTGTTTCTCAGGCGATAGTAGTGTGGGTGCAGTGAGGGCTAGTAAGTCACTTGTTTTTCTACACTGGCAAGGAGTTAATCTCCTTGGTGTAGACTGAGGTCTGTATGGTGTCGGTATGGGAGAGGTTGATGAAAGCGCGTGGACAAAAACACACTAAAAAGGTAAGAAACTCACTGTGCTGATCAGATCTGAGCCGCATTGTTGCAGGTGTGGCTCCCGAGATTGGTATATGGTTGGATTTTATTTCGTGACTCAGCTTTATGTTTATTATCCTGAAAGATGTATTTGGTCTTATTTCTAATATTTTATTTTATATTTTTGTTCTCTTGCTATTTCTTCTGGTTTTGTATTTTGATATGTGATTTGGGCTTCCATAGGTGACTCTTTTTCTTAGTAATTGGGAATGCATACATCTTATTTTACCTCTCTAGTGTTGTCTTTAATTACTGATGCCATTTAAAAAATGTATTGATATATCCTGAAACATGCCTGTATTTCTTTACTCAATAGAATAAAGAAAAAGAGAGAGCAGCTCTTGATTCCTCTGGATAAGATGAGGAAGCACCTGTTACTGTCCCAGGGAAAAAGTCTAGCGGCCTGAAAAACGGCCAGGCAGTGCCTCGCCCATGAGTCTTCTTTTGTCAGGCTAGATGTTATAAATTGCAGAAGTTTCTCCGGGCTTCGGGCCCTTGGTTGGTGATAAGTCTTAGTTTACCATTTTCATCTTGGCCGGAGTCGTCAGATTTGTTTGGAGGGAAGTCGGCTGAGGTGTGGATTGTGGCCAGACGCTGTCTTAAACTTGAAAGTCTCAGAAGTAAAACTTCCCTTGTCACTCCCCTGCCTGAAAGCCTTCCGCAGTTCTCACTACCCCCGGATAATGTCCTGTTCCCGTAGCCCCCATGGGGTCCTCAGAGAGCCGCCAGTCCTCTTTGTCAGCCCCGTGTCTCTCACCTTCCCTTCTTGGCCAGCGATACCGGGTGACCCACAGTCCTGCCCTCGTCACCACCCTCTCTCTTCTCTTGGCCTCTGCTCATGTGGGTCCCTCTGCCTTCATCCCCTCTGTGCCTAACCATTCCTTCATATCCTTTGACGTTCGCTCAGGCACTGTCTCCTCCAGGAAGACTTCCCAGTCCCGGTGGGTGGGGAGGCTCCCCTGTGGCAATCTGGACTCCGCTCTCTCTGATGGCTACCATCTTATACTAACATTACAGGGCACTTAGTGGTGTCTCAGTCTCTCCAAGTAGCCCATGCGCTCCCCAGGGGCTGGGTCCTCACCCCGCCTCCCACCACCTATCTCGGCACATGTGGCACAAAACCTGGTGCCCAGCAGGTGTTCAGGAGATGTCGTAACCTGTGAAAAGAAAGATGTCGATCTTTGTTGAGTCAGAAGGGAGGTGTATGAGTTTAATGGAAGGAGGGTGAAACTAGAACAGGGAATGGCTTGGATTTCAAGAAAAGTGTTGCTTTTAGAGGCTGTTTGAGTTACTGTTTGCTGAGCATCTTGCACATAGTCACAATATACCTGTGAGAGTATTATGGACCCTATTTTATGCATTAGGGAGCTGACGCTCAGAGACGTTAAGTAAGTTGCTGAATTTCCAGAGCGTGGCTGGCAGAGCCAGGACCCGAGTCCACGTGCCACCAGCTGCTGCGTCTGAACTCAGGGCATTTACACCAGGTGGACATTCTGAGCAGTGCTAGCACTCTGCTTGTTCCTGGGACGATGGGCTAGTTTCTCTGCTCTCCCGGGGAAGAGCTCGCTCAGGACAGGCCGGGTGTGGGCCCGCTTGCCTGTTGGGGAGATGCTCCGTTTGAGTTTATTCCCAAGCAGTTCTTCCTGTAGGAATGTTAGAGTCAGGCCAAGAGATTACAAATGTTCACACATGTTAACTCAGCACGTGAAGTGGGTAAGCTGAGGGCTGCACACCCAGAGGCTACCTTGAATTTTCAAATTCACCTGCAACGAGCCCACTTAGAATTGAGGGGCAAGATGCAGACAGTGGCTCCTGGGGATGCAGGGCCCCAGGCAGATGCCTTCTCCATGGCTTTATGTGAACAGGGAGGGGCCTGAGTGGTTCTCAGGCCTTCGCAAAGCCTTCCTGCTTTGTTGGGTCCTCTCTATTAGCCAGGAGCTCCTCCAGGGTGAGAATGGACTCTGACCACCCCTGTTAGTCTCTGTTCCAGCAGTGGCTCCCTCAGTGCCTGGCATAGTCCGTGAGTGTTCGATGAGAGATGGCGTGCTGCACAGTGAGTGTGTGGGTATAGGCGTGGATGCAGGCAGAGTCGTGTCACTGGGCTGCTTTCTTTTGTTGCTGCTTTGGGGGTTCTGAAAAGGCCGATGAATACTTCCCAATGTCCACTGTGGAGAGAAGGGAGCTTGAGCACCTTGTGGGATTGCCTTCACCCTGTCTGGTCCAGACACCAACAGGGGTGAGGGTTCCTGGGGAGGGGCTTTTGGGGGACTGTGGGAGCAGGTAGGATGGATGTCAGAGAAGGGGCTCTGGAGCCTGTGCCCGTCCCAGCCTGGCCAGTCCAGAGTTTGAAACAAGTTTCTTAACTTGAACATAGGATCCCAAGGGCTGTGGGGGGGCCTGGCGGTGGGGGCTGGGCGGGGGCGCGGCACATAGCATCCCTTGTGAAAGATTTGATTCTGAAAGGAGACTCTCCACAGAGGTAGGGCTGGGTGAAGGGTGTGGCCCACACAGCCTAACTCTGCTCCCGTCAGGGGTTCGCGACTTGGTTTCCACTGCTCCCGGGGTCCTGGCAATGAGCACTCCCAACCCCCAATGCTCTCTCCCAAACCTGGACTCCTGTTACTCCTCTGGTTAGCCTAGTCAAGAGAGAATTGAACTTCCAAAAACTTTTCTGAACTCTGAGGGGAAATAATGAAGAAAGCAAGGGGTGCATGAAGCGTAAATGAAAATGCTGGCCTTCCTGGGGCTTATAGCCGGGTTTCCATCCCACATACCTTCTGAGAGATGGTCTCTCCAGCGCCAAAGCTGAGAGCTGGCACAGCCACAGCAGCTCCTCACCTGGGCTCCCTTCCTTCTACAAGCTTGTCCCCCTTGGCAAGCACCATAGACCCACAGCGAGCTTCCTCTTGAGCATCCCTGTCTCTCCATGGCCAATAGCAAGTGGCCTCTCTCCCCTCACCTACTCACCTCTGCTTGGGACTTTCTGCACCAGGAATGACCTTATCCCTCATTCAGATCTCAACGGAGGCATAGAGCAGTGCTCTGGCCAACAGGAAATGAAGATTCTGCTGGACCAGCTTGCTTTGAAACTTCCTGGGCTTTTTTTAATTGAAACTGGGATTTGGCATGGTCTTACTGATTAAGCTTCTTGGCTGTTCAGGGTGTCGGGGAGGGAAGCCCTCTCAATTGCAGTGCTCTCAGGGGTCTGCCTCTGTGGTCTGGAGCAGTCCCCTGACCCCTGAGAGCTGGGGCCCACTTAGAATTCTGCTCACATCTGGGCTGAGCTCACTGGGCAGCTGTCATGGGGTGGCATGGCTGCAAACCTGGCCTGGGTGAGTGGAACCCCCTCCTGCCTGCAGCTCTCATTAGGGAGCCACAAGTGCATAAACTTTTACAATCATGGGCTGCATAATGATGTTTCGGTCAGTGATGGACTGCATATGTGATGGTGGTCCCATAAGATTAGTACCATATAGCTGAGGTGTGTGGTAGGCTGTACCGTCTAGGTTTGTGTTAGTACACTCTATGATGTTTGCACAATGACGAAATCGCCCAACAACACATTCCTCAGAACATGTCCCCGTCATTAAGCGATGCATGATTGGATTTGCTCCACCTAGTGCCCCCTGGTCCTCCGTGACCCTACCTGCCCCAGATGTCCACACACTCCCTCTCCCCATGGCTTCCCCAGGAGATTGTCAGGTCAAATCAAGCTAGAGGCAAGGGGGCTGCAGGCCAGCGTGGAGTTTCTGACTATGGCCATGGGAGCCGGGACTTGCTGGATACTAGGGAGGGGGTGTGTGGATGCAGAATGGCTAGACTGTGGGAAAGAGGCTTCCCCAACTCCCGGCTCCTGCTCAGAGCATGCTGCCTGCCAGCTATGACATCCCTGGGACAGTGATGAATACCTGCACAGGGGTACCCATTTCACTGTGGGTTTGTTTGGACTGGGGTTAGACTACCTGCCTTTGTAGGAATGAGAGTATCCTTGCGTGACATCATCCAAGCAGGTTGCCTCGCCTGAGATGTTGATTGTGGAGCCTGTTTTAATTAAGCTAGAGTATGTGTGGCTGTGTCAGAAGGCACTGTTGCTGGCAGGAGCCTTCTTTACCTTTATGGAAACTGTTAGCTCCTTAGGCAGGAGCCCAATATGGGAACTTTGGTCTCAAACTACTGACCAGTGAAATATACATCCTATGTTAAAATATTAGGATATGCTTTACAGTCAGGAATCAGAGGGGTGGCAAGCGATGAGTTTCTTTCCCAGCAATGTGTGTGGGTTCCACTAGCGGTGATGGCGAGGGAACAGAATGGGGACTGGAGCCCCTCCGCTCAGCATGGGGAGGTTTTTTCCCTCCTGCTGGTCTGTCAGCTTTCAGCCTTCTGTGTTTTTTTTGCATCTGTATCTTTCTGAAGCTTCATTTTCTCTTCTTCTGACTTCACACAGCTCGTGGTAAACGTGGGGAAGCCACAAGGTGTCATGGAAACAGCTTTTCTTTGACTTCAGCACCAATCAGACCTGGGCTGAATCATGCCTTTGTCATTTAGGCACCATGGGCCCTTGGCCGAGTTGCTTTCCCATTCAGAGCCTCAGTTTCCTTATCTGTGAATGGTGATGCTGTTCCATGCCTCACGAGTTAACTGAGGAAAGTGAGCGAAACAGAACGGGACATGTCTAACTGTGCCTGGTGCATCACAGTGCCCCAAATTTCATAGTTCTCACCCTTTCCTCTCCTCCTGCTAAGTCTGGTTCACCGGAAGCGGAGCCCGGCATCACCTGAGTGAGGTATCCGGGGCAGTTCTCAGTGAGACCTCCAGGGTGCAAAGAAGCAGGATAGGGCAGGGGAAGAAGCTTGGCAAAGCTGGGGTGCAGCTGAGGTCTGGCCCCTGCCTGATCCCAAGAGGAGCTCTGGGGTAGAAATTGTACCACAGAGTTACCACAACTTGGGGCAAAAGGGCTGGACTTTTGTGTCCCATCACAGTCATTCATTGGCTGCCCCCAGAGGGAGGAGGGAACCTCCCAGGAGTTTCTGGGTGAGGCAGAGCCTGCAGGCATGGCAGCTGGGTGATGGGCGCACCAGCCTGTAGAATGGAGCCGGGTGGGGAACCAGCGGCATCTACTAGATCTCCTTTGCCTATTTTGAAACTTCTTCTCCCAAGAGTTTTTGTATCAGCTATAAATGTAAGCATATTCGAGAAAGTTTTAGCAACATTCCTGAATGCCCCAAGCCTAAAGGTTGTCTGGAGTATGAGGGATGTGTCTTGATTTCTCTGCCTTTTGGGGTGAGGCCAGTGAATACTCAGTGCTCATGCTGTCCCTTGCCCCTACACTCAGGCTTGATGCCACGGGGTGAGCCAGACCTGCCTGTGACTCTGGGGCAGTGGAGATGCCTTCTGCTGCCGACTCAGGACCTGTTCCAAATGGAGAAGCTCCCCAGCTTTAATTGGCCAGCCCTCCAGCATGTGTGCTGAGAGCAGCGGCTCTGTGCTGCTGGAGCCACCTCTAATCAGCATTTGCTAAGGTTTGTTAACACCTTATCAGTGCTCAGGACAACTCAGGGTACTCTCCCTAGTCAGTGGCCTTCTCTCACTCCGGGAAATCTGAGAACATTAGACGCAGAGCCATCCTGCATGCCTCATTAGCTGTTCAAAGCGTGCTTGGTTTGAAGGCCATCAGGGGGAATCTGTCGGCTCCATGTGATAGTAAAGGAGGGGTGACGGATAGGTTAGTTCTAGCCAGAGGCTCGGCAGCACCAGGGGTGTCCAGGCAGGTGTGACAACAGCCCACGGAAAGCCCCAGGTCCTGCCAGCACCTGTGGGGCACTTGTGCCCAGGGGCAGCCCTGAAAGAGGTCTGGGCTGTGGCTCGGGGTGTTTGCCATCTGAGCCCACTGCCACTCTGCAGTCACACCGAGACTCATTTCCTTAGAGGGGAGGAGGCAGCCCAATGACAGGAAAGAGTCAAAGACCCTCCTGAGATAAGCAAACTTGGGTTTGACCTCAGCTCTGCCGCTTACAGGCTGTGTGAGCTCCAGTGCATTCCTCAGTCTCCTTGTCTTGGAAATGGGGATAAATCCCCCCTTCAGGGATCTTAAGTGTAATCCCCCTGCCCCAGCACACAGCCTGTTGGAAAGTTCCAGACACATGTCAGTTGCTCAACTATTAGTAACGATTTTTATTTCTATTGGAGTTTAATTCACAGCTTGGTTTAAGCTTTTGGGAGGAGTGTGGTCCCTCTGGGCACGTCTTTGGATCAGAGCCAACCATGTGTAACTGCGGGCCCTCCAGGACCAGTTCAACTGACCCCATCTTATCAACAGAGTGATTAAGAATTGCCTTTCAGAAAATGTGCAAAGTCACACTTAGCCAGAGCATGTGCAGAAGAAGAAATCTTGATTTGAGATGACCATGGAACCAAAGATTCTCCTTCCCATCGAACCCAAGGACTGGGACATAACCAGAACTTGAAAGTGAAACTCAGAAGTGAGGGGTCCCTCATTCAGGAAGATCCAGTGTTAAAATTCCTTCCCCACCTCATCATAAATGTTTAGAACCTCGTCATAAATTCTTAAAACCTTACCAAAATGCTTGAAGCCCACCAATCAAAACCTGTCCCGCCAGCATCTCTGTGTGCCAGCCTGTTCTCCCTAACTTCTTAAATTTCACCCCAAATCTTGAATCGGGGAGACAGATCTGAGGGCACACGCCTCATGTCTCCCTGTGGATTGATCCTGCAGAATAAAGCTGATTTCTCCCCCAAAAGCTAATTAATTGGCTGTTTTTGTGCCTTGGGTAAGAGAATCCCAATTTTGTGCTGTAACACATGGAGGAACATCTCTGAATTCCTCTCTCTGGGAAGGGGCTGCGGGGTTGAGGGGCATGATGAATAACTTTTCTTCCAAATCTTACATTTCAGTCAACTTAGCCTCCTGCTGTGTGTGGGAAATTGCACCGTCTTAATAATTCTCTCCCCCCTCTTTAATCTGTCTTTTCAGAATGTTCTGTCAATTAGAAAATGCTTGTCAGCTAAGTGACTATTCGGGAAAACAACCTACATGACTTCTCTAGCACTTGAAGAATTTAAAATAATGGAGGGGGATTAACTTGCCGGGGAAGGCATTGTGAGGAAGGAGTGCTGCTATTCAGAACTGCCTCCCAGTCTGTATGGTTTCATTAATAACACCTTCCATTCTGTAGCCCCTCGCATCTAGAAGGATCTTGAGTGATTACCAGATGCTGTGAATAGGAATTACTTCATCTTCTGCTGAAATGTCGCTTCTCCTGGAGCTGCAAGCATTTGATTCTCGACATCCTTGTCATGTCAGAGGAGGGCTGAGGCCACCTTGCAGTCACTCTTGCTTCAACAAATTAGGGGGATGTGAATGAGTACCAAGTGAGTCGATTCCATTCTGTAGAAGTCCCCGAGCCCTTACTGGGGGCCTGGCTCTGTGCTAAGTGCTGGGGAGGGAGGGATCAGAAATAGCCCTTGCCCAAAATGATCTCACCAGATAGGAAGACAGTCAGACAGGTAAATGGCCAGTGGCCACAGGGCAGGGGAGTGCATGCGACAGAAGGGTAATAATGCATGCAGTCGCGAGCTGACTAGGGCTGAGCTTTGCTGGGACTGAGGAAAGAAGGATGGAGGTCAGGAGTGGAGAAGGCTGCTGGAGGGCACAGCTGGCCTGCTGCTTGGGAGAGATCCCGTGGTGTTAGAGGAGAAAGTCTCAAATTTGAGCAGTCATCAGAATCTCCTGGAAGAGTTTATACAGCACCAATTGCTGAACCCCGCCCTCGGAGTTTTGGATTCAGTAGGTCTAGGATGGAGCTCTAGAATTTGCGTTTCTAACAAGTTTCCAGGTAATGATGATGCTGCTGAGCCGAGGGGCACACTTTGAGAACCACTGTGCTAGAGCATTTAGTGCAGGATTGCAATCCTAGATAGATGCCTAGAGAGGCCAGTGAGGGAGGCTGGGCAGGGGCTCTGGTGAGGTCCCTGGCTGGCTGAGAAGCACACACCCCGTGAGGAGAGAGCGGCTGCTGCTCGGCCACAGCCCGTGGTTGCCACGTGGGCTGTGCGAATGTGGGCCGAGTGTTACTAGATCTTCCACTTGGTCTGGAAAGACTGGGAATCTCAAATTTTTTATATAAAATGTCCTTATTTTTATAGTGCCTCATGGGTCTGAGAAAACACATCTGCAGCCTTCATGTGGTCAGTGAGCTTTTAGTTTGTGACCTTTCTTTTAAAGAATGAATCAGAATTTGCCAAGTGGCCTAGAGGGAAAGGGCTTTTCATGCAAAGGAATCCTTGTGTGCAAATGCCCAGAAGCATAAAATACTTCGAGTGGGGAAGTGCAAAGCCTTCTGATTGGCTGGAGAATCAAGCGGATGTCCCTGGAGCGGGGAGGGGAGAGGTGGTGGAGAAGGTGGGAGGCAGGTGGGGAAGAGCCCCCTGGAGCTCCAGGAAGGGTTAGATGGGTTAGAGGTGTCGATCTGTGACTCCAGCATGGCTGGCTTTCGCTGCTGACCTCCCTTCTTCTGTGTCCTGGGATGGAGGAGGCAGGCTGGTACCCACTACAACTGGCCCGCAGGCTGAGGAAGGCACTGTGGACTCAGTGAGCCACATGCAGAGTTCTGACGCCGCTCGCCTCGGTGAGATGCTTCCCAGCAAGGCCAGCTTCTGGGAGGCGGGGCTGTGGGTTTACGGTGGTGCTCTCCTGGGCAGGGGCCATTTGTCCCTGTCTTTTCAGGAGAGGAACCCGCCCCTGGGGGCCTTCCTTCCTTTGAGGTCCTGAGAAGGTCTTTCTTTGGGTCAGACAGATCCAGGCCGTGGTCTCACATGTACCACTTGCTGTGTGACTTTAGTCAGATTGCTAGAACTTTCTCATACCTGGTTCTTTAACTGTAAAATGGGGAAAATCATTGTGAGCATTAATGAAGTTGTTTTTAATGTAAATATGCCAATAGATTATTTTTCTAAGCTATGTGCTTTTTAGAAGATGGTTGATTATCATGGTAGAAAAAATATAAATATGTAACTAGGCATAAAGAAAAAAACTCAAGAAAGTTAAAATTACCCAACTTCCCACTACCTTGAAATAAACATCATTAACGTTTTTTTTTGTGTGTGTGAGGAAGACCAGCCCTGAGCTAACATCCGTTGCTAATCCTCCTCTTTTTTGCTGAGGAAGACTGGCCCTGGGCTGACATCCGTGCCCGTCTTCCTCTACATTATATGGGACACCGCCACAGCATGGCTTGATAAGCAGTGCATCAGCCAGCGCCCAGGATCCGAACCCACAAACCCTGGGCTGCCAAAGTGTGACCTAAACCACTGTGCCACTGGGCCGGCCCCAACATTTTGATATTAACATTTGATATCTATTCTTTTAGATCAGGGTTAGCAAACTCTTTCTTAAAGGTATTAGATATCGTTGGTTTGCAGCACATATGGTCTCTGTCGCAATTACTCAACTCGACCCTTGTAGCCTGAAAGTAGCCATAGAAAGTCTATAAATGAATGGGAATGGATGTGTTCTAATAAAACTTTATTTATAAAAACAGGCCTGCAGGTTGTAGTTTGCTGACCCCATTCTATACTTTACTCTGTGCAAAGTTGTATGTATATTCTATGTTTTATAAACATGGAATCCTTCATAATTTTTCTTTTGTAATCTGATTTTTCCCTTTACAATAGAGCATGGAAGTCTTTTATATAAATATATGTTCATTTATATTTTCATTTCTAAGAGCTACAAAGTATTTCTTACAACAGCAGATTGGCTAAATATATTATGGTACATTCATAATTGATTTAACCAGTCTGGTACTTTGGATGCTTTTCCAACTTATTTCTATTAAAAGGTGATACTGAAGATAAGATGTATATTGCATCTTTGCACACTTGTCCAGCTTGGAAATAACCTCTTTAGAGTCTGGGTACTATAGGACTAAAGCATTAGTTGCTCCCTCTGGCCTCTCTTTGGTTCCTGTTCTGGCATTTCATATCCACCTCTGTGTTCTCTGTCTAGTTTACATGGACCCCTTTACACTTTCCAGTGACTGATGTGTTTCTCTTGGACCTATCAGTTTCACGCCATTCCTTTATCTGTTTTCATAAATCACGTGTATTCACCATTCCACACGAGCAGATGGAAGTGCACCTCAATCTTGACTTCCTCTTTGCTTTCGAAGAGGCTGTTCCAGTGCAGCTGCCTCAGTGGTCCGGCCTCTGCCCTCGGTAGGTGGATCCTGTGCTCGGTGGAGGTGGAGGGCTCCACCTTTCTCTCTTCCTGGGCTGGGTGTTGTGACAGCCTCCTACACTGCACGCATCCTAGCTCTCCCAAGATCGCTCACCACCCACCACCTGCAGACCTCAGAGGCTCAGGAGAGAGGGCAGTCATCGTGTTAATCTTGCCCCCATGAGCAATGGTGAAGGGAAGCTTTGGCACCAAAGGGGAGGCCTCTGATGGCCCTGGGGGTGTGGTCAGCCACAGCCACAGGACTAACAAAGGGCCTGCCTATGCCAGGCTGGCGCAGAGTACAGGGGTTCATACAGATGTGGAAGCCAAGGCCCCCACTTTTGAGGAGCTTATGGTCCAGAGAGGAGATGACACACATGGCTGACAGGATCTGAACTAAGCTTGATGAGTGGAATAGTAAGTATGACTTTGGGAGCACATCTGTGCAGCGGGCACTGTGCCAGGGCTTCCTGTGCACATGCTGACTCTTCCCGACACTCTGCGGGGCAGGCCTCTGGCTGAGGGCAGGTTCCCCAGGAGCAGACCATGAAATGAGGATTCAGGTGCAAGTGATTTCCTAAGGAGCTTCTCTCAGAAGAGACTGGGAAGGGCAGGGGAAGCAGGCAGGGGAGGGGCAGAAGCCAAACCAAGGTGTGACCTCAGGAGAAGTCTCACAGGTGTCAGCCTGACCCACAGGGAGGTCAGGAGGGAGAGTTACACCCTGGAATGTCCCTGAGGTAAAGGGACCCCACCTATCATCTTGTGTGTGTGTGTGTGTGTGTGTGTGTGTGTGTGTACGTGATTCTCAGATCCTTCCAGGCGCCTCCAGCAGCCAGTGGGCTGTCCTTTGAAGAAGAGACACAGGGCTGGGTGGCATGGGTGGGAAGCACAGTGAAGCTTCCTCCTCCCAGAACTGCAATGTTACTATCCCGTTGTACAGAGGAAGGAACTCATCTGTTGAGAAGTTGGATAACTCATCTCAGCATGTGGAAAAGCCAGGACTATGGCTCAGCCTGTTGGGCTCTCTCCCTGATGCCATGATGCTACAGGGAGGGAGGGTGATCATATCGTTTTTGAGGAATGAGAGCCCTCAGGGACGGATTCCTGGAGGGGACGCCTTTGTGAAGCCCGAGAGGTGGCAGCAATGCCCGATTTTCTGTGCGGCGCTATTGCGCTTTGAATGTGGCCTGAGGGACGGAGCAGGTTGGAACCATGGGAGGCAGGTGGGTCCCATATGATGGGTCATGAGGGCTTCAGGGGATGAGTGACCATCTGGAATGACAATGGAGGGCTTTGCCTCTCTCCGCTAAGCAGCCGGGGACCCTGACAGTGTCTGATGAACCCATGGCTGTGCTTTGAGGAATATGAATCTGGCAACAGGAGCAGGACAGATTGGAGGGGGAGAGCCAGATGGCAGGGCCACCATTTTGAAGGCTGATGTCAAATGTGAGGTGGCTGCTTTCAGGATGGAAAGGAAGTCCCCAACAGGAGGGATCGTGGGATGGGGTATCCTTCCTGTGGAGGGGGCAGGACAGAGGGAAGGGTCAAGAGAGGTTGCCAGGGCTTCCTGTGTGACAGATTGTTGGCACGGTCCTGCAAAGTAGACCTAAGTGATGGGGAAGTGGGAGTTGGCGTTTGGTTCTCATGAGCTGCCTTTGGGACCACGACAAAGTGAAGCTGCCCACAGGCATTTGGAATGGAGGATCCCAAGCTCTGTGGAGCAGTAAGTGAGGCCCTCAGAGTCCACATTCAGGAGGTGGAGGAGGGAGGAGGGAGTAGCAGGCACCAGGATGGCCCAGGGCCTTGCAGGCTAAGGGGCATGAGGCCACCAGAAGGATGTGCGGGCAGCAGGGGAGATGTGGAGGCCCTGCAGAGTGGGGGGCTGCTCTGTCCTTTCCCAAGGGGGCTTTGGGACAGGTGCACACAGAGTCCCTTGATCTCCTGGTGGCCAGGAGGTGAGAGCTCAGCTCACTCATCTTTCAACCCTGTTAGGACACAGCTGAACAGAGGGCTTTGACATCTGCAGAGGAAGGAGCTGCCAGTGGACAGGGCACTGTCCATGGAGGACCCAAGGACTCCGAGGGCCTTGCTGGACATAGGGCAGTTGCCTGTGGCCTGGAGGGTGGAGGTCTTGAGCCTGGATTGAGTGCCGTGTTTTCAGGAGGGAGTTCTGTTCACCCTGAGCTCTGGAGCATTCTTCGTGTTCCAGAACACTCGAAGGTGGGTCACGGAGGCCAGGGCCCTGCTATGGTAGAGCGTCTGACACCCAGGGACATTGGACACAGTTAGGTGACAAGACTTCAGAAGGGGCAGATTAGACTGCAGTGCTTGTTTACCTTTTGTGCTGGTGCCCTTGAGCAGGTCAGTCTCCAGGGTGTCTCTGGACCTGAAGCCTCATCAATAAAACGGGGAGACGTCACCTCCGAAGTCTGGGTGTGTGTAGTGGGTGCTCTGGCTGGCGGGATTCTTCTGTTTGGTGGGTAGAATTGGGCGAGCTTCCACTCCGCCCCTGGAGCTACTTCCCATAAATGCTGCAATACAGAACAGCTCCCAGTAGAAAGTGCTTTTTGGATTTTCCCAATGGGAAGATCCTACATTTAGTGGGGAGAGTCAACTTGAAGTTGAGCATAGAAACTCTTAGAGAGGCAGATGAAAGAGTCAGATGTCTATTTGTAGCACTGGATTTATTAATTTAGTTACACATACATATTTAAATTCACGTTATGTAAAATAGTATGTTAATTTAGAAATACTGCTTTCTTCCCCCTCTTGAATTTTATGGAGCAATTTTCTTCAGAGCCTTCCCAGGCTTCCTTGGCAGCTGTGCTTCCATCGCAGCCAGAGCTGCTGTGCACAGCAGCTAACCCAGTTTTCCAGGGTGCAAACTCTCCGCTTCTCTGGGAGTTTGAGATCCAGCACTTTACAGATCTGTGTAAAATGCGTTACTGGAGATTTTATCCCAAGCCTCCCGCACTCATTTGCATGACATTAGGAGAGTGTTTTTTCTTCGTTTGTTCTGTGGGTATATTCATGATCTCCACAGTGTAACTGCTCATGGTCCTGCTTTTTAAAGTGATTTGTGAAAAGCTTGTTTAGAACAACATCCCTGGCTTGCAATTCTAAGGTCATACTCAGGAATAATTATTAAATAGGGGTTAAATATCTTTGCCTCGTTTTTTAATGATTCCATCAGGCAACCTCTTCTAAGCGTCTAAAACCAGCATTGATTGAGGTCATCTCAGGCTAATATCTTTTCCCTGAATGGTACTGTGTTGGTTAAAATAAAGTAAATGAGAGAACTGCCCTTTAATAGGAGAGTTTGTCAGGAATTTGAATATAAATTCACTCACTTTTTTTGGAGGATGATTGTGGAAAAAATTACCCTTGCCTTTTACTTGGCCACGGAGACAGCAGTGGCTCTAGGCTATTTGTTGAATTGAATGAATGAATGAATGAGTGAATCTAAGGATGTCACCAATACCTGTGAATGGCACGATGCTTATTGGGGTCCTCTGACATCGTCCTGCACATTGGGACTCAGGACTGCATGGACTGGCCACGCCTGCTTCCTCTGCCTGCCTGATCTAAGACCACACCTGCCTTCACCGCGTCCGCTTTGTTGATCTACTTTGTCATGATCCTCCCATCAAAGGGCTTTGCGCATGCTGTTCCCTCTGTGGTGCATGCTTTCCCCCGCCCCCTCATTCTCCTCATTAACTGCTACATCCATCTCTTCCTCAGGGAGCCATCCCTGGCCTCTGGATGAGGTCAGTCCCTCCTTCCCATGTTATGGGGCCGAGTACCTTTCCTTCCCAGGTTGGAATTGACTGTGCGTTTGGGTAGTTGGTTGGTTAATGCATGTCTTCTCCCCTGGATTATAACCTTCTTGAGGGCAGGGACCTCATCTGCCTTCATAGCTGTGCTCCCAGGGCTCAGTGTGGTGTCAGACCCACAGCAGGTGCTTAAGACAACATTTGCTGGCTGTTTGGCTGAGTGCATGGTTCTTGCAGATTAAGAAGTGTGGTGGAGGAGGAGGAGTGCTATCCATAAAATCTTGACCTGCTTCCTGGGTCTTGAACACCCTCTCGCAAGGTTCTGGCAGCTGTTGGTTTCTGTCATTTTGCATAAATATGATGGGCTCCGGAAATAAAGGCACACGGATGCCTGGAGCCTCTAGCTGTGGGTCATGGTGTCCATATAAGGTGCCACTCCTTCCTCTGGAGGGAATAGTTGGACCTTTCAGTGTAATCAGCCAGTTTTGGTATTCCATGGAGCCATGAATTGAGAGTTATCTAAAATGATTCCTATGCTGGAACAGCCGAAATTGTGTGCTAATGGGGAACCAGTAGTAGTGGAAACAGAGAGGTTGGACCTGATAGCTCCCGTGTCAGCATGCCTAGAGCCTGGGGCTGGTGTCTCCACAAATCAATTAGAAAACCTGCAGAAACAGGTTGGTTTCTCCCTCTCTCCTACCTGACCTGTCGTGTGTAGAGGTGTTCCGTCTCCTTTGCTCTTGCTCCCTCCTCCTCTAGTCCACTAGTCCACGGGTCTCATGTTTCCTGCCTTCCTTTCTTCCTTCCCTCTTTCTCCTTCCCACTCCCCTATCAAATCTTCCTGGTTTAGCTTCCCCAATAAACTGACTTATACTCAAATTTTTGTCCCGGAATCTCCTTCTGGGAACACCCAACCTAAGACACCATGGGTCTTCCATTCTCCAGAGCAAAACTCCCAGTTAGAATTCTTGCAGTGCTCATTCATCCATCCATTCATTCAAGAAATATTTGTTGAGTGTATACCGTGTGCCTGGTGCTGTGTTAGATGTTGAGCATACAAATGTAAGCAACAGCAGACAGGATTCCTACTCTCATGGGATTTACTGACTAATGGGAAAGACAGACATTAACTAAGACATTATATGGGCAGGAATATAACTTCAAGATGCATTAAAGGGCAGTGGAAGAAAGGGCTGTGGGTCCATAAAAGAGTAGATCTGAGGAAGGTAACCCAGGCTGGAGAGTCAGGGGAGAGTTCTCTGATGAAGTGCCCCCTGTGCTGAGACCTAAGGCAGGGGAAGCAGTGTATGCCAAGGCTTGTGTGTGAGGGATGTGGCTCAAGGACCTGAAGGAAAGCCAGGATGCCTGGAACCCAGCAAGGGAGGGTGAGAATGAACACCAAAAATACCGATGGAGTGGGCAAGGCCAAACCTGCAGGATCTTGCAGACCATACTGAGGGCTGTAATCTTCATTTAAGAAAAATGGGAAGCCACAGCTTGGTTTTAAGCAGCATAGAGGCAATAAGTAGGATGGGGATCCAAGCCATTTTGTTGGCCATTGAAGGAGAAGGTGAGCCCAGATGTTGGAGAGCCTGGCACATCTAGGAGGTCAATATTTGGGTAACACAGGAGACAAAGGTCTCATCTACATTATTCCTGACTTCAAACCTAGACAACTCCTAGGCAACCTTTAGAGGAGTGATCTCAGGAAAGATCTCCTTGAAGGCCCAGCCGAAAGGTCATGTTCTCCGAAAAGCTTTCTTTAAGACCCTTCCTGCGTTTTCTCCTTTCAGATCAGAATTAGTTGCCCTGTGTGCATAAGCCACATAACTCTATAAACCTCTGTGGGACTCTCTCTACTCTACTGGGGGGTTGCTCGAGGGCTATGACCATGTCTTGTTTATCAGAGTGTCCCTGTATCCCCAGAAACAGCAGCCCTCTGCCTGTGTACCGAGTGAACTTCATCTTCTTTAAGAGTTCCACTGCACCCTAACGGCCAGGCAAGGGCTCCAGCTCCGAGGGAAGCACACCACATCCTCTGATGCTTCATGGCATCTGAAATGAGGCTCTGTCTTTGCACAGCAGATGGGCCCCAGGCTCTCGGGGCTCCTGATTGCTGTGTGACTTGCAAAGTCTTGGGAGTAGTTGCTAGGCTACTATGGATGGCAACAGTCCAACTGCCTCCATAAGCTACAGCCTCTGCTACAAGACCTGCCACGTGGCCTTGGAGAAGCTGTGAGGGTGACCCAGGGTCTCTGTCTCCCACATGGGTGCAGGGTGCTGCTGCCTTTATGATGCTGGTGGGTTGAAGCAGCCTCATATCCTTGGATGTGCTATAGGGACCCAGGCCCTAGTATCTGCCCATGCTATGTTGACTGTGTGGCTCAGCATACTGATTTGGGGAGGAGGGAAGATGGGGTAAGAATTCATAAGCAGCTCCTAGGAGTTCTGATTCCTGGAGCTCAAGACTGTGACCCTTGGGGCACTGGGGTTGGGAACAAGATATGAATTCCTGAAGGACAACCCTTCCTTGATCAAAGTACACCTGGAGAGGCAGATCAGCCCAATGTGGACAAGTGAGCACTTTCCTGGGAACTAGGAGACCCTTGCTTCAGTCCTTTCTTTGCCTTTACGTGCAAACTGATCTTGAACAATTCCTTTGAGCATCTGGTCTTCTGCGTCGCTGTCTATGTAACTAAGGAGTTGGAGTTCGTGCCTTCCAAGTCTGTTTCCAGCTTTAGCATTTCATGTGCCTAGGACATTTAGGATTCCAGGATAGCTCAAGGCAGAGGGGAGCTCCATGGGTATGGCTGGGAAATTCCCTGGAAGTGGAGTCCGCCTGTCCTGGTCACAGCCCCAAGGCTGGACAGGGAGCTGGACTGTTCCTTAAGAGCACGGGCTCTGGATGCTCACTCTGTCACCTGCTAGCTGTGAAATCTTATCTTAGTCTACTTGGGCTGCCAGAACAAGATACACAGGCTGGGTGGCTTAAACACACAAATTTATTTTCTCACAGTTCTGGAGGCTGAAAGTTCAAGATCAGGGTGCCAGCATCGTTGGGTCTGCTGTAAGCCCTCTTTCTGGCTTGCAGAGAGCTGACTTCTTGCTTTGTGCTCTCATGGCAGAGAGAGAGCTAGAGAGCAAGAGAGCAACCAAGCGTGCAAGCATGAGGGGTAGGGGGAGGTGGGGGGTGTGTGGTGGGGGGTGTGTGGTAGGGGGTGGGGCTCTCTGTCCTACCTCTCTGCTAGCTCTTTTTGGGAGGATACAGACATTCAGTTCATAACAGTAAAATTTCTCCTTTCTCAGCTTGAGTTTGGCAAGAATAATGGTACTCACCTGTATGCTGCTGCCTTTATGATGCTGGTGGGTTGAAGCAGCCTCATTTCCTTGGATGTCCAATAGGGACCCAGGCCTTAGCATCTGCCCATGCTATGTTGACTGTGTGGCTCAGCAGGCTGATTTGGGGATCAGCCCATATGCAGTTGTCTGTTGCCGCAATAATGCAGTATAACAGACTATCCCCAAACTTAGCAGTCTAAAATGGCAACCATGTATTATTTCTCATGAATCTATAGGTCTACCAGGTGGTCCTGATGACCTGGGCCCAGCTTGGCTGATCTTGGGTGGGCTCATTCATGTCTGTGGTCAGCTGAAGGGTTGGCTGGCTTAGGCAGCCTTGGCTGGGATGGCTCTTCTCCGTGTGGTCTCTTAGCCTCCAGCAGGCTAGCCCAGGCTTGTTCTCATGGAAGTGGCTGGATTCCACGAGAATGAGTGCAAGTGTGCAAGGGCTCTTGAGGCCTAGGCTTAGAATTGGCATGTCATCACTTCTGCCTCATTTCTTTGGCTGTGAAGATCACAATATCTGCCCAAAGTCAAGGGATGAAATATAGATGCCGCTTTTCGTTGGGAGGAGCTGCAAAGTCATATGGTAAACAGCATGAATACAGGAAGGAATGGAGAAACGGGGCCATTTTTACAGTGAGTCTTCTCTGCTACCTCTTAGTCTTGCTGTTAGGCTTAACCAAAATTGTTCATGTCATCACAGTGCCTGATAAATAGTGAAAACACATTAAATGATGGCTGGTATTATGTTATGATTAGACTGATGACTTTTCAGAACTAATACAGGGTCAGCCACTTTATGCAGCCAGGGGCCAAAGTGAGAAGTCCATTTGTGTTTGCAGGGCACACTGTTCTCTCCTTCACACTCATACAGAGAAAAGCTGTGGATAAGTGTGGGGCCCTCATCTAGGAGAGGAGCCAGCAGGACACTGGTCTTGACCTTCTTTTTGAGTTGGAGGAAGACCAGCCCCAGTCTGAATCTCCAGCACCAAGTCATCTTTGATGGGAAATGTGGCTCAGCGTGTTCCCAAAGACCAACCCACATTGTGCCCTGGCACCTGCTGAGGGGAGGGACTCTGCTTCTCAGCTGCCCACTCTGGTTTCACCTTGCTTGCCAGGGCCTCCCCTCACCCCCAATTCCACTCTTTAGTAGACAGATGAGCCCACTCTCTGCCTCCCAGTGAGTCCTGTTGAATTGTGTCTCTGGATCTTCACTCATCCTTCCATCTGCCTGGGATAAAGCCCTTCAGACTCGTTCCCTGAGTTCTGAGAAGGCATTTTCAGGGGTAATGAGAGTTAAGTGGTTTCTTGGTGCTCAGACTAGATGTAAGGACAGAGCTTTGTGGAGTAGTATTCCTGTGTTTTTTCGTCTGCAGACTCCTTTATTTAAGTTAAATCTTAGGCAGAAGGCCTATTTCTAAAACTGGAAAAGGGGAGCAACTCTGAGTGTGTGTGTGAGTGTGAGCGTGTGAGTGTGTAGGGGTGGGAGGCCAGAGTGTGGAGCAGAGGCTGAAATCCTGCATCCCTCCCTCTTGCCCTCCAGAGCCCCTGAGGAAAGCTTTTGGATTTCATCATAGAGCAATTTAAAAAATATTGGAGTAGAGAAGCTAGACAAGTGACACCCATTAGGGTAGCTCTCTTGGATATCAATCAGCTAAACTGGGCTTTTTCTTTTTTTTTTCCTTTTTGATAACTTTTATTGTTTTTTGATTACACAAGTAATGCATATTCATTGTAGAAAAATTAGAAAATATTAATATGCAAAATAATAAAAGTCATCCATAATCCCACTCCCAGAGATCACTGCAATGAATATTTTAGTGTATATCTTTGCTAGCAGAGAGTAAATGTCTTTTGGTATCATTAAATATTCTGCAGCATAAATTTGGTGCCTGCTTGGCATTCCTTGGTATGGGAGGCTGTGATTTATTTAATGAATCATCCGTTGTAGAGCGTTTGCTGTGAGGTACAGCTTTGCACTGAAGTCTTTGAGCACATTCTTAGTGATTTCCTTACAAAAGATTCCTAGATGCACAATTGCTGGGGACAAAGGGCATTCATTGCTCCTTGAAATGTTTGAATTATGAAATATATAGAGATGCACACATTCATATGAGTTTTATGTAATGTATACGAATAGTTCAAAAACGTCAGGGTGCATATTTCTTCTGTTCTCTTCCTTCACGGTCCCACTTATGTGCATTTGGCGCTTCTATTTAGTCTTGCAGAGGTTTGCTCTTTTCCTTTCCCATTGTTCTTCTCTTTCTTTATGTTCTCTATCTCTGTAGTTCTAGAGTTTCAGTTTATTTTTGTGGTCTCTATGATCTATTCCATTAGCATTTCTTTATCTTCTTCTGAAAAATCACTTTAACATATTTATTTAATTTTTGAATAGATAATGCATTCCCATGGTTCGAAAATTAACAGCGTAAAAAGGTGTAGAGGGAAAATTCTAAGTTCCATTCTGCTCCATCCCTTCCCGTTCCTCAGGTGAACACATTATTAGTTTTGAGCGGGTCCTTCTAGATTTTCATTATGAATTATCAGCAGATATGAATATAAATTCACATTCTCCCACCTTTTTATGCAAATGGAAGCATGCTGTATATACTCTTCTGCACTTTGCTTTTTTTCACTTGGTAGCACATCTTAGAGAGATTTCCGTATTGGTATGTAAAGGACTTTCCCATTCTTTTTCTCAGCTGTACAGTATTTTATTGTATGGATGTGCCATAACCTACTTAATCAGCTTCCTAATGATAACATTTGGGTTCTTTTCAGTCTTTTCCTGTGAAAAACAGTACTGCAAAGAATAATCTTGTAATTCGGTCAGTTTGCATTTTTGCAAGTATCAGACAAAATCCTCAAAATGGAATTGCAGAGTAAAAAGGATTTTTACATTTGTAATTTTGACAGATATTGCAAAATTCCTTTCCAAAAGGGTTGTGCCAAGTTACACTCCCACTAGCAATGTATAAACATGCCTGTTTTCTCGTAGTTTTGTCAACAGAATACATTATCAAACTTTTGGATTTTTGCCAATCTGATGGATAAAAATAGTGTGAGAGCATAATTTTAATTTGCATTTCTCTTTTGAGTGAGATTAAGCATCTTCTCACATGCTCAGAAGTTATTTGTATTTCATTTTCTGTGAGTCATGTACTTTGCCTATTTTTCTATTTGTTTTGGGGAACTCTTTATATTGGGGATTTTATCACTGGCATGAGTTGAAAATATTGAATCCGGTTTGTTGTTGTTTGTTATTTGGCTTTTTGTCATGAAGAAATTTTTGATTTATATATAGTAAAATTATCAATCTTTTGTGGCTTCTGAATTTTAGTTCATAGGAAAACATACCCCAGGACAAAGTTATAAAGGATTTTCTCCATTTTTCTTACAAGTACTATTATAGTTCCATTTACAATTTTGCTTGGTGTGTAGTCTCACTACCACTTATTAAAATTTTTATTTTTTCCTCATTGATTTGCAATGCCAAATTTATAATATAAATTTATATATTTTTTATAATGTACTTTATAGTATACTAAAATCCTGCATCTATTTGAGTCTATTTCTAGAATTTCTATTCTGTCTCATTGGTCTTTTCTATGACCTTTCGCATGTCTGTACCACGCTGTTTTAATTATTGACGTTTTCTAATATGTACCATACTTTCATATGTGGTAGGATTAGGGCTCCCTGAACCTCCTGTTGTTCTGTTTTAAGTTTTTTTCTAGCTCTTCTCTTTGTTTATTTTTCCTTTTGAACTTTAAAATCAGCTTGTCTAGTACTAGAAAAACAGCCTATTGACCTTTAATTGAGATTGCTTTAAATTTATAAATTAACTTAGGAGAATCCAATCTTTGTGATGTTGAGTCCTATTCAAGAAAATGGGATGTCTTTCCATGTTTTTCAAGACTTCCTTTGCATCCTTTGGTACTATTTAAAATTTTTCTTCATATAGATTTATGCATTTCTAGTTCAGTTTATTCCTAGATATTTTCTTTTTTCTTTTTTGCTGAGGAAGATTAGCCCTGAGCTAACACCTATGCCAGTCTTCCTCCATTTTATATGTGGGTCGCTGCCACAGTGTGGGTAACTAGTGCTGTAGGTACGTGCCCAGGATCCGAACCCATGAACCCGGGCCGCCGAAGTGGAGTGCGCCTAACTTAACCACCACGCCACAAGGCCG
Organism: Tapirus indicus; assembly: GCA_031878705.1. NCBI lineage: Eukaryota > Metazoa > Chordata > Mammalia > Perissodactyla > Tapiridae > Tapirus > Tapirus indicus. The sequence goes on from CM062921.1 coordinate 82,929,179, forward strand.
GCCCCAGCTAGGTATTTTATTTTCTCTTTGTGAATCTTTTTTTTCTTCCTAAATCTTTATAGCTAGTCATTTTTTTGTATATGTATGAGAACTATTGACCTTTTTAGGTTGATTTTGTGTCCTGCCATGTTACTAAATTTTTTCTTTTTTTGCTTACCAAAAGTGGATCAGGATTTCTTCATTTACTTCTCAGAGTTCTTACACAAGGTCAGCCATGTTTACACATTTAAAAACTCTCCCTCCCATTATTAAAAAAAGTGAGTGTTCAAAATGTATAAAATCATTTAACTAATTGAACACTACAAAAACTTTTGAGCGTTGTAAATTTCAAATTGATTATACCAGTTGAGAATTTCTGTGCTTTATTTTTAAAAGCTTAAGTAAATAATCATAAACATGGACATTTCTTATAAAGTCTCACTATCAACCTTTCACATGATCACCCCTTGTAAATTTGTTGACTTGATTTTCTAGTGATCCCTGGATGCATGCCATCTGTGAAATGACACCTGGCTGAGTCTTGTGGGAATGCACCCAGATTTTTATGTGTGCAGAGAAATCATCATTTCCCCATTGCCTGCCAGGTTTTGACAGATTTGGATAAGCTGACAATTTGAGACTGAGCTCTGGTGAGTGCTTTACACGCATGAGTGTGCTCCATGGGAGTGGTGGGAAGAGATCCTCACCTTTTAAAACCATCCATATAAGGGGCAACATGCCCATTCTGCATGATCTGAAGGGCAATGTGGCCATTCTGTGTGATGTAAGGGGCAATGTGGACATTCTGTTAAAGAAAACTGACAATAGTGTGACAGGGTTGAGTGGCAACAAGGAGAAGGGAAGGGTGGAGCTGCAGGCATGGCCCAAATATGTATTTCTTTTTTTTTTTTTTTTGGTGGGGAAGACCAGCCCTGAGCTAACATCTGTTGCCAGTCCTCCCCTTTTTGCTGAGGAAGACTGGCCCTGGGCTAACATCCGTGCCCATCTTCCTCTACTTTATATGGGACGCCGCCACGGCATGGCTGACAGGCAGTGCGTCAGCGGGCGCCCGGGATCCGAACTCGCGAACCCCGGGCTGCCAAGCGCGAACTAAACCGCTGCGCCACCGGGTGGCCCCCAGGAGCTTTGTATTTCTTAAGGGATTGAACAAGTAAGACTCATGGGTTGGAATCTGGTCCCAGTAGTAGTCAAAGCCAAGCAATGCAGCCATACCCACCAACAGGCCTGGTGTTCCGGGAGATGCTTGAGATCTGGGGTCACCCTGATTCTGGTGGGGTCCTCACTACTATGTAATAGCTGGAGTTTCTCAATACTGGTGAGAAGCAGCCTCTGCCTTTTCCAGGGACTGTCTGTCCTTGGTTTATCATAACCAGACTTGCTTTCTGCCTTCTGGCTTACTCCCTCAACCTCACTACCAGACCAGGATTTTCTTGGGCCATACATACAATAGCCCCCTCTCCACTAGTCCTCCTTATTCAGCAATAATGCCTTTAGGAAGGAAATTCTAAGAGCCAAACAATTCTATGCTGCTAGATCTAATAGGCTAAAATTTGATATGGATCAATGCAATGTGTAAGAGATACCTCCCCACCACCATCGCCCATCATCTGACCAGTCTGTTGGCAACAGTGAGGGTAGGGTTGGGGTGGGGGTAGTGAGGCCGTGACTGCCACATGAGAAGCTGCTGAGGGCCTTAGCATTGTGTGGTGGGGATACACCCAGGACCTGTTGTCAACACATCAAATTCACATTTCAGCTCTGCTGTTTACTAGCTAATGGCTTTTGGATCAAGTTGCTTAACTTCCCTGAACCTCAACTTCTCATTGGTAAAATAGGGATCATAGTAATGCCAAGCTCCTGGAGTAACTGAGAATGAGGCAACATACATAGGGTGCCTGGCATGAGGCTTGACATATGGAAGGGCTCTTTTTTCCCTATTTTAATTTTTGCATTAATTCTGTGAGGGAGGTCAGTTACTATTTCCATTTTACAAGAGAAGGAAACTGAGCTTCAGAAAAGAGAAGGAATCAAAGATGTATAGGACTCTAAAGCTTGTGTGCTTTCCACATGTTCTGCAGTATTCCATAGTATTATTATTGTTATTATTTTTGACATTATGAGCAAAGTGAGTCTTCAGAGTGGTGTGTCAAGAATTAAAAGTTAATGTGGATTTAGGCCACATGGATCCACAATTTGCAGCTCTCCCTCCCCCCTCCCAAATGGTGTTTCTACACCCAAGAACTCCCCCAGACTCCTGGAGCAGGAGAGGGGAGGCCATTAGCACCAGCTGGAAGCTCTGCCACAGATCCCATGCGTTAGGTCTTGAGCACAAGCCGCTGGCCTGGCCCCACTTTTCGTTGAAATGGTTTTATTTCCAAGTCTTATTGTGTACTCCTGCCACTGGGCCTGGAGGAGCCAGCCTCGCCTAACTTGACAGGCTCTCTAACTTAGAGCATTAGGGTGCAACCTTTGGCGTTTTAGTACCTTCTCTCTTGGAGGCCCCTGTAAGTTTTACAAAGATCCAAGGGAAGTGATTGTGTTAATAGACTCATAATCCCAGGCAGTGACTGCCTCTCTGCCCTACTTTTGCATAAAGACAAGCACTCAAGTGATCCTTTAGAGGTCAAAGAAGTCAGTGTCTCTAATAACAAAAATATGGCACTCTGCTTCATATGCCTATGAACTTGAAATGAAATGAATGCAAATTACAGCTCTTCATTGGTGATCTTTGATCCTGGAGCCTCGAAATAGTTTATCTTCTTCACTAGGCATTTAGAGTTTTCTTCCAAAAGTGAGGAAAACCTACACATGTGTTTATTTATCTGCCAGGATGATCAGCTTGAGGTCAGGGCCAGGAGAGCAAAAAGCAGAAGCCGAAGCAGGGAATGCAGCCACTGCAGTGCCACGTGGGCTGTTTCCAGTGAGGACAGATCAGCCATTATTTTCCTCCCGGGAAGTTCCGGTCAGCCAGAGAGTGAAAATCCAAATGGCTTTGTCAGCATAGTTTATGCCTAGGTTCTTGCTAATCTCCGAGAAGGGAAGCTCAGTATTACAGCGAGCTCCCTCGCTTGCGGTTTTGTGGCTGTTTCTATCTAATTGCACATGTAATTCCATTTCCCAGTCTTGATTAAAAGTCATTTCTCTCCCTGGAAACCACATCTCCGGCGCTTCTGCTATACCGTGGAGGGCGTCGAGGTGGCTCCTGTGTGGATGAAAGGCCGTCAGGACTTGGCTCGTCCAGGATTACCACAAAAATCCTCTCTGGCAACGTTGCTGGGTTCTAATTAGGCCAGAGCTTCTTTGATTTCCTCAGTCCTTGAAGTTTACTTCGTCTCAGTTTAAAGGCAAGGAGAGGGGCGGGAGTGGGGGGAACTCTGTTTAGGCTGGGTAATGTGGCGGTGCTTCCCCCCAAAGTCCTAATTAACCATGAAATTGTACATACCACCCCGGTAGTAACGAGTCTCTTAACATCTCCATTCACTGGGAGAAATTGCATCATTTCTCAGGGCTGCGCCATGTCCCAGGAAAGGGCCAGCACTATTAATCACCTCATGCAGAATAAGTGATTTTTAGCTTAAGTTTTAATAATGTGAGCCTGGCTTGGTCCGTGTACTCAGGGCTGGGCTGCGCCCATGCTCATGGATTGCTGTTCAGCCTGTGGCCACGCTCCCTTCTCCCATCAGGGCCTAGGTAGCTCTGGAGGCTGAGTTATTTAGATGAGTGGGTTTCCTGCTGGGGAGCTGTCTTTGATGACGAATTCAGGTTTGATATTTTGAATCACTGAGGGTGAGCCTTCAGTGAGCCTAACTAAGATTAATTGGTTTTTAATATGAGCAGCTAATTAGTTTTAAGGCAATCCTTTGTTCTGATGCTCAGAGAACACTTACCGAGCTGTGGAGAAGTTCTGCAACCATTGTTTCAGTGGCCTGCTTTGAGAGACACGTGAGTGGGGCTAGGATGTGGTCTTTGCTGTCAAACAGACAGACCTGGGTGGTGTCCTCACTTGACCACTTGCTAACCACGTGGCCTCAGCAATGACTTGACTTCTCTGAGTCTCCGTGTCTTCTATGTGAAATGGGCTTAACACCTTGCAGCATTATTGCAGGGGTTCAGTGTGTTTATATATATAAAGAGGCTGCCCATAAGTGATCAGTAATTGGGAGTTTTATGGGGATAATTGTCCAGAGAGAGCAAATGGCATTTCCTTCCTTGACAGTGTCACTTGTCAAGATAATAATCCCTCTTTCCTGCTCCAATGGCATGGGGAGACCAATCCAGATGGATCAAGGTGAGCTAGGGTTTAACTATTATGTGCCATCTTTATCAAACCAACTCTTTCTCGAGGAATAAACTTTAAGAAGAGAGCGCAGAGAGAAATTCTTAACTGTCTCTCTTCTGTGATCATGAAGCCATAACCAATGAACTCAGAGATGGACAACTTTGTGCCTTGAGACCAAGCTGAAATCACCCTAAAACCCCCTGTCCAAGTCCGTGGCCAGTGGGAGGCGGAAGCTCACCCGCAGATAGCCATATATCTCCAAGGGCTTATCATCCGCTGACCTCCCTTCTCTCTGAGCCGTGCTTTCAGCACGTGTAGCTTCTGCCCTGCACCAAGCCTTCTCATTGAGAACCTTAGCCCTCCTCTGGTTCCAACAACAACCAGAACAACTGTCACGCCAGTCAACAATCATCACAGTCATGAAATTGGTAGACTTTCCTCAAGGTTTGCTGAGTGGGGCATCCTGAGACAGTCAGCCATTACTGGGTGCTTAGCCTTCCTTCCACTGTTTTACTCTCTCGTCTCTCCCTCCCCACATCTCTGCTTCCTGTCCTTTCCTTCCTAGATTGTCCCAGGAGCCCCACATGCTTCTCTTCTATTATACAGGTTGCATTCCCCTTCTTCTGAAGCCTGGGGCCAGTCGACACTCAGGCCTTATGTGGCTCATCTGCTGCCCTTAGCAATTGTCAAAGGCAGTCCTCAGTAGACAATTCTCTCCCTAAGAAAAATCTCAGTCTCACCTGACAAGATAATTTTCCCCACCTCATTATTCTATTGATCCCCACATTATATGTTCATTTTGCTCTGCAGTAACTGCTAGAGAATATGTGGATATGTTAACCCAGTGGCTGCTGCACTGGTTGCGAGTGAGGACTCAAGAGGCAGAGAGTCAAGGTTCAAATCCCAGCTCTGCCAATAATAGTTGTGTGACTTTGGGAAGTTGCTTAACCTCTCTGTGCCTTAGTTTTCTTGAATAAAAAATGGATATTAGAATCTACCACACTGGGTTGTTTGTGGATTAAATGAGTTAATACAAATAAAACCCTGAGAACCTTACCTGGCACACGATAAGCACTCAGTAAATGTTATCCAGGTTGAAATAATTTCCATTAGCCTGTAGGATCCAAGAGAGCAAGGATTTGTAAGTCCTTATGTCCCAGTGTTAAGAGGAGGGCCTGACACATAGCAGTTGCCCCATAAACATCTGAGGAACAAATGTGGGATAAATTTCATGATTCTGACAGCAACACAGGCCCCAAGGATGCTCTTGCACTGGACCAGGGCTCTTTGCTGCAGCAACCAGTTTGGCAGTCTAAACAGAGTGTACTTTTGACCTGTATGAGACAACTTATCAAAATGAGCTGCCAAGTTATATCCAAGAAGGGGTTTGACTTCTTTTTTAGTAGAGAAATGTGTGATTTCCATGAGGCACCCCGATAGCCTGGGAATCAGTCATGTTGCCCCCCATGCCACTTTTGCATATAGTAAGGAGTTGAGAATTCCCTGGGGGACCTTGTAATAGCACCTCTGTGATGTGATTAGTAGGTTTTCCTCCTTTGAGTAAGGTTTCCTGTGGGAGGTGAGGTCTGGGGGGCCCTGGGAAAACTGGATGGGCTGTAATGCATTCTCAATGGTTTATGCAATCAAGAGAAGTAGGATGGAGAGAGAGAGTTGCTTTTATGAACGCCTAGTTTTTCTTTTCTAAGCAAATCATATATCTTCTGTAGATCATCAGTGTTTCAGGCCTTCCTGGCTCTGCAGAAGGACTGGCAATTAAAATATAACCAAAGTTACAGTTGCTCGCTGGCATGTCAGAAATGGTTAGGCCAACGCAGGTTTGTCAGTTTATGTACTGTGCTTGCCAAGTAGGGAAAGGAGGCAGGTTGTGTGGGTGTTTGCCTGGGATTTGAAAATCAAACACTTGATGCACTGGAATGCCATTATTTCTGTCGCTCCTTCATTCAGTAAACATTTGTATGGCACCTGCTAGGCACTGGGGCAGACAATTTAAGATAGTTCAGTTCTTGACTTTGACAACCGTACTAACTTGAGCAGTGTTTCTGTATTGGAGCTTGTAAAACAGCTGACATTTCTTTTGTGGACTATTGAAAAGAGATGTAAAACTGATATTATATAATATTACCTGCTTTCTTAATATTGAATGCATGTCATAGATGACATTTGTTGTCTTTCAATAATCATATTAAAATATTTTATTTTCATTTTCCATTGTCATGCATTAATTCTCACTGAAATTTAAAGTCTCATAGGCTCACCCTCACATGGGATAATTCACCTTGTAGATAAAGATCCAGTTATTTAAAGCTCCAGAAAATACACATTTTCGTAGACTGGTGAAATTCAATGTAAGGGCTGACGTTTGGGGAACAGAAATGGAGGATGTGGGAAGAAATGGTTTCTGTAAGAGTGGTCAAAAATCTGGCACACAGTGGGGAAGGGAGATGCAGTGTACAGTTCCAGAGAGGGTTTTATTGAATCCAGTAGAGCTGTGAATTTGTCCGAGATCAAATTGAAGCTCCTGCTGGATGCAGACCCGAGGTAGGTCACCTATAGCCTGCAGCCTGCCCACCTGTGCCCTTTTCTGAGCCTCTGGCCCTGTTCAGCCGGGAATGAGGGAACGAGGGTAGGGGTCAGGGGGCCTCTGGCCTGTGGGAGAGCCCTTAGGACACACTCCCAGGGGAGGCTGTCCTTGGGCTCTCTGACATCCTCAACCCCTGGCTGTCAGGATGGTCTTCCTTATGCTGATTTAATTCCATCAGGATGGAGAGGGACTGCTTTTCTCATTTTTGGTCCTCGGATTTTGTATAGTCTTCTGAGGGAGCCACAGAAATGGAGGGCTAAGGGTGTGTAGGAAGGAGAGAGTCTGAGAGAGAGGCCCCACTGTGTGCCTGGCATGAAGGATGTGGGGCTGAGGGAGAGCATTTCCTGGTTAGGAGTCTCAGGTATGTCAGTGTGGGAGTGGAGGGTGTATAATCCGCTCTCCGCTAGCGGAATAGACTTTTTGATGGCCTCTTGGGAAGTCTGTTCCCCGTGCTGGCATCTCAGGCTTTCTCAGCTGCTCAGAGATGAAGAGGAAGATGCTCAGAGTGCAGCTGGGCTGATGCAGGAAGGGCAGGACCACCACCTGCTCCTTGCAGGTCCTTTGGTTCCCATGGAGTTCTTTGGAGGCAGCCCTGTAGAGCTGGAGTTTGCCATTAACCCGCTGCTCTGGCGTTGGCAGCATCTCCCGCTACTTACAATCCTCCAGGCTCCTAAAAGCTTCTTGGACCATGGAGCAGACCTTCCAGCTTGCTGGGGGCCTCTGCTCACCCCTTGGTCCTCAGGCGCTGGGCAGATGGGGCTTTATCTCTCCTGGTTGAGTCCTTTTCTCCTCTCCGCATCCTCCTGGCACTGTTGGCCCCACCCTGCACCTAGAGGCGACTCTGCCTCTCTGGGACCTCCCACTCTTCTTCCGGAAGCTCTGTGGGATATGAGTGTGGTGTCTGGCTGCCCAGAGGCCTGACTGCCAGGCCAGGCTGACCTCCTCTGGCTGAGGAAAGACCCAGGCACACAGGCACACCTCCTGTCTGTCCCAGGCGGGCTGCAGACAGTCTTCTGGAAGGCAGGGGTTAGGACTGGATGAGCCTCTGTGCTGACACAGCCCTGTATAGGGTTGTCTGAAGCCCTCATGAGCCCCACTGGCGCCTTCACGGTCTCCCCCTCGCATGGTGGGGGCTGTTTGAGGAGCTGGTGGAGCTGTTCCTGTTTCAGAGGGGCTGCTGAGACAAGATGGTTGGCTTTGCTTGGTCCCCTTGGAGAGGTCCCCAGGATGGGGCTGGAACCAGAAGGGAGGATTCACCTACCCAGGTGGGAGGGCCTGACAGGCTGGTCCCCTGTGACAGGCAGCATGAGTCCAGGTATCTATGGTGAGAGATGGTGTGTTAATAACACGCCAGGTGAAAAGTGTGGAAACAGAGTTAGGGCTGCAACAGGGCTCCAGCAGGCAGCTTCACCCTCATACTCCCTTAGGATGACCTTGGGGTTTGTGGAGTGACTCTTGGGCCACGAACTTTACATTTTTGCTCTCTGTTAAACCCCTCAACAACTCTGAGTGACACAGCAGATTTTACAGATTAGGAAATGGAGGCTTGATATGGTCTAGGGACTTGCCCAGGTTACCTGGCTAGGATGAAGGGGAGCTGGGATTTGGACCCAGGAAGTGTGAATCCAGAGCCCATGGTCTTTGAAAAAGCCATGCTGCTTCAGGTGGATCCCTTGGCTGGCCCCACCAGGAAAAGCAAACCATCACGACCCCCTCCCACCCCATTTCAGGTGGCCACCCCATAAATAGGGGTGGCCAGGGAGGTTTCTAAATAAGGTCAACCTCTCCCCTGTGGATCATGCGACAATGTGTGGCTCATGGACTTGCACCTCAAAGGCCCTTGTGTTTCTCCCTGAGCTCCTGGGGATGGTAATGGTGGAAGCAGATGAGTGTTCTGCTCTGTTGCTGTGGCGTTTGCAAGACTTCAGGCCTTGCAGGAGGCCCCACAAGGGCTCAAAGCCTTGACCAACCACTGACACCCTGGACTGGTTTGCAAGAGCAGATTTCAGTAAATCTCCCCTAAAAACCACTGGCCTGAGACGTTCTGGGAGGTCTTTGTGTAGATGAGTGGATGAAGTGTGATGCCCCTCCCTCTAGGACCCAGGAGTGGTTGGCACCCCAGCCTCGATGGGCAGCCACATCACAGATCATGTGTGCAGAGAGTGAGAGAGAGGCAGAGTGAGAAGGAGGAAGAGTAAAAGGAACGGATCAAGAGAGGAGGCGGCAGAGGCAGGCAGAAGCACAGAGGGAGCGGGCTGTGAGCTGCATCTGGATCCCTCCAGGGTGGGTGCATCCCCACCCTGTGCTGCAGCAGTCATGGGGCCTGTAGCCCAGAATCCACCTTGGCCTTGCTCTTTTTAAGCGTTCAGGTCCCACAACAGTTGATGCCCCACCTGAAATGGGATGGGCATTTGGTGCTTCCAGAGTGCATCCCATTCCATGGAGAAAAGACTCAGCCCCTGCTCCCCAGGCGTTCACAGTCCACGGGGGGACACTGAGAAGTTAGCAGATAATTATTACTCTGAGGACAAGTCCCTTCCTGGCACACAACTTCCGGCTTCTGGGGGCTAATTATTCATACTTGACTCTTCTGTGAGTTCTGGACCATTGAGAAACCTACATTAGAGTCAGATAGGGATAAAAATATCTGTTTTGGGGCTGGCCCTGTGGTGTAGTGGTTAAGTTCACATGCTCCACTTTGGTGGCCCAGGGTTCGCAGGGTTGGATCCCGGGTGTGGACCTACACACCACTCATCAAGCCATGCTGTGACACATGTACCACATACAAAATAGAGGAAGATTGGTGCAGGTTTTAGCTCAGCAACAATCTTCCTCAAGAATAAAGAGGAGGATTGGCAGCAGATGTTAGCTCAGGGTTGATCTTCTTCACCAAAAAAAAAAAAAAAATCTGTTTTATGGCTGAATTAAAGACCTGTTTTGGAGCTGGGGTAAAAATGGGCTTTCTGCTCTTTCCCCTCAAATGCATTTATTGGGTTTACAGATGGAGACAATGGTCTGTGGATCTGACCTTCTCTCAGGCAACCGGCCTGGACCTCAGCCCTCATCCTTCTATGCACGCTTGCTGGTCGCTAGAGATATGTGAGCCAGTGGGTGTGAAACCCTTGCCCTCTCACCAAGCAGGTAAAACCTTCTCCTTTCTAAGGGGAGGAGCCTGTGAAAGGTGAAGGGAAGAACAGCAGCTTTTTCTTTAATACATTTAAGGGATGAAATTTCTTCTTTAGAATCTGGGACAAAACATGGGAAAGAGAATGAGCTCTTTAAAATGATTTATTAACACTGACTGGAAAAACTCAGAAAGGAGTTTTGAAGGGTGGAGAGGAGTTGTCCAGGTAGTCCAGTTGGGGTGGGGGATGGAATTTCCAGTGGAAGGAACGGCATATGCAAAGATATAAGAGTTATTAACCAGTGTGGGGTCCATCATGTAATCTAGAGCTACCAGAGCTGTGGGTAGGGGGTGGGATAACAGGGGACAATGACTTTAGAGAGGTTGGGAGTAGAGTGACAAGGTCAGACTTGCATTTTGAATTCTCTTTCTAGTTGAGTGTAGGAGGGAAGGAGTGAGATTAAAGACGAGTGGTTAGCTAGGGGACACTTGAACAGTCTTGGCAGAAAATGATGCGGACCTAAGGAAGGAAATGGTGGTAGAAAAGGAGAGTGGGGATAGATTTCAGAACTATTGACAAAGCAAAATTGATGGGGCTTGCCGATTGTTTGGTTTGTCACCACAAGGATAACATTGGCTTGGAGTAGGATTTGGGGTTACAAATTTAGCCCATTGAAGAGAAGCGGGAGGGATGTTGTGGTGACTCCCCTACTCCAAAAACTAGGAAATGAGAACAGGAAGACCATCCTCTGAGAGTTACCACTTCAGCCAACACAAAATAGACCTGCACAGACATGCACAAGAGAGCATGGAATGGCTCTCAAAGACAGAGGGATGACAAAATGGGATATTCAGAAGGACTCCAAGTGGAGGTTGGTCCTTCTAGAGGCAAAGGAGAGTTGCAGAGGCCAGTGTTGGCCATGTCCATCTAAACGCAGCACAAGTGGTCGGGGGAGACCCTGGACTTGCAGGAGCGTGGTTTCACGGGCAGTTTCATCACCCTGGTGGACATAGCATGAGAGCTCCTGCAGCTCCCGTCTCATCAGGAAGACCCTCAGCTCTGCAGGTAGTTGTGCATTTGGCTCACTCCACTTGTGCTGTTAGTCACCCACTGCTTCTGATCCAGCAGCCCAGGAGGTTTGCCTCCAAAAGAAGAATGCAGCTTGTCTCGTGGATACAAGATTTCAATCCCAGGCTCAGTTTTAGCAGTGGTATGCTGGACCAGTTTGTACCTGCTCGTGAGAGCTGATTGTGAGCGTCTCTTCCCAGCTCTGCCGTATTCAATGACATTGCATCGATAGCTTGAAATCGGCCGTGGTGGGAGTATTTATAGTATGGCAAATCCTACAGCTCTGGGCTTGCCGCCCCCCGCCCCCTGCCCCAAGAGCTGGTTGTTAAACATTCACCGGCACACCACTGGTTTTAGCTCTCTCTGCCAACTCATTCATTGGCTTTTCGTATGTACATCCCTTTCTGTGAGCTTGGTGAGTCCTCAAAAAGAAACAGTTTCTGAGTTTCTGAATGAATAAGGCTAAGAATAGGCCCTGGACTGTCCCTGGAGGACAGGATGAGGCATCTAGGCCACCAGTCTGCAAGGCTTTGTAAGACAATATCCTCTTGAGCCTTCCAGTGGAAGTGCATTTTGGAATAATAGTGGTGACTTTTACTGGTCTCTTCCTAGGGACCAGGCCCTGGTCTAAGCACGTGGCGTGAAGTAACACATCAGTTCTCACAGGAATCCTGCAAGTTTGGTGTTATTATTATGACCATATCAACATCTAGATGGGCTATCTGCCTAACACCACACAGCTAATAGACGGCTGAGTCACGATGCCAGCCCTGCAGTCTGATGCCCTTGATCATTAGGCTCCTGGGGCCCAGCATCTCTCACTTGGCACCACTTCAAGTAACTAACTGTTATTAATTCTTTTCCAGAGGCCAGATCTTGATCCTTGATGGCCTTTATTCCCCTTCCAGGAAAAGAAGTAAATCTTTGCAAACACCTTTGTGATTCGAAGCTTGGAAGGTAGATTTGATGATATTTCTAGCTGCCTTTAGCCCCTTGTTCCATCCCAGAAAGTGGTGTCAAAAGGGCACCTTTAGAATTCACTCTGATTGCATAAGTACTTTTAATAATACATCTGTAATTTGTGACATATATTCTCCAAGCAAAATATAGTAAGCCATGCTTCAGGGAACACAGTGTGCTGCTGTACTAATTAATTTGTCAAGTTGTGGCTAATTATAAAATGCAGTGTTGCTTATTTGGATTTGTAATGTAGCCCACATTGTTTGAACCATTAAACGGAAAGTGGCAGAGTGTGGGAGAGCGGAGTGTTCCCTCCAGGCTGCAGAAGCTGTGGGCCCGGGGTCTGGGTCACCTATCTCATGAGTGTATGTTCGGCTGATCCTCACTGTGCCCTGTAAGGCCAGAAGTCTTCCTGGACTCTGTGCTTCCCCAGGCCGGTCCTCTCCCACCCAGCGGGCAGTGGAGCCCCTGGCTTGTCAGCTGGTGGATGTTCCCACCTGGGTTGCAGTGTTCTGAGGGGTGCTCACGGGGTGAGACCAAAGCCCTTGGTTCCCCAGGACTGGGAGGCTGGACAGGGGCACTTCCTGTGGGCTTCTGCTGGCCACAGTGGAGTGTCAGAGCAACTGGCTCTGGACCTCGTCTGGGCCTCCTCAGGGCTGGAGACAACAGGCTCCAGGTGGACAGGGATATGGGCCGGGTGCTAGAGGCTGGCTTCCAAGACTTCTAGGGAGTGGTATCCCTTGGGAGATTCCCCAAGGTGCAGGATTGAGTCTTTGGATTGACTCCTTAGAAGCTTGATTTTGTCAGCACATTTAGAGGGACTCCCCTCCCAGGACAAACTCAGCAAGGAAACCTCCAGACAAGGAAACCCATGTGTGACCCCAGGCCAGAATACCTGGGACTGCAAAACTCACACTGTTGTCCCCATGGAGAGCCCGCCCAGGAAGCACGGTCTCACAGTGGGGACAGCACTTGTCTGAGCATCACTAGGGCCTATCTGCCCCAGGGCCTGGTGGCTCAAGTCTGGGGTCCTGGGCACCCTTTCCCTGACAGCACTTGCACGAGTGCTTCCAACTTCTGCCTCTCTGGGCTTCCTTCCCTGTGTTCCAGGCTAATCACCTCCCCTTCTTTTTCCCCAAACTTGTTATAACACATTTGGCAAGGTTCCTCCATAGAGCTGCCTTCTGAAGTCACACCAGGGCCACTTGGGGTGGACTGCAGAGGCTCTCCAAAGCTTCGGCCTAAGGCTTCGGCTCAAGTGTCTGATGATGTCAGTTTTCTGATATTTCCCCATATTTTGCCACCCCCATGTTATTCTGTCAAGGCACCTGCTGTTTTCATTGGGAGTGTGTATCTCAGCTTATAAATATCTATTTATTAATATATATTTGTAAGCTTATTTATTTACTTTCTGTTCGTTGTCTGTCTGCCTCCTGGACCATAATCTGTTTTGTTCCCCAGGGCATACCTACTGCCTAGCCTGGGGCCTGGCTCCTGGTGGGTGCTCAGTAAAATAGCCATCGAAGGCACTGAAAGTTCAGCTCTGAGAGGGGACCGCAGGAACATCTCATTGACCCACTCTGCGCTGCCAACCCTTGACTCTGGACATTCGATTCACGGCACTTGCCAGACCAGAGCCTCCTCTTCTGGGACCTGCAGGCATCCGGCTGGTGCTGAATCCTGCATGCACACTCCCACCCTCAGCGCTGTCATAGTCAAGAGGGCACTTGGTGAAATTAAAAGGCTACAAATTTAAAATAGACACACGGGAACGCTTTTTTTGGCAACATACAATTAATCAACGTTTGGAACTCAATCCTGCAGGATATCATTGAGGCAAATAATTCAGCATGACTAAGCAGGGATTAGAAACCTCTATGAGTAAGAATAGCGTCTGTTAGCAGGGAGCTTCCCTTCTGGAGAAATCCATCCCAGGGCTGTTAGGTAAAATCTCACCGCCAGCTGTGACGGAGGGATAACAGCCCTATGAGAACAGAGCAGATAAAATAAAGGGGGCCCTCGACAGGTGACTACAGTCACTGCCCTTTGACTGGCCAGGGAGAGAGGCAGCCCAGCCCCAAAAGGCCTGAACAAATAACCGTGATCCCTGAAGACTAGCTCTTGGACTCAGTAAGCTCCCTATGATTCCATGCATCCATCCACCTACCCCTCCACCCATCCATCCATCTGTCCACCCACCCATCCATCTATTTATTCGTCCATCCATCCATCCTCCCACTTGCCCATCCGTCTGTCATTCTATCCAGGCACAGTGGGGGATACAAAGGTGACAAGGTAGACAAGGCCCATTTTTCAGAAACTAATGCATGATGGGTATGATTACGGGAGACCTTCTAGATGTTATGGGACCCCAGGGGGAGGGACCCTTACCGGGAAGTGAAGCTTCAGCTGGTTCCTGGGGGATCAGAGAGGTATTGTGGAAAGAATGTTTGCTTTGGAACTAATCAGAAATGGATTTGAATCCTGGCTCTGCCTATGATTTGAGTGACTGTGGGCAAGTTATGGAACCTCTTGGAGCCTTCATTTTCCTCACCTCAAAAATGGAGACAGTGATATCTAGCAGGGTCCCATGAGGATTCAATGAGATGACGTCTGTGAAGGGCTCAGCAGAATGCCTGCCATTAGTAGCTGGGTGGTAAATTTTGGTGTCCTTCCCTCTCTTTGTCCTAAGCTAAGCCTATCTATCTTTGGTTAATTTATTTATCAAATACAGATCCTGTTTAAAGATATTTCTATATCCCATATTTTACACAGATACACTCACACACATCCATAGAATTTAAAACTCTTAGTTCAGCATTAAAGCCATCCCTTTTCCTGTGCAACTCAGAAGGACGTCTTTTACCTTGATGCCATTAGCTGTGTTAGCACATGTACAAGTACCTTGTTAAAAAATCAAATATTTAACTCATGTAGCAGGAGACTTGGGCTTTCTATTTGATTCCTCTGAAGGGTAAGTTTGCTTAATATAAGCTAATTTATAATTCTGAAGTTGAAAATTTGAGTACCACCATCCCTTGGAAACTTTTTTCTGATGAATCCAAGTTGTGGACATAGAATCCACATTTTTGGCAGGGGTGACCCCAGGGTAAATGGGGATGAGGTAGTACAGGTGACACCTAACCCAGAGGGAATGTAGTTAGCATGTTTTAACACTGGCACATGTGCCTGTGATAGAGAGTGATTACCATTTCCATCTGTGGGACCGCCAGCAGGCCACTGGTTCTGTGGGCATGATGGGAGAGAGCTAACCTTCTTGCTTACCTGGCGGCCGGTCCAGTCTGGAGACACAGCCCCTAACTTGCAGGTGACCCATCAGCATGGGGCTGTGGGGAAAGGAAGCAGTAATGCCTTCCTGTCTGGGTACTCCTCGGGGCTGTCTTACAGTCCACGCTTCTCCTACAAGTGCTTCAGGATGTTTCTGTGCAGGTGTACATAGGGTTTTTAAAAAAGAGGTCCAATTCCCATCTCGTCTACACCCAATTCCTAACCTTCTGTGACTCTCCGCTTTCTTCCCTACCCTGTGGACAGGACAGAAGGCTGAAGCATCATTTGTAGTAATGAGCCTCCCATTGTCTGCTCTTCTAGTTTCTCTCTCCCTCTGAGGAGACTGCCAAGCAGGGCGCCATGTGCTCATGGGCCCTTAATAAATGTTTGATGATGATAATTAGATCACGGGCAATTTGTTACCATAACATTTATTTTTCACATTTTTCTTGGAAATGGTATCTGTCTCCAGCTCTGCTTGACTCAGGACAGAGATTTCAGTTTCCACAAAGAATGTGGCCCAGAGAAGCAATCCACTGTTGAGTGAAGAGCAACGGTTTTGGAGCTGGACAGCTTGGGCTTACATCCCGGCTTTTCCACTTTCTAGCTGGATGAATTTGGGCGAGCTTGAGTTTCTGGGCTTGAATTTCCATTATTGGTAAAGATGTCAATATCTGAAGACAATTCTAATTCCATGACCTTGCTGAGTGTATACAGTTCCCTCCCTCCCTTGCCCCCTCCCTCTTTTCCTCCCTCCTACAAATATTTAATAAGCAAGTGCACGCCAGCCAGTGAGATACATGTGAGCCAGACCAGGCCCTTTATCGTGGAGCTTACCTTCTAGTGAAGTGTGACAGATGATAACCAGATAGCCATGTAAATATGTAATATTTCCGGTGTGATAGACGTGGTGAAGGGGAATAAAGATGAGTGAAGAGGAAAGAAAGGGATGGGGGTCCTATTACAGAGAGGATGGTGAGGGAGGCCCCTCTGACGTGGGAGCATTTGAACAGGGGTCCAAATGGCATGTGAGAGTGAGCCACTGGGACCCTGGGGAAGGGCATGCAAGCAGAGGGAACAGCAAGGACGGAGACTCTGAGCAGGGTGTCTTTGGCACGTCCAAGAGCCCAGAAGCAATTGAGTGTGGACTGTGGTCAGAGAAGCAGCCTGGCAACAAGTCAAGTAGGGCCCTGTGGGGCTTGGCGTGGGAATTGGATTTTACTCCAAGATGGAAACTGTTAGAGGATTGTGAAGAACAGACCACAGTGGGAGAGGGGAGTAGGGAGGCCTCTTAGGACATGACCGCAATAGTCCAGGCAAGAGCTGTTAGGGGCTTTGACAAGGAGGGTGGAGGGGGAAACCTGAACAGGGGTCAGACTCTGGTTGTATTTTGAAGGCTGATGACAGAATTTACTGATAATGTGGATGTGAGTCTTGAGAGAAAGAAGAATCAAGGATGGGGTGACTGCTTTTAGCCCTAGCAATGAGAAGAAAGATGTGGCCATTTCCTGGGGTGAGGAGGACTGCGGACGAGTGTGTTTCGGGGACATGCAAACTGGGAGTTTGGTTCTGGACATGCAGAACCTGAGACGCACCTTAGACATCCATTTGGAGGCTTGGAGGAGGCAGTGGGCCTGCCACGCTTTAGGCCAGGGGGAGGTCGGGGCTGCAGATTCAACTTTGACACTTACTGTCACACAGATGGGGAAAGCCAGGGTGCTGGACGAGACCGACAGTTGAGGGAGGGAGTGAAGGCCCAGAGGAGAAGAAGTCTGGGGACTGGTCCCAGAGGTGCTGTGAGAACTTAGAGCAGGCTCCTGCTTCTCACCCCTGAGAATTCACGGGAAATTTTTGACCTTTGAGTTTTTCAATTGGGATGTCAACTAGAAGACCTGGGATATTTTCTTAAAAGTATGGATATTTTGCTCATGATAATGCAAACATTTTTTAGTTACAAACCTGTCATTTGATTTGGATAATACCTTCTATCCCATGGCCCCTGAATTCCTTCTACCAGATGGCCTTCTATCAGAGGCAAGGATGCCCCAGGGCCCTGGACACAGGCTGAGGGGCTGTGCCTAAGGGAGCACTGGCCGTTCTGATCCCTTGTCCCTGGTAAGTACTGAACATCGCACACTCCCCTTCTCTGGATGCAAGCCCAGCTCTTCCATGTGAATACGCACACGAATAGCTAAAGATATTAATATCTAAAGACAATTCTCGCCAGTCCTAGAACATTCAACAGATGCCCATTTTGCTGGCAGGAAGATGAGGGCCAGTTCAGCGGATTGGCTCCCCTGAAGTCAGCCAGTAACTCAGGGCACACCAGAGACCAGGGTTTCTAGTCCCTCGGCCTAGGGCCCCCATTCCGTACACTTGCTGAGTATATAAAATTCCATTACCTTCCCAGAATGAAGGGGGTAGAATTGCCCCCAAGCTCAGCATACAAGGACAGGAGCTTTGTTAATTCAGAGAGATGCAGTTGTACTCAGTGTGATGGGGAAGGAAGCAAACGGACGCAATTGGAGACAAGCAGGAGCAGGCTAAGATGGGCCGTGGTTAATAATTATCTGTTAAGAAGCCTTACATTATGATGCAGGGGGCAGCTTTGGAGCCAAACATACCTGGGGGTGAATGCTCCCTCTGCCTCTCCTTAGCTGTGTAACTTGAGACAAGTCACTTCATCTCTTTGAGCCTGAATTTTCTCATCCATGTGACAGGAGATGCTAACTTCTACCTCAAAGGGTGGTTGCAAGGATCAAGTCGGATAAAGGAGCCAGCGCAGAGCCTGGTATGAGCCAGGCGCTTACCTGGTGTTTATTCTCTTTCCTCATCTATATGCAGCCAACAGGAAATCCATGATGATGATAGTTACAGGTTAATGATGAACAGTTTCTGTAATGACTATTGTAATATTGTGAGGGTGGAGTTTTTGTCAATAAATCAATTAGGAAACTTGAGCTGGGGAAGAGCAAGGCAGTCCCTGATGTGTAGGCCAAACAAAGACAGTATGTACGAATGGAAAAGCCACCTGCTGCTGGCTTCACCTGGAGAGATCTTGGTCTGAAAGTGACATTGGGAGGAGCAGCTCCAGACCCCCTAAGGATGATCTGATGATCTGAGGTATTGAATACAGCACCTGAAATTGAAGCGATATTGGTCCTGTCCATTAAAATCAGATAAGGGTTTCATAGTAGCGCTCTTCATGGTAGCCAAAAAATGGGAACAATCTAAATGTCATCAACTATTGAATGGATAAACAGAATGTGATATGTCCATACAATGGAATATTATTCAGCCATAAAGAGGAATGAAGTACTGACACATGGTACAACTTGGATGAAACTTGGAAACATGCTAAGTGAAAGAAACCAGGCATAAAAGGACAAATGTTGTGTGATTCCATTTATATGAAATGTCCAGAACAGGCAAATCCATAGACAGAAAGCAGCTTAGTGGTTGCCAGGGCTGGGGGGAGGGAGAAATGGAGAGTGACTGCTCATGGGTACAGGGTTTTCTTTTGGGGTGATAAAAATATTCTGAAACTTGATAGAAGTAATGGTTGCCCAACATTGTGAATCTGTTAAATGCCATTGACTTGTACACTTTAAAAGGTGAACTTTATGTTATGTGTATTTTACGAGAGTTAAAGAATAATCAGATAAGGGAGGCTGGGATCTTACCCTGCAAGGCTCTCTGGTGGGGCTCTTTTTCCTTCCTCCCCCCACCCCTTTGTGGGCCAGATACAAGGCAGAACGCTTTAGACGCATTCTTTCTTAACCTTCACTGCAGCTCTAGGAGCGGGTGGCATTAGTCCTGCTTTATAGGCCAGGAACCTGAGGCTGGGAGAGTGTCATTCATTTTGTCAAGTCACAGAGCCCGCGTGTGCTGAGCTGACATTCAGACCCTGGCTGATCCCATCTGCACTTTAGGGCTGCACTTGCCACCACGAAGCTACAGTCTCTTGCCAGCCATCCTAGTAGTTGCCATTTATTGAGTGATTCCTACTTTGTGCCAGGCTCTGAGCTGGGTCTGGGCTGCCTTCTCACCATCTGGGTTCGCTTCTGGTCCCCTATGCCCAGCACAGCATCTGACCTCTGAAAAAGGGTAGAATTTGAGTGATAGATAGATAAATGAGAGGGTTTTTTTCCTGAGGAAGATTTGCCCTGAGTTTATATCTGTTGCCAGTCTTCCTCTACTTTGTATGAGAGCTGCTGCCATAGCATGGCCACCGACGAGTGGTGTAGGTCCATGCCCGGGAACCGAACCTGGCTGCCGAAGTGGAGCACACTAACTTAACCACTAGGCCATAGGGCCGGCCCTAAATGAGAGGTTTTATCATTGAGGTTTTGACTCGGCAGTAGATTGTGCGCTGGATCAGGAGAATGCCTTTCTCTTTGACAACCATTAACATGAGTGATTTCAACAAAAGTGAGTCTGACTTCTAATTTCTCTGAAGTAAAACTTCTTGCAACCCTCATCCTCCTTCTCCCTGATATTTGGCAGCCACAGCTCATCAAGCAGTTGAAAATCATTTATATGTGCAGAAATGGACGATTCACTATTGTAAATTTTAAAAATTAGCAAACTGTTAAAGGATCAGTGAACCTCACATCATGGCAGAAAGCAAGCATTTCAGCTCTTGTGAGAGCAATGTGTGTATGTGTGTATTTCACATATTACCCATCAAATACAAGCATATGTCTAGAACCCACCATCTATATGCAAATAGTTTGTGGTGTGGTGCATATATCTCCCACAAACAGTGTGAGCTGTATATAAATTATGCAATAATATAGATATTGCACATATGTTAGTTTGAGCTAATTGTTGTCAAAACTTTGAGCTTAGATGGGTTTGTGAGGGGTGTGTTAACAACACATTCACAGGCCTGGGAGTGGTGTTGGGGAAGGTCTTGCTGCAGTGGAGAGCAGAATGGCGGTGTGGCCTGAGAGGGAGGCTGGCTACCTGCCCCGGGGGAGCAGAGGGGCTAGACCCTGGGGCAGAGGGCTTAGTGGCAGGTTCCGCGGGCTGGGGGCCTGGCTTTCAGTTTTCTAGGCCTGAAATTCGATTTTATAGGGGCCCCGGGGAGTGAATGGGCCAGAGGCACTGTTCCAGGTTAACTGAAGTCCCGAGACTAGGTTCTTTATAGTGACAAGTCCAGTGTCCGCTGGGCTAGAGTCTCACCCTGGCTGACATAGTGCAGAGCAGACATGAGGCTCTGCTCTGGGTTCAGAATCTAGCCCTACCGCTTACTGGCTGTGTGTGTGACACCTGAGGGAAACCCCCAACCTCTCTGAGGGTCTGTTTTCTCTGTAAAATGAGGAGAGAATGGGTCCTCTCTCAGGGTTGTGGTGGAGACCAAAGTGATACCATTTGGAAGGAACTTGGCCTGTAGAAAGATGCCCAGTTGGTGGGCCCTTGACTGTGACTATGACGGTTGGAAAGCTACAATGGGGAAGCCGATTCTAATGAGAAGACTGCTTGTTCTCCTTACTGGAGCTGGGTGACGTCAGTGCACCGTCAATGAACAATGCAGCAGGATGCAACCATCACCCCTGTAGGGCTGGCCCTGCCACCACACAGCCAGACACAGGGGAATGCCATCATCACTGTTTTTGAGGACCTACTATGTGCCAGACATTAAGTGCTTTATGTGCATTTTATTACGTATTCCACCCAAAACGGAGAGATGGAGCACTTCTCTTCCTGGCTTTGGCTGAGGAGGCCGCAGCTCTGTGAGTGGAAGCTGTGTGCCTGGGGCACAGAGCTGGCCCGAGGGAGCCAGCATTTGGGTTCAGCCCTGTCCGAGCCCAGAGCACGCTGCTCTGTGGCCATCTCCTTCCACCAGGGCAGCCTCTCCCCAAACAGTGCTGGCCACGTGGGGACAAGTTTCTGCATTTTGAGCCCCTCCCATCACATGCTCTGTGTTGAAAGCAATTTCAAACCATTGGTGCTGTTTCAGGTTTCTGCTCACTGGGACTGACACTGCAGACTCACGAGGCCTGCAATCTTGGATTTAGCCTGGTATATAGACCCCTGGGCCTCAGACGACGTCTTAGGATGCCCGCCTCACCTCGCCTACTCTTTGGGTGTTTTCATTGTTTACCTCTTGGCAGATGGGACTATGGATCTCTCTGATTCCACTGTCTGCCTGTGCTGGGGAGTCAGCAGCACCCCTGGCATGCCTGGATCAGGAGTGAGTGATGAGGCTGGGCTAAGTACTCAGAGAGGAACCCTCTAGGGGAGGTGGGGAGAGGGGCTCTGGCCCAGCCAGGTCACTGTGAGGCCGCTGGGAAGCAGTGTGGTGGCCAGAGGGAAGTCTGGACTGCAGCCAGCAGGAGACGTGAGTCTCAGAACCTGGGACGCCATTGCTGGGAGGGGCCTGATCTGCTTACCTTGTGGAGCCCTGTGCCCCCAACCCCCCCCATGTTGTGCTGAGGTTTCTCACAATGCCTTCTTATAGAACACTGTGTACCATTTAGAGCATCACACAGCAGATTTAGCCAAGCGTATTTTGGGCCAATTGAAGTTGTAGGCATGCTGCCTGGGGAAAAAATAGATCTTTTCTCACTTGATGTGTGACAGATGAGAGTGACAGAGCGGCCCGTGCACCCTCTCCTGCACATAGTGATTGCTGCCCGGGGGCCCCGGGGGTGACTACCTCATTATCCCGCTTCTCACCATCACTTCAGAGATGTTTAAATGGGTCATTCCCACCAGACAGCTGGGGGATAGTGGAAGAGAGGTAGCAAAGAGGGAGCAGGAGAGTTATTCCAAAGGATGCTAACCGGGTCTAGCCGTCTCTGCCCACCTGTCTGAGAACTGGGTGGTATCCTCCCAGACTGCCCATTCCAGCTGTCGCTTCACCTGTCTGTGGCTTGTGGGTTGTCAGTGTGTGGACACCCACCTCCTCCTCACCAGCCTCTGAGGGAGGGTGGGGGCCCTTGACAGGGAAACCTGACAGTTCTTATACCATCTGCACCCCTGCAGACATCATGGCTGGCCTTGGTTCAGAGAGGCTGTAGAGGATGGAATGAAGCAGAGGAAGGCATCAATTCGGCACAGTTAATGAGCACTGAATTACTGCGTGCTGGGCATTCAGACATGGTTGTGATCCTTATTTTGTGTGTGTGCCCTTGTTTTTTTTTGCTGTAGCCTAAGTGAGAGCTGGGGGGCCCTGGTCCTGTGCAGCACAGGAGTGGGAAGGGGAGCTAACTTGAGTCATGTGTAGGGGGTAGAAGTGATTGAACTCACAGAGGTAGGAGACAGATAAGACCGAGGTAGAGGCTGGGATGAGGTCTCGGTTCTTTCCTGTGCAGCTGTGTAAATCGTATGTGATTTGTGGAGAATAAGAAGTCAGGAGGAAGAACGTGTTTGGCCAGGGGGAGGTGGTGAGTCCAGCCTTGGGCGTTTTGGGCATGCAGTGTTTGTGCGGTACACACATGCAGGTAATTTCAGTAAGCAGACGGTAATAAAGAATGGTGTTCAAGGGAGGGGTCTGGATTGGAGGCCTGGGTCTCTAGGTGGTGGTGGGAGCAGGTTGCTCAGAGGGATAGTCTAGAAGGAAAACGGACTCAGGGACAGAGCCAGAGTAGACGGGCAAAGGCAGTGGAGGCCAAGGGCACCCTTGCAAAGCGGGATCCTGATAGAACTCAGCCTGTGGAGCAGTGAGAATTCGGTGAGGCGATGCAGGCTGCAGTGCTTGCAGCAGAGCACAGAGCGCAGTGAGTCTGCAGGCCAGTTGCTTGCTGTTGTGGATTGTGGTGGTAGCTGTTGTTCTGCCTTAACTGGTTTCTCCAGCCTTTCTTGGGGCACACATTTCACCTCTGGACTAGGTCAGACATGAGTGGGGAGGGGAGCTGGGACTCTTGACTGCATCCCTCAGCTGGGCAGAGGGGACCCTGAAGGCAGAGTGGGAGGTGGCAGTGAAGGGGTGGAGGACCTCTGAGCTCCCAGGGCTGGACAGGAGGCCAGGAGAGCTGAAGTTAGTCTGCCCAGGAGGCACTGGTTGAAATCTCCTGTGGGCCTTCCCAACATGTGAGGGCCCTGGTTGGGGCCCTGGTCTCTCAACAGTCTTGCTGGTCTTGCAAAAGGCATTTTCTGTATCTCTCATTCTCCAGTAGACTAGTGGCCTTGAACTAGCCCCTCAAGGAGATCTTGGGGAGAAGAGAATTTCAGAACCACGCTCATTTTTCCACCTGTAACTTCAGGATCATGGGGATAATGACCATTGTGGGTGGAAGACAGCCTCGGACAAGCAGTGAGCCTCCCCTGGCCTTGCCCTATAGTTCTGCCCTGTCCAGCACGGGAGCCACCAACCACGTGTGGGTACTGAGTGCTTGAAATGTGGCTGGTGCGACTGAGGGCCTGAATTTTTAATAATATTTAATTTTTATTGTTACATTTAAAAACCTGATACTCTCTTCAAGCATCAGAAAAAATTTAAGTATGCTTGGAACAACTTGATTACGTGAATCTACTTTTCTAAAAGTAAGTTTTGTGAAATCTAAAATCAGATCAAGTATTTCTGATGAAAATTTCACATTTACATTGAGATGTGCTGTAAATGTAAAATACACACCAGTTTAGAAGACTTAGTATGAAAGTAAAATAGCTTATTAGTAATTTTTATATTGATTACATGTTGAAATGATATTTTGGATATACTGGGCTAAAGAGAATATGCTACTAGAATTAATTTCACCTGTTTCTTTTTACCTTTCTAAGGTGGCTCCTTGGAGCAGTGGGCCTGGAGCAGGTTGCTCAGAGAGAGTCTAGGAGAAAAATGGACTCAGGGACAGCCAGAGTAGGCCGGAGAAGGAAGTGGGAGGTCAGGGGCACGCTTGTGAAACCAGATCCTGATAGAACTCCGCTTGTGGTTGTGAGAATTCGAGGAGGTGACTTGGGCTGCAGTGCTTGCAGCAGAGCACAGAGCGCAGGGGAGGCCTGGCTCAGCCTCCCATCTGAGAAGCCTGTGGCTCTGGGCTTCACCTTGAGAATCCGCCATGGGGTGAATGGGAAAGTTTTCAGATTCGAAACAGACACCGACTGTAATGTAAGCTGTGCACTTTGGGTGATAGTGATGCGTCAATGCAGGCTCATCGGTTGTAACAAATGGAACACTCTGGTGGGGGATGTGGATGAGGGGGAGGCTGTGCATGTGGGGGCAGGGGGCAGATGGGAACTCTCTGTACTTTTTGCTCAATTTTGCTGTGAACCTGAAACTGCTCTAAAAAAACCCCAGTCTATTAGAAAAAAAAAAAACAAACTTCAAGCAGAAGAGTAAGAAAAACAAACAACGAACAAGTATCAAAACCAGACATCTCAGAGTGCCATCAGTGTTTTTTTGGGAAAGAAATTTGCTCAATTAATCCTTCCTAATCAGGGAAGGCACCTGCTCATCCAAACGTCTCATCATCTGAGCATCCTCGAGGCCGCCTGTCACACTGCACAAGGCTGAGCCACAAGGAGTCTCTCCTGAGATTCTCACCTGGAAACCTAGAGAGGCCCAGAAAGAAAGTGAATGCCTTTTCTTCGTTTGGCGGGCCTCAGTTTTGGAGACCAAGGCCTCAGATCAAACCCTGAGATTACAAGCGGGTTCCTCCCATGCTTTGATCATGACGTCATCTTTGCATTGTAGAGCACAGGCACTATGACCTTCCCCTGGCAGGCCGGCCCAGGGCTGAGTTAAGCTTGTTGGAGAGTCAGAAAGGATGAGGACGCCTTGCAAAGTGGTCCCCAAGAGTTCTCGCGGGGGCTGCTAATAATTTCCTCACCTCTGTGTGTTCATTTATGAAAATTCACCAGTTTTAGGATTTGCACTTTTCTGTTTGCAGATTATACTTCAGTAAACATAATTTATTTAATCAAAGTTCCCAGAGTTAGCTGTCACTGTCACCAAACCCACGAGGAACCAGGAGGAAGCTGCTCCCAGAGGGGCTCTTCCACCCCCCGGGAGGCCAGGCTGCCCTTGCTGGCTTTGCACATCGAGGGCCTATTGTGTTGGCTGAAATGACATGAGGCTTTAGGATTTTGCAAATGGGAGGATGGAATTAAGGATGATGGATTACAAAGCACTTTCTACTCTTTTTCCTGCATTTGTTACTTCCTCTGACCACAGCCACCTTCACAGACTTGACTTCATTTTAACAGGCTGGAAACTGAGGCTTAGAGAAGCCAAGAGACTTCAACAAGGTCACTGGGCAAAGCTTTGAACTGAATTCAGTTTGAGTCCCCTGGGCCCCACAGGTTATGCCTGGGGCCGTGGCCATGACCACCCAGGGCCCCCCACAGGCTGGGGCTGAGCCGGTGGGCTGCTCATCCCTTGCGGGGCTAGTCTGTCAGGCTGCCAGTGCCCGGGAGCCGTCTTGCCAGTCAGGGGGGATGGGAGCGGCCAACTCCACTTTTGCTCCTCTCCTGTGCCAGGCTCTGTCTTGCTCCGTCTGGCACTTTACAAATGTGGAGAAGGGGTGTCCCTTCACCCTGCCATCTAAAGTAAACCAATTTTTCTCCCACACTGGAACAAGTTTGCTCATAAGTGGATGTGCGCTGTCTCGCCTCCTCCCGTGCATTACCAGTCCTCGGAGGTGAGTGTGCAGAATGCTCAATGAGCCCCTGGATGCTACACCTGAGACATGTGTGTGTTCTAAGTGGGTACAAATTGAATTTGGCTTTGGCTGATGTATGATGTCTGTCACATTTTCCCCCATGGTAGGACAGTGAGAGGAGAGCTAATTTGTTAAGTTGGGCATTTCCGAGCCTCCAGCGTGTTTGGGATTGCCGGTTCCCCTCTGTAATCACCGGGATGGAGCCGGCAGTGCTCTGGGCTGCCAGTGCACCGACCACTGCCACCAGGGCCCCCTGACCCTCCGCGTGCCCACCCAGGATGCCCTGTGGCCCTGAGCAGATGTGCCTCTCCCTTCTTTTGGCCCCTGAAGACCTGGCTTGGAGTCAGACAGACCTCAATTTGAATCCTAATCTGCTACTTGTTAGCCGCCATCCTGGGGTGTGGTTCGAAGCAAGTCACATACCTTCTCTGCTCCTGAATGCTAACTCCCACCCAGAGGTTTCTGGAAGGATCAATCTGACAAGGGCCTAGCAAGGATGTTCGATACATGTGAACTGCTTTTCCTCACCTGTAAATTGAGAGCACAGAGGCCATCTCCTTACCCAGTGGGTTGGAGGAAGGAGGTTGGAGTGGGGTTGGGGTCATGGGCAGGAAAAGGGGAAGCATCCTGTGTCCTGAAGCCCCAGCCCCGCAGGAGGCGAAGGTTGCTGCTTCCTCCTTGACTTGGATGCTGTGACCCTCCTGGTGAAAGCCTGTGGCTGAGGCGCTGGGGGGCTTGCTCTTGTGGTGCCCGTGGGAGCACTGTCACGTCAAGGGGCATGGTGTCTGTGCAGAGGGCAGCCAGGGTGGAGGGGGCAGCTGTGAGACAGGGCTTGGAATTGTCAGCAAGTGGGGGCCGGGGTGTGCAGGGTCCCTAGGCTCCTCTGTGGTGTGGAAGCCAAACCCGGTCTGGACGTGTCCCTGAGTGGGCTTCCAGGGGGCTGCCAGGCCTCTGGCTCACACTGCCCATATCCCTCCCCTGCTCTGCCTTGATCAGAGGCATCTGTCCGATAAAAGCCACTGTGTCCCAGAGTGTCCTCGCAGTCTGGCGTCTGGTATTAGCTCTCCTGACCGTGCATCCTGATTTGGGGTTTTCAAACTCCTCACCCCACATTTCAAGTGTCTTTTGGAGGAGGTCCACTGTGGGCTGCATGTGCATGTTCTCTTGGAGTTACCCAAGTGCAGAAAAATATCTGGTTGCATCATGAGGAAGGAGAGGACAGTGTTCTGTGGATGGTGTCAGAACCTCGGTCTGTGGCTGGAGGAAACCGTCCAGCACACAGTGGCCTCTCACCACTCGGCCTCTGGCAGGGCTGGGAGGTGGGGATGTTCCTCTCAGGGATAGGCCAGAGCCCCCGTGAGCAAGCCTTGGGGGTGTGTCTGTGGCCCCAGCATTCTGGCTGTCTGTCCAGAGCTGGTGGGCCCCGTGGGCTTCGCGGGAATAGCCTCCACCTCCCAGCAGCTCTGGAAGGCTGAGGCTCGCCCAGCAGAAGGCGTGGGCACCCGCAGTCACGTGGCTTGTACCAAAGCCAGCTGTTTGCTTTTGGCCTCTGAGCTGCAATAAAGAACCCGGGACTTGTCGGAGTGAGAGATGGGCCGTCATGCTGTGCTGAGAACTCTGTGTGTGTAGCGGGATGGAGCTCCCCCAGACATTTTGGCATGGGATGCTCTCTGTCTTGTAGCATTTGCTGACTGCTTCACATAGGCCTGTCTTATCTCTCCCCTGAGGGGCGTGGGAGGTCAGAGAGCGAGTCATGACTTCCCCTGCATCCGCTGCAGGTGTTCCCAGAGCTCTGACCACGCGGGGGCATTTTTTTGGTGTGTTTCAGGGGAAGGTCTCTGATGCCAGGGTTTGGTTACGGTTCATGGAGTAAAGGAGCTCATGAGAAGTCTAGGTCCCTATGGCTGAGGGGGATGGACCCGGGCTGGATTACCCCTGAATTGACATAGTGATGATCATCCTGCTGGATGTGACTGTTGCC
Organism: Tapirus indicus; assembly: GCA_031878705.1. Lineage (NCBI taxonomy): Eukaryota > Metazoa > Chordata > Mammalia > Perissodactyla > Tapiridae > Tapirus > Tapirus indicus. The sequence goes on from CM062921.1 coordinate 82,957,092, forward strand.
TCAGACTGTTCCTCTTTTTCCAGAGATGTGAGGCAATCAAACCACTTTGCAGCTGGGGATGAGGTGCCTGGGAGAGTCTGTGCTTGAGGAGCAGGGAGGGTGAGGCAGCTCTTTGGTGAGGTGGTGCCGAGCCTGGGGCTGGACTGTTGGGCTCAGAGATGGGCCAAGCCCTGGAGGGGCGCCAGTCTCCTTCTCTCTTGGTGGCTTTCCAAAGTCCACAAATGCCTTGCATCCTCCCCACTCTTCCTCATCTTCCCTAGTTGCAATCCCCACAGCTGCTTTTCTTGCCTCAGAATGCACGGAGTTACCACATCATTCTCAGTTGTCAAGACTGGCTACGTTGATTCAGATGACTGAAGGGTGGAAGGACATTTGAGTTGTCAGCTGGACAGTGTGGCTCTCTGGACTGGATGTCTGCCTTCAATGCCTGCCCCTTGTCCTGGTGACACCAGGGCCAACACAACCAAATGGGCTGTGGCTTTGGGCAGTGACCCAGGGGTTTCTGCTCAAGGGTTGCAGGGAAGGTGGCTGGTGAATCCCCACTCCCACAAACAAGATGGGCAATGGCAGCCTGGTGCCCAGTCCTGCCCCTGCAGGCTGATGGCTACAGGTATGCAGCAAAAAGTGAGTCAGTGGTCTGGGGCTGGGTCGGTGCTCACCCTTCGGCTCAACCTTCTCCAACAATTTAAATTCTGAGCACTTGCTGTGTGTCCAGCCACAGATTAGGCTCCATGAGAGATGCAGAGAAAGGAGAGGGAGAACAAGGAATAGTGGTAGACATCTCCCGATCCTTATCCACATGCCAGGGCTCTTATGTTTAGTTATTAACCCCATAGATAAATGAGAGAACTGAGCCTCAGAGGTTTGGGTCATTTGCTCAATGTGTCACCACAGCAAGTGAGTGTTGGGTAGAATTTGAACCCAGGAATACCTGTTAGCAAGTCCAATCTTTTTTCTATACCCTCTGATCTCCATAGTTATGTGTGCATGACCTCTTCTTGGGGTTTCAGGCCCTTTCTAGCTAAGGGCCTAGCAGAATTTTGCCACGTGGGAACACTCAGTAAATGTTTGTTGAATGAATGAGTGAGCCAGCACTGGACTTGAGGCCGATATTGTTGCTCATCAGAGCACCTTTGTTTTATGAATGCTGAGTGTGAGAGACGATGTCTTAGCTCTAAAGTCTGTGGTCTCTCAGCCACATGGTTCTGGCCACCAGGGTGCTTATCGTTCTGTGGGAGACAGAACAATACACGTACAAGAGGGAGGCAAGTGTAGGAACGGACACCAAGGCTCTGAAAGTGAGGGGCCAAGGTATATAGCCAGCCATTCTTCAGAGCCATAGAAAAGAAAATACCACAGAAGCAGGAAAGACGTGAAATGGAGGAAAGAGAGGCTCAAGTTCATTCCTTCAATTTATATTCCATCAATATTTGACCCGGACCTACTGTGTGCCAAGCATTGTTCTAGGCCCCTGAGGGATAAGAGTGAACAAGACAGAAGTCTATATATTCACATATGCACACTTTAGAGAGGAGTCATAGAAATAAACTCTTATTTATAACTTTTACTTACGTGGTTAAACATGAAGAAGGCTTGCTTCCTTTGATTTCTCAGCAAACATGTGCTACTCCAGGCCCTAGGCATTCAGAGATCTCTGACACTCTTGTAAGATACGCTGCTCTTTGGGGCCAATCTGACAACTCACCGCAGCCTCCTGTCTGCTTTCAGTCATTCATTTAAGACTTTGGCTCCTGGATAATCATCTTCCTCGCCAGCCTGAGTCCAGACATAATGCTTGGTGACTTCACTGACCGTGTGGTGACTCTTCAGCTCTATGACCTCTCATTTCCATAACCTCCACTGCCCTTCAGCTTCCTGCCTCCGTGGCTGCATCTCGGTCCTTTGCATCCTCTGAAATGACTCCACCTTCCAGCTCCTGTTTTCTGATCACATCCTTAATACTTCCCTCTCCCTTGCTTCCTGTACCTTCAGGGTTTTGACTGCAGACAATGGAAGTCAGCTCCAGCTAACCCAATGAGTGAAAATAATGAATTGTTAGGATATTGGGCAGCTCACAGAATCTGTGGGAAGTCTGGAGAATCAGATTAAGGAAATGGGCATCAACCAAGGGAGTCTAGTCTATAGAGAACACAGTTAAGTCATACCCTCAGTGACAGTTTGGTTAGGCAACAGGGCCACTGCTGAACTCCGGCTGTCACTTCCACCCCACCCCTCCCCACCACTGACACCATGGCTGGACTCTTGATTCCACGACCGTGGTGTCATTATGCTCTTAGATTTCTTGCACCCTTATGTACTCTCCTTAGACTTTGAGACTTGGGTAAGATTATCCAGTTTCCACTTTTTACTGGAGCTGCCAGGGTCTTGAGGGAGAAAATATCTAGCCCCATTCAGCATCCTTAGTAAGAGGAATGGTCTTTTCTTCTACAAAGACTAAAATCATGGTTGAATTTCCCCTAAACTAGAAGGGAGTTTAGATGCTAGGCAGCCCAAAGAAAACCAAATGGTCACTACATTCTACCCTTTTGACGGACCAATACCCACACGCGTTCATTCAATAAGTATTTTTGAACACCTACTGTCACTGGCTCGGTTCTAGAGGCTGGAGCAGTGAACAAAACACAAGAATTCCTGCTCTGCTGAAACTTTGTGGAGATGGACAATAAACACAATGAATAAGGATATAGCATATTATGTGGTGATACGTTCTATGGAAAAAATACCAGAAAAGGAGATGGATAAAATTTTCAATTTTAAATCGAGTGGTAAGGGAAGGTCTTACTGGGAAGTTGGCATTTGAGCACAGACCTAGATGGTGAAGAAGTGAGCTCTCTGAATAACTGGGGGGAGGGCATTCTGAGCAGAGAGGACAGCAAATGAGAAGGCCTTAACGTGGAGGCTTGAACAACGGATGTGGGGGCTTAAATGGAGTGCTGTCCAGTCAGGTGGGAGGCCAGCATGGCTGGAGTCACTTGAGCCAGGCAGAGAATAATAGGACATGAAGTCAGGGAGGTAACAGTGCTAAGTCTGAAGACTTGTTCCTTTTGCACCTATGACAATCTGGTCAGCAAGCTAGCCACTCACTGAGTGGAAGTGTAGTGCTATAGCGTCCACTTCTGGATGGCATCTACATATTTTGCCAAGTGTTCTTTACAGTACACCCGAATTTATTCCTCTCTTTTCAACTGAAGGCAGTCCTGTAAGGGTTGATATGGGTTTCGAGAGAGGCTGCTGCATGGCCAGAGCGTGCAGGTGGTGAGAAACCTTCTGGTGGTTTTCTTGTGGCTTCATGACCTGACCAAGCATGACCATGTTCCTTCAGCACTGGAGAAACTAGAGTGCTGATGCACATACCCAACTTTTTGACTCAGGGAATCTGGAAACATCCAGTCTACGGTGGGCAAGTCAGTCTACGTAGTGAAATGTGGTTTCCATTGTTAGGCATTGTTTTTCTCCTAAGTCTCTTGGCAAGTGAGGAGCTACTTTGCAAAATGAGAATAGTTATTTGCCAGGAGGGCTTAACTTTGCTCCCACACCCTAGGAACCTCCAGCATGCTTCATTTGTGTGGGCTCCATACAGCATTTTGACTTAGTGTAGCCATTTTGAGTCCTGAGTTCCCGGAGCTGAATGTCAGAGCTGTTTGCACTGCAGCCTGGACAAGGTGGAGAGCTCACTCTTTATCTGAGTCCCACTCAAAGCTGTCAGATTTTCAACCAATCCAGTGAGTGGATGGGAGCAGCACACCTAAATATGATATCTATTGCCTCCAAAATATGAAGAGGCCCCCCAGTATTGTGTCCCTTTATTAATGACACAGGAAACAAGGAGCAGCATCTTGTCCTTTATTTTGCAGAGCATATTCTGAAAGACCCCAGAGCACTGGGCCTCCAAAAGCCTTGGCCAAGTTTGGCACGTTCCTAACTTTCATAGAAGTTATTTTCTACCGTATATATGTGTGTCCTGCCGAGGCACTTGGTCCTGCTAATGTATGCTTGCTAGGTCTTATCAACATGGTGTCATCAATGTATTTGACTAGCATGATGTTCTGTTAGGTGGCTAGACAGTTGAATTCTTGTGGACTATGTGGCTCAGAGCCAGAAAGTTGATATGGCCCTCTGGTAGGACAGTGCAGGTTTATTGCTATACCTACCTGGAGAAAACTAACCAATTCTAGTGGTTTTTTCTGTTGGGATAGAGGAAAAAAAATACTGACAGATCAATAATTGTGTACCAGTTGCTAGGGTCTATACTGATTTGATCCAATAAAGAGACTATATCGAGAACAGCAGCTACAATTGGAGCCACCACTTGATTAAGTTGATTATAATCTGCTGTCACTCCATATGACTTATCTTTTGTATCTGCCAACCTAGAAGGTTATATAGGAATGTGATTGGAATCCTCTGCTTTGTACCTTTCAAATATTTAATGATGATGCTAATTTCTCTGATTTGCCTAGGGATGTAGTAAAGCTTTTGTTTTCTTATTTTGGCAGGGAGAGGGAAATGGTTCCCACTTTGCCTTTTCTGCCTTGTTAGCCCTGAGTCGATTTTCTGGGAGTCAGTTAGGAAGTGCATATTGCTGAAGATGTCTATTCCAAACATCCAGGCAGAAAATGGAGAAACAACCATTGAAGAAGTCTGGGGTCCTTGGACTTCCTGTGAGGTTGACTTAGGTCAAAACTCAATCTTTCATTTGACCTCCATTAGCTCCCAGTTTGAGAGTGATGTTCCAGGTTTCAACAATTAGGATTAGCCGGGATTCAGCATTCAATACTGCCCAATAGGTCATGGTATTTCCTTTCCTGCAGTGCAAAGTTATCCTGATAAATAGTTTCAGGTCCCTTGGAGAAAGGCTCAGAGGAATATTCACGAAACTTAGTTGTGATGCTCCAGGGAAGAGTTCAGGTCTTCCTTTCATTTAAAGAGTTCAGGGTCATTCAAGGGGCTCCGGGTTTGAACATTGGATGAAAACAGTCCATTTTTATGGCTTGAATAAGGCCTCTTTTTTCCCCAGTGATACAAATTAGGTAAGATCTTGGTGAGTCATCTGTCTACTTTTGTTTTGGGGACTTCAGGGTCAATTAATTCCTGTCGGCTCTCCCTGTGGGTGAGACCATTCTGAGGAGCCCCCTGGTCCTGCTGCTTCTTCCAGTCAGCAGGCTTATGTTACCTCTGGTGTTTGGGTGCTGCCACTTGGCCTCTGCCCCTCTCTGTTGAAATCAGGGGTCCAGTGCAAACTGCAGTTGAACCAGGACTTTAGAGTCTATAGCGACGAAGCACTGAGGTGTTTCCCCAACATGCTGGCACTGCCCTCACGTTTATATTTATCAACACTTGGTGAAGGGAGTGGCTTTTGGGAGTGCAGTTAAGGGTGAGCTGAGGGTGATAGCACGTGATACATTGATGTCAGTATCCTGTGGTCTTTGGACTACTTCATCTACGTTATGTCAAAGAACTTCTGGCATCTCAACTTTATTTAGAGTAGGTGACTGTTGAGTTTAGATTTCTGTTAAATAGCTGAGCAAACAATTAGAACTACTTTCAGCTGCTTGAGCTAGGATGTTGAATTTAGCAGTCAGGCAAGTGCCTCCATACTGATGAATTCAGTCTGATCTCAGATGATATTCCTCTCTCCTTGGTCTAGTCTTCTCAGGGTCTATTCCTATACACGTGTTCCTGGTGTCAATTAGCTAAGTCCTGCTATATTTTTTGTGTGAGTAAGCCTTCTCCTCCCAGGCTTAACTTTGTAATTGTCCTCCAAGAGATGCTGGGGTAATAATCTAGTTACCCATATAGAAACAGTGAAGTGTGTGTGTGTGTGTGTGTGTGTGTGTGTGTTGTAGTTTGGAGTGGTGTTAGGGCATGATGAAAATGAGTTTCTTGTTTTGAAGTAGAGGCTACAATCAAGGGAGTTTTGGGTTTCAAACAAAGGAGCACAGAACCAACAGGGAAGCGAGGAAAGGCTGCTTCAGCCCAGGTGAGGGGCTGAGTGGGATGAGGAGTGGTGAAGCCACTTGGAGTCATTTTAGAGTCTCCCCTTCATCCCCATTTTAATTCTCACCTTCCTACTTGTTCCCAGTCAATGCCCCAACTCCACCATAAGGGACTTTGTGAGGTTGTGAATGCAACCGATATTATAATTCAGCACCTATAGGACCCCAAATTCAGAGATCTGATGTTTTCTTTCTCTTTCTTGCAGTTTTATACAGTGCAGTTGGAAACTGCCATTCTAACGACCTCCATTGTCATTGATCTCTTCATGCCTTTCCTACTGCTTTTTGGGAGTGGCGCCTTAGTGCCCCAGAGCCTTCCCTTCAATTAATTAATCCATCCATCCATCCATCCATTCATTCATTCAACAGATATTTAATAAGCATCTATTATTTATTAGGTTTTATTCTAGGTGGTAGGATATAGCAGAGGAAAACAAAAAAATTGAGAAAAATCCCTGACCTCATGGAGTTGCCAATCCAGCAGACATTTTATTTCAGATGATCACAGGTGATAATTTAATGAGTTATTTCGTCACTGCAGAGCATTGGTTTTCAGCTTCTCATTCTTGAATCCCAACAAGATTTTCATTACTTTAGTCCCCAGTGGGGCCAGAATATCAATCCCAGATATCTCTCATTATTTCTTATTGCAACAAATTATTAACTCGTCCTCACATATTCTCTGTGACCACCTCTAATCTTCAGCCAGAGTGATTTTTTTTTCAAAAAGCAAAAAGCAAAATGCAAAAGTCATGTCCTGTACCTACTCTCTCCTACCCCAAATTCCTTTTAAAATTTCTATTGAATTTGTGTAAAGACTATAATCTTGAAGGTGGTCTTTTTCGTCCATCTGCCACCTAACTTTGCACATATTTCCCCTGTCTTACTTGCCTCTCCATTCAAACACACACACACATACATGTATGTGCACACACACACACACACACACACACACCTTCAACAGGTTACAGGCATACCTTGGAGATATTATGGGTTCAATTCTAGACCACTGCAATGAAGCGAATATCACAATAAAGCAAGTCACAAATTTTTTGGTTTACCGGTGCATATAAAAGTTATATTTAAAAGTTGTATATTACACTATACTGTAGCCTAAGTGTGCAATAGCATTATGTCTAAAGAAACGATGTACATAACTTAATTAAAAAATACTTTAATGATAAAAAATGCTAGCCATAGTCTGAACCTTCAGTGAGTCTTCTTGCTGGTGGAGCATCTTGTTGACTATGTTGGTGGTTGCTGACTGATCAAGGTGGTGGTTGCTGAAGGTTGGGGTGACTGTGGCAATTTCTTTAAATAAGACAACAATGAAGTTTGCTGCATCGATTGACTCTTCCTTTCATGAACAATTTCTCTGTAGCATGCGATGCTGTTTGATAGCATTTTACCCACAGGAGAACTTCTTTCAAAACTGGAGTCAATCCTTCCAAACCATGCTGCTGTTTTATCAACTAAGTTTATGTAATATTCTAAATCCTTTGTTGTCATTTCAACAGTCTTCACAGCATCTTCACCAGCGAGTAGATTCCACCTCAAGAAACCACTTTTTTGCTCATCCATAAAGTTTTAACATGAAATTGCAGCAATTCATTCACATCTCAGGCTCCATTTCTGAGTCTAGTTCTCTTGCTGTTTCCACCACATCTGCAGTTACTTCCTCCATTATAGTCTTGAACCCCTGCAAGTCATCCATGAGAGTTGGAATCAACTTTTTCCAAACTCCTTTTAATGGATATTTTGACCTCTTCCTATGAATCATGAATGTTCTTAATGGCATCTAAAATGGTGAATCTTTTCCAGAAAGTTTTAATTTACTTTGCCCAGATCCATCAGAGGAATCATGATCTATGGCAGCTATAGTCTTACAAAATGTATTTCTTAAATAATAAGACTTGAAAGTCAAAGTTACTCCTTGATCCATGGGCTGCGGAATGGATGTCATGTTAGCAGGCATGAAAACAACATTCATATCATTGTACATCTCTGTCAGAGCGCTTGGGTGACCAGGTGCATCATCAATGAGCAATATTTTGAAAGGAATCTTTTTTACTGAGCAGTAGGTCTTGACAGTGGGCTTAAAATATTCAGCAAACCATGTTGTAAACAGATGTTTCTGTCATCCAGGTTTTGTTCCATTTACAGATCACAGGCAGAGATTTAACCTAATTCTTAAGCACCTAGGATTCTGGAATGGTAAAGGAGCACCGGCTTCAACTGAAAGTCACCAGCTGCATTCGCCCCTAACGAGAGAGTCAGCCTGTCCTTTGAAGCTTTGAGGCCAGGCATTGACTTCTCCTCTTTAGCTATGAAAGTCCTAGATGGCATCTTCCAATAGAAGGCTGTTTCATCTACACTGAGAACCTGTTGTTTAGTGTAGCCACCGTCGTTAATTATCTTAGCTAGATCTTCTGGATAACTTGCTGCAGCTTCTACATCAGCACCTGCTGCTTCATCTTGTACTTTTACGTTATGGAGACAGCTTCTTTCCTTCAACCTCATGAACCAACCTCTGCTGGCTTCAAACTTTTCTTCTGCAGCTTCCTCACCTCTCTCAGCCTTCATAGAATGGAGAAAGTTAGGGCCTTGCTCTGGGTTAGATTTTGGCTTAAGGGACTGTTGTGGCTGGTTTGGTCTTCTATCCAGACCAGTAAAACTTTCTCCATATCAGCAATAAGGCTGTTTTGTTTTCTTACCCTTCGTGTGTTCACTGGAGTAGCACTTGTAATTTCCTTCAGGAACTTTTCCTTGGCATTCACAACTTGGCTAACTGTTTGGCTCAAGAGTCCTAGCTTTTGGCCTATCTCAGCTTTTGACATGCCTCCCATCCTAAGCTTAATCATTTCCAGCTTTTGATTTAAAGCGAGAGATCTGTAACTCTTCCTTTCGCTTGAACACTTAGAGATCACTGGAGGCTTATTAATTGACTTAATTTCAATATTGCTGTATCTCAGGGAGTAGAGATGCCTGAGAAGAGGGAGAGAGATGGCGGAATGGCTGGTCAGCGGAGCAGTCAGAACACACAAATTTGTTGATTAAATTCGCTGTCCTATATGGGCACGATTCGTGGTGCCCCAAAACAATTACAGTTGTAACATCAAAGATCACTGATCACAGATATAATAATAATGAAAAAGTTTCAAATATTGCGAGAATTACCAAAATGTGACACAGAGACACGAAGTGAGCAAATGCTGTTGGAAAAATGGCGCCGATAGACTTGCATGATGCAGGGTTGCCACAAACCTTCAATTTGTAAAAAATACAAAATGTGTGAAGCATAATAAAACGAGATATGCCTGTATTTCCTTTTCATCTTTTATAAATCAATTTAAACTTCACTTCCTGACCCCACTCCCACCCCTGCCAACATGATCTGGTCCCTTAGCACCGTGCCTGCCCTTCATAGCCCTTAGTTCGATTTGTAATCAGGCATACAGTATTATAACTCTCTGATGAAGGGTTTTCCCTTGCTAACAAGTGGGCCCCCAGAGAGCAGGTGCTGTGTTTCTGCTATATTCCCAGTGCTCAGCACACTATCTGGCATGCAGTAGTATTCAGTGATGTTTGTCTAATGAATTAATAACACCATGATACCCATTCTGATGATTTCACAGTCTCTAAGTACCAAAATAGGCATGGTACTGATACTGTTGTCAGTTGGATGAGAGACCCTTAAAGGGTTTCAGGGGCAATCAGGGATGATTTCCTGGAGGAGAAAGAGTTTGAGTCAAGAAGTAAACTGAGTTTGTCTGTAAATGAGTGTTTGACAGTAGCCTGGGTCTTTTTGTTCTGGATCCTCTTCTGTGCCTGATATTCAAACGTGGATAAGGTAATTGGGTTGAAATCACTGTCTGGAGTCAAGGAAGTGGAAAGGGGTAGCATATTTGTGTCAGCCACTGGAGACCATTGAGATATGGGTCTTCAGCCTTGTAAGTTCCCTGCTCATTTATCTACTAATGATTATGACCCAGCTTTTGGGGTTTATTCCTTTTTGTCCCTTCTAGTGTCTGGTACAGAGAATTTAGGCAGTTGAAAGGCCTCAGCTTAGGTTGGGTTAGAAAGCTTCCAGATAATGTGTCCATGTTCCTGGTTCTTCAAAGTTCTTTAGGAAAGTGAGAAAACCTTTGCAGTGGAGGAGCATAAACAGTGTCTGGAAAACTGGAATCTAACAACAGCTTTTTCCATCATTCCAACTATATTTACCTTTCCTCTTAGCAACGAGGTTACCTCTTTTATCACTGCTGTCTCCCTTGTCCAATCAGCTCCCGATGATCCATCTTCAGTGGCGTGGCCTGGCTTTGTCTCAGGCAATCGGTCCAGCAGACAGACTGATGAGAAGCTATTTCCTTCCCCAATTCTGTAGCTTGATGTTCCTGTTAACTCTCATCATCAGGGCTGTAGCATTCTCTCTTCGCTCTGCTTGAATGCATGCATAAATAAAAATGGCTGCTGCTAAGCCCCCATCCTCTGCCATTTAAATCCCAATTCATCTCACTCTGGGATGCTGGCATGGAGATTTCATTTATGGTATTGGTTTGAGGAATGTCAGGAGGGATTGAGTTAAAAAATTCTCCTTCAAAAAACATTTATGCCCCCTGCAAGGATGAGATCACAGCATTTGTCTGACCAGGGAAAGATAGGTGTCCTTTCAAAAACATTTTCCACTTTTTTCATTTATATTTTGGACCTCAGAATTGGGTTAATCATAATCCCTGGTTTATGACACACTCTCATTATTACTGCGTGTAGGCAGAGTTTGTTATATAGCATTTTGAGTACCATATATATTACAATGGGATGCTATTGTGAATGGTGACTCCTTTTTAATCCATTCTCCTGTTGATGGGCATTAGGCACAATGCCAAGATTTCCCTGTTATGAACATCCTTGTGCATGTTTCCTGCTATACATATGCAAGTTTCTCTTGGAGTGGCATTGTTAGATTGTCAGGACTGAATGTTCAATTTTACAAGAAAACTACAAATTATTTTCTAAATTGACTGTATCAATTTATCCTCCCACCAGCAACATATAGGAGATGTTCTTGATCCACGTACTTTGCTTCTTAACCTGTGTTGGCTAAATGTGTGTAGAATGATAACTTATCATGGTCTTCGTTTGCATTTCTCTGATCACCAATGACAGTAAAGATCTTATGGTTTTATTGTTCACAGGTGTTTCCTTTTCTGTGAACTGCCCGTTTATGTCTTTTGCTCATATTTCTATTGGTTTGAAGATCCTTTTCTTATTAATTTGTAGTTCTTTATATATTATTGATATTAATCCATTGTCAGTTATAGCCATTACAAATGTTATTTTCTTATTTTTCTTTTTTACTCTCTTGAAAGTTTCCATTGATAAATAGGAGTTCTTAATTTGGAAATATCAAAATTTATCAATCATTTATCTTATATGAATTTTTTTTTTTTTTTTGGTTTAAGAAATCCTTTCCCAGCCCTGGATCAGAAAGATATTTACTTACATAAAAGTGTACATTGGGTTTTGTTATTTTCGTTCTCAATCCAACTATCATTAATTTTTATGTTTGGAGTGAGTTAGGGATTGAAATCCACTTTTTTCCCAAGTGGGTAACCACATTTCCTGGCTTCACTTATTGAATAGTCCCTCCTGTGTCCTGTGACCTGACCTGCCACTGCTGTCATCTAGAAAATTTCCATATTCCTACAGTATCTGTTTCAGGGCTTTGGATTCCATTCTGTTGGTTAATTTATCCATTATTGCACTAGTACCACAATGTCTTAATTGATATAGCTTCATAATAATTCTTGGTGTCTGGTAAAACAAGCCTCTTCTCATCAGTCTTCTTTCTCAGAAGTGTGTTGGCTATTCTTTGTTCTCTATTCTTCTATGTAAATTTTAGAATCTGCTTACAAAGATCCATGAAAATCCTGTTGGAATCTTGAGTAGAATTGAATTAAATATACAGATAAGTTTGGGAAGAATTTATATCTGTATCATATTATATATTCCTATCCATGAGTATGGTATGTATTTTCATTTACTTAAGGTTTTCGTATTTTTCTATTCCAGTGTTTCTTGTATTCTGATATTTGTCTTGCCTGCGGCCATGAGAAGCCCTCATCATCTATTCCACCATAGTCACAATAGGAGCTGTTCTCCATAATTATACATTCCTGTATATTGTCTTAATTCAGTCTGCTCAGTTACTCAAGATTACTAGGTGGTAATGGTTGTCTGACACTGAGGAGTCTGGGCGTGTGTATTGGAGCCATCACTGAGCCCCCCATCAGGGTTTTGACCACTCTGTGAGACCCCCTTCTCTGAGCTCGGCAGTTAATTTACCAGTGATTTCCATAGGGATTTGCTTTCACTTCTCTTTGTGTTGTTTTCTTGGTAGTCCAGGTACCTTGTGCTTTGTTGTTAGATATTTCAATCACACCCCACCTTCTTTCATCTGTTCCCTCATCTACATAATTAACTAGCACACTCCCAACAACATCTACCCTGCCTGTGGTTTCTCTCCTTACTATCTTAAGGGAAGCCCCTTCTGGGGGCGGGGATGGCTATAAGTTTTGCCTTTGTTCCCCATTCATTTAACAATCACTTATTGAGTGGAGTTGGCCACTGGAAAGCATACAAAAATTTTTGTCCTGGGGCAGGAGGGTGTCCAGAGCAGAGCCACTGTGGTCAGTTGGCCAGAGCTGTGGGCCAAGTGTAGGGTCTTCTGTAGGAAGAACCATATTCAAATCAGCAGCCCTAGTACCAACACTGACCAGCTCTTAGGGCTCCTGGCATTTGCCCCATCTGTGTTTGATAGTTGGCAGAGCCGAGGTGCACCCACTCTCTGGGTCCTTGCCATATGCTTTAAGGAAAGGTGTGGGCTTTGAGCCTCAAAGCACTGTGTCCCTTTGTCTCCTGATGGGAGACCTTGGTATGTTGTTTAAGCTTCTCTGAGCCTCACTTTTCCTCCTTATAAGATGGCATTAACAATAGCTACCTTGGAGTGTGATGTTCTGATAATTAATGGCTTCTTTGTGGTTCTTTCTCTCAAGACTCCAGACAGAAGGGAATAGGAACAACCCAGCCAGGCCTCTTTCCATCTGTTCATTGACAGCTGTGCTAGGGCTGCCTCTGCTGGGCAAGGGCTGGAGGGAGGGTGTATTAGTCAGGATTCTCCAGGGAGGCAGCGTGTGTATGTGCACGTGTGTGGAGAGAGAGAGAGAGAGAGAGAGAGAGAGAGAGAGAGATTTAAGAAATTGGCTCATGTAATTATGGAGGCTGGCAAGTCCAAAATCTGTCAAGTGGGCTAGCGGACTGGAGACCCAGGAAGAGCCAATGTTGCAGGTGAAACCTGAAGGCCATCTGCTGTAGAATTTCCTCTTGCTGGAGGAGGTTAGCCTTTTGTTCTATCCAGGCCTTCAACTGATTAGATGAAGCCCACCCATATTATGGAGGACAGTCTGCTTTACTTAAAGTCCACTGACTTAAATGTAAATCTCATTCCAAAATGTCCTCACAGAAATATCCAGAATAAGCAAATATGTGGCCACCATGGCCCAGCCAAGCTGACACATAAAATTAACCATCACAGAGGGACTTTGGGAAGCTCTTTCTTATAGCACCTCTACCTCTTCTTTGATAATTAGGACATTTTTTAAACATATATAAACATCAGGGAGAATTGCAGTATACCTCCATGTCCATTCCACAGAGGCCGGATCCCAGAGTGGTTAAGAGTCCAGATAGCTTGGGTTTGGTCCTGAATGTGTAACCTTGGGCAAGTTACTGATCCTCTTGGTGCCTCAGTTTCCCCATTGGGAAATGGGGTAAACAGTACACTTCCCTCACAGAGATGTTGTGAGGGTTAAGTGGCATGATGTATGTGAAGCGTAGATCAGTGCCTGACACGTGGCTATGTCTATCACTCACCTCCTAGGGGTAATAAATTTTAACATTTCGATATGTTTGCTTCAAATTTCTTTAATGAAAAATAATATACAGTTGAAGTCTCCCTTTTTCTGTCTCCTCAAACTCATTTCCCTTTCTCCTTCCTCAAAGGTGGCATTGTCCTAAACTTGGCATCTAATTTGGAACTTATTTTTCTGCATTTTAACTACATATCCATTAACAAGATATGGCAGTGTTCTCTATGTTTCAGATGATGGAATGTTGTGTCCTGTGGTACACAATATTCTGTAACTTGCCTTATTTTTCACTCAGCAATGTGTTTTGGGGATCTAACAATTCTGAGTATACAGGGAGCTGTCTTATTTTAGCTGCTGGTTGGATTCCTTTGTGTGAACAGTTTGCCTTCCTGTGCCTCCACTGCTTGACACTGGGGACTTTCTAACCTTCTTCTGTAACAAGCAGTGCTGCGAGGAACACGGCACAAACACTTGGTTGATACTGTTAGACTTTAAAGTCTTTGCCTGTCAGATGGGTGTAGGTGGTGCCTTGTTATCGTGTATGTCTCCCTGTTTGCAGATGTTTGAACACATTTTCAGATGCTCATTGGCAGTTGTGTTCCAAAGCCTCATAGAAAGAGAGCCACCCTCACATTCTGTGTCTGCTGATGGCAGCTTCCTCCATCTATTTGGACCTGGGGAAGACTGGGAAGTGGTCAGGCCCACCTGGGCCTCCATAAGCCAGCTACCCCATGTCCTGTTGGCCGCTGGTGGCCTTGGTGGCTTTGAGAAGCGGCCCGAGCTCTTAGGAGTCCAGAGCAGTTGGGGCCAATTGGTGACTCAAGTAATATTCTAAGTGGGGCACAAGTGCCAGAGAATTAAAAATGCTTCTTGTTTTTGAATAAGAAGTTGACATGTTCTCAGGACAGCAGGGCTATATCTGGATGAGCAGCTGCCGACTGCCTCGCGGGCTCTCCCAGCCAGCTGACGTGCCACGGGCTCCCGTCTCCCAGCCCCCTGGCTTCCTAGGAGTGAGTCTTCAGTAGATGAGGGCTCAGGGAGGGCAGCTGCCCCCCAGTGCTCCACTGTCACTCTAGCTCCACTGCCTGACACAGCGCTAGGCATATTGTAGTCGTGCACATTTATTTGTTAGGTGAATGTGTCAGGAGTCTCTGGTTGCCTGGAGGTTCTGAGCTGCATTGGGAGGGGAGATAGAAGGAGGGCAAGACGTCTTTGTCTTTGTCCTTATGGGTTTGCCACTGACTTGGTGAAGTGAATCAAACTAGTTGGGGGGCAGCCACCCTTCACCCTCCAGGAAGAGTTACAGCAGCCCCAAGATCCTGAGGGACCTTGTGCTAACCCCATGAGAATACTTGAACCGCTGAATTTTTATCAGTTTTATTTCGTCCTATTCGTCTTTGTATCCCCAGTACAATCCATGGGGTGTGGAGCATAGCCTGTGCTCAGTGACTATTTACCAAGTGAATAAATAAACCAGTGGAGGAAGATACAATGATCCTTGCCAACTGAGGTTTTGAAATGCCACATTTGTTTCTATATACTAAAAATTTTAAATTCTATGATCTTTTAATGTATGCATAATTCAGCGTTGGTCCTTTAAACAAAAGAACACAGTGGTAAATATGGCTCCTTCCTCCTAGAACATGGGGCTGATCTGGGGGGTTGTAAGGGGAGAGAGGTTTGTTTATACCCCTCCCAGGCCCAGTAACTACCATGATAATTTTGTGAAAAAGCCAGACGGTTAAGCAAGGATTTCGCTGAGACCTGGGAAATCGAAACACAGGAGAGTGCAAGCAAAAAACTCATTAAGTTTTATGTCTGTGAGGGCTGATTTGAAAACTTTAAAAAGAGGTGCAGCCTGCATTATACGAAAACATACAACTCAGGGGACACTCTGTTTTTCCGAGTAATTCAAAAAGGTGACTCAGGATAAGGGGAGCAGAGAGTTAAAGCCAGTGAACTTCTTTAGGATCAATTGCTATTATTACATTAAACAAGCTAACGCCAGTGCTATTGCTTTACCTTTCATTTCCTATTTTCTGTGAAATCTTGATGTCGAACTGTATCTCCACAAAAGGTATGTTGAAGTCCTAAGTCCCCGTACCTGTCAATGTGACCTTATTTGGAAGTAGGGTCTTTCCAGATGTGATCAAATTAAAATGAGGTCTAATTAAGGTGGGCCCTAATCCAATATGATTGGTGTCTTTATAAGAAGAGGGAGATTCAAATATAGACACACACAGAGAGGAGAATGTCATATGATGACCCAGACATGGAGAGAAGGTGGCTGTGTGAAGATAGAGGCAGAGATTGGAGTGATGCGGCCACAAGCCAAGTAATGCCTGGGGCCAACACAAACTAGAAGAGGCAAGGTGGGATCCTTCCCTGGAGGCTTTGGAGAGAGCATGGCCCTGTCAACACCTTGGTTTTGGACTTCTAGCCTCCAGAACTGTGAGAGAATACATTTCTTTGTTTTAAACCACCCAGTTTGTGCTTACTTTATTACAGCAGCCCTAGCAAACTAATACATTGATATAGCTGTAGTTTCAACAATCAAGCTAACTGTCAGACATATATCCCACAGATGATAAGGGAACTTTCTGGATCATTGGATGTTAAGCTGTGTGGCAGAGTCACAGACACCACTGAAGCTGAATCTCTGCCTTTGTAACAGAGGCCCTTCTGTTGCAAGACCAGAGTCCTCTAGGAAACCTTTTCAGACTCTGTGTACAAGCAAATTTGAGGACCAGCATAGTAAGAACTTGCCAGGCTCAGGGAAGAGTGGCTGAACAGTGCTCCAGGCTCAGGAGGGGCCCACATCTGCCCTTTCAATGCCTTATCATTCTCCTGTGTCTTCTGGTTTTCAACGTGTTTTTTGTTTCGTTTTTAAGTTTTTAACCTAAGAAGCTCTCGTGCAAGGTCTTGGAGACTAACTGAGGCCTGCCATGGTGTCCTGTCTGGTTTGTGTCATTTTGTTGTTGTTTTGTTTTTGTTTACAGTTCTCTGAGTCTTAGTACATGCAAAGATTCATTGGGTCACCAATCCAATCAGAATACACAATTCCGTCAAAAAACTCCTTCATGCTCTTCTTTTATAGTACCAACATTTCCCCACCCCAAACCCTGATCTCTTCTTCATCATGATAGTTTTATAATGTCCAGACTGTCATATAAATGGAATTAGGCAATATGTAGCCTTTTGAGAATAATGCCTTTGAGACTCATCCGTGTGTATCAATAGCTCACTCATTTTATTACAGAGTAGCATTTTTACTGGATATACAATAGTGTGTTTATGCATTCACCTGCTGAAAGATATCTGGGTTGTTTCCCCTCTTTGGTGATTGTGAACGGTGCTGCTGGAAACCTTTGTGTACATGCTTATGTGTGAAGACTTCATGCCTCTTGGGTAAACACCCAGGAATGGTTTGCTGGGTCATATGGTAAAGTGTATGTTTAACTTAATTAAAACTGCCAAACTTTTCCAGAATAGCTGATTTATTTTCCAGAATGACTGATTTATTTTGAGTTAACTTTTGTGTAAATTGTGAGGCTTAGTTCAAGACCTTTTTTTTTTTTTTGGTATATGAATGCCTAGTTGTTCCTACACCAGTTATTGAAAAGACTATCCTCTCTCCATTGAATTGCTTTTGCACCATTAAAATCAATTGACCATATTTGTGTGGGTCTATTTCTGGACTCTACACTGTTCCACTGATCTGTCTCTTCACCAGTATCATGTTATCTTGATTAATATAGCTCTATAGTAAGTCTTAAAATTGGATAAAGTGATTGTTTCAACTTTTTCAAAATTGCTTTAGCTGTTCTAATTCCTTTGCCTTTCCAAATACATTTTAGAAACAACTTGTCTATATTAAAAAAAAATCCTCCTGGAATTTTGATCAGATTTGCCTTAAATCTGTAGATCAGTTTGGGGAGAATTGACATCAGTACTATGCTAAGTTTTCCAATCTGTGAACACAGTTTTTTCTTCCATTTATTTAGGTCTTTGATTTCCTGTATCAATGTTTTGTACAGATTCTTCACAAGTTATGTTAGCTTTATAACTTATTTTTTTGGAGCTATTTTAAATAGCATTGTTTTTAAATTTTGTTTTCCAACTCTACATTGTTAATATAGAGAAATACAATTGATTTTTGTGTGTTGTCCTTGTATTCTGCTACCTTGATAAACTTAATTTTTGGTTCTAGAAATTGTTTTGTATATTAATTGGGGATTTCTGCATAGGCAATCTGATTGACTGTGAATAGGTTAGTTTTATTTATTTCTTTCCAATCCATGTGCTTTAATTTCTTTTTCTTGCTCTATTGCACTGGCTATGACTTCTAATAAGATGTGTAATAGGAATGGTGAGAGTGGATATCTTTGCCTTTTCCTGATCTTAGGGGGAAAGCTTTCAGTCTTTCAATATTAAGTATAATGTTAGACATAGTGTTTTTTGTGTGGATACCTTTTATCAAGTTGAGGAAGTCCTCTTTTATTCTTAGTTTGCTGAAAGTTTTTATCATGAATCTACACTGAATTTTGTCAGATGATTTTTCTGCATCTATTGATGCAGATTTTCTTCTTTAGACTGTTAATAGTGTATTACATTGTGTCATTTAAAAATATTGAATTAGTCTTGCATTTCTGAGATAGCTCTCAATGCTCACGGTTTATTCTTTTTATGTATTGCTAGATTCAATTTGCTAATATTTAATATTTTCTTAAAGATTTTTGTGTCTATGTTCATGAGGAATACTGATCTGCAGTTTTCTGTTTTTGTACTGTCTTTGGTTTGGGTAGTAGGGTAATGCTGGCCTCATAAAATGAGGAGGGAGTATAACCTTCTCTATTTTTCTGAAAGAGATTGTGTAGAATTGGTTTTATTTCTTCTTTAAATGTTTGGTAGAGTTTTCCAGTAAGATTTTCTAGGACTGAAAATTTTTTTTGGAAAGATTTTAACTATACATTAAGTTTATTTAGTACTTATAGTACTGTTCAGGTTATTGATTTCATCTTGTGTGAATTTTGGTATTTGTATTTTTCACTGAAAAATGTCAGTCTGTGTTGTCTAAGCTGCTGTATTTGTGTGTGTAGAGTTGTTCATTGTATTCCCTTATTTTCCTTTTAATGTCTGTGGAGTATGTAGTGATGTCTCCTCTTACATTCCTGACATTGGTAATTTGTGTCTTCTCTCTTTTCTTTGTTAATCTTTGAAAAGGTTTATTAACTTTGTTGATCTTTTCAAAGAACCTATTTTGGTTCCTTCTATTTTATCTAATGTATTATGTTTTCAATTTCTTTGATTTCTGACCTTATCTTTATTATTTCCTGCCTTCTGCTTTGGGTTTAATATGCTCTTTAGGTTTAATATGCTCTTCTTTTTGTAGTTTCTTAAAATGGAAGCTTAGATTATTGCTTTGAATTCTTTCCTCTTTCCCAATACAGGCATACCTCAGAGATATTGTGGGTTCAGTTCCAGACCCCCACAATAAAGCAAATATTCTAATAAAGTGAGTCACACACATTTTTTGTTTACCAGTGCATATAAAAGTTATATTTACATCATACTGTAGGCTATTAAGTGTGCAATAGCATTATGTCTAAAAAAAAAAACAATGTACATATCTTAATTAAAAAATAATTTATTGCTAAAAAATGCTAACCATCATCTGAGCCTTCGGTGAATCATAATCTTTTTGCTAGTGGGGAGTTTTGGCTTGATGCTGGTGGCTGATCATGGTGGTGGTTGCTGAAGGTGGAGTGGCTGTGGCAATTTCTTAAAATAAAACAACAATGAAGTTTGCCACATCGATTGACTCTTCCTTTCATGAACGATATCTCTGTAGCATGGGATGGTGTTTGATAGCATTTTACCCACAGTAGAACTTCTTTCAAAACTGGAGTCAATCCTCTCAAACCCTGCCACTGCTTTATCACTAAGTTTATGTAATATTCTAAATCCTTTGTTGTCATTTCAACAGTCTCCACAGCATCTTCACCAGGAGTAGATTCCTTCTCAAGAAACCACTTTCTTTGCTTATCATGGCACCTAAACAATTACAACAGTAACATCAAGGATCACTAATCACAGATCACCATAGCAAATACAATAATAATGAAAAAGTTTGAAATGTTGCAAGAATCACCAAAATATGAGACAGAGACATGAAGTGAGCAAATGCTGTTGGAAACATGATGCCAATAGACTTGCTTAATGCAGGGTTGCCACAACCCTTCAATTTTTAAAAAAATAACAATATCTGCAAAGCACAATAAAGCAAAATGCAATAAAACAAGGTATGCATGTGTCAGTATTTCAATGCTACAGTTTCCCTCTAAGCACTGCTTCATGTGCATCTCATAAATTGTAAAATGTTGTATTTTCATTTTCGTTTACTTCAAATATTTTCCTGATTTTCCTTTAGCCTTTGTCTTTGACCTAGGGATTACTTATGAGTGTGTTTTCAAGTGTTTGGAGATTTTCTTGTTATTTTTCTCTGATTTCTAGCTTAATTCCATCATGGTCAGAAAATCTACTTTTTACAATTCAATAATTTAAAATTTTTAAAGATTTGTTTTATGATCAAGATGTGGTCTTTCTTGGGGAATGTTCCACATGCACTTGATAATAAAGTGTATTCTGCAGTTGTTGTGTCAAGTGTTCTATAAATGTCAATAAGATCTAGTAGGTGGATGGGGTTGTTTACATCCTATAGTTCTTCTATATCCTTGCTGGTTTTCTGTCTACTATTTTCTATCTACTAATTCTATCTATTACTGAGAAAGTTGTGTTGGAATCTCTATGATTATGAATTTGTTCATTTCTCATTTCAGTTCCTCCAGGTTTTGTTTTGTATATTTGAATTTCTGTTTTTAGATGCACACACATTTAAGATTGTTATATTTTCTTGGCAAATTGAACCTTTTATTATTATGTAATGTCCCCCTTTATCCATGGAAATTTTCTTTGCTCTGATGTCTCCTTTGTCTGATATTAGTATGGCTGCTCATTTGATTATGTGTTTGCATGATACATTTTTCCATCTGTTTATCTTTAATCTATTTATATCATTGTGTTTGAAGTGAGTTTCTTATAGACAGCATATAATTGCTTTACGTGTTTTTTAAAAAAATTCATTCTGACGGTCTATCCTTTGACTGATTTGTTCAGGGCATTTACACTTAATGCATTTGTTGATATGTTTCTATTTAGGTCTTCCATTTTCTTATTTGTTTTTTGTTTCTCTCCTCTGTTTTTTGTTTCTCTATTTTCTCTTTGCTGCCTTCTTTTGGCAGGAAAATATGCTTATCTGAACATATTTTAGCATTACTTTTGGATTTATGTATGTGATTTTGACAATAATTCTTTGATTATTTTTTTACAATGGTTGCCTTGGAGATAACAATATGCATACTTATTTTTTTTACAGTGTACTGAGTATCAATATTTTACCATTTCAAGTGAATGTATAAATCTTACCACCATTTAGTTCCCTTTACTCTCTCCAATTTATATTATAGTTGTCTTATGTTATATCTAGATACATCAAAAACCCCACCAGACTGTGTTATATTTTTTTCTTTTTAGCCATCAAACATGTGTTAGAGAACTCAAGAGGAAAATAGGAAAATAGTCTATTATTTATAAACTTGATTGCTTTCAAGATTTTGTCTTTGTTCCTAATTTTTAGAAATTTGACTGTGATGTGTCTGAACATTGGTTTCTTTAGGTTTATCTGTTTGAGGATTGCTGAACTTCTTGGATCTATAGATTTTTGACTTTCATCAAATTTGGGAAGTTTTCAGCTATTATTTCTTCAAATATTTTTCTTTCTCCTCTCGTTCTGGGACTCTGACACAAATATTAGACCTTTTGTTTTTGCTCTACAGCTCCCTGAGGCTCTGTTTATTTTTAAAAATCTTATTTCTTTGTATATTTCTGATTGGATAATTTCTATTGCTGTATCTTCAAGTTCACTGACTCCTCTATCGTCTCCATTCTGCTGTTGAGCTGATCCAATGACTTTAAAAAAAAAATTTATTGTATATTTCAGCTTAACATTTCTGTTTGGTTTTCCTTTATCTCCTCTATTTCTTTGTTGAGATTTTTTTATTTTCTCATTTTTTTTAGAGTATTCACAATTGCTTGTTGGAACATTATTTTTTGGCTGAGGAAGATTAGCCCTGAGCTAACAGCTGTGTCATTCTTCCTCTATTTTTTGTGTGGGTTGCCACCACAGCATGGTCGCCAACAAGTGGTGTAGGTCTGCCTCTGGGAACCGAACCCCAGCCACCAAAGCAGAGCACGCCGAGCTTAACCACCAGGCCATAGGGCCAGCCCCAGAACATTTTTAAAATAGTTGTTTTAAAGCCTTTGCCAGAAAATTCTAACATCTGTTATCTTGGAATTGATGTCTGTTGATTATCTTTTCCCATGTGAGTTGAGATTTTGCTGGTTCTTTTTATTCTGAGCATGTTTTGATTTTATCTTGGACATTTTGAATATTATGTTATGAGAGTCTTGGTCTTGTTTACATCCTATAGAGGATGTATGTTGATTTTTTGTTACACAAGATTACAGTTACAGCTACAAGTTCTAGCATGTTGCTGGTGGGCTGTTTCCAATGTTAGTTCAGTTTTCAAAGCATATGCAGTGCTCTTCTGACCTGTCCGATGTGTGTGCTACCCAGTGGCTAGTCTGGAACCTGGATAGTAATTTGTCTTTAAGTACTGTTCTCAGTTTTTTTGTGTGTGTGTGAGGAAGACTAGCCCTGAGCTAACATCTGTGCCCATCTTCCTCTACTTTATATGGGACACCAAGCATGGCTTGACAAGTGGTGTCTTGGTCTGCGCCTGGGATTCAAA
Source organism: Tapirus indicus (assembly GCA_031878705.1). Taxonomy (NCBI): domain Eukaryota; kingdom Metazoa; phylum Chordata; class Mammalia; order Perissodactyla; family Tapiridae; genus Tapirus; species Tapirus indicus. The sequence continues at coordinate 82,979,907 of CM062921.1, forward strand.
CCTGTGAACCGCAGGCCGCCGAAGGGGAGTGTGCGAACTTAACTGCTACACCACCAGGCCGGCCCCTGTTCTGTTTTTTTATATCCTGATTAGGAAACTATCCATGCATGAGCAGCTCAGGGTTGAGCCCAGGAGTTCAAAAACAACTTGATGGGGCTACTTTCCCCAGTTCCTCCCTCTCTGTGATATTCCCAGTGCTTTCCTGTTCTTGGGGTCTCCCCTTTGATGGTCCCTCAGACAAATAACTGTGGCTTTTGTGATCTTGACCTGCTGCACACTTTTGTGGCTGCACCTGGTCACAGCAAAGTGGTGAGAGGAACAGAGGATAAAAACTTGGTAAACTCAAAGACAGTTTGGTGGTACTTCAAATTCTTGTCCTCTTCCCTTATCTGCCTTCCACTATGTACTCCTCAGATCCCTCCAATAGCTGCTCCATGCATTTTGTCTAGGTTTTATGGCCACATTCAAGGGGAGAAACATGGTGGGGTGTGATTACTCCATCATGCCCTGTCAGTGCTTCTCAACCAGATGTGCACTTTTAAAGCAGCTGCAGAATGTTTCTTCCCTTGCATAGTTTTTACAGAGCACTCTAAGTGGAGTTCACAACCCTTTCGTGCCCCTGAGGCTGGAGACCCTTGAACAGTGTAGCCAGGGTGGGGAAGTCCCTGGAAACTGAGACAGAGCCAACAGATGGGGGGCAGAGGGTCCAGTTGCTCATTAGTTGGGGACTGCTCTGCTAGCTGGATGCTCTTAGGATACTTGGTCTACTCAGAAACAACATACAGAATAGCTGATAGATGGAAAATCAAAGAATTGGCTCACGATACCATATTGAGACCACTTTGTCCTGGATGATGTCTCTGTGTTGAGTTGTTACTCATGAAGCTTCAGTTTTCTATGGGTGCAGCATTGTTTTCTATGGGTGTAGGATTCTACTTCTGGAAAAATCACTTTATAACATAAAAATCTCCAAGTCTAAGATGACAATAAATGAATATGAAACACAAATATGTGCCTTTGAAAACATCTATAGGAAGTTTGTTAAAACAAACAGGGTCTATGAAGGTTAATTTTACATTTGTATCTGTTTCAGCCTGGTCTGGGCTGGCAGAAATGTTTAAAACTATAAGCCCAATGGCATTTAGACTGAAGATACCATTTTCTCTTCTTAATAAATCTCACAGATTAGGTGCTTTTTATTGCTCCAAGAATCTTTAAACTGCATTAAAAAGTAGAGGATTCTTGTCCATAGAAGCCTCTCTCTTTAAAATTACAGGCCATGTCTCCTAATCTTGCCTGGGTAGCTGGAGATAAGGTTCCAGCCTTGGTTCCTAGACCATCAGGTGACCATCAGTGTGACCCCAGCATTCTGTCCACTGTCACAATTGCACAGTCGCGAGCACCCGACAGTTCACCAGTAAATGAAGTCCATGCCTGGTGCTCTGGCCAGGACGGACCTCTATTTCTCCATACTAGGGCCTCCTAGTATGTTTTGGGTTCGGTCGGTTTTATGGTTACATAGAGGAGGGCAGCTGGGCCTCTGTGTGGTCTTCAGCCTCTGATTCCAGGGGTGCGATTCCAGGGTGGGGATGTTGGGTGGAGACAGTGCAATTATTGGCAGTTATTGGAGTTGATTTCAAGCAACTCCAATCCTGAGTCAGCCTTCCCTCCTGGAAGCCACCTGCCTTACCTCTGCCTGCTCACAGGCGCCCCCTCTGTGCTATCCTTATGGCTGCCCCTGCAGGCCAGCCTACCCGGTTGTGGGTCACTACATAGATCTGCAAGCCCAGGTGGAGGGTCTGTTTCTTGTCTGGAAGAGTTATTTGGGGGCATTGGGCTGAGCCCCTTTCTAGGTTTGGTTTGCTCATTTTTCTTTCTTGTTATTTGTTATGTTTGAAAAATTGAAACAGCTTGCAGCCCCTGGCCCAGGGCATGTTTGATTAGCTGGTTCACCATGGAGGATGGCTCAGCAGGGCTGGAGTCCAATGAGGTTAAAACATGTGGTGTCCATCTCTGTGGCAAGGGCAACTGCTCTGTATTTAAATTGGTCTCTTGATGGGGCAGCTGCTTGACAGAGCTTGGAGCACTTCTGTGGGCGGGCTGTCATGCAAGGAGACATCATCTCCAACAATGGAAAGGGTGCTTGCCTTTGACTTTCAAAGTCTCGTTACTCTCTAAGTCACAATTCCATCATCTATAAAATGGGTAGGTAACATAATTTATTTTATAGTTTTGTCATGAGGATTAAGTAAGGCAATGCATGTAAAAGCAATTAGCCATTAGTACTGCCATGGAGTAAGTACTAAGTGAATCTAAATGATGCTTTTCTTCCATTACTTACTAGTTGTGGGTCCTGGGTGTGGTACCTAATTTCTCTGAACCTTTTCCTCAGGTGTAAAGTGAGAACAGTAATATCTTCTTTGTAGACTTGTGGGAAGATTAAATGCGACACAAATCTACATGTCCTGGGACCAGTGGGTTTCCAATATTAATTGCCTCCCAACCCTCCTTGATTAATACACATGTCTATGCTTCAGAAACATTTGCTAATATATAAAAAAAGGTGACCCTTGTACAGAGAATAGCCCAAGTGAGGTAGTGTCCTGGGATTAACCACACCATCGACCAGAGAATTAGACACCTCAGCTCTAGAACTGAGTCCCTTCCTCCCTGTGCATCTGTCAACTACTATCCTACTGTCCTTGCTTACTTCAGTCAAAGCCGTCCCTGAACCCGCACAACCTCACTGCCGTCCCCTCCCACACCCTTCCTCTCTCCCGATGCAACTGCCACCCTGGGGCCAGAAAACACCATGACCTCCTTCTTCTCTTCCCTTCCCCTCCTTACCTTACTCACACCTGGCTGTCCTCTGGGGACAGCCTGTCAAGTTGAAGGTCTCATTCCCCTCACGTTCCATGTTCCCCAGGAGGTATCCTCCTTATTTCATATCACCACCTGCAAACCATTTCCTTTCCTTCTTCCTCCAACACCCTAGCTCTTTTCTAGGTCATGCCATTTGCCTCTACCACCCTCTCCCTGTCCTCAAGGTCAATTCACTCCTCTTTCCTACTGCTCACTGACTACTCTGGCTCTTTTCCATCCCAGATCTGGCTCATTCCTCATGACTTTCGTGTCTTGGCCTTTCATTTCCTTAATCTCTTCATCTCCAGTTACATGTCCCCACTAACTTCAGCCTTCCACTCTCATGGAATGCCCACCAGCGATAACTATATCATCTCTGAAATTGCAAACACAATATACCGTCCTCCAACCATCCTCAGTTCTTTCCCTGAAATATTCTTCCACCTTAGTGACTTCCAACCCCACAGGTTTTCACAAAACCCTTGTCTTCATGTCTTCCGAGTTAAGCTTCAAAATATTGTTCCATAATAACCCCTCCCTTGCCTGCCCAGTTTCCTGGATCCCTTTCCTTTGAGATATTCACCAGGCAAAACTCCAGCAGTGCTGAACCTGGCCACCACCTTTGCACCTGCACCAGAGCATGGAGTGTTGCTGTAGAGAATCAGAAAGCCAGGTGGCTGGGTTTACTTTGCAGTGTTGGTCACAAATCTCCCCAGGTTTTGCTCTACCTCCCTAAACCCCTATTTCATTCTTTGTCTTCTGCCCTCAAACCTCCATCGTCTTCCCTTCCTGTTTTCAGCCTTCAGAGGGGAGACCCCTCATCTCCCATCTCCAATGTTGTAACTCCACCTGCATTTGCACCCTTTGTCCCACAACCCCCACCTGTTGCTCCAGAGAAAGTGGATGTCCCTCCTCCTTGCAAAGCCCCTTCCTCCCCTGGAGGATCCCCTCCCCTGGATCCATCCCCTTTCCCCTCCAGGATTCGCCTTTCCTCCTTTCCCGTCTCTGTCCTGTATTATCAATTTCCCCCTCTCCACTTGTTCATTGCTGCTCTGTCTACAAACTTGTTTTAGAATCTTCTAAGAAAAAAAAACCTACAAATTTTTCCACCCTCCCCTTCAGCTACTGCCCTGTTTCTCTCATCCCATTTCTTCTGCTTTTGTCCACTTTTCAGCTAGCACAGTGTGGCTACTGCTGTCACTCTCCCTCCCCTGAAATGACCTTTGTCAAGGCCAACCATTCCAGCACTCATCTCCCCTCCTTGCCTTCTCTGGAACATTTGACAAGGTTGACACGTTCTCTTCTCTGATCTTCTGTGATTTTATCATTAGCTCACAATCCTCCTGTTTCGCAGGCCCTTCTTCTCAACCACTCACAGGCTGCCCCTCTCCTGCTCAAACTCAACTGTTGGCCATCCCTGAGGGGCAGCTCTGCACTGCTTCTCTTTTCTCTGTACAGCAGTCCCCCTCATCCGTGGTATTGCTTTCCACAGTTTCAGTTACTCGTGGCCAACTGCAGTCTGAAAATATTAAATGAAAAATTCCAGAAATAAACAATTCTTATGCTTTAAATTGCACGCTGTTCTGAGCAGTGTGATGAAACCTCACACCATCCCGCTCAGTCCCGCCCAGGTCATGAATCATCCGTTTGTCCAGAGTATCGATGCTGTATACACCACCCACCCTTAGTCACTTAGTAGCTGTCTGGGTTATCAGATGGACTGTTGCAGTGTCGCAGTGCTTGTGTTCAAGTAACCCTTATTTTACTTAATAATGGCCCCAAAGTGCAAGAGAAGTGATGCTGGCATTTTGGATGTGCCAAAGAGAAGCTGTAAAGTGCTTCCTTTAAGTGAAAAGGTGAAAGTTCTTGACTTAATAAGGAAAGAAAAACAATTGTATGCTGAGGTTGCTAAGATCTACGGTAACTTTTATTACAGTATATTGCTATAATTGTTCTATTTTATTATTACTTATTGTTAACTCTTACTGTGCCTAATGTATAAATTAAACTTTATCGTAGGTATGTGTATATAAGAACAAACAGTATATACAGGCTTCAGTACTATATGCAGTTTCAGGCATCCACTGGGGGTCTTGGAATGCATCCCCCGTGGATAAGGGGGAACACTGTACCCCTCGCTTGGTGATCTCCTCCACACCAATTGCTTTCAGTATTTACACGTTAAACTACTCTGAGTATTAGTCTCCAGCCCAGACTTGCCCTCTGAGCCTCGACATCTGCCTGCATGTTGCCCGGGCACCTTGGCCTTAACAGACCCTGAAGAGCATTCTCCAGCCTGTTCCTCCCCGTTTTCCCACCTCACCAAATGGCTCTACAGCCATCCACATGCTGGAGCCCCAAACAAAATCATCCCTGACCCCCCTACCCCTCACACTCCCCATTCTATCCAAGCGACCCACCAACATCATAAAGAGCTAGATCCAGCCAGAGGTAAACCAGGGGCCTCACCTCATCGGCAGGTGATCAGATACCTGAGACAACACAGGCCCTGTCTCTGTACTTGCCCCTGCCCCCGTGGGCTAGAGGGGTGGGGGTCTGAGGAGTAGGGAGGGATATGAAGGGAATCTCATAGGAGATCATGCTTCCTCCCTCAGGAGAAAGATTAGCCATGCCTTGGGGGACAGTGAAGGAAAGCATTAAATGGGGTGAAATGAACTTGGACTTTTTAATAATTAAAAGTGACTTAAAGTTTGGGGTATCATTCCGGATCCAAGGAGAATGACTGAAGGAAAAGAAACTTGCTGTATTTTGAGTTTTGATTATTCAGTAAACCAATGACAATAAATGTGACCACATTACCTCCCGTTTAAGACTTTTCAAAGGTTTTCCGTTAAACTTAAAATAAAACCCTGACTCCTCACAGGGGCCTCTCTGCACAGTCTACCGCCCACCTCTCCACTCATACAGGGCCTTCTCTTTACTGCCTTCTGTAGTTCAGTCCCTCACTCTTTTTTCCTTTCCTCAGCACTCAACTCCTTCTAGCCCCAGGGCCTTTGCATATGATTTTCTGGTTTCCTGGAAGGGTTTTGGCTGTTTCCTTCTCTTCTTTCTTAACAGCACCTTAGTAGAAAGTCCATCATCTCCCATGGTTGGTTTTTTTATGTCTCTATCTTAGCACCTATCACTTTATTATCTATTGGGATACTTGTTTTGCTGTCTCCTTTTAGTGAGTCTTGTGAGGGGAGATAATCCCTGCCTTGATTACAGTTGTTCCTCCTGAGCCTAACATAGTCTCTGACATGGGTTAGGCCACTAGGAAATGTCTGTTGGGTGAAAGAATAAATTCATTTTGCTTATTGACCTACTGATGCCACTGTGAATGGCTATTTCTCCTTGGGTTTAGGCACCAAGTGGCAAGATATTTTGATTTCTCTGCTGAGCAGAGGTCAGGTGGGCTGTGAAGGTAGTGAAGCCAAGTTTCAGCGCCCTTTTTGAACTTGCATGGGTTCCTTCTAGGGCAATGTGAGCAACAAGCACATGTGTTTTTGAGAATTTTTCAAAAGTAAAATTAAAATATCTTTTTCCTTTCTGTAGAGCACCTCTGTATTAATCACGCTTCTTATTTTCCATATTTTATGATGCTTTGGCATCTTGGAGACCTGCTGACCAGGGAGAGACTGTCGCTGCCAGGGCTAGCTAATTCTGAGGGAGCAAATAATGCCCCTGTAAGTGTGCCTTTGATATGCAGACCCACCAGTCCAGAGCCACACCCCACCACCCCCTTTATGAACTCTCACAGGCCCTGATCACCCCAGGGCCAGACAACTCAGGACAGCCCCTCCACTCTGGAGCCCACTGAAATTATTCACGCTGGCTAGTCCTTAACCTGCTCCCCCTGCCTCACCTGTCCCTTCCTGTGAAAACCACAGGAAATGCTCTTGTCCATGTTTTTCCCCTCACTTTCTTTCTGCCTGCTGACTGACCCTGATGCTTCCCCATGTGGCCCTGCCTGGTGGGCTGTGCCTCCTGTTTCTAGAAAGCTGTGAGTGTAACCAACTTCTTCCTCCATGAAGTCATGTCTGTGTCTGCATGTCTTACTGTAACTGATTGAAACAAATCCTGGGTACACATTAAAATAACCTCCCAAATTGTATAAACAGATAGTAGCCCTTGGTCAGAATGATTTTGGCCGTGGGGACACCACAGATATACCGCACCCCCCCATCCACTTGCATCCTGAGGACTAAAGGCAGCACCACTAGCCTGTGGCTCAGCCGCCCCTGGGGGTGGAACCCATAGCCAAGGCCCGTGGCCTCCTCAGCGCTCAAGCCGTCCATCCCCTGTGGACAGAGCGTGATCCTGAGCAGATCACAGCCGCTCTGCTTGGCACCTTCACCCATTTCTCCAGGCCCGGGGATCCAAGCGGGCCCGGCTGGGAGAGCAGACTTCCAGAAAGTGTGAAAACATCACTTCCTCTGCTTGCAAATGGTTCATTTGGTAATGGAGCCTCTGCCAATAGTTACAAAGCTTCCAGTCTGAGGAGCTTTAAAAAAAGCTTCCCTGTGCATTTCCTTCCTTCCTTCCTCTTTCCTTCCTTCCTTCCTTCCTCCCTTCCTTCCTCCCTCCCTCCCTTCCTTCCTTTTTATTTGTGCTGCATCTAGTGAACTTCTGCCAGACTCTGTGTTAAGGGCAGGGAACACAGTCAGATTAAGAATCCTCTGCCCTCCAACACCAAACAGTCAACTGATGACTGTGTCTTGATGTGGTACTGCTGCTGTGTAGGAAAGTACAGGGGGTTGGAAAAGCTGTGGGGGGGGTCACCCGAACCTGGCAGGAAGGTGGGAGCAAGTCAAAAGGGGAGGTGACACTTGAACTGAGTTTTGAAGAATGAGTGGGAATCAGGTGAATAATTGGGTGGGGGGACATGCCAGATCTTTATTCGTTTGTGTACAGTAGCTATCGACTGAGCCCCTATTAGTGCCAGTCTGTGTGTTAGGGGCAATGGATTCACTGGTGGACAAACTCGATGTTCTGCTTTCCTTCATGCAGCTTTCAGGTACAGGGAGGGTGGACATCAGGCAATAATAGCTCAGCCACACAAAACACTGCAAATTGTGATGTTTGTGAAGGAAAAGGTGAGGATGTGAAGATGTGGAACAGCATCTGAGTCTGATTCGGATGTGGGGCCTGGGAACCCCCTGAGGAAGGGTCGCTTACACTTGGATTTGAAGAGTGAGAATGCTTGAAACAGGCAGTGATGGAGGAAGAGCACACGGGACTCCAGGCGGAAGGAATGGAGGCCCAGAGGGAGAAAGGGCTGGGTGAGAGTGGAGCCAGGAAGGCTGAGGGGGGGAGGTGCGGCCAAGAGGCAGGGAGGTGAGGCTGAGAGGGAGGAGGTGAGGCTGAGAGAGAGGGAAGTGAGGCTGAGGGGGGGAGGTGAGGCTGAGGGAGGGAGGTGAGGCTGAGGGAGGGAGGTGAGGCTGAGGGGGTGAGGTGAGGCCGAGAAGGGGGAGGTGATGCTGAGAGGGAGGGAAGTGAGGCTGAGGGGGGGAGGTGAGGCTGAGGGACGGAGGTGAGGCTGAGGGGGTGAGGTGAGGCTGAGAAGGGGGAGGTGATGCTGAGAGGCAGGGAGGTGAGGCTGAGAGGGAGGAGGTGAGGCTGAGAGAGAGGGAGGTGAGGCTGAGGGGGGGAGGTAGGCTGAGAGGGAGGGAGGTGAGGCTGAGGGAGGGAGGTGAGGCTGAGGGGGTGAGGTGAGGCTGAGGGGGGGAGGTGATGCTTAGAGGGAGGGAAGTGAGGCTGAGGGGGGGAGGTGAGGCTGAGGGGGGGAGGTAGGCTGAGAGGGAGGGAAGTAAGGCTGAGGGAGGGAGGTGAGGCTGAGAGGGGGGGAAGTGAGGCTGGGAAGGGGGGCCTGATCCTCATAGACTGAGCCTTTAGAACGTGGGGACAGTCCCCATTCAGGGTAGGTTTTAGAAGGAACAGTCTGCAGCTGAGCTGGGGAGCTGGCAGGCTAGGGGCAACTCTGAGGCATGGGCACTGAGTGGCTGCCCTGGTGTCTGCTGGGGCAAGATGGGAGGAACCTGTTAGGGTGGGGCAGGGAGGCAGTTCAGACTCATTCTGGAGCTCAGGCTGACAGTCCTTACCTGGGAATCAGCACCGGTGGCTGGGATTGCGGCCATGCCCAGAAGGAGCTGCTCTGTCCCAGGATGTTGAATGGGGGTGTGGGCAGAATCCTGGCTCTGTTGGATGAACTGAGCAAACGGGGCCTGCTGTTCCTTTTCCCACTCACATGGAAGCTCTGAGAGATGGAGGATTTATTTGTGTTGTCCTTTGCTGTACCTTCAGTACCTAGAACAATTCTTTGGACTTAATTAGTGCTCAGCAAACACCTGTTGAGTAAGTGAGTATTGCACATATGTTAGACCTAGGTGCAGGTGCAGGCTCAGCTGACCAAGGGGCCAGGGCAAGATTCAGAAGGCCCCAGCAGCATCCCCGCCCGCTTCCTCACCTCTGTGGTTGGGTGCTCATGTGCCCTCGCCTGCTCAGACCTTTCCCTTCCCCCAGTGTGGCTGGCGGGCGGGGCATGTTGCAGCAGGATTTGGCGGTGATGCTGAACTTCTCCACGCTGCTGCATCTCCCTGGTGCTCTCCCCAGCTGGCCGCCCTGTCAGGCCTGTCTCTGCAGCTAATGTTGTTTCCCCAACAGAATGCACAGACAAACGCCTCAGACAACAACAATTATTATTTTTTTCTCTGGGACTGACTGCTTTGGTGCCCACCAAGGGGTCTCCCAGGGCATCTCATTTGGAAATATTCTGGGCTTGCTATCTGCAGGCGATTGCTTTTAAGACAAAGGCAGTCTGAGACAACTTCATTACCTCTTAGGATTTTCTCCATTCCATTTGGGCTGCCTCAGATATGGGAGTGTGACTTACCATGGGCTTCTTAGCAAACATTTATGTATCCACCCAATCTCTCTGTAAGTTCAAAAACACCTGGGAGGCAAACAACGCTTTTCTCCTGGTCATATTTAGTGTTTCCTAATTTTATTAAATGAATGATTTATTGAGCTCGGATGCCACGGACACTGTGCTGGGCATTTAGCCTCCGACATCTTGTTTTAATTCCACCACGTCCCCTTGAGGTGGGTATTATTATTTTTGTTCTCTTGGGGAGTAAATTAATGCTTTGAGAGGTGAAACCACTTGCTCAGAATGTGTCAGGATTTGTACCGAGAGACCAGACTCTTTTCCCCTTGTGAACCTGACAGTGGGGGACACAGGCCGCCGATGGCTGACTCTTCTACTCCTACCTCTCCCTGTGGGCCAAGCAGCCAGATCTGGGAGGTCAAGTGGGGTTGTGTCTGGAGATGGGACCTCCTCCCGGCACTGGTTTAGGTCCTGCAGATGGAAAGATGGAAGGAACAGGGGAACTCGCAGTGGGAGAGCACTAGGGAGACAGACACAGACAGCTGCTCAACTAGGGGGTGACGGGGGGTGCGCATTCCAGGGGCTCTGAGCAGCTGTCCTGGGTCCCCGGAAACGTTGGTTTTGTGCTGAGAGTGGCTCCTACAAGGAGGGCTGCCTGTGTGCTCAGTGTACGTGCAGTAAGCCTTTCCCCTGGCCTCTGAAGGCTGCAGTCGAGGTACACACACGGAGGCTACGTCTATGTTATCCATCGAATTCAGGCATTTTCCTCCGGGTTACAGTTGCAGGAGACTGAGGAAGGCAGCAGCTTAGTGTTACTCTTTGCATCAGGAAATGGAGTTATATAGTGGACAGTGTCCTGCTCTTTGCATCAGAAAGCCCTGGGTTCAGACAGGAACTTTGCTACTTGTTGGGGACCTTGGGCAAGTCCATGAAACCTCTCTGAGTCTCACTGGTCTCACGTGCAGCTTGGGATAGAACTGTCTGCTGCTATCATGAGGATTAAGTGGTGTAGACAAGTGGTTCTCAACTCGAGATGATTTTTGTCCCTTAGGGGATATTTGGCAATGTTCAGGGATATACTTGGTTGTCACAACTGGGGATGGAATGCTATGGCATCTAGTGGGTAGAGCCTGGGGATGCTGCTAAATGTTCTACACTGCAGAGGTCAGCCCTCCACCACAAAGAATTATCCGGCCCAAAATGTCAGTAGTGCTAAGGATGAGAAACCCTGGTGTCAATGATTAAGCTTCACCTGGTGCTTAGCACCCAGGAGGGTGTTAATCATGGTGAATTGCATTAGATTCAGAGTGTGAAGAGTGGGACTCCTGCCAGGCACTCTGATCTCCATGGCTGGCCTCTGGGACCTAGGGCGGGAGGCTGTGAGTGGGGGGTATTCATTGTTGGGGAGCACGAGGGGTCCTGAGTCTGCCGCTGATGGAGGGTGCTTCACTTCCCCTTTGGGGCCTTGTTCTCCCTGCCTGTAATGTGACATGTCTGACAGCTTCTGAGGGCTGTCTGGCTCTGGTGCTTCTTCCCAGGGGCTGGCACATGTTGGGTTCTGGCCAGGACCAGAGCTTTTCACAGGGGTCCTGCCCACCCCTTCCAGCTCCAGGTCCAGGCATGTCCCACCTGCCTGCAGCTGCTGGGAGGGCTCTCCTCCCCAGGACCCTCAGCAGGGGGCTTTGTTGTGGCATGAGCAGCTTGTGTCTTGGCCTCAGGCAGCCAGGTGGTAGATGGATATGGACCTCACCAGATTTGGGCTTGAAGGAGACCCTCAGGCTTAGACTGGGTGTGGTGAGTCCATAGGAAGGAGGGGAACTCTTGCGTCTCTTCCTTGTTCCACGCTGACTGGTCCCAGGTCTTTTCTGAGGCCACTGGGCTGGGGAGCCAGGGTCAAAGGGCATCTGTTAGGAGCCTTGGGAGAGACTCACTGGCAACAAGCACAGAGGGAGATTAGCAGGGTGGAGAGGAAGCCAGGGAGACGTGCTAGGGTCAGGGAGAGGTGTGGTCAGGGAGAGGTGATGAGGCCCCTGAAAGCTCATGGAGTGGGGTGGAGAGGTGGGCTGGATTCGGACAACTTACCTGAATCCGATGGCTGGGGTGTGGAGGTTGGTGGGGTGTGAAGGAGAAAGGCTGACACCCAGGTGTCTAGAGGAGATGGGAGAGGGGAGGAGAAGGAGCGGGTGTGAGGAGGAGCTGCTGAGAGTGAGGGGTCCGGGGGCATGGGAGAGAATGATATTGTTCAGTGAAGGATGAAGAGAAGGAGCCCTCTTCTCCTGGCAGTCCCCAAGCCCATGGCCCTAGTGACAAGTCTTGGTTCTTCCCTCCTTGATGGACATGTGCCAAGGGAAGGTCCTTGAGCAATGGAGCATGGCCTTGAAGAGCAGCTGGACATTGCCCTGGAGACTCCATGGGACCTCCCTTAGCCCGTCCACTTCCTTCTGATCATCCACAGGGTCCAGAGGCTCATTCTGGTCTGACGTCCCTGGATGTGACACACTGGCCCAAGGGAGGTTAGGCAACTAGGACTCCTGGGTCATCTCGGAAGGAGGTCCATTCTGTTCAAGTCTTCACATCTCCTTTCTGAGCCTCAGTTCTCTCTTCTTTAAAATGAGATTGTCATTTCTGCCCTGTCCATCTTACAGGGCTGCTGTGAAAATTAACTGGGTGACTCCTGAGGCACTGCACCACTGTGGACTCAGGAGTTACCGCAGAGCTGAGGGGCCACTCGGAGTCAGGTCCGCTCAGAGCTGGGGCCCAGCTCAGTGGGACACAAAGCTCAGTCACCTGGTGAATTTGCCCATGTGCCCTTCTCCCGTCTTCCCCTTCCTGCCTTCTGCCTCTGGCTCCCCCAGTCTTCCTGATTGAACCGGGTCCTACTCCAAGCCCAGGGCTGATCAGCATGTGGGGGAGAGACTCCATTTCCTCACTTAGCCAACTCGACAGAGGTTGTGCAGTCTTTAAGTGAGGTGGTGGGCGCAGGAGAGGGGCTGCCCACCTGCTACCGTGGAGGCCTATGTTCATGTCATGGCCAGCATCTGCTCCTACTTGGGCAGCTCCCCCACATCTGGTGGCTGCCAGCTTCTGGAAATCTGTGTTGTTTTTAGGCTTCAAATTGGCCAATTCGATCGACAACAGAGGGCCTAAGGAGAAAATACCACATGTTTCTAAAGTGTTTTTTAGGGAGCCATGAAAGTGCCAGGTTGTCTTTTTTATGATGCTTTTTAAGGTCCTGATTTAAGAGATTCTTGTTTTCCTGTTTTCGCCTGTGGGTTGCTCTTGCTGAGGAACTTGGGGCTCCTCTGAAGGAGTCCCTTTTCCAGCTGCAACAGCCACTGCAGGGAGAAGTTCTCCCCAAATGGTAGAGACGATAGTGGAAATGGAAGAAAGTCCTGATAGAGCCAGGTGCTGTGCAAAGCTGTTTACAGATGTTAGTGCGTCCCTGCTAGGAGCCCAGCGGATGCTAGGGCTGTCCAGAGGCAGACACTGAGACTCCAAGAAGCCTCCGACTTGTCTTGAGTCACAACAGCTGCCATGGGCTGGGCTCACCAGGAGTCTCCTCCCCTCCTGCCAGCAACACCACCTGGGCCACCCTTAGCTCTTGCCTGACTGACCATGGCCACAGGAGTCCTCAGGGGTGGCCACGTTTCACCTTTGACCCCTAGAGACAATTTTCCATAGAGCACCCAGACTGACCCTCTTAAATATAGCTCAGTTCATTTTTGTTCAGAATGCTTCCAGTGGTTTCTGTTCTCAGTTAGAATAAGACCCAAAGTCATTTTCATCACTTCAAGGCTCTTATGGAAGGGCTGCTGCTCCCTCTGGCCTCATCTCCGGCTTCCATCCCCCGTGCTCACCTGGTGCCTCCTTTTTGGTCCTCAAACTTGCCCAGCAAACTCCCACTCAGGGCCTTTGCACTGGCTGCCCCTCTAATGGATCCCTCTTTTTTCAGGTAGCCTTAGGGTCTCTTCCTTACCTTGTTGGGACCTCTGCGGGATGCTGCCTCATCAGCGAGGCCGCCCCTGACTGCCCTTCCTAAAACAGCCCCCTCCCGCTCTCCTCTGGACCGTACCCTGCTTTAGTCAGTAGTGTTTGCCATGACCTGACGTCCCATTGTATGTTAGTTTGACGGTCGGTTGATTGTCTCTCTCCTGCCAGGCTGTGATCAAAGGGGCTGTGCTGTCTTGCCCTTGTTGTGTGCCCTGTGCTGGCAATGGTACCTGGCACACAATCCGCACTCAGTGCATTTTGTGAACAAAGGACTCATTGAACAAACGCCGGGATCAAAGGGGCAGTGGGGGTGGGAAACACAGAGAGTGACAGTAAAGGAAAGAGAAGGCCAGGTCTATTAGAAAAAGCTTCCAAAGGTGGACACTGGCCTGCCAGGGAGCTCGGGGCAAGAAGGCAGAGCTTGGAGGAGCTTTGGCACTATTTATCTGAAGGAGACTGACATGAAGCCCTTTGCCTAGGCTCCTAGTGGCTGCTGATCTCCCATATAAAGTGGGACAGGCAATGAGGCCCTTGTGAAGTTAGCAGCCAGGTGCTTCCAGATTCCCTTCCGCCAAGGCTGATAATCTGCGAGGGCTTTCCCCTGGAGTGACTGTGGCTCACATCCATTGCCTACACATTTCAAGGCATAAAATAGAACAAAACCAAGCGGGTCCTGCCTTCGCAGCTGCGTATCTGACTGAAGGTGTTGCTCCTAGAGGTGTGGGTTGTTCTCGCCAAGGTGTGGAGAGGCGTGTTATCACGGCCGGCCACTGGTTTTCATTTCTTCCAGGGTTGGACTGGAACGTGCTGCCCGTTGGTTGGTTCTTGCTTTTCTGTGCTCATGGGCGGCCATCGAATGGTGGGTCACTGAGCTTTATCCTCACACAGCACCTTGTTGCATTGCTTTCGTGGGAGCCAGTGGCCCCTCCACACTGGGGCTGCCTGAACTAGAGCTCTCCCCAGAGCAAGGAAGAGACAGGTGTCATTTCCTGGGTGCCCACAGTAGCCAGCCTCGAGCTAGGCATCTGTGATTTCCTGAGTCCTCACTGTGAAATGGGCTTCAATATTCCCTCACATTTACAGAGGAAGAAACGGGGGTTCAGAGAAGCCATGTGACTTGCCCAAGTCCCCGCCCCTGTAAGTAGCAGAAGCAGGATCTGATGCCTCATCTGGGCACTCCAGCTCCAGTGGCCAATTCATTACAATACATTCAGGAGGCAGATCTCCCTTTTGACCCCTCTTGGGGCACAGCCAGCACTCTTGGCTGTTTTCTTTATTCCTCTGTCAGCCTTTCACCCCATGACCTCTGGGTGGGAACATGAAGGTGTTTTCCGTGGAGGAGAAGGAGCAGGGAGATTTGTCTACCAGCCAGGAATTACCAGAGAGGAGCTGCAGAAGGAGGGAGTGGAGCTGTCCTGGGTGACCCCCAGCCTGGGTAGCCAGTGGAGCTTTGTGGTTGAGACGCCAGGATCAGGACTCAGACTGCATTAGCTGAGTGACCCTGGACAGTCATTTCTGGTCTCAGAAATTCAGTTTCCTCATCTAGTGTATGGAAATAAAAGTTGTCTTTGTTTCTAAAGCTCCTAGGTCTTATGCATTGTAAGGGGTTAATAAACCTTCACTAAAGAGAGAAAGTAATCCAGGATCACACATTGAAATGCATCACTGTCACACTTTGTCTTCACTTAACAAATATTGAGCACCCGCCATGTGCCGGGCACTGTTCTAGGTGCTGGGTCCACTGGTGAGCAGGATAGATTTGACACTCTCATCCCAGGGGCTGCAGTGTGGCATGGGAGACCCTGGGGAGAAGACATCTGAGCTGGGGTCTGACAGGTGAGAGAATTTTAATTGTTACTAGGTCTAGGTGAGTCCCAGGTGGCGGGAGGAGGAAGGGAGAGTGTTCCGGGACCTGGCACAGCATTTGGAAGGTAATGAAGATAGAGTGGCTTTGGTCTCTCCCCTGAGACTAGTGGGCAGCCATCAAAAGCTTTTAAACAGTGACTGCTATTATCAGATTTGTGTTTTGATTGAAAAATTCATTCTGGCTGCTGTGTGGAGCCTCGATGGTGGTAACAATTGTGGACAAGTGAAGACCAGCCAGGAGGCTTCTGAAGTTGTTTTCGCAACAGATGATGGTGCCTTGGCATAGGACAATGGATAGAACGGGAACCTGGCAGGAGGCCCGTTCTCTGCCTGGCCTCCTGGCCCCTTCCTGATTTCTGTGGACCAGTGTTTGTCACAGAGGATACCTGTGTTGTAGCCCTTGGTTATGGGTTGAAGTGTGTCCCCCTCAAAAAGATATGTTGGGGTCTTAACCCCAGTACCTCAGGATGTGACCTTATTTGGAAATAGAGTCTGTGTAGACGATCAAGTTAAGATAGGGTTATTAGGGTGGCCCCTAATCCTATATGACTAGTGTCCCTATAAAAAGGAGAAATTTGGACACAGAGACAGACACGCAGAAAGAAGACAATGTGAAGACACAAGGAGAAGACAGCCATCTACAAGCCAAGGAGAGAGGCCTGGAACAGATCTTTCCCTCACAGCTCTCTGAGGAAACCAACCCAGCTGACACCTTGATATTGGACATCTGGCCTCTAGAACTGGGAGAGCATCAATTTCTGTTAAGTCACCCCATCTATGGTACTTTGTTACCACAGTCATAGCAAATGAATATCCTCTTGTCTCTTCATACAGAAAACTTGGGGACCTCCAAAACATCAGCACACCTGGGTCCCACTCTTGGAGATGCAGATGCAGTGGTGGTAGGGGGCGCTTTCCAGGTGATGCTGATGAGCATCCCAGGCATAGGAAGGGTGGGCTACACAGCGCAAGTCTCATGGAGGCTTCCCCCTGTGCGTTTGTGCCCCTGGTCCTCAGCTCTATCCTTGGGGGAACCCAAACCACCAGAAAGCTCTGTACTTGGGCTTCATTATGCCCCCAGACTCCTTCTGAGTCCCCTACACAAGGTGACAGCTTTTGTCAAGGGTCCTACAAGAAACAAGTCATATGGAATTTGCCACAGTCTCTGCGGCTGACACTGTTACTGAGATAGGTGTATTGGAAAGAAGTTGGATATGGGAGTCAAAGAATGCCGCTCTATCGCTTGTTGGCTTTGTGAACTTGGCCAAGACACACTTTCTGAGTCCCGGTTTCTTTATCTGTGAGGTGGAACCATGTCCTTGCTCGGTCACCGTAAGGATGCAGAGAGGATGTGCATAAATAAGGCTACAATGTCCAGCTGGGCAGGTTGCATCCTGCACAGGGTGGCCGGAGAGTGAGTCAGGGCTGGACTTGGTCAGCACACTGTTCGGCAGCCCCTCCATGCTGGGTCATGTTCTTCTAAGCTCCTATGGGCTGGGGTGGCCCTGTACGTCAAGGGGCCCATAGTGTTCCCAGCATGGAGTGGATATTCAATGAGTGTTTGCTTTGTCCCTTGAAGAAATTTTCCATTACACAATTTGGAGGGATATCTTTCAGAATTTCGTGAACGTCTGCTTCCTCCTCCCTGGCAATGTGGTCCATGTCACTGAATGTATTTCCCTTTTTGCTCTTACTGCCAGGAGGGTCAAGGCTATTAATTCTTATGTTAGCACAATTGTATTGCCCTTTTCCCTTGTTCTAATTTATTATGCTTTATTTATGTTGTACCAGTTGATTATATATGTTCTTTGTGGCAAGCCATCTCAGTTCCTCTGGAGAAAATGTTTGTAAGTAAATGCAATATGTTTTTAGACTTTGGCTGGCACATCCTGTGGCTGTTCTGTGTCTGTTAGACTAGCAGACAGTCAGAGGCGAGTGGAGTCGCCCCAGTAGCTGCACTGTGTTGAGCTTGACCCCCAAGACTTTGAGGATATGTTCTTGATCATAGGGTGGATGGGCAAGCTGCTGCATGTGGGCAGTGGGTTTTTGCAGCGCAGATTGACCTGGTATTTCCGCAGGGGAATTGGGAGTTTGTGGTCTAATCTCAGGGAGTAAAGGAGACCACCTCACGGCATTGTGTCCTGAGGGGGCGGCCTTGAGTGTGAGTGTGCAAGAGGGAGAGCTTCTAGGCCCTCTGCAGGTGCGTGTGGGGCCTTGTTCCGATCTGCTTAGGTTGCTATCTACTTTATGTTGCTAGAAATACCCCACAGCTATTATTATTCCCTTACAGAGTTTTCTCTCCCCCAGAGTTGAAAACTCACTGCCCATGAGCTGACCCCCAGCTCAGAGATGTGTTTGTGTGGCCAGCACAGTGTGTTTTACCACACACATCAGAGTGCTTTTAGGCGGGGTGTCACCCTTGGGTCACACACAGGGCTCATCTCCCGTCGTGGGCTCGTGCCTGCCTGCTCCCCTCTCTCCTCACTGTGTCACCTGCTGGGACAGAGTCTGTGCCTCCAGCATCTGCATTTTGACCACAACAGGCCATAGGATGGAAGAGAAACATTTACTGAGCGGCTGCTTCATGCCAGTCGCTTTTCTAAGCATTTTTACAACTCTAATCTTCTTCAATGTCAACCCTATAATGTAGACATTGATCACATTTACAGTAGAGGAGGCTGACCTCCAAATCAAATGTGTAAGAAGAGCGTGTTCCAGGATTAAGCATCCCTACCTTCTACACAGGCTGCATGGGCTTTACCTCTGCCCCTGGGAGATGGGCTTTGTTGGGTAAAGATTATGCTGGAATCCATGGGCCAGTGCCTGCCGCTTAGCAACACATCCTCCTTAAGTGCCTTCAGTATGGGCCAGGAGGAGGAGAAGGGCTCCTTTGACGATTTCAGATCACTTATGCTCCCACAGTTCACAGATCAGTTTCCATTATGGTTGGAGCAAACCTATGCCAATGTGCTGTATTTTCCCTGCTCCTTGGCCACTCTGCATTTCTGTTTTTGCCTGTCATCTGGAGCTTTTGGAGACTGTCAGGCCTGAAGGCAGAAGTTTGCGAAGAGCGAGACAGAGATAAGGAGTTACAGGGTATGGCTGAGAAGCAGCTTTTGTTTCTCCTCAGGCTGCTATAGGGACACAGGGGGACAGGAGGGCTGTGTCTCCTGGGTATCAGCCTGGGATGCGAGCACCCCTCCAGTTGGTGCACGTACCTGCGAGGGCCTGGGACGGTAAGGGGGAGGGAGGCTGGCTGGGTGGGTCAGATTTTCTAAGACAAGGAGTCAGTAGCTTGCCCCCTTGGTGAGTTCTGGGAGGAGCCAGAATCTGGAACCTTCCTTCAGGGTCAGTGGGAGCTGGGAAGAGGGCTGCCCTTCTCTGCAGAGAGCCAGGCATGAGTTTGGTGAGCGATAGGTCAGCCTGCCTTCCCCCAGTCTGAAGGCATCTCCACTCCTTGGGGCAGTGGTTCCAAATCTTTTGACTGTGGACCATTCTAGTAATTGTGCTGTATTGATGGAGCACAGTCCCGAGCTGTGATTAACGTGGATTAAAGTGTTCAGCAGAACATGGC
This sequence comes from Tapirus indicus, assembly GCA_031878705.1. Taxonomy (NCBI): domain Eukaryota; kingdom Metazoa; phylum Chordata; class Mammalia; order Perissodactyla; family Tapiridae; genus Tapirus; species Tapirus indicus. The sequence continues at coordinate 82,999,085 of CM062921.1, forward strand.
CTTACAGTTAGATTAATTGCTGCAAGAAATGATCACAGTTTGATCTTTGGTCATTTTGTTTTTACTTGAAAACAGAACAAAAAACCAATAATCAAATTAGAGAAAATAAATGCTTTTAAGTTAATGAGAAAAAAGGAAGAGAATAGCACAAACATGTTTGGATTCTAAGAAGACAAGACACACAATACAGAGGCATTGGCATCTATTAGACAATGCTAAGTCGGTGGTAAGCTGGCCAAGTGAGCAGAGGCAAGGAGGGCCCTGAGTCTTTGGGGAGCTCTCTCAGGGTCTCCTGGCACTTGCACATATGGCACACCATTTCTAAATGATAGATTTTGGAATAATAATAAAGAAAAATCATAACTATGTTAATATGTTTCATGTAGGTAAAATATATTTTATAAGAAAAAAATTACTATCGTCTTTTTTTGGGAGCACAGATTAACCTAGTTTTTGGGAAAGATGGCCTATGAGGGAGGTTGGCCTTGAGCACTGATTTTCTTGATCACCTGTTGGGCCTACTTCTTCCTCGTGGACATTGGTTGAAGGACGGCTGCTTGGAGACCCACTGACCACAAGTCTGGACCAAGAAAAGTCAGTCCTGGAATTTTGGGTTCCAGCCTAGCCTACTACAAACTGGCCCAGCTCATCATCCACAGGGAGGCAAGTTGGCTTCCTCTGTTTGCAAATTCTAGGCTGACCCCCAAGCTGATCCCAATCACAAACTAGCCATCTGCTAGGTCTCATTGAGCATCTTATAGCTTTCTGACAATTTTGTTTCCCATATTACAGAGGACCTGGTGGGGACAATTACTACTGTGACCCTCATTACAGATAATATGGAGGAACCATTTGGTAAAGTAGAAGTGAGAGGAACCTTGTGACAGCTGCCCAGACGGCCTTTCAGTTTACCAAAGTCAGGAAGGGAAGGCCGGGCAAGCACATGCTCACCCTACACCTTGGTAAGGGGCATTTCAAAAGGCTCAAAGAAATCCCTGTGTTTTTGTCAAAGTAAGGGAAGATGACTCTTTGGGCTGTAGAGACTCTGAACTGAATGTGGGCAAATGATCTTAAATGCCCTTAGTCAAGACAGGGAAGTTCGGAATAGACCAATAGAGCCATATGCAGAGATTTTGCAGAAAATCATACTTAGGACATGGAAGCACAATGGGAGTGGGGATGCTGAAGGCAGCATATGCAGATTTATACAAGGACCTGGATAGAGTCCTGGTAGAGAAAATGGAGAAACACAGAATTTTAAGCAGGACAATTAGTTGCTGTGTAACTTTAATCACATGTACCCAGAGGTGATTGATTCCCTGATGGATGTCAATCAAAAGAGGGCTTCAGAGTTGGCCCTGACCCCTTCAACACGTCCACCATCCATGAAGAGTGGGGGACTGATGATTGAACATGCAAATTACAGCAAGTTAACAGGGACATCTATTTCATCAAGCCCCCCATGTAATATATGGGATCCTACTTACTGTAGTGCTCTCAGAATTTGTTTATTTACTTGATAGATGACGGTCCCAAATATCTCCAACTGGGACAATGTGTCAGAGATAACAAGATAAAATCTTACATGGAAAAATGGAAAGCCTTCCACCTGTGTTCAAAAGATCAATTGCAGTGTTGGTCTATAGTTAAAAACAATATAATACTTGACATTTATTGTGCTCTTGCTACTCATCAGGCATGATGCTGAGTGGTTTTCAGACATTATCCCATTTAGTCCTCATGGCAGCCCCATGAGGCAAGGTGATATTCTCTGTTTTACAAAAAAGACAAGACTGAGTCTTAGGCTTTAAGTAAATTTCCCTCGGTCGTGTGGTGTGGTAGACTAAATTATTATAGAGCAGGTAATTATTCCCTTCGCTAAATATCTATCGATGAGTTTATTTCCATGTGCCATTGATATTGGACCTGGCCATGAACTTGCTTTTGTCAATGACGTGCACAAAAGTGAGTGTGCAAGTTCTGAGCTTAGGCCTTCAGTGGCGAGGCATGTTTCCATCAGCCCCTCTACTTGTGACCACGATGAGAACGTGCCCCAGGTACTCACTGCCCTCCTGCCTGAGTCCAAGAATCAGACATGGAGTAGGACCATCCAGCTGACCCAGAGACCTCCCAGTGTGAGAAATATTTCGTCAATGTTGCATAACCACTGAGATTTTGTGATTGTCACTTAGCAACGCTGACTGATATATACCTCCAATTTACAGCCAAGCTGGGATTCAAACCTGGATAACCTGACCCCAGAGCCCAGGCTCTTTGGCATTCCACCATATTTCATTGAAAGAAATTGGGAAGAATAATCGAGGACACTTACTATATTCCGGGATGTAGTCTTTTGGCTAAATATAAAAAAGTCTATTCAACTTATAATTGTAGTTCAATCTTTATCAAAATCCCAATCAATCTTTTATTGGACTTTTACAAAATGATTAGAAAATTACGCTGGAAAGGGAAAGTTGGTTAATATAAAGATACTCAGAAAACAGGAAATAATGAGGGAGACCAGTATTAACAGATTTTAGAACATAAAAACCAATAATAATTAAATCAGAGAGATACTAGTGTAAAACAGATTTACAGCAACAACAAAGGCTGAAAGAGATCTTATTATGTACAATAACGTAATCAAATATAAAGGAGGAATCAAACACCATGGAGAAAGAAAGGGTTGTTTAATAAATAATGCTGGCAGAATTTATTAGTTATTTGGAAAAAAAGTAGCTACACACCTCATGATGAGCCAAAAATAAATAATAGTTCTATTAAGGAATTAAATATTTAAAAAATCATGGAAAACCAGCAAAAAATAGACCACAAGATTTTTTCAAATGATTTTCTAAATTTTAAAGTGGTAAAAAATATTATGAAGCTAAATAGACAAAAGTTGATAAAAATTAAAAACTTGTTTATAAAGACAACAAAGACAGAAATGATGGAGGGAAGAGTATTTGTTAACAAATATGACAAGAATGGAAATAGTTACCTTGCCTCATTTTAATTAGTGAGGCAAATATTAGAACCTCGTTTTAAAAATGGATAAGCGGCATTAGTGAACAATAGAAGAAATAAAGTTCAGTTCACCTCAAAAGATGTTTACCAAGCTCCTTCTCTGTGCCTGGCCCTGTGTTAGTTAAATACCAACATTTCAGAAACAAACATGGCAAAATGGAGAACTACTGGAGTAATCAAAGAATTGAAAAATAAAAATGAAATCCACGAAATCATCTTATACCTATTGTTTGCAATTAAAAGTTATAATAATGCCATCAAAGTTGTGATAAAACTGGTATCTTTATGTATTGTTGGTGGCCATGTCAATTAGGAAACCCTTTTGCAAAACATACCTAGAATCATACCTTTTGACCCAATAATCTCACTTCTAAGAATTTAGCCTAATAGTATAATTTAAATGAGTAATACATGAAGATGTAAGGATTTTATTGCAGTGCTATTTATTATACTGAAAAATTAGAAACAACCTAAATATTCAGTGCAGGGAATAGCTGAGTAAATTATGGGCGTAGCCACACAGTGGACTATTCTGCACCCAATGAAAATGATAATTATAAAGACTATGGGAGATATTTATGATATAACAGTATGTACATAAAAAAAGACTAGCAAAATTGTATCTGTGAGGTGATTATAAATACATCAAAATTAAATATGTAAGTGGACAGGGACTGGAGGGCCTGGGCGCTTGATGGCTTGTGGGATGGCAGGCCTGTGGGAAATTTTCCTCTTCCCAATTGCATTTGATTTTCATTAGGGTTCTTACATCTTGCAGTAACAAGTAATAATAATAACATTAAAAAAATTTAAAAGACGCCAGAGGACAGAATGAGGACGATGGGTCCTAGCTATGCATAAGGAAAAAGACACTGAGGAATTTTAGTTGACTGCAAGTTCACTATGAGCCATCAATATTTTGGGTCAGTAAAATATGCTCAGAAATCCTTGGCTGCTTCTATTGAGACAGAGCATGAGGCCCATGGGACATGGGGGACTAGACGTGATGTGTGCTGGGTGCTGGGGTAAACCCAGGCTGGAGTCCTGGGTTCAGTTTTTAAAAATAATTTATTTTATTTGGCATTATTTAATGTATTTTAATTTTATCTTTGATGATGTAATTTTTTAATAAAACCTTTTTAATCATGGTTTGGTAAAATGCATTAAAACATTAATTTTAAGTGTATAGCTTGGTTTATTTTTACATCTGTACACTCCTATACCACCCAGATGATATAGAACATAAGGGTATTTCAGAAGTTTCCTTTGTGCTCTAGTCCCAGACAATTCTCATCTATTCCTCACTTGAAGGTAACCACTGACTTTTATCACCATCAATTAGTTTTGCCTGAACTTCATATAAATGGAATCATACAGGATGTTCTCTTTTTATTTTTGGCTTCTGTCATGTAACATAATGTCTCTGAGATTTTCCCGTATTGTATGTCTGTTAGGGGCTTGTTGCTGTGTAGAGTTCCACTGTATGAATAAACCACAATTTATTTATTCCTTCTCTAGTTGATGGGCATTTGGGTTATTTTTAATTTTGTGGTAATATGAATAAATCTACTGTTAATGTTCTTGGTCATGACTCTTGGTGGACATGTGTGTTAATTTCTCTCACATATATACATAGGAATGGGATTGCAGGATTATAAAGTAGGCAAATGTTTAGCTTTAGAAGATGCTGCCAACTTTGTCCCAAAGTGGTTGTGGGAGTTTTGCTCTCCCCAGCAATGTATGAAAGTTTCATATACTCTACATTTTCACCAACACTTAAAGTTATCTGTCTTTTTAATTGTAGGTCTTCTGAAGGGGGGGATAGTGGTGTCTCACTCTGGATTTAATTTCTTTTTCCCTGATGACTAAAGATGTTGAACGTCTTTTCACATTCTTACCGACCCTTTGGCTATCCTCTCTGTTCGGATCTTTGGCCCACTTTACTTTTTCAGTTGGCTTGTTGGTCTTTCTTTTCAATTTGTAAGAGAATTTTTAAAAATATGTATTCTGAATGTGAGTCCTTTCTGGGTGTATGTATTATGAATATCTTCCGTCATTCTTTCACTTATCTTTTTCACTGTCTGATATCTTTTGATGAGCAGCAGTTATTAATTTTAATAAAGTACCATTAGTTGACTAGATTGACCATTAGTTTTATGGTTACTGCTTTTTGTGTCCTGTTTTAAGAAATCTTTGCCTACTTCATGATCATGAAGATATCTTCCTGTATTTTATTTTAGAAGCTTTATTGTTTTACCCTTGATATCTAGGTCTGAAACTGAATGACTCCTGGGAAAGGTTGCCACTGGGGAATTCTTGCATCTGCTTTCACCTGGATTTGTTAATTTTATTCCTAAGTATTTTGTTCTTTTTCATACTTTTGTCAATGGGATTGTTATATTATTTCATTTTCAGATTGTTTGCTGCTAGTATATAGAAATACAATTGGTTTTTGTATGTTGATCTTGTATCCTGCAAACTTACAGAATTCGTTTATTAGCTTTAATAGTTTTCTCATGGATACTTTAGGATTGCCTATATACAAGTTCATGTCATCTACAGATAGAGATAGTTTTAATTCTTCCTTCCTACTTCTAGATATTTTAAAATTTTTTCTTGCCTAATTGGCATGATTAGAACCTTCAGCACAACGTTGAGTAGAAGTGGCAAAGGTGAATATCTTTCTCTTGTTCCTGGTGTTGGAGGGAAAGCATTCAGTCTTTCGTCATTAAGTGTAACTGTGGGTCTTTCAAAGATGCCCTTTATCTGGTTGAAAAAGTTTGCTTCTATTCCTAATTTGTTAAATTTTTTTTTATCCTAAAAGGATGTTGGATTTTTTAAAATGCTTTTTCTGTATCTATAGAGGTAATCATGTGGTTTTTGTCCTTTATTCTGTTAATATAGTGTATTACATTGATTGATTTTCAGATGTTAAACAAATCTTGCATTCCTGGAATAAATGTCACTTGGTCATTGTGTATAATCCTTTTTATATGCTGCTGGATTTAGTTAGCTATTATTTTGTTGAAAATTTTTGTGTCTGTATTCATAAGGGATATTGGTCTGTAGTTTTCTTTTCTTGTGATGTCTTCATCTGATTTTAGTATCAGAGTAATACTGGCCTCATAGAATGGGTCAGAAGTGTTCCCTCCTCTTTTTTGGAAGAGTTTGTGAAGACTCGGATCAATTCTTCTTTAAATAAGAATTCATCAGTGAAGACGTCTAGGCCTTGGCTTTTCTTTGTGAGGAGTTTTAAAATTACTAATTCGATTTCTTTACTGACGTAGGTCTAGTCAGACATTCTATTTCTTCTTGAGACAGTTTCAGTAGTTTGTGTCTTTCTAAAAATTTGTCCATTTCATCTAAATGATATAATTTGTCATAAAGCTATTCATAGTGTTCTCTTGTAATCCTTTTTATTTTTGTAAGGTTGGTAATGATGTTCCCTCTTTCATTCCTGATCCTAGTAATTTGAATCTTCTTTCCTTTCTTCTTGGACAATCTAGCTAAAGGTTTGTCAATTTTGGTGATTTTGTCAAAGAACTAACTTTTTGTTTACTGATTTTCTCTATTGTTTTTCTATTTTATTTATTTTTACTCCAATCTTCATTATTTCCTTCCTTCTGCTTGTTTTGGGTTTAGTTTACTCTTTGTTTTTTTAACTTACTTAAGGGGAAGGGTTAGATTACTGATTTGAGAGCTTTCTTTTTTTTTTTTTTTAATTTGAGTGTTTACAGCTACAAATTTTCTTCTAAGCACTGCTTTCACTGCATGCCATGTTTTGGTATGCCGTGTTTTGTTTTCATTCATCTCAATGCATTTTTAAATTTCTTTTGTGAGTTCTTCTTTGACCCATTGTTTATCAAGGAGTATATTGTCTAATTTGCACATATTTATGGATTTCCAAAATTTCCTTTTGTTATAGATTTCTAATTTAATTTCCAGTGAGGTCAGATAACACACTTTGTGTGATTTTAATCCGTTTAATTTTATTGAGGCTTGTTTAATGGCATAGCATATTATCTATCCTGGAGGAATAGTCCATGTGTGCATGAGGAGAATGTGTAGTCTCCTCTTGTTGAATGGAGTGTTCTATAGAAGTCTTTTAGGTCTAGTTGGTTTATAGTGTTGTTCAAGCCTATTTCGTTGTTGACCCTTTGTCTAGTTCTATCAATTATTGAAAGTGAGGTATTGAAGTCTTCAGCTCTTGTTGTTGAATGATCTATTTCTGCCTTCAATTCTGTTGGTTTTTGCTTCATGTATTTTTGAGGTTCTGTTGTTAGATGCAATTGTTATATCTTCCTGATGGATTGACCATTTTATCATTATAAAATGTCCCTCTTTGTCTCTAATAACACTTTTTATCTTAAAGTCTACTTTGTCTAATATTAATCTCTTTTGGTTACTGTTCACATGGTACTTCTTTTTCCATCTTTTTCTTTAGATCTATTGTTTAATCCTTGAATCTAAAGTATGTTTCTTATAGAGTGCATTTGGTTGGATCTTTTTAAAAACTTATAAATGCCAATTTCTGCCTTTTGATTGGAGTGTTTAATTCATTTACATTTAATGTAATTACTGATAAAGTATAGTTTGCATCTTCCATTTCGCCATTTTTTTCTATATGCATTATGTCTTTGTTCCTCTATTCCTTCATTACTGCCTTGTTTTCCATTAAATAGATATTTTCTAGTGTAACCTTTTAATTCCCTTGTCATTTTTTTGTTATATATTTTATGAGTTATTTTCTTAGTGATTTCCCTAAGGATTACAATTAACATTTTAACTTAAAACAATCTAGTTCAGATTAATAATAGCTCAATTTTAATATTATACAAAAACTTTGCTCCAATATAGCTGTTTTCTCCTCTTCCTTTGTACTATGATTGCCTTACAAATTATTTACAGAAGGGATGGCCTGGGATTAAGGCAATGGTAGTAGAGAAAGAAAAGAAGAGATGGAGTGGAGAGAGAATTCAATAGTGTAATTTATGGGGCTTGGGACCTAGTTGCTTGTAGAGGAAAAGGTTAGAAGAATTATTTTGTGTCTGAAAGATGTAGCTTGTTCCACATGAAGAATACCAGGATTCAGCTGCCTTAGGAACATGTCCCAGAATCCATGATACAGTTGCAGTAGGAGAAGTGAATAGAGAAGAAGCAATCCCTAGCTCAAGCATTAGCAGCATAGATCATTCTTCCAGACTCCCCTGACTGGGTTGGGTACCTCTTCTAGGCTCACACAGAACCTATTTTTTATCCCCAATGAAGCACTTAGCACAATATTTTAAAATGATCTGTTTATGTTCTATCTTTCTCTGTAACCTGTAAGTGCCTTAAGCATAGAAACCAAGTCTTACTCATCATTGTGTCACTAGCTTGTCCCATAGCAGAGGCTTCACAATTTGTGCTTTAAACTGAGGGTGGGTGTCGGGGTTTGGGAGGAAAAGAGAATCTGGCAGGCTAGTACTGAGTCATTCCATCAATTCCTAAATCTCTCTCCAAGTTCACAACTTCTCAAACCTGAGAAGTGTGTTCAGTGTCCTCACCCCAAAGAACTAAGAGTCCAAAGATTGTGGCCCTGGTGCCCAGTGATCAGTGTGCCAAGAGTGGGCAGCATCATGAATACATATTCAGCAAAGAGCTTTACCTCTCAGCTCAGGATGGTCAATTCTGACTTGGCAATTCCTTAACTTGCATCTGCCAATCCTCGTTCTGTTTAGCTGCTGAAGTCATTGAGACTTTGGCCCCTCTCCCAGCCTCTATTGACTCTTCTCCCCCAGGGACTTGTAAAGTTCCTGCGCTGACTTGGTGGGAAGGGCTCACTGAATTAGAGCTCCCACTCTGTTACCACATGATTAGTAGGACTGTGGCCACCCTCTGGGACTGGGCCTTGCATGCTAGTTAGGAATGAGGTTGTCTTATCCCTCCTTAGTGCTAGAGACACCAGCATCTCTGGAGCAAGGGTGGTTCCTGATGCACAGTGGTTTCTCTAGAGGCGCCATCTTGCCTTCCAGGATCCCTGCTGAGATGCCAAGCTGTACTGGAAAGGACACTGTGATGATGTATTCTCCCATCCTTCCATGTTTGGGGAGCTGATATGGCTTCAGGCAATGTAACTTCCCTGGGCATCATTTTTGAGTGGAGCTGTTGAACAGCCATGGAGTTTGCCAGGTGGTTGGCAGTGCTACTTGCTGAGCTGGGGCTTTTTCCAATTTTAGAGACAAGCAGCTTTAGGTTGTCTCCTTAAGTGGAGAAGCAAAATAGAAACTGGGAAAGAGGGCTGTCGGGAGGACCACCCTGGTCCAGCTAGATGCTAAGCAGTTTTGTAACCAAAAAAGTGAATCTGTGGATGCTGGGGAAGAACACTGGGAAAAAGAGGAAGGAAGGAAAGAAGGAAGGAAGGAAGGATGGAAGGATGGCATAGCCCATGGGTCCTGTGGCCTGAGGCCTTGGGACACATACTTCCTTTTGCCTCAGAGCCCCAGTGGTAAGATGCCCCTTTAACTGGTCTGGGCTCACTGTGCTCATCATACAGTTACTGGAGGGTGCTGATGGTGGGTCTGTTCATAGCTTCTAGACTGAGAGATGCATGAGGACTCTTTTAGCACAGCTAATGAGCCTGGTGGTGCTGGGTGGGCGGTGGGCAGTCTGTGTGAGGAGAACCAAATGCCACATGATAATAGGGCCTTACGTTTGGGGAGCAATTTAGTGTTTTCCAAGAACTTTCGTATACATTATCTCATTTTATCCTCAGAGCCACATTATGAATGTGTTACTACCACTCTGTTCTTTTCAGAGGAGAAAATCTGGGCTTAGAATGATTCTGCCACTCCAAGGTGGGGACCACTCCTGATATTCATGAGACCCAGCCCTGCAGCCCTTCCCTCCCGGGACCAGAACAACCGCACAGGAGAGCTGTTTGCCAGCCTGTGTGTGCCAGAAGAAAGACTCCACCAGGGGGGCCTCCATCTGTCAGTCCTCAGGGTGAAGGGAAGCGTTACTAGGGGTCTCTGCAGAAATCCGTCCTCCTTCCCCAAGCCATCAACATCAGGCTTAGTGTTCTCCTCAAAAGATTGAATGAAATGTTTTCCCTGAGAGAGGTCAGTGCTCAAAATCGTGCACCCAAGTAGAGAAAGCAACGTTTCAGTTGAGTGAGACAGGCATGAAGATAGACGCGATTAAACCAGGCTCCATTGATTCATTCATTCATTCAGTTGTTCATCACACTTGAACCGAGGAGAGCTCAGAATTGAGGGCTAGAGAAGGCTTCAGCAAGGAGGGGCTCCAGCCCTGGCTGGGAAGGCCTGTCCACCCGTGATACAGTTACAACTTTTCCAGCCTGCACACGCTGCAGGTCCTGCGTGAACACCTTTCCACCTGTCTGTGGGGCTGGAGTGATACTAGAACTTTGTTCCTGGGAGTGGAAGATGGTGCAGTCACTTTAGAAGACAGTCTGCCCATTTCTTCCCAAGTTGAGCATAAACTTACCTTATGAACCTACTATTGTGAGCTGAAATATTTACCCGGAAGAAATGAAAACATATGCCCACACAAAGATTTGGACATGAATGTTTAGCGTAGTTTTAATCATAATAGAAAATACTGGAAATAATCCAAATACCCACTAACAGGTGACTAGATAAAGAAATTGTGGTGTACTCAGGTAATAGAAAACTACGCAGTAATAAAATAAAACAACCTATTGGTACATAAAATGACAAGGATGAATTTTGAAAACATCATGTTACACAACAGAAGCTAGATAAAAAAAGAGTATTTTGTGTATGGTTCTGTGTATATGAAACCCTAGAAAAGACTAATCTGATCTATGGTGATGTAAAGCAGGTCAGTGGCTGCCTGGGGTGAGGTGAGGTGGGAGACTGACTGGGCAAGGCACAGGGAACTTTCCAGGGTGATGGAAATGGGGTATATCATGATTATAGTGGTGTGTGCACAGGTACATACACTTGTCAACTCATCGACCTGCACGCCTCAAAGCAGATGCTGGCAGAGCATTGGGTAATGTCCCAGAGATGCCTTGCTGTGCCATGTCTTACCTGTTTATTTGCCTGATTGTGGGGAGGCCCAGGGTTTCCTAGGGGAGGGTCCAGTGTGGCCAAGACAGTGAAGGGGTGTTACTGAGGGGCGTTATATTAAGGTTCTCCAGAGACAGAGACCAATAAGATGTATACATAGAGATTTATTATGAGGAATTGTTTCATGCAGTTATGGAAGCTGAGAAGTCCCAGGCTCTGCAGTTAGCAGACTGGAGACCAAGGAGAGCGGTGGTGTAGTTCCAGTCTGAGTCCAAAGGCCTGAGACTCAAGGAGAACCAACATGTAAGCTCCATTCCGAAAGTCAACAGGCTTGAGACCCAGAAAGAGCTGATGTTAAAGTCTAAAGGCAGGAAAGGACTGATGTCCAGCTCAGACAGTCAGGGAAGAGGAGTTCTCTCTTACTCAGCCTTTTTGTTCTATTTAGTCTTCAACTGATTGGGTCAGGCCCACCCACGTTAGGGAGGGCAGTCTGCTGTACTCAGTCTGCTGATTCAAATGTTAATTTCATCCAGAAGCATCCTCACAGATGCACCCAGAATAATGTTTGACCAAATGTCTGGGACCCCCATGGCCCGGTCAAATTGACACATAAAATTAACCATCACAGGGGTCACTGTAGGGCCTTGGAGCAGCAGACTGGTGTGGTGTTATTTAGTGTACACACACGGGTTCTGTGTACCAGGGGACCTGTGGGGGAGGAGAGGTAGTTTGTGACAGCCCTCTCCCCAAGGTAGAATCTGACTTGCCCTCCTACCACACCTCAACCTGCATTTAGAATCACTGCTGTACTACTGAATCCAGTCAGTATTTGCTGTAGAACCTTGGCCACACTGAGGTGGGAGCGACATGTGAATAACTGGGCTGTGGACAACGAGCAGGTCAGATTCAGTTTGTTCATCCATTTATTCATTGCCTACTTCATGAATTTACTGAGTTCCTACTTGCATGTACTGGATGCTAAATGCTCATGACATTTGTGTGAGCAAAGACAGACCAGATGGGTCCCTGTCCTTGAGGAGATTATGCTCCAGTGAGAGGCCATCGGCAATAAGCGGGCACCCAGGGGAATAAAATTCAGACTGCAGTGATGTCCACGAAGCAGCCGTCTGGGATCGAGGAGAGCCTGGGTAAGCTGATTAGCAGGAGTCAGTCGGGGCGTCCTGAGGACGATGGCCTCTGGTCTCTGAGCTTTGCTTTTGCTATCCACTTGCTAGCTTCCGGCGTCACCAACCTGACTAACTAGCACATCTCCAGACCTCCCTTAGGAGGACTTTCACAAGTTCCATTCTCATTTTAATCTAAAGTAGTAATCCTCAATTTGGGGGAAGGTCCCATTGGGGCAGGTGACAGCGGGTTTGCAAAGGTGCTTCTGAATGGCAGGTTCACTGATGAGCCAGTTGAGACATCCCAAGCCTTACTGCCTTTCCATTAACCCTCATCTTGCAAGCTCCGGGGAAGGGTTCGTTGGGGAAGTGTGGCTGACCTTCAGGATGGGTGTGGGGAGAGAGCAGTCTGCACAGCAGCCTTGGGGTCTTGCCAGGCCAACCCCGGCTGGGAGCCAGAGTGTCTGAGACGGGATGTGACCCTGCCAGGAGGGCTCTGGGTGTCGGGACACTCTTATCTTCATTTTCAATGGGGGGCAGATTCGTCCTTTCCTCCTTCCCACAGCTCTCTGATTTCCTTTTGGAGAGCTGCCTCTTGCCCCTGCGTATAGTCTGGGGGGATTTTTCCCCTTACAGAAGCCAAAGGGGCCCGCTATTTCTTCTTACTGCCTAGTACAACCAGAGGGAGCACCAAGACCTAACGTGGCCCATCACATGCTTTTTGGTGGGGCTTTGAAAATTGGAGGACCAAAGACCCAGCTAGTGTTCATTCATCTGGGGTGTGGGGCTGGGCGACAGTCTGGTCACACCATTCCTGCTCCAAGGTCATTTCTGTAGTCTGTTCTCCAACCCCCCGGAGCGGCGTTATATCCCAGCTTCATTCTCTACCTTTGGCCGTGATTCTGTGAGCTCCCAGGTTCCTTCAGTAATTCCCTGACTTTAATTAGAATGAATTTCTGTTGCTTGCACTAAAAATTCAGTGGTGGTCGTAGCTTCTGGACCCATTTCAAACTGATGCTTCCCGTTCCTACTCTGTTCTACACTGACCTCATCAGTGTGAGGAAGGGCATTTTCAATTCAGCTCAGTGGGCCTCTTTTAATTAGTTTGTGGAGTGCTGGACCGTGAGGGGGCCATCTTGTGCCACTACTGAATGTTTGGGCAGCTTATGATAATCAGACCACCCACATGAGCCCAAGGTGGTCCTTTGGGGTCAAAATTGCACTTAGTCCCCACCTACCTCCCTTTGAAGAGAGCAATCTCGAGCATCTATTTTATACTTTCTAAATGCATGACATTTAGGTACTGTATCAAAGTTGCCAAATATCCTCCGGAACTTCGAGAGGAGTGAGCATCAGCAGCTCGCGAGTGTCCAGAGAAGAGTGTTGGGGAGGTTTGGGTTAGAAGGAGCCGGCTGGAATAGGAATTGTTTGGGAAGGGAGTTGGCACAGCCAACTAAAGGCTCAGGTAGTCAGCGATGCCCAGTTGTAAAGGCCTTTCTCTGGGCTTCTGGAGCCCAGGACTTGTCTGGCAGACACAGACCATTTGAGGCAGTAGCTTATGATCACATTCAGGAAATTATTTTGGTTAAAATTAAAACAAGGAAAAGCACGTGGATAATGGAACATGAGCATAGTGGGTGTTAAAGGGAGAAAGTAGGAGGTGTCTGGCTGGTAGTGAGGCTGCCCAGGATACTGAGTGTCACGGGCCCTGAGTAACTGTGTGTGGACTATGGTCCTCCACTGTAAGGGTCAGGATTGAGACTCACTTCTGTCAGAGTGCCTGGAGGCTAGTCAAGCCCGCTAGAAACTGTTGTACATGTCAGATCCCAGTTTCCATATTATACTGAGAATTGGAAAGGGCCTGGGTGCCCACGATGGCTGGTAGCCAGCTAGGAGGCCCTCTTGTGGAAGCTGAGCTGGAGGAGCTTCGTGGGGGTCTGGCAGCACGTGGGAGCTGGGGGAGTGAGAAGGAGAGGTGTGCCCACTCCAGGACTCAGGGACGGGTGGGCTGCACTGTCCACTGTGCCTTCGGCAGACAGGCAAAGTGTCTGGCGCATAGGATGCTCAGTAAAGCTGTTGACTGGTGGACTGACTGAAAGAAGGAATCATGGAGGCCCGAAGTCTCTGCCTGTCTGTCCACAGAGACCTCTCCCACTGGACCCTTTAAGTACCCGGCTTGAGCTTTCTTTTATCTTATCCTGGGCACAACTGGAGGCCTGGAAACACTCGTCTGTCCTTCACTCTGCTCATGTCTTTCAGTAGAACAATACCCTTGATAAATTCATGTTTCTAGGCCCTGCTGTTCCTGCTTTGACTCCAGAGACCCTCCTAGGCAGGGGCTGGGTGGGAACCTGCCAGACCCTCCTCCACTGATTTCACCAGTTTTATTCCCAAAGGAGGCCCTTGCGTGAAGGTTCTCGGTGCTTCCAAGCCTCTCAATGGCTAGAGGTTGGCAACCTGGATGCAGGTCCTGAAGGGCCTCCTGGGATCTCCATATGTTGCTTGCACATGGCTAGGGATTTGCCATCTGATGCTCACCATGAGTTCCTGTGGGCTGGGACTCTAAGGCCGGGTCAGACAAGCTTCTGTTGCCCTAGTTTCTGCTGGTGAGCGAGTTCTTCTCTGTACCATCCAAAGGACAGCGAGATGGATTCTGTCCTTCCAGCCCCAGCAGCTCATCATCTGAAGCTGTGAGTCACTGAGGGGGATCAGTGGTCCTCTCCACTCCATCATGTGCATGTTCCACACAGGGAAAGGGGTTGAGAGCCGACAGTCATGTGTGGCAGCACTTAGTAGTCTTGTACCTGTAGACTCCAATCTTTTACACCTATTTCAGAGTATGTATTAGAAAAGGAGAAAAAAACTTTCATATTCAACAAGTGTTTGTGATGAGTTTGACACTTTATATCTATGACCTCGTTTAAGTTTCACAACAGCACCATGGGCAACTGTGGCTGAGATGGATTAAGTGACTTATTCTGGATCACACAATTAGTGTTTGAATTCACACTACTTCAACACTTACTAATGTAATTTAATACCTTGATCTACAGTTTTGGAGTTTAACACAGTTCAGCAAGCTTGTGAGGACCTGGGAAGCTGGCATAGGGACAAATATCGCCTGATTTTGTTATTTTCTGCTTATATTAGAATGCACAGTTTATCAGAGGAGCCACACAGTGTGGTAATGTTGTCAGTTTGGGGACAGCTTTCTCAAATATATCAAGGGCCAACTATCTGTATTTCATGAGCTAATTCCTGTTAAAATGAAAGGTATAGAGAATTTTTTGCATGCTAGAAGGCTGATAAAAGGGTCATTGGTGTTTCCTGTATTTATGACTTAAACTTGTGTGTAGATTTAACTCCTGAAAGTTTCCCATTACTGTAAGTTCCTCCCAGTTCATTAAGTAGTTAGGGCATAGGATAAGGAGAGACGATGTGTATAATCACTGCAATGATTGGCGGCCATTGATTTGCAGTGGAAGTGAAGTTCTTCTGTAGGAGTTTATATTTAATTGGATATCCTCCCCCTCTTGTCGCCCACTGTTCTGAGAGTGCCATCCAGTTACTATCTTCATTAATGGCATTTCGTGGCATGGTTTTCCGGGGCCAGGGCTTCCCGCTGGCTCCCCTGCTTTCCTCCATTTTGTACATTTGCTAATTTCAGGTCAGTTTCAGCTACTCCCCATGATTTGTGGAGCAGTCTTAGCCTCCCCTTCTATCTGACTCGGTTGTGAAGTGCCAAATTCCGAGCTCAGAAGAATTTGTTATTTGGAGATTATTTTGCCCTCTTTTGTAAATTAATTTCCTTTCCTGCAAAGACAGCCAAAGAACCGTGATGATTTTCTACCACAGAGAGGTAATGAGGCTTAGGGGAAAAATGTTTAATAGGAAAGCGTTGTCCCACACTGAGAATTAGGGACTCTGGGAGGAGAAGAAGCCAATGAATATTAAAACCAGAGATTGTGATGTTGCTGTGAGAGTGCGCATGTGTTGTGCTGGGAAGGAGTTATGCCTGGGTCTTCACGCGTATCATCCGATGTACCTACATAGAGAGACTGTGAAGTGGTTACACACTGACCCCTCAGGGGCTGAAGCAAGACAGAGGGGTCCATGACAGAGTTTAAGTTTGGGAAGCCAGGGGCATCCCAGAGTCCATGATTCCACACAGTGGGGAAGCCATTTTCAGTTTTAGGTAATCTAGAAGTTTCTTCTTACAAAATATCCTGGAAACTATACAATTCTCCCAAGTGATGGCCTAGATCAGTGGAAGAGAAAGATGTATACCAGAGAGCCTACAT
The DNA here is from genome assembly GCA_031878705.1 of Tapirus indicus. Lineage (NCBI taxonomy): Eukaryota > Metazoa > Chordata > Mammalia > Perissodactyla > Tapiridae > Tapirus > Tapirus indicus. The sequence goes on from CM062921.1 coordinate 83,015,573, forward strand.
AATCGAGATGTGGGAAATGGAGTTCGATTTGAAAGGCCCTGTTCCTGGTTTTTCTGTTGTTGTTGTTGTTTGGTGGTAGAAGGCTTTATGTGGAGAGGGAGGCAAGCTTTGGAGGAAAACAAACCTCCTTAAAAAATAATTTTTGTGCAGATACTGAAGGCACCGCAGTAATATTGCAGTTGATACCAAAGTACCCATTTCATCACAGAGGATTTGGGAAATTGAGATGAGTTGGGGAATTTGCTTGAGTTGGAGGATTTAGGAGATGCTGAAGAGGATCAGTAAAAGAAAAGAAGAATTTCTAAAACAGTCACTTTCCATGTCTAGCTTTTCCTCTGGATAGAGCTAAAAAAATAGGCCATTTTTGTTGTTCTCTGACTTGTTTTGAAGTTTTAGCCTGTTCTAGAAGTTTGCTTCCTGTTGCTTTGTTCTCAGGTTCGTGTCGCGGCATTTACTCCTCCTTATTTACTAAATAATTATTAACTCCATTGGATCGCTCCTCGTTCCTTCACTCACATGGCCCCTCCTGCTTGTTCTTTAGAGTGCTATGAAGGCACCGCGCTGCGTGAGAGAGAAGGGGGGTCGACATGCATCTTGTTTTTAAGAGGTGTGTTGGAAGATGGGATGTTACCTCGGGTTGTATTCCTTAGAAGCAGAGCCTGGTGTGGAGATTCCTGAGCACTTTATTTATTGAGGCCAGGAGAAACTGGGAAAGGAGTGGGGGACACGGGGTAAAGGAAGGGATGGAGCTACTCGAGAATGTGGTTTCAGGAGAAACCTAGCTTCAGCCTGACCCCCAAAGAGCATGAGGGCACTGCAGAGCCTCACCCTGAGGTGAGAGGGCCAGCTTTTGTTCTCCGGCCAGTGGCCACGGGTTGGGGATATGGCCCTGTCTGTAACTCCCAGGCAACTCTGGGCTTCGGTTGCTCCAGGAAGGCTGCGAGTGTGAGCCTTTAGCCCAGTTCCTGCAGCCTCGGGGCAGTGTCATAGCTGCTGGACCAGTAAAAGGGATCCTGGGTTGTGTCCAGGTGGGGCACCAGTGGTGTCTGCTGCAGCTGTGTAAATAAAGAGCCTTAAATCAAGGTAGAAAAATAATAAATGTTACTAGAAGATTTAGATAACGTGCAATTGGAGTTCCAAAGGCATAGAGGATACCTTGATCTGGGAGCATCTGGGAAGACTGCATGAGAGAACTAGCAAGTGAAACAAATCTGGAGAGATTTGAGCTTTTGAGCATGTGTAGGGAAGGGCCTTTTGGTTGCATGTGACAGAAATCCTCCTCAAGTTTGTATAAACAGAAATGGAACACGAGAGTAGACTTAACTGGGAGGTCTAAAGGGCATACGTTCAGAAATCTCTCTCTCTCTGCACACTGGCTCTGTTTGTCCTATTGTTTGCCTGTTGGTCTAATTTGATCCTGTCATATTCATTTATTCATTCAACAAATATGCATACATTGTGTGCCATACAGAAACCCCTACCATTGTGGAGCTCAGAGGCTGGTTCTCCCCGTTGTGGGTAAGATGGTGGCTGGCAGCCCCAGCCCACATTTTAATGGCTTCTGATCCCAAGGAAAATGGAGGCTGAGCCTGTCCCCATGTTCATCCATCACTTCTTTTACAAAGGCTGGGTTTGGTCAGGCTTGGGTTATGTTCCTATCCTGTGGGCTGGTCACTGTGAACAGGAGGATGGAAACCTCTGATGGCCAGGTGTGGGTGGGAACCTGTAAGTGGTATCCAACCAGAACCAGATGAGGTCATGTAGGGACCATTTCCAAATGGAATGGGAGTGCCAGACAGGCCCCAGACTCCAGGTGTCCACCATGCGTACTCCAGGCCAAGAGTACATGTCAGGCACTTGCTACCATGGAAGGGGACTCTTGAGTGATCACGTGATCAGAGTGTAGGGCATGTGGAGGGGAGGGGTACAAGTCAGGCTGGGACCAGATTTGGGATGACTCTGAATGCCGGGCCAGGATTTTAGACTTTATTCTGTGAACCACAGAGGACTATAGGGCCTGGCATGGTCAACAATGGGTTTAGCAAGATCACTCCAGCAGGTTTGTACTGGGCATAAGGTTTATGGGATTTGAGAACTAACTGAATTAGAGGATGAAGCAAAGGTGACTGTAAGGCTGTGCTCCTGCTTTTAAATATTTTGTTATCTCATAGGCCTTTTGAGATATTCTTTCCTTCTGCTCCTTGCCAGGGCAACTTATTATAGTCTGGTCAGGTTTGGATGCTGGGAGCCTCCCACATCTGTAGCTGTATCATTTTTAAGAGTCTTAGTCTTGCTTTTCTCTGAATATTTTACAATCTCTGTGCCCAAAGTCTGGGATACATTTGTGATTATATAGAGCTTTACCCTCCCTGGCTAACACATGCTATTAAAATGACAGGGCCACATTTTCTCAATGTTCCTGCCACTGCTATTTCCTGTACCCGTTCTCCTTAGATCCAGAGTAGCGCCATCTCCTCCATCGCTTCCTCCTCCTTCTGGGTCAGGTGACTGTCACTTCCAGGTGCGCTGCTCTTGGTTTAATGGCTCTTCAAGCCACCTAAGGTACCTTAGAGGACTAAATCTCCCATTGCACTTGTGTTTTTTCTGCTCCCTGTTTCTGTAAGTTGATCAGGAAGGATATTAAGTTTATTGATCATTAATTTATAAAATCCCCCCAGGCCCTGTTAGTGAGGAATAACTCCTGCTAGGCTTCCTTACCTATCAGGTGTCTATCCATCCATCCATCCATTAGTCCATCCATCTTTGTTTCTATATTCCTTCATCTTTCTCTCTGTTTCCATCTTTCTCTCTCTCTCCTCTCTCCATCTATAGACAAACACACACACAAACATGTATCAGGGAAACTATCAGACATTTTTGTTCATTTAATTTCACTCATTAACATAAACTCATTTAATCCGTACAACTTCCCTATAAAATAGATATTATCTGCAATTAAAACAAGGGCACTGACTTTCAGAGAGGTTAAAGAATCCATCCAAAAATAAAGAGTTACTCTTTGGAGGTGCTGGGATGGTAGCTCAGAGGGCTTGATGTAAAGATTATGCTCATCAGAGCCCAAACAATGTGGCAGCACCGTCTGTAATAGCAAGAAACTGGAAACACCATAAATGAAAATCAATAAGAGACTGGATAAATAATTTAAGGTTTATCCATTAAATGAAATATAGTGCAGCTTCTTGAAAGAATGAATTAGACCTATATACACAAAGGGTGGAAAAATGTCCATTATATATTGTTTAATGAAAAAAAAGAAGCAAATTATGTATGCAATAGTATGTATAATATGATCCCATTTCTGTTAAGATTATCTTTATATCTTTATATGCGCATAGAAAGAGTTTGGAAGGATGCCCAAAAGTGTGCAGTTACCAGTGGTTACTTGTGGAAAATGAGATTGGGATATAGAAAGGAGTTTTCAATTAAAACTTGTTTGAAATTTTTATAAATATTAGTATTTTAATAATACTATAGTTATTTTTATTATAAAAATTTAAAAGCCTGTTTCTGATTGCCACCCCCTAATACCAAGGAAGGGCTAATATCTCCCCCTCTCCCTCCCAAGCATCTCTCCTGTTCTCACGCTGAAGCTTTTCCTTTGTCCTCTCTGCCCACATTTAGCCATCGTGTCCAGATGGTTTCACTCTTCACCAATTTGTATATTTCTGTGTGGGCTTAAAGCTTCTTTTGTATACCTTTTCCTTATTATGAAAATAATACTTTATAATAAAAAATTCAAATTAAAACAACAATAAAATATCATATTGCCTTTTAGAATGGTCAAGGTATTTTGGGGGGAGGTTATTACATATAAATTTATTTTTGTCCCTAAAGCTCATGTTTTATTTAAAATTAAAAAAATAACATATATACCTAGAAGCATTCAGAATGTCAACAAGACAGTTGCAATTTTTTTTTCAATTATAAGTTGGTATTTAGTTCACAGAACAATTATTTAATATAAGCTGTATCAAAAGCAAAACTACCATCCGATATCTAATTTGTGATATATATGACCTGCTTTAAATTTCCATGCCAATTTCTAGCCCCCATACAAGGGTACCATACAAGGGTAATGGCTATTGGAAATCTCCTGGAAAGACAGGGTTATCTTACTACTAGGTTAACTATGATCTTATGTATTCTTATGATTTCAGTGGTCTTTTTTAAAAAAGTAAGTAAGATGTGTATCGGGCAGGTAATTCCTTTGGAGAGAGGACAAGCTGCCCTGGAACCATCTAATTCATCAACTTTATCTTCAACCACCTCATCCTCATCTTCTTCTTCTTCTGTGGTCTTGCTCTTTTTATCCTTGACAATTTCCCTTTAAAAAATAAACTCTATTTTTGGAACAATTTTAGATTATTAAACATAGTACAGATAATTCTCATATCTCCCCTCACCCAGTTACTCCTAATGCTAACTATCTAATCTAATCAAATCTTACATTACCATGGTACATTTGTCAAAACTAGGAAACCAACCTTGGTACATTACTATCAGTTAACCCCCAGACTTCATTTGGGTTTCACCAGCTTTTCCACAAATGTCCTTTTCCTGCTCCAGGATCCCATCCAGGATCCCACACTGCATTTAGGACAACTTCCTTTTTTTCTATGTCAGACTCTCCTTTAACCTGGTAAAGCAGTATCATTTTTAAAATTTTCTTCAGCTTAGCAGCCTTATTATAAGGGTGCTTATCATCCGCAGTGTTATTCAACATTCTCCCCATTCTTCTGCAGCATCTCCACGGTGCTCTCCCTTGATGTCTGGGTGATATGCAGATCGAATAAGAACAAGGTTGAAAGAGGCTATTCAGTGTATGGGACTCTTGAACCTCTTTTCTTTCCCCTTCAGAGGGAAATAAGGCTTCCATAACGAGGCTTGTATACTTTTGTCATGTCTTCAAGTTTTCCTCTCTCCTTAGCAGACATGATGGTTTTCTTCTTTACTAGGCATTTTTGAGAAAATTCTGTGAAGTGGACCGAGGCATCTGGGTGCTGCTTCTTGTGCGCCTTCCTGTGGCACAACATCCTGCAGAAAAAGCACAACGCTTTCCAAGTGGGACTGCTTGGTGGCGGCCTAGGGGCGAACTGCCACTCACCCAGTACTCGGGCCGGGTCTTCTGGGGGAATCGGACCACAGCTTCATTCACAAAACCTGTCAGCCTGACGGTAAATGCTCTACATATGTGTAGATGTATATACACACACGCACACATATATATTTAATTATATTTTATCTGAATTATAAAGTTATAGATGGCCATCAGAACAAGTGGAACAATGTAACTAAGCATAAATCAGTGATTTTTCCCCCTCCCGCCACCCCATGCCACCCTCCAATCCCAGCCTGCTGAGCTAACCCGTGTTCGCAGCCTGGAGAGTACCCTCCCACATCTCTGTACAAAGGTGTAACATGCATGGCGGGCACTTATCTCAAAGTACAAAATCAGAAGGGAAAACAGTGTAACTTTCTATGCCTACAGGTGAACTTCATCTTTACCTTGAGCTTCCCATTTGCCTGGGGGCAGAGAAAGTGGTCATAACTGTGTTGTTCCCCCTCTTCCCTTCCTCTGGAGGAGGCTCTCTGACTGGTGGTAGAAATGGTGGTGGTGGGGGTATTGATGGTGGGGACTGCTCTGGTCCAGGGGTGTCATCTGCCCCCTTCTTCTGACCCATACTCTTTTCCTTCTGGACTTCATTTGCTTTCTTTTCTCCTGCTGTATTTGCATTTCCACGTCTTTAGTCATTGGCACTTGTGACTATCTTTCTCATCCTTACCTACCATTGTCCTTGTCCGTGACAATCAGGCCACTAGGCAGCTCCAGGTGACTCTAGGCGCCTGGGTGGGTGGCGTTCTGTGAGGTGCCTCACATCTGTCTTCCTGGATGCCTGGGAACACTAGTCTTCTTGGCATTATAACCTCCCAACGAAATCAAAGACCAGCTCTCCTTTACTCAGAGCCACCCGAGACCGACTGGGCAGTTCCCTTAACACCTGCTCCCCAGGGCTGGCCTTGGGCTGGGGGCCAGGACCCAGGGAGCAGGGACAGTACACCTTTCATAGACCTCTTTGGACTCTATTGCTCAAGTCTCTCTTGCTCTCTCTTCTTGCCTTAGCAAGGTATTTTTATCTCCTTAGCAAGTATTTTCCATAGAAAGTAATTTTCCAAGTGGGTTATTTAGAGCAATGATCTCCAGAGTGGAATGTACAACTGATCCCCTGGGGTATGAGAGGAAAATATTAAAACTTCTATTTTTTTTAATCAAAAAAGAAAAGAATTAAGCTCCCCAAATATTAAATATTTAATATTTAAGTTGGCACTTGGGCTGTGGAGCAGACAATGAGGAGAGTTTGGAGCAGTGACCATGCTTATCTGTCTATCTTCCGAGTATCGTAGAACATCCCATTCAACCTGCTGTGGTATACCACTGGCTGACTGCTTTGATAAAAACAAGGCTTTTAGGGGCTGGCCCTGTAGCCTAGTGGTTACGTTTGGCATGCTCCAGGTTCGCTTCCTGGGTGTGGACCTATACCATTCATCAGCAGCCACGCCGTGGTGGCAACCCACATACAAAATTAGGAAGATCAGCACAGATGTTAGCTCAGGGCAAATCTTCCTCAGCAAAACCAACCAACCAACAAACAGAAATAAGACCTTTAAACGGTAGAATTGTTTACAGTAGTTTGTAATGAAATGGGGAGAAGTTTTGGAATCTTCTGTACCGCCCAGAGCTTCACTGATGATCTCATGCTGAGTACTTAAAAGCCTCCTTGAAATTGATGTTAAGATATTTTTTTCTTTCATAAAAAGACAGACATTCAAGTTTACTGACCTTTGTTTGAGATGATAATATCAGTCGAATGCTACCTGGCGGATATTTTTGAAAAATTAAACATATTTAATCTGTTCCTTCAAAATAAGATAGTGTTTTAACAATGCATGAGAAAGTAATGGCTTTTTGAAAGAAGCTCTTGCTCTTGAGAGAGCATTTTGAAAACAAATTATTGGAAATATTTCTCTTATTTTGTTGTTGCTGAAAACAACATGTGACCTATAAATAATAATTTTAAAAACCCCTCTAATATCTGCAAATTAAAAAAAACCTGGGAAACAGTATTTTCTAACTCATATATAAAAATCTTCCAGAGTGAAGACTTTCAGATTATTTTGAAACTACTTATTAAAAATATGAAGATTTCAACCATCCCCCAAACCTAGGAAACAGAATATTTTAACCAACGTATAAAAATCTTCTAGCATAAAGAGTTTCAGTTGTTTTGAAATGACTTACTAAAAGTATGAAATTTCAGTGTGTTCTGAAGCCTTTGCAAGAAGAACTGATTAACCTCTGGGGAGATGACAATGTTTTAGCCAACTTTTGACATAGTCTTTGGTGGCTGAGACTGAGAAAGCAATGCCACCAAAGATGAACTTCTTCAGTTCGAATATATGAGATGTGGAGAGGGACCTCCTTCAGCTACAATAACCATTTAAATCAAGTATTGAAATCAATTGAAATTGGAACCAGGTCTTTGAATTACTGTATCACAGAGGGTTAAACCAAGATTTTTTAAAAAATAAAGCATTTTCAAATACATCGCTGTAACTAAAAGTTGTACATGATTGAAAATATGTGTTTTTAGTAAGAGCAAAAAGATTTTGGACTGTTAATTGTGTATAATAATATAACTTATTTGAAATAGTTTTTTTTCTTCTTTTGGCTCTCCTTTTAATATTCATGTTTTTGTATATGTTTTGTACTCTGTAGTAGTAATTCATGTACATAATTTTTAAGTACGTACCTATGTACCCACATAATAGGGCACCTGGTTTCAAAGGTTTTACTGACAGGTGTACACAGCTAGGATGTTTGGTAGTCATGGTGTAGACAGGACCTCAGAATTGAAACTCAAAAGCCATTAATTAACCTCTGTTTCTGTAATCTGCTGTGGCATCCATTATTTCCATGTGTTTAGGAGGGCCACTGGATAAGAGGAATTAGTGAAATGAAAACATGTCAATATTATTCTGCTAAAACATGTACACATATACCATCTTCTATTTTAGAAAAATGGAATTACATCCATTACAATGTAACCCACTTTAAAAAGTTCAACAGTTAATCAGATTCATTCCTCCAAATTAGTGGCTGTAGCTTTAATTCATTCCTTTAATTTTTTTTTTTTTTTTTTTTTGTGGGGAAGACCAGCCCTGAGCTAACATCTGTTGCCAATCTTCCCCTTTTTGCTGAGGAAGACTGGCCCTGAGCTAACATCGTGCCCATCTTCCTCCACTTTATGTGGGACGCCGCCACAGCATAGCAGACAGGCGGTGCGTCGGCGGGCGCTCGGGATCCGAGCTCGCGAACCCCAGGCTGCCAAGCGCGGACTAAACCGCTGCGCCACCGGGCGGCCCCTTCATTCCTTTAATATTGATGTGATAATTCATAATATGCCTGTACTACATTTTATTAAACATTTTCCTATTGAGAGATACACATGTTTTCCCAGAGTTTCTCTCCTTTCCTTCTTCTGTCTTTCTCTCTCTTCTTTCTACCTTCTTTCTTTGATGATTTTTCCCTCCAGTACAGACAATGCTCCAATAAGTATCCTTATGCAGCTTTTATTTCTGTAGGATAAATCCCCCAAAGTGGCCAAAGAGTATATGTATTTTCAATTTTAATAGATATTGTCACATTACTTCTCAAATAAGTTTGCAGCAGTTTATACTGTTGTCAGCAATGAATAAAAATATTTACTTCTTCACATCCTTGCCTGAACTGAAGTTATCTTTCTTCTTCATTTTTGTCAATTTGATGGGTAAAAAATGATGTTCTGTTTAAATTTGCTGCTTGTGAGTTTGAACATGTTTTTGTTTATTAGCTGTTTTTGGTAGCTTTTGCTGCATAACAAACCACCCTAAAGCTTGATGGCCTATTTATTTAGCTTACGATTCTGTGGGTCAGTAATTTGAGCTGGGTTCAGCTGGGCAGTTCTACCGCTGGTCTTGGCTCAGCTACCTCATGGGTCTGTGGTTAGCTACTGGTCAGTTAAGCGGCTCTGGTGCTTGGCAGTTGGCTAGCTGTTGGCTAGGGTGAGGAAGGTGAGTGGTCATGTGTCTCCTGTCACCCACCAGGCTAGCCGAGACCTGTTCACGGGGTGGCTGTAGCAAGGTTCCTCAGACCAGCAAGACAGGGCAAACCCCTATACCAAGCACTTTCTCTGCTTGCTTTATAGTTGTTAATTTCCATTGGCCAAAGCAAGTCTCACAAACAACGTGGACTGGGGTGAGGTGGGGTGGGAGAAAGACTCCGCCTCCCGATGGGAGGGGAAAATTGTGTGGCCATTGTTTGCGATCTACCTCGTTAGCGTTTTCAATTTCTTCTTTTCTGCATTGCTTTTTGCAATCTCTGACGCTTTTTTTTCTTATCAATTCAAAAGGGACTCTTTGTTTAGTGATATTAACCAGTTGCCTGTCATATATATTGTAAATATATTTTCTAATTTTTCATTTATCTCTTGGCTTTGTGGTATCTTTTACTGTATTAAAAGTGATGTGGTTTAGGAGGTTATTCCTCATTTCAAAGTGAGGTAATACTCATGTTTCTGGTATTTTTTCCCTTATAGGTTAGCTATTTTATTATTTCCATTTAGAGCTTTAATCTGTCTGGCATATAGTTCTTTAAATGGTATGTATCTTATATATCTTTGATGTATTCCAGCGTTCTTTATTAAATTTATTTAAAGAAATTTCAATAAATTGAAATGTTATTCTTTTACATCTATAATATTCCCATATATATATTGTCGGTGGGGGCTATATAGCAATATCGTTTGATGTAACAATTCCACTTCTAGGAGTTATCATCCAGAGTTGATCGAGTGAACAAGAGCTATGCACAAGAATGTTCATTGCAGCAATATAATAGTGAAAAATTGAGAACAACTCTTTTGCTCAAACAGAGGATTAGATACCCAAATAGGACAATACAATATTACTCAGCTGTTACAAAGAATGTATTAGCCCAATAACTTCTAGACAGTGTTCAGTGAAAAAAAGGACACTTTGAAAAGTATGTGTGGTATGATCCCACATTATACTGTATTAAACTGTGTATCTATATTTCACACACCCAAAGACGCAAGTACGGTAAGTTATATTTTAAAATATTAACAGATGTGTTTTTCTATTCTTTCTATGCCAAGCCCCCTGACCCCGTCCAGTTTCAGTCAGCAGTGAGGTCATTTCTTGTTCCTCCTGTAAGGAAGGGATGATGGTGCAGAATATGAGATGACAAAACAAAAGTTAATTTTCAGCTTTGGAATTTCCAAATAGACTTTTTTATAACTCATGATAGAGACATTGGTTAGAAGGGAAGGCTTGTATAGTCTCCAGGCTGTGTCCGAGGGCTCCAGACGTCAGGTTTATGTCATAAACCTTGGATACCCAAGCACACTGTCTGTGAGACCCTCATAGAGGATCTTAGATCACAGATCACACTGGCGGGGGAGCAGAATCTGAGCAGAGAGGGAGCTTGGAGATCTTGGATCTTGGAGTGTAGAGGGTATCTGAGAAGGCCTCTGTGTCTCTGAGGCCCTCCCCGGGTGGGGAAGGGAGCTTTGGATCACAGGCCCCAGACAGTTGGTGATGTGATAGTCAGAGACCCCAGCTGAACTCAGTGGGGGTGGCGGCCCTCACAAACATCCCTGGAGCCAGGTGGCTGCAGCATCAGAAGAGTAGAAATTTCTCAGGCAGAGGGAGCCTGAGAAAGCCCCTCTCAGGGATGAGTGGGAGAGCATCCAGAAATTTTCCATGTGGCCCCTTAAGAGGGGCTTTGAGAAACTGAGGGCCCAGGGCCAGGACCAGAGGAGCCTCACAGCTGAGAAAGGGGTACCCCAGAGTGTTCAGCATGATTGATAAGTGGATTTGGGGAACTCGATGTGTCAGAGTCTGTCAGTTGGGGTGGATCCTGCAGACCAAGGCCAGGATAAAAGTGCATCTCAGCTCACACTGCCGAGGTCAGAATAAGTGAGCACCAGAACCGGACACCCCACACCTGAGTACCCCATCAGCCCCGAGGATGAAGACGCAATTCTAGGGAGAAGGAGACGGAAGCTAAATCCGCAGAGAAAACCTTTATTTGAGTGAGAAAATTCTTATTTGTCTGAGCTTACTCTCCACTGCTTAAAATGAAGTCTTTGCCACCAGGTGGAATGGGGGCTCAAGATGGAGACAGAATTCAGGTACAGACAGCTAAAGCTGTCCTCTTCTGCACACCTGAGTTCCTGGCCTGTGAAACTCATGCCCTCTACATAGATATTCAGATATGCATAGAAAACATCTGGAAGGATTCATAACAAGCTGTTCCCAGTGGTAGCAAAGTTTAATTTCCTACTCTGAACATGGATCACTTTTGCAATAAAAATGCAAATCTGGAAAAATATTTCAAAGTATGTCATGTTCATTGTCGGCAATTTGAAAAATATGAAAAGTACGTTTAAAAATTAAATCATCTGAATTCCCACCATGTAAAATAATCATTGTTAATATTTTCATTTTCTTTTATATGTATATGTGCATATATATTCAAAGTATATAGATGTGCATATATTCAAAGAATATACTTTTTATAAAATCAGAATTATATTGCTATTCACCATCTACTTTTTTTTTCTTTTAATGTTGTTAATGAGCATTTTCCCATGCTATTAAATATTCTTTGAAAACACACTTTAGGGGCTGGCCTGGTGGTGTAGCGGTTAAGTTTGAGCTTTGGCAGCCCAGGTTTCGCAGGTTTGGATCCCGGGCGCCGGCCGACGCGCTGCTTGTCAGCCATGCCGTGGCGGCGTCCCATATAAAGTAGAGGAAGATGGGCACGGATGTTAGCCCACGGCCAGTCTTCCTCAGCAAAAGAGGAGGATTGGCAACGGATGTTAGCTCAGAGCTAGTCTTCCTCACACACACACACACATAAAAGAAAACACACTTTAAAAGGTACATGCTCTGTGAGGTATATACCATAATTAATATATGTATAAAATAATTTCTAAATACATATTTTATATAAGTTATAATTTCTAAATACAGAAGATGAGGGTCAGAAAGGTTAATTAACTTACCTAAGGACAGCCAGTTAACATATGGTCCAGCTGGGATTTGAACCTATATCTTCCTGATTATTAAGATCAATTGTCCCAAGGTTGGAAGAACAAATGAATTAATGTCATAGGTTGACGTAAAGTACCTGACATGTGTGGGTTCTTAACAGATAAAATTCTCCTGCCCGCTCTCCACCTTGCCTTCTCTAGGCAGGGCAATCCTTATGTTCCTGCTTCTGTTGGTCTTGGTTTATAACCACCCTTCCACAGAGGCTGTTGTTGCTTGAGCTGCTATATCCCTATTTCTTCCCTTTGGCACCTGAGCCTCTGCCTTGGCCTGTTCTCTGAGATTCTGGCTGACCTTCTCCAGCCAGGCTCTGGCTCTGTCTCCTTGGCATTTCCCATCCCCCACTGGCGCCATATGGTTACCGTGGACCCTCAGTGCTTTGTGTCCGGGTCATCCAGAAGTATAACAGAACCTTCCACAGAGGACAAGATTTAAACAGTTCAGGCAGCCAAAGTTCTCCCAGCGCCCCTTTAAATTTAAAGCAATCAATCCAATGAGTTAGTGTGGAAGCAGTAACTGGGTTTCAGCTGGGAAAAGTCTAGGGTCTATAAAATTCAGATAAATCATTCTGGAGATATATATATGTAGGGCTGTAAGTTACCCAGACATCAATAGAAACGATCGCTTCTCCAATTTTTTTTTCGGACGTCACATCAGTGTGTGAATCCCAGAATCTGCATTCATCATTCACTCCAGTAGCTTTGGCGAGAACTGTGGGTGGCACCGCACCAGGAACTCTTGGGGTCCATTCGTAAGATCACTCCTCTGAGCTTGGCCTCCTAAGACAACAGCCCAAGCTAAGCAAGCTGGCATTCTCTTGAAGATTCACTAGACCTGGGTTAGTGCAAAATGTTCCTGGACCCAATTCCAACGTGCATGTCTGGAGGCTTCCCCACACCAACAAACGGTTCTCGGACACCAGCAGGGTGTCTGAGAATTACTCACTTCTGACACTATCTACCCGGAGATAGGATCAGATTCCACAGGTGAAGGGCTCAGTCCCACCAGATGGCCCTCCATTTCAGACGCCAGTCACAAGTCCAGGTTGTTACCTGTGCTTCTGGCTGACTGGCTATAAATCAGAGGTTCCCACCACCCCCTCCTCAGGTTCGCTTAATTTGCTAGAATCGCTCACAGAACTCAAGAAAACCCGTTGACTCACTAGATTACCGATTTTTTTTACGAAGGATATGAATCAACAGCCAGATGAAGAGACACGTAGGGTGGGCTCCTGAAAAGAGGAACAAAGTTGCTTCTGTCCTCATGGAGCTTGGGGCCCAGCACAGTGGCACATGGAAGTGTTTTAGTTCCCAAAGTGGAAGCTCCCTGAAAAAGGGCTGATGAGCTGTCCTTTTGGGGTTTTATGGAGGCTTCATTACATAGTCATGAAGGACTAAGTCATTGGCCATTGGCAGTTGATTCAACCTCAGGCCCCCTTCCCTCCCCAGAAATCAGGGGGTGGAACTGAAAGTTCCCATCCTCTGATCACATGGTTGGTTCAGACCATGGGTGGGGTCCGAAGATCACCCTCATTAACATAAACAAGATGCCCATTTCATCTTTCTGGCCCTGAAGTGTTTTCAAGTACCGAGGATAAGAGACCAAATATAACAAAAGATGCTCCATTGCTCTCATTGCTCAGGAAATTCAAGGGTTTCAGGAGCTTTGAGCCAGGAACCATAGATGCAGACCAAATATATCTGAGAAATATATATATTTGGTCATATTTGAATGACCAAATAAATATATTTCTTATAAATCACAATTTTGCAGTTGGAAACCTAAATGCCTCCTTGGTCCAGGCAGATAATGTAAATGAGGGCAGAGGGCTGGGGAAAGACAACAGAGAGTGATAGGGACTGGGCAAACTAGAGAAGATGCATCCTGTAGAAAGGTTTTCAAATTCAATTGAGGAATATTATGGGGCCAAGTCCTCTGATAGTTTGCTATCCCATCCAAGAAGGGGTGAGGCAGGCATAAAGCCGGAAGTCCACGTCCTCACCCTTGGAACCTATGAATATGTTAGGTTACATGGCAAAGGAGTTGCAGATGGAATTAGGGTTGCCAATCACCTGACCTTAAAATAGGGAGATTATCCAGGTGGGCCCAATGTAATCACAAAGGTCCTTAAAAGTGGAAGAGGGAAGGAGAAGAGAGGAGTCAGAGGAAGATGTGATTACTGAAGAAAAGCAGAGGGATGCAATGTTGCTGATTTTTGAAGATGGAAGAAGGGGCCACAAGGAATGAGAGCGGCTTCTAGAAGCTGGAAAGGGCAAGGAATGGGTTCTATCTTAGAACCTCCAGAAAGGAGTACAGCCCTGCTGACACCTTGCTTTCAGCCCAGCGAGACCCATATCAGACTTGTAAGCTATAGAATAATATATAATAAATGTGCTGTTTAAGTTGCTGAATTTGTGTTAATTTGTTGCAGCTTCAATAGAGAACTAACACAGGTGGTATCTTTTCTATGAACCAGTAAGAAGAAAATCTGTCTGCATCCTGGGGCCCAACAAGACCTACTTGGGCAGGGTGAGGTGGGAAGGCATAGACATGTCTTATTGTTGTCTCAGGTGAGAGCAATCGTGGGCCTCTAAGGCAGTGCAGGTGAGCTGGCAGGGAGGCGGTCACACAGACCAGGCCCCACGTGGAGCTGGGGCTGAGCAATGACCCGTCTGTAGAGGGTTGGCCTCAGGGCATAGCCACTTGGCTAGGTCTAGTTTTCTAGGGGGCCACAACTGTCATTGTCATTTTTTAAAACCAGCCTTTGGGAGGTTTGAACAACTATGATCAAATTTATTTGACTTTTATTGTTTTGAGAAAATTAATTTTAAAAAGGGATTTTAATGCATTTGTGTGTAACTTCTTTGGGTTTAATATGAGATATTTTTATTGCTGGCATTAGCACGTTTTAATTTTTTAAAGCTTTTTGAGTCAAGTGACTATCTTCAATTGTCCAGCTAGGGGCTAACAAAATTGGTTGCTGGCCTATTTCCAATCTGTTGCTATGTTGTTACAGGTGATGTCCCACAGAGGACTGGGTTGTTAACTGTTTGGACCTCTGAATATTGCTGATTAGAATTGGAGAGGGTTTTGTACATTTTCAGCATGCTTACTCTGAGGTCAAATCCTGGCTGTGTTGTATCATGGCATATTATGACATCTCTGAGCTTCATTTTTCTCATCTTATAATAGACAGTGATGGAAACCACCCATAGGTTTGCTGTGAGAATTACAACAGCTAAGCCATATAAAACTCTGAGCACATCACCTAGCATATGCTAAGGGCTCAGATGAAAATAACAATTTCTCTTATTGTTGTTCTAAATCTGGAATATATAATATGAAAAATTGGAGAATGCTGTATTGAGGGTCAGGGCAAGAGTAGAGGGTAGAATTTAACCCCGTGTGAGCAGTTAGATGCTGGTGATCCAATAGGTGTCACAGATGTGGCCAAAAGCTCTCCCTCAATATTGGGTCCTACTTACAGATAAGTGTGTCCAGATATTTTCCTCCTCAATTCAGGTGGATTTTCCTGGAGAACTGGCTCTAGGGAGCCAGTTTCCTCTTTCCACATTTCCTCCAGCAAGAGCTTTGGCATCATCATTGAAATGGAGGCATTCAGACTTCCTGAAGGAGGTCTGTTGGTTAATGTATTAAGTTCAAAAGCTTGTCAAATTAAGACCAAATAGCTAACAAATCTGGCACGAGGAGTAGATGTTTGTAGATCACATTGGCGTTATCTGGATGATGAGTATGTATGGGAAGAAGAAAGTTCTTGGTAGGAATATCTTTCTGATATTTAGTGTCAACTCTGTGTCAAACATTAGACTAAACCAGCACTACTGCCATTTGGGACTGGATAATTCTCTGGTGGTGGGTGGGGGTTGGGGGCTGCCCTGTGCATTGTGGGATATCCAGCAGCATGCCTGACTTCTACCCACTAGATGCCAGTAGCATCCTCCCCACCCCAAGTTGTGACAACTCAAAATGTCTCCTGACATTCTCAAATGTTCCCAGGAGTTGGGGGGCAAAATTGAGAACCAGTGGGCTAGGCAATGGGGTTACGAAAGTTCATCAGACTCAGGCCCTGGCATGGAAAATCTCAGTTTAGAGGGAGACCCCCGCCCCCCGGAGCAGTGGGCCATGACAACACAGTCAGGTTAAGCACTGGGCTGAAGCCCCACAGTAGATAAGAGAGACTGAGATGAGTGACGGAGTGGGCAGTACCTTCCCCACGGCTGCTTTGCTGGATGCAAAGACCAGCAGTCCTTTTCTTGTGAATACAGGTTAGTATCATGGATACCAGTTTTGATTTCCTGACGCCCACAGGGGCCAATCAGAGGGGACTACTCCTCGTCCCTACAGCCAATGACCCAGACTGCTCTACGCTTTGACTTCCTGTGTCCGTTTTTCATACGTTAGATTGGGCAGTTTTCACTTATTGCTCCTAGCCTGTCTCTACCTCTGCCGTTCCTGCCCTTCTCTCAAAGTGCTGATGCTTGCTCAGGCCCCACCCAGGCTACTTAAGTCAGACTTGGTGGAGCCCGGACACAGATATTTTTTGAAGCTCCCAGGATGAATGTGGTGTGCAGGGTTGAGAACCACTGGGCTTGCGTAAGAGAGAAGACTAAGCCGGGGTTGGAGTGAAGGAGGCGGGCCAGGAGGTGTGCTGGGTGCGTCTCTGGAAACCTGCTCTGTGGAGCTGGGCTGCTTTACGTCAGTGAATGGAGGACGGCCACTTCCAGGAAACCAAAGCATTGTTTTAATATATAAAATTAAACTCCATTGATTTGAAAAACAAACGTGAATTAAAATTAACTTACTAAATCAATCTTTAAACTTAGTACCAGAAGGAATTTTATTAATGTTGTTTTAAAATACATTGGCTTTAACCAAATATTTTTTAGTTGAACATTAAAATAGCTCAATAAAAATGTTGAAAGTCAGCTTTTTCTCTCAAACTGGATTCAAGTTCTCAAATAGATTCTATGAGTTAATGTTCAAAAGATCCAATTTTCCTTAACATAAACTCGGAAATAAGGAGTGATCTGTATCCAGTTTAAATCCTTTCAATTCTGTTTAGTTTAGTCAGCTCACTTCAATTGAACAGACCTGTATGGTGCCTACTGTGTGCCCAGCACAACCCTAGAAGTTGGGAGGCAGATGAGTGAAGAACAGTTTCTTGAGGAATGTCTACATAGGATGCAAGGGACATACAATCTGCCCTTTGTCTGTTCATCCATCTGTCTGTCCAGTGCCAGGCCAGGAGGTATGTATAATAGCTAAGGGATCTGAACATTTCCAAATGTCCCCTGGGGAAGGCAAGAGACAGCTGGGTTCAGAATCGCCATGGAGAAGGATGAAATGTCCTTCCTACAGGGGCTATGGGGAGGACTGTGCAAGCTGTGGTCAAAGGGAGAACATGGCAGAAATTTAAGAGGGAGGCAAGTGCTATGGGAATTAAGTCAGCCAGGCAGGATCACCAGGCCCTCACCCAGCCAGGAAACCAGCTACCCGCCCTGCCAGTGAGACCAGCACATGGGGTGAAGGAGCAGACCAGCTGGGTCAGAGGACAGTGCTTTGCTCCGAGGCCCCTCCACACCACTAGGTCATGAGAACCTGCCATCAGGAGAAGAAGCAAGAAAAGGATATCTAGAAGACTGAGCATCCACCCAAGAGACCACTAGACTTGAAGTGATGAGACACAATGTATGGACATGTCTGTTTCCCTGGTACCCAAGGGTGGGGAAGGAGACTTGTGAAGAAAGTTCTGGAAAATAAACAGGCTATGTTATCTTTGCACATCTGAGTAAGAGGGGGACTAAATTTGTGACTCAGCTATATGTCATGTTGTCTGTTCAGATCTGTTGTTTGTTTTTAATATTTATGAAGTAAGCATTATGTTCTAAGCACAAATATCTATCGGGTAGCTCCTAAAAGCGAGGCTTTGCATTAGGCACTGGGGATTAAAACAGTCAGTAGGACATTTGCAGTCCTCACCCTCGTGGAGATTGCAGTCTAGATGGAGAGGGCATTGAAGAGGTAACCTTTGTAAGGGCCTCCTCTATACAGGCGCTTCATCTGCATCATCTTTGTAATGCCTCACGGCAACGTCATTTTGTGGATGGAGATAAAACAGCATCGGTCATGCCAAGATGAAGCTCGAAAGTTAGGGTGGATTTGGGCGCACCCACACACACACACACACACACACACACTCTCTCACACTCATACTCATTCTCAAAGGTGGCCCCACGCTCCGTTTCACCAGAGTTTCCGCACAGGCCTCTCAGCAGCTGGCCCTGATGCTTGGAGTTCCTGAGGAATGTCTTCAGAGCTGTCTTGAAGTCCTGCAGAGGGTCGTGCCTGGAGACGTGTGAGGGGCAACTCTTCCTTCTCTTCTGAGAGGAGACACCACAGTGTCTCAGATCCCACAGGTGGCAGGTGGGGTGGTTTTGGCCCATGGACCTTTCAGATTTGACTGAAGATCTGTACTCATTCCTCCTGGGTTTAAGGGGACACTCAGGGTTTGAAGAAAATAAATAATGGGAAATTGTAGGTATCAATTTGAGTTGGGGAGCAGGGTGGGTTTTGAGTGTTAAGCAAGCTTGCTCAACTGGTTTCCATGTGCTGCACTGTGTCACAGTGGTATTGATAACTGGAAGTCTAGTTATAAAAATATATAAAACCATAAATCCATTAAAATAAAGTTACAGTATTAAAAGCTAAATAACCAAGGGCAAGGGGATCTTTATGCTGGAAAACATAGGCTAAGGGAAACTGTTAATATTAACCTCAACTCTGAGCTTCCTGGTAGGCAAGGCAACAGATACTTACTACAGAGGAGAATACCAGTCTTTGGGGAAAAAAGACTTCTCTAATAAAATAGGAATTTTATTCTTTTAGTTTAGTGCTTTGGGAGGCATTTATCACGTGAGTTTCTAGATAAGGGACATAGAACAACATAATGGATAGTGTCTTTGCTAGCAGTTTTACAAACAATGCAAATGTGATTCATGCGCTGCTTCTTGTCTCAGCCCTGGCTGAAAGCCAAAGGCATAAACAGTGTGATATTCTGGTTCAGTGTGAGTTTTCCTGTGCAAAGCTGAAATGATATCATCTAGACCTGGAGCTTCCTAGGGGTTTGACTTGGCACAAGGTAGAATTTAAAAGCTTTAGAAGAATTAAAATGTGATGTTTCTTAGGCGGTCTTGCTGGCTAGCTTCTACTCCATTTTTAAGATTTAGCTCCAGCATCGTCTCTTCCAAGAAACTTCCCTGACTCCTTGAGGACAAGTTAGGTGCCCTACTATGTGCTCCCTCAGTGTCCTGTGCTCTCTCTCCTCTGCAGAGCCCCCACCTCATTATCCCTGGTTATGTGTCTGCGGTGAAGAAGGTGAGATCCTGAAAGGTGGGCATGACCTCAGTTATGTGCCTATCCCCAGCTCACACAGTGGCTTTGGCACATAGTAGGCCTTCAGAGGTATTTATTAGGCATAATAACTCAAAGTACTTCTTGGTATAAGGAGAGGTAGTACATGGAATGGTTAGAGTCTGGGTTTTGGCACGAGATTGCTGGGTTCAAATTTGGGCCTCTACCACTCTCTGTCTCACTACCTTGGACAAGTTAAAGAACCACTCTGTGCCTCAGTTTACTCGCCTGTAATATGGGGCTAATAATAGTGCCTACCTCATAGAATTGTTGAGGGAATTAGGGGAATAGATCTATGGAATGTATTTAGTACAGTGCCTGGTGCATGAATATTGCTGTGTGTGTGACTGGCTATGATGACTGGTGTGTTTGGTGTCCCAGCAGCTCTTTTGCCAGGGGTAGTGGGCAGATGGGCTGAGCTGTGCCCACACTGGCCCTGGCACAAGGCCTCTTGTTGGTCACTCAGACGCAGCTGTGCCCAGGCTCTTGGGCATGTGGGGAAATGGGCTGACCCTCTGTGCTCGTTGGCTCTCCAGGCCGCCTCTGTCTAGAGGTTGGGCAACCATATACGTCCTTCTCGGAGCTCCCTGTCCAGCCACACTGGGCCAGGTTGGTGGAAGGACATTTGTGATTCCCAGGTCGGAACTCCATCTCTGAGGCTTTGCAGGCTTCTTGTGGTGGTTTCTCACCCTGCCTTGGTTTCCTTCGGGAGGGAGTTGAGGGGTCTTTGGCCACCAGCAAACTTGGTGTTCTCTCCTGGCTCAGTCTCCTGTGTGAACTATTTCCTGTGTGAACTTGGATGGGAAACGTGACATCTTTAGCCTCCACTGTCTCATCTTTAATAATCGGGATGATGGTACCCCCTGACAGGGTGTCTGTTGAAGGCTTCATTGAGGTCATCTGTGTACAGTGCTCTGCTGGGATCTGGCATGTGGTCAGCATACACTCGGTGTTAGTCTGTTGCTCTAGACTTTGTGAAACTCACTTCTCTGAAGTCTCTACCTGGCCTTTTTCTACCTGTCATGAACTCACTTTAGAATTCACTTTGTGAAAATAGCCATGAAAACTCTGGGGGTCTGAAAGTTTCAAGGTGCCTTTATCCCGACTTAGGTCCCCAGGACTTATGTGTGGGCAGGGATCGATGCTTACCAAACTGAGCCTGAAGTTACAGGAGCTCCCTGCACAAGCCCCTTCCACAGGGCCCTCCCTCAGCAGGTAGGCAGCCTGGCACTCAGGCCCAGGCCTGGCCAGCGACCCTGGCCGTTGCTTGCTGGCCTCCCATCTGCCTGTGAACATCCAGGCCAGGATGGGCTTCTCACTGCCCTGCTCATACCAACTGCATCTGCTGCTCTAAAAGACACACATGTGTTTTATAAGAAAAGAATTAGGAAAAAATTTAATACTTTTCATTATACTTGTGCAGAAGCTGATGTGTGGAGTGGTTTTGTTAGAACATACGATTTTGTTAATACAAATGTAGTGTACTGTGTCCTAGAATCAAAGAGGAAGCCATAAGTTTAGGCTTTGCAAAAATCTTAAAAATTTGCAGAAATCTGGAGGGACACACACCTACACCCCCCTGAATGTGCACAATGCTGGGGACCATACCTGTGAATGTTGGCTCTCAGAGGGGATTGCCCCGACTCTAGCTCTGCCCAGCAGCTGGCCTGGTGGTGGGCCATTTTGGTTGAGCACTGCTCTCCATGAGCAGATGTCTCCACCGTGGGCTCTCTTGTGTTTCCCATCTCTGCCACTAGGGGTACTTCCAACCACTATTTTGGGGCGTATTTTGGGCACTTTGTTCTCAGCGATTTGTCTATGTACTGACTGTTATTTTTGAGGGCTGAGGGATGTTTTGCTCTCTCTTGCCTTCACTCTTCCTACCTAGGATTTTAATGACCTCCTTCCTCCTTTAAGTCTATCCAAACCTCCTCACCCTTCCAGCCCAGTCCCTCCATGAAGCCTTTCTAACTCTTCCAACCTGCTCTCACTTCTCTCTGTCAGAGGCGCTCAGCCACCCGCAGATGTATGCGTTGTCTGCCTCCATCCCTCTCCTCCCAACAGAACCCGGTGTGACCCGGGGAAGAGACATCATCCATGGCTTCTCTTGTTGCCCTTAAGCTCACTCTCATCAAGGACAGGATGCCCAGGAAACCCTCAGCCTGGATTTATGTTGAAGGAGCCAGATCTCTGTATTCTCTTGACTTTAAATCATTCATCCTTCTAGAGGAATGTGTTGATCAAAGTGAGCCAGTGTGTTTGAACTATTTCTTTGAGCAGGCTATTATAAATTGCCAGGCCTTATGCACATCCGATTGATATAACATCAGTCCTAAGGTTACTGATGGATCCTCCCCTCTTCTTACCTTGGGTTGTCTGATGTATGTTTATTTAAATAGACTGTGGAATGAAGAATCTGACATCCTTCCCCTCTAGGAGTGATGGGCAGAGCCTGAGCCCAAAATGTGCTTGTGGGCTTGATCAAGAATTCTCTGCGAAATCGTCCCTGTTCAGCTGCATGACCTCCCAAAGAACACACTACCCCAAACAGGCTCCAGGGGCTGCAGATTAGAGCAGAGAAGGGAGCTGTTCCTTTCTTATCCCAAAGTCTGGGTGGGCAGTCTCACCACCCCAAAGCTTATGAAAACAAGTTCTGTATAAGAAGTTTTGGAGTTTGGGTTCTCAGCTAGCTTTCCAGGCTTAGTGCTGAAAAACAATATTCTTGTTATTTCTGGTTTTGCCTCCAACTTGCCCTTTTCCATCAGCCCTGGCACAGTCCCTGCTTGTCCCTACTGAGCCCTCCTCCAGCCTCCTTGTATCAGTTGGTGCTCTCAGAAGCCAACAAGAAAAACCTACTTTAGGTGGCTAGAGCAAAAAGGGAATTTATTGACTTCTGACCGACTTCTGATTTATGGACTTCTGATTGATTAGACAGCTCCAATTGGTTGCCCATGTTTGTTTCCCCTTTCCTCCAAACCATTCTAAAATAACAGTAAAGCTAAGTGTTATAACCCACAAGTTCAAAAAGTACATGAGAGGAGACAATAGTGAGTGAGAGCTTGGGGCCAATTTTTGAAAAATGGGAAGGGGGTGGAGGAAGAGGAACTGATTCAGCAGAATAAGGATGTCACAACTTCGGTGCCTGATGATAAAGATGCTGTTGGGAACTGAGCTGGTTCTACCTGCTGTGAGATCCTCAGCACCCAGAGACCCAGAAAGTGGGGATGAGGCAGGTGGCAGAAATCACTGGAAATTAAACAGAGATTTGCATGGTGGGTAGTGGTACTTTTACTTCCTTTTCCTGCCCTGCTCCCAGAATGCCAGCAGCTAGAGTATACCCTTCAAGCAGGATATTGGAGGAATCTTTTCTGAGACTCTGAACAACTCTGGAGAAAAGACCTGCCGGTGCTGATGTTGTGAGGGAGAGAGGTGTCTCCCAATGCAAAGGCAAGTAAGCCCAGCGATCCATCCATCTGCAAGCCACAGCCATGCCCTTCAGTGGGCTGTGCGATGCGTCACTTTAAATATGAAAGAACCAGTAACACTCATTCTGCATTTGAAGAACTCCTCTTATATGAAAGAGAAAGTACAAAACAAACAT
This sequence comes from Tapirus indicus, assembly GCA_031878705.1. Classification (NCBI taxonomy): domain Eukaryota; kingdom Metazoa; phylum Chordata; class Mammalia; order Perissodactyla; family Tapiridae; genus Tapirus; species Tapirus indicus. The sequence goes on from CM062921.1 coordinate 83,038,797, forward strand.
GAAAAAGAAATCCAGGACAAACTTAGTTTAGGGAACAGATGAAAACATCAAAAACCCTATCGTTGATAATCTTAAAGAGATTAAAAAAAATTACATCCTTAGGATATGAACAGGATACTATGAAGAAGAACAAAGAGGACAAAATAGCAACTGATGATAAAAAACATGTGATAACTGAAATTTTAAAAATCCGATTGAAATATTAGAAAATTAAGTTGAGGAAGGTAAAACAAAAAGTAAAGAGGTGTAAAATGGGAGAGCAAAGTTGACAAGAATGAATGGCTCAATCCAGGAAGTTCAATATTCTTCTAATAGAAATTCTAGAGAGAGAACAGAAAAAGATGAAGAGAAGGCAAATATCAAAGAAATAAACAAGAAAATGTCTCAGAACTAAAGGACATGTGTCTCCAGACCAAAGAGTCCTACCAACCATTTAGCTCTTAGCCAAAATAAATGAAAAGAACACCCACATCAAGGCACTTCAATGGCAAGGTTCAGAGCACGGGGCAGGGGTTGGGGGGGGGGGAGCAGAGGGAGAGAAAGAAGAAAAGGAGCAAGAGGAGGGAGGAGGAAGAAGGGCAGGTGACCTAAAAGGAACAGGAATCAGAATGGCATTAGGAGGCTTAAGAGTAACACTGAATGCTAGCAGATAGTGGAGAAACACTATTTCTGTGGAGGAATTAGTGTACCCAATTCTGTACTAGGTGAAACAACCAATTGATATGAGAGCAAAATTAAAAAAAATTCCATACATGCACAGACTCAAAAATTTACACTTCATGGACCTTTTCTTGGGAAGATATTGTAGGATGGGCTTCAGAAAAATAAAATAAAACTGAAAAAAGATAAAAGTAAGCAATAACAGGTACAGAGACTCCAACCAGAGAGCAGAAAGGAAAGTCTCAGGACAGCCGTTGTCATCAACTGGAGACCAAACTGAAGCACTATTTTATATGGTTGAGCATTTGGACAAATATATTATAGACCTTGTATAAATAAATACAAATCAAGACACTTAACACAAGGAAAGCAAAAGTGGTATGAACAGGGAAATAATATAATCATAGTCTACTACTTGGCTTAGCAGGGAATAGTATTTTCATAATCAAAATAAAGTCAACACTTTTTATCTTATTTAAAAATTGTGATACAACTAGGTCAGGAATATTGGGACGGGAAATGAAAGAGTAAGGGGTTGTATGAGAGACTTAAGTCCTCATTACCATATCAGGAAGATAATAGGTTATGCCAGTGTCTAAAGCTGATCAACCAAGTAGAGCAGAATGAACGTATAATTAAGAAATATGGAAGTAAATCTCTAAGAAATAGCTAAAAGTTACACGTGTTTGCCTCTGGAGGACAGGATTGGGGTGGGGGTAGGACCAGGGACTGCCATTTGTCAATAGAAGGCTTTTAACACCCCTTGATTTTTATACTATGATTTAGTATAGAATAACAGGTTTGTAAACTATGGTTTATAATTGTCACATTGTGCTTTGAAATTACTCTGCTTATTCTCCCTTTTAAAAAAGTTACGTTCTTATTTAGCACATTGGTCTTACCAGTGTTTGATATTCAGATTTTAAAAATAAATAATATTTTCCCCATTGCTTGTAAAAAGTTTTAAAACAGAGTTAATAAGAAATAAAGGGAATTTATTCAAATGGTATTGGGCAACTCACAGGGGTGAATGGAAGGCTGGAGAGGCAGAGCTGGAAATCTGTGGGAGGCCAGATGGTGGGGACATCGTCAAGGTTATCCCCAGGCACAGTCTGGATAAGACACCACCACTGGACTCACAGCACTGCCCTCGTCAATGAGATTGACTTTTCAATTAGATCTTTAGGTCACTGTCCCAAGATTTAGAGGAATCCACTGTGCTAAGCCTAGATCCTAAGCTGGCCTGTGCAGGCTGGAGAGAGAAACCTTCTTTCCCCTCACTCCGCAGTGCCTTATGTCTAGCCAAGACACACACAGTGGGTATCTCCACAAATCAAGGATTTTCTGATATTGAGTGGTCAAAATCCTACAACTGTCTCTTACTGCCATGTGGGATACCCTTTCCCTCTCTCCCAAACCATTGGATTCCCCAAACCTTTGGGAAACTGCCCATAGAATCTCAGAATGTGTTGAGACCCAAGCATCAGTCTTGTCTATCTCTCAGACTTTTCAGGTGAAGAAAATGAAACCTAGAGAAGTTAAATCAGATAGAGGAAAAGCAAGGACTAGGACCTAGGTCTCCTTCACATCCAGCATCTCCCCTGGCTGATTTGCATGGGGCTAATCTGATGAAATTTTCCTCTTTAATAAATCCCAGGTTGGGGGGCCAGCCCAGTGGCGCAGCGGTTTAGTTCGCGCTTGGCAGCCCGGGGTTCGCAGGTTTGGATCCCGGGCGCCCGCCGACGCGCTGCTTGTCAGCCATGCTGTGGCGGTGTCCCATATAAAGTAGAGGAAGATGGGCACGGATGTTAGCCCAGGGCCAGGCTTCCTCAGCAAAAAGAGGAGGATTGGCAATGGATGTTAGCTCAGAGCTGGTCTTCCTCACACACACAAAAAATCCCAGGTGGAAAGGATAATGTTGCAAGGCAGGAAGAGTTTGGATGGGGCAGTGGACAGATTCGCATGGCGTGAAACTTACAGGGATACTGTGAAGTCTTTCAGTTATGCTCAGGACCCTCTCAATCAGCACAGGGTATAGAGGGGAGATGGGGTGTGTGTGTGTGTGTGTGTACAACTCGTAATTTAAAAATATACATCCTTGGGGATTGAAAGTGAGGCAGCTGCGTGTGTGCTGGGAATGTGGTGGCTTGGCCTGCACCAGTGGAAGCAATAGTGGTCCGAAGGCACGAGTGAGGAAGTTCCTGTCCTCCTGTCATTCCTGCTTGGCTCCCCGCCTTCACAGGTCACTGGTCCTGCAGCTGGAGCCACTCGTGTGTGTCTGCAGCTGGAGCCAGCCATTGCCGGTTCTCCACCGGAGGAGGGGCTCTAGGCTTACTTGGTACCATGTAACCTGTCTTGCCTTTTGCCTGAGGTAAGCGCTTGCCTTGTCCCTATTCTCTCGCCAGATTACTCATCTCTCCCGAACTTCTGAGACTTTCCTCTCCAACTTCCTGCTGCCCCAGGAGGTTACGCTCCAATTCATCATCTTCCTCATCAGCCTGATCCACCTTCTGTCTTTATGGGATGGCATCTAGCAGTCATGTCAGATTCCTTTATCTCCTTCACACCTCACTCAGTTTCCAACTGATGACTGTATCCTGTCAATGTTTTCCTTCTAAACATCCCAAACTCTGTCCTCTCCGCTCCAGCCCAGTGACCTCTAGTCTGCTCTGGTCCTCATCACCACTTTTCTGGACATTGTAACTGCTTTCTAGCTGGTTTCCTAAACTTCTCATGCTTGTGAAATTCTCCTCCAGGTGGCCAATCTGACCTTTCTGGAATCCAGATCTGACCATACACTTCTCATCCCAACTACCTCTCCTGGGCCCCCGAGGCCTGAGCTCCATTTACCCCACCCTGTTCTGTTGTAACTTTAGTGTCCTGTGAGATGTCATTGTGTTCCTTGGACAGAGAAACTTAATATTCTGGGGAGATAAGTTTGATAAACACTGGATTCTGCCAAGTTTGATGATTTTCTGTGATATGGAGACTTTTCTGTTGGTATGCTTTGTGGTTCTTCAAGGTGGGGATATAAGTGAAGTATATCTCAAACTTTTTGCCAGGAGATTTTTTTCATAGGAGAACTGTTAGCATCTCCTGTATTAGTTTGCTAGCATTGCCATAACAAAGTACCACAGACTGGGTGGCCTAAACAACAGAAATGTATTGTCTCAGTTCTGGAGGCTGATAAGTCCAAGATTGAAGTGTTGGCAGTGCTGGATTTTTCTGAAGCCTCTCTTCCTGGCTTGTAGATGGCCGTTGTCTCCCTGTGTCCTCACATGGCCTTTTCTCTGCAAGCACACATCCTTGGTGTCTCCTACTCTTGTTACAATGATGCCAGTCATACTGGATTAGGCCCACTCTAATGGCCTCATTTAACTTAATCACCTCTTTAAAGAGCTTATCACTGCATACAGTTACATTCTGAAGTACTGGGGATAGGGACATCAACATATGAATTTGGAGGGGCCAGAATTCAGCCCATAACATTCCAAAGACATTTCTGTTAGTGTCCTTTGCGATTCTTCAGGGTGGGGACACAAATGCAGTACATCTTGAACTTTCTAAGCATAGATTTTTTTTTTCCAGGAGAACTTTCAGCACCTTCTAGGCTTCTTCCATTCCATAGAACACTATCTGAGAGCCCCCAATCTACAGGGTAAAAGGCGGGCTCCACTGCCTGGCATAAGGCCCTGCTGTTTGGGACCTGGCAGTATTTCAGGTCAGAACTCAGGCCGCATGCTATTGATCCCCCAACCCCTAAGTTTGAGCCACAGCATGACCAACAGTGGGGATGCTTTACGCGCACATTTAACTCTAGCCGATAGCTCCATGGGCCAGACAACATCGTGGCTGCCTCCTCAACAGGAAATGGGCACAGTAAAGCTTGACACGGTGAGAGAACCTGTTGGAAAGAATGTGTGCATGGTCTCAAGGGCTTCTCCACATGGCCAGAATGAACTTTCTGGAAGGCAGATCTGACCATATACCTCCCATCCTAACTTGCAAGGCAGGAAGAGGTAACATAGCAGTCCGGTCTGACTATTTAGACAGAACAGCCATCTTACAGGACAGGATAGGCAGCCTGGCATTTGATGGCCAGGCAAGTGAGTGATGATCTAGTCAATACCCTCAGGGAAGAAAATGAAGCTCTTAAACTCTGATCAATACAGGTTAGAGGAATGGATATAGGGTTCTTTGCACAAGTTATATTTTCTGTATAATACTTTATCCATGAGCTAGGAAATCTTCATGGCTAGTTTTGATTGTAATTGATTATTGCCTCATCTAATAACTTGAGAACCAAATCATTGTTCACAAGATGTGAAGATGTGACTTAACCACCATTCCTAACCTAATGCCCTTTCTTACCTCCAGGCTCACACATGCTGTCTCCTTAGACTAGAATATCCTACTGCCCCACTACTGCTCACTCCAACACGGGGACTTCTACTCTCTGGGTAGGGGTTGGTATCTGGTTCCTGATTCACTGAACACATCTTTATCACTGTACTTTCCCCCTTTACCTAGTAGACTTCTCTCTCTGTGTGGGTCTGTCTTTCCAGGAGGCTGCATTTACTCAAGGGTAGGGCTCAAGGCTGCCTTATCTCCATGTCCAGCGTTGCTCATAGCACCTGGCACCTGGTCGGAGCCCAGGATTTGCTTGTTAAATGGATGGGTGGGTCCTGCTGTTGTCTCCCTCCCACCGTCTCATGGATTTTCCTGAGGGTGACACCTACTTCTTTGACATTTTAATCCCATGAATCCCCAAAGTGGATGAGTCAGAGAAGCCTGGTTGTCTCCTTTGGGCCTCCCTCATGCCTTGCTCTTTCTCTAGATGGGGCAAATTCCACAGGAGGCCTGTGGGGCTGGTCCCTTTCTAGCCTGAAGCCTCTTGCCTTGTGCCTATGGCCCTTCCCCTGGGCCCTGTACTGCCAGACCAGCACTAGTTGGCACTTGGCCCTTCCCCTGGGTCACAGGCAACCTGGTACTAGGGAGAACAGAGTCAAGAAGCATCAAGTCTCCACTGAATGGCCACCAGGGGAGGGGCTGAGACCATCACCAGCCTCCTTGTCCTTGGGGTCTGGTGGGACGGACAGCTGCTCCAGATGTGTTGACAGGCTGTCTCATGCTATTTGGGCTGTACTTCTGGCTCTCCAACCTGGGCAAAGATGATACTATCATCTGTGACACCAAAGAGCTGGCCATTTAGTCATTTACTAGTTTGTAAGCTCCAGTTTCTTCTTCCATTAAAGGGGGGATCACAAGTGGTCACCTTGCAGGAATTAGTGACAATATAGATTGAGGTTTACATTTTGGAATACACACCTTGGAGGTCATATGGAAAATCTGGTCATGGAAGCGAGAAGTGTGGACCTGGGTCAGGCATACGAGAGATGCAGTCATGCCTATGCCGGGTGTTTTGAGTTTGTTGATTCATTAATATTACTTCCTTTTTATTTGTGCCGCACTTTTCCCCACACGGTGTATGAAGTGCAATTGTTTGGGGGTGTGTGTGTGTGTGTGTATGTGTGTGCACATGCCCTGGGGGTCAGGTCAGATTGCCTCCTACCCTCACGCCTGTCCCCAGGGTCATTAGATGTAACCAGTGGATGCCTCAGACCTACAGCTCCAAGGCAGGTTGTAGGACATTGGTGGTGGGGAGCTCTCTCACTGCTTTTTCTACCCTAGGGGCTAAGCCTGGAAGCCCTATGGTTACAGAGTTTTCTCTCCTAACCTTGCTATCCCATGGGTACGCCCTTCCGGGTGCTATGTGCTGGCAATGGGGGTGGAGGGTGGGGCAGGTGGGCCACACCCCTGAAGACAGAGCATATGTGTTTTTGGCTTCTGCTTCTACCTCTTCTAGCAGCTGAGTGCAGAGTGACATGGCTTTGCTGTTGGGTTCGGAGGGCTTTGGGCAAAAACTAGGCTCCTGGCCACGCTCAGGTCTGGGCCCCAACCGCACAGAGACTTTGTACTTGGAGAGAAGCCGTCTCAAAGGCTGTAGAGCCATTTATATTGTGGATTCTACAGAAAATAGCTTCCTTTTCCCTCTTCTCTTTTTGTTGAGTTTGCAGTATCTTCTCTTCCTTACTCCCCAAGACCTCAGAGCTCCACTCACAGCCTCTCTGAGTCATTTCCAGTGGGGCCACAGTCCCAGGCTGAGTGCCCGGGTGAACAGGTGTGTGTGCTCCTGTCCCCCTCACCCCCTTGCCAGGGAGGGTGCCCCCCTGCTTTCCTGTCCCGCACATAAGGGACTCCTTTCCCAACAATTCTCCAGCCAGGGAACTCCTTCCCAGCACCCTGCGGAAGAAGCAGCTCTTGTCTCCAGAACTGAAAAGAAGATATTTTTCTTTCTATTCCATTCTCTGAAAAGTCAGGCTCATAAAAAAAAAAAATACAAATTATACCCAGCAGCTCTTATCAGCTTGGTAAAGAATTGCGACTTTCAACTTTATTGCCTTAAAAAGAATTCAAATGCTTCCATCTTTTAAAAACAATTTAGGTTGAGGAAAGGAATTAGATTGGTGTGCAGAAGCAGATTGCTTGGTATGATTTGAAAGGGTCACTATATTAACCTTGAACACTGATGCTTTAATTGAGCAGCCCAGGCCGCGTAGTTGTTCTCCCAGTGGATGTCCCACTGTGGGTCTGTCTCTCTGGGGCTGACAGCTGCACATGGGGGCAGGCCTGTGGAGCCTTACATGACCCAGCAGTGCTGGGAGGGACTTTTCTGCCCAAAACGGTCCCCACCCCCTCCTTCAGGAGCATCTGATACTGTGGGTTCCCAGAGCCAGACTTTGGATGCAGGCAATGCCTTCTCAACTCCACTTTGAACGTGCAAATACCTGTGGGAGAGAGAAGAAAACATTTCTAATCAGTTTTGGACTTTATTTTGCTTGTATCTGAAAATTGCTTGAAGCTGGATCTGAACAGCAGAGTATATGAGAAATGGCTCAGCACAGCCACCTGCCACCCAAGAGCTGCTTCCTCTGCCCTCTGGGGGACTGCGTCGCGAGATTGTTCATAGCCCACTGCAGAGGCTGGCGGCTGCTGTCGCCAAACCAGAGCGGGGCGTAAATATGCTCAGAAGCGATCTGTTCTTTTGTACATCTCGGTCCTCACAAAGAACTGTGTGGTAGCGTCCCTGTGGCTGAGGGCTGGAATACCTTTCTCCGCCATGCGACTAGATCAGATAGAAAAGCCGGCTCCCGTCGCCTCTGGTCAGGACACAGCCTGGGTGTCTGTGAGAGTGAGAACATGGAGGGCCTTATTTGGCTTCTGTGCCCTCCAGGTGGCAGGGAGATTATGGGCCATTGATTAAAATCCAAGTGCCCATCAGCTGACACTCACTGCCCCGCCTGCTTCACTTCTCCGGGTTGAGCGAGCCTGAGAGCAGGCTCTACTTCATTTTTCTGCTGATATTAATGTTTCCTCATAAATTGTCCACATGTAGCATATTCTCACTCTTTATTATAGTAAATTGTACTTCCTGCACAGCCCTGGAACCTGTCTCTATTTCATCTGAAGGATCCACAAATGATATGTAATGAATCTTCATCCCCAGAGGCCGTGAGCTGGCACTTCTGCCCCCGGAACAAAGTGGGAAGGCAGTGGGAAGAGCTGTTTATCTCAAACTTGGTAAACAGTGAGGGCTAAGGCCAGGGAAGTCTAATGATTGGCTAGAGATTGTTCAGATCTATCAGATTTTTACATGCATTTAGTTAATTATGCTTGCTTTTTTTTTCCCAATAGCAACCTAATAGTTTGTCTGAGATCAAAGCCAGTGTCAAAAAAAAAAAAAATCTAATGATGAGTACTCTCTCTCTAGTGTTACAGTAATATTTTTTAAAGTGCCATTGATTGCAAACTAGCCCAGAACTTACTATGTTGTTAAGCAGGATATATGGGAACGTGCATCGGGATGTTCAGCACTTAGCACAAATGAAGAAACAATTATATCCCCATAGAAAAGCTCTAAAATGTGATCGTGTTTCCATCAGCTTCCAAAGGTCACGCTCTCTTGCATTTATCCACCTTTCAAGTTCACTTCCTTTCATTCTCAGGTTCTCTCAGATGTGTAGAAAAAGGGTGCTATTTTCAAATACAGGCAGTACTTACTTTGCACGGCACAGTGTTAACTGAAAATCAAGTGCATATCCAAACTGTGCAGAGCGAGGACACAGTCTCCCATGCGTGGGTTTCCACTAACGTGGTACCGCACGAAGGCAAAACTGTCTGCACGTCAATATCCCTTTTCACTGGACGGGGCTTCCTATTTATGTCCCTGACCTTCCTCAGACTCAGCACCAGGGAAATATGCAGGAGTGTGACTCCACCCATTCATTCATTCCACAGACATCTTTCGTAGTTCACTGTCTGCCAGGCACTGTGTGGGGCAGGGGGCTGCAGGGCAAGTAACCCAGGCCTTAGCCTTAGTGAGGGAGAGAGGCTCCTCTCAATAGACAGAAATCCTTTGGCAACCAGAGGACCACCTAACCCAGGAGTTCTGGGGAGGGGATGGCAGGAAACTCTAGGATCCAGGACCCAACTTTACAGAAGTCCCTGTGGCTTCCCAGATCCACTCTCCAGGACTCTCCGCCATCTGCATTGCCTTCCAGCTCAGCTCTTGCTTTTGCATTAAACATGTACAAAAAGTGCTGAGAGTGAGTTTGTCTTCTCTTGGTCCCTAAGTCGGCGTGACACACTAGCGAGTGCATGGGCTTTGGTGTCTGAGAGGTCCAGTTGTGCTGCCTCCGTTACACTGACCTGCTGGGAGACTTTGGGCAAGTTGCCTGTCTGTAGGCTCAGCTCAGAGCCTCTTTCAGCAGGCTGTTGGGAGGACTCAAGGAGGTGTCGTGTAGAGGGCTCAGCTCAGGGTCTGGGGGAAGGAGGTGTCAGTAAGTGCCAGCAGTTGCCCCCAGCCTGCAGCCAGCCCTCACCTCCAGCCTTTCCCAGCCAGCACCTTCCCTGAACTCCCAGGCAGCAGGCTCAGGTCTCCCTCAGCAAAAGAGCCCTCTCAGTGTCCACCAGAGTTTGGAAGCTACTCAGGGTTAATTCTGCTGTGCTTTCCCCAGATGGCCTCGTATAGCCGAAGGTGACAGCCTTGTCACCATCATCCTCCAGCGACCAACCTCCTCCCCCGACGTGCACGTGCTAAGCTCCCTTTCCATGTGCTCAGGTGGCTGTGTTTCCTGCTCCCACCAAGGGTGAGGGCCCTGGGCCTCAAGGAAGCTCCGGCAGAGTGATGGACGAGGTGGGAATAGATAACTTACGCTTAGTTGGGAGGGTCCATCTCCCGGGAAGGGCCTGGGAGAAGAAATCAGAAAAGAGACCCACGTAGGGTCCAAGATTCCCCAGTGGGATCTAGGAGTAAGGATGGAGCCAGAAATAGGAGCCATAGACTTGGGGAGAAGCTTAAGGCAGTTTTCCAGGGAAAGCAAGGCCCCAGGGGTTTCTGGAGACAAGGCTGGGTAAACAGAAGTAGCTTGGCCGGAATCTCAGGCCCTTTTCTTAAGAAGGCAGGCCCCTGGGAAGCCCAGAATGGCCTGAGACAGTTCAGTGATAACTGCCCTCTATGGGTTTTCTTGTGGTTCTGGGCATAGCTTCTAAACTTGGGCCTTATGTGGCTGCTTTGCTCATTTCCTTGTAAATGGGCTCCTCGAATCATTCCTAGTCTTGCAGCCAGCTACTCCCCTTCCTTGCAAATGGGGGGCGTTTACTCCCTCATGCTTCAGAGGGGTGACATTGCACAGAGAGAATTGGTCCTAAATAGCATGTTGTTGCAAAGGCAACAGTGGGTCTTTAAAGTTAGCTCAGTATCCGTCCTTGGGAAAATGCCAGGCCCTGGGCTCCATGGGGGGAATGTTCTGAAATGTTAGAGTTGGGGTTTTAAAAAGATGCTAATTGTTGACAAGGTTTCATTATCTCAGGCTCCCAGTGTTGAGGCCGGTGCCTAGATAAGTGGCCAACAATTAACACATACATAAATAATCGGTGGCATTTGCACTTTGTAAAATAAATCCTCAGCGATGTTGCTGGAAGGCTCCCATGTGGAGGTTTTTTCCGCTCCATTTACCATTCCTTGAGGCCAACATAAAGTGAAACAGGCTCATACTTAAGAAATGCAGGGGGAATAATGGTTTCAGGCTTATAAGAGCAAGTTAACCTGGAGAGGGAAGGCACTGCTGCTCGTAATGGTATTTTCTCAGTTATGAGAAAAAGGATCATTTTGTTTTCACTGTCAGGGGCCAGGCCCAGCCCCAAAGGCTCATATGCTTGCTCTGACAGTTGTTTACGCTTTGTGGGGAGCAGCATGACCGAGGGAAGAGAACACAGGCCTTGGAGACAGATGGCCCCGAGTTCAAGTCCAGTCTCTGCCAAGTATGAGCTGAGGGACCCGTGCGAGACTGGAGTCTGGATCTAGGTCTGTGAATGGGGTGAGTGCGCTGCCCGGCTCCTTAAGGTGTTGTGAGAAAAGTGAGGCCTGTGGGTCATGAAGTGGAGGAGATGTCGTACTGAAGTGTCTGGCTGGGTGTTTGATAAAAGCAGGCTCTCGTCGCCCTTGGGAATGGCTCAGCCTTGGTCCTGCGGGAAAGGCTGAGAACACAGAGGAAGGGGACCAGGCTGGAGATGCTTCCTCCAATCCCCCAGAACCCCTGTCTTCTGTGCTTCCTTCTCGGCACTTGGATATTAGGATTGATCCTCATCTCCATGTGATCAAGGGGCCTTCCCGGTCCAGTCCAGGCAAGCTGCCCTGCACCCACCGTCCCTGCCAGTGCTCAGGATTGCTTTCTCTCCAGAGGGTTTGGAAGCTAGGAGCTGGTGCTTGGTCTGCATCTCCTTCCCTATGGAAACTGTGGAATCAGAGTGGCTGGGTGGCCAGGACAGGATCCAAATGTCCCCTGGCCCCCAGCGGGCCCATGGGATGGCATGTGGGTGTCCTGCATCACTTACGCCCCAGCTCTGTCGATGCCATTGGCCATGGGAAGAGGCACACTGAGGTTCAGACAGGGGCTGCTGCTCACAACAAGGGGACACATTCCCTTCCCAGGTGCCCTCCGCTTCCTTTAAGAGGGGTCTTCCCATGACAGCACACTTTTCTCTCAAGAGGGTGGTATGTGGTGTCAGCACAAGTGTAGACATCCAGCTCTGCCTCTGCAAGTGATGCCCCTCCCCACTAACCCACTGCCTCTGGCCCCTTCCATTGTGCCACCTTAAGCATCTTGGGTCTCCTCTTCTATTCAAAAGCGGCTAAACCAGAAGACAGCATGATCCTTCGGAAGTTTCCACTTCCTCAGCTCTTCTTCTAAAGTTTTATGTTTGCTGACCTATTGATGGACCACAGGAGCCAGGCGGTCGGGCTCTGGTGGTTTGGCAAGGCCTTGAGGGACTCACAGCAACAACTTAACCTGGGCTACCTGTGTATTGAGGCATTGCACCGCTGCAGGGGTCCCTTGGGTTCTTTGAGACCTGGTTCCTGGTTCCCACAGGTTCTGTGTGGAGCTCCTGCAGTGGCGCAGGCCTCCACCACCTGCATTGCATTATTTGGAGGGTTGTCCCACAGCCGTGCTGCCCAGCTCCGGGAGAGACACCCAGTTGCAGGAAACTGGCCTTCCTACTTGCTGAAGGCGAGTGACCTGGAGTCCACCCTGAGCCGGAGGCTGGCTCCACTCCCCTTCCCACCCCACCCATGGAACAAAGGGGCTTCCCTTTATTATTTGATTGGCTTGGTACTTCTCTGCAGATGCCGACAGCATTACACAGTTGTAGACCCACATCTTGGCCAAGAGGAGGGAGGTGCCACGTAGTGCTACCTTGAAGGGTCTGTGGACTCTTGGAGGAGGTAGTGCTACCACACTTGCAGTGGGGGTTTATTGTTGGTCTTCTTGCCATTGTTGGCTCTCTGATGGCAGGGACGAGCCTCCTGGCTCACACCCGTATCCAGGAGAATTAGGACAGCTGCTGGTGTGTGGCTGGCCCAGTCTGTTGAATGAAGGAAGGAACGCACGAGAGATTACGCACTTCTACACATTTAAGAGAGACTGTTGAATGATGACCAGGCAGGAGACATGAGTGGAAGGAATGGGGAGGATGTACGTGTCGACTGATTGTCTGTAGTGAGCTCCTATCTGGGCTGGAAGCTTCACATGTCATTTCATTTAATTCTCACAATAACCCCAAGGTGGGAGGTGTTTGTCTCAGGTTGGGTTCCCAGAAGCAGACTTTGAGGCGAGGATGTGTGTGACAATGATTTATTAAGAGTGTTCCCAGGAGAATCTTTTAAAAAAGAAAGACAGCAGGGGAGTGGGAACGTGGAACAAGGAATGAAGGAAGCCAGGGAGGGTGCGCCATCAAGCAAGGCAGTTTTGGCTTGGTCCGCAGCGGGATTCTGGAAACAGCTGAGCTCCCGCTCGCTCGGAGCAGTCCCCACCAGGGAGGGGGAACTGGGGTTTGTGCATGTGATGCCCTCAGCCCTTGGTTAGGGCTGTAAATTCCCAGGCGCTTGCTTGTGAGTGCCAAGCAGGGTTCCAGCAGCCTGAGCCATGGGTGTCTGCCACTGGGAATGAACGCACACGGGGTGTCAACGTGCTCAGAAACCCTCATGGGATTCAAGGGGGGACGTGGCAGAGCATCGACGTCACTGTTGGCATTTGGAGCCGCTGCTCAGAGAGGTGGAGTAGCTCACCCAGGAGCACTCAGCTGGGCAGTGGTAGAACTGGGATTCAGACGTGCTCCGCCTGCCTCCTCCCTACCTTGCTCCCGCCGAGATGAAAGGGAGGACTCAGCCTCCACCTGCCTCGGATGGGGCTGGGGAGGAAGAGGGGAAAGGACAGCACTTAGAAGGGGAATTAGTGGTGCTGGGAGGGACACTGCCCACTGGGCTGTGAGCATTTAGGGCTCTTCCCACGGAGCTGGCAGCTCTTCAGTAATTAGAGGGGGAGCGTGGGGTGCTCTTGCTAAATCTGCAGTAGCGTCTCCTTCTCACCATCTATCTCAGCTCTGTGTGAGTTGCACCCAGTGGAAAAGGCTGCAGCCAAGTGCTATTTATCTCTGTGTAGGGAAAAGAGGCTTAACAAATTATCTGATGCTTAGTTGGTGAGGGAAAGTAGGACAGGAAAGTTGGCCAGTTGTCCTGTGGGATTTTCTGATCAATTCTCTCCATCAATATCTTCCATGTGTGAGTCTGGGACCAGGTGGAAAGACTTAGAGTAATCAGGGCTCCCACCTGCTCCCTGCAACGGAGTCAGGTCTTCTGCGCGGCTGGCTCCTATGGGGACATGCACCTCTCACCTGCACGGGTGCACCTATACCTTCAGATTCACAGAACTATACATTTGGGAGCAGGGCTTCCAGCCCCAGAGGCCAAGAGTCAGGGTTGGAGCTCTGAAACAACACAGGGTCTCAGGCACCTCATCATTCCCAGTGAATTAGGATCCCGAGGAGTGGGGCCCAGGGGGTCCACATTTTTAAAAGCTCCCTAGGAAGTTCTTACAAGCAGCCAGACTTGAGAATCATTAGAGCAGAATGTCAGTCCGTGATGGAGTCTTAACGATCACCCATGGTCAACCTCCACGCCAGTACTTAAATATGTTTCATGGCACTGCTGTCTGCCTTCCACTCAGGCACTTCCCGCGATAAGACCTCGCTGCTCCTGAGGCAGCCCATTCCATCTTGAGCTACTAGGAAAGTCTGAAAGATCTCTCTCCTGTTGAGTTGATATCTGCCACTTTGATTACTGGAGACCTTGGTCATAAATCAACTCTCAGAGGCTGCAAAGAGCAATTCCAATCTCTCTTGCACATGACAGTTCTTTATGTGTTTAAGGACACCGGTAGTGTCCTGGCCTCTAAGCATCCTTGGTCACTTTAACTGGCCATCAGTTTACACTGTCACACTCAATGACTGGATTCCAGTCTGCAGTGTCCTCCATCAAGTGGGGCAGCCCAGTAGTCAACTCCCCATAGAACAGAACAGAACAGACCCATAGCCCCATGCTTTCCCATGGTCTTTACTCAGCGGTGTTACTTTCAAGTCTCATATCCCCATTTGCCCTTCTGCTCCTGGACCCTAAGTGTAGGACTTTGAGTTCAGCCTTCTTAAGCCGCATCTCCTTAGAGTCAATTCTGTGTTCCAGCTTTCTCAGACATATGACATCCTCTCAGTTCTGTATCATGTGCAGATTTTACAAGCATCTCACTGGTGTCCTCCAAGTGAGCATTAAGGAAATGCTGGGGTGTTGGGAGTGGAGGCAAGCCAGAGTCCAGCAGTGTGCTGCAGAGTGTTCTCAGAGCACCCCGTGTCCATGTCTCCCTCCCCAATTTCCTCCCCGGGCCTCTGGGCTTCTGAAGACATTCATGAAAGTCTGAGTGTTGAGAGGAGAGAAGGTCTGGGCTGGATGGCTGTGACTCCACCCCATCTGAGGGTCTGAGGGCCCCTCAGAGAGCTGCTGGTTCTTAAGTCTTCGTGGCTTCTGTGGAGAGGGCCTGGTTGACCGAGTTTGTAGAATGAGACAGAAGGTGTTCGGGACGAGGCCCCATGCGGTATCCAGGTACAGGGCTTGGCATCTCTCAGAACTCCTTTCTTTCAGGTGGAGGAGAGAGAACACTTGGAACCTTCTTCTTGAGGTCGGGGAGGAAATGGCCAAGGTATTTGTAGACGTTACTCATTTATCCTGGGGAAGAGAGGATTTTGTGGGGGCCTGGCTCGTGAAGAGAAGGAGAACTCGTGTGGCTAGAAAGGACTCTCAGGATCCAAGAATGTGGGTGACTCAAGGAGCAGGGATGGAACCTGCATCTCTGCCTTCCACCTCTACTTCATGGGGAAGGCTTGGGACTTGTATGGATGCCATTCTGTGTGCTTGCTGCTTCTTGAGACCGAGGACTTAAAATTTTACATACCTTGGAAGACACGAGGGGGCAAGCGTTATTTACACTTCACGGGTGAATAGACAGACCAGGGTGGTTAAATGATAGCTGGTAGAGGTGGTCGCCTTCCAGCCCAGTCCAGACTCCTGTCCCCATTTGTCTTCACAGAGGCTGGTACTCTTTCATTCATAGGCTAGAGAAGGAGAGTCCGTGTCCTTCACCCAGCATGGCCCAGGAAAGACCCCTGTGCCCACCTTGGTGCCCTGTGGGGAGCAGTCCATAAAGGACTGGGATGCTAGAGCTGGCCTGGGCCCTCCCATGGGCTCTATTTCCACATGCTTGTTGTGTTGGCCAGCAAACTTACCATTCCTTGTGTAGGTGTGGTTCTAACAGGACCCTGTGCAACGACAGTGCAGTGACCTGGGTCCCACATACGGCTGGATACTGGAACAGGCGGGCTCCTTACCCTTCTATGCCTCATCTGTGAAGAAGAATGAGTTGGGTCTCTATGTACTGATAAGGAAAGATATTCTTGATACATTGATAAGTCAAAAATGACAGTGGTATCCTGATGTGTACTTCATGATCCCATTTCGTTTTATTTTATTAATTTATTTATTTGGTGAAGAAGATTGTTGCTGAGCTAACATCTGTGCCCATCTTCCTCTATTTCGTATAAGGGACGCTGCTGCAGTGTGGCTTGAGGAGAGGTATGTAGGTCTGTGCCCGGGATCTGAACCTGCAAACCCTGGGCCGCCAAAGCGGACTGCGGGAACTTAATTACTGCATCACTGGGCCGGCCCCTCATGATCCCATTTTAATAAAAACTTCCATCTGATATGTGTATGGAGATATGTACTCGTAGATGTGACTGAAAACTTCTGCAAGGGGACACCTCAAACAATCTCTGGGGGATGAATTTGGAGGGATAAATGGGGCATTTTCACTACTTTAGAACATTTTTTTTAAAATGGGGCGTGGTTATGGGATGATTTTGAACATTTTTATTTTTCTGTATTTTTCAAATAAAATGAGTAATAAAAATTACATGACAAGAATACAAAAATAAACCAACCAACAAATAAATAAATAAAAGAGGACCACAATCTGATAGATCTCTCCCAGGTTCATAGATGGCCGGGGAACAGTGCCTGGCGCTCAGCAAGTACTTGGCACATGCAAACTGTGAGTATTCTTACAGAACAGGCTTGAAAACTATCAGTTCCTTCTACTTCTTTCAATCTGTTGGCTTTCCAATTAAAGGAGGAAAAAAAGCACTCATAAAAACATATGAGAAACAAGTTAAGTACCTGGATCTTACCTGCCAGGCCCTCTAACACTTCATTCATATATTCAACAACGTTTATTGAATGCCTACTATGTGCTGGGTGTAGTGTAAGTTTTTGGGACACAACTGTGCCCAAAACAGATGTGGCCCCTGACCTCCTAGAGACCCTAACCTGGTGGAGGAGATAGACAGTAAGAAATAAACAAACTGATAACTATTCAAGCACAGAAATGGCAAGCGCTATAAAGAAATAGAACAAAGTACTATGAGAGAGAATGTTGGGGCAGGGTCCCTGTGCAGCAGCAGGAAAGAGCCAGTTCTGTGGGTCCTAAAGTGCTGAAGGCAGCTCAGAGCCCCAGCTGTGAGCTGCTGTCTTCCGAGCATGTGGTTCAGCCCTGCTGGACAAGCCGCTGTAAATCTTCAGTTTCAGATTCCTGACTCTCTCGGCTTGGGCAATGATGAGACACGTCCCCTAAGCGCCCCTCCAGAAAGATGTTTGCACGCATTCTCCAGGAGGGCAGGGCTGCCCTCACCTCTGGCCTTGTGATGCCTGCAGGAACTAGAGCTTCTAACCTTGCTCGGGGCTGGCGTATGAGAGGGCAGGATAACAGCAGGAAATCAGATGTTTGTGTTCAAATGAATCATCTTTTAGCAAAGGCAGCCGGAGCTGGCCCCAGGGGGACGGCATGTTTTGTGAGGAAAAAATTCTCCAAGAACAATGTTTATCAAACCCTGTCTCGGCAGTCATCCTGTGTGTCTGCCAGCTTCTGGCTTGCTTCTGTTCATGTTCATTTTCTTTTTCTCTTTGCAGGCCGTGGAGACCAACCTGGCTTCCAAGGACAGCCACTGGGTCTTTGTGAACGAGGTAAGAGCCCCAGAATGGTGAGGGGTGTGGCCTGCACTGAGCCCCTGCCCTTTGGGGAAGCTCAGAGTGATCCCTTCAGTGCAGCTCTGACTCGGGGTGCTGGAGTGAATGCCAGGGCTCCACCGTGCGTGACAGGAGGTCAGAGAGTTGGACTTGACCTGCCAAGAGGCTCACCTGGAGCAGGTGGGAACTAGGGGAAGAAGCCAGACCTGAGTCCCCAAGGAAGTCAAAAGTCAAAGAGGAAAAAATACCCCATCAAACAAACACATAGATACTGAGAACAGATTGGTGGTCACCAGAGGGGAAGGGGATGAGGGGAGGGCGAAAGGGTAAAGGGGGACATTTGAATGGTGATGGATGGAAACTAGACTTTTGGTGGTGAATAAAATGTAGTCTATACAGAAGTCAAAATATAATGATGTACATCTGAAATTTGTATAATGTTATAAATCAATGTGACCTTAATAAAAAAAACAAGAGAAGTGGTGTCAGGCATTAGATGTGTGGAGTGAGAGGAGGTGGCCATTCAGGGCTCAGGGGCTGGAGAGATTAGGGCAGGTTAGAAAATGGGGTACAAAGGAACGAGGAGGGGATGGGGGCTGCATTTCATGAAGGAGGTTGAAGGTTTGTATGTGTGTGAGTGTGTGTATGTGAGAATGCACGTGTGTGAGTGTCTATGGATATGTGTGTCTACTTAAGTGTGTATGTGAGTGTGTGCGAGCGGATGTGTGTGTGGGCATGTACATGTGTGTGTGCACGTGTATATGCATATGTGAGTGTAAATGCATGTGCACACACTCCTGTGCTGCTGGTGGGGACGGGGATCAGTGCAACCAGGGGGTGAATGGGAAGTTTTTCCCACGACTGGCCATCCCACTGGTTTGGGCCCTGGGGAGGAATGGGAACACTAAGGTTTCACTGTGGCCTGCTCTGCTCTTCGCTAGTTCACCTGACTGGCCCTGGCCTCCTCCACGCTGTGGGCATTACAAGGGAGTGGCCTGTAGCTTTCCTGAAGAATCCTCTCTGCAGCCTGGGTGCTACTACAGAGCTGACTCCAGGTGGGGTTTCCTGGCGTGTGCTTCCATCAGGGCTGTGGCCTTCAGCTGCTCCTAAATTAACTGATCAATTTCTAATGGCCTCATTCTAGAAGGTGCAAGGTTTATTATGTCGATAATTTATTCTTTTATGACGTGTTTCTTCATTAGCTCAGTGCTACTATAGTTTTGGGTGGATTATTTTAATAATTTTGCAGGTAGTATCACAGTAGCTGCTGGAAGGCCCACTTTTCGTGGTTTTCTTCCATAAATTCACATCATATTAGCTCTACTTCTATGCGGGCTGTTTGCAGACATGGTTGTAACTGTCCATTGACTCCGGGTTGCGGCTGGTCGTGCCGGTGATTAGGAGAAGGAACGTGACGCCCGCCTCCCTTGAGAGCCTGCACGAGTCCTCCCTGGTCCTTGGGAAGTTTTGATGCTCTGGATTTTGCCAGCTTGTCTACAGGTTCTTCAAAGTCTAGTTTCTTTGTTCCAGAGAAAGGAGGCATTCCATGTGCCCCTAAGGGGACTGTCTGGTGCTGGCTTTATTTTTTTGGTGACTCCTCCACGTTGGATAGCCAGCATTTGTCTGTGACCAGTCTTAAAAAGTGCTGCATTGTTACGTTTCTAACCTGTTTTCTTTTCTCTCCCCTGCATTCTGACCCACCCGCAGGGTCCTCCGCCTGTCCCCCATGACTCCCTCTTCAGGGCTGGGGTTAACTTCAGACTGGCCAGTGCAAGCGGCTGGCACCCAGGGCTTCCTTAGTGTCACCAGGTTGAGTCAGGTGTGGGCACACCGGTCAGCGCCACACTGGAACAGCCTCACCGAGGTGGATGGCTGTGCCCCTGCACCCCAGAGCACCCTGAGCCAGCACACCAATGGCCCCGTTGAGAAAAAAGTCCTGTTATTCTACGACAGTTATGTAGTTCCAGGCTCTGTTGAAATGCAGAACCGTAGACAAACAGCGTCCCAGTTGCTTTTCTGTTGATCCTTTGTGACGGCTGGGATAGAGTAAGGCGGGAAAAGGTTCAGGGGCAGGCATGTGGTGGCTCCAGCATGTGTCCAGGATTCAGCCCCTACACTGGGGCCCCGTCTTCCCTCTTCCTGAGCTGTTCCCCACATCTCTGGAGGAAGTTCAGTCCCTCAGACGAGCCCAGATCTGTGGCTCTTTCCCCAAGGAGGCCTGCACTGTGGTCCCCAGCTCCGCCCCCTGCTTCCCTCATTCCTCACAGGCTCCATCGTCTACGTTCCCCCTCTGCATTTGACTCGCTTCATATATTTTCCTGGATTCAAGATAAACACTCAAGGGCACATGTTTTCACTTGCTTGCTTTATGCAGTGGTTTTCTTAATACTTCTACCCCCTCACATGTGAATGTTGGTGTTGCGTGTGACAGGCCTGTTTTATTTGGAGAAGGGTTAATTGAGTGTGGAAAAGGCTCGAGACTCTGTGAGCCTCACTGACAGTTTCTGCAGGTCTCTGGGCTCCATTGTGGGGACACTGGCAAGCAGATGTGCTTTTGGTAATAAACTGTATTTTTACCGACTGATTAAGTTACATGTTAGCTTGGAGGAGGGTGGGGGATTCGAAAAAATTTGTGGAAAGCAAAATGACCAAGTAGTCAAGGTGGCCACTGGGTCTTGAGTACCTGAAAGAGAGGGCCAGAATCCAGCTCATCTCTGAATCCCCTATGCCCCGTGCGGAGTCAATTCTTGAAAAGGTTTGGTTGAAGGCAGGTCCATGTACCTAAGATAGAGCAAGTTGTTTTGATGAACACTTCCCAGGTGGCCTCTGAGAAACGACAAGGGCCACAATAGAGACCAGAGTCTCAGCAATGGAGTGGACCACTCGAGGCTGTTCATCAGAAGATGCCAGCTCAGGACCTGTCAGACTTGACTTTGGGTGAGCTCGGTGGCTTCTGGAACCTCTTTGTTGCTGGGTTGGAGGGCTTCCTCTCCACATGGCCTCAGCAGATCCTCCCTCTGACCCAGGGACTCACAGCTGTCCTCAGTGGAGTCTGGACGCAGAGGAGAATGTCACGGGTAGTGAGGCTCTGCGTCCAGGCAGGAGACATGCCACCTCATAGTCTGGCCTCTTGGGAACTTTTTGGAGGAAATTTTTTTATGGAATATGTATATAACTTCCAGAACCAACTGTGATGCAGACTTGAAGCACTCCATTTGTTAGACTAGTTCTTCCAAACATGGAAACAAAGCACGCTTTGGTGGACATGGTTTAAGATGCTTAACAAACAATGCAGAAGCACACGTAACCCTTGTGCTTAGGTTTTCTCAGTGAGAGAAGTGCTGAGCTGTGATCTGTGGCTCAACAGGGGTCTAGGGACAGGTGGGTTCTAAGGAGGGAAAAGGCACAGTTGGCAGGCCTTTGGCACCCTGCTTCCTTGCCAGCATACGTTGATGAGCCCCATATCCCATGTCCATTCCAGACCTTGTCTCTGAGCTCCAGACCCAGAGATCCAGATGCCTCTTAACTCAGCCGCTTGGAAGTCTCATGACCACCTCCAGCTCAGTGTGTCTCTCTCTACTTCTCCTTCCCCTAACCTGGTTCTCACTCAGTGCTCCATTCTCAGGGGCCAGTGTCCCTATCCTTCTGGTTGGCTTTCTAGCCAATGGAGAAAAGCCCACATCATGGTCCTTGCCTCAGAACCCACTCCAGGATGACCCTGACCACACCTTTGCAGCCTTATTTACTTCTTACCCTTTTGTTCATTATCCCATGGCTCATCCCTGCAGGTGGATGGGTGACTTGTTGTTTCCTATATTTATTTTCCTCTCCTGGCTCTGGTCCTGTGCCAGGATTTCCCTTTATGCGTGGCATGCCCCTCCTGAATCTCTGATTGTCGAGGACTTATCTTTCCTGCAGGAGTCTGCTAAACATCGACTCTGCCAAAAGTTCTTCCTGGATTTCCCCATTAGAGTTCCTCCTTCTCCTGCTGTTGTGTACTCCTCACCCCAGCTATGCTGTGCTGGGAACTTGATGCACGTGCCTGACTCCCTGAAGAGCCTGTAAGTGAGGGCTGGACCTCCTTTCTACCAGGCTCCCTAGAGTTCCCAGCATGAGGGGCTCACTTGTGGAGGAGGAGCTGGGTTAAGCCTCTTGCTACTGTGTCTGCCTGTTGCTTCCTCACCTGGATGCTGCTTGTCTAATTGCCTACACGTGGAGGAAGAGGCATTTCTAACCATCCCAATCCTTCATGGACTCAGAAAGCTGTGATTCTGCTCCATGAGCTACAGCTGTCAGCACCCCCGTTGCATTGCACCTCCTTTTCCTGTGCCTGCATTATGAGCTCCATGGGGTACAAGCTTTTCCTCTGAGACACATGCTTGCTCCCCTCGGCCCTGGATCAGGCCACTGGTAAGTGGTGGAGTGGCTAGGGAGGAGGGCAGGGGAAGCACTGGCCAGGCTTCCTACAGCAGTCTCCAAATTGTGCTGGGGCAACATGTGCTTTGCTAATTTGTAGGTGCTTTGTGGAAAAAGGATTCTGTGATCAAAGAGGGTGGATAACTTAAACAGTGAGAAACAGGTGTCTTCTGCAGGCATCTTCGGTCTTGAATGCACGCCGTGCTTTCCAAGGATGAGGCAGTGCACACTGTCTGCCACATGCATTTGTGTTTCCAACACGCTCGTGTGCTTTTTCTCCTGACAGGTGCTCATCTCTATGCTGGAACAGGTTGTTGGCAGGTGGTGCCATGTCATGGCCCATAGGGTAGACTTCAAATTCCTCCATGTGACCCATGAGGCTGTTCATGAGCAGACTTCAGAGCCCTTTCTGGTCTCAGTTCCTGCTTCCTCTTGTCATACAGAGCTTCTCTGACTGTATCCTAAGAGATCTCTGCCACCTCGAGAGCAGGGTCATCCCAGTGTCTGGACCTCTCCAGCCCCCTCTGCCCAGAATGCTCTCCTCTTGTTGGCCCTCAGGCCCCAGCCTCCGCCTTATCACTTTCTCTGGTTTGTTACCAACAGATCCTCCAGGAGGATTCTCTGGGTAAAGACCTTGACCTGACCTAGAGGGGACTTCTGTCAACAGTCCAGAGAATATCACTCCTGACTTTCAAATTTTCCCTACCCCCAAACACACGCTGAGTTAAAACAAATGAAAATGAGATTAGGCTACAGATGTATAATGTGCGGGAAAGAAATGCTAATGCACTAATTGAAGAGAACAAGAAAAAAGACCATGATATGAATGCTGAATCAGATAGCTTTAAGAAATCTCTACTGGGGACACAGAGAAAGAGAGGGAGGAAAAAGATTTAATTTTTTTTCTTCCTTTCATTTTGAAGTTTCCAATTCTGTTTGGATATTAAGTCCCCATGTACAATTTGCAAATTTAATTTAGTAACACTCAAGAACAATTATGTTCATTGTAATTGATTCCCTTGTTTCTCTCCCCAGCCCCACTGAGGAGTCCTTGAGGACAGGGACCACATCCTACCCGCCTCTGTAGCCCCAGCTGAGAACTCAGAACGAAGAACAGCAGTTGCCATGTATCAGACATTAGACAGAGCCAGGCACTGATTTTGAGCATCATTTTCTTTATTTTTTACATGAGAATTAACAACTTTATTGAGGTTTAATTCACATAGAATAAATACACATATTTAAGTGTACAACTTACGTTTGTTGTTTGTGTACGCCCGTGAAACCATAACCACGGTGAAGATGGTGAACATATCCATCACCCCATGTCCTGTGCCCCTTTGTGATCCTACCCCCTCCCCACCTTCCCCCCCTCCCCAGGCAGTCTGTTTCAGCACTACAGATTGTTTGTATTTTCTAGAGTGTTATATAAATGGAATGATTTTCAATTTTGCTATGGCTATTTCCTTCCTGATAATTATTTTGAAATTCAACCATATTGCAATATATAGCAATAGTTCCTTTCTTTTTTTTGATGAGGAGTATTCAAATGTATGGATATGCCACAATTTGGATATCCATTTATCCATTGATGGACATTTGTGTTGTTCTAGATTTTTGGTGTTTACAAATAAGGCTGCCAAGAACATTCATGTACAAGTCTTTGTATGGACATATGCTTTCATTTTTCTTGGGTATATATTTACCACTGGAATTGCTGGGTCATAGGGTGGATGTATGTTTAACTTCTTAAGAAACGTCCAAGTTATATGAGAATTCTGGTTACTCTACATCCTCTTCAGTTCTTGGTTTGATCAGGGGTTTTGATATTAGCCATTGTAGGGGTGTGTTATGGTACCTCATTGTGACTGTAATTTTCCTTTCCCTGATAACTAATGATACTGAGCGTCTTTTCTTGTGTTTATTTGCCATCTATATCTATATCTTCCTTAGGTGGGGAAGCTGAGATCATTGATTTGAGAACTTTATTTTTCTTTAGTGCTATAAACTTACCCTTAAGTGATTTGATGGCATCCTCCAAATTTTGATATGTTGTGTTTTCATTGTTATTCAACTCAAAATACTTTTTATATTATCTTTTGATATCTTCTTTGACCCATGGGTTGTTTGAAATGTGTTATTTGGTGTTCAAATATTTGGGGATTTTTCAGTTATGGATTTTTAATTTATTTTCTTTGTGGTGAGAGAACATAGATTCTATTACTTGAATCCTTTTAAATTTATTGAGACTTATTGGATAGTCCAGTGTATTGTCTTTCTTGATAAATGTTTTATGTGCACTTGAAAAGGATGTGTAATCTGTTATTGTTGTGTAGAATGTTCCATAAATGTCAGGTCAATTTAGTTGATAATGTTGTTTCTGTCTTATGTATCCTTGATGGCTTTTTGTCTATTTGTTCTATCAATTATTGAGAGAGGGGTATCAAAATATTCAACTTTAATTGTAAGTTTGCCTATTTCTCCTTGTAGTTTAATAAGCCGTTGCTTAATATATTTTAAGCTTTGTTACAAGAGGCATAAATATTTAGGATTTTTATGTCCTGTTGATTAATTGATCTGTTAACATTATGAAACGGCCTTCTTTATCCCTCTGCTCTGAAATGTTCTCTGCTTTGAAATATACTGTATCTGATATTACTGCATCTAGTTCAGATTTATTTTGACTAGTGTTAGCATAATATATCTTTTTCCATTCTTTTACTTTTAACCTACTTGTTTCCTTTTGTTTTAAAGTATGTTTCTTAAAGGCCATCTATACTTGGATCTTGCTATTTTATCCATCATAACACTGGGCCTTTTAATTGAAGTGCTTAGATAATTTACATTTAACGAGAGTATTGATGTGGTTAGTAGGGGGTGGAGTCCTGGAAACATTCATTCAAAGAGGAGGGATGGATCACTGATATCAGGTGCTGCTGCCATGAGGCTGTGCTGACCTGGGGTGAATATGGGGAAGGGTTGGGGGACCAAGTCTCCAGGTGCTTCAACTTGTATTATTCTGTTTGACCGATAAGGGAACAGAGGCTCAGAGAGATGGACTGACTTTTCAGTGTCACTTAGTTAGTGGCAGAGTCAGGATTTGAACTTAGGAGTGAGTGACCCCAAATTTAAGAAATATACACTCTCTGCCACACTGCCCCTCTCTTCTCATTCCCCTTCACACGCAGCACTAACTAAATGCTAAATATATGACTGAATACCAGCAATATTTGAATTTTTTCATAATTTGGAAGTGGTAATATAGTTTCGTAGAAAGTCTTATTACAAAACTTTTATTATTTATTATTAGATTTCTTCCCTTTATGTTATTTTACATATTAGCACCTTCTTTTTTAAATCCCCTATGGAAAAGGTGAAATAATCCTGCAAAAGCCCACACAAATAAGCTAGTACATGTCACATGAGTAGTATCTGAAGAGAACAAACTGTATTTACTAGAAATGTACTTCCATTCGTTAATCAGAGTATACCTATTTTCCTTTCTCAGCCCCAAATCTGTGAGATTTAACACTTATGGTTACAGATATATGAGGAAATTATTGTTATGTAATACCATTCTTCAGCCCTTTTCCAACCCCCTTGGGGAGAGTGCTTGGAGCTGCACAGATGGTGGATTTGGGGAGCAGTACTGAGAAAGCAGTGATATACCGTATGTTCTAGATCAGTCTTTGGGAGCACACCATGGATATGATTTGGCTCCAATGCTTACCACTTCTTTGACTTTGGGCAAATTGTTTTACTTCCTTCCTTGAACCTTATTTTCCTCCTCTCCTCAGTAGGGTTCATGATAGCTACCTCATAGGAAAGTTGTAAAGATTAAATGAGATGGGTCACCAGAGTGACCCATCACAGGGTCTGGCATATAGCAAGCACATTTAAAAGATAGCCTCTCTGATTAACAAGTAACTAATGTCCTGCAGGAAAGTTCATCTTTGGAACTTAGTTAAGGAAACACCCAGATTTAAGGAATTGATAACAGGTCAGTGCATGTCTTTATGAGGAGGGCAGGGGCATAGGGCATGGCTTGATTCATTGCCTAGATGAACCTGCATTTATAACTGTGTTTTGGGCTTGTGGGGACCTTAGTTCTCCCTATCTCTGCCTTTCAAACTCCTATGTATCCTTTAAGACTCAGTTCAAATTACCCTCCCTCCAATTTGCAACACCTTTTGATTTCTTTCATGACCTTTCCTTCGTCCAACACCCCAGAGAATTCAGACTGTGATTCTTTAGTGACCCTTAACTTCTTCCTCCATGTCCTGTCTCCCTACCAAGATATATAACTCTTGACAATCTATCATTCACTGATCATCCATGCACCAAATACCTATGAGGCACTGAGGATGCTTATGAGAATTTGAGAGATGTGGTCCTCACCCTCAGAGGGCTTATAGTATCATGGGTGAAAAACATGTGTGCCTGGATCACTAAACGACAGGTAGGCAATTGTTGTAGGAGCCACTCCAGATCCTCTGCAATTTGTAGTCCAGTTCAAAGTTCAAGTTCAAGCTCAGCCAGACCCCGACCATTGCTGTGGAATCAGACTCCATGTTTTAGACGTGAGTCAATTGTTCCCAACAAGTATATTGTCGTTTAGCAGAGTTTTGACAGAAGAATGCTTGGGAAAGGGAGTGCTGACACTTGGGGAGTTTTAAAAATAGCTTTAATTACCACGTGCAGCAAATGTGTCTGAAAACTAAAGGTTAGTGTCTCTACCTTTCTGCATTCCTATCCATCGCTCTTCCCGCAAGTGGGTTCTGATGGATTCAGATGAACTCGCTGCTTGTGCCAGAAAGAACTTATTATCTGTGCCTTCTACCCTGTTATTAAACCTCCTTTGCCAGGCTGGATAATCATGCGCCACATGGAGAGGCGGGAAGCAAGCATGTGCACACGCACACACACGCACACACAGGCTGCTGCTTTCACACACAGCATGGGGCATGGCAGGCCCCTGGTGGGATTCTCAAGGAGAGTCCTTTCAAAGCTGGAACAGGGAAGCAGAAATGGAGGCAGGAGACAATTCAAACCACCAGAACTTCTGGTGAAGTGTCTTAAATGATGTTTGAAGGCTCAGAGAAACAGTAGGTTCAGCTTTGGTTCTTTTTCCCACTGTCTCAAACCAGAGGATGTTATGCGAACTGGACCAGCCTGTCTCTTAGAGCTGGTTGAAGACTCTCAAATGAATATCATGAAGTTTCAGAGATGGAAGTGAGGAAACCCTCTAATTGTCCATGATCAGAACTAGGATGCAGTTTCCTGTAGCCTTGGAGACTGGCTTGTCGGCTGCTGAGGTGATGAGGGGCTGAGGAGCCAAGTGCTGCCCCCATCGTGCATGGCATTCCTCCTGGCCAGGTGCAGAGTGGGGCTCCTGATCAAGAATGCTGAAGAGCTCACCTTGTGAGGCCGATGGGGTCTAAAGAGCCTCCTCTCAACCCTCAGATCTCTGCTTGTTTGCGGTGGGGCGTTGCAAGAACTGTGAGCTGAGTGGTTGCCCTCAGAAGCAAGGAAACTCACATTGTTGAGTACCTACTGTGTGCCGGGTCCTGCTTTGGATGCTTTATAGACATTATTTCAAAACGAATTAAATCTGTCCATGAAATCCAATTTAAAGGGATGGCAGGAAATTCGAACCCCTTATAACAGGATAGCTTCCTCCCTGCCCTCATGAAGGTTGTGCAAAGGTTCCTGGGCTTTACATTGTCAAGATCAATCATAGAAAGATCTCTGTAGATACTCAGGAAGTTCTAATCCACTTTGGGCTCAAGCTTAGGCATGGCAATATTTTTTTCTGAGCCTGAGAGAACCCCATGCTTGGGGCCCAGCCTTCCTAAATGACACTAGCCACTCGTCTCTGATATCCCACCCTGTGGCTGACATGTATCAAGGGAGGGGGAGACCCCCAGGAGGAATGTCCCCTCTCTGTCTCTGCCAGAAGCTCCTGGCTCAGGCCACTATGACCACTCCCATTCTCTCAGCCGCAGAAGCTTCCCAGCTAACTATCATTGTGAGTTCACCTATTTATTGAAGGAAAATATCCTGGAGAAAGAAGAGCACAGACTTTCTAGAGCGTAAGGTTGCTTGCTTCTGTGGGTATGTGTGAGTGCCTGTGGTGGAGGGGAAGGGACAGGGATAGAAGAAAAGCAGAGAAAAATTGTTTTAATTCTTTCTGATTCTTCTACAGTAGTAAAACAAAATGCATCTTAATATGCCAATGAATTATCCTTTCAAACAGCCTCAGATATGTAGTTTATTTTGCCAAATTGAGGTTTTCCTGCTATGTTCAGTTTTGTGTCCAACTGTTTTCAATTAATAATATATCATTAACATTTTATCATGTTGGTGAATAGCATTTGATAGTGTGTATTTAATGGCCTTGTAGTAGTCTGTTATTTGGACGAATCATAATTTATGCAAATCTCCGTTTTTGGAAACTTAGTTTAGTTATTGCTGTTGTAAGTACTGCTGCAATCAACATCTATCCAGACACAACATTCATCTAGATCTGCTGATGTCTCTCTGATTTCTCATGGTGGTAAAAATATTGTTCCAAAGCATGGAGCTCTCAAAGAGCCTGAACCCCTTTTATCAGAGTGCCCGTCTCACCCCAAACTTGCGTCTGGTGAACAGGAATATAATCAACATTTTTCCTTTTTACCAATAGTATAGATGAAAAAAGCCTCACTGCATTGTTTTAATTTGTATTTCTTTGCTTATTAGCCACATCAAACACTTTGAATATTTATTTACTGATCACGTTTATTTCTAATTTTGTGACTTGCTTGCTCACATCCTTGGTGCAGAGTTACTAGTCTTTTGTTATGCGGTTTGATCCTTAACAACAGCCTCTGAGAGAGGTATTATTAACACTAGAGTGCAGATAATGAAACCGAGGCTCAGCAAAGGTCCGAGGTGTCACAGCTGTACAAAGACAAGTGGGGATTTTAAGCTCAGGTTGGTCTCATTCCGAAGTCTGTGTTACCTCCATGTAGTACTGCCCCTGAACCAGCCCAGTCCCACCTCAATGGGAGACACATGTTGACTTATGTCTTTTAAGGGTCAACATTTCTGCACCAAGCCAAGTCAATCCTCCAGTTATTGTGTTGGGCGAGATCATTTTAATTTCTCAATCAAAACTTGGTTTTGCAACTTAAAGTGGCATAGAATTTTCTATTAACCTAAGTTAATAAACTGAGAAAATTTGCTAATTTTTATCAAACTGAAGGGAATGAGTGGGCTCAAAGTGTCCATGAAAGACAACATCAAGTAGCTTTTATGATTAAACCCAAAGAATCCTGCTTGTTCAAGGCCCCAGCTCTGTTTGTGGGAGTCTTCAATGGCCCTAAGGGAAGCCCCTCCAAGAAGACTTGCAGTGAGGGAGCAGGCACCCTCAGTCCTACAGGGAGTGGAATCACATCTGAGTTCTCTTTTCCCCTCAGAGAAGTGTTCTTCACTAACTCCTCTTTCCCTCAATTTTAACTCCCCTGGACTTTTCATATCCTCCTTGTGGGTGAGAATTTTGAGTCAAGAAATTGATTCTCAGTCATTTCCCTTGGCCAATCTGCATGTATGCCAGGCACTTCACTATGGAATTTCATATCATTAAAGCTCGGTGCCTCCAAGGGAAATTCCAATTTAGCATAATGGTTCAGTTTAATATAAAATGCCATTTCCTCCTCCAAATATTGGCTTCAGAAAGAGGGGCTCTATTATCCATTAGATTTTTGTACCTCAGCTCACATGACACAGCCCTGGGAGAGATGTGTACCCCAGGTAAGAAGGAGTCACAGCAATGAGCTCCTGGGACTGGGAAGTGTGGTGACATTGGGGGGTGAAATTATGGACAGATATCTAATAATTGGGCAACGGCTTGAAGTATAAGGGGGTGATATGTGAGAGAAGGCTCGAGCAGATTCTGCTGCATCTGCTACTACAAGGACTTTGGCTTTTGTTCTGAGTGAGCTGAGGAGCCTCTGCAGCATTTTGAGTTGAGGAGTGATGTCTTCTGAAATATGTTTTAGAAGGACCACCCTGATTTCTGTATTGAAAATATGCTGTGGGGATTGGAGTGGGAAAGGGAAGAAAAAAGGATAAAAGTTAAAAAAATTAGGGCCTTTAATAAGAGATGATGGTGGCTTGGACTGGGGTGGTATGAGCAAAGGGAGTGATTCTGGAATTTTGAAGGTAGGGCTGACAGGCATTGCTGACCAAAGTGTACAGAGAGGACAAATGACCAGCCCAAGGGCAGGCACCGGGCAAGTGTTTAAAGCAGGGGAAGAGAGATGGAGGTTTATGGTGTGTGTGAGGTGAGCGGTATTTTGTGCAGGATGCCCTGGATTTGAACCCAGGTAGTCTGGTTCAAGCCTCCACTCTTATTATTTTACAAAGTTTTTGAAGTATAATTAATATAAAAACACACACAATTTGGGGGGGCCACCCGGTGGCGCAGCGGTTTAATTCGCGCTTGGCAGCCCGGGGTTCATGGGTTTGGATCCTGGGAGCCCGCTGACACACTGCTTGTCAGCCATGCCGTGGCGGCATCCCATATAAAGTAGAGGAAGATGGGCACTGATGTTAGCCCAGGGCCAGTCTTCCTCAGCAAAAAGAGGAGGATTAGCAACGGATGTTAGCTCAGGGCTGGTCTTCCTCACCAAAAAAAAAAAAAAAACCCACACAATTTGATGAGTTACAATTTGGATTTTGACATATACACTTGTGAGACTATCACCACAATCATGATAATACACGTGTATTCCCCACAGAAGTTTCGTCATGCCCCCATGTAGTCAGCATCTCCTTCCATCCACCCTAGGCGTCCTCTGATCTGTTTTCGGTCGCTATAGATTACTTTGCATTTTCTAGAATTGTATATCAATGGAATCATACAGTATATGCTCTTTTTTTGTCTAGCTTATTTCACTCAGCATAATGATTTTGAGATTCATTCAGGTTGTTGTATATATTGATGGTTACTTTTTGTATATGGTGTGAGGTAAGGATTGAGGTCAATTTTTATTTTATTTTAGCACATGGATATTTAATTGTACCAGCACCATTTGTTGAAAATAGTATCCTTTCCCCTTTGGATCCTTTGCTGAAAATCGATTGGCCTTCAGTGTTTGGCTTTATCCCTGATCTCTCTATTCTCTTCCTTTGACCTATATGTCTATTTTCACACCAGTGCCACACTGTCTCTATAATTATAGCTTTATAATTAGTTTTGAAATCAAGTGGAGTAAGTTCTCCACATTTCTCTTCGTTAAAAAATTTGCTTTTTCCATTCTAGGTCCGTCACCTTTTCACAGGGCTGGGTTTAGGGTGAGGCAATGAGGCACAAAATTTAAGGAGGAACTCACTCTCAAGTTTATGCAAGTGCCACACCCTAGGTCTGGCCCTGCATTTCCATGTAAGTTTTAGAATTAACTAGTCAGTTTCTAGAAGAAGACTGCTAGGATTTCAATTTCAATTGTGTTGAATCTGAAGATAATTTGAGGGAGAACTGAGATCTTCACAATATCAAGTCTTCTGATCCATGAACAAGGTATATCTTTTCATTTATTTACATACTCCTTAATTATTTTTAGCAATGTTTTGCAGTGTGATGTGTACAGGTCTTGTTAAATTCATCCCTACATATCTGATATTTTTGATACAATTGTAAATATTATTGATTTTTCAATTCAAATTTGCAAATGTTTGTTGCTGGCGTGTAGAAAATACAATTGATTTCTAAATATATATATATATATATATATATATATATATATATATATATATATATATGTTTTTTTTTATGTGAGGAAGATTGGCCCTGAGCTAACATCTGTGGCCAATCCTCCTCTTTTTGCTGAGGAAGATTGGCCCTGAGCTAACATCTGTGCCCATCTTCCTCTGCTTTATATGAGACGCCGCCACAGCATGGCTTGACAAGTGGTGCGTCAGTCTGCACCTGGGATCCGAACCTGTGAACCCTGGGCCGCTGAAGCGGAGCACATGAACTTAACCACTACGCCACTGGGCTGGGCCCTGATTTCTGATTACCGACCTTGTATCCCACAACCTTGCTAAGGTCACTTGTTAGTTCTAATGGCTTTCTTTTGTAGATTTCCTGGGATTTTTCTGTATAGACAATCATGCCATCTCTGAATAAAGACAGTTATACTTCCTCCTTTCCAATCCGGGTCTCTTTAATTTCCTTTTTCTTGCCCTATTGCACTGACTAGAACCTCCAGTACAATGTTGAATAGAAGTAATAGCAGTGGACATCTTTGCCTTTTTCCTGATTTTAAGGGAAAATATTAAGCTTTTCACTATTAATTTTGATGTAAGATGTAAGTTGACCATAAATGCCCTTAATTGGGTTAAAGAAGTTTTCTTTTATTCCTAGTTTGCTGAGGATTTTTTTTAAACATAATTGAAAGTTGGACTTTGTCAAATGCTTCCTATGCACCTATTGAGATAATCTGGTGGTTTTTCCTTTTTTATTCTGTTAATGTGGAGAACTAAACTGATTGATTTTCAAATGTGGAAACACCCTCACAGTCCTGGGATAAACCCCACTTCATCATGATGTTTTTGTTCTTTTTTGAACTATGGGATTTAAACACAGCTAAAGTATTAGCTAAGATGTTTTAAAGAAGTTTTATGCCTATGTTCATGAGGGATGGTAGCCTGTAGTTTTCTTATCTTTTAAACCTTTTGTCTGGTTTTGTTATCAGGGTAGTGCTGGCCTCCTGGAATAATTTGGAATGTATTTCCTTCTCTTCAATTTTCTGAAAGAGTTTGTATAGAATTGATATTATGTCTTCCTTAAATTTATGTAGGATTCACCAATGAAGGCATCTGGGCCTGGAAGGTTATCCCCACCCCCCATGAGAAGATTTTTAACAACAAATTCAATTTCTTTATTAGATATAGGGGTATTTAGGTTATCTATTTCTTTCTGAGTAAAATTTTGTAGTTTGTGCCTTTCAAGGAAGTTATCCATTTCATCCAAGTTTCTTGTAGTTCTGGTATATGATAAATTCTCCACCTCTTGTTTTTCATTCCTTAAAAGTGTCTTTTGGTTCAAACAAACCCTGACTTCTGGTTTGCCTTGTTTCTGTTGAGAAGTTAGCTGTCATTTTTATCTTTATTTCTCTCTGAATACTGGGTCTTTTTCCTCTGGTTGCTTTTAAGATTTTTCTTTTTCTCTTTGATTATGTGCTTAGGTGTGGGTTTCATCAAATTTAGAGAATGTTTGACTATTATTTCTTCAAATACTTTTTGTGCCCTTCCCTTCCTCTCTTCTCCTTCATGGACCTGAGGACACGTATATTAGGTTGCTTGAAGTTGCTCCACTGCTCACTAATGCTCTGTTAATTTTTTCCAGTGATTTTTTTCTTTCAGTGACTCATTTAGCAGACTTTTTGCTTCTATACTTTCAAGTTCACTTATTTTTCTTCTACAGTGTTTAATCTGCTGTTGATTTCATCCAGAGTGCTTTTCATCTCAGACATTGCATCTTCTATTTGTAGAAATTAAATTTGTGTCCTTTGTTTCTCTCCCTATCATGCACATACTTTCCTCTATTTTTTTGAACATATGCTGTGTATTTATGATGTTTGTAATATCTGTTTTAGTGTCCTATTCTACTAATTCTGCCATCTGTCTTATTTCTAGGCCTGTTGCTATTGATTGATTTTTCTCCTCATTGTGGGTTGTATTTTCCAGTTTCTTTGCATGCCTGGTAATTTTTGATTAGAAGCCAGGCATTGTAAACTTTACATGGTTGGATGTTTGATTCCTTTTTATTCCTTTAAGTGCATTCCCTCCCTCTCTCCCCCGGGACACAGTTAAGTTACTTTGGAATATTTCGATTTTTCAAGACTTGCTTTGAAGCTTTGTTAGGCAAGTCAAAAACACTCTTTAGTCTGTTGCTAATTTGATCCATTATTGAGGATTGTTAAACCTGATCCTTTCAGGTGATCCTTTCTCTGGACTTAGGTAGTTTCCTGACACACATGAGCTAATCAATACTTAGCTAAAGACTCAAAGGGAACTTTCTGCACATTTCTGGAGGGCTTTTTATGTGTAGTTCTCTCTTCTCTGGAATTCTGCTTTATGAATTCTAGTTGCCTTAGCCTCCTCAAAACCCAAACTCTCTCTTCAACTCGTGGAGACTGTCAGGCTCTGCCTCAGTGTCCGCTTCCTCTGCTGTCCAAGCAAGAAACTCAGGCTCACGACATTTGTTTCTTTTCTCTTGAGTATCACTGTTCAGCTATGCCTGTTGTCCAATCTCTGAAAGCTATTGTTTCATAGGTTTTGTTTGCTTTTTAGTTATTTAGGGTGCGAGGTAAGTTCAGCCCCTATTAATCCATCATGGTCAGCATCTACACACTTACTTACCGTTTTGTATATCCTCAATTCTTCTGAATTTATATTCTCAGTTCTTTACGCTTGCGTCTACACATTTGGATCTAGTTCAGATGTAAGGGCTTTGATGTGTTAAACACAGGGCTATAACCTTCAGAACCATTCACTCCAGGGATCTGGACCATGCAATTGTATTTTCAAGTCATCTTTGGAAAGTTATTTGATAATACTTCTGGATTTTAAATGATAAATGCAATTAAAAATTATAATTTTCTGTCAGCTTCTTGGGATAAAAAACCACAAGGCATTAATATGAAACATAAGGTCACATTTTCCTAGCAGTAGGGATAGTTGTGCACAAATAAAAGCAGATTTAAATATTCTCTTGAGATGAACAAATAGGTATTGCAAACAAAATATTTAAAGTGGTTTGTAGCAAGCAAGCAAACGAGTGCTGTGAAGAATCAGCTGCTATTATATTTATTTTTCTGCTTGAATATCTGCCTGGGGAGTAAGCTGCAAACTGAAGCCCCAACCAGCTTTTAAAAATTTAACAACATAATAAAAAGCACTGGCTTTGTGTTGTAGAGATAGTTACTTAGGTCAGAGTTTTAAACATTAAAATTTTTGAGGCTCACTTTTTGTGTGTGTGTAATTCTGAAAGACTCCTTCCCACCTTTCCTGTCTCTCCCTCCCTCCGTGTTCCTCTTCCTCCTCCACTTCTTTTCTTCCTCCATGTGGATTTGCCACACCTGGCACTCAGCACTAGGAAGGCAGCAGAATATGAGAGCCACGCCCTGCCCACAAGAGCCAGTTCTGGTTCCAGCTCCAGCATAGATGGATCAATGGATTAGCACGTGCAGTTGGCTCTGGTTTTGTGCAGGGAGCACTGAGAAGTCACAGCACCCCCGGGCCTGAATCAGAGTTGTGGATATACAATGAAGGACCAGAGGATCTGAGTAAATGGAGTTTCCTTACGCAGCTCTTGAGACCCCCTTTCCAAGTGAATTCCACGCTGTTCTGATGGAGACATAGGATTGCATGAGGAGCCACTTCTCTGCCTGTGACTGAGAGTCCTGTTAGCTGGAGAACTCCTGCTCAGCCTTGGCCCAAGTTATCGAACCTTGCAGACTCTAGATTTGCCCTGCCCTCCAAATGGTGACAGAGCTATTTTTAGCCTGTCTCCACAATTATTTTCGTGCTTTTAATACCAGGCCAGACCTGCAGAAGTATACATTTTAGGTCCAACCTAGAGCATATTTCAGGAATATCACATCTGAAAAAGCCAGGGTAGGTTACAATTGCTGAGCCACTCTGGGAATTGCTTTAACTGACCTTAGATGTTCTGAGCCCACTGGAATTAAGGGAAACTGCATGAGCAACAGTGGGTGACATGGGGTTGTGAGAATTCAGAACTTGCAAGGTTGGTGGAAGCAGGAAGGCCGAAAAAGATGGAGGGAAAAGTGAGGGAAGGACAAAGTGCGGGCAGGAAGAGTGAGACAAAAGAGACAGTGGAAACAGGAAGGAGAAAGTTAAAGTAAGAGACAGGAAGGAAAGAAGAGAGCTGAGGGGAAGGGTGGATAAGTCTCACAGACTGCCTGCTCAAGCTCGTCCATCATCCATAAATAACAAGCCAGACGAGGAGCTTTAGTGACCATCCCAATAACTGCTGGGGACATGTGTGGGTCCCCTGGCTCATTGGAGGGCAGATGTCCACCTTGCGCTCATGGTCAAATAGAATAGAATAAAATGTGATGAAATAAAAACTCAATTAAATGAAATAGAATAAAAGAGCCACTAAAAATGCAAAGCTCCAGGGACTCTCTTTGGGCTTCTCTGGGTGAGATAGCAGATTCTCCTGGTGCACCAGCAGGCCTGGGGAGGGTTTCTGGAACTGTGCAGAGAGCCTGAGGGGACATCTGTACTGCCCTGTAGCCACAGCCAAGTTAGGTCTTTAGGGAACAAGGTCAGCTGCTTACTGCTGGCTGGTCTGACTGGGCCCACTCATGGGGATGGGCTGTGATGGAGGAGGTGTGATGGGGGGACAGCTCTGCCACCTGTAACCTGGGCAGCCCGGGATAAAAGGGGCAGGCAGAGTGTGGGCTTCATTGTGAGCAGAAACCGTTTGTGTCATTTATAAAAACAAAAGAAGCCATACAAATTTTCAACCAGTGGGCCGTTTTATTTAACGATAGGATGGTTGAGTATCCTTGGGTCTCTTGGAGGTGAGAAGCAGGAAACAGGTACCTGCAGACTGTGGTGGTGTGATAAGGCTCCCTTAGGGATAGGGAGGAGGCTGCAGGAGCGCTGGAGGGCAGTAAAAGGGCTGCTCTGGCTCACCCGGAGGTCAGGCTGAGGCGGGTCTTTTGTTGGCCCTCCAGGCCGTGCAAAGAGCCTCAGCTTTTGAGTTAGAAGGAAAAGGAGTACTTGTTGCAAAGCTCTGTGCTAGACACATTGAATCCCATTGAATTAAAGTCACTGAATTAAGTTAAAACCCTGGGAAGTACTGTTATCCCACTTACAGATGACACTCCAAGGAATTAAGTGCCTGTCCAACTTGCACAGCCGGGAAGAGGAGAAGACGGGAATTGGAACCCAAACCCATCTGATTCCAGATCCTACGCTCTCTTCACTTCATGTCTAATATCATAGACCAGGGCCTCTCAAATGTTAACATGCCTATGAATCACTGGGCTCTTGTCAAAATGCAGATCTGATTAGGTAGGTCTGGGGTGGGGCCTGAGATTTTGCATTTCTAACCAGCTTGCAGACGATGCTGATGCTATTGGTCTACGGACCAGACTTTGGGGAGGAAGGGGATCCTTTATGGCAATTTTTCTATATCCTATGTACAGTGGGAGACTCAGGCATACTCCCTGAGTTTTTAGGGGATGATGAATGAGACAGGATATATCTCTGGTCAGAACAACCACTCAGAAGATGCTCTCCTTCCGCTGTCCTTTGTCCTGGAAATGTAACCAGCTCCAAGCTTTGGCAGCTTTCTCCTATCTTCTCTTTTTCACCAGGGTGTCTTTGTCTCTGTGGAGCCTTAGCTCGCCTTGTCTTAAGTGCTCCGTAGGGATCTGAATACAGCAGACATTCTGAAAAGCCTGTTGACTTTGGTGGGAGTAATTTTTTCATCACAACTTTATTGACTCTTCCTTCTATTTTCTCAGCTTCTCTCAAGCCAGCTTTGTCTGTGAAGTTTCTCTACTATCATCACCTTTAGATTACTGACACCATGCTTTTTAGGAGGGAAATAAACTTCATGATTTCTCCAGAGATGGAATAATGCTGGTATCACACAGATGTTTGATACATATAGGTCTTTCTAAGGAATAAAAGGAAATGACTAATAATGTGATTGCTTAGCCCCATATAAGTTTAGAGTTCTATATAAATGTTTAATAATATTTTCCCCTGATATCAGAAGGTTCAGAAATTTTACTGAAGTCATAAAGATCAGACAAAAACTTATTTGTGGGTGAGTTTTGCGTCTGGTTTGCCAAAATGTATATTTAGAAGAAGGAGATCCTTACCAGTTTAATTGCTACTTTGAAGATTTCTCCTCATTAAAAAAATTGATCGTCTTTGCTACTCAAACAGACTTGGAGCGAGACTTCTGCAGTGATTCTTTCTCTGTTTTAAATAAAATGTTTCTAAGAAGCTTAAAAGATACACAGCATGATACGACAAACACCTACATGTCCACAATTCAAATTTGAGATCTCAGTTTTTAAGAAATTGACCATTTCAGATATAATTGAAGTCCGCTCTGTACCCACTTACCAGTCCCATTAAATTCTGTACCAGTCAGGTTATTTTTGACGATAAGTTGCAGAAAAGTCTGAATCCAATTTCCTTAAATGGTCTGAGATTTTCTTATCTCACCTTAGGGAAGGCTCAGAGAGATGTCATGAGGTTACAGGGCTGGGTGATTCAGAGGCTAAATTGTATCCTCAGGACCCCTGTTTTGTCTGTTGTCCTCACTGTGCTTTTAAGGGGAATCTCCCCGTGATTCAAACCTCCAGAGGCAGAAAAGTGCCGTCTCTTCTTAGGGTTGAGCAAACCTTCTCAGAATCCTCCAAGGAGAACCCCCTCACATCTCAACAACCAGGAATGGAGTCATGTACCCTCCCCTAAAACTGTCTAAAGTAGTGGGACCACCCAGGTTGGCTCAGACCAAGCAGGGTATACCTCTGATTCTGGGTATAGGGGTCACCTCCTACCTCCTCAAATCGCATGGTGGAGGGAAGGACACCTGTTCACACTCGGGCTCTGCCAGCCCAGAAGAAGAGGGGTAAGGCTGTCAGGTAGGCTGTGAGTCTGTTTGTCATTCTCCAGTGTTTCCCCAGTTGCCAGCCACTCTTCTGAAGTTGGTGCGTGTCCTTCACATCTGATTTTATTACATTACGTACATCTCTACTATAAATATACCTTATTTGATATATCATTCTGTAACTTGCCCTTTCTTTTCATTCTTTCTTTTCTGTTTTTCTTATTCTTGTAGTTCACAACAAGGAGGACTTTAAAAACCATCATTAGTTTCCATGTCAGTTGTTTATCACCTCTTTTTGAGTCAAAGTCTTCTTGAAAATCTGATCCAGCCTAGGGGCTTTCTCTACAGGAAAGTGCACACATACTTGTATACTTTACATTTTTTTTGGAATGGCAAGCCCCTCTGAGGCCAGCCAGTAACCCTGGCTGAAGACACACGTTGCCTCTGAATAGAGGCAATCAGATCTCATTCTGTTCCTTATTATGTTATATAAGAAGGACAATTTTGCTTTCCATCAGTGAGTTAAGTAAGCCTTCTGGAAGATGTAAGGATTAGCTTTTCTTTAGAATTCATCTAACTTTTTTTAGTCTTAACTGTTTGTAAGTGAAGTAGATATTTGTAGAGGTTTCCTAATAATTTGACTCAAAATGAAGATTGAGCTTCAGTGTGCATTAGTACAAAATTAGAGGCCATGAGTATTTTTATTATTTAGTGCATGAAGCAAGTCTCACATTTTATTGTTTTCATAGAAATCTTCCTTTAAGTGTGCCACAAGGCACAAAAGAATATTTTTTCCTCCTGATGACTGGCGAGAAGGGTATGATATTAACTGGGAACTCTATCTCTGTTTTCTTCTCTACTTGTATTAGTTGTTACAATATTTTGTTTTCAAACTACCAATACTTCTTCCATTGAAAAAGGAGCTAGATTCAGCAGTATTTTGCCATCGCTCTAATCCAGTTCCAACAATGAATATGTACTTTAGATTCTACTAGATATTTTAACTATCTCTAAAGATGATCCATTTGTAATCATCCTAGTCCAAGTCACCATCATCTCTCACAGAGGTAATCTCTTGAGTGAGCAGTATTGATGAGAGGGAATTTATGGGTGGAACCTGTTTGATTGTAGGAGAGGAAGGTAATGGATAAATTCAGGGGGGGATATTTCTGGAGCAACAGATAAAATAAGGTAGAACCTGCAGAATATTTACCTTCTTGCACCCAAAATAGTGAGATGATTCAAGAATAAAGTTGGGATTTGACCAAATGGAGAAGGTTGCACATGCTTCTCTTGGGCCTCTCAGAAATAGCCCTCCTTCTAATATTAATGACAATGAACTTAGGAAAAGGCAGTCAAATGAAGGAAATATAAATTGTAGCATAATAACTAAAGTTTAACCAGTTACCCAGTGAAGATATATGAGGAGTTTAGGAGATGGGTGTGTCCCCCAGAAAAAGAGCAGGGTCATGAGATAAAGAACGAAAATTCTATATAAAAAGTTTAGTTGTATGTCTTTATGGAAGAATAATTAGCCTGAATGATACTCCCAAAAGGAAAAGAATGAAAAAAACTGGATATAAGATATTATAAAAAATATTTTAAAATAGATCACTGAGCAGTCAAGAGTAATGTCCATAGAGGCCAAATATAAAGTGAAAATGGAAACTCTGGGAAATATGTGAGCTTCAAATTTAGTTTTTGCCTTGAATCTATTGGCCAAACTGTGGAGGCCTTAAGCTTTTATTCTTCTAGCTGTGTGGGGCATAGAACATGTGTGATCAAGTGTAAGAACCAATCAAATGTAGGGACTAATGAGAGATTTCCACATAAAACTGAAAACTTAGCTCCTCAGAGTAAAGGTTACCAAGAAGTGAATTCACTGTGCAGAAGGGAATAGCATGGAAAGTTTCCTATCCTGACTTTGGAGCTGCATGGAGGGGGAAATTTTCTTGAGAATTGATAAGCCTCATGCAGGTTTGTGACTCAAATCATACCACCTATGGCGCCTAACGAAGCTCAAAGAGAAGTTTCCTACTCAATTCTGTGGTTATAGATTGGTAGTGCTCCTAGGTAAGTGGTAGAAGCAAGCATAAATATTGCTGAACTATGCAAATTCCAGTCAGACTTCAAGGAATTCATAAGGAAGTTCTAAGGAAAATAAGATTCCATACATGAGCGAGAGAAAGAAAGAAAGGGAGAAAGAAAGAAAAAGAAAAAGAGAAAGGAAAGAAGGAAGGACAAGAGAAAAAAAGGACAGTTTAAACAGATCTGAAATGACTTTAGATATTAGAATTATCTGACATAGACTATTAAATAAGTATGCTTAAAGATGTTTTAAAAAATAAAAAGATGCTTGAAAACATCAGCAAGGAATAAAAGACCTTTAAGACATAAAAGACATTTAAAAATGAAGCAGAAAATAAACAGAGAGCTTCAGGAAATTAAAAACCTGATAATTGAAGTTAAAAAATTTAAAGGAAAAATTAAATATCAAAATGGACACGTATATAGAGAGAATTAATGAACTGGAAAATATTAAGAAATTATTTACAATGTAGCCCAGAGAAACAGTGAGATGGAAAATACAAAGGGAGGTTAAAACACATGGAAGATAGAATGATAATATTGGATTTCTAGAATGAAATAGGAGATAATGGGAAGAAATAATATTAAAGGATATTATAGTTTAGAATTCTTTAGAATTTGTGAAAGAAACCAAACTCCAGATCTAGGAAGCCCAAGGATCATAAGCAGAATAAAAATAAAAATCCACACCCAAACACCTCATAGTGTGACACTGCAGAGCACCAAAGACAAAGGAAAAAACCAAAGATTATCCGGAGAGAAAATACAGGTCATCTCCAAAGGAATGGCAGTTAAACCGATTCCTAATATCTGAATTAGTGGGCTGAATAATGGCCCCAAAGATATCCAGGCCCCATCTGTGGAAACTATGAGTGTTACCTTATGTGGCAGAAGAGATTTTGCACTGTGGTTAAGTTAATGAGCTTGAGATGGGATTATCCTGGTGGG
The DNA here is from genome assembly GCA_031878705.1 of Tapirus indicus. Taxonomy (NCBI): domain Eukaryota; kingdom Metazoa; phylum Chordata; class Mammalia; order Perissodactyla; family Tapiridae; genus Tapirus; species Tapirus indicus. The sequence continues at coordinate 83,080,586 of CM062921.1, forward strand.
CCCTACATGCAACCCCAAGTTTCCTTATAAGAGAGAGACAAAGGGAGATTTAATTATACAGAAGAAAAGCCAATGTGACCATGGATGAAGAGATTGGACTGATGTGACTACAAGCCAAGAAATGCTGGCAGCCATCAGAAGCTGTAAGAGGAAACGACCAGATTCTCCCTTTGAGCCTCTGGAAGGAGGGCATCCCTGCCAGCATCTTGATTTTAGCCCAGAGAGACTGGTTTTGGACTTCTGGCCTTCAGAACTGTGACAGAATAAAATTCTATTGTTCTAAGCCACTAAGTTTGTGATAATTTTTTATGCAGCCACAGGATACTAATACACTGGACAAAAACGAAAGGCAGAAGACAGAGTCCTATTATCTTCAGTGTGCTAAGATAGTGGTCAATGTAGAATTATATCTTTCAAGAATGAGATCAAAATAAAGATATTTTCCAGCAAACAAAAACTAAGTTTATCACCAACAAACCCACATTAAAGGAAATTCTAAATAATGTATTTCAGAGGAAGGAAAATGATCCCAGATGTAAGGTTTGAGGTCCAGAGAAGAATTTCTAACAAATATATTGATAAATATTGGTTAAATAGACAAATATTAACTGTATAAAACACTGAAGATTATGTATAATAGGAGGGCATAAAGAAAGATAGAATTAAAATACTGGCTATTGTTATCACATTAGTTGGCGTGATGGTGATTAGAGATAAACAGTGAAGAGGAGAATAAAAAATACTGATTAATTTCACTTTGTTATGTATGCATATTAAAATATCTAAGATAATCAATAAAACAATAACAGAGAATGTATCTTCCAAAAGAGAGTAAAAAACTGAAAATATGCAAAAACATCATTCCAAGGGGAAGCAAAAAAAAGGAAGAAAAAAAGACACAGTAAAATATGTAATATAAATAATATGACAAATCAATCCAAATATATAAGTAATCATAGTCCAATATAAATGGATTGAGATTTCTACTAAAAAGTCAAGAACGGATAAACAAATCTAGTATACTGTGTTTACAGGAATCTTTCTTACTCTCCTGCGTACTGTTAGATTGGAACGTGATTTCTCTCAGCCTAGGATCTGATGCTCAGGGCGGGGCCTCCGCTGGCAGGGCAGCGCAGAGCGGAACGGAGCAGAGCACAGAGGTCCAGGCTCGGCTACATTCTCTGTTCCATGTCCTGAAGCCCAGCTGGGTTCTGGGCCCATCTCAGCTGGTGGTCCTGAGATGTGAACACTGCAAGTTCCCCACTTTTGATTGTCCGTAGGTCCCAATCCAACAAGATCATCTACCCTTAAACAGACTTTTGTCTGAAATACAAAATTTAGTTGTTTAAACCCAGATTTAATATGTAATGTAACTTGAATTCTTTTGAGATGACTGCAATTCAGCATTCTTGGGAACTGTTGGTCATTCATTCTACGGGGATGCAACTCTTCATTTCTTGCTTTCTTCTGGTTCCAGCTGAGCAGTCTTCACGCTCACATCAGGTCCCTAAGAACCTGAAATACATTGTTTACCCTTTTACCCTTCAACATGTCATGTTCTTTAAGGGATTTTGAAGCCCCTGATGGCTAATTGTCAACCTCATTAGCTCCATTCATACCATCTCATTGTCTCAAAGCTAAATGTGTTGTCTGCAAGGAGAGAGACTTAAGACTGGTTTTAAAACATATTCACAGTTAACATCTTGACCTGCCACTGACACCGATTTAGTCACTTTTTTGAGACAGTCAGTGAACCAGAGCTTTCTTAACCTGACTCTCTCCCACGGCTAAAACCCTGGGTTCATGTGAGTTTCTGCGTTTTGTCGTCCTGTGCCCTGTGCTGCTCCCAGCCGCGGAGCAGTTTTGTTCCTCTCTAATCCTCTCTCTATACAGCAGCCAGAGGGTTTTAAAAATGTTAATCTGATTGTGGCTTGTTTCTGCCTCAAATCTTTCTAGGGCCCTTCATTGCCCTTAGTGTAGATGTGTTAGTGGGGTTTACTGAGCCCCCATCCTGCATCCTGCCCTGGATGCAGATCCAGTGCTGCCTGAGACCACTCCTCCTTTCTGCCAGTGGTCTTGCCCTCCCCAGGTTGGAGGGGCACCCTCATGCTTCTACCAGGAAGAGAGTGCCACAGGGGGCCACTGCTGCCCCCATCTTTAGCAGCACCACCCCCATCATCTCTGCACTGCCCCTCCCCCCTACGTGCAAGCACTTTGCCCCACAAGTTCATCCTTCAGGTTCAGCTTCAGTGTTAGCTCCTCACCGAAGCCTCCTCCTGGAAGGAGCTCCCTCTGGCCTGCTCCCGTTGCCACTTCTATGCTTGTGAGTGCTCTTTTGAAATGGGACAATAATAGGATCTACCTCATAGAATTCCTAGGGTGGTTGTGAGCACCAAATGAGATAATATTTGTAAAGAGCTTAGCAAACGGTCTAACATGGAAGCACAATGGTTTCCTTTGCTCCTAGATTTCCTTATTACATCACTCTGCGTATTTCCTCCTAGGATCACCTTGAACTTCACTGGATGGGATTAGGCCTGGCTCATTCATACCTGTATCCCCAGTGCTTAAGGGAGATGTTGGGTAGATTTTGTGCAATGACTGAGTGAATGAATGGATATAGTTTCAAAATTTATATGCAAATCTTTAAAAAAATCTAATTATTAAAGAATTAGGGAAAACTCATTGCATTTTGGTTACCTATGTCAGAGAAAACCAGTTTTCCTTATCTAAGTCAAGCAGATGACTCCCAGTGGGAAATTTAGCCTTTGCTTCCAGTTAATGCCTACCATGACGTTTGACAGCACTGGTTCTTAAGAGCTTGACTCCGTGGGAGCCAATGCATTGGCGGTTTAGCTTCCGATATCTTTTTCTGGCCTTCAGGGAAGAAGTTGAACAATCCTGTTGCATTTTAGGGTTAGCAAATCTTGTTCGTAAATAAGCAACTAATGAACTGTGTGACCTGGGCCTGCCCCCCATCCCTTAACCCCGTTGGCTGTTGACCTAGACACCTGCTGATAGGCCTTTTGCAGACATAGTTCATAAGTCAATGGTAAGCATGAGTCTGGTTATCTTCCCAGGAAATCAGCGACCCAGAGATCCTGGATCTCGTCCACAGCGCCCTTGGCAGGATGACCGTGGTCCGGCAGATCTTCCCGTCTGCAAAGGACAACCAGAAATGCATGAGGAACAACCACCGCATCTCCTCCCTGCTCTGTGACCCCCAGGAAGGCTACCTCCAGATGCTGCAGGTCAGTGCTCACCTCGCAGGCTCCCTCCAGGAGGGAGCCGGGTCCATGCCCTTGGCCTGCCATGGGTGATGATATGCCTCAGCTCCAGCTGAGCACTCTTGCCCACCAACTTTAATTACTAGAACTCTGTCATTTGTTGAAACTGAAACTAGTCGACTGGGCAGTGCCTCTGAGCTGCATCAGCAGGCAATTATGCCCATTGTCAGCAGACAGGGCATATTAGCTCACTGGGTGCCTCTTGTATTTAAAACTTACATGCTTAGGGAGTAAGGAGATTCCTGTCTCTGAGGCTTCTGTGATGACTGTTTCGTGGAGGATGGGCTCTAATGGAAGGACTGGGGTTGGAGTCTTCCTGTGGGGAGTCATCGTTTTGAAACTATTTTAAGTTCTTCCCTGTGGGAAGTCAATAATATAGACATGGCTCTTGTGAAACAACTAGGGACTGTCCCAGTTCATCTGTTGAATGCTGAGTCTTAGATCAACCAGGACACTGTTGGAGTCCCAGCCGAGGAGGGAGGGGCAAGAGGGCAGGACTGTCACTTGCCCACCTGTTCCTTTCCTTCCAAGATGAGACGACAGGTCCACGGTCAGTCCCTCCACCCCTCCCTCAACATAAGTGCAATCTCTGTTAGCTTCTCTTGGGGCCTGGGAGTAGGAGGTGGAGACTGTCTGTTGTGAGAGGTGGTTTTCTCCCTGGATGATTGGGATAACAATGAAGCACTGTGGAGACTGTCTGTTGGGCCCAGAATCCACTTCTCCATTGGGAATATCGTGCACAAGAAAATTTTCATCTGATGCTTGGTGGGAGCCACATAACAGAAGGAAATTTCTCCCAGTTGGGTTTGTGAAGATTGTCCAGAAGTTTGTGCACATGATATGCTTGCCATCCAGCATTTCAAACTAGTTACACCTTCTTTACCAGCCAAGCATAAGGAGTGGAAATCAGGGTTGCAGGACAGAGATGGCTGTATATGCCACCTGAGTATCAGCCCCACCCCAGGACATTTTGGATCACCTTATCAGTGGGCACACATTTTGGGGAGGGAGATTATTAGAATCTCCGGAGTGGGCTGGGTACATATGCAATTTGCCAAAGCATCAAATCTGTTCTCTAATGTTATATTTGGGGTAGGGGGAAGGAAACATGCCCCAACAGATGGTAAACACAGAAATATGTTCTTGGTTGGTGAGGAGACACAGCAGACACTGTGATTTTAGCTGAAGTAACTCCCACTCCCCCTGTCTACTGCTCTGGAGAGCCATCACAATGTCTGGGGTTCTTCTAAGGTGGTGAAGGGTTGGCCAAGAGAGTGGTCCAAAGGCCTCTGCAGGTCCCAGGGACTTGAGAACCTGGGGCATATGGTCCAGGGCTGAAAGGTGCTTGATGCAAGGTTTTATGTTTTTGGATGCTCTGGTCTGCTCTGCCTTCCTCCTATAGGGGAGGAAGAGAATTCCTCTGCCCTCTAGGTCCTTCTGGCTTGGCTACGAATTAAATTGCATGAGACAGAATAACAGGAGAAAATCCAATAAAACTTTATAACATGTATACATAGGAGAAACCCAGGAAACTGGCTAACTCAGCATTCTGGCCGAGGTTGTCATCTTAAATAGCATTTTCAGCTAAAGACAAACGAGGGTGTTGGGGGTAGTGGTTTGGGACTTCAAGGGGAAGGAACGCAATTCACATAGATATGGAAAAGCCAATGTTTGATAAACAGAACTTTGATAAGGATGGGCTTAGCAAGGACCCTCCCAGTCTACTGACACCCAGAGTTAACTATGGTGATGGCCTGTCCTGGGGACAGGTCTTCTATCTTAAATTCTTTTAGGCATTTAGAGGGAAGGCCAAAGTTTCTTTCAGAGTCTTTTGTTCTTAAAAATAATCAAGCCAAAGAGACAGATTTTGAGGTTGCCAATTCTGATCCCCCACACTCCTTTCTGGAGTTTGGAAGAAGAGGTGAGAGCCAAGGAAGGCCCTCTGTGTTTATCAGCCCACTCCCCATTTGGATGGCAGTTCAGTGAGATGATGTGGCTCAGGCAGTATGTGTCTGTCCCCATATCCCTACCTGGGGTAGGGAGGAGAGGGGAACCCCATCACTCTGAGGGGCCAGACCCTGGGAGGGTCTCACTCCCTGGAAGGTCTCCCCAGGTTTTCTCTCCTTGAAGGGCTTTGTCCTTCTCCAAGCACATACCAGCCTTGCCCCTGCCCTGCCCCATATCCCCCATCCATTTTCCCAGTTTTTTTTTTTTTTTCTGTAAAGGGATTTTGTTTGCTTTTTTCTGAGGAAGATTTGCCCTGAGCTAACATCTGTGCCAATCTTCCTCCATTGTTTTCTATGTGGGACACCGCCACAGCATGGCTGATGACTGGAGTAGGTCTGCACCTGGGATCCGAACCAGGTGAACCTGGGCCACCAAAGTGGAGCACGTGGAACCTTAACAACTTGGCCATAGGGCCAGGCCCCATTTTCCCAGATCTTGCTTAGTCATACTGCACTCCTGCTTGAGGAGCAAAGGAGGGGCTACTTCCTGTTGCACAAATGTGTGCCGCACAGGTTGGGGGTGGAGGGAGAGGGAAAAGTGTCTCATCAAGGCCTATAATTACTCATTTTGCCATGGACTAAAAGGTGCAGGTGAGCTCTTTGGTAACACATCAGACACATTGGATGTAAAGAATCTGTCCTGGAGGACAAGAGAGAAAGAGAGACTGGTGGTACTGATGAGGGATGCAGTAGAGGGTATTCTAAAATGACATGCACCCGTTAAGAGGGTAAACAAAGTCACGGCTCTGAGGTGTATGACACGTCAAATGTGGAAAATGCAGTATCAGACCTAGAAGCCCAGCCACCCTACCTCTCTCTGTTCCTGCTGAGACCCAGGCACTACATAAAGAGCAAGATCGAAGAGCAACATCACAGAGAGCTTGTGGTGATAGTAGTAGCAGTAGTAGTAACAGCAGTAGCAGCGTAGTAGCAGTAGCAGCATCAGCAGTAGTAGTAGCAGTAGTATTGGTAACAGTAGCAATAGTAGTATTAGTAGCAGTAGTAGTAGTAGTAATAGTAGCTGCAGCAGCACAGCAGCCAGGTTGCCTGGGTTCAAATCCCAGTAACACTAGTTACTAACTATTTAATTTATTATTCTTTATTTGTCATTCTGTGTCTCAGTTTCCTCCTCTGTAAATTGGGGGTTAAAATATGACCTACTCTTTAGAGTCATAAGGAAAATTAAATGAACATATAGAGAGCATTTAGAACAAGACTGAGTTATTAACAGGATCGTTATAGAGGAGGTGGCCAGGTGTGTTCAGGGTTTCCATGGAAAGGCTGAACATGGCCTCATTTTTTGTATGATGTGGGTCACTTGTCTTCCTGAGCATGCTCTTTAAAAGCATCAGAGCAGGTGAGAGAGCATCTCCCGTCGGTCCAGCCCCTTATCATATGCGTCGCGCACCACTTACTGTCCACATCGCTCACGCGGGCACTCAGTCAGAGCTGCCTTGAGTGGGAGAGGAGAGGCCATGTCTTTGAGACCCACTTAGCACTTTATAGAAGACCTGCTCATTGGAGCCCCTCGACAAGGACTCATGGAGTGGATCTGTTAAGAACGCAGGTCTTAACACAAGTTCAACTGTCCTTAGAAGCCTCTTTATACATCTATAAATAAAATACTTTATTAAAGGCATCTCTATCTCCATTTGTTGCATCTGCTTCCCTGTGTGAGGGTTGATGAGAGGGAAATGTGGATTTATTTACTCATCCTGCCCAACAACCGTTTGGACAGTTTGTAGATTCATCTCATTTGCAAGCCATTCCTTTCAAGTTTCCTCAGTAGCTATTACCACTTCTTTCTTTCTTAATGACAGTGGAGAAGGCAGACTAATTTCTACTAGCCTCTAGCTGTGAGATTTATAGAGAAGACTCTAGCATGTTTAGAACAACCAACTTAAGAAAAAAACCACATTTATGTCATGGATTATTAACTTTGTCTTGATGAAATTAATGAAAATCCTTTTGGAAATAGAGCTCTCAAGTCCATCTTTATTCCTCCCCCAGATGGCTGCTCTTGGGATGATAATTCTGGGTTAGGAGTTTCCATGAAGACTGTCAGGAACAGGGAATTTTACAAGGGCGTCCGTCTCTCTGCTTCTGCACTGAGCTGGCCTCAGAAACTCCATCTTCTTCTGCTAGTCCTGTGGTCAGGGCTTTCTGTGCTCCAGAGCTAACCAAGCACTATTATAGCAAATCAATTTGGTTCCTATTTAGTAGAGAGAAAGTCCCTTGGAAGAAAAATACCTAAACAAGTGGCTTCTAGTGGCTCCAAAAGCATTGCATTTGTTGGCGTGCAGGACCGTTGTTTATTTTTCCTACAAAGCACTGTCTTATTTGGGTGTCTCTCATTCTGATTTTCTAGACAGGTTAGTTTAGGGTTTGTCTGACTCAGCTAGTTAATAAAAGTGATAACCAGTCCCTAAGAACCGTTGCCTGAGACTTTGCTACGATTTCACGGGTAGCCTTGCTCAGAGGAGAATCTGTAACATACTCCGTCTTTGGAACTGTGCTGCCTGGCGACTTCAGGGCTGCAATTGAAGTAACAGACATATTGTCACCCTGCCACTCCATTTATATTCAAATGTGTTTCCAAAGGGGGACAGACAAATGATATAAGCCATGTTGTCTGGTCACCGTGGAGCCTGAGCCTTGAATTAAGCTGTGGGGGCTAATGTGGTGTTATTATAAAATGCTCCCTCTGGTTGGAATTTTTCTTCTTTGTGCATTTAAAAATTGTTGAATGGCTTGATAGATGGGATCATTCCTCCCACGCTCAATCTATAAAAGCATTTCGAAACTCCCCCTCCTTCACGAGGCCCTATTTCTTTAAGATTTTCTGTGCTCTTCCCTGGCTACCCATTTTTTGTTAACCTGCTAGTAGAATCCATGCTCTGGAGCAACACTGAGTCTCCGGACCACGCGGGAGCCACCTTGCAGTTCATTTCACTTTCACTGGTTTCCTGCACCCTGAAGACCCGGATGGAACATTTGGCCACCAGCGTGGAGAAGTGTGGTCATCAATGCCTTTGTTAGAGCAACTGCACAGGTGGTCTCCTTGGGTGCAACTGGTTGCTTTTCTGGCCGCAGGTGGCCACGTGTGCATTTGGAGCCCAGAGAGCCTGGGATATGGACTGATGCCCCTCCCCACTCTCCAACCCCCGCCCCTCTGATTCAGCGATGAGCAGAGCTCTCTATCCCCTTTGCCCTCTGCCACCATCTGCTCCCTCCTCAGGCCTGGCCACGGTGCCCTCTCTCAGGACAGGTGGGCTGGCAGCAGTTTGGCAGAGAGGCCTCGCCTGGGGATAGATTTCTCAAGCTGTGACATCTGGGCATCAGCTTGTCCTCCCAGCTGGACCCTCTGCTGGCTGCTTGTCTGACTTTTCTGGGTGACCAGAGCCTGTCTGAGTATCTGGTCAGAGGTCAGTTCCTGCTGTTTGCCTCTGAGGTCTCCCTGAACAGTCCACTTCACTTGATTAATGATGGAGGCAAGAGAAAACTGGGCTCTTTAGAAGCCTGGAGGAAATGCAGCCTTTCTTAATGAAAACATTTCCCACGATTCCAGCTTTGGTGGGGGGCGGATAATGGTCTAGCAGTGAGATGCTGCTGGCCCATGTGGCTCTGACCCTAGCCTGCCATTCATCTTCCTTTTCCCTCAAGGATGATTCTTACCTTGATAATGTTGATGGACAACCAGTCCCTGGGCCCCTGGAGTATAATGGAGACATGGCTGGAGCACCCTAATATGACTTGCTTAAATTCTCAGATTTACTGCAGAGAAACATGCACAGAGTGTAGGGAGGGCAGACAGCTGGCTACACAGCAGGAGCATCATCTTCCAGAGGCCTCTCCCTTCCAGTGTGATGGGGTGGGCACAGGTCTCAGCCTGCTGAGGTCCAGATAGGATTGCAAGCAAACAGCTCTCCTGAAGAGCTCAGTACATTTCATGGGGGGCTTTTATTTCCATTACTCTTGGCCCTAATCCTGCTTCTGAGGGCTTGGTAAGTAAGCAGATATCTGAGCTTCTAATGGGGCTGCCTCCACCGGACCCAGTGCTGACCAGATGGGAAATCTGTGCCTTCCTAGCTTCTGCAAGACAAGAAATCCAGGTCTCAGAGATGGTGTCACACGTAGTGGGGGTCGCGATGGGCGTTTGCATTGTTGCTGCAGAAACAGCCTCTGATGTGCTAAGTCTCATTCTGCTGGGGAATATTCTCTGCCTGCCCTCCCTCCCCGCCAGTGCCCTATCCTCTCTCCACATCTTGCTGGGTTCCCTATCCACCCTCTATTTTGTTGCTCTGGGTCTTGCCTCCAAAGTAAATTCTCCTTATTTTCTCATGAAAGTCAATTTAACAATCTTACTGGTAGACTTTGCTCCTGCTGACACAATGTATACTCCAAAATAAAATATAGTTACTGGTGAAATGGGAATTCTGGTGCTAACTCTTAAAAAGTAAAATCTATTTTTCCATCTCTGGTCCTCATGCAGTTGGTCTTTAATTATCCAGCAGCCAGGAGTGTCTAACTGTTTTCTCACGAGCTGCAAGCCTTAGTCACAAGCTCGTGGCTGAATTCTCTCTTCTGCCTCCCAGAGATGTGGTTCCACCTCCTCTATTTTCCTTCTGAAGACCCACCTCTTGCATAGGTAATTGACTTTGGAAATGCAAGCCTTGCCCGGATTATCCCATCTCATGGAAATAGATACCCCAGATTCTGACTGGAGATGGACAATTCTGCGTGGAATATACCCATACAGAGCTCCCGTATCCTTCCCCAGCGTGGCTTCTCTCCTTCATCACTTGTGTTCTAAGAGACATCTTCTTTGCAAATACCTTGACATCTCTTTACCTTAGTGTTTTTTCTAAGAACAGATTTAAACTATTCATCCAACCTTCATTAATTCCAAAACACCCATAAGCACTTATTACATGCCAGTTCCTATGTTAGACATCTCACAAATGTTCTGTCTCTTAATTCTCACCAACTCCAAATAAATTGAGAATTTTAATCTCCATTTTGTAGTATGTTCCAGTTGTGGAGAATGGTATATGCAGAGGCCTGGGGAAGCAGAGGCAGAGTTCAGTGTGTCTGAAGCAAGGGGTGAGAGGCAAGAAGTGTTGGGAGGTCAATCGGAGAGGAGGGCAGCTGCCAGGATGCGGAGGGTGGGGTGTAGTCCTTGAAGATTTGAGAGGGCAGGATGTGCATTCGAGAAAGACAACTCTGTTCAGGGTGGAAGGGGAGAGCCTGAGGCTGGAGACAAGGTAACCAGTGGTCACTGTCTCCCTAGGGAGAAATGAGGGTGTCTGAACAATGCTGTGGCCATGGGAAGTGACCATGTAAAAAGGACATGAGGAGGCTTCCCCAGGACTGAAACCCCTAAGCCTGGGCAGGGGATGGGCAACAGGTGACACAGTGCAGAGCATGGCGCCTCCCACAGGTGCTGGGCTGCAGCTGTCCCTGTTCTAGTCATATCCTGCTTGCCTCCCCGTCTCCCTTGCACACCTGCATTGTCTCATTGTAGGACTGGCTGCGCCAGCACCTCCGGTGGCTGAGCCAGCCCTGCAATACAGATGTCAGGCCTTTGACTGCAATGGACCAAGCCACCTCCCTTTGAGGAATGTGGGCCAGAGCATTATAGAGGCCCCCGCTCTGGGCCTTCCTGGATTGGCACGTTTTATGGAACACCCTGGGAGCAGAGAAATGGCCTTTCCCTCAAAGAGCAGCCCTATGACAACCTGGGCATGCAGCCCTGAAAGGCCCTGTGGAGGTCCAGGGAGCTGTGGCAGCCATGACTTTTCTGCTGGGGCCAGGAGGAGGCCAGGGCCACATGCCCAGGGGAGCAGATTTCATGTGGGATTAGGATGTAATGCTCAGGACTGATCCTTGCTCAGTCTTTGGGCCCACAAACTGCAGAAGCCAGAGACCACCCTGCTCACCCTTGAAAAGGTTTCAGGCCAAGGGGCATTGTGGGAGAGGGTGAGTGGTATTGGCAGATATGAGTTTGTTTTCCCAATAGTCTCCATGCTTCTGTGTGCCAGATCTGTGCTGGGCCCCAGTGACTGGGGACACCCCTGGAGGAACTTTCAGCTCACCCACAATGAAGTCAGGAGCCCACTTGGGTCCTTTATTTCCCCTTCCATTCCTTTCTGTCTCTGCTCCCTCCAAAACCAAAAACACATGCAAAGAACTTAGGACAGTACTTGGCACACAGGAGTATTCCCATCTGCATTTCACAGGGGGGCAAATCAGGGCTGCCCACTGCCCCTCTCCAGGGCCACCAATCACATTGTATTTTATTGTCATAAATTTAAGTCTAGAGTGTTAAATGACTTGTTCAACAGCACTTAGCAAGTGAGCGCAAGTGGAGATTCCATTCACCCATTTGATAAGCATTTATTGAGTGCTTGCTATATGCATGCACTGCTGTTGACACTGGGCACACAGCAGTGAGCAAAGCTGGCCTGGGGGGCCGACCCAATGGTGTATTGGTTAAGTTTGCGCGTTCTGCTTTGGTGGCCTGGGGTTCTCCGGTTTCAGATCCTGTGTGCAGACCGAGGCACTGCTTGTCAAGCCATGCTGAGATGGCGTCCCGCATCGAGCAACTACAAGGATGCACAACTATGACATACAACTATCTACTGGGGCTTTGGGGAGAAAAAAGCAACAACAAAAAAAACCTCAGAAAAAGCTGGCCCGGGTTGTGATGAATACAAAGCTTTTGCTCATCCTACCAGGCCACCTGGCTAAGCTGTACACACAGTGGAGTTAAAAGTCAGTGAAAAAGGAACTTCACATGTATCTCTAGGGTGGCCAACTGAACCAGCCAGGCCCTTTCCAGCTTGGTCCCCAACTAAAATGGAGGCCACAGGCTCCCAGGATGGCCTCAGGCCCTCTCCTGACTGACTTTTGTGTGCCTCTGACTTGACTCCCTCTGGCATTCCAGATCTTTTGTTTTGCATCCGGGTCTTTCGTCTGCCATGCCTTTGGCCTCGACACCTTGAGCTCTCTTTTGCTTCTCAAGTCTACTCTCACCTAAAATGTTTTTTTTTTTCGGTTCCTTGTCACTCTTGTGCTGCAGTCTTCCTAGGCCAGTCAGAGCCCAGGCTCCCACTGGGAGAGGCATGAGAGTTTAAATGGTGACAGTATCTGCTCTGCTTGTTTGTCTTTTGCTAATGAACTCTGCTGTGCCTTTCCTGAGTTGTGAGGGAGAGAGGCAAAGACTCCTTTGGCCAGGCCCCCTTCTCTGTCACTGTGGCCTGTCGCTCCAGCCTGGGCTGTTAGTGAGTGAGTGTCCATGCTTTTAGACCTCTCTCCTTCTAGACCTCTCTCCTTCTAGACCTCTCCTCTTGGCTCAGGGGCTTGGCATGATCAAGCCATGACACTGGTCTCTACCCGCCACCCTGAGGAAAGGCTTCTTTTGTTTGTCAGGACTTGGAGGGGCCCAAGTAGAGGCTGCCTTTTTACTATCTGCTCTTGATCTTTTCCCCCAAAAGTCCCTTCTCTGGACAGCAGACTTGAGGGTAGCACCCCTCTCTTTGCATCCCCACCAGTAAACCTAGCAGGTAACCTAAGTGAAGATGCTGAGGTTGGAGAGCAGAGGTAGAGTCACAGATCAATATGGAGTGTGAGCTCCTGGCTGGAGAAGTATTGAGAACGCGTCTTACCAGGAGAAGGGGCAGGAGTGAGTGGAAAAGATGAAAACATCAACAAGTGAAAATCAAGAAGATATTTTCTGTAGGCTATAAATGAGAAGCAAATTGTTGTTTGAACAAAAGAGATTCCCTCCCAAGTCAAAGTTGGAGGCGGAAAATATCTTTTTCCTGCTGTTTTCTATATATTGTTTGTTTATGAACCAAGATTAGTGTGTACCTTCTTAGCAGGAGATCCACCCATTCATCCATCTCCCCATCTCCCCCACCCACTCACACAGTGATTCACACACTCATTCATCCATCCATTTATCCTTCCATCCATCCACCATGCGTCTATCCATCAAACATACATTAAGCACCAACCATATGCCTTGGTTGGTGCTGGGTGCTGGGTTCTAGATGTAGTGAAACAAAAAGATATATATATATCAAAAAGATATATATATATATAAAGGCCTCTGCACTTAAGAAGCTCAAACTCATAAATGCATTTATGAGCTGACAGTGAGTAGAATATCATGGAACAAGGTGCCCAGGGTGATAGAGGTGGGGGCAGTGGGAAGTCCTATCCATGCCTGGAAAAGAGCTTTGCTGAAGCCTGTTCCTTTGAACTGAAATGGGTTCACCCTTCCTAGCAGATATACTTGTGGGAGGGTTGAGGGCTTCCTTTGGCATTTCTGAGTCACGCCTGTTTTTTCCTCTTCATTGAAGGCCTCTTTGCATTCATACATTTGTTAAATACCTTAATTCATCGTGAATAGAAGTGCTGGAAGGAAAAGGGGAAATTCCACTAGGTGCTGGTCTGGGCCACAGCCGGGTGGCTGCCCCATGTGTGTGTGAGTGCGTGTGTAGGTGGAGATGCAGGTCCAAGGGTCCCACTGGTTGAATAGCATAGGCTATGAATGGGTGGCTGGGAGACCCATGAATGTCTTGAGAAGAGAAATCTTCACATTAACAAGGACTCTGAGATTTGAGTTATCCTTCTGGAAAAAGATAAAAAATAAAATCAAGCCAACTCTAAGTGGCTTACATTCTCTTGTAACAACATCTCCATTTGGGTTTGTATTCCAGGGGAGAAGTAGATATGTCAAAAATAACTTTACAGTGGTGGGTGCTCCTGAGAGCTGGGGGGCTGACAAGAGCAGGGCGTGGGTTAGTTTTTCTCATCAAGGAAATGCTGCCCCAGGGCTCGAGGGGCCGGGGACATGGTTCTATCATGGTGTTCCCCATAGGAAGGGAGTGAATTCCCGGTGGAGGGAATAACTTCTCTGGGCTGATGGGCCCTGAGAAAGGTCACCAGACACTGACACGCCTGCTTCCCCTTGGCCTGAGGCTCTTGTTTAATCAGAGTGGTTGTGAATCCTAGGTGCACTCCTGCCGCCCCTGAGGCATCTCTCGTCCACCCTCCATCCACTTCTTACACCTACAGTGTGGAGAGGCGCCAGGCACTCAGGGTTTAGTGTCATACATCCCTGTGCCCACAGTCATCACAGCAAGGACACAGGTTGAAGGCGGATAGGACAAGGGTCTGTAGGAATGGTAAGGGCACAGAGACCCCCATGAAGAAGCAGTTAGCTCTGCTTGGACATGTCATGGCACAGACAACCCTTGAGGATTAGCTTGAGGCACTGAGCAGGCATGATATAGCAGATGTTTTCAACGTCCTGCACCAGCTCCCTTGCCCACCTCTGATTTCAGTTGCAGAGGAAGATTCCTTCCACCAAGCTCATGTCTGGGGCTCTGCTTTTGGGGCACCCAGTCCAAGACGCATGAGGAAAGAACTTGTAGGCTGAGAAGAAGGCGTGGAGGTATTAGAGTGTGCAGGGCATACTGGGGAGTGGTGGGAGATGAGGCTGGGGGCCAGCAGGGGTTCTTCCTGCAGCTCGAGGACCTTATTTGATCTTCTCAGGAGTCCTATGAGGTCGACATAGTCTCCTATTTATATCCGGTGATTTTGTTTTCCTGAAATATTTTTAGCGGACACCTTGCTGCTTAGGTGTGCAGAGAATCATCCCCCTGACCCACTTTGGCTGATGGTTGTTTGTGCAACAGTTACCTGTGAGGGGTCACAAACCTGACTAAGGGTGGAATTACTTCCTGCCCACCCCTTCCCCTTTGTCTCCTCCCTTCATGCTCCATGATGCCTCGTCGAGGGAGTGGGGTGGTGTGAGGGTAACACCTGAAAACAGGGCTGTCTTCCTTCCTGCAGAGGGATCTTGCTGGAGCCCTGAGAGGGCAGGTGCCGGTATTCAGGCTCATCCTGCTGGGGACTTTAATCACGGTCAGGAGGGTGAGCCAGACCTGTCCCGCCCTGGATCTCACTGCGGTGGTGCTGCTCTTCTCACTATTAATCATCCCAACTTCTGCCTCACAACCCCGCTCTCAAGAGCCCTGAGATGGGCTGCATCTCCTCTCTGACCCAGCTCCACTGTGGACAGCTAAGCAGAGGGGTAGTTCTCAGACACACACAGTTGCAAATCCCTAATGCGTCCCTTGGGTGGCAGTGATGCCACTGCAGAGCACACTCCATGGCCTCCGGAATCTCTGTCACTACAAGCTGCCACAGTGTCACTCAGGTTACCATCCACCCTAGGCCCCTCCATAAACCAGAGTGGTCTTTCCAAGGCACAGATCCTCCAATGGTGTCCCTCTCCCTAAAGTCACCTATGTTGTTACTCCTTAGCATGTCCCGAGAGGCTCAGTATGGCTTGATCCCTGATCCCTGCCTCCCTCTTGATCCTCCTCCCTCCCTACTGTACCCATTGATGCAATCATCTTGCTATTTTCAGTCCCTCTAACCCAGGGGTCAGCCCATGAGCCAAATCTAGCCCACCGCCTATTTTTGTGAATCAAGTTTTATTGGTGCATCTTTCTCTTACGTATCATCTGTGGCTGATTTCCTGCTATAACAGCAGGGTTGAGAAGTTGCAAAAGGGACTGTAAGCCCCACAAAGCCTAAAATATTTACTATCTACTTCTTTACAGGAAACACTGCCCTAACTGGCCCTATTCCTTTGTACCTTCATGCCTTTGCACAATGCTGCTCCCTCCCTATAATGCTGCCCACCCTTTATCCTGCTAATCCTTCTAGACTGAGCTTTTTGCCCATCCTTCCCTCCATCTTTTGTTATCTGGGCAGGATACCTCATTCCAGTCTTGCACAGAGCCTGCGTGTGCAAGTCTCAATCATGGCACTGACCACACTGGTTCTGTTGATGTGTGGATCTGCCCCTGCTCTAGTTCCTGAAGTAGGGTTAGGTTGTATTCTACTCAGAACTCAGCACCTGGCTGGGTTTTTGAATGAACAACTGGAAGCCAGAGGATTGTGGCATAGATATGGAGCACCACTTCTTAGCACTGGCATCCTGGGTCACCCCAGCCCTCTACTGGTTTCTCCTCATCTCTGGAAATGCATCAGTAGAAAGGGTTTCACTGCGTTTGTCTTTGCAGATCTCCAACCTCTACTTATACGACAGTGTTCTGATGCTGGCCAACGCCTTCCACAGGAAGCTGGAGGACCGCAAGTGGCACAGCATGGCGAGCCTCAACTGCATACGCAAGTCCACCAAGCCATGGAATGGAGGGCGGTCCATGCTGGACACCATCAAAAAGGTGCGTGTGAGGGGCACCCTCCCAGGCCTAGGCTGGAGACAGGCCCCTCCACACACCCCCGACTCTGCCCGCTCCAGCAGGTGGCCTGAAGCTGAGCTCTTAGTGTGGTTGTCCCGGCAGGCCCCACCCAAGCCTCCTTCCCTACCACTCTTCCTGTCCCAGCATTTGAGGCCTGAGTGAGCTGGGGTTCATGGATATGTGATATTATTATTGTCTCTGTTTTTATATAAGGGGATTGGACTTCAGAGAGGTTAAGTAACTTGCCCCAGGTCATGAGTAAGTGAAAAATGGAGGCAGCTTCCTAGCTCATGTCTGCCAGATCGCCCTCCATGCAGGCTGCCACTGTTCGTGGGAAAGGTTGTCTCAGTTGGCAGTGCATGTGCTGATCAGCCAAGGCCTCAGCTTGTGTGTGTGCATGCATGTGTGTGTGCGTGTATCCACGTGTGTGCGTGTGCACGCATGTACATACACTCTGCACTTGTAGTTTGCCCCATGATGTGCTGAGGCCTGACACCAAGTTAGAAGGCTGGATTTGAAGTGAATTGGGTAATCCACAGAAGACTTGTTAGAATGAATTGGCTTTTTCGAGGCTTCAAAAGAGCATTTAGGGAAATCTGTAGTGCTAGGAGTTTTAGTCACGATAAATTGTGCGTGGTTTTAAGAGCAGTGAACATATTCTGGTGTTGGTTTGAATCAACTGAGTCCAAGCCAGTGCCAGGGCCCCTCTTGCACCAGCTCAGTCTCTGGGACTCTCCCAGTTCACAGTCTGGGAGATCAAGGCTGGATGAGACCCCCACCCCAGGCTGAAGAAAGAAGGGGGCTCATCACAGGCTCACTCAACCCATCTGCCACCTGCTCCCAGAGTCCACTGAGCCACCAGAGGGAGATGCAGGGCTTGCACACCCGACACACCCAGTCTGTGCCAGACACTATACTTAGTGCACATTTTCTCCTTCAGTCCTTGCAGGATCTGTGATGTGAATCTAATTAACTCCAGGCTGAAGCTGGGAGACGGGAGCTGATTTGCCCAAGGTGGCACAGGTGGCAAAACCAGGATTTGAGCTGGGTTTTGGCTTCCAGTGCTCGTGTTTGGTGCCCTGCAACTTACCGCCATGTGTCTGAGGTGGCTCTTGTTGATCTTTGACTTCCCTCTTGGCTCAGGCTGCGGTGAGCCCCCGGAGCCGCCTGCAGGGGAAGACAAAGCTCCGAGGGTGGGGACAAAAGCTGTTACTCTGTAATCTCATGGCTAGCACAGTGTGTGGCACAGAGCAGGTGCTGTGGTCATATTGATGGCATGAGTGACAGGTACAAGCCTTAGGAATTTCCACTGTGAGCAATGGCCTGGGAAGTGTTGATCCTGCTCCGAGGCCCTGGGACTGCCTGAGACTCTTTCCTTATTACAGGGTGTCCATTGCTTCCCCCAATCTTGATTGCCCCCTTCTTGGTGACCATTTCCTTTTTCTTCCTTGCCTTTGGGATTCCTTCCCCTACCCTGTCCATGTTGGCCCCACCCTCCAATGGTCTTTCCTTTCATCCTGCAGGGCCACATCACTGGCCTCACAGGGGTGATGGAGTTTCGGGCGGACAGCTCGAATCCCTATGTCCAGTTTGAAATCCTCGGCATGACCTACAGCGAGACCTTTGGCAAAGACATGCGTAAGGTAAGCCTCAGGGCGCCCGCCTCCCCTCCTCCTCTGCAGCGCTGTGGGCACTGTGTTCCAAATAGGTGTGACTAGCACAGAAGTCCCCTCTCCCAGTCTCTCTCTGCTGATGCTGCCCTTGATGCTGGTTTTTATGGTGTGTTGTGGGGAGGAGGCTCAGAGAGGTTTTGAATAGAAAGAGCTGCTAATGCAGTCTCTGAGTACAGCAGGTGCCCCTGGCACCAACTGGTCCTGCTGCTTGGGCCTTGAGGGCCAGCCTTGCAGTCCTGGGTGAGGCTGGAAAGGTCAATGTGTTTTCCCAGAGTGGCTGAAATCAGCCCAACCATGGGGACAGATGTGGCTGTGGCTGAAGCAGGAGATAGGGGTTATAGTCAGAGAGTGTCCCCCAGATCCAAGAGTGAGACACGACTATGAACAGAAAAATGAGCCATGAGGAGGGTGAGAAGTGGGGAGTGCTGGAGCCACTGGAAAGAAGAGTGTGAGACAGACAAGCTGCATTGCTCAGGGTGGGGTTTGGCATTTTTATTTGGTGCTAATGCAAGTGGCAGGCCTGGGGCTCTCTCTAGTGACACCTTGCCTCTTCCACCTTCCTCTTTCCTCTTATAGGGGATTTTCAGGATTGAGGACTGGGGGGAGGTAGTCTTTACCCAGAGTTGGAACCCCCAAAGTCAAGAGTCTAATAGATGTTGGAACTGTTGATGCAGATAATCCATAGCCAATCTATAAATCAAAATTGGGGTGAGTTTATTAGCCAAATTTGTGGACCATAGAGCCCAGGGCCCTCCTTCCTCAAGGAAAGAAGGGCATCAAAGAAGTGGGGTGTACAGAGTGGTTATATACCATCAAAGAGCATATATCACATATGAATGCAATGTCCTTTTTACAATAGTCACAAGATTGCCCTGTCGGCACAGAGATTGATGGACACCACAGGTAGCAGGTCTGCTGTCTCGAGCTGGGTGGTCACAGGATGAGCACAACAATCAAATCCTAGGCTAAGGAGGAATGCTTATCCTTAAGGAAATGCCAATGTAGGGGAAGTTGCATCCTTATCTTAAGAGCATTTGTTCTTGTCTCTGCGACATGGTAAATGTTTAAAGCAGATATACAATGCATGTTCAAAATCCAGCCAGGCCCTTTTGGAAAAGCAAGGTCAGGCTGAATTAGTTTGACACCAAATGGCTTCCCCATATACTCCAATATATCCTATTGCTTGCCATTTTATTTATCAGGACCAAGAGGTCAATGTGGCAAGCAAGGGGTGGAACAGTTATCCAACAAGGGACTTCAGATGTGGTCACTGTGAGCCACAGTGTGGAGCCCATCATTGGGATACAGGTAAGGGCAGTGGCTGGCTGCCCAGGGCCTGGCCAGCCCAGTGGGTTTGGATGCACCCCCAGAAATGGCCCTCCCAGGAGACTCATGTGCTTGTTGGGGCTGGAGATGGAAGTGCTTATGATGTAAAGGGGCCACAGGGCTCAGTCTAATCAGGAAAGCATTAAAGCACTAACTGGTTGGCGTATACTCAGGCACAGGCTTGAGTAATTCCACTCACACACACACACACTTACACACATACATTTCTGTACACTTGAGAGGAAGCCATCTCTACTAATGACGGTGTCCAGGAGATGAAGAGCATAGTGAGCTCTCATCAGGGTGGGAGAAAGCCTTGGCAGAGAGCCCTCTGGCCTGGCCTCCAGCATTGGCTGGGGCAGCAGAGGGACAGGAAGGATTATTCAATGCTCATCTGGGTGAGGGGATTCTTGGGCTATGCCCCCTGAGACCAGGGTAAGGAGGATGCATGTATAGGGTTATGGAGAGTGTGAGAGCTGGAGAGCACAGGGGGAGTGGTCATCAGTTACAACATGGGAAAAAGACTGGCTCTCCAGGGAGAGGCTGGGGTGGCTGGGGTCTGTGGGTGATGTGGGGGTGGGGGACTCTCAGCCCAACCTGTGACAGGAGCTAGAGTCATGGGTTAGTCTTATAAATCTTAGAAGGTTCAATAATTGGCTGTGATGCAATGGTGACACACATGGTCTTGGAGCTCAGAGGTTTGTTTGTGGCATCATAGAGGGGCTCAACAACTATGGTTTGATACCCTGGAGGGCCAGGCTGTGACCTGCAGCGTCAAGGGTGTCAGGGATGATCTATGATGTCATGCAGCCACAGCCCAAAGCTGTGCTGCTTGGTAGTGGGCTGGTGATGGGTGGTCAGCATTGGTCTGCGTCATTCATGGTCACAGTAGAAATTGGCTTGTGTTGGGACTCCCACGTGGTAAGGGGAAAGCAGGACCAGGGAGTCCTTTCAGCCACTCTGATGTGAAAGGAGCTTGTAGGGTGTAGCTTCCTGCCAAAGCAACCATTCATATCTGCCACAGTCTGCCTTCATCTCTGAGTGTTCCTCTGAGGTCAGGGACAATCAGGCCCTGCCTGTTGGCTCCTTTGCTACCCCATCCCCCTTCTTTCAGCTCAGCTCTAACCCCAAGGTACCCCCAGAGGGTGGGAATGTTGGCTGTGGAGGTCCTGCCTCGTCTTAGGCAGCTGATGGGGGGTACCACTCAGACACTCCAGGTGTCTGAGAAAGCAGGAGGCACTGTGTCCTCCACTTCCTGTTTCAGGTGTCTGGGCCTTCCGTGTTGCCATGGCAACGCTCCTCCAATACCCTGAAGCCAATGGGAGCTGGAATCTCTCAGTATAAAGGAGCTTCTGAGCAAGAGTCCTGAATGTAATTGAGTTGGAAAGGAGGCTGATTTTCAAGTGGGCTTTATTTTAAAATGTATCCTTTTGTCATTTTAAAATCTGCCCTTAATACCTGCATATCCCAGTTGTTATCTGTCTGCCTGGCAGCTTATCTCTCTTAGAAGTCATCTGGAAAGCAGGGAATGGGATTTACCATAGCAAATGTTTGTTACTCAGGCAGAGGGGGCATTAAAGCAGGGTCTGGGAGGTTCCAGGATGAAGCAGGGAGAGGGGATTGGGACAGAGGGTCACCGGGGTAGGGCGGCATTTGAAGGCAGGGCTGAGCTGGAGTTCCTGGTGGAAGATGGGGCTGTAGGAGGTGAGCTGGGAAATCGGGGCAACCTAAACATAAAGTCAAGGGGGGGCAGCAGATGTGAGGGAGGGTCGTAACCCTGAGGCACACAAAGGCAGTGCCTGATCAGTTGTCCTCAGGAGGCAGGACAGCTCGGGGGACTGCACCTGTCTGTGGCCACGCCCAGAGTAGAGCTACTGGAGGAGCCAACAGGGCTGAGATGCTGGATGCTGTTATGTTGGAGCAGGGTCAGGGGATCCCTGCAAAGATGATATATATCTTAATACATGTACATATCTTAACACATATTTATATGCCTATAAGTATACTATATATATATTCACACATACCTATGTTAATTTAAAAACAACCACATCAAACAAACACAGACACGAAAACCAAAACCAAGTAGTTTCTTTAAGATTTAAACCAAGAGGAATTGGTTAAATTAAGGAGTGGATGGATGTTTTCTTAAAGTAGACACCCTGGGGGGAAATCTCAGGGAGGGTGAGTCACCCAGACGTTTTAGATTAAGTGGCATCAGGAGACCTGGATTACTCAGCCCTTCAGAGGGTGGAAGGAGTGGGTGATCGCCCTTCGAGGCAGGGTGCTGGGCAAACACTAATTAAATTATTTCATCCAGGAAGTGAGCTCTTGTTCAGGCAGTGCTAGATGGCAAAATCAAAGGGCTGTGTCACCAGCTTGCTGGGTAATTCCAGGCGAAATATTAATCATCTCTGTGTCCGCTTGGAGCTGTCTGAAGGAGTGATCACTGGGCAACCCCGCCGGAGGAAGGCTTTGCTGGAAAGTCACACCCAGCTCCCACAGGACTTGGCCTGACATTTGTTCCAGGCGTCCACATTTGTTCCTATTGGAGCTCCACAAATTTCAACTTGGCTTTCTCTTTGTTCAGACAGAAATCTCCAAAAGAGGGTCTCATGGACTTGTCCATGCACACATCCTTAGCTTGTGACATGAGCTGGGATGGGATTCTTGGAAGCCACCTGTAGGAAAGTTTCCATAGGTGGGGGAATGGAAAGCTGTTGAGCACAGGATGCGAGGGAGCCGAGCAGGGACTACTGAGCACCTACAGTAGACAGAAATGTATCACATGTATGTTGTCTCACTGACTTGGGGTCTTTGTGTCACTCCTGGCTCGGCCTCTCCTGAACTTTTGCAGCCACTTCTTTGAACCTTCATTTTCTCTGATGGAAGGTGCAGAGAATGGGAGCCTCCTGGCTGAATAGAGGGACAGTCAGTGTGATGACCCTGGTGCAGCACTTGTCCATGAGAACACTCCCGTGTGGCAGGAGCCATCAGCTTCGGGTAGATGGGGCTGTACACTTCTCCGAGTGTTCTACCCCAGACCCCACAAGAGCAGAGAGGTACAGGCAGGCGTAGAACATGGCCTTCTGTCTCAACGTGCCCTGGACTGCAGCTCCTCACCATATCGTGCCAAACGTGAGTCCATAGGCAGGGGGAGTGCTCCGTGTGCCCAGGCGGTGCTCAGCCCCCTCCAAGCCTGGGAGCACATGTCCACTCCTTATCAAGACCAAGGGCTGAGAGTACGCTGGGAGCTTCACCTCTGATGAGATTTTAGTTTTTAGATTATTTTATTGTTGTTAATCAAAGAAGGAAAACATGGTGTTTTTTTTTTCCCATAAGCATGACTTGTTTGGGGTGTAACATAAGCTACAGCCCTGCAGAAATATTGTTCCAGGACATTGTTGCTGAGAATGTCCCCCCTTCTCTGTCCTAATGACACTAGTGTGGGGGGCTCATTCTCTTCCACTCACCCGGGGTCCCTGGTGCAGTGAAACCCTGGAGAAATTGCCAACTGCTCGCAGGCTCTTTGACCTCATTTCCGTCAGGTGCCATCCACCTGATTCACTGGCTGAGTGCAGGGCAGCCTGTCTCCTTGGGCAGGAGGGTGGAGAAATGGGTGGGAAGCATCTGGAAAGCCTCTGGGTTTGCTTTATGTGTTGCCATTCCAGGACAAAGGACGCCCTGGTGTGAAGAGGAAGAATGGAGTAGTTTTCTGCTCCTTTCCGTAGAGTTGAATTGAGTTAGGACCAAGAGACTGAGAAAGAATTTAGTCCAGTGGTTTTCAAGCTTTTCTCTAGCTATAGAAAATCTGTTCCAGCAGAATATTACTGGAACCCAAACATATGTTAAACAGTTGTAGAAGCAGACATGTGGTGGTTGCAATAGGTGGGGAATTGGGTTGGGGGGGTTCCTGAGGCTCCCCTGCACAGTCTTCCCTATCCCCAGCATCTCTGTGGTTTTCTGTGCAGCTCCACTTGAGAAACTGAGGCCCAGAGTCTGGAGAGACTCGATTATGTAGCACCAATGAGCATGTGGCTATGCTGGGGCTGGAAGAAAGAGTTCCTGGGGTTAACGTGTGGTAGAGGGTCTGGAACATCCTTTCTGAACTAGGATGATGCAGTTCTGTGACTCCCTCAGCCCACTTTCCACTCCATCCTTCTGTCCTTCGCCCTCCTCCTCTACCCACCAGAAGCCAGCTCTAGGACCTCATAGTCCCTTCCCATTGGCCTGGAGCCTGCTGACTTGAAGTTTCACCAATGCCCTGGGCTCAGCCTCGCTATTCCGGCAATTACCCAGAGATATAGGAGGGCTTCGTTCTGTTCTCCTTCACTAGTTTAAGGCACTTCTTCTGTCTTCTCTGTCAATTTTGATTCTTCTTAAGAGCTGGCTTTGGACAGGAATCAAATGCCCCCCTTGATGTCACAGCCCTGGGAGGGCCTTGTGGCTGCTGATAATTCACAGAGTAATAATTGCTCATCATGCAGCGATCACCACTCCATAGGACCCCAGCCCTCCCTGGGCTTAGAAGTACATCATTAACATCATTAACATTCTTGCCCAGGTCTGCTACGCTGTGTTACAAATTGTCGCACATCCTCAGGGTTCAGAAGTTCTCAGCAGTAAGGCCAGGTGGAAAAGGCACCAGCCAGAAGACAGGAGAGCTCTGGTGACGAAGTAGGAGCTGCCTCTCAGAGCTCAGGTGGAATCCTTTACCTGGTGGCTGCAGCGGCTGGTGCCAGGAGCCACGCAGTGGGTTTAGTGATGAGACAGGGGAGGTGGGCGGTGGTGGGGCTGTGAGGATCCAGCCTGAGAATTGTGCAGTGTCTCTATTAAGCTGCTCTGATGGAGACTCCCGGCTGTGCACAGTGAGTCACAGAAGAGAAATAAACTGCAGGCTCTTCATGGATTAGCATTCTTGCAGCGTATTTCCCAAGTAAAATGTCAACCATTCCGAACCCTTGTGCAGAACTGCTTTTGACAGAGCTGAGAACCAAAACAAACACTGCTGCTTCATCTGAGCAAAGGGATAAGGAAAAGACACAATTAAGATTTCATTTTAAGTAACATTTATCACTTCATTTTGAAGATAGCATCAATACGTGCTCATTTAGGGTAGAATATTTAGAAAATACAGATAAATGAAAAGAAGAATATAAAAGTCAGCTATAATCTCTGAACCAAGTCAATATTGTTAGCATTTCTGGTGCACTTTCTGTATTATTTTTCCTTTTTTACCTTGCTCTATACATAGAGATAGAGGCAGTGATAATTATACTTATCAATTTGCTATTTAGTACATACAGTTCATATCCTGACTTTCCCACTTAATGCTATATTGGGAATATTTTCTTGTTTTTTAAACCATGCTTTACAACTACGATTTTTAATGGAAACACGTTGCTTAACTTACATGGAGCCATCATTTATTTTATCTTCCTGTATGATGACTGTTTAGATATTTCACCATATTATTATAGAATAATGTAATGAGCATCCAAAATATATACAATTTTAATTACATATATATTCTTTCCTTATATTTTTTAAAAAGGTGGAATTACCAAACCAAGGATAATGTCTTTTTTTAGGTTCTTGATGTACTTGACACAGATTTTCAAACTGATTATAGAAAGATTTAATAATTTTCACATCTACCAGTAATGTATGGAAATCTCTGTTATAGCCTATGCTCAAAAAATTGAGTGATTTATTAAAAATTTTTGCTAATTTGGTAGCAGTATCAAAAAATAATGTTGCTAAATTTGCATTTCTTGTGTACATTTGAAAATATAATCATTGGTCATTTGTATTTCACATTTTGTAAATTATACCTCAGGTCTTTTGCTCTTTTATATTGGGGATGAAATTTTTCTTGTCAACTCATATAACTTCTTTTTTATGAATTGATAGTTATTTGTGTCAAATATTTTGTTCCCATCATTGTTGGTCTTTGAGTTAAGAAAATATTTTCACATATAGAGACATTTAGAAATTGATTGTATTTTTTAGAAAGTCATACTCAATTTGCCAAGTAGATACTATTCATCCATACTTTCTTCTAGTACTTTTATGATTTGATTTTATTTCAATGAACTCTGCCATCCTCTTGGGATTGATTTGGGATACATGTGGTGTGATGACCTAGATGTTACACTTTTCAGTGATGTTTTCCACTACTATTTATCTAGTAATACTTCCATTCCCCATTGACTTGAATGTCACATTTATGACATGTTCTACTAAATTTTGCGTATCTCCTCATTGATTTAAAAAAAAATTCTTACTCTTTTCTCGCAGCTTGAATTTAATTCAGCTTTGTGCATTATTAGAATGTACTTGTCTATAAGTAACAGAATGCTCATCTCTAGTGGATTAAACCATAAGGAAGACTTATTGTCTCATAGAAAGAGGCCTGCAGCAAGGGTGGCTCCAGGGTTGACCAATTCAGATGTGCAGAACCCAGATCAAAGGCTTGGGTCTTTTTCATCTTTCTTCTTGGCTGTTCTCAGGGCACAGCCTGAGCTCTCCTCATAGTCTCAGGATGGCTGTGGCAGTTGGAATTGTCATACCCAGAAAGACAGCAGCAAGTGGAAGAAGAGGGTCATTCCTTTCTGAGTGTCTCCTTTTATAAATGAGGAGACCTTTCCCAGGAGTTGACCTTGGCTTCCCGTTTTTATATAATGATTGTTTGCTTTTTCTGTTGTTGGAGTTGAGGTTTTCCACCTAGCTGTATATGGGACATTGACCTGTACTTTCTCCTTCAGATGCTTGTGTTCAACTTGTGTTAGGCTTGTATTCCTTTCATAACACAGATGGGGAATTGCTCGTTCTATTGCACTTGTATGGACAGAGCTCTTGAAAGTTTGCAAGAATTTAACTTGTAAAATGATCTGGGTTGGTTGTTGGTCTTGGAGCTATTACTTTGATATCTTGGAAACTTTCTTTCCTGGTTTCTACATTTCTTTGAGTCATTTTTATAAATCTACAGAAAATCTTGTGTAACACTGGCATTTGCAAATTCATTACTAAAGCTCTATTATATTATTGGCAAATAATTTAAAAAATATCTGTTGAAATGTCTCCCTTTTCATTGCTACTACAGTCGTGTGCCACATAGTGATGTTTCCATCAGTGACAGACCACATATACAACAGTGGTCCCATAAGATTGGTGCCATATAGCCTAAGTATGTAGTGGGCTATACCATCTAGGTTTGTGTAAGTACACTCTATGATGTTTGCACAATGACGAAATCACCTAATGATGCATTTCTCAGGACGCATCCCCGTCATTAAGTGACACATGACCATATTGTGTGTTCGTGTTGTCTCCTTTTATTTCTTGATTAGACTTGACAGAAGTTTTTTTAATTGATTTTTTTCAAAGAACTAGGTCTAATTTGTTTAATCAATTTTGTCATATTTTATGTTACTCTGATTGTTTTTCTTCCTGTCTCCCTGTTGCCTAGTGTTCATTTTATTGTTCATTTTTAAACTTATTATCCAAGGTGTTAGATAATTTATTTTTATTCTTTTCAGTTTTGGAATGCAAGTTCATTCTGAATATAGTTTTGGCGAATCATAGTAGTTTTTCTAATATAAACTCAAGTGTAACACTCATACACGGAAGCGCCTAAATCATGAATCAAAATCACAGTGGATTTTCAGGAAGTGAACACATCTGTGCAGTCAACACCCGCATCAAGAAACAGAACATCACCAGTGACCCCAGGTCTCCCTTGTGCCCCCTTCTGGTCATTGCACCCACCAGCAGAAACACTGTTGACATCTAATGCACTCACTCCGTGTGCTTCTGTAACTGCCTTCCTTGCACAGCGTCGTGTTTGTGAGATTCATTATTATTATTGTATGCAGTTTTAGTTCGTTCATTTTTATTGTGTTTTAAAATGTAGGTTTTATTATTGTTCAGCTGTGGTGAGGCCAACAGATCAGGAGATGACTGCCATTGAAAACAGAGTTTATTACTTACAATTCAAAAGAGGAGGGACGACGTCACATCACACAGGGCCATGTGGGTCAGTCAGCAGCCAGAGGGAGCAGGGAAAAGTGTGGGTAAGAGTCTTTATTGTGGTTTTTTTCAGGAAGGAGTGGGTGAGGCAGGGTAAGCAGGTTTAGGATTGGCTAGTTTGAATAATTTCAGTGGGCTCCGGGGATAGGAGCTGCTGCTTATTGTCTGATATCTTGCCCCGGGATGATTACAGCAGGGGAACAGCAGCCCGGAGTGTAAAAGCTCCATAATGGAGGTGGTTGTGGGTGGGCTCTGGATTGGTTAGTTTGCATATAAAAGGCACACATGGGTCATTTACTGTCTCTAGGAATTGGCTAATCCTGGGTGGGGCCTGATATCAAAGCATCAGAAATACAGAAAATAAAAAGACATGATTAATACATGTTGACATATAACACTCCTTTTATGAATTTTTCACACTTTATTCTATTGTTGAGGACACTTGAGTTGTTTCCATATTTTGTCTATTACCGATAATACTGCTATAAACATTTTTAGATACATCTTTTTGGGGAGCAAATGTAGGTCTTTTGGGTACAAAATGTAGTATGTTGGGTATATACCTGAGAGTGGAATTACTAGGTCAAAAGATATGTGTATGATTACTAGATACTGCCAAACACTTCTCTAAAGTGCTTATACCAGTTTACACTCCTACCAGTAGTTCCTAAGAGTTCCAGTTGCGCTTCACCAACCCTCAGTGAACCAACATAGACTGTTAGTTTTTTACATGTTAGCTGTTCTGATGGGTGGGGAATGGTTTCTCATTGTGGTTACTTCATTTCCGTGATGATTAATAATGGTGAGATCCTTTTCCTATGTTTATTGATCATTTGGATATCTCCTTTATGAGGTGCCTGTCAAGTCTTGCATGCATTTTTTCTATTTGGTTTTCAGCCTTTTTTTAGTGATTTGTAGGAGAACTAGATCTGTGTCCTTTATAAATATATGTATTAAAAATGTGCTCTGTCATTTCTGTGGCTTGCCTTTTCAATGCTCTTAATGGTGTCTTTGGATGAACAGAAATTCGTAATTTTCATGTAGTTCGATTTATCCAATTTACCATTCTTTTCTATTTGTTTACTACATTTAGTGTGCTGTTTATAAAATGTTTAGCTATCCAAGAACATAAACGTATTATCATATATATTCTTCTAAATGTTTTTTTGTTGTACACTTCACATTCATCTGCATTACATCTGGAGTTGATCTCTGTGTATGATGTGAGTTTGGAGGTAAGAGATGTATAAAAAAAAAAAAGATATCCAATTGACCCAATGCCATTTATTGAAAAAGCAAACTCTTTTCCCCACTGCTTTGCCATAATACTTTTCTCATAAATCGGATGACTGTATATTGTGGGCCTGTTTTTGGACATTCCCTTTCATTTCATTTGGCTTTTTAGCTATATGTGCACCAATATCACACTGTCTTAATGATCTTAGTGTTATAATAGCTCTTTATTTCTGGTAGTTTAAGTCCTCTAGCTCTTCCCTTTTTTCAAGTTAGACTTGGCTATTCTTGGCCCTTTGCATTTCCTTATAAATTTTAAAATTAAATTCTCATTTTCCTCAAAAAAAACCTGGGATTTTGAATGAGATTGCATGGACTCTAGATCAATTTAGGGAGAATTAACATCTTACCAATACAGTCATGTGTTGCTTGATGATGTGGATACATTCTGTGAAATGGGTCGTTGGGTGATCTTGTCATGCAAACATTGTAGAGTGTCCTTACACAAACCTAGATGGTATAGCCTACTACACACCTAGGCTCTATGGTATTAATCTTATGGGACCACCATTGTGTATGTTGTCCATTGTTGATGAAACATCATTATGTGGCACACAATTGTATTGAGTAAGCCAATTCATGAACATAGTATACTCCTCAATTTATTTAGGTCTTCTTTAATCTCTCAGGAAAATTTTGTTGGTTTCACTGTAGAGATCTTGAATAACTTTTGTTTGATTTTTCCCAGATATTGATATTTATGATTATATATACATAGTATATATTCAAATTTATTTTTCTGCTTGTTTGTTGTATGTGTATATAAAAATATAATTGGTTTTGTATATTAAACTTGTTTCTAGTGAACTAACTGTATTCACTGATTTATTCTAATAGTTTACCTGTAGATTCTCAAAGATTTTCTATATATACAGTCACATCATCTGTGAAAAATGAGAGTTTTGTTTTTTCTTTCCAATTTTTATGACTTTTATTCCTTTCTCTTTCCTTATTGCACTACTGAGGGTCTTTAATTCAAGTTGAATAGGTGTAGTGATATGGGTGCCCTTATCTTGTTCTTGATCTCAAAGGATAGCTTTTTATTTATTTATTTATTTATTTGCCGAGGAAGATTTGCCCTGAGCTAACATCTGTTGCCAATCTTCCTCTATTTTGTATGTGAGCCACTGCCACAGCATGGCCACTGAGACAAGTGGTGTAGGTCCGTGCCCAGGAACTGAACCTGGGCTGCCAAAGTGGAGCGTGATGAACTTAACCACTAGGCCACTGGGGCTGGCCCGAGGATAGCTTTTTATAATGCACAATTTTATATTATGTTTACTACATATTTTTGGTAGGTGTTCATTTTTTTCGGACTGAGAAAATTCCCTTGAATTCCTAGTTTGCTAGCAGTTTTTGTCAAGAATGTGTTATTACACTCAGTCAAAAGCCCTTTTACATTTTTTGAGATAATTATATAATTTACACTCTGACTTTTTCCTGTTAATGTGGTAAATTACATTGATTTTTTTCCTTTTTGATGCTGTTCATTCTTTCTCTTTTTTACATCAACACTGTCCCTACTGTTTGATTATTATTATTTTGTAATATGTTCCATATTTGGGAATGTTGGCACTTTCTAATTTCTCTTCCTTTTTAGAATATTCTTTTTAAATTAAGCTTTTATTTTGGGATTAACCTAGATTCACTTCGGCTGTAATGAATAGTGCAGAGAGACCCAAAGGTTCAGTATACCCTTTAAGTTTCTTCCACTGGTAACACCTTGTAATACTGTAGTACAATAATACAACCAGGATATTAACATTGATATAATCCATGGATCTGATTCAATTTCAGATTTCCTCAGTTTTGTTTATACTCATATGTGTGTGTGCGTGTGTGTGTGTGTGGTTGCTCTGGATGTTACTATATATGTGTGTGACTTATCACAGTCTACTGGTATCAGCATTTTACCACTTTAAATGATAAACAAATGATATGTGGAAATCTTACTTCCATTTAGATCCCTTTACCTCCTTCAAATATCGTTGTCTTGAGTATCAGATGGTGTTATAATTTCTGTTTCAGTCATCAAATATGATTTATAAAATTCATGAGGAGGGCAGTCTATTGTATATACTCATATGTCTGCTCTTTCTGTTTTTCTTTCCTCTGATGCTCCAAAAATCTTTTTATCATTTCCTTTCTGTTTAATAAACTTCCTTTAGCCCATCTTTAAGTATTGGTCTGCTAGCCACAAATTCTTTTTGTTTTCCTTCATCTGATAATGTCTTTATTTTCTCTTCACTCCTGAAGGATAATTTTACTACAGAATTTGTGGTTGAGAGTTTTTTTCCTTCAGCACTGGAAAAATGTTGTACTATTTTCTACTGACCTCCATGGTTTCAGATTAGAAATCCACTGTCATTTCAATTGGTTTTCTTCTTGATAGTTTCTCTCTAGATGCTTTCAAGATTGTTTTTTTCGTCTGTAGTTGTCAGAAGTTTTATTATGATGTGTTTTGATGTGGATTTCTTTATTTATCCCATTTGTGGTTCCAGTGTTCTTAAATCTATAGGTTTATGTCTTTCACTAAATTCAGTAAATTGTCAATCATTATTTATCTGACTCTTTCAGCCCCACACTCTTTCTCTTCTTCTGGTATTTCAATGGTATGAATGTTAGATCTTTTGTTATTGTTCTACAAGTCTCTGAAGCCCTATTAATTTCTTTTTCAGTCTATTTTCTCTCTGCTGCTCATGTTGGGTTAATTTTATTATTCTGTTCTCCAGTTCACTGATTCTATTCTCTGTCCTTTAAACTCTATGATTGATCTCATCCAGTGAGTTTTAAATTTTTATTGTTGAATTTTTTCAGTTACATATTTTCCATTTAGTTCTGTTTTATACTTTCTCTTTCTTTGCTGACATTTTCTATTTTTTTCATTTGTTTCAAGAGACTTTGTAATTGCTTGTTGAAGCATTTTTATTATGACATTTAAAATCCTCATCAGATAATTCGAACATCTGATTCATTTTGATCTTAACGTCAGTTGATTGTCTTTTCTTATCCAAGTTGTGATTTCCCTGGTTCTTGTGGTATGCGGGTAATTTTTGATTATATCCTGAACATTGTTGTAATTATCTTAGGAGACTGTATATTCTATTTAAATCTTTTACAGTATTTTAGTAGAGAGTTACCCTGTTTAGTTTTAGTGTACAAGTCTGGTCTACTTTTGTCTGCTGTGCTTCCAATAACTACTTAATTTTAAGAACTGGTGCTATCTTGTGGTACTATTTTGGTCTGCTTAGTTTATACGGTGCTGTTGGGGCTCTTATTGCCCCATATTCATGCTTTATGCTTCCTAAGGAGAGTGAAGGGGTTTCTCCAGGATGGGCCACATGGTACCTCTGTTTTAAGGAAGGGAATCTCTGGCCTATGAAAGTGAAGAGTACTTCTTAGGTGGGGCACTTGTGGCCAGACCACTCTGCCCATGAGGAATGGAGAGCACTTCCCTGGCTGAATCCCGGTTGTGGCAGAATCCCTCTTGCTAATGCCACCTGGTGGCTCTCAGTGGATGAGGGGATTTGCAAGCCTTTGGGGACAAAAACAATCTGTCTGGCGCTTATGTTTAAATTGTGACTTCTATAGACAGCTTATAGTAGGATACTTACTGCTTTTTGTCCACTCTATCAATATTTGCCATTAAATCAAACTGTTCAGACCATTACCATCTTAGCTAATTATTGATAGAGTTGGATTTATGTCTACAATTTTTTGTTTTATTATCTTTTTATCATGGTACTCTGTGCCCCCTTTCTTGCCTTCTTTGTATTACTTGAATATTTTTAATGTTCTGTTTTAGTTTATTTATTTGATTTTGGGGTTTATCTCTTTGCATCAGTATTTAAGAGGCTTATTTAGGCACATATCACTCTCTATATATCTATATGTCTATAGCTATATGTATATCTATCTATCTATACTTACACAGTCCACATAGATTTAAAAATGTAGCAACCATGTATATAGTTCCTATAACTCTCCTCCCTTATCCTTAAGTTATTTTGTGTTATAGGTGTCATATACATCTGCATACATTGGAAACCCTGCCATACAATATAATGATTTTTTTAAATTTCAACAATCATACACATTTAAAAGTACTTCAGATGGGAAATAAGTCTTTAGATATTTGCCATTTTTTTATTCTTCTTTCATTCCTGAAGATCTAGGTCTCCATTTGATATTGTTTTCCTTTAGCCTGAAGTGATTCGTTTAGTGTTTTTTGTAGTACAGGTCTGCTGGCAAAAATTCTCTTAGTTTTTCCTTCTTCTGAAAAGATCTTAATTTTTCTTTATTCCTGAGGAATATTTTAACTGGATGTAGAATTCTGAGTTGACAGTTCTTTCTTCTGGCCTCTGTATCTCTGATGGGAAATCCATGGCCGTTCCAATCCCAGTTGCCCTATATGTGAAGTGTTCTTTTCCTCTAGTTGCTTTCAAGGATTTTTTTCTTTGGTTTTCAGCAATTTCTTTAAGATGTATCCGGGGCATGGTTTTCTCATTGTTTATACTTTCAGGAGTTCACTGAGTGTCTTGAATCTGTAAATGTATATCTTTTACCAAAGTTGGGAAGTTTTCTGTAATTATTGCTTTAAATATTTTTTGTGGGAAAACCTTTGTCTCTTCTTCTGGAGCTCCAAAGGCACGTATATCAGAACTTCTAATATTGTACATTAGGTTCCCAGGCTCTAATCTTTCCTTTTAAAACTTTACTGCCCCTCTTTGTTCTTCAGATTAAATAATTTCTTTTCTTTTTTTTATTGAGGTAACATTGGTTTATATCATTATATAAATTTCAGGTGTACATCATTATATTTCAATTTCTGTGTAGACTACATCTTGCTCAACACCCAAAGACTGATTACTATCCATTACCACACACATGTGCCCTGTCACTCCTCCCTCTCTCCTCCCTCCCCCTTTCCACTCTGGTAACCACCAATCTAATCTCTGTATCTGTTTATTTGTCATTGTTGTTGTTTTTACCTTCTACTTATGAGTGAAATCCTATAGTATTTGACTTTCTCCATCTGACTTATTTCACTTAGCATAATACCCTCAACGTCCATCCATGTTGTTGCAAATGGTAAGATTTCATCTTTCTTTTTGTGGCTGAGTAGTATTCCATTGTGTATATATACCACATCTTCTTTATCCAGTCATCCACTGATGGGCACTTAGGTTGTTTCCAAGTCTTGGCTATTGTGAACAATGCTGCAATGAACATAGGGGTGCATATATCTTTGCGCATGCCTGTTTTTGTGTTCTTTGGATAAATACCCAGAAGTGGAATAGCTGAATCATACAATAGTTCTATTCTCAATGTTTTGAGGAATCTCCATACTGTTTTCCATAGTGGCTACGCCAGTTTACATTCTCACCAGCAGTGTATGAGGGTTCCCTTTCTCTACATCTCTCCAACACTTATTTCTTGTCATGTTAATTATAGCCATTCTGATGGGTGTGAGGTGATATCTCATTGTAAGTTTTGATTTACACTTCCCTAATAATTAGTGATGTTGATCATCTTTTAATGTGCCTGTTGGCCATCTATATGTCTTCTTTGAAAAATGTCTGTTCAGATCTTTTGCCCACTTTTTAATTGATGTGTTTGTTTCTTTGTTGTTGAGGTGTATGAGTTCTTTTTGTATTTTGGATATTAACCCCTTATCAGATATATGGTTTGCAAATATCTTCTCCCAATCGTCAGATTGTCTTTTCATTTTGTTAATGGTTTCCTTTGCCATGCAGAAGCATTTTAGTTTGATGTAGTCCCATTTGTTTATTTTTTCTTTTGTATCCCTTGCCTGGTGAGACATGGTATTCATTAAGATGCCGCTAAGACTGATGTTGAAGAGCGTACTGCCTATGTTTTCTTCTAGGAGTTTTATGGTTTGAGGTCTTACATTCAAGTCTTTAATCCATTTTGAGTTAATTTTTGTGTGTGGTGTAAGATAATGGTCTACTTTCATTCTTTTGCACGTGGCTGTCCAGTTTTCCCAACACCATTCGTTGAAGAGATTATCCTTTCTCCATTGTATGTTCTTGGCTTCTGTGTCAAAGATTAACTGTCCATAGAAGTCTGGGTTTATTTCTGGGCTCTCAATTCTGTTCCATTGATCTGTATGTCTGTTTTTGTGCCAATACCATACTGTTTTGATTACTATAGCTTTGTAGTGTATTTTGAAATCAGGGAGTGTGATTCCTCCAGGTTTCCCCCCCCCTCAGGATTCCTTTGGCTATTCAGAGTCTTTTGTTATTCCATGTAAATTTTAGGATTCTTTGTTCTATTTCTGAGAAAAATGTCATTGATATTTTGATAGGGATTGAATTGAATCTATAGATTGCTTTAGGTAGTATGAACTCTTTTGTTTTTTGCTGAGGAAGAGTTGCCCTGAGCTAACATCTGTTGCAAATCTTCCTCTCTTTTGTATGTGGGTTGCTGTCACAGCATGGCCGCTGATGAGTGGTATAGGTCTGCACCCAGAAACCAAACCCAGGGTGCCAAAGTGGAGCACGTGAAACAACCACTAAGCCAGGGGGCCAGCTACAAAGTATGGATAGTTTAACTATGTTAATTCTTCCAATCCAAGAGCACAGAATATCTTTCCATTTCCTTGTGTCTTCTATTTCTTTCAACAATGTTTTATAGTTTTAAGTATACAGGTCTTTCACCTCTTTGGTTAAATTTATTCCTAGGTATTTTACTCTTTTTGTTAGAAATGTAAATGGGATTTTATTCTTAATTTCTGTTTCTACTATTTCATTGTTGGTGTATAGAAACACAATTGGTCTTTGTATGTTAATGTTATATCCTGTAACTTTACTGTATTCATCTATTATTTTTAATAGTTTTTGGTGGATTCTTTAGAGTTTTATATATATTAAATCATGTCATCTGCAAATAGTGATAGTTTTACTTCTTCTTTTTCAATTTAGGTACCTTTTATTTCTTTTTCTTGCCTGAGTGCTCTGGATAGGGCTTCCAATACTATGTTAAATAAGAGTGGTGAAAGTGGGCATCCTTGTGTGGTTCCTGTTCTTAAAGGAATATCTTTCAATTTTTCACCATTGAATAAGAGATTAGCTGTGAGTTTGTCATATATGGCCTTTACTATGTTGAGGTACTTTCTTTCTGTGAAACCCATTTCATTCAGAGTTTTTATCATAAATGGGTGCTGTATCTTGTTGAATTCTTCCTCTGCATCCATTGAGATGATGATGTGATTTTTATTCTTCATTTTGTTAATGTGGTGTGTCATGTTGATTGATTTGCTGATATTGAATCATCTCTGCATCCCTGGAATAAATCCCACTTGATCGTGATGTATGATCTATTTAATGTACTGTTGTATTTGATTTCTGCTGTTTTGTTGAGGACTTTTGCGTCTATGTTCATCCGTGATATTGGCCTATAATTTTCTTTTTTGCGTGTTGTCTTTTTCGGTTTTGATATCAGGGTAATTTTGGCCTCATAGAATGAGTTAGGAAGCTTCCCTTCCTCTTCAATTTTTTGGAAAAGTGTGAGAAGGATAGGTATTAAGTCTTTAATGTTTGATAGAATTCACTGCAGAATCCATCTGGTCCTGGACTTTTGTTTTTTGGGAGGTTTTTGACTATTGTTTTGATCTCCTTGCTGGTGATTGCTCTATTCAAATTCTGTATTTCTTCTTGATTCAGTTTTGAAAGGTTGTATGATTCTAAGAATTTATCCATTTCTTCTAGATTATCCAATTTGTTGGACTATAGCTTTTCATAGTATTCTCTTGTAATCTTTTGTGTTTCTGTGGTGTCCCTTGTAATTTCTCCTCTTTTGTTTCTGATTTTATTTATTTGAGCCTTTTCTCTTGTTTTCTTGGTGAGTCTAGCTAAAAGTTTGTCAATTTTGTTTATCTTTTCCAGGAATCAGCTCTTGGTTTTATTGATTTGTTTCTATTTTTTTTTTTAGTCTCTATTTCATTTATTTCTGCTCTGATTTTTATTATTTCCTTCCTCTGCTGATTTGGGGCTTTGTTTGCTCTTCTTTTTCTAGTTCCTTTAGGTGTATTTTTAGATTGTTTATTGAGATTTTTGTTGTTCATTGAGATAAGCCTGTATTGCTATAAACTTCCATCTTAGTCCTACTTTTGCTATATCCCATAAATTTTGGTATGTCATAAATTCATTTTCATTTGTTTTTTTTAATGTCTCTTTTGATTTTTTGTTGATGCAATCATTGTTCAGTAGCATTTTATTTACTCTCCAGATATTTGTGGCTTTTTCAGTTTTCTTCTTGTAGTTGATTTCTATTTTCATACTGTTGTGGTCAGAAAAGATGGTTGGTATTATTTCAGTCCTTCTAAATGTATTGAGACTTGTTTTGTGGCCTAATGTGTGATCTATCCTGGAGAATGTCTCATGTGCATTTGAAAAGAATGTGTATTCTCTGGTTTTTTGGTGGAATGTTTTGTATATACCTACTAAGTCCATCTGGTCTAATGTGTTATTTAAGGCCAGTGTTTCCTTATTGATATTCTGTTTGGATAATCTATCCATTGATGTCAGTGGAGTGTTAAAGTCCCCTACTATTCTTGTGTTACTGTCTATTTCTTCTTTTATGTCTGGTAATAATTGCTTTATATATTTAGGTGCTCCTATAATGGGAGCATAGATATTTACATATGTTATATCCTCTTATTGGATTGTTTCCTTTATCATTATGCAGTGCCCTTCTTTGTCTCTTGTTACAGTTTTTAAAGTCTATTTTGTCTGTTGCAAGTATTGCTACCTCATCTTTCTTTTCATTGCCATTTGCATGGAGTATCTTTTCCTGTCCCTTCACGTGCAGTTTGTGAATGTCTTTAGGTCTGAAATGTGTCTCTTGTATGCAGCATATATATGGGTCTTGTTTTTTTAATCTATTCAGTTATCCTACATCTTTTTATGTGTGTATGTGAGGAAGATTAGCCCTGAGCTAACTTCCATTGCCAATCCTCCTCTTTATGCTGAGGAAGATTGGCCCTGGGCTAACATCTGTGCCCATCTTCCTCTACTTTATATGGGATGCTGCCACAGCATGGCTTGACAAGTGGTGCGTTTATCCGCACCTGGGATCCCAACCTGTGAACCTCGGGCCGCTGAAGTGGAGCATGTGAACTTAACTGCTATGCCACCAGGCTGGCCCTTCATCCTATGTCTTTTGATTGAAGCATGTAGTCCATTGACATTTAAAGTAGCTATTTATTAGTATGTACTTATTTCCATTTTGTTACTTTTTTTCTGGGTGTTTTAGTAGTTCTTCTCTGTTCCTTTCATCTTCTCTTGCTCTCTTCCTTTGTGATTTGATGGCTTTCTTTAGTATTATGTTTGAGTTCCTTTCTCTTAATTTTCTGTGTATTTATTATAGGTTTCTGGTTTGTGATTACCATGAGGTTCATATATAATAACCTGTGTAAATAGTAATCTGTATTAGGTTGATGGTCTCTTTGGTTTGACCTCTTACTAAAAGCCCTATTCTTTACTCCTCTCTCCCCATGTTTTATGTTTTTGATATCATATGTAACCTCTTTTGTGTGTGTGCATATCTCTTCACCTCTTATCATGGAAATTGATAATTTTAGTACTTTTGTCTTTTGATCTTCCTATTAGCTTTATAGGTGGTTGGTCTGCTACCTTTACTGTATATTTGCCTTTAGCAGTGATATTTTTTCTTTGATAATTTTCTTATTCCTATTATTGGTCTTTTCTTTTCCATTTAAATAAGTTCCTTTAACATTTCTTGTAAGGCCAGTTTAGTGGTGATACAATTCTGTAGTTTTTACTTGTCTGGAAAACTCTTTATTTCTCCTTCCATTCTGAATGATAACCTTCCCGGATACACTCTTCTTGGCTGTAGGTTTTTTTTCCTTTCAACACTTTGAATATATTGTGCCATTCCCATCTAGCCTGTAAGGTTTCTGCTGAGAAGTCAGCTGATAGCCTTATGGGGTTTCCTTTCTATGTAACTTGTTGCCTTTCTCTTGCAGCTGTTAGGATTCTCTCTTTATCTTTAATTCTGGACATTTTAATTATAGTGTGTCTTGGTGTGGGTCTCTTTAGGTTTATCTTGTTTGGTGCTCTCTGTGCTTCCTGTAACTGGATGTCTGTTTCCTTCACTAAGTTAGGAAAGTTTTCAGCTATTATTTCTTCAAATAGATTCTCTGCCCCTTTGTCTCTCTCTTCTCCTTCTGCAACACCTATAATATGGATGTTAGTGTGCTTGATGTTGTCCCAGAGGTCCCTTAGACTGTCTTCTTTCTTTGTAATTCTTTTTTCTGTTCAACTTGTGTGATTTCTTTTACTCTTTTGTCCAGCTTACTGATCTTCTCTTCTGTGTCATCTACTCTGCTGTTGATTCCCTCTAATGAATTTTTCATTTCCATTATTGTGTTCTTCAGTTCCGATTAGTTCTTTTTTATATTTTCCAATTCTTTGTTGAAGTTCTCACTGTGTTCATCTATTCTTCTCCTAAGATCAATGAGAATCCTTATCACTATTAGTTTGTACTCTTTATCAGGTAGATTGTTTATTTTTGTTTTGTTTGGTTCTTTTTCTGAGGATATGTCCTGTTCCTTGTTTGGAACATGTTCCTTTGTCTCTTTGTTTGCCTACATCTCTGTGCTTATATCCACATATTAGATAGATGAGCTGTGTCTCCCAGTCTTGGAGAAGTGGCCTTATGTAAGAGATGCTTTATGGGGCCCAGCAATATGTTTCCCTCTCATCACCAGTTCCAAGTGTTCCAGGAGTGTCCCCTGAGTAGGCCAATTGTAACTTTCTGTTGCAGGCTGGCCCCTGGGCCACTTGGTTGTAAGGTTCACTTGTGTATGGCTGCTACAGTCACTTTAGTCACTTTATTGGGTGGGAGGAGCCCTGGCACAGCTTGCTGCAAAGTCTAATAGCACACATCTGCTGCTTTTTGCTGTTAGGTGAGTCAAGCCCCCAGCATGGCTGGTTGCTAGGCTCAGGAGCTTACAATTACTATAGGCCTCTGGCTTGCAAGGCTGTTGTCAGCTCTCTCAGGAGTGCAGCTGGGTGGGGCCGGCCTCAAGTGTGGCAATACACAATGGTTTCAAGTTTGGGGGGGGGCAGATCATCTATATGGCTGTTTGAGAAGGCCAGCAACACAAGTCTGCTGCAGCCAACAAGCCCCACCGCCCGTGGGCCTGTACACCCTGCCAATGCAGTTCTGCCCCGTTCACATGCTCCACCCTGCCAAAGCAGACATACTCACCCTACTTAGAGGTCCCACTCACGCCTACGTGGGCCCAGAATTTCCCTATGGGCTTGCTGGTGGTTGGGGCCAGTCCGTAGGGTGGGCTGCCCGTCCTGGCTGAGCTGGATTAATTCAGTCCTCTAGCAGGCAGGGCAAACCTCTGTGCTAACAGGCTAGAGGAATAAATCCAATGGTGTCTGCCAGCGTCTGTATCAGCATGCCTATACTAGCTTGCAACAATGGTTGCCTCCAGTGTCTCAGTTCCTGGGGAGGTGGGCCCAACCATTTCCTGACTCTCTGAGATGCACTCAGAGATGTGCTTAGAGCTTATCAAGTGAGTCTCTTTTACCAAAGGACTATGCACCTTTCTTTTTGGTGATTTTGTATTGGTTTCCGGAACAGATGAATCTGTCTGGGCCCTTAAAGAGCAGGCTTTTCTTTCTCTTATGTTCCATAGCTTTTCTGAGTGTTTTCCCCATTGGTTTCAATAGCCAGCAAAGCCAGGTATTATGAGACTCATCTTGGTTGTGCTGAATTCAAAGGCTGCTTATTGTGGCATAGCTCTCCGTTCAGATCCCCCACTCCTCCAGGGATTGCTCCCAGTCGTGAAGTGTTGTGGCTAGAATGTGTTTTTTTTCCTCAGCAGAGGGGTATTTCTTCCTCTCCCACCTCTGTCAGTGTTGGCCCTTGTTGTGGGGGTTCTTTTTATCCAGTGTCCAGTTCTCTCTCAGAGGTAATTGTTGCACAGGCAGTTGTAGATTTGTTGTGTCTGGGAGAGGAAGTGAGTTCAGAGTCTGCTTATGCTGTCATATTCCCAGCAATCTAAGTAGTTTCTTTTGCTTTATATTCAAGTTCACTGAGAGAGAGAACAGGGAGAGAAAAATATATACATATATTAATAAACATACATATACATATATATATATATGTATATATATATATACCATTAATACATACATATCTCTATGTCTACATTGAGAGAGAGAGAGAGGGAGAAGAAACTCACCTGTGTGCAATTTGCTTCTCTCAGTTTTGACTCCCTGCACAATCTGCCTACATTTCTTCACACTTTAGAGTCTTCAGGTAACTGTTTCTTGCATTTTTTCCAGAAATTATAGTTCCATTAAGCAGGAGTGATGGGCTATAGTAGATATATGCCATCATAGCAGCACTAGAACTCCAGTCATATGCCTTTTAAATAAATTAAGAAAATAAAAGAAATAATAAAGTGCTTATAATTGCTATCTGCAAAAGGATTTCCACAACCACTTTATTTCACAGCCATCATCACAAGGTACTCTCACTATCATTTTTTGAAGGATATTTTCACTGGGTATCAAATTTCAGGTTTCCAGTTATTTTTCTTTTAATACGTTACAAATTTAATTTCATTATTCTCTTGTCTATGTAGATTTTTTTGAAAAGTCAGTTATCAATCTTATTGTTATTTCTTTCAGGGGAGTATGGTTTTTTCTCAAGCTGCTTTTGGGATTTTTCCATCTTTGATTTTCAGTAAGTTTGAGTATAATGTGACTAGGTGGGTGGTTTTCTTTACCTTTATCTTGCTGTATTTGTTGAGTCGATAGTTTGATGTATTTCATTAGATTTGAGAAATTCTCAGCCATCATTTTCTTTTTTTTTTCTTTTTGTGAGGAAGATCAGCCCTGAGCTAACATCCGTTGCTAATCCTCCTCTTTTTGCTGAGGAAGACTGGCCCTGGGCTAACATCCATGCCCATCTTCCTCTACTTTATATGGGATGCCACCACGGCATGGCTGACAGGCAGTGCGTCGGTGGGCGCACAGGATCCGAACCTGCGAACCCCGGGCTGCCAAGCACGGACTAAACCACTGCGCCACGGGCAGCCCCTCAGCCATCATTTCTTTTAATGTTGGTTGCGACTTTCTCTCTCCTTTTTAGACAATTAAGCGTTTATTAAACATGTTTGGCAGGAACCCATGTCTTTCATGTTACATTTTTTCTTTTTTTTTTCACTGTCTGTGCTTCAGGTGAATATTGGGTATAAACATGTCTTTGAATTACCTAGTCCTATCTTCTGCTGTGTACAGTTTTTATACTGATTCACTGCTTTCTAAATTTGCATTTTTATTTTACAGTTCTTGACTGTATTTATAATTATTTTTTATGGATTCAAATTATCTGTACAAATTTTTCATTCAGATTCTCCCTCATTTATTTTGTTTTCCTTAACATATAGACATGACATAGATATAATATTTATTTTCAGTCTTGGTCTGTTAGCTCCCATATCTTCATCTACTAAGGATTTAAGTCTATTGATTCTTTTATCTCTTGATTATCAGTTACTCTTTCCTTTTTTCACATTATAGTGGTAATTTTTAGTTTTATCTTGGATATTGTGGGAGATATGTTGTAGAGTCTGGATTATGTTATCTTCCTCTAATGATTGTGAAATGTTGTACTGAAAGATGTTTAAGTTACTAGCAAATCATCTTGATGCTATTGAGGTCTGGTTTCAGAATTTGTTATGGTGATTCTATTGTACAATAGTTCCCCCTTGTCCATGGGGGTACATTCCAAGACCCCCAGTGGATGCCTGAAACTGCAGATAGTACTGAACCCTTTATATACTATGTTTTT
Organism: Tapirus indicus; assembly: GCA_031878705.1. Taxonomy (NCBI): domain Eukaryota; kingdom Metazoa; phylum Chordata; class Mammalia; order Perissodactyla; family Tapiridae; genus Tapirus; species Tapirus indicus. Next base: position 83,123,347 of record CM062921.1, read on the forward strand.
TCCTATACATCCATACCTATGATGAAGTTTAATTTATAAATTAGGCACAGTAAGAGATTAACAACAACAACTTGTCTTTGGCATATCCAAATTGCTGGTATCACTACTCTTGCACTTTGGGGCCATTATTAAGTGAAATAACGGTTACTTCAACACAAGCACTGTGATACTGTGACACTTGATATGGCTACTAAGTGACTAACAGGTGGCTAGTGTATACAGGATGGATACCTTGGACAAAGGAATGATTCACAACCTGGGTGGGACAGAGAAGGATGGCACAAGATTTCATCACACTACTCAGAAAGGTGCACAATTTAAAACTTATGAATTGTTTATTTCTGGAATTTTCCATTTAGTATTTTCAGACTGCAGTTAACTGTGGGTAACTGAAACTTTAGAAAGCAAAACCGTGGATAAAGGGGGGACTTTTGTAGTCTTTCTTTCACTCTTCAAAGATGATTCTTAACACTTAGCACATAACCTCCTGGAGTCTCAGTTGAAAATGGTTGCTGTTCATCAAGGCATTTATACTTTGCTGAGCCTAAAATTTAACATATCTCCAGCATTCTGTGACCTATGAAATATCTGCTCATTCTCCACCCTCCTGGCAAGTCAGTCATATCTTTGGAAGTTAGATACATTTCTTAGGAGTCACTCAAGAACTGTGTCCAATTTTTACAGAGATATGTTGGACTTTTTCACTTCAGCTTCTTCCTCTCTTAACATGCTTCACATTTGTCTCACTACAAACTGCTCCCTCCACCTAGTAAGACAGGCTTTCCATGCCTGTGCCAATTTCCATGCTAAATGGATCGAACAGTGTCTTCAGGTGAGAAGATCTAGTGTGAATATTGGGTTCTTCTCATGTTTTTTCATTATCTCAAATGTCGCCTTGTATTGGTTGATGTATAAAAGCCTGAAAACAGTTATTTTATACATTTTAATAGGTTTTATAGTTGTTGACTGTGGGAAGTTCTCTTATTTTTGTAATTCTATCACATATTTGTGCTTCCTGTCCTGCTTGAAGCATTGTTCAGTTTAAATAGTTTTGAACTTTTGAATAAGGATATATTGTGTTAGTTCTAATAGTTTTTTCCTAGATTTCTTTGGATTTTCCACAGACAGGACAAAAAAAGGCAGTTAACTTCTTCCTCCTTCCCTCCCCTCCTTCCTCTCTTCCTTTCCTTTTTTCTTTTTGCACTTTTTCCTTTTGCCCCGCTAATATGATGTTGAAAAACATGGTGAAAGTCGATAGCCTTTTCTTGTCCCTATCTTAGTGGGAAAGTTTCCAGACTTTTACTATTAAATATGATGTGAAATGAAGGGTTTTTTGGACATGTTCTTCATCTGGTTCCTACTTTGCTGAGACTTTTATCTTAAGTAAGCTTTGGATGTAATCAATTTTTTTCTACATCTATTGAGATTATTATGTTAATTTGTTGTTTTATTCTGTTAATATGGTGAATTATATTGATGGATGTTTTGAATGGTAAAACAACCTTGTACTTCGAGGATAATTTCCCTCATGGTCCTGATGCTGTATTGTTTTTATATAGAGGTGGATTTAATTTACTTTTATGAGGGATATTGATCTATCGTTTTTCTTCCTTGTAATGTCTTTAGTTTTAGAATGAGGATGATGCTGGCCATATGAAATGAGTTAGGCAGTATCCTCCTTTTGTTTGAAATTGTGTGTGAAATTGGTATTATTTTTTCCCTCAAATGGTTCTTTGAGTAAAGCCATCCAGACCTGCAGTTTTCTTTGTGGGAAACTTTCGAATTATGAATTCAATTTCTTTAATAGTATAGGTCTATTCACAATTCCAAATTCTTCTAGTGTCAGTTTGGTCATTTGAATCTCAAAGTATGTTTTTTCCACTTCATTTACCTTTGCAAACATATTGGCATCTTTTTATTTTTAACAGTTCTTTCTCATTTTCATGTCTGTGGAATCTGTAGTGATGTTCCCTCTTTCACTCTTTATATCGGTAATTTATGTTTTCTTTCATTTTTTTTTCTCCCCTTGATCTTGTTCAGTTTAAATAGGTTTATATCAATTTTCATTGACATTTTCAGGAACCAATTTTTGGCATCACATTTCTTTTCTATTTCATTTATTTCCCTTTTTTAGAATTTTCTTAATACTGCCTATTTTGTGTTAATTTTCTCTTTTTCTTATCCCCTTAATCAAAATCTTGGGTTAGTGATTTTATACCTTTTTCTTTTTAAAAATATGTAAGTATGTAGAACTATAAGTATTTTGCTAAGTACTGCTTTAGCTGTTTCCCACAAACTTTGATATATTGGATGTGCATTATATTTTAGTTCAAATATTTTTGAATTTTCATTGTGATTTTTTGACCCACTGGTTATTTACACATATATTTTAAAAATTCATTATTTAGAGCTTTTTGAAAAACACTTTTGTTACTAATTTTTGAATTGATTTTGTTATGGTCACAGAATATTTTCTGTATAATTTTAGTCCTTTTAAATTTATTGACACTTGTTTGATGGAAAAACAACAGTTTACCTAGGTGAGCTGTCGTTCATTTGCATAGCCACTGTTAGATGCAGTATTCCTTAAATGGCAGTTAGGTTAAGTTTGTACATAGTTTTGTTCAAGTCTTCTATAGACTTACCAATATTTTGGTCTTTTTTTTTTTTTAATACCAATTACTGAGAAAGGAATATTGGAATTTTCTGTCATTTTTTTTGGTTCATGTATTTGGTTCACATATTTCTTTTATCAGGTTCATATATAGATGAATTATTACTTTTATTATTATAAAAGTGCTGTACTCAAAGCCACAACTAGTGCTCATTCCTTCACTTTCCTTGATACACTAATTCCCTTGCCCTCATATATCGTCTCTGCTGGTCTCTACGGTTTACCTAGTGATGTGACCCAAACCCTACTTCCTGAGGAGTCTGAGCCCTTTGCGATCATAGCTCTCCATCTGGGTGGTCATGACTGGTCAAGGCAGCACAGGAAGCACCCAGATGGGTCACGTGAGTCCCACACACTTTCCTCCCTGCCCCCACTTTGTAAGCGGGGCCATGCCACCTTCTGATAGGCTGAGGGTCTTCTCTTTTCACCTGCTGGTCCCTAGACACAGGGAGTTAAAGAAAGAAAGGAGGAAGGAAAGAAGGCTGACCGTATTCCTTGCTCTGCAGGGTACTTGATCAGATATTAAATATAGCCATTACAAATTCTCTTTTTGTGGCTAGGGTTTGCATGGTATATCTTTTTTCATCCTTTTGTTTTTAATCTGTTTCTTTAAAAGAGCATTTCTTGTAACCAACATATTTGGCTTACAAAATCCATTCTGGTTGTCTTCACCTTTTATTTGTGTGTTTATTTGCATTTAATGCAATTATTTATATGGTTAGATTTAATCCATAACTTTGCTGTTTGTCTGTTTGTAACATCTGGATTTTTGTCATTTCTTTCTCTTTTACCATCTTCTTTTGTGTTATGTTTTAGTATTCCATTTTATCTCTTCTATTGATTTATTAGATATATGTCTTTAATTTTTAAATTTATTTTTAGTGCTTGTCCTATGGTTTATCATGTGCATCTTTAATTTATCATCTTCTACATTCAAATAATATTATACCAATTCACGAATAATGTAAGAATCTTACAATAGTATACTGTCAACTCTCATTATCTCTTACTTTGTTATTGTCATTAATTTTATTTCTGCTTATGTTTTAAACCCACAGTTTATTGTTAGTAATTTTGTTTTACACACTCAAATATCTTTTAAAAATGAAGAAAATAAAACTATAGTCTGTATACAGTTTTGTTTGCTCTTATTGATCTGTCAGATCCACATTTCCATGTGATGTTATTTTCCCGCAGCCTGAAAAACTTCCTTTAACCATTTTTTGGCGAGCATTTCTTTATCTGTATATGTGCTTTATTTCTCCTTATTTTTTGAGGAATTTCATTTATGCTGCATATAGAATTCTACTTTGATAATTAAATTTTTTTTCACTAACAATTTTGTTCCGTGATCTTCTGGCTTGTATTATAATTGGTAAGAAGTCTATAGGAATTTTTATACTTTTTGTTACTCTAAATAATATTTCTTTTTTCTTGGGCTGATTTTTAAGATTTTCTCTATTTTTTTAGCAATTTGATTATAATGTGCCCTGGTGTTGTGTGTGTGTGTGCGTGTGTGTGTGTGTGTGTGTACCCTGCTTGGGATTCTGGTGTGACGGTAAGGTTCTCCTCGTCCATCTCTCTTCTCTCTGTGTCACAGTCATACACTGCCTCTTTTCCAATGTCTGAAAATAGTTGTTTCATATAGTTAGTCCAACTTTTTAGTTATTTATGTTCAAAGGGCTAGTGTGATATCTATTACTCTGTTATGGCCAGGATTAAGAGTCCTTCCTATTAAAGTTTAAAATTTTTCCTTTTAAACTTAAGGTCTGAATCAATCAGGAAGTGATTTTTGTGCATAACATGAATTGGATATAATTTCATTTTTCATGAGTTATGGATAACCATTTACCCCAGTTTCATTTATTGAATCGTTCTTTCCCTAATAATTTATCATGCCTCCTCTTCCCCATCGCAAATTTCCATACACATATGTGAGTCTGCTTCTGGGCTCTCTATCCTATTACATTGGTTGGTTGATCTATCTCTGTACCAATACTGAACTATCATCATTTCTGTGGCTCAATAATAAATCTTATCAATCATACTATCTGTTAAGTTGGGTCCCCTCTCCCAATTCTTCTTCAGAAATGTCTTAATTGTTCTTAGCTCTTTATTCTTTCAAATTCCTTGGGAAATATTGTTTTTTTGATTAGCATTTCTCTACCTGTATACATCAACTTAGGGAGAATTGATATCTTTACTATATTATGTCTGTCTTTCCTTGATTATGGGTTAGCTGTTCATTTCTCTTTTTTTAATTGCAGTAACATTGGTTTATAACATTGTATAAATTTCCAGTGTACATCATTATACTTCTGTTTCTGCATAGATTACATCATGTTCACCAACCCAATACAAATTAGAATCCATCACCACCCGCATGCGCCTAATCATCCCTTTTGGCCTCCTCCCTCCCCCCTTCCCCTCTCGTAACCACCAATCCAGTCTCTGTCTCTATGTGTTTGTTGTTGTTTTTGTCTTCTACTTAAGAGTGAGATCATATGGTTTTTGACCTTTTCCCTCTGAGTTATTTTGCTTACCATAATACCCTCAGTGTCCATCTGTGTTGTCACAAATGGCTGGATTTCATCCTTTCTTAAGGCCAAGTAGTATTCCATTATGTATATATACCACATCTTCTTTATCCATTCGTCCCTTTATGGGCACCTAGGTGCTTCCAAGTCTTGGCTATTATGAACAATGCTGCAATGAACACACGGGTGGATGTATCTTTATGTATTGGTGTTTTCATGTTTTTTGAATAAATACCCAGCAGTGGAAAGCTGGATCATATGGTAGTTCTATTCTTAATTTTTTGAGGAATCTCCTCCACACTGTTTTCCATAGTGGCTGCACCACTTTGCATTCCCACCCACAGTGTATGAGAATTCCGCTCTCTCCACATCCTCTCCAATGCTTGTTGTTTCCTGTGTTGTTAATTATAGCCATTCTGATGGGTGGGAGGTGATATCTCACTGTAGTTTTGATTTGCATTTCCCTGATAGTTAATGATGTTGAACATCTTTTCATGTGGCTGTTGGCCATCTGTATATCTTCTTTGGAGAAATGTCTGTTCAGGTCTTTTGCCCATTTTTTAATTGGGTTGCTAGTTTTTTTTGTTGTTGAGATGTATGTGTTCTCTCTATATTTTGGAGATTAACCCCTTATCAGATAAATGGTGTGCAGCTATCTTCTCCTAACTGTTAGGTTGTCTTTTCGTTTTGTTGATGGTTTCCTTTGATGTGCAGAAGACTTTTAGTTTGATGTAGTCCCATTTGTTTCTTTTTTCTATTGTTTCCCTTGCCCTGTCAGACACGGTACTTGAAAATATGTTGCTAAGATCGGTGTCAAGGAGCTTACTGCCTATATTTTCTTCTTGAAGTTTCATGGTTTCAGGTCTTAAAGTCAAGTCTTTAATCTCTTTTGAGTTAATTTTTGTGTACAGTATAAGATAATGGTCTACTTTCATTCTTTTGCATGTGGCTGTCTAGTTTTCCCAACACCATTTGTTGAAGAGACTTTCCTTTCTCCATTGTATGTTCTCGGCTCCCTTGTTGAAAATTAGCTGTCCATAGATGTGTGGGTTTAGTTCTGGGCTCTGGATTCTGTTCCATTGATCTGTGTGTCTGTTTTTGTGCCAGTACCATGCTGTTTTGGTTACTATGGCTTTGTAGTATATTTTGAAATCAGGGAGTGTGATACCTCCAGTTTTGTTCGTTTTCCTCAGGATTGCTTTAGCTATTTGGGGTCTTTTGTTGTCCCATATAAATTTTAGCATTCTTTGTTCTATTTCTGTGAAAAATCTCGTTGGAACTGTGATACGGATTGCATTGAATCTATAGATTGCTTTAGGAAGTATGGACATTTTAACTATGTTAAATCTTCCAATCCAAGAGCATGGAATATCTTTCCATTTCTTTGTGTCTTCGATTTCTTTCAACAATGTTTTATACTTTTCAGTGTACAGATCTTTCACCTCTTCGGTTATGTTTATTCCTAGATATTTTATTCTTTTTGTTGCAATTGTAAATGGGATTGTATTCTTAATTTCTCTTTCTGCTACTTCATTGTTAGTATAGAAATGAAATTGATTTTTGCATGTTGATTTTGTATCTTGGAACTTTACCATATTAATTTATTATTTCTAAAAAACTTTTGGTGGATTCTTTAGGGTTTTCTATATATAAAATCATGTCATCTGTAAATAGTGACAGTTTCACTTCTTCCTTTCCAATTTGGATCCATTTATTTCTTTTTCTTGCCTGATTGCTCTAGCCAGGACTTCCAATACTATGTTAAATAGGAGTGGTGAAAGTGGGTATCCTTGTCTGGTTCCTGTTCTTAGAGGGATAGTTTTCAGTTTTTCACCATTGAGGATTATATTAGCTTTGGTTTTGTCATACATGGCATTTATTATGTTGAGGTACTTTCCTGCTATACCCATTTTATTCAGTTTTTATCATAAATGGATGCTGTGTCTTGTCAAATGTTTTCTCTGCATCTATTGAGAAGGTCATGTGATTTTTAGTCTTCATTTTTTTAATGTGGTGTATCACATTGATTGATTTGAAGATGTTGAACCATCCCTGCATCCCTGGGATGAATCCCACTCGATCGTGGTTTATGATCTTTTTAAGGTATTGTTGTATTCGACTTGCTAGTATTTTGTTGATGATATTTGCATCGATGTTCATCAGTGATACTGCCTGTAATTTTCTTTTTTTGTGTTGTCTTTGTCTTGTTTTGTTATCAGCGTAATGTTGGCTTTGTAGAATGAGTTAGGAAGCTTCCCCTCCTCTTTAATTTTTTGGAAGAGTTTGACAAGGATAGGTATTAAGTCTTCTTTGAATGTTTGGTAGAATTCACCAGGGAATCTATCTGGTCCTGGACTTTTATTTTGGGGGATGTTTTTGTTTACTGTTTCGATGTCTTTCCTGGCAATTGGTCTATTAAAGTTCTCTAATTCTTCTTGATTCAGTTTTGGAAGGTTGTATGATTCTAAGAATTTATCCATTTCTTTTAGATTATCCAATTTGTTGGCATATAGCTTTTTGTAGTATTCTCTCATAATCTTTTGTATTTCTGAGGTGTCTGTTGTATTGTCTACAGTTTCATTTCTGATTTTCCTTATTTGAGCCTTCTGTCTTTTTTCTTGGTGAGTCTACCTAAAGGTTTGTCAATTTTGTTTATCTTTTCCAAGAACCAGCTCTTGGTTTTATTGATTTTTTTTTCTATTTTTTTGTTAGTTTCTATTTCATTTATTTCTGCTCTGATTTTTATTATTTCCCTCTTTCTACTGATTTTGAGCTTTGTTTGTTCTTCTTTTTCCAGTTCCTTTAGGTGCACTTTTAGATTGTTTATTCGAGATTGTTTATTTTGAGATTTTATTTGTTTAGATAGGCTTGTGTTGCTATATACTTCCCCCTTAGAAGTGCTTTTGCTGAATCCCATAAATTCTGATATGTCATATTTTCATTTTTATTTGTCTTCAGGTATTTTTTGATATCTGCTTTCATTTCATCATTGACCTAGTCATCGTTCAGTAGCATTTTGTTTAATCTCCACGTATTTGTGGTTTTTCTCATTTTCTTCCTGTAGTTGATTTCTAGTTTCATACCATTGTGGTCAGAAAAGTTGCTTGGTATTATTTCAGTCTTTTTAAATTTATGGAGACTTGTTTTATGGCCCAATATGTGGTCAATCCTGGAGAATGTTCCATGTTGATTTGAAAAGAATATATATTCCTTGGTTTTTGGGTGGAATGTTCTGTATATATCTGCTAAGTCCATCTGGTCTAGTGTGTCATTTAAGGCCAATGTTTCCTTATTCATCTACTGTTTGGATGATCTGTCCTTGGTGTAAGTGGAGTGTTAAAGTCCCCTACTATTACTGGGTTACTGTCTATTTCTCCTTTTATGTCTGTTAATAATTGCTTTATATATTTAGATGCTCCTATGTTGGGTGCATAGATATTTACCGGTGTTATATCCTCTCGTTGGATTGTTCCCTTGATCACTATGTAGTGCCCTTCTTTGTCTCTTGTTACAGTTTTTGTTTTAAAGTCTATTTTGTCTGATATGAGTATTGCTACCTCATCTTTCTTTTAATTGCCATTTGCATTGAGTATCTTTTTCCATCCCTTCACTTTCAGTTTGTGAATGTCTTTAGGTCTGAAGTGTGTCTCTTGTATGCAGCATGTATATGGGTCTCATTATTTTATCCAATCAGCCACCCTATGCCTTTTAATTGGAGCATTTAGTCCATTGACATTTAAAGTAAATATTGATTTGTATGTACTTAATGCCATTAAAAAATTTTTTTTGGTGTTTTAGTAGTTTTTCTCTGTTCCTTTCTTCTTCTCTTGCTCTCTTCCCCTGTAGTTTGATGGCTTTCTTTAGCATCATGTTTAAGTTTCCTTCTTTTAGTTTTTTGTGTATTTATTACAGGTTTCTGGTTTGTGATTGCAATGAGGTTCATACATAATATCACGCATATATAGCAATCTATATTAAGTTGATAGTCTCCTTAATTTGACCTCTATCTAAAAGCTCTACTCTTTTACTCCCCTCCTCCCATATTTTATGTTTTTGATATCATATCTCCTCTTTTTTGTGCATTTTTATCCTTTACCTTCTTATCATGCAAATAGGTAAGTTTTTCCTGTTTGTAGTCTTCTCTTTCCCCCTTAAATAAGTCCCTTCAGCATTTCCTGTAGGACTTGTTTCTTGGTGATTAACTCCTTTAATTTTTTCTTGTCTGGGAAACTTTTTACCTGTCCTTCCATTCTAAGTGATAACCTTGCCTGGTAGAGTATTCTTGGCTGTAGGTTTTTTTCCTTTTAGCACTTTAAATGTATTGTGCCACTCTCTTCTAACCTGTAAGGTTTCTGCAGAGAAGTCAACTGATAGCCTTATGTAACTTGTTGCCTTTCTCTTGCAGCTTTTAGGATTCTCTCTTCATCTTTAATTCTTGACATTTTAATTATGTGTCTTGGTGTGGGGCTCTTTGGGTTTATCATTTTTGGTGCTCTCAGTGCTTCCTGTTCCTGGATGTCTGATTCCTTCCTTAGGTTAGGGAAGTTTTCAGCTATTATTTCCTCAAATAGATTCTCTGCCCCTTTGTCTGTCTCTTCTCCTTCTGGAGCACCTATAATATGGATATTAGTGTGCTTGATGTTGTCCCAGAGGCCCTTTAGACTGTCCTCACTCTCTTTAATTCTTTTTTCCTTTATCTGTTCAGCTTGGGTGATTTCCTCTCGTCTTTCATCCAGCTTGCTGATCTGTTCTTCTGTGTCATCTACTCTGCTTTTCAGTCCCTCTAGTGAATTTTTCATTACTGGTATTGTATTCTTCATTTCTGATAGTTTTTTTTGTTGTTGTTGTTATATCCCCCATTTCTTTGTTGATGTTCTCACTGAGTCCATCCATTCTTCTCCCAAGATCAGTGAGAATAATTATCACTCTTTGTGGAGCTCTCTGTCAGGTAGATTGCTCATTTCTGTTTCATTTAGTTCCTTTTCTGGGGTTTTGTCCTGTTCCCTTACTTGGAATGTATTCCTTTGCCTCTACATTTTGCCTCTTCCTCTGTGCTTGTGTCTATGCACTAGGTAGGTCAGCTACTTCTCCTGATCTTGGAGAAGTGACCTTATATAAGAGATGCCTTTTGAGGCCCAGCAGTGTGCTTCCCTTTCATCACCAGTTCCAAATGTTCCAGGAGTGACCCCTGTGTGGGCTATTTGTGTCCTGTTATGGCAGGGTTGCTCTTGCTGTAGGTGCCCAGTGAGGCTGAGCTGTCCCTGGCCAGCTGGTTGTAATGCTCAGCTGTGTGTGGTGGTTGTAGGCCCTTCAGTATCTTTATCCAACGTGGGGATCCCCAGCACAATTGACTGTAAGGTCTAATAGCACATTCCTGTTTCAGTTACCCTATTAAATGAGTAGGCCCCCAGCCTGGCTGGTTGTTAGGCTAGGAGGCTTATAGTTGCTTTAAGCCTCCAGCCTATAATGCTCTTGTCAGTTCTCTGAGGATTGCTGCTGGGTAGGGCTGGCCCCAGGCACAGGGGCACCTAGTTGTTTCAGGCTTTGGAGGATGGGGCCAATCCCCTACGTGGCTATTTGAGAAGCACAAGTCTTCCACAGGTGAGAAGCCCTGCTGCCCATGGGCCACACACACAGTCAACACAGTCCTGCCCTGTGTGTGTGCCCTGACCCCCTGAAGTGGACCCAGTTACTCCAAGGCAGGGGCCCCACACACTCCACCTATGCTCCCTACTCTCCACCTGCTCCTGGGACATACCCTGCCCCACAGAAGTGGACCCACTTGCCAGGCTGCAGAGAATCCAGGCAGCTCCTTTAAGCAAGCTTACAAGTTGCCTGAGAGCTTGTTGTTGGATGGGGCCAGTCCCTAGTGCAGGCTGCTTTCCTTGGCTGAGCTGGATTAAATCAGTGCTCTAGAGGGTGGGGCAGACCCTGGGCTAGCAGGCCACAAGGAGAACTCTAATGGCATCTGCCAGTGTCTGTGTCAGCACACCCACACCAGGTCACAACAATGGCCACCACCAATGTCCCAGTCCCTTGAGAGGTCTCATCTCTCACCGAGATGCACCCAGAGCCTATCTGGTGAGTCTCTCTTCACCAAAGGACTGTGAACCTTTCTTTCTGGTGATTTTAGGTTGCTTTCTGAAACAGGTGAATTTGTGCATGGACACTTTAAGAGCCGGCTTTAATTTCTTTGTTTCCCAGCTTTCTGGGGGTGTTTCCTGTTATTGTTAGTAGCCAGCAACGCCAGATGTCATGACACTTGTCCCTGTTGTGCTGGGTCCAGGAAATGCCTATAGCAGCAGTGCTCCCCAGCTCAGGTTCCCCCTCCTCCAGGGAAGGCTGAGTACCTTTGGATTGCTCCAGGGTTGCTGTGAAGTGTTGTGGCTTGTGAAGGTGGCATTTTTTTTTTCTCTCCAGGAGGGAATTTCTGCCTCTTCCACCTCAGTTAGGACTGTCATTTTTTGCAGGGGTTCCTCTTGACCAGTTTTCAGTTCTCTCTTAGGGGTTATTGTTTCAAGAGAAGTTGTAAGTCTGCTTCTGCTGTGTCTGTGGGAGGAGGTGAGTTCAGAGTCCGCCTACTCCACCATCTTGACCTCTCTCCCCTCAAACTGTTCATTTCTTTAGTTCTTTAATGACTTTCGGTAATTTTTATAATTTTCTGCATATGGACCTTGCCCATATTTTGTTAGATTTATCTACTATTGTAAATGCTGTCCTTTAAAGATATTTTTTCTAATTGTTTGGTTCATAGACATGAATTGACTTTAATAAAATTGATTTTATAATCATTCATCTTGCTAGATTTATCTCCTATGGCTAATAATTTTCCTCAAGATTATTTTTTATTTTTATTTTTTTTGGTGAGAAAGATTAGCCAGAGCCAACATCTCTTGCCAATCCTCCTCTTTTTGCTGAGGAAGACTGGCCCTGGGCTAACATCCATACCTATCTTCCTCTACTTTATATGTGGGATGCCACCACAGAATGGCTTGATAAGCAGTGTGTGTGTAGATCTGTGCCTGGGTTCTGAACCCATGAACCCCAGGCTGCTGAATCGGAGCATGCTGCACCAACTTAACCACTGCACCACCGGGCCAGCCCTCAAGATTATTTTTGTTTGTTCTATATATATGTAAACATGTAATCTAATCTAAAAATAACGACTCTTATTTCCTCCTTTATAATCCTTAGGTCTTTTTTTTTTTCTTTTTCTTATTGTATATTCTAAAACCTTTAGTGTAATGTCAAATAAATTTGGTAAGAGTGAGCATCCTTTCATCTTTCTGATTTTAAAGTAATTACTTTACTGTTTTCCCATTTAAGATTATATTTATTAAATGTACTTTGTAGATACCTTTTATCAGATTAAGGAACTTTTCTTCTGTTTTTAACATACCATGACTTTTATCATAAATAAGATATTGAGTATTATGGAAAGCTTTTTCTGCCTCTGTGAGGTGATGACATGGGTTTTCTTCATTGATGTGTTTAATCCAATTTATATGCTGTTGTATTTAGTTTAGAATTTTATTTCAGATACTTTGGTTTAGATATTTTGCATCTATATTTATGAATGAAATGGTTTGGTAAAATTTCCTTCTTGTACTATTTGCTTCTTTTGAGCTCAAAATTATACTGAATCATGAGCTGAGTTAGGGTCTGCTTCTTATAATTTCTAAAAGGAAATATTCTTTATAAATTTACTAGAAGTTTCCTGTAAAGCTATCAAGAACTTTTTTGTGGGAAAATTTTTAACTATTGCTTTACAATTTCTTCAAATGCTATGGGAATTTTCATGTTTTATTTCTTCTTGACTCATTTATATATTAGTTTTAACAAACACAGTTTTTAACTTTTAAAAGATATTAGCATAAAAGAATTAATATTCTCTCATTTTTAATCTCTGCTATATTGGTAATTTTGTCATTTTTTCATACATAATATTATTTATTTGAACCTTCTCTCTCTTTCTTGAAAAATCAATAATCCCAGAAGCCTGTCTATTCTGTTATTCTTTTTAAAAATGTTAACTTTTATCTTTATTTGATTCTTTCGATTTTAACAAATTGAATAGCCCAGACTTTGTAGCCAGATTCTGGCTGCAGCAATTACTAGCTGTGTGCTCTTGTGTAAATTACTTAAATTCTTTGTGTTTCGGTTTCCATCTCTGCCTATGTGGTGTGGTTGTTATGAGGATTAGATGAGTTCCTACTTGTAAAACACTTAGAAGAGTGCCTGGCAAATAGTTATATATAAATATTTTTTTAGTAAATAAACATTTTGTTCACTTCTGTTCTTATCTCTATCTCCTTTCTTATTTATTTTTGGATTTATTGTGATCCTCTTTCTAAATTTTTAGGTCTTGCTTCTGTTCTAATATAAGGATTAGAAGCTACACCTTTTCCTCAAATTACCACTTTTGCTACAATCTATACATTTTACTATATGGTTGTTGTTGTTATTAATATTACTATTATTAGTGTTATTATTCAACTCTAGGAGGTTTTGAACTATCCACTATGAATTTTCCTATGATTTCTGAGTTATTTAGAAGTACTTACTTTTTGTTCATTTACAGAAATATCTTATTTATGTTTTTATTATCAGCTTATAACTTTTGGTTAAGAACATAGTTTGTTCATGTTTAGTATTTCATCAGTAAATGTACCAGATGTGTCTGAAAAGAATGTTTATTTTTAAATAGTCTCATGCATACTTACATATTTATTAAATTGTACTCTTTACATCTTTTATTTCTTTGGTGATTACTTGGCCTGCTTGACCAATAATTGAGAAATCTGCTTAGAAATTAATCACTATGTTACTGGATTTTTACATTTCTCTTTGCAATTCTATATATGTTTGCTGTATACATTTTGAGACTAATTTATTAGGTACATGCTTATATAGACATATTGTATTTTTGATTAATTAAACCCTTCAACATTCTGTAGTGACTATATTCTTCATACTTTTTGTCTTGATGTTTATCTTGTCTGTTATTGTGTTAGTTTTTCTTTTTTTTTAGCTTAGCTTGGCATATTTTCCTCACTCTTTTGCTTTTTTTTTTTAAGATGCCACTATCTTTTTTTTTTTTTTTTTTGCTGAGGAAGATTTGCCCTGAGCTAACATCCATTGCCTATCTTAATTTTTCTGTTGTTGTTTGAGGAAGATTAACCCTGAGCTAACATCTGTGCCAATCTTCCTCTATTTTATATATGAGTCGCTGCCACAGAATGGCTGATGAGTGGTGTAGGTCCGTACCCAGGATCTGAATCCGTGAACCTGGGCTGCTGAAGTGGAGCATGCCGAACTTAACCACTACACCACTGGGCCAGCCCCATCTCATTCTTTTGCTGTTAAGCTCTCTTTATCCTTCAAGCACATTTTGTAAACCACTCACAGCATATTTTTCCAAAATTATTCTCTTTAAACAGGAAATAATTTTTATTGTGATTACTAAGAAGCTTGAATTTTTCTATCATTTGAAGATTTGATTTAAATTATCCAACTTTTTCTGCCCTTTAAAATCATTTTTGCCTTTTCCCAAATTATGAGAAATTTAGCTGCTTTGTACCACTAGTTTCTATTATCACCCACATCATCTTGCTATTTTCTAGAATTTTCATTTTGGTTTGTCATGAATCTACTTTGTCTTTTCCTTTTGGGGGCACTCTTAGCCTCTTGAAAGATAAAAAAAAGCTTTACGGGTATTTTTTCACCCCTACTTCATGAATCTCCTATAACATCTGCTAGATTTGTTCTTTTTCTTATCTGAGTACTTTCTCACAAAGTCTTTTTGAAATGAGTCTTTGTGTGACAAGCCTAATGACGCCAGGTATGTCTGAGAATTGTTTTGTGACATTTGAAAGGCAATGTGGCTGGATACAAAATTCCAGGTTTAATGTTCCTTTGCTCCAGACTCCTTAAAAATACTACTCCATTGTCTCATGAAGCCAGTGTGGCTGTTGAGAAGTCTGATGTCCAATGGTTCTGACAGATTATTTGTTCTTTCTCTCAGTAAATGGTTTGAATTTTTCCTTTGTTTTGGATATTCTTAAATTTTATTATAATATCCATTCTTCCATTTTGTTAATTTGCTATATTTCATCCTGTGATGCTTTCAATCCAAGGCCATTCATCTTTCTTTAAGTCTTGGAAAATTTATCTCCAGAGCTTCCTCATTTATTTCTCCTCCACCATGCCTTGGGCCCTCACCCACAGATGGATTTTTATCTTTTTCTCCCCTTGCCCTCTCCTCTGCTTCTCTATGGTGTCCAGTGTAGTCGGGGAGTGTTTCTACTCCTCTCCTATAGCTTGCATTCCTGTGTTCCCAATGAGCATAGTTAGTATTGCTTCTTGATGTTCTACTTTTGAGTGGAAAGTGGCAGATTGACATATAATTATCAGAAATACAAAAATTTGAGGTAAAACATATAAACTTCATGCTTAAATTATTTCAGTGTTCAGCATCATTGCTTTCCTACTATGATTTGCCCATCTTGATTTCTGAACTCTGTGATCGCTTTCAGGTGGCTAGATTATATATTCATGCTATTTTTCCAATATGCTGGGTTATATAGTCATGCAATTTTCCCAAATATGTCACTTTTTATTAATTTCTGAGCCTTTTATACTGGCAATGCCCTTCTTAACCTAGAATGTACTTATCATGTTATTACATAAGCTGGAGACATTTACTCCTTTTTTTCTGTTTTCAGTGTGGAAAAGGGAAAGTCTGAAATCAAACTAATTTCAGTCAATCCCACCTTTTTCTCTGTAAGAATTTGTTGTAGTATTAAAATTTGTTCAATTAAAATATTTTTTACCAGAACATGTCTAGATTTTTAATTTATTTTGGTGAGCAAGATTGGCCCTGAACTAACATCTGTTGCCAGTCTTCCTCTGTTTTCTATGTGAGATGCCACCACAGCATGGCTTGATGAGTGGTGTAGGTAGGTCTGCGCCCTAAACCCACAAACCCTGGGCCACCGAAGCACAGCACGCAAACCTAACTGCTACACCACCAGGCCAGCCCCTAGATTTATTTTAAGTAATTTCGTTTAGAGCATTGTAAGTCCCTTTGGTTTATAATTATTCTTTTGAAATTCAAAAGAAATATTTCTTCATTTGTGTCTTTTTGGGTTCTATTAAAGTTTTTGTGTGTTTGCAGTTCGTGCATGTATTTCCCAAGAATCTTTTTTAATCCTGGCGTTGCTCCCCTTTCTCGATTCTCTCCACCCTTGTCACCGCTGTCCCTCACATTGCCAGGGAGAGGAGGTGTCCCCTCGCTGATTTAGTCTTCTCTTCCTCGATTCAATGTAGACTTGAATGTGGGGATTAGAAATTTGGTTTTATGTGAAACCCTTCCTGCCTTAACTCACCTTCCGTTTTAATCTCAGCTTGTTGTTTTTCTATCTCTTCCTGTGACTTCCCATCTTAGCCTGCTTTCTTCTTTTAGTTCTTTCATAAGTTTCATAAAAAAGAAACATCCTCTGAATTGTTTTGAAGATATCATTTACTTCATTGTACATCGTTCCATCTATGGCCACTGTCTCTGACACTCTAAATAGATTACTCAGGAAGCAACTGCAACTCCTGCTGTAGGATGTTAAAATTCTTTCTAAATCTGTCTCAGCCAGATGTGTTTTGCTGGTGGGGACTACACTTCCCAGGATTCAACATGTCCTTGCCTGTCCCCTTCCTGCTTCACTTCTTGCCTGATAGGTCTCTGGAAATTATTTTCCGTGAATGGATTTAGAGAATTTTCTGAAAATATGTTTCAGAGAACAGTAGTTCTTCCGAATGTGTATGAATGTTCAGGAAAAAATAAAAATGCCAGGTATTCAAATGCATTTAAGAAATATTGAAGGAAATAAAACCATAAAAGATTCTTTACTGAGTGGCTTCTGAGAGCGTTTGATGGCTCTGTAGCTCCTTCAGATGGAGCCAGTCCAAGGATGCATCTTGTAAGACTAATGTTCTGCAGAACTCCTTTGGGAACCTTTGCTGTCATATGTGTGGGAAGATGAAGAAAATCACCTGGCTGCCCAGGAGCAGGAAGCATTCACTGGGAGAATTGATGTGCACTGTTCCGGTTAGTATAGACCTGAGCTCCAGTCTCAGGAGCAAGCAGAGAAGGGAAGGGTGATGTTAGAATCCACTCCTGTGGTGTTTCAGAAGGGCGAGGCTGGCCTGTCTTTTGCAGGAAGCCTGGGTGGCCCAGTGATCATATCTCTCACTCCATCGACCTTATATTCAGTGGCAATTCTCCCAGTATTCACAACAGAATGACTGCCAGTACTGTCTTCATCTCTTTTCTTTGATCCTTTTCTTAAAAATCATTCTTGTGTCTTCACAAATATTTTAGTTAGAAGTTGGGGGTGAATGTGCCTTCTGCCATTTTAAGGCAGAGACCTATGTAAACAGTGCAAGAGGTTGGTAAACAATCCACACTGAATTTGCTGTCTCTTTGGGGCAGGGAAAGCAGTCATTTGGAAATATGCCGACTTTACACTTCCCTGCAAGCGTCTGACCTCCAGGGCATGGGCATGTTGTCTTCTGATTATAGCAGGCAAATGCACGCTCTTATCTCTGGCTCAGCTGCCTTTCCCAGCACATGGCTCTGTTGGCACCCAGCGGTAAGTACTGGCTATACCCTGGGCACTAGTTTAGAAGTAGAACTTCGAACTTGCCACTGCTTAATCCCCATCAAAGGTGAGTTGAGAGAAAAACATTTTTCGTAGATTACCTGAAAGCTATTCAATCTGTCAATCCTTTGGACACCCTAATGTTTAAAATCTGGTAAAGCTGGACATTGAAGGAGCTTCCTCTGTTGAGAATTGCCTTCCTCCATGGAGACCCATTTCATCAAATTCTTTTTTTATTTTTGGTGAGGAAGATTGGCCCAGAGCTAACATCTGTTGCCAATCTTCCTCTTTTTGCTTAAGGAAGGTTGTCATTGAGCTAACATCTGTGCCCATATGGGTCACCACCACAGCATGACTTGATGAACAGTGTGTAGGTCTGTGCCTGGGATCCAAACCTGAACCCCAGGCTGCCGAAGCGGAGCGCACAAACTTAACCACTATACCACTGGGCCAGCCCCTCATCAAATAATTTTGGTGGGATGTCATTGAGGGACATGGTTAGAAACACACTTATGAAACTCATTGCTGACTTTATTGTGAGCACGATGAAGACACTCACAGCCTGACACATGTTTTCTCTATAAGTCCCGATGCACGGAGATTCAGTCTCAGGGACAGAAATAGCTATGCTTGTTTTTGTCCTATGATACTATAAATCAAGTCAATGATTAGGTTACTGATCATATTAAGTAGTTAAAATGATGGGTGACAGAGTTGATATTTAAATCATTATGGCAGCTGGAAGAGGCTAACCAAGTAACCTCAGCAGGAGAAAATCTACAACCTTCATTTGGGTAAAAACAATCAATTGAAACACCTGTCCTGACAGAGAGATTAATTCGGCATTTCCAAAAGTGTGTTCTGAGCAACTGTTCTTCAAGGAGATGCTTCCTGAAGGAAGGGGGCACTGGGGAAAACTAAATATGGGAAATGCTGTATGTTAAATCTGTCTTATGATGATTCACAACACACATTAGCATATTAAAAGTTTGTAGTAAAGAAATATGTTTAATTTTTGTTGTATCCACTTTTTCTTCCAAAGTTCACTTACCTCAGGACTTTTGTTGTTGCTGCTGTTATTCCTCATAGGACCTGGTACTATTTGAGGAGTGCCCTGTAGAATCCATCTGAGAAAATGCTGGGTTAAATCATTCAGCCTCAGACCAGTGAGTTTTTCCTCACACCACTGACTGTCTCCTGCTATAATAACGCTCTTATTATTCATATACTCTTCATTATCTGCCTGGAACTTTTTCTTTACAATAGTAGTAATAGTTACCATTATGGGGTGTCTGGGACATGTTATACCTTGATAAACTTAATATCAATAAGCATAACAGGAATGCTGAAAGGTGGGGACCTGAGAAGACTGTCTGGCACTGATGTTGGAGAACTGCATGTGACAGCTGGTGGCCCAAGACCAGGACTCAGTCCTTCATTCACATCTTTACTGGCCTTCTTCCAGGCCTGTGCTGGATTCTGTGAATAAAGTTATGAATGAGATGTAGACGTTGTCTCCAAGGGCTTCACGTCTGGAGTGGTGCCAGACAGGGGCCCAGTATGTGACAGGAACTGGGGTGAGAGACTCCAGAAGAGGAAGTGACTCGTCCAGGTTCAGGGAAAACTAGATGAGGAGAGCACACCTGAGCTCCTGGATGGACAGGAGCTGCCAGGTGGGTGGAGGCTTCCCAGCAGAGGAAGCACGAGCCAGGTCCCTGTGGCACACAGCACAAAGGTGTGCAGGAGGAACAACCAGTAGTTGCTTTTGCCTAAGTTACTGGGTTCAGTTTAGCTGACCATAGAACTCTTGGGGAGACTGAGGTGGAAGATAAAAGATGGGCCTGGGAGGCTGCCAAGGTCCATCCTTGGGTGCCGAACTACAGAGAGTGGGCATGCATCCACTCTATGCAAGAAACACTTGACCTGGGGTCTAACGCCTGGCACTTGCCAGACGTTTAATCTTGAGAAAACTACTTAGAAACTTGGTAAATGCCTTCTTCTTCACTTGTTACATGGAGATAGAAGTGGAGCCCACCTCGTGGGACTTTTGGCAAGGCTTAAGATTAGCGTGGGCTCAGCCCAGTGCCTGGCGCATCGTCTGTTTCATGTAAGTTACCTGTTATGTAATTAGTTAGTTATCCATTATAGAAATCCCTACTGAGGAATGTGGGGTGTGTTGAAAGGCAATGGGGAGCCATCAAAGGATATTAAAAGAGGTGATGGCATGGTTCAGTTTCGTTTTAGAAAGATCATTCTATGTGGTGAGGGGTTGGAGGGAAAAGAGACCGAGGGTATGAGGGGTGGTAGGGGAGGCCTTTGAAACAGTTCAGGAGAGAGACATTGGGAGTATGGACGAAGGCTTAGGCAGGGAAGCTAAAAAGGGTTGAAGGATTCTAAGGAATAGTAGAAGGGAGATGGGGCTTGGCTGCTTGGGAGGATGAGGTTACCATGGACAGTTGGGGCCTTGACTTCTAGAAGCACACAGGACCCGAGAAGTGGCCCCAGGGCAGTGTGTCTTTTAGAGGCCTGGCCCCGGGGCAGTGTGTCTTACAGAGGGGTGGCCCCGGGGCAGCGTGTCTTATAGAGGAGTGGTAGTGTGCTCTGTGTCATTCTGGAGGGATGAGGTGATAGGAAGACAGCTTTCAACTCAAGTATGTTTCTAACAGAGCTGTGGGAAGACAGCATAGGCTGCTTTGTGAAGTAGTGAGTGCCCCATCATGGGGGTATTCAAGCAGAGTCCAGATGCTATGAAGGGGATTTCTGTCATCAGTGGGATTTGACTAGCTAACTTCCGAACGTCCTTCCAGTTCTAGGTTTCTGTAATTCTGAGCCTGTGCCAGATTCTAAGGTAGTGGTTCCTAAAGCCATAGTCATAAAGATGGGGACAGATTTAAGACCATACCACACAAATGACACGAAACAGCGTTTTCTTTTCTGTCATGATGGAGGGATCTGCACATTTGGATTCGGGCTGGGCAATCTTGCATCCTTCATGTTGGAATCATATTAACACCTGTGTCAGGCCCTGTGGGTGCTCGGTGGCTCCAGCTCAGGGTGGGGTGCATTTGTACCACTGTGGGACCCCAATCTCAGTGCATGTTGAGGGCCAGAGCCGGGCGTGTTGGGATCATACTGGCATGTCCCTGAGAATGCTTGTACGGATTTCCTCCACTGTAGAGTCTGACCACCAGGCATATTATCCATTAACGATCATTTTGTTTGAAGGTGGTAAAGAGAAAGGACCGTGTTGACAGTCCTTGCTTTTTGGATTTCTCTGTGGTGGGGCTCCCAGAGACCTGAACATCTTGACCCACATGGAACACCGTTATCCACTGGCCAGTTCTCTTTGCTGCTGGGTGCCTGCCTTGGGTGGCAGTGAAGGACAAGGGTGTGGCAGGGCCCCGGAGCAGGCATCTGCCTAAATCTGAGATGTTCTGCATCAGCCTGGTTGCTGTCTTTCTGATGGGCCGGGGCCTCGAGTGCCCTCTGCTTTGCTGACTGCTCTCTCAGGAGCCCTGCACACTGGTTTCGTTTTGTTGGAGGGGACGCTGACTCAGGACCTCTGTGACTTCCCTGCAGAACTCTGGGGTGTTACTTTCATGGTTGGGGTATCAGGACGGGGGACTTCGACTTCAAAGGGGAGAAGACTTCCTTTGAGAAGGCCTGGAGTGGCCTTGTCTTTGAACCTGCCCCGTGGATCTGGGCCTCAGGCGGAGCTGCAGCTGTCGCCCTGTGTAGCCCGCGTGGTGCGGAGGGCAGGGGAGCCGGGCTCTGAGGCCTTCAGCGTCTCAGCTCGGGTCATGAGCTGGATTCCAGAGTAATAAGCCCTGGATCCTGCCCGAGAACAATCCTTTCAGCAAGAAAGAGGATTCTGGCTTCCAGTGTCTGAGGACTGATTCTGAAACACAGCCAAGAGGAAAAATCATTTACAAAATATTGAAAGGCGCCTCGCCAGGGCTCCCTCCACTGGCGGAAATATGGATACAGGATTTATTTGAGGCCCCAACCCGTGGCTTCATCCAGAGACAGGGACAACACTGTCTGCATTTCAGAACTGACTGCTACAGCTTGTTTCTCCCGCCACCGCCCGCGCCCCCAGGAGCTTCACACCTCACGATGGCTCTCCGCTGGCACTGGCCATGGGATGTGATTGTCCAGCAGGGCGGGCGACGGTTCCAGGGAGGCTGAGGTCCCGGGCCCATGGAAGGAGATCTGGGGAAAGGCACGCCATGGTTTGGCCGGGAGTGGACAGGGATCTTGAGTTATGCGCCAGCCATAAATGCCCTTCTTTCCCTTGCCTGGCCCACAGCCTTGTCTGCTGCCCAGGCCTCAGGACTCAGCTCTCCTGTCCCTCCTCATGCTCCCCCTCCCCTGGGGCTGAGCAGCTGGACCCTCCCCTCCAGCCCCCCTTGCTGCTGCCCCTGCACAGAGGCCCGGGGTCTCCCTGCTTCTCTTTCCTGAGCTCCTCCACCTCCTTTTCATCTCCTTCTGTTGTTTTATAATCTCTTCTTTGAACTCTTGTCTCTCTTCTTAGATTTCTTTTCCCTCCGAGAGACCATGTTATCTGTAACTTCTTTGAGATCTGGGAGAATGTCTGAACTCCTCATCTTTTTTTCCTCTCTCCTAAGAGAGAATTCCTTGTGATGGATATTATATTTTCTTGATCTGTTCTTTCTGATGTTCCTTTCTTCCCTGTGCCTACTCCTCCTTCCCCCACCCATTTTTGGGGGAAATTCTGGTTATATATTCATAGTTGCTTCCTTTCTGGTTGTCATCCATCTTTGAGCCACACTAGCTCCCTGTTAAAGGAAGCGTGGGGAGGGGTTAGGGCTGGGGTGAGAGGGAGCTGGGACAGTTCTCCACCTCCATGGGAATTGGTGTTGCTCTTGCGTTAAGTCTTCAACTCATTTTGTCCCAGGTGTGTGTCTCTTCATGATTTTCAGGATTCAGAATTGGAAGGGACTTTGAGAAAATCGCCTTAAGATCCACATTCTTGTTTTGACTTGGACTGTCGGCCCTCAGCTCCTTTGCTTCACCTCATCCGGGTCGTCTCTCCTGGCCGGGGCCCGGTTGGGGACCACAGCACAGCCTTTCCCTGCTGGGTCCCCTGTTGTGTTTGGGGGCTGACCTGGCCTCTTCAGTGACATTACTCACTTCTGTGCTCTCCCTGCAACACTCATCTGGGGACACCTGTGTTCTGCTCCTTAGCAGCTGTCTCTTTACTCAGGTGCCACCACTTGGCAGGTGTGCTCAGTCACTGTGGTTTGGACTCTCTGGGGGTGAAGGTCCCTCCTTGGATTTGGGAAAGTAGGGATTAGAAGGGGGGCAGATAAAGGGGGACAGTGGAGTGTGCCTCCCCCAGGCCCTCAGGAGACCAGGACCAGAGCCAATGAATTTCTCCCCTCTGCTTCAGAGAGTGTTGGGATGAGGCTGGTATCTTGGAAAGCTTCTCTAACAGGAGAGCAGGAGCTGGTGGCAGAGCACTCTGTGCGACCCATGACGAGGGCTTGGTTGGGGCAATGGGGGGCGGGTGGGAAGGAGGGGGGTGAGGAGGAGGAGTAACAAGCTGGATGCCCCTACAGGGACAGGTGCCCGACTCTGTTAAAGCCTCATGTCTACCAGCAGCCACCTCTGTTCTTGGCGTCTGGATGCCCACTCATTGAGCAGGGTGGTGTCCGTCCCTATGTATGCCTGGCCAAGCCAGAAGCCAGGGTGGACCAAGTACCCGGCCACCCCCTGCCAGGTGGCTCCTGGTCTGACCCAGGGCAGAGCCAGTCCCAAAGCCAGTGACCCCAGCATGTCCTGGTCCCCCTCACAGTGGGGCTTGAACCTTCCCCACCTCATCCCATCTGCTGCCTCCAGCTCTGCCCAACTAGCCTGTCCCCTGTGACTGAGCTACCTTTCTGCCCAGCTCTCAATCTCCCTGTGATTTCTCTGTCCTGCCGTCTCCTCACAGATGCAGACCTTGTTTGTTTCTTGCCAGTTTCCCTTTTTCAAGGCCTGAAATGGCCCCTGGGGGTAGGGCCAAGTCCCCTGAGGACAATTGGTTGATGACAAACTGCTGGTGCTTGGCGGACTGAATGTCATCTCATTCAATCATTCTTCTGCTCAGTCTATACTTATTGAGTTCCTGGTATCTGCCAGCCATGGGGCTAGGTGCTGGGAAGTGACAGGGGACAGAAGGAGACATAGCCTTGCCCTCCCATGTTAGAGTCTGGTGGCAGTTCTTGTTCCACCCAGTAGACATTTTCAGTGATGCTCTGAGTGCTGTCACTGAGGGGGGCAGGATGCTATGGGAGAACACACAGCAGTGGTCCCGGCCCGGCTGGGGGTGGCATGTGGAAAAGCTTCTGGACACAGTCACATCTAAACTGAGGCTGGAAGCAGAGTCAGGCAGAGAGTGGAAAGGGGAGGGGGCTCCCTGTAGGAGGAAGAGCAGATGTGAATGCCAAGAGGCATGGGACAGGTGGGTGCTGCCATCCCAGAACTGGGGGCTCTTCAGGGAATGTTGCAGGGCCAATCACCTAGATTCTTGGAAACCAAACTGTGTGTTTGGACCATATCTGAGGGTAGTGGGAGGTTTGCATTTTACGAGATCACTCTGCCACCGCGTGGGGACAATTAGGACTCGCTGAAGCTGGAGCCAGGGGTCACTGCCGCACCTCTGCTCTGTACCACTGCCACCTTGACAATGAGGCCCCGGAATCATGTGGGTGCCTTGGGGACTGTCCACTCATAGAAAGGTCTGAAGTCCTGGGCCCTCCCCCTCTGTTCTGAAACCTGAGAGTGTTTCCTGCTTTAGCTGTGGCAAAGGAATCCATAAGGCGAAGCTGACGGGCATCACCCGAAACCTGCCTGTGCCAGCAGAGGGCCTGTTTGATACCAGGAACCACATGTTGTCTGGGACACTGCACAGAAGCTCTGCAAACCCACCCTTCACCCTCAAACGGTCTTTGTGCCCAAACCCCGTTGACTATAAGTTCAAGCTGAGGTCCAGGGAGAGACGTGACTATTGATTATCCCTCTGGATGCAAGGTGCCCCCGGCCCTCAGGGCTGGGCTCGGCCTGCACCTGAGCGGCAGGGCTCTGGGGAGTGTCGGCTTTGGCAGTGTCTCAGGCCCAGGGCCAGCTCTGTGGTTCCTGCTTACACAGCCAGAATCCTGAAATTCAAAAATAGATCATAAATAGACATGTGGATGACCTAAATCCGAGTGGAGTAGGGCACCCTGGGGGAAGACAGAGCTTATTTATTTATTTATTTATTTATTTATTTATTTATTTATTTATTTATTTATTTATATCCTGCCTCATCCCAAAAAGGGATTAGCGGCAGCTTACAGAAATACTTAAGGTACAACTGGAGGTTTTTTAAAAAATTTTCATAATCAAGAAATGGGGGAAATCAGAGCAAAGAGAAAACGAGGGCAGGGATGCGAGACGAAGATGGTGGAAAGATTAGTCTACAGAACACAGGTGCCCATTCCACCTCCCACCAGCTGCCCTCTCCAGCCCAGCTGTATTTCCTGGGTGAGTCCTGACTTGGGCTGAAGCCTCTAAATCACCCCAAGCCCTCCCAGCTGGGGCGGTTTGATGCCCAGTGAGTCATCTGCTAAGAACTTGACCAGTTACTAGAGGTCAGCTCCAGATGCTCCTTATAAGCCTGGGAGCCTCAAGTCCTGATCAAAGTGTGAGGCTGTCCTAAGGCAAAAGTAAATCAGGTACCCCAGGAGAAGATGAGCCTTCCCGGATACTTAGGACTGAAGAAATCTTCAGTTGATGATGTATATTTAGAAACAATCAGTCTTTACCTTTTATCAGAGAATGAGTTCATGTGACCAGCTGACAAATCCTTACTGACCATCCTCTGGGCCAGCCACCATGCTAGGTGCTGCAGAGAGGACCACAGAGAGCCAGGTCGTGGCAAGAACACACCTAAACATAATAATTAAAGGTCATGGTAAATGCTAAGGGGGAAACAGGAGGAGTTCTGAGAGTGAGAGGGTGGTGCTGGCCGCAGGGCTGTGTTCTGCAGAGTTCTTTCTGAGGATGTAATCTACAAATGGAAACGTAAACATTGAGAGGGAGAAAGCCACGTACAGAGCCAGGGAACCGTGTTGCAGGCAGAGGAAAGGAGAGGGCGGAGGCAACCGGGTGAGACAAACCTTGGGGAAGTCTGGGGATTGGTGGAGGTCAGTGTGGCTTCCATGTGTCTCTGACTTCACAGTTTCTCTCTCTGCCCTAGGTCTCCAGGGGCCTCTGCGTGAGAGCCTGCCTCTGAGACTCATCCAGATAAGAGGCTGGGCCTTCTCGGAGGCAGGATTGGCTCAGGAGGATTCAACAGTTCTGCCTTTTACGGCAGAGGGCTCATCAGTCTGGGTGGATGCTGGGTCAGCAGGAGACTTGGTCTTCTCTGGCTGGGATTGGTCCCCCGGTGGAAAGGACTAGGAGTCCACATGCCTGAGGGTTTGGAATGGGAACCTTCATGCCTTGGATATCTGGAGACAAGGATTGTAACAGAGGACCAGGGACAGGAAGCCCAGTTTTGCACAGCAGCTCCGCAAACCCACCCTCCTCTAAGAGGAGCCCTCATCCTCCGGGATCAGGTGGCTCCTCCAAGAAGTATCCATGGCTATAGCTTTTAACTCACAATTCCCTGAGGATTGCATGGTAAAGAACTGCATGCAGGGACCCTGTCATCATTGCCTCAGCTTCCCCATTACTGGGAAACACGTGGTCCCCAGGATAGAGGACAGGGGGCCACACTTGCTGGTATATTTAGGACATGGAGGAAAATGACCTTGCCTGGCTCCCCCCACCAGTGAGATCTGATCATGGGCATTACATGGTACAGAAGGACCCACATTAGACTTATCTTACTTCCATCTTATCAGATATTGACTTTGAGAGAGAGAGCAACAGGGACGTTGGGAGGATGTGGAGGGCAAATAGAGAGGCTGTCTTGGGTGGGACCTATCCGTGGGAGGCAGGGTCCCAAGATTTCCTCTGAGTGGTTATCCTCCTGAGACTCTGTATCGCTGCAGATGCTCCTGGGTCAAGGTTGGTTGGGTGTGTCGAAAGTGCTAGCCTTCAGATGTGTGACAGTGGGAATAGGGGCTTGGAGCTTGATTGTTGGGGTGATTGGCAGCATTGCCAATACTCTTGGTTCATGGAGACATCTGTACTTTGGTTCTCAATCCAGAGGGCGGGGGCCAACAGGCAAACCTTTGAACCTGAAAACAAAAACTGGCCTGGTAGCAACTTGCAGATTTTCAGGAAAACATTTAAGTTGGATTCAATATTTCTTGGTGAACGTAAAGAGCAGAGATAATCATCTGGCAACATTAGCCAAGCTGTACAAGCCCCACATCAAGGCCTGGGGTTTCTGCCCTTGCAGGAATGGCTGCCAGGTAAGAGGAGGCCATGGGGAAGCACAAATCTGCGGGTTTACTTGCATTCACTAAGACCTTCTCCAGGGAGTGCGATCAGCCTGCCATAGCCAGGAGTTTCCAGTGTTTTCAAGGTCTGTTCAACCATGTTATTTCCAAGCATCTCCCCAGAGAGGATGGGGCCCATCTTTGCAATCTGCTACACCCTCCTCCTTCCTGACTTGCTGGGCCCAAGTCACTGTCCAGCCCTGCAGTGAGCACCTGACTCCTCTGGCGAGGCTCACTGCACCTCCCTACCCCTGACCATATTCCATAAGGAAAGTTTCTTCCCACAGAGAGGAGTAAAGTGAGAAAGTGACAGGCTGGCAAGCTTCTGGGCATCAATACTCTGTTATTTTTTTCATTCATTCATCAACTCTTAATTGGTGTCTACTGTCTGTCAGACACTCTGCTAAGGGTAATTAAAACACAAAATAATTTTTCTTTTTTTTTTTTCATGAGGTTTATAGCCTTCTGAGGGTGACCGATGAATAAGCAGATACTTACAACGTGATAAGTGTTTTGCAGGGTAATAGGAGATGAAAGCAGAGAGCATAACCAGTAGCAAACCCTGGGGAATGATTTTGGAATGGATTCTGTGAGCTTTAGGGACCCTTCTCAGGCCCAGGAGCAGAACTGTCATGCATTGGAGGAAACTTTAGTGGGGAATGCCTGGGAGCATGGGCCCCTGGCTAATGGGTGTCAGCAGGACAGAGCATCTGAGAAGGTCTGGGCCTTGGCTGTAGACACACTTGTTGAGACTGGCCAAGGGGTGGTCTGGCCTGGGAGATGGTGGAGGTCCAGCTGGTGGGGCAGTGCACTTGGTTGGGCGTCTGCCTGGCTCCATCCATGGTTCAGACAAGTGGGTGACCCTGGGTGTCCAAGTAGTGGTAAATGTCACTGAAGCTGGGCAGGCTCCAGGATGGGACGTAGAGTTGGTTGGGCAGGAGAGATCCATGACATCAGCTCCCAGTTTTCCCACCCCAGGATTCAATATAGGTCTCTAATTCCTATAGGAGAGATGAGGGAGAGGGAGTGAGGCCTGGACATTGGAGGCTAGCACTGAGGGGTACCCAGCCCGAGGACAAGCCAGGAGCTGCTCAGGTGGTAACTGTACCCATGGGACCTTTTATGAATGGAGTCCAGGTAGACAGCAGATCCATGACTCAGAGGGCAATGCAGATTTCATGGTCAAGGCAGCCGTAGGCTAAGTCCTTCCACCCAAGGTCAGTATCATTTGGATCTGGGGGTCAGGCTGAGTATGAGGATGGGAGCACCAGGAGGCCCAGTGTGGATGGGGAGCAGCCAGGGAAGGGGAAGGATCAGTCACATTTACCAGGCCCTTCTCCTTGCCAGGCACAGTCTGTCCTGGACACTCTATGTCTGTGATCTCACTACAACGTTCCATGAATGGGAATGGTCTCCAATCCACCAAGGAGGACAGCGAGGCTCCAAGAGAGTCTCAGTCACTTGCTAGTGTTTCAGTGGTCCTTGGTAGATGCTCTGCTCCAGGCAGGCCTGTGTGGCCTGCATGGGAGATGGCAGACGAGAGCTGGAGGCAGAGGTGAAAGACTCTTCATAACAGGAGGACTCAGTCCCTGTTTGTGCTGGGCCTTGGTGGGAAGCCCAGCCATGACTCTGCCCCTCACATGGGTGGCCAGGTTGGCTGGGTGTGACCCCCAGGCAGGCTGAGCGAGAGGCCCTGTTTTCTAATGGCTGGTGTATTTCCAGTTTGAAAGCTTATCCCTCCCAGTGCCCCTCTTCAACTGCCCTGTCCTTTGTAGCCTGGGCCCTGGGAAGCTGTGGTGACATCCAACGCTCACAGCAGTTTCATCGCCCTCTGCACAAATCCCCTTCACATCAGCTGGGTCCTGGTGGGGGGTGGGAATACTAATCTAATCGGCCTTTTCCCTCTCTGTAATTACTGTAATCTATAATAATAATTACAGTCCATTTCAGTTTAGTGCCACTTATCTGAATGTGGATGTGCACTACTGAGATTGCTAATAGAAATAAGCCCCCGGATGAGGCAGCAGGTGGGAAGGGATGTGGGGGAGAATGTGGCCTCACAGCCATGACGACCGCCTTTGCCTTCACAAGCCTGTTGCTGCCCTCCCAGGATGCCCTCACTTTCCCCTGGAGCAGAGCGTGCCTGCGGGTGGGTGGGCCATTGAGCCACCGGGAAAGAGGCAGGATTGTCACGTCAACTCTAGTGGAGTGACTCCGTATGGAGGGGATCATCTTGGACCTGAGAGCCAGGGTGACCACTGGCTACAGTGAGGGGGAGGTGGCCACCGCAGTCTGGTTGCAAAGTCCTTCGAAGACAGGGATGACTTCCTCTACTCCCAGTTTCTCAAATGACTAATGTGATGTCTGACACATGGTAGAGGTCTAATGAGTGTTTGACAGATGATGTAAAAGCAGCATTAATGAAAATGTGTCTTCTAGGTTGACAGTTGATCTAGCCAGTTTTCTATCCATGAGTTGGGCTGGACTCACTCATAGAAGTCTATCAGTGCCTCTGTAATTTGGGGAAGATGATTGCTTGGGGGAGTAACTTACGAAAAAAACGTTTCATTTTACATTTCATTTTATGTAGTTGGGCCAGAGAGAATGTGCGTGTGTGTATGTGTATGGTGGTGTGTTGTATATGTATGTGCGTGCACTTGTTTGATGCACTTTAGTGGCCATTTTTCTTTTTCCTTCTGTTGGAGGAGAGCTCATCTTCTGTCTTCAGTTTTACCCTGAGCCAGACAAATTTCCCAATTCGATTCCAGGGTTTGGAAGTCTGGGGGATGGTGGTGGTTGTGGTGATAGACAGTTGGGTACAAACCATTTATTACTGGAGGATTTGCTGTAAATTCCAATGGGGCTTCTGTACTGATCACACTGGACACGAGGAACAGAGAAAAAGGAAGTCACCATCCCTGTCCTTGGGGACTGGTGGAGACAATAATTTCATTCCAGCTTGCAAGCCTCAGACTTTGGGCATCATGCTTCTGTCAATATTTCAAGATGGCTGAGTCCTCATCTCAATTACGGTGGCCACCCCACACCTCCCCTGCTGCACACTGGGTGCTCTGGGCATCTCAGGGAAGCTTACTTCCTCCCAGTCACCCATGATTCTCATCTCTTTCCTGCCTCCATGGAATTCATCTCATGCTCATTTTATCTCCTGCTGTGAGTCTCTTTCTTTGGTGTTGCTCTGAACCACTATGGAACCAAACTCTTCCTTTGATTTACAAAAGTGACCCCAACACAGGGCTGTTGCAGTAGCAGAGTTTCCTTGAAGGTTTGGGGGTTTTCAGAGACCAGCATAGGGCATTCCTTACCTGAATATTTAGCCTCTGAGTTTAAAAACTTCTCCACCCCAGTCAAGTTTATTTCTCTTTCATATAAAATCCACAACCAGTGTTTCCTGATTGCTAGTGTGCATGCATGCATGTGTGTGTGTGTGTGTGTGTGTGTGTGTGTGATCTCCTCTCAGTCATGCTGGGCCCCAGACTGAAAGACTGGTCCCAAAGCAATGCTGGGGGAGAATATCCTGTCTGCAGACAAGGGAGAGCATGGGGATCTCCTTGGAGAACTGTTGCCAGGCCTAGAGGTGTCACCTGTTGCATCTCATTGAGTAGGACTCAGTCACATGGCCATGCTTAAATGGAAGAGAGGCTGGAAATGCAGTACAACTGTGTGCTCAGAGAGAAAAGATAAAGAACGTGGTGGTCAGCTACAACACCCTGCCCTTCTGGTCACAGTTATAATGTGTCATCTTTCTTCCCTCACACAGAACATATGCACCTCATCCTCAAAGGAGACAGCCCTAAAATCCCATCTGGTGTCTGGATCTGGTCCAAAGGCCAGAAATTCTGGACTCCATCAGCTTACCATGAGGCTCCTTGCAGTCCTGTGACTCAGGAGCTAAAACAAGCAAACCGATTCCTCTGATTGTTTGCAGCCTTGTACCCAAAAGCACCTCATACACAGTCCTAGAACTGGGGCAGCATAGATGCAGGAGACGCTCCCACTCAGGAGAAAGAAGAGAGGGAGGCACGCAGCAGTCATTTGGAGCAATGCTGAATTCCCGGGGAAGCCCTCGGGGCTCCTCTTCCCTGGCAGCAGACAAAGGTCCCTGAGCAGAGCCCAGTTCTGCTCTCCACGGGAAACTTCCTTGACCCATGTCCTCTGCGGCTCCTGAGTCTCTCCCTCTAGGTTTGCCCTTTTCCCGTCAGCCTCCATGGCCACATCTGAGGTGGATGCTGAGGAGTATGCATATATGATTATGAGCTTGACAACTGGTTATGTAGTGAGAGCTTGTGTTTGATATGTATATATATACATATGCTAATAGATAAGCGTGAACCCTGCTACTGAGATAAGAGTCAAAACTTCTTTAATAGAGAGCTGACATGCTTTTAACATCTTGAACTTCCCCGTCAGGCAATAAATCCTCCAAAAGAATTCTTCCAAGAAAAGGTCTACATTTCTTCAACTTTCTTAAAATATATGTTATTCTCGTTGCTAGATGTTTCCCAGCTCTTTTTCATCTGTAGCAGATTTTACTGAAGGTTTGACGTGATGGAGGGCAGTTACACCATAGCCACATGCAGGAAACCACACAGAAATTGAACACTGCATGCTCTTTTTCTTAAAAGGCTCTCACCCTCCCCCAATGCCAATGGGACCCCCAACCTCCAGTAGCCAGTACCCCCACATAATGTGTTCTCCTGCGGTGCCCTGGTCTAGGTATCTGTTCTCAAAGGCTCCCTTCTCTGGGAGCTCTTAGGAGGTTTTATTTTGGCTCAAGCAAGCGTCTGGTCTCAATGGCTTTATATTTTTTTTGGAATGAAATGGTTCTGGCCATGCTGGATAACAGGGAGCATCAGGTCAGTCCCTGATTGATCCTTTGTCTGTGCACTGAAGCAGACTCGAGGCCGTTTCCTGAGGTGATTCCTGGCCCTGCCAGTGGTAATCCTCAACTTCCCTTGTGACACAGGTGCAACACATTCCTCTCAGGACCTGTGGCTTCTACAAAAGGAGGTCACCTCTACTGGGCTCTATTTCCTGCTAAGTCTCAGAGGTCACTACTCGACCGGCAAGCAGAGAGCTACACTCCAGGAGTTTGCTGGGCAGGACCAGGACAGTCTCAAGTTCATCACTCTCTCTGTCCGTAGATCAGCTGCAAGAAACTCCATCGAATGAGGATTATGTGAAGGACAAGAGGTCTCTCCTCTCTTCTTGATATTATGAAGTATGTTCTAAAGTCAGTCGGTGTGTCTGAAGGCGACACCCTTAAATGCTCAGCCCTCCCTGCACCCTCGGCAGGACTAGTGTGATCACCCTGTACTTTGCCACCTGAGAGACAGGATCTGGAAAGCTGCTCGCTGCATGCATTGCAAGGATGCTGCTCGTGATGCTGTTGGCCACTTTGTTTCAGAGTCTGGGTTTATGATCCCCCAGGAAGCGGGCTTTTCTGATTGTGATGCCCAAAACAGTCATAATCCCCAGAGTGACTTGTTTGTGTGCATCTTCTGGATGTGAGGAATTTGGTGACTAGTGGCGTGTCCCTGTTTGTGCTGACTCCTGGGAGGTTGAGAGCAGAGGTGAGACTCACCTGTTGGAGATGTGGAGACCATCTTTGATTTCTAGTTAGGTTCTGGCTCCAGTTTATTTCCATCCTTATTTATGTTCTTGTTTCTTTTGATCCTGTTAATGTATGCTATTTTATAGCAATTAACTTTGTAAGCTGCCCCAAATCCCTCCTGGAAGGTTTAGACATGCACATACAAACACATTGATTTGTACGTGAATCTTTTCTACAGCAGCCTCCGAAGCCAATGCGACCTTTTACCCCTGGCATCCCTGACTCCACTGCCCCAGTCCTGGCCTCCTTGCTACTCCTGACATCTACCAAGCATGCACCTACCTCAGGGCATTTGTATTTGCTGTTCCTTCAGCCTAGAATGCTCTTCTCCCTGATATTCCTCAAATCCTTCAGGTTTTTGCTGAAATATCTTCTTTTCAGTCAGGCTTTTTTTGTCCACTTTACTTAAAATTTCAACCCTGAAACATTCCCTATCTTTCTTCCCATATGGCCAGTTGTATTAATCTGCTAGGGTTTATGTATATGTAAAGTATATGTGACATTTTATAGAAGGAATTGGCTCACGTAATATGAAGGCTGACAAGTCCCAAGATCTGCAGGGTGAGCGGGCAAGCTGGGGACTCAGGGGAGCTGATGGTGTGGTTCCAGTCGGAAGCCCAGCAGGCTCAAGACCCAGGAAGAGCCAATGTTTTCGTTCGAGCTTAAAGGCAGGAAAAAGCCAGTGTTCCAGTCTGAAGGCAGTCGGGTGGGAGGAATTCTCTCTTACTTGGGGAGACTCAGCCTTTTTGTTCTATGTGGGCCTTCAACTGATTGGGTGAAGCCCACCCACCTTGGGGAGGGCAATATGCTTTACTCAGTTTATGGATTTAAATGTGAACCTGATGCAAAAATACCCTCACAGAAATACCCAGAATAATGTTTGACCAAGTTTCTGACCACCCCGTAGCCCAGTCATGTTGACACATAAAATTAACCATCATACTATCTAACACACTCTCTAGTTTGACTTGTTTTGCTTTTTGTCTGTCTCCCTCCACTGAACTGTAGCATACAGGAGAGCTGTGATTTGTGCTTGGTTTGTTTATTGCTGGGTCCCCAAGGTTTCGAACAGGGCCTGGCGTGCTCGATCAACATTTGCTGAATGAATGAAGAAATTCTGTTTTCAAGCTGTCAATAGGCAGTAATACCATCCGTCCCACAGAGATCTTGTGAAAGACATCGATTGTCAATAATTCAAGCATTTCCTTGGCATGATATTGTAATATAAACTCAGGCTGCTCTGTGCGTGTGTGTGTGTGTCCATGCACACACACATTTCTGGTCTTGGTTAATTGTAAGTGTTGTAATTAGTATTGTTGCCATCATTATCATCTTGTGCTAACTGTAGTGGTTCCCAGACCTGGCTGGCTTTTCAACTTAGAAATGTCATGAAATTCTTAAAAGAATATTAATTTGGATTTTTTATAATTAAATTTTTAATTTATGCCTTGAGGAAGATTAATTTTGAGACAAAAGACTACTGAAAGTAGGTCAAACCAATGCTAAACTATTGAGAATTCCTTGCCTCTTGAATAACCAGCAAGCTCTGTAAGACCTCGTAGGGGCCTAGTGATTAAGATCATGGCTTCTGAGACCAGACATATTGGGGTTCAAGTCCAGACCCAACCAGTTACTGACTGTGGGGAAACTAGTTTGAACTATGGGTTTTTTTTTTTTTTTAGATTTTTGGGAGTTTTTTTAGTGAGGAAGATTAGCCCTGAGCTAACATCTGTTGCTGATCCTCCTGTTTTTGCTGAGGAAGATTGGCCCTGAGCTAACATCTGTGCCCATCTTCCTCTATTTTATATGTGGGATGCTGCCACAGCATGTCTTGACAAATGGTGCATAGGTCCGTGCCTGGGATCCAAACCTGCGAACCCCGGGCCGCCGAAGTGGAGCACACGAACTTAACTGCTACGCCACCAGGCTGGCCCCAGAACTATGTTTTTTTAATGCACAATAAGTCTCTCTTTCTTTGCTAGAAAATGGAGACAATGGTATATACTTCACGGACTTATTAAATATGATCTTTTGTATAAAATGCCTACCACAAAGCCAGGTGTGTAGTAGTTGTTCATTAAATACAGGTTTTACTCAAGAGGTTTAAAGGAATGAGTTAGGATTTCTCAAGCTGAGCTCTGTGGTTGGCAAGTCTGTACCTCGGTAACCTGCCTGTTAACTACATCATCCAGGCATTCTCTCATCTGAACTACATGCATACAGGGTCAACCACCACTATGTTACAGCTTAGGTCATCAATAATGCCGCATTTTCCAAAAGCAAAGGTTATTCATTTGTCAGAGACATGCTATTAAAAATAATAGTATAGATTTCAGAGGACAAACAATTAATTTCTGGCTGGGCCAGAAGTGCTCATGTGGTGTAGCGGGAGCACACAGAAGTGCCTCAATATTTGAAGGAAGATGTTCTTCCTCAAATGATATTATGACTCAGGAGTCCAGGGGAATTAGCTTTTGTTTCTTTCTAGTAGAGGAAAAATTATCCTTGATTCGATATTGATTCTTTAAAATTGGGTTCTGCTGCCTTCACCCTCACAATCTGAGCAGAGATTCAAATGCTGGCTCTTAATCCTACCTTTTAATTTACCCTTCTGGTTGGGGAGCCAGGAGGAGGCTCCCAGTGCTCTGCAGGGACAGGAGGAAACACTTCCTGGGAAACAGGATCATTAACTTTCCTTGCTGTCTGGGTTTGTAAGCAGGCACACTCCCCCCATGGAACCACTTGCTGGGCCAAGCCGGGGATCCTGGTCTCTCCTGACAAGACTGCACACTCTGGAAATCATAATAGCAACAAATCTTTACTAAGAACTTACTACATGCCAGAAATTCTTTGAACCACTTTATATATAACTAATTTAACATAACTAATTTAATCCTCATAATACTTCTGACTCAGGAACTGATGCTGACTTCCACTTGATCAGAAGGAGGCTCAGGGAGGTGTAGCTCACCCAGCATCACGCAGCTCGGGAGGGGTGGAGATAGAGTTTCATCCAGACGGTCTGCCTCCAGACTGGGTGTTAAGGAAGCTGGCTCATGGGTGTCACGGAGATATCCAATCACATGTGTGCTGGGCACCTTATGCATATCAACTCTCAGTCCCGGCAGCCACCCCCATAGGAGGGATTATCGTCCACATTTTACCGATGGGGGAACTGAGGCTGATTTAGGTTAAGTAACACGCTCAAGGTCACAGGAATAGTAGTTGGGAGAGACAGGACCTTAGCCTTGGGACTCCTATCCTCTGTGGAACTCGAGTTCTCACAGGTTCTCCTCCC
Source organism: Tapirus indicus (assembly GCA_031878705.1). Taxonomy (NCBI): domain Eukaryota; kingdom Metazoa; phylum Chordata; class Mammalia; order Perissodactyla; family Tapiridae; genus Tapirus; species Tapirus indicus. Next base: position 83,159,575 of record CM062921.1, read on the forward strand.
TCCAGCCCTCCGCCACAACCTCCTCCAAGCAGGCCTTGGTGTGTGGGTCTGCGGGGATCTGTTGGCAGTTGAAACTGGGCTTGTTCCAGAATCCCAGCTGCTGGTGGCCCTGGCTTTGAGTCCATTTGAGTTGCAGTGCTCATGGGAGCAAGGCTCTGAGTGGACAAGGGTCTAGTGGACCCTCCTTTCCCGCATAGTAGATTTGCTCCGGGACCCTGGAACTGGGTATAGGTGAGAGGCCCACGACGTCCTCCCAACCCTGTGCAGTGACCTGAAGTGGAGCTGCTTTGCTCTTTTTGTTTTATCCATTCTTGAACTGGCACCCCCGAGTTGTAACAGAGGACACCGTCTGGGCTAGAGCTATGGAAAGGAGATGAAATGAGAATCTGCACAAGGCTGCACCCTGCCCTGGTCAGCACTCCCTTCCAGTCCCCCAGCAGGCATCTTTCCATCATCCCACAGATGCCCGTGTGCAAACCAACCAGGTCCCCGTGCAAAGGACCACCTCCCTGAACACAGTTGCATCAGCAAAGCCACCCGCCATTTCTACGTTTAATTTTCCTTTTCCCCTTTCTGTCCTCGTCTTGGCGGCTGCTTTGCCAGCGTCTATTGTGTGAGATTAGCTGGTATTACTGACTGCTCACTCAGGGGCAAACTGATAGGAGAACATGCCTGGAAGGGGCAGTTAGGACCTCTTTAGACGATGTAATTAACCTCATCACATTTCCGCTTATAGAGAAACTAACACTGTCAAGCTCTGCCTGATCTTTCTGGTATTCAACATGCTTTAATTAAAACAGGAAAGTGCGGGCTGGGTGGGGAGAGGAGCTGTTGAGCCTGTCCTTTTGGATTTGTGGAGGAGTCTATCATCCTGTTGGTCTCTGTCCTTCTGACACACCTGGGAGTTGTGTGCTGGGAGCCCTGGGTCTGGCACAGAGTAGGTGCTTGGGAAGCATCAAGTGGTGGTGATGAAACCCTGGCCGGAGGACTGAGAAGGCTCCTACCAAGGAAGAGATCTTACTCCCCAAGTCAGGTTTTGGATTTTTCTGACAGTGTCAGGGGAACAAAAATCAAGCCTTGTTTCCATTTGATGTGTTTTGCCTGCTGGCCCGGAGCCCTTCGTAGAGCGAGAAACACCGGCAAATGAGACAAGGCTTTCCTGGTCCAGGGGCTCCCGAGCTACAGGTTCCCCTCACGTGAAAGGCGTCAGAACCTGCGCCTTTACTTAACTACTGTGCTCCAACTTAATCTCTACGCCACTGGGCCGGCCCCTAGAAATGTTTTTAAGTTGTCATTTTTCAAAATATTTTCGGTGAAGTAAAATATCTTACTTTCTTCCTGCTATTCACGTAACCAAGTTGCTGTTGGAGAAAAGCTGGGCATGGCAAACCTGTCCCAGGCGCGGACCTACACACCACTCATCAAGCCATGCTGTGGCGGCATCTGGCATATAAAGTGGAGGAAGATGGGCACAGATGTTAGCCCAGGATCAGTTTTCCTCAGCAAAAAGAGGATTGGCAACAGATGTTAGTTCAGGGCTAATCTTCCTCACAAAACAAACAAACCAACAACATTTCTAGAACTCTTTAAACAGTCAGCTCCTTCTCAGATTTCTTAGATGCTTTCTTCCCCTTCACATTCTTCTCAATATTATCATTTCCTGGGATATTCTATTGCTCCATACTCTTCCCAGTTAATATCTGTCATGCTCCAGCTTTGAGGACTTGCATTTTCTTCATCTCCAGCTCAGGAGTCTTTCTGGAGTTCATTGCTGAGGTCTTTTTTTCTGCTGGGAATTCTTGGTTTCCTATTGACAGTATATTAAAATCCAGAATGTCAGCACAGCTCACATGGCATACTTGTCCCCGTGCCCTGAAATTATTTCTCACGGGTCCCTTCCCTCCACTAGAAAGTGCACTGTCTGAGGTAAGGCTTTGCATCTTTTTGCTCATCACAGTATCCCAAGGGCCTACAGTGACTAGCAGAGAGGAGAAACACAATCCATTTTTTTTTTTTTTTTTTTTGGTGGATAACTACCTGGTTCTTGACAACCTGGTCCTGGAGTAACATTGCCAGGTGTCACCCACTACCATCCCACCCTGATCCCTTTGGTGCCTGCATCTTACCTCTCTGAGCCCCCTGCTCTCCCACCCAAGGGCCACACTGGAGTGTCCCTCCTGCCTCACAGGGCCATCAGATGTGGGCTCTGCCCATTACCTGAGCTCACGGCTGCTCTCACACCTGCGGGACCCCTTCTGCAGAGCTGGCGCTCGCTGTGCTCCTCAGAACCTCTTTCCTCCTCTGTGATAGCCCTTATCTCATTGTTTCCTGCTTCATCTTCTGTTTACTCGTCTCCCACATTCCTCGGGAAGCATGGCCCCTTCCTGTGGATCCTGTGGGCAACATGGAATCAGGCATGTAGATGCCCAAGAATTGGTTAAATGAATGAGTCCTGAGATGATAGACCATGGACAGAAATACATCTGGGGTGTGGGTTCATTCGTTCCTCAATATGTTTCCCACGATCTCGGGTATAAACTTCTGCATATGAAAGTGTCTAATGATTGCTATATCATTAGACACTCAACTGCCTACTGTGACATCCTGATCTATGGTGAGCAGACTTCCCAGTTTGCCTGGGACTAAGGGGTTTCCTGGGAGATGGGATTTTCAGAGCCAAAATTGGCAGAGTCCCAGGGTCAGTTTGTCCTCCTATCCTGAGCTGTGGCTAATTGAGAAGTCTCTTTAGTAGATGAAAGCCTGGGTATTTGCTGCTATAGCAATCTTTGCTGCCTCCTCCATTAGTTTATAATTTCTGTGAACACAGATAATGAGAGCTTCAAAGAAACAAAATAAGGCAGCAATAAAATATAGTTTCCTGAGAGCTCTTTAAAATCCCGATGTGCAGGTCCCACCCCACACCACTTAAATCATGAGTCTGGGGGTGGGAGCCAGGCATAGTCTACTTTAAAGACTCCACGGAGGTTCTAATACTCAGCAGAGTTGGGACCCCCTGTGACATGGAATTCTGGGGACACAAATATGAATGGATTTGTTGAGTGGACTCTAGATAAAGCACTGGTGGCAAGACACTGTACTCTGGCAAGGAGAAACGAGGGGCCTGGGATAGAGTGGACTCCAGGTTTCTAGTAGAGAATTGGTCTCTACCCCACTACCAATACTGGGAATATCTCCATCTCACTGGTTTCGAGGCTTACTCTTAGGGCAAAGGCCATGGTTGATGGGCCAGAAGAGACAGTGCCCAGCTGTGATTGTATGTTGAGCTGGAGAACTGCAAATGGAGGTGACACAAAGCCCCTTCTGAGTTACAGTGGACCGTGGAGAACTTTATTGTTATGGGCCATCAAGTTTGCTTTTATCCAGATAATGATTTCAGCTCCTTATACCACAATCTATTGTAGCTAAAGGTAACAAATGTGCTGCTCCTTCTGGAATCTCACCATAGACTGCCTTCCTCATCCCTCTGACCCTGGAACTCATGGCTTGTGAGCAGGCCGTGCAGATACAAGTGGATTTGGGGTTCCATGGACATAGCAGAGATTTGAGGGCTTGCCAAAACATGGCTCTCAGCTTTGTCCCTGCCTCTCCTTACTCAGTGTGGCTTCCAGTTCACAGAGCCATGGACCTCACAGGCCAACCTCTTCTACCCTGGGAGAGGGTGTTGAGCACTCTGATAATCTGTAGTACTTGCTTGTTTACATAGGAGGATCCAGAAGTGACAGCCTCAGTTGGGGCTATGGTCCTTGTGCTCGGTGGAAGCCCTCCATCTGGGCATCTGGCCTCCAGGCAGTAGTCTCACCTCTTGCTGCTTCCCTTCAGCCACTTGGTGAGTGTAAGTCCTAGCACAGGCCATACCAACTCATGCCCGTTCTCTGCTAAGTGACCTTCAGCTCTGTCCCAGTCAGGACCCTGGCACTGTCTTGTAAATATTTTTTCTATTTTTCTCGTAAGTGGAGGGAGAAGAGGAGCATTTCTTATTTACTTATTAACCTTTTATATTTTATCTTCTATCAATTATCTGTTCCCTGTCCATTGTTGAAGAAATCATAAAATTGATCTAAGCCTCACTTTTCTTATTTATAAAACAGGATTGCTTTGAGGATTAATTTTTATTTCATACGCATATGTTAGGTACTCATTCTTGGGCCTACAGCATCAAGGACTCCTTGCTAAATCTTTATAGCCTTCCCTCAGAACGGCAGAGCCCTTACCCACATCTCCTCCAACATTCAAGGCCCAGGGGTGTTGAGTGATTTCTCCAGGAATGTGGAGGGGTTAGTGCCAAGTCTCTCGGTCCACAGCTTCTCACTAGCCACCTCAATCACAACCACCAACAGGACGTATTGGACTGTTTTCTGATGATATAGAACTCAGGCAAATATGATTTTAAAAGTTCATCAGGTTAGAATTTTTAATCTGTAAATTATTTGATTATGATATTCACATGGATCAAAAAATGTTTTTAAGTATTAAGAAAGTCTATAGTGAAAATTCTCTTCGCCCCCAACAAATAGGAAAACTCCTGTGTGTTTGATTCTCACTTCTTCCCTGCCTAAATTGATATCTGATGTTAGTTTCTTGCATGTCATTTTGAAACCACATATAAACAAATAAGAATATGTAGACCTTAACCTCTTCCCCTATTTACTGATATTCTTGCAGTTACTTTCATATTAGTTCAGAAAACACTTTTTGATTCTTTTTTTACAGGTACATTTCTACAGGTTTTTGATTTGTCTGTTTTCAGCTGCAATGCTTTCCTGTGAGTGAGTGGAGCTTGATTTATTTTACCAGTTTCCCAACAGAGGGACATTTAGGCTGGTTCTAATCTTTTGCTGTTGAAAACATTGTTGAATGAATACCATTGAACATATATTAATTCACACATGTGTGAGAATAACTTTAAGATCAATACCTAGAAACAGAATTGCTGGTTAAAAGAATTTGTGTGTGTGTGTAATTTTTCCCAATATTGCCAAGTTGCCCTCCATAGGGGTCAAGTCAATCTCTTCATCTACAACATCTGGGGAACCAATTTCCCTACTGTCTTGTTAACACAAGTTACCAAACTTTGAGATATTTGCCACCATGGTGGGTGAAAATGGTAACAAAGAGTAATTATCCTACATGAGCCTGTGTATCTTTCCAAATATTTTAGAGGCATTTGTTTTTGCTTTTCTGTTAATTGCTATTCATATAATTTTTCCATGTTAAAAATTGGATTGCCGGTGAGTCTCTTTCTTGTTGATTTGTAGATGTTTTTATACATCAGGGTGATTGCCCTTTATGTTGTAATCTCAACATTGCCAATATTTTTCCCAGAATATTGTTGGGTTTTTTACTTTACTTATTATCATTATATTGCCATTATTATTATTTTTTACCACATGGAAGGATTTTATGTAGTCAGATTGCCATTCTTTTCTTTTTATGGACTCTAGATTTTAAATAATTTTTCCATGTTTTCTTCTAGCATTTTTATAATTCCAGTTTGATACATTGAAAGCTTTGATCCTTTTGGAATTCATCCTGGTGTGCTGTGTGCCTTATATGAAGAATGGATTCCACTTAATAATTTTCCAGATGGTTCCCAGTTGTCCCAACACCATTTATTGAATAATTCATATTTTCTATACTTTCTTATGGTTTAGTTAAGGCAAAACACTCCGGACTTGCATCTTGCCTTAATGGATTTTAGCCTGGGGTTGCCTAGGAAGGTGATAAATCTCTTTGTCAAGGCCTCTGGTGTTTGCATTTTCTGTTCCGTTTGGGATTACTCTGTACCTCTTCACTCTGTCTCCTGCTCTCCAAGCCTTTGTGGTTGCTTCCCTTGATGATAGGATTCTTTTCCTATAAAAAACAACATACAGGCCCAAGTGGCTGATGTGCCTTCATAGTGGCTACAGCTACAGCACCAGCCACAGCCATTTGCAAGCAGAGAGCTCTCAACAAATATCTCAAGTATTGCTAATTTCTACCAAAGGATTCTGCCTCAGGACAGGATGGTGCTGCCAACCAGAAGAAATGTCGACAGGTGGAAGGGGGCTGCATTTGGGAAGGGAGAGCATAAAGGTGGAGGAAAATATCAGCTGTCAAGCATCTGGAAAGATGACAGAAGAAATGTCCACTCCTTCCCCTAAATTCCACCTTGCCCCCTTTCCATCTCCCCCACCCAATGACTCTTGCGGGTGGGTTCAGCTTCTGGGCATGGACCTACATCACTCATCAAGCCATGCTGTGGTGGCATCCCACATACAAAATGGAGGAAGATTGGCATAGATGTTAGCTCAGTGACAATCTTCCTCAAGCAAAGAGAGAAAGATTGGCAACAGATGTTAGCTCAGGGCCAATCTTCCTCACTAAAAAAAAAAAGCATACTTGTTGTATATAGATACGCTTTTTAGCTTATTTGAATTTTTAATGAATCTGATTCAATAAAGAATTTGAAGCAGCTAAAGAAACCAAAAAAGATATGAAACATAACTGGTGAAATTGGAGCCTAGATACCAAAGGACAAAAAGTTAATAAAGCTGGGATGGGGATGATGGGGTGGGAGGAGCAGAGGGTCATAGAAGTGTGAGTTATATAAGTTGGTACAGTTGCTACATTGCACACCAGTTTGGCTCTTCACTTCCTGGCAGGCAAAGCAAAAAGGGAAATATTAGTTACAACCTTTACAAGAAGACAAAGAGCTGCATGTGAGAAGCCAGCTTCTCCTGATACCGAGTCTGGGGCTAGTTCTCCCAAAGGCCCAAATGCTCGTGATTAAGGAATTCTAGACCTCATTGGGATTGACAGTCACATATGTGGGCTGATTACAGGGAGCAGGGGGAGCGTAAATGTATCCTCACCCCATCGAGGAGGAGGTCCTTCACTTCTGGTTAGCTTCACAGGCTAGCATGGATCCAGGTTATGTGAGCCATGAAGTGGATGCAACTTTGGAGGTTTTCTTTAAGGAAAAGAACATGAAATTGTCAATATAAAATCAGGCATGAAAGTGAATATTTATTTACTGAGAATGTAAATCATAACAAACCATAAAAAACATGAAAACGCTGACACATACAAGAAAGTCACACACACTGCCCGGCACGCAGTTCTCTCCTACTTTTTCCCTATCCTTTTGGCTCCTGTTTTACTTAGCTGTTGTCTCTTCACATGACAATCTTTTTGAACGTCATTTTCTATAGAAGACTAGAAAGAGAATTAAGTCTTTCCTCTGGTGTGGTTTATTGAAAGTTTTTTTAGTAGTTTAGAAAAGTTTTAGTCATTTTCTTGTCATTGTTAACTTCTTGTAAATTTAAGATTGTTATCAAAATTGGAGTTTTATATGTTAGTTGTAAGGTTTGGAAGATTTTTTTTTTCCAGGGCTAGCTTCTGACTTGGTTTATTTCAAACCTTGTTTTTCCTCCACTGCCACATACTTCCAGTGCCAGGGGCTGCAGGGCATATATTACTTCGACATGACCTCACCTGTGCACCGTGGTGGTATCAGGCCAGGTGAGTTGGCACACGGGTGGTTAAAAGAAGTCCTAGATTGCCATCCTGGGACAGCTGGCAATAAGTTAACTATGCACAGAAGTGATGTCAGACCACAGAAATAAAGCCCACTAAACTGAAACCAAACATACCAAAACTTAGCTTCCCAAAATTTCTACTAGCTGCTCCAACAGCAGTAGACGTAAGAGAAAGTGTGGCTAAGGGAAGTGGAATGGAACAGTGATCTTGATTTCAGTTAAGTATCTTACTTTTGCAAATTTTACATAACCAAAGAGGCATGGGAGCACATGGCTAGGGCCCCTCCCTTGCAGTTGGTCAGGCCAAAGCGACAGGAGGACCCTGAGGCTTAAGTCATTCCCTTTAGTTAAATCTCCCCCTGCATGCAGAGCTCCACTAGATAGTCACGATCACTTCCCATGCCTCCTGAAGGCGTTTAACATACAGGATTTGGAGACGGACACCAGGTCCCATTTTACTGCAGTGTGACCGTGGGCTGGTTATTTAACTTCTCTGAGCCTCAGTTTCGTTAGCTTGAAAATGGAGATCATCGTAATAATATGAATGTATGAGATTGTTTTGAGGATTAAATGTGATATACGTTCAATGACTTCGTACATCCTAAGCTCTAAGTCAATACCAGGTATAAAGATATACTGAGCATCCTCCAAGAGACCATCTTACCACTTGCTTTGTCCTCTTTGGGACCAACAAACATCCCTGCTACATTTGTGCTGTGCAGTCCAACTACCCTCCATAGTTTAGAACCATACAGGTCTCGCCTTCAGACAAGTAGAATTTTGAATTTAGTGATTCTGATTTTTGTTTTCAACTTTTCTCTTCTCTTTTCCTTGAATTGTCCATACTTGGGTCCATACTCTGGCTAACATCTAACGTTAACCAGTGTGTAAGCTAAAATTAGAGCAAATTCTAGCAGCTTTTTTGAGTGGAGTGAAGGGACTGACCTAGCATGGGTGGAGGAGAACTAACCTGAGGACACGGTTTTACTAACTTGGTTGGAGTAGATTCAGGAATAAATTCCAAGTGTGTTTTCAAGGGGTTGGACCACCTCTTGGCACAGACTGGACATTCATCTGCTTCTGTCTCACCATCATGTCCTGGGCCCTCGTTGGCTCTGGACCCCATGGCCTCTGTGGACTCCCTGCAGCTGTTCAAGTGGCTGTGTCTCCACACCAAGAAGGCTAGCTCTTAAGGGGACCAGGGAAGCCCCATTCACCTGGACTTGCTCTCTCTGTCCTTTTAGGGTCTCACTGAGGGCTTGTGAATGCTGCCAAAGAGTGCTATGTGGGGCCAGGGAAAGGCCCCCATCTATTTCGGAGGCCCTGTGGTGGATTGCTTTGCCAGGTGTACCCCTACTAAAATGGCGCTCCTCCAGGGGCCTCTGTGTAGCCCTTTTAGAAGAACTCCTTTGCAGGACAGCGCCCTGCAGTGTAGGAAGGCACTGGATTTCTCTGATTATTAAATGCAGCAACCCCTCAGCCCAGGAAGGATTTACTGAGCATTTTGGATCACCTCTCGTCTCCCTTCATGGGAAGGTTCACCATTTCAGAGGCTCACCGCCCTGTTCCTGAACAAACTGGATTCCTGAGGGCAGAAAACATGTTTATTTAACTTTTATCAAGAACTAATATGGGGGGCCGGCCCGGTGGCGCAGCTGTTTAGTTCGCGCTTCGCAGCCTGGGGTTCGCGAGCTCGGATCCCGGGCGCCCGCGGACGCACTGCTCGTCAGCCATGCCAATGGTGGCTTCCCATATAAAGTAGAGGCAAATGGGCACGGATGTTAGCTCAGGGCCGGTCTTCCTCAGCAAAAAGAGGAGGATTGGCGATGGATGTTAGCTCAGGGCTGGTCTTCCCCACACACACACGCAAAAAGAACTAATGTGGAAGCATCCAGCAGTCTCCAGAGGTCTTCTCTGTGGCCTCCTCCATAATTTATGTATTATTTAATCTTCAAATGCACTCTCACGAGCCTTTGCTGGATTTTCCTCATCTGCCTCCCCACACGGAGAGGAAATTATTCCCTGAGCGTTTTAGATCACAAAATGCTACCTTTTGGAAATGGAAAGATAATACTGTTTATGTATGAGTATGGGAGAATTACTTTACTTGTCTGTAGTAACACTGATTAAATTGAAATGTCAGAGCTAATGTTACAGTTAATAAATGTGATACATATTCATATCTGTCCAAATACTGACGATTCTAACTAATGCAGAGGATGCTGTTTAAAATTGCAGAAATACCCAAATCTTGTGAGTGTCATGGGTGCTATCCATTTATAGTGAATAAGGTGAGAACGTGTATTATAAATGAGACCCATGTTGGTGATGTCGGCAGGTGAGATTTTGTCACTTGGAGTTTTCTTAACCAGGTAAATTGATACTGTTATGAGAAATCGACCTAGCATTTGGGGAATGTTTTGTGAGATAAGTTGCATTATGTAAATTGGAGGGTGGTGGGGTAGGGGTGTGTTGTCAGGGTGTGATGGGAAAATGGAGTGTCAGACATCAGTTTGCCAGGAGACTTCATTGAGAGGGAGGGCAAATGGGCCCCCCCACCATCCTCCCCTCTCACAGCCTCATAGAGAAGGTTTATCGTTGCATCTTCTCTTCTTCATAAGAGAAAACGTAGCCTGTTATCTCAGTGGGCATCCTTGGGTAGGTGGCCACAGGTATTTCTGTTCAAGCAGTAGAGAGCAGAGAACACCAGGGGGAGGAACACAGGAATGGGGCTTAGGGCTGTAGCCTGGGCAGCTGGCTCGGCAAACCAACAACAGAGACCAAGACTCCAGTACACCCTGCCTGTCCTCCCCAAAGTCTTCTGTGTTTTGAAGAAGAGTGGCACCTCTTGCTGTGGCCACGGGAGGTCTTTGTCAGTTTGCTGTCCACCCACCTCCTCTCCCCAGATGCTCCATGTTCTGCTGTGGTTTCTCAGTTTCCAGAAAGAGCATGAGATTTCTAGCTCCATCCATTCAGCTACAAATTCTCGCTCTGCCCCAGGTTGGCGTGTGAGTTTAGGCTAGGTTTTAACGCTGCACCTGCTCAGGGGCCTCATGTGCTAAAGGGGGGTAGACAGAGCGGTCTCCTGGGAACGTTCTGCTTACTCAGGAGCTCATGTATATCAGGCACCTGGCAAATCCCTGGTTCATAGCAAGCATGCACTCCTCCCACATGCTCCACCCTGACCTTCCTGCATTTTTACAACGTCAAGACTAGGGGTTCTCTTCTCCTCCCCACTGCTCTCCTTATGTCCTAGCAAAGCCTACTCACCTTTTTCGGTCAGCAGGAAGGGAGCAAGCAGTCTGTTCCCTCTCTTGCTGGCATGTGGAGCAGTCCAGGGCTTAGCTAGAAAGGAGGAAGCCAGTTGAGGCACAATCCCTGCATCAGGGTAGATCGGGGAGTGACTTGCACGCTCATGCTCAACAGTAGAATGTCTGTGACAGCACAGCTGGCATCCGCAGGCAGGTAACTCATCACTGTAAGAGAATTTTAATTCGATGGGATTTTACCAGCAAATGACTGTAACAAAGGAAGGGTATATTAAAGTGTGCATGAGGGATTGTGGTTATTATAAATTACATTCTTTGAAATCTCATTTAGATCCAGGAAACAGACTGCGTTTGGAAGGCTCTGAGGATTAATCCTTTTGGAACAATGGAGTGTCAATGATCATTTGGAAAAGTAATCATGCCAAATTTAATTATCATGCACGTGCGTTTCATTGGCGTCACCGTGCACACCCAGAGGACAGTGCAGAAAAGGCTGTCCCAGCACAGGCCCTTGATTGAGGAACGTGGTGCAAAATTACACACGTTGTAATTGAGTGTCACTTAATATGAGACTTGATGGATAGAGACTGTGGGTGGAGCGAATGGGAGGGGACATTTGGCCCACTCAGCAGATGTTTGAGATATTTGGAAAGGGTTTTCAGTGTTTTCAACATATTGGAGAGGAGCAAAGTTCATTTCAAGTAGGCTGACAAAAATGTTTCCCTGTCTTAAGCATTTCTTTTGTTCTCTGTTCTTGTGGTACCCTCACCTCTTCGGAATTGCAGAATCCAGTTGGGAATACTCAAGTGTGTTGCTGAACGGGACTTTGAAAGTGTGTGTGTGTGTGTTTGCCAGAGTGTGGGAGTGGCATGGGAGTGTCTGATGGACAGATGGACTCTGGCAACGTGGATCTCAAGGTTTTCAGAGTTTGTGATATTGGAGGCTGACCTGTTGGGGACCCAAGTCAGGTTAATGTGTCTCTTGACCCACATCCCAGCTTCTTCCTTTCGGCTGGCTAACCTTTTAGAACTTATTGTCATTGCCTCTTCTTTAGAGGGCTTCCCCTGATGACCCTGAGTCAGATTGGGTGCCATGCACTTACTTGCACAGCACAACAATATCATTGCTAATTTATGTGCCTATGACCTCTGTACACTGTGGGTGCCTGCTGTGAGAACAGTGACCACATCCTTTGCTCAGCCTTGGCTCCCCAGCCCCCAGCACAGCACCTGCATAGAAAGGACTCAGCAAATATTTGTCCAAATGGGTGATCAAAAACTGGAAAGAACAGGAATCAATTCTTCCTCTCGCCACATCCCTACTTGTGCTGAAGCCTAAACAAGCCATCTTCAAAGCTGTTTTCTCTGGTTTGGAGGTGTGATCTATAACACTCTGGAGATAAAACCATTAGTGTGCGAAACTTGGATCTTCCACTTGATGTGTGACCAGGAGCTAAAGGATTAGCTTCTCTGGGGCTCAATGAGGATTGTAAAAGTGACTGTGGGCATCCTTGAGAGGAGAAATTGAAATAGCGTATGGCAGATGCCCGGTGACGGGTGCTCTGTTCTTCCTGGGATACTCGTAGAAGGTTACTTGTTATTTGCTCAGCTGAGCTTAGAGTCTCTTTGTCTTTTAAAGAGTTGGCCAAGAAATCATTAAGGATCTAAAAGCCAGGACCTTTGACTTCAGGTTACAGGTGGTATTACTGGATTATCATTGCCTTGGGGTTGAAGCCACGTCTCCTGGGTGTGAGTGGTCTGTGGGCAAGTCTGCCCAGGTTGAAGAAAGACCTTCCAGCTGTGCTTTTGGCTGAGAACCCCGCTGCCACAGGTGGAGTTTGATGGCCTTGCTGGGGTTGGGTACCCATGAGACACAGCTTTCCCTGGCTGGGGTGTTTCATCAAGGCCCATGACCCTCCAATTGCTATAGCAAAGCAGAACGTCTACTGCACAGGAAATCCAGGCATAACTCTTACCTCATGGGGCTCTTAGGAGAGACAAAATGGAAGAATTGGGGAGGTTGTGCTTGAGAAACCATGGAGAGGGTTGCAAATATACACTTATTGTTGACCTCTGTCTCACTAGCTAATGCAATGAGTGTGACAAACCTCAATTGCTTTTCCAAGATAGAACAGGCTTAAAGATAAAGGAGTGCAAGGCTCCTATGACTTCTGCTGAGTTGATCCAGTTTTCCTGGCAGCAAATGAATGTGGCAAGCCCCAAACTGGCAAAGGGAGGGAACTAAATTGGTTTGAAATTGGCCAGTGTGTCAGGCAGAGTGCTAAGTACATTATCTCATATAATTTCACCTAATTCTCCCAATGACCTGAGAAGTAGGTAATGCCATCTCCATTGATACCTGAGTTGCCCAAATCGTGCAATTAATAATAATAATAATCATACCACCTGAAATCTATCAAGCACTTGCCATATGTAGGCATTTAATAAAGCTGAACCATATAAAATTGCCATCTCTACAGGTCGAAAACAGTGAAGGTCAACACTTTTCATGTATCTCACTTGTGGCTGAATAACTTAAGTTGCTCGGGGCTGTCTGACTCCAAGTTTCCTGTTATGGCACCGCCTCCCAAGGAAGTAAGCCCAGTAATAATGACACAAATGGATGTCAGAATGCCCTTTATATGTTCATAGTAACAGTAATTGCTACTATAAAGACCCCCACTGAGAAGGCTTGGGCCTGGGGCTTGGAGAAGGTGGGGGCAGTGGGGACAAGAGAGCAAGTCCTCAGGCGTCATGCTGTGGGGACCGTTTCTTTCTTGTGCTAATTCTTTACCTGGCATGGTGCATCAGGGCGCAGGGTGCCTCAGAGGTGGAAGATGCTTTTGCTGTATTAAGTTTAAAATGTCATCACTAATTAGCTAGGATTGCAGGCTGGGGAGGTGTAGAACCAGGCCTGGGGACTTAACTTTATAGACATAGAATCGAAGGGAAAAATACATTTTCCAAACTCATTTTAAAAAATAGTTTCCTTTGGAAATTAAACCATTAAATGTACATAATTATGCAGATCAGTATTCTTGCTTTAAAGAAACGTAATTTTGCCTTCATTTAATTTGTTTCTCCAAGACCTAATTATGGATTGGATGAAAAATGTTATTTTTCTATCACTGTGCAAATCGCCTTTTATCACCTAGGACAGGAGTCTCTGGTTAGTGAGGGTTGTTTGTGGGCAGTAATGAGTCAAGGAAAAGGCAGGGAGAAGTCTTCCAAGAGGGAGGTGGTTGTTCATGAAGATGAAGAAACACAAGTGGGATCCTTCTCAATAAGACAGAGTGGTGGGGCCTGGCTCAGGTGGGACTCTAGCTCTTTTTCCAAGATCAGATGTATTCGGTTGCTTGACTCAGCGCTAGGGTTGTAAGCACACAATAGTCCAAGGGCTGGTCCAGGAGCCAGCAGCAAGTCCCAAGACTGGGCTGCCTGGCACAGAGCATCAGGGTGGTGGATGGCAGGAATGGCACTGACTGCCCTTGACTGACATTCAGGAATAAGGCAGAAGACAGTGCCTCTGGAGAAGTCACTTTGCTTCTTGGGAAGTGCTGATGCTACTGACTTGATCCTGGGAGAGACTCAGAGATTGGAGTTGGCTCGGATTAGGATTATAATAACAGCAAGCCCTCCTACCATGTTTACTATGTGCCAGGCACTTCAGTGTTGTTAAACACGACTCTTAGCTTTAACACTAATGTTAGCTTTAGTGTTTTTAAAGTGTGTTTTAAACACTTTACAAGCACCCACTTATATACAACAATTCTAGAGGCAAGGGCTAGTTTGACCTACATTTTACAAACGAGGACTTTGAGGCACACAGGGGTTGAGTAGCTTGTCCTGGGTCACGTTGCCAGTGAGTGGTGGGACTCTAGCATTTGGCTGGGTTGTCTGGCTTTGACTTGTCTGCCTCTCAGTATGAGCAGGTCACTCACAACTCAACAAGTGCTGTAGAGTCATGCATACAGTTAATCAGCTCAACAGCCTTGTGAGGGAGATGGGGCCGTGGTGAGCTGTTGTTCTGGTGGTCCTTGATGAATCACACCTCCAGGTACTCACACCCTTTTATAGTCTCCTCCCCTTGAACCTGGGCTGGCCTATGACCTACTTTAATCAATAGAATGTGGCAGAACTGACACTGTGCTGATGACATTTGTCAGCCTTTGCTTTGTGCTCTGGGGGAAGCTGGCTGCCATGTAAGAAGTCTGACTCCCCTGAGGCCACCATGCTCAGCAATGAGGAGAAGCTATGTGGAGGGAAACTGAGGCCCCAGCCAGCAGCTCCTGCTGAGCTCCCAGCTGATTGCCCCACATCTTGCCAGCCAGGTGAGTTAAGCCTTCTGGGAAGTAGATCCTGCTGACCCAGTGATCTTCCCTGGCTGCCACCACGTGGAGCAGGCACGAGCTATTGGTGAACTCTGTCCAGATTACAAAAGTGCGAGCAAGTAAATAAAATGATTTTTGTCTTAAGCCATTAAGTTTTGCAATTGTTTGATAATGCAGCAAAAGATCATTGAAACACCTATTCGCTTCACTTTGCAGATGAGAAGTCAAGTCTGAGGTACAGAGAGGCTATAGCCCTTGCCTAGAATGATACAGCCGGGAAGTGGCACATGCAGAAACTGCATCCAGGAGTGTGAGTGCAGAGACACACTCTGCCCACTCTTCTCTCCTCCCTCTGCTGGTGCATCTCCAAGGATTTCCTCTGTGCCTGGGAGGGTCAGTCCGTGTGAGGGTGTACAGGGAGTGCTGTGGTGTGTGAGGCCCAGCATCTGCCTCTCGGGTCTTCTTGGTCTGGTTGGAGCTTACATTCCCCCTTTAGAACACTTCCCAGCGTAGGGGCATGCTGCAGGCTTTACTGAACTCCAAGAATGTACCAGACCCCTTTTAGCAGCCTTATCATGTAATCTTACAGCAGGTAAGATGATTGTCCCCACCTTGCAGGCAGGAAAACTGGGGAGTGGAGATTTCAGGAATTTGTGCAGGTTAACACAGTATGTTTGGAGTGCAGCTAGAATTTGAACCCGGTTCAGCTCAACCTCCATACACAGGACATGGCCCTACTTCCCCTCCTGCACCCACTCTTCAGTGTCCCCCGGCAGGCTCTGTCACACTATTCAAGCTATTGCTGAACTCTGTCCAAATTCAGCCCCTTCGTGGCCTTCCCCCAGCAGTAAGGTCAGCCACTGTCCTGGGATGCTTTGGAAATTTGTAAGACAGCCCAGACTTGGTAGCCCCTCCTCACCTTCCCTGATGAGAGACCCTTATGCCTGCTTTTCTGTGCATGCCAACCCCACAGATGACAGAGGACAGGGTTTTTGCCCTCTCCCCACCCTTGTTCAGAGTGGGCATCAGTTCCTCTCAGCATCACCACAGCAGCAGCAGGGCCAGCTTGCTTTCTCGCAGCTGTGTCAGGGTTGGGCTCTGGCTCGGCCACGGGGAGGTCCTTCCTTCTCACCCACAGATAACGAACAGGGAGGTGTTCCAAAGAGGAGGCTGGTTCTTCCTAGGTAGCAGGGGTGGCAGAGCCTTGAAGGGGAGTGAGGGGCATTGAGGCTGTGCAGAGGCCAGTGAAGGAGCATCTGCTGAATGGGTGAACCCTGAGCCCCGGGGTTTCTCCTCTGTTGGCCCTATCTGTGTCTCCTACCTTAGATCCTGTACTTGGCTCAGGGAACAACCCAACAGCTAGATCCCTGGAGGGGCTGTGCGCAAGGAGCTGGCAGACTATGAGCACATTTTGATCAAAAGTGCAGTCACCTCCCCTTAAGCTTGAAAACTGCCCCCTGCCTCTGTCTCCCCATTGGAAGTAGGGTTGGTGCAGTGCCTGTGTCATTAGGGTGTCACCAGGGCTAGAGGAGTTCATATTTGGACAGTGTTCAGAGCAGCATCCGGCGTAACCTACATATCTGCTCATTAAATCAACAAAGAAGGGACGCATGCCTTGGTGTACAAGATGAATGGACGGATGGCTGGATACCTGCGTGTTTCTGTAGGTGGAGGATGAGAGAGAGAGGGATGGAGAGGATGGGAGACAGATCACCACAGTGAGGGAAGTTCGGAGATGCTTCCAGCAGTTTCCAGCCCTTTGCAGGGTCTCAGTGTGTCCTTGTGGCTGTGGAAGGGCTCTGAGAGGTCAGGATGTGACCCTGTCATTTTAGGATGAGATGACTGAGGGCCTAGGGTTGGGGGAGAAGCCTGTGTAATTCGGAGTGAGTTCGTGTCAGCTCTCCCATCCGGGTCACCAAGATATGGGATCTTTGGGGAGGCCTGGTGTCAGAGCCCCCATCACATGTGCTTTTGGGTCTGTTTTGCCTTCTGGGCTCCTTGCACAGGTGTGCAGGTGTGCCTGAGCAGAAGTGCCACGTCAGAGCCTGAGACGTGTGAGCGGTGCCCTGCTGTGTTAGGGTCTCCAAGGATGGCAGCTTCCTCAGTTCAGCATGTGCGCCCCTGGAACTCGCCTTTGCTGCTCCTTCCTTCCAGACAGGGCATCTTTAGCTCTATCTGGGAATCTGGGCTGGCCAGTGATGCACTTTGACGAATAGAATGTGGCCGAAGTGACATTGCAGAAGTTCCGGAGCCTCAGGAGGCCGCTCAGCTTCCGCTTTGTACCCTTGGACGATGCCCCGAGCGGGCCACCTCCAGAGGAGCCCAGCATGAAAGCCACGTGGAGGGTCCCAGTCCTCTCAGCGCCCTGCTGATGCACTGGCCCGGTGAAGTCCCACAAGCGAGCCTGTAGCCCAGTGAGTTGTTAGAAATAAGTTGTAGCTGTTTCAGGCCAGCAGGTTTTGGGTGGTTTGTTTTGCTGCAATAGGTAAGTGAAACACCTGCCGGGTCAGACCAGGCTTGGAATCCTGGGCCCCCTTCCAGCTGCCTCACTACCAGCGTGCGGAGTGAAATTGGGTTGTGTTTGGAGAAGGGCGACTCGGACACATGCCTCACGTGGAACAGCGGGAGGAGCCCGTGAAAAGAATGAATGGCACACTCACAGGTGTCCCATTCAGCTGCTTCAAATACCAGGGGGGCCTGTCACGTGCTAGGAAGACTAGACTGATTCAAAGACATCCCAGGTGCTTTAAGAAAATCACAACAATGATAAAAATCAATTCAGTACCTCCAATATGCTGGTCATTTTCTCTCCAGCCTACCCTAATCTTTAAGGTGATCCTTTCGTTATTTTGCAGGTGAAGAAACAGAATCAATGAGGCTGAGTTACTTGCCTAAGATCACACAGTGTGAAGGGAAGGCACTAGAATTTGAACCTAAGTTTGACTCCTAAGAGCAGCCTCTCTCCATTATGTCTTTCTGTGTCTTGCTTGGCCCACTGGAGGGAACTTAAGGAAAGGGAGACTTTTTTGGAGGGAAAGGATGGCATGCTCTCTTTCACCTCCATTATATTGCATGTACCCTTTTTTAACCAGCAATGACCTTTCCATTCTCTGTTTGAGGAAATCCTATTCTCTGTTTAATACCATATCTTACTCTCTTTGTCATACCCTTCCCCAGTCTTCTAGGCTCAGAGGATCGTTTGTCTCTCTGTCTTTCCACAGTGCATTCTACAAACCCTCTTTTCATAGGTAACCTATGATTTTAATTACTTTCTATCATTGTACTTTCTCCCTTCTAGATCTTAAGTTTCTCTAGGACAGGGACTATACTTCATTCATCTTTGGACCTGTGCCTGTCAGATTCTAGCATGTGGCAGCCTTCACTAAATGTTTGTTTAGTTAATGAATACATTGATGATTCAATAGAAGACATGACTCTGTGAACTATTGCCCAGATTAGGAAAAGTGACACCTGTGATGGAAGTGAGCCCCCTCCCCCTCCATCTGTTGAGCATCTAGTCATTTAGGTGCCTGTCATGTGGACTCTGATATCATATGGGGATTTCACTAGATCAGTGATCTCATGAGCAAAATGGACCATTGAGTGACAGAGGATAAAATTAGAATGTTTCTTTATAGGTTTTTATCTCCTAAAACTTGAGAAGGAAATGGAGCGTTACAATATTTACTGTATTGATTGACACTGGTGCTTATAGGGGAATGGTTCTGCCAGGATGCCGTGACAGTCTTGCATGTATCTGGATAGGCCATGCAGGTAAAGCCTTGAACTGCAGCTAATGTAAGTCTTGGTGGAGTACTTTGGAATCCTCCTGGAACATGAGAGGAAGGAATGCTTGTGAGGAGTTGCTGTGAGGTCATCTCCCCCTCCCCTCTCTGTTTCTCCTGGGGGGCTGTCATGGGATGGGCCAGTTTCTCATTGCTTCTCAGGTTCTGATGAGTTTTGAGGCTTTCTGTATACAGAGTATAGCTGCAGGTTATAAAACTGCTTAGCTGAAGTCTAGAATTGGCTCCTCAGCAGTGGGGTAGCCCACCATTCATGGTGCAGTCATCCAGACCCTTTTGTTTCTGTGCCATCATTTTTGGTCTATGGCAAAAGGACCCAGGCAGCTAGCACATCTGGCTACTCTTCCTTTCTCTGTCTATAGGAGTAATAGGCTGTCTGAATCTAACAGTCCCTCATTGTGTCTTTACTATGCCTGTGTGCTTGACGATGCCCTCACTCTGTCCACACATCAGTCTGTCTGTGTGTCACATATGACAGAGCTTCTCTACTATCTGTAATAAAGGACCACTTATTTTTATTTTCAATCTGCCACTAACCAATATTTTCATGAAGTATAATAAAATGAATTTCTAAAAAAGATAAAATGAAATAAAAGACATGCGAAATACAAGTCCCTCCCTCTTTTAGTTAAATTTAGTTCACACGGTGTAATCTGTCAAATTGGTACATGTGTATAAACACTTTTAATTACCTACCTCACTGAGGACTAGAAACAGTTTGAGGGTTGGCACTGGTCCATGGGTCACACTCTAAGTGGAGCTGATGTGTGGAATGTGGGGCACTCCAAGGGAAAAGTAGAGATTTCAGAACACAGATGGTTTGCCCAAGTTTTTATTTGATTTAAATAAATTGTTATGTATTATAATTCATATCTGCCTATAAGGCATTTCTGGATAATGCTGAGTTTCAACTAAAATAACCCTTAGAGAATGGGCGAAAAAACAGCTGAAAAGTTACCTGTTAATAATTTACGGATTGAAGATAATACTTACGGATTGAAGATAATAAGGCGGCAAACACATCTAACAAATGAAAATGATGGAGTGGCCATTTCTCCAGATCTTAGTCTGAACTTACTGTAAGATATTATGAGGTAAAAACAATGACAATATATTCTTATATTACAGGAGGCTGGTAAAAAAATTCCAAGTTATCAATAAAACCATTTAAGATATCAAATTAAATTTATAGTGGTTAATAATGAACTTCGTCTTAAGTGTATATTGGGTCTTGAGATATTCTCTAATGATAATATGGTCTATTGAGTCTGACATGACATTTAACAATAATTTATTGCATCTGTAACTCCACTTATAAAATTCTACTTTATATATAATTCACAATATATACAATATGTTAGTACGTATGGATATAATATATATGATATCTATGAGATGTATCATGTACATCATAAATAAGCATTCATATATTATTTTGAAGTTTAACATTCTTTCACTGAAGGAGTAGTGTCCATGAAATGTGGAGACCATTGCACGAGGTCACCTCCAAGGCCTTCCCAACCTTGGAGAAGGTGGTCAGAAACGTCTCAACATTTACCCTGTAAGTGCAGGTCAAGATTTCTGGACTTTTCTCCATTTGGAGTGTGTCTCCAAGAGCATGGGCTCAGTGCTGACTCTGGGACATGTTTCCCACCAATTCTCACTCATAAAGGGCCTGAGGGCTGGGATTGTGTGTGCTTTGGTCTTGTACCAATTACAAGGATCATAAAGATACACTCAAGGGGCACATCGACTCTTTCTACAGTTTGTCTATTCCAAGCTTCATTAAAGAGCGTGGATGAAAGAAAGGCCACTTTGGGAAGGCTGCTGTGACTCTGCCCTGGCCAGTGGAGAAGGCTGACTAGCATAAATGTGAGAACGATTACTTTCAGCTGGTCACTAACGTGGCAATACTCCCGGGCTATTCTGCCAGTGAACACAGTGTCTTCTTGCATAAAAGCATGACTTAATTAAAAATTACTGTTTATTTTTCTCATTACAAAGCAAGTCAGGCTCATTATAGAAAGTTTTTAAAAGGCATTGAATTCTAAAGAAAGAAATTCAGCAATAATTTCATTACTTGAAGGAATCATTTTTAACTTTTGTATCTATTATATATCCCCATACTACATACCATGTATATAATATATATATATATACACACACACATACACATACATAAAGGATGTTAAATATGTATATATTGTAATAAGAATGTATATTTAACTTTTTGTTTCTTTTTAAAATCATGTAATCTCAATTCCCCACCTTCTACCTATACTGACCCCAAAAGCCGCTGAAGAGATTGAGCGCTACCATTTTTTGGTTCTGAGGTTTCTTCCATATAAAAGGCATCAGTCTGAACAGGCGATGGCCTGTGCACTCACTGATTAATGGGGCCACCTTGATGGGAGCGACAGCAGATCTGGTGTTCTTAAGCTTTCAGCAGCAGTACTTTCTTATTATTAATGTGACATTGTCTCTTCTTAATGTCACCTTTTGTCTCCTGCACAAACCCTTCCCAAACTCTTCTCCAGATCTGCAAGACAGAGCTTCTTAGAACCAACCCCGCTCTTCCCTAATATCTGCTCACTTCATTTGCATGTGACTTGGCCCATTTATAATATCATTGCCAAGAGAAGGAGGCCTGTAACCGGGCAACCAGAAGAGGTGCTTTTGCAATTCAGACTTAGCCAGACTTTCTGCTCCATTTAGTTGGAGTCTGATCTGCTCTTTGCTTCCTTCTCTCTTGAGATTGTAAGAATGTAAACACCCAGAATTTCACTCATCTCATGTCCTTTTCTCCCAGGGCCTCCCTTCAATCCACAGACACAACACGTTCTATTTCTACTGACTAAATATTTCTTCAGCAGTTACAAGATTCCCCTTCTGATTATTACTATGCAATGTTTAGGGTCATGATATTTTCTAATGTTATTACAATCTCTAATAATCACTTTTAACACTGCATAATATTATATCTAGGGGTGGACAGTAACTAATGACCAATTCTCAGATAATTGGATTTTAAAGTAGTTTTCTTTCTTGTTTGTTTCACTATTATATTTAGTTCTCCGATGATCATCTTTGTGGATAATTTTTGTTTTTGTCACTAATATATAGAATTCCTTCCCTATGAAAGACCTCCAGAATTGAAATGACTGGTCAAGAGGTATATTTGTTAGGCTCTTGAAGCATACTGCTAAGGACCTTCCACAGAGTGTCAATTTACCCTGTGTTATGATTGTGCTCATTTCCCTTATCATCACTAGGTATTTTACTTAGAAAAAATATTTTTATAAGCAAGAAATAGCATATCACTACAACTTATCATTTTATGTTATTAGATTGAATATATTTCCATGCTTGTTAGGTAATTGCATATTCTCTTCTGAGGAAATATTATTATTTTTGTATAATTAGTGATTTTCTTTCTTATGAATTTTTACAAATGTTTTATGTTGCAAGGCATTCTGTCTGTGAGGCCAGGGCAGAAGCCCTGTTCTAGACACAGAGTATCAGACCTTTCAATCAATTGTGACAGATGATCAGATGCCCAAATTTTTACCTGTAATGAGTCAAAACAGTCTTGTGCTTCTAAGCATAGCTGAATCTTCTCTGAATTTTGAGTGAGGGAAAGCTTCATATGATCTTATATTAGTATTCTTCCAGATCCACACCTAAGTCACTTGTCTGCACTGGGATAGATGTTGCTGTTGGAATTCAGCTTAATGTAAAAATAGGCATGCACATCTGCCTTTTTTGTGATAGTGATAGTAATCATCAGCTTTTATTGAGTGCCTGCTGTCTGCCAACCATTTTAATAAGTGCTGAGGGTACTACTAAAAATGGGACAAAAATATCCTGTCCTCATGTAGCTTATATTCCAATGAGGGGGGATAAACTATACACTTATAAAATTTTTAGCCATTAAATAATAAAATAAGTTGGATAACTTCATATCATCATATATGCTATTCAGAAAAGAGACAGGAAAGTAGGATGGAGAGGGACTTAGTAGCAGAGTCTACTTAGAGATAGGATTGACAAGGAGTCCCTTCAGAGAAAATGAGGACTGACTGATGCGAAGAAGACAACTTAGAATAGTTCTAGGCTAAAAATGTTTCTAGAAGAACATGCGCAAAGGCTCTAAACTAGGAATAGTTTTGAAATGTTTGAGGCACAGAAAGAAGGCCAGTGTGGCTGTTTTAGATGACCAGGAGGAAGTGACAGGCTGTTATTAGAGAGCCAGGCAGAGGTCAGATCATAGAGAATGTTGTAGGTCATACTTAGGAGTTTGGATCTTATTTTAATTGGGAGCTAAGGGAGCATTTTAAATGAAGGAGTGATATGAAATCATTTATGTTTCTGAAATGTGACTCTGCCTGCTGCAAGAAGGATGGACTATGGTCAGAATAAGCTAGACTCTGCTATTATCAGAGACTTAATACTACAAAAATTTATTTCTTGTTCACACAAAGTTAGTTGCTGATTGATTTCACCTCCCACTTAAAAGCTATCTGCTAGTTGTGAGGCCGTGTTCCCGACTTCTGACAAATGGGAATATTTGCAAAAGGGATTCTTATTTTTGGTCCAGAACATGTAGAAGTTTGTGTGCTTTTCCTGCCATCTTTTCTTTAGTGCCATGGAGGTCACGTTAGGGAAAAATCACAGGATAGATGTTGCCTGGACCCCTGAGTCACGCCATGGAGAAGATATTCCCTAGAGGTGACCCAACCTCACTGAAATGAGGCTAAGAAACTTAGGGGGAACATATTGATATTTGATGACAGTAACTGCCTTTAACCATGTGAGCCTGGCATGGAAATAGTAATAATAGGGATATTGGTTACAAAGCAGTTTCAGTGATCTAAAAGATAACGGTGGCTGGGATTTGTGGGGCAGCAATAGAGATGGTTCAGTTTCAGGCTATATTTCAGAAGTAGAATCAAAAGCAGACGGCTTTTATGTGAAAGGTGAAATCAAGGACGACTCTGACATCTTGGCTTAAGCAGCTAGGTGGATGATGTTGCTTGTAACTGACATGAGGAAGAAAATAAAAGATTAGTGTGTGATATGTGTTCAGGGAGTTTGAGGATCAAAAGTTACATTTTGGAGATTTTTGACTCTGAATTGTTTATTAGGTATTCAAATGGAGATGTCAGGTTGGAACTTGAACATTGGAATCTGGAGCAGGGAATAAATCTGATATAGTAATGTAAATTTGGAAGTGATCAGAATATTGGTGGATTTTAAAGCTCACAAGAACATGCCATCAATGCTATTGTGTTCTCTATTTTAAAGAAGCAAATCTTGAGGCTGAAAAGGGTTAAGGAGCTTGCTCATGGTCCTAATTAGCATGTGATTGAGGTGGGGTTCAAATTCAAGTCTGTCCAAACTCATTCTGCCAAAGATAACGATTGCTTTAATATTATTAATACAACTTCAACTCTTTGTTCCATTTTATAGCTCTCAACCCTCTTTTTTCATATATGATTTTAGTAACAGAAAGAGTAACATAAAAAATTCCTACCCCCAATTTTCAGTGATGACTATGAGACATAGGATTTTCAAGTTAATTGGCTAAGGTCATATGACATTTCCCAGGCAACCTTATTCTTGATTTGCAGGTTTTTCAACCATACCACATTATGCTATACTGTACTGCCTGTCAATCAATAAGGAATCATGTGAACATTCTACTCCATCCCATTCAGTTACAAATGTCCGTACTGAGTATTTGCTCTGAGCCCAGGGTCTTTGGAGGCTACAAAGAGGCAGATACTCTCAGCTGCCAACCTTCAGATGCATTCGGTCAAGATGGCCAGATGCCCTTCACTCCTAGGACTTAAGTTCCCTGCACATAGTTTTAAAGCTGATCAAAGGCAGAGCCCTCTGCAAATCTTACAAAACAGTATACTGATTATTTCTGGTTTTACTGTTTTAGAAATAAAGATGCTTTATTTGGTTATTTTCAGATCTGAATTACACGTATAATCTAAAGAAGGATCACTGGTACTGGAAGCAAATATCATTTACATTCTGATTATAGACTATGAAAGGGGAAGTTAGAAATGGGAAGAACCATCTTTCTCCTCCCACACTGTCTCTGTAGCCAGCTCATCTGGGCTCTAGACTTCTACTATTCCCCATAACTTGAAATGTTTTCAAAATCTCCGTTTCTTGGTTCCTATTTCCTAGTATCACGCCCAGGCTATATAAACTAATCACTTTCAGGGTAGGTTTTAGCTGTCTTATCGTCACCCTTATATGCATTTTCTGGGTAATAATAATTGTTTGACTCTGGTGTTGAGAGTCTGTTTGCCATCCGTGCGGTTAGAGAGACCTCTAAATTGTGGAGCTGAGAGGGAGGGACGGGAGGAAGCAAGTCTGAGGAAACCCGTGAGGTTTCCAGGTTGCACCAGTGTAAGGATCTGGCTCCCAAATGTCAAATAAAATGTTGAGAGGATGGGAGAATGCTGATGTCAGGAATGTGTCTGGGTTCTGCACCTCATCAGTAGCTCCAGAGTCCAGATGAGATTCCATTACCGTGGAAATTAACAGCCTTGGGGATGTTTGTCTTTTTTTCTCTTCCTTTATGAAATACGTCAGTGCTTATGCAGAGAGAGCCTACTATGTGCAGCAAGAAAATTTTACAAGGAAGATCCAGTGGACTTGGATTCAGAAGTCTTGAGTTTACAGCGTCCCTAAGCTGTTTAACAGATACACAGCAAGTCACATAACCTCTCTGAGCTTCAGTTTCTCCACCTGCAAAATTGAGGATAATAATCCCTGTTCAGCTTAACTCACAAAATGCTGGTGGCACTCAAACGAGATGTAGTGTAACAAGGCTTTGTATAGTATAAACAAGTCTGCTTGTTGTGTGCTGTTGGTCCACCTATTAGACACTGTGAGAAAACAGAGAGGAATGAACTAGCTCATGCCTTTAAGAAGAGCACAATGGCAAATGCATGGGAAACTGTTACTGCTCATGCTGACGAACTACCCCCCAAATTTAGTGGCTTAAAGCAACAATCATTTTATTATATCTCACAGATTCTGCAGGTCAGGACTTTGAGCAAGGCTTGACCGGGTGACTTTTTGCTCCTTGTGGCATCGACTGACATCACTTTGTTGTACTCAGCTGGCAGATGGGCTAGTTTGGAGAGTTCAAGAGGGCTTCACTTGTGTGTCTGGCACCTCAGCAGGTGGAAGGCTGAGCTCATCTGGAACTATATGCCAGGATACCTAGATGTGGCCTCTTCAGCATGGTGGTCTCAGGGCTGTTGGATTTCTTACATGGTGGCTGGCTTCCCCCAGAGCAAGTGTCACAATAGAACCAAGAAGATGTTGCATGGCTATTTAGAATGCAGCCTCAGAAATCACATAGTGTCACCTCCATCACAATTTATAAATTCCAAGTGAAACCAGTTAAGATTTAATGGATAGAAGAGGGGTTAGGCTCTACATGTTGATAAGGAAGTGGCAAGGCCACGTTCTAGAAGAGCGTATGAGATAGATGATGTTCTTGCTACCCTTGGAAGATACAATCTGGAAGATTCAGTCCTTCCTCTGGGCACAATGATCCATACCCCTCCCCAGTGATAAATACTCTCATTCCTTCCCTTAAGGACCCCAGAGTCTTGCTCCATTATGGCATTGGCTCAAAGTCCAGGATCTTATCATCCAAATAAGGTCAAGGTGAGTCTGAAGCTTCTTGGGTACAGATTCTTGGTTACATCCCTGCAAGTATAGTTCCTCTCAGTCTGAACACCTCAGTCCAAACACACAAGTTATCTGACCTCTCTACACTCAATGTATAAAAGTAAGACAGTGACAAGATAACTGCAATAAATATTTCCATCCATAAGGGAGGGAGGAGATAGGAGGCACGTAGTGATTGCTGGTCGATAGAAATTCTGATGTCCACCTGGGCTCATGTCATTAGCTCTTTGATTAGGGCCTGTTACTGCTTCCTGGGAATGATTCTACATCTGATCCATCATCTGAGCTCTTGATTCTGCCTACTAAGTCATCTTTACTTTTCTACAAAAATGTATCCTCTGTTTGCAGTTGAATAGTTTCTTCAGCTGCTTCCTGCCCAAAGAAGTTCAGAGATCTAAGTCTCTTTTCATTTTGCATTCTCTCTGTCCCAGTTAGGTTAACCTGGCTGTGCTTCTGTCATTACAATTCTTTTAAAAACTGGATTTTTAAAGTTTATTGGTTGTTCACTACATTATGAAAACCACACCTACAAATTTCTTTTAGACAGGCTCTTCTCCACCTTGAGATTCTTAACAAGATGCTATGGAGTTTTGGAAGCTCTGTTGTCTAAGAGAGGGTCTGTGACACACAACTTTCAGGTTTTAGAAAGTCATTTGTTTCTTTGAAAGGTCAACAAGACACTCCTTAAGTATTTCTGAGCTCTTAAGAAAGGATTTTACAGTCGCACCCTTGATTTCATGGGTCCACATTTTCTGGGTAGCCTGCGAGATTTGATGTATGAATCAAGAATGTCTGTTATTTTGGAATTTTCTGCTAGAAGAGACTGGGGATGAGAAACACTTTTACTCTTGGATCTAACAAACCATAACTTCTCTATATTTTCTCTAAATTTTGCTTGAAAACAAAATTCCTTCTCTAGTTCATCGATGAACTATCTATATATCTATGCATCTATGCTTACGTTATAAGATACAGCTAGAAAAAACCAAAAGATACTTCACATTCGGCCTGACACTTTATTAACCAAATCCATCAGTTTATTAAGTAGATTTTCTATATTCCATATTATTGCAGGTGACAGTTTTGCTAAATTTTTTGCCACTACGTAACAAGGGTATGCTTTCCTCTAGCTTCCAATAATATTTTCCTCACTTTGCTTTAAACTGTTACAACCAGCCTCCTTGAGGCTCCTTTTGCTTCCATTAACAGTCTCCTTAAGGTCCTTCTAGGTTTCTCTCGCTACACAGCCCCAAAGCCAATTCCACCTATTTTGTATTTTCCTTATACTGCCACCATAGTTCCAGGTACCAAATTCTGTACTACTGCATAACAAATGTCACAACATTTGCTGTGATAAACAACAATTTTATAATATCTCATGTATTCTCCATGCCAGAAATTTGGTCAGGGTTTGCCTTGGTGATTCTTTTGATATTAACTGAGATCATTGATGGTACTCAGCTGGCTGATGGGCTGATCTTAAGGGCTCAGGATAGCTTCACTCACATCTCTACTGCTTTGGCAGAGGTGGCTGGAAGGCTGGATCTGGCGTCTGGGACTGTCAACCAGAATACCTTCATGTGATTTTTCCAGCATGGCGGTCTCAGGGCTGTTGAACTTGTTGCATGACAGCTGGCTCCTCTGAGATAAATGGTTCTAAATGGGAGGTGATTCTGTCCCCCAGGGGATATTTAGCAATGTCTGGAGATATTTTTGGTTGTCACACTGGGGGGACGGATGCTACTGGCATCTAGTTGGTAGAGGTCAGGGATGCTGCTAAACATTCTACAATGCACAGGACAGCCCCCTTCAACAAAGAACTATCTGGTTCCAAGTGTCAGTGATATCAAGGTTGAAAAGCCCTGTCCTGGAGTGAGCATCCCAAGAGTCAAGCAGAAGCTCCATGGCCTTTTTTAACCTAGACCTGAAGACATGCGGCATCAGAGTTAGACCAGATTTTAAAAGAGAGGGAAATTAAACTTGACTTATTGATAGGGGTGGTGAAGTCACATTATAGAAGAGCACGTGGGATGGGGAATATTGTCACAACCATCTTCAGAAAATATAACCTGCTGCAGGAACTGTCAGGGAAATCTGAATGTGATCAGTGCCATGAAAAAGGGGCAAGTGTAATGCTTTAAGGATGCAGGGGGATCTGTCACTTCTGGTTGGAGGGATAAAATGAGGTTTCTGAAAACATAACTAAACAATTTTAAAAAATGACAAATTAATCCTTGAAAGAAGAGTAGTGTTTTGAAAAGTTCACTTGGATGGGAGAACATTCTAGTCAGAGGGAACAATAGAAATAAAGGTATCAACTATTAGGGATCAGCAAACTATGGTCTTTGGGCCAAATCCAGCTTGTCACTTATTTTGTAATACAGTTTATTGGGACCCAGCCACACTCATTGAGTAGTTGACCACAGAGACTAGATGGCCCAAGAAGCCTGAAATATTTCCTGTCTGGCCCTTTATGGAAAAGTCTGCTGACCCCTGGACTAGTTCATTGATTTATTTGTTTATGCAACAAATACTTATTAAGTGCATGCTATATCCCAGGAATATATTGTATCCATTGTATCCGATGTTGAGTATATGATGATGAGCGAAAAAAGACAAATAGCAAAACAGATAGAAACAAAAATTTCTGTCATTGAGGGTGGTTTTAACAATTACAATATTTGAGAGCTATAAAGAAAATAACGAAGTCCTGTGTTTGAGAATGTTGAGTACTTAGGAAGAGTGATCTGTAGGCTTTATCAAGAGGATGACTCATCAGACAAGACCTGCCAGATGAGAAAGAGCCAACCCTTGGATGTGAAGGATAGAGATAAGAATTATCAGGAAAGTGAAGGATGTACACAAAGTTCCTGAGGCAGGAAAGACCTTGGCTTGAGAGACTCATTGAAAAGTGGCCATGTTGGTGGAATATAGAGAGCAAGGTGGAAACTGTGGCATGAGGATTGAAGGGCAGGCATGGGCCAGATCTTTGAGAGTCTTATGGACCATGAAAAGGATATATGCTATTTAATCCAAGTTTAACAGAAAAGCACTTGAGAATTTTAAGAAGGAGAGTGAAATAAAAGCGTTTTCTTAAAAAAGAAAACTCAGGCTGCTGCATGGGGATTAGATAAGATGTGGATGAAAGAGAAACTGAGAGATAGGTCAAGCATCTCATAAAGATTCTAGGCAAGAAATGATGGTGGCATGATCTAGAAACTGTGCTTCTCAAACTTTACTGTGCCTGTGCATGACCTGGGAATCTTGTGAAAATGCAGACCCTTACTCGATAGACGTGGGATGGAGCCAAGATTCTTTGATTTAAACAAGTTCCCAGGTGATGTGATGTCCTGGTCTATAGACCTCACTTTGTATAACAAGAGTCTAGAGGTAAAGACATTAAAAGTGGATTTTTAGGGGGCCGGCCTGGTGGCGCAGTGGCTTGGTTCGCACTTGGCAGCCCAGGGTTCGCCAGGTCGGATCCCGGGCGCCCGCCGACGCACTGCCTGTCAGCCATGCCGTGGCGGCGTCCCATATAAAGTGGAGGAAGATGGGCACGGATGTTAGCCCAGGGCCAGTCTTCCTCAGCAAAAAAAAAAAAGAGGAGGATTAGCTACAGATGTTAGCTCAGGGCTGGTCTTCCTCACACAAAAAAAGTGGATTTTTAAAAATGTCTTTTGAATCATTCATTTTACTAACACTTTTCCATGACTAGAAGCCTTAAAGTAAGTTTGTAAAGCAATATCATGCAAAACAGAAAATCCAGCCCAGGCACTTTCAACCATTATAAACAAGTCAATGCTAGGTGAGAAAGGCTTTTATGGAGCTTCAGATATGGGACATAACCTGGGAGCTAGAGTTTGAGGAAAGCATGAAATTTCAGCTGGTTAATGAGCAAGTGCCTAGGGGATGATAAATTTTATTAATTTTTCTAATAAAATTTTATTGAGTGAATCAAAATGACGAAGAGATAGTCCCTGCCTTAAATGATCTCTTTTAAGTGTATTTATGTGAATATGTGAATAGATAGACATGGAATTTTAACGTATTGTGAAAACCATTTCCAACAGGGTCAAGGCTAGGGTCCTCTGGGATTGCCAAAGGGAGATGGTCTTGTAAGGTGCGAGGAAGGATCTCTAGGATGATCTTCAAAGGGTAGTTACAAGTCAGACAACAAAGGAAGAGGAGAGTGTTCTAGGGAGAGGATATGGCCCAGAGTTTAGAGAGAGTATGTTGAGAGACACCTGCTGCTTTTTTCAATGCAAGAATTCAGAGTACTGGCTGTCAGATGGTGTCTTGTGGACTTCAGACTGATGGATAGTGTAAATTCTAGTCGATTCAAACTAGCAAGAATTTCTTAAGCTGCTAGTGTGGGCCTGAGCATAGTAGAGATCGGAGAGTAAAGAAAGTATTGTCAATAACACTAACTAATGTCTATTAGTAACTAATAACAGAAGAGGACACTTGAGCCCAGAGAAAGAATATGATCAATTCAAGTAACTTACCAGAGGTCCCCCAGGACATGAGTGAATGAAACAGAATCCCAGCCTGGCTTGTCTCGCTACAGAACTTCCTCTGCTAGAACTTGCAGTTTATTTAGAGAGACAAAACCAATACACCTAAAACAATTAGAGAGAGACACAAAATCAACTTTACAATTATAAGCTAGATTGCAATGCAGTTTCAAAATGAAAGTAGCTTTATTGTTTTTCTTCTGATTATAGAAGCAATGCTTCCTCTTTGTAAAACAATTCAAACATTACAGGATTGTATCGTGCAAGAGATGAACATTCCTTGTAATCCCATCATTCTACCTAATGCCAGAAATAGCCACTTATAACTACCTTTTTTGTCTTGGGCATGCACGTGCAGTATCTCACAAAAAGAAATAACCATTAAAAGAAGTTGGATCATACTATATATAATGTTATGTAAGCTATTTTTTTTTCCACACACACAAAGGAACTGTTTGAAGGTAAAACTGCCTTTATGTTCTTCCTAAAATTTTATGAAGATGCATTCAATCCTTCTAGATTGATAAATAATTTCTTGGCCACTTGATACCCACCTAGCTCCAGCTAGTTCGTGCACGATGACTTGAGTGTACTAACACAGGTCATCGTGTCATTTTGGGAATCCTCTCTTCTCACCATCCTTGCCAGAGGGTCTTAGTTGGGTCACATGACAGGTTAGTGCCACTGTCCCACCTCTCCAGCACATGACTCCATCCTTTTCCAAATCACTATCAATATGTTTGTGCATGTGTGTGTGGTGTGTGTATAAGTCAGCTTTAGTTAGATGCAATTATCTGCAATAAATTCACCCATTTTAGGTATACGGAGTTTGATCAGCTCTGACAAATGTATACAGTAGTATAATCACCCCAACACTCAAAATATAGAACACTTCCATTACCGGCAAATAGCCTGCCTTCCTCCTTACATTCGATACCCTCTTCCCATTCCCGGCCCCAGGCAACCACTGATCTATTTTCAGGACCTATAATGTTGCATTTTCAAGTCATATAAATGGAATCATTAAGTATGTGGCCTTTGTGTCTGGCTTCATTCACTCAGTGTAATGCCCTTGAGCTTCGTCTAGGCTGTTGCATGTGTCAGGAGCTCGTTGTTTTTATTGCTGGGTGGTACCCTGTTGTGTAAATACACCACACTTTTTTTATCCATTCACCCATGGTCATCATTTGGAGTGTTTCCATTTGGGGGCCATTATGAATACCGCTTCTATGAACAGCCATATACCGACTTCTGTGTGGACATATTTTATATTTCCCTTAGGTAAATGACTAGGAGTGGAATTGCTGGTGGTATGGTCAGGTAGGTTTAACTTTAGAGGAAATTGCCAAACTGTCTTCCACAGCGGCTGCACCTTGTGCATATGAGATCCTCACCAATACTTGGCAATGTCAGTCTTTGATTCTAGCTGTTCTAGCGAGGTTTAGTGGTACGTCCTTGTGGTCTTATTTTGCATTTCCTGGATGACTCGTGATGTTGAACATATATATTTTCATGTGTGTATTATCCATTCGCACATATTCTTAGGAAAAATAAATCCTTTCTCTATTTTTAAAAATCAAGTTGTTGGTCTTCTTGTAACTGAATTGTAAGGTTTCTTCACATAACTGGACACAAGTCCCATATCAGATACACACATATCTGATATTGTCCCATAACTTTTGGATGTTCTGTTTGGTTTTTCTTTCTCTCACTCCACCCAGTGGAGGCTTGGTGGAAGCACCTGATGAGTGGATGGAGCCTCCCTTGTGCCTGGGCTCCCAAGTAGCCTGACTGTAATGCTGGTCCACACTTGGTCTTTAAGAATCTGGTAAAACTCCAGTTTGTTTTCTTCTCACTCACTTTTATAACTACCATCTCTTTTGTCTCATTATCTGCCAAAGATGAGCCATTTCTTGTGTCCTGTCTCTCCTTGGAGGGGCTTCTCATCTTTCGAAATTCAGTTTACCAGATGGTCTTGTGACCTCAGGTCTCTTAGAAGCTAATCTTTTTTTGTTGTTGTTGAATATAGTTTTGTTGATTATCTGACTTTTTGTTTGCTGTTACAATGCCAGCAACATCATCTTGCTGATTTCTATATCTTAAGCAGAAGTGGAACTGCCTTCATCCTTACTGTTAATGTGACAGAAAACCCCATTGCTGGCACCATTGGAGTCAGTCACTGTGGACCCATTGAGCTCTCTGTGCCCCGGACTTTCAGATAGTAGAGGCTGGAGTTTGGGCATGTCTGTGATCTCCATTGTGAATGACCTGGTTGCCAGGGTCAATGGCACTTCTGCTAGTTTTCCTTGTCCTCCTCTCCAACACCACTGGGGGAGTATCTTTCTCTCATCTTTGCTAAAGGTTTTTCATGAAGCCTCCATATGTGATATCTCTCTGGCCTATGTCACTCTTCTTTCAGTTTCTCGTGGCTCTGCCGTCTGGACATTTAGCCCAGGTTCTGCTGGTGCTTGTGTTAAGAGAGTACAACTTTTACCAAATGCTCGGTTCCCTGTGCAAATGCTCCTGGGCTGAGACTTGCAGTTCTCCTCTGTCTCACATTGAGTCCCCTCCCCCTTCTATGCAGCATATCTGGAGCATCAAGAGTGGTCCTGGCCCCTTTCTCAATGGCTGTATCTGACCTGATGGTCATCTCTTGTGGTTCATACTCTCCAAGGATGGCCCTTAGTGGCCCTGATATACTAGAATTCCCAAAATGATTTCTCACATTAGACCTTACTTCAGGAACCCTGGCTACAAATATTAATATTCTTCCCTCAGATGCTTACACTCTGTTTCCAAGATGCTGTGTTTGTGTGTAAACATGTTGTCCTTGCATTTAGCCAAAGTTTAAGATGTGCAGTTGCCCATCTGAAATCAGTGCTGGCTGAATGCTCCAGTTCAAGCTGATTCAAGATGTGGGTTCCTCCTTCACCCCACCCCCACCCAAGGCTGTGATCCTTTGAAACATACACTGAACCCATTTATTGTCCAATAAAAATGGACAAAGAAACAAAAGCTAATAGAGGGCTTATTATTTTAGGAAAGCTCACGTGCTGACATGATGATAAACCACTGTGGCTGTCATTGCCGAAGCCTGTATCCCGGCCGAGGATGTCTGCTCAGCTGATGGCAATCACTGGTCGGTGAGGATACAGCTCACGTGGGACTCAGCCACGGCTGTGAGGGCTGACAGACATGGTCATAAAAAATTCACTTCCTGCTTCCACTGCCCCCTTGAGACAAGCTTACCAACAAAATATTGCTCACTCAGTTGTGAAATGTGACAATACAGGTTATTGATCTATTGTCTTGTTGGATATACTAGTTAAACATGAGATTTGGGGTTAAGCAAACCTACCTTCTTTCCTCCTTCTTTCCCTTTCCACGAATTGGTAAGGTTCCGTATATGAAATTGGTCATATTCTTTCTCTGGGCTGTAAAGCAATTGGATTACCTCCCTCCTCCCCATGAAAAGACAAAAGCACTTTAAGACACCTCTATAATCAGATTACAGACCACAAAGCCCAATCTTCCAAAGGAGGCCTGTCCCATTTAGGGTTAATTGTTCTGCATTTATTAAGGACAGGGCCACAAAGTCCCAAATCCCCACATCTCACAACTCAAACACTAACATGAAGAACACCCGGATTGACTCAGGAAATATATTTTCCCAAGACCAATGGTTTATGAAATTTATTCTCCAAATGGCTGATCTCTTGAACAGTTGTTTGTCATAATCAGATTTTGAAACCACATATGTCCTTTCAAGTGATGATTGTGCTGTAACCTCTGGCTCCATCCATGCTTCTGGTCTGGGTAGAGCAGATCTCAGCAATGAATGAAAACCATAGCTGTCTTATCAAATAGTGGCAGTCTGCGTTTTGTTTAACAGTGCTGGAAATTAGTTTTTCAGGCACTGATCTTGACAGGTCAACTGTCAAAAGTGGGTGTCTGTGGCCATAAATTCATCAATCCCATAAACAAAATTCTGTCTGCAAACTGCAAGGGGAAGTCAGAGTATGTACAAACGAAATGGTCTTCAGCTGCACGACTAAGTGTCAGGATTTCTTTGGGTGAGAGGTTTTTCTGGCTCCCCATTCATCAAGCCTATCAGCCTCATTTGACTTTTCTTGGCTTTTTCCTTGGCATTCTGAATGGGGAGTGCCAGGCACCCTCAGTCTTTCCTAATCTTGGGCGGCTGCAAGTTTGGGAATCCATTTGAAGGCTTTATTTCATTTTAAAAATTCCATTAGGGGCTGTTCTGATGGCACAGTGATTAAGTTCGTGTGCTCCGCTTCAGTGGCCCAGGGTTTGCAGGTTCAGATTCCGGGCACGGACCTACACCACTCATCCAGTCATGCTGTGGTAGTGTCCCGCATACAAAATAGAGGAAGACGGGCACGAATGTTAGCCCAGGGCAAATCTTCCTCAAGTGAAAAGAGGAAGATTGGCAACAGATTTTAGCTGAGGACAAATCTACCTCAGCAAAAAAAATCCACTGGAATCTTTCATTTGGACTGTGCCTTTCTCTGTTCTGGTTTTATACATCAGGTGCTCAGAGGGATGTCCTTGCTTGGAAATGATGAAGGTTTATAGCTCTGGTCTTAAGATGTGGGCAAGAGCACAAGGCTCTGTGGAAATAGGGGGTTTGCTCAGCCTGGGGCACTCGGCTTCTTGCTGATGTGAGGGAATAATAAACTTTCCTGCTCAACTCAAAGGAGCCTGGATCCTGGAACATGGCTGCACTTTGATGTGGTTGAAGGCAGAATGTTAGTTTTGCTTTGAAGAATTTTTTCTTTCTTTGTCAGAGTACAGGATGCCTGAAGGCCAGGGAGAGAGAAGTCTGTATTAAAAAACAAACAAAAAATCAAAACCTTTAAGTCCTAAGTACTCTCAGACAGAAAAATAAGAATAATAACAGACTTGGAGGATGTTTTTCCTCTCATGAAGTTGCTCTTTGATTTGAATGGCCTTGCCTTAGGACTGCTGAATGGTAAGTGCCATGATTTGGTGCTGTCCCTCTTCTTGAGTGCCTGTCTTCATGGAGCCACACCCCAACAGTGGCCACTTCCTGTCTCCAAGCTCAACAGGCTTGTGGGCCCTCCACCATCTTGGAGAGGTCTTAATGTGCCTCATCTAGGAGACAGGCACCCCTTGGCCACAGCTCCTTGCAGCCAGAGGACTGATTCACTGGGCTCTGACTCTCAGGTTGACCTTGACATCGCAACAGATAATGTGACTCTGATTGCTCCCTTCCAATCAGTCCTCAGTCATACAAGTGCATGTGACAGGATTTTGCTTAATCACCTGTGCTAGTTATTTTTATCAAAAGCTTATTTTCGTTCCTGTGAAAGTGGTGAAAACCTATTAAAAACATAGAAGAGCATACAGAAGTAACAATGATTATTCATAATTCCACCACCTAGATATATGCATATATTATATTTTAACATATCTCCTCCCATTTTTACCACCATCTATTTTAACAAATGTAATTAAGGTTGTATTGTACACATAGTTTTATATCCTGATTCTTTACTTTGTGATGATTAAGTTATTTTATAACAGATTATTTCAAAATGATATTCTCCTTTGAACAGCTCCTTAACATGGTAGGCAGGGAAGGTATTTTTATTCCATTTTATAGATACAAAAGTGGAATCACAGTGAAGTTAAATTTATTCAACAAATATTTGTTGACTGCCTTTAGTGTTTCAAGCACTGTGCTGTAAAATGTGCTGTCTGGGGTCAGTCAGGTAAGTGGTGGAAACAGGAGAACATAGGTCTACTGACTTGTAAACATGCTAATTCCACACATCCAAGTTCTCATCCTCTTTCCCAAATCTACAGCAGTATAACAAGTCGATTTTTGAGAGGAGAACATGGCAGTCAAGGCAGGGTTGGAAGCCTTGAGATGGGAATAAGCAAGAGCCTGAGACTCTAGACAGTTTATAAAGATGGGATTTTGATCCCAGGAACAGGCTAAGAAACCCAGATAGCACAGCTGGATCACAGACATAGGCCCAGAATGGCAGACACTGGAGATATTTCCTCTGCAGCGTCATATAAATGGTGGAGATTGGGGTAAACGGTTATGGGGATGTAGGCAGCCCAGATACATGTCATGAGTCCCCCAAGTCCACTTTGGAGGTTCCAGAGAATGCAAGAAATCAACACCTTGACTCCTTTTGTCTGAGTTTGCTTGCTTCCCTTTGACCAGCATTTTAATCCAGCTGTAGGGATTGGTTCTGGGCCCCAGTGCTGTTTCCTGAGACCCAGTGGAGAATAGCCATGAGGTTTCCTTCTCTTTATGCTAGTTCCCAGAGCGTGGTCTCTTTGATGTTCTCCAGTGGGGCTTTGGGTAGGTGATAACTTTGCTCTTCACTGCAGTGCCCCTGTAATTAATTAGTGGTGGCCGTGGGGAGCTCCTCAGAGTACGTGCTCTTAACTGAACTATTCCCTCATCACTGCCAGGCATGCTGTTATTTAGGATGGATCAGGTCGTAGTTGGTGTTGTATCTGAAGTGACAGCAGGAGTTTCCAGGCCCCCTTGAAGCCGGTTTCAGAACCACACCTCATTCAGATGCTCCTGCCCTAGGCCTCAGGGTTGTAGCATCTTCCAGATTCTGAAACTGTGGCCTCGTCGTCAAGGCTCAGTGTGTAGACCCTGCCACAGATGTCAAGGTGATGGGAAATGCTGGGAGAGTAGAAGTGTCTGTAAGTGGCCCTGTTGGTAGCTCCTTTAGGGCACCTGGTGGCACGTCTCCACAGAGCGGGAGTTTTTCTGTTCAGCTTAACTAGGGGTCTTGAGTGTTTTCCCTGAGGAAGAGTGGATGCTGCCTGCGGCAGTCTGATTCTTTAGCCCCATGCTACTTAAATGGCAGTCCATGGATCAGCAGCAGCACTAGGGAGCTTGTTAGACAGGAATAATCTGAGGCCCAGAATCAGAAAGTGCAAACGAAATCCCCAGGTGACTTGTGCACACCACAGTTTGAGGGTCACTGCTTTCATCTGTAGCAGAGGCCCGCAATCCTGGCTTGCGTTAGAGTCACCTGAGGAGCTAAAATATCCAAATTCAGCTTGTTACATACCAAGTTAATCAGAACCTCTGGAGGTGGGGCCCAGCCTTCAGTTTGTTTTAAAAGCTCTCTTAAGAGATTCTAATATGCAGCCAAGTTAGAGGCCCAGGGACCTAGAACAACAGAGATTTCAACCAAAATCGCAGGAAACTGTCAACATTCCTCACACCCAAGCACTGAGATCCTGTTAAATTGGCTTGAGATGGGGCCATTATCTGTATTTTTTTACATCTTACCAATTAATGGGTGAGAATCATTGATCAGATGAAGGTTTCATCATTGTTGCCCAGGCCCTGCAGGGATGCAGGGAGGGGAAGCAGTTCCAAGAGTACCCGTGTCTCCTGTTGTCTCTGAGCCAGGGTCTCCTCAATGCCTTAGGGTGCCTGACAGGGGTGCGTCGGGCTATTGGATAGACCCTGCCGGCTCAGGAGGATATAGCAGATCCAGAGCACGTGTATTCTTGGCCTCTACCTGCATGTCAGGGAAAATTACGAAGTTTGCACTACAGTGAAGACAGGCAGCGAGCTCTTGACCCTGCTTGTAACGGGGTCTTTGTTGCTTGCCTCACTGCTGAGACTCATCCTGCCCTGGTGGTGGCAGTGGCTGAACTCAAGGGCCCTCTGGCCTGGGCAAGTCAAAGGAGCAATTAAAGAAAGAGGACACTTTGTGGAGACACAGTGACATGATCTCAGTGGGTGATGGAGTAAAATTGGACATACATGTTCATCCTAGAAACAAGTTCTTATCAGTTGGTTTCATTTTAAGGTTGTGATAGTTCCTCAAGATCCAGATGCACTGATGGTGGAAATGGAACTATCTGTTCACACCTTTATTCTTTCTAAGGGTTTAAGATGGCTCTGGGTCTCTGGAAAACTCAGAGATCTCCTGTCTGCCTACCTCCCTGATTCTGGATCCCAGCCGAGTTCCTAAGGTGTGCACAGGTGCCCATTCTGTCTGTCACACTCCCTTTCTCCTTCACAGCTGGCAACGTGGGACTCAGAGAAGGGCCTGAATGGCAGCCTGCAAGAGAGGCCCACGGGCAGCCGCCTCCAAGGACTGACTCTCAAAGTGGTGACTGTCTTGGTAGGATCATGGGGATATTGGGGAGGTTCACTCTTCAGACCTTTGAGTCAGAGGCTTCTCCCTGTCGGTTTAATGCTGGGTTTGCAGAGGAGGGGATCTCAAGTCGTGTCTTAAGTTTTCATAAAGGCTTTCACTCAAATAACATTGTGAATAATGAAAGAAGAATAAGATTGGAGATTCTGCTCCAGGGCCTCTGGGGCCTTCCATGGGATGTCACTGGACTGCTCTAGAGAAGGACCATTAATCCAGATCCACTACTGAGTTCCAGGACTGGCACAGCTGCTCTCCTTGTTCTTGGATGTAAACAGGATCTAGACCTTAGGAGAGCTTTGCTGTTAGCTAGAGTCCCCAGAAAGATGCAGGGAGCAGGACATTCTTTCAGTATCAAACACCATCGATGGGCCCACGTGACACAAAATTCATAATGAAGACCATTTATTGCAATTTTTCTGCATGGTTGTCCTCGAATCATAGACTTTTACATCTTTAAGAGACATTAGAAGCATCTTCCTTTCAATTTCTTTCTTCACCTTTTTAGAACTGTAGGAGACATTTTACATTTACTTCTTGTTAGTGGGTCAGACCTAGTCCAAATGTTCCCCTCTGTCCTAGCAGGCACTGGCATCTCCTTAGCCCTAAGAAACCTTTGGCGGCAGTATTCCTGCATTCCCTATATGTACACCACAAATAAGGATTATACCCTATTTCCCCCCCAAAAGTAAATTAATGAGATAATATTCTCTGGGGCTGTTTGCCAAAAGTCCCCTTCTTGTTCAGTTTCACAGGATTGTGGTGGGGAAGGGTGAGGTGTTTTCTAGATGGCCACGTGCCCTACAGGAACACATGTGGCACAGTACAAAATGTGTAATGTGAACATGGTATGGCTTTGGACTTGGGGACTGTGGGGTTTAATTCTATCCTATCCTTTGACATGTGATATGATCTTTGGCCCATTAATCGGCATCTGTTTTCTAGTATAATCTGACAGATGTGATACTGTCCTCTGTCAATCTAATATCACAGAGCTTTATTGTCATTTATTATCCTGGATGAGAAGTATTCACATTTCTTATGTGAGTCCTCAAGAATGATGGCATTTCCTAAGGACAGAGTCCTGAATGTCGTAGTGAAGGAATGATAACAAACCATGTTCTTCTGGGAGACGGGGTTCTGGACAGAACCTGGGATGACATGACACAGGGCAAGTAAATCTCCATTCCTCCATCCACATGCTTGGTGGGATTCTTCCTGTGCACTGTACCCTGAGTGTCCATGAACTGTTTTAGAAAAGGGCAGAGAGATTCAGACCCCAGGCCTAAATTGGGTAAATACACGCACATGTCCACAAAGATTCTAAAGTTACGACTCATCAGATTGGTCTCTCCAACAATACCCTGGAAAGATGTGTTAATGAACCTGTTATTTACTTGAAGAACATTCATTCTGTTGTCCTCAGGAAGAGCCTTTCGTGATGGTGGCTGAGAACATCCTTGGACAGCCCAAGCGCTACAAAGGGTTCTCCATCGATGTCCTGGATGCACTGGCCAAGGCTCTGGGCTTCAAATATGAGATTTACCAGGCCCCTGATGGCAGATACGGTCACCAGCTCCATAACACCTCCTGGAACGGGATGATCGGGGAGCTCATCAGCAAGGTAGGTCCCAAAACCTGCTCCATGGGGAGGGGCACCCTAGTCTGCCTCTGGGGTGATATTTAAATTTGGCCTATTATGCAGTTGGAACCTTGGAACCAGCTCAACAAACCACAGTTACCACTCTGCACACACTAAGGCCCTCTTTTCCTCAACCCCCTCCCTCTCTGCTATACTCATTTCTACTCTTGTATTTTCTCATTCCCTGGCCCTCTGTGTTTTCCTTCTGTGCCCATTGCTCTCATGTCTTTGAAATCTCTAATACAACCCTTCATGAATCCCATCCCCACATTTGAGCTGAAATAGGAACCGAGTTCTCTAGGGGGGTACTGGTGAGTGCCTATTCTCTCCCTCATGACCCACAAGTGGGGTGTGTATGCATGCATGTGTGCATGTGTGTGCATGTGTGTGCATGTGTCTGCATTGCCATGTGCAGGTTCTTCAGCTCCTCATACTAATTTCAAATCATTTCTCTTCCTCCCTTCTATACAACCTGACTCCTCATTGAGACTCATGGCATGAGGCCAACTCACTGTGTCTCCACCCTTGTCCCTGTCACCCCACGACCTCTGGGTCATTTCCTCACAATCATCTATGGTGGTGGCATCTGACTCAAGCTCTCCCTCTCCAGTGCTACTGTTGCCACCAACCGTGACATTTGTGACATGCCTATGGACAACCCTGGGCTCCCAGTGCTTGTACTTCCTCACCTCCAGTGACCTTTGCTTGTGTTCCACTCCAGCACCCACACCCATGCATCTTGTTAACATCATACATGTTGCTGTCACTGTCCCACTGCGTGACTACAACCTGTTGTCCTTCTGACTCTTTCAGGCCTTAGCTCCTAAAACACAGTTTCCTTGCTTTATAAATCTGTAAAGGCAGATGCAAGGCCTATAATCTCTCCAATTTCTCCTAAACTTAAAAAAAAATCTTTATTGTGGTATAATTTATATACTATAAAATTCACCCATTCCATATGTGCAATTCAATGATTTTTAATAAATCTACTGAGTTGCGCAACCATCACCATAATCTAGTTTTGGAGTACTTTCATCACCCCAATGAGATCTCTCATACTCATTTACAGTTAATCCCATTCCCAACCCCAGCCTTAGGCAGCCATTAATCTACTTTCTATCTCTATAAATTTGCTTTTGAGAACATTTAATATAAATGGTGTAATACAATATGTGGTCTTTTGTGTCTGGCTCTTTCCACTTAGCATAAGTATTTGAGATTCATCCTTCTCTATGGTTTCCGTGCCCTTCTGATACTGCATCCTTTCCTGCCTGGTGTGCCCTCCGTGGTTGACCAGACAAACCACCATTCTCTTCATCCCTTGTGATTTTCTATGTTTTTTATTTCTTGTTCCACCCCAACCCTGACTCGATTCTATTATCTACCCTCTGACTCTGACATTCAGATTGCTGCATGCAATTAGAGAAGAAAATCACAAATATGTCCAGATGGATGTATGAACAATCTGTGGCCTCCAGTGTCAGCTGGACCTTCAGGACAGCCCAAGGTCCTTAGCTTATCTGTAGTTGGGTCCCTTGGATATATCCGTTAGAGACTGTTTTAAAAGTTTACCTTTCTCCTCAAGCAATCTTATAATCTTCTGTCCTCAATTAAAATCTAAAAAAAAGATTGTGTTCCTATAATAGGGAAAGAAATGGAGACTCCTGGGCATGAAATTCTACTTCATCTTCCTATCGAATTTGCATCTGCAGACACGGGCCCTCGCCTCCAGTTTCAGAGGGAGGAGAGTTTTTCTTCCTGTTACAGGCCACCCCTCCACCTGTGTCATGAGTTGATTCCCTTGTGCCTCCTCTGGACCTGGCTTCAAAAATTGATTTCCTTCCATCCTATATTGTAAACCTATTCTTCTCTACTAAATCTCTTTCTCAGTCCTTAAACATGCTCCAAACTCTCTGAATCCAAAAAAAAAGAAAGAAAAAATATGTGGATCTTGGGTTTCTGAGAAGCGAGAGCTAGAGATGCAAATGAATGTGACAAGTACAAGAGGAGTGCTCCAATGAAGTCACCTCCAACATTTTTCTCTTTACCCTAGATATGTTGTCGGATTTCACAGTTCAGAACGTTGGTCTATCTGCTCCTCTAGCCCACATACTAAACCTGATAAAATCCTTCTATGTGTGTTTCCCCAATTTGAATACGTGGGTTGGAGCAGTTGCCACAGCTGATCATTCTAAAATAAACCCAGTTCTGGTGATGCCTCCTACTTGGAGGCCCAAGAGCAAAGATGGAAATGATCGCTATAGATTTTAGTGCTCTTGTGGTTGAAGTGGATATTTTAGCCCCATTATTATCTGCCATCATCCATCTAGGGATACAGATCCTAACCTCCACCAGTCTTGGCAGCTTTATCCTCACAGTCTAGTTCCATCTTAAAATGGGTTTTTGTCCATTTTTAAAATTAAGCCCATCTTGGAAAGCAGAAACCTTGGGAGGTACTTTTGAGGACACAGTGCAGGCGCAGCATGCTCAGAGAGTCCCTTCACAACACGGCTTTACTATATGAAGAATCAACCCATGTGTCTGCAGGCCGTAAGTTAGAGGAGGTGGAAGATCAAAAGAAGTAGACAACCCCTTTTTTCTTGGATGTTACTCTCTGGCATAGAGTTTGCATATAAAACAATCAGGGACTGATACATTAATAAGATTCAAGGTAGTTGTAAAGCTCAAAGTATTTTAGAAAAGAGACATCAGTGTGAGCTAATGGAGTTTGGAGAGGCTTAATGGAAAAATGTAGTGTCCCTGTGGCCTTGAAATATAGAAAGGATGCACATAAGCCTGAAGAAGGGACTTGTCAGTGTGTGTGGTGGGGGTGGGGTAGAGGGAAACACCAGCAAAAGAAAGAAGATAGCTAGAGTTTGCTAGGGGGACAATAAGAAAGTGAAGAAAAACTGCAATTCATACAGGAATGGAGATGCTTTATAGACTCTTTTCACTCGGAGAGGTTTCCAGGAATTTTTAGGGTTTGGGAGAGAAATTTGTAAGGTGAAGGAGGTAATAACAGACAACTTAGTGTTGGATTTTCCTTACAATATTCAAGGTCACAGAGTGTCAATGCTCGACTCCTCTGAATAGAAGAACTCAAAGGGCAGAGGGCAGACCTTGCAGTTAGCTTGACCCAGGGCAGAACCCAGCAGTTAGCTGAGGGCTGCCGTCTGATGAGATGGTTTTGCCTTTCAGAGAGCAGACTTGGCCATCTCCGCCATCACCATCACCCCGGAGAGGGAGAGCGTTGTGGACTTTAGCAAGCGGTACATGGACTATTCGGTGGGGATCCTAATCAAGAAGCCCGAGGAGAAAATCAGCATCTTCTCTCTTTTTGCTCCTTTCGATTTTGCTGTCTGGGCCTGCATTGCTGCCGCCATCCCTGTGGTTGGTGTGCTGATATTTGTGTTGAACCGGATACAGGCTGTGAGGGCTCAGAGTGCTGCCCAGCCCCGACCCTCCACTTCTGCCACCTTGCACAGTGCCATCTGGATCGTCTACGGAGCCTTTGTACAGCAAGGTACCTTCCTGGTTTCTTGATGTTGGAATAGCCCCAGGGGCCTGGAAGAACTTTTCCACTGGCAGAGTTCTTACGTGCATTTCGCCAAAGTCCTTTTAAATGCAATTTTATTTAATCTCTAGGACAGTACTAATATCAGACTGCACCCCATTTCTCTGAGTAATATCAGATAGAAATTAAATGAAATGACAAG
Organism: Tapirus indicus; assembly: GCA_031878705.1. Lineage (NCBI taxonomy): Eukaryota > Metazoa > Chordata > Mammalia > Perissodactyla > Tapiridae > Tapirus > Tapirus indicus. Next base: position 83,204,304 of record CM062921.1, read on the forward strand.
AAGGAACTCAATGTCAAATCCTGATTCTTCACTTTAGATAAAATTAACTTTGGAATTCTGCTTTGCACTTTCCTCCCCTCCCACATTAGATAAATTGTTATGCACATGGGGTTGTCAAATGAAACTGTATCTTGCTTAAATCTGAAGTCTTAATGGGAAAAAAAAAATGATGGTTGTTTTGCAATTATCTATGCGGTACTCCAGCCATTCTTGAGATACAAGTCTCCTATCTCTGAGAAGTCTGAATAACGCTTGAGGAGATAAGGATTGTGCAGTTTTGACTGGAAACAACAAATTGCAAAGTTCCTAATGTGAGTCTTGGCTCTGTTTGCACCTGGCAAAACATGTGTCACTTTTTTGTGAGGTTCTATAAGAATAGTCAGTGAGAAGCTTTCTTCCGATCCCACCTAAGGGACCAAGGATAAATAATTGGCCTCAAAGAAGCAGCTTCTGACTGAAAGTCACATGCAATAATTTCTGAAAATCCTAGGCAAAAAAGTCATCTAGTGAAGGCTGAATATTAATAAAAGTGTGGTACATCCCATTTCTGAGATTTAAAAGAAAGCCAAGGAACCCTCTGGTTAGGAGGTCATTCTATATTTACAGAATTCCTGAGACTGCTCTGTGTGAATTTGAAATTGGAAAGGGACCTTACATCAGGTTGCAGCCCTGGAAGGTCTCAACATAGAGAGGTAGAATCTTCTAACCGGCAGATTTTGATATTCAGAACTCTATTGTTGGCATGTTGACAAACATCACATCACTAAAAGGCCAATCTTCGCTTTTCTATATTTTGTGGTCCTCCATTTCTTTCCAAGATTGGTGGTCTTAGAATTCTTTCCCAGAATTGTCACAGTCCCTCATAACTGGCTGGTAGTCACTTTTCTGCTCCTCAGCCCATCACCAGTGGTGGCTCCCTATGCCCAGCTGCAGGGCGGAGCATTTCCATGGGGATGGACGTGAGAGCAGAAGCCCAGGGCCAATCCATTTTGCTTGCCTCCCACAGGTGGTGAGTCCTCGGTGAACTCCGTGGCCATGCGCATCGTGATGGGCAGCTGGTGGCTCTTCACCCTCATCGTGTGTTCCTCCTACACGGCCAATCTTGCTGCCTTCCTCACAGTGTCCAGGATGGACAACCCCATAAGGTAAGATCCATTCCTCCTTCCAGATCTGGGACCATTCAGCTCTCAGAGGCTGTAAAGAGAGGATGGCAAACCTGTCCGGGCAGGACAGGACTTAGATCCCGGATCTGCAATTTGATGATCGTAGTCTTGAACGCATGAAGAACTTTACCCCTGTTGTATTTTATTTCATGCACAATTAAATAAATGTATAGATTCATTCATAATATTTCTCTGAATATTTAAATGTTGCTTAGAAGACTAACAAATCAAATCATTAAAAATTAACAAATTAAATTTCTTCAGACATTTAAACATTGATTACAGTTAATCCAAATTTTCTAAAAATTTAATTAAAATTAATTAAAACCACAGGTCTAATATATTTAAGTCTTCAAACACTTTAAAATTATTTTTAAAAACATGTCAATTATCACAGTGATTAGAAAACTTATTTCACTATTTATAAAATTAAGTTATTAAAACCAAGGACTTAAAATGTTTCTTCATTTTACCAAAATGTTAAAAATATGGCATAAAAGAATTGGTTCAACAGAGTGGAATATCTTGGAAATTCCTTTGTCGTCAGATTCCCACATGCTGAGTAAATTGCAGAAGATTTTAGACACAGTGACCGTGTGTTAGGTATGTGGTGGCTGAAGTGACCAGGGGGGCAGATCTCTTCTGCTCTTCCCTGGGGGCCACACTGGCTTCAATATCACCCCTCGCTTGATCCCTGATTGTGATTTTTTATGTCCCTGCCTTCAGTAATTCCTCCTTTACTTCATCACACTTACATCATATTGATTCTTTTGATCCATAGTGCTAATCAAGTCATCCATAGTCACCCAACTTCTATAGCTCCCAAATGCCTATTTAAAAGAGTTCAGACTCCTCTGCTAGGATTCAAAATTCAGTATGATATTATGTAGGTTTTTTTTTAGTTGACATTTTTATTGAGATAATTATAGATTCTCATGCAGTTGTAAGAAATAATGCAGAGGTCTCATAATATCCTTTAACCAGTTTCCCCCAATGGTAACATTTTGCAAAACTATGGTATCATATTATCACAACCAGGGTATTCACATTAATACAATTGACTGATTCTATTCAGATTTCTCCTCCTGTACTCATGTCTGTGTGTGTGTGTGCATTTGGTTCTATACTGTCTTATCACATGTATAGATTTGTGTATCCCCACAAGAGTAGAGATACTAAATAATTTTATCCCTACAAGGATCCTTTGTGTTGTCCTTTTATAATCACACCCACTTCCTTCACACTTCTTCCTCTCCAGTCCTGTTCTTAACCTCTGGAAACCACTAGTGTGTTCTCCATTTCTAAAATTTTGTCATTTCAAATACATTATATAAGGAATCATACATTTTGGGATTGGCTTTTTTATTCAGCATAATTCTCTGGAGATTCATCCAGGTTGTTGTGTGTGTTAATAATGTGTGTTAATAACGTTAATAATGCGTAATAATACTTCAGTGCTTTTTGTGTCTCAGTAGTATTTGACGTACCACGGTTTGTTTAATGATTCACCTGTTGCCGGACATCTGGGTTGTTTCCAGTTTTAGGTGGTTATGAATAAAGCCTGTATGAACATTTATAAGTAGGTTTTTATGTAAATATAAATTTTCATTTATATGTGATATATATCCAAGAGTGCAATTGCTGGCTCATGTGGTAATTGCATGTTGAGTTTTATAAGAAACTATCAAACTGTTATCCAGAGTGACTACCATTTTACATCACTCCTAGTGATGTAGGAATGATCCAGTTTCTTTGCATCTTTGCCAGCATTTAGTGTTGTCACTATTTTTATTTTACCATTCTGATGGGCATGGAGTGATATCTCATTGTGATTTTAATTTGCATTTCCCTAATGACTCATTACGTTGCACATCTTTTCGTGTGCTTATTGCTGTTAGTATATCCTCTTTGGTGAGATATCTCTTTATGTGAATTGCTCATTTTCGATGGATTGTTTGATTATTACTGTTGAGTTTTGCAAGTTTGTTATATATTTTAGATATTAGTTCTTTGCCAGATATGTGGTTTGCAAATATTTCCCCCACTCTATAGTTTGTCTTTTTAACCTCTTAACAAGGTCTTTCACAGAGAAAAGGTTTTAATTCTTATGAAGTCCAGTTTATAAATTTGTTCTTTTGTGGATCATGCTTCTGGTGTCAAGTCCAGCTCTTTGCCTAGCCCTAGACTCTGAATATAATCTCCTATATTTTCTTGCTATAAATTCTGTAGTTTTACATTTTACACTTCAGTTCACAATCATTTTTCAGTTAATTTTTGTGTAAGGTGTGAGGTTTAGGTTGAGTTCTATTTTTTTTTGGTCTATGGATGTCAAATTACTCTAGCACCATTTATTAAAACATCTATTCTTCCTTCATTGAATCGCTTTTGTAATTTGTTAGAAATCACTTGGACATTTTTGTGTGGCTCTATTTCTGAGTTCTCTATTCAGTTCCATTGATCTTTGTCCCTTTGCCAATACATACTGTCTTGATTACTGTAGCTATAGAGTAAGTCTTAATATTGGACAGAGTGATTCCTCCCATTTTATTCTTCTTTCTTAAGATTTTTTAAACTACTCTAGGGCCTGCACCTTTCCATATAAATTTTAGAATAAGCTTGTGTATGTCTATAAAAAACTTTTCTGTGGTTTTGATAGGAATTGCATTAATTATAGTTGTGATTGTATTAAACAAATAGATCATAACTTGCTGAGAATATTTATCATGAATAGGTATTGGATATTGTCAAATGCTTCTTTTGCATTAGTTGACATGATTATATGCTTTCTCTTCTTTAGCTTGTTAATATTATAGATTACATTGGTTGTTTTTCAAATGTTGTACACCTGGAATGAATCTCACTTGGCCATAGTCTATGATTCTTTTTATATATTGTTGGATTCTCTTTGCTGATATTCTGGTTGAGGATTTTCACATCTAAATTCATGAAAAATATTGATTTGTACTTTTATTTCTTGTGCTGTCTTTCTCTGGTTTTGATATCAGGGTAACATTGGCCTCATAATATGATTTAGGAAGTCTTCCCTCTTCTTCTATTTTCTGGAAGAGATTATGAGAAATTGGTGTTAATTCATCTTTAAATGTCAGGTATAATTCTCCAGGGAAACCATCTAGGCCTAGAGATTTCGTGTTTTTGGAGCTTTTAAATTATGCATTAATTTTTTCATAGCTATAGGACAATTCATATTGTCTATTTGGTCTTCAACACTAGCTGGTTTATAGTGTGGTTCATGTTTTCGACTTCCTTGCTGGTCTTCTGTCTAGTTGTTTTATTAATTATTGAAAGTGAGATATTGAAGTCTCCAACTTTTTTTGTAGAGCTGTCTATTTCTCCCTTCAATCAATTTGCTTCATATATTTTGGGGGCTCTAATGTTAGGTGTATATATGTTTATAATTGTGATTGTTATATATTCTCAGTAAATGACCCTTTTATCGTTATATAATGTCCTTCTTTGTCTCTCATAAAAATTTTTGTCTTAAAGTCTACTTTGTCTGATATTAGGATAACCACACCAGTTCTCTTTTGGTTATTGTTGGCACACAATATTTTTTTCATACTTTTACTTTCAGTCTATTTGTCTTTGAATCTAAAGTGAGTTGCTTTTACATAGCATACAGTGGATTATGGTTTTTAACCCATTCTACCAATATGTTTTAATTGGAGAGTTTAATCCATTTTTATTTATTATAATTAGTGATAAGGAGGAACTCACTTCTGCCATTTTGCTATTTGTTTTCTACGTCTTACCTCTTTTTTTTCCTCATTTCCTCTATTATTGCCTTTTTGTGTGTGTTAGGTAGATATATTTTGCATACCATTTCAATTCCCTTGTTGTTTCTTTTACTATATATTTTTTAAGTTATATTCTTAGTGGTTGCCCTAGGCATTACAATTAGCATCTTAATTTATAGCAATTTAGTTTGGATTAATGCTAACTTTATTTTAATGGTATATGAAAACTTTGCTCCACTTTATTTTAATAGTATATAAAAACTTTGCTCCTTTATCACTCTGTTCCACTCCACCCCTGCCCTAACAACTCCTTCTTGAAGCTGTCTGATCTCTTCCTTTTTACGAGGTAATTAAATTTTTTTTCCAATTTATTCAATGGATAGTCTTCTATATTTAGTTTTTAAATTATTTTTTCTTGTTTTTTACTTATTGAATAAACTTCACAATTTGTTTAAAAATAATTTTAGATATTAGAATGTATTATTAAAATATTTTTATTTTTTAATTTTTAAAATTGTGGTAAAATATACATAACAGAAATTTTATCATTTTAATCATTTTTAAACATGCACTTGTGTCATTAAGTATATTTACATTGTTTTGCAAACATCACCACCATCCATCTCTAGAATACTTCATCTTGCAAAACTGAAAGTCTATACAATACTCCCCACCCCCTCTTCTCCAGACCCTGGAAACCACCATTCTATTTTCTGTCTCTATGAATTTGACTACTCTAGGTACCTCATATAAGTGAAATAATATGGTTTTTGTCCCCGTATGGCTGACTTATTTCACTTAGCATGTCTTCAAGTTTCATCCATGTTGTAGCATGTGTCAGAATTTCCTTCCTATGTGAGGCTGAATAATGTTTTGTTGTATGTATATACTACATTTTGTTTATTCATTCATCTGTTGAGGAACACTTGGGTTGCTTCCATCATTTGGCTATTATTTAATAATGCTGTTATAAACATGCGTGTACAAATATCTATTCAAGTCCCTGCTTTCAGTACTTTTGGGTATACACTTAGGAGTGGAATTGCTGAATTATATGGTAATTCTATGTTTAATTTTTCTGAGGAACTACCTTACCATATTCCACAGCAGCTGCACCATTTTACATTCCCACCACCAATGCACAAGGATTCCAGTTTCTCCACATCCTTGCCAACACTTGTTTTCCCTTTTGTTTTTGTTTTCATAATAGTTATCCTAATGGGTATGAAGAGGTATCTCATTTTGGTTTTGATTTGCATTTCCCTAATGATTAATGATTTTGAGCATCTTTTCATGTGTTTATTGGCCATTTGTATTCTTCTTTAGAGAAATGTTTATGCAAGTCCTTTGCCCATTTTAAATTGGGTTGGTTTTTTTTTTTTGTTACTGAATTGTAGGAGTTTGTTAATATATTCTGGATATTAATTTCTTATCAGATATATTGTTTGCAAATACTTTCTCCCATTCCATGGGTTGCCTTTTAATTCCGTTGATAGCATCCTTGGATGCAGAAAAGTTTTAATTTTGATGAAGTCCAAATTTTATTGTTGTTGTTGCCTTTGCTTTTCTTGTCATATCTAAGAAATCATTGCCAAATCCAATGTCATGAAACTTTTCCCATATGTTTTCTTCTAAGAGTATTATAGTTTTAGGTCTTATATTTAGGTCTTTGATCCATTTTGAGTTAATTTTTTACACGATGTAAGGTAAGGGTCCTACTTCATTCTTTTGCATGAAGATATCTGGTTTTCCCAACACTATTTGTTGAAAAGAGTGTCCTTTCCTCGTTGAATAGTCTTGACACCCTTGTTGAAAATCATTTGACCATTATGGGATAGTGTTTCTGGGCTCTCTATTCTATTCCATTGGTCTGTATGTCTGTCTTCATGCCAGCACCACATTGTTTTGATTATTGTGGCTCTGCAGTACATTTTTAATTCAGGAAGTTTGAGATCTCCACATTTGTTCTTTTTCAGGATTGTTTTGGCTATTTGGGGTCCCTTGAGATTCCATATGAGTTTTAGAATGGATTTTTCTGTTTCTTCAAAAGACATCATTGGAATTTTGATAGAGATCGCATTGAATTTGTAGGTTGTTTTAGGTAGTAGTGATGTCTTAGCAATATTGTCTTCCAATCCATGAACACAGGATGTCTTTCCATTTATTTGTGTCTTTAATTTCTTTCAGAAACATTTTTTTTTTCAGTTTTCAGTGTACATGTCTTTTGCCATATTGGTTAAATTTATTCTTAGGTATTTTATTCTTTTTGATATGATTGTAATTGGAACTGGAATTGCTTTTGTAATTTCCCTTTCAGATTGTTATTGTTAATATATAGAAATGCAACTAATTTTTCTGCATTGGTTTTGTATCCTACAACTTTGTTTAATTCATTTATTAGTTCTAATGTGTGTGTGTGCACGTGCATGTGCATGTGTCTAATTTTAAGGTTCTCTACAGATAAAGTTATGTTGTCTGACAACACAGATACTTTTACTTTTTCCTTTCCAACTTGTGTATCTTTTATTTCTTTTTGTTGCCTATTGTCTGACTATGACTTCCAGTACTGTTTAATAAAAGTGGTGAAAGTGGACATTCTTTTCTTGTTCCTGATCTTAAAGGAAAGGCTTTCAGTCTTTCACCATTGAGTATGATGTTAGCTTTGGGTTTCTCATATATGGCCTTTATTACATTAAGGTAATTTTCTTTTCTTCCTAGCATGCTGAATGTTTTTATCACAAAGGGGTGTTGAATTTTGTCAAATGCTTTACCTGCTTTGAGATGATAATGTGTTTTTTTTCTTCATTCTGTTAATGTAGTACGCTACATTGATGAATTTTTGTATGTTGAACCATTCTTGCATTCCAGGAATAAATCCCGCTTGGTCATGGTGCATAATCCTTTTAATATCTTGTTGAATTCAGTTTTCTAGTATTTTGTTGAGGAGTTTTGCAGCAATGTTCCTCAGGAATATTGGTCTGCACTTTTCTTGTAGTGTCTTTTTTTGGGCTTTGGTATCAGGGTAATGCTGGCCTCATAGAATGAGTTAGGAAGTGTTCCCTCCTCTTGAATCTTTTTGGTAAGAGTTTGAGGAGGATTGGTATTCATTCTTTTTTAAATGTTTGGCAGAGTTCCCCAGGGAAACTCTCTGGTCTTGGACTTTTCTTTGTTAGGAAGTTTTTAATTACTAAGTCAATCTCCTTACTAGTTATAGGTCTATTTAGGTTTTCTATTTCTTGAAGATTCAGTCTTAGTATGTTGTGTGTTTCTAGGAATTTATCCATTTCATTTAGGTTATCCAATTTTTGGCATACAATTGACAGGTATTATAATATAAATATATTTGATTTTACTTTTGTCATGTCTATTTATGCATTCTAAATTGTTTTCGTGATGTTTAACATTCTATCACTGTTATTCTTATTGTGGTTCCCTACTACCACCACTGGAAGTTAAGCATCCTCGTTTAACCCCCAGTCATTTCCTGTAGGCTTATATATACCCGCACTACTATCTCGCTTTCAGAAGCAAGAGTAAAACCGTATATTCATCTCTCTCCCTATGTAAGATGATGCTAGAATACCTTTTTTTCCTCCTTTCCTTCCATGTACTCAACCATTTTTTGTTGATAGAATATGAGATTTTACACTTAGTTTACTATGATTCTTTCTTTTCTTCTTTTTTTAAAAAAATATTTTGTTTTTCCTCTAAGATATATATTTGGCATTTGAATTCTTTTGTTTTATCCCATCCATATTTATAGTCATTATTTGGACTGAATTCTCTGTTCCAGTGGTTTCAATTTTGTTGAATGTCTCTTTATTCTATGACTTAACCATTGTTTCTTTCTTTATTTTAATGTTTTTTTTTCAGCTAGAGTAGCTCTTTGAGCGATATATCCAGCAAGAGTGGCATATTTTTTGACACAGCACATCTGAGAATCTTTTTCTGTTGCATTTACACATGAATTAAAACTTATCTAGGTATAACATTCTTGTGTCACAACTCTTCCCCTTAATAGTCTATAGAATTTGCTCCATTGCCTGAATCCATAGAATTTACTCTATTGCTCTTCCTGTATGTAATGCTATAGAGAAGCCTGAGAATACCCTGTTCACCACCTTTTTTCCCCTTCTCTTTCCTTTCCTCTCTTCCTTTCTCACTCTTTCCTCTACTCTTCCCTTTTGTTCTCAGTCTCCATCTCCTCCCTCCTCTCCTTCCTCTTCCCTTTCTCTTTTCCTCTTCCTCCTCTCTCCCTCCTGTTCTTCTTCTTGTCCTTCTTCTTCCTCCCTCTACTTTAATCCTTCTTCCTCTTTCTCCATCCCATTCCTCTCTTTGTCACTTTCCTTGTCTTCACCTCCTCCCTCTCTTTGTCACCTTCCTCTTCGCTTTCTCTTCCTTCTCCTCACCTTCTTCCTTCTCCCCTCTCTCCTCCCCACTGTTCCTCCTTCTTCCTTCTCCTCCATGTCTTCCTTGTCCTCATTTTCTACTTTGTCCTTATCTCTCCTCTCATCTTCCTCCTCCTCTCTCGTTCTCTTCCACTTCTCCCTCCTTCTGATCCTTTTTCTCCTTCTTTTTCTATCTTCCCCTTCTTATTTTCCTTTTCCTCTTCCACCTCTCCTGCTTTCTTCTTTGTAATTAACCTTAATAATTGCTTTGAATTTGAAAACTTCTGTCAATATTTAATAGGTTGACCTATATGTCATTATGACTAGAATTATGTGAGTCCTTTATACATGCAAAAAGAAACTTGTACTTTAGCTCAATAATTTTTTCACCTATTACATCTTTCCTATTTATCCTTGTCTTGTTTCCAGGATTATTAATTTCTCATATGTTGGCACTACAAATACTCCATATCTGTTATACTCTTTTGATTAATTTTAATTCAACATCCTTTTCCTTTCCATTCTAGGAGAGTTCTTCAGTTTGTCTTCCACATTTCTAATTAGATTTTCTCCAGTGTTCATATGCTTTTCAACAATGTTAATAACTATATAAATTCTACTTGTATGTTTTTATTTCTCCTTCATTCTTTCTTCTTCCCACTCTGTTGGTACCTTTTTTTATTTCTCAGTCACTCTTCATGGATTTCATTTTAAATTTTTGTTATGAACAGTCCTTACTATAGTGAATTATACCTACAGAAAAACAAATATTTTTAAAATTTTACTTTATTTTCTTTAGCATATATTTTTTGAACAATATGTTTTTAGTATCTTAATGCAATATAATATAAATGTATTTATATATTATTTCTTTCATGCTGAATTCTTTCTTTATGCCTCCATGTTGTTGTTTTGATATTTATAGTTTGCTCTTCCTAGATTCTGGAGAACCCTTTCCATAGACAAATAGGTAAAGTCTCCTTGGATCTCCTAATAGTACACCTGGCTGCAGGTAGAATCATCCTCTCAGATCTTAACCTGGGCTTGCAAGTGTAGGTGGAGACTGTGATATAAATTCCTATTACCAGTCCTGTGCCTAGGTGGAAAACTTTCCCTTTTGAATTTTTGCCTTGTGATAAAGTTTCTGTTCCTAGAATTCTGATTGATTCAGCCCCTACAACAGTAAGGAAAGCCACAGTGTATCTTTTTTAACCCCCTTTCTGGCATTACTATTCTCTGTATCAGAGACAAATGACAGTAAACTGAGGTTTTTGCTCGCTGTACCCTGCAGAGCCCAGAGGAATCCGGGGGCCTTCCACTGTTGCTACTTTGAATTGTTTGCCTATGTGGATATAAAAAGAAATCCACTGAGATGATGCACTTTCATAGCAAAATGAATTTGAGGCTCCTATTACTGTCTCCCACTAATTGCTCCCATCTCCCCCAGATATTTGGTAAGTTGGTAGCATCCTTCCCTAGGTTCCTGATACATGATTCGGTATAGTTTAAAAAAATTACCTAGTAATTTTAGTAGGTTTCTGGAAGGCTGAATGATGAATGCCTGTCCTCTCTTTATCAGCATATCTTTCTTATTAATCCAAATGATCTTCAACCTATACATTTCAAGCTAATATAAAACCATTCAATAATGATTGCATTCCCCATTATAAATGTTCATAGTTACTATCCATGTAAATGTCCTAGTCTTTGAAACCTATAAATTTCTTTAAAACACATAGAGAAGGCTGGTATCCAAGAGAGACTGGAATTTGCTAGAGAATATGAGATATACTTAGCAATTACCTTAAGCAATTTTTAGCTTTTTCTTTTGGAGTGGGTATGAGGTACCTTCAGGGAGGAGGGCTTATCTCACTTGTAGTTCACTAAAGACATCTCAAAATGTTGTGATTACTTTCATCTCCATTACAGTTACAAATAGATGTTCACCTGTTATCATGATGAAAGCAGAGTCATCTGAAAAAGGTGGCAATGGCAGGTGGTTTGGCGCTGCGGGCATCAATGCCTTGTATGTAGGAAATGCTTTGGTTGAACATCCTAGGTGAGTAGCACCCTGCGTTCAGGGGGATCACATGACCTAGAGGCTCATGTTGGAAGGCTGAAGCACAGTGGCACAACTAAGAGAGATAACAGAGTGTAGTTGTAATGAGCATAGACATTGAAGCTTGATTGCCAGGGTTCAAATCTTCTTTCTCTCACTTACCAGCTGTGTGATCTTGGGCAAGTTATCTAATCTCTCTGTACTTCACTTTTCTCTTCTATGCATAGGGGTAAGAATAGTATCTATCTCATAGGGCTATTGGATGAGATTAACCAACATATGTTAGAGTTTAGAACATTATCTGGCACATAGAAAGGACCATATAAGTCTAGATACTATTGTTGTTGTTGATTAGGACCTTGGTAGTCAAAGGAATAGCTCTGAGGTTTGGAGTCCTGGACTGAGGAAAAAACAGCTTAACTGAGAGATGTGGGAGAGAAGATGATAGTCTAGGAAGTAGACAACTCTGTTTTGGTATTGTCACCAGGTGGCTGGATGACATTAGTCACTTGACCTTTCTGATTCTTACTTTCTAATCTGTAAAATGGGGAGGTTGGTGTAAATGGTCTAGTCATGAGATTTAAGATGTTTGTTTCTCTGTTTATTGAATTTGGAAATTTCAAATTTATAGATTAAAATGAGCAAATGCTTCCTACAGATAAATTCTTGTGCTAAGATAGAGAAAGAGAAGCAATCCACAATGAGAGCTTTGTCTTGTGCCCACACATCTACACAATTTCAGAGGGGAAAATAAAAAGACTGAACTCACCAGCAGTCTAATTTATCTCAAAGCAGTTTTTGTTCCAATCATTCCTTTACCAATCAAGGTAAAGAAATAACCTTTAGTAACACAAAACTTGCTGTAAGCATTTGATTTTAAATGTTGTATCATTATTTGCAGTCTTATGATAAACTGAAAATCTAGATGACCTTGGGTTTGGTGATGGCTTATTAGATACAAGACCAAAAGCATAATCACTGAAAGAAAAAATTGATGTTGGATTTCATTAAAATTAAAAACTTCTGTGACAAAGACACTGTTAAAAGAATGAGAAGACAAGTCCCAAGTTAGGAGAAAAGCTTTGCAAAATACATATCTACTAAAGGATTAATATCTAAAATATACAAAGAACTCTCAAAATTGAACAATAAGAAAGCAATCCATTTTAAAAATGAGCAAAAGATCTAAACAGACATGTCACCAGAGAAAATATACATATTGCAAACAACCATTTGAAAGATGTTTAATATCATATGTCATTAGGGACTTGAAAAATAAAACAACAATGAATACCACTACACACCTATTAGAATGGCCACAGTGCAAAACACCGACACCACCAAATGCTGGTGAGGATGTGGAGCAACAGGAACTCTCATTGCTGGTGGGAATTCAAAATGACAAAGCCACTTTAGAAGAAAGTCAACAGTTTCTTACAAAACTAAACATATTCTTACCATATGATCCAGCAGTCACACTCTTTGGTATTTACCCAAATGAACTGAAAACACATATTCACACAAAAACCTGCACATGAATTTTTATAGCAGCTTTGCTTATAATTGCCAAAATGTGGAAGCAACCAAGATGTTCTTAAAGAGGTGAATGGATAAACCAGGGTACATCCAGACAACGGAATATTACTCAGTGCTAAAAAGAAATAAACTATCGAGCCATGAAAAGACATGGAGGAACCTTAAATACATATTGACAGATGAAAGTTTTATGATAGATAAATAAATGAGTTTATATATTTAAATATATTCCTAAATTATTTATGTAAATTTGTATATGTATATATAGAGAGGAGGGGGATATATATGGGTTTTACTAAGACCTATGTCAGTTTTAAAATATGTTTGTGGTAATAAAATGGGGGAAAATATGAACTGGGCAGGGCTAGTTATCAATCAGGCCAAATAAAGCCAACTTACCAACTTTTTGTTTTATTGATCATGCTATTGGTGTTGTATCTAAGAAGTCACAGCTAAACCTGAGGTGGATCGATTGCTCTTTGCAGACTGAACTTAAAGGCTGTTTATGCATAGATCATTGTCAATTTGGATATGAGGATTCTATTTTTTAAATTAACATATGGATAAAGACATTGAACAGGAATTATGAACAGCTGGATATGACCTGAATTTACCTCACCAGCTTGTTTTTTTGGCAGCATAGTATTTTAAAGGTGAATGACTTTGGTGGTGCCAGCGCTCTTCAGGTTGCCTCTGGTCCTATCACCCTCTGTTTGATTACTCAGCCTGCTGGCTTCACACTCTCGTACCCACCTTCCACCATCAAGTCGCCCAGGTTGGTCGCCTGTGACGCAGAAGACCCAAATGACTCTGTGCCAGTTAGAGAGACCTAGACATCCTTGCTGTTCAAAGTGTGGCACACACCAGCACTACTGGCATAAATTAGAACTTCAGTCCTCATCTCAGATCTTCTAGATCAAAATTTGTATTTAACTAGGTCTCCAACTGATTTTTATTCACATTAAAGTTTGGAAAACACTGCCTTGATTAGAAAAAATGATCTATAAAATTGTCGTAGCCTGAAGCAATTGGCTGCATCTAACAAGTGTGTTTTAACAGAGCTATGCATCAGTTCCTGCCTTTGGGGCACCGCAAGCCGGTGTGTAGCTCTGTTAAAATGCATTTGTTAGATGCAGCCGTTAATATGGTGCATATTAATGGTACTGATGAAAAAGAATGTGGACTTTCTCTACATGCCATGATGGAATAACAGGTGTCTGACTACACCTCCCATCATTAACAACTATAAAACTGGAAAAAAATATGCTGTCTACAAGCATTTTAAACATAAAGGCACAGGTGGATTGAGAGGGAAGGGAAAAGATATACCATGTGAGCAGTAAGCATAAGAAAGCTGGTGAGGCTATCTCAATATCAGACAAAGTAGACTTTATGCTACAGAGTATTACAAGGGGTAAAGAGGGATATTACATGATGATACAAGGAACAATTTCACCAGAAAGACAATTCTAAATACGTATGCATCTAATAATGAAGCATCAAAGTTTATGAGGTAAAATTTGACAAATCTCATGGAAGAAATAGAAAAATCTAAAACAGTCTAAATTTTAACTTTATTCTCTTAGAAATTGACATAACAATTAAACAAAAGACCGGTAAGGCTAAGATCTAAACAACACTATCAACCAACTTGACATAATTGATGTTTATAGAACACTACACCCAACAATTGTAGAATACACATTCTTTACATGTATGCATGGAGCAGCCACCAAGGCAGATCATTCATTGGGCCACAGAGTTAAATCTCAATAAATTTCAAAAGAGTAAAATCTTACAAAGTATGTTCTGTCACTGTATTTAAGTTAAATTAGAAATCAATAAAAATAAACAATCTAGAAAATCCCCAGTGGATTTTAAATGTCATAATTCTAAACCTGTGGGTCAGAGAAAAAAAAAATCACAAAAGAAATTTAAAAAATATTTCTAAGTGATAATAAAAACACAACATATCAAAATTTGTGGAATCAGCTAAAATAGTCCTCAAAAGAAAGTTTATAGCTTCATGCCAATATAAGAAACAAAAAAATGCTTAAATTCAAGATTCTTAGTTTCCCCCTTAAAATGATAGAAAAATAAGAACAGGCTAAACTCAAAGTTTTAAAGAGAGAATTAGAATATGTATCATAACATAGAAAATTAGCAAAGTCAAAAGTTGGTTGTTTGATAAGTTTAATAAAGTTGATAAACCCCAAGCAAGTCTAATCAAGAAAAATAAGTGAGAGAAAACTGAAATTATCAGTATCCGGAATGAAAGTAGGGATTCCATTATAGATCTTTTAGACATTAAAGGATAATAAGACAATATTATGAGCAACTTTATGCCAATAAATTCAACAACTTAGATGAAATGGATAAATTTATTTAAAAACACAAGTTATAAAAACTGATTTAAAAAGAGAGAAAATCTGAATATCTATACCTCTATTAAAGATATTAGATTTGTAAGCCTCACCACAAATGAAATTCCAGGCCCAGATGGCTCCACTGGTGAGTTCTCTCCAACACTCAGAGAAATAGCACTAATTGTAAACTCTTTCAGAAAACAGAGGAGGAGAAAATATTTTTTAATTCATTTAGTGAAACTGGCAAAACTCTGATACTAAAAGCTGGAAAAGATATTACAAGAAGAGAAAATTTCTGGCCAATGTCCTCCATGAACTGAAATGCAAACATCCTCAACATAATAGAAGCAGATTGAATCCAGCAATATATAAAAAGGATAATACATCATAGTCAAGTCACGTTTTATTCTGGGATATAAGCTTGTTTCAATATTTGAGAACCAATCAATGTGATTCACAACGTTAACAAAATAAAGGACAAAAATCACACGATCATCTCAGTTGATACAGAAAACAGGCACAAACAGAGAACTGACTACTAACAGTACACCTACTGATGACATCTTGACTGCTTTTCCCCCAACATTATATTGCGGGTCCTTGCCTCACCAGCAAGCAATAAAAGAAATAAAAGGTGTACAGACTTGAAAGGGAGAAGTAACGTTGTCTTTATTTTCTGATGACATGATGGTCTTTGTAGAAAATCCTAACAATCTTTTAATAAAATTAAATCTAATAAATAAATCTTCATAGGTTGCAGGAAACAAAGTCACTATACAAAAATCAGTTGTATTTTCACATACTAACAACCAACAACTGGAAAACAAAATTTAAAAAAAAAACAGTTACAATATCATCAAAAGCATAAAATTCTTAGGAATACATTTTTAAAAGACGTGTAAGAATTATACCCTTAGTGGAAAATATCACCAAGAGAAATTAAAGATCTAAATAAATGGAGAGATAGCCAATATTCATGGATTGGAATACTTAATATTGTTGAGATGGCAAATCTTCCTAACTGAAGTATAAATTCAATGCAATCCCCATCAAAATCCTAGCAGACTTTTAAAAAAAATTGAACTGGAAAAAGTTATTCTGGAAAAATTATATATAAATGCAAAGGATTTAAAATGGGGAAAAGGATTTTGAAAAAGAAGACAAAGTTGGAAGACAAGCACTACTTGATTTCAAGACTTTCCACAGAACTGTAGGGGCATTCTGTGTGCCCTCCCTGTCTAACTTTATCTAATCTTATTAACTTAATGCTCTTGCTTCGCTGGCTTCTCTACGTTCCTCAAAGATCACAGGTAGTTTCCTGCTCTGTGGCTTCACTCAAGCTAGTCTGTATTTCTGGAACTCTTCTCTGCTCTTTACCTAGCCAGTTCTGACTCATCCTTCAAGTCTCTGCTCAGATTTCACCTCACAGCGGCCTTCCTGAGTATACCTCCATTTAAATCACCCTTTTCTATCTTTCTCTCCATAGACTCCAG
Organism: Tapirus indicus; assembly: GCA_031878705.1. Lineage (NCBI taxonomy): Eukaryota > Metazoa > Chordata > Mammalia > Perissodactyla > Tapiridae > Tapirus > Tapirus indicus. The sequence continues at coordinate 83,221,064 of CM062921.1, forward strand.
TACTTTTCTTTCTTAGCAATTATCACATTGTGTAGCTATGTATTTGTGTGTTTACTTTTTGTTTAATGTGCATCCGTCCTTCTAGATAATAAACCCCATGGATCTGGGGACTGAGTTTGTTTGTCCCCCACTGTATACCAATGCTTAGTATGATGCCTGACGCAGCTCAGCTGCCATAACAAAATACCATATACTGGGTGGCTTGAACAACAGGAATTTATTTCTCACAGTTCTAGGGGCTAGAAAGTCTCAGATCTAGGTGCCAGCAGATTGGGCTTCTGGTGAGAGCCCTCTTCCTGGCTTGCAGATGGTCACCTTCTCTCTGCTGAGTCCTCACACAGCAGAGAGAGAGAGAAAGCTCTGGTCTCTCTTCTTCTTATTATTAGCTCACTAATCCCATCATGGGGGCCCCACCCTTATGATCTCTTCTAGACCTAATTACCTCCTGGGGCCCCACCTCCAAATACCATCACACTGGGGGTAAGGGCTTCAGCATGTGAATTTAGGGAGACACAGCCATTCAGTGTGTATACCAATATGTACGTTAAGTGGATGAATTAATTGTTAAAGGCAGATTTGTTCTTTTTGGTCCATGTATAAAGAATTAGGAATTTTGGACAGGACAATTCAAGATATAGAGTTTAGCTCAGGAAAAAAAAAATCCTTTCTTGGTGTCAGACCTGTCTGAAGTTGAGTGAACTCCCTTGGGAGGTGATGAATTGCATGTCCCTAGAAATGTATCTGCAATAGCTGGAGATTGTGAATGTCACTGCTAAACTCTGAAGTCATGTGTTCTGTGTCCCTGTTCTTTGGAGTACGGTCCATTTATAGCTCTTTATGCAAGGAAGAAGTTGGGTTTTTTTTTTTTTTTTCTTTTCTCTATTTGTTTTTATCTTGAGGGCAAATGCTTATGCTGGGTATACACATCGGTCTCCTGCTGGGCAAAGTGTTGGCAGGACGTCTTTTCCTAAAGATGAAGTTGGAGATTTTCCACATCTTTTGATTTTTCATCCGTTTTATTCCTCTATTCCTCCTGTATTCATGGATCCATTAGAATCACATGAAACGCAGTTTGCAGTCTGTGTACTGTTTCACATTTGAACCACGAGATTTGTGAACTGAAAAGCTCCAGATTTTAGAGCTGTGATAAGTCATCCATATGCACAAACTGGCTGTAGAATTTGGATTCATGCTCAGGCTTGTGGATGTACAATGTATTAGCAAAAATTAGGTAACTCAAGAAAGCTGGGTTCATAAGGGACAAGCATATTGTGCAACTCCTGTGATGGGGTGCACGCCCCCTTCTCTCCTGTCACATCTAGAACTACAGCATCTGTCTGTGATAGAAACAACAAAGGCATGGAGTCCAGCCCTTGGAAACAGATGCCGTGTTCCTAAGGATGTGTAGAGACAGGGCTTCCGCAGGCTTCCTCTGTAGACTGTGTTCAAGAAGATGACCCTCCTCTATGGTTACCCTAAAGTGGCGTGCCCAAGGTGCTGGAAGACCTCAAACTGGTATTTCTCCCACCTCCTATTTAAAAAAAAAATAGAATATTTTCTTGAATGGTTTTAGGTTTACAGGAAAGTTGAGTGGAAAGTATAGAGATCCCATATACTCCCCCCACCAAATTTCCCTGATTAATAACATTTGGCATGAGTGTGGTACATTTGATGAGCTGACATTGATATATTATTATTAACTAAAGGTCATAGTTTACTTAGGGCTCATTCATTGTGTTGTACATTACAGATTTTCATAAATGTATAATGACATGTATCCCCCATTACAGAAGCATACACAATAGTTTCACTGTACTAAAAATTCCCTGTGCCCCACCTATTCATCGCACCCTCTCTCTCCTCAAATATTAATTTTAACTAAGCAGAAACTGGGATCATTCTAAATACCTACCTGTTCCATACTTTCCAGAGCTATTCTGTCAATAGATTAAATCCATTCTACCTCCCAAATCTCTCTAATATATGTCATTTCTGTATTCTGTCTGCCGTATCCAGGTCCCGATGACCACTTAGTTTATTAACAGCAGCCTTCTGACGTTCTTTTTTTCTCTCCTCTTCTCACTCCTTCAAACCTTTCCCCATGTTGCCAGCAGAAACATCTTTGTGAAATAAATTCTGATCAAGTCAGTCCCTTGCTTTTAAATTTCCGGAGGTCCCACACACTTTTCAGGTTAAAATTCAGCTTCCTTTGCACAGCTTGGCCACCTTTCCAGCTTTAACTTTGTAACTATGTATATGTTCTGTTCTGCCTCAAATTGCTAAGCCTTGGTGGGCATCTAGATATACTTCCTGTACTTAGCTAGTTTAAGAGTTGAATTATTGAAGATGCAGTTTTGTTTTTTTTATCTTGTATGGTTCTCTTTCCCTTATTATTTTCTATGACAGCTTCTATATAGAACCTCTTAAACAGAATTTAACTGTTTATTTGTTCTCTTTGTGTTTCTATCATCGGACTTATTAAACTGAGTTATTACTGTTCATTTATAAGTTATCTCCTTCATGAGACCATGAGCTCTTTGAGGGTAGAAACTGTGTCACATTCATATTAGAATTCTCCATGGTAAGCAAAGGGCTGGGCAGTTGCCTAGAACTTAGTAGGGGTTGGGTAAATGCATGAATGAATGGACAAAAAACTTAACACACTCAGAAACCTAGAGTAGGAAAATAAATAATAACAAAAATGAGCATTGAAGGCTGGAGGGGGAAAGGGATGGACATAGAGAGAAAGTAGCATAAATGGGGCTCCCGTGAAACCAGGGAGAAGAATGTGTGATGCTGGGAATGAGCTCCTCGTTGTGCTTATACAGTGTGTTGTGGACCATTTGGGTGCCAGAGAGGCTATCTCAAGAACTACCAAAAGGGATACAGTGACAACTTGAAGTGAGACCACCCAGTGTGCAATGGGACCCTGACTCCAGTATCCTCTGAAGTGGAAACAAGGTAGTTTGAGTTGGTCATTGCCCTTGGTGTTCAGTGACTGTGGAACCATGTGTCTGCCAGCCAACCCAGGTGTTCTTGCTGTTAGGCTAACAAGCCCAGGTCAACCATCTTGGAAAACAGCCAGGATATTTATCACAAATTTATGGCCATGTGGAGCTGTTCTCATTTTCATTATTATGGAAAGGAAATAATTTGTTGATAAGGCAAGTAATGGGAAGTTTGGGAGAAAGAGAAACTGTCTTATTAAGATTTATTGTAATAGACACAAAGTAGAAGGAAGAGCTAGGCATAACTTGGCAGTTGTCTCAGGCTACAGGAAATTTCAGAGGGAAAGGTCTTTAAATAATGAAATGGTAGTGGTCTAATCACAAATGATCCCAGTGAGGAAGGGACAGCACGCGATTCCCAGGGACTCTCCCATGGGGGCAGATTGGCTAAAAGGCAAGTACAGAAGTTGGGAGGTAGTCCACAGGGTAATAAAACAAAACAGAGGCATCCACTTGAAAACGTTTGCAGGTAGGGCCAAGTTACAGAATTAGCTTCAACTGGGGAAAAAGTGTTGAAGGAAACAAATACAAAGTTTGGGCAGAATTAATTTCTAAACTCTAGTTTTGATTTAAAAAATGTCACAAGGAAAGAGAAGTTCAGTGATTGAGAAATACTGGGTGGTATTAATGGATGGTAAAGTAGAGTGGAATCATGGCTGCAATATAAAAATCACTGGATTAGAACATTATGCTAGTATAGTGGCTTACTGTCTGTGGGATTTTAGATGGTCACTTCATGGATCCAAGCTTTTGCTTTCTCTACTCCAAAATAGACACAATCCAACTAGTTCAATGGTGTGTTATGCCAGTTAATGAAATTCAGTTTCATAATATCCAGCATGGTGTTGGCACTCAGTTGGTCCTCAATAAATAAATCAATCCATTTTTCCCTTGATGCCTTTTAAAATCTTGCTTCCGGATTCTGATTGATAACAATCCCAAGACACTGGAAACTTGCAGGTATATATGTCAGTGCACTGCTTATAATATTTGAAAATGGAAATGGTGTCAGATTATTGATGATGGTTAAATATCTGACGTTTTGAAAAACAGTTGAATTTTTGATTTGATATGTCAGTGAATTTGATGTGCAACCATGGCAAATTTATAAATGATTTATTGAAAGGAGATTTGTGAATACTTAGAAAGGAAAAAGTGATCCCCAGGAGGTAGAACTAGTTCTCCAAGAACAAATTGTATTGGGTTAGGATAACCTCTTTCAATTTGATTTTGATAGGCTTTTTAGACTGGCAAGTTAGAATTACTCTATACACATAGTTTATCTTGATTTTAGCATTATTTCGTGGTCTTACATAGTAATCTTGGTTCAACTTAGCAGATGGTTGTCTGGTTGAGTGGCATAAAGTTCTGACCTTGAAACCATTGTGTTCAACAATCATCAAAGATTTACTTAAGACAGCAAAGACATACTAATCAATTTCAGAGATGATATAAAATTTAAAGGACATATATGTTGTATACAAGTTTTATTATTTAAAAAATACATACTCATTAAAGACAACCGCAAAAATCGAAGTACAAAAGTACAATACTGCTTATTTCAATATACACTTATTTTATTGCAGATTTAATTCATGGACAGTTCTAATATCTATGGTTTATTAAGTCTTTCTCCTTAAGATAATTTTGATAAGTTGGGTTTGGCTCCTCCTGATGGGGTTTTCTTTTCTTTGAAAATCATTTTATATACAATTTTTTAATATTTAGGTTCTTATTGTCAATTTAACTCTTGATTGGTGGAAGTGTGTTTTCAATAGGTGTTTCAACACAGAATATAGGCATTTTCTTTTCTAAACTCCCTTTCTGCAGATGTGTTTCATTTCTGGTTCTTTATATATGAAGGATAACTGGTTGGATCCAAGTTTATATTCTATACCACTTAGGACTCTACAGGACGTGAATGACCAACTTTATTTTTCTTCCTTTGAATCTGTCCCCCTCCCATTAACCTTGAATTCCTGCCAGATATTTTTGACAGATTTTTGTTAGTATGTGTGCAAGTAGCATATGTTTCTTTTCATTAGATTTCCTTCGAATGTGGGGAAACATTTCAATTTTATGCTCCTATATTTTGTTGTTTTTTTGTATCTGAGGGTGTTTTTCTTCAATTATAACTTTGGTTATTACTTCTACTACAGCTGTTTACATGTATCTTAGCAACTCCTGTATTCTCACGGTGGTGCTCTGGTCTCTAGCCTCTGTAACTATTTTCATTTTTCTTCCATTTCTTTGTTCTTTTACTCTGGATTCCGAGGCGACTTTTGAAGTGTGTTCTTCATACGATTTATTTTGTTTTCTTTAATGTCAATGTGGATTTTATTTGAGTAATTACAATCTTTCCCCTGCAATTCTTCATTTTATTAACCATTTTCCTTTACTCTCATCCTGATGTCTTTTCACTTCCAGCTGTTTTCTTCTCAGGCTTTCTGTACCAGTTCCAAAAATGTTTATAAAGAAATGGCATATTTGCTATTTTACAAAGTTGCAATTTTTGCGTGATTGTGTGGCATTTTATCCTTTTTATGGTTATTTTATTAGGAAGTTGGGAGAATAGTGTGTGCTAGACAGAAACCATTTTGAACAAAGTCTGGGATGACTAATCTCTTGACTGATAGAATCATGACTCTAAATGATATCAACAAGGTGGAGCAAAGTGCTGGAACCAACAAGATGGATAAATGTAATCTGACAGGTTGCCTAAAAATAACAGCCACTTAAGTATAGGATAGGATAGGGGACGCCTGACTTGGTATATTTCCAGGCTTACACATTCAGCTCACTGCTCAGCTCTCTCCTGCCCTTCCCAGGCGATCTCCTCCATGCTGAAGGCTTCAATTACCACCAAGTGCTGAGGAGGTGACATCTGTGGCCCTGGTCTGGGCCAGACACCTAAACTCAACTTGTTCAACACTGAGCTCATTAGCTCGACCCCTAAACCATTCACCAACATTATTCATTAGTTGAAGAGCATCACCATCCACCTGGCCACACAGTCATCCTTGACGCTGCCTGTCTCCATTTCCCACCGGAAATCATCTGCCACCTGTAGATTCAGTCAGCCTCATATTTATTTCTCAAAATCTTCCTTTCTTCACTGTACTTTTGGAGCAGGTGCTCACACACCTGGACGACTTCCTTGTGCTTTTGGATGGGTTTAAATCCATCTTTTCTTTCATCCAATACCTTCTCAGTATTTCTTTAAAAGACAAATTTGGTCATGTTATTTCCCAGCGCTACCCCACTCCAAGAAAAAGTCTGGTAATGAGTCTCTGTTAGAAGAAGTGTAAGCTCTTTCAGAAAGCACAGAAGGTAATCACATTACAACCCCCCACCTGCCTTTGCAGCCCCACCCTTCTCCATTCCTTCTCACACACATTTTAATCACAAGTTTCTGTGCTTTCTTCTTTCTGTGCTTTTGCATTTTTTTCCCCTTCTTGGGACACTTTAGTCTCCTCATATTCCTGGAAAACTCGTAATTTTCTGTTAGAGAATCTATTCAAGTGCTCCATCCTCTGTGAATCCCTCTGTGATCCAGACTCTGAACATTCCATTTTTCTGTGCCTTCCCAGCACTTTGCACAGACCAGTATTAATGGCCAACTCCCTCTATTGAAATTGTGTCATTCCTATGCTATCTTCCCTACACTTTTAAATAGTCATTTCACTGTCTCGAGCCAGTCATTTTCAGGTTAGTTTCCCCCACACCCCCACACCCTCAGTCCTTCAGTTCTTTGTGATACTCTACTATTCCTCCAGGTCTGGCTAAAGCCTACTCTTCTTTGAATTGTTCTTGAACTTTTCCAGTTTGGTTGGCATTCCCTTCCTTAAAGTTCCTTGTCACATACTGTCTGTTTCCAGCATGTTGCACTTCATTCTCATTGCCTTATTAGTCTTAAAATAGTAATAGTTGTATTTTTTAATAAATAGTTTTTATTTTTACCACAAAAATTCAAATACAAAAAATAACAATCACCAAAATTTTACCCCTCACCCCAAAATAATCAATATTTTCATTTGGAGAAAATCATTTTAGGTGTCCGGCTCTGCGTATCTGTGGGTGGATATAGACAGGTATTCTAGGAAAAATGGGATTGTATGATCAAATCTATACTTTGAGGAAAAGTGAATGTATGATAAACTGAAGGTATTACTGAAATTTGATAGATATTTCTTTATCACAGGAAATATTAGTTCCTAAATCATCCTTCTGTAGTTATAAAATCACACATAGAAACGTGAAGAAATTCGTGTACGTTATCATCACCAGCTTCAAGTATTTGAGTCTCTGCTATGGAAGAAAAGGGAATTACCATACACAGATATCCTCTCATTTCTCTAAGCATTGCTTTCCATTTTTGCTAGTTATTATATTTATATTGTAAAAAAACTGTGACATCTGCATTCCTTTTCTGTAACCGTAATAACCCAGAATTGCTAAATATTAGTTCTATAAATAAATGAACTCAAAGCTTGCTCAATCCTTTTATTTTTATTACAGTTCACATCTCATTTGTTATCTTGCGTTTTATACAAAACATTTAAATTGTGAAAAAAATTTTAAATAATATAACAAACACTTATGCCTCACCTCCCACATGTAATCAATTTGCTTCAAATTATGTTTTTGAAATAAAATTTTATAGATACAGTTGAACACACATTTCAACCTATCCCTAGTTTCATTTTGTTTTTCTATTTTACCCAGAGGCATTTACTGACATGAATTCAGTGTGTCAAGTTCACACACATGCACACATATATATATACATATATAATATATATGTTTTGTGGATATACGTATATACACAAAATTTCACTGTATATGATATGCATCTGTAAATAAAATATAGGATTATTTTTAATATATTTATCTCTTTTTAATATCTTAGCATATCTATTTATATCTTTAATATCAATATAATATTTTTAATATCATCAAATGTATATACATAGTATTGTACTGTATGTAATCTACATTCAGTAGAAAATCTGTTGTTCTTTACAATCAATATTTTATACTTATAGGTTTAGTCCATTTATTTAGGTACCATAAAGTGGGATATGTTTTAACTATACAACCGTATGTATTTACCTATCTCCATACCAACATTTGCATTGTTTCCAGTATTATGCCAGTATGGACAGCACTGCCTTGCGCATTTTTGTGTATGTCTTGTAAACACATGGGTGTGTTTCTTGAAATACATACCTTGAAATAGAATTACTGGCTCATGGGTAAAAGGCCTGTTTAATTTTACTAGATATTGCCAAATTGCTCTCTAATGTAGTTTTGCAAATTTATATTCTCAATAGCTGTGTGAGAGAGTACCCGTTGTTTATCAACGTTGTGAATATTTGATGGTTTCACACTTTTCACTTCTGAAAATCTGATGGGTATGGCATGATGTTTTTGACTATATTAATTTGCAGTTTCCTGATTATAAGAGAGACTAAGCATTTTTCATAAGTTTATTTCTGCTTGGCCTTGTTCTTCTGCACATTTCCTATTCATATTTTGTTGCTTTTGTTCAATTGGGTTATTTGGTGTATCTTATCAATCTTACATTATCTATTACATTAATGCAAATGTTTTCTTCCTGTCTGTGGCTTGTGTTTTATTTTCTTTACAGTGTCTTTTATTGTGAAAAAGACTTGAATATTAATATAGTCAACTTTATCAGTTATTCCCTTTAGGATTTGTTCTATTTTTGTGTTATTTAAAAATACCATTCCTAACTCCAGGTCATGTAATTTGTTGTAAAAATGGTACAGTATTGACTTTTCACATATAGGTTTTATACATATCTTGAATTTATTTTAGAGAATATCATTTAACCCATATGAATAAATTATTTTTACAGCAACATTTATTGAAGAGTCTGTGCTTTCCCCTGTGATTCTTTTAAATAAACATTTTATTTTAGAATAGTTAATGTTTACAGAAAAGTTGCAAAATAGTACAGAGCATTCCTGTACACCTCTCACCCAGTTTCCCTTGTTGTTAACATCTTACATTACGATGGTACATTGTCACAACTAAAATCCTACATTGGTATATTACTATTAACTAAGCGCTACAGCTTCTTGAATTTCACCAGTTTTCCCCAGTGCCCTTCTCCTGTTCCAGGATTCCATCTAGGACACCACACTACATTTAGTTATCATAGCTCCTTAGTCTCCTCTGGTCTGTGACTGTTTTTCAGACTTTCCTAGTTTTTCATGACCTTGGCAGTTTTGAAGAGTGATGGTCAGAAATTTTGTAGAATGTTCCTCAGTTTGGGTTTGCCTGATTTTTTTTGTGGATTTTTGAGAGGAAGACCATAAAGAAGAAATGCCCTTTTTATCACATCGTATCAGTTTACATTCTATGGATGTTACTTATCACCGGTGATGGTAGCCTCGTTCACCAAGGTCGTGTTTGCCAGGTTTCTCCAATGTGCAGTGACTTTTTTTCTTTCCATGCTCTGCCCTTTAGAAGCAAGTCATTAAGCACAGCCCACACTTGGGGTTGAGGGGATATTAAGTTCTACTTCCTGGAGGAGGGAGTATCTACCTGTTATTTGGAATTCTTCTCTAAGGGAAATTTATCCCTTCTCTCCCCATTTGTTTATTTATTCAGTCATTAATTTATATTAGTATTGACTCATGAATATTTTATTCTTCAAATTATAATCCAGTACTCCTTATTTATTTTGTTGCTCAAATTATTTCAGCTTTGGCCAATGGGAGATCTTTTGGGTTGGCTCCTGTGTCTCTTTAGCACATCCCCATTCTTTTGATTTTTTTTAGCAGTCTCTTGCTTTCTGACACTGTGAGATGCTCCACAATCATCTTGTACATTTATTCCCTGCTCCAGTCCTAGAATCAGCCATTTCTCCAAGGAGCCTGGTTCTTTTTGTTTAAGAATCATATTAGAATCTAAGATGTGGGTGTGCTTATTGCTACTGAGGTATCACTGCTTCTAGATCCTCTCACGGGTTAGAGCTAGGAACTGTTTGCATGTAGACTAACCTGTTTATGTGTGATTGTTTCTTTATCTGTTCATCTGTATCTTTACTGAGCTGAACATGAATTCGTGCTGTTGTCTCCAACTCTAATCTGGTACCACATGTTTCATTCTGGTTTCCTCCATTTGCTTCTCTGTCATGTCCCTCTCTCCAACAGTCAGAAACCTGGATCCCACTCTCCACCATCCATTTACTTATGTGTTTAACCCCAGTGTGTACGTGCACCTGTTTCAGAACTATTAACCCATACTCCCCTGAGAGACAAATTTACCAACTCGAACACAGCTTTTATGGACACTTCCTTTTGTCTTTAGCCTTACATTTTCCAGTAAAACACCATTTCCCAAAGTTACTTAGGTTAGCTTACTCTTCGCCAAGACTTGCAGAGGTTTTGTTATATATTTGTGTTACAATTAGATTCCTGTGTCACAATTTATTTTCTATCCTTGGTTCTCCCCAAATTCTGGTCCATTTTTAAAACTTTGTATGCATTAAAGTTCACTTTTTGTGCTGTAAAATTCTATGGATTTTGACAAGCACCGCTGGTTCCCAATGCCTTTTCTATCATATAAACAGGCTTTGTATGTCCCTGAGACACCCTCTGGGCTGTCTTTTATCTTCCGGTGATGTCCCTATGAACTATCACACTTTCGTAATTACCACCCTCATCTTTGTTTTTCTTTGCCAGAACTTCCTTGAAGCATTATTCTTTCATATACATTTTAAATCAGCTTCTTAGATTTCACAGAAACAAAATCATGGTATATTTGTAGATAAATTTTGAGATAATTTTCCCCTTTATGACATGAATCTTTCTATTCTTGAATATAGTATATCTATCTTTCCATTTATTTTTTATTTTATTTCTCTTCAATATTGAATATTTCAATTCACTTAAATGGTAGTCTCCTCATTTATTTAAGTATTCTTTCTCTCAATTTAATTTCTGTTGATAATGTTTTTGCCATAAAGACATGGACACTTTTAGTTAGATTTATTACTTGGCACTTGAAATTTTCATGGCATTTTAAATGGTACCTTATAATATTTAATTTTATTTTGAAAGTTTATGTTGCTAAGTATATAGAAAAACAGTTTATTTTGTACATTGATTTAAAATCTAGTTACTTTTCAGAACAATCTTATTAATGCTGATAATTTAACTATAGAGTCTCTTGGAATTTCTCTGTACATAGTCATCTCAATTGTGAAAACTCAGGATTTTGTTTATTTTTTCCATTCCTTAGAGTTTTATCCCTCTTCCTTTTTAATGCACCAAATAGGACCTCCAGTGTAATGCTAAATAAGAGCAATGTTAGTGGGTGCTATGGACTGAATTGTGTCTCCCCCAAATTCATATGTTGAAGCCCTAACCTCCAATGTGACTGTATCTGGAGATAGGATCTCTAGGAGGTAATTAAGGTGAAATGAGATCATAAGAATGGGGCTCTAATCTGTTAGGATTGTGGCCTTATAAGAAGAGGAAGAGAGATCTCCCTCTCTTTCTTTATCTCTTTGACATGTGAGGAAACAGTGAGAAGGTGGCCGTCTGCAAGCCCAAAGAGAGCTCTCAGCAGAATCTGACCATGCTGTCCCCCTGATCTCAGACTTCCAGCCTCCAGAACTGTGAGAAAATAATTTTCTGTTTTTCAAGCCATCCAGTCTATGGTGTTTTGTTATGGTAGTCCAAGCTGACTAATACAGATGTTAGTGTTGAGAAGTGGGGCGCTACTATGACAAACACCTAAACATGTGGAAGGAGCTTTGGAACTGGGTGATGGATAGAGTCTGGAAGAGTTTTGAGGTGCATGCTAGAAATATGGATGTGAAGGGCAATTCTGGTGAGGTCTCAGATGGAAATAAGGAACAAGTTATTGGAAACTGGAGGAAAGGTAATCTTGCTAAAAAGTGGCAAAGAACTTGGCTGAACTGTTTTAGTGTTTTGTGGAAGGTAAAACTTGCAAGCAAGGAAATTAGATATTTAGCTGAGGAGATTTCTAAGCAAAGTGTTGAAGGAGCAGATTGGTTCCTCCTGACTGATTATAGTAAAATGTGAAAGGAGAGATGGATTGAAGATGGAATTGTTAAGCAAAAAGGAACTAGAACTTGAAGATTTGGAAAATTATTAGCCTATCCATATTGCAAAAAGTGAGAAAGCTTTTTCTGAAGAGAACACTAAGGGTGTGGCTGAACCACCATTTAATAAAGAGGTCACAGATGCAACTCATTGACTTAATCAGCCATCTCAGCAGAAGCCAGGAATGGAATGGGATTTGACCAGCAACGACATTGCCAGTTTGAACTAAAGGGGACAGAGAAAGTGAGATGGGATGAAAGAAGTCAGTTGGGCTTCTTGGATTCTACAGGACCAAACCATAGAGCTTTTTGGCTGTGAATGTATGCTATTCTTCAAAGAAAGGGAAGAATGAGCCGGAATGTGACTCAGAGATCATCTGGGCTGCCACTGCCACCATAGCTCGGTGGCAAGGATATTTCCTCCTTGGTTTCAAAGGGTGAGGCCCGCCTCTCTGGTTTCATTGGGCTAGCCCTGTGTCTCAGAGGTAGGGCCACCCTCTCAGAGAGCCTCATGGGCAGGGCCCTCACAGAAAGAAGGGGAAGGTTGGCCCTGCAGAGCTGCTGGGGTGGCAATCCCATTGGGCCTAAGGGCAGAGTAACCAAAGAGGATGATTCTCCAGCCTTACGACTTAATGGAATTTACCTTGCTAGGTTTTGGACTTGCTTAGGAGCCATCATCCCTTTCTTCCTTCCAGCTTCTCCCTTTAGAATTGGTATGTCTGTCGTATGCCCATCCCATCATTGTATTTTAGAAGCACATAAATGTCTGGTATTATAGGTTCAGAGGAATTTCCCTTCAGATGAATCAGACCTCAAGTCCCACCCATATCTGATTTAGATGAGACTTTGGACTTTAGGTTTTAGAATTGATGTTGAAATGAGTTAAGACTTTTGGGGCTACTGGGATGGAATACATGTATTTGGAATGTGATAAGGACATGAGTTTTGGTAGGCCAGGAATTAAATGCTATGGACTGAATTGTGTCCCCCCAGAACCTGACTGTGATCTCAGACTTCAAGTATCCAGAACTGTGAGAAAATACATTTCTGTTGTTTAAACCACCCAGTCTATGATATTTTGTTACAGCAGCCTGAGCTGAGTAACACAGTGGGCCTATTCATCTTACTTCTTGTCTCAGAGGGAAAGCTTTCAGTATTTTGCCATTTAGAATGATGTCTCCCAGATATCCATTATTAAGAAATCTCTTCATTTCTATGACACTAAGAGTTTTTGTTTTGTTTTGTTTTTCTTAAGATGAACAGATATTACATTTTATTAAATGCTTTTTCTATATCTATGAAGATGATCATAGGTTTTCTTTCTCTGCTTTAATATGTGAATATGGTAAATTACATTGATATTTCTAATGCTAAACCAACTTTGCATTTCTGAAAGAAACTCAATTAGGTTATAATGTTTATCTTTAAACAAATATATTGCTGTATTAATTTTACTGATATTTTGTATAGGATTTTTACAGCTATATTTTTTATTAAGTTTGGCCTGTAATTTTCCATTTTTCTACTCTCTTTGCCAGATTTTGTTATCAAAGCTATGCTAGTTTCAAAAATTGTGTTAGGGGTATATATATTTGTCAAGTTAGTGTGGGCTATATTGTGGTAACAATCAAGTACCAAAATGTCTTACTGCAATACATTCTGGCTTGCATTACAGTCTAGTATAGTCCAGGTGACTCTCCTTGGCATGCAAATGACTAAGAGATCCAGAATCTGTACATATTGTAAGGCTCCCATCTTAAATGTGTGGTTTCTGTGGTTGCCATGGAAGGGGAAAGAGTATAAAGACTCAGGTTTTATGGCCTGGTCTGGAATTTTTATACATAATTTCTGCCCATATGCTGTTAATTTGAATCTAGTCTGATGGCTCCAACCTAACTGCCAGAAAGGCTGCAGAATGTAGTGTTCTATTGTGTCCAGTAAGGGGAAACAGGCTTAATGAGACACTCTTTGTCACAGGGGGAAACTGTCACTGGCAGTCACCTGCAAGAGTTAGTTGAAGAGTGGAAGTATTTAGTTCTTAAATATTTGGTAGAACACTACAGTGAAGCTATCTGAGCAAGAGTTTTCAATGTGGGAAGGTTTCAAAGTGTGAATTTAATTTCTTTAATACTTGTAGGACTATTCAAGTTTTCTATTTTTTTCTCATGTCAGATTTGCCTCGAGATCTTCAATGCAGTTTCAGGCACTTGTTCGTGGACAGTGACCACAGAAAACCGTAGTCCCAAAGATTGTGTGATGATATTCTGCTGCTTCTAATGAGGAAAGGAGGAAACGTATTTGCTTTAGAGTTGCTTTTATGACCTTTGTATGGTCCCAGCACCGTGTCTCAGCTCACCAGTCCTCAGGACATTCCCCATATCAAGTCTTTACTAAGGGCTGTAAAATGATATTATGAAGATTCATTCATATTTTCTTTGTTAAATCAAAACTTTCAAAAATTCCTCTCTCAGCACCAGCCCCGTGGCACAGCGGTTGAGTTCGTGCATTCTGCTTTGGCAGCCTAGGGTTTGCCGGTTCAGATCCTGGGCGCAGAGCTACTCAGCACTCATCAAGCCATGCTGAGGTGGAATCCCACATAGAAGAACTAGAAGGACCTACAACTAGGAAATACAGCTATGTACTGGGACTTTGGGGAGAAAAAAGAAAAAAAAGTGGAAGATTGGCAACAGATGTTAGCTCAGGGCCAAACTTCCTCAAAAAAAAAAAAAAAAAACACACAACAAAGAGATAAACTAAAAAAAAGAAGAATTACCCTCTTAAGGTCTAGAGATCATCTCTCCAACTGGATTTGTATTTTGTCATTGGGAGAGACTTGGAGTTCACCCTATCTACTTTGACATTCACACATCCCTCAAAACATGTCTGTAGAAGGAGAAGATCAGCTTTACTTTTGTCCAGTGAAATTTTGCATGCTTACAACAAGCCTCTAGAACTTTTTGTGAGGTCTCTCTTGTTGAGTGGGTTTTAGGCAGAGATGGAAGGAATATCTGTAGGAATTGCTGTGTATCTGGGAGTCATGGTGAGCTGGGTGTGAGGGCTACTAGCCCAACATTAGCCCAACATGTTGCCATGGGAACCGAGTATCCCTTTGCACTGACTGTGACAAGAAGTTGCTTTACCAGACTGGCTGAGGCAGTCTGAGAAACAACATAGAAATGAATCATGAGGGAGAGTGTAGGACGTACTTCACATCCTTGGAAGTTGAGAAATGACCATACGTGAGAGGCTATCTAGCCATGAGCCATCTTTCCTGGAGAAGGATGTCAGAAGGAAGCTTTTCTTATTCCTTTGAAGAGAATTCTAGGAACAGGCAAGCCTGTGGTTCTTTGCAAGCACCTCCATTCCAAGAGCTTGGCTGCACCACGGACTCACTGACCCAACCCAGTCAAGTCTGTGTTGCTGAGGCCTTGAAGGCAGGCTGGGAGGAGACCTCAGCCTCTGTTAGGAAGGGTGTCTGAAGTCTCAGTCTCCTCTCCACACCCCGACTGGGTGTCACAATTGTTTCTTTTTCCATCTAGCAAAGAAGTCTGTCTGTGTTTACAGGGAGGTGGAGAGAGTGGCAAATGGAATTAACATCTTTTGTGAGCCATGAGCAGTGGTGTGCTGCAGCCAGCTATCACTAGTTCAGTGACATCATGTTGTTAGCTTAAAATTGGCCATGGTATCTATACCATAGAAATCTGTAAACTCTACATTGTAGGGCTTTTTATTTATGTATTTACTAATTAACTAACTTATCTGCTTACTTTTTGAGAGTCTGTTGTTGAACATTCACCCTAGCAACCATAGAACATACAGTCATGCACTGCATAAGAATGTTTTAGGCAACGGTGGGCCACATTTACAACGATGGCCCCATAAGATTAGTATCATATAGCTGAGGTGTGTAGTAGGCTATACCATCTAGGTTTGTGTAAGTACACTCTGTGATGTTTGCACAATGACAAAATTGCCTACTGACACATTTCTCAGACCATATCCCCATCGTTAAGCGATGAATACTGTAATTGCTGCACACCTGCTGTGTCCTGGACTCTCTAGTAGATATCTTATAAACATAATCTCATATTGTTGTCCCAGCTCTCTGGGAGGTGGGTCCCATATTATTCCCATTTCACTGAAGAGGAAACAGATGATCTGGGAAAATAAGAGGCTTGCTCACTGTTACCTGACAGCTCATGCAAACTCTGGTCCTGGGATTCATCCTGTACCCTTCTTATATTGGCTCATTTCCCTTTCCCTACATCCTCGGGACCTTGTTTGGGATCCTTGTGTCTTGCTGCAGAGAAGTCCTGTGTTTCTCAGAGGGCAAATCTGTCTTTCTAGTACTCATCATCCAGCACCTGTTGCTCTCTGTTGACTCCCACCTAAAGAATACTCCAGACCATGATGAAAAAGGGAATGGGATGCTCTCCCCATGTTTGCTAATGAATAAGCTCTGCCAGGGACTTCACTGACAGCGTGCTTTTGAATGAATTGCCTGGGGTACCCTGACATTCATTCAACTCTGGTTGAGCATCAGCTCTGCATAAACACTGTGCTGAGCATGTGTGGGGAGAGTGGGGCACATACTGTCATCCTTGGCAAGGACCCTTCATCAGAGAGATTGCTGTTTGACATGGGAAATAAGAGGGAAACAGAAATACCAGCAGAACAACCCAGAGTGATGTGTCAGATGCGTGGGCCAAAGGCAGTGTGGAGGAAATAATTATTCTCAGCTGAGGTGGCAGGAAAGGCACTGGGCCATGAAGAAGGTGTAAGATTTAGAAAGCGATGGTGAGCAGGGCATTCCGGGTCAAAAGGCAATGCATGCTGGGTAAAAGCAGGGGTAGGAATCCACAGTGTATTCTGGGAAGGCATCAGATTGGAGTGAAAGGGTGAAGAGGTGGAGACTGTCAGACAACGTTCTGAGTCCCTGCCATGGAAATTAATAAAGCTTGTTCAACTTAACTTTTCTGATCCTATTTTTCTTTCTTTTTTTCCAGAAATATGTGAAAATACTAATTTCTGCTTTATGAGGGATGTTGGATTTAAAATAAAGCTAAAGCATTTAAAAGTGTTGAATGCAGTGCTGGACTCTGAGGAGGAGCCCAGAGAACTCATTCAGCCTTCCTTTTCTCTCTTCCTGGGTTAGATTGGGTGGAGAACAGGGCTCAGAGGGGAGCCAAGGGAATAAACTTGGATGTGAGGTTGGGCCAGATCCTTGGACGGAGGGCCTTGCATACAAGATAAAGTATTTCTACACTGAATGGCTAGGTGAATGAGAGTTTCAATCAAGAGTTGGCCATGGTCACAGTGGCACATTTGGGAGAGGTGTTTGTGTGAACAGGCTGGAAAGAGAAGCTGTGACCTCCTGGGCTAGGGAAGGTTGAGGGTATGGTATCTAGGGGGCTTCCCTAGTGAAAGAAGCACCAGTGGAAGAAGATGTGGCAAAGGGTGACTGGCAGGATCTGGGTGCTGGTGGGATGTGGCCTGGAAGGAGGAGGAGGGTGAAAGGGTGTGAAGCTTGGCTTTTCTGGATCTCCCTGCTGCCCAGTTAGTTCCGTTGCCATATTCTGCACCCTCCTCCCACTCCACACACACTTATCCTCATATTTACCCTTCAATATTTCTGGGAGCTCCAGGACCTCCCTGGAATGGCTGGAGGAACAGGTTTGGGCATGCGAAGGAGGAAAAGGTCGGTGATGTAGACCACCATGTGGCCTGATGTGGTCAAGGTTATGGCAGATGTAGTGGAACCCAAGCTGCCCTCCCAGGACCATTAGACACCTTCCGTCACCACCCACATTGACCCACTGCACCTGTCTAGGCCATCACGATCATCACCTGCTCAGCATTCTCATACTGTTCCTTACAGGGAGTGGGGCTGCCTCAGTGGCAGGGACTGGAGGATGTCAATGTCACTGCAGTGACTCTTGAAGGTGGTTTGCCATTGTGTCCTGAAATTGATTTATGGACATTTGCTGCCTTGGTTATATCACTAGATCCTCTTTTAGTTTCTTTTCAGCTAGCTGGATGGCATTTTCTCTGGAAACATTCTTGCCTTATGTACTTCCCCTACCCTTACCAGTAACACATTTTGCCTAGCAGACCAGGGACTCCCTGGCTCTGTATCCCATGTTCTGCATCCTTGTCCTTCTGCCTAGAAGGCCCCACTCTCCTGCTTCTCTAGGGCACTGATTTCAATATCAGTCCTATAAGACTTAGTTCAGTTGTTACCTCCTCCAAGAAGCCTTCCCGGTTTCCTCTAGGATGGGCTGAGGAACAGCTGGAAATATGCCCCTGCTTGTCTGGAAGAAGTGAGAGTTGCTAAACCCAGAGCCTTCAGAGTTTCCTGCCAAGGCATGTGCTCATTATTGTGGAAGTTAATGAATTTCCAATGGAGATACTGTAGACTTGGACAGAAATTTGGGCAGGAATCACATATAGGGTATGGCTGAGGAAGAGGAGGAAGGTTTGTGGTTAGGGAGGTGGGGAGGCGCCCAGGGAGCTGGATTGCCATGGTGTTTCAGGGAGCAGGCATTATGGGGATACAGCAGGAGTTGGGGAGGCAGTTGGTCTGGGGTTGATATCAGAATTCCCTGCGATGTTTGAAACTATGCCCCCTGCCACCACTGAGAACCCCTGCCATGGTAGTTAGGCCTTGTTGCCACCAGGAGGATGTTCTATCTCTAGATGTGATGGGGCATGCCAAGTTAGAAAAAACACTGGATTAGATAACAAATTAAGTCATCAGCATTCTTTGAAAGCCTGTTTTCTCTTATGGCAGGTGTAGATTACCTATAATGATGCACGTTAAGCAGTGTGGAGTTTGGCTGAGTATAGCTCTCTCTCCTTTATCCATTGAGAGAGAAATTTAGTTTCCTGCTAAGGGTGTAATTTAAATTTCAAGGAGTGTAAACCAAAGTTGAAGAAGTGAGGATATATCATCATCGAGAACTTTAATGGTGGGAGGCGGGTGAGAGAAGGCAGTAACTTGTGGAGGTGGTAGTGGCAGAGTTGGAGGTTGGAGGAGTAACTGTCCAGTGAGATTTGGATGTTGTAGTTATTGTTTTCAGATGTGGCAGACCTGATCATGCTTTTAGACTGAGAGTAACCAAAGGTAAGAGAGATAGGCTGATCAAGGGGGAAAAGTCTCTAAGAAGATGAGAGAAAATGACATTAAAGATGAGATTCAAGTGGACAAGGGAACCAAAGAATAGAGGTGCAAAGACCTTTGAGGTGGTGAGAACTCCCCACAGGCTACCAGCTGCAGAAGAAGCCAAGCTTCAAGCCCATTTTGGGTCTTGATCCTTCTAGAAGTTTACTGTTTCCAGTTTATAATTTCTGCTCCTTGGCCTGAGGAAGGACAAAAGGGAAGCCTGGAGCCATAATTGTCTTGGATCATGTTTGAAGGAGGCTGGTGGAGAAGTATATATGAGTGCATTATGTCCAGCCTTTGATCTTTTCCTTTAGGACATCAATAATAAAGCACTTCTCTGCTGAATCATCCCAGTTGAGGTTTTTTCTTGGAGCACATTGGCACCCAGCAGGGCCCTGAGCCTCCTGCCCCACTGAGGCCTCAACAGAAAGTCTCATTAGTGACAATTCCACTTTTGCCAGGACGCCCACCCTAGTCCTTGCCTCAGCTCTGGTTAACTTAAAGTGTGGGTGGGGAGGGCAGAGCGGGGAGGGCTGGTGGTGGAGAAAAGGAATTCCTGGCCTTTGAGTGCAATGTAACTAGAGAATGAGAAACAGCATTCTGCCTGCACAGGTTCTAGTTAAATCCCTTCTGCAGACTCTGGGGTCTGAGGAGACTCCGGCACCATCACCCTCTCGAGCTTCTTGTCTTTTTTGTCTCAAGGTGCAGCTCTATCAACTCACTTCTCTGTAGTCTCACCAGTCTGCAAAAGGCATCATGTCCTTCTTTACTCCATCATTGCTCGTGCTGTTCCTACTCCCTGGAATGTTCTTTGTAGTTTATTTACCCCCAACATTCTACTTTTCATTCACGGCTCAGCTCATAAACACTGCTTCCTAGGGGAGACTCGAGTTCAGACCTAAGACTCCACTCTCTCCAGCAAAGGTCCCATCCAACTAGGATTCCAGAAAACTATTGAGCGTAGAACCGTGGTGAGGTGAAAATCACCTAGACTTTGGTACTTGGCTGATGTAGGTTTGTATCTTCTCAGCTTTGTTTCCTTAGGCTGTGAGATCAAAATATGACTCCCTTCTCCATAAGGCTCTTAAGAAGGTCACTAGAGACCACACGTGAATGCATCTAGCACATGGTAGGTCCTCCATTAGGATTATTGCCTCTTTATTCTTTCCCTCTTCTTAAATCCCCAATTTTTGATGCATCCAGGAACTCACTGACCTCTGATCCCCACTCTCCCCTCCAACACCCAAATCACAAGGGTGGCTAAGGCTACACTCTCTTCCTCCTGCTCGCTGGCCACTTGGTGCTGGGCATGCTGGCCGGGCGGGGACTTTTGGTCTGCCTGGAGCCATCACACATGACCCTGGTCTTAATTAAAACTTACCTGACCTAGTTCCACTTTATCTCTTGTCCTTTTGAACACTTTGGCCCTTGAGATTTTGTTTTAGAAATAGATTCCAGGTTTAACACTAAGATGATCCAGGCTATCTGGGGGTCAGGAAGCCCTGCTCTGTGATTATCGGAGGAGACCTGTCACACAGTTCAAAATCATCAGGATGGCTTAGAATGTGCAGTCCAAACATGTGGGCTGAAGAATTGATTTCTCAGCTTCTCTGCAAACAGCAGCCACTGTGGATCAGGTTTTCTCCTAGCCCTTATTTATTTTATTCCTTCCCCAAACAGAAAAATGATGGTTCTGATAACTCTGCTTGCCATTAACTAATGGAAAACTCAGTGACTAATTGTGCTTGAATCTGGTGAGCAAGTGAAACTAATTGTCCTTGCAGAGCCTGTCTCCTGAGGACTTGAGGGAGAGCAGAAATGCAGGCATGCAAAGAGCCAACCATCTGAAAATATAGAGTTTTATCAATCAAGTCAGACCTCCAGGATTTAATGAGTGCTTACGACGTGCTCAGTTCTGTGTCTCGTGGCTTTCTGTAACTTGGAAGCATGTGCCTTTCCAGCTTCCATCTGCCAGTCTGGGGCTGGGAGAGGCTCATTGGAGTCCGCATCTTCATTATGGTGTGTTTAACCCCCAAATTCCAGGCCTCTTGCTTCTAGTTGGGACCCCTACGAGAAAAGCCTGAACCAAGGATTCTTATGCAAATGGTTTAGAGAGGTGGGGGTGGGAGGGGAGAATCTCCAGAGAAGCAGAATGGGGGAAATAGGGTAAGGCAGGGAAAAATGGCTAAGCAAGGATGTGATATCAGCTAGAAACTGGCTCCAGATTGATCCCCCAAGCATTCTTATGTGCAAGTTGTCCCACAGAGTTGGTCCTACCCTCCGGCAAAGGGACTGGCCTTTTACAGCCTCATGTTATTCAGTTGTTGGCTGTGGGCTGCCCCCTGCAGAGGAGATGGGAGAGGGAAATTTCCAGGGGAGACAGCTCCCCTCCATGGAGGGCATTAGTAGCTAACACTCACAGGAGGGATGGGTACATCCTTGCAAAAAGGGATCTAGGCAGAGCACCAACAGTGTCCACTTCAGGTCTGGCTGACATCCCTTCCAGGAGTGGGGCCTCTGAATATACCCATCTTTGCTGCCATGAAAATCCTCCTGCTCTAGCTGCCCACGGTGGCATTGCACAGCCTTTTTAGTGAAAACCACCTGGGGACAGGCAGGGCAGGAGGCAGAATTTGCTAACTGCCTGTTGACCAAGCCCAGGATTCTGAACCAGAGGCCCGACAGTGGACCTTCAGTTCCCAATCGTGGCTTATCCTTGCAGGTGTCAGCCCTCACAGGTGCCTGGAACACTCACAGTCCCTCCCCATGGTCCCCTGACATGGACCCCAGCCCTGGCCTCTGAATCTGCCTCATAGGTCAAGAGCCAAGCCTGTCCCTCTTGTGCACACCTAAAGCTGACACCTCCAGTTTTGTCTGTGCAGGTTAATGTCATACCAGGCTCTGCAGCATTTTTACACCAGGGGCCCTGCTGGACATTGAAATAACATTATTGCTCTTATCCCTGAAGTTTGAATGCTGACTTAATTGTGCTTAAGATCTCCCTCTGTTTGGGAGAGGTAACGATGAAAAGAGAGGGAGGGGTTCATTCTGCACCACATACACGTTTTAATTAACCTTCTTTGTCCTTCTCTCAGATATCTCCCTTAAGGATCTTGAGTCATAGTCTACAGGACTGATCAGGGAAGCCCTCAAGTGACATGCACAGGATGTCATTCCTCAAAACAGCCTTTCTCCCATCAGTCATGTCAAGCTCCTCCTGCAGGATTTTGCCCCAGGTCGAGTTCTTTATTGTCTCCTAACATGGGAGAAACTGAGGCAGAGCAGGGGAGGTACAGGGGCAGACACTCATGTTCTAGACTATCCATGCAGGGTCAATTGCTAGCCCAAATCCATCTCATCACTCCCTCCTATCCATGTCTCTTATGTGTGTTGTGCCCCAGGGTAGACACTAACATTAGGTTCCTTCTGGACCTCTAATAGTGTGAATAATTTCCGTAAACTTTCCCTGAGATAGATTTCTCTTTTTTCTGGGCAATTTTCCTAAGAGAAAATGACACAAACCAGCAGCATAGAGCCTGATGGACTGTCTCTTATCTCCTCTGAAACAGCTGTAAAGCCATTGATAGAGCACTGAGCATGAACCCAGAAATGATCTCTAAAAAATAATTTTCAGTAAACTCCAATGGAATATATCAACTGTTAAGGCAAAACAATTCTCTACGTTTTTGAGTTCTATGTCCAGGGTTTGTTCTACATATATCTCCTCCTGGAATGAAGAACCTAGTGTGCCTTTGGTTATGATTTGCATTAATAATGAGTGACCGTCCATTAGCATACACTAGGTGTGTCAGTGGCAGGTAATCCATTTGTCTCTGCTATGGATGGATTTATGCGGCACTTTAAAAAAAATCTGCAATGTCAACTCTTAACTTCTCTTGGGCTAACTGGTGTGGCAGAAAGGACAGGTGATAGAGTTCCACAAAATACTAGCTCTGTGATCCTAAACAACCCTTAACTTCTCAGAACCTCCATTTCCTCATGTTTCAAGTGGGGATAGTTAATTGCAGTTGATTTCATAGGATAGTTATATTGATCAGTCAATGTAATCTATGTGCTGATTCCTGGAATATTGCAAATATTCCAGGAATATTGTGAGATAGAATATATAAACTTTTATAATCCATCAGTCTATGAAATAGGAGTTTTATAATTTGTATTTCTTGAGCTTTGAGCTGTGCAGCAGAATATGCTGAAGCTGTTCTCTATTATTTGATTTCTACTTGATACACATTTCCTGGATACCTGGTCTGTGGGAGGCTTTCTGAGGAATATCTAGAACCAAGTGGAGAAAGATGCTGACTTTTTCCTGTATGTAAACACAGGGGGAGAACAGATTAGCCTACAGCTTTGTGACTGTAGCAAGCTTTGTATTGGGCAAGTCAGAGCACATGAGTCAGAGAAGAGACCAGAGAGAAGAACAAGCACACGTATCCAATCTGGAAGGGTGGATGGTAGGGAGCAAACAGGAAATCGCATCAGCTGGGACAGGTCTGGCAAGTAGGACAGGTAGATGTGGGAAAGAGGAGTCAGCAATTTTTGATGTAAGCCGAGTTTTAAAAAAATGGATCTATAAATTAAGAAGAGTGATCTGAGAGGAATTTATAGTGGACTGAAGCAGACAGACACTGGAACAGTGCAGGCCTGTGAGGAGAATACTACAGTACCCGGGTGACAGGGAAAGTCACTGAGTTAAAAGTGAAGCAGCAGAAATGAAAAAAAGGAAGGATTGGCAGTAGGATTCCATTGATTAAATATGACAGGTGTAGAAAAGGAAAGGATTATTAAACAGTCCTAAGACTTTGTGTTTGGGAGATTGAAAGGATGGCAGTGTCCTCAATGGAAATAGAGAAGTCAGGAGGAAGAGCTAGTTTTGAAAGAAGAGGGTTGAGTGATGGATTTCTCCTAGTGGAAAATCCATATTTTGGCATCCTGGAGGTGCTTGTTACAACCCCATCAGAGAAAGAGGGCCTGAGGGATAAGGTGAAGCAGCGAACCATCTATAAGTGGATGGGATGAGGAAGAGGAGATGGAGGAGGTGACAGAGAATTCGCAATTACAGATGAAGAAGGAAAGGTAAAACAAAGCATTTTCAAGATGGAAGTCTAAGGACAAGGCAGTTTCCAGAAGGTGGTCTGTAGGCCTACTGATTCTATAGAGATTCTGAGCAAGATGGGTAGCCCCATTGACTGACGGGTGGGAGCAGAAGGTGAAGATGCATGACCTGAGGGGGATACAGGGGATTCACATGTGCCTTTCATGCTCTCAGCTGTCCTCAGTTTTGTCTTCATAGACCCAAAAGACTATATCTTGACGTTCTTTTGTGCCTGGGTCCCCTTTTAAACTTCTGGTATTGTTTTTGGCCCTTTTTCTGAGGAATCTTCCTTTGTAGTCTCCCTTTCTCGAGGGGCAGGTTTCCTTCAGTTCATTATTCAAGATGGAAATGCAATGGTCTTGAAAAGGGGAAAAAAGTCCTCAATGCTTTGTTTCTATCACAAGTCTTTATGCTGACTCAGCACTTGATGCCCATTTTCGAACTTTCTGGTCTTTGGAATGTCTATCCATCAACTTTTCCAAAAGGGAATTCACAGTAACTCTGTTTTCCTGAGATAGAAAAAGCTGGGCTAAATAAAGTTAAAAGTTTTCTTTTAAAGGACTTCTCAGAGTCTTTCCTATGTTATTATGCATCATAAGTCTCCAAGAAGGAGCCATAGTGCTCAGCATTTTCCAAAGGTATTTTATTAATAAACTCTCTTTTTAAAAAAATATAAAATATTTCTTTCTTAAAAGAAGATGAGAAAGAGAATTCAATAAACTAACTTCATAAAAACATTTTATTATATTTTTAAAGGAAACAAAATCCTTTATTTATGACACAATTTTGTCAGTATCCCTCACTGTAAGCCAAAACACAGCAGAATATGTTCTTGCATGAAAACCAGAAATGAGCCCATTTGGTTAACTTTCACCAAGCTGGGTTCTTTGATTGCTTATGCTTCAGGCTCATACATCGAAAAGTCAACTTTGTTAAAAGATCTTCCACTTTAGTAATATGAGTTACTACATAGAACAAAACTATTATTTTTCTACTTTAGGGTGTAATCATTTGGTATTTAGCTTATTTTTTTCTTTATATATTAGTATTCTCCTCTTTAATTTTCATTCCAGGAACTAGTGATTTGTGAAACCCATTTTAGGAAGCTGAGGGATTCTGGCTTCTACCTTCTTGCTCTGGCCCACGAGGCCCAGAGGGGTGGCTTCCAGTTGTGCAAGATACAGAAAGGGGCTTCTGGACCAGATCTGTGTGGGAGATACGAGCCTGAGGTCCTTCCTTAGGCAGTTTGATCTAAGGATGGGTGAAATCAGGACCCGCAAAGCAGGGCTGAGGTAAGGAAGCCACCTGGGGCAGGTCTGGGAGTCAAACTGGAGATGCAGGAGCGAACCTTGGATAGAAAATGGGTCAGGAGTCAGGTGAAAGGCGTGGAAGTGTGGAGGGGAAGCCAGGGGCTTCAGAAAGTGTGGGCTTTGTTGTATTTGGATGTGTTTTGCTGTTTATTTTCCCTAGCTGACTTGTCCATTTTGGAAATCATTTGCCTTGAATGCCTCTCCTCATGTCCCCTGGAGAAGCTGTTAAGAGTCCTCTCAGATCTCCAGTTCCCTTCTCTGTGAGATAACGCTGACTTCGCAGCAGTGCTATGACTGTGGAAAGAGATGCTGTCTGTAAAGCACTCAGCACAGTGCCTGGCACATAGGAATCCTCAACAAATAGGAGACCCTCCACCATCCTCCACCTCTACCCCCCCTACTGCCCCACCTGGGGTGGACTTAGTGGAGCCAGAGAAGACAATGCCGTGGATTTATGTTGTGGCCATGAATTGTAGCCATTGGCCATGGAAGTCTAGTCAAGCTTGGTTGGGGCCACAAGCTTGTTCAGACCCGGAGTGGGGAATCCTGTGTTATCCTACAGTGGAATCAAGGGGATTCCTAACTTGGATAATGCTCTGCAAACGCCCAACTTTGCCAGTGCAAATCCACAGTGGTTGTCAATGTGTCCTTTGGGTCACTTCTTTTCTCTCTCACCTCCTGAGATTGGAGCCCTTAGACCACACTCCATTGTCAAGACCTGGCTTCTGGACTCAGGAAGGGTCATGATCTGTTGAGAACACACTGACCAATGTGACTCTTTGATGTGCCCCATTGAATGTGAATATTGGTGGCCTCCTTGTCTTACTCCACTGCTGGAAACATGGAATAGAAGTCTACCCTTAAGCAAAGGCAGGTTCTGTAGCAGCCCCTCAGGCACTGTGCACAGTCTACTGAATAGGGACTGAAAGGACTGGTATGTTCACCAGCTGTGTGTCCCTGGACAAGTGACTGTCCTTTCTGGGCCTCATTTTCTTTGTCTATAAAACGAAGGAATTTTACAAGATTTCTAAAATTCCTTCCCACTCCAACAGCTTGTGAGCTTATCAACAACTTAACTTTGACTCTGGTCTTACAAAGTTGTTTCTATAGAGCATCTCAGAAGTGGCTTTCCTTGTCTCAGCACACTGAGAAAAGCAGACATCAGTCTAGGGTCAAGAATAGACAGTTTCTTCCCTCCTCTGCAAAGCTCCACATCAAGAGGACACATCAGCTCACGGACACCCAGTCAGAGGTGGCCACACACACACACACACACACACACACACACACACAGACACATCTTATAGTCATGTGCTCTGTTGCTCACACACAGAAGGGAATCTGATCTCTTTGTGTCTTGCCACCTTTTGCTTCCCTCTCTGATTTTGGCTGAGAAGGGCAGGGCTGGGGCTGTGTTTCCCTGTCTAGGATTCCTCTTGGAGCCTCTTTGTCAGAGTATTTCCGACTCCCGTGTCTGACAGGCTATGGGATTTGTGTGTGTGCCTGATGCCCTCACATGGCTAGTGTGCCCTATATCATAACAACAGCAGTCAAAACACACAGCAGGTTAGCACAAGCTTTTCCTCTAAACACGGGGAGAACTCAGCTGGTGAGATGTGTGTGATCTCTGGAGGGCTGGACTTTGCCTGGGGATCGGGAAACAGTGGGAATGGTGGATGCCCTCCCAGTGAGAGCACTGCCTCAGCCTGAATCGATGAAGAGATGGGGAAGGAGGAGGTGCCACTTCTTGTAGGAGAGGGAAGCCGAATCAGACAGCTGGGCCAGGAGCAGAGTGTTACCAAGCCATGATCAGGGTCTACAGTAATGACATGCTCTGCAATAGGACAGGCTGGACTGACACACTCATTCACTTACTAACTCTTTATTGATTGCCAGGCACAGTGCTTGGTTCTGGGGACACGCTGGAAGAGAAGCCAGACCTGTCGGATGTCTTCGTGGAGCTGAAAGCACAGGAGCATGGTTAGGAGTGCAGACTAGGGAGCCAGATTGCCTGAGCTTACGTCCTGCTTCCTCTTCTGTAGACTAAAAATAATAATAGGCCCTACTATAAGGGTTGTTCTGCAAGTACTCAGAACAGTGCTCTGTATATAATAAGCACTCGAAATAATTTTCTCTTATTTGTCTTTCTTCTTCTTTTTTAAAATGACAGCTTATTAGGGGAGTAAGCAAGCAAGTACTAGACACAGTGTGTGTGTGTGTGTGTGTGCACGCGCGCGCGTGTATGTCTGGCTTTGATCAGAGAAGAAGAGGGTACTACATGTCAGGACGCCTGCCTCTGTAACTTCGGGGTCACAGAAGGATGCTGGGGAGGAGTCTACTCCACTTTTCTGCTATTAATGAGACTCAACTCTTCTCTATCTGTCTGTTTTCTCTGCTTCTGCTTAATTCTCTTCTCCTTACAGCCCAATGAACCTTCTCTGTATTTTCCTGAACTAGGGCAGTGGCATTGTTGGAGGAGGAGGGAGATCTAAGAAGAATTGAGGAGGTCAATTTGATCATGCCTATTGGGATATGAGAGATGACAGAAAGGCTGAAGTGAGGGGGCAGGCTCGAGGGCCTGGGTGGCTGGCGATGCCCATACCTGGCATGAGGTGTCCAGGGGAAGAACAGGCTTGGGTGGGCGCAATGAGGTCCAGTTGAGAGCAGATAACTTTTAGATGCTCATGGATGTCCAGGTGGAGATGCCTGACAAATAACGACGTAAGGGAGCTCAGGATGAGCTGAGGTCACATTCCCTATGGTATCTGAAATCAGGGCACATAGCACAATTGGCTGTTAAAACTGATTTAGTTTGACTACAATGAAATTGACATAAATAGAACAGTGCAAACATGAATGTCTCTAAAGTCATCCATCCTCTTCTCATGCCTTACAAGTTATCCCCATGTGAATCTCATACTTCTTCACCCAAGTTTACCAGAACCTGCCCTCCCTGGGGAGAAAAGTCTCCCTGGCTGGGAAGCCAGAGCCCTGGCATAGCCTCTGCTGGTGGGAGAGGCAGCAGCAGGTGATGGTCTTGTAGAGGGAAGCTCCGACCTCTAATGGCTGTCCCACCAGGAGAACTGTCCCAGGACTGGTCCCCGGGATAAAGCTTGCTCATTCTACTCTCTCCATCTCCTGTTTTATCAGAGCAGTGTTGGGGAGTAGTTTTAGTCAAACATGGTTTTCAATTCTGGCTGAGCCATTGACCAACCATACTGGGCCTCAGTTTCCCCATTTATAAAATGGCACCACTCTATCTCCGTCAGTATATTGTGAAAATAAATTGAGTGCATAATTACTATCCATTAAATTTTAGCTACTCCCCAGGCCATATCAGGGGACATTTACAAAAGTGATGGTCTAGTTCTTTATAAAAGAGGTGAGATATCAGATACTCACTCTTTGTCTGGGTTGGGGAGGCATTTGCCAGAACCAGAGCCGTGACCTCCAGGGATGAGCTGTGTTCACTCCTCCCTGCCCTCCTCAGGGTGGAGTTATGCTGATCTTGCCTGACAACATGCCTCCCTTCCTGAGACAGCCTGGAGATGCATATTTATATATTTCTAGTCATCACCCCAAGAGCTCAGATTTTCCTGTCCTTGGTGTCACTTTAATTAATACACTCCCGTGTGCTGGATGACAAAATTAGGTTGCAGGGGTGGCAGGCATTTATATCACGAAGGGAGAGAAAAAGGTGTTTTGCGCCATTTTCCTTCTTGAGCTCTGTTATTAATCTTTGCAATCAATATTCCTTTATTTTTGGCTTCAGGAGGTGGTGGGGTGGAATCAGTCTGTCAAGCAATTTAAGGCCACATCTGCATAAGTAATAGAGATGGTTTGTTCCTTTCACTCTAGGTGAGAACATGTGTCCCTGGCCAGATGTGGCAGGGCCAGGCTCTGTGATTCTCATGCCAACTTTATGATATGTTTGATTTAGGTAAAGTGCCTCAAACCTGCTGGGACTAAGTTGTTATTAAACACCATCTGCAGTTTTCACTTTAATTAATATCATAAGAATTAGGATCTCATGCTTTAATTACCATGTTAACCCTTTACAATCATGGGAAGAGGAGGGAAAAGTGGCAGTGTGGACCAGGATGGTTCTTTAGAGGCCTCTGGATCTATGTGTTGATGCTTTCCATCCCAAGCCCCAGAGCTTTCAGCACATGCTGGGCTGGTCACTGCCCAGGTGTGACCTGGGGCTGCTGCGGTTTGCTTACGTGGAAAGGAAACTGGAGTGTACGGGCCTGATGGAGAAGGAGTCCACTGAATTATCAGTCAAGCCATTTCCCTGACTCTGTAAGGGAAATTACTTTGACAACACTTATAATAGTAATTATTATTATAATAATTACAATGATGACATCATTGAGTATTGCTTATGGAAGAATTACTATTATTTTACTATATTATACAATATACTATATACCCTGTCTCTATGTATGTATGCATATTTTTATATGTACATTTTATATACATATACACACATATAAATATATATATATTTCCCCCACTGTATTATACAGTACAGTTATTGCTAGGAGTTGCCTAAGTACTTTAAATAAATTTTAACATTTAATTTTTACCACATTGAGCTATTATTGCAGGTAAGGAAACTGAGGCAGAGAACCAGTCCACACAACTGTTATGTAACAGAGCCTGGATTCAAATGTAAGCTTGTTTGGATCAAAGCCAATGCTTAATAAAATATTCATGTTGCAAGTTGAAAGGAAAGTCTCCAAGTTGAGAAAGGACCTATTGTGCCCTCCTGAGTTTCTAATATTGCTGCCACCACCACCTCCAAGGTGCCTGTGGCTGTGGCCTCAAGCTTGGCTCTCAAAGAGGAGACTGAGCTCATCACTTAGGTTCCCCAAGCAAAGCTAAGTTTGCCTGGGACCTTGAAAATGCTTCGTCAGCCCAAGTGGGATGAGAAAAACATGAATACATTCGGACATTACAAGAGATAAAAAACTGAAAACATAGACATGTATGTCTAGCCTCAAAGTAATCCTGTACTTCCAAGGAAAGAACATTTTGGAATCAGACACCACTAGGCAGAGATCTTTGCTCACACCCGCACTGGCTGCAGGACCACAGACAGTCACCTGTCCTGTATGCCTTGGCTTCCTCATGGGAAAATGAGAACTATGAACATAGATTTAGCTTTCTTGGGTTTCACAAGGGTTCGACAGGGTGCCTGACATATAGTAGGTGTTCTTTAAACAGCATGACTCCTCTTGCTGGAGACACTTACATGGGGACTTTCAGACTAACTGCAAAAGGAGGCTGTAATCTTTGACTCCCAGTTAAGAGCTTCCTACTGGGCATCTCGACATCTCTGTGCTTCTGCTCTGCTGCACATCGAGGTCAAGTGATTATTCCATGTGGTGAGGTTCCTCTCAAGGAATGAACTCATGCTGGAGGGGAAACTGTGCCTTCTCCATTCCGGGAAGGCCTGAGTCTCTTCACAGATTAATTGATCCATTTATTCATTCATCCATCAATAGTCATTGAGCAGTTACTATACCCAGATTGGGCTGGGCATTGGTGGGGCAACAGTACTGCAGTAACATCCCCATGTAACTGACATAATGACCATATTGCAAGAGTTGCCCATAACCAGTGGTCATCCTATTCCTTCCTTCCTTCCTTCCTTCCTTCATTCCTTCATTCATACATTCCTACAGCAAAGAGATCATGTGTTCCTATTATGTGCCTGGCATTGTGTAGGCTCTAGAGATAAAAATGTGAATGAGAAGAACGTGATCTCAACCTTCATGGAGTGGCAGTTGACAATTCAGAGGAGCAGACAAACCAGTGACTCATATAGTGCCATGAAACAAGTGCCGTGTTAGGGAAAGTGTCAGGGATTGTCAGAGCACATGTGGAATGGATTAATTTCCTGGGGCGCTGTAACAAAGTACTTCCCATTGGGTGGCTTAAACCACAGAAATTTATGTTCTCACAGTTGTGGAGGCTGGAAGTTCAAGATCAAGGTGTCAGTGGTGTTGGTTCCTTCTGAGGGCTCAGAGGGAGAATCTGTTCCATGTGCCTCTCCTAGCAAAGAGGTTCTGGTGGTTTCCTGGCAATCTTTGGTATTTCTTGGCTTGTAGATGCATTACCCCAACCTCTACCTTAGTTTTCATGCCCCGTATGCATGACTGTCTATGTCCAAATTTACCCCTTTTATAAGGACATCAGTCATATTGGATCAGGGTCCAACTTAACAACCTCATTTAAATTGATTACCTCTGTAAAGACCCTCTTTCCAAATAAGGTCAGGTTCTGAGGCACTGGGGTTTAGGGCTCCAGCGTGTCTATTTTGGGGGGACACAATTCAACCCATAACAGGGGGAATGTCTTAGACTGAATTCTGGAGGTAGTAATATGTAACCCAAGACCTAGAATATGAGGAGGTGGCTATCTCTTTAGGAAGGAGAAGCGTTCCATGTGGCAGATGGGAAGGACTAGAGCTGACAGAAAGCACGGTGGGCTTGGGAAACAGTCTGGCCAGAATATAAAGTGTCGGGGTTGTGGCCGGAGGACTAGGTGGGCACAGGTCCTGCAAGGCCTAGAGAGTCATGTTGGGATTGGTCATGTTCTGAGGGGAATGGGGAGCATGAAGGGTTGTCCAGACTAGCATCATGGTCAGAACCCATCACGGCCTCCCGGCCTCCCACTGAGATTGCTGTCACACAGTGCAGCAGGGAGCTGTGCCTCCCACAATGCAGGGCACAGCTCTGTTCTGGTCAGTTGAGTTTCCCTGTTAGGCCTAACATCAGAATAACTCTGTACAGGGCTCAGTTCAGGCATGGGAGGGAAACAGCCTCTTCATGGGAGTCCTGTCGTTTGTAAAGAGAAGGGAGCCTGTCCCTGGTTGGCATTAGACGTGTGGGGAGGGAAGAGCATTGGGAGAGTGATGAGTAAACACTGTGCATGGCTGCAGAGTGGGGCTCCGTTGGGACGGCCCTGCTCTTCCCACTACTCGACCACTGGGTCCTTTCATGGCCCATGAAGCCTCAGCCTTGCATCCAAGCTCTCTCCTACCTAATGGTCTCCTCATGTCAACCTCCCTCCAGTCCCTTTGCCTTTGTTTTTTCCAGCCTGGCTGGTCAAACCCATGAAGGGTACTTCCAGAAATGCCTTTACAGAGAGCTGTAAGCATCCCCTGTTCATTTACCTGATCTGAGCCTCCAGAATAGAAGAAAAAGAGAGAAAACCGTGGATGAGGCAGTGAGATATGTGGCTTATACCTCATTTATCCACTCAAACAAATCGAAATGCATCGTTTACTGAGTGACTCTTGTGATCTGGGTACAGCCTGGTTCTGGTGCTCCAGGCTCTGAATCTGGGGAGAACAGGAGGCAGCCTCTGTCCTGCCTGGCCAGATACCCTGTGAACATGGCAGGAGGGGGACATTTCAAGGGACACAGTGATCTAAAGGTATGGCATGCACAGGGTATACCATCTTTGAATAGCACAGTCTTTTGAGGGGTCCCACAGAAGGCTCATTTCTCTTGAAGATAGCAGGTAGTTCCTCCTAAAATTCACCACCAACTCTTCCTGCCAAAAGACCCTCTCGCCCCACCACAGAAGGAGTTGGCTTTACTTTGGGTTTGTGTCTGGGTGTTGTGCATGTCCTTCATCCCAAGGCACCATGGGGACAATATTGTGTTGCTGAGAGTCAGGGAGCCCGCAGAGACCTGAGCGTATGCCTTTGAAGGTGATTAATTGGCTCTGCCCTGGCTGGTGTGGTGTGACTTGGAGACAACTCCTGCAGCCCTTGCTTCTGGGGAGGTGGCTGCAAGTGCCCCATGGGGCAAAGCTCCTGGTGTCGGGACAAACGGGATTTGAATTGCTAGAGGCCTGTTCTTTGTGAGGTCCTCCCCATGGTAGCTCTGAGTCCCAATAGACACTACAAAATGAGATTCCAGTTTTCAGAGAAAACAGCCATATTTCAGAGAAAACAGTCCACAGTGCTGCTTTGTCGGAGGAGAGAATGCTAAATAAGATAAGGTTTTTAATTCCAGCCCAGGCCAGAGAATCATGAAATATCACAACAGGAAGCCCTGAGAGACCATCTTGTCCAGGGTTTTCAATCACAAATGTTTACAGGGCCAGGCAGAGAATGTCAATGTGGGTCTCAGGGAGAGTGCTGGTGCCTGTGAGGACCCAGAAACCACATGCCCAGGTTAAAAGCCTTCACATTCAAAACAAACACTATGCTGGCCAAACCAGCCACTTCTGGACCTGTCATGAAGACTGCTCGTTTATAATCATAGGACAGCATAATTCTCTCATTGAATAATTGGGATAACTGAGGCGACCACATATTAAGTGTCTCCTGTGGGCCAGCACTATTCTCCGTGCTTTGCCTGAATTCACTCAATCCGTGAATGTCCCTGTTGTGTCGAGGAGGAAACTGATGCACAGGAAGGTTGAGTGGCTTGTCCAAGGCCAGAGAGCCAGCAAGTGGTCGAGTGATATTCACAACCACAGTCTGACTCCAGCACTGAAGTTCTGGGCCCCTGCCCGGCACTGCCACCCCCGTGTGATGCCCCTCAGAGCAGGGAGGTGCCATGTCCCCTGGGCAGGGCCCAGAACCCAGGCCCCAGACTCCCGGTATGATCACACCAAACTGGACCATGTTGCTTCCTTAATAGGTTTCTGCTTCTCAAGAGGTAACAGGTCAAAGTATAGAGCCAGGCTTTGCAGCCAGAACAGACTGATTTACATGCTTGGCTCCAGTGCTGGCCAGCTGGAGGGTCTTGGGTAAGTTGGTATGAATCTCTAATTCTGGGGAAAGTCAGTTCACTCCTCTGGGTCCTGAGCATGAGGTCTGTGATGACTTCCTCCCAGGGCCATCAGGAGGATCCAATAGAAGAGGGAAGAGCACAAGGCCTGGATATGTTTGGATGCCCCCTAAATGCCAGTGTCTTTCTCTTTGTCTGATGGTCTGCAGAAGCCACGGTGTCCTTTTCCAATCCCTTCTCTGTAGTGGTTTATCCAATGTTCCGCAGCTGGCTGTTTTGCTCCCATTGGACAGTCTACTGTTGCACTCTGGCAGAGTCATCCTGAGTGTCCTGCCCAAACCCTCAGAAGTTAATGGGATGAATAATTACCTTAGAGAACAAAGAGCAGGACGATGCTGTCCCGCCAGCATCCAGGTGCTGCAGCTTTAGGCGGTGTTCCTTTGATCAAGGTGCAGGTGGCTCCCGCTGGTGCCCGCCCGGGGAGTGCAGCGGACAGCCTCCCTCTCCTGCCAGAGAGAGCGCCAGATCAAGGCTGCTTGGCTCATAGGGCTCCTGGGTGGTGTGGCTGGCACCTGGCATTGCTAATGGTGCTAGAATAGCCTTTTGTCCAGGAGAAAACCATCTATAACTGAATGGTCCGCGGCATGGACATCATCCTTAGTTCGTTTGGAGTGATCTCTCAGGCATTGTGGAGATGCAGGGCTGGAAAAGTTCAGCATCAGACAGACCAACAAGCTCAGCCAGGCCCTGGCATGGACCAGCCCTAAAAACCCATAATTTCCTCATCTGTAAGGTGGGGCGAATAACTTATCACAAAGGGTGGTTCTGAAGAAGAAACGAGCCAACCCACATACAGCACTTGGCATGAAGCAGGGCCCCTCCATCCCCCGAACCCAGACAAGACTCCTCAATAATAGAACATCCCTTTCTCCTCCCAACTCCCTTCCCTAACCTTTCCATCAGAGTCCATATCCTTGTTAAAGTGATTTTTCTGCAAACTGATTCAGAACAACTAGCATCTTGAGCTTCACCCTTAATTATAGTTGGTTTTGTATTGTTCGATGACAGGCTCACATGTGCTTGTATTTTCTCTCCAGCTTTCCCATGTGGGAAGGGCCCGAGTCAGTTTTCTTGCACTCTGAGTGCTGACTACCCAGGCCCATCAACAAGCTCAGGGGGGCGGATGTCTCGTGTGCTCTGATCCCTGCACCAGCTGATGGGTTGATTTCTCTGGCACACAGATCTGCCTCCCATGGGATCACCATTCCACCACTGAGGAACCCATAACTGCTCCTTTATTTTAAAGTTTGTCATAGCAAATGACATCCCTTAGTCTGAGTGTCCCAGCTCTCCAGCAATGCCTCCCTCCCTCTTTCCTCTCTTCTACCTGCCCTGGGGTCCTTCCATGCCCACTTATACATGCATACACCCAGACTCTAAACACATGTGTACACACATGCATGAACACATGTATAACACATGGGCTCACTGCTGCTCCTCAGCCCTGCCTTCTAAAACATGCCTGACAGCTTTCTGCAGTAATTCCCCACCACCCAGTGTATGGGACCCGCCAGCCTGCTCATCTCACACATACTCGCATCCTGTAATTATCTAGGGAACATCAATAGTTCATTTGCCCATCATTCTTGCACTTCCATTCTATTATACTATCCTTTTAAGTATTTTATAAGTAATTATTTCCTCGATCATATCCTTAGTGCTTCTTATTTTCCATTTCTACTTCCTTATAGTAAAGTGTTAGTAGCTCCCAGAAAGTTTCGCTCTCTCAAAACATCCGTGGTTTGAAAATACTGTCTCCTTTTCCCAGAACATCTTTTATTCCTCTCCTCGAAGTGTCAATTTCCACTTTCTCCTAAGCCTCACCTCTCCTGCTAACCCTCCCTCCTTGCCCCCACCCCCAGTCTCTCATCTGCCAGGCTGGGATAGCCTCGACATCATGTTCTGGTGATTCTGAGTTTACTTCTAGCAATGCATTTTGCACGATATTTTTGATGGTCTCTTTACCTGTTAATCCTCCCACCTAGCTGTGGGCTGCTTACCATCACTGTAAAATGGCAATCAAGTGTATGGATCATGCAATGCTGGGTGGGAAGGCAGCTCTTCTACTTGGTACTTCTGTAACCTTCTATAAGTTACTTAGTCTCCTTGAGCCTTGATTTCTTCATCTGGAAAATGGAGGGATAATAATAACTTTATGTAAGAGTCTGGCCATTGTTAAATGAAGCAATACAAATGAAGTATTAGCACAGTGTCTGGAAGTTAGCATTATTATAGCTTTCTTCCCGCATATCAAGTGACTGCCTGCTGGGGAAGCTGACATAATAGCGGGGCTCAGTCGGACATCTGGAAAGGAGGAGAAGAGGGAGGGAGGGACAGTGAAAACAAAAGCCAGCAGGCAGAGAAGAGACTCGGGCTATTTCTCTGAAGCAGAGGGGCATGCAGGCTGTGCCAGGAGGCAGCGAAGGCACCTTCACAACCTCCCAAAGGGCTGCTGCTCTGATTTGCATTTCAGTCACATTTATGACAGCCTCATAATGGATTAAGAGCCCTAGCACTGATATATTAAAGGTTAATGGTGCATCCTGCTTTTATATTGATTTGTGGCAGCAAATATTAGCCAGTGCTGAGAGCTGGGAGGCAGCCATGTTTTGGGAATGGAGGTATTGCAGGCTGCTGGGGCTGTGTGTGCAGGACTCCCACCGGGTGAGAGCAGCACAGAGCTGGGGAAACAGACAGTGGCTGCTCAGGGGTTCAGGCCCAAGAGGATTCTTTCAGCCAATGCCGACTTCCATTAGATCAGCAGGGAAGCTGGATCTTGAAGCTTCAAGACCCTGAGAAAGGAGCCTGGGGAGAAACCAACCTGATTCCTGGGCTCCTAGGTTATTTGTTCCTGGGCTGGCTCTGACCACATGGCTCTGTGCTCTGCCTCCTGGCTCAGGGCTGCAACTCTTCCCTTCAAGTTCCCCAAGCCATCACAATGCCTGCCTCTCTGCAGATGACCAACCCCCACTTGTCCTGAAAGGAGGCTGGTCAACCCCAGATGAAGACTTTTCCAACAGAATATACAACTAGATGTTTGGAAGGCGAGAAAAAGGCTAATTCATTAATATTTTATTCATGCATGTAACCTGTGTTTATTGGAGCATCTACTGTGTGCCAGGCACTGTTGTAGATAGAGGGACAAATTGTCCCAACTTGATGGGGACCTTCCTGTTTTTAGCACTGAAATTCCTATGTCCCAGGAAATCTCTGTCCTGTGCAAATCAGGGTAATTGGTCATGAAGTTGTAGGCATTGGTGATATAGCAATAAACCAAACAACCCAATCCCGTTCTAGGGGGAGAACTGACATTAAACAGCCTATGATATATTTGTTTGTTTCTATTGCATATTTAAGGAGGGTGGTATTTTATATAGGGTCATCAGCAAAGGCCTCATGGAGAAGGTGACATTTGATCAAAGACCCAAGACACTGAAGAAGTGAGGCAACTAAAGATGTGAGGAAAGAGGATGCCGGGCTGAGGGAAAAACAGCTACAGAAGCCCCAAGGTGGAAAGGCAGGGAGGCCAGTGTGTGAGAGCAGAGGTCCAGATCGTGTGTGACCTGTCTGGCCATGTGAGGATTTTGGATATTCCTCTGCAAGATGAGAAGCACTTGGAGGGTTTTGAGCAATGAGGTAACATGATCTGCTTGTCCCCCAAGTAGACTATAGAGTTAAAGATGAAAGCAGGGAGACCATTAGAGAGACAATCTCAATATCCAGGT
Source organism: Tapirus indicus (assembly GCA_031878705.1). Taxonomy (NCBI): domain Eukaryota; kingdom Metazoa; phylum Chordata; class Mammalia; order Perissodactyla; family Tapiridae; genus Tapirus; species Tapirus indicus. Next base: position 83,259,301 of record CM062921.1, read on the forward strand.
AAGTCACTGAATGATTCATGGTGAAGGTGATGAGAAGTGATCTGATTCTGGATCTGTCTTGAGGGTAGAGGAGATCAAATATACTGAGATTGTATGTGAGATGTGCAAGGAAGAGAGGAATCAGCAGTGATTCTAAGGCTTTTGGCCACAGCATCTCAAAGAATAGAGCAGCATTTGACTGAGATGGATGAACTGGAGGAAGAGCAGAAAGAGTTGAACAGCAGGATGAACAGCAGGAAGAGTTTAGGGTTTTCAATTCAAGAGCTTGGATTTGAACAGGTTCAGTCTGGGGACCTATTAGCCGTCCAAATGGAGATGTCAGATAGGCAGTTGCCTGGAGTCGATGGGGTGGGTCAGAGCTGGGGTGGTCCATTGGAGTCATCAGTGTATAGAAGTATCTACAGCCAATTGACTTGGCCAGATCACGATGAAAGGAGTCTCACCGGAGAAGAGACGGAATCTGTGGAGCGAACCTGGGACACCCTAGGATTCAGAGGCTGGGAAAAGAACTAGGAAAGGAGATGGATAAGGAGGTGCCTGCAAGGTGGGAGAACTAAGAAAGAGTGATGTGCTGGAAGCCAGGTGAGGGAAGGTTTCAAGAAGGACAGAGTGACCGAGTTCATCCAATTCTGCTGGTGGTGGGTAAAGTGAGGACTGGGAATTGGCCACCATATTGGGGAGATCATTAATGACCTTGACTAAAGCAGCTTCAGTTCAGTGGTGGATGAAAATTTAATCAAGGTAAGTTCATGAGAAATGGGAAGAGAGTAATGAAGATGGTAACCATAGATAACGCTTTAGAATAACTAGAGAGTGGTTGGAGGAGGATCTGATATCAAAGAAGGATATATTTTTTTAAACATGGAAGATGTGTGTGTTTTCATGCCGATGGAAATGATCCGTGGAAAGAAGCAATTTCATGATGTAGGCGGTAGAGGTGACAACTGGAAGAGCAATATACTTGAGAAGGCAAGAAAGTCTAGGATCCAAGAGACAAACAGAGGCAGACATAAATAGGAGCAAGAACAGAGCCTCCATTTTAAACTGAGGGCAGGAAGGTATTTCGTGGTTTTAGAAAAGAAAGTTCTTTATAGAGAAGCAAAGTTCTCTACTGATTGCTTCTACTCTCTTAAGAGAGAAGTGCAAGGTCATTGTGTGAAAGTCATCTAAGAGAGCGGGAGAATGAATTCAACAGGGGAATTGAGAAGATTGCCAGGCAGCATTAGGGTCCACTTAAGGTTAGTGATCATGATTCTAAAGTTAGACCCAACACCGTGCTGGTTCCAACTTGGATTTTCTCTATCTGTATTCAGCTATAAACACAGAGTTGTTTTAAACCAGAGTTGATTCTTCCAGAAAACGTGAACTCATTGTCTGTCAGACCATATGTGGGGTGACGAAGATCCAGCAATGGACACGGAGTCTATCCCTGAGGGAACTTACTGTTGCAATGGGGAGACAGACATGTCAAAAGCTACATGAAATCCAAGGGGCTAAACATTAGGATAGGCTAAGCCAGGAACACATAGAAGGGGCATGGGTCCAGGGAGGATCCACTCTTCCTACCAGAGATGACAGCTGAGCTGATTCCTGGAGGGCAGGGGGGTTTTAGTCACGTGAAGAAGGTGGGATGCTGCATGATGGACAGACAATGAAGGCTAGGAGGCCTGAGGGACCAGGACATCTGCCAGGCTGGCACCTGAGAACAGGATAGCTTGAGAAGAGGCTGGAGGAGGCAGAACCAAGGAGGCCTCACGAGCTGACTGCCATTTGCCGATCACATGAGAGGTCCCTGGATTTGACTTAGTGAAGGATGTGGATTCAACCCCTGCCACATGCTGGGGTCTCAGTTTGGTACCTGGCCCAGCATTATCTGACCTGAGGTGATGCTTATAGCTCCACCCCTCAGTACCTATTACTGAGCCCTGCTTACTCCCAGGGTCTAGGCTGAGTTTGGCAAGTCAGAGACACATGACCACATATGCCGTCCTTTCAGAAACTCAGGTCTGGCCACTGTGGTTTGCTTTGGCATGAGGCCTGGGTTGAATCCAGGCAGAAGATGCACGAGTGAGGGAGGCCTGAAGGGTGATGCCTGGGATGGCTCAGACCCCTCTGGGTTAGTCTAGGCATGTTTGTATTGCTCTGGGGACTGAAGATACAATATCACAGCCCCCTCGGAGTCCGCTCCTTACAACCAGCAGGGCAGGCCTTTGATGGGGTGGGAGAGGGGCCCCCCTCCTCCAAGTGAATCTTGGCTGCACTGAGCAGTTGGCAGAGGGGGTGGACGTGGAGGGGACAGGATAGCATAGAGCCAAGTTCCCAAGGCCCAGAACTGACACTTGGGCAGCAGAAGGATTTTTAAAGTCATTCTGATCATGTTTGTGTTTACAATGTAATAAAAAATGCAAATTTTACAGAAATAATTTGTAAAAAGTGGAAGTCTCACAGCTGTTCAGTACTTATTCCTCATATCTTTGTTCGTATATTTATTTGTTTGTATATTTATTAATGGTTACTTTTTACAAGAATGCAAATATACTATATACAAATATGTTGAGGTTTTTTTTTTTTATTTTGGGCCTCTTTTAATTCAATAGTCATCAAATAAATGAGATTTGGGGAGAAAATACTGTGGAGGGAAGGTTGGGGAGGGAGGTGAGTGCACCTCAGCTGGGTGCTCAGTACACCCCAGGCCATCCATGGCCAGTGTGCGGGCACACATTTGAAGAAGGGGTTTGTGGCCTCCTATGTCCTACAAGGATGTGTTTTCCTGCCATGGGCCACGTGGCCCTCATGCTGATGGGTCACTAAGTGTCCTCATAAGGTGTTAACCTGACAGTTCTCCTCGGCTGGGATTTGGATCTGCTGTCACTCTCTTGACAGACTTTGGATATAAAGGAGCCCCATGTAACACCCCAGCATCGCCTTCCCCAGGCCTCCAGGAAGGTCCCTGGGAAATGTTGAGGGGAGGAGAGCTGATAAGCTCTGAGCCTGCTGGCCTCTGCTCCTCAGAAGACTCCTCAGCAGTCTCTCCTCTCACCACCTCTCAGTTCAGCCCAAGGAAAGAAAGATATTGAGGAAACACATGCCCTTGATGTCAAGTCCAATGGCTAATACCCGCCCCCCATACTTTATATAATCACTTCCTCCATTATTTTCTATAACCGTTACTCTGCTTTATTAATCTTCATAGCACTTTTCATCACTGGATGCATGACATCAGGGGTCGGCCGACTACGCCCCCACAGGCCACTTCTGGCCTGCATCTTGTTTTCCTGCAGCCTACAAGCTAAAACTATTTTTCTCTTTTGAAACACAGCTAAAGTTTTTTTTTTTTTAAACCATGAAACCAAGGCATATGCAACAGAGTGGTATATGGCTCTCATTGCCCACATATGTACTGTCTGTTCCTTTCCAGAAAGTTTGCTGACCCTGGCATCACATAACTATTTGTGTTTTTGCTGTTGTTCATTTTAGTTTCTCTCTCCCCACCTCCACCATTTAAGAGTGGGAACTTTGTACTGTTCCTGCCATATCCCTAGACCTAGAACAGTGCTTGACACAAGCAGATGCTCAGGAAATAGTTTTTCTTGAATGATGAATGGATGAATGAATAAATGAAAGAATGAAGATCCCTGGGAGGCCTCTGAGAGCCCAAGGTTGAGAAGCAGCTTGGGGTGTCTCAGCCTTCACCTGAGGTCTTGTCCCTCTTGAAGAAGCCAGGTCTGGGGGAGAAGAGAATGGGAAATGTGGCAAAGCCCTGAGTAGAAGAACGCCGCATGGTAGAAGGATCAGGGAGAATGGAGGCACAGTGGGAGCCCTGGGGAAGAAGCCCAGGATGTGTTTCGATGGGCAGTGAAGTGGCAGCACTGGTGCCCGAAGGTCCCAGAAGCAGACTGTGGAAACATAGCCAGGCAAACTCAACTGATTCGTGCACATCATCTTTATAGAGTCAGACATGGGAGACAGAAAAGTGAGGCTGCTGGAATGATAGTAAAGCCATCCGTGGGCTGTAGTTGAGACAGATTCAAATTACGAGGATGACCATGCCCACCCTCCTGTGCCTTTTGGGCCACTCCACTACTTTCTTTTCGCCTTCATGAAGAATAATAGGGCTTGGGGATTTAGAGTCATCAGGATCATGATTTTGGCAACCCCACAGTTGTTGAAATCTGTTTTACATATACTGCACATTGATTCTGCTCTTGTTGCAAGGGTATTTATCTCCATTGCCAATGTAAATATTTATGTAACATGCAAAGATGTATTTATGAATTCTGTATTATTGATTTTTCTTATGCTGCAAACACATTTATCTCTTTGTTAATGAAAATGTATCTAGGAAATAGTAAGATTGATTTATGGAGAAAGGTATGAGGAGGGAGGGAGGTGGTGCCGAGCTGAGTAGACTGTCCTTGGCTACGACTGAAGGAGACATTGTGGGACTTCCAAGAAGGTGTATGTTTAATCGGGGGAAACTGCTCTCAGAGATAAGGGGTGCTTGCAAAGTCCTTTTGCAAGAGAGCTTGGTGTGCATGAAGGAGTAAGCTATGCTTTCAGGTAGGGGAGACCCCAAAAGTAAGCAATCCAGGCCAGGAGATATAGAGAAACAGCTCCCGATGGTCTCAAACACAGTTTCAGTAGGGCACAATTGAGTGAAAGATATTGACTCAAAAGTAAGCTTGGAGGAGAGACTAAGCTGTGCCGTGGAGGATTCCAACACTAAACGTTATAATAAGGTGAAGTAAGAAGATAGGCAGCTGACCACAGGGATAGGGGGTGAGCTGCAAAGTGCACATGCTCACACCGTGACACTTACTGAATCCAGACCCGGGTGGGCAGCCTGGGGATGATGCTTTGAAGGACATCCTTCCCTAGCAGCTTTCCTAGCCCAGGTGCTCACTACTTCTCCAAGGAGGCCTCTGCTGGGCAGTGACCATCATGGTCCACAAAAACAAGGGTCCAGATTGCCTGTCAGTTGAGTTTTGGTGTCTTCATGCTCATCCTGGGTTCAGTCTTCCTCAGGCATCCTGGGTGCCTAAAATGTGCATTGTTCACAAGGTGGTAGGTTGGGCGCTGAGAGGAGGCATCTGCATGTACCTTGGCAACAAGATGGAAATAAGAAGGTCAACCACAAGATCCTTACTGGGGAGACAGGCAGGCAGATGCCGAGAGAGACTCTGATCATGTAAGTCTGGAAGCTTAAATGTGCTGCCTGCCCATGCTTGCTTCCATCCAGGTATGACCTCCCTAGTCCCGGCACCAGTAACTCCTTCACAAAGCCCCTCTGCTTCAACCATTTGAACTACTCATTGACAGCCTAATAGAAGAGGATTTATTAAACGTTGACTGTATGCCAGGTATAGGTCTGTGGCCCTTAATCTTCACAAATCCTGTGAGAAAGGTACAAGTTGAGAAAACTAAGACCTCAGATGTTAAATGACTTGCCTCAGTCAGTGGTCCTGCAACTTGCATGTACATCAGAATCACCTGGACGGCTGTGGAAACAAAGATGGCTGATGGCCACCCCAAAGTTTCTGATCCAGCAGATCTGGGGTGAGGCCCAAGAATTTGCATTTCTTATAAGGTCCCGGGTGCTGCCGGTGCTGCAGCTCTGAGGACCACACTTTAGAACTACTGTCTGCCTCAGACAGCCTGAAGTGTTCCGAGGCACGATTCATACTCACATCTGTCTGATTCCAAAAGCTATGTCTCTTTAGCTGACATGAATTGCCCCATGGTGTGTGTCCCCAGTGAACTATGGTTTTTGACACTTCAGTGCTTTCTCGGGTAATATCTTCTTTTCCTGGAGCAGCCTACCCCTTGGTTCTCCATCTGGCTACCTTTATCCATCCTTCATGACTCAGCTTGATGTTTCTTCTTCTCGGAAGCCTTTCTTTCACTCTGTTCCCATGGGCTAGTGGTTTCTCCTCTGTGCTTCCAGGATCCCTCACGCAGAGCTCTATTTTGGTCCCCCTCATGTTGTTTGATTACTCCCGGTTTACTTCTCTGACCACTCACTCACCTCTCAGTATGGATCCCTTGAGGATGCTCACCATTCATTCCTTGCTCTGTGTGCCACTGTGCCTTACCTATTAGAAATTCAGTAACTAGTGGTGGAACAACTGGTTGAATGAGTTCATCCAGTTGCATCATGCATGATTTAGGTTTAGGGAGACCCAACCTGTGACGGGCAGATCTTCATCTCTCTGTGGTAGAGGTACCTGGACACTTTCTAGCAGTTGTTGCTGAAGAAACTAATTTGAGAAACATGCTAAATTAATTGTGCTGCTAGTGTAGCCTTCTCCAGGCTAAGAATCTCTCAGTTGTTCGTGTGGGTGTCCTATCTGACGTGAACGTCTACCCCTGACTGCCAGTGTTGGCTTGGAGCCTGGATGGCTGGCTGCCCCTGTTCTGCTTTATTCCTCCCCAGCTGTCCCTTCCACAACTGTGCACTCTGACAAAAGGATGAGTGCCCCAGGGAGATGACGGCTTTGGTGTATGAATAGTTGGACCCTCCTACTGAAACCTCCAAATAGCCTTTTGTAAGTTTATTCACTCTGACATAAGATGGTAGTACCTACTGTGTGTTGGGCATGTTACTGAGCTTGGAAACTTTCCTTGAAAGAGGGAGTGTGCATCTGAGATGGGAGAGATGCCTGTGCACAGACTCGCAGCTGTAAGAGGTGATGGATGGAGGCCGTGGGACTGAGCCGCGAGGCTGGCGCAGCAAAGATAGAGGTGGGGTTTTGGGGTGGCAACATTGAACTCTTCTGGGACAGAAATGGATGTGAAGCCATAAACATTTGGGCTGCCTCTTTGTCATCTAGAGATGCTCCCTGAGCCTCTGGCCAGGGGCACAGTTGTGAATAAATACTGAGAGGAGAGAGGAAATCTCCATTTCAAATGTGGGGATGAAACAGTAGTGCCGAGCTCCTTGGCAGTTCCACATTCACTCCATACTCATGGAAACTGCAGTAATTTAGAGCAGTTCAGTATTTAGACTCAACTGTGTAATTCATCCTGATGTTTCCCATTCATCAAAGCCTTGTGTTTGTTTGTATTACCATGAGAAAAATAAAAAAATGCGGAAAAAAAAGATCCCCCTCCTTTCATTACAGGCAAATTAAGACAGAGTTACAACCCATGGGGCCTTTCAAGCAAAGGAACATCTTGCTTCAATTAGATATAAATAATGAACAATAATTAGAAAGATTTCTTCATTGAATTTGTTATTTTATGTTTCCTTTCATCTGTAATGTATGGAAACGAATACTGAGCTCTGTTTCTGGGCCACGTAGCAGGGCCTGAAGGAACTCCAGGGAGAGTGTCTCCAAAGCAGGAGGAAGCGTCCATTGCTGGCTCCTCTGTGGGCATGCTCTGAAGGCTGGTGTCAGCCCCGGGTTCAGTGCTGTGGACGCAAAGGCAGGACTGTTTGGCTCCAGTCCTCCAAATTCTTATAGTCTACTGGAGGACACACACTTATAATAAGAGCACAGAATAATTGCTACTAATTACTGGGCACTGAGTTTGCATCAGGCACTGCATCAGCTCTTAAGCTGAACACACATCACCTCATTTAATCTTCACTGTAGCCCTTTGCTATGCTCTGCTTCTAGCTCTATTTTTAAAAGATTTGGAAACTGAGGCACAGAGAGGTTAGCTACCTTGCCCAGGCCTGCAGTGTTAGGGATGATGGAGCTGGGAGGCAAGGCAGATTGTTGGAATCCAGGGCGTCTGCTTGCCCTCACTCTGATATGCTTCTCTCTGAGATCATGCTACCATAGAAGCTGTGCAAGGTGTAAAGAAGGCACAGGGAGTCAAGGGATAGCGACGGTTTCTCCCGGGGAGAGGCAGCAGCTGGATCTTCAAGGGGTTTGCTGAAGTGCATCAGGTGGATGAATGAGATAAGGCGATTCTAGGCAGAGGGAGCACCATGGTCTGGTGCCATAGATGGGGACTGTGTGCGATTTCATTTCAGCATTGGCTATGGGGCTGTGCGAAGGCAGGAGCAACAGCCAGAGATGAGATCAGATGATGGAGAGTTGTGTAGATCAGGCTGAGAAGGTTGGATCTCGTCATGGGAACAGTAACTCTGAGAGGTGGGGATGATGATCCTGGTTGATAAAAAGGAGAGACAGATTTCGAGCAGAGAAATAAATAAAGAGCAGTCAGGTTGGAGCCTGGAAGGAGAGCCTGGCTCACCACTGATCTTTTTGTTTTATGCAGTTTTATTCTGTGTGTGACATTCTCTCAACACACTGAGCCAGGTAGTGCTCATCCCAGGGAAAGTAAGGACTTGCCAATTGGTCCTTCCTGGCCTGACTATGCCCCCAGCCCAAAGAAAGTTCTCCTCTTCCTCCCCCCAGTCAGATGTCCACTGTTGGGCTTCTGCTGCCTTCCTGATGCTCTCCCTCCCTCCAACGTGTACCTGGTCTGAGCTACCTGCTTCTCCTCCACGTACAACAAACCCAAGGCCCTCAGAAGTGCTTTGTTTTATCTTACCATCTCTTAAATAATTATCAACACTTAGGAGATTTCATATAAAAATCCAGCTTTCTTTCTTTATTGAAAAATGAATTGTGGGGAGGTGCTCAAAAGGCAACAATTGGGTGGAATTCCAGAACAGCTGCAAACTTCGGAGGGATCGTGCCTCTTAATTGGCTTAATCTCTGAGTGTGTGTCGGCCCCACACCAGCTCTGAGTGTCAGAGACCGGTCATGACCATCAATGTTACCAACGTGTCTCTCTTTCCTGCCTGTAGGCATTAGAGTTGGAGACCTTCCGTGTCCAGCCTCTCACATTGCCCTGACTCTTTTATATTGTGACTGTCTGTCTCCATGTTTCTACAGCTGGACGATAAGCTCCATGAGGACAGGAGTCATGCCTCATTCAACCATTTGTCTCTCAAGCTCAGGACAGGACCTGGTTTCAGGTGTTCAGTAACCTTTCTGAGTTAATCTACATTGAGGAAGCATAACCGAGATAGAATGAGGCCCTGGCAAGTCATGCTCCAGGCTGAGGGACTCGTGCTGCTGGGATTGTGAGATAGAATGTGGGTAGTGGGCCACAGCTGGGCTCGGACCTCAGGAGAGCCTTGCAGCCCATTTGTATCCCTGTGGTGTGCAGCATGTACACGTGTTTCACTGCCTTTTTGCATTTCAGGACATTCCAGGATCTCTCCAAACAAGTGGAGATATCTTATGGCACCGTCCGGGATTCTGCTGTGTACGAGTACTTCCGAGCCAAGGGCACCAACCCCCTGGAGCAAGACAGCACATTTGCCGAGCTCTGGCGGACCATCAGCAAGAATGGTGGGGCTGACAACTGCGTGTCTAGTCCTTCGGAAGGCATCAGGAAGGTAGGTGGGAGCTGGCCCCTGGGCATGTGTGCACTATGTCAGCGGCCTTGGGTGTGGTCATTCCTGAGGTAGGAGACACATTTCAGAGGCATCTCCTTTGAATAGCCCTGTCACCTGCAGGGTGATCCATTTGCAGCCAGTTAGACAAGCATTTGTCACAGGCATGTGGGTGTTAAAGTGGAGATACACACATTCTTTATGTAGATACCCGTACTTCAGAGGGGCTGCTCATTAGGTGTTTTCTAAGTTTCCAAAGAGTCAGTGAAGAGCAGGCAGATGAAGCCCAAGACATGGACCTCCCTCCTCATGGGCTCATAGGATGGTGGCCCACAGGGGCCTGCCCACCCAACGTGAGAACACTCAGGAAAGGCAGAAGCAGAGAACCAGGCGTGAGGTGGAAAGAGTGAGGGGATGAGGTTCAGGAGAGGATGGGGACACTGGAGGACTGTGCTGTGGGGAAGAGGCATGCTTGGGAGCTGGTGGTAAGGACAGTGAGCCTGGGATGGAGGCTGTCCTGGGGGAAACTGAGGGAGGACAGGGTGGGAAGAGGCCAGGACCAGAGAGAGGAAGGGTGGAGAAAAGTCATCACATTCTTCAGCTGGGGATTAGACTTTGCTCATTTATTTCACTTAATTTCCACAATGACCCAAATTAATTTTTATTACCCCATTATACAGATGAGAATCAGAGACACAGGGTCGCACTCCTAGTTAGGTTCAGCCTGGGATTCCAGGCTGAGGAGTTTGGCATTTATCCATCATGTGCTGCAGAGCTCTTGAAAGTCAATGAGGAAGAAGATGGTGGGATGAAGGCAGATGTTGTAAGGATGGTGCTGGTGGTGGTGTCCTTCTGTCTAGAGACCCTCACATGTGGTGACTACTGTCCCTGAGGTAACTAGTGAATTATGTGAGAAAGATGTGCATCTGTGGCCAGTGCTACTGCCTCTCCGAGCAGACCAGCTGTCCAGCCTGCCTCAGCATCTCCTCCCTTCCATTCCCTACCCATCAATTCCATCTCTATGGAACCTTCTCACAACCTCTCACACATAGTCACCTACTCATACACATACACACACACACACACACTCATGCACTCACATGTTCATGTACACACATGTTGTGTGTTCCACATCTCCAGCCACTTGGTGATCACTTGGCCTTACTGCAGACAGCAATGGATAAAAGGGGACAGCCTGGGGAATGCTTTGGGGCTACCAGGGCCCATCACCCTGCTCTTCATGATAAGAGTCCTCAGCAGTCTGCCAGCCCCTCCCAAGAGAGCCCCAAGGGGACGCAGAGAGAGAGGCAGAGGCCTGAGTCCTGCTACAGAAGCAGCGGGGCGTCGAGACGGAGCACGGCCTCTGTCTAGTGGAGGGCACAGCGCCTGGCCGCAGTGGTCTGTGTGCAGTGGGAGCCCACTGGCACACGTTCTTTCACAGTGGTTAGCTCAAGATGGCTCCTCCTTGTTGTTTAGCGGCATTGAACAGCAAAAAGTGTCTGGAGCCTGACACATTCGGCTGTGAATCCCAGTTCCACAACTCACCAGCTCTGTAAAATTGAGCGTGCCACTCTTCCTGTCTGGAACTTCTCAGAGTTGAGAGAGGCCTGGTCGACTTCCCATTTGTGGATCTCCTTAGACACTTAAGATATTTAAAAGTTCATGTTATGGTAGATTTTGAATGTTTACATTTATCCCAGTGATATATTAACAAAAATAATAGAATGCAACATAAATGTGCTATTCGCGTGCTTACAAGATTTATGAAAACTTCCTCATTCTTCGTGTACTACAGAGAATGGCGCGCTGAGCTCAAGCTGCCGGGTCTTCTTTCATTCCTGACAGTGGCTGTAGGTGACCTCATTTGGAAATAATGAATGCAAAGTTGATTTAAGGCCTTTTATGAATGTAGGCCTGGGCCCAGTGGCCTTCGAGTTTCTCTTCTCTGCTTTCTTTGTCTCTCATAGAGAGCCAATATTCCCATCCACACAGGATTCTTATGAAGGTTCATTGCATCAATGCTACAAAAAGCACTTCTTATAAAATAAAAGATAACTGTTTTTGACTTTATTAAATTTCTATTCATTACAAGACACTTCAAAGAACATAAAAAGGCAAGTCACAGACTGGGTGGAGGATATTTACAATTAAGTAACCCATATAAGATGAATATTAAGATTATGTGAAGAACTTTTACAAATCAATAAGAAAAACTCAAACAATTTAATAAAAAATGGGCAAAAGACTTGCACAGGCCTTTCACAGAAGAGGCAACACATATGGCCAATAATCATATGAAGAGATATTCAAAATCATTAGTGATCCAGGAAATGCAAATCATGACCATAAAGATATATCATTTACGGGGGCCGCCCGGTGGCACAGCGGTTTAGTCCGTGCTTGGCAGCCCGGGGTTCGCCGGTTCGGATCCCGGGCGCCCGCCGATGCACTGCCTGTCAGCCATGCTGTGGCGGCGTCCCATATAAAGTGGAGGAAGATGGGCACGGATGTTAGCCCAGGGCCAGTCTTCCTCAGCAAAAAGGGGAGGATTGGAACAGATGTCAGCTCAGGGCTGGTCTGCCCCACAAAAAAAAAAAAAAAAAAAGATATATCATTTTGCACCAACTAGCCTGTCACAAAATGAGAGGTGGTAGAGAGGATGGGGTAACAGGTGGTTAATTGCTGGTGGGAAGGTACTCAGTACAACCGCTTTGGAAATGAGTTTGTCATTCTCTTACAAAATGGAACATTCACGTACCCTATGATCCAGCAATTCCACTCCTATGTATCCACCCAAGATAAACTCTGCATGTACTCCAGAGACAAGAAGGGCCATGGTAGCATAGCTTTTAGAGACCAAACCCTGGAAACAACCCAAATGAGCATTAACAAGGTAAAAAAAAAATGACCTGCAATGAAATGAATGGACTACAGCTTCATGTAATAGTATGGATGAATCTTAGCAGAATAATATTGAGTAAAAAAAGCATTAAAGGCAATTTCATATGGGTTGACTAATAGAAAATAACATACAAAATAATACTCTTTTAAAAATGTATAAAACACAGGGGCTGCCCAGTGGCGCAGCGGTTTAGTCCGCACTTGGCAGCCCAGGGTTCGCGAGTTCGGATCCCGGGCGCCCGCAGACGTACTGCCTGTTAGCCATGCCGTGGTGGCGTCCCATATAAAGTGGAGGAAGATGGGCACGGAGGTTAGCCCAGGGCCAGTCTTCCTCAGCAAAAAGGGGAGGATTGGCAACAGATGTTAGCTCAGGGCTGGTCTTGCCCACACACACACACACACAAAAATGTATAAAACACAGGCATACACACATCCAAAGTAGTGATAAAATACAAATTTCATGACAGTGGTTACTACAGATGGGAGAGGCAGAGCAACAGGAAAGAGAAGCATGTTATTGGATATAAGTCAAGTCAGTGTTAACTTTAGATTCACAGGTTTCTTTTCTAATTTTTCATTTCTCATAACAATAAACAATAAATCAGTTAATTAAAAGAGAGGGCCATTCTTGGACAAAGTACGGGGGTTCTGAACCAAGGGTTGTGATGAATCTCCTTCTTTGTACCTATCTACTCTTCCAAATAAATCAGTCCAGACCAAGCCAGGCAGAGTTTGATTCCCACACACACCAGCCCCTTTTCTCCTTGCCTGCCTGCTCTTGCTCCTGGTGTGCCCCAGGAGGGCAACTGCCACCACTGGAGCCCTCTGGAGGGAGATTCATCTGGAGATGGGTCATCAGGGAAACGTCCCCTCGTCATCCTGCTTACCCCTAGTCCATCGCTGGCACATTAGAAATCACTCACCCTCTGGTGATATTTAGGGTCTGACTCATGAATAAAACAATGTAAAAAAAGTCAGTAGTGGAGATGCAAATAAGGGATGCCTTATATATGCCTACAGCTTCATGGTACAGAATCTCATCTTTTTTCAGCACACAGGATGTGTTACTTTTATGACACCTTCATTTTATAAACCCCCTGCTGGCTTTAGGGTCACAAATCTCCCTCTTGCATTTGGATCTTTAAGAAAACTGACTGTCAGGACTAGACAAATGTTAAGGGTTTTATAACTCGTGTCATAAAATTGAGTTTATAGTATTGTCAGAAAATGGAGTGTGCTGCATTTTTTACCAGAAAGAGAGCTCAGATTCACTCTCAAATCCTCCTTCTCTTTATGACTCTTTGGGTGACCACTGCACCTAAACACTTGTCTGAAACTCTTCCTGTCCCCTCCCCCTATGGAGCTGCCCCGCATTCCCCAAACTACAGCTTTGGAGACCTCTTAAGTCGCCGGGCCAGAGGCAGACCAGGCTGGGGATGGCTATGCCCCGAGTGAAGACCTTGTCCCAAATCCAGAAACTGTAAACAAGAATCCAGCATGTTGGGAAATATGGGCCTGATCCTGATATTCGGGAATGAGCAGCTTCTCTGCATCCCAGACAGAGTCTGCTTCTGTGCAGTGCAGGCAGCCAGGCAAAGGTGAGGAGGGGGCACCCCCAAGAGGTGTCTCAGGAAACTTCTTTCTCAAGGGAAGGGCGACCCCACTTCTAATTTCCAGTTCCTCTTTGGTGACTCTGGCTCCATTTCTGGAGAGTGCTTGTTAGTGAAGCGATGTCTAATTGCTACTAGAGACAAGAAGCTTGGTGTGGAGGTTGACCTCAGAGAGCTGCTATTATTTTTTCCTTGGGAGTGTTGTGGCTTTTAATGACTTGAAACCAATTTAGGTGGGAAATTGCTTAACAAGAGGTTATTGCTTTTCCACAGTATCAGAGCCAGAGAAAGGGTTTATGTCCTGGTTACCCCACTGCTGTGACTCACTTCTACATGTCAATGGCCACTCAGGTAAGGAGGGGGCAGACCTTTCCAGACCCTGGTGAAGAGAGAAGAAAGGAATTTGGAAGAGAAGGGAAGTTTTATTTGTTAAGAGCCCACAGCATACAGATTTTACAACCAACCTGTCTGGCACCCAGTAAGTCTCAAAAAATCCTGGATTGTCCCTGAATGAGTCATCTGTTTGCTGTCTGAGCAGAGACATGTAAATCGGGGACATAGTTGGTGCCATCAGTTAGCAGATGACCCTCCATAGATTCCATAATGGAAAGGACAAGGGAAGATCTACAGGCCTGTCTCTTGAAAGCCTTCTCTTAGGAAAGAGACCCTGCTGGCCCTTAGAGATAGGAGAGAGGCTGCCTCCATTCCTGCCAGCCACCTGCACTGTCAGACCTGAGGAAAGACCAGACCAAGGGTTGGCAAATTCTGCTCCAGGGGCAAAATCTGACCCCCCACCTATTTTTGTAAATAAAGTTCATTGGAACATAGCTGTACCCATTCATTTATATACTGTCTATGGCTGCTTTCATGCTTCTTCAGCAGAGTTGAGTAGTTGTGACAGAGACCCTACGGTCTTCAAAGCCTAAGGTAGTTATTGCCTGGCCCTTTACAGAAGAAGTTTGAGGATTCCCAGTCTAGAGCAGTGGGTGATCCAGAGATACTGCCTCTGGATCCATATCATCTAATTGCACGTAGGCATGTCCCCTATCTCTCCATCTAATAGCACAGACACATGCAGCAATACATCATCTAGCTCTCTGTCATCTAAGAGTGCATAAGCACATCCAATAAGTAGTTCATCCTCCAGTTCTACATCACCTAACAGCATGCAGGCATATGCAGTAACCCGTTATCTAGCTCGATGTCACCTAATAGCACATTGGCATACCTAGTAGTGTGTCACCTCACTCTACACCATCTAGTAGCATTCAGGCTCTGCCTAAAGACTGCCCTTTCTTGTCCTTTTCAGTTCTAACTCTGGTAGTCCAGAGACTTCTCCCTCACTGCCCTGGGACCCAGCTTTACTCCTGGCCTGGTCTACTGTCCCCCTGAAATCTATTGAACAGTCTCTATGTAGCAGGCACTGTGCCAGATGATCTACAGACATTATTTCTTTCACTTGATTTTTATTTTCTCCATCATGTAGAAATGGCACCTGGGCCTCAGGGAGATTGAGTGGCTTGCTCAAGGTCACACAGATGTGAGAAAGTCAAGAAACAGTCTTCAGAGTCTCACCCCAACCTTGCCCTTCCCATGGGGTAACATCCCCATTTCTACACCTCAGTGTGTCTCCACTCCCTTGCATACTCTTTACTGGTGTGTTTATTTTCCTTCCTCTTTTACACCAAAGTAGCAAGATATGTGCCTGGCTCCCTTTTTAAAAGCCTTACTTCTTCCTTGTGTCATAGCAAAGGTTATTTAAGTCTGTGATTTTATCTTTTGATTTCCAAACTATTAAAAATATCAATTAGTGAAACTTTGAGATGCAGAATTGAGCTGGCAAGTGGTTCAAATTTATATGATAACAACTTTGTCACAAGAAATCAGACTTTGATGTTGTTGGTAGGATTTTTTTTTTCCTCTTTAGCTTGATCAACTTTGTCAAGTAGCATCCAGCATAACCCAATTTTTGTGCAGGGCCAGGGCTGACCTGGACTGCCAATTTATTAAGCCTTTCCATAAATCAGACCTAATATTTAATAACATTGTCAAATAGAATGGAGTGTTAATAGTTTAAATGTCAGTCTTCACAGCTCGTTGAACCCTTTGAATAAATAGACAAGTAGTTTGTTTCAGACCCTGTGACTGGAGATAGTATTTTTCAGAGGAAAGTAGCTTTTGAGTCCAGCAGTCATAACAGAAGGTGGTTTTTTCCACTCAGTAAATATCACTGAGGTCATAAAGTGTGAATGCAAATGCAGGGAGAAAACGGGCCCACAAATCTTATTTATTTCCACACTGATCTAATGCTTGCCCTGGTGCCGGACTGTGTGTGGCTATCACCCATCAGCACCTGTATTGGCTCCTTCCCCTTGCTCTGTGTTCTGTGGCAAGGGCTACTCTCGTTGTACACACTCCCTGCTGAGTGTCAGGGGCCATACCCTGTCACAGAATAGTGGTCCCCAGAAGGACTGCAGCCTTCCATGGGATGATCAGGAACTTTGGTGCCCCACAGTGCTCTCCATTTGGAAGGAGCAAGGGAGGGAGTATCCTGATTCCATGGAATGCTGGGAGTTCCTACTGAGGAGGGAGAAGAGGCTTCTATGGGATGGCACTCCTTTGTGATTTGGAGATGTTCAATGATCAGGAAGGTGCCAAGTTGATGAAAGGGGTCCTTGATGCAGGTCTGACCCTCCCAGAAAAGGGACTGGTACGAACTAGGTAGCCCTGTGCAGTGAAAAGCAACAATGCTGCTCTCGGTAGCAGCAATGGGTCTTGCAGGCATGCTCCAAGACACATATTTTTGTCCTTTCTCTGCTTCTGAGGCAATGCAGATCAGGGATTCTATATGCCTCCTTCCTTCTCAGACACTCACACTGGATAATCATTCATCTCTACATCTTTTGTACTTGCTCAAACGGTACTATATCCATTTTGCAAGTTGGATAGTTTCTTCTCTTTATTCATTCATTTATTCACTTATTCATCCATTCAAGAAATGTAGTTTGAATAGCTTCTGCCTAGGAGTTTGGAGATGTGAATTTAAGTTCCACTTTCAACCTAATTTAATCTATGGCTTTGGTCAAGTGAATTCACCTCTCTGAGCTCTCTGTGAGAGTGAGAAAAGCCTGCCCAGATTCGTTGTGAGTTTACCAATGCATAAAGTGGAAAGTGTCCAATGGGGATTTTAGCACAAGGTTGACATTCAGTAGATGTCAGCAAACTGCCTTAGCACCTACCATATGTTAGGAAAAGAAGATAATAAAAATATAAAGACAAATAACACTTAGTCTTTTTATGAGCTATAATTGACATACAATAAAATGCACATATATTAAGTGTTTATTTCATGGGTTTACACAATTGTATACAACTCTATAATCACCACCCAAAAAAAGATATAGAACATTTCTATCACCTTGAAAAGTTTCATGTCACTTTCTAGACACATCTCCCTACCCCCAGAAGCAACCGCTTATGAATTTCTAGTACCACAGATTAAATTTACCTGTTTTTGTAATTCATATTAATGGAATAATATAAAACACGTGTATTTGTGTTTAGTTTCTTTCACCCAACAAAATGTCTGTGAGATTTAGCCATGAAGTTGTAGATATCAGTACTTAGTTCTTTCCTTTTTTTTCCCCTTTGAGTAGTGTTCCACTGTATGAGCAAGCATCAATTTGTTTATCCTTCCTCCAGATGACATGCATTTCAGTAATTGCCAGTTTAGGGCTAGTATGAGTAAGACAGTATGATCATTTTTATACACGTCTTTTGTGGAGATATGTTTCCATTTCTCTTTTCTGAATATGAAAGAGTGGAATTCCTGGGTCACAGGGTAGATTTGTGTTTACCTCTGTAAGAAACTGCCTAACCACCTCCAATGTGGCTATTCTATTTTACACTCCCACTAGTTATATCCTACTTATATACTTGTGAGTTCCAGTTGCTGGACATCCTAAGCAACATTTAGTGTTGTCAGTCTTTTTGACTGCAGACAATTTAGTGGATGTGAAGGATATCTCGCTATTTTAATTTGCATTCCTTTGGTGACTAGTGCTGTCTATACTCTTTCATGTGCTTCTCAGCCATCCGGTAGCTTCTTTTGAGAAGTGTGTGCTCAAGTCTTTGGTTAATTTTTACTGAGCACTTCATCTTTTCATTGTTGATTTAGATGAGTTTTTTTATATATTCTGAATGTAATTCTTTGGTCAAATATAAGTACTGCAAATATAGTTCCCAGTCTGTAACTTGCCCATTCATTTTCTTAATGGTGTCTGTTGAGGAGTAGAAATTTTTATCAATAAAAACCCATGTATCAATTTTTCTTTTATTATGGTTAATGCTTTTTGTGTCCTGACTAAGAAATTTTTCCTATCCCAAAGTTGCAAGTTTTCTTCTAGAAGTTTTTATATTTATGTCTGTGTTGCATTTCAAATAAGTTTTTGTATATGGAATAAAGAAGAGGTCCAAGCCCACTTTTTTTTTCCATACGTATATCCAATTGACCTAGCACCATTTGTTAAAAAGATTTCTATTTACTTAAATAGACTAGATGCCTTGATTGAATAATTACTGACCATTATATGTTGATCTATTTCTGGATTCTCTATTCTGTTCCATTGATCTAAATATCTATTCTTATGCCAATACAAAAATGTCTTCATCACTGGAGCTTTATAATAATTATTTAAATCAAGTAGTGTAAGTCCACCAATTTTGTTCTTTTCTTACAAGATTATTTGGACGCTTTTAGAACTTTTGCATTTCCATTTAAATTTTAGAATCATCTTGTCAATTTCTTCAAAAGAGCTTAAGATTTTGATAGCTATTATATTGAATCTATAAATCATTTTGGGGAAAATTGACATCATTACAATATTGAGTCTTCTAATCCATGAACATAGTTTTTCCTTTCAAAACACTAACTTTTGACATTATTAATTTTCTCTGTTGTTATATTTTATTGATTTCAGCTTTTTTGATAATTTTTTTCCTTGCTTCTATTTACTTTGGTTTTAATTTGCTCTTACCTCTTCTAGCTTCTTAATGTTAAACTTAGGTCATTGATTTTACTCTTGTTTTCTTTCCTAATATAAGCGTTTAAAGCTATAAATGTCCCTCTGAGTACTGTTTTAGCAGAATCCCGTGGATTTTTATATGTTGTGTTTTCATTATCTTTAAGCTTAAAATATAAAGCATCATACACAGTCTTTTTTCTTCAAGGCATCTCTGTTGAGTTCTGGAGGACAAAGATGGCTGTGATTTGATGTGGAAAAGGTTATGGGCACAGGGAACTGGGACTTATTCTGCTGAGTGAGGTTGAGGAAAGCTTCATATGGTAGTCCTGTCATGCACACACATTTTACAATCCATGTGCCTCAATTCCTTTTCAGTTTTGAAGATTCAAATGTGAGAATGTGAAAGAAAACTGCCAAGGAGGAAATAAAATACACAAAAAAATGATGGAAACCAGAGAGGTAAAAAAGACAGTTGAAGTCCATGTGAACAAAACCCGTTTTTATCTCCACTAAATGTCCAGTTTCCTTGTAGGAGAATGAGAGCGGTGGTGTTTTCCCTGCTGGCAGTCACTGTCTACAGAACCCCTTCTTGTGAGCTTGTGCTAGTTCTAGGTGTCTTGGCCACGTAATGTACCTGAACCTTCTTCGTTTGCTTTAACTCTGTAGTTCAACCCAACTCCAAGTACACTAGGTTAAATATCCCCCAATCTATGTCAATGTTTAAAATAATAAGAGGTTTTGAGAGGAAATCTCAGGTTATACATTTATAATTTGAATATGGTATGTCACCATTAAGAAAACTTTAGAATATTCCAAAAAATAAGCAGAAATGAACCAATCCAATACGTTTTTTTTTTTTTTACCACCAAAGTAAGGCTCTAGAAATTTTTGATGTACTTCTGTCTAGTCTTTTTTGAATCTTTACAAAAATTTTGTACACTTATAATGTTACAGAAATTATATGTTTCCTAGATTTCTCTAACACTGTTGTAAACCTTTATAAAAATCGTTGTAGTGGTTCAGTAATATTTCATCAAATAGATGTAAAGTAACTTATTTAAACATTTCCTTCTTGATTTTCATTTGTATTATTTCCAATTTTTCACAAATATAAGTATCATTTTAATGGACATCTTCATGCTTAATGGTTTTTCAGTTACTACGTTTATTTCTTCAGGTCAAATTCTCAAAAGTAGAATTATGTGTCCAAAAAGGATATAAACATTTAAAGCTTTTGATAAAATATTGCTGAGTATTGCCAAAAGCAGGGCTTTGAAATAATTACATCCTTATCTTTGGGATCAAAAGAATACTCAGGCTTCAGTGTTGTTATTTTTTTCCATCAAATCCCTGTGGATTTATCTTTAGTAGGAGAAATCTTTTTATAAATTGGTATTTTTTCTACTTTTCTCATACCTTTTATTGTGATTTTTTTTCTTTCTTTCTCTTTCTCTTTATAGAGGTATATATGTATTTTTGCTTTACTTTATTTTTCTGGGGACTCGAGTGGAGAAGAAATTACCTTGTTTTCAACTCATTTCTTTCTTGGACCAAATTAGGCATTGCCAGCAGTGACCCATGAATTTTGGAGGGTTTGAGGAAATTGGGTAAGATCATGGTTAGATGTCTACCTTTGTTCAATAATCAGAATTGATGCATATGTAAACCCTTTCCTCAAATGTGTATTTTTTGCAATGATTTACTATCGTAAGTATTTGGTCTTTTATTTATTCATTCATTCATCAACTCATTTACTAGTGCTGAACTTGGTTAATATGTAAAAGTGGGCTTGATACTTTCCTCCTAAAATTGAGTTAGAATTGGTATAAGGTCAGAGTGAAGACAAAGGCTGACTTTGGACAGTATGTTATTTCAAAAATGAAAGACTTTTGTTTCCTTTTTTACTTTACCCAGGGTTTTCCTTCCTTCTGTTGGGGACAGTCAGGAGATTAATTTAGTCATAATGGCTATGATTAGAGAGGCCTGAGATGGATCAGGTGTGGTGTAAAGTTTCTCCCATGCGTTAGCTTAATTGTACTTCAACACAACCTGTTTATTAATAAGGAAACTAAAATTCGACTTGGTGAAAATCGAGCTTAAGTCGGTATCAGACCCAGGGTTTGAACTCAGTGTTTTTCTCACTCCAGCGCCTGCCTGTGTCACCACCTTGGGACACTGCAGAAATGGAGTAGATGTACCATCAAAGTGAAGCCTCAGCTCCTGCCTGCTGTCACCTAGTGTTCTAGTCACAGGAGACCTGAGCTGTCCTTCCTCTCTGCACCTGTACACACTGTGGTACTTGCTGCTTGGGACACCATTCCCTTTGTTGGCCAAGCTGGGTCCTGGTTATCCTCTCAGCCTTAGCTGGAGCATTCACTCTTCCTGAACTCCCCCTGAAGCTTCTGCTTCCTCTAGGCAGGGCCAGCATCTCCCTTAATACTCTGTGCATCTCAGAGCACAGCTTCGTCAGATGTCACCCCATCCTCGGTGCCCTGCTCTGTCACATCCCCCACTAGACTTGGAGTCTCCCTAGGGTCAGGCCTCTCTTATTCATTTGTCTGTCCTCAGGGCTCAGAGCAGAGGTAGGCATAGGGGCAAAGCACACAGACATCCAAAGCCTTTTATCCTTTAAAAAATCAAACAAAATAAATGTTCAGTGAGTAAGAAATGCGAGTGCAGAAATGCAGCCATGTGCATCTTTCTTCAATGTGAATGAGCGGATTGTGGTGCCCAGTGGCAGGGAGGGTAAGAGGGGTGAGGAGGATCAGAGAGGACGGGGGTGCTTAGTCAGTCTCCTGGAGCAGCTTCCATACAGTTGACTAGGTTGGCCCCTTCATCACGCCCTGCTGCTTAATTCTGTTTGATGCTGATTGGTTTAGGATCATACAGTCCAAAGATCAAGGAAAGCCCCCACCGTGCCTCCCTTATTAAATTACTTTGCTTTGGGTTTTGAGCGTTGCCAAGCAAATCTCGTTATGAATTCTTCAATTACTTTCTTTTGCGATTTTTATAATTTGGTAGGGTAAGCTCTGGAATCAAACCAATATCCGTGTTATCATGCTAACTTTGATTATTTTCAAACTCCTCATTAGAGGAGTGGGAGGATATTCACTCCCCTTAAATCTGATTTTATTTTTCAGATTTCCTCTGCCCTGTAATTTGCTTTGTACCCGGGTCTGACATGCTTCACCTTAGTGCTGTCTATAAATGTGGGCTGATTCCATTCTGTTTGTTCCACTGAGTATTATGGCTTTGGGTTTTATGACTTAAGTTTTTGCATTTTGAACTGAGTTGTTTTGTTATTCGATTACATTAAAATCAAGAAGCGATTGCTGATGAAAACAATTTTGATTTATGGCGTCTGCCAGATTGTTGGCAATTTTTGTTTAGCTTATTTTTATTTCCATTTTGTTGGTATAATGTTGTTTGTCCAGGAACAAAAAGGAAGAAAGGGAGGAAGGAAAATAACATTTATGAAGAAATTATTATGTGTGGCATTGTGCTTATGCATTTTATCTTCACCATTGAGGGCATTTTGTGATATCTCCATTTTGAAAATGAGGAATGCACAACTCAGAAAGGTTAAGCAATTTGCCCAAAGATGATTGGACTCTTTCTACCATTGTGTGTTTATTATTATTACTACTATTATTACCATCGCCATCATTACTGTCATCATCAATAATATAAAACCTGTTTAGGTAGAATAGTATTTCCACTGGGATGGGTAGCTCTAATAAAGAGTGTATTTACTCTCCAACGTAGAAGTATTAAGATTGGCTTTGAACTCTACATTGTGTGTGTGTGTGTGTGTGTGTGTGTGTGTGTGTGTGTGTAAAAGAGAGAGAGAGAGACCCAGACACACACAGACGGAGAGAGAGAGAGAGACACATACACACACTCACACAGATAGAGAGACACAGAGAGTGAGAGAGATGAGAGGTAGATTAACTCAAATCAGGAAGAAGAATAGGACCAGTATGAGCTCTGAAAAGCATGCCTCCCAAGGATTGGATAAAGGAGACAGAAACGGTGAAGAGACCAGTAAAGAAAATCCTCAGCAGTGAAATTTGGTATTTCTAATATGGAAGTGGTCTTGAACCTGTTCCCTACAGCCCAGGTTAATTACACGGGAAGGGATGAGAAGCATTCCCTACAGTTTCTAGTAAGTGTTTGGCATCCTTGGCCATGTGGCGGGCTTCTCTCAGGGAAGTGTCCCTGCCAGGCCCTTCTAGTGGCGAATCTTTCTGACCCTTTGACTTTACAAAGCTGTACATCCTGACAGGTACAGCCCAGAGCTTGTTCACCTGTGAGGGATGGGAATCTATCTGGATCTTTTTGGTCAAGATGTGACCTCTACTGTAGCTCCTTGGAGTGCTAGAAGGCTATTGTGTGTAATCTCTCTCTCTCTCTCCAGGCTGACATTTTAGCAAAGGCCATAAAGGAATACTTAGCCGCAAGTGGGATTAGAGAATGAGACTCTTCAACATAAAGCCCACTGGGGTGGTCTCTCAACACATTAGGGGAGAGTCTTTAATGTTAACTCTGGTCACAGGAAATTTTACTGCTTCTCTCTCCTTCCAGCATAGTCCAAGTTGTTGGTTCCCAACAACTTTTTATAGCTAAAGAAACATTGACAGGAGTTTGCCACAGATGGGAAAGCCACCCTGGCCTCAGGGTGTAGTTTCACGAGTCTCACTTGAACTTTGTCTCAATGAAGTCAAATGCTCAGTAAAGGCAACATAGTGCAGTAAATAGAGTGTGAGATTTGACTTAACCAGAAGTGGCTATGTTTCTTGCATCCATCTTGTGCCAGAGGTGAGATCTTGGGCAAGTTAACTGACTCCTGAACAAAGTTACCTCATCTGAAGAACAGGGATAATAATGCTGGGTCTTCCCAGAGCTACTGTAAAGATTGGAGGTGATAGATATGAAGGGATTAGTGCAATGCCTTGTAGAATATATTCTAACATAGTGGTTCTCAAAGTGTGGTCCTTGGACCAGCAGCATCAGCACCATCTGGGAACATGTTAGAAATGAAATTCTCAGGCCCTACTTTAGACCTAATGGATCAGAAACTGGGGGACAGGAGCGAGGGCAGAGTTAGGAATCTGTATTTGAACATCCCCTTCAGGTGATTCTTGAGTCCTCTCAAGTGTGAGAACATATGCTTGAATGAATGGTGCTTGTTGTTTTATTAGTATTAGTATTGGATTTATTCCTGAATCTTAGAAAGTGATTCTTGGCCAGAGGCCAGGGGTGCCCATTGATGCTGTCCATGAAGGCCAGCCTCTTGAAGAGAGAGCAGGATGGAGAAGAGTGGAGTGCAGACCTGGAGGGGCAAATGGGACGTAACCAGCCCAGCTTGCTTTGATTCAAGGGCCCAGGCTTCCCAGGTTCCAGTATTCATCCCTTCAGTGCATCGATCACTTTACATATATTTATTCAGCACCAAACGTATGCCAGACATCATGCTGGGGCAGTGAAGAGCACATGCACTGCCAAAGGGCTTACATCCTTCCCTGCGTGTGTCTGTGTGGGCACGTGCACGCGCCCCGTCCCTGTGCTTCTCGGTGAGATGTCTGGCCACATGGATGCCTGTGCTATGTGAGTTCATATATTCTTAGGTTGTTTCCCTTCCCCAGGATGACAGTTTTCATTCTGTATTCTTTTCTCTCTGTAATCTATTTTGTATCTAAGCAAACTAATTTACCCCTTCTTTTAGATCATTCTTAATCTTACCCATGGAATAACTCAGATTACGTTGTTGTTTATCATGGTCTCTGGACAATTTAAAATTTTGACAAATCATTGAAGATCAATGTGTCCCTTTGTCCTACGGAGAAGGTTGTTTATGGCCCCTGGTTTTGCTGCCAGTGTACAGTTTCAGACTTTGAGGAAGGAGCCATTCATTCTTCCAAGTTAGGACTTTTCTTTTTTCCTCTGTACCAGACCAGCTCCTTCTCCCTTGGAGATGTAAGAAACCTCCTCCCACTAAGACAACACTTGGTTCACTAAATAAGACTGTTTCTCCCCAGAGTGCGAGAGGCCCTAAAAGGGAATGCAGGCATAAAGCCACCCTAGGGTCCGGTGCTGGAGGCAGACATCATTAGCAAAAGCTTGGCCAGAATCTGGCAGCAGAAGAGAAAAAACCAGCATGATAGCAGAGCCAGCTGCTCAGGGGGCTCTATGTGGCTCTTTGGGGCCACTGATGTTGAACTTTTGATGTGGGAGAGGGGAAGGTCATTTTCAGTCAAGGAGACCTGGGGAGACATTCAAGCTCTGCCAATAGCTGATTCTGTGGTCTTGGACACAGTTCTTTTTGAGCCTCGATTCCCTTGGAAAATGGACCCAGTTTGTACTGTGGAAGTTTATCCTGAACTTTCCAAGAAGAGAAGGGATGGGAAAGCACCAAGTAGAGCACTTTGCAGGAAGAAGATATAAAGTGTGACTTTAATGTTTGTTTTCAGTAGCCTTGATCTCCCAACTCTGTGATTTACCCTCCTCCATTTAGTGCCCCAACCTAAGGACCTAGAGCCACAGTACTCTCTCCCTTTCTAAACCTGCTCTCAAGAGAAGATCAGAAGGTTAATTGACACAGAGTTCTATATCACTGGATCTCAACTTCAGCACACATCAAGATCACCTGGAGAGATTATTAAGATGTACATTGTCTGGCTCCACTCCTAGAGTCTCTTATTCGGTGGGTCTGGTATGGAGCCTGAGAATTTACATTTCTTATGAGTTCTCCAGTGACACTGATGCAGCTGGTCCAGGGAACACACTTTGCGAACCACTGGTCTATATCATAGACTTTGAGGATGTTAAGGATCCTGAAGGACTATATGGGCTCGTCTTCCACTTTTATAAATCAATAGTGAGTCAGTAACTGGGCCAAGACTGTGGCCCAGTCTAACAGTCTTTCTAATTTACCAGGCTGATGACTGAGGACAATTTCAAGTGTTATTTCCCCAAAGGCAGCTGCATTTCAGTGAGGATCTAAACTTTGAGCTGTAAGGATGATGTTGGTGATGATTATCGTGATCGTGAGGCTAGCGCCTTGTTGTTTGAGTTCCTTCAATGCGTCAGGCACTTTCCATGCTGTCTCTTCCTGTGATGAGCCTGTGAGGTGGGGGGGCTTGCTCTTGCTTTCTTCTAGCTGAGCTCACTTAGGTGGCTGGGGAAGCCTGGTCTGCCCGTCTCGTCTCCAGACCTTGTTCTCACCAACATACCATGCTGTGCTCTCTGAAAGGGAGTTGAAGATTCTATAAAGGAAGTTAAGGAAACAAAGAGAAGATAATATGAGTAAAGGCATTGGTGGCCTGAGAAATTATTTGCCACTCTCTCTACCCCTTGCTGTGCTGCTCACTGTTGACTGTGTTAGTCTAGGACACAGGAATTCCAGGATGGGACAGGTAATCATTTGCAGAAATCATCTTGCAGGCCTAGTACCTGGCCATCAGGAGCCATTTTCTGCTGCTATAGCCTTGGGACGTCTCCATCATCTTGGTCCTCTTGCCCAGGTCATGGGCAGCCTCACTGTGACCACCATGGCAACCTACAGGGTGGCCTCATGCCTGTGCTCTTGGCCACACACACACACACACACACACACACACACACACACAGGACATCCCCCAACCAGAGGACCTTGCCACCCCCTTGGTTGTGTTATCTCATTGTCCAGCTCCATCCTGTTCACTCTTGTCTGAAGCCAGGAGCCAAATTGACTTTGTACCCTGTGGACACTTCATGAAAACAGCCATTACACTAATTGTGGGAGAGTTTAGCTGCCATCTCCCCTTCCCACTGCACCTGCCCTGGTTTGCCTGCTTTGCTGGTCCAGGGGCTGATCCGGGTGAAGGGTCATTATCTTTTACTCCTTGGGTGACAGGTTTCCTCACAGCCCCATGAGGAGGGCTTGTGAACACCTCTCAGAGTCCCCTTGATTGTCTGCCTTACATTTTCACGTCACTTTGGATGACCTCTTTCCACTGTTCTGAGAGACCAGGGAGAGGGAGACTCCTGATCCCCAACTGAAGATCTGCTTTTCCTGGACCCTTTGTGGCTCTCCAGGTTCTCAGTACTTGAGTTCACTTCTCTGCTGCTTCCCTGCGGTCTGTGGTGCTCGCACACACACTCACACATTCACTTGCACACATGCATACACTCATGCACATGCATTCTCGAGTGCACATACTCACATGCGCTCAGACACACACCAGGCACACAGAGCGTGTTGCTGACTTGGTCAAGGTGGGGGAATGACTGGCAGGAGGGAAGTTGGTGGGAGGAAAGATGTTTCAATAACAGCTGACAGATTGATCTCCTGAATCAGGCTGGGGACTGCAAGAGGGAGGAGATGCAGCTTGCATCGAGCTCACTTGCTATAATTTCACACTCGGAAGAGTCCTCTAGGAAGCGATTTTTAGCCCCCACGACTATAGGTTCATGGAAAAGCTGGGATGTGGCAGTGGGTTTGTCTTCATCTAGAACCCTGCTCTTTCACTACACTGTGCTCAGGGAAGGAGCCAGAATCACTGAAATTACCCTCTTGGGCAGCTGCAACCACAGAAGAAAAGTTTGCTGACCTGCAGAAAACATGAGCAACATGGGAGACTGAAAGAAACCAACAGACGTCACCCCTGGTGGCACTACCCAAAGATGACTGTTCTTGGTATTTGGTGCTTGGTTTTGATTCTTCATTAACATAAGTTTTCACATAATAATTTGAAAAGGATATCACAATGTAAATGCTCTATTGCAATAGGTTCTTTTTCACTAAACAGTATAACACTGGTTATCACTTATTTAGCATTTCCAATATGCCAGGCAAGGACCTAAGCATGTCATTTATTGCAAGATTTAATCCTCATCAGAACTCTGTGATGTATGGACCATTTTACATGCCGTGGAACCGAGGCCCAGGGATGTTAAGCAACTTGCCTGCACTTACACAGCCAGCAAGCAGTGAAGCTGGGATTCGAATCCATACAGTTGGAGTCCAGAACCCAGTCTGGCTCTTGTTTACCATGGACAGTTGTTTCCCTTAGCAATGAATGTTCTTTTAAAACACCATAGTAATGGTAACATAATATTCCATCATCTAATACTATCATTTACCTAGCTAATTCTCAATTGCTGAGCATTTAGATTATTTCCAATTCTTGCTAGTTTAAACAGTGTTGCCCTGAAAATCCTTGTACAAACATCTTTTCATAAACTGAATAATTCCTTAGGATAAATCACTAGGGATGGGATTGCTACATATGCACATTTTCAGAGCATTTGATTCTTCCCACCAAATTGCCATTCCAGAAATATCACGCCAGCCCACACTCCTACCAGCGGACTGTAAAATTGTCCTTTTCTCTGCAGATGGTCTGGGTTGTTACTGTTGCATCTTGTGATGTGGCACAGTGCATAATACAGGTGTCACTGTAGCTGGGGTTCAGGCTGTGTGAAGCAATGTGTTGCCATTTTATGAACATGACCACAGGAGCTAAGATTTGGCATTTTTAAGAGGGCCAAGCTCTGCATGATTGGGGTGAAGGGTGGATGCAGGGAGGGGCAGTGAGCGTGCCCCTGGATGGTGAATGCCCATGAGGATGCATCAGGTTTCAAGGAGTCGCTGATGTCCTAACAACCCCATCCAGAGACTGTGCAGGCACCTGTGTCCTCCCTTTCCCGTGTTTCAGCAGTTCCATGAACCGCCTCTGTTTGTAAAGCTGGAGAAAGACAGTCATCGCCATTCCAGTGCGTTCTGTCACCAGCAGCATTCCCCTGGGAAGTCCTCAGAGGGCAAGGACACTGGGAGCAGCATCCCCAGCCCTCCTTTAACAAGTCGGGGCAGCACAGAGAGGAGAGCACAGGCTTCCTGGAGCCTGATGGACCTTGCGTTCGCCTGGCTTCACCATTCACTGTCTAGGTTTGGGACAAGTCACTTTATTTTTATGAGCCTCAGTTTCCTCATCTGTAAGATGAGGTTAATGTCCTGCCCCTCAGAATTATACCAGGGATGGAAAAGGGGTCTGGTTTCTGAAGGCCCCAGTAGCAGCAGGCCCTCCACACTCACCCCGTACCCGGCACTGCAGACACCTGGTTTCCTTTGGCACCTTCCCTCCGATACTGTTTCTGTCTGATGTTTGCAGCATCAGCATTCTGGTTTTGGGGAACCGTGACATTGCTTGCCCCTTTCCCAAAGCAGTTAGGATGGAGTAGAAGAGCATAATGAAGTTCTTGCCTCGAAGGCTGTTGTCCCTGAAAGTTTGTGCTCCAAGTGAGTTCTGGGAAGGGCGGAATCAGTGGTGCAATGAAAAGCAATGCAATCTCATTTTATTACCAGTGTGGAGCAGCGCAGAGTGAGTCATCCCGTGTCCCAGCTCACTTGTGGCTTCGTTTATGGTGCCCAACCTTCCTCCAGCAATAGAGGCTGATCACGTTCTCCCAAATGTTACGGATGATGCTTAAGTGCTGGCGTCAGACACTCTCGTGGTGTCAGTCCCTCTCCATTTGTAGTCCTCCAGCATGAGGGTGGACTAAGGACAGAGTGGACTTGAGGGATGGGCTGCACTCTGTTAAGATGCTTGCTGGGAGACAAGCGAAGGGTGGCTTCTCTACCAGCAGCTGCCTTGGCATCCTGGAGATGGATGCCCAGATGACTTTCTGATGTCAAAGCTGTTCTTTCCTCCTTTCCCTAAAGTCCTCACATTAATTCTTTTTACATGTGAACCAAGTGCATTTTCTTTTTCTTGTAGGGAAAGGAAAGAGTGAAATGAAGCAAAATGTTGAGATGCAGGCCAGGGATGTGAGGGAATTTCCACGTGTTTGGGAAGTGTGAGGGAGCCAGTGCCCTGGGAAGCTGGAGCTCTCTGCCAGGCCTTTGTGTTCTGTTGAGGGGCAAGGGCACCTCAAGGAGCCGAGAGCACACAGGGCGACAGGGGTGGCATTTGGTGCCCATGTAGTGTGTGACAGCACAGCCTGTGTAACAAGATAAAAGAAAACATTTTACTCACCCTCTCCTAAGAATCATCATTAATCCCACTCCATTACGTGACCATCTTGCCCATCTTTTGGCATATTACATTTCACGTGTATATAGAATAGTAACAATAGGTTATTCATCCTATTGTTTTCTCTTACTTTCATTACATATACATTTCTGTGTTTCTGCATAGTCTTTATAATTTCTGTCTCCTGCACAAAACCCCATCACATTCATGAACTGTAATTTATTAAATTATTTCCCTAATATCAAGTATTTAAACTGTTTGCATACTTACTTTATAGTCAACATTTGATTTTAAATATCTGTCATATCTTTAAGATATGTGGATGCATTGATTTACTTTTGAGGTTAAGTTCCCAGTTCGTGAGGGTAAAGGACTTGAGGAGTTTTAAATGTTCATGTTACGTATTGCTGCATTAGTTTCCAAAGGGTTGTGTCATTCTGTGATGCCTATTGCCATGAAGGATCATGCCCATTTTGTCAGAACCTCACCTGTGGTGGATATTATCAATTAAAAAAAAACAACAACAAAAGGGCCGCTCCATGGCGAAGCGGTTAAGTTCGTGCGCTCCGCTTTGGTTGCCCAGGGTTCACAGGTTCAGATCCCAGGCATGGACTGACGCACCCGCTTGTCAAGCCATGATGTGGCGGCATCCCATATAAAGTAGAGGAAGATGGGCACGGATGTTAGCTCAGGGCCAGTCTTCCTCAGCAAAAAGAGAAGGATTGGTAACGGATGTTAGCTCAGGGCTGGTCTTCCTCACACACACACGCAAAACACTGCAGAAGTAGCAAATTGCATTTCTAGGCCATATTACTTTCAAACCTCCACTTTCTTAGATGACCTGCAGAGGCCTTCCAGAGCTCCTGGAGGAATCCTGGGCTGTAATCCCAGGACCCCAGAGCCAGTCCTGAAGGGCTCTCTGGGTTTCTGTGCCCATTGAGGCTCTGCGTAACACTAAGGGCTCAGGGAAGGCTTGGCTGAGTCAGCTGGCCTTGTCTCCAGCCTAATTTTCCAACAGCCACATCCCAAGGCATTGATGCTCGGTAAGTCCATGATTAGAAATTCAGAATACATTTAATATTATAATGGGCCAGCCAGATAAAGGTAATTTAACCCATTAAAGAGGTGAAATAGAATATATGTTCTTGTTTTGTTTTAATGCAGAGCACAAATCTATGGTATCACTTTTATCTTTTAGGCATTATGAAATAAAGGTCAACAGTTTGTAAGCAGCTCACTGCCTATCATGCCTGTTGGCACATAACATCCTCCTTCACCCCCTACAACCACCTGGGAAGGAGGGAAAGGACAGGACTTGGAGACACAAGGAAGAATGTTGGTGTGAACAGGAAATGGCAAAATAGCCAGCTCTGAAAATCTGTTGTGCCATTTGTCCGAGGGACTCCTGGCTCCTGCAGGAAGGCGTCCCGTTCACCCTTTTCCCTCTGTGAGGAAGAGCCAATGGCACACAGTTGAGAAGGGACTAGATTCCTGCCAACACGCTGTCTTCCCAAGAGACGGGGAAAAAAATCCTCAACAGAAAGAAGTAGTTAATATAAACAGGAAATGGCACATGTCTCAGAGTGGGAGGGGTCTCTGCCATGGGGTTGAGGGAGGGAGAGTGGAGGGGTGGGATGTTCTCCCCATGGGGGTGGAGAATAGATCTGAGGCTGAGCACAGAGGAGGGAGCTCAGCCTTGGAGCAGGATGGGGGAAAAGCTCAGACTCAAGGAAGAAAGAGGATGAGCTTGTGATGGGAGCGGAGAGAAAAAGCAGAAATTCTTGGCTCTCCTGGAGGCAGATGTCTATATATTTGGCATCCCCCACATGTGGAAAAGCCACACCCTGTGGACAAGCAGCACAGAATAAGAAGGTATATACATAATTACCAGGGGCCACATGGAAAACTGGTTCCAATGCTACAAAAGGAAGAGGCACATCTTAGAATTTGGGGGAGGTGTGTGGAGCCATTCTGCATGGGGGCAAGAAGAGGGTCTGTATAAAGGGGACATAGCCATGGTGTTTGGGCCACTTATAGTTGGCATCTGGAGCGTCCCTGAGAGCATGGTTACACCTAAGAATGCTTCTGTCTCACAGAAGAGATGTCCGCATGGTTCAGAGAGTTTTCCTGGAAACTGACGGACTTGGGAAGCCCAGGGAAGGTTTTGCTGCTGCATTTTACTCAGCGTGGGGCTAAGAGAGGAGGATCTAGGAAGCTCTGGGATGCTGAGGAAGGGATGTTGGGGATTTAGCATATTTCATAAGGGTAGAGCTGGGATCTACCTTGTCCCCCTGCAGCTGGAGCTTCTAATTTGGCTCACATACAAGATGTGGTGTGTCAGCCTCTCCAGGTCCTCCCTGTACTGGCGTTATCAGGTAATTAGGGATCCAGCCACATGCTTCCTGAAGCAGCCATAAGAAGTATAACAGTGAATTTAGTCCCTGTTTATGAATGGGGAGATTGAGTGTCTGGGGTCATTCAGCAGCTCAAGAAGGACAACCTCTCCCTTTTTACTCATCTGCCTTCCTGGTTAGCAGGATTTGTGGCTGACACATTGCCAGCATCCCGTCCATATGTTTCCTGCCTTCTCAGCTTAGGCCAGAAGGACTAAAAATGCAGCTTCCTTCATGCAGCTGTGCTCACCTGTCACTCAGCCCAAACTGGAGCCACAAATGCTTGTGACTTGAAGGAACCCAAGCATCCCGGTCAAGTGGCCATGCCAGGCTTTCATGAGTCAGTTTCTACTCAGTCTGGGCCAGCTTATTTCTTTTTCCTTCTTGGAACATCACTTGAAAGGTAGAAACGAGTCTGATCTTAATTCTTCTTTCAACATGACATGCCCTTTTGAAATCGTACAAATAACAATGTCTGATTGTCGTGTCGAATTGTGAGCATGGATGTGAAATGCTCCAAAGTCAGACCGAAGCCAAATATTAGGTCATAAGTCAACATTTTGCTGAGAAACTCGGTTACTAAGAGGTTGGAAATTTATATCTTTTCATGAGAAAACATGTCTGCCAGCAGGAAAAAATTTCAAAGGCTATTATCTTCCCATGTGGAGGGACAGAGATGAGTGTAATTTTGCAACCTGGGTCAAAGTCCTTTGGGACTTCTGAAATTGGCTTGGCTGAGGAAAGAGGCTTTGATGTAATATTTGGATTGCTCCCTGAGGTGAAAGCCAATGGTGGCACAGGTGCATGTCATTTCTTACAAGGTCATGGGGCAAAATTTTGTGAGTGGCTAGGAGCAGCCTGTTCCTGCTGGGGGAGGCCACACTCTGCCCGCAAATCCTTCTGAAGGAAAATTTCTGGTGAGAAAATGAGCCATTTTGGGCCAAGGGCACTTAGGATCCCAAAAGAAGTAAACTCTCGCCTAGCTTCATCTAAGCCACGATGGCTCTCTGTGGAAAGTCTCGGTGAATGTCACGACTCAGCTGAATAAAAGCAGGAGACTGGAACAATGCCCTTCACGATGCCATGAAGCTCGTAGCTTGCCAGCGTGGCCTGCTGTCTGTGATGTTTCAGCCATGCCCCTGAACCCAGACCGAGATCTTCTAGCGTCCAGTGTGAGCTGTGGTGGGAGGGAAGGAAAAGGCAAAGAGACATTTGTGCGCTCACTATAGAATTAAAACCAGGCACTTTGCTGCATTAAGAATGTTATGTTCTATTTTAAGCTGACCAAGTGACAATGTCTGGTTTGCATCTTCTTCCAAAAAGCAAAGCAGCTCACATTCCTTCTGCATGCCCAAACTCTAGGCAAAGTCAGAATTATGGCTCAGGATAGAATTCAGTGGCTGCGTGGATGGATGTGATAGAGTGGGACTTCCACTGTGGCTGCAGGCAAATTCCTGATGAAATAATCTGCAACTATAGCATTGATATGGAAACACACAAGTAACCTGCTTCTGTGTGTGTGTGTTTGCACACACAAGCATGCACATGTATGTTTGTGCATGTGTGTGCCTGTACATGCATGCATATATGTGTGTATATACATGTATGTGCATGAGGGCATATGTATCTGTTTGTGTATGTGTGTGTGCACACTCTCGTGTGGGCAGTGAAAGGCAAGTTTCAGAAACCCAGCCTGGCACCATAACAATCAGGACCCTGTCCTTAATCGGTTCTTCCTCATGCATAGCAAGCTTATAACTTAGATGTTAAGTTATAGCCATTTGGGGGCACTGAACCTAGGGCCGTCTCCCATGTTCACCCTAAGCAGGGCTGAGTCAAGTTCTAAGTAGAAATGTTAAATGGATGCTATTTTTCTGCTCCTCATCTCTGATCAGAAAAGTCTCAATTCCCTGGGGCCAGACTTTCTGCACACTCCAAGTTGAGTGCACTAATCTGAGAAATAGGTCTATGCCACTGTGACCGGGAGTCTGGCCCTGGAGCCCACCTACAGCTCCTCTTCCCCACCTCTCTCTGTGAGATGTGCTGCACCAGACCCTACCAGAGGCAGCAGCACATCCTTTCGTGTCGAACCACAGTGAGTGGCATTAATCAGTGGTGGAATTTGTAGGCCAAAAAGTGGAAGGAGAGTTTGCTGTGCTGGCTGGTGGGCAGGAGGATCAATTAGGAGGGGCTCCCTCAAATCCCACCGTTGCGATGACTTGCTGCTTGAAACTAATGCAGCAGGCCAGGCCGGCCTGATTTCACAGTGATTTTGGTCTTTTAGGCAAAGAAGGGGAACTACGCCTTTCTGTGGGATGTGGCCGTGGTGGAGTACGCAGCACTGACGGATGACGACTGCTCTGTGACCGTTGTCAGCAACAGTGTCAGCAGCAAGGGCTACGGGATCGCCCTGCAGCACGGCAGCCCCTACAGGGACCTCTTCTCCCAGAGGTAGGCACGGTCAGCGAGGCAACTCCAGCAGCCACTGGTGCTGGGGTTGGAGAGTTATCTTCTCTTGGGAGATAAGAGCCAACACAAACATGTTTATTCGTCACATTTTCCTCAGCACCAACTATGTACCAGCTTCTTCCCACCCTCAACTAGTCCTATGCTGGGTCCCAGGATGAAGAAGAAGAAGTATATGGTCCTCCCCATGCAGCCACATATCTGGGTGGGAACTGTGCTGGGAGTAGGTGATGCCAGCACAGGGCAGTAAGTGGGACTGTGAGGATATTCTGGGGGAGGAGGAGGGCAGAGGAGGGTGTCGGACCAGACCCAGGAGACCAGGGAGGATTTCCCAGAGGAGGTGACACCTGAGGCCTAAAGGATGACTAGGAGTTAGTCAGATAGGCCCAGTAATTTAAAATTAAATGAATAATTAGATTTGGCACGGGCCTAATGATCACTTGTTAAGATAAACGTATCTGCCGAGTGGGAAGAGTCAATGTGGAGACTTGAAAAGAAGTGGAGTCAGAGAAGCAGAATCTCCACATTCATCTGCACATGCGCTGAGGGGCAGATGCTGTCTGCTGTGGGGAGGGACCTGGCCCTCCACTGCGGACAGTGGCCAGTGGCTAATTACCTGCCTCCTCCCCATCCCCGCCAAATCAGCTTCCTGGTAATTAACCCTAGCAGATGGATTTGGGGGGAAAGTAGGAAGGAGGGCTATATAGACAGGAGTGCTGTGGCCTAAGCCACGCTCCACCAGAAGTGAATACAGTGTGTCTCATTCCCATTGGCCTCTTTAGCTTCCCATGTGACTTGCTGGTGCCAGTCTGTCCCTTGAGCTTGATCTCTGGACCCTTGGGCATGATTAAGTTTCCAAGTGCTCAGTCTGGACAGCTAGCCAGCCTCCCTGAGAAAAATTGTCTCTCATCATTCCTCCCTCATTTTCTGCCACAGGAGCTTACCTTAGTCCTTGACCAGGTGACCTGGCCTTACCAGAGAAGGTGGACTTGAAGAGCATGAGAAAGCTCAGTGGCCTTTTCCTATTAGCCAGCCTGCTAACAGTGGCTCCTGCCCTCTAGGACATCTAAGCCTTGGGCCCACCACTTACAAATGTCTGCGAGGTGACATCCTAGTGTATAAGCGGGCGGAACTACACAGCCCAGAGAGGAAGCTCTAAGGACAGACTCTGCCTTGGTCTACCAAAATCCAAAATGTGGCAGAAGTGTTCAAGTGAAAAGGTCAGCATGGTGCCCAGGCTTTGGGGCAACCCCCAGTTGCCTAATTAATGCATGTATTCCAGCACTGAGGATTGTTCTTTCGGAAGGGCAAGAGTTCTTAGATATCATCCCTTTAACCTCCTCAGAGAAATTACTGGCAGAGTTGGGAGGAGAATCCAGGTCCCCTGAGCCCTAGTGCTGTGCCCACATTGCTGTCAACTCTCCAGGCCCTACCACCTCCCTTCTCCCAACTCCTAGATAGCCACTGTGTTCTGGTCACAAGCACCTTGGCCTAAGCCCCATCAGAGAAGGGCCAAGGAGGAGGGTGTGTGACCCATCCATTCAGTGGCTCATTTGCAAAACTGGGAACAGGAGTAGAACTAATTAACTTAAATGAGGCTTTTGGGTTTTCTCTAGAATTTGGTCATGTGTACATTCCGTGCCTCCCTTTGCTCCCTGGAGCAGAGAGAGATGACAAGAGAGAAGGAGGAGCAGTGATTTATCGATTGCTCAGATTAAAGGCAGGAAGAAGGAATGGCTTCTCTCCAGGGTGTGTAGTACGTTAGGGTTGTTGAGGTTACACCAGTGGGTTTTCCGAGACGGGAGGTTGAGGGCCTTCCACAGATCATCAACGTGTGAGCTCCTTTCTGAAACAGATAATGAGGGTGCTCATGGAAGCACAGGGTCCCCGCAAGGGAAGCTTAGAGTCCCCGTGCACTGGCACTGCTCGGAGATCTAAAAGTCGGCTGAAATGAACACTGACGCACTAAAGACGGAGAAAGCTTAGTTCCTGGCTGGATTGTTCAATGGAGTCAGGGAAGCAGGAGGCAAAAACTGGGTGGGAGGAGGACCTGAGAATACTCAACCTGGAGAAGATGAGTGGGGAGGGGGATGGTTGCTCACCTCCAGCATCCTAAGGCTTGCTGGGTGCAGAAGGAATTGGATGTGCTTTGTGTGGCTCCAGAGGGCAAAGTGTGGGGGTGTGGGGTCCCAGAGAAGCAGGCTTGCCCTGGAGCAGACCTGTGCAGTATGTATCCACTCACTGACCACGAAGTTCTATTAAAAATGTCTCCCAACAGAGACCCTGTGGACTGCTCCCTGACCCCAGTGGTCACTATAAACAAAAATGGCTAGTCCAGTTTCCTTGTTATTCTGGCAAGAAGTAATTTATTATTGTTTGCTTTCATCAGAAGGCCATGTGCTCAGTGACTGTAGGTAAATGTCCCCGGGAGGCTGTGCTGGCCTCTCCCAATATCGTCATCTGTCTCTATGTTGCAGCCCCTCCTGGGCTGGAATCACCTCACCTCCCCCACCTGGCAGATGGGTATCTATTGGAGGGAACACTCAGTCCTCACATTCCCAACTTACTGCTGCCAATGGTTCGTTAAGAGGCTCCGTTGTATGGTGCATCCAGAACTGGGAGCTGCCCTAGCTGTGGCGTGACTCAGAGGAGGAAGGTGGCAGGTCCAGGAAGCAATGCTCCATGCCATTTACAGGAAAGGGTCCCCTGTAAATAAGCAGAGCCCAGTCTTGTCTGCAACTGCTGTGTAACCTTCTTTCTCTTAGTCCTGGGAACTAAGCTGTTTCCTTGAATGTGGATATGCTCCCTTGCTTTGGCAGAGGACAGGGTCTATTGGCTAGGATTTATGTGTGTGTGCGTATATGGCAGTGGTTGAGTGCTGTAGGCCCTTTGTAGACCATCGCATGCAGAGTGCACATTCAGTAAGTGTTTAGTGACTTAAGAGCCATTTATAGAGCACCTACTGTGTAGCAGGCTCCACAACTTATTGACTAAGGGAAAGCACCTGCAATTATATCTGTCTGGAAAAGAGAACAACTGGCTTCAGGAAGTGGCTATTATCGCTCCAGCCTACTCAGAAGCAAGAGTATAGATTATCACGGTGTGCATTAGTCTCGCCTCGCGCTGGGAGGCATTTCCTGCCTGGGACTTGTTTTCTCTTTCCTTTGTTGCTTACATATTTACATTTTCTTTTTGGTTTGTTTGTTTGTTTTTAGTCTACGTTTTCCTATAAATAGACTTACATTCTTCCTGGAATAATCTTGGGCATAAAAAATGCTTACAGTTACAAGGAGCAGGAAGAAGAGAAGCATCAGCAAAATCCAGCATCCTGTCTGATGCTGTAGGCAGTGTGGAGGAGTGGGGATCGAGCCCCACAGCCGTACTCGGGCCAGAGTCGCACAGTCCCTAAGGTTAGAAACTCAGAGTTCTGACTTAGCAGCCTGGTGTTATGGAAAGAGCGTGGCCTCCCGGGTCAGCACGACCCAACTCTGAAGAGCAGCTTGGCAACTTTCCAAGTGCAATCATGGGCCAGTCACCTAGATTCTGAGCCTCAGGTCTTCAACACGTAAACCAAACATAGTAAGAGCTACTTTTCAGGCTGTTGTGGGGATTAAAATAATGTAAAATGGTCAGTCCCTACTATGGTCTCAATAAGGGGTAGCAGCTTGTGTCCATCCTGGACTGAGAGGGCTACTGGTCAGTATGGCGATCAGCCTGGGCAGCTACCAAGCAGCTTTTAGGGAGCCCTTGTGATCTGCCAGACCTTGAGCTGAGTGGTCCACATGTGTTCCCTCTTTTCATTTTCTCACAGTAGTTGCGTGAGTAGGTGCATTTATTATGATCTCAGATTGTAGTGATGAGAGATTTGAGATTGAGTGATGAGAGATTTCAAGACATAGCTGGTGTGATGGCGGAGTCTGGGCTTGAGCTGATGTCTGTCAGGGCAGAATCTGTGTCAATGAACACAGAGCTCATCAGTCTCACCACGGTCTTCCCAAGGGCCCCGAGGTCCTGCCTACCCAGCCTTGGGCTTCCCGTAACTGCCAGAAGGCCCAGCTTACTCAACCCTGCCAGCAGAGACTTAATCAATGGCCAGTCAGCTGGAGCCAGTGGACATACATCAGGCAGCTTCGTAACATGTCCTGAGCCACGTGGAAGTGGTGAGACACGGCAGCTGCCCAGTTAATCCTGGGGTGTGCCATGCAAGAGATTCATAGTGCTCAGCAGCATACTGAGCATCACCCCAAGCCACACAAATGCACATATAATTATGCATTTAGCTCAATGACCAAGCTCCAGCATGCACAGGCACATTCTATGTCTTTTGCGCCGATCCGTGTCCTGGGCACCTAACGGACATCATCTCACTATGTCCATTTTCGTTTACATTAGTTTCGTGACTCAGTTAATACATTCCTACGTTTATTGATGCTGCAAACATCCACTGATAGCCCAGGTTGTGCTGGTAACTGTGCTCACTCTAGGGAAAACATGGAGAGTAACCCACAGCCCCTGTCTTGAAGGATCTGCTCACCTAGTGGGGATCGTGGGTCTATGTTGCAGAGGAAAGGAAGCCAAGTTTAACAGGGGCTCACTTGTCTGGGGACACCTGGCTGAGATCTGTGGCCTCCAAAGCCTGCTCTTGGCACTGAGCCAGGTTGTTCCCAGCTGGCAGGAGGCCATGATACTGATAGGTCAGGGGACCCCCTCCGGGCTGTCACCCTCCCTCTCTACCAGTCACAGCCCATGCATGGTAATTGAGCTCAGCCTCAGCCTGTGGTCACAGCTGGCCTACAAGCAGGTCCGGGGCAGAGAGTGCTCAACTGGCCAATTGGCAGTGAGCTTCTCCTGGCTGTGAAGAACCACGGTTCTCGAACTGTGCACACCCAGAGGGCTCAGTGAGATCACTGCAGGTGTTGTCAGCTGAATATATCACCACGGACCGGGCTTAAAGAGCCCCACTCCCCAAATGGATGAGCTTGGGTGTGAAGCCTGGGGACCACCAGCTACCACCCACTCACTGTTCAGACCCCTGGATTACAGAGGGAGTCCTTGAAATACCTCAACAAAGGAAAACCATCCAGCCACCTACGTGGGGAGTACTGGAGCAGCAGGGTTGTCACACCTTTTCAGACAGGATGAAATCCTGACTCCCTCTCGTACCCCCTCAGAGCCCATGCTGTGGGCTCTGCCTGCTTTGCTCTTTCCATTTCACACCATCCTCCTCCTCACCCATGGCTCTCCAGCCTCACTGACCATGTTTTCGCCTCTCAGATATGCTGAACACTTACTCCAGACAAGACTTTTCAAACATGGTTCTAATCTCAGGAACATTCTTCCTCCCCCTCATCAAATGCCATCCTTGTCAAACACAAAGTGACCTTGGCAAGATATTTCACTTCTCTGCGCCTCAATTCCCTTCTCTGTAAATATGGGAAAATAGAAATAACTATCTCACAGGGTTGACATGAGAATTAATCCCTATTTGTCAAGCACTTCAGATTCCTCCTGGTACACGGAACGTGCTAGATGAGTGTGTTATTTTATGACTAATTGTCCTTCAGGTTTCTGCTTACCTATCACCTCCTTGATGAGGTCCTCCCTAACTCTCCAGTCTGGGCCACCTTCCCAATGCACCATTTCTTAGCACCTCTACTTTCCTTTCATTGGATTGCTCACAGCTTCTGTTTCCACACTGATTGCTCTAATCGTTTCATGTTTGTGTGTGTGTCTCCAGATTGCAGGCTCAGCAATGTAGAACATCGTGCTTGGTACAACGCCGGTGTACCTCAAATCGAATGAATGAGTGAATGATTTGGTGAATTCTAGTGGGAGAGACTTAGGATACAGTTATTGAGATTTGAAAGAAAGCATTTTTATAAGCATGAACATCCTAAGTCCACAGTCTGAGGGTTTGCCACATCCACTTCCATATTTCCCAGTTTTATCCTCTGAGCGCGCCCTGGGATCCCATGTGTGGGGCCTTGTGTGCTTCACTATCCATGGGCAGCAGGACAGGGTGGGAGAGGGCATCAACGCTTTTGAGGAGGAAACTGATAAAACCCGATGTATATTTTGGGAAGAGTGCTCTGCCTACAGAGTGGAGAATGGATTGGGTGGGGAAGCGGGGTGGAGGGAGAGGGCTGCTATGGTAGTTCAGTGTTGTCTGCAGAGGAGCCAGCAGGGTGGGGAAGGGGCACCCGTGGCTGTGTTCATGGGGTCAGTGGCTGCAGCTCACCTGGATGGTGTCTTACAGGATCCTGGAGCTGCAGGACACTGGGGACCTGGATGTGCTCAAGCAGAAGTGGTGGCCGCACACAGGCCGCTGCGACCTCACCAGCCACACCAGTGCCCAGGCCGACGGCAAATCCCTCAAGCTGCACAGCTTCGCCGGGGTCTTCTGCATCCTGGCCATCGGCCTCCTCCTCGCCTGCCTGGTGGCCGCCCTGGAGTTGTGGTGGAACAGCAACCGGTGCCACCAGGAGACTCCCAAAGAGGTCTGTGCCCTGGGTCCTGCTTCTCCTGTCTGCAGCCTAGAGGCAGGAGAGTCACCCTGGGCCACTCGGTGGACGGTTTTCTCCCAGTTAGTGTTTACCGGAGTCACTGGTCTGGATGCTGCAGTGTTTTATATTGGGGGATGGTGTCATTGCTTTATTTCGATTTAAAAGCCAGAGAACAAGTGTAGGGGATGTTTTCATGCTTGAACAAAGTGCCAAGTCACCAGCCATGGCCACTAAAGTCCTGTATTTATCTGTAGAGCGGGTACAGCATGAGCAGCGCCAGAGAGCCCTTCCCCACCCTGCCCTGCCCATGTGCCTCCACCCTGACCTGGAGAGACCAACTGTAGGGTAAGAGAGGAGACTGCATTCCTTCCTGGTTCTCTTTGGCTTCTCACCAAGGGCCACGGGGCCCTGTTGTCCCAGCGTGTGAGTGGGGCCCGGCCCCTGCCCCTCCCACCACCCCTTCCTCTCTCTCTCCCTCCTCCTTGCAGGGCCCAGCCTTGCCCATGTCCCTCCAGGGCACACCCAGCAGAAGCAACATTGTGGCTCAGTCCAGACTCCAGGTTCTGGGCACACTTCTCTCCCCGTGCACCAACCACAAGCTGATTCTGCCTTTGATGCTTCCCTCTCATTGGGTTTTTGCTCTTCAAGCTCATTTTCGTTTTTTTTTTTTTTTTCATGTAAAGCCTTCACCAAGGTCCCCCACAGACAATTCCTCTAAGGGAGGGTGGCAACGAGTGTCATCTGATGGTGATGCTCTACCAGCAGAAACCTACACGCAGGCATCATAGCCCCAGCCCAATTACTTTATTGTAGGGTTGTCACTGTGTGCTGTATATACCTCAGCTACTTCTAGAATCACAGCTCCACTTACAAATTATGTTGATACAAACATGTATAAATTTCAAACAAGAAGTAGTAAAGTAACCACACCAAATCCAAAGAGGCAGCATCGCCATGGCTACCATCTCTGCGGCCTGGAGAGACTGGCTGGCCACACCCACATATGTCAGTCCGTGGTGGAGCCCTGGCAGGGGTGGGAGTGAGGACATGCTCTCCATTCATACCAGCCAGTGAGCTCTCTGTCATCACACTTAGTTTTCACTGGAAGGAGCTTGCTGTTTGACTCAGTGTGTCTGAAAACTTCTGGGGACATCCATCTTCCTCTTGTGCCTTCTGTATACCTCCATGTAAGGAAATGCAAGGCTTGGGTCTCCCACAGCCTCAGTGGCTCTCCTATCAACCCTAGGCCACAAGAGAGGAGGAAGGAAGAAATTTCACGAAAACCCGCTGAAAGGAATAGTTAATGGTCCCTTCCCAAGCTTCTTTTGCTACTGGAAAATTTTCTGTGAAGAAGTCACTGGGAGGGACAGTGAATTATTCTGTTGTGTGCTTTTAAGGAAGGGCCACAAATGTCTCCCCGCTTTAGCCTGCTCCTCATGTCAGATACCTTTCTATGTTGTGGCCAGGGCACCCTTCATCTGCTTCTCACCACCCAGGTCCATGTGCACAGAAGTATCAGTGGGCGGCCAGAGTGGAATGGCACTGGAGCCACCCCCAGTAGGACCAGGGAGGACCAGCTCACATTGTACCCACTCTCCATGTTGTTTGTTTTGGGTTTTCTTTTTTTCCTAAGCCTGCAGCCTGATTTCCTCTGTGCAAATGCCCACTGGGTCAGGGGAGCAGGAGAGGTTTT
Organism: Tapirus indicus; assembly: GCA_031878705.1. NCBI lineage: Eukaryota > Metazoa > Chordata > Mammalia > Perissodactyla > Tapiridae > Tapirus > Tapirus indicus. The sequence continues at coordinate 83,302,261 of CM062921.1, forward strand.
CCAGGTGGGCAGGCATTGCATGGTCATGGAGCGAGCATTGCGCTGTCCTGGATTGGTGTGGGCAGAATGGGGGCCCAGGGGACAGTCTCAGCCCTCCAGAATGTCCTTTGTGAGCCAGGTACAGGGAGAGGCCATTCTTCCTCTGGATTGGAAGTCCTTATCTGCTTCCAGTCATGACCCTTCACATCCTCTAGTTCAGTGTTTAGGGATAGGTATAGCCCGGACAACCCAGAATGAATTGTCATGGTGTGTGTGTGTGTGTGTGTGTGTGTGTGTGTGTGTGTGTGTGTGTGCATGTAAGAGAGACAGAAAGGGATTGAGAGACAGATTGATCATTGCAGACACAGAAGGCAGAATGAAAGAGAGAAAGACCAGGAGACCAAGGGATGACCTAGCTGTGAGGAACAGCTCCCTTCTTGCCAGTGAAGCATCCTATTCGTCCCTTCTGGCTTCTGCATAAGCCCAGGATCTCAGGCACATGGGGAGAGGATGAAATACATTGGTCCTGATTAGAAAATGTGGAACTTCCCATCTGGGCTGCCAACCTGCTTCTGGATAGGAATGAGGACCGAAGAGGAGGCAGCTTGGAAAAGCACACTAGCTGCCTTCCCTCCAGCCTCTTCTGGGTTGCTAAAAAGGGTTGCATGGTAAAAGGAGGAAATGTTCCATCTTTTGCGTATTTTTATGAGTTTCTGATTTTCAAGTGAAATTTCTCTCTCCCTCCTCTTCTTCCTTTAATGAGCGTGCCTATAGGGATATGGTCCCTGTCCTCAGGGGGCTTACCTCCACATGGGCAGATGTGGCAGGGAGGTTGGTCCATCCTGTTGGTCAGAGCCATCCTGAAGTAAGCAGCAGTACCCTGGAAGTTCCAAGGGGCACCCATCCCAGCCAGGGCATGGTGGGATCATAGAGGGTAAGGATCCTAGTTAGTGAAGAGCTCTTGGGGCTTGGGGTTGTTAGAACTGACTGTTGACGATTTGGTACAAATCCTAGAGCGGGAGGTGAGACTGGAAGTTGCCTTTTGGGCAGGGTGAACAATATGGGGGTAAACAAGGTCATCACCCCTCTCAGAGCTCTGGAAACTGGAGCATCAGCATCAGCAAGGAGATGGGGTAGAGGAGGCTGGGGTAGGAAGCAGGGCCTCACTCTGTAGACTCAGATGCCAGGGGGTTTGGACTCATCACAGAGGGAACAGGAACCAGGAAAGGGGTTGAAGCAGCAGTATTTTAAAAGCATATCTTTAAAACCTTCGACAAATAATGATGGTATTTAATCCAGAACTACTTTGTGTTGCTGGTTGCCCATGTTTTATGGAACAGCATTTGCAATTAATCGAGAATGTCTGGTTAATCTTAGAATGCTTCATTTTGGGACATTGGCCATATTTCTTAAGAGCCAGAAACCTGTCTTGGGGTGGTGTCCTAGTCACGTTTAATGGCTTGTGTTGGGATGTCTTCAGTGTTTAGACACCTACTTGAGGAAGAGTAGTAAAGTGTGTTCAACCCCTTAATATTCATGTGGATCTGAGCTCATTTTTTTTCTAAGGAATCAGACGATTATGTAGTTACCCAATGCCGGTATGCACCAAGCTCCACAGATGCAATAAAGAGCCACGTGCTAGATTTATGGGGGAAGTGGAGCCATTGCTCTGAGAATAAAATATTCATGAAATAAAGATGAGAACTACACAAATGGGAGATGACATGAGGGGTGAGGGATGAATCATCCGTCACTGGGCTGGGAGGTTGGAATTCTTGTTGCTTCCTGCGTTGCCTGCCCTCCCCCAGTCCTGCTTCTATTGTAGACAGGAGCTGACACAGGCCAGGGTGGCCAGGCAGCAGCGGCAGAGTAGCAGCCAGGCCTCTCTCTTCCCACAAGTGGGCCAGCTTCTGTCTGCATGCCCCTACTCTTGCTCTCCATGGAAGACTTGGTCCTAGGGACACTCCCTTTGGCTCTACACCCTTCCCTGCCTCCACTCCTGTGATGCTTCTTCAACACTATGTAGAGATTTTCTCTCTTGTACCTTTTCCCTCTTCATTTATGCCAGCCTTGTAGTGTTACCCTGAGGTTCAACGAGGGAAGGTGTCTAGAGTGCCTCCTGCCCCATAGGACTGCTTGGTCAATGGTGGCCAAGGGGATACTCTCTTAAAGGACCTTGTGATGGGCAGTAAGGGATGTGAGGAAGATGAGTCACATCTTAGGGCACATTCTCTGTGCCAGGAAAATTACATGTTATCCTCTTAACTCTCCTTGATTCTCTTCAGTGACATTTGAGGAAGACATCTGTATCCCTGGAGAAATGTGACTCAGAAGCAGCAGGAGCAGCACTGAGATATGAAAGATGTGTCTGTTGCTTGGCCTTCCATTGGATGTGTGCAGGAGCAGGGGTTCCTACCTTGCGTTTTCCAGAGGGTTTGGAGAATGAAGGGTGTAACTGGAAGTTCTTCCCTGAGCCAGTCTCCTGGCTCCTAGTGAGGTATTTACATCCTCTGGACCCCAGTGTCTCCTGCTGAAAACTGAATCTGGCCCAATGGCGATGCTGCTGACATCAGACCACTTAGCATGAGGGTAAGGATAGTGAGTGCATGTTTCAGCCCGTAGACCAGGGCCTTCCAGTAAGAAAGAGTGGACACTTACCATACATCAGTGTGTATCTCCAAACCAGCTCAGACATCACTCCCTTCTGTAAAACTCCCCTGCCCTCCTCCATGGGCCACCTCTCTGTGTGTACAGTCTTGCTGGGTGTGACTCTGAATTGTTGCTAATGGTTTACCTGCCTGTCTCTGCTTCAAGCCTGCTGGCACTTCCCCACCTCTGCATTCCCATCACTTTGCCCAGTCTCTGGATCAGTGGAACCTCTCGTTAAGGGTGATGAATAAATTGAAGTATTGAGCACCTTCCATGTACCAGGGACCAAGATGGATGCTTTACCAAGAACATTAGCTCATCAGGTAGTAGGAGCTCAAAAGTGTTTATTGAATGAATGAACCGGTCTGGACTCCTATAAAGAAAAGGTTATTAATGTTAAATTGTTGTGTAATATTGCATTTGGGTAAATGGCTTTCAATTGTGGCTGCACATCAGAGATGATTAATCCTGGGGGTTTTTAGAATTACAGATGCTTAGGCTCCATCTTCCAAAGGGTCATAGTAGGTAGATCTGAACAAGTAGAATTTTTGGAAGCTCCACATGTGCTTCTGACATCCTGCCAAAAATGAAAACACTGGTCTACACCATCCTTCCGAGAGGAAATGGGAAACACACAGCTTGGAATAGTGGAGAAGGGCTCAGGTTTCGGAGCCGGGTAGATGTGGACTCTGATCCTGACGTTCCACTAACTGTGGAATTGTGTAAACTTGAGCAAGTCTCTTCACCCCACGTACATGACGGGAGGTGTTCACTAGTCCTCTCCTCTCATTGTCTTCCCCTACAAAAATCTGTGATTGAGCCCATCAGAAGTTTTTCTCATGATGATCTGAAAAACTGCCCTCCATCGCCTGAGACCATTTCATTGACTTAATGTTCAGTTTCTTTGCTCTTACACAACCATTGACTCTCAGAGCCCCGGCCCAGCCCTTTGGGGAGGGGCAAGTCTTTGGAGCAACACGTAAGATCAGGTTGATGGTGTATCTCTCAGCTGTTGGGTCTCATTCACCACCTAGTTGGTCTCAGTGGTAACAAGAGAACACCTCCTACAAGCACCGAAGTCAGGTGGGAAGTCCCACATCCTGTTTTGTTCCTGTCCAACTTAAAGTAGGAGCTGTTAGACTCCAAACAAAGTCAGTTCTAATGAGTCCCACGAGTAACTGGCTGTTACATAGATGATAGTTTGGTTAATTACTGTTTTCCAATACACTGTATTATTTCCACATTGGTCAACAGCGGCTTAATTACAGAACTTTATCTCTCTGCAAGACAATGCCTGGGAGAGGGTCCCGAGTAACCTCTGTCCGTGCATCTGTCATTATGTTTAATATGAGATGAGAAATGCAGGGCTGGAATTCAGCTGGATTCATGGATAAATGCAGTGAATTTTATATCTAGGAATGTCTGACTGGGTCAGTTGCCTACAGTAAATTAGCGCAGGCAGCAGCAAGTTTCCAAGTCTCTCTCCACAGCTGTCATTACCTGGTCGAACACCGAAACCTTGAGATAATGAGGATGTAAACTGATGTAGTTCACATAAAAAAGTCCATTATTTGAATTTGCATAACATAATAGAATGCACCATTTTGTCTAAAATATAGATAATTATTCAAATCACTCCTGCCTCTTTTCTTGAACAGGCGGATTACCTCTGCCTCCTCTTTCCTTGGCCAGGGGCCAACAGACATAACTTAGTGTGTGCTAAATCTGTGGCCCCAGGTGGTCCAAGGAGACGATGCTTCCAGAGTTTCCAAGTCAAGTGGTTTTCTCCAGTTCTCTGCACTTCAGCTCTGGCCCCCTAAACAGTGGCGGAAGCAGGCAGCTTAGAGGACATGTGAGGAGACTCAGGAGCGGGCTGCATGTGTTTTCCAGAGAAGATGCGGAGGCATCTGCTTTAGTTCTACCCGTTTTCTTATCTGGTTAAATAATCAGTATAGGAAGCTCATGATGGCACTCTCTTCTTCCAGGGTTTCTTTTTGTGTTGGAGCTATAGGCGGTAATAGAATTTGAATAGAATGAGGTCCCACTGGTGTGGAGAGGATGAATTTCTAGACTGCCATTTGAGGCGGAGAGGTCTCCCTGGGAAGTGTGTTCAATTGGTGTGGACATTTTCTCTGTGTCCTGACGTGGAGAGGTTACAGGTTAATGAATAACCTCAAGTGGGGGTTGATACCCACTGCACAGCTGTGCAGCCCTTCTTGGAACTGCTTCATTTGTTCTTAATATGAGGCAAGAAAAAAATATATGGATTTAAGAAACTATTTATTCAAGCTCTTTCCTCCAAAAATACTCACTCTAGGGTGATTGGGCTGTGTCGACACCCACACTCCAGCTGGCCTTTATTCTAGATGCTTTGATATTACCTGATCAACCCTCACAGCTGTGGTGATTATGCTAGATTGGTGCCTGTGCCTACCACTTTTATAATACTACCCCCAAACCTCCTCTCCCTCATACTTCAGTGGTGAAGGATCTCATCTCGGAGAACTCCCTGGCTCACAGTTTTCTTCAGGAGATTTTGGTTGTTTGGTCTCTCCCCCAGCCCAAGCTCTGCTTATGTTTTGTTTCCCTGGCATTTGGTAGAGAGGACTCCCTGCACTTTGCTTCCACTCTCAGCTCTCTGCCCCACTACGGCCTTCTTGGACAGGAAGTTCTCCTTTCTCTGTCTCTACACCATAGCAAACTGGGGAGGATCCCCTGAATGCTTGTTTTGGCCCCGTGTATAATTGACTCTGAGAAAAAGGGCCAGGCACTCTCTTCTAACTGCCAGAAGCCAAAATGAACCCAGCTGGGACCAAGACACTCGCCTCCCACTCCAAATTAGTCTACTCTTAAACTTTACTTCTTCCCGTCCCCAAAAGGATCCTTAAACCCTGAAAAGAAAATAGAAAGGAGAAAAAGGCAAGATTATGCAACTCACCAGTCCCTCCAATGATCCCAGGACCAATGGTCATCAGTTTTCCTTTGATGGAAACTAAAGGCTCTGCCAGCGGGGACAGCCAGCTGGTCCAGCCTTCTCTGAGCTTTGCTGGCTGCAAAGAAAAGAGAAGGTTACATTATTAAACTCCAAATGTGTCTGAAGTTCACTCTCAATTTCTCCAGCTTCCAGGCTTTCCGCTACCTGTCTTGTGCCCTTCAGACTGTTTGAAAGGAAAATAGCTTGTAGATACGCCTATTTACCAACACAACACAGCTTTGGCACTGACTTGGCTAATACAGATGAAAGAGCTGTATCAGAAGCTTCACAGGAGCTCATAGCAGCCACAAAAAGGCTGGAGAAGCAGGCTGGGTGATGGGTAGGAGTCAAGACTTGGGCAGAGGGTTGGGAGGCAAGATCTAGGAGGATGGTCACAGAGCAGGAAGTTTGGTGAAGCACTATGGCTGTAATGGATGGAACACCTGCTATTTTCTGTCTCTTTGCCTCTTTGTTCAGGATTCAGATTCAGTCCTGCTTGGGTCGTGGTCCTGCCTCTTGGCTACAGGTGGTCAGGGCACCTGTCAAACTGTTATTCAGTGGTAAAGAAGTAATTCCCCCAAAGCAAATAAACCGTGGTCTTCTTAGAAAGGGAGAATTGATGCTCAGTGGCCCTAAAACAGCCAGTGCCCAATATGGCAGGTAAAAATACTATTAAAAATAGTTTCATATGCAAGAGTAAAAACAAAACAGATAAATAAAACACAGAGAAAAGAGCAAGGTTGCACAGAGCTGGATCAACCATGCAGTAAGTGTATTAAGATGAGAACTTGAATTTGGTTTGTCACATATTTTACCAACTGTTAAAGGAGTCAGTGAAAGACAGTGCGTGCATCATATTTAGCCAGGCTAAGTAAAGGCTCGGTATTTTCCAGCTACTTCCCCCAACTTTACCCATGACATTTGCCACCCAGAGAGTCCCCAACTCAGAGCTTCTCTCCCAGTATCAATGAGCTGAGCTCTGCTGTGTGGTGCTTCAGATCAGCGCAATCTTGGCTCTGCCCATGGGGCTGAGAGAATGATTTCTGGTGTTGTTTTCATCTATGACACTGAGCCATACCCCATGGTCTCCTCTTCTCTCAAATCTGTTGGCTTTCTTCTCAAGTTTTCCCTTGGGCTGGAATGGAATCTTCATTGTCTTAACGAGTGTTGTCAGTTTTCTTGTTCTGGGAAAGACAGCCGGTGTCCCACCAGAAGCCAAGCTCTGTGTGCCAGTTATGAACTCAACAAAGGTGTAGAGAGGGCAATGGCCCCGCTTTCTCCAAGTCAGGGGGTGTTGGGAGCAAGGGGTGCACTGCAGAAGCAGCTTCCTGGTCTGAGAAGTGCTGGGTTGAGACTTCATGGGGGTTAGCCCCTGGCTGTGCACTCACGTGAGGGGGAGCTCACACCACTTATTTAGGGGTCCCACTTCCTGGGGGGAGTCTTCTCCCACCAGCCCCATAGGAGCTCAAAGCAGCCACTGGAATGGCCCTTAGATTTGTGTGGTTCCTTCTTTTTTTTTGGTTTTGAAAGCACATTCAGGGCTTTTACATTTCATGGTATTTCTAACAACCCTACGAGGAGGGCAGGGGACAGGTTCCTCTGTCTACTGTATGGATGTCAGCATTAGACAGCCTGTGGAGTTCTTTCTCAGAGTGGAGCTTTGACATGGTGTATCTCTCAGAGTTTGACATCAGGGAAGCGTAGGCAGCAGGCATGGCCTTGCCTGGCACCTCGGCACTCATGCTGCCTGGAAATAGGACTGCGACTTCTAACACCTCATCAAGGAGCCCACGTGGCTCCTCCACGGACACCTGTTCTTGAGTCCCACCTCACCGGGGGAAACTGAGGGAGTAGATCACATCAACTTTGTCTTTCAGGAGCTTTCAAGCAGTTTGGCCTCCTTGATTTACTCTGACATTGTAGACAAAACATCAGGTTATTTGAAAGGAATGATATTTGTTCTGTTTTATTTTTTTTCTTAAGCAAATAAGTAAATGAACAAACACAACAATTTCCTTGATGCCATTCACCACATGGAGAAAGAGTCAGGTGTGAGGGTTGCTTGTCTTGGCAGCCTCAAGCCCTCATGATGCTGAGAAAGTCAGCCGAACCCTGGGAGCTCCCTTTCCTCACCGCCCCACCCCTCCTCCTCTTCCAGGAAAGAGGCCCCGTAAGCCTTCCAGACTGGGACATGCCCCCTCCCTGGCATCTCTGGAGATGTTGCATGGGGAGAACAGGGGCCTCACGGTGAGGCAGGACTTCACTCCGTACTCCAGGCTTCCGGAGCTGCCTCTGCCGTTCACGGGCTTGTGACTCTGGGGAGGCCATTGACCTTCCTGAACCCAAGCCTCCTTCAGTATATGGTGAGGATGGTCAAGCCAAGTCTTTTGAGGACTGTGAAGTCTAAATGGCTAATACATGGGGCACATTAGGGGCTCAAGGACCATTCCATTTTATTCCCATGGGACCCCTTTCTTCTCCTTCTGTCTCTGTCAGTTCTTTGAAGCATCTTCTCCCAAGGGTTGCCTCTGAGTGTGACAGCGATTCAAAGCAGAGCATAGAGGGGTGCAAGTGCTGCCAAGGCCCACTTCCTGGGTCTTTGCTACCTAGGGGCAGTGTCCTAGGCTACTGGTTTCCCAGGTAACTGAGGGCTGGCCATACAGTTGAGGGGAGGTGGGAGAAATGGGGGCATGCTCACCCACTGTCCAGCAGGCTGAACAGGCCTGGGGTCTCCAGGCCTCCCAGAGTTTGTAGAAAGCCAGCCTTGGCTCATCTCAGGGGTTGGCCTGACCTTCCTATGCTTTCCCTCCAGGACAAAGAAGTGAATTTGGAGCAGGTCCATCGGCGCATGAACAGTCTAATGGATGAAGACATTGCTCACAAGCAGATTTCCCCAGCGTCCATTGAGCTCTCGGCCCTGGAGATGGGGGGCCTGGCTCCCAGCCAGGCCTTGGAGCCGACACGGGAGTACCAGAACACCCAGCTCTCGGTCAGCACCTTTCTGCCAGAGCAAAGCAGCCACGGCACCAGCCGGACACTCTCATCAGGGCCCGGCAGCAACCTGCCGCTGCCACTGAGCAGCTCAGCCACCATGCCCTCCATGCAGTGCAAACACAGGTCGCCCAATGGGGGGCTCTTCCGCCAGAGCCCCGTGAAGACCCCCATCCCCATGTCCTTCCAGCCTGTGCCTGGAGGCGTCCTTCCAGAGGCCTTGGACACCTCCCATGGCACCTCCATCTGACCGCGCCGCCTGCCCTCCCATCCACCCATTCACCCACCCGACCAGCAGAGCTTTTTAATACAAGAAAACAACAACACAAACCATACACACATGCACACACACACACATACAAAGACTCTTTCATGTTTCTTGTACATACGTGTAAATAATGACAGAATGGAGTGGGGTAAAAGTGTATTTTGAATATTCCCAATTTTCGAAGTCAGTAAAAAAAAACACAAAAACTGTATGAATGACTTTGTAAATTTTGTTCTATATGAATAAAAAGGCAAATTACTTGTGATCATTCTGAAGTGCCAAAGAAGCCCCCTGTTCCTGGGCCTTTCTGAGGGCAGGAGGGGTGAGCAGATCAGGAGCCCCGTCCTGCTGGGGGAGAGGGGAGATGATGAGCTAGTCTCCTTAGAGGAGCCCCAAATGCTGCTTACTGCTGTCTCCCACGGTCTCCTGCCGTGTTCCTCTACTCCTGGCCCCTTGTTTCTTTTTAGGATTCTCAGCACATAAAGGGTGAGCCTCAAGCCAGTGTGGGCCTGGCCCCTGAGTGACTGTGCTGTGGGGTGATCAACTGTTCCTGTCAGCCTGGGACTGAGGAGGCTGCCAGGACACGGCAGTCCTGGGCAATCTGGGATGAGTTGGTCACCCCACGGCATGTCACTGCATGTCGCCGTGGACCGTAGTCCCAGAGAAACGCCCATAATGAGGTGGCGGTCTCTGAGGGTTTTGATGCTGACATGCTCTAGGGTCATCCTGTTGGCCTTGTTTTTTACTTTCTTTTCCTAATTGGAAGAATCAACAAGTGACAGAATATGAGAGAAGAAGGGCAGGTCCCATCATTGCCCTAGGGAGGCTGGGCAGAGGTGGGCTTGTCCTTGTCCATGGGGATAGGGAGATGCCAGGTGTGGTGTGTGGACCAGGTGAGGTGGTGGGATGAGAGGCCAGGTAGAGGGAGGACATTCCCTTGGGTTTGGGAGCCATGGTCCCAGGTAAGCGAGGAAAGTGTGGCCACAGACGCAGGGAGTAGAAGCATTGTGGTAGAAGGATCCTATTGGAGGAGAGGAGGGAGGAGCCCGGGCGAGTAGACTAGTGCCCTAGGTGATGGGGAGTGCCGGGAATAGGTTAAGGGACTGTGTCCATTCAGCAGGAAGGGGCCTTGGCTCTTAGAGAAGGAACAGTATAACTTGGTGTGATGTGAAGACGAGTAACTCCCAGCCACAGGGGTGTTGCCCCAACAATAAAAGGACGTCTCTGGGTCTTAAACCCAGCAGGCAGTCTGCCAAACAGGGCCAGACCTGACACAAGTCCTCAGTCCCTGCTTTGTCACCTCCTCCTGACCAGAAGCCCTCAAGTAGTGATCCAGACCAGAGCAGGGACCCTCCTAGCTGAGAGCATCATATAGTCTCTGAGATTCCCAGGCTATCCCCGAGCTAGTGAGCCTACTGGGAAACTAGCACAACCTGATAGCCCCACCTCCCACCATTGCCCTTTCTGGGGTGATTAAACTGTAGAACCAGAGAAGGAAGCACTAAGAGCAGAGTGATTTGAGTAATCTGAGCTGTATCACTTCAGCTCTTCTCTTTCTGAAGACAAAGGTGATTCTGCTCTCCTGACCTGCCAGGATGGTGAATAAACGCACATCCAGCACCAAGAGGGAAGGGGCTCCCTCCCCCAGTAGTAATCAGGGAGCTGAGAGCCCGGGTCTGTGGTCGTGGAGAAGTACAAAGGCCTATTGCCTCTCCTCTAGCCTGGTAGAGTTCCTTCAGAGATGTATTTATTAGGGTGATAACTAGCCCAGGATTGATTTCTTTCCTCAAGTCCCGAGTGACATGATTGAGCAGTAAGGAATGGCTGCATCACATGGTCAGCTAAAAGCACCCTGGGGAGGAGAGTGTTTATAATTATGTTATTTATCTCTGATATGAGTGTTACCAAGGCAATCCATTGACATTTCCCCCGTCAGAGCTTGTGGAGCCAGGAGCTGGGTGCATGGTCACGCCGAGGTGGGCTACGGTTACCCTGAGGAAGAACAGGCTTCAATTTCTTTCCATCAGCACTTTGGGGGCCCTGCCTTGGATGGTCATTTTTTTCATATATATTTCTCTATTTTTTTAAACAAATTATGGTGTCACTGCCTTATTTCACACCCAAGTCTGTTTTTTCCCTGAGATGACCTGTCTTCTGGGGCATACCGTGGATGTCTTCTTGGACAGCTTTGCTTAGAATGGGTGTCAGGGAGAGGAGAGAGATGGTGTGTGTGTGTGTGTGTGTGTGTGTGTGTGTGTGTGTGTGTGTGTGTGTGTGTGTGTGTGTGTGTGTGTGTGTGTATGTGAGAGAGAGAGAGAGAGAGAGAGAGAGAGACCAAGCACATCTTTGAAGGAAATGTATTCTGCTTACAAAAAAACTTAACATTGCGTGGTGTTATTCTTCACCATGTTTATGTTATTTTTTAGATTTCCTCCCCTTGGCATAAGGGGAAATGATTGATATTCAAGCAAGTTCTTGAGAAAAAAATCTTCCCAACTCAGATTTCTGTGTCAGCTCAGAATGTATCTTTTATTCATGCTTTGCTCTTTGGATTTATAACTCTGTTTAGACTATTCCATACATTTTAGGTATATTTTGTGCCTTCAGACACTGCAAATAATAATCAGCATTTGGATTAAAGTTGTTTAATAATAAAACTCGACTTTGCTCCCTACCCTCTTCTTCTCTGGGGTGAAGAAATGCTGTGTGCTTGCTCCTGGGCATGCTGCGGCCAGGAGCTGAGTTCTGTCCCATTGGCGTGGACGGTCGTGAGCGAAACTTCTCTGACCCAGTGGGTCTCAGATATGCCCGGGGGTGGAAGCACGCCCTCCTCACCCAGTGTGTATCCGGAGTCCCCCCATATCCACCAGGGAGCAATGTGAGGGACAGGCTAAGAAGCAATTCTAATTGTCAGTTAACCTCACAGTTTCTTGTAAAATGCGAGTTCTTGGAAATCTCCTAGGAGAGAATTGGGCCGTACTACATAGAGAAGTGCTCCCATGGCCTTGTGGAATGAACATCCTTTTAAGCTAACTTTGTTTCTTCTTTCATCTCTACACGTATTCTGAAGGTAGATAAGTTGCTTCCCTGTCCTTAGGCCTCAGGGTGAAGGGGCTGTCATTCTTTGAGGACCCATAGCTTGGCTTCTCAATATTTGGCCCTCAGAGGGCCTGTGGGTGCCATTCTCCCATGAACATCCATAAGCCCAGTCGTCTCTATGGGCCCAAGATCACCAGCCTGGGCCCTGGACCCCCAGATTCATATGCTCCCCAGCCCCACCTTCTGTATCACAAGGTTCCCCTCTGACTTCTAGGCCTTTGTGGGAGAAACAGCTCCACTATCAGCTTTAGGCCAAATAGGGCTGGGACCTGAGGAGTCTGGTTTTCAGAATCTAGGAACGGAAAGGAGAATGCCCCGTCCTGGTTCTTCTGTGCCTGTACCAATGAGAGGCTTCTCCCACGTTGGGGGCAAGCTCCAAAGGCTGGGGTGGGGGGAGACTGAGACCCAACAGACATTCCCAGATTATCTGAACAGACAGAGGGATCTGGACAGGACTCCCAAGGGGCTACATTTTTTAAAGAAAAAGCTGCCCGGTTCCTAAATTCTAAATCCTCCCAAATCTTGACAAGGTGATACTAATTCCATACCTAAGTTTGTCTCTTCAAGCACTGAATGAAGACCAAGGACACATCAAGGAAGAAAAGACCACTGGACATAAAGGCCATGATGATGTGGAAGGAACATGGGGTTCCTCTGGCCTGTGCCCTCTCATTTAACAGTCAGGACAGGCAGGTCCGATGGAGAACTTGGGTGTCTGTGTGACCTTACGCTTCCAAGACTGAGGGGTTATTTACTCATGGGTCCCTGCCCATTCTCAGTAAACTTTCTTGAGGAACTCACCTTTCACTGCCCAGGTACAAGTTCCTGAACTAGTGTCTATGTCTGAACAAGAGCCTTGTTTTGTGCTCCTAGCTTTGGTAACACGAGATTAGATAAAAGCTCCAAAAATTTTAACTGGCCTTTCCTTGCTATGGACACAACAAAGACAGCATTTCTGTTCCTAGTGTAACATTTCTTATGTCTAAAACCTTATTTTATTTCACACCATTAGTTGCTTTTAATAAATGAAATTATATTTGATTCTTACTCTCACCCTTCATACCAGGGAACTCCACAGAGGTAACAATTTCCTGTGCCAATAACTTTAATGATTGTTTTTTTTTTCCCTCTCTGAAGTATGTAGTCAGAGAGATTACTTATGAGATAAGTGCACATATTCCAGATAAATCAAGAGAGCTAATAGTCACCTCCTGCAAAGGAGGAAGGGACAATTGCCAGTGATATCAGACCCTCCCTCCAGCTTTCGTTCTCTCAACTCTGGACTTGACATCGGTGCTGAGCTCCAGAGAGAGGGGAGGTTCTCTCCACAGCAGGAAAAACTCCTGCTACAGAAATCTGCGATGGCCAATGTCTGGGATCGGGAAAGGGGGCACCAGGGTGAGTGAACAAATGTGTCTCAGGGAGGGCTCAGTTGCTGGTAGGTTTGAGCATACAGCTGCCAGGGGCAACCAGGTGTCCAATCTCAGAGGAAAACAAAATATTCACCAACACACTAAATAAGAAATAAGTATATACAAGCACATGTACACATATACACGCACTCATGCACAGACACTGGGGTTCATGCACATACTCTCACCAGTCCAGGCACACGCATGAAGCCTTTAAAGCACACAGCAATGCACTTGGGCGGTGCAACCAGACGAAGTCATGCTCATCAGATCTGGAAAGCAGAGTCCAGGGGAAGAAAGAGGGTGTTACGGGGCTTCCCTGCCCAGTACCAGCCAAGCGATGCTCTGCAATTGGCTCCCATCCACGGAGGAAGACATAGCTCCTGCAACGTGGCCTCTCTCTGGCCAGGTGTGTGCACCGAGAACTTACTTCTGTCACCAAACCCTTGCTCTGAAATCCTCCTGATTTTCAACCAGAATCCCAAAATATGCAAAGAAGTCTCAAGCATTCTCGAAGGAATCCTAACTGTTTCCAAATAAGCACACCCATTATCACAGCCATATCAGTGACCATTTATTGATCAGGTATAGTGTTCCAGGGACTATATCCTCTACATACAAATGCTTTTTCATTCTCAGACAAGCCCTGCAAGGTAGAAATTACTATCCAAAGTTTATAGAGAGGGAAAATGAGACTCAACAAGGCGTGGTGAGGAGCTGGTAAGTGATGGTGCTGGGATTCGCACTTTCTGGTCTGTCCGACTCCATAGTGTGTGTTCCTGTCAGAGCAGCTGGCTCTGCCCAGGTAGGGAGCACTCCTGCTGTCTCTCGTCCACTGGACCTGTGCCAGCCTTCTCTGTCCCAAGGCGCAGTGACACCAGCCTCCCCAGGTCCCTCAGCCTCCACGTCTGCTGCCTCCTCAGAGCATGTTGGTGAGTATCTGCTTGTGCACCCCTGACGTGGCAGCGGCTAGCCTGGGCTAACAGGGTCACTCCCAACCAGAGTCTCAACCAGGTGCCTGCTCCCCTGAAGCTGCCCTCAGACAGGCAGGGCATCAGAGTCTGCCAGGTTCTCTCAGAAGATGGGAAGACGAGCTCCTTCTCCCAGGGTCTCTCTTCCCCTTGTCTCCCCCAAAAGCCTCTCCTTCTGCAGAAGGCAGACTGTGTGTCAGGCCAAAGGAAGCTTCAGGGCAGACTAGTGCTCTAAAGAGCTTTCGGATACTCCCCCTGAGCAGAAATTCCTCCCTGGAAGTCCCTGGATAGATCTCAGAGGTGCCTGAGAACCTTCTAAAATTGTTTGCCATATTGCTGAGTTACTGTATGTGTACGCATTTTTTCCAGGATCAGGGTCCATATCTTCCAATATATTCTTAAAATTCTCTTACAAAAGCTCTAAGCCACTGCCCTTAAGAGTTGGGAGTCAGTCAAGCCCCTGCATCCCACTCTACCAAAGCCAATATTTAGGTGTAATCCCATTTTGGTACCCATCTGAGGGGGGAAATCATTATAGAACAGTGGCCAGAGGAGGGAGTGTGGGAAATGCAGTGTAGGGCCCCTGGGGCTTTAACCCAGAGACAGAGAAGTCTCACAAGGTGCAGGGGCAATGGGGAGATGCTGATGCCCTAATCCTGATGCACGGGAAGGTGGGCCTAACAAGGCAAAGGAAAGGATATTGAAACTGGCCGAGCCTGGGCTGGAATCCTACTTTTGGCGCATATTGGCCGTGACATCTTGAGCACACTATTTTTTACTTCTTTGAGTTTCACTGCTTCAGTCACGTATTAATGACAGCAATACCCACTTCTGTCTTCTGTGGGAATGCCATAGTTAGTGGTCATCAGGGTGGCTGGGAGTTATTGAGTGTTGACTGTCCAGAGCCTTCCCTGCATTATCTCGTTCCTTCCTCTTATCGGCCATGGCGGCTAATAAGGAAAATGAGGCTCAGAGAAGCCCGGAGTGGTGCTCATGCGGCAGAGAGGCTGTGATGCCCGGCAGTCCGTGTGCAGAGCCCGCGCTTCCATCCATGACCTGGTATTCGCACTTCACATCGCAAGTATCAGCGTGGGGCCTGCACTTGCTCTGTTCTCCTAGGTCTGGCTCCTGGGTGGCAGGCTGGGGAAGAAGGCATTGGTGCCCCTTAGACCTCAAGCACGACAAGTGCTGAGTGTCAGGAAAAGAAGTGAGACCTGCTTTTTCATTTTGGTTCTGGATTTTCTAGCTGTGTGATCTCAGATTCGAGGTGATGAGAATGAATCTACAGTGCTCTCTGATCTGATGCATGATGGCTAGAATGAAGTTGTCCCAGTTTATAAGCTCCCTTCTTCTGACAGCTGAGCCTCTTGTGGAACCTACACAGATCCCAAAGGCCAGGGCTGGCTGCTGACAAGCAAGGCCATGCTTACCTTTGCTTCAGGAAGCTCACATTACTTTATTCTGCATCGAGGTGGAGTCAAATGTATGGCCTGGTGCTCATATGATAGGTACAAACCAGGGACCAGACAGGTGTGGCTTACAATGTGGTCTTTGTCACTCAGCAGATGGGTATCCTCAGTCCCATTGCTATCATCTCTGAGGTTCCACCGTGTCCCCCTCCTGAGCTCTGAGCTGTTGTGAGGATCAGTCATAACGCAGGTAAGGTGCCTGCACAAACTCACTCTCCCGAATGGCAGCTCTTGGGGTGGTCGCACACCTACAGCATCGCTCTTCTCAGTGGGAACTGCTCAGCCTCTGAGTTGGGCCAACCGTCTCCTCCACAGCGTTCATGTATGGGACACCTCCTTCCTGCTCGGGCAGGAGGCAGATTGCCTGCCAGGGCAGAGAATATCAGCATTTCCATTTCCACCCTTAGATGGGATGCGTGCTCTGTGCCCCATCCCTGTCCCGCTGGGAGCTGAAAGTGCCGGCAGCCCTCACCTCAGTTCCTGAGACCCACTCAGAGAATAATTCTGATTGTTCCCAGAAAGCTAATGGAAAGCAGCCCGGCTCGCCTGGAGAGGTGTGACTTGATTGTGAGCTGTTGTCAGTGCCCTCTCAACGCCTGACTCCCAGACACGCTGGTGATGAAATGCAGACGAGAAGAAGCAGGCCCTGGGGAGGAAGGGCCTCCAAAGCTGGCAGAGGCCCTGGTGAGTCCTCAGGATATTACAGTTTGAGGGAGAGGTTCATACTCCATAAAACCCCAGACCTTCAGGGCCTTCCTGGGGGGATGGACCTTTGCTTCTGAGGTAGGACCCAACTCCCTCATGTTTTATGGAAAAAAATAAATGCATAAATTTGGAGCAGTGAAGATATATGTGCTGAGATAATTTAACATTTATTCTGTGCCTCTTTTTTAGCTTCTGCCACTACCTTAGGGCTGACGCTCACAAGAGCTGAGTCTTCCTCAGTCAGCAACTTGTGGTCTGGACAAGCTAATTATCTCATGTGGAAGGTGCTTCTCACATTCAGGAGAAAATGGCAGAGCAGGCTGCTAGGTCAGTAGGGATCCTGCTGAGTAAGAAAGAGAGGGCACACAGAAACTGAGGAATTTGAGGAGAGGGATGATTTGGAAAGATGCACTCAGGCTATGGAAAGCCATAAAGATAGTGGAAACACCTGAGGATAGAAAGAGCAGCACACCCTTACCGTGGGAAAGGTGGTAGGAGGGAGCGTGTCTCCTAACTGAGGGAGAGAGGTGTGGAAAGAGCAGCCTGAATTCATCTCCAGGGAATGAGCCGTGAATGGTGATTTCACAGGGAGTGAGCTGGGGGAGCACATACTCTGACTTCCCTCCTTCTAATCTCCTGCCAATCCCAAGAGCAGAGGGCAGGGAGCCTGCTGAGAGTGCTCACAGGGACCAGCTTCCCGAGGCGCAGAGTGGGGTGGAGGAGGAGGAATGGGAGTGTGAGGGTAGAGTGAGGGGGAGAAATAAAAGATATTTAATATAGCAGGGTCCAGAGGGGAAAAAAAGGAGATTCACATGGATTATATGCTTATCATGTCCTAGGAGAATTAATTCATTTCTTACTTTGGGAAATAAAGAAATCTCTTCTTGACAAATGAGGAAAATGAGACAGAATAATTAAGTGGTTTGTTCAAGGTGGTCCAACTAGTCTGTCAGCCTAAATGAAACCTGTGCTCTCTCCACCCCACAGTGCCCGGCATGTTTGGAAGATGTAGACGTGAGACACCATCAGGCAGAGGGTCAGCTCCCCAGACCTGGGGCTCAGCCACCATGGATTTCCAGCTTGTGGGTGAGGGAAGGCAGAGTGGAGTCGGAGGCATTTGTGGAGAAACAGTCGTCGGCCTTTTCACAGTTGAGGCAGAATGACTGTATCCTGCAAAACTCTAATCTGGTTGTTGGAGGCCAGTCTTCTGAATGGATCCCCAGAGAATACCAAGGCAGGCAACTACACAGGAGGCAGAGTGTTGGAATCAGAAAGGTGTGATTTTGAAGTCAGGTTCTGCTATTTTCTAGCAATATGACCATGAGTAAGTCACTTAACCTCTGAGCATCAGCTTCCACATCTATGACATCTATACAATGAGGGCAGCAATCCTATCCTCAAAGGATGAAATAAAAAAACTTGGAATAAAGCACCTAGTACAGCATTAGTGGCTGGCACACTGGGAGTGCTCAATCCATTATGACCACAGTCAGTGTAGGAAATATAGTCACAAAGGGCTGGACAACAAGGCGACAGTTTAAAAATACACTTTTTATAAAAATTATAAAATAAACACAGAAAGGTGCATAAATCATAGTGTACAGCCTGATTCATTTTAACAAGTTGAGCGCTCTCACGTAGCCACCAGCCAAAACAAGATAGAACATTACCACCCTCCCAACTGACACTTCCAGAACCCTGAACAACTATCAGTTCTATAACCACTGATTAGTTTCATTTATTTTAGAAATATATATAGATATAATCAGTTATCTTTTTTTGTCTGTTTTTTTTCATTTAACATTGGCTTTGGAGATTTATCTACTTTTCTGTGTGAAGTTCATTTCCATTGCTGTTGAGGATTTAATTACGTGAATGTCACAATTTATGCATTCTGCTCTTTTCATTTTCATTTCATTATTTTCATTTCACAGATAGTGTCTCTATGAACATTTTTTGTATATGATTTTGGGTGCATTTATGTATGCCTTTCTGTTGGAGTGGTGGGTCATGGGTATGCATCTGTTCGACCTTATGTCAATACTGCTGAAAAGTTTTCAGAAAGCGTTGTACTGATCATGCCCTTTACCTGTGATGTTTGAGAGTTGCAATTGTTCCACTTCCTCTAACACCGAGACTAGTGCTGTTGGATATTTTAATTTCAGCCATTCTAGTGGAAATGTAGTGTACCTAAATGGTTTTAATTTGCGTTTTCCTGATAACTAATGAGATTGAGCCCTTTACATACATATGCTTGTCTGAATATCCGCTTTTGTGAAATGTCTCTCTTCTGCACCATGACTTGCCTTCTCCCTCTCTTTCTGGTACCTTGATGAACAGAAGTTCTTAATTGAATTGTAGGTTCATGCATCAACTTTTCCCTTATCCTCAGTGCTCGGCGGGTCCTGTTTCTGAAAGCGTTATCCAACCAAGGCCGGGAGGTATTTGCCTATGTTTCCTTCTGGATGGTTGCTTGCTGTTCTGTCATATTGACATTCTCCTGGAATTGATTTTTGAGTGTGATGTGAGATAGAGGTTCAAATACACTTTAAAAAATACAGATATTTGGTTATTCCAGTACCATCCATAGAAAAAAGTCCCTTTGTTGTCATCATTGCCTTGTCAGATTTATCATAAAATCAAATGATCTTATATGTGTCGGCCTGTTTTCACAGTCTGTTCTGTTGGCCTGTTTGTCCATTTTGCAGCAATGCCACACCGTCCTGGTTACTGTAGGTTTGTAATCAGCCTTGATATCTGGTAATGTAAGCCAGTCCTTTACATTCACACATAAATTTTAGAATCACCGTCCTATTTTCCATAAAATTCCTCTTGAGATTTTGATTGAATCCAGACATAAATTTGGGGAAAATTGACACTTCTCCATTCCTTACTTTCAATTTTTCTGTGTTCTTATATTTAAGGTGTGGCATTTGTAAGGCAGATTAAAGTTCTGTGTAAGTGTGTGTGTTTGTATAGTATAGTATTTTAGCATAGTCTTTTAAAATCTTTAATTGAAGTAATTAGTCCATTCACATTCAGTGTAATTGCCGATGTATTTGGATTAGATCTATGATCTTATTATACTTTTCAATTTGTCCCTCTTGTTCCATGTTAATTATCTCCTTTTTTGCCTTCTTCATAGTAAAACTATGCTTTGTTATTCAATATCCTGTCTCTGGTAGCTTATTGGTTATACATTCTCATATACTCTAAATTCTTACAGCAATTACTCTAAAGACATAAATATGTATTTTTACTAGGTCCAAGACAAGGTCAGGACCTTAAAACACTTTAAATCGCTTTGTCATTTTATTTCCCAACTTTTATTATTTTAAGTGTACATATATTTTCGACAAGGCATTATCATAGTTATATACAGTCAGGGCTCATTTGGGTCTATCAATGTATTTATCTTTTCTGTGTCTCTTTATTTCTTCCTCCATGTCTCTGCTCCTTTCTGGGATTATTTTTGTTCTGCCCCAAGAACTCTCTTAAGAATTCCTTTAGCTGTTGGTCTGCTGGTGACCAATATCACCCTCTTTTTTGAGAAAAGGCTAGAATCCATATTTTTCCCTTCAAATGATATTTTCACTGGATACAGAATTCTAAGTCAGCATTTATTTTCCTTCAACACCTTAAAAATATCATTTCTTTGTCTTCTGGTTTCCAGAGTTTCTGCTGAAGTCACTTCTCAGTGCTACTGTTTTTCTTTGAAGGTAATATGTCTTTTTTTCTGACTGCTTTTAGGATTTCTCTTTGTCTTTGGTTTTTCAGCAATTTTACCATGATGTGTTTAGGTGTGGTTTTCCTTAAATTTCTCATGCTTGGTTTTTCAGAATTTTTTGAATCTATGAATTGTTGTCATTTGTCAGTTGTAAAATTTTAACCATTTTCTCTTTCTTTCCCTTCTGTGCCTCTATGTGTATTTAAACATTTTTTTTAAAGCATGACACATAGATCTCTTAGGCTCGCTGCTGTATTTTCCATCATTTTTCTTTCTTTTTTTTTTTTTGTGAGGAAGACCAGCCCTGAGCTAACATCCGTCGCCAATCCTCCTCTTTTTGCTGAGGGAGACTGGCCCTGGGCTAACATCGTGCCCATCTTCCTCCACTTTTTTATATGGGACGCCGCCACGGCATGGCTGACAGGCAGTGCGTCGGCAGGCGCCCGGGATCCGAACCTGCGAACCCTGGGCTGCCAAGTGCAGACTAAACCGCTGCGCCACCGGGCGGCCCCTATCATTTTTCTTTTTTAACTAACTTTTTCAGTCTAGCTATTTTTTACAGACTGATCACATTTGTTTTTTCTTTGTCCAAATCTTAGATCACCTGTGGGTCTGATTTTGTTATTTGCATTTTTTCTATTGGTTATATTTTTAATTTGCTTTTTTATTCTTTGTTTTTTAAATTTTTTCCCATATTTCACATATATTCATCCTTATTAAAATAATAAGTATTATTATTTTTAATAGGCTATATTGTTTAGAGTTCTTTTAGGTTCACAGCAAAACTAAGTGGAAAGTAGTGTCCCATATACCCTGTGCCCCTACACATTCACGGTCTCCTCCACTAGCAACATTCTATTGCAATATTTTGATTTCTGTTTTTTCTTTTTGATTCTGTCTTAAAATTTCCATCTCTCTGCTTACATTACCCATCTGTTCTTGCAGGTTGTCTACTTTCTTTGTTAGAACCCTTAGCATATTAATCATAGTTGTTTTAAATTTCTGGTCTGATAATTCTACTATCCCTGCTGTATCTGAGTCTGGTTCTGATGCTTGCTGTGCCTCTTGAATTTTTTTTTTCTTTTAAGTATGCCTTGTAATTTTTGCTAAAAGCTCGACATAATGTACTTGGTAAAATGAACTCTGGTAAATAGGCCTTTAGTAATGTGGTGGTGAGGTGTGGGGGAAGGGAAGCATTCTATAGTCCTATGAGTTGATCTTAGTCTTTTAGCGCACCTGTGCCCCTGGTCTGTAAACTTCACAAGTGTTTCTCAGCCCCCCTCACCCTGCTTAGGTTCATAGCAACTGTGAGATAAGCAGAGGCAACGTAGAGAATTCTGGAAGCCCCCAGAGTTGCAGCTCTTCCCATCAAAACCGTGACACGATCTACAACAGGATGGCTAGAGGGGCTGGAGTTGGGTATTTCCCTTCTCCCAGGTTGGTTAGGTTCTGATAAAACTCTAATGGGTTAGACTCTGGTGAAGTATCTTCTCTTGACTTCAAGCCTTGTTAAGAAGAACAAAATGCTCATTTCAAAATCGTTACTTTTTCTCTCTCCCCACTGGAAGCATGAGAAGATTTTTCCCTGATATTCATCCTGAGAACCTGGTAGAGCTCCCAAAGATAAAAACCATAAAAATGCAAGGGGCCGCTTTCACTAGGCACCCCCTGGAGTTCCTAACTTTCAGAGCTGTCCACACTAAGCCTCCAGCAATTTGTCAGTTACAGCTTCTGTTTTCCTACCCTAGTATTGTTTCCCACGGAGGTTTCTGGGCTGATAAGTTGTGATTCTGTGTATCTGCTGGTTTGTCTCTGTAATTTTCGGTACAGTGGTTTGTCCTGTGACCTTACTTCTCTGCTGGATCTAAGAAGAGTTGATTTTTCGGTTTGTTCAGTACGTTACTTATTAAGACGGAGTGTTGACTTCTAAGCTCCTTACATGCCACAACAGAAACCAGAAGTGATTGGGTTTTTTTTATGCCTGGTAATTTTTATTAAATGTTGGACATTGTGTGTGAAAAATTATCGAGGCTCAGAATGATATTCTCTTTTTCCAGAGATCATTCACTCTATCATACAGCACATAAACAGTCAGAGACTGAACTGACTTGAGCCTGCATTTCCCTCTCTGTAAGATTCTGTGTACTTCTGCCTTATCCCCACTCCCAGGCTGTGGCCCTCCAGGGATCACAACTGAAGTCCTGGAATGCTTACCAACACCCTCTTCATGGCTTACTTTAATCTATTTTTCGTCTCCACACCACAGTGAGATGGCCAAAAACCCTACTCACCTTTCCAGTTCCTTTTTTCCTCCGTTTCTTAGTCTGTTATCCTACACAGCTTAAAAATAAGCAAAGCCTTCAACAGGAAAACTAGCACATAATGTGGCTCTCATTTCACTGTGCCCCACTTCTCTCCAGGATATTGGTTCCTCCAGAGCTGGCCCAAACTCCAACTGTCATTTCCCTGGTTCTGTGAGATGTGGAAAGCTCTGCTTAACTGATGGTCTTTCCTTGGGTTCTACTCAGTTTTCAGACTGGCTCCTCAGCCCCCTGCTGCACACCGAAGTGAAGACTGCCAGGAAGAAAAGCCTCCTTTAGTTCTCCATAGGATTGTGGCTCTCGGCTCTTGGCTGCTTAAGTAGCTCCCCAAAACCTTCAGACAGATGTTTCTTTCATTTTATTCAACTTTTCTCATTGTTATTCTTGGAAGTACTGGTCTTAATAAGAAAGAATGGAAATATTGGGACCACTTACTCAGAAGAAGTAAGAGCTGCAGCCAAGTATTCATAGAAATTGTGAGCTAAGCAGAGGTGATGTAGAGAATTCTGGAAGTTTCTGGAGGGGCAGCTCTTACCATCCAAACCATGCGATGACCTATAGCCACAGTTGAAGAAGTTATGTTTCCCTTCAGATCAGAATCATCTGTAATATGTTGTTTGGAGAGGAGACACTACCACATACTTTATGCAGGGTGACCCCCAGGAGAGTGAAGGAGGCAGCTCTGTCACAGATCACTGAGGGGCAGCTTCTTGGGCATTGGCTAGAAAAGAATTCTTCATAAAAGGGCCAGTGAAGGGCAGACCCATGGAGCCAGGGTCACTCTGGTGTCAGTGATGTGCTGGAGCCTGCTCTTACCAGCTCACAAGAGCCTATTGTGTGTAACTTTTCCCAACTCCGTGTTGGTAACATTACATTAGTAGCATGAAATTGGCCATAGTGGGAGTATTTACACCATGGAAATCAGCAAGAACCATAAATCAGAGCTTTAATTAATCCAGAGGGCTTATTGTAAAACATGTATCAGCATATTGCCACCTAGAGAGGGGAATGTGTGACAGAAACCAGGGTCAGATTTCAAGCCCTGTAGGTCATCAATATTGAGGGCTGACTCAGTTCTAGGCACTGGGTTAAACTCTTTGCATGCCTCCTGTCATTTAATTGGTATGATAACACTGTGGGATCAAATCATGGAAGCCAGGAGGTTTTATGTAAGATCACAGAGCAACCCAGGTCTATCTGACCCCTAAATCATTGTTCTTAACCACTGCACTAAACATCCTCCTTGCAGCAGCAAAATCTGGGAGGACAGGTTATAGCCTAGAAGTATGGGCATGTGTCCAGTTACTGAGAGCAGACAGTATAGTGTGGCAAAGTCCAAAGACTGGTGCTGAAACAGCACACAGTGGAACCACATAGAAAAGGCAGGTGGACCCTGAGGCCAGCGCTACATGTGCCTCATCAGCAGAAGGGTAAGCCCTAGAAACCTGGGAGGCAGTACTTAGTCTTAGGAACGTCTTTGACTGATGGACATAGTACAGTAACATGGAAGACTAGAGCTAGCAATATGGGGGGGGGGCAAGCCAGTAGTGAACAGGATCCTGCCCTTGGGGCTTGGATCCTGAATGAGTGAATGAGTCTCAGGAGTCAACTCTAGTCTCAAAGAAACTGAAGTTTTAGTTAGGTTTTTCAGTCTGGTACCCGGGCATGATCGAGGGCTCCTGTTTTCAGGAGAGGCAACTTGGTCAGAACAGAACTGGTGGTCAATTACTGGTTGCATCCCAGCGATTTCGGGATTATACAAGGATTCCGCAGGGTAGGTGGTCGGATATTCCTAGCTGTGAAGAGGCCCCTTCAGAGATCTGAAAGTGGGGGAGGAGGACCTGAGCCATTCTAAGCACAGAGCAGACCTAGCAGCAAGACCAAGGCAGGACACAGGGACCCCAAGTTAAGGGTCTGAGGGACAATGTGATACTCAGACCAGGCAGAACAGAGGCCTGAGTGCAGTGGCCATCAGCCCAGGGGTAGCTATCCTCGAGCCTAGGGACATGACCTGTGTATGCTTAGGTTGGGATAACGATTTCTTCCCTCCCTGTTTTTGATTAATGTTCCTTTGGAGGCATGTCAGACATGTCATCGCAGAGCTTAACAGAATCCACCCTTTGTTGGATGAGTCTGGGAGATGTCAGATGGGTGGGGAGTACTTGAATGGACTGTATGGTGGGGACAGACTGTGGAGATAAATGAAAACCAGGATGGGCCAGGAGGGGTGGTCAACACTTATCAAACACAACAGTGTGCCAGACACCAGCTTTTTCTAGGGATGCAGAGAAGCATAGAAACTCCCATGGAGATACCAGAGCACACTGTGGTGAGACTCTAGTGAGGATGACCTTACATCCTGGTCTGCCAGAGACAGTCCTAGTTTATGCCTGTTGTTCGAGCAGAGTTATTAATAGCTTCAGTTAGAAGGATACATTATGTGGTCACTCTAGCTGTCATGGATGTGATGGTTAATCTTATGTGTCAACTTGGCTAGGGTCGCAGCACTCAGATATTGGTTAAACACCAGTTTAAATGTTGCTATGAAGGTATCTTTTAGATGAGATTAACATTTAAATCAATAGATTTGAATAAAGCAGATTATCCTCCATAATGTGAACAGGCCTTACTCAGTCAGTTGAAGACCTTAAGAGAAAAGGATTGAGGTCCCCAGGGAAGAGGGAATTCTGCCTCTAGCCTGCCTTCAGACTCAAGCTGAAGCATCAGCTTGATCTCCAGCCTGCTTGTTTGTCCTGCAGATTTCAGGCTTCCCAGCCTCCATGTTGCATGAGCCAATTCCATACAATCAATTTCTGTCTCTGTCTCTACAAACACACACACACACACACACACACACACATGCACAGAGACATGCATCCTGTTGGTTCTGTTCCTCCGGAGAACCCTGACTAATACAATGGACTTGTGAGGGAATTACTGAGGGAAGAGTGTGGAGAGGCTGAGGAGTTCCGTGGGTCTGGAAGCGTGGTAGGCAGAGCCTGGAAGAGAAAGAAGTAGGGAGTAGACTCTGAAGGGCCAATCTATTTTGCACATTTGATAAAGAGCTCCCCACACAATGGGGAGCCATTGGGGGGGGGGTTTAAGCGGGAAAACCTGAGTTTGTTGACTTTCCCCTAAGGCTCTCTAGCAGTGGATGCAGTGGTAGGATGGGAAAAGGGTGACAACAGGGGTAATGAGGAGGTGAAGGCCACAGCTCAGAGAGTGAGAACGTGATTCTGAGCCGAGGCAGCAGCAGCAGCAAGTGTGGGAAGGAGAGAGATGGATTTGAGAAAAATTGTCCTTCATTTCTTGTTGTCGCACCTGTTTGGTGACACCTGTATCCTGAATAAACCCCACCACCTGTTTTCTCTATTTCTACACCCAGACAGTGGAGCACAGGTGATGAAAGGTACACAACAGAGCAGATTGCTGTCGTTATAAATTCGTGATTGCCAGTCTCCAAGAGACCTGGAAATTCTACTAGGACTTCCAATCTTCACTTTCTCCAGAAACTGTTCACACTTTTTAAATCCATGAACATGGCTCCTCTCCTCTCACTCAACAGTGTTAAAATTAAACTTTTAAAAATTTTTTGAGATAATTATAGATTCACATGTAGTTGTAAGAAATAATACAGAGACATTCAATGTATTCTTTCATCAGTTCCCTCCAATGGTAACATCTTGCAAAACTATAGTACAATGTCACAACCAGGATATTGACACTGATGCAGCCAAGATAGAGAATATTTTCACCATCACAAGACTCTTCGTACTGTCCTTTTATAGCCATATCCACTTCCCTCTGTCCCTCCTTAACTCTTGGCAACCACTAATCTGTCCTCCATTTCCATAATTTTGTCATTTCAGGAAGGTTATATATGTAGAATCATGCAGAATGTAACTTGTGGGGATTGGCTTTTATCACTCAGCCTAATTCTCTGGAGATTCTTCCAAGTTGTCATGTGTATAATAGTTTGATTCTTTTTTATTGCTGAGTAATCGTTCATGATATGGATATTCCACCATTATTTTAGTCATTCACCCCTTGAAGGACATCTGGGTGTTTCCAGTTTTGCCTACTACAAATAAACCTGTCATAGCACGCATATATAGATTTTAATGTGAACGTAAGTGTCCATTTTTATGGGATAAAAATCCAGGAGTGCAATTGCTGGGTTGCAATTGCTATAACAGTTACATGTTGGTTTTATAAGAAACTGCCAAATTGTTTCCCAGAGTGGCTGCACCATTTACATTCCCACCATCAATATAGCAGTGATCCAGTTTCTTCACATCCTCTCTAGCATTTAATGTTGTCATTATTTTTTATTTTAGCTATTCTGATAGTTTGTAGTGACATGTCATTGTGATTTTCATTTTCATTTCCCTAGTCACTAATGACATTGAACATCTTTTCTTGCCATCTGAACATCATCTTTGGTGAAATATTTCTTTGCATCTTTTGCCTGTTTCCTAGGTTATTTTACTGTTCAGTTTTTTTGGAGGAAGATTGGCCCTGAGCTAACTTCTGTTGCCAATCTTCCTCTTCTTATTTTTTCTCCCCAAAGCCCCAGTACATAGTTGTGTATCACAATTGTAGGTCCCTCTAGTTCTTCTATGTGGGACGCCACCTCAGCATGACTTGATGAACAGTGAGTAGGTCCACGTTCAGAATTCGAAGCATGAACCCCGGGCCGCCGAAGAGGAGCTTGCGAACTTAACCGCTCTGCCACCAGGTTGGCCCCTTGAGTTACTTTTTATATGAGATGTGAGATTTAGGTCAAGCTTCATGTTTTTGCCTGACATTGTCCAATTGCTCTATCACCATTTGTTAAAATAGCTACCTTTCCTCTATTGACCTTACTTTTACTTTTTGTCAAAAATCAGTTGGGCATATTGATGTAAGTCTATTTCTGGGTTCTCTATTCTGTTCCATAGATCCATGTGTGCATCCCTCTATCAGTGCCATCCCTCCATCAGTGTCATCTCTCCATTAGTTCCCTCCCTCCATCAGTGCCATCTCTCCATCAGTGCTATCCCTCCATCAGTGCCATCTCTCCATCAATACCACGTGGTCTTGATTACTGTAGCTATATGATTAGTCTTGAAATCAGACAGACTGATTCTTCTTCAAAATTGCTTTACCTATTCTAGTTCTTTGCCTTTTTGTTACATTTAGAATAACCTTTTCCATATCTGTAAAATTCTTGCTGTGAATTTGATAGTAGTTGAATTAAACTTTTTTATCAATTTGGGGAGAATTGACTTCTTACTATACTATGTTGAGTTTTTCAGTCTATGAACAAGGTGTGTACCTCCATTTATTTAGATTTTATGTGATTTCTTTTATGAGCAGTTCATAGTTTTTGGCATAAAGTCCTATACGTATTTTATTATATTCACACTAAAGTATCTCGTGTTTAAAATAAATAGTATTATATTGTAAATTTTGGGATTCATGTGCTCATTTGCTAGTATATACAGAAACAACTGATTTTTGTATTTTTTTTTTTTTGTATCCTGCAATCTTACTGAACTCGTGTATTAGTTTTAAGAAGTTTTGTGGGGTTTTTTGAGGGGAGAAGATTGACCCTGAGCTAACATCTGTTGCAAATCCTTCTCTTTTTTTGCTTGAGGAAGATTGTCCCTGAGCTAGCATCTGTGCCAGTCTTCCTCTATTTTATATGGGGGTTGCTGCCCCAGCATGGCTGATGAGTGGTGTAGGTCCACGCCTGGGGTCTGAACCCACAAACCTGGTCTGTTGAAGCAGAGTGTGCCAAACTTAACCACTATGCCATGGGACCAGCCCCTCTAAGAAGATTTTTGGTAGATTTCTTGGAACTTTCTGTGAAGGCAATCATGTCATCTTCAACTAGAGACAGTCAGTTTTATTTCTTCCTTTCCAATCTATATGTTTATTTCCTTTTCTTGTCTTACTGTAGTAGCTAAAACATCCAGGACTATGTTGAATAAGATTGATGGCAGTGGGTATTATTTTTCTGTTCTTAGTTCATTCTTTCACCTTTAAGTGTAATGCTAGATGTAGATTTGTTTTGTAGATGTTCTTTATCAAGTTGAAGAAGTTTCTCTCTATTTCTAGTTTCCTGAGAGTTTTTGTCATGGGTATTGAATTTAATCAAATGCTTTTTCTCATTGACTGACATGATTGTGTGATTTTTTTCCTTTAACTTTTTGATGTGATGGATTGCATTGATTAATTTTCAAATATTGAGCCATTCTTATGTCGCTGGAATAATCCTCACTAGGTCATAGTGTACAATTCTTTTTATGCATTGTTGAATTCTATTTACTAACATTTTAAAGTATTTTGCATGTATATTTATCAAGGATAAATATATTCATAGTTTCTTTTTATGTACTGTGTTTGTTTTGTTCTGGTATCAGGTAATACCACCTTCATAAAATGAATTGGGGAGTATTCCCTCCAGGACTGCTTTCTGTGAGTGATTTTGTACAATGGGTATTAATTCATCTTAAATATTTGGTACAATTCATCAGCAAAACCTTTTGGGTCTGCAGTTTTTAGGGAGTGATTGTTAAACAATAAATTCAATTTCATTAATAGTCTATTAAAATTATGCTTTGTATTGGAAGAATTGTAGTAATTTTTGTTTTTTGAGGAATTGGTCCATTTCACCTAAGTTGTCAAATATGAGGAAGCAACGTAGGTGCCCATCAAGGGAAGCATGGATAAAGAAGATGTGGTATATATACACAATGGAATACTACTCAGCCATAAGAAATGAAATCCAGCCATTTGTGACAACATGGATGGACCTTGAGGTTATTATGCTAAGTGAAGTCATACGGAGAAAGTCAAATACCATATGATCTCACTCATAAGTAGAAGATAAAAACAACAAAAAACAATCACATAGAGACAGAGAGTGGATTGGTGGTTACCAGAGAGGAAGGGGGGAGGGAGGAGGGTGAAAAGGATGATTAGGCACATGTGTGTGGTGATGGATTGTAATTAGTCTTTGGGTGGTGAACATGATGTAATCTATATACAAAAATCAAAATATAATGATGTACACCTGAAATTTATATAATGTTATAAACCAATGTTACTGCGATAAAAAATATATAAATAAAGGACTTTTTGTGTGTGTGTGTGAGGAAGATTAGCCCTGAGCTAGCATCCATGCCCATCTTCCTCTACTTTATATGGGACGCTGCCACAGCATGGCTGACAGGTGGTGCTTCGATAGGTGCCCAGGATCCAAACTTATGAACCCCAGGCAGCTGAAGCGGAGCCTGTGAACTTAACCACTACGCCACTGGGCCAGCCCCATAAAGGACTTTTGACATTAAAAACAGAGTTGTTCATAGTATTAGTTATTATCCTTTTGGTATCTCCAGGATCTGTAGTGATATCTTCTGCTTCATTCCTGATATTGGTAATTCATGTCTTTTTCTTTTTCTTTGTCAGTGTTGCTAGAATTTTGTCAATTTTATTGATCCTCTCAAAGAACTAGATCTTTCACTGATTATCTCTATGGTTTTTATGCATACAATTTTATTGATTTCTGCTCTTATCTTTATTATTTCCTTCTTGTCGATTATTTTACTCTTTTCCCCTAGTGTCTTGAGGTGGAGGCTTGTATTATTGTTTTGATACTTTTCCTCTTTCTAATGTATGTATTTAGTGCTAAACTTTTTTCTCTTGGCACTGCTTTCATTATGTCTCACAAATTTTGATTTTCCAATTCAATGAACTTTTTGATTTTCCCAGAGACTTTTTCTTTGATCTCTGGTTTATTTTGAAGTATATATTTTTGTTTCCAAGTGTTTGGAGATTTTCCTGTTATATTTATGTTACTGATTTCCAGTTTGACTCTATTATGGTCACAGAACACACTCCGTATGACTTCAATTCTTTTAAATATGTCTTGGATTATTTTATGGCCCAAGATATGGTCTATCTTGGTATATGTTTTGCAAGAACTTGAGGATAATGTATATTCTATTGTTACTGGAGAGGTATTCTATAAGTGTTGGCTAGATCTTGTTGATTGCTGATGTTGTTAGTTATTCTACATTCTTGCTGATTTTCTGTCTAGCTGTTGTATTGATTATTGAAAGGGACATATTGGAATCTACACTGTAATTGTGTAATTATTTTCCCTTTCAATTTTATCAGTTGTTGCTTCACATATGTTGCAGCTCTATTGTTTTGTGTATACATTTAGAATTGCTATGTCGTCTTGGTAGATTCATCCTTTCCAAATTAAATGATGTCTCTTTCTGTCTCAGGTAATAATTTTGTTTGCTCTGAAGTCTACTTTCTCTGGTAGTCAGGTAGACACTCCTCCTTTCCTTTGATTAATGTATGTATGATACATCTTTTCCATCCTTTTACCCTCAACTTGCCTCTATCATTATTTTTGTGGGTTTTAAAAAATAAACAGTATATAGTTGGGTCATGTTTTTAAATCCACTCTGCAAATATCTATCCCTTATTATAATTATTCATTTGCTAGAACTTAAGTCTCCCAAGTTTTTGTTGTCTTTGTTCTCTCTCTTTTTTTTGTTTCCTTTTTCTTGCTTTCCTGTGGGTTATGTGAACGTTTCTTTCAAATCCCATTTGTACTTTTATATAGCTCTTTTGAGTGCATCTCTTTGCACAGTTTTCTTAATGGTTGCTGTAGGTATTACACTTTACATACATAATGTCTACTAGTGTTGTCCTTTTGCCAACTGGAGTGAAATATTGTAAACTTACTTCCTTTTCCATGCCTTTACCTTTGCTGTTTATAATATAATTACTTTAAAGGTTTCCTTTACATACATTTGGACCACATCAGACTGTGTTATAATTTGTGCTTCAACCATCAAATATAACTTAATAAACTCAAGAGAAGAAGGAAAGTCTATTGCATTTACCAATATTTGTGCTTACATATTTTCTTGTCGCCTGATGTTCCAAGATTCCCTCTTTTATCATTTTCTTCTGTTTAGAGAACTTCTCTTAATCATTCTTTTAGGGTAGATCTGTTGATGACAAATTATCTTACTTTTCCTTTATCTGAAACTGTCTCCATTTCCTCTCCTTTCCCGAAGGATATTTTTGCTGGATATAGGATTCTGGGTTGACACTTCTTTCCTTTCAGCACTTGAAAAATGTTGTATCATTGCCTTTTGGCCTGTGGTTTCTAATGAGAAATTCACTGTTATCCAAATTGTTTTTCCTTTATGGATAAGGTAATGTTTATCTCTTGCTGCTTGCAAGATATTTTCTTTGATTTTACTTTTCATAAGTTTGACTATGATGTGTCTTTATGTGGATTTCTTTGGTTTTTCCTGTTTGGGATTCACTCAGCTTCTTGAATCTGTAGGTTTATGTCTTTTGTGAAATTTGGAAAGTTTTTAGCTATTATTTCTTCAAGTACTTTTTCAGTCCTATACTTTCTCCTCTCCTGTGGGACTCCAATGATATGAATGTCAAATATTTTTATAATATCCCACTGGTCCCTGGTGCTCTGTTCATTTTTCTTTCAGTCTATTTTTTCTCTTTTGTTCAAATTGGGTAATTTATATTGTTCTGTCTTTAGGTCCATTGATTCTTCCCTCTGCTCCCTCCACTCTGCTCTTTAGCCCATCCACTGAGTTTTTTTTTTTCTTTTGTTATTATATTTTTCAGCTTTAAAGTTCCCATTTGATTCTCATTTATATCTTCTATTTCTTTGTTGCAACTTTATATTTCTTCACTGAGACTTGCTTTCTTTTTTCATTTATTTCAAGCACATTCCTAATTGCTCATAGAGGCATCGTTTAATGATAGCTGCTTTAAAATCTTTATCAGATAATTCTAACATCTCTGTTGTCTCAGCATTGGCATCTATTGATCATCTTACTTCATACAGTTTGAGATCTTCCTGGTTCTTGAAATAATGAATGATTTTCAATGGAAATCTCGACATTTGGGGTATTATGCTGTGAATCTCTGGATTTTACTTAAACCTTCTGTTTTAGCTGGCTTCCTCTCACTGACACTGCTCTGGTGGAGGGAGGTGTAGGCACTGCCTGGTTACTTTCATGTAGGAGTAGAAGTTTAGGTTCGCACTTGTCCTCCCTTTGAAGAACTCTTTGTGACTTCTGAGTGGATGTGACATTTTCAGCTCCCCACTAGTCCTCCCTTCACAGCATGGTGGGGCTGCCTCATTCCTTGTTCCTCGTTCACTGGGCAGCCGTGAAAGTCCTGACTCTCCACCAGGTATCCCAGTTCTTAGGGGAAGTACCCCTAACTTTTTTATTCTGGTTCCCTACTTGGCCTTCTCTGTTAGCACCCTGACTGGGGGAGAGGTTCTTTGTTACAATCTGACATGGGTTGAAGTCTAGACTCCCCACTTGGCTTTTGTTGGCATGGGTAGAGGTGAGGCCATGTTTTTTTCTGTTATGTTTCACTATAGTAGAGTAATTATTATCTATCATTTTCTGTCTTGCGAGGCTATCCACTTCCTGGTCCTTTGGCTAGAGAGAGCAAGCTTTTGTTGAAGCTTTTCTCACCTGTGCCTGTTAGCATTCCCAGGTTGCCTGCTTCTTCAGCTCTATGTCTGGGATATATGAGATAAAAAGAAAACCTAGGGAACTCACTGCTATGTTGTTTCTTCTCATCCCAAAGTCTAGCCAGGCTGCCACCTTCTCTTCACCGTTCAGTCTTTATTCATTTTATATATAATGTTAAAATATATTTTATACATAATGTAGTTAGAGAAATAGGGAAGAGTATATCTACTCCATCTTCCTTGAAGCAGAGTCCTTGCTCAATTTATTTTGCTCCATATCCACTTTACAGAAAAAAAATGAAACACAGTAGAAGCTATTAAACAAGAGTTGGCTTGCCTTCCCAGTTACAAACCTGTGAAATGACATGTGTCTGCCCCCAACTGCTCCCCTTTCTTTCTTAGAAGAGCCTTCCCACCTGGGAGCTAAGACTAAACCTACTGAACACTAAATCTCATCCACTCCTGCTTCCTCAGGAGCATTAAAAAATAGATTAATTATCTTTGCTTTCCCTTCTACATAGATCCTTCCTGTTAAATAGACTTTTCTATTAGCTTTTAATTGGGCTCAAGCCCTTTACATTAAATACAAGTCAAATCTTGGTCTCACATTCCCTCCAGCTATTGCTCTGGCTCCCCTCCTCTTTCATTGAATTTCTCAAAAGAAAATGTACTTGTTTCTTTATCTCTCATCTATTCCTCAACTATCCCAATGTAGCTTTGTTTCCCACAATTCCACCTCCAAGTAGCTCTACTAAACAGATATTTCTGTATGCCATCTTTCTTGAACTCTTAGCACCTTTTGGCTCTGAAGATCACTCCCTGCTTCTTGAAACACTCTGCCCTTAGCTTCCATGAGACAGCACTCTCCTGGCTTTTCTCTTACTCCTCTTGTCACTCGTTTGTCTATTTTTCTGACCTCATTCTCTTCTACCCTACCAGGAAGTGTTGTTCTCAGTTTGGTCACGTGACCTTTTCTCAGATCACTCAAAATTTTTCCCTGAACATTTTCATCTATACTATGACTTCACTTATCATCTACATGCAGATAGCTCACACATTTATATCCAGCCTCATCTCTCCTCCCACTTGTAATGTATAATCTCTCTTGGAAGCTGAAGGTCCTTGCAAACCAGTATGTCTTGAACTAAAATCAAGATCTCATTAACAGTCCCTCATAACTCTCCCCATCACATAATCCACTTCCCCTGTTCTCTGAGTCAGTGAATGGCACCATTGTCCATGCCATTGTAAAAGCCAAGAGCCTATGTAGGAATCAGATATGATTCCCTCTTCTCCTTTATCTCCCATATTCAACACATCACTGTGTTCCATTGATTTTACCTCCTAAATAACTCACCAACCTATCCACTTGTCTCCAATCCCACTGCCCTCACACCAATCCAAGAGACCATCACCTATCTCCTGCCATAGCAATCGCCATAGCTGCCTAAACATTCCTAACATCTACCCTTGCTCCTTACCAAGCTGGTTGCCACACTAAAACCAGAGAAAGGTTTTTTCAAAATCAAATTTGATTCTCTGTCTCTCCATCTCTCTCTCCTTCTCTCTCTCTCTCTCTCTCTCTCTCTCACATACTCACATGCTTAAAATCTGTGCATGTCTCCAGTTATCTTGCCAATACTCTTATAGCAGAGATACAACTTGTTTATGTAGTCTAAAGCTCTGTGTGATCAGTTTCTCCCCTAATCTTCAGTATCATTGTGCACAATTTCACCCCAATTTCTGCTTCAACCACACTGGCCTTTCAGTGACAAGTATGCTCCATGATGCTTCTGCCTCAGACATTTGCTTGCATGACTCTGCATGAGCCCATTTATCCTCCTCTATTCAACTCCATCTTTTCCTCATCCTCAGTTCCTGGCTCAGTCATCATTTTCTGATGTATCTTTGCAGTGTTTCATTATTTGGTGGTTATCTTATTTATATCCATGCTCCTCCATCAGATTTTAAGAGCCATAAAGGTAAAGAATGTCATTTATTGCTTGTCCTTATACCCCTCATGTGTAGCACAATACTTCACAGAATTGTTGTGTTGCACAAAATGCATGATGTCCCTGGAGTAGTGAATCGCTAAAGCTGGAATTACTTACTTCACATGCTGAGGATTTCAAATAAGAAATTCGCTGGAATGAATGAATGAGATTAAATCAATGGGATTTAATGTTGATTGGGCATATGTGTAGGAGTAAATGATCAGAAAAAGCAAAATGTCATGCTTAAGTTTTGACTTGGGCAATTTGATCAATGTTAATGCCATCAACTAAAACAGAGATTTGAAAAACTATTTTTGGAGGATGAGGCTGGATTTCTTTTTTGACATATAATTTTTGCTATATAAACACAGCTCTCCAGTCTTCAGTTGAGGTCTGGGCTTGGGAAATTGGTTGTGGAATCATCAGCTTATAGGTGATATTTGCAGTCATATACATAGGTAAAATCTATTCAGTGGAGGCAGGGGAGCAGGTAGAGTGAGAAGAAAGGAGGGTCAAAGATAAGACCCTGAGTAGCCCACCCTAAGATTAAAAATGTGTCATCACAGAAGTCACAGAAGGAGGAAGTTTCAAAAGGAGGGGATGATGAGCAATATTAGAAGCTGCAAATTTCCAGTAAGGTGAGAAATAGGATGGGGACTGTGGACTTAGTCTTTCCAGAGGGACCATAGAGAGATGGCAGGGCACTCAGGAGTAAATGCAATGATTGATTATAAACATAGGGACACAGTGGACAGTTGATGCAAACTAGGATCCAGGGAGCTTTTTGACAAAGTAAGGTCTTACTGAAGACCAAGATATTTGAAATCTCTGGAACAGGTGAGGACAGAAATAGGGAAAGTAAAGAGATTTCAGAAGAAAGTTGAAGGAGTTTGTGCTTAATGATCTCAATTTTCTCAGTGGCACAGACCACTTATTCATCAGCTGAGAGAATGAGGGCAGGAGCCTGGTGGGGTGCCTGGAGATAAAGACAAGACAGTCTTCACTGTGCGGAATAGGACAGGGAGCCAACTTGAGCAGGATACAGGATTTCGAGTGAGACTGAAAGCTCCACGATGGCTGAATTCATGCGCGTGTAGTGGATTTTATCCAGCAGCACTCTGCGACCCCAGGGCAGCAAAGGAAGAACAGGTGGTCGTATTAATCCAGGTCTGGACATCATTGGACTCTGTGCTGAGAAAGACTGAGGGATCAGGGGAGTGGAGGGAGTTGGTAAACGTGTAGCCGAAATGATTGACAACAGCAAGCAGGTTGACAGGGAAGGAAGTGCAGCTGGGCTGAGGTTGATGGGCTGGAAAGATAAAGGAGTCCTATGGGACTGGAATTCTCCATGAGGCTTAAATTACAGCAGTTTTATTAGGACAGATGAAGAGAGAAACTTTACTCAGACATTGAAAGGTTCAGTTACAGATTGTAGAATAGAAGCAGTAATGTGGAACCGATAAAATATATATACTTTGATGTTAGACACACTTGTGTATAAGTCTTGTCTCTCTTAGTTATTAGCTGTCTGAACTTGGAACTCAATTGCTTAATCCGTAAAGTAGAGATAATAATAGCTCCTATGTCAAAAGCTTGCAGCGAGAATTAAATGTGATAATGCATGTGAAGCACTGAGCCAGAGTAGAATATGGTAAGCTTTCTAGGAGTAGGTGAATATTTATATTCGTACTTTTATGAAGATAGTGATATGACCTCAGGGTGTGGCGGTGACTGTGAGTGCCTGAAGATGTGCAGAGGTGCAGGATTTTGGAGTGGAGAAGACTTAAGACCAGTTGATAGGAAGGATAATTCACATGTCTGTTTTGGGAGGATAACAATATCCTTGTTTTGTCTCCATTACTGACACGGGTGCCACACCTGTAGACTAGAAATGGTGCTCTTGATTCCCCTGTCCCACAGAGGCACTTAGCAAAGGCAGCCCGAACTCAACCTAGTTGGGACCTTCTTGCGACTGAAGTACATGTGCAGCCAAGTTCAGCTTTGTTCATAGTCATTCAATGCATATCACAGTGCTTCATTTGCACAAAAGGATGCCTAGGTTTTAGTAATGAGGCCTTTTTAATTGTTTGGTTTCTGCACATAAATTGGCTCTGAGTCAGCCAAATATGCTTGACAAAAAGCAGAGGCCAGTTGGTAGCATTTTCTTTTGCTTATTTAAATAGTCGGCTTACTTGGAATCAAGCCATAGTGATTCTGAGAAAGCTATATTCAATTAGTGCCCACGTGTGCATTCAGCAGTGTGTAGTCATTGAGGACGCAGGTGGGCTTAGGAGTGACTCCGGGTACTTCCCAGGAGTGTTTGGGTACCATGTGTCCTGCATAGAAGACAGAGAGACCCTGACCCCTGTAGGAAACCACTTGTGCTACCTCTGCAGAGACCATCAGCACCAGCCTCTATAGTCCAGCTGGGAACCCACTAAGCCAACAGGTCTGGGTGCCCAGCACAGCCAGAAAGACCCGAGGAAGATAAGTCATGGTACCTAGCTTAAGAGAAGAAATGAAGCTAGTAGTTAATAAGTGCCTCCTGTGTACCAGGTACTATTCTAAGTGCATTACTCATAGCAAATCATTTAATCATTATCCTCTCTTACAGCAAGGAGAACTAGACTCAAAGAAGGAGGCGCCTTGTCTAAGATCACACAAAGTGATGAAACCG
This sequence comes from Tapirus indicus, assembly GCA_031878705.1. NCBI lineage: Eukaryota > Metazoa > Chordata > Mammalia > Perissodactyla > Tapiridae > Tapirus > Tapirus indicus. The sequence continues at coordinate 83,340,028 of CM062921.1, forward strand.
GGATATGAACCCCGGAGTTATGGAATCTAAGCTCACATGCTGAGTGGACAGCTAGTATGTTTTTTCCTTTGTATGTGTATGTATCCTTTTTTTGTTTCAGGGCTTACTGGGAAATTTGAACAAATTACATGAAGGATTATGTATTTATAGCTTGAGAGATTGCCTATGTGGGGAACATCAAGGACCAAGGTGAGATTCTGGCATGTCAGAGGAGGACACCAGTCCAGGAGCCCAAGGCCTATTGGGAAGGTGATGATGAGGATCACTGGGGTGATGGTTACCTATACACGCCAGAAGAAATCTCCTGGCAAAGTTTCAAGAAGATCAGAGATCGAGGCTGTCAGTCTTGAATCTAATAGGAAATTGCTACACTGCAGGGGTAACAACCATCTTTGTTTTTGCCTTAAAAACTTAAATGAAATGAGAAAACAGATCAGAACCAGGAAGACACAGGGATGGAATCAAGATCGAGTGTATGAGGGTTCCAGAGATTCTGGCGGAAGAAGGCTTTCATGGGGATAATTAGTAGAGTCAATGAGACGTCCCCTGAGCAGGAAAATAAATAAAACAGAAATGGTAGTTAAATCCAGGAGTAGGGATTTAGGGTGCTCAACCATCCAGTTTGCCTAGGAGTGTCTTGGTTTTGTACTAAAAGCCCTACTTTTGGGAACTCCCTCAGTCTGGAATGAGTCGGGAATGAGTCATCAATGCAGATTCTGTGAGAGGTCCAGGAAAAGAGCAAGGAGAGATGGTAAGGCAGCTAAGTGCTTGTCACTGTAATCAATTATCTCTCTCAGCCTCCGTGTCCTTAAATATAAACTAGGGACAGGGATTCCTCTCTTGTGTTGCTACTGTGAGGCCAAGTGTATACGAGTGCTGGAGGAAAAAGGACAAGGAGTTAAAATCGTGGAGCATTCTCTCTGAACCCATGCTGGCACCACAGTGTCTCCTTTAACACTCACCTGTGTTATTATCATTATTTTCTTTGTTTTATAGACAAGAAAAAAATGAATCAATGAGGCAGTAAGCCACTGGTCCCAAGTTATATGACTCGAAAGTAAGGAGTTGCATTTGAGAACCAGATAGTAGGGATAAGGAGTTACATACAGCTGGAAGAATTTCCTTGCCAGTGGGGGTTGTGAAAAATCCAGGATTGGGTGCCGCACTGTCCCAGTGACGCTTTTTACTGAGAAGAATGGCTGGGGATGACATTACTCTGGTTTGAAGTGTCTGAGCTATAGGCTGTTGGATGGTTCTCAAAAGAGCTGACCCATTTGACCTGAAATTTTGTGGGGTTTTTTTCAACACACGCCCCGCCTTGTATTTTTTTAAAGAAGAAAAATAACCACTCCTCTGAATTTCTGTTAAGGAGAGAGTTGGCCATTCCAAGCAAATAAGGCAGAGATAAAAATACAATCTGCTCCAGTTGTGTCCAAGAGTACTTGTCAGGGATTATTTCTTCTTGGCTTGAAAGAGGATAATCAGCTCAGAGAAGAGCAGATACCTTTGAGTATGAAATCTGTTTTTACAGAAGCTCGTTGGCAAGCATTTAATCAAGTGGCGATACATACATCTTAATCCACCACAACCCAAAAGCCCACAGATCCCCAATGGGAAATTATTCATTTCTAACTGAATTAGTAAGGAAAGGCCCTTTCCAGAACTAGGTCCATGGGAACTGCAGAGCTCCATGGGAGATCCCTGGGTAATGGCTCTTGGAACTACAGGGAGGCCTGGGGCTGCCATCCTGCTTTGATGAAGGAAATTCCAGTCGGACTAGCCTTCACACTCAGCACTTCAACATTATACAGGAAATCTCAAAAGGGACAGAGGACCTGCAGATGCTGATCTTTGAAATGATGATATTCTAATCTTTATTCATTAGCTTTCAATTTCTGTAGAGAAGATGTTTCTAAGGAGGGCAGAAATGACAGCTAATAAATGTAGAATTAGAAAATCACCAATTTGCAACCCCTAATATAAAAACTTAAACAAATATTAGCAATGGATGCAAAAACCTTTGGGTAAAATGTTTTTGGGGAAAAAATTCACACAGTGACAAATATCACAGCCCAGTTGCTTATCAATTGTAAAGACGAAGGTGTATACACATGACAATAAAAGTACAAACGGAAACACAAAAATGAAACTATATTATAGTGAGGTTCTTATATTCATGGTAAAGTGGTTTTACATTAATTTTTAAAGATTTGTACTGTAATTCCTAGAACAACTACTAAATGTGATACAAGAGGTATAGCTGAAAAGCTAACAGAGAAATTAAAATCAATTACTAAAAATAATTTTTTTAAAAAAGATAGTAAAAGAGCAACAGAAGATTAAAAAATAGACAAGTTGAATGGAAAACAAATAAAATAATACACCTATATCCAGCATGTCAACAAATACATTAAATGAAAAGGATGAAGCATTCCAGTTAAAAGGCACAGCCTATCAGGTTAGATTATTTAAAAATGACAAAAGGACTTAGCTATATACTGTCTATAAGAGGTGAACATTACATATACTTAAATTGGTTGAGTAAAAATTGATAAAAATAATACCATGAAACCAATAGCCAGAAGAAAACTGCAGTGGCAATATTAATAGTAGATCAAATGGACTTCAAGTCATGGAGACTTACTAGAAAGAGGAATATTTCATAATGATGAAAGTGTCAACTCATTAGAAATACATAGCAATAATAAAAATGTACGCAAATAACAGTTACAAAATAAATGAATCAAAAGCTAACAGAATAAAGAGCAAAACGGACAAATCCACAATTGTAGTTGAAAATTTTGTCACTTATTTCTCAGTAACTGATAGAACAACTAGACACAGAAGCAGTAGGGATATAGAAGATCTAAATGCTATTTATAGGCTATGACATCTAGTTAAATGGCTTCAAATTAAACATTCCTTTCAAGTGTACACAGAATGCTCACCAAGGTAGAATATACGCTGAGTGATAACATAAATCTCAATACATTTTAAAACATTGAAATCTAAAAGATAAAAGACATCTGGCCAAAACAAAATCAAATTATGAAAAATAAAATATTCAATAACCCATGGTTCAAAGAAGTAACCAGGAGAGATTGGAAAAGTTTTCAAAGTACATCTTAATAAAATGCAACCTATTGAAATTTTGAATAAAACCGAGTAGCGTTTAGAAGGAATTTATGGCTATCAATGGTCGTATTAGAAAAGAAGAAACGTTTGGAATAACCTAATGTTTTTCCTTAAAAATGTAGAAAAATATAAGCAAACTGAACACAAAGCATGTAAAAAAGAAGAACATGTAAAACATAAGGGCAGAAACCAATGAAAGAAAACAGACCAACCACACAGAAATTAACAAATGCAAAAATTGTCTCTGAAAAAACTTAATAAAGTATATAATCACTGAGCAAGACTGAAAGAAGAGAGAAAAACAAATTATCTATGTCAAGACTGTAAAAGGAAACATTGTTACAGACTCCACAGTTATTAAAACGATAAGGAACTATTATTAATAATTTTATACCAATAAATTTCACCCCTTAAATGGACTAATTAGGAATTCCTTGAAAACGCATCTTAACAAAACTGACACAAGAGGAAGTAGAAACTTTGAATAGTTGTCTATTTAGTAAAAGAATTTGGGTCCAAAAAAAAGAATTTAGGTCATATTCAAGTATGATTTACGTTCCCTTGGGAATCCTATCAAACACTTGAGGAGGAAGTAAAACCAATCTTACAAAAACTCTTTCAGAAAATAGAAGGGAGGGAAAATTTCTCAATTTATTTTACAAAGCCAACATAACGCTGATATCAAAATCTGACAAAGGTATTACAAAAAAAGGAATTTTAGGCCAATACCCTCATGAATATAGAAACACATCATTAACATAATGAATGCAAATTGAATCCAGAGACTATGAAATATTATAATAGATCATAATGAAATAGGATTTATTCCAGGAATGTAAGATTATTTTACATTTGAAAATCAATATAATTTACTAGATTTTCAGAACAAAGATGAAAAATCATGTGTCATTATTGATGCCTAAAAATAATTCAATAAAATTTAAAATCCATTCACGTTGAAAACTCTCAGAAAAGTAGCAATAAAAAGAAAATTCCTCATTCTGAAAAATATCATATGAAAAACCATACATAACAGTATATTCACTGATAAAATATTAAACACTGTCATCCTGTGATTCAGATCAAGGCAAAGATGTCTGATCTCACCATTTCTATTTAGCACTGTCCCGGAGGTCCCAGCCAGTGTGATAAAGCAAGAAGTAAAAAGAATAAAAGGCATAAATAATTGGTAAAATAAAGAAGTAAAATTGTCTGTGCTCACAACATGATTTTTACATAAAAAATCCTGAGACATCTATAAAAAGCTCAACTTGGATAGTAAGCAAATTTAGTAAGGTTACAGGATATCTGAGCAATATACAAAAACAATGTGGTTTCTATATAATAGCAGCAAATAATTAGAAAGCGGAATAAAGATAAAAAATAATTCATTTAAATATAGGATAAAAGCAACATAAAACACTTAGGAATAGAGATAATGAAAGGTATGCATTAAAAAATTTAATACATAGCTGAAAGAAATTTAAAAAGACCTAAATAATTGGCAAGATATACCACGTTATGAATCCATATTTTATGATGTTAATTTTCCCAAATTGATCTGCAGGTTTAAGGTAGTTCTAATCATAATCTCAGTTAGTGTTTTGTAGAAATTTGCAAGCTGAATCTATAGCCACAACAGTTTGAAAAATAAGAACAAATATAAAGGAATTAAACTTTATGACTTCAAGACTTAATATGAAGCTACATTAATCAAGATAGTATGATTTTTGGCATACGTGGAAGGATTCACCTCCTCGAGTTAATTAACACATTCGTCACCTCACATATTTACCTTTTTTTTTTTTTGAGAACATTTAAGTTTTACTCCTAGTAAATTTCAATTACGCAATACAATGTTATCAATGTAGTCACCATGTTATACATTAGATCCTCAGACCTTATGCATCTTATAACTGAACATTTGTACCCTCTTACCAACCTCTCCTTATTTCCGCGATGTCCAGCCCCTGGCAGCCACCTTTCTACTCTCTGTTTCTACGAATTCAACTTTTTTTTCCTCTTAGATTCCACATATAGGTGATACCATGCTGTATTGGCATGGAATCAACTCAATGGGGAAAGAAAAATCTTTTCTTGGCGTTAGATGGTGTTAGAACAATTGGATATCCACAAAGGAAAAGCAAATGAATGTCAACTCCTATTTCATAAAACTTAATTCAAAAATGATCAAAGATCTACATGTAAAAGCTAAAAATAAAAAGCATTTAGTAGATAACATAAGGGAATATCTCTGTTACCTAGATTTCTTAGAGAGGGCACAGATAGCAAAATCCATAAAAGAAAACAACGTGGATAAATTATACTTCATCAAAATTCTGCTGATCAAAGACATTCTTAATAAAATGTGTAGGCAAGCCGAAGATAGGGAGAAAACACATATATTTATAGCACATATAGCTGACAGAAGACTTGCATCCAGTATGCATAAAGAGCTCTAACAACTTAATGGGAAAAAAAGGTCAAATAATTGAACAGAAACATCACAAAAATGATATCAGAATGATTAGTAAGCCTATGCAAAAGTGTTGCACATCATTAGTCGTGTCCCCCTTCCCCCGTCCCACCCCAGCTTCCTTCCTTCTCAGACTCTTCTTACTCGCTTTGGCAAAGCAAGCTGCAGGATTATGAGCTCCCCTCTGGAGAGGCCCATGTGGTAAGGAACTGAAGCCTGATAGCTAAAAAAGAACTGAGGTGCTCAGTCCAAGAACTGGCTAAGGACTGACTCTTGCCCACACCACATGCGTGAACTGGAATCACGCCCTTTCCCTGCAGCACTTGGAGATGACAACAGCCCCAGCCACACCTTGACTGCAGTCCATTGAGAGACCCTGAGCCAGGGGACCCAGCAAAGCTGTGCCCAGGTTCCTAACCCACAAAAATTGTGAGATAGTAAACATTTGTTGGTTTGAGCTGCTAAGTTTTGTGGTAATTTGAAGCACAGCAATAGAAACCTAATGCAGTGATGTTGCCAAAAATCAGTTGATTTACTGGCTCCATTTCTCCAATCTATTTACCTATTTGTCTGTCTTTACCCCAAGAGCACACCCCCACGATTTTTGTAGTTTTCACATTAGGTATTGCCAGTCCTCCAACTGTGTTTCTTTCTTGGAGTTGTTTTAGTTATTCCAGGCCCTTTGTTTCCCACATTGATTTCAGAATTGTATTACCAATTTCTAAAATAAGTAAATAAATAAAAAATAAAAGCCCGATGTGATTATGATTGCAATTGTATTGAATCTAGATTATTTGGAAAGAATTGACATCTCAACGAGTTGAATTTTGTGTGATAGACACCAGTCTCTCTCTCTCGCTTAATTTTCTGTCTTTGATTTCTTTCTGCAATACTTCTAGTCATTAGTCTAGAAGGCTTACATATTATTCGTTAATTTTTTCCTAAATACATTTATGATGATGGTATTACTGTTTTATAAATTTTGTCAATTCTTATTTGCTAGTATTAGAGTTATATTTGGTTTTTGTATATTGACACTGCCTTCTGTGGCCTTCCCTCCTCCCTTCCTTTTCTTTCCTTCTTTCCTTCCTTCTTTTCACTAGTTTGGATGTCCAGTACAATGTGAAATACAAATTAAGAGAGCAGATATTTTTGCCTACTTCCTGATCTTAATGGAAAAGCATTCAATATTTCATAATTAAGCGTGGTGTTAGCTATAGTGGATTTTTATTTTGGGTTTTGTTTTGTGAATGTGCTTTATCAGAATGAGGAATTTCTCTCCTGTTCTTGGATTCTTGAGAGTTATTATCATGAAGAGGTGGTAAATTCAATCAGATGCTTTTCTGCATTTCCTGAGATGATCATTTTTTCCCCCTCTTCATTCTGTTGATGTGGTGAATTGCATTGCTTGATTTTCAAATGTTAAAATACTCTTTCACTCCCGAGATGAATTGCACTTGATGATTTATTATCCATTTTATAGACTGCTGGGAAAGATTTGCTAATAGTTTATTAAGTATTTTGTGTCCATGTTCATAGGGGATATTGATCTGAAATTGTCTTTCTTTTAATGTCTTTGTCAGGTATTGGTATCAGTATTATGTCAGTTTCACAAAATGTGTAAGTAATTGCCTCTTTCTCCTGTATATTCTGAAAAAGTTTATGTAAAATTTGCATGATCTCCCTTCATGTTTCATTGAATTGTTATGAAGTCATCTGAGCCTGGAATTGTCTTTGTGGAAAGATTTATTACGAATTGAATTTTTTAATAGATACTGAGACTTTTAGATTTTCTATTTCTAGTTGTATTAACCTTGATAAGTTTTACTTTTCAAGCGTTTGTTCACTTAAGCTGTGTTAAAGAATTTATTGTCATAAAGTTCTTCATACTATTCCCTTATTAACCTTTTAATGTTTATAGACCTACAGTGATGTCCATTCTTTTTTTCCTGATGTTGGCAATTTGTATTTTCTTTCTTTATCTTAACCAATCCTGCTAGATTTTAACTAATGTTATTACTATTTTCAAAGTACTGAGTTATCGGTTTTTTTGGTTATTTTTCTATTTTATTGACTACCAATATTTATTGTTTTTCATCCCACTTATTTTTGGTGTAATTTGCTTTTTTTGTAGATTCTTAAGGTGGAAGCTAAAGTAATTGGTTTCAGTCCTTCCTTCTTTTCTAATATAATTTCTTAAAGCTATTTAATTCTCTCTACCTCTTTAGCTACAATCCACACATTTAGGTATGTTGTGTTTTTGTTATCACTCAGTTTGAAATACTTTTCAATTTTCTATCTGATTCCTTGTTTGACTCATGGGTTATGTAAAATGGTATTACTAAATGGTCAAATATTTGGGGATTTTCTGGATATCTTAATGATGTTTATTTCTAAATTAAAATCTTTTTGGCTAGAGAATATATTCTGCATTATTCCACTCTTTTATATTGATTGAAACTTGTTTTATGACCTAGGACATTGGTCTATATTGGTGATGATTCCATATGCAACTGAAATTCATGGGTATACTGCAGTTTTTAGGTAAAGTGTTCTATAAATGTCAATTAGGTCAAGTTGCATGATAGCATTTTTCAAATCTTGTCTTTTACTGATTTTTGTATACTTTATCCATTACTCAGAAAGGAGTGTAAAAATACCCAAATATAGTTTCTCTCAGCTCTCCTGCTCTGCTCTCAGCCTTTCAGCTGCTGAAAGCCTGGCTTGCCTTGGTGAACCAATCTCTCTCCGTTCTCTCCCTGCCTCTGCTTTTGAAGGATATTTGCCTTGCACTTGGGGGAGGGTCCGTGCACCTCACTGGGATCTCTCTCAGCTCTTGCCCTTCACCTAGCCTTTCACATGCTACCCCTGAGCATTCAGTGAAGATCCGGGGAAAAGAGTTAATGGGTGGGGAAGGCTGATTGCATGGCTAAGTTGGCTCAGAATTTCAAATTATCATGCAAGCCCACTCGTGGCCATGGTGAATGTGCTGAAAGTTTTAGTACATTCTCCTAAAACTCATATGTGGTAAATTTTTCTTCTTCACACTTTTCCATGAGCCTTCAATTTCTTTTATCCTATAATATGTTTATCCTTTTCCAAAATTTAGTGCATTTTCATTCTCAAATTTCTGATACATTTTTTAAAAACCATAATTTTGTTGCATAACCAGCTTGTTTGGGTTGATAGTATAAGAGCTATGGTTTCTTGCAACTTTCTAAGCACTAACGGGAAGACAAAGTCTGCTTTAGTTGCTTTTTCATTTTAGGGATTACATTTTAAATTCTATTTTTGAACATGTAAAACATTTACTTGGTTCAAAACCAAATGTGTATAAAAAGTATAATGTGAGAATTTTTATTTTAATTCTTTCTTTCTCCTTTTAAAAATAACAGCTGTGCTTTGCTTCTTGTTTATTTTTTCAGTGTTTCTTTTTTCAAATATAAGCAAGAGTGTGTGTGTGTAGATACATAGTATAGGTAGATAGGTATTAATTTCCCTTCCTTTCTTACACAAAAGGTAGCATTCTAAAAATTCTTCTGTACACTGTTGCATTGTAAACTTTAAAAAACTATATTACAGTTGACTATAATACAGAAAAGTATAAAAAATGGTAAGAACATAGCCTAGTGAATAATTACAAATGAACACATTTGTGTAGTCACTACATTTTTCAAGAAATAAAATGTTAATAGAAACCCATAAGCCTTTCTCACATCCCTCTCAATCTCTACACTCTTCTTTCTCCTCAAATATAACCACTGTCCAGGCTTCCACCATCACCGATTAGACCCGCCAGCTTTTGAAATTTTGTAAGTTAAATCATACAGACTTTCTTTCATGTCTAGCTTATTTAGCCAACAATATATTTGTAAGAGTCATCAATGTCTTTATGTAAAGACTTAGTTCATTTATGTATATGGTTGCATACTATTCCGTTGTATGAATATCAGGAAATTTGTTTTGCTACTCTATTTTTCATTGATATTCGCTATTGGAAATTGCATCTGTGAATTCCATATAATCTAAAAATAATTATAGCTTTGTTTCTTACTTTCTGATCTTTATACATTTGCTTTCTTTTCCTTGCCCTACAATGTTGATTAGAAGCAGTAAGAGTAAGCATATTTATTGCTAAATATCATAAGTGTTTTTCTTAGGATTAAGGCAAATCTTTATATTCTGAGTTTACTAGTAGTTTTTAATTTTTGTCATCAATAGAGGTTGAATTTTATCAAATGATACCTAGACATCTATTAAGATAATATTTTTCTCCTTTAGTCTATTAATGTCATAGTACATTGATTGATTTTTGAATGTTAAACCAACCTTACAATCTAAAATAAACCTAAATTGGACATAACATGTAATCATTTTTATATATTACTGCAATTTTTGCAAATATTGTCTTTAAGATTTTCATTAATGTTTATAAGTGGGATTGGCCAGTACTTCTCCTTTCTTACAATGCCTACAATGTGTTTTAAAACCAAGTTAATATTGTTTTCATAAAATAAAATATGAGCGCTGCCTCTTTTTCCAGTCTTTGGAAACACTTCTATAAGCTTGGTGTTAGTCTACCCTGAAAAGTTCACCAGGCTTGCCCTGTGAAGTCATATGGGACTGCCCTTTCATTTGTGAGGTTTTTTTTTTTTAAGGATATAATTTCCTTAATAGACAAAGGACTATTTATATTTTCTCTTTGCTCTTATGTGAATTTTAATAAATTATTATTTTTCTAAGAATTTGTTCATCTAAATTATGAAATTTATTGTTAAAAAGTTGACCTTACTACCTTCTATTTTTTAAATGTGTTATCCTTCTCTTCCTTCCTGATTTGGGGAATTTGTCCTTTCTTTTTTCTCTTTATTAGTATAAAAAAATTGTTTAAAATAATTTTTTACTCATTTTAAAGAACCAATTTTTGTTTTTGTCAATCCTTTCTGTTATACATTTTTGCTATTTAATTGATTTCTTCTGTTATCATATTGATTTTCCTCATATATTTCCTTCATACTCCTTTTTTGGGTTTTATTCACTTTTTGTGGTCTTCTGGCTCTCCCTCATGGTGGATCATTCTCTTAGTTTTTGTAAGCACATCTTCAGCAGAAAATGTTTTTTTCTGTAGACATCTTATCCACCCTAATTTGTATAATAGTTAATACGGATTGCTTTACATTTAGTTTTGCCAGACGGCCTAAGAGTTTTAACAGTTTGAAACTAGATTTTACTCTTGTTTTTTTCATTCATGAATTACTGTGCTGAGTGAGTAGAGAGAATTCTGATTTCATTCCCACACATGAACCAAGCTGATGAGTTTAATTTCCATAGGGGACACAGAAGACATTTTCACTCCCGCAGACATTTCCCAGTGTCCTGGGGAGGAGTGCAGGTATTCTCTTCTTCTTATCATTAAGGTACAACCCTTTCGTATTCTGGTTCTGAGCCAGGCCTCAGTTTGCTCTCCTTGACTAATTGGGCCCAAAGCCATGTGTTCTGTTTTTGAGACAGCACTGAGATGCCAGCTCTTCCCTCTGAGGCCTCGATATATCATGCTATCACCCCAGACTTCTGCAGTGACATCCATAGGGCTTATTATTCCACTTAATTTTACTCATCATTTCTGGGTTTCTTTTCTTTTAAACCTTGGGATAGAGGTTGGGATAGATTCATTGAGTTAGGAATTTCTGTGAACCCTTTCACTGTATTGCTGCACTCCTGAGTCTAGTCTAACTTTACAAAACTTAGACTGGAGTCTGATTTATTTGTATGTTTCAGATGAGGTAGTGTTGGGGGGCAATATCAATTGGGATATTATAGAAATGTAAGAATGCATTTGGATGATCAGGAAACAAGACAAAATGGATGAATTGTGTAACATACATTTTATTCTATTTGCAACATAGCAACATAGAAAAATGCCACTCCTGAGATATCTTGGATATCAAACAAATCTTAGCAAAGAATATGCCTGTGGAATTAAGCATAAATAAATCAGAACACAAGAATTGTGCTTTTTCATAATGCAAATATATGTGAGATGTGAGATTTAAAATAAGTCCACACTGGGAAGTGATATTAAGCCCATCAGCAAACATTGGGTTTTAGTGAATTTGGCTTCACTCACCCCTAATTTAGAGTGTCCCAAAGTTTGCAATTAAAAGCTACAACTGAACAGTGGCTGAACACAGACTCATTAGTCGAGAGTTACAAAAGCTCAACAAAAACCACGTAAATTATAGACTTTGACTCTTCACAAGGCTTCCTCAGTTTTGGCAAATCAGTGCTTTTAAATGCTAAGTGTGTGGTTGGGGAAGAGACCATGTATTTTTTGTTTACTGTGTATTTATTTATATCCATCTTTTATTGTATCTCAGGCTCAGAGATGTGCATTATTAGAACTCCAGCATTCAATCATCCACTACAAAACACTTTCAGCTTTTGTTTTTGTTTTTACTTCATTTTTTTAAAAGCAGTTTTAGGTTCACAGCAAAACTGGGAGGAAGGTACAGAGATATCCCATACAGCCCCTGCCCCTACACATGCATAGCCTCTCCCATTATCAACATCCCCCACGGGAATGGTACTTTTGTTGTAATAGATGACCTACATGGACACATCGTCATCACCCAAAGTCCATAGTTGACAGTAGGGTTCACTCTTGGTATACGTTCTATGAGTTTGGACAAATGTAGAAGGATATGTATCTACCATTCTAGCATGCAGAGTATTTTCACTACCCCCCAAATCCTCTGTTTTTGCCTGTTCATCCCTCCCTCTCTCCAAACCCCTGGCAACCACAGATCTTTTCACTGTCTCCATAGTTTTGCCTTTTCCAGAATGTCTTACAGTTGAAATCATACAGTGTGTAGCCTTTCCAGATTGGCTTCATTCACGTAGCAGTATACCCATTCAGTTTTTATTTTACCCATCCCAACTCCATTTCTTTTTCCCAGCACCATTACCACAATGTGTAAAATCTACATGTTTGGGGGTATATATTCATTGTTAAAAATGAAGAGATTGTAATAGAGAATGTTGGTAGCCTGCTGCATCCTCTAACTGACAAATGTTGATTGATAACACTCCCAGTTGCCCCTTCTCTGGAGAACTGTCCTCAGCTGCATGGGAGACCCCTCCCCTGCCCTACCTTGCTCCCCTCATTCTCCTCTCAAGAGAGGTATTTCCACAAGAATCACTCCCTTAGGCTCTGTCTTTAAAGAATCCAACCTAAGACACAGGTTTGTCATACAAATTAACAATTTGATTTATATAGACATGATATGTACATGAACGTATACATATATACGTATTATATATATTATATACATATGTATTTTTTAAAAGGGCCAAGAATAGTCAGAATAATTTGAAAAAAGGAATAAGAGGATGAGAACTTATGCAGTAGATATCATGACTAAGTCAACATTACAATCATTAAAAGAGTGAGCTTTGGGGGTACAGAGATATCAGCTTAAGGGAACAGAATGGAAACCCAGAATGAGACTGAGGCACAATTATTTTATCACTAATATATAACTGGTGCTTAGAAAACATCTGAAGACATGGTAGATAATAAAAGCATGCTGAATGAATGGAAAATTGATATGTGACAGAGTTGACATTATAAATCAGTCGGGAAAGGAGATTATTCAGTAAATGTTCCTGGGGCAATAGCTTATCCATAAGAAAAAAGTATTGGATCCCATCTTCACACTATGAAAATAAATCAACTCTGAAAATAAATCAAATGTAAATCAATTAAAGATCTAAATGTGAAAAGTAAAACTCTAAAATGTTTAACAGAAAATATAGCAAAATATCTTTATGACCTTGGTATGGGAGACTGTAGTTTTTAAAAAATACACCAAGAAAAATATGAATAATAAAGGAAAATATGGATTAGTTTGACTATTAAAAAAAGTGTTTGTATCAAAAACATAAATAAATTGAAAAGCTAAGCCACAGATCAGGAGAGATATTTGCAATGTATAAAACTGACAAAGGATTAACATTGAGTATACGTAAAAGTTACTATAAATCAATAAGAAAACAGATGAAAATGGAAAAATAGACAAAAGACATGAACAAGCAGATCCAAAAGAGTCAATAAAAACATAAGATTTTCAACCTCAGAAGCTTTTCATGTTCATTACATAAATAATATTTTAAAACATCTAATAACAGTCCCTGAATGTGCCACTTGTTTGCAAGGATGTGGAGGAACAGGTACATTCATGCAACACTGATGAGAATGTAAATTGGTATTACCACTTTGGAGAATCATTGGCAATATCTAGTGAAATGGAAACATCAATGCCACAGGAATTCCAGTTCTAGTTTTATACCGTAGGTGAACTCATGCACGTGTGAACAAGGAGACATACACAAAAATACTCATTCCAACATTATTTGTAATGTCAAAAATATTGAAACAATCTGCAGGAAGAAGACAAGGAAAAATAATATATGGCATATTCGTACAACAAAATACTCTACAGTCAAAATGAATATACTAGATGAACATATAACAACAGAAAAAAATTCTTTAACATAATGTTGAATAAATCAAATTGGTTTCAAAAGGATGTGTACAGTATAACGTCTTTTTATAAAGCTTTAAACCTGTAAAATAATACTATATATTGTTTCTGCACAAATACACATGTAGTAAAAGTATAAAAGCATGAGTAGAAATGATCAGCAAAGTCAGACTAACTTTAAACTCTGGTCAGGGGAGAGAGGGATATGTACTTAAAGATTTCATTTTAAATTATGTGTGGAATTGAATTTTATTTGTAATGTTTTATTTCTTAAGCTGAGTGGCAGACATATGGGTTTTTTTGTTATATTATGCGTACATTTGTATGCCCCAAAACTTTCTTGGTGAAGAAGAAAAATATATTTTATTCTGCTTCCTATGTATTTAAATTTACATTTTATGCACATATCTCACACACACATTTATTGCTTTTTTTATACTTTACTCCTCTGGACTTGTTTTGTTTTGTTTTTAACATTGCCTGTGTTGCTCTACGCAGCTCTTCAGTGTTTCTTAGTGCTGCACTGCATCCCAGCATTCATCCCTTGCATTTTACTTTCATTCTTCTAGCGACGAACAAATAAATCCCTCCATCATTTTACCTGTCCTCTTGTAGATCTATGCAGGAGTTTTCTTTGTGTATTGCTGGATGATAGAACGCATACATATGTAATTTCACTAGGCACTCCCAGATAGCTCCAAATGACATCTCACTTCCCACTTCTACCAGAAGTGGATGAGGGATTCTATTTTTCCACAGTCTTCTCTGTCATTGGTTAGCAACATCTACAACATCCTTTGATGAACAGGAATCCTTAAATGTGATGTAGCAAAAGTAATTCATTTTACCTCATACTATGTGCTTTTTTTACATCTGATTTAGAAGGTTCATTGCCACTCGAAGGTTACAAAAACATTCTGGGCTGAGGATTGGTTGTTCTAAAGGTTCTTTCAGGGGAGTGCAGCTCTTTAGATGCTCTTGGTCAAAGAACTCTTCTTCTCTATCTGAGAAGGTATCTTCCTCAACCACTTTCAAGAGGAATTCCCATGGGGGTTTGAGGGAGATGACTGCATTTAGACAGCCAGAGCACACATGTTCCCTGCATCATCAATGGAGAATGAGTTGTCCCGGATTCTCTCACGCGAGTTAGGTGACTTGGAAGCAAGACTTAACTCAGCCACACTGGATTCAGTCTTTCCCTTTCTGCACCTCAGCATTCTCATGTGCAATATAGAGAGTATGGACAGTAAGATCTCTATTATCTCCTTCAGCTCAAACAGTCCATGATAGAGTATTTTCTACCAATTTACAAATCCCATCATTCCAGAGCTGTAGGAATCAAGTTTGATGATAGTTTCTCACACAACCTAGAACAAGCCATTTATAAATTAAGATGATCTCATATTCTAAATGGGACCATATTAAACTGTTTAGCAAGTTTATTACTTGAGCTTAACTGCCATATAGATAAATTCTCAAACCTCAATGATTTACCACAATAGAAACCCATTTCTCATCCATGTAAAGTCCAATCAAGGGTTTCTGGTTGGGTAGCTTTCCAAGCCATCATTCAAGGACCCAGGATTCTTCGATCTTGTGGTTCTTCCTGTCTTGAGGTTCTTGAAGTTCTTTCTGGTCACCTCCCAGACAGGAAGAGAGCGCAGTGTTCACTGTGGGAGGATATTTTTGAGCCTTGAAGTGGTGCACGTCACTACTGTTCACGTTCTTTTTGCTGGAACTTGATTCCATGGCCACCCCAACAGAGACAGAGGCTAAGAAATTCAGTGTAGGTGTGGCCACGAAGAAGAGGGAACACCTTTTGAAGAACACAGAACAGTGTCTGCCATACCCGGGGGGTACCTGTCAGGCATCTGTAGAACATAAATTAGTTTTGTTTTAATTATGGAAGCAATATAACAACATTAGAAAACGTTGTTTCAAAACTAGGGGGGGATCACTCATAATCCTATGCCAGGAGCAACAAAGTTTATGCAACTTTACGTAGCTGTAATCTTAGAGGGCATGCCTTTGAGTAGTCCACACTCCCTCCCTCCCTCCTTCCTTCCTTTTTTCCTTCTCCCCTTCCTGATTTCCTAGTTTCCTTCTTCAAATATTTCTTGGTTGTTCACTCAGTTAGACACCAAGAACACAGAGATCAATAAAAACAGCCTTTTAAATTTGCTTCCAAAATGTTTCATTAGTGTGAGAACAGGCAAGTAACCAACCACTACATCATAGCTTTGACAAGGGCTATGATAGAAATAAATACAGAGTATTGTGGTAGAACTTACTTCAGAAAAAGATGTTTACAGAAGGTGGTATCTGAAGTGAGCAATAAAGGATAAATAGAAGCTAGTGTGGTAAAAAAAAAAAAAAAAAAAAGAGTTCAAGAGCTTTCCATGGAGTGGGGGCACCATTCTCAAAGGCCTGGAGATGTGAGATAGAGTGATGAGCTCTGGAAACTGCACATCGTTCAGATTGATTGGAAAATAGAGTGTGAATGGGAAGGGGTGAGAGCTGAGTCAGGAGAGCTCTGATGGGATCAAATTGTGAAAGATTGTAGCTCTGTCAAGGAGATAAAATTTTAGTGTAAACATAAGAGGAGTCATTGAAGTCATTAGCAGATGAGTGATGTAATCAGAACTTTGCTTGAGAAAGATAACCTGGTTGCCAAGTGAAAAAATATACCAGAGGTAGGCAAAGTTGAAGGCAAGAGACAAGTTAAGGGACTGGATTCCTAATTCATGTGAGATGTGATGGTGTGTTCACTTAGATTGTGATTGACATTGGAGAGAAATACATAGTATTCAAGAGATATTTGGGTGATAGAACCAACAGGGCTTAGAAGTTGATTGAGTACAAGGAGTTAGAGAGAGCAATATATTAGGGATGACCCAGGATTCAGTCTTGGCTGATTGGAAAGACAATTAAGACAGCAACTATTGGAGAAGAAAGTATAATGAATTCAGTTTTTCATTTTAATTTTGAGGTACTTTTGGAAGTATAAGTAGAGGAGACAGATAGAAGGTTCAGGAGAGAGACCTACACTGGAGTTAAGATTCATAGTTGAGTCTATAGGAGTAAAAGAGGTTGACCAGAGACCACGTGTTGAGTATGAAGACCAACATTTAAGTGAAGGATCAAAGAATAAAAGCCAACAACGGAGGCTATGAAGGAGCAAACAAACAAATAAAAGTGAGCAACAGAGTAAGAGTATAAATCACAGAAAACAAAGAAAGAAAATTTGAAGTACTGAGAAGAGATCAAGGAAAATAAAGATGAAAAAGTGCCCATTAGATGTGGCATCAAACAGTTTATTTGTACCTTTCTGAGTACAATTTTTATGAAAAAGAATCAGATGATTTTGATTGAGAAGTGAATGGAAAGTGATGAATCAGTGATACTGACAGTAGATGGCCATCAACAAGGAGAAGAGAGAATAGGATGGAAGCTCTAATGTTTATTTGAACAGGGAGTTTTTTTTTTCAAAACTGGACAAGATTTGATGAAGTGCAAATGCTACTGGGAAAAGTCTTGCAGAGAGGGACACTTTGAAAATAATAGAATGATAATAGAGAGAAGAGTAATTAAGAGGATGAGGTCCCTCGGAGGCAAGAGCCAACATGGAGGAAGAAGCCTTCCATTTCAACAGGCAGAAACAAGGAACAATGATTCTGGATGAGGCTATGTTTGCTTCTTTAGTAGTGGGAATTTCTGGTAGATCTCATGTGACGACTCCTATTTCATCTGGGATGACATGCCAACTGCTAAGGGAATGCAGGATGGTAAGGTCAGATATTTAAGAAAAACGGAGCAGGTTTAAAATCAACATTGTGGAAGATCTCATAAGAAGAATGTAACAGGAATACTGAGCAGTGCTGGGCACCTCCTTAAAATCAGAAGTGTTACAATACCGCTATCCTAAGGACATGGGGGCTTCCTCCAGCAGTGCTCAGTATCCTGTGTGTGGAGGTGAAGAAGGAGGATAGTTGAATGGTTGTACACTTGCCAGGGGGTTTGGCAAAAGTACAAGAGAGGCAAGGATAATGGCCAGAAAATGATCAGCCAGAAAGTCTAAGCTGACTATGGAAGAAGGAAAAACCCTCCACAGGACTGGAGAGTCTTATACGATGGAGATTAAGTGACACTAATTAATTGAGTGAAAGAAGAGGAAGAATTATAGTATTCTGAGTAGGTATTTTACTTATATTTCACAAGTGGTCCATGGGGCTCTAAATAAATATGTGTTGAATGATGGATGAGTGGATTTGCCTATAGGTACATATAAACTTTCCCCTGCCATTGTACACGAGGTTGCTTTTATTTTCAATTTGTGTTTTAAATGATCAATGCCGTAAAATAGACTTTTTTCTTTTCGTATACAGTTCTACGACTTTTTAATTAATAGATTTTATTTTTTAGAGCAGTTTTAGCTTTTCAGAAAAATTGAGCAGACAGTACAGACTTCCCATAAACCACCCCTCTATCCCATACCCCATACAGTTTTAGTATCTTGTATTAATGTGGTACATTTGTTATAATTGATGAACCAATATTGATACATTATTATTAACTTAGTCCCATAGTTACATTAGGATTCACTCTTTGTGTTGTACAGTTCTATGGGTTTTGACCAATGCAAATGTAATGTACCCACCATTACAATATACAGAATAGCTTCACTGTCCCCAAAATCCCCTGTGCTCTACCTACTCATCTCTCCCTTATTTCCCCTCAATCCCTTTTACTTTCTCTATAGTTTCACCTAATTCAGAATATCATATAGTTGGAATCACACACTATGTGACTCTTTCAGACTGTTTTCCCTCACTTAGTAATATGCATTTAAGGTTCCTCCATGTCTCTTCGTGGCTTGATAGCACATTTCTTCTCAGTGCTGAATAACATTCCATTATTGTATGTACCACAGTTTATTTATCTGTTCACCTACTGAAGGACATCTTGGTTCCTTCCAAGATTTAGCAGTTATGAAATTCATCTGCAAGTTTTGTGTGGACCTGCAAGGAGAGCTATTGCTGGATTGTATGGTATGACCATTTAGATCTGCAAGATACTACTAGACTGTCTTCCAAAGCAGCTGTGCCACCTTGCATTTCCACAAGCAATAACTGAGGGTTCCTGCTGCGGCGCCAAGTCTTAACTAGCATTTGTTGTCATCAGTATTCTGGATGTTAGCTATTCTAATTGGTGTGCAGTGGTTTGTCATTGTTATTTTAATTTGCCATTACCTAATGACAAAAGATGTTTAACATCTTTTCAGATGCTTATTTGCCATCTGTTTATCTTCTTCGATGAGTTGTCTTTTCAGGTCTTTTGCCCATTTTAATCGAGTTGTTTGCTTTCTTATTTTTGAGTTTTAAGAGTTCTTCATATATTTTGGATACTAGTCCTTTATCAGATACGTGTTTGACAACTATTTAGTCCCCATCTGTGCCTTGTCTTTTCATTCTCTTAACAGTATCTTTCTTAGAGCAGAAGTTTTTAATTTCAATGAAGTCCAACTTATCAATTTTTTCTTCCATGCATTGTGATTTTCTGTACGACCACCAAATTCAAGGTCACCTAGATTTTCTCCTATGTTATCTTCTAGAAGTTTTATAGTTTTGCATTTGCATTTAAATCTATGATTCATTTTGAATTAATTTTGTGAAAAGTGTAAGGTCTGTGTGTAGATTCATTTTTTTGTGTGTGCACGTCCAGTTGTTCCAGCAACGTTTGTTGAAAAGACTATCTTCTCGCTATTGAATTGCCTTTGCTCCTTTGTCAAAATTCAATAGACTATTTTTTTATGGGCCAGTTTCTGGGATCTCTATTGTGTTCCATTGATTTATTTGTCTATTCTTTTGCCAATACCACACTATCTTGATTACTGTCATTTCTATGAATTTTAATACATGTATAGATTAATGCAACCACCACCATAATCAGCATGCAGAACAATTCCATCACTTCAAAAAAATTCCCTCATACTGTCTCTTTATACTTATTTTTCCCATCCACCCACGATGCCTGGCAACAACTGATTTGTTTTCCATCACAATATTTTTGCCTTTTGGGGAATGTCGTGTAAATGAAATCATATGATATGTAACCTTTTGAGATTGGCTTCTATCAGTCAGCATAATGCTTTTGGAGATTCAGCCACATTTTTGTGTGTATTAATAATTGTTCCTTATCATGTCTGAGGGATATTCCATGGTATGGATGTAGCACCATTCATTTATCTATTCCCTGGTTGAAAGACATTTGGGTTATTTCCAGTTTTTGTGATTAAGAGTGAAGCTCTATAAATATCCATGTACAGGTTTTTGTGTGAACATGTTTTCATTTCTCTAGGGTCAATACCTAGAAGTGAGATTGCTTGGCCATAAGTGAGTGCATGATTAATTCTAGAGGAAACCACCAACAAATTTGCCATAGTAGCTGCATCGCTTTACATTTCCACCAGCAACGCATGAGAGATCCAGTGGTTCCACATCTTCTCCAGCACTTGGTCTTGTCACTGAGTTTTAGTTTGGACATTCAACAGATAGCAGTCATCTTTTGTCATGATTTTAATTTGCATTCAGTAGCCAATCACGTTGAACATCTTTTCATGTGGTTATTTGCCATCCATATATCTTCTTTGGTGAAGTGTCAACATATTTTGGCCATTTAAAAAAATTGTGTTGTTTATTTTGTCAGTACGAGTTTTCAGCATTCTTTATTATTATGGGTAGACATCTTCTGTCAGACATGTGATTTATAAATATATTTTTCCAATCCATAGTTTGTTATTTCATTCTTCTGATAGTCCCTTGTGCAGAGCAAAAGTTGTTCAATTTGATAGTTCAACTTATCAAAAAAAACGTTTTTTATTTCTCAGGTTTTGGTGTCATGTTGAAGGATTCTAAGTCTTTGTATAGTCCCATGTCATGAAAATTTTCTCCTAAACTATTTATAGTCTTGCATTGTACATTTAGATGTATGATCAATTCTAAATTAATTTTTGTATAAGATGTGAGATGTAAGTTAAGGTTCATTTTTTGTCTATGTATGTTTAATTGTTCTAACATATTTTGTCAAAAAAGACTATCTTTTCTCTGTTGAATTGCTTTTGTGGCTTTGTCAAATATCAATTGACCATATTTGTATGGGTCTGTTTCTAGACATTCTATTCTGTTTCATTGATCAATGTGTTTATTCCCTCACCAATACCACGACGTCTTGATTACTGTAGACTTATAGCAAGTCTTAAATTTGACAGTGTGATTTCTCCAAGTTTATTCTTCCTTATTAAAATAGCTCTAGCTATGCAAGTTCCCTTGCTTTCCATATAAATTTTAGAATCAGCTTGTCTAAACCTACAATATGTTTTGCTGAAATTTTGGTCAGTATTGCATTCATTCATGTAAATTGCATTCATGTAAATGGATCAAGTTGGGAAGAATTAATGTCTTTACTATATTGAATCTTCTAATCCATGAACATGAGTCTTAGTCAGTAGGGCTGCTATAACAAAAATACCACAGACTGGGTGGTTTAAACAAGAAACGTTTTTTTCTCACAGTACTGGAAGCTGGGAAATCTGAGATCAGGTGCTGGCAGATCTGGTGTCTGCTGAGGGCCTACTTCCTGACTTACATTGAGAGTCACTTGTGACTCGCCGTATCCTCACACTGCCAAGAGAGAGATCATCTCACGTTTCTTCTTATAAGGGCACAATCTCATTCATGAAGGCTCCAGCTTCATGACCTAGTTACCTCCCAAAGGCCTCACTTCCAAATACCACATTGGGAATAAGGCTTCAACTTATGAATTTGGGGGAGGACACAAACTTTCAGTTCTGAGCAACATGGTAGGCCTCTCCATTTATTTAGGTCTTCAATTTCTTTCCACAATGGTTTTTAGTTTTCAGTATATAAATCCTATATGAGATTTTTTTAGATTTATGGGAAAGCATTTCATTTTTTGTTGGAGCTATTGTAAATTGTATTATTTTAATTTCTGTTTTAAATTTTTCATTATTAGTATATAGAAAAAAAGACTGATTTTTCTGTATTAAGTCCTGTAACTTTACTAAACTCATTTATTATTATTTCTAGAAGGCTTTTATGTTTGTTTTATTTATTTTTTATTCTCTGGGATTTTCTGTGTAGACAATTATGTCATCTGTAAATAGAGTTAGTTTTATTTCTTCATTTCTAATTTATTTTTTAAAATAATTTCTGTTTATTGCATATTGCACTGACTAAAATTTCCAGTACTATGTTGAATAGGAATAGTGAGAATGGAATCCTAATCTTTTCCATTCTTAAAAAGAAAGCATTCAGTCATTCACTATTAGGAATGATTTTAGTTGTAGGTTTTTGTTTGTTTGTTTGTTTTTGTAGATGCCCTTTATCATATTGAGGAAGTTCCCTTCTAGTCCTAGGTTTTATCATGAATGGATACTGAATTTTCTCAAATTCTTTTCCTTCATCAATTGTTCTGATAATGTATTTTTTTCTTCTTTGGATACTGAACATGGTGATCACACTGGTTGCTTTTAAAATATTGAACCAGCCTATTCTCTTGGGATAAATCCCACTTGGTTATGGTGTATTATGATTATGATTGTATCATGTCATGTAATTTGGTAATATTTTGTTGATGATTTTTGCATATTTTAATGAAGGGTATTTGTCTGTAGTTTTCCTTATTTCAACATCTTTGTCTAGTTTTAGTAGAGGGTGATGTGGGCTTCAAAATGTGATTTGGGAGATGTTTCCTTTTCTTCTGGCATATAATTGGTGTGTTTTTTTTTAAATATTTGATGTAATTCACCCATGAAACCATCTGGGCTTGGAGGTTTCTTTTTCAGAAGATTTTTAAACTACAATTTCTTGAATATTTATAAGACTATTTAATTTACCTATTTCATCTTGTGAGTTTGGGTAGTTCATACTTTTCAAGGAATTGCACCATTTCAGATAAATTATTGACTAGAGCGCAAAGAGTTGGGCAGGATATTCACTTATTATCCTTTTAAATATTTAAAGCATCTTCAGTGAAATGTCTTATTTCATTTCTATAATTGGCAATTTGTGTCTTTTCTCTTTTTTATTTATCAGTCTTGATAGAGGTTTATCAATTTTATTGATCTTTTCAAAGAACCAACTTCTGTTTTCATTGATTTTTAATTCTTTGTTTTCAATTTTATTGAATTTTACTCTTATCTTTATTATTTCCTTTCTTATGCTTGTTTTAAGTTTACTTTGCTCTTGAATGAAAAAATGTTCAACATCATTAACTATCAGGGAAATGCAAATCAAAACTACAATGAGATATCACCTAAAACCCTGTCAGAATGGCTATAATTAACAAGACAGGAAACAACAATCTTAGAGAGGATATGGAGAGAGGGGAACTCTCACACACTGCTGGTGGGAGTGCAGACTGATGCAGCCACTATGGAAAACAGTATGGAGATTTCTCAAAAAAATAAGAATAAGACTACCATATGATCCAGCTATTCCACTGTTGGGTATTTATCCAAAGATCATGAAAACACCAATATGTAAAGATACATGCACCCCTGTGTTCATTGCAGCATTGTTCACAATAGCCAAGACTCGGGAACAACCTAAGTGCCCATCAGGGGATGAATGGATAAACAAGATGTGGTATATATACATATAGCCATAAGAAATGATGAAATCCAGACATTTGTGACAACATGGATGGACACTGAGGGTATTATGCTAAGCAAAACAAGTCAGAGGGAGAAGGTCAAAAACTGCATGATCTTACTCATAAGTAGAAGATAAAAACAACAACAAACAAACACGTAGAGACAGAGATTGGACTGGTGGTTACCAGAGGGGAAGAGGGGAGGGAGGAGGGTGAAAGGGATGATTAGGCACATGTGTGTTGTGATGGATTGTAATTAGTATTTGGGTGGTGAACATGATGTAATCTGTGCAGAGACAGAAGTATAAGGATGTACGCCTGTAATTTATACCATGTTATAAACCAGTGTTACCACAATAAATCAATCAATAAATAAAATTTACATCTTAAAAAAAGTTTATTTTGCTCTTCTTTTTCTCAGTTACTAATTTGAAGCATAAATTATTTGAGACTTTTCTTCTTTTCTAATAAGCATTTATTGGTATTAATTTCACTCCAGGCACTGCTTAAACTGCACCCCACAACTGTTGATATCTTTGTATTTTAATTTTAAGTTCATATTTTTTTCTATCTTACCTTGGGACTTCTTTGACCTATGGATTATTTAGAAGTATGTCTGTTTGATATCTAGATGTTTGGAGATTTTCCAGTTACCTGTTATTGATTTCTAGTTTAATTCAGTTAAGGTCTGAAAACATACTTTGTAGGATTTAATTATTTTAAATGTATTAAAATTTGTTTTATGACCCAGAATATGGACTATCTTTGTGAATGTTCCATGTGGACCTAAAAAGAACGTATATTCTGCTGTTGTTGAGTGGAGTGGTTCTGTAAACGTCAACTAGATCCAGCTAGTTGATAGTTTTGTTCAAGTTTTTAGTATCCTTGCTAATAGTCGGTCTCCTAGTTCTGTCTATTACTGAGTGATGTGTGCTGAATTCTCCAAATATAATTGTGAGTGTTCCCATTTCTCCTTTAATTTCTGTTAGTTTTTGCATGTTGAAGCTCCATTCCTAAGTACATACGCATGTAGGATTGTTATTTCTTTTTTGTGAATTGGATCTTTGATCAATAAGCTATGATCCTCACACTCCCTGGTAATTTTCTCTACTTTGAAGTCTTCTTTGTCTGATATTAGTAAAGCCACTACAGCTCTCTTGGATAATGTTTACATGGGACATAATTGTCCATCCTTTTACTTTTAATTTACCTATTTTGTTATATTTGAAGTGAGTTTGGTGTAGACAGCATCTAGTTGGGTCATTTTTTAAAATCCATTCTGAAAATTTACCTTGTTAAATTGCTGTGTTTAGACAATTTGCATTTAATATAATTATTGATAGGTTTAGATTTAGGTCTACTATTTTATTGTCTGTTTTCTAATGGTTTCCTCTATTTTTCACTCCTTTGCTACTCCCTTCTTGCCTTCATTGGGTGACTTTTATGTTTTTTATTATATTTTAATTTATCTATTGTGATTTTGACTTTATTCATGTAGATTTTTAGTGGCCACTCTCACAATTACAATATGCATACTTTATTTTTCATTGGCTCCTAAGAATTTTACCACATCAAGTAGAATTTATAAAATTTACCATCACATAGTCTACTCTCTGTCTTCTATGTTATAGTTGGCTTACATACTACAACTTACCTTAAAAACCTTATCAGACAATGTTAAAATTTTTGCTTTCAACCACTGAATATATTTTTAAAATGTAAGGAGAGGAGACTAGTTTAACTATCATAGGCCAATTTGTACTGACTTCGATAACAACGTTGTATCAATAGTTGTTTTGCAGGGGCAGTGAGCAAAACTGCAAGTCACGTAGCTGGAGCATATTCAGAAGATGGGAATCTTGTCCTCAGATGACCTCAAGCTGCCTAGGACCCAAAAGTTCCCTAACTACAGAACTCAGTGTAAAGAGAAAGCAGAACAGGGAACTGAATGAGAAGCAAGAGGTCCCTTGATTAGTACCACATTGGATTTATAAGACTGTTACACTCCCACCCTCCATTCAGATTTTGCCAAGTTAGCATTTTGTATAACCACTCCTACTCCCAACTCCTTAAAAGTCTGTCCCCACTTCAGCTTGAGGAGACAGATTTGAGCCCTGCTTCCTGTCTCCTTGCTGGTCAACCATGCAATAAACCTCTTTCTTTTCTCAAAAACCAGTGCTGTAGTATTGGCTTCTATGTGTATCAGGCAGTAAGCCTTCACTTGGTACCAATAGTTTATCATACTTACCAAGATAGTTACCATTTCTGTTGCTCTTCCTTCATTCTTGAGGTTCCAACTTTCATTCTGATATCAGTTCCTTTCTGTCTGAAGAACTTCCATCAGCAATTTTGTTTGAGGAAATCTGCTACCAATGAATAGTCTTAATTTTCCTTCATGTAGGAATGTCTTTATTTCCCTTTAATTCCAGAGGATATTTTCACTGTATGTTGAATTCTTGGTCAACAGTTCTTTCCTTTCAGGTGTTTAAAAATGTTGTGCTACTTCTTTCTGGCCTTCATGATTTCTGATGATAAATCTTCAGTCATTTGAAATCACTGTTTCTTTAAAGATAATGTGTTGTTTTCCGCTGATGCTTTCATGATTTTCTTCTTTGTGTTTAATTTTCAACAGTTTGATTATGATGAGTTTGGGTATGGATTTCTTTGGGTTTACCTGGTTAGGTTTTATTGACCTTGGATCTATAGGTTTATGTCATTTGCCAAAATTGGGAAGTTTTCAGTTATTTCTTCTTGAAATACTGTTCCGACACTGTACTTTTTCTCCCCCACTTCTAGAATTCTGATGACTTGAATGGTAAATCTTTTGTTATTGTCACACAGGTCCTTGGAGCTCTGTTCATTCTTTTTTTAAAATCTTTTTTCTCCCTGTTGTTGCTATTAAGCCCATCCAGTGAGTTTTTAATTTTGGTTGTTATATTTTTCAGTTCTAAAATTTCTATTTGGTTCTGTTTTATATATTCAATTTCTTTGTTGACTTTCTGGTTTTCCATTTTTGAATGTTTGTTATTGCTTATTGGATCAGTTGTATAATAGCTGTTCTATAGTCTTTATAAGGTAATTCCAACATCAGTGTCATATTAGTGTTTGTTTCTGTTAATTGTCTTTTCCCATGCAAATTGAGCTTTTCCTGTGTTTTTGTAAGGCAAGTAATTTTGGATTGTTTCCTGGTAGTTTGAATATTATGTTATGTACTTCTGGGTCTTATTTAAATTCAATGGAAAATGTTGGTACTGTTGTTTTAGTAGTCAATTGACCTGGCTAGGAACAGACTACAGCTGTCAACTTGCCTTCTGTGGGCTGTAGATCCAATCTCAGTTCAGTGTTTCATGTCTTGCAGTGCTATTCAGATTTGTCCCAGGTATGTGCCACCCTGTGGTCAGTCTGGGACCTGGACAATGATTTATTTGTTAGTTCAGTTCTCTAAATCTTTCTTATGCACAGTAGAATCGGATCCATGAGTGTGTAGCTTGTAGGTAAGCCCAGGAGTTCTTATACAACTTTATGCGGTGGTTTTCTTGATATCCTCCCATTTCACAGTCTCCCAAGTACAATATATTTATCAGTTGTTAACTGATTCCAAAGGGCTCCTGGTGCTTCTCCTTTTTATCCTCCAGACAAAGTGCTGTGGCCTTATTTTCCTTTCCCTGCCCTGCACTTCTAAGAAGGCACCTATATCTGGGGTCAAGTAGATGGAGGACATGGAAAAAAGCAATGATGTTTCACTCTACACTCTTAGGATCCCAACCCCCCTGACTGGAGAGGCCTCTGCTACTACCACCACGTTATTGCATGGGGACAGAGCATGAGATCCCAAAGAAAAAAACCAACCAACCAACAAACCAAAATAACAACAAAAAAACCCAGGGGATTTTCACTTTCTCTTCGAGATGTTAGACTTCCCTTTCCAACTCCTGGAGTGGGAACAGAAGGGCTTTTCCTGGAGGTCTCTGCGCTGGTGGCCACCTCTGGGTTTCAGTTTGAATTGCATTCAGGCCAAAAGATACTCCAGGAAAAACATGTAAACTCACCACTATTTTGATGGTATTCTGAATTCTGGTCTTCTTTCCCAATTCATGTGCTACTATTTATTTTTCAGAGTCCTAAAATAGCTCCTCCAGGTATTGTAGTCACAGCAGTGGGAGAGATAAGGGAAGTGTGGTTACTCCACATAACAGAACTGGAATCTCTGCCATCAGGTTTTGTAATTTTTTTATTTTGAAGTTTTTAAATTTTTTATTATAAACTAACTTTAGACTCACAGAAGTTGCAAAAAGAACACAGAAAATTTCTGTGTATGCTTCACCCAGCTTTCCCCAGTGATAACATTTTACATATCATAGTGCACTTTCAACACCAGGAGATTGGCAGTGGCATGATGCTAGTGATTAAACTACAGATCATATTTGGTTTTGATCAGGTTTTGTTGTTGTTGGTGGTGGTGGGGTATAGTACTATGAAATTTCAACACGTATAAATTTGTGTTAACACCACCACAATCAAGATATAGAACTCTTCCATCATGACAAAGAAACTCCTTATGCTGCCTTTGAATAGTCCTACCCTTCCCCAACCTTACCCCCGGGCCACCACTGATTTGTTTTCCATCACTATAATTTTGTCATTTCAAGGTAATTGCATAAATGGAGTCACACAGTATATCCATCAGCTTTTAACAGAATCCAGTCTTTGGCACCAAAGATTGCACATGTATTTTGCTGCTATTAGGCATTCAGACATCCAGCAATATTCCTTTACTGGGACAAAAACTGCCTCCCCTGGAGAGCAAAGGTGACACCTTTATTGTTTATCTCTCTATGACAGCACTGATCGAGGCACTGGGGTGTAGAGGACTGAAACCCACAGTGTGTAACAGAAAACAGACAATAGATGAAGAAATAAATGTGTAATATAATGTCTAAGAAGGAGACTAAAGTTGGGTAAAGAGATGAAGCACAAAGAGATGGGTATTTTTGATAGATTAGTCAGGGAACAGTGTTCTGAAGATGTGACCTTTGAGTAGAGACCTTGATGAACTGAAGTGGTGAGCCATGGACAAAATCTGTGAAATACTGCCTCCCCGCAAAGTCCCTCTAACAAGTACTAGACTTTAAAAAGGAATTATAGCCCAGGATATAAAGAGTGACTAAGGTCTGTTAAATGACCAAACACCCTATTATTACCAATTTCTGAGCACCCAACTCCTGGCCGTCGGGAGTCAGAATGAAACCAGCTTCCCTGGACATAATACATCTGAGTCACCATTTGAAGTCACCAACTATGACAAGGGGACAATGTGTGTCTTCTCCGTAGCCCCAGTGGCCCCCTCTGCCTTCAAGTGACTGTGAGGGCTGGAGAAAGGTACATTAGCATGCCACAGTGAAGCTGTGCAAAAAAGTGCACATTTAAACATACCTATTATCCCTGTGGCTTTGTCAACAAAATATTTCAACCCCTGATGAATCTCTCTGTGTTCCTAGATTTATTTTTAGACACAGCACAACAGATTGTTTCTTTGTTTGCTTTTCTATTTGCTCATGGTTATTACTTCCTCCTGAATGGTTCCTCATAGTGGCAGTCATACAGTAATCATCTGGCAGTATACTATTATTTATTATGTATCGAGTGCCATAATGGCTCATAGAGCTTTCCAGGTGCCTATCATGATACAAGCCATGGGCTGCAGAGCTTCCTGCCACACTTGGGCACCTACTGGGGAGCTGGAGCTGGAGGCCCAAAGATGGGGCAGACAGTTCTGGGAGCAATCTATTACATCCTGCTTCCTCCTGGCAGTGGAAATGGATGCAAAGCTCAGGAAGCTCCATGTGGTCAGGACATGGAGGAGGAAGTGGACAGAGCTTGAAATCTTGATGTGGATTTAATAGGCAAAGGAGGTGGTGCCCGTAGTAGCACAGGTGGCTTGACTCTTTCAGTTATGAAAACACAACTCTGATTCTCATATCTTCTGAAATGAGATTCTATGGTGTGAGAGAGGATGAGGAATGAAAAAAGGAGAGCAAAGGTGACATCTTTATTGTTTATCTCTCTATGCCAGCACTGATCAAGGCACTGGGGTATAAAGGACTGAAACCCACAGTGTGTTACAGAAAACAGACAATAGATGAAGAAATAAATGTGTAATATAATGTCTAAGAAGGAGCCCAAAATTGGGTAAGGAGATGAAGGACAAGGAGATGGGTATTTTTGATAGATTAGTCAGGGAAGAGTGTTCTGAAGATGTGGCCTTTGAGTAGGGACCTTGATGAACTGAAGTGGTGAGCCATGGAAATATCCGGGAAAGAGCACTGAGTAAGAGGGAACAGCACGTGCACAGGCCCTGAGTTAGGGCACACTCGACAAGTGGAGGGACAGCAATTCCATCAGTGGAGCTGTAGCCCAGTGGGCAAAGGGGACGGGGACCAAGACGAGGTAGGAGCAGCAGCCATGGGCAAACCGTGCAGACAGCGGGGAGGCCTGTGGATTTGTTCTCAGGGTGATGGCGAGCCGTGGAAGAGTTGAAATGGGGGAACTGCCTGGTCCTGTTTATGATTTAAAAAGTTCACTTTGGATGCTGTGCTGATGTGTGGAGAATAAACAGGGGTGGATGAGGGTGAAAATGGGTCTGTGTGTGAGTGACAATCACTTTCCAGGCTAACACACCTATAGTATTCAATTCCTACGGCAACACAGGAGATAGGTAACAGTCTCCACATGACAGAAGAGTCTGCAACTCAAATAAGTTGAGCAACCTGGTCCAGGTGACTCATGTAACACACAGTAGAGCTGGCATTTGAACCCAGGGCTTGTTCACTCAGATCTCTCCTTTAATCCCCTGAACAGCACTATTGTGGATGCCTTGCTCTCGAGAGCCAAGAGAGGCCATTGCCTCTCTGCCCATGCCGTTTCCTTCCTGGGGCAATGCAGACATGATGAGTTTGTCTCATTCTCATGCTTATATCTCCCAGCTACTTTGTGCCTTTGCACCTAGATTCGCCAGCTCCTGCCCACGTGCCCACAGTGGTCATCAGAGAACACGTGTAGCAGTCAGGTGAGGATGGCCCTCTAAGAACACTCCTCTTCCCTCCTGGGATTGCTACTTCCCTGTCTAAGACACCAGCCACAAGGCAGAGCTTTCCTCTGTTCCTGACCCTCCAGTGCTATCTTCCCAAGAAGTGTGGTTTCTCTAGGTTTGCTCACCGTTAGAGCCCAAATCTTGCAGTCAGCTGGTATTGTCTTCCAGTGAAATAGCAACTGGTATGGGTTCTGTTAGAGAATTGTGATGATCTCAGACCAGATCCTCCCAGTCCACACAAAGGGGGAAAGAGGAACCTTTCCAGTAATTGATGAAACAAATCCGGCAAAGTTGCAGCCTGAGCAGAGTACGGAGGGAGCCATGGCCTTGCACATTCCCATTGGATCTGTATCATCCCTGCAATTCTTCATTCCTTTGTCTGGTGAGGTAGCACCAGGGCCAACTTTCTTCTACTTGAGCCTGGCTGCTCTTTGTAGCAGTTCCCAGTGTTCCTCCTGAAAGAGGCAACATGGTGTCATCAGCAACAGCTTGGCCTCTGGGAGGTGACCATCTTGTTGAGAATCCTAGCTCTGTAACTCACTAACTCTGTCCTCCTGGGGGGTTTGGGGAGTGTCTCCGTTTTCTCATCTGTGGTATGTAGTGTGCACGGGATAAGTGAGAACTCCTTTTGCTGGGTTGGTGTTCACTGTGTCAGGGAAGAGCCCAAGTTGGCCACATTGGCTACTTTGTCTAAGCTCATGACCCTGGGGGCACTCAGTGCAGTTGCTTTCAAATAATGCCTGCTCAGGTCAAAAGGGAATAGACAAGGAGAGCTGCCTGAGGTGGTCCTGTCCCACAGACTCGCCCCTCATCTCTTCCAGCGATTGGGAGTGGAACTCCATCAGGGGTTTCTCCCCTCCCTCGTGGGGACACACTCCGGTCTCAGGAGGGCTGTTGTGCCCCCTTCGTGGGTGGCAGGGGCATTCTTTACTCTTCTCCCGCCGGTCCTAGATTCGAGAGAGTATTTCACAGCCGTTGCCCCATCTTTCACTTGGCACCTGTGAACCTCAATCAGCCAAGAAGATTTTGTCAAATTTACTTTTTGAAGTTTGTTTATGAAGCAATTTTCTCATTGACTATGCTCTATCAGCCTACTCGCTGCCTCTCTGGAGAGTCAGGCATGCCTCTTTATTTTCCTCTGGATGAAAATAAGGTATAATTTAGAAATCCTTCAAGTTTATTTTTCACTTTTGATTGCAACCCAGGCCTGATGAAAATTCTCCCCTATTTTTATTATCTATCAATCCTTCTAATGAAATTAATGGAGATGGAGTCAGGTCGATCCCTGTGCTCCATTCATTGTCTTACCTAAAGTCCCATGCAAAACCAAATTTTGTAATATATTTTGAATGAAATGGAGATCATATATCCCCTAGATAAGTCTGCTTTGTGCGTCTAGGTTAGGTCTTCCCGTTTGATTCCATCATCCTCCCAGAGCAGGCTCAGGTGAAGTCTGCAGTTTCCAGGAGGCAATAGAGCATTCTCATGCATAACAGGGACAGTAGGTCAACTTTAACTGTACCTCTGACCAAACTGTGGGCCTGTCACATGATCTCCAGCACTTGACATATGTCTTCCTTGGGCTTTGCTCTGGCAGTTGTCACTGTCCTGCAGGCCCCAACTCTGTACCTATATGACCACTCACTTCACAATGGCCTGGAATAGAAATTCCATGAAGACAGGGACTGGATCAGTCTTATTGTTGCATATCCACATCAGAGCCTCTCTCATACCCACATCAGTGACTCTCCCATACCCACAAGACTGTCTGGCACATGGTAAGCCCTGGACATTTACTGAAAACGAATGAATGCAATCAGGAATTATGGGCTAGATACTTTTCATCCTGTATTTTGTTTGGATGGAGGAGACTTTATCTGCCCAGAGCACACGGAAGATTTTAACAAATGATTTTAGCTTTAGCGATGGCACACTGTTGCATATGTTTAAATATAAATAAATAGATAATTAAGATAAATTTGCAAATAAATGCATAAAGAAATAGACATCTAGTTTTAATTAAGAACTTTTTTACCTATCAGTCTTCCCATAACTATTTACTCTAGTCCTGGTTTCATTAATCTAATAGTTGGTAGACAAATGTTGAGTGCCTACTCCAATCAAAGGGCATTTTCAGGCATTGTATATATAATTCAGCACCTCATAGAACCTAACTAAATCATCAGGGTCAATGGGACTATTCTTTCTACCACAAGGAAACTTTGTTTATATTCCTTCTCAGTGTTATCCAGATACTTCAGAGATTTGGCTCAATTGAGATTTGGCTCAATCTCAGAAGCTCTGATTTTTCAATGATGTTAACTCAAGAAAATTGTTGAGCAATCTCTGTTTCTATTTGATTTCTTACTCTGCCACTGGTATTCTGCTCACTTTTATTCAATCTCTGCATCTTTCTTGGCTAGCAATGTGAGGTATCCTCTTCAAGAACATTCAAGAGAAGATGGACTAGGAAAGAGAGTAGGAAAACATCTTTCCATAGAGATGTGCCTGTGGTAGGCAGAAGTTCTAGGAATGACACTCAAGATTCTACACCCTAATCCCTGGACCCTGTGAATGTGAAGAGATACTATTCCTGTGGTAGTATTATGTTAGAGAGCACACATTGATACTGGCTCAACACAAGGCTGACATAAGGGAAGCCATATTGTAGAAAAGAAGCCATATTGTAACTTTGAATGGCCTCTGATTAACTAACCCAGCTGGATATACATTCTCCAGGAGATATACATGCTCTGTAGATTTTATGGTCTCTCCCAGCTGTGATAAGGTGATAACTTTGTTCTTTTGAGTTCCTTAGGAATGTGATGACCCCTGGGCAGAGAGACTGTGCTGATAGCCATCATCAATGACAACTGAAAGATCCGGTGTGGTGACTCCCAGTCTGTAACACCAGAGGGTCAAAATTCCTAACCCTCTCCCTTATAACCAACTGGCCAGTATAACTGCTTCAAGATTCTGTGCCCCACCTTAAGATAGTTCTTTAGAATGCTAGTCCATCATCTTCTGATTTGCTAGCTTATCACTTAATAAATGCCCTTTCTCTGCCACCATCCTGCCTCTTGAGGACTGGCTCTTGTCTGACGGCAAGCAGATCATGCCATTTGCACGGTAACAACTTGACCTAGAAAAAGGGAGATTATTTGAGTGGACCCGATCTAATCACATGAGCCCTTAAAGCACAGAACTTTCTCTGTCTGGTGGCAGAAGAAAAGCAGAAGGAAAAGTCAAAGAGCTGTGAAGAGTTGTTACCTCACAAAGGCCATGATCTGCTCGCTGCAAGACCAAAGCCAGTCATCAAGATGCAAGATGGTGGAAAAGAAAGGGCAGTTTATTACAGCTTGCTAGCAAGGGGGAAGATGACTGACTAACATCTCAAAGAACCATCTTACAGAACAAAGACTACAGGCCAGTTATATAGCGGGTTGGTCTCCAGGTGGGGGAGACATCTAGTCTCAGAGTGGGACAGTCATGTGATCTCTGGGTGGAGGCAGAGGT
Source organism: Tapirus indicus (assembly GCA_031878705.1). NCBI lineage: Eukaryota > Metazoa > Chordata > Mammalia > Perissodactyla > Tapiridae > Tapirus > Tapirus indicus. Next base: position 83,374,460 of record CM062921.1, read on the forward strand.
AGTCTCAGGGTGGGGGCATCCATCTGGTCTTAGTTCCTGATAGTCTTTTGTTTTACTTGATATGCATCAGAGTCTGGAGCAACGCCCTATACCCTGATCTTTCAGTTGTCACTGATTATGGCTATCAGCATAGACTCTGCCCAGGGGTCATCACATTCCTAAGGAACTCAAAAGAACAAAATTATCAACTTATAGCAGCTGGGAGGGGCCATAAAATCCAGAGTTAGTCAGAAGTCATTCAAAGTTACAATATGGTTTCTTCTCTACAATATGGCTTCCCTTATGCCAACCTCGTATTGAGCTGGTATCAGAGTGAGAAGGACTTGATGCACTTTTGCAAGTATGAAGATGTAGAGAAGCCTGTGAGAAAAAACCTAGGTGACTTCTAGGAGCAGACAGCATCCCCTTCTGACAGCCAGGATGGAATTTGGCCAATAACCTACATGAGCTTAGGAGTGGATTCTCAGATCTTCTGAAAAAGGCCCCAGCCAGATCACATCTTGCTTTTGTCTTGTGGATTCAGAGTATTGAACCTAGGGAAGCCCTCCAGACTTCTAACTATAGAATTGTGAGCCAGTAAAAAAGTTTTGTTTTATGCTGTCGAATCTGTGTTAATTTATTACAGCAGCAATGGAAAGCTAATCCATACCCCTTCATGTGTAACTAAGTTCTAAACAGAAGAGGGAAAGGGAGTTCCTGAATATCCTACTTGCAAAAACAAAATTAGAGGGTGGGCTCATTTGCATTATAAAAGAATTCTTTACATTACAAAAGGATGAAGAGGTCCCTTTAAGGATCACTTATTCAAGTGTTTGTTTACAGATTATTACTTGCTTAACAGAAAAAGAAACTAAAAGCTGAAGTGTTCCAAGTTATTGCTGATTAAATAGCAATCAGAAATGAAAATAAAGTATGAGATTATAATAACAAATGGACATTTACACATGCATTTCTAATATTTTCATTTTACACAACTGAAAGCAAAAATTCTAGAATCTTCAGTTCTCTCTGGGACACTTGCCCTTTTTATGCAAGTCACATCTAGCGCAGGCAAGAAACTGTGCAGCTCTGGAGACCTTAGAAGTACAAAGAGAAGACAGAGAATTCTTGCCCTTGGGTCCTTTGCTCCAAACTATTTTGCCTCTTAATTCTTTCTAACACTAAATTGTTGACTAGAGGAGCAGGTAGGGAACAAAAATATCAAGGATCTCCGAAGTTGAGGCAAAGAATCCCAATAGTAGGAATCTTGATTCTGGGCAAAGGAAAAGGGGAAACTTTTGTCAGGCCCCCATTCCCAGGGACTGATAGTAAGGGAAAAAAAATTAACAACATTCATTAAAGATGGTAAGGTTGACTTTATTTAGGACTCTTGCCATGGGACCACTGCAATGGGATTTTACAGTAGGGGAAAGAGATTGGGCTCACCTCTGAATACAGATGGGCGAGTGGGAATTTATAGCCAATGAGCAGGGTGGGGTCAGTGGATGGAAAATTACTAAAAAGAACATCAGGAGTAAGGGGGGTTCTGGCTAAACTAATCTAACAAGATTCTTGCTGAAGGCAGTCAGCAGACATCACCTGGGGGATAGATGGTGGAGGATGAGGAAACTGATCAGATATCAAGGAAAAGGGTGATTAGATACAGATGGTGGGGGATTCTTGCTAAACTGACTTAGCAAGGTTCTTGCTAAAACTGAATTTTCAGGGAAGTGCACAGATGGTCCCAGAAGGGTCAGGAGCCTGACTAAAATTTGGTCAATCAAAGAATCTTTGCCCTGAGCCAGGCCCACTTGACATATCATCTCCCTCAATTCTGTGAGATATACAATGTTGCCCCCATGTTTCAGGTAAATAAACCAAGGTTCCAGGAGGAAAACCAATTTGTTCAAGTTTACACAGATTTAAAGGAAGAGCAGACTCAGTTTAGCTTTGATAATTCCTCCTCCTATATACATCAACAAAATTACAGTTAGCTCTAATAATTTTCACAATTATCCTAATGGTTAGATTTGGGACTCAGCTGCAAAAGAGAAACATCAGGTACAGGTAGCCTGTTGTCAGTCAAAACATATAGTAGAACTAGGGACCATTCATTGCTAGAATGTCCTATTGCCCTGGACTCAAATTTTACCTTCAGGATGCCAAAGTTTTAGAATTTATTCAAACCAAGTAAGTATTCTTTTACTTTCAAAGTAATTACAGCTTGTGGAATACTGAGGTGGTTCAACATATAAGTTCAGTCTTACTAAACACTTCACCTGGCATAAACTAGGCATCCTGTAAAGTATTTCTTAAATGAATAATACAGGTCTCTAGCTAACTCTGGCCCTGTCTCATAACCCCATAGGTTCTGTGAAGCAGTCGGTTGTACACTCACCCACTCTCCGACTCATTAAATAATTAAAACTCTTATGGTCAGGTTTGGTGCATTGATATTAATTTCCCTCACTCTCTTGAGTGTTTTTTTATTTTTGGTAGCTCAAATAAGAGTTCAGCATGTATTGAATGATTTCTATGTGGCAAATAAATTTCCATGAAGTATTTACTAATTTTGATACTGGTATATTTGGTGGGAGTAGGATTCTGAGCATTACTGCAAATCACTAATTTATTTATTCATTCAACAAACATTTACTCAGCACCAGCTGTGTGTCTCACACCAGGAATGCAAATACAGAGGTGACTGACAAGTCTTCTGCCCTTTACAGAGCTTCTAATATATGTGGGAGAGAAAGAAGAAATTATTGATTACAAGAAAAAAAGGGTAAGGACTTCTGTGTTGACAAAGATGACTGCAAACACAGAGAGGGGACCTAACACAGATGGAAGAAGGGGGTAGAGGAATGATGAAAGGCTTTCCAGAGGAGTTAAAAAATGAGTAGAATTGTGAAAAATGAGTAGGAATCAGCCAGGAGGATAAGGGAAGAAGTGAAGGACAGATCCATGCTTTTGAGAATGTGTTCGTCTAAGGGATGCACTGAGAAGCTCAGACAGGCTGACTGTTGTGCAGGAACAAAGCGTGAGAAGATGGCAAGGTCAGTCTAATTCCCTTGTACTTCTGGCTGTGCTTACACATGGGCTGAGCAGATAACCACGGTGTCCGACAAGGTCCTGGCCGAGAAGCAAAGCTGACAGATGTCTGACTCCTGCTTGAAGTGGAACACTGTCCTTGCAAGGTGAGACTGAGCTAATATGAAACTATCCACTGCAGCTGGGGCTGAAATGAGAGACAGGCCAGAGGATGTGGTGGGGAGCACTGGGGGCATCTGCTGCACATGCCTTGTGCACATGACTTTGGGACTCAGTTCTCCTGGGTCATCAGCCACTGCCAGGAAGCCCAGGAGGCCCAGATGAGATCAAGAAAAAAGCAGGATGGGGCCTAAAGCAGTCCAGCCAAAGGTCCAAAGACAGTGGAGAAGTATCGAACAAATGGCTGCACCCAGCTCCTGCCGCACCTGCTGGCTCCTCTGGACCTCACTGACTTCAGTAGAAATCCAACCTTCACTTCTGTTTTGAGACACGGTGGGATCCTGAATCAACACTGGGGTCGGACATTCAGGAAGACAATAGCCAGGCACTGGGGATGGACAACTCTGGTTTGGACAATGGTTTCAGAAAAAGAAACCTTAATTCTATTTAGCAGAACATATAATTTCCAATTTTCCATGCTCCTCACCACTCCCTATTAAGCTCTGATTCATTAACATGTTCATCTTCCTTCCCTGACCCTCAAAGTGTTTGAGATTAAGACTTCTGTTGGAAAATAGATAATGAAACTCTGACCCAGGTCAGCTTGGGGACAAACAAATAAAAGGGTCAGAGGGAAAGCAGTAAGAGGGGCATGAGGGAGGCCAGGAGAAAGCACCATCACTTAGCAGAGAGAGGAAGGTGTGGACTGCAAGTCCAGCATCAGGGGAATATTAGGCAAGATATGTCTTTGTAGCATCCATTTGCTCAGCATCCACTGAGCAAAACCAAATCCAGTCCTGTCTGGTCCCTGTAGCATTGTCAGGAATTCTGAATTGTAAGAACCAAGTTTATTAGAGTCAATTTGCTTCATTATTGACTTCACCAGGATTCTGATCAATAAAATCAAAGTTTTATTCAAATTATCAAGAACCAAGTCTAAAGGGACAAGACTAGTTACCCATTTCCCCATGGGTTTGCATCCCTGCTCCTCTGACGAGTGTCTTCACATCCACCCCTGTGAGCTGGATTATCTCGGTCCCCTTTGCGCAATTTGGACCCATTCTCTTCTTTACCATTCAAGCTCAATTCCCCTCCCTAGGACATCTGCCTACTGCTATTCTTCAAGGCTGAGTTGATCTGAACCATTTCTGAAAGCTTTTCCTGTATCAACTTCCCTGTCCATGGCAGTTGGTCGCTTTGCTTGACAGCTGAGGAGGCCTGTGAAATGCAGAGACATTTTCTTTCTCCTTGTTCAAGGGCACCAAGGCAGGGCCTCCTAACAATTGAAAATGGAAAAAATTTGCAAAGATTACTCACCAGCAGCCTCGGGATGAGTGCATTCTCTGGTCATGGGGCCTGGAGATGTGAAAACGTGCAGTCACTAAAATTCCCCTTACCTCTCCTAATGGGGGGTCCTTGTTCCTCTTCTCTGAGTGGGAAGGAGCTGAGAATCTATGGAAGCTGTGATTCTCTGGAACCTCCATTTCACTCTGCTTCACCTGCTCATGCTGATTCTCGCTGTGAGATCAGACCTCAGGAATCCAAATTCTCCAATGAGCATACATTTTCACTGTCTTTTCCCAGCTGTCATTTCACAGTCAGCTTTCTGGATAAGAATGATTCCTAACATCTGTAAAATAATTTCTCATCACATCTGCGTAAGAATCTCTTACAATTGTGGCAGCGTTGAGTATTCATTATCTCATTTGATCCTTACAACTGTCATGTATAATCATAATAATGATGATAAAAATTATTTAATGCTTAATCTGTTCCAGGCAGTATCCTAGAGGTTTTATGCTACCTAATTTAATTCTCTCAAACCCCATGATGAGGAAATTTTATTATCCCCATTTTTCAGTCGTGGAAACTAAAATCTAGATATGTATCTAGATACATCCCTCAAGCAAGGGCATCCATCCTTTCTTTCAAGGTCTTGATGCTTTTTGGTTACAGGGCCATGAAGGATGGCTGAATATACCACCCCAAAATATGCCAGATTATTCTGAACTGAAGACAAATGAAAAGAAGCAAATGCAAGAGAATTCCTCTGCCTTCTCCCTATTTGCCTAAAAGCAGAACAAAGGCTTGTAAAGGTGTTTCTACCCTAACAGGGAGGACAGAAGCTATTCACCGGAGGGAGATAACTCCAGAACCTTAGACTGGAGGCAGCAGTAGAGGAATCCGTATTACGAACCTTGCTAAAATTAGCCCTTATCTACCATTAGTTTCCTCATATATTTGCTTGCCCACAATTTGCCACCCTTAGAAGCTCAAAGTCCTTCTCTTTTGTCCTGTTACTTCTCTAAAAATGTATTGTTCTTTTGTTAATATGCATGCAAACCCACGTTCTGACCACCCCTTTGAGTTACTCATCACTGGGTACTCCCACGTTTGTGGACAATGCATATGTTAATAAACTTCTGTTTGTTTTTCTCTTGTTAATCTGTCTTTTGTCAGTCTAATTTATAGGGCCCCAACAAATGAACCTAAGATGGGTAGAGGGAAAAAAATTGTTTCCTTCCCAGGAGCCGGTACCAAAGATCAGGTGCCTCATCTCAACATCGTGTGCTTGTTGTATTGTAACAGGTTGTTGCAAATATATCTTATAGGACAGAGCTTCTCAAACCTTAATGTGCACAGAATCACCTGGGGATCTTGTTACAATGCAGATTCCAATTTAGTAGGTCTGTGGAGAGTCCCATGAATCTGCATTTCTAACAAGCTTCTGGGTGTTGCTGATGCTGCTGATCCAGGGACCACACTTTGAGTAGCAAGGCATCAAGAGATTGGAGATGTGACCCCAGTCTTCAGTTCCCTTTCTGAGATTAAACACTACTTTCAAGAGGGGCTTTGCCATCTGATCCTCATCTTGCTTGCTCTGTCCACCCTGCAAGCACTTGCTTTGAATGGGCAGCTGAGGTGGATCTTCTGAAAGGCAAACAGCAACTACTGGAGAACCGCAGAGAATCTGCATTATGGGGTATCCAAGTCCTCTTTCTGGGAGCTGGGGAAGACTTCGGTTGTGGAGAAAAAGGCCAGGGCCCTTTATTTCCAAGGCAGACTTACTTGGTATGGGAGAAGGATGAGGTGGGGGAGGAGAGGCATTTTTTATGCCAAAGGATACATTTTTTTCCCTCAGATTCTCAAAGCATTGTACATCTTTTACAAATCATTTGCAAGATACTTAAAATAACAAAATAACCATTTAACTCACTTGGAGCTCAAAATCTAGCAATAACCACTATTTACAATTTTTATGTATTTAAAATGGGTTTTTAAGCTAGATGAAGACATCAGCTGGTAGATAAAACAGTTGAGATCACACTGCATTTTGAGATTTATGTTCTGAAGTTGGTTTAAAATTCTGTTAGAAGCATCTCCCTATATTATTAAGGATTCCTTGTAATCACCATTTTTGATGGTTGCATAATTTTCCATTGTTTGCTCCCATCACAATTTCCTTAACTATTCCCATATTTCTGTCCATTCAAGTTACTTTCAAGTTTTCACTACTATGATTGATGTTGAAATAAATCTTGGTTTGCATTTTTTTTTGTAGTTTCCTTATAATAAATTCCTAGGAGGGAAGTTAGTGGAGCAGTGGTTTTAGATATTGTGAAGACTTTGGTTTCTTATTGCTAAATTGCTTTCCAGAAATACTGTTTTCCATAAAGGAAGTTTTACAGGTCTCTTCTTCAAGACACGACTGGACTGTGAGACTGAGCCCATCCTCAGAGCCTTCCTCCTCAGGGAAGTTCACACTGTGTCCCAGCTATTTGCTTTGCAATTGTTTTCCCAGTCTTGCTTCCCTCTCATTATCAGAAAAGTGGCAGTGGAGGACCAATTTGATTCTTAATGCACTTTTACTAATTGCACCGTATGTTACACATTTGGGTCACGGTAGTTTTGGATTCTGTTTGTGAGTCTTCAGGGAAGGAAATGAAAATGAGCCAACAGAGGAAGGAACCAGTAATGTAGGAAGCCCAACTCTCTGGGCCTCTGGCTGCACTCTTCATCCCAGTACGCCACAGGGGATGTGCAGAAGGGGACTGGGGAAAAAGACCCACTCAAGATTGCCTTTTTGGTCCATTCGATTACCTGGCAATTTAATTGGAGTTAAGTTTAACTGCAACTAAATTGCCTGTGATTTAATTGTGGGTCTTTCCCACCCCCAAGGTTGTATTTTGTTGTCCCAAGTTAAATGTCTTGTGAAACATTTCCTTGTGGAAATGTCACGTTTCCTTGTGGAAGATGTGAAAATAGCATCGGCTGTGCAGGAGGCAGCATCCTGCATTGCCTGTCCCACCCTGTAACATCCTGGTATGGCCATTTTGGAGCAGAGCCTTGTCTGTATTGACACGAGGCAGGGCAGAGTGCTGAGAACCCCGGGCAGCCCAGCGTCTGCAGTGGAGGAAGGACACGTGTCAGAGAGGTGGTGGGCACAGTGACACTTACTCAGAGGTGAGTGAGGAAGAGGCCTGGGGGAAGAAATGAGCCCTAAGCCTGCAGGATAGACTCCAAGTGGTGGAAGAAAATTCCTGAAGCACAAATCTGGTAAGTTCACAGTTTGATCTGAGCCTGGCCTCAGATGGAGCCCAGATCCTAGACTGAGCGTTAACCTCAGTCACAAACAAGACTTGCCCCCAGGCCAACTAAACCCCTCCAGGTTAGACAGAGCCTCCAGGTTAACTCTGACATGGGCTGCAGAGTTAAACTATAACCTGGCTACTGTCTGAGCTGTAGCCCCAACCAAGTACAACCCTGTTTATCCATTCAGGTAATATTTATTCAGTGCTTACAGAATGCATGATTCCAGGTCATTCTCTGACCTCAAAGCCTTATCACCTCTCTCAGTACTAGTGTGAGATTTAATGAGATAATCAGTGCCATGCCAGTGCAGTTCTTGTACACAGCTATTACCATTACATACCCTGACCACAGCCTGAGCCCTCCTCACCTCTCTCACTGTTGGGGGACAGTCGTCTTCTCAGGGTGTGGGGAGGAGCTCTTGTAAGGCTTTCCAGAAGTTCTCCCGAAATCTTGCCTCCCCTGGTCTTACATAAACAGTTCTCTGTGTCTAATAGCTAACATATCCTGTGTGGGTCCCCTCACTCACTCTGGTCCCGAGCTCACTTCCCTGCAGCTTCACAGCCTCCCTCCTTCTGCACTCCTGTCTCAATGGAAGCACTCCAAGAGGAGAAGACTTCTGGAGGAGGTCTTTCCTTCTTTGGCTTCTCTCCACACATGAAGCTGTTTCCCTCAGCTCAGATGTTCTGAGCTCACAGAGGATGGCTTCTCTGGGATCTGGAACTGGATGTTCTCTTGCTTCTTCCAAAGGCAATGATCTTCTCTGTCTCAGTCAGTTTGAGCAACTATAACAAATTACCACAGACTGGGCACCTTATAAGGAACAGAAATGCATTTCTCAATTCTGGAGTCTCTTTTTTGAGAACACTAATCCCATTCATGAGGGCTCCACCCTCAAGACCTAATCACTGTCCAAAGGCTCCACCTACATCACATTGGGGGTTAGGATATCAACATATGAATTTTGGAAGGACACAAACATTCAGTCCATAACACTCTCCCTTGACATTGGACAGAGCTCTGTATCCCCAGCCCGGGGCAGAATGTGTGAGGAGGTTGCCGGCTGTTAGTGACTCCAAAGGCTCATTCCTGATTCATTTATGATTCAGATAGTGGTGCTAGGCTCCTAAAGTCTTACATTGCTTGATAAGAGGGATACATTCTGAGAATAGTGTTGTTATGAATTTTGTCATTGTGCAAACATCAGAGTGTACTTACACAAACCTAGATAGAATAGCCCATCATATATCTAGGCTGTATGATATAGCCTAATGTTCCTGGGCTCCAAACCTGTACAGCATGTGGCTGCACTGAATACTGTAGACAACTGTGACTCAATGGTAAGTATTTGTGCGTCTAAACTTAGAAAAGGTACAGTAAAAATATGGTATAAAAGGTAAAAAGTGGTACCCCTGTTTAGGGCACTTATCATGAATGGAGCCTGCAGGACTGGAAGCTGCTCTGGGTGAGTGAGTGAGTGAGTGGACGTGGAGGCTGAGGACATCACTGTCACCACTGCAGACTCCATAAACACTGGACACTTAGGCTGCACTAAATTTATAAAAACTACTTTTCTTTCTTCAATAATAAATTAACCTTAGCTTACTGTAACTTTTTAATTTTTGACTCTTTTGTAATAACACTTAGCTTAAAACACAAACACATTGTACAGCTGTACAAAGACATTTTCTTTCTTTATATCCTTATCCAATAAGCTTTTTTTCTATTTTCTAGATTTTTAATTTTTTTTTTACTTTTTTGTTAAAAACTAAGACACAAACACACACATTAGCCTAGGCTTACACAGGGTCAGGATCATCAACATCACTGCCTTCCACCTCCACATCTTGCCCCACTGTTAAGTTCTTCAGGGGCAATAACATGCATGGATCTGTCCCCAACGTCACCACAAACACATGAGTAATGTCTTGCAGTATGTTGTAATGATGGGAACGATGTCACTAGGCAATAGGAATTTTTTATTTCCATTATAATCTCACGGGACCGCCGTAGTGTATGCAGTCTGTCACTGACCTAACCGTTGTTATGCAGTGTGTGACTCTAGTGGTATGTGAGGGCCTGTGACATCATCAGCCTGGCTTCCTCCTTCAACGACAAGTACCCGGGCATTCTGAACACTTCTGTTCTGTATGATGTCTGCCATTCTGGCACACTCCCCTCAGACACCAACCCCCAGGGCACACGGCCATTACTTGATAACTCAAAGGTGATTCTGAATTCTGAATAAGCTCTCAGTCATCAGGTCCCACTGGGATTGCATCTGCAGGAACTGCTCATCTCTCTCTTGGAGACTGGAGGGATGGCAGGCATGAGTGAATTCCTTTCCACTCTATAGAGAATTGGACCAGCAGAACCCACTAGAATGGGGCCCCTTTTTTACAAGCAACAGACTGATCCAGATTCACGGGGATCAGCTATTGGGAAGAAGGGGTGGTTGCCTTCCTTATAGAAAGGAATGGAAAGGGCACTTCACTTAATCCTTAATACAGCTCTTTCAGTCAGTACAATTCTCCGCATTTGCCTGATTAAGAAGTTGAAGCTCAGAGACGTTAAGGAAACTGCAAGCTCAGTTACTGACACAACCAGGGTTTGAAGAGACAATTTCCACATTCAGATGAGTGTGCTCTGGCATAGAGAAAACCACAAATCAATTGGACTTGTGGAATACCAAAATAAACTTCAATTTTTATAAATGTTTGTGATACATTTTAACTGGGTCCTCTCCCCTTGTCCCTGCCTGAGATACCTAGAACTTTAGAGTAAGACAGGATCTCACAGACTCCCAGGTCAATATCCATGCTTCGTAGAATGGCAAACCAAGGTCAAGTTGCTTAAGTGACAAACAGATTACCAGCAGGAGGGGTTTTCCAGGACAAAGGTGATGTGCTAGAAGGAAAAAAACACAGATTTTGTAATGGACCATAACCAAGTTTCTGAACATCTTTCAAACTTCTGTTTCCTTATTTGTACAATAGGAAGGATAATACATACCATCTAGGGCCATGGAAAGAATTAAGCGGAAATGTATTTCTGAAACATTTGCCACTGTGCCATAAAAATTTTAAGAAAAAAATGTTCCAACTTGCAGAGTGAGTCTAAACTCTAAGAAGTTGGGAGTCCAGATCAAGTCCTATATTCTGTCTCCCCTTTCCACCAGCTTTCCCTTACCTGTTCCTCCTCCCTGCAGCCCACCTGCTCTCCACTGCCCCCAATCTGTTCATTCTCTACCCCACATGCATTGTTCATGTTCAACCCCCAGGCATCTTCTCCTGTCCACTACTTCCTGCTTGTCTATACTGTTTCCAGTCTCAGAGAACACCCATTTGACCAGTTCAGTGCCCACAGATCTCTGTCTTCTTTACTGTTTCTTGTAAGTTGGTGGCTTATTGATAGCTCTCAACAGTGCTTGATGTATTCCAGCAGTTTGGGAACTGTTTTATCTGAAGGGTTGTGAGACCCACAGCAGCAGAGCTTTCATTCCCAGCACAGCTGAGTACAGGCATCAGTTCCTGGGAGCAACACCAGGCCTCTGCTGCCCCTCTGGCATTTCCTAGACCAGATCAGTCTAGAACAGTGCATGCAATGTGGAAGAGAAAGGGAGGAAGAGATTTAACATCTTCTGCTGTTATATTCATCTTCTTGTTGCTCTCCTCAGCCGCCCCTGCCATACACAGTAACGCATTCTCAAACACACACACACACACACACACACACACACACACACACACACACCCTTAGCAAAACAGCACAGGGCTGGACCTATTTTACCACAGCAAAGTCTTGTGACTGGTTTCTTCTAAGCAGCTTCTTGGGAGTCTCTATTGTTCTGAACTGGTTTTGCCCACGACCTAATTTATCTAAACAACTCAGGCTAATTTTGTCATTGTCTCACAGCTCAAAGAGTTTGGCTAATTGCTTAGTGCTCTGACCTCTGAGGGAAAGGTCTTTCCTCAGCCACATGAGGTATGCATGATGGAGAAGAGGAGAAATAAAGAAACTAACCTACTGAGGTATGGTTATCCTGATGTTGGAGGTTTGAGAGAAAATTTGAGCCTAAATGCTTTCCAGAAGCTTCTACAAGGCTTACTTTAAACACATGCCTGTCCCAAAGCTATACACGTAGAATCTGACTGAGCACACTTAATTTCCCCCACTCAGAACAGTCTGCCAGTTGTTCCCATTTGCCTCAGAGACAATAGAAAAGGGAGAGCAAAATCAGATTACCTCTGATTTGATTTCTTTCTCAGTTTCATGGATCATAGGTTTAGGTTATTTTAAGAACTGCTGCCGAAGAAGAAAAGGCAAGGAATTCAATACAATAACACTAGTAACATGACTGAATAGGTCTGTGAAAACTTCTTCAACTTGCGCTTCCTCCCTCCCTTCCCATGCATCCTCCCCTCCCGCTTTTCTCAAACAAAATTTATCAAGCACCAGGCAACAAAGTATGTACTGAGGACAAGGGGATAAACAAGGACAGTACACTCCCCTGGTTCAGAGGCCAGTTGGCAGAGCCAACAGCATGGAAGGGACCCAGTTTCAGATTAGAACTCTGGCAATAACTGGAGTGATGCTGAGCATATCCTTTTCGTTGCAATGCTTCAGTGTTCTTTCCTATAATTACTGTTATCTTTCAGATTCAGTGACATCAAAAGGGTGAAACCTTGATGGAAAAAGGAGGTTCAAGCAAGAAAGAAGAGATTGCCACAGACAGGATTATAATCAATTCTGAATTTTAAGATTCTTCAATCTTCATTCCTTTATTGCAATATTTGTTTTTAGTAGACTTTCTTCTTGTACACAAAATAAAAGCTCATCATAGACACATTACTAAAAAAGATAATAGCTTGCATTCACTAAGTTCCTACTTGGTTGCTCTGCCCTGAGTAAAATGCTATATATGAATTATGCATCTAATTGCTACTGAGACTTGGAGGGATTGAGTTGCCAAGGTGGCAGAGCAAGTCAGTGGCAAACCAGGATTCTAATCTAGGTGTGTTAACCTCAGAGTGCAGCATCTTAACTACTAACTTATTCTGCCAAGAAAAAAGGGACCAGTTAATTTCATTGTAAAGCTATTTTGGTTAGTATGATCCTTCTTTCTAATATTTACAACTTTTATTTTGACCCCAATTACACTGGGTTCCATTGCCTCATTGATATTCAATACCATTGGCAATGCAAATTAAAACCACAATAAAATGTCACCTCACACCTGTTAGAATGGATAGCATCAAAAAGACAAGCGATAACAAATGCTGGTGAGGATGTGGAGAAAGAGGAACACTTGTGGGTTGTAAATTGATATGACCACTATGGAAAACAGTATGGAGGTTCCTCAAAAAACTAAAACTAGAACTACCATCTGATCCAGCAATTCCACTTCTGTGAATACATCTGAAGGAAACAAAATCACTATGTCAAAGAGATACCTGCACCCCTACTTTCATAGCAGCATTATCTACAATAGCTAAGTTATGGAAACAAACTAAGTGTCCATCAATGAATAAATAGATAAAGAAAATGTGGTATATGTATATAATGGAATATTATTCAGCCATTACAAAGAAAAAAATTCTGCCATTTGTGACAACATGGATGGACCTTGTGGGCATTATGCTAAATGAAATAAATCAGAGAAAGAAAGACAAATACTGTATGATCTTACTGTTCTGTGAACTCTAAAAAACAAAACAAAACAAGAATAAAAAAAACAAACTTATGAAAAAAGATAGCATATTTGTGATTACCAGAGGTGGGGGTTGGGAGTGGGGGAATTGGATGAAGGTGGTCAAATGGCACAAAATCCCAGTTATAAGATAAATAAGTACCGGGGATGTAATGTACAACATGATGACTGTAGTTAGCATTGCTGTATGGTCTATTTGAAAGTTGTTAAGAGAGTAGATCCTAAGAGTTCTTATCACAAGAAAAAAATCCATTTTTTCCTTTTGTTTTATATCTATATGAGATGATGAAAGTTGACTAAACTTACTATGGTAATCATTTCACAATACATGAAGTCAAGCCATTATGCTGTACATCTTATACAGTGCTGCATGTCAATTATATCTCAATAAAACTGCAAAATAATAACATTGGTAACAGTATATCACCTTTCCTTGTTTCAGATTTCAAAGTTTTACCAAGCATAGATGCTTAATTTTATGAAAATTTATTAATTTTATTTACAATAGCCAAAAGGTGGAAGCAACCCAAGTGTCTATCAGTAGATGAATGGATAAACAAAATATGGTATATACATACAAATAGAATATTATTCAGTCTTAAGAAGGAATAGGGGCCGGCCCGGTGGCGCAGCGGTTTAGTCCGCGCTTGGCAGCCCGGGGTTCGCAGGTTCGGATCCCGGGCGCCCGCCGACGCACTGCCTGTCAGCCATGCCGTGGCGGCGTCCCATACAAAGTAGAGGAAGATGGGCACTATGTTAGCCCAGGGCCAGTCTTCCTCAGCAAAAAGAGGAGGATTAGCAACAGATGTTAGCTCAGGGCTGGTCTTCCTCACCAAAAAAAAAAAAAAAAAAAAAAGAAGGAATAAAATTCTGACACATGCTATAACATGGATGAACCTTGAGGACACTATGCTAAGTGCAACAAGTCAGTCACAATGGGACAAATACTATATGATTCCACTTATATGAGGTACCTAGAATAGTCAAATTCATAGAGACAGAAAGTAGAATAGTGTTTGCCAGGGGCTGGGGAGAGAGAGGAGTGGGGAGTTATTGCTTAATGGTTATAGAGTTTCAGTTTGGGAAGATGAAAATATTCTGAAGATGGATGGTGGTGACAGGTGCACAACAATGTGAATATATTAATGCCACTGAACTGTATGCTTAAAAATGGTTAAAATGGTAAATTTAATGTTATATATATTTTACCACAATAAAAAAAAATAGGACTTCTGCTTCTGACTGTGACAGAGGGCCTGGCATTAGATTATCCTGTTTGTCACAAACAGAAGTGGATGAAATATATGAGGTAATCTTTCAGCCAGTGCAATACCACACCTGGAAAAGAAGGACAATTCATCAAGTCATGGCCTCAGGGCTCTGCTGGTGGACAATTTTGTAACGGCAATGCAGTGAGCTGGAGTCCAAGCAGAGAACAGCAGTATCACTGATTAGAGAAGGCAGATATTAGGGTTTGAGGAAGTTAAAGGTGTTGGGATTTAAGACGCAGACACTAGAGGATAGCAAGCTGAGCAGAGGTTTCCTCATGAGTCCCCAATGAAGAGTATAAAATGAGATTTAGGAGAAGTTGCTGCTACAGGGTGGAGAATATAACAGATACTAGAGTTCAAACAGTGCTTGGGGATGTTGTATGTATCCAGCTGAGACACCATAAAGGCCTTCCCTCACAAGGAAGGGTTGCACTCTCAAGTAAGATCTTCTTCTTTAGACCACTCTAATGAAGTCTGAAAGCAAACTCTAACAAGATTCTGAGAAGAGAAGAGTTTGGAGGTGGAGTCATGCCAAGTTCGAGAGGCTACGGAAACAGATTTGACTTTCAAGAGATCTTCCACAATAAAGTGTAAACAAAATCTACTAAATTTCAAGGTGAGCAGTCAGTAATCAAACTGCATACTAGAACAAAAGCCAACACTCTTCAGAGGAAGATAACAGAATCCAAAGTCCATACAAGTTAACACAAATATGTCCAGTATAAAATTAAAAATTGCTGAATGTGGACAGAACTAAGAAAATGTGACACATAGTCAGGGGGAGAAAAGTCAATAGAGATGGAGATGGCCTTTCATATGCATTTATCAGTAAACAACCAAAACATTAAAGCAGCTACTAGGAAAGTGTTCAAAGAACTAAAGGAAATATATTCAAAGAATTTTAAACAAATTATCTTATAGAGTGAAGAGATCAGGAATCTCCATAGAGAAATGGAAACTATAAAAATAATCAAATATAAATTTTAGAATTTGAAATGAAAAAATTCATTGAATGGTCACATCAGCAGACTGGAGACAAAGTTAAAAAAGAGACAGTGAACTTGGCTACAGATCCAAAGAAATCATCTAATCTGAAGAGGGGACAAAACGAAGATGGCAGAAATTTAGCAGAGCCTCAGGGATATGTGGATCAATATCAGATGGTCTAACCATATGTAAATAGGTTTTCCAGAAGGAGAAGAGACTAATATGACACAGAAAAAAATACTTGAAATATAATAACTGAAAAGTTACAAAATGTGAGGAAAACATTGACTTACACATATAAGAAACTCAATGAACTACAAGCAGGATAAACACAAGGAAAACCACTTCTATGCATATCATAGTCAAACTTCTGAAAACCAAAGATGAAGAGAAAATCTTGAAATTGTCCAGTGGAAAAAAGCCTTGTTTTGTACATGGGAAAAAAGGAGATTTACCACTAATTTCTCATCAGGAAGAGAGAAGGCCAGAATACAATGGAATGATACTTTAAAGCACTGGGATGGTGGTAGAGTCAGTCCATCAGAATTCTACATAAACTAAAAACATCTTTCGAAAATGAGGGTTTAATGAAGAAATTTTCTGATAAACAAAAGCTGAGATTATTCATTGCCAGCAGATCTGCAATAGAAGAAATTCCAAATAGTTTCCTACAGCCGAAAGGAAATGATACCAGAGGGAAACTCAAATATCTAGGAAGTAAAGAAAGTCAACAGAAATTGAAAATAAGCAATTAAACATAAAAGATGATGCATTGGTTCTGCTTATAATTTCTATAAATATTAACTGCTTAAAATAAAAACAACAACATCACAAGGTAGGATTTATAATGTACATAGAAATAAAAATAGACAGAGTGCTAAAGAAGGGGGTTGTGTACATAAAATTACACTGCTCTTAAGTTACTCCCTGTGAAAGGGGGTAAGTGGGAGGGGTGAAGAGTGAAGTGGAAAGTTGTAACATCGGAAGGGGAAAGCATCAGGTGTGAAGTACAATATTAATCTAACTAGATATTGAAAGTGAAAATACGTCTTGTTAGCCCTACAGCAATTACTAAGAAAACAATAAAAGAGGTCTTGCTAAGAAGTTAGTAGAGGAAATAAAATAAATTATTGTATTGGACTAATCCCCCCACACTCCCAAAAAAGGAAAAGGTAAGAAAAGAACAACAGAAGAACAAAACCAGAAGACACAAAAGGAAGACAAATAGCAAGACTGTGGACTTCAACCAAGCACAGGAGTAGCCACTAGAATGTAAGTGGACTAGACACGCTAAAAGTCAGAGCTTCTCAGATGAAAAGAAGCAAGATCGAATCCTCTGCTCTTGACAAGAGACACAAAGAAATTCCAGGGCCACGGTGGTTTCACCAGTGAAGAGTCTTACACAACTCCTCCAGAAAACAAAGGGGGAAGAATCGCTGTCTACCTTATTTTATGAATCCAGCATTCCAAAACCAGACACACATGTTAGTGAAAAAGAAAACCACAGACCAATACTCCTTGAAAACATGTATACAAAAATCCTTAAACTACTGGTCAGTTGTGTCTGTAGTCGGGCCCGGCGTCTCTTGCCAATGTTGATGTATTTCTTCTTTTAGGCCTTGTCAAATTTATCAGAAGGCTGTTTGTTTTATTGATATTTACAAAGACTCACAGAGGGACTAATTTTAATTTGTTTTATTTTAATATAATTTCAGGCTGTATTAAGGGTCTGTGTGTGTCTAGAATGTAATATTATGTTTTATTTTGTTTCTAATATCCTACAGTCATTTAAAAAGACTGTGAAGTACAAAATATATACATCTAGCAAATAAACTTTATTTAGTGTATTGTTTGGTTTCCCTATAACCCATTTCTTGTCTATTTGATCTGTTAAAGATTTAGAGAATTGTTTCCTAACTTGGCTGTGGTTCCATTAATTTCCCCTCATATTATAGTGAAGCAGGGATATTCAGCATAAACACTTCATGATGTGTATTGAGAGCAATAATCACTATCAATAATGTTATTAATACTAAATATACTTCACATTTATCTTTAAATACCCAGTTCAGGAAGCACCTCCTCTAAGAAGCCTGCCCTGGTTCCACAGGCTCCCCTTCCACATCCTCTCAGTCCCTGGTGCTTAATTCTTCTGTGTACTTACAGTCCTTTATTAATATGATGCACTGTGTGATATTCTTCCTCATTAGACTGTGATTTCTCTGAGAATGGAGTTCATGCCTTATTTTCTTTTAAATTCCAATTCTTAGCATAGTTCCTGGATTTGGCATGGAGCTGTGTAAACACTTGTTGAATTGGATTGAAAGAAAAAGTGACAAAAACCAATAAGTATTTAGAAATAGTTATTGCAGGTCTTAGAGGATGTGCTGGGTATGAAGTCAGACAATGTGAAGAATTTGAAAACAAACCTAAATCAGAAGGAAAGACGCAAACAGCTTAGAAACTGCCCTTGCCACCCCTGCCCCACCTCACCCCAGCTCCTTTCCCGGATCCTTTTCTTTGCCTGGAGCTTCTTTCAGGGTATCAGCCGTCCAGTCTCCTCCCTGCACCTCCTTCCCTCAACTTTGCCCTGGAGTGAAGCAGGTCAGATGGCGTGCTGTTCATGTGGCAGGTGTCCAGGATAAAAACACTATATTTTGACAGCTCAGTGGAGTGAAATCATTTCTTACGAGCCACCTCTTTCACTGGTTCTGCCTTGCCTGGGAAGAGGATGACAAGGCACTAGCGTGGATGTTCTGTAGAGACAGGGAAGAGCAGTGGGAGAAATGAGTGCTGTGGGTTTCAGTGTCAGACATCATGCACACACAGCTCGGGAAGTGCTCTTGGATGAGGCCAGCGACAAGCCTGGGACTGGAGAGCAGCAGCCCAGGGGTCCACCTGCTTCTGACCTGCCGATTCCTAATACCTCTTGAGCTATAACTTCAGCTGGGGTCAGTCTAAGGGGTGATGAGTCCCAAACTACTTCTGTAGCCTTAACCTATTGCTTTTCATCTCCACCCTGCTTAGTCTTTGCACCTGGGGAGGAAGGGGTGGGGAAGGGATCTGACAAGAGGACAACTTGCAGTTTCTGAAAGTAGGTGCTCTACACCTTGGCCTTTATGCCTCCTATTCCCTCAGCCTGGAACACCCACAGCCTCCACCCTTTGCACCTCTTGCAATTCTACAGCTCTTGCAGGAGCCAGCTCAAATTCCAGCTCTTCTAGGAAGCCTTTCCTTGTATCTAAGGAGTGTTGATATCCTTCTGTGTGCTTGTCATATAACCCGGTCATTTAGCTATCATAATTTTTTTTTTTTTTGGTGAGGAAGATGGGCCCTGAGCTAACATCTCTTTTTTGCTTGAGGAAGATTGTCACTGAGCTAACATCCATGCCCATCATCTTCTATTTTGTATGTGGGTTGCCACCACAGCATGCCTTGATGAGCAATGTAGGTCAGCACCTAGGATCTGAACCTGTGAACCTGGGCTGCCGAGGTGAAGGGTGCTGAATTTCACCAGTATGCCACCGGGCTGGCCTCCATTTTTTAACGTATAGACAGTAGTAAATATTTTTGTTGAGATATCTTTTTCTCTTATCAGCCTGCGGGATCCTTACAGACAGGACAACATTTTATCTGTCTTTTTTTATTCTCAGTACCTAGTGGTTAGCACATAGTAATATTCAAAAAAAGTTGTGAATTTATCAGAATTGAGGGGGTAAATGCATTAACTCACTGACAACTGGAGGGAAGAACACTTTAGTATGGAGGACCGGCCTTTGTGGAAATGTATCTGGTATTTCTGATTTCCAAAACTTTACACACATAAGTTCCCACTGTCTAAAAAAATCCCACTGCTTACTCACTTTTCAAGGACTGGTAAGAACCTTCCGTACTTGGCTGGAAGGAACTCTAGCTCCCTTAACCACTAAAGCAACATCGTCTGCGGGCTCTGGAGCCCAACAGATGTGGAGTCATGTTTCCGTTCTAACCTTACTAGAGTCTTGGTCTTGATCAGGTTGTAATATTTTGAGCCAGTTTATTCAGTGGTAAAATACAGATATTAACCCCTCCTTCTTTTGGCATAACCAACTGCCTGTGACTGTTTGTACTCTAATAATTTCTGTATGAAATCTAGTCTATGATTTATGTCATTCCTGACCTCCCCGGAGTATCGTGGAGATTAACTGAGATGACATAGGCTACTGGTCAGAATGGTATCGGGAGTTTGTGCCATGAACCTCCCTTTGCCTGAAACACAGCAATGATGGATGACCTGTGCTTGCAAACAAGAACCTCTCGGGGGCCCAGAGCATAACTGAAGCCTTCTGTGGTGAGCAGAGCTGAAGTTGCAGGCCTGCTGAGCTCTACGTCTGGAAGCAGGTGGAGTCAGCCTGGAGTGCATGTGACATCTGTGAGGTAATGAGAACCAAACATGCTCCACATGGGGTGGGGGTCCCGAGCCAGCTCATTGCATGAAACAAGAGTAAAGGTGGGGTTTTTGCATCTGGCAAAGAAGGTTGTAAAAACATGCTGTGGACCCTGTCCTGGGGCTGTGGCTGATATAAGCTGTGCATGCCTTGGCTGAAGAAAGATTTTAAAAGTTCACTTAGGATTTGACCCAATTCCTTGTTAACACAGTGCTGGATCTGCTGGGTGATATTTGCAATATTGGTCCAGGATGGAGCCCCAAGCCACCAATGTAAGATCTGATTATGGACTGGATGGGGGCATCCAGATACAACTGTGAACCCACTAGATTGCAAGCGGTGAGTATAAAGAGAAGATGAACAAAATGCCAAAGAAAATAGCTTCTCAAGATGAGTCTGCAAAGAGCAATTTCAGACAGCCTGGGATGTACTAAGAGCTCACAAAATAATGGTACCATCTCTCCTTCTCTACAGTGGTGCTAGCACTTCCTACTTTTTCTTATACATATTTAAATACTCATATTTCCTTCTAGACAGTGTGCTCCTTAAGGACAGTGTCTTTCTCTAGTCCCCCTCCTCCTTGCAGGGGTGCAAGCCTGGGCAAACAGCAGGAACTCGGGGACCGTTTGCTTTTGGCAGAAAGCCGTGTATGCCAAATGCTGTGACTTTGTGTTGGAATCATTGGAAAGAACACAGTGGGTGTGATCAATGTCTGTGTGAAAGGGAGCTTGAAATACTTTCTTTCCGTTGGACCATTTCTGAAGACTGGGTAGTTGCTCTGGGGAGCTTTTCCTATTTCTTAGTGCTAATAACACTCTCTACAACACAACCTCAGTGCACAGGATCCTTCTGGCCATGGATGTAGCCTCCACTACAGAGCCGGAAGTCTCAGGCCAAGCGCCTCCTGTGTTCAAGGCTCATCAAGTGTACTTCATCTTTCGGGCTGGCCAGTACTATTTAGTGTTATTCTCCCTGCTGTCTTTTTGGATCTTTCTTTTTTCCCTCTGTCTATTTCATTTGCTTATGCTAGCAGCTGTGTGCTCTGTGTATGGAGTATGTATGTATGAAGAAGCCAGTTGCCTTCGAAACAGTAGGATAGTTTCCTTTTTTTTGTCTCTTGTGTTTGATTTGATATTTTTTGTGAATTTGATATCATTTGGAAGCTCTCCATCAGTGCATACCCTGGGGCTACAGTTTATCTTTAAATGAAACTAACTTTGCCTCTGAAATTCTCTCCATTAGTTATCACTATTTGATCCTGGTCTGTTAGCCCACATCCGTTCTTCAGCTTTTCTTTTTCACCTCTAGCTCCCCATTGCTCTCTCTTTGTTCTTAACTGCCAGGGTTTCAAGAGGAAGAGTCTTGTGTCTTGCTAAGGCAGTCCTCTCACTGCCACCACTGATCAAGTCAACTCTCACCTGTATTTAAATTTCATGAGCCAGTATTCACATCCTGCTTTGAACTTGCAACATTCTCATCTGAATATGAATAAGTCAAAATTCAGGCAAGTAAGGCAAGCCCCTGCAGAGGGGTTGTTTTAGACTCCAGTCTAGACCTGACTGTCTCCAAGCCCACACTTCCTCCCTCCACCATGATGACCCCCTTGACCACCGCCCGCTGTGCCCAGCCTTCCCTGTCTTCCCATCTCATGCACGTGCTTCTTCCTGCTGTTGCCGGTCTATTTTGCTTAGAATGTCTGTCATAGTTTTTGAAAGAGGGATATAAGTCTTCTGCCTGAGTGGAAATACTCTCTCATTGCTCAATTGTCGGCAGTCTGCTACCTCTCTGACAAATGTACTGAAATTATAATCCTGGCCTTTTCTCCTCAGTCCACCTTCTGTTGTTGAAAACTTTCCTCCTCTCTGACCATGGCTCTGCTTCTTCCTAACCCTGCTTCCATGCTCTCACGTTGCTTCCTTTCTGGGCTCTGGTCGGGAATAGGTCTGAAAGCAAACAGATGTTAGACTAGCCCAGTCCTCTTTTCTGCTACCCAGCATCCATTCTCAACTTCTGCCTTTATTGAACTTGTACACAGCAGCAACTTCATAAGACAGAGGGCAAACAAAATGTCCTATTATTCACTGTACCCATCTCAAAGTCTAACATCTCCAGGTGATATACCATCATCCCTATTACTTCTAGATGGGGCTTTGTATGGTCTATTGACCTATGAAGGGAAATGTTAATGTAAGCACCACTCACATACCTCCCTCAAAATAATAGGGGGAGGGAAAAAATGAAAGGGGATTAACTGATTGATATATACTTCTATACTTAAAAATGTGCATAACTGCTACAGTCTTATATCTGTACCTAACCATGGGCTGCAGTTTCTTCT
Source organism: Tapirus indicus (assembly GCA_031878705.1). Classification (NCBI taxonomy): domain Eukaryota; kingdom Metazoa; phylum Chordata; class Mammalia; order Perissodactyla; family Tapiridae; genus Tapirus; species Tapirus indicus. The sequence goes on from CM062921.1 coordinate 83,396,972, forward strand.
TCTACCACACTTTTCATGTTCTCTTTGCCCTCAGCCAGCATCTTGGCTGATTGGGATTCTTGAACTGGTAGAAAAATGCCAACTTTCATTCAGGAGAGGTCTGAGTTCTTGGTAGCCCTGCCTCTGTTGGCTTGCTTTTGCCTCTTATTAACTTCTGCTCTTGGTTGTGAATGTTCCCATCAACTCTAGGTTCTACACATAATCCTTCCTGCCCCGATTTGGTAGATGCAACATAACTCTCATTTGTTAATTGTTATAAATAACCCCAGTCAGACCAGTACTCCATTCTCTCCTTGGTAGTTCAGTGTCCTGAAGAGCTCAAAATGCCTAAGAGGCAACTTCAATTTCCAGTTTAATGGGTTGTTAGTGATTGCCTTGTGGAAGCAGGAAACCAAGACCTATAAACCAGAGAACCCCGAGTCACAAGCATAAAAAGCCAAAAAAGTTATGAATGTTAGGTATAATGTCACAAAGAGTTGCTCTCAAATCTGCTCCTTGGGTACTGCACTCATGTAATATGGCAATGGGAGAAATAACAATAGATACCAGCTGCTGGTTCAAACCATATACCACATCCTACAGGCAGCAGGCCTAGTGCACAGGATGTTGGCACCTTAACTAAGTCTTCCATTAGGCATTCTACCATTCTATCAGATGAGTTTGGGGGTATGTGGTATAGTCAGAGAATTTCATGGGCTTACGTCTATTGGCAAACTTACACAGCTGTAAAATAAAGTCTGTGATCAGAACTAATATCATGAAGAAACCATAACACACCTTGAAAGATAGTGTTGGAGGAATTTCAAATGGGGAAGATAAATACATGTTTAGAAGAGATGTCTATTCTTGTGAAGAAAAATCACGGTTCCCTCCATAATGGAAGGTGTCCAATGAACTTGAACTGCTAACAAGTAGTAAAAGGTCCTGGATCAGGGGCTCAGCATTGGGCAGAGCTGTTGGCAGGGTGAGTACTCAGCACATGCAGGAGTCAGATCAGTCTTGGTGAGGGGACATCCATGTCATTAAACCCATGCTTAGCTTCTATCCTGCCACCATAGCCTCTTTACTCATGGACCTATTGATCAAGTAACAGGATGGCTAAAGAAAGAGGGTGACTTTTCCATGCAATGGGCTATCATAAAACACCAAAACATTATAAGCAAAATGTTTTATGTTTTACATTTTACTTATGATATTTGGTATGATGTTAATCAGCTTCATGAATCCAGAGGTTTAGGTCTTTCACTGAATTTGGAAAGTTTTCAGCCATGATTTCTTCAAACGCTCTTTCAGGTACACTCTCTTTTCCTTCTTCTTCTGGGACTCTGATCATATAAATGTTGGATATTTTGTTATTGTTCCACAAGTAGCTGAAACTCTGTTCATTTTTTTTTTTTGGTCTGTTTTCTCTATGTTGTTCAGATTGAGTAAATCATATTGATCTGTTCTCATGTTCACTGATTTTATCCTTTATCATCTCTACTCTACTATTGAGCCCATCCCATGAGATTTTTATTTCTGTTATTGTGTTATTCAGGTCTATAATTCCCTTTTTTAAATAACTTCTATTTCTTTGTTCAGGTTTTCTATCTTTCCATATGCTTCAGAAGAATTTGTGGCTACTTGTTGAAGCATCTTTATAATGGCTCATTTAAAATTCTTGTCAGATAATTCAAATATCTGATTCCTCTATGTTGTTATGAGTGAATTGTCTTTTTCCTTCAAGTTGTAATTTTCCTGATTCTTGATGTGACTGGGTGATTTTTTAATTGCACCCTGACATTTTTACTCTTACACTAGGATACTCCACATCCTATGTAAACCTTTTATTTTAGCAGGCAGTCACCCTGTTTAAAGTTTAACATGCAGGTTTGCACAACTTTGGTGGGCTTTGGTTTCAGACAATTTAGTATGCAGCATCTTTGCAGTGCTTTTTTGGTCTGCTTGATTTATCACGTTTGGTGGAACTCCCACTGGATCCTGCTGGCACTTCCTGAGGAGCTGGAAAGGGTTTCCTCAGGCTGGGCTGCCTGTTGCCTCTAGTGGACAGAGGAAATCTACAGCCCATGGGAATGAAGAGCGGTCCCCAGACCAGGCCTCTTGTTGTGGCAGGGTATCCTTTGCCAGTGCTTTCAAACTTACCTGGTCTTGTTAGAGCGACTCTCACTCAGTCTGGCAGAGGAATGGTCTTACCTGGGCTGCTTTCTGTTGCTAGGTTGGGAGTTAGAAAATGCTGGGCCTGGCCTGCTTTTCTTTGTTGGGTAGGATGTGGCAAACTAAGACGCCCTTCCCTTATGTTCTTCCTCCAGCTCTGGGTTCCCCAACCAGTTTGCCTTTCTCCTTCTACTTTTCAGAGTTCTTGATTGGCTCTTGCATTATTTGCAGACGTTATAGTTGTTCTTAGTGAGGAGAATCAGATAGATATAAACTAGTTTATGACATCTTGTCTGGATACAGAGTGTCCAAGAATTTTTTTTTTAAAGGTTGTCTATTGTTCTGCATTGTTGCTAGGTTGAAATGTTTCTTAATCTCTCCTTTCTCATCTACAACTAATTTTCACAAAGTCTATTCATACATGCACACACACACAATCATCAGTAAAATCCACATCTAAGAATGAAAGGATGTGTGTGTGTGTGAGAGAGAGAGAGATAGAATAATCTAAGAGAATTAGCAGCAACATGCTATAGAACTAGAAACAGCATTTATAGAATGAAGTAATCCAGAAATTATAAAACTCCATTGGTAGCTGAAATCAGAGTCAAAGGCCATCGTAAAAACCCTAGTCTCTTGTGTACTTAATCTCTGAGAAAGTGAAAGTTCCACAAAATGTGGCGTGGGGATTCTAGGTGATCTTAACAAGGCATCTAAAGGCCAGGAGATGCCAGTCAATGTGGGAGTTAATGTGCTTTTTCTTACCAAGGAATAGGACTTGTGCAGTTTTGAATTGTAAAATTGCTAACATGTTGGGAAGTAAGTTGTAGATTTAGATAAAGTGGCTCTAAATTCATTATAATCACCTGTGTGATGTCTGTGTTTGGGTTTCAAGGTGGCAGCTGATGTAAAACATCCCTTTGATGCTCTGTGCTGTCAAGAGAATAAAATCTATGCTCATTTGTCTATTCATAATCCATACACATCTGTGAATTTTGAGGTGGCACAAATATTTCTACTAGAAAGAGTTCAGCATTTGGTTGGTAGCTGGTTCCATGGGCATGGTTGGAATTGCCAGCAGGAACATGCAAAAAAGAGAATGGGAGAGACTCAAAAGTAGTCTTGGGGGACCAATATATCTATGGGACAGGCAAGGTCAAAGAGCTGAGAATGGAGACTAATACAGAACAGAGAAACAGTGGCAAGAAGATAGTATTTTGTTTATCATATTGCTCAAAGGAGAGAAAGATGGTAAGAATGTCAAGGACTGCCCTTTCAGGAGTCTGAGATGGCACTGGGGAGGTAAGTTTCAGTGAGTGGTAGGAATGGAAGACAGAGTGTATTGGCTGAGCAGTGACCATGAGATGAAGAAGTCTGATCTTTAAGGAAAGATAGCATTTCTTGCTCAATTTTGCATTCCCAATAATCCCCTGTGGAGAATCTGGCACATGACAGATGTTTAATAATATCCCCATTTGCCCGCTTGGAGCCTGGGTTTCTCTGCCTCCCCTGGGGAACTGCTCTGGGCACTCCTCCAAGGAATGACTAAGTTTCCTGCAGCTAGCCTTGTGACTGCACCTCCTAATGGTGCTTGACAAGCACCATTGTGAGCCCTTGGTATTAAGCCATGAGCCCCAGCTCTGTTGTGGCTGACCTCAGCCTGCCTTGATGCTGATTATCCCAGAGAGGCTAGAGAGGACATTGCAACACACACAAGGTTTTGCTTAGATAATCTCACAGAGTGATGACAATTCATCTATTATAAGTGCAAATGTTAGAATAAAGGAAACACACTATTTAACAGCTGTAGGTTTAAGAGATGTGTTGTCAATCATGATCTCTCACTGCGCAAAGACATTTTTAATTAGCTGGTTTGGGAAAATAATCAAATGGAGGACATAATCCTTAAACTGATGAATGAGAGTTGGATGCTGTCCAAATTATACTTTTTTCCTCTGTGGTGCTGACCACCTGATCAGCACGACCCACTGTTCTCTGCTACTGTTTCTCATCTTGATGCTCTGTCTCTTCTGGAGTGGAGATGTTTCCTCAGCCATGACTGGCTGCCACCTCACTTCACAATTCAATCTTTCCTCTCAGCTGCAAGTAGGTTGTGGTTTCCCTGGGCCTTCTCCCCTGGCTCCACTCCCCTGTATCCCTTTGAGTTTTTTAGAAGGGTGCCTTTGAAATAAAGAATTGCACCAGGCTAAGCATTATGTGCCTTCTCTTTCAAAGGAAGAGAGTATAAAATGCATTGCCTCTCCACCGTATGCTAAGCACTTCCACAAATTGTATCTCGTTTAATCTTTACCATAACTCAATAGAGTAAGTCTTATTATCCCCATTTTAAAGATAAATAAATTGAATCTCAGAAAAGTGACTTGCTTATGATGATGCATTCATTTTACAATAAAACCATAATTTGTAACCATGTCTGTCTTACCCAGAGCATTGCATCCAATAATGCAAATTAAATCCATATGATCTACACAGCACCTTGTAGCACTTGCTGTTCCCTCTACTGAAATGTTCTTCCCCTGTGGCTGCATTCCTCTTTTCCTTCAGGCATAAGTTTAAACATCATCTCCTCATAGAGCCTCTTATGAACACTCTAGGCCTCCAATACTCTCTATCACACTATGGCTGTTATCACTACTTGGCAGTTTATTATTTATTTTGGGTATTTATTATCTGTCTTCTCCTTCTAGAGTGAAAATTCTGTGAGAATAGACCCCTTGTCTTTCCCAGTCAACACCATATCCAATCTCCATAACAATGCTTGGCACATCCTAGCCACTCAATTATTGTCTGGTGAATGAATGAATAAATAAATGGTTTATGGATTAAATGAATGACTGAATAAATTAGTGAGTGGAAATTTCTGTTTTACATGAGCTATACTTTTAAACTATTGTTTTACCCTATAATATAAATTATAAATCAATAGTTCTAGAAAGGAGTGAAACATTCTTTTCCAACTGAATTGGGCTTAGCTGATTTAGAATAATATACAAAGGTTCAGTAAATAAAGGCCAGTGGAAAAAGACGAGCTCTGATGGGGACATAAGAGGACCTGGATTCCATGGCTAATTTAGCAATGTCCGGGTATGTGATTGAAATAAGTAACCTTCGTGGAATCAAATTTTCCATTCTTCCTTGGTTTAAAAATCTAAATATATGTGTAAATATTTGCCTGGTTTTCTAAGGTGAAGCCACAGAGAGCATTCAGGGACTTGGGCATTTGGAAGGTGTTCCCTGAAAATAATCATTGCTTGTGATTGCAGAGCATGAAAAAGTACTATCAGTTTACATTCCTGGGTGTGTGGGTATATTAGTTTCCTATTGCTATGGTAATAAATTACCACAAACTTAGTGACTTAACACAGCACAAATTTACTCTCTTACATTTCTGAAGGTCAGAATTCCTAAATGGGTCATTTTCCACATATGGTAACATATTTGCAAGTTTGGGAATTAGCATGAGCACATCTTTGAGAGTCATTATTCTGCCCACCCCAAACTTTCAAGTCTTCGCACTGTGGGCTGCAAAGCTAAACGTGATCTGGTCTTCATGTCTCCTGCCCTGTTCGCGTTGTCCCCCTTTCATGCACTACATTCCACTACAGTACTTCCTTCAATGCCCCCTGGTCTTTTCCAGCATGGGACATTTGCACACACTCTTCTCTATACTTGGACTTCTCTTTCCCATAGTCTTACTTATACGCTTTTTCCCTTAAATCTCTCATTCTCTTGTTTGTTCCTGTTATTGTCGTTACTACCTATAGTTATTTTTTATGTATTTTTCTTTGTTTTTTTGTTTGTCTCCCCTAGTTAGACACTAACCGCTTAAAAAGAGAACTGTTTGCTTTGCTCTTTGCCATCCCTCCAGTGCCTTGAGTAGTGCTTATGACAGGGCAAGCAGTCAACAGATGTCTGTTAAATGAACTATTGAAAGATATCTGTTAGTTCATTTGCTGAATGAACTAGCAAATGGCTTAAAGTCCTTTTAAAGACTTTGGTATTTATTTATTTATTATTTATTGTGAGGAAGGCCAGCCCTGAGCTAACATCCATTGCCAATCCTCCTCTTTTTGCTGAGGAAGACTGGCCCTGGGCTAACATCTGTGCCCATCTTCCTCTACTTTATATGGGACACTGCCATAGCATGGCTGACAAGAAGTGCATCTGTTCATGTCCGGGATCTGAACCCATGAACCTGGGCCCCCGAACCGGAGTGCAGGAACCCAACCGCTATGCCACTGGGCCGCCCCAACTTTGGTATTAATTTTAATGGTGAAGGAAATTTTAAAGGAAGTAAACTTGAGAGAGGTTTGACGTGATCTTTTTACATTTTGAAAATATTATTTTAGTTGAATTGTGGAGAATGGTTCCAAGGAAAGTAAGAACGGATGCATAAAGGCCAGTCCACGTAAGAACTGATGCTCACTTGACCTAGTTTTATGATAGTGACGATGGGTAGAAACTTTGACATCAGGGAAAAGCAGGTGTAAAGAATGATGACTAGGTCTCTTTTTTATGCAACTGGATGTTTATGCCATTCTCTGAGGTAGGAAAAAACAGGAAGAGATTGCTTATTGGCAGGAAAGATTATGAGTTTAAACCTGGAGATACTGAGTCTGAGGTATCATAGAGACATCCAAGTGGAGAAATCAAGCAGGAGACTGTCATACCCTGGATGACCACATGGTCTGGTTTGCTTCAGACAGTTGACTTTATGCCAGTTGTTCTGCCTGCATTTTTGCCTGTGTTATAGTCCATAGTGCCTTCTTTCACTCTCAGAATTAGTTCTTTACTTTAGGTGTACTGCATCAGAGCTTGGTCAGGATCAGAGCAAATTTGGTAGTCTTCTGCATCTAGATTTAATTTAGGTACTGGGAAAAGATGTTGTTGCTTAAAGAGAGAGCACAGAATAATAAAGGAAAAGCATCAAGGACCAAGGCTTTAAAAATTCCAGTGAGAACATTGAGAAGGTTGAGCTTGCAAAGGAGATGGAGAAGGTATGTCTAGTTCTACAGAAGACAAGGAAAAGAGACAATAACTCTTATATTTCCATGTACAAAGTCTCAAATACTTCCAAGTTGATAGTTTTGATAAGATTTAAGGTCAATAAGCAATATTAACACATTCAATTATAAAACCCCCATCATCTTTTCTAAAGTAGCACTGTCAAGTCAGAACTATCATTTGATTAAAAGAGAGGAATCAGAGCATGGACAAAAAGGAGAGATAAGGCAGGGAGGGAACAATATTCATCCAGGCCTGAGCCAGGAAGGATATCTGGTCATTCTGTTTGGTGAAGCAAATTGTGGGGAAGTTTGGAGAGGCGTGAATTTCAGGCGGTAAAGACTTTGAAGCATCTTTCTGAGTTACTAGATATCCACAGCACACAACAGTGCCGTGAACACAACAGAGTCTGTATAAGCAGTGGTTCATGGAGAAAGTAATTTGTTTGCTTGGCTCTTATATTAAGTCTTAGTTTTCAAACCCATTGTGGTAGGCAGAATAATGGGCTCTCAAAGATGCTCAGGTACTAAGTCCCAAACCTGTGAATATGTTACTTTACATGAAAAATGGAACTTTGTATAAGTAATTAAGTTTATGATCTTGAGATGAGAAAACTGCCTTGGATTGTATGGGTGGGCCCAGGATATTCACAAGAGTCTCTATAAGAGGGAGGCAGGAATGTGAGAGTCGGAGAGAGATTTGAAGACGGTAGTCCACTGGCTTTGAAGATGCAGGAAGAAGCCATGAGCCAAGGAATGCAAGAGGCATCTAGGAGCTGGAAGAGAGCGTGGAAAGAAAGAAAGCAGATTCTCCCCTAACGCCTTCGAAGAACTGTAGCTTGATCAGCACCTTGGTTTTAGCCCAGCAAATTTAGGGAAAAGGGAGAAATTATAAAATATTTCTAAGTTCATGGTTTGCACAAGTGGAGGAATGGTAGTGCCATTTATTGAAAGAGGGAAATCTAGAGAAAGAGTGAGTTTAACAGGGAAAATCAGGACTTCTGTTTCAGATGTGTAATATTTGAAATTCCCGCTAGACCATCAAATGGAGCTTTGGGGTGGGCAGTTGGACTTACAAGTTTGGAATTCAAGAAAGTGGTGAAGTCTGGAGATATTCAGTTAGAGAGAGAGAGACATTTTAATGCTAACAGTTTAATTATCAATTCTAATATGCATGTTCCTAATAACAGAGCTTTGAATTGAATGCAAAGATTGGCAGAAGTACAAAGAGAAATAGACTAATCCAAATCATATCTGGAAATTTGAACATTCTTTTCTCAGTAACTGATAAAAGAAGCAGGCAAAGTAACCAGTAAGGATACGAAAGATTTGAACAAAATGACTAGCAAATTTGACAGAATAGGCTATATATAGAACATTGCACACAATGAACACAGAATAAACATTATTTTCAAGTACGCATGAACTATTTACCAACATTGATCACATGCTGGGTAGAGGGAATCTCAACAAATTTCAAAGAATTGAAATTCTAAAAAGTAGGCTCGTTGACCACAGTGGTATTAACCCAGAACTCAACAGCAAAGAGATAACTAGGAAATTCCCATGGCTAAAAATTATGAAGCACAGTTCTAAGTATCCATGCATCAAAATAAATATCAAACAAAATTAGAAAATATTTGAACTGAATAATAATGAATTTGTTTTTAAGGAAGACTGGCCCTGAGCTAACATCTGTTGCCAATCTTCCTCCTTTTTTGCTTTGTTCTCCCCAAAGCCCCAGTAGATCATTGTATGTCCTAGTTGTGCATCCTTCTAGTTGCTCTTTGTGGGACCCTGCCTCAGCATGGCTTGAAGAGTAATCGCCCAGGATCTGAACCGGCGGACCCCAGGCTGCTGAAGCGGAGCGCATGAACTTAACTGCTACGCCACCAGGCTGTCCCAATAACGAACATTTCACTCAAAATTTTTAGAATGTAAGTAAACACATAGAGCAAAACTTGTAACCTTACATGTGAATATCATTAAAGAATAAAAGCTGAAAAATTAGTGACCTAAGCATCTATCTCAGGAAGTTAGAGTGAAACAAATTAAATTCACATAAAGCTTAGAGAAAGAAACCAAGATAAGAATAGAAAACAAGTGAAACTCAAAACATTCAGGGAGAAGATTAAAAGTAAAAGTTGTTCCTTAAAAACCTAACAAAATTGTTAAGGCTCTGTCAAGAAAAAGACTCAAATATCTATTTTTAGGAATGAAAAGGAAACATCAATACAGATGCTAAAGACACAAGGTAGATAATGAGAGTATATGATGACATTATGTGTATGATAATGAGAATATATGATAAATGGCATTTTGACAATAAATTTAAAAATGTAGACTAAATGAAGAATTACCTAGAAAAAGAAAATACTAAAATTGATAAAAGGAAAATATTGGAAGAGTATTCTAAATGTTAAAGGAGGTGAATCTGGAATTTAAACCTTCCAGCAAAGAAAAGTTCATACCCAAATGGGATGTCCTTGGAAAATTTTACTAACATTTAGAGAAAAATTATGGTGAAAGTTGAAAGCTTTCTTTGTGAGATTTGGAACAAAACAAATTTTTTCCTTAGAATAGGAACATAAAGATTAATATTCTATTTGTTTTGTGTGTTCAGGAAAACCGTAATATCACAATCTGACAAGTACATTATGTAAATGAAAAATGGAGCACAATCTCATTCCTGAAGACAGATCCAGAGAATCTAATACATTTTTGCAAACAGAGCTCATAACATATAATTATAGAAAGTCTAAAGCTTCATGACCATGTTGGGTTAATTCCAGGTGGCATGTTTGGTTTAAATGTTAAAAATTAAATAATGTGGTTTACCACACTAGTAGCTTAAGGAAGAACAATTTCACGATCATTGTAAAAATGTAAAGATGTTGATAAAATTTAACATCCATTCATCTTTGATGTCTTGGTGACCTAGAAATAGAAGGGAATTGCCTTGATCCAATAAAGGATATCTGTAAAGAATCCTGTTCGACATACCATACATAATGCAGTATGATATTTTATAAATTATACAAGTAGACCAGAGAATTAATAAGCAGCCTAGATTCACAACTACTCATAAATAGTCCCTTGATTTAAACAAAGGAAGAATGACAGAGCAGTAGGAAAAGAAATACAATATAATAAATAATGAATGGTGCTGGGTCAATTGGATATCTAAGAGGACGAAAATGAGATTTGACCCCTATCTTGTACCTAACGCAAAAACAAATCTCAGAGGGGCTGTAAATCTATATGTGAACTGCAAAACAATAATGTTTTTAGAAGGTAATTTGTGAAAATATGCTCATGGTCTTGGTGTAGGAAAAGCTCTTTAAAATAAGACACAAATATCTGTAAGTATAAAGGAATATATTGGAGAATAGGACTGAAAAATGGGAAAATCTTGAAAAAGTTAAGGGTTTTGTTTAGGAAAAAACACTATTAAGAAAGGAGAAAGACAAGCAACAGAGTGGAAGAAGATATTTGCGGCCCATATAACCAATAAAGTACTCATATATAGAGTGTGTAACTATTTTGTCAAGAAAAAATAATTGACTGTCGATAGAAAAATGGTCAAGAGGCTTGAACAGATATTTTTCCAAAGTATTTGTCCAATTGGTCAATAAATATATCTTTAAAAGTGATCAACTTTATGATGGTAATCAGAGAAATGTAAATGTAAATCACAATATAATAACAGCATTCCTCTCACTAGAATGGCTAAGAGAAAAAGGAAAAAAAAAATTTCTAAATGCTGAAAAATATGATGTGGAACAAAAGAAACTCTCATGCACTACTAGTGGGGGTATAAGTTGGTACACGTAGTTGGAAAACATTTGGTTTATCTATTAAAGTTGGTAATGTATGAAGCCTGTGACCCCTCACTTTTACATCTGTCTGTCCAACCAAAACAAACGTCTATAGGTATGTACCTGTAAGACATGTGCAAGGATGTCCGTAGCAGCACTATTCCTAAGAGCCTCGAACTGTAAACAATTCACATCTATCAAAAGTAGAATGGATAAAGAGGTATGTTCATATAATGGAAGACTTTTTAACAATGAAAATGTGCAAATTACAGCCTTGTCCAATAACATGATGAATCTCACAAATATAATGTTGATCAAAAGAAACTAGATCCAAACGATATCATACCATATGGTTACATTTATATAAATTTAAAACATCAGGCCTGCTAAACTATAGTATTTAAGGATGAAATCATAGGTGGTAAAACTCCAAAGCAAAGTGGAAAGGGCTTAGGTAAAATTAAGAATAGTTAACTGAAGTGTAGACAGAGAAGAGTCGAGAAGAGCAGAGGGGGCCCCTGTTGTGCTGACACTGTTCTCTTGTACTATTTTTGACCTGGGTGGCAATTAATTGGCTGTTGTCTTTTTGTAAATGTGTGTTATATTTCCCAATTAAAAGAATTGCACCCCTGTGTGTGTTCGTGTGAGAGAGAGAGAGAGAATGAGGGGAGAAATTACTTATGAAGACAACTTGATAAAGAATTATATTTATAAAGAGAAAAAGAGAAACATCATGGCAGATGTTAAGAAAATGTGGGTATCAATGCAGCAGTTTTTTGAGATATATGTGAGAGTATGTTTGTATATTAATAATAAATCTGCAGAAGAGAAAGGGACATCAATGAGACTGAACCCAGAGAAAATGATAAACCGTGAAGTCCTGGAAGATGGCGGGAGTGAGCTGCAGACCACAGATAGAGGGATGGGCCTTAAAACGAAGAAGCTACCCAGAAAAAGGGTGCTTGAAGGGTAAGTGTAGGAAGGTTTGCAGGTATGCGTATTAAAGTCCATCTCTTTTCTTAGTGAGGTCTGAACCTCAGACATTATGCTCATCTCAGCCTCTGCAGCTTTCTTTTTCTTTCTGCAGTGAATCACCCTCCTTCCACCTGAAGCACTTCTGCACATGCTGTCTGCTGCACAGACAGATTGTACTCTTGGCCCCCTCCACCTGGTTAATACCTGCACAGCCTGTAAATCTCAGCTGAACCACCACATATGCAGGAAAACTTGACCTCATCCTCCAGGACATACTCTCAGCTCTCAGGGCAACTCTCCCTCGCAGCACATATCCCAGTTGGGACTTCATATTCATTCCATTTAGGCTGTCCTCCCACAAGCCAGTATGTGCTATGTATTCAGGGAGTATTTCTTCTTTGGACCAACCCCTGGCACAGTGCCTAGCGTCTTGTAGGTGCCATTTTTTAAATGCATGAATACATGAATAAATGAAGGTCGTGCAGAGTATTCTTAGAAATATTATTTGAAGAAGTCAGAACTTGTTGGCAAGAAATGTTATTAGCAGTATAGTTTCTGCTCACTGATCAAATGTGGTGATATATTTAACCCAATAAATCACGTATTCATTTAGACAGCCATTCATTAATAAACATGTATTTAGTAATGACATTACAGGAGTGGTCACAGAAGCAGTTCAGAATAGTTCTGTGGAAACAGCCACTGGCTTTGGAGTTTGCAGTTTAAATTTTAATTCCAGCTCTTTTTCTTACAAATTTGCTGGTATTGGGTAAGTCCCCTAAATTCTTTGAGCCGCTACCTCCTTATTAGTAAAATGGGACTCCTCATTCATCCTTGACATTATTTTTGTGAAGGTCGCATATGGTAACCTATGTAAAGACTCATACGGTGCCTGGTGCGGAACTGTGTCCTGGCCTTGGCTAACATCTAAGTAGAGAAATGAGGCAGGAAGCTTGTGTCTTAAGTATGTACAGATTCTCCACATTACTGGGGACCGTGGGGCTGATGCTAAAGGAGGTCTTGAGTTGATCCTCAGATCCTTAGATAAACGCAGTGTCACAACTGCAAGGAACTTAAAATTCATGTGGTCAGAACACCTTCTTTACAGGTGAGGGCTCTATGTCCCTGAGACAGGGTCTCAGGTGGGAGGCCTCGTCTTGGAGCAGAGGGTAACCTGTTATCTTAGAGACGGCACATTTCTTCCTCTCCTGCCTGTGGGGGTTCTCGGCTGGGGTGCTAACAGGCAAGCTATTTTGAGCCAGGAGTTGTGTAAAGAAAGGCTCACAGTGGTGCCCACTCTTGGTCTTGCCACAGTGTTGGTCTCCTGCAATGCTCCCCTCCTTGTGGCACTTTGTGTCAGCAGGAACGTGAGGCGAGTTGTGAAATTCAATTAATTCTACAGCCAAGACTATACACACTTCCTTCCAGGGCTGGCCCAGCCAGGACTAGGCAGCACTACCCATTCTAAATAGTGAAGTTTTCTGAACTGCCCACCTCTTCCTTTCTACTAGCTCTTTCTTGGGTCATCCCTCACTCTCTTTCCATTCTATTCTTGATATAAGACAAAGCTGTTCTATGGGGATGTGTTTTGATATTAAAATATTGTTGCATATCTAATTTTGATTTGGAATCTCTGAAAGCTTGGATTTGCTTTTGTTGAAGTTGAGAGGGAACATCTAAGATACCCTCTCCTTCCCTTTTGAGTTCTAACATGGTAAAGGCAAAAAACATGAATATCTGTATGACTAATGTGTTCCTGGAAGCACCTGTAATCCTTAAATATAGGGATTCCAGTTAACTGAAACCAAAACAGGGCCACCAGTTTTCTCTCCTATAAAGGTGAATTTTATGTTATGTGAATTATATCTCAATAGAAGATATCTCTATTGGCACTTTCTCACTTTATGGTGCAGAATGATGATCCAGATTGATTTTGTATTTTCTTTTCCTCAACCCTGGAATCAGACTGTTCTCCAAGGAGCTCTGGTTTCTTTTAGTCGAGAATGTATTTAGAAATCAAGACGTGGGTTTAAGTATGTTCATTATTACAGTGGTGTTACTGCTTCCAGGCAATCTTTTCTTCTCCCTTCCTTCCTCCCCCCCCATCTGTCTATCATCTATCTATCTATCTATCATCTATCTATCAAATCTATCTCTTTATCTCTTTTTATGTTAAAAAAGCATGTGTTTGTACTCATACCTCCAAATGAAAACCATACTTCAGTGCACTTTTAGTTTCCTATATTTCCTTATTTGTAATTTGTTTCCTAATGAAGAGGAACATGAGTCCCATTATCTTCAACATGTTTACTTATTTGATTAAACTAGAATACATAGTTCTGTCAGTATTTGGTGTTTAATTTTTTATTTTGAGAGTATATTATGGGTTCATAAATTGAATTTTTATATATTCCTGGACATATGCATTGTTATATGACATTTTTATCATAATAAATTATTAGTATTATTATTTTTAGTAAACCTACTATCTTTGGGTGGCTACGTAAGCCTTTTGTGGTTAATTTACATGATAAATAATTTTGTTATTTTTACTGTTAAACTCTCTATGTCTTTATATTTAACCTGTATTTGTTTTAAGCAATATACAAGCAGTGTGATAATTATAGATTGTTATTAGAGAATTTAGTCCACTTACATTTAAGATAATCACTATTAAAATCATTATGACATTCATGTTTAAATTTACCATTTTGCTATTTGTTTTCATTTTGTCTTAATCATTTTTTAAAATTTATATTTTGAGCTAATTATTTCTTTATTCTATTCCCCCAATATTAATTGATTAGTTACACATTCTTTCACTCTTATTATAGTTGCCATTCTAGAATGTCACTGTCTTATACAGCTTTCTGTGATGATGGAATATTTTATATCTGTGATATCTGATGAAATAACCAGTAGACAAATGTGTTTATTGAGTACCTGAAATGTTGTTAATGTGACTGAGAAATTCAATTTTTAATATTAATTGAATTTAATTAATTTAAATTTAAATAGCCACATGTGGCCACTGGCTACCATAGTGGAGAGTATAGCTCTAGAGATTAAGTATGTTTGATAAACTTCAACTTATCAAAGTTTAATACATATTAGTCCTTTAGTACTTCATGGACAATGCAAGGATCTTAGCATACTGTAACTCCATTTAACCTCCTCCATGCTTTTATTGTTTTCCTCATGTATCTTAATTTCTATGTATTTTAGACCTCACAGACATTATGATTTTTATACAGCCAATATAAAAGTGTACTTATATTACCCACACATTTTGTTTTCGATTATTCTTCATTTGCTTCTGTATCTCTCTTCCCTCCTGAGTCATTTTTTTATCTGCCAGAATAATTTTCTTTATTTTCATTTTTATTTTTAAAGGTTTCTTGGAGACACATTTTTAGTTTTTATTCATCTCAGAATGTTTTTATTTTGTTTCTTTATTGATGAGTACTTTTTCTGGACATAGAATTTTAGGTTGGCCATTGTTTTCTCAATAATATATCATTGCTTTCTGAATACTGCTGTTTCTGTTGGGAAAGAATCATAATATTCATACAAAATGAGCTGTAGAGCACAATATTATTTATGTATATAACAAAAACACAAAATATACATTTCCACTGTCAGGTAACAATATTTTTATCCCTCTTAATAAATAAAGGAGAGCCCCTGGGTTTAAATTTTGAAAATTAATATTTGTTCATAATTGATCTTATACTCTCATCTATGAAAACTAACTTCAAGTAGATGACTTTTCAGGATCCCTAATCTTAAGTTTAGAAATGACTCAGGGAATAATTGACTGTTCCTATTGACTCATAAGGGGCAGAAATCCTGCTGAGGGCACCCTAAGCTCCCTCTTGAATACTGTGGGTGGTGACCATGGCTCAGGCACAAAGGCTGAAAGAACAATCCAGATTCTTCAGTGAACACTGGGAGTACACATGTGAAGAAGGCAGGCAATATACTCTCAAGGAGTTTGCAGTTTAGTGTATACAACAATTTCATTGCTACAAGGCAGCGATGCAACAGAAATCAATTTTGTAGTAGTATCAAAGAACAAATAGATTATCTTTCAGAGATTGTAGATGGACAGTGGGTCCAGAAAGCTTCCTGAAGAACTTAGCCAATCCAAGTAGAGGGAACAGCATGCGCAGAGGAACAGAAGTGACAGAGACTATAAGAAGAGCTTAGGTCTTGGAGTGCAGAGAAAGTTTGGGAAACATGAGGCTGACTCTATGGCCAGGTGAGATATTTCTTTGGTTACTGAGAAGTTTGGATTTGTTTTGAAGCCCCTGGGAAGATACTACAGACTTTCATCAGGGCAGTGAGATGATATTTGACTAGATGAATCTGGCCACAGCATGGTGTATGTGTGTGCCCGGGCACCAAGCACTTGGTTGGGTCATTCCTGCAGAATTCCATGCAAAGCACTAGATGGGCCTTAATTAAGGCTCCTGAGCTGGAGAACAGGGAACAAAATCAAAAACCTCTGAGGCAGTAGAATTTTCAGAACTGAGTGATTGATTAGATTGGGAGAGACAGTTCAGAGAGCGTGAAAAAGATGGTCATCAGATTCCCAGTGGATATTAGTCATTCACCAAAATGGCAATGCAGGTTTAATGGGGGTAGAGGCAAAGAGTGATCAGTCATGTACTTGATGGGAGTATTAACAAGTTTAAACAACAAAACTTATAATGGTAATTGATGGCTTTCTTCCCTCCTCTCCTACCATGTTCCTGACTTTGTAAGACCTCGTGTCTTAAAAATTCAGTTCCTTATTTTAAGGACATATTTTAAGTATTTTATAGCCACATATGGCTGGCACCTACCATACTGGATGACACAGGTTTAGACTAAAGGTCAGATTGATCACTTTCCTGTTATATGTATGCATGTATCTATGCATGCACTTGTGCATGTGTACATGTATGTGTACACAGTTGTAGTCAAGATGGTGTCTTGCATACTCTGATAGGTGGTGCTTTTGTCTGTATCTTGTGTGGCCTTGAATGTCTGTACATATTTGAGTTTTTGCCTTTAAAATGGCTAAGACAGTTCATTTCATAGTGTTATTGTTAACTTATTTACTGGGTTCTGATGTTAAAAACCATTCTCCACTTGGCCAAGGTTGTGATCAATACCTGAAGTCCCACTAGTGTATTATGTCTCTTGTCTAACTCCTCCTGTCTTTGGATTCATAACAGACCTGCCTCCTTAAACCTGTCTGATGGATAACGTCTGGGTTGCCATGGCTCTGAATGGCAGTTTGGAGGACGACCCCTGGCCTCTGCTAACCTCAGCTACCTAAGCTTGATGTGTGCTTTCAGCGACCAAACTTAGCCTATCAGCCACTGACAAAGACAAGGGGTGACTGAGCAGTTAGCAAGTAGCCTTGAAATCAAATATAGTCTTACCTTTTCTGCATTTTTACCTGTAGCCTAGAGAGAATCTAAGCTGAGCTTTATTATGAATGGAAATGTGTTGTAGTGAAGCTGGAAGGACAAAGTTTACGCCTCATGGAAGGATGATCAACATGATGCCTTGTCCAGTGGCATCACTGAGCCTCTGATGGCTCACCCGGCCCGGTACATGCTAGTGGTAAACAGCTCTGTCCAGAGTGCTACATGAAATCTCAAAACTAGCTGATGCATCCTGCCTCATATCCATGCAACTCTTTATCCTATCATAAAACACAAGACTTTCCTTAATCCCATGTTTTTAGAGTGCCTCTGTTTCCAAAATCCACCTTTTTACTGTTGACCTTCCTCAAGCACCAGAGGCTTTAAGAACTTACTATATGTTAAATCAGCTCATGCCCGTGGTTAAAGTCCTCACTGAATCTTCCCGCTATCTGATAAAACTAAAATTCTATATCCCCTATCGATGCTGATTTCCAGCAATCCTCTTCAGCAGATGCTCATTTTAGGGTAGGAAGTCAGCTTCACCCTTTTTTGACTCCTCAGTGCCTGTTCCGAGCTGTCACTCTACACTCACATAAAACAGGCCCCTCATTTACGTTCGTGGTTAAATCTGTACAACCAGGAGTCAGATGGCCTGGAAGAAAATCTTGCTGTCATGGCTACTGAAAGGTTATTTGACCTTTCAGTGCTCATTTGTAAATTGGGGAGAATAACAGTAGACCCCCTGTAGGGACATTTTGAGGATTGAGTTAATAGATGTATCAGTGCCTGGCTCACAGAAATCACTTAGTAAATGTTAGCAGTTGCAATGGTTATTGTTTGAGGCTCAGGATGCCCAAGTATAAAACTTTCTACTGCTCTCTTTCCACCAACTGTTTAGTCACTCATCACAATTTGAGCACCTTGGCCACCTGGTCTGCAGTCTTCTGCTTTACCCTCAAGACCTGCTTTCCCTCCAGGTCACATGAAAAAATACTCATCCAACCTCCTGGCACGTGGGATTCTCCCACTTCTGAATCTTACTACTGCTCTCTGAACTTAAACTCCTACCCTTTCTGCCATTTAGGCCCCTCAATTTATTAAGACAGCAGAACCTTGCCCTCTATGTTCTCCCTTCTATCAATGTCCTCTCAGAGGCACTGTATTTTTCTATGAAGTATTCTGGCCAATATCCTCATCACTTTTCTCCTTCTGTTTATAAATGATTCCACATGCCTGGATAAATACAAACATCTGCCTTCACTTCTGTCACACTGGGACTGCTGGCTATACCTAGAGAACACTGGACAAACCTGAGATCTGTGCTACTTTAGCTTCATGGTCACGAGTATCCTCTGGGGCATTAGTGTTTTCTGATAACCCTTCCAAATGGCCCTACCTTACCTGATTTCTATTTATCTTCCCATTCTCCTTTAAGAACATAACTATTTAAAGAAATTTCCCTAGTACAAAGCTAGTTGGGTGTTCTTCTTCTAGCTCCTTAACAACAGTGCACTCAGTTGAATAGAGTTCCCCCCAAATTTATGTCCATCTGGAACCTCAGAATGTTACCTATTTGAAAATAAGGGCTTTGCAGATATAATTAGTTTGCTTGAGATGGGTTGTATTGGATTAAGGTAGACTCCAAATCCAATAACTGGTGTTAAAAGAAGGCCACGTGAAGAGCAGAGATACACAGGGAAGAAGGCCATATGACAGAGATTGGAGTGATTTATTTGCAAGTCAAGGAATGCCAAAGATTGCCAAGAACAACTGAAAACTAGGAGAAAGGCATGGAACAGATTCTCTTTCGGAGCCTCCAGAAGGAACCAACCCCACTGCTCCCCGAGTTTGGATTTCTCACCTCCAGAACTGTGAGATAATGAATTTCTGTTGTTTAAGCCATGCAGGTTGTTGCACTTTGTTACAGAAGCCTAGGAATCTAATAAAAACAGAGACAGTATCTTTCATACCCATACATTTTGCTTCTAACTCAGGGCATGGCACAAGGTGAGTTCTCAGGAAATGATTGTCGAATGAATGATCAAAGCAAAAGGGAGATCTTTCATACAAGCTTGGTACTAGGACTAGGGTTGATTAGTCTAGTTTGCTGAGTATAATGCAGATTGATCCTGAAAGATTAGATTAGAAAGAGCACATGACAGTCCTTCTTGTGGCCTAATAAGAGCCTTCTGCTCCAGGAGACTCTGGAAGATGGGAGGGAGATTCCTCCCACTCTAACGTCATGGAGAAAGTTGTATGGGAGCCAAAAGAGCGGGAGCATCACAACAGGAACCTGAGAAGTAATGTGACCAATGCCTCAGGTTGGGAGGAGACCACAGAGTCTGAGCTTCAAGCCAAGTATTAGGAAGGGAGAGTAGGAAGGTTGTCACCAGTGGGGAATGGGGATTCAGCATAAGGAGGAGCAGAGAAGGATGTCACTCCTTAGCCACAAGGTGAATATCTGAACAGAGATAAAGCAAACATGCCAGGAACCTGTAGGAAGAGAAGAGAAACAGTTTGTTACTTGAGTTCCCAGAATCCTGTGACTAGAGGAAGCACTCTGTGCCTCTGTTATTGGGACTTTATCCTTCATAAAATTGGGTACTATCTGTGACTCAATTGCCTAAACCCAGATGCCAGTAGAACTGGCAGAGTGAATGAGAATTCACATCCTGGCACCCAGGAAAACTTAACCTCTCTAATTCAGGTGAGAATTTGGCTAAAACCACTTAGCTCATCTTGCCTTGAGAGCTAAACAGTCATCCTATTCAGTGTTTGTTTCACTAGTAAATGTTACTTAGGGGAAGCCCCTGTTTAGAACTTCTGGCCAGTCATTTTCGTGTTCCTTTTGTTTGCTTTGTCTTTTTGCAAATGCAGCCCTGGGCTAGAAGCCATTCTTGTTTCCTTTTTGCTAGAATCCTAAATCCAAACAAACAAAGATGCTGTTTGCCATAATTACACATGAAGCCATCTCAGTAATTAGTACGTGGATTCAAGTAAAACGAGAGGACTACTGGATTGGAACCTGGGGCACTTGTTGGAGATGACACCATCCATGAGTCTGTTGTTTTTTAGCTGGGGGTGGGGGTGGGGGTGGCTGGTGGCAAGAGAAATCCATCACGGTTTCCCTTTGAGCCTTTGAAAATCCCATCTGGGATTTTTGATTCATCTCCATCACCTCCTCATTTGTTGTCAGATTGGGTTCAGGAGTCTCCTTACTGCTGATATGCTATGACTGAAGCACAGATTTAGTAAGTCCAGTAAAGAGAAAGTCAGGAACTGAGGTTGGTTTGCCACAAGGCAGGTTGAAATACGGAAGGAATCAGACACAGTAACTGAAAAAAAGGCTAGGAATACAAAGAAGGGAAGGAAGTTAGTGGAATTCAAACTGCTAGAGAGTGGCAGCTCCCATGTTTCTGGAAACAAGGAGTTAGGGGCATCAATATGAGTGGAAGGAAAATTGTGGATAGCAGGGAACTCTAATGAAGCTGTAATAAGGCAGTTACATAAATTGCAAAACTAAAATCAACAACACTTATCATCTTCTTGGTATGTGTTAAACACTGCTCCAAGTGCTTTCTGTATATTGACTCATTTGCTTGTCACAGGAAGGCCAGGAAGGCTAGGACTAGTATTTTCATTTATAGGTGAAGAAACTGAAGTAAGTTCACACAGCTAGAAGGGGCAGTTCTGGGGCCACAAACCCCAATGTCACGGCCCCAGGGTCCATTCCCTTAACCTCCAAGTTATATTCTCTCTCCTGCTGTATGTCTATTTGTTCAGGTGGTCATGAAGATAACGTGATGACCCATTTCTGGCACTGGATGACTGCTGGCTCCAGGTGAGGAATTGAGGAGGCTCATCATATAATTTATTGAATTAAAATTATATCATTTTTGAAATATTTATATATTGATTAACAACCTGTATTTATTTTGTTTTTAGATGTATAAAACAGTTCTTTGCAAAAATATTTTCCATAATTATTTCTAAAACAAAATAATGATGTCTTTCTGTGTATCTTAGAACAAAATAAAATAAAACAAACTTTATATTGATTATCTGAAATGAAAAAAATAACATTAAACAAAAGAATATATTCTTGACATATACTCTCATGTATCGTAATCCATTTTGCAGCCATATGTATCTCACTGGTATTTTTTAAGACTGTATTTTTTAATATGGTCTTATTAATGTTTTTAAACAAAATTGTCTAAAAAGGTTGCCTTTTATGGTTAACAAATTTCAAATTGTTGACATTTTCACTTGATCCTTCTCTATTGACCATAATATTTTTAAATGAAAGGTTCTGTGTTTATGAGTGCTGAGATACTTGGTAATTTCAATGATAATGTTTACATTTAGCAGTCTAAATGGAAGTTATTCATAATTCTATTTCTGTAATAAAATCAATATCTATTTTAGACTGTATATTTTCACAGCACTGTTATTTTGCCTCAGTCAAGTGTAACTTTCTTTGAAAAATATTTTTTCAACTAAAATCTCATCCAATTATTTTGACTATTTCACCAAATGTAGATGCTGCAAAACCAGAGGCCATTTCAATTTTATTCTGCTCTGGTGCTGAATATCAATTTATTGAAACAAACATATGAGTTTTACCAAAAGATCCTTCCAACAGTGGAGATATTTGAAAGAGTAATGATAAACTTTAAAAATTAAATCTTGAACAGCATTTGAATTCTCTTTGCTTAACTTGTTCAATTCACTTTTGCTTTTGCAGGATTAAATTTAAGTGTCTTCCTGCTTGCAAGCTTTGCTTTCAAAAGTCTCAATTTGCTGAAAACTCAAGGCTGAATTTTTTTGGTACTCCATTTGTTTTACATGCTGACTAAAGACTTAGAACTGATTTTTAATAAAATGCCAGATTTAGAAGACTCATTTAAACAAAGTTCAATACAATTGTGGGACATTTAAGTTGATTTACAAAGTAATTCTTCAAATGCTCAAACAATTCCAAAATTTGGCTCGTGTTAAGCAGGGAAGAGTGAAAACATGTGCTGCCAAGCTGAATTTTTGTATTCACCATTTTTTTCCACTAATTTTGTAATTCAGTTGCTCTGTGTATACATAAACATTTATATATTTTGACTATAGTTTTTACCTCAATCATTAGAATATCGGTGCTTCTTTGCAAACAACTGGGAATGATATGTATACTGCAAACATTTTTAGGTACAGTTTTTGCTCTATTAGTCCATTAACATAGTAAAAATATATTTTTTTTGCCATGAGACTATGCCTCACTAAAATTTTTTTGTACTTTCACTAAAAAACAAATTAATTCACCAATTTGAATTTTTAACTGAATTTAAAATATCATTCACAATAACATCAGATGTTTCACCTTCAACAGAATGAACTTCTAACAACTCTTTATTTAGCTTCTCTGAATGGACAAAAATTTGACCCTTTGTTAGAATTAACTTGATTGGTTTTCTTTTTGAAGCATCTGATAACACTTATATAAGTCTCACCTCATGTAACTATTTGCACAATCTACCTTCTGTTATTGAAGACAACTTATTAGCAACTGTTCTTTACTGCTTTACATATGCATAAAAAATTTGGAATCAAATATAAAAGGAACTAATTTAGAAAATCAGTCATTTGATCTAAATGAAAAGTCATGTTTCATTATTAAATATAATTTCTGCAGTGAATGCATTAAATCATCATCCACAGGCATCGTTTGAAAAGATGGTAACCATTGAGGTTGTTGCTAAAGCGTAATCCAATTTTTGTCTTCTTGCTTTGATGTGATCAGTGTCGTCCCCACTGTGAAATATGAAAAAAGGCCAGGAAGTGGAAGGTAAAGCCGATGAAATTACAGAGGTCTGACACATGGATGAAGTTTTCAGAGATCCTGTGGTCTGTGGCATGCTGGGTTACTTTCTCCAAAATGAAGGACGTGTTGCTCATGTCCATAGAAAGAGACACAAAGTCTTTTCGTGGGGGCAATTTTAGCATATGGAGGCTGTATATACTGTATTTGAATGTCTTCTTTGAACCATTTACTAAGTTATCCATAAATCCACTGGTTTTCAGAGGAACATAATGCAAAAGAAGTTCTGTGGCAGGGCTGGACTCCTCTTTTGTCACTTGTGCTTTAATATGCAGCAGATCCAATGGAACTTGAAGCATCTGCGGTTCTTAAGGATGCTGGATGAAGCCCTTGAAAAACCATGACGGGAGAAGAACAGTGCAAAATCACTAGGATTTTGGAGCAAAGACATGAGTCTTCTGGAGACTACGATCCTGCCCTCCTTTTATACTTTATTGAGGTGAAATTTACATAAGATAAAATTAACCATTTTAAAGTGAACAATTCAGTTGCATTTGGTACATTCACAGCGTTGTGCAACCACCACCTCTATCTAGTTCTAAAACATTTCCATCATTCCAAAATAAAACCCCTTACCCATTAAGCAGCTTCTTCCCATTCTCTTTCCTACAGTCCCTTGAAACATCAACCTGCATTCTGTCTCTAGGGATTCATCTACTAAAGAAATTCTATATAAATAGAATCATATAATATTCTAGACCTTTAGTATTTGGCTTCTTCACTTAGCATATTTTCAAAGTTCATCTGTGTTGTAGCGTGTATCAGTACTCCACTTCTTTTTATTGGCTGAATAATATTCCGTTTTATATACAACAATTTTTTTATCCATTCATCAGTTGAGAGACATTTGGGCTGTTTCCACCTTCGAGTGTTGCTGTAAGCATGCATGTACATGTAATTTTTAGGGTCTCTGTTTTAAGTTCTTTTGGGGGTATATACCCAGGAAGAGAATTTCGGTCATATGATCATTCTATATGTACTTTTTTGAGGAATTGCCAAATTATTTCTAATAGCAATGTATGAACGTTCTAGTATCTCTACAACCTTGTCAACACTTGTTATTTTCTATTTTTTCAAATTATAGCCAACCTAGTGGATGTGACATGGTATTTCTTTATGGATTTGATTTTCAGTTTCCTAATGAATAATGATGTTGAGCATATGCCATTGGCCATATAATTCATAATGGCCATATGATTGGCCCTTCTTCTTTGGAGAAATGTCTAATTAAGTCCTTTGCCCTTTTAAAAATTGGGTTGTTTATCTTTTTGTTGTTGGGTTGTAAGAGTCATTTATATATATTTGGGATATTATACCTTTATGAGATTTATGACTTGGAAATATTTTCTCCCATTCTAGGTAGTCTTTCCAATTTCTGCATAATGTCCTTTGATGCACAAAAGTTTTGATTTTGATGAAGTCCAATTTGTCTGCTTTTTCTTTTGTTGCTTGTGTTTTTGGTGGCATATCTAAGAATCCATTGCCAAATCCAAAGTCTTGAAGATTTATCCCTATGTATTCTTCTAAGAGTTTTATGGGTTCAGCTCTTATATTTAGGTCATTGATCCATTTCAAGTTCATTTTTGTACATGATGTAAATTAGGGGTCTAACTTCATTCTTTTGCACATGGCTATCCAGTTGCCCCAGCACTATTTGTTGTAGAGTCTATTCTTTCCCCCATTGAATGGTCTTCACATCTGTGTCAAGAATCAATTGGTCATAGGTGTGTGGGTTAATTTCTGGACTCTAATTTCGGTTCCATTTTTCTATAATCTGTCTTTATGCCAGCATCACACTGTTTCAATTACTGTAGCCTTCTAGTAAGTTTTGAAATCAGGAAATGTGAGTCTTCCAACTAATTTTTCCCCAAGATTGTTTTGGCTATTTGGAACCTCTTGCAATTCCATACATTCATTGGAATGGATGGAATTGGATTTTCCATTTCTGCAAAACTTGCTGTTGGAATTTTAATAGAGATCACATACAATCTTTAGATTGCTTTGTATAGTATTGAAATCTTAACAATATTAAGTCTTCCAATCTATGAGCCCAGTGTCTTTCCATTTATTTAGGTCTTTAATTTCTTTCAGCAATGTTTTATAGTTTTCAGCGTACAAGACTTTCACCTCCTTGGTTAAATGTATTTCTAGGTGTTTTATTCTTTTGGATGCTATTGTAAGTGGAATTGTTTTCTTAATTTTGCTTTTGGTTTGTTCATTGCAACGTATAGAAACAAATTTTTTGTATGTTGGTTTTATACTCTGCAAATTTGCTGGATTCATCTATTAGCATTGGTAGTTTTTGGGGGGATTTTCTATACATAGAATCATCTAATTTGCAAATAGAGATAGTTTTACATCTTCCTTTTCAATTTGGATGTCTTTCATCTATTTTTCTTGCCTAATTGTTCCGGCTTGAAGTGCTATTCTAATGTTGAATAGCAGTGGTAAAGGTGGGCATCCTTGACTTTCTCCTGATCTTAAAGGGAAAGCTTTCTGTCTTTCACCATTGAGTATGTTAACTGTGGGTTTTTCATGAATGCCCTTTATCATATTGATGAAATTCCCTTCACTGCTAGTTTTTTGAGTGTTTTTATCATGAAAGTGTGTTGAATTTTGTCACATGCTTTTTCTGCATCAATTGAGATATTCATTTTTTTTCTTTGTTCTGTTAATTTGAATTACATTGATTGATTTTCTTATGTTGAGCCATCCCTGCATTCCTGCAATAAATCCTACTGGGTCATGATGTATAATACTTCTAAATACTGTTGGATTTGGCTCACTAAATATGGAGGATTTTTAAATCTATATTCCTAAAGGATATTTGTCTGTCATTTTCTTTTCTTGTGATGTTCTATCTGTCTTTGATTTCAGGGTAATGTGAGTACCATTGAATCAGTTATGAAGTATTTCTTCTTTAATTTTTTGGAATAATTTGAAAAGGATTGGTGTTAATTCCTTTTAAACGTTTGGTGGAATTCACCAACGAGGCCATCTATTCCTGGAGCTTCCTCTGTTGAGAGGTTATTAATTACCAATTCAATCTTTTTACTGTTACAGGTCTGATTCTGTTTGGATTTTCTATTTCTTCTTGAGTCAGTTTCAATAATTTGTGTGTTTCTAGGAATTTGTCCGTTTCATCTAGGTTACTAATTTGTTTACATACAAGTGTTCATAGTAGTCTCGTATAATCCTTATTTCTTTAAGATCTGTGGTAATGTCTCCACTTTCATTTCTGAATTTAGTTATTTGTGTCTTCTCTCTTCTTTCCTTTGTCAGCATAGCTCAAGATCTGTCAATTTTGTTGATCTTTTCAAATAATCAACTTTTGGTTTCGTTGATTCTCTATACTGTTTTTATTCTCTTTTTCACTTACATAAACTTTAATTTTTTAAAATTTTCTTCCTTTTGTGACCATAAGGTTTGGTTTTCCCTTCTTTTCGTAGTTCCTTAACGTGTAAAGTTAGATTATTGATTTTAGATCTTATGTTTTTAATGTAGGTTTTTTACAGCTATAAATCTTCCTCTGAGCACTGCCTTTGCTCCATTCCATAAATTTCATGTTGTGCTTTCATTTTTATTTGTTTCTAAGTATTTAATACCAGTGTAATTTCTTCTTTGGCCCATTGCTTGTGTAAAGGTGTGTTATTTAATTTCCACATATTTGTGAACTTTTTAGTTTTCCTTCTGTTACTGATTCTAGCTTTATTCTATTGTAGTCAGAGAAGATACTTTGTATGATTTCAATACTTTTTAATTTATTAAAACTTGTTTTGTCTCTTAACATATAGTCTATCCCAGAGAATGTTCCATTTCCACATGAGAAGAGTGCATTCTGCTGTTGTTGGATTGAATGCTATATATATGTCCACTTGGTTTGTAGTATCATTAAAGTCCTCTATATCCTTATTGATCTTTGGTCTAGATGTTCTATCCATTATTGAAGGTAGAATATTGAAGTCTCCAACTATTATTATAGAACTGTCTTTTGCTCCCTTCAATTTTGTCAGTGTTTGCTTCATATGTATTGGGGCTCTGTTGTTTGGTATGTATAATTTGAATTTTTATGTCTTCTTGATGAATTGACCTTTTTATAAATGTATAATGTCTTTGCGTCTTATAAGTTTTTTTTTTCTTAAAATCTCTCTCGTCCAATATTAGCATAACTACTTCAACTCTCATTTGGTTGTGATTCGCATGAAATATCTTTTTCCATCCTCTGACTTTCAAGCTATCTATGTCTTTGTATCTAAACTGAGTCTCTTCTAAGGAGCATACAGTTCTGTGAATTTTTTAAAATCAATTCTGCCAATCTACAACTTGGTTGGAGAGTTTAATCCATTTACATTTCAAGTAATTACTGATAAGAAAAGTCTTACTTCTGACATTTTTCTATTTGTTTTATATATGTCTTATACTTTTGTTCCTCATTTCCTCCAATTCTTCTTGCTTTCATGCTTGCTTGAATTTTGATAGTGTACCATTTTGACTTCATTCTTATTTCCTTTTGCGTATATATTTTAGATATATTCCTAGTGGTTATCATGGGGATTACAATTAACATCCTAAATTTATAACAATCCAGTTTGAATTGATATCAATTACCTTGAATAGCCTGCCAAAAAATCTGCTCCCATCTTGCTCCATCTCTTCTCTTTATGTTGTCGACATGAATTATGTCTTTACATACTATGTGTTCAATAACAGATTTATAATTATTTTTATGCATTCATTTTTTAAATCATATGGGAAATAGTGGACTTAAAAACCAAAAATGCAATAATGTTGGCTTTTACATTTATCTATGTAGTTACCTTTATAGAAATGTTTATTTCTTCATACAACTTTGAGTTACTGTCTATTGCCCTTTCATTTCAACCTGACAGATTTCCTTTAGCATGTCATGTAGGATAGGTCTACTGGTAAAAACCTCCCTCACCTTTGGTTTATCTGGGAATGTCTTAATTTCTCCTTTATTTTTGAAGGATCATTTTACTAGGTTAGAATTCTTGGTTGAAAGTTTTTTTTCTTTTAGCACTTTGAATATGTCATTCTTCTAGCATCCATGGTTTCTTTTGTGAAATCAGTTATTAATCTTATTAAGGATTCCTCATACACGGTGAGTTGCTTTTCTCTTGCTGCTTTCAAGATTCTCTTTGTCTTTGTCTTTTGAAAATTTCATTACAATGTGTCTTAATGTGTATCTATTTGAATTTATCCTACTTAGATATCATGGAACTTCCTGGATTTGTAGATTCATGTCTTTCATCAAATTTGGGAAGTCTGGGGCTATAATTTCTTTTTTTTTTTTTCTTTTTTTTTTGTGGGGAAGACCAGCCCTGAGCTAACATCTGTTGCCAATCCTCCCCTTTTTGCTGAGGAAGACTGGCCCTGGGCTAACATCTGTGCCCATCGTCCTCTACTTTATATGGGATGCTGTCACGGCATGGCTGACAGGCAGTACGTCGGCGGGCGCCCGGGATCTGAACTTGCGAACCCCGGGCTGCCAAGCGCAGACTAAACCGCTGCGCCACCGGGCGGCCCCTGGGGCTATAATTTCTTAAAATATTCTTTCTTCCCCTGTCTCTCTTTTCTTTCTGGGACTCCCTTAATATATAACTTGGTCTGCTTGATGGTGCCCCACAGGTTCCTTAGGCTCTGTTAACATCTTCATTCTATTTTCTTTCTCCTCTTCAGACTGGTTAATATCAGTTGTCCTATATTCACATTCACTGATTCTTTATTTTGCCTGCTCAATTCTGTTGTTCATTCTCTCTAGTGAATTTTTTATTTCAGTTATTGTACTTTTCAACTCCAGAATTTCCATTTGTTTCCCTTTAATGATTTTTCCCTCTCTTCAGTAATACTCTCATTTTGTTCACACCTTGTTTTCTTGATTTCCATTATTTATTTGTATGTGGTTTCCTTTACTCTTTGAGCATATTTAAGACAGTTATTTTAAAGTTTTTCTAGTAAGTCCAATATCTGAGCTTCCTCAGGGATAGTTTCTGTCAATTTATTTTTTTTTCACTTGGGATGGGGCATCCTTTATTGTTTCTTTGTATCCCTGTGATTTTTGTTGTTGTTGAAAACTGAATATTTAAATATTATAATGCAGTAACACTGGAAATCAGATTCTCCTTGTTTCCCAGGGTTTGCTATCTTTGATTGTTGAAGGTTGTAGTTATTCATTTATTTAGTCACTTTTCCAAAATATTTTTGCACAAAGTATATTATTTGTTGTGTGTGGTCCCTGAAGTCCTTGTTTCTCTAGTTTTGTTCAGCTAGTGTTTTGATAGAGATTTCCTTAAATTCCAGAAACCAAAAGTAAAACAACAAAAACAAACCACTTCTCCCAGTCTTTCTAGTTTGGCTGTGTTGGAACACTCCTTCAACACTTAGCCAGTCTGCTTTCACTGAGCTTAAAGATCAGCCATTGGTGGAAATTTAGAGTATTCTAGGATCTTTTCTGAGCATGCATTCTGTCCTAGGCATGCACATCATGCTTTTGCATGTCCTAATTTCCTAAAGAAATTCTCTTTCCAGTTTACCTTCCAAGTTTTAGGTGATCTATTGTGTATTTCAACTGTAATCTTTTGCCCCAGGTGGCTGCAGGTGTTTTGTTCAGCTTATAATGTTTTCTAGCACTCCCTGCTGCTTTCCTACTCTGTGTGAGTTCTGAGTTAGGCCAAACAGAAACGAGTGCCTTGCATCAGTCCTCAGGTAGCTCCCAGAAAGTTTAGAATAGGCAAACACAATAACTTGTGAATAAGGTCTGCTTTCCTCCCTTTGGAACCAGGGACCAGGATCCCATATTTGGAACACAGGCTACAGTTTTTATAACCACACCCTTGCTGGGGACAGGATGGGGCAAGGGCAAGTAAAAATGCCACAAAGCTTTCCTATTTTGAAATTGTCTTTTTCTTGATTCAACATTTTCTTGGTTGCTGTAAACTTTTTTTTTTTTTTCCTGTGAGGAAGACTAGCCCTGAACTGACATCCGTTGCTAATCCTCCTCTTTTTGCTGAGGAATACTGGCCCTGGGCTAACAACCGTGCCCATCTTCCTCCACTTTATATGGGATACCGCCATGGTGTGGCTGACAAGCAGTGTGTTGGTGGGCGCCTGGTATCCGAGCCGGTGAACCCCGGGCTGCCAGGCATGGACTAAACCGCTGTGTCACTGGGCGGCCCCAAGTTGCTATAAGCTTTTGACTATTTTACAGAGTTCTGATAAAGTTGGTTCTTACAATTTTTTCTTGTTTTTCAGTGTTTCTCTGGAAGGATGGGAGCATGTAGTTACCAACTCCACCATTTTTCTGATGTCAATTATCAAGTTTTTCTTTTCTGAGAAACTCTCTTCTAGTTTCTTACTGGAACCTAGTAGTAATTGAATATATGACAGTGGCACCCTAAGTTGCTACCTAATTGATCACATTGTAATATCAGGCATGTTCTGCAGTACCTCATTAGCACATGGAAGTGGTTTTTATGAGATCAAACTTGAGCACATACTGAAAAAACAAGTGAGTTGAATGAACAAATGATTCAGATTCCCATGGCATTTATTTGTTTCACTTTTACACTTTTCTTTCAACTCACATTTTCAACCTAAGAGGAGTTTCCTATGATCAAAATTTTCATTCCTGATTTATAGGTGGTTCTGAAAATGTGCCCACAATGAAAGTTTGTATAGCCCCAATCAGGGGTAGCCATTAATTAGTGGGGAAAATATATTCTCTCATTGGGCAAAACTTTGGTCAGTGAATTTGTTTCTCACTTTGAAAGAGGAAATAATCAAAGGCATGGATGTATACTGCTTCATGGGCAAAGGCTAATGGTTATACCTATTACTCAGGGACTTGGAAGTATAAGATCTGAGGATTAGTGACAAAGAATCTGGAAAAGAGGCATGTGGAAATATCTCTCAAATCAGGCGTGGTTGGAGAATATTTGTTTTCTTTGTGTGAAGGAACACCAAAGGGAATTCAACATAAAGGAGTCTTTCAATAATCACAAAAATGACAAAATTGTGCCTGCAGTTGACTTCTTTCTTCAGCTACTATGGTACTTGTTTGTAGAACTGAAGAATGAGGTGACCAGTGTGCCAGGGATGAAGGATTATATATGGACTCAACAAAATAGGTTTCCCTTAACTAAAACTGACCCAGCCATCTTTTCTTTTATGTGTCTACTGCCAGTGACACAGACCAATGTTGAGCCTCCAATACAACCACATTGTACAGGAGATCAGTCATCTACCTAGTGGCAGGTTAATTACAATGATATCTTCCATCATAAATGGGCTTTCCATCACGGATGCATTTGTACTCAATAGAGAGCCTTTTGCTTTAGATACAGACTTGCCTTAATATTCCAACGCTTTTGCCAGCATCACCAACCATAGATTTATAGAATATCTTATTCACTATCATTTTTGTCCCAAATTCATTGTGACTTAGACTGTCAGCATTATCTCCTTTCTGAGGTACTTCTGTTTAGAGCTGGAACTAGTTGGCTTCAGGGTAGGGTCAGCCAGCTGGTCATCCTAGGTCAGCCAGTTTTCAATCACAAAGACAGGTCTCATCCTTCACTATGTGTACTTCCCTCCATAGGTTTTCACTTTCCCCATGACAGGTATTCCCACAGAGTCCTAGAAACTTTGCAAAGAGCTAGAATTTCTAGATCAGTGGTTCTAAAACTTGAGTGTGCATAAGAATCACTTGTAAGGTTTGTTAAAACACAGATGGTTTGGCTTCTCCCTCAGAACTTTGGATCCAGTGGGTTAGATGGGACCCAAGAATTTGCATTTCAAACAAATTCCCTGGTGCTTTTGATGCTGCTGGTCTGGAAAACCTACTGTGAGAACCATGCCCAAGAACATTTCCTGATTTTCTCTGGTACTTAAAAAGTTTGAGGAGAGCAGAAGTCCCAACCATATTAGAGTGCAGATTCTCCAGGTGCCCTAGTAACTTGGACATGCATTTTGCCAGGTTCTGTGTTCTGGGGCTGAATGCCTGCCCTCATAACTCGGAAGGAATGCCACCATCTGCTTTGGCCTCTCTCAGGTGACTCAATTAAACAGCAAGAACTGATGGAAGAAACTAGGAAAGAGGATTGGAGCTGGGATCTTTGAAATGGACTTTTTTTGTGTGAGAAAATCTGTTAGTCTGTGTGTTTCTCAGAAGCCATTGCTGTAGGGTGATTGTGGGAGAAGCCCTTTTTAGGAAAGGAGAGAAGGCAGTTCTGGGAACCCTGCGGGACCCTCTCAGCTCTAATTTCTTTCACTATAATGAAGACTGATGGGTAATGGGATCAACTTTTGGCCCAAAGGCCTGCATACTTCTGTAGGAACCTTTTCCTGCTGTGGCACATTTGGTCTGTGGGGAGAGGATGGATGCTGGAGGCAGACTTGCTGACAGGAAGCCAAATTCAGACTGGCCTCACATCATCTGATTCCCTGTGTACTTAGCTGACCCAAGGGAACTGCATGCCCTCCTTCTTACCCAAGGTCGAGTGAGGAACAGCCAGGGCTGTTGGCTGCCCCCAGTTATAGTCCTTCAGGGCAGGCTCTGTGGAGGAATGTGATTCCATTAAGACATAGCCATCCCCCTGGGGTAGCTGAAGGAGACAATAATAATCTTTAGATCCAACCCTGAAGTTTAAAGAAATTGCTGAGAATAAAAACTTGTCAGCATACTTTGCAAAAAAACTAGACTGAGTCCAGGCCAGTTAGGGAAGCTGGAATGAAGGAGAGAAGTAAGATTTCTTGAGCACTTTCTAAATACCTGGTGAAATAAGTACCTTCTCTAATTGTATATTTAGGAAAACTCTGGAAACTAAAATTTATCTTAATTATTAATTATATGAGGAAGTAAACTGGGGCAGAGAGGGTAATTGATTTGCCAAAGTTTTGTTTAAGTGGCAGATTGTGGCTATGAAGCCCAAACTGGCCTGGCTCCAGAGCAATGTCCTTGGCCACATGACCCTGCTTTCCAAAATGTCAGGCCTCATTTGAATCAGAATTAATCCAGCCATCAGGGAACAAAATGCCTACACACATTGAGTACATGTCTTTAATTTACCATGGAGAGTCCACACATTTGCCAAACTCCACATTTTGGTCCCGGTGCAAATGGAATATTCCTTTTGTATCATCCTTAATCCTACTTTAGGAATCAGCCCAAATGCCTAATGCCTAATAACCCTTCCCACCCCTGCCAGCTTGTGCTTCCTGGAATCTTGCCCTCTCTACATTCTTGTGTTGTGACTGTGTCTTTCATTTCATTCATTCATTCATTCATTTACTGAATAGACATTCATTGAGAAGCAACTACTCTATGCCAGACACTTGTTTTAAGCTTTAGGGACACAGAGGTGCACAAAATACAGTGGGACTTGCCTCCCTGGACCTCTATAACAATAATAAAAATACATTGTTTGATTTCAGCTAGTGAAAATTGTTATGATGAAAGATATAGTAGAGTAAGGGGTTCCAGAGTGTTTGGGGCAAGGACCCACTAGAGAGAGAATGGGTCATAAAAGGCCTTACTGAAGAGATGATGACATTTCAGCAGACACATAACACCTTGGAGCAAGTGATGTGAAGATATGAAGGGAAGAATATTCTGGGGAGAGAGAGCAACATGTACAAAGTTGAGAACGAGTTAATGTTTTTGTAGAAAAGCACGACCTCTGTGTGACTGGGGTGGAGTAAACTAACATGTCAACGTGGTTGACAACATGGTGGTAAAAGCCAGGCAGGCTGTGGACGGCTCACAGCTCCACAGCTTCCTACCTTAACCTCAAACAAGGCAGTTCTCTTTCTGAGCTCCAGGCTGCTCATGTGTAAAATAGGGATTATAATGCCTATTATACTGGATCGTTTAGAGGATGACACAAGAAAATGTATGAAAGGCCTGGCCCCGGTAAACTCAATCATTTTACTTTGCTTCCTCTTTTTATCTTATTTTCCACTTTCTTCTCTGTTTTTCTGTTCTTCTTATCTTCCAAAAAAATCCATCCATCCTGAAAACTAGAACCTGGGCGTATGGAATGGGCTGGTCTCTGGGCATATGAAATAACCAAGTTTCTTGCTCTCACTCTCAGAGGAGAGGGTTACAGTTATGGTAGAATTTGCCTGGTGACTCCTGAGCACTTGAACTGACCCTGTGGGAGCAGGAAGGAGGAAAGTGACTAATTTTGCCTGGGGCTGTCAGTGAATGAATCCCAGAGGAAATGCTATTTGAGCTGTATTGAAAGAATGTCTGGACTATCCCAGGGCATTCCAAGTAGGGCAAAGTGTATTCCTTGTGGTGGGAAGAATAATGGTCTCTTAAAATGTCTACTTCCTAGTCCTCAGAACCTGTGAATATGTTCCCTTCTGTGGCAAATGGAACTTTACAGATCTGATTGAGGTAAGGATCTTAAGGTAGGGAGATTATCCTGGATCATTCAGGCAGGCCCAATACAATCATAAGCATCCTTATAAGCGAGAGAGGTAGATAGGAGTGTCAGAATCAGAGAGAGAATGGAAATGCTAGTCTGTTGTTGGCTTTGAAGATGGAGCAAAGGAGCCATGAGCCACGGAATGTCGGCATTTTCTGCAAGCTGGAAAAGTCAAAGAAATGGATTCTCTTCTCCAGCCTCCAGAAGGAACGTAATCCTACCAATATCTTGGTTTTGGCCCTGTAAGACCCATTTCAGACTTCTGACCTCCAGAAGTGTAAGATACTAAATTTGTATTGGTTTAAACCACTAAATATGTGGTAATTTGTTACAGCAGCAAAAGGAAACTAATACATTCTCATTCCCAAAGCAGTGAAATAACGAGCTGGATCCAGAGAGATGAGTGGACTCCAAACTGGGAAGGGCCTGGTCCTCCATTCTACTTTATCCTGTAACCCAGGGACATTTAACCCTTTCCTCTGCTTTTATCTTGGAGCATTTCAGCATCTAGCAAATGCCACTTCTAAAACCCCGCTTACCTAGTTCTAAACACTCCTCACTAATGGAGCCCTCCTTCCTCACTTCTCCCTCAACATTTGTCACTGTATTCATCCGGCAATCTGTAGAACCATTCCCAAAACACAGCTGCTTTATGTCAGACATCTCAAACCCTTAA
The DNA here is from genome assembly GCA_031878705.1 of Tapirus indicus. NCBI lineage: Eukaryota > Metazoa > Chordata > Mammalia > Perissodactyla > Tapiridae > Tapirus > Tapirus indicus. The sequence goes on from CM062921.1 coordinate 83,432,358, forward strand.
CTGGTCCCTGACTACAACTTCCTTGCTTCACTTTTTACTCTTTTTAAAAACCCATCACTTCTTTGTAGTTTCTCACATCAGATCCATTCTTCCAGCTACCAAATTTACATCTCAATTTGGATGTTCTACAGCAAGTTAATTCTATAACTGAATTATACCTCCCCTCCAAATAAGCCTGCTATATCATGATGAATGGCATAAACATCTTCATAGAAAGATAGGCAAGAAAATTCAGAGGCAAATTTGGTTTCTCTCTCTGCACCCTGCTGTGATGTCTCAGTGCTAATGTGCTTTGGTACCAACCTCATAATGTTTTTTGCAGCCATCCTTTCCTCCCCCTCCCACTGTCCATAGATATTTTTCTTCTTACTCTTTGCCTCTTGACTTGCCCTCTGCATCCAGGCTTGGTGTCCTTCAATCTGTCCTACACTTGAGTTACCTAGGAAGCTGATGCCACAGCATATTTTGAACTGAGCAACTCACTCCCCACTCAAACACATCACATACATAATAAAGTCTGTCCTTCTTTGTCTGGCATTCCAAAATCTTCCTAATTTGGCACCAGTCTACTTTTTCATACAAATCTTGCCATAGTGAACTATGCACTGTGCTGTTCCTGGCAATTCATCAATCCTTGAATACACCTTTATTCTTTTGATTCCATGCCTTTGTTCAAACTATGCCTTACGTGCTATGACCTTCTCCCTATTGAAGTGCTTCCCCTTCCTTCAAGATCCACAGGGAATATTAACACTTTTCCAAACCCTTATGAGATTTCCCTACTTACTGTTTTAATTAATGTCCCTCTATACTATTTTCCAATATTGAATATGGTAGTAGAGCTCTTGTTGTACTGAGAAATGAGTTCATTTGACATAATTTTATATCGTGGAATCCTTTAAGTGTGTAGCCACATCTTCTTTCATTTGAAAGAGTCCTAGGGACACCAGATTGAGAGGTCATTTTTAGGGTCTCTTGATTTTTTGTTTAATCAGCCATCTCTCCCCACCTTCCTATCTGGGATTAAATGCTCATCCTCAGGGCTCCCTTTCTCTTAAATGTAGTTGCAGGCTTTGGGAAATGTGTTGGGCATCTTCCATTTGCTCCTCTAACTCTAATTCCCACCCTTCTTTACCCTGCTCTGTGTTCCTGGAGGCTGAACCATATGGAATCCACCCATCAGTTCCTTTGCCCACTGGCTTTGGGTTGAGTTTGTCCAATGGGGAGCCCCAGTAGAAGACTGGAGAGAAGGAGAAGAGAACCAGTTATTCTGGCTGCTCCTTTCGGTGGTAGAATCATTGCAGGCTGGCGACATCCTTGATCAGAGTCCATGGCTTCCTTCCGGCACTCCTCCACCTCGTTGTTTCAGGCCTATGGGACATAAAGGCTTATCTTGCTGTTTCAAACCAAACAGGATGCCATACCATCCTTTGTTTCACTTTTTCACTTTTTCTAAACCCTGCCTACATGCTGCAAATGGTCCTGTTATTAAGCTTTCCTAAAACTCTCTGATTGTAACATGCCATCTTCTTTTCTACCTGCGACAGACTGTGCAATTTTCTGCTGTTCTTTGAGCTCCTGCACTGTCTTTCCTCTCCTGATCCACAGTGCCTAGAGCAGGACCCAGCATACAGACTCCAGCAAACATCTGAGATGCGGAGAATGTAGGGACTATGTCCAAGCACTTTCTTGCAGAATTAGTAGTGCCAGGTGTCATTATGGTCACTCTTATGAACTTCTGGGGCAACAGTTACCAAGCATCTCTGGGGTCCCACAGTGCTCAGAACATGGTGATTGCTCAGTAAAAGATGGTGAAATGCAGTTGAATCACACTCACGACTGAGCCCCTTTTTTCTACAGCTATTGGAACTCAGAAATGCCTACTGCTAGCGGTAGAATAATATATGTGGGTCACATAATCTTATTCTTGCCCAACTTCACTGCTTTCCTATATGGATAAAATTCCCCAAAGGCTATTCTGATTCTTTCTTGGATTGAAAATATCTTTTATGGGGTTATTTGATTGGCAGTCTAGAAAAGGCAACTTCTCTGTGAAACAGGGCTAGAAGATGCTGAGTGAGTGAAACAGTCAGATCTCTGGAGATTGGAACCCCAGCTCTTGGCTGAGACAGAATTGTGGGGAAGCAATGCCCCAAGAAGAGACCCCACTCAAGGTGACACATAAAGATACTTGCTCCAGTCTAGCTCCCCAGCCACTGCTCATGTTATTTATAGGGAGATAGAAATGGTTGGGAGAAGTTCAAGAATATAGTTGGGGCAAGTAAGAAGCATTTTCAAAGGAGCTGGTACAACGGAAGGCCAAAGTCTCTAGAAAGAACCACAACAGAACAGAGTCTGAAGTAGAGATAGATGGGTTAGCCCTGGCACGGCCTCCGACATGCACTGGGATTCTATCCTGAAGTGAGTTCCAGCAGTGATTCTCAAAGTGAGCCCAGACTAGCAGCATCAGAATCACCTGGGAACTTGTAAGAAATGCAAATTCTCAGGCCCTAACCCAGAACTATTAAATCAGAAGCTCTGAGGGAGGGGCCCAGAAATCTGTGTTTTAACAGGCCCTCCAGTGATTCTGAGGCTTGCTAAAGTGTGAGAACAACTGAGTTAGAAGAATCTGTTTCTAGAGAGCCTACTGGCACCCAGGATCTGTTAGTGTACTCTCTTCACTGCCTCTCCAGGAAACAGGTACCACCACCAGGGGCACAACATGAAGAGGCTTGGGCGTTTGGAGTGGGGAAGGAGAAGGAATTTATTTTTAAAAAGTTCAGTCTTCTTGCTTCAAATTTCATCCAAGGAACATTTCTTTTTACAGCGCAGGATGGCTGAGGGCTAGAGATTCCTCAGCAAAGATGGATGAGTTGATAATATTCCCACAGGGACCCAAGCCTCATGCATTAAGATTGGCCCCCAGTGCTCTGCCAGCTCCCCGGGTCAGGATTACACCAAGGACTCTAGATCATGCCACATTTCTGAGACTGAGGAGCTGAGCACACCTGCTAGAGCTTCAATGTCCAACAATTACTGAACAAAATAGACCCAAGGCAGATACTCGGGCAGAGACATCTCAGGGCACGAGTTGAGACACTGGCATCAAGAAGGGACACTCGTACCCCGGGGACCACAAGCAAGCAAAAGCAAATTGAAGGCTGGAGGCCCAAGGAAACATCATCAGCTAAATGTTTCTGGCTCATGAGTCTCATTAGGTGGATGCAGCTCTGTTTCTGTCTGCTGATGTGTTAACAGGGGACAGACGACAATCAATGCACAGACCAGTAAAAGCTCAGCTCTGGATCCTCAGAGTCCCCCAGCTTGGTTGGAAGTCCTTTTATTGGGGATTTTGAACAGATGCAAAATGTTAATCGTGTTACACCTGTTTCTATGCTGGATGTTGGGGCTATTTGAAAATATTCAGCTAATATTTTTGTGATATTTGGGAAGAGAATCCAGGGACAATTAAGTCAGCTATAGATGTCATTGACAAGTCACCTCTCTGCAAGGACTTCATGGGAAATATGTCTGCAGAGAACAAAGTCAGGCAAAGCAGCACTTTATTCATAACACGGTTCAGCCCCAACCATGGTGAATAAGTTCAGAGTGCTTGTCTGGACCTAAGGAGAATCCTTGACCTTGGGCAGGTCACCTGCTCTGGCCTCCTCTACTTGAAAACCTCAATGTGTCTCAGAGCTTCATTCCACAGTCCTGGGAATGTCACACGTGAGGAAGAAGCAGAGATCAATGCCAGAGATGGGAAGCAATCGTCCCAGGAGACAAATGCCAGAGAAGGCAGTTGGGAAAGAGAAAGAGAGGCAAATTCCCAGGAGGCCACTGAGAAGTGAGAGGGGTCCAAGATAATTCTGTCTCTGAGGCTCCTGATATATTAAAAACACAAAGAATTTGAAAAGAGTTTCATAAAAATAATAGCTATTAAATGTTTCCTTGAAACAAATTATTGTTTTAACAAAAATAAAGCAAAGACAAAATTGTGCAATAAAATCCCAGAATTTTAAGAACCATATGCCTGATGGGGGCCCAGGAAAGAGCACACATTTGAAGTTGTATGACGGGAGTCTCCTTCCTTCTGTCAGTCAAGTGAGTTCTACGACTGCGTGTGTAATCGTGTTTGAAGACAGCACCCAAAGTGCAAGTCGGAAGCCCCTATATCATTTGAGGCATTAACTGAGTAGTCTTCCTGTATCGTCAGCCTCATAATGGACTCAGAGTTGTCCTAATCATGTCTCTCATTGCAGTGTGGCAGAGAACATGGCATTTGTATTAGTTTGCTTGGTCTGTCATAACAAAGTACCAATGACCGGGTGGCTTAAACAACAGAAATTTATCTTCTCAGGTCCTGGAGGCTAGAAGTCCAAGGTCAAGGCATTGGCAGGGTTGGTTTCTTCTGAGACCTCTCTCCTTGGCTTATAGACGTTGGTCTTCTCTCTGTGTCCTCATGCAGTTTTCCCATTTGGGCAAATGATCTTTGTCCAAATTTCCTCTTCTTGTAGGTACACCAGTCATATCTCATTACAGCTCACCCTCATGACCTCATTTTAGCTTACTTACCTCTTTAAAGACTCTATCTCTAAATACAGGCACATTTTGAAGTACTGGGGGTTAGGACTGAATTGGAAGGGGACACAATTCAGCCCGTAACAGCATGCCAAACAGATACCAGCCCCACACATTTGCTAGCTCTTAACCCAGCACTTGACCACACCCCCCAGTAATGCCTGTCCAACCAGAGGGTCGTGTGTGAATTCCCACCCCCACCCACCTGACGGGAACGATGGAAAGCAGGAAGAAGAGCCTCAGCTTCCTCTCCTACAAGCGATAGAAGCCCTATGATGATCATCACTTCATCCTCACTTACTATCAGGGAAGCAAAGAGATGTGGTGTCTTGGTCAAGGTCACAAAAGGAAAAGCAACCAGCTGAGCCAGGATTCCCCTGGCTTGTGATTTCTCTGAGCAGGGATTGCATCACTGACATCCCTGGACCTGGCCACATCTTGTCATTGTCACATATTTGAGCAACTTGAGTTTACCTCATGTTCAATGCACAAGCAACATTTTTGTTGGTTTGTTTTATGCAAGACACTATTTTGCCCTTCCCTCAGTTCCTTTATGGCTTGCTTCCTCAAAAGTTCCATGAGCCATTGGCTGTCACTTGAGAGTCAGGAAGAGACTGGGGATGACAGGGATCTGGCTGTTCCCTCCTTTTGTGTCTGCCCAGCGCTCTTGGAGCCCACTGAAATATTTAACTACTTCCCTGGGCAGCAGAGCCTTGCTGGCAGCCTCTTGGGAAGATTTCACTGAGAGAGAGGAGAGACAGGTGGGGTGGGCTGTCCTTTATTCAGTGCACTCAGCTCAGGCGCTGGCCCGCTCATCTGCCGCAGCGAGGCTCTGCTAATGCAGAAGGAATACATTCCACACAGAGAGCCCTGGAGAGCGGTGGGGATAATAATGCCACTATTCATTATTTTAAAACAAACACAATTTGGAGTGTGGATCTATCTGGAAGTGTGAAATTGGTTCCTCTTAAAGAGCAACTGGCAAGGGAAGAGCATGTGACCAGCCCAAGGACAAAGTGTTCCCCCCGGGGTGGCAGTGCATGGTTTCTGAGTCCAAGCTGGCCCTGCTGGCTCAGCTACAGCCACGAGTAATGTGGGAATAGAATAAGAGCGATCTGTCATGGCCTGAGCACCTACTGGGTGCTCTATACGCTTGATCTCATTGAATCCTCACAACTACCCTGTATGATGAGTATTATTTCCCCCATTTTCTATAGGAAGGGACTGAGGGTCTCAAAGAAGTTAAGACATTTACTCAAGATCACATAGCTCAGCCTTGGCAGAGACAAATTCAATCCAGATTGTTTGACTTCAAAGCCATGCTCTGTTCACAGTGCATTGTTATAGGGGCAGACATAACACCTGAACTGTGAGACAAGACCCAGTAGGCTTCACCCACAGCCACGAAGTGGTGCGAAAAGGTAAGGCGTACAAAAAGAAGCTCCTCCCACTGCACAAGTCAAGGCTGGATCTCCCTTCCAGCCCAGCCAAGTGCAGGCACCAAACAAAGGTATAACTTTGGGTAGGTCGTTTGCCTTTCTGCCCCAATGCCCTCATCTGTGAAATGAGGATTTGAATGGAATGGAAGTTCTGCTCTTTGGGTTTCCTGTGCTAAAATCTTAGGCCAGTGGGAACATTACTCATTGGTCCATCCAGGCATGTACAGGTTCTAGAAGGACTCACAACAAGTGGGAGCTCATGCTAGAAGCTCAGGGCCAGAGCAGACCTCTAAGGAGAGGGCAGACGTGCATGTGGGCTGGTTGGGGGTGGCTTGTCTGGGTCTGGTGCATTGAGATGGTCATACCCTGAGGTCCAACTCTTCGGCACCGGTTAGATGAAAGAATCACTGTGATGAGGTGGGAAAAATATGGTTTGGAATCACAGCTCCAGTTCTGAATCCTGTCACGATGTGTGTCCAACCCGGGAAACCTGCTCAACTGCTTGAGACCTTTGTTTCCTTGACTGTAAACTGGAGGAAATATTGCAACCTTGCAGCTAACAGGGGCAATTGAGTGAGGGAGTGGGTGTGAAGCTGCTGGCACAGTGTCAGGCCCAGCGTTGTTGTCCTTTGCCTTCTTCACTTCATGTCCCTTCAGGAGAAAGATTCCTCTCCTGAGAGGTGATGTGCAGGCTCTAGACAACATCTGGCACAGTGAAACCATAAAAGCTATGTCTTAAAGTTATTTGGGGCCATGGGCACTTTTGAGACAAGATGAAATTTTTGCAGCTTTTCCTTAGAAAAGAAGCACACTGAGCCATAAATGTTGGCTTACACTTTTAGGAGTCCCCTCCCTGGAGTCTCAGCCATGCATTCTGGGTGGTGTCCCTGCCTTCACAGAAGGAACCGGTTTGGAAGACCCCATGTGTCCTCCATCATACTGTTCAAAAATTCATTTTGCTGCCTGTGATCCAGTCAAGAGGAAACAGGAAATTCTTTCCCAGATCCTGAGAAGGCACTGAGAGAAGCAGTTGAGAGCCAGGTGGCTTGCCCACTGGCCTCTCCTAATTGGTTCTCTCGTGCTTGCATATGAATGTGCACTTGTTAACCTGTGATTCCTGACCCCCATGGTCCTAGCACCTCCTGTCTGATTGGTGACACCAGCAGGGGCATAATTAGTGAGGAAGAACAAAGGCTCTGAGGTGCCTGGACTGGGCTCTGACCTCACCAGATGTTCTGGTCTGGCTGTTTTCATGTAGCTTCCTGGAGCACATGGGAGGCTGCCAGCTGTTCCTTTCTAGAACACTCCTTGGTCTATTGAGGTGGCTGCACTCCTCTGTTCTCAGTTATCCTGTGCAGTGACAATCGTCTGCCCTCAGGCACTTCGTCACACCAAAGCCAGGGACACCCGTCTTCTGAGATCAATGCCCCTTTATTTATGACCTGACAGGAGAACAGAATAGACTGCTGTGCTTGAATGCGACAATGGCTCCTTGGTTCCCAGCCAGCCCCGTGCACGTGAAACCTGGCAGTGCAGGCAGCAGCAGAAGAGCGCAGCAGCAGTATCTTTGAATGCAGGGGACAGTTACCACTAGCTTGCTCATAGTGCCCTCCCCTGGGGAAGGGCACCTGTAATTTGACCTTCCCATCTGCCTCTTTGCCTACCCTGCCCAGAAGCTCTGTACCTGGGGCATGCTCGATGACACCCAGTAGATTTTGACATAGTGACACCCATACTTTGTTGACCTCCTACTAGATGCCAGCACACATGAATTGTGCCCTCCGTCCACACTGCTCTATTTTTGTGTGTCCCTGTCCCATGCACACAAGGTATGGTTAACCATAGTTTTCATCTTCCCAGTGGCCACATGCTGTCCAGATCTGGTTCTTATCTCTTTCTTGAGTGCTTGGAGGAAAGAAGTCCCATTTCTCTTATAGGTAGGTGGGATCCAATGACTAGTTCTAGTCAATTAACTAGGAATGGGAATAATGTGTCACTTCTGGGCTGAGTTATTTAACAGCCAGTATTTCTCCTCCATGTCTCTTCACCTGCCTGATGACCTTGGAGGTCACTATTCAGCCTAGGTCCCTTAGTGACTGTGTGGAGCAGCATCCATGCTCCCCAACCCCATCCCAGACCCTCACTGGATTTTAAAGTAAACTCATGTAAATCTGTGTTGTGTTAAGCCACTGATACTTCAGGGATTATTGTTACTAATACATAAGCAATTCACTTTCATGCTCTTCCCTTTGCTTAGAACGTCTCTCTTTTTCTTTAATGCACGACAAACAGCTACATTTTTTCAATACCCAGCTGTCATATCACCCCCGTGTAGCTAGGTTTCATCACTTTTTGTCACAGTTACTTGTTCTCTTCATCCTCCACAGCACTTTCCAGACACCTTATTATTACTTTGTATTTCACTTGTCTGCCCCTTGTTAGGCAGTAAGCCCTTTGAGGACCAGGACTAAGCATTATTCGTCTTCCCATCCCCGGCACCTGCACAGCCCTGACTCTCAGAATGAAGTCACACACACATCCTCCTGGATGACTGAGCTCAAACAGGGCACTGTAGTGTTCCTGATAAGATTCATTGAGACTTTTCCCCAAAACTGTTCTCAATTTCATTCATTTCAATTCATGCCCCTGGAGTCATCATGGTCAGTGAGTCCTTGTGAGTCCTCACACATTTTGCCTTAACACTGGTCCTCTGGGTATGTGTCTGGATATATAGGAAAACTCTCCTGAGGCTGGATTACTTCTTTCTTCTCCTTGGTTAGAATCCTACTTTTTTTTTTTTTTTTGGTGAGGAAGATTGTCCCTGAGCTAACGTCTATGCCAATCTTCTTCTTTTGGCTTGAGAAAAATTGTCTGTGAACTCATCTGTGCCAATCCTCCTTCATTTTGTATGTGGGATGCCACCACAGCATGGCTTGATGAGCAGTGCATAAGTCTGCACCTGGGATCCAAACCCGTGGACCTGGACTGCTGAAGCAGAGCATGTGAACTTAACCACTACACCACTGGGAAGACCCCTAGAATCCTACTTTTATTATAAGGTTGTTAAGTCTCAGGACATGCATCACAGTCTGGCTTTGGCTAAACCACACTGGAATATTATTGCACGGGGTCTGGGCATGGATTTGTTTCCTGATTCCTCCTCCTATTGATGTCACTTTGATCAAGTCACATTCTTTCAGACTCCCACATCCAAAATCTGAAATAGAGAACAACCACCTCCCTCTCAGTGTTGTTGTGGGGCTTAAATAAGACACATAGTCACTTAGATAGATAGTCGCTTTGCATTTTCTCTGACTAATGAAAATTCTGAGTGAGCAAAAGAGAGCATGTGAAGCTCTGGGCACCTCCTTTCCTCCCCCTTCCCCTGACAGAATCCTCCATCCATGCCTGGCTGACAGAAGATGGGCAGTCATCTCTGCCAAGCACAACATGGGGATTACCACTCACATTGTGGGGTAAGGCCCTGCAATTCAAATGTGGGGTGCTGATGGTGCAGATGCTGGCTGATGAGCACATTGCTGCCGTGGAAGCTTGCATTTTGATGTAAAATATCAACCATGCAGGATGCAGGAGCTAGATTTGCTGATGCCCGCCACTTTCTAGGTCCAGGCCCTAGACTGAGGTCTGAGGATGGTCTGTGACTCCCAAATTGCATGCACATAGTTATGAGAAGCTTTTATATTCATTTTTTTGAGGTAAGGCTCCAAAGAATCACCAGTTTCTCAAGGAGCTCTGTGATCCAGAAAGATTGAAGGAATGCCACATCCTAGATGACAGTCCACAACACAGAGGGACCCTGGCCACATCGTGGGCTCCAGTAAAGGTGGGGCTGAAAGGAGAGAGGGCAGGGAGGCGAGGTGTGCAGGAACCTTCTCAGGCTCTGGTGTTTTCTCTTTGTAACATGTCTCTGCTGGAGTGGGCTAGCCAAGAGAATTCGGGGGGGGGGGGCAGTAGCGACTAGACAAAGTTGCATGGATTGGTCTTTACTGCCTCCTCTAGGCCAGCCCTTTGCCGCTATAATCCCAATGGAGCCTCATGGATGGACTTCAGGGTGATGCTGTTAGCTGCATTTTACAGTGGAGAGAACAAGCCCAGAGACGCTAGGCAACTTTTCCAGGGTAAACCAGCTAATAAGTGTAAGATCAAGGATTTTAAACTCAAGTGTGCCTAACTCTCGTGTAAGAACTTTTGAAAAAAGAAGTGAGAATATAGAAGAAGAGTCACCATCAGTAGAGGCAGCTCCCCAAATATTAGCAAGTATGAAAGCTATGATAGACTCAGGGACTAATGTCACCATCTTGGGTAATATAGAAAAAAAATCATTTTTTTTCTAAAGTACTAGAAACGTTTTCATCTTTCCTTCCTTCTTTTCAGTTTGACTTCCTTTCTTCCTCTTTTTTTCTCTCCATCCCCCCCTCCCTTTTTTCCTTCCTTCCTTCCTTCTTTCTTCCATCTCTTCCCTGTACTTTTTTTCCACAACTGTTTTCTGTGCCTCCCCTTATGTGAAATACAGAGTACAGGGCAATGAGGGTCATATGGACCCGAAAACACATGCCCTGCTCTCAAAAAAATCTAAAACTACTAGGACACTTATATCTAACCCAGTACACCAAAAGAAATACTACCGAACAAACAAAAATTCTTGGTGGAAATTTAGGAGAATAATTGTAGAGTTGTTGGATGGAGGCGTATTTTAGAGAAGAAAATTCAGACTGTATAATAAAAAACACTATATACAGCAAAATGGATAGTGTATTAGTTAGGTCTCTTTCACTTGCAGTGAAAGAAGACAAGTAAAACTAACTTAAAAGAAAATTTAGAGGCATTCGTAGCTGGAAATCCAAATTTCACATGGCACTAATGGTTAATTTCTTGAATATGACAAATCCCCGGATCTTGATATGCTGTCTAGCTGGATGGGATGGGGAAATACACATATTGCTGATAGATCTGTAAATTCCTGTAACTTTTTAGGAAAGTAATGTTAGGGTATTAAGTGCAGTTGAAAATATCCATATATTTTGACCTTCTGGAAGTTGATAGTACCAATATATGCGTACAAGGATGCTTATCACAGCAATGTTTGCAGTATCCAAAACAAAAAATGCACAAAGATAAAACAATCTAAATACCCACCAGAAGGGGGATGGCTGAATAAGCCATGGGACATTCTTACTATGAAATTTTATGCTGCTGTTAGAAAAGAAGAATGAAGTATGTTTGTAGGCCAAAGGGATGGCCATGAGCGGTTACTATGAAAAAAAAATTAAGATGCAGAGCTGTGCATATAGTGTCCTCACACCTCTGTAAAATCATACAAATGGAAAAACAGCATTTGTACATCCCATATATTTTTATATCTTCATATGTTTAGAGAGAAAAGTGAGAAGGGAGACACACAGACCCAACTGCTAATGATGGTTAACTCAATTCAGTGGGATTGGGACGTGGGAAGAAGTTGCAATGCTAATATTTTTTATTTTTATAACTGCGTATTTAAATTTGTTATAACTACTATGCACTATTTTTTAATTTATAAAAGCAACTTAAAAGGAAAAAATAAAAAATCAAATAGGGAGGTAAAATTCAGCATACTCCTCTGCATTAGGAAGGAGTAGGTGGGCAGTTGAGGCCCAGGAATATCAAGCTGGCCTTTTACAGAATTCAGTGTGGCATAGTTATTTCAATATTGGGGTGACTGTATTGACTTAGGACCCACCTTGCAGACAGGAAGGGGGACTGCCTGTCCATAGGTGGCAGAGGGTGGGGGAGGTGTGGAAGAAGACCCATATATTTCACTGTCACTTAATACTAAGAAAAAATGAGAAAACTGATAATATTCTCTTGTAATGTGATTGAAAAGCTCCCAATTTTAATTGTAATTGATCAAAAAATATGTATGGTTCTTATTTTTACCATCGCTCAGCATAATTTCTCTTTATTGTCCATTGCACACCATTCTTTGTAGAGCAATTTATTTACATTTTTCAATTTCAGCAAGTCCCTTGCTCACCTTCAGCAGCTGCAACAAGTTGGGTCACGATGTACATCATTTTAAAATCCATGAGACACTTGCTGAAGTGAGAAGACTTGGGAAAATTTTTTCAAAGTGCAAATTAGATGTAGGACATGGGTTCTAGACGGTTGTATTGGGGCCAAAGGACAAGTTCGTTTTCTTGGATGCTACTGAGCAGCATACTCAAGCCTGTTTCACGGGCTTCCAGTTCATGTGAGCTGTTTGATTTCAAGCCCCGAATGTCTTATAAGTATCTGGGTCATTAACCTCAAAAATGTCAACTTGTTCGTGTTAATGTGAAGTGAGTTACAAGCCAAGGGAGCCTGCAGAATGGGCGGGTATTATGGATGTGCGCATAATGTTCTGTGTTCACACTTGTTCAAGCCAGAAGTAGGGAGAGGGATAGAGGGAGGGAATAACCCACCAGGGTCTTTCCCAGTCAGATCTGCTGTGTCCAGTGGGAGAAGAGCAGGAAGACAGGTTTGAGAGGAGCAAGACTGGTGCCATAGTGGAAAATCCAGGGGATACACTGAAGACTGACCATGAGCACAGACTGGAAGAGGAGCCCAGAAACAAGGGGTCAACTGTCAGGAACAGGGTGGTTGCATCAGAAGAACTTCACAGTGTGAGGAGGGTGGACATGTACCTCCAGCTCAGCCTTTTCCCTATAGTTCTGTAGGCCAGACTTTCTGTTCCTTTCTTCAAGGATCCACAGCTCCCTTGACCTGTGTCAAGCAGGCTGTGTCTGATGTCCCAGATTCTTTACTGAAATTTGGTATAAAGTTAATGGCCTGTATTAGTTGCTGGGGCTGCCATAACAAAGTACCACAGACTGAGTAGCTTACCAACAGAAATTAGTTTTCTCACAGTTCTGGAGGCTAGGAGTCCAAGAACAAGGAGTTGGTCGGGTTGGTTTCTTCTGAGGCTTCTCTCTTTGGTTTGTGGATGGCCGCCTTTCCCTGTGCCCTCACATGGTCTTCCCTCTGTGTGTGTCTGTATCCTAATCTCTTCTTCTTATAAGGACACCAGTCATATAGGATTGGGGCCCACCCTAATGACCTCATTTTAACTTAAGTTCCTCTTTAAAGGCCCTACCTCCAAATTTAGTCATGTTCTGAGGTACTGGGTGTACGACTGAATTTTGTGGAATGCAATTCAGCCAGTAACATGAATTCTTTCCATTTTTCCCTCTCAAATAACACCAAGTACCCAGTTAGAAATGTGTGTGTGTGCGTGTGTTTGCGTGTGTGTGTGTATGAATGTAAAATGATTACCTTTCTTCCTAATAATACTTTATTGCCCCTGGTTTTCAACAACTGTACATGAGCAGCCTCCTAGCCCTGTACCTCCAAGGAGCATGACAAATATATCCCTCAGAGGGACAAGGTACCTCCAAGCACGTCCACATTAACCAGCTTTGAAATCCACTTCCATCACCACCACTGAGCTGGGGGAAGCACTGACTCTGTAAGAGAGCCTTAGGTCAGGTCTGATTTTGATCATCAGCCCCCTCAGTCTGCTCAGACCTTAAAGGTGCAGGCGTAAATTACCAAGTGCTCACTCTGTGCCCGGCCCCTCACCAGGCCCTTTATAGGACTTAGCACATTGATGTTGTATGACCCTTCTAACTCTACAGCACCAGAGGAATATATGCATATTTGCCTGTTGATTATTATATGCTGCTTACTTGGTGCAAGGTGTTCTAAGTGCTCTGCAGATACTAACTCATTTAATCTCACAACACCTAGGAGACAGGACCCTCATTGTGCCCATTCTGCAGTTGAAGAAACTGAGGCACAGGGAAGCAGAGCGATCTGCCTGAGGTCAAATACCCAGCCATTGTGCATCCTGCACCTGAAACCAGGTAGTCCAGTGCGTATTTATTCTGCACGCAGCGTTGTGGGAGAATATCTGCAAGCACCATCTTGCAGATGAGGGAAGAGATTTATAGCTGTTTAGACCCAGGGGTGTCTAATTCTGAAACCATTTTTCTTTTCACGGTGTCAGCCTGGCATCTTGGACACTGCGTATTCCCCAGAGCCTAGGCTAATCCTCCCTCCTTCCACATATCCCTCATGAACACACAGAGCCAAGCACGTTCACTGCTTCACATCAGTATTTCAGAGTGCAGAGTGCCGTGAGGTCCATTCGGTGAAACCGAAAAAGCACAGGATTTAGAGTCAAGTAAATCTTGCTTCAAACCTCAGCTGTCCTAATTTCCCAGCTCAGTGGTCTTGGCCAAGTTATGTAACTTCTCTGATTCTCAGTTTCCTCATCATAAAAGTAGGGATAATAATAACTAGGTAATAGTGGATTTCAAATGTTCAGCAAATGGTGTCTAACCCGTTCACCCTATCACCCTTGAGCAGTGTGGCAGACTGCATATGACTCTACAGTTCTCCCCATCAAGAGATGACACTCACTTCCCCACCCTGGAATCTGGGCTGGCTTTGGGGCTTGTTTTGGCCAAAAGAAAGTAACAGAAGTGATGGTGTATCAGTTCCAAGTCTCCGTAGGCCTTGCGCACTTCTGCTTTTTCTCTTGAACTCTTACTGCCACCATGAGAACAGGCCTGGACTAACCTGCTGGAAAACGAGTAGAACAGAATCACCCCAGGTAAGGCCACCACAGACCCGCAAGCCGCAGTCGACCGACCAGCTGACCACAGACACGTGAGCAAGCCCAGCAGAGATCAGCCAACCACCCAGCCATCCTGTCAGCTCCTGAAAAATAAGAAGTTATTAATTTTGGTGTAGTTTTTTATGCAGCAATAGCTAACTGATACAGTCAGAAATTAATATTATTAGCACTATTTAGAAAAAGCTCAAAAAACATGTTCAACTTTACCCAGAGTAGCATTCCCTCTCTTGTAAATACTGTCATATGCACACTCATATTCTCCCCGTATGTTCATAAGAGAAGATCCACATAGGCTACTGGATGATGATTCTAATAAGAAATGAAAGCAGTAGCCATTTGTTTCCATGGGCTCAAATAAACTGTCTTTACACATCCTTCTCATTGTCCTTATGTCAATATTGGCTTATGGAACTGGAATCTTTTTATGAGGGCTTTAGAGTTTGATTTTAGCAAAGAGGATGACACTACTTTTGGCAAAGAGAACACAACTCAAATGACATTAAAGTGTTAGGGAAAGAATCAGCTTCCTCCCCACCTGGCCAGGCCAACAGGGCCAGTGGCCCACAGTCATGGTTCTGGGTCCTTGGGCCTTCTGTTCCTTGGTTATAGCCAAAGTGCTACGGGTACTTGTCTGGATGACCAAGGCCCGCCCCAAGTCCCTATAACTACTAGCAGCCTCACATGGGCCTGCAGGGCTTGCAGCATTTATCAGACCTAATGTAGTTATTGTTTGTGTTTTATGTGCATATGAGTGTATCTTTCTCCTACATTCTATTACACAGCAGTGAGATTAAAAATGGCTGTCCTTTATGGAGTCCAAAGTATTTGTGATAGCTACTTCCTACTCCAGATGAAAGATGGATCAGGAATTCCCACAAAAGTTGCCTGATTCCAGAAAGAGTAACAGTCCCAGCCACAGTCCCAGCCGTAGTAGATCACGGCTGCCTTTGCGTCCTTTGGATCCAGCACAGTATAAACACAGCCCCCTAGAAAATGTCTGCTGCACGATTGAGTGAACCTGAAACCATGGTCCATGAAGAACCCCTCCCTCACCCTCCCTCTCACTCCCTCAAACAAACTTTCATTTCTTACATTCCAGCACAATTGTTCGGAGTACAGGTTGCGTTCAGATTCCAGCTCCAGCTCTTTCTACCTGAGTGATCTTTTGTACACGGTCACGGATGAGCCTCAGGATGCTCACGTGTAAATCAGTCAATGATATTCATAGTGTTATTACAAGGTGAGGAGGCACGCATAGGTAGTTAAATGAGGTAGTGCATGTAGGATGCTTAGAATACGGCCTGGCATAAAGTAAGCACTAAGTATGTCTCACCTACTCTCCATGTATACCTCTGTTTAAATCACACCTTCAGAGCAGCAATTATTTACCAGCTGCAAGATATGCAGACATACAGGGATAGATGAGACCTAGTTCCTCCATGAAACGCTCCGCATTATAAGAGGAAAATGATGGTAAACAGGTACATTATGATACACAGGGCAATTGTTCTGTAGACGAAAACACAGGTCTGAGGGAGCTCAGGGGAGGAAGCTTCTAATTCCTTCTCAGTCCAGGGAATTGGGGGAGAAGTCTCAGAGAAGGCAATATTTGAGTTGAGTTTAGAAGGACGAGGGGGAATTTGACAGTTGAAAAGGTCAGGTATTCCAGACAGAGGGAGAGGCCTGTGGGAAGGAGTTGAGCCATGCAAGGCCTGCATTTTGTTCTGCAGAATGTGGAGAAGTTCTCCATCCACACAGGTAGGCTGTCAGATAGGATGTGCCAGGCGATGGGGCTGCAAAAGGAGATTAGAGACAGAAGGAGGCCCCTGAGCTCTTAGAGACAGCCTGGTTTCCTTCAATTTCCTGTGCAAGGGGGAGAAACATAATGTTATTTTGGATGTTGGGAGTAGAATCCACATTCTACTAGTGCTTGTTTAAAAGTAGAACAGTGCTTGTTTAAAAACAAACCTTATAGGGCTTTTTTGAATATGATTGGAGGCCCTGTGGGGATTGTTGGAATGGGTCGGGGTGTATCAAGGAGAGGTAACTGTGTAGTGGAGGAATTCCAGGAAGTGTGGGCAGAAGAGGTGAACAGGAAGGGGGAGAAGAGATGCAGGGTGAAGCAGAACCAGGAGAGAGGGTGAGGGGAGAGGAGCCCAGGGAAGCGTGGAGAAATACTGCCAGGGAGAGAGTTGAGGGAGGGCAGGAGACCTTCAAGTCTGCTGAGAATAGGAGGGGCTGTGACTTGGTTTGGGGCTGCTGGCTGTGTAGTGTGGTCATGCCTCCTTAGGGAAAGCGGCTGCACTGCCAAAAGGCCTGCACGAATGGTATTTGCAAGAAATTAAGGGAAAGGGGCTGAGTTCCAAGTTGGGGTCAGCCCAGGGCAGAGATAAATAAATCACTGAGGGAGGTGAGGTATCAAAAAGGCAGAGTAGAAATCAGGTGACATCAACACAAAAGCTCCTGGGAAGTCACAAAAATATAGAGGAAGTATTAAACTTCAGAACAGAAATAACATAAACTTTTGAATGAATTTTGTTGACATATTAAAGAACAGAGAGGCACCAGCTGTCACTCTTGGCTACACATGTATGTCATACATCACCCATAAGTGCACACATGATGCCTTTCTAGAACACAATGGGCAGCTATTGCATCTTCAGGAGAAACAAGAATGGCTGATTTTGAGGATATTTTACATTTGGAATCCTTAACCGTATATTAAATTTTCATGGCCATTTTCCTTGCTCAGTGATATTAGGATGCCCTGACATTTGAAGTTTTTCTACAGCCTCTTATTCACCAAGCCCATAAACTAGATGGAAGCAGAACATAGCGGTGTCAGACGTGGTTTGTCTCCACCAATAGCAGAAAAGAAGGCTAGGAATGTTCTAGAACTCACAGTACTGTAGAAATGGCTGAGTGTTTTTTATTCAGGCACCACTGAGTAGCAAGGAACAGAAACACCCTCTATATATGGACAAAAGGGAGGCTTTGGGAAGGATATAGCAGTTACCTCAAGGAACCCAAGGCCAGGCACGGAGCCAGGTCTGGGAGGGAACAAACACAGAACTGGAAAGTCAAGAATCAAGGTTCCTGCCTGCTCTCCAGGGGCTGCATGTTCTCTTGATTCTATTTCTTCCAGCTGCATTTTTGTCTTCCTTCCTTTGCAGACAAATTCCTCCACCCCAACAGGCACAGGATCCCCAGCCCTGTTCTAAATGGGCTCTCCAATCAAATGCTCCACAGAGTCTGGCAACTCTCCACCTCAGTTCAGATTCCTGGGAGCCTGAATCTCATTGATTTGTCACTGTGGATTGGATGCCGGGCCAGGAGTCTCCCTTCCTCCCAATCATCTGTACCTGGGAGTGGAGGCAGGTGGCTTGGAAGTGGACTGGGAAATGGACTAGTTTCAAAGTGTCTGCAGTTTACAGTGTCTCATCAGCAAAGAGAGGACGCTGGCTTTTAGAGCACCGTGTCTGTATGGCCTCATGCCAGACACTTTTCTCTTATCTCACTACCTCCTATCAGCTGCTTTGGGTAGGAGACATGGCGGTCCCCATTTTATGATTAATGACTCCCTCAGAGCCTCATGACCACGTTAGTGTGCAATCATGGTTTAACCTGAAGGTGCCCCTTTCTTCATGAATAGGAGCAAGCTGATAGGACTGCTCTGCTGCCAGGGCTCACTCCTTGGCACCCCAGGCCCTTTTAACCCCTGGCTCTGCAGGCCTCTGGAATGTGCTGGAAGAGCTGGGGTGGCTTCACCTAAGTAGCTGGTCCCACATCTGGTTATTGCTTTTGCTGTTGCAGCAGCAGTGCCTAAAAGGGCCAACGGGCCACAGACAATCAGCCTGTGAAGAAACCGCTTGGTGAAGAAGGGCTTTTAGAAAAATAAATGGGTCAATTAGTGGAGGTAGCTTAGTCCACAGGGGCATACAGGGGAATCCTGTTTGCATGAAATTTTCAAGGCCTCTCTGTGCCAAGATCCCCGTGCAGGGGACCCGTTTCACACACACACACACACACACACACACACACACACACGGTGCACTGGCTCTACAGCGTGTCAGACCAGGGATTTAAGATATAATCCTAGCTTTGCCTCTTGCTACCTGTGTGATCCTGGACAAATCTTTCTGATGCTCATTTTCTGCATCAATAAAATGAAAGTTATTATAGACTTTCAAAGGCTTTGTGAGAATAAACTGAGACATCTGTAAAAAACTTAGTGCCTGGCATGAGTGAGCCATGTATAAATTTCAACTAAATATAAACTGTTATTAAACTTCATGTACATAGACCCATATACACACACATTCATTCGTGTGCATACATACACATATTTCTGTAAACATAGATCTTTCCATATATACAAGCACATATATAACCACACATCCGTGGATGGTATTAACATTTACAACCATTCATATACATATGTATGTGTGTATATTTAAACATACACCAACTTACTCTCAAACGTACCTACAACATTAGACATATATATATATGCAGACATATATATATAATACATATGTATCACAAACGTATAAGCATATTGTGTGTGTGTGTATACATAGATATGTATGTATTACACATTTTACATAGTAAGCATTTATCTCTAATACTCAGACAAGTCAAGATAATTCATAGCTCTGAAAATAACTCTCTGGTCTGCTGATCTTATTATCTCATGTATGAAAAACTACTTCTTTTTCTTCTTTTGGGGAAACACACCTAGACTGTGGACATACTCTCCGTGATCTTTGTTAGCCTGTTGGTGTTGGAGGAGGTCATCACTTCATGCCAGGCGTGGAGGAAAGACACGGCTTCCCAGCCTGGGGAGAGGAACTGGGTCCTTCCCCAGCCTGGCGTGAAGAGCCAGTCTGCATTTGGAGCCCTACCAGCCAACCGTGAGATGGGCTGTTCTGGTACAGAGGCTCTGTCTTCCGTGCTGGCTCACAGAAGGCTGGGCTTGGTTAATACAAGGCATTTTTCTTCTCTCAATGATAGACTCTAAGGTGAGCTGCTGGAGAGCTGCAGTTTGTATTTCTGAGTGTGTGTGTGTGCAGTAGGTGTGCTGTGTGCAAGGCACCAGAGTCCTCTCAATCTAGCTGCAGAGTCCCAGAGTCCTTGGGAAATTGAATTTGTGTTCAGTGGCTCCGAGGCTAGAGCACAAGGCTATAATCAGCACTGCCTACTGTTGCCTGGGCATCTGGGGGCCTCCTGGCCCAGGCCCCTGTCCCATGGCTGTGAGTCTGTGTGGGGTCTGTGGGTTTGTATGGCTCACTTTGCGGAAGACACCAAAACACAAGGGACTGGAGCTGCTGGCAGAGCTCCGTGTAGAAAGACAGCAGGCCGCCTCTTTTACATGGACTCACTTCCATTTGTAAATTATGAAAGAGATGAAGAAGGAAGACTTTGACCCATCAAATTTATGGATTCAACAACTGTTGCCATTTCAGACTGCAGGGATCCCTGGAGATTATTTCTCCATGTATGCTTAGGTAGCTGAGAGGGAGAGACAAATGCTAAATATTCTGCTGTATCTATGAAATGTCAAATGCACTTTCTGGGATAATTGCATGAATATTGAATAGCCTCGCTGAAATTTACAACTTTGCAGCTGTGTGTTTGGAGATGCTTCTTGCCAGCAGCCTCCCTGTAGACAGGACAACAGCCTTGGCACAAAGAACCCAAATGGAACAGAATCCAGCCTGGCCCTGCCTAGCCTGTCATTGCCATGGCAGCTGATGACTTGGCCTGACTTCATAAATATTGACCATCCAAGGAGTCCATGTCAGGCCCAGTGGACATCCTTAGCATAAATGGGGGACTAAGTTGACATTAAATATCCCATGACAATTCTCAAAAAAAGCTATTTTGCAGCATTTTTCCCCATATCTGGTGGAATGGCGTATAGCATATCAGAAACCAGGACTATTCTATGAAGAAATGGATCATTCCTTTGCTGGTTTCTCCAAAATCTTGGCATCTTCTTAGACTGAGAATATTCTAGATTCCGACAGGCAAACAGCCTCAGCACTAACTGACGCAAAATCACTTGGACTTTCCTGGTAGCGGAACTAAAGTGCTATTAAAACCTGGGGGGTGTATAGTAGCCCCCTTTTTGGTGAAATTTCAGTTAAATCAATTTAATAGTCTCGTGAGGCTTTCTCAAGCCCTTTCTTTTTAACCACTGACAACCTTTCTATCACAGATATAAATGCTCTAATCTCAGAAGTGTCTCTTAAAGCCCTAGCTGGCTTTGCCAGTCTTTTCACAGGCCCCCCAGGATTATTTGACTAGCATCCTATTTGTCTCCCTGCCTTGGGTTCATCTTTCACATTTGCCCTTAGACTGACTTTTTCTTTAGATGTTGTAACTATACTGTACAGATGTATCACCCACTATTTCCCCCAAGCCCTGTGCTGTAGCTCCTCAGTGCCACTCACTGCTTCCTCAGCCCTCAGACTTCTCCCAAACCTCTTTGCCTTTGCTCATGCTGTTTCTGCTGCCCAGAGGCCCTTCTTCCTTTGCTCCACCCACCACATTCCTACTTACCTGTTAAAGTCTAGTTCAAGTACTAAAGCTACCTGATCTTCTCAGAAAATTTCGTCACCAAATATGAAATCCTCTCCTTCAGGCCCACCAAATATGGACAAAGCTCAAGAGTAGCACGGAAAGTTTAGTTATTATGCAAAGGTACCAGGGATTTTGGGTGAAGGGAATAGATGAGAGAGACAGTCCTAAGGGGGATGATTGAATGAGGTACTGAAAAGGAACTGACTGGCCCCAGAGGGGAGCTGAGGAGGAATCCAGTACTACTCATATTGTGATAGGTGAGCCAAGGGTCTGGAGGGGAAGGATGATATGAAACTGGGCCATGTAGCAGGAAAGACAGCTGCAATAGAGGGTATGAGCTATCTGAGAACACCAGAGGTGAATTAGAAGGAAAAGGGTTAGCAATACCAGCTAAATGGTCTACCGTTACAATTTTTAGTTCTAGGCAACTCAAAACTGGCCTTTGCTTATATTGGGCAATCTGTTCTAGCAGTCAGTTACAGGGATCACAGCCCCCAGCTGTGATTGTCACCTCTTTTGAGATAATTATAGGACTCCTCACTAGTTACATTCTTCCCTCTGATCCCACTGCACCTCATCCATGCTCAGAGGGCACCAGATAGATGTAGGGAAACTCTGCTAATCTCTGTGCTAAATCTCTGAGTGCCTGGCATACATCTACCTTTGATTAGGCTGTGTCATCACCCTATATCAGTCTTCATTTGCCTATCTATTAAAGAATGCCCCCCTGTGGTCGTCGAAGCTTCTCATCATAGAAGGCTTTGCCTACACCTCTCCTCTAGGTTTCAGGTAATGTTATGGATTTTCCCCCCTCTTGTCTACTGATGTTCAATTTGGAGGAGTTCCTCTTCTCGATACCAAGAAAGTAGAGAGCCAGTATTTAACTGAAAATGAAAACTTAGTTCTTTTAGCCATATGCTATATTTAAAAAATGGCTGAAGCCCTCAAGTTGTCAAATTAGGTCCCAGAAGGGGCTCTTGAGTACAGACATTTTGTCAAGGAGTGGGGTGAAGTTTACGCATCAGGCCTGCCTCTCCCATCTCTCTGGATAATGCCCCAGCAACCCTTAATGGGATGTAGGTTTTCAAATAATGGAAGAAGCCTGAACCAGGAGGGAATTACACAATATGGAAGGGGATGTATCAGGTTTCTTCCATTATTTTAATACCCACATTGCATGATGGTTATATATATGTATATATGTTTATAAATATAGATATGTATACATATATATATACAGTCATGTGTCACATAATGACAGGGATATATTCTGAGAAATGCATCCCTAGACAATTTCCTCATTGTGGGAACATCATAGAGTGTACTTACACAAATCCAAATGGTATAGCCTACTACACACCTAGGTTATATGGTGCAAATCTTATGGGTCCACCATCATATATGTGGTCCGTTGTTGACTGAAATGTCATTATGTGGTGCATGACTATACACACAGAGTGTATATATGTACATATAAACTACTCACATATATTACACACACACACATATAAATACACACACACACACGCACACACTTTTTGCTAAAATGGAGTACTTTGAGATAGACTTAAGCTATGACCCAGTCTGCTCCCATGATGGCAATGAGCAACATGAAATTAAAACAAACAAAAAAAGAAACAAAATAAACGAAACTTCCCAGTGACTGAAAGAAAGACTAGTCTTTATCTTCTCTGCATGACCAAAGACTCTGCAGGGCCTTGACCACCAAAAGGTGGGAAATGAGGACGACAGGCTTTTAGTGCCAGTGACATCTCTAGCCCCATTCTAGCACATACCACACATTGGACTGGAGATGCTGTTCCCACTTCTGTTTTCCTCAAGATGTCACATCCTCTTAAGATGGGAGTGTGACTTTCTCACCTTTTAATTCCTAATGCTAACCACAGAACCTGGTACATTGGCATCCAGTGCATTTTTTTTTTTTTGACTGAAAGAATATCCTTGGCTAATTGTCATAAATCTTCATGAAATTTGATCTTGCTAAAGTGTACATGCATAGAATGAACTGGGTCTTACTAATAAAATTTTAAAATAATTTCTTCTTCCATGAATTTTGAGGAAAGACAATGAAGGGCCAGTTTAGATCAGCAATGGAAAAATGGAGACATTATAGATTCTCTTAATGGGTTTTCAACTTGAAGGTCTAGCAATTAATTTTAATAGCCTTCTTCATTTATGAGATTCTGTTATATAATACAGACACATAGTGAATATAATATCATAATCATATATATAATCATATATACAATAATCATATATACATCATGATATCATTATATATATCATTATGTAATGAATGTAATATTTATATGTGTATAAAATCATGGCTCATTGTGTATATTGCTATCTGTGTACAGGCACGATATTACAGGAGATAGGCTTTTTAATGTTTCTCCAGCTGGTAGACGTCTGTGGGTGGAGACTTCCCATTTCTACATTGTGCAGAAAGTGTGCAAGCTGATACCGTTGGGTGATCGTGGGTGGGATTTTTCTTCTCTGCAAAATACATCTTCCACCTATCCCAAAGTGAAAATGTGTTTAACCTAGAAGGGAGTTTAAGCCAGTCTTGACTGACAGGTTCATGGAGTGAAATGTTTTCAAGTTCATGCAAGGTGAATGCTGTGTCTGTGTTCTGCCTTAAACTTCCCAAGGGGCAAAAACTTCACTGCTATCCCTTGAAATGCCTCGTCTCCTTTCCAGATCTCTTCATTTTCTCTTCTCTTTCTCTGTTCCTCTTCCTTGCAGCCCTTCCTGCCTGGCTATTCTGTCTCCCAGTGCCGTGAAACACACTCTCCCTTCTGCTTTGTGACAGTAACTCTTTCCAGTCTTCAGGTCCTCTTACAAGTTCCAGAGCCTCAGAGTTTATTCTCTACTCAGCTTCTGTTGGTGGCAAGGAGAGAATGGTCCCTTGTCTCAGTTCTGTTGACTCCCAATGAGCTCTGGATTTGAAAACTGGTGGTGGTTGGGGGACTTCCAACCTGGGCTGTGCCTGAAAATGTTAATTTTTATGAGAATAAATTGCATTCTGAAGACCATCTAGCCTAGTCTTTGTCCTTAATGCTTTAGAAATGATAACAGTGACCTTATGATGCTAAAGGCACAGTTCCTTCCTCCTTATTCTAGGCTTCATTTTAAAACCATCTAGCATTAATAGACAGTGAATGTACCATGCTCAACCTGTTTTTGTCAAATTATTCATAGGGGAAAGGTAACAGCTCTGATTTCCAAACCCAAACTCTCCCTAGTAATCTTTTTCTAGAGGAGTGGATGGAGGACCAAGCCTGTCTCTTTGTGAATAGACACTCATTAACCTTAAGGTTATTGGCTGGCCCTTATTGTGCATTTCAAGCAGACTGGTAGACAGATTGAAAGTCAAGATCACTTTCCCATGTGGTGGTAGATTCCTGTGCTACTGGTTCCGTGAGGATGCCATGAATCCAGATTGTGCTCTCAGAAATCTAAAGACTGTGAACAGTGAGCTGGGGCCAAAGAAAAGCAGAGAAATATCTGCATCCAGCAGCTGAGATTCATGTTGGGCATTCTGGAGAGTGATGGGCTTCCAGATGGCAGGCCAGCCTGCTGCACAGCCCATATCTCTAGTGCCCTGCACAATAAACTTCCTTGGCAAGAATTAATAAATGAATGAATGAATAAATTGATTAAAGCCCAGTGTCCTACACCCCTATCCCAGGGTGGTTGCTTTTAGAAAAATGTAGTGGTAACCAAGGGTAGTTAAAAACATTATGATCTTTTAACGAAAAATCTTTCTTGAATCTTGATTGAAATAATATGACTTAACCTATGAGCAGTCTGCTAAGGATCTCATTTCCAGAGACTGAATGTGTCCAGGAAAATCTGTGGGGAACAATTGACCACAAGATACCTTGGAACAGCGCTTCTCAAACTTTAATATACACTTGCATCATCTTGAGGGGCTTGTTAAAATGTACATTCTGATTCAGTGGGACTGTGAAGAGGCATGAGATTCTGCATTTTTAATAAGCTCTTAGGTGATGCTGATGCTGAAGCTGCTGGTTCCTGGACCACACTTTGAGTAACAAAGCTTTAGAGGCAACTTGCTGTAGGAGGGTTGGAGAGTGGGAGGAGGGCCATTTGCCTCCCTTCCTTGAGGATATTTGGTGATGTCTAGGGACTTTTTCATTGTCATAACTAGAAGGATGCTGCTATAATATAGTGGTAGAGGCCAGGGAAGCTGCCAAACATCCTACAAAGCACATGACAGTTCCCACACAAGGCATCATCTGGCCCAAGATGTCAATAGGAGAAATTCTGCTGTAGGAGAAAGAATACAGATTTGCAGTCTGGTTGACCTGAGGTTAATCCAGGACCATTCCACTTAACTGCTGTAACCCTTAAAATACTCTCTGAATCTCAGCTCTTTGGAGAACTACGTGCCAGGATCAGCAGAGTGCCTGGATGTGCAGCAAATGTTCAATAATACTTGATATCAGTCGAAAGAAGGTCAAAGAACTGTCTTCCCTGGAGACCTATAGAAAAGAAATTACCATTATTGAGTGCCTATTATTGTATATCTAGACAAATATTTTGGATATTTCAGAGATACTTCAGATTACACAGGCAGAGCCAGGGGCACAGACCGTCTCTTGACAGTCTCTTGAATCTGTAATAATCGATTTCTAAGAGAAAATGGTGCTTCATTCCCCATTGTTAGGCAGGTATTGACAGCAGCTGTTCTTACAGAGTAACATCACATATTATAATGGCCAGTTGATGAGAGAGTCGGGTACTATGTTTTTGGCCATCCCAATGGCAACAGTGTTTCCTCAGCTCAGGGACACCCAGCTTTGACTTGCAAAAGTGTGGGTGCAGCAGAGTCCCACTCCTGCTATTTCATGAGGGGGCTTGGTTTGCTCTCAGAGCAGGAGCAAAGCTCCCCCAGTAGGGAGGTCCCAGCAGTGGTGGTGGGGTGGGAGGAGGCTGAGGCTGACTGCTCTTGGCATTGGTGCATAGGCACTTCAAGAAACTCCTGAGCATTAATCTTTCCCACGTGTCTCAGAATGCTTTCCATGTGTTCTTTCCTGGCTATACCCACCCTGCAACTCCTCTATCCAACATTTAAACTGATGAGCACAAACGCGTAGAGCCCACATACACACTGCCTCATCTATGTCTCAACAGATGACTGCCTGTAAAAAGAAAAACAACCAGATGGCACAGCTGAAAAAACTGTCGGTGTTTTAGAGGGTCTATAAAGCTCTTTGTCTTCCCTACAGGAATGGGCAAGGACCTGGCAGGACACCAGGGTGGTCAAGAAGAACGTTGAACATCTGCTTGACATGTTGGTGGAGCTTTCGAGAATCATCTCCAGGCCGCTCCCTTGCCAAATGTGTTTGCATGATAGTCCTGGGAGCCAGAGGTTGCCTTTTCCTGGTTCCTCCACCTTTTACCGTGCAGTTCGCTAGCTTGTCTGCCTATAGAATTTCAAGGAGACAGTTACTCTGAAAGGTCCTTATATTTACCTGGATGGAGACAATTAGATCAGTTCATATAGTATGGTGGTACAGTAGAAAGATCAGGGATCTGGGACTGAATTTGCTATGTGGACTAACAGGACCAGCACACTGGCTCATGGTTAACATTTGTTACAGGTGAAAAGATACTAAGTCCAATTAGCAAAGGGAAGAGGCACATGAGGCAAAGTCTGAAGGAGACCGGCCTCAAGCTTCCAGAGTTCTCTCCCATTGGAATCACACATGCCACACTTAATTCCCTCAGCAACGTGTGTGAGGTGTTGCCAAAGAGGGAAGCTCATTAGAGACTCAGTGCAAGGAGTTTTATTGGGGGCTGATCACATTGGCAGCCTATGCCTGGAATCTACCAAAATTCCAGACTCCCAGAAGGAAAGAAGGTGTTCAGCATAAACCATATTGTTCACATAAACAGTTAAGGCACAGTGAGCCACTCTTATCAGATTACGGCGGGAACTCTTCTGAAATCTAAGTTCCCAGACAGCAGCCAGGGGCCTACCTTGCAAGCAGGACTTTGCAAGGATCACAGTTGAGACCTGAGATGTTAACTGTTTTCTGCACAGCCGTGGATCCTGTGCTGGTTCCTCTCCCTGTCCTCCCTGAAACAGCTGGCAGCTCAGTGGGAGTTCAGAGCTCCAGAGCTGTGACAAGGTGCCTCGGGGTCCCCATTCCTCCCACAAAGGCAGAGACAGCTGGTTCTCAGCCGTGCAGCCTAGAGCCTTTGAAGACGCGGGTCCTGTGGGAGACACCACGACTCCTGGGGATAACAGGTTATGCCAAAACAAAGACAATCTCCTCTCAAAACCTCCTCTGTCTGTAAGATCAGCTGCTCCATTTTCTTCTTCTTTGAATTAGGAACACTCAGGGTTTTATTCTTGTAAGTCAAAGGATCTTTTTGAAGGACAGCATGTAAGATTTTTTTTTTCCTTTTTGGCTTGAAAGCTTGCAGGAGTCTTTCTTTATCTTTGAAATTGAAAGCTTTTCCCTCCTCCCCCTAGGATGCGCCTTGGCATATTTTCTTATTAACTCTGTCTGCATGTGATGATCTCTCTCAATTTCTGATCTTGGATCTTTTTTAACATTTTCTTTTCAGTTTTGCAAAGTTTTCTTCTATTAGATCTGTAATTATTGATGAACATTTTTGGGAATACTGCCCATTGGGGGTGCTGAATCTCCATGTTCTGTCTTGTCATTCATTTTCTAACCCATTCATTTATTTAGTTGGGAATTTGTTTATTCATTCAATAAACAGTCCCAAACATCCAGACCCACTAGAGGCACTACTAGATGCTGGAGATTCAAAGATAACTACCTTAGTTCAGGCTGCTATAACAAATTACCACAGACTGGGTGGCTTAAACAACAAACATTATTTCTCACAGTTCTGGAGGCTGGTACATCCAAGATCAAGGAACCAGCAGATCGCCTGTCTGGTGAGGGCCCATGTCTTGGTTTATAGATGGCCATCTTCTCCTTGTAAACTTACATAGTGGAGAGCAGAGCTAGCTAGCTCTCTGGTCTTTTCTTATAAGGGCACTAATCCCATTAATGAGGGCTCCACCCTCATGACCTAGTCACATCCCAAAGGCCTCACTTCCCAAATACCATCACATTTGGATTAGAGTTTCAACATACAAATTTTGGTGGGACACAAACATTCAGTCCATTACAATAACTAAAGTGTATTGTTGGCATTTAGGATCTCAATAGTGAAAACACATGTACACAGATCTCCAGAGCAAGTAGAGTTTTACTGGAGGCCTTCCCAGCATGCCAGGGAACACAAAGAAGGGGACTTTAGAGTGATGAGGGGGTTGTCTGTGGACTATTTTTCTTAAGTTTAACTTCTCTGTCAACATTTGGTTCTCTGTGGAGCCACGTTCTGCTTATTCCAATCTCATTCTTATTTGATTGGTTACGGTGCCTGTGCATTCACATTTTGTTTGTAGGTGCCAGGATTTTGTACTTTGTGTGATGTGCTGATCTTCATTCTTCTCTAGTTGTCTTAAGGAGCTGCTTTAAAGCTTATTCCCAGCCTGCACTGGTCTGGTCCTAAAACAGAAGTCAATGGGAGAGGCCACTTTTTTCTTTTCCTCCTGGATCTTGGGGCTGACAATGACCTTACCCTGATCCAGAAGAAGAAAGTAGAACAAGTAGAGGCTTGAGTCCTTTCACCCATCTGTTTAGAATGACCAGAAGCATAGAGTACTGGTTGGCACTGGGGTTGGGGAGATAGGCGTGGAAATCTCCAGGAGAAAGCCACAGAAATGTCATCACTGTCTGGCTGTACTAGGGAACTCTACCCAGACCACAGCTGGATGAGAGATGGGAGCTGCTCTTGACGCCTGCCCCAGGGTCCAGGTACTTTTAGATGATCTCTTAGAACCTCGGTGGTAGCACAGATCGGGTTCACCCGGAAGCAGATCCCAACAACCAATGAGGGCGCATAGTTGAATACAAAGACAGCTCTCCAGTGCTGTGGGAGTGGCATGGCTGAAAGGAAAAATGTTCTGTGCCTTCCACTCCTGCGAGCCCTTGTTATTCCCTGTAATTATTGCTGCTACCGCTGTTACTGTTGAAAACTCCTTGAATTAGATGATTTAATAGTAATAATGATGAGCATTAGGGGGAACAGATTCCTTGTTATTCATCTTATTCTATCATCTCTTCGGAATTCTTTTCACTGGTTTATCTTCAAATAGAGATAATTGAAAATTAATTTTTGTCATAAAAAATAAAAACCCTCTTAATATAATTGGAGCCACCAGAGAGGGCCTTTCTCATTGAAATATCAATGCCTTTCCATCACTGCTTTCCAATGGTGTCTTCGGGGTTATTTCAGGATATCTAGGTAGAGCGAGAGATGGACTGCTGTATGTGGAGTACTTACCACATATTAGGTGCTGGGATCAAGTCTCTATCTGTCTTATTTCATTTGGTCCACAAAGAAAAAACCCTACAAATAAAATAATAATATCCCCATCTGGCAGATGACAAAACTGAGGTAGAGGTGAGGTTGGGAGATCTATGTCTGAACGAGGGTTAGGAGTTTCATTGGTTTCTGGTACACTGTACTTGGAAACATTCTTATCTCTCAAAGGTCAGCTTACCTCTAACCTGCACAGGTGGCAGAATGTCCTTCTCAGAGCTTCTTTCCACTTTGATTCACCTGGTTTTGGGTCAAGGTCCTTCTTCTTTAGGGCTTGATGAGTCATTTAGGAACAGGTGAGTAAGAGTCTTTAACGTCCTCCACCCTCCAAAACCAAAGCTCCTTCCTTGGCTATTCCATCCTCATCCCGGTACTGGCCTGTAGGCAGCCTGAGTTTATGATGTACCTCTTTGTCATTAAGGCCTCGCCATGAGTTGCCATTTTTAATTAACTTTCATTTCGATTACTTAGCTGGAACTGTTTTTTACTAGATCACTTTCAGATGCATTACTAGTGTATTTCTTTTCCTAAAAAGATCTTTAACCTAGGCATCCCACTGCTTGCGCAGGTCGTGGAGGCTGGACTGTGTGTCCACGCTCTGGGGAGACCAGCTTTAGGAAGCAGGAGACTCAGTACGTGCTTGTGCCTCTTGGATTACACAGATGTTATGTAAATGGCGAGTTACTTATTTATTTCAAGGGTGACTAAAGTATTTTTCATCATATTAGAAAAAAAAGTAAAGCAAGAAAAGCAGATTGAAAAAAGAAATCCACAGCAAGGTTCTGGGGTGCTTGGAGATGTTGATCATGCTCTCCTGTTGAGTTGGACGCAGGATAGAGGCTCCACTGGGGGAGCTCTGATTCCCCTTGGGTAGGACACACTTGAAGCTCTATCCGAAGCTGCTTCTTTCCCCAGTAATAGTACTGCCTGTGGCCTAACACGGGAAATCTTACTGTATACACGGTTGTGAGATCTGTCAATTCACAACATTGATAGGCAATTTTGGGGAAGGAAACCTTTCTGCTGAAGCCAGCTCTGAATATTGCACCCACAGTCCTTCATCCATGTGTTTGTATGTGGACTCTCTTGGCCACAGCGTACTCTGTGGATGAGAGTATTTTTGTCGCAAATTGTCATGATCATAGAAAACATTGATGATATACCAAAACAAAATCCATACCTGCCGTTTTCTGGTTTATTTGTCATTTCATTTTCCTTTTCTTTTTTCATTTAATGCTGTACTTATCCCTGTTTGTCTGCCTGGTAGAGTTGAGTCAAGATGAGATGGCACTAGATGGAAAGCATCTTCAGAGTACTAGCAAAACCTTAATCACACATTTTAGTCATTCGTTCATCCAACAATTCATAAACAGGGACCACCTGTTTGCACCAGAAGCCATGGTATAGCATTAGTTCTTCATCTTTTTATTTATTTATTTTTTTATGTCAGGATTCATTTTAGCTCCTGATATCAGCAATAAGCAGCATCCTACTTTTCAAGGTGTTTATGATTACCTTGACACTAATATATGGGCTCCAAATTAAGAAACTATAGGCTAGATAAACTCTAATATCTCTTCCAGTTCTTGGTTTCCATGATTCCTTTTTAGTTTTAATTACACAGATATAAATAATGAGATTTCTAAGCAGGGAGTTTTAAAAAAGCACTCTTCTCTCCATCCCCACCAACATGTTCAACTCTGAAAATCCAACCTCTCTTCAATTTGACTCTATTTCTAAAGTGGCCAGCTTCGATACATGAAATTTAAAATGTGAATTTAATAATGTAAGGCACCAACTAGCCAAGGTCTCTGGTGGGAAAGGCCGCAGGGGAGCAAGAATCACACCTGGGCAAAGTGGTGTGGAGGTGGGGGCCACTCTGCTGAAAGTCTCCTCGTGTTCACAGTCCCTTTCACTCAGAGCCAAGTGCCCCTCCTTAGGTTTGGAGGTGTCCAAAAGCAGTGAAACCCTAATTAAGGAGCTGCTGCCTTTTGCAAGGAGAGCCACACAGGCCTAGTCTGCTGCCATTTCAGACCTAATTCAGGCCATTCATCTGGAGGGGAGCACGTCGTGGGTGTTTTAATTTCCAGTCAAAATATTCCCTGATGGGACCATCTTCTCCCCTCCCACTTGAGTTCATTGAGATGAACCTTCCAATTCCAAGTACTGGAGGCCTGTGGAGGTGCACGGGGGCTGGTGGGTTGGGTGGGCTGAACATCCAGGGCCTCTTTATTGAGGAACCAATATGCACGTTCGCTTCAAGGAACAAGGCTGAGGGAAAACGAACAGAAGAGAAAATTTCCCCTTCAAACCAATTGATTCTTCAACAACAACAGGAAAATTGGAGCTGAAATGTCGATGAAACTCCAGCTTATGAAAGCTGCAGTGAGGGCTCTGGAGAAGACAGGAGCCACCTGCTAATGAGAAGAGTTTTAAAACCATTGAAAGCCTGAGTTTTTATTATTAAAAAAAACACACACACATACGACACCCCTCGAATGACAATTTCCAAAACTGGAGGGGAAGATAGAAATGGTTGAGACTTTTTAAAGACAGAATCTCTTGCTGAGACAAACTGTCAAATTTTTCATTATATCCATTTCAAGGCAGGCATTTATTACCTTTCCAGTGACTATATATCTCCTGTAATGTTCTTACTGTGGTTTGCCTCTTAATTATCCGCAGAATTTGCATTTAAACTGAGTTAAAGTGTGCCATCTACTCTTTGGCTTCCCACAGTTGTTTCCATGGCAACCAAAGGGGTCTCCTGGTGGCTGGCTGGATGGAATGTCTGCTTCACCTGGCCTGCAAGCATCTCTCCCTCACTGTTGATCCATCCTCTTCACTTCACTGAGGAAAGTGAATGGAAAGCATCAAAGGATCCACTGACCCCTGTTGGATTTTTCTGGAAACTACTATCAACAGCAAGATTTTCACAGGGTTGATTTCTGCCCATGTAGTCCGCTCGGATTGCTCACCTCAGCTCCAGACACATGAACTGATCAGGCCTCATGTCCATCTCCCTCCCTTGACCCAGAGACCTTAGCACAGGTCCCAAGCCCAGGCTCCTCCTTGCCTGGAGAGCCCGAGTGGACCTTCTTCTTGATGGGGAAGCAGCATTATCCTCCATAAGCATTATCGTTAAAGATAGTCATGGCAGGAGGTCACTACAGCACAATGCAAATGGCACTGAACTAGTTGTCAGGAGCACCAGAGTCCAGGCCTGGCTCTACAGCCTCATTCACCCCTCCAAAGCTAAGCAAAAGTGAAAGGAAGGTGGGTTTGTACTGAGTGATTTTTCCTTGATCGCTTAGCCCCTGAAAGCACATGTTTAAGGTTACTTTTTTCTCAACGACAAATGAATTAAAAAGAAACAAACAAGGTGCAGCCTAACAATTTTGGAAAAAAATCTGTGGTGTGGCCCTGCACATACCACAAAGGAAGGAACACGGACCTCTGACTCATGCCGTGGTTGGTCTGGGACTCGTGGAGCAAGGAGATGAGAAGCGAACCACACAACTCTCTGAGTGATTCTGCCCTCAGCTCTCTGAAAAAGCTGAGCAGAGATTGTGCTCACACCTCCAAGGATCAGAGCCCAGACCCTTGATAGTCCCCCTCAATCCTCTCTGTTTATGAGTCCCTGGGGTTGGGCTGAGAAAAGGCACACATGTAAGTCTGCACGTGATGTGTTATGTACCATCTCATAATGGAAGAAGCAACTGAAGTTGGGGTTGGTGGGAAAGAGACTCCCAAATCACATGGACAATAGTAAGTGGCCAAAGACCGGGGTTCTAACTAGTTCTAGTTGATTATCCTGAGAGTCAACTTTCCAATGTGACTAAACTTCAGAAGGTAATAGTGTGCAGGATGTCAGTCATTTCATCTCAATATTTATTGAAGTCCTTCAAAAAATCTCCTTCGTTGGATCAGAACACTTAACCTGGTTTGTCCTCAGAACTGGCCATAACTGAATCTGTAATTATGTTGCTTGCTACTGTATAGTTGTCTTCTCCTCTCACTGGATGCTCTGGTAAACGTATTTAAAGTATCTCCATTTCAAACCCATCAGTGATTTGGACTGAATGTCTGTGGCACATGGGGGTTGTTGCGGATCTCCTCAGCATAATTCCCTGGTGGTCTCCGGGCTGAATTCCTGACAGCAAATGAGCTCCCTGTCCTTGTCTCAGCCTATTTTCACTGGGTCCCAGAGTGGACCACAGAATGTTGTGTATTTGTGTGATGTGTGCCTGCTAAGGTGGAAATTATGAAGACAAAACTTTCATTAACTGAGATTTAGAAAAAGGCCTGTCTGCAAAGCACTTCAGCAGATGGCTGGGCAGGGGAAAGTCTGGGGACCCCTAGGGTGTGATAGGCATAGAGTCTGCAGGTCCTCTTAGGAATTAAGCAACCATGAACCTGTATATGCCACTCTCAGTTCCTCTCTCTTCATGTAACTACTTGAATATAAAGTTTTCACTGGGGTTTTCTGCTCCCAGAACTTTAGGCTTCAGTGTTCTTATCCCCGACCTTAATGACTTCCATTTTGGTTTCTGCTCTAAGGGGATTCAAAACAAATATAACTTTACTGAAGACTGGAAGACACAGACAGAGGCTAATGTCTTACAGTTTGTTTATTTTTTTCTCACAAAGTCACTTACCACTCTAGCCTTTTTGGTGCATAGCCTGAGTCCTAGGATGTAAGTGAACTTGTATGGTTCACATCTGCATGATATGAGTGGGCAACTTCCCATCCAGTAATGGAAGGGTTCCCATGATCTTCCGGTGATATAGTCAATGCTATATTAAGGGTTATTGCTTTCAATAGCCCACTGCTGATTCTAATTATTCTACTCATTGTTTCTCTTTCTGTTGTAATTAAGAAAAATCCAACCTAAAATATGCAAAAAAAAAAAAAAAAAAGATGGGAATCAATTCATTGGTTCCTGTAGCTGAAAATACCAGAGAAGAGTTGACTTAAAATGGCTGGATCCATGGGCTTACATGAGGTCGTTTGGAACAAATGTCCTTTCTCTTCCAGCTCTGTTTCCCTTTGTACTACCTCCACATTCAGGTCGGCACTATATTTGAAGTGACAAGATGGTAGTCACAGCTCCAAGCTTATAGAGTATCTTTCTCCAGGAAACAACAGAAAGAAGAAGGGGAAGTTCTCTTTCTCACTGAAAGTTTTAGATATCCTACTCATTGGATCAAGTCAGGTTATATGTCCATACTTGGTCAAATCATCGTAGTCAAGGAGATGAAGAGCAGCAATTGGTTTAGGCTTGGTCCCTCTGACTATCTCTGGAGGTAGGCTGGGAACCATCCCACCTAAACTACACAGAACAGAAAAATCTGGATGCTACAACAAGACATACAACTACTCTAATTTTATTTCTAATTTCACCATTGTGAAGAAAGAGTTATTTCCCTTATGCTGATGAGGCAACTGATGTGAAGTGTAGTAATATTACAATACTCTTCAGCTAACAGATCGTGATTTGAACCCATCTTTCTGACACCATAGTCCATGTTCCTGATACTAAATTCTCATGCTTAGTTTTCTCATAGCTACATTGTCGTGATTAGATTCAGAAAACTCTGAGGTTTGGTTCCTCAACATATGCTAACTTTAATATTTTGAATCTTGCATAGTGATAATGATGGTTTCTTTATTTGGCATTATAGTACACATTTCTAAATATGTTCCCATCAATTATTTTCTCACTTGCTGGTGATTTAAGCAAGTATTTGTGTCCCCATTTCTTTGACACTAAGAGAGATGTAGACAATTTCCATGGTCACCCACTTAATGACAGGGAGAGACAGGATTAGAAACTGGGCCTCCATTCTTTTGTTTCAGAGTCCTTTCAACCTCCTCCAATCCTTTGTTTTCATGATTTCTTTTCTTTTGCCAAGCACAGATCCCCTGAGAAGCAGGGTGAAACCCTGAGTATCCACATAGCAGAATGCTTTATTGGTCCTGATGGAAAAAGCCAAATGAAATGGTCTAGAAGTAAGTAGATGAATACCTATAAAGGTTTGAAAACCACTGTATACCTGAGAAACCATATTTGCTACCATAGTAAGAACTCCAGGTCCCACCGGACATCTCTGTTGGTTCTACTTTGTTTTTGCTTTGCTGTAGGATTTTTACAAAACTATGAGTAAGAGGAGCTCTTAGCTTCCCCCTTGTTCATGGGACATCTCTCTTTTTGCAGCTCCCACATTGGTCCACAATTTAGGGGGAGGACATGCCAATCTGAGTGGTCCAACCCTGAAGCAGGGACTGACTATGCTTACTAGTGAGCAGGGTCACTGATGCCCGGGAGGAGAGCAGTGTGGAAGTCTGCCCTGACCGTACACAATGAGGAGGCACACTGTCTGCAGGGAATTGAAAAACACACTAAAATTGACTGCAAGTTAGTCTGCTTTTTATTACCACTATGCTCCTGCAATTCTAAAATCAAAGTCACTGACAAAATCCATCTCCCCATAGAGATATCTGCTCCCACTACCACCCCCTTTTACATACCACTGCAGAGGGTCGAAACAAGTGTAGAGGCTGAGGGGTGGGATAGAAATTTCCAATGCTTAGCACTGACTTAAGCTAAAACAGGTTCTCCTCCCACCTGCCGACCCCTCCCCCAGCTTGCCAGCAGATGTTCTGAGGACACACTCAGCAGGAAGATTTCTACCGATCTATAATTGAAAACTGTCCGAGCTCCCTTTGGGGTTTTTGCCTCCCCCAAGCAACTTCCAGCCAGAAAAAGCTCAGCAGTGGGATCCCCAGGGGCAGCATGTGACCCAGACTGTAAATGCAGTTATTGCCATATTCTAGCATTGGAAAGGGAGAAAGAGAGTGTGACAGACAGGGAGAATAAGAGAGAGATTCTGAGCTGGTAGGAGAATGCATGTGGGGTTGAAGCGTGAGAGAGAGAGCGGGTGAGGGTGGATGGGTGGCTACATCACTGGGGACCAGAGAGAGAGAGATAAAGAGAGAGAGGGAGAGAAAGAGAGGGTCATGGAGGGTGTGAGCCCTTGCTGTCCAACTATCACCTCCTGATAAACTGCCCCTTCATCTTTCTACCCTGTGCCTTTCTCAGCAATCAATTGTCACTTGGGTCAGTACTTTCGTTTCCTAATCCTACTCAGTTTTAGAGAAGTGCCAACTTGCTTAGAAAAGAAAGCAGGGGCTGTGTTGAAGTCTCAGAGAAACCATCTGTGGCCCTTTCCTGGGGTCCATCTGTCCTCTGCAAACCTTTATTCCTTATGAAATAACTTTAGCATCATGTCCTGTGACAATGGCCTCCCCTCTTCCTCCGTATGCCCAAAGGCATGGGGACAGCATCCTCAAAAAGACCCAGAGATTGTGTCTGCACCCTGAGCTCTTTCGTCAGAGGGCAGGGAAACTTGCAAGACCTTTCACCTCATCTCTTGGCAGATAAGGGCTGGGCACTAGGTGAAGAGAGGAGATATAGGGACAGGCATCTAGATGGAGGTTCTATGAGGCTTGCGATCTGAAGCTTCTCTGCTTCTTTCTCTGACATTGGGATGTCCTTGTCCTGAGTTTTGGGGGTCATCTCTGCAGTCATCTTTAGTGAAACATTTGCTGTGCCTCTTTGATCTCTAGGCCAGAGTGTTTTTTCTGAAACATTCACCTGTGTCAAAGATCACTTCTGTCGGGTCCCTGTCCCAGGGTTAGATCTGAGAGAAATCCCTGGGTATTTCTGTGATCCCAAATAGGGACATTTTCTCTGCAACATCTGTCCATGCCTCTAAGGCTGTGTATATGGAACATCTCTGCAGAAAATTCTATCTTTGCTTCTATGACCTCCTGTGTGGGAGTGGGTCTGTGAAGCATCTGCCTATGGCTCTGCGGTCCCTGCAACTGTGATTCCTGGACAGGGATCTCCTGAGAAATGCCTTTCCTTGCCTCTGTGTCTGTGGTGGATTTCTTCTATGGAACACCTGCATATGCCAGGCATCTTTTAGAGTTTGTCAGGAATTATGGTCTCCTGTAGCAAGGCGATGGGCACTGCCTGTCACTAGAGCTGTCATTTCAGCCTGGAAGGGCCCCTGGGCAAACCCTGTGGAGAGCAGAGGCTCAGCCACACCAGTCACGGGATCAGCAGCATCTGAGGGGAAAGCAGTAAACATAATCCACTCTGGTGCAGCAACAAGGGGCTGCATTGGTAGGAGAGGATTTAAAAGCAACACTGAACCTCTCTAAATTTCAACCTACTTTATATTTGTATTAGTTTGCTCAGGCTGTCATAACAAAGTTCCACAAATTGGGTGGTTTAAACAACAGAAATTTATTTTCTCACAGCTCTGGAGGCTAGAAGTCCAAGATCAAGGTTTGAGCAGTTTTGGTTTCTTCTGAGGCCCCTCTCCTTGCCTTGTAGATGGTGTCTTCTTGCTGTGTCCTCACATGGTCTTTCCTCTCTGTGCATGCATCCCTGGTGTCTCCTTTGTGTGTTCAGATTTCCTCTTCTTATAAGGACACCACTCAGATTGGATTAGGGCCCCACTCTAAAGGCTTCATTCTAACTTAATTACTTCTTTAAAGATCCTGTCTCCAAATACAGTCACATTTGGAGGTACTGGGGTCTCAACATAGGGCTTCAGCATAGGGATTCTGAAAGGACACAATTCAGCCTATTACAGTATTATTCTCATGCTCCAGCAGTTCTAAAAAATTTCAGTAGTAACATTTTCTCCCCCCCCATCTTGTTGTGATTTGAGTTCTAAGCGATTGCTCTAGTTATTGTTGAATTTTTATTATTTAAACTTTAATAAACATTATATTTAACATTGAAATTAATTTAGAGATACACCACTTATACATTGACTCAGCTGCACGTGGTCATTTAAAGAGTAAGTCCTTAATGGGGCCGCCCGGTGGCGCAGCGGTTTAGTCCGCACTTGGCAGCCCGGGGTTCGCGGGTTCGGATCCTGGGCGCCCGCCGACGCACTGTCTGTCAGCCACGCCGTGGCGGCGTCCCATATAAAGTGGAGGAAGATGGGCACGGATGTTAGCCCAGGGCCAGTCTTCCTCAGCAAAAAGGGGAGGATTGGCAACAGATGTTAGCTCAGGGCTGGTCTTCCCCACAAAAAACAAACAAACAAACAAACAAACAAAAAAGAGTAAGTCCTTAAAAGTTCGCACCCATTTGAGCTGGTATCTGGTAGACTTCACGTCTCCAACGCCTGTGCTGACTCCATACACATGTTTTTTTTTTTTTTTTTATGAGGAAGACCAGCCCTGAGCTAACATCCGTTGCTAATCCTCCTCTTTTTGCTGAGGAAGACTGGCCCTGGGCTAACATCCGTGCCCATCTTCCTCTACTTTATATGGGACGCCGTCACAGCGTGGCTGACAAGCGGTGCGTCGGCAGGTGCCCGCGATCTGAATCCACGAACCCCGGGCTGCCAAGTGCGGACTAAACCGCTGCGCCACTTGGCCGGCCCCCATACACGTGTTTTTAAGTGATTGATTAGAAAGGAATGGTAATTTTAAGATGAACAATTAGAATTCGAGTTACTTCAGTTGAAATTTGTTTAAATTTTAAAACAGTTAAATGATTACTTTATTCTTATGTCCAGAAATTCATAATTAATTGAAATTCAATACAAGATTTTCTATATTTTTAATTTCTGGCCATTATTATTATCATGATTAATACTGAAAATAACTCTGTCATATAAACGATGGAAATGTTAAAAAAAGGTCAGTGCATGATGATCTTTAGCTCCAAGGAAGCAGATGACATTGGGGATTTAGAGGGAAAAGGTGAGGGGGAGCACACAGGTGGGTTCAGTTTAAAATGCAGGCAGCCAACGAAATAACTAGAGTCTAGGCAGGAAACCTGGGGTTCAGTTCTTGGATAGTACACTTCATGTGCACACACACAATTGAACACATGCGCACATGCATGCACATGCATGCACGGTGATGGATGGAATCTTAGCACCAGGACCAAGATAGAAGTCCACTTCCATGAGGCCGGGCACAGGGTCTTGTAGGACTCAGTAAAGGGGCTCGATTCCCCACACAGAATCACAGCAATGAAGCAGATGATCTCTCGCTCCAGGGAATGCAGAGCCCGAGGACCCACATGGAGACTCAGGGCCAGCCTCTGGGTTACAGTGAGGACAAGTAGGGACTGTCAACTTCCTTTTGCTCCTTAACGTAGCCAAATACTTCTTAGCCTGCTGCCAGCTGCAAAATGCCCTGCCAGACATGGGTCACATTAACAATGGAACAGGTCTCTGCCCTCAGGGAACTCAGAATGCTGGAGGGGTCAAGAATGTAAACAAACACAATTGACCTGGTGCCAAATTTCCCTCTTCTGGCCAAGAGAAAGAGGGGGGATGTGTGTGGTTTAGACAGAGAGCTTCTCTCGCCCAGTGTTCTCCAAACTCAGGAGGTAAATGTTGGTGGGCATCAAGTGCAAACAAGCCCTCAGACCTGATGGGCCAAAGCTCATGTCGGGAGTGGGTACTCAAGATATTGGAAAGACAGAGGTGAGCTAGGGAGCGGAGCTCCAGGAAGATGCCGGAGGAGCTGGGCACTGCCGCACCATCTTGTTCGGTACTAGGAGGGTGTGCTGGTTTTTGATGCATTGGTGGCTGATTCATGCGCAAGTGCTAGTGCATCTGCAAGAAGGCCAGCTGCCTCCACTGGTCCAGGACAAAGTCACTTACCTTAGTTGGGCATACCAAAAGGACAGAGAGGACACTGAAGAGAGCACCCAGGAAGCTTACCAGGGGGGTGGTTCTTGAGATAAGCCCTAAGGATAAAAAACATTTTAATTTGGTCAAGAGCAGGGAGAAGTTATGTATATTACAGGAAGAAGCATTCAAAAAGTAAGATGGTCACATGAGGCAACCTGAGCTAGCTTGCAGAGAACTTCAAACATTCCTGGTGTAATTAACGTGGGGGTAAGTGCCCACAGATCAAACTGGAAATGTAAAGCTGGGGCGGGCCAGGCGCTCCAGGGCATTCCATGCTTCCCGCTGGGAGAGAATGAGTCCAGGCATCAGTG
This sequence comes from Tapirus indicus, assembly GCA_031878705.1. Classification (NCBI taxonomy): domain Eukaryota; kingdom Metazoa; phylum Chordata; class Mammalia; order Perissodactyla; family Tapiridae; genus Tapirus; species Tapirus indicus. The sequence goes on from CM062921.1 coordinate 83,473,148, forward strand.
TTGGAACTCTGTGTTCTAGGTCAGTCCTCAGGGAGGGTGACTCAGTGCCCTGCCACCTGACTTCCCCAGGAATTGGGGCAGGACAACTCCTGCAGGTGGAGAGATGAGAGGCTCAGCGGGAGAAAGCAAGGCAGGACTGGCAGGCTTCTGTAATCGCCTCCCCTCCTCGGTGGGGTGTATCCAGCTTGTTAAAATGCAGGTTGAATTAAGCTCAAGGCGTTATCTCCTTTCTGTCCTCTGATCCTGGGTTAACTTTCTTCAATTACTGCAAGAGATAAGAAAAAGCCCAAATGAGAGAGAGGCAGGAGGAGGCCAGCACCTTTTCACTCTACTGAGATGAAAATGGGATGGGGGGAGAAGTCTGGCCTCAGGGAAGTGGATTCACTCCTGAGCAAATTAAAATCAGCAAACTGGCCAAACTCCAGGATGTGCTCGTTATGTCAGCTTGAGACAGGAATTTGCAGGACCCAGGGCGTTTACCAGCGACCTCCAGAGATGGGCTAGGTACCTCCTGCCTATTGAAAACTTTCACTTAAAATTGGTGTCTTTAAAAAATAACATTTTTTCTTATTATTCAGGAAATATATGCATTGTAGAATCTTTGGAGAAATAGAAAAAAAAAAATGTAAACCACCCGTAATACCTCATTTGGCAATAACCAATGTTAAGATTTTGGTTTTCGTCTTTCCAATCTTTTTACACACACACACACACACACATATTCACTCAAACACGTACACACTTATTCCACACACACTTACGCTGTACTTTTGTTTTACCAATACAATGAGATGATACTGTTTAGAAACCTGATTGTTAGCATTGATTAATAATCATCAATAGAGCACACATTATGCCTCACCTTTGTGAAGGCCCCCTCCGAGGCCTGGGCAGGCAGTGGCGATCAACAGTTCCCACGCCTTCCTGGAGCTGATGGTACACAGAGGTTTACAGCATGCAGTAAACCCCAAATTACAACTCACAGTCAAGTATTAGGGTGGGAACCAGGTGCTGGAACAGAGCCTAACGGGACTGAAGCGGGGCTTCTAGAGCCAGGCCACGTGACGCCTGAGACCTGTTTGAAAATGGGACAGCCAGGACAAGAGCGCCCCAGGTAGAGGGAGCAGCAACCCCATCCCTGAAGGCCTGGGCATGCGAAGGAACTCCAGAGGTGTGAGGGACCCGAGGGAGGGCAGGAGGAATTAGGAAGTCAGAGACAAAAGCCCTAGAAGAAAGCCAGGGCCTTGTGAGCCACAGGAGTATTTTAATGTAAACAAAGCTGAAATTCACCAATGGGTTTTAAGCAAGAGAGTTTGTTACATAATCTGATAAACTGTTTTAAAACATCGCTTTGACCTCTGTGTGGAGAACATAGCATAAGCGGACACATCAGAAGCAGAGAGACTAATTAGGAGACTACTGGAGAAGTCCAGGCAATATGCAATGGTGGCTTGGCCTGAGTCGGTAGCATGAGAGAGGGAGAAAAGTACGTGCCTCTGAGATATACTTTGGAAGTAGACCAACTGTCTATGCTAATAGCTTGGATGTGAATGTTCAGTTATATCTTCAAAGTTTCTAAAAAGGTGTGATATTTACTAATATGGACCAGGTTGAGGAAAGACTAACTTTTCGTTACTTTCTTTTGGGAGGACATGGGAATGGGAAATCGAGAGATCCATTTTGGGCGTTTGTTATTTGAGATACTGTGAAACATCTAAGTGGAAGTTTAAAGTAGGAAATTAGATCTGTCCATCTGAACTTCAGAGGAGAGGAGAGGAGATACAAAGGTGGGACATTTGCCTTGGCACTAGTCTCAGCACTAGAGTTGGAGAACAGGGTATATATAAGATCAGCGGAGACACTGGGAGGGGTTCTACATTGGCAAGAGAAGAAAAAGTCAATGAAAAAGACAGAAAAAGGAGAGGCCAGTGGGGTCAGGGGTGCAGGCAGTATGAGAACATGGTTTTATAGAGGTAGAAGGAGGAGAGTGTCTTACCTTTCACGTGACTAAATATTCTAAACTTTAAATTTTAAAGTCTGCATAATATTTTATTGAATGGATGTACCATAATTATTGAAATTCTTGCCACTCTCCCTACCCATATGTGCGCACTTGGTTAGACTGTTTACAATTTTTTTGCTCTGATAAATAAGGGTGAGAAAAACTTCATGGCAGTAAATCTTTGGGCATGTACATGATTAATTTTAGAGGTGGCTTTTTAGAAGCAAGATTATAGAGTAAAAGTTAATATTAATAAAGACTTTAATACCTAATGTGTGTCTTTTCGATACTGTTTTTAAAGATATTGGGGAAATTAAGTGGCACAATTTCCATTGTTAACATGCTCATAACAAAGCCAATCCAAAAAGAACAAGAAAGCATTTATTAAATACCTATTGTGTCCTGGATGTTGTGAGATAGATTTTAGAACTCCTACCTTCCAGCTACCGCACTGAGATGCAGAGATCTCCCCAACTCCCAAAATACCTGTTTAGTTATAAAGCTGTCAAGATTTGAACCAATGTCTGTCTGTCCACACGTTATTTATTTAGCTAAACTGAATTTGTGTAATAATTTATTTCACTTGTTTTTCCTTTATCCATTCCAAACTCTCTACATTGTTCCTTTGCATGGTGGATACACTCACACGTCAGTATCTTCTTTTCAATGTTGGACAGCTCCTTTTTACTGTCCTTACCCACTTTCATCAATGACTGTGATTCTCATCAACTCCTCCATATGGGCTCATCTCAATTATGAGTCCACTTTCTGCAGAGTGTAATATTGCGTTCTTCTTAAACCAACATCACTAGACAAGGAGATCCTGAGCGCCCCCAAACCACATCTATTTAATCTCTGTAAGGTGTCATTAATAGTAGGAATGAATAAATGTTCTTGAAACCAATCAATACGCATGTTGTAGATTAACAAATATAATAGCTATCATATCACAATAACAATCATTTCTCCAATGTGCCGTGCTCTATGCTAATCAGTTTAGACATATAAATATTAATCCTAGAATCAACAGTGTAATGTAAATGATATCTCCATTTTAAGATAAGGGAAACCAAACTTGCAGTATAAAAGTTAAGACAGATGAAATATATTATCTGAGGTATCGCTGGTTCTCTGGGGACAGAATTTAACTGAAATCTGCCTGACTCTGAAGTGCATGCGTTTTATTACCACACAACCTTTCTTGCATGCATACAGAAAGTACCACTTACAGTCTTAGGATGAAATTGTTAGAACTGAAAGAAATTGTGAAATTTTCGATTACTACAAGCTCGTTTCACATCGTTCAAAGATTGGAATATTTTTCCATGAATAAATGCCGCAAAATGCCTCATTGCTTACCACAGAAGCTGAGATATACAGACTACTCCAAATTGAATTAATGTTTTGTAAATGAATGACTACAGCCGCAACAGTGGAGCTGTCACCTAAGGGGGAACCTATCCATTTCCACCTAAAATAACCATTCCCTTTCTCATCACTGCCTCAGTGCCCTCAGCCCCACCCTCTCTTTTAGGGACTTAGAATCCTTGGGTATTTTTGAAGAGAATAACAGTATCTGGTAGGACTGACTGATGGATTTAATTCCCGCGTGAAACTCAATAGGCAACTTGCTGGCTGCTGTTCAAAAGAGGCCTTCATGGATTGCAATGGGGAGGAAATTGAAAGCAGCTCTTCCACATCGGTAATGCACAGCACTTCTCCAATGGGGAACTGCATTAGCTAGGGTTCTCCAGAGAAACAGAACCAATAGGAGATAGATGATATAGACATAGATATAGATATAGACACATATATATGTATACATACATACACATATAAATGTATGTATACCTATATATACATATTATACACACACACACACACACACACACGTATGGAAAGAGAAAGAGAGATGTATTGTAGTAATTGGCTCATGCGGTTATGGAGGATGAGAAGTCCCACGATCCGCCTTCTTCAAGTTAGGGAACCAGGAAAACCAGTGATATAATTCATTCTGTATCTGAAGGCCTGAGAAGCAGGGTAGTCACTGGTGTTAAGTCCCGGAATGGAAAGACTGGAGAACCAGGAGCTGAGATGTCTGAGGGCAAGAGAAGATGGACATCCCAACTCAAGACGAGAGAGAATTCACCCTTCCTCTGCCTTTTTGTTCTATTCAGACCCTCAATGGATTGGATGATGCCCACAGCCACAGTGGTGAGGGCAGATCTTCTTTAGCCACTCTATTGATTCAAATGCTAATCTCTCCCAGAAGCACCCTCACAGACACACCCGGAAATAATGTGTTACCAGCTCTCTGGGCATCCTTTTTCCCAGTTCAGGTTGACACATAAAATTAAGTATCACAGGAACTCTCGGCAGGTAGACTTGAGATGTGCCTCCATGGTACTCATTCAGATGGAGGCTGGGAGATTTCTGGATGCTAACTGGGTTTGTCATCAGTGCTGCTAACAGATAGCCACTTCTACTCCCAGGCACGTGTAGAATGGCACCTCTGGACCCTTGAGGTTGGGCAGGTCTATATGACCAGCTCTGGTCAGTGAGTTTTGAGCAGATGGGATATATATCATCTTGGCCAGAGAATTTAATTCTCAGTTTGAGAACAGTGATTTCTCTTCCTCTGACATAGCAACTGGTCACATTCAAGGTGGTAGCTGCTCCATCACCCCAGGTCTCTGAATAACTGGAATGAGTAGAGTTTTCCAAATGACCCTTGATAGGCATGCAAAAAAAAAAAAAAAAAAAACAGATATAAACATTTCTTATTTGAAATCTCTGAGTTTGGGGTTGTTACTTCAGCATGTCCTAGCTTGTTCTGACAAATGCACTATTTCTTATTCTGCCTCTCTGATTCCTTGAGGTCCAACTGCTCTCCTCTGTGACTTGTCCCCCTCAGTCTCTTTCCTCTCCACTACCTGGGAACCTTGTCAAGCATGCGGCTGGAGGTGGGAGCTATGTTCTGCCCCAACATGTTTTTGTTTTTTTTTTTTCTTTGATGCCCTGTGTCCTCTCAGGATTAGGCTTTCGAAACTTTGAAATGCTCTAATAACCCTTCTCTGAGGCTTAACTGCGGAGGCCAAGAAATATAAAAGTGTATCTGGAAAAACAGAAACACAATTTAATATATTAAAATGCTGTTCCAGCTCAGGTACATCACACTGGGCCCTTATAAACCACTTTATTAAACTGTGCTTTTGTGTGGTGCTATTTGATTAAATTGAAGGACAGTATAAGGAATAGCCCTGTGAAATTTATTATCGTGAGTACTTTCAGAATGTTGCTGAAAACACTGTTTATTTTGTACCATGTGATCCTCTGTGTGAAGATACTCAGGAGAAATTCTGAACTAAGAATGGTCATATTTTGAACAATTATTTTTTTAACATTATGGACACACTGTGAGCTATGCAGATAATTGGATGTGAATCCATCCAGCCATCTGTCTACCTATCGTGAATCAGCGAGAAAAGCCTCAGTACACATATAGTAAAGCAAACCTACTGGTAGGATTGGACTTAGACATTCATGGTCCACAGTGTTTGCAGCACCGGATTGTCCTCTGAACCAAGGCTGGCAGTCCTTTGACTTTTCCATTTTTGGAAGGAAGGGCTTCGTTAAATTTGACCTTCAGTCTGTTTTTCAGCAACTTAAAAGGATTAATAGAGGCTGTTACAGCTGAGGCCCAGAATTTGAGTGTCTCTTATTAAGAGTGATGGATTGACCACGGACTTATATCAGGAAATCCAACATCTTTTTTTGTGTGTGTGAGGAAGACCAGCCCTGAGCTAACATCTGTTGCCAATCCTCCTCCTTTTTCTGAGGAAGACTGGCCCTGGGCTAACATCCATCCATGCCCATCTTCCTCTACTTTATATCGGATGCCGCCACAGCATGGCTTGACAAGCGGTGTGTTGGTCTGCACTTGGGATCTGAACCTGTGAACCCCGGATCACTGAAGCAGAGCGTGCGAATTTAACCACTACGCCACTGAGCCGGCCCCTCCAACATCTTTTTGATGCGTCAGGTATTCAATAAGACTAATCAAACCTCAGAATTTCCAGAATCCTCTTCTTTAACTCCAGCATCAACATTTCTGGACGTGGTGGCTTTGTAACAAGGTATTAATTTAGCTAGGCTGAACTACACTTCCCAAAATTCTGTTTCCTCTATATTTCTGGTTAGGGTGGGCCACAGGGAGATTCTTGGGAGATTTGGAGGCAGAAAAGAAGCTGCAGCCATCTTTGTAGCTCACACATATTGTTGCTTATCAGCTGATTCACCTTGTGGGCATGAGGCTGCAACTGGGCCTGCAACTGCTCCACCTTCCCCTGGAGCCTCCTCAGCTTCTCTGACTTCTGGGCCAGGTGTGTGTTTCCTTCTGTAACAAAAGGCCCTGCTTCTGCAGGACATCCATACTCCTGTGTTTCTGCTCCTCTGGTTGAGCCCTGAATGGTACACTGGGATCCACGTAACACAGGATAAGGAACCTTAATGGCATGGCTGCAATAAGATCCTCTTCTAAGTCCTCCTTCAGCAGCTCCATCCCTAGGATGTTCTTTTTCTGCCAAATGTGATGTTCCAAACGTGATGTTTCATTTCTAACTCATGGCCTTCCCTGCCAGTGAATAGATTTGCACGCATCCGTTAATTCAGCAAATAGGTACTGAGCATCGAATATCTAATGTATCTCACTCACTTACCAGATTCTGGGAATACAGAGATGACTGATGCGGGTAGAGATAGTCTACAGATAACTGTCAAAATGTGGTGGGAGGTAATAAAGAGATACAAGTTTGCATGACAAGAAGTGGGAGAGAATGACTTCCACCTCCTAGAAAAATCTGAAATCAGGGAGGACTTCACAGGGAGACAAGCACTGCTGGGCCTTCAGTGACAAGTTCATCAAGCATTAATAGCCTTTGGGAAAACAGAAGACTCTAGCAGTGCAAGATCACCCTGTTAAATGAAATAGGGTTCACAGGAGGTGCAGTGGGGGATAAAGTGATAGGAGATGCTACTTCTCTTTTGTAAGTGTCAATTATCAGATGCCAGTAGTGCAGCCAGATAAAGATGTCCAGGAGAATGCTGTCTATTTCAATCCAGGTCTTTGGAAAGAGCTCTGGGCCTGAGGTGTAGATTTAGAAGTTTTCAGCACAAAGGTGGGAGATGGAGTCATGGGCAACTACCCCAATCCAAGGACAAACAACTTGCCTCAGCCTGTGTCTCTGCTCACTGCAGCAGGAACCACAAAGTGACGGTGGCTCCTTGCTTATGGTTCAAAAGATCCATGTCTTCCTGTTTATCCTGGGTGCTGACTCCCCAATTCCAGACTCTGTTAGCTTCATGTCTTGATTCATGCTTCTCATCAGATGCTTTCTGGATATAGTGTCCTAGATAGAGTGCCTGCCTGCGTATTCCATTTGGAGATCACATGAGATCATCCATTAGAAATGTCCCCTAGACTCCATGCTCTGCACCAGCAGTGAAGTAGCAGGAAGTCCAGCCCACAATCCTGGGATCTGTCATTGGTGAGTCTCCTGTTCTCTGCTCCCATCTGGGGTCCATTTGTATGTTCTGTTGACACTACCTCCAAAACATGATTCTGCTGCTGTAAGCATCGTTGCTGCTGCCCTGGTCTAAGCCACCATCGTACTTCACTGGGACACTACCGGTGGCCTCCTCACCATCTCCCTGCTTCCAAATGTGGGCCCCTATAATTCACTCCCTACATAGCAGCAAGAGCGATCCCTTTAAAAAATAGATTGGATCATTTCCCTCCCCTGCTTAAAACCATACGGTGGCCTCCATTACACTTAATATAAATCCAATTCTTTACTGTGGCAGGGAAAGCCTGGCTCCTGGCCTCTTCTCAAGGGTCCTCACATGATTCTTTTTTCCTCAAGCAGCACATGCTTTGGCCACTCTGGCCCCTTTTCTCTTCCTGGAACGTGCTAAGACCTTCCTTGCTACAGGCCTTCACATTTGTTAGCAATCTCTTCTCCTAGCTCTTCGAAAGGCTTCTTTTCATTCTTCAAACCTCAGTTTAAATATCTCTTCCTCAGGTGAGCTGTTCCCTTGTACCCAATCCAAAGGAACCGACCACATTCACCCAGTTTCACACTCCCCCTCACCAAGCTTACTTCCATGAAACTTATCGTGACCAGTGAATCCTTTGTTCATTCACATGTTTTCTTGTTGATCTGCTGTGCTACACACTTCATTGTGAGTTTACGAAGACACATACTTAGCTTTTTCTCCTTCATGTCCTCATTGCTTAGTTCAATGCCCAGCACACAGGGCTGCTCAGAATTGCTGCTGTGTCTGTTGTTGGGAGATGCATGTGTGTGTATAGGAGAGTAAACTTCCCAACATCTGAGGAAGATAATTTGACTTGATACTTTATGAGCCTACGAAGGGAGGCCCATGTCCTAGAGAATAATATGTTCTTACCATTTTGCGTTCTACGATTTTCATTTCACTTTATTTCATATTCATTCCAAGTTGGACATAGTCCTAATATTTTTTATTTGGAAAGGCAACATAGTGTTTCGTTATGTTGATTTAGCATCCTCTCCATTTGCTTAGCAATTGGATTATTTACCAGGTTTTGTTTTTTTCTATTTTCAATTGTATTTCTATGAGTGCCTAAATTTTTATTTACTTTATTCAGGAGAATTGCTTTGAGTTATAATCACAGAAGTAGAAGTTCTGGGTCAAAACTGTGAACAATTTTAAAGGTCTTATTACATAGCAACAGATTTCTCCTTCGGAAGATTGAATCAATTTGCTATGCCAAAAGCAGTGCACAACTGTGCAGGTTTCCCCACAGTCTTGTCAACACTGACTTGAAACATTTTTTATCACTTGCACCTTGTTTTGCTAATTTCGGTATGCTGAGAGGTGCCCATGGAGAATTTCACAAGGGAGAAGTCACATAGTGGAGTCACCATATTCCAGAGTCAACCTCTCATTTCCACAATTCTAGAAACTTGATTTTGTCAGAGCCTGTACGTGTAACAATGTTTTAAGCCACAGAGAACAGAAAAACCAATTCCAATTGGCTAACATCATGAAGCAGATTTATTGAGTCAGGTAGCCGCTCTGTTCATCAGGGTCCTGGCTCTGTGTCTCTACCATTCTCTGGGCTTTGCTTTCCTCTTGGTGTCCTTGATGCTGGGAGGAAACCTGTTGCAGCAGTTCCAAGCCTCACTTCCTCATGACAATACCCAGCTAAAGAATGAAGATTAATTTCTAGTGACTCTTTTTTAGATTGAGGAGACTTCAAAAATAGTTCCTCTCTCTTCCCAGATATATCCTCTTGTGTCTTCTTGGACTGAAGTGGGTCTCTTGCTTTTTTCTGAGCTAATTACTATATGCCAATGCTAAATGTGGGTATCATCTTCGGCCTGCGTTCCTGTACCGCTCCCAGACGTCCCTGCAAGGGGCAGATGGATGGCGAGTTGCCGGTTAGGCCCGTCCCCCTGGAGCAGGGGTTGGGATGAGCTGTCAGGAAAGGGATAACCCATGAATAAGAACAGAACAATTAGGAAGGGGAAAGAGATGCCAGATGAACAAACAATTTCCGACAAAGCATGTATAATCACACTCACATTAACCTAACTCACCTAACCTAATCTCAGAGGCTGAGATTCCAATGGATGGAATGGTTTACAAAGAGAAACAGCACTGTCCAGGTGAAAACGCTATGCTGAATAACCAAAACATTTCTCCCTGCATGCTAACTACATGTGAAGCAAAGCGACTCAGTCCACTTAAAAAATAGAGCAATGAAATAAATTTGGATATTCTTAATGGCCTGTGTCATCAAGCTGTGGGGTCATCTCATCAGCTCCCCTACTGGTCAGAGCTGCCAAGGCGACCAGGAAGGGTGTTCCTTTCTTATGGGGCGTGCCTGGAGACTACTGACTTCTCAGTGATAAAATCCAAGTTGAGGATTCTCCACCCCGTAACACAATTTTCATAAAACCAAACACAATGGAAATTCTTAGGTTTCAGCTGTGAAAGCCACTGAATTTAGATTACCTGGATTAAACATTGTTTAGATTACCTGGATTAAACATTGTTTAGATCACCTGGATTAAACATTGTTTAGATTACCTGGATTAAACATTGTTTAGATTACCTGGATTAAACATTGTTTCTGCATTACTTTCTATTTTCTCTGAAAGTCATTCTCTGCAGTTGATTTAGCTCAGTTTAGGAAGTATATTATGTCCTCTTCACGTGCTGTCCACCACTTTCCTTGCTTACTCAGCTTGAGCCTCAGTGACCTCTTCCTGTTCTTCGGCCTCCGGAAACAGACTCTCACCTCTGGAATTTTTCATTTGCTGTTCTCTCTGCCTAGAATACTCGTCTGCCACACACATGCATATTTGGATGGTTCCTTTTCTAGTTTTCTTCAACTGTATGCTCAGATACTTCTTTATAAGTGAGACTTTCCCTGACAATCCTATTTAAACAATATCCCATCTCTCTTGCTCTATTTCAGTTTTCTCCATTGCTCTATCATGATCTGACATAGCTATTATTTATTTGCTTATTGCTCATCTTTGCTCTCAGAGTCCTGTCTGTTTGGTTCACTGCTGTAACACCAGCACCTGGAAGAATGACCAGCACAGAGTAGATTCTCAGCAAACACCTGCTGAATCAAAGGATTAGGACATGGATTTTTTATTTCTTCTTTCTTCAGATTTTGTTACAAAAAAGTGTGTGTGAACAAATTCAGTATCGGTTTAGACCATTTTAGTAGAATCTATTACATGCATCAAAAAGTTCTTTTTTTCTAAACTGCTTTGGCTATCTTGAGTCCTTTACATTTCCTTATAAATTTTACAATCAACTTGTCAATTTTTCCCAAAAAGGCTGCTAGATTTTGGTAGGGATTGTATTGAATCCATAGATCAATTTGGGTAGAATTGCCATATTGACAATATCGAGTCTTTCAATTGATAAACATGGAATGACTCTCAATTTATTTAGATCCCCTTTAATTTCTCTCAGCAGTGTTTATGGTTTTCTGTGTGTAGGAAATTGTTAAAAAATTTTCCTGTTTTTTAAACTGTTTATAATGCTGCTGTGAATAGGATTGTTTTCTTAGTTTAACATTCAAATTATTCGTTGCTAACGTATAGATACACTTGTTTTTATGTATTGATTTTGAACCTAAAGATCTGGCTGATTTCTGTTATTAGCTCTAGTAGTCGTGTTTGTGTGTGCATGCGCGTGTGCATGGATTTCTTAGTATTTACTGCATATGGGCTCATGCATACAGATAAAAGCAGCCTTATTTCTCCTTTCCAATCTAAATGTGGTTTATTTCAGTGTAATTGCACTGGATATAACTTCCAGCATAATGTAGAACAGAAATGGCTACAGTAGACATCCTTGCGTCTTAGGGAGACAACACTCAATATTTTACCTTTGAATATTGTATTAGATGTGGGTTTTTCACAGATGCTCTTTATCATGTTGAGGACATTCCCATTCATTCTTAGTTTGTTGAGATTCGATCATAAATAGGTGTCAGATTTTTTCTTTTTTTTTGGTGAGGAAGATTAGCCCTGAGCTAACATCTATGCCAATGTTCCTCTTTTGTATGTGAGTTGCCACCACAGCATGGCTGTGCACAAGTGGTATATATCTGCGCGTGGGAACCGAACCCAGGCTGCTAAAGTGGAGCATGCCGGACTTCACCACTATGCCACGGGGCCAGCCCTAGGTGTTGGATTTTATTAAATGCTTTTTCTGCATCTATTAAGATGATCATGTGGTCATTGTCCTCATTCTATTAATGTGATATATTACATTAGCTGACTTTTGGATATTAAACTAACCTTGCATTTCCAGCATAAATCCCACTTGGTTATGGTGTGTGATCATTTTTATGTGTTGTTGGATTTAATTTGTTAACATGCACTTGAGGATTTTTGTGTCTGTTACTTTCTTCTTTTTTTTTTTTCTGTCACTTTCTTTTATTCTCACATCTTTGACTTTGGTATCTAAGTAATATTGGCCTGATAAAATGAGGTGGTTACTGTTTCCCTACTTATCTATTTTCCGGAGCAGTTTGTGAAAGGTTTGTATCAATCTTTCAACAATATTCTTTGAACGTTTGATAGATTCCACCAGTGAATCCATCTGGGCCTGGACTCATCTTTGTGAGAATATTTTTAATTACTAATTCAATTTATTTACTTATATGTCTATTCATATTTTCTATTTCTTCTTGAGTCAATTGTGATATTTGTGTTTATATAATTTGTATTTTATCTAAGTTGTCTGATTTAGTGTAGCTATTTTTAGTAGTTCCTTAAAAAACTGTTTATTTCTCTAAGATTGGTAGTGATGATCATTCCTTCAGTTTGGCTTTTGATAATTTGTATCTTCTCTCTTTTTAGTTTGGCAGTTTAGGGAAAGGTTTATCCATTTTGTTTATTTTTTCAAAGGAAGAACTTTTGGTTTCTTTGATATCTTCATTTCTCTGTATTCTATTTCATTAGTTTTCAGTATAATCTTTGTTATTTCCTTACTTCTGCTGGCTTTTTGTTTACTTTTCTCCTACTTCTCTAGTTTCATAAGGCCGAAGTTTAGGTCAATGATTTGAGACTTTTCTTCTTTTCTAAAATAGGCCTTTAAAGTCATAAATGTCCCTCTAAGCTCTACTTTAGCTATATCTCAGTAATCTTAATATGCTGTGTTTTCATTATCATTCAGTTAAAAATATTGTCTAATGTCCCTTTGGCTTTGATCAATGAGTTATTTAGAAGTGTGCTGTTTAACTTTCTCGTAGAATGGGCTTTCCTGTAATCTAAACAGTGTTTTCTGATAAGCAGAATTTTTAAAATAACAATGAAGGCTAATTTATCAATTTTTCATTTGGTGTTACTGCTTTCTGTGAACTGTCTATGAATATTCCTAAATCATGTTCTCCTGTGTTTTGCACTAAAATTTCTTTATTTTCCACTTTTACATTTAGGTCTATGACCTAACTTAATTGGGTATGTAGTGTGAAGTAGGAGTGTAGGTTATTTTTTTTTCCCTAAATGGATATCTTGATATTGTAGCACTATTTGTTCAAAATAATTTCCTTTTTCCAATGAATATTTTTGATGCCTTTGTTAAAAAAGCATGTGACTGGGGGTCTATTTCTGGATCCTTTGGTATATTGATCGATTTGTCAATTCTTATCTCAGAGTTATCCTGTCACAGATATTTTAACTTAGTGATACTTCGCCTTTGCACTCTTGACATTTTGGACTGGATAATTCTTTGTTGTACCAGGCTGTCCTGTGCATTGTAGGATGTTTAGCAGCATCCCCGTGTTCTAAACACTAAATGTTGATAGCATCCTCCTGCAAGTTGTGGCATTTATTATAGTTTGGGGCCAGTGCCAATGGATTTTCTTAATTTTCCTTTATCTAAAAATGTATTTATTTTTCACATACTCTAAAAGATATAGAATTCTGGATTGAAATTATTTTTCTCTCATTGATTTGAAGATGTGTTTTCACTGTCTTCTGAACTCCATAGTTTTTGATAAGAAGAGAATGGTCATTCAAATCATGTTTCCTCCATATGCAGTGTTTTGTTTTTCTCTGGTTGCCTTTAAGATTTTCTCTTTCTTTTAGGCTTTAGCATGTTAACTGGTGTTCCTAAGAGTGTGTGTAAGTGTGTGTTTTAAACCTGCATGGAATCCAATGAACTTCTTAAATTGTGAATTTATGATGTCATGGTTTGCTTATCCCACAGAAGTGGGATAGGGTCCCCCCTGAAAAAACTGGTACAAATGTCAAGCCTGATAACCCCATACACACTTGCCAAGACAGTATAAGTTATCAGTCATATGATGAAGCTTTCTGGAGAGAGAAGGGTGGGCTTGCCAAGCAAGTACAAAATGGATTGAGAGAACAGAGAAGGGAGCCTGACTTAGGGTTTTTATGATGTCAGGGGTTAGGGCCAGGATGGGTGATCCTGCGTGTAAGCCAGAGCTGCACAGTTTGGACTTCCCACTGGTTCAAAAGGAGGGTACCCCTGGGCTTCCTTATTTGCTTGCCCACAGGTGAATCAGAAGAGGAGGGGTGAGGCTCAAAAGCAGTCAGCAATCAAACACCAAAAATGGAGTCAGACTCTTTATTACATGCCACCAAAACTGGAAACATTTCAGAAATTAGGTCTTCAAAACTTTTTCTCTGCTCCTGTTTCTGTCTCGCTCTGCCCTCTAAATCTTTTGAAAATCTTTCTCTCTCTGGCCTATAGATAATTTCTATTGCTCTATCTTTAAGCCCACAAGTATGTTTTAACTTTAGATATATTTTTCAGTTTTAAAGTTTCCACTTAGATCTTTTTTTGCAGTTTCTATTTCTTGGATTATATTTCATAACTTTTTACTTATATGAGTGTGTTTTCCTTTAGTTATAGAACATAATTATAAAAGTTGATTTAGGACCTTTGTTTACTAATTTCAATATCTAGATCATCTGGGATGATTTCAGGTGACTTTTTTCTCTCTCGAGTGTAGGTCACAATGCATGGTTCTCTGTATGTTGCATATTTTTTTACTGTGTCCTGCACGCTGTGCTTATACTAATGTGGAAACTCTGGATTCTGTGTTTTCCTCTGAAAAGTGTTAACTTGGTTGGACTCAAATTGATAACTCTGTTTCTTTGTTTGGCAATTCCAATATAAGTTCAGTTTTTTAAAATCTTTAACTGTATGGCTTTGATTAGCCCTATACCTGTGTGGTTGAGGACTCAGTCAGGGCTTTGGGCAGTGTTTAAACCATCCCTTTATAATTCTTCCTCTTTTAAACTGCTTGCTGCTCTGACTCTTTTTGTAGGTTTCCGCACTCTGGTTTATTAGCTGTGGGTGCTTCAATCTCTGTCTCCAGGTTTTTCTGCCAGATAAACTTATTTAATTTTTATATTTTGCCTATTATTTATATTTGTTACCTCCAGGATGTTTGGCTCAAGCAGAAGTTTACTTGGCCATACCAGAATTAAAGTAAATTTTGCTAACATTTTTTATAGAATCATCAAACTTTTTCTTAATGATTTGCAGGAATTGCTTATGTATTTTGTATGCAGGTATTCTTGTTGGATACATGTGTTGCAAACAACTTCTTACACTCTGAGGATTACCTTTTCACTTTTTTAAGTCTGTCTTTTAGGTTAGTGTTCTCTTGTAGTCTTCTGAAAACATTTTTGCTTACTCCAAGTCATGAGGATATTTTCCTATTTTTTCTAGTTTCACAATATTTATAACAGATTTTTTGAAGTCTAATTGATAATATGATAAACTGCACACTTTGTAAGTCTTGACATCTGTATACACTTGTGAAACCATGACTACAATCAAGAAAATTGACCATATTAATCACCTCTAAAGATTTCCTCATGCCCCTTTGTAAACCTTCCCTCCTGCCCCTCCCGGATCCACTTACATCCTTAGGCTTTTTGTCACCATTTATTTCTATTACTGGTCTGCTTTCTGTCACTATTTATTAGTTTAGTTGTTTAATATTTGTTACAGCTTATATAAACGGGATAATACATTGTGTAGGGATTTTTTTTTGCTCTTTTTTTTTTTTGGCCTTGCTCCTTTTCCTTAGCATAATTATTTTGAAATTTTTCTATGTGGTTGCTTTTCAATATTTATTTCTTTTTTATTACTGTGTACTATTCCATTGCATGGACATACAACAATTTATTTATCTATTAACCTGTTAATGGACATTTCGGTTGTTTCCATTTTTGGCAATTACAAATAAACCTACTATGAACATTTGTATAAAAAAATATGCTTTCGTTTCTCTTGAGTAAATACTTAGGATGGGATTTGCTGGATCTTGTGGTAGATGTATATTTAAATTTTTAAGAAACTGCCAAATTTTATTCTGCTTATTTTGGGCTTTATTTCCTATTCTTTTTCTTGTTTCCTAAAGGAGAAGTACAGGTCATTGATTTGAGACTTTTGTTCTTTTATAATGTAAGTGTCTGGTGCTATAAATTTCCCTCTAAGCATTGGTTTGGCAGCATCCCACAAATTCTGACATGTATTTTCATTTTCATTCAATTCAAAACAGTTTCTAATTCTCTTTTGGTTACCACTTTGACTCATTCACTATTTAGAAGTGTGTTAGTTAATTTTCAAATATTTGGGGATTTTCCAGATAGTGTTTTCTTATTGATTTCAAATTTAATTCCACTGTTGCCATAAAACATACTTTGCATGACTTGAATCATTTTAAATTTATTGAGACTAGTTTTATGGCCTGGAATATGGGCTATCTTGATAAATGTTTCATGTGCACTTGAAAGGCGTGCATACTTTGCTGTTGTGGGGTGGAGTGTTATATAAATGTCAATCAGTTCAAATTGTTGCTAGGGTTGCTTGAGTCTTCTATATCCTTACAGAATTTCTGTCTAGTTGTTCCATCAATTATTGAAAGAAGGATATTGAACTCTCTGACTATAACTGCTTGCTAGTAATGTCCTTTGCTCTGAAATTCACTTTGTCTCATATTAATATAGCTACTCCAGCTTTCTTTTGTTTAGTTTTAGCATAGTGTATTCCTTCATCCCTTTACTTATTTGTTTCATGATTTTGAAAGTGAGTTTTTGCAGGTAGCACATATTTCTTTTTTGCTTTTTCATCCAGTTGCTGCTTTATATTTGGAGGGAGGTGTTGGTTTAGACCATTTACATTGAATGTGTGTATTGAAATGTTTAGGTTTAAATTTACCATCTTGTTATTTGATTTCTGTTTGTCCTCTCTGTTTTTTCTACTCCTTTTCCTCTTTTTCTTCCCTTTTTTGGATCAATTGAATATTATTTAGGATTCCATTTATGTCCTTGTTGGCTTACTAGTTATAATTCTTTGTTTTGTTATTTTACTGATTGCTCTAGAGTTTAAAGTATGCATCTTTTCTCTATCACTATCTACCCTCAAGTAACATACCATTTCATATATGGTATGAGAACCTAATAACAATGTGCTTCCATTTCTCCACTCTGGTTTGACCTATTTTTGTCATTCGTTTTACTTCTACATATGTTATAAACCCCACACTACCATGTTATTTGATTTATTTAAATAGTCATATATCCTTTAAAAATATCCTTTAAAAAAAATCCTTCTCTATGTATCTCCTTTATGTAGTTTTGTTTTTATCTGGCATCATTTTCCTTTTGTCCTGAGGATTTCGTTAACATTTTTTTTTTGTAGCGTCAGTCTGCTGGTGATGAATTCTTTCAGCTTTTGCATGCCTGAAGAAACACTCTACGTCTCCTTTATTTTTGAAAGATATTTTCAAAAGATATAGAACTCTTGTTCAGTGGGATATTTTTCTTTTCATGTTTAAAAATATAACGTGGGCCGGCCCGGTGGCGCAGCGGTTTAGTCCGCGCTTGGCAGCCCGGGGTTCGCTGGTTCGGATCCTGGGTGCCCGCCGACGCACTGCTTGTCAGCCCTGCCATGGCGGCGTCCCACATAAAGTGGAGGAAGATGGGCACGGATGTTAGCCCAGGGCCAGTCTTCCTCAGCAAAAAGAGGAAGATTAGCAACGGATGTTAGCTCAGGGCTGGTCTTCCTCACAAAAAAAAAAAAAGAGAAAAAAAAAATAAAAATATAACGTGATGAGAAGTCTGCTGTCATCCTTATTTCTCTAATTTTGTACTTAGACTGTTCTTTTGTTTCTGGATACTTTTATGATTTTCTCTTTATCACTGGTCTTGAGCAGTGTTATGTATCTTTCTATCTATCTGTCTATGTATCTATCTATCTCCCTACCTACCCACCTCTCTATGTTTGGACATCTTTGCCTACCTTCTATATCTATCACTTTCTCTTTGATTATTTTTGCTTCTTTATTTCATTTTTCTGTTCTTGGATATTTTTATTCATTTCTTCAATACTCCTTGTATTGTGTAAATTCATTCTCCTTTGGGCATCATGTAGCTTATCTTTATTGCTGAGATGATGGCTCCTTTTATTTAATTTTCTTTCCTGAATTCAATTAGCTCTTTATTCACATCTTCCTTTTTTTTTTTTTTGACATTTCTAATTTGAGTTTGACATCAACAAATTAACTTATATTATTTTTTTTGTAATTTTTAGTTATTCCTTCCTATTGACTTCTTTCATTTGAAATACTGCTTTTGAGAGTTATTCTTGTGGTTGCAATTGTGATTAGTCCATTCCTTTTGGTTGTGTGGATATGCCACAATTTGTTTACTTGCCTACCACTTGCATGGAAATTTGAGTTATTTCCAGTTTGGGATTATTTTCAATAAAATTCTATAAACTTCTGCATGCAAGCTTTTGTGTGAACATAAATTTTCATTTCTGTTGGATAAATATTTAGGAGTAGAATTCCTGGGTCTACTCTACACGTGCATATTTAACTTTATAAGAAACTACCAAATTGCATTCCCATTAGCAAAATGAGAGTGCCAGGAACTCCAGACCATTGTCAATACTTGGTACTGTGAGTCCTTTTAAGTTCAGCATTTCCGGTGACTATGTAGTAGCAGTGTCTCATTGTGGTCATAATCTGAATTTTCCTAATGTTGAATGATATTGTAGATCTTTTCTCTTGCTTATTTTCTCTTCACATATCTTCTTTGGTAAAATTTCTGTTCAAATCTTTTGACTGATTTTTAAAATTCCTTTCTTATTTTTGCCTGTTTTATTTATATTTAAATGTTCTTTAATATATTCTGGATAAAGATATTTGTATTACCAATATTTTCTTCTAATTTGTGACTTGTCTCTTCATTATCAGAGTAGTATTGACTTGAAAAGCAAAGGAAACCCAGGTCACAAGATTTTCTCCTATATTTTCTTCTAGAAGGTTTATAGGTTTAGGTTTTACATTTAGATCTCAGTGACTTGGATTAGGCAAAGATTTCTTAGATAAGACACAAATGCATGAAACTTAAAAGAGAGAAAAAATACATTAGACTTCTTAGAAATAATATAAGGCAGAAAACAATGGAGAAATATCTTTAAGGTACTGAAAGAAACAAAACAAAACAAAACTGTCAACCTAGAATTCTACAACTAATAAGATATTCTGGAATGATAAAGTTAAAATATAGATTTTTTGGGGGGCATACAGAAGCTGAAAGAATTTATGAGCAGGATACCTGCACTATAATAAATAGTAAAGAAAGTCCTTCTGACAGAAGAAAAAACTTATATGAGATGGAAATTGGATTTACATAAAATAATGAATACCACTGGAAATGGTCAATTATGTGGATAAATTTAAATAAACCTTTCTTGTTTTATAAAAATCTGTTTATAAGATAATTGACTATTTAAAGCAGAGAATATGTATTATGGTTTATATGATTTATAACATCTGCAGAATATATGATAACAATAGCAGAGATTCCAGGAAAAGGCAAATGAAAGTGTACTATTATAAGGTTCTTATGAGACAGGCAGGTTAGCATAGGGATCTGGCACCACGAGGGAACAGGAGGGTCATGAGGGGGCATGGGGGGGAACATTGCTAGGACATTGTTCTGCATTATAGCTTAAGATAGCTTAGGTAACCGCAAGTTTCCCGAACCTCTTTTGACTGTCTGTAGGGGGACTGAACTGCTTGATTTACAGAAGCTGCAGCCCCGCTGCTCTTCCCCTGGCTGCTGCTGCTCTGACTCACAGCTGCCTTTGCTTTCACTTCTGCCCTATGCAGAAGGACCCCCTACCCAAAACAGGAATATAAAAGATGCAATGGCAAAACCGCTCGGCGCAGCTCCTCCCTTGGAGCGTGCCCGCTCTGCCTTTGGAGCGTATCTGTCTAACAAACTCCTTACTCTTTTTACTCATCCCTGCTGTTGCATCTCCTCCCTTGGAGTGTGCCTGCTCTGTCTATGGAGTGTATCTTTCTAAGTGCGGTAACACTTATACAGTATGTCAAGTGCTGTAATGCTACTTGAAGGTGTGCTAAGTTAAAGATGTATACTGTAAACCCAAAAGCAACCACTAAAAATAGACCAAAAATAAATCTAGCTAATAAGCCAGTTAAAGGAATAAAGTAAAATCATGAAATCTGTTAAGTTTAAACAAAACCACATACACTCAAAACTTGGCATTGGAATTTTTAAATGTTTAGAAATTTTCCAAATACAGAATTTCAATGGATGTTGAGCAAATTTGTTAAAATATCCAAATGAAATATCTTCTCATTAGTGTGTAGGAACTTCTGATTGACTTCAGGAATCATGGAAATATGCAAGTCCAATTTCAGCAAATACCAGTGCATAATTGGAATGAAAAATGATACTCTGATTAATTACACAGCCAATGATGACCTTCTTCATTTAGATTCAGGTACGTGTATGAGCCATCTTTCTCAGATACTACAGTCATTAAACCAAAGATCAAAATAAACTGAACTTAGAACCAGACTTTTGAATTTCTATATTGTTAAGAGTGAAACAGATATTATTAAAAAATAATAACACATATTCAAACACATTTTTGCTAATATAATTTTATTATTAAGCAGAATATTTACTTTGTGAAAACATTTTATGTATACTTAATTTGTAAAATAAATTTTAAAATATAAAGTTATTTAATCTTCATCTCACTGTTTTTACTTTTAATTTTTGTATGATCTATAATGTACATAATCTAATATCTATTTAAATATTTTAAAACTACAATTTATTCTGTTATAAATTATTATAAGAATTATGTTTTACATGTAATATATACATATATTATAAAATGCACACAAATATGCATATAATTTATAATATATCACATATTACTAATTGTAGGACTTAGTATTGCATAATATTAATTATTTGGAGAGTGAAACAAATAAACATAATGAGGTTTTTTTTTTTTTTTTGCTGAGGAAGATTTACCCTGAGCTAACATCTATTGCCAATCTTCCTCTTTTTGTATGTGAGCTGCCACCACAGCATGGCCACTGACAGATAAGTGGTGTAGGTCCATGCCCAGGAACTGAACCCAGGCCACTGAAGTAGAGTGCACCAAACTTAACCATTAGGCCACTGGGGCTGGCCCAACATAGTGAGATTTTAATGAATGGGAGGCACAGTTCTAAAAGCTTGGTCCCTTCTGCTCTGAAAGACACTGTAACTGCATGGACTAGATGTTGTCAAGCAAGAACTTCCAGAGAGGGATTTGCATGGATTCAGATCCAGTTTTAGCACTATGAACTATGAGAAAGTGCCTTTTCATGTCTTTAATTCAGAAAGTGCTTTTAATTCATTCCTTTTAGCCTTGTTTTTCCCTTTTATAAAGGAGCATGTGTTAATACCTACTTCAATGAATTGTTGAAAGAATTAAATAATATATGTAAAATAATTAACACTTGGAATTAATATATGTAAATTAATTAGACTAGTGCATGAGACACATTAGTGCTTACACCAAGGCTGGTGTTACTACTATGACCAATAATGATTACAAGTATTTATACAGCATTTCATAAGTGCAAGGCACTATTTTAAAGAACTTAACATATATTAACTTACTTAATCCTCATTTTAAAAAAAATCAAGGTGGATATGTATGGGATATTATTCCCACTTTAGAGATAAGCAAATTGGCATACAGGGAGTAGAATTTTATTATTATAGTGTGCTTGTGCTAAAGCAGCTTTCTATTTGGAGAATAAGTCATTTTGTCAGAGTAGATAAGGTATTAGATTGGTTAAGATAAGCTTGAAAAAAATAGTTTTGCATCGATTGCCATAAGTTAGATTAGAATATAGTGTTATTTTTTTCCACCCTTAACATCACATTTGACAATCAAAGTCGCATTTGCTTCATAACAAGTGAGCAAATTAGCTCTAATCTTTTAAATCTACTTTGAAATGGTTTGCGTAGTATAGGAATTATTTGTTCTTTGATATTTAAAAAAATCCACAATAAATTAAGGCCAGCTTGTGTGTGTGTATTAACACACAAATAATTATGACATGCTCTGAGACACATTTCTTTGATCTCAAATGACAATGAAAAAATACAACCACTCCATACATGTAAGCACTGTACAGCTGAAGATTTTCCAGACACCTTTGGGTATACTGTGTGAGTGATCATTTTGATTTCTATTCGCTGTTAATAATCAGTGCTTCCCAACCAATGATTTACTGAAGGCATAGGTCTACAGGATCAATGTGTAAGACCTTTATTTTTAGAAATAAAGCAGCAGAAGCGTCATGTTCCCTTTCAAATTACCATTCATTGTGCACTTACTCTTGTGCCTAGCACTGTGGTAAATGTTGGGCAGCTGGCAATGGGAGGAATCGAATCCTTGTCTAGAGCCATTTACCATGTGAGACAGAATTGCCAGAAGATAATGAATGGGAGGATCTATAACATAGTTATAGGTGCTATAATATCTAGTGATATGGGAATACAGGTATGAATCCAACAAGACCTCCATAAAGGGGACCATATTTCAACCTCATCCTCAAGATGAATTTCTTTTTCCCCACATGCAGTAGGCATTCAATATAGCAGGTGTTAAAAGATGTTGGACTGTGAAATAACAGGGCGTGCACAGAAACAGTCAGTTCAGAGAGACTGGAGCTAGTTGTGGAGGTGAAAATGGACAGGCAAGCTGGGGTTCATTCACAAATAGTTTAGCTTTTTTCTTATAAAAAACAGGAAACCAATGAAGGTAATTTCCATAATCAGATGTGTTCTTTTGGTCAACAAAATATATTTTGAAGACTACCCTGTGTCAGGCACTATGCAAGACCCTGGAGATACAGTAGTGACAAAAATTGAAATGCTTTCTGCCCTTGAGGTACTTACAAAGGTACCTGAGCAGGTGCCCAGGTGCTGCTCAGCGATGCCCTGACAATAGATGTTGAGGACTGCTGAGATATTTTGGAGACAGACTCAAGAATATTTAGCAGACAATTAAATGTCGTAAATGAAGGAAAGGGAGGAATGGAAGATTTTGGGCTGGAAGGTGAATTGGATAGTGACATTACTGAGAACTACAGGAAGAAAATCAAAGGTAGAGAGGAAGATGCAAGTTTAGTCTTTGACGTGGGTGTGAAACTTTTTACTATGGCTGAACACACAATGGATAAAATGCCTGGTCAGGATTTCCCCTACAAGCCTTCTCTCAGGCCTGAGGAGGGGCTTGAGATTCCTGGAAAACAAGTGAGAAGTAATTTTAAGGCATTATCTGGGTCATAACTTACACTTTCATCTAATCCCTTACCCCAACTACATGGGCCTGAAGGCAACTGAGAGTTCTGGGTGAAATCCCACGGTCTCCCTGGAAATAACAAAAAGATAGAAACACCAAGGCAAGAAGCAACCACAGACACCACCCAGCCAGAGAGAGGGAACCAGGAATGCTGAGACATTTGCAGCTTTCCCTATTTGTTTGGATTTTTTTCTTAAATACTTTTCAATTCTCATCATTTATTTTATACTCTTTTATTTTGGATTTTTCCTCTCATATCATTCTCTTTGTCTCTTTTTTCTATCTGCCTCTTTGCTGTCACACCTTTATTCCCCACTCTCCTTATTCCTTACCTTCTTCTCTTCCTCTCTCCTCCTTCTCTCTCTGCCCCTCTTTTCCTTGATGAATAGATACTGTCTACTTGTCAAGTAGATTTGTCCCTGGATATAACTGCTGCCTGTAAGGAGATACACTCCTGGCTCTGAGGACACGGCTCTGCTTCACTGCTTAAGAGCCATGAGTCAGCACTGGTGTAAGTTAAATAAGAGGTGACCTCAGAGGAACACCATCCCGCAAAGGTACATTAGAAGAACTCTTGTGAATTGCGCAATGCTATGTCCTTTCTGGACAGCTGTGCTTGGAGGTCCAGACCTGATTGCCAGTGTTCTTTTGGGGGTATGCATTTCCTGCTGCCTGATCCTTTCCATAGAGCCAGCATCCTAAGCTGAATGCTAGCTCTGACTGCTTGATATTTAGTGGTATGATTTGCCAATTGTCCAGAAGAATATAGACTAGGACAAGGCCAGCACAGATCTGAAGTTGCCACTCCATAATTTCAGCAAAATACAAGGAAGTGAGCAGACCAGGGAGCACAGAAACTCACAAGCAAGTATGGGAATCAGGAAAGAGATTGATTTGGAAAATAAAAAAGAAACTGTAGAGAGATGTTTACATTCTCCTGAGAAGAAAAAGTTATATTCACAGACTTCAGTATTGAATTAAAAAAAATAATCCATAATATAATTTTCTCTTATGTTAGAGTAAAATTCTACATTCAAGACTTTCAATGTGACTTGTGCTTTCGTTCTTGGCCACGGTAAATGCCATATTATGGGTCATTCATTCAACAAATATGTCTTGGGCTTGTATAATGTGTTGGTCACTATAGCAGACAAGGGGTATATAGAGGCGACCAGGACAGGCAAGTTTTCTGCCATTCAAAGAGCTTATATTTTGTTGATTGAAGATACAAACAAATGAATCAATCTTTGATTTCACATTACTGTGCTTTTGAAACAGAAAGAGGCCAATATGGCTAAAGTGTCATGAATAGGGTCTTAATGGTATAGGTTGAAGCTGGAGGAATAGACTGGGACAGGTCATGAAGAGTCGTGGTAAGGAGTATAGATTTTATTCTAAGTGTAAATACTGCTTCACAATCATGGTTTCATCCTCAAGGCCAAAGCTAGAGACCAGAAATTCATCAAGCCTGGCTAGACTTCAGGTACTGCTTGTTCCACACTCTCAGTGGTCCCTTAGAAATTCTCCCTATGGGAATCATTAATACTACTTTAATATAATGTGACGCAGAAAGTACACATTTGAGAACACCTTTCAGCAGAATTAATTCCAGTTGCCCCTTGATCTTGGACTACCTATTCAGCTCCCTTCTTGAATGTCTCCTTTCAACACTGGCTTGCTCGGGTCTGGTCATCTCCTCCTGGTTTCCTGTTCCTCTCTGTTTCTGTGCTTATGGGTAAAGTCTGTCATGTGTATCCTCCTGGCTCTTTCTCCTTCTAGTGCTTGGGGCACCAAATATGAATTAAAATATAAGCCATTTCAGTGGTTTCCCTTTTCTAATCTTTATAGACAGTAGGGAAATGTGCCATGTCAAGCATCTTGTTCAGGGTCCTCTCAGAGGCATAAAACTTCTACAGTTCTCCAAACTGCTGGGAAATAGCAACAACAGGAAGCATGAAAAGGCGGACTGAGCATTTTCATTGTCACTTTCACCCAGATTGACCCCTTGGCCAAAATCCTAACATTATTTAAAATTTGCATAATATTTCACAATTAAAGGTAAAACTTGGCTGCAGTTTTCCAATAGTCAGCATCCAATTTAGCATATCTTGGCCTTTTGTTTTTCCTGTTTAGCTTCTTGTACAATTTTCATATTTACTATAGTTTTTAATTAAATGAAACCTGCAGAATTTCAATCCTGTGTATTTAGTTATTCTTCATGGAGTTGTACCTTTTGATAGAAAGCTTTTCATTTTAAGAGCTCCACTCTGAGAAACTCCTTAATGGAGTAGCATTTTCCAGTAAGATCAAGAGTCAGTATATGCAAGCAAATTGCAGCTGAACTCAGAGTTTCATGTTGCTGGGTTGCTACAAGCCATTCATTGTTCCTGTTGTTCTGTAGATCTTCGCTGAAATGTTGTTTATGTCATTGATTTCTCAAGGCAAGTGCTGGAGCTCAGGGAAGTTTCTTTCTAGAAAATAAAACGGTACAACAGGAGAACTCAGATATCTTTACACTTCCTTCTTCCCACTTTTGATCTCTATCTCCTTCCAAGGGAAGAGGAGAATGTAGGAAATAGAAAATATGGCATGATGGGTAAAAAATGGCATATAGAAAAAGAGGAAAAGGGGAAGAGTCTGATGGAGAGGTAGAGAATGGAGAAGGGAAAAGAAGTGAGAGGGAGAAGCTGGAGGAGGCAGGATATAGGATCACCTCTAAGGTCAGAGTTGGAGGAAAGTGAGAGGAAAGAGCTGAGAGAGATAAGAGGTGAGGAAAAAAAGAAATTGGGGACTTAAAAATTAATGGAAGACAAGGATGCAATTTTTTGTTCTGAAACTGATTCCACCCTTATATTAGTCTTCTATGGCTGCTGTAACAAATTATCACAAACATAGTGGCTTAAACATGCAGATATATTGTCTTATAGGTTTTGAGGTCAGAGGTCCAAAATTGGTTTCACTGGGCTAAAATCAAGATGTCGGCAGGGCTGTGTTCCTTTCTGGAGGCTCCAAGCGAAAACCTGTTTCCTTGCCTTTCTTTCTAAAGGCTGCCCACAGTCCTTGGCTCATGGCCCCCTTCGAACGTCATCAAAGCCAGCAATGGCAGTTTGAGTCTTTCTCACACTGAATGATTCTGACCTCGCTTCCACCATCTCCATCTCTGACTCTCTCTCTTTTGCCTCCCTCTCCCACTTATAGACACTTGTGATTACATTGGGCCCATCCAGATAATCTAGGATAATCTCCTCATCTCAAGGTCAGCTGAGAAGTAACCTTAATTCCATCTTTCACCTTAATTCTTTTTTGCTATGTAACCTACTATATGCAGAGATTCTGAGAATTAGTATGTAGACATCTTTGGCGGGGAGGCGGAGGACTTATTCTGCCTGCAACAATCCTGGTATCATGACAGGGATTTGTCTGATCCTTAGACTTCTCAGGCCAACATCCCCACCATAAATCTATTGCTGTCATATCTTCATGTAGAGAATGAAGCTTGATTCAAGATCTGGTCTTCAATGACTTTCTTACAGAGGCCGACAGGTAATCACTCTTCCTATCCGTCTAGTATCTGGAACACATTTTCCAAATCCTACCTCTGCTCACAGCCTCCATTCATTGTGATTCAGTTCTTCAAGTAGGAAGAGTCTTGAATTAGCAAACTTAAATCCTGAGGAGGTCTGGATAAGGTGAAGGATATGAAAATGCATATGGGTATTTTGCTCTCCCTCTGACTGGCCACCATATTTTGTAGAGAGAAAGTCCCTATATTCTATGTGAGCAATGACAACTGAGGAAGATCTGGCCCATAATGTAGAGGACCTGGGCTAGGGTTGGAGGTGGTGCCCTAAGAAAATTCCTAGGGAAAGAAGTCACACCAGAGAAAGTGTTACATGACTGCTTTGCAGTTTTTGTATTTTCTGCCTTGCTGGAAGGATTCCATCTTGCTATAGACAGTTTTTGTGATTGATTAAACTATTTAGAAACTCAAATTAGATAATTCACCTTTTTAATTGGGGTGAATTGACAAATTCAGTGTACTACAGTTAATATAAGAGCTTAGATAGATGGAATAAACAATTCTCTGTGTACATAGCCTACATAAGAAAAAAGAATTTCTGAATTGTATTTGTTTAAATATACTTGCATTATGAACTAATTTGTCCAAATACAGTCTATGATGCACAAATGTGAAGTTACAGCAACCATACTTGTAGTAATACAATATTGCATAAACATTTTTAACATAGTGCCAAATAATATTTATGCAATAGGATTGTTTCCAGTGTGTACTCAGAGGAAGATGACGAACTAGAAATTGGCAAGGTTGATTTACTAAATGAAGACTTTATATGTAACTCAAAGGCAGAAATAAGATAGACTTAGCTTAAGTCGAAAGTTATGTAAGTAGATCAGATATGAATTCATTCTGTGAAGCTATTGAAGACAACTGATAGAGTGAAATATCTGATTTTTTAAGATATGTGATGATCAACAAAGGATAAAACAAAAGGGGATATTGGAAAGGTGACAGACTGATGACAAATCCCTGAATCCTTCAAGTTTTCTCTTCCATGTCTGGAATAGCCCAACAACAAGAGTATGCTGGTGTGGCCCGAAGTGTCCAATTTAAACATTTTAGAATACAAACTGAAAAGCAGAATGATTACTGCAGAGAAGCATATTACTCTTCCAGTGTGGAAAACAAAAGAGATTAAATAGATATAATTTAATGCCCAAAGAAAAGAAGTTCATCAGAAAAAATAATGATATATAAAGTAATGATTAAGGAAAACTGATGAAGTATTCAGAATTATAAAAAAAAAGATAAATGGGACAGATAAGTTAGAATAAATAAAAAACATCAACTAAAAGAAATTTCAATCAAGTTTTAGGGCAGGATGAACAGATTTCCTACAAAGAAAAGAGAATTAGATAATCTCAGGTTACTAGGGGGATGTGCAACAACATATATAGACTATAGAGAAAAAAGATATGTGAGAACAAAATCTAGCCAAGATATCATCCATCTGTTAAGGCAAGGAAGTTTTGTGTGTGTGTGTGTGTGTGTGTGTGTGTGTGTGTGTGTGTGTGTGTGTGTTTCAAGGATTCACAAAATATATTACATAGGTTTCTAATCTGATGAAAAATATAAGGACATATGGATATGTTTTTATCAAACGATGATTTAATTAAAACAATTATCAAATAAGGATGACAAAAAGAGGAAATAATGACAAAGAATGTAAAAATGCATACACATACATTTGTACACACATATTTATGAATGTATATATTTATAGTATAAACAGGCGACAATATGACTGATAATGTGTACTCTAAAATTTAAGTAAAGGTAAATAACACAGGAGACACAAAACATAAGGGAAAATCTATAAGGATATAATAACCTATTATATAACCTAATATAAGAAATAAAAGGCTCTAAATAACTTCAGGAAAAAATTAGTTTTAGGATCAGAAACTAGAGATTTAAAGCCCTTGAAGGGTTTCATTTTTGTGAAGGTGGGAGAAGGGAAATAGGAAGGGGGGTGATCAAAATCTTTTATTAGAAATAATGACATTAATTTGCCTTATTTTATCAGTCAATATATTGTTATGATTGAGAGGGTAATATTTTAGGTAATTTAAAAACATAGTAGAATTTCAAAATCCATGGGGATGTTGAAGAGAAAATGGTCTAAGCCAGAAAAAATAAGGATAAGAAAAGGAGCAAACACAACAATAAATAGTAGATGGTTAAATAAGTAAAAAATAAAAATTAGTTGGAAGAAACAAAACCAAATATTTTAGCCACACAGTAAATACAAATGGATTGGAATCCTTTGTCGTGATGTTGATTTTCAGAATATTACACATAAATACATATACACACGCCCAATTTGTGTGATATGTTCCAGCAGTATGCTCAGTGAGAACCACAAAGGAAAAGCCTGAAATAAATAATCTAGCAAAGACCAATCAAGCGAATGTAATACAATGAAAGTAGGATGAACGGCCAAGGCCAAGACTAAATGCAAAGCCAAATGCACCATACATGAAGGAGAACGATGTGATGAGTAAAGAATCACAAAAATATATCTCATTTACAAAAAAACAAAATAGTGGCCAAGTCCATAAAGCAAAACTGTAGGAAACAGTACTTGATAACATGAAATTATAGAGGAAGATATTAATAAAACTTACCAGAATAGAAAAATTAAGTGGATAACAAATATACATAGGTAAAGA
Organism: Tapirus indicus; assembly: GCA_031878705.1. NCBI lineage: Eukaryota > Metazoa > Chordata > Mammalia > Perissodactyla > Tapiridae > Tapirus > Tapirus indicus. The sequence continues at coordinate 83,502,657 of CM062921.1, forward strand.
GAATTTAGATTATCAGATAAAATGATTTGATTTGATAGATTTATGTAGAGATAATTTTCTTATATTAAATTTATATTATTTTGCATTTAAAAAATTAAATAATATTGAAAACTTAAAAAAGTTGAGATCTTATTAGTCTTCTTCCTTGCTCATAAATTTGTAAAAAAGTCAACCTTAAAATTAAATGAAAAATTAATATCATGGTAATGAAGATACTTAAATCTCTGAAGCAAAAAAGATATCATAATTAAAATTATCTGAAAAGGAGAAAACTGCACACTAAAATATACATGGCACAGCAAAATATACCTACAGGAAATTTATAATGGCACTTTTTATTATAACAGAAACAATAAAAATACATTGAGTATTTGCCTAGAAAATATAGAAAAAATTAATATAAGAACTAAAAAGGAAAGGCTTAATCAAGATTAAGAACTAATATTGAAGGAATAGAAAACAACAAATGGTTAGACAGGACAATTAACAAAACCCCCTTTCCTCCAAAAATAGTAAAATAAATAAAATCCTAACAAGCTCAATTTATGAAAAAAAATAAGAGACTAGAATTATACAAAACATTAGAAATGACAAAGAAGGTGTAAGCTCAAATACAAATAAATTAGAAGACAAAAAATTATTAACACTATGAATATGACAATCCAGTAGAAATGAATAATTTCCTAACAAAAAAGAAATTTTCATATTTCAAGACAGTGGGATGAACTTTACAACCACCACTTACCCCACCCTTGCCACAAATGGCTTTTCATAGTAGGGGATATTAAATGAAAAACCCACTAAAATAAACCAAAACCAAAACAACAGCAGCAATAACATATCAACAACACAAAGTTGAAAAGAAATACAATAAATCCAAAAAGTCACTGAAAACATAGAAGGTTATTTCTGGCAGAAAGCAAACAAATATCTGAACCCCATAAAAGAGATACTTTTAGATGAAAAAAAGAAATGAAACTACAGGCAAAAACAGGCACAGAAGAAGATTGCTAAAATGGTGGAAATGTTTCCAGAGTCCCAAGCCTGAAAATGAAAGATTTGGGGAGTAGAAAGGGGCCCAGTGGTCCCCGGTATGATCAGATAGTTTTTGAGATCTGTACAGCTTGCACCTCTCCAGGGCAGCACACGCAAAGCCGCAAAGCAGCCCAGCGCAGGGCAGGAGCAGTGAGTCTGGGCATTGGTGTCAACCTGGCGGGACTATCCCACAAGCCCACAGGAGGACATGGTACGTCCCAGCAATCCCCTCAGGCACAAGGCACAGACTCACCAGATACTCCCCGTCAGGACAAATAGCTCTCAAATACAGAAATACCCTCAGAAATATAAGCACCAACTATTTTAGAAAAATCTATATCATGATAGACAGAAACTACATTCAACCAATGGAAAACCTTACACCCAGAAGAGAAAATAAAAGGGATAGGCGGGGCTATTTCTCTGTCTTGTTGGGTAAGGAAGTGAAAGGGTTGCTGGGAGGAGGGTGATATAGATACGGATTAATGCTAGCAAGATTTTGTTTGATAGGTATAACTTTAGTACATGTGTTAACACCTTAGGGTAGACACTTGAAAAATAGAAATAGAATTAATAACTTGCTGATCATTAGAGGAACAAAAACAACAAAAAATCCTTGAAGGAAAAGTGATAAAGACATATAAAAATCCAAAAATAAGGAGGAAGAGGTAATTAGAACTGATAAGCATAAGTCACTAAATAGGATGGAAAATTTCCAAATATGTTAATAATTATTTTCAATATGAGTGAAATAAGTTCATGTATTAAAAACAGATTTTTAAATTGAAAATAAAATAAAGCAAGCAAGATCAGGTAGAATTCAAGGTGAAAAGCTTTAAAAGCAAAAAACAAAATTTTTCATTTGGATGAAAGGAAAAATCCACCATGAAAATATTACAGTCAATAATATTTGTGTACCCAGCAACATAGCTTGAAATACATAAAGGAAAAATGATTAGCCATGGAGGATAAATTGACAGAGCCACAAACCTAGTGAGAGAGTTTATCACACCTCTCTCAGAAATGACGGAACAGAGAAGTAGATCAAAATAAGTGTATGTATATTGAATAATAGAGTGTTTGAATAAATAGAATTTGAATTCAATGGAGATTGCACATTGCTTTGTGAATTTGAATAATGAAATAAGTTTATTTGAGCAAATACATATTACTTTGAATTTCACAAAATTGTACTTAAAAAAATGTCATATGAAACAGTCACAAATATTGATTATGAATTAGAACCCAAAGGAAATCTCAACAAATTACAAAAAGCTAATTGTATGTAACCTGTATCCATTAAACAAAGCCTAATACAATTAAGAATTAACAACAAAATAGGAGCACATAATTGCACTCACTGAAAAGTAAAACATATACATACGTAAAACACACACAGTTATGGAGAACTATTGAGTTAGAGGAAACATAAAAATGGAAATTGCTATTCAAAACCTTTAGCAAAGATAACACCTGGATATAAAAAAAAAAACAGTAAACATTGAATAATTTATGGCCTTAAAATGAAGTATTAGAAAAATAAGAAATTTTGGAAATAAATGAACTGAGCTTTCAGTTTAAAAAGCTAGAATGGACAATTCAGTGATTTAAAAAAGCACAAATAATAAATTAATAAAGATAATAGCCAAAAATAATGACATAAAAAGGTAAAACTTGGAGTTTACCCCAAACCCCAGAGTTTATGTTAATTATTTATGTTAATACTTAAAATATTAATAAATAACAATGTTTACAAAATTTGTTTCAATGTGTTTGAAATAGGAAATCAATTTAGGGTTATTTCTTAGTGTCCTGATATTCAGAGAAGTGATCGGGTTACACAATCCTTGGCAGAAGTTGACTACTTTATGGCGAATAATCCCAACCATCTAACGAATTTTACCTTCAGAGAAGACCAGAGAAAGTGAGGAGCTCCATTCACCTGCTGAAAATGCCAAATGATCAGACACAAGGCAGGACTAGATGGGGAGCACTGGGCAAGGTGATGAATTGCACCTCATACAGCACCAGATAGTCTGTGCCCATTTACCAACGTGAAGGGCCCTGGTCAGGTGGAGGGCGCTCTGCCAGGAAGCAGATACTCTAAATCAGTGACCTTGAATCTTGGCTGGCTGATAATGAACCACAAAGAATTGACAGAATCCAACCGCTCGCTGGAAGATACATGGTTTCCTTCAGCACTCGGTGAAAGATAAAATAGATTGGCTTAAAAAAAAACCCAAAACCACCAAAGAGCTTTTGGGCTTATTGATTTTTATAAACAAAATCCTTTGGGTGCACTATGAGCAGAAAGTCGCTATGACAATCTGTCTTCCTGGAATAAAAATAGAGACACGTATAAATTAAATATGTTTTACTTCTGAAATATATGCTAAAGTAAAAGTGGAGTTAACTACTACTGGACCTTTTCCTTTCATTTTGTTTAATCAAAAGGAAGCTTGCTTAGCTTTTTCTTCCTAATGCAGTAGAGAGGAGCACAGTGAGGCCTCCCCAGCTCTTAGGTTTACATGGGAGTGAACTGGATTGAAGCTGGATCCTTCTGGCAGGGGTCTGACCCTCAGCCGGCCTCATTCTTCACCAGACAAACTCATATGCATTAAGTTTTAATTTAAATGAACATTTTTTGTGGTATTCTGCATAGTTAAAATATTCTCCACTTCTGGGTTTATAAACTTTTTGTTCATTTCTCCATTATATTATTTCCTAAATTATATGTCTATTTACCAACTGACCCCCCCCAACCCCTCCTTGAGGAAGCAAATCAAAAGTCTCTATGTACTCCCACAGGTGAAAAATCAAATCTTATTTTTGTTTCTAGGACCAGGGAGGAAGAGAGCAAAGAAAGGGGGGAAAGAGGTCATGATGTTAAATTTTAATGAGTGATTACTCTATAAAAGATATTATCTAGATCCTTTCAGATTTTATTGCATTTTCCACACACCAACCTTGCTATATTGACACTAATATTTCCAGATCATATATGAAGCTTACAAAATTTAAGGACTTTGGCAAAGGTCACAAAGTTTGTTAACCTATACCCTTCACCTAATTCCAAAGTGCACATTCTCTTCACTGAAACATAATTATGTCAAATTTAAAAGCAAAAAAAAGTTGCCTGCCATATTGCCATTGCCTACAACAGATGAGCCTCTAAAATGTACAGTGAACCTTTCAATTGCCAACGACCATGAGAAAAATCAGAGCAGGTAAGATGGTACCTTCTGATGATGGTGTTTATTTAAGTAGGTATAGAACAGGCCTGATTTTTTAACATGGCTGAGAAACGATAGAGAAAGCTTTCCTGGGGATGAATGGAGTTGTCAAGGAAAATGCACAATTCACCTGTTTGTCACTCAGTAGCAAATGGAATATGAATCCATTTAAGACATTTCTAAATCTGATTTGATATCCAAAGTTACAGCAAGATTACTCTCTTTGGCAGGATATAAATTAATTTGCTAACTCCATAGCCTTCAAATGATGATAAAGCTTTATGCACATGTAATTTTTTTCTGACTATAATAAGATTTGGACTACTCTATTTTAATTATAAATTTGTTTATTTACCTTTATACCTGTACATATATACACACACATATATAGTACACATATATGATATGTGAGATATATGTATACTATTTTTAAAGATTATAAATTAAATTTTGATGAAAGTATTCTCTAAATTTTATTTTTATATTTCTAATATGTTACAAATTCAGACAAAGTTAAGCCTGACTAAGCATACAGTAGGGATTCTGACCCAACTAGAAGTTTGATTCTACTTAGGTGGGCCCACCTAGCATAGGGATTGTTATAATAATGACATGGTATGTGAAGAAAACAAAATGATGTATTCAGAATGACTAAGCCTGTAATCTGTGGTAACAACTGCCCATATTACATTTCCCAAAGATGGCTACATCAATACATATCCCATCCCAAACAGCCCTCTTACAATGCAATGTTAATACCCCTGCATTAGCAGGTTTAGTCTATGTCCCTTTCCATTGAACCTAGGTAGAACCTTGTAACTGCTACAACCGATAAAATTGCCAGAAGTGGCATTGCATGACAATCAAGGATAGATCATAAATGGCAAAGAGTTTCTGCCATGCCCTCTGTCTCTTGGGATGTTGTTCTGTGGGAAGCCAGTACCATGCCATGAGAAAGCTCAGACTAGTCTATGTGGAGAGACTACCTGGAGAGAAACTGAGGCCCCAGCTGACAGCCAACATCAAATCCCAGACACATGAGTGGATAAGCCTGCAGTAGACCCAGCCTCCAGGTCTTGAGCTGCCCAGCTGACAGAGTGGAGACAGCCTTTGCTGAGCCCTGCACAGAGTGCAGATTCATGACCAGATTACATGTTATTGTTTTAAGCCTCGAAGTTTTGAGTTGGTTTGTTATGCAGCACTAGCTGATTGGCACAGATATTAGTACCTGGATGTTGCATGCAGCCATAAGCATAACCTAAAATTGCGATAGCAACTTTGTGACTACGTGATATACAGTAGCTGGAAGGACCTAGAGGATGCATAATGGCCCTTTTAGAGGCCACTGGTGAGGGCTTAGAGGAAAGTAAAGAAAATGTTCTTGAAAACTGAAGAAAAGGAGAGCCTTTAAGTAGTTTGAGGAAGTTGAACAACACTGTTATATATCATAAGGTGGAAAGTAGAAAATGTACCTAATGAACTGGAGGGTCTAGCTACAGAGATTTCCAGGCAGAGTGTTGACGGTATTACCCGGCTTCTTTTACCGGCCTATAATAAAATGTAAGAAGAGAGAGGCAAGATGAAGAAATAACTGTTAAGTAAAGTGGAGCCAGGATTACTGGGTTTAAAAATACTACTGCTTCTCTTTCCTAGCTTCCTAGCTTCAAAATTAGGAAAGGGCTTAAGAGCAATGATAAAATTCAGGGCAAGACTAAAGGACGCTCTTTTAAGACCTCAGAAAGATATAAGGTAGTGTTTCAGAGAGCCAGTCAGTCAGATAAAAGGCATGACTAAAGGATCCTTTCCATTAAACAAAAGGCCCTATCAGGGCCGTGTCACACAGCTGACTTAGAAAATCCAGAGAAAAATCTTTTCTTAAACAGATTCATGGATCGACATTTTGTCTATCAGAGTTGATTATAAATTGATTCATAACAAATGCTCAAAACTGAAAAAAAAAATTGTAGCATTTTGGACCGAGAAAGATAAAGATAATTCAAAATGAAAATAGGCCTTTAGATGTCCAAATTACTGCTATTGGAAAGCACTCTGGGAAACCCACCCAGCTACAAACCCCAGCCATTTCTTAGGGAAAAAAGAAGGATGACTTAGAGGACAAAACCAAGAGGTCAGAGGGTGGAAAAGAGGACCATGGAGAATCATAGCAGTAGGACTGGGTTCTAATCCCATAGCCAGAGTTATTGTCCAGCTGGATTTCAGAAGTGGAGGAGTAACTACTGTGTGCCTCCTGTTTTCTCTTCCATGAACAGGAAGTCCATGGCAGTTAACCAATGCCAGCTCCACCATTATATGCTGAGTGTGTAAAGGGCACGTCACTCACCTTTTTAGTTCATAGGTCTTCAGAGCTAAAGAAACTTTACTGGAAGAGCTGTCCTTGAATTTCACCTGAGGAGCCGCACTGGCAACTGCACATGATTTGGATGCTAAGAACCTAGCTTTGGAAACGATGCTTTATTAAGATGAGACTTGAGGGTCTTGGGGGAGAGGAATGAGTGTATTTTGGATATGAGGAGATAGGAGTTATTGTGGCCAGAGAATGGACGGTAGCAGGTGATGTTTTCCAAAGCTGGAAGCACTGATATTTGTCTGATCCCACACATTCTTCTTACAATGTGGCATTGACAATCCTCCATCAAGAGTTGTTTCACACCTGCCTTGATTAACAGAATGCAGTAGAAGGGACACTATGACTTCCCAGGCTAAGTCACAAAAGGCAGGCTAGTGTCTACTTGATCTCTTTTCTCTTCTCTTCTCTTCTCTCTTCTTTCTTCTCTCTCTCTCTGATTTTCTCCCTCTCACTCTCTCTTCTTCTCTCTCTCTCTCTCTCTCTGGCACACTCACTCACCTTCTGGGAAAGTTAGACTCTACACTGTGAGGAAGTCCAACCTAGCCCATGTGGAGAGACCACATGGAGAGGTCACATGGAGGGACCATGCAGAGAGGAAATTAAGAGCTGAAGCCCTCACCTACTCCCAGGCATACGCATAAACAGGCTTTCAGATGTTTACAGTCCTCAGCCCTGGAGCCACTTCTGGTGATGCTTAGGAGCCAAGCTTTCCCAAGCTCTATTCAAATTGTAGATTTATGAGCAAAATAAATGTTATTGCTTTAAGCCAATACATTTTGGAGTATTTGTTATGAAGCACTAAATAACAGGAACAAAAACTATGTATGTTGAAATGTTTACATTCCAACCTTTGATATTAATATCCCCAACTTTTACCAACTGTGGCTAAAAACTAGGGTCAAATGTACCTTTATGTCAAAACACGGTCGTTCTAATCCCCTATCTGTTCAAGCAGAAACTCATTCTTCATCCAAATCACATCTTGGTCTTCTGTGTTCTACTGCTTAAAAGGAAGACACACGTGTCCACATGCATGCATACACACACACACACACACACACACACACACACACACACACACACACCAGTTTTCCTCTATCTGTACAATTTGAATTGCCTCCGTCCAAAATGCAAGAAATCTTTTCACTCAGGAAACAGTCTCCAGAATGCATCTGTACTTACATCTACTTATATATAGGTGCAGTCTTCAAGTACCCGCCTCATTTCATAACGAACTGGGGTTAACTCGGTCAGAGTCACTAATGAAAAATATTGTTCCGTCTGGATTCATCTTCTTCTATGTAGTGGAGATTCTCTTTAGGGCCCTATGCTGGAATTTTTTCCACTGGCCTGCTCAGCTTTGCTTCGAGTCTTTATTCTTCAGTTCTTAATCTTTGTTCTACCTTCAGCCTTCTTTTTTTCCCAATCCATGCCCACAACCCTTGGCTTCTCTGCTGTGTGCACTGCAACCTGCTGGCTTCCTGCTCTTCTTGCTAATGGCTGGATGAAACTGCAGCTCTCTGTCTCCTTAAAGTAAGACAACATCTCTGCGGGGTCTCTGGCCGCATCAGCATTCTGCTGAAGCTTTGGAATAGAAGTAGTGCTTTATAGTAACATCGGTAGGGGAAGGCTGATATGAAAACACATGCGCATTGTACAGAACACTGGTGCCTGTGCATTCCACCATTGAACAACCTTCCAGAAGCCACAGCTCAAGAGCATCACTAACCAGTTGTTTTATACCCAATGTCATGGTAGTTTTCACGTGCAAATATTTTTATTATAATCCAAGTGTTCATTCAATTTTTCACCTGTTTTTTTCAGTTAAAATTAATGTATTTCAGAGTTCCTACATGGTTTGTGAAAACATAATTTTAACGTTGCATATAACGTTTGATTTAGTGGATCAACTATAATTTACTCAACCATTCCATTTTATTGAAACAGTAGATTGCTTACTATCTTTCACCACTATGAATATTACATACATGGGAACCTATTTAATATAATAGTTTTCTTCCCCAAATAGTGGACAATTTATTTAATCTGTCAAGAACTAAAAAACTACTTATGCTTCCTAACACATATTGTCATTTTTATTCCTTGACGTTTTCTGTTCTCATTTTCATTGTCACCTTCATTATACAAGAGAAAACATTTTTCTTATTCTTCCTAGGATCAGATATTTACCTTATTTACATTTTTCCAGTTTCATAAATGAGAAAGTACTGATTGCCTTAGTGTACATTTCTTTGATTATTGGAAATGATGAACTTCTCTTTTTCATGTCCTTGCTTGTAATGTTTATTCATTCCTATTTCTCTTATGAATTGTCTGGGTTTTTTTTTGCTCATTTACTTTTACCAAAAATCATAGAACTAGTTTCCTGCAAAGTATGTGTTTGAAGCCAGGATTGTCAGGCCTTGGGCAAGTCTTGTCAGCTCTTTTCTCATCTGTAACCTCAGAGAGATACGGCATTTTAATGACGTAATAGGCATAACAACTAAAACTGGAAAGTAGTGGATATTCAAGAAGTGATTCTTGATAATAATAACATTATTTTTGTTGTTGTTATTACATTAGTAACTTGATTATCCAGAGAGTGCTAAAGAGCAATGATGGCAGTAATCATCATTATTTGATTCCTCATGTTTATGGAAATCTTTATTGTTTCACGCTGTCAGTAATCATCTTGAATATTGGTTCTTAGTGTATACCATCTTTTAGAAAGAATTTTACAATTTAACAAGGCTTTTTGGTTTCTATTGAGGTGAATTTTATCTTGTTTTTCTGATTTGACCAATTGATTTGATGTTTCGTTATAGTGAAGCTCTTAATACGTAACCATTTTTGTGTTTAATAGATTAAGTCTTATTTGTTAATGGTGGAATTGTAATGAGCCACTGACTTGTACAAAGAAAGAATTGAGGGTTTCCAAATCTGTATTCATTGATCTCTAGTTTTCTGTTTGTATTATCCTTGTATTTTTTGATATCAGGGCTATAATTCCCTTAAAAATTAAATTGGTTTGCTTTGTTTCTTCTGGGTTAACATCATTTTCTGTTGTGTGAAAATTTTCTGCTGCTGAATATTTGCAAGAACTAGTTTTTATAATCAACAAGTCCTGAGGCTTCAGTTGGATCATTCTTTAACAAATTCATCAGCTACTTTTCATGTTATGTATTTATTCAGTTCTTCTACTTCATTTTGTAATAACTTTGATAATTTAATTTTGTAATATGCTATAAAAATGATCTGTTACATAAGCATTCAGATTAATCAATATGTGCTATATGTCGCATTTTATTATAAATTAAACATTTTTTCTAAAATTACCATTACAACTCCTTTCTTCCTTTTCACTTTATTTTCAGATTTTTCCCTATTTTTAAATTTGTTTTGTTGGATATTTATTTTTCAAAGCGCAGAATATTGCTACCTTCTAATTAATTTTTAACCACTTTCATATACATTATTTTTTAAACTCAGTTCTTTTCTTTCTTAGATTTCCAGGGCATACCATTATTACTATTTTATTTCATCATTATTATGAAAAATTTATATCTATAAGCTCACCTCTTTATGCATCTTTGCTATAAGATATAACTTTAGAAAAGGTGCTTTTATAAATTTCATTTATTTAAACCCTATTTATTTATTACTAACTCTGTCCTAGGCCATGACTAGGCATTCATGATATAATTATGGCTATGATATTATTCTTACCACTTGGAGCTTACATGAGTGAAAAAGAGGTATTGGCAAATAAGGATTTATAAAATATCATAGTAATTATTAAAATAATAACCACATGGTCCCACAGAAACACAGAAAAGGAAGCACATACGAGAAGTACCACTAAATGTTATACAAATATTTAACATTGCTTTTGCTTTGCTTTTATACCTGTGTCATCTTTAAGACATTACCCAAAATACTTGACCCTACTCTGTGTGTCTTCCTTCCATCATCCTTCCCTCACTCCCCATTTGATAGGATACTGGTGGGATATGTCCAAATAGTGGCTCTTATCTATTTATCATCTCTATCTATCTATCTATCTATCCATCCATCTATCATCTATCTATCTATCTGTCTATTATTCATCTGTTTATCTAATCTGTCTATCTATGCAGCTGCAGGCTCAGGAACTGCCTTTCATGCATGGACCGGCTACTACGAGATACAAGCCAGCTAGAAATAGCAGCATTCCAGTTTGGCCTTTGTGGAATATTCTGTTTATTACAGTACAATGTTTCCCAGAGTGATTTTTTACAATTGATAGATATTATGTGAAAAAATAAGTTGGAAATCTCTAAGTCAAAGATTTTCTTTTATTATTAGATTTTTAGAGGTTTTAATGTGCTTTTAAATCTCCAAGAAAGGAATATAGTATATATATATATATATATATACTATATATATATATATATATATATATATATATAGTATATATTATTTCTTTTTTTCATTTTATTTTATTGAGGTAGCATTGGTTTATAACATTATATAAATTTCGTGTGTATGTCATTATATTTCAACTTCTGTATAGATTGCATCGTGTTCACCACCAAAAGTCTAATTTCCATCCATCACAGTACAGATGTCCCCCTCTATCCCTTTCACCCTCCCTCCACCCGCTTTCCCCTCTGGTAACCACCAATCTATTCTTTGTATCTGTGTGTTTATTTGCTACTTTTTTTATCCTCCACATACGAATAAAATCATACAGTGTTTATCTTCCTCAATCTGACTTATTTCACTTAGCATAACACTGTCGAGATCCATTAATATTGTCACAAATGGCAAGATTTCATCTTTTTTCTGGCTAAGAAATATTCTATTGTATATATATGCCACATCTTCTTTATCCATTCATCCGTTGATGGGCACTTAGGTTGTTTCCAAGTCTTGTCTATTGCAAATAATAATGCAAATAACATGGGGATGCACATATCTTTTCAAATTAGTGTTTTCATGTTCTTTGGATAAACACGCAGACATGGAGTAGCTGGATCATATGATAGTTCTATTTTTAATGTTTGAGGAATATCCATACTATTCTCCATAGAGGCTGAACTAGTTTACATTCCCACCAGCAGTGTACAAGGGTTCCCTTTTCTCCACATCCTCTCCAACACTTGCCTTTTTAATAATAGCCATTCTGACAGGCAAAAGGTAATATCTCACTGTGGTTTTGATTTTCATTCCCCTAATAATTAGTGATGTTAAACATCTTTCGTGTACTTGTTGGCCATCTGTATATCTTCTTTGGAAAAATGTCTGTTCATATCCTCTGCCCATTTTTTGATCAGATTCTTTGTTTTTTTGTTGTTCAGTTGTGTGAGTCCTTTATATATTTTGTATATTAACCCCGTATCAGATATATGATCAGAAAATAACTTCTCCCAATCAGTAGATTGTCTTTTTGTTTTGTTGATGGTTTCCTTTGCTGTGCGGAACCTTTTTAGTTTGACATAGTCCCATTTGTTTATTTTTTCTTTTGTTTCCATTGCCTGAGGAGACATATCCAAAAAGATATTGCTAAGACTGATATCAGAGTGTACTCCCTATGTTTTTTTCCAAGAGTTTTGTGGTTTCAGGCCTTACATTCAAGTCTTTAATCCATTTGAAGTTAATTTTTGTGTATCATATAAGATGGTGGTCTAATTTCATTCTTTTGCATACAGCTGTCCAGTTTTCCCAACACCATTGATTGAAGAGAATTTTCTTTCTCCATTGTATATTCTTGGCTCCCTTGTTGAAAAGTAGCTGTTCATAAATATCTGGGTTTATTTCTGGGCTCTAAATTCTGTTCCTTGGATCTGTGTGTCTGTTTTTGTGCCAGCACCATGCTGTTTTGATTACTATAGCTTTGCAGTATACTTTGAAGTCAGAGAGTGGGATATCTCCAGCTTTCTTTTGTTTCAGAATTGCTTTGGCTATTCGGGGTCTTTTGTTGTTCCATACAAATTAGGATTCTTTGTTCTATTTCCATAAAAAATGTCATAGAAATTTTGATAGAGATTGCATTGAATCTGTAGATTTCTTTGGGTAATATGGACTTTGGTGAATTCTACCAAATATTCAAAGAAGATTTAATACCTATCCTTCTCAAACTGTTCCAAAACATTGAAGAGGAGGGGACACTTTCTAACTCATTTTTTGAGGCCAACATTACCCTGATACAAAAAACAGACAAGGACAACACAAAAAAAGAAAATTACAGGCCAGTATTGCTGATGAATATAAATGCAAAAATCCTCAACAAAATACTAGCAGATGGAATACAACAATACATTAAAAGGATCATGATCAAGTGGGATTTATTCCAGGGATGCAAGGATGGTTCAACATATGCAAATAGATGAACGTGATACACCACATTAACAAAATGAAGAATAAAATCACATGATCATCTCAGTAGATGTGGAGAAAGCATTTGACAAAATTCAGCATCCATTCATAATAAAAACTCTCAATAAAATGGGTATGGAAGAAAAATACCTCAACATAATAAAGGCCATATATGAGAAGCCCACAGGTAATATCATACTCAGTGGTAAAAAAGTGTAAGCTATCCCTCTAAGAGCAGGAATTAGACAAGGATGCCCACTCTTGCTATTCTTGTTCAACATAATATTGGAGTCCTAGCCTGGGCAATTAGGCAAGATAAAGAAATAAAAGGTGACCAAATAGGAAAGGAAGAAGCAAAACTGTTACTATTTGTGGATGACCTGATTTTATATATAGAACGCCCTAAATAATCCACCAAAAAACTATTAGAAATAATAAATACAGGAAAGTTGTAGGGTACAAAATCAACATACAAAAATCAGTTGTGTTTCTATATACTAACAATGAACTACCAGAAGGAGACATCAAGAATACAATTCCACTTACAATTGCAACAAAAAGAATAGAATACCTAGAAAAAAATTTAACCAAGGAAGTGAAAGACCTGTACATTAAAAACTATAAGACAATATTAAAAGAAATTGAAGACACAAAGAAATGGAAAGCTATTCCATGCTCATGGATTGGCAAAATTTTACATATTAATTTCATCATAGTTTCTTTGGTCTGGGAACTTCTTAAGAGAATAATATTCCTTGGAACAGACTTTGGGAAGATCTTTTTTATACTACCATGGATATATTGGGTTTAGGATCCTGCCATCCTCAGAAAGAAGACACAGAAAGGTCACTGAATTTATCCATGTGTATTGGGAAATGTTAATTCTAGGATAAACACAAGTAAAACAAAAGGCATTTGCATACAATAAAATATACAATACAGTATGTAAATATACATACTATTTAAAATACAAATCCTATAGTGCCTTGCAGTATTATAAAACAAAATTGTTTCAATGAGACTTAGCATATGTGTTATGCATTACATAGAGAATGACTATTAGACTATTTAGGAGAAAAAAAATTTACTCTGTTTTGTGACAGCCAGCAAAATGGCATGAAAGATGAAAAAAATGATTGCAAGACTGACTTTTTATTTTTAAATTGGTGAGACTTGTGATTCACATTTACAGGAACCAAACTATATCCAGCTGGGTAAAAGGTTTAACAAATTGAATCTACCCCAACTTAGATGACACCAAAGAGGAACTCATAGTGAGGAGAGAATTTCTTTACTCTTACCATGTGGAAACCAAGAGGATTGACTGAAAGTTGGTGATAATTCAAAACAGGATGATGAAATAGGCCATCAACCCAGGGGATCTTTATTTCCAAGGTAGAATATTTTTAGACTCCATATCACTGTATTTTCTTTAAGTTTTTTGAAATAATTTCAAACTTAGAGAAGAGTTGCAAAGATAGTTTCTTTATACTCTGCACACAGCTTTTCCTCGTGTTAACATCTTTCACAGCCATGGTTCAATTATCAATACTAAGAAACTAACGTGAGAACAATACCAATAAGTAAACTACAGACTTTATTCGGATTTCCTCAGTTTTTCCACTAATGTCCTTTTTTTTTAAAAAATTCTACTATCCAATCCTTCTCGTACACTGCATTTTGCCGTCCTGTATCCTTAATTTAATCAGTGATTATTCCTCAATTATTCCTTATCTTGGTGACCTTGACACTTCTGAAATGTACTGGTCAAGTATTTTAGAAAATGCTCCCTGATTTATGTTTGTATGATGTTTTCTCATGGTTAGACTGAAGTTATACATTTTGGGGAAGAACATCTGAGATGTGGTGGCCCTTTTATACTGCATCATTATCAGGGGCACATGATAGCAATATGACAGGTGATGTTAACCTTGACCACTCGGTTAAAGTCATGTCTGGCACAATTCTCTATTGTAAAGTTATTATTTTTTCCCTTTCCTTACTCTATTTGTTAGATATGACTCACCAAATCCTACCCATGCCTAAAGGGTAAAGAATTAAACTCCACCACCTGGAACGAGAAGTAGCAAAGGATTTGTGGACATATGGTAAAATCACCATAGTAGTTAGTAAATATTTCGGGAGAGATACTTAGAAGATGTGCAAACATTCTATTACTCTTTAATATTGCTTCCAGTAAATTTACCATTTATCAATGGATTTTGTTTGCAGCAATTATTACTGGGGCATTCTAGTGGGATTTTCTGTTTCTCTAATCTATGTTTATTAAATAGAATTTTTCTGTAAGGGCAAATACTTTATACTCATTTATTTACTTATTCAGTTATGTATTTATATCAGTATGTACTTATGGATGTTTATTTTATTCTTTGGCTTATAACCTAATACTATCATTTTTCATTTTGTTGCTCAAATTGCTCCAACTTTGGTCACTGGGAGCTTTTGCCAGTTGGTTCCTGTGATCTTTTGACATGCCCCCAGGCCTTTATGTTTCTTCATTTTTAAGCAATTCCTAATTCTGGCACCAAAAGACACTCCAGGCTTATCTGGTATCATCTTGTCCCAGTCCTGGAATCATCCACTTCTCCAAGGAACCCAGAACGGTAGTTAGATATCAAGATTTTTTTCTCTCTCTCATTCTCTCTAGAAACATATATATATATATATATATATATATATATATATATATATATATATATACGTATTTATGTATCTATATTTTTGTATATCTGATAAAAATATAAGTCCATACTTGTATATTTAACTCCAATCCAGCATCATGGGTTCATTCTAGCATTATCTCGTTGCTTATTTGTTACATCTTCCTCTGACAGTGAAGAACCTGGCTTTCGCTGTCTAAATACACATTATTTTGTTCAAATTTACTTTATATGTAGCTTAAGAATGACTAACCTTTACCCTTAAGAAAAAAATTTACCAATTAATGTACAGTGTTTATGTACAATTCTTTTTGTCTTTAGCCTCATGATATGATATCTGGTTGAAATCATTGTTTCCCAAAGATAATTAGGTCAGATCCTTTCTTTCCTACAACCTTTAGGGTGATTGTGTTATACATTCGTAATAGAGTTGGATTCATTTGTCAAAGTCTAGGTTACATTTTGGGCTGCTGGGACCTACTGATTTTCTGCCTACTTGTACTATCAATTGAGAGAGACGTGCTGAAGCCTCATTCTAATCATGGATTCATCTCCCATTTCAGTTCTACCAAGTTTTCCTTATGTATTTTGAAGTTCTGTTGTCAGATGCATATACTTTTGGATTAATACATCTTCTCAGAGAATTAAACTCTTCTATTATTAATTAATATCCCTCTTTGTCCCTGCTAATATTCCTTGTTTAGAAGTCTACTTTGTGTGAAATGAATATAGCTACTCCAGCTTTCTTTTGGTTAGTATTTGCATGGTATATTTTTTCATCCTTTTGCTTTTATCTATTTTTTTATTTAACGTGATTTCTTGTAGACAGCAATAATTAGGCCTTGCTTTGTGTCCAATCTGACAATCTCAATCTTTTGAATAATTTGTTTATACCATTCACCTTCAGTGTGATCTAGGTATGAGGGGCCTGAATTTGGGGCCAGCTGGGAATCACTGTAGAAGTGCAGTCTGCAATCTTCATTAGAGACATGATCTAGGTCAAAGGATAGCCAAGATGAGGAATAAGGATGCAGCTTAGGCACAGAGAAGGGCTACAGTCTGGGGTCCTGGGACATGGGTCCTGGTTCTGGTAGCATCATGTAACATAGACTGTGAGAACTAGCCCACTTACATTCATGGGAAAGATGTAAAAGATTTATTTCATTTGACTTCTCAAGTGCATTTCCAATTAGCCTGACAGATGGGAATGGCCCAGAGGCCTGTTGAGCCCTTAGTTTGGCCTATACAGAGCACTGCTCCCCACACTGGGACTCGGGGTGTCCCCATCACTCGTCTTCAGAAACATCTGTTACTCAGCCCAGCACTTCCAAGGGGCCTCCCACCAACCCCGGATCGTGGCAGGTTTCATCTTAGGGATATGCCAAGTTGTTAAAATTTGATCCCGGAAAATGAGATTCATCAGGAATAATAAGTATGCTGGCCCAGATTCTGATCTGTACCCTGCTTTTAAATAGCTGGGTGAGCTTGGGCAATGCCCATTGACTTCTATCAATCTAATCTTCAAAATGAGCACATGGTCTCCACACTGCTGATAGCAGGAGAGCCTACTGGGACCTTCAAATGTTGCTTAGCTCCTCTTTTTATATGATTAATTATCAAAATGTGGAAGTCAGTATTTGTCATCCTAAAATAGGATTGGCCCATATGTTGGGATTTAAACATAGAATAAACTTTGCATGTCTCTCTCCCCCTTCCCTCCAAATCCATTTCCTCTGGGCTGACATATTTTTTGTTTGCTCTGAACTTGGAAATAGAATTTTTGTGGCTCTGAGAGTCCTCTTGTTTCTTTCTTTTATGGAAACAGTGTTACATACACTTCTATTTTGGACAGAGACCTTCTGTTTTGAAAGTTTTAGGGAGAGAAAGGCCTGCCGCCCTTTGTCAATACAGCATATGTCAGAATTAATTTTCTGAAAAAGAGAATGTGTTTGTCTTTAACTTTTTAAGGTGTTATAGCTGAGGATAGATAGTGATGCTGGGAATCTCAGGGAAGCTGGTTCTGAAGATGAGTAAGTAAGCGGAGTGGGGAGAACCCAGGCTGAGGTTATTTATGGGGCGGGAGGGTCTGGGTGTGAAGCGGCAGTTGGCCGGATTTCTAGAGGGTGCTCAGCGGCATGCTCACTAGTGACGTCAGACTACAAAGCCGACGGGCTCCCGTGTCAAGACAGACGGAATGCCACAGACTCAAAAATGGCAGAGGGCTTCTACCACAGAAGATCGTGCCACCTCCTTTACAGGTCCACGTTACCCATTGATAATTTCTCATGAAATTGTGAGAATGAATCACGTGTTAACTCTGAGTTCTGGTTTATCTGACCATCCCCCGGTGGAGGGTGCAGTGGAAAGTGGGAGGACTTCAGAGTCAGACTGGGAACTTCTGGCACATCACCTATCTTACCTGCGCGTCATTTTCTCCTGCGTAATGGGAACGATAATAATAACAACAATTTGTTGTGCAGGTTAAATATTGGAAACACATAGAATGCACTTGCAAAGAAGAGGGTACAGAATATATGGAAGATATGTTAGTTTTTATTATGAAAATAATTCAGGCCTCCTCTGAGAAAAACTCTGCCCATCCAACTGAGATCATTATTCCTCAAGGTCATCTTTGATCAATCTGAGCAGGATCACAAATCTCTTCTCCCCCATTGTTTTTATCAATCAACCCATCATGGCTCAGGAAATATACCTGTTTATCCTTTCTTCTGATAAACGTGGTCAGCTTCTGAATAAGCTGTGTTCTGTGGAGTCTGCACAAGGTAGACTAAAATGTAGGTCTCATTTAAGGACACACACATACACACATATCTCTGAAATCTGAAGCATTTGTTTAGGCTTTAATTCAACTTCTGTCATTTTGAAGATGAGGAAACTGAGACCTGGAGAGTTTAGATACAGAGTCAGAGCTCCTCCGAGTTGGAAGTGACCTCAGGAGGAGCAGTTATCCGACTGTGGCATGCATTTCTTCTACACCATCCCTGATAAGGCTAGTCCTTCTCTATGTCTATCCATCTCCAGAAAACTGACACAATGTTGGCCAGCCCACTAGCTGTGAGAGATCAGAAGGTCCAGCAGTTTCCTTTTAATATCAAATGGAAATCTGACCTCCTGCAGTGTTTGCCCTCATGCCAGACCTGCGTTCCTTGGAGGACAAGTGTGATTCTCTTCCCATGTTCTGGTGCCTCAGTGATTTCTTGGAGGCATCACGCCCTACTGAGTCTTTCCTTCGTCAGAGCCTTTCACTGCCACCTTCCCATCCTGGCTGATGCTCTAAACTGGCCCAGTGTGGGGGAAACAGAAGTAGGCAGTGGAGATGTGGCATCAGACAGAACCTATGGGCTCAGATTTCTGATCTGTGGAATGGGGTTCAGAGCCACCACCTCACAGGCACATCGTGAGGAGATGTAGCAAACACGTGCATTTCTCTTCCTCCTCCCTGTTCTGAGCACATATGATTTAACCAGAAATGTATTGTTAGCTGAACTACGGGGGGATGATTGGTAGAAATCCAGAAGTTAGATCTTCCTTGGTTAAGGATAAAGCCCAAAATTAAGAAAATGAGAAAAGGAGAGCGAGATCTGTTGTTTTGCATTCACTCTTTTTCCCCAAACTGTTACATAATTACATTGCCTCAAAGCTATATAATTAGAACTTATTATTCTTATCCCATTACAGTAGCTTTGAGCTTTAACAAATTTTAAATTTAAGCAATATTTATATGGCTTATTATGTTTATAAAAGTAAGGAAAAAAATAAAAGCATGATAAAGCTACAGTTGAATTAACGATCATTTTTATTGGTCTCCCTCTCCCCGCCCTGGGCTACAAGATAAAGGCAGGATCTCAAGGTTGTAGATCCTCTTCAGAGCTTGGCTATGTGTTTCCTTTTTTTCTGAAAGTCACAAAAAATAAGGCCTTAGCAAATGACTTGGAATTTAATTTTTTTTTTTTTTTGATGAGGAAGATTAGCCCTGAGCTAACATCTGTTACCAATCCTCCTGTTTTAGCTGAGAGATCAGAAGGTCCAGATTGGCCCTGGGCTAACATCTGTGCCCATCTTTCTCTACTTTATATGTGGGATGTCTGCCACAGCATGGCTTGATAAGCGGTGTGTAGGTCTGCACCCGGGATTGGAACCAGTGAACCCTGGGCCTCTGAACTTAACCACTAAACCACCAGGCTGGACCCAAAATTTAATTTTTTAAGGAAACTTTATTGAGGGCCTATCAGCACCAATCACAATGATGATTGTATTGGATTTTCTTTCTTTCTTTAGTAATACTAATGTGTTTCCAATGTCTGGATACAATAGGTGCCTCTGCAGCTGCTGGCAAGTGTAAAGGGCAGGGAGACACTTCCCCTTTATCTGCAGCCTGAGTCCTGGTCTGGGCCAAAGACTCCTGCCCTAGCTGGCATGGTCCAGGGTGGGCTCACTGGGAGCTCCCAGCTGGAGGACGAGCAGGCTGACAAAAGCGTGGGATGGGGGTGGGCAGAAGAACGTGTTCCCTTGGGATGGCAAGTAGGCAACACTCCTGTTGCTCAGGAGGATGGAGCAGTAAATCCAACTTTATTGGAGGCAGAAACTGTGTCTAGGGTGTTTGATCTAAGGCGCAGAGACTGTGAGGCCACAGGGTTTGGAGGAAAAGAAGTTTCTGGTACCTGGTGAAGGAAAGAGTCACAGGCCTTATCAGGAGTTCTGAGGTGATACAAGTGATGCTAGGAATTGGATCCCACTACAGGAGAAAGGAAAAGGTAGGGCGGAGCAAATCAACATCAAACCAGGAACTGGGCAGAAAGCCCATTAACAGACTGAAGGCACCCAGTGGGGCTCATCTGGTGACTGCTCCTTGCTCCAGCATGGCACCCCGGGGGATCCTCCTCTCAGGTCCATCACAGGCCTCATTCACTGTGGGAGGAGGAGTTCTGGCTACACAACCTGGTGGGTGGGGACACAGGCTCTGGGACTTGGTGGAGCACTTCTCGCTGCAGCTGGCAGAGTCCTGTGCTGGCCGAGGTAAAGAGATTGCCCCTGAACAAACGGGTCCTGGGGCCAGGTGACTGGGAGACGAGGAGCAGCTTCTGCTTTAATGATAAGGGGTGGCCACAGCACCTCACCCTACTCTTCTGCTCCCTCCAACCTCGTGGTACTCCTCTTGCTCAGACAAGATGCTCACACAGGGGTGCTGAAGATTTAGTGTCAGGAGAGGGTGGTATTTCTGATGATAAAGAGTTTCATGTAACTGCTAAGTATTATTATAATTAGGGAGCTAAGCAGATACATTTATCCTGCATCTACTAATTAGGCAGGGAAGTAAATTAATTTTTCCCTATCCATGCTCATTTTGCTTGTTGGTTATTTTTATATCAAGTACAAGGAGAAAGCCTTATCTCTTTCAGTATGGATTATATATGCTGTGCTCCTCTGTCCAACCAATTTAGATAAAACTGGATCCGCCTTAGAGAAATTTCATTTGGGGGAGCCGTGGTGGGAGGAGGAGATAAGACCTCCTTGTCTGAGTGAGTTATAAATAGCGGACAAATAAATAGCAAGTCCCAGCTGCTGTTGGGGAAAAAAAATGTGTGTGGTTCTTTCCTCCCTGTTACTGTATAATTAACATGAGTCACTGTCCTCTCTGCTGGGAGTGTGTGCGAGAGAAAGGAGGAGGTGTGGAGGAAGACAGCCGGGCCCGGGACTGGGGAAGGTGCTATTCTTCATTGAGTTTCCAGAGACGCGCTCCAGAGCAAATGGTGCACAAACGGCATTCTGGTCCTAGTGGGGAAGCCAGGAGGAAAGGAACGTCATTGCCCAGTGGGTCCCCTAGACAAGATGCTGTGGATGTATGTACAAGATGTGTAATGTTTGTATTTCATTTCCTCTTTGAGACCTCATTCCCCAGGAGGCTTAATTGCTCCCAATCTGTGATCTTCTCATCACTTTTCCCTGTTGCACATACCTTCTAGGGGGTGTTCATCTGGTCCTCCATGGTGTCCATGCTGGCAAGCTCTGAGACACCCTGATTCCCCATCTGGCCTGCGATCCTATTCCCAGATAGAGGCAAGACTGGCTCTCCAAGACTGGCTCCATCTGAGTGAAAGCTGCTCCACTCTGGGGTGTTACTACAGTGGGGTGTTACTCTTATGATCATGGAAAATCATTGTATTGCTCTATATCTTCCTCCCTGTCTGTTACTCTATGCTTCAATATACATATACACACACGCGCGTGCGCAAACACACACACACTCACTCAGGCAAACATCCCAGCTCCCCAAACCAGCAGGAACTCAGTTGGACCATCTCAGGGCTGCTGCCTAGACATAGTCCCACCTACTTCTGCTGGAGCTCTGCTTTGCTCAGGGCCCGGACGAGGGTGAGGCGAGCAAGGCACCTAGTGTACAAGATTGAAGGAAGCGTACATTTTAAGGAGCTGGTCCCTCACTCAGGATGAACCTGAGAATGAGGGCCTTCTTAAGTCGTGTGCCCTCACTCACCTCATCACGGTCCCAGCTCTGCTCCAGGACACTCCAGGCTTTACTCATTAAAGGAGCTCTGGTGGGCTGAATAATGGTGCCCAAAGATGACCAGGTCCCAATCTCTGGAACTTGTGAATATGTTACCATAAATTGCAGAAAGGGCTTTGTAGATGTTGATTAATTTAATGATCTTGAGATGAGGGAGATCATGCTGGATTATCCACTTGAGGCTAAATGTGATCCCTGTGTTCTTATAAAAGGGAAGCAGAGAGACATTTGACCACTGAGACAGAAGACAGAAGGCAATGTCACGACCTGAGCAGAGAGAGTGAGATTTGAAGATGCCACACTGTGGGCTTTGAATATGGAAAAAGACACCAGCCAAGGAGTGTGAACAGCCTCCAGAATCTGGCAAAGGCAAGGAAAGAAGTTCTTTTCCCCTGGAGCCTTCCGAGGGAGCATGGCCCTGCTGACACTTTAATTTTGACCCACGAAGAACTGTAAGAGAATAAATGTGCGTTGCTTTAAGCCACCAACTTTGTGGCAATTTATTACAGCAGCCAAAAAAATGAATTGGGAGCCCAGGTCCCTCTACCCTTGACTTTCCCAAAACTATCTGGGATGCTTCTCATCTCTTGAAACAGGGAAGAGGATAGAAGGGCACAGCCACACCCACTAGAGTCTAACTGTTGGTTTCCCCTTGGACTCTGACTCCCAAATCTTTAGCCTATTGCTATAGATTTGGCTTCTGCAACTCCAAAGCTCTGAATTGACACAGGTGGAGAAGGTGGAAAGCCTGGGTGAGGGGTCAGCGATGAGGGAATCTTGGTAAATATCACAACGTGATTTATCTCCATGAAGGCAGTGAGCAAGGCATTTTATACACTAAGATATTTACCCATCAAGGGAGCCCAATTTGCCCTCAATATGTAAATAAGTAAACAGAAGATGAGAGAGTTAATTTATTTGTTCTAGTCTCACAGTTAATGAATAACAAAACAGGGATTCTCCTTTCTCCTAACTCATTTTTCTCCTACAAACCAGGAATTTAGAACCCCCTTCTGGAGCTTGCAGGATCTAGAATTTAACATCTGCTACAGACAAGGAGCCCTGAACCAGGAAAAATACTCCCCTGACAGCCACCAGTGAGGCAGCCATGTTCCATTGCTCCAGCCCTGAGGTGGTAGAGTTAAAGTCTTCTCCACTGTTTAGAAGGGACTCTGTGATGTGGCCCTGGCCTCTCCCCTCACTGGGCATGGTCCATCTCCCATCATCACTGTGGCTCCCCACACCTGTCCCCCCAGCCTCAGCACCAGGCTCTGTCACTAAAACATTCAACCATGCCCATCTCTCTTGGTAGACACACTTGCTTTTTCAAGTGCCCTCTCCATTTATTCTGCAAGTGCAAGTCAAAAGTACCTTCTCTGGCTAAAGCTCTTCTGATGCCCCTTTGGGCAGAGTAACAGTGCCCTTTCTTGGGGACTCAAAGTTTCCACCTGAAGCCCTGTCTCACTGCTCTATGACTGTTTACTTTCCTTCTTCCTACAACAGACAGAATCTGTATCTTACAAATTCTGTCTTTTCCCTTAAGCGACTTGCACAGTGCCCGATACATAGAGATCACTCAATAAATATTTGTTTGTTCAATAAGTGAATAATTTAATACATAAATAAAATAAAGTGGAATCTTATTATTGATAGAAAATTAATTCTGGTATCTCCAAACAGCACCATCTAGGACTTGCCCCGGGGTGAGATAATGCCTGAGACAATACTGGAGGGGATAAATTTCAGTCTGACCCTTTGGAAATGAGGTGAAGGAGCACTACAGTGACTTTTCCTTCCAAGTTTATACATTTCATTGCAGTAACGACCTCCCATCTCACCCACAGCAGAGCCGCATGTCTTGCAGAGCCCGTCGACGTAGGATGAGTGTGCCTGGGAGACTATGCAGAAACTGAAGATGAACCTCAATTTAATGGGCCTGAAAATAAATGTTTCATGGTTAGAGAAATCAGTAATGTGAATCTTCCCTTGAACTCAGAGGTAGATGAATGGATGGGTCTAAGTAGGGATACTTTAAAAACGTTCCACAGAACCCGGAGGAGTGGAAGAAGACTCATTTGGACCAGCCATGGTGGAGGTGAAGCAGAAAGGGGGAGCCTGAACAAGGAAACACAGTTGGAAAGGCTCTCCCTTCTTTCCTCCTTCATCTTCGTTTCTCTCACTGTCACCATGGGGTTGTCCTAAAGTGTACATGGTTCAGGAAACTCTTATTTTAAGAGCCTTGTCCCTTCAGCCTGTTATCTTAGTGATTATATATCTTAGTCCAAAAATTCTGCAATTTCAAAAGCTAGGAACTATTAGGGGGTGTGAGTTGAGGAAATGTGACAAGGTGAGGGAGGAACAGGTTCCAATCCTTGATCATAGAGAAACAAAATATGTTTGGCCTAAGGATAAGTGAAAAAAGACGCTAAGTACAGAAGCATTTTCTGTTTCCACGTTTAGTGGAAATAGAAACGTGTAAGTCAGATGGAGGAGGAGAAAGACATGGCACCGGGGGTCAGAGTGGCCCGGGGCTCAAGTCCCAGCTCTGTCACTTGTTAACAGAGGGACTGTAGGCTAGCCAGGTGACCTCACCTACACCTTCCTCATAGTTAGAGGCATGTTCATCTCCACTGTGAAGAATGGCTGTGGCCATTGTACGCGAGAGGATGCTTGCACCATCCCTGAGCACGCAAGGCACACTGAGAAATCACAGCCGATGAGTTCCCCTTCCCCTGTAATCACTTGTCTGCTAATTCAGATGCAGAAATTCTATTGTGTAGCATGTTAATGGTTTATGATATGCTTTATTATTGTAACGCCATGACGTGGCCTTCCCTGACCATTTCCTGGGAAGCTAATTTTAAATTTCTCTAAGTTAAGTTATAAATTTGCTACAAACATGTTCTACATTCTTCCACAACACTTCTCAAGGTGAGGTTATAGATTTGCATCCCATATTCTTCTCTCTTTTGTTTCAGGACATTAGAGGATAGCGTTGAGTTGTGCCTGCAGGTCACCAACATTAGCCTTCAAATCTTTGTTGACTCTTTCCACCAGAAAACTAGTCACGAGTGTGTATGAATATGTATATACACATATGCATGCATGTATATGTATATATACATATGTACACACATACACATACATGTATGGGTGTGTGTATGTTTATACACAGAGAGATTGGATAAGTGGCTCTTAAGTTGATGTAAGCCCCAAAGCAGTAATCCTATATGCATTATGTTTGGCTCCTCTGGAAGCTCTTGAGAAATTGGAAACAGTTCTATATGAAATGCTGTCCCTTTTGGCACTGACATGTGCTTTGTCAGGGATTTTCTGTTGCAAGGAGCAGAAACACACTCAGAGAAGCTTAAGGCAACAGGAGGTTGATTTTAAGAAGAGGGGAAATTACAGCCATATCTCATGGGGAGTATAAACCCCTTAGGCCTACATGATCAGAAACAAATAATCACAAAAATGTTCAATGAATCACTAATAAAAATGCAAAAGAAAGATAAATTCTAAATTCTTAGCAATAAGGAAAATGATTACTTAAATTATAATCTGCTTCTGATGCATTATTTAACCATTAAAATGTGTAAGTATGATAACCATCTCTTAAGTTAGTTAAAAAATGAAGATGCAAAATTGTACATACAGTAAAATCTAAAATATGCTAAGAATAAGCATAAGTAAAACAGAAAACAATACATCAGGATGTTTGGACCTGATGACTTTGGTATATGGGCCTATATTATTTTCCCCTTTTTCCTCTAAATTTTCACATTTTATATATTTTGTGTTATGAATATGTACTATTTTATACTAAAAATTTACCCTAAGTCCTGATGCTGTTTGAGAAAACCCTCTTGGCTTCCTCCCGCATTTTAGCTCCGGCATTGGGATTGGAAACATAAACTGAGATGTGTGAATAGAAGAGGTAATGAGCAGAGTTATACTGATATGAAGCTCAAGGAGTAAATCTGGTGTACTCCAATTTGTGGCAAGAAAAATATCCTAAACAGGGCTTTCATTTTGCCAAATATCAATTAACCTTAGGCCCTTTTTAGATATGTTAACACTTTTTTGTCAGCTAAATGATGATTACTCAGTCTGCATGTCTCCAAACCCTCGTTAAGTCTTCTATTGAAGTCTTCACAAATTGCAGTGTTTGAGAGATGCATTCTGCTGCACAATCTCGAGAAAATATCATTGATCACTTGTTTCTTCTTGGGGAGGAAAAGCTTAATTACAGTTATTGGAGATCCGTCAATACAGTTTAAAATAGCAACCAATCTGGCAGAATTTTTAAGCTGGTCTCTAAAAAAGGCTGGTGATTATTTTGCATTATAATAAAGTCTTCTTTCCCCTTCTCCTGTCACTGCACACATTCCCCTGAAAATTCAGACTTCTTCATGAATGAATGCTGTTACCTGCATACTCCACCTGGAAACTGATGGTCAGTAAGGTAAATTTTAATGCCATTTTGAAGAAAAAAATGTCAACACAGCATTGCTATGGGCCAGATAGTGCTTTTTTCTCTTTCTGAAGCACACACAATTACCTACCTACCTATGCCACTGTAATTGGCAAAGTTTTATTTAAATTTATACATCCATGTATGTGTTCATTTACTCAACAAACATTTGTAGAAAAGCCTAGAAGAGCTATGGCAGACACCTGAAAAACCATTAGAAGAACTATAAAGGATATCGTGCACACTGGGCCAGGCAGTCCTCTAGGTGCAGGAGGTGTAGTAGTAAAGAAGGCAACATCTCTGTCCTCATAGAACTTACATTTCAGTGGAGGAGATACAATAAAAAAGCAGGCACGTGTAACACATAGGATGTGTATTACATATAAATATATATACACACTCAAATATATACATATATATGTCTACATAATATAATATATACACATGTGTGTATGATATGTGCATGACATGCACATATACATATATAATTGACATAATACATATAAGTGTGAATGTGCTCCTATTGGGCCACATGCCATGGAGACTGAGCTACTAGGATGGGTTTGGGAGTCACATAGACTTGAGTTTATACCCTGGCTCAGTTCAGTACTGACGTCATGGACTTCAGCAAGTGACTTAAGTTCTCTGAAGAATCCAATTAAAAAATGAGCAAAAGACTTGAACAGACACCTCATCAAAGAAGACATACAGATAGTAAGTAAGCATTGGAAAAGATGTCCAACATTACATGTCATTAGGAAAATGTAAATTAAAACGACAATGGCATACCACTACATACCCGTTAGAATGGCCAAAAAACCAAAACACTGACCAGATGCTTATGAGGATGTGGAGCAAGAGAAACTCTCATTCATTGCTGGTGAGAATGCAAAATAATACAGCCACTTTGGAAGACGGTTTGGCAGTTTCCTATAAAATAAAAAATACTCTTACCATAATATGCAGCAATCATGCTCCTTGGGATTTATACAAATGGTATTTATACATTAAAATTTATATCCACACAAAAATCTGCACATGGATTTTATAGTAGCTATATTCATCATTGCCAAAACTGGGAAGTAACCAAAATGTTCTTCAGTTGGTGAATGGATAAATGAACTCTGATATATCCAGACAATGAAATATTATTCAATGATAAAAAGAAATGAGGTATCCAGCCACAAAAAATATGGATGAACCTTAAATGCATATTGATAAGTGAAAGAAGCCAATTTGAAAAGACCAGATATGATTCCAACTATGAGACATTCTGGAAAAGGCAAAAACTATGGAGACAGTAAAAAGTTCAGTGGTTGCCAGGGGTTGGGGGCAGGGAGGGATAAATATACAGAGCACAGAGGATTTTCAGAGCAGCGATACTCTTCTGTATACTATAGTGGTGGATACATACTATTATACATTAGTCAAAACCCAACAGCAAGTGTCAACTCTAATGTAAACCACGACTTTGAATGATTATGATGTGTCAATGTAGGTTCATTGATTGTAACAAATATACTACTCTGGTGGGAGATGTTGATACAAGGGGAGGTTGTGAACTTGTGGGGTCAGGAGATGTATGGGAACTCTCTTGTAACTTCCTCTCAATTTTGCTGTGAATCTAAAATTACTTTAAAAAATAAAGTCTACTAAAAAAAACATTATTGACCTCCCATTCTAATAATGCAATAATAGCCAACATTTATTTGGTGCTTACTGTGGACCAAGGCCAGTTATTTCTTTTTCATATGAGGAAACAGATTCAGAGTGGTTACACCACTTGCTTAAGGCCATGAAGCTAGTACTGAACAGATCCAGGGTTTAAACTCTAGTCTGTGTGACTCCCAGTCCACTCCAGGAGTGCACAGTCTCCACAGTGTGGCCCAATAGGAACACATTCACACTATGAGTAATAATGAGCTTGAAGCAGGAAGGTAACAGACAACACTTAGAGCAGCATTCTCAGCATCTGAGGCCAGGCAAGATCTGCAATGGTGGGCTGGGGGTCTTACAGGGCAGAAAACCAACCTTCACCTGAGCACTTACGCCATTGCATGAACTGTGCCAGGAATTCTTCTACTACTTCATTTAATAATAATAACAATAATTTATGATGAAAGTGTTATGTATTCATTTAAGAAATGAAAGAACTCAGGCTCAGAATGTTGAAGTAATTCCCCAAAGGCCAAAGAGTTGGTTGTGGTAACACTTGCCTTTGTCCACTCCAAATTCTACATTCTGTTAGCCCTCCCTGAAATATTATTTACAGTTCAACGATTAAAACAGATTACCAGACACTTGTCCAAGGTACAAAAGAACTGAAGACATTGTTCAAGGACACTGGAGGTTTAGGCACAAAATGAAATAAACTAGCCAAATGAGCAGAATTCTCAAGTAGCACAAAATTTTTGTTGCTTAGTGGTCTAGGCTGTGCTTGTTTTTCTGATCCCCCATCTACTGGCTCAGGGAGCCTTGGGCACCTCATGGGACAGAGTACCCAGGTTTTCAATGAGACCCCAAACTGCTCACTCCCATTCTCCATAGCCTGTGTCGTGGATTCTCTCAATTGAATTGTAATTGGATATTAATTATAATTATTTTTTTTAAGAATATGCATCTTAGTAACCCTTTTTATTCATCATGGAAACCAGAGAGCCTCTCTGAAAGACTGACATGTCAATGAATGGGGAAATGGGAGTATTTCAGCTTTTAGACTATTCTTGAAAAACACTGCAAGCCCTCTGCTGAAAGAGGCTTTAGTCTGGAAGACCAGGTGGTCAATATCACCACAAGAGATGTGGTAAAGAAGAGGATTTAGTAAAGAGTCAAGGAGAAGCAAGACTCTTTGGTTGCCATGATAATAACCTCCAGCACATTTCACATTAGTGAGGAGAACTCGCAAGCGCTTTGTAGATTTTAACCTGTGTACAAGTCCTTGTAGTGGGAAGATCTGTCCAAGAACACTCCCAACACTGGTACTCTGTGTTTCTATCTTTCTGTATTTATGGTATTGAGATTTCTGATACTCATATTTCTATAATCAGTGTTTCTGGTATTCTGTATTCCCATTCTGGGGGAATTCTTCTACTCAATGTTTTTAACAATCAATGTTTCTCTTATCTGGGATTTCTAGTTCTGGGATTCATTTTTTTTAGTAATTTTTCTTTTTGTTTTTAAGTTCTCTGTATCTTAGTGTAACACTCAGGTCAAATGTACCTTACCTTTCGGGTTCCCCAGGTCACTAGCTTAGTTATATCACCTTTGTGGGAATACTTCTTTCTTAGAACTTCTAGAAACATCTACAAACTAGGACAAAGGTAAGTCTTACTAACATTCTTAGTGCTTGGTATTGAAAAAAGTATCAACAGACAAAATATACCCTGAAACACGTTGCCCATGTTTACATGTTAAGGGTAAAATTCTCACTAAATTCTCCTTGTCTGACCACTGTGATAGAAGAAGAGGTCAAATGTCTTGGGCACCAGTGTGTCTCAGCTTCACAGTGGAGCCTCCCTGTGTTCCCAGAACAACATACACCCCTAAGGAATCCCTTTTCTAAAACAGGTCACTGTAGACTAAGGGTCTTCCAGTAGGGTTGCCAATTTGAACTATAGAGTGCAATATCTTGAATATACTAGTATTGGAATTTTTGTTTCAATATTGGTGCGATGTTGGTGGTCTATGACACTGCACAGACCTGGAGATACTTGCTCGCCCTCTGACCTTGCTTATAGATTAGTAGGCTGACTTGCAGTTCCCTTAGAAGAACTTAAGACTTCCTTAAGCATCAGAGTAGGCAGTTTTATATGCAGCACAAACCATACAACTATGTGGCAGAATCTAATTGCATCCACAGTATCCACTCTCCAGTAACTGCAAATATGCCAGAGTGTGCCATATTTTCATTTTTTAAAAAGGAAAGTTCAAGACAGTATTGTTCTTCGTATGGCTTTAATTTGTCTTGATTTTTACATTACTCTTTTAAGGTATGGAATATTTAGCAATTCTCCCCTTTGGGAGACCCCACACTTGTCTCTATTCAAAATCGTAGGCTGTCATGCTTAGTTCCTGTTCTATTGCTTTGAGACTAGGCCCTACATTAACTGCTTGACCTATTCCCATCTGACCATGACAAGTGAGTTTGCACTTTCTCTTTAAGAGTGTGCCAAAATCAAAAGTCACCATTCCAAGTACACGCCATCTGAAAGAGATTTATATCTATTGATAACAAAATGAATATTTATTTCCAAAGCACTAACCCTCTAGGCATCAATCATGGATTAGGACATAACCACTGTTCAGCATGTTGTATGAGCCCCAGAGTACTCTGTTTTCTTGCATTCACAAGTGCCACATGTTCAACAGATTTAAAGAGCACAGCCAAAGCAAAGCAATCAGCAGTTGTTTTTTGCTGAGGATGTGGACATGGGAAGCTAGAGTCCCTGATCCCAGGGCCACAAACATTTCACTTTCTGTGATCAATTATTTAGTGTCGGAAAAACTCAGGGATGACCCACATATGACCACAGCCACTTTTCCATTGATCAGGGTGTGTGTGTGTGTATGTGCGTGCGCGTGCGCGTGTGTGTGTTGTGGGGGAAAGGGCTGATATATTTTCTCTTCCAATGACTTTCAGGTAAAGAGTCAGGGATGAGGTGAGGTATTGGAAGTTTTTCATTCAGCTTAGGAGATCTGAGATGGGCATTCACCCTGGTTGGCACTATGAAAAAGATGCCATCCCTGAGAGTTAATGCTTGTTGTATTACCCCCATATAGGGGAAATACTTTGCTATTCTTTATCTTTTACTGAATCATCTTTCCATTTTCTCTTTGGACTCCAGGTTGAGGTGATGCGCCATCCTATTAATTTAGAAAGAAAACTTCCAGTTTTATACACTGTTTTGATAAGCAGAGATGAGTTTTTTAAACAGTATTGGCAAATCACTGCAGCAACTGGGTTGAATTGTCAAAATTTTCTCAAATTTGATTTGATTCTCAAAGTTTTTTAAAAAAACAATTATTATTACTTTTAAAAATTAACATCCCATTTGCGTGAATGACTATTTATTGGTTCATATATCCAATACATCTCCTTCTGAAGTTTAAATATGTGTATGAGAGTGTTTAGATGTCCAGAAAGAGCAAGGCTTTGACAATTTAACAGTGGATGCTCTGAAGGCTTTGAATTTGGTGAATTGCAAAATAAATCATTTTTTTCTGAAGTAATTCAAATTTGGATGGTATAAACATGAAGTTAAGAATTCCTTCCACTTATTTTAATAAAAAGCCGTTGCTTTAAAGATAATATAGGATATAGACTTCACTTGGGAAAATAGCAATGCCTGATGAGCACGTTTTTTTTAGACAACAAGAAGCTTCTCTTCCAATTACCTAAATTGACCAAATATTCTGTTTCAACTCTCATATAAAGTGGTCAAACAAAAATAGTTTTTAGTATCATGGGTAATCTCTTGAGTGAAGAAAGCAACACATTGAATGTTATATTTGTAAGAGGTAAACTCTTTATGAGTTTTTAGCATATTTTTTCATTTTCTTGGACAAAATATGCTCTCTTAAATATATAATTTTAAGATTATAAAGGCCATAAAGCCTACTTTAAAATATAATATACAGTCTATATTGTCACTGAGAAACTTTAATTATTAAGTGTTATGGACTATTTATGTTCCCCCCGAATTTATATGTTGAAATACTAGCCTACAATGTGATAGTATTTTAATTTAAAGGTGAGGGCTTTGGGAGTTGTATTAGTCAGGGTTCTCTAGAGAAACAGAACCAATATAATAGATAGATAGATAGATAGATAGATAGATAGATAGATAGATAGATAGATAAATAGATAGACAGACAGACAGGTGAGAGGAGATTTATTTCGTGAATTCACCCACACAATTATGGAGACTGAGATATGCCATATGGAAGCTGGAGAACGGGAAAGCCAGTGGTATAATTCAATCCAAGCCTGAAGACCTGAGAACCAGGGGAGACAAGGGTGTGACCCTCAGTCCAAGGCCGAAGGCCTGAGAACTGGGGGTGGGGGGAAGAACTAGTGTTAAGTCCTGGAATCTAAAGGCCCAAGAACCGGGAGTTCCGATGTCTCAGGCCAAAAGAAGACGGATGTTCCAGCTCAAGAAGACAGAGAAGGAACTTGCCCTTCTTTCACTTTTGTTTTCTATTAAGGCCCTCAATGGATTGGATGATGCCTGCCAACATGGGTTAGGGCAGATCTTCTTTACTCAGCCTACTGATTCAAATGCTAAGCTCTTTCAAAAATACTGTCACAGACACACCCAGAAATAATGTGTTACCAAATAGTTGTGTATCCCTTAGCTCAGTCAAGTTGACATACAATTAAATGTCAAAGGAGGTGATTAAAACTATGAGGATGGAGTTCTCATAAATGGGATTAGTGCCATTATGAAAGTTACCCCCAAAGAGCTCTCTTGCCCTTTCCTTCATGTGAGAACATAGCAAGAAGATATGGCTATCTATGAACCAGAAAGCAGGCCTTTGCCAGACACCAAATCTGTCAGTGCCTGATCTTGGAGTTATCAGTCTCCAGAACTGTGAGAAATAAATGTTCATTCTTTAAGCCATCCTAATGGACTAAGACACTAAGAATTTTTCTTTCCTTGACAAAACTTTATTAGGAGATTCAGATATTTTTTTCTTAAAGCCTTTTGGCACAATGACCATCAGAACTTTTTCTTCATACATGATATCAACTTCCATATTCTCTGGCATGTTGACTCTCATTTGGGGTATTTTGCTGAAGAGAAACTTACTTTCTGACTTTGTGCTCTTAGGAAAGTTATTTCTTTCCTCATTTAAAAAATATGGTTGCCAAAAATCTTCCTTCCTGCCCCATTATTTCCTCATTAGGAGAGTCTGTGATCAAACCTATTGGCTAATGTTTAATATCCATTTACCTATGCATTATTAGTGCATGGGTAAACTTATTTTAGTACTTGATATTCCAGTTTATACTACATTTTACTCTATAATTCTAATAGTCTGGATTCATGATCCTGGGACTAATAAATGACTATATCATGGTTGCAGGATGCAAGGTTAATATACAGAAACAAATTGCTTTCCTGTATACCAGCAAAAACAAGTGGAATTTGCAATTAAAAACACAATAACATAGGTGACATCAGCAACATGGCAGAGTGAGCCTTTGTCTCTCTCCCTTCAAACTACAACTAAATGGGCATTCATTGATCAGCAGAGGACACCCACAGAGCACATCAGGATGCCAAGAGACCAACACAGCTATACATCTGAATGTGGGTGGACTGCCCCTGGGGAGGTGGTGGAGATAGGTGAGCACCCACTGGACCCCAGGCAGCCCTGTGCACACATGCAACTGCTCTCCTGGCTGGAGCACCCATAGCACTGCTGCAGCACAAAGGGTGGGAGCACACCTCAATTCGACTATAGGAACAGGTGATGGCAGCCTTGAGCACCCAAATGATCACTTTCTCGTCTGATGGGAGAGCCCACAGTCCTAGGGAGTGGTCCAGGTTGGACCCAGTGGGGAGGCCCCACCCACCAAGCACAAGGCCTGTGCAACCTAGGAAGAGGTGGATCTGTGGGTTCAGGTGAACGAGTTCCTGGCTGCTGCAAATGCCATTGGTACTGCTGTGGCCCCGAAGGTGGGATTGCGTCTTGGCAGGACTGTGGAAACAGGTGGCAGCAGCCCTGAGCCACCACATGATCACTCTCTCATCTGGTGGGAGAGATCACAGTGCTGTAGCAGTCCCAGGGAGTGGCCTAGGCTCAGACAGGCACAGCTGTTAGGGATTGCAGGGGGCTCAGAATACATAGCTCCTGCCTTCCCCCAGTGGCAGCAGGTGAAATCTATAACCAGATTGAAGGCACAAATCCACTCCATCAAATAGTATGAAGAGGTATACTAATACTCCAGACCAGGAGGAAAAAGACAAACACCCAGAAACCAATCCTGAAGGCCCAGAAATTTACAATCAAAATGACAGAGAATTCAACATAACTATCATAAAAAACTCAACAAGTTACAAGAAAACTCAGAAAGACAGTTCAATGAAATCAGGAATAAAATTAATGAACAGAGGGAATTCTTCACAAAAGAGATTGAAATTATAAAGAAAAACCAATGAGAAACGTTGGAGATGAAAAACACAATGAATGAGATAAAGAAAATCTAGAGTCCTTAAATAACAGAGCTGATAATATGGATGACAGAATTAGCAATTTAGAGGACAGAAATATAGAAATGCTGCAGATCTATGAGGAGAGAGAACTAAGACTAA
The DNA here is from genome assembly GCA_031878705.1 of Tapirus indicus. Taxonomy (NCBI): domain Eukaryota; kingdom Metazoa; phylum Chordata; class Mammalia; order Perissodactyla; family Tapiridae; genus Tapirus; species Tapirus indicus. Next base: position 83,537,667 of record CM062921.1, read on the forward strand.
AAAGAAATGAAAAAAATTCTCTGAGAAATATCTGACTCAATTAGGAAATGCAACATAAGGAATTTATAAGTATTCCAGAGGGGGAAGGGTGAGAGAAAGGAGCAGAGAGCTTGTGTAAAGAAATAATAGCTGAGAACTTCCAAAACCTGGGGAAGGATCTGGAATTACAAGTAAATGAAGCTAGTAGAACTCCTAATTAATTACATCAATATAAAAAGACCTCCAAGGCATATATCAGTAAAACTGGCAAAAGTCAATGGAAATGAAAAAATATAAAGGGCAGGAAGGCAAAAGAAAATAAACTACAAAGAACCCCTATCAGGCTTTCAACAGATTTTTCAGCAGAAACTTTACAGGCTAGGAGAGAGTGGAATGATATATTCAAAATTCTGAAAGACAAAACTTCGAGCCAAGAATACTATATCCAGTGAAAATATCCTTCAGATATGATGGAGAAATAAAAACTTTCCCAGATGAACAAAATCTGAGGGAGTTCATTTCCACAAGACTCCCCCTACAAGAAATGATCAAGAAGGCCCTCATACATGAAAAAAAAAAAAAAAAAAAAAGAGAAAGCATTTACAAAGCCTTGAGCAAGGAGATAAATAGGCAGACAAAATGTAAAAAATTGCAGCTATTAGAACAGGTTAGCAAACACTTAATTACAACATTAAATCTAAAGGGAAGGAAAGCATCAAAAAGAACTATAATCACTTCATTTTAATCACAAACTTACAACACAAAATGGAATCAGTTGTGACAACAATAATTTAGATGGGGAAGAGGAAAGTGATGGAACCTGCTTAGACAAAGAGGTAAGAGGCTATCAGAAAATGCACTATCTCATCTATGAGATCTTCCTCACAGTAACCACTAACCAAAAAATAAGAACAGAGACATAAGTGGTAAATGATGAGAAAACCATCATAGAGAAATACCTAACTGAACTGGCAGTCAGAAATACACGGAATGAGAAACAAGGGAAATACAGAACAACTGGAAAACAAGTTATAAAATGGCAGCATTAAGACCTCATATATCAATAATCACTCTAATATATAAATATAAATTAATTGAACTCTCCAATCAAAAGACACAGAGTGGCTGGATGGATTAAAAAACAAGACCCAACAATATGCTTCCTCCAGGATGCACATCTCAGCTCTAAAGACAAACTCAGGCTCAGAGCGAAGGGATGGATGGTGATACTCCAAGATAATGGCAAACAAAATAAAGCAGGTTGCCATACTTATATCAGACAAAGTAGACTTTGATATAAAAAGGGCAATGAGAGACAAAGAGTGGCAGTATATAATGATAAAAGGGACACTTAACCAAGAGGACATAACACATATAAATATATATGCACCTAACACAAGAGCACCAAAGTACATAAAGCATCTATTAACAGACCTAAAAGGAGAAATAATTAGGAATACAAAGAAACCAGTTATACTGAAAAACAGTTATCAAAGTATGTTTCACAATAAAAGGTATTCCTGTTAGTGTACAATTCTATAATTTTTGGCAAACACAAACATTCCATTAATCATCATGACAAACAACATATAGAAAAGTTCTATCACCTCAAAAAACTCCCATGTCTCTCTCTTGTCAACCCCTCTTTCAACCCCCAGCCCTGGCAACCACTCATCTGTTTTTCCCCCTGTAATTTTGCCTTTTCTATAATGCCAGGTAAATAGAATCATACTATCAATAGCTTGCTCCTTTTTATTTCTGTCTAGTATTTCAGCATATTAATGGACCATGATTTGTTTATCCATTCACCCTTTGAAGGGCATTTTGGTTTTCTCAGGCTTTTTGTGATTAGAAAAAAACATGCTATAAGCATTCAAGTACAGGCTTATAGTGTGAATATATGTTTTCATTTCTTTTGGGTAAATAAGGATTGCTTGGTCTATTTATTTGTTTTTTTTTGAACACCCTAAGTTTGAGAGTATTCTTGAAGAAATGCAGAACTATTTCTTTCAATCCTTAACAAATGCTGTCTTAAAAGGTGAAACTACTTCATTCCTTGAAGGATTTTCTATGTGTTTCCATCAGTGTGAGGAGGGATTTATAAATTAGCAAAGTCACTGTTGCTTATAATGGCTCTATTCATAATAATTTCGTTAGCACTTAAAGAAAGTTTCTTGTTCTTAATTATGAAGGATGCACATTTCCCTTGTCTACCTGTTAATTCACCTTGTAAACACTTTCCCATTTGAACAGTGTGATATCTTATTGTGGGTGAGGTCTTACTGTTCTCTCATTGGTCATCATACAACTACCAAATTGGGGCTCAAGGTCTTATCCAGGATAAGGGACTGACCACTCTGTCTGAGAGCATTTCCTTGGAGCAGTAGCAAGAGTGAAGTCACCTTAATGGAGGGGGAAGATTCCATACCTGCATTAGAAAACCTGTATTAGTTCTAGCTCTGCCACCAACTAGCCATGTGAACTGAGCAAGCACTTTGTCTCCATGGGCATCATTTTCACGGCTCAAACTAAAGTGAGGCAGGGAAGGTACTCAGGGCACAAAAATCTGGAGACAGTCACTCTTGGACAGGCCCTGCACACTATTCCTGTGATCAAGTGCCTCTCAAACTTCACACCCTCAGTATCTCACTAGCTCAATCCCAGACTGGGCCGTGCACATTTCACTCATCTGTACAGTAAGGAGTTAGTCTCTACAGTCATCCTAGTGCTAAAACTTCATGTCCCAACCTAAAGCTTAGGCCAACATAGAACCAGTTAAAGTAAGACTTATATAATTATTCAATTGACTTTGGTCAATAGACAAGGTCAGTAATTCAGACCAAAAATACTCTTTTCCTGTTAACAGGAGGGTTGATTTTCTTTGCTCTCCACTTCATAAAGGCTGTGTGAACACTGCCCGGTTACCTTATGACTTAATTATATCCACAGTCCTCAGCTCACTGGCTCCAGTATTTTTCTTTGAACTTTAGCCCAAGCCATGACTTCTCTTGCCCCAAGACTATATATTACTTTATGCAGTCTAAAAGTTCTCAAAATGCGTGCATGTATGTATGTGGGTTGGTGGGAGAAAGAGTCTTATGAGGTACAATAGCTGCACCCCTAGGAGTGATATTTATTTTATTTTGAATTTCAAATAACATGAAAGAAGTGTATCAAAATATTTTAACATGTTAATTTGTGATATGGTAGTATATTTGCTTTTTTATTTAAACACTCGGTAACAAGATCAAATGGTGGGCCTTAAAACTATGAAAATTTCAAAGCAGTGATGAGCATAAATCATATTTTGAGAAATTAGCAATCACTGTAATGTGCATCTTCAGGAGAGATTGTAGAGGTGGTATTGCTGGGTCCAAGGGTAAATGTGCATATGTGATTTTTCTAGGTACTGTCAAATTTCCCTCCAAAGAGATTGTACCCTTTTGCATTCACACCAGCTTCATCGTGTGGTATGTTGGCAGCTTTGGGGGTTTGCCATTATGATGGTTGAGAAATAATATCTCATTATAATTTTAATGTACATTTCCCTTATTTTATAAACAAGCTTGAACATCTTTTTATAAGTTTACAAGTCATTTTCATATCTTTTTCTGTGAACTTTCTGTTTATTTCTTTAGCCTCTTTTTCTATAAAGTTGTTGGCTTTTTCTTCTCTATTTTTGAAAGCTCTCTCTAAGTTAGGAAAATCCAGAATTTGTTTGTCTCATTAGTACTAATCTTTTTCCCCCCAGTATACAATTTTCCCTTTTAATTTGCATACAGTTTTTTTTTTGTCACACAAGTTTTTAAGTGTAATAAAAATTAACTATCTTTACTTGCTGCTTCTGGATTTTGAGTAATAGATTAAAAATATTTCCCAATTTGCAGACTATAGAAGAATTTACTCATATTGTCCTCCAGTACTTTCATGATTTCATTTAAATTGTGTCATCCATTTGAAAACCTTGTGCACATTACAGGAGACGATCCAATTTTATATTTTTCCAGGTATACCCAAACACTAAATTAAATGTCCATCTTTTCTATTGATCTGAGATTTTTTCTGTATCATGTACTGAATTTCCATATGCATTTAGGTCTACTTATAGAGTTTCTATTATGTTCCACTGGTACATCTGTCAATACCTCACTATTTTAATCAAAGAAATGTTAGAGTATATTTAAATGTCTGATAAGACTGGATCCCACTCATTGCTCCTTTTAAAAAGAAAAATAAAGTGGGAGGAATCAATCTACCTGATTTTAATATTTACTTTATAGCTGTGGTAGTCAAGACAGTGTGGTATTGGCAGAGGGATAGGCACACAGATGAATGAAACAGAATAGAGATCCAAGAAATAGCCCTACGCAGGTATGTTTAACTGGTTTTTGACAAAGGAGTCACAACAATTCAATGGAAGAAAGATATCCTTTCAACAAATGATACTGGAACAATTGGACATCTATAGGGGAAAAAATGAACCTCAACTTAAACTCACAGCTTATACATAAATTAACTCAAAATGGATCATGTACTTAAATATAAAATGTACAATAAAAATCCATTAGAATAAAACATAGGAGAAAATCTTCAGGACACATGGCTAGGTGAAGATGTCTTCAATATTATGCCAAAAGCATGATCCTATGAGAAAATATTGATAAAACGGGCTTCATCAAAATTAAAGCTTTTACTCTGCAAAAGATTCTGTTCAGAGAATGAAAAGACAAACTACAGATTGGGAGAAAATATTTGCAAATCGTATATCTTACAAGGACTCATATTTAAAGTATATAAAGGATTCACAAAACTGAACAGAAAAAAAATGAACAATCCAACCAGAAAATAGCAGAAGACATAAAGAAACGTTTCACTAAAGAGGATATATGGATGACAACTAAGCACATGAAAAGATGTTCAACTTCATTAGGCAGTAAGGAAATGCCAATTAAAATCATGGTGACATATTACTAGACACCTAGTAGAACAATTGGGAAAAAAATAGTGGCAATGTCAAATGCTGATGAGGGTGTGTAGAAACTGAATCTATCATATATTGCTGGTGGAAATATAACAGGGCACAGCCTCTCAGGAATATAGTTTGAAACTTCCTGTGTAGGCAGAATGGTGATCCCCAAAGATATGCACAACCTGATCCCTGGAACCTGTGAATAAGTTACATTATTCAGGAAAAGGGGCTTTGTAGATGGGATTAAGGTTAAGGACCTTGAAAAGGGGAGATTGTCCTGGATAATCTGGACGGGCCTAGTCTAACCACCAGAGTCCTGAAAAGCAGACAACCTTTCTCAGCTACATTCAGAGAGTCTTAGGGCAGAAGATTTGGAGATGTGACGTTACCATCTTTGAAGACTGAGGAATAGAGCCACGTGTCAAGGAACACAGGCAGCCTCTACAAGCTGGAAAAGTCAAGGAAATGGGGCCCCGCCCCTCACCCCAGAGCCTCCACAAAGGAACACAGCCCTGACAACACCTTGATGTTAGTCCAGTGAAACCCACTTTGGACCTCTGGCCTCCAGAACTATAAGACAGGAAATTTGTGGTGTTTAAGCCACTAAGTTTGTGGTAATTTGCAATGGCGGTAACAGAAAACTAATGATGTTTCATTAAAAAAAAAACCTAAATATAAACTTACTATATGACTCAGTAGTCACACACTTGGGCATTCATATCGTAGAGAAAAGAAAACATGTCCACCCAACTAACTACATGAAAGTTCATAGCAGCGTTCTTTGTAATAGCCAAATACTGGTAACAACTCAAATGCTCTTCAGTGGGTGAACACTTTAACTGTGTTACATCCAAACTGTGGAATACTACTCAGCAATAAAACAGGGACAAATCACACATACAACAACTTGGATGGATCTCAAGGGCAATACGCTGAATGAAAAAGGCCAATCTCAAAAGGTCACATACTGTAGGATTCTATTTATGTAACATTCTTGAAATGACAATATTATAGAGATAAAAATGGATTTGTGGTTATCAACAGTTATGGACAAGGTGTGGGGAAAGGGGATGGGTGCAACTATAAAGGGGTAACATTTGAGGTCATGAAACAATTCTGTGTCCTGAATGTGTTGGTATTTAACAAATCTACATGTGTGATAAAATTGCATAGAATTACACACACACACACACACACACACACACACATATACAAATGGGTACATATAAACCTGATGATATCTGAATATGGCTTGGATTGTACTAATGTTAATTTTATTATTTGGATATTGTACTATAATTATGTAAGAATGTTGCCATTAGGGAAAACTGAGTGAAGGGCACATGGGTCCTCTTTTTATTCATTTTGCCATTTTCTGTGGCTCTAGAATTGTTTCAAAATAAAAGTTGAAAATATAATAGAAAAATATTTGGAGGAATTCCCTTGTCATCCAGAACTGTGAATCATTTTTCTAGTTACTACTCAAAATCTAGAAACCATAAGGGAAATAACAGATGAATACAGTTCCACAAAAATAAAAACTTATCCATGGTTGCAAGAAAGAAAGTCAAGTAGAGTAAAAAGAAATTTGACAAATCGGAAAATATCTGGAACTTGTATCACAAATGCTCAATATTTCTAATATATAAAGGGCTTATAAAAAGAGAGAAAAATTAGAACATCTCTAAAAATGGACTAATAATATAAAGTTCATACAAAAGAAAATTCATATAATCATTTGAAAATATGCTCACATCACTCACAATAAGAGAGATGAAAGTTAAAATTGTAACAAGACAAGATATCATTTCTCACCTTGTAGATTCGCAACACAAGAGATGTTCAACAGCATGCTCTGTTGTCAAAGCTGTGGGGAAAATCAGCCATTCTTCTGTATCCCTGGTATAAATGCAGATTAATAGATACCTGTGTAGGCATAATTTCTAGGAAAATTAGATATTCATTTAACCTTTGACCTTAGCACTTCTAGGAATTGATTCTAAAAAGCACAGGCACAAATATGAAAAGTCATATGCTCTAGGCATTCTTTGCAGGAATATTTGAAATATCAATAGTCTACAAACAACCCAGATGGTCAACAGTCTCCGGATAGGAGATTGTTTGAATACACTGTAGTATTTCACAGTAGAATACTAGGCAGTTGTGAAAAGTAATGAGGGCTATCTCTATATTTTAATTTGGAGAGTTCCCTAGAGTACCTTATTGTCTGAGCAAAAGGGGAGGAAGGTGTATAGTTTGCTACCACTCATCTAAGAAAAGTGACAATACCAAATTGTGTGTGTGTGTGAACTTCACTACAGTTGGGGGATGAAATAGGAACATGATAGGAGGGAGAGAATTAGAAACCAACATCTTTGAAAATACTTTGTTTTATAAAACTGATTTTGGAATCAGATCCTTGAAAACTTGAATAGTGATATGGAACAAATGAACCTAAATGTTTGTCTATTTGGTGGCTAATCATTCAGAGTGGAACTGACTCTAAAACCCCAATCATTCGTACATATCCTAGTGGGATATACTCTCAGAGGGAAAAACGGCAACAAAAAAGTCTCCAACTTTCTACAGTAAATATGTTGTTGGTGAGAGTGCTGTTATTTATTTGTTTGTTTTTGAGATCATTAGGTATGTATATTTTGGAACTCATCAAATGAGTAAGTATATGATATTGTGTGTCCTGGAGTACTGGGATTCAAAGTATAATTTTATATAGATAAGCAGATAGACAGACAGATACATAGACATAGATAGACACACATGCACATGTATATACATAGAAACATATGTAAATATACATACATATACATACATATCAATAGATACATACATATGTGTGTTTATTTTCTAGCTCTGTTCCCTGAAAATGCCTTGAAAATATAACATCGTAAACGAGCGTCAAAGAACAACGATAGCTCACAGATAGTCTTGAAATGCCATTTCTCACCAAAAGGAACCAGAGTTCCTTTCAGAACCACTGAATCTCAGTCTGGGGCAGGAAATGTACAAGGTGATCTCAGAATATCTTGTTATACCAGGTTACAAAAATTATACCAAAGACTAGTGTGGTTATGTCTAAACAAATATGAAGGCAACCCAAGTAAGTTTTTATCGGCCAAAAGTGGTGCAATTTGAGCATCACTAAAATTACTTTCTGCTATGAATTTAAACACATAAAATATGTATAAAAATATAGCGTCCGATATGATACTGAAAGAAAAAAATGACTTTGGCCATCACTGGAAACTTGAAAATAAAGGGAAAGAATTCGTCATTTTATCATGTCTTCCCATACTACTGGGTCACCAAAAAGTAGATGAGGCAAAGTTTCTCTTTATAGAAGTATTCTAGTTAATGAAGAAAGAAGAAATGAAAGAACTAGAACATCACCATTGTGTAACACATAATGAATTAATACTTCTCAGCACTGGTCATTACTGCTAACATTACAAAAAGTGGCAAGCAAACAGTCCATATAGCCTGATGGAATATGCACGTCCGTGGGTAAACTGGTCTTGCCCTCACCCAAATCAGTTCTGAATCTGGTCGTGCCTCCAGATTCAATTTAGCAAAAACTTGGGAGATAGAACATGTTGACTAACATACTGTATGGTAAACAACAGATGTTAAACAACCACCATGGGGCTGTAATCAGCAAAATTCAGCTTGTGTGAAGCTGTACAGGACAAAATGATCCAGTTTCTTCAACAAATGCATTGCAAGGTGGATGGAGAAAGATGGAAGAGAACTTCAAATCTACAAAGAGTCTTAAGAGACATAACAGCAAATTGTAATGTTGGAATTTATTTGAATACTGATTCAAAGAAACTTTAAAAAAGAACATTTATGAAACAATAGGAAATTTGAATACTGTCTGTTATTTTCTGACTTGTGGTGGTGGTTACTCAACTCCATAATTTACCAATACTCATAGAACTGCACACCAAGTAGAGTGAATTTTCCTATATGTAAATTTTAAAAAGTTCTAACAAATTGTAACAAACCAAATCTAGAAATATATAAGAATAACACATCACGTCCAAATTAGGTTTATACCATGAATACAAGGTTTTTTTTTTAACATTAGAAAAGTCAATTTAATGAAGACATTAATAAATTAATAGAGAAAAAACATGACATGTCAATGTTTCATGGAATTTAGGATTCATGTTAAAAAATCATATTAAAATATGAATAGGGGGTGCCAGCCCCATGGCACACCGGTTTAGGTTGCACTTTGGCAGCCTGGGGTTCACGGGTTCGGATCCTGGGGGCGGCCGACGTGCTGATTGTCAGCCATGCCCTGGCGGCGTCCCATATAAAGCAGAGAAAGTTGGGCACAGCTGTTAGCCCAGGGCCAGTCTTCCTCAGCAAAAAGAGGAGGATTGGCAACAGGATGTTAGCTCAGGGCTGGTCTTCCTCACCCGCCCTCCCAAAAAATATGAATACGCCTTCCCTAGTCTGACAAGGACATCTACAAAACTCATACAACAAGCATCACATTTAGTAGTGAAGTGCTGAAAGCTCTCCTTTGACATCTAGAACAAGACAAGGATACCCACTGTCACAGATTGGGTCCTCTTGGAAGCAGACACTGAGATAAAATCATAGCCAGTATCTAAAACATGAAATAGAATAAAATGGAAATAATAGGAATTTAGGCACTTAATGAGGTTAAAAGATGTCGCATGAAACTTATGTGTGTGTGTGTGTGTGTGTGTGAGGAAGATTAGCCCTGAGCTAACATCGTGCCCATCTTCCTCTACTTTATATGGGACGCTGCCACAGCATGTCTTGACAAGCAGTGCGTCGGTCCACGCCAGGATCTGAACCTGCGAACCCCGGGCTGCAAACCGGGGCTCGCAAACTTAACCACTACGCCACTGGGCCAGCCCTCATGCAACTTTTGTTTCAATTCTACACGTCTACTAGATCATGATATAAAACCTATTTCCTGTTGTGATTGACATCACAAAAGTATGAGGAATGCCACATGAAGAGAGTCCTGTAACTTAGAGAAGGCTCTCCTGAACCCTGACCTGCCTACCCGCCCCCACCCCACCCCCCCGCCACAATTCCCCCATGCCATACATCCTTTATCTTTCTGGCATTAACTGCTTGCAGTTTTTAGAATGCACAGTATAATTTCAGGTACTGTGTGTTTGCAAACAAGAATCCTTCCCTAACTCACCCACCTAGTGCATTTCTACAGGTGACTTAATGCTCATCCCTGGTGCATTCCCAGCAAAGGTGATTCACTTCCACTTCTCTGCCCTTTGAATACCCCTCCTCTATAGTACTTAGCTGGGCATGTTTCCATTGTTTGCTACAAGCTTCTTTATCTCAGCACACAGCACTTTTTAAATGTTGTGCATCAACTATCCTTTTAATTGAGATAATAGATATTTGAGGAAAGTAGGGAAGGAAGGAAAGCAGGGAGAGAAGAAGGAACTGAGCCCAGAGTAACAGAACATTTCCAGTAATGTCTTTATTTAGGCTTGAGTAGAGCATGTGGGGTTGGAGGGAGCCTTCCAATGGGGAGTCCTCCCAGCACCTCCTGTCACTCACTGCCTGCCAAGCCCAGCAGCAAACACACTGAGCTGTACTTTCCCACATGGACCCCTGTCACCCAGATACAGTGGCATGCCCCAACAGGGCTACTTTCCATAATGAGAAATGAGCCACGGAAGTATTTTGGCAAACAGGCGGCATTGAACTGTCAAATTATCCTCTGCTCTGGGGTAGCAGGAGAAGCCTGGCTTCTGTTGTCATTTGCTTCTCATTACTCTGGTAGCTTTATTAGCTTCGTGACGCTGTATAGATCTCAATGATGAAAATCTACAGATAGCTGAGCTTGAACTTCATCATTTTCCCACCAAAGCCCCTAAGGTGGTTCACTAATGAATCAGAGAAAGAAGCTCTTCTTGGGGGATTGTAGAAACCACGCTTTTTCTCTAACAATTCTGAAAATATTTTCTGAGGAAGGATGTGATCCTAGAATTGTGCTTGTAAGAATACATTGATAAATAAAACAGATTTCCTATCCTCAAGGAGCTTAACGATCTGGGGATTCATGCAGACCAGGAAAGAGAAAAATGTAATGCTGTAAGTAGAAAAATAGAGGTCTGCACTGTGTGCTCCCCACACTTTCACGTGCATACAAATCATCTGGGATACTTGATAGATGCGGGGTCTGAGTTAGGAGGTCTGGGATGGATCCTGAGATACTGCATTTGTAACAAGCTCTTGCATGATGCTGATGTTGCCTGTCTTGGCACCATGCTTTGAATAACTAGGAGCTAGAAACAGAGAGTAGTGGATTTATCCCCTCTGATGGTTTGTGAATAGAGCAGTCTTCCCAAAGGATTGAAGCCTTGAACCAAATCTTGGCAGCTCTGTTTCCATGCTGATCTAGAGGTTACAGGCATTTAAGGCAGAGAGATGAGCATGCCCACAGTCCATTATGTTTAGGTAATTACAGTGGAGTCAAGTGGTTGAAGCAGAACCATGAATGAATCAACGGCAGATGACAACTCGGGAAGGCACAGACCAGATGTTAAAGGGCATAATAAGAAGCATAAATTTTACCTTGTAGACATTGAGGCACCTTAGAAAATGAAGATATATGGAAATATCTGTGCCTTTTTTACACTGAAGAAAATGAGGGATCAATGTCTCCTGCTGTACCTGAAAAGTAATTTTTGAATAGGATGAAGGAAATGAAAGGAAATGATATCAACCCACTGCTGTATATATTTATATTTACATATGCATATATTCAAATATTTATATCTATATATATGCATATATATGTCATTATATGATGTGTGCAGAGTATTTTATGCTTTTCAAAATGTTTTAGCCCAAATGAAAGCAGAAATAAACAAATTCAAGATTAAAAGTTAGAGCCTACATGATGAGCTGGGGAAAAGTGTGACAGTTTTTTTTTAAGTGAAGTAGAATTCACATTACACAAACTTCACCACTTTAAAGTGAACAATTCAGTGGCAATTAGTACATTCACAATGTTGTGCAACCACCATCTCTATCTAATTACAAAACATTTTGATGATCCCAAAAGGAAACCCCATACTCATTAAGCAGTCATTCCCCATTCCTGCTCCTCCCAGCTCCTGGCAACCACTAATCTCTTTCTTCTCTATGAATGTGCCTATTCCAGATTTCATATAAACGGAATCACACATTATGTGACATTTTGTGACTGATTTCTTTCACTTACATAATTCCCAGTTCATTCATGTTTTAGTGTGAATCAGTGATTTCACTCCTTTTCACGGCTCCATTATGTGTATACATCACTTTTTAAAAATCCATTCAACAGTTGATGGACATTTGAGTTGTTTCCATGGTTGGCTATTCTGAATAGTGCTACCATGAATATTCACATGCCAGTTTTTATTTGAATGCCTGTTTTCAATTATTTTGGATATATACCTCGGATTAGAATTGCTGGGTCATATAGTAATTCTATGTTGAACTTTTTGATGAGCCACCAAACTGTTTTTCACAGAGGATACACTGTTTTACATTCTCACAAGCAGTGTACAAGAGTTCCAATTTCTGTACATTCTTGCCAAAACTTACCATTTTTCTGTTTTTTTAAAAATTGTAGCTATCCTAGTAGGTATGAAATGGTATCTCATTAGAATTTTGATGTGGTTTTTCTTAATGACCAATGATGTTGAACATTTTTCATGTACTTGGAGGCATTTGCATATCTTCTTTGGAGAAATGTCTATTCAAATTCTTTCTCATTTTTTAATTGGGTTGTTTGTCTTTTGTTTGTTGAGTTGTAAGAGATTTTTTGTTGTTGTTGTTTTTACACATTCTGGATCCTAGACCCTTATCAGATAGATAATTTGCAAATATTTTCTCCCATTCTGTAGGTTGTGTTTTTACTTTCTTGATAATGTCTTTTGACAAACAAAAGTTTTTAATTTTGATGAAGTCCAATTTATTTACTTTTTTTGCTGCCTGTATTTTTGGTGTCATATATAAGAATCCACTGCCAAGTCCAAAGTCATGAAGATTTACTCATATGTTTTATTCTAAGATTTTTTAGTTTTAGCTCTTATATCTAGGTTCTTGATATATTTGAGGTTAAATTTTAGTATATTGTATAAGATAAGGGTTCAATTTTATTCTTTTGCCTGTGAATATCTAGTTGTCCCAGCATCATTGGTTGAAGACCCTGTTCTTTGCTCTATTGAATATTCTTGGCACCCTCGTCAAAAATCAATTGATCGTAGATATATGGTTTTATTTCTGAACTTTCGGTCTATTCTATTGATATATATATATATATATATCTATCCTAAGGCCAGTAGAACATTGTTTGGATTACTATAGATTTGTAGTAAATTTTGAAACTGCAAAGTATGAGTCATCCAACTTTGTTTTTCTTTTCCAAGATTAAGACCAGCTTTTCCACCTCTAAAAAATAGGCTTTGAGATTTTGTAGACATTGCATTGAATCTGTACATTGTTTTAGGGGCTACTGCTATTTTAACAAGATGATACATTGTATGATCTCAATACATATGAAGATACTTTGTATGATTTCAAAATTTTTAAATTTAATAAAACTTATTTTGTGGCCTGACAGATGGTCTATCCTGAAGAATGTTCCATGTGCACCTATGAAAAATGTACGTTCTGTTGTTGCTGGGTTGAATGTTATAGATATGTCAGTTATGTCTAGTTGGCTTATATTGTTATAGTTCTCGATATCCTTACTGATTTTCAGTCTAGATGTTCTATCCATTATTGAAAATGGGAAACTGAAGTCAACAACTATTATTGTAGAACTGTCTAATTCTCCTTTCAATTCTGTCAGTTTTTGGTTCATATATTTTGGGGTTCTGTTTTTAGGAACATATATATTTATAATCATTATATCCTCTTGATGGATTGACCCTTTTATCAGTATATAATGTCCTTCTTCGTCTCTTGTAACAATTTTTAAACTCTATTTTATCTGATATTAGCATAGTCATTCCAGGTCTCTTTTGTTTACTATTACACACATTATCTTTTCCATCCTTCCACTTTCCCTAGTTGTGTCTTCAGATCCAAAGAGAGTCTCTTGTAGATACCATATAGTTACACATATTTTTTAATTCATTCTGCCAATCTTTCACTTTTAATTGGAGAGTTGTAACCATTTACATATAAAGCAATTACTGATAAAGAGGGACTTTTGTCATTTTGCTATCTGTTTTTGTGTATTGTCTTTTTTCTGCCTATATTCCTCCATACCGCCTTTCCCAATGATTTATTGATTTGTTTCTAGTACATCATTTTGATTTCCTTCTTGTTTCTTTCTGTATTTTTTTTTTTTTAGTTTTTTTCTTAGTGGTTACCATGAGATTACAAATAATATCTAACTTTACAACAGTCAAGTTTGAATTTATGCTAACTTAGTTTCAGTAGTATACAAAAACTGTTCCTTTACAATTTCATCTCTCCTCCCTTTATATTATTATCCCAATCACATCTGTATACTGTGTATGTTCATTAACATAGATCAATAATTATTGTTTTATGATTTTATTTTAAATTGTATAGAAGAGAAACAAGAGGAGATACAAACTAAAAATGCAAAAATACTGGCTTTTATATTTACCTCTGTAGCTACCTTTGCCAGCACCCTTTGTTTCTTTACATGACTGAGTTACGGTCTAATGTCCTTTCATTTCCGTCTAATGGGCTCTTTTTAGCATTTTTTTGTTGGGCAGTTCTACTACTAATAAACTCTATTATTTTTTTTTTAAATCAGGGAATATTTTAATCTCACGTTTATTTTTGAAGGATAGTTTTTTTCTGGACATAGAAGTCTTTGTTGACAGTTTTTTTCTATAAGTACTTTAAATATATCATCCCACTGCCTCCTGGCATGTATGGTTTCTGAAGAGAAATTAACCATTAGTCTTACTGAGGATCCCTTGTACATGATAAGCTGCTTCTCTATTGCTGCTTTCAAGATTGTATCTTTAAGTTTTGATTATTTGACTATAATTTCTCACATTGTGGATATCATTGAGCTCATCTTATTAGCAGTTCCTTGAGATTCTTGGATATGTACATTCATGTCTTTCATTACATTTTTGGCCAACACTTCTTCAAAGATCCTTTCTGTCTCTATCTCTCTCTCCTCTCCCTCTGAAACTCTCATTATGCATATGTTCATATGCTTGATGCTGTCCCACAGGTCTCTTAGACTTTGTTCGTGTTACCTCATTCTTTTCTCTGTTCCTTAGACTGGATAATCTCAGTTGACCTATCTTCAAGTTTTCTGATTCTGTTGTTTTCATATTCGATTTGATATGAATGACATTAGTGAATTTTTAACTTCAGTTATTGTATTTTTCAGCTCCAGAATCTCTATTTAGTTCTTTTTTACAATTTTTATCTATTTATTCATATTCTCTACTGGGTGAGACATCATTCTCCATGGATATCTTTAGTTCTTTGAACATATTAAATACACTCTTTGTCTAGTAAGTCCAATGTCTGTACTTTCCCATGGAGAGTTTCCATTAATTTATTTTTTTTTCCTGTGACTAAGATGTACTTCTTTGTTTTCTTTCCATGCCTTATCATTAGTTGTTGAAAACTAGATTTTCTGAACATTTCACTGTGGCAACTCTAGAAACCCTCTTCTTCACCCTCCTTGTGTTTGTGATCCTGTTTAATGGGAGTTGTTGTTTGTTAAGAACTCTTCTAAACTGTTCTTCTAAAGTCTGTATTCTCTGCCATATGTTGCCGCTGATATCTCTGTTCCATTAGCTTAGTAGTCAACTAGTAACTAGTATTATGACGAAATTTCCTTACCTATCTGAAGCCAAAAAAAAAAAAAACAATTCTCCCAGTCTTTGTAGGTTGGCTCTGTTTTGGGGCACTTCTTCAATGCTTTGCCAGGCCATTTACAACTCCACCTTAGTCTTCCCCTTTTGCTTGTATGGAGCCTGAAAGTCACACAGAGGCAAAAGTTTAAAGTCTTTTCAGGTCATTACTGAAAATGCATCTACCCACAGGAATGGGCTTGGCCTTCTCGATTCTTCTGTGTACACAGAAGATTTTTAAAGTCCTTATTCCCCTCACATGTTTCATTTCTCAGCCTCTCCTTTTCCTAGGAGTTTTGGTCTGTCTACTGCTTGTCCTGATTGTTTTCCATCGCCCAAGTTTCCTGCAGTCAATACTCTTGCCTTTAAATGCTTTCACTAAGAGCTGCCTCGGAAGCCGCTCAGCCCTGGGAGTGCTCCGAGTCAGGCAGAACCAATGCCAGCCCTTGTGCCAGTCTTTGAGGGAGCCACCAGAGAGGGTGAAGTCCACAACCATAATTTTTGATAATAAGATCTTTTTTTTTTTGCAAGGAAGACTAGCCTTGAGCTAACATCCGTTGCCAATCCTCCTCCTCTTTTTGCTGAGG
The DNA here is from genome assembly GCA_031878705.1 of Tapirus indicus. Taxonomy (NCBI): domain Eukaryota; kingdom Metazoa; phylum Chordata; class Mammalia; order Perissodactyla; family Tapiridae; genus Tapirus; species Tapirus indicus. Next base: position 83,554,085 of record CM062921.1, read on the forward strand.
AAGACTGGCCCTGGGCTAACATCCGTGCCCATCTCCCTCTACTTTATATGGGACCCTGCCACAGCATGGCTGACAAGCAGTGGATCGGCGGGAGCCCGGGATCCGAACCCGCGAACCCCGGGCTGCCAAAGTGCCAACTAAACTGCTGCGCCACTGGGCCGGCCCCTGATAATAAGATCTTTATTGCTCCCTATGGTACTTGCCACCTGCACCAGATGTTCAGACTGCCATTTTCATGGCTTCTGACATTCTGGAGAGTGGGGATAAAGACAAGTGATTTAAAATGCCACAGCTCTCTCCTATTGTAATATAGCTACTTTCTTCTTCATTAAACTTTCCCTGGTTATTGAAAGTTTTTGATTAGGTTTCAGAGTTATGTAAAAGTTAATCCTGACAGTTTTCGTCAGCTTATTAGTTGTTTTTCTAGATGGACAGAGTCTTGGAGCTCCCTATTCCACCATATTTGTTGAATTCACCATGATATTGTTTTACAGCCCACACTGTAATTAATCCATGTTTCTGCCCAATTTGAGTAGAAAAGGAAGCAATGTTAAGTTTGGTGTTAATTATTAAAGAGAGTGTTACTTCCAGAGCAAAAGGAGTATCTGATCTTTCATATACCTTGATTAGATCTCAGTGTGCTCACCTTACAGGAACTCAACTGCTCTGGTCCCCGAGAAAGAACCCAACTGTTGATGGAGATAAAAGTCACTCTTTATTGGTCTTGTCTGCACATACCTCTGTGCTACTCCTTTGCCTCTGCCTCTTTCCTCATATAGGGTTTGTTAAAATGTGACTTTTAACAATCTGGACATCTCTGAGGGACTGTTTTGGAGGAGAGCATGAGGCGTGCACATCGTCTTCCATACTTAGTCACTCGTTCAATGGTTAGAACAACTTCACACACACCCTATGCCAGGACAAAGCCACAGGGAGGAATAATGGAGACATACGGAGAAATAACGTGTGGCCCTCTCTTCACATAGCTCACTAGCAGCAGACACTGCAAGAGTTTCAGATCAAAATATTCTATCATTTTGTAATTGTGGGGAAGGGATGCACACTAAAAAGAAGTGATGGACTATACACCTATAGTCATGACTTTTATTTGTTAGCAAGATAGTTTTAGCAATTTCAGCAACATATGTGTCTGTCTTCCTCCAATAAATTAATGGAACCATTTTTTAATTCATGCCCTTATTTTCTAAGTGAAAGCAGGCAACCCTGAAACCCAAAAGGATATCTAAAAATGAAAGCAAATCTCTCACAGTATTTGATCAGAACTCTTCACTCAATGTTCACATGAAAACCAATGACTACACAATATGCTCCTTCCTCTGGGAAAGGGCTATGAACTATAATGATCCAAATTCTAGTGACTTTATAAAATTTTATTTGTAATTAGGAAATGGAAGAAAAAGAAGTAACAAGTAGTTCTGTGAGTAGAATTGGAAATCCATTTGGGGAAGTGGGGTTAAGAGAGTGTATTTAACCAAGATGGAGTAAATACTGAACTTACTCTCTTTCCATAAACAAGTAGAAAATTGGACAAAATATATGAAAGAACTGTTTCATACGGGGAGGATATGACTGTAATCTCTGAGTGAAGAGAAACAAATGAGGTTAGCCCTACAGTTACCCTAGGTTTCTGAGCAACTTTCCAGAGAAGGAGACACCCAGCATGAAACTGCAGTCTCCCTGAGTTGAGAACAGAGATCAGAACTCATGGAGGCTGAGACAGCTAGAATTTTCAGGGCAGGTAACAGTGAGGAAGAAGCCCCATAGATAAAAACCAACAGAAATTTTCATAGGTTTCCCTTTGAATCTTTGTCTGTGCATATATAAGATGGTTCCCCACAAGACCAGGCAAAGAACGACCCACCACCTATAAACTGAGCAATGTTCAGAGCTCACACATTTCTAATCCCAACCAGCTAGAATGGAGAGGCCTCGTTGAACATCCAGTTCATTCAGTAAATTACATAGTAGGGAATCTTACTAGTAGGGATAAACTATTTAAAACAAACCTGGAAGGAAAATATTCAAGTTTTTGACAACTTTATTGAGATATAATTCATATACCATATATTTCACCCATTTAGAGTGTGCAGTTTGGCAGTTCCTCAAAATGCTAAACATATTGTTACTGTATTCCCAATAATTCCACTCCTAGGTATATACCCAAAAGAAAAAAAACAAAACATATATCCACACATAAGCTTGAATGCAAATGTTCATAGCAGCATTATTCATAAATACCTAAAAAGTAGAAACAATCCAAACAACCATAAGCTGATGAATGAATAAACAAAATGTGTTATATCCATACAATGGAATATTATTTGGCAATGAAAAGGAATAAAATACTGACACATGCTCCAATAAGGGCAACCCTTGAAAACATTATGCTAAGTGAAAGAAGCCAATCACAAAAGACCACATATTGTATGATTTCATTTATATGACATGACCAGTATAATCAATTGCATAGAGACAGAAAATAGCCTAAGGCTGGGGAGGTCAAGTGGGCAATGAGGGGGTGACTGCTAATTTGGGGAGTGATGAAATGTTTTAAAATTAGATTGTTGTGATGGTTGCAGAATTTTATAAATGTACTAAAAATCACTGAACTATACTCTCTAAAAGGGTGAATTGTGCTGTGTGAATTTTATCTCAATAAAGCTGTTTTTTTTCCCCATGAGTTTTAAAGGACATAAAAACTAGATATACTACCTGGTCCTGTATTGGACCCTAGTGACAAACAAATAAATTATTAAAGATGGTTAGAGAAATTTGAATATGAAATGGTATTATTGAGACAAAGAATATTAAATACTGACATGGAAACATGGAAAGGTAGAGCTCGTTCCTCCCAAATAATAAAATTAACACAATAACAACAACAGAAAATCCTCAAATTAAAAAAAAATTACACTTTTATCTAATTTTCATTAAATAAAAGACAAAAGATAAGAATAATGTGTGTGTCTGTGTGTACACATATATAAAGATTTGGAAGGACCTACAAGAATATACACTTAACTGTGGTAAATTCTGGGTGGCAGGAATGCAATGTTTTCATTTTCTCATTTTTTCTTTCCTTTTTTCCTCAGTTCTTTACACTGCATGCATACTTATTACATAATAGGATTTTATTTTATTTTTATACGTTTTGTATATGTCTAACATACATATACAAGTTGGGGCTTCTTGGAAGGTCATCTGGCCCTTCTAAGCCTCAGTTCTCACAACTATTAAATGGGGAGACTAATAGACCTACCTCACAACGAGTTGGGAGGATTACAGAAAATAAAGTTTGTAAGCTTCTAGCGTAGTTCCTAAACAAATAAAGTGACAAACCTCCATGTACCCGTCACACTGCTTCAATAATTATCAGCATAGCCTATTCTGTTTCATTTGAACCTCACCAACTGTCTCCTCCCATATGCTCCATGTATTATTTTGAAGCAAATTAAAATGTTATTTTTAATTCAAAGATTGTCACCCACTTGATACTTAATTAACTTTATATAAATGCACAGAAGAAGGTCTATTAGGGCACATATCAAACTGTGATTGAGAATGGAATAGGGGGTCAGTAGAGTAGGTGGATCTTTTATGATGAAAAAATATTCATGTAGAATTTTTAAGTCATAAAACATCATCTTTAAAAAGATAATTTTAAAAGAGAAGCATCCCTCCATATGTACTAGAGGCATAAATTTTTCCTTAAATTAGTACAGGTCCATGTAAAGTAATTGAAGGAGCACTGAACTAGAAATCAAGAGATGAGAGTTTTACTTCCATTTCTGTCATTGTAATCATAATATTTCTGAGTCATTGCTTATAATTGTTTGTAAGGATCAAGCACATTATTCACTCATTGCAATAATATATTTGAGCATCTACTGTATGCCCTACATTGTCCTCATTGCTGGAGATACACAAGAGTTCATTTCCATATTAGTCAGGACTCTTTTGATTGTAAGTAATAATAACTCCAATTCAAACCAGCTAAACCAAAGAGAAGATGCAATGGCTTATACAACCATGGAATACAGGGAGGGACCTGACTTCATGTGCACCTGGCTTCGGAGGTTAATAGAGTTTCATCAGGACCTGGTCTTCCTATTGCTGCATCCCGTTTCCTCAGCTCTGCTTTCCTCTGTATGGGCTTCCCTTTCATGCAGGCTCTCCTAGTATAGTGACCCCTGGCAGCTCCAAGATTATATCCTCATTACAGCGACAACAAGCACTCTGGGTAATGCCTTCCCTCCTCTCAGTCTACTGTGATCCCATCTCAATATTCTCTTGAATAAAGTCCAAAGAGTGTACACCAAACACAGTGTCTGGCACATTAGCTGCTATGTAAATGTTATCATCTCCCACCCTTTATCTACAAGGATGCCTTCCTTATGCTTGACAACCACGTTGTTTCTTTCTTTGTTTTATTTATTTTTTTATCTTTAAAAATTATTTTTGGGGCCATCCCAGTGGCATAGTGGTTAAGTTCACAGGCTCTACTTCAGCAGTCTGGGGTTTGCAGGTTCAAATCCCGGGTATGGACCAAAGCACTGCTCATCAAGCCATGCTGCGGTGGCATCTAACATACAAAATAGAGGAAGATGGGCACTGATGTTAGCTCAGAGCCAATCTTCCTCAGTGAAAAGAGGAAGGTTGGCAACAGATGTTAGCTCAGGGCCAATCTTCCTCAGTGAAAAGAGGAAGGTTGGCAACAGATGTTAGCTCAGGGCCAATCTTCCTCACCAAAATAATAATAATAATAAAACAATAAAAACTATTTGTTTTTTATATTTTTATTTTTGCCCATGATCTATTTTCTGAGGCCACAGTTTGGAAAAGATCCATGGCCCACTTATTCATGAAGATATTCTGGGCCAATTTCCAATTAATCATCATTGGATGCTTCCCCATTGTAACCATCATAGATCCTGCAGGAGGTTACTTTGCCAGTACAATGCGTATCATCCACACTCGGCGCTGATGAGAGAAGCTGTGCTTGTGTTTTCAGTCATCATTTCAGAAAAAGAAAATGGTATGATTCCCACCTGTCTTTTGCAGAACTACTTATAGTTTTCCTATTATCCAATGTCAGGTTGCAGCAATAGCACAGTTTTTGGGGGAGCTAGCTAGCTAGCATCTTTCCTCTATACTTTCTCTCTCCTTAGAGTCAATTAGTATTTCAGAAAGAGTTGACCTTAAGAGTCAGACAGCCCCGGGGCTGCCCGGTGGCGCAGCGGTTTAGTCCGCGCTTGGCAGACCGGGGTTTGCGAGTTTGGATCCCGGGCGCCCGCCGACGCACTGCCTGTCAGCCATGCTGTGGCGGCGTCCCATATAAAGTGGAGGAAGATGGGCACGGATGTTAGCCCAGGGCCAGTCTTCCTCAGCAAAAAAGGGGAGGATTGGTGACGGATGTTAGCTCAGGGCTGGTCTTCCCCACCAAAAAAAAAAAAGAGTCAGACAGCCCCATCATCTACTAGTTGGGGCTTCTTGGAAGGTCGTCTCGCCCTTCTAGCTTCTAGCTTAGTTCCTGAGACAGAGTAGCCACCCAGTAAACACAAGTCACCTTTCCTCCTCTGATGGCACGGCAATTCCAGATTCATTTCTCTAAGTCTCACTTTACTTCTTGTATGATCACTATTTTTCTTATCTTTCCTACTCATTCATAAATACCTTGAGCTCGTGAATCATGCCTTGTTTCCTTTCATTGCCCGTGGAGCTGAACACAATGTCTTTTCTTGGAGAGGGGCCCTATCAAATGATTCATAGCTGTATAAAATATAATAACTTTGATTGATACTCCTATTCCAAAACTATAGGTAGAAATATAATATTGATTCAAGCATCTAACAATCCTACCATGTGTCAGACTGTGTTATGAGATTTCCATTTATTTTCTCATTTAATCTAACATTGTGAACATAGGTATGGCTCCTTTCTCATCTTACAAATGAGGAAACTGAGGTTTGCAGATACTGAGAGCTCACTGTGAAGTCATTCAGCTGTGTGGTGGGCTTTGTCCTTAAGCCCAGGTCTGGTGACTGGACACCCAGCTCCTCTGATCCAATTGGACTGCGACCAACTTCCAGGTAGTCCAGGGCCTGGGATGTTGACATCTCTCAGTTTGGGGAAGTCCTGGCAGGATGGGAAGACCAGGCTAAGCCATGAAGGGACTTTAAGAACCCATACTTCATGATACAGGTGGACACCACTGTGGGAGTGGAGATGTGAATACTCACAAAGGCAATCTGGGGAGAAACCCAGGCTACAGGAATTCCTCTCCAGCCCTAGAGCCCAGTCAATTATGCATAATTAACCTCCTGTTGCAAGGCTCAGGCGAGGTGCCCATTCCCAGCTCTGTTCTGCCCTCTGAGGGTCCTTTCCATGCTGCGGTCTCAGGGCTAGATTGGATTCTCTGTGGATGCTTTGTTTTGAGTCTCAGGTCTGTGCTCCACAAGGACACCTCCACCTCTGCCCTCCTGCTACACTTTGATGTCTCAGCTCCCTTCTCAGCTCCTGCCTTGTCAAGTGGTCCAGTCAAACTCTCAGTTGTGGGAACCTGGCTTCCCATGTCTCTTCTGCAAAGAAGCATCATGTCTCAATCGTGAAACCTAAAATTTAACAGCATGCATATTCCTATGTCAGAAAAGTATTTTAGCTTCCTTTCCACTGGCTTTTTGCTGGTTTAAACCTTCAAACTTTCTCTTCTCAATATCAAATTGGGTCATTGCAAGACCAGCCCAGTTGCAAGTGGTAGAGTCCAATCTAGGTTGCAAAACAAGAGTGGACCCCAAAGTGCTGGGTGGAGATGGTGAAACTCCACCCTCCACTCATTTGATCCTTTGATCCAGATTCAAAAGGAGGCAGAAAAAGTGCACCTGGGGTCAGACACCAGGAAACAAGTATGTGAGGAAATGAATCAGAACCCGGAATCCAGATCATGTGACTGAAAAATCAGGTAAGAGCATCATGACTTTGGGAGACAGTGATGGAGAAACCCTATGGATGTAGGCAAAAGAGGTTAGAGCAGTAAAGGTCTAGTCTGCCATTTAATACTAATGAAAATATTTGCTATCTCTTACAAATGTTACTTCTTTTCATCTTCCAAACAGGTCTGTGGTATACATTTTTATACCCATTTCAAAAATGGGAAATTTGAGATTCAAGAAGGTTAGGCAATTTGTCTAGCATCCTACAGCTAATGAGTGGGCAAGATTTGAATGTAGATTTGTCTGATTCCAGAACTCATGCTGATATTCCAGAGATATTCTAGGGGCTACGCTTTAATACAAGTATTATCCCTGGAAGCCATGTAGTCTCCAAATCTGATGAACTGATGGGGCAAGAGGTTACTGAGGGGCTGCTCAGTCTGATTTCTTTGCCACGGTATGACTCAGCTGGCTGAGGTCCCATGTGGCCAGAGAAGACAGGGCAGGAACCTGCAGGAACTCACGCATGTGGATGAAGGGGCAGCACTAGAGGTCTTGACTTGGGCTGTGATGTTCTACTCAGGGCCCCTTGGACCTGGCAGAGAGCTTCGCCCTCCTTATTCCCCCACTCTTCGACATTTCACTCCCCTTGCAGGCTTTCTCTCTCATGTCCGCATAACATGTCTGCAGTGATTTGAGAAGGTTCATGTGCTTTCCCATGTCCCTCCAAGCTTGTAATTCCACAAGGCATGTTCTAAAAATAAAATGAAACTATTCTGAAGTAGGAACTTTCCTTTGCTCAGAGCTAAGCTTCTGGGGAGCTCCAGGCAGTCACCGACACATTTCACATTTGCAGAGACCTGTCCTATCTCTTATCAGAGCTGGGATCTACTCCCCTAACCTAGAAACATTGCAGTCTGGCTTTTAGCGCTGTGTGACTGGTGCAGGCTCTCTCGGCCTCCGTTTCAGTAAAGATAAAATATAGATTTGAGAGGATCAAAGCAGATGATGTTCCAAACATCCCTAGGGCAATGGTGGTAAGTTGGGAGTCACCAGTGAATAATCTGGGGTGGGGGATGGTTGTAGGGAAGGGAGGTCAAATTGGCCTGCAGAGTCAGAAGCTGTGGGCAGAAGTTGCAGAGAAGTAGACTGTGGTCACATGAGGCCATTCTAACAGCCAGAGCTGTTCGAAGATGAAATGGACCACGTTGGAAGGTAATGAGTTTCTTGTTACTGAGGGAGGCTGGAGCAGCACTTGAGGCTGTAAGGGAAAGGCTCACCCCTTGAAAACCTGGCCTGGGGGCAGGCTGAGATGTCCATGCCAGGTGGGCAGCGTCAGAGGGGTAGCCAGGCACCACGGGGACAGGTTCTGGGAAATAACTAGTTCTTGTGCCTGACTAGGAAGAAAGCTAGCCGTTAGCCCAATCCCGTCCTCTCCAGGGGGCCATTCCAGTCTGGACAGGTGTGGTAGGAGGGTGGTAATTCCCAGCATCAGGAATCTGTGTGGTGACGTTAATCCAGCTTAGCAGGAAGCAGAAGAATGAATGAAGCAGAGCAGGATGTTTGCCAGAATCTGAAGGAGTAGGGCCAACTTCGCCTTCTGAGCGGAGGACTAGGTCAAGTCCTAGACCCAGCCAAGGGGGCGCTGACGTCCAGGTAGGAATCTGGAACTCGGGGAAACCAGAATGACGCACCCTAGACACAAACAGTGTGGAGGAGGGTGGGAGGGAGTGTCGGGGGAAGAAGGACTCCTTTGCTCAGTGCTCCTGCCAGTGGTCATGAAGTTCTTACAGAAGGAAGGCCAACACAACACTGCACGGGGAAGGACCTGCGTGTCTGTGCCAAGAGAGGCGGGGTAAGCAGGAGCTGAATTTTCCAGCCACGTCCGCTGAGACCACAGCATTCCATTGTCTGAGGGAATCTGGGATTCAGCCGGAGTTGTGTTAAATTTGCTTAGTGGTGTCAGTCCTTGGTCTAAAGCAGTGCTTCTCAAAGTTTAGCAAGTGTCAGAATCACCTGGAGGACTTTTTAAAACCCAGATGGCTGGCCCTACCTGCAGAGTTTCTGATTCAGTGAGTCTGGATGGGACCTGAGAATCTGCATTTCTAACAAGTTCCCAGGGATGCCGATATTGCTGGTCCAGGGACCCCCCTTTGAGTAGCTCTAGTCTAAGGTAATGCTAAGCTAAAGAGCACTCAGAAAAGTGATGCTTGCTTTCCTCTATACCCTATTCAACAAATGTAGCGCCATCTTGATTTCAGTCACCACGCCAAGAACTAGAGACACCCAGTAAACAAGACAGAATCCTTCATGTCAAGTGGCTTATAGTCTAGAGAGATATGAAAGGTCAGTTACAAGGCAGGGTAAGTGCCAAGACAGGGGTAATTACTGGGGAGGGTGAGCATGTGTGCACATGCGTACTGAGACATACAGTCTTGGGGACACTAGAGAAAGTTTCTGGATCATATGACCTTGAAACTGGAAGCTGATTTTGGAGTCAGGACACCCTGCATCAACTCTTGGCTCTGCCCCTCAGTAGCCGCTGGACCTTAGATGAGTTAATTAAGTTCTTTGAGCCTCAGATTCCTCATCAACCAAGAGGTGCTGAGTCACTCAACACCGTGAACAGGTGCATGTTCTAGGCACAGGGTCACAGAGTGAATGAGCCTGACATCCTGTCCCTGTCCCCAGGGAGCTCACACTCAGCTTGTGGCAGTGGGATTGGAGTCAGGACATTAATATGCAGATGCATAAATACGATGAGCTGTGACAACATAAAAACATGATGACAGTGACAGGGAGAGATGGAGGAGGGCAGGTGATTTTAGAGAAGATTGCTAGGGAAGGCCTCCCTGCGGAGGTAATGTTTGAACTGAGATCTGGATGATAAGGAGGAGGAGGCTGTATTTTCCACATAGGCTGTCCTGTCGGGTGGACATTTGAGTAGATATGCGAGTTAAATCACTCTGATGGTAAACTATCAACAAATTATGCTCATCATTGTCACCATCATTCTCCTTATTATCTTTACTGTTGTTGTTATTAGTACAGTTATTACAATGACTATCATTCCAGGAAGGCAAGCACATGAGCGTGGCCACAGGGCACATTTGGAAAGGTCGTAGGTCAGTAGCACTGAAGCACAGAGCATTCAAGGGAGGATGAAAGATAACACTTGAGAACACTGTAATAGATCCGTGGACCCAGCTGGACCCTGGAGGTTGTCCTTGGGAGCCACCAAAGAAATCTGGGTAGCAATGTGACATGTTCATATTTGTGTTTTAAGAAAAGCACCTGCCATCTCGCTCTCTTCTGCGTGCAGCGTGGGCAGTGGGTGGAGATGAGCAAGACTGTGTGCGAGAGGGAGATGCCAAGAGTCTGCACCAGGAGAGAACGGTGGAGCGGGTGGTGACAGAGATATTCAGGAGGTGCGAGGAACAGCTGTCTGTTGAGTTGGAGGGCGAGGGGGCTCAGGCAATGGTGGAAGCCTTCTGTGGGGACAGGAAGTGCCTCTCTCCCCCCTCCCATCGAGCTACAACCCAGGAACACAGACCACGGAGGTAGGACTTTGGGGAACCTGCTGTGGGGTGTCGGGGAGGTGACTTTGCCATGCAGGGCTTCTTTCTGTCAAATAGGATATTTTCCTGCTTCATGGAGAAGTGTATTGTGAGGGCTGAGTCAGATGACAGGTATGAAAAGCACTTTGGCAATTTTAAAACATTTTTCAAATGTGAGGTGCTATTTTTATTACCCTCGGTTTCCCTGTATAGAATGTGACCCAATAACTGGATGACGGCATCTGGCTGCTCTGAGGGAGCGACACAGGAGGGGGTGGCAGGCCCAGAGCCTCACCTGCCCAGCGTCCAGACAAGGCCTGAGCTAGCCCCCTAGTGGCCCACCCTTTCCAACAAGGCCCTTAAGATGTCTCTCATTTAAAATGATTTGCTAGGCAAAGCTGTGTACACCATCAGAGAAAAGACAGCAGACTCGGATGATTCGGTGGCTGCGAGGCGATAATCCCGTGGACTCTAGTGGGACCTCAGATGGCAAGGCCATGATCAGCAAGCATCCTCCATCATTAGGTTGCGCGAGGTGGCCAGCTCCTGTGCACACAGGCACTCCTGGCAGGGGCGTGCAAAGCACTAACAAGAGCTTAAGACAAACTCCTCTTCACTGGGCTTTGGACATGGATACCTATTTCAGACTGGGGACACTGCTGTGGAAGTCATTTTACATGTAGCTGATCCCTCCTTTCCTGTCGTCTCTTTATTCCGCCCCCCACTCTATTTCCCTTCCTCCTCCTGTTCCTTGCATTTTCCTTCTCCTACTGTGACATCAGAAAGTAACCCTGAGGCATGTTCCCTGATGTGTTTGGAGCCCAGCTCCTTACTGATGGAGGCGGGGGTGTCCATGGGAGCCCCGAGCACCACCCTGCAGGGGTTCGCTGCGTGGGTGCTGTGGGTGACAATGGTGGGAAGCCTGTGGTCACACTCACACTTGCTTCTGCCCCTTGGAATGTGATTGCACAGGTTGACACTGGGCTCCTCCTCTCCATGAGTGGGTGTGTACACATGTGTGCACTGACCCAGCACGGCCTCCTGTCCTTTCACCCCAAGCAAGCTTCCTGAGGACTTGTTTAGAACAGAGCAACTCCCTGTACTGTGAGTCCCCCAAGGTTCCAAAAGAATCTGCAAACATTGGCAAACTCATTTGCTGTGAAGGATTTTATATCAAGACTCTTACAAGGGCCACAGCAAAATCACTCAATCCCAAATTGCATAAGCAGTTGTGGGTCTGTTCACTGCCCTCTCCACAGTGATGAGCAGTCTTGTCTGTCCCAGACCAGCTCCTCGGAGCTCTGCCCCCACCTGCTCTCAGACTGAAACTCTGAACCCTAGAGGAAGTCCTGGATCTCCGTGGGAACAGACCCTGGACTGGCTCCCCCTTCTCAGAGCTGCTTCATCCATCTCCAGGGCCTTGGCTGGGATAGGTTATCGCCTTCCCCTGCCAGAGCTCACCCCCTTTCCAGGGTAAGATAGTATCCATTCAAGGCTGCACTGTTTCCTGCAGTAGGGACCAACCAATGTCCTTGCCTGAGCCTCAGTACACAGCTGGCATTTGCATTAGTTCAATAAATGTTTACTGCTAAGTGACTGCTGGGGACACGGATGAAAATAAGACATAGCTCCTGCCTGTGAGAAACACAATCTAGAGGAGAGAGAGATATGTAAACAAATAAGTACAGTAGATTATTGTAAGTGTCCTTTATCATTTGGAGGTGTTTGAATTTGCTGATATTTTTTCATCACTGGAGAAGCCAGGATGGAATGGAGCATCATATTCCACAATTCCTGGGAATCCCGTGTTATGACTGAGAATGGCACTAATATTACAAGCCTCCCTGCGATCTCACAGTGTCACTAGCTCCATTACACAGCTGAGCAAACTGAGGCATAAAGCACTTAAATGACTTGTCCAAGGCTGGACACTGAGAATGTGACAGAGCTATAAATCAAATCCTTGCCTATTTGACTCCAAAAGACTCATTCTTTACCCTGCCCCAGCCTGCCTCTCTCTGATACCCTCCCTTTTGTATGGGACTTGTCACCAGCCTGCAAAATAGTGGAGAGTGCCCCTTTTTAGGTCATCATGATGCGAGACAGTTTCAACTTCTGAAATCAGGCCAGCAGCAGACATGTGACACGACAAGGGAACATTTCCCCATTCAGAGGATCATTAAAGGAAATGAAAGCCAGCAGATCATTGTTATGCACTAGGAAACAACATAAATGGAAAAAATCTATGAATATCACACCCGTAAGTCTCTAGGACATTTGCAGCGAAAACAAATGGGCCAGAGTGAGAATGGGTAATGCTCCACCAGTGGGAACCTGGGAACCATGGGGCCAGGCTCACAGCAAAATGATCCATTCTGTTCAGCATGAAGTGAATTCTCTGGCAAAATAGAGGAGAGGCAGCTTAACAACCTGCTCCTCAACTGTAAGATCTGTGGATCTGGGTTTTGACTTCTGGAAGATGAAGGAATGCTTAAGCATATTCCTCTGGGCAAATGGGCAGATTCTTGGTGGATTCTTCTGCAGGTGGATGGAAGCCCTTTGGCCACGTCCCTGCAAACTTGGCAGGGTTTGGAGATTAGGGCTTGTTCTACACTCCTCAGTTTCTTTCTAGAGATGGGAACTGGCGGTAAAAGTCACCCCAAGAAGTTGAATATGGCATCCAACACAATGCCTCAGAGCAAGGACTGCTCAGCAAGCCCCCATCTTTTCTGACAAAGGGACAGCTCCTAGTTGATCAAGGGGATATTTGATCATTAGGTCAAAGTTTCTATTCTGTCCCTACTTGGGCATATTCTGAATTTCCCCCCAGTCCTTGTCTACTTGGGAATTCCATTCTGCTTCTCCTCAGGAAAGTGTCTTCCTCATGCAGATCTGATTGATCCATTGGTGGTAAACTGATAGCCGCTCCCCTTCAGAGTCCTTATACATCCACTGGGAAGTGTGAATTGAATGAAAAACACAGTGGAATCTGTTTTCCCTGCCCAGTATCCATCCTCACTTTGTATAATAGTGCCACAGTTTTCTGAGAAAAATCTCCTGGACAGATATTTGTTCTCTTCTTAGGATTTAGTAATTTTACAGAAGAGAAGTTCCATGCAGCTTCTATGAAATAGTATGAGCCCATCTTTTTAAAAAAATATAAATGGGAATAATATTGATGAGTTAGCCTTTATTGAATGTTTAAGCACTTTTCCTATATTATCTCACTTAATCCTCACGCACACATCAATGAAGGAAACACTGTTGTTCCCATTTTACAGATGCAAAGACTGAGAGTCAGGAGGCCAATAGTGCAGAACCACATATTTGCACCCGGCCCTCTCTGACTTCAAAGTCTATACCCTTGGCCACTATGCTCTCTGATGCTTCATAACTCCTTTTTCTCAGATTTATAACACAAATTAGAAGATTGAATGCTCTGAGATGCTTAACATTAAACAACATTAAGAGCCTTGTTAAGCTCTGCCAGGTACCACTGCCACAGTCAGCAGGTACATTCCTTCCTGGACAATCTGCTCAGAACAGGACGATCGTGTTGAGGTTGGAGTAGCTGTGTTGGAGGTGGTGGTGACGGTGATACTGACGAGGGTACCATTTACTGAGAGACTATTACGTTCTAGGTGATTTCCATGTAGTATCTCATCTAATCCTTACAATTTTGCTAAAGAGCGAGTGCTATTATTGTCCCTATTCATAGTAGATGAGGACACTGGCATACTGAGAGTTATCTTGCCAAAAGTCACACCACTAGGAAATGGTAGAACAGGGATCTGAATACCCAAACCTGCCTGAATTCTTGGCCTCCTGTGTGGTGTCTGCTTTTTTCCTAAGCATTTGCAGCCTGCCTTCCCTCAGGGGTTGGGCCTTCTTCCAAGCCAGCAGAGCCCAACCCACCCTGGTAGCTCAAACCCTAAAAGGACCTGATGCTTTTCTGTCAAGGTCTTAAGCACACAGAAAGAGCAGGCCCCTTGTCCACCTGTCCCCCTGCCTTCTAGAATGCAAAACATCAGAGCCTGTGGCGGCTCTGCTGTCAGCCAGAGAGCTCTCCTTGCAGAAGCCTGGCTGGGGGAAGGCAGTCCCACAAGCTTCATTGCAGCAGTGTGGGCCTCTCTTTATGTGGAACCCTATAGACCAAGAGTAGATTAAGACTCCTAGTTACACGAATTTCAAAATTGAAGCAATAAAGCACATTTTTTTTTTCTCGGCTTGCAATTGCTCCTTAATTGGACCATAAATAGCAATTACATTATAAAGCCTAACAGGAATTTCTGGATAATTAGAGTATGTCTTGGGCAGTGGGTTTTAATGGAGGAACCCAGTTAATATTTGAGTGACTTTCACCCTCTACCAAGTGATAAAATCATCATGAAACACCTATCAATCACTCAGAGAAATTGCAAGTGTGATATTAATTCCTGCTAGAGTGGGATAAAGAAGGTTGGAAAACCACCTTTGTGTCCTGGAAGGCTCTGTCTGTGTCCTGGAAGAAGAGGGAGAAGCGGAAGCAAAGGTGTTTCTGTGATCTGGGAACCTACAATGTCTGTCTGCAGCTGCTTTGCATAGATCTCTTATTTCCGTCCTTCACACGGCTTTGTGGGGAGCATATCCTCAGGCCCAGATAAAGACACTGAGACTCAGAGTAATTTACCGAAACTCATATAGCTAGCGAGTGACAGATCCAGAATTTACATCTGGATGTTTAATTTAGGTCAAGCTGAAAGCTCATGACCTTTCAACTCTACAAGTTCTTAACATTTATTAAGCACCTACTATGGGCAGCTGCTTTGCATACATCACAGGATTTAATACTTTCAACAGTGATGTAAGGTAGGTACTTTTATCACATTTACAAATGAAAAGGTAGGAATCCAACTGGAGTGTTAGTTCTCATCTTGGGCTATTACCTTCTCCCACCCTTCTCATCACACACACACACACACACACACACACACACACACACACACACACCACTACAATTCTACTGTCTCTCCATCTCTATTTTCCAGCAGCTGAGGCCACATTTTGGGAGTTCCCTCAAAAGCAGAGCATGGGACAACAATGGAAGAGATAACCTGAGAAGCACCCCTAGGGGGATGGAGAATTGGCGCAAGGAAGGAAAGGCAGCTGAAAAAGGAGTTAGCAAAGCAGCTACCTATGTCAGAGCCTGGGGCTTGGCCTCACAGGGAATCTAGAAAACAGTGTAGGCCACACACATCGGCATTACTTCACCGAGGAGCAGCAGAGTGGGTGTTCATTTCCCAACTCCACTAGCTGTGGTTGGGGAATCCTAGAGGTAGGAGAATTAATTCTTCCATGCTTCCAACTCATGGCGAGGATAGGAAAAGGGGGTCCAGAGCAAGAGAAGGCCCTTAGCAAAAGAATTCAGGCACTTATAGGTGGTAAGGACAGGGGCAGGGCACTAGTCCAATAGCAAAGGAATGAACTGGTCTTCAATGAACCAAGAAGCAAAGAAGAGGCAACAGAAAGCCTAGCTTTGGAACCAGATAGACGTGGCTAGGTATGCTTGTCGTGTCATCTGCTGGCGGTGATTGACCTGGTCTAATGTGCTTGCCATCATTTATTCAGCCCAGGTCAACTCATGTGTGAGCTGGGGCACTGATGCCACATCACAGCAGAGTGGATTAGAACACTCCGGGGGATCCCGACATGGCACTTACCTGGCACACAGTTGCTGCTCAAGATATTAATTCACCTGCACCTTGAAAACTGCCTTAAAACCAAACAATAAGAGGCAGTTTCTGGCCTAGCCAAAATATCAAGTCATTCTTCACATAGGTCCTGTAAAGCAGCAAACTGTAGTTTGTAACTTCTCTATCCAGGAGGTCATGGATTCCTTTGGAAAATCTATTGAAATCTCCCAGCTCCCATCACAGAAATACACACAGAAGATACAAAAAGACATCTTGCAGAAAGCAGAAGAGATACTTCCACAATTATCTGGGGGAATCAACATGTAAGCACAAGTACATTTAGTGAATTTGCTGGGTTTTTCTTCTTCTTCTTCTTCTTTTTTTTTTTTTTTTTTTTGGCTTGCTACGAGCATTTCCAAGTCCTAATCCTGGTTGTGATAAAAACTCATGTGGACTCTTGGAAGAAAAGCATCCTGAATGGTGTCTATGAGTGGCTGAGGACCAGATAGGACCTTTATTCTATACCCTGGTTCCCAGCAGCACCAGGACCACATGCTTCAGCAGGAACAAAAGCACTTTGTATATCATTTGCTCAGTTCAGCTTTGGGCCATTGGTTTACCTTCATGTCAGCTACCTTCCAGAAAACGATTTGGGTCAAGCTGAAGGATAAATGCTGACTGGTTTATTCTGAGCTCTCAGGTATAAGAAAAGGAGTGATGGAAAATAGAAGCCGAATCTGGAGTTACTGAACCTAGCCAAGAGACATCAGTCTTTCGTGAAAAAGATACCAATCTGCTAACATCTTGGATCTAAGTCTTGGCTTGTTCCTTTTGGGAAAGGAAGCCTCCACATGGGAGTGACATAATATGTCATTACCTTTTTATAATCAAATTCCTGAATTTTGCTTGCTAAGGCTCCTCCTCCCTACCAAGCAGCATAGATCAGAACTACATAGCACAGGGACCCATAACTTACTTGATATTGCCCCACATCCTCATTTCTTTCTCCCTTTATTGTCTCCTGCAACATTCCAGGACAGAGAGACCAGTTCTGAAGCTTCAGAAGTGGAGTCCTACTATTTCTACTCTGTGCCAAAGGGCTCTTCCATGTAGAAATAGACTCTGTTCCACCAGGACCCTGAGTGACCGAAGAGGGATCACTTAACCTCAAGTTTACTGCAGAGCAATTCCCCCACTGGGGTCCCTTTCCATGGAAGAGGAATCTGCTACCATCTGTATGTGACAAAAACAAGTGGCTAGGGGACTGTTTGAGTCAATGAATGAGGATTTATTCCTTCTTCAGAGATTAAAAAGAGGCACATTTTATATCTTTTCCACATCTTCCTTGTTTCTCTCTTACCTTCATTTGTCCTCAATAAAGTACAGAGTTATCAACAGGCTTTTCAAATGTCATGCAACAAAGGAACACTGTAGAGGCACAAGAATGACAGAAAAATAGCAAGAACTTCACTCCCTCCTCACATCCCCCAATATCCTGATGCGCCTCCCTAGAGATCAGCACATTGTGGAGCTTTGGACATGTGGTCTTGGGGACCAGGTAGTTCTGGTCAGAAAGTTGAGCCTCAACCTACCAGTTGTATGACCCTGAGCAAGTCCTTCTCTGAGTGTCCATGTCCTCACAGCAAAGTGGTGACGCTCACAACTGTTGGGGCCATTGAGAAGATGGCATGAAAAAAACATATGTGAAATATCGGACATATTGTAAGTGTTCAATGGATGTGAGGGCTCTTCTCTGTTTTTGGTTCCCAGAAGCCTGTATCATCTTTTCCATGCTATGTGTTAAAGCGTAACCACATTACTGTGTATCCCTCAAAAGTAGAAGAAGAGACACATTTTTTAAAAGGATGTATAATCATAGGAAACATACTTGGCTTCTCTCTACCTTACTGAGACTTCTGATAGGGTTGTCAGGTAAAATACAAGCATCCAGTTAAATATGTTTTTAGATTAAGTATGTTCAAAAATTGCATAGGATATACTTGTACTAAAACATTATTTATTGTTTATCTGAACTTCAAATTTAACTGGATGTCCTGTGGTTTTATTCACTAATTCTGGCAACCCACTTGTGCATGTATCTCACACTCTAAGCTGACCTACTTGGTTGCAGGGTGTAACTCAAGGGCACCAGTCAAATTAGGCTGCCCTAATTTGGATCCCAAGTCATGATGACTGTCCTGCGTAATCTTAATCATGTTTAAGGCAAGTTTGGAAAGACATTAACATGCTTCAGGCAAGCAGACACAGATATTTTTTATGATATGTAGATTTTTCCAAAAGCAATACAATAGCAAAATGAAAACAAGGCAGCTAGAACCAGATAAACCACATTAGCTCTTCATTCAGAAGCATCAGTCTATAAAGGAAATTTAACATTTTTGTCCTAAGAGTGTGGAGGTATACTTTTATGATATATAGATTTGCCAGCAGCAATATAAAAGCAAAATGAAACAAAGTGGCTAGAATCCACAGAACACTTGTTACTCCTCAATCCAGAGCATCAATCTCCAAAGGGAACCTCAATATTTTTTTGTTTTGTTTTGTTTTAAGAGTATTTCCATGTCAATGCTAGCATCAGAAATTGGAGGGGAAAACTTCTCAAAGGACAGACAAGATTTGCCCAAACAGAGAAGATTCAATGTATTTTTCCAAAAGCCTGATTTGTGGCTGTCTTTCTTTTAGAAGGAAGTGGCTCTCTGGAGAGGGATAGAGGCAAGGAGACTCTTACAAGGATGTGCAGTGGGAAAATCTGAGATCCTAGGCTAGATTCCATCATGTACATTTTTTTGACACATTTCCAAGTTTGCTGTTCTCTTGCTGTTTCAGCTACCTATTACTGTTATCACCCCACACACACACACCCCAAATGCTTAAAAGCAATAACCTTCGTTTATTATCTCTCACAATTCTAGAACTCAATTGGGCTTAACTGCGGTGCTTCTGCTCCTCATCTCATTGGCTGGGACTGCAGTCATCTGCAGGTTTGACTGTGCTGGAACAACCAAGATGCCTCATTCAAATGGCTGATATTTGGTAGTACTGTTGGCTGGGAGCTCAGCTGGGGCTGTCAACTAGAGAGCTTGCTGGTCCTCTACCCAGCCTCTCCATACAGCTTGAGCTTCTCACAGTGTAGCAACTGAGCTCCAAGAGAGAGCATTCCTAATACACAAAAGCTGTACATCCCTTAAGATCCAGACTTGCAAGTTATGTGGGGTCACTTCCACCACATTCTATTAGTCAAAGCAGGTCCAAGGCCAGCGCACATTCAAGGGGAAGGGAATAAGTCTCACCTCTAGATGAGGGGAGTGGCAAAAATATTACCACCATCTTTAATTGTCTATAGTTCATCCTGTGGCCACAGATTATTTACATTCCTCCCACATGCAAAATACACTCCCCACATCCCAAGAACCACAAAAGTCTTATTCAGTTATAGCATCAGACTTAGGCTTGAAGTTCAGGATCTTGTCATTTAATCATGTCCCAGAGCGCATGAGAAACTTACCCTGATGTGTTGTTCCTTGGGGGTAGGCCATTTAGTATTGTTCTTCTTGATTTGATGACCTATGAATGAAAGAGACACAACACAACATACAATGATGAAATAGGCATAGCACAACCACTAAAGAAACTCATGTTCACTAAGGGAGGAAATATGAGGAATATAAGCATCACTATTCATAGCAATTCTGTTCCATAGCAATTCTGAAATCCAGCTGGGCATGTGTCACAACTCTCCCTGCTCTGGGCAAGGGATGTATATTGTCCTAAGATCCAGTTTTGCTCCCACAGATCTTAGCTTTGTTAGATCTTAGCTTTGTTATTTCTGGTTCTCCTCAGATCTTAGCTTTGCTGTCTGAGTGCTTGGTTCCACTGTCTGAGTCATCTCTCCTGTATTGACTACATTTTCTTATTTTTTGTATTCTCAGTGTTCTGTCATTTGGGGCCGTCATCCTGAAGAGACTGCCCCTCCCAGGGTTGGCTAATTCCTAGAGATAGTAAGCCCTTCCCTTTCCAGTACGACTTTGCCATCAGCCAATCCAGCATCCATACACCCAACCATCCCTTTTATCAAACTCTCACACACCAAGCCAATATTCTTTCTGTCCTAAGTCACCCCAGGGCCAGGTACTGGACAACTAAGGACTACCCCTATAGCCCAGAGCCCACCTGAAATTATTCAACTGTCTATTCCTGAACTTACTCAGCATATCCACTCTGCCTCACCCATTCCTTCCTACAAAAACTCTAACAAATGCTCTGGATCATTCTCTCCTCTCTTGCCCATTTCTGCCTCCTGACCATCCTTGGTCCTTCCTCATATGGCCCTGTGTGGCATGGCATGCCACCTCCTTCTAGGGATCTGTGAGTATAAACTACCTCTATGAGAGTCTGCTGTCTGGCCATACTTGATTAAAACAAATCCTGGGTACATTTTAATACATCTCCCTTTATATAAGAAATGGTCCTTATTCGCAGTGCAGTAGCTTTCTCAGGCTGCTTCCTGTCTAAAGAAGATTGTGGGTGTAGAGGCCTCCTCATTTCCTATTAGTCAGAGTTCAGTTAGTGAAGAAGATTTACTCCAAGTACTGTGGAATAAGGGATCTACTGTAGTAAGTAGACTTTCACAGTTGTGGGAGGAGCTGGGTGAGTGAAGATTTAGAATGGAAAGATAGACGATTAGAGGAAAGTGACAAACTAGGTGTTCTGGAGAAATGGAGCAGGTGGACAGATTGAAGCTTGCTGAGAAAGCTTCAAAGTGGACTGTGAAGAGGATCTGGGAGAGACATCTGGGGAAAGCCATTGCTTTCATGTGGCTGTTGCCTTTGGGGGACTGCAAACAAGTGTCTGATGATAGGCTGAGACCGCTATGGTTTAGCAGAGCTAGCATCTGGAAGAAGATCGGGACACAGAGCAGATGAGCACGAGGATCACTTGGAAGCCGTTGAGTAATTCTGTGTTTGAACTTTAACAAATCTTTGGCACACTTGCCTTTACTTCAGACATTTAGTTTTTCTCTCCTTTGCTGAAGACAGGGCTTACCACTGCCTATGCCTATTTGTCCCTTTCCCAACTCTTTGTGGACAGAGCTGATTCATGACATCCGAACACCCTCACTCTCCCAGCATTATCCACCCCTACCTTTGCCCTGTGGTCATAGAGAGGAAATTTAATCGATGGAACTGTAATATAGTTTAAATCCTCACCTCCCTTGAGCTCATGCTTCCTTTTCCCCTTCTTTCCTCTCTCTCTTTCTTCTTGCCTTCCTGTATTCTATCCTTTCTTTATGCAAGTCCTGTGCATTGAGTACCTGTGATGTACCTAACACTGTGCTAGATGCTGGGCAGATCACAATATGAGTAATTGAGTAAAGGTGCAGCTTCATTGGTTTGTGCCTGCCTACCTCATTCATTCATCCAATAGTTGTAATTTGAGACAGTATTTGCAAGACTTTGTGTTAAGTTTGGGGAGACACACAGCTCATTCTCTAGCAGAGGACAGAAGACACAGATACTTACTAGCAGGCAAAGTAGATATTGAAAGAGCCACAGGAGAGTTGAAGATAAACAGCTAGAAGGCATTGAGGTTGAAAAGATACATTAAAATCAGATTATAGGAGCTTCTTTATGGCTTGTCTAAGGACCTGGGCCTGTTTCTGTGCCTAATGGGAAGTCATTAAAGATTTTTGAGCTGCAGAAAGCTATGGTAAGAGTTGAACCTTAGGGAAGTTCATCAGGTAATGCGATGGAAGGATTGAGAGATAGGGATGACTGGAGTTAGGCTTATCAGTCGGGGGCTGAGGAAGGGAGAGCTGTCATTGAGTCATTTATTAAATGAATCTTCTTGGAGCTGGAGCGTTGATGGTGTGCATAGTCCTGGACTGCCTGTAGATATCTCTGAGCTTTCACAGCGGTTGGTGTGGGAAGTACTAGGGAATGGATGTGCTGTCCTGTTGATGGCAGTGGGGCTTCAAGATTGTAGGACCAGGATGCTGGGATTTAAGCCTTTTGGAAGGCAGAGTATATGCAGGACTCAGGAGACCACGTTATGCAAGACAAATTCACTTGGTCACACAAGGGCAGTAAACTGTTCTCCTGGCCATGTCCCCTCTGACAAATGAAATTTCTCTTGCTACCAGATTGATAGTCACTGAGCTAAAGAATTGTTGAAGATAATTTTTAACTCAGTGGAGCCTATTTTCTATAAATCATATTTATTTTTACATCCATTTATTCACAAATATTGGTTAAGAGTGTGCTGTGGCACTGTGATATGTAGCACATTGATGGTGGTGGAGGCGGAGGGGCATCTGTTCTTTCTTTTATGAAATAATGGTGATGATAGATGGCAGTATTTTCTCTTTTTTTTTAGATAAATAAATAATGCCCTTACTTGGCAAAATAAAATATTGGCAACTTAGGTTAATACCCTCTCTCCCACCCTGGTCCATGACTCTCAGGACAGAAATCATTGCTTTGCGACAGAGTCTGCATATAGTTTTTATCCTATTCAAATGTTTATTATGGACTTATAAAGGCAACGATGATATTCCTATCAAATTTTTACGTTACAGGAATAGGAAAGGGCTCTAATATGTAGGTATCTAATATGCTGGATCATGTTCTAAACCTTCTGAAAAAATTGCCAGTGCCATCAGGAGATGGATTATAGAAGTAGCTGGCAACACAGAGGAAGTTGGTTGTCAAGGTCTAGGCAGCATGGTGGAGACCACAGCTGGATACTGGGTCTAGAACTGGCCAGCAAACACTAAGATCAACACTGACAGATTGGGGGAGTCTAGGAAGGAGTGGCCAGGATGTGGAAGTCATCATTTTAGAATAGAAAAAAAGTGAAAGACTGTTGTTTCATAAAAAAAGAGATGCTTGAGGCTGAAGGGAGAGAGTAGCCTAAGAATGCTAATTTAAAAAGGAAAAATGTTATACTGTTGTATTATAGCGACTTTTGAACTTTTTGTGGCTCCCACCAGGGAGCAGGGATAGTGGATGGAGCCTAGCAGAAACCTGTTGGTTTCACAATCAGACAAAAAAAAAAAAATCCCCCAGATATAAGCATTTACTTCAGATAGGATATATTGTTGCCTTGTCTACTTCCTCATTCAATTTATAGCTCCTCGATGACCAGACCTCATCTTGGAGCTCTGGGTGCATTCCCAAACTGGCAGCCAGGATAGTACCTGGCTCCTAGTGGGGGATGGGGAAGTGTCTGTTGAATGTAATTAAATGGATTCACTGCTTCAGTGTTGATTTGTGTCCAGTATGGCAGTTTCTCATAAAATTCTTTTTGGGCTCATTCAGTATAGTTGATCCAAAAGTAAGTATTGCCCAGCACACTAAAATCTTAACTTGTATTCCCTGTGGTACATGACTTTTTGAGGCTGAGACAGCCCTCGGCCTCAGTTCCTCCATATGTACAAAAGAAATCCCCAGGAGTCCACGAGCCCAAATGGTGCATACTGGGAGATATATAAAGATAGGTGGTTTTGTGACACTATCTATTCTAATACTTGTTGATATTGACTAACAATAATTGAGGCTCAAAGGAGCTGGGCAGAAGCAGCAGGGAGGAAGGGCATAAGGCTGCTGGTGGGGGTCATGAAAGCTTAATTTGCTGGATGGACTATTGGTAGAGGGCTGAGGCAGAAGGTGAGAGTGGAGAGCATGGGTAGAGCCCACCCAGAAGTGTCAGGGACAAGATAGTTTGGGGAAGCTGAAGATGTGATTCGATATAATGTGGGCACAAATTTTGACAGAGAAGGGGTGGAAGCAACAAGAGACAAGGCCACACAAATAGATGAGGGATCATGAGGGTCTTATAGGGCAGACTAAGGAGTTAGTGACATCCTGCGGGTACGTGGGTTTCTTCTCAGGGTGGTCTATTCTGTGGGCCATGGAGGCTTCCAACGGTGTGACTTTCCCATCTTTCACCTACATCTGCTTAGATAATCTTCAAAGTGTGAGGTATCCAAATGGGTTGCCATACAATGACTCAGACTTCTGGTGTATTGTCTACCATCAGGGAGAAGAAGCATTGGTAATCACGTTAGAAAAAGATCTTTAGTTTCCCCTTCAAAATAAATGTTTTCTCTCCCATCTTCTCCTCTGCCTGTTTCTCTCTTTTGGCAATAAGAATCATGAATTTGACAAATGAGCAGGTGAGCTGCCTTCAGCCTAACAACAAAGGCAGTTTTTTAAAAATATTGCTTTATTTAAAAATGAGCTCGGCCTCTGCAAGTCTTCCTGTTTTCTAAATATATTAACATTTCAAGTGGGCCTCCACTGTGAAGAGTAAACACCCCAAATTTCCCTTCTCCTTACAGGCCCCTTAGAGCTGAGACTATTTGTATATGAGAATAGTGTTTTAATAAATATTTTCCTAAAGGAAAGTTCCCTTCATTTCACACTCATCAGCAGGTATTAAAACTTCACTGCAAAGTGACATTAGAAAGTAGGAAGATTGTCCTGGAGCCACCAACATAAAAGCCTTAAGGAACCCAAATGGTTTTAATAAGATAATTAGAAGCCACAGCCTGAGTTGAGGATTAAACTTCTCTTTTTTGTCTTTTTCAGTAGAAAGCACAAAAGAAATAATGATTCTTAAAGCCATAGAGCAAAAAAGGGTTGTCCAGAGGAAATGGAAATGTGTGTGTGTATGTGTGTGAAATGGGGAGGCTGGGGATGCCAAGCAGAAAATTTGCAAACCACTTGCACGATAAACACATCCAGATAGCCTGTCCCTACCACACATGCAGGTGTGGAGGGCTGGCTGGTCAGCCAAGATGGTTTAGGATCTTGATAAAGCAGAAGCGAAGATGGAGTCATCTCCTCAACTGTGCCTGAGCCCAGCCGGGATGTGACAGGGCTTATAACACTTTTCATAAGAAAATGACCTTGCAGATAAGACCAGGCTCCTCTTCCTCTCCTTTACCCATCTCTTCTGCTCCAAGTTTTCGGGGTCCTTATCACTACTCCCTCCTGGGAAGGTGATTCTGGCTGCCAGCACCCTCTTGGGCTAACGCAGTCCCACACATGGTAATGTGATCCCACCAGCATTCTCAAGCATCATCCCCCAGCTTTCCTGCCCTGTCTCCTTGCCTTTTCTTCCCTTCTCATCTCTTCCTTCCCGCAGTGACTCTAAACAATTCTCAGTAAATATGAAAGGCTAGGTAACATGTGTGAGGTCACCCAGCTGGTGGGTGGCAGAGCCACGTTTGGGAGCCTTATGTACACTGTCACTCTTGAATACTGACAGTGAGCTGATTACAATGCACCCTCCCCATTGATCACTTACCCAAGTGAATGGACATAAAACCCAGGATGCCTCTCTGCTATCCTCTGACCTCAGTAATTCTGAGGTCAAGTCTGATTTTCTGAATTTAATTTCAGTGACTTGAAAAAGAGAATCAGAGAGCTGCACCCAGACCTTGTCCGAACCAGGGAGGCTCCCCAGGGGTCAGCACTAGTGAGCACAGAACGTGGAAACACACAGGGGGCTGTGCCTGCCTCCCAGAAAAGCTACTCATGGGTGGGTCAACACTGAGCTTCCTCCTGGAAAGAATATCTTCCTTGTGGAGCTACGATGAAGGCTAAAATCTTGTATATAAAAGACTAAGTACAAAATCTGTCACAAAGGATGTGCTTGGAAAATATAAGTTCCTGCCTTCACCCCCTTCCCTCAGTTACTCACAGGCTCGTGCCAGGAAGGGACTGTGGACAGCAGCAGCCCTGGGACCCTGCTTTCTGTGGAACGTTTCCCCGTGGCGTGCCCAGAGAGAGGGACAGGCTGAATATCCCCTTCCTAGAGCCTGGACTGGAGGCAGCAGGGTGAAATGAGGTGATCCTGATGTTGGGGTAAGAAACCTAGGGTGGGGGCGACCTGGGCAAGTCACTTATCTGTTTTCAGTTCATTCATTTGGTCACCTTCAAGACCCTGCCTCTGGGTGTTTTGGGAGTTATGCACCGTAATACGTGAGAAGGACTCGGTGTGATGCCCGACTGAGAGGAAATGGTTAATACTCGTAGGTTCTCTCTTCTCCCCTTTATTTCCTTTATGTTCAGATTCAGGCCCCTGCAAGGGATTGATCTCTGGCCTGAAGGACTCGGAGGATTAACAAGACAAGCTCTGACTGTGGTCGGATCCGGGACTCTGTCCAGGTGAAAGATGCACTTTGCCCTGAAGTGAGCGCCGCCGTCGGGCAAGGAGGACGCAGCTTGAAGGATGAGCCTTCTCCCTCCTTGGCACTGGGTCAGGGAGGCAGAAAATCACACTCCCCAAGAGCCCTTCTTCATTTTCTGCAATGAAATTTGGGAGGATCGTCTTCAATCAGTGTCATCCCCAGGAAGAGAAGGAGCCACTTTATATTCACTCTGATTTTCCACAAATAGAAAACCTTGATGAGGCCATTCCTTGGCACGTGCTGCCCTTCCTGTTCACACCTCCCCTGCCTGAAACTCCCATCACCTCCCTCCGAAGTGCACGCAGCGCAGCCCATCAACTTGGGTGAAGCTGTCCTTCTCTGTCAACCCCGTTTCCACCTCGTTTCGTGGAGGTGCTCCACTTCTGACACTTTCTCTCGCCTGTTGGGGTTCCTTGAAGCTTCTTGGCTGCCTCCTGCCGCACATGTGACATCTAAGGGGGCTCCATACCACCCCACCCCCCTATACCAGTCAGCACCGTTGGCCTTGCTCCTTAGCCATGCCGGGCCCGCCGATGTCCCCTACCTCCCTCACTTTCTTTTTGTCTCACTTTTTAGGCTTTAGGAATGATAGACTGTGCTCTTGCCTATAATCCAACATGGCACTTTGCTGAACTGCCTTAAGGTCCTTGACCTGAGACCCTGTCCATTTTATTCAAGTCTTTAGAACTTCTCCTTCAGGCCTTTTCCAGCAGGATGAGCACCTGTGTTACCCCAGTCCATAGATGAAGCCAAGCACGGGCTAAAACATTCTGTAGGCTGCCCATTCCTCATCCTCTCCACACTGGTCTCCTGGTTCAAGCCCCTCTCGTGGGTCACCTGCATTCTTGTGGTAACTGCTTACCTGGTCTCAGTACCCGTGTCTTTCTCCTCCTCCCTGGGTGCCTCCAGAGTCTATTCTCAGAGCAGCAGCAACAGAGAGACTCAAACCTAAGTGAAAGCTGCTTAGACCCACTGATGGCTCCCTGTCCCTGGCAGGAAAAGGCTTCGGCATGCAAGCCCCTCCCCTGTCCACCCCTCTGCCCACTCTCTGACCCCACCTCCTACCCTCCTACTCTGCCGCTTGTCCCTGCTCTTCTTTAATTTAATTTAATTTTTACTGAGGTAACGTTGGTTGATAACATTATATGTTTCAGGTGTACATCATTATATTTCGAATTCTGTACAAACTGCATCGTGTTCACCACCAAAAGCCTAGTTGCCATCCATCACCACATACATGTGCCCAGTCACTCCTTTCGCCCTTCTTCCTCTGCCTCCCCTCTGGTAACCACCAGTCTGTTATCTGTATCTACCCGTTTGTTTGTTCTTGTTGTTTTTTATCTTCCACATGCGAGTGAAATCATGTATTTGTCTTTCTCTGCCTGACTTATTTCACTTAGCATAATGCCCTCAATGTCCATCCATGTTGCTGCAAATGGCAAGATTTCATCTTTTGATGGCTGAGTAGTACTCCACTGTGTGTGTGAGGTATGTATATATAAACCTCATCTTCTTTATCCCTTCATCCATTGGTGGGCACTTAGGTATTCCTTCTTGCTGTCTTCCAACACGCTAGGCAGAGCTCTACTTCAGAGGAGTGCTCCTCTCCCAGAAATCCAGTGGGTCTTATTTTTCTTATTTTGTTCTTTTCTTCATTTCCTTTACTTTTTTTCCCCTCAAACACTGCCTTTTCTTTGAGGTCTTTGGTAAACATTCTGTTTTAAATTGCAGTTTTTAGCTCCTGCACTCTGGCATCAAGTATTTTAATACCCTTCCTTGCTTTATTGTTTTATTCACAGTACTTATCATTTTCTAACATACTGTATATTTTACTTATTTTGTCTGTCTCCTCCCAATCAATTTTAAGCTCCATGAAGATGGGAGTTTTATCTGTATCCAGCACCTGGAACACTTCCTGGAACATAGTGGGCCCTCAATAAATGCATGTTGGACTCTAATAACTGCAGCCAAGACTGAGACCTGGTCATCTCTCCATCCATCCCCTCACAGTGCTGTTCCTCACTACAATGTGCGTGGCCCCTGTCTGGTCTCACAGGCTTCCCAGAGCAGGAAGATGAAGGCAGAGCCCCTTTCCTCAGGAAACAAATATATCTAGACTTTTTTCAGTCGTTATTTACCCCCTAACTCTAACTCGGTCTTTCACTGACTTTAAGGGACTCTTTGGAGTGCAGATTACCTTGTACACACCTGTTCCCTATTCAAGGCCCGTGGAAATGAAGGATGGTCCTGTTACTATTACAAGTTGTCAAGAAATCTCATTGGCTTAATCAATCAGACAACCTTTATTCAGAAGGGAGAGACAAATCAGTCAAATCAGTTATTTGACAAGGTGTCAAAAATACAGTCAGCCATTTGGCTGAAATGAAGTTCTCTATCAGTTGGGTTGGTTTTGTTTAGAAATATGCCATCCCTTAGAGGCTCTGTAAAGTACACATAAACCCAGTTATTCAAATCCTTAGAGAATAAGCCTAAACTTGCCTCATTTACTTGTCCTAAAACCAGGAACTACTCTTTGTGTGTGGTCATGGGGGAAAACTCCTAACCACTTCCCTAAGCTACTATTTGTGACCTTCATTAGTCAGAGATGGATAGTTTGCCCCTTAGATGAGTGGGGAACTAATCTTTATAGAGTGGCTACACTGGCTGACCACTTTACATGAGTACTGTCACTTATTTCTCAGAATTGGTCCTATGAGATAGGTTTTATCATCACATGATGAGAAAACTGAGGTGCAGAGAGGTTCAGTAATTCTCCAAAACCCTTTGATATGCAGTATTAGAGCTAAGATTTGAACCAAGTACCATCTGATTCTTAACCAAGTCTCCTTTAGTATTTCAATCTGTATTCCTGGTCTCATTCTTTCTCTTCTAGGCTAGTTCTGTGGTCAGCTGGGTAAGAACTGTGTTTAAAATAACCACAAGTTCAGAAGAAAAAGCAGATTAAATATCCAATCCCTTCCCCTTGCGTGATTCTTGGAATGCATCTGCTCTTCAGCTATATACACAAACACCGAGGAGCCAGCCATTCTTCAGTTAATATCCAAGGTCAACCATTACTTATTTAATTCTGTATTAAGACTCATCCAGTTGCTCGAGGGAGAATTCCACCTTAAACTATCTTAAGAAATAAAGGAAAGATACTGACCTTCTAAAATGTCCTATGGGTAGCACCAGCTTCAGCAATGGTGGAATACAGGTGCTAAAACTATGGCACCAGAAATATCTCTCTCTTTATTGCATGTCTTTTTTTTTTGTCATGTCAGTATTTTGTCACCAAGCTCTCCCCTTGAGGTGGCAAGTTGGTCATAATTAGCTATACTTATCTTACCTGAGCAATCACAGGAAAGAGGTATTTGCTTTTCTAAAATTTCCAGGAAAATCCAGGATCTGAGTCTCACTGGTCTGGCTAGGGCCATGTGCCCATCCTGAACTTATTAAATGGCCAGGATAATGGAACAATTTTTTTTGTTTGAGAAAGATTGGCCCTGAGCTAACATCTGTTGCCAATCTTCCTCTTTTTTTTGCTGAGGAAGATTAGCCCTGAGCTAACATCTGTGCCCATCTTCCTCTATTTTGTGTATGGGATGCCACCACAGCCTGGCTTGATGAGTGGTGTGTAGGTCTGCACCCGGGATCCGAACCTGTGAAGCCCAGGCTGCAGAAGCAGAGTGTGTGAACTTAACCACTATACCACCAGGCTGGCCCCTGGAATAATTTGATTAGTCAGCCATAGGCCACGGAATGGGGTCAGCCCCACTCAAACAATATGTACTAAAAGTTGGGCAAATCAGGGTATTATGGCTAGAATAATGGCAAATGGATGCTGAACACACAAAAATGATAAATAGCCACCAAACCAATCATGTGATATAGGACAACTTGCATATCCTCTCTGTCTATCACTTTCCTCATCTGTAAAACAAACATACTGTGTATCTCACAGCATTTGTTAAGGATCCAATGATGTAATGTTTGAAATTGTTTAGCACAATGCTTGATGCTTTGTAAGTCCTCCAAATAGTGTATTATCATTTTATATTATAATACCCCAGGCCTCTTGACTCTCTTCTTATCTTCTTTCAGGCAACTGGCTTGCCTTATTTTCCTCATGCCTCTGGCTCCTTATTTAAATGGCCCAGAATTCCTCAGACTATCTTTGAAGTTTTGATGGCCAGAGGGCATAGGAAGATGGAACTTTCAGAAAGCCTGCTACAAAAGCTGCTGGCAGCCATAATTTTTCAGTGGGGGTTGTGGGTGTATGATTTGTGTAGACACAGTGTGAGGTAGAGGCACGCATCTCATTATCCTGTTAATCCTCTAACTTGTTCCTTTTTGGTCATAATCTCTTTTCCCCAAAGACAAGGAAGGAGAGAGAGACAAAACAGCAACACACATAACAGATTGTACTTTGATACACATGGAAGATCTTGGGGGAGAAGAACTTCCTCTGTAGATAATACTTACTCCATAAAATTTGGCCCCAGTAGCAATTAACTGGATGGGGAATATTATTTGGGGAAAGTCTTATTAAGTAAGCTGTGGAGATAAGCTTCTGGGGACAGCTTTTCCTTTCCCTTTCTTCAAATCTGTTCTGTAAATATTTCAGGATAAGTGCTGAAAGCTGACTTTGCCTCCCTGGTGGTAGATATCATTGTTTTAGAAAACACAGTTTATGAGCAAGATTCTTTGAAATGCTTAAAAAAAAAAAAGTCAGCCGACTTTCCACTGATGGAACATGAAAATGGCACAGGAAACAAAGGAACTCCAGGGAGCAGGTGACCATGACAAGGACGATTCAGTCCTCTCATTTTGTTTTTGACACGTTCTTTGTCTGAACATAAACTTTTTTTTTCTATTTCAGAAGGAGAAGTTGTGTGGCAATCAACATTCACTCATTAAACCACTGTTTGTTCTAGAGTCTAGAGATACATCCATGAACAAAACAGATAGGGTTGCTGTTCTCAAGATCCTATACTCTAGTCAGGGAGACAGAAAATCCACAAATAATTAAGCAAGAAAAATATCAGAGAATAAATGTAAGCCGAAGAGTTGAACTAGGTTTAGGTGAAGGAGCGCGTCGCAGCAGGTGACCTGGTGCCCTGCTCGATCCTATTTACAAGCCAGTGCACACATCCTCCAGCTGCTGGAGGATGACTCTGTGGCTTAAACCTGCAAGCTTTTCAGGAGAATTGTCCTTGGCTGGTAGCAAATGCCTGTGAGGCAGCCAACAACTGATTGATGCAGTGGCGCAAAAGCCGGGCTTCAAGGCACAGTACTGCTGAGAAAGGATCCATGCTCCAGATCCCTCCAGCCCCCACCATCCAAAGATCAGTCCAAAGCTAGACATTACCTGAGACCATGTCCAAGACCACATCCTGGTTCTCTGTTCCCCTTCCCCTGTCCGCTACCGTCATCTCTTTACAGGGTTTTTTTTTTTTTTTTTCCTAAGCACACACTTTAAACAAATCATATGCTCCCAAACCCCTCTCTCAGGCTCTGTTTCTAGGAAACCCCACCAAGATGGTGGTCAAGGAAGGCCTCTTTTGAGTTATTATATTTAAGCTGGGAAATGGTGATGAGAAGTAGCCAGGAATGCAAACATCTGGTGGAACAAGCTTGACATGCTTTAAAGAACCAAGAGAAAGTCTTGGGTGGAGGGCACTAGAGAGGGGAAAAGTGGGAGAGGAGGAGGTTGGAGACTCCTAAGAGCTGAGCCCAGATCTCAGAGGATAAAGATCCTGGATTTTAGCCCAAGTGCAAAGGGAAGCTGTTAGAAAGTTTTGAGCATTTGTTTGTTCTGACTTAGGTTTTTAAAAAATTCTCCTGGAAAGCAGACAATCTGGGGTTCAGAATGGAAGCAGGGAGCCCAGGTAGGAGACTGCAAACAATGACCTTCGTTTGGACTAGGAACTATTGTGTGCCTGTTATGTGCTAGACCGTTGACATATACTTCCTAAAGTCTACTGACAACTTCCTGAGGTGGGTATTCGAGCCATTTCAGAGATAAGAAAACTGAGACACAGATTGCTTAAATAGCTGATGTGAAATAGGCCAGTTATTAAGGGGTATATCTGTGATTTAAACGGAACTACTTGGTTCCAAAACCCACATTTTTCTTACTATACTGCCCTCCTTATCTGATTTCCTTGTATGTCATTTTCTCTGAAAATGGCTCAATCACTTTGGCTTCCCATGTTTGGGTTATTGAAGCATCTCTGTCTCACTGGGGAGATGCGTCCCTGCTGACACATCAGTCTGTTGGGCCCCTCAAAGACTGGTTGCCATTATTCAAACACATCTGTTTGTAATTACGAGATGTCCTTACACTTCCCCTTTTGTCAACATAATTACTCTCAATTATATGAACAGTCTGCCCTGACCAGGCCAGGGATCCACTCCCCTGCCAACTACAATGGTCGATTTCCAAAGCCCCTGCCACTCCAGTCCAAACATATGGACCCTCTTCTCACCTCCAAGCGCAAGAGGGTTCAGCTCCAAAAACAGTGTGAATAGAAGCTGCTTCTTGCTTTGCCTGTATCACTAGGGCAATGCAAGAGATGGTTAAATTACCTAGGCCATATTTGGAATTGTAACAAAATCAATGACTTTGTCAACTAGAGGGAAATTTCTAATGAGCATTTAATCTGAAAGTGGTTCTCTTGCCATGAAAAGTCATGGCAATCCACAAACTCCTCCTCTCGACATGATGCAGATAGAAAAAGAGAAATAAAACCCATTTCCAATAACCAATTTAGAATTAGGGAAAAGGAGATACCCCAAAATTCAAGCAGTATACAAGCCTGAAGAATAGCAAATTAGGAACAATAGTAATTAGAGCTTTTTATATGGTTGATGAAGAGTCTAGATTAAAATCCAAAGTTTGAGAAATGGCAGGTTGAAAAGTTCTGTAGTTCGTGTAAAACTGTGAAGTAAATACGCGATGCGTCCAATGTGCACTAGAATATGGGAGGAAAAGAGGAGGAGAATTGACATTTACTTAGCTTCCCTCTGGCCAGGCATGTTTTAAGGTGTTTTGCCTCTATGATGACATTTAATCCTTCTACCAACCTAGGGGGGGATTATTGTTATCCTGGTTCTCTTGTGGAGAAAATGGACTCAGATGGTTTAACAACTTGCTAGAGGCTATGCACTTAGTAAATGGCACAGATGACATCTGAGCTCTGGTCTCTGTAGTTTCAAAGGCAACAATATCTTTTCAACCTGCAATAGCGAAAATGGAAATGTGAGTGAACAGGGGAGAAGGCAAGAAGAAGGAGAAAACATGACGGAGAAAGAGAGATTTTCTTTGGAGATGCCTGACCAAGAGGATATTGAGGAAAGATTAGAGATGATACAGAATCCCAAGATATATTAATTACAGCTTGATGAGTGTGTGTGTGCACCAAAAATAACTGCACAAATTGCCTAGCATTCATTCCACAGTGTATGGTCTAGTTGCTGTCAGATATTCCTCTTTGATCCTATTTAATACTGAAGAACCATTGAAGTCTTTGTAATCCAGGTGTCATGCAGCTTACAGAGCAGGTCACCACTCCCCACTGTAAGACAGGGCCTAAACGAGTTCCCCTCCACTGGGGTAAGGCAGGCCTTAATCCTGTACTGCTCAAAGGAGGGCCATTGATTGTCTTAGTTCTAGTTCCAGACCTGTAGAGATCACCTGAGGTTAAATCCATGTGGAGGGCAGAGCTGTTGATAGTAGCCTTTCCAAAGAATTTCCAGTGACCTACTTGGCCTCTCCCTGCTCTGTCCTATATTTTTGTCAGAGTTTCTTTAAGCAGTTCCCCTTGTTCTAGCAGAAGTACAGGCACGCGAGGCTTACTCGCAGGCTGACCCTGCAGATCCTCTGCCTGAGGATAAGGAGTTGCTGTAGGGCTCCCTCAGTGGAGTCCCAGCCTGCTCTTTGTCATGTCCTATTTCAAGAAACCTCTCGGGAGAATCTTGACTTTAGCATTTAGGACTCCTCCCTAGTTCTCCCCATTATGCTGGTCCTGCTTCTATTCAAGAATGTGGATACAGTCTGTCCCTGATGACAAAAAAGTATATGTTTCTTTTAAAATTTTTTTCTTTTCATTTCTTTTTTTTTTTGCTTTCTTTGTTCATCTGTTTGGCTCGTCCTTTGCAATTTTTTTCTCTTGTCCACCTAGAACTCAAGCTGGTCTCCTATGAACTCTTCTCTGAATAATACACAGCCAACTACAGTGGATAAAAATTTCCTTTATGCTCTGGGATGTCCTTTGAGAGTTGAGAAATGGAACTGCCAATCTTAGCAGGGTTCAAAGAGAGCTGTATTCAGAAAGTGGAAATATGATCAAGTGAGCATTTTGAAGTCTCAGTAAAGTGCATTTTGCTGAATTGACAAGGCTGAAAAGCCAACTGACAAAAGGCAATCCTCTAACCAAAACAGCATGGTGATGTTCCCTCGGCTTTGCAGGACCTCTCTCCTGGCCAGAGACATGGCCGTTTAGTTGGTTCAACCATATGGGGTCCTAATAGAATATCTGGGGTATGACAAACTCTGGTCCAGTTTTCACAATTCCTTTCCCATGAGCGTCTAATTGGGTCCCTGTGATAGAAATAAATATAATAACAACCACCACCAATTTCTGACTGTCACATGTCAAGGACCGTTCCAAACACTGTTCCATGTATTATTCATGACAACCCTATGAGGTAAGTATTATTATATTGTCCACTTTACAGGTGAGAAAACTGAGGCTTAAGAGAAATATAGTGTTGCCATGACCATACTCTTGGTGGATTTGATATCATGATTGGTACTCTCAGCACTTTGTGTCCCACTGACGGCTAACT
Source organism: Tapirus indicus (assembly GCA_031878705.1). Lineage (NCBI taxonomy): Eukaryota > Metazoa > Chordata > Mammalia > Perissodactyla > Tapiridae > Tapirus > Tapirus indicus. The sequence goes on from CM062921.1 coordinate 83,589,333, forward strand.
GCAGATTAGAGCTCCAGGCAGGAGGAAGAAGGCCTCACCAGTCTCGGATACTGGGAAGAAGAGAATTTGAAGATATGGGGTGCCACAGTGTCCAAGCACCGTGTGAGGAGCTTTGTAGCCGCTCTATAATTTAATCCTCACTGCAATCACTGTGGCAGGTTGCTTTCATCACTCTCATTCTGCATATATGGAAATATAGGCTCAGGGTTGTTGTTGTTCTCCCCAAGGAACATTCGTTCATTCATTCAATGGATATTCACTGGACATCTATAAAGTATCCTGTCCTGTGCTAGATGAGGGGGAGAATGGAATAAGTGAAGTTATGGCTCAGGGAAGGAGTTGGACACTAATCAAATAGCCACAAGAATGGATATGTGATTGCAACTGTCACCAGTGCAGGCCATGGTGCCCTCAGAGCAAGTGTGTGCCTAATCAACATCAGAGAAGGCTTCCCTAAGGAAGTGACAAATGAGCTGAAATCTAAAGGATGCTTATGAGGTAGTCAGGAGGAGAGGAAGGATCATTTTAGGTAGATAGAAAGCAAGTATTAAGACCCAGTGGGAAGAGGGAGTGTTACTTATCTGAGGAGCAGAAAGAGCAGAGAGAATGGGAGTGGCTGGGAGCCATGGCACCAAGTGAGGCCAAAGCCTTTCAGTGGGAGCAAGGCTGGCTGGGCCATGTGAAGCCACACAGTTGGTGATGGGCTCCTGACTCACAGCTGCACCCAGTCCTCGTTATTTGCTCTGTCATTTTCCATAGGGCCTCTGGGCTCTGTAGAGTTGTCTACAGTCTACTCCAGAGGTCTGGGGGAGGCTGAGGAGTGAGCACAGTGCAGGCAGAGGCCGGCTTAGAGGAGCAGAAGGGGAGGGGTGATTGAACTACACCTGGCAGGGAAGATTGACTGTGGGTAGGTAGAACAAAAGAAGTAATGTTCCTGGAAGGGAGAAAAATGCCAACTATATGACAGAGGCCACATTCCCAAGGGTATAGAAAGTGCATGCATATGGTGAAGTGGTGGGGGTGGCTCTCAGTTTGATTCCTTTTATTATCAAGTATGGCAAAATCAGAAAATCCTTTTTGGAGGCTGACGACTTGGGTGGGCCATCCTCACATACCAGTATTTCTCAGAGCCCCGTATTGGGTGGAGCACCACCTGACTTAGAACCATTGGGCGGGGCCTCTACAGCAGCCTCTGGGTCTGGTGTGTAATTACTTTCCACTGGGTTGGGCCCTCTCCTCTCTGTGTGGGGCCTCCTTGAAGCGTGGAGAACAGGTCCACAAGGAACTACAATCTTAAACTGCCACACTGTCCAGTGGATCCAAGCATGATAGCCTGTCTGACCTGTCCAGAGGGTTGAGACCTTACAAGCAAAGGCCATGTAGCACTTATTTGGGAATCCTATATTCACTAACTTGGCATCTAGGTCCTTCCCAGACCTTCCAGTTTCAGGATAATCTACTCCATGGAGCCCAGTCTCCCAAAGACTGGGTCCCTGACACAAGAATCCTTACTCATCCAACCCTATTCAATACTGGAGTTTGGACACCAATTTGGATAGTAAAGGATATGTGTACTTGCTGGTGGCATCCACGACGCCATCTGAATGCCTGATCATCCTACGTGCCATCTCTCTATTCGCCTGTGCCTCTGCTGATCTCTGATCTCATCAGTGAGTTGCCTGGACCTCTTGTAGACCGCAGTCACCTGTTGCCAGCTGTCTTTCCACCTGTACCTCTAGTAATCAATAGATACCATCTGGCTATTCACCTGTATGTATTCTAGACACCTGATGCCACCCGTCTGCCAATTGTGTGCTCATCATCTGCTTGAATGGCCACTTTGAATATTGGATTCCATCTCAGCCTCTTGCCAGGACCACTTGCCTGCCACCTGTTCTCCCCTCCCTACAGTGGACAGCTTGCTTTTGTGCTAACTTTGCATACTTGTGTTGGGTTCTGACCTCAGCAATCATGTTCCCTCTGAGTCCTCAACGCCTGGAAACTTCGCACCCAGGCCATCCAGACCCTGAGCAAAGCTGGCCGAGTTTTAGCAGGTCAGGCCATTTGCAGATGGGACTGGATTTGTCTCGCTCTCTAACCCTGAATTGTCATTCACTGGTGGTAGATTGTAGGCTTTTACTAATCTGCACCACATGTTCCCAATAAAATGTATTTGTCCTTCTGCCTTGTTTCTTGTTTTGCTTTCTGTTTCCACACTTCTCTGGGGTCCTGACTTCTTGCCACATGCTTCTTCCTGGGGGAAGTCTTTATCCCCTTAAATCTGGTCTCTGGCAGGGGTTTTCCCACAAACTGAATGGACTGCCTTGAGCCATAAACCACCTCCCACCTGACCACGAGTCATAGTTTCCTGGGGATTCCCATGTTCTTGTTCCTCCTGAAGAACAGCCTCCATCTGGTTAATGGTATTTGGATTACAATTCTTACCATTGGGGTCAGTCCCAGCAGGGTGTCTTTGACAAGTTACACAATTTTTTCTGAGCTTCAGTTTTCTCAATTGTTAGTTGGGCTAATAATTGTGTCTATATTATAGATGTGTTGTGAGGATTAAAAGGTTAAGACATGTAATTCATTTGAAAGGGTGCCTGGCAGACAGTTCACTCTGGACCAAGTTTAGTTATTATCCCTGCTTCCTGTCTTTCCCTACTAGGGCGCTGTGAGGGGGGCCCTGGCCAGGCTAGGCTGATATTTCAGCCCTGGAGTGGTTGGCCACGTGAGCAACATCTCTTAGGGTCCTTGCTTAGTCTCCAAACTACAGACCCTGCAGGAATCAGAATGTGCAAAGAGAATAAACTTGAATCCATACATTCATTTATTGTTTTATTCATTCAAGAAATATTTCTTAAGCCTGACTCCATGCAAGGCACTGGGCTCAGTGCTTTGCATGCCTTGTCTCCTGTCCACAACTCCTTGGGTTGAGCATTTCCCAGGAGCTGGAGTCCCCATATATGGAAAGCTAGATCCGAGTATTCTGCCCCAGCATATTCTACTTTGTGAGCCAATGAATTCCCTGTCAGAAAGTGTGGACTGCACAGAAGAGGGAGCTGAAATGCTCCACACATGCCACATGCTCCCCATCCCTGCTGATGTCACTAGATCCAGAGTTGGAGTGGGAAGGAGAATTTAAACCAAATCCTCCACAGACCCACCCCCACCTGTGGTTTCCAGCATCCATGAGGATCTAACTCATTTCCCATCATTTCATCCCCAGGGAATGCTCACTGACCCCCACCCTGCTCTCCTCCAGCTCTGCTTGTCTGCAGCCATGCCTGGTCTTTCTGTGCCTCTAAGCCCTTCAAGGCAGGGTCCCCATCTGTCTGAATCATCCATGTCCTTCACCAATCCAAAGCACTTGATTGTCATTATGCTAAGCAAGTGCTCTGGGCAAAGCACACATTTTTCCTCCTGAAATATACACCCAATATATCTTGGATACTCTGATCAGATTTGCAAATATGTCCATAATTAAAACTGCCAAATTGAATGCTTGCCGTAAAAATTGGTTTCATTAGTAATGGGGAAATTGTTTTAATGTGTCAGATTGTAGATAGATTTGCTGCTTTTTAAAAAGAAATGAATTTTAAAAAGAAAGAATAGAATAAAAGCTAGAAAATAATTTATCCAGGCAATGAGTAACAAAGTTCCTCTGAATGTTCTCAAGTCTGCCTCTTCATGTTTCTTTTTACAAAAACGTTGCAAATAGTCCCCAGTGATACGAGTGCTAAAAGGAATGACTGCAGGACAAGAATGCCCTTTGGAAAATTTTGCATGACTTACAAAAGTTGATTGATTGAGTGATTGATTGATTGAATGGTGATTGGTAGCTGGATAGATGGGAGGATTGATGGTGCCTGGCTTAGGAGGGGTGAAGGGCCCTTCAGCATGGCCTGCTAGGTGATAGGGGTTGGCGAACATCCGCCTGGTGCTTAAGTGGATATTAATCTGGATCACATCTAAGTGGAGCTGATGGGCTCAGGGACATAGTGGCTGTGGTGATAAGCCCTGGGAGGAGAGAGGTGAGTTCTCTTCTAAATGTAGACTCAGTCACAGGCTCACTGGGGATCAAGTTCAAATTGCTTCACCTCACTTGGTCTTGTTAACTCACATGGAAAATTGGCTTAGAAGCAGATCACATACATGGAGAACAGCTGTAGCTCCCCAGGGCCTTTTTCACAGGGTAGTGGGGTCTCTGAGGAAGGAACGGATAGTTAAGGTGGATGGGTAGACAGGGATAAGGAAGAGGAGCAGGCCTCTTGGGCAGCAGGACTCCCCATTACCATGAGGAGCATCATGCTGGACAATCTTTTCCATTTCCCACCTCCAGTAGTTGCCCAGAGTCCCTGCCTCCTCCCAGATCCATAGTGAGGATGGCTGCCGAAACTTGGGTTGGGCCTCTGTGAGTTGCAGGAAATCGAGTGGGCGTTTTGGGAGTGAGCAGCGCTTTGGGGATGGAAGCCACTCAGTAGACACCTGTGCAGTGACGGCAAAAGGAACAGCCCTAATTAATCCTCCCCTGTCTCACAACGCAGCTCCAGCTTGGATCCTTAGTTCCCTGGCTCTTGCTGGAGTGGCTTTGGGCTTCTCAGGTTAAATTTTGCTCAACACTGATTCTGCACCACAGATCTCAGAGCCTGACAAGCAACTGTGTGCCCTGGCTGTCACTCAGCACCCTTTCCCATTGCTCCCACACTCATTTCTGCCCAAGTGTTCTGCTGGCCCAAGTCTGAGAAGAATAGCCACCAAAACTTCCTGTGGGAAGCAAATGCACTGCTGGATATTTTCCTAAGGGGAATTTATTGAATCTCCTTCCATGAAAATGGTGATGGAAGAGCCTAAATTAGGTGTGCTCACTCTCTGCACCTCCAATCAAGCGTCGCCTCTGAAAAGAGAGATAAATCGGTGTCCTCCACTCACCATGGAAAATGAAAATTTTCTGCTGGGTACCTAGAGCCAGACAGGAAATCATTGATCATCCTGAAAAAACATCCTTCAATAAATCTGTGTCTCTTCTGAAGATAATTGGGAGGACAGTGGCTTCTGAGTTTACTCTCTTTCAGCAGTTTCTTCCCCTTCATTCTTCTGGGTGTATTTGTTTTCAAAGCCAAAATGTACTACATGGCCCCATTCATCAAGGCAAAGGAACCCCAAATGATTTCCTATTTCAGCTCCAATGTATCAAGCTTGAAAATTCTCTTAATCCACGGGCTTTGTAAGTGCTTGGCATTTTCCATTACAGGTGAGCATGTTGTGTTGCCTCATTCTTCACAAAGGATGTATCCACACTACTAACCCGATTGCTCTCCTTGGATTCAAGTCTTCCATTTTTTTTCTCTTCTTTTAATTCACTTGTCCATTTATTCATTTCACATGTGACCTGTCATATGACCATGCTGTTCCTGGAAGCCCAGCTGTTAAAGTAGACCCGAGGACAGATGTGCATGCACCTGAGGTCTACGCAAATGAATGTCCCTGGGGTCCTGGCTTCCTGTACCCCCTGAGCTGTGCAGCTAAAGCAAAGAAAATCATTTTGGTGTGTCACATTCATAATCAAACCTATCCCTTTTCAGTTCTAAAAATCATTTGAAATATTCAAATCCTTAAACTTGGTATTTTTGATTTTCTGAGCTCTTACTTAGCTGTGTAGCTGGTACATCAATATCTTAAGACCATATTCATTTTTTTTTAAATTTAGATTATTACAATGTATAACTAAAACCTTCTAACTATAGTAACGCAAATCATAGCAGCCCTGAAATGTCTATGAATCAAAGCCGCTAGCTCACACCCAGCTGTGGTAGTTATCTGGTATTCACACAAGAACCGTTAAATACAAGAGCATGTTCTTAAACATACTGGGCCTCTGCAAGGGGCCACCCACAGGATTAAGAGTCCCAGCCTCTGTGTTGTGCTTTTATGTGCAAATATAAAGGAAAGAATTTTTAATGTGACATAAACAAATGTCAACTCCTACAAGAAGATTTCACAAGCATCTATTGAGTCCAAAGTTCAGCACTACAATGCAGATGGTTCTTTTTGTTAAGTGTACAAATACAAAAGATGATGATTCCTATGAACAGAGAAAGATGTCAGATCTCACTATGAAGGCTGTTTGAATAAATTTGAAAGTAATAAATTAAGAATGTTGAACCTGGTTACCTTACAGAAGAGAAATATGGAAAACACCATGTTTACCAAGTGATCAATGCTAACCTTCCCAATAATGGAATAAATTGGCATCATATGCCTCCTGATGTGATGTGCTGATTGGAACAGAATATCATTTTTATAGTAGTCCTACCAAAAAATATAAATTGAGAAATATGCTGCAAAAAAAGCTTGACTTTCCACAAATGTCAAAAATCATGAAAGAGAGTAGGCCCGCCCAGTGGCGAAGCAGTTAAGTTCATGAGCTCTGCTTTGGCTGCCTGGAGTTCACAGTTTCAGATCCCGGGCACGGACCCACACACCACTTGTCAAGCCATGCTGTGGCCATGTCCCACATAAAGTAGAGGAAGATGGGCACAGACGTTAGCCCAGGGCCAGTCTTCCTCAGCAAAAAGAGGAGGGTGGGCAACAGATGTTAGCTCAGGGCTAGTCTTACACACACACACACACACACACACACACACACACACACACACACACAAATCATGAAAGGGAAAGAAAAGAAGAGAAACCATTCCCCATTAAAAAGGAAACTGAATAAAAGGCATGGCCCTGGATTAGAGCCTGGATCAGAAAGAGAAAATGATATAGATTAGATGAAGATCTATCAACCTACCTATCCATGTATAAAATTCCCTCTACATCTCCCTTTATTTTTATGTGTGTGTGTGTGTGTGTGTGTGTGTGTCTATCTCCTAAGAAGAAGGACATTCTCCTACATAACCATCACAGAGTTACCAATTTTAGGAAATTTCTGATAAAATAAAATAAAAACATTATCTAATTCTCTGTCCATACTCAAATTTTGTCAGTTGTCCTAATAATGCCCTTTAGAGCAGGAATCTGCAAACTACAGCCCACCTGCCATCTGTTTTCATAAGTAAAGTTTTATTGGAAGAGAATCATGCCCATTTGTTTACATGTTGTCTATGGCTGCTTTCGCATTACAACCACAGAGTTCAGTAGTTGCAACAGAGACCATATGGTCAGTAAAGGCTAAAATATTTATTATCTGGCTCTTTACAGAAATAGTTTGCCAACCCCTGCTTTAGGGCTTCTTTAACCAGGATTAGCTCCTTATCCGTTCTTTGTGTTTCTTCACCTTGACATTTTTGAAGAGTACAAGCCAGTCTTATTGTAGAATTTCCTTCAACTTGGGTTTGTCAGATGTTTTCTCGTGATCAAATTCAGGTTATGCATTTTTGGCAGGAGTACTACTGAAGTGAGGTGGCATCCTTTTCACTGCACCATAACAAGAAACACGTGATGATTTTGTCCCGGGATTGATGATCTTACCTTTGGTCAGTTGGCTAAGGTGGTGCCCACCAGAAGAAAACATTTTATTTTGCCCTACAGGACAGTCTTGGGAAGAGTAGTAACACACAAATGTGGGCTGTATATTAGGTGAAAACAATCTACCGATATTAAATTTCCATTATTTGATAATTATGTCATGATTATATAAAAGAATGTCTTTGTTCTTAGGAAATTTGTACTAAAGTGTTTAGGGGCTGGGCTGTAGGGTCATTATGATTACCACATATCAAATGATTCAGCATACACACACACACTCAGACACACAATATGAATGTGTAAAATGTTACCATTTGGCCAATCTAGGTAAAGAGTATGTGAATGTTCATTGTACTATTCTTATCACTTTTGTGTAGGTTTAAATTTTTTAAAAATAAGAGCTTTAAGTAATAACGAATCCGTATTACCTGGCACATAAGACAGAATAAAGTGGCAGAAGGACGGTGAAGAAGTGAGGTTGAGTGTCAAGAACATCTTCCCCTTCGGAAGCGAGGAGACTTTATGGCAAATGCAGTGGTTGATAAGGAAGGTCCCAGAGGGAAGAGCCCACGCCGTTGCCCGTTCCCAGCCACGGGATTCACCCACTGACTGGATAAAATCAACTTTTACTTAATTGAATGGAATGCTTCAGCACAGTTTTGATTCACTCATGAAAGCAATAAGTTTCAAATCACTTAGAGAAAAATTTGCAAAGGAAAAGAAAAAGCAAAAAGAAAAGTGACAGTGAGGAATAACAAGAGAACTGAAGTAAGCCAAAATATATCAACTATAAAAATAAAGCAAATTATTAAAGAGTAACATCTAAGGTAGGGTCAAAACACAAAAGCAAACTAGAATACAAGCTATTTGCCAACAGATAAGCCTGAAACAAAAGCTACAGAAGGGGCAGAGAAGTGGTTGCCAGGGGCTGGGGTGGAAGAAATGGGGGAAGGTTGGTAAAGGGTACGAACTTCCAGTTATAAGATGAATAAAGTCCCAGGATCTAATGTATAACATGGTAACTATAGTTCATAACATTGCATTGTCTAATTGAAACTGCCTAAGAGACCAAAACTTAAATGTTCTTACCAAAAAAATTAAAAAAAAAAAAACGGTGATATGTCAGGCGATGGATGTGTTAATTAATTCAATGCGGGAAATACTTTCACAATGTATACAATTATCAAATCATCATGTTGCACACTTTAAATATCTTACACGTTTCTTTGTCAATTCTACCTCAATAAAGGTGGGAAAAATTACAGAAGAGGAGAGAAGCAATAGATCAAGCAAATGAAAATGCAGAAGCAGATGTAGCAAAATTAGTATCAGACAAAAGAGGATGGAAGGGCAAATGCACAAAAAGATACTAACAGTGTTATTTTATATTTTAAAATGAATAATCCACAATGAAGACATAACATTCATGAAATGAATAATAAAACATTAAACAATATAAAGGAAGAACTGTTAGAAAGCCAAGGAGAAATTGACAATCATAATTATGGTGAAAGTCCAAAACATAAATTTCAGTCTTTGACACAGAGAGAAGACAAAAATCTTTTAAATGATATGGAAAACAATTAATGTTTCATTAATAGGTGTGTATTAAATATATGACTATAGAAAATATACCTTTCTGATGCCAATGTAATTTTTGCACAGAGAGATCATATTTGATATGAAAAAAGAGAGAGCATCTCAGTGATCCCAAGAGTAGAAATTCTACAAGTCACAATTGACTAATTATAATGCAAACTAAATACTTAATACTAAATAAGAACTTTTGACAAAATATCCAGTTAATAATTATAATTATAAAAACAATATATTTAAAACTAAATAACACAGAATTAAGCAAAAAGCTCCAAACGTTTAATTTTTAAGTTAGATTGAAGCAGAGAACAAAATTAACTTTAGGGATTTTTTTCAAAGTTAATTAGTGTCAAGCTATCATTACAGTTTAAAGATCGTCTGACACAGAACTATACACAAGAAAATTCATATGCTTATACAATTTACTATTAGATATGAAAAAACTAATGGAATAAACTTTCATTCAATTATAAAAACAAAGAATAATGAAAACTTTCTATAAAAGGCATAGAAAACACGTAATAAAAATAAAACCAAAATTTAATGAATTAGAATAAGATGCAATAAAATTGAGAAATCAAAGATCTGATTCTTAGAAAAAAGCAATAAGATGGATATATCTCTGGCAGCGTGAAAAATAGCAAAAATAAAAACACAAAAATGTGTAACATTATGCATGCAAAGTAGGATGCATACACAGATAAGAGAATAAGTGAAATAATTACAATGGAATGCAATATGTCATTATAAGCTTAATAACATGCAGTACATTGAGAAATGCATGACTTTCTAGAAAAAATGTAAATTATCAAAATTTATTCAAGAAAAGTTAGAAGAGGGAAATAGCCCATTAACTGTGGCAGACAATGATAAATGTTGTCAAAGAACTTCCTCCAGATTAAATGTTCAAGCCAAATTATTCTTTGAAAAAATTTTATCCAATGCTATTTAAACTGTCCAAGTATAAGAAATTAATGCAAATTTCTCAATTAGCTGTATAAAACTAGCAAAACTTGAAAAAAAGCACCAAAAGAAAATCTGCAACTCAGTCTCACTATGAATATATATATATATGTGTATAATCATAAGAAAAAAAATTCAAAACCTTAAAAATGATATGCAACAGACATGCAAGTGTTCATCCCAATAAAGCAGCAAGGCAAAGAAATTTTAAAATTTTGGAAATCCTTTGATATGTCATTACTTTAATAGGAAAAAAAAAAGCCTAATATAATTATCTCTAGCAGAAAAGTTATTTGATGAAAACTTGCATCAAATAAATTATTTTAATGTAGACCGATAGGAAGATGAGAGTTAAGTCCTCAGTTTGAAGTTGATAGCCATCGTCATGTTGAAGTGACATACTAGTGTCACTGTGGCTCTAACCCCAAATTGTTTCAGGGATTTGCTGCTATTTAACATTGCTATGGCCAGAGCAAGAAGCCAAGGAAAAGAAACATGACATACATCTAGGAAAGTGGAGGAGGAACAGGCAGTTGATTACCTGGCAAATCAAAAGAATTTATTCAACAAACTTAGAAATAGTGAAATAATCTAAGGAAGCTAGTTTACAAATAATTGTGTTTAAAAATTTATCCTACAATTCAGAAGTAATCATTTGGAAGAGATAAAAAAAATCCCTTTCCAATATCAGATATATTACAAAATATTTAGCAAGTAATCTGCAGAATTCTTTTGAGCAAAGCCATACAATTTTACTGAAGAAAATAAACACTTTATATGCATTATATAATGTAATCCTCATAACTAGCCTGTGAGGCAGATGTTATTATCTTTATTTCACAAATAAGAATACTGAGGCCCAGAGTTATTCAGTAACTTACCCAAAGTCAATTTTAACTATCATATATTACACTGTATTTGGGACCATAAAATAATGAAAATACGTAGTGACCAACATAGGAAAAGACAATAACAAGCAATAAAGGGAAATCCAAAGACATTCAACAAAGTATCTACATAATACATATGATAAAGAGAGTTTTTTAACCACAGAGGGAAAAGATTGGTTATTTTTAAAACTCAGCAATTGGTACACCACTAGACAAAAGTATAATTTAGATGCTCTCTCTGCAATATACACCCAAAATTTTCTGATGGGTTATGAGTTAAGTGATAAATAAAAGCAGAAATATAATTAAATAATGGCAAATACATGTTAAATATCAGGCTAGGAAAACCTCTAAGAATAACATTAAAGGAAGAATCCACGAAGAAAATCACTAACAGATTTTAAAAATGAAAAAGTTATACAGGAAGAAACTCACTATAAATCAATTATAGAAATAAGCAGAAAACTAAAGACAACAAATAATGCAGGCAAAGAGTCTGTGTCTTTAATCTTAAAATTAAAAAAAAAACACTCTTGCAAATTTATGAGTAAAAGACTGATATAAAATAATCAGCTAACCTACTTTTAGGTATGTATGCTAGGGAAAAACCAGAAATGTGTGCTTAGATAAGTTTGTTCACTGAACTATTGTTTATAAACTCCAAAATTGGGGAAGAGGAGATTAAATATCTAAAAATAGACTACCTGAACTTTAAATTATGGTACACTAATGTTACACGACACAAAGCAACCATTAAGAACACTACCACATTTTCTATATTACAAATAGTATAAATAATAATAAAATAATGTATAATAAATAATATATAAAATGTTATGTGTATATTAATAGAATTATATGATACTGGTATATTGTTCTTATGGTGTGATATTCACAGTCTAATGCTTCCACCTTAAAAATTATAAAACATCATACTCAGTATGTTTTCATCTTTATAAGAAAAATTTCAGAAGGATTTGCACCAAGATTATGTCAGCAATTTATCTGGAGACATGGGTGAATTTTCACTTTTTAAAAATGTCTTTGGCACTTCCAGTTACACCCTAATGTACCCCACAGTCTTCCACTCACCCTTCAGTCATGTTATGGAAGTTAATGATGCAGTGCTTAGGAAGACAGACCCGCTCCTTGTCCTAGTGGGTTTCCATTTCACTGGGGAGGTAGCCAGTAAACAAATGAACTAATAAGTTAGTAAGACAATGAGGTACAAATGTGTACAGGAGCTATGAAGTTACAGGTAGCAAGTAACTGGGTACTCCTTCAGATCAAGTAGTCGGGGTATGTGCTTCTCTGAGGAGGCAATAGCAGAAATTAAACATGGATGATGAGATTAAATGAACCACAGAAGGTATTGAGGGAAAACCATGGAGACCAAGGGAATAGTAGGTGTCAAACCTTGAGGAAGCAGTGGTTAGACGGGTTACAAGAAGGGGAAGGAGACAATGGTGGCTGAGTAGTAGCCACTGTGGTGGTAGACTTATGCCAAGATGAAGAGTTGAGTTTTTATTCTAATTTGAGAGGAGAGAATTGTGTTCCTTTGGGAGTAACACAGGATCTGGTTCACCTTGGAGACTGTGTGGAGAAAGGGCTGTGGTGGAGGAACAAGAGCGGTTATGTTGGCTGGGAGGCTATGGCAGTGGTCCAGTGTGAGGAGTTCATCAGTCAACATTGTCCACAGTGTTATTCCAACAATGGAAATAAGATGTGATCATAGGTAATGTGATTCCTGGCTGAAGGAGAAAAGAGTAAATATTCTAGAATGAGAGATGAGTCTTTCTAGATTTCTCCTTTCAATGCCACATGGTAGCTTTTGTTCCCCCTGAATACCATTTTTAAAAGGAACATAGACAAACCAGAAGTTTTCACAGGGAAGTAGCTGAGATGAGCAAAGGGCTGAAAAGGGGTGACGGGAAAAGGATGCTAGGCCTGGCCTGAAGGGAAAACACATGGGGTACATAATCACTGACATGGATCATAACTGAGATGACTTATGTGCCTGGACTTGAATTGGGACCAGTGGGTGGAAGCTTTGAGAACCTAGACTTGAGCCGTAGATAATGAATAACTTTCTCACAGATAGAGTAGCTCAAAGAGGTGGCAGTGGTGGGGGAAGGCCTATAGGTAAAGGAGGGATTTGGCCATTCAATAGCACTGTGAGAAGATATCTGATCTCCTCTCCCCACTAGTGTCAGAGTATTCACCATCTCTGTTACTGGCCATTCCGTTATTGCAGTTACTCAGGCCAGGAATTTTGGAGCCATCCTTCCTTGTTCCCTAACTCTTCTCTTTCTCTATACCACTCATCTGATCTATAAGCAAATCCAGTTAGCTTTATGTTCAAAATGCACCCAGAATCCCATTACTTACCACCTGTACAATGACCACCCTCATCCCATAGTCCCCCAATTTCTCTCCCCTTTCCTGACCTTGCCTTTCAGTCTATTTGATTCCCACATAGCAGCTGCACAGTCCTTTGAAAATTTAAGTCAGGTCATGTTACGTTGTTTAAAATCTTCCAATGGTTTTTCATCTTCTTGAGGATAAAATCCAAATTCCTTGCATTTGTCCACATGCCTCCTATATTCACCTCTGACTTTATTGCATCCTTCTCTCTCCATAGCTCCTCTCCTCCAGCCACACGGGTCCCTCACTATTCCCCAAACCATGCGAGCATGGCTTCACCTCAAGGAAGGCACTGGCTCTTCTCTCTGCTTTCTGTGCTCTTTCACTGGATATCCGTGAGACTTGTTTCCTCATCTTTATCGGGTGTCTGCTTAACAGGGAGGCCTACCTGGATACCTTACATGACATATCCCTCTCTCATTTTCCAAGTGAGCTCCATAAGGACAGTGAGCTCTCACAGGTTCATGGCTGTATTTTCAGTGCCTAGGACATTGCCTGACCTACAGCAGTTCTCCTTAAGCAGTGGTGGAATAGATGAAGCCACTCAAAACATTTACTAAGTACATGTTAAGAATCGGAAACCACACAGATGCTAAGGACACCAATATACATTAAGAAAAAGTCATAGACGAAGAGGAGCAGCCGCACTTGGTGGCCAGCTCAGTGGATGCTTGCCTCATGCTTCTTACCTCTCATTAACACTTACAGCTCCATGAGGTGGGCAAATGATCTTCATCCTGAAGAGGGAGATGGAGAACCATGGTAGAGTTTTCTTCAGGAGGCTGATATGATCAGTTTCACATTTTAGAAAGATTGTTCGAAGTGCTTCAGGGAGCTGGGAGGGTGGTGGGTGAGACAGGAAGCTGCTGTGATCGTCCCTCTGAGTAAAGACCCAGGCTTGAACTAAAACAATATATCAGTGGGGATGGAGAGAAAGAAATGGCTTTTGGAGAGAGGTGGAGGTAGCACCCTAGCATTCAGTAATGCAAAACCATAAATCAAGCATAATCTTGAGAGGCAGATATTATTCCCTGGAGCCATCCCACTTGATCTGCTAGAGTTGTTTCTTTTTATCCCTTTCAATAAAAGCAATTAGAAATAGTTTCAGAATGTCTTCTTCATCAAAACTGAGGTTGTCATTTTGCACACTCTGGAGAAACAGATGTGACTATAACAACTCAACCCCGTGGCCAGCTGCCCGCTCACACTGTTTGGTGAGGGATAAAACACTAGAAGTGCAGACGCTGCCTTTCCTAGCCCTGTGTCTGAGCCACAGAGGAAGAAATAGATACATTGGGGGAAATATATGCATTTGTGTAATTTTATTACAGCTTTATCCCGGCATTGCTAAAATCTAAATCTGTTGTCAGACTGAATGGAGATGCCTCTTTCTTCTCCTACAGCATCAACGTCATCACAGGCACCCACAAGCATCCATGCCCCCGTCTTCAGGGATCCTGTTTCACTCCAAATCCAGGACTGCCTGCCTTGGCTTCTCTGCCCAAAAAGGTGTCTTAAGTCAGAGGGAGTTTGGCTGTCACACAGAGGACTAAAGTCTAGGCAAATCTAGCACTGGAGCAACAACTACATGTGGGGGAAACATTGCAAAGTTTGAGAAGAATTTTTCTTTCACCCCAGGGATTGGTAGTAGATCTTGGGGAATTTGGTTAAAAACAAGCAAACCAAAAAACAAGGCTGTGTCAAGATGAACTCAGCAGTGAAGAGAGAAACAAACAAAGATCAGGGGAGCAGAAAGACAGAAAATCCATGGAGAACCAGGGAAATGCTATTTTCCCTGTAGGGGTAATTACTTTCTGAGCCCTAACGTGGCATTGAACATGATGGGGTTAAGCTGAACAGAAGGTCCACTGCCTCACTATCCCTGTTGTAGATTTCATTGGAAGGAGGTCAGGGCTCTGAAACTAGGTCTTTGGATAGCTGGGAGACGGGCAGAGCAGAGCAGACACAAGATGAGAAGTTCACTTCAGCAAGGCGGGCTCTATGTGACAGAAATCCAGGCAGGTGAACATCTGAAGGTAAGACAACAGAACTCACCATGTAAAAATTGTCACCACCATGCATTTATTCATGCAACAAACTCCTCTTGTGCTTCCAGTCCTGGGCAAGAAGTGTGGGACAGTGTCATCCTTCCCCTGTTTCATCTTCCCATCTAGAAGAGGGCATGACACATGACACTTCTATCCACGCAGCCCCCCAGAAGATGCCATTGTTCACTCCAAAGACCCCAGAAAGCCCTTTCCTGAGTCTTCCCCAGCCCTCCCTTGGAAGTGCTTTTTTCTTTAATGTGAGAAACAGTTAGCCACGACCAGTAACAGGGCGATATGATGCTGCTCTGATTTGATGATGGGAGTTCAGTGCACTTCTTATCTACACTTTATTTTCCTGCTTTTGAATTCACAGGT
The DNA here is from genome assembly GCA_031878705.1 of Tapirus indicus. Lineage (NCBI taxonomy): Eukaryota > Metazoa > Chordata > Mammalia > Perissodactyla > Tapiridae > Tapirus > Tapirus indicus. The sequence continues at coordinate 83,605,105 of CM062921.1, forward strand.
CATAATAAAGCATTACATGTCAACAGACCAGCAAGAAGAATTAATAAGGGAAGCCTTTTAATGTGGAAAGCAGCTTACTGAGATAATGGAAAAGGCTTTGGTAAGACTTGCTTAATTGGAATTTCAAGCCATCCCTTGCCTGTTGTACTAGGGATTTTTACTGTTATAGACAGGATGAGTGAGCTGTTTAAAGAGCTTATGGGCAGCACTGGACTCAGAGGTTTCTGCGGAGATGGATTTGGCTCAAACAATCAGGGCCGCCTCAGAAAACAGCAAGCAGGGAGCGTGGGTTTGTTCTCTTGTCACTGCATGGACAAGTAAGTCTGATAAGCCTCTGTTGTCCCAGATAACCCAGAACCTAAGAGATGAACTGGAGGGTCAATTTCCAATGCATTAAACTTGCTGCCTGTTTCTAGATATAAATATGGGAATGAGGCAAAGGGGGACCAAATGCAGAGCATGGGCTTCAGAGTTTGGAATGCATGGTTATGCCCCGATTCTACTCTGTGCTTCCTGATAAATTCCAGATAGTAATGCCCCCCCCCCAGTGTGGATATTAACTGTTAAGACAACTTGTTCACTGCATTGTGTTCTGCTGCAATGTGCAGCATTCTCCAGATAGGACACATCAGTGGACAAGACACAGACATTTCCTTAAAGAAGTTTATAATGGCACATAGATGGCAGACAGATTCTACTAGCTGGGATGAAGCCTTTTCCATTTGAATCACTAACTGAGCAGTACATTAACTGAGCAACTGGAAGACAGAGCTAATTGAAATGACTGCCTTTCAAGGACATGACAGGGCTTCAGGAAAGAAGATGGTGGCTCTGTCTTTTTATGCATCAGTTAAGGTGCACAAGATGCAGAAGATGCATAAGGTGCAGAAGATGACTGAGGATTTACCATTGCTTCCTAGTCTTCCTGGCCCACAGAACCGCACTTTGCCTTTTCCTTGGGTCCAAATGCTGCTCAACATAAACACCTATGCCTGCCGCTCAGTGGGACCAACTGAAGGGCTGTTTGTCTGGAAATTGGCCTGACTCACATTTGAATTACAAATGATTACCAATGATTAGTTGATTATGTCTTTTTGATGCTTAACTGAAATTCTCTTAGCACACTTAATGGATAGCTTTGGGGAACAAGCATGTATTCTTCTCCTGTGAAGTCTAGTCCACCTACTAGGTCAGGAAGTGCAAAGAGAAATTCCTTGGTTCCAAGATAAGGATGGGCTCTCTTTCAGGGGTGGAAATTTCCCCGGTAAAAATGCTGTTTCTGCTCTTGTGATAACAAAGAGGATGGAACTGAATCCAGGGCATTGTCCTGAAGCTTTTTCCAAGCGGTAGATACATATTACATTGAAAATAAGCAGCCTTAAATAAGTAAGGCCCCAGAGGCAAGAAAGAATCCAGAAGAATATGCATTTGCTGGAATAATAAACTTCTAAATATAGCAGCATGAAGCTTCCCCAGTGCAACAGAAAATTCCAAGGTGAGTTTCTCAGAAGAGGCTGGAAGATAGCAGTTTTCATGAAGGAAAAATAGACCCATAATTGTTATTCTTCTCAGTGTATACTGAACCCGTCCTCGGGTGAGTCCGTTACTGTGAAGAGCTTTGGCGTTTGTCCTCAGATTTTATCTGCACAGCAACACCAAAAGGTACATACTTTTACTCCATTCATAGATTAGGCTATCAAGGGCAAGAAGAGGCTAATAATTTTCCAGGTCCACCCAGCCATCAAGGGTGCAGATTGAGATGTGGAACATAGACTTTTTCTTCCAATTACCAAGAGTTTTTTACTCCACCATTTCTGGAATACTGTTTTCCTTCCACTTTGCAATTCCCCAGAGCAGTTTCCTGGAGGTTCTACCCTAAAACTCCTCCCAGGACCCTTTCCCAGCAGTAGGCAGCTCTCAAGACCCTGCCACCCTTGGCCAGGGGCTCTCATATGTGAGCACATTGCAGAGTTACCAGGAGGGCTTTTTAAACACACAGTGCTAGGCAGAGTCTTCAATTTAGTAGGTCTACATTGCAGCCAGAGAATTTGCATTTCTTTTCTTTTTTCCTTTTTAACAGCTTCATTGAGATATACTTTATATACCACAAAATTCAACCATTTTAAGTGTACGATTTGAAGATTTTTAATAACTCGACTGACTTGTACTGCCATCACCACAATCTAGCTTTAGAATATTTCCATCACTCCAGGAAGATCCTTTGTGTCTGTTTATTGTTGCCCCCAGTTCCCACCCCTGGCCCCTGGCAACCACTAATCCACTTTCTGTCTCTATAATTTGCCCATTCTGGAATCATACAATATGTGGTCTTTTGCATTTACCTTTTTTCACTTGGTGTAACAATTTTGAGGTCCGTTCATGTCGTAGCATATATCAGTACCTCATTTCTTTATTCAAATTGCAGAATAATACCCTATCCGTTGGATACACTACCATTTGTTTATCTATTCACGGAGAATTTGCATTTCTGACAATCTCCCAGGTGATGCTGATGCTGCTGTTTTGGTAACTAAACTTTGAGAACCACTTATCTAGGCCAATGGTTCTCAACCTTGGCTGCCCATTGGCATGTCTGGGGGACATTTTACCAAATACTTTTCCAAGGCTTCATCCATATTCTGATTTAAATTATCTGAAACGGGGCTTGGGAACTGGTGCTTTTGTAGAACTTCCTAGGTGATTTGAATGCACAGCAGAAACTGAAAATTACATCTCTAAACCTTGCTACTCAAAGTGTGTTTCATGAACCAGTGGCAGCATCTCTTAACCTGGGACTTTGTTGGAAGCTCCAAATCTCAAGTCTCGTCCTAGAACTCCTGAATCACAATCAGCATTTTAACTGGTGATTCTTAGACACGTGGGAGTTTGAGAAACGCTGCTCCACACCAGGGCAAAATGCCGAGGAGCAGAAGATAGCAACGAAAGGAAAATTTCACTTTCAGATTGAACTGTAATGAGGTCAGAACAAAAGGCCATTGATGAACAGGTGGTTCCTTTGGTATGAATTGCCAAGATCAGCTCTTGCACTGATTAAATTATGGGACAATTGCTGACCTTCCTCCCCAGTCCCTGTGGCTCCAGATGAACCTAGAGAAAGGAGCTGGATTAAATTGTCTGCTCTAAATAGATCTCATTCTCTTTCCAGAGAGTGTGGCTGGCACATGTTAATGAGTTTCATCTGTGTCTGTCCTAATGCAATGGGCTGGGATTCCTGCAACAATTTCTTGTCTGGACTGCTGCCATGTTTAGATTCCATGGGACCTTGACATCTTGACCAGATGGAGTGTGACAATTTTTTTGGTGAACCTTTTAGTTCTGGGCATTGAAAGGTAGGTATTAGGGTACAGAGATCAAGAAACAGTGTCTGCTGGGAGATACATGATATAGTAAGGGGCACAGAGGCTCAATGAGACATATAGTACTCAGTGTGATGATGATCAGGGAGGGCCCAGGAGGGAAGACCTGTTGCCACATATTGAGGTAGAGGCACAGTCAGAGAAGGCTTCCTGGAAGAAGTGATTATTGGGATAATATTGAATAATTAATAGCAATTAACCAGGTTGGGATGATGAGAAGCTGCAAGGGACGCTAATGAAGCACAAGGAAGAAGTAGAGTAAAGGCCAGGAAACATGAACATACTTGAATTCTTGCTTCGTTTTTAGGACTCAGAGTTTGTGGGGGAAAAAACATTTTTTTTCTTTTAGATACAGAATCTCAAATTAGTATTTTTTGTGAAGAGTCAGCAGAGGAATTTATAATACGTTTTAAACTTGAAGCCAGAAGTGCTTTCAATACAGAGACAATGACTCCAAACCCAACTATATTTCTAATAAGGAAGCATGCTATAAAAAGGATATGATGCACTACTTTGGGTGTGGGGCTCTGGCACATGGAGGACTATGCAGGGTCCCTTCTCATCATCTCACCCCGGAGGAGCAATCTGACTGCTCATCTCTGGAGCCTGCTGACTTGGTAGCACCCAAGAACACGTTGTGGGCCAGGGGAGCTGAGACCCAGCCAGAGGGCAAATCTGTTCCTCAGGACATGAATGGTCCCAACAGGAGAAGGGAGACTAGATAGGAAGCTATAGGTCTGGATCACCAGGATTCTGAAATCAGAGACCAAGACATGGGCTCAAATTAGAGCCTTGAAACTCACCAACTATGTGAAAGGAGTGCAAGTAAAACATCAGACATAGGGTCAAGTTTGATATAGATGATCAATCAATGCCAGTTTCCCTCCCTGCAGTAAGCCTCTTTCCATGACAATATCTTGGAAATCAAACCCAGATTCCAACTGTCACTTGCCCTATTCACCTCCCTTATATTGCCCTATTTATAGCCTGACCTTTAGCCATATAGCCAGAGCCTCTTACATTGGTGACTGTAGATCCATGCAGCAGTCAACTAAAGAATTTAAAGTTTAAGTTTCCTGTCCCACCCTCCCTCCCTTCCTCCCTTTCGAGTTAAATTTTCCTGCTGCAGCTGCCTGAATACTGAGGGCTTAAAAAGCATTCAAAATGAGTGGAAGGGAATTAACATTCAACGGATTATCTCATTTCAATCCTCAAAATAACTCCATGCAGTAGATAATATTATCCCCATTTTACAAATTTAGAAACATTGAGGCATATAACCTTGCCCAAGACCACCCAGCAAGTAAGTGGTAGACGTGATCATTCCAAGATTTTCCCTGGATTAGGCTGCCCTCAAGGGGGCTGTTTCATGTGCCAGTGGCTCAGCAGACACTAGAGGGACATGTGTGCTTGGATGCCCCAGTTGCAGTGGTGGTTGGGTCACTATCTTTAGAAATAGACTATGATGATCTTGGGAGCAGTCCTGGGCTTGTGAAATGTTGCCGTGAATATGAATGGATATGAGAGTCCCCTGGATCTGCTAGGTCTGTGACCCCAGGCCGGGCAGTCAAGAGGCTGGCCTGAGAGCGTGCTTACCTGACATTTCCATGTGTTCCATTTAAAATCCATATTGTGGGGTCAACAGGGGACTCAGACCCAGGGAAGAGCACGTGAATCACAGCTGCAGAATAATTCCATTTTCTTGGATACCAGCAGGCGAGTTAGCTTGAAAACAAATTATGTGCATGAAAGAGTTGGATGAGTCCATTGTGGTCAAGCCTGCAGTGTAGCAGGTTATTTCTTGTCCTTAATTACACTGTCCTCTGGTGGGGACAAAAAATAAAGTTAATCCATTACATTTTGTCCTCCGAGCAGAGACCCTCTTTCATTATTTCAACTTTTAAAATACTCATTTTCTTTGAATGAGTGTGATTGTTGTTTTAAATTTGTAAATTAATATAATTAACATAAAATCCTAACTGAAGTGTGGGATTACATTTATTTGGCATCTACTCCATTAATGTCTAGCATCTAAAAAGCATTGTTAATCGCATGCACACTGTTAATTATCTCAACATGTTTAATTGCTGTTTTCTTAAATAACTAGTAGGCCATATGTAAATGATCTTTCAGGCATTAACATTTCATTTTGTGAAAAAGTAAAACACCGAACAGACTGCATGATACATTAGACTGAACATGATCTTTGGGCTATTCATGGCGTATTAAGAAAATGGGAAATCAAGTGAATGATTCCCTCTCACGATCCCAACCTAATCCTCCAGTGGTCCGGGGGGCAAACATAGCTAATTTGGAAATATCACAGAATTGTCAAAAGAACAGTAAATTTGAAGTATAAATTGTGAAACGTGTTAGAATTCTATTTTTTCTGCAGCTGTAAACTTTTTTTTTGTCAGCTAGGTAGCAAAAATAATAATGTCTAACCTTTGGGAACACTTGGTATGTTTCAGGCACATTGGAGGGGCTTGGTGCATTTTCTTTTTTCATTTCATTCTCATCACAGTCCTATGATGAAGATAATGTGATAATCATCCCATTTTATAAACCCAGGCAGAAAAAAGTTAAGTAACTTGCCCAAGGTCACATACAGTGAGGTGGCCATTTGGCATGCTTGTCCAATATTTCCTGTTTTCTTTCTTATATGTGGGATTGCCCAGCAGCCTCCTTTGGTGGACATTCTTTAAAAATTCCAATTACTCCACCTCTTCTGCTTCCTGAGCATCTGAGCTCAGCATCTAATAGGAGTTACAACACTCACTCCTTAGAAAACCAGAAAACTTCTATAAACCTGCTTCCTATCCAATGTGTTGGGACAGATATATTAGTCTGTTCAAGAGACAGATTTGCTGGATGGTGATCCTTATTATTTTCTTCCTCGAGAATCAGGGAAGCATTATGGTGAACATAGAGGAAGGGAGAAGATTGTGTGTGTCTTTGTAGTGTGCAGAGAGAAGGATGAAAAAGAGAGAGAGAGAGAGAGAGAGAGAGAGAGAGAGAGAAAGGCATAGAGGGCATGAGAAGAGAGTTGTACTAATGTCTGAGTGAATGTGGTTGGGGGATGCCATTCTTCTTCCTCAATGGGTTTTGGGACAGAGTCCAGGCAGAGCCAATGGAACAAATATCAGAAATTACAGCAGCAACATTCAAGCAAATATTTGACTTCCTGAAAAGGTAATTTTCATTGAGTGGTTATCAGTGGACCTATGTCATTCTAGATCAGGCAGAAACTTTGAATCATTTCTCCAATCATCCAGAAGGAGGGACAGAGTTAAGACTATATTCCCAAAGGATAGCTTCCAACAGACTGTGGGAAACCTTTACACACTGCAAGAAGGACCCAGGGTCCTGGTAATCTTGATGAGTTGGAGACAGACAGTGCAGTGTGCATAGTGACAAGAACTCTACAGAGAGTAGATACGCAATGATGCCAATGCAAGAGGAAAAGGCTGTGTGTGTGTGGTGATGGACTTGCGTTAACCATGAATTAACATAATACATAACTATAAATGTCAATCCACTAAATATGCTCAGTCAAAATCCTATACCAATTTATATCTTTGTCAAATCTGAAAAAGCTAAAAAACTTAGCCAGTGAGTGAGGAAATACAAAGTCAGAGCATGGTGGTAAGTGGGGTGTGATTTATTAGGGCCTATGCACAGGGCAATGAGGTGAGGATGATTTACCTTGAGCAGCCCAACCCACTGCCAAAGATATGGTTCAGAGCACAAGTTCCCTGAAATGTCACTGATGACACTAATTGTATATGTTTAAAGGAAGTAATCTGCCCCAATTTTGAGTCCTGGTTTTTCAACTTTCCCTAATTTTTGGCCCCTTCGACCGCATTTCCATTATTTTCTTGTGTTACACACAAATCAGTGGCTGTTCATGGGTTCAAGTGCGTCTATTTGCTTAGAGGAAAAAAAACAAGAATAGGGAAGCCACTTGAGTTGGAGAACCTCATTCTCTCTGGAGAGATTACACTCGTAAGTTCAATGTAAACCAAGACTCACCAGTGCAGGATTTAGGTGGCCAGGAAGGACCCTACCAGGCTCTAACGCTAATCCTGCCCTGTTAAACATAGTTCACTGTTCTTCACAAACTTCCAGGCATAATATGGATTCCATGCCACTGAATGGCTGCTTCACAGGGCCACTGGGTCATTGAGTGCAGTCCTGCCGCGGGTAAGACTGTTTTAAAGCCATGATGTTTCACGACTCTGATTCTCTATGTGCTGTTCACTTTGCTTTGGAGTGAAGTTGTCACCACACCCCTACGACCGCCATCACCCCCCATTCCAGTGTGCCTGGAAGTCTCCTAATCATTCTTCAATGCTCAGTCCGTAAGTTATATATTCCATGAAACCCTTCCTAATTGCTCCAAATCGTGTTACCTTATATTTTTTGTCTAATATTTCTCAGACAATAAACTTGTTGACAGTACATACTACATCTTATTTCTCTGTGTAACCCTAGGACCTAGAAAGAGATCAATGAATTTTCTTGAATGTATAAGTGAAGAGCAGTTAGGGAAGAAGAAAGAGAGTAAAGGAGAGAGGGAGGAAGTGGAAGAGGGAGAGAAAGGGAGAGAAAAGAAATGAAAGCTTAGGTTCCAGCAATAACCACTTTGCCATATAGACTGGGACGTGGGGCTGGGGTCTTGAGCTGCTTTCTCAATGACCATCACTATGACTACTGCCCTGGGGCTGGCAGTATCTATAAAAAAGTAATGTCTTCTCCCATGATCTCTCAGATAAAATTTGTTGCAGTCTCTGGGTTCTTGCTGACAACAGGAATGGCTTGTGGCAATTATTTTCTACATCAAGCACTCAGAGCACTCATGACACTCCTACACTTTCCAATCAGAAGATCCAGCGGTCTCTGAGATCTGCTTGCCCTAAAAACTGATAGCAATCCCTTGCTGAATGTCAGTATAAGGAATAGCTGATGGTGCTCCTCAGCCTGCTCTGGAACTCCGAGCTTGTGTTCTAGAAGCCAATGGTATGAACCTCTCCAGAGCATCCAAATCTTCATTCCAGAATCCCAGATTTCCTCTGTCAAGACAAGTGAGGCCTTGTCTAACTGGTTAATGTGGCTAAAGTGTAAATAAGTGATGGCCAGACTGAGGTCTCTTTGTGAAGGAAATTTCAAAAAGGAGAAATCTTCCAAACATAAGACCAGGCTCAGTTCCTGGGGCCAACTCTTGGATACTAGGATATGCCCAAGCAGCCAAATGATGAGAGGAATTGGAGTGAGGTAGAACAAAGCTCTTTATGTATAGAAAATAACATAACCTGTACCTTTCCAGTCGTTGCTCCACTGACAACGTGGCAGAGATGTCGCTGTGCTAAGCATTTTACACGATTATCTTGTTCATGCTCATAACAGCAATAAATTTGTGTTAAAATTTATAATGCCTGGGGCTGGCCCCATGGCATGGCAGTTAAGTTCAAGCACTCCACTTCAGTGGCCTGGGGCTCACTGGTTTGGATCCTGGGTGCGGACCTACACACTTCTCATCAAGACATACTGAGGTGGCATCCCACATAGAGCAACTAGGAGGATGCACAACTATGACTTATAACTATCTGCTGGGGCTTTGGGGAGAAAAAAAGCAAAAAAAAGGAGGAAGATTGGCAACAGATGTTAGGTCAGGGCCAACCTTCCTCAAAAAAAAAATTTATAATGCCTGATTTACAGATGAGGAAACTGAGGCATAGGGCCATTGTACTGGTTGCGTTATTTGAGAAACAGATGCTGAGATGGAGTTAGGAGTAGAAAAAGCTTATTGTGGAACAACATCTGTGACAGAAGCAGGGAGGAAGCAGGACTGGTCAAGGGGAGCCACCGTGTGGACTTAACAAAGACTCTGCTAGTCCAACGGTGAGCAGAGCAAACACTGCCCATTAGAGGAGGTCTCTTTTTGAAGGAAATGCCTAGGTCCTTGCACCACCTTACTGGCAGAGGCTGCCTCAACAGTAGCATAACCTTGGCTTGAAAGTCAGGGCGGACACTGCTAATAGCTGGAGGCTGTCCACATTCCTCTACCTGAGCATGGACTCCAAAGGATTCCATTAGACTTTAAACCAGACAATACTTGCAAGTGTGCTTTTATAGAACAACTAATTAAGATAACCTGATATTGCATCTAGTGTGGAAATTAAAAAAGACTAGAAGCTACAGAATGAAAATACACTATAGCACTATTTTTCCTGGTGAATATTATGAAACAAAGAGATCTTAAAGCCCTGTAGGAGGTTAGAATAAAACCTTAACATAAAATCTGGTTTGTGTGCCAATTTTAATTTAATCTTCTAGTTACATTTAATTATACTGCTCCTTTGATGCAGGGGTATCGTCTTCATGTCTTCTGTGAAGGGCACACTCTTGGCCCAGTGCCTCCTCAGGGACCTCTTGCTTTGATCTCTGAACCAGGCCCTCCCGGGGCCCAGTGGGGAGATCAATCACTAGGGCATCTCCGGGGACACCAGGTCAAGTGGCAAAAGTTCATCCTCCAGGATTCTTAGTCCTCGGGACCTTTGTAGCATCGATTGTCAACTTGACAAAGCCAGCTGAGTTTTTGTGTGCAATCCACGGACAGCATAAGGCAGTGCAAATCACGAGAGGCCAACACTAAATATTCAGGCTTTCTAAAGAGGAAGAGTGATGGGACATCATTCTGCAGTAGGAAAAATAAACCATATGTATCCAGCACCATTTAATAACTACATGGACATGGACCAGTTGAATAACCACTTTGGGCCTCTGTTTGCTCATCTGTTAATGGGGTGGTTGCCCCATCTTGCAGTGTGGGTGAGCTGCCTCCATAGAGCTCTAGCCAGTGTCTTGTAGCCCTACTGCATCCTCCTCTGGGGCACTCAGAAGGGCTCAGGCATTGGTAATCCCCTTGTCCCCACCTCCCCAGTTATTCAGCAACATAGGCAAAGGTCACATCAAATCTTTATGTGACCATAATGGAATTTGATGGAAGATCAATAAGACATAGAGGAGGATCCTTGGATAACATCTTCCACCCATCATTGCTCTGGGAAAAAAAGTATCCATTGCCAAATACCCAACATGTGTCCTATGAAGTGATAAACACAGGAAGGTCACTGTGGAGCACAGTGACTTCGGCAAAGATTCTCAGATCATCATAGCCCTGTCAGACCACCCTGGAAAAGAGCCACAAGGGGATCCCCAATGAGAGTTCACAATATCTTGACATCAAACAGAGGAGGGCTAGCTTGAGGCAAAGAAGTTGAAATGTCCCAGCCTAAGGGTATGCATCTCACCCATACAGGAAAAGGGAAGGCTGGGAAATGGGGATCAGCAGATGGGGGCAGCTGGGATTTTCCCAAGTACATTTGGGAATACTAAAAGGAGTTAGATGAGAGAGAGAGAAAGAGAAAGAGAGATCAATACTCAAACAGAAGTTTGAGACATGCCCAATTAAGGAAAATGCTAGACTTTTGGTACATAATATATCATTTGTTCTTCATCCCAGTATTTCAAATTTCAAGTCAATATGATCTCTCTTTCTCTACACTGGCAGATGAATGACTTTTCCAAGGTCAAGCAGTTAGTTATGTCAGAACTTGGATTTTATCTCAAGTCTGCCTCACTCCCATGCTGGTAGTTTTCTATAAGATTATATTCCTTACAGCAGAAAGGAGTAGGGAGTTTTTTGAGGGGTACTTCAAGAAGTAAAAATAAAGCTTGCCAATAAAGGTCATGAAACTCAAAATAAGACCTGCATGTGTGTGGGCAGTGTGTGTTAGATAGTGATTCCCTACCTTTAAGCCTGGGCAAAATTAACATCCCAAGGTCTGGCATAAGCCATATTCTCTGTTCCTGCCTGGGACAGAGCCAGAGCAAGTGATATGAACACTCTGTGTTGAGCACAGAGGTGTCAATCAACTAAAAAGTGTCAAAGAGATTCTTTGCCCTGCCTTGTGGCCAATCTCAGTGCAAGCTCTTTCCTATTTGGGCACCATGATCAGTCAGGTGGCCACAGGCAGGACGACTCCCTTCCAAAGCTAGAGCAACAGGCCCATCAGGCCCCAGGGGTTTGCTTCTAAAGAACGCAGAGCCCTCCACATTTGGAGGGGCAGCCCAGGCTTCTCTGTCCCTCTGGTTCTTTGCATATCTGGACTCAGTGTTAGGCTCACACCCTCCTTCCTTAGAATTACAGCCCTCACACCATCCCACAGAAAATGGTGTGTGCCAATAAATAGACTCAAGCTTTTTCACAACCATGGGTTTTCTTTTGCTGTGATTTTGGTCTTCCTAGACCGGAAGTGCTGCGAGGTCTCATCCCTCCTTCTTACTCTGTATCCCCCCTTTCTGATGGTTCCTGCGGGTGGAGCAACCCTCTCCTGAAGGCGGTTGTTTCTAGGGATTCTGAGACCACAAATGGTCAGTCCCTTTCCCCTGGACATGGAACATCAGAACTTAAATGGTTGAAGGTTCTCAAAATGAATTGTAATATATAGACAGGACTTTTCCGAAAAGAGTTTGTCTGAGCCATGTTCTTGTAAATATATTTCTGTGAGCAACCCCTTGTGTCCTGAAGCCTCTCAAGGACAGTATCCCTGTCACTGAGGAAAGGCACCAGTCACATGGATGGTTCTTGGAAACGCTCCTCCTGTGAGAGAGATCAAAGGCTCTGAGGCCTGGAACTTTAGAGCTGAGAGTGGGCAGGAAGCAGGGCTTCTGGCAGGTACTATTCCTGGGGGAGAAAGTGGCTCTCCATCTTTGAGGTCTCATGGTCCTCTCTACAAGCAACAAGAGGAAATGGATCTCTGTCTCTGTCTCCACATGGGGAGAAGTAAATGGCACTTGTGTTTGGTGGCAGGGGGCAAAGCCACCACACAACTTCTCATTATTTGGAAATCAAGTGCTATTTTCTAATATGGGGAAATTACAGGCTGATAATGTGATCCCAAAGGAAACAAAATATAGTGGCTGATCCCTTCTGTCATTCAAATCCTAGTGTCAGCAGGGAATCCCCTTGCTGAGGGTTAAAATATGATGGTTTGAAAGGGGAGACTTTAAAACATAAATATCAGGTATTTGTGTTTTACTTTATGGAAATTCTTGACCATTTAGCTGTTTGGTAATTGCTATGCACAGCTGAGTAAATATATCGTGAGTTCCAAATCATTCATTACTAAGAAAATGCAACTATATGTGTGTGTGTGTGTGTATACAACTTCTCCTTAAAACAACTTCCTTTGACACTGAAGTTTGCCATTTATTCTAGCTGTGACTGGAGCTCAGCTAAAACGTGAAATGTCAGAACTGCCAACTATTCTCTTTAATTTCCAATTCAGAAATGTTGGCCAAAGTGATGAGAAATAGGTAACTAGATTTCTCTGGGCGCTAGTTTATTTTCCCATTCCCCAGCCCCTTCCTCTCCAAGCAGGTTGGGCAGCTCTACAAAAATACTTTCATCCCCTTCCTTTCCTCTGGCAGCTGTCTCCAGGGCAGGGCTGTGGCAAGGCAGGGCCTACTAGAAGGAGGACACACATAGAACCAGCTACCTTGCCAGTTTTGTTCCTCAGGACCTTTGCATAGGCCATGCCTTCTGACTAGAAAACTGCCTTACCCTCCACCACCCACCACCATCCTTCTCCTGGCCAAATTCCTCCTCATCCTTTGAATCTCATGTTAAATGCCCTTTCCCCAGACAGGCTTTATCTGACTCCTAACAGAGCGGGCCATATCCCCTGTGATTGGTTCTCACTGTATCCTAGACTTCTCTTTACAACTTATCACACTAACAAAGGGATTTGGTCAGCAGGAGCCAGAGAGTCGGAACACCGGGGTCTTAGAACGCCAAGGGAGCCAATCGGCATCCAATCAATACCCCACACTGTGGTTCAGCCTCCTCTAGAGCATGGGATGGAAGCAAGCCATACAGGGGGCAACTTCCAATTGAAAGATAGCTGGGAGAGGCCTTTGGGCAAACTTACTTCTGTCTTTCTGCTCTGTGGATATTCTCATACTCCAAACTTTCCATCACTGTCCCTGACCCATTTTTATACTTACGTTTTATTTCAACCAAGTTTTGCTGGATTCTGCTGCCTTTAAGATAATTTTCTGGCATGGATCTATTTCAAATTCCTGACCCTTCTTCTTCGCCTCTGCTCTGAGAACCTACGTCCTCTTACAAGTTAACTCAGCTCCTCTCCTCCTGGCCTCCTTCCCTGAACGCTCTGAGCATATCACCTGGACTTGGACCTTCCTTTTATCTCTGGCTGGGGTCTGGCTGCCACCAGAGCTTCTCAGCTAGACTTCAAAAAGAAGTGGCCAGTCCTTAGTTTATGCTCTGGGGTTTAGGAAGAGAATTAACGCCCCCCCCCCAGCAAAAGCAAGACAGGGTCTCTGAGAGGACGGAACTTTAGTATGAATAGTTTTATTTCTCTACTGTGAGGCAGACACTTAATTCTTGAATTAAATAATCAGAGCTCCAAACCACCTGGAGCAAGAGTCTCAGAGGGTGGGACAGGAACTCCTGATTCCCTTTTGCCTAAATTTAGAATTAATCATGAGGATGAGAAATGGGCCTGGGTCTGGTACTTAAAAGTCAGATGTCTCAACTGTAAGTCGATACAGGTTGTATGCGCTTACGATGTCACTATCTTTATATCTTGCCAAGTCTGCTCTCATTTCCCGATGTCGAAGTCATTCCTAGGAAATTACTGACAATTTCAAAACATCAGAAGCCTCAGCCAGTGTCTTTCCAAAACCATATTTTCTCTCTACAGGAAGTTATGGCGGCTGATATTAGTGACTTCATCGCTACATTCCGGGACTGACTGTGCACATGGAAATGCACTTACCTTACCTTACAAGGATTGCTACGCAACATCTCCTTTAGGCTTTCACAGCTCATTAGCACCTCATTAGAAAGAATTGCAGGTCAAACTCTGGCACCAAAATCCACTGTAGGTGGGTCCTTAGTGACTCCATTATTTGTGTTCTCCTCTTCAGAATTCAATTTACATGCTAATTACCTTTTGTGTATCTAAGCACAATGAGCACAGTTACCTGTACACAGTAGTGATTCTCTTCTTCCTCCTTGAACTCTGGTTTTGTTACATTATTTTCTCACTAAGAAGCAATCATTTTCATTGGGCCTTTTTAGCCCAGAATTGGAGGCACTTCTATTCCAAAACTCAAGAAGCCATGTTCATTAATTTCGCTTCCAGAAATTAGAAGCAAGGACAGACCTGCCTGTATTCCTCAACACAATACAGGGCTTTTCTCCTCCCAGAGTCATTTTGCATGGCAATATGGAAATTGGTTGTCTAACATTCAATCGTGCGGTTCAAGTGACTTCTCTCTATTCAAATGTGGCTCCAAAGTCTTCAAATGGTTACTAAGGGAGCCGTTTTGCCCTCTGCAGTCTGCCTGTGTACAAGTGTTCTGAAGCACTAAATGCCAAACTGTGTGCATTAACCGAGGTCTGCCCCTTTGCAGATTTTGCTCCACAGTTTTAATTCAAACGTAATTGACCATGACAATGCTGAAGGCGCTAAGACTCTTCCTTTTAGTGGAATTAACCGCAAAACATGTCAGCCATTGGTGAGATGTACTGCATAGGAAGGACTCATGCAAACACCCTGTTGAAAGTTCATAGATAGAAAATTTTCCTGGAAAGGAGGGAAAATGGAACTCAGAGGCTAGTGGCATGAAAGTGAGGGCAAATGGACCACGTGGGCTGGCTCTGATTCCTCTTTTGATTTCCACCATATATTTTTATGGCCGTTTAACAAGATGGACTAGTGTGACAAGAGGAGCTGCTCTTGTGATGCTGATGACTCCCAACTGCCTTGATGCTGTTTTGCCCTGAATGATTTTTAGATTCCGCCCACACTGGGCATTCTACTAGGGACCTCAGTGTGGGATAGATGAAGGACGACATATTTGGGATTCTATGAAACCACTTTCAGCATTTCTCATGAACTGGATCCCATAACTCTTTCTCAGAAAATGTAATTGAAGTTAGAGCCTGTATCTCTGGTTGAACAAGATGTTACATGAGAAACTTATCAAGACCCTGGAAGGCCACGTGGTGTCTGAGTCGATGTTTCAGCAGAGGTGAGAATGCCCTGATGTTTAACATGGGGTCCTGGAGACACCTCTCAGAGCATAGAATTGAGTGTGGCAAAGCCCCTCAGGGAAATGCAGGGGTTGCTCTCACTGGGAAGCATTTCCTGATCAGCACCTCCCAGCCCCACCCCAAGTGATGCATTTCCCCACATGCCACCATGTGGCCCCTCCGACTTCTGTCACCACAGCTATGAACCCTAAAGTGCAATTACTTGTTCACACAAGTGTCTCTCCTCCTGGAGAGAGAATTATTCAATACCATAATTGTTTCTTTTGTCTTTATCTCTCCAGATTTTAGTACTTGGTAGGGGCTCAATCAATACTTGAGCTTGTTGGGAGGGGGAAATTCCTCCTTCTACCCTTCTTGTGTTCTTATGGCTGGACTAATGGTAAAATGGACAGAAGACCAGGTTAATAGGAGAAAAACTCAGTTTAATACATACTCATTGGGGATCACAGAGAAATGATGCTTGGAGAGTGAACAAAGCAGGCAGCATATAAATCTTTTACACAAAGAAACGTAAATTTGTGAGAAATGATAGGACAAAGAAACTTAGATATGTAATTAGTGAGAAATTTAAGTAGAGTTTAGGCTTGAGGTAATAAATTAGCAAGGTTTGTTTATGCAGGCTTCTTGGCCCTGAATTCTCTTACTCTGGTGTTAAGGATGCAGGGAGAGCACCTTTCACGTGGGAGATTTATTTCCTGCTTTCAGGGGCAACAGAGGGAAGCGGGTCAAAATGTCTTTTTTTGCATTGGCTGCTTCTCAAGTAACTTTAATTCAAAATAATCAATATGCCATTGTGGGATATTTTGGGGACGCCTGCCCTGGGCCCCAACAAGCTAAACAATAAAAGGCCATCTATATTTTCTATGACTTACAGAAATGAGCTCTTGTTATGTTCTTTGCTTAGGTTTATCTTCCCATGTCCCATTTCCCAGGCAGGCTAGTATGGAGGGAAAACCTCTTACAATCTTTATGTGACAGTATGTCCCCTGGCCCTTGCACCAGTGAGCACCACCATAGACTCATGCTTCCAACTGAAGAGGATGATATTCTGCTTGCTATCATGAAAGGAAGCTGGGACATGCCACTTAGAAACCCAGCAAGTTTCCTTTTCCAGTGTTGTCTGGAAGGGTGTTAGATAATCACTACCTGCCTTAGAAGGAAGAAGGAATGAAAGAACCACAGGTCTGGACAGCTATGGAGGGAGAAATGACTGTTATTGCTGGCCAAACCCCAGGTAACATCCATGTACAAAATTCCTGGAGAGGAATCCTTGAATCTCTGTAAATGGTGTTGAGCCAAATCCTCCTCAGAGCCTGTGTCCTGGAAGCCACTTGAATCTGGAGAACCTCACATGCTGACCATCTCTAGTATAAAGAGATTAAACTGATAAGACCAGAATAAACCAGGTATGGGCAGGTGGGAGGTTGGGAGTTGGGTGGGAGAGCAGAAGGGTTGCTGGTGTTTGTGGGGTAGGACACCAATATAAAATTACTCCAATTTCATCCCCTATCCCTGCTGCTGAAAAGCAACTGGACATTTCACAGATTGGCTTCAGGCAAGTAGGGCTTTATGGATTGTCTAGCCTGAGACTTCCAGAAAAGCTCAGTCTACTGAGCTATGAGGGAAAAGACCTAATATTTTCTGAACTCCTAACATTGCCAAGTGCTTCACATACATTATTTCATTTAATACCCATGAAATCCTGAAGGCTAAGTATTCTTGTCTCCATTTTACAGAAGAGAAAACCATGGCTCATAAGCTATTAATGTCAGGTTTAAAGTCATTAAGTGGCTGAACTGACTGCACTGTCTCGTTCCAGATCTCATGGTTCATTCATTTTACTAGAAATGGGAAAATGAAGAAAAAGCAAGGGACAAAGAAGAGAAAGAGAAGAGGAAATATAGAGAAAGATAAAAGCTATACGTACCAGGAGAGAAAAAGAGGAAGAGGCATCTGGAATCCTGAACCCATTCCCCTTAGTCTGGATGGGCAGGAGGTCTCAGAATACATAACAATGAGCAGAGCTACCGGCCCTCTGATTTTTCCTGCCTCACCTCAAGCTAGTTCTCTTCTATATCTGGTTCTTTGTTTCCTTCAGGGGTAATTTGAGTTTTGGTGAGTTTCTCTACCAAATGGTTGATGAATTGGGCATAATGACATTGCAAAGACCACATTAATTTTCAGGTCATTATAATAAATTTACTAGTAGCTGCATAACTCAATTCCTTATATGGTTGTTCAACCATAACACTATTTCATCTTGAGTCAATGGGCATGACATAGGGTGACCTTCAGTAGTGCAGGTCCATTCATAGTCAATGCACACCATCTAATTTATCCAGCTGGACATGGGAGTCAGCAGTGTGGGTTCTGGTTCTCACACCCATCACTGGTTGAATAAATTCACTTGGGAAAGACATTGAGATCTCATTGCTTATCATATTTACTGAAACATCATTTCCAGAATGATTTTGCCTTTTTAAATGTGGACACATCCTAATTGCATTACTCTAATTTCAATTTAGCCACATCTGTTTACGTTTTTATTGAGAATTCATTCACTGCATCCAAGACTAGAAAATTCTCCTCCATGCAGAAACTTAATAAATATTTACTTCTATTTTACTAAATTGTTTTGTGTGATTTTTTAAAATATTTAAATCCATAAAATTTATTTTATTGTATTGTATTGTATTGTATTGTATGTATGCAGTATTGTATGAAGTAGGGATATAATTTATCCCCAATTATTCAAGTACCAGATATTAAATAATCATCTTTGTCCCATTGATTATGATGCTCCTTTTAGACTGGGGTATTTTTTTTTTAAGCTCAAAATTCTTATCTATTGTAACCCTTTTATCCAGCCATTCTGGCTTATTTTTTAGAGGGAGAAGATCTTTTATAGGAATTCCTGTAAATTTATAAGTGATTTCCCACTGTTTCCTTTTCCATCTATTTCTCTCTCTCAATATTTTTCTCTTTCATCTCTCCCTCCCCAACACTATAAATCCTTGTCTCCCTACTGTCATCTTTGCCCCTTTCCTCTGATTTCTAGAATACTTTCTCAAACATTTCTTTCAACACTAATTCAATGTTCTGCACCATCAATTTTGTTTCCTTTTGACCCCAATGCCAATTTTAAACCTGACATAATCTTTTTTTGGTTTTGTGGCAGATTTTAACAATTTTAGCTTATGCTATTTTATCTCAGAATTTTACCCTTTTATCTCACCTGTTCTTTTGCTATATGTCATTTTCTTGTTTCATGGTTCCTCTTTATCTTACCAAGGGCACAAATCAGATATTTTTTAAACCTGATCTATTTTCACAACAACTGTCAAAGATATACTTTTCCTCTCAGTCCTCCACATCTGTTATGTTGCAGAATTTTCTCATAGGCCACGATGTTACACATAGCAAGATAGCGAAATATTTGACAGAGATCTAAATTTCCTCAGCTCTTTATTTGCCTTATTTCATGTGACTTTCCAGAGGGATAGAATACTGTTCCCCAGGAAATGTCCTCAGACAAGTGTGCTGTGGACCATCCTCTGGGAAATCTGGATCATATTTAGTGATAAACCTACCATTCACTAAACACTGCATGTAAAGACTGTGCAGTTGCCTAATGTGAGTCATCACTAATTCTCAGAAAGGGGAGGCAGTGTTATGTCCACATTACAGCTGAGAAAACTGAGTCTCAGAGAGGTTAATTCTTAGCCAAGACAGTACATCTAAGTAGCAGTGAAACCAGTATTCGAGTTCAGATCTGTTTGGTCTCAAATCCACTATACAAACCAATAGACAACCAAGTGCTACATAGAATAACCACAAATGACAAATAAATAAATAAAACAGATGACTGTGCTCTGCGATTGGTCAGCCAAATACCTCTTCTCTCCTTCAGAGAAATATAAGAAAATAGTCTAGAAATACAACAGCACAGAGGTCTAAGAGAAAGCATTTAGCACTTCTTTCCGGATCGTCTGCAGAAAGATTATTTGCATTTTGCTTTATCCAATTTTTCTTACACAATTGTCAAGTGTTATCTCTAGATCTAAGTTAATTAAAGTTGGTGAAAGGGAATAAAGACAAGGAAATGTATTTTGTAAGAACATATTAGATGCTCTTACTCTCAATCATTGCAGAAGTCGCAGAGGGCACCATTGAGCTAATGTTTACTCTGTATCTTCCCAGTAGTTTATATCCTTATGATCTCTGGAATCTCCCATTCTTTCAGCTCCTCTGTTCTAAAACTGGCACACATATATCCATCTGGCCTTCCAGTTCTCTCCTACTCTTCCACAATGATATTTTAAGTAGCCAATGCAGTTTTTACTGCTTTTAATCTGTTGCCCTTCATTCACTCTCCATGGCATCCTGACTCCTGAACCCACACTCCATTAAACAGTTCAGGCAAAAGCCAAAAATCATTGACTAGTAACCAAATGCAGTGGACTCTTTTCAGTTCTCATCCTATTTGGTTTATCTGCAGAAGCTGATACTGGTGTAAACCCCATCATTTTTGAACACTTCTCTTTCCTTCCTTGATTCCCATGATGTCATCTCCTGCCTCTCCTACCTCTGACAGCTCTTTTTCTTGTTTATCAAGTCTTCTTCCTCTCACTTTCTCTGAAATGATTTGCAATGTCTTTCTATGTCCATACCTATACCCAAACTTATAAATACCAATCTTTTCCCAACTCCTAGCTCCTGAATCAATGAACTCTCTTTCTAATTACCTATTGAGTGCCTGCATTTGGGTATATTACAGATGAGTTGACTGACACTAACATCTTCAAAGTCAGCTTCATTTTCCACCTCCGCAAACCTGAAGTTCTTCCTTAAGCAGTTTTACTTAAGCAGTCTTGTGAGCCAAATGAAGACCTCAAAACAGACAATCTGAGTGTTGCCCTTAGCTACTCCTTCTTGGTTATCCTCACCTTCTATTTGTCCCCAAAGCTACCAAATCCACCACTTGCTGCCTCTTCCCTATCCCAGGTAAGAGTCATCTCTCAACTGTTTACAAATGGCCTCTTCTAGTCTTTGTCCCTCTAACATTTCCTCCAATGCACTGACAAGATCACCTTTCTAAAACACAGATACTTTCATAAAACTCCCTAATATTGGGAATTTTATAGCCTCCTACTACCTTATTATTTTGTTGTAAATCCACTTGACACACAGAGTTTTTAATATACTGGTTTCAGGCCATTTTTGCAAATTCATCTTTTTCTTCCTCCAAACCCTATTGTCTATATATACCATAATTCTCCTCATTACCTATAACACACTGTATAATTTCTAAAATCCATGTCATTGCTCATATTTCTTTCTTTCTTTATCATTCAACTTTGTTAAGACCCACCCATTTCAAATGTCACGTCCTTTCTGCTGTTCTCCAGGATCCTCAAACAAAATCAATTGCTCACCTCTTCTCTCTATGGATGTGTACAATGTCAGCACATTGCACAAGCATAATTGTAGTATATAATAAAAAAACTTGTTCTTTTAGACTTTCATATCTTGATATTTGTTAGGCTCCATGACTAACTGCTTCATTCTTAGATAATGATAGTTTCTGCTAATTCTTTCCTTTGGAAACATAGCCTCAATTCAGAAATTAGAATGTCAAGTTCCAAAAGGTTTAATAATCTCCAGAAATAACAGTGGCTACTTGCAGTGGAAGAAGAGGTCATGATTCTTCTATTTTTGTCAATCATTCCAGGGAGACAGGAAAAGAAAACACAACAGGGAAGTTCTTTCTAGAGCTGGCACTTCCACAAGATGTCTTTGAGATCTCAGGCCATGGCAAATGTTGATAGTGACTCTCTTGGGCACTTTTGCAGAAATCTGGAGGATCCTCTGCTAGGGCACGTCACATGCAGTTTCCCATATCCATCAACTACCCACTTTCTCCCAGTCCCCTGTCTTTAGAGGTCTACATTCAGTCTTATTATTGCAGTTCCACTATCTCTTTACATAGTGCTCTCGAGAAGGGCACAAAATAGCTCCAGCCTGGCTCTCTCTTCTGCAGAGTATAAATCTGGTTTTCAGAAAATGCTCATTTCTCTTTGAACGGCCAATAGAGGGGAATTAACTTGCTTCCTAGAAGTAGCAGTAGCTTACCTTCCTCACTACTGGTAGAGCAGTTTGCAAGTCTATGTTGCCTGCCCTCCATATCCCTTCACAGGATTCAACCTCCCTCCCAGTCTCCCTCACATCCAAAGTTCTCTGTTAGGCTCCTGTGAAATCCCTGTCTCTAGCCTTGAAGTGAAGGAGGTAGCATCCTCACCCATCTACTCCCCTATGTAGGAACCAAGTAAATCAGGTACCACATCAGTTCTTGCCATAGAAATTTCATCATGAAATCTTATTTTCATCTCCTTTCCCTCAACCTTTTATAACCTAGAGTTGTGTCAGAAGTCACTGTTTAGGGTGACCATGAGTCATGACGTCAGTTAACCACTTATTTTGCAATCCTTTTTAGTCTGGCATAATTCACTTTATAATCAGCATCTTTAGTACTTTGGTTTCTTGCTTAAAACTTTAATTGCAAAATCGTTTTACACACAAATTCACACACATGCATGTAAAATAGTTAGGAGTATGAAAATGCTTTTCCTAAGTAATCTTAATATCTGGATCAGCCTCACCTCCTGGGATTAGCAAGAAATCTAATATCACTCAATCATTTAAGGCATGAATACTGTGCAGATTTTTGCTCCCATGCTATGATACTTTTAAAACTTTGAGATTGGCATTCAGTACAGAAAAGTGAGCTCCTAATAAGCTGATCCACCTCAAAATAGTAGCTATGAACTCTGAATTAGCTTGAAAACAAGATGCAATGAGGAAAAAAACCCCAAAATACCTATTTTGGGGGCTCTGGAGACTAAACAAAAGAAGATACTACTTGGAGGGAAATTAAAATTTAGAGAAAGTGACTAGCAAGAAGTAAATTTCTACCCACATTTTCTTTTTGTTGTTATTGTTGCTTTGCTTTCTTTCCCTTTTTCTCTCTCTTTCTTTCCCCTTCCTTCCTCCCTCCCTTCCTTCCTCCCTCACTTCCTTCCTTCCTTTTCCTTTCTTCCTTCCTTCCTTCTTTTTTTCCTTTCCTCTCTCCCTCCCTCCCTTCCTTCCTTCCTTCCTACTTTCCTTCCTTCCTTCCTTCCACCTCAAGAACAGCCACAGCCACAGTTACCACAATTGCACCAGGTAACTAAAACTTTGACAGAAAAACCACTAGTTTTTCTGTTCAATGGAAAAAGCCCTGGAACTACAAGTGCCAACATAGGATAAGGGAGAAACACTAGAAATAAGATAGCAAAAGAGAAGCAAAATTATAGAACTCCTAATACTGTGCGTAAACTCTGTAAAAGTATGTGACCGACTCCTAAATCATGTACATGAAAGGAATACTGAAAGCAGCTTGAACTAGAGCTCAAAGAGCTGAATTGACATTTGAATGACTATGCACCACAGATATGAGTCTAGTAAGTTAATTGCCTGCTTAAAAAAATCAACAATCACTGGGGAAGTATAAAAGAATACAGAATGCTTACAACATAACATTCAAAATGCCCAAGGTACCATCCAAAGTTACTCTGCATGTGAAATACAAGAAAAAAGGTATACAACAGATGCTAACCTTGAGATGATGCAGATGCTAGAAATATCAAATAAGGACATTAGGACACAAAGGACATTATAACTGCTGAAGTAAAGTAGAAATAAAGTAAAATTATTGAAATAAAGTAAAAAACACTGATAACACATAATAAGTGGAAAGATAGTGTCAACAAAGAAATAAATAATATAAAAAGTAAAGAATTGGACATTCAAGACCTGTAATATACAATACTTGAAATAAATTTTTTGCAGATGGGGTTAAAAACAGCATAGCCACAAAAAGGATGGAATCAGTGAACAAAAAGGTAAATCAATATAGACCACACGATCTAAAAACAAGAAAGAAAAATATCAAAAATAAATTAAACAGAGTCTGAGGGTCCTGAGGACAATTTCAAAAGGTCCAAAAGCAAGAGAAAGAGAAAAGAGGAGAAAAATATTTAAAGAGTGTCCAATACTTCCCAAATTTGTTAAAAAACACATATATATATTCAAGCAGCTCAGTCAACACTGAATATGATACATTTGAGGAGAACTATACCTAGGCAAATCATAAGCAGATCACTAAGACACAATATAAAAAGTTTGAAATCAACCAGCAAGTATTGACATGTTATATACGAGGGAATAATAATTTGGATGACTGTAGATTCCTGATTAGAAACTATGGAGGTCAAAAGATGGTGGGACCACATCTTTAAAAGACTAAGAAGTAAAGATGTCTGTTGGGGCCAGCATGGTGGCATAGTGGTTAAGTTTGTGCACTCTGCTTCTGTGGTCTGGGGTTGGTTGGTTTGGATCCCCGGCATGGACCTACACACCTCTCATCAAGCCGTGCTGTGGTGGCTTCCCAAATATAAAATAGAGGAAGATGGGCACAGATGTTAGCTCAGGGACAATCTTCCTCAAGCAAAAAGAAGATTGGCAACAGATGCTAGCTCAGAGCCAATCTTCCTCACTGAAAAAAAGGAAAACAGGTTTTTGTTAACCCAGAGTTCTGTAAGTAGCACGGATACCTTAATAAATGAAGGTAAAATAAAAACATTTTTAGATAAAGGAAAACTGTAGTAATTCATTGTCACCAGACTTTGAAGCACAGGAAATGTTCAAAGATAATTTTTCAACATGACAAGAAATGATATCAGAGGGAAACTAGACTCTTTAAGAATAAATGAACACAGAAATGATAAATATAAAAGATTATTTTTTCCTGTGGCTTCTTTGAAAATACACATGCTATTTAAAGCAAAAACTGAAAATTGTCTTACTTGTTAACCTGAGCAGAGGTAACACATATGACAACTATAACTAAAGGGAGGCAGGCAAGAGAATTAGAAAGCCTACATAGTTGCTGAGCTTCTATATGTGAAGTAGTAATACGTAAATTCCCGGTAGAAACAGAAAAATTGATTGTATATTGCAATCCCCAGAGTAACCAGTGGCCAGGTTCAGCTAGTTCTTTCTAGTCTCAGGTATTCAATGCTGCTCTCCCAGCCAGCCACTTAGTGCACCAGCTCATCGTGGCTCTTCCTGTCATCTGTCAGACACATGAAATTGCTGGGCTGACAGAAGAGTTAGAAGGAAACATGGTCAAGTACAGATTAGACATACATGAAGTACATGTGGAAAATGAAAGCTAAGCAGTCCTGTCATAGAGTGAAGAGAAGACTAAGTGGTGTTGCTACTGTGATTTTATTTATTATATGTAGTAAATCTAAAATTATTTATTTATTATTTTTTATAAGGCCATTTAAAAAAATTTTGCAGTAAGTCCTTTGGCAGTAGTAAGTGAAAAATGTAAGAGCACATTTCATCAAAAAAAAGTACTGAAATTCCATCTCTTATACAAGTTGGTGATGAACCTGTAACTTACATAATTTTTTGTCAAAATTTACTTCTACTACGGGACCATAGTACTTTTTCTCACAACATGAAAGCAAGAAGACAAAAATTGCTAGAGAAGCTTTAGAATCCACTGTGGAGGCTACAACTTTGTCCTGATTGCGTTGGCGAGGACGTCCAGTACCGAGCTGAATAGAAATGATGAGATCAGGCATCTTTGTCTCATTTTTTTAACCTAGGCAGAAAACTCAATATTTCAAAAATAAGTGTGATGTTTACAGTAGACATTTTGGAGGTACTCATTGTAGTTTGCTATTTATTTTTAAACATGTATAAGTATAGAATTTTACCAAATGCTTTTTCTACATATGTCACAGTAATCATATAAATTTTTTCCTTTCTTTTTGTAAATGTGTAAATAATATTGACTGATTTTCCAATGTTAAGTCAGCATTACAGATCCAGATAGACCTTACTAGTTCATGACGCATTATCTATTTAATATATCATTGAATTTGATTCACTATTATCATGTTTAGGATTTTGCATCAGAACTATTTTATAGGGACCAATGTTACAAAACCAACTTGTTTATGAATACAGAGATATTTTTAAGTGATATAATTTTATCATTTAGGTACGTTCTTTCTCTTTTAAAATGGTCTCATTGTGAAAGATAAATTATATGGTGACTTTAATAGTGAATAAAAGAGAGAAAAAAACACATGAGGGGCACATAATAAACCCCTGTAGAGTTTATTAGACAAGTTAAACAAGAACACCATGGCCCAAAGACTCAGGAATAGTGGAGCTCTGGGACTCGTAAGGAAATGTTCAACAATGGATTCAGAATAAAACCTCAAAAGCAGTTTGGCATCTTCAATAAAATAGAAGACATGCACTCAGTGAAACGAGAGTGGAAAACCTTCAGCCAGTGAAAGATAGAGATGGAAATTCAACAAAATGAGATAAGGAAGGAAAAGGAGGAGATTTACAGGGACCTGGGGGATCAGAGAAGGAGTTACAAGGCATCTAAACAAGTAAGAAACAGAATCAAAATCCATGTTAGAGAATAAAAACGATCAGAACTGAAATGGCTGAATGTAAAATCAGTAGGGCTTTCAAATCAAATGGCAATTTAAAACCAACATTTAACTTGCCCCTCTGACAACCTCGCTAAAATGAATAAAGAAATATAAAATTGGGAGAAGCATGCATCACTACTTGAAACTAAGGAAACATGGCACCCAAGGGCAAAACAAAAATTCAAAGACTGTAAACTAGAGTGTAAAAGCTCTGGGTAAAATAAAGGGCCAGCACTCTCTTGCTAGAGCAGCCTGTACTTGGGAGTGGGGGAGGGCCTCCAGCAAATTCCCAGAGTTTCAAGAAGCAGGGCCTGAAGACAACCTTTGGCCATTACATAACCAGTGGAGTTTAAATGCAGTCCTGCCAGGGCCAGTGATTACCAGCACAGCAGACCTACTCTTGTGGACATTGCACTAAAGAAAGGAGGCCCTTCTTGAACTGGCTCCTAATGAGTGAGGACCTATCTCTTTACAAAACAGTTATATTAATCAGATATCTTTAAGCCATTATTTTTTTTAAGAGAGAGAGAGAAAGCAAGGCAGAGAAGGCCTTCAGCAGAGCATGCAGGAACATTTACCTCTTCGTCACTCCTTTGTGTACTCAGACCACTGTACATCCACGCACAAAACAAGTCAGCAAATCTAAACATGTTTTTCTCACTCATCCAGCCTAGAGATGGGAACAATGCTCTGCATAATCTCTAAGCATGCCCATCCTGATTCCCAATATGAGGTCAGCATGGAGCCCCCCTTTAATGAGGGCAAACAGAAAATGAAACCACATACAATTTTAAAGAAACTGAGGAGTAAGATTAAATGTTCCCTTCTAAAACAAATTACTCTAAGAAGAAAAAAATCCTTCCATAAGTTTTTTGCTTCATTTATTTATCAAAATCTGAGTTTAAAAGAAATGTGTGAAAAGAAAAAGTGAACAATCAGAAAACACTGTTTTCAGAATAAACACTAGATTATCAAAAAGGGTAAAGTCAATGAAGGTCAGAAATATCAGGTTAGAAAGTGTCGAAACAGGGGCTGGCCCTGTGGCGTGGTGGTCAGGTTCGCGTGCTCTGCTTCAGTGGCCTGGGGTTCATGGGTTTGGATCCTGGGTGCAGACCTACTCACCATTTATCAAGCCATGCTGTGGTGGCATCTCATGTACAAAATAAAGGAAGACTGGCAACAGCTGTTAGCTCAGGGCCAATCTTCCTCACCAAAAAAAAGAAAAAAAAACCTGTAGAAACAAATACTGGGTTAGAAATCTGGTTTGTAAAATATCAAATAGGGCTCAGCAGACAAGGATAAGGCGATGAATATAAGTTCAAGGATGGAATCTAGGAAGACAGACTATTTACTAGACAGGCACACATATACAAGAAGAGGACTATAGAACAGATGAATAAGCAATAAATACAGACAAAAAGAAATTCCAGTTAGTTAAGGATTGAGGCTTCACACTGAAAATCGTTATTAAGAGGTCTACCCAGCCTGCTGATGGTGAACTTTCTGACTTTAAAAAGTGAAAGGAAAAACTAGAATCTGAATTCTCGTTTAAAATGACTCACTGAGCACAAATATTTTCCTCTTCTTTCTCTCAAAAATCTCACGAAAATTACAAAATACTCTGATACAGAAAAAAACACAAATAGTAATGCTAAAATATTCAGAATAATGCCTTCAAAAGCTAAGAATATAGAGTATTTCTGGAAGATATTAAGCTAATGGAACAATATTGATGCCTAAACCTAATATAGCTGAGGAACCTTGAAATCTACAAAAACAGAAGAGAGAACCTCTGAAAAATTAAGTTTTCCCAAAAGAATCCCTCAAAAACAAGATCATAGAGAAGAAGAACGAGGAGCTGGAACAGAGTATGGGCTTTTTTAATGTGCAATTAATTAAAAGATTAAAAAATAGTTGCTGCAACCCCCTGCTTTCAGGCCTGCTGTCTGGTACATTTTCCAACTGGGTGAAGCCTACAGGACCACTTTTTACAGACTGTGGGAATTCTGCCAAGAGTCCTATAAGGGGGTGACTTTGGGCTCTTGCTTTGGGGATCAAAACCACTTACATTGTCCAGATAGGCTCCTTCTGCACCTGTAAGACAAAGCCTTTCTGCTTTTCCCTTCCTGTCCACTGGACACTGTTGGCCTCAGCACTCATTGCTGTGCCAAGGATAATCGTTATGTGTGCCAAGGAAACTCCCACGAACAACAATCACAGCTGCATCTATAAGCTCATTAATACATGGAAATGAGCAAGCAAAACAAATCATCAGACATTGGAGGAAAAAGAAGATTAAAACACCATAAAAGGGAGAAATCAAAATGAACAAACAGGAGAACCAACACTAGTAGAATCAGAGTTAGCATTGAACGTGGAAAGATTTTAACTATTTTGTATTTGTATTTTCATAGAGAAGAAAGGATGCTCTGAAAAATAAAGAGTAATTATTTTTAAATTTAAAGTATAACTACTAAGTACAACACAATACAAAGGTTGGATAGCATAATTGTCATGGATAAAGATTATTTTGGTGATCTGGAAGATAAAGCTAAAACATTACCCCAATGTACAGTTTAAAAAGTCAAGCAGGGGTTGGCCTGGTGACGTAGTGGTTAAGTTCACACGCTCTTCTTTGATGACCCAGGGTTTGCAGGTTCGGATCCCAGGCACGGACATACACCACTCATCAAGCCATATTGTGGTGGTAACTCACTTACAAAACAGAGGAAGATTGGCACAGATATTAGCCCAGGGCAAGTCTTTCTGACACACACACAAAAGAGTCAAAGCGATAAGAAATAAAAAGCATAATGTAGAAGCTATGGAGGTTAGATCTACAATAGCCGACATCCTTTTAAGATTCAGACCGACCTCCAACTTCTTGTCTAAAACACCGGATTCTAGAAAATAGCACACAAGAATGAAGGATTTTGAACTATAAAGTCCTATCCCTATCAAAATTTTGATCCAAATTTGAGGAAAAAAAGTAGACTTTTTAAACATCAATGGAAAGAAACCATAAATTGCTTACACTTGCTTTTTCACAAAATGTATTCATTAACATACCCCTGTGAACAGAGAAATGAATCTTAGTATGTGGAGGATATGTAATGACAAAAGTAATTGACTTTAAAGAAAGCCAAGGAACTTAATCTAGCTGTTAAGTAAGTGTTTTCTTCCCAAAAAGTAAGAGTCCAGGAAGAAAAGAAGAATTCAAATCATAGCAGAATTTTTGCCTCATTCTGTAGGAGCCCAGGGGTGGGCCATGGTTAGCAATCCAGTTTCGACGTTGATAGGAAACTCTACGTTTAAAGGTATTTGCTTAAAAGGTAATGTCACAACTAGTAGAACAGGTATGAGGAGTAGAAAGTCCAATCCATGGAAACAGCAGCAAAAGGATCAATCCAACGGAACTCAGGTAAAGGGAAAAGAATCCATTGTAACTTAATGAAATAAAACTTAATAAAGAGAAAACGTGTTACATCTAGAAATGTTGTTGATTATATTTTATGAAAACACTCATTTAAAACCACCTGGAAATATCAGATAAAATGCAATAAAGATTCTTTTACTTGCCTAGCTGAACTCTTAGGAATGTTAGAGAAATCTTTATCTTCTAACATCTAGGAGGAAACTAGTAATGGAAATTACAAGCTACAGCTGAAGACCTGGCTGTTCTAAGGTTATTTTCCAATTACAATAAACTTAAGTTTGACTCTGAACAGCATCAAGGTCTTTAGGAGAAAATGTCTTAGGTGAATATAGGTCAGAGATAGACTGAATCCACCTGATAAATCCCTCAGAGGGTTATATCTTCAGAGAAATGTACCTGTTTTCAAAGACAGATCACATGAAATTTTTATTGTCTTGATCACGGTATTGGGTAAATAAAACAATCCCTTCCAAAAAGTCATAATAGCAGTCCTTCCCATGCACAGGTAAGGGGGTTACATTTATTTGAATGTTCCAGAAAATATGAATTCTGGATATGAACATAAAGTGGTTTCAGGTCCTTGACACCTTTTTCAGGAGAAAGAAGCCAGCTCTCTCAACCTTGTCACAAATAGGTACCTGACGAAAATGAGCTCATATACAGAAAGAAGCCACCATGAGCTAAAGAAAGCTGAAACATCAAGAGAATTAAATCTCCAAGGAGTTTAGACAAAGGAATTATCGGGTACAGAACATGAAATCTTTATTTAAAATGTTTACAGAAATAAAAGAGAATCTAAAATATACAAAAGAGGATGCTGTTTGGGAAGAATGTAATTTGGAAAATAAACCAAATCAAACTTTTGGAAGTTAAAAATTATACTCCTTTAAATTAAAAACTCAATGAATAGGTTAAAAAGCAGAATAGACATAACTGGCTAGAGAAATCATGAAATAAAAGATTAATCTCAAGAAATTACCCAGGAGAGCACAGAAATTAAACATATGAAAGACAGGGTGAGACACAATGGTAGACAGACCGATAAGGGCCAACATATATGCAACTGGAGCCCAGAAGAAAGACTAGAGAGAATGAAGGAGAGACAATATATAATCTTGATTTTAGAATTAATCAAATATCTTGCTCAAATCCTGGAAGGAAAACAAATCCTAATCAGGAAAAATAAAAAGAAAATCATACCCAGGGTATTAATTAAGGTAGTGCTAGCTGACATAACAAACCATAAAATATTTAATGACTCAAACCTGATAAAAGTTTATTTCTTGCTCACATAAAATCCAAAATGAGAATCTTGATTATCTATCATTTCTACTTGCATTCTTTTGAAAAGAAAACAGTTCACTGGTCACAAAAACCTGCAAAAAAGGATGGGAAATACACCGTAGCTTTGAACCCAGGAAAACTAAGAAAGGGGCATTGATAAATGCATAGCATTTTATCTAATACATTTTATCTTCTCATGGTGAAGTATTCATTTTATCTTTCCCCCATACAAGGAGATAACCCAAATGCCTATCCGCTCCTTGAATCTGGTTCAAAATTGAATATTTTCAGATGATTCTCATTCCTCCTCATCAGGTTCATTTGTAGCTCCCCAGGGGCCAGTGATCTAAATAAAATAATAATAATAAAAATAGTATGTTATCTGCTCTCCTTGATACACAAAGGTGGAGAAGACATAGAGAGTTTGTAATAAAAACTTTCATGTGAGAAGATAAGTGACTTGTACATAGGACTGACGAGATCTGGCTGGGAAGGCTTTGTGAAAACCACCTTCTTGGCTATGGGGAAAATTCCTTAGAGAGACTTTTATTCTTCTCTCTGGCCATGTCTGAAGTGGGTAAGGACACACGTATTTTAGCAGATCTTAGGAGTCATTATAAAGTATGTGGTAACTAAAATAGGTATTAATACTGCAGTAGTAGGCCAGAACTACAAACAAATTACCACCAATGATAAAAACTAAACAGTGAAAGAGAACCAGAGAATCTCACATATGTTCCGGAATTTGGTGTATACAAAGGTAAACACTTTTTAAATATTGTAATTGTACAAAAAATTAAAATAGACATCTTTAATACCATCTCCAAATGAATTACACATGACAAATATCTACACATGAAAAAAATCAAAATTTCAATAGAAGGCATAGCCATAAACAGAGTGAAGCAATTCTTGAACAAGATACAAAACATGCAAAATTAAAGCAAAAGATTGACACAATTGGCTACTTTAATACTAAAAGTCCTATATGACAAAAATAACCATAAATTGCATACATATTTTTGGCACTGTTTATATACAACAATGGATTGGCATCCAAAACAAAGTACTCCTGAAAATAAGTGGGAAAAAACCCACAGATAAACCATAAATTATAAAAATTTCAAACATGAAGACATAAGATGATAAATGACTATATGAATGTTTATCCTTAGAAGTAGACAAAAAACCGTATTTCTAGATAGAAATTATATGCTGTGTTTTTTTAGTTATCAGAGTGGAAGTCTTGAGAAAATGTAGGATGAGAAGTGTTTGTGAGAATAATGGATGCTCTCAACAGACTATCGGAGGGTGTGCCAATTTGTGACAGCTTTTAGAAAGAATTTGTCAAATATCTATTAAAATGCAAAGGCAATTACAAAAGTATATAAAAATTCATGGGCAAGAACGTTTACTGCTTCATTGATTATGATAGCCAAAATTAGAAAGCAACCTAAATACTGTCAGTAGGAAAGTAATTCACTTAATTATTTTATATCCTTAAATGGAGTATTATAAATTATTAAAATGTATATGGACCTGTATCTACTAAGTAGAAAGATCTTAAGACAAATTATTAAATTATAAAAGACATATTATAGAACAATTCATATGGAATAATCTTATCTATATAAATAAATTCATCTCCCCGCCAAAATCTGTTGTTATATGTTTATATGTAAATACATAGCCGAAAGAACATATCCAGTCTGGTGATAATAGTTTACATCTGATGAGGGGGAACTGTGTATGGAAAAGGAACATTTTCTATGTTCTCCTAAAGGTATTGGGTGACCACAGTCTTCACAATGAAACCCAACAGAATTAGAGAGTTCAATATATAGATCATTCAGGGTGAAATTATTTCCTTGATAATCACGGGAAAGACACTTGTTCACTCAGTTGTAGGGGGTTAAAAGACGCGTAGTTCCTCTTCCATTCCTCCACTTATTCACTCCTTCCCTAGGGAATGTCTAATCTGATCAGAAGTATTGGTGAGAACTAAGTATCCATTGATCTTGCAACCAGAGGGTGAGAAGCTTGGAATTTGTTCACCAGGGAAAGGCCGGCTGCTCCCGTATGGTGCCTTCTTTCCTTCTTGGAGATTGCAAGTATCATGCAATCTAGTAAGTAATAAAACCTCTAAATAAAGCCAATACATATCCTTGCTTGGCTCCCTTTGTCTGTTTTCTTTTAAAAGTAGAACCTGGAAGGAGGCATTTAACTCAAGGAATATAATAAACTCTAACAAAATAGATGAAAAAGCATAATAATTATAACATCAGAATTTAAAAATAAAACAAAAAATAGATTTTATAAATAGGCTGTAAAGCTTTTTGTTTTTTTGGAGACCCATAAATATATATAAAATTCTGACAAGTCAGTCAAGGAAAAATACACACATACATACACACACACACACATGCACATACAAATCAAACAAATGATACTAGAAAAACATCTTAGAGATTATTATGTGTAAATACACTTGCAAACCTAGATGAAATAATTATAAAAAAATTTGTCACAAACTTGACTTGAGAGGTCATACATAACTTAAATATACTTTTAGTGGTAATAGAACCTGCAAAAAACAGTCAAATATCTACCCCATAAGGCATTAGGCCCAAATGGTTTTATGTCAAAGTTTTGATGACAGAATTGGATGATGGAACAATCTTTTGTGTCATTTAACATGCTTCAGAGCCTCTAAAGGAAGAATTCTGAATTCGTTTGTAACACAAAATGTACAAAAATGTATATAAATAGATGAATAGGTGATTGAAACTGAATAAGACAGCGTATGTGTATTTGCCAATTTAATATATGAAGAAGGTGGCTTTTCAAATCAGTGAGACAGGAATAGATTACTCAGTTATTCAGTAAGTGGTATTGGGACAATCCACTATTCATTTGGGAGCAAAATAAAAATACCTCATACCATATACAGAAACAGATTCCAATGAATAAAATAACTTTCCTTTCATAATTCTATAAAATAAGCTATAAAACCTATCAGAGAATATTTTCATATTATTATATAGGTGTATTCTTTCATATTCTTATATAAAGTGTATATAAGAATATATACACTTTATCCCAATTAATATAAAATATCCTAGAGGCTACAAAGTAAGTGATTGACAAATTTGACGGTATACATTTTTAATAAAGTGGGTTTTTTTTATTATTACAGAAGATTTAGTAAATAAAGCCAGCAGCCAAGGACGCCTAGAAAACGTAGTCCTCTGAAACATAAAGGGGAGGAAATAAGAGGAATGGACTTGACAACAAACAGACATTTTTGACTGAAAAATAGAGTTCATTAAATGGATGGGTCAGTTCACACAAAAAGCTTATTGTCATTGAACAAAGGGGAGAAACTAAGCAGGTCACTCAGTCTGTATCAGTGCTATCAGGTATGGAAAAGAACAAGAT
Source organism: Tapirus indicus (assembly GCA_031878705.1). Classification (NCBI taxonomy): domain Eukaryota; kingdom Metazoa; phylum Chordata; class Mammalia; order Perissodactyla; family Tapiridae; genus Tapirus; species Tapirus indicus. The sequence continues at coordinate 83,639,350 of CM062921.1, forward strand.
TGAAAACAATGACCTGAGGTCTAGTGCTTAAGATCATCCATGTTTTAAATCTGGAATATTTTGCCTATATGAAACACAACGGTTATGCCTATTTCAGGCTGAGAAACACACTGTGCCCTATCGAAGAGCATGTAATCACAATGGGCCACTTAGATTTGAATGGTGCTTTGATATGTGCACAGTGCTTTCTGTTGTGTATCTCATTTAATCCTCTCAAAACAATATTAGTCAGAATATATCTACCTTCTTTATCTAAAAGAAATAAAAGCTCGGAGAGATTTAGACAACTTCCAAAAGGTCAGACAGTGAGGTGAGGAGTCAGGATTCAAACCCAGATCTTCCTCTGACATAAAAACAGTGATATTTCTACCCCTTCATGGTGACTTATCTCTGTTTATTCAATTGAGTTTAAAATATTCTATAAACAAAGCTAAAAGAGATCATAGCTTGAGGTAAATGATTTGCAGAGTATATAATACATAAAGCATTCATGTCTACACTCTGTAATGTACTCCTTTGTATCAAGAAGAAAAGGCAAACAAACCAACAGAAAAATACGTAAATGACAAAGTAGACAATTTAAAAACAAAATATACAAATGTACAGAAATATATTAAACTGTGTTCTCTCATACCAATAATTAAGGAGATGCAAATTGAAAATGTAATGCTACGTCATTTCTTGCCTATCAGTTTGATAAAGACCAGGACATTTGTTTATATTCAGTGTGAGCTACTTATATATTTGAACTTTATATGATGTATTATTTTGGTAATCAGAACACAAGATACATAATATTGATTGATTAGAAATTGATCAATTGACTAGAAAGCAGCCCACATGGTATTTTCCACTAATCAAGACCCAGAACTTGTTAGAAAAGAAGGTGAGGCTTTGTCTTCAACTCCCATTTCTGCCAGAGAAGATCTGCTCGTATGTTACATATCCAGATAAGAGTTCATTAAAAAAAAATTATGTCAAGAAGAAGGAGGAGGAGAAGGAAAAAGAGGAAGAGGATGAAGAAGACAAAGAAGAAGAGGAAGAAGGAAAACACTGTTAAAGAAAAATAAAGGTGTTTGGAAAATCCCTGTTGTGTTGGAGAGAGCCCAGGCAGTGTGGGAAGCAGTTTCAGTTTTATATCCCTCCCACCTCTAATCATCTACGGGGCCATGCATAATTTGTATAACATCTATGAGCCCCAACCTATTCATCTATACGAGTATTTTGGAATTTCAATGAAAGCTAAAAAAATGGATCTGAGTGAGGTCCCTGTGTGGAGGACATTTGCTGTATCTATTTGCATGGGGTTCATTCTGTTTTTTCTGAAAAGAGTTCCTCAACTTACCTTCAAGGATCTCCTCCCCAAATTCTTAGGCAATATGGTTGCAGCGACACAAGGCTTCTCCCATTGCCCACGCTGCCCTTGACTCAAAACCTCCAAATCTTCCTTTGTTGACTCTGGAAATAAGAAACCAAGGGTGAGAGAGTGATCCTGACAAGTAGCAGGTGCAAGTTTCAGATACCAGCAGTCATCTTCTCTGTCTCTCCTCTCTCTGTGTCCACGCTGTCCTTCACTGTCTTACCGAGGACCCATTTCTCTAGTGCACATTGTAAGAAACTCGCCATCAGTTCCTGCAGTTTGTATCTGTGAATTCAGACATCCAGTGAGAGACTTTATCCAAACCACCCCAAACTGCTTCCCACAGTGCCTGTGGTCTCTCCAATACACACGGCTATGATTGGTTCCAGTAGGGTCAGAGTCCCACCACTGGACTAGCCAACTTGGGCTGGAGCCACACTGGAGTTCCCACAGAGTTGGAGGGGTTTGGAGAGGGAAGGACTATTCTCAGTAAAAATGGGTACTAGAAGAACGAACAGGTAGGTGTCCACCACAGAGTGGAAATAGAGTGCCATGGAAGGTAAAATAAAGACAATGCTAGAGTCATTTCGAAAAAGGATGGACGGTGTTAACCATGACAAAGCCTGCAGAGCACTCATACCATAAGCATTGACAGGAGTGCCTGGATTTAGCGATGAGGAAGTCACAAGTAACCTTGGCGAAAGCGCTTTATGTGAGGTGAGGAGAAGAAGTCAGAATGCAGTGGGCTGAGTGATGTGTGAAGGAGACTGCAATGACCATATGCAAGGGGACAAGAATGCTATTAACTGAGGAAGAAGGAATATGTGAAGATTTGACAAAAAAATGTCAAGTTAATTTTTTTTCTTGTTAGGGAATGACCATGGTCATGGGCTAATAATCTCTTGACTTCATAATCCCTGGTCTTCTACTGTCCGAGACTGGTGAGAGAATAGACCCTGAGCTGATACTGGAGATAGGACTATAATCCTTGTTTTTTGGTGATTCATTAACTCCTACATGCTCCTAATAAATCATGTCTCTTTGCAACCCAAAGAACATATGCAGTGACCACAAGGAATGCTCACCACAAAATTTCTCACAGTATCTATACCAACAGATTAATTCATACTAACAATGCCGTGTTTGTTCAAATCCCTGAGCAAGTTATATTCTTTCATGTCTATAAAACTTTTTCTCTCCCTACACGTCCTCCTTTCCTCATCAGTCTGGCTACAAAAAGCCCTCTTTCCTATAACGCTTCCCTTTGTGGAGGTTTTCTGGACTTACCCATAGAGTGTTAATGCTTTTCTCTTTCATCTTAATTCTGCATCTCCAAATGCCCCTAATATAACAGAGACAACACTGTATTACAATGATTCATGCACTTGCCCAACTTACACCCAGGTGTGACATTGACTGGGTCAGGAACGTGTGCAGCCATTGCAGAATCTCAGGTGCAGGGGGTGGGGCACAAGGCACAGAGCAGGGCTCAGGGACCGCCCTGCATTTCTCTTCCTGAACTAGCCTGCCATAAGGGATTGCCTGCATATCTACAGGAAAACACCTGTGGCATGAGTACACCTAAATAAGATGCCTAGGCTCCGAGAATCTGTCAGGAATCGTCTAATGTTCTGTCTGCCATGCTGAGCTTTCTCTCAACACCTGAAACATCCCCTGTCATCCTCCAGCTTGCCTCACCTAGTAGATGAGACAGATCAAGACTCAGCTCCACCCACTCTGTTCTATTCTGCTGCAGAAAAGGTGACCAAGAGCTACAAGAACAGATGGAACTTACCCAGCATCTTGGCTCAGCACAGGGGCATGTTATATATGAAACCAGGATACTTAGGGGGAAGCACTTAAGCCTCACTTGGGAAGGTTGCAGGCCTCACTTGGGAAGGTTGCAGCCCTGCAGAGGAGAGGGTGGGCCAGCTCTTTCTAGAAATGGTGAGATGAAGGAAAGGAAGGAGAAAACAGATAAGCATTAGTCTGTGTTCGCACATGCACAACTCTGACTCTGGAGAATAAGTTGGCATTTATCTAAGGATCAGTGACAAGAGCACCCACTAGGCGTACGTGAGACTGGCATTGTGGTTAAAGGCATGGACTCCAGAGTCCAGTTCAACCCCTTACCAGTGTGTGATCTTAGACAAATCGCTTAAATTATCAACATTGAGTTTTATTGTTTAAAATTGAAAAATTAGAAGTCCTAGTGTTAAGGTTGTTGGAAGGATTATAAAGTATATGAAGCACTTAACATATGAAGTGCTTCACCCAGTACCTAGTCAGTGTTCAGTGGACGATTACTATCTGGAGGGTTGACAGACTTCAGCATTTCCAGAAATTAGTGTTTTTAATTTTAGGTAAGTTTTTTGTTTGATATATTTTGTTTTCTCATGTCATCAGTTGTGTTTTTTGTGGGAAGTTGGGAGAAGCTGAACAAGAGAATGCTGTATACTACCTAGTAAGATGCTGTATTTAACTGGAAGCCCCAGAGAAAATTAAACTATGTTATTATAGTTCTAATTTTTAAATTACTTAATTATTTCCTAATTATTTACAATTAGATCATCCAAAATGGCATAGATCGCATATTCAGTGAATTTAATATTCTACAAATTACATTTCTTAACTCAGTGTGTGAACTCCACCTTAATTGATTTTCTTACTATTGATGACGTTTTGAGCACTTTATTCTCCCTAATCTTCTATAATAAAGGATAAAACAAGCTAGTCCTATGTAAAATGCCCTCCACAAAGAGTTAATGCACTGTCAATGATTATGTTTATCAATTTATCTAAATAAACAAACCAGAGCCCTCAGCAGCATTCAACCTTCCAGAATCTCTGATAATGCACATAGTCTGGGAACTGGTCTGCCCCTTTCTCTACCATCTGTGTGGATTCTCAGCTCTTCTTGAGCACAGCTCTGACTGCTTCACCAGACTTCTCTCTCACCACTCTGCCTGGCTTACCACGGTCCAGCGACATTGGCCTTCCATATTTCTGGATCGCTGCCAGCCAGTCCCTCTCTCTGGGCTTGCATACACGTTCTTCCTTTCCCTGGCACGCTCTTTCCCCTTCTTTTGAAGCTAATGTCTACCTAGGTTTAAGTCCCAGCTTAAAGCCTCCTTCTCAGGGGCACCTCAGGTAATGTATCCCCCTCCTAAATCCTTCCATAGCACCCTGAACTCTTCATCATAGTTCTTATCACAAATGCATTTAAATGGTTATTTATGTAACTTGAACTGAATTGCAATCATCCCTGCCAACATGTATTTTTCTTACTGTGAGAGAACGTGTCTTTTTGGTTTACTGCTATATTCTCAGCATTTAGCCCAGTACCTGTTCAATAAATATTTATAAGTTGTGTAAATAAGTGAGGAAGCATGTATGAGAAGCCAAAGCTATTTCACCCTCAGGCTGGTGCTCAGGCTTTGGAGCTGGACAGTCGTGGGATGGAAACACAGATTTGCTACTGAATTGTCCTGCGACTGTGAGCAGGAAACTAAACATCTCTAAGCCTCAGTGTTTTCGATTCTGTAATATGGAGATAATATATTACCCTCACATAAGGTTATTGTAAGATATAAAGTAGATTGTGTTGTGTTCACAAATACCTATTATAGTGCCTGGCGCATAGAAAGCACCCAAAAATTGACCTGTGCTCAAGGATTGCTACTATTGTGAGTGAAGTAGAACAGAAATCTGAATATCTCCACGATATATGCCTTACATGTATCACTAAAACACAGACAACAGATGTCATGGCAGAGTCAACGTCAATGGCAGATCAGTTCTTTCTCAAAGCTGATCAAAAGTATAACTGATCCTGATAGAGCATAGGAAGACCATCTGCTGCCTCTTCATGCTTAGCTCGAGAGGCAATATGTCATTCAGGTTGTAGCATCACACAGCTTCTCTCTGGAGAGCTGCTGGCTTCCTGAATACAGCCAACCCTGATCCTCAATTACATTGTATGAAACAAGGAGTGGTGTCTCTCCTGCTTGGAGGGCTCAACTGGATCTTATAATCATCATCTTAGCAACTTCTAGTCACTAGCCAGCATTAGGAAAGAGAAAATTCCAGTAATATGCCATCTGGATATACACATTGACTTCGCATCTAAGTATAAAACATGTTGCACTAATGTCTACACGAGTGTGGTGAGACACGTGAATATCTAGCTCTGTAGAACCCAGTGTCTGCAACATATCCATTTCAGATGCAGTTTGCCCTCTACATTTGCAAAACAAAGTCATTTAAAAACATTTGTTTAATAACCTTTCCTTTCTGATTAAACATTGTTGAAAATTATGTTGTATCAGAAGAAGCACTGATCCCTTTAGAATACAATTTCTGAAGAACTTTGTAGGAAAAAGCAAGTTAAAATTAAATGTTAATGGAGTCAACTATTGTTACTAAGTGAATTCCTTTTATAATAAAATTTCAAGCAGTGCATCCAAGAGAAGACTGTGGCTAAATGGCTGCTAAGACAAGGCAATGTTTACTCAGACAGAGTTGGTTCAGGAGAAAGACCTTCTTGGCCAACTTTCCATCATTATTAAGAACAAATATATTATATGTACATTATATGCATGTGAAAGGGAATTTCACATTGAGGCTATTCTCAAGATTTGAAACTACCTAACAAGGAATAAAAAACTCAGTTTTGCCATAGAGTTGATGCTGAAAAGTGGATGCCCAGTCAGAGATTATAGTTGTTGGCTCCCTGACCTCTTGAATCTAGATGAGGTCATGTAATCAGCCATCACCAAAGATAAATGAGCAGAAGAGCACTTGTTATTTGGGGCAGAAACAATTTAAGAAGTGGGTGTGCCATCTTCATTCTCTATTTCCCCATCTGTCAGCAGTTTCTGGAGCAACATGAGGTCCAAGGGGGTGGTGAAACCAGAAGTTGGAAGGAGTCTGGATTCCATAATAATTGTCTGGAGAAAAGCCACTGTTGACCAGGAACATACACATTGTACTGTTTCATGGGCAAGAAATATATTTCTATTGTCTTAAGGCTCTGAAATTTTGTGAGAATTTATTACAGCATTTAACATTTCCCCAACTAATATATTCTCTTAAAAAGAAAGACAGTCATACATTTTTCAGAAGGTTCTTGAGATCTTGAAGTCATTCAAGAAGTGGAAACATGTGCACGGGGTGAGGGGGAATTCAAATCCTGTGAAGTGGCAGCCCTCTGTCTAAAATATGACAGAATTATCACAGGTACATGTCTGTTCTACTAGCTGAAGTGATTTCTCTGGTGTTTTTGACTTTGACACGCTTTGGAATTCTGATAACTATTTCTGAAAGAGTACCAATTACCAGTTTGAGACACTTCCTAGTTTTTGACATTTGCACTTTCTTGTTGTTTGCCTAAAGTATTGGTTTCTTGACTTCATGCCCCCGTAAAGGACATTACGGACCACAGAGTCACCATGTGCAAGTTCATTATTTCTTCCTGGTGCAGGGAAGGCATGATATGTGCCATGGTCAACACTTCCACTGAGAGGCAGGCCAGAAAGCCATACCTCTAATAATCCAAAGCATGTAAAGCAAATGAACTAACTGATCAGGCTTCAGGCAAAGGCCTCAACTCTCACAAGCATCAAGAACTTGGAGAGCCAGATCCTAGTCTACTCACAGTAGATGTTTGGTTCCAAATTTTAAGGAAGAGTTGAAGTTGATTAAGGCAATAGTGGTTATCAGAATCAGAATTACTATTATTATTTTTTTACATTATCTAGAGAGTCTGAGTACATTTGGAGCTGGGTGTGGACAAATACACTTTAAACCAATTTCCCATGTGCTTGTAACGAACACTTACACTTGAGACCCACTGAATTAAGCTGTAAATCATAATACATAAGCATCCAAGAAAAGGCAGTATAAAGGCTGATACAAATATAAATGGAGGTATTGTGTTTTAATGTTGAATAGGAAATGGAAAGATACAGCTTTTCAAAGGGGAAAAACACATCATATTATCTGACAGAAGCTACCTTAATTACAGGTCCGGTCCTTGTACCGTAGAGTCTTGCCCAGGTACCTCAGCCATACGGAGACAACACACTCCACTGTAGGTTCTTAATGGTGTGAATAAGCATCTGTAAGGGAGATGTTACATTTCTGAAGCAATATCAGGGTCCATGATGGCGCTGGCATAGGAAAGAGTATATCTAGAGAAGGCAGAAGAGGGAGCACCATGGGGTTGTCCATCCTTTGTGGATACATTTCAATCACCCGATGCCAAGCTGGTTTCATAGACTCTCTACTTAAAAATCCAGTGCTGGCAGAACAGTAAAGTCGTTAAGAGTACAAGTTTGGATCTTCAGGACTAAAACAGAAGCATCCATACCCATTGCACAGAGTTGGTCTAAAGGAAAAGGTGGGATAATAATTACCTTGTTCTATGCATTATGCTAATTACTTTATTCACATTTGAGACTTTACCTTTCAAGTGGTAAGTACTAAATGATATGTAATTTTACATATATTATATATTTATACAACGTATTTTTATATAAATTCTGATATATTCGGAATGTTAGTCCTACCCTAACATGGAGGAATTAAATAAGTATTTGGTAAAAGTTCTTTCCTAGTCCTAAAAATTCACTGGCATGCAATGTCTCTTCCATTCTCCTGGCCAACACTTGGGAGACAACATAATATCAAGGGACATGTGTAATAGAGAATAAATAACACATTTCAAATATGCAGAGTATTCACCACGAATCGAAGCCTCATTCCTTTCTTTTACTGCTCCTAACAGGCTCACAAAAGCATCACTGCCTTTGAATGTGAGGTTTCACTTCTAACACTCATAGTGATGTCAAGATTCCTAAAATATGTGGGTTAGTGGCTTTGTGATTCTGAAATCCAGAAATCAGGGCAGGCTTCTGTTGCAGGGACACCATCCATACCCAGTGGTTCTTTTCAATGTTTACTCCTCGGCAGTCAATATTTTGTGAGAAATTTCAGTGGATTATTCATCATTTTCTCCTGGTCTACAATTTCCTTCTGCTATGCTCTCTTTCTAATCCTACTAATTTCTGGAAATTGCAGGCCCACAGCACTGATAGAGTCCCAAAGTTGCTATCACTCATTCTAAGGAAGTGTACCCACGCGTCTCATTCCTCCCTCCACACACTCCATCATTACCTGCATTCAATTATAAGCATATCTACATATCTTCAACAACCCTCCCAAGGCTTGGAGAAACTCCTCTGTGTGATGAAATATTCAGAGAAACAGTGACTTTTCCAACAGTCAGGCTCAGGGTGAGTGCTGCTTGGAAGAATACTGCGTTCTTTTCGGGTGAACTGCTGTGCCAGGGAGCCACGAACGCAGCTGAGGGTTGCTCACCACGGCCAGTAAAAGGCAGCATCAAAGGAATGATCTGAAATGTGAAAAAGAATCAATAATCATTCTTCAGAATAAGGCCTTTTCAAACATGGCAAATGTCACTGGCTCTTGGCAACACTACTTGGGATTTATTCTCTCAAAAAGGGCACCACCGCAGGGCTAGAATAAAAAGCCCTGGTATGTTATTCTTTGAAATGGCAAAATGACACAAAAGTGGCACAAGAATTCAGATCCAGATGTAAATGAAATGTGCATAATTCCTTGGGGGGCTTTCCTCTCTCTCCTCTTAAGTGCTGTGCTGCTAAGGTAAGCGTGGATGAGGGTAGGTGTGTGGGGTGGAGGGAGGAGAGGATGGAGGGTGTCTCAGCAGAACCTGGATGCCCTTACTCTCTCACATGAACATCAAAAGTTTAGGTTTATTTCTCATTTCCTCATCTGCTTCTGCCTTACAGGCTACAGCTCAGTTTTTGACTCCTTCTCCTTCCTCTCCATCTCCAAACATGTTAATCTTGTTCTGATTATTCAACTTCTAGCCTTCCCTTGACCTCAGATCCAGTCAGCTGGGTTATTATGACGGCCTATCCTCTAGCTCCCTGGTGCTGAATTCTCCTTGCCTCCATGCACTTGTCATATTTATGTCAGAATAATGGGTGCGATACTCAGATCAGATCACATCACACTTCCTGTTTACCTCGAAGATGTTGGGAGATGATCTACAAAAACAGAATTCAAACATCTTGCAGTATCTTCTTCATTCTTCCCAGTGTAGTGCCAATCTTTTTTCAGCACAATCTTCTGTATGAACCCCCAAATCCCTATGATGTAACTATAGCTACTCTCCAAACATACCATGTTTAAATGTAAGCCATGCCTCATCCCAGTGGTCTACCTGGGAGCAACTTGTATCCATCCTTCAAATATCAGTGTCTACAGGGAACGCTTCATAGCAATAGAAAGAGCTACAGGTACACACTGTACATAGATGGATCTCACAGAAAAATGTGGTGCTGAAGAAGACAGTTACAAAAGGGAATATATCATAGGAATCAATTTATTTGAAATTTAAAAACAGGCAAAATAAATCCATAGTGATAAAATAGTAGTTACCTCTTTGAGGTGGGGAGGATTGACCAGGAAGATTCACAAAGAAACCTTCTTGGGAGATGGAAGTGTCCAGTCAAATATCTTGATCTGGGTGGTAATTGCATGGGTGATTACGTGTGTAAAATTTCATTGAGCTGTGCAATGACGTGTGAACATTACTGTATCTATGTTATACCTCACTTAAAAAGAAAACAAATACAAACAGGTAACTGACCTCTTGAGAAATCATTTCCTACATTCAACTGGTCACCAGTCTAACATCTGCCCATAAAATAACCACTCTCTCCTTTATGTCCTCACTGCCTATCACAGCTATAATTATGACAGACGGTCCTTGTTTGTGTCTCTTTTGCTCTTAGCCTGTGGCATCTTTATAAAAAAGAACTGAGTAGCATTTTTCTTTTCATCCCCAGCACTTAATACAGTGTTGGTCAAATATTGCTGAATGAATGCTATAAGAAATCACTAGAACTGAGTGGGACCCTGCGAGTGTGGGGCCATTCCTGCTATAAACGTCTCCTAGCACAGCTGTGTATTTCTCCAAAGACAGAATTCTAAACTGCAGCCTTCTTTCACCCAGGTGTCTGTCAACAAACTGCACTGTCTTCCCCATTAAGAAGTTGAGTGAAAGCAAAATAATTTGCACTACATGATGACGTTCGGAGCATGCACGCTGCGCTGGGCCAAGAGAACAACTCACAGCGAGGCTTGTCAGCTGCACGAACATTAGGCTGGTTAGTTGTTTAAGAAAACCAAAATTAATTTGTAGCTGTCAGTCAGTCGAGCGAGATTTGCTCCACTTCTGAAATTTATTGACAGGCTCTAATAAGCAACACTTAAATTGTCTTTCCTGGAAGCAAATAGCGAAAGCCAAGAACTGGAAATATGTTCCACCACTGGTTCCCAGGCACAAGAGAAAGAGGCTCTTGTGGTCATATAGTTTTTATACCATTTTCAAATTTTAATAGATGTTTTCGCTATTGGAAGTTTCCCAAATTAGCTTGCTGTTTTTCTTTATTACTGCAAGGTTAATATAGCCTGAGTGTTTTGGCAAGGTTTACAGCACAGTGAGTGGGGGGAAAAAAGGACTGTGATTGCCTATAATAAAGAGGGTTTTGAAGACTCAGATTCGATAACCATTTTATTGAGGGACTTCTGATGATGGGCACTTTGACGTATTTTAATTCAAATACTCTTCACAACAAGAGGGATTTATAAGACCTCATTTACAGATGAGGAAATTGAGAGTAGAGGGGTAAAATAATTGCCTAATATCACATAGTAAGGCTAAAGTAAAAATTTAAATTCACATATCTCACACTAAACCCTATTATGTCTGATGAGGTAATAGCTTGTAATGTTATAGATGCAGCTTTTAGGAAGGAACAAGGTCCTTCCCACTTTTCATCAAAACGTATTGCATATGTTTACTTTACTTCAATAAGCCAACCTCCCAGACTGAGATATTTCTTACCATACCAATCAACTCAAGGCAGTATTTACCAACAGCTACTAAGAAACAAACACTTATTCATCTATTGATTTTTGCACACAATAGGCAGCCACAAGAGGAGAAGAGCAGAGCCCTTGCCCTCAGGGAGCCCCCAGTCTATAATTAAAGGACTTGGCCATTTCTCCCAAGTGTATAGAGAGTCAGGGTTGGTCTTAGTGTCATTATCTGTGCACTCGCTACTCAGTAGAGCAAGAAGCAGCAGCCTTCTCCGAGGTCATCTCCCGCCTGTGCTCAACAATACTTGTCGCTATTGTGGGTCATGAGTCCTTGAGGGATGTCAGTGGGCTGCAAGATCTTGAATCCCCAGGGGGCAGCCATTTTTGTCTCCTGGGCTTTCTGCTGGAGGTCAGGACAGCACTCCAAATGCAGAAGGAATTTATGAGCAGATAGTGCTTGAATGTCAGGGACTAGGTGGAGAGGGTGCAGAATTTGATTGCCTCTGGAGGAATTGATTATACTTACTGTATACAAAAAGAATTTAATGGGGGGAAGTTAGCTGTAGATTAAAGACATTCCATTCCACAAAGATTGATTGAGGACCCACTGGGTGCTACGGCTGTGAGCCCCACTGAGGAAGGCAGATGTACATAATTGTCATTCAATGTGGGAACTGCCCAAACAAAGATAGGGACTAAGTGTTATGGGAGCACAGAGGAGGTCACATCTAAATCCACCTGGAGTAGTTGAGAAAAGTCAGGCAAAGAAATATGGAAGAGTATTCCAAGATGGAAGACCAGCATGTAATACGGCACAAAGGCATTAAAGAATGTGTCATGTATCTGGAGTGACAGGGGCTTTGACATATTTGGACCACAGGTTTGTGCTGGTGGTTTGGAATGGTTTTTCTACTTCTTGTTTTTTTAAATTTTTTGCTGGGAAAGATTCACCCTGAGCTGACATCTGTTGCCAATCTTCCTCTCTTTTTCCCCCCACCCAAAGTCCCAGTACATAGTTGTATATTCTAGTTATAAGTCCCTCTAGTTCTTCTATATGAGCCACTGCCACAGCATGGCTACTGACAGACAAGTGGTGTGGTTCCACGCCCGGGAACTGAACTCAGGCCACTGAAGTGGTGAGAGCACCAAACTTTACCACTAGGCCATCAGGTCTGGCTCTATTAGGTTATTTTTGTTTGATTGTTTATCTGATTAATTTTTCCTTTTTTTCAGTATTCAAAAAAATGAATGATATCATTTAAAGATACAGTATCAGGTCCTGTATCAGTCAGTGTTCTCCAGAGAAACATAAACAGCCAGACGTGTGTGCATAGATATATAGAGAGATTTATTTTAAGGAACTAGCTCATGCAATTGTGGAGGCTTAATAAATCCAAAATCAGCAGGGTAGGCTGGCAGGCTGGAGACCTAGGAAAGAGCCAGTGCTACAGTTCAAGTCCAAAGGCTGTCTGCTGGCAGAATTCTTTCTTGATCAGGGGAAGTCAATCTTTGTTCTATTTAGGTCTTCAACTGATTGGATGATGCTAACCCACATCATGGAGGATAATCTGCTTTACTCAAAGTCCATCAATTTAAATGTTAATCTCATCCAAACAACACCTCACAGAAATATCCACAATAACGTTTCACCAAATATCTGAGCACTGTGGCCCAGCCAAGTTGACATAATAAAGTTAACCATCACAGGTCTATAAAGTAAAAAGACATGTTTAGAATTCCAAGGGTTTTATTTTTTATCTTATGGGTAATACAGAGCCCTTGAAAAGTTTTAATCAAATAATGATAAATCCTATGATTTATAAAATAGAAAGAGTTGCATTGCAGATAATGCCTATATTATTAATTGAACAGATGCTAATGACATTAACTGAGACAAATATAGAAAGAAAAATAGGATTTGGTCGTGCTGAGTTTGAAATAGCTGTGTGACAGCCAGGTATAAATATGCACAAAGGATTGGAAACACAGGGATGTGTGTGTGTGTGTGCAGCTTAGGTTAGAAGGTATAAATTTTGAAATTGTTATTATACAGCTGACAGCAAAATCATGCATTTACAGAGGACAGAGAATGAGAAAAGAGCTGAGGGTGGTACTCTGAAGAATACCAACATTTTATATAGTTAGAGGGAGCAGGGAGAGGGTAAAGAAAGAGGAATTACAAAAAAAAAAAACAAACCTAGATAAATGTGAATACATATAAAGCTTCTCTTGGAATGTGCAGGGGAGAGTCGACATTGATTTAAAGGAAGTATTGCAAATTATGAACAGCACAAAGTCGCAGGGCTCTTCTTAGTAAGCTATCCTGAATACTTGTGAGTATGAAAATATCTCACCTGAAAGCCTGAAGGAGGAAGACAGGGGGTCATCAGGGGAGGCCATAGGTGGAAATGTGAGAACTTTGAACATGAAGAAAGCTGCTACCACAATATCCAATGTCACTGCAAAGGATGGAAGGCAGGAAAAACATGTGATGCACTGAAGAGAAGAGGTGGTATGAAAAAGTAGACACACTGTCTGATGAATCGTTTGAAAACAAACTGGAGGACGTAAAGGGTGGGACACTTTAAAGGTCTTATAGGAGTTTTCTATAACAGAAAGTAGGAGACATTTATTCCTCATCCCTTGTTTTCCTTCCAGGTGGAAAGTCATCATTAACATAACACTCCTGGCCTCTCTCTGTGCCCTCACTTGCGCTTCCCCCATGGTGTATGGAGTGATTTATCTTATTGGTAAAGATTAAAAGAATAAACTCAGTGTGTGTGACTCAGATCCTCCCTCTTTCTCTTAGGAGCAGCCCCTGCCAGCACGGGGTGCCTGCCCTCCACTGCTCTCCGCCCTGTGGCCAACCTCACAACAAACGGGCAGGTCTGTCTATATGATCCTGGGGATCAGCAGTAGGGCCCTGATCTGCAAACATCTCTCCCTCTCCAGGTCATTATTATAGGTAAAAGAAGAGCTTTTTTTTTTTTTTTGCTGAGGAAGATTGTCCCTGGGCTAACATCTGTGCCATCTTCCTCCACCTTGTATGTGAGATGCCTCCACAGCATGGCTTGCTAAGTGGTGCATAAATCTGTGCCCGGGATCCGAACCAGTGAACCCCGGGCCACCAAACTGGAACACATGAACTTAACCACTATGCCACCGGGCCGCCCCAGAAGAGCCATTTTGATATCCTTCTGTTAATTTTTTGTCTAAATTGTCAATAGATTCAGCTAACTGTGCACAAAGGAGAGGTTCTATTACTAGGCACTTGATTCCTAATAAGGATTAAAGTAAAAGCAATATGTGCACATTTTGTCATCCACATCTAGACTGAGCTACCTGAGCGCAGGAGGGGCTTTCCTGCCACTATGCTTCCCACAGTACCTACGTGACACATAGGAGGCATCCAGATAAATCAGTTGTAATTAATGATGAAAAAAATATTTCCTAATTTCTGCAACCTTCAGTTATTCTCTCTTTCCTAAATAATTAGGCAGCAGGAAAATGTAGACAGAACAGAATTATAACATATTTAATAAAAAAGCATTAATAGTCAATATATAAGAGGAGCTTCTACAGATCAATAAGAAAAAAAACAATAATCAGAAAACTGGTAAAGAATATGGATGAAGCATTTCACATAAAAGGAAACAAAATGGCTGATTAACAGAGGAAATGATGCTTAAACTCATTCACATGAGAGAATGCAAATTAAACAACAATAATTCCATTGGTTCACAAAGATTAAAAAGATTGATAATATCTAATGCTGGTGAGGATTCAGGGAAATAAGCAATGCCTACTGTTCTTTAGACGGGTGTGTAAATTAAGGAAGCCTTTTTTTTGGTAGGTGATTAGGCAGCAGCATCAAAACATTAACCATGCATATTCTTTGTCCAAGCAATTCCACACATAAAAATTTGTTCTTAAAAAAATTTATACATAATCTCAAATGTATATGGGCAATGGTGGCCTTTTTATAACTGTTAGAAACAATAGTGTTGTTCAGTAGGAGCCTTTTAAACAAATTACGGTACAACTGTATCGTGGAATACTTCATAGTGAGGTCTCTCGACATTGGTTCTGACATTTCAGTCTGAACCTTGATATTTGGGCCTGGATAACTCTTTATTGTGGAAGGCTGTCCTGTGTAGGATGTTCAGCAGCATCTCTGACTTCTATCCTTCCTGGCACTCCCTTCCCCACAGTTGTGACAACCAAACGTGCTTCCAGACATTTCCAAATGACAATGTGCTTCCAGACATTGACAAGACAGCCTCTGAGGCTGAGGCAAAATTATCCCCATTTAAAAACCACTGTTTCAGAACATATAGAGGAGGGTACCTAGTAAATATCTAAACATTTTAAATAGTAGGGTTCCAAATCACAGTTTCATGCAAGTGGAAAGAGCATGTTACAGAAAAATAGAGCACGTCGTTAATGTACTGAAAAGACGTATGCACACGTATATGTGTTTGTAAATGGAGCAAGCACAGAGTGAGTATAGGAAGATGTTCACCATCCCCCTGTTGCCAGTGGTTTCCTCTAAGTGGAGAATAGGAGTTTGGGAGCTTTTTTTAAATTAATGTTTTAGCGCATCACTCCCTAAAGAAAGTTAGAGATTGCGCTCCACAACAAGTGACAGAGCCTGAAAAATAGTGATTTGAGCAAGTCCAGAGGCAGGCAGTGCAGAGCTGGGATGGCAGGTCCACTATGTCTTCCAAGATCAAGATCCTATGTGTGATCTCGGGTAGTCTGACGTGCCCACCACCTACTGCTCACGAGATGGCTGTTCTACTTTAAGCATCAAATCTTCCTTCCAGGAAGGGGAAGGACAGCCAAGCACCAGGTACGCGGAGCTCATCCTCTCCACTTATATGTCATTGGCCAGAATTATGTCACATGGCCACACTCATCTACAAGGAATCTTCTTATTCAAGCTGGCATATTACCAGCTTGAATACAATCAATCATAAGCAGCTAACAATATTACCATGCTTGTAAAACTTTTTGAAAATGAAGAAAAAGGGAAGATAGGAAGCAGAGGAATGGAAAGAAGGGAAGGAAGAAGAAGATGAGTGTAGGGGGAAAGATGGAGTGGACACAAAACTTGAACCCAATGGACTTGAGTTTAAATCCTGCTCTCATCACTTCCACGATTTTTGATGGAAAGCAAATTAGTTTCTTGGAGGCTGCTTTCCCAATCGTAAAATGCCTGTCTGACAAGATGGCTGCAAGGATTAAATGGGATCATTGATGTAATATTCTTAAAATAGTGACTGCATACAGTAGGTGCTAAGAAAGTGGATTTTCTTCTTCCAGAATGCCTACAGACTATAAAATATTAAAACACTCAGGTGCACACACTTTTGGTTCTTTAATTGTCTCATGTATAGCACGTTGTAGCCTGAGGAGAGCTTCTGCTCTTTAAGGGTGGGGACTTTGGGATCCCCTGGGATCCCGTAAAAGATATGGATGTCTTTTATACCACATCCATGCTCATTGGACACCATGCACCTGCTGCCCTGGACATTGGTCAGGGCTGATGACGACACAGGGATTCTACACAGAGGTGAGGACGGACCTTCAGAGTGAGGGCCAAAGCAAAAGTGAAAGAAAGACTGTTGTGAAGGTGAGTCCCCCTAAAACATAAACAGCTTGATCTGCAGTACCTGGCTTGGCTATGAGTCAGTCAACATGGAAGATGAAGGACAGAAAGGAGCTCAGAATGGAAAAGAGAGAACCATGTCTTTGCATGCTGGAAATTTTGTTGAGTGGCATGGGGAGTTATGCAGGGGACCAGAAACCCCAGTGCATGCATGTGCACATACACACACATTTTTCCTAGGCTGGACAAATCTCAGTGATTACTTACTCCTCTTAGACTGTTCACCTCAATTCCACCCCCAAACACAGCCCACATCTCTACTCCCTCCCCTCATTAAGCATGCTGTCCTTCTGGACTTCCCAGTCTCTGTCATGGGCATCTCTGTTTTCCCTGCTGCTTGGGTTCATAACTGAATCCACTTTGACTCTCCAGTCACAAAATCACCTGCCAACCTTGGCTTTCACAAGTGTTCCTTCCTTTGCTTTTCCACTGCCGCGACCTTAATATTTGTGGATTATTTACCCAATCTCCTTCCAGCTCTCCCCACATTTTATCTCTACCTCCAAGTCACCATGCAAAACTTTGTCTATTAATTTCTGAAGCACAGATCTCTGATCACACAATGCAGTATTACCCTCATTTTCTAGATAAGTAGACTGAGATTCAAAAAAGTGAAGGACTAGGGCTGGCCCAGTGGCGTAGTGGTTAAGTTCACATGCTCTGCTTCAGTGGCCTGGGGCTCATAGGTTCAGATCCCAGGTGCAGCCCTACATACCACTTATCATGCCATGCTGTGGCGGTGTCCCACATACAAAATAGAGGAAGATTGGCACAGATGTTAGCTGAGGGCCAATCTTCCTCACCAAAAAAAAAAAAAAGTGAAGGACCTCGATCAAGGTCACATGACTTGTAAATTTCAGAGGTGAGGCACAGAACTGGGTCTTTCTAGCTCCAAAGCCACATTTATTTCACAATGTCACACCGTCTGTCAGGAATCAGGAAGATCTCCTCCCCATGCTCCTGGAGGGTGATCGACATCCTGCCTTTCTCAGCAGCTTGTGCCCCAGCTGCTTCCACAGTGCTGACAACCAGCCCTTTCCTGAGGTCCCTGCTGGAAGCTCTTGTGCAGCCAAACGTCAGGTCAGGATGCCGTTTACAGGGCAGTGGAGTCAGGGAGGGATGAGTGCCAGTGCCTGTGACTTCTGTGTTTTAAATATTCACTTAACTTTGTAGATAGTAATTATATTCCACTCATTCTACACCAGCTGGTATTTACTTCATCCTCCATCAGGCATCAACAGAGCATGGGGCTGCAAGACAGAAATATTACTCTGGCGAGCATAAATATTTCATTTTTCACACCACAAATGCGTTGATGATTTATTAATTAGCCTAAAGGCGGCTGCCTCTGCAGAGCTGAAAACTAAGCCTTTCTACTCTGTGGATTGGGGCTGTCTGAGGCAAAGTGCCCATGGGTGATGCTCAGCCAGCAACATGGCCCAAGTTTGGCAAACAGCCTCTGGTATGCCCAGTCCAAACTTCACAGGCTCAGTCTTGGCTTTTGACTGCCCACAGAAGCCCTGCAGAGAACTTCCCCAGCCTCAAAAAGTATATCTCTGCCTTTCCAGAAAATGTATCTGGGACCAGAGCCAACTGGTCTACCTACCAGCTGGTTACTGAGATAAGACTGTCAACCTGCTAAAGGGTCAGTGCCTGCCTTTGACCTAGCTTTTGAGCATACATAACTCATCTGAGATTTGGATATTCAGGAGACCCAGGGGAGCCTCCTCTGAACTTCAGCCACAAACGTCAGGCCAGTGGCCCTCTCTTTTACAACTATCCAAACACTGTCTATGAGAGGAGTGATTATCCTAGGGGTGAAGTACTCATGTGACAGAGGTCTACTACCAACTAGGACCTGCACACCCACCCTAAACAATTTCCTGAACTCTCTGAAGAGATGCTCATCTGGTTTCTGAATAAGTTGTAAAGTGTTAAAGGAAGAGTAAAAATGGAGCCCAAAATATCAGCTTTGTTTTGATGAAGCAAAATTGGAGGACACAACTTGATATCAGGTCCAAGTGGTCTAGCAGTTCCCTACATCTGTCTAAAGCATTGGTTCTTGAGGAGGAGAGATGCAATTTTGCAATGTCTGGAGGCATTTATTGTTAGCACAACTGTGGGGATGCTATGAGTTTCTAGTGGGCACAGGCCAGGGATGTGGCTAAATATCCTACAATTCATGGGAGAGCTCCCACACCCCACCCCACCCCCGACAAAGAATCATCTGCCCCAAAATGTCAATAGTGCCGAGGTTGAAAAACGCTAGTCTCCACTGTGTGCAGCACATGAGTCTGTAAAGTAGACACACTTACATAGGTCACTGCCTCCCACTGCTCCTGGGGAAGAAGAAGGAAGAAGCACAGTCCATACCCATGCTAAAATCTTTGATAGTCTATCTATTGAGAAATGTGGACCAGTGGTTGTTATCCTCTACCCAAGTAACTCATTCCATCCTACCAGGTAGGAGTAAAGAGTGAGGCAGGAGACCAGGATCATTTTGGGGGAAAATTCCCTCAAAGACACAAGGAATGAGGAAAAGACTCACTCTTCTAACAGTATCCATCCTCAGACTCCAGCCAGACATATAGATGAACCTCAGACACTAGCGAGTGATCAATGCAATGATGAGGAATACATCCTGTCCCACTCCTTAACTTGATCTCAACACGCTTTCCTTTTGTTGCCCAGCCTCAGACCCTTGCCTTCCTAACCTGACTTTGATCTCTGGCCTTGGCTCCACTGACTTGTCCCAGACTTTACCCTGGACTTCAGCTTGATGATCCTACTCCTTTCTCTTTCTGGGATTTACAGTCACCTTTCTGACTCCTCATGTTTAATTGATCCCATTCTCTGGTCTCTTGCTAGGGACAGCCTGGTAAAAGGGTAAGAAAGCCCCTTTAGAAGGTCTCTGGTTTGCACCTATCCATATTCCCACTGAATCTTCTCCAACATCTTTCAGGTGGAACTGCCATGATGGTTTAAGAAGTTGAGGATCAGAGAGAAGCAGCAGTTCCTGGCACATACCAGGAGTGCAACAAACACTGACTAGATATGGATAAATAAACTACTGACTGAATGAGCCAACGAACACATGGCAGAAGCATAATGAGAAACCCAATCTTCCTTATCCCTGGGTCTGGCTTTCCTACACACTGCTACCTCCTGACTCTCCCCTCACTACTTCTCTGCCTCCTGTCCCAGGGCATATGGTCCTTCCCCAGGAACTTTCTAACACACATCTTTTTATCTGTGCTATACCCAAGCCCTCACTCTATGTCCATGACTATGAAGTTTTCCATACCCAATGCCATGCATTTCAGAAATTGCAAAATTCCAAAGATCTTTTGGGTAAGGACATTCCTATAGTTTCTCTTACCATACATATCTATCTCTATAAAATCTGTAGGCAGGAAATCTATATATTTTTGAAAATTCATTCATTCAACAAATATGCATTGGGGAAACAACATGGTGTTTTGAGGGAGGGTTTGGAATAGTGGTTAAGAGTGAAAATTCTGGAATTAGACTGCTTGGAATCAAATCCCACTTCACCACATATTTGTTTTACGACTGGAGCAATTTTATTAACTTCCCTCTAGGCCTCATCTCTTCATATGTAAATTGTAATAATAATCACACCTACCTCACAATTCTGCTATGAAAATTAACTAGATAAATTGTGATACTCTCTGCCACATTGAGGTTGTTCACATGTGCTAGCCATTGATGTTGTCTCACATGGAATGTGTGCTCAATTCATTCAACAAAGTTCTTGATATTAACAAAAGAGAGCAATTATCGGGTGTTTACTCTGTTTCAAGGCTCTCCCAATACTTTACCTGTTCTCTAATTAATCAGCCTGTCACCCTGATGAGTTGCATACTATTAGGATCCCTGTTGCACAGGTGAGGAATGTGAGGCAGAGGCTGAGGGTGTACAGTTTGCCCAAGATGGCATGGCTAGTAAGTAGCACAGTAAGGATGAGGGTTCAGACTGCCTGGCTCCAAAGTCTGCCTTTGCTAACCACTACCTTACTCCATGTCAGCGGATGGGCACAAGGAGACGAAAGAAAACTGCAGTGTAGGGGATGCATGACTAAGGCACACACAGGCTACTAAACAGAGACAAAGGGGACCCTGAGTGAAAGAGGAAGCTTCCCCAAAGATGCAATGTTTGGTTGAGGCTCGATAAAGGAGGGCTCCTGGGGAGGGGCTCTGGTGGGGCTCCTTTCACAAAAGCACAAAAACATCAGAGGAACAGAGGCAGTTTGGGCTCTATAGCTGGACCGTGGATTATGAAGACCAGCAGAAAAGAAGCGCAGCGGGTGAGGTAGGCCTAGTCCGGATCACAGGAGACCTTAGACACTGTGTAAGCATTTGACTTTTTCTGGAAGGCCACGGGTGCATTAGTGTCTTCGAGAGGCTCATCCAAGCCCTAGTGTGGTAAACAGGTTTTGGGGTGAGGTGGGTAAATTAGGCCCAACCAAGACAGAAGCAATGGGTGTGGACAATAGTGGACAGATAAGAGAGATGTTTAGGGGGTGGAAACTCCTTCACATCTGAGTAGAGATAAGTTAAGAAACAGAATCTCTGTGTAGGTAAAGAGGGAGTTTCCTAACAAACCTAGAGCCCCACAACAGCAAAGCCCCAACGCAAGGGCCCAGCCACCAGTGGGGCCAGGCCACAAGAGGCAGGACAAGGAGAGATGTCCCCAATGGTGGTAACAGAATCCATATAGCTTGTATAAATAAGGCTGTCCCTCAACCAGTAGCCCTGTCCACACATTTCTCAGGCTGGAGCTTCAGGCCTCACAGGTAATAACCAAGAGGCTTTACATTGGCCTATGTAGCTGGAAAGGCATGGGCTGAATTGACTAAATGAGAAATTTCTAATTCTTATTTTAGTGGATAAAGAAAATTGTATAATAAAATTAGGCATCATTCAAAATGATTAACACTAGCAACTTCCCATGAAATAACTTAACCCACTTGAGTTAGGGGATCTGGAGAATTTCCATGTAACTATTATCAACATACTTATAGTTTTCATTGTTACTAATAAGAATCCATTGGGCAAGTTGCATTTGAAAATGCTTTATGCATCAAATATTGAAATAGATGGTATTCTAGGAAATGGCTGTCAGCCTCTCCTCACAGGTGCAGCATCAAGGTTATATGCAAGACTCTGAGATGACCAGCCTCCTACCATAGAAGACAAAGATCTTGCAGGCCATAGGGATTTTAGGGGGAATCTGCAGAGATCAGACTTAGCAAAACAATTTCCTGAGGAAAAGGTGAAAGAATATTTGTGGACCCTGAGAGTAGCTGAGAGTTCAGGCTCCAGGCCAGTTTGCCTAAGCCATCTACTAAATTCTAATAATAATTTGTTAAATGTAACATTCAATTGAAATGCCTGTGCATTGAACTTATAACATTTCTTATATGATAGGTTGATATTTTTGTGTGTGTGAGGAAGACTAGCCCTGAGCTAACATCTGTTGCCAATCCTCCTCCTTTTGCTGAGGAAGATTAGCCCTGGGTTAACATCCATGCCCATCTTCCTCTACGTTATATGGGATGCCCCCACAGCATGGCTTGATGAGTGGTGCGTCAGTCCACGCCCGGGATCCAAACCTGCGAACCCCGGGCTGCCAAAGCAGAGCACACGAACTTAACCACTAAGCCACTGGGCAGGCCCCTGAGAGGTTGATTTTAAAATAGCATTAAGAATCCTTTTGTTTTTTTTATTCCTTTAGGAGTATTTTTTTTCCATTTAGCTTATGTTTAAGCTTTTCAAACAAAGAGGAATTTTCAATGTAATAATCAACAGCATAACTATTTAGAGGAAGTAAGGTAAATGTACAAGAAGTGGCAATGTCATCCTTATAATGAGTAGAATAACAACCATCTCAGAGCACATATTTGTCTTACTTTCTGCTGAGCCTTGAGGAGCATGAATAATGAAAGGTGGAGAGGAGAGAAGTGGTCTGTATCACCAGGCTCTTCCTCTGGGAGGCTGTAAACAGGCATCTGCTTAGAGACTCAGAACACAAAAAGATAAATTCCTGATGGCTGAGCGGTTAAATATTTTAAAAGTAAAGCAATAGATCTCTAAAAAATAGAACTGTATTTTTATTCAACTTCTGTATGGAGGATCTTTGAAGCCAAGATTGAATAGAAGAGATGATAAAGGGGAAAAAAGACAATTTTGACTATCTGATGATAAATATCATAGATAAAATAAAAACTTAAAGGGCCAATAATAATTTGAAAAATATTAATTTATTGATATCTTTATCATATACAAATCTCAAAGTTGATATTTACAGAGTAGTAACATCAGTGATGAGCATAAGATAACATTAAATGAAGAGAGAGGCTTAAACATGTACTTTTTCAGTAAGATATTAACTACATAATTTCATTCTTGGCACATGAGTCATCAGGCAAATTACTGCATAAAAACAAAAGCCTAGATGTTTATATTTTGGGTGGTCTAGAAACTAGATGACTCAATGAAACCAATCACTAAAAATTACTGAAAGGTTTTGGTGAATAAAGCAAAAATTCTTTTTACATTTATCAATGATACTGATTGAAAAAAACCATGAAGAAGAAACAAACAAAAAACCTCAAGTTGGATAAAGAAATGGCAAATCCTCTCCAGAGCAAAGAAAATTTAAAGTAGATGTCAAAGAATTTCAATAGATAAAGTTTCAAGGAATGAGATATCCTGGTTAAAGATTAAAACCATAGTGGGAGAAAAAGGTGCCATGTGTGAAGGCAGAAGAAGCAACATAGCCAACTCAGATCTGCAAAATGTCCAATATTGGAATCATCACTTGAAAACATATCTTGAGGGAAAAAAAATGAAACTATGATTAAAGAACAAGAAAATATAGAAAATAACCAAAACTAACTTTTCAAATTATCAAATTGAAATTCTAGTAGTGGAACAAAGTTAGTCATTAAAATTAGAAAATGCGATATCTGACTTCAACAGCTAATTCAACAAAGATGAAGAAAGAGTCAAATAATTAAAGGATAAGGCCAATGAAATTATGGAGAATGAAGAACAGTAAAAAAGACACAGAAAATTGGAGAGAAAATTTAATAAACATACAAGATTAAAGGTCTTGTATAACTCCCACATAAGATCCATTGGAGTTTCAGGAGAAATGAGAGAGAATCTGTTTGAAAGGACAGCTATAGAAGTGAGTACAGTGTGACATTGGTGTAAAGATAGACAAAATAAAGAGTACAGAAATAGACCCATGCAATTATGGATAACTGATTTTTGACAAAGATGTAAAGGCAATGCAATGGAGAAAGGATGGTATTTTCAAAAAATGGTGGTGGAACAATTGGATAACCATATGCAAAAAAAAAAAGAAAGAAAAAATGTCAGTCCATATCTCCCACCATATACAAAAATCAAATGGATCATAAACCTAAAATTTAAGACATAAAACTAAAACTTTTATCAAGAAAACAATGCAACAAATCTTTGTAAGCATAGGTTAGGTGAAAGTATCTTAAATACTAAAGTGTTATGGGTTTAATTGTGTCCCCTCAAAAAAGATATGTTGAAGTCCTACTCTCCAGCACTTTATTTGGAAATAGGGTCTTCACAGAGGTAATTAAGTTAAAATGAGATCATTAGGGTGGGATCTCTTACAATAAGACTGGTGTCTTTATAAAAAGGAAAAATGTGGGCACAGAGATGGACACGCACAGAGGGGAGACTTTGGGAAGAGACACAGGGAGAATGCCCTATGAAAGTAGAGGATTGGAGTGGTGCAATGACAAGCCAAGGAAGGCCAAAGATTGCCAGAAACCACCAGAAGCCAGGAGAGAGGCATGGAATAGCTTCCCCCTCATTGCTCTCCAAAGGAAGCAATTCTGCTGACAATTCAATTTTAGATTTTGAGTCTCCAAAACTATGAGACAATAAATTTCTGATCCATTGCAGCATGGCTATTGACAGACAAGTGGTGTGGTTCTGCACCTGGGCTGCCGAGGTGGAGCGTGCCTTATGTCAACCACTAGGCCATCAGGGCTGGCTCAGATTTCTGTTATTTTAAGCCTCCCAGTTCATAGTACTTTGCTACAACAGCCCTAGGAAACTAATACAAACACCATATATGATTATGATTTTTTAAATCATGATAAATTGGATGTCATCAAAATTAAGAACTTCTGCTCTTCAAAAGTGTTTGTTAAGAGAATGAAATGATAAGCACAGGCTGGGAGAACAATATTTGAAAATCATATATGTATTAAATGTCTTACATCCAGAATATATAAAGAAGTCTCAAAAGTTAATAATAAGAAAACAAACAGCCCAATAAGAAAATGAACACAAAATTTCAGGAAAAAAAGACGTACAATGGCAAGTAAGCACATGCGAAGACACTCAACATCATTTGTCCCTAGGAACTGCAAATTAAAACTGTAATGAGCTACCACTTCACACCTATTAGAACGGGCAAAGCTAAAAAGACTGATCACACCAAGTGTTGGCAAAGATGTGGAGCAACTGGGACTTCTACACACAGCTGGTGGAAATGTAACATGGCACTTTGGGAAACATCTTTGCAGTTTCCTAAAAAATAACATACACCAATTTATTATTCAGTCATCCCATCCCTAGGTATTTACTCAAGAGACTTAAAAGCATATAAACATACAAAAACTTGTTTCTGAATGTTCATACAACTTTATCTGAAATAGTCAAAAAGTGGAAGCAACCTAAATGTACATCAACAGATCAATGGATAAACAAACCGTTATATATCCATACAATGCTATACTACTCAGCCATAAAAAGGAATGGACTATTTTTACACACAAGGACAGTTTTTAAATAATTATACTGAGTGAATAAAGCTTGATGTAAAAATTATATACTGCATGACTCCATTTATATATAGTTCTAGAAAATGCGCACTAATCTACAATGACAGGATTCAATCCATAGTTGCTTGGGGATGGGCAGGAAGGGATAGGAGGGGTGTCAGAGAGGAATTACCAAAAGAATGAGAAAAGTTTGGGGGAGGTTGATGATGAATGTTTATTAGCTTGATAGTTTTGATAATTTCATGGGCATATACATTTGTGAAATATCAAATTATATACTTCATGTGCAGTGTATTATATGTCAATTATGCAGAAATATAATATACAAAATGTATAATAAAATTGTACACTTTATGTGCAGTTCCTTGTATGTCAATTATACAAAATATAATGTCAATTATACAAAATCATAATTAAGTTGTATTCAACCCCCAAAAATACATGTGTTGAAAAAGTTGCAGAGCAACCAGTATATTTATATACTTATGGAACGTTATGTTATTTAGAAAATAAACTTATATCACCTCACAAAATTGAAAAAAAGCATATCCTCTGATCCCTCTCATTTTATAGATAGATAGATAGATAATATCTATTATCAATTTTATATATATATAATTATTATGATTGATTATATATCAGATATCTATATATTAAATATTTATATATAAGATAAAATATAATTAGATAATATCCATATATTAGATAAACATTAATATTCCTAGAATAAATCTTTCTCTTAGCAAAAAGTATCAATCAACAGTAGAATATATAACCAGATTCCAATATATTTACAAAATGGAATACCATTCAGCAGTGAGTGTGAATGAACTACAACTATACTGTGAACCTCGTGGGGAAATACACATATCACACATTTTATAAGTGTTTGTATCAATATAATATTAAATAAATAAAATTTCCATATAAAATAAAAATATTAAATAATATAAATATTAAATGATAAAAATTACAACAATGATCATAAAAAGATTGGAAGGAAATGAATCTTAATGTTATGGATATTACATTTATTTTTCTCAATCCTTTTCTTCATGCTTATTTTTTTATTTAATGAGTATATACTATGTTCGTAACAAAAGCAGTAACCTACAAATTTCAAAGTGTTAGGTTAATTGTTGCAGTGTGTGACTGTTTTTTGATCAAGCATTACTTTATGATGTAGATTGTTGAATAAAATAGAGAAATGGAGCTAAATGCTTTTCATTCTTAGTGTCAATATATAATGCTCTATTAAAATGGCCAATTGGGTATCAGCTGATTTGCTTCATAGGTCCGCATAGTGCACAGCGTCTCCTAAAATAGTTCCCAAGTAGCAAAATGTAGGCCAGAACACCAAAAGGAATGCATTTGATGAATTGCATATGACATAATGTAAAATTCATAAATGGAAGATTTCTAACTCTAAAAATACTTGAAATACTCAAAGGTAGACAAAATGGATCAAAATATTCCTAAAAAGATGCAAGCACTCAATCGAACAAGTGTAACATAGTGTGTATTCCATAAAATGCATTGCATTGTGCAAATATGGATAAGTGAGTGTCATTTGGAAAGTTTCCATAAATCAAATTAGTTTTACTCAAATCAATTGTAGGCAAACTTGCCTGCTCCCACAGAAGTGCCCATCATGGTGACAATACCAGCGGGCTGAGAGGACCCACTGCCAGCACATAGACACTTGGCAGAAACCAAGCAAATACTTGAGTGCAAAAAGAAAAGGCACCAAGTTTGGCTGCCCTGGTAAGGAAGTTGACAAGGGGAAGAAAGATTCTCAGAAAACAACCACAATCACTGGATGCTCACTTAGTGCTAATGTGTGCTAGGAGCCGTGTCAGACGCAGGGGATAAGAGATCATTAAGAACCCACAGCTGAGAGAGAAACAGAAGTAAACAATGTCACTGTACCATTACAGATTCAATATCCAGGTCTAGTCAAACAGCAGACAGAGCTTCAAAGAGGGATGGTGCATCTGCCTTGGGCACTGGGGGACAGAGACGGCTGGGAGCTGCCCTGAAAAAGGAATATTAGTTCTGGACCTTAAATCTGAGTAAGATTTTTGTCGAATAGACAAAAGGGGGAAAATATGAAGAGGAGTGAGAGGGCATGACTTGTTTGTAAAATCCCAAGTCCTTTTTCAGTACCAGAGATTTAGACACTTCAGGTGGAAAGTGGTAAATGTGAGTTCAAAGCAGGTAGGGGTGGTTTTTGGAGCCAGGAGGATGTGTGCCTGCATGGCTGCGTTAGC
The DNA here is from genome assembly GCA_031878705.1 of Tapirus indicus. Classification (NCBI taxonomy): domain Eukaryota; kingdom Metazoa; phylum Chordata; class Mammalia; order Perissodactyla; family Tapiridae; genus Tapirus; species Tapirus indicus. The sequence goes on from CM062921.1 coordinate 83,667,444, forward strand.
TTCCGTCGGGTGCTGGAGGCTCCAGCAAGGCACTCTTATTCTTACCATTGCTTTATGTGTCTAGGTTTTAAGAGCAGGGATGAAACATGATTGCTGTTTAAAAAAAAAGAGTTGAAGAAAGGAGTAAAAATGGAGGAAGAAAATTATTGTAACAGTCCAAATGAGAGATGCTAAGGGACTGAACAGAAGCTTTGACATTAAGAAAGGATTATAAAAAGATTTAAGAAATATTTTGAAAGATGAATAGTCAGGGCTTGGTTCAAAATTGACTATGGAAGGTGAGAGGGGCAGTAATAGATAAGGACTCAGAGAATTCTAATCTTGACAACCCAGTGGATGGCAGTATCATTAACCCAGATAGGGAACACAGGAAAAAAGCTGGTTTTAGGAAGTAGGTAATGAGCTTAGCTTTGGACATGTTGAGTTGTATGCTCTTCTCATACATCTAGGAATGTCGAAAATGGAAATGTAGGTCTGGAACTTAAAGGTGAATTTTGAGTTACTGAAATAGATTTGAAAATAGACCTGGTAGTAAAAGCTCTTAGAGAGGATGAGAGACTAATAATCAAAACAAGATAACACATATTGGGTGCTCACTGTGTGATGACCCCTTTACAAATATTTGGTCATTTAATTCTTACAACAAGCCTGTAAGTTAAGTACTATAGTTGTTTCCCCTATACACAGGAAACTTATTCACAAAGAGGTTAAAAAATTGTCCAAGAATGAAGGTGGCTAACCCGGAGTTCATACCCAGGTAGTTTGGTGTCACAGCACAGATGCTTAGCCAACACTTTATACTTACCCTCAGCCAGTGACTGACAAGAAGGAAACCTAGGGACCCCAGCATTTGTGGGGCAAGTGGAGGAAGAGAAGCCAGATCAGTGGAAGCCACAGAGGAAAACCCAGGAGAGTGCAATGTTAAGAAGAGCAAAGGATGAGAGTGTTTCAAGGAGGGGCAACCCGCCGTGTTAAACACCATGGAGAAGTCTCAGAGCCCTGTTATGAGGACAGGGCCAGAGAGCAGTTTTCTGATGGGAAGGTGGCTAGATCATGGTGGGCTGTGGAGGGAATGAGAGTGAAGGGGCAAGAGCGGTCAGAGCAGATGAATTTTCTAGACAGGAGAGAAGGAAGGCAACAACCTGGTTGGTAACAGGACAGAGGAGAGACATGGAATTTTCAAAAGCAGAGCTTTTTCTGTCCCAGATGTCTGTCTAGGCTCATATGAAAAAAGCCAAAGTCTGCAAAGAGGATCACAGCCTTACCACCAAGCTTGTCTGAATACACTTTAGGTGAACACAATAGGTCAAAGGGAAAGGACTAGTGCTTGGGGTCACAGTCAGGAATAGGAATTCCAAAACCTTGAAGGAAGCCTGAAGGCTCCTTTTAAGACAGCCCCCACCAGAGTGAAGGTTTTGAGTGTCACAGCAAGGAGGAGGTGTGGACGTCAGCATCTAGAATGAACAGGGGACCCCAGAGACCTGAAGCAATGCTCACCTAAAGTTGCCTAAATGGTGGGGTCTGAGAATCCAGGCTGAGGAATGGACTGAGGTCCATGTGGTTGTGGGATGTACTTGTATCCTCTGAGCTAGAACACACTCCTAAGATGAATAACATGTCCTTCTAAGCCTCATATTATTCCAGGCTTTGGAGTTTTTTGTGTTTCTTTTCCACTCACTGAATTAAAATCTAAAGGATCTGTCTGCACTGGGCCGTGAGAACACTGGAGGTTACGGATCCTCGGGGTCCAGTATGGCAGGGGCAGCAGCCAAGCCAGATGGACATGCAGAGAGACAAACACACAACTCATATTTCTAAATATAAATTACTGGGATAGCAGAGGTTATCAGAGACTGGCAGAACCTTTCCTCTCTTTTCAGTGAACTTGGGTCTTGTGTGTAATTGATGGAGTTTTCCCCCAACCCTCTGGACTTCCTCCTAGAAAATGACAGCCAAAACCTCCATTTGTTACCACAGGGTAAGGAAGACACAGGCCTTTAAGAGTGGGAGGGAAGGAACTCTTTGATCCAGCCTTGGAATCAACCTACTTGGCCCTTACAAACTCATGCAATCACAAATCAACCAGGTGCATGGGACCTTAGGCAACAGAATTCTGTGACCACTTTGTATTTGTCTACCCTAAACCCTTTGTCCTTACCCAACCTAATATTCTTGGTTCTCTAATATCCCTTTTCTCCCTACTAGACTTCCAATATTTTTCCAAGAATACCACTTTGATGCTATCCCCACCCCCTTGCCTAACAGCCATGCTTGTAATTGCCTACCTGGATTAAACTCCACAATCTTCAAACAACATAAATCTAGAATTTGCTTTCTGGGCCTTGAAAGATAACTGAATAAAAAAGATATGCCATTTTCCATTTGACTCCAGGGTCCAACTGGCCAAGCCCACCTCTTACCTGGCTTCCCACCAAGAAGAGGGTGGACCAACAAGAAAATAAGCGGCAGAAGCTTGGGGATGGAGTTTGTATCCCTCTCTGTCAGCTGTCCTAAATTATTCTCTTTTCTGTTCTCCAGAAGAACCACAGGGAAGCCTTCATTGTCACTCATCATCTTTGGTTTACAAAGAACAGAACCATTTTGCATAACACATGGGTCTCCCCTAAATTATAAATATGCCGTGACTGCAGATTTTCCCACTGCCTCTGCCTATACCTTAATATCAGCTTAAAAATTGTCTTCCCAGAGTCAGGAAGATGAAAGGCAAATTAGATGTGGCAAGACCAGAAGTCAGAGCCAGGAAGTGACCAGGTATCCTGGCTGGTTTCCAAGATATGTGAGAACACTCTACCCGACTAGGTTATTCCACGGGTCAGATGGTTCTATTCTGTTTCATTTCATTCTTCAATGGCTTCCAATGAGTCATCTTCTTTCCTGAGAGCTGGCTTCATCTCAGTTTTGTCCCATCATGTGCCCTGTCTCCCAGGCCCCTGCCCAGCCTGAATCCTGAGCCATGCACTTAACCTGTTGGGATGTTAAGACAGGATTGTTATTTGATTTCTGTGGCTTGCTCTCCTGGAAGCCAGCTTTTTAAATGGGTGTTTGGTTGGTGTGTTCGTTTGTTTGAGGTAAAAAATTTCATAATATCAGATCATATCTGGGTTCAAATAGAAAACAAATAAACATTTTTTAATACTCTTTGCCTTCAGTTGTTAGGTCAAAATAAAATAAATCAGGGATGGACTTAGAAAAAAATATGGAGCTTATGGTAATAGCTGGAAAATATAACCTCGGTTCTGATCTCCTTCAGCCAGACAGTTTCCCCCAAAGTTCCTGACATCCACTTCTGCTCAATGCACTGATGCTGGGTGAGCCTCTGGTCATGGGTTTTCTCATTTCACGGGTTGCATATCTCCTATTCTTGTTGACAAGTAAGGCTGTAATTCTGGGGTCCCTGGTTCTTTGATTTTTTCCTGGTTTGGGTCACGAAGAGATCTAGCTCCAAAAATATGGCCAAATGGTAGGTAGACATTCCCAGGATAATCCTTGGGAAACCAGGTGGTAAAGCAGAATAAGGAGCTATTGTGCTCAATCTAAGAGTAGTAAAGACAGTATCCAGACACCGTATCCCCTCCTGCTCATCCTCACTGTTACCAAAAAAACTAACATTACAAGGACCTATGTAGTATCCCAAAAGCTCCTTCTTGGCAGTGACATTGTGCTTTCATGCCTATTGGTTCACTTTATCAATGGGAGAGATCATTCCAGCTAAGGAAATCAAGGGTTACAGAATTTAAAAATGTGTTTTGGAAAGCTTGTCCTCATTAATCCCCATGGAGAGAGTCCCATGCTGCCGTAAAGTCATGTTCCCTCGCTGTTTAAGGGGCTTATTAGATTCGTGAACTTCCTAGGCATTTATTGGCTGTGGACACACTTGAATTTCAAGTTTTAGTTCAATTGTATTGAAGCTAGCACCATATTCCACATGCTATTTTACATAATGTTTCGATTTTAATGTGTGAGCCTCCACTTATCAATCAGATCCCAGTTTTCCCAAAATAGAATTTCTATCTTTTTCTTTATCCTGTGCAGGTCTAGGCACATAGTGGGTATATAAGAATTTCTGGGTGAATTGAAATAAATGGAATAGATTTGACTTCTACAGAATATTTTTTTGCTTTAATAGGAAGACAATGTTTCCTAATGTTCCTACAATTTTTACTTCCCAGGTCCACTGAGGATTCCCCATCCTTAGCCCCTTGAAGTTGAGTGTAATATGAATGATGTGAAGAAATGAATCAGAATCTTTTCCTCTTTCACAGGCCTCTTGCTGTAAAGGTATGTGTCCCTAGGAATTGATTTGTGCTTTGCCTCCTGTCTCATGGTGTGCATGTAGGTCAGGTATTCCGCAAATTATTTGTGGTGGGGAGAGATAATGCTTGTGCTTATCCACTGTGAGTCCTCTGGAGTGGGAAGCAGCACTAGGAGATTCAGTGTCCAGCTCAGTGCTTGACAAATTACAGCATAGATATGCTGTTAAATTCCAGGTACTAGGTAGAAGCCATAGCTCTGTTTCTACCAGTACCAAGATGTTGCATGTCTTTAGAGAGATGATGATAGTTCAGGCTTTTTCTAGGAATGTTAGGAAGAGGCTGATTACCTTTAAAGATTGCTTGAGTTATTCCATTGAAGACGACATAATTTGGTATTTGTTTATATTGTGGTCTTCCTTGGTGATTTGGGTGATTAAGATAATACAATTATTGTATATAGGGTGTAATTATTCTATTTTGTTCAGATTAAATCAATTTTTGAAAAATCTTCCTTCTGTATGAAGGGGATGTCTCTTGAATTAGCCAACATGAAAATAATTGGATGAGGCCACAGAAGATAAGCTAAGCCCAAAGAAATAACATCGAATATCTTATTTAATGATCAAATCATTACGAACAGAACAAAGATGATATACACAAGTAGCTCTGCATTTCACCACTGAAGATCATTCGCTGGACAATCATCATCTCTTCTCAATAGGTGCAGAGGAGAAGTTGTGCTTACATCAGTAAGAAGGCCACAGATGATCTGAGAGGCACACACCAGGAAAAGGTTGGAGTTTTACCAAGAAGAATTGTCTTTGTCTAAGGATGGAACAAGACGTACTCTTGGGACTCAAGGTGGAGCAGGAGGTTGATATTAATCAGTGAAGCCAGTGCTGAAAAGGCTGCAAGTCAAGCCAGGGCCTTTGCACTCATAACCTCTGTGGTATTGTGCATCCATTAATTCCTTTAACACGTGTTTATTGATTGCCCACTCTGGACCAGGCACTGTGCGAATTGATAGAAAAACTATCATGTGCAAAACAGACATGGTTTCTGTCCTAGAAAAACTTTGCAACACAAATAACAGATGTAAATTCCTTATCCATAATATGTGAAACATTCTTGCAAATAAAAAAATCCCAATACCAATTCAATAAGAAAGAAGGTCGAAAATTTTGTTAAAGTTCCACAAAAAGATATACCAATAATGAATAAATTGTAGTAAAGTAGTAAAAAGTAGTAGTACTCTTTATTTATAAATATACACAAAGTAATTAGGAACTGATTGTCACATATCAGATAAAGTATGAAAGAATTATAATGCCTACTGTTGGTAAGTATGATGGGGATCTTTCATTTACTGGTTGAAGAGAATTTAGATAGCTGCAATGTTTCCAGGTTATAACTTTGGAATATCTACCAAAATTAAAAATGTCTCCTCCTATGACCTGATAATTCCAACATTAGGAATCTATTCTAAGAAACAATAGTACAGGTTATAACTCTATATGTATATTATGGCACTGTGTGTATCAACAACAACAGCAACAAAGAATAATAGTCTAAATGTCCATTAATAAGGAGCAAGATAAATGAATCAAAGTATAATCACACAATGGAATACTATATATCTGTTTAAAATAATGAGATCAGTATTAGGGCAAAGTATGTAAATCATAGTCCAAAGTGACCAGCGGAATTCCTTGTTGAAAAGCTTGGTCTTTACCTCTGTATTCTTGATACTTTACGGTACAATCATCTGTTATTTGGCTGCATGCCTCAAGGACATGCTTTGAAAGTCCTAGTAAAGCTTCTCCATGCCTGTTGGTGAACCGTTCTTACCACCTATCCCAATACCAACATTGCCTCCCAGACAAGGAAACAGCAACGTTACCTGCTCCTGGCAAATGTCTTGCACTCTCATGCTCTGGTTATGGCCCCATCCCAATCTATATTATACCAAGAAAGAAAGTGAGGATCAGCTTTGGGGGTCTAGTGATTGGCTATCACAGTAAGCAGAGGCCCAAGATCCAGTACAGCCATTCTTTACCTTGAAGACTGAGATCTTTAAGACACTTTTTTTAACTGACACTTTTTTAGTTTTACCATTTTTATGTTTCTTGCTCAAATTATTGCTGAGGGAGAAGAGGAATGAAGATAGAAATATGTGGGTGATGAGCTAAGGGTTGCTTTCAGCCTATGCTTTGTGGGATCACGAGTATGGTCCAGATCTGAGCATCCCAGAAGGCATGGCAAACTCAAATTCAGTTCTGGCATTAGATTATCTGTGGGCATCTAATATGGTGGGTGAAGCACAGCTGGGAGCGTGGACGTGTTCGTTCAAACAGATGGCACTGCAGTGGCACTGATGAGTCCGATGCAGTCTCTCTGCTGTCATCAATTCAACACACTTAACTCTGGTCAGAGTCCCCTCTGGGGGTACAGGAGTGAGCACAACAAACACAATGTCCGTTGCCACAGAGCCTGCTGTCTTATAAAATGCACAATTCTGCTTTGGAATAGGATACTTGAAAGGGTCAGGGCATATGGGAGCAGAATACACACACACACATGCACACACACTCCCCCTATACACACATACACAAACTCCTTTTCTGATACTCATTTTGAAACATCTTGTATTTTTTCCCTAGAAAATGGGTCTCTGTAACCATGGAAATGGCTGTTGTTTTCAGTCCAAGGGGATATAAGATTGTGTGTTTAAGGAGATACTAAATAAGCTTTGATCGCTATTTGCATGGAACTTCAATTTGAACTCTTCACTACTCTCAGTGCTCCCACAGGGGACTAAAGTGACAACAGGAATCACCAGCTGCAGACTTTACCACTCACATTATGAAGTCCAGTTGAAAGCCGACTTCACCCCTGCCGTACTGTTGTAGTCAATAGCTGGAGTGGAAGTAACCCGTCCTCTCACCTCCACCCCTGAAAGGACCACACACAGCACAGGTGGGAGAAAGCAGCAGCCATTTCGAGTGGCAGCCCTTATCCCACTAAAGCCAACCCACACACAGAACTTGGGGAGCCTCCCAGGGCTGCAGCTCTGATTCCTCAGGAGCTTCTGATTCCCCTTCCTGAGTACTCCCTGGGGGTCAGGTGCTGGGCCCAGAAAGATTGCTGCAGGGCCTGAAAAATGATTGCTTGGGATGGGCTGACTGGACAGGGGTTTGACCACTTGACCTGAAGTTAACCTTGTGTTTTTACCTCTCTTGCACTGTATACTTTCTGATACGTCTAATAAATCTCCTCTTGTTTAAGTGATGGGCAGTTGGGATTGTTATTTTTGCTTTTGGCAAATCCTCAAAGGTGAAAATCAACCCACACATCCCTGAAGGGAGGAGAAATAAGTCAAAAGAGAAGCAAAGTCTAATTCCTTAGCAGTGGGCAGGGCATCGGAGGAGGGTCCATGCTTTTGACTAGGGACCCCTGGCTTGAGAGGAGAGTGGCTGACACATGCAAATTCAAGCAGAACAAACAGGCATGTGTAATGGATAACTGGGCATCATTTTCCTGCTTCACTTTCCTTTTGAGAAGATTTCTATGTTTTCCTGGCCAGCTTTCCGGCCTTTGCTTTATTGATCTTGGTAATGGTAGAGAAGAAAATTGAAAGATCACCAGAAAGACTAAGTTAATCTACATTAGAAAGGGCAGAAATCTACGCATGACAGGAAAGCAAATAAGTAAAATAGACAGTAGACCCAAAGAGACAGGAGGAGAAGGGGAGAAAGTAAGGAGCCAGCCTGGGTCATATTTCCAAGGGTTATGGGAGTCTGGAGATAGGAGAGGAGAGATGGAGAGGCATCTTCAGCACCATATAAATGAAAGGGTAGGAGAGAGACCAAGGAAAGGAATTCCAGAATTTTGGATTTGAGTTAGCAAATAATTCCCATTTAGTGCTTCTTAAAGAGCCCTCAACAAAGAATGCAGTTGCTTCTCAATGCTCTTTGGATGTAACACCAGTTTTACTTCTGAATGTAACTCCTTGTATTTGGACCAGTTTTATGTAGATTACATGTAATGAAACAAATGTTGTTCAGTGGATTAGCAAGTGCCTGAGACCAGCAGTCCAAAAGGGCCTCCGGACTCCAAAGGCTGGAGTCTGAGCCAGCTAATAGCTTGCAATTCTGGGACAACATCAGCTTGGGTGTGCTCAGTCTGAAAGTTGAGAGTCCTCAGTGACTGTAGCTGAGAAGGTTCAGAAAGGCAGGACCTTGTGCCAATTTTCCCCCTAGAAATCCTCTCTGCACAGCAGCTTTTCTCTGCCACCTTTGGCTAAATGCAGTGGCCATGCTCAGTTCCCTCTGACTGTGTTGGGCACTGTTGGCCATTTCCTCTTCTTTGGAACATACCCTCTGTCTGGCTTCCATAACATCGCTCTCTCGGTTTCACTCCTGCCTTGCTGGGCACTCCTTCCCAGCTTCCATCACTAGTTTCCCCTCCTCTGAGGTTCTGATTTCAGGCCATTTCTCTGCCCATACCACCCCGAGTCATTTCGTCTGGCCTCATGGCTTTAAATATCAAACAAATTATGACCCCAAAATTTAAATCCTTGATATCCAAGACCACATCGACAACTGCCTACATGACATCTCTACTCGAATGTCTAACAGGAGCCTCAAAAGTCACAGGGCCAAAGCCGACCTCCTGGCTCCCACTCCCCTCCACCCCTAAATATCTCCCCTTGCAGCTCACTCTCTCAATAAATGCAGTTAATCTGTTCTAGTGGCTCAAGAAAAAATACTTGTCATCTTCAAATTCTGTTTTTCTCATACTCCCTCAATCCAATCTGCCAACAAATCCATTGTCTTCTTTCAAAATATGCTCAGAAACTCAGAATCTGACCATTTCTCACACCCTCTCACCACTACCACTGTCCCAGTCCAAACCACCACCAACTCTAGGCTGAATTACCACAAAAGCCCCCACCTTGTCCTCCTGCTTCTGCCTCTGCCAGACTGCAGCCGAAGCAACTGGATGTCAGTAGCACTGGTAGGATCATGCCATGCTTCCACCTAAACTAGCTGACAGCTTCCCAGCTCTAAATAAAACATCACATATGCACATACACATATTCTGGAACTTTCTTTCCCTCTGTTGTATTATTTTCCATAGCACTAATCATAAATATACTACATACTTACATGGCACCTTGTTTTCTGTCTCCCCCCTAGAATATAAGCTCTATAAAAGTGGGAATTTGTCTTGATTTGGCTTATCCTTTATGCCTAGAAGTATCTGACATATAGTAGGTATTCAATTAATATTAGTTAAATAAATAAACAGCCTATTTTTCTGAGCTTTATGCTTCCTTTTCTCAAGGCATGATATACCCTGCAAGGAATAAAGCTGTGAAATAGTGCCTCATCCCTCCCAGTAGTCACCATTCCTACACAGGAGGATTGTATTGCCCTTTCCCAGTGATTCCAACTTGGCCTGGCCACTTGCTTTAGCTAACAAAATATGAGTTCAAGTAACTGATACCACTGGCAAGCTAAAGCTTTAGGAGCCATAGTGTGGTTTTCCACTACTCTCTCACCAGATGGGGGCTGATACTTCATCTTTGGTCCTGGAATAAAGAAGACATGGGACATAGTCACATTCCATCCATCAAAGACATGGGATATGAGTGAGACATAAACTTTTGTGTTGTAAGCCCCTGACATGTGGGGTCCGTGTGTTATCAGCCTAAGGTAGCCCAGACTGGCTGATAAAGGTAAGGGACGGGGGATGTTCGCTGGCTCATGGATGTCTCTGTGATGTGTTCCTGCCTTGGTGAGTGTGTGCTCTCTTGAATGAGTGTGCTCTTCGTGGTCAGAAATTCTTCAGGGATGATCCTCCATCTCTTCAGTCTGAAGGGGCTGGTAGAGGGGCCACTCAAGGATCTTAGCAATCCTATACAGGTATAATGTGGCCACTTTACCTTTCCATAATGTGAATTAGGGCCAATAATGCAGACACACAATCAAATGCATTGGCTATAATTTCCAAACCTGCTGCTAGCCCTGGCTCATTCTGAGAAAGACAGGAAAGGAAAGAGCCAGCTGAAAAGCTCTGTGCCTGGACCCGGGGGCTCTGTCAGGGATTTGGAGTAGAATGGGAAATGCTTCCAGCAACCTCTGAGCTGCTCAAGAGAAGAGTGATAACTGGAGTTTGTGTCAGGTGGCGACGCCAGCCACGGGTCTCATCTGTGTCTGCTATTTCACGACTAAAGGATATATTCACCAAACACTGAACTGAGCACAGCTTCTCTTGGGCAGCATTCCAAAGCCTGGGCCCTGGCGGTGCGTGCGTGTGTGTGTGTGGGTTCATGGGTCCCTCTTTCCTCGGCCTCCTTACAAAGGGAACTTTTAGGATTTAGACTTTAGATTTCCACAGCTCCAATTACAGCCGTTGGGATTTCAGGTACCTGTGTCCTAGGAGGAGGTCCACCCATCCCCCGCTCCCAGCTTCTTTTGGACTGACTACAGAGGACTGAGCAGCAGGGTGGGGCTGGACTGCTGCAGCCCAAGCTCTCTCTCGGCCATTCCCTGAGGTCTGGCTGGCCTCAGACAGATGCTGGGGCAAAGCTTTGCATTCTATCCTCAATACAACAATGCTTCTCCTTTTCCAACATAGGAATTTTCCATCAAGTGAAACAAAGTGCATTTTGTGAACTAATGAGACAAGGAGAAAGGACTTGAGCTTCCTGTGGAGTCTCTGAGAAGGGCTGAGCTGCCCATGAAATATTTAGAGGCATTTTCCCAAAGTAGTGGGCTGTAGTGAATTGGTAAAATCAAGAGCTGTTTTCTGGAGCCCATGGAGAATGAAAACTGCAGCTGGGGCCCGGGTGTGATTTCTAAACTTTGCTGTCTGTGCCGCTGTCCCTGTATGGAGCCTTGTCCTCCGCAGGCTGTGAAAGCTCCTGTCTTTAAAGCTGGGTCATCTGTCAGTTGCAATTACAGCCCTGGCTGATGGACATGGGGGATTTTATCAGATAGGCCAAGAATACTGACTACATGCTAGATTGTGTTCATCATACATGGCTGTTTATAAATTCTGAAGCAAAGGTTCTGTGGATGCTCAGAGCTTGCAAGATGGGTTTGTCCCTGAAGCCCCAACCATGAACCACCATAGTCACATAAAGCTATCTCCAGGGATGAGAATCTGTCACATTATTCCAGTTTCTAAGGAGCTTATAGCCAGGGCATCTATTCACAAGTTCATTTTTTGTACATAAAATTCAGTTTGTTGCTATTCTTACCAGCAGACCTAGAGTCCCACAGAGAATTAGATTGGATTAAAGTAAACAGGAGAACGACCATATATAACCATTATCTTTGCAAAGCTCCAGTGTACAAATGATAACCCCTAGGACAGGCCCAGCACTGCAGATGTGTTAGGTTCCATTTACACACCGGTTTCAACAAAATTACACAACAATTTTTAAAAACAGGATATGTCATTTAAATTCTGGATACATGGCTTTTCTTAAACCTTGAAAGATCTGGTAACACTGGCCCCAGATTTTAACATGGTAACAATTTCCCAGAACTGAATAGTTAATTGCTGTACTTCATACTAATATGTGTTCTCCAGTTGACCAAAGTCCTCACCACTCCCTATTGTCTTATTCTCATCCCATCTTTTGTGGTCATTTGAGTCTGTGATCGTAAAAACTGTTTTTTAGTGACACAATCGCTAGCCAAAGATACTCAGAAATATGCTCTCTTTAATATTTCAGCTTCTTCCCATCGGATGGGATGAGAAGCATGTTGGGGCCTGGTCAGGATGCAGTCTCCATTCTGCTCCTCTGTGCTGTGCCATCATTGCCCCCTGGTAGGCACTGCAGATCAGATTCTCTTTTTATTACCCTAGTAAAGACTTGGATTTTTAGGGGTCTCTTTCCTGTGGCTCTCATGATTACAGAGGGATTCTCTGGACTTCAGTCTCATCCACTTGCTTTGTGAACAGTGGCCAGTCCCAGATGGGGCATTTTGAGGAGGAAATGCAGCAATCTGGTTGATTGTTTCACTGGTGTCCCATGTAACATCATATCCTGCATGTGAATGACTTGCTGCCTCCTCTTGAGATGGAAGGCCGCTGCTGGAGAATTGGGGTTCCACAGTGACATGGTAGTGCCATACTGTTTCCCATTCCAGGCTTTACTGTAAAATATAGAGCAGTGGGATCTACTGCACCTTATGGCAAAAAAGCACCAGCTAGAAAGAGCCCATCAGTATTTGCATCTCACTGACACAGCCAGGATTGTGACTTTTTTCCCCACTTCTATAGGAAAATGAAGGCTGTCATCAATCTCTTGCCTTCCGAGACATTTTGACCTGTCACTTTGAAATGCGTGAGGTAAGCAAAAGCAAGCATTGGATTTTCTCTCAAGATAAGAGTGGGGAACCTCAGTGCTGTCCTATTGTCAGAAGTCACTGGGTCCCACAGCCCTGAAGGTTCCAGCCCAGACTAACTTCTCACCTTTGCAACAGATTGAGGACATGTCCACAGAAAATGAATCCTCAGCAAAGCACAGAACAGCTAAGCCCTGGATCTAGAGCACTCTCTAACCCTGCCCACAACTTGATCACTCACACAGACCCTAATTGGCCCCTAACCCCAAACCTAACTGAACTTTAACCTTGAATAAGCCCTAATCCCCACTTCACGTGGGTCCCTCTCACCCAGGTCCCTCTTATCCAGATTGATCTTGGACTACATAAGTACATATGCTAAGGAGACATTTCTCTGAGTCTCACAGTGCTGACCTCCCTGGAGCAAGGTGGCTTGAGGAATGGTATCCCATTGTTGCCAGTGGCTCATGAGTGGTGAATGTTCTCAACAACAGACCTCCTACGGATCCTGGGATTTTATGTAGATGTTAGGTGCCAGGTGACTCTCTGAGCCAATGGTAAACTCTGTTCCCAGGAGCCAACTTTAGCCTAATAACTCCTCTCAAAACATCCGTTTTTGAAACTGATTAAAAAATTTAATGGAAAAAAATTATCCAAATAAAGAGTATTTTGTGTCACTTAACAATGGGGATACGATGTTCTGAGAAATGTGTTATTAGGCCATTTCATCATTGTGCAAACATCGTAGAGTGTACATACACAAACCTAGGCTATATGGGACTAACCTTATGGGCTCACTGTCATATATGCTGTCCATGGTTGACTGAAACATTGTTATAGGAATCGTGACTCTATCTATATGAAGAATCAATGCATCATCTTTATTACCCCCATTTCTTTGGGACAGGGAACACACTACCAAAGAAGGAAGAGGAGGGGAGGAAAGAAGGGAAGAGGAGGAGAAATAGGAGAAGGGGAGGGAAAGCAGGAGAGAGAAGGAGAGAGGAAGAAGGGAGGAGAGGGGGAGGGGGAGAAGAGGAAGAGGGAAGGGGAGAGGAGAGAAGAGGGGGAGATGGGGAAGAGAAGGAGAAGAATTAGAATTATTATCTCCTAAGGGAGATTATTTCCGAAAGACAAAGATAGAGAACAACTTCCAACTACTGCCAGCCCCCACCCAACTGCCAGCAAGACTGACCTCACCACCTGCAGGCTCAGTGTGGACCCAATCTTGAGGCAAGCTGACCCTGGCCTAGAAGTACACGGAGAGCTTCTTCCCCACCAGCCAGTGGGGTAGAAAGTAGTCTTTAGCCTCTACATCCATGAGTGTTGGATGGATGCCATCCAACAAGGAGCCAAATGTCTGCTTGGACTGATGCTGTTGCTGCCTCGAAACCAAAACCATGACAGGAGGGATTCATCTACCAGAATGTTCCTCTGCTCTGCTTCTGTGTTCATTGCGGCACTCACTGGGCTGAAAGTCTTGACCCGAACAGTCATCTAGCCAGGGGCAGCCGTGGCCTTACCAGCCACTGCCACCCAGGAGTGGGTTTCACATCTGATACCAAATGCATCAATGGAGACAGCTCCTGATGGACTCAGCAGTCCACCCAGCACTGGGGTCTTCTGCATTGAACACGTGACCACCCCCATAGCCCATACTTCTCACATGTTAACTCCAATTTCACTGAACTTGAGATAAGATTTGGATGTTCCCTTCTCTCCAGCTCCTGGTCTGTTTCTTTGTTTCAGTCTCCACCACTCTGAGCTCAGCTCACTACCTTCTCTTTTGGGGAGACTCCATCATGCCAGCCGGTTGGGCTAGTTCTGGATACAGTTAGGACCATGAATCAGAACTTGAGTTGATTGGTCCTCAAGAATTCCTTTTCCTATTACCTTGCTCATCAGGAATTCAGAAGAATGTAGAAGAAACAAGAGGAAATCGGTGATATTCCACTATTGGCTCTCTGGGAAAGAGCCCAGCACATTTCGTCAGTATTTAAGCCTTCAGAAAAGTGCTGAGGATCAAACACCCATCTTATCCACAAAGGACTATTTAAACGTAAATCAGATCATGTCACTCTTTTCTCAAGGAGCCTCCAACAGCCAACTGCTGCACTGAGAATAAAGTCACAACTTTGCACATGGCGCACAAGCACTGCATGCCTGGTTCTGATTTATCTCCCCCAGCTCACCCTTGCCGCATTCCTCTTGTGCTCCATGATCCAGCATAATCACCTTGTTTTAGTTCTTGAAAGACAATAGTGCACACTTTCCTTCTTCTGGCCTCTCATCCCCGTAGCCCTCGTATCTCTGCCTGGAGCACTGCTCTCGTGGTTCCTTATATCACTCAGGTCTCAGCCTCACAGCAAGATGCTTTCTGCTGACCCTTCTGGAGTAGGTCATTGCACATTAACCCCCATCATAGCACTCGATGAGTTTCTTTCACAGTACTTACCAGAATTGGTAATTTCAGAGTAATTTTTTTCAGTTGTATACTATACACTTTCCCAACTAGACTATCCAGGAAGATCACACCTTCTTTGTCTATCAATACATCCTCATTGCTTGGCACATAGTAGAAGCTCAATACACATTTTTGGATATATGACCCAATTAGTGAAGGAATAAAATAATTGGTAGTACTAAATCAAATTTCATTGTCTGAAATTTAATTTTGTAGTTACCATAAATCTATATACGAATGGACATGCAGAGAATCCTGGAATGCTCTTTCTTTGCTCTGCCACTTCAGGCCTGAAATTATTTTATCCACTGAGCTTTGGGTTAGTCCCATTTGTCATGTGCTGTCACTTGCTTCATCTATACTGGAGTAATATCTGTAAAAGGGCCCGAGGCCCTTCTCTTTTGTCTCTCAACAGGAGTCTTAGAAGTGTCGCTATAGCCCCATCTCATT
The DNA here is from genome assembly GCA_031878705.1 of Tapirus indicus. Lineage (NCBI taxonomy): Eukaryota > Metazoa > Chordata > Mammalia > Perissodactyla > Tapiridae > Tapirus > Tapirus indicus. Next base: position 83,682,995 of record CM062921.1, read on the forward strand.
CAGACTGTCTTAAGGCTGCCCACCTCTGACCACGTGGATTGACTGCCCAGCTTTGGATCTCAGCACGATTACCAGGGGGAAATGTCTACAGCTTCTGTTCTGCCACAGGCTTTGTTTTTTTTATGTTGAGATTTCTTCTTTGAGCTGAAGAAAATCAAAATAGCACTTTAGAGAAGACCAAGAAGAAGAAAGATATTTATGGCAATAATTTCCTCTGAACTTCATTGGGATCTTAAAAGCATTAAAGAAGAGTATGGAGGCAGATCTTTGGCATTTGACAGACCTTTTTAAAATTATGACTTATAGTACACTAACTATAAGAATCTTACTCAGAATTTATCCTTTAAAGATGAGCATATACTCATCTGTCAAGGGAGAATAATACTATTAACATTTCAGGATTGTTTTGAAGATAAAAAGAGGTAGTAGGATGCCCCAAACAGTATCTCACTCAAACAGATGTTATTTCACTCCTTTTATGGTCTTTAAAGCTCACTTTTCATCTCGTTGTAGAAGGAGTAAAGGTCACCTCAGGAAATTTCTATTCTGGTCTGTGCAGTGACCCAGTGGAGGGTCTCTAAATCATTACCCAAAACAACCCCTCCCATGTGAAGAAACTGAGAGTATTCAAAGAGTGTTGAAATACTACTTAGTAGGGCAGCCTCTGAAAATAAAACACAAATGAAACCACATCACCATGGTTGGGCAGCTTTGTCACAAGCCATATCTTCCCTCCTTCTACTCACAGTCATATGTCACCAGTCACTTGATGAAGGATCTACCCAGTTCTCTTTATTAATTTCCAGAGTACTCAGGGAGACATAATCTTTGCTCTAGTTTGTACGTATCAACCTTAATCAATGTTTCTATTAATCTGCTGGTGATTTTTTTAAAAAGTGCTTTTTCTACTTTGTCTCAATACCTGACTTAAAGCCCTCTTGGTCAGATCCTCAAGGGTGATTGGAAGTGAAAGGCAAAAGGATTTCTTTGAATTGGTGTTCAGGTCCTTTCTGAAAGATAAAACACCTACATGGAAGCCTCATCCATCCTCCTGGCTGCACGTTCAGCTTCTGCTTTACCTCTGCGTGTTTTTCTTGGAGTCTCAGCTCCCTTCTTCAATTATACATTATCAGCAGCTTTTCTGGCACCTCTTGGCCTAAAGATTCCAATCTTGTGTCACATTTGAGGCAGATTACGTTTCCCAAAGCTGATTTCAATACTTTCATCCCACATCCTCTTCCCCAGCCTTGCCCCTCCACCATGAAAAGGTAGAGTCTAATTTCCCTTCTCTTGAATCTGGGCAGGAACGTGGCTCACATGGAAACAATAGAATGTGGCAGAAGTGATATTGTGTGACTTCTAATGCTAAGTCATAAAAGGTGATGCAGCCTTCATCTCCTAAGCTAGGACACTCAGTTTTGGAGCCCTGAGTCTTTGTGTAGAATGTCCAACTACCCTGAGACCAACGAAACAGAAAGGTCGCATGTAGGTACTCCAGTTCAACAGTCTAGATGACTCCCCGATGAAAACCAATAATAACTACCAGTCTTGTGAGTGAGCTATTTTGCACATCACACACATCAAGCTTTCACAGTCCTGTAGCACAAGCCAACATTTGACTGCACTTACATGAAAGAACCCAAGTAGTAAGAGCCCTTTCCAAATATCTGACCCACAAAATTGTGAGCAAAATAAAGAAATGGTTTTAAGTTACTAAGTTTTAGGGTAATTTGTCATGCAAAGTAGCTATAATAATCCCAGATGGGCCATAGTAAGCAGATTTTCCTAGCACATCTCTTTACCTGGATTATCTCTATTTTTTTTTTTTTTTTTTTTTTTTTTGTCCTATGCTCCAGGAAGAATTAGACTTAAATAGAATTCTCATTTGAAACTTCCGTCTTGTATGCCTGGAATTAAACTTTCATATTTGAGCTGCCATTGGAGATAATGAAGCATGCATGGCCATGGCAAAGTTTCATTTGTTGGAATGTAGATTAGACAAGGTAATCAGTAACATTACTATCCATTTTTGATAGTAAATCATTTTTCCTTTCTTGGGAAGACTATTTGGCTTCCTCACTTCAGAAGGCTTTGGGCCATAGTCCTTGAAGTTTGAGTAAGTGGTTTGAAGACCCAAATATCTCTAGGCTTTGCTGAGTCTCAGCAACAAGTGATTTCCAGGAGTTTATTTAGCTATGTGGAATGTTGGCAAATAGAGGCTTCTGGGAAGAAAAAGGAAGATATCCAGCTTTGGGTTCTTTTTGTCTGTGAGCCAGGAGAGAAGGATCCCATGAGACTTTCTCAAATCTAAGTGCAGACTACTGTCTGACATCTGGGAAACATTAAAAAGTCAGAGAAATGGAGAATAAAAGATTCCACACACTTAATGTGCATCTGAGTACTGCAATCACCATATCATCTTAACCCTAAGGAACAAAGCCGAGAGACTAGGACTCTGAGGTAGAAAATAAGAATTGTGACCTGTTGTTCCTATTAAAATCAAGCACTTAAAGAAGTCAGTGAGAATATGGCCTAGAGCATACATGGATTGCAATAGCACTCAAATTACATTTCTAATTAGCCCACAAAAAAAAGAATATTTCTGTAAAAATAAAGAGAGATAGGCCAGTGTAAGTGGATTTATGTTTTAAATTCAAAGCACTTGAAAAATGTTTCTGGTAGGAAAGTTTAGTACCACTGAGAGTTCTTAATTGTGGAGAACTGGGGCAATATCACTCAGGAAAGCAACTATAAATCATGGATTTAATACATGCCGTGAATATCTTTCCCTTAAATCCTATTGAAAGATGTACAAGATCTTCTGAAGCAAAAATCCTAAATCTTCCTGAATCTGCAAGGATGATTAACAAAATATCTGGCCTGACTCATATTTAAATATGATTCTCTAAAACTATTCATGTTGCTTGCAAGTGGTTTTAAGATGGCATTTTCATCTGGGAAGTTCTTAAATCACAATCGCATTAAGGACACTCTACTATCAGCTAAACAGCTGGAACTCTATTTAAAAGTATAAAAATTTGATGAAATCTATACATTAACCGTAAGAATATTTTGGAAGATATAAAACAAGAATTGAAAATAGGCAGTGACAAGCCACTTTTGACTAAAAAATATTTTTGAGATGTTAATCATTTTTTCTTTCCTCCAGATAATTTCCTTCTTCCTTCCCTAATCATTCAAGCACATAGACTGTGTGTTCGTTGCCTTGGGAAAAAATGTGATGACATAATAAAGTGGGATTGAGTTAGGGCCAAAGTCTTGGCTTTGGGTTGCAGTAGCACTAGTCCTTAGTGGAGTGGTGTTTGTGCATAAGCATCACATATGGAAGAAATATAATTAGAGATACTGGTCTCCTACAAAAAGGCTCATGGACCAGAGGGTGGTTAGGAGTTGGGAGGGATGGAAGGGATACGATGAGAGCAGAGGTGTTAGTGGATCTCAGAAGGAGAAACAGTAACTGAAAGGGCCCAGTTCCACTCCCTTGGAGCAGCTCCCTATTCCATTATTCTCTATTTTACCAAGGAAGTCCATTGTTCTCCTTAGCTTTTGGCTCTGATTTGAAAAGTCTTCCTTTTCATACATAATAGCTTCTCTTTGCAGTAGAATAGATTTTTAGCCCTCTTGCTACCTGTAGAAAGTTGAGGGCCCAGAGATCTTTTTGGAATTTGAACAATCACAATGACTTTTAGTTCGAACTGTCAGTGCTTTATGCATTATTACTATTTTAAAGACTCTAGATTTCCTATGTATCTGAGTCAAATCCACTACATTCAATAAAACCACACCCACAATTTTTTTTGAGACAGGCATCTCTCTTCTTTGATATGTCAGAGTACTATACAAGAACACTGTAACAAATCTTGGAAGCTCTTTGGTATAGCTGAGAGGATCACTAGGTACCACTTATCTATCTAATATCTTAACACAGGGTCTTATCATTTATTTAATCTTTACACTGAGGTCTTTCCTCATCTTGACAAAATTTTACTGCCTAAATAAACCAACAGTCAGAAACAGTTTTATTTTCAACCCCAGCAAGAGCTCTCCATTTCCTCTAAATTCTTGCAAACAGGACAGCTGGCTTCTTATCTCTTCCCATAACTTGTGCAGCTAAAATAAGCTAATTGATACCTTTTACCCTCTGCTCTACCAAGAGCATGTACCTAAAATTTCATTAAGCATATTTTCTATCTTCTTATTACCAAAAACAATAGTTTTGCCTATTTTTATGCTGCTACTTAACACATATCACCTTACTTCATCTTGTTATAGCCATCCCTCATTATTTTTTCCAAACTCTGCTAGTGGTTTTTTCACAGCTTTTCTGGCCTTCTCTACTTGGTTTCATGTGATTTCATTTAACTTCTACCTATCACCCAGTCCCAAAAGGAATGCTAAATGTTTTATGTTTATTTTATGGTATCCATGCATTTCTAGGTACTGATTTCTGTAAAAGTTAGCTTTTGTTGCATAATAAACCACTCTGAAACTTAATGGTTTAAAACAACAAATAAGCATTTTTTCCCCACAATTCTCTTAGTTAGATAGTTGGAACCGCATGGACAATAATAGTCTCACTCAAATATCTGGTGGATGGCTCAATGTCATCTAGGGTGATAATTGTCATGTCTCTCATCATTCAGCAAAATATTCCAGGCTTAATCACACAGTGAATGGTGGTGGTTACAAAAGAGAGGAAGTTCCAATGCACATGCGCTTTATAAATCTCTGTTTGCATCATGTTTCCTAATGTTCCATTAGCCAAAGAAACTCATATGGCCAAGCCAGAATTGAAGGATGTGGAAATAGATTTAATCTCTGGGTGAGAAGAGCTTCAAAGTCATGCAAAAAAAATCATGAATGCAGAGATAAGAAAATTTGTGGCCATTTTTGCCATCTACCACAAAAGCATTATTATAAACCAATAGCAATTAAAATAATAGCTTATTTTATAAATAACAAAACCTAAATCAGTAAAGAAGAACACAGGATCCAGAACTAGATCCAATTTTTAAAAATAGATCAACTTACTGCTTATAAGCAATGGGGAATTAGCTGGATTTGGATCAGTTCTCCCATTCAGAACAGCTAGAAAATCTTCACAAAATATTTAAGAATCTGCTTAATGGAATGAGACAATTACCAAGACAGTTATGTTTTGTTAGTTCAATAATTCAGAGAATAGAGAAGGACATAGAGGAAAGAAAAACACATCACCTGGATCCTCACATTATCTTTCCAAGTTTTATATATAATAACTGAACTGATTCTACATCAAAAATAACTTGACACCCCCCAAAAATGTAACCAAAAACCAAGAGAATAAATAGACATGCAGGGTATTCTAATATGAGCATTATTAGGCAGTGTTTTACAATTATTGTGATTAACATAGTCTAGAAATGAAAGGACAAGATAGAGAATATTGACAGATAACTGATCATGTAAAAAAAATCAAATAAAAATCACAAGTAAAATATACAAACTACAATTATGAACACAGCAAATAAGATTAGCATCAGATTAGACATCGTTAAAGATGCAATTGGGAAAAAGAAGGTAGGTCAAAAGAAAATATAACAATTAGTGCTTTAATATTCAAAAGGATGGAAAATAAAGAGAATAAGAAACATATGGTAAAAGTGAAAAAGTTAACATATGTGTAATTGTAATCCTAGAAAGATGAGAGAAAATGAGGCAGAAGCCTTACATGAAGTGTTGATTGCTGAGAACTTTCTAAAATATATGAAATTCATCAAGAAATAAATTTAAAAAGTGTTAAAAATCTAACTAGAATAAGCATAAACAAAACCACATGAGGATGCATGATAGTAAAGCTGCTGAAAACAAAGGAAAATAGAATAATTAAAAACAGCCAGATTAAAAAGACACTACTTTCAAGTGAATGAAATAAGATTGACTGCTGACTTCAAATACACAGTAATACTCTTCTAAACATCAGAAAGGCAAAAGAAGAAATCAGAGGGGAAATTTTTAAAAAATATTTTAAACTGAATGATAAAAATAGGCATATTAAGATTCATGATTTTAAAAAGCCATGGTTATAGGACAATGTTTAGCCATAAATACATGTAATAAATGCTTTTAATGTATTTTAATACATATATGGATGAACATATGTATTTTAATGTGGTTATGTATTTTATATATACATATATATATATATATATATATTTTTTTTTTTTTTTGGTGAGGAAGATTAGCCCTGAGCTAACATCCACTGCCAATCCTCCCCTTTTTGCTAAGGAAGATTGGCCCTGGGCTAACATCTGTGCCCATCTTCCTCTAGTTTGTACATAGGATGCCTGCCGCAGCATGGCTTGATAAGTGGTGTGTAGGTCTGTGCCCGGGATCTGAACCTGTGAATCCCAGGTAGCTGAAGTGGAGCATGCGAACTTAACCACTACGCCACTGGGCAGGCCCCTGTATTTTATATTTTTACGATATGCATTTCAATGAATGATACCAACATTTTCAAAATATGTATTAAAAATGAATCTTGACCCCTATTTCACATCTTTTACGGTAATCAATTACAGATAGATTGTAGATCAAAATATAAAAGGAACAAATCTGTAAAATTTAAGAGAAATAAATCTGTAAGATAGAATATTTTCATAACTTTGGAGTGGTAAATATTTCTTAAACAGGATACAGAAAGCATAAACAACTGAGGAAATTATTGATGATTTGGGTGACATAAATGTTAAGAATCTATTCATCCAAAGATATCATTACAGTGTCAAGAGGCAATCCAGAGAGTGAGGAAAGGTAGCAGCTAATAAAGCTTAACTACACTTTCATGAGCCTTTCCAAGGCTTTGGGAAAAGCCCTCACAAAGTGTTTGCATGAAAAAATGCTTTTGTAATGTTCATAAGACCAAGTTGCTTTTTTAAAATTGCAGTTGGTTAGAGATCATCTTGATCTCAGTTCACTTGCTCTTAGGTCAGGTGGCATTGGAGATGTCCTATATGTCTTTGAGATTCCCCTTAAAAAACATTGAATTAGAGATAAATTTAATTTGAGTCCAGTCAGAAATATATATGTTGCTCACAGTCCCTTTACAAAATGCTTATCACTGACCACCATGTGTTGGAATGATGTCCAGGACTACTCCTATTACCTGCCATGATGGATTCACCCAGACATGAAACAAAGGAGGATGGCTGAGGACATATCATGACTTCTTCCCCTTATGTGTCTGTAACCTCCCACTCTGACAGTGGAAAACCTGGTTCCCAACATCTGCCATTCACTTACCTAATTGTTCTATTCCAGTACACATGTGGAACACTTCCATATTAGTTAAGCTATAGTTCTGTGGGGAAAAAAATTTTTATCAACTAGAGTACAGCACTTACATACTCCTTTTACTGCACTCTTTTTACCTTTAGTCTTACAGGTTATACTTATTTCCAAAATTACTTATGTCAGGAACTCCCTCCCCCCCGTCCCTACAGTGAGGTTGTTACATACATTTGTAATACAGTTAGATTCTTTTGTCAGTCTGAGTTCCACTCTGGGATCCCATGAACTTCTAAATAATTTTTTAAGTGTGCATACATTAAAATTCTTTCTTTTTTCTGTAAAGACCTGTGAGCTTTGACAAATACCTACTGTCACATATCCACTGTCACAGTACCATATAGAATAGTTTCATCATCTTATAAATTCCCTGGTGCTTCACCTCTGAAACATTACCAACTGCTGATCTGTTTGCTATCTCAAGAGTTTTGCTTTTGCTAGAATGTCATATAAATGGAATCACACAGTATGTACCTTTCAAACTTTCTTCTTTCACTCAGTAATAGGAATTTAAGATTCATCCATGTTTTTATATGGCTTTATAGCTCATTAATTTTTATCACTGAATAGTATTCCATTGTATGGATGTTCCACAGTCTATTTATCCGTTTACCTATTAAAGGAAATCTTGGTAGCTTCCAGTTTTGGTGATTATGAATAAAGATGTTATAAACACTAGTACACAGGCTTTTTGTGTGGACATAAGTTTTCAACTCATTTGGCTAAATGCCTAGGAACATGTTACTGGATTGTACAGTAAAACTATACTTAGCGTCACAAGAAACTGCCAAAGTGTCTTCCAAAGTGGTTGTATTATTTTGCATTCCCACCATCAATGAGTAAGAGTTCCTGTTGCTCCATATCCTCCTCAGCATTTAGTTTTGTCAGATTTTGTGTGTGTGTGTGTGTGAGGAAGATTGTCCCTGAGCTAACATCTGTGCCCATCTTCCTCTATTTTGTATGTGGGATGCTGCCACAGCATGGCTTGATGAGAGGTGTGTAGGTCCATGCCTGGGATCCGAACCCACAGACCCTGGGCTGCTGAAGTGGAGCATGTGAACTTAACCACTGCACCACCAGGCTGGCCCCTTGTCAGTTATTTTTTTAATATTAACCATTTTAATAAGTGTATAGTAGCACCCCACTGTTATTTTAATTTTCAATTCCCTAATAATATAATATTGAGCATATTTTTATGTGCTAAAACTTACCATCTGTATATCTTCTTTGATTAGATGTCTGTTCAGATCTTTTGCCCATTTTTTAATCAGGTTGCTTGTTTTCATATTGCTGAATTTAAGAATTCTTTGTAGATTTTGGACATAAGTTCTTTATCAGATATGTGTTACAAATATTTTCTTTCAGTTTGTGCTATGTCTTTTCATTCTCTTAACAGAGATTTTTACAGAGCAGAAGTTTTGAATTTTAATAATACCCAACATATCAATAATTTTTTTCAAGGATAGTGCTTTTGGAGTTGCATCTAAAAACTAATCAGCAAACCCAAGTTCACCTAGATTTTTTCAGCATTTTTTAATAAAGAGTTTTATTGAAACACAATATACAGCATTAAGGTACACAATTTTAAGTTTACAGCTGAATGAATTAGTGCAGAGTGAACGTATTCACTTAACTACAAACTAGATAAAAAAACAGAGTACTATCTGGGGTCAAATCTGGCCTGCCACCTGTTATTGGACAGCTTGCAATTTAAGAGTATTTTTTTTACCTTTTTACATGCTTGAGAACATCAAAAAGAGAATTATATTTCACAAAATTCACAGAAAATTATATGAAATTCAAATTCTAGTGTTCATAAATATTCACATTCATTTTTTAATGAATTGTCCCTTGGTGCTTTTACGCCACAAGGACAGAGTTGAGTTGTTGCAATAGAGATCATATGACCCACAAAGCCTGAAATATTTACCATCTGGTCCTTTACAGAAAAAATTGCTTACCACTGTTATAGAATATTATCAGTACCTCAAAAGCCTCCCTCATGGCCACTCACATCATTACACCTCCCTAATGACTATTCTGATTTTTATAACCATAGATCATTTTTGTGGGTTTTTGCGCTTTATATGGATAGGAGCATATAACGTATACTGCTGTGTCTGGCTTCTTTCACTCAACGTATTGTCTGTCAGATACATCCATTATTTTTTATGTAGTAGTAATTTATTCATATATTTATTCTCTCTTTTAAATAGATACTATATTCTTCACCCATTCCACTGTTGACGGACAGTTGGGTTTTGTCAGTTTGGGGCTGTTGCGATTCACGTTGCCAAGAACACTTTCGTTCATGTCATTCATTGTCTCCGTGCATGCTGATACGTACACATTTCTGTTGGATACATGCCTACATGTGCAATAACTGAGTCATAGGGTACACAAAACTTTAACCTTGGTAGGTGTTATCAAAGAGTTTTCTAAAGTATTTTATAAATTTCTATTTCAACCAGTGCTGCATTAATATGCCACTTACTTCATATTTTCCTAACACTGGTACTATGAGTTAGTTTTTCTGTTATAGACACACAGGTACTACATATAATATACAAATTTGTCTATTTAGGTTGGTGCCTTAAATTATATTTCCCTGATGACTAACGAAACTGATCACTTTTTCCTATGCCTATTGAACATTTGGAAGCTTTCTTTTCCATTATGCTATTTTAAAGTTTACAGCACTCAACCTCTCCTTAAAGATATATATCTTTTCATATATATATTTTTTGAAATGTGTGGGAGATATATGAAAACCAAATATCTTATCCTACCCTGTGTTTTTACACTCTTTCTTCATAGTATATTTTGAAAACCAGAATCCATAGTTAAATAAAGTCCCCACCAATCTTTTCCTTCATGGTTACTGCTTTCCTGAGCAGACATTTTTCTAAAGAAGATATATGAATGGCCAACAGGTACATAAACAGACACTCAACATCACCAGTCATTAGAGAAATGCAAACTAAAGCCACAATGAGATAGCGCCTCATGCCTACTAGAATGGCCATCATCAAAATGACAGGAGATAAAAATGCTGGTGTGGATGTGTAAAAAAGGGAACCCTTGTGCACTGTTGGTGAGATAGTAAATTAGTACAAGCCACTATGGAAAACAGTATGGAGGTTCCTCAAAAAAATTAAAAATAGAACTACCATATGATCTAGCATTTTCACTTCTGGGAATATATCCAAAAGAAACAAAAACATTAACTCAAAAAGGTATCTGAACCCCCTTGTTCATAGCAGCATTATTTACAATAGACAAGCCATGAAAACAACTTAAATGTCCATCAACGGATGAATGAACAGAGAAGTTGTGGTGTATATATATATGACAGAATTATCCAGCCATAAAAAATGAGAAAATCCTACCATTTGTGATGACATGGATGGAACTGGAAGGCATTATGCTAAGTGAAATAAGTCAGAGAAAGACAAATACTGTATTCTCTCATTTATATGTGGAATATAATAACAATAAAAAACCCCACCAAACTCATAGAAGAAGAGATCAGATTTGTGGTTACCAGACAGGCGGTGGGGGAGGATGAATTGGAGGAAGGTGGTCAAAAGGCACAAAATTTCAGTTACAAGATAAATAAGTCCTACGAATGTAATGTACAACATGATGACTATCATTAACACTGCTGTATGGTATATACGAAAATTTTTTTTCTTTTCTTTTTACTATACCTATAAGAGATGATGGATGTTAACCTATTGTGATAATCATTTCACCATATATGTAAATCAAACCATCATGCTGTACACCTTAAACTTATATGGTGAGATATGTCAATTATTTATCAATAAAACTGGAAAAAAAAAAACGTAAAAAAATAAATAAGAAATCCTGGCCTTCTCAATGGTCCTGAAGACATTCTCTGTGTTGTCTTCCAAAGGCTTTTTTGTTTTACCTTTCATATTGAGTCTATAATCCATCTGTAATTATTTTTTATGGATGCAGTAGAGGTTAGGGTGAATTTTCTTTTTCATTTAGATCTTGATTTGTTTCATCACCATTTCGGGAAATGAGCATTCTTATCCTGTTGTATTACAGTGACAAAGATGTCAGGTGTGTGAACCTTTTTCTGAATTCTCTATTCTGTCCCCTTGGCACATTTCTCTATCCTTATTCAACACCACAGTTTTTAATGACTGTACAAATATACAAATGGTACAAATGTATTGGCAATATCATTGAGACCAAGTACTGTATAAAACTTGGTTTCTGGTAATACAAGTGCTCCAACTTTATGCTGCTTCTTCAACAACGTTTTTGCTATTTTGACTTCTTTATATTTCCATATAAGTTTTAGAATCAATTTGTCAATTTCCACTAAAACAATTGATAATTTTGATTGATTTTCTAGTGGTAGAAACTATAGGTATATTTTGAGAAAAACGACATCTTAATATTAATTCTTCTAATTCATAAGAAGGTATATTACTCCTTTTATTTTAATTTCTCTTAGCATTTTAGGGGTTTTTTTTGTATAGTGATTTTGCAAATACTTTAGATATTCAACGTTTTTGAGGCTATTTTAAATGGTATCTTTTAAATTTTTATTTTCTAATAATTTTTGAAATTCAACTGACTTTTTGTACATCCCTTTTTGTCCAGCAAACTGGCTGATCAACTAATAAATTTTAATAATTTATCTATAGATTATTTTGGATTTTCTATCTGCACAGAAGTAAGGACAAATACATTTTTTCCTTTTCAGTTCTTATACATTTTGGTTATTTTGTTATCTTACTGCACTGGCTAGGACCTCCAATACAATGGTGAACACAAGTGGAGACAGCAGACATCCTTGGCATAAATTTCTTATGAACATTTTAATATCTGTGGAGTGTACAGTAATGCTCCCTTTTTTATTCCTGATGTTGGTAATATTATCCTTCTCTCTTTACTCTAATTTTCTGGTCTTGCTAGAGGAATATCAATTTAAATAATGTTTTCAAAGAAATAATATTTGGCTATATTCACTTTTATTCAAATATTGTAGATAAAATACTCATTTATTTTGTGTCTTTTTTCCTGACTTCTTATGATACATGCTTAGACCATCTCTTTTCAGTCTTTAATTTTATAATATGTTAAGCTATAAGTTTTCCTCTAAGCATAGCTTTAGTTGCATCCCACTGGTTTTGATATGTGATCTTTTCATCATTATTTGCATTGTAATATTTTCTAATTTCCATTGTGATTTGTTCTTTAGCCTATGGTTTATTTAGATATGTTTTGCTTAATATTAAAATATTTGGGGATTTTACTTCTAGATGGGTTTCACTATGGTTGGAGAATATACTCTGTGTGATTTCAAATCTTTGAAATTTGCGTAGTTGGCTTTAAAGCCTATCATATGTTGCATTTTGGTAAAAGTTCCATGTGCACTTTAAAAGATAATATATTCTGGAGGTTTTGGGTGTAGTGACATATATATACAAGATGACATTTGTTTGTTATATTATGAAAGTCTTCTATAGCTCCAAAGATTTAGGATCTTCTTTTCTTATCAGTCACTGTGAAAGAGATGTCAAAATCTCAAACTATGGTTTTGGATCTGTCGATATCCTTTTACAAGTATCCTTTTGCCATATATATATATATATATATATATATATATATGGCAAAATAATAGTAATATTATTAATACAAGGTTAATAATCTTAAGTGCAGACAAGTTTGTAACTTTCTCATTTCCAGTTGAATAAAGCCTTTAATCATCATGATGTGTCTCCATATTTTTATTATTTATTTTAGTGTGGGACTACTGGCAACAAATTCTCTCTTTGTCTGAAAATTATTTTGCCATCACTTTTAAAATATGGAACTCCAGGTTAGCAAATATTTTCTTTCAGAACTTGGTCTTATTTTACCTTTTGTTGTTTGTGTCAGTCTTTTTGTTGCTCCTATAAAGTCAATGAACCTTCTTTTCCTCTGGTTGCTTTCAAGATTTTCACTTTGACTTTGGTTACAGCAGTTTTACTCTATGCTTATGCACCACATAATGATGTTTCAGTCAACAACAGACCGCATATATGATGGTGGTCCCATAAGATTAGTACCACACAGCCTAGGTGTGGTAGCCTTTACCATCTAGGTTTGTGTAAGTGCACTCTATGATGTTTGCACAATGAAGAAATAGTCTAATGACATATTTCTCATGTCGTTGTATCCCTGTCATTAAGTGACACATGACTGTAATGTACTCAACTGTAGATTTCTTTGTATTTATTCTGTGTGTGGTTTGCAGAACCTCTTGAATTTGGTCTTGAGTTCTTTCATTAGATTTTGTGAAATTCTTAGCCTGTAACTCTTCAATTATTTCTTCTGCTTTTTTTTTTCTCTTTCTCTCCTTTCCTCCTGAGACTTGAATTACATATATTTAGACTTTTCGGCATGCTCCATTTTTTTCCTTTATATATTTTTCTTTGTGATTCAATCCACATATTTTCTACTGCATATTTCAGTTCACTATTTTCGTTGGCTATTATTCGGTTCTGTTTCAACCAAACTTCTGTTGAATCCTTCTATAGGAGTTATTTCAGCTCTAGAATTTACATTTTACTCTTTTTATAGATTCCAGTTCTCCATTGAAATTTTTCATCTATTTTCTTGAACATGTGAACTATAGTTTCTTAAAAGTACTCATCTGATAACTCCAAATTCTGGAGTTACATTGTGTATCTGGAGTTTTATTATGTTACTGCTGTGTTCCTTATCTCTTTTTTTCTCTTTATTTTCAGCCATATGGTCATTATTTTCTGTCATGTTTAGTTAGTTTTATTGTGTATTTTTAAAATATAGAGGCTTTGAATGATTTATGTTCCTCCAGATAGAATTTAATTTTCTTCCAACAGACCACCTTGGGAAGACTACCTTGATTTAATCAGGAATTAAGTTGTCTTAAGGTTGTGTTTTAGGCTTTGTGAGGACTGGCCTACTTCCAGTTTGCTCTTGTTCCTAAGAGGAGCCATCCAACAGTCTCAACTAAATGTCTATGTTGTTTCCAAGATCCCTACTCCATGGCAGGGCTTAAAGTTCTTTTTTTTCCTCTCTCTCTCGAGTACCCTGAGATTACATAAATTTATCTTCTTAATGTCTTAAATATCTGTTTGGTTTCTTAGCCTTTTAGGAACTGGAAAGTGCCTCAAGAGAAAACTTCAGGCAGAATGTTGGGCTTGCTTTTCTATGATATTCTTTTCTCCAGAATCTTGGACCCTCAAATCCACCCATTCCCAGAACTAAAGCTCAAGATGCGGATGAAATTAATAACAAATGTAACCGATCCTAACCTATACCAGTCTAATACATCAGTCTAAAGAAACAGTGAATGCCAGGTAGTTGCATTTAAGGAATTTAGTATAAGAACGAGTCAACAAGGAAGCATCACAAAGTCATACAGGGGATGGGAAAGCAAGTCAGAGATGAGTAACAACAGAAAGCTGCTTCTCCTCCTAAGGAAGGAGCGTGATGTGAAGTGCTGTTTACAAAGACACGGAGCCAAATCTATGAGGTAGACACCAGAATGAGGACAGAGGCTTCCAACAAGAGTGGGGTCACATGGGAGATGCAGTCACCACCAAGAAGAGAGGAAGAAATGTGGTTCTCCCCTCCCCCTGCCTGCCATTCATTTGCCAACGTGTCCTTCTGGATAAACCTAACTGGCACTTGGAAAGAGAGCCTGAGAAATGTAGGATCAGTCTTCTTTGTGCAGAGTAAAGGAAGGGCGCTAAATGCATCTAAGTGCATAAATGACGGAAAAGTCCCTTTGGAACCAGGAACTGACAAGACTCCCAGGTCCCATTACCTTCATTCATTGACTGAAAATGTCCTTAGATTAGGAGTAAGATGAAGAAAGTTAAAGAAAAAAAATGGCTTTGCTGATTCAAAGATTTTCCTAAATTAAAAATCAAACAGGGGGCCGCCCAGTGGCGCAGTGGTTTAGTCCGCGCTTGGCAGCCCGGGGTTCTCAGGTTCGGATCCCGGGCTCCTGCAGATGCACTGCTCGTCGGCCACACCGTGGCGGCATTCCATATAAAGTAAAGGAAGATGGGCACGGATGGCCCAGGGCCAGTCTTCCTCGGCAAAAAGAGGAAGATTGGCAACGGATGTTAGCTCAGGGCTGGTCTTCCTCACACACACACAAAAAAAAATCAAACAACTCTGGAAGAGAGAAATCATTTCAGCAGTAGCCAATTTAGTGTGTCTTGGCCAAGATATTTTACAATAAAATAGAATGGAATAGGATAGAATAGAACATCACAACATGTAGGGACTTTGAGAGAAAGCATTTGTTCAAAACGTTTTATAACTCAGCCATCTAGGTGAGTTATTTAAAGTTGGTTTCATTTCACTCAAAAGGGAGCAGACAGGGATAATTTCATTTAAGAATAGCAAGTCAAGACCTTTTAAAGAGTAGAGAAGGAGGAAAGAAGATTAAATGCTCTTGGAAAAAATTCTAAAGTGGCAAGTGAAATGCAAATTTTAAATATTCCCCAGCTAGTCAGTAAATCCTTACAAATGGGTGGATTGTTCATCAGAATTGAAATAAGCCCTTGAACTTTGATTTTCATTAGTCTGGGTGCATGCTGTTTAAAGAATCTTTAAATTTAGATCATCACCCGTGTTGTGAAACATCTGACAGAAGAAACAAATTACCTCCTCACAAACTTACCTCCTTTCCCTTCATTTTTCACTGAAGATAACAATGACCCGCCTCACTTGGTCTTCATTAAGTGTTTTTGACTGGGATAAGTGTCTCTAGTCCAAAGAAGGGTTTAATTTCTGAGAAGGCAATTTTAGTTGTTTTGATTAGGCAATTCTGTGACAAAAGGACTAGGTATTGGATCTGAGTGGAGCCAGCTGTGTTTCTTTTATTAGCTGCTGAGGTGGTTAGGAAAGGGTTTCAGGGAAACTGGTGACCTGGCAGGTAGGAGATGGGTGGGCATGGAGGGCAGAGTGCTCTCCTTTCAGCCAAAATTTTGATTGATTGTATTACTAACAGGAGGGTTCGTCTTGATATTTTTACTACTAATGAAAGATGTATCAGTTAGGATCATTTTGATTGCAGGAAAGGGAAAAGTCAAATCATATTCATAAAGAGAGTGTATTGACTTTCAGTTCTGAAGAGCTCAGAGGTGGGGCTGGTGTCAAAAACAGCTTGACTGGAAGATTTGGCAAATCCACCAGGACCTGGTTTCTCCCACTCTGTTTGTTCACGTAGATTTCCTCCCCACAGCCTTCATGCTCAGACTCACTGGAGACCCTTCTAGTCACAAAGAGCGTGAAGCAGCTTTGGGGCTCACGTTCTCCCTTGGTCTCAGCTAATGGGGGAGAAAAGGGCAAGAGCCCCACTACAATGACTCTTTGGAACCTCATTGACTTTGATTGGACCATTTGTCCTTGAATCAATCACTGTAGCCCGGTGACTAGCTTTGACTTGGGTCACATCCTCCACAGAGGTCTGTGTAAACATGTGGATTGTGAATGGGGGAGGGAGAGTCCTTCAAAGGGAAATGAAGATATTTAACAAAAGGGAAGAAGGAGTGCCAGGTGGTTAAACACACACATGACAAAAATGAATGTCCTTTTTATACAGTGGTTAGGTCCACTTAGCCATGGCATGAGGTCTCCTTGATGAGAAATTAGTTTTTTGTTTGTTATTTGTTTGCTTTCCCAGTTCTCTTTTCTTGTTATATCTTTGAATGGATTATATAGCTTTGGGAAAAGCATGGAGAATATTCCTGAGAGCAATCTTTTGTTCTGAGGGAAAGAGAATAAGAGCCTTGCCACATGCCACCAGCTACCATGACCTCCTTTTTAAAAAGTCGATTTGCTGTATTTAAGGCATTCAAATAGATATTAAAACAATACATTGAATATCTGTGCATTCACATCCCTAATAAGGAAGAAAACATTGTCAGAAGATCTAAATACCCCTTTGGACCTCTCCCCAATTCATTTCCTTCCTTTCCCAGAAAAACACTATCCTGAATTTAGTATTTTTTATTCCTATGCTTTTATTGACACTTTAACTAAAATTTTTAGGAATCTCCAAGCAATATGTAGTATAGCTTTGCATGTTTTTCACATATATAAATATATATTTCTTATATGAAATATAAGTATATTTCTTATATATTGAGCCATATGTTTATTACAACTTTTTTCTCAATTGTTTGGTATTGTAGCTCCCATTCTTTCATTTTACTATTGTTTTCTACTCCATGTTTTTGATGTTTGAATACATCACAATTGAATTATCCATTCCGCAGTTGATAGACATTTGCATTGGTTCCAGATCTTGCTACTAGGAACAAGGTTGTTATGAATGCTTTTCTACATATTTGCTGGCATAGATGTTCAAGAACACCTCGGTGGTATATGCCAAGAAGTGGAATCGCCAGCTCAGGGGGTTTGGGCAACTTCAACTTTACTGTTTATTGTCAAATTATTTTTCAAAGAAATTCTACCAATATACATATTCACCAGCGAAGAATAAGTATTCAGGTGGCACCACGTTCTTGCCACCATGATGTTATCAGAATTTTAAATTTTTGCTGGCCTGATTAGTTTGAAATTTGTGGTTTTAATTTGAATGTTCATGATTACTAATGACACAGGGCATTTTGTCATATGTATACTGGCTGTTCACATTTCTGCTGTGAATTTTCTGTTTACATTTTTGCTGATCTCCTCTCCCTCCCAACTTATTTGATTTCTTAGTGCTTTGTAGAATTTTATGTTATTCTGTATATTATTTCTTTTTGGGGGGAGAGGGATTTATAGAATTACAAATATCCTTTTTTAGTTTTTGAATTGTCTTTGTGTATTTGTATATTTCTTAATAAACAGAAAATTGAATTATAATGTTATCAAAATTACTGCTTTATTTTTATGATTTGTGTTTGTTGTGCTCCAGTTCAGAAATCCTTCCTTACCTCAAATTTAGAAAGGTGTTTTTCTGCATGCCTGCCAGGCTTTCCCTATTGCTGGGGGAAACCTAACAATGATATTTCATGAAAGAAGAAAGCCCACCTCAGAAAGAAATGGCTGAAAACCTTTGCTAAATTAGCTGTGTCTTTTGGTCTCTTCTAAGCAAGTCTCTCCTACCATGGAGGAATGATTTCTCTCAGAAAGATCTTCTATCCCTTGTAGGATGCCTATGAATTTGTACAACAGCCCCGAAGAAGTGTCCCATCCCAGGTGCACATAACGTGGACACTGAAGGGCAACTGGAGGAGACCTTGAGGGCAGGTTCAAATGCCCTATGCCTGAAACTTTTATGCACCCATTTTCCCTGCCCTCCACACGTCATGTGCAGGTAGGCAACGTGGTCTGTGCAGTGAGGGGCCCACACTGGAGTGGCTGGTAACTACACCACTATGTGATTTTTAAGTCTGAAGCCAAAACACGGGTGCCGCCCAGCCCCAATGTAGATCAGGAACTCCTCTCTCTCTTGCTCTCACTCTTTCACCTAGTCAAGAACAGCTTCATTTCAGCACTTGATTTTTTCTTCCTCTCTGTGCTGTGAGACTTGTGATATAAGAAAAATAATGATGAAAATAGGAGAGAAGATAATGGAAGGTAAAGCCTTCAAAACTGAAAAATATTTCCATCTGCCAACCAGAGAAGTATTCTATGAAATTTGTCGGGTAGCCACATTTGTCCCTGACAGAATTTCTGGAATCACTTTACCTGAAGAACTTTTCTCCAGCATCAGCACTTACTCCAGCTGCCATGTCCACATGAACCATTGAGGTAATGAAGTAAAGAAGTGGGGCATTTCTGATAAACTAGGGTATCTTGTCACCTAGCTTATACCTATCAACATCAAGAAGCAAGCTCTGTGGTGTTCCAATCTTAGATGAGACTATAGGAATTAGGCTTTTTGTCAAATTGCAATAAAATCTCCATTCTCCTCCCAATTCTCTCCCCCCCTACTATCACTATAACAACTCATATCTCATAATAAGCAATCAGCTCCCCTGTTGTGTCAATCTACTCACTGCACCATCAATCAGTCTGTGAATGGCCTGGGTGCCTCTGGAGGTTTCCTAACACTTCAACATGTGTCCTATATCCCCAAAGACCAGCACACTTGCATTTGCAAAGACCTCCCCCCCACCCCCCAAGCAGAGAGAGAGCAAGGCTAAAATGTTTGGTGTGGGGCCAGGGGATGATTTGATCTGATGTGACAGTAATAGGCCTCTCCATGCTGTGGCACGCAATGTTTCAGTTTCTTCAATTCAGTTTCTATTCCAGCAATGATTATACTTAAAAATTTTTTCTCACTAAATTGAGCGATATAACAGTGACTTGACTTACTTCATGATCCAAAAACTGATTTCATGAACTATCATATATCAAGCAGTTACATATTTTTCCTTCTTGGACATCAGGATAAAGAAATTATATGGGGATATTTTTGCGGGAATCATGTTCCTCTTCTTTCTTTTCCTCTTTCCCCATGCTATGTTCCTCCCTTAAGTTAATGAATTCTGAAGGCTTCTCTTGAAATAAGCAACAGGGATGTTGTCACTCAAAGCTCAAAGTGAGAGCATGAGGTCTCTTAGACCTTGAAGAAAGTATTACTTATTTTAAAGGCTGTTATCTTTTTCAAACAAGAAAGACCCAAGAAATCTTTCAAAAATTCTTTACCTTTTATTCTAGTTATCCAAGGCAATTCACTTTAATTCTGATGTGCTCTTTCTTTTGCTCTCCCTTAACACACTTCAGAAAGGTGGATGTTCAGCTCCCTGGGTGAGTCTTTGTCTGGCCCTGCAGAGCCTTGGCACGATTAGCCTGATCTCTCTCCTTCTTATAAAAAGCAGTATGCACAGGTCGCTAGGGGAGAGTAGGAATGGGCATACCAGCTACACTTCTAACCAGAGAGAGAGAGTTGATGTGAGTATTCATCCTTGGAAAACTGTGGAAACTCTCCCAAAGAGACAAACCATGACCACAAAGTCTTCTGCCTGGGAAGGAAACACTGTTCAAGGTAATTTTCATCTCTGCCATTGGACAAGACTACAGTTTTCCATATGGACACAACTATGGAATCAATCAGTACAATACAGCATGATGTGGGGTCAGGGGTGGGTGAGGGATTGAAAAACACTGAGATTAGACGGCAAGGGTGGGGGAAATCCTTGGCAAGTTGATTCTTGCTCTGCCTGCTCAGTCCTTCAGCAAACAATGCCCTTCAGAGTCGAGGGGAAAGAAGAGTATTTGAGGTCTAAGAGTGAATATTTGGGATACCAGACAGAATCTGGGTGACCAGGTCCAGTGTCTATCCTTGTTCCTGAAGTGGGAGCTTCTGAGACATGTGCAGTTTTCATGAGGCAAGTCAAAACTCAGTTCACAGCCTCATAAAAGAAAACATTTTTTGAACTAAATAGTCCTTTAGATTCAAGGCAATCCTCACGCATTCCTTTCTGTGGGGTTTTCCACTGTTATTCATTGAGTCCTAGAGGACCAACCCTTTGCAAACTGTGGTTTTAAAACTCAGAAAGCAGACTATTTTCTGGAGTCAGGCTGACCCAGTGCAGGGTCAGCAAGTTGAGAAGGGGTTCCAAGTGTGGTTCTTCTCTTCTCATGAAACTTCCTGACTTTTCACCCTTTCATCGGCCTCAGATTCCAGGCAGCTTAGTTTTCAACAATCTTCACTCTGCCCCAGAATTTTTACTTAAAGAATCAAAAACAGCTTTGCAGAATGCCCTATATATAAAGGAATCAGCATCCTATTTAGAGCAAAGATAAAAATTCCATCCATGGATGAACCTAGATCCTTGGATTTGAACTCATGGGTGCCTCTTTTTTTTCTATTCATACTTCTGCCCTACGCCACCTCCTTAATAGTTCCATGGATGTATCGCTTCCCATACATCACTTTTAACCTCTAGCCTAACTATTGATGCAAGTTTTCTAAATCTAATACCTAAGCATACGAGACAGCACAGAATTTCCAAAAAGACTTTGCAAAAACCAAGGAATAAAAGGAAAATAAAATAACCATGGAGAAGATACAAAGCCAAAATTCATTCAACTTTCATTCTTTATTCGATCCTTTGTTTATTTAACAAGTATTTATCGAGCGCCCACTAACTTCCAGGAGCTGAAGATCCTGCAGTGACCAGTACAGAAGCTCTTGCCTTTGTGGAACTTAAGATCTAACAGCGGTTTTGGTCTATATTGCAGAGGTTTGTGGTTCTCTCATGGTGCTTTGCTTCCAGGGGCCCAAATTCCTCTCTACTTCCATGAAAAACAAATAAACAAGTCCAGGAAGAAATGCTATTCCATGTGTTGGAATCTAATTTTAAATTGTCAAGAACTTCTGACTCTAATTTTCTTCTATGATCCTTCCATTTAGTCTTTCTCACTTTTCATTGTGAACTGCAGAGCTGCCGAGTGCTGGAGCTTTACACAGCTTGGTGGTGGGAGGACTGTTCCACATGTCAGCTACAAATTGGGAACTTTATCATC
This sequence comes from Tapirus indicus, assembly GCA_031878705.1. Classification (NCBI taxonomy): domain Eukaryota; kingdom Metazoa; phylum Chordata; class Mammalia; order Perissodactyla; family Tapiridae; genus Tapirus; species Tapirus indicus. Next base: position 83,704,856 of record CM062921.1, read on the forward strand.
AACTCAATGGACACTCAGAATCAGGGCCACTAGCAGTGAGTAAAGGAGACGTTTAGGTTCACAGAAAGGAGGTTTTAAGGTTGGAAAGAAGAGGATAAAATTCAGCCTTGAGGGAAATAAGCAAAGCTAGACCTCAGAACCAATTCTTTCACTGTGTGGGTGTGCATATGCACGCATTAAGATACCTAAGACACTAACAGAGACCATATACATTTTTCAATTACATATTGTGCACTAATGTTATAGAGAATACATTTAAGACCGTATAAACCATGACTAGTGGATGGAATGTGGAAAACTACTGCATTTGGGAGTGCCCATCTTCTTTGCCCATACTGGCTACATAAGCTTTTCTTTCTAAATATCCGAGATATTCTGGGTATTCAAAACCATGTGAGGACTGGGAATTGGGAGTTAGGAAATGATTGAACTTGAAATTTTAAGATCTAGGACAAGTAAAGAAGTCATATTTTCAGTTCCCATTTCAATATGACAATTCCCCAGAGAATCAATAAAAAGTTCTAGAGAGAATATTGTCATGAGAAATGACAACAGGATGAACTGACTAATTACCTGAACTTACAGAACAGGTTATGATTCCTATCGTCCCAGATTTGGAGAGTGGATGTTGTTCTTGGACAAATTATACAGGTCCTATCTAATTCCTTGAAGTCTCTGGGCAGGCAATTTCCCTTTGTACAAATATGAAGAAAGTAGAGTGAATTTGTAATTTGAGATAATGGTAGTACCAAATGAGACAGATTAATGAGGTATCCGCATATTCTCAAGGGTTCAGCACTGCTTTCTTCATCATTTCTCAATTATCTCTAATGAGTAAGTTAAGAAGATTTATACTTTGTCACCTAATATCAGGCCCGGAGAGCTATTCCTTCAAGATAGTACCAGTGGCATGTCAGACTCATAATAGCAAAGGAGTGAAGATCCCAAGGGTGGATTGTAAAAGAGCAAACATTGCATCAGAAATCATAATTTTTATTTTGTTAAGTCTGTATATTTTTTCCTTTTTTATGTAGTTAACATTTGCTTCTTGGGAAATAAAAAAATAATTGAAAGGAGAAATCAATGAATGTCACTATCAAAGAGATGAGAAATCTGGTGATAGAATTCACGGGCTTCACACTTGAGAAAGGGATGAAGTAACTATGAGGGTTTACTTTGGAGAAGAAAAATATTAGAAGGCCATGAGCATTATCTCTATAGTATGAAAAGGCAAGTGATGTGAAGTGGAGATTACACATAGTCCATGTCAACTCGGAGAACTGACCTCAGGCAAGCATCTCATTACAAGCATCTCATTACAAAATGCTAACTAATATTCACAGTTATTCTGTAATGGACCAGATTAAGAGTCCCCAGAGAAGTGGTGAAGTCCCTGTTACTGGAGGTATCGAAGACAAAGGATGACCTTTTGGAGTAGAACATGATAAAAGGAAAGAAAACTAGGAATGGTCATAAATTTCCATGTATTCTATGCCTTTCATATATTATTTCTTCTTCATTCATATCTTATATCATTTAACACTTGCATCAATGAGGTGGGTATTATTTTCCCTATTTATAGATGAGGACACTGAGGCCCAGGGAAATGAAGTCACTTGCCTAAGGTAACACAGCTAGAAAGTGATAAGCCAGAAGTAGAAATCCAGTTCCACTGGTATTTCCAAAATATCTACATTTGAGATAGAAGCAATAGAGAAGGAGTTGGTCTAGTTTCCTATAACGATGCTGCCTACTAAGTCATTCTCTATGTCTAAACATTGAAACCTTGTAATATTAAGAGCCGACTGAGATCTAATGCTGGCCCTGAGATTTACTGGCTCAGAAAACTTTAGCAATTTATTTATCTGCTCTGTGCCTGTTTCTTTGTCCCTAAGGTGGACTAATAGCCATACTTACCTTGTAATTAAGTTGTAAAAAACAAAATAGCACAATGACTGACACGTCGTATGCACTCAGCAAATTTCAGCCATTATTGCTAATAGTATCAATTTGGTTGGAGAAAAGAAAAATTTTCCAACATATTTTAACATCTAATATCCAATAGGAAACACCTAATCACAGATCAACATCTGCCCTATTTGATCAAAATGTTTGCCTTCTCCTGAAGGCTCTGGACCATGCTTTCTCACTATGCTCACTCTACCACTACTCAATGACAAAGAATATTAGAACTGGGAGAATTGATCAGATTTCTTGGCTGTCAACTCTGTGCTCCCCTACTCCAGCTCCCAAGACTAATCATGGTGCTCCCTTCCCTTAGCTCCAGAACAAATTCTGGCCAGGGTGGGTAGTCATGCTTTAACCATGTTGTTAAAGACCATTACCCCTTGGGCCTGCCTGTCATCCTCAGCTTTCCCATCCACATACTTTTCTGGAACTGGGCTATGTGTGGGTTCCAGCCACGCTGATCACCCTGCTACTCTACACAGTTTTTTCTATCTCCTTTACCCATAGGTTGAAATCCATCCTTTATGCTAGCCAACATGATCTGAAAAGGCTCCCAAGGCAGGTTGGCTACCCAGGAACATGAAGTACCACCTGCCTGATGCTGAGAAGTGGTGTGGGAGGAGAAGCATGGCAGCATCTATCCCAATGCTAACTCTATGCAAGAAACTGAGCTAATTGTTCTACAGAAGGAATCTTATTCATGTCTCAACATCTCTTCTACATAAATACTAAGAGTATCCCCAGTTATAGAAGAGAAAATTGAGGTTCAGAGAGGCAAAGTAACTTGACTAAGGTTGTGCAGCTACTATACGACAAAGACTGTATTTGAGAGTAACTCTTTCTGGCTCTAAAGATCAAGCTTTAGATCACAGCGTGATGACTGTTCTTGATTAAAATAACTGCTGAGAATCAGGGTGGGAAACTTTTGGGCACAAGGGCCATGCAGGGAATAAAACGGGGCTTATGCACAGCGTTACTTAATAATTTAAAATTAAAAAGAAAAACTTCATTGAATCTCACAGGGGAAATATATTTATTTAGCATCACTGAGACATTTTTACCTTAATATATATGAGCAATTGAGGCTTAATCTGTTGTCCTGAAATTGGATGGACTCCAGAAGCAGTTCTTACTCCCTTGGATCTTGGTCCCAACCTGATTGACACTCATGGTCACCACACAGTTCTGGACACCATGATTTGGACTTCTCCCACCATACTCCAGTGGAGACCAATCCCCTCAGTCATCCCAGCTTCCCCTCCATTTCCCTACATACCCTGAGCTTCTTGAATGCTTTGTGGCTAAGCATCTCTAAATTGTGACATTGTCCCAGCCAATACAAGTGATTTTTCCTGGGAAGCCATGTGCATGTGAATTGACTTGATAAGAATAAGCAAGAATGGAAAGCTTGGCTTAGTGATGCATTTTGTATCAGTCAGTGCCTCTATATGAAACAAATAGCACATCCAGGATATCTTGAAGGTTTTTTAACAAATGGACTATCCACAAATGTGTTAGCTGGATCTAAAGGAACTGCAAGAGATAGTGCAGTGACCGAAGTTAGCAGCAGGGACTTAGTTACCACTCTTAGGTCCTAAAGGATGAGGAAAGAAGGTAGTTACTAGATCCAATGTGAAGAGAATCGTGTAAAGAAATCCTCCTTGAGAGGACCAGAGCCTGCAGTTGAAGAATACAGGTGGCCTTAGTAAACCTTGCAGGGAGGGAGCTACAAGGATTAATGTCCTGGCCTTATCCTACTTTAACCATCTTATTTCCAGCTAGGGCTCCCAAATCCATAGGAGAGCAAAAAGGTGGTACATGGTAACTTTCCAAGGCAGAAAATAGGATGGAAAAGAGAGAAGAGTAAACCTGGAAAATAACAGATAGCAACCAGAAATCCACATATACAAAAACAATTATGAATATAATTATATATCACAACTGCCTAGCTTGCTAAGATTTATAGGTAATGTTATAAGAGGTTTGAATAAAATGTTATGAATTAGAGCAAAAGCATACTTGTCCCTTTATTCAAATCCTTCCTAGAATGTCTTCTTCAGAGAGAGTGGTTCTCCTGCAATGCAGGAGGGTTAATAAGACCAGTTTTCAACATGGCCAACCAAAGACTGAGTGATATACGGATAGCCAGTGATGCACAGTGTTAGGGACTGAATTGTGCCCCCCGCCCATTCATATGTCAAAGTCCTCCCAACATGACTGTATTTGGAGGTAGGGTCTTTAGGAGGTAACTGTGGTTAAGTCAGGTCAGAAGGGTGGGACCCTAATCTGATAAGACTAGTGTCCTTATAAGAAGAGGAGGGGACACCAAAGCTCTCTCTTTCTCCATGACAGCACAGAGGAAAGACCATGTGAGGACACAGCAAGAAGGCAGCCAACAAGTCAGGAAGAGAGGCCTCACCAGAAACCAAACCTGCGACACCTTGATCTTGGACTTCCAGCCTCCAGAACTGTAAGAAAATGAAAGTCTGTTGTTTAAGCCTCTCAGCCTGTGATACTTTGTTATGGCAGCCCAAGAAGACTAACACACACAGCTTCTCAGATTTGTCTCCAGACTTTTTGTCAACTCTTGCCTATTTCACCCAGCCTCGCCAGGAAGACCCTGTACATGCATTACAAAGGTGATGTTTCAACCCAAACAAGTCCTTCCTTGGACTAGCAAGTGATTTCAGCCCTGGAGCTCACAGATCCTTGCTTCTCTGACTTTGACCACAAACCAGAAAACTTAGAGGGCAATACCTCCCAGTCCTTGATCACTGTATGGTAACCAGCCAGTCAACCAGTTGGCCATTAGAAAAATGGATTTTGTTGGTCACAATCCAAGACATTATAATATGCAGCCTCTGTATATCTTCTTGATCATCACAATATGGCCTTTTGGCTTCTGCCCTTTGAAATTATCATTTGACTCCATGAACATACTCATGTGGATTGTAATGTCATTATGATCATAATTTTGGACATTATAATGTAGTCTCATTATATGCTCTCCTTACCCCACCATGACACTATAAACTGGAAATTGGCCTTCTCACTGCCACTTTGGACATGATAATATGGTCTTGTGACCATCCTCCTTGGACATTATAATGTGGCCTCTAGGCCAATGTCAAGATATTATGTTATGACTTTCTGGTCATCAACTTAGATATTTCAATTCAGTCTACTGGCCACTATCCCTGGGAATTACTCCTAATACACAGGTGAATATCTGGGGTTTAACTCTGCCTATTTTCAGCTTGCTTTCCTCTTTCTGTGCTCCTCTTCTTGTCATTCCAGCAGACTTTGTGGCAGAGCCTATGTGAATTATGACAAGCTGCAAAATCTAAGACTTGAGCACGTTGGCAAGTTTGATTATTTTTTCTACAATTCCAACAAATGAGTAGAATAATGGAGTTATCTATCTGCAGGATACAGTTAGGAAATGCATTTCCTTAAAATTCAAAATGTCAGTGCAAGATAAAGCATCTAGACTTTGTTCAATTCATCAAAATCATCTCTTATTCTTTTAATTTAGTGGAAGGAAATGTCAGTTGTGACCAGTGCTTCCTGGATCAATATTACACTTCAGCACTGTATGAAGAAACTTACAGAGGCAAAATGTGAGAATCGATGGCATCTCCTTATGCTTGCCCATGGGTCTCTGCTGATGATGATCTGCAACAGCGAATGAGGAACAGTCCGTGATGTTGCCACAAAGAGAGTACTCTACCTGGCTACCAGGGTCTTTCCAGCCTTCAGGACTACCAAGGAATGGGGAGAAAGCAGACACAGTTGATCACCTCTGCTCTATGCCTTAAGTTGTAATTTCAGGCTTGACTGAGAAGTCTTAAAGCATAATTTCTCTAACCTTGAAGCTTAAACAAATGTATTTAGGTGTCACAGAAAGGGAGCAAATCTGCATGCCCATTGCTCAAATTCAGGGATGCCTGCACATGTCACGTCATGTTCTACTCATGTTCCCCTTGCTGGAACCAGTTCATATCATGGTATTAACCCTTCTGTGAGGAAGAGTTAAAAAAGCAATTGAAGCTGAGGACCTTCCCTGAGTCTGAGACTCTTTGACAAAGGGGATGAAGATAAATACCTTTCTCTTAATTCCAGACACTAAAGTAAACAAGATAAAACTTCCTCCCCACTTCCCACCCCCACCTGGAGCATAAGTGGAAAACAAGTTTTGTCCATGGTCAGTAATTTGGGGCATTATCCAGGGCATTTTCTTTCATAGTGTTTTCAGTCCTAAAGGAAAGTGTCCCAAGTTTCCTGGGATAAACTGAAAGACTGAATCAAATATCAATAATATAATTCCTGATTTTTCATTCTAAAATTCTGAGTACAAAACCTATCTAGTGGCCAAGTGACAGAGATGTACTTCTGGTGGAAGAGAGCACTACTTGCTATCTCATAAGGACAGCAGAATAACCCTTGGTATTAGAGAGCAAAACAATGCTGAGAGGGAGAGCAAGGGACTTGCAGAGAGTAGATTGCAGGAGAGGAGCAATAAAAATCTCTCCGAGATAATGGTATGACATAAGCACAGAGTATGTAGAAGCCCCACCTAGAGCAAGAGAGGGATTTCCTTCTTAAACTTGAACTCAATTAAAAATGTGGTATCAACTCACATTAGTTTGCTATATAGTATCTAACAAAGGTCCATATTAAATAATTCTGTATATTAAGTGACCTTGTACTAAAACACCTTCAGGAATACCAGTGGAGCAGAAAGATGTTAATTACTCCCAATGAGAAAGCATGACTGTGCTAGATCATTGTTGGAAATTCAGCACCATTTGCCTCCTTCAATGGCCTCTCCTACATCACAAGGGCTACAAGCCTAGGAGCTGCTTTTCCCATCCAGCTGGGTTCTGGTTTAGATTCCACCAATGAGAGGTACTCATGTGAAAGATGGAAGGTAGAAGAGAAGCTGAAGTCATATTGGTTTTGTGGAGGCTATGAGCAGATGCTTGTGTCTCAGCAGACGTAGAGCTGTGCCGGGAATTTGGAGCACATTTTAGTGAATCACCCACTTCGGTGCTGCATGCAGCTGAGGTAATTGGTGGTGGTTTCTGATCATTCTATCACATATAGATTTCCTAGAAGATGGTAGAATCTTTCCCTATGACTCCCAGTCTATCTAATGGGATTGTAGTTTTCTAAATGAAATATCTCCCTGCTTGGAAACTTACAGTGCTTTTCGTTTTCCTGACCAAATCCCAACTGGACAAAGGATATACTGGACTGAGGGTAGAGGGGAATGGTTTAGGAAGAAGAAGCTGTTGGGAGGAAGAGAAGACACACGTGGGGATTTCATCAACTCTTCTGGGATTGTAGAGCTGGAGTCTTGCTATTGATACCCTACATGTCCAACAAGATGACTTTGGGCTATTTGTCTGGGGGAACTATCATTGTACTCATGTACACAAAATTGGTTCAACTGATTTACATCTCTCCCCCACCACCTCACCTTGTTGTTTGTTCTTATTAACAAAGAATAAAAAATCTAACTAAAAATGGTTCTAACAAAGGACCATTGTTCTTTATTAGCTAATAAGCTAGTTCCTGCCCCTCCTTCCACTTTCACTTTTCTAAGAAATTATAATTATTAGTATTCTATCTTCATTTGATTGTTTCCAATGATTATACTAGTTACTTTTTTATGGTTTGATTTATGTATATTGTGAAATGACTATCACAATAGTTTCAGCTAACATCCATCATCTCATATAGATACAATAAAAAGAAAAGAAAGAAAAAAAATTTCTCCTTGTGATGAGAATTCTTAGGATCTTCCCTCTTAACAACTTTGCTATATGTCATACAGCGGTGATAACTATAGTCATCGTGTGGTACATTGCACCCCTAGGACTTATTTATAACTGGAATTTTGTGTCTTTTGTCCACCTTCCTCCACTTACCCCTTCTGCTATGTTAGTTATATTTTTCTGGAGTTTTCCGACTCTCTGAATCTATTTTAAATTGCGGTAAGCCGACCTGTATCATTGCAACATACAGACACATAGCAGGTATTCAATCAATGATTTTCAGAATCTAGATTTAATGGCAAAAGTTGTTGTTTTCTATCCCCCCCCCCTTGACAATATCTCACATTTTACTGGCCTTTGTGGCTGAACCAGCACATCAAACTAATGTTGCCACAAAACAGTCTATAATTCTGAGTTCCATGTCTCACTCCTGATTAAAAATAATAGCTCTGAGCTCACTGTTTAATGCAGTTTAGTCTGGATTGTTGTTAGACTCAACATCTTCCAGTTACTCACAGTGAAGCTCATTATTCCCTCTTCTCCCAACCAGAACAGTCCCCAGGGAAGTTAACATATCCTGAAACCTTCAGTACTTCACTGAGGTCTCTCTCTTCCAAAGCATGTATGGAAGAATCCAATTGGCCCATTTCAATAGAAGTTCTCATACACTGTGAGATATATACACTTCTCTTAGCATCAAAGGAGAGCAGATCTGCCATCAGCAAGTGGTGACTAAAATCCTGTGCCAAACATAAGCCAGTGTAACAAAATATCATAGCAAGTCCATATTTTCCATTTGGAGATGATGAATTTACTCAATTAAGAAACTTCAATTTGTGATATTTTATGAAGGAAGTGATTAAAATACTCTCCCTCACCATTTCATGATACAATGACAAGTGGATAGAGAGATGGACTAACAAGAATTAAAATTCATTGACTTCGAGATTTTTTTCTTCCAATTAATTTCCTAGAACAATATGTTGATAATGCTCCCCATCAGTAAAATTATTTGAGCTTTTTTCCAACATGTGTATGTGCGTATTTTAACTTAATCTATATGTATTTAATGTATTTCTATACTAGTGTGTTATGACTATCATAAAATATACACAAAACGTAAATTTTAAAAGGCAGAGTTAAGATGAAATAAACCATGTTTTTAAACATTTTGCTTATTATGTGGGTTTTTTGCTGTCATTAGCTAATACTTAAAGGCAAAATATAGACTTAGGGCAAAGCTCCCGCAGATCATATTGTTTTTAAAGATATTTGAAACAATCTTCTGGAAAATTTTGATTTTTTTCTTTGGCTGATTCTTTCAGATCTTCTTATATCACCACTGCTTTTACCTCTTAATCTTGATGACAAAGAGCTCATTCTATGAGTGGGGAAGTCCAAGCTGTCATTTTGTCACCATTCTCTTTAGCTTGCATTCTAAATAGTACTTTCATCTGTACTTAATCTGCAGTTTCTTTGCATGATTTTTAAAGCCATTTGTGCTTTATGGAAAGCTAGTGTAGTTAAAACTAGGTAAGTAATAAATCCCCTCAACCAGGCACACAGAAACTGCAAAACATCACCATAAACCAAAAGTGAATGAAGTGTAAGGCATTTCTGTCTGTGCCTCCCTATTTTGGAACCCTGATATTTCATCAGCTAAATTTGAAGTGGGACCATCTGACATATGGACCATGTAAAGACACCAGTGTCAACCCATGCGTTAAATATTAGTAAAACTTCATTCTTGGTGGGTTTTTTTTTTTTTTTTTTGGTGAGGGAGATTAGCCCTGAGCTAACATCTGTTGCCAATCCTCCTCTCTTTTGCTGAGGAAGATGGGCCCTGGGCTAACATCCATGTCCATCTTGTCTACTTTATATGTAGGGTGCCTGCCACAGCATGGCTTGATAAGTGGTGCATAGGTCAGCACCCAGGATCCAAACCTGCGAACCCCGGGCTGCCAAAGCAGAGCACACGAACTTAACCACTACGCCACTGGGCTGGCCCCTTGTTTTTTTATATAAAATATAGAATTAGAGCCCTAATTTGTTCTACCCATATTGCAATGGACAATCTTGGCACCCTCTGGGTGTGTACAACCCATTTGGGGAACCACTGGTTGAGAATACTGTTTCCCACCAGGTGGTTCATGGGCCGAGAGGACAATATTGTTTTATCTTCCACCAATTGATGACTTAGTCCTCCTGACTTTTAATCAATGGCTGTGCTTCCTCCATTCTTGTATAATATCCATTGTGAAATGTGTTCAGGGCTGAAAAGTGTGTTTATAATGCACCTATGACCCAGCATTCTGTCTGGAAAATTTGTCTTTTCTTCTAGGTAGTATCTTTGGAAAACCAAGACCCAAAGGACTGTTTTGACTTCTCTACTCACAATTTGTTACCCTACAGGATATGAGGAAGAGGAGGTAATAATGTACCTTTGGGATCTGCAGACCAGCAATTAGAAAACAGGGACCTGGACACAAGCTGGCTAGCCCACCTTGTTCTCAGAGCAGCCTGGGTGATGGAATGCACAAGCCTGAATGCCAGTTCCCTGGGGCACTAAGAACCTCACACGAACTGATGCAGGGTATCTGAAATTCCTCACAGGTCACTCTCATGAGCCACCCACAGGGAAAACACTCATGATGACATTCAAATAACACTCCTCTTCAGAAATCTTTCTCTTAGAGTCACCAGTGTTTCCACATCTACCTTCAGCTTTACACAGAGATTTTAGAAAACCAGAGAAGGTTAACGGGAAGTTAAAATTGGTTCTTAATTCATACATCTTAGGTGCTCAAAATTAACTCTAAATGCACGAGTGTCACTAGTCCATGAAAAGAGATTTAAAATTTTATATTAAAGTCAATGGGTGGTTGAAGAAGGTTTGTGCATATGAGCATGACATAATCAGACCTATGTTTTAGAAACAACTCTGTCAGTGGCTTTCTTGGGAGAATGTCAAGTGGTTAGAGTTCATTCTCTGGAAACACGCGTATTTTCGGAATTTCTTGCATCCCTGTGTTTAATTAAGTGGCCTTTTGAAAGTGCAAGCTCCTCGGTCAGCAATTTCTGTTCTCTGTATAGCATCGGGTTCTATCTGTTGCCCGTCTGTAGGCTGGGAGAATCACACAGTCCTATACCATGGAGTCACACAGAGGCACAAAGAAAATAAGAGCTCAAGTCAAGACTATGACTGTGTACTTAGTTCCCAGGTCTTCGGAGACTTTGTTACCACATGCCTCCTTTTATTCCCAAAGGAAAGAGACTGCTTGTTTTCCTACAACATTGGCATCAGCTCTCTCAGTAATAGACTTAGGGATAGGTTCTCACAGTAAATAAGGGTCTCCATGTGTGACAAGGAGGAGAAATGTGGTCAGGAAATATATTTCAGTTTCAGGGGCTTACCGTCAACAATCACAAGAGTGAAAATGAGCTGAAAAATTTGAAAGAGCCTGTCACTGTTATTTCAATGCATGGGTTTTGGTAGATATAAATTTAACAGCTTGCTTGTGAAAAACCCTAGCTAGATTGATATCCCCCTTAGCTATCAAAATAATCAAGGAAAGAAGAATCAGAAAGGAAGAAAGGAGGGAGGGAAGGGGAAAAAGGGAAGCATATTTTCTGATTCTATATTATATGCTAGACCTTATAATGGACACTTTCTCATATGTGATTTATTTATTCCCTACAATGGCCCAGTGAAGTCGATATTCATACGTTACCAATTTTAGATAAATGTGATCATATTCATGAAAAATGAAGAATCTGGACAGGTTCTGTTGGAATTATGCCTTAGTATAGGTCTCAATTTAAAATGGTCTAGAAAGGTAAAATTCCATTTTCCCTTTTCTGTCTTCACAGAAAAACTCTCCCTTTGCCTTACAGTAGTTCAGATGATATACTCTTTCTATTTGGAAGTTCTTTCTGTTGTCTACCACAAAATATATCTTGATCCGTTTAATGTTATTGTTCAGAAAGCTGCAACTCCGAGCCACCTTCTCTCAAACAAAGCAAGACTGCTCACTCAAGCAGTCTCTCCAGCTACACCAGGCTCTCGGGGAGTACACTCCTCTCTCGGTCTCCCGTATCTGTCTACCTTTCTTTTGTGGTAAGATGGTGTGTTTTGATCCAAGGAGCAACAGCAAAGTTGAAGAACGAAACACAGGGGCTTTCTGATATGCCACCTCCCACACTATTCAGGCATGACCTCCTGCTTTCCCTACACACAAATCCTGACTTCCAGCTGCACTGAGCTCCCTGACAGCCCTTAAGTCTCCAGCCTCTTCTCATGGTGCTCCTTCCAGCTGAGACCTCTAACCTCACTGTTTCCACAAGGAAAACTCTCTCTCTGCCATCATGATGGGTCAGACAAAAACCTCCTCTGGAAGCCCTTCTTAAGCCCCCGGGGTAGTCACACAGTACTCAGATCTTGTTCTTTCACTGCATTTTTGTCACTTTGTACAGCAACTATTTATACCCATGTCCACAGACGATAAGCTACTAGAGGACAGCGGGCTCATCATATTTGTCTCCAAATCTTGGGTTTGCAGCATTCAATAAATACTCTCTCAACGTCCAAGGGAACAGATGAGTGAAAGGAGTCATTGGTAACTCGGCAGAAAGTATAGTGCAGTGTAGGTGAAGCAGCAGCCCAGAGTCCAGTGCTTCTAAACACTCTCAGAGGAAGCTTGCATTTAGTGACCTGGCTGTTGCTAGGGTAACTTCTAGCTCTCTGTTATTATCCTCTGGGTAGCAATGGAAAATAGACATAAAATCCATTTTGTGGAACAGCAAACAGCAATAGGTACCTTGAGGCTCTGGTACCTCAGAACTTTGACATAAATCTGACATTTTACACAACTGTGTCACTGTCACAAACACCCACACTGCTCACTTCTCTTTGAAACTCACTTTCTATTCCAAACTTTTCTCCACAGTTAAGCTGAGATGTAGGTTTAAATTCCAATAAATACTCCTAAACAGAGAGAAGCAGGTGAGGTTTAGAGCATTTAATTTAAGAAGTGGGGAATCACCCTTCTGACAAATGGGAAATCAGGATGAGGCAGTGCAAACTCTACACAGCAGGTGGTCAATAAGTGCTCATTTGTATTTTCTCTTGTCCCCAAGAGTTCTTAGGTGGTAGAACCCAAACCTAGTTGTTCTAACAGATGTTCTAACAGGTCAATGCAGTCACCTTTGTTGGCAGCACAAACAGGAGATGGAATCTCAGGAGCCCCAGATACCTGCAGTGCACTCTCTGGAGGGGAGCATTTTCACCCCAGACTCAGGAAATTAGCCCAAAGTTATCCAATTTTTAAAAGAAATGAGAAGTCAATGTCATTCACCTTATGGTTTCTTGCTGGTTCCACCATGGATACTTCTATAGATGGAAGCAAAACCTCTTCAGAAAGACGAGAACCCTAAAAGAACTGCTTTCTGGAGCGTTTTGATGGGCAGTGTACTTCGGGCTGGAATTGGGGCCCTTCCGTCACTCGGAAGTCCTGGCACGGGGCCCATGAGTGTCCTGACGGCCAATTCACAGGACACTAGGGGAAGGGAAAGAAGCTATCATTGACTGCTCAGTGGCGTGTATTAGTGCCAGTGCTCCATATGCTTTTTCTCATCCAAAAACCCATCTCCACAGCTATGGAAATATAAGCCCCATAGCCACAAGCACTTTCACTCTGGCCATTCCACTTCTCCAGCACAGAAATATTTTCCTTCCTTGTGTGTGCTCTAAAGATCTGTTTGCAGTTCTTGGTTTGCAGGAGAAGCCACCCTCTGATTTGGATCTCTCCGTGTGATGACATGCTGACCTGCACCAGCCTGCAGCCAAGGACTAGGAAAAGACCTTGGTGGCTACTCCTAGTTCTTTGTAGCCTGGCTGTCTGTCTGCCATGTGAGAAGGTGACCCTGGAGTTCTATTTGTGCAGCCACCATCCCAAACTACCCCAGGGGCCACCATTCACATTAAAACCGATTTGAATGGTGTCCCTGAAATAGTGACACTCGCCATCTGCAGGACAATGAAAGTTCTTTATTTGGGGCCCAGGGCACACAGTGATAGCTGACATTTGGATGCTACTGAGCCATAGATTTCCCTGTGCCCTCTACAATATATCTTCTTTTAATGGGAATAAGAATCAGGAACGAAGACTCAGTAAAGACAATTATCCCAGAGCAAAGTCTCCAATAAAAAGTTCTCACCTGCCTATACCCATGTACTTTGGAATTATGTCTTCAACAAAGTCAATGTTTCCAGAAGTCCCTTATCATCATATCATATCATGTCATATCATATCACATCTTATCATGTCACATCATATAGATGAGGAAAAGGGTCAGTATGGAGTCCTGAGAGAGGTACACGGATGGATCTCAGGAATCCTCAAACCCTATGGATTATGCAAAATATTTTGCTTGTGTGAGTATCTGCATATTTTTCCTGAAGAAAACTCCCCACAGTTTTTATCAATTTCTCAAAGGATTTTGAAACACAAAATGATTAGCAACCAGGAGTCAAAAAGTAATTCACCTCGCATAAGCATATTTGGACATTTCAGCTCATCATTGTTTGGTAGTTTACATGGTTTACCAGTTGTCTCTGTCCTCAAGGGTTAGGGAACCCAGAGATTTTTTTTTTTTTTTTTGTCTTTCTTTTGCTCCACTTGAATTTCTGTTTCCCCACTTCCTGTGTCCCTTTCCAGGCTTTCCATTTATCTGTGTGCAAACACACCTGCTGACCCAAATTATCACCCAAAAGAATTGTTTCACTTCTCATCCTGGGAGTATTAATGGCAATAGAGTCTGTGTGCTTATCTCATCTGTGCCCCAAGAACATGAGACACCTCCAACAAGGCACGTTTTCTGTTTAAATAAAGCAATCTCACACTTGTCGTATTCTTCCCTGATAGAACAGTTTGTCTTCCCTAGTTTGCGTGCCCCTCATCTTCTGGAAGACATTTGCTGCCAGAGAGAAGATGCCCACAGCAGGGGCAGCCGCTTGAGCCCATGCTTCACACTGGTCTCTTTGTCAACCTTAGTGATTTACAGCAGTTCTCTGAGTACAATAAGTGTCTAAATGAGAGAGCAAAGCCTTTACCAAGTCTCCTTATAAATGTGCACAGAACACTCTCCTGTAGTAAACTTCCAAATCCAGGGCACAAAATAGTAGTATATATAAGTGGTTTTCTTCTTTCAATTTCTCCTGTAGTCTAAATTTTTGTGCAGCGTCTGTTGGAGGATAGTAGCTGTGGGCTACCAGTATATACCTTTGCCCAATAGTGCGGTAAAACCCACAAGTCATAAGGCACAGTCAGTCACCTCTCCAATGTGGTTAATTACATTAAAAATAACTAGCCCAACACTGTGATATTGGGGTGTAGTTTTCAAGTTTGCATAAATATTTTCAGTTGTTGATTTTCACAACACCACTAAGAGGTTGTCAAGCAAGGAGCAATTAGTATCATGTTACACAAACAAAGACAACTTCAGAGGTTAGTCACCCCATATGCTAATAGATAAGAAAGATCAGACCCTGAAGGGTCTCGTTTAATTATAAATCAAATTCCAGTGCTTATTCCATGATATTAGACTGTGTCTCAAGTTTGAGAGTAGACAAATTCAACATTAAGGGACCTACAATCACACATTGATGAGAAGGCTCAAATTAGTCTCAAATTTCAAAGACAAGAAGGTAGAATTTTCAAGGAGTCCTGGGTGATCTGACTTTAGGATAGTTATGTAATCGTAACAAATATTAGACCTCTATAAAATCTGCCCTTCTGAAGTCCTGAATAATCAAATTAACTACAAAAGTGATTCCATATTCCCCTTTGTATCTATCAAAAGAACACAAAGAGGGACCCAAGTAATACTTCACAGCAGAGCCTCTGATGAACCCATAGACCTCTGTTCCAGTAGCCCACAGCTACTCCAGAGCTCATCCATGTCCTGCTCCCAACACCCATCCCTGAACTCACCAGATGTCTGTTTATCCCTCTTTACTCTCCTCCTTTAAACACCTACCTTCCAGCTTCTGCGTGTGTTTATTAACATAGATTTTTCTGACTAAGTATTTCTGCCTTCTCTCCCAAATATCAACCCAAAGGTAGCATAGAAATAAAAAGCATGAGAAAAGTGGACAAGAGAATTGTGTATCATTTCTGGTGGCCTGTGCACTTGTGCTGCAGATACAGTTATATCACAGGAACACTAAAGCAAGGGAAAAAATGTATCTTGGTTCATTAATTAAAACATTCCACTTTTCCCTCTACTTAACCACAAATATTTCTCAGTTTTCTATTACATATTTTATCAAATCATCTGATTCAGACAACTCTATTTAGATTGAGGTAGAAAAGAGTTGTTCATTGAAATATAAAGTCATTTTATGATTAATTGTTTCAAGTTTCATTGGTCCTTGTCCCTTCTCTATTCTAACAAACACAGCAGCACTGTTCAGACCTTAGCACACCAGGGACTTCAGTTCCCCAATCCTTCCCACCCTTCCATTCCTCTGCTAGTGATTATATGAGAATTTTCAGCTCCTGGGGCAAAGACCCTACTGCCCTGCCAGAGAGATTGAAAAGAGGCAAATTTCTGGGTATTGATAGGTTCATTTTTGACCTTGAGCAAGAAATGGGAAGGAGAAAATCGATTGATGTTAAGACACACAGAGAAAGGTTTCTCAGTGCTTGGATCTTAATAAGAAAACCAGGAAGGAACCCCCAAGACTTGTCCCAGAGTGGGGAGTTAGGGGTTATTCTCCTGGGTAAATGCAAATGGAGAGAGGGACTTGAGGGCAGAAAGATGGACAAAGAACTACTATCCTTAGGAATTTGCAAAAAGAAAATTGAAATGGCCAAGAAACATACAAAAGATGCACAATCTCATTTTGTAATTAGAGAAATTAAAATTTGAACTACATGCAATGTTATTCCACACCAGTAAATTGGGGAAACTTTAAAAGTATGACAATTCCAAGCAATGATGGAGGTGTAAAAATGCAGAGACATGTATTACACTGTTGATGGGAATATGAATTGGTTCAACCATTTTAGAAACTATAGAAATATCTAGTAAATTTGAAAATTTAGGTAACCTACACCCAGCAACTCCATGCCAGCATACCTATTCTATAGGCCAACTTAAAATTGTGTTATAAGGAGCTGTTTATAATAAAAATGTTCACAGCAGCACTCATTGTAATGGGGAAAAAGAAACCTTGGAAACTACCCAATGTGAAGTAGCATAATAGATAAGTAAATTGTAATATATTCACATAATGAATTACCATATAGTACTGAAAGTAAGTGCACAGAGCTGGAAAGAAATCAACATGAATAAATAAATGAATCTTACAAACAGAGTGTTGAGCAAAAAACAAAGCAAATTGAAAAATGATATTTTCAGTATAATCTAATTTACATAAAGTTGAGAAATATCCAAATAAATACCAGATATTCTTTGGGGACACTTGAATTGGTAGTAATAGCATCAAGAAATGGAAGGGTGTGATAACAGCAAATCAGTATACCAGCCAGATTTTGGAGAGAGGACCTCCAAATAACACAATCGATGAGGGGTACACAGGGGCCTCAACTAATTTTCTAATTCTTAAGCTGAATTTGCTGGACATAGATGTTTATTATATTTTCCTTATAGATTTATATGCATAAAATCATTCATGATTTATTATTTTAAAAATCCCAGTGCCTTTGGAATCAATATTAGACCTCATTATACTACCCACAGCTTTACTTCTGTTGCTCAGTTGGGTTCAGGAACTTGGGATGGTGGTCCTGCCTCTAGTGGGAGGGGAATTGGAGTAGTCACTGCCCTTGGAAGCCAGGTGATAAGGTCTAATAGTTAAAATAGGTGTGTTCCTTTGGTCTGCCAAATAGAAAGTCAGCAATTCCTCTTAACGGAATGAAAAGGTCATGAGTATAAAAGGAAAAGAAGACAGGACAGTAAGAGTGTGGTTTAATGCCATTTTTGAAAGCCTAATTGCACTCACCATTAAAGAAGAATTCATTCTGGCATGGAAACAAGTTTTCTGTGCAGATGTTTGAGTTCAAAGCACCACTTAGGCTCCAACAATAGAGGCTGCACCTAGAAAGGAAAGCTGGATACTCTTGTCTGGTGGACCCTGCTCTCCATGTTAGGGTGCCAGAGAGTAGGAGGGACTATGGCACCAGTTTCCAAATTAAAAACTTAGAAGTGCTTATTTCTCCTCCACTACCCTTGGTAAAGTGAACTGTTAATTGCATTTCTGGGACTTTAGTGGCCCTGAAACACAGGTACATGTGGGCCCAGGAGGGGACTCTCTTGTCTTAGACAAGCTGCTCTTCTGCCAAGTGTGAGGTCCTCACCTGGAGAGGAACTACTACATCTAGCAAAAGGTCGATGAAGAAAATGCACAGGGGATCATGTCAGGGGAATAGGGTGAAGGCAAAGTGGTGGGGTATGGTGGGGAAATTCATAGAGTAAAAGACACCCATCTGACTGGTGGAACACTTGTAGAGAAAAGTGTGATCATCAAGAGTGGGGACACTATGACAGCAGATAATCGAAGGTCATGAATGGCCATGGAAGGCCAAGATAAGGATTCCAAGTCTGACTTATGGATAGTGATAGATGTGGGGTACTGAGCTGTGATTACAAGACACTATGATGAGCCAGAACTTAGAAAGAACTCCCTATACTCCATCTTTTGCTGTATTTTCCTATGCAATTAATTTCTCCTTTCTTTGCCTTTATGCACCTCATTAAACATAAGCATGGATCTAGTGAGGAGGGCCTAGGGATTTGCAGAGACAGCACTCACTTAACATCCAGTGAGCAGGTCAAAGAACCAGCTGTCTGGATGGAAAGCAAACTCACTCCCTTCAGAGGGAGATGTCCATCTCCTGAGCCAATGAATTGAATAAGCTTTGGACAAATGAATTCCAACCATAGGGGGATGTTGATCTGAAAATAAAAGAGCCAGCAAATCATGGGAGGTTTTTACAATCCTGGCTAATTGACTGAACTCTCTCTAAAGGCTTTGGAAGATGCCAAGTGAAGAAGCAAACCAGTCTTCTGCTTTGTCATGCTTTCAAAGAAGCAAGCACCTTCCAGCTGTTGAAAGTTGATCCCTGCTGAGCCAAGCCATGTCATAGTATCCTAGAAAGATGGTGCATTTTCTTCCCCAATATAAAGGAGGAGCCCAAGAGGAAAAGAAAACACAAAAGCTGAGTCCTCAAAGTATTTTGACCAAAGTCTTAGCATAAATATTCTCAAGGACACGTTGAATATCTTCCCATCTCATCTTTGGTTTAAAACAGGAATAGGGCTCCTGCTCCTTTGGAGTTTGAGGGAAGATAGAGTAGAGGGATCTTCAAATTCTTAACTATACGCTTGATCTGGTTTTGAACCTCACCAATCATAGACCACTTTGACACAGTACAGTGGAGAGCTAGGCACAAACTGCATGGGTTTGCAGCATGGCTCAGCCACTCTCCAGTTCTATAATCCTGGACACATTACTTAACTTCCCTATGACTTATTTTCCTTATCTGTGAAACGGGGAAAGTAATGATTTCTACATCCTTAGGACTGAAATGAAGATGAAATGGGTGCTGTGTGCTCAACAAGAGTCTACAAGCAAACCCATTATCCAAACCATTAGTGGTGTGTGTGTGTATGGATGGATGTGTGCTCAAGGTGAGGACAAGTGGGTTCCAATTCACATCACAAATCAAGCAATTTAAAAGCACCTAACAGCAGCTATATCTGTTCTCCTTCAGTCCCTTCTTTGGTTGCTGGCATGTGGAACTCCAGCTACTGGAACTCCCACCCTTGAAACTCTAATTCTCAGGCAACTTTGGGCTCCCATGCTGTGATCTCCACTGTCCTTCCTCACCCCTTTCTTACTTCAAGAAATTAATGTTGCACTAGCTCCCCCAACCCCTAGAGTCCATGCTCATGGCTTCCATTAACCTCCACAGATAAAGGCAAATTAAAATAACACATTCTTGGCCGTCTGTTTTTCATACCAGGAAGCTGTTAGAATTTGGACGTTTCCCAGACACCTCATTTAATGTTTTGCTTTCAACCACCTGTCGCCTAATTATTTTTAAGCACTTATTGTCTACCATTATTTGATTTTTAGTAGTTTGGCTTATTTTTTAATGTTATTGTCATTATCTCATTTCCTTTATGACTTAATACTTTTACTTTTCACAATACTTCACAATACTATTGACTTTTAAAGTGTTGTTTTATTTTTCTTCTACATGTTTCCTTTTTTTGTCCTCTGGTGAGAGTATCGATTATAACCTGAATCAGGACTTCCAGAATTAGCATAGCAGCAATCATTGATTTTTTGTTGTTGTTGTTTCAGTTTTTGCTTTAAATTTTTTCTCCCTTATAAGAATTTCCTGTTTGTTTGTTTAATTGTCTTTCTGAATAACTGTGACACAGAAGAATGTGTCCGGACTGAATTTGTCCTTGTTCATTACCAGTATGAAAAGCAAATAGCCAGCATCTGCATCACCCAAACCTGCATACGCTGGGCATTTTGGTATCCTGATCCCTTTAATTAACTTTAACAATCAGTAAAAAATGTAATCGTGGAATATCATTCTTTTATATTTTCCTTTTTAAATTATATCTAATCATTTTCTTTTATGCCATTTCTTAATTTTAGTAGTTTTCATCACATTTTTCATTAGTATACTCTATATTGATCTAGTCTTTTCTTTACATTTATTAGCAATTTTTCACTTTTAGAAACTTTCCTATTTTACTTTAAGTAAATTTAATTTTATGTTTTTGCAAATATGTAATGTACTCTTTGTGTAAATATTTCCCCCTTTTGTTTGTTTTAGCTTGTCTTAACTTTTTTTTTTTTAATTTATTTTTTTAATTGATGTCTTAGTTTATAACACTGTGGGGTTTTAGTTGTACATTTTTGTTTGTCCGTCACCTTGTGGATGTAACCCTTCACCCCTTGTGCCCCCCCACCCCCCTTCCCCTTGGTAACCACCAATCAGCTCTCTCTGTCCGTGTGTTCACTTATATTCCATATATGAGTGAGTTCATGCAGTGTCTGGCCTTCTCTCTCTGGCTTATTTCACTTAACATAATACCCTCTAGGTCCCTCCATGTTGTTGCAAATGGGACAATTGTGTCTTTTCTTATGGCTGAGTAGTATTCCATTGTATGTAGATACCACATCTTCTTTAATCAATCATCAGTTGAGGGACACTTGGGTTGCTTCCACTTCTTGGCTATAGTGAATAATGCTGCAATGAACATAGGGGTGCATACGCCTCTTGTGATGGTTGATTTCACGTCCATTGGGTAGATGTCCAAGAGTGGGATTGCTGGATCATACGGTATTTCTATTTTTAATTTTTTGAGGACTCTCCATACTGTTTTCCATAGAGGCTGCACCAGTTTGCATTCCCACCAGCAGTGAATGAGGGTCCCCGTTTCTCCACAACCTCTCCAGCATTTGTTGTTATTTGTCTTTGTGATTATAGCCATTCTAACTGGTGTAAGGCGATATCTCAGTGTAGTTTTGATTTGCATTTCCCTGATGATTAGTGATGTTGAACATCTTTTCATGTGTCTATTGGCCATCTGTATCTCTTCCTTGGAAAAATGTCTGTTCATATCCTCTGCCCATTTTTTGATCGGGTTGTTTGTTTTTTTGTTGCTCAGTTGTATGAGATCTTTGTATATTACTGAGATTAATCCCTTGTCGGACAAACAATTTGCAAATATTTTCTCCCAGCTGGTGGGTTGTTTATTCATTTTGATCTTGGTTTCATTTGCCTTGTAGAAGCTCTTTAGTCTGATGAGGTCCCACTTGTTTATTTTTTCTTTTGTTTCCCTTGTCTGGGTAGACATGGAATCCGAAAGGATCCCTTTATGTCCAATCTCAATTAGTGTACTGCCTATATTTTCTTCCAGGAGTTTTATAGTTTCAGGTCTCACTTTCAGGTCTTTGATCCATTTTGAATTGATTTTTGTATATGGCGATAGGAGATGGTCTACTTTCATTCTTTTGCATGTTGCTGTCCAATTTTCCCAGCACCATTTATTGAAGAGACTTCCCTCTCTCCATTGTATGTTCTTTGCTCCTTTGTCGAAGATTAGCTGTCCATAGGTGTGTGGTTTTATTTCTGGGCTTTCAATTCTGTTCCATTGATCTGTGTGTCTATTCTTGTACCAGTACCATGCTGTTTTGATTACTGTAGCTTTATAGTATATTTTGAAATCAGGGATTGTGATGCCTCCAGCTTTGTTCTTTTTTTTCAGACTTGCTTTAGCTATTCGGGCTCTTTTGTTGTCCCATACGAATTTCAGTAGTTTTTGTTCTATTACCGTGAAGAATGACATTGGGATTCTGATTGGGATTGCATTGAATCTGTAGATTGCTTTAGGTAGAATGGACATTTTAACTATATTTATTCTTCCAATCCATGTGCATGGAATATTTTTCCATTTCTTTATGTCCTCCTCGATTTCTTTCAATAGTGTCTTATAGTTTTCATTGTATAGGTCTTTTACCTCCTTGGTTAAATTTATTCCCAGATAAATTTATTCTCTTTGTTGCAATTGTAAATGGGATTGTCTTTTTGAGTTCTCTTTCTGTTTTTTCATCGTTTGTGTATAGAAATGCAATTGAAGACTCAAATAAATAAAATTAGCAATGAAAGAGGAGAAATTACAACAGACACCACAGAAATACAAGGGATTATTAGGGAATACTATGAAAAACTTTACGCCAACAAATTGGACAACCTAGAGGAAATGGACAAATTCTTGGAAGCGTACAACCTCCCAAAACTGAATCAAGAAGAAATAGAGAATCTGAACAGACCAATCACAAGTAAAGAGATTGAAACAGTAATCAAAACCTCCCAAAAAATAAAAGCCCAGGACCAGATGGCTTCCCTGGAGAATTTTATCAAACGTTCAAAGAAGATTTAGCACCTATCCTTCTCAAACTATTCCAAAAAATAGAGGAAGATGGAATACTTCCCAACACATTCTATGAGGCCAACATCATGCTGATACCAAAGCCAGACAAGGACAATACAAAGAAGGAAAACTACAGGCCAATATCACTGATGAACATAGACGCAAAAATCCTCAACAAAATATTGGCAAACCGAATACAGCAATACATCAAAAAGATCATACACCACGATCAAGTGGGATTTATACCAGGGACACAGGGATGGTTCAACATCCACAAATCAATCAATGTGATACACCACATTAACAAAATGAAGAATAAAAACCACATGATCATCTCAATCGATGCAGAGAAGGCATTCGACAAGATCCAGCATCCATTTATGATAAAAACTCTCAACAAAATGGGTATAGAAGGAAAGTACCTCAACATAATAAGGGCCATATGTGACAAACCTACAGCAAACATCCTACTCAATGGGGAAAAACTGAAAGCCATTCCTTTGAGGACAGGAACAAGACAAGGGTGCCCACTCTCACCGCTCTTATTCAGCATAGTACTGGAAGTGCTGGCCAGAGCAATTAGGCAAGAAAAAGGAATAAAAGGACTCCAAATAGGCAATGAAGAAGTGAAACTCTCACTATTTGCAGACGACATGATCCTATACATAGAAAACCCAAAGAATTCCATCGGAAAACTACTAGAAACAATCAACAACTACAGTAAAGTGGCAGGGTATAAAATCAACCTACTAAAATCAATTGTCTTAACTCTTTATTGTTTTACATCTCCTAATCTTTAGAGTTTTTGTCTTATTTGCTCTTATCCTATTTTGAATTTCATATATTTTAATTATACGTCTCCCTTTACATGTTATTTTTCTAGTATACATTTATACACTTAGATCATTTTATTCATTTGAAGATCAATAACTTAAAAGAGACTATTCAAAATTCCTACATACCTACAATATATTGAATGCTCAAAAATATTAGTTCTTCGTTCATTCTCTTTAACTATATGAGATCTATGTTACTGTGTCTACTTTTTATTTTAAACCTTTGGATACTTGTATTATTCAATTTTAGTTTTATTACTTTTTTGTGTCTCTGTGTGAGGATGACTGGCTCTCGGCTAACATCCGTGCCCATCTTCCTCTACTTTGTATGGGACGCCGCCACAGCATGGGTTGACAAGCGGTGCGTCTGTCGGTGCCCGGGATCTGAACCCGCGAACCCCGGGCCACCGAAGCGGAGCACGCAAACTTAACTGCTATGCCACCGGGCTGGCCCCCAGTTTTATTACTTTATTTTTGCTTATATTCTCTATTTACATAAATTTCTTTTTAAAAGTATCCAAACCCAGATATGAGCCATTAGTATGTGAAAACATGACAAATTGTACAAAGATAAGAATAAAAAGTGGGCAATGAACTCTCTGCTCAGATAACTTCTGTTGACAAATTTTCATCCAGTATAAATATTGGAATGCTCAAATAGTATAGAACACTAGAAAATGAAAAATAAAAGCTGTCTTCTGTCCATTTCTGTCAGTCTTGCAAGAGCTCATCACTCTTACATCCCCTAAAACCATCATTAATATTAGTTTCATATTTCTCCAGAAGTCGTTTTGCACAAATGTAGGTATAAAAACGAAGAGAGGATTTCTGTTTTACTTTAATTTAATACGAAAAAAAATATGCTACTGTGAAATCAAAGGGCTTGCCAAACTTCAAATAAGAATTTCTTCACTAAAAGAATATTATTTTATGAAAGCTTCCTTTTTGGTTTAAGAAATAATATTATGAAAAAAATGAAGAAGCTAAAGTCATTACTCATTTGTTAATATCATTTCTAAATTTGAGACAGTAGCGTTTGTCTCCTTACTATGAAAAATAAGGAAATTGGGTCCCTGATACTTTTTCCCCAGGCCATGAAAACCTTATGAATAGCGGCAGAGCATCGTCTGACACGGCACTGGAAGTAAGAGGATGGCGCAGAGACTGGGCAGGGTTCTGCTCGGCTGTATACAGGGTCTCTAGGAGTCAGAAACTTGACAGCAGTGAAAACAAACTTTTTCCCAAGCTCCTCCCAAGTTCCTTGCACTGTATTATTAGTTGTTTTTTGTAACGATTTATAACACTTACCTCTCTTTTTTATTCCAGCTTTATTGAGGTATAATTGACAAATAAAAATGTATACATTTAAGGTATACAAGGTGATGTTTTGATACATATATACATTGTGAAATATCATCACAATCAAGCTAATTAACATTTCCATCACCTCACAGTTAACTTCTGTGTGTCTGTGTGTGTGTGTGTGTGTGTGTGTGTGGTGAGAATACCTAAGGCTACTCTCTTCTAACTTGTCTCTGACTTATTCTCACAGAGAGCTAGCTCTTGACTCTTACTGTCTTTGACTCAATGATCTCTGTGCTGTTTTCTGCCACATCTCCTCAGTTTCTTCATTTTGATTTGTCTATGAATTGGTTGGGGGCCCAAGCTTCTGTCTTGATTTCTTTATTTTAAAAATTATCTCTATTTCATTTTTTAATAAGGTTTTTATTCACTTGTCTTTAATTTCTTAGCTGATTAACTAACACATTGAAAGAGCTGATAGAAGATGGGAATAGATATAAGAATGTTTGTTCCATGCTCTTAGGAAAGCTGGACACAACTCTTTTCTTCCAGTAATGGATAATACAACATTACTATATTCCTACAGAATGTGACATTAAATGATTTGGTCACCCTATAAGGGAAGACATGATTGTGAAAGTAAAGTTTTTCCCTTGGACAACCATATCTCATGGTTGAATCGATTACTAGAGTATTAACATAATTTTCCAAAAGATTTTCTTACGTATGCATCCCCCCAGTTCCTCTCTTTACTTTTAAGAGTCGTGGAGAATTGGCTAGGCCTAGGGTCATAGTGCAAAGTACATTCAGAGTGAAGACAGCTACACGTTGGGAAAATTCCTCTCACGGGCAAAAGTAGAACTCTCCTTAGGCAAAACCCACTTGCTTACAATACCATATAACCCTAAGAATTGGACACCAGCTTCATCCCTGACTCTGGGTCTCAATGTCACACTAAGCATCATCTATTTACAAGAATGACAGATTGCTTTTACCACAGATTCTTTTATGACGGACTATGACAGATTCTTGCCCACTTTCCAAAGAGAGAATTTGATTCCATTTGGGGTCACAGTGGAGTCCTTTAAAATAAGTTTGACAGCTAGCAAATAAAACAAACGAAACTCCATTTGGTCAATGTTTGTTTAATTAGCTCTCACTACATGCAAGATATTACACTATATACTTGAATGTTAATCATAATTACTAAATTATAAAATTATTTTATTACAATTACATACATGTTGTGCTGTGTGTTGATTTAATGTGATTTCAAATCCACTCGTTTATGACTTAAGTAAAGTTGTTTTAATCCACTTGTTTATGGCAAAGACAAAAAAAAGTTGTTGTTTTGATGCAAGAGTGAAGTAAATTGTGTCAGAATGTCACCCTCTCACCTGTTGTCATTGATAAGCACCCAGTAGCCCAGCTGCTGAGGGGCCCCGCGGGGACTTATCAGCAAGAACATGTGGAGAAGCAACTACGACAAGGGGACATTTAGACGGTAAACACCGAGAGCTCGTGAGAAGTCTTCAGAGTTTTGGTCTGGGCAAGGCAACATTTTGCTGACCTATACACACTCCTTGGGGCATCAGCTCCTACCGTAGTAAGGGTGCTTACCTTAGTAGTAGTGGCAAAAGCCACGCAGCAGCCCTGCAAAGATTGTTCTGCCTGCCAACACTGGTGCCCTCATTCCCTAGCAACATGCTGTAGCAACAGGGGACTTTTCACTTTTGTTTCGTGCTGCCAGCTGGACATCAGCTCTCAGTTGGTCAAGCCATGTCTCCTGAGTACCTACTCATATGAAAAGGTACACCTTGATTTAATCTGGACTTTATTCCTTTCATCTCCCCTTGCCTAGAACAATAGCATGATTAATCTATCATTGGTTTGAAGTATGTTATGTTATTTCTTTATAGGCTTATTAAGAGACATTATCCTGTATGCTGTTGGCTTGTGAGATGATTACAAATCCTACAGCAAACCTGTGTTAAATAAACTATTGGCAAAGACAGTCTCAGTCTCTGAGCATAATTTTGCCCCCTAAGACAAAACAATCTGCTGGAGCAGATTCAGGATGCTAAAAATTAACTGGTTGATATTAATCTGGGGATTCAGAGAATGACAATATTGATCTGAAATTTGAAGAACATTAAGACATTGTTAGCAAAGGGTATAGAGGATGGTGAAGACAAGTGCAGAGGGAAAAACTTACACACAAGGCCCAAGTCACAAAGAATTGTAGTTTCTTGTTTGAATCGCCAAATAAACTAGATGAACAAGTAGGTAAATAATTCACTGAGAATGGAAACTCAGAAGAAAAACCAGGACCAGGGAGAAAATAATCTGTTCAGTAGTGAACCTTCATGCTAGTTAACCACAGATCAATGGTGATGTCCTCATCTAAATGCCCCACTCATGTCGTCTGGTAGATCCTCGGACTTATTCACCATCATCCGAATCTTTCTAGTTGACATCTCTTTAACTGACTTCTTTCATTTTCCAGGGGATCTCCTGGATATAATTAAAACTAAAAATGTAAATTTAGAGATAATTAGTATGGCTTAAGTTAAAGATTCTTAGTAGTACTAGAGAGATATGTTAATCTCAGAGCTATAGTCCCAAGAAAAATAGTATCCTTAGCTTATAAATCAGGAACATCTTCAACAATAAATCATCAGATCAAACACTTTATTTTATTTTTTTGTGAGGAAGATTAGCCCTGAGCTAACATCCGTTGCCAATCCTCCTCTTTCTTGCTGAGGAAGACTGGCCCTGGGCTAACATCCGTGCCCATCTTCCTCCACTCTTTATGGGACACCGCCACAGCATGGCTGACAAGCAGTGTGTCTGTCCGCTCCCAGGATGCCAGCAAACCCCGGGCCTTCGAAGTGGAGCGCAAGAACCACCTACGCCACCGGGCCGGCCCCAGTTCACTTTAAATCAAATAAACCTTTCAATTATATTTTTCCTCCATTACCATTTTGTTTGTTTATTTTAATTTCAGCTGTATTGAGGTAATAATTGATAAATATAATTGTGAGATATTCAATGTGTACCTTGTGGTGATTTGATATATGTATACATTGTGAAATGATCACCTCCATCTAGTTAATTTACACATGTATCACCTCACATATTCATCTCTCTCTCTTTTTTTTTTTTAGTGAGGACATTTAAGTTCTACTCTCAGCAAATTTCAGTCATGCAATATAGCATTATCAACTATAATCACCATGTTTTACATTAAAACCTCAGCCTTATTCATCTTATAGTTGAAAGTTTGTACACTTTTACCCACTTCTCTGTATTATGCCCAACTCCAGCCCCGGAAATGACTCTTCTCTCTCTCTTTCTATGAGTTTGACATTTTTTTTTTTTAGATTCCACATATAAGCAACATTATGCAGTATTTTTCTTCTCCATCTGGCTTATCTCACTTAGCATAATACCCTCAAGATTCATCCATGTTGTTGCAAATGGCAAGATTTCCTTCTTTCTCATGGCTGAATGATATTAAATTGTATAGATAGATAGATAGATAGATAGATAGATAGATAGATAGATAGATAGATAGACAGATAGATAGATAGATAGATATCACATCTTCTCTATCCATTCACTCATTGATGAACACTTAGGTTGTTTCCACATTTTGGCTATTGTGAATAATGTTGCAATAAACATGGGAGTGCAGATAGCTCTTTGATATCCTGTTTTCATTTCCTTTGGGAATGCGTCTAGAAATGGGATTGCTGTATCATGTAGTAGTTTTAGTTTTAATTTTTGAGGAACCTCCACACTGTTTTCCATAGAGACTGAATCAATTTACATTCCCACCAATCGGCACAAGAGTTCCCTTTTCTCCACATCCTTGCCAACACTTATCTCTCGTCTTTTTGATGATAACCATTCTAACAGTTGTGAGATATCTCATTGTGGTTTTGATTTGCAGTTCCTTGATGGTTAGCGATGTTGATCACCTTTTCATGTACCCATTGGCCAGTGGTGTGTCTTTTTAGGAAAGTGTCTATTCAGTTCATCTGCTTATTCATTAATAGGATTTTTTTGTTGTTATTGAGTTGTATGAGTTCTTCACATATTTTGGATATTAGCCCTTTATTATATATATCAAAACAGTATGATATTGGAATAAAAGCAGACACATAAATCAATGGAACAGAATTGAGAGCCCAGAAATAAATCCATGCATGTATGATCAATTAATTGATGACAGAGGAGCCAAGATTATACAATGGGAAAAGATCAGTCTCTTCAATAAATGATATTGGGAAAACTGGACAGCCACAGCAAAGGAGTGAAATTGGGCCCCTATCTTATACCCTACACAAAAATCAACTCAAAATGGGTTAAAGACTTGAACATAAGACCTGAAACCATAAAACGCCTAGAAGAAAACACAGGGGATAAGCTCCTTGATGTTGGTCTTGGAGATGATTTTTTGGAGTTCACACTAAAAATAAAGGCAACAAAAAATAAATAAACAAGTGGGACTACATCAAACTAAAAATCTTCTGAACAGCAAAGGAAACCATCAACAAAATGAAAAGGGAGACTATGAAATTGGAGGAAATATTTGCAAATCATATATCTGATAAGGGGGTAACCTCCACTATTGTTTAAGAATCTTTCATGATCTAAGTTGCTCTAACCCTTGCAAAAGTATTTACTTTCACCTACTTTTAATATATGCTACATTCTAAAAAGATTCAAAGTGGTATCATACTTTTACACAGGGAGACTTCTACTCTCTCAAACCACTTATTTGTCAAGTTGTGCGATATGTTCTCACAACCTGATTCCAACTACTTTTTTTTAGAAAGTAAGGTTTCTCCATCTAATATTTTACATGGGAAGCTGCCAAGTATCAATCAAAGACACTTTGCTATTGCTCACTTTTACAACCTTTATCAATTACCTGATATTTGTAAGGGGTGTGTAAGACCATCTGAAGCTTTTGTTGACCTATCAATGGTTGTTCATGGACGGGGAGTAATCAGGGACAAAAATCATAAGTTCAAGACACTTGAGCTGTTGTCAGATCAATGAAGGATGAATAAAAGTCATCCAGGGCTATTGTAGGGTTACAGAGCTGTGCTGCTTTCAGAAGGCCAATTTACACCATGAAATTGGATTAGCAATTGCTCAAATTATCAAAAAGGTATGAGCGTGTTTCCTCAGAAGGGATTTGTGTTTCTCAGGACAAGGTGTGTTAGTCAGCTCAAGCTTCCATAACAAAATACCATAGACTGGGTGGCTTAAATAATAGAAGTTTATTTTATCACAATTCAAGAGGCTGGAAGTCCAAGATCAGGGTGTCAGCACGGTCAGGATCTGATGAGAGTTCTCTTCCCGGCTTGCGGACAACCACCTTCTTGCTGTGTCCTAACATGGCCTTTTCTTGGTGTGTGCACATGAAGAGAGAGAGAGATTTGTCTCTTGCTCTTCTTATAAGGCCACCAATCCTATTGAACTAGGATCGCATCCTTATGCCCCATTTAACTGTAAATACTTCTGAAAAGCCCTATCTCCAAATATAGTCACACTGGAGGTTAGGGCTTCAACACACAAATTTTGGGGAACACAATTAAACCATAGCACAAATTGTTATAATTAAAGGGATTCCCATCATGGTTTGAGCATCTGTGATTATTCAGTATCTCCAGGCCCCTTAATGAGCACAACAGATATGGATACTATCCAATAAGTGGTGCTTAGTTTGACTATTAATCACTAAATATTGTTTATCAATGATCATACCATTCCTTAATACAAGTAAATGCATTTCTTTGTGTTCTTAATAAATATTGAATTGCTTCTTAATGGCAGTAAAAATACAAATGAGATATTCACATATTCAGAAAATTGTTGGCTTCTTGGCTCCTTATCTGTTTCTAGCTGTAAAATCTCTAATGTTGAGGATGACATAAGAACAAGATTAGTTTCTACCAGCATTTTAAAGCTATTTTTCCTAGTTTATCTTCAAAAGGAGGAATGGGAGGGTTTAAATTTTCCAAAAATTTTGAGTGGATAGTCCGCTATGATTTTTTCATTCTGGTTCACTCATCTGTCCTGAAGCAAAATTTTATGCAGCTAGAACTCCTTCAAAAGTGTCATTATAACTGTACATGCATGCAGTAGAAATTATAATGTTCTCTTATCACTTACATTGGATTCAATAGTATTTGTAAATCTGAATCAAGAACTGATAAATTCGAGCATGGAGTGTTGTGACCCTCCAAAATAGGCAACTACACTTGATCACTAAAGTGGGTTATTTTAGCTATAAATATGAGAAAATAACTATTATAATTGAAATAATTCACTCATCAGAATCTAAAGAATTGAAACTGGGTTAGAAACCCTCTGTAACATAGGGTAAGGATGGAGTGGTGGTGGTTTAAAAGTACATATTCCGGTCTTACTCAAAGAAATGGAGTATTTCTTTGGTTGCCAAAAAACTCATTCTCAGGAAGTCATAGATGGGGCTCATGTCAACAGTTGACATCTGTATGGAAACATCTTTCAGGTGGGAAAACTAATGCCTTAACAGGGAAAACTTCAGCCCTGTCCTAATTCAATTCCAAGTCTAATTCAGAAGTGACTTAAACCCTATATTTGTAAAAAATGTTTAAGACTGTGTTTCCTTCTTTCCATACCTAGGCAGAAAAATCTTCTTTCTGAGGTCACAAAACATTCTATCCATGCCCCCACCAAAGTGCTTGTATTTATTTATTTAACTGTCAGATACCTTTTGTCAGACATAATGCCATTGATGATAAGGACTATATTTTATTACTCTTTGATATGGTGATAAGAGTCAGGATGTAAAAATAGTTCCTGGATTAGTCCCAACATATGTAACTTTCTGAAGTTATATAGTGGAGTTCAAAATTGGAGCACAAGGTCAAAGGGGACACAGGTAGGGTAGGAAGTCAGGCCCTGAGGTAAGGGACTCTGACTTCTCAACTGAGACAGAGGTTTAACACTAGCTAAATTCAGCACCCTGGATAGTGCCACAGGGTGCCTCTAATAATAGTTGAGATATGTTTTTATCTGTAAAAAGTTCAGAATGATGTTCTGAAGTTCCATGGTTGGTAAAAGGACTTCGTATGTTTATGATGAGCTTTGTTCATGTGGCTCTTGGGGTCTGTCCCTTACCATTGTTCCCACATAACCAGCTCTTAGTAACATCTTCATCAGAAGTGAGGTTCAGGTTTTACTGACCGCACCAATAGGATATCCACACCCTTGAAAGAATAAAACTAATTGACAGGATGGTTTTTAATTTTCATCAAAAGATTTTTTTTTCCTTTACATGCTTTATATGTTGCTAAGTTAAGAGTAGGGATCCTGATCCTTCACAGATATGAAATGGATAGACAGATTATTTGGCTCTATTTCCATAACTCAGCTGGTCGACAAACAATTCCTTCTCTATGCTTCATGGCAAAGATAGTACTTGTTATCTCAATCCTATGTGCTATTACACCCTTTGGGGGTTCTGATTTTATTAAAAGACTAACCCCACCATTTTTCTTGCTTCAAAACTGCTTCAAAAACTTGTCTTTATAGGTGCACCTCCTAGTTCCTTTCTGTTTAGTAATATAGCTTTATCTCTGGTAAATCATAAATGAGACATAGTAAATACATCATTAGGTAAGTAACCTGAGCTGAAAATTGCCTACATTTTAAAAACGCTGACGTATGGGATTTGGAGGTCTTACCTTACCTGACAGATGGCAAAAGATAATTTAAGGGATCTGGTCACAGCAGATCTCTTCCTCCACGCTTCAGTGCTTTGTTAAATAAGAAGAAGGCTATTTAATTAATATTGATTTAACAGTGACTGTCCTTGAGATATATTACTCTTTGACACATTTTTACCTTCAAAACTGCCAAAATTGCAAAATGTATAATGACAAAATTCAAATCCATTTTTAAGCTCAGGTTTATTGTGGTTTGTTATCACCAATTCCCAGCTACTTCAGGAAGGAATGATGTGTCTTAGCAAGTGGCAATGTCTTTATTTGTGACCCCCAGTGATTAGTTAGCTTCGCCAGATGTTTCTCAGAGCATGGCCCAGGTCACGCAGGAGTGGGACTTTATGGCAGGATAAAAGATTCTGAATATATTTGGCTTATGATGCTGGCATTTGTTAGAACATGACAACTTCACTTTGATAGAAATATTAGCTAGTCATTGTGCTGAGTAAATGACACAAAGGAGGCCTTTGTTTCTTAGCTGAAAAAAGAGGGCAAGTTTATTATTCTTGACACCTTCTATCTGGTTATTAGAATAATGGGTAAATCACCTGAAACCTTTGTTTACCTAAAGTGAGACTCCTTCATTTGAAAATGTGCTTACTTAGCTCTTGCTCTTTGATTTCATCCAAGTTTCAGAGAAGGCTTTGAGTAATAGTCCCTTCCAGGAAAACCCCTTCCTTCTGTGAGAGGAGATGTACACATCATTAGATCCAGGAAGCACCTCTGACATCCACATTCCATTTTCAATCACAGAATAGTAGGCCAATCATTCCACATATAATTTATACTCAAATATCTTAGGTAACCTTTTTTGTGTCATGGTGCAGATCACAATGTTTTTCCTAACTCTGACCCCCCCCCCCAGTGAGTGAATGACAATCAAGAAGACCAAATATCTGTTGAACTTTCCAAGTAGACACTGATAGAGAAGGGGACAGGAAGCACTCATTTAAGCCTTCACCACCCTGGAGGTCATTTGTTCCTGGAAGCCCTTTGCCCAGATCTGGGTAAAAGCATTTGCAGTATATTTCCAGAATAGCAAGGTCAGAAGCTCTCTCTTCCTGGGGCAATGTAGAGCACAAAGTTAGAGCCCTAGAAGTAAAAAATCTCTGCTACACTCCTTTGAACTTTCTTCTTCTTTTATCTCTGGCAATAAGGGAGTGGATGATTTGTAAGTAATTGTAGAGAAAACAGAAAACTTGAGACCAGGGTGAAGGCATTGCTTCATCTAGTTTAAAGGAAGATGAATGGTCACTCAGACTAGTTGATATCCTTGGTAGGGCTTAGGTTGGGCATGAAAAAGTGACAAAGTAAAGCCAACTGACTGAACAGAATGATTTTGAGTCAATGTACAGAAATCAGGGCTGGTAAAAATGAAAAGGCTAGCTCTGGAGCAGCCTTTGCCAGAACATCAGGGACGGTTCTCCTAATTATTATCACTGTGAGAATGAGATTTTGCAGAAACTACTGCCTTATTTTTCTTTCTGGCATAATTTTGCTCTTCACTGCTTTGTTTCTACAGTAAGTCACGGCCCCTTTCTCTAGGCCATGATCCTATTCTCCCTGTAGTCTTAACATCCATGGCTAGAAGTCATTTCCATACTCCCTTGAAGTAAATGGTCACAGAGAATGGATGCTTTTGGTGTGTTGAGGACAGAGACAGAGAAATAATGTCAAATATACTTCTGTCTGAAAACCAGTAGATTACTCTAGCAACTGGAAGAATCATGTAATTTTCCCAGAAAATTCCCACTTGCGATTCCACTGTCTGTGACAGCCTGTATAGTTGGCACCTTCCTCTAGGAACACAGGGAACCACATCTGAAAAAGACTTCTACCCACAAAAAGATCACAAGGAAGGATTTAATAGAGTCTCCCGCACACGTCTCAGCATCATCTTCAATCATGAAAAGGTAGTTGATAATTTTGCATGTGGCATCTTCCAGGAGTCCCTTGGGCAAATGCCCCATCATAGCCCTGAAGCCTTCTGACTCTCATCATATATTTCCAAAAAAAAAAAAGGAAAAATTATATTTTGGAAAAAAAATGGAAATAATAAGTTGTGACTGTTAACCATTATTCTCAAGTAAATTGCCTCAAGATATATGTGCTTCTTTTTTCCAGAAGATATTGTATTATTTCTACAAATACAACATGTCATGCTTGCTAGTGAAGTTCACATTAGAAATGTCTGCTTACAAGCTGTGCCAATTCCTTGTTTAATATTTCTATGAAATAACAGAAAGAAGTGGCTGCACCTTGAATCTGCCTCAAGTGAGTCATGGAGATTTGATTGTGCATCATTGCTGCCAATCATTTTTGCTCAAGAGGAAACTATTAAAAGAGTTGGGAAAATCCCACCTTTGAAGCTTTCTGTGGTTACAACCAACTTTCTTTTTTGATTCTTCATAAAAGGTAAGTATTTGAAGCAAAAGAACCTTGCAAGTATAAGGAGGACTGAAACCAAGGTTGTGAAATCAGAACTGTTAGTAATATTGATTGGACTGGAGAATGCAAAGGCAATTGTACAAGCCTTTGACTATACTCTAGTCGTTTGCTATCTTGAATCTGCCTCATTGTTCATGGGATATAAAGAAAACTTAGACCATGGCTAAAAAGTGGAGCCATCCCTAATTTGAGTAAATACCTAAAATAGGGAATAAACCCCAGACCATGAAAGAATCATGGGCTTAGAGCTCTGGAACCTGAATACAGGCCTCATATTTCCCCACCTATTTGCCAGCCTACAAATATCGTAACCTTCTGAGATTTCTACACATAAATTGTTATACTTTCCCCTTATGTAACAAAAATTAATGGTCCCATAAGAGACACACACCCATGAACAATGTTCAGATGAGTTTAAGCATCTCCTGAGCATTTCATTAGCCATCCCTGTGTTCAGATTGATTTATGGGCCTCGGGTCCATCATTTCCTCACATTAGCTGTCATTAGACCATTATGATTTCCTGCAGTCCCTCAGCCTACTACTTCCAAGGAGGAGTTGCAGTCTTGCCCAGCTGTGCTGAGCTAGTTTTCACTACCACTAATTTTCTGCCAGAATCCATGAGTAATGTCACATTTCATGATGTTCCAATAAAAAATTTGCTCCTTGGAGGGCTAGTAAAGAGCTTGATGGAGAAACTATAGAAAGTCCCCAAGGAGACAAAAGGTGACTGAAGGACTTCATCATGAGAAAAATTGAGTACCTTCCTAGGCTGACACAGCAGATCAAAACAAAGAAAAAAGAACGAGGTAATCAGGCCATGACTCAAAGACTTGTAGACATTTACTCATTTACTCAACAATATATTTTGAGCACCTACAATGTGCCAGACATTGTGCAAATAAAATTGTCATGTCTATTGGACACGATCACTTGGAGCCAGAGGGTCTGGGATCTGCTCCATGTTTCCACTTTACTGAGCTGTGCAACCTAATAAAAATTGCTTAACTTTGTGAGCAACCTGGCTTCTAATCTTCTAATCTACATAACAGTCATCTATTTCATAATCTATCTATATAATATATACCTATATAATATAACCTATATAATAGAAATTCATGGAGAATGGCATTATAATTGGAGGTATTTAGAAAAACATTATATATACACGTGGAGAGAGAGAGAGAAAGAGAAGGGACTCCTAAGAGGAGGACATTCTCCCATGTAAACACTCATTTACCTATTGTAGTGAAAGGCAGGTCCTCACAGCATCCAGCTAACAAAAAGTGTCATCTCCACACTGTCACTTATCCATGAACCAAACACATAAGTCAACTGGAGACTAGGGAGAGCAATGGGATTACCCAGTTCTCTAGGGCATGATCTTCTGCAAAGTGTTCAGTTGATATTGAGACATTAGGAAGTGTGCCTGAAGCATATACTCCGGGAGAAGGCACTGTCAATCAACAGAAGTCTCTCGGACCACCCCGTCAGTTTCTCTCTATTTACAGTCTCTGAGAAAACTTGAATACACTTACTGGGATAGACCTTCTCCTCTGCTGGTGCTTTGCTGATGTTGGAGGAGGTCATCAAGAAGACATGACCACCAATTGACCTGAGCGCTGGACAGGGCAATTGGAGGCTCCCTATCCCCTCCTCTGTCCTTGAAATGTGCATTTTGTTTGCCTTCCCTGTTCCCAGAAGCTGCTCCAAGGATACAGCCTTGAGATGGAAATGTGGTGTTGAGACTAGCTGGGTGGTATACACGACTGAATCCAATTAAGGCCTGTGTATAAAAACTTCTAAAATTTGGCAGCAGTGTGGAAATCCACTCATCTTGAGGCCACCCAAGACAAGCCTCATAAGGAAGTTCCCTTGCTTATTAAACCTACCACCTACCAATCTGGAGTAGTTCGCTTCTTCCTTTGGTCTCTCCATACCCTTCACATATGGGGGCTGGTTTCAGATAACACCTGGGAAGCTCCTGAGGAGACTGCAGAACAACAGCTAAGTAACATCTCCCCTCTTCGTTACCCTCCAATGTGTTGTCAGTGCTTTGAGGCCTCTGACCCAGGTTATATGAAAGCTAGAGGAAAATCAGTTAAATAACCGTAGGGCTGATGTATACTCCATAAAGTTTCCCACATCCCATCATAGACCACATTAGTTGCATCTCAAGGTGGAAATGGGATGCCTAGAACCCTAATCCCCCCAATCCTCAAATGACCATCATGAGGTAATCTACCCTTACTACCCAGAATACACACTGGACAATGCCCTTTTTATCCATTGACCAGAGCTCTGTTTCCATGTGCCAGTCTGTTTTCCTGCCATGGTTCTAGAACTATATGACCTTCATGGCCTCTCTAGTTCATGTCATGGCCAAGAAGCTGTCCAAGCAGCTTGCTAATGCTCCCTTCCCCTGAACCCCACTCTGGTTACTTCTTGATGTTGGGTTGTGGGTTCCTCTTGAGAGGCTCATTTCTTAGGGCAACAAGAACATCCCTGAAAAAGAGTAAATAGAAAAACATTTGCAGAATAAGTAGATCCAAAAGTTAAAAGAGGAACAATGAGGTCTCTCTAGCCCAGGTCCCCCAGCCATCTTCCACCAAAACCCCTCTGAGGGCTCAAGAACTCCATTCTGTTCCTGAGAACATGTCAGAACTCTCTTATTAAGAATGAAGGATGAAATGAAATGAAGAATGAAGGACAAAATAGGTGAAGGTGGTTACAAGGTACAAACTGCCAGTTATAAGATAAATAAGTCCTGGGGATGTAAGGTACAGCATGGTGACTATAGTTAACGATACTCTATTGTATATTTGAAAGTTGCTAAGAGGGTAGATCTTAAAAGTTCTCATCGGAAGAAAAAAGAATTTGTAATTATGCATGGTGATGGATGTTAACTAAACTTATTGATAACTAAACTTTCACAATATATACATATAGCAAGTCTTATGTTGCACACTTAAAACTATTACAATGTTATATGTCAATTATATCTCAATTAAAAAAACAGACTAGAAGTGATGAGATATTATGTTTCCCCCTAAAATTTGCTACTATTATTGCTTGTCCACCTCTATTTCACCTCATTCTCAGCCTCACACACTTGCAAAGGAGAGGACCAATGATCATTTGTCCCTGAGGGATAGTTAGAATTTAAAACCGAGATAATTCAGGTTACTTTGGTAGGGCATGGTGGTCTGTGAGCAGTGTTATTGGTAACAGGCTCATTTCCCAAGCCATCATAGCTGGTTTGGCTAGCTGTGTTCATCTCACTGGTGAGGGCAAGTGAAGCCAAGGTAGAATTATTTAGATATTACTTTGTTCTGTCCAATATCCCTGTCATCCTGCTCTGGACTTCCAACACACAACCTGTTTTTCTGATGAGACTTCCCTTGTTTTCCAAAAATCTACTGAGACATGGCCTGAATTTGCAGGGCTACAGCTTGATCATGGTTTACACTTATTAGCTTCTTCCCATGGTTAAGCACTGCACATCCACCCACTCCACTCCTTCCACCAACTCCTCTACCCCCAGATCTGCAGCTTCCTCCCACTACCCCAGGCCTACAGTGAAGTCAACAGCACATACTGGATGTGCCAATCTTTCCTGGGAACCAATAACAATGTAGGTTCTCATTCCATCTCAGCCTTTTTGACTCCTTGACCTCATCATGCCAGTGTTCTTAATGGCCGTAATATTGACAAGGAGAGAGTGTTTATGAAAGAAATGATCACTTTTAACCCCCACTTTATACTCATCTCCCAGATGTAGATGAGGACCAAAGAATAAGCTAATTATTATCTAGTCAGGAATGAGACCCTATAGACCCTATTTGCTTAGATAGCCAATAGACTGTCATTTGGCAATACTAATTTATGGTAACGCTTCTCCAACTTTCAGTTTGCATAAGAATTATCTGGAGAGTTTGTTACAAAAGAAGAATCCTAGTCTCTATCCTCAGAATCTCTGAAGCTTTGTCCCCGAAATGTGGGTATATCAGGAGTTTCTGATGGAGGTGGCCCGTGGACCACAGTTTGCAAAATACCGGATTGTGGTTAAGAGGAGGATTTGACTTCATAATTTCCTCTTTAACTGAGATCATTACTCTTAAACCCAGATCTTCTGTGGTTATACAGCACAGATATTTCATTGAACAAAATTAAAGAGAATAGGGAAATATATGCTTGTTTGTGCCTTGAATGGTGTGAATATACTTCTGAAGGAAATCTGTATCTTTTTCTATAAAGATTACATTTCGGTTGGCAATTGAATTTGATGACAGTCCTTCTGAGATTAAACAAAGTCCCAGTGAACTTTCTGCTACAAGTCACATTAAGAACTCTATAATTAGAATCTATAATTCTAGACCCTGGTTTAAAAACACAGTAATATCAGAACTTAAAAAGAAACTGTGTGTTAAATACTCCGTCTAGGTGCATTCCAAGAGAGGAATAGTAATCATTGTGGGGAATGCTTCCAAGAGTTCTTGGATTTAAGGAATATACACAAATAAGCATTTTAAATGAGATAAGGCCATGCTTATAGGTACGATTTCTCAAATATGCTACCAGATAAGTATTGTAGAACAAATGAAATACATGAATATATAAATATTAAAAGACAAAATATAACCTGGGAAAATATTTACAATATTGACAGAAAAGGTGTAATGGTATTATTACATAAAGAGCTCTTGAATATAAGTCACAAATGATCCAATAGAAACAATGGCAAAATCCACAAAGATTACACTCATAAAATAGGAAACACAAATAGACATCCAGCGTTTGAAAAACTACTCCATTTAGTTAGTAAAAAATAAAAAAAAAAGATATACTGATTTTAATAACGAGATGTTTTGCTTAAATAAGATAGGATTTTTAAAAGGATAATGCCCAAATTTAGGAAAATAGGGCTGTAAATTGATATGACCATTTTGGAGAACAGTTTGGCAATGTCTTATTCATTTATTCACTAAACATGTAATTATTAAGTACCAAGCCTGACCTGAGGCATTGGAGATACAAACGGCAACACAATTTCTTAAGCAGCTTAAAATATTTATATATATTGACACTGAAAATGTTGAACAATCATTTGTGAACAAGGATGTTTACTATAGGATTATATATAAAAGTTGAAAATAACACAAATGTCTAGCAAAGGGGCATTTGTTAGATAATTGATGGTATATCCATCTTATGAAATTATTCAATCATGAAAAGAAACATTATATAAGAAGATTTAGAAGCATGAAATATGTATTTATCACATACATTTAATTGAGAAAAGTAGTTTATAAAATACTTATACATGATATGATCCCATTTCAAAAAAATAGATATATTTGTATTTGTGTATGTATAAAAATAGTCTAGAAAATTATACATTAAAGTATAACTATGGAATTTTTATTTTAAATTTATTCTAACTTTTTACCTGCTTTCTAATATCTTCTAAATATAAAGTGCTTTATTTAAAAAGTTCTCTTTTTCTTCATTAATTTTTTAAAACTTTTTTATTTTGAGATGATTATAGATTCACATGCAATTAGAAGAAATAACAGAGACTAATCTTCTGTATCCTATAGTTTCCTCCAATGATAGCATCTTGCAAAACTATAGTACGATATCACAGCCAGGATGTTGACATCGATGCACTCAAGATACAGAGCATTCCCATCACTACTGGGATCCCCATATAGTCCCTTTATAACCACACTCACTTTCCTCCTGCCCTAAGCCCCTTTTATAACCCTGGAAACTACTAATCTGTTTCCTTTTTTATAATTTTGCCCTTTCAAGAATGCTATATAAATTGATTCATGCTGTATGTAGCCTTTGGGGGTTGGCCTTTTGCACTCAGCACAGTTCCCTGGAGATTTATCTGGGTTGTGTGTATCACTAGTTCATTGCTTTTTATTACTGAGGATTTTCGTTGGTATGGCTGCACCACAATTTGTTTAACCATTCACCCTTGGGTGGGTTGTTTCCAATTTATAGCTGTTGCAAATAAAGTTACTGTAAACTTCTGTGTATATGTTTTATGTAAGCAAAAGTTTTTATTTCTCTGGAAGAAATGTGTAGGAGTGTGATTGCTGGACACACAATAGTTTTGTGTTTAATTTAGTTTCTTATAAAAGTTCCAAATTATGTCCCAGAGTATCTGTATCGTTTTGCATTTCTGTGAGCAATGTATGAGTGATCCAGTTTCTTTGCATCCTCACCAGCATTTGATGTTGTCACTGATTTTTTTACAAATTATTTTAGATATTCTATTAAGTACATAGCAACATCTCCTTGTGGTTTTAATTTTTATTTCTCTAATGATTGATAATATTGAACATCTTTCATTTGTTTATCTGCCATCTCTAACTCCTCTTCAATGAAGTGTTTTTTCATGTCTTTTCCCCATAATCTAATTAGATAGTTTGCTTTTTACTGTTGAAAGTTGAGTGTTCTTTATTTATTCTATATACTAGTCCTTAGATGGATATGTGGTTTCCAAATATTTTCCCCCAGAGTGTAGTTTGTCTTTTCATCCTCTTCACAGGGTCTTTTGCAGGATAAGTCTTTGATTTTAATAAAATCCAATTTAGGAATTTTTCCTCTTATTGATTATGCTTTTGGTACCAACTCTAAGAATTCCTTCACTAGCCCTAGATCCTGATGACATTTTTTTAACTTTTATAGTTTTATATTTAAGCCTGTGATGTATATAATCTTTTTAAATTAATTTTTGTATATGGTATAAGACTTAGATTGAGTTTATTTTTTTATTGATCTATGGATGTCCAATTACTCCTGTACCATTTGTTGAGAAACTCTCTTGATCTATTGAATTGATTTTGTATCTATATGAAAACTCAGTTGGGCATATTTTTATTGGTTCTTCTTCTGTTCTATTGATCTATGTGTCCACCTATCTGCTAATACCATTTTGTCTTCATTATTGTTGTTGTACGATAAGACTTGAAATTGGGTAGACTGATTCTTCCCACTTTGCCTTCTTTTTCAAAATTGTTTTAACTACTCTAGTTCCTTTGCCTTTCCATACAAATTTTAGAACAATCTTGTGTATATCTACAAAAACCTTGGTGGGATTTTAATAGAAATTATGTTAAACTTGTATATCAACTTGGGGAAATCGACATCTTTACTATGTTGAGTCTTCTGGTCCATGAGCATGGTGTTTCTGTTCACTAATTTAGATCTTATTTGATTACTTCCATCAGCCTTGTGTAGTTTTCAGCATACAAGTCATAAACCCGTTTTTTAGGTTTATACCTAAGTACTTGATTTTATGGAGTAATAAACAGTATCTAATTTTTAATTTTGATGTCCATCTGTCCATTGCTAGTATATAAAAATATAATTGACTTTTGTAAGTTTTTCTTTTATTCTGTGGCCTTACTGAATTCAGTTATTAGCTGTAGCAATTTTTTGTATGTTCCTTGGGATTTCCTATGTAAACAATCATGTCATCTTTAGAGACAGTTTTATTTCCTCCTTTTCTTTCCATATGCCTTTGTTTCCTTTTCTTACTGTATTGCACAGTCTAGTACGTCCAGCACTATGATGAATAAGAATGGTGAGAGTGGCGTCCCTACCCTGCTCCCAAGATTAGGGGGAAAACCTTCAATATAATGTTTGCTGCAGGGTTTTGTAGATTTTTGTTAATTCCACCCTACTCTTAACTTGCTGATATTTTTTATCATGAATAAGTGTTGAATTTTGTAAAATGCTTTTTTCTGCATCAATTGACAGGATCATATGACTATTCTTTAGTTTGTTGACATGGCAGATCACATTGTTTGATTTTTTTTTCATGTTGAAATTTTTGCATTCTATTTGCTAATTTGTTGCTATGATGTTTACATCTATGTCCATGAGGGATACTGGTTTTCAGT
This sequence comes from Tapirus indicus, assembly GCA_031878705.1. Lineage (NCBI taxonomy): Eukaryota > Metazoa > Chordata > Mammalia > Perissodactyla > Tapiridae > Tapirus > Tapirus indicus. The sequence goes on from CM062921.1 coordinate 83,747,880, forward strand.
TTTCTTCTTTAATACTGTCTTTATCTGGTTTTGGTATCAGGGTAACATTACCTTCACAAAATGTATTGGAAAGTGTCCTCTCTTTCTTCATTTTAGGGAAGAGATTATGTAGAATTGGTATTAATTACCTTTTAAATATTTGGTCGAGTTTTCCTGTGAAACCATCTGGCCCTAGACATTTCTGTTTGGGAAAATTTAGAATTAGGAATTCAATTTCCTTAATATTTATAGGTTTATTCAAATTATCTATTTCTTACTAGGTGCAGTGTAGAAGTTTGTGTTTTCCTAGGAATTGGTCTATTTCATTTAAGTTGTCACATTTATGTGTGTAGAGTTGTTCATAGCATACCCTTATGTGTTAGGGTTAATGGATACTGTGACAAATTACCACAAACTTGATAAATGGCTTAAAACAACAGAAATGTATTTTTTTCAAATTTCTAGAGGATATTGGTTTAATATCAGTTTTACTTGGCCAAAACAAGCTGTCAACAGGGCCGTGCTGTCTCTGGCAGCTTTAGGAAAGAATCTGCTTCTTGCCTTCTTCCAGCTTCTGGTGACATTCCTTGACTTGTGGCCACAACACTCTTCTCTCTGACTCTGGGGTCACATTGTCAACTCCTCTTCTGTGTGTATCCAATCTCCCTCTGCTTCCCGTGTAAAGATACATGTGATGGCATTTAGGGCCCATCTGGATGATCTAAGATAATCTTTCCATGCAAGACCACTAATTTAATCACATCTGCAAACACTTTTTTCCAAATAAGGTAACATTTACAGGTCCTAGGCATTAGGACCTGATATCTTTGAAGCCACCATTCAGCCCACTACACTTTTTATTCTTTTGATGTCTGCAAGATCTGTAATAATATCCCTTGTTTTATCCCTGATGTTGGTAATTTGTATTCTCTCCCTGTTTTTGTCAGTTTTATAGATATTTGTCAATGGTATTTGTCTTTTCAAAGAACCAGCTCCTTGTTTCATTGGTTTTCTCTATTGTTTCCAAATTCATTGATTTCTCCTCTTATCATTTTTCCTTCTTTACCTGGTTTAGGTTTGTTTTGCTCTTGTTTTCCTGTTCTTAAGGTGGAAGCTTCAATTATTGATTTGAGAGATTTGGTATTTTCTAATATACACATTTGGTGCTATAAATTTCCCTCTGATGACTGCTTTATCTGTGTTCTCTGAATTTGGTCATATTGTGTTTTTGTTTTCATAGTTCAATGTACTTTTTGATATTCCTTGAGACTTCCTCTTTGATCACAGATTATTAAGAAGTATGTTGTTTAGTTTCCGAGTACTTGGAGAGATTCCTTCTATCTTTTTGTTATTGATTTCTAGTTTGATTCTATTGTGGTTAGGGAACACATGCTGCATTATTTCTATTCTTTCCAATTTGGTGAAGTTGGTTTTATGGCCCATGATATGTCTACTTGGTATGTGCTCTGGGGACACTTGAAAAGAATGTGTATTCTGTTGTTGTTGGGTGTATTGTTCAATGAATCTCAATTCAATCCTATTGTTACTAGTGTTGTTGAGTCCTAAGCCCTTGCTGATTTTCTGTCTAGTTGTTTTATGAATTGTTGAAAGAGAGAGATTGAAGTCTCCAACTATAATTGTGGATTTGTCTGTTTCTCCTTTCAGTTCTATCAACTTTGCTTCACAGAATTTGCAGCTCTGTTGCTTGGTGTGTACATATTTAGTACTGCTATGTCTCTTGGTATATTGACAGGTCATTTTATGATACCCCTCACTGTCTCTGGCAATTTTCTTTGCTTTGAAGTTTACCTTATCTGACATAATATAGTCACTCCTCCTTTCTTTTTTTTCTTTTGTGAGGAAGACCAGCCCTGAGCTAACATCCATTATCAATCCTCCTCTTCTTTGCTGAGGAAGACTGGCCCTGGGCTAACATCCATGCCCATCTTCCTCTACTTTATATGGGATGCCACCACAGCATGGCAGACAAGCAGTGCTGCTGCAGGTGCCCGAGATCCAAACCTGGGAACCCTGGGCTGCCAAAGTGTGAACTAAACCGCTGAGCCACCCGGCAGGCCCTAACTCCTGCTTTCTTTTGATTTATGTTTGCATGCTATATCCTTTTCCACCCTCTAATTTTCAACCTGCCTAAACCATTATATTTGAAATGAGTTCCTTGTAGACAGCACATAGTTAGGTCACGTTTTTAATCTGCTGTGCCAAATTATGTGTTTTAATTGGTGCATTTAAGTCATTTGCATTTAATGTAATTATTGATATGTTGGGATTTAAGTCTACCATTTTATTTTTTGTTTGTTCTCTCTGCTTTTAGTTTTTCTGTTTTCTTTTTCACACCTATCTGAGGATCACTTGAACATTTTTAGAATTTTATTTTTATTTATCTGTAGTGTGTTTGAGTATATATCTTGTTTAGCTCTTTCAGTGATTCTCTAGGTAATATTATATGTATATGGTATATGTATTTTATATAACATAATATAATGTGTTTTATATATGTTGTATATTATACTATATATAAAATATATTACTTATATAATTATATATATAGTATTATCTAGAGTTGGCAGCCCTGGTGGTCTGGTGGTTAAGATTCAGCACTCTCGAGTTCATTTCCCAGTCAGGGAACCATACCACCCACCTGTTGGTTGTCATACTGTGGTGTCTGCCTGTTGCTGTGGTGTTGAAAGCTATGCCACTGGTATTTCGAATACCTGCAGGGTCACCTATGGTGGACAGGTTTCAGCAGAGCTTCCAGACTAGACAGACTAGGAAGAAAGACCTGGCCACCCACTTCTATAAAAAATGTCCATGAAAACCCTATGAATACTGGTGGAGCATTGTCTGATACAGCCCTGGAAGGTGAGTGCATGGCACAAAAAGACTGAGCGGGGTTCTTCTCTGCTGTACACAGGTTGCTAGGAGTCAGAATCAACTTGATGGCACTAACAACAGTTACCTAAAGTATCACTAAAACTCTAAACAAGATAAATTATCACAGTCTACTGATGCCATAACTTTACTAGTCTGAATGAAGAATAGAAAGCTTACCTCAATTTATGTCCCTTTAACCTCCACTGTTCTCAATATAATTGTCTTACATATTTTCTCCACATACATGTAGAGCCACACCAGACAGTTTTATAGTCTTTGCTTCAACCATCAATCATTATTTAGAAAACTCAAGTGGAGTAGGAAAGCCTTTAGTATTTACCAATGCTTTTGTTTCACATGTTCTATATTCCTCCCTTATGTTCCAAGATTCTTTCTTTAATATTTCCACTCTGTTTAGAGAACTTCTTTTAGCCTTTCTTTTAAATTAGGTCTGCTAATGGCAAATTCTCTTAGTTTTCTTTCATTTGAGAATGTCTTTATTTCTTCTTAATTCCTAGAAAATATTTTTGCTGCATACAAGATTCTGAGTTGATGGTTCTTTACTCTAAACACATTAAATATCCTGCCACTTCTCTCTGGTCTCCATAGTTTTTGGTGAGAAATTCACTGTTATTGGAAGTGTTTCTTCCCCTACAAGTAAGGTATTATTTTTCGCTGGCTGTTTTCAAGATTTTTTCTTTGTCTTTAGTTTTCAAAAGTTTGATTATAATGTATTTGCCAAATCTCGGAAGTTTTCAGCCATTGTTTCTTCTAGTAGTTTTTTCACCTCTGTCTCTTACTCTTCTCCTTCTGAGGTGTCAAGACACAAATAGTAGAGATCTTTTTACAGTCCCACAGGTCCATGAATTGTGTTCATTTATTTTTTCAGTCTGTTTTCTTTTGGTTATTCATATTTAGCACTTTCTATTGCTCTATCTTCAAGTTCACTGATTCTTTCCTCTCTCTTCTCCATTATGCCATTCAGTCCATCCAATGAGGGTTTTCTTTTCAGTTATTGTAATTTTCAGTTCTAAAATTTTAATTTGATTCTTCTATTTCTTTGCAGAGACTTTTTTTTGAGCATGTTCATAATTGCTAGTCAAAGAATTTTTATTTTGGCTGCCTTAAAATCTTTTTCAGATAATTCTAATGTCTCTGTCACTAAGTGTTGACATCTCCTGATTATCTTTTTGCAGTCAGTTTGAGATCTACCTGGTTCTTGGAATGATGATTGATTTTTCACTGAAACTTGGACGTTTTCATTTTTTCTTTTGAGATTCTTGATGTTATTTTATCCTTGTGTGTCTTAGCCTACAAGGGAAGAGAGGGTAGATGTTCAGTTTCCTCACTTGACTTCAGATGTAGGGGGTTCTTCTCATTACTGCTGGTATGGATCCTTATGTGATATTCACTGACACTGTGATGAGGGTGGCCTTGTTATCAATGGGCAATGATGAAAGTCCTGATGCTCTACTAGGTCTCTTCTAACAGTACAGTGGATAGAAGCAAGGGTGCCTCACTACTACAGTGAGTTGCTATGGTTGAAAGTGAACATTCAGGAACCCCATGTGGCCCTCACATGGACACCATTGGGGGCCCCTTTAAAGGCAAGTAGAGATGAAAGTCCCAGCTCCCTACTTGGTCTTCTCTGACACCACACTGGTAGAAGTGCTATGGCACCTTATTACAGTAACATGATGGAAATCTAGGCTCCCCACTTGGCCTTTGCTTCTGTGGGTGAGGATGAGGCCACAGTTTTTTCAGTGATGTTTAGTTGGAATTGAGCAGTTATCATCTAAAAGTTTTCTGTCTTGCTAGGTTATATGTTTCCTTCTCCTTTGGCTGAGGAGAGCAGGCTTTTCTTTGAGCTTATTTTGTCTGCACTTGTTGGCATTTCTGAGTTGCTGGCTTCTTTAGCGCCAAGTCTGGAATATATGAGGCCAAAAGAAAACCAAGGAATTCATCGCTATGTCATTTTCTGGATCGTGAAGTCTCTAGCTGGTCTCCCTTCTTCTGTTCACCTTTCAGAATCATTTATGTTTGTTTTATTATAATGTCCAAAATTTTCAGTTGTACATAGTGGGAGGAACAGAAAGTATGTCTACTCCATATTCCAGTATCAGAAGTCCTTTTTAATAAAATTTATACTACATGTTTGGAAGTTCATTCCATTTTGCTGGGATAGGAGCAGATGTGCATGTTATATCTACAGAGAGTTATAGTAACTTCCCAGTATGTAGCCTCTGAGGATTATTTGCCTTCAAGAGACTACCTACCCTACTGAGAAGGCTGAGTTGTTCCATTTCAGCTTTCTTTAGGTAATAAAGCTGAGATTTTTGTTTTTTAGTCTTTTTGTGTGTGTGTGTGTCTTTGAATCAGTGATTATTGAACCCAAGTTCTAACCATCCAGTCTTCTTCCTGGATTGCCTTCTGTTGTGCTGGCTCACCAGATCTGGTCACTGGAGTTTATACCTAGTCTGTGATAGGCCTCCCACCCACTCCCTCACACACACCTTTGAACAACCCTTCCTACCCAGAATTGGACACATCTCTCCCCTTGGCATTCTATTTTTTTTTTAAACACACAATTTAAAGCATTTTTATCTTAGTACCTTCATGAATCTGATTCATGGAAAACTCGATATTTTCACAGGAAACTGGTGCCAATCCCCAGTGAAATGAAAGTCTCCTTGTTTTGAGTTTACAGTAAACTTGCTCTCTCCTTAGGATTCCCTTCGCCTCTTTGCTTCTGCATTTGTCTTTGACTTATCTAAATCCAAAGAACTACAAGTAAGCCACAGATACATACACATTAACTTGGGTAACCCTGGAGCAGAAATAGCACCAAAATGTGTGACTAATTCTAGTGAGTCAATAAATAGAAAGATAGGTAGGAAGTGCAGTGGGTGTATGTAAGAGCAGATGGTTTAATGGGAAAAGAGAGGTTGCAGGTGACATGTGGAGAATTCTAGAAAAGTGACTCAATGAACAGAGGGATTGCTTCAATTCATGTTAGAGGTCATTTCATTTCTAAACCAGTATATTTTCACCCTTTGACTTTTCATCTTGACTTGAGCATAGGCAATATTTGGAAAGGCAAATTTCAGGGGAATATGATTTAATTGTTTGTTAGATTAGGCCAGTCTCCAAAATGTCATTTGCTGCTCTATGCTGCCAACTGGACCTAGTTTGACACTCAGAGGACTTTAATATCAGAGCCCAAGAAGATTGGCACCTCCCAAGATATGAAGTGGCTCAAAGGGGATTTTCTCCTTGATGCATGAACTTCATCAGTTAACCTGCCTCTCCATAGTTCTCATATACAGATATCAGATGGGATATTTGCCTTTCTGCTTCTTCTAGCCTCAGCCTCAATGAAAATCAGACAGATAAACAAATAAAGGTTTGAACTGAATTTCAACAGCATTTCCAGAGAAATCTTTCAGAGTTTATTTGATACTGGATATTTATAATATAGCCTGTTTTTTTTTTTTCCCCTTCTCTTGTTTAGTTTCCAGGTAATCTTAGATTTAAGTGTTGGGCTGGGGACTTAACACCACTCCAGCTCTTCATGTATAAATCATAGCCATGAGATCCTTCATCCTTCTGTTCCTCCTGCCTGGTAACAAGCTAAGAATGGGAAGTAGATGTAATCTTCAGACTCTTTCATGCTGTGACACATCAACTGAAAATGACATCCAGAAAAAGGTTTTGTCACGATCATAATAAATGTGTTACAGAAAGAAGATGAAGCTACAGTCTCATGTGTTGTTTGTGAAGTGTACTTCATAACTTTTCTCTACAATCATTAGCCTTCATTTTAATGTTTCTCTTTCATTAGCCTTTTGTGAGCAAAGAAAGCTGAAATATTTAAAGGCAAGTCAATGTAAAATGTTTGAGCAATGTTGCTAGGAGCCAGTGTCCTGGAGATATTGATCAAGTCACAACCACCAAGTATTTCCTAGGCACCAAGGCAGCAGATTTGACCTTGGGCATCTGCAAAAAGCAATTCAGATGTGGCCCTTTCCATCAGATAGCTTCCAAAAGTTACAGTACTGGAATTATAATAAAATAAAATAGAGTAAATTCAAACATGTTACAAATAAATAAAAGGGAGTATGTGATGAGAGAGAAAGAGACAGATAAACTGTACTTGGGTGGATACAGTCAAGTAACAAATATATTGTCAGTAGACTCAACAAAATCTTGCAGGGTATGCAAAGTAAGGGGCCATACTGATAAATAAGCAGAGAGGGCTTGAGCTGAATTTGAAGACATGAAAACAGGGGTAAGTTTTTGTGCTTATCTTGACAGCAAGAATTACTGTGAGAGTTATTATTAAGGATTTGCTTGTAAGCATTGTAATAGCCTGGAAAGCATGTTTGGGATAAGTTGTCAAGTCAGAAGAGCATTACATAAAATTGTTTATAAGATGTCCAAAGGTTGGGTTGAAATGTGATTTAAGAGACATGGGGGATTCAGTGAAGATCTGACTGTGGATCATAAATGTACAGGATTCAATGGATATACAGGCAACATGGCTGAAAATTTGGTCAGGAAAAAAAATTCAGGTTACTTTATCTCACAAGACATTTTTGAGATGTAGCTCAGCTAGCTCAGGCCATTCAGATTCTCCAAGCTTGTCTATTTACAGAGCCCATCATTCATGGAATGAAAGCTTATGAAGCTGAGTCCCTGGTTTATTGAGTTATTCCTGCTTTGACAAGCTGGGCTTACTTAAAAGACTAAGATCAGGGTCAAGGACTCCCAAAATCCAAGGAGTAAACGTTTGGGTATCATTCAAGTGATTCATGGTCAGTTGAGCATCTTTTGGAAGCACAGTAGTGAAGACAAAAGACTTGGAATCCAGGTCCAGATTTTAATCTCATCTCTGTTGATTACCAGATATGTGCCCTTGGGCAAATCATTCCACCTCCTAACCTAGAGAACGTGGAGTTTGTTCTAAATTAGCATTTCCTAAACAGTGTTCCAAAAACTGTTGCAGGGCTTATCGTAGATTATACTCAAAGATGGCCACAACAATTCCTTCTTCCATTCTATGCCTGTTTCCAGTGTGACTGTCTGTTCTTCCATCAATAGTGGATGTTGATTTATATACCCCTTGAATCTAGGCTGGCCTTGTGACTTTTTTTGTATAATATTAAACAGCAGAAATGATGTTGTTTTATATTCAAAGCTAGGCGTCTAGAAGCCTTGTAGTTTCTGTTGTTTGCTCTGTTAAAACATTGCTCTGAGCCAGTCTTGTAGGGAAGCCTTTAGGAGAATGAGCAACCATGTGGAGAAGAAGTAAAGCACCTCAGATAGCACCAACTGCCAGGCCATCTTGCACCTTCCAGCATGGGAAGTCCATAGAATTGTGAAAAATAATCCATCATTGTTGTCTTAAGCCACTAAATTTGTGGGTGATTCATTATGCAGAAATAGATAACTCAAATGGTGTTCAATAAGAAATGTGATTTTATTATCAGATAAACTTGGGTGAAGATCAACTGAACAAAATAAATAGGTTTCTCAAACTGTGGAAAGTTACAGCTTTTAATATGCTAACGTTGATTAAAAACTCCAAAATGTGAGAAAGGTTTGCATGTATGTCTGCCAAACTTATACAATCACAGAATATTATTTCCCCTAGGAAATTGTTTAATCGTGTGTGGATCACAGTGTGGGAAATGCTGGTGTAGTTGAATTCCAAAGTCAAATCATTCTAAAAACCTGCAAATGGAGCAAAGAGTACTTTGGTCACTGTTTCTTCTTGATTACCTTGATGACAAGAAAACTCGTTCTACAGTTGGTTGCTACCAAATTTCATTATTCACTTCCACTGAAACTGTTTTCTAATCAATTAACAGAAGAAAGCAGTATTGGAATTATTAATGAGCAATTAAATAGAGATTAAAGAGCTATTAACCTGCAGCTTGGTGGTGCAGACTTGGCTGTCAGGTGGTGTGGGAGCCTGATGGATGTAGACCCATGAGAGTCTGTCACAATGATGAAACAAGCAAAGAGAAGGCTAATAGATTTATCTATTTCTTCCTGGCAGATTGTAATAGGATATGGAATTGTCCTGCTGATCTAGGGATATATAGAAAGCTCTTCATAAAAAGAATGTGATTAGAACAAGAAGAACTGCACTGTCTATACTCGATACTCTCACAGACTTATCACATGATCAAGGTGTGTGATGCTTTTGTGTGTGTATGTGTGAGAGGAGGTATGAGTAAATGTGTTTGTAAGTATTGTTTTTCATATTAATTAAATGTGGCCTCTCTGTGTCTTTATGTTTATCAGAGTGTTTCTGACGTAGTCCGTGTGTTTATGTGGATGTTTGTATATGTGTTTTCTTTGTATAGTCATGTGGTTTGTGTGTGTAGGCAAACATGTACACACACATATGACTGAGATAGTCTCTGACTGATAATGATCCATGCTTCTGTGTGCAGCTGGAGGACACAATACACAGTGACAGGAATAAACCATAGCCAGAGGGAAGGGAAAGGCACCATCATGGCACAGCAGTTTCATGAGGCCAGTACACAACTTACGTGGCTCCACTGAGAGGAATTTTTGTCTTTGTCTGGAGGCAAGTGAACTGGATCCCTGTCTTCGCGAGTTCATCCTCCATCATGGTGAGGAAGATCATGGAGACAGCAAATGGAAAGAAATCAATACGGGAATCAGTTCAGCAAATTCAATCAAATGCTGGATTCCTGGCTATGACTGGCCCAACATCTCATTTCAGATAGAAAAGTTGAGAACTATAATAAATAAAGCTTTTTTTATAGTTTACACCTTTTATAGCTTTAAGTATGGTTTGTAATTTTATGGAAAATTTCTCAATTTTCCCTCTACTTAATTAATATTTGCCTCAGGCAAACTATTACTCTTTGTTTTATGATAAGTCAATCCAATCCAAACTCATTTGGATTCCTATCATTCAGTAATTTTTAAATTCTGGAATTTATAGCATGGTTTGGAGGTCCTCACTCTTAAGTTGTTTGCAATCCTTACTGAGTAGTGTCAAACACTGCATTTGTGTTTTACATGCATTGTCTTATTTAATGTTCTTAACAGCTGAATTAGGTAGTATTATTATTCCCATTGCACAGAGGAGGCAAGTGGGACATAGAGAAGTTCAGATCCTGGGCCATGGCCACACATTTGTGCAGATTTCAGAATCACAGATGTAGTGAATTGACCCTAAAACTCAATCTTTCAACAACTGCACTGCACTGGTTCTCTTAGGAACAGAACTGCCCAAGCCCCCTTCTTATCATCTCTGTCCACTTGAGGTCAGAACATGGACATGGAAGGATTTTCATTTGGTTCCCTGGGGCTGATTAAAAATCTTCTGGCCACACATCATCATTCCTCTTTCCCAAGAGCTTTTTGAGAAAATCTGTGGTCACCTAATACACACACCTGGAGTAAGGAGAGGTAGTATCTTTAGCCTGAATGGTTCCCTCATCTCCACTTCAAGCCCAACTGCCAGGGAAGGAAGATGACACTTTGTTCCAGGAGCAATGGCTGGGAGGGGCCTGGGAAAGAGCATCTGGGAGCAGGTCATTGGGCTTGATGAATCCAAGTAACAGTGTATTGAGTCCCCTAGTAGCTAGGACAGGTCATGATTAATTAATGATAATGACTCCATTTTAACCAAAAAAAATCCCAGAAGTTCATTCTTCTGGGTCAACAATGTTCACGACTTTCCATGGGGCGAAAATCAGCTGCTATGATCTGAGAAACTTGGAACAGGTACTACTAAGTTTAATATGAGAGCCTTGAGCTTGCCAAATAGACAGGTACTAAGTAGGCTAGGAAGGCTCCAAGACCACCATGGGGTTATAATAAATTCACTTCTGCAGAAAGTTTGGAATAAGTCCTTTATAGTGCTCTTCCTTTTGATTACAAAAAGTGGATGAGATAATAAAATTAGCATTAGCCTCTGGTCTGGAGTTCCTAGACTTCCCTCATAAGAAACTGGCAACTTGTAGCCACATGGGAGAAGCATATTGTTGGGCTAACTTTCAAGAGGAAAAAAAGGTGCCAATGTGTATCAAACACCTATTTCACGCCAATTACTATGATAAGATCTCCACACGTTATCTTATTTGGTGCTCATAACAGCCCAAGGTGGTATGTGTGATCATCTCTATTTTATAATTGAAGCTCCGAGGCATTAAAAAACCTTGCCAATGTGTTACAGTTAGTAAGAGGCAAAACCTGACGCCTGCATCAGTACATTCTTTATTTTTCACTCTACATCTGCCTAATGTAGGCCATAATGTTATTGTTCAAATAACTGGTTTATAAAAAGAAGACTTCTCCCAAACACATGCATGCCTACTATCTCAATACCAAGGCAGAGCTTTGAAGTTGGTAGAAGACAAAATGGCACACTCAGGAACACAGAGTTAATCAAACGGTCTGGTTCAGCAAGTAGGAATTTTTGTGGGAAAAGTGAAAAGATCCTAAACAGAACCAGAGTGCAGAAAACCCTCCTTTTTGTGTTTGGGGATAGGGTCTTGTCTTCTGCATCCAGTAAGTAAGATGGGACTCATGATTTCCTTCTGCCCTTGTCTTGGTATAGCCAAGGGGGAGCCAGGAAGGAGCTTTAGAGAAAGGATGTCTATGCAGCAAGTCTCTGAAGCATGCTTTCAAGTGTAGATTTTGGACTGAAACAGCTACCCTGCTTAGTCTACAGGAGGGCCAATCAGGTCATGAGAGTAGGAGCCATGTGGGCATTTGGAACTAGAGCTCCTGCTGGTAATCAAGACCATGTCTCAGGCTTTCCCTATACATACATCCTTCCCCCAAGTGGTGGAAAGTTCAGAGCAGGGATCAAGTGTTCAGACATCTAGATTCTGGCATTATCTCTCATCATGTATCTGTAATTCTGCTTTACACAGGAGGAAATTGAGGGTTCTGAGAGATCAGTAACATGAAGCCAGTGATTGCACCAGGGTTGCACCAAGTCTGTCTGAATCTAAAATCCATTATCTTTCTCTCCATCTTCTTGAGTTCAGTCCAGGAAGTTGTTTGAGGAGGACCTGGCAATAGGTTATTGTTATGACCCCAAGACATGAGTGGAATCATTATGTCCGGGGCTGACGCTGTGATTAGCACTGCAGGATACAAAATTAAGTATTGCCCCTGCCCTCCAGAAACTCCCGATCTAGTAGGGAAGACTCACAAGAGTAAAAAGCAAACCATGAGAAGGGGTATAATAAAAACGTATTGCAGAGATTTATGAGTATGAAAGGCATTAAGTTTATATTCTCCTGGGAGGCATAAAAGAAAGTTTTATCATAAAAGCTGGTATCTGAAGGAAGGACAGTTTCAAGAAATGGCAATATGTAGGACCTTTCAAGCAGTGAGAACAATATGAACAATGACAAAGAGCTGGAAGCCTGAAGGACATATTCAGGGATAAGCAAGTATTTTGGGGTCACTGTAGCAGAGGAAAAAGAAGGAAATTGGAGAAGAGCTGAGGCTAGAAAAATAACTTTGAATTTGAAAATAATATTAGCTGATAATAGAGAAGTTTACCTGCCAAGCAGTCTTGGAGTGTATTCTTTGCATAATAGGGAGTCTCAGAAGTTCACTGAAAAGCGGGCTTTAGGAACCTTTTCTGGTGTCCACATAGAGGTTGAACAGAGCTGGTGGAGAACCAGAGCCTGGGAGTTCAGGCAGGAGTGTTCACTTATTTAAGAATGAAAATGATGAGTCTGTTTCTCATTGTCTTGCTCTGATCTTTGTGTCTTTTTGTCACTATATGACACAAGGACTCAAAGCCCTAGGGTGTGCCTTTTTCAGGCAGTGATCAACAGCTGGAAAATGATGTTTTTGCTAAGCACCCAGATTAAAGATTTAGGGTAGGATTATTGGGAAGGTGTCAGAGTTTAAAATATCCAGTTGTACAATGAAATCTCCATGACTTCTGGGTCACAGTGAGGAACCAACAGAGGGTACCAAAGACAGTGGCTCTGGCAAAGCAAAGGGGGCTGATTCTTCTCTTCCTCAGAATCCTAAAGAGAGAGTTCTGACCATGGGATGTATTTTTCAGAAAGGGAATCCAACTATCAGGGCAGTGGCCAACTAGAGTCATGACTTGCAAGGAGACACTGGGCTCTGGCTCACAAAGGTCCAGGTACTGGCACTTACAGTCTACCCCAGCTCCTTCCAGTGCAAGGAGGAGAAGTTCAAGTTGAGTTTGGGATCTACTGGTTCTAGTGAATTTCTAGGCAGGCCTGAATGTCTGTTCAGAGACTCCTCACCACTAACAGAAGGGCCAGGAATGGGTTTTCAGTCATCCCCTAGAGACAGAACAGCAGCCTTCAAACCAGACACTCCAGGTAAGTCAAAGCCCTTTTTGTGCCCAGATATTGACTGAATCTGGATTTCTGCCATGAACATTTGCCCAAGTCTTCTTGTCATGTTAGTTTTCACTGTCCTCCCCTTGCCTCTAACCCACATGAAGGGCAGGTCTGGGCCCATTTGCCCCTGATAGAAGCAGATTTAGTGGAGCCATGTCATTACACCTTCCTACTTATTAGGGATTTTGCCCACACCTGCTGGGTCAGACCCCTTGTTCACCAACACCAACCCATGGTAGCCCAGTGGTTCCTAAGCCTTTTTAAACAATGTATTTGGAGCTATAATCTTTCCCACTGGGTCTTGGTCTACCTTAGGATTTCAGCCTACTCTTGGCCGCATTAGACCTTGTACAGTGCTGCTCCCTGACACAGGTTAGTCATTTGGAGATAGTGTGACCTTGGGTAAGTTAATAAACTGCTCTCTGTATCAGTTTCTTTACCTGTAAAGTGGGCATAAATTGTAATTCCTTCAGAGCACTGTTTGGAGGATTAAATAATATCAAGTCTACAAAACTGTTGAACACAATGGCTGATGTAACATTGGCTATCCTCTGATAATGAGGAATAGAATGGAGAACGGCACTTCTGGGCAAGGGGATCAGAACGTGTGAGTGAGAGTGGAAAGTATGGGGGTTATTTTTCTCTTTTCAGGATTGATCTCCCTTCAAGACTCTGGGCCATGACCCACTTTAGAGACTGTGTTGTCCAAGGTGCCCCATACCAACTCAGCAGCTCACCCAACTTCAGCTGAAGGGTGATGGGCTCTTTTCTAATCTTTCACCCTTCCAGGTGCTACCTATTTCTGGAGTGAAAAATTGCTAAAGGTAAGGATGAAAGCTATGTACCCAACACAGGCATCTTAATAATTTGGCTCTCAGGTGCCCTTCTAACTGCTACCACAACACCTTATACTTGCCTCATCACAGGACTTGTTTTGCTGCAACACACTCTTATGACCCATATCCCAGCAAGATTGTGACCTCCATGAAGGCAGGGGCCATGTTGTTTTCCCTGTTGCACTCTTAGGATAAAGCCTGGCATACCGTAGGGGCTCAATGAACCCTTGCAAAAATGGATGCATGACTGAGTTAAAGCAAACGGTCCAAGGGATGGAGTCCACAGGCCACAGACTGAAAACAGATAGAAGGCAGAGTAACTAGAAAGGCAGGCTACAGTTTCTGATATCTTTCCTCCAAGTTTCCAGAGAGCTGATTATGATTTAAAGCAGACAAGTTTTCTCAGTATTTTCTGCATAAGGAAACTCTGAGGCCTTATTCTTGCCCTGTACCAGGGGAGCAACACTGGGCTTGCCCAAATAACCTCAGTCCTAGCTCTGATTCCATTCCTCTATTCCGTGTGAGTGTGAGCAAGATATTTTAACCTCAGCCTTATTCCTGCGAAAAACAATAAAGAGTGCCCCTGTGCTCAGCCCCATGGCCTTGTCGGGTAAGACTGTGCGAGACCTGGAGTGCAGATGAAGGCAGGGGAGCACACATTGTATTCTTCTCCATCTGCCTGAGTTAATTCAAATAAGGCAAACAATGAATGTTTGAGCTTCCTTCCTAAAATATTTTGACTAGCAATTTCATGAGTGGGAAGGTTTTAACCAGGCTGTCTTCAAAATAGTGATTAAGAAAATAAAGTGAAACGTGCTAATTTTGAAGAAAATTAAATTACGACATGGATGACAGTAAGCCATTTGGTAAAATATTAAAGTATGGGAAAATAGTTTCCCAACTTTGTCATATTGGGATTCTACCCTACCATCTAGGATTTGCCTCCATCTGATGATCTGGGGTGCTAGATTGTATCCTGTAGAATAAGCAGTGTTTCATCCACGTCTTCACGTGGCAAGACCAAGCAGCTCCAAAACCAAAGTGTTCTGAACACACTGGGTCAACACTACTTCCTCTCTCACCCAGCTGACCTACACTGAATTTCTTCCCTCCAAAAGTCCTTAAGTCTATTAGCAGTCCTCTGTCTTTTCTATGTTTATTCCAGTCCTTTCCTTTTCCCTCATTGCACAAGGTACAAGACATACTTTTCTTTACCCTAAGCCTGGAGATTAGAGAATCTGGAGACCCCTCTGGGTTCTGACCCCTGAAGGGAGCACACTGCTTTTGATGCTCTTGGTTTCTCTCCTCAAGCTTAAAGGCCCATGCTTATGCTGCATGTGGCTAAATGCATTCCAAGCTGTCCTAAGCAAAGCGGGATATTGTTCTTTAAAGATTTTTTGTTCTATATTTGAAGGTTTCAGCTAATACATCTGTATAAATGCAAAGACTGATCTTACAGTTAATCTTCTGTCCTCAACTTTTCTATAAGAATTAAAATATTAGGGCAGGATATATGATAACATTGCACAATTGTAAGTTTCCCGTGCCCCCAACACACTGTATGTGTTTCCATGCAGTCTCTGGGAACTCCAGCACCCCCAAGTGGACAATCCCAGGCTAGCATGCTATAAAACAATACACATGTGACCCCATCATCTCCACACTCCATTCAACAGCCAGCTACTCATCAGAAATGAGAGTGAGGCCATCCTAGACTGGCCAACCCTCTGCCAGTCCACCAGCTGATGAAGACACCTAAGCAGACTCAGCAGACATCAGGGGATCCTAGCCCAGATCAACAGAACTGCTCATATAGATCTGTGATCAATAATAAATACCTATTGTTTTAAGCCACTAAGTGCTGGATGGTTTGTTATACAGCAACAGATAACCAATACACCAAAACCAATGGTTATTTCATTGCTTCTTTTCTCCTGCATCTTTGTCTGCCTCAGTTATTCAGAGAATTCATGAGTGTGTTAACTCCAGCCTGGTAGAGTCTGAGAGAATCACTCAGCAAGTCAGAGAGAACAGCTTTGCAGCACAGATGGTACTATAACACAGATTTTCTTTTTTTTTGGTCACTCTCTCTGCCTCCAAATACTTGTTGAAGTTGTCATGAAGACTACATAATCCCCTCTTCAATTTTCTGGATAAAAATGATCATTTCCAATGGTTTTTTCATCTCTAATTTAGCTTCAGGAAATATATTAGTCAGGCTGAACAAGAATAATCAGAAAGATTTCTTGGGGGATGTGGAAAAGTACCTAAGTTCTAAAAATGGGTTAGATTTCATTAGATATTGAGAGGAAATTTCCTGTCCAGGAAAGGGAGAATTGGGCAAAGAAAGGTACTGACTGATTCATCCAACAAACGTGATTGAGCAGCTATGCAGGGTCAGGCCCCACTCAAGGAAATGTGGATAAATCCATGAACAAAACAGACAAAGGTCCTGAAGGGGGACAGGTAATGAGTGAATAAGTAAAATATTGTCAAATGGTGGTAAGAGCTGGATAAAAGTAAAAATTGGGATTTCTGAGGGTTGAGGAGTGGGTTACAATGCTAAATAAGGTGGTCAGAAAAGGCCTCATTCAGAAGGTGACGTTTGATCATTGTCCTAAAGGAGATGAGATTGTAAGTTTTACAGATACACAGGGAAATAGCCTCCCAGGCAGAGGAAACAGCAAGTGCACAGGCCCCAAAGAATGAGCAGGTCTAAGTTTTTAGAGAAAAGCAAGGAAGCAAGTGTAGCTGGAGCAGGTTGGCCGGGGGTAGGGGAGTGGAGTGCAGTAGAAGATGAGATCAGAGGAAATAAAATGGGGCTTTGAGCAAAGGATGGCATGATCTGAGCTAGGTTTCAGAAGAATCACACTGGCTACTATGTTGAGCACAGACTATTGGGAAGCAATGGTAGAAGCAGAGAACCCCACAAGGAGGCCATTAACTAATCTAAAGGAGGAGTGACAGTGGCCTGTGCTCTGATGGTAGCTTTGGAGGTGATTTGAAATATGACACGTGGAATTAAGGTAATTGTGCAGGTAATGCTGAAAGAATTTGCTGATGGATTGGATGTGTTCTGTGACATAGAGAGAAGGGAGAATGAATCTATTGTTTCTTAATTTGCCATTGATAAGAAGGGACAATCTGATTTAGGTGAGAAGATAAGGAGTTTGGCTCAGGACAGAAAAGCATAACCCTTATGATGCAGTCTGGATATAACAGTTTGGTCACTTTGCCTGGAAAATGTGTTAAAGGAATGAAAGTAGTGGGATAAGTCAAGGGAATTTGGGTCAAGATAATGGAAGTTTCTTGAATGTCTTAAATAACAGAATCAAGAGTGTAAACACTTTTTTGACTATAAGGTGGTGTCATAGAGAGCCAGTAAAATTCTTAGAAACCAGTTGTCCACTACTGGCCCCTAGAATCTGGTTGTGAGGGGAGCAGATTATAAAAATCAGAGGCTACCCACTCAGTAGCCTGCAGCAACCAGGCAGGGAATATAAATGAGTGAAGCAGGATATCAGAAAATGAAAGCACAAGCTCTCCGGTAAATGCAACTGACTCTTGGTCTTCATGGCCAGAGAGCAGGTTAGGTGGTGATTGAGACTGTGACCAAAGAAGTCCATGCCCCATTCATGGGGGAGTCACTACTTATCTCCCAGGTATTGTGGCCATGTACAAAAACAGTCCCAGCATTGTCAGATCTTCCAGGTTTTTTTAAAAATAGAAGCCAGAAATATGGATTTTTATATGAACTCTCTAGATTTGTATAATTTGGCAAGCAATTTACTTAAACACACACACACATACTGTGGACAAAACAAAATGCAACCTGAAGAAGATGCCCTTGGGCTTCTAGTTCCAATCTCTGATACAGATGTGCATTCCCTGCTTTCCGGGAGATCAGATTCAGACTTCCAGTTCTGAAGCCAGTCTTCTCAGCCCCCCTCAGGGTATCCTGCTTTTCCTTGCCTTTCCTTTTCGATCAGTCATCTTCAGAGGATAAACTGTTGCCCATTCCTGTGCCACGGTCTTTGCAACGCAGACCAGATGAAATGGCCCAGGGTCTGATGAGATCACCAGATCTTTGCTTTTCCCTTCCCATCAAGATTAGAGGTTGTGGCCACAAGGTTGGCAGTCCTCATATACTTTTTGCACACCCCATTTCTTACCGCAAGGACTGTACATTTTTGTTGCAAAGCTTTCTCTGCATGCAAAAGAGTACTCAGCCAGAAGGTTGCAGAATCTGAACCCCTGGGAACAGCACCCTGCAAATGACAACAGGAGTTGGTGCATTTATACTGCAGCTTCATCACTTCTGGGGTAGGACGACTCTGGGGCATGTTCCATACCATCTCTCAGAGGTCCCAGACAGACTGAGCCCCAACTGCCCACAGTAGTAACCTACTCATTAGTACATCCTATAACAACTTTCCTTCCTTACCCCATTTTCTCACTCCCTTAATGGTGTATCCTGCAGTAAGTGCTTACGTTCAAGTCTTTGTCCCAGGGTCTCCTGAGACAAAATGTCACACACTCCCCATTGTTGAGTGGCCAAAGCAGGAGTGATATTAGGTTGAGTACCGACATTTGCAAGCCCTTCTGCTAGGGCTGGATCCTTAAGCATGTGGGGACACTGTGACAAACAGGCTGGTTTCTGCCCTTTCCAAGCCTGGTTTTATTGACACATGCATAAAACTCTGCTTGAAACAAAATGTTTTTTAGCTCTGTCATAAACAACCTAATCCATGGACAAAGAGCTCCCTCTGCTCCCTCTTCCCTCAACCCCAGCACAATTTGTTCAGGATCCTTGGTTGACCTTTTAATTGTATTTCAGTGGAGGATGGAGAGAAAAAATAAAAAGACTCACATCTGCATTCATACAAGCAAATGGCTCCAGCTAAGGACAAAGTCCGTGATCAGAAAAAGGACGGGATGCTCCACTAGCTGCCGAGATAAGCCAGTGACCTTTAGAGCCCTGCAGACGCCTACCCTCCACTCCCCACACACGAAACTTTGAGGGAATTCCTTTGACTGAGCTAACTGGGGGCTAACTGCATCTGTTCGCCCAGCTTAAGAAGAAAGAGAAGGAAACAGGAGAGAAAAGAGCTTAGACAGGCATTGGACTCAGCACAGGCCATCCTGATTTCTGGGGCACTGGGGTGGCGCCCCACAGGACTGCAATTCTCCTTCATCCTTGCCTTTCTCTCTTATTCTTTCCGTGGTGCTTCAATGCTGAATTTTCTCCTAATACTACAACAGGTAGAGTCATAAAAGCTAGGCTATAAAGATTGTGACAGCAAGAATGTGTGTGCCTCGTTTCTGATGTGTCCTCAAGTGCCCAGCACAAGGTCTGCATATAGTAGACATTTAATCAATATGTGCTGAATAAGTAAGTAAATGAATAAATAAATAACTCCTAGGGAAACACATAGTTTCAATATAAAAAGAACATGCATGTTTATAATAGCAAAACAAACTAGTTATTATAATGTTAATCATTAATGGATTTAAACAAACAACCCACACACACACGTACACACACACCAGTTTCAGGTGCAGGAAACATAGTAATGTTCCAGACACTGAAGAAATGTTTAGGCAAGATGTTTTTAGTCTGACAGGGATATTGCTGCTCTGCATCTTTCTTTTTCAGCTTATTCTCAACAACTTGTAAACAAGTTTCCAGCATCCAAAAGCCATGTTAAAACCATTTTCCTTTTTGCTACATTGTTAAGCCACATTCGCCTCTGATTTGGTGGCCCAGTGGTTGATCAAACCCTCTCTCACTCAGCTTCCTCACCCATAAAAGTAGGTATAATAATAGCATCTACCTTAAGAGGTTATTATAAGGATTAAGTGAATTATTTCAGGAAAAAAATGTAGAACTGTATCTGGTGCATGGCAAACTCTTAAAACCGTTAGCTATTGCGGTTACTTGACTTCTGAACAGTGGTAGAGTGAACCAGATGACGTGAACTTTTCTCCACTCTAAATCCCACCAATTTATTCTTTACATCCTCCAAAAAAATGCCATTTCTCAGCAGTAGGAGCAACTAAAGCTGGTGACATGACTTTACACATTTCCTATCTACAATTCTCCACATCAGAGAATCCAAACTAATAAACATCTCTCCCTCACTCACTGGCCCACCTCCGCTCCACCCAGCATCGCCTCACCAGCTCCTGTTTCAGAAATAAACTCTCCAAGATAAGACTGGAAGAAAAGCCAGCCCTTGCAGCTGCCTCCTTTGCAGTCCCACTGGGGGGTCTGACAGGCAGAAGGAGTGAGGGGGCTTGGGACCTGACGTCTTTCCACGTAGCACTGGGAGAAAGCTGCTCTGAGCCCTGTCCTCTCAGACCACATCCCTCAGGACTCAGAAGTTCCTTAGAGGGCAGCCTCCAAACCTTAGGCTGAAAGGGCAGCCCTCCGAAAAGGAAGAGGGATGTGAACAGATAGATGCATGTAAGACGCACAACCCCCAGAACTGCCTAATATTAACCTTCGAGGATGCAAATCCCTCAGCCCAAGTTGTATTCAAGACCCCTCAGGGGTGAAATCAGTAAGTTGTGTTCTCTTGCTTTCCCGGCCACAGAAACAGGAATAACACTCAGCAGGCCAACAGACTCAACCCAAACCAAAGGGGCCCACGCAGCCACTTATAGAGGACACAGATACTTTAGTTCTGGCTTTGGGGAATGTATAGATGTATGGGAAATGAAGAGATGGAATAAAAGCTTTCTAACTCCGTAACTAACCTTTAGTGTCCTCCGATTGCCTGATGGGCTCTGCTGTAATTGGGTCTCGTGAGAAGTTTGCCAGTAGCCCATACTAACGGATTTTTTAATTAAAACCAATCCTGTCTATGCCATGTTCCATGAAATCTGGACTTGACTGTCATACCTCTCTTAGAGAAAGAGTGGGAGAGAGAGACAATGCCAGAGAGAAAGATAGATAAACAAAGACAAACAGACAGAAAGGCAGAGAGCCATAGAGAAAGACAGAGAGATGGAGAAACTTGGTTAGCTGGGTTAGGGAGGCAGCTCGCCAGATTAAACATAGAATTAGCTACTTAGGAATTCATGCATTTAAAATTTAAATATAAGTAAAAATCAAGACAAAACAAAACTTGATTAAAACTAACTGCAGAGGGAAGTCTTGGCATTAGCCTTTAGGACTAATAATTAGGAGGATCTGAGAGTGTAGCTACCCGTGATATGGTTGGTGAAGAAACTGTGATAGACAAGTTCTCATCAGTATCTGCGTGTTCATTCCCCAGGGTTGCCACAACAAAGCCACAAAATGGGTGACTTAAAAACATAAATGTATTGTCTCAAAGTTCTGGAGGCTAGAATTCCAAGATCAAAGTGTTAGCAGAGTTGGTTCCTTCAAGGGTTGTGAGGGAGAATGTGTTGATGCCTCTCTCCTAGCTGCTGGGGGTTTGCTGGCAATCTTTGGTATTTCTTAGTTTCTGTGGCACTGCCTCAAGCTCTCCCTCCATCTTCACATGCATTTTCCCCATGTGCTTGTCTGTGTCCAAATTTCCTCTTCTTATAAGGACACCCATCATACTGGATTAGAACCCATCTTGATGACTTCATGTTAACTTGATCACCTGCAAGAACTCTATTTCCAAATACAGTCACATTCATAGGTACTAGGGCTTAGGACTTCAACATCTTTTTAGTGAACACAATTCAACCCACAATAAGCTGAAGTCTTCCCTTCCTAGTTTTCAACACAGACAACTTCCTCAAATGAGTACAGCCTAAGACACAGTTCCTACAGAAACTCATTTAATCAAATATTGCACATTGAACAAAATTTTGTGATGATTTTTTTGCAGAGCAGAGTCTTCCGAACTGTAGGTCAATTTAGAAACTTTACAATCTTTCTCTGGTACCATCTGTATTTGTTTCCTATGGCCGTTGCAACAAATTACCACAAACTTGGGGGCTTAAAACATAAATGTATTCTCTTACATGTCTGGAGACCAGAAATCTGAAATGGGTTTCACTGGGCTCAAATCAGGGTGTTGGTGGGGCTACATTCCTTCTAGAGGCTCTAGGGGAGAATCTGTTTCCTTGCCTTTTACAGCTTCTAGTAGCTGCCAGTATCCCTTGGCTTATGATCCCTTCCTCCCTTCAAAGTATATCACTCCAATCTCTGCTTCCATCATCACATTGCCTTCTTCTCTTCTGTAGAAAGTGATTATATATCCACATCTGCCTCCCTTTTATGAGGACACTTGGGATTACATTCAGGGCATATCCAGATAATCCAGGACAATCTTGCCATCTCAAAATCCTTAATTTAATCGTATCTATGGAGTCCTTTTGCCATATAAGAAAACATTCACAGTTCCAGGGATTAGGACCTGAATATGTTTGGGGGATATTATTCAGCCTGCCACACCATCCATCCTAGATCTACTCAAATGACAGGCCACCTCATTTTCACAAATGAAAACTTTTCCCTTAAGAGTATGAGTTTGGTAGATATTTTCTCAAATTTCCAGAGTTCTTCCCAGATATGGTTTCCTCTCTTCAACATCTGCTCAAAGAAGAGCCTGATTTCAAGCACAGCAATGCCCCACTGATCAGTGTAGAGACATCTGAACTGTAAGAATATTTGCAACTATTACTAATTTTCAATTCTGCAGACACACCATAATTTCTTATGTTTTAACCATTTTTACAAAATCTGTGCTATATGCTTTCTGCAGGACTCTGGGAATGCAGCAAATTCCTCTTGGCCAGTTAAATTATTTCAAATATTATAAACTAGGGGTATTTATTACTCTTCTTTTAAATTTATTCTTTAATAATTTTAAGGCAGTTTTACATGAAACTCAGAGCATACTCCTGATATAATGAATAAAAGGATAAAATCATCACCTTTAGCACTGTAAAGAAAAGACTATGGTTCAGATAGCATTCTGTCTTACTCTCCCCACTCCAGCCTCTATGGAGAAAGTCTTTAATCCATTGATGTTGAACTAAACCACGAGGCCTGTTTTCGATGTGGATATGGGTAAAAGGGACAGTGTATCAGTTCTGAGCTGAAGCTTTTAAATGCTTGTTACAACCTACTGTTGTTGTATATGTACAACCTACAGGCCGCATATGGTTACACAGCATTTTAATAGCAATAGTAGATAAACATGGCCACTGGTTATTTTTTAATTATTACAAACCAAGAGTAGCTTCAAAAAGCAATTGACCCTGATATTTGATTTTAATTAATATACGGATAAAAATTATAACATCAAAATCATTCACTTTAATTTTAGTCAGCATAATATTTATTATTCCTTAAATTATGTTTATCAAGTTTTTTATTAATAGGAGTTATTCTTAAATTAAGCTATTGAGTAAACAGCAGGATGTGAAATTATACACACAGTATGATCTCAACTTTGTAAAAAATCTGTAGAAGAAATGATAGTGAATTATTTGGCATAAAGTCTGTTTATTATCTGAGAACTTTGTTGTTCATTAAATATGATCTACACTATAGAATTTATCTATTTACTATATATTATTCTATATTATGTTTGTGATGTAGCTAAAATACATAATAATGATTCTTGTTCTTGGGGAAAAGAACCCAGAAGTTCATTTAAGAAATTGAACTGTGGACTGAATTATGAAGTTATGACAAGGACTACGATGGGGAGCAGAGAGCTATGTGCCCACGATGGAAATTAATTCTGAATGGATAGAAGAGGTTAAGTTTCTAATTTCTTTCTCTGCAATATGCTAGCTGGTTGGGGACATTGTGTTTTTATTTTTAAAAATCAAGTGCTTTATTTTTTTCCTTCTCAGCTGAAAGATGATGATGTGCAATAAATTTTCAAATAACAGAAATAAGAGCTTCAGAGATATTGTCCTCACGAATTGCACTATGACTTGGCTTTTATTTTTAAATAACTGATTTTTTAAACACTTATTATAATACACCTACAGAAAGTAAAAGAGCTGAATTTTTGATCATGATTAATTATATGAGTTTTCCCATTTCTTGCTTAAGAGGAAGGAGTGAAGAACTCTCACTTATTTCCATGGAGAAGATCAAGGCACAGACGTTGTCATGCCATATATTTTTCAAATAGAGAAAAGGAGGGGGCTATGTTTTCTGAATATCCAAAAGCAAGGAACCATTAAGGGAAAAAGGAAATGCATTATCTCAAGTCACAACTTTCCAAAATTGTCTTGGAAAAGAATAATTTTCTTTTATTAAAGCATATATGCATTCATTCAGCAAGAACTGAATTGTACCACACATTGTTCTAAACAGGGAAGATTAGAGGTAAACAAGAAAGTAGGATTCCTGTCCTTGTAAAGCTTAATTTTTTAGTGATTTAAAAGCTGGTTGCCTTTAAGAAGGATGAGGAGAAGGAAATTCTTTTTGGCTGAAGAAGATTTACCCTGAGCTAACATCTGTGCCAACCCTCCTCTACTTTGTATGTGGGACACTGCCACAGAAGTGGTGCAGGTCCATGCCCAGGATCCAAACCTGCGAACCTCGGCCACTGAAGCAGAGCATGCCAAACTTAACCACTAGGCCATGGGGCAGGCCCCAGGAAATTCTGATTCTAATGTTGTTGAGGATCTTTTTTTCCATTTGAAAGCATAAATAAATAAACCACCAACTAAAACCTTTGGAAACCACTTAAAAGCAGAGTTTTTCTAAGTGTGGACCATCATCTATTTTTAATCAAAATTTTCTGAAATTTTATTAAAATTGTAGATTTCTACATCCCACCCAGGCCAACTAAATTAGAATCTCAGGGAGGTAGAGACCAGGAATTTCCATTCTTACCAAGCTAATCAATCAGTATAACATCACACTAAAGTTTTAGAATTTTCAAATGTGAAACTTGGAAGGCATTCCACTGAAAGTAGGTTAAATCTGAATTTACAAATTACAGACTGACTTCGGTGAATTTTTAATACATAAATGCTTAAAATTAGCATCACTTAAATAAAGGAAAAATGTTCAGGAATTGTAGGAAGATATCTGGAAGACTGCATTGAAGGAACAGTCAGAAGACAAATAGTGACACATTCCTCAATGAAAGTATTTACTGTTGTAAAGAATGCAATTCTCCCCTGATTAATCTGTACCTTTTATGTATTTCCAATCAAATCAAAATATACTTAAGAATTCCTTTCATATGTATTTTGGATTTCCTAGATCTATTCCACATCTTGCATCCTTTATCCTTAAATTTCTACCATTTTCTCTTTCCCTATGAATTTTAGGATAATTATCAAACTTGATCAGCCAGTCTGCTTAGGCTCCCTTATATCAAGATAACAATCACAACATTTCAGTGCTTATAACAAGAAAGGATTATTTCTTCTCATGCTATATGGGCATCATTGTTAAGCTGAGACTCTGCTCCACGTTACGTTTAGAAAAGGACCAGAGCTGAAGGAGCAGCCCACGTCTGGGGCATCTCCATCTTGAGGCAGAGAAGGGAAGAGAGGCTGTTTGGCCATATTAGGCTTTTAAAGCTCTGGTTCAGATGTGACAATTCCACTCACATTTCACTACCCAAAGTCAATCAAAAGTCCAAGCCTGATGACAGAGGGGTGAGGTATAATCTAGTTGCAGGAAACATAATCTAGAGGTGACCCACAGAGAGGGGAATGGGAATATTTGGCAGAATAGCAATAATGTATCACATTAGGCTTGTAGCTCTCCAATTTACATTTTTGTTTATTTGCATATTGTGTTTTGTTATGCAACACCCACTACCTCTACTGAAATTTTAGTTTAGTGTAATGATCTTTTTTTCAATCTATGGGATCTTTTTTCTTGTTCTCAGATTTTTTTATGATACTCTGATCTTTAAAACTTACTAATAATACCATTTTTTAAATTTCTGTTTTCTTGGGTGTCATTTTTCCTGCTGTTTAGATTATTCATTACACAAACTTACAGTTGATGTGATCTATTGAAGCTAAAATAGATTCATTCAGAGAATATTCATGTCATGGTTTGATTAATTCTTTCTCTGGCCCATGTTAGTGGAGGTGTGGGGGACATGGTGGAATCCTTTCCCCTAGTCCCTTAGCAGGCTTTTCTTCCCACTTATCCCCCCCCCAAATCCCTCTGCTGTCATATAGCCAATTTATTGCTGAATTTATTACATGTTTTTGGTGTGGTGGAATACAACTCTTTTTGTTGTATTGACTGTATAGGATTTTTCCCTGTTACACTGATAGGGTCATTTCAGCAGGCCTTGGAACTGGGAGGGAGACAAAAGGGTGAGCTGTGGTCACAGTTTCGGCCATCATCATAGATAATCAATGAAATGAGTATTCAATCAATCATCATAGATAATCAATGAAATGAGTATTCAATCATCATAGATAATCAATGAAATGAACACTTAAGAAGCCAAAAATAATTTCTCAAAGTGAAACAAAGGAGAAAGAAAACATTACAACTGATATATAACATTAACTTTTTTTCTTTGACAAGACCAACAAAATGTGCAAAGTCAAGAAAGTCTGATGAAGAAAAATGAAAGGAAATGGAAATGCACACTTTTTTGAAATAACAAAATAGATATATTCTTAGATATGGAGAAAAAATGTTAATTCTATGTTATTTAAAATATTTAGTAACATTGGAAAAGATGGAAAGCATTTCAATTTGTTTTACTAGACCAGCATAACCCTGGTAATAAAACTTGTCAAATTGAGCACTAAGAAATAATCTACAGACCAATCTTCCCACTAAATATAGAGACACATGAAATGATTAAAATTGTAGGCTTGGAAATTAGATAGATCTATTTAAATACTTGCTCTATTTTCAAGAAATATTTTATGGGTTAGACACTTAACTCTTCTAAATCCTTTCTCTAAAGTGGGATTATAACGCTTACCTTAAGAATAAATGTGAGGGTTGTACACTTTAAATATCTTACAATTTTATTTGTCATTTCTGCCTCAATAAAGCTAAAAAAAATTTAAAATTAAAAAAATAACTGTGAGGATTAAAAAGTGATGTAAATAAGTTCTAAAACATTGTATGCATTTAGCTTGTGGCTGATAATGCTTGGTAACATATGATGATGGTGGTGGTGGTGGTGGAATTGCTGCAACATCAGAAACAAAATTTTAGGAAACTGAATCCTGGAGTATGTTATAAAATAGATTCAAAGAAGTCATATATAGTTTATTCTGGAAGTGCAAAGGGAGTTCAACGTTAGAAATATATTTATTTAATTCACTTATAGGTAAAAGGAGAAAAATGCATGAACATCTCAATAAACACAGGACAGGTGTTTGATAAATTTCAACATTCGTTTCTAATTTTTAAAAAAATTTCTAGGAAAATTCAACATAGAAAGCTACTAATTTAGAATGATTTAAAAATAGCTTTCTGAAATCAATAGAAAATATTGTCTGTATCTTGAGGCATTCTCATTAAAGTCAGGAAGAAAAGGGAAAACGTAGCATCACTGTAATTATTTTGTATTTTTCTAGAACTTATAGTTAATGCCTCAAAGGAAAAAAATTAATAATAAAATGGAAAGGTCAAAATCACGGTTTTCAAGTAATATGATTGCTTACCTAGAAGAAACTAATTTTATCAGATTGAGATGTATTACAATGGATAAGGTTATTATATTAAGGACATATTTGGGCAAATTCACAAAGACAAAGGTTCGAGAGACTCGTAAAATTTAGCAAGTAGCAAAATAATATATCCAACTTAAAAGCCTATTAATAAAGGACTGACTAAATAAAATATTGTCATACTGTGGAATACCAGCTTGCCTTAAAAATAATGGGGCAGAGCTAATTTTGTCAAAAAACATACTTGTTTTTTCAGAATTTTCAGATGTTTTTGCAATAAGCATGTGTATGTTACTTTTAGAATCAGGAAACCAGAACTTAGCTATTTATTTATACATATATCCTCTCATTAAAGGGTAAATTTGTTAAATCATCCTGAGGGCAAGATCGTCTATACTTATTAAAAGTCTTAAAAATGTCCATACTTAAAAAGATAATCGCACCTTTAAGAAATCGTCTTAAGGAAACAATAAGAGATGTGAAATCAGAGGTGTTCAGTATGTACTGTGTGAAAAATGAGAAACGCTCACATACTTTGAACTCTTGCACTAGGAGGCGCTGTGCTGGGCACGTCTATGTGCATCCTGGCAGTGAGTAGCACCCTGGTGAGCGTGAGATCTGGACTGTTTTTGTGCAGTCCTACCTGCTACCTCCTTTAGATGCGAAAGCTTGTGTTTTACATCACCACCTGCCCTCTAGGCGTCCAGGGCCTGAAGGATCCTGAGTGTTCCAGGCTGCCCAACAGGTTGTTGGTCATACTGATTGGATTACATGGGGGGGGGGGGGCACTGAGCAGTCTCTGGCGCAAGAGTCACTACTAGAAGGACGGACCACAGGGCCTTTGCTGCGCACCATCTGTTACTTATCCTCACCTTACAGCAATGCAGAGGACAGGTGGTCCCGGAGGCAACTCCACAAAGGTGCCTGGTGCTGGAGATGCAAGGGACACTCTGATGGCCCCTCCCCTCCTTCTCCTTTTTAGCCCATGTTATATTTTACCCAGTTTGGAGATAGGAGCAATTACTGTACAATTATATATACAGATTTGTCTTTCTTCTGCTCAGACTAGGAATACTGGAACTTTAATTTTCAAGTATTTGCCCCCTTTGTTTTCTGGTTCCATAGTGAGTGAGCTGTGTCAGTCACTCTGAGGTGGGAGGGGCTGCTGTGGAAGGAGAGCAGACCCTCAATGAGCGCAGAAGGCAGGATGGAGGGTAAGCGTATGATTTATAACTTGAAATATTACCCCCTGCACAAACATTACTTTAGTTAATCTTCACAAGAAATTCTGTGCAGACAGTAGTCTTATTTACTTATGAACATTATATAGACAGAATATACTTTATTGTCATTTTATAGACCAGGAAAATGAAGCTTAAGGAAGTCAAGACCAGTGTCTTGAGTCTCACACCCTGTAAGTAATAGACGTCGGATTTCAGACTCAGGCTGTCGAATCATAAAGCCCATGAATTTAATCCCTAACCCACACTGAAAGAACATAAAGGTCAAAATATAGGTTATTGAAGATATAGTTTATAAATAAAACTTTTAAAATTATTAAATCTCACCTAGTCATTCCAGATAACTGCTTAGAAGATAATTTAATTGCATGGGGATATGTCACAATAGATAAAATAAAAAATTAGATCAATACTTTTTTTTAAATAAATGATAATAGACATGCACTGAAAAAATACCAGAAATGTCCCGTGAAAGGTTAATACTAGTGAAATTGTAGGTGAATTTTATCTTCTTTTCTCTGTATCTTTAAATTCTTACAATACACATTAACACTTGAACACTAGAAAACAATAATAAAAGAACTGCCCACATGTGCTTCTGTGCTAGCTACTATTAAAATGTCAATAAAAGGCAGAGGGAACAATTAGACCTTTCACTTCGGAGCATGCATTTTCAAATGGTAAGTAACTGAGCTGCAGGAAAAATTTTGGAATTACGTGAGATCTTGAAGGCACCTTAGAGATCATTGCATCCAGCCTTATCATTTTGCAGATGAGGAAACTGAGGGAGAAGAGTAGGAGAAGAAAGTCAGCATCCCAACAAGTCATCACTCTCTGAACAAAATTGAGAGTGGACATTAATTCCTTAAAATGTTTTCTATGTCTTGCCCTCCGAAAAAATCAATGCCTTATAGAGATGTGGTCTTTAGCCTCAGCCCTGAGTGCAGCATTTAACTAGCACAGAAAAAAGTGGGTGTTTTGCAGAATTCACTTTCCCTTTAAAAGGAACAGAGATAAAAAACCAGATGCTCTCCCTTCCCCTCCGTCAATGCTGTGTTGTTCTTGCTTCCATTAGCTTTGGAGGACATATTCTTTCTTTCATGTGTGTGCGTTCTTTTTGATTATGAAAACATTAGATACCCATTGTAGAATATGCTGAAAATCATATAGAAAATCCTAATCATGCCTTATATTGCCACTCCAAAACAATGACAGTTAACATTTAACATATAGTTCCAGACATCATATAGAAAATCCTAATCATGCATTATATTGCCACTCCAAAACAATGACAGTTAACATTTAACATATAGTTCCAGACATCTCCCTTCTCTCTTTCCCCTTTTCTCTTCTCTTTCAACAGTTTATTTTTAATCAGTTCTTTGTTAGTCCACTGAAAAATAAGATGTTCCCTAACACATCTGCCCAGTCTGACCTCTCTGATTATCCCCTGGCACACCCAGGCAGGGCCTTGTGGGAACTGAGGTGATTTCAATTGTTGTTCAAAAACATTCACTCTTTGGCCCCAGTCACGACCTCTCTGGGAGTAAGAATGTCCAGCTCCTTGATGTCTGGCTCAGCACATGACTTGCTTTGACCAATGAGATGTAAGGATGAAATGCAAACAAAAACTTGAAATGTGCTTGCACGGATAGGCTTGTCTTCTCCGACCTGTGCCATTTCCATGAGAAAAGTTTCTTTCAATGGCTGCTACCCCTTCTGCCTGGAGCCCAGAGTAGAGCAGTGGTGCCCAAGGGAGCCCATGCACCTGAGTCTAGAAGCAGAGACCCCACAGCAGACCCACAACTGAGAGAAAGAATAAATGATTGCTGCTCTAAGCCACTGAGCATTGGTATTCAGGGACCACACATAGAAAGGTAACTCAAGGCAGGGTGGCCACTATAGATACTAGCCAGGGTCCCTGTTGATGGGCTCCTTCAGCTGAGAAGGAAATTTTCTTCTCTGAAAGTCTCCTTGACTTTTTTTGAATGGGTGGTACTCATCTCAATATACAATGGCCCCCTACCAGGGTGGACCAGTTAGCGGTATTTTCTTCCTCTCTTTTCCCTGGGGTACTATGGTGGTTCAATGAAAGTTTAATTTTTCATGGTAGTAACTTTTTTTAACCTGACTTTCCTCAGATCATTTATCCCTTCTACTGAGACAGTTTATAATACATCTTCATCTTTTTACTCTATTTTGATTTATTACTGTCTCATTGTGTCCATTTGAAGCAGTGAGCCTGAACTCCCACAGGCAAGACTGATGTGAAGGGAAAATAGTGGCAGAGTATCTGAGACCTGAAGTAAAAGAAGTCCCGTGAATATATGTAGTAGGGAGGAAAGCAGGCTGAACCCCTAGTACCCGTGGGAAGGAAGAGAAACTCAGATGGACATAGACTGAGCAGTGGGCATCCCATCGGAGGGTCCAGGCTCTGACAGACCCTCAGCCTCCAGGAGCCTGTGTATGGACATCTGGCATTTGGTTTTTTTATCTTTCCAGACTACCCCTTTATTTTGTTTGATGCACCCCAATGTCTTTTTAGGAAATGATTCCCCTTCCCTATTGCATGTAATCTTGGCAAGTCTGAACCCACAAAGTCCAGCCTCCTTTGGCCAAGTGTTGAGCATGTGAACGAAACTTGGACAGTGGGGTCCACTTAAGACTGAATCTTGCCCACAGAGACCACAAAAAGGTAAACTCTAGGAGATGATTCATCCTGAAATACTGAGAAATTGTCCATTAATTTCCATTTCTTAGACTTTTGGAGCTGCGGACATCCTTATCCTTCCAAAGGACTACTGTAAAGTTTTCCCTTCAATTTAAGATATTCCAATTAATTCCCTGGTCTTTCTCATTAGTCTTCCAGTTTCTGGTGTTTTCCATCAAAGAAATTTAACCAGTACAGCACAGATTTGCATAAGGCCTGTGTTGATACTTCAGCTAGAATTGCCCTTTTGCATTTTGCATTTTTAAAAACATTTGTGCCATGAAAAAAATTTTATCCTATGTTTTTATGATTATATAATATATTCTTATAATAAGCATTTTGAAAAATTCATCAAAAGTAAAAATGAAAATGAAATCCCACCTGAGATCATGGGCACCACTTACATTGCTTTGACCATCTCTTCATGTGTCTCTTTACACAGCTCTGTGTAATTTACCATGAATGGGATTTTACCGTATGTGCTGTTTCTATGGTGAATACCACTTTAATGCAATCTTTTTTGTTTGTTCTTGCTTCTCTCTCCTTTTCCTCTCATCTATCACTGCCAACATAACCCGACTCATATCTTTTCATAGCTTTCCCTCTGTTTATAGAATCATATACACATATATTGTGTATACAACTGCATATAGATACTTTTTCTGTTGTTTTAGAAAAATGGAATCAAATTACTGCATTTGGTTTTCTCACTTCACCCTGAACTGAAATCTATCAAAGTTAACTTATTTCCACAGTCAGTGAGCATTCAATTTTGTGGACAAGTCAACATTCGTTCAACCATTCCCATATTGATAGACGTTTTTTTCAGTTGTTCTTGTTCAGTCACTAGATTAATGAGGCAATAAACATTGCTAAGAAAATTAGGAGAAAATGATAAGATTATTTTTTATCATTTGTAAAATCATTTTAATATTACAAGAAAATGATAAAAATAATTTTTGCTGATAATATAATTGTGCACCTAGAAAACCCAAAAGATTTAATAAAAAACTAATGAAATGAATAAGCATAACTGATAAGGTGACTGAGTACAAAACACACCTACAAAATCAATAGCTTCTTTCTATGCTAGACATAAATGGAGGAAAAATAATCAATTCACAGTAGCAACTAAATGAAATAGATTTTTTAGGAATAAATTTGAAAATAAAACATATTATACCTGTAATATGAAAAGATTAAATCTTAAAGGATATAAAATAACAATAAATGGAACATTGTATATTTTTGGATGTAAGACTTAATATCATAAAAACATAATTTCTCCCATAATTAATATAAAATGTATAAGTATATTTAATTCAAGTTCAATTTTGTGGTCATTGTCCTTTTGAAACAAGATAAAATGATATTTGAGAAAATATGAAAAAAATAGTCTAACAGTAGTCAAGAAACTTATAAAGAAGACTATGAGAGGGACCCTTCTTAGAAGATGCCAAAAGGCATTATAAAGTCACTGTACACAAAGCAAGATGATACTGACACACTTTTCCCTAATCCTCTTGCTGAGTACAGCTGAAAATTGTGAACATTATATGTAAAGCAAACATACAAAGACTCTGAAATTTGGAAAAAAGAAGCTAAAAGGATTAGGGAACTCAGTATCCAAAGAATAACAGTGTTAAGTTCCCTGCATTTTCTTTTGCTACACATACCCCAGACTTGAAGCCAAAAGAGCCAGCAACCCAGAAATTCCAACAAACATAGACAAAAAAAGCGCCTGTTCTTTCTAGCCAAAGCAGCAGAAAAGAGGTAGCCTAGCAAAGCAAAAAGTATTAGACAATAAGTTCTCTAGTCGCACCAAACACCACAGAGAACACCTTTTGCCTCAGCCCAACCTCCACCAAGGAAGGTAGAGTAGAGTAGAGAGCCTAGATTTCCACACTTGCCATGCTGTCAAGGAGATGCCTCAATCACCTCCCCTACCCCCACCGCCATCATGGTTGTCAGAAAAGGCTGAGTAGGAAGCCAGAACTTTTATCCCTACTAGTAGCAATGATCCCTCACCCCACCTGTGGTGTCAGTGGAGACCTTGTGGGAAGCCTGAACCTGTATCCCTAATTGGCACTAAAGAGGCATCCCTCCCACTTCCCACTGGGAGGTCTAGTGGAGAGACAGGACTTCTACCACTTCTGAGTAATAATGAGGCCACCATCCTTTGCATCAGTGGTAGACATGTAGGGAGCGTTACAGAGGCACTCCTACCCCTCCCAGCCAGGATGATATGATCCAAGGCCTAGCAAGGGGTTGGAACCCCCAGCCTCACACAGCAGTAATACAGAGCCCCACCCCACTGGAGTCCAGGTGTTAACAAAGGCTGAGTGGAGAACTTGGACTTCTATTCCAACCTGGCAGCAACCAGACTATGCACTCCCTTCCCCTGCTGGAGCAGTGTCAGACAAAGCCAACTGAAAACAGAAGGTTTAACTGAAAGGAGGAGTCTTATAACATAATACTTGAAATGCCCAGGTTTCACTTGAAAATCACTTGTCATATCGAGAACTAGGAAAATCTCAAATTGAATGAAGCAGTCAATCAACACCAGGATAGCAGAGATATTAGAATTACCTGATAATGATTGTAAAACAGCCATTATAAAAATGCTTCAGCGAGCAATTATGCATAAGCTTCAGAAAAAAAATGAAGGAAACAGAAAGTGTCAGCAAAGAAATAGACGATATAAAGGATCACTGAGTGGAAATATTAGAACAGAGAAATACAATAACTGAAATTAAAAACTGAATGGATGGACTCAACAGACAAATGGAGAGAACAGAAGAAACAATCAGTGAACTGCCCTGGAAGCCAAAACAGAAATTACCCAATCTAAACAACAGAGAAAATAGATGGAAAAAATTAGTGGAAATTCAGGGATTTGTAGGACTCTAACAAAAGATCTAACATCCTATAATTATAGTCCCTGAAGGAAAGTGAAGGAGGGCAAGTCTGAAAAAATACTAGAAAAATTACTGGCTGAAAAAAATTCCTAATTTTGATAAAAGACATAAAACTACAGATTCAGGAAACTGAGAAAATCTCAAGTAGCATAAACTCAGAAATCCACAGCAACACACATCATAGTGAAACTTCTAAAAACTAAAGACAAAGAAAAAATCTTGAAAGCAGCAGGAGATATGATGTCTTCCCTCTAGGGGAAGATCAAATCAAATGACAGTGGATTTATCATGAGAGACTATGGAGATGAGAAGGAAGTGGCATATTTTTCAAGTGCAGAAAGAAAAGAACAGTCAACTCAGAATCATACACCCACTGAAAATGTCCTTCTGGAATGAAGTGAAAATCAGGACATTCACAGATAAAGGAAAACTAGGAGAATTTGTCACCAGCAGGCCAACCCAAAAGAATGGCTAAAGGAAGTTCTCCCAACAGAAAGGAAATGATAAAAGAAGGAATATTGGAAGACTAAGAAAGAGAAAATAACATGGTAAGCAAAAAATATGAGTAAATACACTATGTTTAACAGTTGAAGCTAAAATTATTACACTTTCCGATATGGCTCTAAATGTAAGTAGATGAAATATTTAAGACAATTATATTATAAAAAGGGGAGAATAAAAAATATAAAAAGAGGTAAAGTTTCTAGACTTCACTCAAACTGGTAAAATGATGAAACAAGTAGACTATGATGATATGTATATATGGTAATACCTAGAGTGATCACTAAAAAAGATACAAAGACATACACTCGAAAATGCTATAAAAAAGGAATGCTAAAATATGTTAATATGATCCACAAGAAGTCAAATAAGCACAGGAAAAGATGTCCAATATTATTAGTCACTAGAGAAATGCAAATTCAAATCATAAGAGGTGTCATTGAACAATATAAGAATGGCTAAAATAGAGAATAGTTGACAGTACCAAATCCTGGCAAGGATGTGGAGAAACTGGACCACTCATGGTGGAAATGTAAAATGGCACAGCCTCTCTGGAAAACAGTTTGGCAGTGAAAAAAAAAAAAAAGAAAACTAAACTGAAGATGTGACTACTTATACAATGGAACAATCACACTCCTGGTCATTTATCCCAGAGAAGTGAAAACTTATGTTCACACAAAAGCCTGTACATGAATGATTATGGCAGCTTTATTCATTATAGCCAAAAACTAGACATAACTCTATTCCTTCAAAGGGTGAATTGATAAACTGTGGTATATCCATACCATGGACTGCTATACAGCAATGAAAAGGAAAGAACTGTTGATACACACAAGAACTTGGATGAATCTCCAGGGAATTTATGCTGAATGAAAAAACCAATCACAGAAAGTTGCAATTTGTATCATTCCACTTACATAACATTCTCAAAATGACAGAATTACAGAAATGGAGAACAGATTAGTGGTGATCATAGGTTAGGGAGGAGGTGAGAACAGGAGGGAAGTGGGTATGCTATATAAGGACAACATGAGGGATCCTTGTAGTGACGGAAATGTGCTGTATCCCAATTGTTTTAGGGTCCATATCTTGGTTGTGATATTGCACTATAATTTTGCAAGATGTTACCATTGGAAGAAACTGGAAAAATTACAGGAAATGTCTCTGTAGTATTTCTTATAACTACATGTGAATCTACCATTACCTCAAAATAAATATATTTATTTTAAAAACTTTAGAAGGACATGGTCTTCCCCTTTGAATTTCCCTGCTTTCTAGGGTTGACAAGGCCCTGTGAAAACATGACTACCTCAAGGGCTTGAAAGCAGAGGGGGGTCGAGGGATAGACATTAAAATGCATCTCTTTCCACATGTCCTTTTCCTCACACTCTCACCATTGCTGGGTACAGTCAGACGTTTTTGGTTTTGTTTTTGATATTGTCCGTTTGATAGGAAATTCATGGTACCGCATTGTTCGAATGTGCATTTGCCTGATTACTAGTAAAGTACATTTGGGTTTGGGTAATCACAGACCAAATTTGGTCGAAGTTGGGTTTGTCAGGAGAGTTCTTTGAAAGGATCTTTGGGCTTTTGGTCTATTTGCTTCCAGCCAGTCCATGAATTAGCAGCCTCAGCCAAAAAACTTGTCAAGTCATATCTTTCAGTTGAAATGGGCCTGGGGAAATTGTCCTCCTCGTGGTAGACTTAGGTGCTTTGTCCATCCCTCTCCACCAGAGTATTCGGATTCTGCCTCACACTCTGCCTCAGCAAGTTCGAAGCACAAGGCTAGGAAATGGAGGCACCTCAAATTTGATACTTGCAAAGCAGTGATGCAGGTCATCTTCACTGTGTCAGGCAGAGAATGTGGAATCAGAGCTAGTTGGAAAAGACCTGGCTGGAGTTGTATTTTGTGGGATGTGGAGGAAGCAATCAGGATCTTCCTGCACCCCAATATTATCCTCTTTCCCACATCCTAGTCTAGTCTAACTATCTGTAGCTTGGGTACCAGCTTTTTCAACTCTGCAAGGCTGCAGGTTATTTTACTCCTAGTTGATTTGGATTACAGGATTCAGACAGTATCTCTTAGTTCTTCCTGTTTGAGACCTCTCAGTTTCTCCTCAGTCCATATCCACCTCACTTTCTTGTAGGGTCTTGTGATGGCTGGTCCCCAAATTGGTCTATCAACAAGCCATACCTTTGTATAGGCTTTGTACACCCTTGTATAGTTCTCTCCCCTAGAATCTGAGCCATC
Organism: Tapirus indicus; assembly: GCA_031878705.1. Taxonomy (NCBI): domain Eukaryota; kingdom Metazoa; phylum Chordata; class Mammalia; order Perissodactyla; family Tapiridae; genus Tapirus; species Tapirus indicus. The sequence continues at coordinate 83,785,204 of CM062921.1, forward strand.
CATTTCAGCTTACACCTGGTCCTTTTGGAATGCTTGGAACATTCCTTCTTAAAATCCGGCTTCCATGCTTTTAGAAGCTCAAGCCACATGGAGAGATCACATGAAGGCGCCCTGGTCAACAGCCCAGGTGAGGTCCCAGGAAGCAACCAGCATCAACCCCCAGCCCCGTGATGAGCTGTCTGAATGTCCAACCCACCAAGCCTTCAGATGCCTGCAGACCCTGACAGCAACATAACAGACCCTGAGCAAGAACCACCAGGCTGAGCCCAGAAGACCAGTAGAACCATGACAGATCATAATAAATGTGCTTTAAGCCAAGAGTTTTGGAGTGGTTTGTTCCATACCATCAGACAACTGGAACAGGCCTTATTAAAAGCTGAGAGAAGTGGCCAAATTTAACATCCTGATTTTTTTCCAAGGGCCCTAATGTTACAGTCTTGAAAGACAAGTAGTCTGAATTTCAAAAACCAACACATGACAATTCAACCAGTTAATTCATTACTACATAACAGGATGTGCTGATCCCACTGCCTGAAATAGAGTGTTTCCCCCTCGCTACCTTTCTCAATACATCAATTCAGTCAACTACATATCAGTGTCAACACTTTCAATTCCTGCTTCCTGGTACCAAATTCTACATTTGGTTCTTTCAATTGAAAGAAAGAGAAGACTTGTTCCAAAATGGTTTAAGCAAGAGAGGAAGCATATTGATTCACATAACTCAAAAGGGCAGACTTAGATACCTCTGGATCCAGGAAGAATTTGATACTGGACTCATAAGATATCACCTCTGCTTTCTCAGGATCCATTTCCTCTTCAAGTCCTCATGGTGGGCTCTCGTAGCTTCAGACTTACCCTCCTCAGCAGTTACAACTATCATGTAATAACAAAGGTTATGTCTAGATTTAAATCCTAGCCCTACCATTCACTAACTGTGTGAACTTCAGCAAGTGAAGAAAGTTCTGACTTTAATTTCCTCTGCTGTAAAATGGGGACAATAATGATATCTACCTCATAGGTTGCTGTGAGTATTAAATCAGGAAATATATATAAAACACTTAAAACTGTGTCTATCATTGAGGAAGGGCCCTACAAGTATTAATGTTGTTGGTGGTGGTAGTAGTAATAGTAAGGGTGGTAGCAGCAGCAGTAGTAGTAGTAGCAACAGTAGCATTCTCCACTACCATGCAAGCACAGCAGAGAAAAGAGAATCAATGTTCCAGCATCCCATGAGTTTCCTTCACTCCCTTCGGGTTCTCTGAACACATTACAGGGTCCCAAAGGTGGATTGTACTGATTGGCTCAAGGTGCTAAGATCCCACACCTGGAGCCAGGATGGGGTTAGCCCTGCAAGACTTGGAAAGAGGAGTTCAGCTAGGAAGGGAAAAAGAGGTAATGGAGTACAGGAAGGCAATAGACATCCCCTAGTAAGAGAAACACTCAGTACTCAGGCCTCGCTGCCATATTGCTGAGTCCACCTTGGAAATACCTCTCCATCTTTTGCCAAAGGCCATTCATGAAAAAGATAGGCTTAATCAGTCTGATATAGAAGAAGAGACTTTCTCATACTCTTCTGAGCATCTCTCTGTGTGTAGCCAGTGCTCTTAGCAGAGATGGGACACTGACGGAGCAGTAGGAGAGCCTGTCACTTCTGCTTCCCTCTCACTGGATCCTTCTCCCCACACTAGAACCTTCCCTCACCTGTGTAGACTGAGAGAGGGCACCCTGCATTCAGAGGTCTCTGCTGGGACCACATACATCCCCTGTGTAGAACCTTCCTTCTGGGGTGTGAAAGGAGCGTACCTAATCGTTATATTCTCCAAGTGCTAGATTTCAAGTCTTTCCAACTCCAGGAAGTCATTCTCATTGTGGGTCCAGGTGGATTTGTATTTTTCAGAGCAAAACTCTTTCATGCAATCTGCAGCCCATAAATCCCTTCCCTATGGTGTGAGGAGAGAATGCCACACTACGAATGATACATGTTGTTTCTTGGTCTCAATAAAACATTTGTGTCTCTTGTACATAATTAATTGTTAATTGAAAGTATGATGAATTATAGTGCCTATAATTAATTTACAGAGAGACTTCAGTGAAATATGACTCTGAATCTTTCTCCAGACCTATTTTTGTTTTATAAAGCAGAGGCAGAATTGGATCCTGTGCAAATTCTTCTGTGGCCTGCTGTGTTTTAAACATGACAGATTGGTAAGGTTGGGTGGGGAAGGTGGGGGGAAGTTGTGGCTGGTAGCTTAATAAAAGGATGGCCTCACTGGGGACAGTATCTGGCATCTGGGTTATCCATCTCTCCTGGCAGAAGGGTGAGTGGCTCCTCAGTTCTGAAGGATGCACCCTGCCATTCGGACAGCCATGCGGGGCCTGGAAGGAGCAGAGAATTTGCCTCAGGCTGCAGGAGGAGGTCTTCAACTGGGCCATCTTCAGGTTAGAGAAAGAGGGGTCCCATGAGGGCAGGGTCAGTCTGATCTTGTCTGGATACTAGGTTGGGATGGGAAGGTTTGGCCCCAGAGTAGGAGTTATCTGAAGGGACTCCACCTTGGTCCAGATGGACTGCAGAGAGTGGAAGGAATGCCCCTGAAGACAAACGCCCCACTGTGTGGGATTGACCCCTGCGGTCCTGTGAGTGTATTTTATAACATCTCAGAAAGGGCCCTCAGGGGGATACTCACTCAGTATTCCTAGGATACCCTGGTCTGACACCTGCTCACCTCTGCTTGGACTAACTCTAGTGGCATAGAGCTGACCACCTCCCCTAGCAGCTTACCTTGCCCTCAGAACTTCCAAACAGGAAGCTGTGCCAAGGAGCAGGGAGGGAACTATTTTTCACCATAGTTTGTCAATAGCAGTGTAAGTAAAATTTACTTGACTTTTCAAGCTGTCAATACCTTTTTTCCCCCGTGTTGCCTGCACGTTGATTAGGTCCTTAATTTATGAAGCTTTATTTGGGAAGTCACTTGTATGGTCAGTTCCATTCAAGAGTCACTTTCTCCCCAGGCTCATCATCCATTCTCACACCTCCTCCTCTCCATCCAAAGGCCCCTCCAGGCCTCACGTCCACCCCCCATCAACACCAGCTCCCCACCATCCTCACCCAGCACTCCTGTCTCCACTTCCCTGTCCTCACCTCTTGTGCCCTATACTCACATCCTCCTCCTCCCTCCATCACACTCTCCTCTCATCCTCAGTGTTTTTCTCATCTTCACTTCATCGTCCACCCACTCTGCCCCAATGGTCTTTCCCAGCCTCACATCCTACTGCCATCCTCATGGTAGCCACCTCCTGCTCTTCCTCCATCCTCACACTGTCTTCCTCATCCTTACAGCGTTTCTGTATAGAACAATCACTCCCCACCCCCAGACTCCATTATATCACCTCACCTGGAATGATTCTACTCCTTCTCTGTCTAAAGAGAGATAGATACTCTTCACTCCTGCTCCACCCAGAGTTTCCTCTGCCTAAATGTCTAAAGCTTGGAGACTGGTTCCCACCCTTTTATCAGTGGCCATCTAAGGAAACAAGTAGCATCTTGACCTTTATAGGGTTGTGGAGAAAGCCAGATGATTCCTTCCCTCCCAGTCCCCGTCTTTCCAGGTGACCCCTAGGACATTTGAGAGGCAGATGAAGATGCCTATGTCATCCTGCAGACCCTTACAGTCCTCAGAACAGCCCTGGATGATGAAGAATGAACTAGATGATCCTTATGGATGAAGAACAACCCTGAAGATCGTTTGTTTTGTCTTTTTTTTGAGAGAAACTGACTCTTTGCCTTTACTACCTTCTTAAGCAGAGAAGCATTCCAATCATCAATAATCACAGTTCATGCAAAGCACAAGAATTATGATATTTCCACTCTTCAAAAGTCAGAAACAAGAAGAGTCTGAGTGAGAAAACTTTGAGCCAGGTGGCTTTTAATAAGGAGAAATGGTAAACAGCCTTGAAGACTTCTGGTTCAAAATCATGGCTGGCAGCAGCTCCCAGTACAACCTCTTCCAACCTCTCAGTAAAATACAGAGGAGAACACAGGGAAAACATGAAAATACAGCACTTTAAATGAAGTCACACAGATCTCTGCTAAACTGAGAAGAATGGGCTCTAATTTTGATGCAGATAAATCTGACATGGGAAAATCCTACTAAGGTTTTCATCAAAGGAAAACCACCCTTTAGTGTTACAAAAGAGAGACTATCTTCAAAACTGTCGAAGAAAATAAGGGCCTTCTCCATCATTTCTTGTTTGATTCACAGACCCCAGTATATCCAGAAAACTGGGAAACAAACAAACCCTTTCCACAGAAAATGGTGTTCTGTAAAATAGGCTGAAAACTGATCCAATTTTCCTTTACCCAGATAGGTATTTTTAACACAGAGGTAAAAAATGCAAATTCCAAGAAAATATTGAAGCAAAATTGTAGCTAAAGAAAACTGATATTGTTGGTGCATTCTGGGAATGTAGTACCTAAAGCGAAGTGTTGTAAATAAGGGCTGAGATTCAAAAGCCACTGTGATCAAAGCTTGCTGAAATGGTAGTTTTCATTGCTTCATTGTGCAAGCCACTGAGGGCTGGAGAAATGAATCCATTCAGTAGAGAAAAGAAATACCAGATAAAAATATTGACCTGAGCACCTCAACCTCATTCTAGTCATAGATCTAAGATGAGGATTCAGGGACCCACTCACCATCCAAGTGCAATCCACTCAGCCAGCCAATTTGCCCCCTCTGTTCTACAAAACTTGTTACTATTAAATGTCACTTGAGAGATACTGGAAAGATGGTGAATTATATGGAATATATTATATCCCATGATTCACTGTCACCTATCTTTTGTCAGACTCTGCTCCTGGGAATAGAAGATTTATTGTTTGTGATATCCACACCTCTCAGCATGACTGCATGTCTGGCAGACTGTCTCCTCATTCCTTGCATAATGGAACGTGTGGGATTTGTCTCTGACCTGTTACAGCTATGGGATGTAGATTATTGGGGACACCAAGGGGAACAACACTGTTGCTGTCTCAAAGATTATCTCTTACTGTGCAACCTACAGAAGAGAAAAGTTATGAGAACAGAAATGTCCCACTTAGCTCAGGCATGGTGGCTGAGCCTGCATGTTGGATGCAGGGCCATATGCTCTGGTATTAACCCCAGTAGAACTTGTGTCAGATTTTACAGGCAATGAGGAAGAAAGGTTAAAACAACCTGAAATAAGAAAATAAACAAGAAAGCTATAATATAAGGGCTATTATTTTTTAAAAGGGACTCTCTAAAATGAAAACATGTGTCCACACAAAAACTTGTACATGAATAATTATAACAGCATTATTCACAATAGCCAAAAAGTGGAAACCACCCCAATGTTCATCAACAGATGAATGAACAAACAAAATGTGGAATATCATTCCTCCATAAAAAGGAATGAAGTTCTGATACATGCTACAATGTGACCTTGAAAACATGATGCTAAATGAAAGAAGCCAGTCAAAAACTATCACATATTGTAGGATTTCATTTATTTGAAATGTCCAAAATAGGCAAATCCATAGAGACAGAAGTAGATTAGTAGTTGCCAGGGGCTGGGAGTGGGGAGGTTGGGAAAGAATGGGAGTGTTTGCTAATGGGTACAAAACTTCTTTTGTGGGTAATGAAATGTTCTAAAATTAGATTGTAGTGATGGTTACACCACTCTGTGAATATAGTAAAAACTACTGAATTGTACACTTTAAATGAGTGAAATGTATATGCAAATTATATCTCAAAAAAAGCTGCTTTTAAAAAGCAGATGTGAAACACAAATTTTGCTTTAATACAAGTTTGACTGATGCCTTAAAATAAATAAATAAATAAAAGGGACTCTCTATTGAGATCCTCACTAAGGTCTGTAACCATGTCCCACAGCAGCCCTGGGAAGACCATGAAACATCAATGATGATCACATTAGTAAGTTGTCATACAGAAACCAAACTCTCTCTTAATCTGGAGGCAGGGGTTACTCCTACAACCAAAACAAGAAAAAGTGGCACCAATGGAGGGATCGTGTGGTAAGCAGTAGAGATGAAAGAGCCTCAGACCCTGGAGGGACCCATGGCTCTTTAATAGAATGACTTCCCTTTGGGAAGCCAAACTGGATCCCTGAGAAGGAAAGAAACAAAGAGCTCCTTATTTCACCATATTTAAAGTTATCCTCCCCCTTTACACTCACTCCCACAATGGTATGCCCACAGGAGTCTAAACTGCAGTGAGAAGGGGAGTTCTCTGCTCTGGAAATAAGTAAGAGGAGCTCCACTACCTGGGTTCCTTGGAAGTGGAAATCAGTTTTGATCCTTTGGCCAGAGTCATGAAACCCAATCTCCCTTTCATCAGACAGGCAAGAAAGCAGGGATGCAGGAATCCGGAAGGAGCCAGCCTAAAGATAGCTGCACCTTTGAACCCCAGCCTTAGTCAGCTCTGCTGCTGTATCCTTGCCCTTAGGAGCCCTCTATCCTGATGCCTGGTCAGAGTGATTTTTATAATGTCACCAGTGTCATGGAGGTTAATCTAATACAGCGGTTCTCAACCCTGATTGAATATTAGAATCACCTTGGGAGCTATAAAAAAAAAAAATCCCCAGACCAATTAAATCAGAACCTCTGTGCTGGGACCCAGATATCAGTGTTTTCAGCAAGCTCTTAATGTGCAGCTGGCTTTGAGAAACATGTCCAGTGTTACCCTCTCCCAGTCTGCCTCCTGTGATCTCCCAGCCTGTGCCATACAAGCCTTTCTTAAGGCCACTTTCTCCTGACAAAATGATCATCGGAGTAAGTTTGAGGATTTTGCATTCTAATTGCTACTTAACCTGTAGTCCCGTATTATTCTCTCTCATTATTACCCCATGGTATTGTCCCACATTACTGTTCCATTTTATTTTTCTAGGTTAACGCAATCCATTCCATCTTTCTCTGCCTTTATGAATTTAGCCAAAAAGCAGAGCATGAATGAAACACACACACAATACCCAGCCATTCTCTCTGTTTTGCCTCAATCTTCTTGGGAGAGCAACCAAATCAGGAACCACTAGTAAAATGCGGAAGGAAAGAAACTTGGGCAATCTGAGAGAATCGGAGATATGACAGAATTAATTAGGGTTGTGTAGGTTGTAATTTACCAATCTGTCAAAAATTCCTTAAAGAACAATTTACAGTAGTTAGCAGGACATGTAACTGTGTACTAGAAAGTCTGTTTTTTTCTGTCTTTTAAGTATCTTAATCTGTTACATACTAGAGTTTCATTTGCCATTTTTTCCCAAGAACATTTCCCAAGTCATTTGTAGTGAAATCAATAAATTTCAGATTTATTTCCAGTTTGTTTTCCTTACCTGTCCAAGTCTGTCCAGAGATGCAGTCAGCAGAATCATGGCCTCCCAAAGATGTCCTCATTCTAATCCCTGGAACCTACGAATATGTCACCTTACATGGCAAAGGGACTTTATAGATGGGATTAAGGTAAGGACCTTGAGATGGGAAGATTATCCTGGATTAGCTGGGTGGGTCACATTTAATCTCCGGAGTCCTTAGAAATGGAAGAGGAAGGAAGAAGGAGGGGCAGTCAGAGAGTTGCAATGTGAGAAGGACGTGATGACTTTTCAGAAGGAGGAAGTGAACCACAAGTCAAAGAATGCAGCAACCTTTAAAAGCTGAGAAGAACCCACAGTTTACAAGCAGCAAGAAAATGGGGCCTGGATCCTACAACAGCAAAGTAATGAAATCTACCAACAACCCAAATGAACAAGGAAACAGATCCTTCCCTAGTGCCTCCAGAAACTAACTCAACCCTGTCCACACCTTTATTTTAGCCCAGTGAGACCTGCATCAGGCTTCCAACCTACTGATGCTTCTTACTACTGTAAAATACTAAATTTGTGTTGTATAAGCAGCTGAATTTAGGGAAATTTGTTGTTACAGCAGCAACAGAAAACTAACTAAGGTACTTTGCAAATTTTTAGCACTGACTGGAATGCCAGCAACTGTTGTACCAAAGTGAAAGCTGAATTCTACTTTTCTTCTCCCATCTTCTCCACTTACCCTTAAGAATGTAGAATATTTTCACTGGTTAAATAAATAAACAGAATTCTTAGACTCTTATCAAAGCCAAGTTAAGGAAGTTATCATAACTAACAATGATAATTGGGTGGTAAAACATCCCTAATTTGACCTTCAGTCTTATTTCTCTTCCCTGAAACATACTAGTAAGGGCAAATGGGCAGGTCTGTGCAAGGGCAGTGACCCGGTCATTTAGGAGAGAAAGTTTGTGCCTACACAACTGTGGGGCCTGCATGGGGTCTCTCTCAAAGTTTGGAGCAAATATCAGTAAAGCTCATTCTTGAAATTTAAGGAAGAGATTGGGCAAATATTTGCCTATTTATTATCACATTTATGCTATAAAGGTCCAGGCACTCTGCAAAGTGTCTTATGCGTGTCATCTTATTTAACCTTCACAGCAATAATAGAAAATCAGGAGTATTATGTCCATTCTATTATACAGGAATTGAGGTTCACAAAGATCCAATAACTTTCCAAAGGCCACACAGGAAATAAGATATATCTGTTTCCAAATTGGTTAAGGGTGAAATTCTTGTGTCTTAGATTTAAAACAAACAAACAAACCAAAAAACCTCTCCCTGAAATGTAACCAGAAATCTTTATACTGAATTTATGGACACAAAACACCTTTCTGGGGTATAACTTTTACCTACCTGAGCAGACAACCAGCCACTGATGTCCCTTCAAGTTTACCACTACTGTTAGTGAATAACGATTTAGTGGCACCTACTGTCTGCCGAGCAGGAGGCTAGGTTACTTACATCTGTTATGCCTCATTCTCACAATAATTTTATTAAGTAGGTAATCTCTCCATTTTCCAAAAGAGGAAACTGAAATTTAGAAAATATAAGGGACATTTCCAAAGTCAATGAACTAATCAATGGCAAAGTCAGAGTTTTGATCCTTGTCAGTGTGGTCCAAGCACACATTATCTCCAGGATTCCACAAGGTCAGGCCCCTGTGAATCTGGCTAGCGGAAACTTCCTTCCTGATCCTCTTAACTCTGGGAGAACTGACAGATTCAACAGCTTTTGCCTACGTCTGCCCTCTGCCCTAAGGACCCCGACCAAGTTTCAGCCATCTTGGAAAGTCTCATTTGAAATTATCAGGCAACCAAGATTTCTTATCATCTTTCCTTCCACAATATGGAAAAAAAGTTATGTCCTTGAAATTTCCACAGAAAGCTGTGGAGAGAAAAGCAAAAGGACCAATCCATTAGGTGACTATAGCAGTCAATGTGTCAATCAAGCTTAATTGATGGAAGCTTCAAACTGAGTTGATGCAAACTTTAACATCATAATCTGAGCTTTCCCAATACATACTGCAGGTGTTTGCCTCCTTTGCATACAAGGGAAATATTATATGACTGCATAAAACATGGAGCATTCTGTTTCCAGAACCAAGAGCTCTCTCTGCCAAATACTAAGGTCCTGCTAATTGATACACTGTGGTTTTTGGCCAGCTAGTGTCTTATTTCCATAATGTCAGTTGGTGGTTTAGTACATTTTAATTTTTTATGGTTTGCTTGCACTGTTCACTCTGTATATAGAGCCGGTTCATCCACCAGAGCATTTGGCATGAATTGTGGGCCACCAAGCAGTGGCATTGCAGTTTCTGTGTAGATTTCAGATGGAGAGAGGCCAATTATTTTGTGGTATTAATTTGCATTGTATTTGCCTTTACTGTTTAAAAAGAGAGAGAGAAGCAATCTATAAGAATACAACTGGAGTCAACCTCTGAGAAAATTCCAAAGCAATGATCCTTTAGCAGTGGAACAGGGGAGGAAGCTGCAATATGAATAAGAGAATGGAGCCCTTTAGAAAGTCAAGCAGCTCCGTAGTTAGTGACCAGTGAGGGTATCAGGTTACTCTGCATTTTAGAAAATTGGGAATTTCTGGTGGCAGATTCATTTGTTCATCTTATTACGATATCTCTTAGTAATATTACTATTCTCAGAAGCTCCTTATCTACGGTCAGGTATAAACTGGACCTAAGTTTAGTCAATGTGCATTGATGATCTTGTAGGTGTGGGCATTTTTCTTCATGTTGCCCAAATGAGGTACCCAGATCATTCCTTTCTGAAGGACAAAGGGAATCAAACGACCAGAACTTTTACCCATTCTGAGTTAACGTTTTTAAAGTGTTATCCTGAATATGATAAGATTATGGAATTCATGAAAGTCCTGGTCATCTCAAAAATTAGTGTTTATCAGCAGGGCAAATGATATGATGATACAAGCTCTAGAGGTGCAAGTATATCCATATTATCAAATGATTCAGAGGGAAAAGCCATAGCCAATGAAATTGCCATTTTTTTGTTGAATTGAGTGCAATTTGCAGTGTGTTAGTTGTTTTGCATGATAACCTTGGCTTGTCCTAACAGTTTAGAAAATAAATCTTCATTACATCTCCCGAAGATCAGACACCCATCTGTCAGTTCATTACAGTGGTTGTAGAGAAAATATTTGGAAGGGATGATTTAACAAAAAGTAATTCTTGGCTAGAGGGAACTCCCCAACTGCAGAGAAACAGAATGGATTGCATTTTGGAAAGCACAGAAGTTGGAAGGAACTCAGAATCCTGCTAGAAAAGAAACTAACCCATAAAAGTCTCCTTACACTCAGAATAGCATTGCTAAGTCAGTATACACTGGAGAAGAGTGGACAGCAGCCAAATGCAGAGGAACAATAGCCAGAGGTGTGGGCACACCATTCAGAGCTGTGTTGACAATGATCCTCAATGAGTGTATGGCAGCTGGAAAAGGATGGACTATGTTGGGTGTTGGGAAAGAACAGCCAGAGTTGGAGACAGTATTCAGGGCCTATCCTTTCCCAGAACCCAAGTTGTTTAAGACAGGCAGGGACTTGGGCTCATGGTCTTCTGTACCCAGAATAAGAGGAAACCATTCTAGTAGGCATATATTACTTTTGCCTCCCTAACACCCAGTCTTTCTTCTTCTGAAATCAGCACTTTTCTTTTATAAAGTCACCCTTCTCCTTGCCCTTGAATATATATTGGGTTGGTCTGATCTCACTTCAGGTCCCAGGATGGGGCCTGGGATACAATTGGGATATCAAAGTCAGAGGCAGAGGTGGTCAGGCTCTGGCAGGACCCTGGGAATACTCTATGTAGATATAAATAGAAACTCTCTAGGCTCTGCTGCTTAGCACAGGAAAGAAGAGGCTGCTAAAGTGCTAGTATAGCAAGAATTTGAAGGTCTGGGTTTTATGCCTGGATCATAACTTGCAGAGTAACATAATTGTTGCCTTGGATCATAGTAGAAGTTGTTTCTGGGTGTTGAAGTGGCTGGGTGAGTAAAAGGAATGTGATCCTCTGACCTAGTGAACATCTGCATAAGGGTTGCTAGGACTTTGGGCCTGCCTATATGCAAAGCAAGGTCACTGAGGAGCCTCATCCACACATTTGCATCCTCATCTTGTCTATATGCATGATTTTTGCCCCACTTACTTGATGCTTTGGAGGTAGGGCACATTTGAACTAGGTCCAAGCTGACATTATTGTCATTCAATAATGTCAATTCAAAATGTATTGTTCAACACATTTTATGGTTGAACCTAGCACAAGCTGACCATGACATATTAGAACCTCAGAGCTGACCCAGGGATGTTGAGCAAAGTAACTGAAAGGGAAAGGAAGAATCCCTATTTCTGTTATTTTTATAGCTGTAAAGTTACTACACTAACACTGCTGAGAGAAATCTTGCTACCACACTAGGAGATCCTGCCTAAGAATGGAAAAGCAAAGAAAAGCAGAGTGAGAGACGGAGAGAGATCAGATCCCGATGACATCATTTAATCTTATACTTAAACCTAGCTACTTTTTGATTATTCACTTATAGGAGCCAAAACATTTACTTTTCGCTTAAGTTAGTTTGGGTTCAGATCCTTTTAAATTTCAACCAAAAAAGGAGTCCTAATTTATTGTGATATGTGGACAGTATTTTGGAGGGATTTCTTGAAATTTCCAACTGTGTCAGCTAGGTACCTAATGTCTCTCACCTCTTAATGCCATCTCCTCATCTGTTCTGAGTCTAGAGCCATGAACCCACAAACTACATTTCCCCAAATCTTTTGTAAACCATCTTCCTGTTGGCTTTGGCCAATGAGTGGCAGGAGGTTAGAAGGGCGATGGAGGGAAGAAAGGACTCTTCCTGCTTCCATTTCTGGCAACAGGAGCAGATGGCTATGGCTCCAGCCTCCAGCATTTTGGGGCATTCCTGGCTCCAGCCACTATCAGCAGTGCCATCAGCAGCTGCACTGCGCCCTCTTAGTGTTTGGAGCACTGACACTGGGTGCTCACCATAAGTCTGAACATCAGCAGCATGGCAACCCCCGGCACAGCTCAAGTACCAGCCCTGCAGGGGCTTCGAGCTACTAGGCATCTCTGGTGTCCTCACTGTTTCTCTTCTGTGTCCCTAGGCCTAGGTGTGTGAGATAAATGCATGCTTTTGTATTAAGCCACCAAATATGAGTGAGGGGGCATGTTATACAGCACTATAGTGGTAATAGATAATTGTTATAACCTACATAGCCAATTTAAACCTCCTTTATAAAATGCGGTTTCTATTTTTCTCTAACAGACACTGACAAATACACCAACGATCCCTGCCCACGTAAGGGGCATGGTGGAACTTGGACAGCTCAATGATCTCCAAGAAGGCCATGAATATTAATGGTTCATGGAACATTGGTTCTGCTAGCTATAGGCCAGTTGACAGGTACTATCCTAGGGACAAGTCCCCAACCTGGTAATTCCCTGAAGATACTCCTGGTAAGTGACACATGGTTGCTTCTCAGTGAAGGCATGGTTACCCACGATTAAAGCGTTTATTTACTCCACCCTACTCCAAGTGACTGGAAACGTCTTGTTTTGCCTTCCCTTCCCAAACACAGAACAAGAATTGGACAGTGTGCAGCTTAATGTTGTGCAAATTTCAACTTAACCTACTGTTCTGAGTATCTGCTGCTGCACAGCAACCCACCCTAAAATTTAGTGGCATAAGACAACAACAATTTTATTATGATCTCAGATCCTGTGGGTCAGGTATTTGGATCAGGCAGAGCAGGGACAGCTTACTTGTCTCTGCTCCATGATGTCTGGGGCCCCAGATGGGGAGACTTGAATGGGTGATATTGATTCAAATGTCTAAGTGGGTATCATCATGAGACTTCTTCACTCATAGGTCTGGAAGGTTGGCTCAAACAGAGCACTGACATGTGACCTCTCCATCACAGCAGCCTAAGGATGGTTGGGATTATTATATGGTAGCTCAGGGCCCCAAGAGTAAACATTCCAGAAAATGAGGCAGAAGCTGCATGGCCCTCATGACCCAGCCTCAGAAGTCACACAGGATGCCTTCTGCCATACTTTCTTGGTTGAAGCAGTCACAAGGCCATCCAGATTCAAGGGTATGGGACATATACCCTCCTTTATGGGAAGTCAGTCAAAGAACATGTGTAGCCTTGTATGAAAACCACTACACTCACCATTCTTTTAGAAAATGTTCTGCAAATTAACTTAGCCCTTATTTCCTAAATGTCATCTTTTTATTGTATCATCAATTTTGTGCAGCCTCTGGACTCCCTGTGGCTCCAGGAGTCACTAGGATAACCTATGGAGGACAAAGAACTATTTGGTTCCCATATTCTTGGGTAGTTGAATTGATCTTGTGGTATCTTCTGGAAAGACAGTTGTAGGTAATGTGACATCTCAAGCCTAAATTAAAAACATCATTTTCACAAATTATAGCAGTTAAGCTGCATCTCCACATTGTGTCATCTTTTAAAATCACTTCCTAGCTTACGTCCTCACATCCCCAAAATGATACACATCCCACAATATGGGGTAGGGTCATCATCAGATGCGATGGTTGGAGTGAGCTCCCCCAAAAAAGCAAGACTTACCACTGATTTGAGACATTGGTCCTAGTCGGTCTTGTGAAATGATAATAACCTCCTTGGGGCCCCTTGTAACCTAAAGAAGTTACCCATCAGTTCTAGAAAAAAATCTGCAGATGGCTTCCTGATGCATCTGGGTATTCCTACCAAGGATAGTACTCAGATCCAGATACATCCTTCCCAACATCCAGCAGCCACACGTTAGAGACTTAAATGAACAGTAAACTTACATAAACCCCACACATTAGATAACAGGATGGGAAAGAATCCCCGCACAGCTGTCTAGCTCTGCTTTTATCACAAATGGAAACTATAAGCTGAAATAAAAGGCTGTGGATTATTGTCATGTGGCACCATCCATAGATAACAAAGTGTGAGCTGTTCAAAGGCTGTCCACAGGGACAAAGGGGTTGAGCAAAAAGGCCAAAGCAGTTTGGAATATCTGCTGACTTTAGACTTGTTACTATTAACATATTTTCACAATGCTATTACTGGTCCCAATTCTAATTTATTATCCCCTCTTTAAGCCCTTCTAACATGGTTGTTATGGAATTTTGACTGTTTACCTTTTGAGCTTCCCTTTGCTTCTAAAATCCAGTTATTTTCCAGTCACAATCATGACCACTGTCTAGATATTTTGATCAAAATTCAAACATCCCCAAGGTTTTGTAGCACTGTAGTATTTGTAGCATAATACATGGCATTACAACTTTGACCCCAAACTACCAAAATTTTTAAGAGCAAAATCAAAAGCCTTATCTGAGCCCACCACCCCCACGCTCTCAATTTGTTGCAATGAATGCCCTCAATGATGCTTCTTTCTTCCCATCTCTCCTTACTCTCCTTTCTTGGATACCATTTGGACTGTGTCTGTAGGAGACTAGACAGTGCCAGAATTGGATGGAGAATAGCTGTAGTCCAACAGATCTCAGCTGGAGATGCTCAGGAAAAACTTGGAGGTGAGTTGGCAGAGCCAGACTTGATTGAGAAGGAAAAAAAGTAAATAAAATGGAATAGCTCTGTTCTAGGATAATGTTTTGCTTATTATGTTTTTCCTCCAAGGAGTGCAAATACCTTGTCCAAAAGAACATACTGCTGTTCTTGGTAAATTGCCAGAAATACTCTCTGCAAGACTCAGAAAGCAAGGTCTCTATTTGTTTCTACAGAAACCTCAGCTTGACATAAGGTACCTCATACTACAGCAATCTACAGACACTAACAAGACCTGACCCATGAATTAGGAGGGAGTGGGAAAAAAGATAAAGGCATATTAGAACTACAAAGAGAAATTAGAAATATAACTTTTGGTCTCTAGGCCCTGGAAAGGCCTGGGACATAGTGAGTATAGAGTTCCTGTTTATGGAATGAATAATTTCTCTTCTTCACCTCAGCACTAACACATCCATTGTGTCTGCTGAAGCATGTACCCTTCCCTGCTAGAATCCTGGTACCTTCCTCCTTCCCTTCTTCCCTTCACAGAGAGACCTCCCACCCACTGACCGCCCTCATGCCACTCCCACCCCTGACAGAAGACTTAACTAGAAGCAAGAGGTTTGGTGAATGCTCCTTGATACAGCCTTCATCAGAGTCAGCCCAAGTACGCCCTACTTGCTCATAGGTGCTGCTGCTCTCTGTGCAGGTGCCCTCCCCATCACTTTCACCTTTGCATCTTCCTGTGACAGCCACCCCTGCCCAAACTCCTTTTTGCCCTCCCTGAGGTTCTGTTGTTAAGAACAGTCTGTACCATGTCCCTCTGCCATGGGTCTCTCCACTCCAGGAGCTCAGACACCCCCAACAATGGCAGCATTACTCTCCCCATCCTAGGTGTGTGCAGCTACCTGCTTCAGGACCAGCCTCACACTGATCCTGAATGTGCATTCACCCACTGTCCTCAAGCAAGGGAATTCTTTCCAACCCAAGCTGGATTATTTTCCCTCCTCTCCTCTCTGTGCTTACTTTAACTCCTGCCTCCACATCTAAACAAATTCCCCACATCCTAAATCAAAAACTAGTTCTTTATCTTTACACTCTGTCAAGGACCCGTCAATACAGTGAAGAGGCATCAGAGTTCACTTACAGTGATAAGAATACATTTCTCAAAGAAAGACAAAGATGATAAAGCATCAAGGGCAATGGGTCAGTTTGCAAACTCCAGAGAGCTGAAGGAGGTTTGGATGCTGGATTTGACCATGCTGGGTTGTAAAGACTGGTGAAAAGAGATTTTGATACTAAAACTGAATGCCAGCCTCCCTCTTTATTGTCAAGTCCTCTATACATCAAAATGAGCTTGTTTCAGAGTTTATAACTGTGGTTCTCAAATCTTAATGTGTATCAGAATTACCTGGAGAGCTTGTTAAAACACAGATTATTGGGCCCCACCCACGGGGTTTCTGATTCAATAGATCTGGTATGGGGGCTGAGAATTTGCATGTCTAACAAGTTTCCACATGATGCTGATGCTGTTGGTCAAGGGACCACACTTTGAGCACCACCAGTGTAGAGGCTTGGCTTTTGGAGAAGGAGGGCTTGCTCTTTGGATATGGGAGAGTCTGGGGGTTAGGAGGAGAAAATGGTATAGAGCCCTCCATGAAAGAAAGCAAGATACCCCCAAACTCCTCTGGGTGAGAAAGAGATATCCAGCTTCCACAGTCCCTGAAATGAGTAGACAGGAATGGGGTGAGGGAGCTGGCATGAAGGCCCCTCTCACTATTCCCATCCCAGAGAGCATCCTCAAGGTCCTGTGAACCTAGACATTGCTGCAAATTCATTGGCTATCTTTAGAGCCCAAACCAGAAATCATGGCTCAATAGCTTCTCACAGAGGGCACAGCGCAAGTGTCTTCACATTCCCCCAGGCCCAGTGAAATGCCTAGCTTATGTTGGTGCCATTTGCCCTTGAGTTGAAGCTCAGACCCTGTATTTTGTGTAGATCACTTGTGTGCTTTTTCATGACACAAAGCACTGTCTTTAATGCTGGGATTCTATTAGGCTGCTCCTTCTCTTCCTCTAAGATAGGGGAGGGATGTCTTGTGGATAGTGATTAATATTAAGATGCAGGTGTAGGTTCTGCCACCAATGAACTCTGTTTCATGTAACAAAAATGGAGCTTCCTCACATCCAACCATAGCCTGTCCCCAAGTCCTCCATGCCTTTAAGGACACAGAGCCTGGCAGCAGAGACATGTGTCTGTGGTGTAGTCACCATGACAATGGACTTTGATTCTCAGGGAAATATAACTGATAGTGAAAACAAGGCTGGTGATTTTCCAAGAACAGAAAGTAAACCTGTCCATTTCAGTTCTATTGCTAAGGGACTCCTGGTGAGATGTGTAAAGCATAAAATGCAGGATATTATTGGAAATCTGGGTTCAAGGAAGTAAAAATTAACAGATAAAAATGGACACACCAACCTCTATTACTCATCCTCAAAGTGTTAGAATCGCAAATTACCCTCATGTGTATTTCTTTAATTATCTGAAACATAACATGAAATTAGCCCAGTTTAGTTTGGTGCATTTTCGCTAAGCATCTGCAAGGTACTGTGCCAGATGCTAATGACACACGGATGAAAGCAGGTGGTTCCTACCTTCAAGCTGCTCACTGTCTGATTGCTTAGATACAGATTACTCCGCTAGCCTCAGGACTCATGGTTGAGAATGTAGTGCTGTCATTAGGAGCAAAAGCTGTGGAATCAGAAGTACGAAGTGTAAACCCTGAATCTACAGCTCACTGTCTGTGTGGCTCTGAATGATTTGATTGATGTCACTGAATCTCAACTTCCCCACCTTTAAAATAGGGATAATAATTCCTCCCTAACAAGCTGTTGAAGAATCGATGAGAAAATGCTTGTGCAGCACTAAACACCAGACCTCATACAAAGTAAGAGAATGAGAGGCATTTTCTTTCTTGGCTCCTGTCCTCTAAGCTGTCTTCTTATGACTGACATCTAAAACAGGGAATCTGGCAGCTGCAAGCCCTAGTTCCCGGCTACCTGTACCCTGAAAGCATAATTGGGTGGAATATTGGAGGATTTAAGGGTTTCACTATCAAGTCACTCTGGATGTTGACATCATTCTGATCTGTATCCAGGCTATTGCTTTAAGAATCCTGCCCCCACTTCTTCCTTGTTCAGCTAAGTCTCTATCTTATCCCTCTCTCCTCCTTATGTCTGAGATCCTATCTCGGTTTTCTACTTGGTCACCCATGTCCTATGGAATTACTGACAACACGTCTTGTTCTTTTTCTTTTCTCTTCTTTTTACATGAGTCCTGCTTCTGTGGCCCTAGTAATGAGTTCTGATTCACTGCTTCATGTGTGACTTCTCACCTACCTCTTAATCTAGTTGGACATAATCCCAGACACTGGGAAGCACTTGTTCTATCTCAGCCTTAGAGTAAACAGTACTGGAGAGTGCTCTTGGCTCTGGATCAGATGAAGAAGTTCAGGTGATGGGGCACATGGATGAGCTCTAGGTAGACCAGAGACCCCTGTGCTAGAATTATGTGGCTCCCTTTCAGTCTTGAAACCTCCACTCTGGAGAGCTTAACACTTTCACTAAGAACCTGCCTTATCAGGCATGGCTGATCTGTCCTGCCAAGGTTATCCTGAAGTCAAAAATAGGAACTGTCTGGTATACTATATATTTTAAGTTTTGATGGTAGAATTTGATAGCAGCAGGTGTCCCCCAGTGTGTGCACCATCCCTAGAATGTGGGCTTAATAAGAAAGATGTGGTGGAGTCGAGATCAGTTGCTTGAAGAAGTAGCAGGGACTAGCCTATGTGGGCATGAGGGCTCAATGTAAATCTCTCCCATGCAGAACCTGGAGGCCCAGGGCCCTCAAATGAGAGTGGAAGTAGCCCTAGAAAAGTCTTTTCAAAATCACAGACCACTGAAAATGGGATTTCCTTTTTCAGAAAATTCTATAGAGAGACCTGTCAGCTGCATGGAGATTCAAATGTCAAGGAGCAAGGGTAGAAGCTAGGACATCCATCAACAGACCATTGCAAAAGTTCAGACAAAAAAGGATTGTGGATACGTTTCAGGTGGCACTAATGGAGGTAAGGCAAATCCATGGTAATTGTTGCTGCCTTGATGATATAGCCAACAGAACTTGCTGATGAACTGAATATGTTAACAAGGAGATGAGTCAAAGAGGAAGTCGGGGATTTGGGCCTGAGGACTTTGAAGAATGCAATTGTTTCTTATTGAGATGAGGAAGGTTGAGGGACAATCAGCTATGGAAGAAATTAGGAGCTAATGTTTGGAAATATTAATTCTGAGTTACAAAAGTATTGTCTGGCCGCATGCCCAGTTGTGTGAGCAGTGTGGGATAGGTTGCAAAGAGACCAAAGAAAAGACGCAGAGACAGCATATGAGACATAATGGTTTATTGGGTCTTACAAGGAATGTCCAGGAGTGGCTGGCTGGATGCAGTTGTGCATCTTCACCTGCTACCGTGAGCAGAGAGGGGGTTTCTTATATAGGTAGGGGAACAAAAGGCTACATACTTGCCTAAAGGGACTGTCCATGGATGGCCAGCATTCCAAGGATCAGTAGTTCACGTGGAAGGGTTCTGTGTTCCCTCAGAACATGATGTTCTTTGAGAGAAACAGTTACAAAACCAGATGGTAGGTGTCCAACCCAGAAGGGGGCCAGAAGGACACATGGTTAAGATAAGGCTTGTAGGCTAGTGCTCCTACAGGTCTCCAAATAGAGATGTGCAACAGGCAGCCAGATACAATGTTCAAGTCTGGAGTCCAGAAGAGGGGTCCGATTGGAACACAAAATGTGTGATTATCAGACTGTAGACAGTGTTTAAAACCATATGATTAGATGAGATGACTAGTGCATAAGTACTGATAGAGTAGCAAAGGGTCTAAAAGAAAACTTTTCTCTACTCACACTTCTGACACGAAATGTGTGGGTTTTCCACATCAAGCAATTCTCCAATTCTCTCTGGACACCAAATGGATGCCCTACAATTTAATTCACTTCTTACACTGACTACTTGGAGTTAGCATAGACCTCAGAGGTTAAGGGCTCAGTCCCACAAGACTGCCTCCCACTTCAGATGCTAGTCACAACTATTGGGTGCCCAGGGTACCTACACTTCTGTCCAACTTGGCTGTAAATCAAGGGTTCTCACAACTCCTCTTTAGATTCAATAATTTGCTAGAATGGCTCACAGAACTCAGGGAAACACTTTACTTACTTTTACCGGTTTGTTATAAAGGATCCTATGAAGGATATAAATGAACAACCAGATGAAGAGATACATAGGGTGAGGTCTGGAAGGGTCCCCAGCACAAGAGTTTCTGTCCCATGAAGTTGGGATGTGTCACCCCCCCCCCCCGGCACATGGATGCATTCACCAGTCCAGATGCTCTCCAAATTCCACAGTTTAGCAATTTTTATGGCAGCCTTATCCCACAGGCATGACTGCCTATTTACTGTCTCCAGCCCCTCTCCTCAACTAGAGGATGGGGGTGGGGATGAAAGTTCTAAGCGTCTAATCATGCCTTGGTGTTTCTGGTGACCAGCCCCTATCCTGAAGCTATCCAAGAGCCCACTAAGAGTCACCTCATTAGAACAAAAGATGCTCCTATCACCCAGGAAATTCCAATGGGTTTAGAAGCTCTGTGTAAGATGCTCCTCTCATCTGTATCACTCAAGAAATTATAAGAGTTTTAGGAGCTCTGTATCAAGTTTTAGGAGCTCTATATCCCCCAGGTAGAAATGAAATATATGTTTATATATATATTTCCTAGTATGTCACAGGGTTGAATGACTGAGCCATAGGGCACTCTAACATTTAGAGGCCTAAAAGATGGAGCCCTGATGTTCTAAAATCAGTACAAGAGGCTGAGGGTCAAGGACAGAGTAGGCATTGGAGCCCCAGGAATCACAGTGCAGATATTCCTCTTGATAATAAGAAAGAAAAATCCTACTGATGAGTTAGAAGACCAGATAATCTAGCAAGAGTGTTTGTTTAGAGATGCCCAAAACCATAAAAGTCATGCCCAACTATTAATAGTAATAATGAGAATACAGAATCATGAAGGTCTGAGCCAAGGATTCAAGCTGCTTGGTCTCAGGACCCCATTGCACTTTTAAGACTTATTGAGGTTTTGATTAGGAGGGTCACATCTATCAATGTTTAATATATTAGAAATTAAAACTGAAAAGATTAAGTATCAGAAAAATTGATGTCATCACTCATCATGTAACCTCTGGAAAACTTCACCATACACCTGTGAAAGAATAAAAGTGAAAAAGGAAAATAATCTTAGTGTTATAAAAATGAGAAAACATTTTTGACCCTGTGCACCCCATTAAAGGGCCATGGAGAGCCTCAGGGATCCCTGGATCCCATGTTGCAAACTACTCATCTAAACAATGGTTAAGAGTAAACATTGGGTTCTTATTTACAAAAAAGACCAAAAATAATGTGACTAATGAATGGTGGAGGGTGGTAAGGGTGACTGAGGTGTCTCACATGACACCCAGATTTGGGCCTGGAGACTGGTTGTAGAGTGGTGTTTTTCAGTAAGATAGGACAGTGGTTTCCAAATGCATGTTGTGACCCATTAGAGGGCAGATAATTCAGCTAAATCAGTGGGAACCACCCCTTGTTTAAATGAAATAGACTAGAATATAAAATGTCATGAACTGTTTTATATATGTATGTACATAAGTATATGAATACTGAGTCAAGTTGTAAAATGTAGCCTCTAATGTGAGTCAAGTTTGAGAGTCCTTGAGATAGGGAGTACTAGAAGAAATAGCTTCCTAACTGGTGTTCTTGCCTCTAATATTGTCCTCCATTCCAGAATGACTTTCCAAAGTCACTCTATATGACAATCCTTTATTTAAAATCTTTCAATGGCCTCCCTCTTTACTGCGGGACAAAATCCAAACACCTTAGCATGGCACAGAGGGCCCCAGATGGTCTGACTCTGTCACCTCTCCAGTGTTAACTCTTGACATTCTCCCACAAACATCCTATTCTCAAGTTCACAAAGACCCATATATGCCTTGATTTCTCTGATGCCTATATGAACTATGCCTTGTTTTTGTCATTTCATCTGCCTAGAATTCTTCAACATTTAGACACAACTCATGTCCCAAGATCCAACTCTTCCAGATGGGGTGAAACATGACCAGATCCTCATCAAAACTTCCTCTTCCTGGCCACACAGACAAACAACATTCCCCTACCCTTTTGTGCCTCGGTGGGGCATATGACCAGCTCTGGCCAGTGGAATGTAGGTAGAAAGTGATCTATGCCACTTCCAGGCTAAGTCCTCAAAATACTCTGTGCTATCTTCCATGTTTTCCCTCTTCCTTCTTCATACCACAGAGGGAAAGGATCTCTGGGCCCTAATGGATGTCAGAATTAGTATGATGAACACATCCTCAATCCCTGGATTTTATGAGTCCAAAACAACCTATTATTGTTTTAAAATATTAAGATTGAGGATTGTGTATTTTAGCTACCCAGATTAATACACTAGGTTTGATCCTTTGGCATTTACTAAATTCTCTCATTTTTCAGAAAGGAGACTGAGAGATAGGCAACCCTCTTAGTCCTAAACTCTTGTTCAGTTACCAGTGTTTCCAGCCTTCTCATATCTGTCCGGCATCAACAGACAACTTGAAATGGAGCAACAGAAAGCCTCTGTTTCTCCAGGGTTTAGGATGGCAATGGAGGGAAGTGCTCATCTCTGTATCATGCAGGGCTCTCATCCTTGTTCACAGATCCACAGGAAACAAATACAGCTCATAACAGGCCTTGTAGACCATGGTAAGAACTTGAATTTTGATGTTAAAAGAAACCAGGAGCCATTCAGGATTTTCAGCACCAAAATGGTATTATATAACTTGGAGATTTAAAGATGTACCCAGGCTGCTGTGTTGAGAATAGACTGTGTATGGTGGGGGAAAGGTAAAGATGGGAGATTATTGTGGAGGCCATTGGGTAACTCACAATGAGATAGTCATGGTGACTTGGTCCAGAGAGTTAGCAGTGGAGATGGTAAAAAGTGTCTAGATTCTGGATATATTTGGAAGATAGAGCCAACTTGAGTTCCTGTTGTGATTCACCTAGATATCACATCTCATTTCCTCTCTTCATTTAGCCCTCTGCTCAACTATAATACTTTCAGATGGTCCCCCAAACACTCCATCTAAAATAGCCCTCTCATGCCCTATCACTCTTCATGTTATCCTGCTTTCTTTTTCCTTGTAGTCTTACGTACCTGAAATTACATTGGATGTGTATTTGTTGATCTAATTGTCCATCTCTCCAAATAAAATGCTCTTTTCATGAGGGCATGGACTGGTCTTTGTCCTCTCTATAACCTCAGAGTCCTGACCCATAGTTGACACTCAAATATTTGTTAAATGAGTCAGTGAACCGATTTAATCAATCTTGTTGGGGCCACAAATCTTGTTCCAACATATCAAGCAATAAATACAAGGTCCTTCTCTGCATGATGTTTACTGTGATGCAGGAGTAAGAAAGAGGTGTCCTGGCCTAAAGCCTGGCCCCAATTTGATCTATGTGCCTAGAGCCAGAGTCTCACCAAAGGACCCTCTCTGGCTCTGCATTCTTGTCATATATTTTCTTTTCCTCATTCATCTTGCTCAACAACATTCAATAAATTTCCAATTTTGATCAATGACTTATGAACCAGGATTGGAAACCACACTGTAGTACTTTTATGAAGATCTTTTCATTGTCAGCCAAGCATCTTAGGAAATATTTACCACTATCATAAATGCTATGGAAAATTAACAAAAGCCATCTTAGCCTGGCCAAAGGGACCGCAGCATTCTGGATATTGTGACTTTCATGGGAAGACTTCCTGATTAGGAAAGGAAATGTTATGATACTCAATAGAACCAAGGCCATTGGCCTCACTGACAACACCTTTATCTGGAACTTAAGAGACACCTTGAAAAGTGGGAGACACATGGATCTGCTCATGACTGGGAAGCCAACAGCTGAATCTCCTTTATCTGTCACTTTTGTTCATTGTGTATCACCTCATTAGCCTTTTCTGAGAATTATGATGCTGCAGGGACTGATGAGCTGAGAACCACAGTAATGTTGTCAAAAGGGAGAAGCTGGGGAAGAAAGAACTGCTTTTGTAAGGCTAATTTTGTGGAAGACAATGAGACTTGATCCATTAAGGCCCTTGAAATTAACAATCTAGTTCATTAACAATCAACCTGCTCCTGAGCCACTGCCTGTCCCTCCTCCGTTTCTTGCTTTCTGCCCTGCTCCTGTACACCCAACCTCCTTGCAGACTACTTCCATCAGAAGTGGGAACATTTATTGAGTACTTACTAGATGCCAGGTACTGACATCACTTCCATTATGATTTTTAGTGCTATAAAAGGTGTCTAGAGTAAGACACCCTTATTATCCCACTTCCACAGATAAGGAAAGTAATTTGCCCAGGCACACAACTAAAGAACAGATTGGTACTGGACCATTATTATCTAAAAGACTAGCATTTCAACAGCTATTCTAAACTATCATCACCTTAATTATTCTCATAAACTAGTCCTCCAATTTCAGTCTTTGTTCTGGTGCAACTCCACCTCTCCCAGGAGAAGCACAGGCCAAATTCCCAGCAACTCAATCATCTCATTGCCCACCTCTTCCTCAGGAAGGGAGGTTTAGATTTTTGACTCTAAACCTCCAATAATAGCGGGTTCCCAAGGCCCATAAGACTTTTTCGATGGAAAACAAAGAATCTCTCCTTTTAGCAATTTTTAAGCCTATGATTCAGTATTGTTGACTATAAGCACTACATTTACAGCAGATTTCTAGATCTTGTATAACTGAAACTTTGTACCTGTTGATCAACAATTCCCCATTCCCCCTTCCTGTTCTTACCACAATAATTTTTAAAAGGAGGAGTGGACAGGAGGAAACATTTAGGGGGACGGATACATTTATTACCTTGATTGCCATGACACTTTCACAGGTGAATGCGTATGTCTAAACTCGTATGAGCGTGCACATTAAATATGGGGAGTTTTTTTGTATGTCAATTACATTTCCATAAAGCTATTTTTAAAGAGACTTTGCAACGATAAATTAAAAAAGAAAAGATAAAAAGAAAAACAAAGAACCTCACTTTGACTGACAGAGAGATGATCTGGCAAGAAGGATCACCTGACTCCAGGCTCCAGTGCTTCCAGAATACCTGTGAGCACGTGGCTTCTGCTGCTACTGCAGAAGACAGCAGCTCGCTTGTCATCCACACCCCCCTGAGGTTTCCCAAATGCCTTCCTTCCAGGTGTGCTTGATTTTGCACACCAGAGCAGTCAAAGCCAAAGGCAGCATTCAGAAGGAATTCGTTTTGTTATGGTATTGCTTTATTTTTTTATTGAAATATAATTGACATACAGTATTATTTTAGTTTCAGGTGTACAACATATGGATTTGACATTTGTACACATTGCAAAATAGTCACCACAATAAGTCTAGTTACAGTCTGTCACCTTACAAAGTTAATTCAATATTATTGACTATATTCCCCATGCTACACATTACATCCCTTGACATTTATTTTATAACTGGAAGTTTGTACTTCTTAATCCCCTTCATCCATTTGGCCTCCCCCCAACCCCCCTCCCCTCTAACAACCACCAATCTGTTCTCTGTATCTATGAGTCTGGGTTTTGTTTTGTTTTGTTTGTTTGTTTGTTTTGTTTTTTTAGATTCCACATGTAAGTGAAATCATGTGGTATTTGTCTTTCTTTGTCTGACTTATTTCACTTAGCACAATACCCTCAAGATCCATCCATGTTATCGCAAATGGCAAGATTCCATGCTTTTATATGGCTGAGTAGTATTCCATTATATACATGTCACATCAGAATTTTTTTTAGGTAAAAAAGGCAATATAAGATTAAAGAAAATGCTCTGCAAACCACTCACAATCCGACCACTCTAACAGAACAATTTTCCTCTTCCCGTCTTCAGACATATTTTGTGTGATTATGATTGCAATGAACTCAGAATTTTTAGTCTTTATTTTACTAAATATTCCATCATAAACTTGTTTTTCAGCTTCAGCATCCTCAAAATACCACCTTCATGTTTTTATAGAATGGCATCATGTCAGGGCAATAGAATTCTTAAATAATTCTCCTAATGTGGAGTAGTTGATTTTTTTTTTTTGCTTGTTTGTCTTTTGTTTGTTCTTAGTTTATAACATTGTGAAATTTCAGTTGTACATTATTATTTGTCAGTCGCCATATATATGTGCCCTTTTACCCCTTATGCCCATCCTCCAAACCCCTTCCCTTCTGGTAACAACTAATCTGTTCCCCTTGTCCTTGAATTTGTTTATCATCCACATATGAGTAAAACCATATCGTGTTTGTCTTTTTCTGTCTGGCTTATCTCACTTAACATGACACCCTCAAGTTCCATCCATGCTGTTGCAAATGGGATGATTTTGTCCTTTTTTATGGCTGAGTAGTATTCCATTGTATATAGATACCACATCTTCTTTATCCATTCATCAGTCAATGGGCAGTTAGGTTGCTTCCACATCTTGGCTATTGTGAATAACGCTGCAATGAAAATAGGGGTGCACAAGTATCTTTGAATTGTTGATTTCAAGTTATTTGGACAAATACCCAGTAGTGGGATAGCTGGGTTGTATGGTATTTTGATTTTTAATTTTTTTAGACATCTCCATACTGTTTGCTGTAGTGACTGTACCAGATTGCATTCCCATCAGTTGTATATGAGTGTTCCCTTTTCCCCACATCCTCTCCAACATGTGTTACTTTTTGTCTTGGTAATTACAGCCATTCTAACAGGTGTAAGGTGATATCTCATTGTAGTTATGATTTGCATTTCCCTGATGATTAGTGATTTTGAACATCTTTTCATGTGCCTGTTGGCCATCCTTATATCGTCTTTGGAAAAATGTCTTTTCATATCCTCTGCCTATTTTTCGATCAAGATGTTTGGTTTTTTGTTGCTGAGTTGTATGAATTCTTTATATATTTTGGAGATTAACCCCTTGTTGGATATATGATTTGCAAATATTTTCTCCCAGCTGATGGGTTGTTCTTTTCATTTTGTTCATGGTTTCCTTTGCCTTAAAGAAGCTCTTTAGTCTGATGAAGTTCCATTTGTTTTTTTTTTTTTTTCTTTTGTTTCCCTTGCTGGAGCAGAGTGTACTGCCTATATTCTCTTCTAGGAGTTGCATGGTGTCACATCTTACCTTAAGGTCTTTAATCCATTTTGAGTTAATTTTTGTGTATGGTGAAAGATAATGGCCTACCTTCATTCTTTTCCATGTGGCTGTCCCGTTTTCCCAACACCATTTATTGAAGAGACTATCCTTTCTCCAGTGTATGTTCTTAGCTCCTTTGTTGATGATTAGCTGTCTGTAGACTTGTGGTTTTATTTTTGGGCTTTCAATTCTGTTCAATTGATCTGTGTGTCTGTTTTTGTACCAGTACAATGCTGCTTTGATTATTTTAGCTTTGTAGTATATTTTGAAATCAGGGGTTGTGATGCCTCCAACTTTGTTCTTTTTTCTCAGGATTGTTTTAGCTATTTGGGTCTTTTGTTGCCCCATCCGAATTTTAGGATTCTTTGTTCTATTTCCATGAAGAATGTCATTGGGATTCTGATTGGGATTGCACTGAATCTGTAGATTGCTTAAGGTAGTATGGACAGTTTAACTATGTTTATTCTTCCAGTCTATGTGCATGGAATATCTTTCCATTTCTTTATGTCACACCATCTATTTCTTTCAATAATGTCTTATAGTTTTCATTGTATAGGTGTTTCACCTCCTTGATTAAATTTATTCCAGATATTTTATTCTTTTTGTTGTGATTGTAAATGGGATTGTTTCCTTGAGTTCTCTTTGTTTAGTTCATTATTTGAGTATAAAAATGCAACTGATTTTTATAAATTGATTTTGTACTCTGCAACTTTGTTGTAGTTGTTGATTATTTCTAATAGTTTTCCAATGGATCTTTTAGGATTTTCCAAATATAGAATCGTGTCATCTGCAAACAATGAGAGTTTCACTTCTTTCTTGCCAATTTGGATACATTTTATTTCTTTTTCTTGCCTAATTGCTCTGGCCAAAACCTCCAGTACTATGTTGAATAAGAGTGGGCACCCTTGTCTTTTTCCTGTTCTCAGAGGGATGGCTTTCAGTTTTTCCCCATTGAGTATGATATCGGGTGTGGATTTGTCATATATGGCCTTTATTATGTTGAGATACTTTCCTTCTATACCCATTTTATTGAGAGTTTTTATTGTAAATGGATGTTGGATCTTGTCAAATGCTTTCTCAGAGTCTACTGAGATGATCAATTGGTTTTTATCCTCATTTTGTTAATGTGATGTATCACACTGATTGACTTGTGGATGTTGAATCATGCCTGCATCCCTGGTATGAATTCCACTTGATCATGGTGTATGATCCTTTTGATGTATTGCTGTATTTGGCTTGCCAATATTTTGGTGAGAATTTTTGCATCAATGTTCATCACTGACATTGGCCTGTGGTTTTCCTTCTTTGTGTTGTCCTTGTCTGGCTTTGGGAGCAGGGTGATGTTGACCTCGTAAAATGTGTTAGGAAGTGTTGAGGTTTTTTTAATTACTGTTTCAATCTCTTACGTGTGATTGGTCTATTCAGATTCTCTATTTCTTCTTGATTAAGTTTTGGGAGGTTGTGTGAGTCTAAGAATTTATCCATTTCTTTTGATTGTTCAATTTGTTGGCATATAGTTTTTCATAGTATTCTCTTCTAATCCTTTGTATTTCTGTTGTATCTGTTGTAATTTCTCCTCTTTCATTTCTAATTTTATTTATTTGAGCCTTCCCTCTTTTTTTCTTAGTGAATCTGGCTAAGAGTTTGTCAATTTTGTTTATGTTCTCAAAGAACCAGCTCTTAGTTTCATTGATCCTTTCTACGATCAATGTTTGTGTTTTTTGGTTTCAGTTTCATTTATTTATGCTCTAATTTTTATTATTTCCCTCCTTCTGCTGACTGTGGGGTTTGTTTGTTCTTTTTCACTAGTTCTGTTAGGTGTAGTTTAAGATTGCTTATTTGGGATTTTTCTTATTTGTTTAGGTGGGCCTGTAATGCTATGAGTTTCCCTCTTAGGATCACTTTTGGTGTTTCCCATATGAGTTGGTATATTGTATTTTCATTTGTCTCCAGATATTCTTTGATTTCTCCTTTAATTTCTTCATTGATCCATTGGTTGCTCAGTAGCATGTTCTTTAGTCTTCACATATTTGTCACTTTCCCAGCTTTTTTCTTGTAGTTGATTTCTAGTTTTATAGCATTATAGTGGAAAAGATGCTTGATATGATTTCAATCTTAAATTTATAGAGGCTTGCCTTGTTTGAGAATGATCAATCCTTGAGAATGGTTTATCTTTGAGAACGTTCTATGTGCACTTGAGAAGAATGTGTATTCTGCTGATTTTGGATGGAGTGTTCTATATACACATCTTTTAAGTCCATCTGGTCTAGTTTTTGTTTAGTTCCACTACTTCCTCATTGACTTTCCATCTGGTTGATCTATTCATTGATGCCAGTGGGATGTTAAGGTCCCCTATGATTATTGTGTTGCTGTTAATGTCTCATTTTAGGTCAATTAATAGTTGCTTTATGTACTTTGGTGCTCCTGTACTAGGTGCATATATATTTATAAGTGTTATGTCCTTTTGGTGGAGTGTCCCTTTTATCATTATATACTGCCCCTCTTTATCTCTCATTGTCTTTTTCATCTTGAAGTCTATTTTGTCTGATATAAGTATGGCAACACCTGCTTTCTTGTGTTTGCCATTAGCTTGAAGTATTGCTTCCATCCCTTCCCTCTAAGCCTGTGTTTGTCTATAGAGCTGAGATGGGCTTCTTGGAGGCAGCAAATTGTTGGGTCTTGTTTTTTAATGCATCCAGCCACTCAGTGTCTTTTGATTGGGGAATTCAATCCATTTACATTTAGAGTGATTATTGGTATATGAGGGCTTAATACTGCCATTTTATTGCTTGTTTTCCAGTTGTTTTGTATTTCCCTTGTTTCTCACTCTGCCAATTCAGTTTGATGGCTCTCTCTGATGGTTTTCTCATTATTTATCATTTGTGTCTCTGTTCTGATTTTTTGTTTAGTGGTTACCATGAAGTTTGTGTAAAAAAGTTTGTTGATGAGATAGTCCATTTTCTGATAGCCTCTTATTCCCTTAGTCTAATCAGGTTTCATCCCTTTCCTCTTCCCCTTCTAAGTTGTTGTCACAACTTACTCTGCTATGTGTTGTGAATTTGTGGTTAAATGAAGTGATTATATTTATTTTTGATGTTTTCCTTCCCTTTATCTTTAGAGTTCTAATTAAGTGCTAACCTGTTCTGATAGAGAGTTGCAATTTTCTAATTTTGTCTGCCTATTTCTCTCCTTGCTCAGGCTTTGTAAACCCTTTCTTCTTCTTTTTTAGGTATGTGGGCCTTCATGATCAAATTTTGTGTGTGGGGGAGGTCTTGTGGCCATGAACTCCCTCAGCTTTTGTTTATCTGGGAAAGGTTTTATTTCTCCATCATATCTGAAGGATATTTTCACTGGATATAGTGTTCTTGGCTGAATGTTTTTGTCTTTCAGAATTTTGAATATATCATTCCACTCTCTCCTAGCCAGTAAAGTTTCTGCTGAGAAATCCACTGAAACCCCTAAAAAGGGGTTCCTTTTTAGATTATTTTCTTCTGCCTTGCTGCCCTTAATATTTTTTCTTTGTCATTGACTTTTGCCAGCTTTACTAATATATGTCTTACAGAAGGTCTTTTTACATTGATGTAATTACGAGTTCTATTGGCTTCATTTACATGTAATTCCAGCTCCTTCTCTAGGTTTGGTAAGTTCTCAGCTATTGTTTCTTTGAACAAGCTCTCTGCTCCTTTCTCCCTCTGTAATACCTGTAATCCTTATGTTGCTTTTCCTAATTGAGTTGGACATTCCTTGGAGAATTTCTTTTTAGTCTTAGTTTTCTCTCCTCCTCTATCTGAAGCATTTCTGTATTCCTATCCTCCAGTTCACTAATTCTATCCTCCATAATATCAGCTCTATTATTTAAGGATTCCAGGTTTTTCTTTATCTCATCCACTGTGTTTTTCATCTCCATCATTTATGATTGGTTTATCTTTATAGTTTCAATCTCTTTCATGAAGATTTCCCTCTGTTCATTAATTTTGTTCCTGATTTCATTGAACTGTCTTTCTGAATTCTCTTGTAACTCATTGTGGTTTTTTTATTATGGCTGTTTTGAACTCTGTCATTTAGATTGTACATTTCTATGCCTTCAGGATTGATTTCTAGGTGTTTGCCTTTTTCCTTCTGGTCTAGAGTATTAATATATTTTTTCATACCATTTGGTGGAGTGGATTTGTGCTGGCGCATAGTGATAGTATCTGGTCACAGGTTCCACCTGTCACAACTGGAGTGGGGGTAGGAGCTGTCTAATCTCAGCCCACCATGGTCCCTGTCAGCTGTGCCTGTCCAAGCCTGGGCCACTCCTTGGGGTCACAGTGGCCCTATTGTTTCTCCCACCAAATGGGAAAGCAATCACATGGGGGCTCAGGGCTGCTGCCACCTGCTCCCACAGTCCTGTTGAGATGTGCTCCCCACTTCAGTGCCACAGCAGTCCTATGGGCATTCATGGCAGCCAGGAGCTCATTCACCTGGACTTGCAGCTCTGCTGCCATGTGCTCCTAGGTCGTATCAGCCATTGTGCTTGGTGGGTGGGGCCTCCCCACTGGGTCTGAGCCAGAATCACTCCCTGAGATCATGGTAGGACTGTGGAATTTCCCACCAGACAAGAGAGTGATTACATGGGGGCGGGCTCAGGGCTGCTTCTGCCTGCTCCCACAGTCCCACCAAGTTGCACTCCTCCCTTCGGGGGTGCAGTGGTACTATGAACGTCTGAGGCAGCTGGGAGCTCATTTTCCTGGGCTGCAGATACACCACCATCTGCTCCTAGGTCTGCTCCTAGGTTGCACCAGTTGTCATGCTTGGTGGATGGGGCCTCCCCACTGGGTCTGAGCCTGAACTGTCTCTGTGGACCCTCCCACCAGATGGAGAAGCAATCACATGGGGGGTCAGGGCTGCCATCACCTGTTTCTGCAGTCATGCTGAGGCGCATGCTTACTCTCAGGGCCACAGTGGTGCTACGGGTGCTCCAGCTGGGAGAGCAGTCGCACATGTGTGCTGGGCTGCCTGGGGTCCAGAGGGTGCTCATCTATCTTCCCCACCTCCCACGGGGTAGTCCATCCACCCCAAGGTGTATAGCTGCACAGGTCTCTCAGGCATCCTGATGTGCTCTGTGAGTGTCCTCTGCTGATCAATGAATGTCCTCTTAGTTGTAGTTCAAAAGAGGAGAGACAAATGGAACAGCTCACTCCATCACATTGCTGACATTACTCTCCAGTTGATTCTTTTTTTTAAACTTTTGCTGTAATTATAGTTTACACACCAGAGTGCTTGCAACATGCCAGGCATTTTCTAAGTGTTCCATGTTTGTTAATTTATTTGATCCTCACAAAACCCTGCAATTTAGTCTGCAACACTCTTATCCACATGAAGAAATTGACGCATGGGGAAGTCACATGATTTGCCCAAGGTCACCAGGTAGATGAGTGGGAAACTCACTCATGAGTCCAAGGGCATGCAATTCCTCAGTGTTAGCACTGAACCACCATACCCCTCTCTCTGCTGCAACAAACCTATCTGCAAATATGGACTTTTTTCCTGGCATAAGGTCTGAAATTATTGGGTCAAGAAATATAAATGCTTATATGGCTCTTACTAAATATTTCCAGAATGCCATTCAAAAGAGTTCTTTCCACTTCAAACTCCATGAACAATGAAAAATCATGCGAGTAGGACCATATACTGACCAACTTCAAGTTCTATTATAAATTTTCATTTTGTTCCTTTAGTGGCTGAAAAATGATTTCTACAGGTTTTTATGTTAGCAATTCTTTGAACACTAAAAATGATGGGCACATTCTAATCATTTGTTTGCTAATTGTATATGCACTTTTCTTTGATCATATTCTTTACACATTAAACTATTGTGTTCTTGAGAGTGTTCATGCATTTGGAAAATAAGCTCTTTTACCCTTTGTCTTTTTCCTTAACCTGTCAGGTTTGATACAAAAATTTTCTAAGTAGGAGTCTTTTTTCTCTCAATTTCATTATGTTCCATTGTAAAGAGGTTTGTTTGTTTGTTTTAGAATCTATGTATATTTTATATTTTGTTGCTCTATTGATTCCAATGTGAGGTAGTATGGCAACTTAGCAGCAATGTGGCTTTTGATACTCAAGATTTTTATTAGAAAAATAGAGATGGTCAGCATCATGGCGGAGTGAGATTCCCTCTTTGAATCTCTACCCCCTACGGCACAACGAAAACATCATTCACATTCCAACAGAGCTCAATCAAACACTACGAAGGACTTCTGAGAAACCCCTGCTGCCATACATCAGACGGTGGAGGCACAGGAAGCCCAGGAGGACGGGAGGAGAGGTAGGAGGTTGTACTCCCCCTCCCCAATCGATCGGCAAAAACAGCGCGGTTCGCGGACAGAGGGGGGAGGGGCGGCCCACAGTGGGGAAAACTATCGCCATCCAGGTGCTCTCACAGACTGTCGCGAGATCCCCACTGGGAAGCGACGACGGACTGCTTAGGGGGTGTAGCAAACACCCTAAGAGAGCCAGAAAGGAAACCTCCGGGTCAAGCAGGAGAAAGAGAGGACCCCCTCCCCCCACACACCCGGCGTTTCAGCATAATCCCTCCAGGGGCTGCAGTGGGCTCAGAGCATACTGCTCACGATCTCCACCCAGTGGCAGCAGGGGGAAACTGCAGGACTAACTTTAATCATGAGGGGTAAAAATAAAGCAGTCCCCGTAGGATCCTTGTGAAAATATGTCAGGGCTACAGACCAAAAGGAAAATGACAAACACCCAGAAACCAACCCTGAAGGCACAGAATTTGATAACCTGAATGAGAGAGAATTCAAAATAGCTATCATAAACAAGCTCAACGAAATACAAGAGAACACACAGAAACAAATCAACGAATTCAGGGATTATGTCACAAAAGAGATTGAAACCCTAAAGAAAAACCAATCAGAATTATTGGAGATGAAAAACAAAATCAACGAGATAGTGGAAAAAATGGAGTCTTTAAAGAGCAGAACTGACAATATGGAGGAACGAATTAGCATTATTGAGGATAGCCACGCAGAAATGCTCCTGGTAGAGGAGGAGAGAGAGCTAAGACTAAAAAGAAATGAAGAAATTCTTCGAGAAATATCAGATTCAATGAGGAAAAGCAACATAAGGATAATAGGTATTCCAGAAGGAGAAGAAAGAGAAAAAGGAGCAGAGAGTTTGTTCAAAGAAATAATAGCTGAGAACTTCCCCAACCTAGGGAATGAAAGGGAAATAACAGTGAATGAAATCAATAGATCACCTAAATATATAAACAGGAATAAAAAATCATCTCGCCACATAGTAGCAAACTTGAAGAATACCCGTGACAAGGAAATAATATTGAAGGCAGCTAAACAAAAAACCAAAATAACATACAAAGGAAACCCCATCAGGCTCTCAGCTGATTTCTCGACAGAAACTCTACAGGCTAGGAGAGACTGGAATGATACATTCAAAATCATGAAAGACGAAAACATTCAGCTGAGAATACTTTATCCAGCAAAAATATCCTTCAAATACGATGGAGAAATAATAACTCTCCCTGATAAAAGAGAGTTCGTCACCACAAG
This sequence comes from Tapirus indicus, assembly GCA_031878705.1. Taxonomy (NCBI): domain Eukaryota; kingdom Metazoa; phylum Chordata; class Mammalia; order Perissodactyla; family Tapiridae; genus Tapirus; species Tapirus indicus. The sequence goes on from CM062921.1 coordinate 83,820,046, forward strand.
ACCCCCACTACAAGAAATGCTCAAGAAGGCCCTTAGGCCTGAAAAAAAACAAATGAGAAAGGGGATACAAAGATTTCAACAAGGAGAAAAGCAAGGAGACTAAACCAGAACAAAATACAGTTGGAAAACATCAAAAATTAATTCAAGCTCATCACTGGAAACACACATTCATGACACAATCTGGAATAAAGAGATAACAAATAAGGAGGGGAAGAGGTAAGGGATTGAACTGACCCAGCCTCAGGAAAAAGGAGGCATCTGAAAATGTACTTTCTTATCCAGGAGATCGTTTATATAAACCACACGGTAACCACTAAACAAACAACCAGAAGAGAACCACACATGACAAATAAAGAGAAAACCAAGAGAATGAGCATGCAGAAATACCAAATTGAATTTGCAGTCCGAAACACAAGGGACAAGAAACAAAGGAAATGCAAAAGAACCAGAAGATGAACAATAAAATAGCAACATTAAACCCTCATATATCAATAATCACTCTAAATGTAAATGGATTGAATTCTCCAATCAAAAGACACAGAGTGGCAGGATGGATTAAAAACCAAGATCCAACAATCTGCTGCCTCCAGGAAACACATCTCAGCTCTAAAGACAAACACAGACTCAAAATAAAAGGATGGAAAACAATACTCCAAGCTAATGGCAAACAAAAGAAAGCAGGAGTAGCCATACTTATATCAGACAAAGTAGACTTCAAGATAAAAAAGGTAATGAGAGACAAAGAAGGGCAATATATAATGATAAAAGGGATACTTCACCAAGAAGACATAACACTTATAAATATCTATGCACCCAACACAGGAGCACCAAAGTACATAAAACAACTGCTAAAAAACCTTAAAGGAGATATTAACAATAACACAATAATAGTAGGGGATCTTAACACCCCCCTTACATCAATGGATAGATCATCCAGACAAAAAGTCAATAAGGAAATAATGGACTTAAACGAAAAACTAGATGCAATGGACTTAATAGATATATACAGAGCACTCCACCCAAAAAAAGCAGAGTACACATTCTTCTCAAGTGCACATGGAACATTCTCAAGGATAGACCATATATTAGGAAACAAGGCAAACCTCTATAAATTTAAGAAGATTGAAATCATTACAAGCATCTTTTCTGATCATAATGCTGTGAAACTAGAAATCAACTGCAAGGAAAAAACTAGGAAAGGGACAAAGATGTGGAGACTAAACAACATGCTACTGAACAACCAATGGGTCATTGATGAAATTAAAGGAGAAATCAAAAGCTATCTGGAGACAAATGAAAAGGAAAATACACCATACCAACTCATATGGGATGCAGCAAAAGCAATCCTGAGAGGGAAATTCATAGCAATACAAGCTCACCTTAACAAACAAGAAAAATCCCAAATAAATAACCTTAAATTGCACCTAACAGAGTTGGAAAAAGAAGAACAGACAAAGCCCCGAATCAGTAGAAGGAGGGAAATAATAAAAATCAGAGCAGAAATAAGTGAAATTGAAACCAAAAAAACAGTAGAAAGGATCAATGAAACAAAGAGCTGGTTCTTTGAGAAGATAAATAAAATTGACAAACCCTTAGCCAGACTCACTAAGAAAAAAAGGGAGAAGACTCAAATAAATAAAATTAGAAATGAAAGAGGGGAAATTACAACAGACACCACAGAAATACAAGGGATTATTAGGGACTACTATGAAAAACTTTACGCCAACAAATTGGACAACCTAGAGGAAATGGACAAATTCTTGGACGCGTACAACCTCCCAAAACTGAATCAAGAAGAAATAGAGAATCTGAACAGACCAATCACAAGTAAAGAGATTGAAACAGTAATCAAAAACCTCCCAAAAAATAAAAGCCCAGGACCAGATGGCTTCCCTGGAGAATTTTATCAAACGTTCAAAGAAGATTTAGCACCTATCCTTCTCAAACTATTCCAAAAAATAGAGGAAGATGGAATACTTCCCAACACATTCGATGAGGCCGACATCATGCTGATACCAAAGCCAGACAAGGACAATACAAGGAAGGAAAACTACAGGCCAATATCGCTGATGAACATAGACGCAAAAATCCTCAACAAAATATTGGCAAACCGAATACAGCAATACATCAAAAAGATCATACACCACGATCAAGTGGGATTTATACCAAGGACACAGGGATGGTTCAACATCCGCAAATCAATCAACGTGATACACCACATTAACAAAATGAAGAATAAAAACCACATTATCATCTCAATCAATGCAGAGAAGGCATTCGACAAGATCCAGCATCCATTTATGATAAAAACTCTCAACAAAATGGGTATAGAAGGAAAGTACCTCAACATAATAAGGGCCATATATGACAAACCTACAGCAAACATCCTACTCAACGGGGAAAAACTGAAAGCCATTCCTTTGAGGACAGGAACAAGACAAGGGTGCCCACTCTCACCGCTCTTATTCAACATAGTACTGGAAGTGCTGGCCAGAGCAATTAGGCAAGAAAAAGGAATAAAAGGACTCCAAATAGGCAATGAAGAAGTGAAACTCTCACTATTTGCAGACGACATGATCCTATACATAGAAAACCCAAAAAATTCCATCGGAAAGCTACTAGAAACAATCAACAACTACAGTAAAGTGGCAGGGTATAAAATCAACCTACAAAAATCAATTGCATTTCTATACACTAACGATGAAAAAACAGAAAGAGAACTCAAAAAGACAATCCCATTTACAATTGCAACAAAAAGAATAAAATATCTGGGAATAAATTTAACCAAGGAGGTAAAAGACCTATACAATGAAAACTATAAGACACTATTGAAAGAAATCGAGGAGGACATAAAGAAATGGAAAAATATTCCATGCACATGGATTGGAAGAATAAATATAGTTAAAATGTCCATTCTACCTAAAGCAATCTACAGATTCAATGCAATCCCAATCAGAATCCCAATGTCATTCTTCATGGTAATAGAACAAAAACTACTGAAATTCGTATGGGGCAAGAAAAGATCCTGAATAGCTAAAGCAATTCTGAAAAAAAAGAACAAAGCTGGAGGCATCACAATCCCTGATTTCAAAATATACTATAAAGCTATAGTAATCAAAACAGCATGGTACTGGTACAAGAATAGACACACAGATCAATGGAACAGAATTGAAAGCCCAGAAATAAAACCACACACCTATGGACAGCTAATCTTCGACAAAGGAGCAAAGAACATACAATGGAGAGAGGGAAGTCTCTTCAATAAATGGTGCTGGGAAAATTGGACAGCAACATGCAAAAGAATGAAAGTAGACCATCTCCTATCGCCATATACAAAAATCAATTCAAAATGGATCAAAGACCTGAAAGTGAGACCTGAAACTATAAAACTCCTGGAAGAAAATATAGGCAGTACACTAATTGCGATTGGACATAAAGGGATCCTTTCAGATTCCATGTCTACCCAGACAAGGGAAACAAAAGAAAAAATAAACAAGTGGGACCTCATCAGACTAAAGAGCTTCTACAAGGCAAATGAAACCAGGATCAAAATGAATAAACAACCCACCAGCTGGGAGAAAATATTTGCAAATTGTTTGTCCGACAAGGGATTAATCTCAGTAATATACAAAGATCTCATACAACTGAGCAACAAAAAAACAAACAACCCGATCAAAAATGGGCAGAGGATATGAACAGACATTTTTCCAAGGAAGAGATACAGATGGCCAATAGACACATGAAAAGATGTTCAACATCACTAATCATCAGGGAAATGCAAATCAAAACTACACTGAGATATCACCTTACACCGGTTAGAATGGCTATAATCACAAAGACAAATAACAACAAATGCTGGAGAGGTTGTGGAGAAACGGGGACCCTCATTCACTGCTGGTGGGAATGCAAACTGGTGCAGCCTCTATGGAAAACAGTATGGAGAGTCCTCAAAAAATTAAAAATAGAAATACCGTATGATCCAGCAATCCCACTCTTGGGCATCTACCCAATGGACGTGAAATCAACCATCACAAGAGGCGTATGCACCCCTATGTTCATTGCAGCATTATTCACTATAGCCAAGAAGTGGAAGCAACCCAAGTGTCCCTCGACTGAAGATTGGTTAAAGAAGATGTGGTATCTACATACAATGGAATACTACTCAGCCAAAAGAAAAGACACAATTGTCCCATTTGCAACAACATGGAGGGACCTAGAGGGTATTATGTTAAGTGAAATAAGCCAGAGAGAGAAGGCCAGACACTGCATGAACTCACTCATATATGGAATATAAGTGAACACACGGACAGAGAGAACTGATTGGTGGTTACCAAGGGGAAGCGGGGTGGGGCGGGCACAAGGGGTGAAGGGTTACATCCACAAGGTGACGGACAAACAAAAATGTACAACTAAAACCCCACAGTGTTATAAACTAAGACATCAATAAAAAAAGAAAAATAGAGATAATATTGTATATGTCATGTGGTAGTTGACAGGAAAAATGAAATAAAGTCCCTGAAACCACCACTGTAGATCAATCTTATTTTCTATTATTGTGACTAGAATTTTTTTGGAGGGGGGGGAGGGTGATTTCACATCCTCTCGTTGATAGTGCTTGGATTAAAAATATATCTACTGAGTTTTGAATATCTTTTGTTATGCCACTCTTTTACCTTTTGAAGTATAATAATAGTTGTTAAATTGATTGCTTTAGACTTTCTAGGTACTCGTGTCACCTACAAATCATCAGCTTAGTTTAATCAATATTTATGTCTTTTATTTCTTTTTCATGACTTATTACAAGAATTTTCAAAAAAAAACATTAGCCACTACTGGGGACTGTGGATATCCAAGCCCTTATAAGTATATTCTCCATCATGGAAGGTTGTAGGATGGTATTTTGAGATATGATCTCCCCACAATCTTTTGTATCCCTTGCACTTTCCGCCCCCTTCAGCCAGCAACATCACTTTGCTGAGAAAACTGGCATACCATAAAAATAGTTAAGGGGCTTCTGAATTTCAAAAACCTGAGTTTTGAAGATCTCAGTCTCCAATGTTTATACCATGTGATGCTGTGATTTATAAGAAATATATATTTAGTTTCCAACCCTGTTTCTGGTACAGAGCTCCTAAAACCCTTGGAATTTCCTAAATGATAAAAACTATAAAGGTGTCTTAATATTCATAACAAACCCCTTCCAACCATACCTGAGTTTATGTTAATGAGGTGACTGTTGGAAAGCACCTAAGAATGGGGGCTGGTTACCAGGAGAACCAACTGTGCAATTGGAGAGTTGAAACTTTCAGTCCCATGCCCTTGACCTCTGATTCAATGATTCAATGACCAATGATTCAATCAATTATGCCTATGTAATGAAGCCTCCATTAAAACCCAAACGACAGGGTTCATGGAGCTTCTGGGGTGGTGAACACCTGAAGATTTGTGGAAAGGGCATGGAAGCTCCTTGCCCTTTCCCCATACCTTCCCCTATGTGTTGCTTCTATCTGGCCATTCCTGAGTTATAACCTTCTATGATAAGCTGAAAATCTAGTAAGTAAAATATTTCTCTGGGTTCCATGAGCCACTTTAGCAAATTAATTGAACACAAGGAGGAGGTCACTGGAATCTCCAATCTATAACCAGTCAGAAGCACAGGTGACAACCTGGACTTGCAATTGGCATCTGAAATGGTGGGATAGTGGGGAGCAGTCTTGCAGAACTGAGCCCTTAACCTGTGGAATCAGATGCTATCTCTAGGTAGATAGTGTCAGAACTGAGTTGAATTGTAGGACACCCAGCTGGTGTTGGAGAATTGCTTGATGGTGTGGTAAAACCACACACACACACAGTGGAATGGGTGTCAAAAATCTTATACCATAAATAAACTATTTGAATCACTGATAGAGAGATCTTCACCCTCAAACTAGATTAAGATTCTCTAATCAGGGAGGAGGAAAGAAGCAAATCTGGCCCTAAGAAGGTGGCAGAGCCTTGAAGAGGAGAATGACAGAAACTCAAGTTTGGCTGGTGAAATCCAAGACCAAATTACTGAGTAGAGATGAGGGGATGCACATAAACCTTAAATTTCTCTGACTGGGGCCAACCGTCCCTTCTCCCAGACTCTACACAGTCAGATTCCAATTTGGTACTGGTCCATGTGCTCCAAGGTACCGTTCTGCAGCCTTGGGTGCTGTGGAAGGATACCTCTCCTCAGCATCAGGACCTTGGCATGGGGCAAATTGCAGGGGGAGAGGAATAAGGAGCATAAGTGTTAAGGCCTCCAATCCTTTGAATCAGAAGGGTGAGAAGCTAAGTTCTGGTAACTCAGGCTTAGTGATAGAAGTCATCAGTTCAAGGGGGTTTGGTCAGTTCTGTGCTCCTTTTCCTTTTCCTTGACCTACCACCAGCATCTGGAAGAAAAATCTATAATCCCCAAAGACATTCCCAAAAGAGGATTTTATAGAAGTATTTTAAGATCCTTTGAAATGTGCAAGTTCTCCTCAATTTGACTTTGTAAAACAACATTCACTAGAATTATAAAATATTGGGGATTTCTTTTTAAAAAATTCCAATCACATGCTTGCACGGGGTTAGAATCTAGAAGAAGGTGAAGAAAAATGTGCTCTCTGAGTGGTCTGTCAAACCCAGGCAGCATCCGGCTGCGACCCGCTGTATCCACAGCCAAACCGTCAGGTCCACACACCCTCCACTCATAGGTGCACAGAGGCAGTGACTGGGAGAGGGCAGAGGGGTCTCACTGCAGATCAGCGCACATGGCTTCACTGGGATTCCTCACAAACCAGCCCCCAAACAAGCTCCCTCTACTGCCTGAAGTTTTCAGGGGATGCAGATGGTAAAGGGTTAAACAGTGAATAATTTTATTTATTATTCCTAACCCACAGCCCTCACAGAGGGCTGGAAGAATTCTCGGCTCCCTCGGGTCTCAGAGCTGCCTGTGGGTTTGGGCTGTGGGTATGCCTGTGGTTTAGGGTTTGTTCTGCTTTCATTGTGAGCCAACCCTCCAACAATCCCTGTGCCCCGGGTGGTTACTATTGATTACTGCTGGCTGTGAAACAAGACTGAGGTAGCAGAGTGAATGCAGTGCAGTGGCATACTGATGCCAGGGCTGGGATATTTCCATTGTCAGGAATAGAGCTCTGAGTTCAGACCTGGAAGGCTCCCAGTTAAGTATTGGATGACAATTAGATGATTCACTTGTAAGATTTCAGAGGTTTATGGGTCCTCTCCATCTCTGGATTTGCTCTTGTCCTTGTCAAGTGGTAATTACAGAGCTCAGTTCTGATGTCTCAAAGGGCAGTGCCCAGCCTCCAGCCCAATCTCTCTTCTGACTTCCAGAGTCCTTCTTTCATTTTCCCACTGCAAAAATTGTGTATTTTCTTCACTGTCTGCATAACTTTTCCCCAAAGATGCACTGGTGAAGGGAAGGAAAAATCTCAGTGTCCTCTTCCTTCTCTCACGCCACAATCTCTCATTTCTCTGAGCATTTCACCATGCTCACTCCTCGGTTTGCATGTCTTCCATGTCTCATCCACCTGGACACTCCTAGATAGCCTGCAAGACCCAGGTCAGGGGTCACTCGCTTGTGAGGCCACCACCGATTCTGTTCAGATGCCCTGCTCTGCATATCGCCTGTAACATCTGTAAATCTCTCCATCATAACCAGTAAAACATACAAGTGCCATTGTTTGAAATGTACAAATACCTTCTCCACTGGGAGCCTCCGGAAGGACAAATTAAGGATTATTTATCCTCAAGTCTTCACACACTGTAAGCAGATGAAGTATTCGTTCAATCAAAACATTGTTACATGCCAAAATAGGAATTTCAAAATCAGAAAGACATGTCTAACATTGGCCAGTAACCTAACTCTCTCTGTCCAAATTGTCTCACAGACCCTCCAATTCTGAAATTAATATATGCTGAAACAATTATCCAAATTGCCCAGTGTGTAAAACATTTGGAACTTAAGATACTGTCCAACTGAAATCTGACATCTACATAACTAAACTGTGGGGCACGCAAAATGAGGCAAAGGCGTGGAGCCAGGAAATGACAGACCCTCTTCCCGAGGGTTAGTACTTCTAAACAGAATGGAGATGCCTATTTTTAAATCTTTTCAAAACAGCAGGGATACAACTACTCTCATTCAAAACCTACTGAGACACTACAAAAGATTATTACAATTGATAAGGGAGTCTAGCAAAATATTTTTTCAAAGTTTTTGATCACAGCAATGACATTTTACTTTCATAAAGCTACAAACCCTTATTACTCATGATACACTCTGATATACTCTTTCTAGTCCATTCTATTCTCTTCTATTTCATTTTTTAAAGGAATACTGGTTGTGAATCCAAATAAACTCTTTACTTGAGTTGCACCAGTCTTAATTTCCTGTCTTTGATGATGTACGATGGTTATATAAGATGTTATCTTTGGGGAAGCTGGGTGAAGTTTACATGAGAACTCTCTGTAGCAGTTTTGCAATGTATTGTTAGTCTTAAATGAGTTTTAAAAAAACTTAAAAAGAGAAGAACATAGGTTGTGACTGCTGCATTGGCTTTCTGACCCACTACTGAGCTCCATAATGAGTTTGTAAGTGTTGATTCTGCTAAGTAGCTTTATACAAGATAAATCTACTTAGTCCTTATACCCAGGACTAACTAGTTTCATGAAATTGCATAAGCAATAAAAATAGAAGGAATGACATTATAAATACCCAAGAAAGAAAGATGTGGAAAATTATTTGAAAAAAATAACTATGAAATATTACACGGATTTTTTTAAAGCTCTTGAGATAGAGGAGCTTAATATATACATACCATACAACTTCTAATTATTTGATTAATACATAGATTTAATTTTATCCTAATCATAAAACTGACTAATTTTGAGGAGAATTGATGAAGTGATTCCAAAGTTCACCAAGGCAAATAAAGCAAAGACGAAGCCTGATGAAGCTCTCTCAAAAGAAAGTAACAAAGCAGAATAGGCAATGGTGAGCTGGAGCCTCATGCACAAGCTTGAGAGAGCACATTGTTAAATGTTCAGGAATTTTGTGATTTAATTGAGGTCACATCGGTAGCTTGGAATCAATGAGAAAGTTAATTCCTCATGATGGCTATTTGGAAAGAAAATTATAGAAAACTGCCTACCACCAAATATAGGAGAAAATTTGGAGGAACAAAAAGGTTCCATACTAACTGTCACAATTGCCTTAAAATATATAATAGCAATTAAGGTAATCAATTTTAATCATATATTTGGCTCTGGAAGAATGTTTTAAATTTCAAATTAGTTAAAGAAATGGCAAAGGAAAAAACACAGATGTGCTGCTTGGAAACTTACAAGTTCTGCATTTGATTTCAATTTGTATATCAATAACTCCTCTCCAAATCCATGATTCAAAAGTGCATTTAGAAAAATACTTGCAACAAATAGCAGACAAAAGTTTAATAATCTTAACATATAAATTACTTACACAATAAATAAGTAGAAACACTAAGACTCCAGCAGATAAATGGGGAAAAGCCATGAACGGGGAAGTCACAAGAGGCTAATGTAATGTAGATAACAAGTATGAACCCATGGAGACAAGATTAACCTTTAAAATGTACAAATTTTACACTTCTAAAATGTGCCATTTAAAAATGTACAAATGGAATTAATGAAGCTAAGCTCTTCTGGCTGCACCAGCATCTCTTTTTTCATTATCATCATCTCCTTTATTCCCCAAACGCACCTCTTTTGTTCTTCTGGCTCAACTCCTAACATCTATCATCCCTAAGGCTCTACAGGGATGTTCTACTTACTGAACATCATGGCTTTTTTTCTTCCCCAACCTCCTTATTTCTACAGAACACAGCCCACCAATCCATTTCAGTCCACCAAGTCCCCGAATACACCCTGGTTTTCCTATAACACTACCTCCTCTGAGGTCTCTAATGAAAAGTCTACAATCTCCTTTCCACATGCTCAACAGTCCTTGCAGCCCCCATGCTTTGCCTCCATGGTGACATTCAACCCATTGACATCTCCACCTTCTCCCAATCCTCTGTCTCCATCCTCCTCCTCATCCAACTTAGATTCCATAGCCCATCATTCTCTTTCAAAACCTTTATACTCCCAAATCTCTCCCTCCTTCCATCAACTCACTGGGCAAAACTGCAACCATAGATGAACCTATCATTCTCTCCGTGCCTGTACATAGCCAAGCTTGATTAACAAAGTCAACCTGTAAGCAAGTTAACATCAGTATACACACATGATCACCAACTACAACTTCCTGATGACCCAATTATGTTTTCATGACCAGCTTTTAAAATATCTTCTTGATATTCCACAAATATCCAATTTCTCTCTCTGCCTCACCCAGTCAATCACTTTGCTTCAATCTTTACTGAGATTATTTAAGCCAGCACATGAAAACTCCTTCATATTTCCAGCATCAATGTTATAAACCTGTCTGCACATTGACCTATCCTCTCCTCCCACCCTCCTAACTAATGAAAAAGTGTCCCTCCTCTTATTTTAAGACCAATTGCTATATCCATACCTGGGCCCCACTCCCTCTTACCTTCACCAGACTTTGTTTATCTTCTACATCTCTGGCTACTTCTTCTCCATCCTTTTCTGATAATGAAATTTTGGAGTCCTTTAGGGCTTTATTCTAGGCTCTTCTTTTCTTACTCCACACTTGTCCCTAAGTAATCTCATCAACTTCCATGATTTGAAAAACCATCAATATACTAATACATATACTTACCACTGGAGTACTAATGACTGCTAAGTCTATTACACCACCCTAGACCTCACAATTGGGTTCCAGACACATATATACTCAGCTGACTACTTAACTTTTCCCTTGGAGTTCTCAGAACAAATTCAGCACCTTCAAACCTAATACCCATTCTCAACTTTGCTTCTCCCCTGTTTTCCCATTCATCACTATCATCCACCCCATTTCTCATACTAGAAATTTGAAATTAACATTTAACATATGCTTCTCTTTTCTTTCACATTCCAGAGACAATAAACTACCCATTTTACCTCCTATGTATTATATATATATTTTTTTAACTTCTCCTGTATCTGGAATCATTTTAGCTCAAGCTATCATTGTCCCTCCACTAATATATCTCAAGAGTCTTCTTTCTCTCCTCTCTCCAAACCATTCTTTACACATTCTAGCTGAATTGGTCTCTTTAAAACATTTAAGACTAAGTCATTTGCCTCCTTGGTCTCTCATAGTAGCATTTACTTCTCCTTTACAGCATGCAGCATACGCACAATTAGGTGATTGCGTTGTTGCTTGTTTCCTGTTTACATCTGCCCTAGAGTATAGATCCATGAGAATAGGGGAATGAGGCAGTCATCTCTGCACTTTTTCTCAGTGTCTAGTACAGTGGCTGGCACACAGTAGGCTCCTTAAAATATGTATTACATGAATTAACATATCTTCACCTAAAAAATTCAGGAATAATCTTAAGAATTTCAAATGCTGTCAAGGGTGCAGTGAAATATGCCCAGTTGTACACTGTTCTTGGAATATAATTTGGCACAACCCTTTTAGAAAATAATTTTACATGACATACTCCACGCATTACTTTTGAACTAGTAATTCCACTCTAAAGAAATCAGCTTCAGTTCATGAAGAAAAGCTTACACACAGATGTTTCTTGTCTCATTATTTATAACACTGAAAAATTATAAATATCCAACAAGAGTTAGGCAAATTAAGGTTTGGCATCTAAGTAGAATATTATTTCACTATTTTTAATTATGTGTAAGAGTTTGCAATAACTTTGGGCAATGTTTATTTTTTAATGTTTCTGAATAGGCAGTATACAAAATTATACAGGCAGCATAAACTCAACTATGTAAAAAAGCATATACAGAAAAAAATAGAACTATAAAGAAATAAGAAGAAACTTTATAAGGATAAGAGTAATGACAATAATGTTAACAACTATCACTTACTGATCATTTGCTAAGGCCAAGCATTGCTATGTTTTACATACACTGATTCACTCAATGCTCACAACAACCTTACTATTTCAGTTAGGTTACAATTATCCCCATTTTTGACATGAGGAAACCAAGTCTCAGAAAAGTTAAATAACTTGCCTAGGATCACCCAGGATGTCCAATGACAGAGTCTGAACACTATAGAATAATAAAAATATTCCCAAATAATAATCATACCACTTCTTGATGATATTATTGTATGTAATTCTTTTTGTGTTTTCCTATTTTCTGTGATGAGCGTGTGTAACTTTGATAAACAGAAAGAAGAGTTTCATCTAAATAAAACTCTGTTGGACATAATTTTAATTTTCCAAATTCTTGTTAACTATAGGACTAAGAAGAGGTTCTTATTTGGGACAATCTTTATGCCAAAACAATCCTGGAGGCTGAAGTGTGAATTATGAAAGTATAAATATTTCAAAGGCCTACTGTGTCACCTTACAGTAACTATTATCAGAAGTATCAAGGCTACCTGGTTGCTTTAGAAAATTAAACCACGAGCATTGTGTTGGAAGTTGATTCCTAAGTGGAACCCCTCTGCCCTGTCCTGTCATGCAGCCGTCTCTGCCAATGAACAGTGCACTGATCGGATAAAATAGGGATCACGTCCTCTTTATCAAGCCGTTCTCATGGAAGTACAGGACAATACAGAATCTGAAACAATGACACTTGTTCATCAATTCAGATGTTTTATTAATATATATAAATTTAAAACACTTCCTCTGGGCAACATTCCATCTTACCAGGAAAATGAAGATCCATTCAGAGGATTTGTGATGGCTACTCCTGGGTCTACTTGAGGACACAGGTGTGTGGCTCAAGTATAGACTGCCTTTCCAGCTGACCTCTTTCTCACATGCTTCCAGCAGAGATTTTAATAGTTTGAGAATAAAATCTATCCATTTTTTAAAAATTAGACTTAAATCAATGGAAAGATAGGATTTCATTTATGTCTGTGTGTCTCTGTGATGTGTGTGTGTATATGTGCACTCGTGTGTGCAGTATATCCTAGAATACATTCCCTGGCAGGGCATATCCCACCAGGGAACCTTGTCTAGGAGCCTTCTGGTAAGTGTCCCTAAGGATATAGAGAGGCTGAAGTACAGTCATGCTTCACTTAACGACAGGGATATGTTCTGAGAAATGTGCAGTTAGGCGATTTCGTCATTGTGTGAACATCATAGAGTGTACTTACACTAATCTAGAAGGTATAGCCTACTACACACCTAGACTAATCTTATGGGGCCACTGTCATATATGCAGTCTGTTGTTGACCAAAAGGTTGTTATGCAGCGCATAACTGTATTTGATGATCGCAAGACCTTGGGCAATATTGAAGTGGAAGTAAGATACTGAGTTCCACAAAGTAGCTGCTTTTCAGTTCTCCACTAACCCAGCCTCTCTTAGACTCACATCCCACACCTAGCAAGAAGAAGCTAAATTTGAGGTGAGTAAAAATCATGAAAAAGTGCATCACTAAAATCTCTTTAAGATATTGGGAAAAGAGGCACTGCACTCCTACTTGCTCCCACAAGAGTTGAATACATTTGTCCCAATTAAAGCAGATGATGGCCAGGAATGAATCCAAAATTGAGCTGAGGCATCCCTGCATGGGAGCACCCAAAGGCATCATCAAATAAATCTCCCTGTGAAGGGAGCAGTGGGACAAAGACAGAAAGAGAGAAGCTGTAAATATCACCTATAACTAAGAAGGATGAGTTTGCAAGCACACATGAGCCACTTCCTAGATATCTAGTGCTCTAACTGTGTAAAAATTGGGAGAGAAGATTGGGGTAAAAGTTCTAATTATTCTTCAGATGGAGTCTGAGCTAGGGAATAAAACAGCTTGATAATTGTGATCCAGTTAGATCCATGAGCTGGTATGAACTGGAATTATGGATTTCATTGAATAATGACAGCAAAAATAACTGCATAACCTAGGATAAATGAATTACTGCAAAGTGGTAAGAAGGGATAAATAGTAACAGTGTCAATTACACATTCATAAACACGGTACTTAATGATGAAAGGAATACACTAGGCTAAAACAATATGAAAATAAATAATTAATTTAAGAGACACAAAGGAAGAATAATTTCCTAATTGGCTAAACATTTTAGAATAAGACAATGAAGGTCAAAAGCATGTCCCAATCACTTAAAGGAAATCAAGGTTCTCAAGGTAATATCAAATGCATTTGTCCCTTCACGGTGTAAGATATTATCAAAGGAGAGAGAGAAGGGGTACAGAAAACCAGCGGGCTTCTTGCTTTTCTGCTCAAGACTTTAGTTTTCTACAACTGGCATAGAAGAGCTCTGTGGAGGATGCTCCAGATGTTTTCTTCTCCCTGATAGACTGAGTTCTCTCATGTCAAAGACCCACCTTAAGCCTCAAAGCCTCTCTGAGCCTCAGTGTCTGTGAAGATGTTAGTAATGTCTAACTCATAGGATTCATGTTGGACTTGAGACAAATAGAAACCCTTACCCAATCCTTGTGCTAGTTCTCATCCTTTTCTCTGTTAAACATGAGTATGTCTCTAATATTTTAAGAATGAGTTCGTATTGTAAAGTTTTCCAGATTGAGAACCGTATGTTTTGGCCATTTCTCTCCTAAAACTCCTCCATAGTTTTACCTTTTACAGAATGTCACTTTAATGGACTCATATAGTAGGTAGCCTTTTCAGATTGGCTTCTTCTACTTACCAATATGATTTAAGATCCACTCACGCTTTTGCATGACTTGGTAGTTCATTCCTTTTTATTGCTGAATAATATTGCATTGTATGGATACTCCACTCTGGCTTCAGTTACTTACTCCCACCTCCTGTCTATGGAATAACTCCATTATGAAGTCCTCTTGAATGTGTATCTGTCTAGATTGCCATGGCTTCAACTCTAGCCCCAGCTGTACCTGATCTTAGAGCTATGGTCCCAATTATCACCTGACTGGCTTAGGCTCTGTGTCTCAATTCCCAGGGTCTGCATGTAGTAGACACCATCTGAAGTATCTGTTCAACTTCCAGAGACTGAACATGCCCTGTGATCTACAGACACAGGCATCAGCAGCCATGCTTAGAGTCCAGCCATTGTTGATTAGGACAAGGGAAGACCCCAGACCCAAAAAGAACTAAACATGTTCTCATCCTTGAAAATTTTGGAATGTAAACTAAGATCAAGAACTGAGAGTTGACATTTAATGATGTCAAATGAAGCACTCTAGACTAAGAGTATTCTTCAAATTGCAGAACAAAACTCATTAATAGATCATGAAAAAAATTAGTGAGTGACAACTAGCACTTTTGACAAAAATTTAAATAGAATAAAATATATGATATGAGAAAATGTAATAGTGCATTGCACGTAGTAAGGATAAATATTGTTTCGCCAAACTCTTGTTTCAGTTGTATATGTGTGCTTCTGGGGAAAATGTAAAATGTAGTTCTTACTGTGGGTCATGGTTTAAAATGGTAGAAAGGAATGTCCACAAACTCTGGCTGCTCCTTTCTCAAATCCTGGTTGTACAACAGTTCTTTCTTGTGATGGTAAGAGGAGACAATTAATTAAGCTTGCTTTGGTTCTATTAAGAATCAAAATAACCTTAGCTAATACACTGGAAGTAAGATTCTATTTGGCAGAGCTGCAGTCCAGGGTCCACCTCTGATCCAAGGCATCTCTGGCAGTATAATAAAATCACATGATTGGTAGGGTTGGCACTTCCTAGACATGAGTCATACAGCTTCTCCAAGGAGGATATGTGGATGGAAAGGAAATGTCAGGGGTTCCATCGAACTCTTGTCTGACCAAAAGGAATAATGAGATGGTCACTGATGATGAGGAAATGACCAAAAAGGACAAGGTTCTCTTGGAATATGTAAACCTTAGGACATGCCTCACAGGCTCTTTCTGGACTCTTTCTCTAAGGACCTGGCCTTAACTTCTGTTTTATGTTGTCATTCTCTTTGCATCCAGAGCCAGCATGGATATAAGAGAGGTATGCTAGTGAAAATCTAGAATTGACACTAACTGGGATTACTACTTAAGTCAAAAACCTTCTGTCTCTGGAAATAGCCTGTTAATACAGAGGTAGGACCCCTGTGTTTATATCTGTGCCAGATATATGACCCTGATTCCTTGGTCATAATTAAATGGTCCAGGGGTGAGCCACTGGTCATTAGTAGTTCTCCTCCCAAATTTTCAAACTGAAACTGACAGATGCAGGTCACCCAAGGGCATGGCAAGAGACTGGGTAATTACAAGCAAGTGAATTTCTCATGATCTGGAAGAAGCCAGATTGTAGCAGGAGAGAATAAACAAATAAGTGAAGGGCCAGAGAAAGTCTCTGGAAACATGCAAGTCTCTGGTTTCAGTTGAAGTGGGGACCAGTTGCACCCCTTCCCTTCCTGAGATTATATAAACAATACCCTGATCATCCCTCATTAAATGCCACTTCACACCTAAGCTGAAGGGGTCACCTTGAGCCACTTTTCACACATAATGTTGTCATTGTTGCATTATTATCAGGTTGCCCCAGAATTTCTTGGAGGCCTACAGGATGTAATTACTTTAAGGAACAAACTGTGACCAAAAAAAGAAGTTTTACTGCAAAATGGCATTTTCTTGGGAGATTCCAGGTCCCCAAAAGAGGATTTTCCTGGAGACTCTTAATAAGAAAGCTAATTTAAGTTGGGTCTCTGTCACTTCAGACCAAAAATGTTCTGATTATATTATGGTGACCCATCCAATGCCTTTCTAAAAATAAACCCATGCAAAAGCTCAGAGAATTTCAGCAAAGCAAGCTATCGAAGGAATTGCAAATAATCAGCAAGGCTCAATGCCCAGTAGTATGTTGGGCAGCAATAGAATCCACTTTAGAAATAAGAAAACTAAGGTCCCAAGGCAACATCTTTGAGGGTACTCAGGTGCTGAATGACTGAGGTAAGAGTAGAATGCAGGTCTGTTTGAAGCCAAAGCATGGGCTTTTTTCCCCAAACCACTCCTCCAAGTCTCCTGACAAGACACCTCACCAAGGACAGTTCCTGGGTTCTCCATGAACAGCTTGCAATGTGACTTAACAGGAAAGGTAACCGTGCTCACTCAGAATCTTCCTGGGGAAGACAGGTTTTATCACTGTGGGTCTTGATTGGGCCCCAGGCTGCTGGAGCTGTTCATAATCACTCCCAGTTAGAACCGTTTGTACGTGATGAGGTGCTTCATTTATGTTGTGAATTGGGGGAGCACATCGATTAGACCGAGAGATGTTTACAAGGCTCTTTCCAAGCCTACAGCACCTATTGCCCCTTCTTAGTCCCACCCTCACCCCCCAGAGTGCATGTTTCCATGGAAACAGATGCCTGGTGCTCTGAAAAGTCAAATTTAGTTCTGACTGGATCTGCAGGCTGACGCTCCCAATGTCTGAAGAGGCGGCAAGAGAAACACAGACTTCTGGGAGTTGCCCCTGGCAGGTAGTTGAATCAGGCATTGGGGTACAGTGGAGTTAGGAGCAGGGATCCTAAATTGAAGAGGTGATGAATTGAACTCAACAATGATGTGCCTCCATCCTGGAGAAAGGCCCAGTGTATGCTCCTTGGGTTTCCTAAGGGCCAGGGTTCTCACTGTGGTTTATGGACTTGCTGGCCCTGGAAACTTGGATTATGGTTCCCACTGCACCTCCCTCCTCTCATCTTAAATTTCTCAAGGCTGAGTATGTGCTCTCTCTGCATGTGCCATCTATCTGGCACAAGGCACGGTCACAGAGGTGACCCATTGCCTCACTCTCCCCATTGTTTATCTCTTTGCTTCCAGATTCCATCGCCATAGGGACACTTCCCTGTCCAACAAAGAGATTGTGAGCTTTAGCCTCAGACAACCCTAGCCTCAACCTGCAGCTCTTTCACTACTGGTTGGGAGAGAGAACTGCTTAGAAGAAAGATCTAACAGGGTAGGGGTTTAGGACTGGAGGTAGGTGGCCCTATTTGAGCAAGGGTGGTCAGACTTGAGCAGGCCTCTCCCTGGGGACTCTATCCTGTCCCTCACTGTCTGGACACCTGCTGGACTCTTGTTCTATGTCCAAGCCATGATGCCCTAGACACCTGGAGCCCTACCTCTCCCAGCAAACTAGGGTGACTAGGATGTTACTATCAGCTTCATTGGGCTTTGGATCCTCCTCTAAGCCTTACAACTGGAGTAGCATCCTCCACTCTGGCCCCACCCAGCCCTATTCTGATGATATTACTGCTCTACCAGCCTCCAGGGTGCAGCCTCATGAAGACAAAGCCTCTGACTGGGGCTACTTATGAGCCTGATTGGGTTCCCAGTCTTTGAGTTGCAAGTCCACAAGTCATAGACTGCATTCCAGCTCCTCCTGGAACTGAAGCCAGCCTTAGAAAGTTTGAGGAAAGGGCACATATATCATGCTGGTGGGCAGGTACTGCCACTGGGGAGGGGAACAAACGTGGTCGTCACTGGCAACTGAGACCTCCCAAAGCCAGTTCCCAGACCTCTCTCCTTTCTTGTACTATTTCTCTGCCTATTTCTCATTTCTCTTTCTTTCATTCTCGTTTCCTTTAACTCTGCTTCCCTTTCTTCTTCTCCCTCTCCCTCTCTTTTTCTCTCCCTCCTGACATCTTTCCCCTTCCCATTCTTTCCCATGCTGCCCTTGTCTCTTTCACTCTCCCTCTCCCTGGCTTTGTACCTTTCTGACTCCCTTGAATACCCTCTTCTTCTTCTCTATTGCCCTGAAATGATGGGCCTTTCCCCCAGAAAGTTAGAAGAAGCCTACAGAACCCCACCTGTTAGCTACCCTCCCACCCATCCTTAATACTCCAAAGAAGAAACTGGGTCATC
Organism: Tapirus indicus; assembly: GCA_031878705.1. NCBI lineage: Eukaryota > Metazoa > Chordata > Mammalia > Perissodactyla > Tapiridae > Tapirus > Tapirus indicus. The sequence goes on from CM062921.1 coordinate 83,838,939, forward strand.
TCCCATGAGCAGTTTATGCTCCAGGGAACCCCAGATACCCCTGTGCCGAAGGAAGCCAGATGGCCCAGCCTTGAAGCCGAGTGCACTAGAGATGCTCTCTGCACTTCTGAGAGAGGCCCGCCCTGGGAAGGCCCCACGTGATGACAGCTCAGCCCACAGGAGGAGTCTGAGGCCCCTGCTGGCCTCCCTGACCTCCCATGCCCCCCTACCACTTAACACTTAATACTACTCTTTGCAGATGCTGTCACACAGCTATCACACAGTCCCCCTCCCATCTCCAATTTTCCTGGAGCCAACCAAATGGGGAGGGTGACTGTTTGCCTCCCTGCAAACAGGTCTAGAGCTGTTTACAGTCTCATCCTCCAAAGGCTCCAAGGAGAGCTGTGATCATGGAAGCAGCCCGCATAATTATCCATGTGGGATGGCCCACACAGGAACCCTGGAGCAAGGTTCTCAGCCTTCCCTCTAACATGTAATTTAAACACAGGCTTTTTCTTCTTTCTGCTGAATTGAAGCTGAAGGAAACGACCTTCTAGTGGTGCTAACCAGGAGGAGCCCTGGGGTAACGGCCATCCAACCTTGGGTTTGAGTATTGCTAATGATTTCCCCTCAGCACCAGGGCAGCATTTTGATGCATGTTGGCCCAGCCCAGGGCCAGCATGACTCCAGCCTTGCCTGACTTCCCAAAGGGACCCTCCATATCAGTAGCAATATTAAAGGAGAAAGGGATAGGAAGATCCCATCAAATTTCTCCATTCACAGATGTGAAAATCCAGTTGGGAGGGACTGGGGCAAGTCCACATAAACAGAGCCCTCCCCCAAGTCCCAGTCCAGACATCCTCCTACTCTGAGTTGTCTCTCTCTTGGCCTCAGATGGCATATCTTTAAATCCCTTAGGATAACTGTGGACACGTGTGCACATATTCACGTGCATGGATTTTCCTGTATTTGTGAGCATAGTGTTTGGGCATGTATTCATTTGTGGGGATGTTTTTTTACAGGATTTCTCGGATCCAGTTAGATAAAGGATGTTGAAAGCACTCACCATAGGATTTGGAGTTATAATTTGTTCCCTCCCTCTTTTACTGTCTTTGATCTCCTCTATAAACATTAGGAAAGGGTTGCTTTATATAATCATTTTCTGTATAATTGTTGTCATCTAAATTACCAAAATAGGTTGAAATAAAGAGTATTTTTCCTCCCTGTTTCCCAACACTGGAGGAAACCAGCAGAACAGAAATAATTGGAGAGTCGAAAAATTCTTTCTCCTTCAGTAAGATAGCAGTATTCACTCAAACCTTTTTCCTTTTTTTAAGTTGCTGTACAAAAAAAGCTGTTTTACAGGATTTTATCTAGAAGAGAAATAATAGAAAGTTCTATAGAAATCATTGACAAGCTTATTTTGTTTGTTCCGACAGGCAGGCAGTTTTCCCGTCAGATACTGTAAAGAGTGAGTGCTTTGAATATATTCCTTTGGATATTGTGAGCAATTTTCAATAGCAATTACTTAAAATATTTACCAAAAAGATTTTGGAGAAATTTGTCTCAAAAAAAGAGTGTAAGTAAGTATCAAAATGGCTGTTTCTGGAGAGTAGGTCTAATACTAGAAAGATCTTTCAAAACAATCGAATGGCCTGCATTAAAGCTATAAAGGAGAGCCATATAAAAATGCTCCAAAGATATATAAGTGGGATTAAAACACGATGGTAGTTTGGGCTTGTTTGTTTGCCTCTATTATGCACACCCCCTTTGGGTCATTTTAATGGCAAGAGATGGCTTGTCATATCTGTGAAATACAGTCAACGTGAAACTGAAGTCGAGACCAGCATTCAGACTCTCTGCTTCCTCCAGCTTTTTAATACATGCTCCAAAATAGAGTTGGCTAGCACAAATATTGATGTGCCTTTACATCACAAGTTTACCATGTACCAGGCAGTCTGCCTTATTTTATTCAATTCTCACAGCAACCTAGGAGGTAGGTATTGTTATCTCCATTTTATAGATGAGGAAACTGAGGTTCAGTAATTTCTTCAAGGTAAAACAGATGTTGGTGGTGGAACCCAGGACCATCTGACCCAGAATCTAAGCCATAAATTATACTCTTGTACTTGGAAAAGCACCGTAGCTGCACTCGGTGAGTGAGCGGGGGACTGATGACTTTCAGGCCTGGCCACGTGTCAAATGCTCCAGACTGTTTCCTGAATTGATGAAACTTACATGAGATAGGGACTGTGCATTATGTTCCTGAGGTAGGAGCATGCCAATCTGTTGTTTCCACAATTCCTGGGACCCTCATCCTCCCCACTTTCCTATCCCTTCTGCTTCCCTCAGTTCGCCTGCGACACCGTCTCAAGGCTTCCTGGAGCAGGAGGATCATCCAGAGGAGCCAGCAGTCAATTAACAATGTCCACTCAGACCCCTGGGTAGGATGCTCAGAGGCTTCAGGCAGGATGGAGGGAAACAGCTGCAACAGATGGAGGGAGGGCTGCTGTGCCTTTGGCAACTCGGAGGTTTGGGAAGGAGACGGAGAGAATTCTTTCTCACAATATAGTTTCTAATGACTTTATTTTACCCTGGAATTACAAATAGGGTATTCGTGCTGGAGGAACACCCCAAGAGACTATTTAATTCAATGTTTTCAACTGATGGGCTGAAGGTGAGGCTCAGAAGCCAAGTGAACTGCCGGTGGTGGCACAGCAGGTAAACAGATCACAGGTGGTTACACAGCAGGCAGGTGGCCAAGCTGAGACATAACAAGGAAGTCGAGACCCGCTCCTCAGTCAAGCACATGATGCAGCCAACCAGCCCAGCCTCATGGCCACTGGGATGGTTAATTTTATGTGTCCACTTGACTTGGCCATGGGATGCCCAGGTATCTGGTTAAACATTATTTCTGGGTGTGTCTGTGAAGGTGTTTCTGGAAGAGATTATATGTGAGTCGGTGGACTGAGTAAAGGAGATTCCCCTCGCCAGTGTGGGTGACCATCATCCTATCTGTTGAGGGCCTGCACAGAACACAAGTGCTGAAGAAGGTTGGATTCTCTCTCTGCCTGACCACTTGAGTTGGGACATCGATCCCCTGCCCTTTGGCACTCCTGGTTCACAGGCCTTCAGACCCGGACTGGAATCTATACCATCAGCTCTCTGGGTCTCAAGTCTTCAAACTACACGGCCAGCCTTCCTGGGTCTCCAGCTTGCAGATGGCAGATCATGGGACTTCTCAGCCTCTGTAATCACGTGAGCCAATTGCCTATAATAAATTTCACTTATTGAAATTAATCTCCTATTGGTACTCTTTCTCTATAGAACCCTGACTAATACAGCCACCTTCACAGTTTTACACTCTGTTGGAGTATATGTGAGCGAGACCAACTCAAACTGGCTTAAGCCAAAAGGGAGGTTTATTGGAGGCCCTCGGTAGTTTGTCAAGCTGAATTTAAAGAAGAACCCAGCAACCAAGCTTCAGAGAGGCAGAAATCTGGATCACTCTGGGGCCTTACCTGCAGCACCAGGAACTCAAGTGCCACCAGGATTTCCTGTTCCCATCCATTGTCTCTGCTTCTCTCTGAGCACTGGCTCTATTCTCACCTTTCCAGAACTGATTTCCACATGGGCTGGGGACATGGCTGCTGGCAGTCCCACATCTATACCAAAGCAAAAATGCCTCTTCTGCACCCTGACCAGGGAAGGATATTAGCTGGTATTTGTATCATGTGTCCAGCCCTGAGTGTATTGGGGTGGGAATATTCAGATAGATATCCTTCATTAGAGCCACATCGTAGGACTGAGAAAGAATCAATCCCTCCAAAAACTGTAGGGATGTCTGGACAGAAAGGAGGCTTTTCACCATTCTGTCTGTGCCATGTAGATGCAGATGGAGTCCCCAACAGTGACTGTAACTAGGTAGGGCCTCGACACAGACTTACAAATTGCAGACTGAACTTGTTCATGCCATAAGCTTCCATAGAACAATCCGAAGTTTAATTTGCAGGAAAAGTATGTGTGTGCGCTGGTCAGAGGTCAAAGGACAAATGCCCACACTAAAATAGGACTGCAATACATTGAGTTGGATCCACAGGAGACAGAGACAAGAGTTGAGGCCACAATTGTCCTAGGATCAGTACTGGATGAGGGTAAAGTGTTAGGCACTGTGGGTAACACAGAATTTCACTTCTGGACTTAAAATTTTTTGGCACCTGGAGGCAGAGTTGCCTCAGAAGACAGCCTAAGCCCTGTATTTCTCAGATGAGAGAACTGAGGCCCAGGCAGGGGAAGTGACTTGTCAAAAAATGCACAGATATTGGGGCTGGCCCGGTGGCATAGTGGTTATGTTTGTGCACTCCACTTTGGCGGCCTGGGGTTCACGGGTTCAGATCTTGGGTGCAGACCCATGCACAGCTTATCAAGCCATGCTGTGGCAGGCATCCCACATATAAAGTAAAGGAAGATGGGCACAGATGTTAGCGCAGGGCCAATCTTTCTCAGCAAAAAAGAGGAGGATTGGCAACAGATGTTAGCTCAGGGCTAATCTTCCTCCCCCCCCCAAAAAAATGCACAGATAATTATTTGGAAGGCTTAGGACTAGAAGCCAGAATTCCCAGAGCCCAGACTGTGTTTTTTCTATAGAGTCTCTCCCTGTGAAGGTCCATTAATCTGTGCCACCCAACTTTATATGCTTCTTTCTAATCCCCCTGAGATGGAACTAGGTGGAAAAATCAATAACCCTCATTTTCTCTCTAAACCTCCCTATAATGTCCCAGTGTTGTGAAACCATGGGAGCAGCCTGCTTATAGTAGAGATGGAGAAGAGGGATACAGGGATGGGCACTCTGATGCTCCCCCCAGAATACATGGGGCTTCCTGCTCTCCAGGCAGCCCCTGTCAGTGACCAGCCACTTGGGCACCCAGCCTTGACCCCTCCATGGCTGTCTTCTTGAGTGGAGGTAAAGAAGGTGGAGGTGGAAAGAATGAGGGAGGAAAGGAAAAGAGGAAGAAAGAAATAGTAAGGGAAAATGAGGGAGATGGAGAGGGACAAAGGGAAGGAAGAAGAAAGAGAGGAAGAAAAAGAAAGACAGAGAGAGACAGAGAGACACAGTTGGCCACACGCACAGAAAGAGATCAGTGGTGACAGTGAGTCACAGACAAGGACCACAGAAAGAATGTGAGTTATAGAATCACGGATCCTGCTGAGAACAAGGGCCTGGGTTTCTGACTGACCAGAAGGATGACCACCAATAGACCTTTGCAGAAGGAGAAAGAGCTGAGAGTGAGTCTAGATCTTCCATGTATCATCCAGTCACAGCTGTTTACTAACACCCACAGTGGCTCTGCAGCCAGGAGCTGAGAGTGATACAAAGTCATGCTCTCATCATCCTTGCCCAGAGGCCCTGAACCTAGCTGCAGAAAGCTTCTTGCAAGAAAAGGCCATTGACTGATGAGACCTACTCACCCAATATGTATTTATTCCACGTTTACTATCAGCTGAGCTAGTGGAAGCCTTGGATCTCAGTCTCCTAATCCTGGGCTCCCATAGTTTTCCAAGCCATACTGTCTTCCAGTCAGCAACATCAACATCCATCTTCTTCTTCATCATCATCATCATAGGAACCCCTCTTTATTGAGTGCTTACCAGGTGGGGGACACGGTATTAAGTATATTATGTACACTCTGTCTGATCTGGACAATAGCTATGTGAGGGAGGCCCTATTTATATTCCAGTTTTGCACAACCAAGGAAAGCAGTCAGGTTATACAACTTTCCTGAGAACAAATATCTGCCGCATGTCAGAGTCAAGCTCATACCCATGGGATCTTTTCTAGTCCAAAGAACCCAGAATGAGCTAAAGAAAAGGAACAAGTGGGGTCATCCATAGCAGCTAGTCCACAACCCTTCACCACTCAACATTCTACCCACTTCAGATGCAGGGACATAGCCAAGTATCAAAGGGGGATCTGCCCAAAAGATGGACTGGTTTTTAGAAAAGTTTGAATGAATCCAATTCTGTCAAGCATGTGTGTTCTTTGCACTGAGAGTCCACGTGCTTTCTCATTCCCTAATTTACTTGTACCTTTATTTATTCAACAAATATTTATGGAGTGCCTACTTTGTGTCTGACACTACTCTAGGTGTTTAGAACATAGGTGCGAACAAACCAAAGTTCATAGTCTAGTGAAGGGAGATAGAGTATAAACAAATAAACAGATAAATATGTAATATAAACACAGATAGGAATAATTGCTATGAACAAAAAAGTAAGAGGATAGAAAGCAATAGAAGGTGCTATTTCAGATATTGTGGTCTGTGACACTCTCTGAAGGAAGCCCCAGCAAAGGAACTGAAAAGCAGAAGTCTAAATGAAATGAGGGGCTGAGCTATGGGGATCTCTGAGAGAAGATCAATCCTAGCAAAGAGAAGGTCAAGTGCAAAGGCCCAGGACAGAATAATCCTTTGTATGTTCAAGGAACTGTGAGGAGGTCAACATTGCTGGAGAGATGACGTCACAGCAGGCACCAGATAATTTAAGCCTTGGAGAGCTTGATATGGGTTTGGAATTTTACTCAAGGAGGAATATCAACTTACTTAGTGGGAGTGTCACATTCAGATTCACATGTTACAGTGGTCTCTCTGGCTGCAGTGAGAATGCATGAGGGCAGGAAGACCAGTTAGGAGCCTCTGGCCAGTGACTAGGTGAGAGGCCATAATGGCTTGGAGTAGATGGTAGCAGATGATCCGGTGAGCAGTGGTCAGACTCGGGAGATATTCTGATCAACTGGATGTGCAGTGTGAGAGAAAAGAGAGGAGTCAGGGATCACTTCAGTATATGAGCCCCAGCAAGAGGGTGAATTGAGGCAATGTGTCCTAATTTAGAAGATACTGGGGTAGTGTAATTTGGGGAGGGGAGGAAAATCAAGTGTCCAGATAGAGACATGTATAGTTGGAGATGATGATGAGCCATCTAAGTGAAAATATGAACTATGCAGTTGAATATATGTCTAGAATTCCAAGAGGAGAAGCAAAAATGTGAGCATCACCAGCATATGTATGATACTTAAAGTCATAGGACTAGATAAGGCCCCCCAGGGTGCACGTATGGATGGGAAGAGAAGAGGGCAGGGATAAGCCTTGTGGCATCCAACATTTAGGGATCAAGAGGATGAATAAGCCCCAGCAAAGGGACTATGAATGAGCACCAGTGAGGCAGGAGGGAGCCAGAGAGTGCAATGTCCTAAAACCAGAGGAAGAAAGGGTTTCAAGGAAGGAGGGGTGGAAACTTTCTCCAAAGTTGTTAGATGCCCAGGTCCCAGTTTCTTTGCCTGGGCTGCTAAGAGCCCAGCTGACCATGCAATAGCCTATGTGAGAAATGGAGGAGTTCCCCTAACTGGGCTGTCCTGACATCCTGCCTTTGAGCTTGACTCTGGAAAATGTCAGTCCTGACAGACAGCAGAGCAATCAGTAGCCCAGAACAAAATTCTCCAGGCTTCAAATAAATCTCAGGGGATGCACTCCTCCCAGAGCAAGGAGTATGCCTGTATGCCACACGGCTAGCTGGAGGTCACCACAGACCCTCTGGCCAGGGTGGGCCACTGCATCTATCTCAGCCCCAAAATGCTTGGAGTGTCAGAATACAAGAACATCTTGGTGTTATTTAGGAACACTGTGGTTTATGAAACAACACACATGCAATCAGAAAAGTGGGCCAAGTCTAAAATCTGGAATGCACTCTCTACTCCCATAGGCTTTCTGCATCCCCTCCTGGTCATGGGCCCAGTCCCACATGGGTCACCTGGGAGTGAGTGGGTCGAGTTGGCTGACTTCAACATGGATAGCTAGGACCCAAAACTGCCATAATGCTATAGAGATAACTGTTATCTTCCTCTTCCTGGTTTTAGTTGTTACTTGACTAATTCTCTTGGTTCTAAACTAATCAGAGCATCAGCCTCAGTAAAAATTCTCAAGAATACAAATTCTATAGATGACCTCATTTCAAAATATTACCACCACTTGCAGAGGGTTGATAGGGGTTGCTTTTCTGGAACTAGCTTGACCAACCTCCAACTATGACATGTGAGCTTGGCTAAGTACCTGTCCTCAGGAAGCCAACAGATCCCTGTGTGGACACTCCTCTAGCTGGCTGAGACTGGGCAGTCTCAGAGGACATCTAAGATGTGTTTCCTACTATAACCTAGAAGCCAGCTGCCTCCCCTTTCTCTGCTTCCTATGTCTCATAAAACTCTCCCAGTTTTCACCTACAACAACCCACTCGCAGAACTCAGCAAATTTTGAGCTCCCCTAAAGAAACCACTTGCACAAAAGAATTTGCAAACCAGATGGATGTGCCTGAGGCTATCCTGGAGGAGAGAGACAAGAAGGTGTACATCACAGACACTACAGCAAAAAGCTTCAAAAGCCCCCTGGACTTTTCTGTTCCCCCAAGTTTCTGACTTCCCTTGACCTTAGGCCCACACCCTGCCGTACCCACTCCACCCTCGCCTCTCACTCCCAGACCCCAGGCTCTTGTCTCTTGCTCAATCCTATCCTTGCAGTCTGGACACTGCTTTTTTTTTTTATATGATTTTATATTTTTTGAGCAATTTTAGGTTCACAGCAAAATTGAGAAGAAGGTACAGAGATTTCACACATCCCCCTTGCCCCGACACATGCATAGCCTTCCTCATTATCAACACCCCCCACCAGAGTGGTATATTTGTTACAATCCATGAACCTACATTGACACACCGTCATCACCCAAAGTCCATAGCTCGTGTAAGGGTTCATTCTTGGTGTTGTACATTCTATGAGTTTGGACTACATTCCAACTATACTCCAACTGTCTTCCATTCATATAGTTGGAATTAGACAGTAGGTAGCCTTTTCAGGTTGGCTTCGCTCACTTAGGAATATGCATTTAAGTTTCTTCCATGTCTTTTCATAGCTTGATAGCTCTTTTTTTTTAGCACTGAATGATATTCCATTGTCTGGATGTACCACAGTTTATTTATCCATTCACCTACTGAAGGACATCTTGGCAGTTACAAATAAAGCTACTATAAACATCTGTGTACAGGTTTTTGTGTAGATATAAGTTCTCAACCTCTTTGGGTAAATACCAAGGAGCATGATTACTGGATCTTATGAGAAGAGTATGTTTAGTTTTGTAAGAAACCACCAAACTGCCTTCCAAAATGGCTGCACTATTTTGCATTCCCCCCAGCAATGAATGAGAGTTCCTGTTGCTCCACATCCTCACCAGCACTTGATACTGTCAGTGTTCTGGATTTTGGCCCTTCTAATAGATGTGTAGTAGTATCTCATTGTTGCTTTAATTTGCATTTCCCTGATGATGTATGACGTGGAGCACCTTTTCACATGCTTATTTGCTATCTGTACGTTTTCTTTTGTGAGACAACCATCTTTCTTTATGTAACTTGAGCATGTTCTTGGGAAGTTGCCTCCAACCCCAAATCCATAAGATGTTCTTTTTTCTTCTTATAACCAAAAATGATTCATATGGCATTTTCTTCCACTTCTTAAACAATCACCTAGACCCACATTCTGAACAGCATCATCCTTACCTCTTCCTCCACTCCTGACCCAAGGCTCTTTGAGACAGTCATGATCTCTACAGTCATTAAGGTCCTTTATAATGTAATCTTGCACAATAATAAAAACAGCTACCATGATGCAGGATGTGGCTCTTATCACTCACACTTTATAGTTTAATGAGCTGAGACCATATCGCTAATAAGAGGCACAGCTTGTTGTCTGGAGCACACCGCTTCTGGAAAGAAAAGGATTGAGGGTTCACGCTCCTCCAAGCCTTTCAGTGATCCAGAATAACCCTGCTCACTCCTCTAAGAGGTCAAGAAGCTTCTCTCCCTGTCCTGACATTCAGAGGGACAGGCCCCTTGGCTCAGGAAGGCAGGCTTTGCTACTCCAAAGTTCCTGGGTTCCATGCAGTGAAGCGTTTCTTATTGTCATTTCCTCTTTGAGCCAGGCTTTTCTTGTTTTTTAAATTATAAACCAGAGGTACTGTGTGTTCCATGAACAATCATCTTACTGACATGTTATTCTGAAGCTTGACTTCATTCACCGTGACACATGCTGGTTATGAAACATGCAACCGAACAGAGTTGTAATGCAGTGAGGCTGGGGAGAGATTAAATTGGAATCTGAACTAATGCCAGCTAAGAGACCCTACCTCTTCCTTATTATTATTATTATGTTTAATAAACAATCATTTGTGCTCCAAGGAAAGGGAAACAATCAGAGGCACGGCAGGGGAGCCATAAAAGAAATGCTTTAAACCTCAAATAAAAGCATGTTTGTTCAAATCCAGAGCTGGTCTTTTTTTTTATTCAAAATGAATGCAGGGAATTGGCGAACACCTAATGGTGTCAAGAGGCATAAAAGTGGAGCTAGAGTTTGCAGACAGGAGGCACAGGCACACTTCTTCTCCTCTTCCTCCCGTCAAGTGAGTTCCAGCTACAGGAGGGAAGATACTCTGGGCTTCAAGGAGGCAGTTGGCAAGTCAGCCCAACAGGCTTACCACCTAATGAATTGAATTGATAGTTCTTCTCTGTCTCCCAAATACTTGGAAATACTCTGATCCTTTATGAGGAAAATGGACATAATCCATCCAGAACTAAAAAGATTAGCCACATGCAAGAATACCTCAAAGAATAGATGTCACTCCACCTAAAGAAGACAGATATGGGCCTAGACATCAAAGTAAAGCACAGTCGAAGGTTAAGCTATTATTGTTAAATTATTAATCTATCTGAAAGGAATAGTTGTATGGAAAGAAGTTTGTCTGCTTGGAACTTAGATAAGGAGAAACCATGAGCAATAATGTATTGATGTTTCTCAGCACTGCCCAGTGGACAGAGAGTGGACCTAGCTCAGGAGGCATCTTTGGTCACTAGAGAGATTGCTCTGTGCTGCGGGTAAGTGACATTGAGGCAGACCTCACCAGACACCACCTGTGCTATGACTTTGCACTTTTTCAGCCATGTCTGGGAGGCAGCTGTATCAATCGGGGTCCCATCAGCTAGACACAGCACACTCAAACTAGGACAAATTGAAAAGGTATGGGTAAAATGTAAAGAAATCACAAGTGACTACTAACACTGCCCCCTTAGGACTGAAGGAGCAAGGAAAGGGAACACGCATGAGAACCATGAGGGAAAGAAAATTGTGGCGCCCATCCTGAGAAGAGCTGTGATCTTCCATCTGGGGAGAATAGCCCAGGCAACCTTGCAGGGAGGAAACCAAAGAAACAACTAGCCTGATTGCAGCCTCCTCCCTCTTTTTGATCACTTGCTGGTGCTCCCTATTATACTACCCCAACCAGAAGCCAGTGGGAAAGAGAGCGGTTGGATGCAATCCCTATAGATCGCCTTCCCAGGGCAGAGAAGGCTGGAGAGAGAATTTAGAGGGACAAATGGAAGGTGCCTAGTCTCAAGTCATAGCAGAGAAGTCTAGCCCATGCTCTAAAGTTGGAAGGAGACTATGTTTAAGTCCTGGCCCTGTCATTTACAGCTTCATCACTAAAAGCCAGTTATTTCACTTCTCTAAGCTTCGGTTACTCCGTCAGTGAAGTGAGACTAGCATTATCTACCTTGTGGGATTGCTATGAGGATTAAAGTGTATGTTAGACATCTCATGTGCCCTGTCCCGCATCATTTCAGGTCATTCTTTTGGTTTGGCCATTGCTGTAGCAACTTGTTGCACAGAGGGGTGGCTTCAGAATACCTCAGCCCAGCTGCTCCAAGCGTCTCTTACATTCTGCCCCAGGGCTCCCTGTGGGATGCCTGCAGAAGCCCACTCAGCCTTCTGGCATATGCACAAACCTAGAAGCTGGAAGGAATCACCTTCTTCACCTCTGCCCCCACATAACCTATGACCAATGATGGACAGAAATCAGGGAATGAGTACTTCTGTGTCTTGGGCAGACAATTCTGAAGTACATTCTGTTCAGAGGGTCTCCAATGGGATTGAGCCCCAGTGCCCAGAACAGTAACCAGCCTAATAACACACCCTTGAATCACCTTCCCTTCTTCCCTATTTTATTCTTCCCAACCCTGTCCCCTCCTATTTCCTGGGATCACCTCCCAAAATAAACTAACCTCATTCAAGCTGTGATCTCAGGACCCGCTTTGGGGGAAATCCAACCTAAGATTAAGAGAATGCCTGTACTTAGCACACAATGGACACTCAATAAGTGGTGGTTCTGAGGACTATAACGATGATCCCTAATTGCTCATAGGCTTCCCCGATATTTGGAAGGGAGTGATCTAGGTGGAAGGAAGATCCATCACAACACAAAGTGATTTGGCATCTGGTTCACACGTTGGTCTTTGGTGAGTTTGGTTAGTGTGTGTGAGTCTCAAGACTGATTGCCTGTGGGAGCCTTGACAATATTCTGAGTGCAGACTGAACCCCAAGAGCCCCATGAGGCCCAGCCCCTCCTACGGCCTGGCCTGAGCTGCCAGTCCTCCATGCCCTGACATCTCTGCCAATGCTTATATTTGTCTAATTCTAGGAAAGACACCTGTCTCTGGAGGAAATGAACTCCACTTCCGGGAGCCCCCAGCAGCCCCGCAGCTCTGGGAGTCTCTCAGTCTTCTCAGTTGCCAGCGTTGCAGAGTATTGAGCTTTCTCTGTGTGGGGCCTTGGGAAGAAGAGCCAGCAATGAAAAGCTTGAGCTATTCTGAGAGTAATCCATGGCTTTCCAGAGGCTTCCATCTGCTTTCCCACTGTTCACGGAGTGCCCTTCTCTTTAAAAGAGCCTGGACCTGTCATCCAACCACGTGAAAGGTCATCACCTGAACTTTTATTCTTACTGGGTCCACTGTGTGCCAAGCACTGGGCATTGTGCTTTGCATGACTTATTTCATTTAAACCCTACAACAACCCTATATGGCAAGAAGCACTGTCCCCATTTTACAGAGAAAACAATGAGACTCTGAAAAATTACGTATCTGGTTCAAATAACTAAGTGGCAGATGTGACATTCAAACATGGGTCCATCTGATTCCAAAAGCAACATTCTTTTCCTTATTTGGAAAAAAATAGCAATGCAAATACCAGTCATATTTCAATCAAGTAATAAAGGATGCTATGGAAATAGTAGAAAAGCAAAGATAAATAAATAACTGAAGGCTTATTTATCTGACTTACATATGTTCAATCCTCTTCTTGTTCTTACTTCTAAGATGAAAAGCAGATAGAGTAGTCCAAACAGCAGAGAGGACGGGCAAAGGGACTCCCAGGCTTCTGTGTCGTTCTCAGTGTGGATCTGGAGAAGTCAGCTCCCAGGTCTCCCTTGACCTATGGGATGTTGTGGGAAGCCAAATGTCAGAGGGAGAAGTACACCTGTAGCATCTGGACACAGCCCTGGTTTCCATCAAGCAAAGGTCATTGAAATGCATTAATGACAGGTGCCTCTTGAACCCTTTTCTGTTCGTTACTGAGATGCTCAGGGTGACACTGTGAAAAGATCACCATGGCTTTCTTTCACTGGAGACATACGCTGTAGCCCACATTTTTCCATTCTCATTTCGTCTCATAAATCACAGCAAGTACTATGATTTGGAAGCAGCATAAGCCAAATGTTTATGTGCCATCACTTTGTTCATAAAACCTTCACTAATTACTAATGAGGCCAATAAACTTGAGATCAGGATGCTCTGCACAGTGACTCTTAGCAAAAATATATTTTCTAATTCACAACTTCTAACAAGAGACTAGCTAGCAATGTTCACCAATAGCTGGCAGCTCTTCAGACTCCCCTCCCCAGCTTTGTGAGCTCTGTAGATAGGGAAGCCATCACAAAAAGTCTTCTCAGTGTCCCAGGACCAGCTGTATTCATAATCTCTTTAGGTTTCACCACTGTGGGCTTTGGGCCCCACTCATGTGACATCAATAATTGTATCTTTAAAGAAGGGCATTCTGTAGGGCTCTGGTGTGTCCAGGAAGTGGAAAATAAGCTGTAAGAATGTTGGTTTTCATCCTACTCAATGGGGAAAAACTGAAAGCCATTCCTTTGAGGGCAGGAACAAGACAAGGGTGCCCACTCTCACCGCTCTTATTCAACATACTACTGGAAGTTCTGGCCAGAGCAATTAGGCAAGAAAAAGGAATAAAAGGACTCCAAATAGGCAATGAAGAAGTGAAACTCTCACTATTTGCAGATGACATGATCTTATACATAGAAAACCCAAAAAATTCCATCGGAAAACTACTAGAAATAATCAACAACTACAGTAAAGTGGCAGGGTATAAAATCAACCTACAAAAATCAATTGCATTTCTATACACTAATGATGAACCAATAGAGAGAGAACTCAAAAAGACAATCCCATTTACAATTGCAACAAAAAGAATAAAATATCTGGGAATAAATTTAACCAAGGAGGTAAAAGACCTATACAATGAAAACTATAAGACACTATTGAAAGAAATCGAGGAAGACATAAAGAAATGGAAAAATATTCCATGCACATGGATTGGAAGAATAAATATAGTTAAAATGTCCATTCTACCTAAAGCAATCTACCAATTCAATGCAATCTCAATCAGAATCCCAATGTCATTCTTCATGGTAATAGAACAAAAACTACTGAAATTCGTATGGGGCAAGAAAAGATCCTGAATAGCTAAAGCAATTCTGAAAAAAAAGAACAAAGCTGGAGGCATCACAATCCCTGATTTCAAAATATACTATAAAGCTATAGTAATCAAAACAGCATGGTACTGGTACAAGAATAGACACACAGATCAATGGAACAGAATTGAAAGCCCAGAAATAAAACCACACACCTATGGACAGCTAATCTTCGACAAAGGAGCAAAGAACATACAATGGAGAGAGGGAAGTCTCTTCAATAAATGGTGCTGGGAAAATTGGACAGCAACATGCAAAAGAATGAAAGTAGACCATCTCCTATCGCCATATACAAAAATCAATTCAAAATGGATCAAGGACCTGAAAGTGAGACCTGAAACTACAAAACTCCTGGAAGAAAATATAGGCAGTACACTAATTGAGATTGGACATAAAGGGATCCTTTCAGATTCCATGTCTACTCGGACAAGGGAAACAAAAGAAAAAATAAACAAGTGGGACCTCATCAGACTAAAGAGCTTCTACAAGGCAAATGAAACCAGGATCAAAATGAATAAACAAACCACCAGCTGGGAGAAAATATTTGCAAATCGTTTGTCGGACAAGGGATTAATCTCAGTAATATATAAAGATCTCATACAACTGAGCAACAAAAAAACAAACAACCCGATCAAAAAATGGGCAGAGGATATGAACAGACATTTTTCCAAGGAAGAGATACAGATGGCCAATAGACACATGAAAAGATGTTCAACATCACTCATCATCAGGGAAATGCAAATCAAAACTACACTAAGATACCACCTTACACTGGTTAGAATGGCTATAATCACAAAGACAAATAACAACAAATGCTGGAGAGGTTGTGGAGAAATGGGGACCCTCATTCACTGCTGGTGGGAATGCAAACTGGTGCAGCCTCTATGGAAAACAGTATGGAGAGTCCTCAAAAAATTGAAAATAGAAATACCGTATGATCCAGCAATCCCACTCTTGGGCATCCACCCAATGGACATGAAATCAACCATCACGAGAGGCGTATGCACCCCTGTGTTCATTGCAGCATTATTCACTATAGCCAAGAAGTGGAAGCAACCCAAGTGTCCCTCAACTAATCATTGGTTAAAGAAGATGTGGTATATACATACAATGGAATACTACTCAGCCATAAGAAAAGACAGAATTGTCCCATTTGCAACAACATGGATGGACCTAGAGGGTATTATGTTAAGTGAAATAAGCCAGAGAGAGAAGGCCAGACAATGCATGAACTCACTCATATATGGAATATAAGTGAACACACGGACAGAGAGAATTGATTGGTGGTTACCAAGGGGAAGGGGGGTGGGGGGTGGGCACAAGGGGTGAAGGGTTACATCCACAAGGTGACGGACAAACAAAAATGTACAACTAAAACCCCACAGTGTTATAAACTATTAAGACAGCAATAAAAAAAAAAAAAGAATGTTGGTTTTCTAGAAACAATGAAGCATGAGTTTCCATTGGCAGTTCTGAAAATAATTCCCTGTAAATACAACTATGTAACCTTCTGATTTTATAATTCAGAATAATTTAACAACAATCATTCTCAGATGAACTAAGATCTGCTTTCCTCTAGGCTCTCTGCAGAGGTATCACAGTGATTATTGAGGCTATGGGCTTAGCTAGACCGTGAGTTTAGGATCATATTGTCTCAGAATCTCCTTCTGAATCATACTTTATGCACTAGCATCATGACTTTGCCTGATGTCGAGGGCTACCACAAGAAGGAGTGATAAAGACCTGTTGGTATACTCAGTAAAGATTTTTTTTTTTTTTTTGGTGAGGAAGACCAGCCCTGAGCTAACATCCGTTGCTAATCCTCCTCTTTTTTTTTGCTGAGGAAGACTGGCCCTGGGCTAACATCTGTGCCTATCTTCCTCCACTTTATATGGGACGCCGCCACGGCATGGCTGACAGGCAGTGCGTCGGCGGGCGCCCAGGATCCGAACCAGCGAACCCCGGGCTGCCAAGCGCGGACTAAACCGCTGCGCCACCGGGCCGGCCCCTCAGTAAAGATTTTGATGAAGACACTGCAAGTCTACCATTTAATATCTCTACATAGAAAATGAAGTTGATTACTATGTTCCTCTTTTTAGCTTGGGCACTAGGAATCTTAGAAATGAATATTCAACTGATCAGTAATAAATATCTAAGATTCTGCAGTCTCTATTTCTGGATTCTAACACCTCCCTTCCCCACATCCCACCCCTGCCCAGCAAATTTGACCTTGTGTGCTGATTTAAACTTTTCCTAATTTATTTCCTTACAGTATGTCAATTTTATTTTATATATTTTTGAAAGCTAACTCTTATGCTTTGTGGCATTAAATAAATATTGACTAACAGGCATTTATATTGTTTTCACCTTATAACTACAGCTGATTGAATTAGTTTCTAACTAACTTCTGCGTTCATTTCAATAATTCAAATAACTTAACATCAAGCCCTTGGAATTAGACTCTGCTCTATGTTAGAAAACAAAAACATGCCTGAGTAAGTTAAGGAAATTATTGAAGAAAATCAATGAACCCAGAGATTGTTCCATTATTAAGGTTCCACATAAAAGTTCCAATTTCACCTCAGGGAGTGAGGAAGAGATAGGGAACTTGAGGTGTTCAGATTCACAGCAAAGGAATTTTTCACTTTGCTGTATTTCCTTTTCCATGCGACTGTCAGTTTTAGGGGATTACATAAAATTTGGGAAAGATGACTGATGCCTGTCATTTTGAGACAGTTCTTGCAAGCTCAGCCTTTCTGATTTTAGTTTTCTTAAACATGATTGGCAGCTGAAAGTGGAGTTCTACCAATTAATCCACTCTAGGAATCATCCAACTCTCTAAATATTTTCCATGACCGGCGGGCTTATGCCTGCTGCATGCGGAAGATAATTAAATGGAAGATGCTACAGCACATCTTCTGACTGGCAGCCCCAGATTTCCAGTAATAGCGCCCTGAACAACAGGGCATGGAGCATGGCCAGTGAAGACATAGTATAATTAACATCAGTTTCGAAGAATAGTCCACAAATAAAGGTAGGACATGTGCATCTTTGGGTTTTGCACTCGAAGGAGGAGCAGGACTGCTAACATAGATTCCGCGTCTCCACTTTAGAGGAAATAAGTGTGATTCAACAAGATCCTCAAGTCCTCAAGTGAAAGAAGTTAAAGTGGAAAGGTAAGATGGCCAAAGAAGTATCTGAAGACAAAAAGAAAAATTCTGAAGTACTCAGTCATGAACAATTGGAAAGACATAGTTCTTAGAGAGAAGCAACCAACATCACAGGAATCTTCCTTAAGTTGATTTATAAATTCAATGGATTAGCAACAAAAATACCATCAGATTGTTTTCTGGAGCTATGCAAGTTAATTATAACATACATTTGGAAGAACAAGCAAACAACAACAGCCAGAAAAATACTGAAAAAGAAGAGTGGGGCTGGTGGAGATGTGTTTGCTAGTCCTTTCAGATATTAAAATTAATTACAAAACCTTTATAATAAAAGCAGTGTGGTGTTGGTGCATAAATAAAGACACACAACAACAGAAAATAGACCCACTTTTACATGTGAATTTAGTGTATAATAAAGGAAGTATCTCAAACCAGTGGAGAAAAAAGGACTATTTAATAAGCACAGTTGAGATAACTGGATAACCACATAATTAAGATTAGATCTAGTCCTCATATTATGATCAAATATATATCCCAAATGGATCAGGTATTTAGATGTAAAAAAATAAAATAAAATGAACTCTAAAAAAAAATGGGTGAATTCCTCCATAATCTGGAGTAGGGAAAACTTTCCTAACTATGACTTAAAATCCAAATACAATAAGAAAAAATGTTTATATACTTGACATTAAAATAAAAACAAACTCTAGGGCAAAAACAACCATAAGAAATTTCAAAATCTTAATGGCAAATTGAGAAAAAGATTTGCAATTTATATTGCAAAGGGTAAATATGCCTAGTATAAAGAGATTTTTATAAAAGTAGAGGAAAAGACCAAGAAAAATCTCAGAAAAATGGCAAGAGACTCAAAGAGCCAGTTCAGAGAGAAGAAATGTCCTTTAAACATATGAAAATATGCTTAGCCTCACCTCTCATAAGATACATGAAAATTAAAACTATACATGCAATATTTTTCAATCAGATTGACAGAATTCCAAAAAGTTTGATAACATACTCTTGCAAAGTCTATGGGGAAATAGGCATTCTTTTAAACTGTTGGTGGGAATATCAAAAGATAAAAACCAATGTGGAGGGTAATTTGGCAATATCTAGCAAAATTTTATGGACTTTTACCCTTTCAATTATGAATCCAACTTCTAGGAATCTATCTGGATAATACACTGACAAATGAAAAAAAGCCAACTGTGTAAGTTAGCTGCAGAGATATCTGATCAACAAAAGACTAGAAATTACCCAGATGTCCATTAACAGGAGAGTGATTGAATAAACTATGATACGTCCTCACAATGGAGTAGCCCAATGAAGGAATTGGGGATATTTCCATCTATTGCTGTGGAATGATCTCCAGGATATATTATTGTCTGATAAAGATAATGTGGAGAAAATCATTTTTAGCATGCTATTATTCATCCAAGAATGGGGTGTGATACAGATATATAACTATTTGCTTTTATTTTTAAAATGGAAGGATAAACAAACAAACAAAAATTTAATGGTTACCTGTAGGTTGAATGAAGAAACAGAAGGGCAAGGGTAAAAGAGAGAAACTACACTTCTCAGATCTATAGCTTTGACTTTGGAATTCTGTAAAATTTTTACATAATAATAAAATTAAATTAAACTTTAAAATTTCTAAAAATAAAAAGAGGAATGAAACAAAGGAACAAATCTATGGTGGCATACTGCTATAGTGGGATAACACAAAGAGAAAGTATTTTTAGTGATTTTAAGAGAAAGTAATTTGAATGGATGCAAAATAAACAACTGTGTAAAATCCTGTGGTCCTACATTTGAATGGAATTATCAATATAAGCCCATGATGTTTCTAACTTTAAAATATTTCTTAGCTTTGTTTACTACAAAAAGGACAGCCTAGAAAGAAAGATCAACTCAGTAGTAATGAAACCCTTAGTGCCCAGATTGTGGTCTCTAAATACAACTTCCCGTTAAAAGGAACCAAGACTCCTTGATTCCAGGTCTAGGGCAAGCAGTGTATAAGATGTGTTGAACATCTCTTCATACCTGAAATCAAAGAATATCTTAAAATCCATTGAGGGCTTGCAAAAAGGATTGAAGAGTCACCTTGAAGAATTTCTCACTGTCCAAAAATAGCACAATTTGAGCATCAAATGGATACTAACACAATGGATTAAAACACTTCAAATATTCTTAAGTTCATTAGTTCAAAGTTACACTAAAGAAAAAAATTCCCTCATTGGTCAATTTTGGAGGATGCTAGGCAACCAACTAATTATTTGGAAACTGGTAAATAAAGGGAAATAATCAAACACCTATTCTATCTTTCTTATACAAAATATATCTCTGGGTAAGAAAATAGTTGGTGAAGGCAAGTTTCTCCTTATAGAAATGTTCCAGCTAGTAAATGAAGAGGGAATGATGTAATTATAAAGGCACCATTTTGCAAAGCCCCAGTGAAATGATAAATTTAGGCAATGATCATCAATAGCTGTTAAGATCATAAAAAGACAGTCAAATTCATATTATGTTCCAATTGGTAGAATATACATTATCACCTTTGAATTAGTCTTGTTAAAAAATTCAAAACTGAGTCTGATCAAGCCTCTAGATCTAACTACAAATTTACTGGAGATGCAGGGCACAGGGGAACATGTAATCAGCAAAATCCAAATTTGTTCTATAAAACAAATGACATAGTTTCTTCAACAAATGAAGCATGGGGGAAATAGGAGAAAGGGAGCATCTCTAGATTAAAACAGGGGGCAGCAAACTACAGTCTATAGGCCAAATCTGGCCACCACACTGTTTTTCTAAACAAAGTTTTATTAGAACACAGTCATGTCCATTCACTTGTGAATTGTGTGTGGCTGTGTTTGTACTACAATGCCAGAGTTGAGTAGTTGTGACAGAGATCATAAGGCCCTCAAAGACTGAAATATTTACTATCTGGCCTTTTACAGAAAAGTTTGCCAATCCTTGGATTACAAAACTTAAAAGACATGTTAAGCAATTATAATATGTGGACCTTATTTTTTATCATGATTCAAATCAAGAGTCTGAAAAATAAAAATAAAAGCAGTCAAAGGAAAAGGTATTAGAAAAGGACAGTTAAAGGATATTTGAAAGAGTTTGACTAGTAGGAAAAATAGAGGAGCACTGGGCACTGGACACTAGAATTAAGAGATTGGGGATATATGGTCACAGTACTACTGATACTGGGAAGCTGAAAGGAGACAGACCTAAAAAAATCTCAGTAGATTTGGTGAGTAGACACCATGAATTGCCTTAATGGGAGCACTGTCAGAGTAGCAATAGAAGTAGAACTCAATATATATCCAAAGGAACTGAAACCACTATCTCAAAGCAATACCTGTGCCTCCAAGTTCATTTCAGCATTATTCACAATAGCCAAGACATGGAAACAACCTAAGCATTTATCAGTGGATGAATGGATAAAGAAAATGTGACATATATATACATATATATATACACCATATATATATATATATATATACACACACACATATGTGTGTATATATATATAAACGTATACACACACACACACAATAGAATATTATTCAGCCATAAAAAGAAGGAAAGTCTGGGGCCAGCCCCATGGCCTAGTGGTTAAGTTTGGCATGCTCTGCTTCAGTGGTCTGGGTTTGGTTCCGGTCACAGACCTACACCACTTGTTGGTAGCCATGCTGTGGCAGTGACCCACATACAAAATAGAGGAAGATTGGCACAGATGTTACCTCAGGGCGAATCTTCCTCAAGCAAAAAGAGGAAGATTGGCAACAGATGCTAGCTCAGGGTGCATCTTCCTCAGGAAAAAAAAGGAGGAAAGCCTGCCATTTGTGATAACATGGACAAACCTTGAGGGCATTATGCTAAGTCAAATAAGTCAGACAGAAGAAGAAAAATACCATATAGTTTCACTGATTTGTGGAATCTAAAATCAGAACAAAACAAAAAGAAGAGCTCATGGATACAGAGAACAGACTGGTGGTTGCCAGAAGCAGGGGGTGGTGGATGGGGGAAATGAGTGAAGGTAGTCAAAAGGTACAAACTTCCAGTTGTTAAATAAATAAGTTTGGGGGATGTAATATACAGCATGGTGACTCTAGTTAATAATACTGTATTGTTTGTTTGAAAGTTGCTAAGAGAGTAAATCCTAAAAGTTCTCATCACAAGAAAAAAAATGTAACTATGTGAGGTGATGGATATTAACTTATTGTGGTGATCATTTTGCAATATATACATATATCAAATCATTATGTTGTACACCTTAAACTTATACAATGTTATATGTCAATCATATCTCAATAAAGGGGGGGTGAAAAAAAGTAGAAGCCGAAAGTACATGAATACTACTTGTACAAATACTACATTGGAAGAGAAGAAATACAGGCTGCTCTTGTCCAAGTTTCAGCAGCTGAGAAGAGAAGAGAGACTTGAAGCAAATTGGAAGTGAATGTTCCAGGCCCTGAAGCAGGAGTAAAATGTTTATTTCACGTGGTGCCAAAGTCTCCACCAATCAAAAAAAATGAATTTCAGTCTTTTAAATGACTTTGGGTATCAAAAACAGGTCTTGTCAAAGAATCTGAGATGGACAAAGGCAGACAGTACCTAACACAGAACCTTGCACAGAGCATGTTGGTGAATTGGAATTGGAAGCTCAAGAAACTAATGACTTCTACCCACCTCAGAGATTAAAATTTCTATTCAATGCCCTTTGGACAAAGACCTCGTACCATGAGACACCCCTCCATTTAAACCTTGTGGACTTCCAAGTCACAGGGAAGGGCCATCTTAACTTCAAGCTCCTTTTCTCTAGGGGTGTTTGGTCTTCTCTTTAGACACTGCTGACAGAGAGCCCTGCATTTGCAGCCCAGCAAGATCCCAGGACACCCTCTGTTCTACAAAGCTGAAATAGAAAGCAATTTGCAACTGAATGGCTCTGCTTTGATGATTTGGGATCCCCCTTAACATTGCCTGTGATGGGCTTCTTTCTGTCAGCAGCTACAATATCACTTTCTCTAATTAACTCTGATGCTTCCTTTGAGCTTTTTTTTCTGAGAAGGAAAATCATGTTTAATTCAGAAGGGCTATCATTACCTTGATGAATGGAAAGCAGCTCTAAGCCACAGACTTGGAGAGAAGCAATAAAATCAAAATGATTGCATTCCCCTCGCATGGCCATACTTGAGTCCTCCTGACAGGTAGTTCCCTAGGTCAGGGAGAGGGCTTGGGGTAGGAGGCATGAGGTGGGAAAGGAAAGGTTAATGAAGGCAGAAGTTTCTAGACCAAGGTTTGGCCTGAGCTGTGGGGCCTACCTAATAAAATAATTGGTTTTCTTCTATAGTATCCTGCCTCTGGACCAAAGCAGTGACCCAGAGCTGAGTTCAAATCTAGCTCTAGCCATATATCCACACAAAAACTTTTAATCTCACTCATCCCCCCAACAATGGATTGTTTTGAGAATATATTGATAAATGGCCTAGTTTGCATGAGGCACTTGGCACCTTATAGAAGCATAATTAATACTGCCTCACTGTTCTCTGATTGAGTGCCTCTTCCCAAACAAGACCTGTTGGACTTCTTAGCATACACATGACATGCTAACTCATTCAAGTGTTACACTCAACTCAAATCAAACACATACCTTACTTATGAATATTCCCAATTTTGACCATGCATGGAGGAGTCAGGAGCATGGTCAGATTACAAAGAATCATCTGTGCTTGGCTTAAAAAGCTGGATGGAAAGAACAATTTCTTGCCCCACAACTCCTTGACTAGTCTCTTTGGCAAGAATTGTAGTCTACTGGAATAATCTGAGTGTGCTGACTGCCCGGTGGAAACTGGTCAAGCTTCCACTGGAGTTGCCACAGATGACCCAGGGAGTGTTTAACCATCACACTATTGAATTAGAAATTTTTTCACCTTGGTGTGTTACAGTTCAAGGTCTTTGTTCAAAATCAAATTTTGTTCTTTCACTCACCTGGCCAAAAATATCATAGAAGTTTTGACAATACCAGAGGTATGAGTAGATTTTCTAGATCAGATCCTTGCCAGCATTCCCTTGAGCCTGGGCCAGGCCTGAATCCAGGCCAGCGTGAAGGGTTTGGCAGATGCGTCCAGAGGCTCGGAGTGTATTCATCTCCCTTGGGGAAATGGTACCTTTGCTCTGCAGAATGAATATGTCATCAGAAATGTACGATGATATGGAAATTTAAAAATAAACCTTTTCTCTTTAATATCCCTTCCTCCATTACCTAGTTTTCCATTTGAAACCAAAACTGCTACTTCCTGTAATTACCCCCATCTATCACCCAACCTCTGCATCTCTCTATTCTTCAAGTTAGAAATTACTCATTACTCCCCTTCACCAGAAGACAGGGCCACATAGCAGATCCCCAGACTCACCTGGCCCCAAAACCCCTGGTTTAGGGAAAGTATGGGCCAAACATGACCACTTTGCTGCTGGCCTCACTTTAACCCTGATTCTGCAGCTCCAAAATCCTAGGTTCAGATATGATCTTACCAGCTCAGAACAAAATTAGATCATCCCCTCTCTACTTCTATATCCTTTATTCCATTTTGCTGCTTGGGATCAGATCAGTTCTTAAGAAGCCCCTCCACATTTTTAACCTGTGAGGAGCTGTGATCAGCCTCCAGTTATTTCCCAGGAAGGCTGAGAAAGTACATTCTGTACTTGAACAATCACCTGTTGTCAACGTTTAACACTATAAAAATGTTTAATTTTTTAATTCGATTAACATTCAACTTCATTTAGCATATTGTGTGGGAGATACTCAACTAGGCACTATTTTTCCCTGTACATTTTTTTTAAACACTTCAAGATAAGTAATATCCTTGTGACACAAATAAGAAAATCAAGACTCAGTTCTAGTCATCTTTCTGCTGTATCCCTCTCCGGCTTATTCTACAGTTGTGTAAGCATGTGCCTAGGTTTCTCAAAAGAGCACTTCACAAAGAGGCACATCACTGTTTCACTGGAGAATTCCAAGGGTTCCACAGAGGGCCTGGAGGCTATTTCCCTCACTTCCCAGTTCCCTTGCAGCCGTGTGATAATTCTTGTTGGTAGCCAGTGGGGTTTGGTCCAACTCAGATATTCCTCCCATACTTTTATTATATGACTTCTCCATTTTTGAGTTATTAATTTTGCATCATCTTTAACTTGGCTGGAATGAGTCTTCAAGAATTTTTTCTGAAATTATATGAATGTAGAAGTTTTTAAAAATCTTTCTCATCTGAAAATGTTTCTGCTATGTTCCCTCTTGACAGAGGACTTGATTTGGTTTGAAATTCTTGGGTAAAAAACTTTCTTCCTTCAATCCTTATGGAAATTGCTCCATAGTTTTCTGTCTTTTATTGATATAGAAGAGAATCATGGCAGTCTGAGCCTTGTTTCGTAGGAACCTATTGTTATTTTTTGGCCAGATACTAACAGGATTTTTTTCCTTTAAAATGTCCCTATAGATATTTTCTTCCATACAGTATCTATTTAGGAGTGGTTTTCTTTTACTGACTTCTTTCAAGAACTTGATTCTTTTCAATGTAATTTTTGCTGTTTTCTTCTTTAATTCAGGAAACTTTTTTTCTATTATGCCTTTGATTATCACTTCTATTACTTTTGCCTCTTTAGGGAATTAATTGTCTGACTTATTACTCTTCATTTTCTGACCTCCCTATGTAGGGTTGTTGTACACCAACAGACAGGGTATGCAGATAGCCTTTGACCTGTTTTCTGCTCACTAAGTAAATCCGTCTCCCTGAAATACAATTTAGAGGCCAGGTTGATGGATATGGCCTCAGTTCAGTTCCTCAGTTCTCATTTGCCAAGAGCCACTCATCCATTAAAGATTTGCTTTATTACGTAGATTTATTCTATTTTTCAGGTAATGTAAGTAACAAAATGCAGGACTCTTCACCTTCCAGGATGCAATGTGTTACTGTGGACATCTCCATCACCACTTTATACATAATTGTCTTCTAGAATTTGCTTTCACTGTGTGGCTAAGGAACAGAGGTCATATCTATCTTGGACGGGTTTTGTTTGGCCTTCCCAGGTTTTGTTTGGCTTTAAAACTAAACTGATAATATTATTAAGATACTACCCAAGTGATCTTCAATCCTTATCAAAATCTCAAAGATGTTATTTTGCAGAAATAGAAAAATCCATCCTAAAATTCATATGGCATCTCAAGGGACCCTAAATAGCCAAAACAATCTTGAAAAAGAATTAAACTGGAGTTCCCATACTATCTGACTTCAAAACTTACTACAAAGCTACAGTAATCAAAACATCATGTTATTGGCATGCAGACAGACATATAAACCAATGAAATAGAATAAAGAGCCTAGAAATAAAGGAAGAAACCTTCATGACATTGGATTTGGCAATGATTTCTTAGACATGACACCAAAAACACAAGCAGCAAAAGAAAAAAATAGATTAATTGGACTTCATTAAAATTAAAAACTATTGTACCTCAGAGAACACTATCAACAGTTTGAAAAGGCAACCCATGGAATGGGAGAATATATTTGCAAATTCTACATCTGATACGGGATTGATATCTAGAATATATAAAGAACTCTTACAACTTAACAACTGAAAACAAGCAACTTAATTTAAAAATAGGCAAAGGACTTGAGCAGCCATTTCTCCAAAGAAGATATACAGATAATGAATAAGCACATGAAAAGATGCTGAACATACTAATCATTAGGGAAATACAAATAAATTTTCATGCCCATTAGGATTTCTCTTATTAAAGAAAAAAAAACAGAAAATAACAAATGTTAGTGAGGATCTGGGTAAATTGAACCCTTGTGCATTGCTGGTGGAAATGTAAAATGGTGCAGCTGCTGTGGAAAACAATATGGCAGTTCCTCAAAAGATTAAACATAAAATTACCATATGATCCAGAAATTCTCTTCTGGATATATGCCCAAAAGAATTAAAGTAGGAACTCAAACAAATATTTGCCCACCCGTGTTCATGGCAGCAATTTTCACAATAGCCGTAAGCTATTAGGTTGCAACTCAAGTGTCCATCAATGGATGAGTGGATATACAAAATGTGGTATATACATACAATGAAATATTTTTCAGCCTTAAAAAAGAAGGAAATTCTGACATATGCTACAACATGGATGAACTCTGAGGGCATGAGGCTAGTAAAATAAGCCAGTCACAAAAAGATAAATACTGTATTATTCAACTAATATGAGGTATCCAGGGAAGTCAAACCCATAGAAACAGAAAGTAGAACGGTAGCTGCCAGGGGCTGAGGGTAAGAGGGAATGGGAAGTCGTTATTTAATGGGTATAGAGTTTCAGTCTTGCAAGATAAAAAGGTTCTGGAGATTGGTTGTACAACAGTGTGAATATACTTAACACTACTGAACTATACGTTTAAAAATGATTAATATGGTAAATTTTACGTTGTGTGTATTTTATCACAACAAAAAATTTAAAATAACTTTAAAAAGGAATAAACCTCTGGCACATTCTATATATGAATGATTGAAGATATTATACTAAGTGAAGTAAGCCAAACACAAAAGGACAAATATTGTGTGATCTTATGTATATGAGGTTCCTAGAGCAGTCCAATTCACAGAGATAGAAGATAGAATAGTGGTGCCAGAGGCTGGAGGGGAGGGGGAAATGGAGAGTTTTTGTTTAGTGGTACAGTCGAGGAAGATGAAAAAGTTTTGAAGATGAATGGTGGTGATGGTTGAACAATGTGAATGTAATTAATGTCACTAAACTGTACACTTGAAAATAGTTAAAATGGCGAGTTTTATATTGTATATATTTTAACACAGTAAAAATAAGACAAAAACAACAAAAAGGGAAATTGAATGTATTGGCAACATTTAATAATTAAAAAATTAACATTTAAGAAGTTAAGAAGTGTCTTAAGAAGAGACTCTCTGATAATAGTGCACCCATATTCAAAGACAGTAACAACTGGAAACGAGGAGCAGTTGCCAGAGTTGGACAAGAATCATGACTTCTTTAGCATCTTCAGCTCCCTATAGTTCCCACCTCCCCAAGCCTCCATACTTCACTCAACATATTGCCTGCCTGGACCCTGGAGCCATCTGGGTTTATGGCCTCTGATATAGAAAGATGTGAAGAGGACACAATAATTTTTGACTCTTAGACCACATGGAATCAGCCTCCTTGCAGGAAATTGACAGTGACTGCTAAGATGTTTTCAAGTTTTGTCAAACCCAGCATAAGAGTGAGGAGGCAGACAGTGGAGGCAATATAAAGAGTCGTCTTATCTTTTATCAAGCAGTCACATTCTGGGGACAAACTCGGGTAGGAGTTTGTCAAAATAGTTTTCTTTGTTTTGTGGTTAGTGGAAATTTCCATCAGATTCTGACTTGCTGTTAGAAGTTGTTGCCTTTGTGTGTATGTGTCTGTGAGTTTGTGTATCTGCAACTGATATTTGAAAGAATTTTTTCTTGCAAGTTTCAGTCTGTTATTACTGTCTACTGAGGACATCTAGATCCTATTTTTGTCACTCAAATATTTTCTAAACCTCATAGTTTTATGTCATAGGTAATATTTATTACCTTTGTTCAGTTTTGTGATAATGTCTTGAACAGAACAGGAGACAGAGAAAAACCCTGGGCCAGTTTCTCAGAAGCTTCCCTCCATACTGATGTATATTATTTAATGAATAGCCTTTGAATATCACTGGGTCACCAGTTATAATGCAACCAACCACAGTCTGAGCTTGTTCTTATTTCTCCAAATTGTACATAAAGACCATGTCAAAAGGTCCCATTTGTCCACTATATTTCTTTGATTTACCAGTGTAGCGTGCCTATCAAAGACAGAGTTTTAAAAAAAAAAGTAACAACTCACAACACTCTCTTCATACCCATGCCATGGTGAGTAAGTCTATGAATGGGAAAAAGTTGTGTGTGGCTGTAGCCTATGAAGTTTAGGGGAAAATGTATAGAATTTAGACTTGAGAATTTAGATTTAGGAGAAAGCCAGACAGAAGTTCAAGCCAGGGAATGTTATCCTTTTAGTTTGTTTTTAGAGGTTAGAAATATGTCTTGGTAGTAACAAAGAAAATATTTTAACATCCTTTTCAACATTGTTTTCAAATGTTAAAAAAAAATCAGCAATTTTGGATCTACAAGTAACTATGAATAATGCTTTTAGCCGAAGCATTAGAGCTGCCTCCAGGTGGGTGCGGGATTGATTAAAATGATAACATCCCGTGGACCTCACTAAGACTTGGTCTTATTGGACACCACCATCTATTCAAGAAAACCAGGCCAGAGTCCTGCCATGACCAGCCTCTTTGCCACTCACTCTCTTCTGCTGCCATGCGGCCCCCATTGGCTCTGAAGAACTGGCAACCATGCAAGCAGCCAGCAAGAAAACAAAGCCTCTGCTCCCCATCCTGGTAGAGAAACACAGAGAAAGGAAGTGGAGCCCGGGGAGTGTTTCAGCTGAGGAAGCAGCTGGCATCTTATTCCTCAAGTGTCAAGACCCACCTCATTGGTGTTATCCTCAGAACAGGGAAGGTGAAAGTACCTCCTCAGATTAGGACCTTGTGTCAAATGGTAAATTGGAGACGTAACTGGAGAGCAGAGTCACAGTCCAACATAGAAGCGTCAATGGCAGAGAACCTCCTGGACCATGGTCGGGTTGACTGGTAGCTACAATGGACCAAATGGGTCCATCTAGAGTGGGGCAGTAGAGAACTCAGTGGTCCCCTCAAGGCGGAAATGGCAAAAATGAGCATGGGACTCACATACACATGAGTGGATGTGTTCAGACCAGACAGAGTGTGGGATTAGGTCTGAGACCACGCTATTGGCTATTTAGAGAGACTGCATCAGCCACATCTGGCAGAAACAGATGGCATGCCCAAATCAGAATAATCCAAAGAGCACTTAATAAAGGGACTATTGACAAGGGTGTGAGCAGGATGTAGCAACCCAGAGACAGAAAGGACACCACACAGAGGGCCCTTTGTCAGAGCTGAGACCTGTAGACAGGACAAAGGACAAGGCCTAGTTGGCAGCCCTGCAGGGAGGGAACTGGGGAATATGTGCCCCTCCCTCGCTCCTGCCAGTGCTCCATGTCAGCTCCAACCAGAGGACAAGGGGTCCAGTGGTGGGGTCCATACAGCCTCCTTGGTCAATAGCAAGGTGGACTAGGGCGAAGATAGGATTGTGGAGAGCAAAGATAAGATAGCACAGAGAGGGAGAACTTTCTTTTCCAGTGAATACAAAGAGAAACAAAAGAAGGGAGCTAGTATTGACAGAATATTCCTAGATGCTGAATACCACGAGGTTTGTTTTACATAACTCGTAGCAATTTCATTCCTATTTTGTGCCAGACACTCTTTTAGATACTTTGCTCATTTTATTTCTTTTAATCTTCACAAATATGATATAAATTTTACTATTGGCTTGTTACAAATGAGGAAATTGGAACTCAGAGATGCGAGGAAAAAGTAGGGAAAACTGGATTTAAACCTGAATCTCGGACTCCAGGTTTTGTCTGCTGAGTCATGTGGCAGGCCACCGCTGGAAAAGAACGTGAACAATCAATGTCAAAAGCGACCATCAGCAGGGGTGTCTGTGTGGCCTCTTTAATCAAATGGAGACCACGAACTTTCTGTCCAGAGGCAGGGAGGCAACCTGGCTTTAGTAAGCTGGTTCTCATTAGCAGTTCTGGCTGGAAAGGGTGACCAATAGGAGTTTAAAGATGGATAAATTGTTGGTGAGCTGGGAGACTGGTGCTGGTGTTCTTGGATGCACTTAATTACAGAAGAGACCTTGCTAAGCTACTTTCTAGGCTTAAAAGAGATTTTATGTCACCTTCATCTTTAGGAGATTGAACATGCTGCCATATGTCATGAGATTCCTGTCCCATCTTGGTCTACTTTTTACTAAATTCTCCCTGAACAATGAGCATGGAGGTGATTGAAAGCTGAACTCCACTCAAAGCCTTGTTAATTCAACATATATTTATTGAACACACTCCATGTGCTAGACACTGTTGTAGATCCTGGAGATACAGTGGTTTAAAGACAGACATTCGAGTTTAGCTACTAAACAGTCAAAAACTATTCAATGGCAATAAATAGTATGACATGCTAGACAGTGACTGGAAGGCAAGGTGGCTACTCGACACGGGCGACAAGGAAAGACCTCTGTGTCGGAGTGACGTTTACGCCAAGATCTGAAAGATGATCAGAGCTAGCCATGCATAGTACCACCAGCAGAGCATCCTAGCCCAGTGTGGCTAGAAAGCAGCAAGCCGGAAGGAAAATAGTGTGAGACGAGGAAGGATAAGTAGGAGACTTTCTGGTTCTGTTAATGGAAATCCTTGAAGGATTTTAAGTGGGGGAGTGACATGATATAATTTATATTTTTAAAAGATCACTTATACTGCAGTGTGAGGAGTGAGTTACAGGGGATGAAAAACTGAAGGTGGAGAGCCATTGAAATGCTACCTCTGTGGTCTCCGTGTGAAAGGCAATTTGTATCACAGTTGTGGTCATGCATGTTGGGTAAAGGTGAGGGGTCCGAGTGTATTTTGGAGGTTAAACGTCAAGAATTTTGATGCATTGGATGTGGGGAGGGGGATGATATAAAGGAAGAAAGCAAGAACAATGTCTGGGTTTCTTGCTTGAACAACTGTGCAAATGGTGGTGATATTAACTGGAAAGAAGAAGACTGATGGGAAACAAGTTTGGAACTGCAAGAATTCCATTTTGCAAGTATTGAGTTTGCAGATGGGTAAACGGTTGGCGAGCTGGGAGACTGGTTCTGGTGTTCTTGGATGCACTTAATTACAGAACGGACCTTGCTAAGCCACTTTCTAGGTGTAAAAGAGATTTTATTAATGATAAAGGAATGATAAGGAAACAGAAAAACCGAGTGAATATGGCTTAGAAGCCAAAATAAGAAAATGTCTCAGGGACTTAAAATAAACAGGAAGAAGAAATTTGGCTCAAACGTCAGATAAGATGGGAAAAGATAACAATCTATTGGATTTAACTAAATGTGGGTTGTTGAAAGCCTTGACTACAGATGTTTGATGGATTCATTTTCTAGATGAGGACGAGAACATGACACTGACTCATTCTAGCTGCCTCAAGAATTGGGATAACACAGTTTTGCCTTAGCTTGGAGTAGCTGTTTTTCTGTTTTTTTAATACCTAAAAACACAGTTGAGTCATTCATTTCAAATATTTTATTACCACATATTTGATACATTTAAATAATTTATTATATGTAAGATATAAAATATAACAATTAAATACCCATGAACTCACCACCTGATTTGATAGAGAACTTTCCCCACGTTATTGAAGCTTTCTGTGTGAAAATCTGCAATTCTATCCTTCTCTCTTCCACCAAAAGGTAACCACATTCCCTAATTTTTTAGTTATCACTCCTTTGCTTTTCTAAACAGCTTTTATATATAAATGCATTTATCCTAATATTTTGTTTGCTCTTATTTATTGTGTTTTTCTTTTAATTTACAAATGTTGTATTATTCAAAATGAGTTCTTCTGAACCGTTTTTTTCTGGGGATTCATCTATGTAATACATTTATTTCTCACTGTCATATTATTACAGTATTGCACTATTTCTTTGTATGATCATGACATTATTTTTCCATTTTCCTCTCAACTGACATTTGTTTACAGTTTTCTGATATTCCAGATAATACAGCTATGTAGCATGCTTGTTCATGGCTTTTTTTGCACCTGCATCAGAGTGTCCCTGAGTTATAGAGAATGGCTAGGGCACAGAGAAAGGCTCATCTTCAGCTTCACTAGGTAATGCCAAATTGTTTTCCAAAATGGTTTAACCAAATCAACCTTCCCTTCAACGGTTTATAAGAATTAGCATTGCTCCACACTCTTACCAATTCTTTGTATCATTTGCAATTAAGTGTTGCCATTCAGGGACATATAAATTATCTTGTATAGTATTTGATATGTATTTCCTTGATACTAATGAGTTTGGGTATATTTTCATATGTTTCTTGCCATTTGCATTTCCTCTCCTGTACTATTTGTGTCTCTGATTATTTTACTCTGTGGACTTCTTTGTCTAATTCTTATTGAATTTGGGGAGTTCTTTGTATATTCTGAACACCAATAGATCGTTATATCAATGGAAAATAATTTCTCCCAGTTCATAACTTGTCTTTTCTCCCTCTTTATTTATGTTCTGGTGAGCAGGTCTCAATTTTATTATAGTCAAATTAATCAAGTTTATAGTTCGTGCTTTTTGTGTCTTAATTAAGAAATCCTACTCTACCTCAAAGTCATTGAAACATTTTCTTATATTTCTTACTAGAAATTTTAAAGGTATTTCTTTTCTGATTAAAGTATTTAATCTGCCTAGAATTTATTTTTGTGAACTGTATAAGATATGAATCTAATTTCATTTTCCATATATATAATCAACTATCCAAACATAATTGTCTAAATAGTTATCTTTTATAAAAGTCTGCAGTGCTGGCTCCATCATGGGTCAAGTGTTTCTATTTCTGGACTCTAAGTCCTGTTCTATTGTTTTAGCTGTCTATCCCTTAACTGATAACACTTAAAGATTTATAACAAGTCATGGTATCCAACAGAGCATTTTCCATCAACTTTTCTCCCTCTTGAAGTGTGTTTTGGTTCTACTTGACATTTTTCTCTTAATAAGTTTGATAATCAGCTTCTTGGATTCCAAGAAAAAAAATCTGTCAGAGTTATTATTCAAATCAAAAAAAAATCTATGGGTCCTTTGGGGGAGAATTGATATTTCAAAATTATTGAGTCTCCCTTTCCATGAACCCAGTATATCTCTCCATCAGTTTAAATTTTCTTTAATAAAATTTTATAATTTTCTCAATAGATGTCTTGTATATTCTTTGTTAATGTATATTTTGATCAATTGCATTTTTGGTTGCTCTTGTTAAATTCATCTTTTTAAATAATGACATTTTCTATTCTTTGTTGCTGGCATACAGAAAAACAATTTATTTTGGGGGTATAGAATTTATGTGCAGCGTGAAAATTTGCTGCACATAAATGTGGAGCAAATTTTCAAATCATTCTTATTATTTATAAATATTTGTCTACAGAATCTTTAGGGTTAGCTGTATTTGCATTCATATCATATGCAAATAATGACAGTTTTCTTCAATTTTTATAAATTTTTCTTCTTTTCTTATCTTACTGCACTGGCTAGGACCTCTGGAACAAGACTAAACTACTTATATGGCTTCTGATTTTAAAGAGAATTGCAAAAGACTCCCACCACTGAATACATCATATGACTGAGCTGTTGATAGATATCCTTTATTAGATTTAGGAAGTTCTTTTAATTACTAGTTTTCTAGGAGTTTTTATTACTGAATGCAAGTAAACATTGTGGATAGACTTTCTGTATCTATTGATATGCTCTTCCTTTTAGTTCTTTAACATGGTGAAATACAGTAATAATGGTCCAATGTCAAATCATCCATGCGTTCCTTGGATAATTCACATCAGACTTTATATATTATCTTTTTAAATACTATAGGTTCATTTGACAAAATTTTTAAGATTTTTGCGTCTTTGTTCATGAGTAAGATAGGCTTATAATTTTCTTTCTTGTACTGTCCTCATATGGTTTTGTTATTCTTATAAGGTAAGATTATATTATACAGTAGAATTTGTATACTATTAGAATCTCCTGTTATTTGAGTGTTGGCTAGAATTCAAATGTAAAACTATCTTGGTATTTCGTTGTTGTCATTTTTGTTTTCATTTTTTGAGTGGGGAGACTTT
Organism: Tapirus indicus; assembly: GCA_031878705.1. NCBI lineage: Eukaryota > Metazoa > Chordata > Mammalia > Perissodactyla > Tapiridae > Tapirus > Tapirus indicus. Next base: position 83,873,629 of record CM062921.1, read on the forward strand.
TGTAGCCACCAGCTTAATTTGGGGGTTTTTTTGGTTTTTCACTTTTTGGTTCAATTTTGATAAATTATATTTCCTGGTAATTTTGTATTGATTTTGAAATTTATAGACAAGTACCATTTATGTATCACCTTATTAATTTTTAATCTCTGTTGTATATTTAGGCATGCTTTTTTTTTATTCTTAACATTGATTTTTTTTCCTTTCTGTCTTTATTCAGTCTTTCTGAATATTTTCAAGTGATCTTTTCAAAGAACCAACTTTGCACTATATTTTCTTTTTGTCTTTAGTCTGTTATTCACTTTCAAATGTCGTATGTTGGATTCTTAATTTACAGATTTTCAAATTTTCTTCTTTTCTAAAACGAGATTGAATTACCACTTTTCTGCATCCTACAAACTTCAATACAGTCAGGCGTTGCTGAACAAGGGGGATACAGCCTATGAAATGCGTTGTTAGGTGATTGCGTCCTTGTGCGTACATCACAGAGTGTACTTACACAAACATAGATGGTATAGCCTACACACCTTGGCTATATGGTACCAATCTTATGGGACCACAGCATATATACTGTTCACCATTGACCAAAACATCGTTATGTGGCATATGACTATATTTAGTGGTTTTATTATTTTTCTGTTCTAAGCATTATCTAGAATTCATTAAGATTTCATTTCTGACCTATGTATTATTTAGAAGTGTGTATTTTAAATTTCTGAACATATGGGGCTTTTTTAGTAAAAAATGTTTTTGTTGTTGAAACCTGATATAATTGCATTGTTGATGGAAAATACGATCTGTATACTAATCATTCCTTTACATTTGTTGAGACTTGATTAATATCCTAGTATGTGGACAACTTTGGTAATTATTGCATGTGTGTTTGAAAAAAATGTGTGTTTTCCAATTACTGAGTGCACAATTTTACATTTCTCCATTAGATCAAGCTTGTTAACTGAATTATTTGAATCTTCAGCATTTTTATTATCTTTGCCGATTTTTTGTCTGTTTGACCTTGTACCACCAGGTTATACAACTCTAGGAGAATCATTTACACAGAGCAGCGTTCTCAAACTGGCCGTGTGTCAGAATCACCCAAGAAGTTTTTAAAACTGCAGATACCTGTTGCCTTCCCCCATTCTGATTCAATATCTCTGAGGTAAGGCCTAGGAAATGTTGTTGAAAAGTCCTCACACGATTATGATGAGCAATCAAGATCAAGTAGCACTGTTTTCTTGGTTGTTGGATTTCACTTGATTATATTCCTACTGATATCTTGCAAAATAAATTCATCTATACATTAAGAGCCAGCCCTTTCTTGAATCTGTACAACGGGCAAGAGATCACTAAAAACTTCAAGACAGGTATAGATGACTGGGATTCAGGATTCTATGCGATTTCCTGAGAAGACTAGAAAAAGGAAATTTAGTCCAGGAATGGCCACTGTAGACAATACCCAGTCCTGGTCCTCAGGAGATTAGCAGAAGATTCTCTCCACTTCTGAGGCCTTATTGCTCTTGTTAGATATTTATAGAGAAGCACAGGACACTAGTTTGCCAAGGATATCAGAAAGCGTTTCTTCAACAAACCCCTTCCGAAAGGGAACTGAGCATAAGTGATCTAGTGTGGTGCAAGGACCAGAAGCATTGAAATCACTTGAGAGCTTGTTAGAAATGCAGAATCTCTGCCCCCCACCCCCAACTTTGAACCAAAATCTACTTTTAACAAGATCTCCAGATAATTTGTATGTGTATTCAAGTTTGAGACACACTTTAGAAATGCAGGCAGATTCTGCATCTCTAACAAGCTCAAAAATGATGCCAGTAAAGCTGGTACTAGGCACACTTTGAATAGCAAGAGTTTATATCACAGGAAATGTAAACAGAGGGAGGAAACCCTTAAAACCATTTGGGAATTCTCCTATCCTACTACCAGCACCAAGGATGCTTTGTGGGCTTAGGATGTTTAGGAAACTCAAAGAACACATCCCCTCCAAAATTGAACATAATATGGAATGGCACAGAACACTGTCTTTGTCAACCCATAGAGGCATTCAATTACCCAAGGGAAGAACACTGGAAACAATTAGAACCTCTCACCTCCTTTGTTGTTTCCTCTATGCAAGACAGTCTGCCCTTGTCTGGATGACTCAAATTCATCAATTCCTCTCTGCAAATTTTCATGGGCAACCGCAGCCTCCTGCCCTTTTCTGCCTTTCATTTCTGTCATTCAGTTGTCTATTATCTTAAGCAGCCACAACTGGGGAAGAAAATCACGAAAAATATATTTTCCTAATGAAATGAGCAACATATTTTCAGTTAGTTTTTTTTTAAGATTTAGCAACTCACACCCAGGCAACACTCACAGAAAACACGTCTACCTGGTTATCTCAGGTCTGTCCATTTGGGCTGCATTTCTGAAAGTCAAGCTAATAGGGAGGGCAGGGAGAGCAGAACTCAGACTTTCCTCAGGGTGAGGGCAGAGTAGAAGTGGTTCATTGGTCACAGTCACTAGTAGTCTTTTGCCAAAACTCCCCAGTCACTCTTGGTAGAAGTGAAGCTCATCCGTCACAAATTCTTCAGGAAGGGCTCTGAGCACAGTATTCCTTGAGTTTTTGAATATTTAAAATTGTTTTTATAGCTCTTATACTTGGAGAATAGTTTGGACATAAATCCTTGGCTATCACTTATGTTTCCTTGTGTTTCTTGAAAATGATGTCCCTCTTTGTTCTTGCTTTGTACGTGGCTGGAAAGAAGTTTGATTCCACTCTGATGCTCTTTCCTTTGTCAACTATATGATCTTTTTTGCTTTGAGGCCCAGAGGATTTTTTTTCTTTATCTTCAAAGTCTAAAATCTTCACCAGGATATGTCCCAGAGTTGATCATTATTGATCAATTTTCCAAATGTACAGGGTAACAATTTGATATATAGATAGAGATCTTTTTTATTTACAGATTTTTCTGGATTACAGTTTTAGTATTAGCTTCATTCCAATAATGAAATTTCTTCTTCAGAGATTCTAATAATAGATATTTTAGATATTCTTTGCTTATCTTTTTTTCTGATTCTTGTAATCTGTTTCTTAATTGTATTTACTTCTTTCTTCTATTTTATTATTTCAGTCCACTATCCTTTGGGCACTTATAATTTGCTCTTCATTTCTTAGATTATTTGTCCATTTTCTTCAAATTCTTCCCTGAATTTGATCAATTGTCATTTCATCTTTTTTCTTTTAAAATATTTTTATTCATCTCTCTTATGAATTTTTAATTTTGAATCAAAGTTTTAAAGTTTGAATCGAGGTGTTCTTTAATATCTGCAAATGTTTGTTTAATAGTATTTCATTTCTGTTAGAGTGTTGTGTTACTATTTTCTTGTTTAATTTTTATTTTAGGGAAATGTTTTAACTAGCTTAATATTGATTTTTACTTTCTATTTTTCATTTAGAGTTGTTTTGCATGAATACCACTTTCATTTTAAAATGTCTTCTATTTTTCTAGATCAACAATTGACCTCCTTCTATGGAGGGAGGTTAAAACTTTCGTATAATCTACTGGGTTTCTTAGTTCAAGAGCATCCTTCTCTCCAAGTACAGAGAGTACAATTTCTTCAGGGATAGAATCATAAACAAAGAAGTTTAGAGTGTCTTCCAGTTCATCAATCCTCTTTTGTTTGTGTAGGATTGTTTACTTTCTCTACTTGCTTCCTTCTTCATCTTTACCACCAAGCCATCCAGAGATGCCAGTCCCTTTCAAGCTATCTGCAGAAACAGAGCCTTCCCAGGACAGCTGTTCTTGCTTTTGCACATTTTCAAGTCTATGCCAATTCTTCGGTAACCAGTACTCCAAATTATGGACCTATGCAATGAGCAAGAGACTCAGACCTCTTTCTGTATTTTCTCACTTATGGTAAAACTGTCCTTCTGGAAATAATTTTATTAGGGCCCACCACTAGTGGGACTCACTGCACTCCATTCTTTCCTGTTCAGCCTCTCCCTGACTGTCCACACTGACCTGCACTCCAGAGCAAGCTCTACTAGGGGTATTTATTTCCCTATTTACATTTACATTTAATTCTCTCTCTGAATTGTTCTTTTAAATAATTCATGGGTCAAAGAAGAAATCAAAATGGGAAATTAGTATTTTGAACTGAATGATGATTAAAACACAACATATTAAAAATTGTGAAATGCAACTAAGTTAGTGTTGAAGGGGAAGTTTACATCACTAAACACTGATATTTAAAAAAGAAGAAATTTCTCAATTTAATGACCACAGCTTCTATCTTAACACACTAAATAAGAGGAATAAACTAAAAGCATAGTAAGTCAAAGAAAGAAAATAATAAAAATTAGATTGAAATCAATGAAACAGATAACAGAACAGTAGAGAAACATCCATGAAACTGCAGAAGAGTATATTAAGAATTCTAAAACAATGAAAAGGAAAAAATAAAAAATATTCAAAATGGACCAAATATTTCAATGGATATATCACCAAAAAAGATACGTGGGTGGAAAATAAGTGCATACACATTAGTCAATAATCATTAGATCAACGTCATTAGGGAAATGCAAATTAAATCCATAATAAGATTTCACTACATACCTATTAGAAACTCAAAAATTAAGAAACTGACCATAACAACTGTTGTCAAGGATGTGGAGCAACTGGAACTCTCTTACTGCTGGTAAGAATGTAAAATGGTACACTTCGTAAAACAGATTGGTAGTAGTTTCATAAAAAGTTAAACATCTACCATATGACCCAGCCATTTCACTCCTAAGTATTTACTCAAGAGAAATTAAAGCATATGCCCATACAAAGACTTGCATATTAATGCTAATAATCGCTTTGTCTGTAGTAACCCAAAACATGAAACAATATTCATCAACAGAATAAAGAAATTGCTATATGTCCATATGAGGGACTACTACTCAAAAATAAAAATGGGAAAAAAACTACTAATACATACAACATGGATGAATCTCAGAATAATAATGGTGAGTGAAAGAAGACAGACAAAAAATAGTGCATTCTATATGATTCCACTTACATTCAATTCCAGAAAATACAAACTAATTAACACTAACAGAAAGCAGATCAGTGGTTGCCTGAGGATGGGGGGTTGGAGAGCTGGAGGGTGAAATTACAAATAGGCTCTACGTAACTTTTAGGGGTGATGGATATGTTCATTATCTTGATTGTAAAATGGTTTCTTTACTGTTTCATGGGTATATACATTTATGCAACTTATCAAATTGTACACTCTATATATGTGCCATTTATTATAAATCAAGTTACCTCAGTAAAGCTATTGAAAAGTTTGTAAATGTAATACCACTGACACTGACGTTGTAAATATAAATAAAAGGGGGACTTAAGTGGGAACATAACTCTATGTGTTGGGACAAGTGAATTTGTACCTACCATGATTTAGCACAAGCACCTAAAAGATAAAATGACTAGAAAATAGAATGATGAATATCTGAAATGTGGATTGACTGAACCAAGCACTTTATTAACTCCTACTTGTTGGTGTGTTATTCCATCTCTGGAAATAGGTTTCGGATTTGTGGGTAGGGAACACACATACATACATCCATACACCTATATAAATTCCTAACATTTTGGCAAAGGATACCAACCTTAACAGAAGCATGGCAGTGGCCCCAGACAAAATAAGCACAGCCTATCATCACCAGCTCTTTTCTTGTTCTTGGGGTCTAAGTGTCCAGTGACACTTGCAAGTCAGATTGAGCCTAGCCAGAGGTACAAGAAAGCCAATTCTTGCTTTTGCCCTTCTTTTTGGTTAGGGGGAGGTGGAGGCTTATGTTACCACTCTGAACAAATATACATACACTGAGAAACTTTTCACTTCTTTGAAGGAATATTTATAAATACTTTTACAAATATATTTGCACTCTTCCTGTTCCTGAACCAAAATAAGCAAGGCTTGCAGTTCCAAGGCCACATTCTCATCAGTGGTTAGAAAGAGGAATTGGCACCAGCCATTCTCTCTCCTCTCCTGCCTCCAGCCCCTAGGGACCCAGAAAAACCATGTTGCTGCTGTGAGAAAACTTCAGCCAAGAGTGTCAGAAAGTCACCAATACTGGGGCCGCCCGGTGGCGCAGCGGTTTAGTCCGCGCTTGGCAGCCTGGGGTTCGTGGGTTCGGATCCCGGGCGCCCGCCGACGCACCGCTTGTCAGCCATGCTGTGGCGGCGTCCCACATAAAGTAGAGGAAGATGGGCACGGATGTTAGCCCAGGGCCGGTCTTCCTCAGCAAAAAGAGGAGGATTAGCAACGGATGTTAGCTCAGGGTCGGTCTTCCTCACACACACAAAAAAAAGAAAGTCACCAATACTTTTGGTTCATTTTCAAAAGGGCAGTGTCTTCTATGGCAAAAGAACAATAATCATGCTTGGAGTCTCAAAATTAATTTAGTCACTTAAGTCATGTAAGAGACCAAAAGAACAGTGGCATTTTTCAAATCTATACTCCATATAAGGAAAAAAAAAGGTACAAGCTACACTATCTATCAGGCTCTTGTGATTAACACAGAATTAATGACAAACATTGTGCTTGCAGAGAATCAGAACAGGCTTTTGGTCAATTTCCCACAACAAATAACACCACATGTGATAGTAGATGTGCCTCTGCAATTAGGTGAAACTGCTGACTTGCAAAGGATGAATTGGTTCTTGGCATATAGTGTAGTATTTATAAAGGAGAAATGCTTGACAAATATTTGTGCTCTTTTAAAAGAGATAGTTCCTTGAGTAAATGATTATTCTAGGAGACACAATATGGGTAGAAAAAGTGTCTTGGAATTAGTATTGTGAAATTTAAAAATACAAGTCTTCCTTTCCTTAAAAAACTTAGGAAATAAAACTTCCTCTCTTTGATCAAGAAAAATATGAAATAAAAAATAGTGAGTTTTCTTTTTAAGCAGAGAATCAGCTTCTACAGCAAGGAAATTATAAAGACTCTAAAGTACTTTGTTTGTTCAGGCCCCGTGTTATAAATTGCTTTTCTTTGCTGATAAGAAAAGCTAAGAATTCAGAATATTCATGATCCAGGAAGCTAAACAAAAACCTGCCTGTGAACTAATCAGGTTGAGACAAATATGTAAGACTGAAATGTGGTTCTGTTCAATCATAAGTGACAAATTCCCTAAGTTGTGTTTTCCTGTCATTCACTATAAAGAGATAAGTATTTTCTTGTCAATTTTACTAATTGAGACTATTACAACTACAATGCAATCTTTATCCTCCAGTCTTGAGAGAATTGCTAGGAATTACAGAAACATTTTCACAGGAAAAGCAGAATGTGGGTTCAGGAGGGCCTGTTCCTTTTTTATCTCCCCTTTCATTTATATTGCAAAGCCGTCACCAATGTATTTTTCTGTCTGTCTTTACTCCAAAAAGGTATAAAAGAGCTAGAGCAGGTGCTGGTTTAGAGGATAGCTATCAGAATCAGTCATCTTCCTTTTGCAAATAAGTTAAAAAATAATTAAAGTCACTCCTGGCAGCATCAAAACCTAAATATACTAAAATGCTTTGTTTTGAATCCCCACTGGAGTGCCCCCTAGGTGTGTTGGATTATGCAAGAGTTTGCACTTAAACACCAATTCTCATTTTGCTGTATTCTTAGAGACAATTTGGGGTAAATTTTATTTCCTGATTTTGTTTCGTTACAGAAGAAAATATGGATTTGATCATTTCAACCCCTGAGTGCATGCCCTTTTAGTGTTCTACATGGACAAATGGGCAAGATACAGGATTCTGTTTTCCGAGGAGAAAGATGCACACACAAGTCTTCAAAATGAAAGATATGATAAAAGCAGTTTCTTCATGGCCCTGATAATGCCAGCAGGGACGGTTGCTGTGACTTCGGGTGGCTGATTCAACTGGCATGGCTCGGAGATAGAGTCCGTTATCTTAAATACCCTGAACGCAGTGCGTCAGGGCTGAAACAGCTGATGTTTAACGTGGAGAATGATAGACCCAGGATTTCCTAAGAAAACCAAAGTGTGGTGCAACCTGCTTGATCACCAAGAGTCTGACTCTCCCCAAAATGTTTTAGTATCTCTTTTTCTTAGAGGAGGAAAAAACCAATAAGGTAATTTTTTAAATTACACTTAAATTCTATGGTAGAATATGACAAAATACATTCCAGAGCTGAGTAAAACTGACAAGTGGTTAAGAATCCATTGACCACTCCTTTTCAAATTAAAACTCTGAATCTCCCAGGATTTGAAAGTGATATGCTTATTGAGAAGGCATGAAATCGCTGGATTCATTCATTCAACAAACTTATCAAGTGCCACCATTTGCCAGACCCTTTTCAATGTACTTGTGACCCAACAGTTAACAAAACAAATTAAACAAACCCTACCAACATTCCCCTTACATTCTAGTGTGGGGGGGGGGGAGGGGAGTATTGAGGGAAGAGAAACAGCAAACCTAGTAAATAAGTGAAAACATAGTACATTGGAAGGTGATGATTTCTATGATTAAAAAAAAAAAAGTCAAGCAAGTTTACTATGGATCAGGAATGCCTGCCAAAGGAAGGTGTTGGGGAGGGTGGGTACAGGTTGCAGTTTTTAAAAGGCTGATGTAAGTAGGCCATTTTGATCAGGTGACAACTGAGTAAAGACCAGAAGGAGGTGAGGAAGGTAAGTATGTAGACAACTAGAGGAAAGTAGAGGAAGCAGCCACCTCAGAGACAGTAGGAGGCTGTCCGGGTGCTGGAGGGGCCAGAGGGCTAGAGGGGAGCCACTGAGCATAAGGTCCTCAGGGGATGAGGTCTGAGAAATCACTGAGGTTGGATTATGTAGATCCTCATAAGGACACTGACTTTCACTGTGAATGAAATGCAGTATTTGCAGGGTTTTTAAAGACTGGTATTATCTGGTTTACATATTACAAGAATCATTTTGGCCAACATGTTGAAAATTGATTGTGCAGGAGGGGCAGGGCAAGAAGCAGTTAGAAAAATTTTGGCATAATCCAGAATGTTGATGAGATGTTGATGGCTCGCACCAGGGTGGCATCAGGGGAGGTAGTGAGAAGTGTTGAACCCCGGATATATTCTGAAGGTGGAGCCAATGGCATTTTCCAACAAAATGGATGTCATATGTGTGCAAGAGAGAGAGAGAGAGGAGCCATGATGGCTTAAGTCTTCTTTCCCTAAGCAACTGGAAGACTTGCCATCATCTTGCAGTTGATTGCAAAAGTATCAGCCTTGATAATCTAAGACAGGCATTTCAGGTCTCTGATTTAAGGACATTGTTGTAACTGTCATTTGCGTAGAGCAGAAGAAACTGTCTTTATTCCATCCCTAACAAAACTCAAAGGAGAAAATCAGGGTTATGAAAATTGTTTGTCAGAGGATGGCTGAATTCTGATTTAGTGAAAGGTATATAATCCCTGAGTTCTAGCAAAGGCAAAGAGGAGACTGGGCCATGGTAAAGAAAAATATCACTTGGGTTACTCCCAACTAATAGGATCATATAAAAATGAAATGGAGAATAAAAGTACTGTGATGTTGATGGATTATGATGAGAATTGAGTTAAAGTAAATAAGTGCTTTAAATCATCCAATTCTCTAAATAACATTGGAAACCAGGGAACCAGATGTAGTCAAGCTTATCTGCACCCGAGCTGAAAAATGTTGGCAAGATTACTAACTGCAATTTCGTGATGACATGATGGCGCCCCAAAAGCAATTCTGAAGAGAGTTTGTCTCCTTGCAGCGATAACAGGCTCAGACATAATCCAGGTTCCTTCAAAGGGTCAATTCAGAGGCCACAGCCAAGATCAGCTTTGTAATTGTTGTAATTTCACCTTCTGCTGGCAGAAGGCATTGAGTCAGATGAGGCACTGCCCGGAGAGAAGCAATTTTCTTATTACACCGATTGTCATTAATAGAGTTTATAGGGGAGATGACCAAGCCTTTGTTCTTTCCAAAGTTCTAATTTTGTGCTACCATATCAAGTGGTAAATCACAAAATTTAAGAGAATCTAAGCTATTATCATGTTGCCACAACTTCCCAATCCCGTAAATATCAACTGAAACACCCACTCAGGACAACATCTCCCTTCTTTTCATGCAAGAATATTTAGAGGAGTCCATTGGTGAGCCCATTGCCTGGGCGACTCTTGCTGTTTGTTTGAGGGAGAGATGTTTAGGCTCTTGCCGACATTGTGCAGAAGTAAGACAAATGTTCTAGTCCTCACGTGTCCTTGTGGTTAGGCTGGGAAGCTGTAGCACAACTCTTGATGCTGTGGGGATGGGGTCTTCCCTGCCCATCCAGGAAGGAGATATTTGCTCAGCTCCTAAAGGCCACATGGCAGACTTTGCACTTGCAGAATCTTGTGTGTAATTAGATTGACTCTCTTATAATATAGGTGATAAAACTGATAGCCAGATAGAGTGAGGGACTTTCCCAAGATTACAGTCAATTAGTGGTAGAGCCTGTGTTAAGTCTTACATGCAAGCCGTTGTGCCACACTTCCTACTTCGGTATATCTGATGTGGGTAATCATTCTGCCAACCACCCATCTGTGGTGTTGGATATTAGAGGAGAGGGCTGTGGGGAAGAGACATCTGACTTGGGCTTGCTGTTTCCTGTTTGCATTGTGCTAATTACCACAATTACTGTAAGTATACCAAGAAGGGGTTTCTTAGCATAATCTTTATCCAGAGCCACATATTATATGCATTTTGGGGATATGTATAATTACTGCTCTCCCAATTCAATCAGTGAGGCCAAGCAATATCTGTGCCTTTCCATATCAATATTGTTAGCTTCTTTGCCACAAGCAGAGATGTGATAATTACCAGAAGCAATCAGATCAAGAGCATAAAATGCAATTTTCAAATATTGCTGAAAATCAAATGCAGTAAAGTTTGCTACATTCTTATGAACCAAACTTAACTGGAGAACTAACAAGACTGGTTTCTGTTGACCTACTTATGACTCAACATTTAAAAGAAAAGTAAAAAGAATAGGATGCCCTGAACTAAGAAGTCAAGGAGGCTCCAGTCTTTAATTCTTGATGTGGGGAATTGGATTTTCACTTGTCATTTGGCTGCCTAATGGGTTAGGCAAAGAGAGTTGATTAAACGTGTACTTTCAGCTCTTTGTATATGCATGGCATTGTTTATGACCACCAGGGCCTCATTCCCAGCCCAATTTGAAAAAACTGTTCCTATCTTATTATTATTCATACTTATGATTAAGAGGTGTAAGTGTTTCTTCTGCCAATTGCAACTCAAAAATAGCATGTTTGGGTAAGATTAAGTAAATACATAAACACATACATTCAATTGAAAACAAACTGTAATAGCCAATCTTGGAACAACTCTTCTTCTGACTGTGGTTTCTGTACTGACTATTGATTTGTATTCTCAGAGGGAGTTAGATCCCAGCACTTGTCCTCAGAAGGCAAGCCAGTCTAAGCAAAAACTGGGATTCCTTATTCCTCAGCATCTGACATTTGAAGTGATGTCTAATGAAGGTTTCTTTTCTGAGCTGCCCCATTAAAAGAAAAGTACCTATCAGTCAGTCATTTTGGGTTCAAAATACCAAAAAGCTCTGGGGACCCAGTTTGAGAAAGGTGAATATGAATGGGAGGACCCCGTAGGACTGTGATGTAAATAAGAGCTGTAGGACTGAGGCTCCCCTCCAACAGCCTCCAGTGACCCATCATAAGTGACTCACCTAATTGTGTTTCTACTCCACACTGGAGGGCCTCACTTTTTTCTTTTAATGTAGAGGGAGAGAAAAAAAAACTGCCCTGTCAAAGCCACACTAGGGAATTCTTTTAAAATAAACAGCTAAACTTTACTGCAGGCTTTTCTTGCCATGGACATATTTTAAATGTATATAATGTTGGATGGCTGCTGGAAAAATGACAAGCGTCTGTTTTCATTAGACTCCCCAAGTGCATGGATCTAATTGACATCCTTTCTGAGGCAGGGAGGAACTTCTAGCTTCAGGGTTTCCATAGCAACAGGTCCCCACTGCTAGAGCGACAGTGCTCACAGTCATCCTTCACAGGAACCCACATTTTAGACACCTGGTTAAGTTATCCAGGAATTTCCACATGCCAAAGTTTAACAAATCCAATTTTCCAAGCAGGTAAGATTTGCTGCTTTGGGGGCTAAGCTTCCACTTCAGATCTCCAAGAATTCTTTGTCCAATTTATATGTGTTTTTTTTTTTTCCTTCCAGTCTGGCTGTGTAGCATACTTATTGTATATTTTAAAGCTTTATGTCTTAAATTATCCTGGTTATCTCTCTTTCATCTCCTTCCAAAGGAGTAACATTGCACCCTCCTCCTCTTGTGGGAGGTAACACTTGCCACACTTAGTCATCTAGACTAAGATATGCCATCATGAGAAGATAAGCCATGTCAACAGACTCCAGGTTCACAAATCCCCAGGTAAGGTGGGGGCATGACAGAGGAAGGATGGCCACTTAGGTGCTTGCCTCAGGCCTGGGTTGATGGGGGCTGTGGTCCAGCCCATCCTCCACTTACCAGGCCAGTCTGAGGTGCTGCATCGCCCCAAAATGGTGCCCTTTTCTAACTCAAAGACTGAGTATGCAGACCTGACATTGTGTAACACACTTGGCACACATTATTTTATTTAGTCCTCGGAGCCTGATGACAGAGGTCTTATTAATCCTAAATTATGTTGACCAAAACCAAGGTTAAGTACCATGCTCAGGGCCACATAGACTGTAAATGGCAAAGTCAGGACTGCAGAGTAAGTCCAACTCCCAGCCTGTGCTCTCCCCACTGCACTGGAGGAAAATATTCAGAATGTGGATGCCCTGAACTCCTCAGAGGCCTGCTGGACACAGAAAGGGAGGGCTCTGCCCTTCAAACCCTCCAATTAGAGGAATTCCTCACAAACTGCTACCTGCAAAGAGCCCATTGGCATTTAAAAATCAATTGTCCCTTAAATGTGTATGTCGCCACCTTCTGGGCTGCATCACACACAGGATCCTCATGTTTCTCCAAGATGAAATGACAGCCCCCCGGTAGTTATTTGTACATAATGCTCCTTGTTCAAACAAGATGGTTTGGATCCATGCTAATAGATTCTTATCAGTTAATTGAATCAGTCACTGCTCATTTACCTGGGCACCTCTGACGGGATCTGCAAACAGCCCTTCACAATCAAGATCCCCCAGAAATTAGATGACTGGGTGAATGGCTCCCTTCAAACTATAACCCGCCCACAATGGGAAGGAATGTTCAGGTCTCATATTTCTATATGAGGGAAAAAAAGAAAAGTATTTGTTAAGTGTAGGACAAGTGTGGGTTTAGGACTTAATAATTTTCATTTCTCTTTATTGAAATATTGTCACAAAGGTTTGTCATCACCATTTTTTTAATAAAGGAGGACTTTAACCCATAAGAAAAGCATATAATATGAAGTCAGTGACTGAGTGAACTGGGGAGACTCACCAGTAACTGACTGGTCCCCAGAAATGAGGACGTCTAATGTTATGGCCAAGCAAGGGCTGCTGATCACCATGAGTGACAACTCGGCACCTCCCCTTATAATTCACATGTAACAGACAGTGGTGAGGTTAAAGGACAAAGGGCTGTAGACACAGAGGTCAGTGTCCAATGCTTTGAAATATGACAGCTCAAATACAGCAGAGGAAAAGTTAAAAAAAGAGGAAGAAGAAGAAAAGACGCCAGCCAGAAGATTATTTCCCTTTCTCCCTGGGAAAATGGGCTTTCTCCAGGCATTCTTCCAAGAATCCTTATTTTTTCCCCTCCTAACTCAATCAGCTGGTCAAGAACATACTCCAGAACATGCTGTCTCTAGCTGGCAATTCCAGCCATCCAAATGCAAGCAAACAGGAGGAGGCAAGGAAGGAGAAACTACTTGCAGGCTTAAAGCAGGAAAGCAGAGAGAATTCCCTCATTTATTCATTCATTCAACAAATATTTATTTGGTTCTTACTATGTGCCAGACACCGGGGAAAGGGTAATAAACAAAATATCCCCATGGAACATACACACTGGTAGGAGAAGATAAAGTAAACAGAAATATTTCTCTCAGAGGGTCATAAGAAGCAGTGGAAAATAAAGTAATGACGAAAGGGTTTTTATTTTATGTAGGGAGGCCACAAAGGCCTGCTCGATGAGGTGGCATTTGACCAGAGACTTGAAGTGAGGAAGCAAGCCATCAAGACGTGCAAAGAGAAGAGGAATATGGCAGAACAAAGCACCCATGCAAAGGCCCTGAGGTACTATCAGGCTTGGCACTGTTCAAGCCACGCAAGAGGGCTGAGGAGCTTGAGGGAAGTGACTTAAGTGTTGCAGATTGGGATCCCTAATCTGAGAACGAGATGATTCTGCAGGAAGTGTATTTAGGGAGTATGCTCAAGATCAACACATATGAAAGGCAAGGGGAGGAAGCAGAATTTAAAAGGAGAAGTTGGACCATGATGTGGTCTCAACAGAGGACTCAGGCAGCCCCAATGGAGCTCCCAAGCTGGACTGGCCCTTCAGAGTTGCCAGACTCTATGTCTATTTATTTATCCATCATTTATAGGCTGCCCCAGGAAGAAGGCACAGCCTTGGGAGAAGCTTTCTCCATATGTGGGCCATTTCCACAGGGGCCTGGAGGTGCTGGAAACAATTCTTTCAGTCCTGCAGAGGGATCCAGGTGACATATCAAAGCATCCACTACACCAAGGGGGAGAATGTCGAAGAATAAGGACAGAAATACAACAGGAGCCAGATTATTACAAAGCCATGGATAGAATTTGGGTTTACCATGGGTTGTCACTGGAGGATTTGAGGAGACATATTTTAAGAGGATCATTCTAACTGTTGATTTTAGAATAGACTGTAGGGTTGGGGGACCTGGTGGAATGTTAAGAATACAGTCATGCAACAGGGATATGTTCTGAGAAATGTGTCCTTAGGCGATTTCGTCATTGTGTGAACATCATAGAGTGTACTTATACAAACCTAGATGGTATAGCCTACTATACACCTAGGCTATATGATACTAATCTTATGGGACCACCGTGGTATATGTGGTCTATCCTTGACCAAAATGTTGTTATGCGGCTCATGACTGTAAATACATCATGGGTACAGAGCTTAAAGGAAACAAAAAATTGCAAAAGTGAAATAAAATAAATTTTCCACAAGGGCAGCAATGTCACCAGAGAACTTCCAGGTGGTGTTGGTGAGCCACTGCCAGTGGCATAAGAAGATGGAAGAGGAAGCGGAGAGCAGATCTAGAGGACATAAGAACAAGGCTCGGCCATTCACGTCTGGAAAAACATCGAAAATTCTTTCTGCAGATTTAATCAGACATTCAAACAAAGTTTTTAGTGTGTTTGGGGCAAGAAAATAAAGGTCAGAATCTCCTTGAAGGTTCTCAGGAGGGCTTAGAAGGTAGGCCATGGTGGTGCTCAGGAAAGGTGAAATTCATCAGAGAGCTGATAAAAAGAGAACGGGGCTTCCTTCTGATTTAGGGCAGTGGTTCTTAGAGATGGGGAGTATCACAATCATCCAAAGAGCTAATAGCAGCCCAGGTGCATTAACACAGGCTAGGTCCTGGGCCTCTGTGTGGTTCCCAAGTTTCCCAGTTGATGCTGATACCCACAAAAGTGAGAGAACCAGTCATCTGGGAGATTGCTTTACAGTGTGCCAGTATTTGGTCGGCCTCCCCTCCCTGGGAAAAAACAATCAAAGGATGTCATTCTCTTTGGGTTCCCATTCAAAATCAGCATCTATTAATGTCCAGATGTTACGTGCAACATTTCTGTCCTCTGTGGGAAGGTATCAGATTCAATAACTATTTGAAAGACCCAGACCCTCCGAACTAATGAGTCTCCTTGGTGACAGGAGTAGGAGAGAGCAGAGCTGCTGAGTTTTGCAGCTGAGTCTCTGTTGGCATAACCCAGGGACCCAGGGACCCAGGGATTCCACTCAGGGAGGGGGACTAGGCAAAATATGGTCTTACTCTTTTTAACACCTTCTTGGAGAAAAAAATTAAAATAAAAATAAGATGGGCTACAGATGTCCTCCAATCATGAAAGTACTGTTGGGGCATGAAGTGAAAGTTTCTCCTTATTCTTTGACAGAAAAACAAAACTCAAGCAATCATGATTTCTAAGCAGAGGGGCTTGGAGCAGACCCTCCAGGCTGTCCTCCCATGTTACGATTATAGGAACAGACTTCAGAGACCCTCGCAAGAAAAGACGGTGCCCACACACGAATCCTCTCTGTTCCCTTGAAAAGGTGACACTCTTGCCCAGCAGTACCATGGGTCTCAAGCCACATAAAGGGAATTTCCTGAAGGGTTACCAGTAAGAGGAATGCCAGTTTTTTAGTCAATGGGGTTGGGGGCATGGGGGCACAAAAATTTATGACAGATCTAATTTCATTTTCAGAAAACTCGAAGGGGAAAGATGTGATCCTGTGTCTACACTGCCTCAGTCAAGCCCTCATTGATAAGTAAAGCTTGCAGAGAGGCCAGCTTCCACCTAAAACCTCAGAAATATGTCAACCAGTTCTCCATTCAACTGAAAGAAGAGGCATCTCCAGGAGACTAAGGGCTCCATTAAAGTACTGTTGCTTTGGAGACTATTTGATAAGCAGGTGAAGAAACTGTCCTATAGAGAACAAAATCAAGATGAACACAAGCAGAGGGCAAGGGTTTTTACTAATAAACATACTATACTATATATTAGCAAATATACTATACTAATTTTTACACAAAATCATCATATAAAAATTGAACAATTTAAGTCACAGTTTAAATTAATAAAGAATGGGAAAAGAGGAGAGGTTATGGAAATAAGCTAAAAGCAAGAACTTCTCTTATTCCATAAAGAGTTTAAAATGATTGCATTTCACCACACCTGGATGATTACATAAGAATGCTCCTTTTTGTCTTCAAATAATCCCTTTAATTGTGAAAAACAAGAATATTTAAGTCCAGCCTTTACTAAGAAAACATGGCCCACACAACAAAAAGGTGAGATAAAAGAAAAATGATAAGACGTATGATGCTTTATGGGTTACACCATATAAAGAAAGGGAGCTGCATAGGAAGGGGAAGGGTGCGCTCCTAAAAAACGGCATCTGAACAAACAGGAAACCCAGAGAAAGAGCCCCAGACAGCAGCAGCGAGTGCGGGAGTGCAGCACTGAATTATCTACAGCGCGTAAGGGCTCCAGCGAGAACCTCTGCTGAGACCCTGTGCCTACAGACAATGCTCCCACCACCCCAGATACTCAGAGATCCCTGAGAACGCCCAAGGAATTTTGCTGTGAACACACATGGGACGGTTTAAGCAAAACCTTTTATATGTATTATCTACGCAGTTTTCACCACACATCTCTGAAGAAGGTCATGTATTGGTTAGCATAGGAATCAGGTGCCTAATCTAGCCCATCTTATAGTAAACCTACACTTCTAACTTTCATGCTGTACTGCATGATATAGATGAGGAAAGGAATGCAGCACACAATCACTGTAAAGTTAGAAGATAATTAAAATAATTTTAAAAATTGCAAAACTTATGGTATCCTGGCACAGCAGACCTCATTTGTAAAATTAGAGCATTAGATGATTCTGTTACAATATAAAAGCAAAAATAATGGGGCTAAGCATTACACTTAAAAATCTTAGGAAAATAACACAGAATAATAAACAAAAGTAAACATAAACAAATAGAAAAATTGCAAAATTAATCAATTTAATCTTGGTTCTCTAAGAATACTAATAAAAGAGAAAAATTCATGCTGGAACCAATCAAGACAAAGAGAAAAGGCATAAATCAACAAAATTTGAAAGGAGGACAGAGTTGTAGCTAGCTATATACAAGAGATTGTTTTAAATTATAAGTGAACACCCTGCACACTAGGAAAATTGTGCCTTTGAAAAAACCCAATGAAAAGGATAATTTCCCATAAGACCACAAAATACAAAAATTGTCACAATAAGTAGAAATCTAAACATGCTAAAAAATGATAGATAAATTGGAAAATGTTTTAGAGAATTACTCAGAGAAAGGCCTATTTTCCTCTATTTTGCACACTGACTCCTCATTTCTGTGTCTGGAACTCCTCCAAGGGGCAAGCAAATGTGGTGGAGATTCTCAGTGGAGGGAATACTAGGCTGGCTACACAACTGAAAGGTTATGGAGGGAAATGAGATCACAAATTTTCTCCAGTCAATAAATATACTCTTAATAACCTAGATAGAGAATAAGAGCTAAACAGACACCAACCAGCAGCACTGGAAAGCTCAGGAACCTGAGGGGTCAACAAGCTTATAATTAAAGGCTCACTTGGAAACTTCTGCAAGGGTTTCTTCTTGGCTCAGAGCCGGGGTTGGCCCCATAGCAGATGATGAGGCTGGACCAGAGGAGCGAGTGAGTCACAAAAGGACCTATTCTCTTCCAATCTGGTAGAAAGAGGTCATAGTAGTTAATGTGGCTCGGTGTTCCCAAAAAGCAAGACAAGGGATCACAACAGGGTCGAATGTGCTGTACTGCTCAACCCCAAAATCCTAAAGTCTCTTTGGAATTTTATTAAATATAGGAACCTGACTGCCAGAAAAGGGACAACAGGAGCTGGTGAGATGACTCTGCCTGGGCTTTTCTACAATGAGCCCCGACAGTCACCAGGCTGTGGAGGTGGATGCTGGAGAGGCTGCTGGGCTCTGCTCCACCCCACAGTCTGCACAGAAGGCCACCTGAGCAGGAGGAGAAGGAGCCATGGGCAGCAGGCAGTAATTTTTCTCAGTTGTAATGAATTTTAGAGAAATAAAGACCAGTGCCTAAACCAGATTCCCAGTCGATGTTCTGCGTTGTAGACAGTAGGGTTTTCTTTTTCAGAAATTTTAGAAAATTGCATACTCTGGAAAGGCAGGGCCAAAAGGCCTTAGCCTGAGCTTTCAGAAATATCACCCAGAATCACTATGATTTGGGTTAGGAAGCTACTGCTGCATGAACCCACAACCACATTGCCTCTGACGCTCCTCCTAACACAAAGGGGGTTCCCCATATCCTGCCTGGTTCCCAGACGGCTCACATCTATCTGGTAGAATCTAAGTCACATGTCTGCACCCTGGCAGCAAGGGAGGCTTGGAAATGTAGGGGTCGGTGGTGGTGGTTTTAAGATTGTTTGCTGGAAAAGCAGGATTTACAAAATAGGTAATTGTCGAAGTGTGAAGGGAGCATAAAAAATTTAGAGCATCCGTGAACAATCCAAGTCAATTACTGAGGCTGTGGGCAAGTTGTCTGAGTCTCCTCTCCTGTAAGAAGGAGCATGTGCTAATAACTTCTTTTAAGGGATGTGAGAATGAAACTGAAAAATGTATGCACGTCACAGAGACTGACACATAATTCTCCATAAGTGTCAGTTCACAAAAGACACTTGCCCTAACGTATATGTGTGGCTCTTCCTGAGTGTGTTCCCATCACAAAGACACAGAATTTGAAAATGTCATTTTGAATTCTGTCCTGGTGTAGGACAAAAAAATTACCCAAAATATTCACACGGAGTCTGTCTATCCAACCAATGACCCAAGAAAACACCCAGAGTGTAGTTAGAAGCCACATCTCTTCTCCTTTAAAGAACACGAACACGGTATGCTGAGAAAGATGCTCCACTCTCAGCTAATGTCTGGTCAGGCCACCGCACAGACACCGTGCCAACAAGGACAAAGACCAAAGCAGTCCCAGAAGCTGAGCATGTTGATATGCCAAGCTCTGTGAAGTGCGTCTTCCTTATAGCATTAGTACATTGACGTGGCACACTAATCTTATGGGATGGGCATTATCGGTTCCCTCTTTTACAGATAAAAAGCTAAGCTGAGAACATTCAAGGATTACAAATAAGTAGGCATTAGAGTTTGAATCAAAACTGTCCCCAAAGTTTTGCTCTTTCTCCTACACCAAAGCGTTCTGGTCCTGGGCTCCTTGCCAGCTCCATGGCTTTCAGTGATTTGGCTGTACCCACATTTCCCTTGTCCACATTCCACCCATGGCTTGACAGGGCCTGTGTGCCAGGTGATTCCTTCAGCTCCCACTTCTTCAAAACTCCACTATCACTGTTCTCCCTAGCACTGACTCTTTCTGTTTTCTAAACTTGGCATCTGAGCGTGACACAGTGAGCCAGTCCCTTCCTCATCATTGATCTCTGTGATCTTTTCTGAGTTCTGTCCAGGCTCTGCTGACCACTTTTGGCCTGAACCCAGGGAAGCCCACAGCTGGTAGCTGACAATAAAAAATGGATAGATCAACCACAAAAGGGGCAAAGTTCACTTCTGGTCTCTTGAATTCAGGGTATCCTGTGTAAAACAGTTGAGGACACCCAGCAGAACGTGTCAGTGCATTTCAAAGTTCAATCACTCCCCTACCAGGCAAATGTTCAGTGCTCATTCTCCTTGTGATTTCCAGCTTATTAGGGCTGGTGTGATAGCAGACTGTGCTTCAGATCATTAGCAACTTCCTCCTTAAACGGAATCCGTTAGCTAAATATAACCAGGAGCCTTCAGTAGTTTGCACTAATTGTGTTGAGTTGCTTTGTTAAGGTAAATAGCAGACAAAACTGTCAGCGTATACATATGAAAGCTGTAATTTTCCTTTTTGCCCCAGACAGTAAGCACTTTGGGCATTAATGGGCTTATTCAGCTGTCAGATAAATGGAATGATTGATCATGGGGTCCTGCTCCAATGAGAAGCCACAGCTGGGCAACATTCAATTACACCCTCCCCTCCTGCTGAAAGATGAGGATCTGGGATTCCTCAGTGCATAAATTTCAAGTTGGGAATCCAGTCACCTGTTTCCCTTGGGATGAGGCTATGTAGTGGAAGACTGGTCTGATTGTCACAGCTCTACCACGTGTCCAATCCAGAGCCATAGAAGGCGAAAGGGACATATGTCCTGGTCCCTCAGATATTCTGCGAAGAGAAGCAGTTGAAGAGTTGCCTGAGCCAGCTTTCTCTACAGAGAGGTTCAGCAATCGCCTGCCAGACCAGTGGCTCTCTAACCTCTTTTGAGCTATGGAATCATAAACGGAAGAGCAAAATGTACAGAGACAAATTGCATAAGTTGAGGTGTAGGCAGCCTATAGTTTTCCTCCACTTTGTCGCTAAGTGGATCCACAGGATGACCAGTTTAAAAACACTGCATTTTTTCCAATAGTTTGGGTGAAAGGAGAAGAGTAGGTTTCAAGCTTTCCCAAATTTACACAATGGTCAAAAAAGAGTGTCACTGTGCAGCCTACCAAATATCAAATTGGCCATTTTATTTCCTTCACACAACACAAACACAATGCTTTAGAAAGCAATGTAATTAGCTGTTTTATGTTCAATCACAATGCAATCAGCTTAATTTTGTTTTACTGAATTGCATTGTACCCGTGTAGATCACTTAGATTTTTGGTCTGTCCCTGGAGCGTAACAGAACCCTGTGGGAATAAGAACAGTCCATGTCTTCTTCAGAGACTCTTGTCTATCCAACTCAGAAAAATGTCTCTTGCCTTCTGGGACCTCCATCTTTCTGGAGGACTCAGGATATACCTCCCCAACTGCCTCAGTTTGGACCACAATTACTAAATAACTCCTTCATTCCAAAGCTGTGAGAGATGGAGGGGATACTGAGGCACTGACAGGCTTTGAACAGTGATTTTTCCACGGACAGAAGATATGTGAGAAAGACCTGTGCATATTTCAACTGGAGGTCGACATCGTATCTAATTCTAAAACAGGGATTGCTGGGTCTTCCCAAACACTTCATTCTTTTTAGATAACACAAAAAAATTATTGTTGTTTTTACTAGGTGTAATAATGATTTGTCATCATGTAAGAAAACGTTTGAATTTTTTAGGGATGTACACCAAAGAAAATAAGAGTGAAGTGATATGGGGTCTGGAGTTTAAAACATTACAGCAAAAGAAGAGAGAGAGAGACATAAAGCAAATGTGGCAAAATCGTCATAATTGTTGAACTTTGGTGATGGAATGTAAGGGCTCATTTTTTTTTTAATTTTTAAATTTGTTTTTTAATTTAAAATTTAAAAATCTTCCTTCAGCTACTGCATGTACATATATATATATCTCAATAATCTATATTATTATTCTATAATATACCTCAATTAATCTAAAGGAGATTAATCTCTCCTTTAGAAGTGAAATGATTTGCAATGCATGTGGCCAAAATACCCCTGTGAAATGCTTGTGAAAATCTGAACATGCTGAAAACTCAGATGTTTTTGAGGTGAATTTCATCTCAGGCAACCAAAGTGTGGGGAAGAGACCAATGTGCTAACATGACATTTCCCCAAAGCTCCTCGGCTCAACACCAGGCTCGTGACAAGCTCCGAGCAAGAAATGGTTCCACTGTCACGTACACTTACGAAACCGATGCACATGGGCTCCTGCTCAGCAAGTCACCATATACATTAGCACTTTAAAGCCTCTGCTGAATCCTACAGGCAGAAAAGGAACAACACCGTGTTGTGATCTTACCTTGTTTCTTTGAGAGATTGAGAGAGGAGGGAGAGGTCCAGGCATGGGAAAGGGAAAGGAATGTACATACATCATCCCTACATATGCCAGACATTGTGCTAAGTGACTTTCCTGACGTCTACAGCATGTCCTCATCTTATGCATTCTCACAGGACCCTGCACTTCTCTGACTGCAACGCGCATAATGCTTTACTGTGACTTCTTTTTCAGTAATTGATCTGTCCTGCCATATTGTGAACTGCCCACGGGTAAGGTCTCTATCTTGTGTTCATCATTGATAACTACCACTGGTATTCTTTTCACTTAACATAATTCTCACCAAATAATAAATGCTCCGTAAATATTTGCTGGGTAAACAGATGTGCTATCCCCTTTAATCTTTAGGACAGTCGTAAGAGATATCACTCTCCCAATTTTATAGATTAGGGCTGGAGACACATGGAAATAAAATATCTTTTTTCAACTTTTACAACTAGGAAATGCCATATCCGGCATTCAAAATCAGTTTTGTTGGCTCCTAAAGTTCTTGCATACCTTCACTAATGAAGATTATAAAACAAAATGGCAGCTATTCTAAAGAATAGAGTAAGGAAAAGGAAGGTTAGCAACTTTACAGTGGAAAAACTTGCAGATGCTATCTTAACCAAGATGTTATCATAACATCGCCAATAACAACCAAGATATTACATGATATCCTCTGATATGATGTGATGAGACGGGCACATCACCTCTGTGGTATTCTTCCCCAAAACCCACACTTCACTCTAATCATTAGAAAACATTAGACAAACCTAAATTGATAGATATTCTACAAAATACCTAACTAATACTTTTCAAAAGTGTCAAGGTTGTTAAAGCAAAAGACTGAGAAACTGGCACAGATTGGAGCAAACTAAAGAGAAATGACAACTAAATGCAATGTGGTATCCTGGATTGGATCATGGAACAGAAAAAGAACATACATGAAAAATGGGGGAAATCTGCATAAAATCTGAAGTTTAGTTAACAGTATAGTACCAATGTTCGTTTCTTAGTTTTAATAATTGTACTTTGTAAGATTTTAACATTAAGGAAAGCTGAGTGAAGCGTGTTGTATTAGTTGCCTATTGCTATTATAACAAATGACCCAGACTTATGACTTAAACAATATAAACTTATTTTCTGACAGTTCTGGAGATCAGAAGTCTGATTGAGCTGAAATCAAGATTTTGGCAGGGCTGCATTCCTTCTGAAGCTCCAGGAGAGAATCTACTTCTTTGACTTTCTTTATTGTGATAAATTATATCTAAGATAAAATTTATCATTTTAACCATTTTTAGTTGTACAATTCAGTGGTATTTAGTTTTTTCACGTTGTTGCGCAACCATGACCATCATCCATCTCCAGAACTTTTTCATCTTCCCAAACTGAAACTCTGTGCCCATTAAACAATATGTTTGCTTGCCTTTTCCAGCTTCTAGAAGCTACCCACATTCCTTGTTTCATGGCCCATTGCTATCTTCAAAGCCAGCAGCATAATATCATCAAATCTCTATTTGGCTTTCCAAACTCCCTCTTTTCCTCATAAGAACCCCTGTGCTTACACTGGACCCACCAGGATAATCCAGAATAATCTCCCCATCTCAAGATCTTTAATTTAATCACAGCTGCAAAGTCCATTTTGCCATGTAAGAAAACATTCAACATCAACTTTGGAAAAAGAAATGCAACTGTTTTAAACTCCTCTCAAAATCAAAATCTCCCAGATTGAGTTGAAATCAAAATACAAATATATGTTGCTTTTACAAGACACAACCAAAACCAAACGCTGAAAAATTAAAATTAAAAAGTTACTCAAGGTTATAGTGTCCACCTACAAATGAAAATAACCCAGAGGCAGCCATTGTAGTACCAAAGTAGAATTCAAGGCAAAATGCATTAAGCAGAGAAAAGGTTATTTTACACAGATAGAAAGCATAGCCTATAATGAAGACCCTAACAATCATGAACCTTTGGAAATGAATGAATTACATAGCATCAAAATGAGGGCAAAAACCATTAGGAATGCAGGAGAAAACTGACAGAAACTATTACAGCAGAAGGCTTTTAGTGCTACCAAATGTCAAAGAAGATTAAGAAGGCCAAAATAAGTAAAGTAAACAAACAAACAAATAAATAAGGGCATAGAGGTTTTAAACAATATTACAAATATACGTGGAGGATTTTTATGGTGTGCATTTTGAATAGTCATCTTAATCCAGCTCCTCCTCCTTTCTCCTCTCCTGTTCACTCCCTCCTCCCTTCCCCTTCTACTTCCAGTTCCTCACTTGCTTTTTTTTAAGAAAGTGAGGGAACTGGAGCAGGTTTATGGAACATATATATGTTCACATTACTTCAAATCCCTTTAGAATGATGGGGAACGTAAATAAATAATCAAATAAGTAAGAAAAAAAATGTTCTGAGGCTGTGGAGGAAGTCGTTCCAGCTGCAGACGCCAAGGGCCACCTTTGCCCTTGCCAGAGGCAGAGCCCCAAGCCTTCTGGGTGATGGTTTTAGAACCTCTCTGTGACCCCCTTATTTCTACACAGGAGGCACAGCCTGCCTGGCCACTACTGGAGCTTTATAGCTCAATAGCCTTTGACTCTGGCATGAAGGAGGGGCATTTTGTTATTATTTTAAACTTGTTTCAGTTTTTTCTTCCTATTTGTAAGTTTTGTGTATCTTATAGGGATTCTGGACAGTTCTTCTCAATATAACATCTTCCCAGATGAGACCTGGGAGGGTTTGTTTTCGGCATTTTGAAATTAGACAACTGTGAACTTTGAGGGAACGGTCGACAGGACCACTGTCATTTCTGATACCAGTTGCAAGTTTGAGGGGTTCCCAAAACTACTCTTGGGTCTGATAATTTGCTAGAAGGACTTACTGAAATCACTGATAGCTGTTGTCATTATGGTTTAATATAGGGAAAGGATACAGATTAAAATCAGCTAAGGAAAAAAAGCACATAGGACAGAGTCTCAGAGAAATGCCAAACACAGAGCTTCAGTTGTCCTCTCCCTGTGGAGCTATTACTCTATTACTCTCCCAGCAATTATGTGTGATAATTGCCAACCAGGGAAACTTACCCAAGCCTTAGTGTGCAGAGTTTTTACTGGGGCTCCATCACACGAACATGATTGATTGATTGCCCACGTGGTTGATCTTAGTTTCCAATCCCCCCAGAGGTTGACTGATACTATGTGACACAAAGCCCCTACCCTATATCACATTGTTGGTATTTCTAGCTTGGCAGCCCCCACTCTATGGCTATCTAGTGTGTCCAGCCCCCACCCTAAATCATAGTGTTAGACTACCTGCCATAACCCAAGGCCCCTAGGTAAACAAAGACACTCCTATCAGGTGTCATATTCCAAGAGGACAAAAGCCAGATCTCTTTTGGGACAAGGCTGAATTCTTTACTACACAGAGGTGCCGGGCCTCCTGCTCAGGCATGGTGTATGCAGAATTGAAAGAGATCAGGGCCAGATGATAATGCAGTGAATATTAATAGCACTAGCTGGGATTTACTAGGTGTTTCTACATATCAGGCACTATGCTACATCCTTTAGTGGAGTACCTGACTGAGGTGCCAACCCCCTGATGGAACAGATGCTGACATTCCCCACAGTGTGCAGATGGGGTCATGAGGCCATGTGATCAGTGCTCACTTGTGCTGAGACTTGGCTCCTCTCTCTGCTGCCTCCAGTCTTAAAGGAGGTAGACGGAAGATGCCTTGTAGCACGGACCTTGCAAGACGGTCCATGCATCTAAAAGCATGGACCAGCCTCAAATTTTCACTATAGGTAATTTTGGACAACTGCTGCTAGAATGAAAATCCATGAAGGCAGAGAGTTTAATCTGTTTTGTTCATTACTGTATCTTCAGCACCGAGAAGACTGCCTAGACCAAATTAAATACTCAATAAATATTTGCTGAGTAAAAGAAACTTATCTAAGCTAAGCCTCATTCCTTAATGTTAAAAATGGTAGAAAACTTATCTACCTTAGAGATGTTGTAAGGATTAGTGGGTGAGTTAATGTAGCAAGGGCCCTGGCACCTACCAAGTGCCCAGTAAAGATAGCAATTACTGTCAGTACCATTATTATTACTATCAAGCTCAGCAGGGAAGCAGGCTTAAACATTGATAGAAGCCCCTTTAAGAAATGGAAGGTGTACCTGATTGGAGTGGGCCTGCACCTGAAAGTTTTGGCAGGACCCGGGCAGGGTACTCCAGGATTGCAGACAGCCAAAACATCCCAATGTAAAATGGACTTCGTTCTTCCTTTTCAAACTGCACTTCAAGCAGCTCCTATTTATTTTCTATTTCACTCATTTCCACTAACATCTTAATGCTGCTTCCCATTTTATTTTGATTTATCTTCTTGTTCTCCTCTGAATCTTTAAAATGTGTAATAAACTTATTTTTAGCTTTCCTTTTTTAAATATAATGGTGTTTGAGGCTATAAAATTTCCTCAAAGTATGGCCTTAGCTATCTACCACAGATTTTGCCATGATATGTTCTTATCATTACTTCCTAGTTAGTTTGTAACTGCACATCTTATTTCCCATCAAATCCTATAATTGGCAGTTAATTTTTTAACTAAAATTCCATATTCCTTGATGATGACACATTTGGAAGTATTAGTTGAGCTGGATTGCTAGTAGAAAATTTAAGTCTTGTAAAATCTAAAGGCCTGAAATTAAGTTTTAAAAAATAGGAAACACAACATTCAGAAGCACAACAACCGGGTTTGCATCATAAAACACCCGCGTAACAAGATAGGCAGATCATGTGTGTAGGTCTCTTCTCCCAGGCCCTTCCTTTAAGAGTCACAGTTACCAGCCTCAGCATCTCCTTCTAGAGTTTCCTGCACTGAGTGTGAACCCTATGCTGGTGCTCAGGGACCACTCAGCTCACCGTGGTGCATCTCTTAGTATCTGCAGAGAACACAATTTGCCACCAGCTGTGAGAGTGAGAGAGACAACCGAGGGCCACTCTCACTACACCTAAAAAGAATCTTTGTCGTAGATTTTGCCACTATAAATTCACTTTTAAAATGTAAGACTGCATCTTTATAGTTACCTAACTTTCTAAATGTTTTAGAAGTTCCACTGATCTACCTCCTTCATGGTGATATTGCATTTCTGAGTTCATTATGAAGCAAGTCACTCTCTCCTTCTCCAAGCTTCCACTGTGGGCCACACTATTCCTGGGGGGACACTGGCTGAATCTATTAGATGAAAGGTCAGCATTGCATGTACAAACCCCAGTGCCCCACTCAGGAATCAGGCCCCAGTAAATCAGTAAAGCTCATCTTGGCAAGACCCCTTAATTTCCAAAGCAAGAGAACCCAGAGATGGAACCACAACATTATTCCATCTTTCTCTCACACTGAGAATATCCTTCACCTCTGTGATGCCCCCATTTACTCACCGTGTGAACTTGGACAAGTCATTTAGTCTCTCTAGATCTCAGTCTCCTCATCTATAAAACAGGTGTAATGCCAATCTCACTGAATTGCTGTCATGATTAAATGACAGAACGTTATGTCAAACACTCAGCATAGTATCTGACACATAGTAAGTAATAAACGTTAGCTGTTATTATTATTGTTATTGTCGTGCTGGTAGCTAAACTCAGATGAGGTTCCTAGACACTCTTTAATGCATTCTCAGCTTCCTGAGTATTTGCAACAGTCCTGATAAACAAGCATACTTTAATAGAAAAATAGGAAGCCTTAGGTAGCGTGGCTAGGGGAATAAGAAAAAGAAGTGTATATATATATGTATATATATACACATAAAATTTATATATACATAAATATATATACATACCTGTAATTATAATACAATTAAATATTTGTTAATATATAACCAATATAGATAGAAATATATATATTATTTATTTAATCCTTTCTTGGCAGGATCTCCTTAGGGTCCCAGAAATTAAAGTCCTCAAAGTTGCTACTTTGGCTTCTTATTTATAAGCTTTATATTGATGCAATTATCTTAGTGTGGAACTGGGAGTAATTTTTATGTTCTTTAAACTGGTATCACATGGAAGGTTCTGTCAGGCCAGGAATCAATGTAGATGATGTCTGTTCACCCTGTGTCTGATCTTAAGGACACCATGCTCCGCTTCTGACAATCGGATCCTGTACTTCTGTGGGTGACAGGCCAGGGTCCCTGAGAAGTCGGGAGGAGTTTCTTTCTTCAGCACCAGTTCTCCACCAGACAAGGCTGCTTCTGCAGCTGGTGGCTCACAAACACATTCAGCTCTCAGGTGTACTTTAATCTCAGAATGTACTTGAAAAATATTTCACTTATTTGCCAATGTAAAACTCAGGTCTCATGTAATTAGCAAAGCTTGTTGTGGTGGTGGTAGTTATTTAATGTAGTATATAAAATTTAAGAAAATGGATTTGAGTGGGTAGACTGATGCAACCCTTTCAGAAAACAATTTGGTTATACACACACGCACGTGCACACACACACACTCACTCCTCTTGTTATATCAAAAGTATTCATACATTTATATGCTTTGACCTGGTAATTATACTTCTAACACTTCAGGAAATATTTTTAAATACAGGAAAACATTTATTTGCAGAGATGTTTGTTATACTCTTACTTATTTATAAAAATGAATATTGAAAAAAACCTAAACGTTCAACAATAGGGGAATTGCTAAGTAATTCATATTATTCCCATCTGTTAGAATATTATGTGGCCATTAAAGTTGTTTATAAAGAGTTACTAATAACACAGAATGTGAAGTAGAATGTAGATTTAAAAATCATAATTATGAAAAAGTAACTAGGCAGAGTGAAAAAACCAAAAGAAAATTGACTCAAATGTTATTATTGTTAGTCTTTGGATAATAAGATTATGGGTAACATTTTTTTCCTCTTCCTTTTTGGTTTATTTTCTAAATTTTATAAAACAAATACATTTTTCAATGAAACAATAAACTTTGCTTTTAAAAAAGAAACAAATGAAAGCATAAGAACTAAAGGAGAAAAGGAAGAAAAAGAGGGACAGGATGTTTACTTTCTCCTCTCTCCTCTTTCTAACCCTTGAAAGGTCCCGACTCCAGGGACTTATTCCTGGGAAGGGCTTATGCATTGTTAGTTGGTTGCCTGTGCCAAGGTAGAATGTCCCTCCACATCTGACTCACTAAACTCTGGACAGCTGGGGTAAGATTGTACCATGTTCCAGCCCTAGTGCTTAGAACAGGGTCTGAATACTCAATAAACATTGAACTAAACAGAGTGAGACCAAATCTCATTGGTCCGATCCCAATTGTTCTTTCCAAGGGGACTTTTTGTTTCGGTCTCCACTGCACATCCCTGGTGCAAGACAGGATCAAAATTTCTTGCTGCATCTTAGGCTTCAGTCTTACCCTGGAACTCAAATGTTTAGTCTCTCAAATAGCTCAGGACCCCCAAAACTGTAAATCTGTCCAGTCCATTGGAGCATATTGCCAAAAACACAAACTAAGATTTGAAGAGACTGAAGACAAACTCTTGGTGATTCAAAGAATGGAGCAAATCAATATCTTTTGGGGGTGACTATACTGCTGTCTCACAAGATAATCTTAAGTTCCTTCCCTGCAAATCTGATACTTATCACACGTTCACCTCTACTCCCTAAGTCAAAAGCATCCCTTGGATAGCTCACATTTCTGCAAATTGGTGTCTATTTGTAGCAACTTGGTTTATTATCACTGGTTCAGGGACAATTTAGAGCAGACTTTGGCAGGCTCTTGTGATAGCAATCTGCCCTGTTATTCTCCTTATGGAAGACACCTGCTTTGCCAGGAAGATGCATTAGTTGTGGGTGACCGAGTAAGAACACAATTAAGCTGTCAAAGTTGCCACTGGACCCTGCTGGGCCTGGGCAGAGTAAATCACAGGGATGCCCATCTCTTACATTGGCCACAGAACCTGTCCAGTCAAAGGGTTCTACTGGTTTCCTTCCCACATTTGGTGTCAGAAAGTGTCAATAAAGACACAGGGCACTTAATGAAGAGATCAGGGCTCCAGAGCTCCATTGATTGTCTCTGGGATGGTTATTTCATCTCCTATCCTTCCAGAATCATAACTTCCAATTAAAGATAATTCTAGAATCAGCCTACACCAAAAGTGCTCCCGGAAGTCTCAACATTGCCAGAAAAGTTGGAAATGGGCTTCATGGGCATCCAGCCTTGCTTCAACTTGGGTCTTCACCAAGGACCGAGGATTCTATTTATTGGTGGCCAAGATGATAAAGAGAAATGTGTCACATATCTCCTCAGTAGAGGATGAATGTCTCTGGAGGTTGACGGGGTCACATGTGAGACTTCTTGAACCAATAAATTACGTTTCTCTATCCCCTGTAACAGCCTTTCCTACCAAGAACCATTCCAATTATAGTTATAGCAAACTTCAGGGGAAAAGAAGAGGACAATTCTTGTCCTTGGTTTTGTCCTCCCACACCAATTCCCAAACTACCCAAAGACTGTAGCTGCTCAGCCCCTGGCCTATAAGTTCCCTTATATGTGGTTTTGTGGAAAGGGCACAAGCTTTGGACTCAGACTTACATGGCCACAACTTTTGTTCTGACCCTTATGATCTCAAGATCTTGGGCAAGTTACTTTATGTCTATATCAGGTACCACCTTACACCTTGTAATGTGGGTTAAATAAAATTATATCCCCAAAGAACCTTGTACTGTCTTAATAGATATTAGTTCCTTCATCATAAATCTAGTCAACAAAGTCATTCAGGTCTCAGCTTAAGTGTTATCTTCTCAAAAGAGCCTTCTCTGACTACTCACTCTAAAGCACCTGCACCCTCAGTCACTCAAGAGCACATCACCTTTTAGATTTTATTTCATTTACTCATTCATCTATTTGTTTACTTGTTCATTTTCTGAGTTGCTAATTCCTAAGATCTCTGGTCAGGGAGCTTGTCTGTTCTTGTTGACCACTGTGTGCAGTGCCTAGAGCAGTTCCTGGGACACCAAGAAAACTCATAAACATTCATTGGATGAATAAATTATAAGCATGGGCTCTAGCTGAGAAGATCTCACAGTATGGAGACGGAGGCACTGACACCCTGCTTTGTTGTGGGACCATGGCTTCAGTAAAGCTTCACAGGCAGACCATGACCTTCCAGGTCCGTGATGATTAACTTTATGTGTCAACTTGACTGGGCTAATGAATGCCCAGATAGCTGGTAAAACATTATTTCTGAGTGTGTCTGTAAGTGTGCATCCAGAAGATATTAGCACTTAAATCGGTAGACTGAGTAAAGAAGATCACCCTCACCAGTGCAGGTAGGCATCATCCAATCTGTTGAAGTGTTGACTAGGACAAAAAGGTGGAGGAAGGGTGAATTTGCCCTCTTCACTTGAGCTGGGATGTTTACCTTCTCCTGCTCTCAGACATCGGCTCTCCTGGTCTCAAGAGTTGGACCAAATTACATGAGAAGCTTTCCTGGGCCACTAGCTTACAAATGGTGGATCCTAGGACTTTTTGTCCTCCATAATTGCATGGAGGTATATATATATATATATATTTATATTTATATTTATATTTATATTTATATTTATATTTATATTCCTGGATAGGAAGGTTGGAAGCAGAAAGAGCCAACTGCATGTTTTCCCAGCCACAGGGACTGAAAGTACAGGTCTTGGACATGTGCCACAAAACACCTTCTGTCTGGCTGGGGGTCCAGCTCTGGGCTCAGTTATCAACTTCTGCTTAACAATTCTTTGTTGAGAAAAATATATACATATATGGTAAGAGTAGAGTTTTTTGTTCCTTAGAGAAAACTGAAACAAATACAGTGACATTTTAAAACTCATATGTAATCTAAATAAATATGAAGTGCCATTTCCCCCCCATCAAATTAGAATAATTAAAATAATTCTCCATGCTGACTAAGGTGAGGTAAAATGGCATACTCATACATGACCATTAGGAGAATAAATTACTATAAAAATTGTGGAAAGGAAT
Source organism: Tapirus indicus (assembly GCA_031878705.1). Lineage (NCBI taxonomy): Eukaryota > Metazoa > Chordata > Mammalia > Perissodactyla > Tapiridae > Tapirus > Tapirus indicus. The sequence goes on from CM062921.1 coordinate 83,906,185, forward strand.
TTGGAATCTTAGAAATATTTACATCATGTCTGCCACTTATGGTTGTGCAAGTTGTGTTTTGCCAAGTGGCACTATTCACTTTGCAAGAGTTGCAGTATAGTTGTTGAGACAAATTTCCCGGAGATGGCAGTTGAGGGTCTGGAGGAAAGGGTGATTCTCTCTAATTTGCACAAAGTTGCCTTATCAGCTACAGGCAAGGGCGATTTACATACAAGAAGCCAGCAGCTCCATTTCCATGAAATCTACACTGAGTAAAAAATTCCCCAATGTGGAAAATGTTTTATTTACAAAGACGTTCATGACAGCATTATTCAAAAATTACAAACAACCTAAATGTCCAATAGTAGGGAAATGATTAAATCAAATGTAGTACACACAATTGATATTTATGAACTGTTTATAATAACATGGAAAAAAAGCTTCTGCTATGTTATCTCTTTAATTTTATACTTAGGGATACAAAATTTTGTATATGGCATGATTACTACCATGTAAAAGAAACAAAAAATTTTAAAAGCTATTCATAATAAAAATGTAGGACAGTAATAAGCCAAAATATTAGCAACAGTTGTTTGGGGTGGTAGGATTACCGATGCTTATTTTTGCCTCTCTATTTACTATATTTTCCAAATATTTTAATGAAAATGTATTCATTTTATATTGTAATCTCCACCAATAAATTTTTAGAAGCAGAGAAGAGTTAGAAATTAGAGGCAGAATGAAAACATTTCAAAATTCTGTTGCTAAGACATGAAGATATTAAAACACCTGAGGTGGTATTTCAGCATTTATGGAAGATGTTTCAGCACCTGGGCCAAGGAATTATTTTACGCCACCTGCTTAAGAGCCCTCATCAAGAGCAGTAGCCAGGGACACAGGAAGTTCCAAAGAAGGAGAGAGAAGAATCCCTGTCACCAAAAGTAAAGGGGTATTACTAATGTCCACAGAAATGCCCCAGTGTCAGTCTTCAGACCCCCCCCCCCAAACATCACAGGTGACAGTCCCTGATGGGGCAGAAAAGACCTCCTCCCAATCATCATGGGATGGTTATGTTAGGAATACTCCCAAATATTCCTACTTCACAGCTATCAAGAATAGCAATCATGAATGTATCTTACATTTCTTTAAAAACATTGGTTTTCTTATGCCCTCTGTTGCTACATTTACTACCCATGACACAAGGTAGACTTTTAGTTATTTGGGGCTAAATGATCTATTTTCTGTTTCCTAGGACTCTACTCCCGGGGAGAAGGATGACATGGAGAAGGCTTAAAGGTTGGGAGAGTTTTCTTCCTGACCAAACACTAACAACTATACACTTTAGGCTCCACACTACTCATTCCTTAATTGGTCCTGCCCCAGCCAAACAGAATATGTAGGCACAAACGACCCCAGTCATGGACACAAGAAAACACCTTACCATGGACACCTTACCTAAATTCAGGGTCATTGCTATAGGCGAATCATGTTTATTTTTCCCACAATCCCTATTATATTTCCTCAGTCTGTCCCCTGACTTAGTTCAGACTTCTGCCTGGACCAGAGCCCTGCCCCAGATCCTACCCACTTGGTTACTCTTAGTTGTTCTAATATTCCCACATGGTTGCTGAGGTTTGACTTCAAACCATACAAAGCATCCCACTCTAAAACACTGTCTGGTGTCAGTCTTTAGGTCACCACCAGGAAGCTGCTACTACTGTGCCTCTCCCACTAGATCACTGGTGCATTCTTCTGGCAAATATTTGGAGCACCTACAAGATATCAGGTATATACTAGGCTCTGTGGATTCCACGGTGATTTTCCTCAGGAAAGTCAAAGCTCCTGCCCTCATGAAAGTTACATTCTAATTGAATAAGCAGAAAATTTAAAAATTAGCAAATAAATAATTAAGGTAATAAGATTATAGATTTGAATAAATACTATGAAGGAAATAATAAGGATGACGAGATAGAGTAGGAGAAATTACATCTGAACTGAAGGATGGTAATGAGCCACCCATGGCAATTGCTGGGCTAATTTAGAACTTTTCTAAATGAAACTAGAGTTTCTCACACATTATAGATACAAGTTTGAACTCCACAGTCCACAGCATGCCTTGTAATTATAAAAGCTATGGCTATCATGAGTACTATTATGAGGAACTGACTGAAAGGTTGAGAACAACAATTATTTTGGGAGAAAATATTTGCAAATCATATATCTGATAAGGGGTTAAAATCCAAATTATATAAAGAACTCATACAACTCAATAGCGAAAAACCAAACAATCTGGTTAAAAAATGGGCAGAGGATCTGAATAGACGTTTTTCCAAAGAAGACATACAGATGGTCAACAGGTACATGAAAAGATGCTCAACATCACTAACCATCAGAGAAATGTAAATCAAAACCACAATGAGATATCACTTCATACCCGTCAAATGGCAAGAAATAACAAGTATTGGCAAGGATGTGGAGAAGAAGGAATCCTTGTGCACTGTCGTTGGGAATGTAAATTGGTGCAGCCACCATGGAAAACAGTATGGAGTTTCCTGAAAAAAGTAAAAATAGAAATACCATATAATCCAGCAATTCTACTTCTGGGTATTTATCCAAAGGAAATGAAAACACTGTTTCTAAGAGAGATATCTGCACCCCCACATTCATTGCAGCCTTATTTACAATAGCCAAGACTTGGAAACAACCTAAATGCCCATCGATAGATGAATGGATAAGGAAAATGTGATATATATACAATAAAATATTATTCAGCCATGGAAAAGAAGGAAATCCTGCCATTTACAACAACGTGGATGGACCTTGATGGCATTATGCTAAGTAAAATAAGTCAGACAGAGAAAGACAAATACCATATGTATTTCACTTATATGTGAAATCTAAAAAGAAACCCCAACAAACTCATAGATACAGTGAACAGATTAGTGGTTGTCAGAGGTTGGGGGTAGGGGGTGGGTGAAATTAATGAATGTGGTCAAAAGGTACAAACTCCCTGTTATAAAAATAAATAAGACCTGGGGATGTAATGTACAACATGGTGAGTACAGTTAATAATTCTCTATTGTATATTTGAAATTTGCTAAGAGAGTAGATCTTAAAAGTTCTCATCACAAGAAAAAAAAATTTTACAACTATTTGTGGGGATGAATGTTAACTAGATTTATTGTGGTGATTATTTCACAATATATACATATGTAAAATTATCATGTTGTACACCTGAAACTAACATAATGTTATATGTCAGTTACATCCCAATTAAAAAAAATAGTTCTGGATAAGAATCTGAATTTTTAACAACTAACCCCAAGTGATTTTGATATAGGTAGTCCTTGGACCATATATTGAGAAATAGTGCTCTAGAACAAGAAAAAAAATGATGTTAATGTTCAATATTTGGTAAATTATTACTATTAAAAAAGCTTTTGAGGGATGCAATATAGCACAGTACAGTAGTTAAATGCATGAAATTTAGAGTGAGGCAGATCCAACTCAAATCTTCGCTCTACTTACTGTGATTTCAGCTTCATTTTTCTCATTTGTAAAATAAAGGAAATAAAGAAACCTACCTCATGGGATTATTATAAAGATAAATTCTTTTACATTGTGAAGATTACTGAAGGCACTTAGGGCCTGGCACATGTTAAGTACTCAAGAAATAGGTATTGATGGTGATGATGATAATGGTGGTGATGATGGTGATGGTGATGATAGCAATAGTGGTGATGATGGTGATAATGCAGAAGGAGCATTTGGAAACCTACATTTGGTTTCGAACAAGTATTGCTCATTCTGAATGCATTGCATCTTTCCCAGATAAGGCACGGTCCTTCTGAAGTTTCCACTCTGGGAGGAAAGAAAAGCTTAAATAAAGGAAATAAGAGAGAACAGAAAACAAAGTCTTGGGCATAAAGTCTAGAGCCCAAATGACCCCAAATGCTGCAGGAGAAGACAAATTAGTGAAGGCTGGATAGAGTCATCACACTGGTCGTCTGACTTTTTGTCTGCCAAGTATGAAGTCCCTTCTCTTTTGGTATCAGAGACTTGACTTTTCTTTGAAAATTCTCCCTTTCTTCCACTCTTACTCTGTATGGTTTGGTGGAACTGAGCCCACTCCCCAGACCAGAAATAAGACAGATTCAGAGGCTACTGAGTACTTCAGAAGATAGCTTGGAGGATGAAGTGGAAATTAACAAGGACCTTTAGCTTCTTGCTTCCATTAATCAGGATAACCATGTGGGGAAAGAAACGAATAAAGAATTAGTTTGGTTCCACTGTAGTAACTATCTCAGCACTTTGGTTGTACCTGTGTTCAGAGGCATTAACTCCCTTCAGCCCCTCCCCTTGCCCACCTTAACACTGGCCAAGACACATTGCTAAAGGAAATGCCATAAAGACAGATGAACTAACACTTCAGAATGTCTGTTCTGGTGCTGATTCAGCCTGAGAGACAAGCTATTTCCTATATCTACCCTAAATCCTGCTTTTGCAGTTTAAGCTACAGACTTTCTCCTCAACTCTGTCTACTCAGACTCAGCAAAACAGTGACCGCACCTAAGCAGAATGGCTATGGACCCCAGTGTGGCTCCTGCTCAATGTTGCTGAAGACGTGAGCACCATGCACACACACAAACTCCACTCACAGCTGGGCTGTGAGTCCCAAACACAGAGCACAGGCCTTGCAAGAACAGTGTGAACCACTCCCAGAGGGAACCAACTGGAGGTTCCTGCCCAAGCTGAGCCATTACTCACCAGCGTAGGGGCTGCCAGGAGGGGCCTTAAGCTTACTTCTAGACTAAGGTGGGAGGCACCCTGAGGGCTTCTTACCTCTGCTCTGCCTGGTATGAAACAACAGGCTGGTAATTACTTCAGTCTGGAGAGAATGGGAATTTGATGTGCACAATTACAATTTAGGGTGCCATTCCAAGACTTACAGCCAATGGACCAGTCATGACCAAACACACAGAAAGGAGGCAGAGAGGTCACTTGACTGTCACTGTGCATGGGGCAGCGCTATCCTCTGCTGGCCAGATTGAGTGCTGGTAGCCATGGACCAGGGATTGCTCTGTGATAACAGCTCTTCTAACTGTGCCTTCTCATTCCTTCTTCTGCATATCACCAACCAAGATGACTTTGACTGCTTTACTTTAGCTAATGGGTATTATAAGAACAAGTATGTGAATATGCTTTTACAAATTCTACAAATTGCCTACCATTCAAGCTATTGATATGCCCATTTTGAGGCCGTTTGCTCCTCTATCAGTTGAGAATAATAACACAAAATTTGAGGCATGCCTTCTCATGATAGGGAGAGGGAAAGGTATATAAAGTAACAGGAGCTGAAATATTTGTTAATTGTCTTTTCTATGCTACACACTATGCCAGATGTTTTAATTACTGCATATAATCCTCACAAAGATGCCTGTGAAATTGGATTAATTATTTCCATTTGTAGATGAGAAAACTGTGGCTGAAAGATCTAACATTGCTTGCACAAAACCACAGAGCTAATAAAAGGAATATTCAAACACAGAGCTCTCTGATTTCCAAATGTCTACATCAAGAGGTCTTTTACCCATATATGTGCACACAAATACACATACATATTTGCACGCATGGGCACATGCAGGTACCCACTTAGATGTATACACAGAGGCAAAAACACAAACAGAAATCCATACAGTTTTGTGTATACATGTCTGTGTACATTCTCTCTGGATTTGTGAACGGGAACATAGAAGACTCAAGCTCTTCATCTCTTGAAGTATTCATACGAGTAAGTGGTTCCACTTCGTCTACCCAATGCCAGAAAATCAAGTTAAAAGTGGGCAAAACAGGCGTTCCATCTGCACTGCCCTAGACTCTTGGTTGACTGAGCTGACAACTGGCACATGGACTCCAAGGAGCCCTTGAACATCTGCCTGCTTGAAGGCAGAGGCTAGACCAATGGCCAATCAGAGACTTTTTCAGGGCTCTGTGTTTTTCATTCTCCAATGTCCTGTAACCCAATTCCTGTCCTCAGTGGGGGTATGCTTGACTTTCTGAGTGTGGATGCTGAGTTAAGGGAGAACACTGGAGTTGAACGCAAGAGCAGCACATTAGCTTTTAGGCACCTTTAGCCCTGGCTCAGAGTGGGAACTTAATAAGTGTTTGTTGACCGATAATCAATTAACTAACCAACAAGGCAGACTAGAAGCTACAGCAGCAAATTCACTTCTGTGAGTAAAGATGGTTTATATACTTTGAGCCTGCTACTCTTCAGAAGAAAACATTTGCAACTAATTTATCCTTAAACATATCATCTTCCCTAGGGATGGGGAAAAGACCCTGGCTCAGGAGCCTGCTTGACTCTCCCACTTTCCAGATGGCTTGGGCATCCTTGAGCTAGATCCACCTGGTAAATCCCACCAACCCACAGAGGCACCATTCCCCAGAAGCTGCCAGCAAACACAAGGACCTACCCCAGGCAAGGTTCTGGTCTGCTCACCTGATGCTGACCCTACCTTCCTCATCCTCACATTGCTGACTCCTCTCTCTGTCATATCATCTCCGGCGCTTTCCATTTGGCTACCTTCTAATCTCCTTTAGGCTTCATGGATTTGGCTTCCTGTTCATATCTGACTCATTCGCCTCCTTTGCTTTGATATCATTTGCAGCATCTGTTGAGAAACCCCTAGTTCAGCCCCAACCCCTCAAAATCTCACTGAAAAGGGCTCTCTCCCTGTTCTCAACCAGGATCTCAGTCCTTTGAATATGTTACAGACTGAGGAATGAGTCCACACTCCTCTGCACACAAACAATGAGAAAGAGGAGGAGGCAAGAGTCTTCCAAACATCTCAGTTGCAAAGAGGGAGCATACTCTCCCATGCCTTGGCAGCTGTGTTCCACTATGATGCCTCCGATTTAAATGTCAGCACAATTTGCCCTTATGAAAACACAGCTCCCTCCCCCTCCTCTGCAAGGGACTGCATCTGTAACCACGGTAACAAAATCCAGGTGCAGCAGCACAACCACCATTTCTCTGAGGATGGAGAGCACAGAGGTAGCAAAAGGAAGAAGAGGTGCTAAAGTGTTCACATGCAGCCTGGGGTCTGTCCAGGATCCACTTCTGTCCTCACTTGGTCCTGCCCAGGAGAGGCTGGGAACATTCACATCTATTTCACAAGGTAAAATGATACCTTGCCAGCAATAATACTCTTCGGCTTATTCTTTCACCTAATGTCAAAACCTCAGCTCCATCCAGTTAGGTTAGCTAAAAGAAATGGTCGATTTCAGGAACAAAACAGTTAAAACCATTGGTTGACTTGCCTAAAGCCAGTATCCGGGCAACAGATCCCTATGTGTTTGAGCTAGCTTTTCCAGTGAGTGTGATACTGCTCTCTCTCTCTCCACACACACACACACACACACACACACACACACACACAGTGGCAGAAGGGAAGGGGAAGAGGGAGAAGATGCTAAGAACTCCCATTCTTTGATCACAAGACATGGCACTAGCGCTTTAAAATTAACTGATTTAATACTTGCATCATCTACACTCTCACATGCATGACCAGTATATGCATCTACATGTAGGTGCACATCTCTGCATGACTATGAGGGCATGTGTGTGTATACTTGCCTAATGCATGTTTAATAACTTACCTAAATTACAGTAACCATCAGAGCTAGGAATGCTCAGCGTTTATGGCTCCAAGGATTTTTTTCATTATACCATGTTGTCTCCCATGTAGAATTTCAAGGGCTGCCCAGAGGCAATCAGTCAATCAATCAATCAATTTCAGTGAAATTCAGCTGGCATACAAGACACACCACAGTCTGGGAAGAACAAACAGAAAGCCACCTCTGTTGAGTCTCTGCTGTAGGCTGGCAGCAGTGCCAGAACCTCTCCAAGGTCAGCCTGTCTTGGCTCCTGAACAGTCTCTATGCTCAAACATAGCTGCCCTTTTCCTGCAGGCACACAGGGAACTCACAGAAGTCCTGGGCACCTTTAAAGAGGTGGGAACATCCTCTTGAGGACAGAGCACAAATAGAAGAAGCCAGAAATAAGGTATCAGGAAAGATTCTGCCAGACTTGGGGTACCCTCCCAGAAAGAATCCTTTGCTTAGACTTTTGTTGGATCTCCTGATCTCCACCTTGGCACCTACCCTCTTTATCTCTGAGACACAGTTCATTCTCAATTTTTGACTTTCAACTTCACCTGTGCTACACTGACCACTTTGACCTTAACCAGTTCAGTTTCTAACTCCATTACTGGCCTGTAATTAAAACTCCACTCTGTAGACATCGAGACCTAATCATTTCTGTGCTTGGATACAGAAATTTGGATAAACTCAGTCATGCCCAGGGCTCAGCCCCCACTACCTGCTGTAGCCCACTTTCACCTACTTTCCATAATGGATACAAAAACTAGAAAGAAAATCGACAAGGAAATATAAGACTTGAACAACACTAAATACCAACTAGACCATCTATAGAGCCTTCCATCCAACAACAGCATAAAAATATTCTTCTCGGGTACATGTGTAACAATCTCAAGGATAGACTGTGTATGTTAGGTGACAAAACAAGTCTTAATAAATGTAAAAGTACTGAAATCATACAAACTATGTTCTCCAAACACAATGGAATGAAATTAGAAATTAATACAGACAGAAATTTGGGAAATTCACATATATATAGAAATGTCATATAACACTCCAAAATAACGAATGGGTCAAAGGAGAAATCAAATGGAAAATTAGAAAATAGTTTGAGATGAATGAAAATGAAAACACAGTATACCAAAACTAATAGGATGCAGCAAAAGCAGTGCTCAGAGGAAAATTTACAGTCATAAACGTATGTGTTTAAACACAAGAAAAATATCAAATCAGTAAACTAAACTTCCAACTTAAGAAACTAGAAGAAAAGCAAAACCTAAAAACAAGTTTACTAAACACAAAGGAAATAGAATGAAGGAAAAATAAAGATTAGAGAATCAATGAAACAGAATAGAAAAGCATTACAGAAAGCCAATGAAACCAAAAGTTAGTTCCTTGAAAAGGTGAACAAAATGGACAAAATTTAGCTAGAATGAACAAGAAACAAAGAGAGAAGATTCAAATTGCTAAAATCAGAAATGAAAGAGGGGATATTACTACCAACCCTAGAGAAGTTAAAAGGATTAAAAGGCAATACTATGAAAAATTATGTGCCAATAAATACACAACCTAGATAAAATAGACAAATTCCTAGAAAGACACAAGCTACTGAAATGGATTCAAGAAGAAATAGAAAATTTCAATATACATGCAAGTAGTAAACAGATTAAATTAGTAATCAATAAGTTTCCCATGAAGAAAAGCCCAGGACCAGATGGCTTAATTGATAAATTCTCCCAAACATTTAAAGAATAATTAAAATCAATGTTTCACAAACTTTTCAAAAAAATAGATGAGGAGGAAAAACTTTACATCTTATTCTGGGAGATCAGTATTGCCCTGATGCCAAAACCAGACAAATACATCACAAATAAAGAAAACTACAGACAAATATCCCTTATGAATAAAGATGCAAAAATCCTCAACAACACATTACCAAATTGAATCCAACAGCACATTAAAAGGATTATACACCATAAACGACTGGGATTTAGCCCAAGAATGCAAGATTGGTTAACATATGAAAATCAGTTAATGTAATAAATCATATTAATATATTAATAGAATGAGGACAGAAAACACATCATCTCTATAGACACTGAAAAGGCATTTGACAAAACTTAATACCCTTTCATAATAAAAAGCACTCAACAAACTATGAATTGAAAGGAATTCTTCAACTTGATAAAGGGCATATATAAAAAACCCACAGCTGACATCATACATAAAGGTGAAAGACTGAAAGTTTTGCTCCTAAAGGTAAGGAACAAGATAAGTATTTTTGCTCTCATCACTTCTATTCCCCATTGTATTGGAGGTTTTAGGCAGGACAATTTGTCAAGAAAAAGAAATGAAAGTTATCCAGTTTGGAATAGAAGAAGTAAAATTATCTCTATTTTCATATGGCATGATCTTGCATATAGAAAATCCTAAGGAATCCACAATAAACTATCAGAGCTAACAAATGAGTTCAGAAAGTTTGCGCGATAAAGACCAATATACAAAAATCAGTTATATTTCTATACACTAGCAATGAACAATCCAAAAATGAAATTAAGAAAACAATTCCAGGGGCCGCCTGGTGGCGCAGCGGTTTAGTCCGCGCTTGGCAGCCCAGGGTTCGCGAGTTCGGATCCCGGGCGCCCGCCGACGCACTGCCTGTCAGCCACACCATGGTGGCGTCCCATATAAAGTGGAGGGAGATGGGCACGGATGTTAGCCCAGGGCCAGTCTTCCTCAGCAAAAAGGGGAAGATTGGCAACAGATGTTAGCTCAGGGCTGGTCTTCCCCACAAAAACAAAAAAACAAAACAAGAAAACAATTCCATTTATAATAGTATCAAAATGAATAAAATACTTAAGAATAAATTTATCAAAAAAGGGGCAAGACTTGCACCTTAAAATCTACAAACTATATTAGCCAGAAATTAAGAACTTGTAAAATGGAAAGACATATAGGTTCACAGATTGAAAGAAAATATTGTTAAGATGGCAATACTCCCCAAATTAATCTGCAGATTCAATATAATTCCTATCAAAATTCTAGTAGCCTTTTTTTCCTTCAGAAATTGAAATACTGATCCTAAAATTAATATTGAAATGCAAGGGACCCAGAATAGCAAAACAGTATTGAAAATAAAAGACAAAAATTGAGACTTGCATTTCCCAATTTCAAAACTTGCTACAAAGCTACAGTAATAAAGATTGTATGGTACTGGCATAAGGATAGACATATACATCAATAGAATGGGATTAAGAGTCCATAAATAAATCTATATATTTATGGTCAATAGATTTTTGACAAATGTGTCAAGACAATTCAATAGTAGAAGAATAGTCTTTGCAAAAAAAATGCCACTGAGACAAATGGATATCCACATGTGAAAGAATGAAGTTGAATCCCTACCTCATGCCATATACAAATTTAACTCAAAATACATCAAAGATCTAGAAGTTAAAACTATAAAACTCTTTGAAGAAAATGTAGGGGTACATCCTCATGATCTTGGAATAGGGAATATTTTCTTAGATATGACACCACAAGCACAAGCAACAAAACAAAAATTAGATGAACTGGACTTCATCAAAATAAATAACTTTGTGCATCAAAAGACACCACCAAGAAAGTGAAAAAACATCCCACAGAATGGAAGAGATCATTTGCAAAATACATATGATAAAAATCTAGTATCCAGAACATATAAAGAAAACTTACAACTCAATAATAAAAAGACAAATAATCCAATTTAAAATGGGCAAAAAAACATGAACAGACATTTCTCCAAAGAAGATATACAAGTGGCCAAAAAGCACATGAAAAGATACTCAACACCATTAATCATTAGGAAAATGCAAATCAAACCACAAGATGCCACTTCACATCCCATAGAATGGATATAATCCAAAGGACAGACAATAACAATTGTTGGCAAGGATGTGGAGAAATTAGAACCCTTATTCCTTGGTAGTAGTAATGTAAAATGGTGCAGACACTTCAGAAAAAAGTTTGGTTACTAATGAACCAGCAGTTCCACTCCCAGGTATATAGCCAAGATAAACGAAAACATAAGTCCACAAAAATACTTGTATATGAATGTTCATAACAGCATTATTCATAACAATCAAAAAGTGGAAACAACTCAAATGTCCATCAACAAACGTATGGATAAATCAGTGCTGTATATCCCTACAATGGTATGTTATTCAGCCATAAAGTACTGATATATGCTACAAGGATGAACCTTGAAAACATTATGCTAAATCAAAGAAGCCAGACAAAAAAAGGCCATATATGTATGATAACATTTATGTGAAATATTCAGAATAGGCAAATCCATAGAGGTAGAAAGTAGATTAATGGTTGCCAGGGGCTGGGGGGAGTGGGGATTGGGGAGTAACTGCTAATAGATACAAGGTTTCTTTTTGGAGTGATGGAAATATTATAGAATTAGATAGGGGTAATGGTTGCACAATCTTGCGACGATAGTAAAAAGTACTAAATTGTACACTTTAAAAGATAAATTTTATGGTAAGTGATCTTTATCTCAACCTAAAAAAAGGTATAACCTTAATCTAATCACAAGGAAATATTAAACAAACACAAAATGGAAAATCTTTCATTTTTTTAAAGAAAGAAAAGTATTCTTCAAAAATGTCAATGTCATAAAATTTTGTGGGAATGTTCTAGATTAAAGGATGATGAAGAAGCATAACAACTAAATGCAATACCTGATACTAGACTGGATCCTCGACTCGAGGGAAAAGTGCTTAAAAGAATACTAGATCAACTGCTAAATTGGAATATGGGATGATAGATCAGATAAAATAATTATATAAATGTAAATTTCTGAAGTTGAGAACTGTTTTGCACTTATGTAAGAGAATATTATTACTCTTGGGAAATATATACTGAATTATTTAAGGAGAGAGAGAGATTTCTTTATCTAACAATCCATGGAACGAAAACATGGTGATGATAAAGCACATGAGGAAAAAGTTAACAACAGGTAAATCCAGCTAAGAGTGCACGTGTGTCCTCTGTACTATTCTTATTCTAGCAATCTTTCTGTAAGTTTGAAATTATTTCCAAATAAAAAAAGAAATAACGCACAGAGACCAGAGACTACACTTTTGAGAAGGGCAAATTACCATCTTATTCTCTATTTAGAGACTTTCTGGGCTACAGAAACATGGAGGCTTGAAAGTTCTTGCCTAGAAAGTTCTTGGAAGGACCTGACATGTACTCCCTAAAGTGTGGGTTGCAAAGAGGTGGTTTGACAGCTCTCACTTGGACAAGTCTGAACAATGGTTGGGCAAGGAAAGAGGACAACAGCAGGCCAGTTACCTCTCCACCATCTGCAGGAAAGGGATGCAATGGTTGCCATGGGGCAAGTGGATGCTGTGTGAAGGGCAAAAAAAAAAAAAAAATCTCAAGTTACTTTGAAAGGATACTGAGCAAGGCAGTGGCCTACCAAGATGCAAGGATCTCAGGCGTGTTCAGCCACATAGGGTCTGACAGGAGTCACAAAGAGATGAGGCACGTCAGAGGTCATTTGCAGAGTTTCCAAAGAACCCACAAAATTATGTTTTGAAAATAATCTTCTTCACTCAGGCTGCAGAATGCTGCTGAAGTAAAACCAAGCTGACTAGTTTTTGTTTAAGTTCATGACCACTAGCCTCGAGGTGCCAGGGCTGCTGCAATCCTGCCGTCACATTTCCCTAGCCCTTTCTCTTCCTTCCTCTTCTCCTTAACATCTTCACCTCTCTCCTCAAACCTCCAGCACCACATTCACTCCCAGAAGATGGATTTTGCAGCGGACAGAGCTGGGTCCAGATTCCCTCCTATTTCTTTATATCGAGTAACTACGGTGACAACTTCCAAATTCAAATCTTCAGCCTAGATCCCTGAACTCCACTTCTCAGACCTGAGAGTCCAAAAGTCAAACTTCTGTTTTCCACCAACCCTAAGTGAGCCCTGTTTCTCTTGCAGCCTTTCCTACTTCGGTAAATGACAGATCCATCAGTCCAGTTGCTAGTGGAGTCATCTGGACTCCTTTCTTTCTTTTTCATCTCAAATACTACCCAGAAACAAACCCTTGAATTTCCTTTCAAAAGATCCAGAATAATGACTATTCCTCATCTACCTCCATGGTCTAAGCCACCACCACCTGTCACCCAGATTACAGCAGTCACCCCCTAATTTATCTCCTCACTTCTGACCTTGACTGTCTTCACCCAGCAGCCAGAGAGGTCATGTTAGAATGTAAGTCACATCACATCCTTCCTCCACACACACCTCTCCAATGGCTTTCCAGCCTAACCGGAGTAAAAGCTGAAATCCCTGCCATGACCTAGAAGCCTAACATGCCCCACCCCCAACTGCCTCTCTGCCTCAATGTCTGCTATACTCCATCTCACGCATTCCACCAGCCACACTGGGCTCCTTGGGATCCCTGAATACTTGGTCCCCTCTGCTTAGATCTTCTTCCCAATATCTCTCCACAGGTCCCTCCCTTACTTCTTTTAGCTCTCTTCTCAAATGTCACTTTACCAGAAAGTCCTTCATTGACATCTCTATGTAAAATAGCAAACCCCATTCTGGGCATTCCGTATTCCCCCTTTTTGCTTTACTTCTCCCCACAGTCCCTATTATTTTAAGATATACTATATTTTTATTAATATATTTTACTTTAGCCTACTTGAATATAAGTTCCATGAAGGCAGGGACCTTATTGCACTGGTTCATACCCAGAATTCAGAACAGCGCCTGGCACAAATTAAGAATACAACAAACATTTGTTGACTGAATGAATGACTCCCTCCTCGAAGCCCAAATCTGGGAGGACCCAGAGGCAGTCAGAATGTGTGGGAGGAGGCAGAGCAATGCTAGTGAAGAGTAAAAGAGCAGATGTGGCCCCTATCCCAATACTGATCGATGAGCAGAGTCAGGCCTGAGCAGGCGTGAGAGGAGAGGCTTTAGACTACATCTGGGAAGGAGGTTTTGATTTAAGTTGATCTCTACTTGGTAATACCTGAATATAAGACCATTATAATATCTGAAATGGATCAGAAAAGCTGCAGAAACTCCCTAGCTATGATCCTGTGGTGGGGACAGGAGAGTTGACAGAATGGGTTTAAAGGCAGTGTGGGAGAATACTAAAGCTATTTCATAGTTGAACTTCCCAGTTCAATCCATTTCATAAAGCAGGTGCCCTTCCTCATTGCTGATGCAGGAGACCATGTAAAGGAAAGTGATGTGACCAAATGGGGATACGAGCAAGTTGCGGCTGGCATGGTAAGATCCCTTTCCTTAACGAGGTCGACAGCATCTTTCATGGTGTGAAATAAAGACGTGTGTCAACTGAGACCATAAGCACAGGGGCCTTTCCGCATTCTGTTTTCAAAGCAAAGCTGGGATTTGTCAACAAAGCCCTGGGTCTATCTTGAGCCTCCATGAGCTGCAGACAGTTCCCTGGGCTTTGATTAAAGCATGATGGCCTTGAAAGTGCACTAGAGAGCAAGAGCTGATCCTCCAAGAAAAGCATGCCCCAAATGGGTGAGAAGAAGGAAAGAGCACAGAGGTGGGAATCTACAGCGTGTGCAAGAAAACTCAAGCAGCAGAGCAGAGCAACAAAAGAAGAGGAATGTAAGGAATTACAGTGAGACAAGCAAGAAGGGCTAGAGCTGAATAACACTTTCTAGGATCTGAATTCTTTAACCCAACAGATATGGTGTATATCCCCCATAGCTCCAATGAGCACAGTCTTTATATCGTCACCAAAGTCACTGAAGAGTGTGTGCTGCAGGACAGCTGTGCCCAGAGAATGCACAAAGTGCCTGAAAACCCTTCCTAAGAGGACCTTAATCAGTTAATATACACCCTGTGGGGTGAACAGTCAATGCAGTCCCCTTACAACCCTGGCGCCAACTGGTATCTTTTTATCTCGTTCACAGGAAAATCATGAGAGGCCCTACTGAAGGTCTTGTTTAAACCAAATAAAGTATTTTTTCTGGGTATTGCCCTTTGGAAAATTTCCTCAGTGACAGAATCAAACTCTACCTGGACACATATGCAACAAGCATCCCCACAGTTACAGCATCACTGAGAGGGAGCAATCCGCATTTATGTAATGTGGGATTAATATACTCAGTGCTTACAACATGACAGCATGCCAGGCAGTATTCTAAGAGCTTTACAATTACTAAATCACTTAATTCTCATAATATTTCTAAGGACAGAGTGGTTAAGTAACTCGCCCAAGGTTAAACAGCTAGTAAGCGGCAGAACTGGGTTTCAATCCCTGGCAGTCTGGCTCCTGAGTCTATGTCCTTTAAAGATGATTAAGCCTGAGATACAGAAGCAAAAACCTGATTATACATCCCTTCCTTTTTCCTTTTGAGCTCTCTTCCCCTGAAGGCGACTCCAGTACAACTCACATCCAAGTTCTCATCAAGATGGGCAATGTTTTCACAAGCCTTATTTGCCTACCTTTATACATTCTGTGCCAAGGATGTAACACCTGGTCCTTCTTCTTATCCTCCTTTGCAAGGTATCTCCATCACTCCTTTCCACCCAAGGGCAACGCCATGCCCTCTTTTCACTACTTCTCTATTAAAGGCTCTTGTATGCTTTACAGTAGCCACCACCGGTGGCCTGGTGGTTGATTCAGTGCTATCACTGCTGCAACCCAGATTCATTTCCCAGTCAGACACCCGCACCGCAATCTGTCAGTTGTCACACTATGGTGGCTGCATGTTGCCATGATGCTGAAAGCCATGCCACTGGTATTTCAAATACCAGCAATGTCACCCACAGTGGACAGGTTTCAGCAGAGCTTCCAGACTAAGACAGACTAGGAAGAAGGACGCAGCTACACATGTCAGAAGAAATTGGGCACAAAGACCCTAAGAATAGCAGCAGAGCATTATCTGATACAGCACCTGAAGGTGAGAGGATGACACAAAAAGACTGGGCAGGGTTCCACTCTGCTGCACACAGGGTCACTGAGAGTCGAAATCCACTTCACAGCACTAACAACAACAAATGCTTTACCCTGTTGTTAAAGACTTCTTGAAACTGAGCAAAAAGGCTAGATTGGGATGAGTGAAACTGCAGTCAGTCCCAGCCTTGCACCTAGATTCCTGGGATCCCCGGAGGATCAAGGGTTGCATAACAATTCCCTGATCTTTTTAGGTTTAGAGCCCCCACAAGACAGGTACCCCCTGCTAACTGAGATTCTAAGGACATTTGAATGTCTCTGTATTAGCAGCATCACCATTTGATAAGGCACGTATCTGTGGTCATTGTACAGACTATTATGGCTTCATCTGTCATCCAGCAATGTGCTGGCCTCCACACAGGAATGGTCCTGAGATTGCCATTTTGAAAGCGTGGATCACTGGCTCTCCAGGCTGCAGCAGTTGCTTCTGAATAACTTCCCATGGAAGCCAAAAAGAACTTACATCTTCACTCTATCTACAGCGAAAGCCCTGTGAAAATTAAGGAAGGTGAAAATAGTTCACCAGAGCATAAGCAAAGCATATTAAAGCCAATGGAAGGCACCACCATAAACTCTAACATGGCGGGTGGAGGGAGTACTTGGTAGCTTCCAACCAGCGTCTTGGAACATTTGTCTTCAGCACTTGGTAAGTGAGTAAATCATCCTCACTTGAGGGCTCAAGTAGCAACCTCTAGAGACAATCCATGAGGCTCAAGCCATCCTATGTCTGCTCTATTGTCCACAAAAATAAAACGTACCATGAAGATCATGGAAGAGTCCTTTTGACTCATTATGTAAAAGGTCCAGGACAGGCTCCACTGTGAGCATGATAGTGATCCCAACATTCTGAATGCCAGTAGAGCAGCCTGAAAGGAGACAAGCTGCCTTCCCCTAGAAAAAATGCCAAGGACTGACATGCCTGAAACCATAGAGGAAATCTCGCATACTCTTAACACAAAGGAAGAAAAGGAGAGGAAGGAGGAGAAGGGTGAGGAAGACAAAGAGAAAGATGAGAGTAAAGGGAAGGAAGGGACAAGAGGAAAAGGTGGAGGAGGAAAGAGATCTTTTTGGCTTGGGTCTAAATATAATTATAAACCATGGTCAGAAACTGACAATTTCCCCTTCTTATTTCCCTTTACTCATCCCACTGACCATCTTCCTTCTCTCTTTTTAACAGGGAATTGCTGACTTCTCTCCTTTGCTTTCTTTTGGGCTAAGTGTATCATAGCCTGAATCATTTCCCATTGGAATACCTTTGGATTCCAGTTTCCAGTCCAACATGTAAAAAGCTAGGAAGATGTCATTCCTATCCTCACAAGAAAAAGGCTCAAGAAACTGAAAATCAGCAACTCTTCTTGGATCCATCAGAGAATGGAGGGTACAGGGCAAACCATTTGCCCAATCCAGAGAGACAGGTAAATACAGAGAATGAGAGAGAAGCCACAGCTGGAGCCCAGTAGGAACACTTAAAGGATAAATAACTAATTTCTAGAGGCTTTCTGTGAAAAAGCTTGAGAGAGAAAATGTCCTGGGGGCTCACCCTTTGGGGAGTGGAGTGGGGGACTCCTTCATGATTTTGGACTTCAGGAACTCCAGCAGGTTATCAGGGTAAAGATCAGAGAAATACCTCCTCAGGCTTTTGGCGGAGGGAGGAAAAGAGTAACCATTTTGAAATGCACTCAGAGCTCTGTTCTCATTAACAAAGGCCTGCCCTCAAGAAAAACTATTTTACCAGAGCCCAACAAAAATGGGTTTTACCCAAGCCTAACTAACAAGGGGGAAGGGAAATACCCAACCTCAGCCACCTCTAGGCTTCTAGTGTTACCTAAGGGGAGATGGAGGGAGCTGAGAAGCATTTGTAAAGGTCACAGCCTAGGGACACAGGCCCATCAAAAATGGGACCTCATCATAAGAAAATAGAAGCTTTCCCCTTCCCACATCAACAGGGCTCTTCTATAATAACAGGAAATTATAGCTGAAAAGAACGGCAAAGCTCGGGCTCTATTCAAGAGTCTTTAGGGAAACTCAAAGACAACAAAGGGACACAAACAAGGACACTAGAAGAAATTTTAGCCCCTGACACCTAAAACTATAGCAAACAGTGAACAAACAGCCTAACTTCTAGCCAGATAAACATAAAACCTCATACGAATGGCTTATTTACCTCAGTTCCTTTTACTTAATGCATCATGTCCAGCTTTCAAAAAGAATTTACAAGGCATACTAAAAGGCAAACAACAATAACTAAAGTTAAAAAAAAAAAATCTAAAGTTACAAACCAAGCATCAGAACCAGACTTAGGTATGGCAGACAATTTGGAATTATCAGATTGGGAATTTAAAATAACTAAGATTCATATGCTAAGAAATCTAATGGAAAAAGTGGGTAACATGCAAGAACAGATGGGCAATGTAAGGAGAGCATTGGAAACTAAGAAAAAATCAAAAAGAAGTGCTGAAAATCAAAAACACTGTAACAGAAATGAAGAATGCCTTTGATGGGATCATCAGTAGAGTGGACACAGCCAAGAAAAGCATCAGTGAACTTGAAGACATGTCAATAGAAACTTCCCAAACTGAAAAACACAGGGAAAAAAAATGAGAAAGGGGAACAGAATATCCATGAATCACAGGACAATTATAAAAGGTGTAACATATGCGTAATGGGAATACCAGGAGGAAAGAGAGAAAAGAACAGAAGAAATATTTAAAGACATGATGACTGAGGGTTTTCCAAAATTAGTAACAAAAATCAAACCACAGATGAGGTGTTCAGAGAACAACATGCACAATAAATACCAAAAAATCTACACCTAGGCATATCATATTCAAACTGTAGAAAATCCAAAAAGAAAACATTTTGAAAGACACCAGAGGGGAAAAACCCCTAAACTATAGAGCAACGAGGATAAGAGTTACCTCGGACTTCTCTTCACCAACCATGCAAACAAGAAGCGAGCGGAGTGAAATATTTAGTACTGAAAGAAAAAACAAAAACACCAGACTGGAATTCTGTATCCTGAAGTGAAATTATCCTTCACAAGTGAAGAAGAAATACTTTCTCAAACAAAAATTGAGAGAATTTCTCACCAGTAGACTTGCCTTGCAAGAAACGCTAAAAGAAGTTCTTCAGAAAGAAGGAAAGTGACATAGGTCAGAAACTCAGATTTACACAGAGAAAGGAAGGGTATTAGAAAAGGAATAAATGGGGGCCGCCCGGTGGCGCAGCGGTTTAGTTCGTGCTTGTCAGCCCGGGGTTCACGAGTTCGGATCCCGGGCACCCGCCGACGCACTGCCTGCCAGCCACGCCGTGGCGGCGTCCCATATAAAGTGGAGGAAGATGGGCACAGATGTTAGCCCAGGGCCAGTCTTCCTCAGCAAAAAGGGGAGGATTGGCGACGGATGTTAGCTCAGGGCTGGTCTTCCCCACAAAAAAAAAAAAAAGAGAGAGAAAAAAAGAAAAGGAATAAATGAAGGTAAAATAAAACCTTTTATTTTTCTTATTCTTAGTAGATCTACTTGATAACAGTTTGTTCAAAATAATAGCAACAATATTTTGGGCGATTATAACTTATGAATAAGTGAAATGAAAGACAGCAATGTTATAAGGGACAGGAGGGAGGCATTTGGAAATCTCTTATAAGGTACTTGCATCACCTGTGAAGCAGTATAGTGTTATATGAAAGTGGATTTAGACTAGTTGTAAATGTATATTGCAAATTCTAGGGCAACCACTAAATTTTTTTAAAAAGATCTTTACAAGCCAGTTATTCACACAAACACTTTCCAGATAATACCTCTCTCCCCCATTCCAGGATCTATTTCTGTCTACTCTTTCGGAACTCTGGTTTGCTGATCAGGGAATACATAAATCAGGAATAATGTAGAAATGAGTACCTAGGGCCCAGGGACCCACATCGACAATTGGATTGTAGGTGGCAGTGGGTGAAGTGGTGTTGGGTGGAGAAGGAGCCTCCTTAGAAGGGCACGGGCCCAACCCCATCTACTACTTTTGAAACCTCTCGGTCAGATCTAGCCAGACCCCCAGCTCATTGATAGAGAGTAAGTGTCTGCAGATTTAACTAACTTCACACTTTCTACACTCTTATCTCACGCTTCACAAATCCAACAGGAGAAATCAGAAGGCACCTTGAATAAACTCCAACACCTTTATGCACAGCCCAGAATCAGGGCCCAAATACTTAAGTCTTCCCTTCTGGCACATTGAACAAACTGCTCAGACTCCTAGCTAGAGGCAACCTCTTTCCTTCTTCACTAGGTCCCCGCCTTTCTCACCTGCTCACAAATAGGGCTCAGCAATTCTCCTCCTTGTCTTCTGCATGATCACTTCTTCTCTTGCCAATGGATTATTCGCAAATGTATTGTTACTTCTCCTGTATTAAAAAAATAACTCCCTTTATTCCGCTTCCCCTTCCAATGACTGCCCTATTTTTCTGCTTGCCCTTTACAATAAAACTAATCAAAAGTATTTAGTTGCTGTTTCTAGTTTTTCTCCTCCAATTCTCTTTTGGACCCACTGCAGTCAGGCTTTTCACCCCCACCACTCTTGTCAGTCACCAGTGACCTCCAGGTTGCTAAGAACAATGGCCAATTCTGCCTTCATTTTACTTGACCATCTCTTTTTATCTACATACCTCCTTTATTGTTCTCATCCAGTGTCATGGATTTGGAGACTACCATTATGCTGATGATGTCCATATTTGCAGCTCCAGCCTAGACCTGCCTTTGACTTCCAGACTCATACATCCAATTGACACTAGACCTTACTTTGTGGATGCCTAAGAGGCAGCTCAAACTTAACAAGTACAAAACTGAAGTCCTGATGTTCCCCACCACCCAAAACTTCCCAGTCTTCACCAGTGCAACTAATGACAACTCCATCCTTCCAGTAGTTCAGGCCCAAAGCTTAGCCTCATCCTTAAGTCCTGTTTCCCTCACTTCCCACAGCCAATCTATCAGCAAAACATGTTGGCTGTCCTTGAAAATTTGTCCAGAATCTTGACACCTCCTTCCACATTCATTGTCATCACCCTGGTCCAAGTGACTACCATTTCTCACCTGGAATATTTCAATAGCTTCTTAACAGATCTTTCTGCTTGCCCTCTTGCTGGCCTCCAACCTAGTCTCAATATTTTAGCCAGAATGAGCTTGTTAAAACATGCTTCAGGGTCACAGCTTTTGTAACTACTATTCCCTCTGTCTGAACCATTCCTATGCACTGCTTACTCCCTCACATTCTGAAACTGTTGCTGAAATGCTCTTTCTCAGAAAAGCCATCCTTGACCACTGGATTTAAAACTGACTCCACAACCCCAGCATTCCTTACCCATTCTTTCAGCTTTATTTTTCTCCATAGCATTTACCTATATACTTTATGTCTCTTCTTTATTTTGTTTACAGTCTGTCTCTCTCCACTACAATGTAGGTGGGGATTTCTTTCTGCTTTAATTACTGCTTTTCCCCCAACTGCTAGAATGATGCTTGCCACATGGATAAGAATAAGAAGAAATTTATAATAAAGAATGAGTATTTGTTGAATTAATGCATCAATCCTCTTGCTACTTATTCCTACATACTAACCTTCTATTCTTCAAACATCTTCCATAAAATTCTCTTAAGATTTTCTTGGAGATTTCTGGCATCTTTTGAAATGCAAACCAGTAAAAGCTGAAAATTTCTTAGAATCCTTTTATCAACCTCTACTCTTTGCAGGAAACTGATCACAGACGTCAGTTATAATTTTAAATGAAAATTGTTTTCCTTCCAATAAGATGGTTCTGTTGTTATGGCATTCCAGGGTGCTGGAACAGCTTGCTTACCTCTACAAATCTAGAAGCATTTCCACATTCCATTGCCTCCAGGCATTCCCCCAAATTATTTAAATTGGTTCCCAGTCATCTTTGGCACAATTCTGGAATCTTTTCCAAATATAGCAAACACACGCGTATACGCACAGAGAGAAAATTACACAATCAAAATGGCTTAGTACTTCTCAGTAATTATTCTCCTTCTCAAATTATTCTCCTTTTTCTTTTTGTGAGCAAAGGAAATGCCAAGTTAAAAGGGATACAAAACCCATTTCCCATGATGCAATCAGCTGCAACATGTCATTGAGCACCCCTCCCCTTGTGGCATCTTATTCTGCTTGACTGACCAAGGATTTGTTCTGCCAGTATAAGAAAAGCCAAGCCTCGGGGACCACGTCCTAACAGATGCCCCTCCCCCTAGTGTAAAGACATTTCTAGAATGCATTCTATTATGTAGACACAGAATTTCTTTCAGAGAAATCCTAAGAGCCATAGCTAGGAGCAACCCAGCTGACTTTTCTCCATGTGGCCAGGAGTCCCTGTCACTGTCTAGTCTGACTTACCTCACACCAAGGCTGAGGAATCTGACAGAGTATGGAGAACCTTCAACCCCCTTCCAGAAATGTTATGAGGAGATGATTATACTGTATTTAAGGAAGACATTAAAAATTTTTAACTAAACATGAACTCTAAAAAAATGTATAATTATTTAAACAGGGTTCTAGTCATCCTAAGATAAATTTCTGAAAGGGTGTGATTTGGTCACCATATTTCCTATAATAAAGAGAATTAAAACTTTTATCTTCGTGCACCATAGAAGGGAGAGTTGCCCAGAAGCTTTCATTGACCTGTCCTGACTGCCACACTACCCACCCACACCATGTATTTCCAGGAAAGAGGCTCCCACTCCAAGGTGTTCACTCCCAATGACCACAACAGCTTAGAGAGAACAGCCTCGGTGACCACTGGAACTCATACTCCATCACCAATAAATTCTCCTAGGGCTTTGGCCTTTGGCTTTCTTGATTTCCTTTCCCTTTCCTGATTTAATGCAACCTCTTTCTTGTCCACTCTGCATGCAGAATATCCTGCAGCCCTCTCAGTGGTGGCTAACTTTTCCTCTACAGGCCTTATACCACTGTGCCTGGAGGTGGAGTCAGTAGCCTTCATTCTCCTCATTGAAGCATCCTCTTTCCTTCTTCAAAATCTCCAGCTCTTTTCAAGTTCAAGTTGTCAGACTTTACCCTCAGTGTCCTTCATCGCTGTGGTCATCTGCTGACCTCATGGTCACTTCTCCTTATTTATTGAAGATTTTATGCCCTGGATTACAGTCTTCCTTTTCAACACTACTTACATAATTATTCTTGGAATACACATAGCTGATCCAACCAACAATCTCTCCTCTCAGTTTCTTGACATCTTTCACTCCAATATTCTTTCCTTCCATGCTATTATCACCATCAGTAACTATCCCACTTCTGAGCAGTTTCAACTGCATGCACTTCCTCTCTATCAAGCCTCTACCTCCTAACTTTCCAGCTCACTGATTTTTGTATTGTCACTCCTGCCATTCTCTGATCTTCCTGGGACCTGAAATTCTTGACCCCACCTTTTTGTCATCATCCATCATTGCCTTCTTGTCCTCACTTCTCTCTCTGCCCGATTTAGAGCCCACAGTACAACACATTTATCTAAATCTTTGGTAGATACCTTTAATTTCCATTGTACTCATTTGGAAAAGAAGACCTTTCTATTGATATTCATATACCTTTTCCTTCACAGGCACACTCAAGCAGCCACATCAGGAGTCAGCAAACTCCAATGCTTGGACCAAATGTGGACCACTGCCTGTTTTTATAACGTTTTTTTGAAACATAGCCACATTCATTCATTTATGTATTGTCTATTTCTGCTTTCATGCTATAGTGGCAGAATTGAATAGTGTGACAGAAACTATATGGCTCACAAAGCCAAAAATACTTTATCAACTTCACAGAAGAAATTTGCCAAATCCTATATTAAACCATTCTTTAAAAAATTCACTTACTTGATTATTGGCCTCACTTTGGGTTTATGTTCTCAAAACTTGAGTCAATATCCAACTTTAACAGCCATGACTACTACATTCTCTAGTAACATACACTCTCCCCTCACATGATGACCTCGCCTCAAAACAGAGAAAGAAAATATATGTAATCATATAAAAACAATTTCACCTTGCATCATCAAATATATCTGCCTCTCCTACATCACTTCTTTTCTTCTTTCTGTCTCCTTCCCCATCACTCTCTCCCATCTTCTCAGATCATGCATTAATATTTCCCATCGTAAAAAAAAATAAATAAATAAAACTTAACTTGACCATACATCCCCTCCCAGCTCTTTCTCATTTCTCTGCTCGCCTTCATGGAAAAATTCCACACTTTGTGTATCCACTTTCTGCCTCCCATTCTCTTGCCACCGCTTGACTAAAATGGCTTTTATCCAGGTCATCTAAGACTTTCATACTGCTAAACCCAACAGTTTATGTTTGGTTCTCATTGTATGAGGCTTCTCAGCTGCATTGGATGAGGTTGGCTATGAAGTCTTTCTTGAAACACCTTATTCTTCTGGTTCCCAGGGCTCCACACTTGCCTTGATTTCCGCGAACCTCAATAACAGCTCCATCTCAGTCTCTTTGCTGTCTCCTCATCCACTGGTAGATCTCTAAATGTTAGTGAACCCCAGAGTTTTGTCCTTGGCCTTCTAGTTCTCTCTATCTTACCACTCTCTCTAAGTGATCTCATCAAGTCTCATTGGTTTAAGTACCAACCCTAGTCTATTACCTCTCAAATCTATCACTCCAGCCTCAATTTCCACCTTGGGCCAGATATCCAATTATCGAATCAACACCTTCATTTAAATCAAGGTGGTCTACTAACCACCTTGAACTGAGCCTGATCAAACATTAATTTCCACACCCACCCCTTGTAGCTGCTCCTCCCCAGTCTTTCCCTTTCAGAAAATTATATGACTAAAATATTAATAGTTATCCTTTCACAATTCATATCCAAACTTCGTATAAATCCAATTGGTTCAGCTTTTACAACATAGCAGAAATCATGTCACTATTTACCATCTCTGTTGCTAAATCCTCGACTAAGCCACCAGTGCCTCTCATCTGGACTAATGCAGCAGCCTCCTGCTTCCAAACTTGCCCTTCTACAGTCCATTCTTCACATACGGCAGAGTGAGCATCCTGAACTGCAAACCAGGCAGCACCATCTTCATACTGAAAACTCTCTGGTAGCTTCTCATTGCTACTGGAGTAAAACCAAACTCCTTATCATAGCCGAAAGGCCCAGCATTATTACGTCCCTGTCTACCCCTCCAAAATCCTTTCTCTTCCCCTGCTCTTTTGCTCATTTTTCACCAGTTAGAGGCCTTCCTTCTATCCTTCCAAGCTGCCAAATTTATCCCATCAAGATCTTCTTGGAGTACCCCTCAGCTAAGTCTCCAAATAGTTGTTTCCTTCATAAATGTCACCCTTTAGAGAGACCCTCCTTGATGGCCTGAATTAAAATTGCCCCTTTCCCCTGTCAATTTCTATTGTACTGCTAATTTTTATTTTCTCCATAGCACTATCAATTCCTCAAACTGTCTGATTTATATTCATATGTTTATATGTCTGTATTTATCTGCATGTTTATTTTATCACCAAATTAGTTTGTGGCTTCTTGAGGGCAGAGATTTGATTATTCTTCCACCATCTGCCCAGCATCTAAACCAGCACCTAAAACAGAGCAAGCTCTCAATAAATACTTACTGTCTGCCTGACTGATAAATATAATTAAATAAAATGTAAAGTTGGTAATTTAATACCTAATCCTAAGGAAATGACAATTTATAAGAGTATTTTATATTCAAATGATGCTTGAATTTTCTAATTTTCTTGGCCCATTGATAGAAATATTGCAGACTTTAAAAAGCACAGAATCATACTCTCTCAAGTAGTTAAGACCCAGGAAGAAAATCACATATTTAAAGTGAAATTTACCCTGCATACACACATATTCATCCCAACCAGATGTAAGCCCTCACATGTACAGACACATTTAACACCGCTGAAAGTTGATTTTCCCCATTGAGCCTCAGTAACTGTTTAAGAAGTACCAGTCCTTAAACAAATAGACCATATAATCACCGATTTGCTCAACATTTATCATTCTCATGTCAGTGTGCTCCTCCAACCCGATATTCTCCATATTATTTTCTCCTACATTTAAAACAAACACACAAAAAGTTATGTTTACAGAAATATACAGTTAACAATTTTAAAAGGTTTAACCCCACCCATCTCCGTGTTAGTGGAGCCATGGCTTGCTAGATCCATATAGACAAGGATCAGTGAGACAAGGGAAAACAACTGTTACCTAAGGCTTCTTTCTGCCCAGGATCAACCTCAGCTCATAAGCATGCGTAAACCATTGTAAAGCTCTGCCCAATACGTACGTCACTTCTGCCATGTGGGCTCCAAGCCCTGAGCCTCTCTGCCCTGGAGACTGGGCCACGCCAAAATCCACCCACACTGCTGGATTGGCCCTCAGGGCCTACAGTTTACAGCACCTCTTAGCCTACATATGCTCTAGCTGGTCTATGGTACCACTTACTTTCTGGAAGGCATAGACGCACACATACAAGTGGTGTTCTACACAAATTCTTCAGGCCTTCCTCTGCCATCTCTCCAATTATAAGAGACTTCCACTTCCCTCAGACCAGAACAGAGTGAAGAAAAATACCAGTAACTACACTAGAGCTGTAACTGGGCAGGAATAAGCCAATAACCAGGCTCCCTCTATCACCAACAGTTTCACTCCTCTTGAAACAAAACATACTACATTTTTCATGAGATTTTCCAGCATCAGCTAATCATCTCATAGGAGTAACAATCCACTCAAGACAGATCAGAGATCTTGAAACCAAAGCCTGGGAAGACATCTTTATAACCTCCTCTCTCCTTTGCACTCTCTCTCACAGCCTCGGTGGCAGATTGTATTTTCAAAAAATCACCACAACAATGTCTTCCATCCCACTTGCTCTTCTGACAATGTGATTTTGACACCTTGCCCGTCATGAACTGAGGTCTACATTCCCTCTCCTTGTACGTAGACAGTCCTCTGTGATGGACTCCACAAATAGAATGTGGCAAAAATGACACTGCATGAGGCTGGGGACCTCCAAGTTAGTGCAGTTTTGTCAGGTTCTCTGGGATGCTCACTCTGGGAGCCCAGCCACCAAGCTGTGAAGGAACCCAAGCAGCCTGTGTTGGGCCCCATGTAGAAAGGAACTAAGGCCCCCAGCCCTCAGCCTGCAACAGTTTGCTACCCACATGAGTGAGCCATGTCAGAAGTGGAAATCCTAGCCCCACTAGAGCAACCCCAAATGCAGGTGATTCAGCAGTGACAAGCCTCCCCACTAAGCCCTACTCAAGCTGCAGACTTTTTAGCTAAGTTGTTTATTGCTGCTTTGAGCCACTACATTTAGGGCTAACTTGTTACACAGTGACAGATAACCAAAACAGCTGCTATCTCTTCCACTTCATGCCCACCCTCCTCATCACACAGTTGAGGTGGTGCCTTCTTGTCCCCCTCTCTTGATCAAGTACAGGGATGTTTTGACTCACTCACTTTACTCTGAGTCAAATGTTATTTGTCCTTTCAGTGCATGAAACTTAGCTCTGCCTGCCTCCTCAATTCCATAACTGCCTGCATTGCTTTGGATGCAATGCTAACTCCGCTCACTTCTCAGGAACCTACTCTCTTCTAGTCACCTGTCCAAGGCAGTTGTCAGGTTTATATAAGAACGTGAAACTCAAGTCACCCTCAGTAGAGACTAGAAGAGAGAGGGGTCTCCAAAATTTGAGAGGCTCTGTGAAATTTAGAAATGGAGGGGCAAACTGTGACACAGAGCCAGTCATCCTGTAATGCATCAGGACTGGGAGCATCATATAGAGTCAAAATGTAAGAACCTAAGCTGAGTTACAAGCAGGGGTCAAGGGTCAAATGAAGTGATGAAATGTTTGCAAAGAATATTGCAGAGTAATATTCTATTGGTAATCAGTCCATAAGAAGGGACCCGAGGTCACAATTGCTATTCCTGGCAACAATTATTAAGGTCACTCTTCACAACTTGTTATATCCAGTAAACTTATCAACAAAAGGAATGAGGTTAATTGGAAAAATCTTGTTCTTGGTAAATCTATCTGTATCCTAGTAATCATGCTTTCTCTACAGATGCTCACAGGCCATTATTTTCTGTGTGTGTGTGTGTGTGTGTGTGTGTGTGAGAGAGAGAGAGAGAGAGAGAGAGAGAGGTAAAGCAGATCCTGTATTAAGGTCACCATTTGATAAAGCCATGTATAAGACAAAACACACTGACCTACCATAGCCAAATCATGGACCACAATGTCAGATCTAGGGTTCCACTGCTGTCCAGCTGTATGTCCTTAAGCAAGTTACTGAATCTTCCTGAGCATCTGTATCTTAATTTATAAAATGAGGATGATAATAATAGTACTCATTCTCAAAGGGCTTTTTTTAGATTAAATAAAATAACATAATTAAAGTATCAAGCACCTTTAATTTGCAATTCATGAATTTTGAATTCTCTCCTTCTTCCCTTGTGTAAAATGTGGCGAGCCTGCCCAGGGCTGCCAAACTAAGCCATTTGTCCTCATACATTATTCAGAGCTTAACCCAGGCATGTCCTGACTCCTGGGGTTGATCCAATTAGTCCCTTATAGGCTGCAGCTTTAGGGGTCTTGACACCATGCTACAAACTCTCTTCAGAAATTCTCCCCTTTCCTATTTTCCTTGATAGCTACAATCCCATTTTATCACCAAACAAAACCACATTCTCCTTCTCAGCCGTGTCTAAAGCAACTGGTTTGCCACAGAGCCTCTCAGAATACATCTCTGCAAAGCAATCCCACCCAGGAGTCAGGGCCTGATTCAACTTGATGATGGTGACATTCTTAATGAAAGCCAGGCAGCAAGACCTTCAGACAGTCTTTCCCAGTGTATGCACAGCAGGAAACAGATTAGGTTAATCCTCTATGTGGCTCCTGATTTTCCAAGCTTTAAAGCATAGCAGACCTGAAAATAGACAATTTTTCTCATATTTTCACATAGGCTTCCTCTTTAAACCATCCTTTCCATATATAGCAGGTAAGCTGGGAGACACTCTAGGACAATCTTGATCTTCTCTGTCTTCTGAGTTCTGCAGCCGTTTCCTGCAAGTATTGGGGTGGGACCATCCCATAGCAGTTCTCCCTTTCAGAAAAAGCACAGATACGTCCTAAAGAAAACTGAGGATAGAAATGTGCTTTGTCTTTGGCAATGTGCAGGACTCAAGCCTGCATCTCAATACAGAATCTCTTTAATGTCTGCCTCACTTAGGAGTGGAACCCAAAGGTCAGCCCAGATCGAGCTGTGCAAACCCTCCACAAGGGGAGAACCTGTCTGTCTGGAGAAACAGCAATAGCTCGTGCTCCACAGAGCAATGGTGAGACCCTCCGATAGGGAGGCTGCACAGGGTCATGAAGGTGGCTGCCCTTTGATATAAGGTCCACCTGGATTGAAATCCCATCTCCTCCAATGATTATGTGGCCTTTGAAACTCAACATTCACATCAATAGAATGGACAGAACATGAGCTGGACTCCAGATCTAGAGAAGGAGTTGAGACTCCAAACCACTAGAGAGGCATAATGCCAATAAAACTCCCTCAGAAACACGAGAGCTTCAGGAAAAGCAAGGACCCATGGATCAGTAGGGTCTGCAACAGGAGGGTCTAGAAGCCCAGGTGGCAATTTCACTTATCTTCCCAGTGAAGGTTGATTTGGGAAAGAGAGAAGGACATGCAAAATGTATAAATTAATTGGATTTGGATTTCTGGAGCAAAACTAAAGATAACAAATTTCTGAGCTCTTAGCCAAGGTGATACTTAACTCCCAAGCCTGTATCCAGAGACCACCTGGTCTCAGAAAGAGAACTTTAACATGAAAAAGAAGAGAAATGGCTGCAGTGAGCAGAGAATTTTGCTATGTATACACACACAAACACACACCATGACACAGGTTGGATCTTTTGTCTCACAACACAACTGTGGTGGTACCCTCACCATTCCCGTTGCTGAACTCAGAGCACAGACATGATAGCTTCAGCCTGTCTTTGAGAGTATTTTGCCAAAGTCCACGAACCTTAAATTCTAACATAAAACCCCAAAGGCTACAGGTCTTTTCCCCATTTCTCTATGTCAATGTCTAGAAAAACTGGTGTGGAGGGTAAACTTTGTGATAACCATTTGGACTGCCATCTAGTGGCCAGACATCTTGCAGGTACCTATCTGCCATCTGGAGAAGGAAGGAGAGAATCATTCATGTAGCCTTAATTCTGAGCCAGTGGTAGGTACTCCTTTGTTAACTTTTGAATTGTTTTAGTTATAGGTAGTTGGAATTATTGTTTTCAGTAATCCCACAGGGGAGAAATTCAGCCTAAAAATACAAGGGCAGGGTGGGGAAATAAGTGTTTTAAATGGTTATTGGTCTAGGACCAAGAGAGAAATGCCAAAATAAGCCCATGAAATAGGTTCCTAGGGAAGACAGCAGCTACGACTTTTAAATAACAGTCATTATGATTTACTCAAAGAAATAATTGATTTAGTTAATAAACAACACTTACTGCCTTCGACATCCATCAAACAAAACACATAACGTATTAAGATAGATTAAAATAGTATGGGACATATGCTTATGTGGCATCACCAAGTCTTAACAGGAAGGAACTCAAGTTGGGAACAGATGGAAGAGTTTATCCTATTCAAAAGATACTGAACTGGAGAGAGAGATGGTAGGTGGTAAAGGAAGTGATCAGAACCATCACCTTAGACTTTCTTCTGACCATTATGAAGAAATGGTTAATGAAGTGGAAATTACAGGAACTTGAGAGAATATTATCATATAACCTCATGGTAGCAAACAAAAAGAAAAACAATTGGGTAAATTTTAATGTATGTACTAGATTTTGGAAGACAGATTTCAGAAATTTAAAAGAAAGGGTAGGCAGGATTATAAGTCATAATACTTTAGGAAGGAAGATAATTCTCAAAAATGTGATTCCATTCTGCATTTGTAAATGACCCTGGTGAGAAAAAGGAGGTGGGGTGCTCAATTCAACAATCATGCTTGGGGTCCCCACTGGGCAAAACAGAACAGCGTTGTGGCTAAGAGCCTGACCCTGCTGTTTGGCCAATGGCTTTTGAACTCTGGCCCCACTACTTTATAGCAGGGATCTTGGGAATGTTAACTAACCTCTATATTACAGTTGTTTCATCCATAAAAAGGGAGATGTAACATTTTTTTCCGTGGTGTTACTGTGATAACTGAATAAGACAATATATTTAAAGTGTCTGGTATCTAATAAAGCACAATACATGGTAGTTATTGTTATCTTTGGGTGCCAGGCTCCATTCTAGGCAAAGAAGGCATAAAAGGATGAGGCTTGTTCCCTGCCCTCAAGCAAGTGTCTGCTATTTTAAATAACTAAAATGAAATGGGTAATATACAATATAGCAAGAGCTGCCTCAACCCCCACCCCACCCCAGAAATTAGATGTGGAATAAGTTAATCATTTATCAGTCAACTAATCAAACCGTTATCTAAAGAAAACATTGCATCTGCCCACTGAGTAGTAACTAATTCAGATTGTAAATGAACACATTCAAAAGCCGGAAAGGAGGAACATGATCAAAGCTGATGAACAGAAACATGAAAAACAAGGACCAGGGTGAGATGCAGTTTGCAAAATGCTAAGACTCTCAATAAGGCTTTCACTCTAAGACCCTGGAAAAGTCCAAGGAAGAGATGAACTTGGGATCAATTGCGAAATATGGATGGATGTAGAAAGTGAATTCTCTTCCTTTCCATTTGCTTCTCTCTGCTCTAAAAGCATAGTATTTGGACTGAGAAAAATAGGCTTAAACCACCATGAGAGAAATAATGCCTTAAATTCATTAGGAGATTATAAAGGCACCCATGTTCTCTTAGTGTTTTCAAGATTTTGGCCGACATATTAGAGGTCAAAGTACAAAGAAAATTTTCAAATGGAATCAACAAGCTTCTGTTGGTGATCTTTGAAGAACTAACATAAAATGGAAAGTTTCTGATAGATTGGAAATGGACAAATGCTGTTCCAATTTTCAAGTAGCAGAATTCTGCAAGCCATAGACAGGGGGCTTGGCAAAGACAGTGTGCTGTCATAAATCACTAAAGAAAAGAAACCATAAAGAAGAAAAATATTCATAAGGACAACAGATAAATCAGTGTCCAGTGCAAAAATATGAGAGACTACGGCCCATAGTCCATATGCCACGTACTAGTCTAGGTTTTCTTATATACATGATCTTATTTAATTTCCCAAGAGCCATAGGTGTCATTATGTCCACTTTTTATAGATGAGGAAACTGGCATACAGAGAGAAGGATTCAAGAATGAAGAATCTCTGCCCCATTTTAGAGTAAAATTATGTGTTCAGGATTCTGCCCTTGGAGGATGAGTACCAGGCATTCTGGGGAAATAGAAACATCCCAGACTCTAAAGAGGAGTCAGGTGAACAGACTGGAGAGAAAATTATACTTATCCTGTCCAGGATGTCAGCAAAGTCCTATGAAGGAGACATTGTGACAGACTCCTTTGTGATTTCTTTCCAGCCTACATAATACCCCTTTTTCTGAGAACTACCACCCCACTCACAGAGATGCACCTTTGCCCTCGTATTTGACATAACTGATTGAAGCAAGTCTGGGCCAATTGGTTTTTCCTAACAGGAGTTTGGAATTTGGAGATATTAGTCAATCTCCACTGTACACTTGAACTAGGAAGTCATGAGAAACTAAGCTGGAGGTAGTCATATTGGGCCTATTCTTGTGCACAGAAGAGAGGGGAATGCATGGATGACAGAGAGGCACAAAGGCAAGACTATACAGCCCTGAAGGAACAGAGAGAATAACCCTGGCTTCAGATGTTCTTCCAGGTCTTGACTCTAGTCTTCTATGGGGTCTGTATATATTTCTTGTTCCTGGATGCTCCTGTGATATTCTTACAGGTCCTCATAAAATTTTACCTTCAGTGCTTAAACTAGCCTGACTGAGTTTGAGGAAATAGTAACCAAATGCCTGATTTAGATGGCCAGGTATTGCTGTGACAGATACGCTCTCCTCCTGGAACATGAGTCTGATATACAAGAGAGTCTTGTGATATATGCCCAGCACATGGACCATGAATTTCACCCACATCATCTGGGAGCAAATAAAATCAAAAGAAAATGGACTGTATACCTAGAGATTTTAGCAACCTGGGAAACAATTGAAAAACATAGAGACAGTGGTTATATATTTTTTTCTTTCTTCTTTCTGAAGATGATAACTTTGTAAGAGAAAGGAGTATGCAGTATCAAGAAGGGAGGAACTAACACACGACTCAGTCTCCTGATTCCTGGCTTTGTACAAGAGAATGGCTGAGTCATGGCAAAGAACAGAGGGAATTTTATAAAGACAGGAAAGAATGTGAGACAGTAGACTTAAAAACAGGATCAAAGATGATGACAGGCAACATTGTCAAAGAAGGTGGAAATCTCATCAAAAAATTATGCACCTGGAAATTAAGAAGGCACCAGACCTGACACAGAAAGGATTCTGAGATAAAAATAATAGGTAAGGAGGTTCAGATGAAAATATATTCTCATTCCAGAAATATGGCACCCTTCTTCCTATTTCCTCTTAAAGCATCCATGACATTTTCTGTCAAAGGGGAAAAATCCACATTAACACCCAAAAGAATTTTGAGCATATTTCCTATCTTGGAGTGAATGTATACTCTGTCTTACAAAATTGGAGAGAATTAAGAGTTGGCACAAACAGACTCTTCTCTTGAGTCAAGAGAAGACACTGAGCTCTTGAGGCCAGCTCAGTGCTTCTACTCCACCTACAACCACACAACCAGGACAGGATGGAGTTACCTCACAATGGTGACCTCACACTTCAGGCCAGGATCCAGTGGTCACCTGTTTCCTCTCATCTGAGAGGCTTATGGGGAAATCGTACCAAATGGCCTGAGCCCCAACCCCAATCCTATTACTGGAGTAGTACCCTGCCCACATGATTGCAAAAAGAGGGCTACTTTTATGATCCTCACTCCAAACTGAAGAGAATTCTTTGCCATGAACTGTATTCCATATTGAGAAACATTCGATATTCTGAAAAGCCAGAAATAATCAACTTTTTCAATGGGGTAAACTGAGACTGCGAACGTCAGCATCACTCAACCCTGGCTGCACATGAAGATTAAGAATCTTCCTGGAACAGTCACCCAACTCCAAATCCAGGACTCGGGTGATCTGAGCTCTTCCATCAGATGAGCAACAAAAGCAGAATTTCAAAACAGCCTCCCTGGAGATCTGATCTCTGAGAACATTTGAGCAAACAGGAAAAACGCTTAAGACCATAATGAGATATTTCCATGGCATCTTCAAAAGAGGAACTGAATAAACTTGAATCTCACTATGGAACAATTTAAATCAGTATTGGAAGTGGTTAGTAATAGAACTGATGTTGCAGAAAAATCAATTAGTAGAATAGAAAACACGTTTGAGAAACATACAGAATGTCAAAGAAATAAACACGATGGAAAAGAATATGAATAAATGTTTCTTATATCTGATAGAATTCTGATAGAAAATAGAACAGGGAATACAAAAATGAAGAAGCCATTTGCACCTGCACTCAAGGTGGTGACAGCCCAGTTAGGGAGGTAGAAACACAAACAGTTAATAATCTAGATGTCACTAGATACCAACTCACTACTCTAGAATTGCAACAATATAACTTTTCTTATAGTATCTGCAGATGCTATACAAAAAGAAAGATAAAAATAAAACAGCAAGAATATACTAATGCACTTTAAAAAGAAGAAATTTTATAGGTTTTATTCTCAGGACACACACTAATGCATCCAAAAATCAGCAAAACTAAGCATTAGTCTTCTAAACAACAAGATGAAAACTAAGAATGCTTCAGCAGTCTCTTTTGGGGAAAAAAGGTAAAATATATAAAGCTGTATATCACAATCTATGAAATATAAACACAACTGTCCACAAAAAAAAAGATAGGTGCCTTCAATGTTTTCTCCTCTTCCAATACTATGGTCTCTTCAGGAGATGGGGTGTTAAATGAACTGTTGGAAAATAGAAAACCACAGGAAATACTACAACACAAATTAAAAAGACAATAGCAAATCTATTCAAGAAGAAAAGAAAAATTGTTTTAAAAATTATAAAAGATTTCACTTTTCATATTCTGGTTGCATAAATAATCCTTTTCCTGGTCAAACGAATTTTATTAATATTATTACTATTAAAAGAAGAAAGCAAAGAAAATAAAAAGTCTTGGAACAAAAGGGCATCCTGAAAGTAAACAAAATATGGAATTGCTGTAATAAAAAATTTAACAAAGGAGTTACAGTTCCGGTAACACAGACTAAGTGCAGTCCACCCTGTCTCTCCCAGTGAATGCAGCTGCAAAACCTGACAAAATATATGGAGCAGTTATTCGAGGAATCTGAAAAGTAAATAGTAGCAAGCAGATTGGGGGGAAAGACTAGAATTTGAAGTACCACCAAACTGGTGGTAAATTTATTATTTTTTCCCTCTGGCCTTCCATCAGGCTGAAAAACAACCTGAGATCTAGAATTGGACACCAGAGTGTAGCAAGAGCTCCAGGAGAAGCTCTCTAGTTCCAGCTCAATAAATAGAAAAGGGAATTCCTAATGCTCAGAGAGAGTGTGGAAATC
This sequence comes from Tapirus indicus, assembly GCA_031878705.1. Lineage (NCBI taxonomy): Eukaryota > Metazoa > Chordata > Mammalia > Perissodactyla > Tapiridae > Tapirus > Tapirus indicus. Next base: position 83,942,532 of record CM062921.1, read on the forward strand.
CTCTGGGACTGATTTTTTTTCTTTTCTTCCTCCATTTACTTGTGTCCCAGCCCTGAAGCAATTTCCTCTTGGTGGCTGGAGAAGCCCATAGGAAGCAAAACTCCCAGGGAAGGGAAGCAGGCTTTAAAATCCATGGACCTCTGATCCCAAGAGGGTGGGTTAAACCCCTATCGATTTTTTTTCCTCCTTCTGTCCTCTTGCTGCTTGTCTCTGGAGGCAGAAGCAGTTGAAGGAACATATGGCAGAGAAGGGCAACTGAAGCCCCAGCTTTCTGGCCTAAGGATTAAAAAGGGGAGCCCCATGGAATTGGAAAGTAGCAGGCAGGAAATTGTAGAGAGTGTGGAGCTCAGGAAAGACACACCATGAAGTGTTTTTTAAATGAATTTTTGGGTTCACACAAAGTTGTGCATGTGTGGATCTGATTTAATTAACACAGCAAAGAATTTGAGAATAGGACTAACAAACAGATCATTGCCCAGCTCTCAAACTGACCACTGGGTGGCACACATGTGAGATAGCTCTGAATAACTCCTTAAACCTTTGAAAATTAAATTAACTTTGGAACGATAGCCCACAGAAGGTGGGTGGAAATGTGCAGCCTGAACCGAAACAGGTTGATTTCCTGCTAAAACAAAAATAACATTCTCCATAGGATTTTAAAAAGACCCAGCGCCTCATAACATAATATTCAAAATGTCTAGGATAAAATCCAAAATTATCAGCATATGAAGAACCAGAAAAATACCAGTTCATAGGGGGGAAAAAATAAAAACATGCCAATGTCAAGGTAAAATAGATGTAAAAATTATATGACCAAGAATTTCAAGCAGCTATTATAAAAATGTTCCGGTAAGCAATTGCTAACATTCATGAAACAAATAAAGAGAAAGTCATGGCAAGAAATAGAAGATTATAAAGAATCAAATGGAAATCTTTGAATTGAAAAATATAAACACTGCAATTTAAAAAAAGACTCATGAAAAGGTCTCAATATCAGAATGGAGATGACAGAGGAAAGAATTTTTGAATTTGAAAATAGACCAATAAAAATTATCCAGTCTGAACAACAGGGAGATAATATATTTTTTAAAATTATCAGAGATTTGGGGACATGTGGGATAATAACAAAAGGTCTAACATCGTGTCATTAGAGTTCCAGAGAGAAAGAAGAAAGGGCGGTAGACCTGAAAAAATATCTGAAGAAATAATGGCTGAAAACTTCTCATTTGGCAAAAGGCATAAACTTAGAGATTTGAAAAGTTCAAAAAATTTCAAACAGGGTGAACCCAAAGATATTCATGTCAAGAAATACAGTCAAACTACTGAGAACTAAAAGCAATGAAAAACCTTGAAAGAAGCCAGAGAAAAGGCAATGAATTACTTATAGAGAACAGTGATTCAAATGACTATGATTTTCTCATCAGAAATCATGGAGGCCAGAAAGAAGCGGCACAACAGTTTTCAGTACTGAAAGGAAAGAATTATCCATCCAGAATTCTATATTCAGAGAAAATAGTCTTCAGAAACAAAGGTGAGATAAATGCATTTTTAGATAAAGGAAACCTAAGAGAATTCTTTTCCAGCAGACCTGCTTTAGAAGAATCGTTAATGAAAATTCTGCAGACAGAAGTGAAATAACATCAGAAAGAAAACTGGAATGTAAAGAATGAAGAGCAACAAAGTGGTAAATATCTAGGTAAAATCATCAACTATTTTCTCTTGAGATCTTTAAGATATGATTCATAACTGAAAGCTAAAATTATAACATCATCTCAGGGTTTTCAATGCATATAGTAGTAAAGCATGACAATTATAAAGGGGAAAGGTAAAGGAACCCATATGGTGGTAAGATTTCTATGTTCCACTTGAAGTTAATAAAATATTGATTCTAATTAGACTATGATAAAGTTAATTAATTCCCTAAAGTAATCACTAAAAAATTGTGTAAAGAGATGAGTCAAAAACTCAGTGGGTAAATAAAATAGGACACTAAAAAATGTTCACATGACACAAAAGAATGCAAGAAACAGGAATGAAGGAACATAAACTAAGGGAATAAACAAAAACAAAATAATAAAATGGTAGACCTAAACCCAAACTTATCAATAATTATATTAAATGTAAATGATCTAAGCACACCAATTAAAAGACAGAAGATTATCAAAACATGATCCAACTATATGTTGGCCATGTGAAACTCACTTCAAATCTAATGTTTTAGGTAAGTTAAAAGGAAAAGATATACATGCAAACTCTTACAGAAGAAAGTTGGAACGCCTATATTAATATCAGACAAAGCAGATTTCAGCAAAGAAAATCACCAGGAATAGAGAGGAACGTCACATAATGATGCAAAGGTCAATACACCATGAAGATATACCAATTCTAAATGTGTATGAACCTAACGATAGAGCTCCAAAATACAAGGCATAAAAACTGAGAGAACTGAACGGAGAAATAGACTAATTTCAATTACAGGTGGTGGTTTCAGTACTCCTCTCTCAATATCCCTCTCTCAAAAGTACTCCTCTCCTGATTTCTATTAGTAATAGAAAATTTTTAATAGAAAATCAGCAAACAGATATAGAAGAAAAATATCAGATATAGAAGAATTCAACATCATCAATCAACAAGATCTAGTTAACATTTATAGACCATTCCATCCAGCAACAGCAGAATACATATTCTTTTCACAAGTTCACGAGAAACATTCACCAAAATAGACTACATCCTAGATTGTAAAACAAACTTTAAGAAATTTAAAAGAATCAAAATCATACAAAGTATATTCTCTAACCATAATGTAATTGAAGTAGAAATCATTAACAAAGAGATAAGGGGGAAATCTCCAAACCTTGGAAATTAACAGCACACTTATTAAATCAGGCAAGCAACCAAAAGGTAAAAAGCCATGGGAGCTTACTAAACGGGTAGGGTAGAGAAGCATAGAGAGATCCCCTCTATGCACATTAGCACAGGGAAGGCCTAAACCTGAAGACAAAGCAGGAACAATGACAAAAATTTTCCAGTGCCCCATTCCCCACTCTATGTACAAAATAACATTAAAGAAATCTGAAGATAGAGGAAGACTGAAGGAAGCCAGAGCAATAACAAAGCCCTGACACCGTTTACGTCCTGAATACATTAACTAGCTACACTTCCATGAAGGTACTAACCAAGAGAAAGTTAGATAAGCTATATGAATATCAGAAAAAGTATATTTTAGGACAAGAAATATTACCCAGAATAAAGAGAAGCACACATAGTGATAAAGGGATCAATTTACAAAGACATAACAACCCTAAATGTGTTTCTAACTATAAACAGAGCATCACAATAAAATGAAGCAAGAACTGATAGAACTAAAAGGCTAAATAAGAAAATTTGAGTTGGAGACATCAAACTTCTCTCAGTAATTGATAAAACAAGTAGACTGAAAACATTGTCAACTGACTTGACCTAATTTAGAAGACACTTCACAAACAACTGCAATATGCACATTTTTTTCAAGTGCACATTGAATATTTGCCATGATAGATCATATTCCAGGCCATAAAACATGCCTCAACAAGTTTAAAATAATTAATGTCATGCAAAGTATGCTCTCTTATAACAACAGAATTAAAATAGAAATCAATAACAGAAAGATAACAGGAAAATATCCAAATATTGAGACATAAAAAACACATTTCTAAATAACCCATGGGTCAAAGTCATAAGAGAAATTAGAAAATATTATGACTTGAATGAAAATACTGTATATCAAAATGGGTGGGATGCTGCACTTGTAGATAAATTTTAGCATTAAATACTTATATTAAAAAAGCGGTGCGGTAGTTTTCAATTTATTGCATCTCATCTCCAAATTTACCCTTCAATGTATGTCCTGTGATAAGAGAAAGAATTCATTTAAGCATTTTTCCTTTCAAGTGAACATGATGCTGAGCTCACTCAGTAGAGGGCATTGGAGGGATACTGCAGAAGGAAGGGGATCTCCTGAGGTTTCCAGCAGCTACACAAGGGAGGGGAAGGGAGTGGGTCAACGATGTGAGTGTGAGTAGATCCCAGCCACAGGCCCAGAATGTGTGTGAACATCTCCACTGTTTTCTCTTTTTTGTGTCTGTGAGGAAGACCAGCCCTGAGCTAACATCCGTCACCAATCCTCCTCTTTTTGCTGAGGAAGACTGGCCCTGGGCTAACTTCCATGCCCTTCTTCCTCTGCTTTTTATGGGATGCCATGACGGCATGGCTGATGAGCAGTGCGTCGGGGGCGCCCAGGATCTGAACCCACGAACCCTGGGCTGCCAAAGCGCAAACTAAACTGCTGCGCCACCGGGCCAGCCCCTCCACTGTTCTCTTAATGCGGAAATTGGTGCCCTGTAGGTTTCCTGCCTGCACTCACACCTGAAGGCCTGCCAGCAGCAGGGGCCTGCCACCTGTACCAATGCCTGAAGGCGTCCCACCCACACAGCACTTGAAGGCTGTCCATGTAAGCAGCCAAAGGCCTCCCACCAGCCCCTGTGTGGCCCACCTGTATCTCAGGGGATTTCTCCCGAGCCTGCTCCTTCTGCAGGCCCCATATGGCTCATCTTTTCCCTGAAAGGTTCCTATGCCACTTCACACCCATGTCACTGGTTGCTGATTGCCTGAAAACCACCTGCATTCCAGACACTTGCCACCTGCTTTCCCAGTGACTGCAGACCATTTCCTGCCTGACTAACCAGTAAAACTTTCTTCTATCCATGGAGCTGAGCTACACCTTCTCCCATGAGGTCTGAATGCCTTCCAAGCCTGTCCTCCCTTGGTATAGTAAGTTTAATGTAACAGTAACACACAATGCGCTTTATTTGGATGATTTGACAGGTTGCATGCAAGAAGTCTCTCTTTTCCCAAAGGAGAAGAGAGCAAGGGAACTCCCAGGGGAGAGGGAAAGCAGAGAGGGGACTTATGTGTCCAGGTTATGTCCCTCAGCAGCAAGATGGGTAGTCTCTGGGTCAGAGAGCTGCAAAGGGCAGAGCATCTTGGAGAATTTCACAACCTCAGGATTTTTCTTATCAATAACTAGAAGATGTTGGTGCAGTTTGTGGGGGTAGGCAAAAAAGTTAGTCTCTAAATGACTAAAAGTATGCTTATTTGGGTTATATTTAAAGCAACTGGATGTGTAAAAGGTTGAGTATGATGCCAGTGGGCTTTTGAGCTTATAGTCCAGACGTGCTGTGAAGAAGTAAACAACATGGGGCTATCTTTCACTCATGTATATACCACTAGGGTGCTGTCCCTCAGCCCTAGTGTACCATATACTTTTTTTATATATCTTATGGTTACCTTTTATAATAGGCTAATAATTTTTATATTAAATTTTCCCTGTTTAACCTGTTGTAGGGTTTCTATTTCCTGAGTGAATCTAAACTAACACAAGAGCAAAGTTCTCAAATCAATGGCTAAACTTCTATTTCAATAAATGAGGAAAATAAGAGCAAATTAAATCCAAAGCATGCAGAAAGGAAATAATAAAGATAAAAATTGAAATTAATAATATTAAAAACAGAAAATCATTGAAACCAAAAGATGGCTCTTTGAGAAGTTCAATAAAATTGAGAAACCTCTAGTGAGACTCATCAGGAAATAAAAACAAGAAAACACAAATTGCCAGTATAAGGAATAAAAGAGCGGACATCAGCACAGATCCTGCAGACATTATAAAATAATAAGAAAGTATCATAATTAACTTTATGCCAATAAATTCAATAATTTAATGAAATGAAAAAATTCATTGAAAGACATCAAATACTAAAGCTCACTCAAAAATAAATAGATAAATATAGCCCTATGTCTATTGAAATTGAATCCATAATTATAAACCTTCAAACAAAAACATTCCAGGCCCATATAGCTTTACTGGTGAATTCCACCAATTTTTTAAGGAAGAAATAATACCAATTCTACACAGATCCTTCCAGAAAATAGAAGAAGATGGAACACTCAATTCTATGTGACCAGAATTACCCTAATACCAAAATCAAACAAATATATTACTAGAAAACAAAACTATAGACTCATATCTTTCATAAACATAGATCTCAAAAAATGTTAACAAAAGAATCTAGCAATATATAAAAGTATCAGGACCAAGTGGGGTTTATCTTGCAAATGCAGAGTTGGTTCAGTATTAGAAAACTGATCATTTTACTGCACTATATCAATAAAATAAAGAATAAAAACCCATGATCACCTCAAGAAATGCAGAAAAAAAACATTTGGCACAGTTCAATATCCATTCATGATGAAAATTCTAAGCAAATCAGTAATAGAAAAAAGTTTTCTCAATCTGATAAAGGACATCTACCAAAAACAAAACAAAAGAAGCCTTGCAGATAATATCATATTTAATGTTAAAGACAAAATACTGAATGTTTCCTCCCTAAGACTGAGGAAAAGAAAAGATACCCAGTCTCATTACCTCTACTTAACATCATACTTGGAGTCCTAGCTAGTGTAGTAAGACAAGAAAAAACCTAATAAAATAGACTGGAGGAGGAAAATAAAATTCTATTTGCTTACAACATCACTGTCTACAAAGACAATCCCAAAGAATTCACAAAAACTACTAGGACTAATAATTGACTTGAGCAAGATCATGGGATACAAGGGCAACATTTAAAAAATCAATTGTATTTGTACATACTAACAATGAACAAACAGAAATTGAAGTAATATTCACAATAGCATACAAACACATGAAATACATAAATCTAAGAAATTAAGTGCAAGATATGTAAGCTGAACACTATAAAACACCGATGAGAAAAATCAGAGAAGACCTAAATAAATAGAGGAGTATACTACACACAGGATTAGAAGATTCAATATTGTTATTATTTCTCTTCAAACTAATCTATGGATTTAAAGCAATCCTAATAAAAACTCCAGCAGAATATTTTGGAGAAATCAACAATCTGATTCTAATAATTGTATGGAAAAGCAAAGTCACTATTTTAGTCAAGACAATTATGAAAAAGAAGAACAAAGTCGGTGGAATTACACTATCAGATTTCAAGAGAGGGTGGTATTGTTGAAAGAATAGATAGACAGATCAATGAGTCAGAAAAGAGACTCCAGAAATAAACCTCACATCAAAATACATAAGGAAAAACTGTTGGAATTGCAAAGAGAAATAGACAAATCTATTGTCACAGTTGGATACTTCAACACACTTCTGTTAGTAACTGACAGATCCAGCAGGTAGAAAATCAGGAAAGATAGAGTTGAACTGAGCAGCACCATCAATCACCTGTATCTAATTTACACAATACTTTATCCGCCGATAGGAGAACACAGATTACACTTTCTTCTCAGGCTCACATGGAACACTCATCAAGAAAGATCACATTCTTGGCCATAAAATAGATCTTAACAAACTTTTTAAATAGAAATCATATAAAGTATACTCTCAAATAAAATAGAATAAAACTAGAAATTAATAACAGAAAGATAACTGGAAAATTATAAAATATTTGGAGATTAAACAACAAACTTCTAAATAACACATGGCTCAAAGAAGAAATCTCAAGAAAAATTTAAAACTACTTTGAACTAAATGAAAATGAAAATACAACTTAGCAAAATTTGTGGGATGTAGTTAAATCAGTGCTTATTGGAAAATTTATATCATTAAATGCATATAACAGAAAAGAAGAAAGATCTAAAATCAATAAGGTAAGCTTTCACCTTAGGAAATGAGAAAGAAGAGCAATATAAATCTAAAGCAGACAGAAGAAAAAATAGAGTAAAAATTAGAGCATAAATCAATGAAATTGAAAACAAGAAACAATGATAAACTCAATGAAACTAAAACTTGGTTCTCTGAAAATGTCAATAAAGTTGATAAACCTCTAGCCAGGCTAATGAAGAAAAAAAGAGAGAAGGTATAAATTACTAATATCATAAATGAAAGAGATGCCATCACTACTGATCTCATGATAATAAAGGAATGTCATGAATAATTCTATGCCTACAAATTTGATAACTTTGATAAGATGAATCAATTCCTTGAAAGATACAATCCACCAAAAATCACATGAGGAGAAATAGATAATCTGAATAGGCCCTTATCTATTAAATAAATTGAATCAATAATTAATAATCGTCCAAAACAGAGAGCATCAGGCCCAGATGGTTTTACTGGTGAATTCTACCAAACATTTAAAAGGAAGCGATGTCAATTCTCTACATTTTCTTCCAGAAAATAGCAGCAAAAGAAACACTTCCTAACTCATTCTATAAGACCATCCTTACCCTAATATCAAAACCAGATAAAGACACTACAAGAAAGGAAAACTACAGAGCAATATCTCTCATGAACATACACATAAAAATCCTCAACAAAATATTAGCAAATTGAATCCAACAATGTATAAAAAGAATAATACACCACAATCAAGTGTGATTTATCCCACGTATGCAAAGCTGGTTCAACATTTGAAAATCAATTAATGAAATCCATCACATCAACAGGCTAAAAAAGAAAACTCACATGATCATATCAATAGGTGCAGAAAACATATTTGACAAAATTCAACACTCATTCATGATAAAAACTCTCAGTAAACTAGGAATAGAAGGGGATTTCTTCAACTTGATAAAGGCCATCAACCAAAAAACCTACAGCTAACATCATCCTTATTGATGAGAAACTAATGCTTTCCCACTAAGGTAAGGAACAGAGCAAAGATGACCCTCTCACCACTTCTATTCAACATCATGTCAAAAGTCCTAGCTAATGCAATAGGACAAGAAAAGGATATTAAAAGCATATAGATTGGGAAGGGAGAAATAAAATTGTCTTTGTTTGAAGATGACATGATTATCTACGTAGAAAATCGCAAAGAATCAACAAAAAAAAAACTCCTGGAACTAATAAGTGATTATAGCAAGTTTGCAGGATATGAGGTTAATATACAACAGTCAATTGCTTTCAATATAAGAGCAATGAACAACTGGAATTTGAAATTAAAAATACAATACCATTTACACTAGCACCTAAAAAAGAAGAACTTAGAAATAAATCTACCAAAATACGTACAAAATCTATATAAATCAAAACTACAAAACTCTGATGGAAGAAATCAAAGATTTAAATAAATGGAAACATATTCCACATTCATGATAGGAAGATTCAATATTGCTAAGATGTCAGCTCTTCCCAACCTGATCTACAGATTCAATGCAATTACAATCAAAATCCCAGCAAGTTATTTTGTGAATATAAACAAAGTGATTCTAAAGTTTATATGGAGTGGCAAAAGACTCAGAATAGCCAAGACAATACTAAAGAAGAATAAAATCCAAAGACTGATACTATCCAACTTCATGACTTACTACAAAGCTACAGTAATCAACACAGTGTGCTATTGGTGAAAGATTAAACAAATAAATCAGTGGAACAGAATAGAGAGACCAGAAATACACACACAAAGGTAGTCAACTGATGTTTGACAAAGAAGCAAGGCAATCCAAAGGAAAAAAGATAGTCTTTTCAACAATTGGTGCTGGAGAAATTGGACACACACACACAAACATACACACAAAAGAATCTAGACACTGACCTTACACCTTTCACAAAAATTACCTCAAAATGGATCATAGACCTAAATGTAAAACATAAAACTATAAAACTTCTAGAAGATAACATTGGAAAAAATCTAGGTGACCTTAGGTTAGCAATGACTTTTTAGTTAAAATACCAAAAGCCAATTCATGAAAGAAAAATTGATCAGCTAAGCTTCATTAAAATTAATAACTTTTGCTCTGCAAAAGAGACAGTTAAAACAGTGAAAAACATGCCACAGACTTGGAGAAAATACTTGCAAAACATACACCTGATAAAGAACTTACATCCAAAATATACAAAAAAAATCTTAAAAACTCAACAATAAGCAAACTACCTAATTAAAGAATGAACAAAAGATATAAAGAGACACCTCAGAAAAGTAGACAGACATATAGCAAATAAGCATATAAAAAGATGTTTAACATCCTATTATCATTAGGTAATTGAAAATTAAAACAATAAGCTACTACTGCACACCTATTAGAACAGCTAAAATACAAAATGGTGTTGATGATATGGAGCAACAGGAACTCTCCTTCATTGGTGGTGGGAACGCAAAATGGTACATAGTCACTTTGGAAGACAGTTTGGCAGCTTCTTACAAAACTGAACATGGTCTTACCATACAATCCAGCATATGTACTACTTTCCCCAAATGAGTTGAAAGCTTATGTCCTCACAAAATCCTGCACACAAACATTTATAGCAGCTTTATTCTTAATTGCCAAAATCTGGAAGCACCCAAGATGTCCTTCAAAAGGTGAATGGATAAACAAACTGTAGTAAATTCTTACGATAGAATATTATTCAGTGATAAAAAAGAAATGAGCTATCAAGCCACAAAAGGACATGGAGTAACTTTAAATGAATATTGCTCAGTGAAAGAAGCCAGTCTGAAAAACAGTACATACTGTATGGTTCCAACTATATGGCATTCTGGAAAACACAAAACTACAGACATAGTAAAAGGATTAGTGGTTGCCAGGGGTTTGGGAGGAGAGAGGGAGGGATGAACAGGTGGAGCACAAGGGATTTTTAGGGCAGTGAAACTATTGTGTATGATACTATAATAGGAGATACATGACATTATGCATTTGTCAATATCTATGGAATGTACAACATACAGTGAACCCTGATGTAATCTACGGGCTTTACTTAACAATAATGTATCAATATTGGTTCATTATTTTTAACAAATGTATCACATTAATGCAAATGTTAATAACAGGAGAGACCGTGAGGCAGGGAAGAGCTATGTGGGAACAGTGCACTATCTGCTCAATTTTCTGTAAAGTTAAAACTGCTCTGAAAAATAAATTCTATTAACTAAAAGACCAAAGAAACCAGAGACTGGGAGAAAATATTTGCAAATCATATATTTGATAAAGAAATTGAATCCAGAAAATATAAAGAACTCTCAAAACTCTATAGTCAGAAACCAAATAGCATAATAAAAAGGAGAGAAGGTATTTAAACAAGTCACTAAAATAGATATTCAAATGGCAAAATAAACATGGAAAGATGTTCAACATTATTCATCATTATGGAAATTTGAATTAAAGCAACAATGAGATACCACTATACAGCCATTAGAATAGCTAATATTTACCAGTAAAACAAACAATATCAAATTCTGGAGAGACTATAAAGCAACTAGAACATTCATACATTGCTAGTGGGAATACACAATGGCACAGCCACTTTAGAAAACGGTTTGACCATCTCTTTTAAAGTGAAACATACATTTGCATACAACCTTGCAATCCCATCCCTGGATATTTACCCAACTGAAATAAAAAAATCTATGTTCTCAGAAAAATTGGCAACAAATATTTAAAGTGGCTTTTTTCATAATCACCAATACCAGGCAACACCCAAATGTCCTTCAATGGGCAAATGGGTAAACAAGCTGTGGTTCATTAAACAATGGAATACAACTCAGTAACAAAAGGAAAAAACTACTGATAAACACAGAATGGATAAATCTCAAATGTATTATGCTAAGTGATAAAAGTCAAACTTTAAAAAGTTGCATACTGTATGATTCTATTCATACAGCTGTTTTTAAAAATCAAAAGTACAGGAACAGAAAATAGATTAGTGGTTGTCAGGATAGGGAGGTATGGTGAGAAGTTGACGACAAAGGGGCTGAAGTAACTTTTCCAAGTGATAGAAATGTTCTCTAATTTGGTTTTATTGGTGGATACATGGCTATATGTATTTCTCAAAACTCACAGAAGCTTACGCTAAAGAGTTTGAATTTAATGTACAGACATTATCCCTCAATAAGTCTTTTAAAAATATGCTCAGGCAAATTCTGAAGGCAACCACACACCTCTCTGGACAGCAAGCTCCTCTTTATGGGAATTCTGAGTGGCACACTTCCATATCTACCATTGTCCACCTCTCGTGCCAGCAGATTCACTTTTCCATACATATTCAGGGAGCGCTTCCTTCAGGGATCTGGTGAGCCTCTCTTCCTAAGGAGAAACTTATAAAGGGAGGATAGTAGGATGAACTACAGAGGCCATCACTAGAGTTGGTCTCGAGGTTGCAGTTGGTACTCATCAGCTCCCATCTTTAATATCCATTCTAAATTATTTTTGCCCTCAGCTGTCACCCCCGTTGGATAACAGAAGGTTTAATTTTTTTTACTGATCAGGGTCAGTAAATAAGATAATGACTCCCCTTCTTGCCTGCTGATTTCTGGACATAAAGAACCCAGAAAGCCCAGACAGACATCCATAGATTTTGGTTCAATCGGACCCTTGCTGGTGAACATGTACCCCTTTGGGGAACCAAGTCCTCTAACTCTGCAGATCTCTAAGTTGCATAATATGTGAAGCACAAAGTCCTCCAGTGGGTCATTGGCAATGAAATCAAGTAGGACCAATCTTGCTTCCACCCCTTGTTTCCCAGACTTATATATTGTTCCTAATGAGGATACATTATCACATAAAAGTATCTGCTTCAATGCATGTACCACTTTATGGATGATGGTGCCCCATCTGTGCAGAGTATTCCTCTTGAATTGGTGCTTCAGCTGTGCCTTCAGCAAGCCATTCCAAAATTTTATCAGGCTGGCAGCTTCTGAGTGGTCAGGTATGTAATACAACCGGTGAATCCCACGGTCTTGAGTCCACTCCCACATCTCCTTCACTGTAAAGGTGGTTCCCTGGTTAGATGTTAGGGTGTATGGGATTCCATGGATAATGGTTCTGGCTGAGGTCCATGGGTTGAAAACATAAACTCATGGCCAGAATAGGTATCCATTCCTGGAAGAATAAAATTCTGGCCCTTCCAGAATAAAAGGGACTAATACAGTGAACCTGCCACCAAGTGGATGATTGATCTCCTCAGGGAATAGCGCTATCCTAGGTGTAGAGCATTGGTCTCTATTCCTGGCAGATTGCACATTCAGAGGAGGCAGTAGCTAGAATGGTCATGCTGAGTCTGACTCCATGATGTTAAGGCGTTATATAGCCTCCATCTCTCTGCCACTGTGACTTCTTCATTTGTGTGTCCATTGTGCCAGCACTGTGGTGGCTACAAACAAAACTAGCATCAGCTGGCTGAGTGATTTTGTCTAACGGCTGGCTTACTGCCTCTTCCATAGTGGATGCCCCTATTTTAAAGGAGAGCTCTGATGAGGTTTTGGGCCTTGAGATATCAACATCAGCTGAGACCCTTTCCCCAAATTCCCCAAAATGCTTGGATATTTCCCTTTCTCCAGTGTATAGTCACTTGAGCAAATGGCCATAGACTCTTTGGGAAGGACTCAGGATTGATTACAATGCCTAATTGTTGTAATGTTGCACTGTCCTTCCCCTGGTGGTCTGGCCACCTCTTCAGTAAAGAGGTCCTAGGTCTAAAAATTGATGCAGGTCCAGAAACTAAGGAAAGATTGGAGCTTTTTGTTGCAGTGACCTCCCTCAGTCTCTTGCTTCCCCATTCTTGTTTTCTTCTGACTATAGAGGTTAAATAGCCCAACTATTTTGGCCCAGAGATACCATATGCTATTAACCATACCCACATCTTTTTGCAAGCTAAGTCCTCTTAGCTGCCCCTCCAACCATTACATTAATTGCAGCTCCCTCCATCCCACCCACCCACACACACCCACTTCTGAGAGTTAAGCACCACCACCTGACCTCTTTGGCTTTGTGGGAAGGGGAAGGTCTATGATCCGCATGGCTACTAGTGAGCCACAATCCATGACAGCCTCTCCAATGATTAGCCCCAGCCTGCAGAGGAGAGCCATATCTGAACTTCTTAGTAAATGCATTCCTGGTGACCTTAGTGAATATGTGTCCCCAAGGCCTTCCAATAGAAGATAATCCACTGGTGGTCTTTTAACCTCAGATAATGTATTCATTCCAGCATGCTCACTTTCTGATCCTTTTAATCCCTTCCTGTACCAAATGCCACAGAAATTCAGGCATTTCAACATCACTCATTGTGGGCCACTGCTTTTACTAGACTTCTAAGAATCACCCTAACAGCAAGTTTGCACCAACCCCTAGGTTCCTTCCAGGATATTGAACTCTGTATCCCTTATCCAATCTTATGCTCTGACCCTTTTGATTGAGTACATTCAGGACTTAGTCTCACAGATATTCCCCCAGTCCCTAGCTAGGTCATTCAATTCCCTTATATAAAGATGCTTTCCTTCTTTCTAAGGCTCAGCACATCCCACGCTGGATTATGGTGCAATTCAATACTGGTTATAAGCCTAGTAGCCAGAGAGGAAGTGGGTCATTTCTTGAAGCAGTAACTATGACCTTGTGTGGGGAAGAGCTCTGTATTCCCATCTCACATTGGGGTAACAGGTAGTAACTCTCAATAGAGAGTGTTGGGGCACTTCTACAAGCTCAGAAGATTCATAGAAGTCTGGGGAAGCAAACTCTTTAGGAGAATCTATCTAGATTGTCCCCATCCAATGTGTCAGACTCCTAGGTTTTCCCAGTCAGGGACCTGACTTCAGCATAAAAGACCTGCCTTGGTGGAACATCCAACCATCTTTGAAATATAACCATTCTATTAGATCTTGGGTCAATATTCAGCTTTTTCTTTGTTCACTGTATGAGACAGGGCTTTTTTGTCAACTACCAAAGAGACTATCTGGCTCTAGCATTCAATATTCTATTGCTAGTTAATTGTTCTCAGTCTTTCATTATCTATCTATAGAGTGTCAATGAAACTTAGTAACAACTACTCAATTCCATTATCCTAATATTTATCATTTCCCCAATGTATTCCAAAACTCTGGATCATCAGACTGATCAGTACGTTCTCCTGCACTGTGGTATTCTCCCAAGTAACCACACTGAAGTTTTGCCAGTTGGGCCACCACTTTGTGCCAGAGTCTGTCCATGCCCCACTGACTACCTGGGGTGGGTGTCTTTGCCAGCTGGCAGTGATCCAGTCACAAAACCCTACCTTCCTGGTTATTCTCATGGAACCACAGTTGGAGTTCTCTAGGAAGCAGACACTGAGATGGAGACAGAAGTTCAAAAGATGTGCTGGGGAATAACACTGTGGAAAAAGCAAAGAGAAGAAGCAGAATTGGGCTACGGGAGCAGTCAGATGGCAACACCAATGTGAGAAAGTCTCTGCCAGCTCATTAGGGAGCTCTAGAGCAGAGATTATGGATTGGAGGAGTACCACATTGGGCAGAAATTTCTAGGCCCTGTACAGCTGCTTTGCTCAGTTGTTGGCTGATGGTTAGCCCAAGAAGAGCAAGACCTCAGCTACCACTGCCTTCTTCAGTCATTGACTGGGGCTGCCCTGAGAACAGAGTGACCTCCATTCAAAAGCTGAGGTGGACTCTAAAAGACCTAACAGCTGGAGGCTGTCCACCGTCACACACCCTGCAGCCAGGCAGTGAATCTTTTCTTTAAGAGGATCTGAGCATCATGTCTCTGTGTCTATTACAGCCAAGATTATCCCAAAAAACACGAAAAATAAGAATACAGGAAAGCTGGATAACTTAGAACACTGAATATCTTACAATATAGACCTATAATAAAGTTGTAATATAAGAGAGTGTGGTATAGAAATAATAATAATAGGCAAATACATTAATGGAACAAAAGAAAATACAGAAGTTGAACTATGTTAACACTCTCAATTAATCTTTGGAAAAAAGCACCAATGTATTGTAAAGAAGAAAGGCAAATCTTTTCAATACATAGTGATATTTATTTAGAAGGAAATAAATCTTAATCTCTACCTCACATCATACCCAAAAACTACTTTGAAATGTATCAAAAGCCTAAATTTAAAATCCAAAACCATAAAGCTTCGAGAAAAAAGTATAGGAGAATGTTTTTGCAATTTGGGAGAAGGCAAAAATTTTTTAGACAAGACCTGGGAAACAATAAACATAAAAGGAAAAATTGATAAATTAAACTTTGCCCAAATGTAAAGCTTCTGCTCATCAAAAAATACTGTAAAGAAGGTAAATAGGGAACCCACAGGCTGGGAGAAAATATCGCAACACATATGCCTGAGAAATAGCTTATACCCAGTGTGTGTGTGTGTGTACATATATATATTCATATAAAAGATATGCACGAAATAAAATGAATATATATTTGTAAACATAGTATACGTAATAATAAATATATATCAATTAAAAAGCAACATTAAAAATAGGCAAAAATCTCAGACACTTCATGACGGAATATATGTGAATGGCCAATAAGGAAAACCAAAAATTCTCAACATCCTTGGTCGTTAGGGAAAATACAAATAAAAACCACAATGAGATACTATTACACGCCCATTAAAATGGCTAAAATAGAAAAGAGTGACAACATGGAATGTTGGCAAGGATGTAGAACAACCAGAATTCTCATACATTGCTGGAGGGAGTGTAAAATGGTACAACCACCTTGTAAAACAGCTTGTCAGATTCTTTCAAAGTTAAACATACACCTACTCTGTGACCCAATTATTCTACGGCTAGGTATATTTACTCAAGAAAAACAAAAACATATGTCCACATGCAGACTTGTGCAAGAATGTATTTAATAGCAGCTTTATTCATAATAGCTAAGCACCAGAAACCATCCAAATGCCCATCAAAATTAGAATGGATAAGCAAGGTGGGTGTATTCACACCATGTAGTATTACTCAGCAATAAAAAGGAACACATTACTGCTATATGCAACAACATGGATGGGTTTCCAAAACACTGTGCTGAGCGAAAGAATCCAGACACAAAAGAGTACATATTTTATGATTCCATTATCGTGAAGTTTCACAACAGGCAAAACTGTTCCATTGTGAAAGAAATCAGAGAAGCGGTTGCCTCTGGGGGAGAGGGCAGATATTGACTGGTAAGAGACAAGAGGGAACTTTCTGGGGTGATCAAAATATTATACATCTTAATAGGTGTGTGCTACACGGCTGCATGCATTTGCCAGAGCTCATAAAGTGTACACTTCAGATCTGTGCATTCCACTGCATCTAAATTATGCCACAATTTTTAAAATAAAAAAATCACAAGCACACACACAATGCAATATCACGACAACTCATGAGAATGGCTAAATGAAAAAGATAGACATTACCAAGTGTTATTGTGGATGTGAAGCAATTAGAACTCATACACTGCTGGTGGGAGGTAAATTGGAACAAACACTTTAGAAAACAGTACCGAAACTGAACATGTACATACCCAATGACACAGCTATTCCAATTCTAAGTACAACTGCAATAGAAATATGTGCGTGTGGGTGGGTACATACATGTATATATGGTGCTGCTGTCACCATCCTAGTCCATATATGTTCACCAAAAGATAGGTACAAAAACGCTGATAACAGAACTACTCAAATGGCTGCCAATAGTACAGTGCATGAATGGAATACTATACAGCAGTGAGAATGAGCAATCTGCAACTAAATGGAAGAACGTGGATGACTCACAAATTTAATGTTGAACCACAAAAGCCAGACAGACATATTGAGCACTTCTCTTCATATGAAGTACAATAATGGGCAGCATAATGCATTCTGTTAGACAGCAGAATATTGAAGCAGTGACTGGAACAGAGAACAAAAGGGTTTCTTGGATTTTAGTCAGCTTCTGCTTTTTCTTTAATCTTAGTGCTGGTAACATACATGTTGAGTTTGTGAAAATTCATCAAATCATACACTGATTCTGTGTGCCTTTTTCTGTATGTCTGTTATACTTCAATACAATTTATAAAAGGATGGGGTTAGATTGCCTAGCCTCACTGAAATATCCAAGGGTATTTCTGGCTTCAAAGGCAGCTAATTCCCACAATTTAGACAATGGCATTAGGAAAGATCTCTCCCTCTCCTTTCCCCACCTCTCTCTTCCCCTCCTCTCCCTCTTCCCCTCTTCCTCCTCCTTCTCCTCCTGTTCTTCTCTTTCTCTCTCTCTCTCTCTCTCACACACACACACACACACACACACACACGCCCCTTCCTATGTCTCAGCTTTCTTAGCTTTGCCTCTTCCTGTGAGACTCATTCTCAAGCAGCGCCCCCTAGCTGGTGACAGGATGGCCTCCAGATATACCGGACCAGCCACTCGAGCAGAAACAAAATTCGTTCTCAGGAATTCCAATAAATGTTCTAGGATCAAGACTCCCTGAACCAACTGGGACCCCCTGCCTATTCCAGAACCAATCACTGTAGCCAGGAAGAAAGAATACCCCAGTTGGCTAGGCCTGTGTCGTGTGTTCGCCCTTGGACACAGTCTCACCCAAACCCCATGGTCTGAGAGTGGAGGAGGGGCGGTTCTCCTAAGGAAATAGAGGTACTGCTCCCAAACAAAGGAAAACGGAGCCTCACAGACTGTGGGGCCACTGGATTCAGACAGGCGTGAGCCTGACGGCCTGCAAGAGGCTAGGTACAAGATCTTAATGTATTGTAATGTTCCTTGTTATTTCTGATCCAAATCCTAACTCTCTATGATACCTTTCTTGAGTCCTTTCTCACACAGAAAGCCCCAAGGAACCCCTCCCCATCCCTCTACTTAACAGTGGGATTCAAGAGGTTATTCAGGACTTATTGTTTAAGTCATAAGAGTTCAAAATCAGAACTGCTCCAGCATTAAGTCATGGAATAGCTTTCCCTCACCCTGGTTTTTCTTATCTATTAAACAGAGTGACCCGTTAATTACCTGGGTCTCAGTATGCTCAGAAACACTTTCTTGCCTCAGTATTCTTTTACATTTCCCCTAGTAGGTATATAGTACTCATATAATTTGGAGTATTTATCGCTCTATTGATCCTGGATAGAAGGGAGGAATAAAAGTGCTAAAATATTGGGTTGAATGTCATAAGACACATAGGGCTCACCAAGAGAAAAGAGGAGAGATCCCTAGACAAAATTGCTGACATAGAGGCGAACGCCCCAGGAGCAGACTGTTAGCCCTGCTGACCTGGTGAGAGAGAGAGCTGGGACTCAGAGGTGTCTATGGAGAATCTAGCCCTCCAAAGTGCCTAGTAATGTTGCTTCCAGATCCACAGTTCCCTCCTCTCCAGTCCCACCCTGGGGGAGGCCTCTAAGCTCCTCCTTGCCCTCCTGGAGTCACGCTGGCTTCCTCAGGAAAGTGCACGTTCCCCAAGACCTCACCCATCTTCAGGACCCTGAGCCAAAGCACAACCCACCCAGGTAGACTTGGGGTCCACCAGTGCCGCAGGTGACTCCAGAATCCAAAGTGCCCCTTCTCCAGGGAATACTGGTCCTAGAAGGTCAGGACAGTGACCCTCAAAGGTTAATGCTGGGTCCACTGGCTCCCAAAGGTTAACACTGACTCCTCAAGAGTTTCTCTAAGAAAGTGCTGGCATTGGCTGCTTCCCACCTCCACCTGCTGTACTCTGTAGAGGAACCACCCCCTTCTCACTAAGACATTCCCAGCTTAAGACCTTCATTCAGGAAAGGGAGAAAACAGTCCACTAAGCTCCCGAGTTCTGGGCATATTCTGTCCGGAATATTGTTCTGCATCCCCTCCTACCTCAAGGGTATGGGGGCCTGGCACTAACCTCCCTGGTGAAGGAGCCTCTGAGCCCCCAGTTAAGGCAGAATGGAGCAGGGAAGGATCTTGTGTGTATTAGATACTGTGCTGAGCATATCATAAGGATTTTCACACTTAGTCCTCAAATGGCTCTGTGGGGCAGATTATCCCTAATTTATCAATAAACAAAGGCTCAGAGTAATAATCCTAAATACACACATGAGTGTCAGTGCTGCAATCCAAGCCCGGGCACTCCCAACAATGAAGCCCGTGCCTTCGCACTTGTCAACCGACAAGTCTTCCTTTACCCCTTCCCAGGGCCAGACACCGTGAGGATGCAGTGAGAAACCAGACGAACCTAGTGCCTGGGCTGGCCTCACGAAATCCACTGGAGAAGGCAAGGAAAAAGGAGAGCTGTAATTTAGACATGGGGACAGATGGGGATCGGGGAAGTCTGCTCTGAAGTTGTAATTAAAAAAAAAAAAACTTTTACTGAGGTATAATTGACATCCCATAAACTGCACATGTCCAAAGTGTACACTTTGATAAGTTTTGACAAATGTGTACTCCCATGCAACCATCACCACAACCAAGATTGTGAACATATTCAACATCCCCTAAAGTTTCCTCCTGCCCCTTTAAAATTCCTTCCTTCAGCCCTTTCCCACCCACTTCCTACCCCAGGACACTACAATCTGTTTCTCTCAGTGTGGATTAGTTTGCATTACAGAGTATGTACTCTTTGGTCCAGCTTCCTTCACTCAGCGTAATTAGTTTGAGATTTATCCACGTAGTTGCACGGATCACTAATTTGTTCATTGCGAATGCGGTGTAGTATTCCATTGTATGGATGAACTACATTTCTTTACACATTCATCTGTTGATGGACATTTGGGTTGTTTCCAGTTTGGGGTTATTTCAAGTAAAGTTGCTGTTGGATGTTCATGCACACTAAAGTGAGATGAACCCATGGGGCTGTAGGCTAGTGATGTTGTCAGACTTCTCTCTGCTAAAGTGTGGTCAGGAGGAGGCCTGGCCATTATTTAATTACCTCCTCCAGGTTCCATCCTATTCTATTTTCAGATAACTCATATCTGTTTCCCAGCCAGAGCACTCAATATGTGTTGTTGTGGAGGCTCTACCAGTTAAGATCGTCACCAATTCCCATGGTGATGCAGAGCCATGTGTCACAGTTTCCTATCCATTAACTTTCACAGATACTCACATGGACATCTCCCACTGGAGCCATAAGCCCAAGTCAAAGTAGAGTCCAAGATCTAGTCATTAATGTAGGCAGAGTCAAGGCAATCAGGGGCCAAAGGTCAAGCAACATGTCAGTCACAACAGGGGAGAACTGACTACAGGTGTCAGGGGCTTAAACCCAGAGTGTCAGAGTCAGTCCACTCCAGGCCCTCAGCCAGTGGAAATGGGCTCTCGGGGTCAGAAGACACAGGCACCAGCAGGCCTCAACATGGAGACTAATGATTTGATTGAGGGCTGAGTGTGCACCCAGATTTGCCCATCCTGTCGTATGTCCCCAGAATGCAGTGAGCAGGCACACGCAATCACCTCCAGCAACAAACAGCACAGGAAGTCACCTAATTAGCCACAGCCCCCCTGGCCCAATTCTCCCATCACTGCAGTCTGTCAAATTGGCTTCCTTGGAAGCCAGAAAGAGGTTTCACACTCTTAAACATAAGAATGTGAGCTCAAATAAACTTCCTTCTTGTAGTTCACCTAGCATTTATCTTCCCCAAGAGAATGGATTTGATCAGATCTGGTGCCTACCACTCCACCAGAACCATCAGAATTGCAGCCCAGGCATCATCTCAGAGGTTGTCGGCCCGCCTTCTGTCCATCCCATACTTGGTTTCTTTTGTGTCTACTTTGCATATGGCCAATACCTGGCTCAACCAGCTGATCCAATATGACACAATCAATTTCAATAACAAATCATGCAAATGTCCCCATACAGCAAATGAGGAAAGAGCTGGTTGGGACCACTTTTATAAAAATTGGCTCTGTACTGGTCAGGCAGGCATTTGGTTTCATGGACACCCCCTGCTGCCCCTCTACAGAGCCCTCCCTGAGGTTTGACTGGTTCCAAGGTCTAAGATGGGCTGCAAGGAGCAGGTAAGTTGGTTTAGCTACCAGAAACGAAAGAATATGGGGCTGGAAAGACCCGTAATATACCCTGAGCTCAGCACAAAGACATCCTATTTCATTTCTGTCACTAATGGATATTGGATTGCTAGATAATTGGCAGGACTTGTTACCAGTTACTTGGGCCAAGAGTCCTTGAATTTTGTCAACCCTTTAGTTCTTCAAGTGGAGATCTGGGCTCAGGAGCATTCCAGCCCCAAGCACCTGCCTCCTAATGTTGGCCCTGGATGGAGACATAGCTTCTCTCATATTCCAGTGTAACAACTGGAAGAAGCGCTGGTTTCATGTTTAAATTTCAGAATGCATCTACACTTGACAGCAGCATCCGGTATTCTTTCACTCATGGAGGGACTGCCTGCAGTGCCTTGGAGGTTCCATTTGCAGGTCATGGGCAGACTTGCTAAGTAGGAGGCCTGTCTCAGTGTGGGGCAGCAAGAATTGCACAGGCTTTAGTGTTGTCTGTCTGGGATTTTATTTCCCTTGTGCTAGCTGTGTAACTTTGGGCAAGAGGCATATCCTTTCTGGTTCTCGGGAAGAAGGAAAACAATGACATCTACTTATGGACTTTGAGGATTACATGCCATAACACAATATAAGGTGCCTACCAAGGAGCCTGGCATCAGCAGATGCTGACTACCTGTGAATTTTCCTCCCCTGCTGCACTTCCTTCTCTTCACTGTCATCATATGTCTGAGTTGGAATCAGCCTAATGGTGTATTCCTGTTATCGTGACTATGGAAAGAGAAATGTGGCGCAGCGGTTTGGTTCGTGCTTGGCAGCCTGGGGTTCGCGGGTTCAGATCCCGGGTGCCTACCGACGCACTGCTTGTCAGCCATGCTGTGGTGGCGCCCCGTATAAAGTAGAGGAAGATGGGCACGGATGTAAGCCCAGGGCCAGTCTTCCTCAGCAGAAAGAGGAGGATTGGCAAGGGATGTTAGCTCAGCGCTGGTCTTCCTCACCAAAAAAAAAAAAAAAAAAGAATTAGGATGTGCTAGGCACACCCGGCCCTCTGCACCAGACAGGTTTGTTTACAAGCATCCACAGCTCCAGCTTGGGGTGGGCAAAACTGCTCAGGCCCCTCCCACCTGGTCTGGCACCAGAGATGTCCCCAAGATGCATTTCCCTGACAAATAGCATGCTCAAGGTGGCAGAGCTGTGAGATCAATGCCAGTGATGGGCAAGAACGATAGGATTTCATTAGCTTCTGATGTTGCAGAGTGGAGAGGGACTCCTGAAACTCTGTGCATCTGTCACCAGCAAGGGCAGAGGAGCCATGGGCTGCCTCTGAACACCTGCCTTTACTTGATCACCTGAAACAGATTATGGGCAAAGCGAGAGGACAAGTTCTGTGCTTGCTACGTTGACAAGATAGAGGAATTCTAGGGGGCACAAGAAGAAAAATGAGAGAGACTCAGCAGTGAGAGGAGAAAATCACAACTTTCTTTTATTTTTCCCTCAGTCCAGTTCTGCTGTCTCTCCCAGACCAGCCACCAGCCTCCTTCTCTCTTTCCAGTCATAGTTGTGTTTCTCTTAACAGGGGTCAGCCAACTATGGTCCATGGGCCAAATTCAGCCTATCACCTGATTTTATAAATAAAGTTTTATTGGAACACAGCCTTGCCCATTTGTTTCTGTGCTCTTTATGCCTGCCGTTGTGCTACAATGGTAGAGTTGAGCAGTTGTAAGAGAGAATGTATGGCCTGCAAAGGCTAAAATATTTACTATCTGGCCCTTTATGGGAAAATGTTTGTTGACCTCTGCCCTTGAGAATAGAGTACACAAGCTAAACCTAATCTGTGTTCCATGGAAATCTATAATGCTGGGAGTTGAATTCTGGTAACAACAACAACAACAAAAAGAGTTTCAAAATTTAATGAGTTTAGAGCTCTTTGAATTATGCAGAGAAGTATCTGGAAGAATTCTCAGAAACCATATTATGCTTATACATACCATGAATCTCCAAAGGAATGGGTGTTTTAGTCTGGGAGCTTTAGCCTCATTTTGAAAAGAAAATGAGCCTGAGGCAAAGGCCTTATGTGCTACAATTTTATTAGGAAGTGCAAACCCAGGGGGCATAACACAGGGATGAGGGGGGAAAACCAAGGAAAGCAAAGAGGAAAAATACCACTGCATGGCCAAACTGACTGCACCAGAGGGGGGCAATGCCACTCCTGTGCACATTGTGTCGGGATTGCCCACAGTCAGGGAGAAAAGGGAAACATTTATCATCAACCGGTGTGGGCTCAGAGTAGACCCACGATGGTGGCAGGCAGTGTAAGGCCCAGTGAGTGCTTGAGATGGGGTGTCGCTGGGTTGCCCCTGCAGTCAGAGTCCACGCAGAGCTATTGGCCAGAGATGCAGCTAGAACAAGAGAGGGATAAAGCAGAAAAGATCTGAAGTGGCACACACGAGTTCTGATAGCAGGGGGCACAGAATGTTTGATTTCCCAAAGCTATTTGACCATGGAGTCATCTATTTCATGAGTACCCAACTGACATGTCAGAAAGCACCTACATTCTCACAATGCTGTTTGATTCACCAGGCTACACCCACTCTCTACACTTCCCTATCTCCACGTACAGTCTGCAGCCTGAAGCCTGCTCTTCTCATCCCCGAACCACCACTGACCTCTCTCAAACTCCTTCCAAGCCAGTGACCTCTTCTCAACATCAACCTCCCACCTAGAGAGACAGCAGAGCATCGTGAAAGGGTGCACACATACCTTGGGATCAGAGAGACCCAAGGTTGAAACAGGCTCTCTACTCACCAGCTGGGGGAGCTCAATCAGGTTAGTCAACTTCTATGAACTTCAGTTTCCTGAACTCTAGAATGGGGCTCACACCATAGAATGACATGAGGAATTATGAGGTGACTCACGGAAAGGGCTCTGCACACAATAGTTACACAATACACTGTAACTATTCTTTATTATTATTATTATTACTGCATCATTTGATATTGTTGGGCTTACACCTCCATGAATTCCTTTCTTTCCTATATTCCTGTTGCCTGCCCCTCTAGCTCTTCTTTACCTTTTTCTGTCTTTCCAAGACAACTTCTGCTATGGACTGCATTGTGTTCCCTCAAATTCGTACATTGAAGCTCTAACCTCGAATGTGACTATATCAGAGATAGGGCCTTTATGGAGGTAATGAAGGTTAAATGTGGTCATAAGGGTGGGAAGCCGATCCAATAGGATTAGTGTCCTTATAATAAGAGACATGAGAATTCCCTCTCTCTCCTGTATGCACACTGAGGAAAGGCCACTTGAGGACCCAATAAGGAGGTGGTCGTGGTCATCTATAAGCCAGGAAGAAGGTTCTCACCAGAAACCAACCCTGCCAGATATTGATCTTTGACTTCTAGCCTCCAGAACTGTGAGAAAATAAATTTCTGTTGTTTAAGCCATCCAATATGTGGTACTTTGTGATGGCAGCCCTAGCACACTAATATACCTTCCCTGCCTCCTCTTCCTGCTTTGAAATGGAAGAGTTTCTCCACATATTTATACCTCAGTCCTCTTTATTCTCCCTCTCCCCATCCCCCAATTCTAATCTCATTCCCTCTCTTGACTTTACCTTGACTCACAAATCCATATGTCCGATTCTGTCCTCTCCTCTGAGCATTTAGAGCCAAATTTTGTAATCTCTTTTTGACATCTTCGTTGGGTGTCCCACTGGCACAGCAAACTCATCATGTCTAAAATTGAACTCATCATACTCTCCCTGAGAGCTCTTCAATATCTTTTTCTTTCTGCTGACTCCTTTATAGAACAAGGAAGCACATAAAGAGAAGTGGATAGTTGTATAAAGGATGGAAAGATAGACAGGCAGATAAAATTAGAGCTACCATTTGAGCACTTATCCTATGTGCCATGTACTACATAAAATTATTTACATGGATCAATTGGTTAAATTTATGTAATTACTCCATTTTACAGATAAAGAAATTGAGCAACTTGCCTGGGATTGTAGAGTTAGTAAGTGATAAAACCAAGTTTGGAAACCAGGCAATGGAACTCTAGAGCATAGTTTCAAGCAGATCACTGGACTTTGCTCAGCCAACCTCTTTCCTCTAACTGGATAACCCCAAGCCCACCCATGTCCTATCTATGCTCCTGATGTGCAGGAAAATAACAGCGCATGTCCACACTGCTTTACTGCCTCTTCTCCTTCTTCTCCCCTTCTACTCCATCACCACCCACTTTACCAACACTATTTCCATAGCCTAGAACAGTCATATTTTCCCTTAAGAACTGATGCACGCATCACAGTGTGTGTGAAGCTTTCCCTCATCCCTCCAGGCAAAATTCCTCACTCCTTCCCTGTGGTCCCTCCCAGCACATTTTATTTTTACTGCTATCAAAGCACATATTTCTTAGTGTGATAGTGAGCTCTCTCTGTCTGCCCTGCTGGATCACTCGCTCCGGGACAGCAGGGACCTGACTAGTCCATCTTTGTGTGCCTTGCATAACAGAGTGCCTGCCACAGAGTAGGAGGTCAGTAAGTGGCAGTAACTGAGGTTGAATCCGCCACAAACCTACCAAGGCTTCAGCTGTTTGGACCAGTGGCATGAAAAGGAGCTGGGATCTGGCAAGGACCTGTGATTGTGACTAGGAGATAAAAAGTGTACACGTGGGAAACTTCTCCAAAGGGGGAACTTCTTTGAAAGGTGGGCACTGATATCCCAGTTAACCTCATAGACATGGAATCAAGCAGGCCAGTAGCAGAAGAGTGTCAGTTTCCTGGCCCAGACTCCTTCCTGAAGGCAAGGGGGAATTTTCCAATGAGGAAGCTGAAACTGTAGAGGTTAATGTCCTTCACATGATCAGGTGGCTGAGTGGAGCAGGGAATGGTGTTGGATAAGGCCACTTTCTGCTTAAGAAACATTCGCATGTCCTCAAAATATCCACATCACAGAGACACACATGTGAATTCCTCAAAGGCATAAGAATACGTATACCTCAGAACTCACGAAGATGGGGTAAGTTCTATCCACACATTTAGGGCTGCAAGACACATTCCTCTCTCTATAACCTATAAGTCAAATTAAATCTGTGTGCCCACCAGGGTGATGGAACCTTCCATCTCAAGATCCCTAGGTAGAGATGGCAGATTGAGCATAAACATCTAAAGTGCCCCCTCCTGCAAGTCCACTAGAACTACAGCAAAGATATTTTGTTTGAAAAGAATAAACTTAAAAGGACCAGGAGAAGAGGATAGAAGACAATATCCACCTAATTTTGGAGGCTGAACACAGATGGATGAGTGGTAACTAACTGGTTCTAAGCCAACAGTGGAGAAAGCCAAGAAAAAATCCAAATAAGAATGCAGACTCCTCAAAAGGCTTAGGAATTGGCAGCACCAGGTATAATTTCTGGAAGTAAGCTAGAATGGTGGGGATGGCCAAAACAATGAGCATCATTTGAAAGCTGTGTAACTGTCAGATCTTGAGCTGACAGTACAATATCACCAAGGTGACACATTAAGGAACCCAACTGCCTGGCTGCAAGTCCCAGATGGCCACTTACTGGCTGAGAAGTCTTAGGCAGGTTACTTCACCACCACTTAAGATCTCGCTATGATACTAACAAATATATGCTTTGATAGCCAGGAGAAGTCTTGGGCAAGTTAGTTACACCACTTGATAAGTTACACTTTAGTTCTTACATCTGAAAAATGGGGTATTACATTTCTTACCTCTTTATAAGCTAAGATTTGTAAAGTAAGTAAACCATACCTGGCACATAGTAAATTCTAAAAAGTAAATAAATAGATCCCACTCTTATTACATACCACTGGGCAACTGACTCTTCTCCACCTCCGCTGGTCTGAAAAATTTTTCTCTGGAGAGAATAAAAGAGACTGTATGTGAACAGGGGAACAGCATGCACAGTTAGGGGCAGAATAGCACATGGAAAACTGAGATTAGGGAATCTTGCACACTAATCACTGACCACCCTCTTTCTCCTTGGCTCCCAGAACACTGGCAACCGGGCCACACCTTCCCAGCAGGAGTATGGAATGGCCTTTCCTGGAGAACCTGGCCAGCCCAAGAGGAAAGAACTAACGACACTGATACCAGATATTCCCCAGTAAATGTTTCAAGCTGACCATCCTACAGTGAAGCTCCTAATCCAGAAGCCTCACCCAAGTATTCAGAGCTTGTGATCATTCCTTAACTACTTGGCTCTTAGTCCTGAGCAAACAATGAAGGACTAGCAGACATGGGAGGACAGCCTCTAACATGGAATACAGTGAACTGAACACCAAACAAACAGAAAAGAGCAACTAGTGGAAAGGGAGAAGACATTGCATCTATCACAGAAAAAATAATAGGACATGATAAAGAAAAAAATAAGAAAATTAGAAAACCAAAAGGAACTTTTAGAAATTAGAAACATGACTGCAGAAACAAAGAAACTCAATAGAAAGTTTGGAAGATAAGTTTTAATCATAAAAAGTGAGCAAAAAGAAAAGAGATGGGAAATGATCTTAAAAGACACAATTATTAAATCAGAAGGTCCAATATCCAAATAATATGATTTCCAGGAAAACAAGTGGAAGACAATTATCAGCAAAACAATTTAAGCAAATTTCCAAGAACTAAAGGACATGAGTTTCAGATTGAAAGGGCTCACCAAATGCCCAGGGGAATGAATAAAGATACACTCCCAGATTCAGCATAATAAAATTTTAGAAAAGTGAGAAGATTCTATGTTTGCAGAAAGAAATAGCAGGTCACATACAATGGGTCAGAAATCAAATGGATTTGGAATTCTTGACAGCAGCACTAGAAGCTACAAGCAGTAGAATGAAGCCTTCAGATCCTGAAATAACTTTTTTCCAATTCATACTAGAATTCATACCCAAAAAAATTATCAACCAAATATAAGGGTAGGAAAAAAAGGTGTTTTAAGATATATAAGGTCTCAAATACTTCACTTTCTTCTTAAACTACTGGAGGATGTGCTCCACCACCAAAACAAGAAAGTCCGCTAACCTTATAAATTGCAGGACATCAGTAGAGTACTCAGAAGAGTTTTACTTTGGTAGTGATTGAAATTAGTCCTGGGCTAAACATTGATCTATCTGATCCTGCCTAACAAGGGTTAAAAGCAAGAATCAAAAGTATCAAACTGCTTGCAGGTAATTTAACTGTTTCCCAGAACAAAGTTGAAGAACACTTATAGATGGACAAAAATATTCAGCACTCAACAAACAAAATTCACAAAGTCTGACATCCAGTCAAAAATTAGCAAGCATGTAAAGAAGCAGGGAAATGTGACCCAAAATGAGGAGAAAGATCAATCAAAAAATACCAACTGAGAAATGATAGACATGATAGAATTAGTAGTCAAAGACATTAAAACAAATATTATAATTGTATTCCATATATTCAATAACCTAAGATAGATCATGTTAAGTAGAAATATGGATATATAAAAGAGCCAAATCACATCTTTAAAGATGAACACTAAAATGACTGAACTGAAACATCCACTAAATGGGCTTAACAACAGATTAGCCACTGGGGGCAGGGTGGGGGGGAGTTAGTCATTTGAAGATGTGTCAATATAAAATGTCCAAACTGAAACCCAAAGGGGAAAAGTATTGGAAAAAAATGAAAAGAGCATCAATGAATTGAGTGACAATTTCACAAAGGCTACCACTCATATAATTGGAGTCCTAAAAAAAGAGAACACAGATGAGTAGACAAAAATATATGTGAAGAAACAATGACCAAAATTTTCCCAAATTGATAAAACTATAAAGCTACAGATCCAAGAAGCTCAACGAATTTCAAGCACAAGAAACATGAAGAAGACTATACCACAGTACATGACTACTGAACACCAACAATAAACATGAAATCTTATGAGCATCCAGAGAAAGAAAGACATATTACATAAAGAGAAACAAAGATAAGGTGGCAGTGGATTTCTAAGTCAGAAACAACACAACATTGAAGACAGTGGAACAACATCTTTATAATACTGAAAGGAAAACAAAACCAAAAACAAAAAAGTCAAGCCAAAATTCTATAATCAGTGAAACTATCCCTCAAAAATTAAGGCAAAAATGAAGAAATATTAGACATCCAAAAGCTAAAATGAGCCATTCTCAGCAGACCTGCACTACAATAAATGTTAAATAACATTTTTCAGGTAGAAGAAAAATGATTCCAGATAGAAATCTGAATCTACACAAAGGACTGAAGAGTACTAGCAATACTAACCATGAGGGAAAATATTTTTTAATTTCTTATTATTTAAATCTGTCTCAAAGATTACTAATGTTTAAGGTAAAAAACAGTAATAATATACTGGATGGTTTATAACATATATGAAATTAAATGTTTGACAACAAAAGTGCAAAGGGGATAAATGGAAGTATAGTGTTGTAGTATACATGAAATGGTATGCTATTTACTTGAAGGTAGAATGCTATAGGTTATAGATGTATACTATAAACACTAAAGCAACCACTAAAATAACACAACAAATAGATAGAGCTAATAAGATAACAAAAGAGATAAAAATGGAATCAAAAAACATAATTCAAAAGAAAGCAGAAAAAGAAGAAAAGGGGAACAAAGAACACATGAGAAAAATTGAGAGCAAATAGCAACTTGGAAAATTTAAACCCAATCATATTTCTAATCACACTAAATGTAAATGGTCTAAACATCCCAATAAAAGGTAGAGATACGAAATTGGATTTTAAAAAGCAAGACCAAATATATCCTGCCTACAAGAAATCCACTTAAAATATAAGACACAAAAAGGCTAAAAGTGAAAGGATTAAAAAATATATACCATGCTAACACTATTCAAAAGGATTTCAGAGCAAAGAATATTACCAGCGGTAAACAGAGACATTTCATAATGATAAAGAGATAATGTCATCAAAATAACATAATTCTCCTAAAGGTTTATTCATTTAATAACAGAATTTCATAATAAATACAGCAAAATCTGGTAGAACTGCAAAGAAAAATTGACAAATCCACAGTTTTAGTCAGAGATTTCATCACATCTTTTCCAATAATTGATAGAACAAGTAGGCATAAAATCAACAAGGATATAATAAACTGAAAAATACTATCAACCAATTTCACCTAACTGACATTTATAGAACAGTCCGTCCAGCAACAGCAGATTGTACATTCTTTTCAAGTAAACCCAGAGTATTTACTAAGATATACCATATTCTGGGCAATAAAACAACTTTCAATAAATTTTAAAGGATTTAAGCCATACAAAGTATTGATAAATAAAATGGCAAGCAATAGGATATACTGGAGTATATGAGGAAGCCATTTGGTGTAAAACTAATTAGGCCTGAACTTGTTTTTCCAAAAAGGCCTGACTGGCCTTTGAACATGTATATCTGCTTTGAGCATTTACCATGTCCCAGAGAGAAAAACAAATGCCCTTAAGATGAGGATACAACTTGCCCCACATTCGCATTTCCTTAAGGATAAGTATTTCCCCCTAGGCTAGGATTTGATTGCTGTACTCATCCTGTGACCACCCAACTCAAGACAACAGACCTGTTACCTGCTGTGCCGATCAATCCCTGTGCTGACAGGGCAATCTCATGACTATTGTAAAAAGGACATGGCAATCGTATGTGATATATGCTCTTTGATGGTATATAACCACTCTGTACACCCCACTTCTTTGGTGTCCTTCCTTCCTTGGGGAAGGAAGGCCCCAGGCTATATGGTCCTCAAATTTGGCTCATAATAAATTCACCCCAATTTTGATTTGTAGATTTACTATGGATTATTTGCATCAACAGTATGTTCCCTTATTATAATGACATTAAATTAGCAGTCAATAATAAAAAGAACTCTGGAAAATCACCAAATATTTGGAAACCAAGCAACACACTTCTAAATAACCCAGGGGTTAAAGAATAAATAAAAAGGTAAGTTAGAATGTATTTTGAACTAAACGAAACTGAAAACACAACATACTAAGAGTTGTGGAAGGCAGCTAAAGCCACCAAAGAGGCAGCCATCCCACTCCTAGGTATTTACCTAAGAGAATTGAAAGCCTGTGTCTATATAAAGACTTGTACATACTGTATGATTCCATTTATATAAAATTATAGAAAATTCAAACTAGCCTGTAGTGACAGGAAGCAGATCAGTGGTTGCCTGGGGAGGGTAGGTGTTGGGAAAGAGCACAAGGAAAAATTACAAAGTGGCACAAGGAAACTTCTGGAAGTGACTGATATGTACATTATCATGACTGTAGTGATAGTCTCGTGGGTATATTTGGGTATAGGAGTACTTATGTATTCATTTGTTGTCCAATTAGCATACCATCTCTTCTCAGTAAGGTCTAGGAAGGATCTCTTCATGTTCTCTATTGTCATATGCACCATTCCTAGTTAATTTCATATCTCCCGTCCCCCCCAAAAAGATATCAACATTGTTATTACTCAAAAACCCATGGCCATGGGTCTTTGGAACCTGATTGTATTGAAATAACATAGATATTTTTGGCACCTAAAGTTCCCTAATACTATTTATTTAATCCTGGTTACATCCTTGCACATGACATTACATTATCTATAATGCCATCCATGAATAGTGCCTTCCAATGACTTTCTTATAAGTCATTACTGTGTTTCATTGATGATGACCACAAATGCAAGTCTTAACCGGAGTACACAGGAAAATTTGGGAGACAATTCATTTTCCAGTCATGTTACATTTACCATTTGGTATTTTATAGCATGAAAGTAGAACAATACATTTTCCAACCATGTCTTATCCTGAGCCCCTTAGACCACAATCCCTGCATTCCTAGAATGGGATCTCCATCAATGTTGACCACACACCTTCCTTCTATATACTACCTGCCTTCCATACACTACCTTCTATAGTGAGGAGGTGGGCAAGAGGCCTATGAGTAGAGAGAAAATAGTTATCCCATTCACACAAGGAATTTCTGTCCTTCATCCTGTGTGATTTAAGACCAAGAGTACAACATCAACATATGAATTAGCAGCAAAAAAAAAAAGGCATTGATAAAAAGGGCTTCTTGCATTGCAATGCAATAGTCTTCAAAGTCCTTAGTGGAGATAGAAGCAGCCAACCCCAAGGACTACCAGCCACTTGTCATCAAGGCTGTGGAGGGGATGGAGTGACTACCCTGTAGACAGGGATAAGAAGGTGCATAGTATAAATGACCCCTGTCACCACCCCTGCTGCCCTCGGTTGCTGTAGATCAGAGGCAGCACTGAAGTTGGAACACACACGGTGACATACAGGCCCACACACACAGGTCAAACACAAGACTCAGCAGCGGACTGTCAGTAACCCAGAACTCCAAATTCATTCTGCATCTAACATGAATGAGAGTCACTTAAAATCAGCATATTGACACCATTCTGGTGACCTAATCTCACACAATCCCATAAAACTAATACCATGGTAGCCAGCAGGAGTAATCTGGAAGCTGAGCCTAGCCAGGGTGGCCCCATGGGTGAAAAATTGAGGTGAGATGCTCCTTGGAGCATCTGGTTGATCCCATTTACTTGATAGAAGGTTGACAAGTACCCTAAAAGGGAGAAACAGGGACTGGAACCACCATGAGTCCTGGTCCAGGTTCAGAGCACATCACCAAGATAGTTCAGCCAGTTCTGGCCTAGCTAGTCCTAGGTACTTGGGGAGGGGGGGGCACTTAGAAAATTTCCAGGTATGCACTTCCAGCAACTGGGACCCACGTGGGACCAGGTCCAAACTCAGGCTTCCCTGCCAGCCCTGGCTGGTCACAGCTATCACAGAGGGACACAGACAATTTCAAGGAAGGCACTCCTCTGAAACACAGGGCCTTGGACAGGGGCCCCTCTTCCCAGGAATCATAGAGAAAGAGCCTCCCTCTCTACCTGAGTGAGGATAGCACAGAGCAGAGTCCCCCCTCACCCCCGCCATCAACCTGCAAGGAGGATTTAGTATGAGAGAGAAATAAATGTTATTGTTTGAGCCACTGAGATTCAGGGTTGTTATCACAGTAACTTAGCCCATCCTGACTGATGCACAGAGTGACAGCCGTCACCAGGCACAGAATAATCACTCCAGACCAAAGTAATGGAATTCAGCAGGAAATGTTGAAGGGTGTCAGCACCAATGTGCCTTCTGCTGGTATCGATGTTTAAATATTTTTAATTAATAATGCTTGGGTGAGACTACCCCAGATTCCTATATTTTACTTGACAGGACCATGAGATGATGAAGTTCTTTCATTAGAAAACTAATTTCACTCTCAGTGGAGTGTTCTGCTTTGTCCTAACCCTAAGAGCTGGACATTGGCCATGATAAACTTAAAAGCAGAAAATTGAGAGTAGTCCAATCCTCCTGACTTTATTCCTGCTGATGCCCAGCGTCTTGCCCACACTACAACCCTGCCACATGCCCCTACAGGCTCCTGAGCCTCTTGCATAGCCTCTCCCACTAACTTGGCCAGAGGGTTCTTTCATGAAGCCTCAAGGAGGCAGTAGCTGAACAATGAATCAAAGGCCCCATTCACTGGATCTCCTCCTGGAGGTCTTCATCGGGTGGGAGTAACAAGCCTTTCTTAGCAGCTTGCTACTCTATATTTCTTTTAATTAGCCTTCACATTCATTCAGATATAGCTTTGAGGGGCCGGCCTGATGGCGCAGCAGTTTAGTTCGCACTTTGGCAGCCCAGGGTTCGTGGGTTCGGATCCCAGGGGGCAGCCAATGCACTGCTTGTCAGCCATGCCGTGGCAGCATCCTGTATAAAGTAGAGGAAGATGGGCACGGATGTTAGCCCAGGGCCAGTCTTCCTCAGCAAAAAGAGGAGGATTGGCAACAGATGTTAGCTCAGGGCTGGTCTTCCTCACACAAAAAAATAAATAAATAAATATAGCTGTGATGAAATAATAAAATATTTGAGGAAAAAAGGAAATTTAATCTCCTTCATTACTGGGACCTCTTTCCCTCCCAAGTTTTTAAGAGATAGGACCATAAGTGGTGCCCGTAAAACAGCAGGGAGGCCTCCAGCTCCCATCTTGGTTTCTACCAACACCTTCATGGCTTAAGGCCTCAGTGGGCCCTTGGGAACCAGCAGCACTCTCTTCCATAGCATGGGACAGGCTGCAGGAGTTTTTGCTAAGGCTGAGGATTCTGCGGCAAACAGAAATTGTATGCCATTCTCCCTGGACGTACAATGTAGCTATTTCCCCTCAGGCCCTGCTCCCTCTACAGAGCTGCCCTTAGGCAGTGTGGGGGATCCTACTCTACCAGCCCTTCCACTTCTGTCCTGACCTCTGACTTCTTTTCGTGGGGGACAACCAACCACTCCTTCTCTCCTCTTGTTGCCCTGAAAGACCTTTAACAAAATTTCTTCAATGTTTCAGGCTTCAGGAAAATCAAAGCCCGGAAGGGCCACGTCTTAAAAGCCACTTCTGCTTCAGACCCTATAACACACTGTCTCTCCCACTCTCCACATCCACCAACCAAGTCAGAAACTCAAGAGTCTGTCTACCTTCATGGAGAATACAGAGAGAACTCTGAAATTAATGTCCCTCCAAGGAGCAGAGAAAAATAGGGTAGAAATACCTCAGATGACTACACATAAAATATACACGCACATATACAACTTAGGGACCCACAGAAACAAGCATCAGAGAGTAACGAACAGATAATCTACACCCGTAATCTTCAAGTGCAATCAAACGCAGGCAGAATTCTTTGGACTATTTCTTGTGAATTTTCGTAGAGCATCTAAGTGCTCAGCAGATGTCCTGGTGGATTCACAGCATTTAACAGGTACCTCTGATAAGTGGTTTTAGAAGTACTGTCCCTTTGTCTAATGCAGTTACTTCCCTGGATTGAATCCCATTTCAGGGCTGTAAAGTGCAGAGGCAACAATGTAAAATGTACCTGCAAAGTGAAGTAAAAAAGGTTTATTCCGGGACTTCGGAGCCCAATTGTCTGTAATGAAGCTCTTGTTTCTGCCTCTCCCTGACCCTGGCTCTGACTCGGGAACATCACCACCACGGCTGCGCTCCCTCTCCCCACTTAGGGCTATCATTAGCTGCAGGCTTTTCACCTCAAGTCCAGCACTTGTGGGTTTCCTACATTTCCCAGTGAATGGCTTGAAGAAAGAACATTTTGCAAATTACTACTCTGTAGGTCAAAATTGTCAATTCTTCCTTAAAAACAACAGCAGCACCCCATTTTGAAAATGACTATTGTTATATAGCTCTGTAAGAAAAAGACCAACATTATTGAATAGAGCCATCAAGAGCAATTTAGACCCATTTCATGCCTGCCATATTTATCCCTGCTCCTTCGTGGAGCGGTATGTGAGTATTTAACACACTTTGCAGTGAGGAGTGTCAGGCCGGCTGTGCATTCCTAATGGGTCTGCCTCTACAACCTGGGATGAATGGGGGACCTAATTTCAGGTGCAAGTACTGTCTTTGACACACACAGAAAATGAGCTGCTGCAAAGCTGGGCAGGACCTAATGTGTGTATTTTTTAAAGTGTATCCAAGTGCACAGAATTTACTCTGTGTATAGAAGCGGGAATGACTGGGCAGGTGTGATGTCTGTGTGTGTGTGATGGAGCCTGAGGTGCAGGAAAACGGAGGGTGGGTGGGACCATCCTGGTGACACACTTTAAGAGTAGTGTGTTCCACACAGAGGGCTATTGTGTAGATGTGCCCGGTTTGCAAACCACCCTCTGCTGTGTGCCAACAAGGCATGGCAGAGATACCTCATAAAAAGTATATTAAGGGAACTCTTATCTTTGGGAGACAAGAAGGGGAGAAAGCATGTTCAACAGCCAGACCCTTGAGGGGCACAGGAAGGAAACTTTAGGCCTTTTCTAACTTTAGGAAGGAAAGCACCATGCATTTGTGGTCATGGCAGGTGGTTTAGGGGCTGCTGGCCTCACTCACATGCCTGGTAAGTGTGGTCAGGGCTGTTGACTACTCAGTTCCCTCTCCACATTGCTAGCTTGGCCCTCTTCACAAGCTGGGCCCCAGGAGGGTATGCCCCAATGTACGGGTCCTGATCAAGGCTGTGGTCACATCACATTTGTTGGTGTCCCATTGGGCAAAGTGACAGCCTGGACCAGAGTCAAGGTGGGAGGGGTCTGGACAAGGGCATGAACACAGGAAGGTGTGATTCATAGAGGCCATCCATGTAACAACCTACCACAACTTTAGAGTGCTGTCTCCCACTGCCTGAGAAGTCCCTTGGAACAGGCCTGTTCCTGCTTCCTCCTGATCCCCAAACCTTGGTTTGTTGTCCACCTGGCTGTGGACAGGCAGAAGCTGCTGCAGAAACCAGAGTTTTGTGCAAGGGGCTGTACAGAAGAGGCTCTCAGTAATGATGCTTTCTTGAGTCCCCTGTAATTAGCCATTGGGTAATTATTATGAATAACAAGGAGAGACATTTCCGTGGCATTTGCCCAGGGTTGCCTCAAGTAGAAGTACAAGCAGCCTGGGCCAATGACTTACTACAAAGTCTATCTCCCCAAAGAAGTTTCCCATGCATCCTAGAATATAACTCATCGAGCTTTCACAATAACTTTCAAGGTGCCATGCTCACTGTATATGATTTCACTTAACCACACACACACAACCCAGAAGAGTGGCAATTACTAAGCCCAGTTTATATATTGGGAACCTGAGACTCAAAGTACAGCAACTTGACCAAAGGCACAAGCCTGGTGATTCCAAAGCAGATCCACCTGTCGCCAAAGCCTGTGTTAGACTGCACACCTCTTTGCCTTTGAAAGGCTGCTCCGGGTCTGGATTTTCATCCAAAGTCCAGGAACGCTAGATGTCCTAGTGCATGGCCCCGCCTGCATTTGGGACTGATGTGCAGGGTAATGGAGCAATTGAAAATGATGGCTTTGCAGTAAGACTGGCTGGGTTTGGATAGTTTACCTCTATCTTGGACAGTTTTCTAATCTATAAAATGGGATCATCATAGTCCTACCTCAGAGAGTTGTTTTGAGATTTAAATAAGTTGGATGGCAGAAAGCACTTAGAAAAGAGTGCCAGGCACTCAGGAGCACTCAATAAATATTCATGATTACGATTATTATAGGCTGAGTTCCATCCTGTCCCTTAGTGGCAGTGAATAGAGTCTTATCCCAGTTTAGAGCCGGGCATGAGAAGATCAACAGCGGAAGAGTTGGTGCAGAACAACAGTGTATGTGAAGGCAATACTGAAAATAGTTCCTGGCTGGTACAGGATAGCCAGTGACCATTCTGAACAGACCTCAGCATCAACAAACAGCATGTCAGCCCCCATTGACAGATTGAACACGAGCCCTCAAGCTATGGACCTGACCTTAGGGGTGGGGAGAGGAGTTGGAGGGTAGAGCTGGACAGAGAGGCTGGGAAAGGGGCATCCCAAAGGCTTCTGGAGCAGCTCAGAGCCAGGCCCCATTGGGGAGGGGAAGACTGGAAGCAGGGGCCCAGCCTCGACGGGTAGATGTCCTGGGCAGAGACCCTTGCCAAGGAAAAGATGGAGGTCTCAGAAGAAGGCAGGATCTACTAACCTGACCAGAGTCCTGGGTGGGTCTGGGCCTGGGAACGTGGCTGGAACCATACCAAATGGAATCCAAGGAGGAGCCCCAAGGGACTGTGGATCCTTTATCCTGCTTGGCTCATGTCTGGATTGTCTCAGGAACCTGTATGTCTACAGATAGAGTCAGAGGTTGGTAGTGGAGGGAGGAAGGGTGATGGGCTGGAAAGCCATGGAGAAACAGACCTGTGAGGCTTAGATGTTCCCCTCTGAGAAGATCCTAGTGGCCCAGCTTAGCCAGGACAGGGCCCGCCATGTCCTTCCCTTCCTCCTCCATGTTAATAAGCCCTGATTTGCCCCAGTGAAAGCATGCTGTGAGTACTAACAGAGCAGGAGCTTCAAACTGTAGCTTCAGAATTTATCCTGTCCACTTCCGCTTTGCCCGCTCTGACCCTTCCTTCTCCCTCCCTCTGCCCTTCAACTCCCATTAATCACCCGAGCCCACTTCACTGATGACCCTTCTCAAACTCTGCAGTCTTCTCCTTGAGGGCAAGACTCTGAGTGCTGCCCTGTCCCTGAGCCCTGCTCTCTCTCACATGAGATCATCACAGTGCTGGAGACACTGCAATGCCCCAGTGGGTTCCACATTCCCAGGCCACCGGAGCTGACCAGCTTCTTGCCAGGATGGGTATCCCACTGTTCATTTGGGATGAGTTTGGGTGAAATTCCTGGTCAGGCAGAATCACCTCCACAGTGCCTGGGTACAGTCTGCCTGTCCTCTGCACCCTTCCCCTTTGGTCTTCTGATTGACAGCTCTGTATATTTGGGTGGGGAATGGAGTTTGCCAAAGAGAAAAAGACACAGAGATTGGCCTTTGCATTTCTCTCTGGATGTGTTTAGGAAAACCTGCTTTGGCTGAGCTGCTTCTGCTGCTGCAGATGCTGATGATTAATGACTGACAGAGGCAGGAGCTCTTGATTCAGGGCAGCCTAGCCAGAAGGCCAGCTCTCAGCAAATACAAAGAGGCCAACCTCACTTCCTCTACCAGTGGAGTGGGATTTGGAGTCATACAGACCTGAGTTCCAGGCCCAAGCAGTATGACCTTGAGCACATTGCTTAGCTCTTAGCCTGTTTCTTTGTCAGCAAAATAGAGATCCCCCATCAAGGATGCAAGGAGGATTAAATCAGATAATCTATATAAAGCATCTGTCCTGCAGTTGATGCTCAATATAGTTGCACTCACATCCTCTGTCCTCCCTTCCCACCCCTACAGCAGCGGCAACAAATCCTTTCCTTTCTCTCCTAGAAGGCACCGTAAAGCCAGAATTTTAAGCAGCATCTCAGGCTCATGCTGGCCAGTATTTCACTGTCCAGGCTATTCATCTGGCTCAGGAGAGGCTCCCCATCCTTCCTCCCCCTCCCTCCCATTATTTACCATAGTTTTCATCTCCCATCCAGGCCCTTCATACAGTGCCCTGTGAGTGTGTCTTACCTCTCTAACCCCTCCTAAGCCCCAAACTGAAAAGAACCATCTTTTTTCACTCTCCCTGACCACCTCTGGATGTAAAAGTCACTTAGAACCAGGGGAAATAACTAATTTTCTCCTATTCTGCAGAGGTTACCCACCACGGGCCATTAAAAAGGTACTCATTTTTTAAATATACTTAACAGTCTGTAAGATATACTTGAGATATCAGAACACTGAGCCCATTATGTGATGTTTAGAATATATAGTGTGGTGATATATTTCTAAAATGTGAAATATAACTTACGAATTTGTATTGCATACATGACACTTCGATATTTGTATTATTTTCCCTCTGTGGATTCAAAGCTTCTAGATGACTTCCTTGTTTGAGTTTCCCTTTCTTATTATTGGGACTCTGGCCAACATGGCAAGGGAAAAAAGACTTAAATGCAGAGCTCAAGGTCAGTTAGTTGTTGATTCCTCACCGAATAGCACCACGGGAGCCATGGGGGTACACAGCAAGGGCAGGTGCTTCCATTTGCCAGTCACACTCACACCACCAATGAGTCTACGTGTCAGGTAGGCACTAATTTCCCCATTTTAAAGATGAGAAAACTGAGGCTGGCACTGTGAAGTCACCTGTTCACAGTCATGAAGCCAAAGAGGGGCAGAGGCAAGACTACAGCCCAGGCCAAGCAGATGCCCAGCCTACACACCTGCCTGCAGTCCCTCACTACCTTCAAAGAAGAGCCCCGGGTCTGAAGGCCATTGTCTTTTAGAAAAAATTATGGTGATGGGATGGGACTCAAGTCTGAGACAAAGAGGACATAAAGGCTCCTCACCAGGACTTCTGGGCCTGGTAATCACCTTGGCCAGAACAGAAATGAGTCTCAGAGTAGGTAGGAGGAGACAGACACAGTGGCTAAACACGAAATGCCAGCTCCTTCACGTGGCACGAAAGGTCCTCCCCAGTCTGGCCCCAAGTTTCCTGTCCCACCTCCTCCCTCCTTTGTGTCCATTATGTCCAGGCAGGTCTTCCCAATCCCCAGAAATGCTTTGCCAAGGCCCACAGCTAAGCCTTCCCTGGTGACATTTTTGCCTCTGAACGGCCTCTTCTACTCGCTTCCTATTTCGGTCTTTGGGTCCTCCTCCACTCCTCCTCCAGGTCTTTGCTCACCCTCCACGCACAGTCCCAAAGGCTTGCCCACTGAGGTGGCATCTATACCATGCCCCTGCTGCCAACAATTAACCTTCTCACGTCAGTGTGTCATAACTCTGAATTCCCACTCACCT
The DNA here is from genome assembly GCA_031878705.1 of Tapirus indicus. Lineage (NCBI taxonomy): Eukaryota > Metazoa > Chordata > Mammalia > Perissodactyla > Tapiridae > Tapirus > Tapirus indicus. The sequence goes on from CM062921.1 coordinate 83,983,591, forward strand.
ACCCAAGGACCAGCTCAAATGCTGTAGCATATGCTCAATTAACACTTATCAGCTGAAATGAGTGAACATCTGGAAATCAGCCAACTCTTCTTTGCAGTTTGGGTTTCTCTATTTTTTCCCCAAATGCTCACAGTCATTCTCTGGGGCTTCCCAGAGAATGTAGAATTTTGAGAAAGGCCTTTCTTCTCTGGGTCGTGTATTCAACTCCAGTTTCTTCCCTGGATGCAGCAAAGACAGAGACTCTCCTGTTATCCCACAGGGACTGGAATCTAAGGCTAATGGAAATGGAGAGGCAGAGAAGATGGAATGCAGTGGGGAAACCTTTCTGACTGCCCAATGTGGTTCTGCTGTTCCGTGGCCATTCCCCAGCCCAGTGAGACCTGCCTCACCCTGCAGAAGAGGAACTCAACCACAAGTCCCCATAGCCCTGAGCCAGCTTCATCCAGCTTCATTCCATCTTTGCTTGCTATGTATTGAACCCTTCTTCATCAGTCTAGCCTCTTCCTCCTTACAGACCACGTTGTTGAGGTCCCAGGGTGCCTCTGGGGTCCCTGGCTACCTGAGTTATGATGCAGTGAATCTTTGTTGTTGCAGATCTGGAGAGTATGTCATAGGACATAGAGGGCACAGACAAGTGTGGTGTGATGAGTTCACCTTCAAGCTCACTGAGACTCTTGGCTGGAACAGAGAAGGGACTCAGACATTTCTGGTGAGCGAAATCAGGCTGGATGTCCTGGGACTAGAAATGTCCTATTTATGAATTCCCCACTAGAATGTAAGCTCCATGAGTGTTTTTCATGGTTCCATGTCTCCAGTGCAAAGAACAGTATATACTAGGAGTTCAATAAATACTCCTATTGAATGAATGAGTGAATGAATTGCTTTAAAGGGAGATTTTGAATTTGAGCTAAAAAAGGAGAGACAGGGGTGTGCAGTGGCCCCTCTGTGGAAGGAGATTGGTCAAGGCTGAGCCCACCCTGGCACCTTTCTCGATGATCTGGGCTCATGCCCTGTGGGTGAAAGGGCTTGGGACCAAAAGCAGAAGAAACTGGATTTCTAGAATAAGGTTTGGGGGGACGCCAGGCACAAGCAACTGCTTCAGGGCCAGGATGATGAGGTTATGCACAGCCTGTGGAGAAAGCAATCTCTTATTTCTGTATCAGAGCAGGGACATGAAACTGCTCACGGCCTGGCAGGACCATGGAGTAGTGCTGGCCCAGCCAGCCTGCCCACCAGAGGGGCAGCTTCTCCCACAGGGAGGCCCCCGTGGCAGGCGCAGCACTGAGACACCTCCCGCAAGTGGCAGAAGGCCTCCATGGGAGTCCTGAGAAGACCTCGAGAGACTTATTACTAAGCCCACAAGAGGCAATGCTTGGGATCCCAGAAATAACTGGGGAAGCTGAGTCATTGAGGGAGGCCTTCAGCCAGTTGGGGGTCCTGAGTGAGCAAGATTCAAACATGCACACTGACATGAGTGCTCTGGGATCCCCTGGTTTCTGGAACACAAGACTTTCAGGGTACCCTTCACTGCCTGGCCCAGCACCCTGCAGCCAAAGATGCATGGAGTCTGGAGGAAGAGACAGACTGAGAGAACAACCTGTGAGCAGAGGCCTGGGCCTGGGAGACCTGCTCAGGCACAAGTGAGGTCCAGAGGGAGCAACGCCAGCACACTTGGTGCTCACGAGCTCTCCCCTCATGTTTACAAGAGCACGTTCAACTGTAGGATGTGGCCATAACACCCTGGCTGCATCATGGCTGCCCAGCGGCTGTGTTACGAGCATTTCATCCACCAACAAGCCAGGCAGATAGAATTACAGAGAGAAAGTGGGCCTGAGGCCATGAACTGAACAAGTATCAGGGAGTGAGCCCTGAGTCAGGCCTTCTGGAGTTGGAGCTCCCAGGGTCTCCTGCAGTGGAGGTCTCAGAGTCTTCCCCACCTGGTCCCTGATCAGGGCAGAAGGGGCATCAACAGCTGAGAGGGGAGATTTCTGGGATTAAGCTGGCAACCTTAAATCAAGGTATGCCTTTTCTGATGCCTGGACAATGGTGACCCACAAGACCCCTCTTTCCCACCTCCCCAACACTGGTTCAGCATTCCTGGACACCACCAAGACTGGAGTCCAGACCAGACACCAGCTGGCCCAGTCAGAGCCAGAATTTCAGCTCAGGAAGAATGTACAGGAATATTCACTGAGCGTGTGCTGTGTTCCTATCACAGTGAGCATCATCTCCTCTAATGACCACAGTCTTGGAAGCTATCAATAATTAATCCCATTGACAGATGAGAATAGTAAAGCCCAGTGGACTCCCTTAACTTACCCAAGGTCCACACTAGTGACTTTAGAGCTGAAACTAGAGTGAGCTTCCTCTGACTTTAGAGGCCCGCTATTCACACAACACCTTTCTGCATCTCCTATAACCCTAGTCTTGGGCTGGGAGCCTGACGGGATGTTTTAGACAAGACTTCCTTCCTGCCTCTGCCTTCTTCCTGCCTGACATTTGGACCTCTGCTATTGTGTCCTCGTGTCTCCCTGAGACTCTCCATGTCAACACACAAGCATCTTCGTTTTTATTCCTCCATTGGTCATCTTTCTAGTGATATTCACTAGACCATGCTCTCTGATCCAAGAAGCAACACACTAAATCCAAAGCAGGGCCTTGGTTCAAGGCATCTTCCCGATTCCCTCACTCTCCCCAACTGGAGACATTCCTGCTCTTATCTCCTGGAACAGTGAGCCTCTATCTGCCCAAGGCCATGTTCTCCCAGACTACCTCCTCTCCAATGGCGGTCTCAAGCCATGTCCTTCAAATTCAATTATTTGATAAGATGACTTGCTCACAAATTCAATCTGCTCACTCTCTCCCTCTCTCTCCCAGTACTTCTATTGTCAATGCTACTTTCTTTAAGAACAGCATATTCCTAAAAACCTGCTCCATCAGCTCCAGCTCCCGTCTCTGAGGCCCGCATCTGTCATGGCCAAAGTCACCGCCAGAGGAATATTCAGGCCATTGCTTGTCCCAGAGTTCACTGCTCTAACAATGTTCCCCAGGCTTCAGTCTGGATCCACCAGGCCCTAACCAGCCCTACCTTCCACTTGGTTTGCTGTGAGTGTAGAGAGAGCAGCAGTTTTAAGACTGGGCACTAGGTGGACCTCATATTCTCAATTCAAATGCACTGAGATGGCACCACATAGAGATCTCTGCTCTTGGCCACAAGCAGTTACCACTGCTTACGCTGGTTTCGAGACATTCCAAATCTTCCAAATATAACATTAAGCTCAAATCCAAAGCTGGACACTTCCTGAAGATCCCAACACATAATAATAATAATAATAATAATAATAATAATAATAATATCAGATCAATCCTAACACTATAAAATAGCCATTGTATAGGAATTGAGAATCAGATTGTAAGTGGCTTGCCACAGGCGACAGACCACTTACTATTGACCAACAACTTTGTGCCAGACAGGCTTCTAGGAGCTTGAGTGAACAAAACAGACAAAGAACCCTGCCCTTATGGAACTTACATTCCAGGAAAGTACATGACACAAGCTGCCCCAGCTGGGCTCACAGAAAAGAGGATGGCAAGTGCAGGGTGTCTGTTAAGCCACAGGGAGGTGCCAGTTAGGGAGGGTAAGGTCACATCTGGTGCCATGGGCCACAGTAGGCAGGCCCAGAGCCAGAGCAGCACAGAGCCTCTGCAGCCGTGGGAGCCTCAGGGGTGCACAATGGCTCTCCACTCATTGAGATGGCTCAGCACTTGAAAGGGCCTCAAGTCTCAAAGGATTTCTTACTGCTTTGTCCTTAAAGTACACTCTGCTGCCATTGCTGTTTACAAAGGATGCAAAGTAAAGCTAAATGCCCAGAACTGGTACTCAAAATCCTCTTAGGATCTCAGTGCCACATAACTGGCCAAGCCTCAGGAAAAAGATGACTTTGTTTGAGCGAAGCCACTCCTCTCACCTGAGGCTTCAGGAAGAAGTGCTGTGCTGATCCAGGGAGCCCCATTTTACAGCCAATAAGGAGAGAAAGGACACACAGACAGGGTGACTTGAGCAGCCCCCAGGATCCCCAGAGTTAGGTGGGTTTGTCCTATGGGGACTCTGACCTATGGGGTTTACACCCCCAGAACTGAGCTCCGAGGCTGACAGAGGGGGAGTAGACCCACAGCCCTTCCATCCTGTGGTGTTATTCCAGCTCAAACTCCAAGTGCAACATCCTGAGTCTATTTCCTTCTCTTGACAGAGAAGTCACTTGTGGGGAGAGGTTTGTGGGGAGGACCCCGTAAAAGCTCCAGAGGAAGAAGTCGAGGTTGACGACAGCAGGGCCTTGGAAACAGCCAGAGACGTGTCAGTCTTGAGAAGTACAAGACACAACTGCAAGAACAGAAAGAAGACATACAAAAGTGAGGTGTGGAACAATAACCCACGAATCACAAAGCTTGAAGCCATCAGTTGTTGCTGAAGAGCCTGTCAGCAAAAGGGAAATGCTCAGAGCTGTCCTGCCGCTGGCTCCTAGCAGGTGGCCATATTACTGCCTGTGACTATGAGGTCTGTGTTCTCTGTGTGTGAGCACTGGGGAGAACAGACCTCTTACGCCTGGAATTCAGGAATGAGTTTTCAGGAAGGATTGCAGCAGAGCATCCGAGAGGCCTAATTAATGTGCTAAGTTTGCATGCCATTGATTTGAAGAACGTGAACACATACTTTTACACTGATCTCCCTTAAGTGTCATTTTCAGAGATTATGCCCGTATTAACACAAGACTGCTGATATCATGTCTAACCACGACTCTTACCTACCCACGTGGTACGAACCAGTCCCACTGGATTTGTGTTGGCTGGACCTTTGTTTACTCACTTGAAAAATAAGGGGATGGATGCTCTGGATAATCTCTGCAAGAGGTGATGTCAAATTTGCAAAGAGTTGGTGTCACCCAGCACCTTCCAGTCCTCTAATTTCCATGGATAGGGAAAAGGAACTTAAGATAGTTCTTGAGTGATTCAAAATCCTGATTAAGTCACAGAGGCCACAAGGCAGTGCTGCTAAGTTGTATCTCTGCCTTTCATCCACAGTCACCCCTGAAAAAGAAATCAGGCAATGGGAAGTGAATGGCTGGGTGTGTAGGTGGCACAATGGACCAGATTTGTTTTTCTAGAGACCTTGTTGGTTCGCAAACCAGTCCCCGTACATGGAAGGCAAGGAGAGACTGAAGAAAGGCACAGGCCACTCCAGACTGGTAGGTGTTGGTTTTAATAAGCAAGGGAACTTACATAAGAGGCTTGTCTTGACCGACCTCAAGATGAGTAGATCTCTACACCCACCCACCAGAATCTGAAAAGTTCATATAGAGGCCTTCACTGAATTCAGTCTCCCATTCCATCCAGAGGGTCTCAAAAACACCTTACTTTCTCAAGGTGAAAATGGCTCCAGCTGTGGGAACAGTGGGAGGAATGTACATTCCAAGGACAGGAGCCTCTGATTGCCCGGGTCCAGCTCAAGGGTCAACTGGTGGTCATGTCCTCTCTATGACCTCCTCTAAAAGACCTGAATTAAAATGCTGAAATAAGGGGCACCTAATGCTTTGGGAAGAGACTGTTTCCCCAAGACCCAACAAGCTGATGGAGGGGCATTCAGCTAAAATTTGAGAAGGATGAAGAAGAATACAGTCTAGATAAAACTAAATCTATATACTCTGGAGGACAGAAAATTTAACAGAGGAAGAAAAACCCACAAGTGTCTTCAGCCAAGTTAATAATGTTTGATTGTTTAAGCTGGGTGATACTCACACAACTATATATTGTATCATTTTATATTACTTCGTGAATATCCAAATATTCCAAAATAAAATTAAAAAAAAAAAACACTTTAAAAGAGAGAAAAAACGGGGGAAGGGAAGAAAGGAAGGAGTAAATAAAAAGCAAGGTCTCAGAAAATGTCACTGGTTGGGAGTTGTGAACATCACAGAGCCATGCACTGTTACTCAGAGTAGGAGCCAGACCTGCAGGTAAGGCCAGAATCCTCATTAAACCTGCTCTTGCACCACCAACTTCTTCTGTTTCTTTTTTTAATTGAAGTCTAACTCACGTACCATAAAATTCACCTATTTTAAAGTATAGAATTCAATCGTTTTTAGTATTTTCACAGAGTTGTGTGACCGTCACCATAGTCTAATTTTAGAACAAAAGAGCCAAAGAACAAAATCACCCCCAGAAAGAAATCCCCTACTGTTAGCAGTCATGTCCCTTTCCTGCCCCTCCCCACCAGGCCCAAACAAAACAATAATCTGCTTTCTATCTTTATAGATTTCCCCATTCTGGGCATTTCATATTAATGGAATCATACAAGATGTGAGGTGGTCATTTGTGACTGGCATCTTCCACTTGAAATGCTGAAGGTTACTCCATTGCCTAAATCCAGATCACAAAGATCCTATGTCTTCATCTAAGAGTTTTGTAGTTTTAGTCACCTTTAGGTCTAAGATCCATTTTGAGTTGTTTTGTATATGCTCGTGATACAGGGGTTCAACTTCATTCTTTTTAGAAAGCTTTTCATAGCTTTTTAGAAAGTTGTAAAATCAGGAAATTTGAGTACTCCAATTGTGTTCTTTTTTTCAAGATTGTTTTGGCTATTCTGAGTTCCTTGCATTTCCACCTGAATTTTAGGATCAGCTTGTCAATTTCTGCAACTGAAAAAAAAAGGCAGCTGGAATTTCTATAGGTATCATATCAAATCTATAGTTCAATTTGGGAGTGTCGCCATCTTAAAACTATTAAGCCTTCTGATCCATGAATGTGAAGTGTCCTTCCTCTTATTTTGGCCTTCTTTAATGTCCTTCAACAACATTTTGAAGTTTTTAGTGTACAAGTCTTACACTTCTTTTCTTAAATATATCCCTAAGTTGTCTTAGTATATGGTATGCACTAATTAATATTATTCTTTTTTCTATTAAGGTAAATATAATTATTTTCTTAATTTCATTTTCAGATTCTTCATAGCTATTGTATAGAAATACTGTTGAGTTTCGTATATTGATCTTGATCTTGCAAACTTGCCGACCTGCCTTTGGCTTTCAACAATTTGATTATTATATGGCTAGGTTTGCATCTCTTGGGTTCATCTTGGAATTTGTTGAACTGCTTGAATGTGTAGACAAACGTTTTTCATCAAATTTAGAGAGGTGGTTTTGGCCATTATCCAAACATTCCTTCTGCCTCTTTTTCTCTCCCCTCTCTTTCTGGGACTCCCACCATGTAAATGTTGGTGTGCTTTATGGCGACCCATGAGTCTCTGAGGAGTTGTTCATTTTTCCTCATCATTTTTCTTTCTATTCCACAGACTGGATAATCTCACTTGATCTGTATTTATAGTTGCTGATTCTTTCTTCTGCCTGCTCAAGTCTAATGTTGAGTGCTTCTAGTGATTTTTTATTTCAGTTATTGTAATTTTCAACTCCAGAATTTCTATTTGGTTCTTTTTTATAATTTCTATCTGCTTATTGATATTCTCTATTTGGTGAGACATAATGCTCATAATTCCCTTTAATTCTTTAGACATGGTTTCCTTTCATTCTTTGAACATTCTTATGATAGCTGATATAAAGTGTTTGCCTAGTAAGTCAAACATCTGAGTCCCCTCAGGGACAGTTTCTATCGATTGCTTTTTTCCTATGTATGGGCCATATCTTCCTGTTTTTTGCATGTCTTACAATATTTTGTTGAAATCTGGACATTTTAGATAATGTAATGTGGCAACTCTGGAAATCAGATCCACCCCACCCTCCCAGGCTTTCCTCTTATTGCTGTATTTTGTTGTTATGGCTGTTTCTTTGTTTGGTGACATTCCTGGACATTTCCTGTGGTGTACAGTCACTGAAATCTCTACTTGGTTAGCTTGGTGGTCAGCTAGTGGTTGACAGACATTTCCTTAAACACCTTAAGGTATCATGATAAATAGTTGTTCACTAACCTCAGGGGAGCACTCAGTTCTGTTGAGCTGGAATTTTTACACCTGTCAGGGAATGCACATTCTCACTGTCCTGAAAATTCTGACTTCCTCTCTCCCCCACCCTCTCTGCTGATGATCTTGGCTTATTCTTCATAGAAAATATCAGACCGAACCTCCCTCCACTTTCCACCTCAAAGCTACCAATATACCCACATTGGTTCCCATATTCTCCTTCTTTCTTCCTGTTACAATGGAAAGACAGTCCCTCTTCCCAGCAAATGTCAATCCCAGTGTGTGCCCTGTATGCAGCCCTTCCTGCTCCCTCAAGAACCTCACCCTGATTATTCTCCCTCTTCTCACCTGCATCTTCATCTCTCAGCTCTACTGATCCCTAATCTTTCCTTTTTTTATTGATGTCATAATAGTTTATAACATTGTGAAATTTCAGTTGTACACTATTATTCATCAGTCACCATATATATGTGCCCCTTTACCCCTTATCCCACCTCCCAACCCCCTTCCCCTCTGATAACCACTAATCTGTTCTCTGTGTCCATGAATTTGTTTACCTTCCACATATGAGTGAAATATCATGGTGTTTGTCCTTTTCTCTCTGGCTTATCTCACTTAATATAATACCCTCAAGTTCCATCCATGCTGTTGCAAATGGGACGATTTTGTCTTTTTTTATGGCTGAGTCATATTCTATTGTATATATATACCACATCTTCTGTATCCAGTCATCAGTCGAGGGACACTTGGGTTGCTTCCACATCTTGGCTATTGTGAATAATGCTGCAATGAACATAAGGGTGCATAAGTCTCTTTGAATTGTTGATTTCAAGTTCTTTCCCAACCTTTTTTTTTTTTTAATATATGCAGCTTGGATGTCACATCCCCCTTCCAGCTAATGCCTCATTTCTCTGTTTCCAAGCCAAATGTCGGCAAAAGTTTGGCTACAAACTCTGGTTCCATTGCCTTACATTCTACCTAGTATTTAACCCATTCTTATCTCTGTTCTATGTCCACTAGCCATCTAAAATGGCTCTGATATTTTCATTTCATTCTTTCAATAAGTGATTGTTGAGTACCTAATATCAGTGCCAAACATTGTTCTAAGAACAAGATATATAAGACAAACAAGGTCTTTGGACATTTTCTTTATAGCTTTCATCTTACCTTGCCTCTCGTCAGCATCAGGCACAACTGGCCACCAACTCCTGGTGAAAATGCCTTCTTTCCTTGACTTACAGGGAACCTTACTCCTATCTCTCCGGTCACTCCTTTTCAACCTCTTTTGCTGGATCTTTCTCATAGTTCCAGTCTTTATAATTGATATTTTATAAACAAAAATTATTGAAGTGAAATTCACATAACATAAAATTAATCATTTAGTTCCAGTCTTTAAATGTTACATTTCCTCTTGAGTTTTCTTCTCCTCTTCTTCTCTACTCCCTCATCTGCTCCTTTAATTTCAAGTGCCTTCTATTTGTCTACCCCCATTTATAGTTGCAGCCTGAAACTCTCTCCTGAGGTCCAGACACTAATAAACAGCCATCTCCACTTAGTTATTTCACAGGGACTTCAAACAGTACGTTTCCCTGAAGCCTGTTCCTCCCCCAGTATTCTTATGGCATCCATGTGCATCCAACTCTTCCCGTAGAAAATTTCATAGATATTCTTGACACTTCCCATTTCATCACAATTCATGGCAATTTTACAAACCAAACAGCTCTCAGATTCTTCCATGTCTCTCCCTTTCTACCAATGACACTGAATCCTCACCCTGCAATATGTTCTCAACTGCTTTCCCCTCATCCAGTGTCCTCACTCCCACCAAATCCACCCTCCACATAGCAAAATGAACTTTATCCTCCCTGACCAAGTCAGCCCCCCAAGTATGAGCTTTCATAACTTCCTCAACTTCTTGATTCACTCTTTACTATTTAAGTATTTCACGATTAGCTTTAATTCTCCCTTCCTCCATTAGAATGTAACCTCCATGAGAGCAGAAAGAGTGTTGGCCTTGTTCTCAGTTGTTTGCCCAATGTTTAATAAAGTTTCTTAAATACAGTAAGTGCTTAATAAATACTTACTAAAGGTTTTTGGACAAATGATTCTTCTTCCTAAGCCTATTTCACAATTTAGCAAATAGCACCAATCACAAGTAGCTGGTTATGGGAAGAAAAGCATGAATGCCATCCTTCATACAACTTTCTCCCTCATGCCTTACCTCTAAGCCGTTGTCAAGGCTTCCATATTCTACCTGAAAAAAGTTATACCTAAAGTCTAACAACAGCTGACCATCTGCACATTCATCACCAGACTCTTGCCTGGACTCCCAAAACAGCTGCCTAACCCACTTCCACTCTTGCCACCTTCCACATCACCCTCTATTCAACAGCCTAATGTATTATCACCCTCTTCCAACCCATCAATATTCCCTCACTGCTCCTATGAGAAGGTTCAAAATCCTCACAAGGCCCATGAGGTTCAGCCTCTACAGTCTCGTGTGGTGAGTTTTCCTCTTGTTCCCTCTGCTTTCTCTGAACACTTTGACGTGCTGCTGCCTCAGGTCCCTCAGAATCCTCGGGATCCTCCCACATACCGGTGACTCTGCCTGAAGTGCTCCTCTTCTGACACTTTTGCCTGATCATTTCCTGCTTATCTTTCATGTCACAGCTGAAATGCCACTTCCTCTGGGAGACCCTTCTCGTCCTTCCCAGGCCAGGTCAATGGGATTGTCAGACTCTCATAACACCTTGGACTTTCCTTTACTGTACTTACCACAACAATCCTTAAGTAGTCATTTCTGCATTTGTTTAACCTCTTTCTCTCACCCTAAGATGGAATCTCGTGTCCACTTGGGCACTATAGTTACAAACATGGCACCTAATACGGCACCGTGTTGGTTAGAAACACAGGCTCGAGAGCCAGACTTCAGAGTCTGAACACCAGCTTACTGGCAATGTGACCTTCACCAACTTATTCCAATTTTCTCTGAGAGGTTTTTCTATGTGTAAAGTGGGTACAAATGTAATGACACTGTGCTCATAGTGTCGTGTGGATTCAAGGAGCTAATTCCTCAAAAGCTATTAGAATGTGGCTAATATTGATATGGTAAATGTTCAAAAATATTAGCAATTATTATTGTTTCCTGTGGCAACAGGAAATACAAAGGATATAACTCCAACCTATGGTAGTCACTCATTAAATATGGTAAATGGTATAAAAAAGAACAAATCTCCAAGTCTTGGTAGAATGGTACCCATTAGAGAAGACAGGAAAAACAGCAACAACAAAAACAGGTAAAAATATGTGTGTGTATAAAATCCAGAAAAATATAATAAATATAAATGATATACATGAAGAAAACTACAAAACATAATGAGAGACATAAATAAAGAGAGACTTGAATAAATGGAGAAACATGCCACATTGGATGATTCAATGTCGTCTATACAACAATTAATAAGATAGAAAAAAAGTGTCTACAGGCAACTACATGAACTGGGTGGTGGGATACCATGATACACATAGATCACTTGTTCTGGGAGGTGATTACAGAAGTCTTCACAAAAGCGGTAACCCTTGAAGAGTGTAAAACATTCTAATAATAGAAATGGGACAGAACAGCGTTTTGGAGTAAAAGCAGAAATGCAATAGAATGAGAGTTCTGAACTGGAAAGGTCTTTAAAGGTCATTAATTCAGCCAGTGAGTAATAGCAAACTTAAATACAAGTGGCTTAAATACAAAGGATATTTACTCTTGTACGTAACAAGAAATCCCAAAGAAGGAGGTCAACAGCTAAACAGCGTCAGGGCTGTGAAAGCCTTCCCTACCGCTCACTTGGCTTCGCCCTCATGGTTTCTGGATGGTGCAGTCCTTTCAAACATCAAGCTCTCCCAACATCAGGAGAGGTAAGAAGAAGAGCCATTGTCCTTCAAACCACTCTCTATTCTTCTCAGGGAGGAAAACCTTCCCCACAAGCTCCTCAGTGAACTGCCACTTACATCCCATTCATCAGAACTGGACACATGTTGTTCTAACTTCTATTGCTACATAATCAACCACCCTAAAACATAGTGATATAGAATAACAATCTTTTATTTTACTCTCAGATTCTGTGGATCAGGAACTGTGACAGGGCACTGCACCATGATATATGGTGCCTCAGCTTGGAAGACTGTATTGGCTGGGGATGATTTGAAGAGCCAGGGGCTCACCTGGAAGCTTCTTCATTCCCATGTCTGACAGTCGGGCTGGGAAGACTCAAAGCTTGGACTCAGCTGGCAGTGCTGACCAGTACACCCACATGTATCCTCTCCATACAACTTGAGCTTCCTCACAGCATGGTGGAGGAATTCCAAGAGGGAGCATTCAGATAAAATGTTACAAGAGAATCAAATGGATGCTACATGGTCTTTTATGACCTATCCCCAGAAGTCACATAGCATCACTGCCTCTATATTCTACTTGTTGAAGTCATCACAATTCCCCAGATACAAGTGGAGGGAACATAAACCCTACCACTCAATGGGAGGCATGTTAAGGAATTTGATCTCACTTTTTAAATCAACACTTAAACCAATTCTGATAAGTGGGCCAACAATTGAACAAAATAAGGGTCCTACATTAAGGAAGAAGGGAAAAATGGCTGTTGGTTTCACAACAAAGAGCATCTTCTATAGTCATCTAATCCATCCTCTGCAGCACCAACAACTCAAGGCCTCAACCCCCTTTAAATAGCGCTACTTAAATGGTCATCCAGCCTTCAATGACAGGGAGCTCCCTCTCTTCCTAAAATAACCATTTCACATTTAGACAGTTGCTTTACAAAAGCAGTCCTTATCCCAAGCAAAATATTTTGCCTCATATTAGACAACTTTGGTCTGAGCTGAGGATGGGAAATGGGAAAATGTAGGAAAGTGAGATAAAATGGTGGGCTGCTTATCAGTGTCATCGGATCCTCAAAGGGTGTGGGTGTTCTACAATTGTGGCTTGGTGGATTGTAGTGTCCTTTCTCTCTGTCAAAACCACATTGTCCAGTGACCAGATACATTTTAAATGTCAGTCTGAATTTTACTCACTTGCGATCAACATTGCATTTATGATGTGGCCTTTGAAAAGGCCATCAGTCCCTCCTGGAATCCTCTCAGTGCAAGGAGCTGTCAGATTTCCTAGCAGGGTCTGGAGCAGGCAGGGGAGACACACCAGTTGCAAGCTTCACTCCTCAATTTTCCTTCTAAGTGATTCCTCGGGCATTTGAAGATTTAGAAGTAAGAACACAGTCACCTGGGTGTCCTGCAGACAGCTCTTATTGTACACATCCCAAGCAGAATTCATTATCCTTATCACTGAAACTTGCTAGACTGCTGTATTTGTAAATGTAGTCAGTGGTATCCCCTTCTAGCTGGTAGCTGAGCCAAAATTCTGGAGTGGTTCTTAAATTCTCCCTCTCTCCTTACCTGCCAGCATTTAATCTTTCACTAAATCCTGTCCAGACTGCCTGGAATCCTGTCTAGCAATGCTTCTTATCCACCCACATATTTACTGATTAGTTCGGGGCATCACTGTCTCCTTGCAGGGCTCTTGCTGCAACTTCATGCCTGGCTTCCCTCCTCCAGGGCCTGCCCCTCCACCTTGCTGCCAGAGGAACTAGTGCCATCAGTCCCCACAGACCTCTGCCTACCTCCTGTGCCTACAAGATTAAGCCCTAACTCTTTAGCTCTATACACAAGACCCTTGATGCATGGTCTGGCACAACCTACATCTCCGGTCTCATCTCCTGGCACCCCCCAACTCGTGAGCCTTCTCATCATTTGTCAAATATACCAGGCCTTTACACAAAGCTATTAATTATCTCTGCCTAAAAATACACATTACCTCTTCTTTACTTTGCACAAGGCTACATGTTTACAGATCTGAATTAAACATGATCTTCTTTGTTTGTATTATTGTTACTATAATTATATTCAGAATTTATTGAGCACATACTGTAGGCTGGCGCCATATGTGGATGTTCTCATTCAATATTTACAGCAACACTGTGAGTGATGTACATGAGGAGCTGAGACGGAAGAGGGTCACCGGCTCAGGCTCACACAGTAGAATTCCAAAGCTGGTGCTCATCCCTACTGTCAACCCCACGGAGGTGAACCACAGGAGCCCTTCCTGAGGATCTCTGCCACAAATGTCCACACCACTACCACAGCACAGTAGTAAAATACATCTGTTTAATCTTGTTTGGATACTGATTCAAACAAACCAACTGCTCAGAAAGCACATATATTTATAAGACAATCAACAAAATTTGAATGCTAACTGTATATTTGATGATACTAAGGGATTATTGTTAATTATTGGTACCACAGTTATGTTTTTAAAAGTCACTGTTATTTAGAGTTATATTAGACTATTTAGAGATGAAATGATATGACTCAAGATATGAGAGAAGGGATATTATGTAGGTAGGTAGATAGGTAGGGTAGATAGATAACACCTTTTGGCATTATGATGATAACTATTAAAAACAGGAGATGTTTGCACAGAATATGTATGTTTGCATACATCGGTGTATGTTTGAAAATCTCTGTAATGACAATATTCCATAAACTCCCTCAGACAAATGAGCTTGTATGTCTATCCTCCTGCTTTTGGGTTAGTAGAGAACAGAGGGCATTTGAGTCTTAGTCGGCTTTGAATCTGTAGCAGTAACTGGCACAGAGTAGAAACTCGGCTAATGTTTCTTGAGTGATGAGGTAGTATTATGAAGGTCACTTCCAAAGGCGCAAGATAGTGTTTTCTGTCCTCCAGACTGTCCCACTGCAGACCAATGACCCCATCACCACTGGTGTTACGGATGGGCCTCTGGGAAGAGCTGAGGCCAGCCATTAGAGTCAGACACACTGTTCCCATCCCAGCTTCCTTGAGTCTAACCTATTTCCACTGTGACTCTTGGCTCCCTGTGTTGTAGCGCACGGAAACCAAATTGGCTACCTCGTGACTCCTGGGTGCCCTCAGGGACGGTGGCTTGGGTTTCTCTAAGTGTTTTTCTTGCCTTTGAAAGCTAGCCTTCAGTTCCCAGCCAGGTCCATCTGACCCCACAATTTGACAAGGAAGGGATTTGGCCTTAACCCTTAAAAAGTGAGTGCTAGCCTCATCCCTATGTCTTGGTTTGACCACTGGTCTGTTCTGGATGGGAGTAATTTGTGAGCAAAAGGCAGAGCTACATTTCAGAAAAGAATGGACTCATTCAATACCTCTGTCGCCCCTCCTCCCACTTGCTACATTTACCTTCGTTAGATGGCCAGAGCCTGCCTGTCTGGCATGTGGTAACTTCCAAGGCCCATAGCTGACGCTGCCTGAGAAATTCAAGGCAACTCTGGCTTTCCTCCAGCAGTGAGGGGTCAGGCTTTTGCTATGCTCAAACCACTGTGCTCCATGGTCACCAACAGCTGCCCTGGTGAGTGAGGCAGGGCCCTCCCTGCAGGGGTCCGCAGAGGGACAGCAGTGAGCTGGCTTGCTAATGCCCGAGAATCAGGCACTCCTCCAATGCTGAGTCTGACTCTGGGGAGCCTGATATTCAAGTCCAGCCTCACAACAGCCCCCAGAGCAGGAGGACACAGCTTCATGGGGAGGAGAGAGCAGCAAGCCAAGAAGCACCCAAATCAGGCACAAACCCCAAGCAAGCAAGAAGTTCTCAGGGGCTTCCATTATTGAGGCTCTATCCTCCTGGAAGCTGGGTAAACACATGCCCTTGCTGGACCTAGTCCAAATTTCCATCTGAGAGAGATGGGCAGCAGCTCAGAAACATCCAAAAGAATGGCATGTGCAGGGAGGGTATTCTAGAGAAAACTCGATACCTAGTGGTGTGGTAGAGGCTGTGAGGCACCACCAGATCCCCTCAGGAATGAAGGATTTATTCTCCCAACTGCTGGGAGTGCTGCCACCAAATGCCCTCAGCTGCCCTCTTCAGGGAGGGACTGGGCTGAAGCAAGGTCCCTGGCCCAGGTCATGCCCCTTCCCAGGGCAGCCCATATCCAGTAATGATGCACACAGTATTATAAAGGCTCAGCTCTCTCTCCCCCACTGGAGACAGCTCTGAAGACTCATCCCATCTTCAGATAGCCCTGTAGGGTCAGCAGAGGTTTCCATTGAGACTGCATCACGGATCAACTTCTCCCTCTACCCAGTCCTTATTCCTTCCCTTCCCACCCCTTCCCTTCCTTTCCATAGGTGTTGACCCCAAAGCACCCCCTAATAAGTTTTCTGAGTTCGTCCCCACTCTGCACATCTCCTATGTGCCAAAGGCTGTGAACGGAGGAGGTGACAGACTGAGGAGGATTTGGTCCTCACCTTCAAGAGGCTCGTGGGGACACACGTATGCATGTGCTTGACTGTTGGGCATAGTATACAGCATGACAGTGAAAAGCAAGGCTTTGGAGAGAGACAGACCTGGTCTCAAATGCCATCTCTGCCATGTACTAGTTGTGTAATTTTGGAAAAGTCATTTAACCTTTCCATGCCTCAATTTCCTGTAAAAATGTCAATAACAACATCTGCTAAACTGGTTGTCATAGGGATTAAATAAGATGTGTGTATAAAAAGAGTTTATTATAGTATTTGGCCCTATAAGATATGCTATACATCAAAAATTGAAGTATGTTAAGGAAGACATAGACAAAGGGAGGTTTAATTCCATCTGGGGATAGACTAGAAAGGCTCCTCAGAGGCAGTGAGGCCTGACCTGGGAAACGAATTTGTTTATGCAGACACATAGTGGGAACACATGATGGGAGTTCTGGGCAAAGGCACCATTAGGCTGTCCATGATACAGCTTTTCTCAATCTCCCATTAAAATCCCATGACAGTACAGAAAAATTGCAAAAATATGTAACACGGGATTCCAGTGTACCTGCCAGTCTGAGAAGAATCCCCCCCACTTAGCAACAGTGATGTGGAACCATGAGTATCATCAGAGGTGCAGGCCCATTCTGCCTTCTCTCAGCCTGGAGAGACCTGCATGCAGATAGAACTGAGACAAAGGAGAAGCATCAGTTAGGAAAAACTCAGCAGCCAGTGACAGAAAACCCCACTGACCCACTTCAAGGCTAAGGAAATGTGTTCTCACAAGACAGCAGTCCACACATGGGCCCCCATCCTTGCTCTGTGGTGGCCCTGGCCTTGCCTCCTCCGTGGCTGGCTTGGCCCTCATGAAGCCTCCTCACCACAAGGCAGCTTCAGCAACTGCAAGCATCACGTCCAGACACTGTAGAGTCCAAAGATAGGGAAGAGACTGTCTCTTCTTTGTGTTTCTTTTTAAGAACAAAGAAACCTTTCCCAGAAGTCCCCCACATCTCACTGGTCAGAATTGTGCCCCTTGCCTGTGCCAATCACCAAGAGTGACTTACCATATGTATATGTAGTATTTTTTTTCCCTTTCCTTTCCATGTCTTTGTTTATTGAGCTGGCTCATTCTTTTCTAATAGCTACACAGGACTCCATTAAGGGAATGAAGCCAAAATGACTAGTATAGACAAATCGAAATCCACCCCCCTCGGGCAGAGGATCAAGTCCATCTTCCCTAAAATACAGACTTTATGCAGGGGGGGGTGGACACTCTCACAAAACCAGGAATCTGTGTGTCAGGAAGACACTGGTATAAAGAATGAGTCAGCTTATCATATAAAAACATGGAAAGTTAAGAGGGAAATGTTATATAAGTCACGTGGTAAGTTACCATTTATGTACATATATGTGTGTGCACATGTGTCTAAGCACATATATGTATACATGTGTGTGTGTGTGTATCTCCATAGTAAAGGATGGAGGAAAACCTTGGATGTCAAGCAAAGGAGTTTAGACTTGAAGAATCATAAAATAAGGAGGACACCACTACAGCAGAGCCACACTTCAAAGGGTTGGTGTGGGAAGTTGTGCAGGGTAAACTGAGGAAGTCAAGTCTTCAGTCAGGGTGACTGAAGGTTGTAAGGACACCCGTAAGGTTGTAGCGAGGCTTGATGAGATGTGATGGACGTGAATGAGAACATCCAGAGGAGAGATCTGGAGTGATTTGGTGACTGTATATATAATCAGGAAAAGAAGATGACATTAATTGAACGTGCTTACCTCATGGCACATGGTGTTGGAAGATGATAGATAAATACTGTAGCTAGATGGTGATAGATGATAGATGGTTAGATAGATAGATGATAGCTAGACAGATAGATAGAAATTGATACCCATTTAAACCTTACTCATATTCCTAGGCAGTAGGTACTATTTTTGTCCCATCTTACAAATGAGGAAACTGAGGCAACAGATTGAGCAACTTGCTCAAGGTCACAGCTAAGGAATGGAGTTAGAACTCACTTGAACTGCGGCATGCACAAGTTAGGGAATTGGTCTTCGAAAGGTGGGGTGGAGGCAGGAGCACAGCACTCACAGGACTCCTCGGGCAAGTGCCCTATCTCTGTGAGTTTTGTTTATTCGCTTATTCATTTATGTATTTATTCTTTACAGCCTAAATTTTCTTAAAAACAATACGTGCTTCCCGACAGTCTGTCTTTCTGGAGTGCACACAGTGCTGACTTCAGAGTGAATTTTCAAGTGTGGTCTAAATCGGCTCCTCCTTCACTGAACAAGGACTCCATTTCAGGCCTTGAGGCTTGTTTTGCTCCCTGTGGATGGTGGATGCTGTTTCCCTTGGGCTTCCATGTGCCTCTCAGGGTAGCTGGGCTGTTTCTTTCTCAAGGCCACTCAAGGATTTCTTACAAGTTTCAGGGTGACTTGGAGCCCCCACCCCCTTCTTGGGTGCATTGATCTGACCCAGACTGCCTTAGAGCTATAACAGAAACTGCACCCCACCTCCCATCCTCCACTCCTCACTCCCCACCCCCACTCCCTACCTCCACCCACTCCCCACACCTTCCATCCCCCACTCCTCACTACCCACCCCCACTCCCTACCTCCACCCACTCCCCAATCCCATCCCCCACTCCTCACTCCTCACCCCCACTCCCTACCTCCACCCCACTCCCCAACCCCATCCCCCACTCCTCACTACCCACCCCCACTCCCTACCTCCACCCCACTCCCCAATCCCATCCCCCACTCCTCACTACCCACCCCACTCCCTACCTCCACCCCACTCCCCAATCCCATCCCCCACTCCTCACTACCCACCCCCACCCCCTACCTCCACCCACTCCCCACACCTTCCATCCTCCACTCCTCACTACCCACCCCACTCCCTACTTCCACCCCACTCCCCATACCTCCCATCCTCCACTCCTCACTCTCCCTGCCCTGAGGGTCCCTGGGCAGAAGTCTTGATAGAGTCAGCCAAAAGCAGGTTCCATGGCAGCCATTTGAACTACTTCCTTACTAATAGCCTCCATCTCTTGGCAGCACTACACCTGCCTGGCAAGAGCCAGTCCTAGGATCCAGCCTACCAGGATCTGATGCTGCCGAAGGGATCCTAGAGGCACACAGAGCTGACAAGACCACACAGTGACGGGTGCCTCATCCCCAGGGTCCTCCATGCTCTCTGGTTCTCCACTTTCCAGAGTCTGTCCCATCTCCAGGTCAAAATGCAGGGCGAAAGGCCAAAGCAAAGTTTGGGGGCAAATTCTTTAAATGTAAATGTGTCTGCAATTGAAGTAAAGGATATAACCAAATTAATTAATTATTAACCTTAATGAAATTTTAAAGAAATCAAATGAATAACAAAAAGTATAATAAATCCAAAAACAGAAGAAAATTATTTACCATTCAGAGGGGTGGGAGAAGAGAATATAAACAAAGCCAAGAGATTACATTCAAGAAAAGTGTTAAGACAGATACATTTCAGAATAATCAAATAAAGGCAAAAAATATATAAGTAACCAAAATCATAAATGAGAAATAAGGTACAGTAATATAAAAAGGTACTTCTGGATTATATAAAAATGTTATCTAAGTCTATTCTTACAAATTTTAAAAATATCAATATTGAATCAGTTCCTATGAAATACGTAAATTACCAAAATAATTCAAGAAAAACATCCTGAATATATCAACTACAATGGAAGAAATTGAGTAAAGAATGAGTCCTAAACAGACTCTAAGGTCAGATTTTTAAAATTTTTTCCAAACTTAATTCCTCTCTTATTTACACTATTCTATAATTAGAAATGTTAGAAAGCTCTGATACCAAAACCAAACAAACATAACTCACTAAAAAGAAATTTGGGAATATATGATCATACTAAAATTCAAAATTAAGTACTAGCAAACTGAGTCCAGCTTTACATTCAAAGAAAAAGATGACATGACCAATGAGAATTTGCTACATACAGAATTTGATACACAAAGTGGAATGGTTTTAAAACATGTTTGAAATTCCTTGACACTTCTCCTATCAGGAGAAGGGGTCTGCGTCCCCTTCCATTAACCTGGGCAGGCGTGCCGTTGTGACAGCCTCAACAAATATAGCATGGC
The DNA here is from genome assembly GCA_031878705.1 of Tapirus indicus. Classification (NCBI taxonomy): domain Eukaryota; kingdom Metazoa; phylum Chordata; class Mammalia; order Perissodactyla; family Tapiridae; genus Tapirus; species Tapirus indicus. The sequence goes on from CM062921.1 coordinate 84,004,026, forward strand.
ACAATGATGTTCCAAGACTTCTGGTGCTAAGTCTGAAAAAGTCGTGCATATTCTGCTGGTTTCTCTGGTGGCACGCACTCTGGGAGCCTCTGGGAGAAGTCTGGTGACCCTGGGCCGCCATGTGGAGAAACCACATGAAAAGTGAGAGATGCACATGAATTCCCAGCTGTTCCAGCCCAGGCACCAGGCACGTGAGTGAGGAAGCCTTCAAGATGACCCCAACCCAGGCACAGGCTGTCAGACTGCAAACACATGAGATACCCCAAGCTAGAACTGCCTGGCTGAACCTGGTCAACTCACAGAGTCATAAGCAAAATAAATGATGACTATTGCTTTAAGGTACTGCATTAGGACTGTTTGTTACACAGTAATAGACAACCAGAACATACCTAATCATCAGACATGGTCAACTAATTAATATAATAATATGTGATAATATTCATATGTGACCCCACAAAGGCATGTGATAAAATTAAACATCCATTCCTTATTAAGAACTCTTAGTAAGTGATGAAAAGAGAATTCTTGAACGTGATCACGAATCTGTGTCCAGAATACAAACCAAACCTTGCACACTATGAACCGCTGTAGGCACTCATTCCCATTAAAATCTGAAGCAAGAAAAAGAACATCAACGTTACACAACAGTTCAAGTCTTTCCGGAAGTTCAAGTCAATACACTAACAAAGGAAAAATAAATAAGAGGTGTAATATCATCAAGGAAATCAAATTAATAAAATTCAAAGATTATATGGTTGTCTACCTCAAAAATCCAAGGAAATTAAAATATTATGAAAAAAGGATCAAAGTCACAATTATTAAAACCCATGTACCTTTGGGCCTGTCAGAAATTAGCAAGTGATCTGTCACTGTGTCACATTCATCTAAGGACCATCGCCTTACACACCAAATGAACTAGACGAAGATTTGAAATTACTGTTTATAAGAAACAGCTTGGAGGATGGAAGAACCAAACAAATAAAAGTCCCTAAATTTACCAGTATCCACACACCCTAGAAAGCAGTGGAAAATTAAGGGGAAAAAAGAAATAGCTCAGGCTGACTGAAGTATTGCAAAGGGTTTAACAGCTTAGGCCCTGGAGCCTGACTGCCTGGTTCAGATCCCAGCTCCTCCACTCACTGCCCCTCGTGGTCTCTTATGCCTCAATTTCCTCAACAGCAAAACAGAGACATTAATAACGATACCTAATGCATATGGTAATGATAATTAAATTATTTTCTATATATAAAGTACTCAGAATAGTGACTAGCAGATGTTAAGCATTAACCATTATTATTAGAGTAAACTCTTAGGCTAGGGTCCTCATCTGACTCAAAAAAGAAGTAGTTGTTTTCTTCCAACAACAAACACTAGTGACTTGATAATTAAACTAGAAATAACTGTGGACATATCCATTAAAATTTAAAATACGCATAACCTATGCTTAAGCGCCTCTAATTTTAGAAATTTATCCTGGAGATAAGAATGCATGTTTGCAAAATTTATTGATACAAAGTTATTCAACAGCATTGTTTAGAATAATCAAAGACAACCTAAAATGTCCATCAATAGGAGATTGGTTAATACATCACAGCACGTGCATAAAACAGAATATGTTACAGCCACTAAAAAGAACAAGAAATATCTTTCTGCCTTAACATATGGAAAGAACTCTAATCTACATTGATTTTTTTTTTAAGTTTCAGAATGGCATGCATAATATTCTACCCTTTAGTAAAAGTTATAAATGTATGTGTGTATCTATGTGAATTATACATATTATAATTGAATTATACATATTGTAATTCACATATATATGTATATATACATATGTAATTATATATTCACATGTACACACACAAATATATATTTCAGCTTATATCTGCGTACAAAATCTCTGAAGGACACACTAAGAATAGGCAAATGGTTGCCTCCTGGGAGGTACACTGATTGCTAGAGCAGAAGTGAAGACAGGAGTCTTATTTTTCACCATATATGTTTTTGCTCATTTTGAATTTTGTACCTTGAGCTTATATTATACTATAATAAGCATTTTTAAAGACATGTGCAGGACCTAAATAAAGAAAATCACATAGTTCAACCCATTAGAAAACCCAAAGAAATATAAAATTATATAACAATGAAACAATATTTGCCTATATAAAAGGCAAAGTCTTTCTGGTTCCTTTTGCTTTAAGATAAACAGTTTGATCATCGTGTGCAAAAGTGGAGAAAAAGGGAACTCTCCCATTCCGCTGGTGGTTGTTAATCACCACAAACATTTGGTAAAGCAATGAATTCACCATTTTAAATGAGTAACCCATTTCTAGAAACCTATGCCTATGAATTTAACCAAAGTTGGGGACAAAGATTTATGTGCAAATGTAATCCATGTGACTAAATAAATAATGATTTAAAATAATGCTTGAAACAATGTTTTCAAAATACATACAAGAAAATAGGTATCATGCATTGGAGTTTTTTCAATAGCAGTAACACTTTTTCAAGTTATTTAAGCTTATTTGTCATGATAAAAGTAATACTTGAACATTTGAAATAAGGGATATTAAGAGGAACCTCATGAGATAACATTGAATAAGCAAAAAAATACATGCAACTGTATACACAGTGCTGTTCCACTTTTTCATATACTTTTATGCAAGTGCACGTTTGTCTTACTGGCACCAGGAAACTTCATCCTCCCCACACATCCCATAGCTACAGCCTCTATAGATTCTGACAATGAACAAGACATGGCAAAGAATTTACATCAAAGACTCTTAAGGTTATTTCATCAATATAGCATCACCAGAGTAGGCTATGCCCCTTTTCTCATCTGATGCTAAAAAAGGGACACCTTAATTAAGGACCCCCTTGCCATATTACAGTATCCTATCAACTGTCTCAGTCACACCCCTGTCCTTCTCAGCACCTTCCTGGTACAACAGGGCTGAAAGCCTGAAAACTACATTTCCAAAACTCCCTTGCCTGCAGGATTTTAGTTAGATTCAGCTACTGAGAGGCATCCCTACGGGATGTGGAAGGCAGAAGAGAAGGAGGAGCCATTACTTTGTCCCACACCAGCTGCAGACAGGCTCATGGGCATCAGCAGACGCCAGATGCGTGGATGTGCCAGCAACTTCGAGGATTCTTCCTAAAAATGACTCACGTTGCTGCCGCAAGCTGTTGAGATGATCAGGAGCACACCTTCTGGTATTCCTCAGCCTTCTGATATCCAAAAAAGCTTCTCTAGGATTCCTGCTTCCCAGACGTCCTGAAAGCCAGCAGCACCTTCCTTGACCTTCCCTCTCCTGCCCAGCTCTTCCGGAGTTTCGGTAAGCTCCTGCTTCCCTAATATTAACTCTCCTTCTGATTAAAATACCTGGAGTGGGGGGCCGCCCGGTGGCACAGTGGTTTAGTCTGCGCTTGGCAGCCCAGGGTTCGGGGGTTCGGATCCCGGGCGCCCGCCGAGACACCGCTTGTCAGCCATGCTGTGGCGGTGTCCCATATAAAGTAGAGGCAAATGGGCACGGATGTTAGCCCAGGGCCAGTCTTCCTCAGCAAAAAGAGGAGGATTGGCAATGGATGTTAGCTCAGGGCTGGTCTTCCTCACAAAAAAATTAAAAATAAAAAAATAAAATACCTGGAGTGGTCACTCTGCCCCTGACTAACCCCTGACTGACAGGACTTCCAGATTCAGACTCCTCACGTCTACGTAACAATCCGTATCCTGCCAGAAAGCCATCAGCTGGGAAGAAAAATAGGAACACAGCTGTTGATATTTGTGTTTTCAGAAACTCCACCAAAATGTTTATCTTCTTGACATTTCATGATTTAAATATGATCAACTAAGAGTCTAGAAACTCTGGCATTCCTAACTTCTAGGTGTTCACAACAGGACACATTAAAATTGTGATTCTTGCCCAGGGTGATTTTGTCCCCTCCCACTCTGGGACATTTGGCAATGTTTGGTGGCATTGTTGGTTGTCACACTGGGAGGAAGGGGTTTTGCTACTGGCATCTAATGGGTAAAGGCCAGAGACGCTGTAAACATCCTACAATGCACAGGGAAGCCCCACACAACAGAGAATAATCTACCTGAAATGTCCCTGGTGCCAAGGTGAAGAAATGTTGCCTTAAGTCTTTTTCATCAGTCTTCCAAGATCATTACATCAAAAGCTCACATTTTATCTTCTATGTGATAAGGGAAGAGAAATCTCTGTAATTAATTCCAAAAATGGGCCATAGTTGGGACCTGTGATATAAATGAGGGAGGAATTCAAGATGAAGAAGAGGCCATCCTCCTTCCCAGTTGCTTTCAACCCAAGTAACAAAGGAACCAGAGGAGGGCTAATAAGAGAACAAAGAGAAGAGAAAAGACCCTTAAGCACAGAAATTAGGCCTCTCTCTCTCCTGCAAAATAATGACAGGTTTATTTCTGTGTGACCAATTATGGATGCCTTTTCTTTCCCTCTTTATATTTTTCCATATTTTCCAAATTTTATATAATTTCATACATTACTTCTGCAATTGTAAAAAAAATCAATAAGCATTATATTTTAAAATAGAGAGAATGAGAATAAGCAACCCTTTTGAGGAAATATTCTAGTCATATTGCAGCAAGTACTTTATATCATCTCTGAAATCCTCATGGGAAATAGAGACAAATAGAAAAATTATTTAACTCCCACCAACCCTATTGTTCTGCTTTGCAACTATGCACCCTCCCACCAAATTCCATTAACAAGTTTTCTCAGATTTACCCAATATGGTCAGGAATGAATTGTAAATTTTCCCCAGTGACTTTGGTGTGCAGGAACAAGGATCTCACCCTGTCTGGATTAAGAGATTGCTGTTCAAAGGACACAGAGGCCTCGTGAGAAGAGGAAAGAGGCAACCTCCTTCTGGGATTGCCCAAGAGGCAGGCCAGGCAGGCACACTTGACTTTTAAGGCCCCTGAGCGTGAAATTCTGTCAGCTCAGAATTGCATGTGTCCACAAATAGCAACATTTTCTGGAGCGATGGTATTTGTGACTGAAGCCTGGCTTTTAATCAGATTCCCAGTGGTTGAGTCCCATAGACTCCCCCACGATCCCCATGGGGCAAAACCAGAGTAGGGGCTCCCATAGAGCAAACCCACAACTCTGGGGGGCTGAATGTCACCCCAGGCTCTCTCTTCCCACTGGAGAAACCAAAGGCTCTGACCTGGTGGAGGGGCAATGGGGTCAGCGTGTAGCCAGGCCTCTTACCTTTCTAATGCCATCTGTCTTGTCTCTGTGGTGCAGGGGGTACTTCAGTCTCACCCCTGTGTTCTAGGATTCTCTCAGTGGTGTCTTGTCCATGCATAGTTGTTAGTTGCTCTTCCTGTGAGGGGGAGTGAAGTCAGGAATGACCTATGTCGCCATCTTGGTGACATCACTCAAAGGCTAGCTTCTAATCTGTGGATTTCAAGGATGCAGCTTATTCTTGAAATTTAAAGACCCATAAAATATTTATTTTGTTATTTTAAATATATGAATTATTTATATGCCATTGGGTCATACTTAGAACTAGGCCAACTGGCTCTCTCTCTTCTCTGGCAGCAACTTCCTGCCAGCTCTGAGAGATGGGCCTTCACAAGAGTGCACCTTAGCCATGAAATTTTCCATGAGACCCCTTATAAGCACGATCCATGCCAGCTTCAGATCCTCCAGAAAACTCTGAGGAGTAGTTAACCTGTCCCCAGAGGGGCAGCTGCACAAGCTATGGGGGGATTGTTGTGTCCAACACCACTCTGAGCTTGGAGTGGACCAAGATCCAGGGGGACTGACCTCTCCCATCAGCTATCCTACCCTCCGTGCACCTCTGAGAGGATTGAACAAGTTCTGTAGCAGGGAAACATAATTTGTTATTTACAACCTCTCCACTGCCTTCTAAGGAAAGTAAATTCTAAAAGACACCTTTGTTTGCTGAAGGAGAGGGTAATGAGTGTGGGGATGTAAGATTGGAGAGACTAGGAGAATGATAGATAAATTGCTTACTCAAGTCATGAAGGGATATAAAGAGAAGGAAAATGATAGAAGGGAAGAAAGGTAAGGCTAGATAGTAAGGTAGGAAGTGATTTAAAAGAGAACTCTGTGAGGGGAGAAATGGTGGATGAGGATATTTGTAGATCAAACTGTTGTGTGATGGGTGACGTAACCCTATCTTGCATTTCCCCTTAAAATCTTTATTAAAATGTAGACTTCTTGCTAATAAGAAAGGCCTTGTACATCATAAGTATTCAATAAATATTTGTTGAATGAATGAGTGAATGAATGAACAGACAAAAGATTGTTTAATGGAGTTGGATTTTTCTCTTTGGGGGTGCACAAAAGGTGCCGAGTCTTCTCTGTCAGGCTGTTCTGCTGTCTTCATAATCACAGTTTTTAAAACTGCATAAATTCCAACTTGCTGACATGCTATAATTTACTTATTCATTGTAATTTGATTGTTCCTTCTGTTTTTCTATCAGAGGCAATGCTGCAGTGAACATCTTTGGACACACAGCCTTTTTCTGCACACACACTGACAATTGCCTTCCCAAAGGTGTGGGTCGCAGCATACGCTGACTCAGCCATGAGGCGGCTGGGGAATCACAGTCTGAACCAGATAGAAAGCTCAGAGCAGGCAGGTGTGTTTTAGGCCCCAGTTCCAACCAATGGTCTTCACAGAAGCTAGGTGGATGTGTGCATTGGTCATTGCATAAACCTTTCTGAGGTCACTTTAGGTGAAGCCCAGTGCTGTCTCCTGAGAATACAGAACTGCCTTTAAAAACCTTGGTCTGGTGTGGGAGGTAAACATGTAAGCAAGTGATTAAGATCCAGTAAGAGGTAAATTGAGGGTGTTTTTGAGAACAAGATACTAGGATATAATCTAACCTGGAATGAAGAGAAGAGAGAACGTCAGGGAAGAATCCTGGAGGAAGTGATGTCTACACTCTTTCTTAGAGGAGAAATGGAAGAATCCAGTTGAGGAATGGGAGGGGTAGTGACTTCCAGGCAAGGAGAAACCCACACACAAAGGCACAGATGTGAAAAAGAACTGGGGGCAAAGAGCACAGAATGTCATGTGTGTAGTGGGGATTGGGGACACCATGGCTGAAAAGAGAAGCATAAGAGAAGACATGAAGGTTCTTGAATACACTACTGGGAATTTGGACATCACACCACAGGCAAAATGGTCACAAGCTGGGGGTTGCCTGGCATAATCAGATTTGCCTCATGTAAAGATCGCGGAGGGCGAGAAAAGGCTGGGGGCGGGGAGGCGGACAGGAGTAATCCAGGAACTAAGTGTTGAGGGGTGGCCTACTGAGGCCAAAAAAGCATCGTGGACAGTAGTGACTTCCAAACGTTTCGCAGGGAAGGCACACCCAGGTTCAACAGAACTGCAAAGCTCAGCCACACTCACAAAACTTAATTTTTTCATCTTCCACAAGGCAGCTACCTTCCTCTCACTTTTCTGGTTTAGCTCTAGCACGATTCCTCAGACTCCCAGTTTTCTCGATTTCTGGTCCAATTCTCTAATTCTACCTTCTGCTGATGACTCCTTGATACTACCTTAATACTTGGATCACACTCCATAACTGTCTACTAGTTTCTCCCTGGATCCTGACCCAGATTAGCTTGGAATGCTGCCTCTGCTGCACCTTGATATGTGGAGACTGGATGCACCAGCTGGTGTCTTCATAGCACTCTGTGGCATCAACATTACAGCTCCACGTGTTCAATCTACAGGAAACTGCATTAGTCTGGGTTCTCCAGAGACACAGAACCAGTAAGAGACATACACACATAAATACATACACACACACACAAAGCAATTTACTATAAAAACTTGGCTCATGCAATTATGGAATCTGAGAAGCCCCAAAATCTGCAGTCAGCAAGCTGGACACCCAGGAGAGCTGATGGTGTAAGTTCCAGTCCCAGTCTGAGTCCAAAGGCAGGAGAAGACCAACGTCCCAGCTCAAAGGCAGGCAGAGAGAGAGAATTCTTTCTTGCTCAGCCTTAGAGTCTACGCAGGCTTTCAAGGGATTGGATGAGGCCCGTCACACTGGAGAGGGGAATCCACTTTACTCAGTCTGTCTGTTCAAACGTTCATCTCATCAAGAAACACCCTCACAGACACAGCCAGAAATAATGTTTAACCAAATATCTGGGCACCCCATGTCCCAGTCAAGTTGACACATAAAATTAACCATCACAGGAACTAAGAGGACCCCAGCCAGGATTTGGAGGTCTTGGACCCATCAGTCTCTGGAGCTGTGCTGTTCAGTAGGGTAGCCACGTGCTGCAAATGTGGTGAGTCTGCAGTGAGAAGAGCTGTAACAGCAAAACGCCAGATTTCAAAGATGTAGTGCCAAATGAAAAGGGTAAAATATCTCATGAATAATTTTACATTGATTACATGTTGAATGGCAATAATATTTGGATATATTGAGTTAAATAAAATATTTATTAAAATTTATTTTACCTGTTTCCTCTTACATTTTTAATGTGGCTGCCAGAAAATGTCAAGTCATGTACGTAGTTCGCATTCAATTTCTATTAGAAAGTGGTACTCCAGAGGGCTAGGTAGAAGTATCAGTTACCAAGGGTTAGGAGTGACAACGGGGGCCAGCTAAAAAAGTTAAAATTCAAGGTGCAGTTTTAGTCTTAATAAAGCACTAGCTGGACTAATGGGGAAACTGAGGTATTGGCCACTGATGTGGGTTGAGCTTACATTGTTGGGGTGAGGGACCACTGTGGCTCCCTGGGCCTGGACTCCCCGGATGCAGGCCATCTAGGCTCTGAGCTCATGAGTAAGAGCAGATCCCACTCCAGGTGGAAGGGACACTGGCCTGGCTCAGGGACTGCACTAGCTAAACTTCCAGGAGGAGGCCGTCCAGGATGCCACCGTGACCTGCTGTGGACACAGGGGCTGACACTCCTGCTCTCTGCCTCCTTGCTTCTGTGAGTCAGTAAAGTCTGCTCAGGAGAAACAATAACCTTCTCTGAAACAATCCTTGTTCCCTCTGGTCAAATACGTTATAAGTCTGTGTTTCCAACTGGATAAAATCCTAAGGCTGCCTGATTTGGGCCAGAGGCCCCAGTGCCCATATCATTAGACAAATAACAAGCCTTCCTTCTCTTTTGTTTGCTTTCTAGGTACTGAGAGGTAATAGATAGAATTAATTCCCTTTACTGAGAAAATTTCAAATCCATTTGTAAACACTGGTTTGGTTCTTAAATGGTCCTTGAGAGGTGATATATAATTAAAGGCTGTTTAGATTTCACTTAAGCAAGAAGCTTCTGAGGCAGGCAGAGTGATGGTGCTGGGAGGTGTGTGTTTACAGATCTTATTAAGGTCTGTAAGCACCTAGAGGTGCCCACCAGGCCTTGGCTGGCAAATGCCCAGAGCCTGAAGCAGGAAGCTGCAGGCCAGGGCAGGCTGGGAGTCGAGGAGCTTCCCAGAGAAGCAGGAGGAAAGGAAGGATGAACAAATAGCAGGTGGTACTGAAAACAGCCACAAGAAAGGCCTGCCCCCGCCCATCTCTGCAGCCATGACTTCATGGAGAGGCCAGAGCTGTGGTGAGGGAGGCTGGGTCCTGCTAGGACGGGGCTCAGAGTGGTCTTGGTGAAGTCCTCAAGATGTCCCAACACTCTGTCTTCCTTGCCAAGTAGTCATCACCATGAAAGAGACCTCCTCGGCCTCTCCAGGGACCCCTGGCCCCCTGGCCCTTCCCTGACAGACCTCTGCCCCTCTCCCTGCCATTTCATCCAGGTTCCTTCAGCAAAACGAGAGTGATGAGGTGGGACCACGCACCTGTCAGCATCTGTAGTTTCGCATCTCCCTGCGTCTGCTAAAGAGTCAGTCCCGTTGCCCCCCACTCATTACCCTCCAACATATGCCCTGCCACACTGATCCTTGGGCAGGAATTGAGGGGACATGGAGGAAGTCAACAGGAGGCATGTGGGGTGAGTGCTGGGGAGGCTAGGAAAGATTGTAAACGAGGGAGCCCACCTGGAGGAAGTGGTGAAAGAGGGCCCTGTGCTAAAAAGTCGAGCTGGGGTCTCGACTTTTATGCCACATTATGCCACATTATGGCACAGTATTGATGGAGGGACGATGACTGGGTCTGCTGGGGCTTAGACCTAAGGTGCACACAGCTGAATTTCAGATTAAGAATATCAAACTCTGTATGGCCTGAAAGTTCGTTTCCTCCTTGAGTACCCAAAGGCTGCATTCCAGGTGTCAAGACCTAAGGAAAGTCTCAGCCACAAGGGCTCCTGGAATACCCCAGAGCCACGAGGACACTGTGGAGACCTCGCTGAGGTTGGAGGCAAACTTGCAGGATGATTTAGATGATCAGACTGGCACATTCCACTCAGGGCTCCGGATTCACCGGTGTGACAGACACTGTGATGTACCCGTCCAACGTCCATTACCCCGTTCCCTCTTACTTCCAGAATCACTTGAGGTGGCAGGGTACCAGATAGAAAATTAGAGCAAGTGCCCATGTGCCAATGAGACATGAGAGGAAGTATTCCGGGAAAGTCTTATTTTCCATAAATAGCACTGCCCCTTTCCCACAGTCACTTACTTCTGCTTTCTTCTCAGGACGTGAACAGGAGGCTAGAGAGGGAGCAGCCACCATTTTGCCATGAGAATGAAAGTTGTCAGCAGAGCACAGCAGAACACAGAGTCCTTCTAGGAGGCTGGGGTACGGATGCCACCATGCAGCAGCACGCCACACCTGGACTCCTATCCCAGATGTCGAGTTCCATGAAAAACAAATAAACCCCCTTCCTCCTTTAAGCTATTCCTTTTCAGATTTCTATGATTGCATCCTAATAGACATGACATTATGTGGATTCACTAAGTAGAGGAAGTCTAAAGCACTCATTGTTTAAATTACCAGCTCCACAGACACCCAGATTCTTAAGAACTCTGAATTCTTTGGAGCTGCTGGAAGTTAGTCAATAGCAAATGAACCCTGACCCCTCCCCCGCCCCAATCCATAGCCTGGGACTATCCATCAGGCCTGAATTCCCTGGAGACTTGGCCGTGGCCATGCAACTGACTATAGAAGCATTGGCATGAAATTTAAGATATCAGTGGAAAGTAGGATAATGGGGTTTGTAGCAAGGGATTTAGAGTTGTGTTTAGAACGTACCAAGAGACACTGTAAGGATGAAGTAACACTGAGACAGAGACCGGTACCCCCGTAGGGGTGCTCATGTGGCCTGGCACTAAAGGATGTTTGTGGACACGGAGCCATAGAGACTGCAAGTTCTGGGTGTGGACAGGGCCTGAGGCTCATCAGTCAAATCCTTATCTGTTCTAGTCCCACCCAGAGACAGAACCCATGGCAGTTATGTGAAGAGAGATAATTTAATACAAAGAATTGTTAACTAGGTGTAAGGCTGCTAAGTAGGTAACTGAAAGGGTGAAATGAGAACTCTAAGCTATTACAGAGGTAGTAACTGCAGGGAGCAGAGACTGTCGCTAGGATGGAGGAACAAAGGGAAGAAGTTGGAATTATGAAAACTGAGAAAAGCAGAGAAGGAGCCCTTTGAGCTGAAACTCAAGACTCCAGAGTAAGGGCACCAGCCAGTGCTGGGTCTCTGTGGCGATGTGGAGTGGTGAGGGGCACCAAGAGTCTAGTTCTGCAAGAGCTGTAAACACTGCAGACTGGATTCAGCGGCTGCCACAGACAGGAACTGCCTCTGCCCTGGGTGAAGCAGCCTTGCTGGGGGGAAGGAGCATGTTCCCCTCTCCCTCCTCCAGCCCTGCAGTGGCTTTCCAGCGCCCCCTACTGGTAAAACCTAGCATAAAAAGCAGCTGGCAAAGCAGAAACTTGGCTTGTAGAGTCCCAGCTTTAACACCATAGAGCAGAGATGGAAGAGGGGCTTCGAGCTGAGAGACGATTATTTAATAACTGGCATAAGGTCCCTGTAGCAAATACTAAGGGAACAATGTTTGCCTTCATCTTCTGAAAGATGTTCATCAATAGAGGCCAGAAAATCAGTCTTGGAGGCTCAGAAGCATCTAAACACATTGCAGGGTTGGGGAGGGGAGGGAGTTGTAAACAGTAGGAAATGAATCAGCAGCACTGGGCTGGATCCCCAGGAGCCACTCCATTCTCACTATTCTCACTATCGGCAAATCAAATCAGGACAGAGGAAATGGAGGAGGGGATGGACCCTCTGTAGGAAATAGCAGCTCGGACAAAGGGGCTCAGTCAGAGCAGCTGGAGAAGCCAAAAGGAAGGCCTCTGGGGCTTCGCACCTCAGAAGTGGAGCTCAGCCAGGCATGGTTCCAGCGGGTGCAGATAAGCTGGTCCTCAGCCAGCGCTGGTTGAAGACTTGGCCCACACTGTGCTGCCAAGGCGGAAGATGGGCCACAGCCTAGACGCCCGCAGGCGTCGGGCGCTTGCCCCCTGGCAGCCACAGAGCACACGGGAAGTGATTCTGGAGGTGAGGAGAGCCACACACCCGCTTTCGTTGTGACACCCAGAAGGGTCAAGTGGTTTTTGCTCTCAGGGTCCCTTGAACTCCTCACATCAATGGCATGGGTCTTAGAGAGGAGGGTCCTCAGCTTTATGAAGCTGCTGGTTCCCTGGTCCAGAGATTGATGACAAGAGCCTGAGTAAACCCAGCCAGGCACCTGAAGGCTCCCAAAATGCTAACGCACACTCAGAGTAAAAGGAGGCAAAGTTGGAAGGAGAGGTGTGCCGGTGTGAGCAGAAGGAGTCAATCAGGGGCTTACTGGGCGATGGAACAGCTCTTTGAGGCATCCATTATATTGCTTAGGTGGAAAGGGATGGAATAAAAATATTAATTTTATTAGTATAATATAGCCTTGCCCCAGCCCCCAGCCCATGCTTACTAAATAGCATTCTGGCCTGGCCTGATGCAGCGTCTCCCCTTTCCCACCCTCTGGGGTCCTCAACCAGCCACACCACTACTGGGGATTTTATGGTGGAGAATGTGGGGGTGAGGCCCCTGGGGGTGTGAGCCCGCAGCCGTGTACAGGGGGCTTTGAGGACCAAGACCTGGGAACAGCTGCAGTGAGGGAAGCATTGTGAGGAAGAAGAAAAGGAGAATTTTAAAAGTGTTGCCAGAGACCATGCTCTCCTGTCACAGGCCCACAAATGCACAAGAAAAGAACATAAATTGTTTTGAAATTACTTGTGGTTATATACACTGTGGTTTTTTAACCACAACACCACTTGGGGAATAAACCACAAGAGTGGTGGCTCTATTAATTCATAAAAACAATCTAAAAAGTCCCTCAGAGAAATAGGGAGTGTCAGAGAATCCCCTAAGCCTTTTCTACTTTTACTTCCAGGCCATTTCTTTGGCCAGGCCAGCTCTGGGCTTGTTGGCCTTCCCACTGTGGCTCTCATAGACTCAGCTCCGTCCCTCTCCTCCCAGCACTTCCAGTGGGTTCTCTGTCCCTCGGGGTCCCTCCCCCAGCCTGACTGTGGAGGCAGTTTCCCAGGCCTCCGGTGCTGTTTGCCCCACAGACCAACACAGAGGCCTTTCTCTGTTTAAGGAATGGACAGGTGATCCCTATAGGCAGGGACACTGTTTTCTTTCCTTAGGGTAGTTGTCATCAATAAATCACACATCTGTATGCACACACACACACACACACACACACACAAATACACACACACTTTCCTGGACATAGGACTGCCGAGCCAATCAGCACAGAACAGTACAGGGACAGAAGTGATGGCTCAGGTGCCACCTTTGTCTCATGTGGTGTGTGGCTTCTCCGAGTGCCCTAAGCTGGGAGACGAGGCCCTGACCCTCGCTGGAACACCATCACTTCCTTACAGTAAGACAGTAATCTGAGTCCTCACATGGAATTCCAGTCCTGTCTCCTGGGAAGAGGAAGGCGCACTTGGGAAAGGCACTCTAGGAAGAAGTGAGCCACTAGGAATGGGTGGTTTCTGGGAACCAGGAATATTAGAGAAAGTAGCAGTGCTTGAAAAATGAAGTCTTACCCATAATTCAGGTACCAGACATAGTTAACCTCATCCCCTGCTGTGCCAGTTATTCATTTTTGCCTTTCAGCTCCATCATCTTGAGATTCTTCAACATCCTCACTCCATCCAACACACAATCATTATGTTCCTTGACCTCCTCGACCCCAGCAACCTGTATCTGAATGCCAATCTCATAGTCACACCAACCGTCCACACCGTTACCACAACCAACTATTCTTCCAGCCCTTACTTCCCTACTCCTGGAAGTGTTCGAATGCATGAAGGCACCCACTCCCTTAGATCCTCAATGTTCTTCCAGTCTACCACCTAGTTCTTAGCCTCATTCTCTTCCAAATTCAGCTTAATCTCATCATTGACTACCTAAGTCATTTTCTCCCTGTGGAATTAAGGGGATTGCCTGGTTTTGAATTCTACCTCTAGCACATTCTACATATGTGATCTGGGTAAATTTTACTTACCTAGGACTTAGTTTCCTCATCTGTTAAATGGATCTAATATTAATTCCAACCTCCTCAAGTTGTTAAGAAAATTAAACAAATGATATGCATAAAGGGCTTGGATCTTTACACCTGAAACACAGCATGCACTCAGTAAATGTCAGGTCCTACCATCACTGTCGTCCCCCACTCTTGTCCATCAAAATCCCAGTCCCACAAGAACGCATCCTCTAGAATCCTGTACCTGGGAAATTGAGTGCTAAAGAAAATCTTGGAACTCTAAGAAGATCCTATCGTTGCCAGTTAAACTTGTGTGTTTTCACTGGATTCACAGCTCTGCTGGCTGTGCCTTGTCTGTGGTCAGCTCCCACATTAATTTTCCATAATTTCTAATCCTTATCTTCCTAATTTTTCTCAAGCCAGTTTACACAATCCCTGAACATGCCCAGCATAAGACCTTGTCTCCTGTTTCATTAAGAAAACGAAGACCACAGGCACAATATGCCTTCACTTCTATCTCCTGTAACCTATAAACTGACTTAGAGAACTGTCTCCTGTCCTCCAGCCCCCTTCCTGTCCAAGGCCAAAGGTCCTCTCTGAACATCGTCTGCATCCTCCAGGACCTCCATCCATCAATCACCCCTTCCTAGATTCAGCCGCCCTCTCTATGGGCCTTTGTGTTCATTCTGTAAATAGGCACGTCCTTCTCATCCCTTCACCCCTAAGAAAAAATCTCCAGTTTTGACTTTGTGTCCCCTCTAGTAAGATTTCTTCCTACCAGAATTTCTTACAAGTGTGCTCTAACTCAGTGTGCAGGCCATAACTCTCATGCCTCCCTCAGCTTCCTACAACCAGACCCCCGTCCCCACCACTCCGTCCATGCCAGTCCTTACCTCACTCCCACTGGCGTGAATGAATGTTCCTTTTTATGTCAACACCTCGCTCTTGCTTTATCATCCACAAAAACACCCTCCAGGTTTTCTCAGTCCCTCTCCAACTTTTCCTGCTCTGCTGTGTTTATGGAACACTCTTCCTCTAATTGTCCCTTAAAGGTTGGGGTTTCCTAGAGTTTTCTTCTTGACCCATGGCTCTTCTTGCTATATACCCTCCCTGGGTGACTGGATCCTCCTACATGGCTATGTGTTTGCAAACCTCTAACTCCACTTTTGACTTATTTCCTAAACTTCAGATCTTATTGGTTGTGTGAAATCTTCATCTGGATGTCCCAAAGGACCTCAAACACATGTTCAGACCTCATCACCCCTCTCCACGTGTCCCAATTCCTAAAACTCAGTATTCTTTCCCCAACTGATACCATCACCACCCACATTGCCCCTAAGTCATGAACACAGTTTTTCCTCTAACGCAACACCAACCTCCTATTACCACTTTTTGTAACTTTTACCTCGATATTTTCCAAATCCATCTTTTTCTCTGTTTTTCTGTTGCCTTAGTTCCAGCTCTCCTCATCTCTTACCTAAAGAATTATGACCATCTCCTTGTTGACTTTCCACCTTGGATCTTGTTGTTCTGAACACTTCCCTGCACATGGTCTCAGAGGGAGATATCCAAACACAAATGTGATCCATTTACCAGTCTGCTTAAAATTTTATGATGACTCCCATTTTCAAGAATTTTATTATAGCATCAAAGGACCCACATCATCTAGTTTTCAGAAAACTCTATGATTTTTCTCCTTCCACAGCCCACCTTGCCTATTAAGCTCCACCTAGACCAAAGGTACATAATTCCCCATACACTGTACATTGCACTTACATCTCTGTGTCCTCCAAGCCCTAGCAGATGGAGTACATTTCATTTTCTGTGTTCCCTTAGCAACCCTCACATACTGACATCTGAGCTTTCACCACACATTGTATTTGCGAAAATTCTTTACTTTCTGGCTCCCCTGCCAGCTCGTGAGTTCCTTGAAGGCAGGGTCATATCTTAGCCTTCTCTGTATGCCTGGCACCTTCCCAGCCCCTGGCCTATGCTAGGTCTTGAGTAAATGATGGTTGAACCGAACTGAACTGACTGTCTAAGTTAGCCACTATGGCGCTTATTCTCAGAACTCTCCATATCTGGCCTACATCAAACCTTCCTGCGACTGCCTCTTCAAAGGCAGGAACATTCCTTCCAGATGAAAGTCTTCTATTCCACTGTCACAAGCTCTTTTCCTGACTCGTTACACGAGTTTCCACTTCACTCGTATGGTCCCATAAGTGGAAGGTATTTTCTAGTTTTAAATAAAATAAAAGTCATCCAACACCCAAAAGTCATCCAAAACTATCTTTATGTGATGGAAAGGACACTCAATGGGGTGTCAGGACACTCGAGTTGCAGTTGCCGCTCTGCGGCTGATAGACGATCGAGGACAAGGCACTATCTTGCTAGGGCTTCATTCTCCTCAGTTACACAATGACTGAGTGGGGACAGCTGGGACTAGGCCATATTGTCCAACATGTCAAAGACTTTCCTTGTTTAGAGTTTACCTGGCATCATTACAAGCATGTTGGTGACATGGCTTGGTTGTCAGAGTGGTCTTTCTTAAAGGAGGAACAGAGGTTGATAAGAAGATGGGTTAGGGGACAAGAAGAGGAACAGAGAACAGGCTGTATTCCACACATCTGAGGATTCACCCAGGACAACGAAGCCTGAAGGAAAATATGGGCCTGAGATTCAGGCTCCAACCTGCTTGCCCTGGAGCTCCTAACTCTGCTGGATTCCTCACCACCCAGACTTATCTCTCTTGAACTTGTTCACTCCTCACTCCCTCTCAGCCAGCTCTTTTCAAATAAATGCTTTCCTATAAAGCTTCCACTTTTGTCTGCTCTGTTACAAACGGCCCTAAAGCCAGAAGAGCCACAGCAATGAAAAGTTGCTCTCTGCCCCAAATCCTGCGTGGCGCCTGGGCTCTCCTTCAGGAGCCTGGCACAATCAGCCCTCCCCACACAGGCTGCCCCGCGCTCTCCCTGATTCAGTAAATCTCAGAGAGAGATGAGGGCCTGCTCAGCTCTGTGCTCCCAACCTCGGAGGAATTGCAGAAAGGAAGGGAGGCTTGTGTTAAAAACAGCCAGCAACCAGTCAGTGCTTCATAGCAGGAGACGAAAGGAGCTGACTTTCAGTAACTCAGCAACCACTCACTCGCCAAGAATGGAGCACATGGTCTACTCTACGGGGAGTGTGAAATGATTTCTTTCACACTGCTTCCTATTGGAACATTCCCCATCGACAGCAATCACTCACCCTCCCAGAAAGACAGGCTCACAGAAACAACAAAGGATAGAGAATACGCAGGATTGCACAGGGACACACAAACACACATCTGCACACACAGATATTCACACACAAATGCCCAGGTGAACACACACTCAATGTGTTCAAATCCTCAGGCACCCGTTCACGGAGATCACTTAGATGTGTACAGAAACAAGCCAGCACTCATCCACTTGGACCTCTGCAGCCTCAGACACATGGGTGTTCAGTTCCAGACCCAGGTACACTCACATGCCCAGACACTCATGGGCACACCACACCCAGGCACACAGAGCCCAGAGAAACATAGAGACACTCAGAGAATAAAAAAGAAAGTGTAGAGATATGCACAGCTACCTCAACTCCTGACACTCAGACAGGTGCAGAGGCAGCTACAGGATTTGTAGGAGGGAAGTGACATCCAGATGGGTAGTGTGGGGGTTAACTATGGACGCTAGGAGGGTGGGTTGATGGGAGCAAACATCACTGGAGGTGAGGAGTAAGAAGAGCTGTTACTGCACTAGTTGGGGTGAGAAATGAGCAGGATTTGTGCTGGGGCTGTGAAGGGATGGATCCAGAGACATTTTTTTAGGTCAAATTGAATGAACTTAGTGACTAATTCAATGTACCTAGAAAAGGGGAAGAGGAGGAATGGGATTCTGGCTTGGACAACGGGGTACCACTCACTGCAATGGGTGGTACTGGGGAAGGAGCTGGGAGGATAGCCAGAATGACCCCCTTTGGTTAGGAAAACTATCTACTCAGTCTCCTGAGTACCAGTCCCTGGGGGTGCAGCCTCTGGTCAAGAGTTAGGGAGACTACAGCCTGAACCCCATGGGCTTTCAGAGCCCCCTCCCAGGCATTTTGTCTGTCAGAGAAAGAGGAGCACATAGAGTTCAGATGACAGGGAGAGCAAGGAGCTGACCAGAGCTCAGAGGAGCCCTGAAACCACACATTGCAACTCTGGGCTTTCCTGCCCACAATGCTTCTGACTGACCAGCTTCCTCCAGGTCTCCCAATTATTTGGACTGCCATTTGTTATATGGTTTAACTCCATGATCCTAAACTTCTCTTTGGACACAGCCTTCTCTGGATTCAAAAACACACTTTTGGAGGTGAAAGTCACCCTCTTCCTCAACTCTTCCTCCAGCGTTCTCTGCTTTGGGCAAGAATTTGATGTGGGCCACAGGGTCCCGTTTCTGCAACCGTTTTTAGCCTTAAAAGTGTGATAATTTGAATATAAAGGGACACCTGAGCAAGGACTTAGTGAACACCTAAATGCCACCTGGCAGTATTTATGGCCCCAACAAAACAACGTAGAACACTCTAGAATAGGCGCACAGCCTCGGGGACTAGCCGTGATAACAAAGGTTCAAGGAGAGGCTCGCAAAGCCAGCCACTAAGCTGGCTGCATTTTTAGCATTAAATCTTTCCTGTGAAGGATGAGAGGAAAATTCTTCTCTCAAAGGCCTAATTCCTGGGAACTGGGTATGACTTCAATAGAAACCAGGTCCCAGCGGAAGAAACACTGAAGAAGCTCTGAGAGCTGCATATGTGCTCAGCACTTCCCAGGAGACTCAGACTTCTGTTCAGCATCTCCACGCCCACCTGCCCCGCCTCCAGTTCCCCTTAGCTGGGAGTGCACATTGTTCTTAGCACACAGAGATGCCAGAGACCAGGGTCTCTAAGATGTCAGTCCTATAGAAGGACAGCAAGTCCCCAGCTCTGCCTTCAGCCCCCAGTGCACCAAGCAAGTTTGCCCAGATGTCCAAGGGAAAGGGAAAAAGGAGAGCAGGCCTGAGGATAATGCCCTGGGGGATGAGGGGTCTTCTTTTCCTTCCCTCCTCCTTAGTTCAACAGATCTTTATTAAATGACAACAGGGAATTGACAGGAGATATTGAGATACTAGGAAAGGTTCATGGTCTGCTGGTTCAGACAGACTTGTAAACAAATACTTTAGAAGACAGCGTGGTAAGTGCTAATAATGATACATACGAGGAGCTATGAAATTGTGAGAGAAATAGTCATCGCCTCTGCATTTGTGTGTTGGGGAAAGGAGCATCATATAAAAGACTTCACGGGAGCAGAAGGGAGTCAGGTAGGAGGAATGTGTTGAAAGCACAGGTTGGGAGGTGCCTGCTCAGGGGTCTGAACACCTGGAGCATTCGGCTGCTGAGAGCCGACTGCAGGACTGGGAGCTATACTTCCTCAGCTCTATCCAGGCAGTTTGGGGGGAAGCTGCCATGCTCTTTCCTGCTTCCTCCTACCTAGACCAGGCTAAGCCACTGAGTCGCTTTCCTGGGACATTTGGACTTGGGATGGGTAGGATCCATTCATGTTTGGTAGCTGAAGCTATAAGGCAGGAGAGAAGCAATGAATCGATCCCCAGAGAACAGTGGTGCTGAGAGGTGGAGGAGTCTCAGACACAGTCAGCTCCTGGCTCCAGTGGCCCCTGGGCCGGCTGCAGCCTGCACCTGCCCCAAGGCTTGGTCATCTGGGAGATGCCACAGAATCCTTCCAAAAGTCCCATCTTTGATAAACCAAGCTTCAGCTGGGTTTCCTCCCTTGCAACCAAGAGTACTTGAGTAACAGGGTGTGTGGGAGTGAGGGAGGTTGAAATGAAGCTGAGGACAAGCATGTGAGGGCTCTTAACTGCCACACGGAGCATAGACAGTTACCTCCAAAAGCAAGTCAGTGCACGTTTCTGAGCCACATAGACACGCGTGACCTTGTAGAACCTGGACTAAAGCAGGGTGAGACCAGGAAAGTGGATCCCCTAGGCGGTTCTCCAACATCGTGGGGCACCTTGGGACAGAGAAATTCGGGGCATTGTGTTGGGATAAAGAGAAGAGGGAAGATTCTAGAGGTGTTTCTGAAGCAGAAATCAAAGGATCAGGTTGAAGATGAAGAGGAAGGAGATTCTGAAATGGTGTCACGGAAACCAAGGAAGGAGGTAATTTTTTTTAAGTCAGACTCAAAGAAACCTCCCCAAAAAGGGACCAAGAGATCAAATGAGGTAAATATTAGAAAGTGGTGATTGGGTTTGGCAATTCAGAAGCTCATGACCAGACAGCAATAGGTTAAGTTGAAAATGTGAGGAAAAGAATCGGGAAAAGGATTATTGACTCAGCTTTTAAGTACACCAAAAATCAACCAGTAGTATTTTCGTCATATAACTCAGTGTCCAATGTCGTTGTGGTAATTCAACTTGATGGGAGGAAAATTATCCTAGCTTTTGACAAGAGTTTTATGTCTTCTACTTCTATTTTTTTAAATGAGTTAAATAATTTATTTCATTCAAAGAAAAATGTGCTTTTTTCTCATCAGCCACAATAACCCTAAGCTAATAACTCTTTTCTCAATGTATATATTTATTATGTTTTTATTTTTTAATAGTTGATATATATACATGACTTCTTAAAAAACTCATAAAAAAGAGAATGAAGTAAAACATGAATTTCTTTCTCTCTCTCATTCTCACATTGAAAACAGTTACCAGTCTCTCGCCAACATTTCCAGAAGTAGTCTCTGCAAACAACCTTATAGGTGTACGCATTCCCTCTTGACACCCACAGGCTCGGCTCCAGGCCTTGCTTTTTCCACTTCATGTAGCACTGAGATTGCTCCATATCTGTGCGTATAGATCTGCCTCTCATTTTGAAATGGCTCTATGGTATTGTCTTGACTTGCTTTACCATATTTTATTTCATTAGACCCCAATAGATGAAATTTTAGGTTGTTTCCACCATTTTGCTAATATAGTCAGGGCTGTAGTCAGTGCTTTTTCTTTGGGTACATCTGTAGGACAAATTCATATAGTTGAAACTGCTAAGTTAAAGGGAATGTGAATTCAAAATTTTGATAGGTATGCTCACACTGCCCTCCCCAGTTCCTACCCTCAGTGTATGTGAGTGACAGTCACACAATACCATCACCCAGCACAGTGTGTCATGGTGTCTTTTGCTCTTTGCCAATAGATGTTACAATGTGGGAGGTAAGGGTTAACTTCACACCTGGGCTGACCCAGGAATTCCTGGGACAATGACCTCAGAGTCCTGTTTCTCCAGAAAGTACAAAGTTAAGTAAATGTGGAATGCTGTGTCTGCCTCATCCGTAGTCTGGGACTGCTCCTGGGCTGGGGGAACTGGGAGGCAGGCTTCAGGCCACCACGAATACGGGCATAAAAGAGAGTGTCACAGTGACCCACACACATCTGGGGGCTTGCCTGCTTAAGAAGTTACATGTGATGGGCCGCCCGGTGGCGCAGCGGTTTAGTCCACGCTTGGCAACCCGAGGTTCGCGAGTTCGGATCCCGGGCACCCGCGGAGGCACTGCGTGTCAGCCATGCCTGGCGGCGTCCCATATAAAGTGGAGGAAGATGGGCACGATGTTAGCCCAGGGCCAGTCTTCCTCAGCAAAAAGAGGAAGATTAGCAACGGATGTTAGCTCAGGACTGGTCTTCCTCACAAAAAAAAAAAAAAGAAGTTACATGTGCTGTGCAGCTATACTACTTGTCCCTACACCACTTCACAAGTACCCCCAGTGTTAGTTTAAAGCCTATTGTAACTCACGAATCTGTGCAAGTGCACAACTCACTGGTCTAATGAGTTTTACATTTATTTTATTATGAGTGAAGTTGAGCATTTTTCCTATAAGTTCAAAGACTACTAGAGAGGTGGTGTTTACACTCTTATTAATTTATAAATACTCTTTATATGTTACAGGATGAGTTCGTTTATCACATGTGTTGCAAATATTTTTTCCAGTTTTCCATTTGTCTTCTGACCATGTTTATGGTATTTTTCTATAATGAAGAATTCATTTCATTTTTATAGTCATATGTATCCATCTTTTCTCTTAAGACTTCTGGATTTTGTGAAGTCCTTTAAAAGGTCTTTTTTTGTTTTGGTGAGGAAAATTAGCCCTGAGCTAACATCTGTTGCCAATCCTCCTCTTTTTGCTGAGGAAGATTGGCCCCGGGCTAACATCCGTGCCCATCTTCCTCTACTTTATATGGGACGTGGCCACAGCATGGCTTGACAAGCGGTGCATCAGTCCACGCCCGGGATCTGAACCTGTGAACCCTGGGCCGCCAGAAGCGGAGCACGCGAACTTAACGGCTGTGCCACCAGGCCAGCCCTGAAAGGTCTTTTTTATTTTAAGATAGTAAAAGATTTCTTTCATGCTGCCTTCTAGTTATTTTATTTTTCCAGTATTCGATATATCTGGGATTCTTATTTTGGCATGAAGAGTGAGGTAGAAATCCAACTTTATTTTTTCCAGATTATTACCTAAGTCAGTGCCTCGATAATAAAGCTTCCATTCTCTACTACAAGGTGCTGTCATAAGCTCTTTCTCAGAGTCAGCGATATTAGACTCTCAAAATGCTTAAAATTTCTGTCAGCAACATAGAACAGATTATGGCAATAGAAACTAGAGACATCTGATGCTCTATTCCACCTTTTTACTAGGTATTCCTAAAACACACAATATAAAGAATTTGTAAAATTCAAATTGAACAGGAATTGCTCAATTCAACAGGAAGTGAAATTGCAATTTAGGTAAAACATCTGCCAGATGCACAAAAGATTGCCCATTAGCCAAAAGAAGATAAAGAAAAGTGTCTGTCCACCCATCCCCACCGCATACTTCTTCCTCAAAAAGAAGAGGCTTTTGCTGACCAGACGGGAAGACACAACCAGACAGAGAAGGAGCTGCTCTCCGAGGCCACAAGGGGTGAATTCACAGCTTCCTCTTCACACTGGTAGCTTTTTTCCCCAGAGAGTTCTAGACAATTTAGTTCAACAACACTAATTCTCAGTCACATAAAGCAGAGGTATAGGTAGGTCCAGTGTTAAATTCTCTACCCCTGGTAAAGAGGTCAGCCGTGGGTGCAAGCTGGACTTTGAAGAGCCCAGTGGGTAGGACACAGATGGGTATGGAGATGGGAGTAGAAAGGGACGCTGTGAGCATGAGATCGCCATTCCTGTTTTCTAGAAACAAAGCTACATTTTGATTCACATTATCCAGGGAAAAATATTTGCTCTTTGCAGCAAATATCAAAGAAGTAGAACCAAGAGAGTTCTTCTTAGTTCAATAGATTTGCACAAAATAAATAATTGCTAAACCCCAGCAAACGTGGTTGGGGGCTGTGCACGTCAGCCATCCTGTAGCTTAAGATCTGGGGTGATGATTCTAACAGCAACAAAATAAATGTGAAACATCAAAGCAAATTGATCCACCAGCTAATTAGGAAACACCATACCTGGACAGAACTGTTACCTTCCAAGGAAACCAGGGGAATATCAGGGTTTATACAAAGATGTGTGGTATTGATCAGAGATCTCGTTTGCACTAAATGGAAAGCAATTGTGATTATCTTAAGCAAAACACAGAACTTAGCCATAACAGATGACTAGGGGATGAGGGTTGAAAAAAGGCAGAAACGAACAAATTCAGCAACCTAAAGAGCAGAACACGTCGGTCAGGCTCTCGTTGAAATGCTACACACTATTACCTGCCTCTGGCTGATTTAAGTGAAAATAAATACTGACAGCATCTCTGGGAGCCCCAGAATTGACAGAAAGACTGGAGAATCAGGATCAGGAAATGGTCAGGATCAAGGAGAAGAGGCATCACCAGAAACACGTGAACTCCAACACGTGAACTCCTCCCACAGGATGAGTCTGAAGGTAGCACGTCTGTCTGGTCAGGGGTTAAACACTGGGTAACAAAGTGTTGCCCCAGCCCCAAGTGACAACAACTCGGATGCTGCCTTAGGCACCACAGCTTCTGTCCCTGGAAATTGGCGGTCACCCCTGCAGACAACCAGTGAATTAACTACTGGACCAGGTCTTGGCATGACTAGCTTCAGAATCCCAACTCCATCTTATTGACCAAGTCACATGCCCAGCTCTCGGCTTCTTGCAGGGCCTGAGACTTCATATCTGGCTTTTTAGCTTCCATCATGGTAGACTGACTCAGTGCCTCCCAACAAGAATATACACTGGACAGTGAAGGAAATCACAAATGACCACTCGATTAACAAGCTAACATGAATGTTCTGGGCAGGACATCATTGCCACTCCAGCTGAACACAAATATTGTCACCCCTGCTACTGTCTCTGCCTCTGAAAATGAATTAGAACCAAGTCCTGGCTGCCAGAGGAAGGGACAAAGGGAGCATCTGGACCCTCAGGCTTCCAAAGAGAAAGGCAAGCAATAAATAAAGTTACATTAAAAAGAGACTATAGCACCCAAAATTCAGGGAGGAATTTTTTTTAATGTTTTAGAAAAATGCCTTTTAAACCATGGTTTGGTTTTTCATTTAAATTAAGGAAAACATGGAGTCTGTAAACCAAAAGATAAAGAAAACAGGGACCTGGTTAAGGGAAGAATATAAAGGATTAATAAATGATTAAGAAATTAATGATTAATAAATTAATGTCTTCTGCTTTAGAGACTGCAGACGATAAACTCAATAAAGAGGAGGAAAGACTCAAAAGTCTTTCCCTTAGTGCAGAGAGGAGCAAAGATTAAAAATATAGATGCTGTGAAATGAAGAGCCACATAGACATATGCAATGCACCTGAAATGAGCCATGAGACATTGAAAATAAGCAATCATCAGAGACATAATAAAAGAAAACTTTTCTGGACAGAAGCGATACCTTCTGAGATCTCAGATTAAAGTTTCTTCCAAGAACCAAACATAATTAATAAAAAGGAACAACACATATATATATCCTGGTGACTTTCAAACTTATAACAATAAAGAAAGAATTCTATAAATATGAAGACAGGGAAAAACCGATGACACAAAAAAACAGAATAAAATATCAAGCTAGACCCAGCCTTTTCCTTTAAATCACACCAAATGTCTGCCATATCCTTGGCAGAAATGTATTGTTTTAAATATATTGGAGCCAATCTAAATAAAAATCACAGTAAGAAATTCAAAAGCAGAGAAACTAAAATGTAAAATATTGGTAGTGAGCAATGAAATTTCATAAGCATAGATTTGCCTAAATATTTGTTGTAAATATAGTTAAAAGAATAAAACAAATGTCAAAATATAGTCTAAAAGAGAAAATAAAAATTAACAAAACTAATAATAATCTTAATCAAAATGACTTCTTAAAGAACATTAAATTTAAAAGAAAGTAAATGTAAGTTTATCTTATGCTAAAGTTGAGGAAAAGTAGAGATATTTAATTTTTGATGCTGATAATTAAAGGAAACTATAACAAGGCATTTTTAATTAAATATTTGTAGAATTCAGAACAAGTTGTATAAATTGTAAATCACTACAAGGGAAAGAAAAAAATCAAATAAAATAATACATATAGTGAAGGATTGGTAGCTGGAGCTAAGAGTAGGATTTTGGCAACCAAGTTCAATAAACAAGTTGAAAAATGAGATTGAAATTGCAGCTTGAAAATAAGTATATATCAGTTCAATTACCACCCTAAAACAAAAAGACCAAATGGGCACCAAAATGCAGGTGTAGCTACAAGCTGTTTTTAAGAATCTAAAACAAAGTAACACAGAAAATTTAAAAGTAAAAGATTAGACAATCGTAAACCAGACAACAGGACGAGAGGCATGGTGTTCATATCAGACAATGTAAATTCCAAAGCAACAAAAATTGTTAAACTGAACAAATAGGATTATATTACTTTTGGTGAAGGTACATTCTACAATGACATATTCAAAGAAAAAGTTTACATACCAGAAATAGCGTTAAATATAATGAAGCAAAACTTGTTGGAAATAAAAGTTGACTCTGAAAAAACACTGTACTACATTATATTAGGTTCTTTAAAAGACGAAATAGAAAAGAAATAAATAAGATTTAAAGTAATGATTTTCAAGTGCATCTCCAGTGTCTGTGGTGAGGGGCGGTAAAAGATACTGAGAAGTTCGGACCATCCATCTTGCACACATCAGCATTCCACGGGACCTTGGATTTAAAGAATACAGCCTTGAGAAGGCAACGGGGTTGAGTATGTGTCGTCATTTTAAAAAAATCTCCAGGATACCGATTCAAAAGTCAGGTCCTAAATTCCGTGTATGTCAATATTTAGTTGTAATGGCTGTCATACTCAAAAAGCTACTTACCGAAGCCCACAGAACCACATAGAAGAATCACACTGTTGGCTGCACTCTCTGAATCCATTATGCAGAGTTTTTTTGCTAAAATTCTGTTAGTAAATTTCCATCATCCCAACTGTCAATCAGTTATTCATGCCAAATAATTGGAATGTAATGTGCTTTGAATTTGTCAACCAAATAAGCTCAAAAACAACAAAATTCTTTGAAAAGTTTTAAAGCAAGTTAGATTTTTTTTTATTCCCAGGTTTTTGGGTGTGCATATGTGAGAGAGATTGTAAGTGACATATATTGTTTTCAGCAACAAAATCATGTAAGGATGAAACATTCAAGACATCTGTTTCCAAAATGCTCTCTCCTTAGCACAGGTTTCTGTCAAAAAGCAGTTTCTCACTTGTTAAAACATCACCTTTACCTTGAAAGGACACATTAAGTGGATTACTTTCTTCGAAAATGTCCACTTGGTCACCAAGGGGGAAAAAAGTCATCCAATCTGGAATGCGTATCTTTCTGCATGAGAAAACAACGTGTTTCACTTTATCTGTGATTTGATGAATCTTGGAAACGTTTTGCCATGAGAAAAACAACTCTCCTCTGCGAGGTACAAATAACACCCATGGTCGTGGCCCTTCTCTTCTGAGTATGTTAGAAAGATTTTCCCACTTTTTTTTTAAACTACATCAATGGCACTTCTGGCTTCACCTTGGTACATATCCTTACCTATGATGGAGGCAATGGATAAATTTCACATGTGATGCAATCAAGACTCACCCGAGGACCCATTTTACTCCAGTAGAAGCAGCTGATCCATCTGTAACGACACTTCCTCAGTGTTCCACTCCCCTCATCCATAAAACACTGGGAGGGGGGGCGGTTAAAATTATTATTAAAGAAATAATGTACTGTCGAAAAACTATCTTCTCTAGCACATTTAGAGAACGTGCTTCGTGCATTTAATTACTGAAAGATCATCTAGTAGACACTCCGGACTGAAATGTCTTAGAGACATCTGTACTTTTATCTAGCTGCATAGAAAACCTCCTATATTGAAGAATTTGTTCTAAAACTTGTTTCTTCAAATATATAACAGTGGATTTACAGGTCTTCAAATACTTTTCTGCTAATAAAGGCATACACTTTTAGGTGGTCATGATACGGTTTTCTGGGTATGATTTCAGCGACTTTCACCATCAAAGGAAGAACAAGAGTATCCCCCATGATGTGTGGCTTTTTGTCTTTTCCTGTACAAAGAGAAATCTCAAAACAGGCTTTATATTTTTTGATACGTTGGACCGAATATCATATGACTTAAACACGGCTGGGAAAATGCGGTCGCTTGTCTTCAGGTTCTGAATGGTTAGTTTTAAATGCCTTGCTATTGCCAAGGCTTCCCATTGCCTGTGGATAGCCTTTCAAGGTATAGTATATATGTAGGCGGACTTCTGGTGAGATGTGATTATGTCACCATTGCTTTTACATCTTAGTGTGACTGACGAAGACTTAGACTAGGAGTAAAAGAAGTGTTGCTCTGACATTTTGGGGGTTTTGTTTCACTTTTGGTTTTTGCTGTTGTTTACTTGTGCTTGTATTACAAGAATCATCTTCAATCTAGAGTCATTTTGCAAGAATCTTTATAATCCACTTTTCCATTTGGGGAAATTAGTTTTGTCAAAACTAGAAAATTATCTTTAAGTCTACCTAGCTGGGAACAGGTAAACTGCAATGCATCACAATATACTAAAAGCTAATAAAAGAAGGATGGAGATGCTATCAACCCTCCTGTTTGGAAATGTCCACAGGCCTTGCAGGAAAACTTACGTAGAACACATGGCATAGTAACTTTCTGACATCGGTTATCTATGGCCAAAATAAAACTGTGTAACCAACAACCACGAAACCTTAACAGCATATGACAATACACACTTATTTCACTCAGCGTCTGAGAGGATCCACTGATTCACAGCTGAGCTCCCTCATTCATGTCTCTGAGGTCAGCAGTGGCTCAGCTGGGGGCTGCTGATCTTGGCTGGGCCTGCTCACATGTCTGAGGGTTGGCTGACTGTCAGCTGGTCTAGGGTGGCCTAGGCTGGGATTATTGGAGCAGGTCAGCTCTTTTCCACCTCTCATCTCCCAGCAGGCAAGCCCAGGTATGCTCTCACGGTAATGACAGAGGGCAAGAGTGAGCAAATCCAGACTCATAAGCACTTTTCAAGCGTCTTTTGCATCACGTTTGCTTCCATCACATTGGGCAAAGCAAGTCACATGGCTGAGCTCAGAGCAGAGTGGGAGAGGACCAAAGGTGTGGATGCAGAGAGGGTGACGAGTTGGGCTGTCATCGTAATCAGCCTGCTGGAACCAGAGTGGCCATATAAAGTGTATAGTAAGTACTAATAAAACTTAATTTGTTTTATTCAAATAAAAATAAATGCTTTATTATTTACTTTCTAAAACCTGCATATCCTCTGAAATACATACAAACTACTTTTGATATTATTGGTCCTCAAAGGTCTAAATAATTTTAATGGTTAGGTAGATACATTGATTTATTTTTGTCCTAATGACAATACTTGTCATTTTTATGACCACAAATGAAATTTCAATAAATTCTAAAAAGCAAAAATTTATATTCCAAATAACCCTAGCCACAAAAGAAGGAACCATAAAATTAATAGTATTGTTTTTAAAAATGAAAGGGAAAGAAGACTTGATCATTTAAAAAATAACTTTTCAAAATAATTATATGGTGTCAAAAGGGAATCAAAATGCCAATTATGAACTATTTTTTAAAATAACATAGTAGAGAATATTACCACATATAAATACACATGGGATCTGGCCAAATACACAATTCAAATTTACAGCTTTAGAAAAGAAGGAATAAAAGTAAATGAACTATTTGACTTAAGAAACCAGGAAAAAAACACATCTAAGAAACGTAAAAAAATGAAGACAGATAACAACAGAAAATAATTATTTATAAAACATAAAATAGTAGAATTAACAAATAAATTCAGATGCTGAATTTGACACAGAAATAAAACATAAAATATGCAATAAAAAAAGACAGCTCATATGCACAATGTTAGTGGGAAAGGGATAAAGAAAGAGAGGCAGGGGATTTTTTTAAAACAGAGTATTGTATTTTTTAAAAGTCCATGTATATGGATTTAGAAATCTTAAAGAAATGGGAAACTATAAAAAGCAAATATAAATTATCAAAACTGATCCAAGACTAAATGAGAAATTTGAAAAGTTTCACAGGAAAAAATTTGAAAATATTGTCAAAAAATTAAGTCCAAAAACATTATAGGCATAGATCATTTTTCAGGTGAGTTCCTTCAAATCTCTTAAAAGACACTTCAACTACCTTCTAAGTGGCTGAAAAAGGAGTACAAAATAAAAGAAAACCATAAATCAACTGCAATATAAATGCAATTATCTGTGAAACTGAATTCACAATATATTCAAATAAATAGTCAACACTAGTATGTAAAGAATTGCCAATAAATACAAGTAATGTTTAATATATGCAAATCTATTAAAATACTGTGGTACATCAATAAGTTATAAAAAGAAAAACTATATCATTACCTGTACAAAGCAGGAAAAGTGTTTGATTAAATCAACATGTCAAGGAGAGGAAATACCTTCTTAGTCAAATTCAAAATTAAAGCATAATTCTTTTCTTCTTCTTTTTTTTTTTTTTTTTTGGTGAGGAAGACTAGCCCTGAGCTAACATCCGTGCCCATCTTCCTCTACTTTATATGGGATGCCACCACAGCATGGCTGACAAGTGGTGCATCTGTCTGCGCCAGGGATCCAAACCTGCTAAACCCTGGGCCGCGGAAGCAGAGTGAGCGAACTTAACTGCTATGCCACCAGGACGGCCCCAAAGCACAATTCTTTAATGTGATGAAAATATATATGTCAGGCCAAGACCAGACGTTGTCTTCATGAGTCAATTTAGAGGAATTTCTGTTAAATTCAGGAGCAAGAAAAGAATGCTTGCCATGATCACCATTATTTTGCCACCATTTGGGAATTTCAAATCAACACAAAAGAAAAAGCAAAACATACAAAACCAAAGCATCATAGATAAATATATACACATATGATATATGTTATATATAAACATACATAGATATATAAAATTCGTTATTTTAAAACAGTCAACAAAAACCTATCAGAACCAGTAAGAGAGCTCAGTAAGGTAGATAATTACAAAATAAATATGCACAAGCCATTAGGTTTTTATACACTTGTGAAAAAAAACTGATAGTTTAATGCGGAAAAAATTCATTCATAATAGTGGCAAACAAACATTTAATATCTAATTAACCAAATGTGAAGAAAATTTCTAAATTTTTCTGTAAAAATAAAAGAAAGCTTGAATAAGACAAAGTTCTATCATAAATATACACAGAAAATTAAAAGCAAAATTATTTTACATTTTAATGGAATCCTAATCAAAATTGCAATGAAGTTTTTGAGGAGCTCATTAAAATAAACATATTTCATCATAAGAATAAAGAGAGGAGGGGCCGGCCTGGTGGCGTAGTGGTTAAGTTTACACACTCCGCTGTGGCGGCCCCGGGTTTCGCAAGTTTGGACCCTGGGTGCAGACCTATGCACCATTTATCAAGCCATGCTGTGGCAGGCATCACACATAAAGTAGAGGAAGATGGGTACAGATGTTAGTTTGGGGCTGGTCTTCCTCAGCAAAAGAGGGGGATTGGCAGCGGATGTTAGCTAAGGGCTAATCTTTCCCACAAAAAAAAAAAAAAAGATGAAAGTATCTACTTTTTTAAAGAAGAATACGATATTTTTCCAGCCATATAAATGTGGCACAAATGAAGAATTAAAAGACATTAATGAGGGAAAAAAATTTGTTTAAACATTTAAAAGTAATAAATTAGATCCTTACCTCATACCACACACTAAATTCCAAACAACTAGCAAACTAAATCTAAGAAACCGAACCACTGAAGAAAACAGAAATGAACAGCTATCTGATCTTAGCATAGGGAGGGTCTTGTAATCATAAGAACAAATGAAGGAACAATAAATGAAAAGTCTAACTGATGGTACCACATAGGATTTTTAAACTTATGAACATCTAAAATATCATAAACAAAATTAAAAGACTACTAACAAAATAGGAAAAACTTGAGTAACCTACACACCAGATGAAGGGTTAATACATTTCATATCTAATAGAGAGAGAGCTTCTACAGCTTAGCAAATGCTCCAATAGACAAATGGGCAAAGGGCATGAATAAACCAATTTATAACATAAGGAAATCAATGGAAAATAAACACTAGATAAAATAGTCAACCTTATGTGAAATCAAAGAAATGGAACATGACATAATAATGAGATGACATGGCTCACGCATCAAATTGGCAACGTTGCTTTGTTTTCGCTTTGCTTTGTGTTGTTTTTTAACCAGGTTAGTGAAGTGCAGTGGAACAGCCATCAGCCTCTGATGAGAATGCAAATTGGTGCCGCAGTTCTCTAGGGCCATTTTAAATCACAGATCCAGTGCCTTTGATCAGGTCATGCTCTTTAGGAAAAAATTCTAAGGAAATAATTAGAGATGTGCATGAAGATATTTGTACAATGGTGTTCATCACAGTGATATTTATCATCAAAATAATTAGCAGCAACCTAAATGTCCAATAATAGGGGACTGTAGCAATAAGGGATAGGTTAAATAATCTGTGGTCCATCTATCTGGTGAAGGAGCTATTAAAATCATGAACAGAAGATTATTTAATGAGATACTAAACTCTTCATAATATAATGTTAAACAAAGCCAACCCATGTACGCAGTGTGATTGCCTATTAGTTTATGACAGAGAGAGACTTAAAAAATAGAGAAGATGCCATAATGTTAATTTGATGGTAGTTCTCTTTTTTTGCATTTCTAGTTTTTACAATGAACATGTATTACATTTATAAATCAGAGGGGAAATAATAAATCTTCAAAATCTACTCATTCAACATTTTTAAAAGCACAATATTCTCCAAGGTTAGCATCTTAGCAATCCTCCGAAATAATCCATTGTTCCTTCAGATAGATTGAAGTCATCGGTCTGGAATTCTGAAAGCTGACAACAGCCATTTCAGACCTTCATGTTCTTTCTCTCAGATGCAATAGACAGACACTATCACGTAAAATCAGGGCAGAAAAAAGTACACAATAGAAGTTTTAATTCACATTTTGGAAGAGAGGATGTAACAAATAGAGTCAAGTGGCAGAAAAAAAGAAAAGAAATAAAAACTTTCCCAATGTCACACTGCCAATAGGTCTACTACATTGGAGTTAAAATTTCTCTTTAAATTTGTTTGGCTGAATATAATGCTGCAAAGAGATACACCAGGACAAGCAGCCAGCAGTCTGCTGGGACTGCGTGCTGCCCTCCTTCAGTCTGAGAGCCACCAGGAGATAGGGCCATACTGTGCTGTGGGCAGCTGCTCTGCTCACCCAGCTTCCAATCTCAGATTCCATCACCAGGCTGTGGGAACATTAGTTCTCAGAACCCAAGTTGCCAGGAAACTGGTTATCCAGAATCCTGAAGGTCTGAACAGCCCTGAGCCCAAAGGAGAGAAAAGAAGAGACTTGGAGGAGATGAGGCCAAATAGATGGAAGCAAAGAGGTGAGTAAGACAAAGTACACGCCAGATAAAGGGACTCTGAGCCCCTCAAAGGAGAGAGTAAAAGGGCTGAGGGTCATGGCCTGGGTCTCTCCACTGTGAGCGGAAGGTGCCGAGCTTGCATGTACCGTCTCATGAAACCCTCTCAACAGTTCTGAGCAGTCAAGAGATGAGAGTTGAAGGAATTTACTCAAAGTCACAACCAGGAATCAGTGAGGAGGATTTGAATGCAAATCTGTTTGGCTGCAAAGCCCCAGCTTATTTCACTGAACTCTGTGGGCAGCAGCCTCTGCGGAGCCCAGCAGTGGGAGCAGCTCGGACATCCTCCCTTTGCCGGGGCACCTAGGCTCATGGAACGGCAGTCTCACCTTCTCTCATCTGTTTTATCCTCCCCCATCTTTTCTCTGCTTTACTGGAAGAGTCTGGAGCCTCCTATCTTGTCTTTTCATGTCCCCTTTTCTGGATGGCTACCTCTCACCGTTTCTCTCTATAACCCATTCTTTCAGTGGGCTGTGCATCTTCCTCCCATGCAGCTGAATCTGCTGACCCCCAGGGTCTAGGCTCTTTTCTCTGACCCTTCCTCTTCCGCTGTCCGTGTACCCCAACAAAGCTCAGAACCAAAAAATGTGTAGAAGCACTTGTAATGCAGAACATTTTCAATTAAAAAAAGATCCAAACTCACTCCATAGAATGATCTACATCTACAGTTTACTAAATGAAGGCAACTGATACATGAATACAGCTATAGAAATAGAGACCATCCAAAATAAGGAGCGGTACCAAGATCAAATAAATGCAGGAAACAGAACTGATTGTATCTCCTCTTTACCGTGCACACGAGCCTTAGGCTTAGAAAGTCCTCCAGTTAAAGGACCATTTTTTAACCCAAATTTCTTTGATCACAGAAGCCTTTTTGTAGGACATTTCTTAACATTTCACAGAATACTAGTGATACAGTGATAAACTAAAGACACAGTTTGAGAAAGGCTGTTATTTGCTGATGTATACCATAGTGTAAATCACAGTACGCCAGGAGAGGCTGAGCGACGTGCCTGCTCTGGTCGTGCTCTCAACTTCCTCTTCTTTAGCTGTTCCATCTGCCTCTCCCCCTCCCCGCCCACCTCAGGGCTGCCCCTGGCCCATCCATGAATGGGCAGGGTGGTTTGGACTCTGCAGACACAAATTCAACCCTCTATGACGGGGACAAGGGGACTAACTTCTCTGGGTATCAGAGTTCTTGCTGGTCAAATGAGCATCATGATGCCTATGTTTGCAACATACTTGGCATGGCCCAGACCACAAGACTGTCCACACACACACGTCTCTGACTGATCTATACTGAATTGGTCACTCCCCTCTATCAGGGTTGATATAGTAATTGCAGAGAGTCTTCAAATCCGGTCTGAAATTGCATCGGGTTTAGCCTTGCAAGCACTAGCTTCAGCAAGTGTTAGTCTATTTCTTGAGCTGTTTCCATTTTCCATTTGTTAGTGACAGATGCCCGCAATTACTGGAACTTCAGGAACTACACTTCCTCCCAAACCGCTCTGCAAATATCGGCGACAGAGAACCTTCTCTTCTTGGCTGCTACATGAAGTGGAGGATTAGGGCTGTTGATGATCCTACCTTTGATACAAGAGAAGAGCTCCCAAGCTGAATTTTCCTGAACGTGTCCTCTCTTCTCGGAATTTTTCTGCACTCAGTGACTGTGTCCCGTGTCACACTCCCAAACCCTCCTTCTCCCCACCAGTTGGTTTTAAAGTCTTATTGGGTTTGCTGTGTCATCCTTCTGAGGCCAGGTGCCCTGGCACACCTGCCCATCTCACAACAGGCCTAGGCAGCAGTCAGTTAGCTTGTCAAGTACAGTAACTCATTTGCAACCCAGATCCAAAGAGTCCCCCTTTGGTCTTGAAGGATGTAACACTGTAAGTAATTACCCAGAGAGATTAGAACTTGGAAATATGAGCACATTTTCATTGTTACTTATTAGAACAAATGAGACTGCATCTGGCTCTCCCATGCTCCCCAAGTCCTGACATTTTCATTCCTGCATAAATAGAGTCACCAAGCTCACCACTGCATGCTAGTCCTGCTCTGGAATGGAGAAACACCATGTCCAACACAAGGCTAGTGTTTGAAAACCCCAATCAGAAGGAAAACTCAAGGAGGAGTTCCAGGGACCTGTCTGAATGAGTCCCTGGCGCTTTGCCCTCCAACCTGGGCCTCCAGAGTTCCCAGTTTCTGCAGAATGGCAGCTCCCCCTGAGGGCTCGGTCCCAGCCTTCTGTGTTGGGGTGGTGGAGGAGCATGGGCTTGGGAGACAGACTTAGATGAAAATGCTTGCCCCACTATTGTTGGCTGTGGGATCACAAATAAGCCTGGATCCAGGCAGGAATGAATTTGAAAATGGCTGTGCCTCTCTCCTCCTTTTGAATTCATTCACAGGTTATCCAACACATTCAGCCACCACCACCGTCGGAGGCTCCTCTAAGATCACAAGGAGAGAAGTTCTTGACAAAGTGTGGCTTAACCACTGTGTGGTCCACCAAGACCCCAGGAAAGGCCGGGAACAGCAGAAAGGGTGTCCTGTTATGGGGTGCTGATCCAACCTCTCCTGGTATTCCCTCCAGGGTCCTTCCACTCCACAGGGAGGGGCACGCAGACTGGGCAGAGACTGGGAGAACCAGGTCTGGATGAGAGCTTGGACTGCCTCTAGCTGAGTTTTGCATTCAAAAATGAGACTCCCTCTGACAACAGAGGTCCCCTTAGGGGCAACGGGTGAATTATTTTCTTCAAGCCACAAACATCATTTCAATCCATTCCTTTCTCCCCACACTTGTCACCCAGTCAGTAGACTCATCAGTTCTCCCCTGAGCCCCTAAATAGTCCCTTAACTCCAGCCTCACTCCTCTTCAGGCCTCCAAGCCACAGCTGTCAAAGTGAACTTTCAAAAATAAGAACCTGGTTGGGGCTGCCTCGTGGCATAGTGGTTAAGTTAGCATGCTCCACTCCAGTGTCTGGGGTTCACGGGTTCAGATCATGGGCATGGACCTACATACCACTCATCAAGTCATGCTGTGGCAGCATCCCACATACAAAATAGAGGAAGATTGGCACAGATGTTAGCTCAGGGCCAATCTTCCTCAGCAAAAAGAGGAGGATTGGCAACAGAGGTTAGCTCAGGGCTAATCTTCCCAACCAAAAAAAAAAAAATTAAGAACCCAGTCAAGCTAACTCTGGAACAGGACCCATCATCTCCCAATGGAACTAATGCAATAGTCCTCGCCAAGACACACCCATATTGGTCCCCTTATGTTTTCTCTTGCTGTATCCCATAATCCATACTCCACACGAAGGCCAAAATGATAAAGTGAAAAACAGAAATTAGGTCATGTCATTTTCCAACTTAAACACCATCACACTCAGAAAAGAATTCAGGTCATGGGACTCTGTATACCCTCCCTTCCTACTGCTCCTTTGATGCTCATTTCACTCAGCCCCTTGCCACTATACTCCAGCCACATGTGTCATCTTCCAACCGTGGGACCCACCAAGTTCATTCCAACCTTTACCCTTGTCACTTCTTTGGGCTGGAATCCATTTCCCCAGATCCTGGGCAGCTGGCTCCCCTTCTCTCCACCATTACTTCCCTGGAGGCCTTCTTTGACCTCCCAGGTTGACCACACCCAGAGAATCAACGCATTTATTGTATTTCTCCCTCCACCAGACATGAGCTGCATGAGAGCAGAAACATGCCTGTCTTGTCTTGTTCACCCTCTATTCCCAACTCTGAGACTAGTGCTTGACACATTCAATAAAGGTTTACTGAGCAAATGGATGGAAGGAGGGATGAATCATGTCACTTGTGTGATTAAAACCAGTCAGTGACTTGCACTAGGATGAAGTCCTCACTCCTTACCATGGCAGGCAAAGCCCCCATGTCAGCCCTGCCCACCTCACCACCTCATCCCCCACTTCTCCCTAGTTCCAGCCTTCTGGTACTTAGAAAAATAGATAACAAGCTTGGAAATAAGGTAAAAAAACTTCTTGTGCTTTTCAGTGTTGTACTAGCACACTGCCAAGCAAGCCCACATAAGGATCTCCTGATGTTCTAGGGAAAGTAATCTTGTTTGACTTACTATTTCCTATTGATTAAGATCCAGACTCTCTGAAGGTAGATGTTAACTTAGAATATTGATAAATTGCAGATGATTTAACTGTATAGAGATCTAAATGAATTTTGTCCAGTACGACCAAAGGTTACGATTTTATTGACATGTGGAACATTAACCAGTTTGGTATCTAACATAAAAATCTTATTTCAGCATTCTTTCTTTCACTGAAATATGCTTCAGACTCTCATACTGTCCTTTGGACCAGCTGCTGATTCCCTCTTTAATGTGTTAAATCAATCTTTGACACTGCTCACTCGATATTTGGGGTATTTTTGGATATCCTGCTTTGACGCTCAACGACTAACACACGACTATCTACTCCATGCTTTCACAGCTCTACTGTATTTGCTGCCTTTTCTCAGCTCCGCCCTCCATACCTCCTGCCCTCATCCCTAAATTCATTTCCCTCCAAGTTATCCCCTATTAATCCCTGTAGGCTAAACTCAAATGTCAATTCCTTAGGACACCTTCCCCAACACACCCAACACACACACACACACACACACACACACACAGACATACACATCTCCCTGAAATAATGGCTTTCTCTCAGAAAAATAAAAACCAATGGAACAGCGTAGGTCCACCAGGCATGTGCAAAGACTGAGACTAGCATGAGTGCCCTTGTCCGTGAAGGGAGTAACCCAGCTCCTCCTGGGCCATTAGGGATCTACCGGAAACGGAAATGCTTCCGGAAACTCTTCACTCCTCAGAATCCAAGGACGTTCACCAAATGGTGGATTATTCGAGGACTTTTCCTTCCACAGAGGCAATCAACTCACTACCCAGCATGGCAGAGTGGCCTCTGGAGCCGTTCCCCCCACATTCAAATCCTGGCTTTGCTGCTTACTAGCTGTATGATCTTAAACAACTTACTTAACCTCTCTGAGCCGCAGTTTTCCTCTCTGTAGAATGGAAATAATAATAACAGTATACTTGATAACAGTACATAGTATACATAGGCTACTGTGAGAATCAAATGGATTCCTGTAACTAGAGTGCTTGAACAATGGAAATGATAATAGTAGTAAACTTATACTCATAGGCTGTTTCAAGACTCAAATGGATTAATATAGCTAGAGTTCTTAGAAGAGTCACTGGCATGTAAGTGCTACTGTGGTACTGTGGTTCTTGTTTCAGTCTCGCGTAAGCCTCTTGGGCTCACCTCTTCCCCGAGTCAGCTGGAGCTGCACAGGTGAGACCTGGGGCACTGCGAATATTACTGACTGTGGGGAGAGGAGTTACAGCAGCAGCCATGGAGATAAGACCACAGGTTTCCACTGCAAACTTCTTGTAAACAATTGGGAACCCTGAGTGTCGAACACAGTACCTGGCACACAAGGTATTCGATGAATGTTGTGTCTTCCCTCTGCCATCCCTGTCCTGCCCATTCCCAATCCCAACTTTAATCTTACAGGCAAGCAAAATTTCGGATGCTTCCAATGCTTTTGTATGACATTGACTCGGAGGTGAAGGGCTGTTTCTGATCATTATTCATCTTTTCATTACTGTCATGTATTTTATTGATTTTGCATTGCAATATTTTTTTTAATATTCTAAAATGAGACTTTTGCTTCAGCAGATCCCAAATCCTAACATCTGGTGAATTACAAACAATTGTGTGGGTTTCTTCTTCTTCTTAATTTTAATTTTAAAAATCAATAAGTAGTCCGTGATGCCTTTAAAAGATATTAAATAACACAATCAACTTGGATTTTATTATGAAGATGATATTTTCAACAGTGTCTGCACAAAATCACAGGATTTGTGAGATCTTGAGGTGCTGGGCTTTCTGGAAAACTTCCCATTAGGATCCAGAATTGAAAGGGCCCATGGAGAGCATCCAGGCCAGCAAAATTTTTGCATGAGAACAAATTCCAGGAAAATTAACAGATTTATACTGGAAATTACCTTTATCCGTTCAAAATAAAAATAGCTTTTGAAGCAGCTTTGGAATAATTCTAACTTTACCTACTATTTAATGAATAGCAGAACATCACTCAGAACATGGTAATGCTTTTGGCCACTGAAATATTTATATCTAGGCCATATGAGAAGAAAGGATGTGAAGGCAGCTTTCTAATCATTCACCATGGAAACAGATGGAGGCCATATGCAGAACCCACACCTTTGGGGAGCTGGCAGCCCATTTTGGAGGGAAAATGGAAAGACTGAGGTTTGGAGGTTGGGAGACACATGTCTCACCTGAGTTCTCAAGCCATCAGGGGACAGAGACAGGATGGATCCAGCTCCTGGTTTCCTCCTCAGCACCCTTCCCATATTCCACACTGAGGTACAAAGTCAGAAGCTCCATCATCCACTACCAGTAGGGATGCTCCAGGCAGCCCACGGGGGCTAACTGACTCAGTCTGCAACTGGAGTTCAGGGCTGAGGACAGCAGCCCCCTGATCTCCCCCAAAAAGTCAAGTTGCCTCAGTAGCTTCAGAAGATCCATAGCCAGCAATGAATTCAGTGGGCCCCTACTCTGCTGGATGCTGGATTTGAAGATAGGGGAAAAGATTATATACACACACTCACATTTTGTTTAAATCTGGCTCTGCCAACTCACTGAATGACCCTTTCTGACCCTACAGCACTCTCAACTGTACACAAGGCAGGATAATAAGTGGTCTCCCTATATCTATTCCAACTTTGCTACCCCATCTCCCACACTGAACACGGCCTGAGACCACTCACTAGCTTGCTCATGTCCAGTGCCTTCCCCTTGATGGAGTTCTGCCTTCACCCTACAGTTCACTTTCCTCCAGATCGGGGTGAGGCTTGGGAGGAGTGTCTGTCTAACCGTGTCAGTTCCTCTGACTGCCCAGCTCTGCCAGCACCAGGCAAGGCATGGGAGTCAGGGCCCTGGCCATCCATCGGTGGCTGAGACAACACTGACATCTTGTGGTCTGGAAACCTGCCTGCCCCAAGCATCACAGGCCAAAGCCAACCTCAGGCCTGCCAAGAGGAGCCCTTCCCAGCCTACAGGTAGGAGTGGATCAGTCCTGTGTGGACCCTGCCTGCAGGAGCTCATGGTCCAGCAGGACACCCAAGTAACCAAAACCATACATACAATGGGCAATACAGTCCAAGGCAGCATCAGATCTGCCGCACACATAGGCTTTAA
Organism: Tapirus indicus; assembly: GCA_031878705.1. Taxonomy (NCBI): domain Eukaryota; kingdom Metazoa; phylum Chordata; class Mammalia; order Perissodactyla; family Tapiridae; genus Tapirus; species Tapirus indicus. Next base: position 84,044,807 of record CM062921.1, read on the forward strand.
CCCAGTTAGCAAATACTCAGTGTGCAATACCACGGGCAGCTCCAGATCCAGGCAGGAATAGAGGCACGTGGACAATTACAGCCTAGTGAGCAAAGTGTCAATGAAGGTGTGTATGACAGCTGCGTGGGCTCAGAGGAGGGAGGGACAAACAGCCCGAGGATAAGGTACAACTTCAGAAGTGACGCTGGGTGAAAATCTGAAAGAATACTTTGGAGTCATCACATGAGCGAGGTGAGGAATCAGCAGGCGAGAATTCCCGAGCCTTGCAGAATAGATTCGATTTAGAGATGGAGTGCTAAGCCAGGAAGATGGCTTTAAAAGTGTGGAGGGGGTATTCACATGGTTTATTAGGGGAGAGGCAAGAGTGGGGTGCCCAGAGAGAGGAAGAGTAGAGGACACATGTGGAGAGCCTCAGATGCCAGAATGAAGAGTTCAAACTGTATTTAATTGCTGGAATTTCCTGATAAAGTTGTATTGAAGAAGAAAGAACCCAGCAGAGAGAAAGCGTGAACTACGTGCATAGAAAAACATCTGGAAAGATATTCCCTGTGACATCAGCAGGGTTTACCTCTAGGGTAGAGGGCCACATGTGCTTATTTGTCCTTTTTCTTTTTTTCTTTCCTTTTTTTTCATATCTGATTTTTCTGTGTTAATGAACTTTCATCACTTTTGTAACGACAGAGATAACCACACAAGTTATTACCTGAAGCATGCGGACTGTGGGCTTTGGAAACTGCCCACGGCTGCCACTGGGATGGTTGGTCTCTTCCAGGAGGAAGCTCCTCCCCCAACGGGATGACAGGGGATCTCGGAAGACTCAGGATCCGAGACCCAGCATCTGTCACATGGGAACGAATCTTGGGAACCTATCCAACCCCAGACTTCAGACAAGGGGGCAAGGTCTGCCGAAGGGGAAGAGGCTCGCCCAAGGACATGGCCCCTGCCAGACCCAGGATCCAAGTTCAGCTCTTGCTTCTTGCTCACTGCTCTTCTTCTGCCTCTTCCCCTCACTGCTCACCCCCTCCCATAATCTGCGTGGCCAGAGGCTCACCATGCCCAGCAAGGAGGACAGCTCCACGTGGCCCCACAGGGAGCAGCCGAGCCCGGGTGATGTCTGTGGGTCTGCCTTTCCACAGGCCAAGGTCAAGGCCCCTCAACCACACTAAGACATACCATAAAGCTCCACCCGAAAAAGGAAACAATTGAATACCCAGACTTTCATATGATTTCATCCAACAGTTCCCAAAGTTTGGTTCAGGGACCCATGAAGTTCCCCATGACCCTTTCAGTGGGTCTGAGAAGTCAAACCGATTTCATAATAGTACTGAGGTACAATTTGGCTTCTTCATTCCCATTCTTGCGTGAGTGTACAGCGGACTGTTCCAGAGGCAACTTGACATGTGATGTTGCAACAGATTGACTGGGGCACCCGAAATGACCATTGAATGATCAAAAGGCAAAGTGAACTTTATTCTACGGAATCTATTCAGTCGAATACAAAGGCAGAGAGGAGAACTCAGCTGTCTTCTGTCAAGCCAGACAGTAAAGAAAGCTGCAAAAATATAAAACAATGCCACTCATTTTTTATTCCAATTTTTGAATTAGAAAACATAATTATTTTCAAAGTTATGTTTACAGTTTATTTTTAATGAGTTCATAAATAAATATTTTAATTTTTTAAATATATAAAATTTTAAAATAAATATATATTTAATTTTAATTTCTCATTTCTAGTTTATAATATGGTATATTGATGGATATAATCCACATAAAAAAACACTTTGGGATCTCCACAAATTTGTAAGAGTGTGAAGAGGTCCTGAGACCAAAATATTTGAGATCCTCTGATTCGGCTTGTCACCTCATCATCCTATAAACTCCTCCCCGCAGTGACACCACCACCTGCCAGGTTCCCCCACCTACAGGGGATGGACCTCCTTTCTCATCCTCACGTCCTCAGAAGGACCCCTCGTATGTTTCCCAGCAGATCTCTCCTCTCCTCTCTCCTCTTTCTCTGCTCTCCTCTCCCTTCTCCTCTCTCTCCTATCACTCCTCTCTTCTCCCCTCTCCCTTCTCTCCTCTCTCCTCTTTCCTCTCCTCTCTCCACTCTCTCCTCCCCTCTCTGCTCTCTCTCCTCTCACTCTCTCCCCTCTCCCCCCTCTCCCCTGTTCCCCCTCTCCCCTCTTCCCTCTCCCCTCTCTCCTCTCTCTCTCCCCAGCCCACAGGTCCACAGGGCGGAGTTCACAGCAGTCTGCACAGAGTGTCTCCCCGCGTCTCTCCTGCTTTCCTGCTGCCTGTTGCCACCCTTGAGTCCACATCCTGCAAGCTACCTTCCAAGTGCTCCTACAATACCACTTCTCCCCAGAAATCGGCCCCCAACCTCTTAAGGGGACCACACACTGAGGAGCCCGACAGAATGAAGCTCGCATCCGCCTTTCCCTCAGTCAGCAATCATTTCAGGAGCCTCAGCACCGTGTCAGATGCTGAGGATCCAAAGATGAACAAGACATACTCCCTCAGCCTGCTCGCGGTTTCCAGGGAAATGAAGAAGGAGCTACTAGTTCTGCTGGGAAAGCCGGGACATGCTTCACAGAAGATGTGACCTTTGACGCGGAGCATACAAGATGAGGAGGAGTTTACTGCACCAAGAAGCAAAGATATTTTCCTGATGAGGGAAGAGTGCTTTCAAAGACACACATGTGAAGATGCACGGCGCATTTAGGAAGCCAAAGAGCTCACTCGATGTGGGCAGACAACACTGTGCATGTATGTGTGCACACGTGTGTGCACGTGAATGTGTTTGAATCTGTATTGTGTAAATGTGATGCATATGTGTGCATGAGTGTGCACACGTGCGTGTGTGTGCATGTGCCTGTGTGCACGCATACATACATATTTGCGACTGTGTGTGCATGCATAGAATGCATATGAGTGCCTGTGTGTGCATATGTGTGTGCATGTGTCCACATGTGTGTTTGTGTGTGAACATAGTGATGATGGGACAGGAGCATCTCTTACAAGAGAGAGGAGGAAGTGGGAGGAAAGGGAATTGTGCTAGAAGTGTTACACATATTATTTTATTTAGTCCTCAATGCAACATTGCAACATGGGTGTTATTGGACCCATTCTACAGAAAGGGTTAGTGAATTGCCCAAGGACATACCAGTGATAGGTGATGAGGCTATAACTCAGGCCAAACCTCTAACTAGCCCCCACCACAGGGACCTGAGAATGGGGTCCTGGAAAGCCTGGACCTGCTTTCCCATATGCGCACCTCTCAAGTGGAATCTCACTGAACCCCTGAATGCCCAACATTCCACAGAGAGAACCTCAGTGGACGGTGTTCATTTTCCAGATAGTCCCTCCAGCCTGTGCCAGGACAGCTCCACAGTGCTGCCACCGAGGCGGAAGCAAATACTTTATACAAAGCTTTTCTTGCAATTCAGAGAGCCAACAGTAAAACACAAACCCCGAATTTCAGTCTCATGGAACGTTGGGAAACAGGTGGGAGGCCAAGGGTTTGAAGAAGCTGGGAAGGACCATCACATCCTCTCCTGCTCAATGAGGGCCGCTTGGTTTAGCTCTGCACAGAAATGTCCAGAAGAGGTCAGGCACTGCTTGCTCACTGGGCCCTGCTGTCCCGCACTTCTGCTAAATCTGCTTCACTAAACAGCAGTGACTGGAACTAAATGCAGCCCTGCATCCACTTCAGTTAAATGAAAAAGGGGCCCTCCTCGTTCTAACTGGTGTTAGGATGTGTTTCCTGTGCCAGACACCGTTCTGAGGCCATAATACATTCCTCACTTAAGCCATATCCGTTTTCTATAGTCTATACTATAGAAATATATTTTCTATATTCCATGTTATATAGAATAACATATCATACATCACATATTACTTATTTCATGTACATTTATTTTATGTATTTCAATATTATAGGTTATATATTCCATGTTGCCTATTATATGTTTTATTTATATCTTTAGTACAATCATTTGAATCAGTTATTTATTACCCCATTTTTTCAGATGAGAAAGCTGAAGCCCAGCAGGCTTGGATAACTTGTCTAAAGTCCTGCGACCAATAAGTGACGAACAGCGTGCAAATCGACGTCTTCCTTCAGCCTGGAAGTCTGTCTTTTCCTCTGTGCCAGCTCTTTGAGTTGGTCTCATTCTCAGTTACAACTAGGGTGTGGCTGGAGGCTGCAGGACCTGTGGCCCCACCGCTGGCATCCTCCGCTGGGCCCCAAGCCTGACTCAGCCGGGTCCAGTGACTGCTGCCCCTCCTTCACAGCCTGGGGGCAGTAGCAGCGCTGTGGACATACTTTTAAAATCATGGCCTGAAATTGATCAGCAAATTGTGGCTCATCCAGAAACAGAATATTATGGAACTCTTAAAAAGCACATTTATAAAGTGTTTTTATGGCCACGGAAATAAATGCTCATATGTAAGATGAATAATAATAGACACAAATTTGTATTCATAGCATGAGATCAACAATGTAAAAAAAATTCATAGTGGAAAAGCCAGAAAGGAAAGTCACCAAATGCGAACAGTGGTTATTTCTGAGGGATGCGCTTTTATGGGTGCTGATTTTTTCTTTTGACTTTTCTGTATTTCACAATTTCCTACAATAGACATGCATCACTTTACAATGAGGGAGGAAATATTTAAAACCTGACTGTGGCTTGAAAACTGCGAGATGCCCCCTTTCCCGGGTACTTCAATGGTCCTGGGGCTGGAACGCAGTTCCCTTCTGGAGAGCCTGCCAGAGCCTCACAGCGGGAGCCCAGCGTGGGGGTGTGGGTTTGCTGTCTCTGCCCTCCTGTTCTCCATTCTCCTTTCCCCTGCAGTTCCCTGGAGAAGGCGCAGACTGCAGTTTGAATCCAATCCTCCCCTCCCTAGCCAGTCTGCATCGCTCAGCCCCGCAGCCTCCGAACCAGACCCCAGCTCTGACTGCTTCCTAAAATGATCCTGTCCAGGGACAGACTTCACCTCTGTGTCCCTGGAAAACTCCCCTTGTCCCCTGCTGGCATGTGTGCAGCCCTCTCAGAGGACAGTGCCCAGGAAGACACCCGGGAACTCAGAGTATGCAAGGGATTGTCCCCTCCCTCCCCTTTGTCCGGTGCTGTCATGCAGGACCACACGGGAGGCTTTAGCAACTGCACCTGTCCACTCACTGCCTGCTTTCACAAGTGTCTGATCAGCACTTCAGTTCCACTGGGGCAGACACGCGACAAGCGCTGGATTAGCAGGGTCTGCAGCATGTCCAGGGCTGGGAGCGCGGCAGCGCCATGTCTGCGGAGGGCCGGCCAGGAACAGCCGGTCTGAGCTGGATTCCTGAAACACGAGGAGTGACCGGACAGGAGACAGAGGTCAGCATTTTGTGCAAAGTGAGCAGCATGAGCAAAGCAGCAGACGCACAGAAGCAGAGCATTTGGGTCTCTGGTGGGAGGTAGGATGGTTAGAGCTGGACTGCTATCCCCATCCGAAGTGCTGAGGAGGGAGGAGTCCCTCCTCTCTGCAGATGGAGCCAGCTGGGTCTGTGAGCAGAGGAGCTACGACCAGGCTTGCTCTTAGGGAGAAGACTGGCAGCACAGGAGAGAGGACCGAAGGCAGAACGCCCCCGGGGGCTACACTGGTTATTGTGTCTGCCCAGCCCCCTCGCATGTAATGGATCTCTGCCATGGAGTAAGAGTCACATGTCCATTCTGCCCTGGTCCAGAATTGAGAAATGACGCTAACTGGCACATTCCAGGCCCTATTACAGTCCCAGCTCTGCCGGGGAACCTCACCTGAGCTGGCCAGGGAGTCCCATCCCTAGGGACTTAGCATTGGGAACCAGCGAAGGCTAATTCCCTCTCTCTGGGGGCCCTGGTCTATGACTACGAACCTAAGAGAAGCTGGAGGTCTTATCTGCCAAGCAGACTAGAGCATAGAGGGAGCTATTCTGCAAGAAATGAAGCAAATAATAAGGGAGAAACAGAGGAGAGAGGTCAGACCTGAGGGCTGAATGGCTCTGCACTGTCCGGTCTCATTCCTGAGACCCAGTTTCAGCCTTTCCTTTGCTTTCTGTGAGGTTGGAAGGAGAGTCGGATACATTTTTTTTGGTTAAGTTTGCAAGTTTAACTTCCATTACTTGCAACCAAAATATCCTAATACAGCTTTTTAAAAAAAAAAATGCAAGCCTGAACTAAAGCAGTGCGATACAGCTGAAGAGAACTGGGTTTCTGGACAGAGAACTATTTAGATTATGATGTCAACAGACAGGAGACTAGCTGCTTTGTCAACTAGCCAAGCTCAGCTACTTACAGACATCCCCCTTGCATACCCTCCCAAGGCATCTGTGAGTTTCAAAAGGGGAATGCAGTGGCTCACCACTATCTAGAAACCACCCATCCACATGAAGGTGCAAGGCAGCTCAGGAAAGACAAGCAGGGCCTCCTCTGCATTGAAAGGGACAGGGGCTCCTTGCCATCTAGTGAACACCTTGGCCCCTGCACCCGCTAAAAGGATATCTGGGTAACCAGCACTGTTGAACCATTCTAGACTGAGTTCTCTGAGGCCTAGGGATAAGATGACACCACTACCTTTGTGGGGTAGCAAGGTAACATGAACGCAGACACCATCGCTGGCAGGGACAGCAGGAAAGGTAGCAGAAAGTCCAGGGCAGGATGGAGCTCCATGGCTGCTCTAAGACATCTAACCTCCTCCCGCTCTCCTATGTCTGTGAATGTCACTGAGAAGTCACTTATCCCTTCCACTAGAAACCCCAATATCCACACCTTATCTGCCAAGTTCTGTAGCTTCATTTTGCAGCTTGGGAAGTTTTCCATCTGAAAAAAAAAATCTTGCTCAGATTTTTTATCTGTTCCAGATTTTCAGATTTCGGTGCAGCAGCATACCAGCTTGCCCCGTAGAAGAGAAGAGGAAGAGGGCTCAGCCAAGCTTCAGTCTGGCACAACTTAGCACTGGCACCTTCTGGAAACAGGCTACCAGCTAAAGAAAAGGTGTAGCCTTTCCCAGGTGGATGGAGTTCTGCCAATTCTGACCCAAATCTGCATCCCAGATTTGTTGGTTGAACAAGGCAGATGTGTGCACCCAGGGAGGAGGGGGTGGGCACTGGGAAAAGCTCATTCCTCCTCTGCAAAAGCTTGCCATAGCCCAAGTCCCTCCATTCCTGGATTTCTAAACTGAAGCAGTCTCCATTTCAGCCAAGACCACAAGTCTACCTCCGCTCATAGAATCAGACAGTGGATTATAGCAGAGTTCTTCCTTTTGGAACATCCCAAAGATTAAGGAAAGATTTAAACATAAATGCCCTTCCTCTCCAGGCTGAAAAGTCTCCCTTCCATGCTTGCAGAACAGAAGAGAAAGCTTCTTGTGTTCTCTCCTCTCTGGTTTCAGGTAGGTTAAGCTATGAGGCCAGTTCTCCTAAGTTGTGCAGAAATTCCCTCCCTGCCCGAGTCCCCAAACCCTTTTCAAATTGAGCCTCGAAGCCTTTTTACAGAAGCACCCTCAAAGCTCAGAGCAGAAGTGAAGGCAGTGGAGGGGTCCACACAGCTGCCAAGACCGCAGAGGGGGAGGAGGCGCCATTGGCTCCGTGCAGCTGGACTCTTCGTCCCAAGAAACTGTCCATCTTAGTCCTCCATGGGCACGTGCGAAGCCCCTCGGGGGCTGCAAGCCACAAACTGGCAGCTCCTTGTACCCCCTCTGACAAAGCCTCTCTCCTCGAGGCCTTCACTGAACGTTCATTGAGCACTTAGCATGTACCAGATGCCCTCATCATTCCAATGTTTATGACCTTGTTTCTTTTTCCACTCCAAAGCAGTCAAGAGTTTCAGGACTCAACGTCTCTCTTGGCCTTCAAACACGTCCAGTGAGGAATGCCACACGAGGAACAGGAATACATGACGAGTACCATGTCCAGCTCTGTCCAGAGGCAACCGAATGGTCTGCTTGGCGGGGTCAGCGACAGTTAGCCAAGAAAGAGAAGCTGAGGAGTGTGGCTGGACCTTGAGACCTGCTGGGAGCCCAGCTCCCTCTCCAGCCCCCAGGGCTGTCCCTACAGATAACTGCCTCCTTCTAGAAGCTCAGGGGACCCCAGGAAGATGCACTGCAGCTCCTCTAGCTCTCCGTGTGCTACAGCCTCTCCCTTGCCCCACCCCTGAGAGACCTGCACCTAAAGGGCAGACCGGCCTGCAGGGAGAGGGAGGCCAAGGCATCAAGATGGCTCAGCACCTGCCTTCCTCCACTGGACACCTGAGAGGGACCAGGGCCTCACCTTGTGACGCTGGAGCAAGGGGACCCTGGAGCAAGAGCACCACCCACCCCGGGAACATGAGAGCCTGAGATGGGCAGTTGGCCACTGAGAGCCAGGCTCAGGGAGAAGCTGAGCAGGTGACAATGAGACTGGCCTCGCCAGGGCCCCAGGAAGACACACAAATTCCAGGTGAGCCACTTCCACAAAGCCTCTTCAACCCAGTTTTTTAAAAATTTATTCAACATGGTAGAAGAAGAAAGCAAAACAAATCCTCTGTTAAGACAAATTGTATGTTTCTTTCTGTTCCAAATAAGGGGTTGCTTTTACATGCAGAACATCACATCACATTTTAACAAATTTAGGACTGTCTCTCAATTCAGTTTCTCTGCGCCTTTCTCGAAAGCATTCACTCTGTTACACTCACAGAAGATGAAGATAACTCACAAGGATACAGTTCCAAAATCTACTTGAAATATACTTTAAAGCTGTTTTTCTCTGGCATTTAGCTCAGCAAAACACTCCGTTATCTGTAGTTCTTGTTCTCTCCATGGATACTTGTTTGTTTGTGGGGGTGTGCAATTTTCTGAAACAGACACTTCTTGAATTTAAAAATTAGAGAAAAAGTAACCCCCTTCTTCCTGGTTGTCATGAACTCTTGGTCTCAGGACTGCAGCAACACCGACCGTCGGGTTCGGGCAGCTGTCTGTTCGCTGGTCTTGGGCTGAGAGGTGTGGCCTATGGTTGTTGCATTCAGTTTACACATGTGTGTGTCATAAAATGCACAGCAGAGACAGGTAGGCCCTGGAAGAGACAAAGGGAGAACGAGAGAGAAACTGTATGTGTGGTATGGGGTGTGTGTGTGGTGTGTGTGAGTGTTGTGTGTATGTGAGTTTGGTGTGTGGTATATATGTGTGCTTGTGTGTGTAGTATGTAGTGCATGGTGTGTATGTGTGTGGTATGTGGGTATAGGGGTGTTATGTGTTTGTGTGTTGGGTGTGTAGTGTGTGGTGTCTGTAGTGTGTGGTGTGTATGTGTGTGGTATGTGTTTAGTGTGTGTGGTATATCGTGTATGCGGTATATGTATGTGTGTAGTATGTGTTTGGTATGTGTGTAGGGTGTGTTGTGTGTGTATATGTGCAGCATGTGATGTGTGTGTGTAGTGTGTGCATGTGTGATGTGTGTATAGTGTGTGGTATACTGGGGCTGGGCTGGGTGTGGACAGGTCTTGTCTGGCACTGCACTCTGACTAACTCCCTGAGAGTCAGCCCCTGGCAGTGGGTATCCCGGGAGCTGCCCGGCAGGCTGGCCTCCATGTGTGGCTCTGCACTGGGTGGGCACCGCCTCCTGGGCAGAGACGGGGCCCTGAGGCTGGGCTCGGAGGACAGCTGGGGCAGCTGGAAACCCAAGTGCCGCCCAGCCTCCTGGAGCTCACCACGGGGTCCCTGGTGCCCCAGAGGAAAGGTCCCCGTCCTCTTCTATCAAGGTTCCACAAGGTTCCCCCTTGGCCTCGAGGGGACCAAGGAGCCTCTCAGGGGCCAAAGCCAATCATCACACTGTGTTGGAAGAGGAAGGCCTGCCATCTGCAGACAAAGGGCCCTGGTTTCAGCCTCCCGGCCCCCAGTGAGGAGTGGAGTCCCTGGCTCAGGGCAGGAGCCCTGCATGCACTTACAGGTTCTGTCCCACCTACCCTCACAGGGGTCCCCAGACTAGTCTCCACTGGCCCCTCCTCCTGGATCCAGACGCCTGCCAGTCCTCATGTTTTGTCTCCACGCACTCCTTCAACGCACTGCTCCAGGCAGCGGCTGCGAGAGAGGAATCCATGTGGACAGAGAGACGGCCTTCATCACCGTCAGGGCACGGTCCGCGGTGCTCTCAGCGCTTGCTGCGAGGCAGAAACCCCAGAGATTTCCTGTAACTCCGGGTAAAAGAACGGCCTGTCAGAGCACAGGACTGTCATCCAAGACAGCCCCACCCCAATGAGCTCAATGGAAGGGTAAGAGGTGGATGAGGAAGGACAAGGCTCCTCCCAGCTGCCTTCCCGTGGGATGACCTGCCCCAAACATGGAGTTAGGAGGCACTGGCAGGGCAGAAAATCATAGCCTCTGCTTTATCTAAAATTGTTCCTCTCCTGAATACCATCCACCCTGGACCACAGAATTCAATGATCAACCAACCAAAGCAGGGAGCACCAGATGCCGCGGGCGTCGGACCTGAGCCAGGCCTGTGGTGAGAAGGAGCCGAGGACTAGGACTAGTGCAGGAAGGAAGCTACTGTGGGAGTCCCAGCCATGGAGAACCCAGCAGGGAAAACCTGCCCTGGGGGCCAGGGCTGGCCGGCCTTCACCCTGCTCTCTCCTCCAAACCAAATAAGCTTTCACCCAAAACACTGGGGAGAGTGTGCAAGTGAAATAGGAGCTGGCAGTCGGGTTCGGTGCGGGAACAGAGGCCAGTGTGCAATCACACGTTCCCTCTCAGATAGGGGGGATGAAACTGGGAAGGCGGGCCACCCCACCAGGAGACAATCAGGATTCAAAACCTTCCCCACAACTGAGAAGCCAATTAGAGAACTGAGCAGAGACAGACAGGGCTGGACCTGGGGTATAACCGTCTGATAAAACAGTAGTGGCAGTACAGGTGGTAGGAATATGAATGTTCACTGTCAAATTATTTCATTGTTGCGGTAGGTTTGAAAATTGTTATAATAAAATGTTGTGGAGGGGGTGCAAGGGGACATTTCCACCTGTAGAGGACAGGAATATAGGGTGACAGTAGTTCATGTGAAAATCCCTAAGGTCCTCAGCCCCTGTTCCATGGCCCCCGCCACCAACTAATGAGCTCCTGGTCCTCTGAGGCCCTCCCCGCAAGGCCAGCCATCGGGTGGATATAGAGTCTTCTCCCTCCCAGACTTGTGATTCCACAGCCACCATGACAACTGGACTCCTGCAAGACCATTCTATATTCTGAAACTGCGTCCCTGGTTTTGGCATTAAAATGTTATTCTTTATGTTAAGTGATGGTGATAACAGATGACAGATTTTTTTTTAATGCTTACATTTGGCAAAACAAAAGTTTGAGAACCCTGGGTTGGTATCTACAAGTATTTTTGGAAATGGGACTGGCCTGTGAAAACCAGATCTGGGGACTTCCGACACAGTGGAACATGTGAACTTGGGTTCCTACAGCCATGGCCGGGAACACCAGGGTCACTGCCCACTGGTTGCTTGACCTTACACAAGTTTCTTCACTTCCGGGGGGGGGGGGGGCTTGGTTTCCACATTCTTTAAAAAAAATTTAAAAATTGGATATTTCAATGCATGAAATTTAATTGGATCCTGATTTCAAAAAAAAAAAAAAAACAAGAGAAGACATTTTGGGAACATTTGAGTATGGCCTGGATTTTAAATGATATTGGAGTGTTATTAATTTTCTCAGGTGTGAAAATAGCATAACAGCTACGTGAGAGAAGGTCCTTATTTTTAGGAGATACGTGCTGAAGTATTTAGAGGTGAAATTTTATGATGCCTGCAATTTGCTGTAAGATAGTTCAGGGGGAAAAAAAGAACAAGAAGAAAATTCAGCAAAATGTTAACAATTGTTGAACTAGGCAAGAGATATATAGGTGTTCACTACACTGTTCTCTTAAATTCTCTATAGTTTAAAGGTTGGAATAATAAAATGGGGGGAAAGACTAAAAACACTTCATTTGCTGATTTGTTGGGCAGATTAAATAAAACGATGTATCAGAGAAATTCTTGTCTGAGAACAAGGTACAGAAGGGCAAACCAGTGAGCCAGCCAGTCACCACCCTGAGGACCCCCGTTCTCCCCCCACCCAATGAGATGGTAGCAGAAGAGGGCCTTGGTGAAATCCTGCCCAGGAGATTTATCACCTTCTAGGATGTTCTAAATTTTCAACTCCACCAATAAGCTCACCATTGTGTCTCTGGGATCCCAAGTTACGTAAATTTGACGAATCTCTGGGGCTGGATAGGTGGCCAAGAAATCCCAGAAATAACGAAGGACTTCTGAAGCAATTATGAGAGAAAGACAGACAGACACAGAGAGGAAAAAGGAGGAGGAGGAGTAATGAAGGGAAGGAAGAAGAGAGGGAAGAAGGGAGGGAGGAAGGAAAGAAGAAGGAAGAAAGAAGGAGGAAGAGGAGAGGAAAAGGAGAGGGGAGAGAAAAGCCCGAGCAGATCCGTGGTCACTGGAAGCTTTCCTGAAGGCAGACAATCAGAGCAGGGGCAGAATAAGAACTGTCTGTCCCCTTGGCTTCCCCACTAACTTTGTTTATTGCTATTCTTTCTTATTATTGCTCATAAGCCTCAGTATACATTTCTACCTTTATGAAGGGCTATGCATCCTCTTTTAGAATGACCTATTTATGGTCCTTGACCACTTACGCACCGAGTGCATGCCCAGGTCTGGAATTGACACGTCATGGGGATGAGATACTGACCTCCAGATGACTAGTGAAGGGAACATGCTGTGCCTCAGGAGATCTGAGGGCCTAAGGGGAGGAGGTGGGAAGACTGCCCAGGCAGGAGGTAAAAACAGTGTATTTCTGACCACCTGATGCCCTGGTCCTTCTCCAAATGAGAAAGGTCTGGTCTTAAACCCCTCTTGGCAAAACTGAGTAAAACATCAAGGGAAAGTAATCTTGAAGCACCTGCGATATCTGCTCTGGTCAGGAGGTCCTGAAAAGGGCTCCTTTGTGCCTAAGAGGAGAGGAAGGTAAACCCCGTGGGGGGCTCCTGTGGCAATCTCTGACTAAAGACCAGGGAGTAAGCATGAGGACCACACCACCTTGGTCAGACTCTCTGGCAATAGCCCATGACTTCCCTCTAGACTGGTGATAAGTTTCCCATTCTTGGTCCAAGACCCAACCCAGGAGCTACTCCAAAGGGGCTGGTCAATGGAAGTCAAGAGTAAAAATCCCCACTGAGATGGAGGAAGCATGGTTCCCTGGATCCTGGAATCTTCCATAAACTCTGAGGGGGGTCAGCCCATCTCATTTCCTTGATATTCCCAGATCTTCCAAGATGGGGCCATCAGTGTCATTGCCTGAAGAACCCATCCCTCCCCAACCCTAAGCTCCCTACATGTTAAGAACCTGGAGCAGGGGTGGCTGAGTCAGAGCTGGCTCCTCCTAACTACCCCCTCCAGCCCTTGGCAGCTCAGTCTACCTGTCTGAGTGCCTGCCTTGGTCCCACCCTTCTGTCCTTGCTCCCTTACTCATAAAGCTCTCCAGGCCTGGAATTTAGGGTAAGGTCCAGAATGCCTCGCCCTGCAGAGAAGCCTCCTCATCCTTCCCATAGTCTTCCATTTCCTCTGGTCCCTCCCAGTCCCCAGTTCCACGTCTAAGTCATTCAAAGGCCGGCACAGACTCCATGCTGAGAAGCAATCAGGGACAGGGAGAAGTCTCTGGTAGGCAGTCACAGAGTGTCTCGATAGCCCCATTTCATAGGGGGACCACCCAGAAATTGTGGCCATCATTCGTCATTTCTAGTCCTTTCACTTTCCTGAAATTTCATGTGGACGATTTGTCTCCATTTGCATGGTCATGTCCATGATGCAGGGACTGGGTCTCTCTTCTGAACCATTGCTACAGTCATCCCTTTACTCACGTTCTTTGAACAAGCATGCTCTAAGCTGCAACTGCAGGCCCAGACCTGCACTAGGCACTGGGAAAAACCACTCTTGCCACTGCAAACCAGGGACAAGTGAGGCCAAAGGTCAGCACTAACTTGTCACTTTCCTCCTCAAAATTTCTAGACGTTTCCCTTTATCTCATGAAATAACTCTGCACCTAAGGGAGTTATTGAGAAAGAAACTAACCAGTATTAGTACCTCCTTTCCTAATCCCCACTCCAGGAAAGAAAGCACAGCCATGTTTCTGAAACTCTGACCTGTCACCTCTCTCTACTCGTGGGACAGCTTAAGAGTTGTGTGTGAGTGTGTGGGGGGGGGGTATGTGAGTTTATATGGCTGTTTACACACTTGTGGGATGTGTGGGTGTGTTTGTGTGTATACGTTTTAGGCCCATTAAAGAGAATTAACCTTGAGTTGGTCCTGTAAGAGGAGAGGATAAATGGGAGAGCTTTTAGGATAGAGTCAGAAACCAGCAGACAGGAGGCATTTCTGTTTGGGGGCTGGGACAAGAACTAACTCCACAGCTGCGCCAGGGAGCTGGAGGAACAATGAGACCGCTGTGGGAAAGAAGAACTCGGGTTCTCTCCCACTTTTTCTGACACCAGAGAAGCTTGAGATTCTTTGATGAAACCATGGAGGAGGGGACAAAGTCTCTGGGTCTCCTGGGTCTCCTGCCAGCAGACAGGTGGGATCTAAAAGCAAATTAAATCTGATTAAGAGAAATAATAATACGCCTTGGTGGTCTAGTGGTTAAAATTTGGCACTCTCACTGCCACGGCCTGGGTTCATTTCCTAGTCAGGGAACTGCACCACCATCTGTCTGTCAGTTGTCACACTATGGCGGCTGTGTGTTGTGATGCTGAAAGCTATGCCACTGGTATTTCAAGTACCAGCAGGATCACCCACGGTGGAGAAGTTTCAGTGGAGCTTCCAGACTGAAACAGACTAGGAAGAAGAAGAATCTGGCCACCCACTTCTGAAAACACTGGCCATGAAAACTGTGAATAGCAGTGGAGCATCATCTGATACAGCACCGGAAGGTGAGAGGATGACACAAAAGACCAGGCAGGGTTCTGCTCTGCTGTACACAGCGTTGATGGGAGTCGGAATTGACTTGGCGGCACTAACAACAAGAGAAATAAAGGAATGTGGCATGTCACATACCCTGCTGCTGTGGACTGAGTCTCACTACAGGTCAAAACTCCCTGGCTGAGTGCTCACAGCTCTCCATGATCAGATCCCATCCCGCGTTTCACGTCTAACCCACCCCTCCACTGCCTAACTTCTATCTGTCATATACCATGTTTAAACATACCCTATGCTTTCTCATACTGCTACCTTTACAAATGCATTTCCCCTGCATGGAATGCCCTTGATTCCTTTGCCACCTGTTGAAATTCTACCCAGTTCTTCACACTCATGGGGCACCTATTTATGACACACAAACGCTATCTCCAGACAGAAGTGATCTCTCCCTCATCTGTACCCACCTCTACCTTTGCTTATACACTGTGACATTTATCATGGTCTGTCTCGCTATAGAGAACTGCATGCTTGTCCCCACTTCCCTTCCAGATTGAAAACTCCTTGAAGGAAGTATTAATATGAATTTTATTTTATACTAATTTTCAGTGCCTAGGGCAGCATCCTGCACAACACAGATTCATAGTAAATATTTGTTCAGTGTATTAATAAATGGTTCAGTGTCTGAACAAATAGAGTGTTGGATGGATGGATGGATGGGTGATCTGACAGTCCTATAGATGAGACAAAAGTGGAGCTCAGCTTTGCATGGCCCAATTTCCTGTTCGAAAAGATCTCCCTGTGCAAGTGTGAAGCCCAGGGCTTGAATACCTTGTCTATGCATATGGCGGGAAAATGGAAAAAATATTTCTGCCCTTTGAGTTTAGGAAGACATGAGTTTGACTTCATTTCACAGTTTTCACCCCGTTTATATGTGGATTGGACTCTGACTTTTTGTCCAGAAAGGCTGGAGGAGAAAAAAAACTGTCTTCCTACAAGAGGGACAAATAAGCCATGGGGACTCAGGCAGCACCTTGCCAGGCCTGCAGCTACTGTCCCTGCACACAGAGCAAAGAAAGCCCAAAACACAAGCCACAATCTAAGTGGATTTGTTATGGAATGTGGTCTTTCTGCACATCCCGCACTGGGATGCTGCCAAATTCATTGAGTCTCTAAACAAAGAAAGGTAGCAGAGAAATGTCTCAGATTTCCTCTTGGAAATTCCACAATTCCCCTGGAGCTGGATGTCTCCAGGGCTCATGACATTATTGTTGTAATGAAAAACATATCAAGAGCCATATCATTGTGTGTCATATGGTCCTGTTCAACTTCAGCGGAGGGAGAGGAGGGAAAAGGGAAGAAGGGAGATAACCGAGTCAGAGAGAGGAGGCTGAGGGAAGAGATGGAAGAGGAGGGAAGGCACAGAGGGGAAGATGGGTTCAAAGCAAGGCAAAGGGGAGGAAGAACTCCTCTCTCAGACCTTGCAGGCACTTTTACAGATGGAGGGGCAAGATCGATGGCCTTCATCTGACTCTTGCAGAGCCAGGTGAGTGTGGTTTGGGTGGGCCCACAGGGAGGAAGTATTTTATTCAATGATTTTATTATTTGTATTCAATAATTCAGGTGGTAATCCAGAACAGGGAGGAAATTCACATCCGCTGACTGTGCGACTGTGCTGCACCTTTGACTCTTTGAACTCGCAAGACCTTCTGAAGTGGTACTAGCATTCCTGCTATTGACAGGGAGCTGGCACTTGATGAGGTCAGCTGATGCATCCAAGGCTGCCCAGCTAGTACGCAGCAGTGCCAGATCCCTCTCCATTCTGTCGGCTCCAAACCACCACACTGACAGACCCATAAAGCAGACGACGTGTATTAGATCACTCCTTTAAGACTCATAGCTTGTGAATTTTTATATTAAAAGTAAGAATGGTGTGGGGCCGGCCCATGGCTTGGTGGTTAAGTTCGTCGTGCCCCACTTCAGCAGCCCACGTTAGGTTCCCGGGTGCAGACCTACACCACTCGTCAGCGGCTATGCTGTGGCAGTGACCCACATACAAAATAGAGGAAGATTGGCACAGATGTTGGCTCAGGTCAAAACTTCCTCGGCAAAAAAAAAAAAAGGATGGTATTTTGAAGCTATTAAATGATATCATATTCAGGAAATAGGATATGTGCAAGTCTTACCCAACTCTAAGGATCCTGAAGACTCAGATAATGACAAAACAGGAACCAAAATGTCACCTTCTTATTGGCAGGGACAGTGTCAAGAACCCACAGAGCAGAGCTCTAATAAATCTAGTTCCAGATTTGGCTTAAGGTTGAGTCCAAGCCAGTCCTTCAATTCTTTCCTAAGGCACAAACAAATCTTGTTACCTTATCATTGTCTGGTCATCACGTGGAGCTATGATCAGGATCCCCCAGTGATAGTGAGCGATTTTATAGAGTGTAATCTGAAAATGCCAAAGGGGATTTTCCCATTCCATGCATAACTGCATAACCATTAATGAAAGGTGACCCTGCCCCCTAGTCAACCAGGCAAAATCAGTGTCTTTCCTCTTCCTCCCTCAAAGAAAACCTAAGAAAGTTGTGAGCAGAGAGAAAGACTTGGCACATGGGAAGGTAATTGTGTGTTTCCCCAACCCTACTTTATATTCAGCTATTTTAATAGCAGGAAAAATGGACCCAAAGACACACGGCACATGTATACATGGGAATGAACCCCAGAGATGCAACAAGGAGGCAGTTTGGGTAGGAACATGCTGGCAATGTGAACAGATAGTGGGTCCGTATGGTGGCCGAAGGAGATTCATCCTATATATCCTATTCCTGAGGGATGGATCAGTTCAACTGCCTTTGGTGGAAACAAGGGGCAGAAGATTAATTGAGGCAGCCAAGCTATCACCATCATGAGTAACCTGTATTCACTAGAGTCACTGGCAGCATGAGCTCTACTGCTCCCAGGAGAGAGCTTCCTTGGGCAGTGGAGCTGCTGGTAGGACAGGCGGATTCAGGAACACTCGGTGACCTGCCACCCAGCTAGCAGGACAGACCACAGACAGGAACTTCCCAAGGGTTTTCAATATCTCAGGTCCAGTGTGCTCCTTCTCCTTTATCCTCATATCAAACTTGTAAAAATATACATGGAATCACTGTAATCTCCACAGACTCCTCCAACATCGCTCTTGTGATGGCCAGAAAATTAAAACCCAACCTCTGTTGTGTGTATTATGGGAAAATGCAAATGATTATGTTGGTATCAACAAGATCTGGGATTTTCAGCATAAGAGAAAGGAGATCCATATATCATTCATATAGTTAAGTAAAAACTCAACAATCCTGAATTAGAATTGGAAGTAGCAGTATGCATTCATGATATATTTTATTTAAAAACACACATTTCCTAGCTATGTTTACTGAAAACATCTAGAAACAACAACCAACCCAATAGCAATGAGCATCCCTAGCACTCAGATGGTGGTCTCCAAATGCCGTTTCCCATAAAAGAAGCCAGAGTTTCAAGGAGAAACGATGGATTCCAGACCAGGACATGAACAAGATCACTCTGCTACATCTTGTCAAACCAGAAAATAAGGAAGTTGTCAGTGACTACTCAGCTCACATCAACTGGATTCAGAAGCCAATTTGAATAGGTTCGCCCAGGCAAAGATGGGACAATTTGAGCATCAGTAAGAATAATAGCTCCGATGGATTGAAACACATCAACTATCAAATATGTTTCAGTCCTGGAGTTCCATGAAGATGTCCAGGAGAAGAAAAAAGCCACATTGGTCACCTTTGGAGGATGTTATGAAATCAGCCCACTGCTTTGAAAGCTTATAAGTAAAGGGGAAGAATTAAGCATAATTCTCTTCCTATACAAACTAGATTTCTGGGTAATCCAATAGACAATGAAGTGAAGTTTTTCTTTGTAGATATTTTCAAATTTATAAATGAAGACAATAATAAAATTAGAATGGCGCCATGTTGCAACTCCTAATGAATTAATGGGCCCAGGCTATGATCACCGTGGCTGCTAGTCATGAAAAAGAAACCACCAGACACAACATGCCTCCTAATGGAAGTCAAGTGATAACACCTCCTAGAAAGGAGCCTTGCCCACAAATCTCCCCTGAATCTGGTCAAGCCTCTGTATCTATTTACAGGCAATACAAGGAACAAGGAACATGTGATCAATCCCATGAGGATGTTGTCAGCCAAACCGACTGTGGGAAACCCTACAGGGGAGACAACAACAGCAAATTGCAATGAATACAAAAGAGAGACTGTAAAGACATCCACTGATCTCAAAATGTAGACCTTTTTTGGATCCTGATTCAAATAAACTATTAAAAATCACATTAAACATTCAGAGGAATTTGAATATTGACTGGATATTGACGTTGAAGGAATTATTGTTAAATTCTTAGATGTAATCATTATATTTTGGTTATTTTTTTAAAGTCCATATCATTTGTCAGGGATTTGCTTCAAAAGAATCCAGGAGAAACAGAAGAAGCAAGGTTGGCCATGGTTGATAATTATAGAAGCTAAGTGATAGATACATAGAGGAGTTTCTCGTCTCTGCTTTTGTGTAAGTATTAAATTCTTCACAATAAAAAGTTTTCTAAAAGAAAAGAAAAAGGTAGTATCTTTCACTTTTTCATGCCTGCCTCTCTTAGTATATTGTTCACCTAGATATATTGTCTGATTTGGCTGAATCAATACATTCTAATTCTACCCCTAAAAAAAGCATAATTCACAAAACACTTCTAAACACAGACACCTGACAAGATAAACTTCCCATTCATGCTACCTAACCTAGAAATTTCCTCTTATCTTCTTTTTTGATTAGAGTCTCCCATCACCTGCCTCCCAACACCTGTTGCAGATGTCTTTCTAAATGTCTGATCATCCTACAGAGGGAAACAACTGCTGAATGGCCCCCGACTCTTCTCCCAACCAATGTCCTCCAACCTAGCAGTGCTACAGCTGGAAGTGTAGTTGCCTCACTAAATAAAAGCGGTAGACCATCCCTGGTCAGAAACAGAAGGGGAGGAGGCGGGGCCACACGGCCCTTGCTCTCAGGCCAACCTCAGTCTTCACTCTGCCTCTCATCCACTTGTTCCATGGGTGGGTTATTTCTTCTCTCTCACTCCTTTATACAGTTTCATGAAGAATGAGATGATGTACATTAATATTGAAAAGAGGTGCAGACATAGAGAAAGTGCCCATGGTAGGCAAGATTCCTCCCTACTGGAAAGAGTGGTCTACAAAGACAATGGGAACCTTAGTGGTGATACAGAAGAGGACCCAGAGTCAAGACAGCCCAGAGACAGTGTTGAAGATACAGGTACAATGGCCAAGTTACAGGAAAAGAAAGCTACTTGGGATATCCTCGAACATGGACTACAGGGAATCTTAGTGGACCCACAAGGCAGGTCATCAGGTCCCAGGAGATAGGGTAGCCACTGTGAGATGGCATCCACTTGGGAAATATGGGGCCACTGTTCATTCCTGACCTGCTCTTTCCACACATCTAGCCCGCACTTCATATATGGCCACCCTGGCACTGACCACATGCAGTTCAGCTCCTGGCCAGCTCAGCCTCTCCAGTGTGACCCATCCTTTGGCCTTCCTCTCTGTGTTACTTGCAGTCTCCACTGGCATTTTCCTTGGCACAACCTCTGTGTGCCTAATAATCTTATCCATGGGTCTCAGGCAATAGAAAAAAAGGTTTAGATAAACAAATTCAAAGGATCTATGGAATCGGCTTCTGAAGATCAAAAGCTACAGGAATGCACTATCCACACAGAGCTGGGATCCTTACCACACGTAAATTGGATTCCAGGTCAAGCCAGCTCCCTCCTCAGCAGAAGCCCCTCCCCTGCCCTAGGACCTATTTGCAAGAATTGGCACATGGGTTTCTAGGCAAAAGAGAAAAGTAGAGACGAAGAAATGAAGGCTAGGTCAATGTCTTTTTCTAACTTGTGCCGCAGGGACAAAGTGACCACAAGTGAAAGCCGAGAGTGGCTTTCATGAGCACCTGTGAGGCTCCAGACTGGGCCGGAGCTGCCTGGGGCCCAGGTGAACAGGTGGCACAGAGTGTGGGCTCCATTTTCCTGGCCCAGGGCCCGCTTTGATTCGGGAAGAGTGAGGCATATGCAACATTGCAGAGCCTCATTCGGAGAGCACTGGGAGGCAGGAGCCAGAGTGAAAATCAGGGCTGACAAAACGCAGGAAGAAGAGGTGGTGGTGCGGGGCCTCTCTGTCTTTCTGACAGCAGAAAGGACCAACAAGGAGACAAGAGCAGAAGAAAATGAGTGGACAGGTTGAGATCACAACTGAGCTTCGTTAGGGACTCCAAGATCTCAGAGATCTCTATGCACAACGGGGAGGCTAAGAGCCCACTTAGCTACAGGAGTAATCAGCCACAGCATTCAATTATCAATATTGAAGTTATCTTACTGTAATTGCATGCTGGCGGGCCTAGGGGCCACTCAGCTCACACACACATATGGGGTGAGCACCTCTTTGGGGATATTCAAAGAAAAGAGGCACCATCTTAGGACTGAGCTGTGGTTCCCAGGACAGAGCTGCAGTTCCCAGGACAGAGATGCATGCAAGGACAGAGTTTGTATTTGACCAGGGAGACAAGCCATAACCACACACAATGGCCCACAATACAAAACCAGTTGAACAGCCTAGACAACAATAAATTTGAAATTCAGAAAAGTTCAAGGTCAGTGTGTGCTGAGGGCTCCCGTGAGGCATCTCAGATAGAAAAATGCATTTGTTCTTTCTCTGAACTGTTAAGGAGCTCCTCCCAGGAGCGTGCTGGGGATTGCTCCAAACTCTGGGGACACAGGGAAGTCAGAGCTGCCCTCAAGAGGCTTAGAGCCTTGTAAGGAGAGCTGGTTGTGGCCTTGTGACAGTCTCTATGGGGGCAAGTCTGGGGGCACAGGAGGGGACCACT
This sequence comes from Tapirus indicus, assembly GCA_031878705.1. Classification (NCBI taxonomy): domain Eukaryota; kingdom Metazoa; phylum Chordata; class Mammalia; order Perissodactyla; family Tapiridae; genus Tapirus; species Tapirus indicus. The sequence continues at coordinate 84,066,718 of CM062921.1, forward strand.
CATGCTGCCCAGGTGGGAGGCAGACACAGAGACTTCACAAGGTGACAGTTGCTCCAAGCTTAAAACAAAGGAGCAGGGACAGTCCAGGCAGGGGGACAGAAGCAGCAGAGGCTCCCAGTGTGATGATCTGTCCGTGCAAGGTCTGTGGGGTTAGGGGACTGGGCTGGGAGGAAGCCACACCCCAAGGGTCTTTGAGCCCTGGTAAGGCAGCAAGTGTCAAACGCCAGTGGGACTCCCGGCTCTGGTGAAGAGAATGAATAAGGTTCCTCAGTGAAAGGAAGTGCTGGAGGAGGAAGCCAGAGCCATGAGACGGCTCCATCTTTGCAGCCTCCGGCCAGTCTGCGACCTTCTCCTGGCCTTCTGTCTCTTCCTCTGTTACAGAGGAGCCACCTTGCCCCCGCCCCACCGCTGGATATAAGGACCCTGTGGACTGTGATTCCTGAGAGTCCTGGGACTAGTTCCAAAGTGCCTCACAAGTGTGGGAGTGGGGAGCACTGAGCGCCAGCCCCAGACATCCAGGTGGCACGGAGCAAACAAACGACCCTCTGAATAACCTTCCACACGGAACCGTATCCAGCAGGGCCTGGCACTCTTCTCCAGGTAGAAACCAAACCTAGCTGATTCATTTTAAGTGAGAGTTACACAAGTCATCACTGAGTATGGATTTAAGCTTTAAGAATTAATGAAAGGAAAAAATTGCGAATGTGCCCAAACCACAATCCAAATGAAGCTTTGCCCTTGAACAATCGTAATTTAGGATTGTCACTGTGGGCCTGATAATGAAAAGGAGACTTCATACAGCCCCTTCTCCAAATAATAAAAATTGATTTTTGACCAGGGCCAATCTATTGTTCCAGATCATTAACTTCAGAGAATAAATCATTTTCTGATGCAGTAAAACTGGTTTCTGGGGTTTGATGTTTCAGGCGGCTGATAATGCAGAACTGAAAGCCTCTCTCAGCTGGAAGCAGCTCTGGGGAGGACAAAGGGTCTCCCTTTCCTGATTCTTTGGGCTTCCTTTCAGGCATCTGAATTCCAGCTAGACCTGGGTGCTTTCAAAACAATCCCATTTTAACCTTCTCCTCCTGAGGCCTGAATTTTAGCTTTTCCTTCAGAAATGCCCTCTGCCCACCTGTACTCTGGGCCACACCAGCAGCAGCTGACCCATTGGGCGCTGGTCATGCCTACCTGACACCAAGAGCAGAGCAGAAGAAAGCGCCAAGGCCGAGATCCATGGCACTCATTCTGAATCACAAATCCAAAATGCCATAAGCAAACCTCATTATTATCAAAAAGAAATCAGAATTGTTAAGACATTCAGGAAAAAACACATTCTTCTCCCTCAGCCATGAGCACACAATGATATTCTTCAGATTCTTATTCTAAATGACAAAGGTGTCTCTTCCCAGGAGGGGGAGAAGAAACTAGCATGTATTCAAAGCAGCAGCAGGTGACACATGGTACTAGAACCACTTAACCTGCCATCTCACTTGATTCTCACAGTAATGACGTGAGGAGAATATTGTTGAACCTTTTGTACAGATTGAAAAACTGAGGCTTAACAAGTCTTGGTGACTATCTCCAGACCACACATCTGTAAGGATAGAGTCAGTTAAACCCAGGTCTCTGGAGCCCCAGTCTCTGCTCTTCCCACCAGCGCAGGTGGAATTCAGGGAGAAGGCATTTGCGTGGCCCATCTCTCTGAAGCCTAGGGTGGGACCGGGGAGGATGTCCCAGGCACAGTGGGGACAACCACAAAAAGCCTCCTGGGGTCACTCTCGAGTGGGTCACCTGGGTAGGGCTTTATGAGACAGGGTCAGTGGGCCGGCACCCACACACAGTGTGAAGAGCCTGTGTTAGACCAGCTGCCAAGAGGGGATGTGGCTGAGTGGTCCTGCATCAACACAACACTCTCTGTAACCCCAGCCAGACTCCCATGTGACCTGGGGTTGGCCAAAGTGTCTCCCTGGCTCTCGTGGCTATAGCATCAACATTCAGAAAACCTCAAGTCTGAGTTCACCATAATCCCATGAACTGCCCCTGTCCCATGGAGGTGAATCCTGGTCAGCCATGTGTATGCAGAGTAACCCTGACACACACACAGACACACACACACACACACACAAACACTCAGGGTCACACTGGAGTGACAGCAGAAATATTTAATTACATGGTATGACATGAGACCAACCAATCAGAACAGAAAACAGGACCCACGTCCCCATTGCACTCACAAGTGGACATGGCACTGGGGCCACCCCTGGTTGCATCTGGTACAGACCCTGAAGTTAAGCTGAGCTGATGAGATTCTGTCTCTGAAAATTCAGAATTAGGAGAACCAGAGTCTGGCCTCTTAATGGAGAAGTAACTGAAAGGGTGGATGATCAACATTCGACATCCTACAGACCAAGGAGCAGATAAAGGCCAACTGCAGAGAGAGATGACAGCTGATGTGTGTAGACGAAGGCGGAGGGAGAGGCTCTTCTCACGGGCTTCTCTGCTCATGGCTCCCATCCCTCCCTAAACCTAGTTGCATTTCTGCCCTTGAGAGGCATGAAACAACACTCGATCCTTACTTTAAAACAGTAATTTCCCTTTGCTTATGTATCAGAGTCAAAATCATGCCCCACGACTCAGATTTGAAAACAAAATGGCATTCTTATTTTTCATCTCTATCCTCATCTTCTCTGAAATCTCCCTTTCTGGTAATGAAGCAGCTCTCCCTGGTTCCCCGCACCTGCACAGGTGTGGGCTGCGGGTGGGGGGAGGGTTATATTGACTTGCAGTCAAAGGTAAGTTGACTTCTCTTGAGATAAAATGGCCTCTTTCAAGTTAAATCTTAGGAGTGAATGTTTTTAGTCTTGCAGGTGAGCCCTCCCCCTTCTTCTAAACAAGGTCACCTGGGTTGACAGCCCCTGTGGCCCTTGGGGGAGACCTCAGGGGTGCACCTGTCCTCCAGTCCTCATTGGCTTCTTCTGTGGGGTGTCAAATGGCCTTGCCCTGCCCCCTGACATCCTCAGCTGATACAATTGGTGGCTTCACGAGCCTTTTGCCTCTCAGCTACATTATGTGTTCCCAGCTCCAGAAGGCAAGACCCCCCAGTGGCCTCCCACCCACCTGCACAGGCTATGGGGAACCAAGGAGTGCACTTCAAGCTCTTTCTCTGCCTAAGCGTCCCAAGCTGCCATTTTGTCCCTCTGCCACAACCAGCCCAGGTGGCCCTGAGGCCACCTGGTTCCAGAATTTTTACCGTACTGGAGGTGCAAGCATTGTGCTTTTGGCTCCCATTCTCAGCAGCCCGACTTCCTCTCTCCTCAGCCCCACTGTCCCGGCCACCGCCCATCACGCCAGGAAGAGCAGGGTACTGACTTCCTCAGGGCCCCAGGCGGGATTTCCCCAAACTCCTCCATCCTCACCCCATGGGGGGTGGAACATCCCTGCATCTTACCCTCCCCTGGGTGAGTGTCTTGTCCGGGAGCCCACGCTTCCTACTGCCTGGACCTCTGAGTCTCGTGGTCCAGCCTTAAAGTCAGATTCAGCACAGAGAAAACTGCTTTATCCTAAGGGAAGTGTCTGGAGGGGGCATTTTAAAATTATCACCCCCCTTTTCATTTAAATGGGCTTGAGTCTCCTTCTTTAACTTGTGAAGATTCTTAATGAACACAGGACTGGACCAGAAGTTCCTGTCTGGATCTTTCCAAAGACAGTCCTTCTGAAAGCCCCAGGGATGAACGGGGAGAGGTGGGATTGCCGTTTGTATTCATGTGTCCAGTGACTCCCAGGGCAGAGGTGAGAGGGGGGAGTCTGGGCTGGCCTACTATGCACACCCCTCTTCAGGGGAGGAGGAAAGTCAGGGGACCTGGGCCTCTGGGGTGGGCTACACCCTGACATGTGGGCCTCTTTCCACTTCCTGCGGCCTGTACCCTGCAGAGTGGGGTCCTACCCCAGACTCCAGGTGCTGCGTGGGGGCTTCAACACTGCCCACCTGCCCAGTCCTCCCTCTCCAGGTCTGACCTTGTTCCTCATGAGGCAAGCCACCCAGCACAGTGTCCCCTGTCTGCTCTATTGTCACAGACTCCTCAAGATCACAGCCCTGGGCACCTACCTCTGGGCCTTCCTGCCAGGGCCAGGAGGAGAGGGAGATCAGGATCGGGTCAAGTCAGACCAGGACCACCCACAGCAAGGACCGGCTTTTTGGACACTGTCTTTAGAAAGCTCACCCCTCATACCTCCTGGGTCAAGACTCTCTCCTCCTGCCAGCTCCAGGTCACTGCCCAGGTCTGCTCACCCCACACCCAGCTCCAGGGTCTCCCATGCCATCCCAGGTCACGGGGCCCCAGCAAGGCTCACATTGTCTCAGACACAATGCTCCCGACTGCCCTTAGATCCATAGACACATCACTCCTCACCAGGAGATCTAGAAGGACACCACCAAAAGCTTCTTGCCTCCTCCCAGAAAGTCACTCTGGCCTCTACTATTTGTGGCTTGAGGGCACAAGAGGTAGAAACCTCCTACAGGGTCCTCAGGTCCCCCCAGCCCTCAGTCTCCCTGTGCAGGATCTCTGCTTTTCCTCTTTGTGGCTTCATCGTGACTGGGTGAGTCAAATCCACTTCTGCAAGTTGGGGAGGCTCGCCCTGGGGGAAGGGAGAGGAGGGACACTGGGTGAGCAGGGGGCCGATCAGTGAACAGCAGAGCCACTAAGATTGCTGAGTCGGGGGCTGCAGGGAGGGGCTCCTGTAGGTTTGCTCCCCAGAGAAAAGTCAGGTCTCCAGCTGACTTCCCTGCAAACGGATCTCTGTCTGGGATCGAGTGTCTTTAATTGCGTCTAATATCTAGACTTGAAAATGTGTTACCATTTATAAAGTCATCTTTAATAATTTCACACCATAAACTTCAAAATTTAATAAGCCCTTCAGAGATAATTAATAATAATGTGACCTAACTTAAAAAGTAAAATGTAGTGGCATAATATCTTCAGATATTAAAAGGCTGCTGTTCCCAGGCGCCCTGTCCCAGGACCCTCTCCCCACCATTCAGGGCCCCTTGGCTTATCCCCTGGAGGAGGGAGAAAAGATTCAGACCAGAACAAAGAGTGAAATTCTTACCTTCGAGCTCAATTCCAAGAGCTGGGTGCTTAAAAGGGAACTGGTTTTTCTTTGAATTTCCAAGGACATATTTGACTTGGATAATCAGGAACTAGAGCTCTGAGGAGCTTATGTCCCAGAGTGGAGGAGGTGAAGAAGGATCCAGAATAGGACTAAGAATCATTTCCCTGCCAAGACAGGCCTGAGGATCAGCAACAGATTTGGAAGTGGTGAAACCAAGAATGGGACATATCCTGTGTCCCCTCAAAGGGACTGAGAGAGCTGAGTTATGTTGAGGTGGAACCTGAAAGCAGAGGGCAGGAGGCTACCCCACTTCCTGCCTGAAACCCTGGAATATCATCACCTCAAAACGACAGCACCCTGGGCACCTGGAGAAGATAGTTGGTGGCCCAGCACGTTCAGGCAACATATTTATCAGGGTTCCTGGTTTCGAACAAAGAAGCCAATTCTGGCTAAATAATCAGGAAAGACATCTATTGGCCAGGTGTCAGAGGGCTCACAGAATGGGCAGAAGGGACATGTGGCATGCAGGCCTCAGTTGAGAGGTCAGCTGGGAGATCTCTGGCCTCTGTCCCTGCAGGTGCCACGGCTGAGTGTCTGCAGCTGCTGAACACATGGTCTGTGCTGGCTGTGCGAGTTGGCCTGTCCCCTTCCGCAGACAAGACCATCATTCTTGCACTGCTGACCCTCTACGATGGGGCCATGCCCACCATCGTCCCCAGCCCACTCCTCACTCACTGGTTGGACCGTGCCCCACCCCATGGTGACCTCCGGCAAGCACATCATCTCTGAATCCCCAACCAACGTCTGCATGCTCTCCAAGGGGTACAGAAATTGTGGATTTTCTCCAGGCTCTGCAGGAGCTGAGAGAGACTAGGGTGGGTGGGCAGAGGCTTTGTCAGGTGCTCTCTGGCTCCAGAAAATATTTCTCATTCTGGCTACCCAGAATCCAAACAGCTTTCCCATTTGGGGGAATCCCAAAAGAGAAGGGAGGCAGCTCTACCTCTGAAGCCATGGGGTGTGGGAGAGGGGGTCAGGTATCCCCTTTCCCCACCTGCTGGCCCATGGGTTGGACATGTGGCCTGAGGGTGGCCAAGCAGGTACTACCACCGGGTCTCAGCTCCTGAGGGATGCAGGGGCTCAGGATCAGGTAGCTGGTTTCCATGGTGGCCAAGGTGGGATGACGTCCAGCAGTCTGGTGGCAATAATGCCCATAGCCAAGTTGAAGAGGGCTTAGCTGCCAGCTGCCTGAGTCCACGAAGAGACAGCTCCGTGGTGGTGTCTTGCTGCACCCTGCCTTCTTGGTACTTGCCCGAGCCCTGTCCTGCAGCCTTCCTCCAAGACCAGGACAACACAGAAACACACACCAAGAACTTACCGCACCCCACAGGTGAGGACAAGAGGAGGGAAAGGGGTCGGTTCCAAAGTGGCTGAATATTTAACCAAATCTACAATGTCTCAAACCAGAAGAAACTGCATTACACATATGTATATAGTACTCTTCTGCATAGGGCCCTGGCAGCGTCTCCTCTCCTTGGAGAGAAAGGTAACAGAGAATAAGCATTTAGTGAGCACCTTCTGTATCCTAGGTACTCACTCTCAGAGGCATCACTTGCATGTAAGGAACGGAACCCAGTCAAACTAACCCTAGCAAAAGAGAGAATTTATGCAAAAATTCAATTGAAGCTCACAAAATTAAAGGGCAAAAGCTGTGCCCTGGAGAGTACCAATATTATAAATTTTGACAATTGCAGTAATGCAAGTATAGAAAATCACCACTAGAATACTGCAGTCATAACTGCTATGGGCAAGACTAATGCCCACTCCTCACTCACTGGTTGGACCGTGCCCCACCCCACGGTGACCTCCAGCAAGCATGCTAAGAATTAGTGAGCAAAATTTTCAGGAGAAACAGGGATATTTGCACAGCCCCAAAGCCTCTTCATCAACATATTTACTAATTTTTTTAAATTTACTAATATTTACTAATTACTCTGGTGGTTTTAACATACGTCCAGAAATTCTTTGGTGCTCTTCCCTTCAGGAGGTGGAACCTAATTCCCTCCTGAGTGTGGGCTGGACCTAGTGATCCACTTCCAAAGAATGGACTATGGAAAAGGAAAAAGAGTAACTTTATAGTAGAGAAAACTGCAGACACCACCTTAGCCCAGTGATCAAGGTTAACACACGACCAGTAATAAGTCATGTTGACAAAATGTACCCCTGGTATGATGTGATAAGAAGTGCATGTCACCCTGCACTCTCTTGTATTCATAACTCCAGACTAATCATGAGAAAATATCAGACAAACCCAAATTCAGGGAGGTTCTACAAAATATTTGACCAGTACTCTTCAAAAGTGTCTAGGTCATGGAAAACTAGGGAAGACTGAAGATGGTCACAGATTGGAGGAGACTAAGGAGACGTGACAACTAAACGTAAAGTGATGTCTTGTATGGGATCCCGGCATGGGAACAGGACGTTAGTGGAAAAGCTGGGGCAATCCAAATAAGGCTGTACTTTAGGTAAGAGGGGGACCAACCATCCTGAAGGGGCGCTTTGGTTGTGGGGCAGCCCTGGTTTGTCTGGAACGGGGGGCTTCCCAGTATGTGAGGCTCTTGGCACTGAAACCAGGAAAGTCTCAGGAAACCTGGATGAGTTGGTTGCCCTAGTAAAACACACTATTGTACAGGCTCGCTTCTTAGTCTTGACTAGGGAATCACAGTCACATAAATGGTCACATTAGTGGAAGCTGGTAAAGGGGATACAAGAACGCTCTGTACCATCCTTCCAACTCTTCTGTAAATCTAAAATTATTTCAAAACAAAAGTTTAAAATAAAACAAAACAATTGAAATAATAAAAATAGTGGAGAGGAGGCAAGAGGTGAGAGGAAGTATAAGTATCCTAATATCCTCACTTTTCACCACAAAAAGTTGATAGATACAGGCAAGCCTCAGAAATGGAAAAGTCTGGAAGGACTCCCCTCTGTCCATACAGGCTGCAGGGGTGGATCTCTCTCCTCTCTCAGCCCTTTATCTTCCAGCAGCCCCAATTCAGTCTCCTTTCTCCCAGCTTTCTCTCTCTCTGTGCACATGGCCATCCCAGGTCCCCACAAAGCCCCCTCCCAGCACTCAGCACTAAGGAGAGTCTCTGAGTCCCACCGTAAATTCCAAGCTGAGCAAATCTGAGTCTTGTGTCCACTCTGATTCCATCAGTTACAGTTGGGGAGGTATGACACAGCCCACTGCCCCTCCATCAGCAGATGTGAGAGGCGGATGATGGGCAGGCAAACGGGTCACCCCGTGATGCCTACAGTGAGGTGAAGTGAAAAAATACAAATAATACTAGAGAATAAATAACATCGTTGAGCACCTCAGTTTTGCCTCTTGACAAAAACAAAGCTGTTTTATTAAAAAAAATTTTAAGGTACATATCCATTACTGCTCAAGGAAAAGACCAACAGCTGTCAGAACCCCCTGCCTGGCTCAGGCACAGACCCCCATGAAAGACCCCCGCTAGTCCCTCCTCTCCAGCCCAGGCCCCTTCTCTCAGCTCCCAGGTGCCATGGGAGGGGTGGATTCCCCCTCCCTCTATTTTCTTTCCGGTCTTATTGTGATACAAATTCTGCACCAAGCTTCAAGTGCGTCTGCCCTTTTGAATCTTAAAAGCCTGTCTTGGAAATCAAATAATTGAAATTTAACTATTTCTTGCTGCTTTCCTTCCTACTTATCTCACTTATCCTGAAGACCACATGAATGTCCTGCTTGACTGGAGGTGGGAACTGGGGGACATGGACAAAGAAATGCAGGCAAAGCAGTAAGAGTAGTATTTCAAATTATTGTACACATCAAATGTGTACCTGAAAAAAAGTTTAATGTGAGAGAAACCCACAATAGACCTACACGTTTTAAGTGTGTTTAGAGGTGCTTCCATCTTGGAGAAGAAAAATAAATATACTATGTAACCCCCAGTTACTTGTCTCAAAAGATACAAGATCTTTGCCTTTTTTTCCTTAATTTTATTCTTTCCCTTCACAACCAAACTCACCGCCAACTGGTTCAACCCCAGTGAGTATCTGATTCCGGTAAGAGATACATTACTTTTGACATGCCTAACGATTGTCTTCTTTGTATTGTTTTAAATTTATGAAACCTACACTTCTTATCTGCACTTTCATTTTTTCCCATCTTTCCCTCATTTTTACAAAAGAAGGACAAAATGCCACAAAATGCTCAAGGAGTTGCATAAAGGTGCATGCGATGTAGACAAAGAAGGTGTGCCGTGGCCAACAGTGGGCTGTTGGCCAGTGGGCTGTGCCACAGGCAACAGCTGAAAGGATCGGGCTTTCAGTTGAGGGGCAAATCTGTAAGTTCAGTAACCGGAGGCTTCTTCCTTTTCTTAAATACTGAATTAGAAATGTTTAATTTTATAAAAGTTTTATGTGCTCACTGTAAAACATTGAACAACAGAGTTATATGAAAAAAAGTTAATTCACTCTCCCACATGCCCCTACAAGCCCCGTGCCACACATGGAGATAATCAATGTTAATTGCTTGATGTGTTTCCTTCCACATCTTTCTCTACACAAACATAAATGTATATAAGCATATGTAGGCAAACATTATTTTATGCTTTGTTTTAATCTTGATGGATTCATACTATGGACATTATCTTGCAACCTGCTTTTTCAGCCAATAGTATACAGTGGACTACCTTGTAGGCCTCTGCATAGAGATCTAGTTAATTTTCCTTTATACATAATATTTCATATTATGGATTTATCAAAGTTTATTTAACCATTCCCCAAGATGAACCTCCAGATTAGTTCTAGTTTTTTAACACTACAATAAACTTCCTTGCACATTTACAGAAAAAAAAATGGTCCTATTATTTCTGTAAGAAAGATAGCCCAAATTAGTTTTACTAAGTCAAAAATTGTGTTGTTTATATTATTAGATATCACCATATTACATTCCCAAGAGTTATAGAAACTTACTCTCCCACCCACAATGTTTAAAAGTGCTTATTTCTCACGAGTAGGGTGTATTAACAATTGTTTTAACATTTGCCAATTTGATGAGTGAAGAATGGTATCTCATCGTGTTCATTTGCATTTACCTGCTTTATTAGTGAGATTAAGCATCTACTCAAATGTTAATTGGCTAATCCTGTGAACTATCTGTTCGTATTCTTTCCCTGTTTTTCTGATGAGTTATTGGTCTTTTTCTTACTGTATAGTTTTCTGTTGCTCCCACAACAAATTACCACAAACTTAATAGCTTAAACAATCCAAACTTATTAGCTTACAATTCTGGAGTTCAGAAGTGCGAAATGGCTCTCACCGGGCTAAAATCAAGGAGTTGGCTAGATGGTGTTCCTTTTCAGAGGTTCTAGGAGAGAATCTGTTTCTTTGCTGTTTCCAGCTTCTAGTGGCAACCCACATTTCCTGGCTCATGGCCCCTTCCTCTGTCTTCAAAGCCACCAATGACAAGCCAAGTCCTTCTCATACTGCCATCTCTCTGGTTCTCTGCAGCCAAAAAAGGTTCTTTGCTTTTAAGGACGCATTAGATTGAAGCCACCTGGACGATCCAGGCATCATTCTCCACCTCAAGGTCCATTGATCACATCTGCACAGCCCTTTTGCCACATAAAGCAACCTCTTCACAAGTTCAGGGGATTAAGGCATGGGTATCTTTGGGAGCCATGATTCTGCCTACTATACTTATCAATGTATGGAAGTACTTTTTAAAAAAGGATCTTAGCCCATTGTCAGCATAAATGTTGCACACATTCTTTAACCCGACCATCTGTTTTTTTTTATATTGTTTATGACTCTGCCCTTTTCAGACTTGCAAATAACTTTCCACTTCACCCACCTTAAGGCTGTGTAATTGCTGTGAGGTGAGCAATAGTCTCCTGCAGTTTCCTGATTCAAAGTATAAGTAGCTTGAAGAGCCAGAATCACAATGTAAGTCGAAATCACACCCTCATCAGGTCTTTCATGGGAAAACTGGGGTAATAATTGGGACGAACCCTGAGAATCAGGTCATTTGGGAAGACCTGGATGAATCTGAACTCCTGGAATTCCCAAATCCTTTTCAGTCACCCTTTGCCAAGAGAAGTCTCCCCTCTCTCCCCTCAGTGATGAGTGCAGAGCTCTGCCTTGCTTAAAGCCCCTTTACCTTACCTCGGATCAAGAGGAGAGTCTCCTTCTCCCTAAGACCCACACCCCTCCACTCCTTCTTGCCTGGAGACCCATTGCTAGGATCAGATCCCAGCATAACCTAAGGATATGAATCTAAATATGACACAATGTGGAGCTCTGCTGGTTTCAAGCTTGTCAATACTAAGGGAGAAATTATTCTATCAGGGACACTGGAAGTTGAGACTCCTGCATGCCAATTTTGAGCTCCTGGTGCCATTAAACCAGCAAGCCATAACAGTCCCCCTTGTTCATAAAACTACACAGACTGGTTATCTGATCCTGAATATCAAGGACAAACAGGAGTACTGCTACGCGATGGGCACGAGGGGAGAACATCTGAAATTATGAAATGATATATGCAAAGTGCTATAGGAAAACAACTGACAACTAGTAATTTTATACCAGCATGAAAATCCTCTATGTCCTTCAAAATAAAGGCAAAATACAGACATTTTTCATATAATCAAAAACTAAACAGACCTGCATTAAATGAAACACTAAAGGAAGTACTTCAGGCAGAATAAAATAATTCTAGAAGGAAGCATGGATTTCCAGAAAGAAATGAAGACAATTATAAAAGATGTACATACATACACATAGACAGATATAAATTTTGAATATTGACTGTATGAAACAACAATAATAATGACATCATGTGGGGTTTAAAAATATACATGCAATTAAAACACATGAGGAAAATAATATAAAAGGCAAGAGATATATTAAAATACTCTAAAGCCCTTGAATTATCAGGATGTGAAAGATAATTTACATTAGATTTTTTTTTTAAGACTGGATCCAGGCTCACCAGCAAATTTGTTTTGTTTTCTTTTGGGGGGGATGATTGTCTCTGAGCTAACATCTGTTGCCAACCCTCCTCTTTTCTTTCTTTCTCCCCAAAGCCCCCAGTACATAGTTGTATATCCTAGTTGTAGGTCCTTCTAGTTCTTCTATGTGGGATGCCACCTCAGCATGGCTTGATGAATGGTGAATAGGTCCACACCCAGGATCCAAACCAGTGAACCCCAGGCCAGCGAAGCACAACACGCAAACTTAACCACTGTGCCACAAGGTGGGCCCTTACATTAGATTTTAATACATTAAGGATGACTACTGTAGTGTCTTAGATAGCCATTTAAAAAAACTATAGAAGAATATAAAGCCATAAAACTAATAGAGAGGAAGGGAATAAATAAAAACTACTTGATGAACCTATAAGAAAGCAAGAAAAGAAAGAGAAAGGAACATAGAACCTCAGGAACCAATAGAAAAGAGCCATTAAGATGATAGATTTTAACACAAATATATCGACAATTATATTAGAAATAAGTAAGTTAAATATTCCAATTAAACATAAAGGCTATTGTATGGATTAAAAAGCAACTATTAATGCTTCTTGCAAGAGACATACTCAAAATATAAGGATACAGAAAGGATGAAAGTAAGAGATACAAAAAAAAATGTACCATGCAAACACTAATTAAAAGAAAGCTGGTATAGCTATAGTAACATCAGACAAAATTAACTTTAGGGCCAACACATTATAAGTGATGATGTGGGATATTTCATAACAATAAAAGAATCAACAATCAGTGAGATTGGAAAGAGTCTAAAACTGTATGCACCTAATGGCAAAATACATAATTCAGTAACTGACAAACCTAAAAGGAAAAAGAAACAAATCCACAATTTTAGAGTAAAAAATTTTAATACATTTCTCTCCATAAGTGAAAGAATAAGTAGACAAAAATTCGGAAATAGAGAATGTTCAAACTAATTTAGCACACTTTACCTAATTGACATATATAAAACACTATATCCTAAACTGCAAAATATACTATTATTTTCAAGCACACACAGAAAACTTACCAACATCAACCATACACTGTTCATAAAGCAAGAATCAACAAATTTTAAGAGATTAAAATCTCACAGAGTATATTCTTTGACTATAATGGAAGTAAGCTAGAACTCAGTAACAAAAAAATAACTAGAAATTTCTCAAATGTTTAGAAATTAGTGGTATACTTCTAAATAGTATGTAAGTGAAAGAAAAATTATAATGGAAATTAGGAAATATTTGGAGCTGAATGGCAGTGAAAACATGGCATATTAAAATGTATGGGATTCATTTAAAACTATGAATAGAAGAAAATGTTTACCATTAAATGTAGACATGAGAAAAGATGAAATGCTGAATGACAAGGATCTAAACATCCATCTTAAGAAGTTCAGAAGAGGACAGCAAATTAAACTCAAACAAAGTGGAAGAAAATAATAAAGAATAGGAATTAATAAAATAGAGAACAAATGCAGAACAGAGAAAAATCAAAAACAAAGTTTGCTCTTTGAAAGCCCTAATAAAATTTATCAATCCCTAGGAAGACTAAACATGGGGAAAAAAACCAAGGCACAAGATATCAATATTAGCAAAGAAAAAGGGGATATGACTACACATCTGCCAGGCATTAAAAAGAAAATAAGTGGAAATAATGAACAGCCTTTTGCCAATATATTTAAATATTTATATGAAAAGGATAAATTTCTAAGAAAACAACAAAAAATAGAAAATTTGAATTGTATTCTGCACTTAAAAAAATTAAATCATAACTAAAAACCTTTCTTGAAAGAAAACTTCAGGCCCAGATAGCTGCACTGGTGAATTCTTCCAAACATTTAAAGAAGAAATAATTCCAGTTACACCCAAACTCTTCCAGAAAACAGCAAATAGGAAACACTTCCCCACTTGTTCTATGCAGCAAACATGACCTTTGATTCCAAAATCTGACAAGGTCATTACAAGAAGAGAAAATCACAAGTTAATCTCTCTCATAAACAAAGAATCAAAAATCGTACAAATCTAGCAATATATAAAAATAATAATACATCACAACCAAGATGTGTTTATTTCAGGAATGGAAGGGAATTTAACATTAAAAAATCAATGAATTTAATTTAGTACATAAACAGAATAAGGGAGAAAAATCACATGATCGTTTTACTAAAGACAAATCATTTGATAAATGTAATACCCATAAAAATGCTTAGCAAATTAAGATTAGAAGGGAATCCTCTTAACCTATTAATTTATAGGTACAAAAACCTACAATTAACATTACACTTCACAGTGAAATCCTAAAAGCTTTCCCCCTGTAGTCGGAAATGAGACAAGAAGACTTGCTGTCACAGCTTCTATTCAACACTATACTAGAGATCCTAACAATGCAATTAAGCAAGAACAATAAATGAAAGATTTAAGAATTGGAAAGAATATGTAAAAGTCATTACAAATTACTGCATAGACTACTTAGTATACCATAGAAAATACACAAAAATCTATGGACAAAGTATCAGAATTAATAAATAAATTTAGCAAAGTCACTGGATACAAGATCAATACACAAAATGGAGTTGTAGGGGCTGGCCCAGTGGCCTAGTTGGTTAGTTTCAGCATGCTCTACTTTGGCAGTCCAGGTTCAGTTCCCAGGCACAGACCTATACCACTCATTGGCGGCCATGCTGTGGCAGCATCCCACAAACAAAATAGAGGAAGATGGTCACAGATGTTAGCCCAGGGTGACTCTTCCTCAACAACCACAAAATAAAAGGAGTTGTAGCTTTATGTTCCAATGAACAAATAGAAAATGAAATTGTAAAATATTGCAATTACAGTATTACAAAAAAATAAACCTGAGAATAAATTTAACAAAGAAAGTGCAAGAACTCTATGTAGAAAACTACAAAATATTGTGAGAAACTGAAGATAAACTAAATAAATGGAGGGATACACCATATTCATGGCTGAAAGACAATCTTGTACAGATGTTAATTTCTCTTCAAATTGATCTATAGATTCAATGCAACTGCTATCAGAATTTCAGCAAAATTTTCCAATTCAGCTTAGAAATTGGCAAGCTGATTTTAAAATTTATATGGACTTGCAAAGGGCCAAGAAAAGTGAAAAACCTCTTGAAGAAGAACCAGGTGGGATAATATGAGCTACTCAGTATAAAGATTCAGGAAGCCAAAATAATTAAGGCAGTAATTAAACTAGTAGAACAGAATATGGAGTCCGGAAACAGACCCACACAATATAACCACTTGGCTTACAACAAAAGTAACATTGTATATCAGGGGCGAAAATGATGATCTTTTAATCACCGTGGTGCTGGGTCAATTGGGTCAATTTGCAACATTTGCAAAAAAATTGAACCCTGACCTCTACTTTACACTATCCACAAAAATCAAACATATCTGGATTGTACATTTAAATTAAAACATAAAACAATAAAACTCCTAGAAGATAATATGGGGAAATTTCTTCATTATCTTGGAGTAAAGAAAGATTTCTTAAACAGGACCCAAAAGACACTAACTTTAAAGGAAGTGATTACTAAATTGGACCTGATTAAAATTGAGAATTCTTGTTCTCCAAAAGATACTATTAACAGAGCCAAAAATAAGCCACAGAATGATAAAATGCAATATATAAGTAACAAAACTTGAATCTAGAATATATAAAGATCTACTACAACTAAATAAGAATAAGACAATCCAATAGAAAAATAGGAAAGACCTTGAACAGGTACTTCACAGAAAAGTATAGACAGATGCCCAATAAACATAAGAAAATGTACTCAACTTCATTAGTCATCAAGAAATTGTACATTAAAACCACAATGAAATATGATTTCACACCCATCAGAATGGCTAAATTTAAAAAGATTAGCAATACCAAGCATCATCAAGTATAGCAATTGGAACTCTCATATACGTTTAAATAAATTACAGTTCAGCAGATCCACACAATGGAATACCACTCAGTTTTTTAAAAAGAATGACACATTTATATGTGCTTACTAGAAAGAATTCCAATTCATGTTTTTAAATGAAAAGCGTAAAAGGAAGAACAGTATATGACCTCAATAGTATTAAAAAAAATAAAAGGATACAAACATGCATCTATGTTTACACATATTAATATACTTATATAAACTATTTTTGGAAATATACACAAGGAAGTGTTAGTAGTGGTTTCCTTTAAGCAACAGGACTGAGGATAGAGGGAGGCTTTTATATTTCATAGTGTTTGAATTTATCATGTGCATATGTTTCTTTGTGTGTGTGTGTGTGTATACACACTCATATACACAATACACATATACACAAACACATGCACACACTCATTCATACAGACATTCTTTGCTTTAATGTCTAAATCTCTTTAAAAAGTTACAATAAACTTTTAAATGTTGGCAAACATTTATAAAAAATGATGGGTTTTAGAATATTAACCTAATGCCCTCAGTCTGGCAATTAGATAATAGCCTAATCTGCCTCTGAGGACAGGCTTAGTTCAGGGCAATGAAACATCCCATCCCATCCAGCATAGTCCTGCTGCAAGCAGGCTACCAAGCCAACTGCAGGGTGGAAAGTCAAAGCAGGAGTCTAGTCCTTACAGACGGAGAGAGGGTTCAGCTTAATAAACTCTGGACAACTAAGACTTGCTCAAATAATTCATACACCACTCTACTGATGGTTAATAGAAGTGATCCAGAGAAACTCCAGATCCATCATTGCCCACCACCTAGTACTCCCCTTGTTTTGATCTGAACCTTGTTCCTGATCCATCCCAGTCCTTCCTGGTTCCTGATTCTGGGTTCACCTTCTTTGCTTTATCTCTGTTTTCACCTAACTTTTATTATTTCAACAATGTCTGTTTTTTTGGTTTACCCTTTATTGTCCCCAAAGACTTTGGTTCCTCCTACTTTTAGCGGACTTGGGTAGATAACTACTCTCTACCTTTTAAGACCCAAATCACAGTCCTAGTGCCCTTGGCCACCACCAAGCCTAGTCTGTATAAGATCTACAAGGGAGTTTTGGTACTGATTATGTCTGGGCAAGAACTTGCTTTTTCCTAGATCACAGCATCCCTAATCCGCTCACAGAAGAGCCTTGAGCAAAGGTGTACAGGAGCCCAGCATTTGCAGCCAGTTCAACAAACCTCAGGAATGGTGACTGTGGGCTAATTCTACCATCTGTACTTTCATTCATTATATTACTTGGAAAAAAGGAAGCAAAATTATCTTAATTTATGCATGATATAACAGTATCCCTTGATAATTGAAGACTTTATTTTAAAAACACTATTATGGGGGCCGCCCGGTGGCGCAGCGGTTTAGTCTGCGCTTGGCAGCCCAGGGTTCGCGAGTTCGGATCCCGGGCGCCCGAGGACGCACTGCCTGTCAGCCATGCCGTGGCGGCGTCCCATATAAAGTAGAGGAAGATAGGCACGATGTTAGCCCAGGGCCAGTCTTCCTCAGCAAAAAGAGGAGGATTGGCAACAGATGTTAGCTCAGGGCTGGTCTTCCTCACCAAAAAAATAAAAAAAATAAAATAATAAAAAAAATAAAAAAATAAAAAAATAAATAAAAACACTATTATGATGAATAGGTGAATGTGAAATGGTGACTGGATACAAGACAATTATCCAAAGAGTAGACTGTTTTGTTTTGCTTTGTTCCCCTGTAGCAGTCAGAATTCTTAAATGTACACAACCAACTTGGGCTAGTTGAAACAGAAAAGAAATTTTATTAAAAGATATGGATACTCTGGGAGAGCCAGAGAATCAGGCTGGGCACTTAGTCAGAGTTAAATTACTCCACAAAACTGGAGCAATGGAGCCACTGACGCCACTCTTACTAGGCACAGACATTGCAGCTTGTACCATCAACCCCAGGGCTGTTAGGGGTTGTAACTGCATGTTACAACTAGAAAATCTGCCTCTGCAAATGTCATGTAGCTGCCTCAAATCATGCCAGAATGCTTCAGTACATCTTTCTATGTCATTAACTTCCGATTCAAAGTCTGGAAAAGTATAACTAATTGGCAAGACAGAGTCAAATGTCTGAGTCTCGGCTACGAGGGAGGCTTGGAAATTTCCACAGGGGCGATGGTCTCTGCCTCCCACCAAGATGCATAAAGTGGGAAATTCCTCAAAAGCAGGAAATACGTTCAGTGCTCCTCGGTAGCCAAAGAGAATGAGAAATGTCTATTGTAGTCCACCCTCTGGCTGTCCAACATCAACATATGATCTTCTTCCACACTTAATCTTCCAAATCACAACAACAATAATGGTCTCACCTAAAACAATGAAACTATCTGCCCCAGAAAAATGTACTCACGCTCTCCCCTAAAACAGAGACATTCGAAGGCCTTATTAGATAATTTCACTCAACTCCACATCTAGGCTTAATGAATAATGCCCATTCCTCCTCTAGTTCTGTGATAATCATGTATGTATATTCTGTTAATGACAGACTAAATTGTAGAGTTCAATATCACAAAACACCCTATATAAAATTACAGAAAAAGTAAGATGGAGAAAGGATTAGTTAAAATAGACCATTATATCTATGACACTGAAAAGAGAAAATACCCGTATTTAAATTTCCAAAAAATAAGATGCCTCCACCTAACAGTATGACTAGCACAGAGGTGTGCTAACCGTCTCCCCAAAAAGGGTGACCCAGAGCCCACAAGTTACTGTATCCATGTTTGGATGATGTCTATTCTTCACATCATTTAGTCACAATTCCCTTTTGCTCTCCTGGGTAACCTAAAACCATATTATAAGGTTAATTCCAACTAACACACATAATACAAACTAGTATGGAGAGAAGAGAGGGAAAATTGATTAATACAGAAAAATATATACATATCAAGGTAAGGAAGAATATGTGGAGACACTACAATTCGCATTTCTCAACTAGATATGAGGCCATATTTAGTGATTAAAATTTTCTATTTCCCCACGCATCCTATAATCCCTTCACCTTCAGCCAGTCCTGTATCTGATCCTAGTTCTCCTCTTGGATATTTCCCAGCCCCGCCTCACTCTGTCCAGCAGTGTTCAGCAAGTGCTCAGAGAGAGCTTGCTGGAAAGGAAGTCCCCAGTGAGCTGAGGAAGTATGAGACTGAGCAGGCAGGAGGTGGGAGACCAGCTCTGCCTGCTGTTGACACCTGCCCACTGCATGCTCAGTCCTTCTCAGGGCCCAGCCCCTCCGTTCAAGGCCTACAAATACCTGGAAGGACCCACCAGCACAGGATGAGGTCTGGTGACTGCACAATGCCTGCACACCAGCTCTGGGAAGCAGAAAACGGGTGTGCTTGGTCTGTTCCCAACACCCAATGCAATGCTGGATCCATGGTGAGAAGACAAGGTGAGGTTTGAGTCAAGAGCACAGATCTGGGACAAGACAGAGCCCCATGTGAGGACAATCTCTGACTCTTGTTAGCTCTGTGATCTTGGGCAAACTTCTTAATATCTCTGAGTCTCAGTTCTTTGTAAAATGGAAATAAAAATGGCAACTCCTTTATAGAATTGTTTGCATGACTAAGTTAGATAATGCACACAACACGTAGCATGTTTCTGGGAAATAGTAAACGCTCAATATATTCAGCCAATATTATTTCTTTTTACCATTATGCACACACAATAGATTTTTTTACTTGATAAGTGAGCCTACATTCAGGGAGCCTGGGGACCGCAGATCAGCCTGGTGTGATGGAGCTATCCCCAGGTCCCCGACAATTCTGTTTTGCTCCTAACAGAAGGTCTGGGGCTGAAAATTGTTTGCCAAAGCCAATTTGTAAATGATTGAGTCACCAAATTAGAATTAATTTTTGTCTTAGTTTCATCATAGCTTTCTTACAGACATTTAAGCACAGAGCAGCCTGCCCAGGTCAACTGAATATGAAATCCTGGCAGAGAGCTTCTTAAAAGTGAACAGCTGGACCTTCTGTTAAATTCAGGTTTCCGTCTTCTTTATCTTAACCCTTACTTTTGCGTCCGAGTCTGCATGTGCTTCTCGCTCCGACAGCAGAACATCTGCGGCCACTCGTTCCAAACACGGTTGAGGGTGTGACAGTTTTCAGCGAATTGGTTATTCAGTGATTTAATGATTCAGCAAATTTATTCCCAGCGAATTAACTTTTGGTGAATTGGCTTTCGGCAAATTAGCCATTCAACAGATTAGCTTTCATTGAATTGACTTAGATCCATGGGAAGTCTAAGTTCCCAAGTGATATTTTAGAATAAAATGACAATTGGCAGCAAAGTAAGACTCACATTTTTCTTACACTCAGAAAACTAGGACTCACTAAATCTTAATCAGCGTGCATGCAGATATGCAAGTGTACAAACACACACATACACTCACACACAAATACACTCTTTTAGAAAAGCATGCAGTCACCACGTTACAGCAGCCACAGTCTATTTGAGCTAATCAAGCAGTCCTCAAGAGGAAGGAGGTCAAGAGCATGGACTGAGCCACTTCGCATGCTGCCACCCGGAAACAAGGGATGGTGGAAGCCTGAATCTACTCATGAGTTGGCTGCTAAAAAAACAAATTACCTGAGAATCACGTTCAGTGGCTTCGCCCTAAACGACTGGGTCTGAGATTACAACAGCCAGGATATATTGAGCACTTTAGAAGCACAGGCACCATCCTAAGTCCTTCCATCAACTCTGGAAGGTAAGTACTATTATTATCAACACAACACAGATGAGAAAACCAAAGAACAGAGAAGAGAAGTAATAGGCTCTATGTCGCACAGCTAATGAGTGGTGGAACCAGCATTTAAATCCCGAGCCCAAGCCACACTATTTCTCCCATGATGGTCAAAACTTGGTCTCATCCCAGATGGAGGGTTGGGAAAGATGGCGTCAGGGCCGCAATCCAGCAGTGTGGTCAAGGCCATAGCCCAGGAGTAGGAATAGGAGACCAGAAGGGAAAGAGAGGAGAGAGAAGGAGAGGAACTAAAAGGTACTGAGCTCCTGCTCTGTACTAGGAGTTGTGGCCAGTACTTTCTCCCAATAGTCTTGACACTCAGGCAACGTCCCTGTTGCACAGAGAAGTTGGCTCAGTTGCCCAGGGCCCACAGCTTTGAAGTGGTGGAGGCAGGCTTAGCTTGCAAACAGGTCTGACTGTAAAGGCCAAAGAAATTGGTCTCAAACATCGTGCTGAGCAGACTGAGAAGAAAAGAGAAGAAAGAGAATGGCAAGATGATCTGCGTCCCAGGCAGAAAAACCTGGTTCCATCACCTCTTTTCCCAGAGGCAACATCTGAGGAAAACCCAAGACCAGAAAGCCATCTCTTGACTCTTGGAAGTAAGGAGTAGAAGGATGTTCTGGAGACAGCTGCTCTTTCCTGGAGGCCGCCAGCCCTTTTATAAGCCCCTTCCCAGCTGTCAAACACAGCCCACCAAGCCATTTAATCTGGCAGAGCAAACATCGGTTATTGGTTGGAGTGCTTATCAAATGTCAATTAGTACCCTGCTGTAATTGATGTCTAATTAACATCACATCGCCTGTTGTTGGATGGCAATTAAATGCCTAAACAGTCCTTTCTATTTTATTGCACCAACAAGACAGTAATTGTACATTTCTCAGTTCAGTAACTTTGGAGTTAATTTTATTGTGAGTCTTTTGGAACATGGAAACCCAGAGAGAACGCTTAGGCAGATATTTAATTGATATGCTGCTTTCATATCGTTCAAGTCCACCTTCTGTTCACTACCTTCCCGAGAAATTAAATTATTCCTTTCTGTAAAGGTTAAACTCTACTCGAGCTGTGGGGGCCACTCTTGGGCGAACACACATGACAGGAAGGAGCTGGACAGGCTGAGGAGGGAAGGGAGGAAAGCATGGACTCTGGGAAAGGGCTTACTAGGGGCACAGGACTCACAGTGGAATATGGGCTCCAGGGCACCCAGGAGCGGGGATAGGGACCAGGCTGAGTCCCAAGCCCTGAACACAGAGGACACACTATGTACATTTCTCAGTTCAGTTTGGAAAGGAACCCTGGCACTCGGCCATCTGCACCCCAGGGAAGAGTAACACCCACTGTGTGGGAATCTGAGGCATCAAAGGGCTGCCAGAAAGCTGAGCGGAGCCCATCTGGCCTGTGAGAGGACGTGGGTAAGGGGCAAGCCCTGAGGTATAAGACGAGGCCTCAGTTTGGCCATGGGAAGATTTTAAGTTATTAAGTAAGTGTCTTTCAGCTCGAAACCCACTCTTCTATCTCAGCTCTGGATGCTGAGGCCAGAACCCCGCAAACCACGTTCATGCTTTGCCAGCGGCTCCCATTAGGCTGCGCCAGCTGGGGGCGCTGGAAGGAGACTGGGAGGCTGGAGGAGGGGGCAGTGCTTGCTCCTTCCTGTCTGCCTCCTGTTCCTGTGAGGGTCAGCAATGCTCCTTCACCCCGGCAGGGGCAGCTCCTTCCTGTCGCAGCAGCAAATTCAGTCTGCAGTTTTCTCAGCCCACTCTCCCCCCGACCCCCACCCACTGCAGAGACTCCCCAGCAGTCTGAGTCTCAGCCCCACAGGGCTCCGCTCCAAGCTTTAAGAATTCCGTTCTCTGACTATAACCACCAAGACAAAAAACAGCAAATGTTGGAGAGGTGGTGGAGAAACAGGAACCCTCATTCACTGCTGGTAGGAATGCAAATGGGTGCAACCTTTATGGAAAACAGTATGGAGATTCCTCAAAAAATTAAAAATAGAAATACCTTATGATCCAGCTATCCCACTCTTGGGCATCTACCCAACGGACATGAAATCAGCCATCCAAAGAGGCTTATGCACCCCTATGTGCATTGCAGCTTTATTCACTATAGCCAAAAAGTGGAAGCAACCCAAGTGTCCCTCGACTGATGATTGGATAAAGAAGATGTGGTATATATATACAATGGAATACAACTTGGCCATAAAAAAAAGACAAAATTGTCCCATGTGCAACAACATGCATGGACCTAGAGGGTATTATGTTAAGTGAAATAAGCTAAAGAGAGAAAGACAAACACCACATGATCTCACTCATACATGGAATATAAACTAACACATGGACAGAGAGAACTGTTGGGTGGTTATCAGAGGAAAGGTGGGGTGGGGGGGTTGGGCACAAGGGGTGAAGGGATGCATTCATATGGTGACTGACAAACAATAATATACAACTAAAACTTCACAATATTATAAACTATTAAGACATCAATAAAGATTTCTAAAAAAATAGAGTTGTAATCAGTAAAAAAAAATTCCATTCTCTTCCCTTGTTCTTCCAGCCCTAGGAGTGGGTGCAGCTTCCTGCAGCCCCTAGCTCTGTGACATCTTAGAGTCCTCTCTGTACCCTTTCAGTTATGCAGTCAACAACTTTATATTCAGTAAACAATTCTTCATATTAAATACTCTCTGCTCAGATTACTGATGTGGTTTCTGCCTCCCAGCAGAATCCTGACTGATAGGGAAGGGTGGACGAGAACTGGAAGGAGGCCTAACAGAGGGCCACGTGAAAGACATGTATACTAAAAGGAGAAAAGCAAAGGAGGGATGAGGGATGGGGGTGAGGAAGCCCACCTGGTGGGGAGGGTTAGCCTACCGGTTCGAATCCAGCTCTGCCTCTTGTTCTCTGTGTGGCCTTGGGCAAGTTGCTTAGCCTTTCCATGCCTCAGTTTACCCATCTGTAAAATGGGGGTGATACCAGTTCCTGCTTTGTTTATTTAATGATATGTTATGTGAAAGCATTTGGCAGAGTGCCTGGCATAGCAATGTTCAATAAATCCTGCCCATTATTATGATTATGATGATCATCATCAGAGGTCGATTAGAAGGAGGAAGGAAAATGATGCAGAAAAAGTGCAATCGCTCACCCACGACCACACAGCCAGCGACTGCCTTGAGAGTCAAGACTGTATGAAGGAAGTGATCTACTCAGAGGCCTGACACTGGAGATTGTGAGCGGGCAGCATGCTGGGCAGCCTCACTACACGACCCTGATGGGGGCTCCGAACTCCTCCCACTGCCCAGCCGTCCTCAGGGTTTAGGGCTGAGTCTGTGGCCTGCACTTCCTCCACATCCTCAGGCTCCTTCAGTGGCCCTTCCCATTTGGATCAGAGCCCTTGGGCAGAAACACCTCCTGGATCATCTTCCCATAGAAGCTGAGGCGAGGTGACAGCTCAGTCCAGCCTGGAGGTCTGCCCAGGCCAAGGGCAGGGACACCATGGACGGAGGCATCAAATGATGGGAGCGGGGACTACGCAGACACGACCCCTGCAGGGGACCCCGCTCTACGAAGTGCAGCTGCCAGTCAAGGGGAGCACTTGGCCAAGCCTGAGGGACATGGAGAAGGGAGCAGGCGAGAGTGGGAGGCCGTGTGGGTGGTTTCCTGTGTGAAATGACACAAGGACACGGAAGATGACACAGGCAGAACAATGCCCGGCCTGTGTGACCTGCAAGCACACGGTAACTGGCAGCTCTCATCCCTGCACCCTCCTGACAAAAGCTTGCACCAGCTCCTCCTCCCGGGGCCCCACGCGGAGGTCCTTGGCTGCACGTGACCCTCCCCTGGGAGTTAAAGAACTACCTGTGCCCGGCCGGACCTCAAAACTACATTAGAATTTCTGGGGCGGGGTCCAGGTGTCATGATGTTCTGAAAGCTCCGTCACTATCGCCATCACACCTCCACCCCGAATAGACTAATCTGCAGCTGCTCTGAGAGCCACTGACCAAGGGCCATGGTTTCCAATACAGGCTAAAACATTAGAATCACCTGGAGAGCTATAAAAACAATCCCAACCTCTAGGCCCTACTCACAGGGTCTGCTCATACACAGCTCCTCCGGCAAGGGAGCAGGTGGCCCCACCGGCCACAGCCACTGAATTTGCTGAGGGGACTTTGTTGCATACATGAGCCAAAGATGGCCTCGGGACTGGCCTCCACATTGCTTATTTCTTCACTGCAGGCTAAGACCCCTTAGCTCAAAAGCCTGCTGGCACCAAACTCAATGCTTTGCAAACCCCCTCTCCGCCAACAGCTATTACCTATGGATCAGACAGGGCCTTGGAATTATAAGGCCCCCAGCTGCTAAGGCGCCGCAGAGCTCAGACTCCCCACCATGCTGATGAGAGACCTCACCAGGCACAGAAGCCCCCCTCTCACCCGCCTCTCCCCCAGGGAGTTCCCTTGCCCTCCTCCCCTCTGAGATTCCATGGGCTCTGGCCAGACTCCTGCTCCCAGGGACCTCTTTCCCCTCATGCAACCCTGTCCAAGCAGCACCCAACAAAGCCTATTGTGTGTTACTGCCTCTCATGGTCCTATCTTTGTCCTTAATCAGACCCCAAATCCCTCACAGTCCTACAGGACTGCAACCTCCTGAGCAGAAAGGGCAGGTGTGAACCCACATCCATCAGGCTCAGTGGCCTTTCATGACAGGCCAAGGAAGGGGGCATGGGTCCAAGACCCCTCTGCTGAGAGGGGCTGGAGGAACAGTGCAGCCTGGCCCAGTGGGAATTGGAAATACACTGTAGGAAAGCACCCCCCAGGATCTGGAACTTATTTCTGTGCATGGGATAAAGCCAACTTTCGACAGTTCTTGTTTTCCAAATATTCTGCCAGAGGTTGCAACACTTTCAGTTAGATAATCATTTTTCCACCATTTGACAGGCTATTTTTATTATGAACTGAATTCTAATATTACTTGAGTATATTTCTGCATTTTAATATTATACATTAATATATCCATTTCTGTACCAGTACCATATTCTTTCAATTATTGTCCTTTATAATAGGTTTTACTATCTGAAGGAAGTTTAACATCTGGAAATTTTTCATCTCCGGATTTTCTTGGCTGTTCTATGTCCATTATTTTAGATGAGCTTTAGGAAAAGTTTGATTAAATGTTTCAAAAAATAAAATAAGACCCTGATAATATGCTAATTGAACTGGAATTCTCTTATAGACAAACTGGGGAGAACTGCATCTTCAGAGTGTTGGATGTTCCAGTCCCTTCACTCATTTACTGAAGAAACCATTACTGAGGCCTCCTATGTGCCAGGTGTCCTGTCAGAGCTGGGACAGTGGGCGATGTCAGCTCTGACTCCTGCCCTCTCAAAGCTTGTTTTGAACTTTATTTATTTAAAGAATCATTCACACATAGCTGAGAGTTGAATTGTGGCCACACAGTGGTGGCAAGTGGGTCTTCGCTAATTAAGGACATGACTAAGACTCCTGACTCCGTTTCCACTCCTCCCACAGTGAATGCTGGAAGAGAGGGCCGCTAGCTCACGGTCCCCGCAGAGCACCCAGAAGCTGCCCTCCCTCGAGCATACGTCCAAATGGAGAGAGCCTGGGAGCCTGTTTAATGACTCAGAACAGTAGCAAGATAGGAAGAAATTGGAAATAAAATGCCTAAATCTGAGTCCTGAGCATTGTTGCTAATGGGTTCACCTTGGGAAGGGGACTGAGAACCTGGCTTGCCGTGGCACATTTCTTACTCCCTCCAAAGAGCTTAGGGAGGCCCCTGGAGTAACTGTGGGCAGCAAAGTCAACGAGATCCAGCGATTCTTCGTGAAGGGTGGAGCTGAGAAGGGCCTCTGGACTCGGCAGCCTCCTCACCCACCTTGTCCAGGCCTGACCTCCCCACTCTTCATAGGGTCAGCTGCTGCTGCCTGGCTCCCTCCCTGGCTTCTGCCTCACTGCTCCTCCACAGGCTTTCTTTAGAGCACAGCCTTGACCCTCGGCTCCAATCCTTTCTTGGGGCCTCAGCTCCCATCTTCCTGCCTGTTGGCCATCACCTGCTTCCTAGTCACTCACATTCTAGTCCCTGGTGCCTCATTTCCAGGCAGACCCATCTCCTACACAGGCCATGTGCTCAGGCAAGTCACCCCAGTTGCGTGGTCAGGCAGCTCCCGTGGTTCTGGCGGCTCATCTCCTTCACTCCCCCTTTCCAGCAAACATTCGCCACCGGCCAGCCGTGTGTCTGGCGCTGAGGGAGATGCAGGGATGCACTGACGGATAAGACACGCTTGTGTCCAACAGATGAAGAGTCAGCTCCAGACACAGAGTGACAAACAAGCCGCTAGGAAAACCGGCCCCTCGCAGAAGAAAAAACTTGAATGACCAATGGACATGAAAAGAGGCTCAGCCTTAGGAGGCGTGGGGAAATGCACATGAAGCATAACACCATTTTCCTCTAGTCAGACTGACAAAAATTCAAAAGTCTCACAACAGTAAGTGTTGGTGAGGTTTGAGGGCAGCCCAGAACCAAAATCTCTCAGGAGCCTGTGACCAGGTGTGAGACCTTGGCCAGGACTCAGGCAATGTTTGTTCAAGTTGAGGATGCACAGCCTCGTACGTATGTACCAGCCAAGAGTCCCACCCCTACCAGTGTACCTGCTGATACCTTCCTGCCTGGGAGCCCAGAAGACACAGGCAAGAATATCACTGCAGCAGGTTCGTAATGTTGAAAAATCAAAACCAAATCCATTCAACAGGAGGGAAAGGATAAGTAAACTATGGTTTATTCTTAAAATCAAAAGCATTCCATTGTGGTACCAAAGAACAAAATATATTTACACAAATCAACATGGATAATTCCCAAGAGCATAATGTTGACTAGAGATTCCATATGACTTCAGGAACCTGGGGGCAGAGGGAAAGGGAAGGGGGGACTGGAGTTTTAGCTGTACTTTTTAATATTTATTTCTTCAAAAAGATAAAATGTGGCAAGTTGTTATTATCTATTAAATCTGGGTTGTGAATACATATTTGTTATTTTCTAACATTTGAAATGTTTCCCAATAAAAAATTTAAAAGAATATTTTCTAGCACGGTCCTTAATGGGATTCCAGGCTCCTGGGGACATGAAGGAGGCAGCTGTTAAAACTGATGGAGAAAGAGCCGGCACAGACAGCCAGAGTGTGCACAGACAAATGCCTGGCAGAACCTGAGGGAGGCATCACAGAAGGGACCACACAATTTGAGCCCTGAGGGACACACAGGAGTTTTCTAGCTAGAGGACAGTGTGGCTGAGCATCTCAGGCAGGTGCACATGCAAAGTACAAGCATGGGAAAAACGTGATGTCTGGGGGACCTGGATTGTTCCGAGGAGGCTGGAGGGGGGGCAGAGGCCTAACCAGGAAAGGCTCTGTCACCACACTGAGAACCTCGGACCTCATACTGTGGGAATGGGAATCCCTGGGGTATTCGAAGAAGGAGTGTCACATTCAGGTTTTATGTTTCACAAAGGTTTCTCAGACAACAATGACTCAGGAAGAAAAAAAGAAAAATGGGGGCCCCAAATAAGGGAGAAGCAAAGCAGGCAGAAAAGGGTATGGACCTAAGAGCTAGATGGAAGGGATTCCATTTATGGGATCCGTGTGATCTGCCTTCCTAAAACCTCCTAGTGGGCTCCAGCCCAATCCTGCTCCATCCGACCTGCCTCCCTGCCATCCAGTGCTGGGAGGAGTACAGTTCACCAGACTTCTGGCCGTGACTCATGGAGGATCATCACTTGGGGACCATGTGATTTGGGTGGAGTCCGTGGGCAGGCCCAGCCGAGAAGCACACTGCATTTCGACAGGCACAGGGGTTGTTAGGGATGAGCACACGGCCCAGTCAGAGGACAAGGTGGGCAATGACACTTATACTGAGTGTTGTAGAAAGGGACCTTGCCTCTTTCCCCAGAGCCTGAGGGGACATGACTGCACTGACAGTGACAGGGAGCCTGAGACCAGACCCACCGTGGAGGAGAATGGAGCACAAAGAAAGAGAAATGAGAAATGGCACCCTTCTGGCTTCCTTTAGACCCACATCAAGCCGCACCTTTCTGTTTGAGCCAGTTTGGATCTAGCTTTCTGTTATCTACTTGCGTAGTTCCATGGCTCCAGCCCTTGCCCAGCCTGGAGTCAGTCAGCATCAGGTCCCTTGCTTGGCCCCCTTAGACCATGGTCTGTCTCCTCCATGGCCTGCTGGTGCCCAGGCTGATGACCTGAGGTTTGCATCTCTCTCAAGGACCCTCCAGGGTCATCCCCAGGAACCCCTGCCCCTGGGCCTAGAGGGCCAGATGCCTGATGAGGGAAGACCAGAGCACCCATTGCTTGAAAGACTCTGGGGGAGGAGGCTCAAAGGGACACAAACACCCTCTTCTCCAGGAAACACACAAGTCACAGGCTGTTTCTTCATCCTCATCAAAATGGGGCCTTCCACCTTGGCTGCAGTGCAACAGGCATATTTAACATCACCCCTTTCAATCTGTGACAGCCATTTCTGCATTCTCTTCCCATCACCATTAACATAGAAATAGTTCTATAATGGTAGCAAGCCTTACCGAGCATCACTCTCCGTTTATCTCATTATAAATGAAACTATCTTGTTATTCGGGTAAACTGGAAACACAAACGTTCTGTGTCAGATGTCACGGGGCAATTGCCCCTCATTATTTCATCATACTGAGAGGAATTGGAGCGGTTGCTAAAAATCTGCTCCTGTTTTTGAGTTTTAGAAGCAACATTTCAGAAAAAAAGCACAGATGTCAACTGCAGTGAATCCTATGGAACCCCTGCACACAGGCACATTTTCTGACAATTCCCTGGTATTTTTCATCCTTGCACAAAGCGATGCCCAGGAAAGATGCATAGTAGTGGGGGATGAGGAAGGAGAGGAGATGGGGGAGGGGTCCAGACCTCGCCAGAAATTCCCACCCGTGACCCACTGTGTCCAGGTTGGCAGCGAGGGAAGCAGAGGAGGCCGCAGTGATGGCCAAAGGCCAGCTGCTAATGCCCTACATGAAGCCGTGGAGGTCTACCTCCCGGTCAACCTTGCGAATCTGCCGTGCCTCCTCTTTCTCCGAGTTCTAATGGTGAATCTGCACGGGATACAGCCTGCCCACCACACCTTGGCCCACTGCTCACAAAACAGCTTTTCCTGGCTGGTGGCTAATTGCTTTAGAATACCTGTGCTGGGCCCTCAGGTCCCCGTGCACAGTGTTTTATGGCTCTTGGAAAGGAAACCACTTATCTGGTGTGTAAACTTGAGGCAAATCACGATCTTTAGAACACAACGTTGTACTTAAATTACAAGAAGGCCAGGAAGTCCATAATGCTCAGAAACTCTTATCTAACTGGCAGTGTATCTTCCCTGGCTTCAGAATGTTGATGGGACAACTGCCCCACCTCCACCCAACAGAGGAAAGAAAACAGAACCAGAATCTATTTATGGGTGTCAATCATCAGTAAATGGAAGGCCACAGGACTGGGAGATGACTAATAATGATGTTGCAGTATCAACCTGAGCTCATCTATAATGTCTATGGGAATTTCATCCCAGGCTGATGCTGAGTGGGAACCCGGCCCCTCACCATTTACTGGTTGGTGTCCAGGCCATTTACCTAAACCCTGACTGGAGATTATGTCCCCTCTCCCCCACCACACACACATCACACACACCACACATACCACATAGACCCACGGTACAAAAATACCATACACACACACCATATGAACATAACATATACACAACACACATACACACATCACACATACACAACACTCAGGCACCATACATACACACATACACACCACACATACTATATGCACATCACATACATATACACACACCCCACACATACACACAACACAAACTCCTCTCCCAGGAAGGCCAACAAGTGTCTGGCTTACATAATCTTCAAAATATTATTGTCTCTATGATATCCTTTATCTCATGGAATTGGGCTATAACTCATTCAGGCCTGACCCCAAAAAGGATGCTGGTCAGTCAGCTCTGCTGGACAACCACCACACACTCCCAGTGGCATAGGTCTATCAGCATTTATTCTCATGCTTACGAGCGTGGCCCCAGAGGAAGCTCCTCTTGTGTTCCATCCCCAGAGGCCAGGAGGGCAGAGCCATCTGTCAAGCATATTACAAAGCCTCTCCTGACCTCATGTCTGCTCGCATTCCATTGGCCAAGGTCCTATGGCAAACGCCAAGGTCAGGGAGCAGGAAGCACACTCTGCACAGCATGAGGCTGTGGTGAGGGGGAGGCAGGATCCCATCACAGGTTGGTGAGGAATCAGGACCAACAATTCAATCTACTAGGGTGCCTTCTCAGGGCTTTTATGGGCGAGATCCTCAGATTTCTAAGCACTCAGTTGGCAACTAGGTACTTTCACAAGAACACTGGAGTTTAAAATTGAGGACAATGCATAAAATCAACCATTTAATTGGGGGTGCCTATTGGAGGACGTGGGTTCCAGAACTCTGACCCAGAAAACTTTTTTTCACAATGGGTCATGGTGGGAAGAGGGAGTGGGAACAGGAAGTACAGGGTGTAAACTAAGATGTGGGAGACAACGGAGATCCCCCCAGCCTGGGACCCTGCACATGTACACCCCTCACTCAGCCAAAAGAGGGGAGGAGGGACTCAGATGAGTCGAGCTGCCCCACCTGGTGAGTTGTGGATGTGTGTGAGTGTCTGAGTGTGGGGGCCAGTGCGGAGGGAGAAGCAATGAGGCCATTTTGTGTTCCAGGCCTGGGGCAGGGCTGAGTCCCCACTCGGAAGGCATGGATAGGCCCATCTAAATGGGGATCTGGGTCAGGCCGAGGTGGGGAAGGGAGTTAAGGGGTGAATTTGGGCCCGCCTGATCCGTCAGAGCTGACTGCAGACTTTGCTCAAGGCTGCATCTTAAACTCACGGTGATGGACTTAAGCCAGGGCTGAGGGAGAGACCACGCCCAAGGGAACGCCTCACAGATGGACAGGGGACGACACCCAGCTCCACTACTGCTGTAGACTGAATGTTTGTGTCCCCTCAAGATTTCATGTTGAAATCCTAACCCCCAATGTGATGGGCACAGGGCACAGGGCCACTTGATCTTGGCTGGACCCCTCAGTTGAGGGCAGGGAGGATAGAAGGTGCCCTCAGACTGGATGCCCACTCCGCCTCTGCTCCCCACACCAAAAGTCACCCCAACCCCGAGGGAAAAGAGGAAGGAGAAGAGGATCCTCATTAATCGATAGAGTGCATTTAAATGAAAAGTCACTGACTTACCTCGAATTGTCAGTGTCAGCTCTCTAGGAGAAATGGGGGCCGTGAGCCAAATAGAAGTCTATTGTAGGGAAATATCTATTTTGTACACCCAAGTCCATGACGGTAAAATTCACCTCTGCTGCGCACTGTGGAGGCATGGGGTGGGGGCTGAGGAGTAACTACATAGAAGGTGGTCAGTCGTCCCTCTAAGGAGTGATTTAGCGGCAGAGACCGGAATGTCCAGGGGTTTTCCCTCCCAAGCGCAGAGCTGCAGAAGCGGCACATGAGAGCTGAAGGATCAGCAAAGGGAGTCACAGCAGCAGAACAATGAGAAATTGGGATGTGCTCATCAATGAGCCTGGGCAGTGTAGTTGCTCCATCAAGGACCAGCTCGTATAGTCTACATGACAAATGGCAGTGTCGACGGACCTCACTTGAACCCTGCGTGGGACGTGAGAAGGTCTGTGGGGCGTGGGGGTGGGGGAGGAGGGGCTTCTTGCAGGGAGGAGGGGCTGGACCAAGCCCCAGCCCTTGGGCAATGCCACCTACTCCTCCCACCCTCTATGTTGCCCAGATGTGCAGCCTCCCTGGGGTGCTGAGCAGCTTGGACACCCGGGGGCTTGTGGGAGGGAGGCCTAGCCCTTCCGGCAGAGCAGGGTCAGGCATAGAGTGCGGGCACTGCCGGCCGACCAAGGGGATTGCACCGCGAAGCCAAGACCACACGCTGGAGGTGGGCGACACCTAGAGGTCCAGATAGGAACTGACACTTGGAAAGCCTGGCCTGGAAGCCCAGGACACAGAAGCAGGGCCCAGCCTTTGCCCTCAGGGGTCAGGAGCCCACAGGCCCTCCACAGAGCTCCCCCAGGATAGGCCTGGAACGTGGAGAGAAAAGCACTTGGGAGTCTTGGACCTGAGTTCAAATCTCAGCTCACTGCTTCCAGCCATGTGATGTGGATTAGGTATTTTTTCCTCCCTCAGCCTCAGTTTCTGCCTCTGTAAAATTAACACCAGTTAATAGATATTGTCTGTGGAATTAAAGCAAAAGATAGAGGACCCCAAAAAGAGAAAGACAAAATGGACTCTCTGTGGCTAACCGGGACCTAAAACTAAACAGAGTCAAGCAGCCACACCAGGACTGAAGACAGTCACGTACTCTGTTCTCAGAAAAACCACAACTTGTACCTGAAACTGAGCGTTCCTTCCTGACAGACGAGAAGCCTGACATAGCTGACTTTAAAACACCAGCATCTGCAGGGGAACGAACAAACCAGAGGGCTTTCAAAACAACCCCTTGTTCTATGGTTTTTGCCTTTATGAGTCTGCCCTCCCACACCCTCTCAGAGAGTACTTCTGATTTGTTCTGGAGGCTGTGTCTCCCAGTTTGCAAACTGTATGAGCAATAAAGCTTTCCTAACTAAGTCCTTGTATTCCAGATATGTTTTGTTGACAGGTCTCTGCTGTCAAGTCGCTCTGTGGCAGCCCCTGGCACCCCTTCCTCTAGAAGTAGCCCCTCCTATCAGGTCAGTCAGCGGTTCCTGGACAGCCCCATCTGAGCCGGCCCTTGGGACTCCTACACTGCGCCTGGGAGAAACCCTCGCCTGGTGGGAGGAGACTCCAAGACAACCCCAGACAGGCTTACCCTCACACAGGAAGAAACCATCTCCAGGGGAGCAAAGCCGGGGAGCCCAGCAAAGGAGGAGAGACCAGGTCAGGAGCCCACACCCTGGAGGCCAGCTCCTGTTGTGCCCCCGGGGAGCTAACAGGCCCCACTTTGCTGAAGCCAATGCAAGTTGAGAGCTGGTGGCCTAGGAGAGCCAGGGGGAGTGGTCCTGGCAGAGTACATGATGCAGGACAAGCGCAGGGAAGAGGGGGCTCCCTAACCTCCTCCCCCTATAGGCAGCCCCCCCCCCATTCTGAGCAGGACAGGAGCTCGCGTCCTCCTTTGGCAGAGGAAGGAGCCAGTCCAAGACTCCGTGTGTCATCCCAGGCTGAGGAACAGCTGGGCAGGATGGACGAGGAGGCCGGGGCAGCACCGTCTCCCCTCCACACTGTCACTCTCGCTGCCCAGATGGGCGCGGCCCCTGTCCTGCAGTCAAGAGAGAACAGGGCATAGGCTGCTCCCTGAGGGGGCTGCAGTCTCAGAGGCCTTGGGCAGTCACCGTGCTCAAGGTCCAGGGAAGAAGCCCGGAAGTTGCTGCATGGGACTGAGACGATCCCGTGCAGGACTTAGGGGCCGGGCACATTCACGCCCCTTGTCCTACTTGGCTCAGGGCGGGACTGGGTGCGGCTTCTTATTCTTTTCTCTTTGCTTCCAGCAGTGGACAAGTGGGTGCTAGTGCCACGTGAAGGGACACAGAAGTGGGTCAGCTCAGCCTGAGTGCTGGCTCTATGCCCCTTTCCAGCCCCCACCCCTCACACTGCAGTCCTGGGGAGAAGAAAGCAACCAGCAGCATCAGGACCAGGGCTGAGCACCCCTCCATAGGGCACACGGGAACTCCCGAGGCTGAGTCAGGTGCATCTCCCGACATCAGGCAGAACGAGGAAACAGCCTGACATGTGGCAGCCCTGCTGAGGGACTGGCTCATGCACAGGCAAATGTGTACACACGCACAGAAACACATATAGAGAAACACAGGCATACACACTTACACCCACACAGAAACACATGCATACACACTTACATAAAAACATACACAGAGAAACGTATGCACATACACACATGCATAAACATGCACACACAGAAATACACATGCACAGTATCACAGAACACATACATAAATACACATACAGAAACACGTGTAAACATACACAGACAGAAGCACACACTCCCACACACACCCCAAGGCTTCGTCTGCTCATCTCCACCATCCAGAAGCCTCGGTCTGCTCACATCTAACAACACACAGGCTCTGCAGCGCTCATGAGCCCCCAGGTGACTGAAACAGGCAGTCGGTGGAGACGAAGGACCTTCTGGTCGTGCAGAAGCCACCTGAGCTGATGCCACATGGAGAGCTGGCTGCTGCCTCAGAAACCAGGGTCTGGAGCCAGCCCTGGTGGCCTGGTGGTTAAAGTTCGGCGCGCTCCGCTTTGGCGGCCGAGGTTCGGTTCCCAGTTGCAGAACCACCACCCATCTGTCAGTTGGGCACAGCTCACACAGAAGAACTAGAAGGACTTACAACTAGAATATACAACTATGTACTGAGGCTTTGGGGAGGGGAAAAAAAGAGGAAGATTGGCAACAGATGTTGGCTCAGGGAGAATCTTTCCCATCAAAAAAACAAAAAGAATAAATAATAAATAATTTATTTATTTTAATTTATTTATAATTAAAAATGAGTAAATAAAAACCAAGGGGAAAAAAAACCAGGGTCTGTGGCCCGTTTCTGGGGCTGCAGGCAGGGAGGTGGGGGAGGCCCTTGATGTCAGCCAGAGAGAGGAGTCCAGGGAGTTTCATATCTTAGAGTTGGAGGAAGATGCCACAGAAACCTCCCAACATGGATGCTGGAGAGTCCCCACGACAGGCGGCCAGTCTGCAGGGAGCTCGCAGGCTGGGGGTCGGCAGGCCAGAGCCCGGCAGCCTGCCTGCCATGTGGAAGAGGGAGGCCAGGGGCAAGCACAGGAGCTGGGTGTCTATCAGAAAGGGAGGCTCAAGATTTGCCTCCTGGAAGAGATGATGCCTGAGCAGACCCCCAGGAAGGAGAACTTGGAGGAGGAGGTTCTGGGGAGAGATGAAGGGGTGAAAGTTATCTGCAAGAGAGAGAGCAGTGCAATGGCCCAGAGGCATTCTTAGATGGGCGGGGGAAGGAGACCTGCAAGATTTCTTGAAACTCTCCTTTCTGGGCACTTTATTCTTGTTGTTATCACAAGACTAGTGAGGCTCAGAGAGGTTAACTAAGTTGCTCAAGGTCACATGACAGTTTTGAACTGAGTCTGTTGGACTACAGAACTCCAAATCACATACCCAGAGCTCTTGTCTGGAGTCAGGTTTGGGGGACCCTCAGAGCCTGGGGCCTGAGTTAGGCTGAGTCCAGCCCAGTGCACGGCCCTTGCAGGAAGGCAGCATCAATCGGCAGGTCCTCAGAGGCCGTCCATAGGCCACAGATGGGGAAGCAGATAGAGACCCGGGGAGGGTGGCTGGTCCCCCAAGGTCACCAGGCAGCAGGGTGACCAGATCTTCCCAGGACTGAGGGAGCCTCCTTGGTGGTGGGATTTTCAGTCCTAGAGCTGGACCAAATCAGTACGTGATCATCAACATCTGGGCCGGCAGAGGACCTGGACTCCTGGCTAATCACGCAGAGACTGGTGCCCGTGCATGTAGGGCTGGGGCGTCCACCGCAGGGGAGACAGCAAGCACCTGCCTTCCAGGGCCGCCCCGGGGTGACCCCTCGCAGGCCCAGCCATGGGAGACCTAACAAGTTCCCGAAGCAGGAATTACTGGCAGGATCCTGGGGGCACACACATGCGTCTGGGGGCCTTGAAGCTGCTTCCTCAGCACTTCAGCTGGAGGAACTCCTCATGCTTTGAAATGAAACACTTTGAAAGGTCAAATTCAAGCATTTTTGCCCACCATCCAAAGTTTCAAATTCTGTGTATCATAGAGTCAAACATATCACAGTTGTAACCTGCCACTCAGCTTAAGGACATTCACCTTTTTGTACAGTTTCTTATCTCCATGTCCCTGGCCTTGCTTTTACAGGAACTGCTGTCTCTGGAGCCTTTGAGACCATGACCCATCATTCTTCTACAGACGCCAGCACGGAGGACTCTGGGGGGCCCTTGATACACACCGTCTGCACCAGGTCAACTGTGCCTCTCCAGCCTTTGCAGTCACATGTTGGAGGGGGAGGCCACCTGGCTTACCCCTGCCTGTCCCTCAGGGATCAAGCAAAATGGCCACTTCTTGGTGAGGCCTGCCTGATCTCCACCTCAAAAACGGAATCCCACACTCTCACACACACACTCTCAACACACACACTCTCAACACACTCACACCTTCTCTCACATACATGCTCGCACACGTGCTCACACACACGGTCACACACAGTCTCACACGCTCACACACATGCACGCACACGCACACGTGAGCACACTCACCATGCTCGCACACACACGTTCATGCACACACTCCTCCTCTCCTGTCCTTTTTTCCTGTAGCACACGTCACCATTTAAAGGTCTATTTATCTTTCCCACCAGAATGCACGTTTCCTGAAAGTAGACATTCGTGTCTTTTTTCTCCCCCCACTGGAGTATCCCTAACACTGAGAACTGAGTCTGACATGGAACAAACACCTTATTCAACAAACAAATATTTGTTGAATAAATGATTCCAGACTTTCACCTATAAATCACAGGAAAATCCCCCAAGTGGCGAGACACCCCCGGCCCTGCACAGGGGGAGCACGCGCCCTGGGTCAGCAGGCTCCCCGGAAAAGCTCTCTCCTGACTCCCCTCTGCACCTGGACCTGCCCCAGGCACCCGACAAGAAACTCACTTCACCCCCGCGGTGCCGGAAGGCCTAGGTGGTGTCAGACAGGGACGCGGAGCTCAGGCAGGCAACCCGAGAGGCTGCCGGGCTGCTAAGAGAGCAGGGATCCCGCCCGCGGGGGTCTGGGTCCCGGGCCGCAGGGGGGGCGGCATCGCGGGGGGAAGGCCCGCCCCGCAGCTCCGCCCCGCCACAGCTGGGTGGTGTGCGCGAGGTCCCGAAGCTGCCTGTGCCTCCGTTCCCTCCCCTGTAACACAGGGCCTTGAGCACCCACGCCCCAGGGTTGAGCGGGGATGGAGTGAGGAACCACGAGGGGCCGAGAGAGCCTGGCCGTAGTAAGTGCTGGGCGCTGGAGCCATCGCGGTGCGGCCCCCAGCCCCTGCCTCCCGCCAGAGCCTGGAGGCGACTCTCCATCACCAGGCCGGGACTGCGGCTCGGGAACCCAGGCTCCAGCCGCATCTCCGCGGTCAGCCCATCCCTCTCCCCACGGAGCCTCCCCAGCCGGCAGCCAGGCTGGGCCCTGCTGACCCCAGACAGACAGACGGACGGACAAACCCACGCGCGGGAGTGGGGACTGCAGAGCGGAGGGCAGAGGGTCCCCGGTGGAGCTCCCCCCGCCCGACTGGGGTCCCGAGCCTCCGACAGCCTGGCCTCCCGCTCTGCGGCCCCGTACCCCCGCGCCTGGAGGACCCGCAGCACCTTGTGTTCTGGAGCAGACCCCTCCACCGCCCAGCCCTGGGGAGGACTCAGCGCGCCCTGTTAACTCGTGGAGTCTCCCCTCTCTCCACAGCCCCGCGAGGAGGGCGCCTGCGTCGCCGTCCCGACGGCGGGCTGGGCCCCGGCTGCGCGGCGGGTCGGCCGGCCGAGCGGTCCCCGCTGGGCGTCCTCGGCGGCCTGGGACACAGAGTCGGAGGAGAGCTCCAGGCGCAGCGGGGTCGCCCCTCCGAGGCTCCAGGAAGGTCCCGCCCTCAGATAGGCGTGCGGGGAGGGGCCCGGGGCCCCTGCGACCCTAACCCAAGACGCCCTCGACCCCCAGCCGGCTGCCTTTCTCCCTGGTACCCGGACCCGGGCCCAGACCCGAGGGTGAAGCCGCTCCGGAGCTGGAGCTGCGCGCCCACGTGTGGCCGTGCCTGGGAACGCAGGTCCTGGAGCCGGGCTACGCCAGGCTCCGGCGGCTGGCGAGGGACGGCCCTCAGGAAGCAAGCGCCACTTGGGGGCGGGAGGGGGAGCAGGGAGGCCCCTGGAGCCCCTTGACAGGCCTTACTCAAATTGCAAGGCACTTGACAGAGCTTGATCTCCTATGATAGCCACTCCCGGAGGAGCCTCCCCATGAGGGGAGGCCTGCCAGGTGGCATAGCCCCCACTCCTGTACCCCGAGGTTCCTCTTCCCCTTGGGGCTCACGTAGCACCTAGTGGCCCAGGGACTTTAACCTCCAATGAGAGCTCTAGCCTGGGCAGGGTGCAAGGCCCCAGGGCTGCCCTGAGGATTGAGAGACAGCCCCAAAGAAATGGCCCAGAGTAACAGGCAACAAGACCGAGCACAGCTCACTGGGCTTCCTTCATTCATCCATTCATTCAGCAGGATTTAGGGAGTGCTCACCAAGAGCCAGTCACCTGCGGGGCTCTGAAACTGTGTCCTCTACAGGCTAGAGGAGGCTTTCAAATCCACCCACTGAAATTCAGAGTTGCCACAGGGCCAGACCTCCACAATGAATCCCGTGTGCCTCAGCGTGAGGCTTCTCGTCCCCTTCCCACATTTGAGCCGCAGGAGAAGGCCTCATGCACCTCTGATATGATGACATATTTAAAGAAGGGTTACTGTGTGGGAGGCATACACACCCTTCTGATAATTTGGTGGACACTGGTCCTACCCAATCTTACCTAAGAGTCAGAGTGTGGCCTTAGATGCATTAGAATAAACTGGAAAGTTTGAAGAAGCCCATTCAGGTAAGTTGCCTTCACGTTTTGGCCAGTCTGCCCAGGATACATAGAGGAGCAGGATACATCCATCTTTTGGATTTTGCCAAAAATTCCCAAATCTGTGCACTGTTGTCCTCCAACAACTCTCTAAAGGAATTTTGCATCATTTGGTAATTATGGAGAGCATGGTACACTAAGATCTGCTGACATTCAATCTGTGTGACTGTGAGAGTTTGTTACTGGTATAATTGGTGCAGTCAGAGAAAAGCCACTAAAACTTCTGGGAAATTTACTCAATATTGTAATGCATGCATGTAGAAAAGAATGGAATCACAGCAATGATGAGCTCAGTTATGTGATTGGGGACTTGTGTTTCCTGCATGGTTGAAAATGTGTGCACTTGTGTGTGTTTGGGATTTTACAAAAACCTTATGCTCTAATCTCCCTGCCTCCAGCCTTTTCAAAATCCAAAGGAAATTTGCTGAGATTGGCCTCTGAAAGCTATAGCTGATGCAAGAGCAAATCAGAGCCTACCTTAGTGGGTAGAGTCCAAATCCTGGCCCCCAGACCTAGCCCCTGCAGAGGACTGAGTGATACATGCCTGGAGCCTGGAGAACCCTCTACAAAAGAGAGGCTCACTTCAGTTACACAGGGTTGTTCATTCTGGACTTGAGAAAAACAAACCCACTTTCCCCTTCCTCATCTCCCACTATTGGCAATATCCCTCTCCCCCAGGACTGTTTACACACATAGAGAGAACCAGATGTCTCAACTGGCAGAGCAGAGTTGTTTGGGACTACTGAACATTTTAGCCAAATTCTCCAACTCTAACCCAGCTTTGGTATGGTTCATATTAAGACCTTGAAAATCTCCTCTGGAGCCAGCCTCTTTGGAACAGAAGGGCAAGGTTGCTCCCTTGATGGCACAGAAGATTCTTAGGGGTCTGGGCATCCCATATGGCGACCACAGTGCCTAGTCCACCTGCCCGCTGGAAGGAGCCAGGCAGAGGAGGGTAAATGGTCTGGATGGTGCTGAGAGAAATACAATGCCAGCCACATATGTGATTTAAAATTTTTAGAAGACATTTAAAATTTTAAAAAGAAATAAGTGAAATTAATTTTAATGACATATTATATTTAACCCAATGTGAAATAATTTATTTCAAAATGTAATGAGTGTAACAATTATTAATGAGATATTTTACTTTTTTCTATGTGAAATCTGGTGTGGATTTTATACTTACAGGACATCTCAGTTCAGACTAGTCACATTTCGAGTGCTCAGCAGTGCTCAGCAGCCATGTGTGGCTTGTGGCTACCTTATTGGACCATGCAGTCCTAGAGTCCATCTCTGGGAGTTCACAACACAACTGAGCACCATCACTGCCATCCTCCAAAGTCCAAATCAGAGTGTCAGGTCCCAGTGCTGCTTTTGAAACATAACTGGGCCAAAAGTACCATAAATGTGAGCTCCTGGACCCGAAAGATACAGTGGATAGAGTTTGTTGAAGCCTTCACAAGGCATTCCCATCCCAGAAGTGACTGCCTGGAGAGAGGAGGAGGCTGAATCAAGGTTCCTACATAAACAAGCACATCTGTTCCATTGAGTCTCTAGGTTGGCTTTTCCAGGTAAAGGAATGTCCATTTGGAGGGAACCTCCACGTTTTTAGTGTTCTTGTTGAATTACCGATAAAGTCCAAAACCAGGAAAACTCTTGTGATGAATTGATCTGGTTTTTTGCCAGTGAGAAAAAGGGAAAACATAAGTTTCCTTCTTTGCCTTGGCTGCCAGGAAACTCAGAGTCAAGTCCATTCTCAGTTAAAATGTATTGCTTCAGCCATACCTCCATTATTATCTAGTTGTTGTCCTTTCACTCTTATTTTAATACTTTGGGGGCTGTACAAAGTTTTTGTCTCCTGAAATTTTAAGAAACTTGGAAGCCCTTTGGAAACGGGCAGAGTATGTATGTGTAGGGAAGGTCCCAGACTTTACCACTAGATGGCAGCATTGTGCAATAGACTATCTTGGCTTCAGCCCCAGCAGAGCCTGTTCTGCTATTTAACAGCTGTGTGACTTTGGGCAAGTGAACACCCCTCCTCTCAGTGTTATCACGTGGGAAAGGAAGGGCTGATGTGAGATGAAATTCCCCTTGAGAAGTGGTAACAGCCTTGTCATTACCTGCACGCACTCTGAACTCGGGGGCCTGGTTTCAAATTCTGTTGTGCCATTTATTAGCTGTGAGCTCTCAGGCAGGTTATTTAATTTCTCTGAGCCTTGGCTTCCTCTCTATCTGTAAAACGGAGATACCAGCGCCTGCTTCACAGGATTGTTGGAGAATTCAAGGGTCATATATAAAGTGCTTAGAATGATAACTGTATACGCAGAACACCAAGGGTTATTAGCTGTTATCACTATAATTAACACGGAAAGCTCCCATCAAAGTGCTTGGCATAGTGCTCATTTAGACACCGCGGTCTGTACCACTGGGCCTGTGAATCTCTAAGATATTGGAAATGGGGCTTCCATTTGGCTCACGGGCTCTTCTGAGACTCCTGGCCCTGCTGCTCTGAGGGTGAGGGACTCGGTGTGGAGGGAAGTGGTGGGTGAACGGGGAAGAAAGAAGCATCAGAGCAGCTCAGGCCGCAGGAAGGCTTGCAGGAAGTGGGCTGGACAGGTGAACAGTCTTTATGAATGTAGCTGTGCGGACTATGTATTTGGATTTCATCACAGTTTTTGACAAACAAGTAAAGAATTTACACTATTGTGAATTTAGTTTTGGCTCCTGAACTGTGTTTTGTATTGTCCATTGCACCAGCATCAACACTAAACAAGATGGTCCTTCATTTATAATGGTTGCATTTATAAAGCATTTAACTCTGTTCTTAGTAAACAGAAAGCCCTCAGCAAACATTGACTTTTATTATGCGACCACGCTTCCTCATTTCGCACTAACCCGGGGCCCTGATAATGGTATTTCTCCAGCACTGTCTCCACCTGCAGGACTGTAGAAACCCCCAAACTCCACATCTCCTTTGAGACTCACTGCGTCTTCTGCAGTTTTCAATAACAAAGATGATTTTGTTGAATTTAATTTTTTGGTTCATGTTGTAGCAAAAGAAGTTCAGATTTGGAAAATAAAACTCAAATTATAGAACTGAATATTCTTTCTTTAAAATATACCCCCATCAACATTGTAATTCACCCCAGTCAAGGCAGCTTAAGCCTCCCCGAGGCTCCTTGGTCCCCCTGAAAAGTGATCTCCTCCCCACTCCACTCCTCATCTCATCTCTTCCCGTGCTAAAAAAATACACATCAGACATGATGCTCTATGCTCAGTTTTGGTAGCATGTATCTGAAACCACAGGCCCTACAGCCTAGCATACTCAGCTTCCCAAATGACTCGATGCTTTATTCCTAAGATTCCTGCTACTTCTCTCAGCGATAAGGGAAAACTTAAGATGAATTTTATTAAAAGAATTTAAGGTCACCATTTGGGGCCCAGGTAGTCAGCGCCGGCTGCAATGTGTGTCTGGAGGAATGAGATAGCAATAAGACACTTAAAATCTTTAGCAGGGCTCTCAGAACTAGGGGGTCCTAAACTAGGGGGACCAGAGGCCCCACACCTTTATGTGCTTCCTGGCCACACGGGCCTGTGTGACAGGCCTCTGACAAAGTGAGTGTGGGCTTTGTTCTCCCCCCCCCAAAGTTGGAAGGCTGTGTTGACTCATTGCTGCTGTCCCCTTGGGCCACTGAAGGCCACAGCAGGAGCTGGTGGCCACAGGGAATCTCTCAAGTGTGTCCCAGCATCAGCAGCATCAGCCTCAAGTGGGCCATGCAATCAGACAAGTAAAAGGAAAAACAAAAGGCATCCACATTGGAAAGGAAGATGTAAAAATGTAAAACTGTCTTTATTTGCGGATGACATGACCCTATATGTAGAAAATTCTATGGGATCCACAAAAGCACTATTAGAACTAATATGTAAGTACAGTAAGTTGCAGGATGCCAGATCAATATACAAAAATCAGTTGTATTTCTAT
This sequence comes from Tapirus indicus, assembly GCA_031878705.1. Classification (NCBI taxonomy): domain Eukaryota; kingdom Metazoa; phylum Chordata; class Mammalia; order Perissodactyla; family Tapiridae; genus Tapirus; species Tapirus indicus. The sequence continues at coordinate 84,110,339 of CM062921.1, forward strand.
ATATGAGCAATGAACAATCCAAAAAAGAAATTAAGAATATAATTCATTTCACAATAGCGTCAAAAAGAATGAAATACTTAGGAATAAATTTAACAAAAGAAATATAAGACTTACACACTGGAAATTATAAAACATTGCTGAGGGAAATTAAAGAAGATCTAAATAATTGAAGAGATATCTCAGGTTCACGGATTAGAAGACTCAGTGTTAAGATGACTATTACCAAATTGAATAGGTTTCACGCAATCCCTATCAAAATTCCAGCATTTTGTTTTGCAGAACTTGACAAAATGATCCTAAAATGTATAAGAATTTTAAATACAACGAATAGCCAAAATAATTCTTAAAAAAGAATAACAAAGTTGGAGGACTTTAACCTCCTAATTCAAAAACTTACAATAAAGCTACAGTGATAAGACAGTGTGGTTCTGGCATAAGGACGGACATATGGATCCATAGAACAGAATTGACTGTCCAGAAAAAATTTTTATATTTACAGTCAATTTACTTTAAACAAAGGTGCCAAGACAACTGGGTAAAGGATGGCCTTTTTAACAAATGGTGCTGGGACAATCAGACATCTACGTGCAAAAAGATTAACTTAACCCTCAACTCCCACTCTACACAAAAATTAATTCCAAAGGGATCACAGACTTAAATGTAAGCTAAAACAAGAAAACTTTTAGAAGATGACATAGGGGAAGACCTTGAAGACCTTGGGTCTTCAAGACCTTGGGTTAAGCAAAGATTTCTTAGATATGACACCAAAAGCACAACACATTAAAAAAATTGATAAAGTTGACCTCATCAAAACTGAAAACTTTTGCACTTTAATAGACTTTAATAAAATGAAGACAAACAACAGATGGGGAGGAAATATCTGCAAAACACATATCTGGTAAATGATTTCTATCTGCAATATACAAAGAATCCTTATAGGTCAATAACAAGAAGACAAGCAAGCCCACCACAAAAATGGACAAAAGATTTGAATAGACGTTTCTCCAAAGAAGATCCCTGAATGGTAAATGAGCCCATGGAAAAATACTCAGCATGTTAGTCATTAAGAAACTACAAAACAAAACCACAGTGAAATACCATTTCACACCCTGTAGAATGGCTATAATAAAAAAGACAGATAGGGGCCGCCCGGTGGCGCAGCGGTTTAGTCCGCGCTTGGCAGCCCGGGGTTCGTGAGTTTGGATCCCGGGCGCCCGCAGACGCACTGCCTGTCAGCCACGCTGTGGCGGCGTCCCATATAAAGTGGAGGAAGATGGGCACGGATGTTAGCCCAGGGCCAGTCTTCCTCAGCAAAAAGGGGAGGATTGGAGACAGATGTTAGCTCAGGGCTGGTCTTCCCCACAAAAAAAAAAAAAAAAAAGACAGATAAGTGTTAAGACTGATGTGGAGAGCTGGGAACTCATCTATGTTGCTGGTAGGTACATAAAATGGTGCAGCAACTTTGGAAAAACTAATTCAAAAATTGGTAGTTTGGTAGTTTCTTAAAAAGTTACTTAACACAAATTTGTCATATGGCCCAGCAATCCCACTCTAACATATCTATCCAAGAAAAATAAAAACATATGTCCACACAAAGACCTACACATGAATATTGTTAGCAGCATTACTCATAACACCCAAAAATTGTAAACAATGTAAATGTCTGTCAACTGCTGAATGGACAGACTGTAGTATGTTCATACAATGGAATATTATTTAGCAATAAAAAGGAATGAACTGATTCATGCTATGACTTGGATGAACCTCAAAACATTATGCTAAGTGGAAGAAACTATATGCAAGAGACTACATCTTGTATGATTTCATTTATATAAAAAGTCCAGAAAACGCAATTTATAATGACAGAAAGTAGATTAGTGACGCCTAGAACAGTTGGTGGGGCAGGGATTAACATTAAAAGAGCATGTGGGATCTTGTTCTAAAACTGATTTATGCTGAGGGTTGCACAACCTGGTACATTTAACTAAAAAAAAAATCATTGAGGAGTGACATCAGCATCATGGTGGAGTGACATTCCCTCTTTGAATCTCTGCCCCCTAAGACACAACAAAAACATCATTCGCATACCAACAGAGGTCAATCAAACACTACAGAGGACTTCTAAGAAACCTTTGCTGAGGTACATCTGATGGTGGAGGCATGGGAAGCCCCAAAGGACATGAGGAGAGGTAAGGAGTTTTACTCCCCCTCCCCAATCTATCAGCAAAGACAGACAGCGTGGCTCACACACAGAGAGGGGGGAGGAGCAGCCCTCTGAGGGGGAAAATTATCACCCTCCAGGTGTTCTCACAGACTGAAGAGATCCCCACCAGGAATTAATGATGGACTGTTTCAGGGGTGTGGCAAATGCCCCAAGAGAGCCAGAAAGGAAATCCCCAGGTCGAGCAGGAGAAAGAGAGAACCCCTCCCCCTCATGCCCCACGCTTCAGCACAATCTCTCTGGGGACTGCAGTGGGCTTAGAGCACACCGCTTGTGACCTCCACCCAGTGGCAGCAGGTGGAAACTGCAGGACCATCTTGAAGATGAAGAAAGGCAAAGGTAAATCCATGGGATCTATGCAACGGTATTTTATGTCTACAGACCAAGAGGAAAATGAGAAACACCCAGAAACCAACCCTGCAGGCACAGAAATCTATAACCTGAATGACAGAGAATTCAAAATAGCTATCATAAACAAACTCAACAAAATACAAGAGAAAACAGAGAAACAAATCAATGAATTCAGGGATTTCTTCACAAAAGAGATTGAAACCATAAAGAAAAACCATCAGAATTATTGGAGATGAAAAACACAATGGACAAGATAATGGAAAAACTGGAATCTTTAAAGAGCAGAACTGACAATATGGAGGAAAGAATTAGCATTATCAAGGCTAGCCACGCAGAAATGCTCCAGATAGAGGAGGAGAGAAAGCTAAGACTAAAAAGAAATGAAAAAATTCTTCGAGAAATATCAGACTCAATGAGGAAAAGCAACATAAGGATAATAGGTATTCCAGAAGGAGAAGAAAGAGAAAAAGGAGCAGAGAGTTTGTTCAAAGAAATAGTAGCTGAGAACTTCCCAAACCTAGGGAATCAGACGGAAATAACAGTGAGTGAAATCAATAGATCACCTAAATATATAAACAGGAATAGACAAACGTCACGCCACATAATAGCTAAGTTAACAAGACCCAGTGACAAGGAAACAATATTAAGGGCAGCTAAACAAGAAAACTAACATACAAAGGAAACCCCATCAGGCTCTCAGCTGATTTCTCAACAGAAACTCTACAGGCTAGGAGAGACTGGAATGATATATTCAAAATCATGAAAGACAAAAACCTTCAGCCAAGAATCCCTTATCCAGCAAAAATATCCTTCAAATATGAAGGAGAAATAATAACTCTCCCTGATAAACAAAAGGTAAGAGAGTTCATCACCACAAGACCCCCACTACAAGAAATGCTAAAGAAGGCCCTTAGGCCTGAAAAAAAAAAAACAAAAGAGAAAGGATACAAAGATTTCAGCAAGGAGAAAAGCAAGGAGACTAAACCAGAAAAAACTACAGTTGGAAAACATCAAAAATTAATTCAAGCTCATCACTGTAAACACACACTTACAACACAAGATGGAATAAGTAGCGACAACAACAAATAAGGAGGGGAAGAGGAAAGGGATCAAATCAACTCAGTCTAAGGAAACAGGAGGTCACTGAAAATATACTATCTCATCCAGGAGATCATTTATATAAACCTCACAGTAACCACTAAACAAATAACCAGAAGAGAACCACATATGACAAATAAAGAGAAAACTAAGAGAATCATCATGCAGAAATACCAAACTAAATTGGCAGTCCGAAACACACAGGACAAGAAATGAAGGAAATGCAAAAGAACCAGAAAATGAACAATAAAATAGCAACATTAAACCCTCATATATCAATAATCACTCTAAACGTAAACAGATTGAATTCTCCAATCAAAAGACACAGAGTGGCAGATTGGATTAAAAACCAAGATCCAACAAATTTCTGCCTCCAGGAAACACATCTCAGCTCTAAAGACAAACACAGACTCAAAATAAAAGGATGGGTGGGGCCTGCCCGGTGGTGCAGTGGTTTAGTCCACGCTTTGGCAGCCCAGGGTTCGCGGGTTCGGATCCCGGGTGCCTGCCGACGCCTTGCTGGTCACCCAAGCTGTGGGGGCGTCCCACATAAAGTAGAGGAAGATGGGCATGGATGTTAGCCCAGGGTCAGTGTTCCTCAGCAGAAAAAAGAAAAAAAAAGAGGAGGATTGGCAATGGATGCTAGCTCAGGGCTGGTCTTCCTCACAGAAAGAAATAAATAAATAAGAGGATGAAAAATGATACTCCAAGCTAATGGCAAAGAAAAGAAAGCAGGAGTTGCCATACTTATCTCAGACAAAGTACACTTCAAGATAAAAAAGGTAATGAGAGACAAAGAAGGGCAATATATAATGATAAAAGGGACACTTCACCAAGAAGACATAACAATTATAAATATCTATGCACCCAACACAGGAGCACCAAAGTACATAAAACAATTGCTAAAAAACCTAAAAGGACATATTAACAATAACACCATAATAGTGGGGGATCTTAACACCCCCTTACATCAATGGATAGATCATCCAGACAAAAAGTCAATAAGGAAATAATGGACTTAAACAAAAAACTAGACATGTTGGACTTAATAGATATATACAGAGCACTCCACCCAAAAAAAGCAGAGTACATATTCTTCTCAAGTGTGCATGGAATATTCTCAAGGATAGACCATATATTAGGAAACAAGGCAAATCTCTATAAATTTAAGAAGATTGAAATCATTATAAGCATCTTTTCTGATCATAATGCTGTGAAACTAGAAGTCAACTGCAAGGAAAAAACTGGGAAAGGGACAAAGATGTGGAGACTAAACAACATGCTACTGAACAACCAATGGATCGCTGATGAAATTAAAGGAGAAATCAAAAGCTATCTGGAGACAAATGAAAAGGAAAATACACCATACTAACTCATATGGGATGCAGCAAAAGCGGTCCTGAGAGGGAAATTCATAGCAATACAAGCACACCTGAACAAACAAGAAAAATCCCAAGTAAATAACCTTAAACTGCACCTAACAGAATTAGAAAAAGAAGAACAGACAAAGCCCTGAATCAGCAGAAGGAGGGAAATAATAAAAATCAGAGCAGAAATAAGTGAAATTGAAACAAAACAAAACAAAAAACAGTAGAAAGGATCAATGAATCAAAGAGCTGGTTCTTTGAGAAGACAAATAAAATTGACAAACCCTTAGCCAGACTCACTACAAAAAAAAGGGAGAAGACACAAATAAATAAAATTAGAAATGAAAGAGGAGAAATTACAACAGATACCACAGAAATACAAGGAATTATTAGGGAATATTCTGAAAAACTTTATGCCAACAAATTGGATAACCTAGAGGAAACGGACAATTTCTTGGACACACACAACCTCACAAAACTGAATCAAGAAGAAATAAAGAATCTGAATAGACAAATCACAAGTAAAGAGATTTAAACAGTAATCAAAAACCTCCCAAAAAATAAAAGCCCAGGACCAGATGGCTTCCCTGGAAAATTTTACCAAACATTCAAAGAAGATTTAGCACCTATCCTTCTCAAATTATTCCAAAAAATGGAGGAAGATGGAATGCTTCCTAACACATTCTATGAGGCCAACATCATCCTGATACCAAAGCCAGACAAGGACAATACAAAGAAGGAAAACTACAGGCCAATATTGCTGATGAACATAGACGCAAAAATCCTCAATAATATATTGGAAAACCAAATACAGCAATACATCAAAAAGATCATACACCACGATCAAGTGGGATTTATAACAGGGACACAGGGATGGTTCAACATCTGCAAATCAATCAACGTGATACACCACATTAACAAAATAAAGAATAAAAACCACATGATCATCTCAATCGATGCAGAGAAGGCATTCTACAAGATCCAACATCCATTTATGATACAAACTCTCAGCAAAATGAGTATAGAAGGAACGTACCTCAACATAATAAGGGCCATATATGACAAACCTACAGCAAACATCCTACTCAACGGGGAAAAACTGAAAGCCATTCCTTTGAGGACAGGAACAAGACAGGGTGCCCACTCTCGCTGCTCTTATTCAACATAGTATTGGAAGTTTTGGCCAGAGCAATGAGTCAAGAAAAAGGAATAAAAGGACTCCAGATAGGCAGTGAAGAAGCAAAACTCTCACTATTTGCAGACGACATGATCTTATACATAGAAAACCCAAAAAATCCACTGGAAAACTACTAGAAATAATCAACAACTATAGCAAAGTGTCAGGGTATAAAATCAACTTACCAAAATCAGTTGCATTTCTATACACTAATGATGGACCAACAGAAAGAGAACTCAAAAAGACAATCCCATTTATAATTGCAACAAAAAGAATAAAATATCTGGGAATAAATTTAACCAAGGAGGTGAAAGACCTATACAATGAAAACTATAAGACACTTGAAAGAAATCGAGGAAGACATAAAGAAATGGAAAAATATTCCATGCACATGGATTGGAAGAATAAACATAGTCAAAATGTCCATATCACCTAAAGCAATCTACAAATTCAATGCAATCCCAATCAAAATCCCAATGTCATTCTTGACGGTAATAGAACAAAAACTACTGAAATTCGTATGGGGCAATAAAAGACCCCGAATACCTAAAGCAATCCTGAAAAAAAAGAACAAAGCTGGAGGCATCACAATCCCTGATTTCAAAATATACTATAAAGCTATAGTAATCAAAACAGCATGGTACTGATACAAAAATAGACACACAGATCAATGGAACAGAATTGAAAGCCCAGAAATAAAACCACACACCTATGGACAGCTAATCTTCAACAAAGGAGCAAACAACATACAATGGAGAAAGGGAAGTCTCTTCAATAAATGGTGCTGGGAAAATCGGACAGCCATGTGCAAAAGAATGCAAGTAGACCATCTCCTGTCGCCATATACAAAAATCAATTCAAAATGGTTTAAGGACCTGAAAGTGAGACCTGAAACTATAAAACTCCCGGAAGAAAATATAGGCAGTACACTAATTGACATTGGTCATAAAGGGATTCTGTCAGATTCCATGTCTACTCGGACAAGGGAAACAAAAGAAAAAAGAAACAAGTGGGACTTCATCAGACTACAGAACTTCTACAAGGCAAATGAAACCAGGATCAAAATGAATAGACAACCCACCAGCTGGGAGAAAATATTTGCAAATCGTTTATCCGACAAGGGATTAATCTCCAAAATACACAAAGAACTCACACAACTGAGCAACAAAAAACCAGACAACCCAGTGAACAAATGGGCAGAGGATATGAAGAAGACATTTTTCCAAAGAAGATATACAGATGGCCAATAGGCACATGAAAAGATTTTCAACATCACTAATTGTCAGGAAAATGCAAATCGAAACTTCGCTAAGATATCACCTTACACCCGTTAGAATGGCTATAATCACCAAGACAAAAAACAACAAATGTTGGAGAGGATGTGGAGAAACGGGGACCCTCATTCACTGCTGGTGGGAATACAAACCGGTGCAGCCCCTATGGAAAACAGTATGGAGATTCCTCAAAAAATTAAAAATAGAAATACCTTATGATCCAGCAATCCCATTCTTGGGCATCTCCCCAAAGGACATGAAATCAACCATCCAAAGAGGCGTATGCACCCCTATGTTCATGGCAGTGTTATTCACTATAGCCAAGAAGTGGAAGCAACCCAAGTGTCCCTCCACTGATGATTGGATGAAGAAGATGTGGTATGTATATACAATGGAATACTACTCAGCCATAAGAAAAGACAGAATTGTCCCATTTGTAACAACATGGATGGACTTAGAGGGTATTATGTTAAGTGAAATAAGCCAGAGAGAGAAGGACAGACACCACATGAATTCACTCATATATGGAATATAAACGAACACATGGACAGAGAGAAGTGGTTGATGGTTACCAAGAGGAAGGGGGGTCTGGGGTGGGCACAAGGGGTGAAGGGATGCATCCACATGGTAACGGACAAGAAATACAGCTAAAACCCCACAATGTTATAAACTATTAAGACATCAATAAAAATGAAAAAAAAAATATTATGCTAAGTGAAAAAAAATCATTGAATTGCTTGGAATGGGTGAAATATATGATGTGTAAAATACGCGTCGATAAAGTAATTTAAAAAAAAAAAGTAAAACGAGGCCACACAGCTTTGGAAAGCCAATCTACTTTATCTCCCTACCAGTGAGAGTCAAGTCTGGGGGAGGGGACAGGCAAGAGAATGACACCTTGTTTAAAGATGTCTTATCAACACGTAATATAAAGAACTGAGGGACGCAGGGCAGAATCCTTTTGCTTGTCGGGAAAACTCAGAAGCTGGAGTGAGAAAGTATAGGCAATGTGGATTAAAGGGGCTAACAAGAGCGTTGTGTCTTCTCGCCCACTCCAGGCAGAGGAGAAGGAGCAGTTCCTCGCTCCCACCTTCCCCAGGTACAAATCCCATGGCACAGAGCCCCGGTGCCCTGACCTGCACAGCCCATCTCACTCTGCGCACAAGTGTGTCCTCCTCTCAGGCTCCACACAGGGTCAGATGTTGAATGCACAGGGTACTCTCAACTGGTCACATTTGATTTGTAAATGTTGAGTGGCAGAACAGAATGGTTAGGTACGGGGAGCTTATTCAGAAAAAAGAAAAAATGACCACTTTCCCAAGAGAAGAAAAATAATCATTAGTCAAATCACTTCATTTGCAGTTAGAAGCTCTTAGAAAAGTGACCATGAGGTTTGGCCACCAGCTACAGTAAATTAAATATTGGTAACAAGAGAAAAATAGTCGCCGTGGGAAGAATTTTATTTCTCCATGCAAGACGAGTGAACACAGGCTTGGATTTTGGGTTCCTTTTCCTCTATTTCTGTACAATGTGCAGTTGTGTGTGCTACTCCTCAGGGGAGAAGCTCTCATGGGCCCTGTGAGATGACAGCTGGGCACCTGGGCTCAGGCAGACTTTTCCTACTCACTCCAAACTGGGGTGAAAGCTTAGCGTTAAGGAAACCATAAATAAATGGTATAATTAAAGGCTGGGGTCTCCCTCCTTGGCTCAAAACAAGCAGAATTGGGTGGACTATTCTTCAGCTCATCCAAGAATCAGAGGCAGCAGGGCTGTCACTGACCAAACCAGAGAAGTCGTCAAGTCTGGGACTAAAGGGTGGCGGGGCAGAGCCCTGAGACTTGCCTGTTCTGGTTTCTAGTATCACTGAACCACACTTTTAAAATCTATCCAACTGCATAATGCATTCCTTCATGCCAGGCATGAAGGTGCAGTTAACACATGGAGAGTTGACATCCCACAGCAAACAGCCCTAATAATGCAGTGGGATCCAGGTAAGGATCGGTCAATCCATACAGATTTTCCCTCTTGGCACTCCCACGTGGGAGGGTGCAGAAGGATCTGATGACTGATAAGAAAATACTACATGGAGAAGTGTTGGTGTGAGGTGAGATGACTATATCCAGGCCTAACTAGTACAGGCTAAGAGTGTAAACCATGCAAGTTTGGGAGAAATGTATTTTGTCACTGACAGTGGATCCATCTCTAATGCACATGATAACATGTTCCCAAACCCAATTACCTGCAAAAAGGAGTAAAACATAATGACGCACCAGTACTAGTTTTGGTGTCAGGTAGATCTGCCATTAGCTGTATCTTTGCATAAGTGACTTAAAATTTGCTGACACACCATATTCCTATAACAGGATGCTGTGAACAAAGGCTGCTCACTGACTCAGCAGCTGTCCACCTGTCACCAGAGACTAATGGGCCTGAGGACCCTGCAGGCAGATGAAGGAGGCCTAGGATACATGTATTCCTGCTCCAGAGAAGAGTGGAGCACAGGAGACAGGGTAACCACGGGACAGGGAAAGGTGCAGGTAGATTTCAGCAGGGAGGCAAGGAGAGATTGGCTCTAATGGACACTGACCAGTATACCGACCGGACACCAAGGGTCACCAGGGCGAACGGGCCCACAGAGGCTGGGAAAGGAGGCCTCTGAAGCTCTTGCCATTTTCTTCTTCTGGCTCTGCCTCTCTCTATGTAAGGATCATCATGACCTGTCTCATCTCTTCTTCGAGGGCTTCTCCCTCTAGGGTTTCACTCATTTTGTTAAGTGTCTTCACATGGTAAATAAAGTTAACCATTAAAGAAAATGCAACAATTTTGTGTGCCATGGATTTGAATATTTCCAGTTCATTTCAAATAGCTCCCTGGACACATATACCCTCGCTCCAGACAAGTCTGGTAGGGCACAGGAGATACGAGTAATATTTTCCTGAGGCCAATTTGACTATGTCGTGACATACTAGTGACATTTCACATCCTGTTAGATCATGTTCTCAGAAAAAGAAATATCCTCCATTTCAAATGTTTTAACTTGCCGTCGTGAGTTAAGAGAAATTTTAAATAACTGAAATGCCCCACTCCATCCCTCACCACTTTCCCACCTTCGGCTCAACTGTCCCCAAGGACAAGGTGACCCAACTCTTCTTTCCCATAAGACTTATTTTCTAGGCTCAAAACAGCGTCTATGTGTTGGGGGCCGGCCCGGTGGTGAAGCGGTTAAGTTTGCCCGCTCTGCTTCGGCGGCCCGAGGTTCGCAAGTTCGGATCCTGGGCGCGGACCAACGCACTGCTTGTCAAGCCACGCTGTGGTGGTGTCCCATATAAAGTGGAGGAAGATGAGCACGGATGTTAGCTCAGGGCCAGTCTTCCTCAGCAAAAAGAGGAGGATTGGCAACGGATGTTAGCTCAGGGCTAATCTTCCTCACACACACACACAAAAATAGCGTGTGTGTTGTGGGGGGGAGGGTAAAGAGGATCTATTACTGAAGGCCTCTGTGCCCTGTGCTTTACAAATGTTGCCTAGGCGACAGAAATGCGTCATTTAAAGCGAAAACAACTTTAAGAGCACTCTCATAATTAAAAGAAAATGTATAAGATGAAGACAAAAATAAAACCACTCATAATCCACTCATAATTCTACCATCATTCTTAACATGTTGTTCTTTTATATAAGTATGTATAAGCACATCCATACTGGGGCTGCACTGCATTCACAGCTTTGTTATTTTGCTTTTGTCCCCAGTTATAACGAGACTATTTAGAGTAAATGTTATCATGTGAATATTCTGGTAAATATTCTTCAATAGCATTAACTGACTATAGAATTATTTTGTCACACGGATGAAATATTTTAATCATTCTCCTACTGTTGGACATTTATTTCTGATTTTCCATTCTTTTAAATAGCTCTTTGCATATAAAGATATATAAATGCTCTGTCATTCTACCTTGCCTCTCTCTACTAGCTAAGGTCAATTTTTCACATTTTATTATCGTTTTGTACGTCTGTGGTTGGTCCCTTCTGCAACTTAAGTAATGCTTCTTGCAATACACACAAATGACTATAAGTCTATGGTCTCCTCTGCTTTTCCCTTAAATTTCTGGGGAGCTCTGAAAGGCAGATCATTGTGCTCTCCCCTTCCCTCGGCCTAAGCACCCTTTAGAAAGAGAGCAGTCAGACGGAGGGCCAGAGTTCTCAGGGGCCTGAGATGAGCTGCCCAGGTCAGGCCCAGATCCATTCCTGAACACCTCCTCTAAACTCCGTCTAGCCCTGGATTTGTGAACCCGACCCAGGTATCGAGGAGTTGGGAGTGCACATTTGCATCTCAGCATGAGTCTGGAACACAACTTAATAAACAACATGCATTAGGAATTCATCACAGGCCCTATTACTTTTGCTTTTCATTGCAATTTATATTTGGACTTGCACTACCTTTAATTTATAAACATAAGCCCAAAGCCTCAACTAAAATTGGTCATGAAAATTCCTAAACCTCAGGAGTATTTTGAACTGATCATGTGCTTAAAAATTCTTCAGGTTGGTTGAATATACATACCATTGCTTAGTAAAGATTATGTGATAATGGTCTAGTCTTTATGTTTAGTTGTAACTTCTTTCACTCGGGCACAAAGGCACATCTGCCGAGGAAGAGGGGTTGTGGAGGTTAAGTTCACACGTGATTGCAAACATCTCTTAACTGCACACTTAGCTCTCTTATAGTTCTGTGTTGTGATCTGTCTGTCCTGCTGGAATATCTTGATCTCTTCCATGGCAGGAACTGTCTCCTTGATCCCCAAGAACAGGATGAAACCCAGGGCTTGGCACAGAGCAGGCATTTCAACGTTTATTGTGAGGAATGAAAGAAAAGCAGTTACCTTTCACTTTAGCAGATTAACATTTGAGACATACTTTTGCAGAAAACTGTAATCACCTAAAATATTACCAAAGAACCATTATTCATACTCAAAATGGATGTGTGAATGAATGAATTTATGTGTGGATTAAATGACAGGTCATGTTTCAGAATTTGGAAAACAGCAACGCCACTTTTACGGTTGAGAAATCAGGGAAATGTCTGTGAGGAACTGTTTCTTCTATGTTTTCATGAGATGGATGCTAATTTGAGGGTTATTTGGGGGAAATTCATGAAAGGGGCAAAGGCTCTTCTAGATGACCTAAACTTCTCCTCAGAATCCACATGGCAAAAAATGGCAGGTAACCAAACTATCAACTAGACCATCCTAGATATTCTGTCTACATGAGAGACTGGGATGGAAGGAAATGAAGCCTGGACATACACTGAGTGTGAAGGCAGACTTCAGAACAGGAGACTTTATGGGCCAAGATTCTAAGAGGGAAGGTGGCTCAAGACAGTTGAGAAGTCTCAACATTAAATCCTGACTAATCACCTAAGGAAGACAGTGCAGAGTATTTAAGAATATCTGACACGGCTAAAGAAGGAGTTCTTGAATAAAATCAGATTATCGAAGGCCAAGTTTTCAAAGGGAAACGAAGGTATGTAACCAAGAATTAACATAATATAGAAGCAAAAATGAGAATGGTGCAAGGAAACTAAAACCCAGAATGAAATGCAACTTGAGGGAAAACGCCATCAAAAAGGAGTTTTACTGTTAGGTTCATAATGAGATGATGAACAGGGAATGCAAGGACATTCTTGAACTGGATGGCATGTTAAAAACCACCCAGGGGTTCTCAGCCCCACGGGCAGGGACCACATGGTCTTCATCACTGTAGACCCAGCAGCTCGCTCAGTGACTGACACAGGTAAGACATCCCACTAAAATTACTTAAACCCAACTAACAGAAGGAGAAGTCAAAATTAACTTCTACTTGTCTTTTCTGTGGGAAAAAAAAGATTTTCAAAATGGAAAATGTGGAATGAACAACATAATAAGAAACAATTGAAATCACTACACTTGATGAGACTAAAAAGGTAAAATTTTGACTTAGTCTACTCTACGAAAATACTTGCTAATAACTCAGAGGACTTTAAAATTGATACAGGTATCATAACAGGTTACTTAGTAAATGCCATTCTCAAATTTATTACTAATGAAATTTCCTTCACTCTTTTTCCAGCATTTATGTAACCATTTTGGATTAATAACATATCACTGCATCAATTTTTTATATCTATTATATGATTATCACATACAGTTAAATTAGAAAATAAATTATAAATTCCCTATTCCTTTTGTTCCTAAATACTATGTAAAATTTCATTATTCTTCTTGCTTCAAACTATTTTGTACATGTAATATTTAAAAATAACACAAAAAAATTATGTTTTCCCCTTTTATGTAGCATTCTAACTTAAGGTGCTAATATTTTTAAGTAAAAATTATCCATTATCTCAATATTTTTCTAAGCAGATATTTGATTAAAATGGAAACTGAAGTAGTAGATCACTAACAGTCTGTGAAAACACAACAAACTTGTTCAACTTCTACTCAGTCAGGACTTGGAGTGTGACGTGTGTGTAGAGGAGAGCGTGTGAAATGATAAACAGTTTGAAAAAAAATCAACCAGATGAACAGTATTTTAGATCTTTGTGGAAAAAAGATATCTGAGAAAAAGTACACTATGAAGTCAGTGTTGACAAGGACAAGAACAATTTTATAATTATGAACTTTATTTTTATTTACTATGCCAACATTTTCCGGAAAGAGACTTTACATCCAGTTTTTATAATTCATTTTACAAGCAAATTGTAATATACAGTATTTACTCTGAACTGGTTTTTCAAGTCAATGGGAAAAAACACTGCAGATATTAAAGATTGTGATGTTTTGTTTTAGTTAGTAACGCCTTAGAGACTTTCATTCTTAGGGGTCAGTATTATTTTGTTATGGCAATGCTTTACCAAGGAGAAAGTAGGCAGCTTTTCCCCAGCAAGGTTAAAACATATGATGTATCTTATAACTAATAGCATAGCTGTAGATTGGCGCCCACCACCATAATTATTTGTCCAAACGTATTGTTTCAAATTGCTGCAGCAGAAAAACTGAAGGGAGGTGTGGAAAAAAAAAAATGTAATTCAAGCATCAGAATTAAGAAAAAGAGCAAGGTGATCATCCCCAAGGAAAAACATCAGGTATCTGTATTACAGCTATAATTAATTTTCAGTGTGCATAAGCATGCAAACATAACCACCCCAACTAATTCATAAACATGAAAACTACTGTGTGAGACGGAGAGTAAACTGAACCTGTGCTGCAGTCTTACTGATCCTCATTGCAGGCCTACTTGGTGATTCCAAATTACATCCTCAGTGCCCTAGAGACCAGGAAACCGCCACAACTCTGCTCAGGAATGGAGTGCACCTGTGTCTGTAACACCATCTATACTACAGGAAGACTGAGAAGTGACAGCTATAGGGGATCATGTTCTCTTTGATGCACTGAGTAAAATACTTAAGGGGACAATGAAACATTCAAAGAACTTAGTGCTTTCATAGGAAAAGTGACATGCTAAGAATATAATTCTGTGAAAGGCTGTACTTCAAACAGCAACAATTATAGAGAAATTCATTTCAACAAAGAAAGCCACACCCAATAGGAGGCATTTCGATATTTCAGGCACAACTCCAAGCAGTTAAGCTCATTTAAAGTGCAAATCTGATATTTTCTTTCATATTCAGATTTTTACTTGTTAAAATACTTAATAAGTTCCTTAATATCTATATAAATACAATGAACAGTAGTCCATATGCCTGAAAATATTGCACAAATTAAAATGAGACTCCAAAAGAAAAATGCTAAAGGGTCTCAGTTATTAGAAACATTCTAAATGATTTAACTATATAATCCTTTGTTTTAATACCTTAAAATCATCTGCACCTGTACTGATTCCTTAGGCCAAGCTTTCTTTAAAGAATTTGATATGCATCCCATTAACAGCCAAGTGTACAATTCTACATACTCTTATTAATTTTCTTTCACAAATGTGAAACTTAACCAACCCCCATAAAACTTCTTCCTTAGGACGTAGAATTCATACATTGCAACTATCTTCACCAAAATCACGAGAACTAAGAAAAAAAGTGATCCGAGTTCCTGTGGAGGAGAATTGGGCACAGAGTTGACTTACAGAAGCACTAAACAGAGATCAAGCTGAATCAGAGAGCGTGTCCTCTGACTATTCAGGCAAGCTACAGCCTCACCTCACTTGTGACTTAACATTTACTAAGGAGCAGACTAGCGCAATAATTATTCTCGCAGTTTTTAAAGAAAACTGCAGGCAAATACTTAGCTGTTTTGTGCAAGCATCCTAGATTGTTTTTCTCTTAAATATATTATGCTTCATAATTATATTGATGAGTCTTCTGCCAAGATTAAGGCTCAACAAAAGTACAGAGACATTGAACTGATTGGTTAATATTTCTGCAAATTCATCAGGGGGGAAAATAGAGCAGGAAAAAGATTAGAATAAACACATTGCAGGAGTCAACATTTTTATATAACGAAGACATTTCCCTCAGACCAGGGGGATAAAAATAAAGTAAAATTTTGAAACTTTTCCCCTAAAGGTAAAGCTCTACTTGTCAATGTTTCACAAGAGTCTACACCAAATTCTAAATAAACCAAAAACCTACTAATTCATCAGTATGTTTTACTTTAGGGAACTACGGTGCAGTAACATCCCATTTACAATACACGAAGTCAGTTTTCTTTCTCCTTCAAAATGAAAAACCACATCTACGCACTTACAGCTGCAGCCGTCACTGCTCTCCGTGAACAAACAAGCTCTGCTGGCGTGTCTGATCACTCTACACTAGTAACACCCAGACTACGTGAAAAGCTTTCTGAAATTCAGTGCTTCTTAGGCAGAAGTGCTAGCGAACCAGAGTATAACATTAGATTTGTGTTGCTCACCTGTAACCAAATCCAAGAATGGTTTGTATCCAGTGAATGGCAAATTCCCTTGAGTGGTTCTCTGGTAGGTAAGGGAAGACAGCATCAAAATGGTAGTAAACACCTCTTTCGAAATTTCCACTAAAGCACTTGCTTTTGTTTCTCTAAAAGGGCTCTGATAATTTCACCAATGTACATTTTTTTAAAGAAATCCCTAGAAATTTGAGTAACTTTTGGACATAATTCCCTTTGATACATTTTTGGTCAGCTGATCACAATCAAAATTGACTTCTTAAAAGGCTATCTGTCTGAAAGAAATTAATTCCAACTAAAACAGCAGCAGGTGAACAACCTAAAGATAACATGATTTGGCAGAGCAGGAGGGCAAATTTAATGAGCCATCTGACTAGCAGCCCACCGTATGATTAGGTTAGTGCACATGGTCCCTAGGAGGCTCCACAGCTACCCTCCTACCACAATAAAATAAATAAGCACATTGCCATTGAAATATCTTTTAATACCTTTTAATAAAACACAATTTCCCCTCTCCAATTCTATTTTTCTTCCTAAATCTACTTTTCAAGAAACTGTCAAACACACGCCAACATAAAAGGGAAACCTGGAAAACTCAAGAAAAACAAACCTGTTATGAATTCCAGCTTTCTCAAGAGAATCTTACTTAAATTTATAATTATTCTCAAAATATTTTAACTTGTTTGGCTATAGAAAATAGTTTCAAACCCCTATGTATGAGATATTTATATCCCATCAAAGTTTTGTGCAAACATTTCAAGTCCATTATTCCAGTCTTCGGAGATTAGCAGAACGTCAAAAATATAAATATTACAATAAGACTTAATTTAAGATATATGCTGTGGAACCTTAAAATAGCTATCATGGACCCATAAGCCTATAGGGTTCAAAACTCAATTACCAGCAAAACTCTAGCACCAACATATGTTACAAATGAATACATCTTAAGTACAGGTTTCAAGATGTATCTCAAGCTTTCCAAAATTCATCCAGTAGCAAAAAACAAACATAAATGGGTGTGTGTGTGTAGAAAATAAGATTTTAAAAGAACATATAATTGGTTTATATATAATATGAAACATTTTTAGCCTGGGGAATTCATCTGGTAAATAAATAAATATTGAGACTAGCTTGCTGATCCTAGCAAGGAAACAGAAAGCTTATATAGATTTCCCATTAACAGCTTGATCTCCTTTATTCATCATAAAGCTTTTGCATAGACCTTTTAGTAGACAAACACTGGCCAGAACTCTGTTTACAGACCACCGTCCTCCATTATCACCAAATCTTCAGTTAAAATAGTAACCCTATTCAAAGGAGAGACAAGTGAAAAAGGGTGAGACTCTGAGAATCACAATTAATACAGACCTTAAAAGGACTAAACGAGCAAAAGCACATTTCCTGCCTGCTAAGTGCAATATCATGAATTTTCTGATGTGCAGAGGAAGAGATCACATGATTAGAGCCTTCTGTAGGCCTCTGAGATGGGTAAGCAAACTTCTGTGTTTACCTGAGACAAATATGCCCAAATGCTATGTACTTCAATGAGGATATAAAATGGAAGAGCCAAACTAGTAGAAGCTTCCACATTTTAATTTTAAGATTTGCAAGCTTTCAATGGAACCTCCATCATGGTAGCAAATAGCAAGTAAAGCTATTACAGAACAGACTGTTTTTTAAAAAAACAAATTGGCAGGTGATGGCTAGGTACTTAATGTATCTTTGGTTTAGGAAGACGAGAATATGGATTAGAAGCCAAACAATCCCCAGAATTCAAATTGCCATTCGGATTCTGCATGATTTCTTTCTTTCTTGTTAGTGGCCTTGGGATGCTTGTCTTGGCCTGCAAGTTTTGAGGCTCAAGTCGGGGGTTGCTTATTTGTTTTTGTTTGAAAGAGCCAGAAGGGGGGCGGAGCTTAGATGTTTTTGGATTTGGATTATTTGCAAGATTTGTTTGACTAGATGTTGGCTGAAGTTTAGCTGAATTACATGGTATGATTATTGATGACTTCTTACAGGTGGTAGTCCTACTTGAAGATGATTCAGAAACTGGAGGAGGTACCAAAGAATTCAAGACGGATGGCTTAAAAAGCTGCAAGGACGTGGGCTGAGATGTGTGGCCCTCTGGTGAAGGCTGAGTTCTTCCAACTCTCTTAGCCTGGTCTACTGTTCTTGACTGGGGAAGTGCCTGAAGAGAAGTGGGTGCAAACTGCATGTCACTAATTTGATTATCTGACAAATGATAAGGCTCTTGAGCATTCGTGGTCATGTTCAAGTCTGCTTCAGAAGGTGTACTCTTTGCCACATCCTTAGTGAATTGTGGGCTTGACGAAAAAGGCCGGTCTTCCAGATCATAGTTGCTGTCTTGTTGCAAGCCTTGTGTAAAGCTTTCATCCAGACATGCATCAGCCTGAGGTATGCCTTGGACTGTGCATTCACTGTGGGCCTCCATACGTTGTGGCTTTATTAGTTTTCCCTGGGTGTGGTCTGTGAGTCTGGGAAGGTTGCTGGAAGGCTGTAGTACTTGAGGCTATTAAAATGAAAAACAACATTAGCAACAATTCATTTTAGAAAGGGCACCCAGAATTAATATAAGTTCCAATTAGGCTGTGTTGGCACTTATGTTTTAATATGAGAAATATGTGGGGTTTTTTAAATTAAAAAATAAATTGTAATATTCAAGTGACTTCATGAGACACATACAAGAGTGATAATGCAAACAAAAAAAAATGATACAGGCAGTAAACACTAAACAAGACCCAAAATCAAACAGGGGAAAAGAAAAATCTTAAAGCACTGATCTATTGTAGAAAAAAAGATTCCTGCCTTAATTGATTCACTAAGTATTTAAAACTTTATATATAAGCGAGCTTAGAGAAGGATGTCTATAGCACTCTGGTTTAACCTCCATAAAGCATTCAGATAGTAATTGTGACCATCAGAATATTACCCATTTAAAAAAATTTTTTTGAAGGAAAGCTGTTTAGCATGTTATCACACTTGACCAGTTGATGTGAAATTCTAATTACTTAAAAATAGGTCAATACATTTAGCTAATGCTAACCTACCTTTAATATTCTTGTTGAAAAGTTTCAAAATACAATGTTTTCACAGCTTATTTGTTCTGTCTCACTGTCATGTAAGGGACCAACTAAGGTTCTGTTATGTGGAAAATAGACTTACCCTGCCCAGGAGTGGGCATCCCCTTAGCAAAATTAAAAGTGATCAGCCTTTTGAATGACGGCTGAGAGTAAAACAAATCTGAAATTGCCTGTAACTTGAACTAAAGCTCAGAAGCCTACAATAGCAAAGTTCTTAAGGCTAATGTGCCAACACGTCACTTCTCTGGAGTTCACTGTGTGGGTATATTCTATACAAATCAGAGGAAACAAGCAACTTTCATTACTTTTCAGCATTCAGTAAAGAAATAATGAATCTCAAAGTTATCTTTCAATGGCCCAAATAGTTAAAGTATATGGGGCAGAGCCTATTGGTCATGTTCTGATATAGGGGTGGTTCCTATAAATGTAGAAACACACACACACATACACTTTCTATTAAATAATGCAGGCTGAAAATGTCAAAAAGTTTGGAAAAGGGCTTTGAAACATGAACTTTAAAGGACTATTTTTAACTAATAAAAACTTTTTTTTTTTGCTATGCTAATCCACAACAAATCTACACAGTATCTCTAATTTCTCCAACAGAACAGGCAAATCTATTTATACTGTATCATTTGTGTTTTGCCACTTTTTTCACCTCCTTGACCAGCACTGAATGATGCTCCCAGGGTCGGGAGTCTCAGACTCAATTATGGCAGGGTTACAAGTGACTGAGAACGAAGTTCACTGACTCATGGAGACAGCTGGCCGTGATGAGATAGGGCTAGGGCTCACCTGCTATTTAAAAAAAAGTAAAATCAAGACAGTGGCTACCCAAATCCATACAGAATGTTACACTAAATTCCTATGTTTAAAATAGGTAAGCCATCTCAGTTTCTGCTTCAAGCTAAATGTCCTATACTTTAAAGTCACTGGGTATTTTCACAATAAATCACCACAGAGATGAACAAACTGTCCTTCAAGAGAAAGGTACTAAAATCACCAGGTAATTAATTCAATCGGCTCTCCTTGTGGTTCCCTGGAAAACAAAATGACCATGCCAAAGTGATCACACACTTTAGAAAGACGAGTAAAGACACAGAGCAGGACCATATGAAGAAAACCAAAATCTACCAAAGGAAAAAAAAGCAACCAAGGAAGATAAAGGTGCTGCATCAAATGGTTGATTAATGGGGATATGTTTCCCCCTTTCACTTTCAAAAACGGTGAGATATTCTAGTCTCGAGTTAAAACTCTTAGAGCAACTGAAGACCTCTGAAAATAGTGACAATTTAAAAAAATGACTTCATTGTAATATGTCTATTGCCAGTAAGAAAAAAAAGGTATAAAGGTGTTATCAGCTCAAAGCATAAAGTTATGATTTTCTAATTAAGACAAAGTAATAAACTGATTATTAAGATAACCAAACCTCCAGAAAAGGAGCACTGTGAACTGTAGATCACTTATCCATTTGCACTGTTCTGATTATTTATATTACCCAAATGACCATGGCTTATTAGAGAACTTAGCAGAAATACAGCAGATAGAAAGATGGACTGCTTGTATTAAATGTGAGAGAGCTCGACATCAAATATTAGAGAATTAGAAAGTTATCACGTTTTTAAGAATAATAAAATTTTGAGTCTTTTAACTGAGAGGAGTTAGATTGAACAATTATATAAAAAATGTCTAAACTATCGCTTAATTACATTAAGTAAATTAGTGATTTCTAAACGCTGAATAATGTAGATTGTATACTTTTATTAAAAGTTTATTTTAGTGCTATAATTTCCCCATCCCCAAATAAATCTCTCGTTTTATTAAGTATCTGAAAATAGTTTGGAAATCAATTCTACTACTGTAAAGAAAAAGTCTCTTGAAGAAGATTGAGAAAAGATGATAGCAAGGACCAAGGAAATGACTTGCTCCTGACACGTGGAAGACTGTGTAGAACTAAGGACTGTCATTAACTACCTGCTGGCAAGCAGAACAAGGAGCAGCCTCATAACTCCTAGCAAGTAAAGCAGAGATGTGTTCTAACAGCTTGTTGTTTGCAGTACAATTGCCTCAAATTCTAAACACTCAACTGTATTAACATAAAGGCAAGATGTTAAGAATTCATCTTGCCCACATACACTACTGCTTCTGTGCCCTCAGACATCTTTAGAATGAATTCCAAATATAAAAAGATCCCGTGTTCTCATGGATAATAAGACCAATAAAGGAATATCAAAGACGATTCGTTCATTTTTTCAAAATGTCTACAATGTATCATGCATTGTACTAAGTATAGGAAAATATGGAATTGAACACACTGCCGTTCCTGTGGTTGAGAGGTCTAGTGAGAGAGATAAGGTAAACAAATGATGAGACCATGTCTCAAGAATTACAAGATATGGGAACAAAAAGAATACACATGCCTGACTGGAGAGGTCAGAGAAGGCATCCAAGAATCGCAAACATCTGAACTGAGCTTTAAGATGAGTAGGAGTTTGCCAAGTAGACAAGAAGGGAAGAGCATTAAGGGCAGAGGACCAGTACATGCTAAGCACAGAAGGAAAAAAAAGAACACGGTTTGTTCTAGTAACTTCAGATAGTTAGACTGAATATGGAGGGCACAGAGCTGGCGAGAAAGTGTAGGCGAAGGCAAACTCATAAGGAACTCGTGTCAGGCTAAGCAGTTCTGACTCCGTGCAATAGAGGATGGGAGACTGATGAATTTTAAGCAGAGGAATTAATGCATATCGTAGAACTCTGGTGGAATCAGTGAGGAACGAAATGGGAGGGGATGAGATTCTAAGCAGAACAGCCGGGTAGTATGCTATTGGTAAGAGACCAGTTGATAAATTATAAAGGTCTAAAATTAGGATATCGGGAAAAAAACTGGAAAAGATGACGAGATTTTTGAAGGTGGGACAGGTAAGCGGCTGTTTGGGAAGCATTTAGTACGAGTTTCAGGTTTTTGGCTTTGGAGATGCATGATGAGGTACTGCCCTGTATCAACAACAGGCCTCTGGGGATGTTGCCCATTAGCCCATTTGTTTTATAGCCTCAGCAGCCCACCCTCAGAGGACAAAAGGAACCCCCCACTACTGGGGGAACTTCAGGAAACTCCCTATAGTCACAAATAAGTAGAACTTTAGTATTCCATCCTTGCAACTTGTAGAAGGGTTGTTACTGAAGCTTCAAAGTGTGGACCCATCCCCAGACTTAGAGTTGGGTGCTTCTAACTGGACTCAGCCACTTCAAGTCTTACTTCAGTTAGATCCATACACTGCAGCACACCATTCTGAAACTTCTCAGAGGCAACGGTCACAGGTGTTAAGGTCAAGAATTCCAGCAACAGGCCCTGCTGGGTAATTGAGCAGGGCATTGGTAGCAGCTTCAATGGTCACTTTAATGTATATTTCGGGCTGCTTACAAAGGTAACCAGAGACTATGAACTCCTTACAGGCCCGCCCATGCTTTATTCATTTTGTTGGCGTAGCTGGTATCCCTAGTGTTTGGTAAACAGTAGGGATTAAATATATATTTGCTAGATAAGTGAATATTAGTGAGTGGTATATTTCAGAATTGCTTCTTTGGTAATAAATTATCAAAATGATACTTCCCTGTTAGGGCAATGATGCAGCACTAATAATCAAATAGAAAAAAGTTTAAAACACACTGATGAAAAATAAATCCTATAACAGAAATAAAAATGTTTTCTCTAAATAACTTTGAGGTTAGCTTAATGATTCACGTTTAGAACAGCAGGAAGGATTAATTAATTACATGTTAACCTGAACACAGTACTTCCCATAATGACCTATACCAGCTAAGCCACAAACCTTTTTTACTTGAAGACTAGACATTTCTAGTGAAATGAGTTGGGCAAACTGTCTTACATATTCAGCTATTTTCCATTTCTAATTCTAATAATTAAATATGATTATATCTGTTAAACACAGCATAGGACCTCCTAGTACATCAAAAGTGCTCAATAAATATCACCTAAGATTATTAAAATGTGTGAGAATGATTAATTCAAGCCATGTCCCTTTTGTAACTGGGACTTGAGGGGAAAAAAAAAGTTCTGTAACAGTATAATAACCTAGTTGCTATAGAATAGGAGGTTTCTAGGCTTCAAATATGTATTTCAATAATGTTGGTCACATCTAAATGTTTTAAATCCATAGCAGACATATCTGATAGGACATAGAAGTCAAGGTTCCTAAAGTGCCTTCCTGGAGATAAAACCAGAGCTAGGACACACATATATGGCTCTATGACGAAGCTAGTAAAGCACAGTACTGAATTGCTTGGCTTCTGGAGTCAGATAGATCTGGGTTTGAGTTCTGGCTCTATCACTTACTATCGGTGAGATAGTGGGTAAATTATCTTATTACTCTGAGACAGAATTTCATAATTAACAAAATGAGGGTAATACCTCACTGAATTGTTGTAAATAATAAACGATAACATGCATACAGAGTGCTGACTATAATGCCTGACACATTACAAACCCCTGAGTAATGTTATATATACTCTGGGCTCTGAGAGAACAGGGCTTGCCTTCTTTCCAGGGCCAGATAGCCCAACTCTAAGTTTGCACACATGCTCTCCAATTATCACAAGACCCAAGGTGAAAGGTTTTGTCTTCTTTTTGTAAATGAGTAAACTGAGATTTTAACAAGTTATGTAACATGTCCAAATTCACACACTTTAGCTAATGGCAAAGCCAGAATTTGAAGCGACAAGAGAATTTAAAATGTAGCACTAAAACTTTATTATTCTGTGCTATTTGAGTAATTCCAATGAGTTCACAGACTTTCAGAATACGCAATGTAGCCAGATGACTGTTTTAAAAACTCAACAGGCAGATTCAATACCAACATTCAAGTACTAACTTTCCTGGACCATGACCTATTTCTTTGTTAGGTCATCTATCCTACACAGGATAATTCTCAGACACCAAACTCAGGCCATGCTGTGGAGCAGTATTTCTGGGAAAAAGTGGTTCCAAGTGACCCACTGAAGGAAATACACTGAACACAGGAAAGGCAAATTAGCACTGAGGAAAACTCTTCACCTTCACTGGTTCATACCACTTCAAAGATTTCTAGCTTAAGAAAAAAATACTCATATCAGTTTCTGTAAACATTTTTGTTCCAGAGTCACCAACAATAAGATGGCAGCTAGAAACATCAAGTCCTGATTGAGTAAAAATACGTTAAAGTGTATAAAGTAGAAAGCAGGAAATGTTCTAAAGTGTAATAATGCTACTGCATAACAGACACAGGAATTACCTGAAATTATTTTCTTTGTACATACAAGTTTATTATTATTAAATATATTGTAAAGGTTAAAAAGAAGATGGAAATGGAGCCATCTGTTACATGCCTGTAATTTCATGCAGGCTGTGACATGCATCATGCAAACTGGGAAACAAAAACAAAAATAAAAAAAGTAGTTATGAGGAAGGTGGTAAGAAAAAATCTGAAATTGTACTGTACCACGCTTTGTCAGAGAAGTAATGGACTAACTTCTCAACTCCTTGCCAATGGCATAATGGGAGAGCAGAGACAAGAAAAAGACAAGACAATGGTGTCAGAGACCACATACAACACCAAGGAACTGCCATGACTGGGTAGCAGCCAACACTATTTGTTTTGCTTCTGTTGTGCTTTTCTAGGCATTATTATTTTATTTAATATATTTGTATAAAATGGAAACATTTTTAATAGATTTATACTTTCTTGCTGAAGTGGTTTGCAAATTAATACAAATATTCATATCCACAGAACGGTGTACGTAAAACTTCTCACACTCAAAAGGAATCACTTGAAGAATCTCACCAAATAAAATACTAGAAAAAATTCTGACACAATTTAATACTCATACTCCAAAGATCCAAAACAGTTTAGCCACATGTAATCCCTTACAAAGGAATAAGAAATTTTTAATTATTTTAGAGTTTTGCACACTATACACAAAATACAACCCAATATTTTTTACTTTACTTTTATTACTGCTGCTGTATTAAAAAGCAATAAAAGTGTAATCTCATCTTCATGTATGTCTTAAATATGATGTTCTAAATTTTAAGTGAGGCTCCACACATCACTATAGAGATGAAAGAGATGACTGGATCCCTAGTATAACTAGATTCAAAGAATTCTGCTCTATAATTCACATGAACTCAATCACAGCTTCCAAGGTTTCTTGGGAACCAGGAATGCTCTTATTCCTCTAGATCTCAGAGAACTTACAGAAGATACTTGGTTGATAAATATAAATTATATACGAGCAAATTCTGAAATAAGGAGTTCAAAAGCTTTTCTAACTCTATCAGTTAACTGCTTTTAAAAGTGACTAATAGTGACATAAGTAAGCATTTACTACACAGGCACAATCAGTACGAGATGCTTAATTTTCATGGGTCTATATCTCTAAGACACAGAACCCATCAGCATCTACCTCTGGGATGCAGCATAGTTAAGAAAGCAAAACTAAATAGCATTATAATAGTACAATTCCATTGGTGAGACCAATATGCACAGTATATTTATCCAGAGTAGGATACTGCAGGCACTAATGTATAGCCACATATACGGCTAACAAAATGATCCCACAATCTGCAGAGCAGATTGTTACAAAAGGCTTCTACAGAAAACAGTAAGTATTGTGTTTCTCATAATTGCAAGGTGTTGTGAGAGAAACTAACCCATGCCTAGGTTTATGGGACAGCCTCCCGGACCATGAGTTTGATGCACATTTCTTGTCAATTAACCAATGACTATACTAAACAGCACTTGAAATTAGCTAAAAAAATGGACACAGTGCCATAGTCTATTATTAACTACACTTAAAAAAATAGATCACTGTAAAATGTAATTGTTCAGTTTTTACTGAGTTATTCTAGTTTCCATTTCACTGGAAAATATTTTACTTTTATGAAAAGTCACTCCCAGAGCTAATTTCTCATTAAAGCACTGAAGCTGATGCTATCCTTACATTCAAAATTGACTACAGTCACAGGGTGGAGCCAATCAGATGGAGGCGCGCTAATGTACTCCTTATGAGCACGTTTGACAATTTACAATACACACCAGTGTCCCTAGAAAGAGCACAGTCTTTGATTAAAAGTAAAATCCTTCTAGGAATCTAGCTAAGAGAGTGCTGACACTGATCTATACACAAGAATAAACTGCAACGCAATAGTATTTCTATTTAATGGGGAAAAATGGAAACATCAATGCCCAAAATAGGAAAAGATTAAATAAATTAGAGTATACCCACATGATAATGTATTATCATGCAGCCACTAAAATGATGTTTTCAAGAAATATTTACTATATGAAAAATGTTCCTATAATGACACTACGTAAAAAAAGCAAAACAAAAAACTGAGAAGAAAATAAGAGAGTAACATATATCCTAAGAGAAAGTACTGTTTCATGAATCTTTTATCAGAATTTTAAATACACACACACATGTGCTGGGTTGTAAATACATAGTGTCATTCAGTAAATACATACTGGGTTGTGATATAAAATGAATTCATAAGTGTTGCTTGTCAAAACGGTTTGCAAAACACTCCCTGAAGGTTGTAAGAGGAAAAGGAAGATATAAGATAATATAATTGTCATTCTTAATGTAATTCTGGTGAATACAATTAGTTGTTATAATATAAATTTAGAAATCAGGCAACACTACATCAAGAAACTGCCAGGCTACTGAGATACATGACTATTAACATATAAACATGCATTTATGTTATTTTTGTTGTTTAAAAACAATTCTTTTCCTTCCCATCCAAGTTATTGCACATAGAAAGTAAAAGTAGATAAGATTTCTAAATTCTTTCAAGCCAAGTGTTAAAGAGCAAATTTTAAAAGTCTTTTTAGGCATGATAAGAAACAGGTATTATTTCAAAATATACTTTTTGAAAAGTCAAGTATTCCTAGAAGCATATGCTCTGGCAAGAAATGCTATTTGAGATTACCATTAAGGCTTTTTACTTGCCAACAGTAATTATTTCTATTAAATTTTCCCACCATGAGGTAGGTTATTTATCATTCCTAATTTTACACAGTTCAAAATTAGAAAGACTAAACCAATGCCAGTTAAGTCAATGTGGACAAAAGCTGAAGTGCCTACTGAAAATAGAAAGACCCCTGTATGTCTAAATGTAGATATTTTCTGCTGACCCCCGACAAATTTAATTTGAAACCAGAAGACAAACATCATCGAGACTAGTAATATACATGAAAAAAAGAAATTAAGTCAAAATTTCCTAGAAAGAAAAAAAAAATGCTTAAAGACCAGGATTTTCCTTTTATCTCCATATTTCTAGAGTTATTCTTAAATTCATCAAGAACACCCTTGGTCAGTGCAGCTTTCTTGAGTGACTAGAGCTAAATATTTCCTGTAAACATTAATCATTTCACTCTCTGCATATCTAGAACAGGTTATCTTTTTATGCTGAAGGTCTACTACTCTTATACATTAAAAAAAAAAAAAGAAACCAAAAACATTTTGCTTTCCTGAAGACTAATAGCCAAGCCTACCTGGCTTCTGCATTTATAAGAAAAAGCAGTTCACTTAGGTTGATGTTCAAGAGGGCATCAGAAAGAACTTATTAATGAAACACATTATAATGTAGAAGAACCTTGTCAACTATCTACCATGACCTACAGAATTAACCCCCCCCCGCCCCGCAACCAGTACCAGGAATCACATACTGACTAAACATGAAGACACATAATATTTCACTGAATATAAGTTTACCATAAGAAAAGGAAAGATCTATTCCAAACCCTCTGAAAACCCACTGGATTTACTCCCGTAATTTCATACCCTTCTCCTTCTCTATATTTTATCACTAAAAAAAATAATAACAATAATTTTATTTGTAAACTGCTTCAGTTGTTCTCAGGGTAAATCCAAAGTAGTGCTGTAGTTTAGGACATATTTCTCCTCTAAAGGAACCTTTCAAGCTCAGTAAGAGCTGTCAAAAAGCTGTGAACAAGTCCTAGTTATCATTCTCCACAAGTAGGGTCCTACAAGTCTCAGTGATCAAGTCCCAGGGCAGTTCTCTTAGCTGCGGAAGCCATGAGAACTTACCCAGGAAAACACTCCAGTGTATGTATCTTCTCCTAGGTGGCTAACACATCCCAACTCTGGAGAACCCAGTCTTTCTTTTTACTATCTTGGAGACGCAGAGGAAGAAGGTTTGATTTAGAAAAGCCATAAAGACAGATCTCGATAGTAGTGTTGCAGGACAGTGCTGCTTCATAGCTGGAAATGAAAAAGATAGCTCTGTACCCAAGAGAAAAGGAGGAAGAAGCATCTGAAATTGGAGGGCCAAGGACTCAGGGGAGGGACAAGAAAATTCTAAAGCTATAAAAATAAGAAATTAGTGAAATGGGTGTTTCTGAGAAACATGTTTTAAAAATATATCTAAAACTATTTGCAATACAGAATAATTAATCTTAAACTTCAATTCCATATTATAGCTAGCTGAG
Source organism: Tapirus indicus (assembly GCA_031878705.1). NCBI lineage: Eukaryota > Metazoa > Chordata > Mammalia > Perissodactyla > Tapiridae > Tapirus > Tapirus indicus. The sequence continues at coordinate 84,139,349 of CM062921.1, forward strand.
CAGAAGGAGAATGGGGGAGAAGAATGGTGGGGCAGGATAGGGACCAAAGGAGTGCTCCAGTACATTCAAGGTAGGTGTGTTAATCTGAGGTAAATCTGTCAAACCATGCTGGTTACTGGCTACAAGCCTAAGGACACATTTCATTTGTTATAACTGCCTTCTGAAATTCACATTAGTTCACCAGCAATTTAGTGTAATTCCTTACCTGCTAGGAATCTTTAAATAGAGGAGAAAAGAAAGCAACTCACTTGAAGATAAGAAAAGTAAAAAGGAGGGTTACATAGGTGGTGGGAGATGGAAAAGGAGGAAGAAGAGGAGGAGGAGGAGGAGGAGGAGAAACTCCTCATTGCTTCTGCTAAATAAATTAACTTGCTGCTAAATTATCTGATATAAGCCTATACAGACTCTCCATTCTATTTTCTTTAAAACAAACAGTGCAAAAGGGAAGGAGAGGCATAACAACCAAAATATAACTTAGACCTTGTCTTTAGTTCACGTTGATACTTCAAAATTCGACCTAATTCAACAAATTTTTATTCAAATAAATCACATTTCTTAATTTTAATTACTTAAAATTTCCCCTTTTGGACCTGTGATACTTAATACAGATAAGGATAATTTATGAAAAAATTGATATGAATCACAAATCGGCATAAATCCATGGAAAAAGCAATTCAAAGTGACTTTGACAATATTTATCTTTTTCATTAATATTAGCTTTTTTGGGTGACTTTTCAAAAAAGATAAAATATAAGCAACTTACCAGGTATACTTAAGTGCATAATACAAAATAATAAACATTGTTTTGGAAAGCAGATTTAATGTAGACAAAAAAATCTTTACAAACAATTACTAAATCATTAGAAATGTTAGTAAACCATGCATATTCAAAAGCCATTTCTTCTGTACTGTAAAGCAGCTGATAAATTACAAAGACATATTAGTTGTTAAAAAACACCCTTGAAAAATGATTTAAAAGCTGTTTCTTTTAGATGACAGTAAAATGCAATCAAAACCCCCTGATTAGGAAATATTTAAAGAAATGTGCAATGGTCTAGTAAGCCTGCTCCCTAAACAGTATGCATCTGTCCATTACACCACTGCCGATAGCATGTGTATTGTTAACATAACTAGATTAAAAAAACAATTTTTATTTACACATCTCAAGGTCATGAAAAAAGAAAATGAGTTAAAAACAGATGCATGTCAGTAGGTCTAGGGTCACTGGCAATAGGTATAAACAGCAGTAGAGTGAAATTAACTTCAGATAGCTTTCCTAAGGCTCTAAGTACAATCTATTCACATGCAGCCACAGAAGTGTTAATTATGGGAGGAGAGCCCAGGGAGTGCTGGTGGAGCACATGCCTGCAGGTCCCTCTGGATGGGAGAGGAGGTGCTGGGGGGGGACAGGGCATGCAGTAGGGAAGTACCATCAACGGGAAGCCAGAGCAGGATAGGAGTGAGAGACACAGACTCACTCTGTCTGCGGTGCGGCGGAACAGTCCGTGGGGTCCCCTGGAAGGAGCCCTGCCAAGGAGAGAAGGAGGGAGCAGAATACCCACCCTGTGCAGAGAGAGATGGGGTAGGGAGGGATAATAAAAAAGGGAACCGAAAAATAGAGAAACCAAAGTCATATATTTTTTTTAAATAACAATAGTGTTAACGAGAAGACAGATTTCATTTTTTTTAAACATAAGCAGCTGAAATTACTAAAAACACATCTAATCCAAACCTAGTTGTTTTTCATATATTTTAAGAAAAAAAATATTTTCCTCTAATATTTATAATCAATGCATAGGAAATAATATATTCTTTCTGGTATACATTACGTTTATCATCATGTATCTCTTTCTAAAGTAGCAGATTCCAGTCTTTCACAAAAATGGAAAGCATTTAAAAGGGGAGATAGACTTTAGGTGTTAAACACACAGAAACTGCACCAATTATAAATCAGGCAATAAAAAAATTACCATACAAAAAAGTTTTATTTTTTTTAATCACACATTTTCAGAGGATTAGAAGGTAAAATAAAGAACAGTAGCTGAAGATAGCAGAACCACCATAATTTAAAGAGACTTAGGATGTTGTGAGAGCAAGTATTGTAACAAGGATGTGACACATAGGCCACAGGCTACACATGCATGCTTTTTAATTTGACTAACTTGTGACTTCTTAGCTTTGCTTATTTTAATCACCGATTATCAGAATTGGAATACACTTGAAATGTTGCTTACTTCAATTTGCTCACTTCCCAAATAAAACTGGGTCTTCAAGAAACAAAGAATTTGTTCAACATCTGTAAACAGAACTAGACTGGGTGCTCATGTCTCTCTGTTCCTAGCCTCCCCACTGACTGAAACACACCCACAAAACTACTGAAACACTCATGACACCATCAAGGAAAATGAGCCTGTAAATTATCACCACACCCAGGTTCAATTTGCAAAAGAAAGTATGCATAATTTTTCAAACTAATTAATCTGACAAAGACATGATGTATTAAAAGATTATTAATGTAGTTTATTGGTGTTTATAGATTTCATGAACATTGGTCCAAATAAAAAAATTTTTTTCACCTCTGAATCAACATTCTCTGGCACAGTTCAGTATATTTCTTTAAATTTAAGAGTAATCCTACATTGCTCACTATAAAGCAAAAACAAAAAAAAAGATCCATTTTTCTAAGCTGATGAAGAGAAAAAACAGCTACAAGAAACTAAGTAGAATTAATGATCTTTAGAATATCCTAGTAAATAAAGATCCTGTCTTTTGAAATTATTATACTTTCTCCACTAATTTAACCATATATTTTTGCAAAACTAGCTTAGAAAATATTCAATAGGATGATGATCCCAGGTCCTCTCCACAGATATTACCTGATACAACTTCATTTTACTGTTTCAGAAATGTTTTGGTTCAAAAGCTTTACACAAAACAAGTCCTCAACCAAGAAGAGGCATGCACTTCCCTGCCTATGAGTTTCACCAGGGCCAAGCTTCTACACACTGCATTGGGTAAAAAGATCTTTCAGATAGAAATGTTGTACGTAAGCTAAACCAGCAGTCAGAGACTCCCCCTCATAGAAATAAGTTCTCTCTGAAGGTTTGCGGAAATAGTACTCACTGAGAGTCAGGGGAACTGTGTCTTTCCTTGGATCTTTCATAAGCCCTGCAACCTTGAGAAAGCCACTGATCTTTTCTGAGCTGCAGTTTCTTCATTTGTAAGCAGTGGATGGAATATGCTACAGACTGAATATTTGTGTCCCTCCTAAAATTTCATATGTTGAAACCTGTTCCTCCCGATGACGTGGAGATGGGTCTTTGGGAGGTGATTAGGTCATGAGGGCTGAGCCCTCATGAATGGGAATAGCGCCCTTGTAAAAGAAATCCCAGGGAGCTCCCTCACTCCTTCCAGCACGTGAGGACACAGTGAGAAGATGGCCATCTATGAAGTGGGAAGCTGGCTCTCACCAGACACTGAATCTGCCCATGCCTTGAGCTGGGACTTCATCCTTCAAAACTGTGAGGAATAAATTTCTATTGTTTATAAACCACCCAGTCCATGGTACTCGATTATAGCAGCCTGAATGGACCAAGACAGAATGGTTTATCTCTAAGACACGTCTCACTTTTAGTTCTTATAATTCAGTTACTCACATATCTGTCCTTATCCCCACTCCAGAGTCATGGTTATCCTTTTATAACCTACTTATATGGTATTTAAAACAGTCAACGTTGTATTAAATTGTCTCCCCCATATATCATTAGTTATTTGAAATAATTTAAGTGAAACTATCTGTCACAATACTTAGAATCTGGCAGGAGTTTTAAAAGAAGTTAAATGTCCCAATTTCTCTGCCTAACAGTCCCCAGCACACAGCAGACTCTAAATAACTGTTTACTGATTTAAACTGAATTAAATCAAGTTATTGTATTTATCTAGAGATGAAGCTATAACAGCTATCAGGCACGGGACACACATTGCAAGCACCTAAGAATCTTAAAACACAAAACAATGATCCCCATCTTCATTCCCCCCAAAACAACAAATCAGAATCTTGAAATGGGCCTGAGCATGAGAAGCAGAGAGACAACCCTGTGAAGTAAATACATAAACAGCTCTGCCTGTTATTGCAGAGGGGCACCTGTTTATTAAGCTGACTGAACAGTTGTCATTTGAGTTTATGCCCAGAAAGGCAAAAAATATTACTTGTTTTATTTCTGCCACTTAAAATGCCTCCTTCCATTTCCCTACCCTCATCTGTCAAAATCCTATCTAGCCTTCCCCGCCCAGTTCAAACCCATTTCCTAAAAGCTTGTCCTGATCCTACTTAATTAATTGTGATCACTCTTGTTTATAAGCACCCACATCTCTTGGTGGATACTTTTCTCAGGAAATTTTTCTTCCTCTATTCATTATGTTGATCTGAATATTTTTCTTATTCTTCTAGTAAATATAACCACTGACAATAATAGCTTTCTTACTTTTCTTGGTGTCAACTATAGCTTCTTGTTAAGTGACTTTCACATAGTAAAAACAACACACTGTAATTAAAACAATACAAGCAGGACTTCCAGTTCCAGCACAAGATAGAATAGATATACTTTCCCCTTTTCCTCCTGCAAAATACAGCTTAAAACCGTGGACATTATACACAAAACTCTAAAAGGTGGAGTTAAGAAGACAGACCAGCTAGGGAACTTGAAATTCAAGGGAAAACATCGTAGACCATTCCCTGGGCTTTCTTTTTGCCTAACGAATCCTAGACTAGGTGATGGAGAAGCTAGCTCCCAGAAATGTCAATGGGCACAGACAAAAACAAAGTCTCAGGAAAACCTGTACCCTGCCAAACGACCAGGAAAAAAGTAGCCTAGTTATACACAAAACTCGTACACAATAACCTGCTAAATGTCATGGGAAAACCTGTGGCCCTAGTCCCCCTTCCCATCAGAAAAGACCGATTGGGAAACCTAGGCTTCCACCCTCATGTGGTTCTAATATATCTTATGTGGTTCTTAAAGTATATACAGGAAAATATTTAATATAATTATATTATAAATGGGGGAGAGAAAGGACTTAAAGGGAAGTAAGGTTTCTATACTTAATATACTACATAAAGTTATGTATATACAATTTAATATCTAGAGCAACCATACATTTCCATACAAAGAATACGTAAAGTAAAACAGGGAAAAGATATACCATGCAAAAGAAAGTAAGAGTGGCTATATTAATACCAGATAAAGGAGGATTCAGAGTAAGTTACCAGGTACAGAGTGGGACCTTACAAAATGATAAAAGGGTCACTCTACCAAGAAGACATAGGGATCTTAAATGTGTATGCACCAAACTACGGAACTGTACAATACATGAAGCAAAACTGATAGAACTGAAAGAACAGCCAATCCACAAGTACAGCTGGAGAGTCCAACAGCCCTCTCTCAACAACTGATAAAACAACTAGACAATAAAATCAATAATGATATAAAAGAACTCAAGGACACCATCAACAATCAGGATCTAATCAACATTTATAGAATAGTCCATCCAATGACAGCAAAATACATATTCTTTTCAAGAATCCACAGAACTTTTAACAAAACAGACCACAGTCTAGGCCATAAAACAAATCACAACAAATTTAGAAGAACTGAAATTATACAGAATGTCTCTGATCACAATGAAATCAAATTAGAAATCAGTAACAATCCTCAAGTAATTGAGTGTCAAGAAGGGCTTTAAATTTCCCACAGGTATTACAGGGAATGGTGAAGAACAAGGACTCAGATTATAGCTTTCAATCTTCCCAAAGGCTTATCTGAATCAAAAAAATTTTACCTATACTAATCTTGGGGATTTTTTAATACAACATGTTTTGATTTCCAAAACCAATGCCTAACAAACTAGATGTTGTCAAAAAAGAATCCCACTGCATCTCCCCATCCCCATCATCAACGTCTTGTTTAAATATGTTGGGTTCCTGCTAAAAAAAGAACATGGAGAGTCAAGTGTAACTTATAGTAAATGGTTTCCAAAATAAATTAATTTATTTCAAATAAATCTCACTAAGTTCAAAGAACATAAAAATCAGAGAAGCTCAATATTTAATGTTTATATTTAACAATTAGCATGTAACTAATAAACATATGTAACTATTTCTTTAACTAAATAAATACAACTTAGTAAAACTACTTTTAATAGTAATTCCTGAATTAAACTTTGAATTCTACCCTCAAATGAGCTTTAACACTAACTTCAACTATTTCCCTAAATACATATCTGTGCTTCAGCCAAAATCATGTACTTACTATTGCCTAACTGTATCTTCCCACCTCTTTGCCTTTACTTGTACTCTTCCTTTTGCCAAGGATATTTCTCCCATTTCAATCTGCAAAACCTCTCTCCATGCTTCAAGGCTCCATAGTGTGCTTTTAGGGAAATGAACCTGGGACTAGCAGGCAGGAGTCTGAAATTATAGTACTATCTCAGCCACTGATTAATCATGGAAACTTCAACATGCCATTTAATCTCCCTGGCTTTTGTTATGTTATCTATAAAACAAAAGTATTAAGCCAAGTGATTCCTATAGTAATAGATAAAGAAGCCTGAAGTCTGGGTTTGTTAGGAGTGCTAGGATGGAAAATTGACCTTCACTTCACCCAAGATCATAGTAAAACTAACTCAGGAATATATTCAGGACTGTCTTGGGGTTGTTTTGCACCATATACTTTTGTCTGATGAGCAGGCTGAGTAACAGCCAGTTTCCAGAACAGTGAGGTTGAGGGAGTCAGAGATGGTATGACGACTCCCATGAGGATGGCAAAATGGAACTTCTCACACTTAGTGAAATTACCCATCTACTTAGTAAGATTGCCTGAAAGCACAAACATCCCTATGAGGAACTGGAGAAACCTAGAAAGCCCAAACCTCCATCTAGAAACAAGAAGCACGTCTTTTATCTTGTAATTACTTCCAAACAGATTAAGTTTCCATTTCCTTTAACATTAAAGAAATATTACATCATCTCTGGCTACTGGCTACATCATGTCTGGCATCTTTTGCTTTCTATGATTCAACCACTACCTTCACCTTTTTCACCAAGCTCCTTAGTTATTCCAACTAGACTTTCCTAATCCTCTGAACCTTACAGAACTTCCTACACTTTAACTATATCGCATCATCAGTTACTTTAATAAGCACTTGTTAATGGAAGAATCCTTATTCGTCTGTTTATTTCCTTCCCCAATTCCCTACTACTTCAAGAGCCTTATAACTGAGATGGGAGAGGCCCACCAAACTTTTGTTGAATAAGTTTTGTTGAATTAGCATCATATCTTATACAGAGCACACAAAAAAATATCAGAATGAAAAGAAATAAGTATTTTATAAACTTCAAAGGCCAATAGCCAAGTTTTAAAAATTGGATTGTTGATTACATTAACTATTATAGTTCCCTGTTCACTTGTGTTACTAGTATTCCACTCCTAAAATCAGGCAAAAGAGGAGTCAAGGCTGGCTTATTAGGCATTCTCTTCAGAAATATCTACTACTTGGCACCATACAACAGGATAATGATGACTGATGGCCATATGATGATTCTCTGGCTCAGGCACATCCTCAACTGACTTCAGAAGAATTCAGATTAAATTATGGTCAGTGTATTTTAGCACTAAATACATTTTGAGATGTAACATTTTTTGGAAAAGCAACAAAGACACATGGAATGCACAGGTAATTTCTACTGTTTAGAAGAAACCATTCCCTAACTATGCCTAAAACATGACCTTTACTGTCTATATCTTAATGCATTTATACTTCCCAACAGCCTCAACATTTATAATAATAGAATTTTTATAAGATATTATAATAATAGAATATTATCTTGGAATACATTTCAACAAAAAAGAGAGTACACTACACCATGTATTTTCAAAGAGTCATATGCTGCTAGAGAGAGAAGACTGCATTTTGGACTTCCATTTCTTTTAGGGAAATACTAGTCTCATAAATACATGCAATGAGAGGAGACTGGACACTCAAAGAAAATGGGCTACAGTAAGCAGAATGGAAAAGCTATTCAATGCACATTCATTTATATAAGACACACAAGAAAAGCTTTAGAAAGCACATAATACCTAAGAGACAAAAAAATCAACTTACCAGACATAATTAACAGCCATGGCAAATTCAAAATTATTACAGATTAGAGTAAAAAGAGTGAAACAAAACATCAAAACAATAAATGACAAAAGAAGAAGTTGAGGGCATATGTTACTTACAGGAATTCTTCTCCAGGGTGTTTGAGTATATTTATCGGCATACGTGCATTTTTCCTCTTTAGATTTTTGGTGGCAGTTACACTGAGTTGCCTGAACAAAAACACAAATTTTTACATTGGCATAATTCTACATATACACATATACATATAGACAAAATAATTAGTTTCTCTCTTAGGGGGTTAAAAAAAAACATTAAAAAAGGGTAAACATCAAGGTCTATTCAATAGTCTCCCATCTTATTCAGAGATGAGGTTCTGGCATCCACCAGTAAGGCTAAAATTTTGAATAGTCAAAATTACCCTTGGCAATCTCTTATATTATCCATAAAACACACTACCTATAAATTTATGTATATAAATATATACAGTACTATGTATATATACATATAGTATATAAAGAACACAACTATAAAATTTTAAGTATTTTCCTAAACCATTATGGTATGACAGTCACTGCAGCACAGTTTCTTAAATTCATTTTTGATGAGACTACAGGATCTTAAATACCACCAGTCCACAAGTAAGGTTGTCTATTCACATGGATAGTGCTTTTAAGCCCCTTTAATGATGTGTTGACTTTAACAGATTGGAATATTTTGAAGGATCTCTGCCCTTTGATGAGATCCATCTGATCATCCCAGTTCTCAAATGAATTCTCTACACGATTCCACTCAACGCATACTCATTTAGTCATTTATACAGCACAAAGTAATGTACCTATTGTGTAAACTTTGGCCTCTCAAACAAATATCAAATTAACAAAAAAGAATGAAATGGTTGATAATGAGAATTTCTCCTTAGTGTGAAGTTTCAATATAACCATATTATTTGATATACAACCCCACTGGAGGTAAATATACTTTCTTGTAGGAAAACCCATATAACAACTTAAATTTTTTTTTTCAGGGGAAGATTCGCCCTAAGCTAACATCTGCTGCAATCTCCCCTCTTCTTTCTTCTTCCTCCCCAACAAAGCCCCAGTACATAGTTGTGTATAGTTGTAAGTTAAGTTCTTCTGGCTCTTCTGTGTGAGCCACCGCCACAGCATGGCTACTGAGAGACGAGTTATGTGGTTCCAGGCCTGGGAACTGAACCTGGGCAGCTGAAGAAGAGCATGCTGATCTTTAACCCCTAGGCCATCAGGGCTTGCTCACAAATTCTTCATTACTGCATCAAGCTAAAATTATAAGTTTCTACTTTAAAAATATTTACCAATATTCAAAATTTTTCTTAATCGCAATCAGATCATTCCTATTTTCATATACAAAATAAAATCTAATTAAAAACAAAAATCTCTGTAGTACAGACCTATTTCCCATTCCTAATGGGATAGTCATTGAAACAAAGTTCATTATATAAACAGGTCAACTTAGAGTCTCTTGGAATTCACTATAATATGGCTTAACTTTTAACATCTATGGTAGGTATGTAAAGAAGAGAAAAGAAAATATAAAACATTTAACCTAAAGCAAACACATTACTTGTTTTATCCTGACTACTGCAACTCCAGAAATAATTTCCTCTCTGTGGTTTGTGTGTTAACATACGAAGAACACTTGGCAAATATCTGAATTTTCCGTAATTCAGAAAACCTCATTTTCAATGACACTTCAATAGATATAAAATGACTACCCAAATCATTCCCTCCCCATCTGCTTTCTTTAGGACTGGACAGATTCTGTTCTGATGCTCACCTTCTATGTGGTCTTGTATTCAGGGAAGTGCATCCTATCTCTCTGACCCAAAGACAGATTTTGATTGGTCTGAACCAGTCTAAGTTAATCCTATTCCTCTATGCCTAGGAACTGGCCAAGAACCCAGATCTAGCCAATAAAACATGAGGAAAGTCTGGGTTATTTCTGAGAAAGTGTTCTTCACTTTAAAAATAGGCATGCTTGATTTTAAAATAGGCATTTTAAAAATAGACATGCCAGTCCCCTTTTCCTACCTTTGGGGACTACTGTGTGAATATGTGACACAGAGAGCTACAGCAGACATCTTGTAACCATGAAGGGACACCCAAGAGGATTCTAGAAAAGCCAACCTAAAACTTCACAATTACCCAAATGACTAATTAAGCAACCACAGAAATGGATGAGACTTGCTGTTATTTAAGTTTACAAATGCTGTTATTTTTAAGTCACTTTTATTTAGGGATTTTTACTTGGAACTAAAAACATTATAAGATATGCAGTGATTTAATAGCTGGTGATTTAGAGCAAGACATTCAATAAGTGTTACTATTTATCACCTACCTATTGGCCAGGTATAGCATTAGGTAGTTTACATATGTAGTTCATTTAACTATCACAACCCTATACGGTCATTTATTTTTATTATCCCCACATACAGAAGAAGCATAAGAGAAATGTATTTCCCTAAGAGAACATGGCTATTAAGTTTCAGAGCCAGGATTTGAACCAAGGTCTATCCAGCTTCAAAGCTGGTCATGGTTTTTCAAATATATTACATGCTAGCTATGTCTCCATAAAGAAAGTTCTACACTAGTAATTTCACAAAATTATTCTAAGGAGTCAATAAGCAAATGTATCTAAATTAACTATTATTTAGTTAGTGTACTGAGGTGAAACTAAACCAGCATTCTTGCATGTTGGTATAAGGTTGAATAGTTGAGGCTCTACCTTTCAGTTAAATTCCTGGCGCACTGCAATCTGATTTTATACCTGCACATTTCACATAAAACACGAATTCAACACTTTATTTTCCTGGAAGGTTGCATGCACACATAGTGTAGAACTGAATGTATATTTTCGAAACAAAGATAAAACCCATATAAAGCCAGAACTGGAAAGGGACTTTGAAATCACCTAGAAAAACCTTCACTTTTTTTTTTAATTTTCATTTTTATTGATCTCTTAATAGTTTATAACATTGTGGGGTTTTAGCTGTACATTATTTTTTGTCCATCACCATGTGGATGCATCCCTTCACCCCTTGTGCCCACCCCCACCTCAGTTCCTCTTGGTAACTACCAAGCAGTTCTGTCTGTGTGTTCATTTATATTCCACATATAAGTGAAATCATGCGGTGCTTGTCCTTCTCTCTCTGGCTTATTTCACTTAACATAATACCCTCTAGGTTCATCCATGTTGTTACAAATGGGACAATTCTGTCTTTTCTTATGGCTGAGTAGTATTCCATTGTATATACATACCACATCTTCTTCATCCAATCATCGGTCAAGGGACACTTGGGTTGCTTCCACTTCTTGGCTATAGCGAATAACGCTGCCATGAACATAGGGGTGCATAAGCCTCTTTGGATGGTTGATTTCATGTCCTTTGGGGAGATGCCCAAGAGTGGGATTGCTGGATCATGAGGTATTTCTATTTTTAATTTTTTGAGGAATCTCCATACTGTTTTCCATAGAGGCTGCACCAGTTTGCATTCCCACCAGCAGTGAATGAGGGTTCCCATTTCTCCACAACCTCTCCAACATTTGTTGTTTTTTGTCTTGGTGATTATAGCCATTCTAACGGGTGTCAGGTGATATCTTAGCGAAGTTTTGATTTGCATTTTCCTGACAATTAGTGATGTTGAAAATCTTTTCATGTGCCTATTGGCCATCTGTATATCTTCTTTGGAAAAATGTCTTCTTCATATCCTCTGCCCATTTGTTGACTGGGTTGTCTGGTTTTTTGTTGCTCAGTTGTGTGAGTTCTTTATGTATTACGGAGATTAATCCCTTGTCGGATAAATGATTTGCAAATATTTTCTCCCAGCTGGTGGGCTGTCTATTCATTTTGATCCTGGTTTCATTTGCCTTGTAGAAGCTCTGTAGTCTGATGAAGTCCCACTTGTTTCTTTTTTCTTTTGTTTCCCTTGTCCAAGTAGACGTGGAATCTGACAGGATCCCTTTATGACCAATGTCAATTAGTGTACTGCCTATATTTTCTTCCGGGAGTTTTATAGTTTCAGGTCTCACTTTCAGGTCCTTAATCCATTTTGAGGTGATTTTTGCATATGGCGATAGAAGATGGTACACTTTCATTCTTTTGCACATGGCTGTCCAATTTTCCCAGCATTTATTGAAGACACTTCCCTTTCTCCATTGTATGTTCTTCGCTCCTTTGTCAAAGATTAGCTGTCCATAGGTGTGTGGTTTTATTTCTGGGCTTTCAATTCTGTTCCATTGATCTGTGTGTCTATTTTTGTACCAGTACCATGCTGTTTTGATTACTATAGCTCTATAGTATATTTTGAAATCAGGGATTGTGATGCCTCCAGCTTTGTTCTTTTTTTTCAGGATTGCTTTAGGTATTCGGGGTCTTTTGTTGCCCCATACCAATTTCAGTAGTTTTTGTTCTATTATCGTGAAGAATGACATTGGGATTTTGATTGGGATTGCATTGAATCTGTAGATTGCTTTAGGTAATATGGACATTTTAACTATGTTTATTCTTCCAATCCATGTGCATGGAATATTTTTCCATTTCTTGGTCTTCATCAATTTCTTTCGATAGCGTCTTATAGTTTTCATTGTATAGGTCTTTCACCTCCTTGGTTAAATTTATTCCCAGATATTTTATTCTTTTTGTTGCAATTGTAAATGGGATTGTCTTTTTGAGTTCTCTTTCTGTTAGTTCATCATTAGCGTATAGAAACGCAACTGATTTTTGCAAGTTGATTTTATACCCTGACACTTTGCTGTAGTTGTTGATTATTTCTAGTAGTTTTCCGATGGATTTTTTTGGGTTTTCTATGTATAAGATCATGTCGTCTGCAAATAGTGAGAGTTTTGCTTCTTCACTGCCTATTTGGAGTCCTTTTATTCCTTTTTCTTGACTCATTGCTCTGGCCAAAACTTCCAGTACTATGCTGAATAAGAGTGGTGAGAGTGGGCACCCTTGTCTTGTTCCTGTCCTCAAAGGAATGGCTTTCAGTTTTTCCCCGTTGAGTAGGATGTTGTAGGTTTGTCATATATGGCCCTTATTATGTTGAGGTACTTTCCTTCTATACCCATTTTGTTGAGACTTTTTATCATAAATGGATGTTGGATCTTGTCGAATACCTTCTCTGAATTGATTGAGATGATCGTGTGGATTTTATTCTTCATTTTGTTGATGTCGTTTATCACATTGATTGATTTGTGGATGCTGAACCATCCCTGTGTCCCTGTTATAAATCCCACTTGATCGTGGTATATGATCTTTTTGATGTATTGCTGTATTCGGTTTGCCAACATTTTGTCGAGGATTTTTGCGTCTATGTTCATCAGCGATATTGGCCTATACTTTTCCTTCTTTGTATTGTCCTTGTCTGGCTTTGGTATCAGGGTGATGTTGGCCTCATAGAATGCATTAGGAAGTATTGCACCTTCCTCTATTTTTTGGAATAGTTTGAGAAGGATAGGTGCTAAATCTTCTTTGAATGTTTGGTAAAATTCTCCAGGGAAGCCATCTGGTCCTGGGTTTTTATTTTTTGGGAGGTTTTTGATACTGTTTCAATCTCTTTACTTGTGATTTGTCTGCTCAGATTCTCTATTTTCTTCTTGATTCTGTTTTGGGAGGTTGTATGCGTCCAAGAATTTGTCCATTTCCTCTAGGTTGTCCAATTTGTTGGCATAAAGTTTTTCATAGTATTCTCTAATAATCTCGTATTTCTGTAGTATCTGTTGTAATTTCTCCTCTTTCATTTCTAATTTTATTTATTTGTGTCTTCTCCCTTTTTTTCTTAGTGAGTCTGGCTAAGGGTTTGTCAATTTTATTTATCTTCTCAAAGAACCAGCTCTTTGTTTCATTGATCCTTTCTACTGTTTTTTTTTGTTTGTTTGTTTGTTTCAATTTCATTTATTTCTGCTCTGATTTTTATTATTTCCCTCCTGCTGATTCAGGGCTTTGTCTGTTCTTCTTTTTCTAATTCTGTTAGGTCCAGTTTAAGGTTATTTATTTAGGATTTTTCTTGTTTGTTCAGGTGTGCTTGTATTGCTATGAATTTCCCTCTTAGGACCACTTTTGCTGCATCCCATATGAGTTGGTATGGTGTATTTTCCTTTTCATTTGTCTCCAGATAGCTTTTGATTTCTCCTTTAATTTCATCAGCGATCCATTGGTTGTTCAGTAGCATGTTGTTTAGTCTCCACATCTTTGTCTCTTTCCCAGTTTTTTCTTGCAGTTGATTTCTAGTTTCATAGCATTATGATCAGAAAAGATGCTTGTAATGATTTCAATCTTCTTAAATTTATAGAAGTTTGCCTTGTTTTCTAATATGTGGTCTACCCTTGAGAATATTCCATGCGTGCTTGAGAAGAATGTGTACTCTGCTGTTTTTGGGTGGAGTGCTCTGTATATATCTATTAAGGCCATCGTGTCTAGTTTTTCGTTCAAGTCCATTATTTCCTTATTGACTTTCTGTCTGGATGATCTATCCATTGATGTAAAGGGGGTGTTAAGATCCCCTACTATTATGGTGTTATTGTTAATATCTCCTTTTAGGTTTTTTAGCAGTTGTTTTATGTACTTTCGTGCTCCTGTATTAGGTACATAGATATTTATAAGTGATATGTCTTCTTGGTGAAGTGTCCCTTTTATCATTATTCATTGCCCTTCTTTGTCTCTCATTACCTTTTTTATCTTGAAGTGTACTTTGTCTGAGATAAGTATGGCAACTCCTGCTTTCTTTTCTTTGCCATTAGCTTGGAGGATTATTTTCCATCCTTTTATTTTGAGTCTGTGTTTGTCTTTAGAGCTGAGATGTGTTTCCCGGAGGCAGCAAATTGTTGGATCTTGGTTTTTAATCCATCCCGCCACTCTGTGTCTTTTGATCAGAGAATTCAATCCATCTACATTACAGTGATTATTGATATATGAGGGTTTAATGTTGCTATTTTATTGTTCTTTTTCTGGTTCTTTCGCATTTCCTTCGTTTCTTGTCCCATGTGTTTCGGACTGCCAATTCAGTTTGGTAGTTCTGCATGATGATTGTCTTAGTTTTCTCTTTATTTGTCATATTTGGTTCTCCTCTGGTTATTTGTTTAGTGGTACCGAAAACCTTCCCATTTTTGATCAAGAAAGCACTAGAGAGTGATGGAACCTGCCAATGTCAATCAGTTAATTAACACTGAAGATAAGGAAAGTCCTCTAATTCCCAGTCTATGGCTCTTCTGATGACATTTTGTTACTTTAAGAAAAGCAGTTTAGATGGGGCCAGCCCAGGAGGGCAGAGGTTTAGTTCACGCTTTGGCAGCCCAAGGTTCACGTGTTTGGATCCCGGGTGCGTACTGATGCACTGCTTGTGAGCCATGCTGTGGTGGCATCCCATATAAAGTAGAGGAAGATGGGCACAGATGTTAGCCCAGGGCCAGTCTTCCTCAGCAAAAAAGAGGAGGATTAGCAACAGAAGTTAGCTCAGGGCTGGTCTTCCTCACACACAAACGAAAAAAGAAAAGCAGTTTAGGGATGTAAGGAAAGAAAGAAAGAAATTGTAATAGAAAGGCAATTTTAATTTTGATAATGTAAAAAATGCTATCTATCTCTACCTTCAGGTGTTTATATCTTTCTAAATTCCCTTGATTTGAACAGGTGACTTTCTAGAGTTCCATAACTAAACCAAAGATAGGTGATGGGCTTTTCCAAAATAAGTATGATTTCTAGGTTTGACAGATCAAATACAGAGAATTTCAAAGCACATATTGCTCAAGAGTAATGCTTTTACCTTTCTTCTGTTTTCCTTCTTTAGGATTCTCCGAGATATTTTAAAACCTTTCTAAAAATTAATAACAAGGTGAGCTATATTTCAGGACAACCGGCCCAGTCTCTTCAACAAGTCAGTACAACAACAAAAAGAATGGTTCTAAATTAAAAGAGAGTCAAGAGACATAACTAGATGTAACGTATAAATGAAAGAATATTTTTGGAACTGGAGAAATCTGAATATGCACTGGAAATCAGAAGATATTAAGGAATTAGTATTAGTTGGTTAAAGATGATAATACTTCAGCTACAAAGAGAAGTGTCCTTATTTTTTAAATAAGTACATTGAGGTCAAAAGAACACTATTAAAACTCAGTATAAAAAGCTTTATCTTTCATTATTATTCCTATTTCAACATGAAGTGACTTCTTTTCATAATTCTTTCAGACTTAAATTTTTCTAATTTTAATACTGCAAACCCAGTTTTTTTGATGAGAATTTTATTCCGTCTTGCCCAACCTTTTATGTTCAGCATCATTGTGCCATTTTACTTTATCTAAATATCTTTTATGTAAACAAAATTAATGGATTTTGCTTTAAATCCTCGATGAAACTCTCTCCATGTGATCATTAGCATTTACTATTATATTTATTACTTTTGGTCTAATTTCTGTCACCTTAGTTTTGCTGTTTTTAGATATCCTTGATATTTTTCTACTTCATGTCTTTTTCACTTTTATCTTTTGCAAGATACAACATTCTAACCTATTAACAGTTATCTTAAAGTATTTCACAAATATTTTATAATTTATCTAAGTACATAAAAAATAGATTAAAAAAATTCTTTTCAAACAATTTAAAAAATAATTTTAGATACTCATTTGTAGAAGATGATAAAATTCAGTACTTCTGACTTCTTCAGCATATTCCTTATCTTCTTCCTCAAACGTACTTTATTTAATCTAAATACTTTCAAATATTAATAGCAATTTAAAATTTTAACAAAGATAATTTTTTAATTTCAAAAAAGTTTAAAATGTATAAATTTTTAAAAAAACGCCAACATTCAAATGACACATAAGTACATTAAGATAAAATAAACTGCAGTAAGTTTTCCTCCATTAGTGGTTGGGAAGTTTATCCCACCTACTCTCTCCAAAGATGATTTTCATTTCACCACTCATTCATTTTAATCTTGACTTCCTCATTCTTATTTTTTAATTTCTCTCTCAGGTATTTCAAATGCATTATTATTACAAAGATAACTGGTTGGCACATTTGCAAAACATTAAATGAGAATTTACCTTTGTTTATAAATAAAAATTTGTTTAGATATAAAATATGGCAGTCATAACCTTTTTCTGAAGTGCACTAGACACAATAACCTCTTGTGTCATAAATTTTGGCAAAATTTGAAGCTTACTTAATTTCCTAACACTTTTTTCTTCTCCCTGAAAATTGGCTGGGTTGATTGAGTCCTTGTCTTTAGCTTTGAAAAATAAAAATTAGTCTATTTTCTTTTTTAATATTTTATTTAATAGGTTCTCAATTTGCAATATTCAGTTATTTTTTCAGATCCTTAAGTTCTCTTTGTACCCTTAATCATAATATCTGTCTGTCCTTACTATTTATTCATGAGTTGAATCTCTGATCTGACCTCAATAGGTCCGAGTTCAATATATCATAGCCTTTATATTCTGAGTGAGATTAATATTTTATATTGAATTGCTGTGCTATACCAAAATATGCTTTTGACTTCCAACAAAGATTTTCCTTAGCCTATTGTGATTTTTATGCCATTATGTTCTTGTTATCCTGGCATTTTAAACTAAATTATAATTAAATTCAAGACACTGCAAATATTGTTTTCATATGGGATTAACATTTGACATGGTAACAATTATAAAATTAAAAAGGTTCAAACTTGGCTCTGAGGGATCACCCAACATCATCCATGGGGAAAAAACATTTTTTCAGAATATTTTACTGATGGCCATATAAATACCTAAGGCTGAATTCCCAATTTAATTCTGCTCTCAGAGAGAAAATGCCCTGTTCTCAACTCAGCAGTACTCACTTCTTTAAACATATAGGAAAGAAAGACATTTACCCTGCATCATTAAATGTATGTAAACTGGTGAATTTCAAATCCCCAAAACAGAGGCCAATGAAAATGGATCAACCAAGATTTTCTTTCCACCTTGAATACTTAATATTTAGACTGAGAGTACTTTTAGAGTGCATATAATCTAAAAATAATACAATAGTGCAACTTTGAAAGCCAAAAATAAAGTCAAATTTCAATTCTGACTAGAGTTTTATAAAAAATACATATTGCCAGTTTGAAAAGCCCCACTTCACATACTACACTATAATACTTACAAGCTGATGTTCTAATAGTTGAATTTTTTCATCTTTTTTCTTTATTTCCTCTTTAAGTTGTTTTATTTCGTTTAATAAATCTTCATTCTGAAATATTTAAAAAAATTAATATGAAGTATTTAACTGTATTTAAAATACCCGAATGTGAAGCATTAAATCAATGACGAAAACTGAGTCATGAATGGTTTGCTCATTTAAGGGAAAAATTCTTCTTAAATATGCCAGCTATTAACCAATTAAAAAACAAACAACTCACTTTGGTCTTCTAAGAATTCAGTCTAATGGAGTCTGACATGTAAACAATGAACAATAACAGCAGCAACAGCTAACACGCATTGAGTAGTCACCAGGGCCAAGAACTAAGTACTTTTAGGTATCTAAGCATTTGATTCTGACTACAACCCTGAGGTAGGTGCTATTATTCCCATTTTACAGATAAGCAAACTGGGTCACAGGCCATATAGTAAAATAATTACATACAAAAAAGTAACTTCAGCTAGATTTCAAAGGATGTGTAAGAGTTGCCTGTCAGAGAAAACAAACAGCACAACAGTAGAGGGAACAGTGTAATTAAAGGCACAAAGTCATTTCATGGGTGGTTCAGAAATCAGCAGAAAGATAAACGTGCCTGAAGGGTAAGACGGGAGATTCTTTTTCCTTGAGCCACCTTCCTGAGGAGAACTGCCTGAATCAAAGAGGAAATATCCTGTCAACTTAGTCTATAAGAAATTCCTAATAGTATTAAATGGAAACCTATTGTTAAGTTAAGCAGGAATCCAGTTACATTTCATATACCCTATATACACATAGGGTAAAGTATCTTTACCCTGTAGTTAGTCCATTTTGTTTACTACTATTCAATAATCCAGAAATATATACTGAGGCAATAGTGCAAGCAAGGAAATTAGAATATATAGGTGAATGATCCATCTTTCCAGAGAGAGAAATATATAAGCAAATAATTATAATGTGCTGTTACTGAGCAAAGTATGCCATCTCCTTCATATGTTAGAATAAAAAAAAAAATATATCGCAGTCTCTTTAACAAGAGATCAGAAATAGATATTTACAAAAGCTTTAACATACCAAATAAGCATCACAAACAATGGGGAAGAAAAGATTTCTCTAAATGCTGCTATGTATTCTGCAATTGGGAAAGACTGTTTATCATATATAAAAAATGATTTCCAGTTGAATTTAAAGAGTTTAGTAATTTTAAAAAATTGTAAATCAAGACCAAAAAAAAGATGGATTGCAGATCATGAAGGATACGTTTTTAAGCTATGTGGCAAATGAAATTATTAAGCAATGATAAATATATTTGATTATATAAAACTTTTAATCATCTATACAATTAACATTAAGTTAAAAGCTGGTGAAAACATGCAAATATGACAAAGGATTTATATCTCTAGTATATTAAGAGCCTGTTCAAATTTTTAAGATCATTTTCTAGGCCCTGACAGACAAATAAACCAGTTCTCACAAACATACATGTAACTGGCAAAATGTTCTAATTAACTTGATGAAGAAATAGAAATTAAAGTATTAAAGGTATTGTTTTACAGGTATTAAATTTGGGGGAGAAACCCTCAAATTGATTAACAAGACTACAGAAAAAAATGATTCATTATCAAACATCACAACTGAACTTGTTGGACAAACAAATGGCTGCATATATGACAGTCATAAAAATATTTGCACTCTTTGATTCAGTTATCCCACGTCTAAGAATCTATGACAAAGAAATTATCTTAAGTATGAGAAAACCTACAACAAGGTAGTAACTGAAAGTTTAGAAATTTACAATTGTCCTATAAGGGGACAATTGAAATAAAATGTAGCAACTTGATGGAATACTACACAGTCATCATTTAGTCACTGCTAGGTTCTGCCACTGCTGGAGAAAATGGACCCAAGAAAAAAATCCAAATACAAGGTGGTAATAACATTAATAGCCAACATGACATGACAATATAACTTTATGACAGGCACTGCTCTAAGGATTTTACACATAAAGATAGGCAAAGGAGAACACATTAAGAAATGGGTAACTCCAGGGGAGTCTTAAAGGACAAGTAAAAAGCTCTGAAGACACAGAAGTGTGGCAGGCTTTGGATTTTAGGGTAAGGGATTCTAAGTATTGTACGACAACACAGAGATGAGGACAAGTATAGCATATTTGGGAGAACTACAAGCAGTGATGCTGTCGCACAAAGACTGTGGTGAACAGTGGGGAGCAATGTGGTTAGCAAACTAGGTAAGGGCCAGATCATAGAGGGCCAGGAATATCAAGCATGGGAGTGACAGATGGATCTGCATTTGAGATGGCTATGACAGCTGTCTGGAGGACAAATTTAACAACGACAACAAAACCAGGCTAGGGAACTTGTTATCAAGATGTTATAATACTCCAGATGAGAACAGCAGCCTGATACAAGAGAGTGATAACAGGGAGAGGAAGGAATCAAAATTAGGAGATTTTGGCAATTGACTGCATGTGAGAGAAGAGCACAGAAGAGCAGTCAAGGGTGACATCTGTATTTCTAGCTTGGGTGATATGGTGAATGGTTGGGCCACCAAAAGAAATGGAGAATAAAAGAGAAGAAATATGTCCACAGAGGAATATTTGTAAGTTTTAAACATATTGCTGGAGGTACCTGTAGATGGGACATACAGTGGAAATGTCCAGCGGGTAACTGGATTACCAAATACGAAAGAGATTTTACATGTGATCAATATATATGTCATAAGTGAAATCTCGCAAGTACAAAGTTCAAAGAGGACTGAACTAAAGATATAAATCTATATTCTAAAGAAGAGAAGGAACTTACAAAGGTAATAGGGGAAAATGTATAAGGACTTTCAGAGAGAAGTGGCACAAAAACCAAGGGATAAAGCTTTTAAGACAAAGGTCATGCCAAATGTCTACAGCATTAAAATCAGTACCTATTTTCATTTTTCCAAATTTCCACGTTAACTAGAAAGGGGTTTAAGGAGAGTCAAGGAAATGTGTATCTGATTTACTGAATTTAAGATAGGTAAAATATAGAAACTGAAAACATGAGGATAAAGAGGAAGTAGAGAAATCACACTGAAGAAGGATGAGAACGGGCGATGTAGTCAGGTCCTTAACAGCAGCAGAAAATAGAGTCAAGAACATAAGAAAAAAGGGTGGTCCTTACACAGCATAGAGGCCCTCTTTCCCCTGTAACAAGAATGAAGTGAACCAGAATGACGATAGATACAAATAAGTCAGAAGGCAAGAAGGGACGTGGTAGAAGATCTTGCTTGATGAATACAACGCAACCTGCAGAAGCTGTGAAGAATGGCTGAGAATGGGGCTTGAGAAGAGGGGTCAATGTCTGGAATAGCTCATCAGGGGAATGAGAGAGTTGTCCTGAGATAAAGGATAGATATGAGACATGCAAGTCCAGTGAAGTTTCAGATCCTAAACTGGCACAAGTCACCATATTTTTATCATTTGAAACTGAACTGCTAAACCATTTTGGATGAGAAGGTGACAGAGTCGGGGATTTGCTGATGAAGGTGCAAGAGAGTCTAGTGTATTGGAGAGAGACAGTATCAGCTATCACACCTCACCTTGAAAAAGAAGGAAGAAAGACTAGGAATGATCTGCCTGAAAGGAAATGGAGTAGAGACAAGAAATAAATACTATGTAACAATATTTCTGTCAAGTAATATTAAATATATAGACAAACTACAAAGGAACATGGGGAAAAATGAAGACACTAGTTATGTAAAAAAGATGGAATTCAATTTTTTTTCTTTAGAAAGAATTTCTTGGGCCAGCCCTGGTGGTTTAGCGGTTAAGTTCAGTGCACTCTGCTTCAGCAGCCTGGGTTCAGTTCCCGGGCACAGACCTACACCACTCATCTGTCAGTGGCTGTGCTGTGGCAGCAGCTCACATACAAAAAGAAGACTGACAACAGACATTAGCTCAGGGCAAATCTTCCTCAGCCAAAAAAAATAATGTCTTCACATGTAAAAAACTTTTCACAAAAAAGTTTCAAGAAAAAAGTCAACTTCATTTTTAAAATGTCAGTCATAATACTTAAAAAAACTGAGAGATAATCAGAGATCATTTAAGTCAATGGTTCTCAACTGGTAAAAGTTGTGTATGTAAAAGATTGTTAAAAAAGAGATGTCCTGCTGCGGAACTACTGATTTAGAATTTTATTATACTCAAAATAGGATAGAAGCCCAGATATGGGAAGAAATTCGTGCAAGAACAGGTAGGTAACACGTTGAAAAGATTAGATAACTAGATATGATTACCATCCTATACTCTTGATTTGATTGTTTTATATACAATAAGTTCCCAATAAGTCACTCCACATCCTATGAGAAAATTATGCTTCTCTGACCCCTAATACTAGTCTCAGCCACTTGTTTTGCAAGCAACGTATGCGACATCCAAGCAGACTCTACACATGGTTCTGCCAATGCTCTTTTGCCTCAGGTACAAAATCAACACGTCCCAGGATAGGGGCTGATCCTTCAGCCTGGATCCCAGAATGAAGAAGACACAGGAAGCAGAGTCCAAGCTGATCTCCAGCCAATATGTAACATATTGAGAAATAACAAGTGAGAAATAAACTTTTGTTATTGTAAGTCACCAGTATTTCAAGGCTGTTTATTACTACAGATGACTATCAAACACTGACTAGCATACCCTGAAAACAAAAAGTAAAAGAAACCAATAATTTTACCTGGAAATATTTTAAAAAATCAAGAATACTTGCGCATGCTTAGGAAACAAATATGTGCTTCAGAAATAGTTGCAAAACAAAGAGCTTTTTTTCAACTAAAACGAGACCAAAGATGAGAATCATAAAAAATATACTTCTAAATACTAAGATCCATCTGCATCCTATAATTATATTTTTAAACACGAAAAAAGATAAATTAATCTCATTTTCAGTATATTTCTTCAATGTTGTGATTATATATGAGAAGTACCTATTAATCATTTTAATTTTTATTGGTAGACATATTTTAAAAACTGTTATTCATAATTATAAAAAAATTTAATGATTTAACGATTTAAAAAAAAGAATTCTGTATCAGTAGTACTACAGGGACAAATGATTATCCAATTGATAAAATAAACTCAAATTAAAGCACCACAGGGATATAATTTTAACATAATAAGGTAGCAAAAGTTAAAAGCAAATCTGATTAAAATCCAAGCCAGCAAATCTGCAGGTTTTAATACATTTATTATTAAGTGTTTTAATTGTTATTGCTTTATAATTTTAATAATAAAAATGAATTCTGAAAAATTCAGCACGACTATCTAGTCATACCTTATATGTTTGCTCACCATCCTCTGGTTCTGGACTGGATGGCGATGATAGTTGGATATCATGCAATGAACCACTTCCATCATGCTGTTAGAAGAGAAGAAAAACATGAGATTAATACATTAACTGCAGACATTCAGTTCAACTTGAATTCACTCTAGACCAAATACTACCACAGCAAAGAACAAAGAGGAAATAAGATTTTAGAAATCTCCTTTTCATCTCTATGCACTGGTAGAAGGAAACATGGAAGAGGAAAAAAGAGAGTTAGAGCAAGAATAATCTGTGGAAGTAAATAACAGACACTATATGAGTGCGATGAAGCAGAAAGACACTGAAAGTTTTAGAGTGAGAAAAGTAATATGGGAAATTTCCTAAAGAATCTTAAGATTATCTCACCTACAAAAAATGTAAAATAAAACCCAAATTAAATCTACTTTGGTTTAGATGTGATGTTTTGAGTATAAAGGAGTCAGAAACAATAATATTAAATAACTCAACAAGGCTTGGCCACAAAAATCATTTGATTAAAAATACTAGACACAAGTACTTTATTACATGACTCTATTTATACGAAGTATGAGAACAGGCAAAATTAATTTATGGTGCTAGAAATCAGAAGAACAGTGGGTGACTAGGGGAAAGGGGTTACTGAGTAGGAAGGAACATTTGGGAACCTATTAGGATGTAGGAAATGTCCTATGTCTTGACTGTATGGTGGTTACGTGGGTACACACATATGAAAAGTTCAAGCTATACACTTAAGGATTGGTACACCTTAAGCACTTTACTGAATATATGCTACACCTCAATAAAAAAAAGTTGAAAAAATTAAACTTTTTGTCCTTAAGCGCAATAAAGAAAATGACAGGATAGTGTTAAGTCGTACCCCTTGCTGAACTGGTTTAGGAATAACCAGCTAAGAAATGGTATGTTCACTGATTCACAGACACCCTCAAAAAGATGAACCAGTGAAGAATATTCCTGGGATGACGGTGAGAGACTGAGCTCCTGACCAGGGCAGTAGAGCTGCGGTTTGACATTCTGTTTGTTCAGATGGTACCTAGCTGCCTTGGAACACCCACTGAAGCAACAACCTTCGAGGAGCCCTACCATCGCCATCTTCCTAAGATACATCTGTCCTGAAGGAAACTTCCCAGACCACGGAAATGTCCTGCACTGAAACAAGAGTGCTAGAATAGGAGACATAAGCATGTAGGTCATTTTCTTCTTTATTTATTGTACTGTATACCTGGTATATCAGAATCTCTAGGGATGGGGCCTAAGAATGTATATCCAGAAAAGCTTAACAGGTAATACTGATTGACAGCGAAGAATAAGCAACTGCCAAATTTCTAGCAAAGATAAATTACATTTTTATTGGTGATGACATATGGACATTAAGAACCTGACCTGAGAGGGGAGGCAATGTCCTATGCATAATAAATGTTCTCAACACCACATTAAAAAAGTTACAAAAAAAAAGAAACTAATTTTACAAGACTCATCTCAGTAAAAAGATCATCTCTGCTATAAATGCCTTGACATATAAAAACAGGGCCAGTCCTATGTACAAGTACATATTTGAGAAAAGAGGGACTGTAAAATTTGACTTATTTCCAAACATCTATATCTTCCTGTCCACTGCAATGCAAGAACCCCAAGGAATGGGAGACACCACAAGCACACACTGCTTTACCTTGGACACGGATGTAGTTGTGGGAAATATGCAGCAGAACAGGAAAAATAAAACATCAGCTTTCAGGATGGAGGAACAAAAAGGGGAGCCCAAGGAAAGAAAAAATATCAGGGAGATCACAAAGTACCAGGAGCTCAGGAAAGTGACTCTAGAAAGTTGTATGTAAATTTCTACATTCACCCCAGAGCAGCATTTACTTGCATCTGATCCTAAAAAGCATATCAAAGACTTTGAGAAATAAACTAAGACCATTGCCCAGGTCCCAAACTAGCCTCTGGAAGCGATCTGGTGAGCACGGCAAAGGCTTTGAAAATAGAACTGACATTACAACTACAATCCAAATGTTGCTAGTTGGAACTTAGAGCCTAAACTCAATCAGATTGTTTGCCTGCTTAAAAAAAAATCAATATTCTCCATAGGATTTAAACAAAATCAAAAGCCTCATAACACAACATCCAAATATCTAAAATACAATCCAAAATTACTCAACATATAAACAAAGAAAATCTCAACTTACACAGGAAAAGATAATCAACAGACATCAATGCCAAAATAACACAGAAGTTGAAATTAATTGGAAAAGATTTTAAGAGATCTATTATAAAAATCCTCCAAAAGTAAGGGTGAACTCAAAGGGAATCTTAAGAAAGTATCAACAAAGAAATAGAATATATAAAGTGGAAACAAATGGAAATTTTAGAACTGAAAAGATTCAATTACCAAAATTTTAAAATGCACTAGATGGACTAAATACCAGCGTTTGAGATGACAGAGTGAACTTGATAGATTAAGAGAACTCAATCAATCTGAACGATGAAGAGAAAAAAGGTTGGCAAAAGAAAAAACAGAGCCTGCTGAGGGAGCTGTGGGACAATAACAAAAGATCTAATATTCATGGCATCAAAGTTACAGAAGAAAGGGTGTGGGTAGAAAAAATATTTGAAGAAATAACGGATATTACACCCCAAATTTGATGAAAGATTTGAACCTACATATTTGAGAGGCTCAATTTGAAAAAAACAGAAAATAGACAAAATGTGCTCTCTGAACATGAGAATTTTACCAGAAATCAATAACAGAAGGATAATCTTCACACATTTGGAAAGTAAACAACAAACTTCTAAATCATCCATGGGTCAAAATAACAAGTCTTAAGGTAAATAAGAAAATATATTTTGAGTTGAAGGAAAATGAAGATAACACATATCAAAATTTATGGAATGCAACTAAAGCAGTGCTTAGAGGGAAAATTATTGTATGAGATGCTTATAGGAAAACAAAGGTGTCAAATTCATAACTGGAACAAAATAAACCCAGAACAAGCAGAAAGAAGAAACTAATAAAGAGCAAAAATTAATAAAATTGAAAATCAAGAAACAGAAATCAATGAAACCAAAAATAGGTTCTTTGACAACTGCAAAACCTCTAGCAAAACTGCCAAAGAGCAAAAGACAGAAGGCACAAATCAGATACATATGAAGACACAGAAGACATGTATTAGAAGTGAAAGAAGGGATAGATTACAGATGTCTCAGGCATGGAAAGCAAATAAGGCTATAATACTAGAAGTGCCTCTGTGCATTCAAATTCTCCATGAAATGGAGAAATTACTCAAAAATCCCAAACTATCAAAACTCATCCAAAATGAAAAAGACAACCTGAGTAGATCTATGAATTCATAGTTTAAACTTTCCATAAAAGAAATATTGAAGGCCACACGTTTTCCTGACAAATTCTTCCAAAATTTAAAGGAATAATATCAATTCTATACAATCTCTTAGAGAAAACAGAAATCAAATTAATTAGAAAGTTAATCAAATCAATCAATGAGGCCAGCATTTCCCTGATACCATATGAAGACAGTATAAGAAGACTATATAGATCAGTATCTCTCATAAACAGAAGCACAAAAGTCCTTAATAAAATATCTGTGAATCAAATTCAACAATATAAAAAAGGAAAACATCGTGAACAAGTGGGGCTGATCCTGGGAATATAAAGCTGGTTCAATAGTCAAAAAGCAATGTAACTCATCATATCAAGAGATAAAAGATCTATATGATTACCCCAATACATACAGATAAGGTTTCTGACAAAATTCAACATCCATTCATGATAAAAACTCAGCAAACTAGAAATAGAAAGGAACTTGCTCAGCCTGATAAAGTCCATCTAAAAAACCCTACAATTAATCATATTTAATGGTGAAACAATAAATTGTTTTACCCTTAAAACCAGGAACAAGGCACTCCTATTCAATATTGCACTGGAGTTTCTACCCAGTGCAATAAGGCAAGAAAAGAAAAAGAAAAAAAAGACAAATTGGAAAGGAAGAAATAAAACTATTCCCATTCAGACAATATAAATTTTGGTGTAGTAAATCCCTAAGTATCTGGAATAACATTACTAGAATATATGAATTTACAAAAGTCAAGATCCAAGGTCCATATACAAAAATCTACTGTTTCTATGGCAAAGAACAACTGGAAATTGAAATTTTTTTAAAAGATTACTATTCACAATAAACCAAAATCCACAAAACAAAAAAAAAAAAAAACAAGACCAAGAAATAAATAAAAATCCAAAATTAAGAAGAGAAATATTTAGGTACAAATCTAACAACATACAGACAAACACTCTATATTAAAAGCAAAAAAAAAAAAAAACTGATGAAATCAGAGATGACCTAAGTAAATGAAGAGATATACTCTGTTAATAGATTCAAAGACTCAATATTGTTGAGATGTCAACTCTCTTCCAAATTCAACTACAAATCAATGCCCTCCCAATCAAAACCCCAACAGAATTTTTTGTAGAAATAGAAAAGCTACTTTTAAAATTTATATAGTAAGTCAAAAGAACTAAAACAAACAGTTTTGAAAAGAAGAACAAAGTTGGAGGAGTCACACTACTTTATTTCAAGAATTACTATAAAGCTACCATAATCAAGAAAGTGTGATATTGGCAAAAGGACAAACACTGATCAAAGGAACAGAATAGAGTCCAGAATAGAGTCCAGACCAACAATATATGCTCAAAGGCATTTCTGACAAAAGTACAAAGGCAATTCAATAGAGAAAGGACACTTTTCAACAAATGGTTGCTAGAACATCCATATGCAATAAAATTAACTTCATTCATACTTCATACCATATGCAAAAATTCTCAAATAGACTGTAAACCTAAATGTTAAACTTACAACTATAAAACTTCTCTAAACAAACATACAAAATCTTTGTGACTAGGATTGAGCAAAGATTTCTTAGATATGATACCAAAAACATGATCCATAAAAAAAAAATTGATAAATTTGACTTCAAGAGGAGAACTTCTCTTTAAAAAACTATTAATAGACTAAAAAGAGAAGCCATGGACTGGGATAAAATATTTGCAATAATTCAGGTAAAATACTGAACATAGTGCCTAACTCATAGAGAGCATTTATAAATTGTTAGCTATTTCTTACAACAGCTATAACAAAAATAATTATAAGGCAAAGGTATAGGGTTTTTATCTGACTTATTAACTCAGAATTGTACATAGTTGCCCAAAAAGCTAATTCTATTTTTTTTAATATTCATTTGTTTCATCATTTACATACCTAATAAGCACTTACACACAAAAATATAAAGAGAACTATCAAAAATAAATAATAAAAGACAACATTTTTGTTAATGGGCAAGATATGCAAATGGAAAATAAGCATATGAAAAGATTCTCAACATCATTAGTCATTAGGGAACTGCAAATTAAAACCACAGGGAGATACTACTGCACACCTCTGAGAAAGTCTTTTGAAAAATGCTGATGGTATCAAGTGCAGAGAAGGATACAGAACAACTGGAACTTTCACTAATCGCTGATGGGAATACAAAATTGTATAGCCACTTTGGGAAAACAGTTTGGCAGTTTCGTAAAAAGTTAAATATACAGGGGCCGCCCGGTGGCGCAGCGGTTTAGTCCGCGCTTGGCAGCCCGGGGTTCGCGAGTTCGGATCCCGAAAGTGGAGGAAGATGGGCACAGATGTTAGCCCAGGGCCAGTCTTCCTCAGCAAAAAGGGGAGGATTGGCGACGGATGTTAGCTCAGGGCTGGTCTTCCCCACAAAAAAAAAAAAAAGTTAAATATACAGTCATGTGTCGCTTAACAATGGAGTTCATGCTGAGAAATGCGTCATGAGGCAATTTTGTCACTGTCTGAACATCACAGAGTGTACTTACACAAACCTAGACTGTATAGCCTACTACACACCTAGGCTGTGTGTGACCAATCTTACGGGACCTCCGTCATATATGCAATCTGTCATTGACTGAAAAGTCGTTATACAGCACATGACTGTATACCTACCATACAACCTAGCAACTCCACCCCTAGGTATTTATCCAAGAGAAATGAAAACACGCTCACATGAAAATCTGTGCATGAATATTTATATCAGCTTTATTCATAATTGCCAAAAACTAGAAAGTGATACAAATATCCTTCAACTGATAAATGGATAAACAAACTATGGTCTATGCATACAATGGAATACTACTCAGCAACAAACAAGAACTACTGATACATGGAACAGCATGAATGAATTTGAAATGTATTATGGTAAGTGAAAAAAAGCCAGACTCAAAAGGCAATATAACATATAATTCCATTTATGTGACAGTCTTGAGAAGGCAAAACTATAGAGACATAAAACAGATCAGTGGTTGCCAGCAGCTAGCAGTGGGTACAGGGATTGAGTATAAAAGAAAAAAAAAGGAATTTTGGAGGGTAGTTGTAATAGCTGCACATTGTATGCATTTGTCAAAGCTCATGGAACTGCACAACAAAAAAGGCTGAATTTTACCGCATGTAAATTGTACCCCAATAGAACCATACTACATTGAATAGTGTCCCCCTAGATATTCATGCTAACCCAGAACTTGTAAATATGACTTCATTTGGAAATAGGGTCTTTGTAGATGTAATCAAGTTGAGGTCATACTGGATTAGGGTGAGGCCTAAATCCAATATGACCAGTGTCCACACAACAAGAGAGAAATTTGGACACACAGACACACAGGTCATGTGAAGATGGAGGCAGGGACTGGAGTGATGCATCTACAAGCGAAGGAATGCCCAAGATTGCCAGCAACCACCAGAAGCTAGAGAGGCAAGGAAGGTTCCTCTCCTAGAGCCTTCAGAGAGCACATGGCCCTGATGACACTTTGATTTCAGATTTCTAGCCTCCAGAACTGTGAGAGAATAAATTTCTCTTGTTATATGCCACCCAGCTTGTGGTACTTTGTTAATGCTAGAAAACCAATATAAGACCTGACTAAAAAAACAATTAAAAGCAAACGAAAAGAGAGAGAAACACCAGATAAATCTCAACAATCACAAGACAAATAAAACTGATATAGCAATATTATAACACAAAAGGCAAGGTAGAATTAAAGATGAAAAGTATTAATAGAATAAACAAAGACTGTAGCAATCAGAAAAACAATCCACCAAGATGGGCCAATGATAAACATTTATACATCTAATAAAATAGCCTCAAGATACTAAAACAAAAATTGACTGCATTAAAAGGAGAAGTTGAAAAATCCGTAATTATAGCAGGAAATTAACATACTCTCAGAAATTCACAGACCAAAGACAAAAATTTAGTATGGGTAAATATCAATAGTACAACTAAAAAGCTTCATATAATAGAAATACTGCTACCTAAAATATAAAGAATATATATTCTATTCAAACAAACATAGAACAGTCAAAACTTGACCATGCTCTAAGCAGGGGTTAACAACTATGGTCCACAGGAGAAATCCAGCAGATGCCTATTTTTATTACAGTCCATGAGCTAACAATGATTACCACATTTTTAAATGGTTGCATTTTAAATGATTTTATAAATATCTACACAATAGCCTCAATTTTTATTTTGCTTGAAAAAAGCTAAAATATTTACTATGTGGTCCTCTAAGGAAAAGTTTTCCAACCCCTGCTTTAGGACACAAAGGGAATATCAATACATTCTAAAGAATTTATATCACAGAGCTATTTATACGGTATTATTAATGTACAAGGATTAGAAATCAATTAAAAAAATGAAGGCCCCAGGGGGCCGCCCGGTGGCGCAGCGGTTTAGTCCGCGCTTGGCAGCCCGGGGTTCGCGGGTTCGGATCCCGGGCGCCCGCCGACGCACTGCCTGTCAGCCATGCTGTGGCGGCGTCCCATATAAAAAAGTAGAGGAAGATGGGCACGATGTTAGCCCAGGGCCAGTCTTCCTCAGCAAAAAAAAAGAGGAGGATTGGCAATGGATGTTAGCTCAGGGCTGGTCTTCCCCACAAAAAAAAAAAAAAATGAAGGCCCCATACATCAAACCAATATTTTTTAAAACTGAAAAAAAAATATTTCAAATAAAATAAATGTATAGTATAGCCCAAGACATTAATGTTTAAGTTACTGCTACGCCTCAAAGAAAAAAAAAAATCTTCCTTTTTTTTGAGGGAGACTGGCTCTGAGCTAACATCCATTGCCAATCCTCCTCTTTTTACTGAGGAAGATTAGCCCTGAACTAACATCCACGCCCATATTCCTCTGTTTTGTATGTGGGATGCCATCACAGCATGGCTTGATGAGTGGTGCACAGGTCCATGCCCGGAATCTGAACCTGCAAACCCTAGGTCACAGAAGCAAAGCATGCGAACTTAACCACTACACCCACCAGGCTGGCCCCATTCCTTTTTTTTTCTTCTTTTTAACTGTCTAGCAGTCTAGATTTAGAAGATCAGAGAGGGAAAACGCTATTATTTCCACCAAAGCACAAGCGCTTAAAGATCATGAATATAATCTCCAACTGAATCAATTAATAAAATGACCTCCCCTCCAAATAACTCTGACACTAACCAATGGTAGTACTCTCTATAAAACCTTGACCAAGATAAAATATGTCCAGGCCAAAAGTAGGAAACATTTTGAGAAAAGCTTCTTTAAGCATCAGAGGGGAAAAAAAATCATAAAATGGACAGAAAACATTCTTTCTAAAAAACACTGAAGAAACAACAATCATGCAGGCAATGTTCATACTTCACATTACACAGACTAAGGAGCTAACATCTACTGACAGTGCCGGGCACTGTTCTAAGCATTTTGCACAAACATATTTAGTAAATGTCTAGATGCAAAAATAGTACATAAAACTAGAACAGGTCACTGCACAAAAAATAAGCAATTCATAGTTAACTGACTGTCCAAGTATTCTGGGCTCCTTTACTGAGTGAAGTGTCTCAGCAGTTTCTATGGGTTCTAGTTAGGACTTTTGAACTCTGAATGCAATTAACCTTAAGTTAATTAACACTTGTGATTAAAGATTCAAAAAGATAGATAAATCTTCCTCTATTCTAAGAGCATTAGGGGTCTACTGTCAGCAAAGCATCTTCCACTTTTCTTTTTTGACATAGCATAAAGGTAAACTTTTCTTCTAATATTATTATTCTTCTGCACATTAAGTTGTTGGAAAACCCTACAACAAACTCCATCTTACCCAGGTGGTTCTTCCATGAGTTTGCAAAAACTGGGCTCTTCCTATGAGCTCCAGAGCAGCTGCAATGGACATGGACACTTAAAATGACTAAGTGAAAATTTGGCAGCATTGACCAATCTCTGCTGACAAGTATCATCAGTGATGTCAACAAAGCTGCTCTGTGTCTCAGATATGCTACAACACAATCCCCAGAGGCAGCCTAGGAAAGGGAGTAGGGGAAGAGGAGAGACTGATTTTTTTCTTTTTCTATTTCTATTCAAAAAGGTGCTTTTTAAAAATACAAAAGTAGATGGATGAACAATCACATGACAACACACTGACTCTAGAATGTGCACTGAGAATAATTTTTGAATAATGCTGTAATTCACCTATGAGATTTAAAATCTAACGAGTCAAGCTACATTTGAGAAGATTTAAGAAATACAAACTTACAATGCCTGATTATCATTAAGTGTTTCAAAGAAGAGGTGATCTTAACAGATGGTTGAGACAAAGACATTTTAAAACAGAAAAATCTACCTGGCATTCAAATTGACTAGAATGTTATATATGGATAGACTCTTTATAACATTCTAAGCAAACATTATTTACAAATTTCTTCTGTTTAGATGATTTTTTTTTTTTTTTTGGTGAGGAAGATTAGCTCTGAGCTAACATCTGTTGCCAATCCTCCTCTTTTTGCTGAGAAGATTGGTCCTGGGCTACCATCCGTGCCTACCTTCCTCTACTTTATATGTGGGACATCGCCACAGCATGGCTTGATAAGCAGTGTGTAGGTCCGTGCCCGGGATCCGAACCTGGGAACACCAGGCAGCCGAAGAGGAGCACACAAACTTAACCACTATGCCACCGGGCCGGCCCCATGTTTAGATTTTTTAAAATTAAACCTAAGTGTTTAATTTGTACATATCTGAATCAGAATATCCTTTTCTATAGGTTTCTTCTGGCACTTAAAATGATTGTGTTGTAAATTTCTTCTAATTTTTCTATATTTAAAAAAAAATGCAAGTCTTCAAACCATCTGAGTTACTATAGCATAAAACAAAAAACTAAATAATTGCTTCTATAATATTGAGTTTTTCTCAACATTTATTTTAAAATCCATCTCTGTCCAATCGTTTTTTAGTAGATACTTCAGCACCTATTTCTGGGTTTTCTCTTCTCTTCCATCACTCTATATTTCTATTTATGTCAGTATTACACCCTGCTCTAAAGGGTTTGTCCCTCCTTCTCCTTTTGTCTTTCTCAATGTATACAAACCTTACCCTCTGGTGCTAACAATTTCGGAGTCATTTTGATGAGTCCCCAAAACAAAGCTGTTGTGATTTTCGATGAAATTGTATTACATCTATATACAGTATTGGGAAGAACTATAGGTTCCAATCATATACTTGTATCATACACTTATATCTTATCCTTATCCTTTGTAACACATCATTCTTATAATTATTTAATAGTTGTATGTTCTCCTGGACAATAAGGTGGCTGTCTTGGTTACTATAGCAACATCCATGGATTAAGTTAATGTTTACAATATTTACCCTTCCTATAGAACGTAAGTACTTTCTTTACATTTTTCAGACAAAGTTTTGTAGGTTTTTTTTTTTTTTTTTACAAAATGTCACAAACAACTCTCAGCAAATTGATGACAATGTTTTATTGATGCAGTAATTATTTCCAGTTTAAATCTATAATTTATTATCCTTGGAGTCTTGAATACAGTACTGTTTATCTACTAGAACAGGTCTTCTTTTTCTTTTGGTCCATGTCACACAATAAGAAATACATTTTATATCACAACAAAGTACACATATATATACACACATACACACGCATATGGGTGTGTATGTGTACATATATCTATATAAGAATGGATGGATGGATGATTGACAGACAGATATAGATATCATATGAAAAACAAGCTTCACAAAACAATATCTGTCCTTATTACATGTGATGCCCCCTGATAGTTTCTATACTGTTCTACTTTATTAAGAAAAAATAATAGTTACAATGGAGAACAAAATGATTTCAAAACCCACTAATCAGCTGTAATGTGCAATGTTAAGAAGAATGCACTAGGCAGAGGACAAGAATTATGATTTCTTTCTTTTTATCTTCATTACTACCACAATCCTTGGTACTCAACAACTGCTTAATAAAGCATACTGAATGATGGAATAACCATAACTAAATGAATATTAACATAAATGGAATTAGCTTTCTGGGCAGCTACATAAAATTGTGAGCAATGCAAACAAAAACCCTTGACTTTCAAATTTTTATCATTATTGTTGTTATTATTGTTACTAATATAACAGCTAACATTTATTAATTACTTTCTATGCATCAGAAACCATGGTTAGCACTTATCTGAATTTCCTCATGCATTCTTTTCCTTTTTTTTACATCCACAACACACCAGGCAGACACCTCATGCATTCTTTACAACAGTCCTGAGATAGGAGCTATTATAATCTCTATTTCTTTCTGAGGAAATTTAGGCACAGAAAGTTTAAGTCATTCGTCCAAGATTACACAACAAACAAGTGGAAGAATTGGTCTGAATTCAAATCTCAACCTTGGAATTGTCTATTCTAATTTTTTGAAATTACGTTATTCTTACTAACTTTCATCATTAATATGCAGAGAATTAGCATTATCCCAATTATCCCACAACTAAAAACAACTCAAATGTCTGTCAACAGGTAAACAGATAAAAATAAAATTTTGGTATATATATGTACAATGGAATGTTATTCAATAAAAAGGAATGTACTGATACTCACCAAACCAGATGAATATCAAACCCATCCTGGTGAGTGAAAGAATCCAGAAACAAAAAGAGTACACGTTGTATGGTCCCATTTAGACGAAATTTTAGAAAAGACAAAACTTTAGTAACAGAAAGCAAAGTAATGGCTACCTGGGCCAGGTTTGAAACAGGACTGACAGCCAAGGGACATGAGAGAATTTTAGCAGCTACAGAAATGTTCTATATCTTGATTGTGGTAGTGGTTACACAACTGTATATATTCATCAAAACTCAAACTGTATATATTCATCAAAACTCAAACTGTATATTTAAAATGGGTGCACTTTATTTAAAAGTAAATTCTACCTTGATAAAGTCAATAAAACTTTTTTTAAATTTGCTTCTTCTTCCACTTTCCTTTCCCTTCCTGAACAAGCCAAAACAGAGTAAGACAGGTCTTCACCCAAAAGGACAGCCCAGCATGAAATTTCAGAGCCTAAGTAAGTTGAGGAACATGCCCTTGTAGGGGGCAGCTTACCAAAGCATGTCAGAGCCTAAAAGGGTGAAGAGGGCATCCACAGATGGGATGAGGAAACAATTTGATACCAGAGTCAAGCCTGAGTAAAATGAGCAGGGCACATACACATATGGCAACCTGGTGGGCTGTCAAGTCTAAGCAGAGTGAGGTGAGCACCCACACATGGGATGCCCTGGAGAGGGCTACCAGAGCTCAAGCAGCATGAAGAGGATATCTATACAGGAAAAGGCCCAGTGCCAGGTGTCAGACTCAAGTAGGGAAAGGAGGGCATCCATACGTGGGCATAAACTGACATGTGGTGTCAAGCCCAAGCAGAGTGAGGAGGCATCCAAATGGAGAGGGAGACTGGTATGGGGTGTCAGAGTCCAAATTGGGTGAGGAAGGTGTATACAGATGGTGAGGAGCAGCGAGGCATGGAGATTCAGAATCTTAGTAAGGACAGAAGGGGAACTACATGGGAGAGGTGGTGACAGTGGTGGTAGGAAATCGGTTACATCCACGAGGACTGATCAAATGAGCAAATATATTATAAAAAATAGAAACCAACTTTCTCACTGTCAGAGAAGGGAGTTATAAATACGGAAAAGGAAAAATGCTGTATTTAGACTGGAATTGAAGTTATGAGTACAAACTCATCGCTTTCAATATATTTAGACAGATACAGAAATAGTCACAAGTATGCATATAAACATCCACAAATACATGCACACTCATGCGCACGTGCACACACACACAACCCCTTAGAAGGCTTAAGGGCATTTAGGCCCCAATAGCAATAAGTACACCTAGCCCCCAGATCTTGGCTTCTAAATAACATTCTCCACTAAAAGGAACCAAGGCTCCTTGAAAAAAAAAAAAAGGCAATTTCTAGGTTGGGATAGGGAAAATACTAAATAAGCCTGGGACATCTTGTATTGCCAAAAAGGAAAGAAGTGCCCAAAGAATGATGGGTACCAGTCAAAAGGACATAGGAGCCAGCCTAAAAGAGTTCTCAAATGCCAAATATTGGATAGTCTGAACATCAAAATAAATTATATTAACAGATTATAATTGATCACATAATGTAAGAAACCATGAGTACACACTAATATAAATAAATCACTGAATAAATAGGAAATTTGACAATGAATAGGGTATTTGTACAGTTTCAAAATTCCTCCCTATGGAATACTAATTATAAAGGGAAAAAGAGTAATTTTACAGTTGAGAAGGCTTGGAGACAACACCTTTATCAAGTGATCAAAGTTAATATCACTAATGGGACAAACCAAAATCACGTGCCACCTGATGGGATGCAATGAGAACAATGTAGCATCTGCTCCTGTGACATTCCTGTCGAAGATGCATAACCTGAATCCAATCATATCGTTACATAAGAAAAACCAAAATTGAAGGGCATCCTGCAGAATAACTGGCCTATAATATTAAAAAGTGTCACGATTGTCAAAGTCAAGGGAAACCTGAGGAAGTATTATGGTTTGAAGAAAACAACAGAAACATGACGACTCAAAGCAATATGCAATTCTGAAGTGGATCTTTCTGCTATAAAGGACATCACCTGGACAAATGGCAAAATCTGAATAGCCTCTGAGGATTAAATAGTATTAATGTATCAATGTTGATGGTCCTGATTTTGATGACTGTATCATGGTTATACAGGAGAAAAATCCTTATTTGTAGGAAATATACACTTAACATTTGGGGGTGATGCTCTTTAACAGGCAACTTACTCTCACATGGTTCAAGGAAAAAAGTTCTTGAAACTTGAAGAAAGTACCTGAAATGTTTTTCTAAGAATGAGAATGTTTCAAAAAAACTTTTGTGTCAAAAAATTTCAAAAAAAAAATACAAACATTGGAATTGTCATTACTGCAGATTATATGCTTATCTAAATAAAAGTTCCAAACAAATCTATGGATAAATTATAATTAATAATTGTATCAAGGTTGCTGGATACATAAACTCAATAAATAAAAGTCTATGCGTTTCTGTATACCAGCAACAATCCATTAGAAAATGGTAGCACTCACAAAAGCAACAAAAACTTTAGGTACTAGAAATAAATCTAACAAAATTGTACAAGTCTTTTAAGGAAAAAAAGTATAAAATTTCATTGAAAAGAATTTTAAAAACTAAATCAATGCACCTATATATCACATTTTTGGATACAAAGTCTAAATATTCTAAGATGTTAATTATTCCTGAAATTGATCTATTGATTCAATGCTATTCCCATTAAAATCCAAAAGACTGCTTCATAGGACTCAACAAAATGATTCTAACATTTTATGGAAAAGCAAGACTAAGAATACTTAAGATACTCTAGAAGAAGATCAAGATAAGGAACCATGATGATATATTACCAAGTCTTATTATAAAAGCAACTAAAAGTTAGATTATATAACTTGGCACTGGGATTGTGCCATGTATATGGACATCTGGTTTTTTTAAACAGCAGGCACTGCATATCAGAGGAGAAAAAAATGCACTCAATACTTTTAACACTGAACCCACTGATTACCTGCATGGAGAAATATGTAAGTGGATCTCTATCTCACACCTTATATACACCAAAATCAATTCAAAGGTATTTGTAATTTAATTGTGAAAGTCAAAACTCTTAATTTTTTGAAAAGATTATTTTTATGACTTCAGAACATGGAAGGATTTCTTAAACAAGAATTTCTAAAAGCACAAACCACAAAGAAAACGTCTGATAAAATCAATTACAAGAGAATTGAGAACTTTTGTTCATCAAAGAATACCAAAGAGTGAAAAAGCAGGCCACAGAATGGAAGAAGATATTTGTAACACATAACCAACAAAATACTTACATCCAGAATATACAGAAAACTCTAAATCACATACACATGGACAAAAGACATGGCCAAGCAATAAATATTGCATAAACATACAATGAAGCTCAACTTTTATTAGTCAGGAAAATGCAGAATAAAACCACAATTAAATACCACTATATTCTCACCACAAGACAAAAATTAAGAAGTTGGATAACACCAAGTGTTGCACAGACATGGAACAATGGAAAACAGCATCTACTACTCGAGGGGAGTGAAGCAGATTGAACAATTTTGGAAAACAGTTTGGTATTTCTAGAGTAGACTATTTTCATGCCCCATGATTCAGAAATTCCACCCCAGTTAGTTACTCCAGAAGAATTTTTGCACATGTGTACCAGGAAAATGTTCATATTAATATTATTTGTCATAGCAAAAAAACCTGGAAGGAAACAAAATGGACACCAAGAGTGAAATGGACAAAGGAATTATTGTTTGTTCACAGAACAGAATATAAGAATGAAAATTACTGAACTAGAACTAAACATAAATACGAATGAACCTTAAAGAAAATTCTGAATAAAAGAAATAAGTCACAGAGAAATACGTATAGTATAATTTCATTTATATAAAGTTTTAAAGAAGCAAAATTAATATTCACAGGGATACAAACATAGATGGTTCAAACTTAGAAAAACCAGGGAAACCTCAGATTCTGGAAAGCGAAGGTGCTGCCATCAGGAAGGGCAGAGAGGGAGATTCTTAATGTCTCATTTCTTAACCTGGGTGATGAATATAAAGCTGATGAGTAAAAATATTTAATGAATATTAAATAATTATTTTATTCACTCTTGATGTCCACTTACATTATTCATTAAATTGTACCCTTATAGTATATATGCTCTATGTATATTTCATAACCTTTTTTTTTCCTTGAGTGATAAGAACAGTCTGATGATACAGACGCGTGAGCTCCCTGGCCTTTCTGTGGTTCTCTGCCAGCAAGTGGCAATCATTCAGCAGATTCTTAACTCAGCACACTCAGCCAGAATGCTGCTGCTTTAAATACACACACACACACAAACAGGAAAATTATGTGAAGGAAAAATTACTGGTTTTATTCTCAACGTTGGAGGTGAGAGGAAGTAAAACATTTGTATACCATACTTGACAATTCATAAAACACTATTATATACTTCTTTTTCTTTATCCCCAAAACGGGCAGACAGGACATGAATCATCGGGATCAAATATTTTGCAATCCCAAAGAAAATGTCAGAAAGAGGTATCATCATGCTCTTCTCGTTATTTCACCTTAGATTGTTCATTTCCTAGGCCAAGGTCAAAACAGATGCTGAATGTGATAACATAATAAATGCAAACATGGAAAATAATGACATGAAAGGGAAGAAAGTAGATGAGCATAACCCCTTTGAAAAACTGTTCTGCAGTATCTATTAAAGTTGCATATCTATATCCCTTATGACTCAGCCATGTATTCCACTCATAGGTACACACTCAACAAAAATGCACACATGCTCACCAAAAGATGTATACTAGAATACTGCAGCAGCATTATTCATAAAAACCAGAAACTGGAAAACTGCCTAAATACCTACCAACTGTAGAACAAATGAAATAAATTGTGGTTTAGTCACATCACAAAATACTCTATGGCAATAAGAAAAAATGCAAAAAATCGATGACTCACAAATACAAAGTGAACAAAAGGAGTCAGAGAAAAACAGTAAATAAGATAGGACTTCATTTATATAAAGTTCAAACACAGGCAAACTCATCTGTTTTCAGAAATCAGGGAGTCACCCGTTGGAAAAGCCGGGGGGTACTAGAAGGGGCTAACATTCTAGGGTTCTGGTAATGTCCTGTTTCTCGCTGGGCGCTGGCGAAATGGGCATTTTCAGTTTGAGAAAATTCATTGAGATAGACATTTATGAACTGTACCCTTTTCTGTATGCATATTATGCTTCGAGTGTTTCAAACAGGGTATAGGGATTTAAAGAGACAACACACCACTCAAAAATTATTTTTTCTATATGTTCCCATGTTCTTCAGATCAGAATCAAAATCCTTATTTAAAATTCCCTAAATTGGGCAATACAACATGAGAAGTATTAAACCAAAATAATTCAAAAGCCCTGAGTTTAAAATGCATTATGCATTAGTATGCAGCTGGATAACCTTGAGAAATGCAATTAAATCTGGGAGTCCTAGTTTTCTGACCATTAAAAAAGGATTACTACAGCTGTCCTCCCTATCCCACAGTGTTGTGATGAGGAAAACAAGATGCATGAAAGTGCTATTTAAACTGTGAAGTAATCTTGAGCTGTGTATAACAAAAACAAAAAATAGATCGAAGGCCAATACAATGGTTTACGATTCTTAAGTTTATATGTGTACAGTGAGAACTTCGTTCAAGTGAGCTCAAATACAGAGTCCTATTTAATAAAATAAAGACTCTACTGCTCTGGGTTTGGCTGAGAGAATACAGGACAATGGTGAGGAGAGTGCTGGAGGCTGCCTTCACACTCTCCTCTCCATGTTGTCCCCCAAGGTTATCTCCTAGAACGCCGCTGTGTACAACAGGCCTTGAAGTCTTACAGGCTAGGGTAAAAAGTCCTGGTTTAATTACTAATTAGCTTTCTAGGCCTCAACTTCTTCAACATGAGATGAAGTCAGTATCACCTACTTTTCAAGGACTAGAGATAATGTATATCAGAGAAGCTAGAACACCCAGTATGCAGTATATGACCACTATATAAAAGTTATACATACACAATTCTGTAAAACATATGCATGAAAAAGAGCACTAAAATTCAACTATTTTCATGGCAATTAAATTTAACAACTTTAGGCTAAAACTTGGATGTCTGCAACAGCCACCTAAATATTATGACTTAAGTCATTCCTTCTGCTATTCATTTTCCATAAATCTCTTCAAGTAGTATTTGTAACGTACCAATTTGGCTGTATCACTCATCGGCTTACTACTGCCCACAGAACAATGCCCAGCTCCTCCTGTGGCCCACAGGACCTTCACAGTTGCCCTAAGCCTCTCCATCACCCTGCCTCTTCTCTAACAGCCTTCACTCCAACAACGCCAAATTATTAACTCATCTTTAAATAAGACATGTATTGTGTCAATAACCTCTTATTTTTTCAGAAATAATAAAATATGTATTGTAGGAAATTAGAAAATGTAGATTTAAAAAAAAGACATCACAGTCTCACTATCCAGGTATCGTCACTATTAACACCTTAGTGCATAACCTTCTGGAGATATAGATGTATAGACACATAAAGATACATGATCATAATGTACCTACTGTTTTACAACCTGCTTTCTTCAGTCAGCAATCTCTATCTTTCCATTTCAGTAAATTTCTACTTCATCTAATACATAGACCATATTCAAATTTCCCCAATTGACCCAAAATACCCTTTACAGTTGATCTGTCCAACCAGTATCCAATTCAGAATCTCACATTACATCTACTTGTCCCTTAAATTTCTTTTAATGTAGCACTGTAAACTCCCCGCATCAACTTTTTAGGACACTAACAAGCTCAAGAGACATCATTATCTTCCCTCAGAATTTCCAGCCATCTGAATTTGTCTGGTTCCTTCCTCTCTTAATACTTCTATCACCTGTTTTTCTTGTAAAAAGGAAGTTGTGAGTAATGACTAGAAGAATTAAAATTAAATACTCTCGGCTAGAATGTATTATATATAATTATGTCTATTATACATAATTCTGTGTATCACATAAGGAGATACATACTATCTGGCTAACCCAACTCATTAGAAATGAGAAAACTAATCACTGGATTAGAGTGGTGACAGTTTGATCTCTCCACTGAACAATTATGTGTTTTTCTCTTGCAACCATAATGTAATCTACATGGTGTTACTTTGGCACTATATAAACTGTCTGGGAATCCATCGTTCCCAGACAGAACATGGTTGTAACTAATGGTTGGAACAACAATTAATAATCCTGGCATAAAGCAAGAATTTTATCAGAGTTTGTAAAATAATGTTTCTCTAATTCTATCACTCTTTCTACATTTGTTTGCTGGCTTCTTCAGCAAAACTGAATTATCTTTCAAGGATCTCTAAAGAGATATAGATATACATCCAACTATAAATGCAGCATAAATCCTTAATTCTTTCCCATTAATAGACACTTTTAAAGTAAGAAGTAGTATTAACAGTCACCTCAAAATGTACTAAGTGAGCACTGATTTTTCTGCCTCTCTCTCTTTTTGAGTATTTTATGTACTCATGGGTTTTCTGTGAGAAATGCAACTCATACTTTCAATAACTTGTACCTTTTCTCATGCTGATTCCACTGATCTCTCCAAAATTCTTCACTTGATAAATTCAACTTCCAGGAACCAAAATATCAGTGACATGTCTTCTTTATAATGGCATACGGTGAATTTCTTCACCTCCATTCCTAGAGCAATTTTTTCTCTCTGACATACTACACAAAGATACCTCTGATAGAACATGTGGTTGCGTATCTTTTTCACTCCCTGGATTTGTCTTTTTACAGGTCAGGACAGTATTTTACACCAGTGTTATTCACAGTTTCATTTGCAGATCAGTTCTGTCCCATAAACTGTTTCCTGTCTGTGCAACAAGAAAAAGCTTGCACCAGAATATAAATCAATTACTCAGTAAACACACTGTTTAGTTCAGCTCACTTCTTTTCTTTGGTAGCAAGAATCTGCAGGAGGATGAAATGTGCTGATTTCTATTCTGGCAAGAGCTACTTTAACTTTCAGTGGATCAGTAACAAACATTTCAGTATAAGCTACTTTGAACTGCGCTGACTAATTGTCAATTTACCCTTACTGCCAGAACACAAAAGGAATATAAACAACTGTTTGTAGAGAGAGAAGGCAGTGTAGCAGAAGTGGGGTCCATGGACACATTGAAATATCTCTGCTAAGGTGAGGATAAGGTGTCACATCTGGATCTTCCTACAACCACAAAAGGTGTACAACACTTAGTGGGCCTCTTTGGATTTTGAAGGCAACATACTCCTCATTTGGGTTTGTTATTCCAGCCCACTTACTAAGTGACTCGAATAGCTGCTAGTTCTGATTAGGGCCCAGAATGCTGTGCAACAGCTTCAGGCTGCTGTGCAAGCTGCTCTGCCACTTGGGTCATAAGATCCAGCAGATCCCATGGTGCTTGAAGTATCAGTGACAGGGATGCTATTTGGAGACATTAGCAGGCCCTTACAGGTGAATCTTAGTGCAGGTCCTTAGAATTTTGGAGGAAAACTCTGCCGTCCTCTGTGGATAACTACTCTCCTTTCGAAAAACAGCTCTTGGCCT
This sequence comes from Tapirus indicus, assembly GCA_031878705.1. NCBI lineage: Eukaryota > Metazoa > Chordata > Mammalia > Perissodactyla > Tapiridae > Tapirus > Tapirus indicus. The sequence continues at coordinate 84,183,670 of CM062921.1, forward strand.
GCTACTGGGTCTTAGCAGCAACTGAATGCTTTACCTTGGGCCACCAAATTACCAAGCAACCTGAACTGCCCATCATGAACTGGGTATTATCTGACACATAAAGTCATAAAGTTGGGTGTGCACAGCAACACTCCATCATCAAACGGAAGTGGTGTATACGTGATCAGGCCAAAATAGGCCCTGAGAATACAAATAAGTTACATGAAGAAGAGGCCCAAATGCCCATGGTCCCCTCTCCTGCTACACTGCATTTTCTCTCCCAACCTAAACTGTAACCTCATGGGGAGTTCTCTATGATCAGCTGACAGAGGAAGAGAAGACTCAGGTCTGGTTTACAGATGGTTCTGTATAATATGGAGACAACACCCAAAAGTGGACAGCTGCAGCACTACAGTCCCTTCCTGGAACATTCGAGAAAGACGGCAGTGAAGGCAAATCTTCCCAGTGAGCAGAACTTCAAGCAGTGCATCCAGTTGTTCGCTTTGCTTAGAAAAAAAGATGGCCAGGCATGTGATTATATACCAATTCATGAGCTGTGGCCAATAGTTTGACTGAGTGGTCAGGCACTTGGAAGGAACATGATTAAAAAATTGGTGACAAGAAAATTTGAGGAAGAAGTGTGTGGACAGACCTCTCTGGGCAAAAGATATGAAGATATTTGTGTCATATGAATGCTCACAAAAGAGTGACCTCAGCAGAGGAGGATTTTAATAATCAAGTGGCTAGCATGACCCATACTATGGATACAGTCAGCCTCTTTCCCTGGCCACCTCATTATTGCCCAATGGGCTCATGAACAAAACAGCCATGGTAGCAGGGATGGAGGTAAAGCATGGACACAGCAGGACTGGCTACCATCACTGCTTAGTACCTAACTTGTCAGCATCAGAGATCAACACAGCCCATGATATGGCACCATTCCCGGGGTGATCAGCCAGCCACCTGGTGCGAGTTTGTTTACAGTGAACCACTTCCATCCTAGAAGCGGCAGCGTTTTGTCCTTGCTGGAACAGACACTTACTCTAGATGTGAATTGGCTTCCCTGCTCACAATGTTTCTGCCAAAACTACCAGCCGTGGACTTACAGAATGCCTCCCCAATGTGGGTAGACCTCATCCAATCTGCTGAAGGCCTGAATAGAAGAAAAGGTGGAGTAAGGGAGAATTCACTCTCTCTGTATGTCTGACTGTTTTTGAGCTGGGATACTGGTCCTCTCCTGCCTTTGGACTCAGACTCACATAAAAGTTGTATCACTGGCTCTCCTAATTCTCAGGCCTTCAGACTCAAGTCTAGAACTATACCACCAGCCATCCTGGGTTTTCAGCTTGTCAACTGCAGATCTTGAGATTTCTCAGCCTCCATAATCACATGAGCCAATTCTTTATCATCAATCTCTTCATATATACCTGTCTCTCTCTCTCTCTCTCTCTATATATATATACACACACATACAAAGATATGGATATACACACAACCACACACATATACACAACATTAGTTATTTTTCTCTGGAGAACTCAGGCTGACACAAAGGCAACTCCTTCAAACTGGTAATAGACACTAAGGGAAAGTCTAGAAAATGCAAAGGTGGTTTCTCATTTATCCTTATCAAGCAGGGCCTCTTGATCAGGTCCTGGAGATCAAGAAAAAGAGAGCAATGAGAGTCTACTGGATTAGCAGATAACCAGCAACTAAGGCAGGTAAGGTACTTGTAAAATTCTTTGATTAAAATCAATCTAACATATATTTATTGAGTACTAGGTAACAGAAATTTTATATATTTATATGTAAAGTTCTCAGGAGCTCTACAAAATTCTGTGGTTTCCAATAAGAATCAGGGTGCAGAAATCATTTTTATGCTATTTATATTTTCACTAATCATTTCTCTTTAGTTTTCTTATATAAATTTAGTTCAATCTTAAAAAGGAAATAGCCTAACTAAACTTTGATAAAAACAATCAAGGAAAAGAATTCTGTCTGAGTTTAAGGAACATTGTCTTGGGGTAAGCCACCTGGAAGACAGAAGACCAAAGGAAGAGAACAAAAGAGATTATGCAACTACCTCTTTCTACGTGGACATTCTTCTTTCTGAGCTAGTAGTCAGTCAAATCTTGGAGAGCTTCATGTTTTACTGAAGTAAGGGTGACTCCTCCCCATAATATCAATCTCTTATGAGTAGCACCCCCCCCAAGCAGATACTGGTTGCTGGTGCTTATTTAAGTTCTTACGTTTGCAAATGAACGCAAAACCCCACCTCTCTATTGGCAAATCCAGAAAACAACATCAATGCATAATGATTAAATCAAATTTTGAGCTGTGACACACTGAAGTTTCATAGGAAACATTCACACAACTAAACTTTTAAATTATTTTTCTCTATATTTTTTAAAAGGAGAGGGATTTTGATTAGAGATATTTTTATCTTCTCTTTCTCTTAAACCTATACTAAAATGATAGTAAAAAATTTTTGAAAACATATAAACCATAACAATAAAGAGAACTAGAGAGGGGACACAGCAGACAGAAACTTTAATAAATGATTTAGTAGGACCAGAGAAAGACACACTAAAGTGTGTCTAGACGAGGAATATGGACAAGGGGAACCAATTTGCCCTGCAAAACCCCAAAGAGGGTCAAAATACTAGATACAGGAAAAGGTAAGTATATGACCTATTAGGGTTAAAAATACAGGAATTAATTGGAAGTCTGCATAAGGCAAGAACAGACTCCCAGGCTTCTACCTCTATTCCAAGCAAAAAAAATTAGAGATTTCTTCTCTGGAGAAACTGCAACGACCTCAGAAGGAAAAACCCTCCACTTAGTAAGTATTGAGAGTCCACTGACATCCATCCAACATCGTAAAATGAAGCCAGAAGGTTGACAAGCCCAGTGCATGTACGAAGATTCCCGAATCAACTTTTTAGTTCTTTACTCTTAAATATTAAGAAACAACAATGAATCATTAGATATTTTAAGAAGATTCCAAAAGAAAGAAAAACCAAAATAAAGAAGAAAATGACTATTAGGAAGAGAATGCAGGGAACCTGAAAAATCTTAACAAAACAGAACAAAAACAGTCACTTAATGTAATTACAGACAAAACAAGAATTGAATGATATGAATAAGGAAAGGTATACAATAAAGAGTTCTTGGAAACTGAAAATACAATTGGCAAGATAATAATTCAACAGAAACAGAGAGCTGGAATATGAAGTTGAGGATATATACCAGGAAATGTAACCAAACCCAAAGAAAAGGAAAAGAAAAAAGAAAAGATTGAGAACCAATTCAGAAGTTCTGGTTTGTGATTACGAAGAATTCTAGAAAGATACAGAGAAAATGGGGTAAAGAGAATAACCACAGAAATAAGAAAATTTCATACTACACGAATCTCCAAAGAGCCCATCAATTACCCACACATTAAGTGGAAAACAAACAAACTACAACAAAACTCAAATCCCAGCACATTACTGTGAAACTGCAGGATGCCAGAAATAAAAGATGAAAAATCTCCCAGAGAGATAAAAACAAGCAAAATACGATGCAAAATGATTCGGAATATAGTGGACTTTTCTCAGTGGCTAAACTGGATCCTAGAAAAGCAATGTCTTCAAATTTCTAAGGGAAAACTCACTTCCATTCCGGTCAAACTATTAATATCAATTAAATGTGAGAGTAGATAGATTTTCAGTCTGTAATAACTAAAAAAATTTACCATCCATTTGCCCTCTCTTAGGAAGTAAATTAAGGATATACTCTAGCTAAATTAGGGAGTAAACTGAGAAAAAAGAAGATACGTTATCCAAGAAATAGTGGACCCAATCCTAGAGAAGCTTCACACAGTAATCTGTTCAGATTAGGAAAGGCTGACTGAGGTGGGGAGGGGGACAGAAATACTGTTCTTTCATTAAGCTTCCGGATATTATGCTAATGTTTTTAAGCCACGTATGTGTATCACACTGAACTTTTTAAAATTTAGTAATATTAAAAGGGAAAAAATTAAGAAGCAGTTATATGAAATCTTTAACTCATTCAGCTTTTAACTTCTATTAACATTTGGGGAAGCTTTAAGATGCCCTAAAAAGATTCTGCAACTTTCTTCTCATAATTTTGTTTTCACTACATAAATAAAAAGTAAAGTCAACCTGATGAGTGTGTACTATCTAAAATTTCAAGGGTCATAATGACAGAAAAGAGATATTAAGAGATTCACAGTTGGGGGTGGCCCAGTGGCGTAGTGGTTAAGCTCACATGCTCTGCTTTGGCGGCCCAGGGTTTGCAGGTTCAGATCCTGGGCACGGACCCACACACAACTCATCAAGGCATGCTGTGGCGGCATCCCACATACAAAATAGAGGAAGAATGGTACAGATGTTAGCTCAGAGACAATCTTCCTCAAGCAAAAAGAGGAAGATTGGCAACAGATGTTAGCTCAGGGACAATCTTTCTCACCAAAAAAAAAGAGAGATACACAGTTTTTCTGTTTTCATAGTACTTATCATTGGTTACCAATTCACCTATGCTCTCCTTAATTATGCTACTTCTCTCATTACTAGAGGTGGCCTGGTCTTATTAGCTGATGTTTAGTCATGCTTCATGTTTCAGGACAATAAACCCAGGTACAAAAGAGGGTAAATGATATAGCTAGTACAATAACTGACTCAAAGTAGATATTTAACATATTTTAGCTATTCCCCACCCTTTTTAACTCCTCTTTCCTTTACTCTGAAGCTGCTGATCAGAAAATCTTCTCCCCAGACCAGTGAGCAGAGAAATACTATAAAACAGTCTATCTCCTAGTCGTAGTTGAACTAAGTTGTAAGCTCTATGTCTGGATATTTCAATCACGGAAGCTCTTTCTGCCTTGAGAGGAGTCCAAAAATCTCAGATCCAAAAAGGATCCTGTACTTTCTTTCTCCCACCCTTAGCACAGAACAGTTTCTCTTCAAAAGGCAGTCAAATATCCACAAGAATGGAGAAGACTAGCCTAGAGAATCCATAACCAAGTAATATAAAACAATGTACATGACTTTAACAGAATATTTACACTAATCATCATTACTAACATAGGAGCCATATTTCACTTCAACTAGCCTTTACTGAGCATATATCGTGAGTTAGTTTTGACGACCACCAAGAATTCTTAGACTTGGTCCCTGCATATAAGAACCTAGAATATACAATCCTGAGGAAGGTAACTCTGAAAGCTGAGCAGAGAAGCCAGACTGTTCTTTCTCAACCATAATTTTAAGCTAATTTGGCTAGTCTACAAAAGAAAAATATAGATTTAAAACTAAACAAGAGATTTACAATTTAAAATTAGTACTTTCTTTCTTAGTTTTCTGCTATGCATCTGGCCTTGTGTGTAAGTGCTAAATGTTCAAATAAAGAAAGTACTATTGAATCAGAAACCAGGTTCTACCACCAGGTCACCCTGTGCCTTTGCACAAGTCACATCACCATGAGCCTAGATTTCTCTCAAATAAAAAAATGAGAGGAATGGGGAAGATTAAACTTGAAGGTTTCAAACAAAAGTGAAATTATATGACTATGATTATATAAGTAAAAACTGCTATTTCTTATTTCCCACTTAGCTGAAATTCTAGTAGCAGCCACTGATGACTGAATGTCTACTGTATCTCAGGTATTAGACTGCTCAGTTTACAACTACTATTTTCTAACTCTCTCAACAACTTGACAATATAGGTTCTATACAAATGAGGAAACAGAAACAGAGAGATTGGCTTATCAAATATCATATAACTCAGAAATGCTGGGGGCTGTGCTGAGACTGTCATGCAAAATCCCATGGGTTTTTTTCTCTCAGAAAAGATTCAATTATGTACTAATTACAAGCATTATTTCTAGAGAAATCTAAACAGACATTAGAAACCCAATTAACTCTTTTTTTTTAAAGTCAATCCATTTTGCAATTCCAAATATCAGAGCTGAAAATGTTCATTATGTACTCACCTGATGCAGCAGACGTTTCAGTTTGAGTAACTGCGTTTTTACAGCAGTGCAGTCCTGGACCATGTGACGGAGGGTCATTTCATCCAGTATCACTGTATTGTCGGGTACATCTACAAACATCTTCTGAGCCTGGAAAAAGGGGGTCCCTCCATAGCTTTCAAAATGACCCAAAGGAGATTCTCTATAGGGAGAGCCTCTGGAAGGGCAAGGGAAGAAGTTGGAGGGAAAAGATATACAATATAATTTCAGAAAGAAATAAAGGTAATGAAATTATTCCAATGATTATTACAAATTATTTATCATATCACAAAGCCTTTGACTTTTATTCACCTCAGACAATGATTTTGTTTCCACCAAAAAGTCCAATCAGTTCTAGCTGTACAATTATCTTCTGTACTCCCCCCTTTTGTGTATTTTACACATTGGTTGAATAAATCTTATTCCTTAGGAACTAGAATAGAAACAAAAAACTCTGGGGAAAGGCCTTGCCTGGAAAAAATTATACTTATTTTCCTTTTCTGCACTGATTTGTTTGCTCTTTATTTAGCTTTTCATTTTAACTAGCCTCTTAAGTTTCACATCTTTTTTAACCCCATGACTAGCTATCCACATTAACTCCCAGCTTGGACACAGTCCTTGAAAGTCCTAGCAGACAGTGAAGACAGATGAACTGTTAGTCTTTCTTTTGTTTTTACATTGTTGATAAATCATCTTTTCCAATAAAGATTAAACAAAGTTTTATAAAAGTCTTATACACACCACATATTTCCTAATACTAAATTACATTTTAAAAACCTACTTTAAAAAAATTCAAACTTTCCTTTAGTTTCATACAATAATACACATGCTGAATAAGAGAAATTAAAAAAAAAAAAGCCAGGGATAATGTGTTTCATGGACATGAAAAACATAATATTTTAACCAGAAGTCATAGCTAGAGCAATTTAAAAATTACTGCATTCACATTATGCATAATTCCAGTTGGTTCTTAAGACAAGAACTTGTTATATATATGTAAAATCTGAATATTTAAAGTAACATACTGAAGGCCCGGTGGCATAGTGGTTAAGTTCGCTGCTCCGCTTTGGTAGCCTGGAGCTCACAGGTTCGGATCCCAGGCGCAGACCTACACGCCACTCATCAAGCCATGCTATGGCAGGCGTCCCACTTATAAAGTAGAGGAAGATGGGCACGTATGTTAGCCCAGGGCCAATCTTCCTCAGCAAAAAGAGGAGGATTGGCAACAGATGTTAGCTCAGGGCTAATCTTCCTCATAAAAAAAAAAATTAATAAATAACACACTGAAAACGTATTCTCTCCTATATAAAGGCTATGTTAACATATCAGGATTAAAGTTAAATTAGTGATGCATTAAATTTGCAAAAGTCACAATGCATTAAATTTTAACCATATTGAAAAAGTAGAAATATGGTTTCTACTAAATTTTCTAACTTTTAACAAATATTCTCAAACATCTAAGTTCTCAAATATTCAATATGAGCTTGGCTTTCACAAGATTACTTTTCTCTGAAACTACTTATCAATACTTGATTTCAGGTCTGGTTTTTCTTTAACCCATGAAAAAGATTTTTAAGAACTTTTAAATTATTAATCCATAGGTAAGACTCCAATTTGTTCACATGTAATTCTGCTTTATTTTTATTGGTTCAAAATATACTTGAATTATTAAATTTCAAATACTAATCAATTAATTAGTATGAATTTACAATCCATGACTGAATAGATGGAAAATCTATACATGGACTGATGAAAAATGTATAGTAATAAAAAGTTAACAAAACAGTAAAGACAAAAATATAGAATCACCTGGCAAATGAATATTTAATAGAGATAAGAGCTATATTTTCAGAGGAAAAAGTTGACATACTTTGGGGAATTTTGCCAGGTAGAAAATAACCTGGGATGAGCTATAAAGTAAGAGGTTTGAGTTTGACTAAAATGAAAGGCTAAGGCTTTCTACAAAAAGAAAATGAAAAGTAATGACACAAAGTGTAAGGCATGTTTTTCAGGGTCGAGACTCTTAAATACAGCTTATGAGGCCACACCTTAACACACCTGCCTCCCTCAACTGACTTCTTAATCCACAGCCAATTACCTGATTTTGCCAAACCATGCTACAGTCTCTCTCATCTCCAGACCCATGTCCTCAACCTCTCTGTACTCTTGGCCAGTCTACCCATCCTGCTCGCCACTGCACACTATATCTGGAGAACGATAACTCCTCTTCATCTGAAGTTAGTTGGCATTTTCCTCAGGGAAAGCTCCCTTAATCCCCTAAGGCAGGACTTGGTACTCCCTGATTGTCTGCATAGAGCCCTGTACTGTGTCCCATTATAGTACTTGTCACAGAACTGTGTTCATTTGCAATCTGTGCTAAATTATAAACTCCATGAAGAGATGGACTATGTATTCTTTTCCTCTGTATCAGAGAGGTTCGTTTTTTGTTTATTTGTCTGTTTGTTTTTGTTGTTGTTGTTTTCAGTGAATGAGTAAGAAGCACGAATTTTACCCACCAGGTTGTTTTTTTTAAGCTTCCATCTCTGAGATTCTAAAATTCTTTCATTGTGACATGAAAAAGCATTACTTCAGAATTAAAATCTGGAAGCCATCACCTTAAAAAGTCCTAGTTAATAATCAAATTAAAATTTACTTTTTATTTTACTAATTTAATAAAAGAAAGATGAGAGAGGGAAGAGACTAAAGGAGACTGGACTGCATGAAAATCAGGTACGAAATAAGGGTTTACCTTAGGTTGACATAAATATGAACCACACGCAAGAAACTAATGAATTAAAAACATTTCAAAGGAGGGGCCACCCAGTGACGCAGAGGTTTAGTCCGCGCTTAGCAGCCCGGGGTTCGCAAGTTCAGATCCCCGGCGCCCGCCAATGCACTGCTTGTCAGCCATGCTGTGGCGGCGTCCCATATAAAGTGGAGGAAGATGGGCACGGATGTTAGCCCAGGGCCAGTCTTCCTCAGCAAAAAGAGGAGGATTGGCAACAGATGTTAGCTCAGGGCTGGTCTTCCTCGCAAAAAAAATAATAAAAATAAAAAAAAAAAAAAACCATTTCAAAGGAAAAGTCAACAAGTGTCTTGATCGCTAACTGAATACAGGGACAAAGAACTGACATTTAGAAAAGTCATAGTAGTGTAAAAGAGCCAGCTCTGGCCTAGGATTTAGGTTTAAATTTTGGCTGACTGTAACTAGTTACTAAAAACAATTAATACTTTGGGCCATAGTTTTTTTAACTCTCAATGTTCTCCAGTGCCTAACGAATTAAATTCACATGCCTTAGATTGCATTTCAAATACTTCCACCATTAGATCCAAAACTAAACTGACATCTACTCTTAGTACTGAAGTGCTATTTCCTCCAGAAGCCCTTCCTAATCACTTCAACTACATAAGACCCCTGTTTTATGATCCTTAATTTATTTTACAGCATAAATTAAGAAATCTGTATATGTATCACCTCTAATTACACTGTAAGCCCTTTGAATATGGGGCCATATCCTATCCATTTTTATGTTACTTGCACAGATTATCTGAGTTCAAATCTCAGCTCTGTCACTTACTAGATATATAACACACAGGGTAAGTTACTTAATCTCTCTATGCTTCATATTTCTGATCTATAAAAGGGGGATGAAAAGAATACTTACTTCATTAGGTTGGTATAAGAATTAAATGTGGTAAAATATGTTAAAATGCTTGGAATGGTGACTGATACACAGTAAATGTTAAATAAAAATTATGATTGTTACTATCAATAATTTCCAACTTCTTTTTATTTAAAAGATTTTCTAACAGAAATTCAAAAGAATACCGTAATGCCCTACCTCCTTCACTTATATTCCCCAATTGGTAAATGTTTGACACATTTGCTTTATATCTGTGTATTTGTTGTCAAACTATCTGACAATAAGTTGGAATAACATTAACTCCTCACTGGAGGACCATTTGAAGTTTGCTGGAAAAAAATAAATATAATTGAGAAGGCCAAGAGGCAGAAGAAAAAGATGGAACAGAAAGCAAATATATGAGAGGTTATTTTCAGAAAATATAAGGACATTATTAAGACAGGAAAGGAAAAAAAGAGAAAGATAACAAAGATTCTGAGAGTTCACATTCTGAGAAGATAATGCAGTTCACACATGAGAACCTGAACCTTCGAAACAGAATGGGAGGTAAAATCACTTTCCAAGAGTGCAAGCACAAACTCCAGGGATGAAGGCGTAGAGAGGTGAAGAAAAATGAACATGAGACAATAGAGGAATTACTGGCCACAACACCTCGTATTAAGTTGACAGGCATAAATTTGTACTTGGGTACAAATTTTAACAATCACATACTTCTAGTAGAGAAATTAGATGGTGAAAGCAACAAAAGACTGCAAGCTGCTTTGGGGAACACACTGGAAGGTTAGCAGTGTGTCAGCAAAGGCAAAACCTGTGGCCGATCACAAGCCAAGTGGGCTAGCAGACAGGAAGAACTGAACCGATATAGGGGCAGATGAAAGCAGAAATGAGTTCAGTGGTTACAGAAGCAGAAGAAAGAAATGCCCACTATCACCAAATTAAGTAACATGTTCTGTAAGTACAGCCAATAAAACCAACAAGAAAAATATAGGATCAGAATACCTACAAAAAGGAATCTTTAAGAGACAGCCTTTTTTTAACTCATTTAAACTGAACCCACGTAGTGGCAGCACCTGATGTTCAAACTACATGACTAATAATCACTTATTGCAGTTTTAAAAGTATCTCCCTAAATTATGTGGCTGTATCCATACATTCATATTTTTCTCCACTTCTACACAGGCTTCTTGATTACTAAGGTGCAATGATGATTCGCAACTGGAGGGGGTGTGTGTGTGTGTGTGTGTATGTGTATGTGTGTGTGTGTGTGTGTGTGAGATATATCTGAGTCGCAGTTGGAGGGTGTGTGTGTGTGTGTGTGTGTGTGTGTGTGTGTGTGTGTGAGTGTGTGATATCTGAGTCGCAGTTTGACTTCCAAAAATCTTTACCGTTTCTTCATCATTAATAAAAACTACATATAATAAAGTTAACAATACGGTTTTTTATGTTCGTGGTTATATTTTTTTAAAGCTAATTCAACAGAATCTCAATCCAAATCCTATCAAGTCATTTAGTGGATACCAACAAAGTGATTCTAAAGTTTATATGAACAAGCAAAAGACCTAGAATAACCAACAAAATATTGAAGAAGAAAGTCAGAATACTGACACTACTTAACGTGCAGACTTACTATATAAAGCAAAAATAATCAAGACAGTATGATATTGATTAAAGAATAGACAAATAGATCAATGGAACAAAAAAGAGAGTCCAGAAATGCACCCACGCAAATGTAGTCCTTGACAAAGGAGCAAAGGCAATTCAAAGGAGAGATGATAGTGTTTTCAACAAATGATACTGGAAAAACAAGACATCAATTTGCAAAAAACTGACCTTACATACCTTTCACAAAAATTAACTCAAAATGGACCAAAGACCTAAATGTAAAATGCAAAACTACAAGATAACAAGGGAGAAAATCCAGGTGACCTTGGGGTTGGCAGCAAGTTTTTAGATACAACATGGAGAGATCCATGAAAGAAAAAATTCATAAGTTGAACTGCATAAAATTAAAAACTTCTGCTCTGTGAAAAACAGCACTAGGAGAGAATGAAAAGGCAAGCCACAGACTGGGATAAAATATTTGTAAAACATGTACCTGATAAAAGACTGATATCTAAAATATACAAAGAATCTTAAAAGTCAATAAAACAAATAACCCAATTAAAAAACGAGCAGAAGATCTAAACAGACATCTCACTAAAGAAGACATACAGATGGCAAATAAGCATATTAAAAAATGCTCAACATCATATATCATTAGGGAATTGCAAATTAAAACAATGAGATATCACTGCACACCTATCAGAATGGTTAAAATCCAAAACACAACACAAAATGCTGATAAGGATGTACAGCAACAGGAGCTCTCACTCATTGCTATTGGAAATACAAAATGCACAGTCACTTTGGAAGACAGTGTGGCAGTTTCTTATGAAACTAAACATACTCTTACTATATGATCCAGCAATCACGCTTCTTGATCGATATTTACCAAAATGAGGTGAAAACTTATGCACAGAAATGTCTAGAGAAGCTTTATTCATAACTGCCAAATTTTGGAAGTAATACAGATGTCCTTAGGCAGGTGAATGGATAAATAAACTGTGATACACACATACAATGGAATATTATTCAGTGATAAAAAAAAGAGCTATCAAGCCATGAAAAGACATGGAGGAAACTTAAATGCATACTGCTAAGTGAAAGAAGTCAATCTGAAAGGGCTACATATCTTTGTTTCCAACTATATAGCATTCTGGAAAACATTCTCCATACAAACACATGGAGACAGCAAAAAGATCAGTGATTGCCAGGAATGTGGGTGGAGGAAGGAAGGGATGACTAGGTGGAGGACATGAGATTTCAAGGACAGTGAAATTATTCTGTATGATACTATAATGGTAGATACATCATTACTCATTTGTCAAAGCCCAAAGAATGTACACACAAAGAGTAAGCCCTAATGTAAACCATGAATTTTAGTTAATAATAAAGTATCAATATTGACCCATCAATTGTAACAAATATACCACACTAATGTAAGATATTAATAATAGGAGAAACTGTGTATAAAAGGAGGTGAGAACTCTGTACTTTCTGTTCAATATTTCTGTAAACCTAATACTGCTATAAAAAGTGAAGTCTATTAATTTAAAAAAAAAAGCATGACATAAAGAAGAGAAGGGGGGCTGGCCCAGTGGCACAGCAGTTTAGTTGACGCTTGCCAGCCTGGGGTTTGTGGTTTCGGATCCTGGTCGCCAGCCAACACACTGCTTGTCAGCCATGTCATGGCAGTATCCCATATAAAATAGAGGAAGATGGGCACAGATGTTAGCCCAGTGCCAGTCTTCCTCAGCAAAAAGAGGAGGAATGGCAATGGATGTTAGCTCAGGGCTGGTCTTCCTCAAAAAAAAAAAAAGAACAGAAGGAAGTACTTCTGGAATGGCAGAATAAAGATCGCCCAAAATCCACTCTTCCATAAAAGCACTGAGAACACTAGCAAATTTGTCAAAACCAACTTTTTCAGAACTCTGGAAATCAACCAAATGCTTGCAACAACCAAGAAGCACTTAATCAAAAAAACCCAGCTGAATTTCAGTTAGAACAAGTTCTATGGCATTTTAATTTATTCTACTGCCATGCCTATCTCCCTAGCTCTGTGATAGCTTGAAAAACAAGAGCCTTACAAGCCTGGTAGCTGTGAAATTCAGCAATAACTGGGGGTGGGGGGTGTAAACTGGGTTTAGAACTCTCCAAAAAGTGCCATTACCAGAAAACTGTCACTATTTGGCCTAACTGCCACTTCCCTAGAAAACCCCCTTTCTCAGGAGTTGTTGTATTTGGCCTGATTCAGAGCTCGCTCAGTGCTAACAGCCTTATCTCTAGTACATTTGTTGAAAAAAATCAGTGGTGATTGTTTAAAATCTCAGCTGCCTGAGAAGGCGATACCAGTTGGGGCAAACAAGAAAATGACCAAAAAACTCAAAAAAGAAAACCTGAGGAATGAGATGCCCAGAGTAGGCTTTGAAGTGCCCCAACACATTCTTGGACATAGAGAAGGGCACACACAAGTCTATGGCTGTGTGCATGCCAAGGAAATACCTGGGAAGGCCTTAACCTCTCACCTTTGGCTGACCTTGAGCCTCTGAGCAAACAGGAAATGAAGGCTAAGGCAGAGCTGCAAATGCTTACCAGGTCATTGAAGGCATTCCCTGAACACACACACACATAGCTCCTTGACAAAGGCTGGAAGACTTATTGGTTCAAGGCATTTAAGGAAATTGCTATCTAATCATTAGCTCAACAAACTCTAAAATATGATAAACTAAAAGAGAGACATATCATAGTTAAACTGTCAAAAGACAAAGAAAAAATGAGAATCCTGAAAGCAGCAAGAAAAAATGTGACATAATGTAGAAGACATACTCAATAAGATTAACAGCTGATTTTCCTTCAGAAAGCATGGGGGTCAAAATGTTAAAAGGAAGACTGTCAACCAAGAATTCTATATCTAGCAAACCTATCCTTCAAAATATAAGAGAAATTAAAACATTCCTAGATAAACAAAAACTGAGAGAATCTGTTGCTATCAGACTTCTCTACAAGATACACTGAAGTTGGATACTTCAATACCTCCTTCTCATTAATGAACAGAGCAACTAGGAAGAAGATCATCAAGGAAATAGAAGATTTGAACAACGCTACAAACTAATAAAAACAAATATCTATAGAACATCTATAGACATTAAATAAGTAATCAAAAAACTTGCCACAAAGAAAAGCCCAGGCCAAAACAACTTCACTGCTGCATTCCATAAAACATTTAATGAAGAATTAACAAAAATCCTTCACAAACTCTTCGAAAAATAGAAACAAAAGGAACACTTCCCAATTCAATCTATGCGATCATAATGCCCAAGAATTCTCAAGAAAACTGCAGACCAATATTTCTTATGAATATATACACAAAAATCCTCAATAAAATACTAGCAAATTGAACCTAGCAATATATAAAAGAATTATATACCATGACCAAGTAGGATTTACCTGAGAAATGCAAAGTTGGTTTAACATCTAAAAATCAGTCAATCATACACCACATTAAAAGAATGAAGGGGAAAAAATGATTACCTCAATAGACACAGAAATAGCATTTGACAGAAGCCAAAACCCTTTCATGATAAAAAAAACAAAACACTCAACAAAATATAAACAGAAGAGAACTTCCTCAACCTGATAATCTTTGAAAAACCCACAGCTAACATCATACTTAACAGTGAAAGACTCAAAGCTTTGCTCCTGACATCAAAAACAAGACACAGATGTCTGCTTTCACCACTCCTATTCAACATTACACAGGAGGTTCTAGGCATAGCAATTATGCAGGAGGAAAAAAGAAAAGTACCCAGATTGGAAAGGATAAAGTAAAACTATCTCTACTTTCAGATGATATGATCTTGTATATTGAGAATCCTAAGGAACTAGGGAGCCAGAGTTAAATGAATCATGTACATGAATACTGGAGCCACTGAGGATTGTAGCAAAGCCTACAATGAAGAGGGAAAGTGAGTTGAGGGCTAAGATTTTTGTGAGCTAGGAGCAGAAACCAGTAAGGAGGAGCTGATATAGCCAAATACTCTAAGTCTCAAGGGAAAAAGACCTAAGAATATTTCATTTAGAAATGACAATGAGGAGTGAAAAAAAAGACCCCACCTCTAAACAGGAAAGTTCTATAGTGACTAGAAAACAAGACTTCTTCATGTAAGAATGTTACTGGGAAATTAGTACATTTAGTAAAAACTTAGGTTTCAGCCTTATTCACAAGAATGCAGGCGAAGAGGTCAAGGATGTGAGTTTGTTAGGGTAAGAGGAGTGTAAGATTAGGCCAGATGAAAAGAGAGAACGGTATTATGATGCAAATACAGAAAAAGCAGATCAATGGTTCTCAACCACCAATCTTCTCAGTTATGGATAACACATAATCCTCTAATTAACTAATTAAATGATGGAAGACGAAGGGCAATTAGGAAAGAGAATCAACATTCAAGAAGTTATAGAATGGGAAGAGGGACTTTTACACATGTAATATTAAAAAGGCCCTGTGGTTAGTGACTCCAAACCTTTTTAACATGAAGGCACAGAGAGAAAATAATACTTTTAAGGTATGCTGCGGTAAGGCTTGTATTGGATGAGGTTTTTCTCTCTCTACCATCCATCCCCATAACTGGTTCTGGGGAATCTAGATGTCCCAAACCCCACACAGCCACACCAAAGCCTGAGGGGATCAATAAACTGGTTAACCTATAACTAGTCACAACAAACCAGTGTGCCTCAGCCCACTTGTCGGGAAGTTCTGCACTGAGTGAGTCAGATCAGCAACCTCCAAGAAAGAATGCTGTGCATTTCTCTCTCCTTAGTGAGAATCACCAGTGTGGATGATCCAAAAGTCACCAATCCCTCAAAATAAATGGTGTACAAGGGATTTGCAGTCATATATTTTGGGAAATAGCTATATATTCTTCTATCTTACCACGTTTTGCAAACCCATAGTACTATATTTATATATTGAAGATCCTGTAGAGTCCATTACGTTAAAAAACTCATTTAACTTTGTTTAATTTGTTTGTTCCCATACTTATTTGATCAGAGAATCTCTTTTCTGCGCCTACTGACAACCAGAAAGAGAGTTTTTGGAAAATGTTACATAGCTTTTCTGACAGATAACTAATCAGCCTCAACTTGATCATTCCCAGGGACAAAGATGGCCACTTCCAGGTAATTCCTTCCATTTTGGAAAGTCTGATTAATAGCCTCACTTTAAGCTAAAATTTGCCACCTTTTATCTTAAAATGCATAAATGTTTTGCCATCTAGACTTACTGAATAGATATGATCTTTCTTCCAAATGACCTAGCCAATCCAGCTAAGAACTTAGAGTAGTTCTCTGAAAATGCCATACCGTTTCATACATGGTTTTGCACATGCTATTTTTTCCACCTGAATACGCATCCTTCTCCTATAGAAACCACTCCTCTGCAATCTGTATAGTCATACTTAGTTCAATAATAACTTCTTTATATACCACTATTCTAGACAAAAAGCAGTTGCTGCAATGTTTACTGAGGCACCCATCATCGTTGTTCTGCACTAACGCTGCATTACAACTATCTGCGTGCCTGTCTCTCCCGCAGACTCTGAGCATACTGGAAACAGGAAGAATCTACTACTCATCTTTGTATGGGATGGAAGAGGCACGTGAATCTTCTACCTAACCAGTAATTGCAGTGATTCCAACTGAGCTCACACACTGCATAATTCTTTTTATCGTCCTCAAAACAATGCTACAAGAAGCCATTACCAATCCACAGCTTTCACCTCTCACACCATCTCCATATTTACCCCAGCTTGAGAATTTAGCATAGGATTCAACATACAGGTTCTCAATGAATATTTATTAAATAGATGAATAAATCTTACCTGGAGTATAAGCAATGGTTCATGTTTTAGCTAGGCCTCTAAATTTTCATAAGTTGGCAATAAATTTACCTTCTTATAAACCAACCATCAAAGCTGAGGGAAGCATAATCTTCATTATTAACAATGAAGACTATCTTTACATCACATTCTTGCCTAATAATACCAACTCTCTGATATCCATTTCTCATCAAAAGCCCAGATGCGAGAAACAGAACAGCCAAAATAATGCCCAGAAGGATATGTGCCCCATGCATTCTTCCATATCTTCTAAATTTTAACCTTGCATCAAATTATAGCAACAGAAGGATCTTTAGTTGGACTCCATCATTTCATGACCCACTGCAGGAATGCCTTTTCTTACTTAGACTAGACTTCTTTGTAGTTTGCAAAGAAGAACATAAGTAAGAAACAGACAAAGAATTTATCATTATTTCTACTTTGGGAAGCTGTGTGAGACCTGTCCAGTATACCACAAGGAATTCTCCCTATAAGAACTCATGCAAAGCAACCTCTTTCAGGTTTCTGTCTCATAAAAGCAAATCAATTCGGAAGAAACATATCCTTTATCTTATGTACGCTGTAAATCTTTTAAGGGATCGAGTTTTGCAAGGAATCTTAGAACAAATTTCTTTTCTTACTTCAAGAACTATATGGGGCTATATGTTTCTCTTCCATTAGCCCAATTTTATTATTTGTATAGTTAATGAGCTCCAAAATGACCACAAACCCCTAGTGGAATGAGAGTGTGAAAAGGAAAAAAATTTACAACTACCACTGGGTGCTGACTGTAAGTGAGAAACTGCTCCTGGCACACTTATCCCTGATCCTCAAACACTGAGAGGAAGTATTACTAACTATGTTTTACAGATATTAAACTCAAGCAGAGAGGGGTTAAATAAATTAGCTCGCAAAGCTAATTTGTGCCAGGCCAGGGTTTGATCCCACGTTTGAATGACTACGGAGCCACATTACACATAAGGTCTGATCAAATTAAAGACTATGCTAGCATTATACAGTACCTTCTTCTGTTCCTAATAGCACTTGAGGAATTTTTAAATTTCAATTTATTATATAAGTAAAAGAAGACAAATCACTTGGTACTAATTTTATACGTTATTATTTAAAAAATAATAAACTTTAACAAAGTCAACATTTAATCATTCCCAAGTGAGAACTAGAAAATCACACCAAAACTTAAAAGTCCAAATAGCAGACATAAATATTTATATTTATAATAAAGCTAATGGAAAAAGATTTGAGCCAAAAGGAAAGAATTAAACATATTATTATTCCAATTAACACCACACATAACTCAAAACGTTTTTGGGTGCCTCTAAAAACTAGACCAAAAAAAAACAGTTTTGGGGGGGGTAGGGAGGGAATTATGATTCAAAATTAATCAGAAGATAAAAAATGTAATCTAAATGAGACTCACCTGCTCAAGTCACTTTTCCCACGGTGATGACAGTGGTCGGGATGGCTGAGATGGTAATGTTCCTGTCCACTCCACCTCTGGGTTGGCCTTTTCCAAAATCCTTCCTGAGACTGCCGAACATTCCTGTCTGATCGGTCAAAGCGGTTCATATTGTCACACTCCACTAGACAGATTCAAAAGCAGAACACTATAAAAATGTACACACTCTATAACAGTTAACTAATTACAGCTTGATAATGAAATGTTGCTCAAAATATAAAAGCAATATTCTAAAAATACCAGCCATTTATGTCAGCTAATCACAAAGTCAAGATTTCCAAAAGAAATATAACCAGTTGTTTTGGTGAAAACTGAACTTTATATTACTCAAACTGAAGTAAATTATAAAACTTTCATATCATAGTCACTTAAGTAACAATTAATGGTCTCACCATTTTAAAATAAACATATTATCCTTGAAATCAACATTTATACATTTTTAAACACCAGTAATCAGTTTTAAGTCATTTTCATTATTATCACTAGTTGGTTCTGACTTCAGAATGAAAATAAGAAAAAGTACAAGATTTTAAGTCTAGTAGAGAACTTATTCCTAAAATGAATGCCAAAACTAATTTTCACTGATTCTAAGAAGCAGAAATTAACTTTTCATCACAAACAAATCAAACGCTTTTAATTAAGCTCCCAGTTTTAGAAAGTAAGACGCTTCAATCTGCCTGCAATAGAGCTTGCTCAAAAAGTCTAAAATACCACTGAAAACAAAGTTAGTACTTTGCAGCAACAAAGGGTACACTCCCTGAAATCCAAATGCCACAAAAACACAAAGAGAATCTCTTTGAATCACCCCAAGCTTCTCCTTCACTTACCCAAACACTTTCTCCTCACATATCTGAGCACTCACTGAAACAGTTAGTTTGTACAAGGGAGACATTGTGTCGCCGGCTGCCTACTCAGACATAGTTGCATACAAGACACTGGCAAACAGGCCTTCCTTCCTGCTCAACTCCCAGCCCTCCCTGTGGGAAGCAAGCCCAGTTTACCCTGTGACTCCATCCACGCTCAGTGCTTACATAGCTACTGCGTTAGGACTGTTACTAAAAATACAACTAAAACTACCCCAAGCCAGGGACAGGAAAGGTTTCTCCAGTCTGAGAATTATTACATGATAAAGTTCAATCTCACATGTTCAGAATTCTTTGTGATAAAAAAGCTTTAGAAATCAATGTACTCCCCAATTTAAAAAAAAAACCTCATTATTTAAATGATTGTTTTCACTTAACCTAAAACAAACTTGAAATACGGAAAGTGTTTATATTACAGTACAGCAGATGAAAACTTTCTCACTGCAAAAAGAGATGATGTAGTTAAAGTGTAGATGTTCAATTCTCATAAACACTGAACTCACTAATGGAGTTCCTTAAAATGCATCACAATTTAAATAAAGTTTTAAAAGACATTGAAATTTTGTCGATATTCATTAGAGGAATCAATTGTGGGGAAAAAAGATATTCATTATAGTTTTTAAAAAACTTCTGTAAAGAAAATTTTTTTAAAAGAAGCCTTACATTCAAAATTATTTCAGACAATTTCTGTCATCTTATTGGGATAAATTCAGATCTTCTTTTTTTAAGTTCAATTATAGAAAACCTGACTGTTAGATAAACAAAGGCATGGTGACCATTACACAGGAAAAAAAAATCAGGAGTAGAAAATGAGATTGCAAAAGAAAAATAAATTTAAAAATAAACCTCAGAAGGCTTAAATTGCTTTAAATTCACAATTGGATTATACTCATAGTTTCCGTTAAGTTCCTTAAGTAGTTCTACATGGTATTAAAATGTCACTTTAGATTAAGCAACTCTGTATAGCTGAGGGATAATCTGTATTTACTTTTAAATACTCTGAATTCATATTTTTTCTGAATTCAAGCAGGTGAAGTTCCACTCACTCCCCAAACAAGAAATTCTGTCATAATAAGAACCTGATCCATAACTGGGATATCATCAACACAGAGTCCACAGAGCAACAAAAAGCAAACGAACCAGACAAACAGGCCAGGAGATAGGTTAAATACTATGGGAAATTACAATGCAGAAATTGATGTGCTGCTTTTACGTTTGCTAAAGGTTGCTGGTACTACACACAGGTTCCAAATTAAAGTACCTCTACTGAGACATGAACTCAAACCACAGGCATAATGGAAAATAAGCACTCGAAACAAACATTTGCCACTACCACAAAAGACTACTATCAGCAACTGAGACAGAGGGGGCATAAACTCTCAGAGAAATAACTGCTCCAAGACTCGGTAGGAAGGGTCCTGCTTATACTCTGACCCGAGGCATCCAGCACTCACACGTTCATATACTCTAAAATGTTACTAAGAAGATAACGTGAAATAACATTAGTGGTGGTTTCTTAGAAAAGGTTAAAGGCTCTCTGAAAGAATCAAAGAAATAATATAGAAAAGAAAAGAAAATTACAAGGAGATAAATCAAAACCAGAGCCAATGAAGCAACAGGACAAACCAGACTAGGAAAGGAAACCAATCCCTCTGAACGTGTAATACCACAGGGAATGATGGGGCGGACCTAAAGCCATCTCAGTTCTAAAATATTTTAACTCAATATGCTGATCAAAACTATCTACACACCAAATTTGGCCCTAACTATGGATTTAGGACTAGAGAATAAATAAAGACCTTCTGAAGGAGGTTTCCAGCTTCAAAAGTAAAAGACAGCAGATTTTCATATTTCTTTTACTGTGAGTAGGAGACAGAAAAATAATACGAGGAATTTTACCCTCTGGAAAGGGAAAGAGGATCTAATATAGCTAAGTGAAAGGTATGGGATGTGGGGTGACATTGTCTAACACTCATCATACCCATTTCTTCTGATTTGATAAAGGCACAAAATACGACACCAAAAATAACCTAAGAAAGTAATGGATGACATAGGTAGTAATACCATCTGATTGACAATTGGCTATGAAGATAAAGAAATTACACATCACAAAGCCTGAAAAGAATGTGCTTTGCAGGAGGCTTTACAAGCTGATCAGAAAAGCTTTTAACTGAAATTTGGGTTGAAAGAAGAAAAACTCATATTAAAAAAAAATTCATGAACCTTGTTATTACTAAACACAATTAGTACTGAAAAAGAAAGATAAATTTCCAGAAGAAAATACAGTAATTGGAAAGTGGCCAAGTACAATACTACTGACCTCATATGACTATATCTCAATAAAAAGTTTAGCAAAAACATGGTCTTAGGAAATATAACATGAAATAAGTACAATTTAATAAGCACCATGACTTGGTAGAGTGAGATTCAGGAAGTAATTAGAAAGACATCTTCAACAGAGAAAAGTTTAACACAGAATGAGTAGAGGAAACAACACGTGGAAGAATGTATACATTATGGAAATTTCATAAACCTGAGGATTATAGTATTAATATGCTGAAGGGGAACAAAATACGTGACTCCAAAATATGCCACTTTGGCACGTGATTATTTTCAGCTAAAGGCAACCAAGACACAGCAGACTTAAAAAAAAACTATTAACTACCTAAAAGAATTTAGATAGGGTGCCTGGGCCACAAAGAGAGCTATCACCAGAGATAAATTTTTATCTGAAAGACCCATCTGTATGGCAGTGCAAATATCTAATTATCAAACATCTGCTCTTCTTCTTGTCCTGTCAATTACCCTCCTCCCCTCTAAAGTCCCAGGCTCCTATCTCATTCCTCAGCTCAGGATGGCATACAAGCCTCAACTGCTCGACTTGTCTTTGGGTCTCACATTTTTATGGGGCTCCTGTACATACAAAATTAATTTTTTCTCCTTTTCATCTGTCTTATGTCAATTTGATTATCAGACCAGCCAAAGAACCTAGAAGGGCAGAAGGAAAAATTTCCTCCCCTACAGGGCCAATTGTGGGCTTTAATCTGTAAGTAATGAGCAACATTAGAAGTTCCTGAGCAAGAGAACAAAGCAATACAACCGTGCTTTTGACATAACAAAAGTGTCCATTTGAGAGACGCTTTGGAACAAAACAGGAGCAAAATTCAAATACCCAGTGGTTGCCAAAAGAAATTCAGATTCCAAAATTGCTTCCTTAAGAGATTCCCTGACCAAGGTAAAAGAAAAATATAAATGAATTAAAACAGTTTTTCTTTTAGATCTTCCCGAATCACAGCCCAAACCTGAAGTCCTTTTATTCCTCATCTGTCATTCTGTGCTCCTCAGTCTCCCTCTGCCCCCTCTCCCTCTGCTGTTTCCCTACTCCTCCAGCTAGCCAGAAACCTCAAAAGCTCAATATCTCTTCAAGTTAAACCTCCTTCAGAAGAGATAAAACCCCTAAGGCTGATTTTAAGACCTGGTCTCATTCTGAGCTGAGAGCCACGGCTACATACTTTCTAAGATCTAAACAGGAATGGGAGAAATTTGCAGAGGAATTTAGAATAGTTTTAGGAATTGATAATCCAGAGCCCCCAGAGCTATACTAATTAGTTCATCTATTAGAGGGAACTCCAGGTGCAAAAAAATAGAATGGAAAAAGCACAGTGTGAAGAGCCTGAAGATGATTTAAGAACCCATGATTAATTGTGTAGAGGAGGAAAAAGTTTTTCTTGACCCTTTTAGGGTCTGCAAATTAAACTGACAAGACAGATTAACAGGTGAAAAGCATACAAATTTATTTAATGTAATACACAACACAAGAACCTTCACAAGGAAATGAAGACTCAAAGAAATAGACCTATGTATTTTTATTCTAGGTTTGATGAAGAGTGGACAGTCATGGAGGAATATGACAGGTTAGGGAGTATGAGGTAATTGTATTAAACTAGGGGAAACTTGGCAAGGTCTGTTAGGATCCTTCTTGGTGTCCCTTTATCTTTAGAGATAAGGATGTGCCTTTCCTCCGGGTATACGGGGGAGGGCACCTCTCACATGAGGGTTTTATAATGTCTCAGGGAAGAAAGGCCAAGCAGGGAGGAGGTCAAGAGTGACTTTCCTGCTTCCATTGTTTTCTCAAACTCCTTCACAGCTTAAAATATTCACAATGCCAAGGTGCCATATTTTGGTGTAGTGTGTCCTGAACTTCATGAATTGCATAGGAAACCAGAAGAGGCCTTTCAGAAACCAAAAGGCCTTTCAGAGGCTGTCAACAAAGTCTTTTCTGTGAATGTAGATTGGGCTCTTAACTCAGTTCTGTAAACAAAGAAAGGATAAATCCACTGCAGACGTCAAGGACAGACGAACACCTTTAGATTGCATTCAGAAGTACATTCTGAAAGAGATGTGGCCCCATCTCTCTCTTCACTTTCTGTAAAAGATTTGAAGGCAGAAAGAGGGTAAACAGCCTCACTGTTAGACTTCCAATGCTTGGAAAGAGGCTTAGAAAAGAACAGAATAAGACTCAGAACAAAATGATGTCCTTCACATACAATTAGATGCCTCCACCTCAGACAATTAAATACCGAAGGAAGGAATCTCTTCACACACTTACAGATCCTCAAAACAGGCCATTGGAAAAACGAGTGGTCTGCATCACATAAGAAATAAAACAGAAAAAATAAAGTGGGTGATTAATCAAAGTATCCTGAGGGGGAAATTAAGCACCCAATTTCTGGTTTTACCCTTACACTTAAAGATAAATTTCTCTAAACATTAAAGGACAATATTGCAAATATTTTACTGACAGAGGCACTACAATGTCAACCTTAAACCCTACTACTGAACCCATCAAGGTTCAAAGTGACCCATCCAAAACTCTACCCAAATTTGCATAATGGCCTCAAAAACCAGAATCTAAAGGGAACTAACACCAATCATCAAAAGTATATTAGAAGACTCCTTAAACCTTGTACCAGTCCTTGTAACATTCCTATCCGCCCAATCAAAAAACTCAGTGAGTGGGTATAGTCATTCAGGACCTCAGCACTATAAAGAGAACAGTCATTCTCTACTTCTTAGTAGTACCAAACCTCAATATTATTTTACCTTTGGTTTCTCTGAAGGCTACATATTTTAGATCCATGTTCTGCTTTCTTCCGTGTTCCATTAGCTCAAAATAGTCAATACTTGTTTACCTTCTTCTAGGAAAATCTATAATATCTGTGAGTTGTTATACTTCAGGAGTTCCCTCCACTTTTCACAAGTCCCCAACCAAGACCTCAAAGACTTTAAATTTCCCTGTGATTCTACTTTTCTCTAATATGTGGACAACTTTTTGTTGTGCTCAAAAGATGAGGCAGGCTCTAACACCAATTCCATCTCTCTACTTCTTTTTAGCTCAGAAACGGTATTAGGTTTCCAAAGGTAAGCTGTTATAATTCTGTCAAAGTAACATATATTATCTAGGATGTGATTTATTCCAAGGAGATAAATCCCTCACTCCTTATTACCAGCCCTTAAAACTTCACATTAAATCTCCTGGGTGATGAAGTCTCATTATTTTTTCCCCCATAATTTTCAATGGTTTATGTTTTTCCTCTGTGTTCTACGATATCTTTCCACTTGATCTTCCTGGCCACTAATTCAGATTTCAACAAAGCAGCTATGCTTTCTGTCATCTACTGAACTGTCTGGTTGGGAAATCTTTTATAGCTCCAGAATGCATTGTGCTGCAATTCAATCTCCCTAAGTACTCTCGTTATCTCTTTGGGCCACGCTTATCCTGGGAGTTCTGTTGTTTTCCCTGTCCTTCTTCCTGAGTGTTGGCTGTGATTTTTCTTTTTCAGTTGACTGTAACTCAGCTCTCATTGCTAGAGTATCCCAAGTGACAGCAGAACCACAAGAAGGTACAACAGTCTTTACCCCTGTGGTAGAGCAGATATTGTTCTCAGCTCTTCACTCTCTCCTTTAATAGAATTATACATCCAATGTCCTCTGCGGCAGAGCTTCTCACTGTGAATAGAGTATACTTCTCAGTCTCACTGGTGTTCGGTTTGGCCACATAACTTGCTTTGTCCCAAAAGAATGTGAGTAGAAGCAACAGTGTGCCGGTTCTAAGTCAAGACTTTAAGAGATATACGTACTTCTGCTCACCCTGTTGGCCTTCTGAAATCTGCTGTACAAGCAACCTGCTCCAAGCAGTCCTGGTCCCACAAAGAAAGAAACAAGGAATAGATCTGCACTCAGTCCCACAGGCTGAGCTGCCTCAGCCAATCCACAGATCCATGAATGACAAAAAAAAATAAATGTTTATTTTGAAAGCCACTGAGATTTTGAGATTGATTGTTACACAGTATCCTAGCAGCACAAAAAAAGCCCAACCAATGTGACAGTAAGCAGGCTCCTAGTACCTCAATGAAGCACTAGAACAAACACCTACCCTTTCTGAAATATCCTTGCATTTTTCTAGCATCATGTATAAGAAGGACTTCACCACCCTTTTTACTTCATCCCTGGCCTCTGGGAGACCTGAGAGACCAGGCAAGTGTTGACTGACAGGGACTCCACAGATCTCTGGAGCCAATCCTCTTCCCAGGAGGATCTCCATTTCGACCCCTGCCCTAGGGACTTTCCTAGGCTGGTCTCTGGTTCTTGACCATTCCTTAAGATAAAAAATCCTACAAATGCTATGTCAGTGGGAGCAAGAACATGCAGGCCCCTCTTGCATATGGATTATCCAAAGCCCCACTCCAGCAGTTACCAGGATCAGGAGAGGAAGACAGACTGGATTGGGGAGTAAAAAGGGTAGAATGATTCATTCAGAAGGTCACCATTTTCCCAAAATTGATCTTTTAAAAATATTTACCAACTTAATGATTTTTACTGCTGTTTCACAAATCAAATGATTATCTCTGTTTCTCTAAATGTATTTCTTCTCAGAATCAAAATGAGATCAAGGGAGGAAAATTGGATATGTACACAGGCTAAAAAAGGACAAATCCTACCTACCACTTACTTTATGGCATAGGTATACAATGTTATTGGATCATACAATGTTACTGGATCATACAGAATTATATCTAAGACCTACAAAATCAAGTTTTAAACACTTAAATAAGTTTTCAAATGAACCTACCTAACATATTTAAGATTGATTCTCAGTCTGAAAAGGCTTGCTCCCTTGAGATTAGGAAATCTGTAAATAACATATCAAATTGGGTATAGTCAAGTAGCTCCACTATCTGCCTCTGAAGGTTCAATACTGCCCCCACTCACCATCTTCAAGAGGTGCGTCCTCAGGCAGATCCACATCAAGCATAAGGTCATCATCCTCAAGGTCACATGATTCAAGATTATTCAGAATATCCTGTGAAAAAAAGCAGTAAAAAACGCTATAACCTCAAAAGATGTAAAAAATGCTGTAACATTCAAAAGATGTGTGTAATCATTGATTTTGAAAATATAACCATATGATAATCTGAATTTATTCAATGTTTGTGTTTAAGAATAGATTTTAAAAATAAAATATTTTAATGAAAAATATAGATTCAACTGTTTTACTTGATTAAGCTATTTGTAACATCAAGATATTATATCTTTACAATAAGATAAGCACTTTACAAATATTAATTCACTTATTTAATCTTCAAAATAACCCTATGATTTAGAGGTTAGTGCAATCCCCATATTATATATGATGAAATCAATGCACAGAGAGACTAATTAATACCTGGCCAAAACAGGATGCGAAGGCAGGAGGTCTATCTCCTGATTCCACGCTTCTAACAACTTCCCTGATAACACAAATAATCAAAAATGGTAAAGAATCTCCCAAAATTTATTCATATTCGGTGAGGGAGGTTGTTTTATTACCTCTAGGGATTGGACCACTTACGTAAAATAACAAAATAAGCCTTTAATGATGTGATTATTCCATTTCCTGTCCTTTCTTGTGCCAAACCTACCTACTACTACCTTTGCATCACTACTACCTCCTTGGTTTGCCTTAATTTGTTCTTTTTCTACAATAGGACTAGACTATCAAACTGGTATAAGCAGCCCCTCCAGAGTTCTATTTGCAATCTTGCTAGCTATCATCTATCCTTAGAAAAGCAGTGTTTGCTTTCAAAGACTCGTGTTCTGAAGTCTAAATAACTAAATAAACAAAAACTGAGTTTAATGAAATGAACTCAGTTTGACCTATAGCCCACCAGTGGACCCCTCCAATCCAAGAATTGATCCAACACTGCAAACCTTTCCTCAGTATAACGTAAGTAAAAAGATCACAAATTTTTAAACAACTTAGAGATTATAGCCTCAAAAAACTCTTACAGAAAGGGAATATCTACTTTATGATAGACAATATGAATAAAATTAGAAGTGTTCCCTATGTTGGGTATTCCATGCACATCTTTCCAATTTTGTGTTGTTGGGCCTTCCTTCCAGGATCCATTGAGGACAAAAAGTAACTGTTATTATTTAAAAAAGAAAAAAACTGGATAATTATTTAACCTTGGCACAAAAAAGAGGTGTTTCGCAGTACCTCTTTCTAGCATGAAATATTTGCTGTCCTTAATAAATACTCTTCCTAAAAATTAAGAAAAAGAATGAACATGAAAAAAAAATTGGCAAAGCCCACAATAGACAATTCAAAAAATAAATGTAAAATAAATGGCCAACAAATATGATGTAGGAAAGAATGCTAACACAAATGTTGATTTATCATGAATGAGAGGAATCTAGTACTCATCTACACTCCAGATAGGATTAGATTCATACAAACTTTCTGGAGGTCAATTTGTTAAAATTTAGCTAAAACCTTTTTTAAAAAGGCAAATTTTTCCTTTCTAAGAATTTACCCCTTAGAAATAGACAAATGCAGAATATGTATACATGTGTGGATATTGCAGCATTGTTCAGTTCAGAATGGCAAAAAAGCAGAAATAGCCTAAATACCCAATAATATAAAAATGGTTAAACAGAAAGAATGATATAGTCATACAACAGAATATTATGCTGTGCTTAAAATAAGATAATAAAAATATATCTTACAGACATGGAAAGACATTAACTGGGGGAAAAAACAGACTGGGTTGTTTCCAATCTTTTGCTCTTACAATGAATCTCTCTAAGTCAAAAGTAAATTGAAATAAATGAATCTAACTATGTATCAAGGTGATGGTATAACACTCAGAGAGAAACCATTTCAAGTGGAGAAAAAAAAATCCTCAAACTGTTTGAAGTAATTAAATTATTAGTATGGTAGTACTGGTGTTATTACTCTGAGAGTTGGTTGTGTTTACATGGGTATGTATAAATGAAAGGAGTTATATTTGTGTTTGTTGAAAAATGGATTCTCATCTCAGGAAAAAGGAAATAAGGATGTAAAAAACAATGAAATTAAATAAAAACTCTATATTCCTAGATATAAGTGGGAAGTATCACTACGAACACAAGATGTTTTTCATCTTAAAAGAAAAAATACATTTTTTTCCACTGATAAGGCCTAGACGTTAACTGAAAAAAACACCAGATCTCTAAAACAATATGTACAGAATTATCCATTTTATCAAAAAAAAAAAACCCACTGTATAATATGCATAGAAAAAGGTAGGAAGGAAAATAAAACACAGGTTAACTCTCTACTTCAGGATTATGGATTTTTTCTTCTTTTCTTTTGTCTAGAGTACCTGTATTTTCTCATTTGCTGCAATAAGCATTATGAGTTACATAATTTTACCCCAAAAAGTCATATCCTCTATACAAACATTTGACTGTGTATGCATGAGTATGTGTGAAACAAGATGATGCTGGGTGCCCCAGGCCAGATGAACAACTAATGACAAAGCAAAGAATCAATGGCAATGTAATCTCATTTTCTAAGTCCAGAGCAGGGCTTGCTGAGATGCACCAATCAGCAAAAGGAACACTGCCACTACTGCCAAAGAGGGGTTCAACTTTTAATAACTAACTAAACCCTACATTTGTTTTGTGTGGTTTTCTGCAGGTTTCAAACGTTTAAAAAATAGTCTTAAAGAATGGGAATGAGGGGCTGGCCCAGTGGCGCAGCAGTTTAGTTCGCGCTCAGCAGCCCGGGGTTCGCCGGTTCGGATCCCGGGCGCCTGCCGACGCACTGCTTGTCAGCCACGCTGTGGCAGCATCCCATATAAAGTAGGGGAAGATGGGCACGGATGTTAGCCCAGGGCCAGTCTTCCTCAGCAAAAAGAGAGGAAGATGAGCAACGGATGTTAGCTCAGGGCTGGTCTTCCTCACAAAAAAAAAAAAAAAAAAAGAATGGGAATGAGCCTGTTCTAATGAATGCAAAAGTGGTGGAATAATTATGATACCATTTCAAGAAGTTACTAAGAAAGTCCAGTAGAAAAAGGAAGTGGAACACAATTAGCCATAGTTACAGGGAGGAAGGAAGGGAAAACTATCCATATTTATGCCTCAAATTAACACTCATCAATAAATTATTACATATGATGTAGGAAACTTAATTAGTCACATAGAAAGATACTCTGTAAAATGGTGGGAGGGAGAAACAGATTACATATGCACCCTATAACTCCATCTTAAATGCTGAAAAATAGATTTAAATACCTGGATGGTGATAAACCAAAAGATTGATGTAATTTTCCAGTACGTGAGATAATATGTACTTATGCTTTTTATATTTTTTTAATTTTTCTGTAATAGGACATAGTGCCTTTATAATAAGCAAAACTTCATGTTGGGGGGCTAGCCTGGTGGTGTAGTGGTTAAGTTCGTGCACTCCGCTTCGGCGGCCCAGCGTTCGCACGTTCGCATCCTGGGCATGGACCTATGCACCACTTATCAAGCCACGCTGTGGCGGCGTCCCATATAAAGTAGAGGAAGATGGGCACGGGTGTTAGCCCAGGGCCAGTCTTCCTCAACAAAAAGAGGAGGATTGGCAACAGATGTTAGCTCAGGGCTAATCTTCCTCACAAAAAAAAAAACCTCATGTTGGAAAAAATCTACCTCCCTTGGCATCAGCAGGGAAGTTCAAACCACGCAAATCTAGCTTGTGCGTGGGAGACCTCAACCCAGCCCATCCTCAACCACAATAAAATCCAGAGCCATCTGCCCTCTCCTCTTCACCCAAGCCATTCTGGACCAGTTTGGGTGCCTACCCTGCTCTTCCCCCAAAGTCTCATTAGATGAGTAATAAATCTTTTCACACCCTCTTGGCCCATGTGGAGCACCATCAGTCATTAACACTTGAACAAATTTGGGGGAGGGGAGGTGATTCTGCCCCTCCATGTGGCAATCACAAGACACACTCTCAATAATTCAACACATATAAAAACCAACATATGTGAGGTACAATTCTGAGCACAGGATATACCCAACTAAAAAGACAATCCCTATCTTTGAGGAGAGTTTAGCTAAACTACTCCATGATATTGCTGCCTCAGCATCCATTTTGTTTGGCCAAACAACCTGCAGCAGCCTTGAACTGAAATTACCCCTCTGCATGCCCTAGATAACAGCGTCAGAGTTACAAGCAACTCTAAGTTTTTGATACGAAACTTCCCTAGCAGCTCTTGTGAGCAACAGTCTCCCCAGCCTCCCAGGGCATTCCGCCTGTGCACCCCTTAGAAAAGACCCCCATGGAGCTTATCAAAACCCTGCTCTTTTTGGTTTGAACTGACGGATACAGGCTTACCCTTGGAACCCCAAAGTGTTCCAGCCACGGACCCTAATAAAGGTATGTGCCCCAGGTCCTGCTGCTGTCTCTACCTGCACTTGTATGGCCCCTCAAGACACACCAGGTACTTCCCCATATGGCTCTCAAAGCCAGTCACGTACTTCCACCAGGACCCCTAAGTAATAAACTTTTCTATTTTAATTTCCCTTGTGCTTTTTTGGTGAACTGGGGTTCACCATCCAACATTCCGGGGCTCTACGTAACAAATGTTAATTTAATAAAGTCACAACAACCCTCCAAGGCTACTTGTCTCCCCTCAAACAGACAGTTCCTTTACAGTATGTAACTGCTCAAGTGCCAGGAGAGCACATCAGATGGATATCTAAGTCTTAGCAAGTCAGAGACAAACTAAAAGTCAAGCCAGAGACAATCTAAAGAACAAGCCAACTTGGCCTCTAGAACATGGAAGAGGAGAATACCCTTCGTATAAACAGTATGGTAAGGACAAGGAAGTAAAAAGCACAATCTATTGCAGGTGTTGGCAAAAAGATTTTCAAAGTTGAGAAGTAAATATTTTAGTCTTTGCAGGCCTACAAACAAAATCAAGTATATTATGTAGGTACTTATATAACCAGTTAAAGTGGAACCACTTGAAATGTAAAAAGCATTCTTAGTCTGCAGGCTGTGAAAAAACAGATGGTTGGTCAGATCTGGCTTACAAGATGTAGTTTGCTGACCTGATCTATTCAAATAACTGCAAGTAGTTCATTAACACTTGTTACGGACTGAATTTCTGTGTCCCCCCAAGATTTATATGTTGAAGCCCTAACACCCAATATGAGGATATTTGGAGGTAGGGCCTTTGGGAGGTAATTAGGTTTAGACATGGTCATGATGGTAGAGACGCCACGATGGGATTCGTGTCCTTGTATAAGAAGCAAAAGAGACCAGAGCACACTCTCTCTCACTCCCTGCCATGTAAGGATACAGTGAAAAGGCAGTTGTCTGCAAGCCAGGAAGAGGGCTCTCACCAGAAAGTGAATCTGCCAACACCTTGATCTTGGACTTCCAGCTTCCAGAACTGTGAGAAATAAATGTCTATTGTTTAAGCCACTGAGTCTATGGTATTTTGTCACAGTAGTCCGAGCTGACTAAGACAACATTCAAACACAGAGTGTCAGGGGAAGAAACAGAAGTAGATCTACATCATGAACAACTATTTAGGCCATATTAAGAAATCTGGACTTTTATTTCAACAACTGACAAATTTTAAGAAGTGACAAATTGAGATTTGCATTAAAGAAATATTATTCTGGCTGCAAGGTAGAGAATAGATTTAAGTGAGAAAGAAAAACCAGTTTTGTGGCTATTGCAGAATCCATGTGACATATGATGGTAGCCTGATATGAATCAGTGTCAGTGAGAACAGAGAATAAGCAGTTATGAGACACACTGAGGATCTATAGAACCAAAAATAACTGAGAAGAAAGGAGCCATAACTTATTCCTTGGTTCCTGGCTTGAGAAACAGACAACTGATTCCTATTCACTAAAATAAAGTATCAAAAAAGAAGACCAGATCCAGTAGGAGATGAAAGAATTAACATATAATTTTAAAACCTGATAATTTTGACATGCTTGCTGCATCTTTGAGAAGATATGTCCAGCAGATAATTGAATACACAGCGGTGTGGAGTTGAGCAAACAGATTTGAGGTGTGAGAGACACCACCACAAAGATGACAAATGAAAGACACTGAATAATGAATTTGACACGAGGCACAGTGCAGAGTGAGAAGACTGGGTTCTAATACAGTCATGCATCACTCAACAACGGCAATACATTCTGGGAAATACATCATTAGGCGACGTCCATTGTGCGAACACCTTAGAGTGTACTTACACAAATCTAGATGGTATAGGCTACTACACACCTAGGCTATATGGTACTTATCTTATAGAACCACCATCATATATGCGGTCCGTCTTGACTGAAAGGTCATCATGCAACCCATGACTGTATCCATCTCAGACAATTTTTCCCCTATTCACATTTATAGGAGGTCTATGTTTCTCCAATATCAGATTTTGAGAAGAGTTCTATCAGAGATATTATTAAACCTTTCAGTAAGGTTCCAGGCGAAGAGAGAAGGAAACAAATCTACTATAATTTTTCTTCACCAACTTAGAAATTTGTCATCTGTAACAGGCTAGGAGCTGCATTACTACAGGAAGAAAGGAAGCCATGTGGCATGGAGACTGGTTAATCTGTTCCATGTTTGTTATGGCAGGCTCTTTTTCTAACTGGCAAGGCTGCACTTGTTAGAAGCCAACATCTACATACCTGTTTTAGTTGGGAGACCACCCAGCACAACCATTAGCTGGGAATATGACAATGAAAATCTAAATCTAGCTTCTAGAGGCTTTCCACGAGCCTCACTGGAACTAAAACTCGGATTGAGCACATATTAGCAGAATCGCCACAGAACTTCTCTGACCCCTGAGAACGCTTTTCCAGTCAAATAGAGTGAAGGAGGAGATGGTGAGCCGGTGCTTCCTTCCACAAATTTCTCTTCACTAATAAACTGGAGAAAGCCTAAATGTTTGCGACAAACATTTGTCATCACTAGGTACCATCACTAGGTTTGTTTTAATTATCATGCAGTAAAATTAATTTTTCTTTTGGTTCATGAATTTTAAAACACATATAAATTTGTGTAAACACCAATACAAAACGGACACAGAACAGTTCAGTTTCTTCACTAAAAAAACTCTCGGGGGCCGCCCGGTGGCGCAGCGGTTTAGTCCGCGCTTGGCAGCCCGGGGTTCGCAGGTTCGGATCCCGGGCGCCCGCCGACGCACTGCCTGTCAGCCATGCCGTGGTGGCATCCCATATAGAGTAGAGGAAGATGGGCACGATGTTAGCCCAGGGCCAGTCTTCCTCAGCAAAAAGAGGAGGATTAGCAACGGATGTTAGCTCAGGGCTGGTCTTCCTCACAAAAAAAAAATAAATTAAAAAAAAAAAAAAAAAACTCTCTTGTACTATCCAGTTATAGTTATATCCTCCTCCCACCCATAATCCTTGGCAAACAATGATCTGTTCTTCATCACTATAGTTTTGTCTTTTAAGACTGTCACGGAAATGGAATCATGCAGTATGTAACCTTTTGAGACTGGCTTCTTTCAATCAGCAGAATGCCTTAAAGATTCTGTAAGTCATTGAATATATTAATAATTTATTATGTTTTACTGCTAAGTAGTATTCCATTGCATGGATGTACCAGTTTGTGTATCTATTTACTCACTGAAAGACATTTTGGTTTTTCCAGTTTTTATTTTTTATAAATAAGGCTACTATGAACACTCATGTAAAGGTGTTTGTGTAAATATAAACTTTCATTTCTCTTCGGTAAATACTCAGGAGTGGGGCTGCTGTGATGTAGTGAGTACATGTTTAACTTCATAAGAAACTTCTAGACCATTTCCTGGAGTTGCTGTAACTGTTTGCATTCCAATCACCAGTGAGACTGGCCTTTCCCATATGTCCCTCCCCAGCTTGACTACAGACTTGAAGTCTAGTTTGAGACCCTGGTCCCTTGTTCCAAAGGGGACAGTGGAACCCTTATTCACAAAGAATTGTATTTGTCTGCTCTAACCTGTCTGGGGTTCCCTGAATGACTAACACAAAGTGCTTGTCTTTGTTTTGCCTAACTCAGAATTCACTCAGGGCAGAAAAGTGGTGGGCAGTGCTCAAAAACACTGTAAGGCAAACAAACAAACAATCCACAACCACCCTGGGGCAAAGGATTATAGTTAAGACACATAACAGAATGCTGCAAGACTGAGAGCAAAGGCTGGGGAGAGAGTTTCTTTGGGAAATTAGATAATTCCAAACTGCCATGGATAGTGGGGAATTTAGAAAGCCACAAAAATGCCCAGGGCCTGATGCATGCTCAGTAAGGACCTAGGAAGACTCAAAGCTTTCAACTCTGGCTGACCTCTCGGCTCAGAAGACCCAGCAAGTGAAGGCCATGTTAGAGGTGTAAACGCTCAAGCTAAGCACTGAAGGAATGCCCCAATGTGCAGAGACAATAAGGTTTGTTTTTTTAATTTTGATTTTGAGATTTTTTTATTCTTTTTATTTCTTTGTTCCCTCTCTGCCTCCCTCCCTCCTTCTTTCCCTCCTTCCCTTCCTCTCTCTTACTCTCACTCTCCCTCTTTTTTCTTTCTTTCTTTGCTTTTGGCTTCTGGCATTCAAGGAAATCTCTGCATGAAACACTAACTAAACGCAAGCTAAAGTAACATAGACTTCATGGACCACACATGACAAAAAGACTTTACAAAAATAGTTTAGAAAAGTCACTAAAAAAACAAACAGCTACAGCCTACAGCAAGTAACAAAAACAAACCCTAAGGAGGGTGAAGAACACGATTTCCAGGGTTGCCACATTAAAATATTCAAAATGTCCAGTTTTAAAAAAAACTTAGGGATATGCAAAGAAAGCATCATCTATTCACAGAAAAAAAATTAACAGAAATGATCTCTTAGGAAGCCCAAGCAGTGAACCTGATAGACAAAGACTTTAAATCAACTATCTTAAATATGCTCAAAGAGCTAAGGAAAACCAAAGGCAAAGGACATCTAACCAAGTACAGAGTATCAGTGAAGAGGCAGAACATAAAGGAATGAAAAACAGAAATTCTGGAGGTGAAAGCATAACAACTTAAATGAAAAACTCACTAAAATTTCTGGGTCTATATCCAAAATAACTGAAAGCAGGATCTCAAAGAGATATTTACACACCCATGTTCATTGCAGTATTATCTACAATAGTCAAGAGGTGGAAACAACCTAAATGTCCATCAACAGATAAACGAATAAATAAAATATGGTATATACATACAATGAATGTCACATGCAACAACATGGATGAACCTTGAGGACATTATGCTAAGTGAAACAGCTCAATCACAAAAAAACAAATACTACATGATTCCCCTATTACGAAGTACCTAGATAGTCATACTCATCAAAACAGAAAGTAGAATGGTGGTTACCAGGGACAGCGGGGAGAGGAAAAAGGGGAGTTTGTTATTCAGTGCATATAGAGGTTCAGTTATGTAAGATAAAAAACTTCTAGAGATCTGATGCACAACAATGTGAATATAGTTAATGCTCCTGAACGGTACATTTTAAAATAGCTAAGATGGTAAATTTTGTGTAATTTTCTTACTACAATTAAAAATTTAAAAAGAAAGAACAATTAACTGACAACTCTTAAGAATTAAGGAATTATACAGTTGTAACTTATATTTACTGCATACCTACTTGGTGCCAGGTATTGCAGTAAGCATTTCTAATAAATTATTTCATTTGGACCTCATGGGAAAAAAAAACACTAGAGAGTTTCAATGGCACATTTGAGCAGGAAGAACAAAATCAGCAAATCTGAAGAGCGGGCAATTGCAATTATTCAGGCTCAGAAGAAGAAAGAAAAAAAATGAAGTAAAAAGTCCAAGAGACTTTTAGGACACAAGCATCCCAACATATGCATGATGAGAACTTTAGAAGCAGAGGAGAGTGAAAAATGAGCAAAAAGAATATTTGAAAAAATAATGGCCAAAAACTTCTCCAACCTGAAAAACATACACGAATCCATGCACTAAGGAAGCAAAATGAACTATAAAAAGGATAAATGCATACAGCCACACCAAGACACATTATATTCAAATCATCAAAGGACAAAGTGAAAATATTTAAAGCAGCAAGAGAAAAGCGATGCATTACGTGCAAGGGATCTCCAGCAAGATTAACAGCCAAGTTCTCATCACAAAGCATGGAAGCCAGAAGACAGGGGAATGGAATTTTAAAGAGGTGAAAGAAAAAATTCAACCAAGAATTCTATATCCAGGAAAACTATCCTTCAAAAATGAAGGAGAAATTAAGAGATTACAAGATAAAAAAAAAAAAAACAAAAAAACAGAGTTTGTAACTAGTACTCCTGCCTTACAAAAATTGCTAAAGGGAATCCTTCCTGCAGAAATGAATGGACAACCAACAAAACCTGAGGTCATACAAAACAAACAAAAAAAAGAACTCTAGTTACGTTTAACTACATGGGTAATAATAAAACCCAGTATTATTGTACTTTTGTTTGTAACTGCTCTTTTTATTCCTACATGATTTAAAAGACAAACACATAAAACAAAAATTATAAATCTATGTTAATAGGCACACAATGTATTAAGATATAATTTGTGACAAGAACATAAAGAAGGGGCCGCCAGGTGGCACAGCGGTTTAGTTCGTGCTTGGCAGCCGGGGGTTCACGAGTTCAGATCCCGGCTGCCCGCCCATGCACCGCTTGTCAGCCGTGCAGTGGCGGCGTCCCATATAAAATAGAGGAAAGATGGGCACGGATGTTAGCCCAGGGCCAGTCTTCCTCAGCAAAAAGAGGAGGATTGGCAATGGATGTTAGCTCAGGGCCGGTCTTCCTCACACACACACACAAAATAAATAAATAAAAGTAAGAATTCTTAAAAAAAAAAAAAAGAACATAAAGAAAAGCAAAACAGAATTGTTATAGGAGCGGTTTTTGTATCCTATTGAAGCTAAGTGGGTAACAATCCAAACTAGACTGTTATAAATTGATGATTTTCATTGTAATTCCCAGGTAACCAAAAAGAATATATTTTAGATACACACTTAAAAGAAATTAGAAAAGAATCAAAATGGTACACTGAAAAAAATCAATTAAACATAAAAAAAGGGTAGTAACAAAGGAAATGAGAAACAAAAAATAGTATAAGACATACAGAAAACAAACAGCAAAATGATATAACTAAGTCATTACCAATAGGTGATTACTGTAAATGTAAATGGATTTAGCACTCCAATCAAATGGCAGAGATTGCCAGTGTGGTTAAAAAAAGGGGGGGAGTCAGCTTAGACTCATTTTATATCCAAAAACACATATACAGGTTTAAAGTGAAAGAATGAAAAATATACGCCATGTGAACAGTAACCAAAAGACAGCTGAGGTGGCTACACTAATAATATTAGACAAAATACTTTTAAGTCAAAAATTATTAGAAAAGACAAAG
Source organism: Tapirus indicus (assembly GCA_031878705.1). Taxonomy (NCBI): domain Eukaryota; kingdom Metazoa; phylum Chordata; class Mammalia; order Perissodactyla; family Tapiridae; genus Tapirus; species Tapirus indicus. The sequence continues at coordinate 84,221,887 of CM062921.1, forward strand.
AAGGATAATATATTGATAAAGGATCAATTAATCAAGAAGATATAACAATTATAGACATACATGCACCAATAAACAGAGCAAAACATATGAAGCAAACACTGACAGATTTGAAGGAAGAACTAGGGTTCTACCACAATACCTGGAAATGTCAATATTACACTTTAAATGATGGATAGAATATCTACACAGGAGATCATTATGGAAACAGAAGACTTGAACAATACTATAAATCAACTGAACCTGAAAGATCTATATAGTCATGCACTGCTTAACGACAGGATATGTTTTGAAAAATGCATCATTAGGCAATCTCATCATTGTGCAAACATCACACAGTGTACTTACACAAACCTAGACGGTATAGGCTACTACACACCTAGGCTATATGGTACCAATCTCATGGGACCACTGTCATACATGCAGTCTTTTGTTGACCAAAACGTCACTATGCAGCACATGACTGTATAATTAAAATTCACCCAAGGAAACCAGAATACACATTCTTCTTATGTGCACATGGAATATTCTCCAAGATACACCATGTGTTATTCACAAAACAATTCTCAATAATTTTAAAAAGACTGAAATCACAGAGAGAATCTTCTTGGTCCAAATGTAATGAACTTACAAATCATAACAGAGAGAAATCTAGAAAATTCACATATGTGGAAGTTAAACAACATATTCTTAAACAACCAATGGATTAAAGAAAAAAAAATCACAAGAGAAATTAGAAAAATACCTGGATTCTCCAAATTAAAATGAAAACGCAACATACCAAAACTTATGGGATGGGGCAAAGGCAGTGCTTAGAGGGAAATTTCTAGCAGCAACTGCCTACATTAAAAAAAGAAGAAAAATCTAAAAATCAATAACCTAACTTGACAGCTTACAGAGCTACGAAAATAAAACTAATCCAAAGCTAGCAGAAGGAAAGAAACGATAAAGATTAGCGCAGAATTCAGAAAATAGAAAAATAAAGAAAATCAATGAAACCAAAAGTTGGTTATTTGAAAAGAACAAACTTGACACACCTTTAGCTATATTAACAAAGAAAAAAGAAAACAAATAACTAAAATTAGAAGGGAAACTAGGGGCATTACTACAAACTCTACTGAAATAAAAAGGATTTACAAGAATACTATTAACAATAGCACATAAATAAATTAGATAATTAATATAAATGGACAAATTTCTACAAGCATGGAAATTACCAAAATGACTCAAGAAAAAATAGAAAACCTGAAAAAACTGATAGAAAGATGCAAAATCAGTAATCAAAAACCTCCCAATAAATAAAACTACTGAATCAGATTGCCTAACTGGTGAATTCCAGCAAACATTTAAAGAATTAACACCAATCCTTTTCAAATTCTTCAAAAACAGAGACAACGAAAACTTTCTAACTCATTCTATGAGCCAAGAATTACCCTGATACAAAAGCCAGACAAAAACACTACAAGAAAACTAAAAACCAATATCCTTATGAATATGAAGTAAAAATACCAATAAATACTAGTAAATTCAATCAATGAGCATATCAAAAGGATTATATACCATAAACAAGTGAGATTTATCCCAGAAATTTAAGGATAATTCAACACATGAAAATCAATCAATGTTATACACTCCATTAACAGAAGGTAAGAAAAAAAATCACATCATTTCAATTGATGCAGAAAATGCACTTGACAAAATCAAACATTCTTTCATAATAAAAACACTCAAAAAACTAGGAATAGAATGGAACTTTCTCTACATGACAAAGGGCATTTATGAAAAACTCACACCTAACATACTCAATAGTAAAAGATTGAGAGTTTTTCCCTAAGATAAGAAACAAAACAAGGATGCACGCTTTCCCCACTGGTATTCAACAACGTACTAGAAGTTCTAGCCAGAGCAATTACACAGGAAAATGAAATAAAAGATATCTGAATTGGAAAGGAAGAAACAAAACCATCTCTTTCCACAGATGAAATGATTCTTTATATATAGAAAATCCCAAAGAATCCAAAAAAGAACTACTAGCGCTAATAATAAACAAATTCAGCAGAGTTGCAGGGTACAATATCAACACACAAAAATTAGTTGTTTTTCTATACAACAAAAGGAACAATCCAAAAAGGAAATTAAGGAAACAATTCCATTTATAATTGCATCCAACAGAATAAAATATTTAGAATAAATTGAACTGAGGAGGTAAACGACTTATACACTGAAAACCACAAAACACTGCTGAAAGAAACTAAAGAAGACCTAAATAAGTAGAAAGACATTTTGTGTTCATGGATTGGAAGAATTAATATTGTTAAGATGGGGGCCGGCCCGGTGGCACAGAGGTTTAGCTCGCGTTTGGCAGCCTGGGGTTCACAGGTTCAGATCCCGGGCACCTGCCGACACACTGCTTGTCAGCCATGCTGTGGCAGCATCCCATATAAAGTAGAGGAAGATGGGCACGGATGTCAGCCCAGGGCCAGTCTTCCTCAGTGAAAAGAGGAGGATTAGCAACAGATGTTAGCTCAGGGCTGGTCTTCCTCACCAAAAAAAAATACATAAATATACATTGTTAAGATGGTTACTACCCAAAGTGATCTATATTTTCAATGCAATCTCTTTCAAAACACAAATGGTCTTTTTTGCAGAAATGGAAAAGTTGATCCTAAAATTTACGTGGAAGTATAAGGGGCCCCAAATACCAAAAACAGTACTGAAAAAGAATAACAAATTTGGAGGACTCACACTTCTTGATTTCAGAACTTACCTTTGATTACCAAGTAATCAAAACCATGTGATTACAGATTACCACGGTAATCAAAACAGTGAGCTACTGGCAAAAGGACAGACATAGAGATCAATGGAACAGAACTGAGAGAACAGAATTAAATGCATATATCTATGGCCAACTGATTTTTGACAAGGCTGCCAATATCATTCATAAGGAAAGAATCATCTCTTCAACAATCAATGGTGAGAGAATTGGATACCCACATGCAAAAGAACGAAGTTGGACCATTACTTCACACCATATACAAAAACTAACACAAAATGGATCAACGACCTAAATATAAGAACTAAAACCATAAAATTTTTAGAAGAAAACATAGGGGTAAATCTTCATGACTTTGAATTTGTCAGTGAATTCTTGGATATGACATCAAGAGCATAAGCAATGAAAAAAAATAAATTATACTTCATCAAAATTAAAAATTTGGGGGACCAGCCACGTGGCCTAGTGGTTAAGTTTGGTGTGCTCTGCTTCAGTAGCCCAGGTGCAGTTACTGGGTGCAGACCTACACCACTTGTCAGTGGCCATGCTATGGCAGCGTCCCACATACAAAATAGAGGAAGACGGGCACAGATGTTAGCTCACAGCAAATCTTCCTTAGGAAAAAAAAAATTTTTAACTTCTGTGTATCAAAGAACATTATCAATAAAGTGAAAAGACAATCTATAGAATGGGAGAAAATATTTGCAAATCATATATCTGATAAGAGTCTAATATCCAAAATACTTAAAAACACAAACAACCCAATTTAAAAAATGGGCAAAGGACTTGATAGACATTTCTCTGAAGAAGATATACAAATATCCAACAAGCACATGAAAAGATGCTCAATATTATTATTCATCTGGGAAATGTAAATCAAAACCACAATAAAATACCACTTAACATCCAGTAGGATGGCTATAATAAAAAAGCAAAAGCAAAAACCAGTGTTCTCAAAAATGTAGAAAAACTGCAAGACTTACACATTTCTGGTGGAATGTAAAATGATTCAGCTGCTGTAGAAAACAGTTTGGCAGTTCCTCAAAAAGTTAAACATACCAATTACTACATAACCCAGCAATTTCACTCCAAGGTATATATCCCTCAAAAATTTAAAGCAGGTACTCAAACAAATACATGTACATGTGTGTTCACAGCAGCATTATTTACAATGGCCAAAAGGTAGATGCAACCCATATAATCATCAATGGATGAATGGAATGTATAGATGATGGAATATTATTCAGCTTTAAAAAGGAATGGACTACTGATACATGCTATAATGTGGATGAACCTCAAAAACCTCATGGTAAGTAAAAAAAGCCAGACACAAAAGGTCACATATTGTATGATTCCGCTTATATGAAATATCCAAAATAGGTAAATCCAAACAGATAGAAAGCAGATTGGTGGTTTCCAGAGGCTGGGGAGGAGTGGATGGGGAGTAACTACTTAATGGGTACGAGGTTTACTTCGGGGTGATAAAGATGTTTTGGAACTAGATAGGGGTAGTGGTTGCACAATATTGCAAATGTACTTAATGCCACTAAAATGTTCACTTTAAAATGGTTTAATTTTATGTTATATGAATTTCACTCAAGAAAAAAAAGAGCTTTTGAAAATTAAAAATTTTTGCTCAAATATCTTACACAATTACTTGTACATTTAACTTTTGATCCAATATCACAATTCTATATATCTATCCCCAAAATACAAAAAGACAAGGCTATTTATTAAAGAATTATTTGTAATAGCAAAAGCATAATATATATGTTTAGAAACTAGGGGAAGTAAACATATTCACATTTGCTTACTTTTTCTAAAAAAAATAGAGTAATAAAAAAATAAATTTAAACAAAAACCCATACATTCATATCCCTTCCCCTACTTAACCTCTATAATATGCTATTCTTATGTAATATGAATATTATTTGGGTGTTTGGTTTGTTTCTAATCTTCTACTATTACAAATAATGCTTAAATGAATATCTAAAAATCAAACGTCAAATGATATACACAAACCCAACTGTGTATCAAGTTCATGGAATAATCATTCAGAGAGAAACTATTTTAAGTAGGAAAAAAAAATTCTCAAAAGCTTTTTCAGTTATTATATAATTGGTGGAATTATTCTGACACCTTCATAGGACTATAATCCCATCAACCCTTGCATTCCTAACAGTAGCCTCCCTCCTTTAAGACGTGACCAAGCAGTTTTGGTTTTACAATACTAGGTAGGACATACTATCCTTTTCCATAAAACATTCAGGTAAAGGAGACCAACCACTTCACATAAAGCCCTCTCAACATTCCAACTTTCACCTTAATCCCATCAACCCATGCATTACTATACTCTCTGTCTAAAAGTGGCCCCAGTTAGGACATCATCAACAGGTTTTGATACCAAAGGTAAAAGGGGCTCCTGTATCATGGAGTCCCAGAAAGGTCTCTTCTATACCCAGTGACCATTTTATCCACACATATACCTAAGACTTTAGGTCCCCAGAGGGGAAGTGGTAAGAGCTAAAGGACCCCAGCCCTTCTGTCAACCCTCAATTTGACTAATCTACCATACCAATGTCCCAGATGATTCCAAGACAGGTTCTCTCATTTTCATCTTCACCTTTTGGCTTTTTAAATTCCTCCAAACTGGGGTAAATAAAGTTGTTAGGGCCCTTTAATGTTGTGGAACCAGCATTGGCTCCCACTGGTACACTCAATATTCAACAGTGCTGCATTAACACCTTTGTTTCAACCTCATCAATGTCCAATATATTCATCCCATTTCTTTCTTTTTTTTTTTTCCGCTTAAGATTTGCCCTGAGCTAACATCTATGCCAATCTTCCTCTATTTTGTAAGTAGGTCACCACCACAGCATGGCCACTGACAAGTGGTGTAGGTGAATTGAACCTGGGCCACCAAAGCAGAGCACGCCGAACTTAACTACTAGGCCACGGAGTCGGCCCCAATGTCCAATATATTCATCCCATTTCTTAATAAACATCAACCCCTGACGGGACGAGTCCCTTGTTTCTTCCGTTCTGTTTTTCCCCTTTTCCTTGTCAATGACTTTAATTTTGTTAGCATCTTTAATACCTATAAGGGAAATTGAGATGGCAAATATGATAAAGTTTCTCAGACAGCTGCTTGGTTTTCCAGCAGTATAGTTACAATACATGGGGTGCCCATGCAAAAGGGGCCCCCTTAATCACAGCAGTTACCATGACCTGGTTAAAAGGCATATTCACTAGGTGACTTTCCCAATCATCATAAAATCAATCCAGCAAGGCTTGCTATGAAGTGTACAGCCACTTCAACTGATGTGTTCCACTTGGCATTTACAGTAGAAAGACAGTCCCTCATCTCAGGTAAACAAACTTGACAGCAGCTTTTATCCAGTTCACCAGGCTATCTGCTCTCTTGGGAATAACCTGCTGCGTATAGCCATCTGTGATTGTTCTACAGATAGCTGTGGATCCTGTATCAACCCAAACATTCTCTTCTACTCCATAGCATTCAAAACAAAAACACTGCCCCTAAATTAGTCACTCGCACATTCCATTTTAGCAAAGGTTCTTCAGGAAGCTGATGATACAGATCCACAAAATGAGACAACTCCTTGGCACTGTAATCCCCAGTTCCAGTAGTTTCTAGGTTTTGCCTTCCCCCCAACTGAACTACCTTCCTGGTAACCAGGTCATAACAGTGCTGTCTGTTGTCGTAGGATAATCTTTCCTAATGGGGCTTTAATGGTGGCTTTAAGGCTACTGGTCGTAGCTCAGACTGACTGAAATCTAAACTTGGCCCAGCATCAGGATCAGCCCCAACACTCTCTATTACTTCCATTTGAACTATGACAGGTAACAATAACCAACGGATTGTATAATTAGTTTGTTTCTTATTATTCTGCATTTCCTTATGTATCCAGTTAGACATCTCATTGGGTGTTGGATCTACCACCATTTCTATATTCCAGTCCATAACTTTTGCCTTTAGTAACGGATCACAGCACAGTTGCAGTTTCATATCATGAGTGACTAGACAGCCATCCAAGAATCAAAAATTCCTCACCCTTGCCCTTTCATCCTTTCTCTTTCCAAACCGTATGTTTCAGTGAGTCAAGCTTGACCTAGCAAATTCCACTTTTTGTGTCACCAACTACAATGACTTTTGATACTAACTATCCAGAGCTGGGACAAACTTCATAGGTTAAGGGTACAGGCTTCCACTAGACTGACCTCAATTCAGACACCACCACCCAAAGCTCAGGGGTTCCCAGGCCCTGTACTTCTGACCAACTGGCTACAAATTCAGAGGTTCCCACTACCCCCTCAGGTTCAATAATTCACTATAACAACTCACAGAACTCAGGAAAGCACTAGACTTCATGATTACAGTTTTATTATAGCAAAAAAGGTATAAATCATGACCAGCCAATAGAAGAGACAAATAGGGCAAGGTCTGGGATGGCCCCAAACACAAAGCTTCCATGTTCTCTCTGCATGGAGTCAGAACAAGTCACCTCCTTGACACACTGATGAGAAACAACATACACAGAGTATTGTTAACCTGAGAAGCTCACCTGGGATTCAGTGTCCAGAGTTTTTATCAGAGTTTCATTACATAGCACGACTGACTGAATCATTGGCCACGTGGCTGAACTCAATCTCCAGCCCACTTCCTCTGCTCCCCAGAGGTCAGACAAATATCACATGGCTCAATGCCCTAACCCTCTAATCACATGTTTCGTTTTTCTTGCATGGACTACCCCCATCCTAAGTCACCTTGTGGCATAAACTATTAGGGCCCACCATGAATAAAAAAACCTCTATCACTTAGGAAATTCCGAAGATGTAGAGGCTCCCATGCAGGAATTGAGGACAACACAGCTGATTTCTTTATGATACAACACAAGACTTACTAGAAGACAAAACAAGACAATAATCAAGACAGCATGCTATTGGCAAAAGAACAGACACATAGATCAGTGGAACAGAAGAGAGAGCTCAGAAGTAGACCCACATAAGATACACTCAACTGATCCTGACAAAGGAGCAAAAGCAATTCAATGCAGAAAGGACAGTCTTTTCAACAAAGAGTGCTGGAACTTTTGACAAAATTATATGCAAAAAAATTAACCCAAACACAGGTGTTACACAAAAACTAACTCAACTGGTTAATGTGGATCATAGACCAAAATGTAAAATACAAGAGTATAAAACTTCTTGAAGTAAACAAAGTAGAAAAACTACATGAACTTGGTTTTTTTAACTACAACACCAATATGATCTATGAAAGAAAAAATTGATAACTTGGAATTTATTAAAACTTCTGCTCTGTGAAAGACATTTTCATGAGAATGAAAAGACAAGGCAGAGAGTGGGAGAAAATATTTGCAGAACACTTATCTGATAAAAAACATATCCAAAATATACAAAGAACTCTTAAAACTCAACAATAAGAAATCAATTAAAAAACGGGCAAAAGATCTAAACTAACACTTCATGAAAGATATACAGATGACAAATTAGTAGATGAAAAGATGCTCAACATCATTTGTCATTATGGAATTGCAAACAAAACAATGAGATACCACAGTACACCTATGAGAATGCCTCAAATTCACAACACTGACAATACCAACTGCCAGTGAGGATCCAGAGTAACTGGAACTCTCACTCACTGCTAGTGCAAATGCAAAATGGTATGGCTACTTCGCAAAATAGGTTGTCAGTTTCTTACAAGGCTAAACACAGTCTTACCCTTATGATCAAGCTATTGTACTCTTTGATATTTTCCAACATGTCCTCTGATAGCTGAATGGATAAACAGTGGTACATAAATACAATGTAATATTATTCATCAATAAAAAAAATGAGGTATCAAGCCACAAAAAGACATGGATGAATCTTAAATGCATATTGCTAAATGAAAGAAGCCAGTATGAAAAAGCTATATGCTATATGATTTCAATTATATGACATTCTTAAAAAGGCAAAACTACAGGGATGGTCTACAGAGAAGTGTTTGCCAGAGGTTTGCTGGGGGGAAGAATAAATAAATGAGAATAGGGGACGATTTAGGATGGTAAAACTATTCTTTATGATATTGTAATGGTGAATGCAAGACATTAAGCATTTGTAAAAATCCACTGAACTTTACAGCACAAAGAGTAAATCTTAATGCACACAAATTTTTAAAAACCTTTTAGAAGGTCGGGGTCTCTAGATGGAATGCAAAACGTAACAAAAATCTAAACGTACTACAAATTTATGAAACAACCTCACTTAAAGGGGGTGAGGGGAATAAAGTCCTGTCCTAAGTAATTTTGGAAATGAACGGAGTCTGGAGGACTAAAGGCAATGGAATTCTATATAAGCACTGAACTCTAGTTGATAAAAGTATTTCCTGTGCGGGTACAAATTAACAATTCTGAAATGACTACATGTGTACACTGGAACTGAACAATCAAGTAATTGGACGGCTGATGGTAAGCGGCAGGTGTCTTACCATTAGAGTGGGAGGTTACAAATAAACAAGGAGAAAAAGCAAGAATGATGCACGTGGTAATGGATTAGAGTTGAAGACATCAGTATATAAACTCACATCTAGCTTAAAATATAGGTGGTTACATACCGAAATATTTAGAGAGATGTGTAAATACATGGATTAGTATACATACATAAATCTCCTTGCTCTTTCAGCTGACATCTCACATCCAAATTTTGGTTTCTAACACCATTCAACAATTAAAAGAACCAAGACTCTTTGGGAAAATGGCTAAGAACTGAGACTCTACGACTGAGGCAGGAAATACACAAGATGAGCCTGGAGCATCTTGTAGTGTCAGAAAAGTTTTTTAAAAAGTGCTCAAAAACAAAACAAAAAGACACAATGATTGGAGTATGGATTAGAACCAAAAGTATAAAATATGTAAGTTCATACTGGTATAAAGAAATGATTGAATAAATAAATGAGGGAAAAGAAACAAATCCTTTTTAGTCTTGCAGTAGAAATCCAAATAATTTATGTAGATACTCTGCCCTTAAGGAGGTGGAGTATAACTAGCCACTCCTTAAGTGTAGGCTGCCCGCAGTGATTTTTTCCAAAGAGTATAGTATGGAAAGAGAGAAAAAAAGAGCAACTTGCCTGTGGAGAAACCTGACAAACATTATGTCAAGCCAGGCAATCAGGGTTAACATCAACAGTGATAAGTCATATAGATAGTATGTATCCTTGATATGATGTGATGAGAATGCACTTCCCCTCTGCAGTCTTCCTTCCAAAAACACGTTACCCCAATCTAACCATAAGAAAAATATCAGACAAATCCCAGTTGGGCAACATTCTACAAAATACTTGACTAATATTCCTCAAAACTGCCAAGGCCATCAAAAACAAGGAAAGTATGAGACACTGTCACAACCAAGAGGAGCCTAAGAAGACATGACTACTAATTGCAATACAGTATTCAGGATGGGATCCTGGAACAGAAAAAGAAGGGGAAAACTGAGAATATCTGAATAGTATGGACTTCACATATTAAGATATCAATACTGGTTCATTAATGTGACAAATGTACCATATTAATGGAATATACTAATAATAGGGGAAACCGGGTGTGGGGTATACAGGAACTCTCTATACTATCTTTGTAATAATTCTGTAAATCTTCAACTGTTCTAAAATAAAAGTTTACTAAAAAAATTAAACATTCACTGGGTTATTCATGATATTAAGAAATTATTGTTAATTTTTTACAGGTATAATAATGAAATTATAGTTATGTCTTAACAAGAGTCCTTATCCATTAGTAAGACATTCAGAAATATCTACATATAAATGTTTAAGTACACATTTACATATAAATATTTTTATATTATGTTTCAATTATGATGATGCTCAAATTAATCTCAGTTGGGGGAGAGGAGTGGGTAAATAGGGATATAAATGAAAAAAGACAGGCCATGATTTGATCACCGTTGAAGGTGAGTAACTGGTATAGTGAACCCCCATGACTCTTCTCTCTAGGTTTGAATATATTTAAAATTTTCCATAAAGAGTTAAGTAATTGCCTGACTTAAAAATTAAACAGAAAGGGCCAGAAAAAACTCTAGGAATAATATCTCAAAAAGAAAGAAGTGAAAGAACAAAGAACAAAGGTTAAAAAAAGAATGAACAGAAAACAGGAGAGAAAAGAGGCTCATGTGAGATATAATATCCAACTATTAGAAGTTCTAGAAAAATGGGCACAGAAACAGCAGAGGGGATAAAATAATTTTTAAAAAAAGCAAAATATTTCCAGTTTTGAAAAGGATAATATGGAGTAAATTCCTCATTTAGGGATTAAAAAGTACTACTATTTTGTTTACAATTATTACCTAGTAGGTACCCAAAACATATTCAGTGAGTGAAAATAAAATCAATTCAGACTAACACTCAGCTCCAGTAACCTCTAACCCAGTGTCCTTCCTTGTCTCATCTCCCATCATGACACCCAAGAACACTGCCCAGAGAAATTTCAGCTATGGTATTGCTACAAGACTCTTCCTAGAAAGAAGGCTGAGGCAGTTAGTCTAACCCTAAGGAAACCTCAGATGGTGAGAATGATCAAGTTTAAATAAGCTTATAAAACATCACCACAATACAAGCATTATACACATGAAATTTCCTTAAAATAGAGCTGGTTCCCAGACCAGGAGAACAGAACAAGGCAAACAACAGAACAAACACAAGAATTTGTATCTACACAAATTCTTTACAAAGAATACCCTACGAAACAAAATCTTACCTAAAAAAATAGACTGTTCATCATTGTATTCCTTGTGAATTCTAACTAGAAAGGGAAGACTTCAGCTGTAGCTCAATTCTTTATAAATTTCTCTTCTGCTCTCAAGAAATGATAATCTCAGATTTTCCTCCACTCTTCCCAGAAACAAAACTACCATCATTTAACACCCAGAAACACCTTAAAAAAAATAAACACAGCATATAAAGTCATAAATATAAGAGCTCCAGAGGAAGAAATGACTATTTACTGTTTCATTTTGGGGTCTTCATACTGAAATTATGATTTCTCACAAAATACTTCAAGAATTCTACTACAAGAAAAATAGGAATTCCAGAGAAATGGAATCATTTTCCTGATAAGCAGAATAATCCCTGGAACCTGTGAACATGTTCAGTTAAATGATAAAGTGGGAATTAAGGTTGCAGATGGACTTATGGTTGCCGTCAGCTGATTTTAAAATAGGGATATTATCCTGGATTAGATGAGTGGGCCCAATGCAATCACTCCTTAGAGTGGAAGAGGGAGGCAGAAAAGAGTCAGAAGAAGAATGGTCAAAGAGATGCAGTGTTGCTGGCTTTAAAGATGAAGGAAGGGGGGCCATGATTCAAGGGCAGATGCTAGAAATCAGAAAAGGTAAGAAACGGATTCTCCCCTAAAGCCTACAAAAAGAAATGCAGCCCTGCAGACACCTTGATTTTAGCCCACTGAGACCTGCTAACCTACAGGACTATTGATAATAATTTTGTGTTGTTTTCAGATACTAAGTTTGTGATAATTTGTTATTGTTAGTAGCAAGAGAAAACTAATATATCCTGTTTCCTTAAATTCTATAATTACACTTATTTCTGTTACTTCTGTTTCAAATCCAATCCTATTTCTAACGTCTGCACTTTTTATACTTTAAGTATTTGTTCCCTCCTTTCTGTGGTACTTTCCAGGAGACTAAAAGAGCTAGGCCAGCACACACGCATCTAAAAAGGAAGGAGAAAGAGGCAGTGTGAGATGTATGGGACTTCTAGTGGCTGCAAGTAAATGCGCCCTGCCCGGCCAGTCTTGTAACACGTGAATCTCATCAGTAAGTCCAAGTCAAGTTCTGCTTGACCTGATTTAAACCTTTTTAAAATGTACATCACTTAAGCCTTTATAGGTTTCAGATGAATACTTTTAGCCACACTGATTATAACAGTGGGTGGCAGAGTTCAGTTAATGTATGTGTTTGTCGAGAGTTTAGCTAAGCTACTCCATGGTACTGCTGCCTCAGCATCCCTATTGTGTGGCCAAGCTGCATGCAAGATCCTTAAACTGACACTAACCGCTTATACAAGTGCAAGCCCTGGATAACAGCCCACAGAGTCACATGTAAATGTTAAGTTCCTTGCCTCCCAGGGACTTCCCCTTGTGCACCTCTTAGATAAAACCCCTGTAAGCTTACCAAAACCCCTACCCTTTTCGGTTTGAATTGACCAATCCAGCCGTAACCTAGGAACCCCAAAGCACTCCAGCCCAGACATGAATAAAGACATGTGTCCCAGGTCTTGTCACTCTCTCTGCCTGCACCCTGCCTTGACCTCCCTGTGTGGCCCCTCGAGGGGTGCCTGTACTTCCTCCAGAACCTGTGAGTAGTAAACTTCTCGATCTCAATTTCTCTTGTGGTCTTTTGTTGAACCTCAGCTCAACATCCAGCACCCCAGGGCTCTACTTAACAAATCCTGATTTAACAAAATCGTAACAATGCTTAATAAATCAAAATGCCAAGTGCATTAGTGATTTACTGTATCCTTTGTTGGATGATAGAAAAATGAAGGTATTTAATGGACCCAATTCCTTCAGCAGCCTGAGTTTCCTTCTTGTACACTCAATTTTCTGTCCTGACACCAGTCGAGTCACACTGCCTCAGTGAGTGCCCATTTAGCTGAGCGTCAGACTCACTGCATGTTATATCAAATGGGGTTTCAGAAACACAAAAGAAAGCACTTTCTCTTGTTTCATTATACTGTAGAATTTCACATCTTAAGGACACTGTACTTTTTGTGGGGGGATGAGAGGAGGTGACAGTAAAAAAATATCATGAGATAAAATTTATGAGTATATTCTAGTAACCCCATAGATTTATTAATTATAGCATTTAAGATTTGCAGGTAAGTTTTGGATAAGAGTAGGTGGTGACTGGAATGTTCTAGGAAAATAGAGTACCAGGAGTAACAATCACCATATTGTAATACCGAAGAGCACTTTCATATACAAAAATTTTTAAACAACTGAATAGGAGCTGGTATGGACATAGATAACGCAATAAGAAACTTTCCTTCATTTAAATTATGAAAATAAATATGCGCTAGGATCGTCAATGCAGCAGTTTATAATTGAACAATATTGGAAATAACTTTAATGCCCACTGTTAGGAGACTAACTGAATAAACAATGCATATCTTCAAAATAAAGTAGTAACTTTGGTAAAATAACAATAAGAAAGATCTCTATGAAGTGATATGAAGTAAATAAATAATTTAAATGACCATGACGTGAAGGGAAGGACCTCAAAATGAAATACAAACCTAACAAATGAATCTAACAGGGTTACAAATGAGTAACACAACCGCACTGAAGGGGATGAGAACTAAAAGAACACCCTAAGTAAACTTAGAGAACAGTATTTTGACTGTATACTGTAAGGCTAAAGTTAAAAAAGATGGTACAAAATTATTGCAAGTCAGTAAATTTATTTTTCATGGGGTATGGGTTAGCAACTCTGAAACTGTGTGTGTGTATATACATACTTAATATATATAATATTTATATATATACACATACACTAGGATTGAACAACTAAGTAAATATATTGTGATTAACAAGAGCCAAGTTTCTCAGTTCCTGAGAAAAGGGTTAAAAATAAGAAACGGGGAAAGGCTAGAATAAATTTTGATATATTAGATTGGAAGTAAAAGTATCAGTATGAACTCTTGGTCTTTAATATATTAACAAATGGATACATAAATAAAGATACAGTCATGCACTGCATAACGATGTTTCCATCAATGACAAACCACACACAGGATGGTGGTCCCATAAGATTAGTACCTTACAGCCTAAGTGCAGTAGGCTATACCACCTAGGTTTGTGTAAGTACACTCTACGATGCTCACACAACAACGAAATCACCTAACAACACTTTTCTCAGAATGTACCCCCATTGTTAAGTGATGCATGACTGTAGGTGTGTGTATACATAAAATTTCTAGCTCTGTCTGTTACAATGCCTAAAAGCAATTACACCTCATTAGTAACAAGCATACCTAGCCCCCAGATCTTGAATTCTGAATATCATTTACCAATAAAATTCTTCCTTGAGGAAATGTTGATTCCAAGGCTGGGGTATGAAAAACACAAGATAAGCCTGGAACAACTTGTACGGCCAGAAAATAAAGGGAGCATGCCAGAAAGACACAGGAATCATCCTGAAGGGGCTCCCAATGACCAAACCTGGAACACTTGGAACAAAATAAGTAATGATAATAATGGATTATACATGTAGAATAAAATAAATATCCATGAGCCCATACTGATATAAATAAATAAATAAATGGAAGGGACAGCTCTTCCTTATAGTAGAATTCCAATAAATAAATAATCAATAGATGCTAAAATTAATAGGCAAAACTATAAAAAATAGAATGTTTGCATAGTCAAAGTATCTGTCCACAAGACACTTATTAATAATAAAGGGAAATACAGTAACTTTGCAGTACAGAAATCTGACAGATCCCACCTTAGTCAAGTGACCAAAGTTAACATCATCAGTAACAACATATACTGAAATCATGTACTTCCTGATAATGATGTACTGAAAAGGGTACAACATCACCTTTGTGGCATTCTTGCAAAAATGCATAATCACAATCGAACCATGAGAAAACATTATACAAACCCACACTGAAGATTATTCTACAAAACAATTGGTCAGTATTCCTCAAAAGTATCAAGATTATGAAACAGCAAGAAAGACAGCTGTCAGACTGGAGGAGCCTAAGGAGATAGGACAAATACAATGTGGGATCCTGGACTAGATTCTGGACCAGATGAAAGACATTAATGGGAAAACTGGCAAAATTCGAATAAGATCTGCAGATTAATTACTATTGTATCAAACTTAATTTCCTGATTTTGACAACTGTACTGCGGTTATGTAATATGTCAACATTAGGAGATGATGAGTGAAGAGTAGACAGGAATTCCTTGCATTTTTTTAAATTTCTCTGTACGTATAAAATTATATTGAAACAAAAGGCTAAAAAAAAAAAAGCTACATCATATATCCCTTATGGGTAGGTAAAACACTCTCATTTGTCACCTTCAGGTTAGCCAGAAAGCCTTTTAACCACTAATAAAGGGATCCCAAAACAGATATATTTAGGAAATTGAAATTTTTCAAGCAGAGTAAATTTTCAAAACAGATATCCCCATTTCTTCTAGCACTAAAAACACGAAAAGGGACAGTAAATCCCAGAAGGAAGAAATTAGAATTTCAAAACTGGGAAAAGTCTCAAATCACTTGATGCAACCTCTTAATGATGAAGCACACTGGTAGGTTATGTCATATGAAACACGAACGATATACAGCTAAGGCTGAAATGTGGGCTTCCCAATGGTTGGTCTGATGTTCTCATGCTATTTTCTACCTCATCATATACTAAAAGGTAGAAAGTTTCCACAGACCAACTGTTCCTCTGTGCCTCCATGCAACCCAACTTAAGCTATCAAGTTGGTAGCTTCTCCAAATACAGGCCGCCTGACTCCTAAAACCAGAAAAGGGATAAAAAGATTGCAGAAGTACCACCTACCTGCCACTAAAAATTGAAGAGCCTAAAGGCAATACATTCTGGCTTTTGTTCTAATCACCACAGGACAATAAAATAGACTGGCCTGAGTTGGAAAATATTTACTCATTCAGGCTAGAACAGTAACTTCAACAACTCCTAAAATTTATCCAATTAGTGAGAGGCACTTAACTTAGCCTCAGTGCCTTCATTAACCAAAACTAGTTTATAATATCTATCTGAACCAAGTCACATAATTCAATATTTTCTTCATAAATATTACTAATTATGCATCTACTCTATGCCAGGTCCTTTGTTAGGTAAAAGGGATTTGGTGGTGAACAAATTACTCTTTTTTTTTTTTTTAAACAAATTACTTTTAACTTCACTAACTTCTCTGAAACATAGGCTCTAACCCAGAAGGAGTTTAGATAGTCCAATAACTCCATTTTTAGGACAGAAGAAAAGAAACTCAGAAAAAAATACTCTGTTCATGGTTCCACACATAGACCGAAAATGTGCATGAAGATCTGAAGTACAGATACTGATATAATACTTAAATCATATCTTTCTTATACTATTTTAAAAATCTGATTTGTAAACATCATGTCTTTTCCGTTTGAGATACAAGATTTTCCTTCCTTTCCACCTTCTTAATTCCCTAGCTTTGTCTCCAACTACTCTCCACCTCACAGTTTTTACTCTTAGTAATGCTGGTATTCCTCTCGCACATCATGATTTTATGATACTTCCATGCCACTGTACATGCTGTTCCCTACGCCTAACATGCTCATTCTCTCTTTTCCTTGGCCAGTTGGTCAACTTTGTATTCTTTCTTAGAAACTCAACTCGAATATCACTTCCTCTTCGAAACCTTCTGAACACATACACACACACATACACACACACACAGAGACAGACACAGTTAAAACCTACCTTCTGTGTTATTCTGAGACCACATGCATACTAATCATTGCATGCATGTATCACTTATAAAACTATACTATGAAAATCTATTTATAATATATCTGCCTATCATACTAGACTTTGAATTCATTAAGGACAAACACAGCCTTATCTATATCACTTTTAGCATTTAACAGTATGCCTGGGACATTACATAATACTCAATGAATAGAAGCTCATAACAGAAGCTCAATAAATAATTACTGAATTGAACTTCATATTGTGACAGACTTAATCTGCAAGAAACAATATAGAGTGAAGAAAAATACTATGTTTAAAGGGTCACAAAAATTATATTTGATAAATTTAAACTTTTTTCCAATATAAAAGTTACATTAACAGCCCAAAAAGAAGCTGTACTAATAATTAAATGCACATGAAAGAGTCATAAGTCTGGCAAAAAAACGTGAATTAAGAAAAATTTAGTTTCCTCATCTCATTCTGTCCCTTTACCTGTAAAATAATAGAACCGAATTAGATCCCCTCTATGCCTTCAAATTCTGTATTCTGTATCAGAGCATAGCCAAAAGTATCAATATCGGTGAGATTTTCATTTACCTATATTAGGACGTCTCAACTTTCTGTAAGCAGTCCCTCCACTATCACATCTGTGCTAACATCACACTTTTAGTTACCTTGCAGCTTGCTATTATGACACGTGGTACCTTAGAAACTTCCTTTGTAAACAGGTTATGTCACAATGTGTATGGAAAAATATTGAACAGTATTAAACAGTACCTTTAGTTTCAGTGTTTCTGCTTATATTGAATTAAATGGAATGTCATCTTGGCACCCATTTCAACAAGTATATAGTGAGTCCTTACTTAGTGCTAGACACCTAACAGAGTAATGAGAGAGAGAACGAAATATCAGCTAGATTCAAAACACGCAGGAGGAACTGCAGATTAAAAGCAACTAGCATAAGGTTATTAGAACGGATCATGGAGACCCAGTCAAAGGAGTTCAGATTTGACATTACAAGGAATGGGAAAGTAACAAGTCAAACCAGCCATTTAGGATGATTTTGGCAAAATGAAAACCAATACTAGTCATAACTTCTTAAAAGTGAGGAAGTGACAGTTTTCTCCCCTACAGTCAACGAATAATGGAATTTTGCCAATGGTACCCTCCAAACCCATTTTTAAAACTGCCCACTGCTCTACATCTGCACTCTGCCACCATCTTCACCCAAGTCACTACCTTCCTCCCTCACTGGAACAGCAGCTTCCTGTCTAGTTTTCTTCTAACTGAATCTTTATACAGAACATTTTACAAATGTAAATCAAATTATATCCCTTTCTAGCTTAAAATCCTCCAATGTCTCCCCTTCAGTTTTTAGGATCAAGACCCAAATCCTTTGAGCCCCATAAAGGCTCTGTACTAAGAGCCTCCTCCCCTCCGTGTAGGTGCTCGGGCTATTCTGGCCTTCTCATAGTTCCTCAACCCCTCCACGATCCCTCCCTGCCTCCAGGCCTTCCCATGTGACGTTTACTAAAACACGTAACATTCTTCCAATTATATATAGCCTTTTTACTTACTGTATTCCTGGACCAGCTTAGCCTAAATATTGTTTCCCGAAAAAGCCTTACCTAATACCCACACCAGACCAAGTTTTCCAATAATAATCTTTCACACTTTGTAATTTTCTTCTGTGGCACTTTCCTCACTTATGAATTGAAGATAATTAGTTAATGAGCTAGCTAAATATTTCAACTTCCTCATTATAACATAAGTATCACTAAAACAGAACCTGTAGCTGTCTTGATCACTATCATCCTCAGTACCTTGCACATAACAGTGGCTCAAATATGTTGACTGGATTGATGGATGCCTTCCACTTGGGCCCAGAGGAAGAATGGCACTAGGAATGACAATAAAGAGAAAATTCAATGCCTAAAAAGTTTACATAGACCTGTATTTGGCTTTAAAAAGTTAATTTCTGAATCTCTAAAATTATCTGCAGTGTTCTAACATAGGGGTCAGCAAGCTTTTTCTTAAAGGCCAAAGAGTAAATATTTTAGATTTGTGGACAATACAGCCTCTGTTGCAACTACTCAATCCTTCCACAGTAGCATGAAAGCAGCCATAGACTGTGTGTAAATTAGAGGCCATGGCCGTGTTCCAGTAAAACCTTATTTACAAAAACAGGTGGGCAGCCTGCAGGCTGTAGCTTGCTGGCCACTGTTAATACATCTCAAAGAAATAGGACATAGAAATTAAACAAATGCAAAAAATAATTTCTCTTCTCATTTTAAACTCACAAAGAAGCCTTTCTTGAAATACCATACAAATTCCCCAAACTCTGAACTCAAAATGGGTTGGCATATATTGCTAATTAGAAACACACACCGAACATTACTTTAATGGTCTTAAATGTAAAAAAATTAGAACTAGAAGATGATGAAATAATAATAAACAGCGAACATTTACTGAGATCTTGCTATATCCCTGGCATTAAGTATTTTATATGTATGACCTTATTTAATGTTCACAGCAATCTCCTGAGGAAGTCAGAGATGATACTCAAAATACTCAACAGTCAGTAGCACATGTCTGTTACACCATTCAGGTATGTACTTCCTAACACCAGCCCAGGAGGTAGGCACTGTTATTATCTCCATTTTATAAAAAAGGAACAATCATAGAGAATCCAAGGGCACACAGCTAATACATGACAGACATGGGATTTTTAATTTAGCTTGTTCCAGAGCCCTGGCTCTTATCTGTTGTGCTATATTGCCTCTCAATATACAAAATACCTGTAGGGCACTAGGATAAAAAAGGATGTCTTAAACATACACACACAGAGTAAAAACCATAAAGAAAAACATTACTAAATGTAATTACATCAAAATTTAAAACTATGCATAGTCAAAGGCACAAAAAACAAAATTATAAACCAATGGCTGAGAGAAGACTATTTGCAACACATTTAACAAGAATTAAATTCAGGGGCCGTCCAGTGGTGCAGCGGTTAAGATGGCGCTTGGCAGCCCAGGGTTCGCAGGTTCGGATCCCGGGCGCCCGCCGACGCACTGCCTGTCAGCCATGCCGTGGCAGTGTCCCATATAGAGTAGAGGAAGATGGGCACGATGTTAGCCCAGGGCCAGTCTTCCTCAGCAAAAAGAGGAGGACTGGCAACGGATGTTAGCTCAGGGCTGGTCTTCCTCACAAGAAAAAAAAAAAAAAACATAAAAATAAAAATTCTTTAAAAAAAAAAAAGAATTAAATTCAGACCATGTAAGAAAGTTTTCCTTATCAATAAGAAAAAAGGCAAACGACCCAACAGAAAATTCAGCAAAGTAAATAAGTAATTCACATAAAAGGAAACCAAACAGCAGTAAATACATGAAAAAAAAAGATAAAGTTAATAATGATGTAAATGCAAAAGAAAATAACATATCACTTCACACTCACCAGACTGGCTACAATTTAAAGTTAGATAATAGCAAGTGGGGCGGAGACGAGGGCAGGGAAATCTCTCACTGCCGGGAAGTGCAAGTCGGCAGAGGCGCCTTAGGGAGGCATTGGGCCACATCTGCTAAAGCTGAAGATCCGTATCTCCTCCGATCCAGGAGCGCTACTCCTACTTTTACACCCCAGAGAAACCCTGACATATATGACTCAAGAGACATGAGTACGAATGCTCATTACTGCACTGTCTCAATATTATTACTACCAGTGAGAAAGAACTCAAATGTTCATTGGCAGGGAAACCGAGAGAAAAAGTATAAATGTTATTACACAGCAGAAAAGTGAGTGAACTAGACCTATAATATAAATACATATGTATCACAAAAACATAAAATTGAGTAAAAAAAGAATTTGCAGAACAGTACTTACATAAGTATCACTTTTGTAAGCCATAAAACACATATACAAAACAATACTAGTACTGTTCATGGATACATAAATATTTTAAAGGTAAAAAAAAATGAAGATGGCTTACACAACATGGTTTAGAATTCATTGTTTTAATGTAACACACGTTAGAAGAAACTCTCTGTTACATTTACTACTGAGGTGCTATTGAATGCATTTTTACTACATAATAAAGCCTTCTTTTTATGAGAATTCACACAAATGTCAGAGGAAAAAAAAGACTGAAAACTGATGCTCTAGTTTCCATGTCAAGAATTTTGGAAAAGAAAAAACAAATTAAACTAAAAGAAAGTGGAAGGAAGGAAATAAAGATATGAGCCAAAATCAATAAAATAGAAAAAAGTAAACAATAGAGAAAAATCATCAAAGCTCAAATTTGGTTCTTTGAAATGAAGAAAAAGAGAGGAAACACCAATTACCAATATCAGAAACAAAAAAGTGAACGTCATTACAAGACCATAAAGATGTTAAAAAAATAAGATAATCCTGAATAACTTCCACCAACAAATGACAACACAGATGAAATAAATTCTCAAAAACCAACACAAGAAGAAATATACCTATAAATCTCAGTGGGTCAATATCTACTTTAAAAATTAAATCTGTTATTAAAATCCTTCTCACAAAGAAAACTCCAGGTCCAAAAGGTTTCACTGGTGAATTCTTTAAACATTTAAGGAAGAAGTAACATCAATTGTACATAAACTTTTTCAAAGAGCAAAATAAACGGAAACACTTCTCAACTCATTCAGAAAGCCAGCATAACCCTGATACCAAAACACAAGAACACCAAAAAAAAAAGAAAGAGAGAACAATTACAAAGCAATCTTGCTCACGAACATAAACCCAAGAAACCTAAATAAACTATTAGGAAATCGAGTCTAACAACATTAAAAAGGATAATTCATCACAACCAGTGAATTTATTGCAGGAATGGAAAGGTAGTTTAATATTTGAAAATCAAGAAATGCAATCTACCAGACTAACAGAAAAAATAATAATAATTTGATCATTTCATAGATGTAGAGAAAGTAATTGTTAAAATTAACATTCACTCACAATAAAAATTCAGCAAATGAAATAAAAGGGAACTCCCTTAATCTGATGAAAGATATCTACAACCCTGCCCCCAACACACACACACACACACACACACACACACACACACACGCACACAGAAACTTTAATGGTGAACTATTAATACTTTCCTGAAATCCTATCACCATTTCAATTCCACATTACGTTGGGGGTACTAATCAGTGCAATAAAGGGGAGGGTGAGTGGATGGGAACTTTGTAAATGGTATCATTGTATAGTATATGTAGAAATTCCAAAAACATTCACAGGCAAATTATTAGAACTAGTAAACCAAGGTCATTGGAAAAACAAGTCAAAATACAAAAATCAAGTATATCTGTAAATATAAAGAAAACAAAATCTTAAAAGTGGTATCACTTACAGCAACAAAATCAAATACCTAAAAATAAAGCAAATATGGATAAAACTTTACATAAAAATACAAAACATGGGGCCGGCCCGGTGGCGCAGCGGTTTAGTCCGCGCTTGGCAGCCCGGGGTTCGCTGGTTCGGATCCCGGGCGCCCGCCGACGCACTGCCTGTCAGCCAGGCCATGGCGACGTCCCATATAAAGTGGAGGAAGATGGGCACGGATGTTAGCCCAGGGCCAGTCTTCCTCAGCAAAAAGAGGAGGATTAGCAACGGATGTTAGCTCAGAGCTGGTCTTCCTCACCAAAAAAAAAAAAAAAAAAATACAAAACATTAGGGGCTGCCCGGTGGCGCAGCGGCTTAGTCCGCGCTTGGCAGCCCGGGGTTCGCGGGTTCGGATCCCGGGCGCCCGCCGACGCACTGCCTGTCAGCCATGCCGTGGCGGCGTCCCATATAAAGTAGAGGAAGATGGGCACGGATGTTAGCCCAGGGCCAGTCTTCCTCAGCAAAAAGAGGAAGATTAGCAACGGATGTTAGCTCAGGGATGGTCTTCCTCACAAAAAAAAAAAAAAAAATACAAAACATTGGCAAGAAATATTTCTAAAGACTCAAATAAATGGAGAAACATACCATATTCATAAACTGGAAGACTCACTATAGTAGCTATCTCAATTCTCCCCAAATTAATCTATAAAGTCAATGCAATCTCATTCAAAATCCTGTGGTTCTTTGCAGAAATTGACAAGTTCATTCTAATATTTAAATAGATTACAAATGGCAAGCTAGGACACTCTTGGAAAAGAACAAAGCTGGAAGAATTACACCACCAGATGTCAGCACTTATTTTAAAGCTTACAGTAATTAAAAACAGCGTAGCACTGAGACAAGGATAAATAAAGAGACCAACGAACTAAAAAAGAGTCAAGAAATACATAGATACAGTCACTGATTTATGACAAAGATAACCCTCCAGTCGAGTGGCAGAAAGATGTCTTTTCCAAAAACGAAAAAAAATTAATCTTGACCTCTACCTCACACTAGGCACAAAAATAATTTCCAGACGGCTTGTAGATCTAAATGTGAAAAGTTAAAAAACAAAGCCTTTAAAAGAAAACATTGAAACATATCTTCATGACTTTAGGGCAGACAAAAAATTTCACAGTTCAAAAAAGTGCTAACAATAAAGAAAAAAATAGTAAATTGGACTATATTAAAATTAAATTTTATTTGTGAAAAGACACTATTAAGAGATTTAAAAAGCAACTCATATATATAAAATACATACTTATATGTGTGTACATATATATGTGTGTGTATGTATATATATATATTAAAAATTTATATCAAAAATATATGAAGGATTTTTATAAGCCAGTAAAAAAAATACAGAGAGCCCAATAATAGGCACTTTACAAAAGAGGATATCCTAATGGCAAACATATGTGAAGATGTTTAACAAGCAGTTATCACAAAACATAAGACGAAAATCTCAATGCAAACTAGAATACCCCACCAGAATAGCAAAAATGCAAAAAGACAGACACCACCAAGAGTTGACTAGAAAGTGGCATTCCTGGAATGCTCATTTACTGCCAGTGGTAGCGTGAACTGGTACAACCACTTTGGAAAACTGAAAGCATCTAAAGCTACATACATAAGTACACCCTATCATCCAAGGATTCCTCTCCTACATGTTTTACCAAGAGAACTGCATAAATGTTCACCAAAAAACATGTAGCAAAATCTTCACAGCAGTAGCTAGAGCCAAAAACTGGAAACAACCTAAATGCCCATCAACAGCAGGATAAAATAAGTTGTAGTATATTCACACAAAGACATATTATATAACAAGAAGAATGAATAAACTACAATTAACAAATACATAACATTGATTCAAAGAAGCCAAACATAAGACAGCACATTTATAATTTTACTTACATGGAGTTCAAGAATAGGCAAAACTACTCTACAGTGAAAGAAATCAGAACAGTGTTGAGCCTCTGGGTCAGCAGGTGAGGGAATCACTGAAAAGCACAGGAAACATTCCAGGGTGATGGAAATATTCCATATCATAATGCAGATGATTGTTAAACAAGTATACACATTTTCAAAATTCCCTGTGCTGTATGCAAAAGATTTGTGCATTTTATTGTATTTAAATTATACCTCAACAAAACACTGTTAGTATTTTTAAAAAAAAATAGCCTAAATTTTAGACAAGTGCTATGCAAGGTAGTCCATCCACAAACTGTTAGGGTCCACAACAAGCTAAGGGGCTTGCACCAGAATGTATATCAACACACTGCTTTCCTCAAAGAGAGAGTCTTGCCATGAAAACAATGTCAGCCAAACTAAACAGGGTTGAACTAAACTGTGTTAGTAGTGACACAGTTGACTTATGTTTTAGTGAAACCTCCTTATCTTGACTTGGACTGGAATGAACACTGTTGTAAAGACCATTGGTGGGGGGGCGGAGGATGTGGGGTCAGGAAACGCCTCTGGTGAGAGGCAATGGAGGGACCACAAAAAATGAGAACACGCTAAGGTTCTTTTTCGGTCAAGTTAGATACTAATTTAAACTACTTTAGAAAAAAAAGGAGAAAGAAGAAACTGAAAGTGAGACAATTTAAATAAAAATAATAAGATGGCAGAGTGAAGTCCAAGTACATCAATAAATGCAAACATAAAGGACTAAACTCACCAGTTAAAAAGACAGATGGCCTTTTTTAAAAATAATAACCTATTTGCTATGTATCAAAAAGGCTGACAGCAAAAGGATGAAAACTATATAAATAAAACTGATAAAATACACTAATATCTGAAAAAAAGGACCTTAAGACAAGAAGCATAATGAGGGACAGAGAGGATCATTAAATAATAACTAAAAATCCAATTCACCAAGAAAACAATTCTAAACAGGCACACACCTAACAAAATAGACTTAAAATATAAAAAGCATAAACCTGATAGAATTTCAGAGCAAAAATGGTAATCCACTATCATAGATCTTAACATACTCTTTTCAACTTTTGCCATCAATTCTCCATCCTTTCTCAGACTGTCTTCCTCTTAGATCAGAACACAAAGATAGAGAAACCACCTTGTGTCATGAACACGTCTGTTGCTTCCCATCCCATATACACAAACCTAATGATCAAGAAGGAAACTCATGGATCTTAAAGACTACTGGTTAATCCAGGTGCAGACTGAATTCTTTTAGAGGCTACTTAGTCATTAAGTTACAGGAACAGTGAACTGAAAACGGTGAACCTCTGAAAAATGTTAGGTACTAAGTGGTTTACTGCTGCCATCTGCTGGACACAATGTTCATTTCCACTTCAATCATATTTGCTTAGAAGTCCCAGTAAGAGAGCACACAGGCCCTAAACTGTAACCTTTTCTGAACTTCCTTTCTCTAATGAGACAGAGACACTCTCTCTAAATTAAATGTGTATCCTCTCTCTGTTAGTGCAACTTGACAAGTCCCTGGTAGCAATGTTTATTTTTTCCAAGTTACAGGTTTATATGAGTGTAGATAATTATATTGCCTGAAATCCACCTGGAATTAATATATCCAAAGACTACCAATTTTCCCATACAACTACTGGAAAATCATATTTTATATACTAAATAATTACAATGAATCACTTTAAATACACAAACTACACTTTACTCATATGGCACATTATCCACCCTACTTGCAATGTTTCTCAAAATATGCATGTACAAATACACAGTAGGTCTTAGGTCTTCTAGTGTTCATCCATATCTGGTTCCCTCGCAGGAAAATTATACTTCTTGCCCACTTAGTACATAAGATTAGTTCAGGTCAACAGGCTGTGAATGACACTGCTATGTGCCATTTGCAGATCAAAGCAAGTAACTGTACATGTGAGACCCTCTGGCACTCTCTACCTATACCACAGTGACAAGATAGAGCCTCAAAAGGAGATGGTGAAGTTCTAAGATCGAAGCAGCTTAGAACACTGAAGACAGTTGCCCTAGAGAGTTGTCCAGACCTGCAACAGACTTTGTAAGAGTGAAAAACAAACTTTTATTGTGTTAAGCCACTGAGAGTTGGAACTTGAATTATCTCAGTATAGCCTAGCCCAGGGCTTCTCAACAGCAGCCTAATGACATCTTGGGTTGGATAATTCTCTGTTGTGGGCGCTGTCCTGTGCATTGTAGGATGTTAAGCAGCATCCCAGGGCTCTATCCACTAGTTGCCAGTAGCACCCCTAAATCTGACAACCAAAAATGTCTCCAGACATTGCCCTACTCCACTTTGAGAACTATTTTGAGCTTAACCTGAACAATACAGTACGTCGATATGTATATATGTATTATGAATATATGTATATGAAAGTATATTTAACTCAAGTGTCATATGACCCCAGTATATGCTTTATTATGTATTAAGACCAGATGTTTTATGGGCCCTTAACAGATAGGAATTCTCATTTCTCAAACTAGGAGAGTTAATTCATAAACCTAAAAAAAAAATCCAGTCAACATCACACGTCTCTCTATAGTAAGGTAAACAAAATGTTCCAAAGGGTATATAAATCCATACATACTATGCTGTTCATTTCAGAGGACTCATAGCTCCCAACCGGATGGACATTTCCAATGGGCTCCAAGCCCTCTTCATCCCACATGTATGTTCCATCAGAGCTATCAGACGGAGAGAGTTCAAATGAAGAACCAGCTCTGTAATCTGTATCCGGTGACATCAAGTTATTCCCAGAAGCATGTTTTGTACATTCACTCCTGTCTTCAATTGATTTTTTTAAAAAGAGAGAAAAAAAAAGTTATTAATTCACAAAAATATAATTATTTCTCAGGTTCTAAAAATATAAGCTCTAATAATATACTATAGCAAAAAAAAAAGTTGGCAAAAAAAGCATTCGTAATTGTAGCATTTTCTAATCCTAACAACAAAAAAAATCAAGAGGCAAAATCTTAAAAATAACCTACTGAGATGTTTCCCAATAAGCAAGAAGAAAATTCATTGAGTCATGCTTCACTTTGCAACATTCCCAGAAATGTAAATAAAGCCTCATATTCTTTTAATATTTCCTAAGATATTTACTTTTAAGCACTGGCCAGGACACTCCTTACTCTGTGTATATCATTTAACCTTGCAGTTGCCTCCTTTACAAGGAAAAAACTTGTCCCAGCAGTCGCTTCTGACTAGAAGACTCTCAGAGTCAACAGTTTATGCACTTCTCTAGGCATGGCCTAGTCTTCTGACCAGATCACATGCCTACACAATCCCTTCAGTCTGTTCTTTTTTTCAGGCTATCTGCACACACACATACATTTTCTCCAGTATTCAGTGCCAGGATAACCAAGTATAAGTGGAAGTGTTTAACAGGTGCTATCTCACTTTCCTCAATTAAAAAAATAAATAAAGCTTCTCTGAAAGTACAACTATAAAGTTTGCTAAACAAAAAAATCTAAGTACTCTTTTAAAAAAATGAAAACTTCCTAGAATAAAAAAATTCATTAGATTGGACATAACCTATATTAGCTCATTTATCGTTTGGAACTGCTACCCTAAGGGAAGAGATGGTTGGCATGTCACTGGTTGCGGGAAGTAGGGAAAAAATGAAGCAAGTAGGAATAGGCCTGTGTATGACAACCAAAGAAAAACAAAGCTAAAATACTTTAGGGGAAGATTGTTTTTATTGATGATGTTTTAGATAGAGTGAAAAACAGGACAGAGAACAAAAGAAACAAGGAAGAAAAAGGGTGCCCCACTCCAATTTTATCTAGATCCATCCCTCCATGAAATTGATAGTATCTAGGAATTAATCAGAAAATAATCCTAAATGTAAGTTCAGTTATATTATCTAGGAGAAAGCAAACAAACTTAAGGATATTAATATTTACCAGAGACACTTATATCTATCCAATCATCAGTTTTACTGAAGGATTTTTCATTTTCCTTGGGGGAATCAAATACATCCTTTGGTGGTACATTTTCATGCTTTCCTTCTTTGAGAGAAATTTCCTCTGGAGTTATTCTAGTTCTGTTGGAGTCTTCTATATCTATAAAATCATCACTAAAGTCTTCACTTAAATCATTCTTATCAGAAGATGACAAAGAAGACAAGGAAATGTCATCCACATCATCACTCAAGAATCTAGTTTTAGCATCATGCTTCATGCTCTGGTCATTTTCTGTTCTATAACTATCATTTTCAGTTAGTTCTTGGTCCTTATCAGTAGTTCTGTCCTTAGCCAAAAGTGCAGCATCTTCCTCTACACATACGTCAGCAGGTGAATTTTTATTACCATCAACTGTGATAGTCCCAGAAAATGGAGGTCGGCTAGATTTCAGTAAAGAGGGATGAACCATCCTATAACCCAAAGTGGAAGTTACACCTGGGCCATTTGGTAAAGCCAACTTCTTTCCAGCAGCAGCATAAGGCCTATTAAATCCATACCCTAAATGTTCATTCGCATTGAGTACTTCTGACTGCCGGGAATTTCTTGTTAGCATACTTGACCTCAGAGGCACTCTAATGGGTCGCTGTTGGTTCTGATAAGGCTTTGTAACATCTGCAGCTCTGTTGAAGGAATGTGATCTGGTTATAGATGACGGTGGAAGGAATGAATTCTGAATGGAATGTGAAAAACTCTGTGACCTTACCATTTTTTCACATGTAAGAGACTTAATATTGTCTAGGGATTGTGCTAAGCTTTCTCCAGAGCTGCTTCTGGTGGCACAGGAGTTTGCTCTAGGCCTTTGTATGCTACCAGCTGATCGGTTTCCATAAAATCCATTCAACTGCGATTTTGGTGCACTGATTGAAGAATATGAAGTCCTTCCTAATAATTTGCCTTTGGTGAATTTACCCAAATTAGATGTTCCAGACAAAGTCTTTTGGTTTAACTCCTCTGTAGATGACACAAACATAGTGGACGGCTTTGCTAACTTTGATGTGAGTAAAGAAACACTTTTCAAACCTCCCTTTATCCCATTTTTATCAAACATTCCTTGAGTAGTTGTGTGTTTTTCAGGATCAATTACTTTATCATGTGAACTTTGAGTACCATTAGGCTCTTCTGCACTCTGTGCACTAAGCTGGTATTTATTTGCTGTTCTCCAATTAAATGAATGGGACGATGGACAATCAGAGCCATTATTTTTGACGTAACTTTTGACATTGCTATTCTTGGAAGTTCCCAACAAATTAACAGGTGTCCCATTTGGCATTGGCTGCAGTGTACTTCTTACAGATTTTGCTCCATACTTAGGCAACTTGGAACCCCAAAATGTCTTGATTTGTGTTTTTTCTTCCATGAGCTATAAGGTGCATTTGTTCTTAAAATTTGACAGAATCTGAGGAGACAAAAAAGTAGATTAAACACTCCTAAATAGGATAATTACATGGATTATTACATAATATGAATGCATATTCTTATACAATTAAATGCAGCAAAGCTCAAAAGCTGGTCATGATTCCTATAGAGCTGTTAATAAATACTGAATGCACTAATTAAATTAATAACTTTGTTATAAGAAAATAAAGAACATTTTTATAACACTTTTATAAACTTGGGCTATGGATGATGATAGCAAAATCCATAAATTAATCCTATATGAATTATCATTCAGCTATTTTATAACTCTGTAAAGACAGAAGTTAACATGTAGAAAACTAACGGTAATGCAAACAATTCTTCTCTACAGGCATGCAAATAAGTTTTGTCCAGTTCAGTTGACTTCCCTCCACCACTGTGGAAGAAACCAGCTTTGCATCCATTTGCAAATTCACTTCAAAATTTCCAATCTATAAATGTACCTGTTCTTTGCATTCTCCTTTGAAGCAGTTATGACATCTGACTCTCTCGTTAATAATTTATAAAATCTTTAACGTGTTCATTTGATATCTGAATGGGAGTCATGATTTTATTCTCTTCTAAAATTTATCTTTTAACAGTTTTGGAGATTCCACCAAGATACCCAGAGGATACACCAGACAGAGCTGGGTAATTCTTCGCCAGAGTGGTACACCTCACAGGCAGCTTAAACCCAGACACGTCTTTTCCTGTCTCCCAGAAGTGAAACAAGAACAGCAAGAGAACTTTGCTGTCTTTCTATTTTAACATTCCTCTCTTCTAATTTTGTTTTGTTTTTGTCTTTACTTTATTTATGGTCATTAAGTTATTCCCCACTGGTGATAACAATGATTGAGAATTTGATTTTATCAACTGCCATTTAGTGATCTCTGTAAACAAATGAATGGCTTATACAGTTCTAGTCTGTGTTAGGTGACAGAAAAAGGAGAATCTGATGCATTAGTCACTTGTTCATTTATCTCTTTTGTTCACCTATCTTGAGCTAAAATCAATTAAGAATTTCAGGTTGACCAGGAAGGAGAATAGCTCTTTGGGATCTGGACAGGTCAGGTTTTGTGTCTGTGTATTAACTCTGTAGCCATGGCAAAAATTACAGCATTGGAAATGATATGTGCTCTCAGTGTCTGTATGGCTGTGTGGCCGTAATTCCGAAAGGTCTTTACCTCTCACTGTGAGTACATAATGCTTTCCTACCTCTAGGGGGTATTAATAAATTGGATTGTAAAGTCTCTTAAAGCAGCTCTGTTCTGATTGGTTAATAGAGATAACTATGCACTTATATAAGCTGAATATTACCAAAATTCCCAGAAAGTAAGGAAACTGATTTTCTAATATTTTAAATGTGTTATACTTTTTAAAATTATTCTTACAGAAATTAACTCAGGAAGGTTTTAAGAACCAAGTTCACATAATTAAGGTAAATGTCTGGAAAACAAAACTAGTTTAATAAAATAGGTTTGTCTTCTGATTTTTCCATCAGTGTTAAGTATAATATAACCATACAATTTTAATCCATTAGAGTAACTTCTAAAACGTATATAGGCTTACTGATCAAATAAGCCAATGTTACTGATACACAATGTTTAAGATTATGAAAATGTAAACCTGTGTTTAAATTGAATGATTATTTTGACAAACTTTTTATTTCAATAGTAATTAGGTTTTATAGTATGTCAGCTTACAATTTCCAACTTTAAAGGTAACTTAAAACCTAGGACTAATGTTAAATTGAATTAATTAATGGATAATCATTGGGTGGCTAGAATACTAAAACATTAATTACTAAGCATAATTTCAAGTTTATATGCTTTTGCTTCTTGTTATTGTATGCCACAGAAAGACTATATCTTTGGGACACAAATGAATGTGTTCTTTTTTGCTACTTTGAGAAGCTGTACACTGGATCCCATTTTTATAAAAGGAACACTATAGATAGATATGACATCACATAAAGATGCATGTGCATATATATATTTAAACACAACAAACTGTTAATAGTAGTTACCATTAGGGAAGTGAGAATTAGGTGAACAGAAAACTTCTTTTTATCTTTAAATCATTATTGTTTAAATATTTTAAATATGATGGTGTTTTTGCCATTTAAAAAGTTTTAACTAAAAAACTGTATTTTAAAAATAAACACCATTTGTCCAATACCAAAACAAGACTCTTAACAGTTCAATCTAACCAAAAAATATTATTTAAAATTAAGTTTATTATAGAAAATATACTTAAAAAACATAAAAATAGATGTTTGTATAAAAAGTTTTTTTTACTCATAGATTTTATTTCTTCATAAATTACCATTTCAATTTCTCTAGACCTCAACCTCAATTTAATGTTTCACTTACCAATTTTATAAAATTTATTCTAAATTCACCATTTCCATTCCACAATTCTAGTTCTTACCATTATCATCTCTTCCTGTATTTATAAAGATGGCTTCTTACATAATCAAAACTCCGATCTCACTTCTATTCAAACCGTCAACAGTTACTCTCTTAAAGCACAGATCTGATCATGTCATTCTACTGATTAAAAATCATGCACGGCCCAGGAACAAAAAAATAAAACCCAAAATCCACTGTACAGAGATCAAGCTTCTCTATTTGGTTCTACCCTATCTTTACAATACTACACACTCAAGACAAGATGCAATGTTTGTAATTTCCCAAAGTCCATCCTGTATTTTCTACCTTTCATGCCTTTGCTAAAGTTGTAAAGACCACCTTGAAGGCCCTACCCTCAAATTCCAAAATCCCTGAACCCACAAAACCTTTTAAAATTAATCTTGCATCCCTCTATACTCCCTTCACACCAATGATATAGCTGAATCTGTCTTTTATTGTGTGCATGTCTATTTGACCCATAAGGAAGTAAACCTGTTGAGAGCATAAATGGAGTCCTATATACTATGGAGCCTGCTATAGGACCACAAATTTGATAGATTCTCAACTTTTAAGTAAATTCATAGTCTCTTAGTGCAAATTAATTTAATAAATAGTAAGTCAAGACTGAAAAATAACTTTGTTTTGTGGGCCTGTGATTAACTAGTAGTAGATGCCTTGAGTAATATGTCAAAAAAGATTCTGAAGTCAAATCTAGACTCTATAATAAAGCATCATGGTCAAACAGCAATACCTGCCATGAGCAGAAAAAGGGACAGTGGCAATAACCATGTGAGATGACTGCCATCTCCATTTTTGATAATGGTCTTTACCACAAAACATACTTTCACACCTACAAACACTTTCAGGATAACCATAAGGAATCTGGTAACGATATTAGATAGAAGTGTCATTTTGCAAATCACTAAATAACATATTAAAGGTTCTGTCCTCCAGTGAGTCAGTCTATGAGTCAGAAAGGCTTTAACATTCCCCTGCCCGTCACAAGTAGACTGAGGACAGAACATTCTATTCTCTCACTTGTCTATGCCTCTATTTTACTCTCTAAAATCAGGGTAACGTACGTTAATCTTCCAAGAACATCTTAAGTATTGATAAATTAGCGGCACAAGATAAGCCCACAAGAAAAGACACACTGTTACTACAAAGTGTTGGGGTGCTACCACTTGAAAAAATAAAAAGATTAGAACCTGAATGCACTATTTCCTATCAAGAATATTTATTGATTTCTAAATGCATAAATAATTGCAACATAAATGACATCAATCATCTTGGACTGTGATCTGAAGTCTAAACTAATCTGATGGCGCACCTATAGTTTCTATATTTGCTTATATTACGAATACTGTCACTTCATTTGTTGATGAGCTACCTTCTGTCTCTAAATATTCATGAAATTTTCTCCTATATTTGCTTATAACTTGTAAATGAAATAAAACAGACACTGTGAGTCTGCCTCGTTTTAGTAACTATACCATCTTTGATGCACTTTACCTGATATGCAGTGTGTTATACAATTAAAAAATGCAGTCATAACAATTTGAAAAAGTACATGTTGGCTACAAAATCGAATGATATAATCTCTGAAACACGTCGATATTGTCTGTGAGCTTTAATTTAACGCTGAACTAAGAATACCTGGTATAGGGCTTGGAAATGTCTGAGATAATTCAGAGTTAGCTTAAGAATAATTTTTAAAAGTGTAACACATTTACAGAATTTTCAAAACTACTTATAAATTCCTTTTTAAAAAACTAGTAAATCAAAATTTCTTGCTTTTAAAAGAAATCCACAATTAGATAAGAAGGCAAAAGAAGGAGCAAACATTATTGAGCACTTACATGACAGGTACCATGTTTACCACGCTATCCTTGTTGAATCTTCATCCCATTATAAGGTGGTAGATTTCATCCCATTTTAAATACATAAAGCAAGATTCAGAAAGGCTAAAACACTTGTCCAAAGTCACAAGTTCATTAACCACTGAAGAGGATTCAGGTTCCAGTCTACCTGATTCCAGGGTCCACGCAGACTGCCTTCCTGACAAAGGAACAAAATAGTCCGAGAGGCTTACTGACAGCTAGGGACAAGAATGAAGGAAGGGATTGGATAGCTAAGGTTAGAGAAGCATCAAGACTGCCAAGAACCTAGGTATAGTTAATTAAAGACGAAGTTTTGCAAAGGAACAGGGAGAGCTTTCACTGTTTCAAACTCCTTTCATATCCATTACCCTATCATCTGAGGAACCACCCACTCACACTCTTTTTTTCAGTTCTTCAAATAACTTTAGAGGTATGAATTGCCTGCATTTTAGGGATTTACACAGGCACAAATTCACTACTGAGTCCAAGAGCAATTAATTGAATAACAATGCTGATGACTACCTACCCATGACCAGTCACTTCTTGAAACTTGCTTTCACATTCAGCTAACAACATCTTAATTTACAAAAAAAAATTTATTTTTACCTTGTGTTACTCAACCACTTCCCCTTATCCCCTTAACCCCTGTTTTTCCAGGCTTTCATCTGTGGCAGAAGCTGATTCAACAACTTGATTACAGCATTTACATGAGCAAAAATGACACCTTCAGCCGAAAGTAAAGGTTTAAAAAACAGTACAACTTCATTCCAGATTCTTGGTTGTAAAGAGAGCACACCAAGCTCCACACGAAGCTCCATCACTCTATCAGGCTGACTTTTTGTCCTCCAGCTATAACTTTTTACTTAGGGGATCAAAGCGATTTGTGAAAGTCAGGCTCTAAATGAATC
This sequence comes from Tapirus indicus, assembly GCA_031878705.1. Taxonomy (NCBI): domain Eukaryota; kingdom Metazoa; phylum Chordata; class Mammalia; order Perissodactyla; family Tapiridae; genus Tapirus; species Tapirus indicus. The sequence goes on from CM062921.1 coordinate 84,257,106, forward strand.
TGTGGCTTAGGAACATTAAATAATTTTATTAAACGTAGGCATATTACTTCCTCAAATTTTAATTTAAGGGGCAAGGAGAATACTTGCAGATAAAGAGAAAACAGAAGGCCCCCAACCAAACCACAAAAACTCTCCCTCCAGATTTTACCATTTAGTTCAGATAAAACTCAAACAACTGTGTGGGGCATGCAAATGACATTAAGGTGATACAGCTAGGTTAAGATGACAGGTGCCAAGTTGCTTGAATAATGACCAGGCCTAACATGTGAGTAGTTACGCTGCCTTCGAAAATGGTAGACAGGCTGGGCCGGCCCAGCGGCATAGTGGTTAAGTTCATGCTCTGCTTCAGTGGCCCAGGGTTTGCAGGTTCAGATCCCAAGCGTGGACCTACACACCACTCATCAAGCTATGCTGTGGCAGCGTCCCACATACAGAAAGTAGAGGAAGACCGGCATGGATGTTAGCTCAGGAACAATCTTCCTCAAGAAAAAAGAGAGGAAGATTGGCAACAGATGTTAGCTCAGGGCCAATCTTGCTCAACAACAACAACAAAATGGTAGACAGGCATAACAATTAGACATTTTACAAACACTGGGTGCCTGAATAATCACAGCATGCAATCGTTTAGCATTTTAGTAAATTTAGGACTTGCTCCAGCAAAGTTCCTAAATTAAATTAAATAGGCAATGAGGACGGGCTACAGGGGATCAAGTGTCAGGAAGAAGAGTGACATGGGTAACATTAACATGTAATTAACATAATCACTAGGCTGTAAGTTCACTGATGGCACAGACTGGATCTGACACACCAGTATACATTAGCCAACTCCAAGCTTGTTCAGTATATGACAGACACTCAAGAAATATCCCAAAATGAAACATTTTATTAATATTCACATGTCTTGAAAGTATTATACCATAGCAAAATAAATTTTAGTAGTAATTTTGACATAGTAGAATATAATATGGCAGTAAAAAAAGAGCTAACTATTGGTTACATACAACAATGCAGATGAATCTAACAAGATCCTTTAAACAAAAGAATCCGGATACTTGAGTACACAGTGTGGCTCCATTCACAGGAAGGTCAGACTTCCACTTCCACTTAGGATGTAGAAAGCTGCAATGAATGCCACTACTACCTAACAATGCGGAAGAGCTAAATAATCTTCAAAATCCTAACTTTTCTGGAGCCCATCAGAGAGCTGACATCGTAAGGCAACCCAGTAAGCCAAATTCCAAAGGGGGCCAAGACCCTCCGAGGAAAGACAAGACATTTTAACAGTTTTGCTTTTTATAGAGCATAAGAGAAAGAAATGACCACCATAAGAAAGAGTAATAAGCTAACATTTTCATGGATGCTTCAAAGCCAAATGTGGAGTAACATGTCAGTTTGGAATAGCAAGCTCTTCCATGGAAGAGCCTCAACCCACTGTTCAAGGCAAAGACACGCGAGAGCCCCCTCTGAATGGCACAAGCATGCAGGAGGTGATCGAGACTGTGCTAGGACAAGGACAAAGCCCCACTTGCTTCCCTGCATCCTTGTATCCTATGAAGCAAAGCCTTAAACTGCTGGGATAGGGGCAGCAAATCCTCTCGCCCCTGGGGCACAGGGGACAATCCACTGCACATGGGGGAAATAGGACAGAATGTGAAAATCAACGTTCATTGCTCCATTTATGTGAAGGGAAGGTCAAGAACAAGCTAAACTGATTATAATAAAGGTCAGAACAAAGCAGTGGTTTACCAATGTTGGTGTGCATCAGAATCACCAGGGAGGACTTGTTAAAACAAGATCAATCACTAGGCTCCACTCCCAAAGCTTCTGAGTCAAAATATCTAGGGTAAGGACTTAGAAAATGTATTTCTAACAAGTTCCTAGGTGATACTGATGCTGCTGATCTGCGGGTTAACATGTTGAAAACCCCTGAAACAGAGATTACCTCTACAAGAGGGGGTTGACTGAGGTGTTGGTAACAGTCTATAACTTGATCTGGATGGTGTTTCTCAGGAGCACACTTACGTTAAAATTCACGAAGAGGTACATCATTTAAGATTTATGCACTTTATTGTATGTAAGTGATACCTCAATTTAAAAAAAGTTTTTCTAAAGAATTAAAAATCTTCACACTAACTGCTTTCAATCCTATCAACAACTAGCAAAAATGAGCCTCACTGCCAGGACAACTTATTCTACAAATTGATAAAAGAATTATCTACCCTGACTTTCCTGTATTTAAAGCTAATCAAAAAATTGATGATGAAAGATTTCTTTATAGAAGAATCATAACTAATAAATGCAGAAAAAATGATGGAATCACAAAATAAGAAAATCAGATATATCTGGTATTGATTAGCAAGCAACCCCTAATGAATTAATAGATCCAGGTAGCAACCATCAATGACTGCTAAATCCATTAAGTGAAAAGACACCTGAACCTGAATCAATCTTAACGTCCCATCACGAGACATAAGAAATAGCACTGTCTTGAAATATTCTTGCCAAAACAAACAATCTAAATCTATCCAAGCCTCTGGACCTACCAGTTTACAAGAAAGACAAGCAGAGAAAAACATGTTAAACAACACTAGGACATAATCAGCCAAATCTAGAATGTGAAAATTCTACAAGAGGAAGGACTCAGTTTCTTTCCTCAACAAATAAATAGGGAGATAATGTTTCAAGTTTAAGAGACACATTAACCAAATGCAATGTGTGGACCTTGTATGGATCCTAATCTAATCAAACCCCCAGTAATAAAGAACTGTTCTTGAGACAATTCAGAAAAATTGAACATGGAATGAGAATTGGCTATTAAGGAATTTATTATCTTTGCTGGGAGTGATAAGAGTATAATGTTAAGTCTGTTTTACATTGGAGCTACAGATACCAAAGTAAACATGAAATTATATGTTGGGATTTGCTTAGAAATATTCCATTAAAGATCAACCCCCCCGGCCCAAAAAAAAGTGTTAGCGATAAAACAATATTGGTAACTGTTAGAAGCTAAGTGACAATACACTGAGGGTTCTCCATACTATTTTCCCTACTTATGTCTGAAAGAGTCTATACAAAATTTTTCCTGTAAAAAGTAAAGCCCAAATAAGGATGCTTCCATAAGAGGAAGAGATATGTAATAGACTACAGCACATTCTACATTCTCCTCCTCTTCCTCTTAGTATTCATTTCCTCTCTCCCTTTCTCTCTCCCTCCCTCCCACTCTCCCCACCTCCTCTCTCTCTCAGGTGCACCTGCACACTTCTCCTATTCAGAGAACTCCTAATGTCTGAATCTCTACACTTAACTCCTCCCACAAACGATAAAGGCCTCTTGATTAAGCAGTACCATGAGCCATAATCTGCTGTAATCAAGGCTTGAGAGGTTCCAGCAAAAGGAAAGCCATCTTGGAAAGTGGTCAAGGACAATGGTTAAAAGAGTTGTGGAGTTGCCCAGATTAGAATCTCATGCTCACCACTTCTCAGGGGTGTGGCCTAGGACAAATTACTTGGTCTCTCATTAAATCTGTTTTTCCATATGTAAATGACGGATAAATAATAGTAATCACGGCTTTTATCTTAGGCTGCACCGTTTTTAGATTTAACAGAACAATCTGATGAAGGCAATCTGACCTGTTGTTTTGACATTTCCCAAGGGACATTTTGTGACAACACTATCAACAAGTAATATGAACAAGAGGCATCCTTGACCCTTACCACACCTGAGTGCTAGCTATCCTGATACAAAGCTCAGAGATGATGCAAAAGTGGCTGTCACACATTACTTTTGAAAGTGAGATATTTAATAATTTATTTTTTAAGTACAACAAAGTGTTTCCACCAAAATGGCCAGGTCACAATGCAACGTATCCAACCAAGTCAGAATGTGATGCATCCATTTGCAGCTTCATATCAGCATGGCACACAGCCTCTCTAACAACCCCAGCTCCCTTCTCATATGTAAGCTTTAAAAGGACAGAATGTAATATGAGACACTATATTAAATTACAAAGCTAATATTTTAATATTAATCTCAAATATTACTGAACAACAAATGTTTAAACAAAAAACCAACCTGGCAAAATTAGGGAACAAATCGTCCTGATAAACAAATACCGAGTAATATTTAAAATAGACACTTGGTGCTAGACCTATAGTAACACCTAATGTAAGCTTTCTCTGATGATTCCAAAACCACCTCAAGATCATAGGAACTGTCTCAGAGTTATTAAAATGACTCAGTTATTTCACTGAAAACCTGATTAGAGATTTCTAGCTAAAAGAACAGCTGGATTGCAGTCCTCCATTCTTACAGAATTGTAAGACAAGACAAGAATAGACATTTATCTTGTTCTAGATCCTTCAGAGTTCCAAGTGCCCATAAAGCAGATACATCAGGTTCTCTGCCAATTCTTCAACTGTATAAAATATTATTAATACAGTAATGCCTGAATAAACTAATCCTTTGGGAATAAAGCTCTTAAAATAAAAAAGTCTACCTATGAGCTGAGAGTTAGCTGTTCCCATCACTTTGAATCAATAACAGTGGGAGGAGGTTACAGGAGTCCTTTAGAGAAGCCAACTTCACAAAGCAAATCAGGGTCCCAGGTCCATGAGGAGACAGCAAATGCTAAAGGTTCACAAATCCCATGCACAGAAGCTCCTCTACTCACTTTCAGCTCACAGACGTTTGTACATGTGAACAAAGCAAAGTGAACATATGAGGGAAGATACGGACCTCTTTCTCTCTCAGTAGGTCTCAGCTGGTACATGCCTGTCAGCAAGACCATGTTACCAAGAGTGTGACAGGACTATCCAAAGATAAGTTTTTCTTGCAGAAGCCTACTTACACAAGTTCAACTACTTGAACTCACGCTCAAGCAAAGCTGCAAAAAAGGACTAGGCTGACCTTAAGTCACCATCTGTTCTTTTCAAGGGCAATTTTGACTTTACAAGATTTTTAACCTACATGCTAACTAGAACCTAACCTCACACAAGATGTCCTATTTTGCAGTTACATATGTCCTCGGAATCACTGGAGGCAGGGGAAACATAGGTAAACAATTTAAGAGACAAGCATGTTCTCTATGAAGTCTAGAGGGTTAAACTCCATCTAGCAGGAAAGGAAAGAAAATCTGAACTGAAATTAAAAGGAAAAGAACCCATAGCTTAAAACATGCATTAAATCACGTTGTCTTCTCCAATAAAGCTATTACTACATGCTTTCCATAACACTGTTAAAACATTGTCCATAATAGCATTTATTTGCTGACTAAATACTACTGAGCATTCATTGTGTGCCAGTCACTGTACAAGGTACTGGGGATACAGCTATGACTAAAACTGACACGAACCTCACATTCACAGAGTTCATGGTCCAGCAAAGACTAGACAGCAACATACGCCTAAGAATATAATTTATGTTATAAAAAGGTGATAACAGAAATACACTGGGAACCAAGCCCAACGTAGGGAAAAAGGAAGTCAGGGAATTTTCAAGGTTTCAATGGACAGTGTAGCTGGTCATTAGCCTAGGATTATTCCACTAACTACTCAGAGAGCTCATGGTTGATTTGTTGAGGAGTCTTGGGACTCAGCTCCCACAACAGACCATGCCCTCCCATCAACATGTGTTTGCACGTCGAGTTTCTTCTGCCTGGAATGCACACCCCCTCACCCTTCACACATTCTTCATAGCATCAAGCAACCCTTGCAGAGCCCAAGCCCACCAGTGGGCTCCTATTTCTTGTCAACAAGCCAAGAAGTACTCCTCAGACCACTCCAGGTTATGTTCCCTCCACTGGAGGCCAAGTTCTTTAAGAACACAGACTGTGCCTTTCACTCATCTGTTTCCTCACTCCAGCCCTAGGACACAGCCTGGCACATAACTGGTGTTCTACAAACGCAGGTTGAAAACAAGAATAAAGAGCATATCCCTTACATCCCTTAATAGTGTCTTCCTGAGAATTCTGTTAGTTTTACCTCAAATTCACAATATCAACATTTATATATATAAAGCATAATACAGCTTGACACAAAATAGGTAGTATATTTCAACTAATATCTGAGATCCTATAGAACTGGCTTATAAGCTTCTGTTTAAAAGCTCCTGTTTTCCTAGGTAAAACGGGTACCCAAATTCATGCTATTTTTCCCACCCTCCATAAACCACACCGGGTTATTAAACCCAATGAACAAATCAATCTCCTCCCTGCTGGCTTCCATCTTGTTTAATAATTTATTCTAATTTAGAGTCTCAATCCATACCCATATGATGGCACCTAACTCCTTAGTTTTTTTTCAAGAAGAAACCTAAAACTTTCAGCATAAAACACCATTAAAAAAACCCCACTAAATTACAAAAGAAATGGGACATGACACAATCACTGTCAGACTGTGCTCTTTAAATGCTGACTCCTTGTGTGATTTAATTACAAAGTATTTTAGATAATTACCCCACAACTTTTAATAGCAACTAGCACACCCATATTTCAACATTTTTAAAAAGTAAAAATCCCCAAACTAGTTAACAGCATTTAATCAATCCCCAGAGTACTGACACTGAGAATCTTCTTGATCTGGCAAATATCAAAGTGATCCAAGTCAGGTGCAATGTTTCCATCCATAAACTGATCATGATGCAAGACATGAGGACTACTGAATGTAAGAGCAATCTTATTGTGCTTAGGACCAACACAACTCAACGTCTTCCTCTGCAGGGAAGCCTCTTAATCCACTCAAGATTACTACAACACTTCTTTATTAAGCACTTGAGAGACAAGATCCTGAAAAATAAACAAGGTAAGATATAATACCTGCCAGGAGAAGATTATGATCTTGTAAAGGAAGAAATGTTCTCATTATGGTAATGACTTACAATTTACATTTATTGAAATATCATCAAACATTTATTCAGTCATCAAACATTTACTGAAAGCCTATTATGAATCAGGCTCTGTGCTAGAGGCTGTGGATACAATAAGACATTCCAACAAAGAGAAAAAGACATATAGACAAGAAAAAGGCAATGAAGTGCTATAACTGCTAGAGGAGAGTGTGTGGGGTAGCACACGGGGGCACAAAAAAGAAAGTGCTTCATTGGGAGAGGGGGATATCATAAATGGCTCTGTCTCAAATGATAAATAGTAAATAATAATACAGACACTGAATGTGAAAAGCAATACAGCCCAAGTAAAAGGCATACACAAACGCACAGAACCAGCATGGCACGTTCAAGAAACTGTCACTAATTAAACAAGGGTAGAGAACAAGGTTCAAAGAAATGCAACATAAAAAGAGAGAATACTGGAGAAAACACAGCCTGTGGAGGCCTCATAAGCCATACCAAGAAATGTGGGCTTTACTATGAGCAATTAGGAAATCAATGGGTGTTAAGCTGAAAAAAAAAAGATCTGACCTTAATTTTGAAAAGTCATTCTGATTTCACCATGGAGGATGGACTACAGAAAGAGAGGGAGATAGGTGAGGAGGTTATAACATGAGAAAGATAGCAAAGATTGTGGCAAAGGTTAGAGAAAAGGTACAAATACAAAAGATATTAGTAATACTGAATCTTAAGAATTTTATCACAATAGTGGGCACAATATTTAATAAGTAAATGGATGATTGATCGATTAGATGTTGGAGATGAGAGAGAAGGGTTCAGGATTCCAGATTTGTCTGACTGGACAGAGGGTGGTACCTTTAATTGAGAGGAAACATTATGTCTGGGGAAAGAGATCATGAACTTAGCACGTCAAGATGACTCTGAGGAACCTACAGGGGATGCACGTGAGGTGTTCACTAGTCACGTAAAGGAGTCTGAAATGCAAGGACAAGATCTGAATGGGAGATGATGACTTGGGAATTGTCAGCACAGAGATAATGGTCTAATATTCCAGCAGAAAGAGATGCCACCTGGGGAAGATGCAGAACCAGGAAAGAACGGCTAAGGGCACTGACCAGGGGATCACCAACATTTAAGGAACGGACAGAAGAAAAAACGCAACAGAGAATGCTGGGAATGTATAATCTGAGAGGACAGAAAAGAATGGAAGAGAATTTGAAAATGGTAATGGCAGTAGTGTCAATTCCACAGATAAGCAAAGTAAAACTGAAAACAATGACTGGACTTAGTAGTTTGCAAATTTGGTCACTTTTGCTAGAGCAGTTTCAGGAGAAGGTGAGGCACAGAAAACTGACTACAAGGAGTTTAAGAGTAAAAAAAAGATAAAGAAATGGAGTCAGGAAACGTAACCCATCCTTTCCAAGACAAGAAAGAAAAAGGCAATAACTTGAGAGGATTACAAAGACAGTAGTTTTGAGTTTTTTTCCAGTTTCGTGCCCTCCTTTCTAAGATTCAGACAAAGAGCTAAAAGAGGTTAAAAATAAAGAAAATGGTAGGAACAACAGCTGGTGCAAGATCCCACAGGACATGAGACCAAGGTGGGCTTCCAGTCCCATTGAGACCTGGAACACTGGACAGGAAAACAAGGCAGAGGTTCCAACTCACAGCTGAGTCCCAAGGAAGGTGGCAGCCTGACAGGCACACCGCTCAGGGCTCCAGCCCCGGACTACCGCACCAAGAGCAGTCACACCGACTGCAGGCCACTCGCCTGCTCAGCCTGGTGGAACCTGCAGGGTGTGGGGGCTGTGCCTGCAGCTGAACAGGGCTGGAGAAGGCAGGGACTAGGTCTTACTAAATATTATGAGCAAATTCAACCAGCAACAGCATGGGGAACTTAGGCAATATAAATAATCTCAAAAATATAAGTGTAATGAAAATGTCTACAATATACACCCAGTAGCTTAATTAAAAGACTCATTTTTTAAATTCTCAGCATCTAGCACAGAGTCTGACACATAACAGACATCAGTGCATACAAATGAACAATGTTCTGGGGCTGGCTCAGGCCAATATCCCAAGAGACAGGAACACCTGTGGAAGGCAGACTCTGCACTGACTCCATGACGTGGGCAAGAAACTCTCCTTCCTATGGGACTAGGAGGGTGGAAAGACCTAATTGTCCCTGCTGAAGACAAAAAAGGACAACATGACTGTGAGGGCCTTAATGATAACAGCTAATTTTATTAAGAACAGTATGTGCACGGCACTGTGCTAAGCAGTTTGTAAGAATTATCATATCTTAATCTCATTACAAGACAGACACAACAGATACATTTACTCCCATTTCAGAGATGAAGAAACTGAGGTTTGCAGAGGTTAAGTAACTTGTCAAGTTCATATAGATAATAAAGGACCAAGACCACTGAACCCAAATGAGTGGCACTCAATAGGGTGGGTAGTGGTGGTAGTAGTAGCAGCAGCAACAGCAGCTAACACTTTCATAGCTCTTACTATGTTACACAATGTTCTAAGGGTTTCATAAATATTAACCTATTTAATCCTCACAACTACTTTATGAAGTAAATATAATCTTTATTGTACAAATGAGGAAACTAAACACAGAGAGGTTAAGTAGTTTTCCCAAGGTCACACAGCCAGTAAGCGGTGGGGCCAAGATTCAAATTTAACCATTAGCCTATATGACCTCTCTCCAATTCTTCTTCTTAAGCTAACACTCAATATGCTTGTGTTTTTCAAACTGCTGATCATAATATCAATTTATTGGTTGATGACAAGCAAGTTTTGTTGTAAATGAAAAGACTAGAATAGAATGGACTGCCACATTCTTTTCCCAGTACCTTCTTTAGTGCTGGATGAGATGGCTGAGATCCTGGGGATGGTAAACTGCAGGAAAAGCATATATATAATGGGTGTGTTTAGCTTTGTAATGGGTGCAGAAGGAAACAATCAAATTTAACAGTGAAAAATATTCAAGAACTTATTCAAGGAGCACAAATCAGAAAATCTGCTTCTTCTTCTGTAAGTGTAAAAGTTGTGTAGAATAGAGAAGAGAAAATGTTTAAGAATTATTCAAAGTACCTGCAAAGTCCATTTCAATGAAAAAAACCCAAAGAATAATCTATTTTTCAAAGAAATCAACACTTTACGGAAACTTTTAGAAGAAAATGAGAAAAAGGGTGGGAGGTTGAGAATAGAAAGCTGAAGAAGATGCTCAATTTAACTCTAATAGGAGAAAAAAATGTAGCCACTAAACACAAACAAGTATGCAAAATTAGAAGAAGAAAAAAAAAAGTTACCAGAGCCTCCTGAAGAACTGAAAATAACGTAAAAACTGCAGGTTTTTCAAGAATATCACAATAAGAAAAAAATTCATTTTTTAAAAATGAATAATAACATGGGTAGGAACTGAATCTTAAAATAACTCTTTATGCAAACATAGCTAAAGCCAAGAAAATGGAACATGGACTGCAAATCAGACTACTACAAACAAAAAAAGAATTCAAGTCTCATACATTAAGTCAAAGAAGATACTTCTCACTGCCTAAAGAAATTATAAGTGGCTAAGAAATCAACCAAGGAAAATGAAAAGCAATGCTCTAAACAGGAGGATGACATAAAAGCACTAGAAGTAGAACTGGCTGATTCAGATGATGCAGAGAAGTTTTGGAAACCAGTTTGAGGAAGAAATCTTAAATAAAAGGAAAGATACTGAGGGGCCAGCCCAGTGGCATAGTGGTTAAGTTCGTGTGCTCCACTTTAGCGGCCAGGGGTTCACGGGTTCGGATTCCGGGTGCAGACCTACACAGCACTCACCAAGCCATGCTGTGGCAGCATCCCACATACAAAAAATAGAGGAGGACTGGCAACCGATGTTAGCTCAGGGCCAATCTTCCTCACCAAAAAAAAGAGAGAGAGAGAGAGAGATACTGAACTGGAAGCCAGTCAGCTTCATCACTGAAAGGAAGTTAAGGAACAAATAAGGAAAAAAGTAGCTATAAAATGACAACTGGAAAATTTCCAGTGAGACGAGAGGACAGACGAAGGAAGACTGATATTTTTGTAAAGAGGAAGCAGGTGAAGTTCAAGGAAGTCTAAACGTTCCTATTAAAGAACAAACAGAAGCCAAAGAGCTGTTGGAGGAGTATACAAACACATGTGGGCACTGCTTGTTTGAAAACCAGCAAGCGGAAACTGATTGACACAACTGAGAAAGCAAAATCAAAACCGTCTGAAAATGAAAAAGAATCACCTTATTTGGGGTGAATTACAAAATAATACTGGAAAGGACCACCATGAGGGAAAAACGCTAGGAAAGAAGTTCTGGATTACCTCAAAAGGCTTCATCAGAATTCTATAATCAAGCCATTGATGAAAGATTAGACTAAAGACTGTAAAATTGTGACAGACTCAGTCTCTTCACGTGGAGTGAGTGATTCCTTTTGTGTGCGGTAATGGTCCTATTTGTCAGACCAAAGAAACAAGGCATGTCACATTCAGTAGACTTAGAGACAGTAAGAAATTTGCCTGCAGTGTTTTTTAAAACCTGAAAGAGTACTATAAAATGTAATTATTTTATGTAAACATTTTTGCTTTTGCAAGTGTCTCATATAAGGAAAACCAATATAGAACCTAAGATGGTTACAGCTTCAGCAGTTTTTATAATGTTCAGTTGGATTTTTAAAAATAATTTTGCAACATTTTGCAGAATCATTTTGTTATTTTGGAAATTAGACTTATTGTAGTAATATCCTAAAGCAGTCTTTTCCTACTTAATAATGAATCAATATCCTTGCTACACACACAACAATAATAGAACAGAATAGAAAGTATCAGAAGGCATCACGCACAGTGAGGGTGTTTTAGTTTCAATTAAATGTGTGAATACGTGTGTGTAGCAGGTAAAATGTTCTGAACGTTGTAAGATTTAAAATACACAAGGATAAAACACCTTTATCTAATGTCTAAGAAATTTTTCCTGAATAGGTATTCTTGAAAATGTAAAGACCCTACCAACAAACGTTTGCAAATACAGAAACCTTGCACACTGGCTGCCACTCATCCAGAGGACTGCTCCCCTCCTTCTTCCCCTTCCCCAGCTCTTCTCCCATAACCAGCCGACCTGAGCAGACACTGCCACCTGATGGCAAGCACAAAGAATTGTATGTCTTGGGGCTCTGTTCACACATCTCGTCTCACTCACTCCATCTTCAAGATTTAACCTCTTTAGCCTTAAAGGGATCGTGTGCACACAAGTCAACATTTGCCTGTCTTCACTCTCATGAGTAATCCCATTCCACACAATCTCTTATTCTAGCACTCTCTGTAGAACTTTCTGCGATAATGGAAATGTTCCATATCCATCCTGTCCAATACAGTAGAATCTAGCCACATGTGGCTATTGAGTACTTTAAATATAACTAGGGTGACTAAGGAACTGAATTTTTATTTTTATTTAATTTTAACTCATTTAAATTTACATAGCTACATGTGGCTAGTGCTACCATAATGGACAGCACAGTCTTATGCACAAATATAAATACAAAGTATTTGTCCTTCTCTTCTTCTGTCTCTTCAAATTCTTGCCCAGATATTATTTCAGAGAGAAAAAGCCTCTTGTTTATTTTCATTCCATTTATGAATCACAAAATATACCTAAGGAAGACAGATGAACCTTGAAAGATAAACCAGATAAAAACAGCTTCTTATCAAGAAAAATATTTTGAAGTGAAATTAGATGTAATAAATAAAAGTGCTATTAACCTCTATATCCTTGAAAATACCACTCTATCATACAGTGTACTTTAAGAAACCAGAATTTTAGAATTGGGAAATTACAGAGTGTATAGGAAAGTGAGTCCAGAGAAATTAAAAGAATTGCCATTCACAGAGTTTATTGACCACAGAGCTATCTTTTCTGACACAGTACGGGTACAGAAATTCTTTCAGAATTCACTCAACAACCACTTACAACAAATTACTAGATACAAAGAACAATAAGATAGAAACCCCACTCTCAAGCATTCTTTCTAAATGTCTACCTATCTCCTTAACGCTCACTTAACAAAACTTGATTCTCTTCAGTTATCAATGAAAGGAATTTCAATCAATTTTATTTTCTGGATTTAATTACTAATATTCAATGGTGTTATTTTCTATTATTTTTGGTGAACAAATACAAAATAATACTTTTATGAGAAAAAAAGCTTCCCAAGTACTAAATAAACATCTTTAAGTTCGGACATTACTATAATTCTAAAGACATTTTTCTGTAAAGACAAAGAATGGACTTATTTTTAAGTTTGCTTTTAAATATGCTAGCTATAGCATGTTAAGTGAGCTTTTCCTCAGAAATAACCTTCTGAAGTTTAGCTATAATTACCACTTAACTATTAGTTTTAATTGAAAATAATATTAAAATATTAACCTATTTCAGGACAGTGGGGAATACAGTATTGGTACAGAATATTCAAATAATATACTAGCAGTCCAGGGTTTTGGTACCTTTTTAGACAGTAAAGAACGCCCTGAACCACCCCTCAGTCACTCAGTCTATCTCAGGTCTCTAAGCCAATTTGATGTCACCTCAGAAAATTAAAATGTTTTTAAATCTCAAGGAAACAAATTTTGTGCCTTAGTTTAACTTTAGCAATTTCAGTTGATGAGTTCAAATGGGTTAACAGTGTGATACGGCCACAAAAGAGGAAATCTTAGACTACAGTATAAGAAATACAGTATCTAAATCAGAAGAGCTAATGCAGACTACTGAAGTCTCACTTACTTCTAATTGGAAGGACATTAACAGTTGTGCGCATCAAATTTTCTCCTTTCTTATTAAACTAATTATAAAATACTCTTTATTTAAAAATTTCTTCCTATAATTTCACCCTAACACAACTGTTCTCATTACTTCACATACCCTTCTAAATTACATTTACACACCCAATCGGCTATACTATCTATCTAGATACAATTCAATGTTCTACTTTTTAAATATCATTATTTTATAAACATTTCTCATATTTCTAAAGTTATATTTACTATTTTAATGGCTATAATATATTACATTGAATTAATATGCTATAAACCATGAATTGCCAGACCAAAGATTATGAACATCTTTATCCTTCAATATACTACTTTTAGAATTACCCTGACAAGATGGATACATGCCAAGGAGGTAAGGGTGAAGAACCACGTCACGTGATGAAAAGTAAAGCATTTACAAATGTTTTAGCCTAGCAAAACCAAGAGAGCATATGAGTGTTTCTGTTAAATAGTATAAGGTGTCAGAGAGGGGCAACTAGGATCAATGGACAGAAATAACAGAAAGGCAGTTTTCAGCCCAAAATAAGGAAAATCTTTCCAATGCTTGGAACTACTCAACAAGGTAATAGGCTACCACAGAAAACACTAAGCTGTCCACCTCTGAAAGTATTCAAAAACAGGCTGGATAATCACTTGCCAGAGGTAGTGCAGACTCTTACACTGAGTGGGCAGTCGTACTAGATAACCTCTCAGGTTTCCTTTCTCTATACAGTGTTACTCAAATATTCATTATCACCTGCCATGATCCTAGCAATATGCTAGATACACAAAAGTTGACAAAACAGACATGGCCCCTACGGTTTTTGCAATTACAGTCTAGTGCAGGAGACAGAGAAATAAGTTCAAAAAAAAAAAACCACAAGCAAACAAATAATTACAAATCATAAGGAAAACAATGAAATGCTATAGGAGAAAAATAGCATACTGGGTATCAAGGAAGGCATATCAAAGGGGGAATATTTAAGTCGTGACCTAAAGGAAGAGGAGTTTGCAATGCAAAGAGCACTCTGGGGAAATGGAAAGCCACTGAAAGTTATAAGCAGAAGAGTGACATGATGATTTTCATTCCTAAAAGACCGTTCTGGCATTATGTGGAGAATGAACGGGAAGGGAGAAAACATGGAAACAGGGAAATCAATTAAGAAGCGAGGTAGGAAGGAGTTCAGATGAGAAATGATGACAGTCTAGGCAGGCTGAAGTAGATGAATAGAAAGGAACAGAAGAGTTCAAGATATATGGGAAAGACAGGAGCTAGAGCACTTGGTGATGGGTTCACTGCAGGGATGAGGGAAAAGGGAAAGAGAGAAATCAAGGATGACTGTAAGGTTTCTGGCCAGAATCTAATGGTACTGCCACTTTCTGAGATGCAAAGACTGGCGGAGAGACAGATGTGGAATAAAAGGGGAATCCAACTTTAAGTCTCCGTGATTTTCTTTAGATCCTTAATAGAAAATTTCTACCAAAGCTCCCTCATGATTCATTCTCTGTTCCTTATAAAGCAGTCTGTGGAAAGAGGGGAGAAATACTATAGAGGAGACTTGGTCAACTGAAAAAAAAATGGAACACAAAAGGTAGATTAAATTATTGTATCAATGTTAAATTTACTGAAGTCCATAACTGTACAGTGGTTATGTTAAAAAAAAAAATCCCCATTCTTAGGAAATACATGTGGAAGTATTTAGGGGTAAAGTGTCATGATGTATGCAACTTACCCTCAAATGCTTGGCATGTATGTGAGTGTGTGTACGAGAGACCATATATATGTATTAGACATATGTGTACATACAAATATATAAGTATATATGTGAGGGAGCAAATGATAAGCCAATGGCATAAAATATTAGAAATAGGTGGATCTGGCTAAAGACTATTTGGACATTCTTTGTACTATTCTTACTCTTGTAACTTTTCTCTGAATACAAAATTATTTCCAAATTAAAAAAAAAAAATTAAAGCAGTCAGTTCTAGACTTCTCTTATTTACGCTAATTAATTCCAATTTTTTTCAGCACATCTCATAGCTATTTCCCCCCAACTAGCCATCTTGTCTTTTCCATTACCCAGAGCAGTGTCCCCACCGGGAAGACAAGCAGCATAAACAGCTCCATAAAGAGATGGCATGACAAGAGGTGAGGACTGTAACAACAGGCTATTTGCAATCTGCAATCTCCCATGAAGTACAATGTCTGTATCTCTGTTCTCTGGAATGTACTATGTCCTATGTCCTGACCTATCAGAATGCTAGATGACAGCTCTTCGGGTTTGTATTTTCTCTTCTCATGTAATATATAGCAATAAATCTCACTGCAGAATTAGCATGCTCATGTGACATCTACCTAGACTAAGTGCTCCTCTATATGCTCCCATATCTCTCTGCGTATAGCAATTATCATGCTATTTTATTTTTAAAATCATGTCTACATGTGTTCTTCTTTCTCTACTAGACTGCGAGCTTCTTGAGAACAAAGACCACAATATATCTGGGTTTTTTTAATTCCAAAAGACTATCATAATATGTAGAAAAAAACACTCAACAAAAGCTATTGAGTGAAGAAAGAGAGGTTACTGAAAAATCTAAATATGTTATGACTGCAGTTCCACTAAAAGGTATTTTTTTTGGCCTTGGACATAGCAATACGTAGAAAGAGTCTTACTCTAATTCCATAGCAAAGGAGACATAATGTCTAGGGGTTGCTGATAAAGAACTAAAACGCCTATAACACTGCACACAATACCACAATCTTGTTTACTTCAATAAAAGAAATAATCATAATTTTATAAAATATAATTGATAAAAAGTAAAAGGGTATCTTAGGCTGAGGCCTGAGTATCAACCACACCTTAAAATCAAAGTACATTTATATTCAACCTGTACTAGCAACTGGTCAATACAATGCAAGGAACACTTTAGTGACAAGAATATACACATCATAACATTCTAGACAGAACTTTGTTCTCTATTATCAAAGAATCGTTAAGTAAAATTACGTAATATTCAACTTATTAAATTAAAAAACTAATCATTTTACTGTGAAAGGCACTTTTTCAAATGCTACAATTAAACTTACCAAAGAGAATATGATTAAATGAAAATATACATAAAGCACTCCAAAAATAAAACTATAAAGTAGAAATGCATCTCTACCCAAAATTAGTACATGATGACACTTCAAAATGTCCCACTATCAAAATTAAAATACCAAATGCTTAAAGGATACTTCTGAGCTTGTAAAATTAACAAAACTTAGGAGAGTCCCCAGTAGGGCCTGATCCTCCTTTAGCACTTAGAAAGGGCAGAACTCAGAGATGCAAACCCAAATACTACACAACACTGTCAGTTTGTCCTTCCAGCCCCTTAGAAACTAGTTCTTCCTCTGTTTCATGCCTGGTGCTGTCTGGTGGTTTATGCCGTGTCCCTCCTGCACTGATGAGAACTTCCTGATACTTGGCACATCATCCCTGCTGCCCAAATCACTGATCTGGACTCATCGAGAGTTGCCCAAACACTCCAGCCCCATCTGGGGAACAGTGGACAGCCCAGTTCAGCCATCAGATGCTTGGCAATGATGAGCATGTGCCTCTAACCACTCTCTTCTGCCTTCTCCTATTACCAAGAAGAGAATACAGTGCCTCCTACTCAGCTGGGTATTCTGTCTACATCCTTGCTGTCTCTTCTCCTAGTTTCCCTTCAATCCCCCCAACTCACATGGTCGATTTGTAATAATTCTCAAATCCATCCTGTCTTCTCCAACACCACCTTTATTTCTTAATCTAGAATTTTACCATCTCTAGCCAGTATTCTAGCATACGTTTCCTTAACTCCCTACCTTCAGTTTCTTCCCCTTCAATTCATCCTTATACTTTTCCCAGAGTTAATATTCAAAATTGTAAATCTGATCATGTCACTCTTCAATTTAAAATCCTTCAGTGGCTCTCCAAAGCACAAATGCCTTAAAACTACTAACAGCAGCAGCTGATACCTATTGAGCACTTGCATGCCAGGTACTGAAATTATCTCATTTAAATCTCACAACAATCCTACAATGTAGATATTTTTATTATTCTTATTTTGGAGATTTAAAGAAATTGCAACTTAGAGAAATCACATAATCTGTCCATAGACACAGGGATAGTAAGCGAATGCAGCTAGGATTACAAAGGCCTTCAGAATCTGGCTTTAGTATTCCTTTGCAGCTGCTCTCTCCCACTGCTACCCAACAAACCCTGTCCACTCACACCAGACCACCCAAGGATTGTGACCATACTATGATCTTTCAGAACTCCTTACCAAAGCACACTACTCCCTCCATCAAAATGCCACTCACCTACCTTGGTCCAACTTGGGAACTCTCTCGGAAGCTTTTACCTTTCTCTCACTTCCTCCACAGGGGAGCTCCCAGGTAGAACAATGTAAGTCAAAACAATACACACACCCTACTCTCAACTTCAAAACGCTCCAGTACAGAATGCTCAAATAGATTTTCCAAGGAAACTTCGAAGTGAGAATCTAGTTCCAGCCTCATAAACCCTAAATTCATCAGAAAATAAATAAAGATTAACAATATGACAACAGCAAAAGCTAATAAAAACACATGTAATACCTTCGCAAAATATTCACAATATAAAAAATACAACTATTCTGAAATATGTGCTAAATCGTTCAGAATATAGGGTCTCAAGTTTTAAAGTACCTTCTTCTGCAAATTTGGACTTTTTAAAATTTACAAACAAAACAAATTCTACCTAAAATCTGCTGTTAGCAAACCAAGAAAAAAAACTGAAGAGTTCTTCTATATCTGCGTTCAGAAAATAATGATTCAATACTAAACAACTTGTGCTTATGAAGCATATTAGATGATGGAGAGGTACAGTGATTATGTCGCCGCATCTGTAGCGTTGGCACATTAGGCCAGTATCTTCCAGGAACATGCAACAATATCAGGAGTCTCTCCTGGGTATTAACCGACAGTCAAACAGTATCTCTTCCAAGTACTACGCAAATGTATTAGCTTACAATCCCCACACTAAAGCTCTCATTTTTGTCTATTCACAGTCTCAAGATCTTCCTGTAGTTAACTTCTCTTTAACTGGCATTTGGACACAAAGCACCAAGTGTTATTTCAAACTTTTAATCTCTTTTCTAGCTCATTAAGAAAATGTCCTATAAGATCATTTCTGGCACTCATCCCAACCAGAAATCTGCTTCCATATATCTTTTCTTGCTTTTTCCCTCTAATCCTTACAAATCATATTCTTAATCCTTAAGAAAATTTCTTGTAAAAAGCATAAATTATTTCCTAACAATGTCATCAAATAGAGATATTTAGAAAATTGACCTTTTAGGGATACACAAGGATTAGTCTATGGTTCAAGCACTATTCTAAGAGCAAACCCAAAACTATTTTGCCTTTGGCATTCCGACAGAATACAACCAACATGCATTTCCTATAGAACATCCAGGACCAGGAAGAAGACTTACTTTAAAGGGGCTTTTTACAATGATCTACTCAGGATATTAGAGTCGGACCCCAGGAAACAGTAAAGGGAATAGAGAGGGAACAGCTCCATCACTAGGACTTGACAGCTAATGGAAAATGAGGGATAAGAGAACAGAAGTCAAGATGATTCCCAGGTTTACAATTTGGGTAACTGAGTGACTGGCGGCATCATTAACCAAGACAGGAAAACAAGGTGAATACATGTGTCTGGAGAAGACCATGGACTTAATTTAATTTTTTTTTTTATTTTTTTTTGGTGAGGAAGATTGGCCCTGAGCTAACATCTATTGCCAATCTTCCTCTTTTTGCTTGAGGAAGAATGGCCCTGAGCTAACATCTGTGCCCACCTTCCTCCATTTTGTATGTGGGATGCCACCACAGCATGGCTTGATGAGTGGTGCAGGTCCATTCCCAGGATCCAAACCCACGAACCGGGGCCACCAAAGCGGAGAGCACTGAACTTAACCACTACACCACCGGGCTGGCCCCATGGACTTAATTTTTGATGTTTTAAGTTTCAGGTTTTCTGCTAGACAATCAGGTGAGCATTCTAAGAAGCAAACCTAAGGACAGGAGTGCTCAAGAGAGAAACTGGGCTGAGGAACACAGAAAGAAGATAATGAAAAACAATATCTGTTCAAGAAAGCATGACAGAATGAAGAAAAAAAGAGGTCAGCTTGAAACTCTGGGAAACATGAACATTAAGGGATGGGAGTTGATAAAGACAGCTGAGAAAGAACAGGTAAGAAACAGAAACAGGAGAGACTGACGTCATGAAGGCAAAGGAAGAGGGGGTGTTAAGAACATGGGCATGATCATCTAAAAGGTTCACACAGGATTTAACAATTAGGAACCACATCCAAGGACACATACAACTTCAGTAAGTAGAGGAAGCAAGAGTAAAAACACTGTTGGGAGGCAGAATGGCTCAAACAAACGAGAAAAAAGGAAAAGTGTGAAGTATGTTTGCAACAGAATATAGAAGAGTTTTGCTGGAATGGAAGGTTCAGGTAGCAAAAGACAAGAAAGGAAATCTGGGCCAAAGGCTTTGAATCCCAGATTTTATTCTATTTTGGATTTTATTCTGTGAGCAGGAAGAAAAACAGTTTTTGTTTTTGTTTTTTTTTAAGACAACTACTCTGGTGAGAGCATCCCTGACGAACTGGAATGACAAGAGAGTTAAGGTAGAACAAGCTATCAGTCTAAAAATTACCTAAACATAATAATGAGCCTGAAAGAGGTTGGCAGTAGCCAAAGTAAGAATTAAGGATACATGAAAGATATTCTCTACTCCCAGGGTGCCCTAAACATTCCACCATTACTATATTATTATACTCATCACACTGTATCATGATCATTTGTGGACTGAGACCCGCTCCTCTTCAGCTTCTCATCACCAGCACTAACAAATCAGGAACACCAGAAGTGGCCAAAAAACGCTTGTTGAATTATAATAGAACTCAGTAACATAAGATATAGAAGTGAGACTAAAGATACTTCAAAGAAACCTAAATGACATACAAGATGATAACACAGAAAACAATAATGGAGAAGTTAAGATCAAGTTTAGGGAATATGTTTAAGATACATTTAGGGTGGAGAGTGTCTAAGGACAACACCCAAAAAAAAAAATGTCAAAGAGAAAAAAATGAAACTACAGTGAAAAAAGTATTCAATATTCAGACAAAAACAGAGATTTGAGATATATAACAAAAATCATCAAGAAATCTCATTATTTGCTCATAAGAAATATTTAATAAAGTATTAATTTCCTAAGACACTTTGGGGTATGACTCTGTCTTTAGCAATGCTATCTGAATTGCTCATTTGTATATTCTGTACAAATTAAATTGATGTAAAAGCCCAACCAAATGGGTCTATCATAATTATTTGCTTTATTCAATCATTCATTCAACAAAAATTTATTGAGTGACTATAAATTTGGGTTGGGGCAAGAGGGACCAGACACGTAAGCAAACAGAGTAAAATACATTAAATACTACAAGAAAATAACTGCAAAATGTTAGAGGAACATAGTGAACAGGGAATATAATGGAGGATGGGTATAGGAGGCATGACGAAAATATGCCTAGAAGCTTTCCTGGAAGAGGAGACATCTACACTGGGCTTTTAAAAAGATGACGTGATTTAATAAGATAGCTAAGAAATTGAATGGTACTCTGGAAAAAAGGAATAGTATCTGCAAAAGCACAGAGATGTCGAAGAGTTTCTCATCTTCATAGAAGCATGACAGAAGATGAGGGCCACAGCTCATGGAGATCTTTCTGTACACTGATAACGAATTTGACCATTATCCTGTAGTCCCGTGTAAGAAACATCAGATGTGCATTAGAATCCCCTAGGCAGCACTCCAGATCCCCTAAAGTAGAGCATAAGTGCAAGAGGAGGTGGGCAAGAAGCAAAGAAGAGGGCGAATTAACTTCCACAGCAACAGGGTGCCACAGAAGATTTTTAAGCAATAACAAGACCTGATCACATCTGTGTTTCAGAAATCCAAAAGTCAGTAGCACGGATCAGTGATAAGGGAAGAAAATGTGGAGGAATACCAATGAGGAAGATTAAGAAACAATTGCAATAATGCTCCAGCACTAAATATTGACAACTACTCACTCAAACATAAATGAACCACAGAAAGAGGCACATAAAGTGCTGTAACCGCAATATGGGCTTTCAACATAAGTTTCTGAACTCATCTCAGACATCAACTCAATAACCAAAAGCAATTACAGTAAAAGTGCAGTCAGGTACATTTGAAAAAAGGAAAAAGAGTGGCCATTAAATTTTCCCCTTAAAAGTACTTCATTTATACATTACATGTTTTTTTAATTTAAAAAATTTTTTTTCTTTTTTAAAAAGGTAACTTCATACTAAAACTACCATATCAGACAGAGATCACCAAATCAAAATTTAGAACCTACCACAGGGCAAGCACTATACAAAACTGCTAAGATTGGTAACAGAGAAAAGCTACCAGAGAAAAATGGATTAGCAAAAAAAAAGATCATTTAACTCATTTCCTAATGATCCATAAAAGATTTTGTTACCCACATACAAAAACTAGTTTTGAACTGATAAAAATTCACCAAATTGGAGGGAGGGGACGTTCTTTAACACCTCTGCCCACCAGCCAGTCTTCATTTGAAAGAAACAGGTCAACACATAAAGACCTATATATGATAATGATAGATCCTAGGTTCACAGATTAGGATAAAACTAATTTCACTTATTTTTCAAAGAAATGGCTCCTGCCATTTTTTTCTCTGTATTGGATCATTCCATCAGCTATAAATACTTTGGATTTATACAAATATACTAGAAAAGTACCCATCTTTAAAAAAAATAAAAATTCCTTGACTCCACATCCCCTCCAGCTATCACACTGGTTTTCTCAGCTTTAATTTACAGCAAACTCCTTGAAAGAACTGGCTGTCTCCAATTCCTATCCTACAGTTCTCTCTTAAACCCACTCCAATCAAGTTTTCACCTCCACCACTCCACCAGGAGCAACATGTTAAGGTCATCAATAATTTTAACATCGCTAAATCTAACAGTCACATCTTAGTCCTCAATCTAACAGCACCTGACACAGCTGATCACTCACTCCCTCCTTCTTAAAACATTTCACTTGGCTTCAGGGATACCATTCACTCTTAATTCTCCTCCTTCTTCATGGGGTACTTCTTAGTCTCCTTTGCTAGCTCTAACTCCAACTCTCCCCCTCCCTCTCCCTCTCCCCCCTTCTCTCTGTAAGCATTACAGGACCCGAAAGCCAAGTCTTTGAATGACTTCTCCAGCCACACTCACTCCCTAGATTATCTTAATCAGTTCTCATGGTATTAAATACTATCTCTATGCCTGAAAATTTACATCTCCAGCCCATATCTCTGCCCTGAACCGCAGACTCATGTATACCCAGCTATCTAGACAGTATATCCACTTGGATTGCTAACTTAACATGTCCAAAATTGTACTCATTATTTCCCCCTAAAACCTGCTTCTCGTGCGGTCTTCCCTATCTTAGTAAACACCAACACCATTATTCCAGTGGTTCAGGCCAAAACTCAGCCGACATCCAATCCACCATCACATTCTATTGGCTCTGCCTTCAAAATGTATACAGAATGTGAGCACTTCTCCTAATTCCTGCCTGAAATCACCATCATCTCCCACCCCGGATTGTTGCTAGAGCCTGCTGAACGATCGCATTATGCCCCACCTCTGACATCTCTACACAGCAGTTGAGAAATCTACTTAAAACAAGCCAAAACCCTTCAATAGCTTCCCACCTTCAGAGTAAAAGCCAAAGACCTACCGGCCTATAAGACTATATACGATCTATCATGCACTCCTCTCCCATTTTTTTATGGCCCCCAACTCACCTTCAACCAATCATTCCCCTCAATGCTTCCATTGATCTACTTGCCACTCCTCAAACAAGTCAAGCACGCTTCACCCACAAGACATCTGCACTCTTGCTCCAGCTTCTTGAAACACTCTCCCCCAATATCTGCGCAGACTAGATCATGATATCACTTCTTCCACATCTCTGCAACTCATCATTTCAGGCTTCTCTAACCACCTTATACAAAACAGCAGCATCCCCCTCACATGCTCTTTCCACCTTATTCTGCTTTGTTTTTCTCCACAGCACTATAATAGCTGACACTTTACATATATACTTGTTTATTTTCTGTATCTTGTCATTAGAATGTAAGTTACACAAGGGAAGAAAATGTGTTTTCTTCACTGCACTATTACCAGCAAGTGCTCAGCAGGTATCTCTTAAAAGGATGGATGGCATAAATGAAGAAGATCCAGACTCAGGATCTGGTCTCAAAGCCTAGGTTGAAGGAATTTACAGTGCAGAACTTCTCAAGTCTTGGAAAAACGTCGACTGTAAGAGTGGCCACAACAACTCTAGCTGATGCCAATAATAAATAAAGAGCTGACAAGTCCAGACTAACCTAAAATGAAGAAAATAAACTCAAGAAAAATTTTTAAAATAAAAATAAAAGAAAGAATAAGAAAAAAAAAATGGCCACCCCTGCCTCCCCACTCCCTGTAAAGAAAAACCACCTGGATATGTTTCCTGTTAGCTGGCCTACCATCTTGAACCAAAACATCACCAGATCCATTCTGCACACTAAAAAAGCTGTTACGAATAGTTCCTGCTTT
The DNA here is from genome assembly GCA_031878705.1 of Tapirus indicus. Taxonomy (NCBI): domain Eukaryota; kingdom Metazoa; phylum Chordata; class Mammalia; order Perissodactyla; family Tapiridae; genus Tapirus; species Tapirus indicus. The sequence continues at coordinate 84,281,488 of CM062921.1, forward strand.
TCTAAGCTACAGTCTTCAGGGAAAACCATAACTCCCAATCGTAACACTGGCTGCCAAGACATAATGGTCAGAGAAAGCTCTCAAATTTCCCCAAAGCACTCAGGCTGCAATCAAATATCATTAATATGATGACAACAACAATTCAAAGTACCTTCTGGTGTCTGCCTATCTTTGTTGTCCCTGGTGTATTCACTAGGGGCTCAGTCATCAAAGACTGTGATATCTTGGGGCAGGGGGAGGAATGTGAGTGAGAGAGAGAGAATGAATTCAGAGAAACAGGACCTGATTTTATTTTTTGCATTTTAAAGAGAGGTAGAGTGCAAGGGAACAGAAAGCATCTGCTAAGATATAAGAGGTCACCTGGGTTTTTCAATACCAGACACCAAAACGGAGATCACAGAAGGACCAAAACCCTGATATCCAGCAACGCTCGGCTAAAGAGCTGTCTCGCATCTCCCATTCCCACACACAGAACTGAAGATACGGGGCAGGAAGCCATGCAAAACTGGACAGCTGGGAGCAATGAGTGGGGAGAGAAGGGTGGTAACAACCATGGAAAGGAAGGGAAGAGAGACGTAATAACCCATGTTTTTCTCTTTTTCCCTTCCCATTGTACTTACCAAGTACAGAAACTGGGCAGATGAAAGCTGGGAAGGAGAAGGCAGAGAGTGAAAGGTAAGAATGCTCCAAAGCAAATGGTAGCAGAAGAAATCAAGCACAAAGTCCTTTTCTAAGTGATTCTTTGAAAAACAGACATATGAAGTAAGTTAGGAACTGACCAAGGAAATTTAAAACAAGCCCCCACACCTTAGACAACTACAGAATTGTATGAAGAGAAGAGAGATTCTGAATTATTTGGAATGATGGTCCTGGGGCATTTTTAAGACCAACAATCTTCAAAGTTTCATTCATTCAAAATAATGATCCAACTATATTCAAACTAATCTACTGATGAACACGGAAAAGTAAACAGGTGAAAAACTTCAGCTTTCATGGATATAGCCTTTAAGAATCCTCTGGCTTCCCAATGGCTCCAAATCTCAAAATAACGAACCACAAGTCTCAAAAGTCACAGAGGTAACTCTGGAGTCATTCAAAAGGAATCAACTCAGCAGAGAAGGACTGAAAACGCAGAGATTACATCTAACATATTCTGATTGGTCAATTCACTTAAAAAGAAAGGAGAGTTCTGACTGGTTGCTCTCAACAAGCTGAGTCACGCCCCAGCATCAGCACCTGTAGCCAGCAGATGTTAGAAGCTAAAAGAGGCAGGCTGCCACAGGATACCCTGAGAAACGTATGGGGGGGATAAAAGTAACAGAGGAAAGACAATTTAGCTCTACACAACCACTGGTCATCAGCATATCACATTAGGGCACACCAACCAAAACTGTGTAGCCTGAGGTGGCATTTGTGTTTACTTCTGTGTTAATATACTTCCCTCTCCTTAGCACTCCTCCCCTGCATCTGGCACTGATGGCTCTCCCCCTCCTCCCTGGCAGCTGTCACTTTCTAGAGCTCCTCTTCCTCCATCCACTCTTTGATTTTGGCGATCTGGTGTTTCCTACCCCCAGTTCAGTCTCTTGCCCTCTTCCTGTATTAGCTCATCCTGAATTAGCTCATGTCTTCTACTCAGTCTCTGTCCTTGACAAGCACATAATCCAGTGGGGGAGCTAGATGTGTCACTTGATTAGGTACAATACATCACAGTCAATGCTATGAAAGAAATGTAACAAAGTAATGTGAGCTCATATTGATCTGTCATTACCCCCGTCAGTATCTTCCTAATCAACACTCCAGCTTCCCACTCTATTGTAAGCCAGTTACTAAGTCATATATCATTCCATACTATCCCCTGATCTCCAATTCCACCTTGCAGTTCAGGCTTCGTTTCTCATGCCCCACTTCAACCACTTCCCATAAGAAACACAATGCAATATATTTCCCCATCACCACATCAGCCATCTCCCTAAAAGACATAACATACCATATTATCCTCCTGCTTTGAAACATCTAACAACATTCCAGTGCCTAAGAGATAAAGTTCAAATCCTTAGCACAGAAAATAACATAATATAATACACTTTTCAAATACAGCCTTTTAAAAGCAGGCAGACTGAGTTCCAGTTCCACTGCTTATTAGCTGTGTTACCTTTGGTAGGTCACTTTACCTCCCTAAGTTGTCTCATTTGCAAAATGAGCATACAAAAAGAACCTACCTCCTAGTGCTGTTACCAGGATTAAGAAACTCCATGCCAAGTACCAGCACAGTACCCAGCACTCAATGTTAACTATTAGTCTGAAATATCTCATCTATCTAGAATGTCTCACTCCCCAAAGGAAGCAGATAACCAAAGTTTTACTTTCATACATTTCAGAATGATTAACAATAAGAGTTAAATCAGAAATGACCTTCTGGTTAATCCTGAATCAACAAAAACTTCAACTAACCAAAATATTGCTTCCATGAAAATTTTGGTTTGTGTAATTTTCGATAATTAAAAACAAGTATCCATTTATAAAAAAGAGAATTAGGTTAGTTAGTTTTGTTCTGTTTCCTAGTCAAGTTCAAGAAGAAAAAAAGCAGCATCTTACCAATGGAAACTCACTTAGATATTTACAAGAATGTGATTCTCTACAGTATAAAATCCACATAAATGAGGGGTCAGCCTGGTGGTGTAGTGGTTGGGTTTGCAGTGTGCGGGCTTCAGAGGTTCAGACCTGGGAGGCAGACTGACACGCTGCTTGTCAGCCATGCTGCAGCAGCGTCCCATATAAAGTCGAGGAAGGTGGGCACAGATGTTAGCCCAGGGCCAATCTTCTTCAGCAACAAGAGGAGGATTGGCAACGGATGTTAGCTCAGGGCTAATCTTCCTCACACACACACACACACAAATCCATATAAATGAAATTCCATCTCAACTGCATATATAATTTGTTAAAGATGTATATATAAAAAGACACAAACTCTAGAAGCTTAATAAAATAAGAGTGTGCATCAGATGGTGGAGTGACATTCATTCTCAGACCTCACAATCAAAAGATGAAATCACAAAACTTTTTTTAGTCAGTAATTTTAATAATTTTAAAAACTGCAGTCTAGAATAAAAATAACAAAAATAAAACAGATCAGAAACATATCTCAAGAGATTAACATATTTATGATGTTAAATGGTAATGAAAATTGGTAAGAAGATTCCAGTAAATTTATAGGCAAAGGACAAACAATTCATACAAAGGAGAAAATAAAACTACAAAAATACTGCATTTGTTTTTCTATTTTGGATAGTGATGTCAGACAGCAGGTACCTTTATACCTATTCTTAAAAAACAAACTTTTAAAAACAAAAGCCTATATAAGTATGATAAAACTCGTCAACCAAATTGCAGGAGACAGTGTAAATCAATACAACCTTTCAGAAATAAATCTGATAATATTTTTCAAAAGTGACAAAAACCTTCAAACCCTTTGACCTTGTAATCTCCCTCCTGGGACTTTAGCCAAAAGGAAAGAAGCAAAACAAAGGACAGCTATATGTTAACTGCATTGCTTGCAAAACGGGAAGAAACTTGGATGTCCAATTATTAAAAATAAGTAACTCAACCCACAGTAACACTGTATAACAATTTAAATGTACAAAAACTATAGCAAAAAGAAAACAAATACAAAAGCAAATATTAAACATTATATTTATGCTTTGATCATAGTATAAAATCATGTATATATGGTGAGAAACAAATGAAAAATTTTAAGTTTGATTTTTTAATTTCTTTGACCATTAAGTTGTTTATAAAATAAAAAGCCTTTTGGAATTGACCTCACCCATCACAGTAAGTACACACTTCAAAATTGACTTTTCAGAGACAAAACCACAATTATCAATTTTTTACCAAAAAAACCTATCACATGGGAGAAATCAATTGGCTCTTCTCACATACAGCCTAGCCATACATGTAATCTTAGCCATGCTATTAGTCAGCTGTAACCTCAGTATATTAAAATCTCATTTTACCATCAAACCATAACTGTATGTGGGACCTCCATATGGCGAGCAGAAGCCATTTGTTATGGGGCATCTGGAGATAGAAAGCACTGACGTTAAAAACTATCTGGCAGAGTAGAATGGTGAAGGTTAGGTTTCTCCCATATCCCCAAATGAACTATCATGTTTCTCAGCCACTCAAGGGTTCTAAACCTCTAGGAGTGGCAGCTAAGCATTCAAGGAGGGAGAATGTACAAGCCGGCTGGCTCTCCCTCTGAAAATTGGCAACTTCCTCATTTTCCCTGCAAAGTACCATGGAGTAATGAAAAATACACAAGCATGAGGTCAGGAGATGTGGAATACAAGCGACTAAGTAACCTCAAGCAAGTTACCTGCCCTTTCAGGCTTTAGTTGTTTAATGGGTAAAATTTTAAAAGTTGAACCCAATAATCTGTTAATTCTTTCAAGTTCAATGTTCTATTAATTTAATAGACCCCCTTTACCAGTACATGCCCAAGCCTCTCAAAATCCCCCACTAAGACTGTGAAACGATTATTAAGACTGAGAATTAGGAAACCGGGGACAAAAGTAAAATAGATGGATGGTCAAAAGACCTGGACTGTATCCCAGCTCTGTCCCTTTACCTGCATGACTTTGGACAAATTACTTTGCCTCAAAATAAAGTCCTAAGATCAAAGAAGCAGCAATCTTTACTGGCCATGTCCTTTTCATTCTTGCGTCATAAAATGTATTGGTTTTTCTGTCATAACTGGGGTTTCATTCCTAACCAGCAACAATAATTTTGACTTCATTCTTGGAAATTTAAAAGTACCTTGTACATTCACCTTTTCTAAGTTTTCTGATATTGAAGCAGGTAGTTAACACATTTTGCCCATCTTAAAGCATCCTCAAAAATATATTCAATAAATAGTTTTTGAGTACCTGTGCCACACACACAGTTTGTGGCTTGCGCTGGAGTTGCAAAGGTCCCTTCCCTTAGAAGCCCAAAAGTCTAGTGGAGACAGACATATAAACAAATTAAATACCAATTGACAAACGCTAACTGTAGAATGTACAATGTACTATTGGATCAGTCAAGACACGGGGGATAAAATGTCTGGACAAGATTCAGAGGTGATGTTTGGTTAGGTCTTGAAGGGCAAACTGTGTTACAGATAGAGAAGATATCTCCACAGAGGGAACAGTGTAAAACCACACAGGAAGATGTCATCTTCAGAGAACTCTAAGTAGTCTCTGGATGGACAGGGCAGGTGAAATGGCAGAAATGAAATGAGAAACGTAGACAAGTACCAGAAATTGTGAAGGACTTTGACTTTTACCAAATACAAATTACGGAGAATCTGTGAGGGACCTTTAAACATAGAACCAAAGTCCCCTTCTTCCACCAAACAGTCAAAAGAGCTGAGTCAAGGCAACAAACAAAAACAGCAGGTCTGGATGTGGAAAGGTAGACTAAAATATGTCGTTTTGTTTTTTAATGGAAAGTTCCTGCTCTCAGGATGGCTTCTGGTGGTTTCTTAGTCTGGCATATTAATGCAACACTGCAGCAAAACACGGCGAAACAGTACGAAGTACAGATAAGGGATTCAAGAAAGTGTGTGTTTTTTACCTAAAGATTATTTGAAGTCAATGTTGTTGAGAACACTAAAGAAAACAACCAAGTAAGGAAATACTAAAGAGCTATAATAAATTAAGAGAGGCAAACAGTACTAACGTCTGAGGAGACGAAGACTGACTTCAGGAAAACATTCAGGAATGTTTAAATTCTTATCACATATTGATCACAGATAAAACATGTTTTTGCAGGAGGAGAGTATCTTAAAATTCCTTTTGGTTTAACAGCTGCCACCACTAAACTCCTTAAGCTAGTCTAAAAGATGATGATTTTTAGAAAAACGGCAAAATTAATAGGTTCCATTATATTTTAATGCTAAGGAGAAAAGGAATGCCTTTTCAAATGGCTATTTTGAAAAGCCTAAAGCTCCATTTATCTCACCAATAAGAGAAAACATCCACTTTCGAACGTGGAACCACGAAGAGTCCATACATCAGTAATTTCCAGCTGCAAAGGCCTAGTCCTGGAACAGCAAGCCTAACTGGCTGGACAGCCTACAAAGATGAATTTGCAATTATTGAAATTCAAACTCAAGTTTCGCCGCCAACGACCACCTCAAAGGAGACATTCCTCCTTTTACTTGGACAAAAAAGTAGGTGCATAAAAAAATATATATGTATAAAAATAGCAGACGTGTAAGAAGGAGTGAGAAGCAGCATCTGAACCTACGGCAACGCTGTGGTCCTCCAAAGTTTGATCTCAGGATGTGTTTTAGGGTGTGTCTGTTTTGGCCCGGTAATAAAAAAGAAAAAAAACCCCGTCATTCAGGGCACTCCGGTACTTGACCCTATCAACCTCACCAGCATCCCGGCTCTGAAACCACTGGGTATCTCGGCCTCGCCCTGATTTACCCAGAGACGCTGCAGCCCCGGCAGCCCGAGGCCCCGCGCCTGTCACAGCGGCGGGCGGGGGGCGTCCGGCCTCCGGCTCCACGCCCGCCCGCCTGCCCTCCCGCCTCAGGCGGCTCGCGGAGGGCTCCCGGGGGTCGCCCCGGAGGACGGAGGGCGCCACTGCCCCACCCAGCGCGCCTGGGCCCCAGACTGCGCCCCCAGCCCGGGCTCCGCGGGCGCTCGCCCCTCCCGCAGTCCGGCCCGGCTCCCGCCCCGACCCCGGCTCTCACCGTGCAGAGGTCGCGCTGCCTCCTCGGCCGCGGCCCGGCTGCGGTCGCCCAGCGACCTACGGGCCCAAGGACCGCAGGTGAGGCGAGGACCGCCCGTCACATCCCCGCGGGCCCCGCCGTCCGACCCGCAGCAGCCAGCATCCCGTCCGCGGCCTGAGGGAGCGCTGGACTCCAGGCCACCGCGACCCGCCCTCGCCGGCGCCCGCCCGGACTCCGCCCTCCAGGGCCCGCGCACCGCGCGCGCGCAGCCCCGCCCCGGCACGCCCATGCGCAGGCGCGAGCCGCACGGGCGCAGGCCCCGCCCCCGAGCCTGCCCCCGCCGCCTGACTCCGGCCTCAGTCCACCTCTGGCTCCGCCTCGCCCTCTCTCCAGCCACTCCCAGGCTCCGCCCCCACGTCGGGACCCGCCCCCGTCCGCTGACCTTGCGTCTCTGCCCCCTGACTCAGGTCTTTGCTTCGCCCAACCCGTGACTCCGGCCTGGTAGCTGACCCCACCGCTAGCCGGCCTCCTGGGCCAACATTTGCTGCTCGACGCGGTCGAACCTACCAGCTCCACCTACTGACCCCGAAAAGTTAGGAGTAGTGTGAGCTTTGGGACTGACATGGGCTCCCTTCCCACCTTTCGGTGATGGGAACACCTCCAGCATTTTGTTTGCAAGTCCATCCCTGTTCCCTGCGCCCTCGTGCTCTGGGGCATACCTGAACCACACATCCTGCCTACCACACCAAAACACGGGATCTTGCTGGGGCTGAGAGGAAGGAAGGGGCCCCCCCCCCAAGTGCTGAGATTTGGAGCAACTCCATGGTACCATCAGTCTGGGTTCCTTTTGCCAGGAACCAGGTCCTCCTCTTTGGGGCTTCCATCACCCACAGGCCGTCCCCCTCCTTCGCCAATGGCTGGGCTGCCTGGAGTAGTGCCCTTACCCCGCGGGCCTCCCGCGTCAGACTGGGTGTTGAAGGCCTGGAGCCGCCGTTATCCGGGAGAGACTAGCTGCTCTCTGAAATCCTTGCAGGCCGCGCTTACCAACAGCTCGACTACAGTCAATGGCATTTGAGGAAGATTTCTTGAAAAATATCCACTTCTTCCATGTCTCCAGATCAGTGATACTTAAAAGGGAAAAGGAATGGGAAGTACCAGACTGAGATGAGGGGCATGCCTGATTTGCAGAATCACATTTCCCTTAATAACATACTTTTATACTTGGAAAATAAAATCTCATTTTTAATATCAACCCCTAAAAATAAAGAGTGAAGTTCTTGGGTGATAAGATGCATTTTTTAAATGTTGAGAAAGACTGGATCTAAACACTCTACATCCTATCTTTGGATTAATCAGATCATTAGAAAGACAGATGCCAGACTGAACTCTTGAACACACCCCTCAAGAACATCCTCAAGAGATACTAACGTGTGTTTTGGGGTTTATGCCATCAGCTACACTGAGAAGTGGTACAAGACATGGCAATCCATAGTTTGTCTGTGAGGACTGGGGAAGATGCTACATACTCAACAGTCTCCATAGGAGGATCTGGAAAAGGAACATCTCTCAGTTCCTAAAACCAGGAAGAGCTAGGCTTCTCCCAACTGCTAGGTTGTTATCTTGTGATTCCCTGAACACTTAGGACAATCATATTTTCTCTTTTCTTTGGCAGTTTTTAAGGACTAAGTCACCTTTCCCTTCCTCCTTTATAAAGGGTACTGGGTACTACTGTGTATGAATAGTTCCCAGCTTCATCTAATTTTCCTAATTGCTCTTCTGTCTTTGTCCCAATTTCCTCATTTCCTTGGTTGTTCTATCACATTAATTCTATCAGCCACATCAAATTATACACCAAAAAATGTAATATTAAATATAAATGTTAAATAATATAAAAATATAAATAATATATTTATATATATATCCCTAGAATTCTGACCTCTGAGTGTCTGAAGGCTGCTTACGACTGAGGTTAAGGGTAAGAGGGCAGACCAAGCTGAGCAGTGGTTCACATTTCAGCGTGCCTCAGAATCACCAGGGGAGCTTGGTGAAATACAGATTGCTGGGCACCACCTCGGTTTCTGATTCAGCACGCCTGGGTGGTACCCAAGAATTTGTATTTCTAACAAGTTCCCAGGGGAACAATGCCCCAGGGACCACACCTTGAGAACCACGGCACTAAAGAACCTCATCAACAGTCTATGCTACAATCATCCCAATCACATAGAAGAAGACCATCTCCCAGGAACCCTTGAAGGACTGATGAGAGACAAACGTTTAAGTGTCACATGCTATCATGTGGACAAATACCACAACTGTGGCAACCTTCAACACAGGCCAGGCAGGAAAGAACAGCTGAGAAAGCCAGGACATGACCCCAGCCCCATGAGCTGTGGGAATAGAATAGAAGATGGAGAGTCAGAGGCAGATTTTATAAAATGCTGTGATGGGCATGTATGTGGTTTGAACAACCCTCCTTGTGTTTTTTTGGATGGGCCCAGTGGTATCAGAGCACAGAGACAGGGAGTCAGTTGATCTTGCAGGATCACAGCCTGGACTTGCTTGTTAAGAAAAACGGTATAATAGCCCAGAATGTCTGGGGGATGTGGCATCTGATTTATTGACATCTGTATGGGGATGGATCTAGAGAAGAGTTAGCGAGCATATTATACATTTTACTATGTATTTTTTATTAGATTTTTAAAAATCTACAGGGTAATCATAACAGACAAAACAAGAAAAGACTTTCTCACAATCCTCACACAAACACACTTAATACAGTTACAATAATATTTCAGTGTATTTTCATAATTTTATAGATATCCTTAACATGTTTTATTAGTTTGGAGTTAATGTTCCTGGGGACTTTTTGTATTTATTTATTTATTGCTTAAGTAATACACATTTATTATCTTTGAAAAGATGCTCAACATCACCAAGCATCGGTGAAATGCACATCAAAACCACAATGAGATATCACCTCACACCTGTTAGAATGGCTATTATCAAAAAGATAAGAAATAACAAGAGCTAGCAAGGAAGTGGAGAAAAGAGAACCCTTGTGCACTGTTGGTGGGAATGTAAATTGGTGCAGCCACTATGGAAAACAGTATGGGGGTTCCCCCAAAAACTAAAAATAGAACCACCATATGATCCAGCAATCCTACTTCTGGATATATATATATCTGAAGGAATTGAAATCACTTTCTCCAAGAGATATTTGCACCCCAATGTTAGTTGCAGCATTATCCACAATAGCCAAGACATGGAAACAACCTAAATGTCTGTTCATGGATGAATGGATAAGGAAGATGTGGAATGTATATACAATGGGGTATTAGTCAGCCATAGAAAAAGAAGGATATTCTGCCATTTGTGACAATTTGGATGGACCTTGAGGGTATTATGCTAAGTGAAATAAGTCAGACAAAGAAAGACAAATACTGGGTGATCTCACTTATATGTGGAATCTAAAAACAGCCAAACTCATAGAAACAGAGAGTAGAACAGTGGCTGCAAGGGCCTGAGGGATGGGGCAAATGGGAAGACGCTGGTCAAAGGGTACAAACTTCTAGTTATAAGACCAATAAGTTCTGGGGTTCTACTATACAGCATGATGACTATAGTTAACTACACCATATTGCGTACGTGAAAGTTACTATGAGCGGAGAGCTTTAATGTTCTCACCAGAACAGTAACAACAACAAACTGGTAATTATGTGAAGTAAGGATGTATAAACTAACCTTATTGTGGTTATCATTTTGCAATGTATAAGTGTGTCAAATCACCACATTGTACACATTCAACTTACACAATGTTAAATATCAATTATATCTCAATAAAGCTGGGGAGCATAACAAGCTTATTATCTTAAAATTCTGGAGGTCAGAAGCCTGAAATGGTTCTCACCTCACTAAATCTCCTATTGTTTGGTGTAAGGGATGAATGCAATTTTCTTTTTTCTTATGGCTGTCCAGTTATCTCAGCACCATTTATTAAAAGTACATCCTTTTCAACAAACAGTACTGGAACAAGTGAATATTCACACCGACTAAAAATCAACCTTGACATCTACACAAAAATTCAATGTAACAGTTAAAATGACAAAGCTTGTTGTAGAAGAAAACACAGGAGACGATGTTGCAATCTTGGGATAGGCAAGTATTTCTTAGGCAGAACCCAGAAAATACTACTCATAAAAGAATAAATTGGTAAATTGGACTTCAGCAAAATTAAAAATCTCTATTCATCACAAGACATAATTAAGAAAATGAGTAGGCAAGCCAGAGTGGGAGACAATATTGACAAGAAAATTGTGAATCTGAAAAATAACTGTATTAAGAATATTTAAAGAACTCACTCAAATCAATAATGAAAAGACAACCCCAAATTTTAAATGGGGAACAGTCTTGAATAAACTCCATAAAAGTAGGTATGTGAATGAGCACATGAAAATTGCTTAATATCATTAGTCACCAGGGAAATGCAAATTGAAATGCAATGAGATATTACTTCATACCCACTCTAATGGCTAAAAATTTTAAAAGACTGACAACATCAAATGTTGGGAAAGAATATAGAGCAACTGGAACTCACATACACTGCTGGTGAGAATTTAAAATGATAGAACTATTTTGAAGCTCATTCTGGCAGTTTCTCATAAAGTTAGACATGCCCCTGCCCTATAACCCAGCAATTTCCCTTTTAGTTATTTACTCCAGAGAAATTAAAACATATCCACAAAATGACTTAAACAAAAACATTCATAAAAGCCAAAAAATTGGAAATAACCACATATCTATGAGCAGGTGAATGGATAAATAAATTGTGTTATATTCGTAAATGGAATACTAGGTCAGCATTAAAAAGGAATGAACTACAATACATGCAAAAGAAGCCAGAAACAAAAGAACACATACTGTATGATTTCATTTATATGAAATTCTAGAAGAGGAGAAATTAACCTATTATGATAAAAATCAGAACAGTAGTTGAGCGGTTGCCTTGGAGGCGGGGGGTGGGGTGATGTCAAATGGAAAGTGGCAGGAGAAAATGTTCTGGGGTTCTGGAAATGTTATATATTTTAATTGGCATAGGGGTTTCATTGGTGTATAAATTTGTCAAAACTCATTGGATTATACAAATAAAAGCTGTGCATGTTTATATGATAATTATACCTCAGTAAAAAAAGAGTATTTTTTTAAGTCCATCATTTTCTCCCTGATTTGAGATGCTGCTTTTGTCATATATTACCTTTCCAAATGCAACTGAATCTATTTCTGGATTCTTAAATTCTGTCTCATTGATCTTTCTATATATTAATGGACCATTACCAAAATGTTTTAAATATAGAAGCTGTAGAATATATTCTAGTGTCTGGTAAGGTTAGTTCCGAGCCTCTCCATTGCTCTCCTTTTTCAGCCTATTTTTGCTCCTCTGTTCTTCCAAATAAATTTTATAATCAATTTATCTGGTTCCAGAAAAAAAAACATAGTATTTTTATTGGAATTGCTTTGAATTTATAAATTATTTTAGGGAGAACTGTCGTCTCTATGAAGTTGAATCTTCCTATCCAGCAACTTGATATGTCTTTCCATTATTTCCAAATTCAATTTTGTAATTTCAGAATTATTTTACAGTTTTCCTTCTTTGGATATTATCTGTTATATTTATGCCTTCGTATTTTGTGTACTGTAATAAATGGGAACTTCTTTCCATTATGTCTTCTGTTTCTTGTTTGCATGTATGAAGGCCTTTGGGTTTATATGTTAATTTGATTAAAATTTTTTTTGTACTTTACTAAATTATCTTGTTTGTACTAGTTTTCCCATTAATTCTTTGGGGTTTTCCAGACATACAATTTGTCCCCTATAGAAAACCCCGGCTGATGCCTCCTGCTCTATGTTATATAGTAAAAGACATAATGACATCATTGTTTTATTCATTACTTTAGCAGGAAAGCTAATAAAATGCTGACTTTTGAGCCAGAGTATACATATTTTTATCATATTAAGGACATATGTATCAATTTCCAGTTTAGTGAATGTTTTGACTTTAAAAAAGAAAGCAAAAATAGATGTTGAATTCTGTCAAATGCCTATTCTACATCTGTGGAGATGATTACATATTAATGGGCTTCCTAATATTGTATTCTTTTGTATTCTTGAAATAAACCCCATATGATCACAATGTGTGCTTTTAGATTCTATTTTAAGTCTTTTACACTGAAAGTCTTAAGTAAGAATGGTCTGTGGTTTCCTTTTATTGGAATAAAAATCTTTGGGATTTATTCCAAACAAATTTGAAATTTGTTGGAATAAAAACCTGGCAATCTTTATCAGGTTGGGGGATTAATAACATATGTGCTGCCTAAAGTGAAATGCTCTGCAACTGTTTAAGTAACAATGGAATTATCCGATCTTTAACTATTATGTGGAATTCCTTTGTGAAATCATTTGGCTTAGTGATTCTTTGTGTATTTGTTTTTGTGGAATAACTCATTAGCCTTTCCATTTCTTCTACAGTAATTAGCTTGATTAGACTTTCTGTCTCTCTATTAGCATCAATTCTGGTAAATTGTGTTTGCCTAAAAATATACTTATTTCTTCTAAGTTTTCACATTTATTTGCATAGAATTGTACAAGATACTTTCTTCTTAAAACTTTTCTCTTTTTATTTTTTGTGAGGAAGACCAGCCCTGAGCTAACATCTGTTGCCAATCCTCCTCTTTTTGCTAAGGAAGACTGGCCCTGGGCTAACATCGTGCCCATCTTCCTCTACTTTATATGGGACGCCGCCACGGCGTGGCTGACAAGCAGTGCGTCGGCAGGCACCCGGGATCCTGCCACAGCACAACCTAAACCGCTGCGCCACCTGGTCGGCCCCCAAAATTTTCTCTTTTTTTTTATGCTATTTCCCCCTTATCATTTCTAGTTTTGAGTATTTGTGCTTTCTCCCTTTTTAAAGCTTAAGTAAGCTTTAAAACTAACTTTGTGTATTAGTTTTGTACATTTTGTTGTGTTTTTCAAATAACCAGCTTTTGGAAATATTCTACTCTTTTCTATTTTCCAAACAATTATTTATAATTTTATCTTTATTAATTCCTTTCTTCTTCTTTCTTTTGGTTTACTTTGTTATCTTTTTTTCTAGCTTTCCATTTTGGATGTTAAATTCATTTCTGTTTATGTTTTCATTTTTATTGCACCATGTATTTAAAGCTATAAGTTTTCCTGTGATAACTGCTTTGGCAGTATTACAGAGATTTTACATCATGTTTTCATTATTATTATGTTCAAGAAATTCTGTAATTTTATTTTCCCTTTAACCCAAGAGTTGTTTAGTAGAGTGATTTTAAATTACCAGGAAAAAGCAAATTTTAGATTTTAGGAACTTCTGTTATTAATTTCTAGTTGTATTGCATTATGATCAGGGAATGTTATTTGTATACTTCTATTCTTTGGAATTTCTTGAGATTTTCTTGGTGGCCTAATGTTTGGTCAATTTTCGTGAATGTTCCACATACACTTGAAAAAAGGTATATTCTCTTTTATATAGCTACAGAATTCAATATAGTTTTATAGGACCTATTAGTTCTCCATTCTCACTTAACAATGAACAGAAAACCAAAATTGCAAGACACTAGAGGACAACCTGTAATATGGAAGACAGAGACCCAAACGGAGAGACCTCTCTGGCAGATGATTCACTTTGGGACAAGGGTTTAAGAGGTTCTCACAGAGGCTGGGCAGGCAGAGAGGTTCTTCCCCTCTCTCAGGGCCCAGAGAGGGGAAGTGCTCACTCCTGCAGTTTCCTTTCCCCACTATGCAGCTTGCCCTGGCTAGCTGCCTCTGGGTGCAGGACTGCCTTTCTCTGGTCTGGTATCCCTCTTGGACACTCCCACAGAATCTCCTACAGTCTTCTGCCCCATTCAGACTAGACCTGACGCTCTCCAGTCCACATAGCACAGACGAGACCATCCGAGGATGGGCCAGGCACTGGACCCCAGGACCCAAAGGCCTTCTTCCTGTCCCCTACGCCCAGCCATTTCTTAGGGTGCCATCTAGTACCATCTAATACCTCTCCTACAAACCCTCATTTTGCTTCTTTTCTTGTCATAGTGTGGTTTAATGTCCTTTCAGGTAGTTTCTCAAAAAGGAGCTCTAATAGTTAGCAATACAAAAGTATCCACTCAGTTAAGGAGGGCCCACCAATCCTTAGAAACACAGTGGCCACTCCACTTCTGCAGGAGTGAGAGGAAATGCCATAATTATTTCTGGATAAGTCACCATTCCTGAGGATAGACAGAGGCTACTTGCTAAAGCAGCAAAGATGCCAAGGCAGGTTTAATTTTTATACCCTGGAATAAAACACAGAATTCCACATAGCTCTTAAAACAAATGCAGTAGATATGTGTGTACTGACACGGAAAACTACCAGGGAGTATGTTGAAGTGAAAACCCAAGTTTCCCTGGGCTAGTGGAGCACGTGTCTCCAGAGCCTAACCTGAATCCTGGCTCTGAATCCTGGTGCTGCCACTTGCCACTTAGGCTTTGGTCAAGTTTCTTTCTCTGTATTCATATCTTTAAATGGGGATTAAATGTGGTTGTCATAAGAATAAGGTTATTTAATATACTTATGCCCTTAGAACAATGCCTGGCACATAGGAAGTGCTAAGTAACTGGATATGATTACAACATGCTCCAGTTTATGTAAAAAATTAAAGATGTAATGAGGATGTAAATTTATTTACACTATTATTCAGATATGGAGGTGTATTAGTTTGCTATGGCTGTCATAACAAAGTACCACAGACTGGGTGGCTTAAACAGCAGAAATGTATTTTCTCACAGTTCTGGAGGCTGGAAGTCCAAGATCAAGATGTTGGCAGAGTCGGTTTTTTCTGAGTCCTCTCTTTTTTGCCTGTAGACGGCCATCTCCCTGTCTTCACATGGTCTTCCCTCTGTCTATGTCTGCCCTCTGTCTATGTCTATGTCCTAATCTCCTTTTATAAGGATAGCAGTCATAACGGATTAGGGCCCACCCTAATAATCTCATTTTCATTTATGTATCACTTGAAAGACACTGTCTCCAAATACAGTCACATTCTGAGGTACTGGGGGTTAGGACTTCAACATATGAATTTTAGGGTGCCACAGTTCAGCCTACAACAGCAGAGAAATTTAAATTCCTTTATTTGACTATAGCTAATCTGGCTTTTGTCCTGAGTCCTAACCTGCTATTTAAAAAAAAAATCACTAAAATATCAATCTGTTTAAAACTTGGATATAGCTGACCTTTTAAACAATACATTTTAAGAAGTATTTGATCATTTCTGAGTAAAAAGGCCCAATATCTCAATGGCTGCCTCCATTCCCTGCTTCTCTCTCTGAGAAGGTGTCTGAATATACGGGGGAGAGCTATGACTTTCAAGACTTTTTGGTGGTGGGGAAAATTTGGGGTCCTCAAGCATGATGTCTCCTGCCTCCTCTGGGCACTGGAGCAATGTCCTTCCTTGTCTACCCTTCCAGACAGAAGACTCCAGGGGAGGTAACAGAAGATATAGTTCTTTGGCTTATTCAGGGCTCACAAGCTCTCCCTGGATGACTTGGCCTTACCTCAGCTCCTGCAAACACAATAGACCCTCTGAATTCTGTCTGTGATCCCAGGCAGTTGGCTCAACAATGGGCCAGGGAAGAAAGGGATGAAGGATGATTCCAAGGCTTGGGTTACTGAGGACATTGTAGAGAGGATTTCCAATAGAAGGGGCAGGGATTCCAAATTAGCATGCAGGGTACATAGCAAATACGAGTTACATTATGAGCTGGCATCCACCTCAGTCTGGCGTATTGGATGGAGCCCAGTAGCAGCTTCTCTAAGCAATATGGACACTCTAAGTCAGCTGGCAGCAGCTGAGCACTTTCAAGTGACCCATCTGGTTTAGAGCTGGGCACAGTGCAGGGGGCCAGGCACCAGCAACCCAGAGAGGCTTCCCTCAGAAATGATGCAAATTGCCCCAGACCTCTCAGCTGGATAAATGTGCCCATGCACCACCAGCCAACGGTGGTGCCGGGGATAGGAACCCATCTGCTTAGTGACCGTGGGCTGCCTTTCTTACTTCTTCCCAGCTGGCTCCTATGCCAATTCTGCTTCCAATTTCCCTGGTACTTGGGACCACTTATGGAGAGGATCCCCATCCCAGGCCACTGACCAGTAGCCAGTTCTTCTAAGAGACATAAGATGTGTGCCCTTGAGGAGTGAGTGACCTGCTCATGATGGAGAGGCAGGAAGTCTGTTTCTGACACGATGGGTCAGGCGAGTGTTGGGCTGAGGTTCTATAAGCACATAGGTGTCTAGGGTGTCACCCGGGCGACTTGGGCATATTGGAATCCAACATCCCTCAGGAACAATTCCAAAGGGCTCTGCACACCCTTGCCCTGCTCCACAAGCACACTCCACACCCCCTCTTGGGCTCACCCACTGACTAGTGCTGAGGTTTCAAGCTGAAGGATTTACTATGTAAGTTGGAAAGGTAGGGGCTGAGAATGGCTGATAGGTTTTAAATCAACATCTCTACATTAACCATTGCCATTACTAGCAGCAGAGATTTAAAAATAGACATTAGAATATATTATTTCTTGAAAATTCTGAGTGGATGGTAGTTTATTACTTAGGATAAGGCAGAGATTTAAAAAAAAAAAACCAGCAAAATTCAACCTGACAGAGGTTACAAATCGACCAAAATTTATTTCTCCCTCCAGGAAAAGTCAGAGCGTATGTAGCCCAAGGTTGGTATGGGGGGGTTGGCTCCATCAAGTTCTCTTGAAGTCCCTCTACCATCCCTAATGTGTGGCCCCCATCTTCAAGGTCTAAGTCAGCAACTTGTTTGTTCTAGGCAGCAGGATGGAGAAAGGAATGAAGAAAGGGCAAAAGGTATGCTCCAGCAGCCTTTTAAGGAGGGTTCCCGAAAGTGGCCACAGGACACTTCCTCTTATATTTCCTCAGCCACATTTAGTCCTTGGCCACACCCAGTTATAGGGAGGCTGGCAAATGTATTCTTTCTCCTCTACAGTTCTGTGCCCAGAAACAAAATCTACAACTACTGAAGAAAGAGAAAATGTGTACTAGGGACAGTTTCTGCCCCAGATGACTTCAGGACAGTGTCTGGTTCCTTCTCCCTTCAGTGTCCTCCTTTGCATTATCCTGAGCACCAGGGTACTAAGCCAGAGAAGCCAGGAGGCACTGTTTTAAACACTCCTGATCCATGGAAATCTCTGGGAGAAGGAAGAGGAACTGAAAGCAAGCAGGAAAACAGCAAAGTTTTCTATCCTTCCCATCAAGTTACTCTCCAATGGAAATAGTATACAAGAAGCAGCCAACGGGCAGGTTTTAGAGCGTGTGAAGAAAGATTGCAGAAGAAAAAACATACGCTAGACTGAGAACAGGGACCATGCCTTCCTGAACGATTATATTCTTGGTGCCTAGAATATGAGCTGTGATGTAGTGAGCATTCAAAAATATTTGTTGAACTGGGGAGGAAAAGGCTAACTTTTTAAGAAGTGACAATGCAATAATCCGCATGATCAAGGGGTAAGCACGTTGAGACATCCTGCAGCCCTGGGCCCTGAGAAGGATACTGACTGTTCCCCGTGGAAAGTGACCCCTTGTTTTTCTTACTGGATAAACACTCAGATAAAACAGGAAGGGTTGCTGATTTGATATTGCTGAGCCTTGCCCTCTCTGTATAAATGCCATTTGTCTGCTATGGCTGGGGAGGTTTCGTGACTCTGGGCTCCTTGCCAGGCGTCAGCATGTCACTGTTGAAGGTCCACAGACTCCCTTCCAGAAAGAGCCATTTCCCTTTTCAGCCCAGCTGTTTTGTGGGAGAAATAAGTGCTGTGGCTAGAATTGCTTCATTCTTCTCCACCACTGGTGGGAGCCCTGCAGGGACGGTGCCAGTCCCCGAGGGTAGGGTGGACAGCAGGGGTACCTCTTACTGGAAGCTGCAGTGTGGGGAGCAGAGGGCAGTTTTGAGGGGTTCTCAGCATGACATAAGACATTTATGTAGAAGTCCAAGCCAAAGAAATGTAATGGCATTAAAAAGAATGAGCAGCTCTCTATGCGCTGAAATGGAGCTCTCTCCAAATCATGATGTCAAGGGGGAAAGACCAGGTTCTGAGTAGTATGTATGGGATGCCACAATTTGTAGAGGGAAAAGGAAATATATGTATATACAAATATTTGTAAATTCGAAGGCCATCTCTTGGAAGATACTCAAGAAACTGCTAACAGTGGTTGCTTTTGCAAAGGGGGATTCCTTTACTAAGAGATGTGGAATGAAAAGAGACTTTATATCCACTGTCTACTCTTGTGTAGCTTTTCAATGCTGTATCATGTGCGTAAAATATCTATTCAAGATAGAAAATAAGTAAAAATCAGAAAATAATAATAATAAAACACAACCGAAAAGGAAAGTAGCAGAATCATTCGTTTGAAGCAAGAAGGCTTAAGGGAGGAAATGGCAGACAGGACTAGGAGCGAAGGGTGTGGGGTGCAGAAAAGCCAGGAGCCAGGACCACAGTGCCATCTGAGCAAGAGAGAAGGGGAGCAGCAGATGAGTGAACATCAGAGACGGGGAGCTGTTCTCTGGGGCTGGGCATTCATGGCATAGGGGGTAGGAGCAGACTCAAGTATATATTATCCCACAGTAAAACCCCACTGTAATTCACTTAGAAGGGTCCAAAAAATTTAGTTTTTTAAAATGTTCAGGGTTATGTTATGGTGAGTTTAATGAGATGAAAAGATGAGGAACTAGTCTTTAGAGCCGAGACTTCCCAAAATCCACCCAGGTCCTGGCTGCATTTGGTGCTACCTGCTAGCAGATGGCTGCCCCAACCTAAATACTTATGAGGGTGATTCTGGGTTCTGTGGCTGATTCAGAAGTCCAGGACAGGAGGGACAATCCCAGGATCCCTTAGCTGGTTGGTATCCAGTTGACCTGGGGTGAGTGAGCCAGGAGAATCCCGGGAAGTTGGAGCCCATATTCTCCTCATTTCACTGCCCAATCTCACATCTTCTAGCATCCTGCTACCCCTGAGAAAGATAAGAATTTTAACTTGCCCCATTTGAAAAGGAGGAGGAAGTCTGAGAGGGGAGAAACGAAGCACCAATCTCAATAGATCTAAATTTGCATTATGTCCAAATTCACATTATTTATGGTGCAAACTATGGCAAGATTTTAATGTCTATAGAAATTAAAGACAATGAGAATGCTACATGTTGAATTAATGGGATACAGCCAAACAGTATGAAAAGATAAACTTCTAGCCTCAAATATTTCATTGTGTAAGAAGAAGGATGCAAGGGATGGTGGTGACCTGAAGGGATGATGCAATGGAGGGGTAGCAGAGAAAGTGTCCACAATAAAAACAGCACATATAACATGACCCCATTTATGTATAATTGCATATTTATATGTGAGTGTGAAATATATTTTTAAAGTTCAAGATGATGAAAATAAACTAAGCTTTCCACTCAAGATGTTAGAAAAAAATCTAAAAATGAGGAACATCATAAAGGTTACAAAATCATTGAATCTGAAAATAGAAAAAGAGTAGAATTTAACAAATAAAACCAAATAGAGAAGCACAAATAAGTAGACAAATGTCTGGTGAATGTAATAAAGAAAAAAGATAACACAATTACTACATGTATTGGGGACAGTATTTCAAAAACATTAAACTATGTATTTTTTAATATTCTCCAAATCATGTTCCCCAGAAGCCACCCTGCCATTATGGTCCCGGGAAGGTGGCCAAATGTCCACCACAGGAAGAAAGCGGCATTAACAATGGAGAAGCAATTTCCAGACAAGAGGGGAAATAAAAGAAAGCCTTTCTGGTTCTGGGAGGAAAAGAAAGGAGAGAGAGACATAGACTGCCAGATGCCAGTGTCCTTGTGTTCACCCCTCTCCACATTTGGGTTCTAATGTTAAAATGGGGGAAGATGATAGAGAAAAATTACACCTTCAGATCAAAAGCCTAAAGCTAAAGGAGCTTGCGTTTCTCTTCCCATTTGGTACTTTGGAAGGATGCCTCTCACAGGGAGCTGCCACATCATTTCAGGGAAGAGGAGGCGGCATGGAATGCTCATCAGAGGGAGAGCTAGAGGAATCACTCCTCCACCCTTGTTTCTCTTGTGCGATGCAAGGAATCCAGAAGTTCGCCTGAGCTCCCAGTAACATGTGGGGTAGGCAGCTGAGCTGAGAAGAGTGAGCCAGCCATAGGACCACCTTGGTGAGAGCAAAGTAACACCAAAGCAGAGGCTGTGGTGGAGATGCAGGCAAGGGCCCCGCAAAGTATAGCCCTTGGACCTGCCTCACCTCGGAACCTGTTAGAGATGGAAACTCAGCCCCACCTCAGACCTACAAATCAGAGTCTCTGGGTGTGTTGCCCAGGAATCTCTTTGTTTGTTTCTAGTTTTATTGAGAAATAATTGACATTCATATGTCACTGCATAAGTTTAAGATATAGAGCATGATGGTTTGATTTATATATATTGTGAAATGATTATTGCAATAAGTTCGGCTAATGTCCATGATCTCACATAGATACAATATAAAGAAAAGAAAGAAGGAAAAACATTTTCTTCTTGTGATGCGAAATCTTAGATTTACTCTCTTAACTTTCCTATATATCATATAGCAGTGTTAACTATAGTCATTATGCTATACATCCCTAGTACTTATTTATCTTATAACCAGAAATTTGTACCTTTTGACCACCTTCCTCCAATTCCCCTCCCCCTCCCCTCCTCCACCTCTGGTAACCACATATCCGATCCCTTTTTCTATGAGGTTTTTTTTTTCTATTCCACATGTGCGTGAGACAAGCTTTCCAGGTGATTCCTCTGCAAGCTGAAGTTTGAAAAGCACTGGTGAAGACAGCCTGGCAGGAGCCTGATGGAGAAAGTGTCTAGACTCAGAGGGTTTGCAGGAGTTGTGGTGGGAAGCTCAGTTGAAAGAGAGGGGCTCCCAGAGTTCAGATGTGTGCTAGACTCCATGGCCAGACATGACACAGCTGGGAGGCCTGCCAGGGGACCTGCCCCTCCACGTCCCCAACACACACTGCGCTCTGGTCAACCCAGATAACAATTTCAGAAGTAGGACACTGAATATTGATGGATGATTTATCTCTAATAAGGGACATAAACCAGAAGAGAAAGCTAAGCTTTTAAATGGCAAGTCTAAGTTTTTCTCATTACTCCACATGATAGAGACTATCTTGTGATAATTACAGAGAAATCTAAAAACTGCACTCTTTCCTACCAGAGTAGACCACGCAAACTTTTTACCCCACCAGCCACACATGATTTGAAATAACAAAATGCTGTTTGTAATTCACAATGGATGCTAACAAAGAATGATACAAACATGCAAAGAAATACTAGGCAGTCACTAAAAATTATGTTGTTGACTTTTTCCTGACAAGTATTCATGACTTATTGTTAACTGGTAAAAAAGAAGATTATAAGACAGTATCACAAGATTCATTTCATAAAGAGGTGTGTGTGTGTGTGTGTGTGTGTGTATGCACGTGTGGGAAAAAGACTTACAATATATACACAAATACAGTGTGGTTATCTTTAGTGGGTAATATTACAAGTAGTTTTTGTTTTCCTTTTTTGGTCATCTGTCATCTATTTTCTCTATAATGAATATAAATTATTTGTGTAATTAAGTTTCACAAGAAAATTGTGCAAGGATGTTTATCAAAGTGAGCTTTAGGAAAAAAGAAACCCTAAATTTTAAAATGAGGATGGCTAAATTAAAAAAAAAGTAATAGCTGCAACTTACGGAACGCTTACTATATGATAGACCCTGTCCCAGGCACTTTGCACATGTGCGTTTATTTCATCTCACAACCACCCTGTGAAGAAGGTCACTTTACAGAGGCAGAAACTGAAGCCGAGTGTCCCCAAAGGCACAGACCTGGACAGTGGCAGGGTCAGGGTTCCAGCCCAGAGATGGGACTGGTACGCCTGCACTCTGAACCAGCACAGGCTGGTGTTTTCAGATTTGCCACGAACATGGTGTATCCACACAGTGATACCAGATCTCATTTAGACCAAATTTCCAAAGGATACGTATTGCACGAAAAAAACATGCTCATAAGACAATGTTGAGTGAAAAAAGCAAACTACAGAGCTATGTGAAACATGCGTGTCTTCCTTGCCTTCTCCATTGAAGGCCAGCTTCCTCTCACAGCCTGCTGGATGGCAGGTTGCTGCCACGTCACCAGGCCCTGGCAGCTGCTTGTCCTCCCCAGACGGCACAGAGATGTGGGGTCATGCAGGAGGCCCCTCTCCTTCACCAGCGCCCTGCAGCCATACAAGCAGGCACACTCCCATTTTCCAAAGAATTTTATAGATTCACAATTTTTTAATAAAAGTTATACACAAATATGGCTAAGACTACTCAGACGATGATGAGAATGATGTGAAAGCAATATCTTGCACCACCTCTGACCACACCTGAGCTCTCCCTAGACGACCAATTTTTATCATAATTTATTAATTTTAGACCTCTCTTTATTTCCTATGGATCATGATTTAGCTCTCTTACATCACCTTCCTCTCCTTTCATTCTTCCAAGATAGCTCTATTATTATATTTGGTTAAATCAATAAATGGAGGCTACCTTGTTATGTCTACGTTGACAATGTTCTTTGGAGAGCTAGAGCATGTGTTATGACTGCATTTCCCGTCTTGTATAGCTCTGTCTTTCTTTCCTGGAGTCCTAACATTCTTTGTTTTCTTCCATTGAACGATAACCACAAAACCAAGGCCCCCATGATATCAGATATGGAGTTATCCCCTTTTTTCCAAGAGACAGAGTCCCCCCGCAGTGGCATCTGTCTGCCTACTCTGATCTGGGCCTGCTGCCCTGATGTCGTTCAGGGGCTTCGATGAGGGCAGTGGAGGAAGAAGATTTGCCATGTAAAAGGTGGTAATTAGCACTTCCTCCAGAATCCAAAGGACAGCACCGAGGAGAGGGCCACTCAGGGCAGGACCAAGGTGCTCATCCGGCTCTGGGCCGCCTGCTCACAACTGCCCACTGTGGTGGTTTGCCTTTCTCTTTAAAACGCCACCCACCTTTTGGGCAACACAGTCCCGTGTGAGGAACAGGATCTCACTCCCCACACCCATCCCTGTACATGGCCCCAGTACCTTTCCCCAAGTCTGAGTCTTACATCCCAAGCAGCCCCTGGGCTTCGGAAGGATGATGGGGAACCCCACCCCATAACCTAGTCCCCTGTGCATCCTGGGCCTGGAGGGGTCTGGTGCTCAGACCGCCAGTGATCCAGGTGCACACTGACATCAGGTCAGCTTCCTTTGCCATATCCCCACAGGTGTGACCCCTCAGGCTGTTTTTCTTCCTCAAATTATAAACCTGTTAAATCCAGCACCAACACCCACATGTCCCCAGGACAAACACTGAGGCCCATTGTCAGGGACAGTGCCTAAACCCTCAATGAGGGAGGCGTGATTCCCTGAACAGCCTCATAATTATGAGCGCACCTCCCTTCTCCCTGGGAGTCAGTACGCTGCATTGTTGTGCTGTGTCGTGTTTGGTTTATTTCCTGCCTCTCCCTGGGGCCGGCCTGAAAAATAAAGGAGCCCCATTCTGCTTCAGAGGCAGCTCCCTTGGTTACCCTGAGGGGAGCTGTGAAATGACCCTCCTATCAATGCCTTCATCTCATTCTCAGCCAAGAGCCTTTGGTCCCCCAAGTCCTTCTGAAAGAAAGGGAGATAATGGCCTTCTTCTCATTACAAGGATGTGTGGTATGTTTCCAATTTTATGTGTATTTTTTCATTTTATATGTATTTTACTCATTTTTCTTTTTTATACTTTTCTACATTTTCCTGTTTTTAAAACTATGTCTACTATGAGATGCTATTTAACAAATGCTAAAAAAATTTAAAAATATATATAACGTAGCCGGGATCAGAGAGCCCATCTTGAGTTTGAACTGGAACCAGGCCTATTTGGACATATCTGACCACTGGTGTGATGGAAGCAGAGGTCCCTCTCAAGAATGGGACTCCAGGGTGGCGGAGACTCTGTGGTCACTGCTGAATCCCCAGCACCTAGAGCAGTGCCTGGTGCATTACAGGCACACACAGTCTGTTTTTAAAACACACTGTTGAGTGAATGAGAGGGGAAGAATTCCCGCAGGTGGAGCCTGATCCAATCAGGAACTTGGTCATAGGGTGGAGGCCAGACCTGGCGTCTCTCTGCCCAGCCTTTAATGTCGAATTCCCGGGAGAACAGGATGTTGTAAGTAACACGGAGGGAGCTGTCCTTCTAAAGACAAACACCCTGCTTTACAACCGCACCAAGAAAACGCGTCACGCAAGGCAGGGAAAACTAGTTGCACTCCCCTGCCTCTTTGAAGACCATGCGAAACCTTTGGCAAGAGGGACTTTCCTGTGAAACCGGGAAAAAGCCCATCCCAGGGGAGCTGAGGTGCTTGGTGAAGCAGCAGCAGCAGCAGCCAGCAGTGTGGAGCTGGTTCTGAGCAGCTCAGCTCTCAATAGTGGATCACTGCTGTTAAGACGCTGCAGAGCAGCAGGACGCTCTCTCACAGTTCCTCTCTGGGGGGAGGATGGTGGCACTTTCTATCTGTGTGTTTTCCCCACCTAGCCAAGTCAAAAAGCTCATTCTTGGGAGTCAAGAGACATAAACACAATAGAAAGTGGGACTTCCCACCTCAGTCATCCCTGATTATTAGGTCTGTGGCCTAATCCTTGCTTGTTCTTACCTCCAAATAACATCACAACGCCTGTCGGTGTTCTCAGCATCTTCACCAAACCTCAGCTTGTCCAGGACTGAGACCCTACTTTCAGGTTCCCATGACAATTTTTTCCCCTTCTTGGCAATGCACCTGCATGAAATGCCCCAAAACATCACTGCTTAACAGTTAGAGTCTGAGGGAGGCAGATGTTCCCAGACCAGGGGGTCTCTGGATATAAGATGTCCATTTGAGGAAAAGGAAAAGGAACAATTTTCTACCTCATTTTTATCTCTAGGTTATAAGGAGAGGCATTGTAGAGGGCACAGGTCCTGTACATTGTCTTCTCTAAAAATGGGATCAGGAGGCAGGTGAGCGCCCCTCAGAGGCCAAAGTGGACTGAACATGCCCAGCTGTTCAGTGATGGGCTGTTTCTTTGGACCCTGAGATGGTTAATTCTATGTCTCTGTGGCCAAGCTATGGTACCAGTTTCTGGTCAAATTTTTGTCTAGATGTTGCTGTGAAGGTATTTTGTAGATGTGATTAACATTTACAATCAGTTGATTTTAAATAATGCAGGTTACCCTCCATAATGTGGGTAGGCCTCTTCCCATTCACTGAAGGCCTTCAGAGCGAAAAGCTGAAGTTTCCCAGAGAAGACATTCTGCCTCAAGACTGTGATATAGAAATTCAGCCTGGGTTTCCAGCCGGCTGCCTGCCCATGGCTTTCAGACTGGCCAGCCTCCACAATTACGTGAGTCGATTCCTTAAAATACATCTCTTTCTTCCTTCCTTCCCTCCTTCCTTCCCTTCTTTCCCCTCCTTTCTCTTTGTCTGTCTGTCTCTCTCTCCACACACATATTCCTGTAGGTTCTGTTTCTCTGGAGAATTCTGACGGATACTGACCAAGACTCCCTCCTTGACCTTCTTGACTAGGTCTCACCCTTGGCCTCCTGAGCCCAGTTTTACCAAAGAATCCTGCTAAGCCAGTTTATTAAGAATCTTACTACCCAGCCCCCACCCCTGGATATCCAATCAAGTTCCTCTTCCTTCCAACCCTTGATACCTAATCAAGTCCCTCTTAGTAGATTTCTGTCCTCTCCTTCACCCTGCCCTGGCTATAAATCCCCACTTGCCCCTGTTTGTGTTCTGAGTTGTGTTTAGTCTCTCTCTCCCCTGTCGCAACAACCTCTCTCCTGTTGGAATAGTTTTGAGTAAATTCTGTCTTGACATTTTTAACACATTTTCATGGAGTAATTTCTCTTTAACAATACAGACTCTAAACCTGAGACCAGTTATTATAAGGATTTTATAATACTCCAGAGTCAAACTCAGTTTCTCATGTGGCTGCTATTTCCCGTGTTCCTACAACAATCAGAAATACTGAAATCGGGAACAGCACACGGGCTTGCCTGGGGTGTAGCAAGCAGGTGGAGGGGAGAGACTGCCTTTTATTCTGTTCACTAAGGGGTGTGGTACAGAATGGAAGGTGGTAGCTCTAATGGATGGGGAAGCTTCTGAATCCCTTTGGCCTGAGTGAGTAAACCAGAGAGCTGGCTGCAATCTGGTGGGAAGCAGGGCCCAGGAACTGAAGAGCAGGACTGCTTAATTACAAGCAGCTTCTTTTGTGTAATAGGATGTTCTTTGTGAGTTTATTTTCAAGACCCACAGGGACCTCAGCAATATCAAATTGTGGGGAAGATTGGGAAGCCAGATTAGGTCATCACAGGATTGGAGAACCTCTCTAGAAAGCAGCTGGTGATCCACAGGGGTGTGGCAAGTGCTCATCTGGTGAGGGAGTCACAGTGACAGCTGGCACATTAAACAGATAGTGCCATCATTCTTCTGACAGTTGGCACTTGCATAGGACTGAGCTCAGCTGTCATCGTAGGGCATGGGAGCCTCTTCCCTCACCTCTGGGCAAGAGACCACAAGATGCAGGTGGGAATCCAGCCCCAGCCAAGTGTCCAGCAGAGAAAATGAGTCAGGGACCAGGATG
The DNA here is from genome assembly GCA_031878705.1 of Tapirus indicus. Classification (NCBI taxonomy): domain Eukaryota; kingdom Metazoa; phylum Chordata; class Mammalia; order Perissodactyla; family Tapiridae; genus Tapirus; species Tapirus indicus. The sequence continues at coordinate 84,308,991 of CM062921.1, forward strand.
GATGGACAAGGACAAGAAAAGGGGTGGCCTGGGATTTGGTGGGCACCTGACAAGAGGCTCGATTGTGGTTGAAGCCATGATGTCCTCCTGTCCTGGCTAGGGATGGTTCAGGACTGAGTGGGGCTGTTTCAGAGGAATGTCACTGACCATCCAACGGGGAGGGCCTGGGGCAGTGAGGCCAAGTCCACCCTGTCTTTCCAGCTCTGCTTCAGGGAATATGGAGACGCTGAGGAGTCTCTTCCTTTTATTGTTGAAAATCTGTAACTTTTCCTTCAGTGACCTGCATCATTGCACAGTAATGATAACAATAATAATAAAATATAGCCAAAGTTTATTAAATATCTTCCATCGGCCAAGCACATAAATACATAATTGCATATGAAGAACCCTATTATCCCCATTATAGATGGGAAAACTGAGGCTTAGGGAATTAAGTAAATGCCCCCAAATTACACAGCTAATGGAAACTTAGTCTGAGTTGACACTTAACCATCATGTTTTTATATTATCTCACCATAAAAGGTTCAACACAAAGTGTAGTTATTGCTGAACTGACCACACCCCAGACATGGCTTTAAGATGTACTCCTGGTCTTAGTGTGTGAGGCCCATTCTGTTCACTGGGGACCTAGCCACACACCACGAAATCCCTGGGTTGCTGTCAAGCATTGGTGCTCTTTGATTTAAGTTACTGTCCTAGGGCATTGCCAACCCAAGTCTTCAGGGATGGCCTCACTTTCTCCCACTGAGTAGGAATGTAGCTATTTGCAGGCTCTTTCCAACACCAAGAGGAGCTCCCCTGAAGGCTGAAGAAGGGGGTCCGGAGGGAGGAGGGTCCCTTGGCTTCAAGCAGAGCACTACAATAATAAATAATCAAGAATATTTATTACCCAACCCACATGCTCTTGGGTTCTTTGCTAGATCAAGGGTCTGCAGTGATGTTAACTTTTTGGAAATAGCAGCATCCAGAGTGTAAGGAGCTGGGGCTTTGGACTGAGGGAGACCTGGAATTAAATTCTTTCCCCACTGCTGATTAGCTGGGTGACCTTCAGTGAGTTACTTATTCTCTGTGCCCCAAGTTCTTCATCAGTCAGGAAACACTACATAGAGTTGTGAGGACCAAATAAAATAATGTTAATAAAGTACCTAGCCCAGTGACAAACATAGAGTATAAGTTCTACCAACGTCCACTCTTTTCTTCCTCCTTGTTGACAAGGTATCTGGGTGCAAAGGCAGCTCACCTCAGGCCAGAACACCTTGGCTGGTTCAGGTTTTGTTTCATTTTGTTTTAAGAGACTTTTTGTTCCCAGGGGTCCCTAGCTCTGCTAGGCCAGTTCACATGCTGCTACTGGACAGAAGGGGGACCCGTGGGATCATTCAGCACTGAGGGCAGGGACAGCACCTGCTCCCTGGGTTCCCAGATTCCAACTCCCTGGGGAACAACTTTTGGCCGTGATGCTGAAGGACATTTTTCTAGATCTCCTGAATACTTTCCCTTCTCTCTACTTCCTTGGGTTGCAGGTTGGCTCACAGGTCTTGTGGTCAGCCTGAGTCTGGCCTCTGGTCAGTCTCTGCAGTTAAGCTACACAGCTCTTCACGGAAGTCATTTGCCCAACTGAGGAAGATGCTGAGTCAGGTTGGAAATTAGGAGAAAGGCCAGTTCTCATAATTTCTGATTCAGCATTCATCCTAATAACCAACCCCCTGCTCAGGGATATAATAAGAATAACAATGCTGATAGCTAGCATTTATTGAGTCTCTACTACATCCCAGACACTATACTCAGTGTATTATTAAATTAAGTATTGACATATAATAAGCTTAGACTCCAGCCTGATATACAGTAAGCACCCAAGTGCTGTTATTTTCACTTAATCTTCTCAAAACTCTGATGAATAGATATTGTCATCCTCATTTTCCAGAAGAAGCAGCTGACACTTATCATCAGTAAGCAGCATATACTGAGACCACTCAGACAGAAAATAGCAGAGGCAGAGTTAGACCATAGGAGGTTGGGTCCTAAAGCTATTGTCAAAACATTACATTACTTCTTAAGATGTCCCTTGTGACATGGGTGGAGGTTATCAGGACTACCTGACCCCATCTATTTCTTCTGAGCTCATAGGGCCTCTCAAGAGCTGATTGTGTGTAACTCTCCCCAACTGTGTTGGAAGCATGATATTAGTCATGTTGCGAGTAGTCATATCACAGAACTAGGTAAACACAACTGCCAGGGCTTTCTAAGTATTTCTAGAGACATAGCTTACCAGCACACCACTGGCCCAGTCTGTTAGAACAAGACATGGGCAATGTCAAGGGCTATCCCTTATGCCTGTGGGTTTTAGTGTGTAGTTTTCTGACTACCTATATGCCACACAAGGGAAGTGGGAATTAACATAATTGGTGCATTAGCTGTCTACTGCTGCATAGCGAATTACCATGAAATTTAGTGGCTTAAAACAATAGTATACATGTATTCTCTCTCATAGTTTCTCGGGGCCAGGAATTTGGGAGAGACTTAGCTGGGTGGTTCTGACTCGAGGTCTCTCTTGGCATTGCAGGGCTGTCAAAGATGTCAGCTGGGCTTCCAGTCACCTGAAGCTGGAGCTGGAGGATCTGAGCAAAGTTGGCTCACTCACATGGCCAGCAAGTTCATGCTGGCTGTTGGCAGGAGGCCTCAGTTTCTGGTCACGTGGAATTTGCCATAGGATTGCTTGGGAGTTGACCCGACTTGGGAGCTGACTTCCTTCAGAACGAGTTAATCCAAGAGAGCAAGATAAAATGCAATGTCTTTTATGACTTAGCTTCAAAAGTCAAATTCAAAGTTTGCCATTTTCACAACATCCTGTTGGTCACGCATCAGCCCTATTCAACGTTGGAGACTACTACACAAGGGTGTGAATCCCAGGAGGTAACAATCATTTGAGGATCTTGAACGCTGCCTACCAAAATTTGCATAGAGAAATTGTAATTTGTTCATCCATAAGAGCTGGTAGCAAATCGTTCTCTCCTAAATCCCATGGCCACCTGCCTGATATCTGTAGCAAATAGCTTTTTTCTAAGCAATAAAGAAGGGGGATGGCCTTTGGATAGCTAGACAAATGGCAGTGTCTGCCACAACATTATACACTCTCCAGACAAGAGACCCTTCTTGTGCCCACCACACAATTGGCCTCTACATGTTTTCTCTCAGCTTATTAACCAGAATAAATTGCTCTTGTGTCTTTTAGGCTTGGTTTGCACAAGCCAACTTTGTGTCTCTCTGGTTGAATAGATTGCCTTTTCATGGGGTGGGGCTGAATCTCTGGGCAGAAAGTGAGGAGAAAAATGAGGCTGATGTGGAAAATAGAGTTTTTGTCTCTGAGGAGACAAGGGTAGATAACGCTTCTACCACATTTGGCTTGGTCACAGGTGCAGAATTCTGAAGTTGCTGCTTGCTGGGTTAGTATGCAGGTTGAAGGAGAATGTTCTGTGACTGCTCCCAAGGCAGTTGTCTTTGGGAGTATTTGAAACATTTTCAGATCAGTGTACAATGAAGGAAAGAGAGGCAAAAGCAGTGTTTTATAACAAAGTATTTAGATTACTAACATTTGATTCCTTGATAACATAAATGGCACAAATGAGTTCTGAGGTAGGAAGATGCTGTTGCTTTGACATCACAGACTGTGCTTTTCACTCAAAACTTTAATGTGAAGAGCTCAAAACAATAAGTAGTGAATACATCTCCACCTTGTAAAAAGATATGGATAAAGTAGATGCCACGAATTCCCCTCCTTATTCCCTCCAACACCCAAGCCGAAGACTTAAATCCAAGGATTTCTCAAATAGAAAACATATTTTCCTCCTAATGGAGATAGCTGAGTCTGGGACAAAATGCTTTGAATGTAGCTTTCTTCACTAATTAGGTGGTTTGTCCCATCCACCTATAAGGAGTGCACTGTGTAGAAAGCCACACCCAGCACGGGGTGTGCCAGACTCAGCTGAGCAGCTTGTAAGGGGTCACTAGACAGGCAGATTAGAGAGCTGCTTCAGACAGTGGTACCTGGACTTCAGTAAGGCGCAGAGGAGCACTTCTTAATTGCTGAGGACAGGAGCGAGGGTGGGGCTGGAGGGCAATACTGTAGACAGAGTCATAATCGGTCATTTTGAAAGGGTCCCAAGTGACGATCTCTATCCATGTAAAGGGAGGTCCCTTTCTTCCTCCTAGAAAGGGTTAAATATGTTCTTGTCAAAATCCCTCTTAATCCCTCTTAGAGCAAAGGTTTTCAATTTTGATGAAGTCCAATTTATCAGGTTCTCCTTTTATGAATCGTCCTTTTGGTAAGTCTAAGAACACTTTGCCTGGCTCTATATCCTATAGATTTATTCCTAAGTTTTTTTCTAAAAGTTTTAGTTTTACATTTTATATTTATGTCCATGATCCATTTTAAGTTAATTTTTGTATAAAGTTAACTAAGTATGAGACTTAGTTCAAAGTTCTTATTTATTTATTCATTCATTGATTCATTCATTCATTCATTCATGCTTACAGACATCCAATTTCACCATTTGTTGAAAAGCTTATCCTTCCCTCATTGAATTGCTTCCGTACCTTTGTCCAAAATCAGTTGGGCATATTGGCGTGGGTCTTTTTCTGGGTTCTCTGTTCTGTTCCACTGATCTATGTGACTATTCTTCTGCCAGTACTACACAGTCTTGATTCCTGTAGCTCTATAATAAGTCTTGAAATTGGGTAGATGGATTCCATCCAGTTTATTCTTCTTTTTCAAAAATTTTAAAGTATTTTAGTTTCTTTGCCTTTCCATATAAAATTTTGAAAAAAAATCTATAACTAAAAAAATTTTGCTGGGATTTTAATAAGAATTGCACTATACCTGCATATAATTTGGGAGACAATTAACATCTTTACTGTGTTGTCTTCCAACTCATGAACATGATGTCTCTCTCCATGTATTGAGACCTTTGATTTCTTTCATCAGCTTTACCTAGTTTTCAGCATGCAAGTCCTGTATATGTTTTGTTAGATTTACACCTAAGTGTTTCATTTTCTTTGAGCAATTGTAAATGGTATGGTATTTTAATTTCAGTTTCCACATATTATTTGTTAGTATATAGAAATACAATAGATTTTTGTATGTTTTTCCAGGAGTTTATTTGTATATTTGTTGAGATTTTTCTACAGAGACAATCTTGTCATCTGCAAATAGAGGCAGTTTTCTTTCTTTCTTTCCAATCTGTACGCTACTTTATTTCCTTTTCTTGCCGTGATTACACTGGCTAGAACTTCCAGCACTATATTGAATGAGAGTCGTGAGAGTGGGCATCCTCTCTTTGCCCCTGATCTTAGGGAGAAAGCTTTCAGCTTTTCACCACGAAGTACAATGTTAGCTATAAAGTTTTGTAGATGCTCTTTATCAAGTTAAGGAAGTTGCCCTGTATTCCTATTTTTCTGAGTGTTTTCATTACGAATGGGTATTGAATTTTATCAAATGCTTTTTCTACATCTATTGATATGATCATGTGATTTTTATTCTTTAGTCTATTAGCATGGTGGATTACACTGGTAGATTTTCCCACACTGAACCAGCCTCATATCCCTGAGAATAAACCCTTCTTGATCGTGGTACAACTGTTTTTATGTATTGTTGATTTCCATTTGCTGATATGCTGTTCAGGGTTTCTGCATCTATGTTAGTGAGGTATGTTGGTCTGTAGTTTTCTTTTCTTGTCCTGTCTTTGTCTGGTTTTGGTATTGGGGTAATGATAGCTTCATAAAATGAATTGTGAAGTGTTCCCTCCTCTTCTGTCCTCTGGAAGAAATTGCACAGAATTGGTGTTAATTCTTATTTAAACATTTGATAGAGTTCTCTGGGTCTGGAGATTTCTTCTCTGGAAGATTTTAAATTATAAATTCAATTTCCCTAACAATTGTAGGGCAATTCAAATTATCTATTTCATATTGGGTGAGTTGTGGTAGCCTGTTCTTTTTAAGGAATTGGTCTATTTCACCTAAGTTGTAAAATTTGTGTGTGTAGAGTTGTGTGTCATATTCCCATATTATCCTTTTGCTACCTACAGAGTCTGTAGTGGTATCCTTGTTCCATTCCTGATACTGGTAATTTGTGTCTTCTCCCCTTATTCTTTGTCATAATTACTAGAGTATTGTCAATTTTATTGACCTTTAAAAAAACCCAGCTCTTTACTGATTTTCTGTACTGTTTTTCTGTTTTCAATTTCATTGATTTGTGCTCTTCTCTTTATTATCTCCTTCCTCCTGCTTGTTTTTGGGTTTATTTTGCTCTTCCACTTGTAGATTCTTGAGATGGGTGCATAGACAATTAAGCTGAGACATTTTGTCTTTGTGATGAATACATTTAGTGCTGTCCATTTCCCTCTCATCACTGTTTTCGCTGTGTCTCACTCATTTTATATGTTGTATTTTTCTTTTCATTCAGTTAAATGCATTTTTAAAATTTCCCTTGAAACTTCCCCTTCGACTCATGAATCATCAGAAGTGTTTTATTTAGTTTCCAAGTATTTGTTTTATCTTTCTGTTATTGATTTCTAATTTGATTCTATTGTGGTCAGAGATTATACTCCATATGATTTTCATTAGTGTAAATTTGTTAAGGCTTGCTGTATGGCCCAAGATATGGTCTATCTTGGTATGTTCTGTGGCCACTTGGAAAGAATGAGTATTCTGCTGTTGGTGGGTGGGATGTTCTGTAAATGTTGATATGTTGTTTAATGGTGGTGTTGAGTTCCTCTACATCCTGGCCGATTTTCTGTCTGGTTGTCCTCTCAATCCTTGAGAGGGAGATATCAAAGTTCCCAACTATGATAGTGTATTTGTCTAATTATCTTGTCAATTCTATCAGTTTTTGCTTCACATATTTCACAGCTCTGTTGTTTGGTGTGTATACATTTAGGATTGCTGTGTCTCCTGGGGGATTTACACTTATATCATCATATAAACTTCTTCTCTGACTCTGGTAATTTTCTTTGCTCTGAAGTCTTCTTTATCTGACATTAATGTAGTTACTCCTGATTTCTTTTGATTAACTTTCCTCTGTCCCCTCCATTCTGCTATTGAGCCCATCCACTGAGGTTTTTTTTTTTTCAGTTATTGCATTTTTCAGTTTTAAAATTTCCATTTTGTTTTTCTTTACATCTTCTATTTCTTTGATGAGATTTTTCTTATTATTTTCATTTGCTTTAAGCATGTCTGTAATTGCTTGTTGAAATATTTTTGTCATGGCCTCTTTAAAATATTTGTCAGATATTCCTAACCTCTTTCTCATCTTAGTGTTGGCATTTATTGTCTTTTTTCACTCAGTTTGAGATCTTCCTGGTTCCTTGTATGATGAGTGATTTTCAATTGAAACCTGGATGTTTTCATATTATGTTATGAGTCTCTGGATCTTACTTAAATCTGTCTTAGCTGGCTTTCTCTGGCAGGAGAAGGGATAGTACCTCCTGATTATTTCCAGGTGGGGTTAGAAGTTCAGCTTCTCCACCTGGCCTCTGTTGATACTTGAAGTGGGGAGAGGGCTCCTCATTGCTGCCAGGTGGAGGTGGAAGTCCAGGCTCCCCATGTGGTGTCCAATGACACCAGAGCCAGGTGGCCTCATTACCCATGGGCAATGGTGAAAATCATGACTTTCCACTAGGCATCCTTTGTCACCATCCCAGCAGAGAGAAGGAAGGACACCTCATCACTGCCAGGCAGAGGTGAAAGAACAGGCTCTCAGCATGGTCTCCACTGACACTCTGGGGGGGCTCATTACTGGGAGTTGATTTGGTTGAGGATGAAAATCCAAGCTCCCTATTTGACCTTCCCTGACTCTGTCTTGGCAGGGGTTCTGTGGTCCATTGTTACAGCCTCACAAGAGTGGAAGTCTAGCCTGCTCACTCAGTTTTTCCTGGTGTGACTGGGGAAGGGCGTCACAGTTTTTCCATGGTGTTTGGATGGAGTGGGGCAGTTATTGTCTAAAAGTTTTCTGTCCTTCTGGGCTGTGCCTACCCTGTTAATTTGGCTGGAGAGAACAGGCTTTTATTGGAGCTCTTTTTTTCCCTGCACTAACTGTCATGACTTGGCTGCTGTCTTCTTCAGCTTCAGATCCGTGATATATGAGGCAAAAGGAAAACCCAGGGAACTCACCGCTGTGTCATTCCTTGGTCCTGAGGTCTCTAGGCAGTCTACTTTCTCTCCATCTTTCAGTCATTTTCTTACTTTTTTTTACATATGATGTTAGGGTTTTTAGTTACACTTAGTGGGAACAATAGGGACTAGAACATCTATTCCATTTTCCTGGAAGCAGAAGTTCTCTCACTGTGGTTTTAAATTGCATTTCCCTAATGCCTAATGATGTTGATCATCTTTTCATGTGCTTATTGGCCATATGTAATCCTGTTCAGTGAAATTCAGCTTTTATTTTAAACCTTCTTCATTATTCTCATTCTTCCCAATCTTCTGACCATCTCACTTCCTCCCTTGCAGATTTCCTTCTTCACAAAGAAAACTGAAGTCATCAATGGGAATTTCCTTAAACACATCCAAACCTCCCTCCCTCCACTCTTTCTCTGCTCCCGCATTGGGTTGTATCCCCTTCCTCTTCTCAGAACCCCACATTATTCATTATTGCTTATCTCTCTAATACGCTCAACTGTTCCTTCTCAATTGAGCTTTCTCATTAACATTTAAGCGGGTTCAGACTTCTTAAACAAGAGCGCAAGGGCTCCTTCTCTCTCCCACATTGCCTTTTTTCTCGCTTTCACCTCACAGTTAAATTCTTAAAATAACCACCTGTATGTCCCGTTTGGCTTCCATTCTCTTCCTTTCACTGAAACAGCTCTTGCTGAGGTCAACAATGGCCACCAAGTCACCAAATCCAATGGGCATTTTTCCATCCTTACTTTACTTGGCCATTCTTTCCATCTTGAAACGCTCACTTCCCCAGACTTCTGGACGCCCCCTCCAGGTTCTCCTGCTACTTCTCTGGATACTCATTCTCTGTCTCTTTGAAGACTCTTCCTCCCTCATCAAGCCATTAAATGTATTGAAGTTCTTCAAGGCTCGTTCAGGCTCTTTTCTCTTCTCCATCGTAATCCTTCCCTGGGAAATCTCCCCCAGGACCACAGCTTTAGTTATCAGCTCTGCAGCAAAGACTTGCACGTCTATATCCCCGTCCAGACTTCTCTGAGCTCCAAACTCTCATATTCACCTTCGTCTCTTCATCTCCTCTTGGCTATCACACAGTCATGCCAACCACAACAATCCCAGGCCGAATTCATGATCTTCCCCCATAAACCCAGTCACCTTCCAGTGTTCTCTTCTCCACTTCCACTGCTACCACCACAGTCCAAGTTACCACATCTTCCACCCGGATATCCATAAATAACCTTAACAGTCCCCTGCATCCACTCTGCCTAACAAAGACTGTTCTTTGTGCGAGAATGCCAAACCATAAACTGGATCATATTGTTCTCTGCTTAAACCCCTTCAATGCCTTCAAATTGCACTGAGTGTAAAGTCCAAAATCTTTAATCTGGCCTATAAGGCCTTATGTGGACTGGCCAGTGCCTCCTGTCCAGCCTCAGCTTATACCATTCCTTCCCTTTCATTTGTTACTTCGGCCCCAGTGGCCTTAGATCAATGCCTCCTCCCTCATCTCAAAAACATTCCAACTAAGAGTATGACTTTCTTAAACCCCAGCAATGCTAAGGTCCAGAGAGTCAGAGGGGAGACCACTTCCTGTTCTAAAGATGAACACTCCCTGCTCCAGGACCTAGAGCTAAGGATCTGCTCCTCCCAGCCCATCTCCAAATCTATGCTTCATACATAGTGCCCTCTGGATGCTTCCACTACTGTTTGTCTGTTGTTTCTGTATTCTGTCTCCTATTCAGATCAATATACAACCTAATGAGTCCTGGCATTGGGCCATAGTTTCCTTATCAGTGTTGTTTCTATGGCACACAACTGTGGTGCAAGTGTAGCGCTTGGCAAAACGATGCTACAAGTCACAGGATAATGCCCCTTACGCCCTGACATGTAGCCCCTAACAGCCCCTTCCCTTCCATCCCCACGGGCAGACTCTCCCACCCTGCTCCAGCCTTAAACATGGGGAAGATGTGGAAATTCTCACACAAGATGTCTATTAGATATTGATTTAAAAATGACTATGAAAAAATGTATTCAGATGTAGAAGAAACTTCCCCGGAAGAATGGATGGACACATGGGGTTCGGAGGATTTTGTGAATGTGCTATAAAGCTCGTACAGAGGAAAGGAAGGCACTAGGAAGGAGTATCAGAGTGTGAAGTGGACCTGACTGCTCTGGTGAGGCACTGCTTTGGAAAATGATTGTGAGTCAACTATGTTTCAGCTGGGAGAGCTAGGAAGAGGACAACGGTGTCACCTCTTCAGAGAAGACTTCCTGGATCCTGACCCTATAACTTTTAAGTTTCCTCTGAGCTCCCATAGCACTTTTAATTCACTTACCATAAAATTGAGATATATAGTGAGATATATATTGAGATATAATTCACACACCATAAAATTCACCCTCTTAAAGGGCTTTTCAGTATATGCACAAAGTTGTGCAGTCAATGCCACTATCTAATTCCAGAACATTTTCAACATCCCCCGAAGAGCCTGGCACCTGTTAGCAGTCTTTCTCCCTTCCCCCAGGTCCTGGCAACCACTAATCTACTTTCTATCTGCATGCACTTGCCTACTGAAATAATGAAATAACATAAAATAAAAATAATAATGTAAGTGAAATAATATAAAATGTGGTCTTTTGTGACTGGCTTCTCTCATCTAGTATAATGCTTTTCAAGATTCATCCATGTTGTAGCATATATTGGTACTTCATTCCTTTTCATAGCTGAATAATATTTCATTGTACAAATAAACTACATTTTGTTTATCCATTCATCAACTGATTGATATTTGGATTGTTTCCACATTATTGCTATTATGAATAATGCTGCTTTGAACATTAGTAAACAAGATTTTGTGTAGAAATATGTTTTCAATTTTCTTGTGTATGTACCTAGGAGTGGAATTGCTGGGTAACATGATAACTGTATGTTTAACTTTTTGAGGCACTTCAAGCTGTTTTCCAAAGTTCTGCACCATTTAGCATTTCTGCACAATTTTGACAGGGATTGCAATGAATCTGTAGACTAATTTGGAGAATATTGCCAGTTTAACAATATTAAGTCTTCCAATCCATGAAAAGCATATGAGGGTTTCAATATCTCCACATCCTTGTCAACACTTGTTATTGTCAATCTTATTTATTACAGCCATCCTAGCAGGTGTGAAATGGTATCTCATTATGGTTTTGATGTGCATTTCTCTAATAACTAATGATGCTGAGCATTTTCATGGGCTGATTTGCCGGTTGTATATCTTCTTTGGAGAAATGTCTGTACAAATGCTTTGCCCATTTTAAAAAAATGGATTATTTGTCCTTTTATTGTTGAATTGTAAGAGTTCTTTATATATTCTGGATACTAGTGTCTTGTAAGATACATGATTTGCAGATGTTTCTCCCAGTTTGCAGGTTGTCTTTTCACTTTCTTGAGTGTCCTTTGAAGCACAAAAGTTCTTAATTTTGAAGAAGTACAATTTATCTATTTTTGTTGTTGTTGCTTGTGCTTTTGGTATTCTATCTAAGAAACCACTGCCTAACCCAAGGTTATGAAGAGTTGTGCCTATGTTTTCTTCTAAGAGTTTTGTAGTTTTAGCTCTTCCATTTAGGCCTATGGTCCATTTGAGTTAAATTTTGTGTATGGAGTATGGCAGAGGTTTAGCTTCATTCTTCTGCACGTGGATGTCCAGTTGTCCCAGCACCATTTGCTCCCTCCCTGTTGGATTGCCTTGGCATCCTCGTCGAAAATTAGTTGATCATAAATGTAAGGATTTATTTCTGGACTCAATTCTATGTATTGATCTAGATGTCTACATTTATCCCAGTAGCATACTGTTTTGATTAGTGTAGCTTTGTAGCAAGTTTTGAAGTCAGAAAGTGTGAATCGCCAACATTGTTCTTTTTCAAGATCATTTTGGTTGTTCCAGGTCCTTTGCATTTCTATGTGAATTTTAGGATCAGATTGTCAATTTCTGCAAAAAAGCCAGCCAGGATTTTGATGGGGATTGCAATGAATCTGTAGACTAATTTGGAGAATATTGCCAGTTTAACAATATTAAGTCTTCCAATCCATGATTACTGAATGTCTTTCCATTTATTTGGGTCTTTAATTTCCTTCAACAGTGTTTTATAGTTTTCAACGTATAAATCTTGCATTTCTTTTGATAAATTTATTCCTAAGTATTTTTTAAATTTTGATGTTATTATAAATGGAATTTTCTTAATTTAATTTCCAGATCATTCATTACTAGTGAATAGAAATACAATCGCTCTTTATATTTTGACCTTGTATCCTGTAAACTTCCTGTATTTGTTTATTACCCCAATAGTTTTGTATATTTGTGTGTTCCTTAGGATTTTTTATATACAAGATCATGTCATCTGCAACTAGAGATAGTTTTACTTTTTCTTTCTAATCTGGATTCATTTTATTTCTTTTAAACTTCCTAGCTGCCGTCCAGTACACTGCAGGAGAGAGGTGGCAAGGGTAGACATCTTTGCCTTGTTCCTGATCCTACATGGAAAGCTTTCAGCCTGTTACCATTAAGTATGATGTTAACTGTGGGATTTTCATAGACATGTTTCATTAGTTTAAGGAAGTTCCCACCTATTCCTGCTTCGTTGAGTGCTTTTAGCACAAGGGGATGTTGGCTTTTGTTAAATGCTTTTTCTATGTCTATTAAGATGATCCTGTATAGATTAATGTTTTTCATCAAAGTCGTGAAATTTTGGGCCATTATTTCTTCAAATATTCTTTCTGCCCCTTTATCTCTCTTCTCTTTTTCTGGGACTTCCATTATGTGCATGTTGATGCTTGATGGTGTCCTACAGGTCTCTGAGATTCTGTTCATTTTTCTTAATTCTTTTTCCTTTCTGTTCTTCACACTGGAAAATCTCCAACGGCCTACCTTCAAGTTCACTGATTCCTTTGTCTGCCTGCTCAAATTTCCCACTGAACCCCTCGAGTAAATTTTTCTGGGCAGTTATTGTATTTTTCAACTCTAGAATTTTTATTTGGCTCTTTTCATAATTTTTCTTTATTGCTATTCTGTACTTGGTAAGACACAGATCTCATAATTTACTTTAGTTCTTTGAACATGTTTAAAATACCTAATTTAAAGTCTTTGTCTAGTAAGTCCAACATGTGAGCTTTCTCAAGCACTGTTTCTATTGACTGCTTTTTTCCTGGGTGTGGGACATACTGTCCTGTTTCTTTGCATGCCTTATAATTTTTTGTTGAAAACAAGATTCAGCAATTTTTCCTTAATAAACGCTTCCCAGATTGTTGCAAGCTTTTGGTTAATTTCTAGGGTTATGAAAAAATTGATTTTGACATTTTTGCCAGTGTTCTTATTGCTTTTGTGGAGGAGAGGATTTTCAGAGGCTCTTACTCCGTCATTCCATCTGACACCCCACAGCACTTTGAATTAACCTCTGTGATCACACTTGTAACAAATGGTTACGTATGACCTACTTTATTTCCCTGCTAGACTGCAAGCTCCTAGGGGGAAAAGATGTGTCTTATTCTTCTCCTTATCTTCCCCCTGCAGAACAAAGCTGGGTGCTTGGTAAACAGCAGATGTTATTGAAGGAATGAGTGATTGAACCACCAAAGAAGTTAACCATTGAGAAAATATTGGTGTGTCGTCTTGATATGCTATAGCCTTATTTCTTAATCCTAGAGAATCCTGGAAAAATCATTCTTGCATTTGTATTTAGATAGTTCTGGAGGTTTCTATCCCAATTATGGCACTTGTTAATAGAATGTCCTAAGGCAGTTTTCGTGGTCATTTAGAGCCTCATTTGTTCTCATATGCAATGTGGATAATAATACTTAAGATCAGAATAGTGTGATCCTAGTATAGTTCAGAGGATTAGCTGAGATGACACATGTAAAGTGCGTAGCACAGTGTCAGGCAATGCTGCTCATAATTATGAGTGTTTATTCTTCTTGCCTTTCCCAACTCCAGGGAGCCCTTTAATCACTTCCTGTTGAATTGAGCAAGGGTTTGGCAAATGCACCTGCCAACAGCAACTGATGGACAATGGTGTCTTTAGCGCTCTGATGCCTGAGCTTCCACACAGGTCCTTGAAACCCAGGTAGGCAGAACAACCAAGGTGCCCCATCCACGGGGTCATGCACTGACAGAGCTGCAAACAGAAAAGAGCTGCTCCTCGTGGTGCCGGCCAGGTGTGGAGATGGGGCTGTGAGCAGCTTTCCTGGAGCACTGGGGGTTTTAAAGCTGGGGAAGGTAGGCAACCCCGGACTTATCTAGAAAGGGAAGCAACCCACAGACTCCTAGAAAGCAAAGCAGATGGGTCCTCAGAACTTCCAGGATGATGGTCCTGGGGGAGGAGGACGGGGAACAAGTTATACTGGGATCTCTCTAATATACGTATACTTCCTAATATGGTTTTTCTCAAAAAAAAAAAAAAATCCTTAGGTTTTTTTTAACTTTGAAGACAACTGATCTAATCCAAACCCCTTATTAGATAGATGAAAATGCAGGTCAGAAAAGTACAGGGACCCACCCAAGGCCAGATGGGAAGGGAGCAGCAGAGCTGGAACTCCAAGGTGGGTGTTGTTCTGACAGGAGTCCAGGGCTCTTTCCACTTTACCTGCTGCCACACTGTTAAGTCACCTCCCACAGCACCTGAAAAAACACCTGAGCATGTGCTGTCTTGAGTCACATACATATCTCGTCTCCAAGAATAGTTTATCTGCCCATAGATGCTTGCATCTGAAGAGTTTGTTGGCTAGATTTAGAATCAAGAGGATAGGGTTCAAACACAGGCTCTAATGTCATCAGTTAACCTGTGTGAATCTCAGTTTTTTCATCTAAGAGATGGGGTTCCAAATCCCCTTCCCGCTTCCCTCCTTTGGTTGCTCTAAGGATCACAGAAATAAAAGACATGAAAAAGATTTTTAATTCTAATTTTCAATCGACATATTCACTAAGATCCTTCATTTATTCCCTTAGTGGCACAATGCAGATGCTCACGGCTTCACTTGGTTTGGAGAATCACTAGCCCCAGACCTCCCATCAGAAGCCTAGGCCTCCCCTCTCATACTGATTCCTGAGCTGTCAAGGAGAGACTGTGCCAGTGGCTGGGAGTCTGTCACTCTCTCCCACACATAGAGGATGCCCTGTGGTGTGGGTGACTCCACCCAGGACAACTCCCTGTAGCTCCCGCTCATATTTCCAAATGTTCACTGGACTCAGACACTTGAGTATCCAAGAGGCATCTGTGTTTATTCCCCTCCAAGCTTGTTTGTCTTCCCCATCTTAGCATATGACACCTTCAAAAACCTCGGTCTCCCCTTATGTCCTCCCATGCCTTCAAACCTCGTAGAGGTCACATAATAGAAATTGTAGTGTTCTCCTCAACATCCATGCTGTTCTCCCCGACCTGTGTCATTTGTGTAGGATTGACCACACCCATACCTTCACTGGTCCAAGCCAACTAAGATAATCTCACCCCCTTACCCATCGTGATTGTTCCCAGTAACTCCTATCTAAGCTAATCAGTTCATTGGCAATGGAAGTACGGGGAGGTATTAAGCTAACCATCTGATCCATTCTCCTGGCCATGGGGATTTGTTCAGAGATGGCTCAATCAATTCAAGATCAAGATTTTTGTTTTATGTTTGATGGAAATGATGCTTGCTCCTCCTCCATGCAAATGGAGCCATCTTGCAACCACGTATGTGTCTTGCTCTTGAAGCCCTCTTGCAACCATGTATGAAGTCAGCATAAGGATAAATGGACACATAGAAGGTGGTGGGAAGAGATGGGGCATGACAAAGAATTATAAAAAAATAAGGCCAGAGCCCTGATCAAACCTTGCCTGAAGCCTTACATCCATCACATTTTTCATTTGTGTAAGTCTGTAAGTTGCCCTTATTTTCTGAAGATAGTTAACATTGTGTTTTGTTTCCTGAAATCAAAAGCATTCCAACTGATGAGCATATTCAAACCACTAACAAATCCTGTCATATCTGTTTCTAAAACCATATACCATATCTGTTCACTTCTCACCATTACCACCAGTACTACCACCACCACCCTAGTTCAAGGCAACAGCACCTCTAGCCTGGGCTACTGTAACAGCCCCCATTTCACCTCCTACCTCCACTGTTGGCCCCTCCAAGTGTAGTCTCCACACAGCACCAGAAAGATCAGTTAACAGTGGAAATCAGATCTGGTTATTTTCCTGATTAGAACCTTTCAAAGGCTTTCATTTGCTCTATCCCTCTTCTTCATCCACCCCCCACACACCCCCAGTGCAGCCCTGCTGGATGTGGCCCAGCGTCTTCTACCGCTTCTCCTTGACCCCATCTGCTCCAGCTCATGAATCTTCACGTTCCTTGAACAGCCAGGCCCTTTTCCACCGGCGGGTCCCTCGCCTGGAGTGCTTTTCCCCTGCTTTCACTCGACTGCATTAGTCTCATCCGTGTTCTCAGCTCAGTTATCACCTCCTCAGAGATGTCTTTCCTGACCGCCTTTCCCAGTCACTTCCCATCTTATCCCTTGTTTATCTCCTGAGTGCTTATCACAATTTGTCATGATCTATTTTATACACTTGTCTGTTGTCACTGGAAGGTAAGCTGCGCATGAGGACCTCGACTGTCTTGTTTAAACCGCGTCTGACATAACTAGGCTCCACTGCGGAATGAACGCCCGAGAGCCGCTCAGCAACCTGAAGCCCCGTAGGGTGTTCCCAGAGCGCCACCCAGTGGTGGGTGAGGCCGGCACGGAGGTCGGGGACCCCCACGGCCCCGTGACACACCTTGCAGCACGGGTCTGAATCATCCGGCAGGCGGGAAAGACTAGATGACGCCCCGGTCAGCGCTGGGAGGTGAGGCCAGGCGGCTGGGACGGCATTCGTAGCGCCGCGACCCGGCAAACGGCTTCGGCGGCAGCCGATTCGCTCGGGAGCTTAGACACGCAGGCTCGGGGCTGCGCGGCCCTCCTGAAGCGAGACCGGCCGGCGCGCTCGCGGACGCTGCGAGCAGCCCGGCTGGCTCCCGGACGCGCGCCTGCGCCCCGCGGACGTGCCACCGTCGCCAGCCTCGGTCTCTCCCGCTCCAAGACCCGGCCGTTCTCTTGGACGTGACGTCGTGGCGACGAAACGGAAGGCCCGGGCGGAGGCGCCCTGCCGGTCTTCGGGCTCCGGGGAGTTGGAGAACGATGAGGGTGAGCCGTAGGGCAAGGTGGGCGCGAGTCAGAGAAGGGAGTTGACGAAGTGTATGTGCATATATGTGCGTGTGTCTATTATATATTCATACACAGCAGCGAGCATGGCCTCAGAGATGACTCGGCAACTATCAGCTAAATCACTCTTCATAAAATGGAAGTGTTCCTAACACAGCCGCCACCACCGAAACCAGTGGTTCCCAATCCTGGCTGCACATGGAATCAGCCCCGAGCCCAGACGACCCGGGGTGCCCGGGGAGGCCCGACAGCGCTGGTCTGTGAAGCCCCGCGGTGCTTCTCGAGCTGTAAGGAAGGTGCTCACAGAGCCCCCGGGGGGGTGTAAAGCACATTCGGACGGGGCGTCTGGGGTGGGGCCTGAGAGTCGACATTTTTGACCAGCACCCGGGTGAGGCTGATGCTTCCGGTCCAGGGACCACCTTGGATCGCCAGGCCCCAGATGACTCAAATGTGCAGGCAAGTTTGAGGGCTACACGCTTGAGGACGTTGTGGGAATCAACGAAGTCGCAGATGTGCAGATGTGATGCACAGTGCATACGACTGTCACTCAGACATCATAATTCCCCCATATAGCCCCTCTCTTGAGTGACTAATAAAAAAATCAGGGGATAGCAAAGAATAAGGTCCCTGATGGAGGGAATCTAATATTTATTGAACACCCACTACATGCCATGTGCTTTAATATATGTGACCCCAAAGAGTCCATTTTGGTGAGGGGCACAAATTTTGAGATGAGAAACTTGCTCTAACTTGGCCACACTGAATAAATGGCAAATCCTGGATTCGTGCCCGGGTCTTTCCAACACCCAAACCTAAGTGCGTTCCAAGCTGCTCTCTGCGCCTCACCCGGAAGAGCGAAGGAGGAGCAAGTGTCTCGACAGCAGCGGAGGGAAGGGCAGCTGGCCGAGGACGCCCTGCCGGGACACAATCGAGCCATTGTGGGAGCAGCTGGATGGCGGAGGGAAGGACAGGTGTGGGTGTCTGGGCCAGGGAACAGCTTCAGAGGGGAGTGGTACGTTACCTCAACCAAGAGGGCGGGAAGATTTAAGGATTATGATTTTGGCCTCCATCCAGGGCGTTTCCAGCACTCATGGCAGTTGAAACGTTACCATCAGCAAACGCCATTTACTGCACATCTGCTGGGACTCGGCTGCTTCTCCGGGCACTGTACTAGGAATGCCCTCCTGTCCTGCACCCCGTAGTTCACGGTGTGCTCCCACATGTCATGTCAGCATAAGGTGCTATCACCCCACTTTCCAGATGAACGATCCAGGTCAGAAAAATTCAGGGACTGCCTCAACTTCTCACAGTCAGAGAGAGGTAAAACCCAGACCTAGACCTCCTCACCAAATGCTCTGCGCAGGTTTTCACCCGGCTAGAGTTTCAGTGGCTGTTCTGCAGGCAGAAAAAAGGGGGACTCGATAGCGCCACCTGGGAGTGCTCTGGCCAATGGGCATACGATTCTGTTCCCTTCAGTTAGAGATGTGGAATCACATCATCATTTGAGATAGAAAACACCTAGATATCAGGCTTCTGTACCAAGAGCAGAAAAGAATGTTTGTCTGAGATCTTGCAGGAATGAGTAACTTACCCACAAGGCCTTGCCAGGGAACTCCCAGGCTCTTCAGAAAGCCGCCTCGGGGGCTGGAGGCCCAGGATGAATTTATCATTGAGTGAGCACTGCCACCTTGTGGTGGAAGCTGAGTACTACGCCATCCTAACCTGCCAGGTATTTATGCATGTCAGCTCTTTGCTTTTTCCCCCCTCCTTTTCTCTTCATTTAGCTTATATGACAGGACAGATAGTAATATTTATTGAGACGGGGAAAGTAATAGGGGAAGTAGTTTGGTGGGAGGGAGAGTGAGATTATATTTGAGCAAATTGAACTAGGAGTGTCTCTAACAGAGAAAACAGCAGAAATCCTGTCAATTTCATGCCAGGAGAAAGATACAAATAAATCAGGCCTACTGCCTTGCCACTGAATTTATTTCTCTACGTGGAAAACTTGCAAAATCCTCTTCCTTTTAGCGAGAATATAGACATGGCTTAGGCTATAATGAATTTATATTTCCTTTTTTGCTAATCAGTCAGGTACATGGGCCCTCTCCCCCAGCAAGACTGTCCAGTGGGGATCCTGGGGAGGAGGCCAGAGATGGTACGTTCCTTTAGCTCACAGACAATTTGCTACTTCATTTGTGACTTTAATTCAGGTCCGTTTGTCAATAGGCAGAGCCATCTTTCCCAGCAAGAAGATGGAGTGGGTTTACTGTCCTCATATTTCTTTGCTAAAGATCTTAAACTCTGAAATCAATGGATCTTGAAATGGTAGGCGATCTTGGAAAACAAATTTTGTGCCTCTTAAATTGGGTTTCATACAGTCCTGGGGTTCTGCAGAAGTCGCACTGGGTACCCTGAAGCGGGGGTGGGGGGCAGTGGCACCCGCCGGGCTCCCCATCTCCGCTGCTGTCATCTGTTTTAAACAAGGAACTTTGGTGTAACATCGTATTAGTCTGCTAAGGCCGCTGCAATAAAATACCACAGGCTGGGTGGCTCAAACAACAGAAATTTATTGTCTCATAGTTTGGAGGTAGAACTCCAAGATCAAGGTGCCAGCAGGGTTGGTGTCTGGTGACAGCTCTGCCCTTGGCTTGCAGACGGCGCCTTCTGGCTGTGTCTTCACACCGCCTTTCCTTGGTGTGTCTGAGCGGGGAGAGAGGGAGAGAGAACACTGTGGTGTCTCTTCTTACAGGGACACTAATGCAACCAGATCAGGGCCCCACCCTATGGCCTCATTTAATCTTAATCACTCTGTAAATGCTCTGAAACAGCTAAATCTTAAGTTAGCATGAGGGAAGTCATCTTAGGGAAAGGAAGCAATATTGTGACCATGACTCTGACCCACTAGTCTCTGTGAGCACATTCTAGCCTGCACGTAGCCTAGATGATTAAGCGCCTCTTGCCTTTGCAAAATACGTGATCTGCTAGTATTATGACTCTTGCTCATGAAAAAAAATGATAACTTTGTTCTCTGAGCTCCCCCACTCCCAGGAACATGACGACCTCCAGAAAAAGAAACTCTGTGTTGGTATCCATCACAAATAACAGAAGAAAAAGATAATGTGGCGCCCCGAAGTTCCTCACACTGGATGGTGGACGACCCTAAACCCCCTCCTTCCTGGCCCGTTTCCCCTATATAACTGCCTCAGGATTCTGTAGGATTTTAAGATGGCTGTTTAGGACACTAGTCCACCATCTTCTGACTGTGCTGGCTAATCGTATAAACTTTCCTTTCTCAACCACCGGCTCGTTGATAACTGATTGGCACCGGATTGCGGCGAGCAGAGCGAGCCCCTCTGGCCCGGTGACAGCTCTACCTGCAGTACAGTCAAGTGACTGGGGGTTGGGGCTTCAACATACGAATTTTGAGGGGACACAAACATTCAATCCATAACAAACATCCTGTTTGAAAAAGACTTGGACTTCTGATAGAGTCTGAAAGAATTCCACCCTGCCAGAGCCCCCAGATGGAGAAGATGGAGAGGACGGGCCACAGAGGGCCTGTGACTTGCCTGGGGCGGCCCATGAGGGGACGGCAGGGCTGGATGGGGCCCTCCTCCTCTGTAGGTTACATTTGAAAAATAATGGTGGCATTTGGGTTTTTGAAAGTCAGGGGGACAATTGTGCTGAAATGCACGATTAAACCAAGTACACAGTGAGGCTCAGTGGGCACGTTTAATTTATCTGGAATGAGGAAAAAAGGTTTAGTTTTGAGGTAAAGCCTTGCAGAGCTTCTGAAGGAAACTTCTGAGTAATCTTGATCACTCTTATTTCTACGCCTGAGTCCACTGACTCGGACACAGCTGTACCGTAATCTCTGCGTTTGACTTCCCAGCCGTGTTAGCACCTGGTTTATGCTCGCAGAGGCCTGGAGGTGATAAAGAAGCCGTGGGCTTCCCCAGGGGAGTGGAGAGGGTCTTGGCCCCACGTCCCATCAGCGCAGGGTCTGACACGAGCGCTATTGAGTGTACAGGTGAGCAAGAGCTACACGACAGAGCCGGGGACCAGGGGTCAAATGGACACTGACTCACTGACGCTCGAGGCGGCCTTTTCTGGCACCTGGCGCTTGCCTGGTTCTGGTTGCCAGCCCACCTCCTGGCAGCCTCTCCCAAATCCAGTCTGCACTCTGTGGTGGCACAGTGGAGGCCTGGAGCCCCGGTGAGCCCTGAGGCAGAGGTCGGCCGTCTCCCGGCCCCAGTGAAGGGCCCTGAGCCTGAGGTCGTGGCCAAGGCCCCAGCAGTCCCCACTGATTTCACGCTTCTTTCCTGGATCCCAGGGCTCAGACCTCTCTCCTTGCTCTTGTCCCCTCCCCACCGTGTGGCCTCAGTTCTCCTGGTGTGCAGAGAACTTGGGGAGAGTGTGGTGGCCCCAGTGATGGGTGGTGTGGGCGGGGGGACCATGCTGGCATGTCCCCCCAAAGCCTGTTGTGTCTGTGTGTGGGGCGCAGGGCACCATCCCAGGGAGGAGAGAGATCTGCAGTGCACAAGAAAGGGTGAGAGGTTGCTCACCAAGAGCCTGAGGGGGGCAGGAGAGTGAGGGTGGTGGGGAGGGACTGTCGCCAAAATCAGGAACAGAAGGAGCCAGAAAACAAATGCTTCAAGGAGGCAGAAGTAGTTTCTTTCCTCACACAGTGTTTTCTGACTGTAAAAGTGACACCCGTCCATTGTAGACAATCAGCAGACAGTTTGGGGGCCATGGACCCACCGGGGCCATGCAGAGCTCAGCCAGGCCAGGAGGTTCTGGGTCCCGAGGGCTGTGCTCTAACCTCTGTCAGGTGCTGGCCACCATCCAGGGACGGTGGCTCTGACCCCTCCCTGCCCAGTGGCCGTGCCCAGGGCCTGCAGAGAGGTGGGCCTCACATGGGACTCAGCCCCCACTGTGTCCCTGTGGCCCCCAGCAGTGGCTGAGCTGCTCTGCGGGAGGGTGGGCGGGTGCTGCAGGCTTGGTGGGAAGGAGGGCAGAGGAGAGGCCTGAGTGGGGTCCTCAAAGGACTCAAGATCCTGAAAGGGTTTGGGACATGGCGGAGAAGCCCAAAGGTGACAAGGCTCCCTGCGCCCATTCTGTGAGCGAGACGCAGGGCCTGGGTAGACTTGGGGCTTCCGAACAAATGGCTTCAGGTGGGGCCTGGCCATTCCCCACCGGGCGCCACTCCAGCCCCTCTGTCTCCTGTCAACTGGGTCCAGTGGGGGATGCCGAGCCCATCCTCCCCCCTCCAGACAAACTTAGGGATGCAGGGCTTGAGCTAACGGTGTCCTTGACAGCGTGCCCACCCTGCCTTCCTCCCCCCCGCCCCCCCCCCCCGCCCCGAGCACAGGAGGGGCATGAGCTACTTGGGGAGACTGGCCACCCTTGCTGGGTATCTACAGCCTCCTCTCATCTTCCACCCCTTCTCTCTCTGAATTTGGGGATCTTCTCCCTTCTCTTCTCACTGTGTTCCCTCATCCCTCCTTAGGGACTTGGTGTCTCTAATGGTGAGTAAAAGACGGGTCTCCAGTAAAGACTATTTAAGGATCCATGGGCTATGGGGGCAGAGGCAGCATCTCCCCGGACCCCATCACTTTCCTGCTACCCACTTTCCTGCTTTTCAGCCGTGTGTGAGTCCGGCCCCCACTCCAGGGCCTAAGACAAGGATGCGTGTGGGCGCTGGGGTGAGGCTGAGTAGCATCTTGTCTCTGCAGCAACCAGCACAGGGCGGGTCTAGGAAACGGGGCTATGGGAAGGCTGCCTCCCCTCCCCAGCCCACCTGGTTTTGCAAAATGGCTGAACGGGCCTCTGCTTTGTGCAGACTTCTTGTGAGTTATATGTTCACGTGGCCTGATTGTCTGAGTCTGCAAAACTGAGAGGCGGGTCCTGGTGCCCAGGGGCCCCAGATGCTGTTCTCATGACCGCCCCATTCCCCACCCCTGGGGACTCGTCTCTGCCCCCCATCAGCTCCATGGAGCCAAGCTTTTGTCCTTCCTGCCTCCTTGATGCCTGGGCAGCTGCCCCTCCATCAGACATTCTGCAGAGCCCTCAATCACCCTGGCAATCATCGCCACTTCCCTCTAGAGCTACAGGTCCCAGGTCTGTGCACTTGTCACACATTGTCCCTGAAGTGCTGATTCTGAGGGAGGTGCAGATGGACTCCAGGGATGGGGACCCCAGCATCAGTGTCACAAACCCAGATGCCCACGGGCTCTGCAGGAACACATGAGCTGCTGCTGATGGGAGAGGACACCCCCTGGGCAAAGTGCAAAGGGCAAAGCCACCCTGAGCTCACAGGCTGTCCCCATGGAGTAGGGCAGGCTCCTGGGGCCTCATCTTTGGACGTCTGGAGTTTTAAATAAATTGATTTTTTTAATGTTGGCACCTAAGCAACATGCAGCTAGCTGTCTTCGACTGGTGGGTGCTGGTGGCTAACTCGGTGAGCACTTAACACGCCAGGTAACGTTCCGGTCCTCTCTGCACGGTCAAGTCACCATTACAGTCGTCGCATCTCACAAGCTGGGAAACAGATGCACAGGCAGAGTAGGCCACTGGCACCAGGTCACGATTTAATAAGTGGTGTTTGAACAAGTAGACCTGGGGCTTTCACCCCTTTCTATGTCAGACGCTGAGTCCTAACAGCTCTGTTGCAACGAGCAGCTTCTCTGTGTGTGGTGAGTACACGTTATCTTGTCCAAGACCCACGACAGCCCTGTGGAGTCCATATCACTATCCCTATGTTAGGGAGTCAGAGAGAGTGACTTTCCAAGATCTCAGCCTGTGTGGAGGGCTATGACCAACACTCAGGCCCGTCTGCTCCAGAGTCCCAGCTCCGTCCCTGCAGCCTGGTTTCTCTCCAAATCCCCTGTGTCCAGCCTGGGGCCAGGCTCACCAGGGCCATCGGAAATGGTGGGTGAGTGTCCGGAGCTTGGCTTCGGAGGCTGCTGGGCAGGAACCTGGGGCAGCTTTCCAGCACGGGGTGCAGTCCAGGATGGCAGGGCTGGGCCTGGGTCTGAGCAGCCCCAGGGAGAGGCTTACTGGGCTCGGTCCCGCTCAGTTTTCTGTGGCAAGAGGCACTGCCAGATTCCCCTGTGGAGCATCTCACTGCCCAGGGCGTAGTTGACGGCGTTGATAGTGGGCACTGTCTTGGCAATGAGGGCAGGTACCTGTTGTGACAGAAGAGCCCAGGAGAGAAGCTTCAGAACCTCTGCTCCTCTCCCTGGTCGGTGACCCCTGCCTCCCTCTCTCCCGCCCTGCAGCCACCAGTCACTTGTCCTCAGCTTGATTCTGCAACCTCTGAGCTTTCTCTGACCAGTTGTCAGATGATGCACCGAAATGCCCTCCTCCCCGGGCCCCAGCCTCAGTCTGGTCCCGGAGTGTACCATTCACCACCCGGCAGTCCGTCCCTGAGGTCTCACATGAGGCCTAGGCATTGTCAAGCCGCAGCCCCATGTGGCCCAGGGGACCAGCAAACACACAGTCTTATGAATGTACAAAGGAAAAGAGACAGAGAGACTATCGTGGAGGCCATGAAGCCAGAAAGACAGACGGGGCGAACGGGTGAGCCGCAAAGACGGAGAGGGGTCTAGCTTCGGGTGCTGGAGGCGTCCGTACCATCCGCAGCTTGGGGGAGACGGAGGTCGCATCGGCGATGGCCGCGTAGAGGTACAGGAGGGCATAGGGGCCCCAGCAGAGCAGCAGCGTCCTGGCGGGCAGGGTGGTGTTCACCTGGGGGGAAACGGTCGCGGGAGGGAGCCGTCGCCTTGCTCCAGGCCGGCAGCCCCGCGGGGCCCCGGGCCCAGGTCGGCGCCCGGCAGGGCTGCGGGCGGATGCTGAGCCTGCGCAGGAACTGGGGCCAGACGAATGTCTCTGCTGTGTAAGACGCGTGACCCTAAGCCTCTCATTTAGGCTCACTTGACCTCAGCAGCCTTGTCTGTCAAGTGGCCCGATAAGACCTGACTCGCCCGGAGGCGGGGACTGGCGGTGGAGAAGGAGCTTCCTTCCTGGTCGGGGCTCCTTTTGAGAAAGCCCGGGCTCCGTGAGCGCGGCCGTGTGCAGGAGGGTCCCGGCCGGAGCTGCCCTCACACTTCAGTCCCAGAACCAGCTCGTCTCAGCAGCCACAGCCACGTGGCGGGACAGCTTGTCGTGGGTTCAAAGCCGCCACCCGCCCTGTGAGCTACAACCAGGCCGTGTGATGCCACCTGGGGCCGCGGGGGGCGCACGTGTGCCCGCTCCTCGTCTGCGCTTAGAGGTTAAAATTCCGACCCTGAAAATCAGCGCCCATGTCCTCGGTGACCACGTCTCCCTCTAACAAAGAAGGTGACTTAACTTGGAAGGGGATACATTTTTTTTCATGGAATTTTGGATTTTAAAATATATTGATTGGGAAACATTTTTTTCTCTTGAATTGTTCCTCAATCCAAAAAAAGGGGGGAGGGGGGCTTCTCACGGACGGAGGGCCTCCTGGTCGGAGCTGAGGCCGGAGGAGAACGGACACCCCCGCGGAGAGGCCGTGTCACCCCCTGGGAACCGCTCAGCTCGCGGCCGAGGTCCCCGGGCCCGCACGGCGACCTCTGCTGGTGCTGCCGGAACTGCTGGTTTCAAGTCAACCCGGAAAAGGGAGAAAATCCGTGTGGCAGGCGTCTCCCGGCCGACTGAGCCTCCGATAAACCTGGCGACTTGCAGCGCCCGGCGGGGCAGCGCGGAGGACGCCCGGAGGCGGCGACCAGCCGGCAGCTCCCCGCAGGGAGCCGGGGGCGCCATCTGGCCTGGCACAGCCTCGCCCTCCTTCCGTGACTCGGGGAACCTGGGACTCCAGCTAAAGTCGATTTGTGAGGTCCTTTTCCAATTCTCAGAAGAAGGAATGTGGCAGATTAAATGTCTCAACAAAGACAGTGCTTCTTTTATGGGCTGTGATTAACCACTCGGGTCGTGGAGGGCCAGACCTGGGTTTGGATCCAGCTGGGCTATTACTAGTTGCCCGGCTTTTGGTAAATTGTACAGCAAATCCCTTTCAATCTCAATTTTCTAGTCTGTGACACAGGGCTAATATAAAACCTTCCTTCCTCAAAGAGCAGTTGCGAAGGTGTCATGACATAATGCACAGAACGGAATATTTATATACTTTTTTGAATCTTTGATGCTCGTTATGACTCATCTGCTAGAGACTGTCCAGGTGACAAAGTTAAAAGAAAATGGTGGGGAGGAAGTGTTAATGCAGAAGTTCAGAAATGGCTGGGGGCTTATTCCGAAGTGTTATTTTTCTTGGACACTTGGTTGCAGGTGTGATTTCCTGTTCTGGGTCACAGCCTGTGCCTGTGATTAAATTAAACATCTCAAAGCAATTTAAAAAGCATGTGATTTTGTGCAACCCTCAAATCCTTAGGAAGAAGTAAATGGAGCAGCATGGATGGTGTCCAGCAGGGGGCCCTGGCTCTCTGGCCTGTGGGGTCCGGGGGAGTCTGAGAGGTCCTGACCATTCCTCCCAGGTCTTGGTGATCCCCTGCAATGGGGAGGATGTGTTCCTGCCCTAACACCCCAGGCTCTACAGAAGCTGGATTTTCTCCTGATGGTTGAAAGCACAGAAAACCCCTGACTGCTGTCTGTCACTTCGTTCACGTTCCCTGGTGTCCCTGAGGGGGACAGAGATTTCTCCTGCTCCGGGAATTGGTCCTCACCTGGAGATGGCCAGTCTTCCCGAGTTTCTGCTCCATGAGCCGATAGGATGTGAGTGTGATGAGGAGAGGCAGGAGGAAGGTGAAAAAGGCCATGGTAAGGAGGAAGCTGGTGAAGTTTCTGCAAGAGGGGGAGAGGAGTAAGGACCGTCTCTCAGGGATGGGCAGCTGCCTTGAAGGCCCATCAGACTTTGCTCTGGACAGGCAGATGCGGGATGTGCTCCTATCAGACAGTGCTCAGGGCGTGGTCGCTCCCGAGTCCTGGCTGGACTTCCCTCGAGCTGGGGAGACGCCAGGTCCTCCCAGAACCTGCCTGTAGGAGCAGGGGGCTGAGTGAGGGAGAGTCCTCCTTCACTTGGCTGCAGGGCAGTTCATGTGCTCATCCCTGCTCTCTGTGTGTGCCCCTTGCATGGAGAATGGGACACTTTAGTTTGGGAAACATGTTTACCAAATGAAGGAGATGTCAGTGGACCAAGAGGAAGGGTCATTCAAGGAGTGTTCTAGGCACGGGAGTTTGAAAAGGCCTGTGGATGACAAAGAGACTGGACGCTGTGTCACTGAAGAACTCATTGAAGGGATCACAGGAGAGCCTGGGGTCCCAGGGAGTGGTCATGGGGAGGTGGAGGGGCGCTGACCAGGAGCAGGTGAGAGTCACAGGGAGGAGACTCCCATTCCATGAGGGGGAGACCATGTCACCTTGGCACTGTCCACTAAGGAGGAGTGGAAGGAAGGACTGGATACCAGCTGGGAAATACCTGCAGGGGACGCCCTGGACAGACACTTGGACCAGACCCGGCGTTCTCAAGTGGGCTTCACCCGGGAAGCCTCTCGTCAGGGGCAGATGCTTCATGAGTAAACACGAGTAAACACGTAAAGCAGGTGACTGCAACATGGCTTTAGTGGAAGCAAGAGGGAGGCTGGACCATGTGACCACCCCTCCCCAAGGCAGCCCCTAAGGGGTCTCCCCAAGTCCTGGTCTCCCCAGAGCCACATGGATGAGGCAGTTCTAGACATGTGCTCCATGATTTGGGGCCATGATGCATTCAATCCTGTCTCTCCAGGGCTTGGCCCAAGGGTTGGCTCACAGCAGACGCTCAGGGAATGCAGAGAACTGAATGCCATGCCGAGGAGGTCCCTCCCAACGCAAAGACCTTCTTTGAATCTGTCGAACTAAGGACATGGCTCCTTCTAGAAACTGATAAAGTCAGAGCTGGGAGACCTGGCTGTGCTGAAGATGGCAAAAGGTGTCACAGGGCTCAGTGACCGTTATAACCGACACAGGCCAATGGCTCGCTGGATAATGCCCTTTCTCGGGCCCAATTCTATGCTCTGATTTGCATGACATTGCTGCCACTTGGCTCACTTGGGCTTCCCTGATCCCACTGTCAGTTTGCAGGTGGGGACCATGACTCAGGAGTTGGGATTGTCTGGCAAGAGTTGACGTTTCCCCATTTGGCTTTTCAGCGGTGACAGTATTGTCCTAAGAGCTCAAAGCTAAGATTCCTGTGCAAAGAGCCCGGAAGCTCCTCTCACCTCACCTGTCCCCCTTGGAATAGTCCAGGGTGCAGCATGTCCTCAGTGGCTCATAGTCGTAGTGGCCCCAGCCCAGGAGGGGCAGTGCTGCCCAGAAGGCAGAAGACAGCCACACGAAGAACACCAAGAAGACGGCCGTGTTCCACGCCAGTCGGCTGCCTGCATGGGACAGAGGAGGCTGGCTGAGAGGAAGCGATAGCTTGGCAAAGTGAAAAAGAACAGACTTCACGGTCACACGGAATGTCCCTAAATCCTGGCTCTGATGCTTAATGGCTTAGTGCCTCGGGCAAGTAAAAAGTTTCTCTGGGCCTCAGTCTTCTCCTCCACAGAATGGGAATGATAATCCCTGCCTCAGAGGATTGTTACGAAGAATAAAAGAGAGAAGGGATGGTGGGGGTCTGCTAGTAGACGCTCTATCCATCTTCTTCAGAGGACAGAGAGAAGGAGGAGATGGCAGAGAGATGGGTGTGTTTCCCAAGCCAAGTTAGGGAAGGAGCAAGGGCAGAGGTTCAGGTGAGGGTCATGGGGAGGGAGACGGAAGTCTGGACTTACCACCATCCTTAGCTCGTGCTCAGAAGCAGGCCACTGAGCGCGGGACTCGAAGCCCAGGTGACAGAGGGAGAGACCACTTCTGCAGGCAGCCAGGGCATGCCCAATCCCAGCTCTGCCCCTGTGAGCTGTGTGACCCTGGGCAAGCTACTTAACGTCTCTGAGCCTCTGCTTCCAAGTCTGCAAGCTAAGGGTTTGCTGTGAGGGTTAGCTGAGCCACGGCTCCCCAAAGTGTGTTTACACGCTGCTGGTGTGAGTGGGATTCTAGAGGGTCTCTGAGAGAACATGTTTTTTATTTTCATGTGTATTAAAATTGTGATTTCACAGATATTGTTTATAATGAGACTAAAGCAGTTATTGAAATGCTTAAAAGTGAGTCATTTTAAGAACAAAAAATCAAGTAAATAACAGACCAGGTGGTACACTGATATGGCCAGTTGAGAAGGTGGTATTTGACAACACAGCTTGGGAAATCAAGAGTTAGATTAGTTTTCATGAAGCCCCAGCATAGCAGAAGCCCTGTGG
Organism: Tapirus indicus; assembly: GCA_031878705.1. Lineage (NCBI taxonomy): Eukaryota > Metazoa > Chordata > Mammalia > Perissodactyla > Tapiridae > Tapirus > Tapirus indicus. The sequence goes on from CM062921.1 coordinate 84,338,668, forward strand.
AAGTGTGAGGTACAGGGGCACATGCCTAGCTACACACACACGTATACACACACCACCTTTCTGCCTCTCAAAGTGCCTGTCTTCAAGGCCATTTTCTGTATCCATGGATCTCATTTGATTTTCAAAATAAAACTGTGAGGTTGGTTACAAAAATCATGTCGCAGAGGAGGAGACTAAGGTTCAGAGAGGACCCCTGACTTGCCTGAGACTGCAGCGAAGGTACAGGCGGCCTTTCCACCAGGTGCCTCAACACCTCTCCTGTAGTCTCCCAGCCTCCCTCCTCTCCTGAATGCCCACACCCCACACTCATGCACCCTCACACCCACCCACTCTCCCCTGAACTGGGAAACACCGAGCAGACCTTCGGCCTGATCACCCTCACCACGCGGCTGCCCTTCCCCTCTGGGAGCCCACGGACAAGACGTACGGGTGCAGTGGTGGTGGTAGCGCCCCCAGGCGATGGCCGCGCTACTGCAGATGCTGGCCAGCGCCGTCACAAAGCCCTGGAAGCCGTGAGCCTGGCAGCCTTCGGAGCCATAGGGCCAGCGCCTGCGGAGACACGGGCACCAGTGAGCCCCGCCCTCTGCCGACACCTGCCCGCGGCAGCTGGGAGAGTGCCTTTCTGCGTGCTGGTCCAGCTCCTTGGAAGAGAGCTTTGTTACCTGCTTTTCCTGCGAGGAAACTGGGGCCTTAGAGAGCAAGTCACCAGTGTGAAGAGGGGAGCCTGTGCACACTCTCACGCTCGGGGTCTTTCAGTGACCTCGGCTGGACCAAAGGGTCTCTGCGTGATCAGACCCTCCATCACACGAATGGAACCCTCAGGTGGGAGCAGAGCCCATCCCTTTATTCCATAGATGGGGAAACCGAGGCTCAGAGAGGAAAACAGAGGCCGAGGGTCACATAGCAGATGAAGGCAAAGTCAGAGGGTAGGCCCCAGCCTTCCCAACTCTTGCCCTGTGGGCCGAGCAAGGGTGGAAGCTTCCGTTGCCGCCTCCCCCACCCGGGGCAGGGCAGCAGGAGATCAGGGCAAGGACTCCTCATTGATTCAGGCCCCACAGACTGGTCAGCCCTGAGCATCCACACCCAGGCGGGCTCCAGCCTCCATCTGTAGTGCCCGAAACCAGAACAGGGATGTTCTGTCCGCTTAAGAAAACAGTCTTGTAAGCACCTTCGGAGGCCAAGTTGGAAGACCCTGGTTGCACAGGAGGAGCTCTGAGACACTTGTCAAAATCCTGTTTGCTTTCACAAACACCGATTTAGGTCTTCCTGGGTGCCAAGCACCTTTTAAGTTATTTACAAACAATAACGAGTCACTACTTCCAACCACCATATGAGTGAGGTGATAACACCCCATTTATGGAAGAAGCCAAGAGGCAGCAGTGATGAAGCCCGGATTCAAACCTAGGACCCTGGTTTCAGGGCCTGAGCTCTTATTCCCTATGGTCAGCCTGCTCTGTGGGCCAGGTCTGAGCAACTGCTGCATTCCAGAAATCAGCTGTGGTTCTTTAGGGACGGTCTGGAATTCAGATTTAGCCTAGTTCAGCCTGCCCACCTTCTCCAGTGTAACTTTCTATAGGTAGGGAGATGCCTCTGGCCTGGCTGCCCGATGCCCAGAGGTCAGGCCCCAGTAGGGCTCCGGAGCCCAGGGACTGGGGAGGGGCTGGTACCGGAGGAGGCTGGAGGTGGCTGCGACGAGAGCATTCAGGCTGAGCCCACTGTCTGCCACGGCCAAGCTCAGCACCAGCAGGTGGCTGGGAGTCCGCAGCTCCGGGGTCTTGCAGAAAGAGAGGATGGTCAGGCTATTGAGGCTGAGACCGGCAAGAGCTGAAAGGAAGGGTGGGGGGTGGCATCGGGGCTGGAGAGGCCCACCTGGGTCAGAACCAGGGCCTCAGCACCCTCCGCCTTCACCCTCACAACCTTGTCAGTGCAGCCCATCTAACACCCACGACGGGGGCTGGGCCTCAGACACCGAAAGCCATAGATGCACACCCTGCCCTCTACCAACTCACAGTCTGATGGGAAGACAGACCAGGAAGAAAACCAATAAAACATCTCCCGGTTCATGCCAGAACAATCACAGGCACGGACAGCTCCCGAGCACCCGTCAAGTGCCGGGCGCGGTGCTGAGCACTTTACGTGGATCTCTCATGCAGTCTTCACTGGGGACTGTCCTTCCCACTTACAGCTGGGAGACTGAGGGTCAGAGACGCTAGCTAACTTGCCCTGAGTACACAGCTGGTAAGTGGCGGAGCTGGGACTTGAACTCAGGTCTTTCACCTTCCAAAATGCCTTCTCCAAGGGCTGTGGAGCAACGTCAGGGAGACCCTCAGGAGGAGAAGGCCAAGTCACAGCCGGGAGCTGCCCAGGACACCAGCGGTGAGGTGAGCCGGAGGGCGTCTCGGGGGCGGACAGACTGACCTTAGTGTCAGCTTGGTGGCTCATTTGCTGCTCCTCACACTCCTGAACCCTGACTTCCAAACTGAGTGTTTGCTAGGAGGACAGGGTGTGGAAGAGCATTCTAGATAAAGGGAACGGCATAAAGTGGTAACATTTCAAGTCGTGTCTGAGGGCCTGAAGGGATGCTAGATTGTAGGGTTCGTAGAAGACAGGAAAAGGGGCTGGGCCACCAGACAATGATGTCCAGGGCCTCCGGGGCCAGCCTGGTGGCTGCTGCTCCCTCTCCACTGTCAGTTTTCGTTGGGTGAGAAAAGGTGCTGATTATTTCTCTGGATCTGCTGTGAACAGGGCTGCTTTCCCCATCAATCTAGTCTTGGGCCGGCCCAGCTCCCGGGCCTACAGCCTCAGTTCTGGCCTCAGTGAGCATCTTGGGGATTCTGAGTGGAGGCACGTACCTCGTGGACTCAGGTAGACCCTGGGCGGACATGTCCAGGCCCGAGGGAATGGGGATGGCGGAGTAAGGTGGGGCTGGAGAGGACGGGAGTGAATGAACTTAAATCCCTGGTGTCTGTCTAGGCCAGCACTTCATACCCATGATCCCATCTAACCTTCACCACCACCCACTGGAATGTCAGGGCATTGAGGGTCAGAGAACTCGAGTGACTTGGTGACAGACACATGGAGAGCAGGTGGCAGAGCTGTCTGTGTCCAGAGCATACCAAGGGTCTGATCTTACACGAGGTTCTTAGCAGGATTTCCAGGGAGTGGATTAAACTTTCTCCTGGCTGCATGGATATGAAAAGGCCTGAACCCCGGATGTTGGTCATGCCCTGGGCAGATGTCCATTCTCAAAGTCCCTCCCTCCCTGACCCTTGCCTGGCTTCTCTCTCGGCTCCCAGCCTGCAGGCTGCATCCCACAGGTGCAGCCATCAGAGCCCGATGGGTCTGGACACAGGAGCAGGGGTTGGGGACCTCTCCTTGCCAGCCCCACAGCTTCAGCCTGGGTTCTGGGAGCCCACTGGGTCCCCACTCCATCCCGGCTCCTGCCTGGCTCACCTTCCACCAGCAGCACTGTCCCCACAGCCAGCACCTCCAGCTCCCCAAAGCCGGTGGGCAGGGACCCGGACTCTGCCATCCTCAGCCTTCCTCCCTGCAGCCCAGCGTTTCTCTGGCTCCCCAAAGCCAGGCCCCTCCCTTTTAAAGGGCCATTCCACGTGCTGGCACATGCAGGTGCTTATGCTAGACCTCGGGCTCCTTCTTGCTGCCCCCCCCCACCCCTGAATTTTGCTTTTGGCCCGAGCAGAAAGGAACCCATTCACCAGCTGGACAGTGCAGCCTTTGTGAAACAAAGATGGAGCCCTGTCTCATTCATTTCAGCCCCATCAGGCAGGATTAAGGTCCCAGATTCCGAATGGTGTGTGGCTGAGAGCCAAATCAGAAAAGAGTTGCGTAACCAAGGGAGGGTGGGAGCAAAAGGAGGGATCTGAGCTGCAGCTGGGCCTGAGGACTGGTGAGGGGCCAGGCCCAGCCATGTGTGTGGGTGCTCACAAGCTGGGCACCTGTGTGTGTGCGTGTAGGCATGTGTGTGTCCACACGCTCACGTGTCCTCACAAGTGATGGGGAAAGGATGATGGTTGGGAGGTCATCTGCTGTCATAGAAAGAACCCCGACTGGGACTGGAGACTGAGGTTCTGGTTCTGAATCTGCCACTAACTAGCGACATGCCCTGGGGTGGGACCACTGGGGTCTTATCAGGTTCCTCCTTTGCAATGTAAGCACCTTTTTCCGTGGCCTGTTTAAGTCTTGGTTAGAAGAATACGTCACAGGTATAGCTCCAGGGCTGCACTTCCCGACCCCCATACAGCATGTAAGCTACACAAGCAGAAAAGTCTCCCAGGGCTGGTTTGGGACAGAGGGGCTGCTGTCTTTTTGTCAGCGGCCCCACGATCCACTACGAGCTTTGGCTTCTACAAATGAGGTCCTGGTACAAGTCACGCACTGGCTCATGGTGAATTTACATGAGGAAACACTAATCTAGAGCAACTTAACTCACTCTCAGATAAAGAAACCAAGGCCCGGAGCACTATCGGTAATACAGCTAATGTTTGTCGATTGCTTGCTAGGGGCCTGGCGCTGTGCTAACCCATCTTAGGATGATTCCTACAACGCCATCGATTAGACACCATCATCCTTTCCATTTCACTTGAGGAAACTGAGGCTCAGAGAAGCAGCCTGAGGTCACGCAGTGATTCGCAGATGGAGCTGGAACAAAAGCCCGGTCTCTTATTCCCTGGGCTCCTGGTCAAGCAGCTCATTCTATTCCAGAAATGTCCATTTCCCATGCCTTTCCTCTTGCTGGTCCCCACTTACATCCGAAGCAGCCCTCAGGGCTGAGCTGACGGCCCACATCCTCCTGGAAGCCGTCCTCAATAACCCACTTACCCCTTTCCCAATTTCTATCTTGTATTACTGGTTAATATATATGTCAGGGTTTTTTCATGCCTGCAACATCCCAAAAGACTTCCAGGGAGAAGAGAAAGCAGGACGGGGCCGGGAATCAAGGGTAGAGTTCAGTGAGGCAGAAGAGAGAGGGGAAGGCATCCCCAACAAAAGGAGGAGAAGGCAGAGATGTAGAAAGGGCAGGGCTGACCTTTGGTCTGGGGAGGACCAGGTGGTGGGGAAGCACTGAGAGGAGGGCACGGGGATAACATTTCCTGGGAGCCAATAGTGTCAAACAGGCCTGGGGCAGAGCTGGGCACTTCCTGTGTATAGATGTCTGCCTGTTCATACCTCACCGGTCTAGACCTGCCTAGGCCCAAGGGTGTGAGGGACTGAGGGACCTTCTAGAAAAGCTGAAGGAGCCAAGTAGGGTACCCTGGACCAGAGAGCAAAGCCTTGGGGTCAAATGTGAAGAACAAATGAGTGTAAGGTGGTATCTGCAGTGGGATGAGGTTGAGGGTAGGGAACAATGGGTAAAGAATGGAAAGGCCTTCTCTGAGAACTCTGGGGTCCTGCTCTGGGACCTTCCTTGGAGTCTGACGACTGGAGGAAAGGGGTGCTCTCTGCCCTCACGCGGAGACAACTCATGCCTTTGGGTTGGTGGGAATGCCTGGGAGGGCTTGGCACCAACAGCCGTGTTCTGGGACTGGGTGTCCACAGGGTGTTCAGGGAGCAGCTGCCAGCCCAGCAGCCTGGGAGAATTCACGGCCCATGGGAGACACTTCTCGGGTCCCCTAGAAATATCTTACTATGCGCAAGGGAGCTTCTGTTCCCACAGGCTGGCAAGGTCTGGGAATAAACACCCTGAGCAGAGTAGCATTGCTTCCCTTTTTCAGATGAGGACATGGAGGCCAAGAGAGACCACAGGACTTATCCAAGGCCACAGCCTATAAATGGAAGAGCTTGGATTTGAGCCCGGGCTGGCCTGGCCCAGAGCTGGGGCTCTTTCTAATGCCTTCACCACCCTCATTTCACTGCTTTTTCACTATGAAAGAGTGTCACAGGGGAGGATTTCCAATGGCCCTTGTCTGAGGCCGGGGTCTGTCTTCACCTCCTCTGAGCCCAGGCACCCCGGTGAGGTCTGTACAGCCCACAGCCTGGCTGGCATGGGTGGCTTTGCAGGTGGGCAGCCCAGCCGGCCAGTCCAGAAGCTGCTTGTCCCTGGGTGACCTGCCCCACTGTGCTGTGCCCTGGCCTCTCTGGGCCTGGGGCTGTTGCTATGGAAGGGGGTCCCCCACCCCCACCCTCAGGACTGGGTGATTCCAGGAAGCAATAAGCCGCTGAGTGCTGTGGCCGGGGCTCCCTCCCTAATCCCCAGCCTGTCCTTGTTTATCCAATGGCCTCAGGTGGGGGTGCTGGGGGGGGGGCGATGAGCCAGTGGGCAGCTGCTGGGCTTGCTGGGCTGGCAGGACAGAGCAGTCCAGGGACAGCCCCTGCCCGGGCTACACGGGAGCCAGGAGCCATGAGGGTGGCAGTGGGCATGCTCTGGCTCCTGGCCCTTGGGGGGCACCCCCACGTCCAGGGCTCCTGTCCTGCTCAGTGCAGCTGCAGCCTCCACATCCTGGGAGATGGCAGCAAGGTCAGGTATGGCAGCAGGTGTGGGGTAGGGAGCCCAGCCCTATCGCTCTACCAGCTGGGCTGGGGCGGATGCAGGGTCCTCAGACGGTGGCCAGATGAGACGACCATCTCCCTGCCGCTTGAGTCCCAGGGGTCCTATGGGGCGGGTCTGGGCTGCATTATCTTCCAGCCAGTAGGGCGTGGCTCTGCCCAGGAGGTACAGGTGCCTTTACACATGGAGGTGGGAGTGGGGTACAGGTGTGCCAGCTCCAGGAAATCCTTCCTCCAGGATCCTGGTAGAGAGGAACCCTCCTATCGGCACAGGAAGTCTCCCCCTTACCTCTTCCTTTTCCTCTCCTTCCTTCCTTCCATGCCATCATCTCTACATCTCCCCAGCTCCTTCTTTCCCAGGCCTCTTCCATTCTCTTGCCTCACCTCCAATTACATCCCAGGTATTTCTTACCACCCCACCTGCCTCCTCATGCCCACCTCCTCTGGGTCTCCTCTGGACCAGCCCCCAGCAGCCTCAGCCTTGACCCCTTTCTAGGGGCTCTCCAAAAGGCCAGCAGTGCCCACTCCATTAGAGGCAAGCACCTCTCCACCCTCAGACTCTTGTTTGACTTGCCCCATCCCCCATCTGAGTCCTGAGAGCATCTGTATCCCCTCCTCCCCACTTCCACCACTGTGGCTTGTGGACTCTTGCTCTTCCACCACGGCTCATTCTCTTCTTCTCTTGGCAGTTTTTAAACCGTGTTTTCTCTGATATCTTCAACTTATCCATTAATGACCCCCTCTGCATGTCTCAACTTGCTCAAGGATTTCAGCCCTGGCTCAGGGCCTTTCCCGCCATCTTTCCAACCTTCTGGAATTCCATCCTCCCTTGTCTTAGATGGGTGCTGGGGAGCCACTGATGGTTTCTGATCAGGGCAGCAATGTTATCAGTGCGACTCTTTCAGTGATCCTGGCAGTGGGCGTCGGGTTGATTGGGGTGTGAGGGGAGGCAGAGAAGGGAGAGGACCCTCAAGAAAGGACACCCCGTATGGTCTGAAGAGCAGGAAGAGCTCCATTTTTGGCCCAAATCTCTGATGCTCTGACTCATATGGATCATCTGAGGTAAGGATCCTCTCCCCAAGGGAAGGCGGGGCTGAGTCCTGAGCAAGCCAGGAAATACCCATGGCCAAGGACAGCGTGACCAGGGTGACAAAAAGCCTCTCCTGCCACCCACAGAGAGCACAGGGCTCAAAGTCACACAGCATTGGTGGCAGACCTGGTCCTGGAACCCAGGGCTTCAGTTCTATTTCCAGAACTCTTCTCATCTGGTGATGCTGTCATGGGCAGGGACCAGGGAAGGGCTTCTAGTAGGTTAGCCTTAGACAATGAAATTCCAAGGTCAGTTTCCAGGACCTCTAATGTCAGCCAGTGGCCATTCGTTCTCTGAAGCCAGAGCTCTCACCGTCGGTTCTACCTGCCTGACAGTCCTGCATCTGATGGGCACCAGCCTATCTGCGTGGAGTGTCCTATGAGAGGAATGAGGCCGTGAAAGGCTGTGGGGGGCCCTGCGGTCCCCAGTGGCCACAAGCATAGATTGCGCCGTCAGACCGAGGCTCCCTCCGTGTCTCAGAGGCCTTCCTCAGCCTCGTCTGTAACCAGGGCTGCAGAGGGCCCAGTCCTTATGTCTGAGCAGCCTGGGTGACCTGCCCATGCTCCACGCTCCCTTATTGTGAGCAGAGCATGTGTACCTGTGGGAACTGGGGTGACCTGGGCACCTAGACAGATGTGTCTCCATGCTCTTTGTGCCCAGTTTTCCCCACCAGGAGTCATGCTGTTGGTCTGTGCTGGGCCCTTACTGGTTTCTCTGATCCCTCCCATGACTGTCTTCCTCCCTCTCTGGGACATCTTTTTCCATTAACTCCCTTCCTCCCACCTACATCCAGACCTTCTTCCGTGTCACACCCAGTCCTCTAGTATCATTGAAAATATCATTGCCTGCAGTACTCTTTCTTCCTTGGCTGGATTACAAGCTGTATGGGCACAGGGACTGTGGGTCTGATATTCTTCGGAATCTCCACAGCAATCGTCACTCAGTAGGGGTTCCACGGATGTCTGAAGCATATGAGCGGGTGGAAGTAGCTGCGCCTTTTGTGGGCGCCGTTGACAAGAAAAACAAGCCCAGCCCGGCTGACTTTGTGCAGAGTGTGGAGTGAAGCTGATGGACGCTGGTGGAGTGTGTGTTACAGCAGGAAGGCCTGACATGAGCAGTGCGTTGTGACATGACAGGAGATCAACCTTCCTCAGCAAAGTGAAACATGACCACTGCCCCCACCTCCTCCGGCATGAGCAGAGCAGCCCTCCGGGTGACACGACTGCACAACGGGTCCCTCATGCCCAGCTTCCAAGTTTTACCAAGTTTTACCTGAGAGTCTTTCCCTTTTTCCCTTATGTGGTAGGTGCAGTGACGCGCCACCCAGATGGCCTATAACAGCCCTGAACTGTAGGCTCCTTGAGGGCAGAGACCGCTTCCTCCTACCCCCTTCCCTCTGCTTTAGTGTCCAACTTAATAGGACAAGGTCTAAGAAGTCACTGTTTGGGCAGAAGGAGCATTGCAAGGAGCTGGGAAGACTGGCCCAATCTCCTTTTAGTGCTGGGCTGTAGAAATTTACGACAGTGGTCCAAGCACTGGGTCCCGTGGCGACGGGTATGGAGGGCTGGTACGCACATTGCCTCATTTACACTCCGAAACCGCCTTGTGAGGTGGAGTCCAGTATTATGGGGAAACTGAGGCAAAGAGAGGTTAGGTGATGCACTCAGACACACAGCCAGCAAGCAAAGAGCCCAGATGTGGATCCGACTGTGGGGCAGCGAAGGCCCAGCTCTTTTACACACCGTGGTCATTTCCTGGTCCTTCAGAGTCCGGAGAGGCTGAAGTGCTTCCACTTGGGACGCCCTTGGTGTATTCTTTTAAAATGAAGAAAAGCCAAAATGGTTAGAAAAACTGAGCTATAATTTAACAAACGAATGCATTCATCACACATATGCAATGCTGCCATGCACAAGATGATCTCGGATTATGAACACTGTTGGTTCTTACTGCACTGCAGCGGGTGTGGGCTGGAATGGGACGTAACGGTTTAAGCTTGAGGTCCTTCAGGCCAGTGACTGGGACCAAATGGCCCTCCTGGGACCCTAGTGAAAGGCTCTGAAAGCAAGAACCCCCGCAAAGAGAAAACAGGAGGCAGATCGTGCCCGCCCATCTTCAGGGCCCGCCACAGCTGGGACCTGGGTTTGGTGTCCTGCGTTCCGTGCGGACCAGGACCAGCAGGCCTCTCGGAGGGAGGAAGGGGAGGGGAGGCTCTCCGACCCGACGGGACCCTCGCTCAACTATTCTCATTTCTGTGACCAGGACGGTGGTGTGCAACGACCCTGATATGACCCTGCCCCCCGCGTCCGTCCCTCCGGACACCTCCAGACTGCGCCTGGAGCGCACGGCCATCCGCAGGCTGCCGGGGGAGCCCTTCCGGCCGCTGGGCCGCCTGGAGCAGCTGTGGCTGCCCTACAACGCCCTGGCCGAGCTCGGCGCCCTGGCGCTGCGGGGCCTGCGGCGCCTGCGCGAGCTGCGCCTGCCCGGGAACCGCCTGGCCGCCTTCCCCTGGGCGGCACTCAGGGACGCCCCCCAGCTGCGGCTGCTGGACCTGCAGGCCAACTGCCTCTCCGCGGTGCCGCCCGAGGCCGCCCGCTTCCTGCGCAACCTCACCTTCCTCGACCTCTCCAGCAACCAGCTGCTGAGGCTCCCACAGGAGCTGCTCGCCACTTGGGCTCCCCTGCAGACCAGGCCCTTTCTTCCCGGCCACCGCGCCAGGCTGGTGCTAGGTAAGAGATGGCATCCTCCACCTTGCTGCGTCTTGGGGTCTTAGGCAAGTTCCCAAGCCTGTCTGAGTCTGGATTCTTTGTCTGGAAAACAGGACCCATACCTGCCTTCTGGGTTTGAGTGAAGACTGAGAGGTACATCTAGGCAGGTTTAGGAGCTCAAGCTCCAAGTTAGACTGCCACAGTTCAAATCCCAGCTCTGCCTCTGACTAGCTGTGCATCCTGGGGCGAGTTACTTAGCTTCTCTGTGCTTTGGCTCCCTTCTGTAAAGAGAGGATGATTATATCCGTCTCAAAAGGTTGGGGTTGTGGGTAAAAAGACAGAGCTTAGCACACAGTAGGTACAGGTGGCAGGTGCAGTGACATGCCATCCAGATGCCCATCAAGGTGAGACTGGCTGCCCAGTTTCTGGGGGCGCTGCTGGAAGCCGCCTTCAGCAGTCAGCCCGGTCAGGGACAGCCTCAGCTGCAGAGCAGCCTCGCCCAAGGCCACATATCATTTCTGGGGGAGCCCTCATCCAAAGACCTGTCAGGTGGGACCCCAAGAGCCCAGCCACTTGGGGGGACTCTGATGGGCTCTTTTGGCTCCAGAGCCCCCCGGGATTCACTAGGCCCGCATTGCATGGCAGCTCCCTGTCTCCTCCTGCTTCCTTCTCTCTCCCTTAATAAATGCCCTGCACGCTGATCTTCTCAGAGTCGGCTTCCTTTTCAACAGTCTTCAAGGCACGTGAGTCCTCCTCCCTGCGAGAGTCTCCTCCGAGAAGGAGGTATTCTTACGTGGAAGGTGGTCGTGCTCTTTGCTAACCAGTCTGTCCTTACTGGGCATTGGCATTAGTGTGGCACTGAGGTTTTCCTGAACTTCTAGCCCCTCATAGAACTTGACCCTCCCCACATCCCAGGGGTAAATAGTGAGAGTACAGTGACCCTTGTTTTACAGATGAACAAATGTAACCTGGGGGTGAGTTAGTGGTGGATTTGGGCCCAGGGCTCGTGTCACACAGGCTGGTTCTCTTTCCTCTGTCCCATGGGGGGGTTGGAACCACGGTGGGGTCCTGGAAGGCAGGGTGGGTAGAATCAGAAGGAGACCTCACCTCCTGGGTGGGATGTGCCTGGAGCATGCCTTGGCTCTTATGGGGCCCAGCACTGGAGTCTGGAGCAATCTTAGAGTGGTTTGGGGCAGCTCCTGGAAGCAGGGCAGGGAATGGCAGGCCCCATTCCAGCACCATCCACCCTATAGACTTTCTCACCTGATAAAAGACATTGTATAGGATAGTACTTACATGGAAAAAAATGTTGTTTATTTGAAAATCAAATTTAACTGTGTCCTTTTTTCCCCCTATATTTGGTAACTCTATTCCAACAATCATGTCAGGCAGCCAGGGCAAGGGGTGTTGAACTAGTGTTACAAATAAGGAAAGAGAGTTACAGAGACCTTCCAGGTCACGTAGCTGGGAGACGGTACCCTGAGTCTCAGTTTCCCAAAGTAGGGCTAAATGGGTTACCCAGCTGGCCTCTTTATTTCATTGATTCCTTCCTGTTCCTAACAAACCAATGGCTTACCAGGTGAACCCCATCTCCTTTCCTGCCCAAGGCACCTGCCTGGCCTGGAGGGTGACAGGTGGGGGAATAACTCATTCTGGAAAATTAATTTTAGTTTTAATTACACAACTCATTTATCAATATATGTAAATATTTGAAATATTTGAAATATTACAGAAAAGGCTAAAGACCCTTTTGTTCCCTTTTCTGATTCCAGTTCCTTCTCTCCCTCCTAAAAGGTAGCCAGTATTATGTTTATTTGCATGTCCCCTGTCTTTTACATACATATGTGCATTTACATACACATACATATATACATAATGTACATACATACATGCACATAGAAATCTTGTCTGTGTGTTTTACATAAAATTTCATCTTATTGTGTATATAAACCAGCACTAACTATTTCACCCAGCAGTAGGTCTTCGAGATCTTTGTAAGTTACCACAAATGGATCGACTTCGTTTTTTTAAACCCCTGCATAATATTCCATAGTACAGCTATACTACAGTTTACTTAGCCCTTTAGTAGACCTTTAAATTGTTTCCAGAATTTTGTTAACACCTATGATGCCACAGAGAACATTCTTGACAATGCATCCTTGTGCACGCAGACACACGTTTCTCTAGGATGGGAACCGAGAATGGAATTGTGAGGTCATGGGGTGTGCACACCAGCCGCTTTAATATCAATCTGATGGTCTCTAAAGTGACTGGGCCAATTCTTGCCCCCAAGGGCAGTGTGTGTGACCACCCATGAGGGTGTTCACTCTGCAAGTTTATTTGCGTGTCTGCCTACGTGTGGGCTCTATCATAGGTGCTGAGGATACGGCAGAGAACAAGATAGATGAAATTATTCCCTCATAAAGGTAATAATTACAATGGTCAGAACGTTTAGCTTTTGCCAATCTGACGGGTACAAGTTTCACTGTCATTTAACTTTGCCATTTGCATGAATTTCTTTGGGGACTCTGTTGTTACAGGTGAAAGCTGGATGGCTCACCACCAGAGCTGGGCAGTGATGACTCTTGGGGTGCAGATGTGTCATTAAATGCACTTAGCCAGTGACACAGGGTAGCAGCCACTGGTGGGATGGGGTAAGGGGTGGGTGGGAGAAGGAACTGGCGCCTCCCAGGTGGTGCTCAAAGGGCTGAGAGTCGTGGATGTACAAGTAGACCTGAATGCACCCTCCCCGACCCTGGACATTTCCCCTTGCAAATATATCCAATATATGTATGTAAAGATATAATATGCCATTGATTATTAGATGCACTATCAAATTTAGTAGTAAATTTAGTAGGATAAAAAGGACATCATATTAAATGCATTTATTTTGTATTTCAGAATTGCAAACATATAAAAAGGAATTGTGCCTTAGAATTGGGGACACACGATCCGCCTCTATCTGTTGGGGGCTCTTTGACAGGGTGGGTGCCATGACCTGCTTTTAGCTCTATAAAGATGTTCCATTTTGAAGTAAAGAGGGCTGGGGATGTGACATAGGATTTGATTTTCTGGCCTCCTCGCTCCTCTCCTTTTGAGCCTGTGTCAAAGGGACCATGGCTCAGAACAGCCACCCTCATTGCTGGGGTGATGCTGAAAGTGTCCCTTATACTGGGAGGACAGGGGTCAAGGGTCAGGGGTCATGAAGCATTTCTAGAAATAGACTTTGGCATTGTAATTATTGCTGAAATACTCACTGCCTGACCAGTAGCCTGGAAGGATAAGTCGGAGAATGGCAGGAGTAATCGCCAATTGTGTCGGTACGCCGTATGGCCTACCCAGTGCTTGAAATGACATCTTTATTTATGCTTATAGCAACCCTGAAGGGGAAGTAATGCTGTCACTCAAGATGAAAAACCAGCTAGCTAGATGGAAGCTGGGCCTGGAGGCCAGTTCTGCTGACTCTGAGCTCGGGACCTGCCTTATCTTCCCTCCCCGAGGGGAATGGGAGCTGGGCCTGGGGATCTGTATGGCTGGGGCTCACCTCTTGCCTTCCTCTCACCTGCAGGGCTGCAGGACAACCCCTGGGCTTGTGACTGCCGACTCTATGACCTGGTCCGTTTCCTGGAAGACTGGGCCCCAGACCTGGCCTTCATAGAGGCTAGGCTGAGGTGTGCCAGCCCGCGCAGCCTGGCTGGAGTGGCCTTCAGCCAGCTGGAACTGAGGAGGTGCCAGAGTCCAGAGCTCAGTCCAGGGGTGGCCAACATCAGGTCCCCTTTGGGCAGCACAGTATTGCTACGCTGTGGGGCCACCGGGGTCCCTGGGCCTGAGATGAGCTGGAGGAGGGCCAATGGATACCCGCTCAATGGCACAGGTGCGTGAGCCATAGGGCCTGCTGTGCTGAGCTCCCAGACTGGGGCAGGTGGGTCAGCATCCTGGATCGCCAGGGTCAGGTCGGCCAAGGGAAGGAGGCAGGCTGAGCAAGGCTGTTTACTCCCATTCTGTCTGAGTGGAGTTGGACGGGCTCTGCGCAGAGGCAGGGCATGGGGACAATGGCTTCAAAGATGATGATGATTCTCAACCTGTTCCATCAGACCCCATCAGCCACTCTATCGAAGACTCAGGGCCCACCCTGAGAGGAGCAAAACCGCGGCTTTGGTAGAAGATACTCTCTTAGTGTATTTAATATCTATAGTAGGTTTCCCAGTTGTAAATATTAAGCCAGTGTCACTGGGAGTAATTAATGATCTATTGAGCTCTTCATGTATTAGTGTATTATGCACGTGATGTCCTTGAACTTGAAAGAACAACTGATTATCCTTCTTATTTTGCATATGAGTAAACTGAGGTTCTGGGAGGCAAAACGCTTGGCCTACATCACATGCTGGTACAAGGAGGAGCTGGGAGCCTGATGCAATCTGGCCAACTCCACAGCATGTGCTCTTTTTTGCTGTGCTACGTAGACAGAGATGGTTCATCTCTGGCACTGGGTGGGGGCATTGCAGGAGCCACAGCCCACCAACATGCAGAAAGGGGGTTGAGGAGGAATCATTTCTTACACCTGACCAGAAAAGCTCATGTCCCTCCCAGCTTTCGTCTGTGTCTCCCTCAACTAGGTTGGCGAGTGTTGCTCTAGGACTGTGGGTTTGAAATCAACTCACAAATAAAATGGTCTAAGGAGCTCCATATGTAAGACAGAAAGTGAAGATGCTCTGACTGATGTGGCAGAGGTGCTAGGCGGGGGAGGGGAGAGCACTTCCAGCTGGGCCTCTGCCTCACGTTCACCCCCTGACCCACCTTACCCACGAAGCACCCACCTGCCACCCGGAGGGGTCAGCTCCGAGGAACTGCAGGGCCTGCAGAACACAACTTGAACATTTCAGATTTAGGAGGCAGATCATCTTTAGGCTCTGCCTCAGCCTGGGGCTCCAGGGAGCCTCCAAATTTGAGCCTGGGAGATCTCGATCCCCTTGGCTAGTTGAAGAAAAGTTGAATGACTCCCATGTGTTCTCGGTATAAAAGGCTCTTCAGCAGAGTGTGAATAGTCCCAGGGCTGGGAGCTGGGCCCTGAAAGGGAGCATGGGGCAGGTGGGCCCGTTCCTTCTCCCACGTGTGCCTCTCTCCTCCAGTGCACCAGGAAGTCTCCAGTGATGGCACAAGTTGGATGCTGCTGAGCCTGCCTGCAGTGTCCCACCTTGACTCTGGAGACTACATCTGCCAGGCTAAGAACTTCCTGGGAGCCTCCGAGACTCTCATCTCCCTGGTTGTCACCGAGCCACAGACTTCCACAGAACATGGGGGGAGCCCAGGGGCACCGTGGACAGGCGAGAGGGCGGAAGCTGCTGTGTACAACAACAAGCTGGTGGCCAGGCATGTCCCCCATATCCCCAAGCCTGCTGTCCTGGCCACGGGGCCCCCTGTGCCCAACACAAAGGAGGAGCTGACCCTCCAGCGCTTCCAGATGGGGGCCCCAGGAGAGCGCTCGGAGGGGCAGGCAGAACCCCAGGAGGCCCGAATGGTGAAGTATCTCAAGGTGGTGGGGGACACTTACCACAGTGTGACCTTGGTGTGGAAGGCCCCCCAGGCCAGGAACACAACTACCTTCAGTGTCCTCTATGCCGTCTTTGGGCAGCGTGACATGCAGCGGGTGCTGGTGCAGCCTGGGAAGACCAGCGTCACCATCCATGGGCTGGAGCCCAAGACCAAGTACGTGGCATGTGTCTGCGTGCGGGGCTTTGGGCCCCGGAAGGAGCAGTGTGTCATCTTCTCCACTGACAAGGTGGTAGATGCCGAGGCCACCCAGTGGCTCATCAATGTGGTGGTGGTCAGTGTGGCCACAGTCATCGCCCTGCCCCTCACACTGCTCGTCTGCTGCAGCGCTGTGCAGAGGCGCTGCCGCAAGTGCCACACTGGAGGCACTGCTGAGGCCACTGGTGCCTATGTCAATCTGGAGAGGCTTGACCACAGTGAGGATGGCTCGGAGGAGTTGTCCCGGCACAGCCTCAGCGAGGTTGACAGGCTCCTCTCAGCCCGTTCCAGCCTGGACTCTCAGGCCCTGGGGGTCAGGGGGGGCAGACGGATCAATGAGTACTTCTGCTGAGGGATGTGCTGCCCCCATGGACACAGATACCCACACACCTGCCCCCGTCTTCTACTCCCACACCCTCACTCTGACACCTGAGTCCATGCTGAGCCACTCTTACCCACTTGGGAACCTGCTTATTCATACTCTCACACACAACAGCTAACACTTATTAAGCACTTACTGTGTGCCCAGAAGTGTTCTAAGTGCTTTATATGCATTAACTCATTTACTTCTTCTAACAACTCTTTGCAGTAAGCGCTACTATTCTCCCCATTTTCCTGGAGGAGAAATAGGGGGATTAAGTAACTTGCCTGTATCAGTCAGTTTTTGCTCCATAACAAATATAAGCAAAATGTCAGTGGTATACAGCAACAAGCACTCATTTTCACACAACCCATGGATCTGTGGGTTGACTGGGGTGGCTCTGCTCCATGTGTCCTACCTGGGGCCCAGGATGGAGGGTCAGTGGCCACATGGGGCAAGATTCTTTCATGGAGAGGTCAGACGATATCAGAGGAACGAGCAAAAACATGTGATGCCTCTTAAGCTCTTGGCTTAGAACTGGCACACTGCCATGTCTGCCCATGTTCTATCTGTCAAAGCAATCCCATGGCCAAACCAGACTTTAATGGGGCAGGAAAGGACAGTTTTCCCATGGAGGTGATGGCGGGGCAGGAAGTAGTTTGCTGGGCCATGGTCTCATCTACCATATTGCCCACAAGGACACAGCTAGGAAGTGACAGCTCTGGAATTTGGACCAGGCAATTGGTCCCAGAGTTGATAGTCCTTACCACTCTCCTCACTGCGTCTCAGTGACATTTGTGCTAACTCACAGGCACTCACACTCACAGCCTCTTTATGTGTTAGCCACATTTGTACCCTCACATGCATACACACACAGAGAAACACACTGTGCTCTCACTGTGTACACTCACGGATTCTAACATTTTTTCTCTGGGTGCCAATCTGCCTAGAGATAATCATTTGATTTTCAATAAATTCTAGAGGTTTGGGTGACCCCCAAGAGGCTACTGCTCATTTACTCTCAGAATGTCAGGCTGGAGGGATCTGAGAGACCCTGCATGGCAGGGGTCACAGTGCACCCAATGCTTTCTGGCACACAGCTCACCCCTGTCCCCATGGAGCAGCCTTCGTGAGTCTTATGAAACTTACCTGGATTTCTGAGGGTGTCTCAGAGCCATCTCAGTCACTCAGTAAGCCACTTCAAAGGGGATTCCTATTCAGCTTACTAAAAGCTGGGAAACCTCTGAGATGTTTTCTCTGTGCACAGGAGAAGGTGAACGTTCCCAGCGGAAGGGCTGACGTTGTGTCTTGTCTGCAGGACTGAGCTCTAAGGATGGGAGCATCCAGGGCATTTGGTGCCAAGGCCTCTGGGTAACAACTGAGGCAATTTTGGGAAAATAGATCCAAGGAAACTATTTTGCTAGTATCACCTAAGAGACTCTGTGTGGTGTTGAACATTTGCTAAATATAAACTAGTGTGATGCAGTGATTTCTAAAATTACTGTACTCCCCCTAGCATTTACAAAAGACCTTACAACCCACAACCTTACATATTTTCCTGTTTTCTCTCATTTGATCCTCACAACATCCCATTTTGGAGGCTGGGCTACTTGATTTTTACAGAGGAGAAAACTGAAGCCCAAAGAGTTGAATAATTTATAGAGGGTGGTAATGGGTTTTCTTGGAGGATCCAGGTCTGTGATAACTTTCTGGCCAGGCTGAGAACTTTATTCAGTGTTGATCTCTACAATGCGATCCACTATGATCTACAATGCGGTTCACTACGGAAATGGATTTTTTCAAGCAACTGAAACTGGGATCAGAACAGTGAGAGCGCCAGTGCACATGAGCATGGAATTTCCATACATGGGTATTTTCTGCTCATCACCTGGAGGGCGCACCTGACTATAACTTGTGGGCCATAGCC
Organism: Tapirus indicus; assembly: GCA_031878705.1. Taxonomy (NCBI): domain Eukaryota; kingdom Metazoa; phylum Chordata; class Mammalia; order Perissodactyla; family Tapiridae; genus Tapirus; species Tapirus indicus. The sequence continues at coordinate 84,357,003 of CM062921.1, forward strand.
ATGGTTAAGAGAAATTATTTGATTGGAAGATGACAAAACCACTGTCTGCATCATGGGGTTGGCACTTTTTTCTTTAAAGAAAGCCAGATAGTAAATATTTTAGGGTCTATTGCTACTGCCAAATTCTGCTGATGTAGTACAAAAGCAGCCATAGATAATATGTAAGTTAATGGGCATGGATGTGTTCCAATAAAATGTTATTTGCAAGAACAGGTGGCAGGCTGGATTTGGCTCCCAGGCTCCAGTTTGCCAACCCCTGATCTAGGTTTAGAAAGGCATTTCTGCTGTGTCTTGGGAGACCCAAGATTCAGTTCTGAGTGTTTGACCTAGAGATTGACAGGCATTCCTAAAACTAGAGCAAATGTAAGTACAATGGATGAAAGCAACCATCTGTTGAAATGATAAAGAGGTTATCTCTAAATGATTGAGTGAGCCAGTAAAGATTGAACAATTATTGGCCCAAAGGCAACTAACACCCAGTCAGTTTTATTGAACTTTGTTTGAAGAAAATTCAGGAACTTGAAAGCAAGAATTTATCCAATATTGTGTGTGTGTGTGTGTGTGTGTGTGTATAAAAGAGAGAGAGAGTGAGAGAGAGAAAAGATTCAAACTTTGCAATGATTCATTAAGACCTACCTTGGTGGTCTGGATGGACTAGCCCCCAAATGGTCAGCCTCCCAATACCCATCTGTCAGCCTTCCTTTGTGTGTTCTGTCTTCCCTGTTTGACCCTGTAGAGAGGAATCATCCTGGATTGTGCTTATGAATATTCAAGTCACTGGAAAAAACAAATTGCCATTGTAAAAAATAAAATGATGTCTGGTTTATATATTAGTCTTTTGGTATATGAGTCTGGTTAATATGAGTCAGTTGCTGAAAACCTATTGTCTTCTTAGAGTCCTGGGGAAAGAATTTTTAGCCTCTCAATGCTGAAGACCAACCTGTACTATGATAATCCCACAGCATTCTGCCTTTCAAAGCCTTGTTTGGAGGTGGGTTGGAATTGTGGCATCTCCATCATATCTTTTTCTGATTGCAACATGGTTATATTTCCTTTGGCCTAGGCAGAGGGTATGTCTGATGTCACTCACCTGTAGTTGCAGGTCTAAGTTGCAGGGTACAAAAAGGCGAATAACAGGAACTCTATCCTGGAAAGTGGGTGTGGGTTATTAAAACTGGGCCATCAATTACAGAGACTCAGTGAGCAGTGTGCTTAGCAGACTAGAGCTGGAAATTTTTGTTTTAACTGTCATATAATCCAGTAGAGACAAAAATCAACTTACAAGTATTTGAGCATATTTTATTTGATTGCAAGGGCATTGTAGTCACGATAGGTTAGGCTTGTGCCATGCCAACAACTCTCAAATTTCAGTGGCTTAACACGGAAATATGTGTTGCTGCTCTCCCAGAGTCTACTTGAGTCAATGGGAATGTGGGTGGAGGGAGGGCTCTGCTCCACTTATTCACTCACGGATCCAGAATGATGAAGACTGCACCTTCTGGAATGTTGACAATTGCTGCAACAAGGGAAAAGAGAAACTGGAGAATCATGTAGGGGCTTTTAAAACATTATCTTTTCTAACATTTCATTAGCCAGAATATTAGTCACCTAGCCCACCTATTTCAAGGGGGCTTTGGAATGTAGGCTTCCGTGTGTCTATCACAGTCATACCACAGAGCATGGGTAGTCAAAGGGACCATCTCAGGCGTGGTTGGCAGCAGATGGAGGAGTGAGGGAAGAGCACCAGTTTGAGGAAGAGGAAGGACAGCATGTCTGCTTCTTGGTAGGTTGCCTGGTTCTCTGTCTGAGCTATCCCAAAGTTCCATTAATATGGGGTGGCATTTTCCAATTGAATAGATAGGAAACAGTCTTATTAAGATTCTATTAAGGCAAGCTGGGGAGCTACCATCCAGAAGACATCTATATCTAGTTATTTCATAGACACAGAGTAACTCCCCTCCAGTGACTCTGTCTCTACCTATAACTCCAAGAGCTGAGTTCCTAAAAGCATCCTGTGGGAAGAGGGGTAGTATTCTCAGCCCCCTTCCCTTTGTTGTTAAATCTCTTGAGTTTAGGAACACCACTTAGCCACTAGTCATTTAAGATAAATGACATGACCCAAGCTAACTTTAATTGTCCTAGTCTCCTGCCCAAACTGACAGCATAGCTACATCCTACACCCATATGCCAAATAAGGAAACCAGAGGATGAGGGGTTGGGAGAGGAGAAGAGGCAGGGCAGAAGTGGCCTGGATGATTCCAGAGATGACATGCCAGTGGTGTTCTTCTCAAGCTTTCAACAAACTACTGGAAGATGGGATTGAGTTGAATTCATGTGAAGAGGCTAGCATGGGATGAACAGAGAAGAAATTGTAGGGGATGGAGGTCTCTTCAGACCCTTATAATTAGGGATGAGAAAAGAATTCCCTAATGGTTTTGTGATACCCATGGATTAAATCACATTTTTCCATGAAGCAAGGCTGACAAAATCTTGGCCAACCTGGTAGGGGACTCTGAAATGAGAATCACCCATCAGAATCGTCCCCCATCAGGCCAGACTGGCCGGGCCCTTGTGCCTTCACTGCAGTCAGCCACTGCATGTGGGCTGCCTTGGGAAGGCATGACCTCATGCAAGCACTCCTTGCAGATGTGTCCATGCACATCTCCAGGTCTGCCACAAGCTTTGTGCCCATAACTCTCTCCATGTTTTGATTTTTACCCTGAGAGGAACTCCAGAGATCTATCCAGATTATAGACTGTCTGGAAACTCCAACAAATATATCTGGCCTGAATGGAAAGCTGGAGTGTAATCAGCTTAGTTGGTGACCCATTTCCCCCCTCACTGGTTAGCTACTAAGCGGATTTTCTTCCCTGAGGCCTTTAGTAGGGTATAATATATATTATGAGTCTTAGGGGAACCCATGGGATTTCAGTATTCATCAGGAAGTACCCCAAGTAATGGAGAAGCAGACTTTGCTGCTCTTCAGGTCTATTGGTGTGAGAGATGAACTAAAATTTATTGGGCACCTACTATATGTTAAATACTTCATTTTACATAATCTCAAAATTTCCTAGAAACACTATGAAGTGTTTATTAATATTCTCACTTTTCAGAAGAGAGACTGAAACTCATAGAGGTTAAATGACTTTCCAAAGATCTCAAGACTAGGAAGCATAAGATAGAGACGCGCATGGGACGGGGTCTATAACAGTTTTGCTTACCACTGTATTCCTTGCACCTAGAAAGTGTGTGGCTTAGAGCAGATGACCAATAAATATTTGTTGAATGAATGAAGAGTGGCAGAGCAAGTATCCAAAATCACATATATCTCACCTGAAAATGTAGGCCTTTCATTTTGTTTTTTATTTTGTTGTTGTTGTTGTTGTTTGTGAGGAAGACTGGCCCTGGGCTAACATCCATGCCAATCTTCCTCCACTTTATATGGGACGCCGCCATGGCATGGCTGACAAGCAGTGTGTTGGCTGGCTCCCGGGATCTGAACTCATGAACCCCGGGCTACCAAAATGCGAACTTAACCACTACGCCACTGGGCCGGCCCCATAGGCTTTCCATTTTGAATACACAACATTCAAGAAAAGTTGTGAGATCCAGGATAAGAAACACACTTTGGTTTGATCAGAAAACACAGTCTTGTTGTAGGTTTCAGGAGCCAATTGTGATTGATAAAATGTTAGGTGGATTCTGGCCAAGGCACTCGAACCATGGTACTCAGAATAGCATTGCTTGCTAAGAGACTAAGGGAAGGCAGTATCTGGCAGTATCTGAATTCAGCATCTGAATGGGACATCTGGCTTAGAGTTTGCTTTCCGGACTCAAGAACCAGACAAAGGGTGAATTTTCTGACCTTAGTTAAAAGACATAGCTCCTTCTTCATGGGTTTTTACTGAGCTTACAATCTGGGCCACAGCAGACCTCAGAGTGTCCAGGGGCTTTGCCACTGCTGTGCTGACCTACATCACCATGGATTACCAATAATAGGATTTGCCACTCGGAAGCTTGGATGATACTTATTCAAAACTTGCAGGGTAATTTTCCTACAGAGGAATATGGCTTCAGTTTCCCACTATTTCCTACTAGTTCTGGTCTTTCTGGATTCACATACAGCTCAGCCATCCTGTCTGCCAGGATGTAGCTGCTCTGAGGAGCGTTTTGGCAGGTGTGCTGTGCTAGCAAGATGCCAGAATGTTGTAGGGTATGGGCTTTCTTTGGGTCTGACGTGGACTGGGAGGAGGCCTAGATATGGCAGGAAATCAGCAAAATCTCTGAGACTCATTCTAGTTGGTGCTGAACTTTGGCAAACTGCACACTTTTACCAAAATGGGTCTCTTTTATTTCAAGTGAACAATATATTTTTTCTTGTAATTCATATGTCTAATGCCAAGATAAACCTGATTCCACCTCCCAGTTCCCTGATGTTCGTCTTAAAGCTTTTCTGGTTTCTTGTGCAGGACTCTGCAGTGCATGTCCATCTCTTTGGGAGAGATCCCAGGGAACCTTCCTGACGAATTCAAGCAAGTGAGAATTGAAAACTCACCCTTATTTGAACTGCCCTGAGGGTCTTTCATCAACATGAGCACCTTGGAATACCTTTGGCTCAATTTTAACAATGTCACTGTGATCCATCTAGGAGCCCTGTGGAGCGCCTGTCAGAACTGAAAGAGCTGAGACTGGAGGAGAACAAACTCCGTTCAGTACCGTGGACAGCGTTCCGCGCCACCCCGCTCCTGAGCGTCTTGGATCTCAAACGCAACAGGATTGAAGTACTCCCTGAGCTGGCTCTTCAGTTCTTGATCAACCTGACCTACCTTGACCTATGCTCCAATAGGCTTACAGTTGTATCCAAGAGCGTCTTCTCCAACTGGCCGGCCTACCAGAAACTCCGGCAGCCTGGCTGTGGGGCCAAGATTCTCTCCAGCATGGTGCTGGCACTGCACAACAACCCATGGCTATGTGACTGTCGCCTAAGGGGACTTGTCCAGTTTGTAAAGTCCATCAGCCTCGCAGTCATCCTGGTGAATCCCTACCTGATGTGCCGAGGCCCTCTCTTCAAGGCCGGGCAGCTTTTTCATGAAACTGAACTCAGTGACTGCATGAAGCCACAGATCTCTACCCCCAGTGCCAATATCACCATCTGGGTGGGACAGAATGTGACCTTGCGATGCCTGGCACAGGCCAGCCCCTCACCAACCATTGCATGGACTTATGCCCTGAGCATGTGGAGGGAATTTGATGGTAAGCCACATGCAGCCTCTCAATGTATCTGGGGGAATGTGGAGTTCTGTAGCAACCCTGTCCTCGATAGAGAGGTTCTAAACTGGGCCAGTCGTGAAGGAAGGGTACAGGTAAGACTGGGATAGGCCTGACTTATACTCACCACAATAGGAAAGCTTTCAAAATAGTGTTCCACTATTGGCATTATTTTAAATGGTTGCGTACAGATCTCTATAGGATATATACACACGCATATGTAAATATATATATTGGAGTTGACTTAATATATTGTATAAATACTATAGAATTATATATGAACAAATACATTCTTTGAGAGCCTTCTAGATGCAAAACACTCTACTATGTATTTTTAAATCGTAGAATTTCTGACCAGCACCAATTCTAGATATAATCTATTACTTATTTCCTAAACTTGCCTGAGCAGACTCACCTGCGGGGCTTGTTTGAAACAAGATTTCCAGGCCTCTGCCCTGGAGATTTGGATTCAGTGAGCTCAGGGGAGGGCCTGAGAGTACGTATTTTAACAGGTATTTCTCCTTATCTCCCCTGTCTCTCATCTCCAGCTAATTCTTACCATCAGGCAAGCTTGGGAAGTTCTAGATATTGACTGAATTTTACACTGCCCACAACTGTGTTGATCAGACCCTACTGGCTTGAAGTTGTAATACTGGCACCCAGGGAGAGGAGTGACCTCCATGGGCCCCACAACTGGGATTCAAACCTGCCTTCATTTCCTAGAGCTCTGTGCTCTACTTTCATATCTTTAGTGCCACCCTGCAGGGTTGGGGCACATCACACAGCCAGGGATGGCCTCCTTCAGGGTATCTTGAAGCTGTCTTGAAGACAACTGGAAATATCTGAGTAAAACTTGACAAATACAGTCAGTCACCCAGATATTTGTTATACATGGTGACAAAACTCTGGATGATTAAAAAATACCTAATTAATTGAAATTTTGACTTTTTCCTATCATTTTGATCACATTTTATTGGCTTGAGGTTAAATACCAATGAAGGAAAAATGTAGAGTTTATTGTTGTGGCCTCTTTGAGAACAGTGAAATGTGTCCCAATGTTGTCTTTTGTGATGCTCTGTAATCAGTCTCTTTGGCACCATGTTATATCTGTTCTCTCAGGAATAATAACAGCTAACACTCACGAGCATTTACTATCAAACTCATGAGTGAGTACTACTGTCATCTCATTTTATTGATGAAGACATTGAGGCCAAGAGAATCTAAGCAACTTGCTCAAGTCTATACTTAGTAAGGGATAGAACCCAGGCAATTGGCTCCAGGGTCTGAGCCACTCCACATCCAGGAGGGAAAAGCACACTTCTTGAAGCTCACGATATCGCACAATCTTGCAGTTGTGAGAGATTTCCCGGGAACCATTGGTGTTAGCTCAGCAAGGCTAAGGTAGTTTGGTGGGAGCAGCTAGTGAAGTTGACAGAGTGTGGTATTCATAGACAGAAGAACAAGCTTCCAGATCAACTGCTGCCTCTGAACAACTCTTGCTATGGGCAAGTTGCTTAATCGTTCCAATCCTCGGCTTCCTGTGTGTAGAAATTGGGTATTCACCTTACAGGGTTGCTGGGAGGCAAACAGCTGGCACCAAGTCCATGCTTAGTGATGGTCACCACCATCTTTTAACAAAAATTAGCCTTGCTAGACACTCTCCAGCTGTCTATCAGGGAAATGTCCACTAGAGCTGTTTTGCACTCTCTCCACCCAGTGTTGACCTCATCTACTGCAGAAGATGCTGCTCTGTCGGAGCTGGTCATACCCGCTGCCCACCTGGTCGACAGGGGCAATTACACCTGTGTGGCCTCCAACTCCATCGGCAGGAGCATCCTTGACATCTCTCTCCACGTTCTGCCTGCCCAGGCCCTGCCTGCGCCCGATTCTCCTTTCTCTCCATCAGAGGGCAATGCCTACATTGACCTGCGGGTCGTCAGGCAGACAGTGAGTGGGATCCTGCTGGAGTGGTTTGTGGTGGCCGACACCCCTGAGGAGAAGTGGTTCACCCTTTACGTTGCATCAGAGGAAGCCCTCAGGAAGGAGGTGGTCCATATTGGCCCTGGAATCAACACATGTGCTGTGGATGACCTCCTCCCTGGCACAAAATATGAGGCATGCCTCAGCCTGGGGTCCGGCCCCCATGCCAGGGCCAGTGTGTGGTCTTTGTGACAGGCAGAGACTGCAGTGGGCTGGAGGAACAGGAGCGCCTTCTGCACGTCACAGTGGTCCTGTGTGCAGTGCTGCTGGCACTGCCAGTGGGCGCCTACGTTTGGGCAGCCCAGGCCCCCTGCAGCTGCAGGGAGTGGAGCCTGCACTGCTGTCCTCATCGCAGGAAAGCCCCCAGGTGCCCCCATGCAGCCCCACAGCAGGGGGATGGCTCCTATAGAGACCATACAGCTATCTGTGAGGACAGCCTGGAGCACAGAGATGCTGAGGGGGACAAGGAGAGGGAGTCTGGGCCAGGGGGGAATGGTATGGGCCTCTAGCTCCTAAACTAATCCTCCATGGCAGCTCAACTTGGCTTGATCCGTTAATTCAACAAGTTATTTATTGAGTGCCTAGTGTGTTCCAGGCACTGAACTTGACACAGTGAGCAAGGAGACACAATTCTTATCTTCATGGAGCTGATGTCAATGGAGCTTTGTCCTGTCCAATTAATCGTTTTATTATACATGGTGGCTGAAGATTAGTAAATGTTACTCTTTCCATATACATAGCCCTATAACATTTTCAAGTTTACATGTAACATTCACATAGATATTTCACATGTGTTGTCCTATTGGAGAAAGGTAGAATTCCACCCCTTTTTACAGGTGAAGAAACTGAAGCCCAGAAAGTTACAAAGACTTGCCCAATGTCACCGTCTAGCAGGTGGTGGAGGCACCACTCAGAAGAGGTTCTAATTCCACTGTTCCCTCTAAACGTCTGCTTTGCGGTATTCCTGTGTCTCCCATTGTTCGGACGGTGTTCTTCTTCCTCTTAATGGCAAAGTCCCAATGAGATCGTGTAAGTTTGATGTTCCAAAGAGCTGCCCTGTGGGGCGATGACAGCTGGTGGGTGACATGGGTCTCTGTGCCCCGTAGGCAGTCCTTGGTACTCCTGAGAGCCAGGTGCCTTCAGCTCTGAGGAACAGGGGATCAGCTGCCACCCAGGGTTCATGCTCCAGCAATCGTTGGAATCTGTGTAAAATCACACAACTCTCTCTAGTCTTTTTTTGCAAAGAGGAAGCTACACAGTCCTGATTCTCATCTAGTCCTGGGAGATTGTGAGCTTCAGGCTATTTTCTCAGCCCTGTGTCCCTGGCGTCTCAGTGCTGAGCATGACAACTGTTTGTAATATGAATAGGGATACAATCCTGCTCGCTTCCCTTTGTCAGTGTTTCCTATGAAATGCCTTGAGAGGGGGTCGTTCCCTCTTATCTGGGCTCACGTGGAGCGGAGGGGTCCTCACAAACCCCAGGACAGCTCACTATCCCTCTGGGCAGCCCTGCTGGTGGAGATGTTTCCCAGGATTTAAACCCACATCTGTCTCCCCTCAGCTTCTCCCACCGGCCACAGGAAAATCCCCTGAAGACTGTTAAGTCTAAGCTGGCCTCCTTGTGACGTCCCTGGTTTCTCCCTCCTTCCCACATTCCTTAGCAATTCTGACTCACCCCCTTCCAGGCCCATCTCAAGTGTCACATCCTCCAATTAGCCTTCCATGAGTTCACCTCTCTGGGGAAAAGAAATCCTGAATCAAGCAGGATTTGCGATGTTTTCACTGGTTGCAGGCCCTTGGGGACAGAGATGGTCTCTCGCTATCGCTCCTGGGCTAACTCAGCACCTGGGTTGTGTTGATAATCAGTGCCGGCTGAAATGAATTTTTAAAAATTGAAGACAGCTCTCATATTCAGACCAATTGTTCCCTCATTTCTTCAAGTTCTCCTCATTTATTTTCTTCTGAGCCTTAGAAGAAAAACCTTTATTTATGGAAATTTTCTGTCATACCAAAAATAGAATCTTATTCCTCTTCTTCAGTCAGCTTCAATAATTTTTAGCATTTTCTAGTCTAATTTCATCTAGTCCTTGCCCTCAACTTTTTTTTAAACTGGAGTATTTTAAGGCAAATACAAAGCTCCACTTTACCTGTAAATATTTTAGTTTTATCCCTAAAAGATAAAGAAATTTTAAAAAACGCAACCACAATGCCATTATCACACCTAAGAACACATATTTTTAAATTATATGTACATATATATAGTTATATGTGCACGTGTGTACAAACAGCACACACATATATGTAACATAGTAGAGAATTTGTTCATGGGAAATTTCCCAGGGTGAATTTTGAAAAACAGTGATCAGAACAAGGCAAGAACTTATACTTCTGTTGGCCTCTGTGTGCCTCCTTCCATGGGATCCAGGGCCATCCGTGGTCTTGGCGGTGCCGCTGTCATGAAGTGGCCTGGGACCACCGTGAAGGCAGGAGTGAACGTTCTGGTTTCCACTTCTGACAAAGCTTTGTGGTGGGCGTGGGACAGAGGGGACAGGAGGAGGGAAGGGGCCATGGAAGAGGAGCGTAGCCTAGCAGTGAGAGTGAGAAGCACGTCGGAGATAGGGCAGTGTGAAGCTGCTTCTGTGAACATGGAAATCTAGGGAGAGGGAAGAGGTCTAGGGAGGATTTCCGGGGATCTTATATTTTACCACCCTTAGTTTGCCCCTTAAAACATCCTAGAGTAAAGATGCCCATTACTCAGATGGTTAGGCAATATGACAGTAGGGATGAGCATAGGCTTGGAAACCCAGTTTCCTGGGCTTAAATTTTGATTTTGCCTCTTACTGGCTTTGTGACATCAGGCAGGTTACTCTATTTTTCTGTGCCTTAATTTCCTATCTGTAAAATGGGGACAATAATAGTACCTGCCTCGTAGGGTTTTCCTGATGACGACATGAGTTTTTACATGCAAAGCTCTCAGAACAATGCCTGCCACATAGTAAGCCCTCAATAAGTGTCACCACAATAAATGCTGTCACCATTTAAGGCATCTGTGCCAGTCTGTGTTTTCTTTGAATGTGACTCGGCGTGCAGACTGGGCCATTTGGAACATCAGATCTTATTAGTATTACATATGTGTGTGTACGTGTAAATATGTACATAATGACATGATATCTATGCTATCATTCACATGTTCCATTTAATTAATGTTTAAAAGAGGCTATAGTTTTAGATTCAGTTTCCTGCTTTTGGGAAGCTTATCAATTTAGAGTCTAGACCATGTAATTTTAAGGAGAGTGCCTTTGGTTCAGCAGACCTTTGTAAGCAGGGCTATTTGCTTTTAGAATGCAGCCATTGCTAGTCCCAGGCCTCTGCTATTACAGCAATTTCAGGGAGGAATTTTGTCCTTTTTCTCTTTTCTCCTGGCTTTTTAAAGCCTGTATTCCTAACACCTTGAAGAGGACCTGGTACAGATGACGTACTCAGAACATGTGTTGTTGAAAAAATGATTGAGTAAATTATTGATTAATGAATAAATGACTGGACCTCATTCAGCCAAAGAGGTGCATTTGCATGATTTCATAATGTTATGCAGATGTCCCCAGTGTCACCAGCCTGTTGCTACAAGATAAGGTCACTTTATTGATCAAATTATGGTCACTTAAGCCATCACCACCTCATTCTGGAAACTAGGTCTTTCAGAGCCCCTCCCCCTTTAGTTAGTTCTGTGAATCTCCTAAGGGTCCTCCCTGTGTCCACCCAACAGTCTGGCCGTCTTAGTCCTCATGCAGCATCTTCCCCTTTCTCCCTGTCCATCCTCCCAAGGTCAGGGCCCTTGAAGAATGTCAGGGAAACATTACTGCCTGCCCACAGATGCCAACATCCATGCAGGTGGACTGACCCTGGGTCCTCTCAGAGCTTCCAGTCCTCAGAGGAACAGAATTCCTGAAGTCCTCGGTGAAGCAGGAGACCTTGGTTCCTCCCTAGCCCTTGCCATGCTGGCAAGCTGGGCTATGAGCCCCACAGGTTCTCTTGGGGACAGTCTCATCAGTTCCTAACTCCCTCGGAGCACAGATGATCAGCTCAGGCTGCAGGCTGCACAGGTCACAGATGCTGTAGCATCTGCCTCTCCCTCCCCCACTTCCCTCCCCTCTCTTCTCCTACAGAGGAAAGGCTCCCAGGCCTGTCAGTGGCGGAACCTCCTGGAGGTGAGGGTCGTGGAGGGATCCTCTCCTCCAGCATGTGATGCTCTAGGAAGTGGACCGTCGGCCACCCTCAGATGCCCTCTAAGCCTGTCAGTAGATACAAAGCCGGCGGCAGGCGCTTTATGTGGATTAGCTCTCACCATCCTCACGGCAGCGACTCTCTGTGCTGGGTATTGATGAGGAAAGTGAGGCCCAGGGAGGCTTGGTCTCTGGCCCAAAGTCACACTTAAGTGGCAGAACCAGGACTCAGACCCAGGGCCGTCAGACTGTAAAGCACTATATTATCTCATATAATTAGAAAATCTGAGCTCAGCCGCAGGAAAAAACACACACTGTTCTGCAGATTTCTTGGGGTTACATCCGTGAATTGTCCATCCATCCCTAGGGCCCAGGAGTGGGAGAGCCTGCCCAATCTGTCACCCCTGCCTCCCAGCTCTTTACCTTGAGTCCTAACGTGGTGCCAGCTTACAGTGCAGGTCTGTCTGTCCCACTGTGACTGAGCAGGCAGCCCCTGGCCCCCCATTCCCCAGTATAGTGGAATTGGCCTGCCTTGCTCCCACAGGCCAGGGGTCTCCTCCAGTGCCAGACACAGTTGCTGGTCCCGGGTTTGGAGAGACCCTCCTCCTCTTTCTCAGTGTGGCTCATGCTGACAACTGGGCACTTTCCCCACAAGCCCCATTTCCGAGATTGCCTAGGCCTTGCTTCAAGTTCCTGGGCTTGTCAAGGAGCCACCCCTCTCTCAGGGCCCAGATGCTGGCCCGAGCTTCCAGCCCAAAGGTCTTTATGACCAGTGTCCTAGAGAACACTGCTTTCTAGGTTTTCTTGCCATGCCAGGCCTCCCAGTTCCTGCCCTCACTGGGCTGGGTTGGGGCTCATTATTTCCAGCTCCTCCCCAAGCAGCCCCACCAGGGCTCATCCTGCTCAGGAGAAAAGCCCAGTTCAGGCCCAGGATGGGCCATGCCCAGGTAGACAAGCCCTGCAGACACACTACTGTTAGAGGCAGAGGCATGGCAATTTGGACAAAACTTTGCAGCCACCCGCAGAATCAGATTGGGGTGGGGCTCCCACCGAGGGAGCCAGGAGGGAGGCTGAGCTTGTGTAGGTCAGGAAGACTGGTCTCTACAAGTCAGCTAACATGAACGCAGTAGGAAGCGGGAGGTCAGCTCGGCCTTCGGTTAACAGGTTTTATTTACCATTTATAGATGAAGCTGACTGCACACATATTGTAAGGATGCCACATTCCCTGTGGAGGGCAATCATGGTCCAGCGCAGCACTCTTCTGAAACACGGGCTGGAAAGTACCTGTTTGCTCAGTCTGGGCTCCGGGCTTGCGAGAGCCCACCTCTTAATACTCTCTGGGCTGGGGACTACAGAAATGCGGGCAAGGAGCCTGCACACAGCACATGTGAGGGACACCTCCAAACACAGACTGAGAGATCAGGAAAACTGCATGTGCACATAACTGTTTAAATCAAGTCACTGACCTATTCTAGGGGGTTATTAGTGAGTGAAGCGAAATGCCAAGAACTTGTCTACTCTCTCTCTGTACACACCTTGAACTCCTCATACAGCAGGCTTCCTTGAAGTTCCGCAGAGCTTCTGTGCATTAACCACAGAAGCTGATGAGGTGTTTACCCCAGCTAGAGGGAACTGCGGAAGGGCAGGGAGCCCTCGGGCCAGGTCCCTGCTACAGCCTGCTGTGAGGCCTCGGGCAGTCCTCTCTTGGGAACTCACTTTTGTCATCTCGGCAAAATGAGGCTTGGGCTGGGTGTGCTGCCCAGCCCTGGTCCTCTCTGATGGTGACTGGCCAGGGCCACGTCGGGGACATGGTGGGGGGGATGGAGGGGAGGTGCATGAGTTGAAGGCAATGCCATCACCCAGCTCTGGCTGCCCTGGATCAGTGGCAGCACCCACACCCAGCACAGTGCCTCCTGGGGTGCTTGGCAGAGTAGCTGAGACGCTCCTAATAGTTTCGGGAACAGTCGCGTGTCCTCCCCCCACCCCAAGACTTGGCCTGCAGAAAAATACTTTACGTTTGTGCTGCTTTGCACCTGGTTAAAGCCCTTGTCACCACTATTTATTTTGGTCCTCACCCTAGACCTGTGAGTGAGGCAGCCAGGACTGACTCTCTTCATTTCACAGACAAAGAAGAGGGTGATCAGGGAGTTTAAATAGCCTTCCAATGTTATATCACGTGAGCAGCAGAGCCGGATAGAAATGGGTCTCCCCAGATCTCAGCCCTGCACTGTGTCTTTGAGGACTTCTGGTGGGGCTGCTTCTTAGAGGGGTCTTGACATTCTTCTGGATGCCTCTGGGGCTACCACCATGGCTCCAGCTTGGACATTTCTGGGCCTAGGGCAGCCCTGGCTGGGGCTCTGCCCTCACTCCCACAAGGCCCATCTTACACCTCTGTGTCCCTGTTCCCACGTGGCCGTAGCAGAGGCCCACACTCTGCCCAGACACCATCCTCCATCTTCCCAGTGGCTTTCAGGCACAGTCCCCAGTCAGCGTGAGTCCCCGGTGCATCTTCACCCTCCCCTGATGCAATCCCTCTCCTCTAGCCTGCAAAGTTCGCTAACCTCCAACCTTAGCCAGGACTGAACTCCTTCTTCTGCTCCTGCTCTTAGCTGGAGGTTTCAGGATCCAGGTTCTAGTTGGCCTTGTCAGCTGTAGTCAGGGCCCTGCTCCTTGACTGAGGATGCTGAGGCCCCCAGGAGGACCCAAGGGGCTGTGAGTTCTGGTTGGTGAATAGAAGACACGTGGAGCTGGCCCCTTGTTGAGTCCCAGCCTCTGCAGAATGGAGAGCATCGTAGCTGTATCCCCGGGTGATGGGGAGTATGTGCCAGTTGCACCCATAACCAGAGAAATCCCTTGCCCAAGGTGCTGTCCAGAGCCCTGGACATGGGCAATACACCATTGTACAAAACAGGGGTGACCCTAAGGAGCAGAGATGGGGAGCAGGGTCTAAGTAGCAGAGCAATTGGGGTGGGAAGAGAGAGGCCGGAGGACACACTCTAGAAGCAAGCCTTTTTATCTATATTCTTCTTCTCAAACTTTTGCCTGAGCTCAGAGACCAGAGCTGACTGGACAGGGCTTCCCGAGGCCTTAGGTTTTGGTGACCGTTGAGGTTGCTGAGAAGCGAGCGAGCCAGAGACTGTAGGCACAGTCCAGGGGGCTGTGCCCGTGTTGGGCGCCATGCTGGGTGGTGGAGGGGGAGCCGGGGCTTCCGGGGGCAGTGAGCTTCCTAGGCTGTTGTTGTTGTTCTCATTGGGAGGGTCCTCTTTGAGCACGAACTTGGCAGTGGCCTTGGTCCTTCTGAACTTGAGCCACTCGAGGCGGATGGTGCGGGGTGCCGGGCTGGGCCGCTTGCGGAGAACGCGCCGCACTGGCAGGACCTTGTTGGACTTCTTGTTGCGCCAGAAAGCGGCGGTGGAGATGAGGATGGTTATGGCCACAATGATGGCCATGATGCCGGCCAGCACACCCACAGCCTTCATGGGGTTGTCTTTGGTCTGCATTAGGAAGGCGGCCATGGGGCCTCGGGGCAGCGTCTGGAAGAGAGAGCCACCTCCCTGCATTCGGCTGCTCCTGCCTGATCCCTGGGGGGGTCATGAGCTCCCTCAAGCCTGATGGTTTTTAAACTTTCTGGGGTCACCATCCCTTGAGAATCTGATGAGCACTATGGGCTTCATTCCAGAAAAAATGTACAGAGAGAAACATAATGTATGCAGCTCTCCAGAAAAATGCAGAGGGAGCGTGATGCAAGCAACCATGTTTGGATTATGAACTCCTGCACCAGCTGCACTCCGTTCTTCAGAGAGTAGGACCTTGCTTACCTTTGATTATGGGGGTGGGGCGCGTCTGCCCAAGGATTGCAGAAACCCCTTAAGTGATGACTTTCTGCCAGACACTGAGCTGTGAACTACATAGGAAGATTTTACTTCTGCCTTCAACACCGATTGAAGGAGGCATCATTACTCTCATTTTACAGGAAAGGAAGTGGAGGTCCAACAGGGCCCAAAGTCACATCGTTAAGAATTGAAACTAGGATTTCAACCTGATTCAAAGCTTTGTGTTTGACAGCACAGGCAGCCTTTGCTAGCCCTGAGTGCCTTCTGGAGGAAGGCTGGAGAGGGTCTTTCTCCCTCTGGCCAGGTTGCAGCGAGGCCTGAGCTAGCCCTCTGACCCTCTTTCCAACCCGGACTTCATACCCACCTCAGCATCTGTGATGTCAATCTTGAGTAAGGCCGTGGTGCTGAAGGATGGGGAACCACGGTCCTTGGCCTGCACCTCTAGGGACCACGTGCAGTCCCCGTTGGGCGTGATGTTGTGCAGGGCATCCAGGGAGCGGATGGCATTCTTGAGCCGTATCTCCCCCGTGTGTGCATCAATGTCAAACACGTTGACCGGCTCTGCATGGGTGATGGAATAGTCCACCAGGTTGTTGGGCTCCTCTGCATCCTGGTCTGTGGCCTGTGCACAGGAAGGACAGACAGAGCTGGGCTTTAAGAATGATACTTGTGTATGCTGGCTAAACTAATACGTCATATGTGACTGGTTGAGCTGACGGGAGATGGTCCTAATCCTATTTTGAGCGGACTCAAGTTGGGAGAGGAACTGAACGAGCCAGGGTCTATGCCCAGGGTCTATGCTAAGCCCTCTATGTATGTTATGCCATTCCACTCTCAGAACAAGTTTAGGAAGTGGGTCGTGTTAAAAAAATGGAAGCCTGGGGCCGGCCCGGTGGCGCAGCGGTTTAGTCCGTGCGTGGCAGCCCGGGGTTCGCTGGTTCGGATCCCGGGCGCCTGCTGACACACTGCCTGTCAGCCACGCCGTGGTGGCGTCCCATATAAAGTAGAGGAAGATGGGCACGGATGTCAGCCCAGGGCCAGTCTTCCTCAGCAAAAAGAGGAGGATTGGCAATGGATGTTAGCTCAGGGCTGGTCTTCCCCACAAAAAAAAAAAATGGAAGCCTGGACGCTGAGTGACTCGTCTAAGGACAGACAGGTAGAAGGAGGGAGCTGACATTCCAAGTCGAGTCTGCTGGGTTTCAGAGTTCGTGTCCGCGTGCAGTGGGAGACTTGCAGTGCAGTGGGAAAGCATAGCTTTGGAAGCAGACAGACTGGCTGTGCGAACTAAGGAAAGCCAAACACTTAACCTGTCTGAATCTCAATTTTGTTTGTAAAGTGGCAATAATATTTTCTTTCTCAGAGGTTATTTCTGGGTTGAGATGGGAATATATAATGTACCTTAAAGTCTCTTACCTATAGTGGGAATCCAATAAATTTTATTTTAAAATAAATTTTTATGCCACACTGCCTCTTGCAGCTGCTGGAACAAGGCTTTTAGGGGAGCTCAGCTGCCTCTGAAGCCCACCTCAATTTTCACTGGCGTCCCCAGCACCATCGTCTTCTCCTGGAAGCTCTTTCCAAACTGGGGATAGTGGTCATTGACATCCAGCAGAGTGACGAACACCTCGGCCAGGCTGTATCTGCCCTCCACGTCCTCTGCCTTCACATAGAAGTTGTATCTGGCGGTGGCCTCTGCGTCCAGGCTAGCCCAGGGCTGGGTGCAGATGAGCCCAGTGGATGGGTGGATCAGGAAACTGCCAGGCACAGAGAGCAAAGGCATGGGTGTGCACAAGCACATACACATGCACATGTGTGCACACACACATTGACACACAAATGTCTACAGTAATGAGCTGCCTCTGGGAAGTAGCAGTAATGTATTGTACAGCTTCTCCAAGGTGTCCTCTCCATCCTTGCAGTCTGACTGAGGGAGGCAGGTCCACCCACCTACTCCCCCATCTATCAGTATTGAACTTAACAACCAGGGTCACAGCCCTTCCCTCTCCTCCCATGGCATGCCCCTCCCTAACCCAGCACTGATCCCCTGGCTCCAGAGGCCCTGAGCCCTAGCTCCAGCCTTGATGATCAGGCTTCTTCTCTCAGACTCCCAGCACCTCGTGGTGCATCCCCACATATCCGCCTCACGCTTCCCTACGGCCCTCCACTCCCCGCCTCCACACTGGCCTCCACTCCCCGCTCCCACACTGGCCTCCACTCCCCGCCCCCACGCTGGCCTCCTGACCCCGGTTCCTATCCTTTCCAGGTTCCTCCTGCCTTCGGCACAGACCCCAACCACCCCCCCTCAGCCTCCCAGATCTCTTGCCGGAGGTCCTGTCCAGGGTTCTGGATCTACTTACAGGTCTGCCCCAGACCCGTAGATGGAGTATTTGACTTCACCCCAGGGACCTGTGTCTGGATCCACAGCCTGGAACACAGAAAGCTCCCAGTGGCACCTGTCCCTCTGTCAGGGCACACTGGCAGCTCACATGTCTGAGGGTTGTTTTCAATAGCAAAACGAGCGGATTTGGGGTGTGCCCAGCTGGGGAGAAACTGATCTGGAAGCCTGCTCTGGAGCCCTAGTTTACTCCCAGGAGGTCTCAAGTGTTGGGAAAACCAAAAAGTTTACATCTGGAAGGTATTTATTCCGCCTTTGTAAATGAGGAGGGAAAAGGAGATGAGTGCTGTGCCCTGAGCTCGGGGATTGCACTTATGTCCTCTCTATAGTCCTGTGAGGTGGTGGTGTCTCCACTGCATAGAGGAAGACACTGAGGCTCAGAGAGGACAGGTAGCTTGTTCAAGGGCACAGCTAATGAGTGCGGGCTTTGCGGTTCAAACTGGAGCCCAGGTTTGTCTGACGTCATCAGGCCCCCTTCAGCGAGGCTCTCAACCCCACCCCCAGTCCCCGGGACAGTCCCCAACCCACTGTGACGGCCACCACTTTGGAGCCCCCTGGGGCATTCTCGGGGATCCTGGCAATGTAGTAGTGGGAGGTGAACTTGGGGACGTTGTCGTTGGTGTCCAGGAGCTGGATCACTACATCGGCCGTAGAGCTGAACTTCTCCGGAGTGTTCACCTCAATGGCCAGGAGCTGGGGAAGGAAGGAAAATGAGGACCATCCAGGTGGCAGTCGCCCTGCCGAGAGCCTCCCGCTTCCTGTCTCAGCACGGTGCGGCCCCCACCGCCTTGTCGGTGTTCTTACTCTCAGCTGCCGGCCAGCTATTCCGCCACCACCTGCAGGGGCGCCTGCAAGGCGCACAGCGTTTCCTCCACTGACCTGCAATGCTTGCTCTCTTATCGTTTTCATTTGTATTTCCGCCAATTTCTTTTGTTCCACTGATTTGCATATTCCTTTTTAGTTCCAATTTTTAAAATTATTTTGCTTCATAATATAATTTAATATTCGTTAGAGCAAGTTCCTGCCTCATATTCTTTTTTTCTGAATTTTGCTGACTATTCTTATAGGTTTATTTCTGCAGATAAAAATCAGTGTAATTGTGTCAAGTCCCCTCACCACCTCCCCAAAGGAAATTCTAGGTAAGACTTCATTGAGATGGCATTGGATTTTGTATTAACTTAAGGAGAATTTGTATTTTTTTAAACAAAGTACGCCTTTACATTTCTTGCCTTCTTTACATCCCTTTGTTAAATTTTAGCATTTTTTGTCATTTAGATGCTGCATATTTCTTGTTATTGTAATTCCTAGGAATTTTATCTTTTAGTTGTTATTATAAAAGACAATCTTTTATTCCATTATTCTCATTGCTATTTTTTTGTATACAGGAAAACTATTGGATTTTGTATGTTAACTTTGTAATCAATCATGTTAGCAACTTTGCCGTGTTTCTAAGTTTTTTGATTTCTCTTAGATTTTTCTAAGCAAATAATCACACTACCTATAAGTGATGACAGTTTTGTCTCTTGCTTCCTAATGTTTGTACCTCTTATTTCCTTTCTTTATCCAGGAGCAACGTTTTTCCAGGAATGGTGTTAAACAAAACAGAGGTGATAGGCATCCACGTTCTGCTCCTGACTTCATAGAATGCTTCTAGAATTTTACTTTTAAGCATGATGCTGGTTATCAGTGTGTATGCATGCATGATTAGAAATAATTATAACAATGTAAATAATATTGATGTAATATGTTTCCATTTTATTAATATACGTTATTTATATGTTTATGTATAATATGCATTGCTTATAAATGTTCATAATTTTAAATAATTACAAATACAAAGGAGTATTTTTTCCTCTTCTGCTAAGGTTTGTATCAGAATAGATGACATGGCAAATGCATAGAGAAAAACATCTATCTTGACAAGCAAATACTTTTCTCTCTCACTCTATTCACATGGCATATTATATTGGTCATTTCCCTCTGCGGCCCCTTGCATTTGTGGGGACAGTCGTAATTTAGCAGCTAGAGCTCAGTGAGGCTGTGTGAGCAGCAAGAGGAGACAGCTCTTGTGTCACTCTTCTTCTCCCCGCCCACCTGCCCCCCAAATTGCAGGAGAGGCAGAGGCACTGAGAGGAAAAGAGAAGGGCCGGAGGGGCAGGGGACGAGCAAGCCCTCAGGAAGGAATCCAGGTGCTCCTGTGAGCTCCTGGGACCTCCCCGCCACCCCCCCCCCCAATTCAGGGCCCTGCAAAGCACCACCTACCTTGAAGGTCAGCACTTTGGACTTTTCAAAATCAATGGCGGCTGAGTTCTCCACAATGATGGTGACCTGGGCTTCGTTCAGGACCGTCTGTGGGACCACTCGGAAGATGCCCCCGGGGCCCACCAGCCGCAGGTTGAATTTGGCATTGGCTCCCTGAGCAACAGAGTTTGGATGAAGGAGACAGGGAGGATGAATGAGAATAGAAGCTCATTATATAGTCGTGCTAAGTGAGGAGCCTTCCTATGCCCTTAGCCCTGGGAGGGGAGTGTTACTACTTCCTTCTATAGGGGAGGCGATCGAGGATGAGAAGGATTTAGCTGGCTAGGAGAACTAAGCAGGGTAACAAGCACAGGCCCGGCCCTGTGCTGGGCAGAGGGGGCAACAGGGCTGGTGGGTCAGATGCAGAGGTGTTTTTGTTTGACTGGCTTTACTTCTTAATTGATTGTGAACGTCTTTAGGCCAAGCAGATAGTCTTCAATTAGCTCCTCTCCCACCTCTCTCCTGGTTACACTCTGTTGTTTCATTCATTTCGTGACCCGCCAGCCCCTGTGACATAAGCCCTGAAGGCTGATGCAGACTCAGCTTTGGGACCTGGGCCCCATGCAGTTTGCAGGAGGCCGGGGTGGAGGGCAGGGCCACACACCTGGTCTGAGTCGTTGACCGTGATCTTAAGGCCCCGCAGGATCTCCCCCTGGGGCGGGTGCTCGTACATGGACAGCTCAAATCTGTTCTGGGGTCCACTCTCTCCATAGAATGTCGGTGGATGGTTGTTGAGGTCCACGATCCTGACGGTGACTGGGACCATGGCCTGGGCAGCTGGACTCCCTGCAGAGCTGACCTCAGTCACCTGGGGTGTGGACAGGTGGCTGTGGCTATGTGGTAGGCTGACTCCAAGATGGCCCCAAGGATCCCCATCTCCTAGTATTCATGCCCTTGTGTAATCCCCTCTCCTTAAGTTTGGCCTGGCCTAGCAACCTGCTTCTGACTGGTAGAACATGGCAAAGGAGATGAGATTAGATTACAAGAGGTTGTGACTTCTGTCTTCTAGCCGACTCTCTCCTTTGCTGGCTTTGGTGAAGTAAGCAGCTAGGTTGGAGAGGCCCGTGTTTTGAGGAACTAACGGTGACCTCTAGCCAACAGCCCACAGGGACCTAAATCCTGCCAATAACCACATGAGCCTGGAGCCGATCCTTCCCCACTCGAGCCCTCAGACGAGAACGCAGTCCTGGCTGACAATCTGACGGCCGCCGTGTGAGGGGCCTGGAGACTG
Source organism: Tapirus indicus (assembly GCA_031878705.1). Lineage (NCBI taxonomy): Eukaryota > Metazoa > Chordata > Mammalia > Perissodactyla > Tapiridae > Tapirus > Tapirus indicus. Next base: position 84,378,231 of record CM062921.1, read on the forward strand.
AGGACCCGGCTGAGCTGAGTGGGGACGCCTGAGGCACAGAGACTGCAAGCTGTGAGTGTGAGCTGTGTTGGCCACTGAGTTTGTGGTCACGTGTACAACAGCCAGAGGAAGCTCAAATGGTGCCATTACTAGCCTATCTCACAGAAGAGGCACAGCGGGGTGAGGCGGCCGGCTGGGGCCACACAGCTAGTGGGCAGCAGAGCTGGAGCAGCGAGAGCTCAGCTGCATCTCGCTCCTCAGCCAGTGCTCTCTCCACCTCAGCACACTGCCCCCTCTCTGCAGCCAGACATGGCTTCAAACCTCTCCCCGCCACGTTCTGTCCTTGTGCCCATCTGGCCAGGGGAGGCTGCAGGGAGGGGAGGCGTGGAGACGCAGCAATAGATAATGAACACAGGCTGCAAAGCCAGGGCCAAGAGCCCACAGGCACCTCATGAACCACGTGACAAGTGTCATATGAGCCCCTTCACGGGCCTCCTTCCCCTTGTTCTAGAAACATGTCCTGTCTCTCCTATCCTAAAGTTGCCCTCTCAGGATCCCACTCCGTCACGTCCTAGCTGCTCCCTAACTCTCCCTTCTCAGACGCCCTCACCTGCTGTCTGCATGTCCTACTTCCCACTCACACTGACTTCCATGCTGCACCCCACTGCCCCTCTGTCACCTTCCCAAGTGCCCTATTCCCTCGGCTGACGGCTAACGTGACTCCGCTCTCTGCAGGACCCCTCAACCTCTCTGATCTCTCCTGCACCTGCTCCCCCCTCCTCCTCACTCCTAGCCTTGATGCCCCCACAGTTGTGCTCTTGGCCAGTGGTTCCTCTCTCCCCACAGCCATCTCTGGGTAATCTCATTCCCTCTCATCCTTTCACAGCTACCTGTATGTTTGTACCCTCTCCCCTAAATTCTAAGCCTGTATACCCAAATTTGGATGTTTCAACCTGAATGTCTCTGAAGCACCCAAATTCGTCATGCCCATTCCATTTAACTGGCCTCCTCTCCTGGGTCCCAATGGTGTGGCTCCGCCCTGGACTTCACCCATCCCTCTCCTTTCCCCCACCCCTCACAGCCACATTCTGTGGAGTCCGCCTCCTTCATATTTTGCAATTTGTCCAATTCTGCCACTCTACCTGTCCTCATCCTCACAGGCCCTCTTCATCTATCACCTTGCTTGATGGCTCTGCCTCCCTGCCTCTCATCCAGTTCCCTCCAAACCCGAGTTGGGACCAGTGTTCTCAATCTCAAATGCCAGGCTAGGACTGGTGCCAGAATCATTTGGGAGCTCAAAATATGCAGAGTCCTGGGTTTACCCCAGACACACTAAATTCCCATTCCCAGGAGTGGGTCCCGGAAATCTTTGTTTGCCAAACTCTAAGTCTGAGAACACCAGTGGTCTAGTGAGCAGCCAGAGTGAGCTTTTTAACAAGACTCTAATTCTGCTTATAACCTTTCAATGGCTCTTTACTGCTTTTGGGCAGGACTAGCTACATAATTTGCAGGCCCAGGGAAAAATGAAAATATGGGGCCCCTTGTTAAAAAATTATTAAGAATTTCAAGACAGCAAGAGCAGAGCATTAGGTCACATGTCCACAAAACTGGCCTTGCTCCAGGGAAAAACCCACACCTCATATTCAGGGCCTTCGTTCCTCTGGCCCACGCCTGGGATCCAACCATGTCTCCTTCCACTTGCTGCCCGTGGACTCTTTGCTCCGGTCCCACTTGACTCTTTGTTGCTTCCCTAGTACATCGCGTGCTCTCACCTCCAGTCTGGGCTGACTAGGCTTTCCTAGCTCGCGCTGCCTCCCCTCTGCCCCCAACCCAACCACGCTCCCTGCCACAATCTCCATCTGTTGGGTCCTACCCCTGCTGGAGGTGTTGCTGCTTCGGTCCTCCCTCCTCCTGCCTTGTCACAACTCTCTGCTTGTGAATTCATGGCTCCTCTGGCCAGGGGCTTTGTGAGTGCTGGTGCAGCCTTCACACAGGCTGCCTGATGTAAGTGCCCTTCAGAGCAACTACCAGCTCCCTCCCCAGACTGTGAGCACTGGCCGGTGAGGGAGGTGGTCTGGGTCTCCTCACTTTTGGAAACTTCCAGGGCCGGAGGGTGGAGAAGGCCAAGCTAGAGGGTGGGTACCTGTACATGCAGCTCATACACCTCTCTTCTGAGCTGGGCAGGGCTCTGCGTGACAATGATGGCTCCAGACGTCTCATTAATTTCAAAGGCTCCATCGCTCCCTGTCACAGAGAGATGCGCCCTGTAGTTCTGCACAAGGCCACAGGGGGCAGAGGGGAGTCGTGCCAGGCAGGGTGCCCTAGGCTCCTCATGTGTTATCTCATAGCAGTCTCTTCTACAGGATGTAATTCTATCATCTATATCTTGCCACTGAGGAAACTGAGTCTCCAGGGGGCTAAGTAGCTTGTCTAAGGTTACACATTAAGTAGAGCTGGGACTTGAACTCACTTCTGTCTGGCTCCCAGGTTCCATAATACTTTGCTTCTCTTACACATTGTGTGTGTGTGAGCGCACGTGTGTGTGTGTGTGTGTGTGTGTGTGTGTGTGTGTGTGATGGAAAGAGAAAGGGAGAAAGAAAGAGACGCAGAGGGAGGGAGATAAGGAAGAAGAGAGAGAGAAAGAGAGAGGGAAGGGAGGGAGGGAATAAAGACAGGAGAGAGGGAGAGGAAAGAGACTGGAGGGGGGGAGGTGGGAGGAGAGGAGAGGCAATGGGTTGGGGTGGGAGCTTGGTGACTGCATGAAGGTTTCAGTGGTGCTAGGCAGGGAAGGCAGTTGCGGGTCTGTGTGCCTGGGGAAAGGAGCCTGGTGTGATGGTGGTCACGTTTGTGCATGTGTGAGCTGCTGGAGGGAGGGTGTGACCCGGCATGTCCTAGAGACAGGGTCAGGGGAGGCGATGGTGTCTGAGTGAGAGCATACAGACATGTGCATGAGGGGCCTGACCTGTGGGGACCAGCTGCTGAGGGCTGCAGAGCCCACCCCAGCACCAGCTCCACCTTCTCAATTGCTACCCAGTTGTGGAAAGAGCCAGATCTGGAGCCAGCAGACTTATGTTCAAACCCACTGGGAACTCAAAACACCCGTTTAGCTTCTGTGAGCCTCAGTTTTCTCATCCATATATGGGGCTGGCACTGGGGAAGTGCTGTATCCTCATTGCATTTAATTCAGTTAACTCAACTATATGCTCTAGGCCCAAAAATTTAAAAGAATGAGAAAAAACATAGCTATTTGAAGAGTGTAAAAACTGTTGCCACCCCTTCCCATCAATGAGCATATGCCCAGGTTGTGGGGAACATGAATCTGTGCCACCCATGTGGTTCTCAGGACACCAACCCAATGCTTCTCTCCCTGTCGCTGCACACAATGACAAGCAGGGGCCAGAGAACACGTCCGAGGAGACTTGCTGCCTCCTGGAGGGACCCAGCCTCTCCTCTCCATACGTCTTGTCCTTCTGGCCCTACAGATGAGGGACTGGGACCCAGATATGCTAGGGAACCCTGCTCTGGTCGCCCAGGGAGTCAAGCTGCAGCCCAACTGCGGGCCTGTCCCCAGAGCTGCCCCAGACTCACCATTCACGAGGCTGTAGACGAGCCCATTGGGTCTGCCCCGATCTCCATCCATGGCGACCACCCTCAGGACCTCCGAGCCCTGGGGACAGGAGCAGCTGCCTGAGGCCAATGGGTGATACTGGGGCTCTCCCAGCCCAGACACTGCCCCCATCACAGAGGTAGGTGCTGCCCCCACCCAAGAAGAGAGCCAGGCCTGGGGCCGACCCAGTGGCATAGTGGTTAAGTTTGTGCGCTCTGCTCTGGTGGCCCAGGGATCACAGGTTCCGATCCTGGGCATGGATCATTGCACTGCTTGTAAGGCCAGCATGCTGTGGTGGCATCCCATATACAAAACAGAGGAAGATGGGCATGGATGTTAGCTCAGGGCTAATCTTCCTCAGCAAAAAGAGGAGGATTGGCAAAGGATGTTAGCTCGGAGCCAGTCTTCCTCACCAAAAAAAAAAAAAAAAAGCAAAGAGAGCCAGGCCTCTGCATGGCCCAACCCCTCTCTGCGGGGAACTCATAGCACCCCCTGGCCTCCCAGGACTGGAGGGACAGCCTGGACCCCACTGCTTCCTCATCCACACGGCTTGGCATGTGGGCTGCACAGGGACACTCAGGTCTCCCTAGGGCTCCTCACCATGCCTTTCCACTGGCTCTTTTCCCACATACCACACTCAGCCTCTCCTGTCCTCACCCCCAGCCTCACCCACCCCGGACCGCCCCCCCTCAGCTGCCTCCTCTGTCTTCTGTCTTCAGAGGTGCTGGAGGGAGAGGTGAGAGACAAGTGGGAGGGGCCGGACACACAGGGGGTCCACGGCAAAGTCCAGGAACTAGGATTTTATCCTGTGGCCCTGGGGTGCCATTCGAACGGTTTGGGCAGGGCAGGGTGCCCCCTCTGAGCTCCCCCTCAGGCCCTTCTCTCTGGCCTCTCCGTACTGGCAGCTGCTTCCTGACTGTCTGAGTGCTGCGCCCCTCCTCGGCACCTCTCCCGCCCTGAGCTCCTCAGCAGCACAGGCTGGGCCCCTGCCCCCCGCGGCCCCACCAGGGCAGCCGGCATTTCCCGCTCCCTCGCTCTGTGCTCATCTCCTCCGCTCGGCTGCCAGCTTCTGGAAAGGGGGTATCTCAGCTTGGACCCAGCACGTGAAGGGTCCTCAGTAAGTGTTTTCATTGTTTGATAAAGTTGGGAATCATCAGAAACTGGGAAGTGAAAGCTGAACATACAATTCAATTCCTCAGAGTCCTTGAGCCGGGCCGTGGGAGGTCTGTCACCGGCCTAGTCTCTCCCACAGGGAGCTCACGGTCTGGCTGGGGGGCATATAAATACATGGGCACCCCTCAAGGAGGGGCATGCTCACGGAGGGGTGTGCATAGTGTGGGAGCAGAGAGGGGGAGCTCCCATTTCAACCAAGATGTCAGGGAAGGTGGTGAACTGAGAAGGGCAGGGGCACCAGGCCCACGGGCACAGTTCAGGCAGAGGGTGGGGCACAGTGGGGAGACAAGTACAGTTTGGGGGGTGGAGACTGCACTGAATGGGGAGGGAAACTGGGGCCAGCCTTCGAGCTGGGCCCATGTGTGATGTCTGACAGGGGTTGTGGTGGTTCAACAGCAAACCACGGGAGACCTACTGGTCTGAGGAGCCCCAGGGTACAAGCTTGGAGCTGGAGGGGCACCAAAGAATCTCACCCTCCCACAAGGTGTAAGAAAGGCCCCACCCAAACCAAGGCCACCAGCCACCTGCCAGCCTCTCCTCTCAGCCCTTTGAGGGGCCAACACATGTAGCTGGGCTGGGGTAAGTTTGAATGGGTGACGAAATGCCTGGCGCAGTTGTGGCTCCACACACGAGCACCTGCCTCTTCCCCCTATGCGTCCTGAGGCAAAAGGGACTGTTTGTGGCATAAGCCTGAGCAAGTCCAGAGCCAGCCTCCCTGTGAGGAGGATGGCCCGGGGCTGAGCCCAGCCATCCCCAGCAGGGGGTCCCGGGGAAGCATGAAGGACAGGGCAGGAGGGGTCTAGAGGGGACACTGGGCTGAGGGGCACAGCCACCCACCGGAAGTGTGTCCTCATACACATAGCCATAGTAGGGTGTGCCCACGAAGACAGGGGCCATGTCCTGCACATCCTCCACGTTGACTGTGACCGTGGTGGTGGCTGAGAACACCACGTCAGCCCCTCGCAGCCTCCCTCCGCCATCCTGGGGAAGAATCAGAGAGCAAAGGGAGGTTGGGCTCTGCAGTCGGACAGACTCGGGTAGAATCTGGCTCCTGCCACTTACTGGCCGCGGTACCAGCTACCCTCTCTGAGTTCTGTTTGCTCCTGTGTCACCTGGAGACAATTCTCCCTTCATAGGAGTGTTGGGAAAATTAAATGAGATGATGCATGGAGGTCTTCAGTCCGGCCTGGTATGCAGTAGGCACTCAAAAGTGTTCCTTTGGGTACAGGGTTAGTTCTCTCTCCAGGGAAATCATGTCTGGTGAGTGGCAGAGGAGGAGGGGGTCAGAGCTGAATTCCCTCTCCCAGCCAGGACCCAAGCCACAGACACCGCCTGAGGACCTACTAAGACCATGACTTGGGCCATCGCCTGAGGGTGTATAATGCAGGTGTGTGCCCACCGAGCTGGCACGCGCAGAGTGACGGCTGGAGTGGGAGGGCCTGGAGCCAGTATGTGACTGGCAAGGGCCTTTCTTTTCTTAGAAAAGAAAATGCTGGGCCTAGAGGGATGGCGGGGGTTTCCTGCCCTCAGGGGGACGAGCAGCCACTTTGGCTGAGCACACTCTGACTTGCAGGTCCTACACCATGCACTTTAGAAATATGAGGAACTTAGTTAAGCCTCAGGGGTAAGCAGATGAGGAAACTGAGGCTCAGAGAGGGTAACTTGTCACACAGAGAGGAAGAGGTGGGGCGAACAAGCCTGGGCAGACAGATGGAGGTGCCCAGAGGCCAGGTTGTAGAGGAGGTGAGGGGTTGTGAATCTCCTGGCCGTGGCCACCGGGTCCTATGGCGGGGAAGCTGGCCTGTCAGTCTTAAGGAGGCATATGCCCTCTCCTAGAAGGGAAGAGGCCCTCTCCAGCCCCCACACACCAGCCTCCCTGGAGAATATGTCCATGTCCATGCAGGGTCCACTCAACAGAGGTTCTGAGCAGTCGCAGCCCTGTCTCCACCCCATCACACCTTCAGTCTCCAAACTGACCCTACTCCATTGTAGAACCTCCCTTTGCTCCAATCCCAGGGCGGCTTCGCCTGACAAAGGCTGAGGGGAGACTGGCCGCTGCGCATCCTCCCTCTCTGTTACCTTGGCAACCACAGTGACGAAGTGTGCCCGGGTCTTCTCGTAGTCCAGGGAGGCCCCAGCCTGGAGACGCAGCACACCGCTGTGACGGTCCATGGCAAATTTGGTGGAGTGCATATTCTGTAAGAGGGAGGGGCAGGCTGGGCCTCGGGGAGGGACCCAGGCCAGCCCCAGGAATGCCCACTCTCCTTACTGAAAGGGGGTCTTCACCAGCCTTTGTCACAGGAACTCTGGCCTAGGGCTGAGGTTCAAACTTCAGGGCCCTCAGCCTTTCTGGCCCCAGGGTCTCCCTTCCTAGAGCTTGGCGCTTCCCCTCCCACTCCTTCAATCAAAACCAAGAAGCTCCCTTCCAGAAGGGCCCAGCTCTTCTCTCTGCTCAGCTGGCAAACTACAGGGCCCAGCTTTGGGCTGCGCTCTGGCCTGGAGGTTCCAGCAGGAAGACATGTCAGCAGAGTGCTCTAACCAGAGGGGCTGCGGGCTTAGGAGCCAGAGTGGCAGAGAGAACCTGCGGGACCAAGCAGTGGCTGCAGGCCAGTCCCAGGCAGCATCTGGGGGGGGGGGATGGGAGGGTTGGGGGGACAGGAGACGTCCTCAGTCTGCCGAAGTTCCCTCATGTCGGAGTTGTCATGGGAGCGTCACTCGTATTTAGTCCTCACAACACCCCAGTAGGATGTGCCTTCATCTTTCCCAGTTGACACATCAGGAAACTGAGCTGGGAAAGTTAGACACAGGTTGAAGGCTCCATGAGGGGAAGTGGTGGGGTCTCTCCAGTCCCCGCGGAGCCAGGGGATTTCCCCAGAACCTATGTTTTTAACCACCGCGCTGCCCTGCCGTGAAGTGTAAGAGCAAGTGAAGAAATGTGAGAGCGGAGGAAATGCCACAGACACAGCAGCCCCACGAAGGAGGGCAGTGGTTCCTAAGGGGTCCTGGAGGGCCGGGAGGGGTTGCATCTTTCACAGGGAGGGACGGATGGATGGTGGTGGGGTGGGGGCATCACAGCTCTGCTCCTTCTGAGAGTTGCCCCTTTGTCTTTTTTCCTATTGACAATTCTAGGCCCAGCCAGGTTTCTTCCACCCTATTTGGGTGCCAAGTGCCAGGCCTTCTCCTGGGCAAGGGGTGAGGCGTGGAGAGCAGAGGCTTCTGGAGAGGCAGGGAGAGGGAGCCTGGATGGGCCAGTCAGGGGAGGACGGCTCCTGTCCGGGCCCCGCTCACGTCCTACCTGTCCGTCCCACCCCTGTGTTTACTGAGACCTCGTTGGGATCTGATGAGGCATCTCTGACGATCTTTGGGAACAGGAGAGGCACTGACGTAGGGCTTGGTGATGGAGGTGGGGGCCGTACAGGTGTCCCCTCCGGCCCAGGCCTCTGGTTACGTCCTATGTGCCCGGTCTTACCTGCAGGAAGTAGGTGACGCTCCCTCCAGACCCTGTGTCCTTGTCCACTGCATGGACCTTCAGGATACTGCTCCCGGCAGGCGTGTCCTGAGGAGTTAGAGCCACAGGGGGTCAGTGCTGGGGCAGTGACAGAATGCTTAGGGAACTGGGGGAATGGAGGCCATGGAAGGTGGGGCAGGGGGTGAAGGGCTAAAAAGAGGTGAAGAGGTGGTGACCGACTTGGGGAGCACCCAACAGGGGGAGTGGACACCCAGAGTCACAGTGGGCACTGGAAAGAAGGAAGAGGAAAGGAGGAGCAATCAGACGTCCTCCCCAAGGATGGCCTCAGGGAGAGAGCGAGAAAACTAGGACTCCAGACGGATAAAGGGTTCGAATATGAAATGACTACAAAACGGGAAAACAGTTAATAAACATGGACATCTTCAGCATCACCAGCGATCACACACATACAATTTGGAGCCAGAAGGAAATGTCTTTCTCCCACGGAATTAGCAAATATTTAAAAATTTGCAAATCCTCAGTGTTGATGAGGGACGGGGAGACGACCCCTCTCCCACATCCCAGGGGAAAGGGCAGATAGGCGCCATTCTGGGACAGCCGTCTGGCCACACCTCACAGACACTCATGCTTCAGACCTAGCAATTCCAAATCCTGGACTATGTCTTAAGGAAATCACTCCAATTAGAGAAAAGGAAATTTTACATTCAGAATCTGATGTTTCTTATGACAGCAAAAATTGGAAGCATCTTAAATATCCAAACATAAAGGAACATAAAGTAAATGATGGGATATGCACTACATGGAAGCTGTTAAAATGATAGTTATCCAAACTTTACAATTACTGAGGAAAATGCTTACTTATAAATCAAGTGAAAAATACATCAAAATGTTGTCTCAAGTTGGAGGGATTAAGAATGACTTTTGAAACTCTTTTTTTTTCTACTTTTCTATATACTTCACATTTCTACAATAAACACACATTACGATTATAAAGGAAAATGTAAATGAACATTCCTTGGGAATAAAAGTGAATGTGTGAGGGGCTGGCAATGGAGGTGGGGGGACACTGAGGGGAGGGCTCTCCAGTGGGTAGTAAGCCATGGAGAGGTGCTCTTCACTCAGATGCCACATCCCCTCGGCCAGGTCACAGGGCAGCCCAGAGGGCAGGCCCCGGGCCTGGGTGGGAGTGTACCGGCCCTGCCCAGAGCCCCTTGCTCACCTCAGGAACCTGGACAACATAGGGCTCCTGGATGAACCTGGGCGCCTCATCATTGGCATCGGTCACCAGGATCACAACTTTTTCTGCGACCTGAGAAGAGGCAAAGGGGACAGGAGTTGGGGCAGTGAGACCTTCTGGGTGATAAAGGGACAGTCGCCTCTAATGCCCCAGGTGTGTGTCTCTGCCCAGCCCTCCTCTTTCTCTCCCTCCCTCCCTCCTGTCCCTACCTTCTCCCTTCCTTCCCTCTTTTATTCATTCACGCAACAAATATTATTACGCAACTTCTCAGTGCCAAGCACTGTGTTTCTTCCAGAGACAGAAGACACAGCCTGATGGTGTGTATTTGGCAGGATGGGATGGCAGGCGAAGATGAGCGTATAAAGAATGGTGGTGCTGTCCTTCAGGGTGATAACAGAGGCACATAGGCGCTGAGGGCAGGGCCCCTGCACTGTAGGGTTCTGGGGCACCACGCACCCTGTGGCCGAGATAAACACATCCCTCGGGGTTGTGGGTGCACTGTCTAGGAAGCTGCATCCAGAGGTTCCGAGAAGAGGCATCTACCCTAGCCTGTGGGGGTGGACAGCAGGGGCGCTTCCCAGAGGAGTGGGAACTAAGCTCTGCAGCAGATTGTCAGGGGAGAGGGAAAGAGGTAGACAGGCGGGCCAGGAAGAAGGAGCAACATGTGCAAAGGCGAAGAGGAGGGAAACGCACGGGGGGTGTAGAGAACATACATAGATTTATGGCTGGATGGTTGGTAGGGTGAATGTGGGAGAAAAGGTGGGCGAGCAGGTGGTGCTCCATGGGGAGGCCCTGAACGCCAGACTGAAGCTTGGATTTCATCCTCAGCATCCAGGGGCCAGCTGTTAGTGGCCAGCTGTTAGTGCTTTCTGAGCTGGGTCATGGCCAGTATCTGTCCCACAGTGATGGCTCTGGCTGAACTTGGGGTCAGGGAGCCTGGAGGGAGGGGAGTCCCTGCGATTATCTGAGGAAGCACTGATGAGGACTGGGGGAAGTGGAGGCTGTGGGGAAGGAGAAGGAGGGGTCTGGATGCCCAGGCGTTCAGCTTGGGTGATGGGGCGGAGCCAAGAACCCGGTCAGAGGAGGTGGATGGGAAAGCAGGTTTGAGGAGATGCTGAGGAATAGGGATGTGATCCATCAGAGGTACAGCTGGCAGATTTTGCTCTCTGCTCCCTTCCTTCCCCACTGGCCTCACTGGTTGCAGCCCTCTCCTGTAGGCACGTTGGGGCAGATCTCTGGGTTTTGGCTTGGGTTTGCCAGGAAGGCCCCCGGAAGGCTGGGGGAGAAACTGTGCTCAGCCTGGGGAGTTGCGTGCTGCCAGGGGGCTGGCTCGGGCGTGCGCTCACCAGATTCAGGCCGTCAGAAATGCTGATGATGGCTTCAATCTCATCCTCCCTCTGTGAAGCACAAGGACCAAGTGAGTGTTCAGGGGCCTGAAGCACCATGGGGACCCCCCCATCCAGAGGCTGTGGGGAGCTCTCCCTGCCCCGTTGAACCCATCAGAGGAGGCTTAGGTGTTTCAAGGTAGCCCTGGAGCAGGGGGAGGTGGCCTAAAGCTGCCTCTGGCCACCCTTGAGAACTTATCTCGGGCTTGGCTCTCCAGGGGTTCCCATAAACCCAGAGGGATTATTGAGGCACCAACAGAAAATGCTGCCCTGCAAGGATGAGGGGAGATGCTAACTTCCTGGGTGCTGGTGGTCCCAGGAAGAAGGGCTTTTCTTTTCCCTTTTCTCCCCCTCCTCCCCCACACCTCTTCCTGTTCCAGATCCACAGAGGTCCTGGTCTGTGGTGTCTCAAGTGCTCCCTGGGACATCATGGGACCTCAGCGAGGAAGAGTATCGAGGTCACCAGGTCCCAGGGGGCCAGGGAGGGGCAGCACAGTCTCTGAGACCCACCTCTTCCTTTCTCTACCCTGGCCTGCGGCTGGTGGAGTCTGCCTTTGGACCAGAGCTGGCAGCAGCCCCACAGCTGAGGTCTAGTTATATGGCCAGATAGACCCACCAGCCTGGTGTAGGGTCTCAAAAGGGACACACAGCCCCTGCCCCGCCACCCACAGGGTCAGACAGGTGCAGACAGGTGGAGTGTTACCAGACTCAGAGCCACTCTCCAAACCACGCTTTCCAGCCCCATCTGCAGTCTGAGTTTTCTGAGGCCTACAGAACGTCTCCACTGTCTGGGGGACCTTCCAGCCCACAGTGGTCTGTCTGCACGCTCAGCGGGCCGCGCTGCTGCACCTCCCCGTACCTCTCTGTCCAGCTCTTCAATCAGAGTGACGTTTCCAAAATTGGGGTCAACGGCAAAGACTCCTCCAGTGCTGGGGTCAAAGCTGATGTGGTAGGAGACAGGGTCTCCCTCGGGGTCTGTCCCATTCAGGGTGTACACGTGAGAGCCTGGAAGGAGACACGGGGGGAGACCTAGAATCTGGGACCCGACTTTTCCTAAAAGTGGCAGCTGCTGGGGACCAAGGATTTAATTGTTCACCGGTGAACATGCAATTCAGGGCCAAAGGGACCGCCCTGACCGAGCACCGCTGCTGGCCTCGCCCCTGCTGGCTGCTTCCCACTCTTTCTCGGTATTCTTCACAACTGTCAGTGAGATGTTAGTGTCAGCCACTCTACAGGCTGTAATCTACAATACAGATTACAGAGGAGCTTCAGGTCTGCTGTGCTTAACTCTAGGGCCTCTGCCTGGTAAGGTCCTCTCCGGGGATCCAAGATTGGGGGCTCCCTGGGGAGGGGGATGAGGAACAAGGGAGGGGCCACTAAGGCAGGAGGGGTGGCAGGGTGCAGCACTGGCCCCCGTGCCTGGATTTGTTCCTCAGGGATTTCTGAACAGGTGCTTATTTTACACTGCATGTCCTGCTCAGGGCTCCCGGGCCAGACAGGGTGAGGGAGAGGAAACGAGGATCTCCCTCCTCTTTCTCCTTCTCCCCTCTCTCCGCAGATGCCTGCGAGCCTAGAGACCTGAGGCTGCGGGAGGTAAGCACCTCTGCTCAAGGTCACACCGTGGTGAATAGGCGGCACCGTGGCCAAGCCCAGCGGCAAGCACCACGCTGGGGCCGCCGCCTGTCGCCGGGGCTGTCCCTGTCTCTGGGCCCCGCCGGTCTCCAGGACTGGCCGGCTTAGGTCTCCATGGCAGCCGCGACTTCCTTCCCTGCAGCTGCCCCGGGGAATTCAGAGCGCGAGCAGGGCGCCCCCCGGGAGCGCCGCAGCCTGGCGCTGTCATCTCCACGGGCTGGGAGGAGTCACGGGTTTGGTCCCTGTGTTCGGGGGATCCCCCGGGAGAATAACGGGGGGCCGGTGCCAGGGCTCCTCACCTACGGGGGTGTCCTCCGGGAGGCTGAACAGAGCCATGTTTCCGTTGGTGCTGCCGACTCCGTTGTCGAAGAAGTGGGGGGCGAAGTTGGCCTGGGCTGGGGAGAGAACGCAGACAGAACAGACGAACACCGGACATGTGGAGGGACAGCTTCACACCAGCGTGGTCACGCGTCCGGCCCCACTCGTGGGAGGGCGGGCACTCTCCTCCCCAACCCGGGCACACCAACGGGCTCGGCTGGGAGCCGCGGGGAGGGTCCCTCCGCCACCACTCCCTGCGGGCGCCGGCTTCTCAAGGACACACACCGTCTGCGGCGCTCAGAACCCAGGCAGCGGCCAATCTCAACCCCATCACCGGCCGACAGGGAACCCGCGCCCAGAGAGGAGCAGTGTCCTGGCCAAGGTCACACGGGGAGCGGGGACACCCTCCCCCGAGCCCGCAGCCGTCAGAGCAGCCGCCACACCTCCCACCCTGCTTGTGGAGAAGCGGCGGGCAGCGAGGGTCCCGGCCCCCAACCCCGGGTCTCTGGAGAACCGGCCTCGGGAGCGTGCTCCGGGAGCGCCCCTCCGCCCCGAGGCGCCAGGCGGCTGGAAGAGTCGCCCCTGCCTCCCCCACCCTGTCCCTGTCCCCGCCCCCCATCCCGAGTCCCACTCTGGACGTGAACGGTCCAGAACTGTGTCTCTGTGTCCCCCGGGGGAGCGCGGCCCCCCACTCACCCAGGCAGAGGAACAGCAGCTCCAGGGCCGGGGCGACCCGCGGGCCGCGCCTCATGTCTCCGCGGGCGGGTGGCGTCCTCGCCGGGCGCAGAAGCGCCGAGCATCCCCGGCCGAGGAGGCAGCGATGACGGCGGGGGCGGCGGGAGGGGCGCGGGGGCGAGCGCTGGGTGGCGCGAGGGCGCTAAGCGGATGACACGGCTCGGATCCGCGCGGCTGGAGCGCCCGCCGGCAGCCTGACGAGACCAATTAGTGGGCGCAGAGCTGAGGGGCCCGGGCCCCAGCAGCGGGAGGCGGGCCGTGACGAGGGAACCCCTCTCTCCTACCACGCCCCCTTCGCCCAGGGCCGGAGGAGCCAGGGGCGCCCAGGTCCGCAGACAGGAGCACTGTGCAGGGAGCGAAGTGCCTTCCCCCGGGATGCCCTTAGCAGGGCACTGGAAAAGTGGGGCTTCTCGGAGTCCCCAAGTCCTGGGAGAGCTGGGCTCCGCTGGAGTTTTCCCTTTTTATGAACTTTCTCTGTGACTTGCAGGAGTTTGCCACCCTCTCTGAGCCTGAGCACTCCAGACTGTGAAACAGAGGCAGGGAAACAGCCCAGCCTCAGCCTCGAGGGATCCTTCCCTCTAGCCTCTAGGAGAAATGAGCTCTGCGGAGAAGCGGGGGGGATGGGCTTAGGGGAGGGCCTGGCCTTAGAAATCCAAGTAGGTTCCAGGGATAGTGTCCCTGAAAGCTTTTGGGGGTGAGATCGAAAGACTAACAGGAGGGTTGTGGTCCAGAGAGGAGCAGGTGATGGGGGGTAGATTTACAACAGCTGGTCCAGCTGAGTGGGCGTGTCAGTGGCCAGCCTGGCCATGCATGTGTGCTCTGCATCTGCCAACACGCCAACCCAGGCTCTGGGACTCTTTGCCCATATCTGGTCTGAGTGAGCTCACCCACAGCACCTTGCCACACGCACACGTTCACACAGCTGCCCACAAACACACGGGAGTTCTAGTCCCATTTGCTGACCCATTTGTGCACACATGCATGCATACCCATCCACGTGTGAATCCGCTCACATCTCATATAAACATGCGTGCCCAGCACATGCGTGCTCACCTGCACCAAGAGAGGTTGAGCAAGGAGCTCTCCGGGTTCCTTCTGGTGCTGAGGCGGCAGTGAGCAGCAGGTGCCTGCTTTCGGAATCATCTTCCTGTTGACCCTGACCTAGGAGGGCCAAAGGGCAGGTCTCCAGGGCCCTGCTTCTGCCCCAGCTGTCTGAGTGAGACCATCCGGCAGACTGACCTCTGCCCCGCTAACTTGGCATCCTGAGCTGTTCTGTCCAGGTGCCAAGTTCCAACGAAATGACTGCTCACGACAGGGAAGCCTGGGTCCAGGGTGGGATTGGGTACTGAGCGTGAAGGCATAGGGTCAGGGGGTGTACCTGGCCTGGGTGTACCCTCTCTGGACACAACTGTAAGGCCTCATCCATTGCAGCCCAGGTGAAGTTCCCTCCGACTGTCCTCTGCAGGTCTGGGCCAGGGTGTACCCACCTGGAGAAGGTTAGGAGTCCCTCCCCTCCACAGAGAGCTCTGGGACTAGTAGCTCAGCTATGGGCTCAGGGGCCTGGGCGGCCCTGGACCCTCTCTACTCTGAACTGTGGCCTCCCTCTGCCACCTTGCTGTGTCCAGGCCAGGTGCAGGGCGGCTGCCTCAGTTTCCCCTGTCATGGGGATGACATCCCTCCCCTATCTGTCTAAAGCCTCGCCTGTCCCCCTGAGGGACTCTGCAGGAGTCTGGGGCTGCAACATGTCCCCAGGACCCATCGAGCTGGTACTGGTACCCACTGGCTCAGACTCCTGGGCTGTAATGCTGGCTCTTGGTCAGTGTGGCATCCACACAAGTGGGCAGAAGCCCCAGCCCAGACCTTGACTGTTTTCACTCTACAGTAGTCTCCTTTGCTATCTCAGCCTGCCATGTGGCTGAGCCTGGGTAGGGGACACACCATAGAATGTCTTCTCCTCCAGGAGTTTTTTTTTCTGGCATGCTTCTGCCCCCAAGTAGAACTGGTCCCTGCTTGGGACCTCGACAGGGCCCTTAAAAGATGTTAGTGCTGCAATCTGTCTGCTTTCATGTCTCCCCCCGAGCGTGGAGAACCATTTAGGGAAGAGATGGTGTTTTCATGCATAGGTTGCTTCAGTATCAGCACAGGGCCCACCACACAGAGTGTCCTCAGTGGGTAGTTATTGATTGGCTGAATGAATGACTGAACAAATGAATGAATGAAGAGGCATCTGACAATGTCGTAAGTCTTGGTTTCTGGTCCTAGTCAACAACTGACCCTCTGCATGCCTTTGACATGCTCCTTGCCCCTCCATCCATCCATGACTTGATAGACTGGAGTAGTCAAGGGGTATAAACTGAAGTGGCTGCTGAGCCAGGCAGGAAATGGAAATGTGTGAAAATTGCTGAGTGAAAGGCATTAGGGAGTGGTGGAGACTATGGCACATGTGTAAGTGTTCATATTCACTGCATATTTAAACATTGAGTTGAACAAGGAAAATGGTTGCATTTTGACGTAGAAAAGGACCTTTTCAGTTCTGACATCTTGTAATTTGACACCTCCCACCTTCCAGTTCACACTTCGCAAGTCCTGAGGGACAGTGCAGCTTGACAGATTAAATAGCAGATGAGCCAAAGACCTTTTCCAGACATGGAGCTGTTGATAAAAAGCCTGCCAATTGCCTCTAGAGCTGTCCACATGTCACCAGGCTGCTAGTAAACAGGCAAGGTCCAGCCACCGCTTCGGAGACCAGACTAGAGCCCTGGACACACCCATATCCTAAGAGTTTTATGATGTTTTCAAGACAGGGAAAATGGCTATGGAGTCAGTTGAGGGAGTCACGTGTGGGGTCCCGCGTGAACATTGACCAGCCAGGGCCCGGCCTCTGCAGGGCCCGGGAAAGTGGCTTACCCTGGATGATAAGCCCAGAGATAAGCCTGGAGGTGACTCAGCAGAGTGGTGGGCTCACGGGCTGTGAAGTGCATGTAGTGCCCGTCGGGAGGTTCTGTGAGAGCTGGGAGTGAAACAGGTCCAGGAGGACCCCGTCTTGAACGGAGGTAGGGAGCGGGGAGAGACCTGCATCCATTTAGTTTGGTGGAAGCAGATCTGTGATACGCATTTGGCTTCTCTTTCAGAGCTGGACAGTTCTCATTTGCTCCCCCTAACAGTCCTCTGGGGTAGGCAGTCTCAGCCTCAATTCACAGACCTGGAATCTGAGGCTCTGCGAGGCCACCTGACCTCCCTTATGCCACACAGTGGGCACGTGACAGAGCCAGCATTTGAACCCACGTCTGGTTGTGAAGATTGTGCTCTATCGACCACACCGGATGTCCCACCCAGTTAGGGAGTGTGGTCCCTTTGGTTGCCATGGAGACTGCACACTTTCTCTAATGATGCCACTGTAACCTGCCAACACATCTACATTCTTTAAAGAGTCAATTAGGGCAACATAAGAAATCCAGTTTTGTGACTTAAAGTCACTTCCAGATGTTTGGGTTTTCTTTGCATCCTCACTGGGTCCCCAATAGCCTTGAATTGCCTCATCCACCTGACTTTCCCGTAGACTCCATCTACCCTTTGAGGGGAAGTTCTCCACCAAGTTTAAAGCCCATGCTGCAGGTTTTGGAGGTGGCCTCCCTCAGGTGAGGCGGGGAGGGAGGTTTTCGGCATTTGGCCAGCTGCCAGCTCTGCGGGCATATCTGCTTGGGATTCGGTCTCAGGCTCCCTCACTCCTCACAGGAAGGACAGATGGGGCAGGTGCAAGGTCCTCAGCTTTCTTCTGTGCCTCCCACCTTTGGTCCAGGCTGCTCTGAGGGGCTGGTGTCCCTGGAAGGCCCCTTTGGGTCACTGCTCATCTGGCCCAAGGCTGGTCCTTTTGCAGCACTGTCTCCTGCAGGCCGGTGGCCCAGAGCTGCAGCCACTGCCTTCCCGCCCTTCAGGGACAGTGCTCCTCCTTTTCCCGGGAGCCAGGCTGTCTTCCTCTTATTTGTGTGCATCAGTGACTGGTCTTCCTGCCATGCCACTCGAAGAAGCTGAGGTTTCTGGGGCTTGTGTTTCCTGAGCATAAGGAGGGACCCCGTGCATGCAGCACATGACCTTTGAACTGTTCCCCCTGGTTGACTCTCGAGCACATGTGTTTAGTTTTGTGTGAGTTTTCTCTTTACCTTTTCACGGTGGTGGAGTGGTGGAGAGGAGAGGAGAAGGGTGAGGGACAAGGATCTGCAATGGCTGGCTTTTGCATTGCTGGGAGGGGAGGGGTCCCCCTGCCAAGGGAGCTCCTGTGAGAGTCCCACACAGCACAGGAGTGTTCACCGTGGACGTGTCCCCGCAGTCCCCCCAGCGCCGGGTCTGCAAGGCCACTCGGCTGCTGTCTAGAAACCCCTGTAATTCCTCTCCTGTGCCCTGCCCATGGCCACGCCTTAGTTCCGGCTCATTCCGTCTCCTGCTCATGGCTATCCCTGCCTGCCTTCTCTCCTGCTGACAACCAGCTCTGGCTCTTCATCGTCCTCAGGACAAACTCTAATACCTGATGACATTCCAGGTGCTCCCACAGCCCCAGCGTGAGTCCTCTGCTTCCCCTCTGTCCCCCGATTTTGCTGTCCAGTTGGTGAATTCTCCTCAAACACTCAAATGTTCCTGCCTGGCCCTTGCTGCTCCCCTACTGCACCCCAACACACACACACACACAGACCCACACACACCCCCCATCTCCAGCTGGGACACCCCATAACTCAGTTCAAGCATCATTTCCTCGTCTTGCACCCCTCCCCTGTGCCTGCCGTCTGTCCCTACCTGGGAGCTCACGCCTCTGTGGACAGTGACTGCCTCTCAGCCCTCAGGGACCATGTTCGTCTCTGAGCCTCAGAACCCAGCACATCTGACCGGTTCCTACCCCGGGCACGGATGAGTGAGTGAGCCCACGAAGGAAGCTTCTGAAAGGAAGTGAAAGGTCTGGCCTACGACAAGGTAAGGACTTCTGGCTTGTCCTGGCACCCCTGTCCCCAGAGCCCCATGCGAGGAAACCTCTGTCCATCACCCCCGCACCTGGTGGGCCTGGCATCCTTAGGCATGGCCGTGGGGACGATGTCGGCAGGGCCTTCTCCCCTTGCGGGGGAATCCGATTAGAAGGCTCCACTGGGAGATAAGCCCCTTAGACCTGGGCCATCTGTTCCCTCTGAGCTGCAGCTCTGCTGCTCTGTGTCCACTGTGGGCATAAACACTCCCCCAGGGGGAGTGAGGTGGGGTGGGGGTGGGGGCAGGGAAGGCAGGGGCTTCCTGATCCAAGCCCCTCTGTGTGCCAGGGGCTCATGGGCACTGTACACCCATCCGTGTGCTGTCACCCCCCTGGAGAGGTGCTGCACTCTCCATTTCACAGAAAAGGAACTGACTTGCCAGGTCACACAGAAGATCCTGGGCAGGGCTGGGATTTGAGTCCTGGTGTGTCGACTCCATAGAAGACCCTTGCTATTGTCACTATTCCTCACTCCCCCTCCGAGTTAGACTGTGCTGGGATGAAGGGTGGCCTGCAGGAGAGGCTCCAGGGCACGGGGGTCCTCTAGCAGGAAGTTGTGGCTCAGGCCCTTCACCAACTTTCTCAAACAAGGATGTGCCATGCATTGTGTCTTTATTTATTTGTTTATTTGTTGTTTGTTTGAATGTTCTTTCCAGCACTCACATCAGGAAGTTAGGGAGAGGTTCTTTCAGGGGCCGTTGGGTGCGGGCTGGCTGGGGGCTAGGTATATCTCAGGACAGCTGAGCCTCTGCAGTCCTGGTCAGCTGCTCTTGGGTGCCTGTTACCCTGCACCGGGGCAGGCTCGGAAGTTTCTGGATTTGTAGCTGCCATGGGTCTCAGTGGAATCTTGACTATCAGCACTGGAGGGGCCAGATGGGGACTGAGACCAGGTGGGCTGAGCCTGGCTCACTATAACTCTGAAGGTTGGTGGCATGGTTGGGGCAGGATCTGGAGTTCTGGAACTTTCCCAGGGCCCTTGCTGCCTGAGATGAGCCCTCCAACATCCCAGCTCACTGCCATGAAAGTTGAAAGTGGTGAATGAAGCCCATTAGTTCCAGGGCCTTCCTTGGATGTCTTTTCTCACTGGATTTTACATCTCCGAAGCCAACATGAGCCCAGAGGGGCTAAGTTACCTGCCAAGGCCACACAGCAAGACAGGCATTCCAGAGCTGTGACCTTTGAATCCGTGTTGTAGTTTTCAGAAGATTCTGGTTCAGGCTTTTCTAGAAGGCAGCATGAGCACAGTCCAATATGGGAGGCAGGAAGTGTTGTGTCTTTAAGAGAGGAGACTCATGGCTCATGGGCAGAAGTTTCCACAGGCCAGAGCCCTTGGGATCTTTGCTATCAGCCCTAGCTTTGAGGGGAGCATCCTGGGGGAACCTGAGGCTTCCAGCTGCCTCAGGCACTGGGCCTGCGGATCCCAGCTGTCTGGAGCCTTGTTTTGGGGGCACTACACCTGTGGGAGTGCTCCAGGCACCACCCAATAGGGGGTCTGTGGTTTGAACTTGCACTGTCTGCAGGTCCTCGCAGAGCGTCCTGGGAAGGAGCAATGGGCAGGCACAACAAGACAAGAAAGACAAGACAAGACAGAACAAGTGGCAGAGAGGCAGGCAGAGCCAGGGGTGGAGAGGGGGGGAAAACACAATTAAGATTGATTTCCAGACACAAAGGTGATTTAAAAATCAAAGCAAGAATCAGATCTTACCCTCCTTCCTGGAGGCCCAGAAGGGGCCTTTCGTGGCAAACATGATCAACCCAGGCTATTTCAGTCCCGTCAGGGAGAAACCTGATTTACTGGCAGAGGAGGGAGAGGAGGCGGCTCCGTTGAGAGCAGAGTCCACTCCAGCTGAGGGATCTGGAGGCCTGTCTGTGACGGCCGCGATGGGAGGTCCACCCGCACGTACTCGCAGGCCCTCGGCTGCCTCAGGCTGGCTCCTCTCAGACAGCACACGTCTCAAAGCTAAAGTCTGCATCTTTTGACAGACCAGTCCCATTTATGGGAGGAATAATCCACAGGGAAGAAAAACTGCATGCATTAAGCTATTTTTCATAGTTCCGTTTTAATAGCAGAAATGTTGTGGAAATAATCCAAATATCCTACAGTACAGAAATGGTTAATTGGTAATGGTGCCTCGTGATAATGGAAATGTTTAATGGTGATCAAACCCTGCAATTACGAAGGCTATGTAGCAGCACAAAGAAAAATGCTTATGATGTAATATTAGTTTTAAAAATTAAAAAATGAAGTACAGTAAAAATAGAACTGTCAACATGTTTGCATGAAAAAACAAAGGAAACACAAATGATTAAGAAGGGTTAAGTTATGATAATGAGAATATTCTTTTTCCTCCTCTGTTTCCAGATTATTACTATATGCGAGGTGGTGTGATAGTTAAGAACATAGAATCTGGAGCCAGATTATTTGAATTCAAAGCTCAGCTCTACTACTTTCTTACTAGCTGTGTGACCTTCAACAAATTACTTAACCTCTCTATGCTTTGGATCCTCATCTGTAAAAATGGGGATAGTAATAGTATCTAACTCTTAGGATTATTATGAGGATTAAATGAATTAGCAGATGTAAGTGCTGCATAGTAACTGCTATATAACCACTAGCTATACAAAAAATAAATTTAATTATCATAATTCATCCATAGCCTCATGTCTTTATCATAAATAAATGCTAATATTGCTGTGGATTTCTTTTTATTTTTTCTTCCTATTTGAAAGTGCTTTTATCTTCCCATAGTGATAATCATAATAATACACAGTGTAAGCTACCCTTTTTTATTAGTATCATGTTGTGAGAATTTCCCACCATTTCTGATGGAAGACCAGGATTTCCTGACCACTGCTTTCCCTCCACCCCTGTCCCCACCATCAGACCCCAAGACTCTCCTCTGGCTCCTACAATAAATACTGTGGTTGACTGATTGCAAATATGGTCACAATTCTCCACCACTCCTTTGCATTGCAACTTTGCAGCTTCTCACATCAAGATGTGGGTCTATTTCCCTGCTCTTTGAATCTGGGCTGGCCTGATGACTTGCTTTGGACAATAATATGCAGTGGAGATGAAGGTGGGCCAGTTCTGAGGCTTCAGGAGACCTTAGGTGCTTCCATCCACATAGGGGGAGCCCTGCAGCCCCAGGTGAACACGTCTGGGCTAGCCTGTTGGAGGATGAGAGACCATGTGGAAGAGAGTCTAGCTGCCCAACCGAGGCCATCCTACACTTACAGTCCACTGACCCCCAAACATGTGAGAGAGCCTAGCAAAGATCAGCAGAACTGCTTCTCCAACCCTGGGAAGAATGAATGAGTCCAGCCAAGACAACATGAACCACCCAGCTGACCTGTAGACTCATGGAAAATAATAAATACTTATTGTTTTGGCTCACCAAAGTTGGGACTGTTTTGTTATGCAGCTATGGCCAGCAGATATAATCACAAAGAGCAAGACCACTGATCCAAGCCCCTCCGATTGGTCCACTGGGCAGGATGGGCTGGGCACCCTCTCCACCTCCTCCCTTCCAGGGTCTACTGTACTGGGCCCTCATGTCCACCCTGGGTCCACCTTGGAACCACCCAAAGTTGCCGCAACCCTTGAGTCATCACACTCGTGGTCCTCAATGGGTAACCTTTGTCCCTTCAGTCTGGGCCCCTTTCTGAAGATAAGGACAGCCCCATGGTCAGGGAGGAATCTCTGTGCCCCTTCCACCCCGTCTCCCACAGTGGGTCAAGTCATTTTGCTGGACTTCAAAACAGGGAGGGTGACACAGAGCTCTCAGGCCCTGGCAGTCTGTGGGATGGGCAGGCCCACTCTCAGGCTCCAGGGGCCTTCCCACAAGACTCCCCAGTCTTCCCCAGAAGCCTCCTCTCTGACAGTCTCAGGACACCTGGAAGAAAGGCAGCCCGAAAGAGGCCCCAGGGTCACAGAGCTTCTCAGCAGGTGGGGCCTAAACAGCTGTCAGTCTGACCCCAGCCTAAGCCTGATGCCCCTCAAGTGCTAGCAGAGTCAACAATTTCATCATTCTTTTTTTAAAAAAATTGCTGCTATGACAATGCTGCCATACAGATTGCTACAAACTTTTCAAATGCTTTAGAAAAAGCCTTTTTTAGTAAATTGGTAAATTTAGCAAATTGGCCACTCAGCACATTGATTTTGACAATGGTTTTGTTGAATTGACCCAGAGTCCTGTGCCAGCCACTTCCTGTCCCACCCTGAGCCTAGCACAGCACTTATATAAAGCAACGCTCAAGAAGGACACTGCAGACTGAGGAGGAGTCACTACTGGCATATGCGTGTCACAGCTGTGCTCTCAGCCCAGGGACATCCTCAAGGCAGCCCGAGGTTATCTTCTCTTTTGACAGGCAGGTGCGTGGACACTCTCGTATGTCAGTGAACCGGGGTACAGAGGCCGAACTCCTAGAGCCGGGCACGCCCAGCACCCCTGCTGTTGATGACACAGCGTTGAGTGAGGCCCAGGGTCAGCCCTGGAAGACGGCCGTGGAGCCACCAAGCCTGGGAAAGATTGCAGGGGCTTTGGTTTCCGGGGTGGAAGTCGCCGGCCTCCCGCTTCAGCTGCCCTGGCGGGGCTCAGACTCCCTCCACGGCAATAGCAGGGCTGGTTGACGGGGTACTCGGTGCCAGGTTAATGCCTGGCTTCATAGTCAGGACCCCACTGACCCCACACCATAGCCTGGCGAGGTCGATTCTATTATCATACCCTTTCACAGATGAGGAGACTGAAGCCCAGCAGAGCTGGGTGACCTGCTCCAGGGCACACAGCCGGCAGGTGGTGGAGCTGAGATGCCAACCCGGATGGCGCTCTCCTTCCTTCCGGGGAGTCTGGGTCTCCCTTGGGCACGCGCATGTCTTCACAAGCGTGCTGCGGAAACCTGCTCTCTGCTGAGGAGGCAGTTGTTGTAGTGGAAAGAGGAGAGATCCAGGTTCCTGGCTCTGCCTCAGACTCTTTCTGAGCCTCAGTTTCCCAATCTGTAAAATGGTGACAATGCTTCCCTAGGATGGTTCCAAGGATTTAAATGAGATTGCATGATAAAGACCCAATAAAAATGTTTGTTTTGCTTTTCTTGTTCTGAGTTGTTTGCAAATTTCTGTAACAGAATTTAAAAAATATATGCACTCCCAGACTCGACATGGGAGCCATGCATCCAGATTATTCTAAAGTGTTGTGTGACTAACACAATGGCTGCCCTTGTACTGTGCATGGGAGTTAACCTGGCTGTGTTTTCTATGAACTGTGTGCGCTTGTGTGTCTGTGCGCGTGTGCACATCCTTAGCTTCTCTTTTCTTCACTGCCTCTGAGCAAGTCCCTCCTGGGGAGGGCTGTGGCTTGAGGGGAGGGCTGGAGCACGCCTGCTCTTCTGTGGAGAGGGACCCCACCTCTCTCTTCCACAGGTTTTTGCCTTATTTAATTCCCAGAAATGCTCCTCCTCAGCCAGGTTGGGGCCCAGGGGGAGCAGAGTTACAGTCAGCTGTTCGGGGCCCCCGCCCTCCACCTTGCTGGGCGGGAGGGGCCCTCACACCCGGCTCAGGGTGTGAGAACTGGTTATTTCTACCTGCCCAGTGGGGAACGTGATGCCACTTTGGAAGGAGGGGCGTCAGCTTCTCCAGAGAAGTGGCCTGAGGCTGAGCCACGCAGGCTCCCTGCCTGCCTCTTCTTTACACCTAGGCCCCCGCTTGGTGCACAGGACTTTTATTAGCTGGGAGGGTGTGCATACTCCGGCTCTGCTCACAGGCTCTCTGGGCCACTGCCCCCAAGGAACCAGCAGACACGGGGCCTTAGGCTGCAGAGAGTGGGGGGCAGGAGCCCTGGGTTTGTGTCAGGCCCGGCTGGCTCCAGGCTCTGCAGCTTTCCCATGCGGGATCCGCCTGCCCCAGGCTCGAGGACTCTCCTACCAAAGGCCAGCAGAGGTCCAGCAGCCCTAACCTCGCAGCGGAGGCCAGGCAACTCCCATGCGTCAGCCTGCCCCGGGCCTGGTGCCCCAGTGGTGGCAGCCCTCCTCAAGCCTGTCTCCCTCCCCGCCCGGTGCCCCCAGGCCTCGCGGGAGAGGGCAGCCTGGCTCTTCCAGGCCTCCGCCTGGCACGGAGCCCGGCTCTGCGCCTCCAGCCTGGCGCCTGGGACGCGCGCTGCCTGCCCCTCGGGGCTCCCTGACCTGCGTGCCCCGGCCGCCTGCTGGCCACCCCGCCTCACGCGCCGGCCCTGCCTCGGTTCCTTGAGCGCCCCTCCGCCTCCGTGCCCCTCCGGCCCGGCCCAGGCCCCCGCGCGCCTCCCCTCCGGCCCCGCGCTCCGCGCCCCCGGCGGCTCCGGGCCCTTCTTCGGGCCCCTCCTGACGCCCCGCACCCGGGGGAGGGGTGTCCCCAAACTGCTGTCTAACTGCGTCCTGTTCTGTCCCTCGACAGAACGTCTTCAGTCCCGAGTGGTTCATTCGGGCGGGAGCCGTCTTCCCGCGGGACTGAAGCGCCGTGAGGCCGCGATCCCGGCCGCCGCGGCCCCTCCGCCCCCGGCTCCGCCCGCCCCCGGCTCCCGGAGCCTCTCCCCGCCGGGCAGGGCGCGGGGCTTACCTTTCTGGTCCGTCAGGACAGCGGCACGAGCTCGGGGACAGCAGGGCCGGCCTTTCCCGGGCCTGCCAGCATGGCTAGGACGCCTCCTCCCTGTGGACACGGGGGGCAGGGGCTCCCTCAGCACGCGCGGGCGCCGGGGGTGGGTCTGTGCGGGGGCGACTGGAGTGGGCTTCAGCGCCCGAGGCCCGGGCTTCGGGAGTATGTATTGAAGGAAACTCAGGACCGGCTGGGACATGGGAGGGCCCAGGGAAGGGTGGGCCTTGAGGGAATTAGTGTTCAGAAATAAAGCCGTGTGGGGAGATACTCCCCCCCGAATATGTCTTCCTCCTGTTCCTGTCCGAGAGACGGGTCAGCACCACCACGCGGGAGTGCCTATGCCCTTTGACACAGTCATTCTCCCCTTGGCAATCTAGCCTAAGAAAATAATCCTATATATGGAGAATAGTTTATGTACACATGTGCTTTTTACCACATACTTAAAATGTGCAAAGTTGTGAACAATCTAAATGTCTAAGCGTGTAAATTCATCATAGCACATTCACTCTTTGGCAAGTTATACCTAAAAATATTCGTTAAATAACACCACTTTGGAGAATCTGCTAGAGATACTCCTAAATGAAACTTTATGGGGAAAGGTCTTCATCGAATTGTCATTAAGTAACACCGGCAACCTCTAACAGATAGAGGGCTGATCAATCCTGATACGCACATAGCATTGCTGTGGGCTGTGTCTACGAGGAATTCTAATCACTGCATTCCATATTCCATACACAGCAGTGTTCACTGCAGAAACTATAGAAAACAAATACTTCCTATAATCCTACTGCTCAGAGATCACTGCTGTTGACAGTCTGGTGTAAATGCTTTCAGAATAATTCCAATCATAAGTGGTTTTGGTGATTATAATAATATAGCGATAAATAAAAGATACAACATTGAACATATAGAGATTTATCAATTACAAAAACACTAGCATGCAAAACTGAAAAATAAAATGTCGAACATGGCTATTCTTGAGTCATGAAATTATGGGTGTTTTTCACTCCTGTACGTATTTCTATATTCCCAACTACAATAAATGTTAAAAATAACCATAACCCCTACAAAAAACAGAAGTAGAGAGTTTCTAGAGGGTTAGGCAAGAGAAAAAGCTCAAAATACTCAGCTATCTGAATCAAGGAAGGCAGGAGAGCTAAATATTTACACCCAGAGGTGCAAGGACCATCCCTCCACTCCTAAAGACACACAAACATGCCCCCATCTGCCACGTGTATTTACTGTGCGTGAGATTTGGGATGTTCACACTCAGGTGGTCTACTAACTAATGTATTCATTTACTCAACACAAACTTACTGTGCCCCAAGCATGATACGGTACAACAGCGTGGCTCCAGAATTTCTAGCTAGGTAGGACCAGGTGCATGAAGCAATCTAGCTGGGAGGTTGTGCGTTTGCACGGTAAGCACGCTGCTTTTCCTTAGCTTGTGTGTGCGTTTGGCAGATCGGGGGCTGTGGATGAGGACTGTGGGGTCTAAAGCTCCCAGGCCACCCTTGGTGCTGCCACTGAGCACAGAGGTGCCTCACAGGGTCGGGAGTGACAGCCCATCTTTCCAGGCCCAGGACTGCCTGCAGGAGGCCTGCCCCCCAACATTTCCTGATTCCGACCTTCCCAGACACTGAAATCCCTGCTTGGGGACCAGCACCCTGGGGGATGGCCCTACCTTCTGCGGAGAAGATGGAGAAGCAGAGAAGCAAGATGCAGAGCAGGCTGGAGAGGACTAGAAGTCTCATGGTGGGGTGGCCGAATCTCACGTCCTGGGGAGGCAGCTGTGCCACAGAATCCCTCCTCCGGGGCCACCTCGGATATTTATAGATGGCAGAGAGAGGTATTTCCAGATGGGCAGGGCACCAGCAGCCTTGCAAATTTCACGAAGGAAATTTCAGAGTCAGCCCCTCCCAAGAGGAAAAAAACAGCTTTTCAAGAAGTTGAGAGCATTAGTGAGCTTAACATGGAGCTGTAAATGCCCAGCCTGAGAGCTCCCAGTGCTGGCCTCAGTGGTCAGAGCAGGAAACTCCTGCCAGGGAAGAGCCACTGCCCAGGGTTGAACGTTAACTTTTAGAGTCAGTAATAATTCCATCAAATACAGATCTTCCTGCTCATTCCTTAGATGTTGCAGGAGAAGGACTATAAAACCCTAGGTTAAAGCCTCAGGGAAGAGTCTAGAGCAATTGATTAAATGTAGGGAGCAGAGGGCCTGGAATCAGACGCCCTGGGTTTGAGTCCTTGCTCTGCCACATCTCAGCAGTGTGACTTTGAACTTGTCATTGAATGTCTGCTTCCCATCTGTGAAATGGGCACAGCGTCGCGTCTCTCAAGCTCGAATGAGGATGTGTGTGAGAAGCCATCTGCAGCACGGGGGACGCTGGTATACCTGCAAGGGAGCTGGGGCTTCAGCTGGCCCCTGATGGGTGTTTAAGATGAAATGAAAGGGTATTTCAAGTACAGGCTCAGCCTGAGCAAAGGCGTGGAGGAGGGGACCATCCTAGAGGGCAGGCACAGGGAAGAGTCCGCCGATGGGCGCAGGAGGCCCAGTTGTCACCTATTCGCTGGACACATTCCATGTGCGCTTGGCCCAGGGGACACAGAAAATGCTGTCCCTGGCCTCAGGAAACTTCTGTTGGTGGAGGTAGCTGTGCAGATACACAGAATTTGTATTTGCCTTTGTGATATTATATCCATCTATCCTTTGCCTTAATAAGTATGCCCTTCTAACCAAGGAGCTGGCTCTGGTTTCCAGCCTCGAAGGGCTGGTGGGAAGATGCCACTATCTGCTTTGACTCCCCAGGGTCTCACTGGTCCCCAGCAGCCAATTCAAACATTCTCTGCTGCCTGAGACTGGCCATAGGAGCACTTCACTGGCCCTCCTCCCGTGCTACAGGTTAGAGGGACAGTTTAGACCACACGCTCAGGCAGCCTGGTGAGCAAACCAGAGGCCAGGGGATATTTCGACAGTCAGCCTGTATGCTTTCACGCATTTACAAAAACTTGAAAACCAGACCACACAAAGAAACCGGTTGGGGCCACTGAGCTGAAGGACCACACGTCATCCTATGTGAGTCACCCACCCAGCCCCAGCCTGACTTCCTCTTCAAGTGGTGTTCTCAATTCTGATGGCTGTGCCAAGCGGGCAGTGGCCACAGCAGAGGCTGTGGTCAGAAGACTCGGGGGTCTACCAGGGACAACTCCAGAGCTAGTGCCCAGGAGAGATTTGGGGGCAGCCAGTGTGGAAAGGAGGGTCGGGAAGAGGGTGGGACTTGTCTTGAGGCTGTATTTGCCAGCCAGCACACTGTTCTTACTTAGAGTGCGTATTACAGGTGCATAAACTCAGCGAAGTTTCCTAAAGATGCTACCTGATGTCAAGGACTATCACCACTGTTTTATCTATTTTTATCTGGGGTCACTTGGTGTGCCACTGCCGAGTTCTCTGGGCAACAGCGTACCTCTGGCTGCCATTCACCCATTACCTGTGGTAACAGGTACTCTTTGCACTGGCATAGTTCCTTTTTGCTTTTGGCAAACATCGTCAGAGGGGAAAAGAACCACCTACCTGGTAGATGGAGCAGGGATTAGGCAAAATCTTAAAGCTGAGCTCCAATTGCTTAGCAATGGGGCAGAAATAAGGAGTGACTCTCAGGTGAGTGAAGAGAGAAATTCATCTGGATCCACCGTCCAGCTAAGCCAGGAGGTGGGTAATTTCCCAGGATACTCAGTCACTCAGCCATGGAGTCAGAGATGGATGTTAGGTTCTCAACCCAGCTCTTTTCTCACCACAGAACAGAGCTGTAAGGGCACCGCACAGCCCACAGCAGGGAGGACTGGCTGTCTCTGGGGCTCTGTTCCCTATGCACACAACTCACAGATTTGCAGGCGTTCCTCGGGCCATATGTTTAACAGAAGAATAGATTCTGACCCCAGAATTCCACCTGCTTTTTAAATTCTTATTAAAAAAATACTGAAGCAATTTATGTTACATTAATGTAAAGAACACAAGTTATAAAATATAAGTTCCACCCCAAACCCTACTCCCCAGAGACAATCACTGTTCACAGATTTTCACCTGCTTTTTTAACATTTCAAAGATAGCTGTCACCATCTTACTTTAAAAAAGGAAGAAACACCTCTGGCTCTTTAGAAGATTTGAAATTGCATGTTGAGCTGAGGGAGGTGAAAATGAGAAGCATTTTAACAGGAACACCTGTTAGTTTTAAGCATAGGCAGTTTGGGCACAAAGATAATCAAATTTGAGGCTTTGAATAATTTCCAGAGATTATTTTGAACACTTGGCAGCCTTCTTGAGAAAAAGGTCTCCAGGGACACACCTAACACACAGGGGAACTTACAAGGAAGAAAAGTTTCTCAAGTAAAATTTATGATTTCTCAGTCAATTGGGAAAGTGCCTGAAGCGTCCCCACCCTCTGTGGTTAGGGCATTTTTGGCCTGCGTCCCTCATTTCACTCTTGGCCGCCACACTCTTGCAAAGGTGTTTTACGGACCCCGTGATGGATCAGAAAGGACTCTCCCTCCTTTATTTGCTTAGCAAATTGCAGCTCAGTTTACAATAGAGGGAGGGGCCAGACTCCACCGGGACCCTTCAACTGTCTTCTCATTCAACTCTCCTCCAGCCCAGGGAGGCGGGCTTTCCATTTCCATCTGGTAACAAAGGAAAGCGGTTTCCCTTCACCTCACAGGAAATGTTACAGCAACTGCTCACCCGGAACCAGGTCCGTCCGAGCCCAGAGCCGAGGTTCTTCCGGACGCTGGTTCCACGACAGCCCGCGAGTAGTCGAAAGTGATCCACAATGTTGATATTCAGCTTACATGCCGCCCCACAATTGTACAAAAACCCGATAGTTTCCTCTATATTTTACAACTAATCTGAACTTCGTCATAAGCCTCTGACCCACGGGGTCTTGCCTGCTGCTGGGCGTCCTGCTGCTGGGGTCAGGCTGGTCCATCGGGTCTGCTCCGCCTGCCCCTGCCCTCCTGGGTCCCTTGGTTCTTGCTGATGGTATGCATCCTCCCACTGTCACTCATGTCTCCCTCCCGCCTGGTGTAGGCTATCTACCCACAGGCATGGCTGTGGGCTACACTGCCGAGCGCCATGGTGACTGCCCTGTGGGGGCCGTGCAGGGACGTCACCTCCGCCACGACACAAAGTCACCGGGAGACTAGAAGGCGCTGTCTTTTCCATCCCGTGGCCACTCCATGTTGGTGCTGGAGCACCTGAGAAGCCACCATCTCTGAGTCCCTGATGGGAACAGTCTCTTGGCTTTCTGCTTTCCACTCTCTCTGGAGCTCTTGGCCTTTAGCCCCCATGCACTCACCCCCCCCCCCCACCATGGTTTTAGCTTGGACTTGGGGACTCAGGACCCTTGTCTTCCTTTTCTGTCTCTCCTGGCCCTACACTTGTTAAAAGCACAGGCTCTAGAGCCACATGATCCAGGCTCTAAGCAGAGCTCTGCCACATTTTAGCTGTGTGACTCCGGACAAGTTGCTCAACTTCTCGTTCCTCAGTAAAAGAGTAGCTGAAGCTGGAGAACAGATCCTTTTGACGAGTGTAATGCTACAGCGCTGTGCGTTGTGAAAACAATGTTTTGTTATATTAGGCGGTCAATTGCTGGGCCTGGGGTGCATCGCTTTCCCTCCCTTTTTCAGGAGCAACTTGTTTCCAAAAACACCCACCTCTCACTTGTACTCAAGGGTGTGTGATGCTTCTTTAATAAGGAATGACTGTCTTTTCTTTCCACAACTTGGGGCAAAGGAAAAAAAAAAACACTGAAATTCCGGTCTACATGACCCTTGGCAGGTGCACTCACAGACATGGGTTTTGATGGAGAAGGGTGGAGGCCCAGCAGAGCAAGCGTGAGAGGGCAGCAGGGGGGAAGTGCCCAGGCTTCCTGCTCCCGCCCGCCCAGAGCTGGAGAACTGCAGGCAGTGCTGCGATGGGTCCTGTTTTTCGGCATCTGCCCTGCGCCCTGCAGGTCTGGCAGCAGGCTTCCCAGAAGAGAGGTGTCATCTTCCCTATTTTCACCCCGACTTGGCACCCCCAAGACAAGGCGGGCGTGCAAGGTGTGGCCAGCACTCTGCAGCAAACTTCAACCCTGCAGTCACTGCAAACACACATGTGAGAGCTGCAAGGACCTTGACGGCTCTGGGTCCAGTTCCACTCAGACACAGGACAAAGGCCACACGGTGGGGAGATGTTCTGCTTTCCCGGGTCTTTCCACTGACGTCCTAAAATCTGAAAAAGCTTCTTTTAAAGTGTTTCAGTGTACTATCTCTCTGTATGTACTTTCCTTTTTAAAAAAAATTACTTAGGGGCAGCTATAATATACTGGAAAAGATACCAAAAATCCCATTCTCCTACCAAATGTCCATTTTTTCCCTGCCACTCAGAATTACGAGCAGTGAAAATCTTGTCATAATTTCCCCAACTTTTTAAATGACTCTTCTACTTAAGTGAAATAGGTGATCACACTCCATCTTTTCTGAGGCACCCAGTACGGTAAGGGTGACATAATTCGATTGTGAGCACACAGTCACAAACACATTTAGTTTGCAGGCAGAGGCTGGGTTCTCTGCAAAGTAGGTCAGGGTACTCCCCATGATGCTGTATGTGGGGGCCGCCCCTGATATCGCCCTTCCCCCAAAGCAGGGAGCGCCCCCAGCCACCAACCCTTCTGTGCTGGTGTGTGTGGATACCTACGTTCCAGCGGTCTCTCGGCACCACTGCCCCCTCCGAACTCCTGCAGCAATTCGTCTGGATAGTGCTTTTGTAGTTTGTGGATTATGACTTCATAATTACCTTGGGTCATTTGCAGCTATTTCTCACATTTTTAACTACATGGTATCTAATCAAGTGCCTGATAAATATCTGTTGACTTGATCTCTTAAGAGAGTGACGTGTGAAGATGAACATTGCTGTTTGGGCCCCAAATGCCCCACCTACAGTCAGGGCTTCAGCCTCCAGCACTCACCACTCACAGGCCAGCAGGCCCAGTGGCCTTCTCTCACCATTAGCTCTCTCCTGGCTACCCCATCGCCTGCCCATCAGACACTACCTTCCACACCGATGTGTTTCCTGCCAGGCTGAGAGCAGGGCAGAGAGGGTCTTACTCATCCGTGGTTCTCCCCACAGTTGGTGTTAAGAGTTAACTCCCTTAAGGAGTACCAAACTGAACAAACCTTAAATCCCTTACTCTCCTTATGAAGAGTCAGATCCTATCAAACCACTAAAGCGCTCTCAAATCTCCACTGGCCTTCCTGTCTGGAAGTCATCCTGCACTGCTGGGAAATCAGCCCAGTCAGCCTGTATAAAGTACATAACTGGGTGGGGCTGAGTTGTTTGAACTTGCTTGTGGAAGACTCCCTCTGAATCATCAGTAAAAGATACTACAGCAGATTATCAAAAGATAATCCTTTAGATACCTGTTTTTACAGGACAATGAACTAACAGACACGGAAAACAAACCACTGCAAAATATCATATTTCTTCAATTCAAAAATGCCACTGATTTTGATATGCTATTTGGTTTTGCAAAAAAAAAAAAAATCATGAAACTGAACACATTTCAGGAATGAAGTGTGAAAAATACTGCATTTTGGAATTGAGGTAAGATGACTAATGAGCAAATAAAATTAAGACATGTAACACCCTTCCTGTGAGACTGTCATATGAACCTGGTTTCACCAAGCTCTGTGCTATGTAAAACCACTCCAGGGTGCCGGGGTGAGGGATCCACGCGTCTCAGGCAGGAAGGTTAGCCTGGAGTAACGACAGCCAGCTGACACCATACCTAAAGGCAATTCAGCAGCTTTTACAAAGTACTCAGTGGAAAGCATTTGTTTTCAGAATTGTTTCTAAACTTGTTCCCAGTTTTAAGGATGAATGTCAATTTTGTCTTCCCTGAAGATACTAATTCTGTATTTCTGGGTGTAGCCATGGGGAACCCCAAGGCTTCTATCTGCATCCAATGACGCTGCACCCCTGCCACCCCATCAACCTCTCAGCTGAAGGTGGGTGGCTGAGAGGCCCCTTAAGAAGACTGGTGTTCCACCTGGTGAGGAACCCATACAAGCTATGAGCGAGGCAGAACCGAATGCTGAGGCTGAGGCGAGATCGTGCAGGACCTGCCCTTATGCTCACTGGCCAGGCCTGGGAAATACCAGCCAGAATGGCCCATGTAATCCCCCCTCCCCATCAGACTTGATTTCATCTTGGCTTCTAGCATAAAACGCTCTTTTCAAGTGTTAATACTGGGGGAACTTTCTTCATCTTCCTGAACTGCTTCACAGAAGACAATGCCCTCAAGGTCCTAACTTTCATCTTTCCGTGAAAAATGATTTCCATTTTGAGTGCTAGCTAACAGTACATTCAGGGAGGACTCCACCTGATTACATCAACCTTAATAAAATGGCTTGATGTGTAGCTCCAAGCGGACTAGGCAATACAGAAAAGGACTTCTGGTACTTAAGAGACAGGATCTGGGGAAGTAAATGCTGATTACGATTTATCTTTCAGACACTGATGTCAATCCCTTTTGATAAACATTAAAACTCTAATGTTTGGGTATTTTCAGTAGAATCTCAACCTATTTAACTTGTACAGTGCTTTTGTGATTCTCAAACAGGATTTCAGCCCTATGGCATTCATCACAAACTTCCGAGCGTAATTGGTTAGGAGTTCCAACTCTACCACTTCATCCTTCCCAGCCATCCCGCCTTTGCAAAGATCAAACTTGTGGGCTTCAGTTCACGCCTCTGCAAAATGAGAACAGCAGTACCTAGCTCAAAGGAATGTTGTAATTCATGTAAAGGGCTTAGCACACAATATACAAAAAATTCAATTCAATCATTAGCTATCACAGTGTATCAGGACCCTCCTACCCCACTGGAATGATACAAATCTTGGGTATCATTCAATTTCAGGAACTTTAACGTGGACACATCCTATCCAGACAATTTTGAGAGAAATACCCCTTTCTTCCCAGGTTCTAACATTTTAAAAGTGCACAGAAAATATTCAAGGGTTCAGGGCACTAGGCACAGCACACCTATTGTGAGCAGGAAATTCTGCTTCAAGGGAACTTTCATTTCTTGCCATCTTCCCCATATCCCTGCTTATGCTGTATGAAATGCCCTCCCGCCTTTTTCACGTGCTATAACTGCTATATTTACTCTTGAAGACTTCCTCCTGGGACATCTTGGAAATTTTTTCCTTTCACATTTCAACTTTATTTCTCTTATGACACTCAACACAATGGACTATGGCTGTTTACATGAGGTTACTATGCTTTAAAAGCCAATGACTTATTCATCATCATCTCCGCTGGGTTCGGCTAGCATGGGGTCTGATACACCAATGTGTTCTGATTGAATGTTCATTAGCAACCATTCTTACCAAATCAGAAGGGCTGTTTATTTTTGTATGTGATTATTTTTAACCATGTATCTCAGTTATCCTTTTAACATCCATTCAGATGTTTTAGAAAATGAGAAATGGATATATCTACCTATATTTTTTTCCCTAAGCCTATCAATTTGCAGGTCTTACTCTTTCCTGGGGGTTATGGGAGGAAAAAAAATCCCCAGAGCTATGTTAACAGGAGCCAAGGAACTAGTGATTTTTTTATCACTTTATATCTAGTATTTTCATTTGAGTATTAACATTAATAGATTAACTCACCTTTTATATTGAAAAGTCTTCACTGTCTTAGCAAAGTCAGAAAAGTGTTGCAATAAAATACTAAGTCATTAAAGAAAAACTGCCTTGATTTTCTAAATCTGACTAAAGACAACATGCCCTTTAAGATTTCACTTTAAGATCATACTGATATTGTTCAGGGAATAACAAAGAGAAGGGAAAAACTGAAGTTTGGTATTTAGATTTTTCTTAAGAAAAAACCCCCAAAACAAAGCAACAGCAGATAAAACTTACAGAGTGTTTACTAAGGGCCCACACATTTAACCTTAACCCTATGAGGTATGATAAGGAAATGGGCACAGAGAGGTTAAGTAATTTGCCCAAGGTCATTTAAAAAAATAAGTGGAAGAGGGGATGGCCTGGTGGCGTGGTGGTGAAGTGTGCACACTCTGTTTCAGCGGCCTAAGGTTCGCAGGTTCGGATCCTGTGAGCGGACCTACGCATCGCTTATCAAACCATGCTATGGCAGGCGTCCCACATATAAAGTAGAGGAAGACGGGCATGGATGTTGGCCCAGGGCCAATCTTCCTCAGCAAAAAGAGGAAGACTGGCAACAGATGTTAGCTCAGGGCTAATCTTCCTCACCAAAAAGAAAAAAAGTGGAAGGGTTGGGGCTCAAAAAAAGGCAGACTAGCTGTAAATACCAGTCATAATCACACAGTACTGGTAAAAGAATACGTTGCTTTCTTGAACAGAAATGGTTATGAAAATGGTTCACTTGGAAAAATTAGACCAATGACCATCTGGCTGGAACCTTTATTATTTCAGAAATAAGCATCCTATGTAATTTGAGGTGGTTAGAATAGTTATTTTTTGGATTACTATAACAAATATTTGTCAAAAATACCAATCATCTCAATCATACCCACTTATTTCATTCATTAAGAACTTCCAAAAATAACTCTTCTGTAAAAAAAAAATTACACAATCTAATGTCACAAGAGAGTTAATGGTCTATGCAGTAGAGAAGGGAAATTCTGCGAGGGGAAACTGTAATGAAGCACTTCCCCCATTACATTTTTTATCGATGTAGTTCACGAAGAAAGACTAGCTTTGTTCTCCTTCTTAGTGCTTAGTCTGAGAGGGAACACAAGAAATCAAGTTTTAGGAGAAAAATTGCTTTTGTAACCTCAAGTGTAAGCCACAAACAGGCTTTTCTGATAAAAGCTTCAAAGCCTGAAGAGAAGAGAAGGGCAAGCATGCATTCTATTAAACATTTCAATAAATATGCAAAAAAATCAGCAATTATAAACATACTGTTTGTATACTTGAAATGCAACAATTTTCATGCTTTGAATATTTTATCCTGAGAAAAGTTAAGGATATTTTGTTCTAGAAGATTCAAAAGTAAAATGTACACACACACACATATATAATATACATATCAGGAATTCTCCATATGATTAACATTCTGGATCGTCCTAACAACGTCAAACAAAGAGAAGCCAAACATAATCACATCTACGTTGTAAAGAGAGCACTGAGAAGGAGGAGCAGGCGAATGAATCACCTATATCTTTGTTTCATGCTCAATGCTTCTGGTAAGTTCAGCAGAAGAATGTAAAAACAGCAACGACTGGTTTATTTCCAACAGCCAGATCCCTCTCACTGGCTCACCACCAATTACACAAGGGCTAAGTTCTAAGTATTCCAAGAAAA
The DNA here is from genome assembly GCA_031878705.1 of Tapirus indicus. Taxonomy (NCBI): domain Eukaryota; kingdom Metazoa; phylum Chordata; class Mammalia; order Perissodactyla; family Tapiridae; genus Tapirus; species Tapirus indicus. The sequence goes on from CM062921.1 coordinate 84,414,782, forward strand.
GACTGCAGGTGACCCTTTACTTCTCTCTGGTCCCTTTACCAAACCTCTATATCATTTATGACATTACTTGTTAATACTCTGCATTCCCCCAAACATGCAGGTAAATACAAGTTTGCTAATTTTCACTTAACCAAATAAATTTTAAAATACATAAAACACAAATTCTCACAACACAAACCTTAGTTTTCACATTCATTAAAACATTTCAGAATTACTCAAAACATGAGAATTGGAAATGTATGTGCTTATTTGGAAGAGAACTACTGAATTTATTCTCCAGAAGAAAAAGCAGACCTGAAGCATCACATTACTGGAATATTTGAAACATGTCGACAAGTTCTTAACCTCTAAACGTCAATGAAAGCTGCTTGAATGAACTATTTAATGAGTATCTGCCCCTATTAAACAAGCAAGAGATCTGACGTATTAAGAAGTCAGAAGCTGAGTCAATTCACTTCTTTCTGTTGCCTCCAGTGGCTAGAATACTGGCAACTCGCATAAATATATTTAAAGTATCCATGTAGATTCCCAGCATCCTAGAAAAGAAAATTATGCCCATTATACATGATGCAATAACTAATAATGCAATATCTAATAACAATGATAAAAACTATTTCTTAATCTAGAAAAGAAAAAAGCAGTAATGATTATTTGTCCTAGGTATATGAAATGGAAATTAAAAAAAAAAAGTCAACTAGGGAAGTCTGAGACTAGAAAATAGTCAAGATTTTCTTCTGGCAGATTAATCTTTTAAGTGTTAAAGGGCAGTTTTAAAAATCATTATTCTACCCTCTGACACCCTGAGTATAGTATCTTTTGAAAAAAAAAGAATTGGGTGATAGACAATGATACAATCAAAACAAAACCAAAGACACATCTTAACAAAAAGGTGTTAGACACAAGTCTGGCAATTTTAAATATAATCCACCCCCTCAGCCAAAAAACACCTGCTACAAATCTGCAAGCATTATAACAGCATTTTAAAAAACGATTACATTAAGCTTTAGTTTTAAAGAAAAATAAATTACTTAAAAAAATATGATAGACACTATGAAAATCAAGAAAATTGTTTAAATAAAATAACCTACTTTGGTGGATAGGCCAAGAAAAGGAAAAAAGCAGTATTATATAATACTTAGTATCAGCTAAAGTTGAATATCTCCAAAAGGAATTTTCATACTGAGGTGTTTCCAATTTCTAATAAAATAGGCTTTTCAATTAAAAACTTCAAGTCAATTACGTACACTTTCCAACAAATAGCTAATACATTTCTTCAGTTTTAAATCTGTTAAATATGTTACTCAAAAAATTAAATGACCAACAAGAACACCATAGACTAACTAACAAAAAAAGGTAAAATATTCTCAATTAACTGAATAAATACCTAAATATTACAATTAGTTACAACATAATCAAATGTTCTGTGGACACACAGCTTACTAAAGAGAGAGAATAGACCAGACAGCAACAGAAATAAAACAGTAAAATTTGACAAGGCCATTGTTGTAGGCTGAATTCAAAAGATATGTTGAAGTTCTAATCCCTGGTACCTGTGAATGTGACGTTATTTGGGAACAGGGTCTTTGAAAATGTAATGAAGATGTGAGTTAAGATGAGGTAACACTGGAGTAGGGTGGGCCTTAATCTAATAGGCCTGGAGTCCTCATAAGAAGAGACAGACACTGACACAGGAAGAACCCCATGTGAACACAGACTAGAGACTGGACCGATGTATCTACAAGACAAGGGACGCCCAGGACTGCTGGCCAGAACAAGCAGATAGGAGGTGGGCATGGAATCGATTCTCCCTTAAAATCTCTCAGAAGGTACCAACCCTGATGACATCTTGATTTCAGATTTCTGGCCTCCAGCACTGCGAGAGAATCAATTTCTGTTCTTAAACCACCCAGTTTGTATAATTTGTTACAGCAGCCCTAAGACACTAATATAGCCATAAAACGAAGTAGGCCAAAATAACACAAATGTCCTTATGTAACAAAGGAAAGACATTATAGACTACTTACGAATTGATTGGATCGTATTTTTGAACTCCATACGCTGGTACTATTTCTGCACGCTTAATTACTTTCTGTGTATCATACAGAAGGAACATGCTGAAAAGAACTAATCCACCATAAACTGCCACTGAGTACAGAGTGGCACCAGCCACAGTGGTAGGTGGAAGAAACATAGATCCTGAAGTCAAAAGACAAAAAGAAGTTTTTTTTGAAAAAGGGCTTTCCTATAACTGGATTTATAATTAAGATTGCTTAAAAATTTTGTTTTGGTATACTGCAGAGATAAGAAAACATCTAACTGAAAATAAGCACTAATTTTATGTACACTCAGTTCAAAACCGACAATACTCATTCCCGCAGTGGGTCACTTGACCACATTACAGGAAGGCTCTTGTATCAGAGCAATTTTCATGTTCTCCAGACCAATTTTCCCACTTAAATGTATTTGGTAAAACCAATAATGGTTTTACCATGATGTCAAATAAGAAAATCCAGCCAAATTAGCTTGTATCTTTTAAACAACTTTTAAAAACGACTCCTAATAAATTCCTTCCATTAGGATACCTGAGTACGTCAGATGACTTTAGGACATCATGAACCAAGAACCAAGCATCAAAGCACAGTGGCTTACCCAGTGAGGATACGAAGACGAGACCCAGGCCCACTCCTAGGGGTGCTCCCATGTTCAGAAACTTCTCACTGGGCGCACACATGGCCACAGTGGAGAGGCCTCCCACGATGCCCGCTGTGTACCATGCAGCTCTGATGAGAAGAGGCCCCCCTAATATTGTCAGAGGAGCCACCACTGCACCCATCACACCTGGAAAGAGAGCAAGTGGTCAGTTAAGTATTTACTAAATAACAACCAAAGGGAAAATGCCACTTCTAACTAACATGTCATTTGAACATATTATATAACCTTATTGTTAAACAATACAATTACAAAGTCTTCTCCTCATTTAGGTAATACTAGCCCCAAATTCCACAACCAAAACTTGAGGCTATCCAAACTCTAAATCACAACAGTAACACTATTCCTAGTCAAAGAGTCACAATTCACAAGTACAAACTATAATCTAGATTTTTAGTAACGTTGTCAAATTCTATGCAGTTCATTATTTAGAGCTGAGTGTATCAGGAGTCTTTATAACAATATTCATATATATAATTGAGACAAAAAGGCTTACAAGGAGTAACTCAAGGTCAAACCTACTGCTGCCAAAAAGGAAAAAAGTAAAACAAGAGACTGAGTATATGATGCTAATCTTGAAATACAGGAACTTCAAGGACACTGCTGTTACTTGTGTAATAGAGAATCACAGCTTGTAAAAAGTAATTTTAATTGTCAGATATTTATAAACATGCTTATAAAAATTAGCAAAGGTAAACAGAACTCCTTAATTAAAAAATAAATCCTAGATAAGGCATTATTTCAGCGGTAAGTAGAACAAGTTACCATTTTCTTAAACATTGAATGTGCATAGTTTAACTCACGGAAAAGGCACACAACTACCTTCATACTGAAATTTCAATACTAGTGTCTCTTTAGCAAGAGAAACATTTCTAGATCAAGTCATAAGGTATACTGTATTTCATGATGACAAATAAAATATTTTTTGCTCTAGGACAGACAACTGGATAAAAATTCGTCTGTATGAATTTCTATTAGCATTCCTCTCAGTTTTGCAATAGACAGCACAATTTTTAGCAAAACTTTTAAGGAGATTATTCAGAGATTTTTCAATGATACCTTCTGATAAAAATCTTAAATGGTAACAGACGTTTCCTACTTCAGGACAAATCAATTACAAAACTAACAAAGACAGCTCAACATTATTATATTACTGTGAATGAAAATTGGCATTTGGCAAATTGGTACAGGCACTATGGAAAACAATACCTCAAAAAATAAAAAATAGAACTATCATATGATCCAGCAATCCCACTTCTGGGTTTATATCCAAAGGAAGTGAAATCAGGATCTTGTAGAGATATCTACACTCCTGTGTTCATCACAGCATTACTCACCAGAGCCAAGATATGGCAACAACTTAAGTGCTCATCAATGGATGAACGGATAAAGATGATGTGGTGTATACATACAGTGGAATATTATCCAGCCATAAAAAAAGAATGAAATCTTGCCATTTTCGACAACATGGATGGACCTTGAGGGCATTATGCTAAGTGAAATAAATCAGACATAGACAAATACCAAATACCGTATGATCTCACTTATACATGGAATCTAACAAAGTCGAACTCAGAGAAACAGAGTAGACTTTTGGTTACCAGGGGTTGGAGATTGGGGGAAAAATGGGGAGATACTGGTCCAAAGGTACAAATTTCCAGTTATACAAGTTTGAGGATCTAATGTACAGCATGGTGATTATAGCTAATACTACTATATCATACGCTTGAATGTTGTTGAGAATAGGTCTTAAATGTTCTTACCACAAGAAAGAAATAGTAAATATAAAATGGAGGTGTTAGCTAATGCTAATATATATATCCATAAAGTATATATAACATACGCAATATACAAATGTATCAAATCAACATGTCGTACATAATATTATGTGCTAATTATATCTCAATAAAGCTGGCGGAAAGAAACAATTAGAAGAGAGTAGTTTTTCAACAAGCATTTCAGTAATTCCTGTGAAGTATCAACTTAGTCCTGATTGAGATCACAGCTGTGTCTACATGGTGCTAAACATCTGGATGAAAAACGATAATAGAATGTATTGGAATGTTAACACTGGGTCAAGAGCCAGCTTTGATGTCCCTTAGACACTGTGAATGGTTGCCCTTGGTCATTCAAACCCCCTTCGGATCTCATTTTAATCATGCCAGTGAATAAAGGAGTGGACAGAGTGCTGGACGTGAAATAAGATTGGGGCATCAGTCTTGACTTTAGCACTTCCTGAAGTGTGACTGCACCCAGCCTCAGCTTCCTCACCTATGAAATGGATATGCTAATGCCTGCAGTTTCCTAAGATGTCTATGAAGAATAAAGCAAATTTTGAACCAAAAAAAGGGAAGAAAAAAAATTGGCATTCATATTGGGCAGGACAGGGCTAACGTAGCAGGCCTCACGCTCTCTTTCCAAAGGCGTACTTGCAACATTGGTCCTCGGCTGGTTCCTGAGAACTTGGCACTAGAACTGGTCTCTAACTGACAGGGTTAGATGGTCTGTGCAAACAACATGATTTATGCAGAATGCCTGCTTTCCTCCCGGGAGTGTGGATTTTGGTAGCTGCTAGGATGGTGCCTTCGTGATCAGTCCTCAATAAAAACCTTGGGAGGGGCGGGCAGTGACGTAGTGGTCAAGTTTGCGCACTCCACTTCAGTGGTCCAGCGTTTGCAGTTTCGGATCCCGGGCATGGACCTAAGCGTCACTCATCAAGTCATGTTGTGGGGGAATCCCACATACAAAATAGAGGAAAATGGGCACAGATGTTAGCTCAGGGCCAATCTTCCCCATCAAAACAAAAAAAAACCCCACAACCTTGGGCACTGAAGTCTCTAAAGGGCTTCCTGGGCAGAAACATCAGTCACGTTACTGCACTTTTCGCATTCCCGGGGTGTCGCCTCACAGGAAGGAGAGGGCAGTGAAAGCCTCTGTGTGGACTTCTGTATCTTTTTCCTGTGCTGATCCTATCGTGTATCCTTTTGTTGTAATAAACCTTAGCTTTGAGTACAATTATATGCTAAGTCCTGTGACTCCTTCTAAGAAATCACTGAATGAATGGGTGGTCTTGGGGACCCCTGAACACACAAAATACCCCGACTCAATTAATTTATATGCTACAATGTCAGATTAAAAGGGGTTTTCTAAGCAACCAAGGTAGAAAGGCTTACTTACTCTAAACTTGAATTTAAACTACATAGCTTTTTAAATTCAACTCAACAAGTGACTAAGTATCTACTATTTATCAGAGATGATAAGACACTGAACCCGTTTTCTCAAGGAACTCAGTGTCTAAAATGGATAACACGTACAGAAGTCTATTCACTGACCAAGATACTACAATCTAAAGAATCAGAAACATAAAAATAAATGTTAAAACTCAGATGGTGAGGATTTCGGTGTTTCAATGAAAGGATACATACTTAAAAGATAAAAAAAGGCTCTGTACACTACCATGGTATGTAGTTATCTCAAAGTTCAACTGAATAATCCTTAAATATTTACAGATGGCACTGACAGATAAAATTTTATAGCAAATGTACATACTATATTCTACATTTTTTCTTAAAAGCAGATTATTGGTGTTAGAAGATAATGGATCACTCTCGCTGCCCTGTGAAGCTCCATGGAGAATATCTATAGTTGAAAAACCTAAGACCTAATGAAAGAGACTTGAAGACCAAAGTTGGGAAATCATGCTGTCTCATATTTACCAAAATAAAGACAGCACATGAACAATATAAATGACATATTTCACACCAGAAAATTGTCATACCGGTACAAAACCCTAATTTCCCATTACTAACCTATGTTAGAAACATTTCACAGTGTCTCCCTGGAAGTTTCAAGGAAATGCTTATAAAATTCTGTCTTGTTTTGTTGTAGAAAACATGCATCTAAGAAGCATTTTTGTTTCTGGGTTTGGATGGCTATTTATTCAACCCAGAGAAAGAATATTCTGGGATATTTGAGAAAGAAAACACTTTATCTGAACTTTAAAATATTTGTCTTTCCATAATTAAAGATATCACAACATATACCTAAAAGAATATTAAAACTGTCCTGCAACACCAGGATTGGAGAGTCTTTGCCCTGCCCACTGTAATTTTGTGCCAAGAGCTATCTAAACACTGACCTAGCTAACCGTATCAGACACAAATGTGCATTTCCAAAGATCTTTTTTACTGCTTTCTCCCAATGCTCCACTGCCAAAACCTCTACTCCTATTTTTCCACGTGTCTTACCTCTTCCTCTTCTCCACCCTTAGTGTTTTATTTTTCTAAAGATACATTAACAAGAACTATTCTCAAGTGATGTGTATCAGATTTGAAATCCTCCTGGTATCAGACAAAAACACATAAAAGGAAATCTCTGCATATACTAGACTGTCACAGGAGGCAAGTGTAATATTGGGGATGTCCACGGTCTTAGTATGAGAATCATTAACTTTTGAGAGTAGAGATCTGGCAATAATACAACCATAGTCAAGTGCAGAAAACTGTGTTTCTAAACGCAAGGCTTAAATTATGTACATGTCAATTATGGTTGTGAAGAGCCACCAAAAAAGGTAGTATTCAAGGCTATTTAATAACAATTTAAAATTAGAACATACCAGAATGTAGCAACCAAGCAAGATGCTTTGGGCCTGGGCTCCGGTCATATGATATCGATTGTACCAGCATTCCAGCTCCAATCATGGCTGCAAAGGTTGCACCAATTGTCTGAAAGACACATATTACTAAGAAAAATCAATCCTTAAACAACAACAAAGCAGAAACCCCAAAGTTCTAATTTCAGTTAGTCCCTCCAATAAACCATGTTTAAAAAGATAAACTAAATCCTATATTTATCTTGCAATTAAAGGCCTTAGGTTTATTTCTGTTTGGCTAAATTAGCAAGAGTGCCCCCTACTGCCATACATAAAGTTTTGCAGACAACTTAAAGTGGATAAGTTGAGCTCTGACACCATCATCTTAATTTTATTTCTTGTTAGAGGTATAACAAAATCCCTTTAGAACCCCAAAATAATTACTTTTAATTGTATTTATTTTAGTACAGCACAAATAGAACTTAAAAAAAAATTAGTCATGATATACCACTTAGAATATATGTATCACATTGCCTTGAACTCCATATTTGCTAAATGAAAGAAAACCTGAAAAATAGAAGCACGTGGAAAAGACAAGAAATAAGATTCTATGTTTCTATCCTCCCAGTTTTCTGGCTGAGTTGGTCCTCATCCTTTTTCTTATCTATACCTTGCGTATAACAAGGAAGAAATGCACATAATGGAAGAAAGATGAAAATGAATCTTCAGGAAAAAAGCAGAAATTGCAAACTTGCAGCCTCTGAACAGAATCAGGCAGGTGTTTTGTTTGGCTGGGTATTCAAAAAACAATTGCATGTGAATGCTTTTAGTTGGGACGGCTTTCTCTAGACGCCAATATCCCGTGTGACATACCAGGCCTGCCTCATTCATCTGCATTACCTGTCTAACCCATGGACATCTCACTGTTCAACCTCTGTGTAAAGTACAGGTAAACAGAACAGCTATTTTTGCTGAGAATGGAAAAGTCTTCACTCATATTAATACAAAAAAGCACAGTGGGTTCTACTCCACCATTTTCCAATGGAGGAACAATTACTAAAGACTACTTCATACATTTCTGTGCAAAGCATTTTCAGGACATTTATCACAATTATATTTTTTTCCTTTTAAGGTCCTTCAGGATCCAGCTCCATTTTTGGCCTTTTACCTTTCCACACTCTACACTCAAGCTACACTCAACTGGTAGGGCTGCAAACATGTCCCAGTTTCATGCCTCTTTAATGTTGTTCACTGGGCCTAAGAACACCTGTCCTTCCTAGCTGGGTGACTTATTCGGGATTACCTCTCCTGGGAAGTTTTTCTGGTAGGTAACCTGGCTGCCACGAGCAGCGTCAGACGCCTCTCCTCTGTTCCAAAAGCACCTGGTACAAACTTTAACCTTATCTCTATGTCTATCACCCGCCATAGGCTCCATCTCCATCTCTGTAGCACCCACCTGACTTTCCAAACCACTTTACTTAAATGGCCCTAACAGCAGGTGAGAAGAATCTTATGCCTACAGGAGGCTGAGAATATGGCCCAAGCACAAAACTTCTTTGAGATCTTGAGGGACTAAACTCTTTTGCATATTTAAATCTTTCTTATATAGCCATGTCTGCTTTATTACAAAAGCATTGTTTTAAATTAAACATAATTTAGTAAAAAGTCTGATTAAAACTGACATTCCTGGTGAGAATGCACCCTGCTTATTCTATGCCTTCATGAACCTCGAGGCTAGGAGTTCATGACACCCACCTGAGAAGCAAGATCAGATAGCGAGCTGTCCAAACAGCTATGCTACTATAAATGGTTCTCTTGGAAAGTACACTATAGTGGAAACATGATGGATCTGGGTTACCTCTGGGGAGAATGGATTTGCCATGGGAAATCCATAAGCATTATACAAACTCTCGCATCTCCCCTGCCCTTCCAGTCTCACACTCATTGCTCTAGTTCTTATCGTCAGTCATTTCAGATCTTGCAAAGACACAGCTGGTACACCTGCTTCTTGTCTCTTCCACATCAGTTTCTGAAACTCAAATACAAATCATATTTTTGCTGTTCCAGTAACTGCAATTGCCTCTGACTGCTTAGGTGCTCTCTTCAGCTTGGCAGTCAAACAATCCCTTTCTAATTGTGTCTTCTTCACACTCCAGACCTCAAATTCTTGAATTTCACTCTAATGGGATTGTAAAGTAACTTTTAATGACTACTTCCTCTACTTTGCTCAAGCTGTTCTGCAAACTTGGACTGCTCTTGTTCTCTCCTAAAATAAAAAAAATGCTAGCCTTCAACGGCCCTGATGAAATAAATTTCTCCTTCACAGAACTTACCTAGCAGTTCAAGACAAAAACAGTCTTTCAACTGATTTTACACTTTCTACTTCTTATTGCACATCTTTTACCACTTAGTCCACTTCAGCTCTACAATCAGATAGCAGAAAAATAGGCACCGAACTTGAAACCATTTTTTGGTATCCAGCAAAACAACAAATGATGAAGAAACACTCAATGAGTATAAAACCTTATACAGGGTTGAGAAAGTTCAGAATAATTTTGGCAGGACTATTCTACTCTTAATAATATAGAATGCTTGATTTTTTGTGACATATTTTTCCCACTGACCTCTAAGATGGTTTCCCATCTGCCTTATTTTTTAGTAAACTGCTACAAAATAGAGGCTGCTTGACATCTTCTGATAGATAAGAAGGACATTCCTGTCAGTTTGGTTTCCAACTCCTTTGCCGCTATTAAAATAAATATTCAACTAAGAAAAATAGCTGACTTACCTGAGAATGTACTTCCTACTTTATCTCAGCTGCACTAATAATTCATATATTATTTGAACAAAAACTTTCAACACAGTATTCCTTCCATTTAATACCCCTTCCTAACATTTTTCATCTAACCTTTTGATATTTAATGGAAAAGGAAAACAAAACCAAGCCATCTTACCACCCAAGAGCCTCTCATCATGAAGTTCATGAGAACAGGAGTTCTGCTCACTGCCAGGGCAGACAAAGCTGTTAAACCAATACTTCCTGCTAAGTACATATAGGTAGAATGAATTCTATCCTTCACATACTGTGGCCAAATTCTGTAAGAAACACAACATGGTTATTTACAGGATATGGATGTGAACTTTGGTTGAATCATTTACTAGCTGGGAGACCTTGGGAAACATCACTTTACTGCTCTAAACCTCAGTCACCTCATTTACCATGGAAATGATGCATATGTTAGAGTTACCGTAAAAATTAAATGATCTAAATCATACAAGCACTTGGTACATATACAAAGCAACTCATTTCCTCCTTATTTAAACATATATAACCTTTGTAAAAAACTTTTATTTGGGTTTCAATAAATATATGCCAAGTAAACAGATTCTATTTTTTTTTAATTGCAGTCATACTGGCTTATAACGTGTAAATTTCAGGCGTACATTCTCATATTCAGTTTCTGTACAGACTGCAACAAGTTCAGCACCTAGAGTCTAGTTTTTAATCTATCACCATACATATGTGCCCCTTTACCTCTTTCACTCTCCCCCACGTCCTTCCCCTCTGGGACCACTAATCTGTTCCCCTTATCTATGTGTTTATCTTCCACATAGAGTGAAATCATGCAGTATTTTTCTCCATCTGACTTTTTTCGCTTAGCATAATACCCTCAAGGTCCATCCATTTTGTCACAAATGGCATGACTTTGTCTTTTTTTATGGCCGAATAGTATTCTGTTGTGTATATATACCACAAGGAGAGTCTATTTTTATTCATGTATATTGCTACACAGTTGGAAGACTAAACATTCCAAAAGTGGCTAAAAATAAGGATGAAAAGAAAACTGGAACCTTTAAGACTGGAATTGTTTGGGAACAATTTACTTACACAGCCTTTTCAATAGCTCCAATCTCATTAGACATTCCCAAGCCATAGTAGCACAACGCTCCAAGACCAACAGCAGCCCCTCCAGCAATAAACCATCTTCCCATCTGATCAACTGCAGAACACAGGAGGAAACGCACATTAACACTGTCATGTCTTGACTAAATTAAAACACCAGCAGTAAATCAAACTATATACCATACTTTGTAACATTTACAATTAGTACAGATGGGGATATAGAAATGGTCCCAAAATTAGGGGACAAGCCAAAAAGGGCACCACTGAAACATAGGTGTAATAATCAGTACAAAAAGGATCAGCCTTGATCAACCTACAATCTCACTCCAATAAAATCTGAGGAGGCAGTGTATCTGGAGATGTGAGGATATTTCTGTGAAATGTTATTTTATTCATAAAATTTCTGGGGGGGGGGGTGTTCTCATGACACTCTTAGAAAGTAAAGATAAGAAAGAACTATTAAGTCAGTGTGAGTCTAAAGTGCTATTAACAAAGATGATGCTTTACATGGAGTCAAGGAAAAAAGGAACCCAAGTAAAATGTATATCAGTGTTTACGCAGCAGAATCAAGAGGGTGTGCTCTTGTTTTAGAGTACTGAGAAAAAAACAACTTACCAACTTGAACTGGATGGAGATATTCATAAAGAGCATTTTACTCCCTTCAGTCTAAATTTGTTCACTAACAATGTTATTATGCTGTCGCTATATGATTCATATAATTTGGTTTTGAGGGTCAATTTACTAATCAGAAAGAAATGCCTTGAGGGATATGGATTAGGGCTCTCTCCCATTATAGCATATTGACATTTTGCAAAGTTGTTAAGGAGCAATAGTGTTCTTTGGCTTGGGGCACATAAACCATCCAGTTTCTGAACTTGCAAACCTGAAATTCAAACTGTGAACCAAACGGACTTCATTAGGGTCTTGCTTCCTGAGAGGCCCTATATGGGCAGCCAGTTGAGAGGACCCTTCTCGAACAGCTAGGTTTTTATTAACATGTATGTTTTGGTGATTTACTCTTGACCTGAAACATACACAAATATCATATGCTTGAACGAAAATTCTACGCAACTTCAAATGAACTTCCTTAACAGATTATATCTTTTAAATCACGATATGTTAATGAATAATCCTTCAAAAAATGGTGAAAGTAAAATTTCTCTGGAAGAAATATGATTGGGAACCACTGAACCCAGTGTCAAGTATCAATCTTTTCTGGGTCATGAGATCCCTGAGAATGACCGCCTTTCTTCCCAAAAAACACACATATACACAAGGTTGCATATATTTTTATTTTTAGGAGGCTGCTCATGTACCTCTTAAAACAAATCCACTTACTCCAGTTTAAGAATTAAAGACTGCCACCAACTTTTACGTGACTAATGTACCTACTGTGCTAATGAGGCACCTTGCTACCTACTTTTAAATATTTTTTCCATCGATGGTTCCAACGCCGCCTCCTTGAGTTCTTGGCCAGTTTTCCCACGCCGGACCCCAATTCTTGTCTTGGTGGCATACTCCTGATATACGTGAAAACAAAGATGCACACCACCCACACCAAAACAGAATGTTAACAATAAAATAAAACAGGATCTTGTCATACTAGAAGACCACATATAAAGTGATGTGGTACTTTCTATGTATGTAATTTCACTATGAAAGTATGTTAGCCAATTCAAAAAATTAAATGTAGACCCTATCTGTGCTCTATCTTCGAAGTGATTCACTAATTCATTACAACTTAACTTCTTAAGTTTTGGAATAATTATTTCATAAACTACAGATTTTCTTTATATCTCTAGAATTATATTTTAAACTCTAACTTTTTAAAAACATGCATTCAGTAAGTATTAGTTACATTTTTTCATCTGGGAAAAGGGCTCAAGAAAGGTATCTTTCCTTAACACAAAGCCAAAGGGAGGGATGACTACTACCTGTATTTTAGTTCTTTTTCAACAGTGGAACAGTTAATTTAAGATGAAAAAAGTTGTCTCTTCTAGCTTCTTATCAACCTCACATTTCAAACTTTATGCTCCTAATTTGAATGCTAAAGGAAAAATCTACTATAAAAGGAAATGGGTTTCTCTCTAACCTGACAGATTTTTCCATTCTCTAAACAAAGGCAAAAATTATCTATTTAGTAACTTATTAATAAGCTACTGACCAACTGGTAATATTCCTGGGTTCTTAAGCTTTTGACTATAGGCTCCAGGATCTCTTTGTTGTACCATACAAGCCCTCAATCTCTTACAAATTACTCTAAATTTTCTGAATGAGAAACTCTAAGAGCTGTAAGTAAAGAGAAAGTTATAGGAGTTTTTCTTTTTCTCTTTTATATGCCATAAAGATGGAATAGAATGATACAAAACTAATGGGAAGAAAACTGATTTGGGACATTATCACAGCTGATTGTTTCAGTAAATCACTAGTGGTACAGTAGGGAGCCTCATACTCTGTCAAGGGCCCCAGGGGCAAGGGAGGGTAGGAAGGAGAGGGAGGCAGAAACAATATAAAAACATTCAGATTATCTTTACCCTGCTAGGTGTTAAGAGCCACTGATTCTTTGTGATGGAATTCTTCACAACAGGGGAGGCCTTGGTGAAAGCTGGGTGGAAAACCCTGGAAGGTAGTGTCCGAAGACACACGAGTCTTGTGGCCAGCATGGTGGTGCACCAGGTTCACCAAGCAGATCTAAAATGCTAGTTACAGACAGAGACAAAAACAACCCATTAACCAACTGAGGGAAGGACATAGTGGATCCAGAGACAAGAAAAAGCCACTCATCTTTTAGGAGAAAAAAAGGAATAAAGTGACCTTTTAAAATGTTAATAATGAATCCTCTGCTTGTCCCTTGGTAATTCAAGAAATCCATTCCACAGAACCCAGTTTGGGATGGATCACCAAAATAGGTTTAAACCCAGTTTGAACAATAACAAGATGTATGACTTTGTAATGTTATGTGTCTAATACAGAGTGGATGTTAATACCTTGAAAAAAATTACAGGGTTTGTGATAGCTTTCATAAATGTGGTTTTGGCTTAAAATTTCTACCAGCATTCAACAGAAAAATTTAAAAGACGACTTTCTATAACTTTTGAGCAGAGGCAAAATGTCATCCAAGGAAGAGATAAGTAACTCATCGAGGACACACTGCGTGGCAAGAATATAGAACATCGAGAGAAAGCAAACACTGTAAATTTCTGCAAAACGTGCCAAACATTACTTCCCTTCAAAATACGATATAAAAATATTCAAAACATTGAAACCACCTGGGATCTATCTTAAAATGCAGATTCCTGGGTCTCACTCTGGTCCTAATGATTCAACCTCTAGGAATGGGACCCAGGAATATGGGCTTTCATACCAGCACTCAAAAAGCTAGGAATTCTTGCTTAAAAATACCTGAGTGTACTTCAACTTTGCTACCAGATCTACGAGGAGTGAACACTGGACACCTGTCCTTTGGGAAAATACCGAGTCCTTCCAGCACTTTCATGGCATGACATCATCTCGGTCCTCAACACACCTACTGGGAAGGGGCCCCAGCCCACGAAGCGGCCTCCAGGTTGTGTGACAGAACAGGGTGGGCATCTTGCCTCTGCCACATCCGAGAAGCAGCCCCGTGCGAGTGTTTGGCCTGAGACGCAGATGCCTGAACTATAAAATGGATACAACACCACCGACCCCACACGCTTCCGGAAGCACTGACGAGCTCGGGCGCCTGGTGCCCCGAGGAAGTCCACCCAGCTCGCCAGACTCGGACGAGAACCCAGCGGCAAGCCTCCAGCCCCCAGTCAACAGCGCTCCGCACCATCCCGCCTCAGGCACTCCCGTATCTACAGGGCGGGTGTGCGGCCCGGCCGCGAGGATGACTCAGCACCCCGCTGCCCACGGAGAAGAAGGCAGCGAGGGCGAACGCCTGCCCCCCACCCCGGCCCCGCGGCGGCCGCCCTGTCCGCCCAGTCACCCGCAGGACGACGACCCTGACGCGCCGCCAGACTGTGACGCAGCCGGCAGCGCCGCCCTCCTGCCCTCCCCAGATGCACCCAGGGGCCTCGCGGGACCGGCCGCCAGGAGCACCGCTGAGTTCGGGCGCCCGTCGGCCCCGGAGAGCCGTACCTCAGTCCTCGGTGACCTCCACTGCGCAGGTCCCCTTCCGGGCCGGCGAAGCGCTAACGCGCACACCTCCCTGACCGTCCGCCGACTTCTGACTGTCTGCGCGCGCGCAAGCCCTCCAGCTCCCTGCCTGACGTAACATCCGGAGAAACGCAAACACCACGAACAGCCAATCATGAGCAGATCTCTGACGGAAGGGCGGGCACAGTAGAGAGGAGGAGTTCCGGCTGGGGGCGGGGCCCGTGGAGAATTGTTGGGAGCGTCACAGTCGACGTCCATTTTGGGTGTGGGGTGGGCAGAGTGGCAGAGAAGGCGTTTCGACCGTCTTAGTTGTGGGTACCGGGGATCGCCCTCGTTTTTTGTCTCAGTAGTTTCCTTTGCAGCGGTTACGAAAATTACTTAAAAATCGAAAGAAAATAGTGTGAGAATTGAGTTATTCCCTCGCTCTGTTCCTTTCCTCTTGTCGCCTTTTTGTGCCTTCTCAAGAATGTATTGCGAAATAGTTGCAGACCGGAATCAGCCGGCTTCTTGGGTCTGACGCTAAAGGTTAGCTCGTGAAATCTG
Source organism: Tapirus indicus (assembly GCA_031878705.1). Taxonomy (NCBI): domain Eukaryota; kingdom Metazoa; phylum Chordata; class Mammalia; order Perissodactyla; family Tapiridae; genus Tapirus; species Tapirus indicus. The sequence continues at coordinate 84,430,666 of CM062921.1, forward strand.
GAGGAGGGTTTGAATGTCTCAAGGTCGGAAGGCGACCGGCCTGGTTCTAGTTTTTTTCATTGCTCTGTGACCTCCCCACGCACGTTTCCACGATTGAGTGTGTACTTGTATAACAGGGCTGATGTGGCAGGCTCTGCCTCTCACCTAGGGCTGTGATGGGGCCATGTTGATGTCTTCCTTGCACGTAATTTGTAACGTGAGAAGCCGTTTCTGGGCTACACGAGGGAGGTTTTTTTGTTGTTTCATCCGTTAAATATTCACTGAGGCTCACTTGGTATCAAGCCCTGTCCTGAGGATATATACAAATGAATAAAACACATGTAGTATCATTGTTTTGGCAAAACAAAGTGCTCGCCCTTATGGCGGGCGTTTACTTTCTGATAGAAACAAAAAACAGACAAAATGGTGGTGGTGATAAATACTTTGAAGAAAAATAAAGCTGGGTAAAGCCCTAGAGGGGTGCTATTGTAGATAAGGTGATTAACAACTCGTAAAATTTATGAACCTTATCTCCTAAGGTATTGTTAATTGTGATTTATGATAATTCTCCAACCCTGTTAATCTTGACGAACATAACGGTTTGCGTTTTATGTGGGTAATAAAACAATTTGGCAGCAACACAGTTCTTATTTCTTCATTCTGAAAAGGGCAGGGAAACACTGTAGACAAATCTGTCACTAAAGATAGTGAACAGATCGAGCATGATCAATTTAATCTTACTTTGGATCTTAATCCAATTTGATTAGCTAGCGAATAGGTTCTCTGTTTAGCTCTCAAGGTGATTTTTTTTTTTCTTTTCTGGAGCTTCTGTTAGCAGATAGAGGGGATTCACAACACAGTACCTGAATAAACAAAGTACCTTTTTAAGTCTTAAGTAATTTGCTTCAAGATTCTTATTAATTAAAGCTTATTCTCTTCATAGAGGAAGAAAAATTTCTCATTTCATATTTTCTTTTCTCAAGTATGCAGGTTGTATTGTTTCCAAAGATGTCAAATATTTTGAGCCCAGCAGAGTTACCTGGTCATATCCTTGGGAAGAAATGGTTGGTGTGGGATGGGGAGAGGTTTCGTTGACTGGGAATGAAATTAGGAATTTATTGCAATTGTTCAAGCAAAAGTTGAAGGCTGGAATTAAGACAGTAGAGAGACAAAGAGGGAGTTTATGACATATATCACTGAGGAGGAATTTACAGGATTTAATGACTGATTGACTAAAGCTGATAAAAGTGAGGGAGGCATCCAGGATAATCCCTCTGTTGTAAATTGAGTGAAACTGGGTGGATAATTACACCATTAATTTAGAGATAGGACACAGGAAGAGCAACAGATGTGAAGGCATTAGATATGTAAAACTCAGTATGAAGTGTTAAACTGTAAGTTCTTTGTTTCTAGGGCTTTGGAACATAGCACAGAAAACAGAAGACAGGAAGCATGAATCCTAATGTTGTAAATGCACCACAATTTTTGTTAAAGGCTGCTGACTGGTTCCTTATCTTCTACCTGCTGGCTAAGTGGAAAGTGCTGGATTATAGAGGGCAAAAATCAGAGCCAAAGACTGAAGAAAAACCATTTTATTTCCTTTTAGTTAAAATAGATGCCCCCACCTTGCCCCACTAGACTATTCCATCAGGAGATGTGACATGGGAGAGAGTTGAAAAGGGAGTTTGTGAGGGCTTTATCCTCTGCCTTCTTCCCCAACAGGGTCTTCTGTGCTCACTGTGTCTCCCAACAAAGGGAAGATGCTCCTCCCTGAAAGGTTACTGATGTTTCTGAATGGAGGGGACTAACTGTTAGCTGCTTCTCCCATGGTGTTTGTTAAGTGGCAGAAAACAAAGCAGATGGGAAGGAGTCAAGATCTTCTCTGCCTTGTTTTCTCTTGGATTTAAAGTTTGCCATGTTAGGGGCTGGTGTGGTGGAATAGTGGTTAATTTTGCTTGCTCCACTTTGGCAGCCCAGGGTTTGCAGGTTTGGATCCCAGGTGCAGACCTACACGCCACTCATCAAACTGCTGTTGCAGTGTCCCAGATACAAAATAGAGGAAGATTGGCCACAGATGTTTGCTCAGGGCCAATCTTCCTCACCAAACAACAACAACAAAAAGTTTGCCATATCAGAGATTCCTAGAATCCCTGAAGCCTGGATAAACCCAAGACTGTAGCTGTGGGTGTGGGCCAGCTTGTTTGCAGCCTTCCATACACTGCCCAGTAGTGAGGGGGACACCAGAAGCATGCATGGGCAAGATGCCCAGATGGGCACCAACAGACCATGGTGTGTGCCACACAACAGAGCCAGCATCTGACTCTGTCTGGGTGAGAGACCAGACTGTGCCAACATTAACAGTTAAATCCTGCTAGCAACTGAAGGAGAGTGAAGCAATGGCTGAGAAAGGGACTGCTCCCTCTGGGTCCTGCTGGAGGCGTTACCTGGGAGCTGGGCACTGACCAGGGGGTGGAAGGGTCAGGAGCAGGCCACTCCCTGTCCCTCTTGTTTAATGTGGATGCTTCTAATCCATATGGGGCCCAGGAGAGGAGAGAGGGCTTTGGACTCCAAGGTAACTGGTGGTGATAAATTCCGAGCCTGACTGACAAATCGTCAGACTATCTGAGCTTGCTGGAATGGAATAAACTAAGCTGTTGGCTTTAGGCCGACTGGGGGCTCAAAAGCAACATTGGTGCCAGATTAAGGAAAAATGTAGTTCACTTTTGTACTAATTTTACTGGCAGTTTTTCAGTATACCCCCCACAGAGATGCACCCAAATGCTGTATGTGGGTCAAAAGGCAAGTTCATTAATGAGATAGTATCTGTGGGGGGACAGAACATTGGAGGAATCTTGAGAATAATCTTACTTCCTGGCGAGGTTGCCAAGAGGAAGCTCAGACTCAGAAATGGTAATAGCTTAAGAAAATGTAGCAAAGTAATAGTAGATATGGGTCTAGAACATGCGTTCTCAATGAGGGTAAAAACTGGTTTTCGAGGGGTGAAAAAAATATTTCTCTCTCTCTCTCTATATGTATCAGATATACATTCACACAATACATATGCCAGTATATCTGTGGCATTAAAATTTCATGGTGGAGGGGAATTAGAAAAAAAAAATGTCTAAAAAGGCTCGTTAGGGAAGCAATTATGAAAAAATGGTTGAGAAACTTTGGCCTAGTATCTAGGACTTTGGTGACTCATGATGGTCCATTCTGATGGCCTGCTCAGCAGAAAAGTTTTTGGTGTTTCCCTCTGTGATTCTATCAGTGAGATGTTATTTGAGGTAATTTTTTTGATCTCTTGATAAAAATTCCATAAATATGTTCTTGGTTCCCCAATGTCTTATTTCTAATTGCTTTAGGACTCTCCATCTAACATGTGTAAAACCAAGTTATAGCCAAGATTATGAAATGGGTTAGAAATGGTTTATTCCTGGGAAATCTCACAGAATCCAAAGGTAGGAAGGACACTGTGTGTCATGAAGACTTAAGAACTGGGAAGTCATAAAACAAACATAAATGCCGTATCGGTCTGGATTTAATCAGGGAGGTTGAACTTGAGCATTATAGAAAGAGGAATCTTTTCTAGAAATTACACCCTACATAATTGTGGGAGGATATGAGGAAGTAAAGATCCAAAATGGATGAGAGAAAAGTCACCAACTAGCCCCAGTGTGATCAAATGTGTTGGCATTCTGGAAGCTGGTCTCCGTCAACTGATGAAGGACAATTGCAAAGGGCAGATGTAGAAGTCTACGACAAGTTGTGGCTCCATGTGGCTTCGTTCCTGCTTCTGTGAATTTGCAGTGAAGCAGTTGGTGATGGGCCTGGAATCCATGTTGGCTGTCAAGGTTGGCAGTCAGGAAAGTGACCTGGATGTGGAGCAGGAACAAGTGAGGGTGACTTGGGAACCACTGGCACCTCTGAGTCTCTCTGTTACAGTCCTTGATCAGTGATGTCCTTCACAGTGTCATCTACTCCACCTCACTTCTGCCTTCCAAATCTCATCAAATTTCTCTTGCAGCCAAGTCTAACTCAGGACCATGCAGGGAGGAATTATGTGAAATATCTTTCCAGTTTGGCTAAGTTGACACAGTACAAAACTACCAAACTTCTTAGGCTCTGGTTCAAAATGTCCTCTTGTGTTTGCTTTTTAGTGTGTCTGCTTCATTTGTTTCTTTTTGTAGATGTGCTCTCTTTGCTTTAAGATTTACTGAGCTGAAACTCTAAACTACCTAATGGATGACTAGGCTCCAATACCCAATACTGTCTGAAACTAGAACCGTTAAGTACCATTTCCAAATTCCAGGGAGAAAGAATTCAACTGGGTCAGACTGGATCAAGGATCTACTTCTTATCCAGACAGCTGTAGAAGGGGTGAAAGTCATGCAGACAAAAGGACTAGGCCCTCCTCTTCATCATTTCTCAGAAAAGAAGGCAAGGGCTGGCGTACTAAAATGTGTTTTCCATACTAAAAGACCTAAAGCTATCTCCTATTTAAATATGGTAAAGGAACTGGAACTGTGGAACCTCAAAAAAGAGATGGCTGGGGAGGTTCATGATAGCTGTCTTCAGTGTCTAAAGGGATAGAGAAACTATAGTGTATGGCTGCAGGTAATAGACTCAATGGCTGGAAAATGGAGGGAGATAAACATTAGCTTAGTATGAGGAAGAAATTTTAATGGTCAGAATGCTCCAAAGGCAGAGTGGTTCACACTTGATGTATTTAGGTATAGATTATACAACCGCTTTCTTAAGATTTTGTAGCGAGTATTAAAGAAAAGATTGAGGGATTAGACTAAATGAATTATAAGACCAACTGCAATTTTGAGAAGTCATGAGATCAAGACCGTAGAATCAGGCTGACCTCAGTTCACTTCCTGACTCTGGCGCCTACAGGTATATCTGTCAGTGTCCTGATAGGACACATATGACACACTCAAAAGGGAAAATGGAAGAGTTTAATGAAGTTACTTTTTTTTTACTAAAGTATAGGATGTGTTAGGGGAATCAAAAATGGGTGAGCATACTCCTGAGCTGACCCAGATGGAGTAAGTTCATTTCAGTCTGTCTCTGTTGCTGATTACAGCTAGAAATCCAGGGCAGAGTATAAAAAGCAACTACCTGAGAAATCTGTAGAGTAAACAATAGCAGGCAGATTGGGGGAAAAAGTCACAACTTGAACAATGAGGGTAGTGGGGATGAGTTTTGTGGGGGTTTTTCTTCTTTACTCTTGTGGCTTTGCCTTGAGGGTGGGCTGAGTCGGGGAAATGTGTAGCAGGAGTTCACAGCAAACATTCAAAGAGAAATTCCCCTCTTTCTAGTTAGAGGCTTGAGAAAGGGGGCCCCAGTGAACTAGAAAGAATAGGTGGAATCCCCATATTTTTCCTTTTTTTCTTCTCCCCCTCCCCCCCAGACCTACCTTAAGGATGGCAAAACTTTCCAGTGAAAATAGCCTTCAGGAATTAAGGCTAAATAAAAACATTCTCAGATAAAAGAAAACTAAGATAATTCATTGCCACAGGTCTACTCTAAAATAAATACTGAAGATATTTCTTTAGGGTGAAGGGAAATGATACTAGAGAGAAACCTGGAATTTTAGGAACGAAAGAAGAACAACAGAAATGGTAAGTAACTGGGTGAATATAACAGACTGTTTTTCTCCTTTTAAGTTCTTTAAAATACGTGAGGGTTAAAAGCAAAACTTAACACAGTGTGGTGGGGTTTTCAATGTACGTAGATGTAATAAACATGAGAACTGAATGAGAAAAACTCCTCATGAGTTTGTTCTCTATTCTCAATTCTATGCATGGAACACCTCACTTCTGACACCAAATGTGTGGGTTTCCCCCTACGTGAAGCAATTCTCAAACACCAGCTGGGTGTCCTACAATTTAATTCAATTCTGACATTATCTACCTGAAGTTAGCAAAAGAACCCCTAGATTAAGTGCTCAGTTGCACAAGACTGCCTCCCCACCCCACTTCAGATGCCAGTCCAAGTCCAGGTGTTACCTGTGCTTCTGACCAACTGGCTATAAATTGAAGGTTCCCACGACCCCCCCCCCTCAGGTTCGATTAATTTGCTAGAGTGGCGTACAGAACTCAGAAAAATAGTTTACTCACTATATTATCAATTTGTTACAAAAGGATACAACTCAGGAGCAGCCGGATGGAAGAGGTGTATAAGGCAAAGTATGTGAGAAGGGGCAGGGAGCTTCCATGCCCTCTCTGGGTGCACCACCCTCCCAGCATCTCCATGTGTTCACCAACCCGGGAGCTTCCTGAACCCTGTTCTTTTGGGTTTTTATGGAGGCTTCATTACATAGGGATGCTTGATTAAATCATTGGCCATTGGTGATTGATTCAACCTCTAGCCCCTCTCCTCTCCCCAGAGGTCAGGAGCCGGAGGGTTGGGCTGAAAATTTCAGCCCTCTAATAACCTGGTTGGTTCTCCTCGCAAATAGCCTCCCATCCTGTGGGGCTAGCGGCTTTCCAAAAATTACCTCATTAACATAAACTCAGATGTGGTTGAAAGGAGTTTGTTGTGAATAACAAAAAACACCCGTTTCACATTTATTGCTCTTATCAGGAAACTCCAAGGGTTTTAGGAGCTGTGTGCCAGGAACCATGGCCACCAAAATACACAATTCTTATTATAAATCACAATGTCATAACAATCCTAACATAAAGGAGGGCTATCAAGAGAACTATGTGGTAGCAGGTATTCTCAATGTTGCTTGAAGTGGTAAAATACTAATTCAACCAGATTGTGAAAGTTAGGTATGTATATATTGTAATCTCTGGAGCAACCACACCAAAAAACCCCCCAAAATAACAACAAAAATCGTATAAGGAAATATAGCCAAAAAATCAATAAATAAGTTAAAATGGAATGCTAAAGTAGACTCAAATATTCCAAAAGAAGGCAGGGATCAGAGGAACAAAAAACAGAGGGGACAAACAGAACAGATAATATGATAGACCCAAATCCAACCGTACAATAATTATTCTGGATGTAAAAGGTCTAAATACTAATTAAAGGTAGAGATTTTCAGATTGGATTTTAAAAAAAGAAGTCCCAGCTATATGCCATCTAAAAGGAATCCACTTTAAATATAATAATGTAGACAGATTAAACTTAAAATGATGGATGAAGGTGGTCAAAAGGTACAAACCAAGGATTTACTGTACAACATGATGACTACAGTTAACACTGCCATCTGGTACATGTGAAAGTTGCTGAGAGTAAATCCTAAAAGTTCTCATCACAAGGAAGAAACATATTTTTTCTTTTTTATCTGTATGAGATGATGGATGTTAACTAACTTGTGGTACTCATTTCACACTACATGTAAATCAAGTCATGCTGTACACCCTATACAGTGCTGTACGTCAATTATAACTCAATAAAACTGGACAAAAAAAGATGGAAAAAGAAATACCATGCAAACACTAAGCAAAAGAAAGCTGAGGTGACTATTTTAATTTTAGACAATGTAGACTTCAGAATAAGGAAAATTACCAGGGATAAAGAGGGATAATGATAAAAGGTTAAATTCATCAAAAAGGCATGACAGTCTTAAATGTGTATGACCCTATTACAAAACAGAGGTTCAAAATACGTGATGCAAAAACCGATACAACTGAAAGGTGAAATAGACAAATCCTCAATTATACTTGGAGACAACAACTCTTCCCTTTTGGTAAATGAGAGAACAAACAGAAAATCAGATAAGATGTAGGAAATCTAAACAACACTAAAAACAGTTTGATCTAATTGATACTTATGGAAGAGTCCAATAGCAGAATACACGTTCTTCTCAAGTGCACTTGGAAAATTCACCAAGATAAACCATATTCTGGGCCGTAAAACAAACCTTAACAAAGTTAAATGGTTGAAATTGTATAAGGTATATTCTGTGACCATAATGGAATTAAATGAGGAAACAATTTTAAAAAGTTATCTGGAAAATATCCAAATATGTGAAAATTAAATAACACACCTCCAAGAAGAATTCTTGAATTGATCAAAGAAGAGTAGGTCAAAGGCAAATTCTCAAAGGAATATAGAAAATCTTTTTAACTGAATGAAAATAAAAATACAACATATAAAATTTGTGTCATGTAGCTAAAGCAATGTTTACAGAAAGATTTATAGCACTGATTACTTATATTAGAAAAGAATAAAGGTTTCAAATTTACACTCAAAGCTTCCACCTTAAGAAATAAGTAGAAGAATGGGGCTGCCCAGTGGTGCAGCGGTTTACCATGCTTTGGCAGCCCCGGGTTCCTGAGTTTGGATCCTGGGCACTGGCCGACGCACTGCTTGTCAGCTATGCCTTGGCGGGGTCCCATATAAAGTAGAGGAAGATGGGCATGGATGTCAGCCCAGGGCCAGTCTTCCTCAGCAAAAAGAGGAGGATTGGCAACGGATGTTAGCTCAGGGCTGGTGTTTCTCAAAAAAAAAAAAGATATAAGTAAAAGAAGAGCAATTAAACCCAATAAAAAGCTGAAAGAAGGAAACTAGAAAGATAAGAGCAGAAATCAATGAAATTGAAATCAGAAAACAGTGGAGAAAATCAAAAGTTGATTCTTTTAAATGATCAATAAAATTAATAAAACATTATCCAGACTGTCCAAGAAAAGAGTCGACACAAATTATAAGTATCAGGAATAAAAAAAAGATGTTGAAGACGTTAAAAGGATAATAAGGGAATACTATAAACAAAACACACACAAAAATCTGAATGAGTAGCAAACCCAAATGTGATATTTGTTGCCTCCAACTTTCAAAGAGGCCCACCAAGTGTTGTGTTTCTTTGTGGCAGGTAGTGGGAGGCACAGTAAGTTCTGTCTCATTTTAGCAGAGATGCCCTGACATGTCCTAGTAGATCCCTAGGACTTTTAGAAACTACCAATGTGTCAACCTCTGTATTTTTGCAGGTTTTATTTCTTGTTCTCTGGCATGCGTATATCTTACTAAGGCATCTAGGGAACTCGCTCCTCTCTGTTCACTAGGTTCAACGAACTATTCAACAGAAAAAAAATACAAACCATGTATGTTATCTTAAATTTTCTAGTAGCCACATTAAAAAGTAAAAAGGAAGAAGTGAAATTAATTTTAATAATCTATTTTATTTAACAGACTTATCCAAAATATTATCATTATAACACACAACACATAAAATTATTAATGAGACATTTTACCTTTTTTGTACCAAGTCTTTGAAATCTGGTGTGTATTTTACACATACAGCACATCTCAATTCAAAATAGCCACATTTCAAATGCTCAATAGCCACATGTGCCTAATGGTTACCATATTGGACAGTGCATCTCCAGAGTATATTAGGACCGAGCAGTCAAGTTGTCATGGTCCTGAGTAAAGGTGGAGGTAGACTGACCACCCTCCCATGTAAAGGCAAACTTTGATGATCTTCATTGATGCGAATACTAGGGACTTTGGTGGTTGCTCCAGTAAAGATACTATATCTGGAACTTCAGCTGCAATTGACATCACCACCTGATTAAATTTATGATAATTAAGTCATTCTCCAAGACTTTTGCACTAGCCATCTTGGCAGGTTAAATGGAGATGTGATAGAAATGACCACTCTTGCATTTTAAAGTCTTCAGTGGTGACATTAATCTTTGCATTTCTTCAGGAGTGCATATTACTTTGTGTTTACTATCTTGGCGGGGAGTATTCCAGGGATTTCCACTTCCTTTTATGATTTTTATAGTCAGGAAAGCAGTGTGAACATTCTTGCAGTTACAAAGTAATCTTCCTGCTATACATTCTGATTCTTGGGAAATAACCACAGGAAGTATCTGTAGACCCATTGGATCCACTGTGAGACACACTTAGGCTGAGATTCCACGTATCACCTGACCTCTATAAGTCCTCACTCTGAACAGTCGATCATAGCAATGTTATGATTCTCCAGGGAGTAGTGACACTTCACAGGCAGAATCTAACCCCAAGAGGCCTGGGTATTTTGTTTCTTTAGTATATGGCCATAGATCTTTCCCAAGAAGACTTGGAAGGAGAGTCACAGTCCATGCTTATGGCCATATTTCAAGATCCTTCTTTAGAGGGACCCAGCTGCCCCTCAAACAAAGATTTCTGAGTCTGTTTACTGGTTTTAATCTGGGAACTGTGTAAGAAGCCATGAATCTTAAGTCTGGTGTCTGTTTATCAGACCAAGAAATCTTCTGCTTATCTATTACCAAACAGCACTTCATCAGGCTACTTACTCATCTATATTCATTCAGGGACTGAGTGGTTCGTTTTGTCAGTCACATTTGCCCATGAGGCAAAATACTCTGATTACTACTCTGTCTTTGGGGTTTATTATGGTAATTATTTTCATCTTTATCTAATTGTTAAGGATTAAGATTTGGCCTCTACTGCACTGGGATCTCATTATTCCCATTGAGACGAGGAAGCCCAATTCCATGTTGGCATCTCCAAACTGTCCTCTCCAACCTATAGAGCCACCATGGAAATTTTCCAGGATTTTAATGTTCTCTTACCAATGCACTCTCAGTGAGTATGGTTAAGGTGTTGGCCTGCAAATTGCACATAATAGATGTATTCCAGTGTTCCTATCTTCCTGAGACTTCAGATTCCTTTATAGCAGTGTTTCTCAAAGTGTGGTCCTAGGTCCTAGTGCCAGCCACATTGGCGTCACCCATGAACTTGTTAGAAATGCAAATTCAAAGGCCCCGTCAACCTACTGGATCAAAACTTCTGGCTATGGGGCCCTAGAAACTGTCTAACCAGATCTCTTGGTGATTTTTATGCATGTTAAAATGTAAAAATCACTGTTCTACTGTATGCTAGAGAAATTTTGGCATTTCAGACTCATAGCCTATAGCCCATCATTGAGTCTAAGTGTCAATTACCCAACTAGAATGCTATTAAAGGCACTTCCACAAGCTTACATTAACACATTTAATTCCTGCATTCCAGGCAAGTCCTTCCACATTGATAATCAAGCCATGCATTCTATTTTCTTTAATCTAACATCCTTAGAGTCCACTCCTATACACACTAACCAGACTCCTGATGATACCAATGGGTGAGATCCTATGACTCCATTGCTATATAATATATCTCCCCAGGAGCAGGCTTTGTGATTCTCTGTCTGGACTATACTGAATTCTAACTCTTATTTTAGGCCTGGAGCCAATGAGGGATGGCATGGGTAATGAGATTCTGCATCTCTTGTGAGTCAAGTGCTGTAGGTATAGTTGTTGAATTTTTTTTAAAATGGAGCAAAGGCTGATTTCCTTAGATGGGGGCCAGGTGTGTGTGTGTGTGTGTGTGTGTGTGTGTGTATGTGTGTGGTTACTGCTGTCAGCAAAGAAGATTAAAGGGCACCTCGGGTTCAAAATTCTCAGCCTCATTAGTATCTGCCCAAACGTCGCCACACCACTCTCTCTGCACCAGTGCCCTTACCTTAGCTGAAGAGACATGGCAGGTTTCCCCAGTTAATTCATGCTGCAACTTCATAACCCATCCAATCAGGCCCCGAGCTTTATCCTCAACTACATCTGTTCTGTGGTCACAGGAGATAAGCGATTCCTGTCATAGTGTTATTTTGATTTTACACCCATTATTTGAGTTTGGGTTTCAACATTTCAGTGTCCTCTTCTCTGTGTAGGACAGTTGGAAATAGCCAGCTGGCCTCACAATATTTTAATGTCCTCTGTTGCCTTAACAGATAAGTGCCACATTTTTTCTCTTAGCATTTAAATGCCACAACTATCTCCCAAGTCCTTTCTCTGGACCCATGCTCCATCCCTTACCACTACCAGTAATAATTTGAGTACTTGTGATGCTACCACATGTCTTGAAAAAGGTTACCTGTATTCTCATCAAATATGTGAGCCATTTCAGAATCCTGTTTTGAGAGTCTGTCTCCTGGGTACCACTTATTGTATTAGCATCCAGTAGGAAACAGATGGTACATTAAAAAGAGACAATTGAACAGGGTCTAATGAAGACACTGTTTGCAAATGTGTGTGCTGGAATAACACACACATGGGGATAGGAAAGCGCCATGGAATTAGCAGCAGAGGGAAGCTGTTACCACTCTGGGCCTGGAGGGACAAGGGTAGGGAATGGTTAGTGGATCTCGGCAAGAGTTGCAGGTATAGGAGAGGGTTCACCAAACCTGTGACCATCATTAAACCTAAGGCATGGCAGGACGGGAGCCAGGGGATAAATACTCCAACCTCTCATCTTCCGATCATCTGCTGGGGACTCACAATGGCTGAACTCAGCTCTAAGCCAGAGGGAGCGGGGACAATGCAGTCCCCAGACAGCAGCCTTCCGGGACCCATGACGGGGTGGGGAAGTGTGGAGAGTGGATCTGGAGTCTCTCATTTGTTATAGACTTAATTTTTTCCCCCCAAAATCACACATTGGAGCCCTAACCCCCAATGTGACTGCATTTGGAGACAGAGCCTTTAAAGAGGTCAAAAGAGGTCATAAGAGTGGGGCCTTAATCTGAAAGGACTAATGTCCTTATAACAAGAGGAATGGACGCTAGAACTCTCTCTCATCACTCTCTCATGAGAAGGCAGTGGTTTATAAGCCAGGAAAAGAAGCCTCACTAGCCACCAACTCTGATGGCACCTTGATTTTGGGCTTTTAGCTCTCAGAACCCTGGGAAAATAAATGTCTGTTGTTTAAGCCGCCTAGTCTGTGGTATTTTGTTATGGCAGCCCCAGCAGACTGACACATCATCTGTAAGATGAAGATTCTAATATGTGTCTCATGGGGTTTCTATAGGGATTAAATGATGTAATGAATTTTGAATCAATGAAGTTTCTGAGCCAAGTAGATGCACAGTAGTTAATAACTCTTTATTATTTTTATTATGGGTATTAAGTTAAACACTGAGAGTCTCATTTTATCATTTTTATATACCACACTGTTTTTCTGAGCTTCAATTATCTTTCTTGAGGTGAACCAAATAGGTCTTCATACATGATATGTACCATGTGGTTTAGGATACCTTTTTATGTTCTGTTCCTAATCTGCTTTTGTCAACGCCTCTCTCTCCTTCCCCCACCTCTGTAGCACGTTGGATTGGTGTCTCATTTTAGCAGTTTATAATGTCTTCTTTACTGGTTTATAACAGATGGTTATAAGCTCATTACTCTATAAATATAGATTATATATTTTTTCCTGAGTGAATTACTTTGTATCAGTCCCTGATGAAGCTCACCTGCCACGTTTCAAAATGTTCTTGTCAAATAGCAGAACTAGCACTATTTTTATTTTTATCTTCTGTGTTTTACATCTTGCCTTGCTTGTCTTTTTAGTATGTAAATGCTTATGGCCAGAAAGCACTCATTTTATATGTCAGTTTCAAGCATCAAACACACTAATAGTTTTGAAAAAAAATAATGAAAATCCTTTCAGGTAAAAAACCCTCATATTTTAGGACTTGACTTATTTAGATACTGGAATGGTGAGTGTGCTTGTAACAAAGCACTGTCACCCAGATATTTCAGTGCTGGGACACATAGAAACCCAACAGTGTGGGGCCCACCTGAATCTTTTAGAAAAGGATAACAATGGTAAAATTGTTTGTTAACTATTAAGATTATACTGTTTTAGCAATAATACATAAAGCAGGCCAAAAGAATAGTTTAATAATAGCTACAGCTGGTTGAATTCTACTATGGGCAGGCATTACTAACTATTGGTAATTTTATATATTGTGTACTCTTGCAAGATGGTCTCAGAGGCTCCACTCTGCCCTGTCCCTGTTACCCACCCTGCCCCAGCCTAGAAGAATTTAAATCACTTGATTGGATTTAAACAGGGATGGAGATTTCCAGGTGAGTGTGTAGATGGCTGAAAAGGGCAAAAAAATTAAGGGTTTTCAAGGGAGGGATTATAATGGTGGACCATCGGATTTAGGCTAGGTCGGGATGGATGTGAGAAGGATGAGAGAAACTAAAAAACTGGTATAGTTAATGTGTCGAAAGTTTTTGAACTTAGTAATTGCTAGAGCTGGTGACTTCAATGAAATGAGGTTGCAGTAAAAAAAAATTGGATATTTGGAATTCATATTTTGGAGGAAGTATGGCTATTGGTAATGGCAAGGTCATGTGTATGACCCTGGGAAAGGTGACTAAGGTATTGTAGAGGAAAAGGTGATTATAAGTGACAAAGAGCCGAGAGGTCGAGGTGTTGGATTGATCTTCCAATGGATGCTGATGTTCTAAGAAGGGTGACAGGACTAGGGGCGGAAGGGAAGGTGGGTGTGGTTATTAGATTAATGGCTCCCTAAAAAATGCCCGTTCTAATCATCAAAACCTGTGATATGTTACCTTACATGGCAAAAGGGACTTTGCATATATGATTTAAGTTAAGCCTCTTCAGACGGGGACTTTATCCTGGATTATGGGGGTGAGGGGCAATTTAATCACAGAGTCCTTGTAAGAGGGAGGCAATAGGATCAGAGTCAGAGAAGGAGATGTGACAACGTAGACGGAGGTTGGAGTGACGTGGGGTCATGGGCCAAGGAATGTGGGCAGCCTCTAGGAGCTAGAAAAGGCACAGAAACCGATTCTCCCCCTCTAGATGGTGCCTCCAGAAGGAATGCAGCACTGCTGAAACCATTCTAGACTCCAGAACTGTAAGATAATAAATTCGTGTTGTTTTAAGCCGATAAATTTGTGGTAATTTGTTACAGCAGCAATAGGAAACTAACACAGCAGATATTAGAGTTATTAATGAATTAGGGAGAGTGATGGCAGTGGGTAGGAGGTGGGGTGGCAAACAATAGAACTAAGGAGGTAATGCCTGATGCATACATTTCAGTGTTGCTGGGGTTTTAGAAGGAGGAAGGAATTTTCCAGGTGATATGCCATACATTCCAGGGGTCATGATGGAAGGTTTGGAAAGGCTGGGAAATAGGATCAGATTAGGGTGGGCCCAGATCATTACAGTGATATGTTGGTGGAGAACCTGGGGAGTTTGGGTTTCTGGTGGCACCTAGATAAACAAGGAAGAGAGGTAAGGGTCCTGAAGGTCTCTTATCTCCAGGTAGTTTCATTTATGTATTCATCACGTACTATGAGGAGGGTCTGTTATGGTCATGAACAGTTTGGTGGCCCAAGGGCAAGTTAGTGCATCCTCCTGGGGACTGTTTTCTTGACCACCAGGAATTTGAGTTGCTCCAAAAGCTTCCTCTCTCTATTCTGGGGGCAAAGTGCTATGACAGACAGGCTAGATGGGTTGAGGGAGGATGAGAAGGAAAGGATGTGATTGGAGTAATGTCTTACTTGGAATAAGCTTGGGACTTCCACTTCCTCCGGTGGCTTGATGGGCTGGAGAAAAGAGAAGCCATCAAAAAGAAGAATCAGACTGGCATCAGATTTCTTACTCACAGCATTAGATGCTGGATCTAACTGGAACAATACCTTTAAAGCTCTGGAGAAACAGAACTGAGGACCTAGAATTTTATACCAAACAAAAATACAAATCATATGTGACTGAGGAGAGGAGTTTGCTCTGGAATGGATTCTTTCCTCAGCTCTGCTCTGCATTGCAGGGGACTGCCTCTGTATGCTGAAGTTCCCAGGTTCCTGTTTTACTGGCTTCTGGTTGGGTTCAAGCAGTGAGAGTGCAGGAGGAATGAAGAAACCAGTGTGTAATTCCTTCTGATTCCCCACGCCCTACTTCTCTAGCAGAATCTGACCTTTGCTGTGTGTTCTCTGTGGCTCCATCTTCTCCTGGACGACTTGGCCCAGGACTGGGATCTGCTAACACCACCTCTTGCTTTGTCCCTCCAGCCTCAGGAATGTTGTGAATGTCCGCTGTCTATGATATTTGGGTTGCCTTTCTCCTTGTTTGGTTTCTCAGTACTTCCATTATTTATATAACCAATTTTCTCCATTAAATTTCCTCTGCTTAAATGCTTACAGTGGTTTCACTTTTTCCTATTGGGAATCTGAGTGATAGAGCAAGATAAAGACATTTTTTGGAAATTCATGGGATCAGAAAGCTTATCTCTGGCATAATCCTTAGGAAGTTTCATAATGATATACTCTAGAAAAGCAAGAGAGGAATTCAAGGAAGAGGCCGGATCCACTCCAAGTGGACGAGAGGGAGCAGTGGATGCATTCAATCCTAGAAGGCAGCGAAGGAAAATCCAGAATAGGAGCTGTGCCACAGGCCTGGGGCACAAACATTCCAGTTTGAAACAGGAGTACAGAAGGCTCCAAAATAGGCAATTTAAAACCTCCCCCCCAAATAAAACCTATGTAAGATCACAACCTGTTGTGATCTAAATTTGGAGACAATAAAACATGCAATGATTTTAAACACAATGGTAGAATGTAAGAGAACCCGTTTCACCTTGATGTGAAGATCATTCTTCTCTCCATGGCCCAGGGGCTGTGACAGTGGACTTGTAAAAAAGGAAATATAATTGTAGTATTATATTCAGCCTTGTAGTAAAAACTATTGAGAGTCTAGAGTTTATATGACCATATTAGTGTAAATTCTGTTTATTGGTTTTTTTCAGCTCTTAAAGTCAACCTAAATACACAGAATAGAAGACTTGATGGTGGTTGCAACAGAGAATATGAAAGTTAACAGCCTCGTACTGTAAAAGTAATAGTGCAGGTGCAGAAGATCAAGGGAGGCAGCTTGAAGGGAAGTATGAGTCATTAATGTTCTCATTTTGCAAAGGGAAGAATGAACCAAATGAAGTTGATAGAGCAAGTAGTTGCCTACTATATTATTTAAAATGCTTAAGATAACAAATCATAGACCTAAAGGCAATATTGTAATTGTCGAACATTAGGAGAAGGAGGAGTAGTATGCTGAGTTCAGGAGATATTGCCTCCCACTGTCCAACCAAGAAAGATGCTACCTCTGGGGTGGGGGCTGGGGAGCAGGGATGGTAGGGGTAGTCTACATTTCTTTCCAGCCTAAGCTGTCTTTCATTCTTTAATTTGTTTCCACGAGGTTTTAAAACACATTAGAATAAAACAGAATAAAATGTTAACAGCATTTGTCTCTGGGAAGTAAAACTATATTTTCCCCCTTCTTTCTGCTTTATCTTTTGAATTATCTGTAATGAGTGTTTATTCACTTTTTCATGGAAGCATTTGTTTACTTTTAAAAACAAGAGCAACTGTTCCACTTTTCTTCATCTTGGAGAGAATTAAGTCCAAACTCGTCATTTTCAAAAGGCAGTAGGGGGTGGTGGTTATGAGCATGGTTCAAACCTCACTGGCTTTGTGTTCTCGGTAGTTAGGTAAACTTGCTGTACTTCAGTTTCTTATCTGTAAAATGGAGATGTTAAATATAGTGCCTACCTATTAATGACCGTTCTGAGGATGACATGGGTTAATCTATAGAAAGCTTGTGGACTGGTACCTGGCGTGTTGCAGACACTACGCAAGTGCATGCCATTTTATTACTTTGCTGTTCAAGATTCTCTGTGCTCTGGCTCCAGGGTACCCTTCCAAATGTGTCTGTCTCTGCTTTCTTTCTGAGCTGCCTGCTATTCTTCACTCACAAATTGTATTTCCCCACTTTCCTTCTGTCCTGATTTCTTCATTTCCAAATCAAACTCTGTCTTCAAGGTCCAGCTCATGGACCCCTTCCCCGCATGCCTTTCTCGGATCTTCCCAGCTAGAAGTACCTCTCCCTCCTCTGCACACTACAGCTTTTATCTGTGTCCTAAGTGTCTTATGGCATTTAATAATTCCTATGCAATATTCTATTATTTATGTACATATGTATATATTTTTCCAAGTAGGTTGGATGCTCCTGGAGGACAGAGCGAGTATTTTATATTCAAGTACCAGGCAGAAGGTAGATGTCCTCAAAATATTTTTTGATGTACATTAACAAGTTCGAGAAGAAAAGGACAAGCAATGTGGCATCTTACTTAAAATAAAAGACTCAAGACTCTTTCCCTCTCTGGTAGAATTGTTATACTTGTTTCACTTTTGTTTTTCTCTGGGATAAGACCTACAAGCACCCTTGATAATAAACCACTCTTCCATCGCCAATAATCTTTAGTAGCTCAGTGCCGAGGCTCAGTAGAATATGTTCTCTTTGTTTACTGAGCAAAGACCACAGTTTTCCACTAAAATGCTGACTCATTCCTGTGTGATGTTGGACTCAGTTCAGTTGTTACAGAATCAGCCTGTTTGCTGTCAGCACAATTTTTCACCTTTGTTTCTATAGGTGGCGCTAGCTGTGCATGTTAAAGCCACAAATTGGACTAAAAGTTAACCTTGCTTAGACATAATTGAATGTCCATTTGCTTTTCACTCTTTCTCCCAAGCTTTTTGCTTCTTCGTATTTATTTACTCTTAGAGAATTTCCCTAAGCAATGTTCTGGAGATGCTGCTCTAAGATAGGTCATTAAAACCAGGTCTGTTAACATGGGATCATCTTCAACATCTTTGGATAATTCAGGTTTTAAAGAAAATATTAATAATAGAAAATCTTACATTATTTATAATGATTCTGAATCTATTATGCTGTAGCATCAATTTAAACAAATCATATACTAATCATACCTGGTTAAATGCAGAATGCTAATCATTAATATTAATGGAAGTACTCAGCATTTCATATTTTATAATTTTTCATGCCTAACCTCCTGCAGGTTTTTGTTATATCTCTGAGTAAAACTGCTGACCTTTGTCCTTTCATAATACAAAATTATATTGAATGTGAGCATTTGATATTATTATGCTTAAGGCAATATATTATGTTTGAAGAATAATTTATAGCAAGGATTTAAAGGTGAGCATCTTGTGCTTTGGCCCATGAGTCCAAGGCCTAAAGAGGTCTAGCAGTGAGCCCAATGAGGCAGAGTAAATGAGAGTCAGTATTCTCTGCTTCTTTTTTCAAAATGCTTTCCCTAGTGTTCTTAAGACACACACACACAATACACACACATGCATGAACACATATTGTCTACATTTAAGAAGTTGATTATGTCAGCTTAATGAGAAGGAAGCAAAATCACAGAAATCATAAAGGATTCATGGAGAGAAGTGTAGCCAGTGTTTACTGCACTGACTGCAGTAGAAGGTGAGTAACATTTCTACAGGCAGGGATGTCTTCATGGGCATGTGACCTGTGCAGTCACATAGGGCCCTCTGCTTAGAAGAATCCAGTGCTTGGCTTAATGCTCTGCTTTTGCTGTCTAGAAAATGTTCAAAAGTTATTAAGAATTTCCTTTTGCATTGGACCCTGCAAGTTATGTATGTGGTCCTGTCTATAGGCTTAATAACTTTAAAAACAGTTGCAAGGCTAGAGTGGAGAAATTGGAAACAGAGGCCATATCTTTTGTGATTGTCTTCAAGGCTTTGAGACTGAATGCAATGGAGACTCTCTAAGAAATTCCCTGAAAACGGCCCCAGCACAGGGTCATTGTCAATGGGCGGTGGAGGAGCCTTCCCTGTAGAGCCTCAGCACATGGCAGCTGAAAACTTTGCTGCTAGCCTTTACTCACCCAGATTTAAAAATGCACACTCAGCGTGCTTATGCTGAGAACTTTTTTTGTAAAGGATTTTTGACACTTTTCCAGAAATACTCATATCACCTCCTATCGCATTCATTTCCTGAATGGATGTACGAAACATTTTTTTTCTGGTAGGCAGATCACGTTTCCTTGCCGTTCCTGCTAAGTAAGACAATAAAAAAAGATAGATCTAACTCACCTATATATTTAGCCTAGTGCAATGGCAACAAACCTATAATTGCTTTAGCAAATAGGGAGGTTTTGAAATTTGGAGCTGAAACTCATAACGTCATTGCTGGCACCTTTTGCAGAGAGAGATGACTTTATCAGCTGTTCACTTGGCTACGTTCATCAACAGAAAATAAATGAGTCTGTCCTTAGTACAATTTCTCCTTGGAGTGAGCTTGCACTGAAGTTTTTAAAATCAGATATGGGGAGAAAACCTGAGTATGCCACAGCTTTGCCTCTTGCTCTGAATTCTAGACGCCGCTCTGGTACATTGCACATTACCTATTGCAGCTATATATATATATATATATATAATCGTACCTATTTAATAAGAGAACTTTCTCTGTTCTACCCTTTATAATAAATATTTTACCGGGGACACATGGAGACAGCACCTGTATGGAGACATGGACTTTGGAGCAGAGATTCTGAGAACACTCTTGAATATTTAGCGTGTTGGGATTCCCGAGTCTTGCCCTCAAATGAAACCAGAATAATATTTAGATCCAAATTCTTTTTATGTAGAAGCATTTACATTCATCATTCATTCATTCTCCATTTACTACTTATTCTTGGTTCTTGCTTTAGAAATGAATATAAATTTGAAACTTGCAGGTTTACACTGAGCAAAGGTGGAGGTCATGGACAGTTGGAGTTAGAGATCTTTACATTCTCTAGTGTGACTCTTTCAGAGAAAGGAAGGAATTTGTTCAAAGCTGCATGTTTATCAGTATCCACTTGAAATATGCAACCTTTTTTGAAGATAATTTCAAGGAAGGGAGTTATCATATATTTCAGAAGTATCAAGTTCCCTACAGCAAATGGGAGCCAAATAGTTTGCACATTTGCCATAAAATTCGAATTATCAAGAGAGTAGGGATACAGCATTTGCTCCCTATTGCCAGGGTGTAAGTCCTCATGAGCCTGTGCCTCTGAGTGGTAGAATTGGGCTTTTTGTTCAGAAATCCTAATGACACACAGATCTGTGAGGAATCAGATCTCTGAATAATTTTACCACAAAGCAATTTTTTATCTTACCATTTCTGCAAGAGATCATAGTAGTTAATTGTACATTTTTTAGCATTTGAGTTTAGTAAAGATAACGTGGAACAACTGTTGATTTCAGTTAATTTCAAATGTAAGTTAACAAACATCTCTAAAATAAAGACTAGGGTTAATATTTCCCTCCTGATTTAGACTTCCATTAATGTAAGGTATAGTGCTGCTCTTACAGCAAAGCAATTCATTCTTAATTTTTATAGTCTTATTTTAAAAAGTGATTAAATAACAGAAGGTAATAAGGAAATATTTAGGAAGTAATGGTATTTCTGTAGAAATATATGCTAAAAGCTTATTCTTCTTTTCAATAAAAGCACTTAGCAAAGTGTGCAGATCCTGATGTGACTTTCTTTTTCCCCTCTTTAGTTTTCTGTGACAAAATCCCAGGTCCAGGAGGAACGCTTTGTCATTTGGTTTAATCTTTTTCTTTAGAAGGATGCTGCCTAGAGCTGGGGCTTCCAATAAGTGACCAAGGTTATCCCAGAGACTTATAAAAAGTAAATGCTCTACAGAGTCAAAAATAAGAAAAAGAAAGCAACCCACAATCCCAGTGGTCAGAGATAAGCACTGTTAATCTGTGGTTATGTACTTCTAGAACCTTTTCTATGCATGTAGGTTAATCACTGTTGGTCTATCCCTCTATCTCTTTCATTGATCTATCTTCATGTTCCCCCAATATATCTGTATCCATAAAGTCATTTTACTAGCGTTAGGACAGTTGCTGTTTTCATGTGCTCTGCTGTCTTCTCCCTCAGAGAAGGGATTTGGCGGGGGGTCCCAAATCTTCCCTTCATCTCTTCCCCCCATCTCAGAGGTTTTTGTCCATGAATGGGAGCCTCCCTGGGAACTGTCAGTCCCTCATATCCATGTCTACAAATCTGCCTCAGGACTTTGGGAGACAGACAGTTGGCTCCTACTTCAAAAGGTTGGAATCCTCAGACATGGCACTCTCAAGGAAAAGTGTTGTTTACCTGATTGTGAACAATTTCTGGAGGAGAGTCCATCACTAGCCTTGTATGTAAGTGCTGCAATTCTTTCTCTCCAGGCAATTGTGCGTCTGGCCCTGCCCATGAGTTGCAGAGTGCTCCACGGTGCTCTCTAGCACCCTGTGAAGAAAAGCTTTCGATGGGATTGCAGTCCTCTCTGGCCTGCTATGATTGCTTGTCTGCTCCTGTCGCTTCTAGTAGCTCTTTTCCTCACTTGAGTAAGAAGTTTCCCCTTCTGCTACTTCAAGTTGCTATTCTTACTAAAAAAAAAAAACAAAACGAAACAAATAGAGGTTGGTTGCTCTCCACCTTCCTAATCAAGAGAGAAAGGAATGAGAGAGAAACTGAGAAATAGAGTATTTCGTGTAGCATCTTCATTTCTTCTATTTCAGAACCCTTCAGTTCCCTCAAGTCCATCTGTCAGTACTCTCTGCTCTCCCTAAGGCATTAGGTTTTAAAGTTTTCAGGAAAGGATTTGGGGACCCAAAAAGTCAACAGGACTGAAAGAATTGTCAATATACTTATATACAGAAGCTAACCAATTGCAATCAACCTCAGACGAACAGGGCTAACACTTGTCTATAAAGGAAAGCTTTTTCAACTGTTTGCCAAAGCATAGATCTTTGAGACATTTGATTTGCCATCTTCATGGACACCACGTTATTCAAGTCATTCACCTACTGGGAATATTTTCAAAAAAACGTATTCTCCCATGGGAAATTATGAAAACTTTAGAATGGCACGTTTTAACTACTGAATATTAATGCAACCTTTCCTAACTACTGCTAAAAGAATCAAATCCCTGTTTGTGAATGTATTAAAAAGTTAGGCCAGGCTGTTTCATATGCACCAGTAATTTTTTTCACTGTGACATTCATTTTTACTTTAGGATTTAGACAGGATTGTAATGGGACTGATAAAATCATAACTATGCACCCTGTAAATGCACGTAAGTGTACCCATTTTGGGCTTCATGAGAATCAACTGCAGTGTTTGCATTTGGGATGAATGAGTTCAGAGTCCTCAATTCATGTGTGACATACACCATTATAGGGTGTTACTCCCCATCAAAACGTTCGGTTAAGCTGATGGTAAAATTAAGTTGACTACCTTGACTTAGCTATGACATGTCATATGTCATAACTTGGATGTCCCAGTGAGTGGATTGGAATTATATTAATTCAATCAAGACCAGAAGTTTAGGAATCAGGGAACCTGGATTTTAGTCCTATATCCATTAATAATGAAATCGGCCAGTTGTCTGTGGGCCACATATGTTTTGGGTGTGTGAGTGTATGAGTATGTGTGTGTGTGTGTGTGTGTGTGTGTGTGTATGTTTATGAAAAATGGTCCAAGGTAAGACGTTTAGCATAGCTGAAACATTGGATGTGTTATGAGCAGTGGTGGGAGATAGAGGTGGACAAGTAGGTCAGATCATGAGGGACATTATATGTCATGCAAAAGAAATTGGATTTTATTTTCCAGGTACTAGGGAAATTCTCTTTTTTTAAACTTTTTAATTAGAAATAATTTTAGGCTTACATAAGAGTTGCAAAAATAGTACAAATTCCCATATGCTCTTTACCCATCTTCTTCTAATGTCAGCAACTTATATATTTATCAAAACGAAGAAATTTGTATTGGTACAATACTAATAACTAAATTATAGACTTTATTCATATTTTTCCAGATTTCCCACTGATTTTTTTTTATGCTCCAAGATCCAATCCAGGATACCACATTGCATTTAGTTGTCATGTCTCCTTAGTATTCTCTAATCTGTGACAGTTTTTCAGACTTTTTTCGTCTTTCCTGACCTTCACATGTTTGAAAAGTACTGGTTAGGTATTTTGTAGAATGTCCCTCAGTTTCGGTTTGTCTGAAGCTTCCTCGCAATTATATTGAGGTTATAATTTTTTGGCAAGAATAGTACGGAAGTGATTTGCTCTTAGTGCGTCATATAAGGTGGTACTTGATGTTGATATGCTTATTATTGGTGGTGTTAACCTCATTCACTTGGCTAAGGTGGTATGTTCCAGGTGTATCCACTGTGAAGTTATTTTTTTCCTTTGTGATTACTAAATATTTTGGGGGGACATTCTTTGACACTATACAAATGTCCTGTTTCTCCTTAATTTTTTGCCCACTAATTTTAGCATTTACCCTGGATCTTACCTGGAGCCATTACTACTGTGGTGTTCAAGTGGTGATTTTCTATTTCCATCATTCCTTCTACATTTATTAATTTGAATTCTTCTGCTAGGAAGAGTCACTGAATTATTTTGAGGAATGACAGGATTACTGTCATGCTAATGTATGGAGGATAGATTGGAAGGAAGCAAGACTGGAGACAAGAAGACTACAAGTTAGAACTGTTGAAATAATTTAGGAGAGATGACAAGGTCCTGAACTTAGGCAAGGGCAATGCAGGTGGGTGATTAAGATGAGAAGTATTTAAGAGGTAGAATCAAGAGAACATGGTGACTTATTAGATATGAGCAAGGGAGGAAGGCAAGTATGGCACTAGGTTTCTGTCTTGGAGATAAGGAATATTGGAGGAATAAATAGTTTTGGAAGAAGAGAGCTAAGATGAATTCAGGTATGAACACACAGAGTGGAGCAACCCCCATGGAACATTCACAGAAGATTGTCTAATAAGTTGGTCATATCAAGTCTAGAGCTTAGAGGAGAGGTCTGGCATAGAAATACAGATCTGTAAATCATCAGTAGGTTGGTGGGAGTTGGAATCATGGAAATGCATGAAGTTGTCCAGGAAAAGTATGTGGAGACAGAGAAGTCACAGCAAGCTGAGGAACACCGATAAAAAGGCAGGAAGAGGAAATGGAATTCACACAGAGAAAATGAAAATGTGCACCTAGAACAGGAGGAGGAACCCCACCACGGTGGGAAAATGCAAGCCAAGTGAGGAAAAGTCTCATGGAGGAGGGAATGCCCACCAGCATCCAGGTTACAGAAAAGTCAAGTGAGAAAAAGGCTGAAACAGTATGGTAACTACGAGTTCATTTGTGACATTAATCAGAGCAATTTCAGCGTCGTGGGGAGGGCAGGCCCTATAGATTCCTATGGGAAGTGAAGAAGGAGAGACTGTGTGTATAGACAACACTTTTCAGTGGGTTTGAAGGAGCTGGGAAAGAGGAAGGTAGGAGGGGAGGGGAAACCAATTTAGAAGATTATTATTACATACTCTGCCCTTTTCATACTCATAGACTATGGTTGTAAGTATATTTATTCTTTTTTACATTAGTATAGGTATTCTCCTTATTTCTCTAGGTGCTCTATATTAAAACACACACAATGTTATCTGGTGGTATTCTAGATAATTCATCATTCCACTGTCAATGAATGTGCTTCACCTGGCTGGCACAGGATCACCTAGGAGCATTTCATTATTCCATCTCAATTCAGCCTGTTTGGATTGCATATTTGGCCAAGGTCTTGGTGTGCCCAGTGGACAAGTCAATTTGCTTTGCTTGGCAAGGCTCTTAAGTGTCCCCCAGTCCCCAGCCTTACAAATGCTTCATCATCAGCTGAACGGAGAGCAAGGTGAAAGGAGAGAGGATAGTTTAGCTCAAATCTATCCCCATGAGGGGAAAAATAATTCAAAACACATGCCCTGCTCACAGAGGAGCAAGAGCATTATCTTTGTACAACATTACTTCAACATAGAGGTCAAATTTTACTCAGTAAACTAAATTACTTCTTTTATTCTATCTGGAAAGAAAAATATTTGCCTCTAGAACATCCTTCGAGTGAGAGAAATTGAGCCTGGAATATGAATCATTTAAGCTAAAAGTACAAGATATTCTGGAAGTTGAGTTTGGCCTTGTGACTATTTATTTACATTTATAAGGGACTTCTTTTCATTGTAAAAACGATGTAATACTGCTACAGAGAGTTAAAAACAGAAAAGAAACCACCCCTACTCCCATGAATAGTTACTATCCTTTTAGAGTATTCCCTTATTTCTTCCTAAATTCATCCATATCTTTACATAAGTGTAATCATATGGAATATATAGTTTTGTCCCTGGCATTTTTACTTGATTCTTAAGTGGTATTCTGCGTTGCTATGTAGTCTTTATAATTATTCTTTTTAATGACTGCATAATATTCCATGGAGTGGATGTGCCATAAGTTAATTAGCATTCCTCTACTGTAGGACACTTAATTTGTTTCCAATTTATCACTATCATAACTATAGCTGCATTGAAAAATGTATGCCATTGTTTTATCCCTATATTTTGTATTATTTTCTTAGGTTATAATTTCAAAAGTGAGATTACCGAGTCATAGGAGGTGAACATTTAAGCTCTTCATATATATTTTAATATTGCTTTTTAAAAGAGTTTACTGATTATGATGTCACAAACTAAGGTTTCCCAAGTGGGTGGGGGATCCAAGAGGCCAGAGCAGGGTCAGATGGCATGGGTGTCCTCATGCGGAAAGAGGTGGAAGGGCAGTGCAAGTTCTGTCTAGGGATTTGCTGACAATAAAACTTAGTGAAGCTGAAATTCTGCTGTGAACTTCAAGCCAGAGGTGGAATTCTAAGCAAGAGGAACAAAAGGAAATAGGAAGTCAAAAAAAAAAGGTCAAAAGCCTGATAGACACTTAAAGGATTGAAGAAGCAGTGGGGCGGGAGAAGCCACAAGGGGCGTAGAGTACGAGGCAATTTGAGACCGTATGTGTGAAGCTGTGTTGCTTATGGCTGTGCGTGTGCAGAACTGACACATTTGGAGTGTTTCAGATGTGCACAACATACTGACTTGGCAATAACTAAAACTTAGTTTTTAATGTGTGGTGGATGCTGCCTTCAGTTTTTTGTGGACTCCCTCACTTAATCCACACTACAATGTTAACAGGTGCTATTGTGGCTCCGATTTTCAGGCGAAAATGCCAAGGCTTAGAGATGGGAGACAGGTGACTTTCCTAAGATAACACAGTGGTCAGCTGTGTCACGTGATCTGATGCTTTTCACTTTGCCCCACATGCTCTCGGCTCTGCTGGAATTTCTAATTTTGTGAACATAGAGGGGGTACAAATATACCTCATTCTTCATTTAATTTATATTTCTCTGGCTTCCAGTCATGTTTAATATTTGAAAAAGACACTTTTATTATAAGAATTGGGAAGTGGACAGTAGGGTCATTTACACATTTGAACAATGAACCCACAGATAAGGAGGTGAGCCTATTCTAAATTAGTATTAGGTCAGCACAAAACTAAGTGAAGGTATTCAAGTTTTAGATTCATGAATGTTTGCCTAACACTGAAGCTTCCTAGATTATGGCTATTATTTATTGTACATATTCTATCTTTGGAAATAGAAGGGAACACAGTTATGGCTTATTATTTCAGTGTGCTGGCCACATTGTGCATGGAACCAGATCTCCTCAAACATAACCATTAGAGATAAGGAAAAATTGCCTTTGTGGGAGAGTGAGCCGAGGATGAATAATCAGGCCCTCTGTGAGAAGGCTGTGGATGTCTTGGGCAGAGACACCACACCCGAGCATCTGAATTTTCATGTTCTTAGTCCTGTTTTCCAGCAAAAGTTCTGAGGAAGATGCTTCAGTGGCATGGGTAGTCTTTGGTTTTGAAATGCCATATGAATTTATTTTTCTTTCTATCAAGAACTTTCCTTTATGAAACTACTGTGTTTAGATTAACATTGAAAGGACTTCCAACTCAGCTTCTACATGTGAAGAGCTCGGAAGCTGTCATTCCTTCCTTACAACAAGAAAAAGCTGTACAAATGGAAAACCAATGACTTTTCTTGGACTTGTTATGGAAATGAGGATGCAGCGAAAACTCCACCCTGAAATCTGGACAGACAGGTGTGTCCAGAGAAACATGGCTGAGAGCTGTTTACCTGGAGGGGGACTTGCTGGAGCCATGAATTGGTGAGAACACTTTGGTGGTAATTTTGGCAAATTGCTGGAGGTTAAGTGTGGACTCACATGAGAGTGAGAAGCTCTTGGGGACTGCAGTCTTAGGGGGTCCCCACAATTTCATGAGTTTTATCTCCAAGAATCTTACCAGGTTCTCAGGGTGAATATCTGAGAAAGATCCCCTTGTAGCTCTGGCAGGGGGAGAGTAACCATTGTGGAATATACCCACAGTCTTCTTCATAATAAATACGTACTCTCCAGAGGTCAAGATTTTGCCAGGGCCTTAATGAACCTGGGAGAAACATTCTTCCCACTCCAACCTTCTCTAGCCTTCCTATCTCTCCAAAGGTCGTGAAATATAGTCAACAGAGATCAGTGCTTCAAGGAAATAGACTAGAAATGCTATAGCCAAGGAAGGCAGGGGGAAGAGAGCTATACTGCTGGAGAAACACTTGTGAAGGTCACAGCACTGAGTCACAGGCCCACTAAAATACTGATATTTAATCAGAAGATTATAGAACACCCCTCCCCCGCACCTTACCACCACACCAGCAGGACTTCAGTATAATAACAGCAGTTTACAGCTGAGAGCCGCAGGCTACAGACTTTCTCCAGGAGTTGTACTTAGGGAAGCCTAAAGTCAAGAGGGGAGACAACAAGGACACGAGGGGAATCTGAGTCTCTGGCACCTGCAGCTACAGCAAACACTAAACATGAACTGACTCCTACCCAGTGACCATAAATCTTCACACAGGAGGCCTGTTTACCTCAGTTCTTATTACCTGATACAACTTGTCTAGCTTTCAACTCAAAGTTACAAGGCAACCTAAAAGGCAAAATGAAACAAGCCACACTTTGAAGAGAAAATGCCATGCTCAGAATCAGACTCAAATATGACACAGATTTTGGAATTATCATAGAGGGAATTTAAAATAACTATGATTAACGTGCTAAGGGCTCTAATATAAGAAGTGGACAACATGCAAGAATAGATGGGTAATGTAAGCAGGGAGTTAGAAACTCTAAGAAATAATCAAAAGGAAGTGCTAGAAAATAAACACTGTGACAAGAGGAAGAATGTCTGTGACGAGCTCATTGGCAGACTGGGAAGAGCCACCGAGTCACTGAGCTTAAACACCGCTCAATAGAAACTTCCCAAACTGAAATGAAAAGAGAAAAGAGTATGAAAACAAAAAAACAAAACAGAACAGAATACTCAAGAACTGAGGAACAATTTCAAAAGGTGTAACATATGCATAAGTGGAATATCAGAAGGAGAGGAGAGACTGGAACAAAAGAAATATTTGAAGCAATAATGGCTGAGAACGTTCCATTTAACAATCCAAAATAAATGACAGACTCCACCCTCTAGATCCAGGAAGCTCAGAGAACACCAAGGAGGTTAAATAACAAAAACACCCCAAAAAATAAAAACAACTCTCACCCAGGCATATCATATTCCAACTGTAGATAATGAAAGACAAAGAGAAAATTTTGAAAGAAGCTGGTGGGTGGTGGTGGGAAATCACATACATACAGAGAGACCAGGATAAGAATTATACAGAATTTTTAATCAGAAACCAAGCAAGAAGAGTGGAATGAAGTATTTACAGTATTAATCAAAATATCCTCCAACCTAGAGTTCTATATCCAGTAAAATGTTCCTTCAAAAGTGAAGAAGAAATAAAGACTTCCTTAGAACAATAAAAGTTGAGGAAATTCATCACCACCAGACCTGCCCAACAAGAAATGTTAAAAGAAGTTCTTCAGGCAGAAAATATTGATATAGGAAAATGATATAGGCCAGAAACTTGGAACTACATAAAGAAAAGAAGGGCATTGGCAAAGGAATAAATGAAGATGAAATAATTTATTTTCTTCTTAATCAAAAAGATAACTGTTTGAGGCAATAATAGTAATAATGTTTTGGGTGATTATTAGCATATGGATAATTGAAATGAATGACAGCAATGTCACAAAGGACAGGACAGAGGAATTGGGAATACTGTTATCAGGTGCCTGCACTACACACAATGGTGTTATTTGGGAGTAGATTTAGATTAGTTAAATATGTATATTGTATACTCCAGGGAAATCACTAAATTTTTTTTAAAAAGAAGTATATTTGACACACTAAAAGAAGATAAAATTGTATCATATGAAATCCAATTAAAACCAGAGAAGGAAGGAAAAGAGGGGCAAAAAAGAAGCAGAGAACAAATGCAACCAATAGATAAAACTTACAAACTTGGTAGATATTAATCCAAATATACCAATAATCACTGTAAATTTTAATGGTCTCAATACAACAATCAAAAGACCGAGACTGTTAGAGTGGAGAGTGTATTGAAAAAAAGACCCAACTGTACGTTGTCTACAGGTGATCTACACTATACACAAAGACTCCGCGTAAAGATAAAAGGATGGAGATGAGCACTGAAAGGCTCTGTGAACATGTTTGCATACGTTAGGAAGTCTGGACTGTTGAAAAATTTTGCCGGGGGTGGGGTGGGCAGGGGTCCAGAGGGTAATTTATCCTCACGCAGATGACTGGAAGCTCTTTTCTTTCAGCAGGAGGCTTACTGGCCCTGGTGTTGCTAGAGTAGAGGTTCTCAAGGTGTGGACCCTGAGCCAGCAGCATCAGCAACACCTGGGAACTTGTTAGGGGTGCAGATTCTTGGGCTCCAGCCAAGACCTACAAAAACAGATGGTCTGGGGATGGGGCTCCGCAATCTGTGTTTAACAAACCTTCCAGGTGTTGCAGATGCACACTCAAGTTTGAGAATCTCTGCTGTAGAGGATGTTTATGTGACTTTGGTCATGGCCCACATTCTGGGCATTTTCAAGAATATGTACTTATTCCCAGACACATGCTCCCTTGTACTGCTGACTGTATAGGGATAAATTTATTTTTCTAGCCAACTGTAACCTCCTGGTGGGTCAGGGTGTGTCATATTTGCCTGTAAATCCCTTAAGCCTCACTTCTCAAGGGTTGATCCAAGACCAGAAGCATCAGCATCCCCTGCAGGCTTGTTAAGACTACAGCATCTTGGGCCCCACCCCAGATGTGCTGAATCAGAATCTGCATTTTAACATGATCCCCTGAGTATGTTTAGTGAAAACTAATTGAGCAATTAGGTAGAGAAAATGCTCATTGAGGAGAACAAGCATTGAAAATTGAGTAAATAAAATAAAAACAACCATTTTTGTTTTTTGTCAAGGGGGTCCTAGACTGGGGTTCAGGTCATATCTGGAGGGAGTATGGTGCCTCCTGGGAAAGAAAGCCACCTAAAGGAAGAAGGAACCACAGAGAAGTCTTGAACCATCCAGAGCCAAAGGGATGTGGTTGGGAGGACTTAGAAGTGTTTGTCACTATAGGTCGTGTCCAAGTCCTTACTCCTTGTATTTCATAGAACATGTCAGTCCCTTGCAGAACAGGGGTGCTGTACATAAAACCTGACAAGACTATTTCTCTAAGACACTAGGACACGAGCCACACAGCTTTGACATTCCTGACAGAGCATAAGACGGAGAGAGAGGGACCACTGTGCAGCGTTGATATCTTGGGGGTTCCAGGAGTTCAGCTGCAGCGGGAGACGGGACGTCTGGCAGGAGGCAGAGGGACAACACACAGATGGAGTGGATGTGTCCATGAATACACCCAAGTTATACCTGGGGATTCCAAGAAACACTTAAAATGCCCTGCAGGGGCATGACCCCGTGAAAAATGAGTTATTTCTGCTACTGTCTCCCCATTAGCTCCCACAGGCTGTGAAGGGCTGGACAAAGTCCCGTTGCCTTTCAAGAACAGTGCTGTGTCTTCTCTCATTCTGATCGTTCCTTCAACTAGCCCTTTGGGTAGCCTGCAGAAACATCCAGAACTCATATAAGAAAAAGCCTAGGGAGCAATATTCTGTAGGATAGTTTTCTCTGTCCTGTGATTTGACCTGTTTCTCTGCTTGATTTTCTTTATTAAGAAATAGGCATTTCATTATTATCTCCTTGAAATGGCTAATGTGGGCCAGTGTATTTGTTAAGTTCTTTGTACCACCTAGGTTTTATCCTCCTTGAATAATAGAGTTTGAAATTAGTTGAACTCCAAACTACCCAGGTTCGCAGCTTTTACCTCATATTTTATGAGTTTCCCCCTAAGAACACTGTATTTGCTTTTCAGGACTTTGGTTGTATGCTTCATTTCCTCTATGGAAAGACCCAGGTAAAGTTTAAATTACAGTTAATTGATAGAGGCCAAGGAGGAAGATAGAAAAATTTTAATTAGTTTCCCTGCAAAGTGATGTGTATTAATCCGACTTTCCACGCTAGAGACTAACATATCTTTAGTCAAGGTGCACATGGAGTGTTCTGTTTAAATACACAGGGTCTGAGTCATCCTCCCAGTTTATTTTCTGTCTAGACAGAGAAGAGAACCAAATCCCTTTTAAATTATAAAATTGTTCTGTGATTAGATATCGTGGCTGTCTCCTGAGGCACTCATAGAACGTTACAAATAGTTAATACCTGTTAACACTTGATTGTTTAGGAGGCATGGAGCAGACGCGGCTGGTGACCCATGCTACCTGCCCTCAGCCCACCTCTGCTTTCAGCTGCACTGTGGTGGGAGCTGTCGTGAAGACCACCTCCCACGCAAGCACTCACGGGTCTCAGCTGTCTGCCGGAGGTATTTCTCCAAAGTGCAAGGAGCTTGTTTGGCCTTTATGCCCAGGCCTGGAAGCATGAGGGACTTGGTGTCCCCGCAGTGACCAACAGCCAGTGGGGGCAGGAGTTGGTGGATAAATGCCCCAACCTCTGGCTTTGGACTGAAGACTCTGAGTTTCATTTCTGCGTGGCCCTAGCAGGATTCACCTTCGTCTGTCACGTGAGTAACCCTCAACCAAGCACCTTTATTGGGTCTCCTTCCTTCCCTCTCTCTCTCTCTGGCTTCCTGGGCTCACCTTCCAAATTAACTACCGGAGCGCACGTCCTAGCCTCAGTCCCTCCTTTTGGGGAAGTCAAAGAAGAGCCGATTAACTTGGAGGGCTGTGTAGGCTGATCATTAACATAAGCTTCCATTTGATTAGCACTTGTCCATGACCAGTCAATGAATACCTTTGAGTCTATTGTGTGCTAAGCAAGGATTTTAGTTCTTGAACAAAACAGAATATCTGCCCTCAGGAACCTTCCATATACCTCTTTTAAACCTCCAACAACCACATGAGTTAGATGTTATTTTTACCCCTATTTCATGTATAACTAATGTGATGGAGGATTCTCAGCTCCTTGGAGAACATAAACATAAAATCATTTTATCTTTCTAAACACTGCTACCTTTTCTCTGTGGACAGGGGCATCCCCAGATTTCTTCCCAGTTTTATAAATTTTCAAGCCACTTCTTATGATTAAACAATCTCATTCCAGTTTTATGACTCACTCCCATGCATTTTAAAGCTTCAACCTCATAATCGATTCTGAAGTTTCTTCTTCTCTCCTTGGCTGCACATGGGCAACACTTGCAGAGCTTTACAGACCCTGACACTTGGGCCCTAGTGTCGGAGATCGGGTGCAGTTGGGCTGGGGCAAGACCAGGGTTTAAAAGCCTCGAGGTGATTCTACTGCAGCCAGGCCAGAGAGGGAACAGCCTGGTTCTTTCTAGTCCTCCACTCTCCCCTCTCCTCTGCTTGCACATCTGGTGCTAAGCCCATTTCTACTGGTCACCACCATTGATCTTGCTTCTCATCCACAGGCTCAGAAAGGACAGGCAGCGTCCAACAGCCCCATGGGTGTCGTGTCTAGCAGTTCCCTGGGGACGGTGCTTCTGAGACTTTCCTGCACCTTTGGCTGAACTCTGGCCTGTGGCCTCCAGTTTCTCCAACAAGCCCGAGGTCTCTAACCTCGTTTGGTCCGTGGGCACGGTCAAGTCTATTCTCTGCATCTCGCGGCTCAGACACTGCAGGGGCCGTTCCCGCCCCCTGGCTATCTTACCAGCAGTCCCAGTGGTTAGGCAGACACCAAGACACGTGATGTAAATCTCTCCTTCTGCGTCCCCTCCTCACCTGCAAGCCTGATGGGGGATTCTCTTGGGGCCACCCTCCCTTGGCTTCAGAGAATGGAGCCAGTAGTGCCTCCCACCCCTACAGGTCGGTTAAGGAAAGAGATGTCTCCCTACAAGCGTTTTTTTGCTCCTGGGAGTGGGAGAGGGGGTGTTGGTGATCGTGTAAAGGCAGTGGTGGCTGACATGGCCCCTCTCAGCAAACCCTGAAATAGTTACTGCGGGAGGGTTTTGAACCTGCTACACAGGGTACGTGGTCCCTTTTGATCTCAGCCATGGACTTTGGTTGCCAATTCCAGGAAAACAAGGACCCCCCACAAAGCCCTTCGTTCCACCCCGTTAAATCCAGGGAAGGCACAGAGAGCAGAATGGACAGGTCCAGGTGGCGGTTCCTGTCAAGGTCACGCTTTAGTGGCTGACCTGAAGTGGGAGCCCAGCTTCTCTTCCCTGTGCCCCTCATATGGGTGTGGAGGTCCCACAAGTAAGTGAGTGGGAGGGTAAGCTGGTGTTTCTTCTTGAAATATCAACTTTTGAGGAAAAATGATTGTTTTTATATTTAAACAAATATGACTTTTATGAAATAGGATGTGAAATTTAGATCAATTTGAAAAAGAAATCATGAGAAATTTTCTTCTTGTAGTGGCTTCTTTGAATTTCAGTGTCTGCGTGGGTTAGCCTTGATCCTGTTTACTTGTTTCTGCCACTAGGGTAAGAAAGTTCCAGAAGTCAGAATTTGTAGTATGCAATTTAGCATCTCCCCCAGTGCTAGGAAATGCCAATTCATGTGTCCTTCTGTTCTTGGTAGGGCTTAAAAAACCCACTATGAAACACGTGTGGGGTGTGTGTGGGGAGTGGTATGTGGTTGTGGCAAACAACTTAGATGATACTGTTGGAGGAGGTCTTCGAGAGGATGTGACCGCTGGTTGACCTCAAGGTGGACGGGGCAATCAGAGGCTCCTCGCCTCCTACCCCATCCTTGGAATGTGCATTCTGCTTGCCTTCCCTGCACTAGAAGCTGCCCCAAGGACACAGCCTTGAGAGAGGAAGGTGTTGCTGAGACCATCTGGACTGTACGCTGTGACTCTACATAAACTTTCAAGATTCTGGCGGGCCGACGCGGAGATTTACTCGTCTTGCGGCAGCCCACGACAATCCTCGTAACGTGAGTTCCCTTGCTGATTAAACCTGCCACCGACCAGTCTGGAGTGCCCTGCCTCTTTGGTCTCCCCTTGCCCTCCACATACGGGGCCAGTTTCAG
This sequence comes from Tapirus indicus, assembly GCA_031878705.1. Classification (NCBI taxonomy): domain Eukaryota; kingdom Metazoa; phylum Chordata; class Mammalia; order Perissodactyla; family Tapiridae; genus Tapirus; species Tapirus indicus. Next base: position 84,465,658 of record CM062921.1, read on the forward strand.
ATTTCACCTGGGGAAGGTCCCAACAATTGGCAGGTCAGCCAGGAGACAGGAGAAGTGGGTCTTGGGAAAGAGGCATCTTGGGGAAATCCCGAGTTGACTGACCATTGACCTCTATGTGGGGAGGGGTGGCGCGGATGTCAGATGCTTAAGGACCACCACGGGGGTCTGGGGACAGCCCCCAAATGCTGGCTGGTTTACTGCTCTTGTTTGAGGAACAGTGCACAGCGCCCTGAGGCAAAGAAGGGGAAAGGAAGGGCTGCTGCAGTGGGCTGGCTTCTAGGTGGGTGGTGCAGCTGGTCACTGACGCCCAACTGGAGGCTGAAACTCAAATTAGGAAGGTGGGAGAAGAGCTGAGGTTAAAAAGGAGTGTGAGTGCCCACTACTTGGCTGGCTTTGGGGTGGGCAGACAAGATGGGAAAAGAGGATAAGAAGTTGGAGACCTCAGTGTGCATTTCGCAAAGCTGAGAGGGCACGAGCTGCCGAGGATTAAGGTCTGGGAGCTTATGACAAAGCTCTTTCCTCAGTCTGTTCTCGCCCTCCCTGTCCGGGGACCAGTTTCAGATTCCCCCTGGGGGCTCCCAGGGTTACAAACCGACAGGTGCAGAGAGAAGTTTAAATGAAAGGGATTCTAACGCCTTCAGGTCCAGGGATGCTCCCTTACAGTGAAGTTTTCTTTTGAGGAGTTGCTGAAATTAATTCATACCAAATATAATGTATATGTCATTTATATCCTTGTAACTGGGAAAGGGAAGATGGAGAAGAGAGAAGGCGGACACAATAATCTTCAGCTCATTTATAATCAGCTTAAGAACACATGATCTTTTTAGGGAGGAGTGGCAGATTTTCCTGTTTGTTCTACTTTGCTTGGGTTGGGAATGGCAAATATTTTTTAATTCTCCAGTCAGCTATGTTAGGCAGTGGCTGCCTGGAGAGCTGTGTTGGGAAGGATACTGAGGCCCTAAGCAGGTGTAACAGGAAGGTAATTAATTACTATGAGATTAATTATCAAAGCCGGTCATGGGTTTAGGAGGGGAGAACAAATGCACTTCTAAGACATATTTGCCCTCCTTGTGATGCCGGCCCTGATACCAGTTGCCCTATTTTAAACCCAGCACCTATGGGGTTAAAACCAAAAGCACTCATCCTCTTTTCCCTGCTTCTCTAAGTTACATTCATATGTAAGTATTGGTTTTTTTAAACTTTGTATCCCTGAACTTCACAAGGCAGATAGAAGTTACAAATTGTTAAAAGCCCAGGTGGCCTCAAGTTGGGCTCATACTGAAGTTTTACATTACCAGTTCTTGAGGTTGTTACAGAGAAACTGATATCTGGAGGATGTCAAGAAACTAAAGCTTCTCAGACCTCAGCTCCTTGGCCTCCTGGCACCAGAATCCACTGTCCACCACGGAGACAGGCAATCCATGACACCCAGCTGTCATTCCCTTATCTCACCACCCTCCTCCCTGCAAGCAGCCTCACGAGGCCAAACGCAGGCTGGTGGGAAAGCACCGACCAGCAAGGCTACAGGCTCCCCTCCCTCCAAGCAGCTGCATTCCTTCCAATTAAAACCCCTGGCCTCCCATCTTTTGGGGAGAAAGGACAAATTTCAGGGCTCACTCTCATCTCCCAGCTGACGTCATCTGAAATAAAAACTCTTTCCTTGCCATAAGCCTGGCATTCCAGTTTTATTTTGGCCCCTCTTGTGTGGCGGGTAAAGAACCGGGATATGTGTCCCATAATGCTCCGTCCACGTTCCTGTTAACTAGTTGCGCTCACTACAAGAGGTGACCTGAAAGTCTTCTGGGGTTTTTAATTCACTCGTTTTTACCATTCAGGTTCTTGGTTGTTATAGGAACTTAAGCATAAAACAAAAATGTATTGAAGGATATTGGATCACTCACTGAATCTCCAGGAAGACTGGAGAATCTAGCTCAGAAAATGGGCAGCAATTAAGATAAACCAGGCACGGCTATGGGCAGGCAACCCTGGTGCACTGGGTGCTCACCACCTCCCCCAACACCGCCGCCGCTCCAGAACCTTCCTTACAACACTCTTGGACTTTTAAAAAAGATTTTTAAAACTTTTAATGAAAACTTTCAGGCATACACAACAATAGCAGAGTCTAATGAAGCTCCATGCATCCATTCCCAGATTCCTAGATTATTACAATTCTGCCCATCTTATTTAATCTATCCCCCATTTAAAATTTTTAAAGAAATTATTGCTGGAGAATTTTGAGGCAATCTTAGATATCATCATAAGGCACTTGTAAATATTTTATATTTTTTTACTATCAGATGACTTTAAAAAAAAAAAAAACTTAACCCACAACACTATTAGCCTAATTTGAAATGCCATCTTTCCTATAAACTAACTTTATGGAGGACTCTAGACATTAATCGGTCCTTTTTACTACTTCCTGAAGTTCATCATCACATGCCTACACCCCTGTAGCCAGGGAGCCGGGGGGAGGGAACGTGTGTCCCTTTGGCATCCAAGATGGGAGATGCGGCCTTCCCTCTCAACTGTCTTGGAGTTGCTTCCTAATAAGAAGGGCGTACATGTCCCCGGCAGACAAAATGGCGGAGAAGGCATAACAGAGATTGGAATGTGCTCACACAGCCATCAGGTGAGTAGCCACTTGTCAAAATTGCCATTTATATTCCCTAATTGCCTTTGACGTATAGCCCAGCATTCTCCTATGACTTTGTAAAAATACTTTGATAGTCATTAAGCTTTGATTTAAAGTGATGTGGTTTCCACCTGGATGGAAGGCTATTTTCTTCTTGGGAGGTTTATTAGCAATTACATATGTAAATCTATGCACACTTTCTTTTGATACATTCTCTTGGGGAAAATTACACCAAGAAATTATTAATGTACATGAAAACAACAGTTAAAATTCCCAGAGGATGATCGAAGCATTGAATATTTTTACATATTTTAAGGCATCCACCAATGTCACTTGAGGGTGGCAGGATTGAGGAAAGAATGTTAAAATAATAGTCTTCCCTGTTGAGATATTTTAAAAATTTGATCAATCAACGTGTTTATATTACAGCAGAAGAATTAAGGTTGTGGACTGGAGAGTTTCCAGCAGTAAGATGGAGACAACTGTGGGCTCTTGGCTCTGTCTACTAGGATCCTTACTTAATGCAAATTTATAACATTTCCTGGCATGGGAAGTGGGATAATAATTTTTCTCTGTTTTTTTGTTTTGAATCAAATGTTCACCTTCATTTGCACTTCCTATTGTCTTTCATTGTTTTTAATCTTCATCGTCATCACCAGAGATCATGAGGGATAATCACAATCTAATTTCTAACATCAGCCATCAGTGGGGACCAAAATTATCAAAATAAGCAAATTCAACAAATATCTATTGATTGGTATTGATGTGTCCGTTGTGGAGATGGACGGCATAGCAGGGTAGCCCATCCTCAAGGGGATCAGGGGAGATGAGACGCAAACATATAAGATGAAGGTATCAGAAAGTAAAAAGCTCTTAGGGTTTAGAGAGGGGAAAGGATATAATTACTTTTGCCTGGAGAGGTCCAGGAAGGCTTTCTGGAGTAGGTAGCATTTGAGCTGGCCTTTTAATACTAGTTTAAGGGCATTTTATGTGAAGGAAGCACATTCGGGAAAGTACAGGGAGTTGCTAGGAACTGCCCAGCTTAACTGGTGTATGTGTGTGTGTATGAGTGTGCAGAGAGGGAGAACAACGTCCTCCAGTTTGATTCCGACGGAAAACAAGACATTTTAGAGTTTATTAGCAGAGGCTATAAGAGAAAAATGACTCAGAATTAGTAATAAAAATGATACAGAGAAATAGTCACTGTCATATAAGACCTTCAGTTGGCAGTGCCCTGGTGGAGGTGCACAGCTCTACTGGCCCCAGCTCCAGGGGACAGGCGGCTACAGGTGGCCCACAGCCCTTGTGGGGAGGTACCCTCGGGACCTGTGCTCCCAGGCTGCCCCAGCAGGGGCAGGCCCCACCGCGTGTGTCATTCCTCGTGGTCTGACGTCCAGCCTCTCCGGGTCGTGACTCCCTGGCCTGCCTTTCACGGGTCAGAGAAGGCATTAAACCAGAACTGAGATGGAGCACTTTGCAGGTGGATCTTACTTGTGGTTTTGAGCTCAAATCAGCTGAAGCAGGGTCAGGAGCTCAGCACGTGAACACCTTTCCCTGCTATGTGAGGGAGCTGGCCGTCTGCCTGTGTTTGAATATCGGCTCAAGCGCTTGGCTTCTGTGTGATTTCAGGCAACTTGCTTATTTTCTCTCTGTCTCAGTGTTTCCTCATCTGTAAAATGGTGGCAGCCATACTACTCTCTCACGGGGTTATTATGTGTGTTAAGTTAGCAGGTATAAACCGCTTGGAATGGTCCAACTGAGTTTTCCCTCTTCCTGGTGCAGCAGGGCACGTGGAGGGAGCCGGGGTGGGGAGGGGTGCCGGGGCTGACCCGTGGACAGGCCGAGTGTGAGGCTGGGAGTCGGAGGCTGAAGCACCTGGGCTTGGCCTGGATGAGGGTCTTCATTTCTGAGCTCAAGGAGCTTAGGAGGGAAGTTAGCCCCTTTCTAGGTAACACCTTATTAGGGTGTTATTAGGTCATGATGTCTGTCCAATACTGTTAGCCTAAGAAGCTTTCATCTAATCCAGCTCTCTCATGGTAGAAGAAAAAAATGAGTTCCAGAGACAGGGTTGACCCGCAGGGGGAACTGGGTCCCTTCTCCATGCTTACTGTGTGGCCCCATGTGCCTGTGCCTGCACAAGCCCGTCGCACAACAAGATGATATGTGATTGAATCAGTGGAGGGCGTGGCCCCTGCCCCCTGCTGATGGCAGGTGGGGGCATATAGAGGTGACTCCTGGTCCTCATCCTTGTGCCAGGAAGCTTCTGTCCTCAGGCAGCTCACACAACAGCAACGAGGGAGTGCAGGATACAAACGTGTGCAGGGAGATGTGCTTGTCGGGTGTAAAAGACCAGGACCATGGTTAAAGGAGTAAGAAGTGAAAATGCAGGTGATTGTAAATCTTGGAGCCATTTTGTGCGATTTGAAGGCATTGCCTTAGTCAATACAAAGCCTTGCATGGCCGTCAGTTCTGAACGAGTTTTGCAGAGCAGAAAACGCGGAAGTAAGATTACCTCAGAGGAAATCAGCGCCCTGGAACCCAAAGGGCTACCAATCACGCTGCAGCTCACCAGCCGGACCCAGCTTGCCCAGGGTGGATTAGCTCAGGATGAATGAGCCTCTGCAGTGCGGCTGGGCTGAATTTGAGTGTCCCCAGGGGAAGTCAGCCCAGGGTCCAGCGGAAGGACGAGGAAGGGAGCAACAGTGTGGAAAAGCATTGAGGTGAAACTTTGGTGCTCATATATTCAAGGGCAGATCACCCCTCCCAGGGCAGGAGGAACGTCCCTGTCAGTTCTGTCCTGGGGAAGCACAAGGCTTTTTCCAACTGCTCCTAGCCCCCATCTCTTGCCCAGAAAGTCCCTACTGAGGAGATGCCCCCTCTGAAGTGTTCTTTATGCAGAGTTGACTGCAAACCATGGATGGAATGTCGGCTTCTGAATATGCCTTAGAGACCACCTTGACCAGGGGTTGCTATTTTTTTTCCCAGGAGAATAGCAAAATTTAGGAAAATTGATGAGTGTTACTGCATATTCTGCATTCTTATTAGGGTGTTACTAGGTCATGATGTCTGTCCAATACTGTTAGCCTAAGAAACTTTTGTCTAATCCAGCTCTTTCATGGTAGAAGAAAACAATGAGTTCCAGAGACAGGGAGCAGTTGACCTGCAGGCCCCCAGCTCAACCTGTAAGTGGCAGAGGTGAGACAGGGACCCAGGTCCTTCTGGTTTTCTGTTTTAGTATCATTTCTGCTACACTAAACACAGCAATGTGCCCCAATGCTCTTAGTTTTTACATATTGTAATTTTCTTAATATTCTCTCCCTTCATCTGTTAGCACTGAAGATTATGGGTCTCACTCTGTATAAGCTGACATCACTTGGGATGTTGATAATCCTAGAAGGGAAATGGAAGCATCTAGCAGCTCTGTTTTAAGTTCTTAGTTTTTCCAAATGTCTCCAGTGATGAGCATTTGTTGGAAGAGAAAAGCTTAAAATAGGGCAGAGTATCTTTCCCTCCATCAGGAAAATGCCAACAGCTCACAGAATCTTTCTTAGCCTTGCTGACATTTCCCGGAGAACCCTGCAGATCATTCACAGTGATAGGAAATAATGAAAGAGCTTACACATTTTGTGGTACTGTGTTTCCCCAAATGTGTGACACTTAGCAGTGGTATGTGAGATGATTTTAAGTAGGATAAAGATTAGACCTTTTAACAGGAGGTATAAATAGGTATTTTAATGTATGTGATAAAATATATAATAAAAATATGATGAGTACAACAAACCTATAACATTTTATTGCTTGGAATGGAGCCAAGTAAAAAAGCAAGTTGATTTAAAGAAAAATCTTAAATGATAATATAACTGGTACCCAAATTTGGCAAAAATCAGAACAGTGATACCCAATATCACACACATATAACTGCAGTTTGGGAAACATTCATCAAGTGTTGTACATGTAACGTGTATAAATCGGGCAGCTGTAACAGTCCACAAACCTTGAGAGCACACACGGAACCCACAGTTAGGTTATAACTGTAAACGAGTTTTTCATTCCCAACCCTCATTCCTGTGAATGGGGGGAAACTGAATCTTGGCCATTTCACAAATAGTAAGTGTGATCTCAGGTGGAGTCAAGATTCTTTCCTCAGTCCCCATGTGGCACCCAGCTGTGGCCCTCACCCTGCTGGCTTCCCCCGAGGAGTCCCCTTTGGTGACTCACTGCTGACTGGAGGAGAGAGCGGGCTTCCTCTTGACCACCTGTGTTTCTCTGCCCAGGCCGTGTCTACACTGCTTATTCAGCCCTGTCTGCTGCAGGAGGCGTCACTCAGTCTAGCCTGTGATGCAGGTAGTCTGTCCTGCCCTGCCGCACACGTCCCACCTCCCTGAGTGTACACACACACACACACACACACACACACACACACCCTCACATCCAGTGAGTCTTCCTTCACACACAGACCTCTGATACAGGTTCTTTGCTTTCCTGAAAGGATCCTTAGAGCCTTATGGATCTTTTCCAAGCCAGTCTGCTCTGCTGGGCTCTGGGTGGGTCTGGGTTGTCTTTGCTCTCCTGCCTGGCTGCAGCTTTCTTCGATCTCTCCTCTTCTCGTGCCTTGTTGCTACCGGGTGCACCTGTGGGGGATGCCACTTAGTGAACCTCCCTCTGGTCACACGACACCAGCCTCCTCATGAGTGGGGGGATGCACACAGACTCCACTTCACACTCTCCACCCCTTCCCAACTTGCTTTAGATCTGTCTTCTACCCTGGCTGCCTTGTCCAGTCTCGTGGGGTCAACGATGAAGAGGACAGAAGTGGTGCCTGCCCTCATTGAGCTTACACTCTAGTTGGGGCTGGAAGCTTGAAAGGCAAGAGGATAGACAAGTAACATAAGATAATATAAATTATAACAAGTTTTTACGAAAGAAGGGAAAGGGGCTGAAATATTATATACGATGCTGCGATGAACACTTTTTCCTCAAAGTTTTGCTCACTCTTCAGATTATTGTGGATTTTAAAAGTGAATTGTCGGGAAAAAGCTGATCATTTTCCAGCTCCTGGATACCTGTTTTTTAAGTGGAGATAATAATTCAGAGAAGTTGAGGATGGTTTGGGGGGGTATGTCCCTAATATTTTGAGCTAGGAATTGAAGAAGGAAATAGTCTTTTTTTTTAATAATGTATATCAGATAGGGTCCAATCAAGAGACAGAAACCATATGGTAACTTGAACGGGAAAAATTTAACATAAAGAATTAAGTATGTCCGGGTTTTACCTGCTAAGGTGTAAGAGAGCCATAAAGAACACAGGAATAGCAGATAAAGGGAACAGTCCTGGTGGCAGAGCACCAAGGAAGGAAGGAATCTTGAAGAACTCCCCCGACTAGGGCAGAAATCTAGATCTAATTGAAGAGGGCGTGGCTGAGGCCCACAGGGCGGTGAAGTTTGTTGGGGTGCTGCACCCGTGGGACCCCCTGGGAATCCACCCTCTGGGGTGCCAGGGGAAGTTGTCCCCGGGTTGTACTTTGCTGCAGAACTCTCTGGGGAGCTACTAGTGAGCTGGCGCTGCTAAAGCTCCTGGGGGTGGGGCGGAGGGCAGGGCGAGTGCCCCGGTGTCCCTGTGATGCTGGCTGCTGCCGGAGGAGCAGGTGGAGAAGGGGGCACCAGAACCAGGAGAAGCTCCTTCCTCCTCGAGGGGCCCCCCAGCGCCTTCTGCCAACAACGTTTAACACTTGCCAGTTGACAAGGGGAAAATGTGCCAGCATCTCAGGAGGCCAATGAGGGTGGATTTGGAAATGAGGGGCATATATACCCACTCTTGTTCCTCGTTGGTTGAGGGTCTCTTTTGGGGCATTAATTCACCAGCATTTGTGACCACGTCTTGTAAAGGCCAGTCATACTCTTGTGGTCAGAGAAAGGTCTAAATTCATTGGCCTGTGATCAGAAGCCCTCAGTTTGTAGTGAATGGTGGGTGCCCTGGGGATACGGGTGCAGCCCTCAGAGCATCTGCAGCAGGTGCTTATCACACATGGTATATATTCACTCACCTATTTTCTGTATTGTCTGTGTCCCCGCACCAGAATGTAGGCTTTACGAGGGCAGGAGTTTTGTCTGGTTTCTAGACTGCAGCCAGAACAATGCGGGGCACATGGTGTAGGCTCGATTCAGTTTTGGTGAATTAATGAGTGGATTTCCCGTGGGCCTCAAGGATAGGATATGAGCATCAGTGGCCTTGGTGTGCCTGGAGTAGTAGTCCATGGGCTCCAGAGGTCTCCCTCCCTAATCTCGAGCTGGTATGTATAGAGACATGCAGAGTAGCCCATACATTCCCTTCCAAAATGACCGTGTGCACGCCAGCTCTAAGAGGGTAAGATGGAACAGAGTGTGTAATGCTCCTGGACAACCAGCACAAGGCCTGAGATTGCTCATTTTTCAAGGGTAATTGCAGACCACAGCAGTTTCCCTGGCCTGAGCTCACCGGGCATGTGTCACTACTAATAGAAGATGCCTGTGACTGCACGGACAGCCTTCCTCAAGGGAGTTCAGCTCATCTTCTCTCATCAGAACGTTCTTCACTCCTCAGCTGAGAATGTTCCAGAATCTTGACCCATTAACTGCTTAAGGCATCATCAACGTATCCAGGCTGTACTCTGGTTTCACAGAAGAGGAACTTTCTCACCCCTGGTGTTTTATTTACTAGTACTGTTTTCAGAGAGGGTCTGTATTTCAGGATAATTTATTTGACTTCAGGATGAAAGTCTGCATATTTATCAATTTTGCCTAACATAAAATCATCTTCGATTGTAATGTAAAGGGCTACATATTTATTTTACTCGATATTTTTATGCATCCAGAATTTTTTTGATGGGATTTAGGGAGCAGAACCTGAGTCGGGATCTTGACTTAGGCATCTAACTAGAGGTCCCGGTAACCCAAGTGGAGACAAGTACAAATTCCAAATTAAGTTGGTGATAAATTTAGAGAACAGCAAAGAATTTATCCCTGAGCCTGCAGTCGGGTCTTTTGAAATGATTGGGGGTGTGAATACACAATTCACAGTCCATCTCAGGAACCAGCACAGAGTTCAGAAGCTTTACCAGTGCCAGATAGATCACAGGGGTTTGAAAGGAAATATCATAAGTCAAGAGTGAGCAGATGTTGACCCAGATCCTGCCCCCAGCTTGGGGGTTGTGTGTGAGGTGGGAGAGAGTGTAAGAGGCCACTTAAGAACAGACCCTTCCTTCAGGGAGAGCCTGCTGCACCCAGAATCTCGTCTGCAGAAGTGCATCTCTGTCCACACCCCGGCACGAGGGAGGGGTTTTCCCCTTTACCTTCTTCAGATTTAGATATGAGAGCACATGGGAAGATAAGGACCTGGTGCTCTCAGGTCCTGGCTGTTGAGCCGACTCCGTTCCTGCCGTGTTTTGGGAAGGCAATTGGTGAGGTGGCTGGGAGCCTTGGTTTTCTCATTTACGGAACAGGAATGATAATAGTACCAAATGACGAGTTTGTTGGAAAGATTACGTGAGATACTCCATGTTAAGTATATGGCACTTAGCACATAGTAAACATTAAAACATGTGAGATATGATTATGATTTTCATTATTAATGACCATAATGTGGTTTGATATGGCAGGTTCCCTAAGGCTGTGTCTTTCCTTTTAAATTTAACTTTTCAGTTCAGAAACTGCTGGGATTCCTAGAATATTTTAAGAGCATCGACTCTGCTAACAAGCACACTGGATTGGGGTCCAACAGTGTCCTTGCTTGAAGCAGATGGACGTTTCGGGCAACATGTCAAATGGATTTAATTTTTAAGGAATCAGCAATAAACATTCTTGGAAAACATATTCTTGAGCACATATTGAGAGCAAATTCACCACATATTAATTTCCAACACTGGTAGAGATTAAGTTCAGTTGTGGGCAACAGAAAAACTTAAAATAATGATGGAAGAAGTTTGTTTCTTCCTAATTAAAGGAATCTAGCAGGCTTGGCACCTCTGTGATCATCAGCAGCTCAGTTTATTTTGTTGTTGCTCTGCACTCTTAGGAGGCTGCCCCATGGTTCAAAATGGTTGCTTAGGCTCCAGCCTTCGCATCTACATTCCAGTCAGCAGAAATGAGTAAAGGACTAACAAGGGAAGGCATCCTTCCATTAAGGAGTCTTCCCAGGGGTCACACATGATATTTTCACTCAGATTTCATTGTCCAGAACATTGTCATGTGGCCACACTTAGCAGCAGTGGTGGCTGGAATATTTAGTCTCTATTTCAGGTGGCCATGTGCTCAGCTAAACATAGGGGATTCTTTTCCTAGGAAGAGGAGGGAATGGATACTGGGGGGCAATTAGTAGTCTCTGTCACAGGACCCTTCCGTTTGTTCTGAAGCAAATCTGTTAGCCACATTGGATAACTATATCTGAGGTATGTTTCCTTGACAGGGAGACAATGACAAAGGATGGGGCTCCCCTCTTTTACAACAACACATAGAGGGTATTGTTGTTTTTATTTTACAGATTAGAAACTTAAAATTTAGGAATGCTAAATTCCTTCTCCAAGATTACACAGTAAGTGGTGGAGACAGGATTCGAGCCCAGGTCAGTCTGACTGACAGTGAAGCCCCATTCTCCTCCTTCCCTCTCCACCAGCAAGTTGCCGCTGGGAGCAGAACAGAAGGTTCAGTGGTCACGTGGCTGTGAGGCCATCCAGACATGCACAGGGGTGCACCAGGCAAATTGCTGTGGAAATAATGATGGCTCATTGGCCTAGCACATTCTCTGTGAGTCAGGAGCATGTTGGTCAAATGGGCCAGACTCAGGGGTGGGGCCTTTGCCCTGTGAAGCTTCTCCTGGGACGCTGAAGATCAGAACAAGAAGGAGGGCTTTTCCAAGTGTTTATTAAAGGAGCATCTTGGCTTTCATCTTGAAAGAGGCACAATGGTTCGTCTCCCACAGTCTAGTTCTTATATTCTCTCTCTTTCTCTCCCTCTCCCTCTCTCTCTCCATCTTTTCTCTCCCACCTCCCCACCTTTTCATTTTTTCCTGGATGAATTTGTGGCGAGACTGCTGTCCCTTCTTTTATTTTCACTGTGAAATGATGGAGAAAGGTCTTAATCAATTATGGTAAAGTTCACACTGCTTAAAACCCGGGGTGTGCTTCCTTCAAATGAAACAAAGAAACCAGAAAATCTAAAACACACTCACATTCTAACAGCTGGTAACAGATCAGGCTTGCAGATAAAGAAAATCTCGTGGATGAGTCTCAACGGAAGCGTTCCCAGGGGGCAGAGGAGACACTGGGGAGGGTTTCCCTGGGGACGTTGGGAGGCATTTGCTTACTCAATGTTTCCTTTGTCCGGCTCTCCCCACTTATTCATATATTAGAAATGTCATCCGGCTGCAGGGCCACTGAAGGATCAGGGGATCGTTAAGGGGTGGTGCGCTCTCTCAGAGGGAACTCAGGCTTTGGAATCAGATAGATCTGGTTGTTCAGTGGCTGGTTTTATTGTTTTCCAGACATGTGACCTTAGGTGGATCTGTAAGCACCAGTTTCTTCAGCTGTGAAATTGGGATAATTATACCTGATTTGTAGAGGAGATTATATTTTAGGATATATATATATATAGATATATATATATATATAGTCACATTTACAAGTGGCTTAAGATACAAGGTGTCAGAATAGTGTGTCACATAGAACAGAGGTCAATGTGCACATCAATCCTTCTGTTGGAGACTCTCATTAGGTCCAGCAGGCATTTTATATTAGCTCTCTCACGCCATGTAACAAACCGCCCCAAAACTCAGTGCCTCAAAACACAGAATTCTGCAGCCTGGGCAGGGCAGGGTGTAGAATGGAGGGACAGCTCGTCACTGCTCCAGGTGGTGGGGATGGGATTACTCATGTGGCTGCGTGCACCAGGAGCATGTCTGGGGCACAAACAGAATGGCTTTACTCACATAGCTGGCACCTTCGTTGCGATGACTGGAACACTGGGGGGCTGCCTCTTTCCACGTGGTCTCTCCAGCAGAGTAGCCCACCTTACACGGTGGCTGAGATCTCCAGGAGAGCAAAGGAAGACGCTGGCAGGCTCTTTAGGGCCTAGGGCTGGAGCCGGCACAAAGGCACTCTTGCTGCATTCTGCTGAGTCAGAGAAAGTCTCCGTCTAGCCCAGGTTCAAGGGAAAGGGACACAGACTCCATGTCTCCATGGGAGGAGAAGCAAGAATTTGTGGTCATCATTTATCCACGACAGTGATATAAAATTAATTACCTTTTCCCAGCTCTATCTTGACCACCAGCTGGGGATGTTGGCAAATCCTAAATTAGGAAGATATAATTGCTGCCACCTGCCAGAACAGAAACAGGTGCTATTAACAGGCCCAGAAATATGTCTCCGGCTCTGGGCATGAGGTGGTGGAGCAAAATGTTTCTCCTGAGCTCTTTTCCAAAAGTGGAACCTTTACAAACAGTTTTAATGTAATATGTTAACAGAATGGTTGTTAAGGCTCTCATGAAAGGAAGTCAGAGAAGCCATTTAAAAGCAGCACCTTGAGACGTATAGATAACGCACTCCAAACGTAGACCTTTTATGGACTTTCTTCCCTTAGGAACAACAGTGCAGACCTCTGTCCCCACCCCCAGCTCCCAAACAGACAGACTTCCTTGATATTAGAACTCACTCTGCCTGTCAGAGGGCCGGAGTGTACTGGAAGCTGCCTCTTCCACATGCTGCTGCTGTGAGGTCACGCGTGTGTGTGTGTGGGCATGCCTACAAGTGTGTTTAAGTATGTTAGTGTGTGCACAAGTATGTAAAAATGGGCGTGTGCATGTGGGTGTGAGAGTGTGTGTGTGAGCGTGGAGACAGCCTGCGAGGGGGAGCAAACTCAAAACCGGGAAAGGGAAGAGGGCGCCTGGAATCCTGGTTGGGAGGGTGTGATTAGGCTGCGCCGGCCCCTGGGAGTGCTGCCTGACCGCAGAGCCTGTGGTTCCTCTACCCGGCTCTGATGGGGACACAGCAGAGACTTTTTACGTGATTGAAATAAATGGTCGGATCCCTGCCAGTCCAGCCTGCACTGAGTCTGGAGAGTATGGGGCCTGAGGGAGGGGGAGGGAAGACACTGAAGGTGCCGGGATCGGGGTGCTGAGGGGCCGAGCCAGGGGGCTCTGTGAAGCGAGCCGGGCACTGGCTTCCGGAGCCCAGCCTGCTCCCCCTCCACCCCCTCATCCTGGCAGTGGGCGTCCTTGAAGAAGGAAACGCAGAGCCCTGTGAACTGGCATTTTCCTTTTGGTGCCTTTGAGGGTGGTTCCCTCGCCCCTGCAGACCCCTGTGGTGTTCGTCCCGGCTCGGATATACTCACCACATCCTCCCGATTTCTAAACCCCAGAACCCCCGCTGATCTAGGAGCTGGGAGTAAAGGGAAGAGCATCTTTACATACCAGTCTGCTTCTTTTAACCAGCATTTCAACAACAGGATGAGATTTTGTCTCTTTAGCCTGGAAAAATACTTTCCCCTCATCTTGTTTCCTCTTTTAAATTGTGTATTTCTATATGGGTTTGTTTTAAGTTTGGGATGATTGATGGGTTTTCAGTGAAGGAAATAATAACAAACAAAAAACCTCAGAGCTCTTTCAAGTACATATCTTGTTTTAGTAGGGATATTTGAGAGAAGAGGTAATTTTATGAGTGATTTGTTAGTTAATAATTATTGTTAACATTGACTTGCTTATGTCTATTGTCCCAGCACTATTCTAAATGCTGCATGCACGGTATTCTCACAGATGAGGAAAACGTGGCCAGAGATGGTTAGGCAACTTTTCATGGTCACATCGATAGTAACTAGTGGATCAAGTTTCAAACTCAGGCTTTCTTTCCCCCGTGAACACCTGGGATTTGGGTCAGAATGGTCTGCTGCATCAGTTAAGAGTGTAGTCCAAATATCTCAGGTGTCACTGGGCAGGAAGTATACATCCATACTGACATTGACGTTCACCTTTCGTTGGCTCTTGCCCCTGCCTCTTAACTGCCTGGACTCCTGCCTTTTTCAGCATCAACTTCTTGGATTATTTTTGGGAAGACCCAGGGTGGTTTCTTGCACCCACAGATCAGCTCTTGATGTGGTTCTTTCCTGAGACAGTGGAAATTAAAATCACTCACTTCTCATTGCATATCCTAATGGCCTAGTTTTAAGTGTAAACATTCTCACGGCATGGTGAGGAAAAACCACTTTGCCAAAGTGTGACCACATCCATGTCCTCATTTAAGCCCCACGATTAGTCTGTTGGGTGGTGGCACAGGTATTGCTATCATCTTCTCCTCATTGAAAAAATGGGGAAACTGAGTCTCAGTGAGGTTGTTTGTCTGGAAAACCACAGAGTGGAGTTAGATGGAGCAGAGCTGTATCTGATCCCAGATCACCACACATCCTGCTTCCTTGTTAATCCCCTGAAGCTCTCATTTATACTTGTTGCTCTAGGTCTGACACTTATTTTTGTGACAAAAACATGTTATCTGTAAGGGAGAAAGAACTAACCCATGGAAATTAAGAAATAGACTTCTAAATAACCCTTGATTCAGACAGAAAATAAAATCAATATGACAAAGTATTTACAAATGGACAGAAAGGAGAACAAAACATACAGGATATGGCTAAAGATAAACTGAGAGGATGATACATTGCTCTTAGATGCTTTCATAACTTCAAAAAAAGATTGAAAATAAATGAACTAAATTTTCAGCGCAGGAAACTAGAAAAGGATAGCAAAATAAGCTAAAAGAAAATAGGAGGAGCCTAAAATTTATAGTACAGGAAAGAAAAATAATAGAAGGGATCAATAAAACTACAGCTAGTTCTTCCAAAAAAAACAAAAACAAAGTAGAAATCTCCTGGTGTGTGTGTGTGTGTGTGTGTGTGTGAGAGAGAGAGAGAGAGAGAGAGAGAGAGAGAGAGAGAGAGAGAGAGAGATGATATTAGGAGGAAGCTATAACCAAAGTATAGAAAAATATTTTAAAAAGCACAAGAGAATGTTATATGCAGCTTTATATAAATGCATTTAAAAAAGTAGAAAATGGACAATTTTCTATTAATATACATTACTAAACTTGATTGAAGAAGAGACAGAAAACTTGAAGAGATCAATAACAGAATAAATTGGAAACTTTATTAAAGATCACCATTTAAAAAGGCACAAGGCTCAGATGGTTTTATCCCTGAAATCTGTTTTAAATAATAAATAATTTCTATGTTAATGGAACACTTCTAGATAATAGAATAAGAAAGCTTTCTCTTTATTTTATAAAGCTAGTACAAGCTTAATGCCAAAAGCTTAAAAAGATAACATAAAGAAGAAAACTATATGCCAGTTTCACTCATGAATATAGATGTAAAAATTCCAAATAGAGTACTGAATTATAAATCAGTTCTAGCAGCACATTAAAAGAATAATACGTCAAAACCAATTAGGATTCTATCAACGCAAAGATGGTTCAATATTAAGAAATCTGTTAACATAATTCACTATGTCAACAAAGTGTGGTTATGTTCCTAGTTGCTAGAAAGTCATTTAATAAGATTTTGAACAGCTAATCCTAAAAAACACAAAAACAAAATCAAATAAACTGAAAAACCTAGTATAGGATAAAGTCTATTTGTTAGAAACCAAGAATGATCACTCCGCATGGTGAAATACTAAAGCCTTCGTCTTTAAAATCACTCACAGGACACGCATATCTGCTGTCCTCATCTGTCCAGTCTCATTGCCGTGGATGCCCTTTATGTGCCCACGACTCTCAGACGTGATCTCCAGATTGGGATTCTCTCTTTAGAATAGACTGGTATCTGACTGCCTGCTTAGAATCTTCACTTGGATGACTCACGAACTTTCTATGGCTACACGGGAGCTCCTATGTAGAGCTCCCCTCCTCCTCTGAGCTGGTCCTTCCCTGCTGCTTTCTCCTCTCAGTAAATGGCTCCACTTTGACTCAGATGCTCAGACTAAGAAGCAGAGCCATCCTCGGTCCCTCAACTTTTACTCTCATCTGTTAGCAAATCTTGTCTTTTCGACCTTTAAAATGTATCTTAAGGGGCCGGTCTGGTGGCGTAGCAATTAAGTTCGTGTGTTCTGCTTCGGTGGCCCAGGATTCACAGGTTCGGATCCTGGGTGAGGACAGACACACTGCTTGTCAGCCATGCTGTGGCGGCATCCCATATAAAGTAGAGGAAGATGGGCACGGATGTTAGCCCAGGGCCAGTCTTCCTCAGAAAAAAAAAAAAGAGGAGGATTGGCAACGGATGTTAGCTCGGGGCTGGTCTTCCTCACACACACAAAAAATAAAAATAAAAAAACAAAGTGTATCTTAAATCCATCTCTACTGGAGATGAGGGGACTGGTGGGGAGATCATTAACTTAGAAAACCCATATGTACATTGTATAATTTGTTACATGCTCAACTTTTGTAATTTAAGATCTAAGAAAGTAAAAGATAATAGAAGGGAAAAAAATCACTTTGACATTGAGTCATGAAAAGTGCTTCTCCTTGCCTTTTAGCACCACATTTCTGAGAAAGCTTTCTGACTGGAATAATAACTTATGCTTAAAAACATAGAAATGGAGGAGAGGGCAAGGTCACCACTGAAATGGAAAACTAAGTGACACATGGCTTGAAGACTCTCTGAATCGCTGGCATTTCCCTGCTCAAGCTGAATGGAACAAATAATTCCCAAACAAAATATAAGTCAAGATTTCTTTGAGCTGCCACAAGCGTAGTTTCTTTCCTTTCTTCTCTCTCTTCCTCCTTCTCTCCCTCCCTCCCATCCTCTGTCTTCTCTCTTGTCTCTCTCTCTCTCATCTCATGTAGCTATCAATGAAGCATTAGAGTCAAGAGACTATTCATCTTCTGGCATTTTGGTGCTGGAGGCTCCCACCTCTAGATCTTAGATAATCAATGAGCTTACTCTGTCCTGGGAGTCAGTGCCCCATGCACATCCTTCCAGTGACCATAATAGCATTCTAAAAGTGATTTAAATGTCCCCAGTGCAAGTCAATTTGACAAGCATTTGCTGAAGCCAACCCTAAATACAAACATGAATGTCTGGAGATGAAAATAGGCTCTTCGAAATTCAGCCATACATTGTGGCTAGTTCTGAAATAGTACAAAGTGCTGAGGGGTGCAGAGAAGGGAGTAATTAATTCTGCTTGGGAGGGGGCTTCATCAAAAGGGCTATGAGCTGAGTCTTTGAGGGTCAAGAGGAGCTCTAGAAGGCTGGGGGTGGGGTGGGGAATTGGGAGTGAGTGGAGAAGGGCAGCTTGGAAGGGCAGTGTTTCCTAAGAGAACTTCCTGGGGGCATGGAGGACTTCTGTGGAGCCCCTGGAGCCAGGTAGGAGTATGACGGGAAAGTGTAATTGTATGAGGCTTGTGGCGCCAGGGCCTTTGGATTCTGCCCTGTGTGTGGTGATGATCTATTATAGTCTTGCTACACAAAGTGTGGTCCCTGGACCAGAAGCTTTGGCATCCCCTGAGGGCTTGCTAGGAAAGCAGAATCTCAGGCTCCACTCCAGACACACTGTGTGAGATGCTGCACTTTAATAATACCCTTGGGTAATCTGTGTGCACTTTATAGTTTGAGGAGCACCGTATTACGTGGTTTTCAACAGATTAAAAACATGAGTAAATATGTTTAGGAATAGCACTGTAGCCACAATATGGGGGATAGATTGGAGGGAGCAGTAATGGGGTCTGGAAAACTACTGAAGAGACCACTGCAATGGTCTGGGCAGGGGGTGCTATTCACCACCAGCGGCCAAGTTCCTAGACACTGTGCAATGCTGTCATAGAACAGAACTTTAACTTTGAATTTTAGCAACTGTTTCAATGTCTTTTAGTTCCCTAAATAATAGTATCTATTTCTCTGAGTTTTGAGTGGTTAAATGAAATTGTATACATAAAGAACCTAGCTTGTAAAAGTATGTCATATAATAAATGCTCAATAAGTGGAAACTTTTTATTATTACTATTAGTATCAATGAGAATTCGATTTTGTCCAAGTGGTTTACAAATACTACCAATCTCTTGAACCTACTGTTTAAATGGTTCTAAGGCCATAAGTGAGATAATCAAGAATGCTCCCATCCCTGTTGGTTTTATAGTACTCCCTGTTAATTCAATTCAAGTAGATTCAATTTAAGTAAATTTTGTTCATTATAAAAACTTTTTTTTATAGAATGGAAAGCATCAGAAAGGTAAAAAACAAGACAACAAAACTCCCCTTTTTTATTATAAAGCACTTCACAAAGTGTCCATAATTTGATTTAGTTCTCACCACTACATGGGGTGTTAGGCTGCTGTCACATCCGTGTTACAGAACAGGAAACTGAGACTAAGAAAAATTTATTTGCCAAAGACCACACAGTTAGTAAGAGATGTAGGAGGCATTTGAATGAGGATATGTGTGATTTCAAGGCTTGTAGTCGTACCCACCACCTTCTTCAACATGCCGCACTAACAGGTTATATTTCTTTTCTGGTCTCAGTTTTCTAGCCACATAGTGCAGCTTATAACGCTGGACTACTTGTCCCAAAAAGGCAGGACTAAGGGTGCAATGACACAGTGAAATGTAAGCCTGTGACAGGTAGCATTTTTTCTATCTTATTCACTGGGCTTAGAATAGTACTTGATGCTTAGTAGTGTGAAATATATGTTTGTTGAATGAATATGAAAATTTTTTGTGAAGCATAACAGCCTCTGCATATTTGGGGTGTGGTTTCGTGTAACTTGGGAATAACTTTTCATTTTTCATGTTACTTTCCTGTGTGCTTATTCCTGGATTGATTCTTTTTCCTGAGTAGGAATCAGCACTTATAAAACCATTAATATTCAGGTAAAACTGATTTCAGAACAAGAGAGCAATAATATTGACGATAATAGTGCTTGTTAAAAAGTCTTCATCATATCTCCGGTTAGATTCAAGGTGGTGGTGTGATCATTACTGCTATTGAGGGGGATCAGAATATGCCATCCTGAAATATGCCACTTGGGCATATGGGTTATTTGGAGCTGAAGCCCATTGAGAATCAGCAGATACAGAAAGACACCTTCTCAGAGGCCCCCTTATCTGACGAAGAACAGAAGTTGCTGAGAAATGAGGATGATAAATCCTCTCTCCCGGGGGGAATTTTATGGCCTTGAAGATGATGGAACACTGGCACCAAGAAAGGCCTGCACAAACACACTTTACTAAGTAACGCTTATTTCCTGTTAGTTTCCCCATCTACTTACCTTCCCACAGTTTACCACCCCTAGAAGTTGAAACCCTTTTCCTTTGTCTTGTCATTTCTCCACGTGTTTATTGCCCTTTGTTAAAATCATACAAAAGCCTTTAGGTCTGACCGCCTCTTTGAGGTTTTCATTTCATTTCTGTGAGGCTCCCCATATGCATATGAAATAAACCATTTTCTTTTGTTAATCTGTCTCTTGTCAGTTCAATTTGCAGGGTCCCATTCACTAAACCTAAGAGGGTAGAGGAAAAGTTTTTTCTTCCCTGTCACTATGATAATCAGGGTTCTAAAATCCAATGAGTTAAAATCAGAAAATACAGACTGTATATAAAGACACCTTTGATGTAACATGCTTCATTTTTAAAATCTTGTCATTTTAATTTATATTATTTAAAATCAGTTTGGGTTTGGCCTGATGTCCAGTTGCTCTCCTGTTTTCTGATTTGAATCTCTCTCTCTTTTTCTCTTTTACCTTAATAGCAGAGATTGTTTTACTCACTGTTTTCCTTTAAGTGCCCAGACCAGCCAGATCTGATGGTGCTAGTGCACCCCCTCCCACCCCATCTTCTCCTTCCACTCTTCTTCTTTTGCCCGGGATGAGGACTGGGGGTCACAAGGGGTCAGGACTGCTGATTCCTGCTTAATAGCAGTGTGATTTCTGCATCCAATTACTACTCGTGTTGAAAGCTTCATGGTGCTCTTACTCCAGTAAAATTTCTGTTTGAAATTCCCATAGAGCAGAATCTCCCAAGGCCAAGGCCCAAGCGCCAGGCAGGCCATGGCAGCCCAAGAATACCATGTTGCCTTCACAAAGGGTTCCCATAGCCCTGGGCTTCGCGGTGGACAGGTTAACAGCCTGAATAAGATCTGTCCTCTGGGGAAGCCAGCACGAGTAACTGAAGATGCCTGCCTTGACGAGTGTCCGGTAGCACAAAAGGACTCAGATCTTTAGTCTTGTGTGAGCTCCGCTGACACGCTGTACTTGTGGTCTCTGGAGACCCACGCTGGAGGAACACTCCCTTCACAAGGTTAAATATGAAGAAAAGCTGCCAATGCAAGAAAATCTTCCCTAGAGCAAAAACTTTGAGATAAGCTATGCTAACTGTAGCTGTGCATATTCAACATAATCAACTATTGTTTAAAAGTAGCCAGGTCTTTCTGTTCCTCCTTAGTATATGAGTGAGCTGTCTTTCCCAGAAATTCAAAGTCCAGATGTCAAGATTCAGTCTTCAAGGCCAAAAGCAGGCTGATAGGAAGGCACCAACCAGCAAAACCACATACTCCCCCCCAAAACCACATATTCCCCACCCCCCCCAAAACCCCTACCTTTTTCCCTTTGAGGAGGTGGATCTGAGTTCTAACTCCCATCTCCTTGTCTGGCTGCCTTTCAATAATAGTAAACCACTTTCCTTGCCACAAGCTTGGTGATTCTGACTAACTCTTTTACTGAAAACAAAGAAAGTGCTGGATAAAAATATGAAAAAAAAAAAAAAAAAACCCTGTCATGAATTTAAGAGCATTAAAGACCTGCTAAAGGTAGTCTAAATTCTGGGAGAAAGCCTGAAATTAGGAACATAAGTGGATTATTGGAATGCCAAAATCTGGAGGGCATCTGCTGCTGCTGCACACTTAGGCTTCAGGTAAGTGGCCTAAAGAGCAAAGGAGACAGATGTCCGGGGCCTACCTCAGGTGGGATGTCTTAAAGGAGTCTTTCCCCACATTAAGCTAAGACTCTTAAAGGATAAGTCTATGGTAAAGATAAAGAATAACTAAACCCAACTGCCTGGGTCACCCAAAGACAGGGGACTGTGGAGAAGCCAGTCTTTCTACTGAAAAGAGCAGGAAACAAAACAAAAAAGTAAAGAAAAAGAAAACCCATCATTCCTGAGAAGTTGTGACAACAGATCAGCCTTTGTATAGCCATGTATCCTGCGTATACACATACGCTGAGTGGGCTGGGCCACCTCAAGTGGTGAAGTTGGCTGGAAGTGGTCCTCTCGCCAAGACACCTGGCATTAGCAAACTAAAAGCATCTCTGGAGGAGAACACATTTATCCCAGTCCTCAGATGCTCTACACAAAAAATTTCTCAAAGGCAATATCCAGCACATAAAAGTAAATAATCTCACAAAGAAAGAAGGCAACATGGTGAGAACCAGCCAAAAAAGGGTAGACACAGACCACAAATACTTCAGATTATGGAATTTTCAGGCACAGATTCTAAAACAATTATGCTTCCTAATTTAAAGAAATAAGTGACAAGCTTAAAAATATTAACAGGGAGCAGGAATCTATCAAAGTGACAGAGAAGATTTGCAAAAGAGCTACATAGAACTTCAAAAAATGAGAAGTTCAATAATTAACACTAAAAATGCAGTGGAAAAGTTTGGCTAGATAGACTCATTAGACAATTAATGAACTACCATTATACATCAGAAAACATTACTCAGAATGTAACAGAAAGAGGGAAAGAAAAGGGTGGGGCCCTCATGAAGGGATCAGTGGCCTTTAAGAAGAGGAAGAGATCTCCACTCTCTTTCCACGTGTGCATGAAAGGCCGTGTGAGGGCACAGTGAGAAGGTAGCCACCTGCAACCCAAGGAGAGCACTCTCACCAGACACCAACCCCGCTAGTGTCTTGATCTTGGACTTCCCAGCTTCCAGAACTGTGAGAAATAAATTTCTGTTGTTTAAGCTACCCAGTCTATGGTAGTTTACTATGGCAACTTGAGCAGACTGAGACAATCACTAAAGAAATAGAGAGGGCATAATCTCTAAATTCATAGAAGGTGAAAAGGAATAAAATAAAAATATTATCAATCTAAATGGATGGAAGAAAGGAGAGAAAAAGATGCAGAAAATAGATGAAACAAATACAATCTGAAAAATATGAAGGAATATTTAAACTCCACAGTATCAGTAATTACATTAAATGTAAATGTACTGAATATTCAAGTTAAAATACAAAGATTATCAGACTGGATTTTTTTTTTTTTTTTGGTGAAGAAGATTGTCCCTGAGCTAACATCTGTGCTAATCTTCCTCTATTTTGTATATGGGATGCCACCACAGCATGGCTTGATGAGTAGTGTGTAGGTCCATGCCTGGGATCCAAACCTGTGAAGCTTGGAGTGCCAAAGCAGAGTGCATGAACCCAACCACTACATCACTGGGCAGGCCCCCAGACTGGATTTTAGAATTCCATTTAACAGTGTATAATATTTACAAGAGATATATCTAAAATATAAAGATTCAGAAAGTTTGAAAGTCAAAAAATAGAAATATTAACCAAAAGAAATTGGTATAACTTAATTATTATTAGAAAAAATGGACTTCAATGCTAAAAGTATTACTAGAGGTAATGAGAATCACTTCAAAATAATATGAGGTTTCATTCACCAAGATGATATAAAAATTTGAATTTGTTATGGTTCTAATAATGTAGTCTCAACATATAGAAACAAAAGTTGATAAACCATCAAGGAGAATAGAAAAATACACAACCACAGCAGGAGATTTCAAAGTTTCCCTCTTAGGGAAGACTTATGAAGAATTTAGGATAGTTGGTGCCTCTGGGGGAGAGGGGTAGGTCTTCATTAGGAAGTAGCACGTGCAGGGCTTCTGGAGTACCTAATGTTCTCTGTCTTGGTCCAGGTGGTGATCACACAGTCAGAGCCTTTACAATTATTGATTGAGCTGAGCATATAGGTTTTACTTACTTTTCTGCATGTATTTTCCACGTCACTATAAAATATTAAACAAGTAAACAAATGAGAAAACAGAAAGATGAGCAACCCACATAAGAATTGAGGAGGTATGACTGGTGTGGTAAGAGGAAATCCTGAAGAAATAGTGTCTTGGAAGGCAAGTACAGACGATAAGTCAAGAAAGATGGCACAACCAATCGTGCCACACGCTGTTGGTAAGTAAGGTAACACAGAGACTGATTCACAGTGCAGGTACTGTTGGGGACTTCAGCACTAGTTGTTTTGTGTAACAGTAGAGGCAAAACCTGACTGCGGCGAGAAGACAGGTGGAGAAAAATCAGAGATAGCCATTGTATTGGTTTGCCAGGGCTGCCATAACAAAGTATGACAAACTTGGTGAGTCAAACAACAGAAATGTATTGTCTCATAGTTCTGGAGGTAAAAGTTGGAGATCAAGACATCACCAAGGTTGGTTCCTTCTCAGGGCTGTGAGAGGGAATCTTTTTCTTGCCTCTCACCTAGCTCTTGGTGGTTTGCTGACAACCTTTGGCCTTCCTTGGCTTGTGGAAGCTTCAACCTGATCTCTGCCCTCATTTTCACATGGCATTCTCCCTGTCATGGAGGAGAAATTTGGAATTTCCCCTCTTTATAAAGACACCAGTCACATTTGATCAGGAGCCCACCCTACTCCAGTGTGAGTTCGTCTTAACTGATCATAATCCGCAAAGACTATTTCTGAATAAGGTCACATCCTGAGGTAGTGAAGGTTAAGACATCAACATATGAATTTTGGGGGACACAGTTCAACCCATAACATCAAGTAGAGGCAAGCTTTAAAGGGGACAAAGAGGTGGAGTTTGCCAGGAGAAGATGTAGAATCAAATATATATATATATATTTTTAGAAGATGGGATAATGAAGAGCATGTTTATATGTTGGTTTGAATGATCCAGTAGAAAAGGGAAGAATTGGTGATTCAGGATAGAGAAGGATTATTGCTTGAGAGATGTCCTTGAATGGGTAAGAGGGTTTAAGATCCATTGGCTAAGTAGAAGCGTGGGCCTGAGAGATAAACAAGGAGATGGTATCCATAGTAACAGGGGGAAAGCAGATATAGGGGTACAAATGTGGTAGGTTGGTAAACATGGCAATGGGATGGTGTGGACGCTGTCTTTTGTTTGCTTCTGTTTTGTCAGGGAATGGAAGCAAGACTACCAGCTGATAGGAGGGAGAGGGTGGTGGAGGGTTATCAAGGGAGGAGAAGGTGTGAAATAGGTCTCTTAGGATAATGAGGTAAAGTAAATGTAGTAGGATTGCTGGGGCACACTAAGGGCTCATTTTAGATTAGTAGCTGTGAATTTAAAGTACAGTTAGTCAATTTGCTTGTGGCTTGTCCCCAGCCATGGTTAACTGTGTGGGTTGCAGGGACAGAGCAGGCAGAGAATTGGACCTAACTAGGGATTGGGTTTGCCAGGTGAATACTGCAGAAGTGAGAGAGGCAAAGAAGTTGAGGGGATTTGCAAGGGAGTGGTTATATGATGGAGCATTGAATCCAAGAGGGGTAAGGGAAGAAGTAAGGATATGCAGGTGTTAGGGATGGTGACAATGGAGTGGGATCAATGGATTGGTGGGGTTAAAAGATTCTAAGAATTGAGGTACTACAAAAAACATGGAAAAGATCACATCCCTCCTCAGTTCAGAATTCCCAGTGGTGATGCATCTGAATGAGAGGGAAAGTCCTTACTGTGGCCCATGAGGGTGCCCCACAAGACCTGCTTCCCCATCCCCTTTCCATGTCTCCAGCCTCCTTTTCTACTCTCCCCATCAGTCCCCTCCAGCCACACTGGTCTGCTCACTGTTCCTAGAACACCCTCAGATGAGCTCCCATCTTGGGTCCTTTGCATTCACCTCTTGCTGAGTTACCTCTTGGAAGAATGCTTTTCTGGATATCTGCATGGCTCAGTCCTATGACATTCAGATCTTTGCTCATATATTTTTTTTATACGTGTGTATGTGGCTCACCTTGGCCACCCTTTTAAAAACTTGACTTCTCTAATCCCTTTTCCTACTTTATTTTTCTTTATAGCACTTATCACAAAGTAAATACTGTACATTTGGCTTACCACTTCCCATCAACCCCATGTTGGTTCCATGAGGGCAGAGGTTTTTGCTTGTTTTCATCAGTTCTATATCAACAACATCTTGAACAGTGCCTGGTAGGTAGTAATCTGTTGAATGAAGGAATGAGTGAAATCTAAGGGATGATGAACAGAGAATGTGAGCCTCGCAAGTGAGCTTAGGGAGGAGGAGCAGTTATGGATAATGAATGACAAAGTCTCCGTTACGACACAGAGGGGGTGGGAGGTGGGAAAGGACAAAGTCACTGGAGAAGAGGAAGTCAAGAAACTGAGGAGCCTGGGAGGATTACTCCCAAGAACTTCAAAACCAGTAGGAGCTATGGTGGAGTGGTGGAGTGACCAAGAAAGAGGAGAGAAAATCCAGCAGTGCCGAGGTCTTCTGATGCCTACAACGGGAGGGAACGAAGGGCTGTCTAATGGTGTGTGGGCTTCAAGGCTGAGTTTTTAGGGAAGAGAAAGGGAAATTGATTTAGAATCTTCAACAAAGAGCAAAGAGAATACCTACCCCACAGCTAGGCTCAGTGGTATGAAGCGTGTGGTTGAGAAAATCCCCAGCACCGGAGAGGGTTGCAGGGCAAGCAGTGTTCTCAGGCTCAGTAATGACAGAAAAATAAAGGGAACTTTCAGTGAAAAGGTTATTGAAATGGGGATTTTGCTGTCGATGCCTTGTGATTTTATAGGTCATGGAGGAAAAGGTTCAGGACGTGGGTGACATTAAGGATAAACAGAGCCTTGTGAAGGGGAGAATCTGAGGGATGAGTGTGAGAGTCTGAAGCTTCTTGCAATAATCAGAGAAATGGCAAAAGGAATCAGCCTTGCTGAATCAAGGCAGACTGTCTGGTGAAGCTGGAGTGCTGGTGGGTGGGGGAGAGAGAGGTACTGGGATCCAGGCAGACCGTTACATATGTATTGGGATTTCCTCTTCCCTCCTGAGAATGGTAGTGGGGAAGCTGGGGAGGAGTGGTCTTACCCGGAGCATGCAGGACTGGAATACCTATTTTTCCTTTTTGTATTAGTTTTCTAGGGTTACCATAACAAATACCACAGATGGGGGGCTTAAACAAGAGAGATTTATTTTCTCACACTTCTGGAGGCTAGAAGTCCAAGATCAGGGTGTCTGCAGAGCTGGTTTCTTCTGAGGCCTCTCTCCTTGACTTGCAGATGATCGTCTTCTTGTTGTGTCCTCACATGGTCTGTGCATGTCTGCGTCCTGTTCTCTTCTTCTTATAAGGACACCAGTCATATTGGATTAGGGCCCACCCATACCACCTTATTTTCTCCTAGTTACCTCTTTAAAGGCCTTATCTCTGAATACAGTCCCGTTCTGAGGTACTGGGAGTTACGGCTTCAGTACCTAAGGGGGAGTGAATTTGAGGGAACACAGTTCAGCCTCAAATACCTTTTCATTCTAGAACATATACACAGCATCCTAAGGAGACTATTTTGAGGTCATTACTCTTATTACTCCCTTATTGCAGATGAAGAAACAGAAAGGTTGAGTAGCTTGCTCAAGGTCAGGGCAGATTCTGGAACTCCTCTAAAGCATCAAGCCTTTCTGTCCTGGCCAGACCTAGACCAGATCCTGGAATATAGTGGTATTAATAAAGAGTTCAAAGTGAATGGTTTTGATTCCAAATCATTTTTGTCTATTGCCAAAAAAGAAATCTCATGAAAAAAGAAAAGAAAGTTTTATCACTACTGAGGAAAGATATAGGACTCCAACATTTATTGATTATCAATACTTTCATGTTTTTTAAAAAAACTCTCTCAATATCCTTATGAGTATTTTTATTCCTGTTTTTACAGAAGAGGATGTTAAGGTCGAGAGAAATTGAGAACCTGCTGAATGTCACAGAGATGGTAAGAGGCAGGGCTTCTGGTTTACAGCCTGCACGGTTTCTAGGATGCCAACCAATGACATTACACATATGTATTCCTATTGCTCCAGAAGAGCTTGTGCAGGTTGTTGGTAGCATACAGAGGCCCTGTGAATATTAAGAATATTCAAGATGGTGATGAGATAATTCAATTCCAAAACAGAATTTATGAATAAATGCACAGCTTCCCAGCATGAGGACTTTGAAGGAAATGGCACTCATTTGGATCTTTTAGCATTTTATCTACTAAAAGAAAAGCATTTTTGTGGCTCCAGTCCACATATGTCTATTTATATTACTCTAAGTAGATGACTGTGTTTTGAAAGGTCAGTCCTTAAGATTTCCCTTACCATTTACCAATTAGTTCAGTGCTTTATATGTGCAAAATAAAATGTATTTTATTTTAAAATGGGTATTTTTGTTATAAAGTGTTTTCCTTTTTGTTTCTTCCAAAGAAATTCTCGTAGTCCGTTTTATTAGACTCAGAAAACCCTTCTCATTCCCTCCCCAAATCATGCAATTTTAAGCTCTCAGAAGCTGGCAGGCATGGAAGAAATCTTGCCACACTGGTGAATCACATAAGGACAAATTTATTTGCTTTGATTTTTAAAGACATCCAAGGGGGAAAATGGAAGTGAATGTTTGGTTATTTATTAGAGTCCTGACTCTAAATGCGGTTTCTGACTTCAGCGTCTTGTCTTTGCTGACTGCACCATCACGTTTCAATGCTCCTCCGAGGGAGCTATTGGGTTCCTGGAGTTATCTGTCCATCAAAGCGGAGGCCAGCTCCGGGAGGCTGAGCCCAGGCATGTCCAGGAGATGTCTTTATCTAGGCCTTCTAACGGTGATTCTCTCATTCTACCACAGGTAGCTGTGTTATTAATATAGCAGGTACCTAGGACACTGCTGCTTGGGTCTGGGAAGCTGAATCTTTGAGAACTGGGCTTCATGAGACATCGGGCGCCATTGGTGATGCAGGAGGCTGCACAGCAGACAGGCCCTGCATCCACTGGATGGCCATTCAGCTCTTCCTCCAACTTTCTCCCCCAACTAGCTCCCCAGCCTCTTTATCCCTATTGCAACATTTTATCCATTACCTTTTAAAAACTCAACTTTATTGAAGTGAAATTCATATATAATAAACTGCATCCATTTAGAGTATACAATTCAATGATTTTTGACAAATGTATGTACCCGTGAAACCACCACTACAATAAACATACAGAATATTTCACCACCCAGAAAAGTTTGGCCTTGCCACTGTGTAGTCCATGACCCCTCACCTCTAGTCCCAGACAAACTCTGGTCTGTTTGTTGTCATTGTATATTAGTGGCATTTTCTAGGAGTCCATATAAATGGAATCATCTGTATCATTCTTTTTTGTCTGACTTGTTCACTCAGCATAATGATTTTGAAATGATTTAAGCCTACCATTTCATTGGTTTCTTTTTTTTGTTTGTTTGTTTATCCCTTCTATTTCTTGTTCCTTTGTTCCTCCTTTCATCCTGTCTTTGGATTATTTAAATATGTTTTTTAGACTTCTATTTGAATTTATCTATTGGCTTTTAAGCTCTATCTCTTTGCACTATTTTTTAGTGGAACCTCTAGAGATTAGCCTACGCATCTGGGCTAGTTATCAACTGGTTGCCTCTCAGTTCCAACCCTCCTTCCCCTTTTTTTGGTCCTGCTTTGTGGTACTGGAGCTGAAACCTCTACAAATTCCTCCTTTTCCAGCTGGTGCAATGTTAGACTTAGTCGATAGAGGGCACTGCAGGGCCGCAAGTCTATAGCCAGGGAGCGGGCTTCTTTCTCCGGCTCTTGGGTTCTTTTTCCTCCTGTGGCAAAGCATATCAGCATGTGGAAGGTCCAGGGGGTGCTCACTCTCCAGAGAGTTTTTGCCACTCAGGAGGCCTCTTCCTGCTTACCAGCTCAGGTCCACCAACACTGCAGCCAGCCAGTCCTGTAGACCAACTCCAGACTGCTTGCACCCTCTCATGAGTTTCTGGGCCATCCAACAGGCTGCTCTGAAGACCAGATCTGTCTCACGTATGCTGGTGAATTCCTTTGCCTCTGGAAGTCTGCGTGTTCCTGTGGTGGCCCTCTAGGGTCATCTACTTCTCTGGTGGCACCGTTGGAAAGGAGACATGGGACCCCTTTTCTCCCAGGACCCCCAGACCTCTCTCTTCCTCTTGTTCTCTTCTCCTTTTCTCTGAACACAAGGGGAATCCTGATCTAGTCTAGGAGAAGTTCTTCCTTTAAGTTTCTACAAGACACACTATATTTCCTGTAATGTCTGAGGGTTTTCTAAGAATTTAGGCTTTTGGAACACCAGAGCCAGAAAGACACAAGAACTTGTTCCACCCGCCAAATGTTTCCCCTGAGGCTGTGAGCTTAGAGCTGGCCCTGGGATTGCATGAAGGGCAGTGGGGAGTCTGGGGAAAGAGAAAATATAGGAGGAAGAAATCCCATAGCTTGATACTCCAAATGGTATTCAGGCAGGGAAAATGTCTTATTCACCTCTGACTCCCCAGCCTGTGTCTCAATGCCTGGCACATGGTGTTTATTAAATCAATGAGTTAGTTTCTATGTAATATTGGGCAAGTCTCTGACTTCTAACCTCTATTCTCTGAACTATAAAATGGGGATAATGATACTGATGTCACAGCATTGTTGTAGGATTAAATGAGATTATGCACTCTTTGTGAAGAGTTTCCTAACTGTAATGTTTTATTACTGTTATTCTAAATGTTCACTGAGCCGAGGTAGTGCTTGGCATCTTTGCCCAAACTCTGGGTGATTCCAGGTAGACCATGTCAGTTGGAAACATGCTTTTATCTTTCTCCCAAGAAGCTGTACAATTTCAGTGTGTTTTTTTGCACTCCAAATCATTTATTCTGATGACAGTTTTTATGTCAGTTGGCTTGCTGGTTCCTGGATGATGAGCACCGATTTTGGATTGGAGTGTACCCGGTGTGGCGTCGCCGGTACAGCACCGAGAAAACGAGGATAATATTGTATCTCATCTTAAAGGTATGCTTTAGCTATTTGCATATTTTAGTTGGAATTTAAACTGAGTTCTAATCACATGACACATGAAGGTGCACGTTAAATAAGCCTTTTAAGTCGTCACAGAAAATGCTTTCCAGACTGCCTGACAAAGTAAAGATTGACTGATATATCTCTTGTTGAAATCTCTGTAAATGGGCCCAGAGTTTAACAAGAGTTTATCATTTTTGATGTTGTTTGTGTACCAGTGTGGAAAGGACATCACACAT
Source organism: Tapirus indicus (assembly GCA_031878705.1). Lineage (NCBI taxonomy): Eukaryota > Metazoa > Chordata > Mammalia > Perissodactyla > Tapiridae > Tapirus > Tapirus indicus. The sequence goes on from CM062921.1 coordinate 84,496,557, forward strand.
TTCTCTGGAAACTTGGCAATAGGAAGGGCTGGCTGGGACTCAATGACCTCGTATCTTCCAGGGAGCTCATAAGATGTGGCAGATTGCACATACACCTCTTTTCCAAGTCCTAGAGACAGCTGGCCAGCAACATGGCAGACACCTCTGCCCTGGACAAATCTTGGGGTTCAACCACGGGAGCAAGGTGAAGGTCAGGATTTGAGAGATGGAATGACGTGCACGTGAATTCTATGTGACGTCTGCGGAGGGAGAGACACCGTATGAGGGCCATTAGTCAAGCTGTATGGTAACTACAATTAACAATATTGTATTTTATATTTAAAGTTGTTAAGAGAGTAACCTAGTGGTCTAGTGGTTAAGTTTGGCATGCTCTACTTTGGCAGCCCGGGTTCAGTTCCTGGGTGTGGACCTACACCACTCCTTGGCGGTCATGCTGTGGTCGATATCCACATACAAAATAGAGGACGATTGGCACAGTTGTTAGCTCAGGGCCAATCTTCCTCAGCAGAAAAAGGAAGAAAAAAGAGTAGATCATAAATTGTAATTCTGTGAGGGGATGGAGATATTAATTATTCTTATTGTGTATTGTAATTATTTTGCAATATATATGTTTATCAAATAATCACATTGTGCACCTTAAACTTACACATGTTATATGCCAATAATATCTCAATAAAGCTGGGGAAAAAACAAGTCCCAGGTCCCAAACATCCCTCCATGTGGAGGTGGGGCAAAGACTGGTGAGATTGGTGGGAATGTCAGTATGAAGTGCTGTCAGTGCTGGGAGGTCCATCTGCAGGCCCTGTGGATCTGAATCCAGAAGACAAGGACGTTTAGGACCAGAAAATCCAGTCCCTGAAGGAACCGAGATGCCAAAGCAGGGACCTTGCAGTGACCTTGCCTTCGGGCAGGTTTTCCCATTATTAGGGTTGTTTAGTCGGTAAATATTTTTTGTTGCCTCCCGTATTCAAGGCCCTGTATTAAATGCTCAGATAAAAGAGAAAGTTTACATTTCACTAGCACCTTCCAAAGTACTTTTTCTTATGCTGTATCATATATATTATATATAATATATAAAATATATCATATATTATATATATTATTGATATGATACATATATGACAGCATATATATCATATACATTCATATATATGATACAGCATATATATAATATATACATCATATATATGGTGCATAAATATCATTTATACATGCACACATACACGTGCACACATACACATACACACACACCCTTTTGTGAGGAGGGCTTTCCTATGTATTGTAGTGTAGATTCTGGAGCCAGAGTGAGTTCTGTAGGGTTGATCCTGGCACCATCATTCAGGAACTGTGTTTTCTTAGGAAAATTACTTAACCTCTCTGTGCTTCAGTCGCTTCATCAGTAAAAATGAAATAATAATAATACCTACTTCATAGGGTTGGTGTGAGGATGAAATGAGTTATTTCGTGTTGAGTTCTTAGAACAACACCTGGTATGTACTCAGTAACTGCTCTCTGTTTATTTACTATCACCTTGTGGGGCTGGGGAAGTTGGAAGCTTGGTCCGTGCTGCGCCAGTACGGGTGATCATGGGTGACCCTGAGCAGCGATGTGTTCAGCTGGTGGTGTGAGACGCCAAGTAGAGGGAGTGAGCAGGATTGCTGGCTACAGACATTGGAAGGGGGCTCTGAGAGCCTAACGAGAGGGAGTCAGAGACTGCAATCCAGTGGGGAAGGACAGCAGGGGTCCTGGGCAGAAAACATGGCCTCGGGGATCAAGCATCGGTTCTGTTGTGGGTAGCAAGACGGTGTCTGCCCTGTGGGATTCAGCATCTGAAAATAGGCGTCTGAGGTTGTAGGGTGGTGGGGGTACGCAGCTATATGGACTCAGTGTTGAGCCAATGGAGGGGACACCTTACGTTCCTCCTGCCTATGTAGGATTGGGCTGTAAATCTGATTTTTGGTAATAACAATAACAACAGCAACAGTGCTACTACTATTACTCATGATTGCATTTATTAATTGTGTACCGTGAACCAGGAACTGTATTAAGTGCTTCATTCGCAACAGCCTTATCAGGGAACCTTATTATCCCCATTTTTCAAATGAGAACACTAAGCACAGAGAGATGAAGTGTCTTGAAGATCGCAGGTTAACAAGGGGAGGGGCCAGGTTTGACCCTAGACCGTCCGATCCCTGCTCTTAACCACTTAGCAGACTGCCTCCCCCAACTGGGAACAAAGCTGTCGGCCATCCAGAGAGAAAGAGGCCAAATATAGTAGAGTTGCACCATCTGCATGTTTACATTGTAGGAATTCAACAACTTGCGCTTGGCAGAGAGAGATCAGGAGGAGGGAGAAGGAGAGAAAGAATCACATGAATAGAGCAGGCAGTTCAGCCCACCGCTCCATTCAATAAACGTGTGATCCAGCCCCAGAGAACCATCAGAGGGAACATGGGAATCGGCTGTTCCCTCGGTAGGGCTCAGTTTCTGATGGATCCTTGTGGGGGAGGCCTCTCACGGCACTGAGTGTGAGTCTAGCATTTGAACACATGCAGAGTCTGTACAACATGGCCCTTATGTGCAAGCAAAATTCTTCACCTTCAAGTGCAGTGGAAGAAACAGCCATCTCTTGCAAAGCTGGGGGAAAAACTGACCGGGCTGGAATTACTGACGGAGGGTCTGTAGGTCTCCGACATGGTGCCTGCCTGGGGAACTAGCGAGAGCGATTTTGATTATAAATAATCTTTCCTTCGTGCTGACCAACTCCTTGGGTTAGTGTTGCTCCCATTTTCCTTACCCCAGTGAGGAGTGGGAGTGAGCTGTTCTGAGAGTCTTAGTATCAAACTCAGAATTAAGAGTATGCGGTATGATCCTTTGTGTTTTCAGTTTCCTATGTATTTGAAAATGAAGCTGATGAGATCGCTGCCAGATTAAGGCCCTGCAATCCTTTGTTATTTTGATTGCAAGTTTCCTGCTTGTGTCTGACTGAGCCTACCCTAATACTTCTTTTAGTTTAAATGTATTTTGTGTGTGTGTGTGTGAATTTTCCCTACATACAAAGGAAATAGAAGGTGGAAAATGCAGCAGAAACGCCTGCAGAACTCTCCCAGTGTTGTTCAGAGATTAGGTACGTGGAGAGGTACGTGAAATTTCCATTTCAATCGAGTTTTCCATTAGCAAGGAGATTGACTTAGTTCCCAGTTTAAGATCTCAGACACTGCAGCAGGTCACTGTGCTCTGGGTACCAGTAAAGAGCTGGTCCCAGGCCAACAGAGAGGCTTCACTCAACTTTCATGTGAGTGTCTTCTTGGAGACCTGACAACGTTAAGGTGAAAACAGCACCAAAGAGTGACTGGGCTCCAGCTACTGTCTTGAAAGTTTTTGAGCCGTGAAAGTTTTGTTGTAACTGATGGGCTGGCCTGAAAACAGGGCCACCCAAGATGGCCGATTTCCCGCCAGAGCACTCGCAACGACAATGTCACCCCCAGTAAACTGAAACTTAGGCGGGAAACAGAAACCTACCGCCAAGAGACTTTCCAGATAACCCACCCGGACTTTTCAAACCCTCCCGCTGACCAATCACGGTCGGCCACACCCTACCTGTACCCAATAAAGACCCCTGTTACTTTGTCTGGGGCGCGACTTCCTCGACTCCCCCTTTGAGTCGCGGAACCTCGCCCGAGGGTGCTCGCAATAAACTCGCCTCGCTGCCCATTCTGCCTTGTGGTCTCCATTCGCCTGCCGGTCATTACTAGCTCCGAAGACCTGACATTAACTGGTGACATTACAATGCCCATCGTGTGAGGGAACAGCTTCCCTTGAGTGGCGGAAAAAACTCAAGGCACTGAAACATTTTTGCTGAGATTGTTTTGGGGGAGGAGTCAGATAGGGATAGTTGAACAGGTGGTCTTGACTGCTCCCCAGGGGCTCGGCTTTCCCTGGGTGTTGGTCCACCTGATTCCCACTGCCATCATCATGACGTGTGTGTGTGTTGGTGAGTATGTGTGTTTGTGTGTGAGTGTGTGTATAGGTAGAACTGGGCAGGGAGCCTTGCTTTCACTTAAAAATCTTCAACAGAAGTGGGAATAAAATCCTGTTTTTAATTTGGCTCAGCAGAGAGAAGCAGGGAAGTTCACAAAAACTATATGAAATACTAATAGAGAGTAGAACCAAATAGACAAAATATTGGGGGCACAAAAACTGTTTACTGAGTGCAGATATCATAGACCATTTATTTTGTGGCTCCCAGGGAACCCCCCTCCCAGTATGCATGCTCTCGTGTTTCTGGGCTTGATCATTTCATTTGCTTTGCCCAGTGGAGCGTTAACAAGTGTGGTGCAATCAGACATTGGGACTTGTCCTCTTAGAATAGTCATTCCCAGGATCTAGCTGCCATGTAAAGAAGCCCATGCGGAAAGACCACGAGGAGAGAGAGATATCCCAGCCTTCCAGTCAGACGTGTAGGAGAAGCCATGTTGGAAGGTATAGCCTCAGTCACCTTCTGAGACTGCAGCCTCTCAAGAGACCCCATGTGAGGTGAGCAAGAGAACCATCCACCTGAGCTCCAGTTAACTCACAGAGTACATGAAATGAAAAAAAAAAAAAAGGCTTTCATTCTAATTCACTAAGTTTTGTGTAGTTTTTTATGCAGATAATTGAAATGATGTGTTTCTGATCCCCTCAGATTTAGCTGACTTACAAGGCTCCCAGGCTCTGTCCTACACGAAACTACTGCCTTACGAGATTATAGCCTGGTCCCAAAGGAAGGCAGACTTTCACAGACACCGTCCCTACTTCTGTCTCCATGTCCTTCTCCATGGTATGTCTGCTGTGTTAGTGGCCTTTCCTATCTATTTTGCTGGCTAGTGCAATACTCAATAACTCTAATCTTCTGCCCTCAAGCATCTTCCCCTTTCCTTTTATTCTAGTTTTCAGGCTGAGGGGCCTTTGGCATCCGTGGTCAATTGACTGGGCTGTGGGGGCTGACCGTCAATGACTTCTTTCTTCTGGAGGAGAGCCCTGAGACAGTGCTTCCCATAATGTCCTTTCTTAATCTTGTGTCCAGACAAGGCCACTGCTAATAGTCAGTGCTGATGTAGGAGGACCAAGCCAGACCAGGGCCTCCTGGTCATTGGAAGGTTGTGAGTGGGAGCTGCATACCAAAGCTTGGTTGTGTGGCTTGAGTAGGGTCGGGAGTAGAGCAGTTCAGATTCTGGGGTATTCTTGTAAGTGGTACTAGATCAAGTCCGGGTGCCCTGTGGTCAAAGCCGGTAGGAGCAATGTCAAGACCAGACAGCAGAAGCTGGGTATGGGCGCTCAGCAAGGCAGAGCTGTTCTCGTGGACTGAAGCTCTTTGCGTCTGGGTTCTTTTGAAAGAGGAGGTGTTCTAACAGCCTGTTCTGAGTGCTTGGCCTCCAAATACTCTTCGCACACATATGAAAGTTCGCATCTCCTGTTCGAAATGTCTAGGATGGTATGTCTATTACCTTTTGTAATAGGTAACTCAGTCCAAAGAGAATTTGGGCAGATACCTCAGGAAAAGATAAAGGTCAGAGAGTTATTGTTCTCCTAAAAATTTATGTGGAAATCTTAACTCTCTGCCCATTGCAGTCTCTTCTACTGCAAATGGTGGCTGCCAACCCATGCTTTCCCTGCTGTCCACAGTCCAGCCATCATGGACTCTACCAATCATCACATGTTTTTGATGCAGACTTGATTAGAAGACCACAGACCACTTGAGAACAGAAGTGACTGTTAGCTATGCCCCTCCCTTCACTGCGCAGCGGGAGCTCAAGCCAGAGAGGATGGTGCACTTGGTTGCTAGGGCTGTGGTGACCCATTTTCCCTGGTTTCTGTCACTGCCACTTGTCCCATGGAGCTGGTTGGGTTTGAGGAGACATCTATTACCCGACTAAAGCCTCTTAAACTGTGACAATAGTTGTAACCGAATCTTCCAGAAGTAGGGGGCTGCTAATCCTTAGTGTGTCCCCTGGGTTGGTCCTTTGGGGGAATCCCAAGAATAAGCTTAGAGCCTGGCTGTCTTGCTCACATATCTGGAAATCAGGCTCACAGAGCAAATTGGGGGCTCAAAACATCCAGGATCAGCACTAATGCACTGGGGAGACTTTCCTTCTGTAACTTTCCACTGACTCAGATAAAATACTTCTTTCATGTTAGGTGCATCTTTTAAAATAAAAGCCTCGATGAAGTATTTTTGGGTATAAAAATCAAAGGCTCTATTCCCTTGATATTAAAAAAAGGAATACACACCCCAAACTGCTCAGTTAATCAAGGGGAGAGCAAATGAGGAAATATGGAAAAAATGGGGAAGTGAAAAAATGAGCAAGAGGGAAAAGAGAGAGTAGAGTACTAGAGAGAGGGAAGGGGAGGGAGAGGATGATAAAGGCTTTAGCAAGACCGGAGGAGAAAGCGAAAGAGCAGACAGGTGAGGAGGGGAGGCTTCCTCATGTTCGAGTGGAGACTTTAGGAGCTGCATCCTTTTGACACAGCCTGCTGTTCATTTCCCTGTGGGACTTGACTTTCCTGTCTCCTTATCTCTGGAATGCTAATTAAGTGATTACCCAGTGTCTGTTCTATAGTTCCCCTTATCTGTAATTCTTCTGAGGCACAGCCTTTAAGGAGGTGGCCCCAAGGAGTGCGAGTGGGAGGATGTTCACCTGGCCAGGTGGAAGGGAGCTGACAGCTGGAGAGGCCGTGGGGTGGCACCTTCCTTACTTCCATTTTAGAGGAGGAGGGTACTATTCATTGAGTGCCTACCACTCTCGAGGGCAGTTATGTTTGCTTTCACGTCTTTCAGTCATCACAGAAGCACTGTGAGCTTGCAAGTAAGGTTCAGGGGGGTCGTCTAGCCAGTAAGTGGCTGAGCAGGTCTATCCATGTCAGTCTGACAAAGGCCAAAACTTTTTTCGGTCTCCTATACTCTCTTTAAGATGGATGTGAACTTGTACTTTAAAGAATGCTTGTTGTGGAAAAACCTGTAAAATACTGAAAAATGTGAAGAAGATGAAGTCCCCTAATACCATCCGGAAGTAATCGCCATTAATACAGTTATTTTTGGTTATGTTTTAGGTTTTCTTTGGTGTTAAAGTGTGTAAAACATTTTCCTTCTCCACTTAATATTATTTAAATTTGTGTATATTTTAAGACATGGCAACTAGAATCATAAATTATTTTTAGTACAATGAGGAAAACTATGAAACAAATCTAACTATGAAATTGAAATTCTGAATTGACTGACTTCAACTTCTGAACCTGTATGTGTGTTTGTGTACAACACAATTGACCCAGAACAAAACACAACTTCAGCTTGTCTGCTGTTTCATAAATTTATATTCTGAGTAAAAGATTCTGCGATCATATTGCCTGAGATGTAAAAAGCAACTGCAACTCTGTTACAAGTTTTGGTTGGTAGCACTTCTCATCGAGAGAAGAGGTTCATAATAGTGTTACAGAGAATGAGTTTGGAAATTAGGATTGTGCAGGAGCCATGAAGAGTCCAAATCACTTGACATAATACAACTTGGATTTTTTACCTAGGAAATTAGGGGAAAAACTCCATACAAAAAAAAGTTATGTGGGCAAAGATGCTCATTTTACACTATCTTTAATAGTGATTAACTGGCAACAACCTTTGTGTCAAATAATAGAAGACGGTTAAGTGAAATAATGCAACTATCCCCTTGATGGACTATTATGCAACCATTAAGTATGATAGATGGAGATAACGTGTCAACAGACTAAAGATTAACCGGAATCTAATACTTTGATTTACTTAGTGCTTACTATGCGCTACCTACACTCCACCTGTTGTTTTTGTTTAATCCTCCCCAAACTGTGATGTCAAACATTAGTATTTTTCTTATCCTAAAGTTAAAGAAACTCAGGCTAGGAGACGTTCCTTGCCCAAGTTTAAAAATCTGGTAAGTGGAGGAATGTTCTATTACTTTTATAACTTAAAGGAAGAAGTGCAGGGAGAAAGAGGGAAAAAAAGCGTCGCATGGATGTGCAGCATGAAGGGCCATCTGAGAATGTCCTTGTCATCTCTCTCTTGCTTACTTCTCACCCTCCTGTTCCTTCCTCCTTTACAGGCATGCACCATGTAAGGACGTTTCTGTCAATGACGGGCCACATGTATGACAGCCGTCCCATGACTGGTACCATATAGTCTAGGTGTGTAGTAGGCTATACCCTCTAGGTTTGTGTAAGGACGCTCTATGATGTTTGCACAACTACGAAATTGCCTAGCAACACATTTCTCAGAACATATCCCTGTCATTAAGAAAATTGTTCAGAAATCTGGAGCTCTTGTGCTGGAAGCGTATATGGTTAGTAACTCCAGCTTCCTTAAGTAGGGAAATTGCTTGATGAGTTGCCCTAGACAAGGAGATGGGCATTGGATGGGGAAACCCAATGAAAAATGGGACTCTGTGGAAATGAATAACCATGTCACCTTCCTAAGATTTATCTCACAGCTTGTCCCAGAGGTACCTCTACCCCTGAATATTCCAATGGGCAATATTCATAAAATAAAGCTTTTTATCTCACTGTTTCCAGTCCACTTCTAGAGACACATAAGCATTCACGACAGCATCCACAGGGATTTGTACTCTCTGGCTCTGTGAGGTGTTGCCCTGGGGAAATAGAGATCCAAGGTTGCAATTTACTTGTTCTTAAAGGAATATTATCTTCTCTAGTAGAGAGGGAACATGGCGAATCTGCTGTGTTTCTTCTTTCCTGATTAAATCAAAATCTCAGCAGAACAAATCCGTCTGCTTTTCCCCCCGTTTAAACCACCACTGCTTCATCTTCGATCTTATTACCTCTTACCTGGATGACTGCAACAGCCTCCTAACACATAGTTCTCCCTGCCCTGGTCTCTTTCCCTCCCTGCATTCAATTCTCCACACTTCTGCCAAGGGATCTTCCTAAAATGCAGATGTGATTATTGACAACCCCTTGCTTCAATTCATTTAATGATGCTCCATCTATTCATACACAAATGCCCTGTCAAGGCATAGAGAAACCTTCATGATCCCTGCCTACATTTTCAGCACCACCACTAGTCATTTTTTCTCGTGCTCCAAATATTTTAGCTACATTCACCATCATTCCTGAGTAAGCATGCTCTCCTATGTTTCAGGGCCTTTGCAGATGGAGTTCTTTCAGTCTAGAATGTCCTTCTAGAATGACTCATCTTTAACATCACTGCCTCTGAGGAGCCTTCTTGCACCATTTAGTCCTAGGTAACACTGAACATTCTCATATGTTAGTCAGGTTCTTAGTGGAAGACAACACTCTAGCTGGCTTAAGCAGGAATGGATTAATTGAGGAAATCAGAAAACTTTCTGAATTGGTGGAAGGGTTGGGAAAATAGGCTCCAGACTCACTTTCCAACAGCAGCTCACAGAACCACACCATGGTCTGGTCCCGGTAAAGAAGCCACTTCTGCCTCTGGTCCCAGACCACGCTACCTCTGCTGCCACTCACACCCACTGAATGGGTGTCCAGTGCTCTTCCCTGTGTCCTTGTGGAACTCACCGACAAATCCAGGTCTTGTGTAGATGTGTCTGATTGATGGAAACAAAGCCATATGCCTACATTCTAGCAGCAAGGGAGACTCGGAACATTTTCATTTTTGATTCTACCTTGAGAAGGCAGAATTCAAAATGTGGAGAACTACAAAAATATTGTAAAAACATTTAAAAGATACGGGCAACATAAATGACAGAGTTCCACTGAGCCTCTCGTGCTCTCTTTTAAAAAAACAATTCTCACATTTCACTATCATTATCTTTTCTTTTCGCTGAGAAGGATTAGCCCTGAGTTAACATCTGTTGCCAATCTTCCCTGTTTTTTTTTTTTTGGCTTGAGGAAGACTAGCCTTGAGCTAACATCTGTGCCAATCTCCCTCTGCTTTGTATATGGGACACCACCACAGCTTGGCTTGATGATCAGTGTGCAGGTCTGTGCCCGGGATCTGAACCCACGAACCCAGGCTGCTGCAGCAGAGCGTGCCAACTTAACCACTACACATTGGGGCCGGCCCTTCAATATCGTTATCTTTATACATAGATGTTCCCCTTGCCAGACCACAGATGAGTTAAGGTGATATGTTACTCATGTCTGTATCCACCACACTCTGGCACAGTGCCTGACATATCAGTAATTCTTTGTTGACTACTAAAAGGATAGAGCTATGAGAATTCCTTGCCTAACAATGTTTGCAGAGTTAATTGTATAAGATGTGTTCATCTAGTCTTGAAAGCTGCACCGTGGTCTTCATGCCCTGAGGAGCAGGGACCAAATCAATAACTCAAGCTGCAGGAAACAGGACTTGAAATACTCTTTTAAGTTTGATCTCGAGAAGCAAGACTAGATCTTCCAGCGTGCTCATATGTGCCACCTCGTACATCACGTGCTGTGATAATCAAAGTGGAGCCTTCAGCAAATGATAGAGTAAGGAGAGGTTATCTTTATTGCTCTTTACTTCCCCTCTGGGCCCTCCTCTTTTCTGCTAATCTGTGCCATGTTTTATAGTCTGCAAAGGACTCTCACACATTTATCCATTTAATGCTCACAGCCATCCTGTGTGGTTTTTCTCTCTCCATGTCACAGTCTAGGCCAGAGGTTGGTAAACTACAGCTTCAGGGCCGAAACAAGCTTCAGCCTGTGCTTGTAAATAAAGTTTTATTTGAGGGGCAGCCACCCTATCTTAGTGAGTGCGAGCTGCTATAACAGGACACCATAGACTGGGTGGCCTAAATGACAAATATTTATTTCTCACAGTTCTGGAGGCTGAGAATTCCAAGATCAATGCACCAGCAGATTTGGTGTCTGGTGAGGTCTCCCTTCCTGGTTTGCATGTGGCCACTTTCTTGTTTTATCCTCGCATGGCAGAGAGAGACAGAGAGTGCTTTAGTCTCTTCCTCTTCTTAGAAGGACATTAATCCCATCAGGAGGGCTCCAACATCATGACCTCATCTCAACCTTGTTACCTTCCAAAGGCCCCACCTCTAAATACTATCACATTTGGGACCAGAGCTTCAAGTTATGAATTTTGGGGGGATGCAAACATTCAATCCATAGCACGCACCCACTCATTTATGTAGTGCCTGTAGCTTCTTTTGGACTATAACTGCAGAACTGGGTATTAGCTATGACCTGCAAAACCTAAAATATTTATTATCTTGTCCTTTACAGAAAAGTTTGTTGAGGTCTGAGCCTCTAGAACACAGGGATTTGGTGAAATTATCCATGCAAGTCAGGACTTGAAACCAAGTCTTTTGATTGTAGTTTCCATTCTTCCAATTTCCTTAGTAGGAGCCATCTGAAAATGTGTGGAGCTATTCGAAAGTAGTGTTTCTTTTCACTCGGTTGATTCATACTGCTGACCAAGTAAATCAGAAGTGGATTTTGTAGTAGAAGAGCATGTGTCTTAAAGCCTTGTTGCCTGCAAGAGGCAGATCACAGAGTACTAAATAGAGTAGTTTTTCATAATTTGTGCAGTCCCTATATATGAATTATTCACAGGTAGTTTACACAATTCTGCAGATACAGATAATTAGTCTTGATGCTTCCATGCAGAAGCTTCCATTCCAGTGTATGAGATTTTTCTAGATATTGATTGCTATTTAACAATTACTCCAAATTTAGCAGCTTAAAATAATAGTCATTTAATTATATATCCTCATTTTGTGAGTCACTAATTTGGGCAGGGCTTTCAGGATAATTGTTCTGTTCTAGACGGTGTCCACAGAGGTCACTCAGTGGTGACTGGTGGATGGATTGACTGCCCTGGCTGGATATACATAGCTAGCACCTTGTGGGGGATGACTGGAAGGCTGGGCTTAGCCAGAGCTGTTAGCTAGAGTACCTACACATGGTTTCTCCATCATGGCGTTCTCAAAGTAATCAAGACTTCTTTTATGGCTTCTCAGGACTCCCACGGAGTGTTCTGAGAGAGCAGAAAGTAGAAGCTACCGGTTTCTTAAGGCATGGAATTACTTCTGTCATATTCTGTTGATCAGAGGAGTCACAAGCCCATCTTGATTCACGGGAAGGGAACATAGACTCTACCTCTCAAAAGGGGGGAATGTCAAAGAATTTGTGGTCATCTTTCATTTGCCATAGAAATTTGTTAGAAAAAGTGTAAAATGTACGCAGATACAAATATGGACAGAGTGCTGTGGAAGCCCAGAAAAGGTAGGGAACAACTTTACTTAGAGTAACAGTCAATTCACGAAGGTGGTAAGATTTTGTTAAATAAGAGGACAAAGCATTAAGTCATGGTGCTGTGAAAGAGTCTGCCATGTTTGGGAAAGAAGAAATTAGGTGTGTTAGAGTAGAGGGAGCATGAACGAAGGGAAGGGAGGTGATGATGACTATGGTGTTGATACAATGTTGGTATGGTAAAGGCGATGGTAATGTAAATAGAATTGCCTATACATTGTGCATTTGATATGTCTCAGACTTTCAACATGAATTCTTTATTAAGAATGCTGGACACTGTTAGGAAGGCAACAGAAAAGCAACTGAAGTGTTTAAGGATGGGAGAAAAAGTCAGACTTTTTGAGGAGGACATGGAAGAGAAATTAATGGCTGAGAGACCAAGTGGAAGACTCTTAAATGAAGCTCATCTGAAAGCAAAGCAGCCTGGATAGAGCAATAGCAGAGGAGAGCAAAAAAGCAGTTGGAGTCATAGGCAGAATTGATTGGATTTGGTGACCAATTGGATATGAGGCATACAGAAGAAAGAAAGGTTGAAAATGAATTGGAATTTTCTAGTGTAAAGAATTCATAGCATAGAGTTTGTTTTGTATCACTTCTGTTTCCTATGATTTTGGCTTGCTCTTGGCCTCTTGTGGCTCCTTACGGCCCTTGATCTATCTTGGGACTTCTCAGAATCTATTTAATTCACTTTATTATATTATATTTGTTTTTATTTCCCATGATGAGCTGCTTGATTTCTCTGTATTTCGCAAGTCAAATTCCTGAGAATACAAATCTGATTAGCTTAGCTTGTCCTGGTTTTAGCAGTATGGTTTGTACTAGGTCACCTCATAGGTTATCTACTGGGTACTGGACTCAGAATTTATTGACTATGAATTTGTTGACATTGGGTCAAGAGCCCACTTAGTGCAATAGACCATGACTAGGGGTTGGTGGAGAGGGCCAATTGCTTCATTTGCAGAAGCTGTGAGTGGGGCAGTTTCCTTTAGAAGGGGCCAAGAATTTAGTAGCCCTTATGATTACACAGTAAAGTTGAGAGGAGCTCAGCTTATCCACCCTTCTTCCCAATATCCTGTGTCCATTGTCTGTGGGACCGTGCATGTTGGCCTGGAGGGTACAGTGGAAGGACAGGGGACAGTAAGGATAAGGTTATGGGGAAGAATTCCACTGAAATTATTGGCTCCATGGTTCAGAGCCATGGACATAGGAAATGAAGGGAGGAAAGATCATTGTTAACAGAGAAACAAAGAAGTGACTGGAGGAAAAACCTGGAAGAGGTCTTGTTTAGTGGGAGAGAAGGACTAGTCTAGCAAGAGGGATGTGATCTTTCAATTTAGAAATCAGAACTAGCACAGTTCTAGATGAAGAAAATCCAAGGTGTGGCCATGGGAGGGAATTCCCAATGTGAGAAGAAAGTATAATCTTTTCTTAGGGGAGGTCAAGGAATCTTGATGTGGGTTGAGTTCTCCATGTGGATGGTGTGGGTTGAGGAGACTGAGCCATCCATGTGGATGATGAAGTTGTTCAGGATGATAGCAGATTTGAAGTAGAGAGGATACAGGGGGCCAGGCTCCAAAGGTCTCCTTAAATGCAACAGAATAATCAGGATACAAGATCGATGGGATGGATAAAGGGTATGACTGATTGGAGCTGGGGGCCCAGGAGGAGGGAATTTTGATTGAAATGGAAGAGTAATGGTCTGAGTAATAGGCAAAGCAGCATGAAGAGAACAATAATTCTCTCTACCTACATCTACTACAATCCTTCTATAGCTCTGCCAACAAACTGCAAAATATGTCCTGAAATAAGAAGCAGAGCTACCAGAAGAGCATCCTTCCCTGGGGACAGGACTGTGGAGAAAGCTATACTGGTCAGGAATAGTCAAGTGAAGGCAATTTGGGAACAACTTAGGAAAAAAGAATGAGTGAAGGGGCAGTTGGTTAAAATGATGTAGACTCCAATGGGCTCTCGAGAAAGGATTAGGATCTGGGGAAGTGGATGAGATTCTGAGTTGCAGGGGGATGAGGGTGGAGTGAGAGGGACTGGGAATAATTGTCAGAAGACCCTAGGTCATTATTGTCTTTATAGTCCTAAGGATGATGGACACAGGATAAGAGGGAGGAAAAGCCTACTTTCCCACTTGGCCCCTGAATCCCTCTCCCAGGAAGTAGACCTCACGGTCAGGATAGAAGTGGAAGGGGAGAATGACAGAGACTTGCTCTCTGGGAGCTTAGCGAAGGCTCCAGAGGGAGTATGGGGCAGACAAACCTTTCTCAGAATCAGATGTGAGAGTGAGTATAAATGAAGTTCTTTCCTTTTTCTCAAAGTCATCTCAACTTATCAGGAGGACAATGCTGTGAAAAGGACATCTTGGAAAACCCAGAACAACATTTTTTAGAAGACAAAGTAAATCCAGTTTGTTGAGATCTTTCCATGTGCTTGAGGATAAATCACATAATTGTGTCTTATCAGCAGATGGGGGTGCAGTTTAACAGCTTAAAACTGGCAGCAAAATGGAAAGGGTTCCTGGTATCTATGAGGAATCCATTATTTAATGCAGGATTCTGGACAGTGTACATCAGGCGGGTGCAGAGAAACACAAAGTAATTATGTAAATTGGGGCAAAGTGATGGGAGTGTCTGCAGAAGGTGAGAGGGAGGGGGAAGGTGGAAGGTGGCTCATGGGGGACTTTCCTCCTCAGGATAGACACTAAAAGTCTAAGTAGATGCAAGTGCTGGTGTGTGGAGGGACACAAAGCCGTGAGGGTCAACATGGTGTCCACTTGAACTGTCCACTAGGCAAAACATAGTGGTCAACACAGTGATCAAGAGCACAGGCTCAGCGGCTACACTGCCTGATTCTCGTCCTCTATCTCCCACCTACGACCCTAGGTGATCTTGGCTCCCTCATGAATAAAATGGGGCTAATAATTTTACCTACCTAGCATCATTCTTGTGAGGATAAAATAATGTTATGTAAAGCACTTAAACAGTTTCTGATACATAGTACACATGTCATGTTGCAAGTATGGTTATCCACACTGTGTGTGTTCTATGTTCTGTATAGACACAGATGTAAGTGTCTGTGTAGTCAGGTCCCACCCTGTTTCCTCTAGTGAGACAGAATTAGGCATGCATTTCTCCATCACCAAGTCACAATCACGCAGACACCAGCATGCCAGTGCAGAAGAAATTCTGAATTCCTAAATGGAGAACCTGGATCATTGAAATAGCTCTGGGCTGCCTGGGTCTTCACTTTTCGTGGAGATGTGAAGGCTTGGTTCTGGCGTGGCAACGTCACGGTGCATAAAGTCTCAACTTGGAGTCACGTCACTGAGTTACAGCCCGGCCCTGCCATAGCTGGGCTGTAGGCACTACCTTTTTTTTTGTACTACCATAGTGTCCTATGCGGTTTCTAATGCTACCCTTCCAAAGATTTCCATAATTATGTTTATGCCTTTATCTTCTCCACTAGACTATTAGCTCCTCAAATATGAGTGATATTAACTAACATTTATTCATCATTTATTCTGTCCCACTTATCTCTTTGATTCTAGTATCTTTTAGATCCCACAGTATCTGGCGCATGGTAGGCCTCTAATAAATATTCAATAGACGACTAGATACAGAATAGATGACTTCTGCTTGAATCAGACACTTACTTAGCTTACGGACTTTGAGCAAACTTCTTGGTCTTTTCAAGTCTTAACTTTCCCGTAAGTCTTGGCACAAATTAGGCCCTCAGTAGATTTTGTTTAACTGGAATATTCCACTTCACCAGCTTAAGGGTACAAATTAATTATGATGTATGAATATTCCCAGATCTGTGTCTCTGGCTCCACATGTAAATATTGAACTGTCTCTTCAGCATTTCTGGTTAGATGTGCAGTAGGCAGCTCAAGACTTATGTTCAAACATGACCTCCGGATGCTGCCTCTTGCCAAACCTTCTCCCAGTCTTCCATCTCAGAGAATGGCACCACCATGCATGCACCCACTTGCTCAAAACAAAAATGTAGGAGTCATCATGGACTCTTCTATTTCCCTCTCACTCGACATCTACTCCATTCAGATCCTCTAAGTTCTTTCTGTCCAAGCTACCCTCAAGCTTGCCAAAGCTACCCTCATTTCATGCGTGGACTGTTGCAGTTGTCTCTTAGTCTCTGTGCTTTCGCTCTTTTACACCCACTCCTTTTTTGATCTTATGGACCCCAACCACCTCCAGTTCTTTCTAGGAAAATGATGGGTGGAATGGAGTAACGACCTATTCAGCTGAAAGACTGTGGAAAAGAAAAGGCAGGATGTGGTGTGTGTGTGTGTGTACATTTGAGGGGCCCAGGGTGCTGCGAAGCAAGGAAATTTAAGAGAAGAGAGATCCTCTAACAGGGGGCAAGAGAGGGAATCCACAAATAGGAGCAGGCAGCGCTTGGGAAAGGGGCACCCATGTGGGTAGGAGAAGGAAGGAGCCCTTGAGCTCAGTCTGGGAGGTGTCCATTATGATGTGCTCTGAATGGGTTGGAAAGGCTGCTCTGCTGGAACTGCTCTGTCCATTCATCAGGCTCTGGATGTTTACCTGAGCAACTAACACTAAGCATTTTTTGAATGTAGGCTCTTCTATCCTACCCGTTTGATGGACGTTAAGGGCATGATCATAGGTTTGTAATAACCTATGTAATAACCTATGATGTAATAACCTTTTGAACCTCAAAAGGGAATGGAGTCTAAGTCTTGACCTTTTCTCTTTCAGGATGCTCTGTGCTTCCGAGAAATATTTACCTGTTCTCTTCCCAGCAAACCCTGAATTCTGGATGTGGAGGTGGGTGGCCTTGTTGAACCCAAACCTTGCACTTTATGGGCAATTCCTGCCTCTATCATGTGAGGCTCTAACACAGGGTTGCCCAAGGAGAGGAGTCAGGTGAATATCTATAAAGGCTAAAAGAGCATCATAGATTATTGGATACTCTAATACCCATTAGTGATCCACTTGGAGATCTTAGGGAAGCATAATGTAGTCTCTTTATTTGCAATTCCATAGCTGCGAGATGGTCAGTACTGAATTTCTACAGCGTCACATTATGCTATTGTACACACGGATTCCAAAAATCCTTCCAGTTGGAGATAATGTCAGCCCTGATCCTCTTACACTGGAAGTAAAATACAAAGAAAAGCTAAATGGGATTCCCTGGCTGCAGACCTCGGCTTAATGTGGGTAAGACTCTGGCCAAACATCAACTGAACTTTCAGTTTTCAGAGTATATTTAATTGAGAGCTGTGGTTTATTTTGTTCTCTGAGCTAAATTGGCATCAGTACAAATAAAAATTGTGAAACACCATAGCTGCAGGCTTAGGAGAATGCCAATAAGGAAGAAAGAGAGAAATTGTGTTTATAAAACCACAGGGTTGAGCTATTCTTTCTTTTTATGATCATTCTTCCATTCTTGGTCTTTCTTGGCTGGAGTGCCAGGGCCGGTGATAGCCGCGAGCTGTCTGTGTGGAGCTAGGAGGCCAGGAGCACCCCCTCTCCTGTCCTTTCTTGGTAATGTTCCGAGCTCTAAATCAACCTAAAATTTGTCTAAAGCCATAAGAAAGGCCATCATTCATCCTTTCTCCTCTGGGTGACAGTTGTGTCTGCTCTCTCTTCCCCTTGGCCTCTTGTCAGAACTTGGGAACTAAAAGTGTAACACCATTTCAATTTGTGCTTCTGGAAATGGACCAGGCCACGTTGTTTAGGTAAAAGATTTACACGCCTGGAATAATCTTAGGCATTAGGTAAAAATAGTTTCTAGAATTTTGTGCTTAGAGTTGTAACTCTGTGTGTCCAAGGACTATCATTTTCCAGGTTTTCTAGCAAATAGAATTGCTGGGATGCTTGAATCTCAGAATTGGTAGTGATTTGGAGGTCATCTCATCTGACTTTGGAGAAGAAAATACATCAATTGTAGAAATATTTCCCCCTTTTGCAAAGTGGCATCACTTCTCAGCTTTTATACTTAAAAAAACAAAATCCACAATAAAGCTAGTCTTCCTGGTCTGCTCTCTTTCTTTGCCAGAAAATCTCAGTGCCATGATAGATAGGTGAGGGAAATCTGCGTTCTCTCCAGGATACATAGAAATGCCAGGGAAGCTTGCTGGATCCGTTACGACCCCACTGTATTATATTTTTTATGCTCATCAGTTTTTCTGCCTCACACAGCCTCAAAGGCCAATAGGGATTCCAGGAGATGAAGCTGAACCATGACAGTTCACCTACACAGGAGAAAGAACTCTTTGATATTCTTGTGCTGTGGCCCTGCCTCCTGATGGAGCCCATTGACAGCCATTCCCAGCAGGGCTCAGGCTGTTTGGATGCTGCACGCTTTTGTTCTGTAAACAGGGAAGAGGCAGGAGCAAACTGTTTGCCCCTGTCTGAATCGAGGCTTCTCCCCAGATCCTAGCCCCTGCTCCGTCTGTGACCTAATTACCCCTTCATTTCTGACACGCAGCGGCCAGCCTCAGAGGAAGCCAAGCTGAGACATGCAGAGGGAGCCTGCAGGTCATGGAGAGTTGATCCAGCCCTCTTCTCTTTCCTCTCCTCCTCCTAGCTCTTTTCTCCCTCACCGGTGCATTTGAAAAGGCAGTCCTGTAAGAAAACACCAAGCCAGACATCTTGAAAACATGCCCTTTGTAAATCATCACCATCTGTAGTCACAATGCAGGGAGGGCATCAGATGGAAACGGCTGCCCGCTCTCAGAGCCCAGTCCCAGGAGGCTGCAGGCAAAAGAGAAAAGAGGCTCTTGTGCATGTTGGCAAGGGCAGACAAATGGCTGTTGAATTTGTTGAGGTGTGGGGCTGATCCCAGCAGCTGTTCAGGCCCTCAGAGGGCTGTTCAGAATGTTCCGGAACCTCCAATCAAGCTGTTCTGCTACTGCTGCTGGCTTTTTAAAAGCTGCCTGCCTGCCTGCCTTACATTTCTAAGGCATTTTAACAGTTATGAAGACCCTCCACATACATTACTGTATTTCATTCTCATGGTAACCCGTGAGAGGTAGGTATTGTTGTTAACCACTGTTTTATAGTCCCCAAAAAAGAAAATCTCAGAAAGGATAGATGCCATGCCCCAAAGCAAATGCTGTAAGTTGGGGAAAGCCCCACTGCCCATGATCTGGCCCTGTCTTCTTGTCACGCTCACAGCTCACTGTCCTCTGTTACCTTTCTATAGTGTAAAGCAGTGGCTCCCAACCTTGAATGTGCTCAGAATCACCTGGGAGGCTTGTTGAAGCAGAAATTGCTGGGAGCCACCTCCAGACTTTCTGAGGTCTGGGTGGACCTGGCGATTTGCAAGTCTAATGAGTTCTCAGGTGGTGCTGATGCTGGTCCAGCAACCATGCTTGGAGAACCACTGATGTCTAGGAAAGCTCCTTTCCATAGTGTGAAACCATTGTTAGCTCATTTTGGGAGACTTATTTCCAAGTACATAAAGCAGTTTAGTGTTGATGTATGTTGGGCAAAGGTGTGGGGGGTGTAGAAGTCAGGAAGTACCTGTGGAGCTTCCACTGCTCACAGATGCCTCCTCTCGACTCTGCCTGGTCATTCCTCTCAAGCTTAGTAACTTCCAGAGGCTTCTTTTCCTCCAAGAAGGCATTCCAACTGTCGTAGTTTAAGTTCCCCCAGAGGCAGACTCTAAGACAAGGATTCAAGTACTATAGTGTATTTGGAAAGTTCTGAAATTACTGATAGAAGGCAAAGTCTTTCCACCCCTGCAACAAAGTCCGTTTCATTATATGTTAGCCATATGTGCATAAATTAATTTGTGGGGATGTTTGTGAATAAACCTATAAGGGCATACACACATGTGCATAGATCATATCTTATTCTTCTAGTTTCTGAAAATAGTTTAAAAACCTATGTGTTATTTATTTTGCAGCTTAGGAAAGGAAAGGAGCACTTTCCAAACGCTGTGAGAAGGAAATGTAGCGTATTTCTTTGGGTGAGCATTTGGAGAGCCGAAGGATTACAGCTCGAGGTGGTGAAATAGCAGGACATGTGGAGTGGAAGACCAAGTCCTGACTCACTCATTGAGGCAGCCAATCCTCCTCCCCTGGACCCTGCCTGAGTTCCTGGGCCCATGACATGTGCTGGGGAGACAAAGATAAATACAGTCTCTCCATGCAGCGAAGGAGCTCACAGACTACTAGGGGAGGCAGAGTCACAGACAGATGTGGTGAGATAATCATGTTAAACTAACAATTTCTCTCCCTGGTCCTTCTCTTTCTCCTTTGGACCTTTCTCCCATTTAAGCAGGTAGGATGGTCTGTGCTCACCCACTTAGGGAAGGGATGAGGCAACAGAGAAAAGAGAAAAGAAGAGTCACTTTCTGGCTTCTGGTTTTAAAAAGTTTCATTGTTTATGGGGAACAGAAAGGACCCATGGTCTAGAAAAAATATTGGGGAAACAAAATGAGTATCTTACCTCCAGCATCCACCATCCTTTAGACTAGAAAAGGAGTGCTTTGGCTTGGGGGAGAGAGAGTGAGCTGCAGAAGTGATAACACTGATGTTGGTGGATTCTAGAGAGAGGGCCTTTCTAGTGGGAACAGTTGTGGGAAAGTGGCGGGACCCTAGAAAAAAAATGTCAGTGCATCAGGGGCTTTAGCAGCAGGATGATTTCCTTGTGCCTAAAATGGCAGGGAAATAGCGGGGAGAGGCTCTGAGCCTGAAGAACCTGGAGACACGTCCTGGGGTAAGCCAAGGTCAGCTCATATGGTCCAAAAATCTGGGGCCAAGCAGGGTGATGGAATTCTCAGCTCACATGGATCAATGACTTTGAAGACCTGACATTCCACCCCTGTTGCTGCACTGGCACTACATAAGCCCCCTGGAAATTATGCCCTCTTGAGCTGAAATTGAGTTATACAAAAAGTAGAGAAAATTACAGTCACTTGACATCTGAGTTTGAGAGTCGAGATTCAAGCCTACTACACAGGTAAGTTATACTATGGAGCGTGAGGGCCACGCAGAAGCATGCTCTGTACAGTGGTAACCCGGAGGAGGCAGTGACAGATTCTCAGATGAGGTCACCTTTCTGGAGGTATGTGGCTTGAGCTAGGGGTTGATAGATAAATGCAGATTTAATAATATTTTCTTTTTTTTAAACATGGTCTTGCCAAATGCAGTTTTGCCAATAACAGTATTTTCAAGGACCATAGCCTGTGCTTAGTGAGAAATTACTAGAGATTCATTTCATATGTAGTATCATTCCCCTCTTTGTAACAATTCTATGCATCTTTAAAGCCAAGATCAAGTCCTCCTTCTCAAAAACTTAGCCAGCAGGCCCAGCCCATGTTAATCTTTCCCTTCCCCATGGCTGTTTGGAAAGATCGTCAGTTCTGTACATTTTAACACTTTAGATCATGCATTATGCAGCCTTGTTCTCTGACTGATTCATTTGAATTATTCACATCTTCCTGGATTGATTATAACTCTGTGGAGGTTTCACTGAGTAGATGTTTTTAAAGGTTGGGACCAGTCAAGGTTCCACTTTTTTTTTAAGTTTCCCTAATGCTTACTAAGAACTTGTGTGTGTTTAAGCTACTCTAAGTGCTACACAGACATTATTGTAACCCTGTGCATTGCAGTAGGTGCCAGTAACCCCAGTTAACAGATGAATACGGTTAGGATGAGTCAAGAACCAAGTGAAGATCATCAGAGCTGGGACAATGAAAAAAAGAAAAGATGTGTGTGGTTCTAATCAGAACAGAAGCAATTTGCCTGGTCTCACTTAGCTGAGGTTTTTTTTTTTTTTTAATTTTGAATAGGTAATAATTGGACATTAGCGTCAGAACCTCAATGTAGATTGGTTATCTTTTCTTCTATATGGGTTATTCTGAAGTTAATGATCTAGTAACATTTGATGGTTGGACCCTCTCATTCTCAATGCATCATTTTGTGCAAGGCCTCAGCAGATAGTGCTGTAACTGGCGAGCAGGTTCATGTATGCCCCATTGCTCTTGCAGGGAATTTTTCTCATGTCACCATGGGATCCTGGAGAAGCATTCTCTCACTGAGAAGCCTCTAAGTGGTCTATATTCCCGTCTGCATAGGCACATGTTACCCACAGAGGCCCTCCTCTGACTAATCTCTGTGCTGCTGTGTTTAATCATCTTCTATTTACCCCATTGGTGAACTGGGATAATGAGGATGGCCAAACACACGAGACCTGACACCAGGAGGATGAGACGGAGAGCAGTGTATCCATCACACACACTCACAGCCCGAAGTAGGAAGACGCTGCATTGCTCAAGGCCATAGGGAGGTGGAACTCAGGAGTAGAATGCACAACCATGGGCTGTGGAAGGCAGGCTTTGTAGTATCAAAAGGGTGAGGTGGCCTCAGGTTCATGGTGGGAGGGGTAGTGGTGGTGGTGGTGGGATGTGATTGGTTGGTTTGAATAATTCTGTGGGCTGGCAGGGAACAGAAACCCCCTACTCAGGGATAAACAGGAACCTCACCTGGCCCTTTTGATAAGGAGAATGGTTTGGCTAGGGGACCTTATCCACAGGAGCAGAGGGGCCTCCCTGTTTTACTATATATCAAGGCAGCACTTATTTTGAACCTTACTGATAGGCCTTAAACTACATGCTATGGGATGGCCCCGTGTGAAGACTCTCACCTTATCAGCCTGTCTTAATTTATCATACCAAAAACAGGACCTCTGATCTCCTCCTGATGGGCAGCTCCAGGATAAGGATATTCTGAACGCAGACGGCTCTTCAGATTCTTGCCTGAGCCTTACTTTAGAATAGTTTTTGAGTTTCTTTCAAAATGAGAGCAGGGGTTACTAACAATTGGGAGGGGAAAATCCGAGGGACGTGTTCATTATTCAACCCTCAAACCTCCTCAGGATTCATCCAGTATTCCTTGAGCTAGACTACTAGAAAACTCCAGACCTTCTTTGATCAGATTACTCAGAGCAGTTAGGGCTCTTACAGTTCCGTGGAGAAGGAATCTACAAAATTTGCCAAAGAAGGGGAGATTTGTTAAAAGCATCCAGATTGGTCTTGCAGAGCACAGGGCAGGGTGGCAGACAGCCCACAGGAATGAATGGGACCCGGAAGCGGGGTGCCCACAGCCCTTCCAGACCTCACCCAGTTTCCTCTCTCCTCAAGGCCACCTCATTTCTCTTTCTTTGCAGAGGAGTCTTCTATGCCTCCAGGCCACATGGTAGAAACCAAGCTTAGCCCACAGAATAGCACCTGGATTTTCATTTCCTATTCTCAACTGACTGGGCCAGACTGAAATCTCTTTTTTTTTTTGCCAAATTCTTTTTTTTTTTGAGGAAGATTGGCCCTGAGCTAACAGCTGTTGCTAATCTTCCTCCTTTTTCCTTTTTTTTTCTCCTCAAAGCCCCAGTAGATAGCTGTATGTCATAGTTGTACATCCTTCTAGTTGCTCTATGTGTGACACTGCCTCAGCATGGCTTGATGACTGGTGCATAGGTCTGTGCCCAGGATCCGAACCGGCGAACCCTGGGCCACGGAAGCAGAGCGCATGAACTTAGCCGCTACACCACCGGGCCAGCCCCTGAAATCTCTTAATCCCACATGGAAATTTCATGGAGAAGGAAGTCTGATTTGTTTATCTTGGGTCACCCATGGAGCAACAACACTCTGAAACCGGGGAGTCTTGGATCGCCTTAGACAAAACAAAGTCAGGATCCTCAGCTATGTCCGTGTAAATTGGGTGACAGTAGAGGAGCAGTTCTTATAGGAAGAGCTGGTTGACAACCCCACTGTACTTTTCTTGATTCCTGTAGAATTGCTTTCACAGAACAGATCTTTATTGTCACGACATCAGACTCTTCTGTATGGTGGTAAAATTTCTATTGAGGATATCATTCATTATGTTGTCCCGCAATCCACATAGAGTCAGATACACATGGGTTTGAATTTCCTCTTGCAACTAACTTGAATTAGGCAAGTTACTTAATCTCTATCAACTTCGGCTTCTCATTAATGTAACAGAGATCATCATAGGATTGTTGTAAGAATTAAATAACATACTGTTTGCAAAGTGCTTGCACTTAGAATAGGAGGCACTCAATCAACAGTAACTATTATGATCATTATTAATTTAATACTAATCCTTATTATTTCATGCAGCCTGCTTTCAGACCAACACTGACAAAGGCTGTTCAAACAAATTGATGCTTTCATTTTCACTGATGGTGACAACAAGATTGCGAGCTGATAGGTGTTCTGACAGGCATGACCCTCGCCTCTGAAAAACATAAAATGCGTAATTATGTTTTCATGCTAACAAGGATTAAGAAATAGTAATCTTTAATTTTTCCATTTCTTGTGGTGACATCCGCTACCTCCCACCCAGGGTTCTTGGTGGGAAGATCGCGTAATGACGCTTCGGTCTGTGAGTTAGATGTGAAGGTGTGGACAAACGTAGCCTGTCACTGCTGTCAAATAAGTACAACTGGCAGAGAAGGACCAATTTGAGTTGGCGTGTTTCTGTTTTCCAAATACAATTTAAGGAGGGTATATGGCAAGAACAAAGAAGAACAATTATGTTGAAATTTGAGATTCAACACAGTATTGAAAGAGAACAAGAGGAGTAAAGGGGATCATTTCATAGTTTCCTAAGATATGGGTCTCAGCACCCAATATTTCTTTAACAATAAAAACAGTTCCCCTTTAAGAAGAATCCCCATGGAATCCATGTTTTCGCTTATTTCAGAGCCTACAGAAAATTTACTTTTCCTACACCCATCACATACATGTCCTTGACCTGCCTGCTGGGAAGTTGTCCATTTTTACTTAGTGGTAGCTTTCCTTAACCAGAATTTTTTAATATCGTATTTTTCCTAATTTCTTTCTAAAGGGATTGGCTGTTATCTTCTATCTTGAGTAAAGCTTTTGTTATACTTATTTTAAGGTAAGCTGTTTCAAATATTCCACCCCCCTTTTTTTGTTTGGAAATAGGCAGAATCTAAGTGAATAAATGTAATGATGGAATCAAAAGTTAAAAGCTAAGTAAAGCAGGTGTACCAGAAGAGTCACTTCTTGCTCTCTTTCCCTCTCTGTGTGTCTATACATACACACACGTGTTATTATACATAATCCCCAAATTACTAACTGTAATGTTAAATTTAAAGCTGTAACCAAACTTTCCCGTCTCTGTCCTTCACTTTGCAATGAAACACAGTGAAGAGACAGGCTAATTAATTACGTTTTATGAACATCAGTGACACCTTGAGAAGCTAAAAGGGAGGCTGGGAACACAGTGTGGTAATGTGGCACTAAGTTCCAGAATAAAACCAACACACCCGGAACCAGAAGGAGGTGAGCTATCTCACCTGCCTTGCTCACTCCTTCCGGACTCATCTCTTTGCTCCCTTTGTTCTAGAAGCAGCCGACCCTTTGCTGTTTCCCAGACACTTGTTGGGACATCCACTCTCACAGCTTCTTGTCCTTGCTTTTGCTATTTCCTTTCCTGAAATCTCTTCTCTACCTTCTGCACCTGGGAAAAATCCTTCTCAAAGCAATGATGTGGAGAACATTTATTTTCTTGGAAGCAGAGGATGTCTCTCTTTCTCAGCCCTGATTTTGGTTGGGTAAACATTTTGATTAGCAGCCTGGGGAAAAGGGAGAGATTCCCCAAGGGCCTACTTGCATAACAAGATATGACCCTCTGAAGTGCTTTCTCAGGAGGCTCTTTGCAAACCTTAGGATGCCCTTCTTTCTGCTGAGATGGACATGGAGGTTGAGGTTGAGAACTGATGACTTGGCATGTTGATGGGGCAAGAGGGGAGAAGTGAGGCAGCAGGGAACTGGAGAAAAACTTGAGCAAAGAAAAGAAATATCTCAAGCAATTTTATTTGCTCTTTAGTCCATGATTTAACATTTTCTCAATCTCTCCAAGAAATCTTTAGTAAAAGTCAATGCTAATTGCTAGTGCATGTGGGAGTAGATCTGCATCTGGGCCTGGGACAAAGCCCTTGTTATAGGCTCAAGACTAGAAGCTGAGGTTCCCTGTGGGAGGCTCACTACTTCCGGATGATATGAGCAGTTAAGGCCCATCTTCCATGCCATCTCCTCCAGGCAGTCCCCCATCATAGCCCTAGACAGAGCTGATGATCCTCCTCTGAGTGTTGAGAGCACTTTATTCATCAGGAGGCACAGCTCTAAGTCTGTGGTCTGGGTTTGTTAACTCATTAACTCACGTGTCTGGCTTATGCACTAGACTACAAGTTACCTGAAGGCAGGGTGCTGGGCCTTCTTGCTCCTGTATCTCCAGTATTGACTAGTGCTGGACCTAGAATAGGTGCCCAGTAAATGGCGGAAATGACTTGTCAGGCCCAGTTCTATATACAGGATCTTCAGGTATGTTTGCTATTGGTATTAACATAATCCTAAGGTAGAGCATTAAAGGGAATGGCTCAAGGCAGCTTTCAGGTCTTCCTGGCTGAGCCATCTGATGCGAGAATGCTACCGACTAAGGCCTTCTGTAGTTTGATGTTTGCTTACGGGTCTAATAAGAATGTTTACCTCTCTCTGTAGCAACTGGGAAGCTGTATTTTTCTTGGCTGCCAACTTTCTTACTCCATTTGGGAACCTGGCATCCAATTAGGCCTGAGGATGTGCAGACCAAGAAGTGGGGTTTTAACCGGGTCATCTTCTCTCTTGAAATAGTCGTGAAAAAAAAACTCCTAAGCAGAATAACTATGAAGGAGGTTTCAGGACACAATAGAATAAACTAAGGAGAGAAATGCATCTCTAGCTGTGAGGAGTGGACAAAGGAGAAGGGAAAAACTGAGTGTTTGTTCAGTAGAATGGTAGTTTCCCCTGGATTGAGGGATGGAAAGTTTAATTGTGTGTGTGTGTTTGTGAGAGATCACTGACCTAGCCTTTCTGGTATCCTCCTTGGTAGGATGCTTGTAGTGCTTCTTCTAGGGTGAGATTTCTGAGGATGCTACCATAGTTGGTTCGTGCTCAGGTATTCCAGGTAGCTTCCTCCATGGCTGATTTGAGGGTTCCCTGATTCCATAATTTCTCTACCACTGTTCAGTGAGTGAAATTGCCATGGGAGGGTGAAAGTGTAATGAGGGAGGTAAAATCCTGGGCTTTGGAGCCAGACAGTGAGATTAGTCATATGCTACCTGGATAAATGTTGCCTTCAAGTTAAAAAGTGAAGTTCTCCTCACGTCTCCTCACTCCTCACTTCAACAAAAGGTAACTTTTCTCATGTTAGATATTTATGTCAAGTGGGTACATTATGGAGTTTGACATTAGGACAAATGTTATTGATAATAAATCTGTCTCCCGGGTTCACATCTCAATTCCGTGACCTGGTATGAATTACCAAGCCTCTGTGAGTCCCCATTTCCCCACATATAAAATGGGGAAAATG
The DNA here is from genome assembly GCA_031878705.1 of Tapirus indicus. NCBI lineage: Eukaryota > Metazoa > Chordata > Mammalia > Perissodactyla > Tapiridae > Tapirus > Tapirus indicus. The sequence goes on from CM062921.1 coordinate 84,524,200, forward strand.
GTGCCCTTCATAGGGTATTGGGGATGAACTGAACTAAGGTGTGTGGTGTAGAAAGTCCACAGTAGCGAGTGTTGAAGACGGTGTGGTGAGGTGGGTGGTGGTGACTGTGTCAGAGACAGCTGTGTGCTACTCAGCATCTTCATTATGTCTTCTTTCCTTAGGAACAGGGTCATAGTGTATGTCAGGGTGACCATGTGCCCAGTGTGGACTACATTTTCCAGGCTCCCTTGCAGCTAGGTGTACACATGTGAGTATTTCTGGCTACAATGTGAGCTAAAGTTTGTGGGCAGAAACTTTAGAAAGTCTGCTTAAAGGAGGGGCAGCCAATTTGTCCTTCCCTGCTTCCTCCTTCCTGGTGCCTAGAATTCAGAGGTGATGGCAAGTGCTTCAGCAGCCATTTAGACCCTAACATGACTTTGAGAATGGAAGATGATCTGAGGCTGACATAGCTGAAAGATAGAGAAATCCTGGGTTCTTTATTCATATTGAAGCTCTTTATCAGAGCTTTTACTTTTAAGTGAGAGAATTGTCTATTTAAGTCATAGTTTTTTCATTTTTGAGTTTTTTCTGCAAATTTAGTTCTAATTGACAGTGATAGTGAAGATCATTTCTTTTTGGCTTTCAAGAGACCTGTATTAATTTGGGGATTTTCCAAGGATTACCTCTTGGTCAGTTGATTTCCAACTGAGCCAGTGGCTGGAGAAGGTCCTGAGGATTGAGGGTGAATACTGAGATAAAGAAAGAACGTGGATCCAAAAGGGAAGTCCAGGGAAAAACATCACCAGCTCTGCACTTATCAGCTGTGTCACCTTGGACAAGTCAAATATAGTCCTGACTTCAGCCTTTTACCTAAGTTTAAATGGAATTAAGTGCAGAATATTATTATATGATATAGCTGCAACAGCAATTAAGTGAGAATGTTATTACATGATATGGCTCGTAGTAATTACCCAAGTAATGTTCCTACTGATTTACTGAAATAGGCATGGAGGGGACCTGTTTCTTGGTCCTCAAAAAGTAGTGGAAACATTTTTTCTTGCCTAGGTTTGCATGGCTTGCCATGTAAAAGGCTCGCTGTTTCTTTACTAGAATTGCTTACCCACTTCACACTCTGATCTCCTCTATTTCTATTTGTGGCTGCTGACAGGCCCAGGCCCTGCCTGAGCTCACCAGGCTCTGGGGGAGGTGGGAAGAGAAAGAGTGGACACTACCCTTCAACCTTCATTCCAGTGTGCCCTGGCATGTCTCGGCTCATAGCAGAGCGGATGGCTTTTCTTTTCCCCTGGGATGTTATGCTAAATACAATTACATGCAGCATTTGACAACAGAGCTGGTAATTTATGTGCTGCTGGAATGGAGAAAGAGGAGGGTAATCGAGATGAATATCAATGTGTTCTAAGAAGACACCACATTTTCCCATCCGTTTCAGGAATCCAGGGCTTGTTATGGAAGGGAGGATGTTGATTGATCAGTTGGTGGATTGATTTAAAACATATCTGCTTTTAGAATGATGTGTGGGGGAGACCCATTATCCCCCTTAGGATGGTTTGGTGTTGGGGTGGTGATATATCTGGGGGTGGGGTGGGGGCAGAAGTTGGAATCAGATTGTCACCTTGAAATGTTGGATGAAATCATGGACCTATGAGATCTTGAGAAAGTTAGTACAGCTCTCTGAATCTTGGTTTTGTCATCTGTAAATGAAGGATAAGAACACTATCTCATTGGGTTGTTCTGAGGGTTAAATGATGTAAATCATACAAAGCATCTGGGACAGTTGCTGGCCTGGAACAAAGTAGGTGGTCAAAAATTTGTTCCCTTCCCCGCTTATAATCAAAGGACCACATTTCGTTCCTACTGGCCTTTGTGAAAATTTCTCTTTGCAAAGTTTTAATGGTGACAAAGAGGCATCTTTCCATTATGGTGGAGAAGGGCTACTGCATTGTTTAGCTTCACCTTGAGCAAACTTTGTTTTGAGGAACAGGTGTGAGTGTGTTTGTGTAAATTCAAACATCTTACAGTTTCTGTGTTTCATCAACAATAATTAAAAAATACCATTTCCATACTATGATCCCTTTAACTGCAGCCTCTTTTCCTTCCTGAGAGCAATGCCCCAAATACTCCAGATTGATCCAAGTCTCAGCTCTTCTCTTAGAAGGGTGAGAAACAGGGACCTCAGATTTGCTTTTTCAGAAAAAAAGGCCTCATATCATGAGGCCTCAGGAAGATCTGGGCTGTTGCTCCTGTGGGTCCCCTAAAGGGCCTTTTCCATGGGTGGTCCGTAAACATCAGCCCAGAAAACAATTCCTCTCTTTAAAGAAAGTCCCCAGAAATAGCTCTCCTCTTGCTCTCAACTCTTTTCTCACTGGCTTCCCAGAGCCTTCACTGCTTCATGCTCTGGGGTCAGGGTTTCCACTTTGTTCTCCTTTCTCCTTAGTCTCAGGTGGCTCCTCACTTAGCTCCCTGGCTGATCTCTCCCCGTGGCCTGAGGTCTAGGAGTTTTCAACTCTGCCCTGGGGAACCCAGACCTGTCCTCCAACCTCCAAGAGAGGAAAGGAATTTGGGTAGATCCAGCCCTGCTGAAGGCCCAGAAGACCCTTATTCCACCGAGAGATTGGAGATCTCTCTAAAACCCTGGCCCTGGGACCAGCTGAGGGGAGGTGGAGGGTGAGAAGCAGCAGTAATGGTTGGGCTTCCTTTCCATGGTGAGAAATGAGCCACTTAGCATGTCTTTCTTTAACCTGGGGAAAGGCAGTGCTCATTTATGTTTCTTTTCATGGCTGCTTTGCCACAGTTAGCACATAGCAGGTGCTCAGTCTGTTTGTGGCCAAAAGTAGAGTTGAATATCTCTGTGCTCAAGTCTAGTGGCTCCAACGTATGCTTTGTCAAGTTCCTGCTCCAGGATTCCTGGGTGAAACCCAGACACTTGGACTCAGTGCATCGTTGGCTGCCCACAATCACTGAAACTGGTTCTGGCTCATCTGGTGTGGCCTTACCCTCCTGTGGGTGTTGGCTGTGTTGTCTACAGCCCCTGAAACCACATAGTTGCCTGTCCCACCCCTCTGAACACGCCAGACGTCCTGTTGCAAATCCATCAAGGAAACACTTCACTGCCCCACCTCATGGTGGTTCTCTTTTCTCCAGAAGTCATGCCTTTCACCTCCCCTTCTTTCCAGCTGCTCCTCATCTCTTTTTTCTCACTTCCTCAGACTCAGTGTGATTGTTGTTCCAAAGCGCCTTGTCAGGCCTCCACCACCTGGCAATAGAACCTAAGAAGCCGCATGGGTATGGGTCTTTGATGCCTCCCCTTGCCACCTCCTCATCCTCACTTTATAGAGGGTTTAATTTGTTTTCTGGGAGTTTGTGGTGATGGCTGAGTGAGTATGTCTATCCTGAATGTAGTTAAATCTTAGAAAGTTAGAGAAGTTTTCTAAAGACAGAGTTTGGGTTATGTAATTGCAATGTGCAGTCATTCATTACCTAATCAATCAACCAACTCACCAATCAATCAATTGGATAATGGAGATTTATTGAGCTTCTGATGTGAGCTCAGCCACATATTAAGGGCCCAAAGAACACAGGACAAGTAAAAGGCATGGCTCCTTCTTTGGGGCACTTACAATCCAGTTGAGGAGAGAAGATGAACACTCATGTCCGTACAGAAAACCCCTCCAGGTGGATGTAATTGATTGCTGCAGTGTGTGTGTGTGTGTGTGTGTGTGTGTGTGTGTGTGTAGAGGTGGAGGCAGGAACACCTGCCATGGAGAGGTAGTGTGGTGACATAAAGCCAACTTGGGTTTGGAGATTGGAGGAACGAGCTTTGAGTCCCAATTTCCCCTCTTACTGGTTGTGGGGCTTTTCATTCCAAATCACTACAGAGAAAACTTGTTGAGGACTTTTTGTGCACATTGCCCAGCTGCAAGGTGCTGTGGGAGTGCAGGAGCAAGGGGAGGCGTGACGCCCGTCCTTGAGCTGCATTCTCAATAGAGGCCATGAGACAGAACAGCAGGTGACAACGTCCTCCTCATATGCTGGCCCCAGAATGCACGAAGCGGGGGTCTGTGACTGTGAACATCTGCCCCACCAGACTGATACAGGGGAGGGATTTATGGTTCTTTAGTGTGCAATTTGAATTAAAGGCTACCCCATTTATGGAGCTTCTACTGTATTTCAGGAAGCAAACAAACAACTGCGTGTGAGCATCTACTGCATGTTAGCTTCTTAAAATCCATCCTTGAAAGAAGGAAAGTTAATTGCTCAAGGTCATAAGTAGATAAGTTGGTGAAGTTCAGATTCCAACTCCCACTGTTCAGACCCCATCTCTAATTTTGCAGCATTTATCTCAGTCTTTACATCATTTCCCCATTTGCAGATTAGGCAACGGACCCAACAAGGTGAAGTAATCTTAGATGATCCTACCCAGAGCTGAGATCCAAACCTGCATCTGTCACATTCTAAAGCCAGGGACTGTTCCTGTACACAAGCTTGAGTAGTAGTGGGGAGGATTTTGGATGTGAAAGAAATGGTTGCTGTGTATAGAGAAACCAGCATAGCAGTTTAAACTGAGGGGACCCTCCCATTATACAAAGAGCCCTAAAAGAATCTAAACCAGTGCTTCTAAAGGTAATATGCATACCAGTCACCAAAATGCAGATTTTGATCCAGTAAGTCTGGGGTGGGGCCTGAGATTCTGCATTTCTAACAAGCTCCAGGGGATGCTATGCTACTGGTCCAGGAACCACACTTTGAGCAGCAAGAATCTAAACCAGACTTCCCAATCTGCTAGACACTATTGACATGTTGGGCAGAGGATTCTTTGTTGTGGGGACTGTCTATGCATTGCGGGATGTTTAGCAGCATCCCTGGCCTCTTCCCACCAGATGTCAGTAACACCATCCCCCAGTGACAACTGAAAATGTCTCCTGACATTGCCAAATGCACCTGGGGAGCAAAATTGCCCCTAGGTCTAAACCAGTGTTTCCAAGACTTGTCTGCACATTGGGATCACCTGGGGAGCTTCAAAACTCCTGGTGCCTGTGTCCCACTGGGCAGATTGTGGTTTACTTAACCTGGAATGTGGCCCTGGCTTTGAAATGTTTAAAAACTTCCCCAGGTGATTCTAATGTGCAGACAAGTTTGGCAACCTCCAGTCTAAGCTCAAATTCTGGTCCAGTCAGCTTCTCCCTCTCCTTCAGCTTTCAGGAAGCTACCAGGCCCAATACCCCCAGCTGCCCAGGGCTGACCAGACACCCGGTCCAAGGAAAGGAAGGGAAGTTTCCAGCCTTCACTCACCACACAGAGAGAGGCCAGCTCTGAGTTGGCTCGAATCCTCCAGTAAGGAAGAGCAGAATGAAATTATGCAGGGCTGGAATATATTTAGCCCCATCCATCATGCTGTCTGGGCTGCTTTGCATACAGAAGCACTATTTGTTTTAATCTTCAAGAATCCCGTTTTGAGCTGGTGATCCCCCACAGGTGCTGTAAAGGCCTCTGCCATGTTTTGGCTCCCTTAGTTACTTCCCCCAAATGTTTGGTAGAATCACCCTTTATTCCCCTTGCACCCAGAGGCTAGGCTACTAATCTAAGCCTAGCCTGAAATTTGGACTGAGGAGGTGCTTGGAGGTAGAGAATCTTTGCTTGGTAGGATCTTACCCAGGGGGACCCTGGAAGGAATGTCTGCTTATAGTTTTTGTCTCAGTGGATTGTATGTGTACGTGTTTATTTGTATGTATGTGTTTGTGTATATGTATGCACATGTATGTACGCACACGTATGTGTACAGGTATATATGCATGTGTGTTCATGTATACGTGTATGTGTGTACATGTATGTGTATATGTGTACAAGCGTGTGTGTTCATGTATATGTGTGTTCATGTATATGTGTGTATGGATGTGTGTTTGTGTGTGTGTTCATGCATATGTGTGTATGTGTGTGTGTATGTGTGTGTGGTGGAACTCATCAAGCTAAAGTTACTCCTATCTCAAGCCAAGCACATTTTGCTCTCTGTTGTGACATGCTGTAAATGTGGACGAACCAAATCCACACTGGGGGCCTTGGGTAGGAACTGCTTGTGTAGGACTCACCCTGGTCAGAGGAGCTGCTTCTCCAGAGATTACCAGAGGAAGGATAGACTCTCAGGGCCATTATTCCTGCTCTCTATTGCCTGTCACCTACTTTTGCTTTCCTTTCTGTGGTTGTAGAGGAGAGAAGAGAATGCATGGCAACGGCTGGAACTGTGGCTGAGAGAACACACGCTCGTCAGTAACTGTCATGGAGTGTTCTCCTGGGGGGCGACCTGGGGCTGATGGGACTCTGGGGACAGGCGGCCTGGGCTGGGCTCCCAGGTCCACTCTGCTATCAAGGTTACAAGCGAAGTACCTAAATGCCCTGAGCCTCAATTTCCTTCTTAATAAACGGGAAGATTAATAACATCTTCAGGCTTGTGCAGATTCCATGAAACTATAATAAAATCTAGTGTTTACGGAGCACTACTGTGTGTCAGAAACACTTACAAGCTTGATTAGCTGCCCCAACAAATCCATGAGGTTGCTCTTATCATCATCACTCCCATTTTACAGCTGGAGGAATTAAGGCTCAGAGAGGCTGTGTCATTCACCTGAGCTCACACAGGGAGTAGAGATGCCAGGCAATCTGAGCCTAGAGCACGTGATTGTAAGAGCTTGTACTCCACTGCTTACTACCTCAGTGCTGGGCATTGTTGGTGCTCCACAAATGTTACTGTTCCCTTTCCTACTCTATGCAACAAACTTATTCTCCTGATTACCAACTTTATCAGTGGGTTGGATAAAGATAAAGGAGGCAGGTTTAGTAGAATTCTCCAATTAGTGTATCTTCTGGGTGTTAAAATCAAACACCTAGAGAAACCGGGCAGGCTGAAGCGAGGGGCTGAATCTAATAGGATAGACCAGGGATATATGTCCTGCTCTGAGATACTGAAAACCACTGCAGAGATGCAGGAAGGAGCATCTAACACTTACAAAATAGGGATTTAGGTTGAGAGCTAAATGGAAATTAACTGTGTAGTTAGATTACAATAATCGGATTACAGAAGGACACAGCAATACATGAGGTGGCCGTGACTTGGCCATCTGTCCACAGTCCTCAGTCCTGGAAGGCTGTGAGAGCCCCACCCAAATTGGCAGGCAGTTCATAGCTCAGTTTCTCAATCAAGTGCCTGTACACTCACCAACACATGTTTTTAAAATCCCAAGTAATAAACTCAAACTCAAACCCTACATTTGGGTTTTGAAGTTAAATTCTTCTGGCTGACCCACCGGCAGATGATATAATCCACATTGAAATGGCAACCCCGGCAGCACCAACCACGATTGCATGAGATCCTGCTATGTGCCAAGCATTGCCTGACTGTTTTACATGCATTAATTAATTTGGTGCTCACAGCAACCTAATGGGGTAGGTCCTTGTACACTTCTCCTTTATAGACCAGCAAACAGGCTCAGAGGGATTATATCATTTACCCAAGGTCATATGCTGAGTAAAAGGAATTGAAATCTTAAAGGAGTCACATCCAGGGGCTGGCCTGGTGGCATAGGGGTTAAGTTTGCACTCTCCACTTTGGTGGCCCAGGGTTTGCAGGTTCGGATCCTGGGCGCAGACCTACGCACCACTTATCAAGCCATGCTGTGGCGGCATCCCACATATAAAGTAGAGGAAGATGGGCAGGGATGTTAGCCCAGGGCCAGTCTCCCCCAGCAGAAAGAGGAGGATTGGCAACTGACGTTAGTTTGGGGCTAATCTTCCTCACTGGAAGAAAAAATAAATAAATAAAGGAAGTCACATCCACATGAGGAAGATTTGGCTGGCTGAGGTCCTTGAATGACCCACAGCTTGGTTAATGGGCCCCCGGAGAGCGGAACACCGGCTCTGCTGGGAGCAGAGTGCCCGGCGTGGCCAAGGGCCTGGAGGCTGCTTGACAAAGTGTTTCTGAACGGTCTCCCTGCATCTGGGCACATCCCACTGCTGCCTGAGACAGATTTTCTATCCCGAAGTGTGACAGCATCTCCTAAGTGTTACTGTCACTGGCTCAGTGATAAAAAGGGTGATTTCCATAGTTTTCCCAGCATGTGGAAGATGAGATAGTGTCACATGTAATAAAGCTCAGAAAGGCCATAATATCCCAAGGTTCTGCCTCATCGTTCTTCAGTTCATCTCAACAAGTTCAGATCTGCTCCCATTTTGCATTTATCAGAACATAACATGGAGGAAAATTCAGCTGCTTAGTTTAGCAGGTTGCCCTGAATCTTATTACCGATAGAGCTTAAGACCCCAAGAATCACAGTGTTCTGAGTTCTCCCCCTCTTTAGTCACAAACCCTGAGCTACATTTTTCTGATTAAACTGTAAAAATAGTCTGCTCTTTGTTCTCAGCCCTGAGGGATTTGTGTAATTTTTTTCAACTCAGGCCTCAGGCAGAAGGAGCACTCACATTTGTCTGTCAAGGGCCCCCTGTTCTGGGGTCTCCGGTGTGCACCATGCCACTTCCTGTCTCCCCTTTCTATGGTGCACTGGAAAGATGGCCAAGTTTGTTCATCAACTTACTTTTTGGCTTTGGGAAAAACTACCCTTGAAAGTGTAAGTTACCTAACATCCCTAGGTCTTTGTTTTTGCCATTGGAAAATTAGGAAATTCATTCTTTCAACTAAAATTGTTCATTACTCCTTATGCACTGGGTGCTTTAGTGCCAAGCACCAGAGGTGCTGGTGAGCAGATTCAGACATGGTCCCTGCCCTTTCTGGGTGGAAATCTCATGGACCAACAGGTCTGGATTGGGCGACTGCCAGTGCTTGCCAGGGCTTCAGGTGCATCAACTCATTTGTCCCTCACCACTTGCAAGGCAGGTGTTATCATCTCCAAGTAACTGATGAGGGGATGAGGCGCTGAGATGGTGACTTTCCCAGCCTCACACAGCAAGTAAGCTATAGCACTGGAACTCAGGTCTGGTCTGTTTGCATCCGAGCCCAGTGGTTCTTCAGCCTCTGATCTGTAGCTTAAGGGGAAGGAAGCTAATGGTTACTGAATGCCTCTTAAGTTGCAGTATTCTTAAGTATGTCACCTAATTCATTCTCACCTCAACCCCTGAAAGAGGGATTGTCACTTCCACTCTGTAGATGAAGGGCCTCAGATTCAGAAATTCTCAGGGGCTCACTCAGTCTCACAGATGGTGGAGGCGGGAGAAGGGGGCACTCAGGCCCACTCTTGGCATCTGCAGAGCCTGCCCTGGGCCTTCAGATCCTTTAGCTCTGGCTCCCTGTGTCTGTAAAAGAGCTCACCACACACCACTGTGGGCTGCCCGCTTCCATTTACTAATCTTCCTGTGTCTCCATCATCCTTTTCAGAAACCTCATCTACTCTGATTTGGTTAACTGCCTCTCTTCACAACCAGCACATAGTGGGTGCTCAGTCAACCTAGGTTAAATAAATTAATTAATACTAACGATCATCCTCCAGAAAGCAGGCCCCACCCCTCTGTCAAATGTTCTAATTTTTATCCCAGAAAGTAAAAGCATGAACTACTGCGGCTAATACCAGTCCCTCTTGAGCTGGTATGACAAGAGAAAAATAATCAGCCTCTCACAGGACGTTTGACAGATGCCCCAGTGAAGGGCATCCAGAACCTGCATTCAGATGTGATACTTTGTTTATGGGATAAGCAGGGCCACCAACAATGGGCTCTGGTCTGGATTAAGACAAACACCAGGTCTCCCAGCAACAGCGGATTCGTATTGACATGCAACATAGCGAGCCCAGGCAACCTTCCAGGACCCTGCTTGGTATTTTGGGGGGCTTCCCCCAACCTTGCACTGGCCCCATGGGCAATCAGATGGCTGGGGCAGCATCTAGGACTTCGCTCAAACCAAGCCTGGGTTCCACGGGACCCCACCTCCACAGGGGCTCAGTCAGGGGCCGTGGGGGCTGAGCTGTGGATATTGAAAACAGAGGAAAAGGACCCAGGTCTTTTAGGGCCTGGAAGCAGAGGTTGAGCAGGCAAGATTCTCCACCTGCAGCAGCAATCATCTGCAGGTTAATCATTTCCCTAAAGAGCAGATCAGCCTCTCCCACCCTCTGCCATTCTACCCCACCGTGGGAACTCCCCAGTTTAGGAGAAAAATAATAACAGGAACAAAGCCATATAAGAGCAGTGGGCTGTGCTCTTCATGTATAGACTCTAGAATCTTGGTTTCTCAGGACATGAGTGTTTCCTGAGCATCACAGCTGTTAGCAGAGATGGCCAAGCATTTGTTTCACCTAATTGTGCAATCCAGATTCTTACTACCCACTGACAGCCCATTAAAGAAAGCTGCACCTGCATTTATTAAAAGAGACAGAAGGAAAATTCCAGGTCTCAGTGCCTTAACAGCCAGGTGGAGGGGCTGGACTCTTAGCAGAAGAAGCTGAAAACAGGCTAATAAGAAGAGCAGGGTGCAGTGGCTGGTGAGCAGAAAGCTAAGAGCGTATTGAAGGATTTTACTGAGCACCTGAATCCTCAAAGGGATGCTGGAGCAATAGTAATTCTACCTTATGTTCCTTTGGCTGTTTCAATCACTATAGCTGTGTTATAACGTAGGCATTGCAAGCACCATTCTCCAGATCATAAACTGAGCCCTAAAACATAGAGTGACTTGCCTTTGTAAACTTCATAGCAGAGCCTGGACACGAACCCCCATCTGTGTGATTCCAAGTCCATCGTTTATGTCTTTGTGAAACCTTTGCCAGGCGTCTCCTGTGTCCCAGACCATATCTTAGGTACAGGTTGTATGGAGAGGGTGAGACCCCATCATCCCTGTCCTCAAGGGGTTTTTGGTCTAGAGAAGAACAGCCTGCACAATCACCCTGCAGGATGGTGAACACACACGGGTCTGCCAGGCCCAGTGAGGAGGGTGTGTCTGACTCTGCAGGGTGGAGTTGGGGTGAGGGGGAGCTGGGTGTTGAAGGATTCTTGGATGTCTGCCAGGTGGCCAAGGTCAGCTGTGGGAAGGGCACTTCAGGATTTCAGACAAAATCCCTGAGCAAGGTCACAGAGGCATGAGACTGGACTTGAAGTTGGGGGAGGCATTTGGGATAGGTAGAGAATCATAAGGGCTAACATTTGCTCAGTGTTTATTACTTCCCAGCCACTGCTCTAGCTGTTTTTCCCATAGTGACTCCTTAAACCCACACAAGAAGCCTTTCAGATGGGGACATCTGACTGATGCGAAGCTAGAGGCCAGAGAGATGAGGTGACTTGCTAGATTAAGTCACTCTGCTAGTAAGAAGGAGAGCCAAGATTCTCATCCGGGTGGTCTGGCTTCTAAGTCTCCTCACCTCCGTGCAGAGTGGGGAGAGCATGTCTGCAGAGGGGCAGTGTAAAGGGAGCCAAAGAGGCTGGCAAAGCTAGACATTGGGCCTTTGCTCCTGTTGTCAGTCACTCATTGAACATTTTTCAGTCTCATGTGCCAGGGGCTGTGGAAAGGAAAAACAAAGGAAAATAAATTAAAATCTAGTAGAGAGGAAAAGACTTTCAAGAACAACGATAACATGAGGAAGAATCTGATTGCAGGAGGTGGAAGAGGTGCCCATTCTCTCAGCCTCCTGTTCACTCTCGTCATTTTATTTATCCCAATGCACTCCCGTGCTCTGTTTGCAAACTCGCTTCCCTTCCAGAGGAATTCTGCTATGTCTCTTTGGTGTCTGACACTCTGTCTGATACCAGGAACAATTATCAATGAGTGAAAGACTATCTGGGCACGTCTCGTTGCTGAAAAGTTCTTTTCACGTTGAAGGGAAATCTGTCTACCCAAGACTGTTGGCCTGACCCGTGTCGTCCTACCTCGGGACCAAGAATCAGTCAGGCCTCCCTTCACCTGTCACTCCTTCAGATGTTCAAAGAAGGTGACCCTATCTCTCTGGCTCTTCTCTAGGCTAATAGAAAGAGCTTCCCCTCAAATGGCATTGATTTGAAATGAACATCTGTGAAGTCATGCCCACTTGACTAGTTTTCCTTCTCCTCTTTGGCCACTCCATCTAGTCTTGTCTACAGGCTCATTTGCTTCTGCCAGCCACTAAATGATAGATTTCTACAAGGACAAGTTCTGATGCCTCCTTCAATCCTACTCTATCCTTCTATCCTTTCTTCCTAGGAAATTTTACCTTTGTCCATGGCTTCAATGACCATCTTTAAATATATGTCATCCAAACTTGTGTCTTCATTCTGAGCCTTTCCTCTTACCTCTAGGTTTGTATACCCAACTGTATTCTTTAAAGCGTTTTTTCTTTCTGGAAAATCTTAAACACATACCAAACTAGAGAGAATAATGTAATGAACCGCCAATACTTACTATCCAGTTTCACAACCAACTTTCTGCCATTTTGTTTCATCTATTCCCCTGCTCCCTCCTCCTCCTCCTTCTGGCTGGTGTATTTTAAAGCAAATCCAAGACATCATATCATTTTATCTGTAAATATGTCAGAATCCAGCCATCTTCTAAATACTCTCATTTGGATTTCTTTTTTTTTTTTTTTTTGTGAGGAAGACCAGCCCTGAGCTAACATCTGTTGCCAATCCTCCTCTTTTTGCTGAGGAAGACTGGCCCTGGGCTAACATCCGTGCCCATCTTCCTCTACTTTATATGGGACGCCGCCATGGCATGGCTGAGAAGCAGTGCGTCAGCGGGCGCCCGGGATCCGAACCTGCGAACCCCGGGCTGCCAAACGCGGACTAAACCGCTGCATTTGGATTTCTTAAAAGCATCTGAAGCTCAATTCTTTCAAAATCAAATGTAAGACCTTTCTCCTTAGAATCGGTGTCCTTCCAATAATCTCCAGTTCAATGAATCACCATTATCCATCCTAAGAGTTATCCTTGATAAACCCCTTTCCTTCCCTCTCCCTGTATATTACTATGTTCCCTTATCTCACTTATAAATATATATTGAATTCTCCTTCTCTATCATCACCCTATTCTAAGCCATTGTTTCTCACCTGGACAGTTTGTAATAGTCTTCTAACCACATCTCCTTTCTCCCACTCTGGCCCTACTCCATTTTTTTTGCCTCCATATTACAGCCAAACAATGTTTTCTTTGTTCATTCCACAAATATTTACTGAGTGTTTACTGTGTCCTAGGTATTATAAACTAGATACTGGACACACTGGTGAATGGAACAGGTAAATTTCCAGATCATGAAACATACATTGGAGATAATATAATTTAAATTCTCTGAAGAGTTATATATTATTGGAGACAATAATATAAATTTGAAATGCTATAAGAAAATAAAGCCAGGGCTAGACAGTGACAGAGGTGCTCTCTTGTATAGAGTGGTCCCCTTTTATGGACTAATATGTGAGCACAAATTGAATAATGTGAAGGCACAAATCACGCACAACTTGGGATAGAATGTTCCAGCCAGAGCAAACAGTAAGCATAAAGGCCCTGAGAAATCTCGTATATCAACTTAGTTTTTACATTTTAAAATATTTTTATACTTTGAAAATGAATACATGCCTAACAATGAAAGTATGATATTTTCCTCACTATTACCAGCTTCATGTATGTCCTTCCAAAGATGTTCCAGCATAATCAAGCATATATATGTATATATGACCTCCTATTTTTTAGAAATTTGAATGCACCCCCTTCTAAAAACACTTCTTCTAAAACACCGCCTTCTGAAAGCCTTTCATGTCGGGTCGTGCCTGCATTCCTGACAGGGATTGTGAACTCCTTTGTCCTCTGGCTTCCACTCGTGTCTTTGGCTCACGCCACAGTCCCCCTTGCTCACTGTGTGCTGGGCACACCAGCCTTCCAGTTATTTGGACATTCTCTGCTGCCACGGAAACTTTGCACACATTCTTCCCTCTGTTTGGAATGTTCCTTGTCCTGCCCCGGCTTCACCTCATCCTAATTCAGACGTGAAGTCCTTGATGCATCCTTAATATGTACTTTCTTACTAAAAGCCTCAACTCCCCTCTCCTCTCCCGTCCACCCCAATCATGGTTAAATTGCCCTACTTCGGTCACTATCGCCTGATTTTGGTTCTTCAAATGCACCAACCACCTCATATTGGCTGTCTCCTCTGCTGGGGATGCTCCTCCTCGTGATCCTCTCATTGCTGTCATCACTTAGACCTCAGCTGATCTGTCTCAGAGAGCTTTCCTTGGCCACATAAACTGAAGTGGCTACCCATCTATCTTTCTCATATCACTCTATTTTAGTTCTCTGCTGATATCTCTCTGATAGACTTGATTGATGTCTCCTACTCTACCCCAAATATAGGCTCCAAGAGAGAAGAAAATGGTCTGTCCCTTTCATCCTGTATTCTTAGTGCCTGGAGCACAGGGTAGGTGCCTCAAGTCTGTTAAGTGAATAAAGGCGTTGTATATTGGCAAGCAGGGAAGTGCAGGATGAAAGTGGTGCTTAAGGAGGACTACAGATCAATAAAATCCAGGGGAATCAAGGACAGCTTAGATGTAGAAACGACAGAGAGAGAGGAAACCGAAGGAGAGCACATCCATGCTGTTTCGGCCCATTACCTCCCCTCTGCCGGTTGAATCAGAATCTGAGAAGGTGGGCCCCTGCATCAATGTTTTACAAGCTTCCGGGGGACTTTCTGATACGCAGCAGGGCTGAGAATGACTGGGTAGGCGACATATAACTGTGCTTCCCACTGAAATAGAATGCCACATATATAATTTAAAATTTTCTAGTAGTTACAATGAAAAAGTAAAAGAAACAGGTGAAATTAATTTTTCTATTTTATTGAACCCAATATATCAAAAATATGATTATCTCAATGTCATAAATATAAAAATTATCAACGAGGTATTTTACACTCTTCCTTTCATTAATAAATCTGCAAATCAGTGCAAAAACAGCGCATCGCAATTCAGACTAGCTGCATTTTAAGAGCTCAGTAGCCACAGAGGGCTGGGGATCCAGTCCTAGAGAGTCCAGAACCACAGCTCCCTTCTGGTGCTGGTGTCTAATGACTGTCTCTGAGCGCAACCAGGAAACCTCTGTAATTCTGAAACACAAAGCAGCCCAGCACGTACTGGGAATCGCATCTCTTTCTTGTTCTTATTAACATCCGCATTCTCCCCAAATCTGCTTTCTCTTGGCTCTGGATTCGTCCTATTAGCTGTCTGCTGGTAGCTGAGGATCCCCAGCCTGGGTCAAAGCTATCTTGCTAAGCTGTGGGGAGGTTTCTTTTCTTCAGTGGATATGACACGGGATCCAATTTTTAGCCAGTGGATGTCACTGTTTACTAAAGGAGAGTTCTTGGAGGAGACAGTCGAATCTGGGGACAAATGTG
This sequence comes from Tapirus indicus, assembly GCA_031878705.1. Taxonomy (NCBI): domain Eukaryota; kingdom Metazoa; phylum Chordata; class Mammalia; order Perissodactyla; family Tapiridae; genus Tapirus; species Tapirus indicus. Next base: position 84,539,531 of record CM062921.1, read on the forward strand.
AAAACTGCAGTGTCCCCTCTTCCCCTGTATTAGTGTTTCCCTTCTAATTTGGAGGAGTGACAGATTGTTAGGAAGGGAACTGCAGGTGGTCAGTGCTGGTTCACCAATGTCGACAGAGGTGTTCACTGGTCTTGGAGATTTGCAGTCCCATTTAATAAAAGGCATCATCCAAAAAGACAATGCAATCAGCAACCAAGTTAATTGCAGTCCCTGAATTGCCCTTTAAAAAAAGGGGATCTGGATTTCCATGAAGTAGAGGTCACAAACTGTCAGCCTGTAGCCACGTCTGGCCCACAGCTGTGTGACCCCCACAGTGTTTGGAAAACAGTTGGGCTAACATTTACACTGGAGCTGATTCACACAGACATTTGGATTTCTGGCTTTGTCCGATGCATTAGAAGATCTAGCCACATTAGACTCACACCCTGCAAAGGCCACAGCTGGGATGAAAATCAGTTGCTTTTTTAAATTGTCATGTCCTCTTCATTTTCCACAGGTCTCACCATTCCTGACTGCTCCCCAAACCAGGTCAATTCACTGATTCAAGTTGACAGCCTAACCCCTCTTGGCATTTGTGTTTCTTGGAGTAAAACCACATACATAAGTACTAACCACTTTTGCAGGCATCTGAAGGATGAGATGGTGGGAAACAAAGGTGATATGAGATTTGTTTTGTAAGATCTTTTTCCAGCTTTAGGTTTAAGGCTGGAGAATTCTTGGGTCAGGGTAGGACTCGGTGGCCTGTGGCTTGGACCTGCCTCTTCAAGATTACATAGGTCCTACGTGGTCAGCTCCCTCCACTGGAGCCCAGGGCATGGGAGACGGAAGGAAACAGGTTAGGGAAGGTAGGAGCTTGGATGCTGCTGTTGTGCGGTGAGGATTGACCTCACTGGCCTTTCCAGACCTTTACTCTGGTGAGTGGCGAGCTGGGGCTCCTCTTTCAACTTTATCTAAGGCGATGGGTCTCAAACTTGAGTGAGTATCAGAATCACCTGGAGGACTTGTTAATCAGAAGCTGGGCCCAACTCCCAGAACTTCTGACTCAATAGGTTTGGGGAAGGGTTGAGAATTCACAATCCGAACGAATTCTCAGATGATGCTGATGCTGCTGAACCTGCGACCACACTTGGAGAACACAGGTGTAAGTTTTCAAGGCCAAAGTGAGATTGTTTCAAAGGCAAATGAGTGTGTGTGTGAAATGATATATTGAAAACAGGCTGTCGATTTCCTTCCCAGAATATGCGGTGATCCAAGAGCCAGGACATTACCAAAGGCAGAGAAGAATGAACTCACACCCAAGCAACACTGCAGAGAAGGTTCTGGCTTTTTTCTTATCAGTGTGTTAGATACACTTCTCAAGAAGAAAGACAAAATACCATTGGGTGGCCTCTAACTCTGGGGCTGATTACCTGACAGAGGATGAAATGGCCTTTTTCTTAAAAGAAAAACAAGCGAGCAACTGCAGGCCCGCCTTCTGCTGGCTCTGACAGCCCTGTGCAGAGGCCGGAGGGGGCTTCGGAGCAACGCGAGTTGACATTGACTGAGTGCTCACTGTGCACTAGGTGCCATGTGATAGGCTTACCTGCAATATGTCATTTCATTCTCAAACCCTTGCAGGAGATATGTATTATGCATATTTGCATTTTGTAGTTGAGGGAACTGCCTCAGGATTGTTAAGTAACTTCCCTAAAGCCACACAGCCAGTGGGTGATGGTCAAGATCTGAGTCAGGCTCATCCAGCTCCACACCTGGGGCTCTGAACCACTGTGACATAAGCCAGAACAGGGTTTGAAGTGTAGGAACACCACTTAGAAGCTGTGGGAAAGGATAACTCATTTTGTTTCTTTGTGTCTAGCTTTTTCTGCTGCAAAATGGAAATCATAATACCACTTCCTAGACTGTTGTAAGAATCAAATTAGGTAAAGTCTGTAGATCATCTGCTATATCCTCGTCTCAGTAAGTGTTAATATGCTCCCCCTTCCAGCCCTGTATCTCGTGGGCTCCCCGGCTATTTGCCCTATACCTCAAAGCATTCATTCATTCGGCAGCTATTGTACACCTATGTACACAATGTGGACAATCAGACATGGTCCCATGCAGTGTGCTGGCAGGAAGGAGCTGCAGATGGATAGTCTAGCTGCCACCTCCACATCTCCAAATGCAAGTCTCCCAGGCCCCTCAGATTCAACATACCCCCAACCTTGGCTCTCCTCAGAGAGAAGAGCCCTGTTTTGGTTGACAGTGCCATTTAGCATCCTCATGTTCTGTTGAGCCAATAGCCTGCTTGTCCCGCTACATCCGTCTCTTTCAGATATCCAACTCCCTGTTTCAGCAGCCTCCAGGTCCTGTGGCTTCTACCTGGGGAATCACTTGAATCCCATGACTCTTGTCTAATTCATTCACTCCTCTTCTGGACCCTCGCTGTCCCCCAAGGGGAATCTCCTTTTCTTCCTGTCTTGATCCTTCCAATAGTTTCCACGTGGCTGTTGGAATGAGCGTTCTCAATGCACCTCTGAGCCTGTTGCTGCCTGCTCTGGGTTCTGCAGCCTCTCCTCCCTGCCTGTAGGCCCATGCCCAGCCTTTGGGACATCCAGCCTCTGGGATGCCCAGCCTGCCACCTGCTCTGGCCTTTTAGCGTCATCCTCTCCTCATTCTCCAGCAACCTCAACCCCTTGGAACCTGTTTTCTCACTCTACTGGCTTCTTCCTCCATGGATTTGCTCAGGACAGTCTCTTTGTTGGGAATACCCCACCAACCTCTTCACTTGGCTCATTCTTACTTATCCTTTCTGATCCAGCTCAGGAAACTTCTTTCTCAGAAAGCCTTTCCTGCTGCCCAGTTTGGGGCAAGTTCCTTTTCTATGCTCCCATAGTCCTTGCTTAGCATCCTTTGCATACTGAAAGGCACTCATCTGCAGCAGTCTCTTCCACTGGATTGGAAGCTCCAGACATGTCTATTTCTCCATCAAGTTGACAGCAACCAGCCATGGCCTGGGTCCCTAAGAGCTGGGAGCACGGAAGTGGGCCAGGGAGCTGGGTGGAGTCCTCCTGGAGTGTGGGGAGGACAACATCCAGAACTCACACTCGCAGCCTTGTGCACCTGTGAGCACAATGGCTCTGCGTGAAGGGCCCCTAGGGTGACCTTGGAGCCGCAGGGCTTGGAGGCTAAATAGCTACAGAAGAAGTCAGCTTCTTTATTTCAAGACCGTTCTCTCTGACACTTCTCCCCTCAAATGCCACTACTACCGAGCCACATGGAGACACATGTTTGGGGTCTTGACCTACTCAGAGGCCTGGTTATCAATCAGAGGGAGGCTAAGCTGATTCTGATTCCCAGCTGGGGGCCTTTGGACAGCAGTAAACATCCCTGCCTCGCCATGCCTGCTTGTTGGTTTCCCTTCTCCCGGCTCTCTCTGTGCACAGAGACAAGCCATTAATTAAGTCAGGAGCTTTGTTTCCTAAGCTCCTCCCTCCAGCTCCTTCTCCGCACCAGGCATCTGAACTGTCCCTTTGTGGCTCAGTGAGGACACTTGTGATAGCACCATGAAGGGTCATGGTCTGAGGCAGCCTGGGATGGGGTATGATGTGGTCCCAAGCAGGGGGTCCTAATTGTTCTAATTCCTTGTCTCTGTCGTGGGCCCCAGAGGCTCTGAGAAACAGCCTCATTTTCAGAGACCTGGGAAATGTTGGTGTGGTTGTCTGACAGGGGTTTCAGTCTCCGCGATCTGGTAAAAATGGCCCCGGGACTCCTCGTAGGGAGCCAGGGAGGCGCATGGAAATGAACTCTCTATTTCTTGAAAGGGTAATTTCTTTTTCCCTGAAAGCAGCTCCCTGCTGGTCTGTATCCTGTTAATAGGACCCAAGATGACACCTATTGTACAGTGAATCAGCTTCCAACCACAATTTCCCATCTCTCTCTTAATCTGATTCTTTATCAACCTGTGAGATTGGGGGTGTGGGTAGAGGACAGACAATATACTCTGTTCCTTACAGATGAGGAAACTGAGGCACAGAGTGGTCAAGTGTCACTAACGAGGTCATCATCTTTTATATTTGCCAAGTGCTCTGCAGCTTGCAGAGCATTTGCACGTAAATGCATTTGATTCTTATAACAAGAGTGCAAGGTAAATAAGGGAAGTGTGAATAACGACACTGACAGCAGCTATTATTACCTGCTTGTATATCCTGGGCACTTCTCTATGTGATAATCAGATACTGTCTCCTTAGACAATAACCCTGTGGTAGGTGGTATTATCCCCCACTTGTCCAGGGCTTAACTGAGTCTCAGATAAATGAAACAAACTGTGTGACACACGGGGTCAATGTCAGACCAGGACGAGAATGCAGGGTACCAGGTCTTCAGTGTGAAACTCTACTACTCATCCAAGGCTGTGTGCTCGAGCCTCCTTCTAGAATCCCCTCTGGTACTTCCTTAGTCTTTGAACATGAGCAGGGCCTTCAGTTATTTCAGAAGGAGGACCCCTTACCCCCACTGTCAGCAGGCTGAGGAGGCAGGTGGATGGTGCCTGAGGCAGCAAGGCTCAGTGTCCACTCCTGCGCTAGAAAGATGTAAAACCTGGACAAAACTTCCAAACGTAGTATGAAATGTCCCCACTGAGCAAATCATTCAGCTCTGGGAAATACTTTAGTTTTCCCCTAGACTGTTTCTGGTTCCCAGATTTGTTTCCTAGCAATTAACAATTTATTAAGCATCTAAGCCAATTGCATTATACTCATAACTTCATTTTTAACTCAAGTTTGAGAATTTCGTGATGAGACATGTAATATTATCCTAAACTTATAAATGAGAACTTTTGAGATGCAGAGAAGTAAAATGATTTGCTCCAGGTCACACAGCATGTTAAGTCTGTAAGTTACATAGAAGGGATTTGAATCTTGGCCTAGTTGACCCCAAAGGTCCCCAAGTTATCTACCTTAGCGTACCATGGAGGAGCTGAAAAGTCTGAAGGCAGATTATGGCTCCACTGTATAGCACCTTTGAGCAAATTAGGGAAAAATGCCTCCACTGGGCACAAAAAATTAGAAAAAGGAACCAATTCCAGGCACAGCCCTGGGACACGCTGCTCAGGGAGCCAGCCTGGTGGGAGGGCAAGGGCATCCTTCCCCCAGCATCAGGGTACGTGCCACCCTGAGGAGCGGGCTGGACGGCAGCCCCACTGAGCACCCTGGCAGGTGCATTGTGCCCTGCACAACCTGTAAATTGGAGAATATGGTTCCTTCTGGAGCCTCATCCTGTGGTGGTCAGAGATGAAAAGGTCTTGCTTGTCCTCACTAACAGGTGTCCAGGCGTCCTGGTACTGCAGTGGCAAGCTTGTGTTCTGCGTCACATGGCCTGGGTTTGAATTCTGCCGCTGCTCCTTCCATTCCCCCAACCAGGAATAAGCCACACAACCCTCCATGCCTCAGTTTCCCTCCAAGGTTTGTTGTAAGGATGAAGTAAGTTCCCGCTTGTAATGTGCATGCACAGTGCAGGCCTTACCAGCCCTCAGTGTTTGCTGGGAATACTGGGAGAGTTGCCTGGAGACTTCTCTCAAATCAGCCACTGATGCTCTGTCTCTCCCAGGCTCTCTGCTCACCAGCTGCTTTGGCATGATAATCAGAGGCCCGCAAGGATCCAATTAGAGACAGAAACATACATCAGGAAAAGAACAAGATTCTCATTACTGGCAAGCACATCCAAGGTAAAGTTATTGGGAGTCTCAGTTCCCCTCTATAGGCACAAAGCACAGATGGAAGTATCCCAGAAATGAGAGTTCTTCTGCCCCTTCCCCACAGAAAGCTTCTATTCATCCTTCCAAACCCCAGCTTAGAGCTTTCATCTACCGGGCCTTCCCCGATCTCTTAGCTATATCAATTCCCTACTTTTGTCACCCAGAGAAGTCCCTAAAAACATTGTCCATGTCTAACGCTTTGTTTTTAAGTCGTGCTTTCTTACAGGAACCAAGGCAGAACATTACCAAATGGCCAAATCACAGAACCCAGCCACCCCATGGCGATGGGGTGCCGTGCGCAAAAGGAAATGTGCAAAAGGTAGCGTGTGCAAGAAGGGGAGATCCACGCATGCCCCAAATGCACCTGCCGTGAGTGATGATTGATGATGTGGAGACCCCTCCCCCTTCAGACCCCATAAGAATCCTGCTCACCTCCCCTTTGTGGAGAAGGTGTTTTAGAGCAGGAACTCTGCCTCCTCCATTCATTGATCAATGAGATTTCTGCTCTGCTGTTCCGAACCTGGTCTCGTTCTATCAGTGCCAGTGGCTCTGGGCAAAAGGACCCACTTGTGGGTCACCGGTCCCTTAAGGCTCAGTAACACTTCCATTTTAGGAGATTTTTCACATGCATCTAACAAACACCTACTTACTCGTTCATTTGCTAATTAATTCATTCAATTGTTTATGCGAGTGGTCCATGAGCACCTACTATGCACAAGCTATGGCACCAGGTGTAAGGGCGGTTCACGAGTGCGGACTTGGGCTTCTCGTTTTCCTTCTCATTTTTGGTTCCTAGTCATCTTGGGCAGAACACCTCATTCCGTTTCTGCACCCAGTTCAAACACTGGCTCGGCCTCCCCACTACCCCTCGACCCTTCCCCTCCCTTCTGGAGTAACTTCTACACACAGGCTGAAGATGAGCAGAGGAGCTGTGCACGGAGAGTGACAACCCGACCGGCTAAGTTCACGTGCAGGAAGCGCAGCAGAGGCCAAGAGGAGGAGATAGAAGGCAGCTTGGGAGCCAGCAAGGCAAAGGCAGGGCTTCAGACCTGAGCTCCCTGGGCTGGGGGGTGAGTGGGGAGTGTGGCGGCTTTCAGGGCTCATTTTGCCGTCCCCCTCCCCATATGGTACTGCTTCCCCTGGCTGGGGAGGCTTTAGTGCAGCTGCTCTTACCGCTCTGCATATCTGTGTGGTGCCAGGAGGAAGAAGGGGGAAAAAAAACCCTCACAAAAACAGAAACAGCTGGTGAAGGAGGCCAGCTCAGCAATAGGGGCATTGCTGAAGCAACCAACAGCCTTGACCTACAAGGAACATTAAACCATCTTGACAGCAACCATTTTGTGCTGCAAACTACAGAGAGAAACTGGAGAGAAGGCAGCTCCAGGAGAGGCCTAGGGCTAGATGGGTGGAGAATTCCTGCATACCGTGGGGATTTTTATTAGTAATTACCTTGTGAGGGAAAATACCAAGGAGAGAGGCAGGAGGAGAAAGGCCATTTGGGAAGGTCCATGAAAGCAGCAGTGTGATGTGGTAATAAGTAGCTCAGGATGCAATCCCATTTCGTTATGCAGACAAATCTCCATGGAACTGAGCCCTGGTGGTCCCAGCTTCACTCTTGTTCACGGTAGAACACTCCTGGTTTGAATTCCAGCTCTGCAATTACTAGAGGTGGGATCTTGAGCAAGTTGTTTAATATCTTTGGAGCTGCAGTTTCTACATCTGCAAAATGGAGGTCGTTTTAGCCGTGGGGATTATACATAGACAATATGTATAAGATGTCTTGCATGATGCCTGGCAGGGTATAGCCATGACTAAGGAAAACGTAGCTACTATAATTTTGGGGAGACTCTAATGTTGGTGGTGGTATTAGTCAATGTAACATTAGCTGCTGGAAAAAAGAAATACCATAGTTTCAGTTGCATAAAACAATAGAAATCCATTTCTTGCACATAGAACAGTCCAATTCAGGGTTGGAGGCCAGAGGGTGATTTTCTTCCTCATATTTATTCAGGGACCCATGTTCCTTCCATCTTGTTGCTCTGCTGTCCACCAAGACTTCAGAGTCCTCAGCCAGTAGAGGAAAAGACAGTGGAGAAAGTGCCCCCCCTTTCAGAACGCCCTGGCTTGGATTTAATCCATGGCATTCCTGCTCACACCACATTGATGAAAACCAGTCACGCAGCCACCCCTGGTGACAAGGGGGGAGCCTTCATCAACAACCAACTGGGAGCTCCCTTCCGGGGGTAACTGCACACTGTTGAAGGAGGCACACCCATTTGCGGTGGGCAGTTAGCTTTCTCTCTTCCAGTGGTATCAGATGAGGGACAGTTTAGGATGACACAGATGCCTTAGGACAGAGCTAATCCTAGCCAGGTCAGTCACTCAGAGTGGGCGGGGGCTTGCTGATCAGTTACGTAGGGCCTCACTGCCCAAGTGTGCTCTGGGGCCCGACAGCATTAGTGTCACTCAGGAGCTTGCTTGACAGGCAGAATCTCAGGCTCCACCCCAGACTTCCGGAGTCAGAATCCGCATTTACGGTGACTGGACCTGGGCTTCTGTAGTGTTTCTAACAACCTCTCAGGTGATGCAGATGGTGCTGGTCCACGGACTCCACCCTGAGGAGCAAGCACGCAGAGGACACCAGCTTCAGAAGCTCAAGTTCTCCTTGAATGAAATGAGAATTTTCAGTGGCTGTGTGGAAATGAGGGCCTTTCCCTTTCCCTCCCTCATGCTAGCGGTCATCTAATCTGCATGGGGAGCGTTTCTGCAAGAAGAGGGTTGAGTAGGGTCCCAAGCTCCTGTTTTGTCTGAGAAAGGAAGAAATCCAGAGAGCACCCACAGAAGCCCTGCGGCCATGTGTTTACTGGTATCTGGCGGCTGAGCAGAAAGATGTTCCTTTCGGGTGTGTAGTTAGAATCCATCTCTGGTGGACGTGAATCTCTGACCAGCTGGGATTTACTTGGAATTGGCTGCAGTGAGCAGTGTTAGTTAATGAGGCCTGTGCTAGTGTCACTCAGGTAATTGCCCTCTTCCCTGCTCTCGCCCTCCTTTCCCCCATGACAGTTCATTCTTTTGGAAAAATTCATCAACCTACAGTAACGCATTTCACCGGTGACAACTCTCAGTAAAAGCAGACTGACGTGTCTTACTTTTCACAGACTATTCTCTCAGCTTCCTGAGAATCGCACACCTTTTAGATGAATGAAAAATAGCCTTGACCCTGGACCAGTGCTGCTTGTGTAAAGGACTGACCTGAGGCTCCTGGGTGCCTTGAAATGATTCCGGCCTGGATTTCAAGCTGATGGCCAAAGCATCTCAGAGATTATCCAGTGGGCGTGGGAAGGGATGTAATGTACGCTTATCACCCACTATGGGCCATTGCAATGTAGCTCCTTACTCTTGTAAACCACCCACAGTTTGGGGAAGGGGACTGAACTGACATTTATTAAAATCTACAAGGTGTTCTGCTTTGTGCTAGGCACAGTTTCTCACATTTGCCATCTAATTTAATGTTTGCAACCCTGATGATTGGATATTATTGTTATCATTTTATAGATGAAGAAGGTGAGGGGTTGGCAGGAGATTAAACTGCAGAGCCAGGATTTAAATCCAGCTCCTCCTCTGCTGAAGCCCACACACTTCCAGCTTCATTACAAGGTCACCGCCAACGAGAGCCAAGTGGTGGAGGCGGGTTGCTCTTTAGTAGTTCCCAGATCCATGAGATTGCTCAGCTTGGGGGTCAAGGAGCAATCGACTAAGCAGCTAAGACTGTGAACTTTGAGTCAAAACCATGTGTTTAATTCCTGCCTCAACTGAGAGTTACAGTCAAATTACTTGACCCCTCAAAGCCTTAGTTTTCTCCACCGTAAAATGGGGATAAAAATAGTACTGCCCTCATAGGAATAATGTGAGGAATAAAGAGACAACAACATAAAAGTTTGATGCCAGGCACAAAATAAATGTTTAGTAAATGCTAATTATCATTAATAATATTAATGTGTAGAATCAAGGCCCTTTTGGCTGAAAGGGTCATCACTTTGAGTTCAGTCATCACGACTCAGGTCATGTGAATAGGGCAGGATTCCTTGCAAAACTGTGCAGAGCAGCCTGACTGTGAAGGTCAGAGATAGAGGCTCCTTTCTCCATCTCCCCAGGGGCCACATTTCATCCTCACATCTGCTTCTCTTGTTGGATCTTGGTCATCTTTCTCTTGACTGGAGTCTTCTGTTTACTTCTTTTGCTCAACTCCCAATAAGGCTGCTGAAGCCCTGAGTCTGCGTACCATGTTATCCTAAGCACCTGCCATCGATTATTTAGATTCCCAGCATTTAATTTAAAAGTATGACAGAACATCTTGTTAGTTTCAGGCCAGCAAATGGATGGACCTCTTCTGTCCGGGGTCTGTGGTTTGTTGGATGGGATTTACTCTCTACCCTAGGGGCCAGCCCTCTATGAAGCACTAAGGGTGAGGCAAGCAATCAGGTACTTCTAGAACAGGGATTTGGATTCGTTCAATGTTTTGGAATTTCCCATTTTCTCTCTCCCTGTCCTTTATTTTTCAGTTGGTCACAGGTAATTAATTGGTTTATTGAGGGATAAGAATTTGAAAATTAAGAATCTGAGGTGATGAAAGCCATTTCCTCAGAAATGGCTAATCAGTAAAAACGGACAGAGAAGGGTAGTACCTCATGTCTGGGCCTGTTCCTGGAGCATCTGTCCTGTGCTTCAAGCCTGAAGTAACCTCTCTGGGACCTTAGACTGTGCATTATCTGCACAGACCTTGATAGGTGTGTCTGTTTCTGTCTGTCTCTTATGCTTTTAGAATAATTGCTGCTATTTTTCATTAAAGAAGAATTTTCTTAGAGAAAATTCTTTTCTCAACTCTTTGCCTTTTTTGGGACCTGAAAGTCATTGGCAAGTTCTGGAGTCGGGATTTTGTCTTTTTGAGTCAGGACCTAACTCACTGGAAATTATGAGCAAACCAGCCCAGTCCCCAAATAAATACCAAAAACTCTGGTAGGGTCAGTTCTTCATCTGTGACACGGGTATTGTGAACATTGAATGGAAGCTTAAGCAAATGGCTTGGGGCTTAGAGGAAGAATCCAGATGAACCCAGAATCTTTCCTTCCACTTAGGGTGAGGTGGGCTAGAAACAGATGAGGACTCATTGTAGAGTTTGTTGTAAACAATCATTTATTTATTCATTCATACATTCAATCAAAAATATTTACTGAACACCTGTGGTGTGCCAGTGTACCAGAGAGAGTAATGCTCATGAAATATTATCTGCAGTATCCTATGTTTCCAGACCCTTTGAAGTTAGTTGGGGCTGGAGACTCTTGGCCAAGGATCTGTGAGTGGACATGTCACTCTGAGGCCAAAATATTCAATTGCTGGCACAAGACCCTCCTGCACATGAGCAGCCTCAGAGACTGAGGAAGATACATGTTCCAAATTGTGTAGCTACAACAGAATGATGGAGTCTCTGTCTCCCTGGATCTCTGAGTGACTACATGGAGCAGAGCCCCCTACCAACCCATGATGGGCATGTAGCATGAGTAATAAAGAAATAGACCTTTCTTGTGTTACACCACTGAGATTTGAAGTTTGGGGATTTGGTTCTGTGGCCTCACCTAGTCTATCTGCTTGATTCAGCTAGGAACGGTGTTATATGATGGGGTTCAACTAGAAATAAAACTATTCATAGTTCTTGTGGAGTTGTAGTCTAGTCAAGGAGATAATTATTCAAATCATCATGCAAATAAACAAATAATTAAAACTTTGAAAGTGCTACAGAGAGTGTCTGGTGTGTATAGAGAAATATTCATAGCTTTTTTTACTGAGCACAGGCCCAGTCAACCTTGGCATGACCTTGTGTCATAGAGTCTGGAGTGAAGAAGTTCTCCTTGCATTGCTATAAAGAGGTACCTGCATAAAGTGAGCTCAGTGCTGGTGCTCAGAGGGGGCAGACTCATGAAAGGGTTTCCCTTTTCTGAATTAATAATTATAGTAATGAGCATGATAATCAATGATAACTAATATGTCAGGCCAGGTGAACAATCCAGACAAATCTCTGTTCTCATTGAGCTTACTGACTAGTAGGGGGTTTTACTCCTGAGGAAACCATGGCTTGGAGAATTCAACGGACTTGCAATCAGAAGGGTGAAGAAGGAGGCCAAGTGCCAGAAGTACAGTCATGGCTGCTGGGGCCTGCCCCTGCATCCAGGGACAATCTCCAAGAGGGGGACATTTTTAGGCACACACCCCAGGAGGGCCTGACTGTTTATTACTCTTTTGTAGAGTATGGCTGTTTCCATTTGCTCAGTTATTCTGTATAGCTACCAAACCCATTACTGATCTGTATATACTTAGTTTATGGAGAAAGGGCCTGGCTGACGAGGTGTACAATTCCCCTTGAGACTAGCAGTGATGACACAAGTAGGATGATAGACATGTAAGCAGCTCCTATGAGCTCCTTGAAGAGGGTAACTCTGACTTGTCCTCTGCAAAGCTTAGCACAGTGCCCAGCACTGTCCAGTAAATGCTTACTGACACAATGCAGGACAATTTGCTTATAAAACATTTATAGGAAAGAGGCAGGTATTGGATTCCTGTTACAATATGCTTCTTTCACTAATCTGATGCATCCTGTTGATTCACCTTAATAGGATACTATGATGGTTAATCTCATGTGTCAACATGCCTGGGCCACGGTGCCCAGATATGTGGTCAAACATCATTTTGAGTGTTTTTTTGAGGGTGTTTTTTGATGAGACTAATATTTAAATTGGTGGATTTTTGACTGAAGCAGATTGCCCTCCATAATGTGGGTGGGCTTCATCCAATCAGTTGAAGGCCTGAACAGAACAAAAGACGGACCTCCTCTGAGCAAAAGGAAGGGAATTCTGCAGCAGACAGCTTTCACACTTTGATTGCAACACTGACTCTTCCCTGGGTCTCTAGCCTGATGGCCTACCCTGCAGATTTTGAACTTGCCAGCCTCCGTAATTGTGTGAGCCAATTCTTTAAAATAAATCTCTTTCTATATATGTACACATCCATTGGTTCTATTTCTCTGGAGAACCCTGCCTAATACAGATACTCATTTAACCTCCAAAATCCCCATATTTATTTAATATCTGCTGTGTGCCAGTTATTGTTGGGGAAACAAAGAAGAATAAGCCATATTATCTGCCTTCAAATTCTTTATTCATTCATCATTTATTTTGAAAATATTTATTGAGTATCTCCTATGTTGCAGGCACAGTTGTAGGCACTTGAGATACAGCAGTAACAAAACAGACCTAAATTCTTGCCGTCATTTGAGCTGATAGTCTAGTGGGGGAATGTAGGCAGGAAATAGACAAAGTATACGAGTAAAATAAAAGAGTAAAGTATATATGGTATGTTGGATGGTAATAGGTAGTGAGGGTATATCTGAGGTGGGCAGGGTGCTAATTTAAACAGGGTCATCTGGGGAGGCCTTTCTGATGAGATGATATTTGAGCAGAGACCCAAAGGATGCATAGAAGTGGACCATGGGCTGTCTGGGAGAAGAGGGAGTGGCGCTGTAGGAGAAGTGTAAATGTCCTCACTAGGACTCTGCTTGACCTATTCCAGCAAGAGCAGGAAGGCTGGTGTGGCTAAAGTTGAGTGAATCTAGCATGAGTGGAGTTCAGAGAGATTATGGGTCATGTCATATAAAGTCTTATAGGCCATGGTAAGAATTTTGCCTTTTCTTCTGATGGAGATGGGAAGCCATTTGGGGACTTTAAGCAGAGACATGTTTTAAAGGCTCATTTCAGCTGATGTGGGGAGAATAGAATACTGGGGGCACAGGCAGAAGTGGAATTCCCCTTAGGAGGCTAATGTGATAACTCCAGGGTGAGCTGATGTTGGCTGAGAAAAACAACATCAACTCAGCCCCTTCTCACCACCACCATTATTATTACCTTGGTCCAAGCCAACATCAAACAACTCTATGAGGTAGATGGATGGAAATAAAACATTTTATTATTTATTTATTATTATTTATTTATTATTTATTATTTATTATTATTATTATTTATTATTTTATTGCAACGTCTTTGACGCTACTATTTTGATGAAAAAACATTTTTAATTTGTTTTACCAAATTGTGCCTGTTGTTTCTTCATCTATTCTATGTCTGGAATAAAATATTGCACATCTTACATGGATGAAGCATTCTTTTTTTTTGAGGAAGATTGCCCCCGAGCTAACATCTGTTGCCAATCTTCCTCCTTATTTCCTTTTTTCTCCCCAAAGCCCCAGCAGATAGTTGTATGTCATAGTTGTAGGTCCTTCTAGTTCTTCTATGTGGGATGCCGCCTCAGCATGTCTTGATGAGCAGTGAGTAGACCTATGCCCAGGGTCCGAACTGGCGAACCCCGGGCTGCCGCAGCGGAATGCGTGAACTTAACTGTTACACCGCCGGGCCGGCCCTGGATGAGGCATTTTGAGAAAGCTCTTTGACATGCTCAAAATGTAATATTTCTTTTTGGCTTTACCGGGAAATGTACACAAAATATTTTCCCCACCCTCCTTTTTCCATCCCTCACCTTGTCTCAGATTCCCATTGTGTGTTGGAGGTGTCGGTCATTGCCTACGTGGTAAGGCTCAGGAACACGGGAAAAATCTCTGTTTTTCACGTAATTTGGTAATTTAATTTGGTAAAACAAATTAAAAATGTTTTTTCATCAAAATAGTAGCGTCAAAGACGTTGCAATAAAGTCAGCATAATAAAATGTTTTATTTCCACCCATCTACCTCATAGAGTTGTTTGAGGGTTTGAGGATAAAACATAGACAATCTATGGGACAAAGCTTTGTGAACTAAGTTCCTGTATGAGTGCTGTGTTATTGTTGTAAACCAGTGTGCCTTTGCTTGAGCAATATTTCATTTGAGATCCACTACTATGCAATATCCTAACCTCTCTACGTTGGCCAGGAGATTGATTTCACACAAGGGTGGCAGGATATGGAGAAAATGAATAACCAGTGGAATGTGGGGTAAGTCAGGGACAGCTCCTGGGAGGCGAGCCCTCGGCCAGGTCTCCACGCAGACGTGCAGAGACAAGGTGTGAATGGCTCTCAGGGCTGCAGGTGAGACCTGGCATGTTGGGGGCAGGGCCCGGGATCCTTGCACTCTTCTGTTGCTGACAGGAGCACCTCTTGCTTTTTGTGAGAGAATGTGAATGAGTTCTATTAGTTCTGCTCCGTGGGAAGAGCTCTCACCCTGTGATCGATCCCCGTGTTGTCAGCGAGCAACTGAGATGTTTGAAGCAGATAGGCAGCCAGCCCCTCTTCCTCTACCCACCTCCACCCCCATAGTCAAGAGCCAACAGAGACACTGTCCCATAAATCATCAGCCTGGCCACACCCTGATGGGGAGAGGGGAGTGTTTTCTATTTTCATTATATTTTTTTAGCCACTCACTCTGTCATGCTTTGTAAGCACCCTTAGATTTGAGAGAGTAAATCATTAATATCCAATTTGGGAAAGTCAGTCGTATGTAACTGCAGTACTGGCAAAGTAAATGGAAAGTGGAAGGCTCTGAGCAGGGTATTAATTATCCCGGGCTGCAGACAGAGCGTGTGCAGGCGTTCACGGCTTCCATCTAGCCGGCTGCCATGGCTGTGTTGATTGTAATCAGGGAGATTCACATCCACAGGGGCACAGCTTCCCGTTCCCTGCTGAGCAGTTTTCTAGCCCCAGCAATATTACTGTGAATTCAGGAAAAAAAGAATCTCTATTAGTAATGTTGTATGAAGGGGATAGCATCTTAGAGAGCCACATCCCTTCCCTCAGGCATGTTTTCTTAGAATAATCATTCTAGACACTTCTCAAACATACACTTAAAAGAAAATGAGGCCAAACATCAACTGTGGAAATGATGGCAAATGGGTCTGGGGTGAGGGTCTCCTCAACTGACACGGGGATTGATAAATATCCCCTCGAAGTGAGCATTATAATATACATGAAATGAGTGCGAAATGATGGTGATTTTAAAC
Organism: Tapirus indicus; assembly: GCA_031878705.1. Classification (NCBI taxonomy): domain Eukaryota; kingdom Metazoa; phylum Chordata; class Mammalia; order Perissodactyla; family Tapiridae; genus Tapirus; species Tapirus indicus. The sequence continues at coordinate 84,555,293 of CM062921.1, forward strand.
GTCTGCCCTGAGATAATTGGTATTCTCTTGGTTCCAATTCCTTTTGGTTCTTTTGACGTCTTTTGTGCTCTGACCGGGACCTCATGATTCTCAATGTCTCTCATCTCCCATCTGGCTCTGGCAATTTCCACTTTCAATTCAAACAACTGCCATTGCTGTTAAAGATGCTTTGCATGTGGCATTATTTTGATGTTATTTTGCTGAAAGACCATTCAGTAAGGGCAGGGGTAGGCAGGATCACCAAGGGCAAAGAGTGCAGACACTGCCTTGCTGGCACGTGACGTCCTGGGCTGAGGAGGTGGGAATCTGGGAGACACTCTTAGGGCTGGTGCGGAGGCTGGGGTTCCATGCTGTCCCCTAGAAGTTCCGGTTGCCAGGCTGTATGGGTTGAGGCTGACCAGCTTCTGTGAGAGAGACAAGAGGGCCATTAGGGCCTAGAGCCTGGGTGGCCAGCTTCCATTTTTAAGGGGGTCTGCTCTCTTTTTGGCCGTTTCTTCTCTGGGACTGCAAAGGCAGACTTACAGTCAGTTAATAGTTGGGCTGCGACCTGGACGTGGGTGTGCAGAGGGCCATTGCATTGCATCACTCCGTAGTGGCCCTCTGTATTTAGAAAACAAAACAACACTTTGCTGGTAAATAGGATGGACGCTTCTAGAATGAGGACCATGGCCTTAAATGAAACACACATGCATGCACACATACACACACATCTTGCTTCTAATTTGCTTCAAGAATGAAATGGTATTTTCTCATTTGATCTGGCATAGGGCGTAAAATTTTATACGATTTTGTTTCCTTTCTCTCTACATTTTCTCCTCCACCCCTCCCTTCCCCATCACATTTCTTTGAATTTGTTCATAGAGTTTGGGACTTCAGATTGAGATTATTAACAACTTTATTTCTTTGTAATGATAATAGTCAACTATATGGCAGACACTGGTCTAAGTATTTTACATTTAATCTTCACAACAAGACTTATTTTTGACATTTATAGCAAGTTTTATAACCATATTAACAATAATTATTTGGACAACCTGTTTTGCTAATTTTATTTTTCTTTTATGCCATGACTTCCTGAGTTCTGATTTTCTGGTTTTAATTCCTCTTTTGGTGGTGTGGAGCATGCCTATTCTCAGAGAGTCCGATGCACGTAGCGAGCATCCTTGAAATAGCTGTTTCTGTCGTCCTTGTACATGAGTGAGAGCTGGTCAGAGTCCGAATTCTGAGGCCACCATCTTTACTTTCAAAAACCATGTAGAATTAATTCATTGACTTAGGATTTTAGGGAAAATGCCACCATCCAATCTGACTCTGGTTCCTTTGAAATAGTGTGCTTCATCTTGTAGAATATTTACAATTTTTTTGTTTTAGCTTTGACATTAAAAAACAAAAAGGCACCAGGATAGTCAGGGTGTGGCCATCACTTTATTGTTTTGGCCTTTTACTCAAGGACTTTTTTGATTTTCTGACTCAAGTTGGCACTGAGCAGGCAGATAGTTGGGTTTTTCCACGTGAATATAAAGGTGGGAGAGAAGTAAGGGAGATGAGGATGCTTCAAGGGAGCAGTTATAATGACGAACTGTGGAATCTAAATTGGACTAAGCAGAAAGTAAAGACAGTGGGGGAGTAATGGGTAATGCAGGAATAGAGAGTCAGTGCATCAGAGGTCTTGATGAGTATAAATAATTGTTTCCTTGGGCATGCTGAAGTAAACCAACTGGAAGAGAGGAAGGACTTGTGAGAGTGGAATACTGGAAATTGAGATTCTGTGGTGGTTCTATTTCATTTAGGGAATGCCTGTGGGATTGGTGAGGGGGCTGAGATGGAGTAGGGGACTGTGTGGAGGTCAAATAGCTGATCAGGTAGGCCAGGTTTGGGGGTTACCCACATAGATGTTGGATTTGCCAAGAGGATGCCAGAGGTGGAGAAATAGACTGTGATTCTAGAAGTCTAGAGTGAGTGCAGAGTATGACTTGGAGGCCAGTGGATTATAAACTTGAGAAGGGTGGATGGCTGCAGGGCATGGCCTCTAAGCGGGGGGTCAGCGAGGAACTATACGGAAACATAGTGGGGGTGGGGCAAGAAGGACTCCTACTCCCATCTCACTAGGAGAGGTGAACTGAAAAGGCAACAGCAACAGCTTGGTAAGGCTTCAGGGGAGGCAGTGGCCTCAGGGGATAGCCAGGTTAAAGGAGAAGGGGAAGGAATCCAGGGAGGAATGAGGGAGTTTTCTGGCCACAGGCCATATATTCCGGATAGTACAGTTCAAAGATAGGGTGGGTCAGATTGGCAGATATGCAGATTAATGTGAGGGTGATGAACTGGTTGGTGCTAGATGACCAAGAAGGTGAGATTTTGAGTAGTCACTCAGGTAAACAGGTGTAAAGAGGTTTCATGGGCATGTCACACAGGGGCCTGTGCTTAGAAGGGCTCTCTGCTTGGTTTAATGCTCTGCTGTTGCTATTTTAAACTTTTAAATAATTTTTGAACAAGGAATCCTGCATTTTCATTTCACTCTGGGCCTCACAAATTGCGTAGTTGTTCTTGGCATAGGGTTTAGGTGTGACCATCTCTTGGAGGACAGTACAGTTTCCACATTGCATTTGGTACTGTGGGTGTGCTGGGCTGACTGCCCAGGCTTTACCAGATCTTTCTTTCCTTCCCAGTGGTGCTGGTATTTGTGTCAATCAACTTCCCAAAGCCCAGCCTCAATTCCTTCCCACACATCTCCCAGTTGGGATATTTGAGGGGTTCTGCTTGGGTATCTTATTCTAACTGTGGGTAGTTTGTGAGAAGGAATAGGCCACATCAACCTTTCTTCAAACCAGACCATTCTATAGGATGTCTTATAGAAGTTCCTAAAAGTTTCTGACATGAGAATGTTCCTATTTCTCTGTTTCCCCCACTGATAACAAGTTTGCTTCTAATTTTATGGACTTTGGTCATTTAATGAGAACTAGGGAGAAACTAGAAAGAAGAAATATAGTTACATGTGTTCAAATTGCCATTATAAGTGAAGATTTTACTTTCTCTTTCTTAATATGTTCTCCTCTAACTCTTTAAAGGATCAGGGCATGTATGCTTGTCTTCCAAATTCTCTTTGCTCTGAGAGGTACTTGTATCATTAGACATAGCTGATGGCTATATAATTCAATTTTGGTAAGTTGCCAGTACTTACTGTTACTCAACTCTTAATGCAAGAAAAGAGAACTATTGACTACATGAAAATCAATTCAGTGTTGAGCTAGCAGCAACTAATGTAATTTCAATAGGTTACTTCCTTTTGAAAACAAATTACTTTTTCTTTCTTTTTTTCTTTTTTTTTCTCTGTATAACCTGTTGCTTCTATTGACCAACACATACTCCCAAACACCAACATCATCACTTTCTGTTATATTTCATATTAAGTGTGAGAGAAAAAAAGAAAATCTCAACATAGCAGAGATTAGTTTCTGTGCATTCAAAATGAGATCTAAATAAACAAGACCTACAAGGGAAATGACCTTATTTATCTTGCTCATTCTTCACATTTTATCTCACTTAAGGAGGATGAAAATCAAATTCTTTTTGCCTTCTGACATGCAGTGTGGCCTGCACAGCCCGTGACAGTTATGCATGTATGGAGGAGAACGTGTGGGGGATTTTGAATGTCATCGGCTCAGCCAAATACCAGAGCTTTCTGTTCATTTCAGCAGAGAGTATAGATGCCTAATAAAGATGCTAACAAAACATTAACCAAATGAGCCTATCATTGGAAGAGAGTGGGGGGTCATTAGAATTTATTACACACCTATTGTGTTAGTTGATAGCTCCCTACTTTTATTTGTCATCTCAGAGATGCACATGACAACTCCATGTGGTTTATTTCCCACTTCTTATATAAGGAAACTGAGACACAGAGAGATTAAGGGTGTTGGTCCTGTGCTATAGTCACAGACAGAGCCAAGCGTGCCTAGAAATAAAGCGTGTGCTTTTTCCACTTCCCTTGTATTATGTTTTGGATTATGATATGTGAGGACGTAAAGATCTAGTTCCACAGTGAAAATGGATGTTGAAGCAAGGTTTAGCTCGAGGTTGCATGGTCATTCGGGGTGAGTAGCATGCTTAGACTGGTATCCATTTGGACACCAGTGGGGAGAAGACTTGGCATTTTGAATGATTCGTGTATGATACATCCTGCCTTGCTGGCCTCCCCCTCTCCCAACATTTCTCTCCAATCCGGTTCCTATGTGTGTTCTGATGCTTTTACTCTTAGCCTTCCCTTGTGGGACGTAATGTGTGTGTGTGAGTGTTGGGGCAGCATAAAAATGGGAGGTATCAAGATGTTACTATTTGGCGGATTAACTAACACTTCATCCACAGGCATTGCAATTGTCATTCTCCAGCAAGAGAATAATTCCTAACCTCTATCTTAACAACCTTTTAGTTTTTTCTTTGTGGATAAATGAGTTGGAATATTGAAGGAAATAACAATGTGTGTCTTGACTTCCTTAAGAGCTTGTTTCCTGTCCCCAGCAGATGATATTTACTACTTTACCCTCTTCCATCCAGATCTACCTGATCTGGAGTTTTGGAACCATATATATATATTTCTGTGATTATCTTCCAGGCAGCCTCTCTCTGACCCAGATGCACAACAAGAGCACGTCTTGGCAAGTTAAGGATGGTAGTGTCATGCCAGTGACCTTTTATCTCTGTTGGGTCTCAAGATGGGTGAAAGTCTTAGATTTTTGGGGCAAGTGTAATTTTCTAATAAAACACCTGCTTCAATACACACGGGCGGTTGCCCAATTTGTTGGAAGTTCTACTTGCTGTCCAAAGAGAGCTTTTGTCTCTACAACATCCACTTCACCCGAAAGCTTGGACTTTCATTCACCTTAGCAATATGGGCTATCTTCCCACATAAAGGATGTAGAAGTATAGCTTGTGCTTTCTGTATGGTCTATCTTTCTAAGTGACACACTAATGAACTCCTTTCCTAAATATCAGTGTGTAAAGAATATATGCTGGGAACTAGAAATCCAGAGACTATGAAGACCCAGTGTGACTTTAGAGAATAGGCATGTAAAATCTTGATTATATTTTGGATTATGTAAATACAGTAAATGCAGTAAAAAGCACTACAGATAAAGGGCGTCAGAGAAAGTCTTACAAAAAATGTTAGCTTTGAGCAAATCTGGAGGATGGGTATGAACTTTCCATGCTGAGAAGGCAGGAGAAAGGGCACTTCAGGCAGAAGAGGGGTATGAAAGTGTTGGGAAAGAGCACTAGGAGTGAAGATAGCACAAGGTTGTGGAGGATAACAGCAGGAAGTGAGGTGGAAAATAATGGGTGGGGTTATGGAAGGCCATGCAACTTAAACGCAATGGTAAGAAGTCTGAATTGTATCCTATAGGTGTTGGGAGCTTTTGAAATTTTTAAATAAGAGGAGTGCCGTGGGCAGATTTGTATTTTAGAATAAAAGCTAATGATGTATCGAGGGTGGATTGAGCTGAATGGGGATTAGGAGGGAATAGAGGTCAGAAGACCCCAGCTGAGGCTATTTTCCTAGCCAAGCTGAGACCTGAGTTAGGTAACTGGTGATGAGAATAAAGAGGAGTAATATATCCAGGTGACATTGTGGAGACTGAATGGACGGGACTTGGTTACTAAAAAGGGGCTGGGAATGTGGGAGAAAGAAAAGTGCTAGAAATGGCCCCTGGTTTCTAGTTTGGACAACTGAGAGGATGGTGGTGACCTTTATGAAGCTGAAGAGCACAAGAAGAGGAGTGGATGTGTCAAGGGGACGAGCGAGGAGAAGGGTGTGTTATGTTGGAGGCACTGTCTTCTCCAGCACTTGGGAACATTGGAGGAAGAACCAGTTTACCCCAGGGCAATGTCAGTGGAGTTCTTCCTCCTTTCACACTGACCTTCAAGGCTTACCAGGACACTGCCACATGGAGAGCTGTGTCATCCTGTGTTCTCATCTTAATAGATGCAAGTAAAGCTAATCAGCAGCGTCGGAGATCAGTGAGCTGCAGCAAGGGGGTGTTTGCGGCTCAGGCTGAATGACCAAGGCAAGCCAGAACCTTCTCTAATGCAATGTGACAGTGGTATCAGGCCAAATCTTACTGTTAATAAATTTATTCATTCTCCCCAAGTCATAATAACTCAGTATTCAAAAAAGCTACCTACAGCAGCTTATAAGTCCAAGCTGAATGCCCAGAGCCATTATGTGGACTCTCCCCTGATGACAATTTGCATTCCTTAGTGCCTGGCATTGCCACTGGTGATTAGAACATTGACCATGTACCAGCCAAAATGTCCTCTTGGGGAGTCAATCTGCACCTGTCTGGGTAAACAGAAGTGGTGAGCAAGGCAGACAGATACGGGCTGGCTGGCCAAACAGAGAACAGACAGAACAGAAACTCGAAAACTTTGTTGTACCAGAACATGGCATGAAGGAGAAACACATTGTCTGCTAAATACAAACTCCTGTTTTATGCAAGTCGTCTCAATGGAAAACACTACTACTGGCCACCTCTTCTAAGAATGCTTACTGTGCATGCAGAAAGCCAAGTCCCAGGGTTGATGAAAGGCCCTGATGGTGTCTTCAACCATTTGTGAGGATCAGGGAATGCAAAGGGAAAGTAATATAAAATAGTTATCTTGTGCCCCCTAACAGGACTCATTAAGTAAGCTTCTGGAAGGCCGTCCTTTGCTTGGTAGGTCCTGCTGTCTCCTATTGACAAAATTAGGGGAAGAAGCTGAAAGGAAGAGGCATAAATGATGAATCAGGCAAGACCAGTCACCACGCTCTGGAACTCAGAGCCCCACCAGCTCCCCATGATCTGTGCATCCCTTCCTCTTCTCCACACTCACTGTCATCAATGTGCAAGGAGGCCCAGGGCCAACACAGCCGATCAAATTTTATCTGTATTCTCTGTGTGAGGAGAAAATTACTAAGCACAAATTCAATTGAAGGCAGAAGCAATTAATGTGGAACATGCACATTAAGCTAATTTAAATAAGCTATTTAAATGTATGGCTACAAATTCCCAGGTCTGCCCTTTTGGAGGGGGGCCAGCAACAGAACCCCCATCAAACGTTCCAGAACTGGCTGCCAGGCAGATATCTAAGTGCAAAACCCCAGAGGGGCTATAGGAGATGTTTATGAAATACCTTTATGAAAAGTCTGTGAGGCTCCATGGTGGAGGTCTCCTTGGCTGATCTGGGCAGACAGGCAGAATGCTGAGACTTAGGGTGAAGCATTCATTTCTCTCCAATTCTCCAGATGGAGCTAAATTTGGCCAAAGAGGCACAGCACTCGATGAACTGAACATGAGCATTAGCTGAGCTTGGATTCTTGGCTTTTTGATTGTCTGAGGAATCTCTGAATGGGCCATTTGCCCCTCATCCTGAATTTCAGGGGAAAATAGAACAAAGCAGGCTCAGAAATGTAATATTCTTTTTTCCCAGAGACTTTTAAGGTAATGTTATAATATTGCATGACTCACATATTTGCAGGATATTCAAATTCAAATAAAAGTTGAAAGGAGACTAGGAAATTGGCTAGACTAACTGAGACCACGACCACAACTGCTGACTTGGAAATTTTCCTAGATACATGGTAATAAAGTAAATACATAATTTTATTTTATTTTGTTCAGGAAATTCCTTGGAGTCCATGAATTTTGCTTATTTTTTTCCAGACTAAAAATCTGTCATATTTTAAAAAGACACAATTCTTCAGATCATGACTTTTCAGATTATTTGAAGTCAAAAAAATTTTTGTCCTCAAAAATTATTCAAAATATATGAAATTTGATGATCCGTTGTGAAGTTGACCTCTTTGCTTCCTAGCACAGTCCGGATTCAACTGGGAAATAAATAAACTGTTATAGGATTACTATGAAATTGTCATTAATAAAAGGAAGGATCCTGATTTGGAAGTACCTCTTCATAATCTCCATATATGAAAAAGAAATCCTTCAAAAAAACTTAAAAAAAACAAAAAACAAAACAGCTACTGCTCATCTCTGGGAATCCTTAGTATAAATTTTATAGAGAGGTAAAATACATTGAAATGGGAGTCAAAGGCTTTATTAACATAATTTTGGGCAATCCACTTAACCTTGCTGGCTTCCATTTCCTCATCTGTGTAATGAGAAGGTTGGATGGAGAGATCTCTAAGGGCTGGTTTCTATCTCCTGTCCCTCCCTTTCCAACCATAATTACTGAGACTTACATCCTTGCTACTCAGACGTGCAGGGTGTGTCCTGACACCAGCAGCATCTGCATCATTCCCAAGTGCTTATGAGAAATGCAGTATCTTGGCCTCTACCCCAGAGCTACTGAGTCAGAATCTGCACATTCAGAAGGCCCCCAGGTGATTTATACACACATGACGGTTAGAGAAGCGCTGATCTACAACCTGCAGACTCCTTTCTTCTGTACCTAGTGTCCTTGTCTGGGCTCCATCAACCTCCCTATCCCTTGCTGTACCACTTTGCTGGCTGGGTTTATCTCTTTTATCTGTACTCCCTTTCCTCCTCCCTCCAATATATACCTCTTAGGGTCCTACTTCAAACAGACAGAGCTCCTGTAACAAGACACCATTGACTGGGTTTTGTATGCCATCTACTCAAGTCAACTCTATGTAGTCCACGTGTTGTGTAACTGATATTATTTGTTGTCTCTGCAAAGCCTTTCAGTATTGTCACAGATAACTAATTATCTGATTGGCTCCTACATACTTATGAGATTGGTTAATTTGGTGCCCAGAGTAGGCAAAGCAGATAGGACTTCTATCTAAATTCCAGCTTACCAGCTTTGCAGCTGTCAGGAAATCCTGCCCATTACAAATGCATCTAAAAGTACATATTTACTTTCCTTCACTGTAAACCTTCTGTGGCCTGAATACATCAGACACATGAAAAATGCACAATATCTTCATCCAGAGTTGACGAAGGAACATATATTTGCCATGTCTGAGTTGTTCCATGAGTTTAAGATGAATTACTGAGTGAATTCCAGCTCTGAGAACTGATTCCAATGTTCTAGTTTCAAGGACAGACATTACCAGACAATTATGCTGTGATTATATGGTAGTTGACTTTCAGTTTTCAAGGTCAGGATTAATAGAATAAATATAGTGCAAACACAACACTGGCATTTTTAAACTTTTTTTTCGTACTGAAAGAGAAAATCATTTTCTCCTGAGCTTGCTGAGCCAGCTCTCTGTGCAAACAAAGGCCCCCTCCTGTTATCAGTCATTGCTGGAAACTGGAGAGGTGGCTGCTGGACCAGAGCAGGCTTGGCTACCACTGTCAGAAGTGGGGAGACTATTAGCCTGGGGACAACACTCTTTTGCTTGATGGGTTCAGACTGATAGCGCGAAGAAGAATTTGATTGATAGCACGAAGAATTTGTATAGGATGGGAAAGAAAAGGAGGGGACTCTGGACAAAGTAGGGCAGGGTCCATAAGACAAGATATCTTTAGGGTAAGAGCCATTGTCACATTCACAATTAAGATTAGGATAGTCAGGCCCTCCAAGAGGGTGGTTCTGAGATTTGTGAGGCTTCTCACTTACCTTATATCAGAGGTCGGCACACTACGTCCCACGAGCCAGATACTGGCAGCTGCCTGTTTTTTAAAATAAAGTTTTGTTTTATTGGACCACAGCCATCCTAATTCATTTACATATTGTCTGTAGCTGCTTTCATGCTATAAGGACAGAATTGAGTAATTCCAACAGAGACCTTGTAGCCTGCAAAGCCTAAAATATTTACTATCTGGTCCTATACAGAAAAAGTTTGCTGACTCCTGCCTTATAGCATTTCATTCCTGAGTTTTAAATGTTGTGGGGGAGGGGAATGTTGATGGATTTCAGTTAGGATCAGCATTTATGATGAAACCTTGCCTACTATTATGTAAACTTTGTTTCTAAACAATAGTCAAAATTTAAGACCCCTTGAGCTTACGTCCTCAGTAAAATGGCCCAGCTATCTTGGGTGAAATACATAGGCATTCATCCTTCTAGCAAATTGAGCTTCTTTGTCACACACCATAGCCACTTTAGAACTGGATTCTTTGGTAATAATGCAGCATATAGCTACTATTTTCCCTCCCATCCCACTTGCACCCAATTTCTTCTTCCAGAAGTCCCAGTACCATTTGGCTATCTTGCTTCAATTTGGCACAAGTCTAACTCCTACCTTCTGGCTTCTGGGCACTGTATACACAAGGTGCAGGTGTGGTGTCGGGGATGGGGAGGGCAGGCAGCAGAGCATCCACCTTGGATCACCAGGGAATCCTGGGAGAGTGTGTTTTTCTGAAATGCTCTGTGGCCACTGGGATCTCAACCCAAGAGCTCAGACCTCCTGTGGATCATGCAGCTCTAATTGCAGACAGTTTGTATCAATAAGAACTCCCTGTTTTCCCACTAAGGCTGCAAGAAACATTTAATATTTTAGGCAGAGAAAGAGTATCAAGATGTCACTAAAGGGAACTGCAAAGCTTCCTTTTTTTCTCTTTTAATTTAGAAGAGAAAATATACAGTAGATCTTTGAAGTTCTAACTGTCAAAATTTCAGGAGTTGTTACCTCTTTATTAATTAAATGTCAATTAGAGTTTTCTATGTATGGGATTATTTATCCGCTGATAGAGATGATTTTACTTCTTCCTTTCTGATTTAGATTCCTGTTATTTATTTTTCTTGCTTAATTTCTCTGGCTAGGACTTCTAGTACTATGTTGAATAGAAGTGGCAACAGTGGGTATCCTTGTTTTGTTCCTGATTTTAGAGGAAAAGCTTTCAGCTTTTCACCACTGAGTACGATGATAGCTGTGGGCTTGTCATATATGGTCTTTTTTATGTTGAGGTATATTCCTTCTATACTTAGTTTGTTGAGTGTTTTTTATCATGATAAGGTGTTGAATTTTGTCAAGTGCTTTTTCTGTATTTATTGAAATGATCATGTGATTTTTAACCTTCATTCTGTTAGTGTGGTATATCACATTTACTGATTTGCATATATCCCACAAAGCCTAAAATAATTACGCATTCAGTAAAGTTGCAGGATACACAATCAACATACAAAATCAGTTGTGTTTCCATACACTAATAATGAACCATCCCAAAAGGGAATTAAGAGAACAATCCCATTTACAATAATGTCAAAAAGAATAAAATACTTGGGAATAAACTTAACCAAGGATGCAAAAGACTTATACATTGGAAACTACAAAATAATAATGAAAGAAATTAAATGAGACATAAATAAATGGAAAAACATCTCATTTTCATGGATTGGAAGACAATATTGTTAAATTGTCCTTACTATCCAAAGTGATCACCAGATTCAATGCTATCCACATTGAAATCCCAATGGCATTTTTCTTTTTTTGTGAGGAAGACTAGCCCTGAGCTAACATCCGTTGCCAATCCTCCTCTTTTTTGCTGAGGAAGATTGGCCCTGGGCTAACAACCGTGCCCATCTTCCTCTGCTTTATATGGGACACCACCACAGCGTGGCTTGACAAGCGGTGCATTGGTCCTTGCCCAGGATCCTAACCTGTGAACCCTGGGTCGCCAAAGCGGAGTGTGCGAACTTAACCACTACGCCACCGGGCAGGCCCTAATGGCACTTTTTATAGAAATAGAGAACACAATCCTAAATTTGATGTGGAACCACAAAAGACCCAGAATAGCCAAAGTGATCTTGAGAAAGAAGAACAAAGCTGGAGACATTACACTACCTGATTTCAAAACATATTACAAAGCTATGGTAATTAAAGTAGTGTGGTACTGGCATAAAGACAGACATATAGACCAATACAACAGAATGGAAAGTCCAGAAATAAACTCACACACATATGGTCAATTGATCTTTGACAAGGGTGCCAAGAACACACAATGGGGAAAGGATAGTGTCTTCAACAAATGGTATTGGGAAAACTGGATATACACATGCAAAAAACCCCAAACTTGGAACCTTATCTTACACCTTATGCAAAAATCAACTAGAAATGGATTAAAGATTTAAATATAAGACCTTAAAATACAAAACTATAGGAGAAAAGCTTCTTGACATTGATCTTGGCAATGATTTCTTGGATTTATCACTAAAAGCAAAGGCAACAAGAGAAAAAATATACAAGTGGGACTACATCAAACTAAAAAGTTTCTGCACAGCAAAGGAAACCATGAACAGAATGAAAGGCAACCTACAGAATGGGAGAAAATATTTGCAAACCATATATCTGATAGGGACTTAATATCCAAAAAATATAAAGAATTTCTACAACTCAGTAGCAAAAACAAAAACAAAGACAGCATAAACAAAAAATGCTCCCCCAAACCAAATAACCTGATTAACAAATGGGCAAATGACTTGAACAGACATTTCTCCAATGAAGACATACAAATGGCCAACAAATATAGGAAGAGATGCTCAACATCATTAATTATCAGGGAAATTAAAATAAAAACTATAATGAGATATCACCTCACACCTGTTAGGATGACTATTATTAAAAACCCAAAAGATATCAAGTGTTGGTGGGAATGTAAAATGGTGTAGCTACTATGGAAAACAGTATGGCAGTTCCTCAAAAAATTAAATATAGAATTGTCATATGATCCAGCAATCCTACTTTTGGGTCTATATCCAAAAGAATTGAAGTCAGGATCTCAAAGAGATATCTGCACTCCTGTGTTATTGCAGCATTATTCACAATAGCCAAGATATAAAAACAACCCAAGTGTTCATTGATAGATGAATGGGTAAAGAATATGTGATGTATAGATACAATGGAATATTATTCAGCCTTAAATAACAGGAAATCCTGCTACTTGTGACAACATGGATGAAACTTGAGGACATTATGCTAAGTGAAATAAGCCAGACAGAGAAAGACGAATGCTGCATGATTCCACTTATATGAGGTATCTGTAATAGTCAAACTCATTGAAGCAGAGAATACTACAGTGATTGCCAGGGGCTGGGGGTCGGGGAGATGGGGAGTTGTGCAATGTGTATTGCTTCAGTTAAGGTAGATGAATAAATTCTAGAGATTGGCTGTTACAGTGCCTATTGTTGACAATACAGTATATAGTGCACTTCAAAATTTGTTGAGAGTATATCTTAACACAAAAAAAACCAAAAATAAAAAACAAAGAGACACAAGGAAATTTTGGGAGGTGTTGGATACATTTATTACTGTGATTGTGGTGACAGTCTCATGGGTGTTTGCATACGTCCAGACCCATCGAATTGTACACATTTAAATAGTGCAGTTCCTTTATGTCAATTATACCTCAATAAAGCCGTTAAAAAAAGAAAAAGTTAATTAGAAATTCTGTTACAAATGCTTCCATTTTTTTTGAGTTAAGCCCTGACAGAGATTAAGAGAGGTCTGCTTCCGCCTTCTCTCCTTACAGAGGTTTAGTTTAGGGAGAGCATGGAAGGAAAGTATTAAGAAGACATCCTGGAGGAGATCATGTATGGCAGGGGTTATTTTCGATCTTTCACCTTGCTGACTCCTGAGTCTCAAAAGCCTTTAATATGTCATTGCTACAGAGTGAGGCAATTAAGAGTAGAAAGCAACCTTTCAATCATGGCCTGTGAAATTCCAGGTTCTGCTGCAGTGTTGGGTTGCTAAATGCCAGTAATTACATTACGATAAGCATCCAGATTCGGGTTCTCCAGGTCGAAAACAATAAAACTCTGATAAGTGTCTGGAACAAAGTTGAAGGAAAGAAATCAGCGCCAGTAAATACTTTTAAAGAAATAGTTTTCACTTCTTCCTTTCATTTCCTTTCTTGTTGTCGTTCCCCTATAAGATTTAGATTGTCCCACATCATAAAAAAGCAATGGCATAGAATTTGGAAAGAGCAATCTTTAGAATCACAGCAGATTTTGGCTCCTAGCTCAATAGCTAGTACACTAGCTGTGTGATCTTGGACAAGTTGATTGATTTGAGTGTCTGTTTCCTCATCTGTAAGATAGGTGTAGTAATAACCTCATATAAGTATTAATATATGTGGAATGAATGAAATAATGTCTGTAACATTCCAAGCACTATCCTGAACATTATTAGGTTAAGACATTACTAATAAGTTAGTAAGTTGATAGGTTAGTGAATAGCTTAGTAAAATTTTAAAATCCTGTTTATCTTAAAGGACAGTATTATTTCATCTTGTTTTGAGTCCGAGTAGCAGAATCAGCTGCCATTTTCACTGGAGTCACTTATTTTTAAAGTTGGATGGGTGTTTTCAAAACTAAACTACTAAAAGATCCAGGGTAGTGAGAAGCGAAATCATGGTCTAATTGCTCCCTACCAGACCTGGTTTATGCACCTCTCCAGATCCACATGTGCCTGCCTACCTCTTGGGCCTAGCCTACTGTCCTGGAAAGACTTGGTCAAGGTCTTTAGCACCTTGTTTCTTGAGGCCCCAGGCTGACTCCACCCCTGAAGGCAAAGGCTGGGCTTTAGCATTCCGCTATTGCCATGGTAGCTCCCATGCCAGGTCCAACTTGACCAGATACAGAGGTGGCTGCTCAGAGGGTGGGGTGACACGACCTGGAAGTGAGGGAGAATTAACGTCCCTGGGGGCAGCTTGAACCAATAATAACATTGAACAGAAGATGGTAAGGAGTCAGCCAATAGATTAGTCACCCTTCTCCCTGTAGGATGTTCCAAGACACGATGAGTCTACAGGCGCTCCAGAGATGTGCCAAATGATGAGCAACCAGCTGGGTTTTCTTATTTTTTACACTTCATGACATATTCATAAGTTTTTATTACATCATCTCTTTTATCTTTATATAGGTATAAAATCTCTTATTCAGAAAATAAGAGTTACGAAGATAATTTTAACTAGTTAGTAAGACAGGACAAAAGTTTTACATAATAATGAGGAAATTTAGGGTGAGAAATGAGGTAAAGTAGAACTGACGAGCCTACCAAAAGCACCAGGCTTACCTCTGGGTCTTAATTGAAGCTTGAAGTCTCCCCACTACAGCACAGCTGTGCCCCGCCCCTGCCCCCGCAACCGTACAGGGTGAGCCACATAACGCAGTATCTGATAAAGCAGGAGCAGCAAATGTTTTCTGCAAAAAGTCAGATGGTAAATATTTTTGGCTTTGCAGGCCATGAGGTCTCTGTTGCAACTATTCAACTCTGCCATGTTAGTACGACAGCAGCCATAGACCCATAAACGAACGGGCATAGCTGTGTTCAGGACCCCCCACATGATATGTGGGGCCCAGTGCAAAATGAAAATACAGGGCTCCTTGTTCAAAAATTATTAAGAATTTCAAAAAGTCAACAGCAGTGCATTAAACCAAACATGAGGCCCTTCTAAGAGTGGGCCCTCTGTGACTGTACGGGTTGCATGCCCATGAAGCCAGCCTTGGCTGTATGCCAATAAAACTTTATTTACTATAATAAGTGAAGAGCTGGATTTGGCTCATGGGCCAGTTTGCTGCCCTCAGCTATAAAGAATCAAATAACAGCATGTATCTTTGCTCGACCAAGAGAGTTCTGAGTAGGTGCATGCTGTCGATTTGGCTACTTGGCCATCCCTCAATGTTCTCACATTTATATGCCATGGCTGAAAGTCCATATGCTGGTCCTTGACCTAGAAGTGTCCCTTGGAGAGGGTGGCCCTGGCCCTAGAAGCTAACAGGCCAACAGCAATGGGTTTTCCCCTAAGCACTATCCCACGCTGTTCCTTCCTGGTTACCTCTGGGAGGACAAAAGAGGCCTTTTTGTTTCTGTCCTTTTTCACTCCAGGTACCTCTGCGTCGACTTTCCCTGGGAGTGTCCTTGACTTCTGAAACACCTTCAAAGACCATTTTTGAAATAAACACACAGTGATCCTTCAGAAGCCTGTCAGCCTTTGATTAGCTCTTGCTGACTTTCTAAGAACGTGTCTTGTCACTTTTCTTGAGTTTTCAGGGAGGCCTTTGTAGTGTCTGGAATACTTTTTTGTATGTGCTTTCATTTCCCCAAATCAGAGCTAGTGTCCTGGCAAGTTCCTGGGCTGGGCCTGCTGGTTTCCATCACGGCCTGCTCTGTCTCTCGTGCTGGCCTCATGATCAAGAACCTAGCCCTTTTGGGAGCTGATCTTTCTCCAGGTAGCTGCAGAGCTTTCAAAAACTCCATGGCGACATTAGTAGGAGTGCTTCCTGGAGCAAGGATTTGGTATGTATCATGGGAATGGACACTTGGGTCTTCTTCCTGTTCCTTTTCCTCGGGGTTTGCTTTTACATTCGAGGCAAGAAATAGATTCATATGATGTGAGAACACTGAATGAAAATATGCATTTTACAGGAAGCTCCAAAGTCCCTTACACAAAAAGTACGTAGCAGTAAGTAAAGAGCTCATGTCAGGCTTGGGTTCGTCCACGCCTGCCTGGAGAGTGACCTCTGAGCTTGTCTTATGCCAGTGCCAGCCTGGTTCTCCTAGAAACGACATAGGATACATGTGGAGTGTTGTGTCTGCCCTGTCTGCCATGGGGGACGGCGCCTGGCCTGGGGGACCAGTGAGTTGGCAGGCAGGCCTTGGGCCCATGTGACTAGAAAGATTGGTGAGAAACTGAGGTTGCAGGTTCTCTGTGTCAAGGTGACTCTGACACAGTTTTGGCCCTTGTCCAAAAGGCACAATGGCACCTGTGCCATGTAGGTAAGATAGAAAGGTAGCTGCTGGGCCTCCCGTGGGTTGAAGATGAGTACCTGCTGCACTTCCTGTCTTGTGTCCTTTAATAAACCACAGTTGGTCTAGGATTAGATGAAAGCCTGTGGTGTCTCCAGAATCTGATTGTCAACCTGAACCCATGATAACCACTGTGGTGGTAGACTGTGTCCATCTTTAGAGTCAGCACAGCCCAGTGGTTAAGAGCTCGGAATTTGAGCCTGGCGACTAGGTTCAAGTCCTGACTCTGTCACTTACTTGTTCTATCCCAGTGGGGAGATAATTTAACCTCTCTGTGCCCCAGGCTCCTCATTTGTAAATTGGAGGTGGTGACGATAATAACAATACCTACCTCATCAATTGTAAGGATTGAATGGGTTAGGACATGATGGATCTTAGAGTCATCACTGGCACAGATTCTTGAATAATTCAATTATCGTATCAGTGAGTATTAGTTTCTAGGTTATTACTGAGAATAGCCTCTTTCATGTTATAAGAGTTTTCATGTCAAGAATATCTTCATCACTGTCACACATAAATGAAAGTTTGGCTTGATATTATAATCTTGGTTTGTTCATTTTCTCTCAATAGAGAAGGATCTAATAATTATATTTTATAATATATTTTGGTGCTGATTTCTGCATAATAATTTTCCCAGAGCCCAGTAAATCACCTTATTTTTCAATATTTATTCTTTTTTAATTTCTTAAACATTTTCTTCAATTATCTCTTTCAATATTGACTCTATTCCAACTGACCTATGATAATTGAATTATTCAAGAATTCTTCTTAATATTTTCTATCTTTTCTTATTTTCTTTTTTCTCTCATAATTTCTTTATTATTATTCTTGTTTGAATTGACATTCTATTCCAGTAATCTGATTTTCTCTAACTCCAGTTCTACTATTTATTGCTTCTAATTCTTATTTATTTTACCAAATAGTTTTTCCATTCTCTTATTTTTATGGTTGCAATGCCCCTTTTTGTCACCTGATAATGCATGACTACATATGATAACTTCTTTTTTCAAATCTTGATTTTTGGTGGGATATCCATTTCAGGTGTTGGGTTTCCTTCAGCATCTTTCCCACCTTTTTTGATTACCATTTCTAAATAAAACTTTCTGATTATGGTCAGTCTTTTTATTCCAGTTTGCTCATGTTTCCCTGTGGTTATTTTGCACATGATTGGAGAAAGAGTGATAGGGACATTGGCATGAATACCATCCCCTCTTGGTCGATGCCCGAGTGGGCTTCCCAGGTTTGGTGGTGAGATTCCAGCTATCTGGAAACAATAAAGATCTTGGAAGGAGATTCCTGGCAGAGCGCTTCTCCTGGATTTGCGGCCGAGAAACACACCATCTGGAGGTGGTCCTACATTTTGCTCCAAGTACTCAGACCTTTCTGAGAAGCAGATTTACTTCTGTCAAGCTGATCAGTGAGAGAATCCATTTCCATCCCGCGCCAGGAGTGCAGGCTCTGGCAGAGGGAACCGAGGTGGAGCATCAGGCTGGCCTGGGGGCCTCTCATTCATGTAGGGGATTGTCACCTGGCTATCAGGTTCTGAGCATGATTAATGCAAGTGGCTGTGAGCCTGCTTTGCTTGTTGTGGAGGCAGAAACACTACAGCACCAGCCGCCTGGGTTTGACAGGGAATTCAGGGAATAAAGCCAATATCTGAGTGACACTCAGCAAGAGCACCAAGAAATAGCTCTGAATTCCAGGGGGAATGTGCAGAGCCATGACAAGGCCCATTTGCAAGTCAATCTGTGAGCTGGGTTAGAGATGTTATTACATTTGTACCCCCTAGACACCCTGGATACGGAGGAGGTAAATTTCTTCTGGCTGCTGCTCGGTAGCTGTTTCTGCAGTGGACAGCTTCTTGCTCTCTGAGGCTTTTTAATTTGGGTACGGACTGGGCTGAGAGCAGACACAGGACTCACTCAGGGTCACTCACAGGGTGTAGACAGGTTTCATTTGCCTGCATTTGTAGGCCCACACGATGAGGTGAGCAGGCCAGAGCCGGCCACGCTACGTATATTTGCCTTCCGATTTATGGAGCCGTGAAGGTGGTGGCCATTTTATATCTGTGAGTGACTGCAGGGAAACGTGTTTGTGTTAGGGGTGAATAGCAGGTTTGATGAGTAGGCCCTCCATCCCTGTCTTCCAGGAGGAGAAATCATCAGTGTCCTCTGTCTTGGTGTCATCGGAAATCAGAGATCTGACATGATGGAGAGTCAGCACAACTGCGTTGTCTGGGTGCTTGTTCAACCCATGAGGCACAGAGCTGGCTGTTAGGATAACGTGAGTGGGGAGAGAGGGCAGCACATGGGCACCAGCAGGAACAGCCTGGGGAGCTTGGTGAACATCAGTGCTCAGCTGGTCTTTGAAAAGAAGGGCTAAGTGGAACTGAGGTTGTCCAGAAAAGGATGCTCACACCCTTCAGGGAGAAGGGAGGAGACACGACTAGTCCTGCCCTTGTGATGGGGGAGGAACGCCTGGAGACAGGTAGGCTTGGAAGATGGACATGAGAAAAGCAGCATGAACGAGGTTGGGGATCAGCCTTTCTAAACGAAGTCTTCAGGAGAATTCACCTGGACCCTTCTTGTCTCCTCTCCTTAGTACACTGAGCTAAGCGTTGCAAAGAATGTCATCAAGGTCATCGTCATGACAATAACAATAGTGTCATAACATCCCATGATTTCCTTTAATAGACATGTTTCTCCATATGTGGCAAATAGATTTTGAGGTGTAGAGCTAGGATTTTAGGCATAAGAGAATAAAACACTTTTGTCCTCCTCCTTATAGATAGTTCTGCTTCATGAGGAGTGTATACAACAAAGGCATCAATGATAAGAGCTAATATATACATGGTTCTTAGTATGGGCCATGTCCTCTTCTAAGCACTTTTAACTCATTAATTTTAACTCATTTAATCCTCACAACAACCAGGTGTCCCTATTATCCCCATTTTGTAACTGTGGGTTCCCTGTTTTGCATCTGAGGCCCAGATAGGTTAAACAACTTGTCCAAGTTCACTTAGAGTATCTGGGGGAGATGGAGTTTGAACCCAGATAGTCTTTCCGAGTCTGTGCTCTAACCACTGGACAGTGCTGCCTCTTCTGCTCCTAATCCTGGCTGAGCCTTATGTCAGCCATGTGACCTTAGGCAAGTGATGTCTTCCCTAGAATGGGGACCCTCAAACCAACCCCACTGAGGTTTTGAAAGAGTTTCACAGGTGGAATGCACCTAGTCCGACTAGTACCTGGCACACAGTAGATGGGAATCTTCCTCTATTCCCTTCGCATCCTTCTTTAGAGGACAGGGCATGATTTCTGTACCCTGGTGGATAGAAGAAGGTGAAACACATTCGGAGGCATGCAACTGCCGAGTGTTAGAAACTGACAATTAAAAAAAATTATTTATTTTTAGTCGTGATAAAATATACATAACAATTACCATTTTAACCATTTTTAGGTATACAGTTCAACAGGGTGACATATTCACATTGTCACGCAACCGTCACCACCATCCATCCACAGAATGTTTTTCATCTTGTAAAACTGAAACTCCATCAAACAGTAACTCCTTGTTCTGTCCTCTCTCTAGCCCCTGGTAACCACCATCCTACCTTCTGCCTATATGAATTTGATTAATCTAGGTACCTCATATGAGTGGAATCATACAATAGTGACCCTTCTGTGATTGGCTTATTTCACTTAGCATAATATCTTCAGGTTTCATTCATGTTGAGGCATGTGTCAAAATTTCCTTCCTTTTTAAGGCTGAATACTATTCCATTGTGTGTATATACCACCTTTTGTTTATCTATTCATCCTTTGATGGACATTTGGGTTGCTTTCACCTTTTGACTACTGTGAATAACGCTGCTATGAACATGGATGTATAAATATGTGTTTGAGTTCCTGCTTTCAAAACTTTTGGGTATATGCCTAGAATTGGAATTGCTAAATCATATGCTAATTCTATTTTTAATTTTTGGTGACTGCTATACTATTTTCCATAATGGCTGCACCATTTTTCAGTAGGGCACAAGGATTGCAATTTCTCCACATCCTCGCCAATATTGAAACAGGGCAATTTTGATGATTACTAATAGCAGCTGAAATATATTTCCCTTCTCCTTCCCTCTTCTGTGGAGGAAAGAAAAGGAAGTAAGCAGATGTACTAAGTGTATTCTGACAAGTCCTGTTGTGATAAACCCCTAGAGCATGTAGACTGTTCCCTCAAACAGCCTCACTGACCAGCTGGGGAAGTTGCTGAGTCATAGGGGGAGGGAACATGGAACTATAGTGGGAAGACCAGGGCGCTGGCCCTGCTTGCTGCTAGGCATGGTGTGACCCTGCAGGGACACTTCTCTCCCTGGGCCTCTGTCTCCTCATTAGTAAATGATGGAGCTTGGCTGGAAGATATCTATGACCCTTCCTACTTGGAAAGTCTATGTTGTCTCCAGGAGAGGCCTCAGGCTGGAGGCTTTCCAGAATCATTGGGTTTGGAGACTGGCTTACGGACTAGAGACCAGCTGAGTCACACAGCAGCTGTCACACCTGGTTGTGAGACCACACAGAGTGCAGGTGATGACAGATGGCGAATGTATGCCCCTTCTGAGAGAGGCCACTGCCTCTCCCATCTGACTGACTGTGGCCTTGTGGGAATGCTGGCCCTATGTGGCTAGATCTCCTGATTCTCAAGAAAAGTCATCCATCCACATTTTTTTTAAGTAGAATTTTCCAATTTTTAAATGTTGACAATTAATTCAAAACTTTAAAAAAGCACTGTGAGAGCCAAACAAAAATCTCAGAGCAGATTTGGCCCGGAGATCCCTGTTTGTGCCTCCGGATCTCAAGCAGTGAAGTGCCAGCGCTGGTCTGGGGACTCAGTCCTGGTGGACTGGGGAGGCTTCTCTGACCACTGCTGTTATTTTGAGACAGAATAGGAATCTTGATGTGACTACGACCAGAGCTCCAAGCTGTGCAGCACACGAGCTCAGCGAACTTCAAGGGAGGGTCCCCCAGGAACCCCGCTCGCAGCCCGCATTGTGTTTCCCTTCTCTGTGGGGAGAGGCTGGAAGATGCGGCCAGCCACATGGAGGTTCTGTTTTTTGGGCACCGTTCAGTTCCCTCATAATATTCCAAATTGTGTGAAATAGCATCATGTGTTTCTTCAATTTTGATGCTATACCTATGGATTTTTTTGTTTATATACCTAAGTGTTTTGACAACAACTCTGATAAAGTCGAACTACTGGCACTAGGTGACATTCCAGTGCCGATCCTCCAGCATCACTGGACACAGATCCCCAAGCTGATAGAAACTCATTAGCATTTGCTTGATATATACGTTTTCTGTGTCTTTGTTTTTAACATCCTGTCTCTTTTTCTTTTAAGTGTGTCTCATTAGCAATATCTCTAGCTGGGTTTTTAAAAACCCAACTAGTGAGTTAACGGAGGAAGTAAAACCAGTCACAGTTACTATGATTTCCAAAGTTTAAACTCATTCGTACTGACTTATTTTGTTTTCTCTGTTTCTCATTCACTCTCCTGCTCCCCTTTAGTTCCTTTGAATTGATGGAGCATTCTTTGTTTCATTTTCCTCCTTCTGGAATTGTGTTCTTCAGATTCTTTATTTCCACCCTCCCATGACCCTGCAACATGCTTTTATTTCTCCCTTCTCCTTCACGGCCCCACATTTCATTTTGAAATTGTCTGAGATTTTGGTTTCAGATAGTAATTTGTTAACTTAAAAAAAATTTGAATCAATGGTTATTTATACTTAACTACAAGTTTTAGTGATTTCTTTGTTTTCATTTATTTCTTGTATCTCACATCATTTTCTTATTTGTATTCATTTTTTTTCTGGTATAAACTCAATTCTTTTAGAGATATTTTGTGAGAAAACAAATTTATGAATCTTGTATGTCCAGATAGAGCTATATTTTACTTACCTCTTGAATATTAGTTTAGCTGGATATAGAATTTTAGGTTTAATAAACAATTTTCCTCAGAATTTTGAAGATATGCCTTTTTTTTTTTTTGGAATCCAATGTTTCCAATGAGAAGCCTACTGCCACTCTGATTTTCATTCCATTCTAGGTGACATTTTTAAGAGTTTGTGGAAGTTTTTGAGGATTTTGTATTTATCCTTGGTGTTCTGAAACAACACCATTGTGTTCTAGCTGGGTCTTTCTTGTCAACCTGCTGGCGTTTGGTGAGAACCTTTAGTCTGAATATAATCTTTCAATCCTGAGAAATATTATTTTTATTTCTGTGATACTTCATCCCCTCCATTCTCTCTGCATTCTCCTTCTGGAACTCCTATTGGACTGACACTAGAACTTCTAAGTATATTCTCCAAGTTTTAATCCCTCCTGCATCCTTATTTTCCATTTCTTTATAGTACTATTTCTACATGACAAACCACTGGAAAATTTAGTGGCTTCAAATAACAACAATTTATTATGTTTCATGATTCTGCAGTTGACTGGGCTGTGTTCCTGCTCTCTGCCATGTTGACTGGGGCCCCCATTGGCTGCATTCAGGTGGGAACTCAGCTGGGGCACCAGGCTTTTTCCCTGAAGCGTCTCTCTCCACGTGGTGTCATCCTCCAGATCCTCTCCATTTGGCCCTTTTCTCCAACAGGGTAGCCTGAACTTCCTTACAGCGTGGTGCTGGGTTTCAAGAGAGAGCATTCTTAGAGGATAGGCCCCTGCTCGCATCAACCCTAATAATGTCCCATTGGCTAAAGGAAGTCACATGGCCAAGCCTGAGTCCATGTGGGGAGTTACTCTACAAGGGCATGAATGCTGAGAGGTAGGCTTTTTTGGAGGACAACAATGTCAGTCAAAGTTGGGGTGCTGTTGCTCAACTTTTGAGTGCAAGATTTTTACTGTCCCTTCTGAGGTTAAATGCCTACCTGAGACACTGCCCGGCTTCCCTTCGGGGCCTACACTCTCTGGTCTAGTCCTTGGGGAGAGTGTCTGTCACCTACTAAGTGGCTCTGGTGGGGGGATAGGAAGTGCTCACCTTCTTGGCTGCCTGGGTTCAACTTCTTAATTGATCTTCTTGTTGAGTGCTTTGTGGCCCCCTTGTTCTTCTGCTATCTTCTGTCTCTTGGCTTCAAAGCATTCCAGTCTCCACCTGCATTGTTTCAGGTGGCAGCTTCCTTCTTCTCCTTGGCTACACCCTTCTGAATCTTCTCCCTTCCTTTTCTTTTCCACTGGAGATGTGATGATGTCCTTTGAGAATATAAGTAGGCTTTTCTGCCAGAAATAGGTTTACCTTTATCTTTTTTTTTCAAGAGATGTTTTAGTAGGTCTTTATGATTTAAATGACCACCTTTTAATTACATTTAGCAAATATTTGTTGAATGGCTCAATTAATGTGCAAGAATTTATTGGTTGAGCTTAATGAAATCTGTTATTGCAAGCCTTAGTGTTGAATGAGGTCACCTAGCTGAGAGGTCACCTAGACTACTGATTCCTAAACTTGGCTTAAAATCCATTAATAGTTTCTCATGGCACTTTTGATAAAGCTCAGTTCTTTTAGTATTTCATGAATGACTTTTGTGGTCTATGCAGTGCTTAGTTCTATGGCCATCTCCTACCTTCAACTGTTGCTTCTTCTAGATTGAAATCAATCTTTATTCAGATCTTCTAAAGTGTCTTACTCTCTCAATTCTGGGCCTCTGGAAAAGCAAGGCTTTCTACCAGGAAGAGTCTTCTCTCTTCGGTAGTTCATCAACTCTAACACATCCTTTAGATCCAGTTCCTCTGGAACATCCACCTTGACTTCCTCACAGTGCCAAAGCTGGGTTAAAATCTCTAATGTGCTTTAAAATTCTTCTGTCTGAGAACTTGTCATTCTGCAGTGTAATTACACATGTATTTTCTGACCCACCCAATTGACTGTAAATTCTAGGAGGGTGGGGACCATACTGTTCATGCAGCTGTAGCCCATTTTTGAATATCCTGCCTAGCACTGTGCCTGGCAGACACACAGGAACCATCTTCTGAGTGAGGGATTGCATTAATGTGTTTCAGAAGACTCCACAAAATTTGGAGAAAATTTCCCATCTTTAGCCTACATTTAAACATCAGGAGGAACCTGTTTAACATTTTCATATACTAGGGTTTGAAAAGAATTTCCAATTGTAGACAGTTCTGCTATGGAAAGAGTTTGAAAATCCTGCCCTGAGACAATGCTTTCATTTCACAGATTAGGATGGATTTCATCATGGAGAGTGATTTACAAAGTCTCACATCTTTGTGAATGGCAGAGCTGGAACGAGGTGATCATCCCAGCTCTGCCTGCGACACAGCCTCTCTTATGGGCTGGGTGGCATTGCTGTACCATCTGACCCACCTGAGATGCAACCCTAAATGTTCTACCCGCAGCCCCAAGGTGGTACCCGACTTCCCCGGGAATGAAGACTGACTCTGCAAAAGTTCTCTCCTTAGTGCTATTTCCTAGGACGTTTGGATCACCAAACCCACTGGGGCTGGAGCAGCAAAGGCTCAGCAATTCTATTAATATCTGCTGATACTTTGACAAAGGTCTGATCTCTCTTGAGCAGATTCCAAGCCTTTGCTTTATGTGTATCAGACGTCTCATGCATGTCTCACCACAGTCAAGACGGGTAAGCAGGGTGGTTTTGTCATCCCGATTTATAGCTAAGGAAACCAAGACTAGTGAGTGACATGAGCTGGACCCAGACAGTGAAGAGCAGAGCCAGGAAAGAACAGGGACTCATCGCTGTCCCTCTTGGGGATCACACTGCTGCTCACTGAGCAGTTTAACAAATACTGACATTCACCTTGACAAGAGGCAAACTACAGCACAAAACAAATCAACACAAAATAACAAGCACTCATTTCTGGAGAGGATGTTAAATAGCCCTTCTCTGTCTTTGACATTCAGTAGGGTTCCTATAGTGGGTGCTGTGCCACCCCGGTCCACCCTTCAGGACCGAGCACTCAGTCTGCCGGCTGCTGGAAGTGCTGGCCCCTGTGACTCACAGCAGCACCCTTCTCTGGGGATTCCTCTTGACTGAGGGAGTTGCCTTTGCCCAAGTTTATGCCCCCTTCCAGGGTCAGCCTGCATCCAGGGGTGGTTGATGCATGGATACAGAGACATTACCTCCTTACCTCAGTCTGAGAAGGGCCCATCCAGCATCAGAGCTCCCTGGGGGACCAGCTAAGGGCTGATGTAACTATATGGAAGTACAGCTTCTCCTTCTGCCCAAATCTGCCCCTACACTTCTTTACAGGAATCACTACTGCCTGTGCTCCCCAATCAACTTCCTAGTGTAAATCTCCATTGCAGAGTCTATTGCCAGGGACTCGACCTGCATAGAGTCGTCAATGAGGTGGACACTCCCCACGCCTCGTGAGGGAGTGGAGAGTTCTTCTCCATCATCAAGCTGAGAGAAGAGGAGTTTCAGAGAATCACAGAGAGAGCATGAAA
Source organism: Tapirus indicus (assembly GCA_031878705.1). NCBI lineage: Eukaryota > Metazoa > Chordata > Mammalia > Perissodactyla > Tapiridae > Tapirus > Tapirus indicus. The sequence continues at coordinate 84,581,455 of CM062921.1, forward strand.
TGTGTTCTCTGGATTGTGGAGAATGTGGAGACTGAGACTGAGACTAACCTACATCTGAAAAGGCTTATAGGTGCGAGGTTGTCTGGGGTGACCTCTGATGGTTGTACAGGGAGATAGGAATGGGAATGAACTGCAGATGTGGGTCCCTTGGAAACGAGCCAGACTTCATGCATCTTGCAACGTTCTTCATCCAAGAGGTTGGCCTAGAGGGGTGAGATGACCTCTCCCTGGTGGATTGCTAGATGCCAGGGGCTTAGGGCACAGTCCTGTTGGTTAGCTAGAAGAGGCAATATCGATGCCAGCAGTGTGAAGGTGGGATGTCTTTGGCATTGGGGGTCTCTGAAGAACCCCCAAAAGTGCCCCCCATAGGACAAAAGAGTCAGTATTTGAGTGTCTGCCATGACTAAGGGCATTTAGAAACCCTGAGAGGGCCAGAGACAGAACCAGGCATGTAAGACATTTTGTCAGTCCTTACTTCTCCCATTGCTCTTCTCCCTTCCCCAGCATCAGAGGAGCCAGGAGCAGCAGAGTCATGGAGGAGGAATTGAAATGCTGGGGGGAGGAGGGGAATGCTTAAGAAAAATGTAAAAGCAAAACAAAAAGACTGTAATTGCCCTCTGTTTCCCTTTGTAGGCTTTCTCTCTGCTCCCGCTTGTGGTGGTTTGGAGAAAGAAATTTTAAATTGGATGAGAGATTGCAGTTTTGGTATTCAAATTGATGGGATTTTTTGCTTCTGAACAGGAGACTATTTGTGAACAGCTGAGAATGACCAGGAGCTCTGGGATCTGCCTGGGGTTTTTTGGGGGGACAGACAAGTTTGGTTTGGCTGAGCAGGTTAAGCGGAGGGAGACCTGATGAGAAGGAACAAATTTACTTCCTTCCTGCATCCTCCTGAGTCTAGTTCATTCAATAAACAGGTTCCACTCAGCTTCCTTTTTTGTTAATTTCCTGCTGAGACCATCTGAGGGCAGAGGCAGTGTGGCAAGTCTTTTGATCTGGAAGATCTTAGCATAGTACTTTCTCAGGTGTGTTCCATATTCTGTCTGATGTTAGTGAGCATTAATTGAAAAGTGTCTTTGTGGCCAAATAATTTGGGAACCATTGGACTAACTAATGTTCAGTGGTATTCTTTACTGCCAGCCTCTTAGAGCTTTTAAAACACTAACAGGTACTGTGAGTTTCTAGGATAGGCTTTTCCAACTGAAACTCATTTGATAATTAAATCATTTTTCTGATGAACATCTCTTAGGTCTAGTGTTTTGAAGACATTTAGGAATAGATGAATTTTAGGAGCATGCCTCCCTGTACAAGTATGTCAGAACTGTGCTTTCTGGTCACAAATGTATGGCAGGATAATATATTGAGATATTGTCTTTGTTCAGGCTGCTATAACAAAAATACCAGAGACTGGGTGGCTTAAACAACAGAAATTGATTTCTCACAGTTCTGGAGGCTGGGAAGTCCAAGGTCAAGGCACTGGCAGATTTGCTGTCTGGTGAGGGCCCCCTTCCTAGGTCTCAGATGGCCTCCTCCTTGCTGTGTCCTGACATGGCGGAGAGCAGAGAGTGCTGAGCTCTTCGTCCCCTTGTAAGGGCACCAATCACATCATGTAGGCTCTACCCTCATGACTTAATTTCTGCCCAAAGGCCCCACTTCCAGACACCAGGAGGTTCAATTTCAACATATAAATTTTTGGAGCAGACACAAACTTTCAGGTCATAACAGATATTAACTGAGAAGTTAAGGTTTCACCCTTGCTTATCAGCCAAGACATGCCATGTGGCGATTTCAGGTCAGCTCTAACTTACCTCCCTGGGCACAGAGGCTCCCTCTAGAAGGAAGGAATCCAGTTCTCACAGGAAGACAGTGCACAGCATTCACGTGGCAGTGGTTGGAATGGCACCCCTTGGAGCTGGGCTTTGGCATGGCCCATTTCTCTGTGAGCCTGTCCTCCTGTAGAGCTCCTTCTAGAAAACAGCACAGATGTCCTGCTTGCTTCCACATCTCCACACCTGTACAGGGATTCTATGCCCAGCATCCTGAGGCCAATTCCATTTTTAGCAGGCCCTCCTCCACCAGCACTGTGCCGTCTTCTCTCTTGATCCTCTTCCTGGGATACACTTTCTAGGTCCTGGAGTATAGTCATGTGGTCTTTTAGGATAAGACTTACTTGGGGGCAGGGGCAATGGTCCAGGCCACCAATAGTTCTGTTATGGGGCATAGAATCTGCTGGATTCAGGCAAGGACAGAGGCAACATTCGGAGTGAAGTGGGGCACGGATGCGAACAGCAGCATCTGTCATTGAGACAAGGATCCTGGAGGAGAAAATATCATATGGCTAGGAAAATTCTTTTCAAAGTTCAACTTATTATTTCCTCACTTCCATACATGTGACTTTTGCCCTTGCTGTAGAAATCCTATTGATTTATAATAAAGCTCTGCTCGTGGAAGGGGAACAAGAGCACAGGAGCACGTGACTGAGTTACTGTGCTTGTTGCTGATGTTTGCTGTAGCTTGGGAAATTACTATGGAAAGCATGGTTCCCCCTGCATCCCTGTGGGGGACACTTCCCAGAAGCCACAGAGCTTGCATCATCATCCTCTTCATCCCTCCACTTGGTGTCTCACCTCCTCTGAGTTGTCCCTGTGCTCCCAGAGCCACTGGGGGTGTGCCATAGAAGATAAAAGAAGAGAATATGGCATGGTTTAAGGGACTTAAAAAAAAAATCCTGCAAGCATCCCAACAGAAGAACAAGATACCTGCAAAAGAAGAAACATCCGCTCACCTCAGATTTCACTCCAACACAGAACCACCATCTCCAGGGGCTTAAATGAAGAAGGTCGTGACCCAAGAATTCTGTGTTCAGCTAAGTCATCGTTCATGTGTGAAGCCATAAAAAGACACTTTCAGAAATGCAATGGTTTAGAAAGTATGCCACTTTTTTTATTCTTTCTGGAAATTGCTCTAAGATGTATTTCAGCTGACTAAGAGATAAATCAAATCAGGGATTCTTTGTAAGCTGCAAAGAAAATCTCAGATGTTCCCAAGAGTATAAAATGGCCTAAGCCACATTTTCTGACTGGGTTACAATAGAATTTTTAAAAATCCATAACAAATGGAATAAAGAAAGAAGTTTCATAAATGACTACAAATGACAGATGAAATAAAAATGCAATTATAGTCTATTTAGAAAATGAGGAATTTCAGACAAATGAAAACATTTCATAATTTAATCATAATCGTTTCATTTATGGATGAGATGTTGTTATATAGGGTGACTGTTGTTGTGTCAGAGGGAGGGATGGGGTCAGGACAGGGGCCCCACCTTCCCCTGAGAAGAAAATGATGGCAACGGAAGCTACCCGCCCAGGAGAAGCTTTGGACACCTGACTGCCCCGGAAACAGGGAAGCTTCAGAGAGGGTGGATGAACTCATTGGACAGGAGTTAGCTGAGGAGGGAGAAAAACGTTAGGGGTGTCTCCGTCTGTGGTAAAGAGACAGAAAGTGCAATCAAAGGCAGCAGCAAGATAGAGCCAAAGAAATGCCAGCAGGCCTTGGGGTTCAAAGAATCCTGGCCCCATCCCTCCATCCCTGTTCACAGTGACCTCACCTGGACTGCGAGTGCCCTCCAGGACCTGCCTGGCCGAGCAGCTGCACTGGCCCTTGGCTGCTGCCTGTGCTGCCTGCTTGAGGAGGTCACCGAAGTCCCCCCAAAGCCTTGCCCTTGGTGACCCCTTGGGGATCCTGGGAGCCACACCTGAGTGTGAGGGCAGGCGGCCCAGGGGAGGGTCTGTGAGATGCCCTCTCCAAGCCCTCAGAGACCCTCCAGGCCTCTCCTTGCTCCACCCAGCACCTCCTCCCAAAGCTTACCCAGCAGGGGCCGCCCTTCTTCCATTTACCCTTTGATCCCTTTCCTCACCCAATGCCACAGGAGGGGGCTAATCTGGCAGTGGCCACAGCACGTCAGGGAGGGGGCAGGAGCCCCCACAGCAGTGGGGGGAACGGTATCTGCTGGAGTGGAGCAGGGGCACGGCCTGTTTCCCTGTGGGGCTGTCCTCCTGTCGAGCTCCTGGAGAAGGAGGCAGATGTCCTGCTGGCTCCCATACACGTGAGACGAAATGAGAGCTGACCCCCGAAATGATGAGGCCTGCTGATGCTCAGAATGTGGCCCGTCTCCCAAGGGAAGGGCTGCTGCCCTCGGGGAGCACCAGAGAAGAGAACCCCCTGGCAATCCAAGGGCTCCTGGTTGCTCCGGCTGTCACCTCTGAGCAGGTGCAGCCAGGGCCCTGGCCTTGTTCTGTCTTGCCGTGGCTGCAGCAGCTGGGGCCCCCACCGATGGCCTGATGGAGCATGGGCCTTTGGGCGTGGAGGGGCCGTCCTGCACCCGCTGCACCTTCCTCTGCTTCGCTGCCCGGTCCGCGGCACCACTGCGTGGCTTGCCTTTGCGTTGCTTTTTTGCCTTAGCCTCACCCTCTCCTGGACCTTCCAATGTCAGCAAGAGGGTGATTTTTTGACGACACACGTCTGACCATGTCTCCATCCTTTAAAATTTTCAGGGCCTGTGCATTAGTCCTTTGGACAATGCCCAAGTGCATTAAGGAGACTACACGCCTCCATATGTCTTTTCTGGGCTTATTTTGCTCCTCTTCCTCTCAGACTCTGGTCTCCACCCCCGCAGAATGACTTGGTCTTCACACCTTGGGCCATTGCTCGTGCTCCGTGCACTGTCTGCTCAGACAGCTCTGCCTCTCTTCATCTGGGGGAGAAGCTGCTTCTCATACTGCTGGTCTCTGCTTAGACATTACTTGATCAGAAAAGCCTTCCCTGGCCCCTGGGGCCTGGCTCAGGTGCTGCTTCTGAGCTCTGGAGGCGTGTTCTACCTCCCCCGTTGCAGCAGGTATGGCATTGAATTGGCTTTGCTGGTTTTCTGGTCCACTCGCTGCTCTCCCCAACAGGCTGTAAGTTCCATCAGGGCAGGAGCTCTCTTTTCATTGTTTCTTTGTTGGTTTGGATCCTGCTGCCTACTCGTGTGCCTGGCATATAACTGGTGTTCAACAAAAGCTTGCAGAAGCAGTAATAGTAGGTGTGCTGCTGCCCTCCTGGCTGCTGCACTTGCCACGGGAGAATGGCAGCACTTCGGAGGTTGCCCATTTCTTGTCAGCTCCAAAGCCCCAGTCACATGGAGCGTTCACACCCACCTGGGGTGCTCAGAGAGCCCAGCTTTGTCCAAGGACGTCCAGAGTGTGCTGGGAGAGGGGAGGTATGTGAGTGGCAGCAGTGTCTCCTAGGTGCACCTTGCTTTGCAGAGATCTTGAGTGTGGCCGGACCCACATCCAAATGCCTTAGATGTGTAACAGGAGCCCACACCCAGGCCATTCTCGTTCCTGAAAGTGATGGGATCCAGAGGGGCTGCATAGGGTCTCGAATGATTTGTCTCCCTTTCTTTCTATTTGTGACAGACTCTAAAATGGTGGGAAGTTTGGACCCTGCCAAGGGCAATCCAGCTTGGAGAAGTTAGTCCCTGCCTCCTTTTAAATTACACCTGGCCTGCAAATACCTAAAGAAATAGAAACCATAGCAGAAAATCTTAGGTTTCCAATAAACTCCATTTCTTTTTTTTCCCCCAGGACACACAGCTCGAACACATTTGTCAGTTGCCCTTGCATTTAGGTGAGAGTTTTGGCAAGTGGAATGTGGGTGGAAGTGATGTGTGCCATTTCTAGGCCCAGCATCTACAATACCTCCTGTGTGATAAATACTCCATTCTGGCTCCCTCTTGCCTTGTTGGCCAGCCAGATGCAGAAGATCCAGCGCAGAGCCCCAAGGCCTAGAGGGCTCCAAGGCATCCAGGAGATAGAGAAGCAACAAAATGGAAGGAGCTGGGCCCCTGAAGGACTGCATGGAGCAGAGCAACTCTTGCTCATCCCTCCTCCCCTGCTGACTCAATGGGTCTGTGATGTGAGCAAGAAGTAACCTTTGTTGTATTAAGCCACTGAGATTTGAGGGTTATTTGTCAAGGCACTAAGTCCACTCTAACTACACAGCAACCTTCTAGCCCCCTTCAACCCCAGGTCATCACTCCTGTCCCAGCTTCCTGAATTTCCACTTTTACTCCATGTACTTAAAAGACAAGTTAAGGGCAGGCAGAGGCCCTGGTGCTGGAGAGTTGGTGGAGGTACTTGCAGTTCAAGGAGAAAGAGGGACCTTGTGTGTTTGCTGCGCACATTGTTCCTCTGTCGCTACGATGTGCCAGGGCCCACAGGAAGTTCTCTCCCCAGAGCGTGGCTGCAGCTTGCATTGGCATTGCTGGCACAATAACTATTATTTCCATATGTGCCAGCTGCTCAAGGACAACAAGGCTTTGCAGAGACCAGGCCCTCCCATTCCTGCAGAACCCCTATCCATGCACATCTGAGCACTGGACACCGAGTAGGTAAGGGACAAACTCTGCCTGTGTCCTAGGGCACTGAGCTGCTGTCCAAGCCACAAAGGAAAGTAGAGGATTCTTCTCTGTTGTGGTGAAGGATTCCAACTTGGGAGTCAGACAGATGTAGGCTCGAAGCCTTGTTCTGATATTTGAGTAATTTTGGGCCATCTTAATATCTTTGAGTGGCATTTTTCACTTCTATATCTATCCTTCTAATCTATATATTTCTCTATGTATACCTAAAAGTGTATAGATATCATACATCTATTTAATCTGTATCATTATATATATACATATATATGTATATATTTATCTACCTACTTATTTTTATCTTTATATTGGTTGATTGATTGATAGATTAAAAAAAGGTACTTTTTACACAGCCCTCAGTACACTACCTAATACACAATATGTCCTATACATGTTAGCTCTGTCTATGGAAAGAAATATGATAACAATGACCACTTACTCGGTGCTGTGTTAGCTCATTAACCCTCACAACAGGCCTGTGACCTAGGCTTTATTATTAGCTCCATTTGATAGATAAGGAAACTGAGGCAGAGTTATGTACCTTCTACAGTTCACTCAGCTACAGTGTTAGAACTGACATCTGAGCCCACACAGTCGAGTCCCTGCTCTTAACTACTAGGTCAAGAAGATGACGAGGAGGAGGAGGAGGAGGAGGAGGAGGTTGATGTCACCAGCATCTGGTTTCCCCACCCTTTCTCTAGGGCCCTTTGCCCACTGGAAAATGTCACTGTGGCTGTGAGATTCCTTTCTCTCTGGCCTCCATAACTCCCACCTTGGGCAGCTGAAGGGTCCTCATATACAAGAAAGGGGATCTCTCTTGGCTCAAAGTGTCTCTGCACACTGGCGGTCCTGCATATCCCAGCAATGGTGCCAGGGAACTGGCTCTAGAAGAAGAATGCAGAGCAGCGCTGCCCTTTAGGGGGCCCTGCTTCTCCTGCTGTGTCACCCACAGCTTCTACCAGGAAATTCTTGAGGAGGTGCCATTCCTGCAGGGCTCTCTAGGAGGGTTCGGAAGTCTGCCCTGTCACTGCCTTGCTGCTGCCATCTGTGAACATAGCTGGAGAAGCCAAGACTTTCCTTGACTTCTACCACTGCCTGTGGTTCATGGCCCTCTTGCCCTGCTCCCCTCGTAGCAAAACAGATTCCTGAAGCAGTGCTGGCAACTCACATCCTGGGTGAAGCCTTGGTAGGGCCTGTCCATCCCCTCTGATGGTGCTGCCAGCTGGAGTCTTGCCAGTCCTGATCCTCTGTGAAGGCCACATTGCATGGGGACACTGGTGTTGGACACATGGTGATCAACTACAGAAGGCCTGGACCTGTAGGCCCATCCCAGGAGGACCCTGGTGTCCGTTTGGGATTGTGGTGACTGCCTGTGTCTCAGCATCACCTAGCACACACCATGGTAACGGCTGCTAACTGGGAGTCAGGTCTCACCCTCCCTTGCTGTCGTGGTCAGTTTAGCTGGGAGGTCGGTGCTGAAGCAGTGTATGCCAGGGGCACCCAGATAATCATTACCACTGTTATGGACTGAACTGTGTCCCTCAAGTTCATATGTTGAAGCACTAACCCACGGTGTGACTGTGTCTGGAGACAGGGCCTTCACAGAAGCAATTAAGTTAAATGAGGTTGTAAGGGTAGGGCTTTGATCCAATAGGATTAGCGTCCTTGTAAGAAGAGGAAGAGAGGCCAGAGCTTTCTTTCTCCATGCACACGCACTGAGGAAAGGCCGTGTGAGCACACAATGAGAAGGTAGCCATCTACAAGCCAGGAAGAGGGCTCTCACCGGAACCCGACTGTGCTGGCACCCTGATCTCAGACTTCTAGCTTCCAGAACTGTGAGAAAATAAATTTCCATTTTTTAAGCCACCCAGTCTATGGTGTTTTGTTGTGGCAGCCTGAGCAAACTAAGACCACTCCCTTCATCCGCACCGGGGATGAGTGTTTTCTATGTGTGGGCTCTGTGGTAAGAGCTTCACTCTCATGGCCTTATTTATTTCTAGCCCCCCGGCCCCAGGCTTATCTGCTGATGCCAAGGACCTCTCCACTGAGCCTGTCACTGCACTGTGGACAGGGCTTTCTGCTGCAGAGCACTTTCACGCTCCCCATGAGGATGAGCCACTGAACTTTCTGCTGAACCAGCCCTTGTCTCCACTCCTATGACCAAAGGAAGAAGCAGATATTCCACAGCACCAACGATGTTTCAGACTGGCCTGAATTCATTCCCCATGAATTTGTTGAGCATCAACTCTTTGTGTAGGCATTGTCGTTGGTCCTGGTGAGGCAATGAATGAGAGAGACGAGATCCCTGCTTTCACAGAACTGATGATCTAGAGGGACAGATGGGTAAGGCACGTGGACAGGAACAAATGAACAGGGTAATTTGGAGAGTGATAAATGCTAGGAAGGAGATGAAGATGCAGTGGTGTGAGAGAGAGTGACCGAGGGTTTGGGCTTCAGGGGGTCAGGGGAAGTTTCCTGAAGAGATGGCATTTGAGTTATAATCTGAACAAAAATAAGGAGCCAGCTGAGCCAGCATCTAGAAAAAAATGGTCCAGGGAGCGTTTACAAATTCTCTAAGGAGGGAATGAGGCTGAGCTCAGCCGTGGCGTCTGCCGCGCACGTGTAGGATCCAGGATTAGGGACCTCATCTCCTAACCTCTGCTGCTCCCTCCCCTTCCGTGGTGACTCTGGGGGCTGACGGTACCCCCTGCTTCCCCCAAACCCAGGGTCTAAGGAGGCTGTGGACTGAAGCCTAGGATGAGACCCCTGAGGCTGTCACAGGCATCAGGGTTCAAATACATGGTCTTAGGCAGATTCTGCTTTCCTCCTAGGACTCAGATATCTGCTCAAAAGAGATGACTAGATAGGGATAAATGGAAGAACCAACCAGTCTCTTCTCTGAGAAGGCCATCAAAGAAATGGGCTGTTACTACTTTTCTTTGACATTGATTTGGAACGCCCAGGGGCAAAGGTGGGAGTAGAGACCATGCCCTTGAGGGATTTCTGTGAATGCCAAAGTATATGGTGAGTGGATTCCAGTCCCTGCCTCCTGGCTTCAGCTAACTCTGCGTTCTGGAGCCTGTGTTCAGAGGGCTCACTGTGGGGGTGTCTCTGAGCCAAGGATAACACTAACTTGCATTGCATTATACTGCAGAAAGTGTTATAGAAGATGATGGGAGAGTTGAGATATTTCCTCTCCCCACTGTGATATCTGTGGTGTCAGAATGAAATGGGCCCCAGGGGACCTGCAGGAGCTTTGGACTATGGCCTTCCTAGGGAATCGCCACCAAGCCAGACTTCCTTCTGCCTGGCTCCCTGCTTCCTCACTCCGGCTCTGTCTTTTCAGTGGGACTGCGCAGCAGTACTGAGCTCAGGCAAGATCTGAGCACCACCAACTTCCTTTGGTTTCTTACGTGAACTGAACACCACTGAGGGATTGGAGAGACCCAGGTTTGAATACCATCTCTGCGAGTAGCTGTGTGACCTTGAGCATGTCACTGAACATCTCAGAACCTCAGTCTGTTTCTCTGTAAATTGGGTTACTATAAGGATTCCAGGAAATTGAGTTACCTCATCTGTGCAAGCCACCCAGAGCCCTGCCTAGCACACAGATCTTCTCCCTGGAACTACATTCAGCTTGACCTGCCTCAGACAGGTCACTGCCATGCACCCAGCCCGCCCCTGCTAACTGCTGAGAATGTCTCCAGTTTCCCACAAAAGTGCCATCAGCCTGATCAAAACATGAATTATCTGTATTCTGTGGATGTGATGGTGTGGGCTCCGGGGCCACCCTGCTGGTTTCCTACATGTAACACCAGACCCCCCTCTCCCTCTTCCCTGCCTGGTGCTTGACGCTTGCTGCCTGGGGAGAGTTCTGCTGTCAAACCAGGTGGCTTCCCTGACAGCCCAGTCCTGTGACTTGGGGTCAGAAATGAATGGATCCTACCTTTCAATACAAGGTGTGGTGGGGCTATAGGTTAATGGACCTGAACCCAGTCGTTTCTCTTCCAAGGCCCACATGCTATCAGCAATGCCCGGGGTGCCTAAATATTGGGGGAGCTGGCTTTCCCCCATTGTTTGAGAAGATCAGAGCAAGACTGTTGCCTATGGTGACATTCAGGGCTGGCAATTACCCAACACAATGTCCATCCACCCTCAAGTTTAATATAGAAATCAGGTGTGTTCTGAAAAGGCCTGAAAAGGCTTTAGTTTTCTATTTCCGCCTAAGGTTCCATGCTGACTGGAGTGTCCTGCCACTAAAACGCTGTCCATCTTATGCCTGGCTGAATACAACACTAAGCCCAGCTGTGCAATCTTCCCAGCCAGCTCAACAATGGGGTCAATCAAGGCTCAGAACTTCTCCTCCCATGCCCTCAGACCTGTTCCTGCTTTCCTCTTTCTGGGAGAAAGAATAAGCCCATTGCTGGGGGTTTCCCTGATGGGAGGTATCTGCTGACAATTGTGACCCTTGAGGTGGTGCTCCATAACCCTGCAACTGAGTTTTCTTGGCAGGGGAGTCAGTGGGCTGTCACTTTCTCCAGCTCTCTTCCCCTTTCTAGCAACAGAAATGGGAAAGCTGTTCCTTTGGAAAATTTGGAAATTTCTGCTTAAACTGCCAACCTGTGAGACTTTGAGGTCCATTAAGTCTTTCCTCTAGTCTCAGAGCTGAGTAAGCTGGGGTTTGGCTCCACAGGTATTAACTGGCAATCCGAACTTAAATGCCCCATTTAGACAGACAGCTCCACAGAGGAGGGCTTGCTTTGCAGACAGCCACACGTAAGTCAAAGAAACTCTGAGACGGCATATGTCTGACCTTCCTCAGAGGAAGTGCTTAAAAGAAAAGTTTCACAACGGATCCAGGGGGGCGATGTTTGGTCTATTGTCACAACTTAGGTGGCTTAGCTGCAAGGCAGGCTGGGCCACTGTGGAGCTAGAAGAAGCTGATACCGGGGCTTGGAGAACTAACTGAACTTCAGGGCAATTCCCTGAAGTGGGGTGGCCAATTGTCCACTCTGCAGAACTTGAAGGGGCGTGGGGCCTCTGGTCTGGCTCTGTGGAAGCATCCGAGTCGGGTGGTGTGCCCGGTGCATGTGGGGTGCCAGCCAGGAGTTGCAGTGAGGCAGAGTCCAGCTCATGCAGGTGAAGGGGGTGTTGAGGTCTGAGATATGAGGGCAGTTGTTCCAAGCTGTGGTGCTGGACAAGACAGCAGATGGATTGAGCCCTCAGGGTGTAGAGCAACTCTGGGACATGGGGGCTAATCAGAAAGAAGGGCCGCTAGAGCTGGTGGATTCCAGCTTCCTGATAAGCAGACGCCTTGGGCAGGATTGACCCGAGGCTCGTGAGTCTGAAACCGCAGGCTGAGGAGGGCTGGGAAGGCTGAGTATGGCAAAGGAGAAAGCTGTCTCTTTTATATAGAGGGGAAAGTAAAAGGCCGGTTGGCATTTTCCTGGAGAATAACCTCATACTGTCACGAATGAGTGTAATTATAGCATTTTATATGTGTAGCTGGCACTCAGAACTGGGTTTGCAGCAGAGTCCTGAGAAGCTAATGTTTCTTACCGTTGACTTTCCCTTTTACATTTTTGCTGCATTCCCTGGTCATGCTTAATTCTACCTCCTGCACCAACTCTGTACTAAACTTAACCTCTTTCTCTCCTGTTTTGCCTTTTACTTTTACCCTCTGTTCTGATCATTGCTGCATAACAGCCTCAAAACTTAGTGACTTAAAATGATTACTATTTTGATTTGCTATTGGATTTCCTTGGTCAGGACTTTAGAGAGGATGTAGCCTGCATCAGTTTTCTCTGCTATGTGATGTCTGGGGCCTCAGCTGGGAAGGCTCAAGTGGGTGGGAGTGATTTGAATGGCTAGGGGCTGGACTTTTTTGGATGCTTCTTTCACTCACATGTCTGCCACCTGGGCTGGAATGGTAGGAGGGCCGGGCTCAGCTCACGCTCATCTAGAGAACCCACAAGAGGCCCATCCAGCGTGGCAGCTCAGGACTCCAGGAGCAAGTTTTTGAGCATGGCCATTATGACCCAGCCTGGAAGTCACACGACATGCCTTCTGCCGTACTTTATTGGCTGAAGCTGTCACAAGCCTGCCAACTTCAAGGGAAGTGAAAATAGGGAGGAGTATCCCAGAATTTGAGGCCATGATTTAAAGCCACTGTGCCCTCTGGACTTTGTATTTGCTCAGTTGTTGCTGCTTCTAACACCTGCCTGGTTTTTTTCCTCTCACTCTGCCCCAGCAGGCTGCCTCCCTTCTCGGGAGGCACTCGCTCTCGTCTGTCTGAGCCTGTCTCTTCACTTTTACAGTTTGTTCTCACTGCATGGTTGCAGGGATGGGCTGATTCTTTATCTATCCCTCAGGAACACCTGTCATTCGGCTGAGTTTGCAGCAGTGACACCAGAGAGATCATTCACAAGGAAGCATTATTCATGGTGTTTCTAAGATGCTTCTGGTCCTTTCACTTCTCCCAGTAGTTTTATTAAAGGTCATACTTTTACAGGAAACAGAGACTACTGAATAAATCATTAAGTCTTAAGCGTTGCAACTTTCCCTCCACTCCCGTGGCTTTTCTTCATGCAAATCCACACAACTAAGATTTTTATCATATATGGTAATATATTTTTTAATGATTGTTTAAAAGTGTGCTGGTCTAGTCTCCTGGACTATATCTGAAATCTGTAGGAGTGGGAGAACACGTGTTGTGCTGTTTATTCCTGCCCCACCAACCTCAGTGCCAGCGAAGCAGTCCACCTGAAACTTAGTAGGTATAATTGATTGGAAAGATTATGTTCAGATTTTCTTCTGTGTGATTCAGATTTTTGTTTTGTTTGTCTGTTTGATTAGCCTGACAGAGTAAGCATGCAGCCTAGGTGCGAATCAGTGACAGCCGAAAGAATCCATGAATCCCTTTTCAAAAAGGACGTTTTCATGTCAAAGCAACGTGGCTTCAAGATTTGTGGCATTATTTTGGAACATCTCCATGGTCTTCTCTGCTGTAGGGGGCAAGTACAGCGCACTGGACTTGGGGTCAGAAGATGAGGGTTGAATTCCAACTCTGCCACTGAATAGTGCTGTGACCTTGGTAAGTTACATCCTCATTCTAAAAACTAGTCTCCTTAGCTATAAAATGGTAGTAATAGCATTTAGAATTAAGATTAAATGATGCCAATTTTTATGGTAAGGATTAAATGAAAAAATTTATGGGAAAGTGTTTGTAAAATGCAATTATAAAGGTTTGTGATCGCTCATTAATAGGCTAAGTCAGGGTTGTTAAGTCAAAGAGCCAGGCTGGTGATTTAAATGACTGAAGTTAGATCTAAAAAAAGGGAGAGTCGTGCAAGAGCCTTGTCTGAAGAGAAATGTTTCTGCACATCCTCAGCTGATTTTGTTGCTGAATTTAGGCCCAGGTGGCCAGATTTGATTTTCTCAGAGAGTCCAGAGCTGCAGAATTTTATGTGGACCCTTATAATTTTCAAATGTTTGTTATTAATTAACAATTAAATATAGATGTATGTTAAAAAAACACGTAGCTTGGAACAAACAAAATACTTCTGCAACTTGTCTTTGTCCTATACATGGCCAATTTAAGGTTTAGTTCAAAAGTGATGCTGAAGGCATGAGGATGGCATGAAACTAGTTCTCGCTGCTCCTTTCTGCTAAGTGTGACTGTGAGCCCTGGAAACAAGAGGCGACAAAAAGAGAACTCTGATCAGGGGGAAGTGGGCTGGTTCGGGACCCTGGGGCAGAAGGAACAACATAGTGAGAGGGCCTCTTAGCCCTCCCCACCCAATGGCAGAAAGGGACCCAGGCCACATGTCCCCCTCCTCCAACCTTGCAACAGAAGGTGACTCAGGTAGGTTCATGCCTCTCCTGAACTGGATGGGAGTCCTGCCTGCAAGACCAGTGGCACTGACAAGAGGGATCAATTGGAATCATTGCTGAGGAGCCAGAGGAAGCCCTTTCCTTCCCTACTAGACCTGAAACTCCCTTCCTCCACCTGGAGACATTGAGTGGCCTGGCAGCACATGCAAGTGAGGAGAGTCCTGCCACAACAAACAGCCTGGCCCAGGATATGGTTTCCAGCCCTGCTGGATCTGAGACTTCCCTCCCTAGCCTAGAGACATGGGGGCCAGGAGATTTTGGCAGGGGGATCCTGCCAAAACAAGCAGCTGGCCTAAGAAGGCTCTGTACCCTGCAGCCCAGAGAATCACTTCCCCCACTGGAGACTTCAAGCTGATGGTTGCTCTTGGGGGGGCATCCTGACAGAACAAGTGCTTGGTCCAGGAAGTGCTCTTTGTTCCCCCACCTAGGGGCATCAGGTGGCATGAATTGGGGAAGCTCCTTCCATTCCTTCAGGTGGCACCAGCAGGGAACAATGGAAGTCCCAGCAGCACCAGAAAAACCAAGTAGACCAAAATGGCACCCCAAAGGTTCTGAAAATTAAAATGCCACTGGAACTATAGCCCGAAAAGTAGGCCAGGATCCACATGCTGATCCTAAAGCAGGGTAAGTGCATACTTTAATAAATGATTTAAAAGGGAACAGTGTCTCTTAACATAATAGACAAAATGTCTGGAATACAATAGAAAATTGCCCATCATACAAAGGACCAGAAAGTTATAACGGGAATGAGAAAAGACGGTCAGCTGATGCCAACACTGAAATGAACCAGATGTTGGAATTATCTGACAAAGATTAATGGCTTCAACAATTACTTATAAATTCTCTTAAAACAAATGGAAAAATAGAAAATCTCAGCAAAGAAATAGAAGTTTTAAAAATAACCAAGTGAAAAATACGGTAACCAGAAAGAAAACCCCCAAGGTGCTGACGGGCTCAGTAATAGAGTGAGATAGCAGAGGATAGAGTCAGTGAAGTCGAGGACAGATCAGCAGAATTTACCCAGTGAAAATAAACTGAAAAAAGATAAAAGGAATAGAGCCTCAGGGACCTGAGGAAAAATAACTAAATATCCAACATTCATATCATCAGAGTCCCAGAAGAAAGAGGAGAAAGAGAGTGAGACTGAAAGAGTATTTGAAGAAATAATGGCTGAAAGCTTCCCAAATTTAGGTGAAAGACATAAACTTACAAATTTAAGAAGCTGAGCAAAGCCCAAATAGAACAAACCCAAAGAAACTCACGCCTAAAGTCATCTTAGTTAAACTTCCGAAAATTAAAAACCAACAATTCTTTAAAGCAATGGTTAAAAGCTGAGAGCTTTTCCTCTAAGACCAAGAGCAAGAAAAGGCTGCCCACTCTCACCACTTGTATTCAACTTAGTATGAGAAGTCCTACTCAGGGCAAGTAGGCAAGAAAACAAAATGAAAGGCATCCAAATTGGAAAAGAAGAAGTAAAAGTGTCACTATTTGCAGATGACATGACACTATATATAGAAAACCCTAAAGACGCCATCAAAAAACTATTAGAACTAATAAACAAATTCAGTAATGTTGCAGAATACAAAATCAATACATAAAAATCTGTTGTATTTCCATACACTAAAAATGGACTATCGGAAAGAGAGATTAAGAAAATCATCCCATTCATAATTGCATCAAAAGACTAAATACCTAAGAATAAATTTAGCCAAGGAGGTGAAAGACCTGTATATTGAAAACTAAAAGACATAAAGGAATGAAATTGAAGAAGACACAAATAAATGGACAGATGTTCTTTGCTTATGGGTTGGAAGGATTAATACTGTTAAAATGACCAAACTACTCAAAGTAATATACAGATTCAATGCAATCCCTATCAAAATTCCAAAGGCATTTTTTCATAGAAATAGAAGAAACAATCCCAAAATTTGTATGGAGTCACAAAAGATCCTGAATAGCCAAACCAATTCTAAGAAAGAAGAACAAAACTGGAGGTATGATCCTCGATTTCAAACCCTGTTACAAAGCTATAGTAATTTAAAAAGTATGGTATTGGCGTAAAAACAGACACATAGATCAATGGAACAGAACTGAGAGCCCAGAAGTAAACCCACGCATATATGTCATTAATTAATGACAAAGGAGCCAAGAATACACAATGGGAAAAGGACAGTCTCTTCAATAAATGGTGCTGGGAAAATTGGACAGCCACATGCAAGAGAATGAAACTGAACCTCTACCTTATAATGACTAGAGCATTAATTATAACACTAAGACTCCAGACATATTTAAAAGTGTGGTAGGCAAAGTGACTTAAATGCAAGTGAGGTTTCCACACTTCAATCCAAGCAGTATAACATCGATACCAGTAGACTAAGTCATGTGTGTATATTGTAACACACAAACAACAATGGCCACAACAAAACTATACACAGCAATAGTACGTGTGAAAACACAATAAATGAGTCAAGATGGAATCTTAAAAAATGCCCAAGCAACTCACAGGAAGGCAAGAAAAGAGAAACAGAAGAATTAAAACAGAAAGAAAATAAGCACATGTAAAAATGTTCAGCATCATTAGCCATTAGGGAAATGCCAATGGAAACCACAATGCAACATCACTATGCACCTATCAGAATGCCTAAAATAAAAAATAGTGACAAAGCCAAATGATAGCAAAGATGCAGAGAAACTGGGTCACTCATACATTGTTGGTGGGAGTGTAAAATGTTACGTCCACTCTGAAAACAGTTCCACAGTTTTTATATGACCCAGCAATTGCACTCTTGGACATTTCTCCCAGAGAAATGAAAATTTATGTTTCACAAAAATCTGTACATGAGTGTTCATAGTGACTTTATTTTTAGTAGCCCAATATGGGAAGCAATCACAGTATTTTTCTATGGCTGAATGGTTAAACAAAGTGTTACATGCACACTATAGAATACTGCTTAACAATAAAAAGGAACAAACTATTGATACTTGCAACAACTGGGAAAAATCTCAAGGGAATTTTGCTGAGTGAGAAAAAAACAGTTCCAAAAGGTTACAGGGAGCAAGGAGTGACTGGTTTATAAATTGGCAACATAAGGCATGCTTGTGGTAATAGAACTGTTCCGTATCTTGACTGTGCTGGTGGAAACGTGAACCTACATATGTGATAAAATTCCACAGAACTAAACACACACGCGCACACATGTTAAACTGGGGAAATCTAACCAAGACCAGTAGATTGTGTCCTGGTTGTGATGTACTATAGTTTTGCAAGATGTTACCATTGGGGGAATGGAGTAAAGAGGGGATATACATATCTGTGTTACTTTTTACAAGTGCATAGGAATCTACAATTATCTCAAAATAAAAAGTTTCAGAAAAAACTGACGCTGAGTTGCAAGACGTAGAGCTGATCTCATTTATTTTCCAACGTTTCCATGAACACATTCAAGCCTAGAATCAAACTCTACGTCTAAAAACTTAGAAAGGGCAATCAAATTTGAATAAGTTATGAATTGCCTTTGAAATGAGGCTCAACTGTGACCTGTGCAGGACTCAGATTTTGCAATAAGTTAAGTATTTTTTTCCTGTGCTGCTGGGAGATTGGAAATATTTTTTCTCTTTTGATTTCTCACAAGTCAATTCAGTTATTCCTCCTTCAGAACTCATGAGATAGGACTCTATTTCTGAAAAGCACATTGTACATTATCTGTCATCTCAAGATATCTTGGTTTGGACATACTACAGAAGTGAGTCCCCTTTTTGTTTCAACGCTAGAAACTACTTGATGGGGGAGAAGGCACAAAGAAACTATTTCCTACCAAATTCTCATTAAAGAAATGGCTTTTCTATCTTCTGCACCTATTGAGGGCAGTGGCAGGATTTCAGTTTGGAAAGCTCTGTAGCTCAGTGGAACCAACAATTGGAAGCAATTCATTCATTCATCTAAGGAAAAGGATTGAGGCAGACGCAACCATTTGTGGCACATAGACGCTTTATTTCACCCACACTTTATAGCAAATGCTGCTCTGTTAGCTCTCATACTTCAAAAACAATTGTGCACGTGTTGCTCCATCTCTTCATTTGTCATAAAATAAACCTTACTGACGATGCGAACTGGCGATAGGAGGGAGGTGAGAGAGTAAACAATAACAGAAAAATCAAGAATTTTTACATGATTTTACATGATCTTATTTGTCAGACTTTGGCGTTATTTAGGCCCATCAAAAACTAAAAGGAAACAATTTTAAGCATTGAGTACCTACTATGTGGTGTTGTGCTATTTGTTAAGGGGACTAGAAACCAAGTCACAAATCCTTAGGTGAGGTGATTTACAGATTACAAAATGTTTTTAACTGCATCATCTCATCTGGTTCTCACAAAGACCCTGTCAGGGAGGATTTATTACTTGTCACCATTTGTGAGTGAGAAAACGCCATCTCAGACAGGTTAAGAGAATGCCTCATATTAAGGCTGTTGTCAAGCATATAGCTTGAGCTGTACGTAGCTTATTTCTGATTCCAACCCCACCACCTTTCCACTGCAGCACGTGACGGGATCTCAGCTCCCCAGGAAATGTCTAACATATTAAAGTGTGCAAGTTTTCTCTCTCTTACTCCCCAGCCACGTCTCTCTCTTTCTCTCTCTCTCTCTCTCTCTCTGTCTCACACACACACACACACACACACACAAAACATAGATTTAGAGAACAGGGAAGTCTTTAACTACGTCAAAATGGTCAAGCATTCCACGTCGTTTCTTTAGGGCCTGAGAACTCCTGTGTTTCGTATAAGTCGTCGTACTCCTTACACAGCATGTGATCACCGAGGCATGCGTAGGTGGTTGACTAGGCTTTGTCAGAGCATTCCAGGCCACAGAAGAGATTTTGAAAGTCTAATACATTTTGAGATTTTGTAAATCTTTACATTCAAATAATTGTGTTTTACACAATAAATTCCTATTTACCCCAGAAACATTAGATCATACAGATCAGCATAGGGATAAAAAAAACAACCCCATCACGTGGAAAAGAAAACAAAAACAGTCAAGCAAATCCTAAATCCACTTCACAGAGTTAAAAAGAGTTTAATCTTGGTGAAGAGATTTCTAGACTTGATTCTTCTTTCCTTCCTTCCTTCCTCCCTTTCTTCCTTCCTTCCACCCACAAAAATGGCATATAAACAACTCAATAATCCCTATTGTTTAATAATACATTTTGGACACCTTGTAGAAGTACAATAGTTAGTTCAATAAATCCCCTATTATTAGACATTTAGATCGTTTTGGATTTCCCCCATCTATAGTGGTGTGGATTAAAAAAAGTAATTTATTCATAGTTAATACCAAAATTATTCTAAGGAAGGAAGTGACCTTGGCTTGGGATAATATTTTACCAAATCACCCAGGTTGGAAAATAAAATCCTAACCCTCTACAAGCAGGAAGTGGTCTGAGAAAACTGTTCAGGTCTCAAAAAGGGCATATTCTCCAATTCTCACTGTAAATGTGGCCAAGGAGAACATCAGGAGGGCAGTTAGCCACAGAGTGTCGGACAAGGGAGCAGAATCAGGGCTTTACCAAGAGCTGCCCACTCCACCGCATCCCTCCCCAGACATCACGGTATCTACCCGGTTGGAATTCAGAATGGCTATGAACTGGTGATTCTGTGTCTCCCATTCTTCTACATTCTGGGTGGGAGTGTTTATTGCAATGAACCTGCCCCCATTCCACTACTGTGTGATGGATGCACGTGGAATAATTTGTCTTTGTTGCTCTGGATCAAGAGGAGCTAGACTTGATTGAGAGACTATTGCTATCACCTTGAGCCCCAGGATTTGGTTTGGATTCAGTGACTGGATGTTACTTTCAGTTTTCTCCCTTGTCACCATTTGTGAGTGAGAAAACAGCATCTCAGACAGGTTAAGAGAACGCCTCATATTAAGGCTCTTGTCAAGCATATAGCTTGAGCTGTACGTAGGAGGAGGAGGTTCTGTTTTTTTTTTTTTTTTTCTGCCTTGGCAGAAGAAGAATTAGTTGACTACTTGATGACCAGAAGAATAGATTGTGGTAGAGATTTCCAGTGCTCACTAATACTTGGTTCTTTTTTCTTCCTGAACAGTTGGGAGGAACATGCTTTCCCAGCCCCCTCGCAGGTAGGCAGGGCCATGCAGTTAGTGCCAGCCAATGGACTTTGGGTAGAAATGAAGTGTTTTACTTCTGGTCAAGGCATTTAAGAGCAGGTATCAATTTTCCATGCTTCCTTTTCTCCGGCTACAGTGATCCAGGAAGATGTGCATTGATTTCTTGATGTGGCATCGAACGATTGTGGAGCCTCTGTCAATTGGGCCCCTGAGTGACTGGAACAGGGCCCCTCCCAATCCATGCTGTATGTGTGTCATTAATGAGGAAACCCCCCACTTTTATTAGGTCATTGAGATTTGTTCCTGCAGCATACTTTGATCTATCCTCATTAAAACACATATAAACATTATTAACCTTTTATAATGCAATTATTTCTTTCAAGTCTGCCATTTGTATTTTAATTTTATTTATGATAAAGTTATCAGAATTGCAAAGATTTCCATAACTTTTAGCCTAAAATCTCCTATCCCTCAGCAGATTATCACAGAAGATCAGAAAAATTAAGTCTGAGATCTGGAGTTTGACACGCGTCTCCTCTATTTATTACATTTGTGAACTTTTCAAGGCACCAAGGCACAAAGTTATTTATTGCAGCAATGTTTATAATACTGAAAATTTAACCAACATAAATGGCTATCAATAACAAAGTGGGTTAAATAAATTAGAGTCTAGTTACATGATAGAAAAATATGCAAATATGCAGCCATTAAAACCATATGGTAGATCTACATTTACTTGTATGGAAAGATGTTGTAGACATATTGTTGGGTTAAAAAGAATGCAAAATAGTATTTATCGTATAATGCTACCAAGTACATGTATCTGTGTATTTGCCAGTGGAAGTGTCTGAAAAGAGTTTCAAATTATAACAGTGAATACTTCTGGATGGTGGCATTCTGAGAGGTTTCAACTTTCTTCTTTAGATTTTCCAGTACTTCTAATTAAAAAAATTTACATATATGGTTATTTTATTATATATATATATTTATATTTCACTCTATAAATATTTAGCTTTATGTTTTTAAGGTTAATTTATACTTATAATGGCTTTCCACAATTTTGATACCTTTTTTTTGAGGTATAATTGACATATAACATTACATTAGTTTCAGGTGTACAACACAATGGTTTGGTGTTTGTGTATAGACACCTTTGACACTTTTAAGTTATTTGGTGAAATTTTATAGTTTTCTTCTTGTAGGTCCTGCTTAGTGGTAACTTTTAGATATTTTATATTTTTGTTTTAATTTTGGATGGCATTTTTTTGTTCATTACATTATTAACTGGTCGTTGCAGGTGTATAGAAAGTCCTTTTTGTATATTCATTTTGTCGCTGACCACCGTACTGAAAGCTCTGGCTGGAACAGTTTCTTGGTTGATTCTTATGTTTCAGGTGCAACCACAACTCTTGTGAACATGTGTAATTTCCCTTTCAATGTATATAAAGTCATTTTGTTTATTTATTTATTCACTTATTTATTTACTTAACGAATTCATTGACTAACCATTCTAAAATGTATTAGCACTAGTCAATGCAGCCATTCCTCTCGTGTCATGAATTCTTATAAAAATGCCTCTGGGTATCATCATTGAACACAGTGTTGGCTCTTGGTTTGAGACAAATTTTTTGTCATGATAGATAAGTAATTTTCCACTACAATTTTGCTAGAATATTAACAAATAAAAATAGAAATAGATATTGACTTTAGTAAAACAGTAGCTGCTGAAATATATATAGGATTTTCTCATCAAACCAATAATACAATTAATATTAATAGGTCTAATAGTGAATAGTCCTTATATTTTTGTAGTAAATCTACCTTTTCCTTTTTAAAATTGTGGTTAAATATACTTAACATAAAATTTACCATTTTAACCATTTTTTAAGTGTACAGTTCTGTGGCATTAAATACATTCACATTCCTGTGCAGTAAATCTACTTTTGTAAGAAATATACACCATCTTTCTTGGTTATTATTTTAATATACTGATAACTCCTGCTTGCTAATGTTTTGTTTAGAATGTTTTTATATCTATTGCTAAATGAGATTGCTCTGTATTATTTACCCTGAGGTTTTTGTATTAACATTTTTCTAGCTTTATGAAACAAAATTAGACATATTTTCAACCCTCTTGGAGAGTTTTAAGAGAATAGGAAATATCTGTACAATAAAAGTTTGAATAAAATTATTCCCAAATCCTCTAGACTCACAACAAATTCTGTAGATAATTCTTTGACAATTTTCTCCTCCTTCCCATCCTCTGTTTATTGGACTATGCAGGTTTTCCATTTAAAAAGTTAGTTGTAGTAATTCATATTGTCCTAGAACATTTTCTATCTCATAACATTTTTCGTATTTATATGGTATATTCATGAATATTTTATAATAAGGTTTTAAATTTCTTAAACTCCTTCAATGGTGTACCAATTTCTTTTTTTCCCTCTCATACTCTTTATTTATTTTATCTATTTATGATAAGAACATCTAATGTAAGATCTACTTGAAAATTTTTAAGTATACAATACTGTGTTGTTAACTGTAGATATTATACTGTACAGTAGATTTCTAGGACTTATTCATTTTGTATAACTGAAACTGTCTACTCTTTGACTAATACCTCTCTATTTCCCCTTTCCCCCAGCCCCTGGCAACAATCATTTTACTCTCTGCTTCTATGATTTTGACTATTTTAGATAAGTGGTATCATGTAATATTTGTCCTTCGGTGTCTGCATTTAGCATAATGTCCTCTAGTTTCATCCAAACAATTAAGAAGAATTAATATCAATCACTCCTAAACTCTTCCAAAAAATAGAAGAGGGAACACCTTCAAACTATTTTTACGAGGTCAGCATCACCTCAATACCGAAGACAGACAAAGACACCATCAGGAAAGAAGACTACAGGCCAATATGCGTCATGGACACAGATGCAGAGACCCTCAACAGAATATCAGCAAACCAAATTCAACGGCACGTTAACAGGATCACACAACATGACTGAACGGGATTTGCCCCTGGGATGCAAGGATGGTTCAACATCCCCAAATCAGTCAGAGTGATACACCACATTAACAAAATGAAGAATAAAAATCACATGATCATCTCAATAGATGCAGAGAAAGCATTCAACAAGAGACAGTGTCCATCATTTTTTTTTTCAGGAGCAATAGATGCTAGTATGTTTTTTAAGCCCTAGCAAGTATAAGACTTTCCTCTGGCCTTGTACATAAATAATATGGTGACTGGGTGTAGAATTTTGAGTAAAAATAAATTTGCTATCAAAATGCTAGTGTACTCTGCTTCCAGCCAAGACAGAGTAACTGGTATTGGATTTTTCCTCCCATTGAAAATAACTATAAAACTAAACAAAATATATGATGCATTGGACAACAGGCAGTATGGGATACTGATTTTTGAGATAAGGGAAATAAACAAGGTGAGCCCCATGATTGCTCTGGCTTTTTGTCTGGATGCACTTTCCTGACACAAAGTGGGGAAGATGGTCCCTAACTGAGCAGCATTCTCTCTGAGATGAGAATTCAAAAAGCAGAGTTTTAGGATGCCAAGGCTGTTGTAATTTGCAAAGCAGGATAGCTGAGGAGAGGCAGTTGAGTGAAAATGGGTGAAGAGTGCCTAACAAATCTACATGAGGGTACAGCATGGGTCTTTGGCCAAGGGCTGAGATGCACATGCACAGGGAAAGGCTTTATGAGTCTGAGAGCAAATTGCCTACTGTGGGTCAAGAGCTGAATGGTGATATCAGAGAACAGGACAGGAGACACTGGAGTTCCAGATCAGACACAGTGTAGAGATGCCTCTAAGTACCTTAGACTTTCAGGTGAGAACCCAGAAATGTTATGTCTCAGGAGTGAGAACAACATACCCTAGGACTGAGGATAAAATCTTTAGGATTAAGAGATAGGCCTCACTTAATAAAGCACAAGATCATAACTAATTTGAAGACAAATTAATGGAAATTTAACAAAAATTAAGAGAACCTCAGAGAAATATGGACAACATCAAGCAAGCTAACAATGTTAGTTACAGTTCCAGAAGGAAAGGAGAGAGAGAATGGGGCAAAAACATACATGAAAAAGTAAAGGCTGGAAAGTTCCCAAGTTTGATGAACTACTCAATTTACATATTCAAGAAACTCAGGAAACTCTAAACAGGAAAAATGCAGTGAACACGAAACCTGCACATATAACAGGCAAGCTGCATAAAACTAAAGATGGAGAGAAAATCTTGAAAGAAATGAGACACAGGGGCAATCCTGTGTGTTTGTCAGAGTCAGGAGACCAGGATGGCTAGAGCAGAGTGAACAAGAGGGAGTGTGGTAGGAGGTGAATTCAGAGAGGAAGTGAGGATGTTTTTGAAACATTGTAAAGACTTTAGATTTTACTGTCAGTAATATGAAAAGTCCTTGGATAGCTTTGAACAAAAGGATGACAAGATCTGATTTATAAGAGTCACTCTGGCTGTTCCAGGGAGAATAGATTATGTGGGGGAGTGGGGCAAGGGTGAGAAAAAAAGAGACCAATTGCAGCAGGCAGCTATGGCAATAAACCAGAGGGAGAGATGATGGCGACTTGGGATGAGGAGAACCAGATTGGTGCCAGTAGAGAAGGTGGGAAGTGTATCAGACTATTGATGTTTTGGGATGATAAATCCAAAAGGATTTATCCCAAAGGATTTGCTGAAGATACAGTATATATGAAAGGAATGACAAATTAAAGGTTTTTGGCTTGAGTCACTGTTTTCTAAGACTGTGGGGAAAGAATAAGTTTGGTGTGGGGGGAAAATCAGTACTTTAGTTTTAGATATGTTAAATTTTAGACTTTTAAATGTCTAAGAGGACATATCAGTAGGAATTTGTCTTTCCTGAAGTTTAGGAAAGAGATCAGAGCTACATCAATGAATGATGTAGATGGTATTTAAAGGAATAGAATTGGATGAGGTAATCTAGAGAGAGAATGTTGAGAGCAAAGAAATTAGAGGACTGGTCCTGAGCACCTGGTCTTTATAGGTCAGGAAGGTGAGGAGAAGAAACTGAGAAGGACTGGTCAGTGACATGGGAGGAGAAGCAACAGAGATTAATGTCCTGCGGGCCTGTGAGATAATAGAAAATATATATATTGGTCTCTGTCCCCGGTTCCTGACACAGAGCTCCTAAAACCCTTGTAATTTCCTAAGTGATAAGAGCACTGGGGGTGTCTTTTTTTCCCTAATATTTAGTTTTTGACCCCGGTTTCTGATACAGAGCTCCTGAAACACTTGAAATTCCTAAGTGATAAAAGCACTAGGAGCATCTCTTGTTCTAATGAGGCAACTCTTAGGTGGGCTCCTGGAAAGCTCCTGGATGGTGGCTGGGCACCAGAAAGACCAAGTCATGATTAGAAGCTTGGAATTTTCAGTCCCACTCCCCATTTTCTAGAGAGAGAAGAGTGGCTGGAAGTGGAGTTAATGATTGATCATGCCTACGTGAGGAGGCCTCCATAACAATCCCAATAGTATGGATTCAGAGAGCTTCCAGGTAGGTGAACGCATCCACGCCAGGAGGGTGACACATCCCAACTCCATGGGGACAGAAGCTCCTGCACTCGGGACCCTCCCACATCTTGCGCTATGTATCTCTTCATCTGGCTATTCATCTGTATCCTTTAATAAACTGGTAAACATAAACAAGTATTTCTCTGAGTTCTGTGGGTCACTCTAGCAAATTAATTGAATCCAAGGAGGGGGTCACGGGAAGCTCAGATTTATAGTCAATAGGTCCAAAGCACAGGTGACAACCTGGACTTGCGATTGGCATCTGAAGTGGAGTGGGAGGCAGTCTTCGGGACTGAGTCCTTAACCTGTGAGATCTGACGCTATCTCCAGGTAGATAGCATCAGAATCGAGTTAAGTTGTAGGACACCCAGCTGGTGTCGCAGAATTGGGTGGTGTGGGAAATCCACCCCCGCCGCCCCGTCTGGTGTCAGAAGTGTAGTGAATGTGTAGTGTGAGAGTAAAGGAGAAACCTGAGAGAAAAGACTGGGTGTTTTCGCCACAATACAGTGCCACAATGTCAGAAGTTGCAGAGAGGATGGGGAAGAGGAGGACCGGGAATTGGCCTTAGATTGATAACCTTGAGAGAAGATGTTTCACTGGAGCTGTGGGGGAAAGGACTGGTTGATAAAGGTTTAAGAAGAAATGGAGGAGCAAACCTTGAGACAGTGAGTGTAGGTAATTCTTTCAAGGAGCTCTGCTTTAGAGAGAAGCAGAAAGTGGGGGCTGGTGTCTGAGGGGCAAGTGGATGAGTGGGGGAGATTTTGTAAAGAAGGGGAGGAAGTACAGTTTACTTTAGCTGATAGAAATGACCCAGCATGTTTGGAGGTGAGCACTTGAGGAGCTTCTCTTCTGATGGCTTGAGTTTTCACCATGAAATGAGAAACAAGGTCATCAGTGAGGTAAGAGGAAAAGAGATATGGGAATTTGGAGGGGATTGGAAAGGCAGAGATTTCTTCTTTTTGAAACACTGAAGATTTTCATATATCTGGTGATTGTTTTTCATCAATTTGCTCAGACTTGTGGAGGACCTTTCATTCAGTATTGGGATTTGAGATTGGCCCTATGAGAGGTTATATGCGACACAACTCATTTAACAATTTAGGTATGGAAAGGTCAAAGAAGAGATTTAGATAATCTGTAGATGTTTGATGTTGTTTGCTGTTTCGTGGGGGTTCATTTGGTTTTAGGATGAAGAGAGCGAGCCTCCAGAAAAACAGTCCCACAGGAGGAAAGTTTTCTACTTTTTCCAGGCTTTTGTAAAGACGACTGAAGGAATTGGCTGGCAAGATCGTGGTGCACACCTGAGTGCTCATGGTAGAGTTACAAAACAATCTCAAGTGTTTTTGCATACAATTGCAGTCTCTTCGTCGTCTGGGCCCATACCACCCTGGCCTTGTGCTTTGTCAGTTCAGGCCGCTATAACAAAGTATCATAGACTGGCTGGCTTATAAACAACAGGCATTTATTTTTCACAGTTCTGGAGGCTGGAGGCCTGAGATCGGGGTGCCTGCGCGGTCGGGTTCTGGTGGGGGCTCTTACAGGTTGCAGATGGCTGACTTCTCCTTGTATCCTCACATGGGGAAGCAATCTTTCTCGTGACTCTTATAAGGGCACGAATGGGTTTCCTATACAAATCATTCCAAAAACCAAGCAATAACTTATCTCCTCTTTGGAGAGCTATAATGCATACTTGAACATTTAAAGTTCTGAGAAGTCCTGATGGAAAGAAACCTATTACGTATTTTTTCAGCCAGTGTTCTCCAAAGTTATTTCACATGATTTTTCAAGTGTAACATCTATTAACTTCCCATAGGGCTAGAATGTGATAGAAATTGTTTGAAAAGTTGCGGAGCTGGAAGGGGCCTCTCGTTCTTCTGAACGCCTGCAGTACTGTGCCTCTCTGTCTGGTAAGGCACTTCGTTCTTTCTACTTTGTGTAGATACACGTCATTAGGGCCCATCACAAAGCTAGGCACTCCTTGAAGGCAGGGCTAATGATGAAGTCGGGTTCACCCCTGGTGCCCAACATTGTGCCTTGCACAGAGCAAGTGCCCCCTAGATACAGGTCAAAAGTGAACGGATGTGCTACTAAGGATTCGGAAAGGAGTTCCAGGCCACTCTGCCTTTAAGGTCACATTACCTTCCATGCATATCTTCGCATGTCTTATTTCATATGGTCCCACACACCACATGGTGATGTAAACAAGACAATATGACTATCCTCATTTCATAGCGAAGGACTTTGAGGCTGAGAGAGGTTAAGTAACTTGCCCATGATTATATAGGAAGTAAATTTTAGAATGCTAGAATTCAGGTGTTTTTCCTTCTTTCCTTTATACCGTCTACAGTGTCTTAGTTCAACAACTTCTTAACTCTTTTTCCCTCAATCATGCCCATTCCCTCTCTTTTTGGGGGAAAGCATGAAAACAAAAAATTGCATCCCTACCACAAAATACTCACTCATTTCAGTGACTGAAACTGATTTGAATGACCTCTGATCCCCTCAAAAATTTGGTGGGAGAAGTAGAAAACTTAGCAAAAACAAAGTGCCATATTCACTACTAAATTCACTACTGTCACGGAGATATATTTAGTTGCAATAGAATTTCTTAGTCCAACTTTTCCTTTGAGAAATCTACTGCTGAGGGGACTGGAGGGTCCTGAAGTCAACACAGACAACTCCTGTTTCTTCAGTAACCATCACTGATGTCTTTACACGCAAAGTGGAGGGAAGGTGAGAGGTTTTCAATACTTGCTCAGCTAGCTCAGATCTTAGTGATTAAATGGCCTTTCGTCAGATAATTAAGATTTTTATATCCAGAGGCAAATGTTCCGAAGGCTTAGTTATAAATAGTTATTTAATAAGAACAGATCCCTTCATCTGCCTAGGATCTCCCAATAAGACACCTCCTTCAAAATGGATTTAGCTCACCAACTATTTTATCACTGGCTTTCATTTTGGACCAAAGTGAGAAAAAGACAAAACGCTTTAGTGCATGTTTAAATTTGTCTTCTCCTAATAAGAGTGGGGAAGCCCAGTGCAGCCATCTCAACCCCTTTTATCACTTTATTCACAGCTATTATGCCAGCTATAAAAGGTACATTTTATAACTACGTTTACAACTAGAACACTAGGTTTTTATCCTCAGGTTTTCTCCACTTTATGAATAAAAATGCCTCTGATTCCCTTTGCAAGGTGGAAAGTAGGCTTGAACTTGTTCTCAGAGTGGGATGAAGTTTAGCCAATGTTTGTGTCATTTGTGAGAGGGTTTCACCTTGGGTTTATGTCATCTGTGCAGCCAGTATTCCTCAGATACTAGACTTCTGTCTGAAGACATCTTGTTCCTCGATTACACTGGCCAAGATCCAGCCACTTCACCATCAGCCTCTTATCACAGCACAATGACACAGACTCAAAACGGTGTCTGTTTGGGGCCAGTTATTCTGGAATGGCTTTTCTGAGGTGACGCTCTCAGTGTCTAAACACAGCTGAATAAACAGTCTTGTTTCATTTGGGAGCTCTTGACCATGGAGGTGTTTTTTCATTCATGCAGTAGTTATTTCTTATTCACCAAATGTGTATCCACTTCATTTTCTTCAGGATTTTTTGTTTAGCTTTTTTCCCTTCAAATAGCTATCATTTGGAGTTGCCTTAAATTCACATTGTGAAGATCTGTTTACAACTAAGCACGCCTCCTTCCTCCTTTCCAGCTCTGTACACATAATCCTGCATATCCATCAAGTCTCAGCTAAAATGTTTCTTTCTCAATGAAGCCTCCCCACATACTCCCAGGTTTTTAATTTCTCAGTGGTTCTGTTTCCACAGATCCCAGGACTCTGCCACCTTAAGAGCCAATCTACCCTCCTCTTCCCATAAAACTTCAATTATACACTTGAAGACCCTGCCATTGTTACAGAACTAGAAATGCTTTATGACACTGATTAACATTCTTTTAAATGCAGAATTAAACTTGCAAGAAAGAACAAATAATTGGTATGTGCTAAAATGAAAAGGTTTCTGGAAATCAGACTGGTAAGTATGGGAACTGAGTGGGTGGTAGGAGATTGTTCATCTCAGCAAACTAGGGGTGTGATGTTTAACACCTGCATGCAGAATGAGAGTGAGTCCTGCCGTTGCACAAGGTGGCATGTCGGTGACAGCCTTGCACAAAGCAGTGAAGGTAGAAGGACTGGGTGGTAGCATGAAAGAATGACCCAGAAAAAATTATACCTGCAAACACAGACAGAGGCAGACTGCAAAAAATCTATCTGTCTCTGTCTGAGCCCTGGGTGGGAAAACTGTTCCCTGTGGTAATTTGTGACCGTAGGTCTCTGCTGCTCAGAGTTGAGGTTCTAATTTCTACAAGCTGGAGGGAATAGGGATTTTAAACCTTTACGGAGAGACATCGTGAATGACTATATGCTGACAAATTTGAAGGTTTTAATGAAAAAGAATGGAATTCTAGAAAATTATAGTCCAACAAAATTACCTTAAAAGAGATAGCAAAGTCACATAAGAGGAGGTGAAATTTACCCAGTTACTCCAAATGCTAATGAAAAATAGATCCAGACTGTTCACAGACATCTTCCTCCAAACCTTTGAGGAACAGATAATTCTTTTTTTTTTTTTTGTGGGGAAGACCAGCCCGGAGCTAACAACCATCGCCAATCCTCCCCTTTTTGCTGAGGAAGACTGGCCCTGGGCTAACATCCGTGCCCATCTTCCTCCACTTTATATGGGACGCCGCCACGGCATGGCTGACAGGCAGTGCGTCGGGGGGCGCCCGGGATCCGAGTTCGCGAACCCCGGGCTGCCAAGCGCGGACTAAACCGCTGCGCCACCGGGCGGCCCCCTAGAAACAGATAATTCTTACCCTATAAAAATATTTTCAGAGAATAGAAAAGAAGGAAAATATTCCTATTAATTTTATGAGGTTATTACAACCTTGATTCCCAAATCAGGCAAAAGCAGCATGAAAAAGAAAAAAATTGCAGCTTAATTATGATCAGAGAGGAAATATTAACTGAACCTAGGGATATACGTGTGTGTGTGTGTGTGTGTGTGTGAGAGAGAGAGAGAGAGAGAGAGGGAGATGGAGAGGGAAACAGACACAGAGAGGAAATATCAAAACGCATTTATACCATGAACATATTCATGCTATATAGGTTCTCCCAGGAATGCAGGTGTGGTTTTAATTGAAAACCTGTAAGTGACAGTCTTTTAAATGACAGAAATGGAAGGGAGTATCTTCTAACTAAAAATGGTATATACTAAATGCTTGCAGCATTCATCACACTTGTGATGAAATACTAGAAACATTATCTTAAAAGTCAGTAATAAATCAAGAATATCATCTATTATTATTTCTATTCAGTATTACACTGTAAGTTTGAGGCATTATACTAACATTAGGTTGAACCATATAAAATTGATGATATTTGAGTATTTGTGACCAACAATCTAAGACAAAAAGGAAAAAGAGAAGACATGAAATTTAAAAATATATTTATGTCTACGAATCAATAAGAAAAAACAACCCAACAGAAGAAGAAAGATGAGCAAAATATGTGAATGGACAATTTACAGAGGAAGAGATCCAAACACCTGTTCCAAAAAAAAAATGAAGAAAAGAAAAAAAAAATTCTCAACCTCTCAGTAATCAAGGAAATGTAAATTAAAACAAAAATGAGATATAGTTTCCTACATATAGAAACGTTAAAAATGATCGACTGGTAACAAGTTTGATAAAGGTACAGAGAAAATGAACCCATGAATCACTGGTGGGAGGGCAAAGTGATACAAGCAATTTAGAGAACTATTTGTCAATTCCCAATGAAGTTGAAAATGTGCATATCCTATGACCCAGCAATTTCACTTCTAGCCTGGAGAACTTCTGCTGTGAATATACAAGAGACACATGCAAGTGTCTTCATTTACACACTGGATTAGCCAAAAAAGGGGAACAAATGGACCACTCCTCCGGAAGGGAATGGTTGGATGTATCGTGGTTTCTACATGTGATGAAATACCACCACATACTGGTTTAAATGAATCACTTAGATCTCTATGCATCAGTGTAGAGGATCTGGCTAAAGATTTTAAACTGTATCCTTTGAACAACAGAGTTCAGAGGACTTTAAATAGAAATCATGATATGCCTAAAACTTGTTTCTGGTGATCAGTCATTTTTTTTGTAGGTGTTCTTGGAAAGAAGTGTCTCTAGTTCTGGGATGTTAAGAGGAAGGATAGGTCCAGAGGAAACCTAACTGTACCGAAGGGAGGATTGGGATTTATAAATCAGGTCGACCATCCTATATGAAATCAGATTCCCACCGGAGAGCCAGTTACGATTGGGCATATCCACTGTCCACTTTTTTGGATGCAAATGGGAAATATGGAGCATTAACTGTTAGCTGAGATAACTGCTGAGAAACATGTAAACCACAAAGTGCTGTGCACATGCCAGGGAGTTTCGTCTTATTATGCAAATAATCAGCCAGAATTTCCTTCCCAGAGAAAGCAGATCTTTGGCAGGACTCTTGCCCCACAGATCCTGTACAAAAGCACCTTAGCCCAGCAGGTTGGACTCAGTTAAGGAATGTTGGCGACTGTCTCTGGAGCCTAGCAAACAAGCTGTGTTTTTTTGCCAAATGCATTATTAATTGCCTGGGTAAAAGAACAAGCCAATTTAAGTCTCCGATTCCGCCAGGGAGCCTTGGGGCTTTGCATGAGAACTGAATGACATGGGCTTCAATTTCAGGAGCTTGGAGCTGGCTCACCGCTCACCATTTCTAACCGAAGGGAAATACCCCAAATCAGATTAATTAATGTGGTCCTGGGAGAGCCCAGCCAGAGGGTTGTTAATGATTTGTCCCTTGCATGAAAAGGGGAAAAAAAAAATCTAAAGGAAACAAGGCAGTTTCTGAAGTGAAAGGACAAGGGGAAAAGAATCAGGCAATCTTTTTCTTTCTGTGTTTCCAAAGCAAGTGAGTTCTGTGAGACATTTAAAAGGCTAGTTGCCAACTTACCTGCATTTTATCACCCTGTTGGGGAATTGGGGAGTTTTCCTTTTTGATTCACTGCCCTTTCCAGCAGCAGCCTATAAACTTCTCAGTCCTAGTTACCTAGGAATAGTGAGGATCATGTGGCTGAAAATGGCACTGTGCTCCTGCAAGTGACTGTCGAGATCAGAGGGTCCTGACTGCATCTTAGTGGAGCAATGGGAAGGGTACTTATTAGGAGAAGAAGGGGCTGTGCGGGGTAGGGGTCTTGCAGCTTCACTGTGGAGAAATCTGATCAAATGTGGTCAGGCGGCTCTGCCCGGAAGAATCAATGCCCTAAACCAGAGCCTTTGTTTTAGGGCTTGACTATTCCAAGAGAACTAAGCCAGTCCCTTTCTCCAGTTCTTTATTCTACCCTCCTCCTAATAACGTAGAGCTGTGAGGGCTATTCTTGCAGCCAGCCCTGCTGGTCTCGTGATTAAGATTCTGCGTTCTCACCGTTGCAGCCTGAGTTCGTATCCCAGTCAGGGAACTGCACCACCATCTGTCGGTTGTCACGCTGTGACAGCTGTGTGTTGCTGTGGTGCTGAAAGCTATGCCAGCAGGCTTTCAAATACTGGCAGGGTCACCCGTGGTGGACGGGTTTCAGCAGAGCTTCCAGACTAAGACAGACTAGGAAGAAGGGCTCTGGCCACCCGCTTCTGAAAAAATTGGCCATGAAAACGCTGTGAATAACAGTGGAGCATCGGTGGAGCATCGTCTGATACAGCACCGAGGATGGAGCAAACAGATTGGGCAGCGCTCTGCTCTGCTGTCTATACGGTC
The DNA here is from genome assembly GCA_031878705.1 of Tapirus indicus. Classification (NCBI taxonomy): domain Eukaryota; kingdom Metazoa; phylum Chordata; class Mammalia; order Perissodactyla; family Tapiridae; genus Tapirus; species Tapirus indicus. The sequence continues at coordinate 84,615,317 of CM062921.1, forward strand.
ACAAGGAGACAGAATCGACTTGACAGTAGAACAACAATGGGCTCTTGGTATAAGGCTGAATTCCCTAATCTCTTCTTTCCTAGAAACTGTGTCATCTTTGGGGCTCAAATAAAGGCGTCTTTAGGCTCTTGAGCTGAGAGGAATTGTGGGCAACATTTGGACCCTTTAGGTCCTGTGTTACCCAGGCATACTCTTTGGTTCATAAATGACATTTACTGAATGACTTTACCTGAAGATTTGCCTAATTTAAGAGTGAGGAGTGCAGCTAAGCTTCCTTTGGCGAGTTCTCAATTGCTAAGAAGTACAAACACAAGTAAATAATTATTCTGGGCCATTTAATGATAGATTTTGTAATGCTGGTCAAGGCCTGAGTGGGAAGCACTTGTGAGCTGGTGACTAAGCAGGTGCAGAGACCACCCCGTGCAATCCCTTCAAGGGTTGTCGTGAGCTGCAGGCACACTGGCCCTGAGGGGAACCTTTGGGTACTGAGGCTTCTTGACCAGCAGTGTAAGTTTTCTGAAACATGTGGAGTTCCCAATGAAGAACGGAAGACGAGCTCATAAGTGAGCATGTCTGGGTTGGTTTGGCCTGCCATGTGGGAAGACTTCCTGCAAAAATAAACTTTGAGTTGTTTTCCCAACAGTGAATCTGTGAGCCCCCCTACTCCCTACAGCCCCTTCTCCTTGCAATGAGTGCCGAGTACCGCTGCTCTAAATGTCACTAATGCTGCTCTGATTGTCACCACTGCTGCTCTGATTGTCACCAAAGCCTCAACCTTCCTTGACACCAGCAGCACATGGGGAATTATAATAGGGCTGAGGCTAGACAGATCTTAGAATTCAAGGCACCTGCCCTCATGAGATTGTCAGTTTGTCTGGAGAGAGAGGGTGAAGGAAGGGATATGGTGAAGGATGGAGAGATGGGACATTTTAGAGTATTTACAGTGTTCCCAGCACAATAGTAGACGCACTACTATATTATCTCACTGGGCCCTCCAGGAAACCTGGTTATATTACAATACCCGTTTTACAAATTAGGAAACTGAACATGAGAAAGGGTGAGTAATGTGCCCAAAGTGACCCAGCTTGGAGGTACGGCACGGCCAGCGTTTGAAGTCAGGACTTGCTGCACTGAAGTCTTGTTTGTATCGCTGTTCCACACTAAACTTTGTGTAATTTGACTAATGATAGATCACCCATGTCTTTTAGCAAGTGGGTCGTGAGGCAATATCTTGGCTGGGTTCCCAGGAGGGTGCAGAGAGGTGTGGCCTGGGTGGAGGTGGGCCTTCTCTGGAGGAGCCACCTGGGAGAAGGGAAGGTGGATGTTGACAGATGAGTTTGGAGAGCCTGGCAAGAATGTGATGGGGCATCCGTGTCAGTCACCAGCCTTTAGACCTTCCCTCCTGTACCTCATTAGTTTAGAAACCTGCAGGGTAGAGCCCTGTGACCTATGGTGGCAGAAGAGGCAGAGAGACTGGTGAGGTGGAAGGGAGTGGAGGGAGAAGAGGTGAAGGGGTGATAGGGAACCACCTGGGGGGGGTGTCTAGAGGAGAAGAGGAGGGAAGTTGGGGGCAGGGAGAGAGGAGGGAAAGGGGAGGGATAGAAATGGAAGGAGAAGGGGAGGAGGAGGGAAGATGAAAGAGAAAGGAAACAACACAACAAACAGAAAACAAGAGAGAAAGAAAGAAAGAGAACAGAAAAACAGAGCCTACAATCCTTGCTGCTCCAAGCTTCAGTGGTGACCAAGTCCATCCCTACCCGCCGGCGAGAACATCGTTCTTTGCCAGTGAACTTGAAGGCATCACTCCTGTAAGTGTGTTTGTAACTCTTTGATAGTAGAAACTCACGGCTGAAGGGATGAGTGCTATTTCCACGGCAACTGATCTCCCTCTGGGGAGATGCTAAGCGAGATCCAGCTTCTGTTCCAGAAGAGCTGGGACTGAGGAACTTCCCCTTGCAGGCTCAGCCCAGCCCCCCTGAATGCCCAGGCCAGCACTCACCCAGCCAGGTGCATGGCAGGTGGGTGCGACATTTTGTCTGGCTGCCCAGGACCTAATGGTGCTTGCATTTGCCTAAATCCCCAGCACCTGCAGGCTGCTACAGTTGGACCTTGCTGAGCCTGCTAGGTATCCGGCCTGAGTGCCAGGCCAATGCAGCCTGCTTGATTGACACACTGCATGACAATTGCCAGCCTAGCTTCCTGGCAGAGGTTCTGACAGAAACTTGTGTGTTGCTGGGAGCTGGGATTCTACTGCGGGGAGACACCTGGGTTGTCCACCCCCTTCCCATTCAGTACTTCCTTTCATGCCAGATTCGATGCCCAGGGACACCAACACCTGCTGAAACTGAGGCCTGAGCCATCCCCTTCCATGGGGGCTGATGTTGGAGCAGGGAAGCTGCCTGTCTCCCTACCTAGCCTGACAGCTGGACCAGAACCAAAACAGAAACACTCTGTCTCTTCTTTCTTCTCCCCTCTTCCTCTCCAGAGGACATGTGAGAAATATGTACGTGGAAAGGTATGTGGAGGTTACCTCAGGGATGGCTCTAACTGTAATTAAACATCATTCTGTAAAAATATGGGGAATTTGTGAAAGATTGCAAAGAGGGAAGCGCCAAGATTGGACTGTGGTTCAGAGCTCTGACAGCAAGTGTTGTAGACACGTGGGAGGAAAGAGAGCTGACAGGAGGCTGGGGGACAGAGAAAAGGCTGTGGCTGCCGTCCATGTGGCGGTGGGCAGTGCGTGTGGCTTGAGACGAATGATGGAGGTGAGAGACCCTGTGGAGCAGGTATAACCTTTGAACTTTGTTCTGTTCCCTCAGCCCTGTGTTCAGGAGCTGGGGCAGAGGTTATCGCCACCACCCCACTGAATGTCCAGCCATCTCTTCTGTGCTTCTTGGGTGTTTGGATATTCTAGAAGTAAAAACTGAGGTTGTCCACATAGGAAAAAGTGCACGGTGTGTTAGTTATCTTGTTGCATAAAAAGGACCCCAAACAAAAAGCATTTATTATTTCTTAGTTTCTGGGGGGCAGGGGTCTGGGAATAGATTAGCTGAGAGGCTCTGGCTAAGAGTGTCTCAGAGGCTGAAGCCAGCTCCAGGCTGGGGCCGCCGTCATCTCAAAGCTTGGCTGGGGCAGATCTGCTTCCAAGATTGCTCAGGTGGCTGTAGGCAGGAGGCCTCAGTCCCTCACTTGCTGTTGGCTGGAGACCCCAGTTCCTTCTCACACGGTCCTCTCCATTGGCTGCCTGAGGCTCCTTATGATATGACAGCTGGTTTCTCCCCAAGCAAGTAATGTGAGAGAGAGACAGATGGAGGGACAGAGAGACTGTGACAGGATCTGCAGTCTTTCACAACCTGATGTCGTAAGTTCCACACCATCATGTCAGCTGTCTGTGGCCACATAGACCAACTCCAGTCCAATGTGTGAGTGAGCCTTTGTGTGGAACTCTATGCAGGTGTGAATACCAGAAGACAGGGATCACAGGGGACCATTTTGGAGGCTGGTTACTATCTAGAGCTAGAGCAAAACCTTATGACATAGATGACTGTCCCTCCCTCCCAGTAGGCAGCAGGCAAGGGGCTAAACACTGATAAGATGAAGTCCACTCTGCCAAAGGGAGACTGGGGGCAGGTGGCAGGGTGTTCTAGTGATGACTCAGCTCCTGCAGCTCCTGAGAAATTGCAGAATATCCCTCCCAGGGTCCATTTGTTAGATCCCCACACTTGATTTCCCTGTCCCTTTGTAGCCAGCTTCCTCAGAAGAGACTCTCTGGACCCCGGCACTGCCCCATAACCACTCTCACTGTTTTGCCTCTCCCCGATTCTCTGACATCTTTTTAATGACAGGAAAATTCCTGTCAAGTATTGTTGTCTTCAGAACTACTCTATCTAGTTTATTCTCTTCTCTCCTCAGTCCTATTCTCCTCCAGTTCTTTTGTAAGAGATCTTGAAGGCCCACAAAACCCAGAACCCGGTCATTAATAACTGAAAAACGAGTTTCTCTTTTCTGAAGGGGGCAGGAGAGCACTTTCTTCAAAATCTCCCAGGAGATGAGGGGAGTCTAGTGATGTTCAATCCTTCAAGTGCATCCGGAAAAGGAAGCTAGCTGGACCCCTTATGTTTCCTGATTAAAATGGCTCACTGACCATATTCCGCCGTGGACGGACAGGGGAGGCGTGGGAGAGTGAGGTGCTGGCAATACATCCAAGCGGCTGAAACCAAGGGCACCAACAGCATGAGGAAAGTCAGGAGAAGCAGTAGGGAAAAGAAATCAATGAGTTCAACTGGCACATTCCGCACTGGCAGTGGGACAGCTTATTGTATGGTTGATGCTGCTGAAGATTGCTTGAGGCCATGGATTTGATGTGTTTAGAGGTTCTGGCTGTATAATGAGCTTGGTTAACATTGCTCAGTGCTTCAACTGAACAACTCAGCGTGAGCTCTTACTACAGTCAACCACCATGAAATGAGCCCCATTCTGTGCCAAGTCCTGTACCAGGTGCAGAGGATGTGGAATAAAGTCAGCGCCTCTGTGAGGGGCTTTTGTCCCAGTGAGAGAGGCTGACTTGTACACAAGCAGGGGACACTCCACTGTAGTGGTGCTGTGATAGAGATGTAAATAATGTGCTCTTGGAGCTTGGGGTAGGGGTGGTGGTGAGAGAATGGCTGTCAGGGAAGGTTTAGTGAGGCTCTGCCATCTGAGATAATCCAGAAAAGTATACAGTGGAGGACAAGCTTGGTTTCCATTGCTGCCATTGAACCACGCTTCTCTGGGACCTATCAATGGCCACTACGATGAAAGTCAATCCCATTATTTTCCGTATACTTTTGCTTTTCCAGCAGAACATAAAGGATGAAAACTATTGACCAAACAGCCCTCATAGATCCCACAACACAATCCAGTAACTCAGACTGGCAGCCTCCACCTTCCTTCTTTGACCTTGGGGCAGTCCCATCATCATTGGCTCAGAATCGCTGGGCCTTGTTGAATTATTAGCTCCTTCCATTTTCCCTTGACTGCTCTCTTTTTGAATTGCCTCATCTAATCCTATCAAGAAGTTTTTGTTTTCTTTAAGGCATTTGTATGTTAATGAAAAAAAATCTGTAAATGAAGACAGTTTTTTTATTTTCTCTGTTTTGTTTTAACAGATGATTCTTTTTCTTGTCTAGGCTTGAACAGAAAAAAGCATCAGCAAAGCTCTTGTTGAAAAATTCATTTTTTTGGTGGTGGCGAGAGCCACATTGCAAGAAATAACGAGCACAGCTGCAGCGTTGTTCAGATCACAGACGAGGCAGTGACACTCCGTTCCCTAACTCTTCTTTTCTTTTCCCGCCCTTTGAGCAACCCTCCACGAGGCTGCTGGGATTTATGTGTTGAGATGGACTTTTAAATCCCATAGGAATAACGCCCTCTTCTCCATCCAGCACAGTGAAAGACCTTTCCCCTCAGGTCTCCAGAAGATAGTGTCCTGGGTCCCAATCTGGACTCTGCTGGCCTGTGGGGATGCTGTTGGCCAGTCAGTCCCTGACATAGTCATTTCTGCCTTGGATTCTTACTCCAGGTGTCCTTTTACCAATTTTTCCCTCTTCAATGATACACAGAGACATATTAAGTTGCTGTCCAGTTTTCCCTGCCTGTGATAAATCACTCCAGACTCAAGGGAAGGAGAGAGTGACAACTTCAAGCAAGACCTCTAGGAGATTGCAAGTGGAAATTTTACTTTCTTTAAGACCCAATTCACATGACACCTCCTCTACGAAGTCTACCTGGTCACCAGCAAATGAGTTAATATTGCCCTAAACGTGTCTGTACATCTCTTGATGAGCACACTTATCACACTGTATTGTCATTCTCTATCAATATATCTGTCTATTTAATTAAACAAGATCTACAGACTTGGAACACATTTAGAAGCAGGGCTGATATCCTCTTCTTTGCTTCATCCAGTGCCCTGGCCCAGCACCTAGCAGAGGGTTTGTGCTCATCAGGTATTTTTGGATGAATAAATGAACCCAGAAATACCTTGAACGTATGCCTTTCTTACCTTCTTTTTCTGCTGGCCTTGGCTGGAGGCCTCACATATATGGCACAATCTTGCACCATTTACTTTATCTCCTGGTAATGAGGATTCCATTTATGAAATCCTCATGACTTCAGTGCTAAATGAGTCCCATCAGTAGAAGGTCTTTGGAAAGCTCAGAGACTGACTGTGGGCTGGGAGGCCTAGGCCCCCAATGAGAAAAGAAAGATTTGAGCTATTGTCATTATTAGCAATAGGTTAGTGGCTATTTGATTTTATGGCTCCTTTAAGGATACTTTACTTGTGTTACCAGAGGGGTCATTTGCAAACCACAGCAGATCAAGGAACAGGGAATCTACTTAGCTGTGGCCCTCTTAGTTGATATCTCCCCGCAAGGAACAGCTAAGTGTGCTTGCCCTCAGGTTATGAGGCAGGAATCCAATTAGCTAATTCAATGTTGACATTCCCCCCTTGGGTGTCACCTGGGCCTAGAGACAACATCTTTCTCAGCAAGACTGGCCCTGGGGACACCTGGAGCACTAGCACTTGTAAGGAAATGCGATTTGTTTTCTCCACTTCAGTGGCTTTGAGGTTCAGAGCACTCGGTAAGACTCATAAAATAATTCTTGGTTGTTGGGAGTCAGACGGTTTAGCTGAAAAGTTAGGAAAGTTATCATGCATAAGATCAGCCAGAGTTCTCAATGAGGAATCCATCCCATGGGCCATCTGCTGGAAGGCATTACAGGTAAAAGCCTGTGCTTTCTCTCAGAGACTTGCATTTGTGTTCTGATTGGGTTACATACTGGCTGTGAGACCTTTGGCAAGGGACTTCACCTTTCTGAGCCTTGATTTCTTCGTCTGCCAAGAATGGATAATATTAACGTCTACCTCAGGATGTTATTTTGAAGATTCAATGAGATGCTGTATGAAACTTAGCACTGGCACATAGTAGGCGCAATAAAAGATGATGATGACGGTGATGGTGATGATGATGAAGTTGAACCAGGGTCCAGCTCTCCCCAAGCTTGTAATCAGTGGTGGGCCTGGAATCAGTTCCAGGTGGTAGTCAAAACTACACATTTGTAATTGCCATTTCAATGCTTAAAGTTGTACACTCACTTTTCAAATTTTTGGGAACATTTCTAGAATAATACCCAATTGACATCAATGGGTGTCTATCAATACTTCCATGATACCACTTCATCTTCCCCAACCTCATGAAGAGTTTTTAATGTTTATTTTATGTGTGAAACAACTGAGGCTCAGAGAGATCAAGGTTGTACACCATGTGGATGAGGCAGAGCCAGAGTTTTTGAGCTCAGATCTTCTACTTGGGCAGCTTACTGCTCTTTGCTCGTAAAGTAAAGGAAAGATGTGATAATGATTCATGCTATAATGCAAATAACAGATATTTGCTAAAAGTGTTATCCTTCCTACTAAAATGATAGGTCCCAGGAAGACAAAGTTAGGAACAAAATGTTCCCTGCATTTGGAAAACTCTTATCTAAGCTGTGACACTCTAAGAAAAATTAACTTTTGACCCACAGACAGGTGGTGGTGTTGGGGGCTCCCAGCAATTTGGAGAGGGGAGTGTTCTGTGCAGTCTTGAAGGCTCTGTGTGGGTCAGTTTACTGGAGCTAAATATTGTGATTCCTAATAGAGCTGGAGTGGAGAGGCGTGAAGAAGGATGGGCAGCTAGTAGCCTGACCATGGGACTATGATGATTTCTGTCATGGACGCTCCCTAGATCTTTATACTCACTGTGATCCACAAGTGTCCTGGGGATTTGGTCATCCTGAGTCAGAGGGGACCAAAGTGAGGAGTCTGCTGGGAAGACTCAGGGAACTGTGGCCAAAATATCTTTTCAAAGAGATTCCCTGCAATCATGTAGCCTATGGCTTTTCACACTATGCATGAACACACACACACACACACACTCAAATTCACACACACCTATACATAAAATATCCCAGGCTTGGATTCCTTGGTCCCTTGTGAAGCGGCATTTCACTGTCTTTGCCACCATCCCTGGATTTCTTCATTGCTTCCAGGGGTCCCTGGCATCTCCATTGGATAGCTCCATTTGTGACCTTGAATTTCTCAGGTTGTCTCTTCTCTTGCCTTGCTGCGATCGCTTCTTCCACCCCGTGTAGCTGCTCTTCCCTTCATCATCAGAAATCCATGTGGGGAGTCCACCTATTTCAGGTGCCAAAGCCTCAAGTTCTGACTTTGGAATCAGGGGCTGCTCTCCCTCAGTGCCAATCCATCTCCTGGTGGTTTCAACTCGTTTGTTATTTTTCGCAAACTAGAAGGTTGCAGCATGGTCTCCACTATATTTTCCACTCCCTGCTTATTGAGATGTTTCACAGGAAGTACAAAAATGTTGTGATGCATTTTAGTTATAAAAAAATGTGTTCAGCTGATCTATAATTCTGCTCCAGGTGGAATTTCAGCCTCCATTTCTCTTTTTGACTTTTGCTGATATTGGGGCCCTGCTCCTTACCATTGAGCTGCCTTTGCCTATGAGAAATTACTTTCCATACACACTGAGGGCCAGCTTCGTAGAAATGTGAGCACAGCTTTAGGCTGCAGAAAGGACAAGTCCCAGTGGACTGGGAAAAGAGCGCACCAAGTTTGAATTTCAGGTCAATTACTTATTAGCTGTGCGAACTTGATTAACATAATCAGCTTCCTTGAACCTTCATTTATTAAAAGAAGATAACAGCTTTTTGATTGTTTGAGGATTAAATGTGATGGTGTATGAAATGGGCCTGGCTCTCAGCAAATGCTTGATCAAAGACCATCTCCTTCCTTCCTACACCATATGAAAATGCTTATGTGTGTTTGGATAGAAATGTCGATCAATGGATGATGTCATGGATTAATGGATCATTTATAAAACTCCAGCAGAACAATAAACAAGGACTCTACTTAGATAGACCTTGAGCTTTCACATCTGCTGCATGGAGAATCAGATAGCAGCATTTGAGTCACATGTACTTGCTCTCTGTTTGGACAAGAATCCTACCAACCGTTTCTGGGGTGATGACAGGGTCTTACAATGGTATATGGAAAGCACCTAGCATTGTATCTGCACACAAGCAATGCCCAGTGAATATTAATTCCTTTTCATTTTATTCAGAGCTGGCAGGAAATGGGGCCAACTAGACATATAGGGGTAAATTAACTTCGAAGCCATCGGGCTGCACTGTGTTCTAGGCATCTGTTGTGTGGCTCCCCCGGCCGAGGATGGCCGTGCATCATCCAGCTGCAGTGTGAGGTGGGCTCCAGCAGATGTCTCTGTGATATGGGCATCCTCAGCCCAACAGGCAGGCCCTCAGGATTGCCCCACAGCTCCAGGGAGCAGAGACGCAGGCTGTGACTTTCAGGCACACTGTCTAGCTAGAGGCTGACCTGGAAGCTGTCTTGGGCCTGAAGATGATAAGTACTGGAGTCTGAGTTATATTAAAGGACAATGAATGAAGAAAGAAAGAAAAAGGAGAGGGAATTTTTTTCCAGGAAGAAGAGGAAATTCATATCTCAAGAACAGGGTGGATGACTGCAAGGGAACACTTTTAGATAAAGGAAAAGGACATACTTAATCTGGGTGAGGGTCTGGGAGCTTGAGGGAAGTTCAAATATTGAACTTGAATACTGGCACTCTTCATTCCTATTGTTACCTACATCGTTAATAGTCTTTTCATGTCACTGGAAATCCATAGTATGTTTCAGTGCCTTTTCTTGACTCCTTTAAAAAGGGGTAAGTATAGTCATGCTTGAGTACTTAAAAGGGAGAAGTCCTTTATGAGGCTTCAGAATTTAGAGAGGCTGCAGGCAGTTGCAAGATCAACTTGAATCTTCAATAGCTTTCCATGTAGAGCTTTCCACAACTGTATGTATATAGGTGTGTCCCTTGGGGTTTTCTATCCCTGCGTGTCCTAAGTTTTCCGGTTGAAGACATACGCAGCTACTCCAAGTTGTGAGTGTCGCAATTAGGGCGTTCACTGATGTAGGCAATCATGAGATGTTTCTGGGATAAGGAACCAGAACTGAAACCATGCAGATAAAAGTGGGGATTCTGGCTTCAGAGCTAAAGGGAAACCTATTGCCCTTTGTCCCCAGGACATCTTGATTGTAGGTCTGTGCACATAGCTTCTGATGGAGCAAATCACCTGACACTTTATTGCTACCAACCAATCAATAACTCTTGGTGAGTCTATGTCTATGAGCTGTGCGGGGGCTTAGGAAAATGCAAGGGAGGATGACGTAGGGTTCCCATACTTAAGGAGCTTACCATCTCTTTAGCATCTTGAAGTGATTAATAAATGGTTAGCAGGTGGTTAAAAACCCACTGAGGAGATCTAAGCTCAGGCTAATGAGCTTCAAGAATCATCGTGTGTTTGGGGAGCTCAGGAGTGACCTGGAAAAGTTGGAAGAAACTAAAAGCAAGGCAGGGCAGTAGTTAGGCTTTGAAGGATGTTTGAGTTTGGGTGGGTAGAAAATGAGAGGGGACGTCCACAGTGGAAGCAAATTGTATGAAAGAGGCAGGAATGGCGTGGTGCGTGTGGGCCAGTGCCTAGAGTGGCCCAGCTGGAGCCACTGGGTATGGATTGCAGAGGGGTGAAGTTAAATTTACAATGGTAACAAGTAAAATAAGCCTTCAAATGCCAGATTAAAAATATTACAAAAAGATGCAGCAGTTGCTTTTACAGGTAGCATGGTACCACCATGCAAATCCATGTTTTAGAAACTTGCTCCTGCCATTTTCCAACCACGTCCAAGAAAGGCACCATTGACCTTGTGGCCCAATCTGAAACCTAAATTCCTGATTTGTTCTGTTCTTACTACCTCTGACCCTTACAGTTGACTGACCTTTGACTTCAAACGGCTATCAAGGGGCTGGGACAGGACAAAGTGTGGCAATGTGGGTTGAAATGGGAGAGGCCAAAGCAGGAAGACTGTCAGGAAGGCCCCCACAGCAATTTAAGAGTAGTATGTACTTGGGCCTGCCCCAAGGGATTGGGAATGGCTGTGAACAGATGGGGAATGCTCTGAGAAATTCTACCAAGGGGCAATTGGAAGGCTTGGGGCTGGCTGGCTACAGGGCATGAAGCAAAGAGAGGAGTTAATGAAGACTTTCTCTGGAAGAGTTTATTAGCTTTGATGCCCAAGAACATTGTTAGGTCCCTAAAAGATATAAGGACTTTGAAGGGGAGTCAATTTAGAAGGAAAGATGATGAACGTAGTTTGAAAAACAGTGAGGTTGAAATATTGGTACAACATACACGTGGCCATCTAATAGGCATTTGAGAAGGTGGGAGTGTGTCTCTAGGGGATGGGGCCCTATGTCTGGGGACCACTAAGGTGTGAGCTGCAAGCCTGAGACACAGTGAAGACAGAGAGCAGAGAGAAGGCACAGCGCAGGCCAGGGGCTTGGTCCTGAAGTAAAAGACCGAGAAGGAAGACCTTGCCTATGACCGGGATAATCTGAAGAAAGAGAGCTCCCCATCACTTGAAAGTACGGTGCCCCATTTCCTGCCATCCCTTCATTGCTGTCTGAGCATTTCTCTTCAGGGACAAGGGATACAAAGGCCACATGGCTCCCCTTTTGGCCCAGGAGGCACTTCGCAGCTCCCCAGGAGGATCCCAGTTGGTTTCAAACGACCGAGATCATCTATTCCAGCTGCCTCCATATGACAAGTGGGAAAACTGAGGCCTGGGGAGTGTGGCGGAGTGAAACGCCAAAGCCATGCAGTTAGTGAGGGTGGGTAAGACTCTAGCAAGCCCAAGGACTTCAGATTTAATGCCTGTGCTTGTCTCCTTTGCAAAAACAGTGTGGGTCATTGTCTAAGAGCTCAAACACTGGTGTCAGGCAGGCCTGGGTTCAACTCATAACACCACGACCTTCTAAGTCTGAGAGCTGGGCGCTTGTGTGGACTGAGTGAGGTGACAGTCAGGATGCTGAGCACATTGCCACCAGGGAAGTCCTCAACATATTCATTAAAGCATTAACTCAAGAAATGACCATCGTACATCTATTAGCCTCCTGGTGTCAGGAATAAAATAGTAAAATCCAGACTCCCTCTGCCTCATGGATCTTCCAACCTCGAGGAAGCAGACTTTCATCAAGTGATATCAGAAATTGATAATCAATCATCAACTGTGATAAGGACTATCTAGGAAAAGTGGAGGGCGCTCTAAGAATAAATACACAGTGGCCTGGTCTAGTCTGGGGCTCAGGGAAGGACTAAAAGCTGAAGGATTACCAGGAACCCCGCATGTGAAGACAAGGGCAGTGGAAAAGCATCCTGGCCAGAAGAGGAGTCTGTATGAAGGCCACGAGGCGGGAGAGAGGGCCATTGTGGCTAGAGTTTGGGGGCATGAAGTAACTGGGTGCAGCCCGTGGTCATTAAGGGCCCCCTCCTTCTACAGGATCACCCCAGTCTAGATCAATCCTTGATCTAGAGGACAAGGAGACCGCATTCCTACCAGTAGAAGGGAGATTGGTCAGGTTACTATATATCTGGTATTTTGAGGGTCCTGGGAAGCCCAGGGCACCCTGAGAACCCAAACTGCCCCATCTCCAGTTTTGCTAGTTTGGGACTTCTGTTGAGCCTCCCCTTCCCTGTGAAGTTAGAGCCCTGCCCCAAACCCCGCCTATATCCCTAGCCCACCACCCATAGGGGTGGATCCATCCATACACCCTCAGCTCCACCTGGACTCCCATTCAGAGTGTAGTGTTGATCACCCAGAATGCTGAGGGCATCGGGTAATAAGTAAGCCACAGGGAGAGCAGGAGGAGGGAGGACAGGAATGGATTTGGAGCATGGATGTCCTTATCAGGTTAAACTGAGAGAGGTGTTGCTCCAAGACAGCTGAAGTCTACTTCCCTGGAGAGAGACAGCCTTTGCGTTCAAAAAGGGAGACATGGTAATGCCTCCCTAGGAATTACTTACTAGCAGTGTGTTAGTGATAGGAACACGGGGTGGAAGGAAACAGCAGAGCAACCACAGGCTGCACAGCCAGAAGGGATGAAGAGGTCAGCTTGGGTTAAGTGTTTCAGAATTAGGACTGTGACAGGCACATGGCTGCTTCACCTCCCCTGACCCTGATCATCACATGTGACTAGGAACCCCCTGCAGCACTGCTTCAGCCACCAGGTTGAACTCCTCTGAGAGCGAGATCTCCTGGTGGTCAAACTCGTGTCACCACTCCCTTAGACACAGCGCAGATTGGCAGGCCAGCATGCCCCCCTGGAGGATCCACTGCATCTCTGACTCAGTCACTCACAGCTTCCTTTTCTTCCACATTCCTCACCCTCTGTGGCTCCTACATGCATTGTAGTTAAACTTCTCCAGCTTCTACCCTATTTCAGTCTCTCTCCGAACCTCCCAAACTCCCAGTGAAGGATTGATGTGGCAGAATAGATGGTACTGAGGATGCTGTCCTGCAAGTGTCCAGGGCATGGACAGCTTAAGCCGTTATAGAAGTGAATCCAGTCATTATTTTTCATTCTCATAGATGCCAAGGCTGAAGGGATCCATAAGCAGAAGAATCTCACAGCATCTTTAGATTTGGAAGGAACATGAAAGTCTTCTGTCCTTGGCCACAGATAATGGGTTCCAGAATTCATCTCCCTGGTGATTCCCTTGATCATTTATCTAAATAGAAAACACTAAGGACAGGGAACTTTCTGATACATATTTATGACATTAAGTAATATTTATTTTGAAGTTAAAAATGATCTTGTCTTCGATGCACAGATTTCTGAGGCTCTGGAGTAGCACCTGACACAGGAAGGTACAGGATGCTCCCTGATGCAGGAAGAAGGGGTAGACATTCCCTTGAACATATAATAGGAACCCAGCTCAGAATTAGCCATATTACATCGATTTGTCAATGATTCTCACAACTCTGTGGGCTAGAGGATAATGTCCCAATTTTATAGCCTATCACCTCACTTCCTCATTAAGTGGTAGAGCTAGAATTTGAAACCAAATCTGTGAAACCAAGCCTATGGTTGTTCCACTACATCAAATTGTGTCGTATTTATTTACTTATGCATAGAGGCAATAAAATCAGAAAATATATTTCATAGGTGCTGTCTCCTTGAGTTAAAAAATAACACACAAATGTAACACTCTTCGAGCCCTGAGTACTTGTCATCATTTCTAAGCATTTCTCAATGGCAGCCAGTTGCACCTGTCACTCTCCTACCTTGAGGAGATGAAGGTGAGAATTTCTATGAAAGATTTACCGGCTGAGATCAGCAAGGCAGGCAGAGTAAAATTCAGGCTCCAGTTCCCGAGGCCCCTTTTATTCCGTGTGCCAATAAATTCAGCAGCCCCACTCTGTAGTCACACTGCTTGGTTCTCAATGGCTTAGAAGAGCTCCCATGTGGCTCCACATGTCCTTTATTCCATATTTTGTATCTCTTTCTGTGAGCTGGCTCTGTGATAAACACTGAAGATGCAGAGAGATGGTCCTACCAAGTTGCAGAAACAAAGATGTAATTGAGTCATCACAGAGCAGTGTGGTATGTGTCTTAGCTGGGCACATGGAGGAGGGAGTCACCAACTCTATTTGGGGCAGAAGCTCCCCTGAGATGGGTCTAGTTCAGTTAGACAAAACATGTGTCCATAGGAGTACTTGAGAATGACAGGTGGGACCTGATCTTCAGGGCCTAGTGTGTCAGGTTAGGGAGTTTGTAATTTATCCTTCCGCAGGGGAAAGCCACTGAAAGCCTGGCTTGGTCCCAACCTCTGCATACTCCTGTATCCTCACATCCGATCCTCACTGGCAGGCTCAGCCACACGCCCGTTCTGTGATATGGGGTGGACTGACACTGAAGTGAAGCAGGAGGTTCTCAGAGCACACCTGCTGCTAATCTGACCTGACCTGATGTCCCCGTTGCTACAGTCAGGTTTCTTCCTTTGCTGTGATGCTCCTGTTCTGGTCTGCTTGGGTCTGGGAAGAACTCTCCATTCTCAGGGACTAGAGGCTGGCCCCTAAACACCAGCTCAGCATCCAGTCTCGTTATTGTTGCCTTTCAGTCTGAAGTCCTGGGCTCTGCCTAACTTTTGGGGTACCACTTACTATATCTTGGAACCTCCCCTCTGCCAACCTTCCAGGACAGTTCCTTGTCTGAACCAAAGATGAGGAAAGATGAGAGCTATTCCCATTCTTAATATCTGGGCTCAGGGCCTGCAGGTGGGTCAGCTCCCCAGATCTCTACCTGTCCCAGAGGTAGGCAGATAGCCCGAGCCTGATAATAGTTGACCCTTCAGCTTCAGCTAGATGCTATTGTGAAAGGCAGCCCTGGTCCTCTACCTTCTTGTAGGTCACGAGGCAGGTCTATTCAAAGCTCAGTGTGCTTTTCAGAGGTAGTAATTCTTGTAAGACTTTTATGATTAATTACCATTGTGAATTTTTATATTCCTTGGAGAGATTCAGCCAGGAATGTTACATAATGTTAATATCCTAGTGCCATTTGGAATATCTTGGCCATTTTGGAATATGTCTTCAAAATTATTACTTTTTTCATGGAAGTTTATAAGTGGTATGACTTCTGAGACCTTAAACATCTGAGATGGTTTTTCTGTGGCATTCACATTTGAAAGATAATATGGGTATATATTTTAGGATCTCAATACTTTCACTTAAAATTCTATGAATATTGTCACCCTGTCTTTTGATATTTAGAGTTGTAGAGGTGAGTCTGATTTTTGGCTACCCTGTGGAGAACCAGGTTCTTCCTAATTCATGCATCATTTATTAGATATATATATTCATTGAATCCTATAAGGTTGAATTGTATGAAATAGCTCTTTTTTTTTTTCTGTAGGCCAAAATAGTTGAAAGCAGCAATTCCATATGGTTCAACTTAATATATACAAGGCTCCGTGCCAGCATGGGAAACCCTAAAATATCAAATAGTCTCTGTCCTCCAGGAGCATCCAGTCTGGTGGGCAAGCAAGAAAACAAGCAGTTAATACAATAGAATGTGACAGAAGCTATAATAAGGTAAAAACAAAGCAGAAGAGAAAAGGAAGGTGGCAGAGTTGGGACACCAGAGAAGGCAGCCTTACATGTTTTTCTTATATCCTATCATAACTCGCTCTTTATGTCTAAACTGTGTGCTCATACATTTAGTTTCTTTATTCTTGATAGTTGGGGGAGATGAAGGAGAGGGCAAGAGAAGGACTAGTGTTCAGGCTGCTTCAAAAAGCAGAATCCTTGCAGTCAAAAAGCTACCCTATTTTCAAGCTACACTGCCCTTGCATTCATTTCTTTAATTTTAATTTTAATTAAAAAATTTTCTTACTGTGGCAAGGACGTTCAACATGAGAGGTATCCTCTTAAATTTTTAAGTGTACAATACAGTATCGTTAACTACAGGCACAATGTTGTACAGCGGATTTCTAGAATATATTTATCTTACATATTGAAACTTTACACCTTGGAACAGCAGCTCCCCATTTCCGCCTTTCTCCAGCCCTGGGTGACCACCACTCTACTCTCTGTTTCTATGAGCTTGATTCTTAGATGTGTCCTGTAAGTGGAACTGTGTAGTATTTGTCCTTCCATGACTGGCTTATTTAATTTATGCAACGTCCTTTAGATTCATCCATGTTGTTGCATATGGCAGGATTTTCTCCTTTTTTTAAGGCTGAATAATATTAAATTGTGTATATATATCACATTTTCTTTACCCATTCATAGGTCGATGGATATTTAGGTTGTTTCCATGTCTAGATTATTGTGAATAATGCTGCAATGAACATGTGAGTGCAGATATCTCTTCAAGATCCTGATTTCAGTTCTTTTGGATAAATACACAGAAGCGGCATTGTTGGATCATTTGGTAATTCTATTTTTAATTTTTTGAGGAGCCACCATACTGTTTTCCAAGCAGCTGCATCACTTTGTATTCCCATCAACAGTGCACAAGGGTTCCAGTTTCTCCACATCCTCACCAACACTTATCTTCTGTTTTTTTTTTTTTTTTTTTTTTGTGGGGAAGACCAGTCCTGAGCTAACATCCGTCGCCAATCCTCCCCTTTTTGCTGAGGAAGACTGGCCCTGGGCTAACATCCTGCCCATCTTCCTCCACTTTATATGGGACGCCGCCACAGCATGGCTGACAAGCAGTGCGTCGGAGGGCGCCCGGGATCCGAACCCGCGAACCCCGGGCTGCCAAGCGCGGACTAAACCACTGCGTCACCGGGCGGACCCTATCTTCTGTTTTTTTGATAATGGCCATCCTAACAGATGTGAGGTGATATCTCATTGTGGTTTTGATTTTCTTTTCTCTGATGATTAGTGATGTTGAGCATCTTTTCCTATACCTGTTGGCCATTTGTATATCTTCTCTGGAGAAATGTGAGCAGCCTATGGTGGAAGGAAGAGTGGTCTTCTTACCTGTCACCAGGGAAGCATAGCCTAGGTGAGTCACAGAGTAGGTTTTGGAGTCTAGTCCTCTCAGTTTTGTATTTAGTAAACATTACTCTCATCTTCTGGCCATTAGTAGATTCTTAAAATCTGTTCTCAGTCCTTTTTAGAGTTTACATGTTTTTCTGAGTTTCTTCACAGATATTTCAATGGGAATTGGGGAAGTCTGATTCAGAGGTTCCTTGCCTGATGTCATTTTAAACCAGAGCTGATAGATGTTAGGCTAAAGCAGGCACAAGTTCTCAGCACCTCTTTGAACACTGGATATTGGACTTTGGGCTACCCATTCTAGGGCCACAGAGAGTTGGATTAGTGCTTCTAACCTTAGTTCTACTTGGTTTTGGCTTACTCATTTTTCCCAAAATATACGTGATCTCTCTGGTTCCAGCAAGCCTATGTGCATGATGCCAATATTATTTTTCTTTTTTTCTGAACATAGACCCTCTCCGGTCTTTCACAGCCTTAAATCGTCTCTGCCTCCTTCTCTTGTTTCCCTAGATACCTATTTTATTATTTTGGGGAAAATATTTAATATTTAATCATTAATATTTAGTTATTTGCAGGGGGCATGACTTCATCCAAACTGCTTGAATGGGATATCTCAGCTTTTGGTATTATTTTTTCTTTAGGTTATAAAATTTTTGGCAAACAGGAGTGTTATTGGCATGCAATCTCCTCGTTAGATGATGCACAGCTATGTATTCACACCATCAAGGTGGGAGCCTGGCAGCCCCCCTGCCTTTATTCTGGAGGAGCTGCCAGGACTGGGGTGTGTATAATCGCTTCAGGTACTCAGAGCCAAATCTGCCATCTCTATAGCTTCTTGATGACTGGTAATGTGTACTGGCCCACCAGTCAGTATCCGCAGGTGCATGCAGGCTGGGTACCAGGGCCAAGGCCCTGAGAACTGGTAAACTAGCAGCATCTCTCTGCAGGGTGTGTTTGAAATGGTTTGAAGTAAGAAGAGAATTTCTGTTTTAAAAGATTTCTGGAAACATAAAATGATACTTTTATTTCCATTACTTTAAATATCTTCTATATACTGATGACACCCAAATTCTTATTTTCAATTCAGACCTCTCTTTTGAACTCCAGACCTATATATCCAACTCCTTACTGGACAATTCCACCTAAATATTCAAAACTAAATTTATAACCTCTTCATCCCACCCACAAATTTATTCATCTACTTTTCCCCCCAGCTCAGTTACAGCAGCCCAACTCTCTTCTTGTTCACTGTAAATTCAGTGGAGTCATCTTGACTCTTCTCATTCCCTCACACTACGTCTAAAACATCAGGAAATATCATTGACCCCACCTTCAAAACATATTTCTAATGCAACTACTTCTCACCTCTACCTTTACACCCTGGTCAGAGCCACTCGTCATTCCTTGCCTGGACGACTGCAACAGTCTCCTCACTTTACCTTTGCCATTTTCAGGCTGTTTTCTACCTAGCAACTGGATCAAGTCTTTTAAAGTTGAAGCCATTGTATAAGCCCTTTGTTCAAAATCCTCCGAAGTCTTCCATGTCATTTATGGTAAAATCCCAAGTCTGTGCAAGGTCCCACGTGACCTGGTCCTTTATTATCTTTCCTTCTAGTCCCTACCTCACTCACTTTGCTCCGGCTATGCTGGCTTCTGGGATTTCTCAAACATTCTAAGCATATCTCCTTCTTAAAGTCTTTTTGCTGGATGTTTTCTTTTCTGGAACCATTTTTGCTCAGCTATCCACATGGCTGACTTCTTTATCTGCTTAAAAGTTTTGTTCAACCACCATCTTCCTCACGAGGGTGTTCTTGGCCACCCTATTTAAAATTATAACCCGTTATTCATCACTGCTTTTATTTCTCATCCACCTTCCCTGCTCTTTAAAAATTTATCCAGAGTAATCTTCACCTTCTAAAATATGATAAAATGCATTTATTTATTGAGTCTATTGTTTATTATCTGTGCCCCATCCCCTCCACTCAATGAGAGCTCTTGAGGACAGGGATTTTTGTTTTGTGTGCTGATGTATCTTAATTGTGTATCTATACTAGGTGCATGGTAGATGCTCAAATATTTTTAAATGAATAAATATTCCACTAAATCCCAAGAATGATTCCTCCTCAGTATCAACCTACAATTAGAGCTATGGAGAGTGCGTTACTTAGGAAGTTTGGAATCTCAGATTTTATTAGTGTAAGTTAAAACCTGATCGTGTTGTCCTTGTCAGCCCTAGGTTTGCAAAAAGCCATCAGAATGAAGGAATGTAAATAAAATTCATCACTAACCACACTCGTCATTCAGCTAACAATTCTTTTTTTGTACCAAGTCTTTTTTGATGAATGAGGCAGTATGTTGGTTTACATTTTGGTGTGAGTTCTTTGAATAGTCCTGATCTAGAAAGGCTTTGGCCAAGGTCACACTGGGAAGGAGTGTAAGAGCTGAACTAGAAGCTAAATTTGTCTAAGTCTGGAAGAGTATTTAAATCAGAAATCAGGTCATTGACAATCATGGGTTAATGTGATGACAGACTCCATGTGCCTGACATGTCTCCTCATTGCTCATTAAATACCAATGACAGTTCACAACAAGACAAATATCAATTACTGCTCTCTAAACTAAAACATAAGAAATACAATATGTTAACATTTGGATAGAAGTTTTACTTATTGAACCATGTGGGGCTATGGATTACAAAGACCATGTTTTGATTAAGTGTTACATCATCTTCTGAAAAAGAGCAGGACAAGTTACTTTGAAGAATGCATGAAGATTGTTTGATTCATCTCTAGTTCTGGTGTGTAGGGGCACGAATTATCAGAAAAGGGATGTTATTTCCTGGTTTCCTGAGAAATATTTTTAAAACCATCATCTCTTCTTTATCTGCATCTATCAGGGATCAAAAGTTTTAGGATCCAATATAACAATAAACATAAGGGCTTTAAAACAAGGTCATATTCTAATTTCATAGCAAATGGGAAAAGAATTGTAAACAGGAACAAAAACATGAAATGTTTCAGGAAGTAGTGCTTTCATGAACTATAGTATCTGAACAGTAACTGATGGCTTAGTTTGGACAGTAAACCTGATATTTGGGTCAAGAGACCTTGGGTCAATGGCTGGTGGGCATTGTAATTGAGCCAAGAACTGCATACTTCAACCTATTCTTTAATTAAATATGAGAAGAAGATGCTTCAAGAACCTAAATGGACAGTAAGAAAGTTCTGGGAACATTATGCTAACTCTTTCAGCAAATGCCAGATCTAGACAGATATCTCTCCATTCGAGGTTAATGGAAAAAATCATCATTATGAGGAGAGTAGGTAGAGATCTTCGGATGATGATAGTCTAAGATTCTACTGGACTGAATCTCTCACAGAAAATAACTATTAAAAATATGTCTAATTTAAAAAGCAGCAGTGTGAGGCACTAGAGAGTGACCATCAGTAGACCAGGTGGTGGAGAGTGCACACTCAGAGGAGGGGAGTTACATGAAGTGAGTTCGTGTTTTCATGGTTTTTAGCTGGGGCCCAAACATATTTGGCAGTACACAGAAGCAGGAGGGGTGGGGCTGTCAGGGAGAAATCTGTAATATTTTGGCCTGAGGAATGAACAAAATTAAGCTAGGGAAGCTGTGACTACTGAAGAGAGTGGGAGAATCCCAGAGGGAAAGAGCCAGGTAGGAAATCCCTAAATCCTATCTAGCAGACTCAAAGTGGCTCAGATAAAGATAAATGATCTGAACTGGAGTACTGCACAAGAAACAGAGTTTGTAGTTCAAGTTCAACCAAGATAATTGCATATTAAAACAAAACAACAACAACAACAAAAAACAGCACTCAGCAGGGAAAAATAACAGAAACCAGATTCTCCACAACTTAACATTCATAACTTCCAGGATACAATCCCAATTACCTAGTGTGTGAATAACCAAGAGAAAGAAATGCATTCTCAAGAGCAGATGTTGGCAAACTCCAGTCTGTGAGCCAAATTTATCTTGCAGACAGTTTTTGTATGGCTCACCAACTGGAAATGTTTTGTTTTGTTGCCTTTTTAAAGGATTGTAAAAAAAAAAGCCAAAAAACACCACCAACAAAGGAGAATATGTGACAGTGACCATATGTATCTCACAAAGCCTAAAATATTTACTATCTGACCCTTCATAGAAAAAGTTTGCCAACCCCTACTTAGGAGAAAAGAAATACAAGTGAGACCAATCTTGAGACGATCCAGATGTTGGAAATAGCCTCCAAGGTTTTAAAGTGGCTATTTATCTATAGTTAATCAAGTAAAACAAAATAATATGCTCACACAATGGATGAAAAAATTAGAAATATTGGCAGAAAAATAGAAATGATAAAAAAAAGGGAAATTTCCAGAATGGAAAGTTACAGTATGTACTGACAAAAAAAAGTCATCGATGGACCTAATAGCCAAATGGAGATGGTAGAGGAAAGAGTAAGTGACCTTGGAGCTCAATCAGTGGAAATTACCAAATGTGAAGAACAGAGAGAAAAAAAGATTAAAACGTAAAAAGAGTCTTAAGGGTTTATTAGATAATATTAAATGGACCAGTATATTGTATAATTTGAATCACAGAGAAATGGAGAATGGAGTAGAATTTTTTTGGATAAAATAATGGCTGTAAATGCCTTGAATTTGATGAAAGACAGACATTTACAGATACACAATTATCAGCAAAAACCAAGGAGAATAAAAAATGAAGAAGCCCATACTGAGATACATCATAATCGAACAGTTGAAAGAGCAAATCTTGAAACAGGAAGAGGAAAAAGAAATACATTACATATAAGAGACAGATCATTCAATTAATGGCTAACTTCACCAGAAACATGGAAGCCAGAAGGTAGTACAACAGCATCTTTAAAATGCTGAAATAATAACAGTTGTCAACTCAGAATTCTATATCCAGTGATTATATCATTCAAAATTGAAGTTAAAAATATATTCAGAAAAAAGAAAACTAAGAGAATTTGTTGCTAGTAGAGCCACACTACAAGAAATGCTAAAGGAAGTTTTTCAGTATGAAGGAAAATGATATAAGATGTAAATTTGGATCCTCAGAAAGGAAAGAAGAGCATTATGAATGATAAATATTGAAAAATGCAAGACTAATTTATTTTAGATCTTTTTCTTCTTAGTTTTTTTGTAATACATGCAACTGTTTAACACAACAATTACATATATAAACCCTGTGGAGTTTATAATGTATGCATATGCCATACATATCACAAATTAGCATAAAGGATGGGTGTATACAGCTACAAAATTTTTATATTTTATGTGAAGGAGCAATATGTTAACTATAAGTAAAAAATGAAAAGTTAAGGATGTAAATTATAATCTCTAGAGAAAACTAAAAGTTAATGCAAAAATATCTGAAAAGCTAATAAAAAAATTAAAATGGAATTCTAAAAAAATATTTAAATAATCCAAAATAAAAGGTCATGAAAAGAGAAAAAAACAAAACAAGAGGAGACATATAGAAAACAAAAAAATAAAATGGTAGATCCACACCCAAACATATCAATAATTATATTAAACATTAATGTAATAAACACTCAGTTTAAGAGATAGAGATTGTCAGAATAGACAAAAAACCAAGACTTAACTATATGCTGTCTAGAAATGATGCTTTTTACATTTTAATCACAGGAAAATTGAAAATAAATTGATGGGAAAATATTTACCATGCAAACAGTAATATTATTTAAACAGATTTATTTATATCAGATAGAATAGTCTGAAGGCTAAAATATTGCTAGAAATAAAGGGGAAAATTTATAATTTATATGGGCCAATTCTTCAGAAAGGCATAATAATCATAAAAACATGTGGGCAATTAATAACAGAACTTCAAAAGATATGAGGCAAAAAATGCACAATTATAGTTGGAGATTTTAAAACTCTTCTCTCAGTAATGGAATTACTCTCTACTCCTATTCGATATTATACCAGAAGTCCTAGCCAGTGTATCAAGGCAAGAAAAATAAATAAAATGGAAATGGTTGAAAAGGAAAAAGTGACGCTGTCTTTATTTGCAGACTGCATGCTTACGTATATCGAAAATCCTAAGGTATATCTATAAATAGGTTAGAGTGAATAAGTGAGTTTATCAAAGTTGAAGATACGAAAATCAATTATATTTATATAAACTGACAATGAACAATCCCAAAATGAAATAAAATAACTCAATTTACAGTAGCATCCAAAATAATATACCTACAAATGAATTAAATAAAAGATGTTGAAGACTTGTACACTGAAAACTTCAAAATATTGCAAAATTTTTTACTTTTGTACCTTTTGTAGAAATTGATAAGCTTATTTTAAAATTTTAGTAGAGAAACAAAGAACCTAGAATAGGTTAAACAATTTTGAATAACAAGAAATAGATTGGAAGACTTTACACTACCTGATATAAAGATCTTCTCTAAAGGTACAATAATCCCAGCAGGGTGGCACTAGGGTAAAAATAGACATATTGATCAGTGGAACTGAATAGAAAGGGCAGAAACAAATATATATGGCCAATTGACTTGTAACTAAAGTGTCAAAGTAATTTAATGGGGTAAAGATACTTTTCTTAACAAAGGTCCTAGAAAAGCTGGATACCTGTGTGGAAAAAACAAACTTTGACTCCTACCTTATACCATACAAAAAATTAACTTGAACTAGATCTTAGACTTAAATATATGAGCTAAAACTCTAAAACTTCTAGAACAAATAAGAGAAAATTTTTGTGACTTTGGGTAAGGTTCAAACAAAAAGCATGAGGCATAAAAATAATAAAATTAATACTCCTCCTCTCTGAAAGACACAGTTAAAAAAATGAAAAGACAAGCCATAAACTTAGAGAAAATAGTTACAAAATATATTCTGGCCTTTTATTCAGAATATAAAAAGAACTCTTCCACTCAATGATCAAAAGGCAAAAAAGGGCAGGGGGGAATTGAACAGAAGCTGTAGAAAAGAAGATGTACTCCTGGCTAATAAGTACATGAAAAGATGGCTAACTTCACTAGTCAACAGGGAAATGCAAATGAGATGCTACTATAAGCCCACTATAATAGCTAAAATTAAAAAGACTGAATATACCAAATATTAGCAAGGATGTGGAGCAATTGGAATTCTCATACTTTGCTGGTGGTAATGCAAAATGGTACAGGCACTTCAGAAAATGGTATTGCAGCAAGTATTCTATAAAGCTAAAAATATACTTACTGTGTGACCCAGAAACCCTACTTTTAGGTATTCACTCAATAGAAATGAAAATGTATATTCACACAAAGACTTGTGTGTGAATGTTCAAAGCAGCATTATTCATAGTAGCTAAAAATTGAAAATCCAACTATTCACCAACTTGAGAATGAATAAAGAAAATAAAGAATTGTAGAATACTACTCAACCGTAAAAAGACACACAATATTAGTACACGAAACAAAATAGATAATCCCCCAAAACATTATGCTACGTCTTAGAAGTCAAACACACAAAAATACACTAAGTTATTTCATTTATATGAAGTTCCAGAAAAGGCAAAACTATAGGCACAGAAATCAGATCATGGTTTCCTGGGAACAAGGTATGGCAAATAGGATTGCTTACTGAAGAGCAAGATAGAACATTTAGATGGCACAAATATTGTTTATCTTGATTCTCTTGGAAGGTACCTTGTATCCAATTACCAAAGTTAGCACACTGCACGATTAAAATGGATGAATTTGATTATGTGTAAATGATAATTCAATAAAGTTGAAAAAGTCATTATAGGCTCTATAAAAATATATTGCAACATAATATAAAGAGTATGACCTTACAGATTCAAATGAAGAAAATATCTCTAAAAGCAATGAGTTTCCTTTTTCAACAAAGAAAATATTATTGAAAACATCTCTTGGTGTCTTCAAAAAGTTTTAAGAAGTTCTGTAATAGAGATACAGGAAAGCATAATGCAATAAAAGGCTAATATTGATGCGTATATGTAAAAGAAACTTAGTTAAATAAAAAAAATAGTTCAAGACAACCCAAAATGCAACAGTGGAAATAAATAGACATTGGGATATTAGAGTGCTGAACTGATACAGTGCAAAATAAAGTCAGTAATGTGAATAACAAACTAAAAAAAATCTGTCCCAGAATAAAGAGGAAAAGGGCAAGAGATAAAGAGAATGATAAATATAGAGGGCAGAAATTGGAGATCCAAGGTAAACTTTTAGTTCTTCCAAAGGAATACACTTGAATTCTGTGAAGAGTAACAATTATTCAAGGTAATACAAAAGAAGTTGTCCTTGAACTAAAAGACGGTCTGATTCTACGATTCAAATGAACTTACTGAGTAGTGGATAAAATTAATGAAAGAGGCCAACTATTAGTCAGATCTGTCAAGGTTTTTCATTTTAAATGAGAAAAAAGAAACACGTAGTGGCAAAATAAATCAGTTTCATGAAGTGAACTATAATCAGGCTTATTTTTTTCTCAAAACACTTGTCTTCTCAAATATTTCTTATCTTAAACACAAAAAGAGAAGAATTCCATGCTAAGTCAAATTGTTCCTCGTGTCAAAAGGCAACAATAAAATATTCTCCTTTATCTTAGAAGGTAGTCAACTACTGTTAAACTGTCCTAAAAGAAACAAGTAATTTAAAGGCGTAATTCAATCTTTCCAGTCTTTAGTTTTTGCACGAAAGGCATAAAAGACAACACAAAAGAACAGCAACGTAGAATATGTGATCTATATATAAGGAATTTTTTAAAAAAAATCAGTTACAAATTTGCATTATAAAAGCCCAAACTATTGTTTAACCAAGATGATTTTTTTTTTTTTTTGTGAGGAAGGCCAGCCCTGAGCTAACATCCATTGCTAATCTTCCTCTTTTTGCTGAGGAAGACTGGCCCTGGGCTAACATCCGTGCCCATCTTCCTCTACTTTATATGGGATGCTGCCATGGCGTGGCTGACGAGCGGTACATTGGCCGACGCCTGGGATCCGAACCTGCGAACCCCGGGCTGCCAAGGGTGGACTAAACCGCTGCACCACCGGGCGGCCCCAACCAAGATGATTTTTATCCTAACTGTAATTACTGTATGGTGATAATCTAGGTCCATAGCCAGTGATATTTACAGCCAGTAAGTCAGGGGATCTGAAGGATCAGAATGGACACTGACCATTTGATGTATGGGAGTCTGCTGGCCAAATATCAGTCCATTATATCATTCAGGAAAAAATGACCAACTACTGGAAATAGAGAGACAGAACGAATGGAAAAGATGTGTGCACAAAAATTCTCGTTATGCTTATGAGAATTTGGAAGTTATTATATATTCTTTATCAAATGCAAGTGTAATTATATATTTATAATATTCAGACTATTAATGATTAAAAATATGATTTCTACCTTCCCCAAACTACAGAATATAAAATCAAAAGTCTTTGAAACAAAGGATGAAGAAGATAGAAATGACAGAAAAACTTAGAAAGCATATAGCATGAAACAAAATAAAAATAAAAATAAGAGTGTACATATCCGTTACATAACATAACATACATAACATAACAGATATGAAGGGATTAATTCTCCAACTAAAAATTCAAATTCTACAATTTGGTTAAAGTCATTATCAAGATTTGTTACTTTGAATGCTGCAATATAAAAAAATATTAAAAGAAAATATGATTAAAGATTCACAAATCAAATTAACACAGAAAGAACTGAAGGGACCATCACATGAGAAAAATGTGAGTAGTTTTATATTGATTAAAGTTACAATTTATAATAAGATATAAGCAGTTTTTAATTTATATGTATCAAAAATTATACCATAGTATAAAGTAAATACAAAGATAATGTGATATATACGCAATCACAGTGATAGAAATTATCAGTTCTCTATGATCAGGTAAATGATGTAATGTAGAGGCTATAAACAGTGAAGTGAATAACCACATTTCATCTTTCAAAAAGAGAATATAACATTTCAAACATATGTGAATCAGTTATTAACAATTGACCATATATTAGGCCCCTTAAAAACTTAAAAATATAAGAGAAATCTTAGAGAGCTAAGTTTAAAAACACGAAAGTAACCATAAGTGAATGATCAGAAAATAACATAAAAACTAAGTATCTTCTGTTTATTAGAAATCAGGTACAAATACTAATTAAAATGCTAATTAAAAATTGGGAGCTTTTTTGTTGTTAAACTATGATACAGACTTGGTATTCTCAATATATAAAAGTCTTGTAACAGAAATAGCTACCAACTATAGAAAAATGGAAATGCGAAATGAGAAAATTCATCTAAGATGAAACGCATATGGCCAAGAACTACATGGAAAAAAGTTCAACCTCTCTAATAATCAAAAAAGATATGTTAAAGTCCGAAAATATTTTCACCTCTCAACTTTAAAAATAATTTTGAAATATATAATACTCAATGTTCCTGGGGCAAGACAGATTGGACACTCTTATAAATAACTGGTGAGAATATAAATTGATAACAACACTTCTGGAAACAATTTTGATGAGATCCGTCTTGACACAGAATTTCTCTTCTAGGACTATTTTCTAAGAACATCACCGGAGATATGCACGAGTAATTTTATGTCAGCATGCTCAGTACTTGGCTAACTATAATAATGAAAAATACAAGCAAATTGAATGTCCAACATTAGGAGAATGGCTAAACAATTGCTGTACAATCTGTAAAACAGAATATTATCCAGACATTAAAATACATATTTCTGAAGAATATTTATGGATGAGGTATAATGTAGATTAAAACAAAGTGTGATACAAAACTGCGTATTTGCTACATGGCATGGCAGACATTTGCTTCTCCTAAATCCAGTCTCTCCTTCCTTTTTACTAGCCTCTCCCTAATAGGCATTTACAAAAAGAAACCCATTCTCGGAAATTAAAATAAAATTTAGATCAAAAAGAAAACTAAAAATATAGGCAGAATAACAGGTTAGACATAGCTGACAACACACGAACGAGCTAGATTAGCAGAAAAATTTTCTCAGAATGCAGCACAATGTGGAAGAAAAGAAGAATAGAAAATAAAAGTTGAGACATAGAGGATAAATTCCGTGGAAGAGAAAGGCAAGAGGAGAATATTGGAAAACAGAATAGCAAATAAAGTAAAACAAAATAAAATAAATAAAATAAAAAAGGATAGATCTTCAAACTGAAAGGGCACCTCTGTGCTCAAACAACATAAATTTAAAAATATACTTGACACCCGATCCGGGTGTCCCCAAATTTCCAGGACCCTGTCTATCAGCTCTTATCTCTCAAACCAGTCTCCCTGCTAGAGATAGACCCCTTGTGGAGAATGGAGGAAGAGAGGGAGATGCACAGGGTTGGATCCTGCCCCATAGTTCTCTAACTGATCATGCTGCCTTCTGGGTGCCTCCCTGGTTCCCACCTGTTTGCGTGGGCATGCTCAGTGCTGCTCTCCCTTTTGTGATTTGACTTTCCTAAATGCCTCCCCAGCCGTGCTGGCCTGTGGCTCTCCTCTTCTCTTCAGTTCAGTTGGCTTTTTATTTTTCTATGATTCTTTAGTTTCTTGTCCACCAAGACTTTCCTTGTGCTCCTTTTTGTTTGTTGGTTTGTTTTCTTATGTATGTTTTGCCTGGCTCTGCTTTAATTAATTGTTAATTTCTATTAATTGGATGTAAGGCAGGGAAGTCTTCAGTGTGTGCCGAGCCAACAATATTGAAATCAGAACTCTGATTGTATCTTTTTACACCTCAATCAGTGGAGGGGTAATTAGGAAATACAGTGTGGGATAGAGGCCGACTAGGCTAAGTGGGCAAAAGCATACTTTGAGTTAATTCCAGCCATCATAGGAAGCTCAGGGCAGCTATGCCAGTTTCCTGAGCCTGTGATGCTAAGATACTGCAGCCTTGATTGCAAATGGCTCAGACACTGGGTGGGACCAAGTCCAGGATGGGAGGCATCAAATGCTTGGTTGATCGAGGCTGCAAAAAGCAAGGGCAATTGTTGCTATATGAATGCTGTTTAGACCCTCAGACCTGATTGCCAGCAAAGTCTTGGAGCCCTGTGATTCTCACTGGATGCCAGACTGAACCTGTTAAACAAGGGTCTTCCTTCATCCCCCCCCCCATTTTTTTATTGCAGGCAAAAACACGTAACATGAAATCTACCCTCTTAACAAATTTTCAGGTGTACAGTACAGTATTGTTAGCTATATACACATTGTTGTACAGCAAATCTCTAGAACTTTTTCATCTTACATGACTGAAGCTCTGTACCCACTGAACAGCTACTCCCCGTTTCCCCCTACCCCTAGCCCCTGCAA
The DNA here is from genome assembly GCA_031878705.1 of Tapirus indicus. Classification (NCBI taxonomy): domain Eukaryota; kingdom Metazoa; phylum Chordata; class Mammalia; order Perissodactyla; family Tapiridae; genus Tapirus; species Tapirus indicus. The sequence goes on from CM062921.1 coordinate 84,645,123, forward strand.
CCACCATGCCACTTTCTGCTTCAGCGAGTTTGACTACTTTAGATACCTCGTGTAAGTGGAATCGTGCAGTATTTTCCTTCTGACTGACTTATTTCACTTAGCATGATGTCCTCAAGTTTCAGTCATGTTGTAGCATGTGACAGGATCTCCTTCTTTTAAGGCTGAATATTCCATCGTATGTATATACCACATTTTCTTTATCTGTTCATCTGTTGATGGAAATTTGGGGTTGTTTCCACCTCTTGGTTTTCGTGAATAATGCTGCAATGAACATGGGTGTGTAAATATCTCTGAGATCCCGATTTCAGTTCTTTTGGATGAACAGAAGAGGGGTTGCTGGATCATATGGTATTTTTATGTTTAATTTTTTTTTAGGAAACTTCATACTGTTTTACATAGTGGCTGCATCGTTTTACATTCCTACCAATAGTGTACAAGGGTTCTAATTTTTCTGTATCTTCACCAACACTTATTTTTTGGTTAATTGCTGTTCTAACAGGTATGAGGTGATATCTTGTCGTGGTTTTGATTCACATTTCCCTGATGAATAGTTATGCTGAACATCTTTTCATATACTTGTTGGCCATTTGTATGTCTTCTCTGGAGAAATGTCTGTTCAGGTCCTTTGCCCATTTTTAAATCTAGTTATTTATTGTTTTTGCTATTGAGTTGTAGGAGTTCCATATATGTTTTGGATATTAACTCCTTATCAGATACATGGTTTGCAAATATTTTCTCCCATTCTGTAGATTGCCTTTTCACTCTGCTGATTGTTTCCTTTGCTGCATAGAAGCTTTGTAGTTTGATGTAGTCCCACTTGTCTATTTTTGCTTTTGTTGCCTGTGCTTTTGGTGTCATATCCAAGAAATCATTGCTAAGACTGATGCCAAGGAGCTTTCTCCCAAGTTTTTCTCTAGGAGTTTCATCATTTTTCAGATCTTACATTAAAGTCTTTAATCCATTTTAAGTTGACTTTTGTGTATGGTGTAAGATAAAGGCCCAATTTTATTCTTTTGTATGTGGATAGCCAATTTTCCCAGTACCATTTGTGGAAGAGACTATCCTTTCCCCACTATGTAGTCTTGGCACCTTTGTTGAAGATCATTTGACTGTATATGAATGGGTTTATTTCTGGGCTCTCTATTCTGATTCATTCATCTATATGTCTGTCTTTATGCCAGTACCATACTGTTTTGATTATTGTAGCTTTGTAATATGTTTTGAAGCCAGCAAGTGTGAGGCCCCCAGCTTTGTTCTTTGTTCTCAAGATTGTTTTTGCTATTTGGGGTCCTTTGTAGTTTCCATATGAATTTTAGGGTTGTTTTTTCTATTTTTGCAAAATATACATTGGCATTTTGATAGGGATTGCTTCAAATCTATAGATCAATATGGGTATTATGGATATTTTAACAATATTAAGTCTTCCAATTCATGGACATGGGATGTCTTTCCATTTAGTTGACACTTCGATTTCTTTCAGCAATATTTTGTAGTTTTTAGTGTACAGGTCTTTGACCTCTCTGGTGAAATTTATTCCTATTTTATTCTTTTGTGATGCTATTGTAAATAGGATTGTTTTCTTAATTTCTTCTTTGCATTGTTTGTTGTTGGTGTATAGAAACACAACTGTATGTTTTGTATGTTGATTTTGTATCCTGCAACTTTGCTTAATTCATTTATTAGTTCCAGTAGTTTCTTTATGGAATTTTTATAGTTTTCTACATATAAGATCATGTCCTTTTGCTAACAGGGGTAATTTGACTTCTTCCTTTTCTATTTGGGTGCCTTTGTTTTCTTTTTCTTACCTAGTTGCTCTGCCTATGACTTCTAGTACTATGTTGAATAGAAGTGGTGAGATTGGGCATCTTGCCTGGTTCCTGATCTCAGAGGAAAGATTTCAAGTTTTCACCATTGAGTATAATGTTAGCTTTGAACTTGTCATACATGGCTTTTCTTATTTTGATGTAATTTCCTTTTATGCCTACTTTGTTGAGTGTTTTTATCATGAAAGGGTGTTGAATTTTGTCAAATGCTTTCTCTGCACCTGTTGAGATGATCACATGCTTTTTATCTTTTCTTTTGTTGGTGTGGTGTATCACGTTGATTGATTTTCATATGTTGAACCATTCTTGCATCCCAGGGATAAATCCTACTTGGTCATGGTGCATGATCCTTTTAATGTGCTGTTGAATTTGGTTTGCCAGTGTTTTGCTGAGGATTTTGTATCTATATTTATCAGGGATCTTGGCCTGTAGTTTTCTTTTCTGGTAGTGTCTTTTTCTGGCTTTGGTATCAGGATAATGCTGGCCACATAAAATGAGTTTGGAAACATTCCCTTCTCTTCAATATTTTGGAAGAGTTTGAGAAGGACTGGTGTTAATTATTCTTTAAATGTTTGGTAGAATTCTTCAGTGAAGCCATCTGGTCCTGGGCTTTTCTTTCTTGGGAGGTTTTTGATTACTGATTCAATCTCCTTACTCATTATTGGTCTGTTCAGATTTTTTATTTCTTCATGATTCAGTTTTGGTCAGTTGTATGTTTCTAGAAATTTATACATTCCTTCTAGGTTGTCCAATTTGTTGGCATATAATTGTTCATAATAGTCTCTTATAATCCTATGTATTTCTGAGGTATCAGTTACAATGCCTCCTCTTTCATTTCTTAATTTATTTATTTGAGTTTTCTCTCTTTTTTCTTAGTTAATAGGGTTGTCAGTTTTGTAGATGTTTTCAAAAAATAACTCATAGTTTCATTGATTTTTTTCTATTGTCTTTCTATTTTCTACTTCATTTATTTCTGCTCTAATTTTTATTGTTTCCTTCTTTCTGCTAACTTTGGGCTTAGTTTGTTCATTTTCTAGTTCTTTGAGGTGAAAAGTTAGGTTGCTAATTTGAGATCTTTCTTCTTTTTAAATCTGGGTATTTACCACCATAAATTTCCCTTTTAGTACTGCTTTTGCTGCATCCATAAGTTTTGGTATGTATGTTGTGTTTTTGTTTTCACTTTTGTCAAGATATTTCCTAACTGCCCTTTGATTTCTTCTTTGACCCATTGGTTGTTCAAGAGTATGTTGTTTAATTTCCACAAATTTATGAATTTTCCAGTTTTCCTTCTGTTGTTGATTTCTAGTTTCATTCCATTGTGCTCAGGCAAAATACATAGTATGATTTCAATCTTAAATTTGTTAGGTCCTGTTTTGTGACCTAATGTGTGATCCATCCTGGAGACTGTTCCATGTTCACTTGAGAAGAATGAATATTCTGCTGCTTCAGGTGGAATGTTCTTTATATGTCTCTTAGGTTCATTTGGTCTCCTTTTTTTTTATTCCTCAGTGAGAAGAACTTCAAGTGGAAAGATTATGGGCCCAATTTGGAGAACATGGAAAGTAGATATGGGATAAAGGATATGGGAACTATCAAAAGAAGAAGCTGGAGTGGACAAAATGCTTTTCACTGATGTCTGTTAGTAAACTGGAATGAGAGAGTTAAAAGTGCTCAGGCTTGTAGCCCTTTCCTACCCCCGACTTGTTCCTGTTGCCTGCTATTCAAGCCTTACATGGGCTCTTGAGCCTTCATAGTAAAACAGGCCTCTGAGTTCAGTTCAGAAGAAAACTCAAAGCCCACTTTCAGTGGGGCCATCTCACTGCTATATGCTATCTTATGGCTGAAGCATCAGTCATGCAGAAGTAGCTTCTTGCAAGAATCCCAAAACTCTAGTCACCTAATCTAAGCAGATGAATCATCCTAGGCAAGCCAGAAAAGTAAGAAGTGTGTATAGCACATGGAGATATTAGGATTTATTTCTATTTCCACAGAGACAGTCAATGTTTTGGTCTGAAGCCTGCTCTGGGAGTATCATATAACTCTGTTGTCTTTTGCCTAGGGATTCATTAGGAGGATTTGCAGAAAGTTGGGGGCCTGGACAGATTTTGCTAGAATCTCTGCAGAATATTAATAAAGATCCCCCTTCTGGAACCATGTGCAAAACATTGGGGGGACTCCATAGGAGTTATTCACACAAAATTTCCATTTTTCAAAACTGACATTTTAGTTCCCATGATTATTAGAGGATTTGCTTCTGAAAGCTAAACGGCTTCTTCCCCTGATATTTCTTTGCTAACCAAATGTACATGCAGCAGAGTGAATTTCCCTAGGGTGCTTGGGGTGGCTCACACATGGAAGAATGAGAACATTTGCATTCATTCTGTATGTTTGGTAATAGCTCCATTATTCGTGTCTAGCTTAAACTTAAATCTCTTCAAAGGAAGAGGCGTGAGATTTGAGTGGGCTTTGGGTTTCTTTGCCGGCTGATTCCATTAGGGAGGGAAGAAATACAGAAGCAATTAGCAGACAGCAAGAACCTGGAGTCAGGGACACCCTGTCACAGGATACTTTGATGAGGGGAATCTGCAGGTTTCTTGGTTCAGATCCCGCTCAACATCTGGAGAACAGCTCACAGTGGGCACCCTCTGGATTTCCGCTGGCAGCTTCTTTTCTACAGAGTTCCTGAAGGAGTTGTTACCAATGGAAAGTCAGCCTTGTGGGCCAGCTTTAGATATACAGTGACCTATGGTGGCTAACCCCAGACTCTTTGCTCCCACCACGAGGGTCTCTTAGTCCCTCACAGTCCCAGATGGAAAGCTGCCTCTCTCTGAGCCAGTCTCACCAGACCATAGCTGCCAGCCTCTGTCTGTGCTTCTCCAGTGCTTGCTGCTCAGGTCCTCAGCAATGCTTTCTCCAGGTTGGAACTCCTTCTAGGCATGCTCCATGTGTCTCTTGTGCATGCCTGTGACAGTTCCAAAATCTCAGAGAGGTTGATGAGTGGCCTATTCAAGGTAAACAAGCTGACAAAGTGTTGACCGTTGAGCTCCTCATTCGACTGCACCACTCTGGCATGGCCTGGGGTGGGTGCTGCTCTCAGGGTTCCAGCGGTAGTAAAATATCCTTGATTACATCAGGGCTGGGTCATTTCTATGTGCTGTAACACTTCCTTCATAGGTTTTCCTAATCAGGCCATTTCCCCTTAATATTAAGATGTGTCAGCTTAGCCCCTCAGAAGGTGGTGGTTGAATTACAAGTGTGAGGCCATCCCCACTCGTAAGCCCAGATTCATTGAGCTTGTGTTTGTGCTTCAGTGGCTTTTATACATTGTTGAACTTCATTGCAAATTCATGGAGAGTATGGGAAAATATTTTTATTGTGAGACAATCTGATGGAATGGAATCTATTTACATAAAGTCAGCACCGGCCTCCTCTTTGGCGGGAGTGGTGCTGCTGTCCGGAGGGCAGGGTTCTGGAGGGCTCCTAGGCAGCGTGCTCATGGGCTCTGGCCTTGCCATCTACTCATCATGTTGCAAGGGAAATTTACTTGAGCTCCACAATCCTGAAATTCTATATTTTTCCATTTGAAATACTGATATGTTTTCAACATTACAACAGTTTCTTACCTGTGCCCAGTCTTTTGTAATTTGGAAAATTCTTTCATATGTGCTACCTCAGGAATCATTATTATCTTTTTATAGGTGAGTAACTGAAGTCAGAGAGGTCAGACAGCTTCCTCAAGGTCACAGTGCCAAGAAATAAGAACTGATTTTTTTATATGCACTGCTCTTTCCATTCTAGCACACGTATATGGACTAAATCTTCCTGGCAAAGCCTAGCTAGATACCAAAGCAGAAGCTGCAGAGATGGTCAGATTGGAGAGACATTTAAAACTGATAGAATTTTTATTTCTGACTTAAGAATAAATAGACCTTTGCCTAGCTGTGATGCAGGTCTTCAAAGTCCAAAACAAGTTCTCACACCCTCCCTGTCTCATATGTACTTTCTATTAGACTGCATTTTCCTGGTTAATTATGAATTCAGGAAACTATCAAGGAAATGAAATGTGCTTGGCACTGTGCTAGGAGCCTTGGGTGAAGAGATAACCAAGACAGGCATGGTCCCTGGCTTTTCTAGAATGCATGGTCTGGTGGGAAAGTCAGACACTGAGCACCAGTTATGCAATTGCAGAGAAGAGACGTGCCTTGGAAACCTGTGGCCACAGGAACTGAGGTGGTTGGGGACCCAGGAAAGGTGTCCCTCAGGAAGTGTTGTCTTTGTTGAAAACCAGGAGAGGACACACAGACAAGTGTGTACAAGGAAGGGCCTTAGGGGTTTCTTTGGGGAACTAGAAGTCCAATGTGGCTGAAGAGCAGGGAGAGAGAGGGAGAGTAGCACTCTTATTCACAATGTTGTGGAAATCTGGTCCTCCAGGCCGAAGCTCAGGAGGAAGGCATGAAGGCTGCAGCTTGGCCAGCGTATAGTCACCCGGAGCATTCATAAGGTCATTTCATGCCTGACTCAGGGCAACTGCACTACACCAGAGTTTTCCCATGGATAGGGAGCATTTCCAATCCCTACGGCCAGCATTTTGTAGGATTGGCTTGAGCATTGGTATGACTGAGTCTGCCAGCTGAAGATTATTGGGGCTCACAAGCAGGCATGTCTGGGGACCTTTCCTAAAGTACTGGAGTGTTCCTTGGTTTTGAATGATCCTTAGTGGGTTATGCTCCTACCTTTGACTTGGGGCAATGGTGCCTCTTGAAAATATATCTCAACAAGAAGACAATTTTGCATTTTAGTATAACTGTGATTTTTAAAACACCTACAGTTTCAGCATTTTTTCTTCTTTAAAATTTCTTAGACTTTATCTATTGGAAAAACAATAGGTGCAACTAAAATCTAAACTTTTCTTAGAGTTCTTATGTCTCATAACTTTATTCAAGGTGACCTTGAATATCTTGCAGTATGATGACTCAGAGTCAGGGAATCTTCTTGGTGAATGTGGTTTGACCATATAATTAGGTATCTACTGGCAAAGGGAAAGGAAATATGAAAAATATTATTTGGGGCAGAGACACAAGTTCTGTATTTGGTTATTTCAACAGGACTAGCCCAGTGCTAAGAATATAGACACTCTATGTACTGGTGATGAGTTGAAGAGATACAAAGTCAATAATCATTGATATGGCAGCGGTGTCTCATGTTGTGAGGTATAGCTCTTGTGATTTGACTAGCCATGGGTAGGAATAATTGGAAATGAAATAAAGCACACTGTTGACCAAGCAAAGCTCATAGCCACTATTGCCCACCTCATTCCACCATTAAGTGCTGCTTTTCTGGATTGATCAGATTCTAGGACATTGTATTGGGCCATAATCCCAGTGGTGGACCTTCAAAGAAAGTGGTGATCTGTGTTGTCTGTTGAGGTGAACTTTTGAACACTTACTTCTTTCCAATAACTGGGAGAAGATGGCCTTTTAGTTACTGCTTCTCTGAGAGAAAGCCCAGCCATCTGCATTTCTGTCTTTGCTGCCTCATTCTGAATGATGTCTTTTCCAAAATAACAAATTAATATGTGTGATTCTTTATTTGAGAAAGGCCAGGGGCCAGTTTACCAAGGCTTGTGCCAAATACTCTGGATCTTCATTGCGTCCTTTGCTTCTTGTTGGCCAATGTGTTTTCCTCCCTTGTAGTAGTGAGACCTGTGGTTCAGCTATCGTCTTTGCAGAAAGTAGGAGGTGGAGCAGGCCTTTCCTGATTCTGAACTGATTCTGTAGGATTCTGTAGGAGTCATTATCTTAGGCAGAAAGTGTCCACCCCCTTCTGTGGCCCATGTCAAAGAGCCTGGCTCATTATGGCTCAGGACCTAGGTCCCAACAAATATTCCTTGTATTATTCTCTGATCATGAATTTCTCTCAGGGATTTAAAAAAAAGAAAGTGGCCTGAGAGCAAGATTCAGGTGTTCTTAGGTCCCTGACCTATTTGCAATATAATCTCTCACTTGCTTTAACCTTGCTACGTTTATAGATACCATGGCTTGATTTATTTTTCTGTATGAATTTCCTAGTAAATAACTGCTACCTCCTACTAAATTTAAAAGACAAAATGGTTTAGGGCAGGATCCTAACAACTATCAGTATTAGACACACGCAGGTGACTTCTCTTGAATCTGTACTTAGCTCTTTAATGTTGGACAACATATTCTGAATCTTTACTAGGGTCACAACCTTTTCAGCAATGTGTTTTCATTGTCATGGTTATTCAGATTGCAAAGGATTAGGATGAACCCATTGACTCTGCAGAGTCTCTTAGTGACTAGAACCAAAGGTATAATCTCACAGATTTCTATTTATGAAGAGAGAGTCAAAGGGAAAATGACTTGTAAAGAAGGAAGAGCCACAGAGCAGGATCAGAAGGGAGCAAAGGTCCTTATAGACTATTATGTGGTGGTGTGTTTTCATTTCAGTAAACAAGTGGAAAAAAATATTCAGAAAAGTATATTTCACTTCCTGGGAGTGCTTGCATTATTTAAAAGGAAATTGGAAAAGTTGGATATTTCCGGGTGTTTGTAAAGCAGCTTATGGGTATCACTTCTCAGTCCAGCTACAGAAAACCTAGTTTGTTGCATTAGGGTTGGTGTAGACTGGAAGGGATCAGATCTTGGAACCAGACCTGACCGTAGGCGGGAGATCTCTGAAAACAGACCCAGCCTCAGAACGTGGGAGAGTGTCCAATCTAACAAAGAGAGGAGGGTGTCCAAATAGAAAGAAATAGTCAAAGACTAGGCATTAAAGTGATCTAAGGATCTTGTGAGGAATCTAGACAAACATATAATGGATAACCTCTGGGCTGACTCTATCTGAGTGGAAGTAGATAGTAGAAAATAGAAGAGTCTTCATTAGGTAGCAGAGTTCCTGCTGCTCAGTTAGGACCAAGAGGGAGGACTTCATCTCCTGGTAGGAGGACAGCAAGAGCAAGAGCATTGCTTTGGAGACTGGATCATCAAGAAAAGAATCAAGACAAAGATGTTAAATTCAAGGGAGCAAGGTGGGGACACAGTTATGATGGGAAGCAAGGTGGGTCTTGGTCATGGGAACAGGGCAGAGTTCAATTAGATCAAGAACACCAGATCTGAGTGTGACTGAATCTATTTAATTAATCCATCTACTCAAGAAATATTCATTGAATATTTTCAATATTCCAGATACTATTCTAGGCATTAGGGACATAACAGTGATCAAGATGCACATGATTTCTGTCCACATGGTGTACTTAGTAGGATAGCCCAATAATAAACGATGGAAAAGATAGAGAGAAAACATATTCTATCACTTTACATATTGATTTTTAAAATTTTTTATTTGAAAAAATAAATAAGGAAAAGACAAAGAAATAGAAAGAATCTTAACCCCAATACTTCAAAATTACATAAAGTTAAAAACTTTATTACTTAACAGTATGTTGTGAACAACTTTCTGAGTCTGTATATGTATAACATATCTACCCCATCATTTTAGTGGCTTCCTGTAGTCCATAGTACGAGCATACCATAACGTATTCAACTATTTCCTTCTAGGTAGGCATTTAGATTGTTTCCGGTTTTTATTATAGTCAATTAATATTCCATCTTAAATCTCTTCTGTATAAGATCCTAACTGGTTCTAGGGCAAAGGGGTAGATTGGGTTCGAAGGTGGGAATCACATGAGAACAGTGATGGGAAAGAGGATGGGGAGCAGGCATAGCCTGAGAGGCACACAAGAACCTTCCTGCCCAAGTTGTCTCATATAGACAATCAATAAGTGGATCTATGATTATTGATTAAGCCCCCTCTCTGGTATTGTGCCTTTGTTTCAGATGTAAGGGGATCTCCTTCAACCTATGGTTTCTTTGCCTAATAACCAGGGGGGTGCTTTGAGAAAGGTTGGTGGGAGTGGGGGTCTCCTATCTGAGTGGTATTTCTTGGTTGGAGAGGGATGTCCTTCAGTCAAAAGATAGAAACTGGAAGAATGGAAGGAGAGAAAACAGTGTAATATTTTTACAAGGTTAGTAAAAGTAAACTTTGAAAAAATTTGATGCAGTAACTGAAAACACTTAGCTTTCCATTAAGTTGGAAGTTCATGAAAAATGGCCTTTTCTGGCATATTATAGCCAATTTCTGCTTATTTTCTTTCCAAGTTCCTTTTGAGGGAGGACAGCCTGTAGCAAAAATTAAGCTTCAGGACTCCAGAAATTGCACGCCTCTCTCAGTATGCCAGATCTTCCATTCCCCAGCTGATCATCGTCCATGGTACAACCGCATGCTTGACAGATTTTTCATCTCAGATTTTGGATGTGTTTTCTGAAGGAAAAACAGTATGATTTTATTGCAAGAGTGGTGCTCCAAGAATCTCCTTGAAAAGGCATGATGAGCCAGGCTCATTATTTTCCTATTATAGTCTTTTCAGTGTCGGCGTTTTCTTTATGTTCACTGTCATTTAGGTCATCCTGATATTCCCACTCCCCCCATTGTGTTTTATTATCTTCTTTAGTGACTTTACCATTTAGCAGGCAAGAGGGTTGTTCATCACCTCAGAGGGTCATCAAGGGCATCAGGAATTGTACCAAATGTTACCTGCCGGAGCCTAGTACTTTATACGTCGTCATTATTTACTTGGTTGTTGTTGCATTTACTATGTTTTGTTCTTTATATTTCAAACTAGAGGACAGATTCCGTGAAAGTCAGTCCAGAATCCTTCACTGTGTCTCACATGGAGCTTTGATGAAGTAGAAGTTCAATAAATATGGGTCTTTTGTGCATCATTTTGAGAGGACTTTGAAGCAGAGGTAAGAAATGGGGGCCATAGACCTGGGCATGAGAGAGATTCTACTACAAACTACACATGTGGGGCAGGTGGGGGTGGGGTTGTGTGGCTGGCTAGGAAGTCCACTTAGGCAGGAACCTCATATTCCCGAAGGAGCTCAAGTTTAGACATTGGCATCTCCAATGTGATTATACTTATTGTCACAGTGACACACTGTATAGAATGAGAACACAACTTTTTTTTTTTTTTTGCTGAGAAAGATTAGCCCTGAACTAACATCTATGCCAATCTTCCTCCACTTTATACGTGGGACACCACCACAGCATGGCTGATGAGTGGTGTAGGTCTGCGCCTGGGATCTGAACCCGTGAACCTGGGTCACTGAAGTGGAGTGCACCAAACTTAACCACTATGCCATGGGGCCAGCAGCCTCAAGAACACAACTTCTAAAGCCTGTATCCTATACCATCTGCAATGAATAATGAATTCATTTTTAAATAAAATTGCAATTGTTTTATGTTTCAGTGTAATTATATTACATTTGTGTTTGTGCTTTGTAAAAAATAGCTTTGTTGAGATATAATTGACCTTCAATACACTGTATGTATTTAAAGTACACAATTGATGTTTTGATATATGGACACACCCATGAAACAATTAGAACACTCAAGATACTCACTCTAAAAGTTTCTCTTGTCCCTTTGTCATCCTTTCTTCCTGCTCCTCTCCCCTTTACCTCAGGCAACCACTGATCTGCTTCCTGTCATTATACATTAGTTCGCATTTCCTAGATTTTATATAAATGGAACCATACTGAATGTATTCTTTTTTTTGGTCAGTTTTCTTTCACTCAGCACGATTATTCTGAGACAAATCCATGTTGTAGCATGTACCAGAAGTTTATTCCATTCTATTGCTGAGTAGTATTCCATTGTGTGGCTGTACCACGGTTTGTTTCTCCATTCACCTGTTGATGGACATTTGGGTTGCTTCCAGTTTTTGGCAATTGAAAAAAGCCTACCATAAACATTTGTGTACACGCATTTGTATAGACATAAGCTTTCATTTATCTTGGGTAAATACATAGGGGTAGAATGGATAGATCATATGGTAGAGGTATGTTTAACTTTTTAAGAAACTGCTGAATAGTTATCCAAAGTGGTTTTTCTATTTTACATTCCCACCAATCAGTTTCTCTACATGCTATCCAATACTTAGTATGATCAGCTCTTTTGTTTGTTTTCTGCCACTTTAATATATGTGTAGTGATATCTCATTTGGTGAACATTCGTACTTCCTTAATGGTATTAATCATTAATAATGCTTAACATATTTTCATGTGCTTATTTACCATTCACATATCTTCTTTGGTGAAATGTTTTTTCAATCTTTTACTCATTTTTTAAATTGATTTTTTTCATTCATTATTGAGTTTTAAGAGTTCTTCATATATTCCAGATAAAAGTATTTTTGTCAGATATAGGCTTTGCAAGTATTTTTTCTCAGTTTCTGGCTTGTCTTTAAAAGTATCTTTTTTTGGTGAGGAAGATTGGCCCTGAGCTAACATCTGTTGCCCTCTTTGTGCTTGAGGAAGACTGTCACTGAGCTAATCTTCCAATCTTCGTCTAGTTTTTTGTGTGTGGGATGCCACAACAGCATGGCTTGATGAGTGGTGTGTAGGTCTGTGCCCTGGATCCAAACCAGCAAAGCCCGGGCTGCTGAAGCAGAGTGTGCAAACTTAACCACTATGCCACTGGGCTGGCCCCTAACAGTATCTTTTGAAGAGTAGAAGTTTTTGATTTTGATAAAGTCCAATTTATCAATTTATTTTTGTGTCAGGGATCCCCTAAACCACCCCTAGTTTTAGTGATTTGCAAGAACTCACAGGACACAGTGTATAATCATTCTGATGGCTAAAATTTACTACAGAGAAAAGATGCAAATCAAGATCAGCCAAAGGAAGGGCATATAGGATGAAGTCCCAAGGAAACCAAGTGTCAGCTTCTGAGAGCCCTCTCCTTGTGGAGTCACACAGGATGTACTTAATTCTTCCAGCACCTAACATGAGCAAAATGTTTTCTACCAGGGAAGTTCATTAGAGACTCATTGCCTAAGGTTTTATTGGGGCAGTCGTGAACGCATCTTCTTCCTAGCATGTACCCCAAATTCCAGACTCTCAGAAGGAAAGTAGGTGTTCAGTGTAGGCCATATTGTTTGTAGGAACAGTTTAGGCTCAGTGAGCCACTCTTATCAGTTGAGAGTGGTGGGAATCCTTCTGAAGTTCAAGTTCCCAGACACCACCAGCAAAGGGCATAGCAAGGAGAGCAGCCTCAGTCCTGCTATATTAACTCTTTTCTGTATATTGTACCATATAATTAAATTTTGCTTAGAGAGTAGAACTTAAATGTTCTCACCAAAAGAAAGACAAATATTTGAGGTGATAGATGTGTTAATTAAGTAGATTGGAGGAATCTTTTCACAATGTGTACATATATCAAATCATCACAATGTACACTTTAAATATTTTATTTGTCAATTATATCTCAATAAAGCTGAAAAACAACAAAGTGCACATTAGGAAGGCAGTATATATTTGAGGACTGCAGCTTTATCCAATCTGTCAACGCTGCTTTTTAATTGAGTTGTCTACACCATTTACATTTAATGTCATTAATGATATAATTAGATTTATGTGTATCATCTTGCTATTCTTTCTCTATTTGCTCCAACTATCTTTGTTCTCTTTTACCTCTTTTTCGGCCTTCTTTTGGATTGATGGAATTTTTTTTGTGATTCCCTTTTATCTCCTTTATTGGCTTACTAGATATAACTTTGTTTTTATTAATTTAGTCGTTGCTTTAAGCTTTATGGTATATATTGTTAATGGACCAGTCTATCGTCAAATGACGTTACACCATGCCATGTACAGGGTAAAGGATCTCACAGCAGTCTACCTACCATTAATCCTCTGCCTTCCTCTATGTTATTATTTTCATACATTTTACTTCTACAGTAGTTATTAGCCCCATACTTCATGATTATTTTTGTTTGAAGAGTGAATTATCTTTTATAGACATCTAAATAATAAGAAAAACTCATGCATTTACCCATTTAATTACCATTTCTAGTGTTCTTCTTCTTTATTATTTATTAATTTTTTTGTAGATCTATATTATTATGTGGTATTATTTTTATTCTACCTGAAGGACTTCCTTTAACTTTTTTTTTGTAGTGGAGGTCTGCTGGTGATGAATTCTTTCAGATTTGGGTGTCTGAAAAAGTCTTTATTTTGTCTTCATCTTTAAAAGATAATTTTTTGCTGAGTGTAAAATTCTAAACTGACAGGATTTTTTCTTTTAGGACTTTAAAGATGTTGCTTTACTGTCTTCTCATATACATTGTTTTAAAAAGGAAGTTTGCTGCCTTTAAAAAAAACTTTCTCTTCCCATAACATCTCTTTTCTCCCTCTATCTTCTTTTAGCCTTTTATCTTTATCATTGATTTTGAGCAATTTGATTATGATGTGCCTTGATGTAATTCTTCATGTTTCTCGTGATTGTGGTTCAGTAAGCTTCTTGGATTTGTGATTTTATAGTTTCATCAAATTTGAACAGTTTTTGTCTATTATTTCTTGAAATAGATGTTCTATTTCCCCGTCCTTTGGGGACTCCATTTATATATATATATATTAGTCTTCTGAAATTATTCCACAGCTTACTGATTTTTTTCCAGTATTTTTTAAATATCTCTGTTTCATTTTGGATAGTTTCTTGTGCTCTGTTTCAAGTCTATTGATCTCTTCTTTTGTGATGTCAAATCTGCTGTCAGTGTCATTCAGTGTACTTTTATCTCAAACCGTATAGATTTTATCTTTTGTAGTTTCATTTGTGTATTTTTTTTAAAAATGTCTTCCATGTCTCTACTTAATTTTTTCAACACTTTGAATACACTGACAAAAGCTATAATGTCCTTTCTTGTTAATTCTAATATCTGTATCAGATATTCTTGAGCTTTTTTTCTGGGATATATTTAAGCTACATGGAAATGGCTTAATCCTTTCAAGTCTTGGTTTTAGGATATTTAGGCAGGACCAGGACAATGCTTGATCTAAGGCTAATTATTCCCCACTGCTGATGTGAGACACTTTTGTGTACTTTATCCAATGTCCTATGGTTCCTGAGGTTTTCCAGGCTGGGAGATGAGAACAGAAACTTGTCCCAGTCTTGTGAAGCCCAGCACTGCTACCTCTAACCCTTCAGGGTCATTCTTTTTCTGTACTTGAGTAGTTTCCTCACATGCATGCACTAACCAGTATTTAGTCGAATACTCAGAGGTGACTCTCTGAAGATCTTCTGAGTACTGTCACTGTGCAGCTCTCTCCTCTTCAGTACTCTGTTTTGTAAAGTCTAGCCATCTTGGAGTACCTAGACTCTTAGTTTGGTCTCCTCATCTCAAGGAGAAGTTGGGTTTCCCCTCCTTACATTGTGACCTGGAACCTCTGTCAAGAAAGCATGCTGTGGCAATTTTAGGACCACCTTATTTATTTCCTGTTTATCAAAGACCAACGCCCTTCCTTTCCTGATGTCTAATGTCCATTGTTTCATATATTATTTCTATATTTTTGTTGTTTCAGATGGGAGGGTAAATATGGTTCCAGTCATCCCATCTTCACTGGAGGCAGAAGTAACTGCATCCAAGAATGTGTGGATCCTTCCATGTCTTAGTTTGGCATAAAGCATCATTAACAACAATTCATAAATATTATGACCCTAAATTATGTATCAGTAGTTCCTTTTGAAAACAAGAAATGTATGTTCCCTTTTGCATGTTTGCTGGGAGTAGGGGGAAGGTGGACCAGCACACGGAGAATCTATATATCTAAGAGATGATCAGAGAGAATTTAGAGGATGTAGTCAGTAGCTATATGATGATAGTAGGATGCAGATAGATTATACAGAGAAATAACACACAAGAGTAAAAGGGAGCAATGCTGCTCAGAGCATCGTCTGCTTGATATATCATTTTCCTGAAGCTCATCTTAGCAGTTTCAAAGAGCCTAGATAGGTAATACAATCCAATGGATTAGAGCATTATGTATGGATTGAGCACCTGTATGTGCCTGGGAAGGTATTAAGAACTCTGGAATTTCAATAAATTTAAAAAATAATCTGCAATTCTCTTATCATGTTTCCTGGCCAGCTTTTAAAGCAGCCCCATAGAGTTGTAGATGGAGAATCCAGGCATAGGTGGAAGGTACTACTGAATGTGAGTCATGACTCAGACGTATATCATCTGCATGGTGTAAAGAAAGATGTTTAATCTCTCTAATCCTTAATTTCTTCTTCTGTATAATGGGGATAATCATAGATTTAAAAGTTATGGGCAGGCATCAAATGAGATACAATGCATTGTGTACTTACAATGTAGCTAGGCATTATACTATATCTTTGTAGTAGTCAGAGTTATCCAGAGAAAGAGGACCAATAGGATGTGTGTGTAAAGAGATTTATCTGCCATTATGGAGGCTGGCAAGTCCAAAATCTGCAGAGTTGCCAGCAGACTGGAGACCCAGGAAGGAGCTGATGTTGCAGATGAAGCCAAAGGGCTTCAGCTGGCAGAATGCCTTCCTGCTCAGGGGAGGTCAGTCTTTGTTCTATTAAGGCCTTCAGCTGATTGGATGAGGCCCATCCACATTATGGAGGGCAATCTTCTTTACTCAAAGTCCACCAATTTAAATGTTAGTCTCATCCAAAAACGGCCCCCACAGAAACATCCAGAATAATGTTTGACCAAATATCTGGGCACCTTGGCCAAGCCAAGTTGACATATAAAATTAGCCATCACAATGTTTATGTTAATGTACCATTAGCTTACTTAACTCTCTCATCTACCCTGTGAAGAAGATATTTTCCCAGGTTTACAGTGGGGAATCCTAGGCTCAGGAAGATAAGTAACTTGCACAAGACTGAAATTTGAACTCTGATTTGTTTGACCTTAGAGGCCATGCTCTTAAGAACTACATTAAAATGTATCCCAGCACAGTGCCTCTCACGTAGTAGGTGCTCAGTTGAGGTTTAGCTCCCACTGCTTGCAGTGTGGAGTGCTGGTTTCCATCCCTCCCTCCCTGACTAATAACTCAATGACTAGGTTAGGTCTTTTTGGTCTTATATTCTTAGCACTTACTAAAGTGTCTGGTACACACAGTTGCTCTGTGAATTGATGCCTGAGTGCAGTTGGAAATATTATTTTGAATCTCTTATTCACTAAATCAAATAGTATTTTTTTCTTGAATGATTACTTTGTGTAAAGTGCCAGTACTGGGGAGAAAACAAAGCCAGATCTGGCCTTAAAAAATCTTATAGTTTCATACAGGATGTGAGGAATGAGTTCATTCATTCTTCATTCAACAATTGTGTATTTATTTCCTATTCCATCCCAGGCGTTTAATCTAGCAGTGGGGATTACAGTGTAGACCCCGTATTAGTTTCCTGTTGCTGCTGTAACAAATTACTGCAAACTTAAATCAATCCAATTCCACTATCTTACGGTTCTGGATCCAAAGTCCAAAATGAGTGTTCAAGGCCTAAAATCAAAACTTTGGCAGGACTTGTTCTTTCTAGAAGCTCTAGGGGAATCCATTCTGCCTCTTCTAGCTTCTAGAGGCCACGTGCTCTCCTCAGCTCACGGCCACACATCACATGGACTTTTCTTCTTCGTGCCATCACAGCATTATATTCTACTGCCTAATCTCCTGCTTCCCTCTTATGAGGGCCCTTCTGATTACATCACATCCACCCAGATCATCCAGAATAATTCTCCCATCTTAAAATCTTTAATTTATTCACATTTGCAAAGTCCTGTTTGCTATGTAAGGTAACCTTTTCGCAGGTTCCAAGGATTAGGGCCACAGGCATCTTTGGTTGGATTTTATTCAGCCTACCATAGACCCTCATAAAGGAAATGGAGACAGACACTAAAAACATTAGTGTGCAATATAATATTATGCTTAGACAAGTGCTATAAAGGAAAATAAATCATGGTAGAGAGAGAGAGAATGATCGGGAGGAAGGAGTTCTCCTGAGAGATTTGTCAGGGAAGGCCTATCTGGTGGGGTGACATTTGAGTAGAGCCCCTAGGACTGAAGTTACCCTGACTATTGCCCTATGTCCTCATACAGCAACAGCTTCCTACCTGGAGTGAAGCACATTACCCTGTCCACGTTTCCTGTTATGGACTTCAAGCTCTTGATGGCGTCCTGACTCCCATCAGTGACTTATTACCAGGACAACTGTGCATGGGTCCAACCCAAGAGGTTGAGTGAGCATATGCTTAGGGCAAAGGAGGACCAACTCTACCAGAAAAGGGGGAACAGCTCAGTTTTAATAAACTTACATGTAATTTTGCAATAGAAAATCTAGAAAAAAGTTATTTTAATCCAGCCTTTATGTAAATTTAATGTCATTTTGAAAAAAATTTTCTTTGACTTGCCTCTCAAGAGGAGCGGACCATAAGCTTTCACTCTCTCAAAGTCTCCTGTGGCCCTGGCCTCACCCATCTGGGACAGCTTGGAGCCTGCTGACTTTCCCCAGTGTCCATTCTGCGTGGACCACATGTCAGGAACTGGCCCTCGCGGCCATTCCCCTCCATCCCCCAGCACATGCTCCTGCTACCAATTGAGTCTCCAACTTTGTTATTTGCTCACTGTTTTTTCCAGACTGCAATTAAGACCTAGAAAGGCAAAGATCCCTGCAAGTAAAGCTTTTAACCATCACCTGGAAACATACCCGGCTGTTTCCATAGTGGAGTTTAAGAGCATTTAGCTAATTACAGTCCTCAGGAAGAGAAAGTTTCCTAATGGAAGCAGCAAGATCTTTTCTGCCTTACAGTGGGAGCCAGTAGCCAACAGATAAATAGGAGTTATGTGGCGCCCCTCCTCGTTTATGCCCTCACTGGGCAAGGTGTCGTAAAGTGCTCCTCCACAGCCCTAATGCTACGATGTGTACTTTGACAAAGATGCTTTTTCAGGGCCATGAAAGTAAAAGTGCCATAAAACCAGAAGGAAACGAGGTGTAAATTGAATCCGAATGAGTCCCAACGCAGCTTCACCATTGCACCTCTGCTGAAATGGCCTGACTCCTCAGTCACCTACAGCTGCTTCAGTGGCTGGACTTCCAGGGGCCTGACGACAAGTCAGTTGAGCTGGGTTGGCCTGGAGGGCCTGGGAAAGGACGGGAGGAGGTAGACAGGCCCTGTCCTAGCGGCGTGGATGCACAAGGGTGTGTGTGTGTGTAGGGGGGGAGTTGTGTGTAATGTGTTGATGCTTGGCCGGGAGGTAGTTCAGGGTTCCTGGCTCCTGTGTTCTGAAAGGGGCTGCTCACTCCTTTTATGAAGTATTGCTAGGAGCAAGACTGCCTTCATTAATCACAGTGATAGCAATAAGCAGGCAATCAAGTTCTCCCAAGGATGCACACAAGATTTCTTGGCTCTAGCAAAGCTGAGCTAGTTGGTGGAGCTAATGGCAGGAGCTGGAGCTTTATGTCTGGGTCAAGGCTAATGTTCAGGTTCAGAGAGATAACGACAGGCCCAGCGTCTTCCAGTTTTTTTGGCCCACGGAGGTCACCTTCAGGCTTGCTGGATGGTGGGATTGGCACCCCGGGGGCCGTGACTTCTTCATCTCCCTGGTGCAAGGCTTTGCTGAGTAGTTGCTGCTGGCTGACCCCTCTGCCCAACAGTTGCCCTCACCAGCTAACTCCTCCTCATCCTGGAAACCAAGGGGAGGGTCCATTTTCAGATTGTGGCCCACACACTCTACCCTAAGAATGAGCACCCAAACCACGTCAATGAACTAAAATCAAAACTTAAAATACTGTTGATCTGATGAATTTTGGCATCAACTCCAAATGCTCCTGTTACCAGGATCACTGTAACAGTCTCCTGGGGAGTGGAATTTTCATGAAGCTCCCTCTTACCCACCTCCAAATCATCTTGTTAGATAACCTTCTTAAGCACTCATCTCACCAAATGATGTCTCTGCTCAGGAGCCCTTCACAGCTTCCTAGCTCCTTCTGCACAAAGCTGGGCTCCCCTGCTGGGTAATTCTAGCTCAGTCTGCCCATCCAGCTTATGTCCCAGCATGCTGCATCCCTTTTCCTCAGGCCAGTCTCCTCAGGGTTTCTCACAGGTACTGGGCTTTCTCCTTCCCTTTTGCCTTTTCTCCTGCTGTTCTGCTCATTTTGAAGGTTCTCTGCTCTTTTCTTCCCTTAAACAAATCCTATTGATCCCTTGAGGGTGACTGTGAATCCTGCCTCCTTCAGGAAGGTTTCCCAGGCTGATCCTTGGCCACACCAAGCACCTATTCCCTGAATTCCTCTTAGGCCTGTTGTTACACAACTTAAACTTTAGTTTATACTGACTTGACAGTTTTGCTAATTTTCCCGCCACCCCTACCCCATATTAGATTTTTACTCAGCCTCATTGGAAGTGCCTTGCTGGCAGTGATCAATGGGACAGTTTGGAACATGGGAGAGGCAGCAACAAGGTCACAGAAAGCCAAAAGGTCTAGTTCTGCTGCTTCCTACCTGCGGGAATTTGGGGAAATTACTTCTCATCTCTGTTGGGTTTCCTACCGCAAGCACAAGGACCCTGTCCAGGATAGAAACTGCCTTGTCCTGTCCCACATGCTTCCCTCCAGGGCACAATGTCCATAGCTCAGGCCTAGGGCTATTCATTGACCTTGGCTTTTTCCTCTCCAACTAGAGTAATCATTAGGATTATGATAAATATTTAGCTTTTCCCTTCTGGGCACAAAGTAGGATTCTATTTCCCTGCCCATTAGGTGTGATTATGTGACTATTACTTGGTCAATAAAATGTGAGCATGACTGACACCTGTCATTTCCCAATGGAAGCATTAATAGCTGGAGCATGCATCAACAAGTTCTGCTTTCCTCATGGTAATGGGGACGTGCCTTGTTCCAAACCGAGGCTACTTCCTCAGCCTGAATCCCTGAGTGAAGATATGATGGTACACAGCCTCTGTCCTGTCCAAGAAGGTCATATAGTGTGAGCAAGAAATGAACCTTTATTATTTTAAGCCACTGAGATTTTGTGTTTTTTAAATTAGCACAGTCTACCTAGACTGTGCTATCTGATATACCATCTTCCTTAGTTTTTGCCCCTATTTATCTTCTTTTGTCTTTCTCTTTTTCCTATCTCCCTTACCCACAAGGAGTAACCTGGAGCTGGGCAGCAAGCTCCCCATTAGCAGTGCTAAGAGTGTGAGAAATGACTGAGAGATGGTTTCTGATATTCTCAACAGTAATGTCTTCATCGATCTCAGAACCAGAGAATTCCCTTTGCTCTTCTGATGCACAAGCTTGAAGGTGTCAAAGAATATTTTTGGCTAAACCTAGGCATGGAGTTTGACTTTGTAGGTGGTGAGTAGTTACTTCTCCAACTTCTGATGTCCACATCAAGGTGCTACAGAAACATGTAGACTATTTAAAATGTTAGAAGCAATTAAAAAATCTGTAGTGGATTTGAATAAATAAGATCTCCTGTGGGCCTTTCATGTGTTACCTCACTAATCTAAGTTATTGTAATCTCCAAACATTCCTTGTTAAATCAGGATCTGGGAAGTTGAGTCTTTGTAAAATATAGAGCAGATAAAGCTGGTTTTGTTTTATCTTCTGAACTTTGTCGAGAGATGTGAACAAAGACTTCCTCAGGATCTCTGAAATGGATGTCTGAGGGATCCGTAGAACACAACGTCCTCATGGAATCAGCTCACATTTCGTACATTCTTACCCTTTTCCAAATATACCTACCCAACTATGTCTGCAGTGAGGATCTCTAAGAGAACTTGCAAGAAGGAAAAGGAGGACAATGACTGAATCTAGCCTGAGAAGAACAATGCCGTATAACTGTGTTCTTCAGTCCTGGCTAACCTAGACTTTTCTTTAATTAACAGATTTGGTTAATGCCATGTTGTTATCTAACAGTGTGTCTAAGAAACAAGAACGCTTGTTTTTCTCATTATATGACAGGGCCCAGATGGGCTCAAATCAAGAGTTAAGTGTGGAATCCAAATCCCAAGACAGGACTCATGGTTTAGTTAAAAATCCAGTGGATGAGGCGGGAGCAAAGGGAACGATTCAAATGTTCCCAACCACTTTGCTTGGTTGGAGATTGGGGGAGGGACTAGATGGATAACAGGAACTTATAGTAACTTCTATCCCTAGAAGACCAGGCATAGAGAATTCAGTCTGCAGGATGGCACAGCTGCGTCTGGAAAAGGGTTCTGGGCAAGTATTGTTTTTAGAAATATTTTTTACAGGAAACAAAATGCCACAGAGTGTGAAATTTCCACTGAACTGGCTCATTTTGTGGCAGCAGTTGGATAATGGACATTACCCACCCCCTTCTCAATTTGGATGCTAGATATGAAAATTAAAGTTGTAATTTTTTAACTGAAAGAATCCCTGGAGACAGTGATGCAATAGCTGATTTATAGATGTGAGGGTTTAAACAGCCATGACCTAAGAGAATCATAGCAATGTTGACACATTGAAAGACGCCCTTTTTTCTCCGACTCAGCAGGGGCGAACACCCTAAATACAGAGATTATTCAGTTTTACAGGAAAATCATAATGTTGCATGAATACTGAGGAGCACAACAAGCTTTGGCAGGCTGGGAAAGTTTTCAAAATGGAGTGCTTGCTAATGAAACTATTTAGGAAAAACTAAGGAGGTGAGACAAAGTGAATGATTCTCCATCTTTCAAAATGATAAAGCAGGCTCAGTCGGCTTCATACTTACACACTTATCAAGAGTGGAGGAAGGGAAATGACTGGAATTGGGTTCAGGAGACATTGGACTGAATCCCAGCTATGCCACCTTCAGCTGTGTTACATTAGGCAGATAATTCAACTTCTCTGAGCCCCAGTTTCCAGATTTGTGAAGCTACTACAGAAGGTCATTTTGGCAAACAAATAATATAATTCATTTGAAAGTGCTGTGTAAGTTGTAAAGAACATCAGAAATATGAGAAGTTGTTAATAAGAGTGTCATTATTATTGCTCTTACTACTTTTGATGGGTGTGCAATCAATTCCTAAATGAACCCAATCTAAGGTGAGTCTTTCCTGACAGGAAGGATGTGAGTGGTCTGTGTACACAGAGAAGGTAAATGAGTTGTCCTGATATTCTCATTGCGATGGTTACTTTTATGTGTCAGCTTGACTGGGCAAAGGGATGCCCAGATAGCTGGTGAAAAACTTTTTCTGAATATGTCTGTGAGGCTGTGTCTGGAAGAGATTAGCATTTGAATCGGTAGACTGAGTAAAGAGGACAACACTTACCAATGTGGGTGGTCATCCTCCAATCTGTTGGAGGCCTGAATAGAACAAGAAGGTGGAGGAAGGGTGAATTTGCTCTCTGCTTTAGCTGGAACATCCTTCTTCTCTTGCCTGTGGGCATTGGCTCTCCTAGTTCTCGGGCCTTTGGACTCAGACTGAATTACACCACTGGTGTTCCTCATTCTTCAGCTTGCAGGTGGC
This sequence comes from Tapirus indicus, assembly GCA_031878705.1. NCBI lineage: Eukaryota > Metazoa > Chordata > Mammalia > Perissodactyla > Tapiridae > Tapirus > Tapirus indicus. The sequence goes on from CM062921.1 coordinate 84,668,304, forward strand.
ATATCATGGGACTTCTCGGCCTCCATACTTGTGTGAGCCAGTTCCTGTAATACATTTCCTCTTATGTGTATCTCTGTGTATCCTATTGATTTTGTTTCTCTGGAGAACCCTGACTAATACACTCATATTACTGATGACCAAGAAAGGCTCAAGGATGTAGTTAACTTGCCCCCAAAATCAACTAATCTCTGGGCAGTACTACAAAAGGTATTAGAAACCCAGCAGAAAACCCTTTCCCCACAGCTCTCCTCTACATGCAGCACTGGTTTCTGTATCTAAAAGAAAGACTGCAGATGAGTTGGAGAAAGGTATGAGAGAAAAAGAGAGAGGGAGAGAGCGAGCGAGCGAGTGAGTGCACTACAGGGACCGGGGGATGGAGACACTTGCATGAGAAGTTGAACCACACAGAGCAGGACTTCACCCTGGGGTGGGGTGGCAGAGGAGCCCAATGCATGTGATTAAAGTCTACAAAAACATGAGTAGTGTGAATTTTGTTCCTAGTTCCATTTTTTGGATATGTGAATATAGGGGCACATTTAGAGCTTGAGAAAACTCAAGAACAAATCCTTAAAATGTGTGCACACACAATGAATGGTGGACTTTCTGGTTCACAACTTTATCCTTTCTTATCCTCTAACTGATCTCCCTGCCAGTTACTTCTTCCTATTTAATCCACCCTTCATACTGTGGCCCCAGATATACCTCCAAAATGTACATCTGATCATGCCAACCCCAGCTTCAAATTACACTTTTGTGTAGGTTTATCAAAATTATATGGATGGCTTTCTCAAACTATTTACAAAGAGGTGGAGACAGAAGAAGCTGAGGCAAATGTTTCCCTCAGTGCCGAAGAAAAGAAGACTGTACCATTTTGCTCTAACCGTGAACATAGTCAATAAATTATCCTAAAATCTAACTAAAGAATAGTGGAGACAAACCTTGAGCTTCTTCTAGGGGCCAATATTTCCCTTCTTTTTATTCTTTCTCTTGTTAACTTAATGGACGTCAGTCAATTCTGTGGTGATCCCGAGAGTGTGGCTTCTTGCTTTACAGAAAGAGCCTGGGTAGTAGGGAAATCTTGATCTTCTGCCATCCTTACCCCTGCTTTTTTGTCACCTTCCACTTGGGAGGGAGGATTGGGTGGTTCAGCTTCTTGAGACAGTTACAAACTTGTCTCGTTTTTGCCCTAGAAACTTCTGGCATAGATCTCTTCAGGACATCACATAACTAGGAGGCCACAAGGTGTACCAGGTGAGATTCATCCATGATTCTATCTCTCATTTCAAATTAGATGCAGCCTCTTCATCTAAACAAATTCACCACAGAGTTGAACAACGGGTACCAGATGACAGCATCTTCCAAATAATAACCTGGCAGCAGTGTAACATGCCAGAAGTTCTCTGTGACACTTTAAAAATAATTTTAGCCCCTGCCCCATGTAAAGACAGGTTATTTTTACCAGGGAAATTAAAGCCTAACTGAATAAATCACACATCCACAGAGAAGATACTTTCTTAAACTGGGTATAAAAGTATTTTCTCTCTCCATTATTGTGCGTTGCTGTTGTGCCAAATACTGGACCTTCAGGTTCTTACCGAGAGCTGGTGTGAGCTCTGCCATCTGTTCCCGTCCAAACATTTGTCTTCCTTCAGCTCACAAGTTCTAGAAGGTCTGAGTGAGTTTCATTTCTCCAGCGTAGCCAAAACTTCCTATAAGTTTATTCACAGCAACCCTTTCTCCCTCTAGGCCCTCTTTTCAGTCTCCTCTGTTAAGACCTTTCTTCTTTCAAGCAGGTTCAGCCTACAGCTCAAGCCTGCTCCCCTGACTGAATTTTCTCCTCTTCTACTGTTTACAGGGCCAATACTTATATTTTCTGGGTTGGAAGGTCTTTTCTCTTTCCCACAGGTTTTGAATACAAAGCAAAACCTGTTTCTTTAAATTATTGTTTTCCTCTTTGAGTTTCTGATATCTCAGTTCCAAACACCAACTGATAGTTTCCTATTCACATACTAAATCTTGAATACTTTCATTTTATTTCTGAGATTTTTGGGCTGCTCTCAACAAACTCAGACACATTTCTGTTTGTTGCCAATTTCTTCTTTCACTGTGACTGAACCTGCATTTTGAGTCTCTGTAATCCACAACCACCATTCAGTGTTTAACCACTGTTCATTGAGTCAACTTGAAAACATGTGGTGCAGGGATTCACAGAGAGACTGTGGCCAGCTATGGAAATTTCTAGGTCAGTCCTGTCTTGGGTCTTTCCTTGAACTTGAATTCAGGCATTCAGAATATGTAAAGACAAAAATAATATGGGGCTGCAAATTCATTCATTGTTCCCTGCCAATTCTAACATTAAAACCCCCGAAGCCAGTAACTCCTATGCAGTTGGAATTTGTCATTTTGAGACAGAAAAGTGGAAGATAAATTTCAGAGCAACTGTTCCTTAGTTACTTCAAGAGATTGGGAGCTTGTAACAATCCTGGAGACATTGTGGTTGTCGTGTTATAGGTGTTTGTAAATTTGATGTGGGACTGTCAGAAGTTCTAGGGTCACATGCATATTTTTAACTTGACAGCCATGGCAAGTGAAGGCCAGTGAGGTGCTGTTGAATTATTAGGATAAGACTGCATCCTGGATCTCCTTGACTGACAGTCACCCACCCATGTAGAACATGACTTCTGAAAATCACACCTTTCCCAGAGCTCCCTCCTGTGTGACCTTGAGAATCTCGGAGCACAACTGAACAAAAAGAGCCTTGTATCTATTTGCTGCATTCAACAGAGCACTATTACTGTAGGTGGTGTTGAATGGGCCAAAATTTCCAGGAGGATGATCACCTGGGCACAGCTACAAATGCAACACTGGAATTAGGGCCTCTGTAAGAAGATTCTGCCTAGTAGTCTTGGGGGCTTAGAAGTGACAAGATATTAAAGGTCAAGTATTCAAGAAAGTAGGCCCCTCCCCTGTGTAAACTAAATTTAGTATTTATTTCAGTTGTTCTATACTGTAGATGACCTCAACTATGGGCATTTTAGAGAAGCAGGAACATAGGAGAAGAGGTTCCTGAAGGCGAAATTTCCCTGCTAAGGAATGGGCCCTACTGCCAAGTCAGAGATATTAGTCTTTCCCAAACAGGGAATGTTTGAGGCAGAGCTAGGACGTTAGCCACTAGAATGCTAATTAAGAAACTCCAGGATTAAATCTGTCATCTCAGAATGAACCAAGAGTCAAATTAATGGCACTAATAAAGAAATTGTCTTTAAGATTGCCTGGGGCTCTAACCCCAGACCAACCAATGCCTTTCTGGCCTAGACAGAACTTGGTCCAGAGACTCAATCACCTCTAAGAAATGGGTTCTATAATGCCTGTCACTTCAAGACCTAGAAAATGTGAACATTTATATAACAAGTAGAGGAGAAACCTGAAAAGATAGCTAAAAAGTCATGGCCAGGCCTGATTTGAGAAAACTAGGTGAAAGGGTTATTATAACAGGAAAAATATAGGGTGTTTTGAGGAGGAGGAGGAAATGTGTTCAGTGCTTCTGATAGATTGAGTGAAAATGGGTTTAAAAATGTCAGTAAGATTTGGCAACATGGAGCTTTTTGGTGATTTTGACAAGAGCATTTTTGTTTAAATGATAAAGGCAGAAACCAGGATGATATGGGATGAGGTGTCAATGGGAAGTAAGTAACTAAAGGTAGTATATCTAGAAAACTAGGACATCTAGATTGGGCTATGAAGGGAATCAGAGAAATGGGGCCATGGATGAAAAAGGAGAGTTATTTTAACTTTAAAATGGAAAATAATAAACAAGTCTATATGCTGATGAAAATAACGCAAGTGTGAGAGAGAGATTGGTAATACAACAGAGACTGGATAGCTGAAGAAGAAAATTCTGAAGACAGCAAGAGGTAAAAGAATCCAGAGGACAGTTGGATAAATTGGTATTTAACAGAAATTAGGAAATATACTGATTTGTAGCAGGATTGAAGAAAAACATGGGTTCAAGTAGGTTTATAAATGTGATACAGGGAATTTAAGGACATTTGTGTGCTTGGTTTATTTTTCCTAGTGATATTTGAAGAGGATCATTAGTTGAAGTGAAGAGGGATGTCAGAGGCAGGAGGTGGTTAGATGAGAGAGAAGATATGAAGGAGTTACTTTGGACAAAGGAAAGCAAGCTTACCAGAGAAACTTGCAGAGTGGTTGAGCAGTGTTGTGAGCCAGTCTAAGGTGTGTGTCTGTAAACTTAAAGGAGTTTCAGTCATGCTGGGTAGAAGATTCCCTCCAGCAAGGATCAGATAATAAGGCTTTGGGATTAGGTACGTGACCTGAACGGGGAGAGTAGCAATGAGGTAGGGATGTGAGATTCTTGACTTGGAAGAGGAGGCACTGGGGGTTCTGTAACATTTGGACTTCAAGAAAATGGCAAGTCCTCAGAGAAATGGTTGTGTGGTGCACCCTAGCAGGTGTTCCCAGGCTTCTTTGGGCCCCAGCATGGCACAGAAGTCCTCGCCTCTGTAACTAGAAAGCACAGACCACATGTACTTAGGCAATGGGCATCTCAACACTAACCTGTGTGCATGGGGTCCAATAACCAGAAAAGCATTCTATCCTCCCTTGTCCTGTGTAATTATCCTAATATTTTTCAGAACCCCATGTTGGGGATTCCCAAGAATTACTGAGGTTGAGTTTCTCATTTGCCCGAGAGACTGAATAGAGACAAAATTAACTTGATTTCATCCAAACAAAGAAATCTCATAAATTTTGAGCACCTCCCTTTGTGGATTTTCAGTCATACCTGGTACTCTGTGGAGGAAGAGTCAAGTGTAATGAGAGGTTATGGCAAAGGACCTGGTTTGCACTGGGTGGTCAAGGAAGGCATCTCTGAAAAAGTGACACTGAAGCTGAGAATTGAAGGATGCATAGGAGTTAACCAGCTGAAGAGGGGGAGGGAAGAGTGAAAATCTCTAAGACAGGAGATAACTGGATGTCTGCTATGATCTTAAGCAAGGTTAGTGTGGGTGGTGCATAATGGGCAAGTGGAAGAGTGTCCTGATATGAAGGAGGAGAGGTGGACAGGAGTCAGATCATGTAATACTCGACAATGAGAAGCATAGGCCATATCTAAAATGTTCTCTGGCCGATACGTACCACCATATCTAAAATGTTCTCTGGCCGATACGTATAGAACAATTTGAACAGAGGCTAGAAATAAAGTATCCGTTTAGAAGGCTACTGGTATAATAGCGTAGTGGAGAAATGATAGTTGCTTGCAGAAACAACTCAGTGATGTTAAAAAGCCAATAGATTCAAGACCTATCCTGACAATGGAACTGACAGTACTGAATTGCAGAAGAAATTAAGTGTAACTCCCAGATTTCTAGCATGAGCTAATAGATCTATGGAAGTCCATGAACTTATATAAGAAACTCTTTAAGAGGAATAGATTTCATGTGTGAGAAGGTGGACAGTAACAAGTGCAGTTCTGGATTTTTTATTTTTGAGAAGCCAGTGAAACATCCAAATGGAGATGTTTTATATGCAATTGGCTAAAAAATTCTGGAGTACAGGTCAGAGGTGTGAGCTGGTGACATGCCCTTGTGAATTGTCAACTTAGAGATGCTATTTCAGCTAAAGGAATAGATGAGGCTACCAAGGGGTAAAGTGTATGAGAAGACAAGACGATCTAGGATTAAGCTCATGGAATTCCACTATTTAAAGACTGATAGAGGAAGCGGAGTCAGAAAAGGAGACTGAAAAAGAGAAGTCAGAGGAGCCAGAGAAGCTGAAGGAAAACTAAAAGATTGTTGCTAGAGAAGCTAAGGGAAGAGAGTGGTTCAAGAAGGAAGGACTGCTCTGCAATTATAGCGTGAAAGCAGCCCTAGATAATATATAAGTGAATGAGCCTGACTGTGTTCCATTTAACTTTATTTACAAAACATGTGATGGGGTGTGGTTTGCCGATCCCAGGCATAGAGTACTATTGAAAAGTCGAGGAAGGTGAGAACTGAAAATTGCTCATTTGATTTAGCTGCAGTAAGATCATTGTTGCCCTTATTAAGATGAGTTTCAATTAATCGGTGGGGGCAAAAGCCCTATTGATATCTACTGAAGAGAGAATGAGAGGTTTGGAAGTGGAAGCAGTTTACAATTTGCTCTTATGAAATTTAATTTTGAGGGAGAGATAATCAAGATAGTAGCAAGAATGAAGTATGGGGCTAGGGAAAATTTGTTTTGCTTGCATTTTTTTTTAAAGAAACTAGGGTGAGCTGAATGATCCAGAAGAATGGAATGGAAAGTCTCCTAAGAAAATGGAATTGGAAGAGATCCAGAGTAGTATGGAGAATGTGGTTTAAAGACACTTTTCCCTTTGTAACAGGAGGAAAGACAAGGGTAGTGAGTTTGTTAGTTTGATGAGGAGATGAGGATATTTGCTTTGCTTCTGACAGCTTCTACTTTTCTTTATGAAGGACTACAAAAAAATTCACTGTCAGTGGGGAGTGAGTGGAGAGAGAGAGAAGAAAAATAAATCAGAGATTTGAGAAATTTATACTGTATATGCCATAGGTATCTTAATTATGCTTCCATTGTTTGGGCATTTAGAATATTCCCTGTTTTCTGATATTAGAAAAAAGTGATACATTGAACTGCCTTTGCAACAAAATAGTTCTATTTATGGCCATTTCCTTAGGATAGATTTCAGAATTAGAAAAAGAAAGTTTTCTACTTTTTGTTTTTTCTTTCTTCTTAAGGAATAATTAATTTTTTTAGAACTAATACATTCACTTGTTAAAGCTCAATTTGTAGAGAAAATCTTGTAATGATTGCTTGGCTGAGAATGCTGCAATTTACTAGATATGGAATCCAGTGTAAATTACTAAATTAGGATTAACAAAACTTCCATTTCCTAAAATTGAGGTACCAATACCTCCAGTGGATTGCAGAGTGTACGTGTGGCTGTGCATAGCATAGAGTTTAGCATGTATAATTCTGGGGTTTAATGTTAGCTCAGTTTGAAAGAATCCAAAGAGAAAGCGGCAGTCTGATCTAATTAATCTTCCTTACTAGGATTTTGGATATTGATGAAGTTTGGATGAATTCCTTGGATCTATGGGACTGTCTTCACTACTATCATTAAGAAAGCTATCAGTAAGAAAATTAGAAGGCAGGATTCAGTGACTAATCATACAAATAATTAGTATTTTCATTTTCCAGGGCAAATTAATAAATCTAAAAAATGTTCACATCTTTTCCAAGCTAAAGCATTCAACCAGGCTTGATGATTCAATTCAATCTACTTGTTCATTCTTTAATGAAAGCAGATTTTGTATTTTTTTCCTGCCAAGTTGAATTTATTCAGTCCTTTACTCATTTATTCAGCCAACATTTACTGAGCCTGTATCATGCGCCGGGCCCTCAACTGGTCATGGTGGAGACGCAGATGGGTACAATTATCTTCCATTTAAGATGCCCACATTTTGTGGGTAAGAGAGCTTCACAAACAGAAAATTTCATAACAGTGTGGTAAGTGCAGCGGCAGAAATGTGCACAAGGCATCATGGGAGCTGTAAGGAAGGGTCCAGGAGAGAACGGGCCAGGAATCCTCCCTGGGGGCAGAGAATTGTCTAGCGTGGGCTGAGCTTCACAGGATGAGGAATCTCCTCAGTTGAGGAGTGTGGTTGGTGCTAGAATGTGCAAAGACTTCCTAGGTTTAACCCAAGAGTCAGCAGCCTCACTTGGCCGTGATGACACAATAAAAATAATTTCTTCTTCTGTTTTTAAATCTGCAATTAAGCTACCAGATTTTGAGGTGGCTTGTTACAAAGCAAAATCTAACTGATTTAGACTTGGGCCTAGGAGTTTAGGAACATTGGCTTTGGGACCGGGCAGCTAGAAGTAACTGGAAAGATAATGAGCAATTAATAGAAGCTGAAAAACTGGCAGTTGTTATTGGAGTTTGGAAAAATGAAGCCCTATGCTATGTAGTTGTGAAACCATTGGCAAAGTGTTGCCTTTAGTAACTTGGAAGATTAAAAGATGTACCTAACGAACTTCTCAGTTGGCTTATTTTAGCTGCATATAATGAGGAACTGCAAGGGATACATAAGCTAAAATAAGAACTATTAAGTTTGCCAGTAGAATTTAGAGGGAATGTAGAGGAACCAGGACTTTTGGGGATAGGAGAGGAAACTATTTCTTATCTCTAGTCTTCTCAGCCAGTAAGAGATTCTTGAGGTAGAATACAGCCTAAAGGTATGGAGCAAATCAGGAGTGTGTCTCTAAGACCCTTTGTCAAGATGTCTGAAATAATCAGGGAGACATCTAGAAGAAACTCTCAGCTAGAAAAATCATTTCTAGGAATCTTCAGGGCATTGTCCCACAGGAAACCACCATGCCCAAAGTGCTGTGAGTTAGTTAAGAGAGACAGAGGCATGACTTGAAAACAGCTGTGGGTGTGGCTTTTCCCCAAATGAAGTAGAATATACTCAGATATATAGAAAGCCCACAAAGTTTTAAGGGATTTGTAATAGCAGAAACATCACTAGCTGAGTTCAAAGGGACTCAGATTTTATAAATTGCATGGGAAGGAAGCAGGCTGAAAAAAGTCACTCAGCTGCAAGCACCAGCTATTTCTTATATAAAAGAAAGGATATCTCGGAGGGTGAAGTCAAGGACCCAGAGGGCAGAGCCAACTGCATTGAGAGCAATGGATTTGTGAGCCATTTCTAGAATTGATAGAGGACTGGTAGGACTCATAATGGACTAGAGGCCAGTCCCAGAGAGAAGGACTAGACCATAATCAAGAAACATTTCCTACTCCCCTATTTGAGGATCTGGCAACATTTGTTCAGTGGATTTTAGAATTGCTATGGACCAGAGAATGCCATGGATTTCCATTTTTCTCCTTTAAACACAGAAGCATTTATGGCAGTTTTTCCCATTCTCTGTCTCATCTTTATTTGTTGAGTATGTGGAGGCAAATACCTGTACTGGATGAGATCGGGAGAGCCCAGACGTTAGGAGTGGTGGTTTGCTTGCATGAGGCTTTGGAGGCATTGGGTGGGAATGAGTATCTTTTTCTTATGGGAAAGTTATTAATACTTTTGGCCAGAGAGGAGACTGGGATAGATTATATACAGAAATGGTGATAATTATTCTCCTTTTGTATTCATGCACCGTTGTTCTTCCCATCAAAATATGAAGTCCATTTCCCTTCCTCTTGAGTTTGGCTGGTCTTGTGACTTGTTTTTTCTGGTAGAACTCAGCACAGTGTCAACGGGCCGATTCTGAGCCCAAAACTCCCGAGGACTTGCATGTTTCCACTTAGACTCTTGGATCCCCGCCCACTCATAAGAACCAGCCCAAGTTAGCCCACTGGGTGATCAGAAATCACAAGGGCAGAGTGAGCCCAGGTGTTCCAGCCAAGACCGCAGACATATAAGAGTGCTCAGCTAAAATCAGCAAAGCCAGCACTCCCAACTGACCTGCAGCTGACTGCAAATGCCAGAGTAGATCACACAGGATAGCTGAGCCAGGCCTGGCTTCACCAGAAGAACATCACAACTGACCTGCACATGCATGATGTAATAAATAGTTGATTAAGACTTTAAGTTTGGGGAGGCTTTTTTTATGCAGTAAAAACCAATTGATAGAAGGCTAAATGTTACGGAACAGAAAGGTAAATAAAAATATGTGTCTCAGATGGTATCACCAGTCAGTAGAATCAGTGCCAGCAATTACCTTCTTTGGATATTTTATTATATAAGAAAAATCAACCCCTGTTTATTTCGGCTACCATAAATAGGTTTTTCTGTTACTTGCAGCTGAATTAATTCCAGACGGATCCATCAGCTTTTTGTCCTGAGCACACTTCTCTTTTTACTTGCCTTGAGCACCCATCTAGATTTATCTAATGCCTTTCTGAATTCATAGAACAGAATAAGTTCTCAGAAAGTATTTCTTAAATAAGCGGATGAGTGAGTGATTTGGCCACCTAATACTGACGATCCTGGTGTATTTGTCTTCATCAAGCAATGCTTCTGGGCTCCAGGTCAATATTTCCAGTGGTCTCCAAGTCATTAAAACTGAAAAAAAGCTTCTCTCAACCAGGAGGTCTCATTCAGCTACTAACTTTCTGCCTTTTCAAAAACAGGAGTTTGAGGTATTAGGATATTTATATTGCAGGTTCAGCCTTTTTGTTTTCTTGACTAAAACTGCAAACAATTTGTCGTTGCTGTTAACATCAGCATATGCGAGCAGATGAAGGATCTGACTAGAACTCTACAGTTTGCTCTGTCACAGGGTTACTAGTTCTACTGCTTTAAGTTCACAAACTTTCCAGACCTGATCCATCAAATAGGCGTATTGTGTATGACTTCACAGGGACGGCAGGGGTTATCTCTAGAATTCTGAGAGCTTGAGAAATTCGAGCCACGGAAATGCATTGTCTTATTGTTCCTTTCTATTTTCTGGGTTCCCACACATATGGCCACACAGTAAGGTGGGAGAAGATTTTATTATACAAAAGAGACTTTCAAATTAGACAGAAAGCACAGAGACTCTGTGATAACCAAATTCAACATTATTATATCCAGGGAGTTTTTATAATGAGAAAAGCATTTCATCATGATGGTGGGAGGCAGGGACATGGGCTTAAAGAAACTTGGGCAAGTCATTCAAAGTTATTCCATCTCAACTTTCTCACCCGTACAATTGAGTTGATAAAAATCTATTCCCTTTACAGGGACATTCTGAGAATAAAGTGGACAGGAAAGAGCATTGGGAATTATAAAAGACTGTGAGGTAGGAATTGTTTGTGTCTGTATCACCCCACAAAATACACATGCACTACCATATGCCTTCGTACATCTCCTAAAAGTCTGTGTTGAAGAAATGCCAACAGTTAATGAAAAAAGGCAACATCTTTTTCCTGGAAATCTTGTTTTACTAGGCATATTGGATATGTAGGGTTTGAGACCCTTGCCGATATCATAATCATTATTATCCTCATTATTGTCAATGGTGTGTGTGTGTGTGTGTGTGTGTGTATGTGCCTTTCTACAAGTTTATCTTTCCTTCAAGAATATATTTGTAGGACTTCAGATTGTATTTATATGTTGCTCTCTCTAATTACTAGGTCAGAGTGCTGAAAAACCCTGATGTGGTTTCAGTGGTTCCCCTGGGCCCTCATTTGGTCAAAATGCCTTGACAAATGGCACATGCCTGGTCTGGGAAGATGGGAAAGCCACTGGGCTTGTAGTCATACCTGAATTTAACTGTAATTCTGTCACGTGGGGAGGAGACCTGGCCCCAGATTGGAAGGGAAGTTTTGTTGATGTGAATGGGGAAAATAGAAGTTTTAAGAAGAGCAACGTGACCTCAGTCAGGTGGAAGTGGCAAGGAAGTACTGGTGAGATGTGGAGATAAGATGGATCACGTATTCAAAGTAGAGATGAACATTGAGGTGATAAGATAATTGAAAAAACACATTTCAAGGTATATTTGGGATGGAGGGATAAAGAAGAAGTTGTAGAGCATGCTGGGGAAGATGGGTTGTGGGTGAGAGCACTGTATGCATCAGGGAGGAAAGGGTAGAGGTAATAATGGGCTTTTTGTTTGGGAATCATGACTTTATCCCTGGGATGTGGTGTTATCTACAGCAGTTAAAAAACAATAGTTGAGAGGTGGTTTTAGGTGCATTGGAGCCCATGGTGCTGTTTCAGATGGAGCACTGGGGGCCTTGTTATGGGGGCAGGTGGGGGGTGCAGTCTGGTGGCATGATGACCATGGGCCCTACTTGTAAGAGGAGAGAATAGACTCCTCCTGCCTTCCTGGAAACCCAGTTTTGTACATTTTGGACTTAGATAAAAAATATTCTCACCAATCAGCACAATGTAATGTACAGCCCACAACTTACACTTCTAAGAAAAATGTTTTTTTGTTCTTACTGCTAAAGAAATGATTGAAACATATTTTCCACTTTCCTATTTTGTGATCTGAGGCTGGTTTCTTGCTGATGGAGGTCTTTTATTAATTCATTTATTCACTTATTCATTCAAGTAACATTTCTTTCTTGAGTAGGTATTTTGTGTCAGGGCTCTGGGTGTATAGTGGTAAACAAGACAAAATATACTTGCCCTTATGTAGCTTACAGTTTAATTTAGAGAAAGTAATCACGCAAACAGAGATTAAGATCATTTAAGATAGTGATGCATGTGATAAATGGTAATGGCATGAATATGACAGTGGGAGGGGAAATTTTTAAGGGATCAGGGAATTTCTCTCCAAGGAGGGACATATGAACTGATCTCTGAGTGATTGAGATCAGACATAATGCACAGACATTACAGAAAAGTGGGTGAACAGAATGTCAAGTCATTGGCATTCTATTTTATTTTTTGTACATATAGAGTATATCTAGAGGGGGTGCAGTTTAGGACCAATGAATCAGTTCAATGGCAATATCAAGAACAGAGCCTCTTCTTATCATTCTGATAATTCATTTTTAATTTGTTGGATTTTCTCTCACGGTTTCAAAATGACTACTGTACCTCTAGGTATCACGTATGCATTCAAGTCAGAAAGAAAAGGAAATGGCAGTCTGTCAGAGCTGGCTGCATACTTGACAGGGGCAGTGGAAAATGAAACTGTGAGGCCCTTGTCTATAAAGCAGGAACACAGTGACATTTAAAAGTACTAACAAAAAAATACAGCCTTTCCTTTGAAAATATTTTATTACTTATAAAAAATAACAGTGATATATAAATAATTACCAATTGCAAAAAACATTTTAGTGCCATAAATTTATATAAAACAACGAATACTAATAATTAATGTGATATCTGAATTAATCATACTATTTTTCTGGCATGCTTTTCTGCAATTTCATTTACTAGGTCATCAAATTTATACTAAAAGTAAGTTCATTTTCAATCAATATAATTGAAAGCAATCCCTTGGCAAATGCATGGCTGCAAATAATTTTTGATAATTTTTTAATTTTGGGAAGTATCTTTCTGCTGATGCAACTGTCACTGAAGTTAAGAGTATTTTACAGATTGTGACAACATGGGAAAGATTTTCTGATAAATTATTTTGAAATATAGATTTTAGTATATCCAAAATTGATTCTCATGGAACGATGTTTCTAAAATCAGTTTTATATAAGTCTAAATTTTGTTTTAAGTGTAAATTTGTACAATGGCATTTTAACGTCTCCTCTGACATTTTTGGTAGTTGAACAAGAAACTGAAAGTGGCTTCATGCTTTGTCTATAATGCCTATTTATGCAGTCTATATTGTATTTTCAATTAAAAAGAAAACATTAATTTTAAAATTGTCTTCCTCATTAATAATTGGTTCAACTGAACCTTATTTGAAAATAGTGTTCTTTTCTGTGGAATGCTACGATCTTTAAATTTAATTTCTATTTGCTTTGCAATGTTACGTTAGTTTTTCAAACTGGAGATTCTAAATTCTTTGAAGAATCCCAATAACTCCCTGATATACTTTATTGCAGTGTCCATGCATATGCTATTATTTTGTAATAATTTACTGACAGAATTTACTGCCTGAGGACTGACATTCCTGTCCTGGTGCTGAGGGCAGAGTTAATATTTGTGCAGAGGCCCAGTGATGGGCTCCGGGGCCAGATGGCAAGCCAGCCTCCCACTGTGTCCCAGTGCGCAGCCTCTAAACCTGCAGATGCAGTTAATGCAGCTGCTGCCTCTGCTGCCATTCTGGGCTCAGGTCCCTGTCCCACCGCCGGGGCCCCATGGTGTCCCTACTGCCCAAGACACGTGGACCTGGTTGCCAGGCCAATTGCTCAGTGCCTCCACTGTCTGCTTTGTGGGCTGAGCCTGTGCTATGACCTGGGGATTCTCTGCTGTTCGTGATCATGGTCTGCTGCCCCACTGGACTTCACTTTGAGCATAAGTTCAAAGACAAACATTAAGAATTTTGAAAGGGAAATAGCAGATCGTTAAACAAATTGGGGAGGGGTGAGAGGGCCCTGCTGAGAGCAGAACCCTCTGTGACCACACAGGTTGCAGCTTGGAAGCTAATCCTTGTGCCTGTAGTATGTGCCTTTTTTATCAGGAAAGCAAAAATGTTCCCAGAAGTCTCTGCTGATGACTTATTGCCCATCACTCTGCCACATGGCCACCTCTTGTTACAAGGTGCTCTGGGAGAGTGATTATTTCCAGCTTCTATAGTGGAGGCCGGCAAGGGAGAAAGGACTCGGACACGAGTGGTGTTCTAGCCAATCTAGAGTCTGCTGTAGATGACTGTGAGACCATTTCTGGTAAATGTCCCAGGCTGAGTTAACAGTGAGTGTCGCATCCTGAGGTGGAAACAAGCTTGTGGGGGGGGGGGGGCGGAGGGGGTGACAGGGGCTTGGAGGGCAGCAAAAAGCCCAATGTGGTTGGACCAAAGTGAGGGAGGGGAAAAATAGTTAGAGAGAGAGGACCTCCAGGTTTTATATAACTTCCAAGTCCCTGTAGTTCTGCCAAGGAGTGTAGTCCTAAGATACAATAATTGTCTCACTTATTTGAGCAGAAATAAAATATTTGCAAGGATGTTGGGTAGTTTACATACTCAATGAAAAGGCTAGAGAAAGAGCTTAGATATACGGTAGAAACAAATAGGTGGGGATATGTCTTATATGTAGGGAAGGTATTCTATTAGAACAACAACTGAAATCATGCCAGAGTTAATCTAATGACATTACCATTCTGTCCACTGATGAACCCAGGTGCCTCACTGGGCCTTCAGAATACTCTGAGGGTCTCTGGGCTGCCCATGGAAACTCTGTTACTGACACTATTATGACTTCCAGAAAGAATGTTTTCCTATCCCTGTTTCTTCATGTCACTAGTTCTTCAAAGTCCAAGGTACAAGGGTCTGAGTGGACAAACCTAGGCTACATGATTATGTCCTAAATGAAAGCAAGGTTCAAAAGAAATATTTTTTTCAAGTTCTGTGGTTGGAAGAGGACTCTGTCTTGCCAAATTTTATGTGGGTGTTCATAGGCTAGGTTTCTCCCCCAAATGGCAAATATTCATTATAGTCTACCCATTTGGTAAATTCTATTAATCTTTAGCTTTATTCCCATGTTTACACACTCTTCCCCAAATATATTCTCAGCTAATGTAAAGCAACTATCGCTCATCGATTAAAATTTACCTCATCCTTGAAGAGAGACAATGCCAAATATTCTCTAGTGCTTGCTTGCAGGATTACTGCCAGTGTCTATTTCTCCTCTAGTTCTGTTTGATCCCATATCAATACAGTGCAATCTATAGACTACGCTGTAAAGTTAACTACCACTAATATATCCTATATATTGTAATGGAGTAAAGAAGAGGGAAATTACTTAAAACAAAAAATTTGACATAGGAAGGAAAAATGTCTAAAATTCTTGTTTCTTCAATAGTAATGGGAACCTAGCTTGTATTTATGACTTCTATTAACTACTCCGTGTTCTCTTTTTCTTCAGAGAGGCTTTCAGCTGGTCAAGATTCTTTGCCAAATGATGTTACTCAAATTTTTGTTCTTGAGGGATCTGGTTCTCGGGGTCTTGCGTGCATTTGGCTGCAGTTATTTTCCATTAAATTTCACTAAGGACGTGGTCATATAGGGAACCTCCATAGGGGACCCTTGAGCTTCACACATGCTCATCCACCCATGTTTCCCTTTTCTCAATGATGATCTAGACCGATTATGCTTGAAAAAAAATCTGTGTGTGTATGTATATATATATATATATGTATATGTATATATATATATTTTTTTTGTATTGTTATCCAGTGCATGAGGAGTCAAAAATTGGTCAAATGTCAGTTTCAACTTCTAATTCAATGGCGATAACTTTACGCCCCCTAAAGGAGGCATTCCTCTATGACTCTTAAAACTTCTAATCAGGGCATGATAGTAGAAGTACAAAAGAATTATTGATGAGGAATTAGTTGTGAGAGAGAGGTATCCTATTCTGAATTCCACCCCTTTTTTCTCCATCAATTTATTTAGGCTATGAGAGAAAAAGCAGCATACATATATTTTTTGCTAGTCAGAACATAATTCACTCTTCAGGATGGAGTCAAACCTATTAAGTTATTGTATCCCACCCAGTGTCATATCTGGATCGTCTATAAATCATGCCACTGGGTGAGGTGGTACATAGTGATACCAATTAACTGCAATGGGCAAATAAAATATGTCTTGCTTATTTCACTGAAAAATGAAGCTTTGTCCAAAATGCAATACTGTGTGTTAAATCATGAGAATTCAAGGGGGCAATAATCAAGTTAGTGTAGTGAAGAAAAGTCCAATTTTTAAATTCATGCATAACTTCCGTATCTGTTATCTTGGCCACTTTGTCAATGAGTCTCAGCACTGGGGTGGCTGGGGAAGGAAGATTACTGACTTACACAGAGTGGATAAAGAATGCCCAGTGGATGACTAAGAGCTTTATTCGTAAGGTTTTTGGTTGGATTTTTTTTTTTTATGAAATTCACATAGGACACAGATATTCTCTCACTATGAGCCTGTTGTGAGAAATCTGGCCACATACCTCTTCCACAAACGTCCTTATCACAAATCATGCAGTTTTACTCCTTCAAAGTCCCTGACCTCCAGCCAAACCATTTACCACTTCCCAGTTTTTCCCCTTCCAGGCTGAGTGGACAAGATGTACCAAAGTTCTAACCACTGGGAGAATATTTCTTCCCCACTGTCTTGAGCCCTTGAGTGCAGCTGTAATTGCATGGAACTTCAGTTTTGGCTAGTGCCAATACGTTGGGTAGAGGCATTTGAAAGTCTGGTTCTCATTTACCCCTTCCCAGTGAACTGGTCACAGGGAATGCTCAGTGAGGCCATGGGTGTTGGTCAAGGACAGAGTACCAGAACAAAAGGGGAAGGCATCCTGGTAGTGTGTGAGACTTGTTCCTAGGAATCTCTTGTGACCTGTTTGGGCCCAGTACTTTATATTCCTCTTCTGCATGATGATGGTGTGCTGCTAGGAATGCCTGATTTCATGTCTAGGTGGATCAGATGACTGTCAGTTCATGAGGGAAAGCCCTGTTCATCTTCATCTGGTGCTCCATGATTGGGTGTTGAGTTTCTACCAAAACCCTATAGCTAGTCAAGAGTTATTAGTCAAAAATAGAACAGACATGGGTTTGCTCCAAAACCTTGACATTTCTTTTGTTCTTCTCTCAGTGGGTATTGACCTGACATCCATGAAGCATCTTCACCTTCCGCAAACACTTTAAGCATCATTGGATCCAGTGGGTCATGAAGGCTTGACTGATAGCCTGGACCATCTGGAAATCCTGCCTTGCTCTAGGTCCTTCTCTAAGCTGACAATCTCCATTTTTTAGGTAAATTCATCTGAAATGCTACTTCAATGTATATACATTACCTCAGAAATTAAAATGGGCTCACTGAGCATTATACCACTTCCTTTGTGACAGAGGTTGCAGTGTGTGTGAAGTAACTTGTCCTTTGCTTTCAAAAAGTGTACCTTGGGCTGGCCTGGTGGTGCAGCGGTTTAGTTCATGCTTTGGCAGCCCGGGGTTCATGGGTTTGGATCCCAGGCGCCTGCCAATGCACTGCTTGTCAGCCATGCTGTGGCGGCGTCCCATATAAAGTAGAGGAAGATGGGCACGAATGTTAGCCCGGGGCCAGTCTTCCTCAGCAAAAAAGAGGAGGATTGGCAATGGATGTTAGCTCAGGGTTGGTTTTCCTCACACACAAAAAAAGTGTACCTGGCTATGTCCCAGATCACTGGACACTATAACTCTAGCTAAGGTGGCCACCCTCATACTGTTGTAGATTTTGTTTCCCACACTCTGGCATTTGTGAGTCATACCACATGATCTAGGATGTCTATTACTTCCTGCTGTCCCAGTCTTTTCACAAGATGACATCATTATAGTGGACAAGTGTGATGAATTTTCTCCTGTTGCCCCTTATAAAAATTTTTTTTATGCTTCTCCGCTTTGACCTATGTCCTTTGAGGCTGAGCTCTAAGGCCCCATTACTGTCTGGATTCCAGCTGGATTTAGCTACTAGAAAGTACTGGCAGGATGTTGGAGGTCAGAAAGACAGAGATCAGGGTGTTATTTTACCCTGGCTCTCTCTCACCAGACCTTCAATTGTCCATGGCTGTGTTCCTCTACTGGAGACCACAACTTTGATGGAATGCCCCCCTTATACAATTGCAGGTCCTATTAATTTCTCCCTCCATTTGACCCTTCAGGTCTGGGGATGATAATGGCTTCTTGCTGTTGTTAACCCCAGGCTACTTCAATGTCTTTCCTTGGTGTCCCTCAACACTTTAGAACTTTGTATATAATGCTGTCAGTAAACCATCTTTAACCACCCATTTTGAGTATGCCATCAGTTTCCTGCCAGGCTTTGAGTTATAGAACAAGTGACGATCACTTATTGAATGGTGTTCCCTTGCATTTGTGATAGGGAAAAATATCCTCCAGATCAATAACTGAATATCAGGATCAAGGAACTATATTGTTATGTTCTGGAAAATAGTCTACATCTAAAACAATTGTACGTAGCTATGTAGATAGCTACAATTGTAGTCAATATCTGATAATGGTTTAAGACCCATCTCTTTTGTTTAATAACCTGGATCACTGCTTCTTGCCCAAATTTGCAAGGGTAGAGCACATTTCTGCAGTTCTCCAGAGATATGGCTTTGGATTTGATATTGAAGTGTGGTCAGATGCTTCCACTTGGCCCCTACTGTATGTGTCAAGAAGTCAATCTGGGGGTTTTACTAGCTGTTGAAGATAGCCATTCCCAGTCAGTACTCTGTACTTGGTGTATGTACAGGGTCTTACCAGTTCTATAATAGAGTATATAGAAAGAATTTTAGAATAGAATAATAGAGAACAATAGAACCAGGCCCATACTCTGAATGGTGAAATGTAGTGCTATTAAGGGGCCCAAGGAATGAGTGTTACCCCAGGAGCCAGTGTTTGATAAACTCTGAGGAGTGGGAATATTTCCCTTTCCCCACTGCGCAGTCAACCTGGAAAATGACAACAGGCCCCTTTTTGAGAGTCTAGGAATAAGACTCAGAGTTCTCCTGCTGGTGTTTTTGGAGTCCTTTTTCAAGGTTACCCAGCCTCCCCTTTGTTTAATAAACCCAGGGGTCTTTGAACTGGCTCAGTTTAGGGTATTAGATGAGGGGTTATGACTCTCTTATAGTTGTCCTATGTTCATTTTTGTTATTATTAGTGCCATCGAGTCAATCCCATCTCCTTGCCACCCAGAACCCTGCCCAGTCTTTTGCGCTATCGTCTCACCTTCTAGCGCTGTATCCGACAGTGCTCCATTGCTGTTCGTAGGGTTTTTATGGCTACCTTTTTTGGAAGTGGGTGGCCAGGTCCTTCTTCCTAGTCTGTCTTAGTCTGGAAGCTCCGCTGAAACCTGTCCACCATGGATGACCCTGCTGGTATTTGAAATTCCAGTGGCATAGCTTTCAGCATCACAGCAACATGAAGCCACCACCGTATGACAACCGACAGACAGGTGATGTGGTTCCCTGACCAGGAAAGGAACCCCAGCCATGGCGATGAGAGCCCTGAATCTTAACCACTAGTTCACAGGACTTTTAATTTATTTATTTTATTTTTCCCCTAGTTACATGAGGAACTTAGTGGGATGCCCATTTATCTATTAATTATCCCCCACAAAGATCATTTCACAAAGATCATTCCAGCAGATAGTTCTGATTCCTAATGCTGTGTTTTTGGCCCCTATATTCCCTTGACTCTGGTAAACACAGCCTGGCCTCAGCCATTCAAGATTGAGCTAATCTCAGTGAAATGAAGGAACCTATTTTAGCAACAGTAACTCTGACCAGCATCCCTAACCCTGAGAGAAGAGGTTAGTTTGAACAGGGAATTGCCCGTGTTAAATTCACTCCAATATTTATATCTCCATGAGGTTCTGGGGTCCTTCTTTAATAGTGCATTAAGAAATTGGTGGCATCTTAACTTCATTTAGTGTGGGCCTTTGTTGAACCTGTGTTTTAGTTAATCAACCAAACAACCAGTTAGAACTACTCCCTGCTGTTTGTGCTAACACATTGAATTCAGAAATGCTTCCAAATGCATTATAGATATAAGTGGAATTTAAGGTTTTGTTGATTTTCCTTGGTCTGGCACCCTCAGAATCCATTCCTACACGTATTTCCAGAATTTTGCAGGTGTAGATAAACAACGCCTTTGAATTCTTTTGGAGGGTAAGTTTTCTTACCTCTCTTAGGTCTGACGTTCCTATTGGCCCTTGGGGAATGCTGATATTTGACTCTATATCTAGGTTTGCAGACACTGAAGGAATTTAGATTGTGTGGAATGAGAAGACACAGGGGATTCAACGAGAAACAATGAAAACGACCTAACGAGTGAGCGTGTTCACAGGCTCTCTAAGAATGTTGGGAATCACTTCTTCAGACAGGGAAGGCAAAGGAAGCTGATCAGTGTTAGGGGCTCCGGTCTTCTGTGTTGATTGGCGCTATCTCACCTCTTCGTTCTGATCCCTAGGATCCATGCTTTGCCAACTAAAATACCAATTTCCATACCAAAGACCTGGTGAGATTGTAAACTTAACCGATGTTGTAATTTGCAACCCCCTTTTCCAAAATCTTAGTTTAATTTCAGCTCCAACTGCGAGTGTTACTCTCGGGTTACACTCATAACAAGCCCCAAATTTTCAGTATGTGCTTTGAGTTGAGAATTATTTTTAGACTTTTCTCTTTTACAAACATATCTAATGCTGCTAGTAATAGTCATTCCACTCCACAATCCTTGAATTTTTTATGTTTCTTATACAGATCTGTGGCCATGGCAGTCTCACCAAATTTTGTCTTCGCTTGGAGCTTTGATTCAGGTGACCACAGATTATAATATAATTAGCTGTTTCAGCAATGTCTGCTCTCAGATGGCAGAGCCTGATCTCTTATTCCTTTCTGGATTTTCATAGTGTTAAGTCTAAAAAGGTCAGATAACCTACCCAGAGTTTGGATTTTGAATTTTAGGCTCACAGAAAATGCTGGCAACTAAGAAAGAACTGGCTTGGCCCCACTGGGAGAGGACCTGTTTTTCTAGTACTAGGAAGGTGACAGGGATTTTTGTAATGTCCTTGTGTCTGAGACCATGTCCCATTCACAACCAGCATTTTTGATCGGGAGGGTGTCGCTGCCAGGTCTACTGCACAGAATACTGAAAGCTGTGGCCTTTCAAGCCTCACTGAAAGGCTCTTGCTTGGAACTGGTGGGAAGGGTGGGAGGTGACGGGGATGGGCGGGGACAACCTAGCTTTTTTTTTTTAAGCTGAGGAAGATTCACCCCGAGCTAACATCTGTGCCAGTCTTCCTCCACTTTGTATGTGTGTTGCCACCACAGCATGGCTGACGAGTGGTATAGGTCTGTGACTGGGTCCGAACCTGCAAACCCGGGCCGCTGAAGTGGAGCCCTCTGAACTCAACCACTGCACCTCAGGGCCAGCCCCAGGGACAACCTAGCTTTAAATAAACCCCGAAGGCTTGGACAATGAGCTTCTCAATGTCCTAGAGTCCCTACTTCTATGTGTATATAATGAGGTAGTTTGTTTCCCCAAAATAAATAATGATAATATCAAATTATGAATTTAAGGATGAATAAAATCCTATAAATTTGCTTAATAGTTATTTGCTGATTGATTAATTTTCTTACCTGTAGAAAGCAACAAGGGGTATAGTTTAGGAAAAATATTTTGGGGGGGTTGATGTTGAAATGATCTTCTCAATTCAATTTGTGATTAGCTATAAGAATATAGCATTTCTTGGTGTCAAAAATTGTAGGATTTTCTTAAAAGGAACTATTTTAAGATCTGCTGGGCTTATATTCTGTAGTAGGGACCATGCCATGCATTTTGACATGTGGAATCTTATTTAAAACTCAAAAAAAGAAAAGCCCCACAAAATCTTAGGGTTGAGTTTAACTCTGCTATTGTATTTTTCAATTCTATAATTTCTGTTTGTTTTTTTAAAAAATGATTTCTAGTTCTTTGCTGAGAGTTTTTTTTTTCATTTATTTCAAAATAATTCATAATTGACTGTTGAGGCACCTTTATTATGGCTACTTTAAAATCCTTGTCAGATAATTCATCAACTGGTCCGTCTTGGTATTGGTATTGACTTTTCATTCAAGTTGTGATTTTCTTGGTTCTTTGTATGGTGAGTGATTTTCGATTGTGCTTTGGACACCTTGTCTACTGTGTTAGGAGACTCTTGGTCTTATTTAAACTTTTGATTTTTGCAGCAATCACCCTGTTTAGTTGGAGCACGCAGGTCCTGGGGTGGGCTGTGGTTCCAATGGCAGCTGAGTTTTCAGAGTCTTTGGAGTGCTCTTCTATTTTGCTTGGTTTATGTGGTACCTGTGGGGCTCCCACTGGTCCTTCTTGTGCTGCCTGAGGAGTGAAAGGGGTTTTCCCAGGCCTAGCTGCTGGGTTCCTCTTGTTGGAGGATGGGTGTGGAGGGAATCACTGTACTGGTTCCCTGCCAGGCCCTCCCCCACAGTGCTCAGGTGTCTCTGGACAGGTGAGGAGTGACTTTAGAGTGCGTGGACAGAGAAGCTTCCCAGACCAGGCTGCTTGCTATAGCTGGGTTTCTATTGTCCAGTTCTGCTGTCTACCTCAGTTTCTCTGTGAGGAAAAGTGGAGTCCTCAGGCTTGGTGAGGAAGGAGAGTGCTTCCTCCAGCTGCTTATTTTTGGTGGTGGTCTCAGGTGGTCGCCTTTGCTGATGGTATTGGGCTCACCTGTTGTCTAAGGGACTCCCGTCGATCTAGGGGGAGGAATGAACCCTCCTAGGCTGCTTTCTGTTGCTGTTGGGGGTCATGAAACAGAGCGCCTGGGTTGCCTTCTTCTGCTGTGTGTGGGGTGCAAGATGCTCTGCCCATTGCTCTAATCTTGGGGTCCCAAAAAGCTTATGCTTTTCTTACCACCTTTCAGGATTCACCTTTTGAGCCATTCTAAGGCTTGTAGTTTTGCTTAGCAAGGAGGAACTGGGGGAAATGGGTCAATGTCATATTGTCTGAACCTGAACTCCTGGGGTTGGATTTATTATAATAGTGGGAAAATTTACATAATTGCCCCAAATCACTCAGCTATATATGACAGAGTCAGGATTCAAACCCAGGTCTATCTAAGCCCAAAATTCTATGCTCTCCCTGCTCTACCCAACTGCCAATTTTAAGGGAGATATTAAAAGAAAACATCCGCTAGTTAATAGTGAAATTGTCTTTCCACCCAGCACCCATGTTTGCCATACGGATTCATTTCACTTAAATGGTGTCTGTGCCCCAATCTCCCTACCCTGAGTGATACATAGACATTCTGTGGTAGCTACAGACACACTTCTTGGACAGAGAAATGATATTTATTTGGACATCATTCGCCAACATAATCACCCTCTGGTTTTTCAAATGCTCCTGTTTCTATGCCTCTTGAAGTTGTATTCCTCTTCTATGCAATTAACACCATTTAAACCAGATGCCCCACAGGTAACCCTAGTTTCTCAATATGGCACTGAGGTAGGAAAACTTCTATTTTTTTCTATATCTAATGTGAGGTGAAACAAAGTTAGTCCTACTTGGCTATACAGAGGGTAACACCAAATCTGTGGTAAAATTAGTTATATAAATAGCTCAGTTACAAGGTTCTTGTTTTTTGAGTGATTATATGTGAAACAAACAAACAAAAAGATGCAAGTTATATTTAGAACAGAAGGATAACTTCCCTCAACAATCGTCATTCTCAGTAGGTTCATAGCTCCATGTATCAGGCCATGGAAGAAAGCAGGAAAATGGATCAGGACTAAGACAGCCTTCAAGAACAGTCCTTTTTTAAGGCTAAATTTATCCTGGCATAATGGCCCCTTTATATAACACTACGGGATACATATCTGACTCCCTGGCTAAAACTGAAAAGAAGTGGAATTTAAAACTGAAGTCTGTGAACAATGGATGGATCTGCTGATGGAAGTAGGCCTGCGATAATCCCCCTCTTTCTGTGAAAATGCTATTCTTCAGTGAAAGTGGGCAGAGTTCACCTTTTCAGCCATTCTAAGATGGATCCTGTTATGGTATTCTAGGTCCCCTGGTAGCCAAAAGCACCATCTCCTTGGGGAAGTTTGCTTTCTTTGTTTCCATGAAAGGCAGAATACAGGTATTTTAGTTTGTGAGCACAAAGCACACAGGTTAGTGAGCCCTGACCTTGGGCATGTCCCAAGCAGGCATTTTAAGTACACAGTTTGACAAGTCCAGGGAGGACTTTTAGAATTAGTTGATAAGTAATGTGGGGAGGATTTTCTCTGTCTGATGAGAACTAAAGCACATTGTCTTGTACATCATTTACAGTAAAACAAACACACAAGCAAGTATTTGTTGAATATTGGATTAATACATTTTTAAATTAAACTGACTTAATTAGCAGGTCTTCAATAACAGTTCCTTACTGGACCAACTGCATTATAACCACAGCTGAATGAATAACTGAGGGGTGTTGATGGGACTCAAGTGAACTACAGCATTGATATTTACTGCAGTGGTCCTTCCAGACCTAACTTCCTTGGACCTAGTCTGCTGAAGAAACTGAAAGCCTAATGAACTAAATTAATGGCAGTGTGCATGTTCATTCTGACGGCACTGTAGAGAGAGCCCTGATGCCTTGCTAAATCCATGGGCACCCTTCCCTTTTTGGGCCTCTCTATCATCAGGACGTGATGATCCCAGGACAAGTCTCCCAGGGCTTTTGACTCACATTGCTGAGGGATTTCAGGTGCCATCTGGGAGTAGGAGCAGGGGGCTAGTTTCTGTGCTTTCCAACCACAGCAACGACCGGTCACCAGTTAATATGTGGTGTGGAGAAAGTCAAAGCCATTGGTACCCGTGTATTATTTAGCCCAGTGGTTCTTGTTTTTAAAATTGGAATCTTTTTTTCTTCTAATAAATGTTTGGTAACTATGACTTAACTCCAGGTGATGCTGATAGCTGTGCTGTGAGGAAGACCATGCTGGAAGGAAAAGTCTGAGAGCTTTCTGCTGGGTCCATCTATTCTGTGAACCCTGGGGCATCCATAGAGGTAAAAGGGATTCTGAGAAGATTTCCCCAACTCTTCCTCTTCAGTGCCTGACTCTCCAAACTGAGGTTATTTTTGGATGGAGTTCCATTAGGATCTTTTCAATTTTCTCCCTGTGAGGATGAGCTACTTTATTAGGAAGGAGGATCATACATTTAGGTTTTTAATTTTAATTGTAACCTTTAGTGTTTAAGTCTGGTATTACTCATGCTGCAGGGAACAAAATGTCATGAAATGTCTGGCTTTCAGGTGCACCTATTTCTTTTTTTTTTTTCTTCTTTTTTTTTTAATAGACTTTATTTTATAGAGCAGTTTTAGGTTCACAGCAAAATTGAGGGGAAGGTACAGAGATTTCCCATATGCCCCCTGCCCACACTTATGAATAGCCTCCCCCATTATCAACATCCCCACCAGAGTGATGCATTTGTTACAAGTAATGAACCTACACTGACACATCATTATCCACCAAAGTCCACAGTGTTGTACATTCTGTGGGTTTAGGCAAATTTATAATTGCGTGTAGCCACCCTTATGTACAGAGTAGTTTCACCGCTCTAAAAACCCTCTGTGATCCACCTATTCATCCCTCCCTTCCCTCTAATTCCTGTCAACCACTGATCTTTTCATTGTTGCCATAGTTTTGCCTTTTCCAGAATTTCAGATAGTTGGAATAATACAGTATGTTGCCTTTTCAGATTGGCTTCTTTTACTTAGCATTGTAGGTGCACCTATTTCCTCTTCAGCCTTTTCCCTGGTTTCTTATTCCTAACGTGATTTCAGTGGGAAGACAATTGAGGAATGGAAGAGAAGTTAGACTGATGGCTAATTTTCCACTTTAAGATTTTTTTTTACCCCTGTCTCCCCTTGTTTTGGCTATCAAATAACTAGAATTTATTTATTTATCTATTTTTTGAACTTAACTTTAGAAATTATATTCTTTGCCATCCCTACCTTCCTAATTCCTAAAAGCCTCCAGGTTATTAGTAAAAGTCTAAAAAGTTAGAATTTACTTATACTAGTTAATTATGAAATGATTGATTTAATGAGCAAATATTTATTGCTATCTCCATTTTACCAACATTTATCTCATAAGTAGTTTGTATGGATTGAAAGTAACATATTTGAAGTTAATTTATAAACTCAAATTACTGTATAATAACAGTTCTTCAAAAATTGCTTCCAAATGAACAAATGAATGCACCCATTTTGCTGGGAATATTGTTTATTGCCCATTTTCTTTACTGGTAAATAAAAAGATATGATTAATGGTGAACTATGAAGAAGGTGAATCAAAGGACAGAGCTTCACAGCCAACTGCAGAACAATAGGATTAAAATCCCCCAAATTCTGTTTTTCCATGACAAATATCAATGATTACACCAGAGGCTGAAGCATCACCAGAAGTTAGCAAAATTGTAAAGTCGTTGAAATTTGTCTTTGTCTTCATTTAATACTCCAGTGAATTCCCTACCCTTTTTCTTGTCTCCCAAGCGAAAAGATTAGATGTGTTTTGTTTTGTTATTTTTGGTTGTAATTGACAGAAATCAACTCTGGCTTAAGGAAAATGCAGGATGTTGTGGGAAGCATCCACAATCACAGTAGAGCTGGCTAGGGATTAGTGAAGGAGGGATCAGGGCAGCTCTGGGAACCTCAGCAGCAGAAGTTCATAAACCTTCTTTCCTGGAGCTCCTGTGGGTGTGACCCCCTCACATGACATGGTGTCTGTGCCTCTGTCAAGTTTTGAGCTAAGAGAGTCCCTAGTCACTAGCCTATTCAGAGGAAAAGGCCACATGGCAGAGACATAGTCACCTGGGACCTCCCCTTGTAGTGGGTGCCCTTTTCAGAGAATGGAAATGAGCCAAACAGCCACTCCAAGGGGTACCACTTCTCTGTAGAGGAAAAGGGGTCTGCTGAAATTGATCACTTCTGGTCATATGTCACATTTATAAAGTGCTCTACCATTTCTTTAGCACTCTCTTATTTGAAATAGGAGGATATACTCTAGAGATGAATGAAAATATAAATAGCAGTCAAATCACTGATAGCTTTCATAGAGTCAGGGATACAGGAAGGGATTCTTCAGTCAAGAGAAACATAGTTGACAGAAGAAGAGAAACATGGTCATGAGAACCTGTAAATAGAATTAAACAGATCTTCCCTTGGTGCTACTCAAGAGACCTCCTGGGATTCTCCTGCTGCTGTCTTGGGTAAATACAAGTCAAAGATAAGATTTGCTACTCTGTCCTTGGAAATGAGGCCATCCCTACCCAAGCCACCTGAGTAAAAGCATCACTGCTGATGGAGGGGATGGTGATAGGGATGCGCACTTCCTGAGCACTTACTAAAACACTCGTTTAGGCTGTTTATTCATGCAGTCTTCACAGATGCCCTGTGAAGTAGTACTATTGTCTCAATTTTAACTCAGAGCTCGACCTGAAGTGAGTTTCTAGCTGCTTTCACTATTCATCATGTGCACTCAAGTCCCAGGAGAAGCAAATGGCAGAGGAGCATATTCCCAGATCTCACCCACTTATTCTGGAAAAAACTTGACATCAGGATTTGTGGGTCAGGAGAATCAGTTTCCCATTCTAAGTTCACTCTGGAATAATCAGTATTTACTCTATTAAGATGTAAAATATATGTTAGGGGACTTTTTCTATTAAGTATTCATCTTTTTCTACCTATCTGACAAGATTATTTGTTTTATATTTCAAGTATTCCCAGGAATAAAGAAAATGGAGGAACCAGTACCAGGAAATAGTCCACACAAAATAATTGCAAGGGTTATATGATATAAACATAGTTATATGTTTATATGATAATAGCACCTGCTATCATATAAACATTTGGTAAAAACATATGATAAAATCATAAAATCAGTTGAGTTTACAATACCCCTGTGAGTTTGGCAGGGTAAGGACCATTGGCCTCACTCACAGAGGAAGACCCATATCCGTGCTCAGCAGAAAGAGTCAGGCCCCTGATTAGAAATGGCTCATCCAATTCCAAGTTACTAATGTATTAGTGATATCTTATAATTTATTTTAAACAAGGTATCTCTCCCCCTCCCTGCCTGGATGGTGCTAGAAGAGGCCTTGTGGAAAGTCATAACTTTTAACATTGCCCAGAGGTAGCAAACCCATTGTCCTTCCCCTGTCTCGGTGGAGAGGCCACATGGGAAGCAGTAAGAGGCACTCCTCCCCCTCCCAAGGAGACGCAAATCATGCCTAGTAGGGAGCTGGAACTGTCACCCCTGCCTATCAGTAAAAAGGGGCCACTTCATCCTTGGGTGTCAACAGGGATGGTTCTTTGAAAAGTCGGTAGAATAGAAAAAGCTCTAGCAATACTGACAAAGAAGAAAGGAAAGAAAACACAAATCACTGACATCAGGCATGAAATGGAGGATATCACTATAGTCCCTGCACATATCAAAAGGATAATAAAGGATTATTATGAACAACTCTGCACACATAAATTTGATATTTTAGTTGAAATAGTCCAATTCCTCAAAAAACACAATATAAAACACCCAATATAAAACAAGAACTTTTGAATAGCCTTATAAATATTAAGAAAATTGAATTTGCAATTTAAAAATTCCCCCCAAAAGAAGTCTCCAGGACCAGATGGTTTCACTGGAAAATTCTAACAAATGTTTAAAGAAGAATTAACATCAATACTACACAATCTCTTCCAGAAAGTAGAAGAGGATGAAACACTTTCCAATTCATTTTATAAAGTTACTATTACCCTGATACCAAAACCAAAGAAAGATTCTACAAAAGAGAAAACAACAGATCAATATCTCTCAAGAATATAAACACAAAAATCTCTGACAAAATATTAGCAAATAGAATTCAGAAATATATTAAAAAATTATACACTAGGACCAAGTCAGGTTTATTCTGGGAATATAAAGCCAGTTCAATATTAAAAAAAATCAGTGTAACCCATCATATTAATAGGTTAAAGAAGAAAGATTACATGATCTAATCAATTGCTGAAGAAGCATGTGATAAAATTCAACTCATTCATGATAAAAACACTCAGAAAAATAGGAATGGAGGGAAATTCCTCCACTTGATAAACAGCATCTACAAAAACCTACATTTAATATTACACTTAATGATGAAAGATTGACTGCTTTCCTCCTATGATTGGGAAAAAGGCAAGCATGTCTTTTTCATCACTCTGATTCAGCATAATGCTGGATATTGTAGACAATGCAATAAGGCAAGAAAAGGAAATAAATACATACAGATTGAAAAGGAAGAAATAAAACGTCTTTCTGACGTGATGCAGATGACATAATGTCTACCTAGAAAATCAAGAAGAATCTACACAAACATTCCTAGAACTAATAAGTGAGTTCAGCAAAGTCACAGGATACAAGATAAGCATACAAAAATCTAATGTATTTCTGTATACTAGCAATGAATATGTGGACATCATAATTAAAAATATAATACCATACAAATTTGCTCAAAAAAATTAAATAGATGTAAACGTAACAAAATGTTCAGGACTTGTGTGCTGAAAACTACAAATTGTTGAAGATAAAATTGAAGAAAATATATCATGTTTATGGATAGGAAAATGCAACATATTAAAGATACGAATTTTCTCCTACTGATATAAAAGTATGATGCAATTCCTATCAAATCCCAACAAGATTTGTGTAGATATGTACAGAATTAATTTAAAATTTATATGGGAAGAAAAAAGAACTGGAATGAAATAATTTGGGGAGGAATCTGTGTGCTCAATTTCAAGACTTATTAGATAGCTACAGTAATCAAGAACATGAGGTTAGTGGAGGGATAGAAACATAGCTGATGGAACAGAATAGAGAACCCCGAAATATAGCCACATAGATATGCCTAACTGATTTTTCACAAAGATGCAAATGCAATTCCATGAAGGAAAGACAGCCTTTTCCAAAAATGGTGCTGTAGGAGTTGGACATTTTTAGGCAAAACAAAAACAAAACCTTGCTGTAGGTCTCATACCCTATACAAAAATTAATTCAAAATGGATCATGGACTTAAATGTTAAATGAAAAACCATAAAACTTTTAGGAAAAAGTAGAAAATTGTCAAGATCTAGAGTGAGGCAAAGAGTTTTAGACTTGACAGCAAAAGCGTAATCCATAAAAGGAAATATTGATAAATTAGACTTTGTCAAAATCAAAAACCTTTGCTCTATGAAATATCCAGTTAAGAGGATAAAAAGACATGCTAGTGTGTGGAGAAAACATTTGCAAACAAAATATCCAACATAGCCAATAGTATCTAAACTATGTAAAGAACTCTCCAAACTCAGCAAAATTAAAAATGTTCAATTAGAAACTGGGCAAAATAAATGAAGATACATTCCACTGAAAAATATATAGATGACCTATGAAAAGATGTTCAACATCATTAGCCATTATGGAAATGACAATTAAAACCACAATGAGATATCCCAACACATCTATCAGAATGTCTAAAAAAAAAAAAAAAAAAAAAAGTGGCAACACCAAATGTTGACAAGGATGTGGAGAAACTAGATCACTGGTACATTGTTGCTGGGAATGTAAAATGGTGCACCCACTCTGGAAAACATGCAAATGTTTTCTTATAAAACTAAACATGCAAATACCATTACCCAGCAAGTGCATTTATCCTAGAAAAATCAGAAACTTAGCTTGCACAAACACCTGTACATGAATTTTATAGCAGTTTTATTCTTAATAGCCCTAAACTGGGAACAATTCAGATGTCCTTCAACGGGTGATAGTTAAACAAACTGCTAAACATCCGTACCATGGACTACTACTCAGCCATAAAAAGGAACAAAATATCAATGCACACAACAGCCTGGATGAGTTTCTAGAAAATTACTCTGAATGAAAGAAAAAAGGCAATTCTAAAAATTTCCATACTGTACAATTCTATTTATATAACATTCTTGAAATGACAGAATTATAGAAATGGAGAACAGATTAGTGGTTGCCAAGAGGTAAGAAGAGGGCAAGGGAAAGAGAGAAATGGATTTGGATATAAAAGGGCAGCATGACAGATCCTTGTGGGATGGAAATATTCTGCATTTTCACTATCAATTTCAACATCCTAGTTATGATATTGTACAATAGTTTTTCAGGATGTTATTATTGGGGGAACTGGGGATTGTGTATATGAGATTTCTTTATTATTTCTTACACCTGCATGTGAATCTATAATTGTCTCAAAACAAAAAGTATATTTAATTAAAAAAAGCAGACTATGTGGTTCTTTAACTTAAGGAAATAAATCATACAAACTAAAATATTACAGCCCTAGAATTAGGTTAGGAGAGTCATTTAGGAAGAAATTCTACCTCTCTGGCATTTCCTAAACCCTTTCTTTTTTTATTGTGGTAAAGTATATATAGCCAGCCGTAGTCGTCTAGTGGTTAAGATTCAGTGCTCTCATAACTGTGCCCCGAGTTTGTTTCCCCGTCAGGGAACCATGCCTCCCATCTGCGACTGTGCGTTGCTGTGATGCTGAAAGTTATGCCACCAGTATTTCAAATACCAGCAGGGTCCCCCCTGGTGGACAGGTTTCAGCAGAGCTTCCGGAGTAAAACCGACTAGGAAGAGGGACCTGCCCACCCACTTCCGAAAAAAATGGCCACGAAAACACTATGAATTGCAGCAGAGCATTTTCTGGTACAGCACCAGGAGGGGAGAGGATGGCACAGAAAGACCAGAGAGGGTTCCGCTCTGCTGTATACAGTGTTGCTAGAAGTCAAAATTGACTCAACGGCACCAACAAAAAATATGTGTATATCAGAAAATTTACCATTTTAACCATTTCCAAGTATATAGTTCAGTGACATTAAGTACATTCACATTGTTATACAACCATCACCAACATCCATCTCCAGAACTTTTTCATGGTCCCAAACTTAAACTTCATACTCATTAAACACTCACCATTCCCCAGAATATGGGATGCTTCACGAATTTTCACGTCATTCTTGTGCAAGGGCCATGCTAATGTCTGTATCACTGCAATTTTAGTATATGTGCTGCTGAAGTGAGTACACAAATCTTTTCTTTTGGGCGGCTATTTTTTCCACATATGATAATATCTGGGTGGTAACCCAAAGACGTCATTCCTGGCAGCTATATGATTTGCTTGACATTTTATGGTTAATAGAGTCAATTGTTTGATCTGATTCTTTTCCCTTGAGACAACTTCACAGATATTTTGAAGATTGTGTTTGTAAGCAAATTAATTAAATTTAGAAACATCCACTTCCTCTCTCAATTTTTCTTGTTTGCTTTCTGAAACATATCATTGGCAGCCAGGAATACTCCCTTTGTTTATCCTAAAATTTTGTGTGCCTGTGAATTATATAAATCTGAAGTTCTGAGGGCAGGACTATGTTTTCAAAATTTGAAAAATTATCTATTGTAATAAATTATTCTTGGTAATCTTTGTTTCTTTCTCTATTATTCTTTTTTAAATGCACAGGATTCTAAACATTCTGTTTTTTAAGCTTTCCTTTATGTATAACTCTTTTCAAAAGTACCTTGAATCCTGGAAATATTTAGTAGAAAGTGTTCTATTTAATTTCTCTAATTCAGTTAGGGATATATTTTTTGAAAACTGTGTCAGAAATTACAACAAACTCCTTTGATATTGAAATATTTTGAGTGCTTAACATTTTACCTTCTGTGGAACTTTGTTGCATTTCATTTTTTGTGTGTGTGTGTGACGAAGATTGGCCCCGAGCTAACATCTTTTGCCAATCCCCTTTTTGCTGAGGAAGATTGTTGCTGAGCTAACATCTGAGCCCATCTTCCTCTATTTTGTACATGGGATGCTGCCACAGCATGGCTTGATGAGCAGTGTGTAGGTGCCCAGGATCTGAACCTGTGAACCCAGGGCCGCCAAAGTGGAGTGTGTGAACTTAAGTACTACACCACTGGACCAGTCCCCATTTCATTTTTTAAAAAGACTTTTTTAGAAGAGTTTTAGATTTACAGAAAAAAATGAGAGGGTAGCGCAGAGAATTCCCATACATCTTGTGCCTCGTTTTCCTTATTGTTAACATCTTACGTTAATGACACATTTATTACAATTCATAAGTCAGTATTGATACATTGTTATTAACTAAAGTTCAGAGTTGATTCAGATTTCCTTGGCTTTTACAGTGTCCTTTTTCTGTCTCAGAATCCCACGTCCCCTTTGGCTCCTCTTGGCTGTGAAGTTTCTGACTTTCCTTGTTTGTGATTATCTTGACAGTTTTGAGAATTACTGGTCAGATGTTTGTAGAACATCCCACTACAGGACTGTGTATGATGCTTTTCTCATCATGTAGAGATCAGGCGCCATTTTCATGACACAGGGATTATGTGCTCAGAGTGTGCAAGTCAGATGAAGCAGACGGCTGGGGGTACAGACTTGGACTGCCTGGCTTACATATCAAGGGCATGTTCTCAGGCAGCTGCTCGCTATCTCTGGGAATTAGCTAACTCTGGGAGAGACAGTCCCTCCCTGGGTCCACGAGGCCCCAAGATGTCAAAGCATCATAAGATACAGAAAATGGAAAGCACGATAATACACAACTGATCATTTTACTGTCTTTGTAGTTGTGCCTTTTCCAGAATGTCATATAATTGGAATCATACAATATGTAACTTTTCAGATCAGCTTCTTTCCCTCAGCAACATGCATTTAAGGTTCCTCTATGTCTTGATAACTCATTTATTTAAAATTGGTGAATAGCATTTCATTGTATAGATGTAACACTATTTGTTTATTTATTAACCTGCTGAAGGAAACCTTGCTTGTTTCCAGTTTTTGGCAAATGTGAATAAAGCATCTATAAACATTAATCTGCAGACTTTGTGTGGATGTATGTTTTCAAAGCAATTGGACAAATGTCCAGGAGTCCTACTGCTGGATCATATGATAAGAATATGTTTAGCTTTGTAAAAACCTGCCAAACTCTCTTCCAAAGTGGCTGTACCATTTTGCATTCCCAGCAGCAATGAATGAAAGTTTCTGTTGTTCTACGTCCTCTTCATCATTTGGTATTTTCAGTTTTTTGAATTTTAGCCATTCTAATAGGTATGTATTGGGTATCTCATTGTTTTTTTAATTTGCAATTAAATTATCTAATGACAAATCATGTTGAGAATTTTTTTATACGATTATTTTCCAGCTGTATATCTCCTTTGGCAAGATATCTGTTCAGATCTTTCACCCATTTCTTAAGTTGGTTTTTCTTATTGTTGACTTTTAAGAATTATTTAGATATATTTACATTATTTAGATACATTAATTATCTACATTTTAGATAAAAGTTCCTTATCAGTTATGTGGTTTGCAAGTACTTTCTTCCAGAATGTGTCTTGTTTTTGTTTCCCTTAGGTGTCTTTCACAGAGTAGAAGTTTTTAATTTCAATAAAGTTGAATTTATCATTTTGTTCTGTCATGAATTTTGCTTTTACTGTTGTATCTAAGCACTCATTGCTAACACTAAAGTTACATAGATTTTCTCTTATGTTTTCTTTCAGAAGTTTTATATTGATGAATAAATGAAAAGCAGTAGGACATGTTGGAGTATATGAGGAAGCCATTTGGTTTAAAACTAACTTGGCCTGACCTTGTTTTTTCAGAAGGGCCTGACATGGCCTGTTGAGCATGCATTGTACATCTTCTTTAAACATTTGCAATATTCCAAAGCCAAGAATGATGCCCTTAGAGATAGAGATGTTGTCTCCCCCATATCAGCATTTCTTTAAGGATAAGCATTTCTTCCCAGAAACTAAGGATTAATTACTGACCTACTTTAACTCAACTCGTGACCACTGACCTGCTGATCACTGGCTTGCTGTGCTCAGTTCGTACCACTGACCTGCTCTGCTGGCAAAGTACCTCATGACAGTAGTAAAATAGATATTCTTGTCATGTGTGATGTATGCTCTTTTTTCCAAGATGGTTGATAACGACTCTGTACACCCAACTTCTTTGGAGAGCTTCCTTCCTTGGTGGAAAA
This sequence comes from Tapirus indicus, assembly GCA_031878705.1. Classification (NCBI taxonomy): domain Eukaryota; kingdom Metazoa; phylum Chordata; class Mammalia; order Perissodactyla; family Tapiridae; genus Tapirus; species Tapirus indicus. Next base: position 84,703,485 of record CM062921.1, read on the forward strand.
ATTCTCCCGAGTGATAGTCCTCAAATTGGCTCACAGTAAACTCTCCCCAATTTTAATTTATAGATTGATTATGGATTATTTGTGTCAACAATATTTGGGTCTATGATTCACCTTTAGTTAATTTTTGTGGAAAAAGTAAGATTATTATTATTATTGTACACGAATGGCTGATTGTTCCAGCACCATTTGTTGTAAAGATTATCCTTTTCTCCATTGAATTGCCTTTGCTCCTTTGTCAAAAATCAGTTGACTATATTTTTGTGGATCTATTTCTGGGCTCTCTATTCTGTTCCATTGATCTGTATTTCTATTCATTCACCCATATTACACTGTGTCGATTACTGTAGCTTTATAATAAGTCTGGAAGTTAGGTGCTTGATGTCAGTCTTTCAAGTTTTTTCTTCTTTGGTATTGTGTTGACTATTCTGGATCTTTTGACATTCCACATAAATTTTAGACTCAGTTTGTTTTATCCACAAAACACCTTGCTGGAATTTTGATTGCAATTGCATTGAACATATAGATCAATTTGGGAAGAACCGACATCCTAACAATATTGAGTCTTCTTATTCATGAACATAGAATATCTCTCCATTTATTTAGATCTTCTTTGGTTTCTTTCACCAAAGTTTTGCAGTTTTCTTCAGATAGATCTTATACATATTTTGTTAGATTTCTGTAGAAGTATTTCATTTTCTAAGTGTTATTGTAAATGATACTGTGCCTTTAATTTCAAATTTCAATTATTCATTGCTAGTATATAAGAAAGCAATGGACTTTTGTATATAAACCTTGTATTCTGTGGTCTTGCTATAACTATTTATTAGTTCCAGGAGTTTTTTTTGTTATTATTGTTGATTCTTTCAGATTTTCTACATAGGCTACCATGTCATCTGTGAACAAAGACAGTTTTATTTCTCCTTTTCCAATCTGTATACCTTCTTTTTGTTTTATCTCTTATTGCATTAGCTAGGACTAGTATTTGTTAAATAGGAGCAGTGAGAGATGATGTCCTTGGCTTGTTCACTATCTTAAGAGGAAACCATTCAGTTTCTCACTAATAAGTGTAAAATTAGCTATAGGTTTTTTGTAGATGTTCTATTAGCTTGATGGAATTCTTCTCTTTCCTAGTTTTCTGAGAGTTTTTTTTTTTTAATCATGAATCAGTGTTGGATATTATCAAGTGCGTTTTCTGCATTAGTTGATAAAATTATATATATTTTTTTCTGTAGCCTGCTGATGTATTGGGGTACATTAATTGATCTTGGAAGGTTGGATCAGCCTTGCATATAGGGTACTGAGATTGTTGGTTTCTAATTAAGGCACTGGTATACCTAGAATGAATGTATCCACCAATCATATCCTCCAATGCCTATATTTCGCAGCTTATTTTAATAACATAATGTACCAGAACTTCTAGGTATACAGAATGTCAAAATATTTTATTAACTTAGAGAAAATAGTTCCAATATTTATAAATGACAAAAGATTGGTGTCCAGAGTATATAAAGAACTCCTATAAATCAATATGAAAATTATAAATAAAGAAATTTTAAAAGTAGGTAAGGGATATGAATGGGCAATTCACAGAAGAAATTAAAATAGTCAAAAAAAAAAAAAAAAGAAAAGAAAAGATCACTCCCTTACGCCTCAGGAATCAAGAGGTACAAATTAAAACAGCAATCGTATTTCACACCAATCAGATTCACAGATTTGCACAAATTAAAAAGCCTGATAATACCATGTGTTAGAATATGGTGAAACAGGAAAATCCATATACTGTTATTGCAGAATCTATTAGTATGACCACTGTAGGGAGTATTCTGAAAATATTTAATAGTATTAAATATTTGTATTCTTTATGACACACAAGCAATATTGCCCCAAAGTATGTCTCTTAGAGAAATTGTTAAATAGGAACAGAAAGAGATTGTTTAAAAATGTAATAGATTTCCCTATTTTGTATATTCATCCTTACTGGCTGATTTTACCTAAGAAGTCTAAGGAAAGCAATTATTCCAACCTTCGTTTTCCTAATCTGAAACTCTTGTTCTAGGTTTTAATGTCTGACAGGCAAGCCAGAAGCAGAGTAATTGAAACAGCAGCATCACAGCCAAACTCCCAACTAGGCAATTTTTCTGTTAACTATGTTGAAGGAGAAAATGGCAAATCACTTCAGAAGATGTTTCAGAGATTGTTCCCATTCCCTTGGGACACTCTATCCGTATCATTTGGCAAATGTATGGTAGAATTTTTACCATATTAGCAAACAATCTTTATGACTGTATTAAAAACTTGTACTAAAACACTATGGAAAATTGGAAACAGCAGATATTATCATGCTATAGTAATGCTAAAGGGACTTAGGAGACAAGCTAAACTTGAATAAGAGCTTTGGGTTTATCATGCTTTGCTTCAGAGAAACATTTAAAAAATTCATGGCTTAGTGAAATGTCTCTACAGTGTTTGGGAGTGGTGAACCAGACATTTCTGGATATTTTAACCTTTTTGAAATTCAATTTCTTTGTAAATAAAATGGACCTAAATGGTGACCACTTAGAGTTCTTGTGAGGAATATGTGAAATTGTAAATGAAGGCTTTTAGTATCATAATTGGCACAGAGTGAGAGCTCAATGAATATGAATCCTCTTTTTTCCAATTTACTCAGAATAATTCCAACATGCACATGCAGAGAGTTATAGAGAATAAAACAAACAGCCATTTAAAACATTGTAATATCCTGTCAAATTTGCTTCAAATTATTTTTTAACAAACAAATCATTACACGCACAGTTAAAGCTCCCTGTGTCCCCTCTCTGACTACATTCACCTCCCCCAGAAGTAACACTTTTCCTTATTTGTTCATCATCCCCATGCATTTCTAATGTTTTAGTTATATATCTATATAGCAGTAACAAACAATAAAGTGTACAGGTATGGTGTTTTTAAACTTTATATAAATGAGAATGTTCTATTTTTATGAATTGGGTTAATTTAAAATCTAATTCAATTTTTTCCCATGTAGATATCAGATTGTCTCAGAACAATACATTAAACAGTCCATCATTTTCCCTTAATTTGTAATGCCATCCCAATCATATATCAAATTTGCTTATAGGTGTGTGTTTGATTTTGAATTTCTGTCTGTTCCATGGGTCTCATCATATATCCCTGTGTCAGTACCACATTTGTCTTAATTAAAATAGCCTTGTAATAAATCTGATATTTTGTAAAGCAATTCCTTTTACATTCTTTTAAATTATAGTGGCTATTCTTGAACTTTTTATTTTCCATATTAGTTAGAATCTGATTGTTAAGTTACACATGCACACAGTTCACATTTTCATTGGGATTGTATTGAATAATTGCTTTCTGTAACTTTCCACTTTCCTGCCTCTGGGAGCCCCCAATCATTCCTCCTCCCTCATTCTCCCTTTAATACACCCAGTCGCCTCTTCATGGATTGAAGTTGAGCTCAATTTACACTGGACTGTCTTCCCTACTGCATAGTTGCTGATTAAATCTATCTTACCTCCTTTAACAAGTGTCTGGCTTTGTTTCTCTCTGACAGAATTCATCAAGATAAACCATGTGTATGAATTAGAAGACATAGTATTATAATGTTAGTTCTGTCAGATTATTCCAGTGAGTCCAGTGTAAATTGAGCTCAACTTCAATCCATGAAGAGGTAACTGGGGGTATTAAAGGAGAAGGAGGGAGGAGGAATGATTGGGGGCTCCCAGGGGCAGGAAAGTGGAAAGTTACAGAAAGCAAGCAGGTAGGGAGGTTGATCAATATAATTGAGGTCATCTGGGTTTGCTAACTGGTGCATGTTAAAGTTAAGCTTCTACCTTCCCAGAAGGGAGGCAAGAGGTCTATCTTCAGGTGTCAGCTAGAACAATCAGTAATTCTTTTGGCAGCTTTGAGTTTTTCATAGGCAGGAACTTACTGGGGGCTAGGTCGTCCCAGGAACATGGCCTAGATGAGAAGAGAGCTCAGAGGAGCCTGAGTTTGGTCAAGGAGCAAGTCTGCCAATTCAGTTCTTTTATATTCTTTACTAATGTTCTGTGATTTTTTTTTAAATCTCATGGTAAATTTGTAAGAGAGCTAAATATCCAACAACCTTAAGAGAAAAACAATCAATTGTGTTCAAAAATCAGTAAGTCAAGAAAACATGTGAGTGTATCAGATGGAATTAGTTGTCTATTGTAGGCAGATGGAGAGACTTAAGCCACTATGAGATCACTTGTACAAAAATAAAGGAAGGTGTATTTTTGTATATCTGAATTTTGGATATTTAAATGTATTCCCTTCAGGATGTGGTAGACAATATGTGTTTTGTTTTTTTTTTTTTTACAAGGGATCTCAAAAAAGAAATACAGTGGTCAAAAGGAGAAGAAAAAATTAGCTATGAAGTAAGCTTAGATACAGGGTCAGATCAAAAAGAGCAGACCAAAAGTGGGCGAAAAACAAAATCTATTAGGAAGATGAAAGCCATATTAGCAGCAACACAAATTAGATCAAAACTTTAAAAATATTTATTATGGAAAAGATCATAGACATGGATGAGAGAGGAGATATGACATATGTGTAATTGATATCCTTGGAAAAGGCCAAATACAATATAAATGAAATAAAGAACTGTTATCTGCAGAGCAAAAGAGCATATCAATTCATAGGAGATTTTTATATGGAAAAATTAACATCAATTTATACCTTGAGAATATTGAATTTAAAAAGTAAATAGAAGGCTTATGTTGGTAGTCATCAAGGCAGACAAAGCAAATTATGTAGAGTTTGGGCCTCAGACTTTTTACAGTAACACTGATCCCAGTAGATAGAAAGCAAATTCTGAAGAAATTCTGTGGGAAATAAAGTGTGACCTAGCACTCAGATCTGCAGCCCTGTTGTCAATTCAAGCATAAAGGCAGCAAAGAGACATTTAAAGATATTTTAAAAGTTTAGGACCAAAGCCTCTGAACTCCTACTACTAAAATCAACAAGAAATCAAGTGAACAAACAAACTCTAATGAATGACAAAATCCATCCAAATGGGAAGAGACAAGACAGAACTCAGGATGTAGAATCCATCTTGAAAGCACTTGTGGCGGGCATTTAATCCATTTAGTCAGAGATGTAAGATACAACAACTAGGAAATTATGTTGATAAAAAAGAAGATAATTTGATATAGGCATGGCAATGTAAACATAATTATATAGGTAATAAAAATTTTGCAAGAATTTGAAGAAATATTGAAGGCAGTTCCAGCTTTCTCACGTTAGCGAGTTAAGCAATAGATACTAACATTGAAATGGGTGGTTTAAAAAATACATTGTCTGAAACTGTTAATTGCTTTTAATAGATTATTTTTTTTATGAGCAGTTTTAGATTCACAGCAAAGTTGAATGTGGAGAGTTCCCTTATATACCTGACCCCTGACCTTCAACCTTCCCCACTGTCAACAACCTACACCACATTGGTACATTTGTTACAAGTGATGAACTTAAATTAACACATCATTATCACCCTAAGTCCATAGTTTAATTTAGGGTTCACTTTTGGTGCCATGGGTTTTGACAAATGAATAATGACATGTATCCACCATTGGAATTTAACCTGTTAATTTTTAACATCATTTTCTAAACTCTAGAAGCATATTTTAGGAACCAAGGATTTCTTATGTGTTGCATTATTCAGGATTGGCTGGAATAAGTTACAGTAACGTGCAACTCCAGAATCTCAGTGGCTGAATACAAGAAGGCTTTGTTTATTCCTATTGCAAAGTCAGCCATGGATCCAGGCATCCGCATCCCTTAGATTTCATCATCACATAGCTGCACAGTCTGGATTACGTAGCCTCCCTGGTGAACATGGGAGGGGAGGAGAGTATTCGAGAAGCATATATGGCAGTTGAATGTGTTAGCCTGGAAGTCACATTGTCATTTCCACCCCTAACTCATGGGCCAGAATTCGTCACATGATCCCAACTATCAGCAAAAGAGGCAGTGTAGTGTACATCTCCCTGGAGCACAGGAGAGGAAAAGCAGACAGGCTGAGGACCAGAAGTTTCTGTAAAGGAAGAAAGATCACTCTCGGGAGTTCAGTGAATCCTTTAGTTTTATGTCGGCTCTTTCTCCCTCCCTCTCTCTCTCTTTGTTTCATTTAGATTCCACTAAATTCCAAGTTATTTAGTATGAATAGAATTATATAATTTTTCATATTATTATTATTTTTTCACTTCCTTCTTCCTACCCTTTCTACTTTTCTTTTTTCTTCCTTCCTCCCTCCCTCCCTCTCTTCCTTCCCTCCTTTCTATCTAAACATAAATATGAGAGGTAACTGCAGTAATATTTACCAAATGTTAATGGTGATTTATAGATGTCAATATTATTTTGTTATTTTTAAATTTCTATATTTTTTCTTTTCCTTAATATATTTTTTACAAAAATACGTTTAAAAAGGTGATACAATAACATAGGTACAATTTGAAAATCTTGAAGGAAATAGAAGAGAAAAGATACCATACATAGAAGCTTCATTACATGAGATAGATTTAATATTGGTTTCCATCATCATCTCTTATACATGTAGCATATTTCTGACTCTATATATTGCTTCTCATAATTAATATTGATAATAATTATGATAATAGCACCCCAGTTTATAGAACTTCCTGCCTATTTGCTGCTTCCAGGTACATCACTATATTGAGTTAATTTCCATCTGATAATGTACAATATTCTTTAAACTAGCCTAATTCACCCTCTGTCACAAACCCACCAATAACCTACATGCATTAAACCAGTTCTCCCAGAAAATCCTCACTTATTTCTGACCTGCTTCTATTTATATCAGTTCATATATAGTTTTGAAACTTGGCTTTTGATCTAGTACATCTATTCCCCGTCTGGTCTACACTACAGCCATCTCTGACTTCCTTTCAAGGGTTTTGTTTGAACTCTTCCTCTTCACCTTTTTCTTGCTTCACCAAACAAACCCTTCCCCTGTTGACCCCTCAGGAGCCCAACTCCCTGACCCAGCTGGCCAGCTGGGACTCTAGCACGCTGAATGTCTCTTCTCATAAGAAATCTTTAATTAGAGGCCACACAGGATAGTGGTTAAGTGCCTAATGCTTGGAGTAATCTAGCCTTAGTCCCAATCCAAGTTCTGACTTTTACTGTCATGTGACCTAGGAGCCATACATAAGTCGCCCAAATCTCAGTTTCCCGGTCTGTGTAATAGAGATCAGCATGCCTTCCTTTTAAGTTTGTTGTAAGGATAAAATGAGATAACTTACATCGAGTGCTTACCATAACGTGAGTTGCAGGGAAAATGTTCACTAAGAATGGCTTTCTATCATAAAAGAGCAAAAGCAAAGATTCTTCTAAGAAACATAAAGTAGGGCAAATTCTGAGGTGAAAATTGCTCTTTCCAGACTAACAACTTCCAAATATACTTTTACTTCTATGCCCGCGAGAAGTGGTGGATGGAACTACCTGTTTGAGTACCTACCAATATCTTAAATTGCATTTTCCTGCCTCCGAAAGATATTTTAAATTTCCCATAGGTAATTCACATTCCTCAGAAATCTCTTTTATTCTGTTTCCACGAGACACTTCCTCTTCATCCTCAAAATGTGGATGAAGAAGCTCTGCCATCACAGAGGAGCACGAGTCAACTACAAATAGGAAGATGCGGTTTATGGTGCATATTTCTTTTGGGAGAATCATTGTCACATATCTGACTCACACTTATTTCTAGAAGAACAAGTTGTTCAAGAAGGAAATCTATTTCCATATCTAAAATGAAAGTTTTATTTAAGAAGTGCAATTGGAATAAACCATGCAAGAGAAAGTGGTTAAAGTGCACAGCTGCCGGTTTCAAATTTAACACTATTTGTATATGAAAAAGTAGCTGGGAAAGTTTCACTTTTAGTTCTAGGCCCACTGGGTGGCTTCAGGGCACGCGCAAGTGTTCTTGATTCCAAGCCTTGTTTGCAAGGGCCTTTGTGCAGAAGCTCTGTGGCTTTCAAACAAGCAAGCGACAACCATCGAACAAAAACCCCTGGTGCTCCTTGGGCTGAGAGTTTCCTAAGCAAAGGGAGTGAGAGTGTTTCTTGTGGCTATGTTGAACAAAGACGAAAAGAAAGGAATGCTTCTCTGAGTGGATCTAGAACTAGAGGGAGATGAAGACATCAGACCCGAGGGGACGTAATCAGGGGAACTCCCGGACAGAGACCCACAGCCTAATGCTGTTGATGCACCATGTGGGGTTTGATCATTTCACCAGGCATTTCTTCACTTTCAGGGTTTTCCCTCTAGCCTTTCATTACCTCTTTCTACACCTATTTCTTTTTATTTCCTATTTTCTCTTCCTTTTGTCACCAGTCGAATGAGGAGTAGAAAATATACCTTACCATGATTGTCCAGTGTTTGCCACGTTTTCATAACCTTACTCTGAAGTGATCTCTGCTTCCCTGGATTTTCCTAACACTTGATCCGTCTCCGATTCGTCCATGCCTCCCTCCCTCTAGCAACTTGAGCTCCTGTGCCCACTCTCCTGTATCACAGTGGAAGCTCCTTGTGCAAAAGGATCACGTCTTTTCCATCATTGTCACCTCCATAAAACTTAGCATAATGGCTGTCAATTGATAGAAACATTTATTCACTATATACATATGAATATAATGTATATGAGTATACATACAAAATGGTTAATATGGTGATTTAACATGTTTTCAGAATTTGCAAGTTTTTATCTGCTGAGAAAATTCTACAAATTGCTCTCTCTATTCTGCTAAAAAGACATTTATTTTAAAATTAAATTTCCAAGGAAATGTTGCTTTAGAAAAGACTTATTATTCAGATAGCATGAGTTTAGAACCAGACTAACTACTGTATTTATCATTAAGTATACTGGGGCTTAAAAGAATGCACTGGGTGGGGGTAGGGAGAAGGGAATGAGTCAGACCACGGTTCTGGGAACCAGGAGAATTGTTTGGGCCCTTAGGTACTCCACATGGTAGGTATGGTCCAAATGATAGTATTTGAGAGACTTTGATGAATTCATTTTTTGTTTCATTTCAGGCTTCTAAAATGGGCTCAATATATATCTCTTCTCCACTTCCTCTTCTCTCAAGGCCAAGGGAAAAGGTGCATTAGATAGAGATGGTATTTTAGCTTTTACTCTGATAAGCAGAGGTGTAAACCTACCCTGAGTATGTGGGGTTTTGTGTGATGTCATCCTTAGTTAAAGCAGAAATACTCAATATACCTAAGAGGCCTTAGATGATATTTGCCATATCTCCTTATCCCCCATCCTTATAAGTCTCTGGTCTTGTATTTTTCTACTCTCTCTCCCTCACTCTACTCCAGTCATTGTTTCTTCAGTAGACTGGGCAAAGGCAGGCTCCCATGTTGGGGTTTCGTGTCCCCTGCCAAGAGTGCTTCTCCCCAGATGGCCTTGTGGCTCCATTCCTCCATCCCTTTAGATCATTACTTGGAAGCCATTTTCTCAGAGAGGCCTTTCCTCTTTACCTTCCCTAAAAATTTTAAACCTGATACTTTATATCATTCTTTCATACTTTCTCTTTTTCTTTTTTACACCTACTATATGCACTCTAATGTTACATATCAGTTTACTCAGAGCCGGTTTCATGGTCCCACGCTTGGTTTTATGCTCTACCATCATCCTCTTGGAATTCTCAAAATCTTTTGAACAAGAGCCCCACATTTTCAGTTGACACTGGGCCCTGCAGATAATGCAGCCAGTTCTGATTTTACTTATTTTTGATATTGCCTGTCTCTCCTCCAGAATATAAGCTAGTTATATTTATGTCTTTTTGAGCACATTGTGCATGTTTGAAAAAATTAGTATAATAAATAGATTAATGAATGGAGCAATGGGTGTGGTAGATGCAAATTAACTGGATTTCTTGCTTGACTTTTTCCCCCACATTTTTCTGCTATGACATGAAAATATGTGATGAAAGGGGGCTTTGTGTTATCATTTAGGTGGTTAAAGTTAACCAAGGCTGGAGAAAAATAAAATGCCAAGACACCGTGAAGTTTGAGAAATTTGTGGTGGAAGTCATCTCATTGTGCTGTGGGTCTCTGAAGGCATAGGTTCAGGAAGCACTGCTAGGACGTCTGTGGATTCCCTACGAGCATCCTGGCCCTCTGAAAGCCGTAGAAAGAGCATGCCTCAATAATTTACCGCATGATGGGAGATTTCTCATGCTGGTGTGAATTCAAAGGTTTAGAATCTGAAAGGCTGGCAGTGGTGGACCTCCTAGCAAGTGTGGAAAGAAGCTGCTTTTCCCTTTTGCTCTCTCTTTTTAAAAAATTATGATAATATATACAAAACATAAAATTTACCATTTTAACCACTTTTAAATGTAAAGTTCAGTGGCGGTAAGTACATTCACTTTTTTGTGCAACTATCATCACCATTCATCTCCAGAACTTCATCATCCCCAGCCGAAACTGTATCCACTAAACAATAATTCCTAATTCTCCTCCTACCCCAGTCCCTGGCAACCACCGTTCCACTTTTGTCTCTATAAATTTGACTACTTAAGGTACCTCACATAAGTAGAATCATACACGTCCATCTGCGATGAGCTTCAAGGTCCATTCATGTTGTAGCACGTGTCAGAGTCTCCTTCCTTGTCAAAGCTGAATAATATTCCATTGTACGTATAGGCCACATTTTGTTTATCAATTCATACACTGATGAACATTTGAGTTGCTTCCACTTTTTGGCTATTGTCAATAATGCTGCTATGAACATGGATGTACAAATATCTGTTCAAGTCCCTGCTTTCAATTCTTTTGAGTTTATACCTAGAAGTGGAATTGCTTGATCATATAGTAATTATATGTTTAATATTTTGAAGAATTGTCTTACTGTTTTCCACAGCAGCTGCACCATTTTACATTCCCATCAGCAGTGTACAGGGGTTCCAATTTCCCCACATCCTTGCCAACATTGTTATTTTTTAATAATATCCATCACAATTGTGGGTTTGATTTTTCACTTCCCTAATGATTAGTGATGCTGAGCATCTTTTCATGTGCTTGTTGGCCATTTATATATTTTCTTTGGAGACATGTCTATTCAAGTCTTTTGTCCATTTTTTAATCGGGTTGTTCTTTTGAGTTGTAGGGGTTATTCATACATTCTGGATATTAATCCCTTATCAGATATATGATTTGAAAACATTTTCTCCCACTCTATGGGTTGCCTTTTCACTCTGTTGATGATAGTGTCTTTTGATGCGTGAAAATTTTAAATTTTGATGTAGTCCAGTTTGTTTTTTCTTTTGTTGCCTGTGCAAATCCAATGTCATGAAACTTTCCCCCTATTTGTTTTTCAAAGACTTTTAATAGTTTTAGTTCTTACATTTAGGTCTTTGATCCATTTGAGTTAATTTTTGAATGTGATGTAAGGTAAGGGTCCAACTTTATTCTTTTGCATGAGAATTTCCAGTTTTCCCAGCACCATTTATTGAAAAGACTGTCCGTTCCACATTGAGGGATCTTGGCACTACATATGCAAGGGTTTATTTCTGCAATCTCTATTCTCTTCCTTTGGTCTATATGTCTGTCCTTATGCTAGTTCCATACAGTTTTGATTACTGAAGCTTTGTCATAAGTTTTGAAATTAGGAACTATGAGACCTCTAACTTTGCTCTTTTTCAAGATTGTGTTGGCTATTTGGAGTCCCTTGAAATTCAAGGGTACGTGGGGCCTTGAAGACATTTTTGTGCACAACAGCTAAACCGCCCATCTCACTGGTTCAGGAAGATACAAAGGACCCTGATCAGTAGTTCTGGGGAAGCATCTTTGCAAAGGTAGAAGTCCCTGGAACCAGGGAGGAGCACTGCCATGTCTGTTATTAACTATAAACACTGGAAGATTTTGGGCAGGGAGTACTCCATACTCTCTCCTCATTCTGCTGTCTCTTTCTATTGACATGGGGCAATGTCCACCCACAATCATTTCCCATCTGTATTCTTTTCCTACCTTCTATCACTGAAGGCGAGATTCAAGTCGTTCAGCTTTGGAGGTTTATCTGGCTTTATCAGGGTTTACTTTATATTATGCTTTTCAGTTTGTCTTCACTATTTGATGATGTGGGTTAGTCTCTTGGAGCTGTTGTGTTTTTGTTTAGCTCCCCCGACAACTAAAGAATGACAGTTCCAAACGCAAAATATGCTGCAGGTTGCCACACACTGGATATCTTGCCCAGAGCATATATCGCTAATCAGATAAATTGCTTCTCCCAGTTGAGACCTGGCATTACTTGAAATGTCCTCCTCAGAGTAACTCCAAGCACCAGCTACCATTGAATTGCAATTGGTCACAGAGGGGAAACGTATTGTTGCCCAAATATGAAGTTCATCATTAAATAATCTTCTTTTCTGAATATGTGTATGTAAAAGATCTCTGGAAAGACACAAAAGAACTTAATAATATAATTCCACCACAGAAGGAAGCTGAGAGCAGGGAGAGGAATAGGAGTGAGATGTTTCACTATATACTGTTTTATATCTAAATTTTGAATCATGGCAATTGTTTTAGTTATTCATAATTAAATAGAATAAAACTTGAAAATATCAAAAACTATTCTCTTTTAATTTCAATGCAACTTATTCTTTTCCAGTACAATGTTGAAGAGTAGTGGTGAAAATGGACATCTTTATCTTGCGTGATGCTAAAAATGTTCCCTGAAAGTTCTACATAGTAGTTTTACATAGAATTATAATTTGGAAAATTTTTTATTGTCTATCAGGGTTTCCATCTGAAAATTTCCAAAATGCTTCATTGTTGCTAAAAGTAAACTGAATGATAAGCCAGGTAAAGTGCTAAGAGACATTTCCACCGACTTTCTTTGGGGAAAATATATAATATTCCTGGTTTGTTTCTTTGTTTAATTATTTTTAGATAATGAGGAGGAAAGATTTTCTAGCATTGAAAAAATTAAACAGCTAAGAGAACAAATCAATGACCTCTTTGGACAGAATTTTGAAAAGTCTTTATATCCAGCTTGTTTCCTTGCCTCTTCAGGATAAGCACCACCATCCTAGCTTCTCAACTATGGCTTATCCATCTCTGGTAGGTGGATTTAAAAGGTCACGTTCTTCCTGAAGGCCCAGGCAGGAAGAAACAAGAGGCATGGCTGAGGTCTTTGGCTTCTACCATATTTTATTAAAATATGCTCTGTTTTAGAACAGAGCATCGCATTAAGGTATGAGGTGCTTTTTCAACGCTGAATAAAATAGTACTTTGTTTCTCACTGGCTAGTATTGCTCCCGGAGACCTCCCCTGAGACTTCTGAAGAGGAGATATGAGGGGTGGGTTTGGTACTAACACTGATCTCAAATCCTATTGTTAAGCCCTATTGCATCAAGAAAACAAATCATAGAAAAATATTTTTTCAGTGTTTTCACTCAAGTTGTAGGTGTTAATCAAGGCCCAGAGAATTGAAAAGCTGAGGAATGCAGGCTTTTGGGGAGCACTACTTGCAAAAGATCATAATGCTTCTATTTGGGTCCCTGAGGGCTTAGGAATTGCGCACGCACGAGAAATACAGAGAAAAGAGAAGTATAGGGATTTGTGGAGCCAGCTGATGGGAAACATTGGAGTCAGCAAACCAAGAGAGATTCCACATTCCTGCAATCAGCACTGGGCTACCAGGGGAAATGGAAAGAAATATCTTAATGTTGTATATATATAAATGAAATGAACACAAAAGGAAAAAAAAGACATTAGGAAAACCTGGGATACAACATATTATTGTAATTCTTATATGACCCAATTTTGGATGCCTCTCTGTCAGAGGAGAAAGCTTATACGAGAGAGAGTTCTGTGCCCAGTTCCCATCACTGAGTTCCAGAAAGGTATGGAAAACTTAGTATTACAATGCACCTCTTGGTTATGATTTTCTGCCAGTTGAGTTTTGTTTTAACTAAGATTTTTTATTTTAAGATAATTTTAGATTCATACACAGTTATAAAATAATACAGATGGATCTTTTGTACCCTTTACCTAGTTTCCACCGATGACAACATCTTGCAAAATCATAGTCTAATATCACAACCAGGATACTGAAGTTGATAAAGTCAATATTCAGAGCATTTTCATCATCACAAGGGTCCCTCATGTCGCCCTTTTATGGCCACACCCACTTCTCTCTTATCCCACGCCCTCCTTAACCCGTGGCTACCACCAAACTATTCTCTATTTCTAAAATTTTGTGATTTCAATATAAATATATATATCATAAAGTATGTAACCTTCATATATATATATATACACATATATATTATATATATATATAAACATCATAAAGTATGTCACCTTTGGAATTGGCTTTTTTTCGCTCAGCATAATTCTCTGGTGATTCCCCCAGGTTACTGCATTCAGTAGTGTCTTCCTTTTTATTGCTGAGTAGTATTTCATGGGATGGACACGCTACAGTGTGGTTACCATCCACCTATTGAAGGACATCCAGAGTGTTTCTAGTTTGGGCCATTACAAATACAGCCACTATAGACATTTACACACAGGTTTTTGTGTGAACATGAGTTTTCATTTTTCTGGGATGAACACCCAAGAGTGCACTGCCTGGATTGCATGGTAGTTGCACATTTAGTTTTATAGGAAACTGCCAAACTGTTTTCCAGAGTGGCTGTACCATTTTCTATTCCAACCAGTAATGAAGGAGTGATCCACTTTCTCCACATCCTTCCAGCGTTTGGTGTTGTCACTGTTTTTTATTTTAACCATTCCGAGAGATATGTGGTGATGTCTCAGTTTGATTTTAATTTTCATTTCCTTAATGGCCAATGATGTTGAGCATCTCTTCATGTGCTTATTTGCCATCTGTTTAACTTTTTCACTGAAATATCTCTTGATTTCTTTTTCTCATGTTCTAATTGTGTCATTTAGTTTTTTTTAATGTTGAATTTTGAGAGTTTTTTTATATACTATAGATGCAAGTCCTTTGTTGGTTATGTGGTTTGCAAATAATTTTCCCCATTCTGTAGCTTACCTTTTCCTTGTCTTATAGGGTCTTTCATAGATCAAAAGTTTTTAATTTTGATGAAGTGCAATTTTTACTTTTATGGATCATGCTTCTGGGTTCACGTCAAAGAACTTTTTACATTGCCCTAGATACCAAAGATTTTCTCCCCTAAAAGGTGTTAGTTTTAGGTTTGAAATATAAGTCCATGATCCATTTTTTTAAGTTAATTTTTTTAAGGTGTGAGATTAAAGTTGAGGTTTATTTTTTGTCTATGCTTGTCAACTTGGTCCAGAACCATTTGTTGAAAAATCTATCTTTCCTCTGTCAAACTGCTTTTGAATTTTTTTTTTTGGTACTTTTTAAAGGCAGCTTGGCAAATTCCTATGGGTGTATTTCTGGAATCTCTCTTCTTTTCCATTGATCTATGTGTCTGTGCCTTTGCCAATACCACACAGTCTTGACTACTGCAGTTATATAATGTCTTAAATTGAGTAGACTGACTCTTCTTATATTTTAGCTTTTTCAAAATTGTTTTAGTGATTCTAGTTCATGAATTGTTCCATAAAACTTTTAGAATAATTTTATGTATAACTAGAAAAAACATGGCTTGGAATTTGATAGGAATTGCATCAAACCTGTATATCAGTTTGAGGGAGAATTGACATCTTTACTATGTGGAGACTTCCAATCTATAAGCGTAGGATGTCTCTCTATTTATTTAGACATTGGTGATTTTTTTCATCAGTCTTTTGTAGTTTTTAGCAGGCAAGTCCCAAAGATGTTTTGTTAGATTTACATCTAAGTATTTCATGTTTTTCTAGAATTTGTAAATGGTATTATATTTTTAATTTAAATGTGTACATGTTCACTGCTAGTATATAGAAATACAATTGATTTTTGTATGTTTATTTTGTACCTGTGACCTTAGAAAACTCACCTATTATTTTTAGGAGTTTGTTAATAGATTCCTTGGGATTTTCTATGTAGAATCATGCCATCTGCCAATAGGAATAGCTTTATTTCTTCCTTTGTGACTTGTATGCCTTTCATTTTCTTTTCTTGTTTTATTGCACTGGCTAGAAATTCAAGCACTAAGTTGAGCAAGAGTGGTAACAGCAGGTATCCTTGCTTTTTTCTCAACCTTGGTGGGGAAGCATTCAGTCTCTCACCACTAGGTAGTATGTTAGCTGCAACGTTTTTGTAGATGCTCTTTAGGAAGTTGAGGAAGTTACCCTGTATTCCTATTTTTTCTGAGAGACTTTGTCATGAATTGTTGTTAAATTTTGTCAAATTCTTCTTGTGCATTGATTGATATCATCATGTGATTTTTTTCTTCTCTACCTATCAATACGGTGGATTGAAGTGATTAGATTTTGAATGTTGAACCAGCTTTGCATCTTTGGAATAAACCCCACTTGGTCTTTCTGTATATTGCTAAATTCTATTTGCTAATATTTTGTTAGGATTTTTGCACACATATTTTTGGGATTTATGGGTCTGAAATTTACCTCCTTTTTTGATATTGTTGTCTAGTTTTAATATTAAAGTAATACTAACATCATAAAATAAATTGGGAAGTGTTCTCTGCTTTTTATTTTGTAGGAGAGATTGTGTAGAATTGGTGTTAATTCTTTAAACATTTGGTAGAAATCTCCAATGAAATCATTTGATCCTTGACCTTTTTTTTTCTTTGGGAGATTTAAAATTACAAATTCAATTTTTAGAATTGTCATAGGGCTATTAAAATGACCTATCCACATTGGGTGAGTTGTGGTAGCTTGTGTTTTTCAAGGAATTGGTCCATTTTCTAAGCTGCCAAATTAACCCATGTAGAGGTGGTGTCGAGGCACTTTGTTGCTGCCTTTCAAGGGTAGACAGCTAGGCTCACCACTCATCCTTTGCTGGGAAAGGTAGAAGTGGGGCCACAGTTTTTTCTGTGGTGTTTGGTAGCTGGAGTAGAGCAGTTACTGGTTAGAAGCTTTCTGTCTTCCAGTGCCATCCCTTTCCTTGTCCTTTAACCAAAGAGAGGAGGCATTTGTTGGGGCCTCCAGGTTGCCTGGCTTCTTCAACTCCAAGTCTAGACTATATGAGGCAAAAAAATCCAAGCAAACCAGAGAAAACCACCTTGTTGTTCTTTGGGTCTTGAGGTCCCTAGCCAGACTGCATTCTTGCTTTCAGAGTATTCTGTTGTTTCATATATAATGTCCAGGGTTTTCAGTTGTATTTAGTGAGAGGAATAGGGAAAAGTATATCTATTCCATTTTCCTACCAGAGAAGTCCATGATATAGTTTTTTTTTTTTTTTTTTATTGATGTCTTAGTTTATAACACTGTGGGGTTTTAGTTGTACATTTTTGTCCGTCACCTTGTGGATGTAACCCTTCACCCCTTGTGCCCCCCTCACCCCCCTTCCCCTTGGTAACCACCAATCAGTTCTCTCTGTCCGTGTGTTCACTTATATTCCATATATGAGTGAGTTCATTCAGTGTCTGGCCTTCTCTCTCTGGCTTATTTCACTTAACATAATACCCTCTAGGTCCATCCATGTTGTTGCAAATGGGACAATTGTGTCTTTTCTTATGGCTGAGTAGTATTCCATTGTATGTATATACCACATCTTCTTTAACCAATCTTCAGTTGAGGGACACTTGGGTTGCTTCCACTTCTTGGCTATAGTGAATAATGCTGCAATGAACATAGAGGTGCATACGCCTCTTGTGATGGTTGATTTCACGTCCATTGGGTAGATGCCCAAGAGTGGTATTGCTGGATCATACGGTATTTCTATTTTTAATTTTTTGAGGACTCTCCATACTGTTTTCCATAGAGGCTGCACCAGTTTGCATTCCCACCAGCAGTGAATGAGGGTCCCCGTTTCTCCACAACCTCTCCAGCATTTGTTGTTATTTGTCTTGGTGATTATAGCCATTCTAACCGGTGTAAGGTGATATCTCAGTGTAGTTTTGATTTGCATTTCCCTGATGATTAGTGATGTTGAACATCTTTTCATGTGTCTATTGGCCATCTGTATCTCTTCCTTGGAAAAATGTCTGTTCATATCCTCTGCCCATTTTTTGATCGGGTTGTTTGTTTTTTTGTTGCTCAGTTGTATGAGATCTTTGTATATTACTGAGATTAATCCCTTGTCAGACAAACGATTTGCAAATATTTTCTCCCAGCTGGTGGGTTGTTTATTCATTTTGATCCTGGTTTCATTTGCCTTGTAGAAGCTCTTTAGTCTGATGAGGTCCCACTTGTTTATTTTTTCTTTTGTTTCCCTTGTCTGGGTAGACATGGAATCTGAAAGGATCCCTTTATGTCCAATCGCAATTAGTGTACTGCCTATATTTTCTTCCAGGAGTTTTATAGTTTCAGGTCTCACTTTCAGGTCTTTGATCCATTTTGAATTGATTTTTGTATATGGCGATAGGAGATGGTCTACTTTCATTCTTTTGCATGTTGCTGTCCAATTTTCCCAGCACCATTTATTGAAGAGACTTCCCTCTCTCCATTGTATGTTCTTTGCTCCTTTGTCGAAGATTAGCTGTCCATAGGTGTGTGGTTTTATTTCTGGGCTTTCAATTCTGTTTCATTGATCTGTGTGTCTATTCTTGTACCAGTACCATGCTGTTTCGAATACTGTAGCTTTATAGTATATTTTGAAATCAGGGATTGTGATGCCTCCAGCTTTGTTCTTTTTTTTCAGAATTGCTTTAGCTATTCGGGCTCTTTTGTTGCCCCATACGAATTTCAGTAGTTTTTGTTCTAGTACCGTGAAGAATGACATTGGGATTCTGATTGGGATTGCATTGAATCTGTAGATTGCTTTAGGTAGAATGGACATTTTAACTATATTTATTCTTCCAATCCATGTGCATGGAATAGTTTTCCATTTCTTTATGTCCTCCTCGATTTCTTTCAATAGTGTCTTATAGTTTTCATTGTATAGGTCTTTGACCTCCTTGGTTAAATTTATTCCCAGATATTTTATTCTCTTTGTTGCAATTGTAAATGGGATTGTCTTTTTTAGTTCTCTTTCTGTTTTTTCATCGTTAGTGTATAGAAATGCAATTGATTTTTGTAAGTTGATTTTATACCCTGCCACTTTACTGTAGTTGTTGATTGTTTCTAGTAGCTTTCCGATGGAATTTTTGGGGTTTTCTATGTATAGGATCATGTCGTCTGCAAATAGTGAGAGTTTCACTTCTTCATTGCCTATTTGGAGTCCTTTTATTCCTTTTTCTTGCCTAATTGCTCTGGCCAGAACTTCCAGTACTATGTTGAATAAGAGCGGTGAGAGTGGGCACCCTTGTCTTGTTCCTGTCCTCAAAGGAATGGCTTTCAGTTTTTCCCCGTTGAGTAGGATGTTTGCTGTAGGTTTGTCATATATGGCCCTTATTATGTTGAGGTACTTTCCTTCTATACCCATTTTGTTGAGAGTTTTTATCATAAATGGATGCTGGATCTTGTCGAATGCCTTCTCTGCATCGATTGAGATGATCATGTGGTTTTTATTCTTCATTTTGTTAATGTGGTGTATCACGTTGATTGATTTGCGGATGTTGAACCATCCCTGTGTCCCTGGTATAAATCCCACTTGATCGTGGTGTATGATCTTTTTGATGTATTGCTGTATTCGGTTTGCCAATATTTTGTTGAGGATTTTTGCGTCTATGTTCATCAGCGATATTGGCCTGTAGTTTTCCTTCTTTGTATTGTCCTTGTCTGGCTTTGGTATCAGCATGATGTCGGCCTCATAGAATGTGTTGGGAAGTATTCCATCTTCCTCTATTTTTTGGAATAGTTTGAGAAGGATAGGTGCTAAATCTTCTTTGAACGTTTGATAAAATTCTCCAGGGAAGCCATCTGGTCCTGGGCTTTTATTTTCTGGGAGGTTTTTGATTACTGTTTCAATCTCTTTACTTGTGATTTGTCTGTTCAGATTCTCTATTTCTTCTTGATTCAGTTTTGGGAGGTTGTACGCGTCCAAGAATTTGTCCATTTCCTCTAGGTTGTCCAATTTGTTGGTGTAAAGTTTTTCATAGTATTCCCTAATAATCCCTTGTATTTCTGTGGTGTCTGTTGTAATTTCTCCTCTTTCATTTCTAATTTTATTTATTTGAGTCTTCTCCCTTTTTTTCTTAGTGAGTCTGGCTAAGGGTTTGTCAATTTTATTTCTCTTCTCAAAGAACCAGCTCTTTGTTTCATTGATCCTTTCTACTGTTTTTTTGGTTTCAATTTCATTGATTTCTGCTCTGATTTTTATTATTTCCCTCCTTCTGCTGATTCGGGGCTTTGTCTGTTCTTCTTTTTCCAACTCTGTTAGGTGCAATTTAAGGTTATTTATTTGGGATTTTTCTTGTTTGTTAAGGTGAGCTTGTATTGCTATGAATTTCCCTCTCAGGACTGCTTTTGGTGCATCCCATATGAGTTGGTATGGTGTATTTTCCTTTTCATTTGTCTCGAGATAGCTTTTGATTTCTCTTTTAATTTCATCAACGACCCATTGGTTGTTCAGTAGCATGTTGTTTAGTCTCCACATCTTTGTCCCTTTCCTAGTTTTTTCCTTGCAGTTGATTTCTAGTTTCACAGAATTATGATCAGAAAAGATGCTTGTAATGATTTCAATCTTCTTAAATTTATAGAGGTTTGCCTTGTTTCCTAATATATGGTCTATCCTTGAGAATGTTCCATGTACACTTGAGAAGAATCTGTACTCTGCTTTTTTTGGGTGGAGTGCTCTGTATATATCTATTAAATCCATTGCATCTAGTTTTTCATTTAAGTCCATTATTTCCTTATTGACTTTTTGTCTGGATGATCTATCTATTGATGTAAGGGGGGTATTAAGATCCCCTACTATTATTGTGTTATTGTTAATATCTCCTTTAAGGTTTTTTAGCAGTTGTTTTATGTGCTTTGGTGCTCCTGTGTTGGGTGCATAGATATTTATAAGTGTTATGTCTTCTTGGTGAAGTATCCCTTTTATCATTATATATTGCCCTTCTTTGTCTCTCATTACCTTTTTTATCTTGAAGTCTACTTTGTCTGATATAAGTATGGCTACTCCTGCTTTCTTTTGTTTGCCATTAGCTTGGAGTATTGTTTTCCATCCTTTTATTTTGAGTCTGTGTTTGTCTTTAGAGCTGAGATGTGTTTCCTGGAGGCAGCAGATTGTTGGATCTTGGTTTTTAATCCATCCTGCCACTCTGTGTCTTTTGATTGGAGAATTCAATCCATTTACATTTAGAGTGATTATTGATATATGAGGGTTTAATGTTGCTATTTTATTGTTCATCTTCTGGTTCTTTTGCATTTCCTTCGTTTCTTGTCCCTTGTGTTTCGGACTGCAAATTCAATTTGGTATTTCTGCATGCTCATTCTCTTGGTTTTCTCTTTATTTGTCATGAGTGGTTCTCTTCTGGTTGTTTGTTTAGTGGTTACCGTGCGGTTTATATAAGCGATCTCCTGGATAAGAAAGTACATTTTCAGATACCTCCTTTTTCCTGAGGCTGGGTCAGTTCAATCCCTTACCTCTTCCCCTCCTTATTTGTTCTCTCTTTATTCCAGATTGTGTCATGAATGTGTGTTTCCAGTGATGAGCTTGAATTAATTTTTGATGTTTTCCAACTGTATTTTGCTCTGGTTTAGTCTCCTTGCTTTTCTCCTTGTTGAAATCTTTGTATCCCCTTTCTCATTTGTTTTTTTTCAGGCCTAAGGGCCTTCTTGAGCATTTCTTGTAGTGGGGGTCTTGTGGTGACGAACTCTCTTAGCTTTTGTTTATCAGGGAGAGTTATTATTTCTCCCTCGTATTTGAAGGATATTTTTGCTGGATAAAGTATTCTTGGCTGAAGGTTTTTGTCTTTCATGATTTTGAATATATCATTCCAGTCTCTCCTAGCCTGTAGAGTTTCTGTCGAGAAATCAGCTGAGAGCCTGATGGGATTTCCTTTGTATGTTATTTTGTTTTTTTGTTTAGCTGCCTTCAATATTATTTCCTTGTCATGGGTATTCTTCAAGTTTGCTACTATGTGGCGAGATGATTTTTTATTCCTGTTTATATATTTAGGTGATCTATTGATTTCATTCACTGTTATTTCCCTCTCATTCCCTAGGTTGGGGAAGTTCTCAGCTATTATTTCTTTGAACCAACTCTCTGCTCCTTTTTCTCTTTCTTCTCCTTCTGGAATACCTATTATCCTTATGTTGCTTTTCCTCATTGAATCTGATATTTCTCGAAGAATTTCTTCATTTCTTTTTAGTCTTAGCTCTCTCTCCTCCTCTACCAGGAGCATTTCTGCATGGCTATCCTCAATAGTGCTAATTCATTCCTCCATATTGTCAGTTCTGCTCTTTAAAGACTCCATTTTTTCCACTATCTCGTTGATTTTGTTTTTCATCTCCAATAATTCTGATTGGTTTTTCTTTAGGGTTTCAATCTCTTTTGTGACATAATCCCTGAATTCGTTGATTTGTTTCTGTGTGTTCTCTTGTATTTCGTTGAGCTTGTTTATGATAGCTATTTTGAATTCTCTCTCATTCAGGTTATTAAATTCTGTGCCTTCAGGGTTGGTTTCTGGGTGTCTGTCATTTTCCTTTTGGTCTGTAGCCCTGACATATTTTCGCAAGGATCCGCCGGGGACGGCTTTATTTTTACCCCTCATGATTAAAGTTAGTCCTGCAGTTTCCCCCTGCTGCCACTAGATGGAGATCGCGAGCGGTTTGCTCTGAGGCGGCTGCACCCCTGGAGGGATTATGCTGAAACGCCGGGTGTGTGGGGGGAGGGGTCCTCTCTTTCTCCTGCTTGACCCGGGGGTTTCCTTTCTGGCTCTCTTAGGGTGTTTGCTACACCCCCTAAACAGTCCGTCGTCGCTTCCCCGTGTGGATCTCGCGACAGTCTGTGAGAGCACCTGGATGGCGCTAGTTTTCCCCGCTGTGGGCCGCCCCTCCCCCCTCTGTCCGGGAACCATGCTGTTTTTGCCAATCGATTGGGGAGGGGGAGTACAACCTCCTACCTCTCCTCCCGTTCTCCTGGGCTTCCCGCGCCTCCACCGTCCGATGTATGGCAGCAGGGGTTTCTCAGAAGTCCTTCATAGTGTTTGATTGAGCTCTGTTGGAATGTGAATGATGTTTTCATTGTGTCGTAGGGGGCAGAGATTCAAAGAGGGAATCTCACTCCGCCATGATGCTGACGTCCCATGATATAGTTTTAAATAAAAAATAATATTAGAGAACAATCTGTCTGCTGTAAGCCTGACATATTGTGCAGACGAAAAAATTTTGAAAATAAAATTACCATATTACAAATGGGGAATATCTTAGTTATAATGTATAGAGATATAAATATGTATGATATAAATTAAATATACTAATATCTAATTATACAAATTTATTGAGATAGAGAGGAGATACAGTTGTGACATACTTTTATCTTCTACTTTTATACTTCTGTATTGTTGATTTTTTTCTACCTTTCTTCCTTTTTTTTTAAATTAATTGTTAGTTGGACAACTTTATATCAGACAAGACTTTATGTGTTGGTTACAAAAATCTAAAAGTTTGTAGGCATGTTCTTCTGACACTCTTCTCCTTCTGTAGAAAACACTTCAATCAGCCTTACACAGTCCTCAATACACACTTGTTCTCATGGAATGGGGAGCTTCAGTTTAGTCTTCCACACTCTTCAATCACAGCACCCCGTTTCTTAATTTCACCTATTTTCTCAGCAACCTGAAAGATATTTCAAATGGTGTCCTTAATAATCAGAACAATTTTGGAATCTTTCTTAGATATAAGAGTCATCAATAGTGTATTACTGTGACTTTATGGACAGAATACCTAGTCTGTTCAAATGTTCTTTTCACTTGAAAATTAATGTCATTCTTACAACTCCTCTTAAACTTTATCAGGGAATGGGACCATAATTGGCAACCTGCTGGATCTGATCTCGGCAGGCAGCTGTGATAGACATCCACCCAGCTCCCTTCTGGATATTATTTTTGTTGTTGTTGTTAATTGGTTGGGAAATACTCTAGGTTCTCTTTCATCTAATATAACCTAAAGTTTTTCATTGGTCTCAGTGGCAATATTTCCTATGACTCAAACATTCCATAGATCCCAGGAGCTCACTAACTATGGAACAACTTTTGTTTTCAGATCTATTTCAATTTGTTTGTTTAGACCATCATTAATGTGGAAATTACTGGATATGTATTTCTAAACAATAAAGAAAAATAAAATTGATTGTTAGATACAGGATTATTTAAAAAAGTGTTTAACAGTTTCTAATGGAGATCAGTAATTTTGTTAGAGAAAATATTTAAAACTGTCCAGGTTAGACTGTAACCACATTCTCAAGATGATGTATAAGGAAATACAAGCAGAGCTGAGAAGGGAGCCATTGACACATACTTGATAACCAAGTCAGAATCTTAGCTATTACCTGCAACATTTCCCAGAGTCCAAATTATTTGTTCATTGGTGTGAGCTTGAGGAGATGCTGACAGGACAGAAAATGCTGTCAACGCACACTCTACAGCCTTGTTTTGATCTGATGATCCAGAAGCAGCCTTGGTAAGTGCCAAAGCAAATGTAAGTAGAATAATACCAGATGATCCTGCCCAAAACATACACACATACATTTTGGGATTAAATCTGTCTAGTACATACTTTCAATGATGAGGGTGGTGGGGATATTTTCCTTAGAAACAATTTTACAAGCAGCTTGGGTAGCTTGGAGTTGGCCTTGCCAATTGTCACTATTTATTCTTCTGAGAAGATCATCAACAGACCAAGAGACCAATCTCCTTTGTTCATTTAGTTTCTTGAAGTGGCAAAATAGTATCATCCAGAAAAGAGCTTACCTTTCTACTTTCAGCATCTGCTTATCCTTCTGGGCTTTTCTTAGTTCCACAGTCTGTTCCATGTGCTTCTGCCTGTAACTGCATAGTCTTTTCCTGGTACCTAAGCCAGTTGACATGAGGAGATGACAAATAGGAGTCCCCACTTGTGGAAACTTGGGCACCAACCCAAAGGCCCGTGGGCTGTGGATCCACTCCACTTGCACATCTGTGTCAGTATCATTCTACAAACAATGTTTATATGTTTTTATTCAGAAAATAATGATAATTCCCTTTTGGAAAAGTAAAATAACTTGAAAAAATATCCCATCCTTTAAAGATATTTATTGATTGATATGAGTTTGAAATTAACCAAATTTCTTTTACATACCTATAAAATTGATGTGATTTGTTTTCTTTAAGCTACTGATATACACTGTGTGATAGTCATGAATTTTTTCATATTACATCAGGCTCGAATTTCCAATTTGATTTATTACTTTCCTATGGTACTGCTTAATTTACAGTAGTTTGTTTAGATTTTCATATTTATAGCTAACTATTGTCAATTCATTTTTGGTTTTGTGAAAACTTTTTAGGGATTGAGATGTTCATTATTTTGCAGCGTTATCTTGGGTAACTTTCATCTTGCTCCATGCCTTGGAATAGATGATACATTGTGAAATCTTCAAAGAATAATGCGGGAAATTCCTCTCACACTTGACCTTCACCGCTGTGGATAGTCTTCAACAAGTTTCTTTGCTCTAGTGCTCTCTTCAGGTTTTCTACTTTCTTACTGTGTTAATTTTGTTGTTAGTTTTGCTGTTATTGTAGTACTTGGTCTATTTTATAGAACATGATGCCTTTCATCGCTATTTCTAATTTTATCACAAAACTGTGACAGTACTCCATTATAACTTAATCATTTAATCTGGTATGATACATCTTTTCTAATTTTGATTTTTTTATCTTATTTTCATTAAACTTAACAGTATTTTTCCTACTTTATTAGACTTTTTAAGTAACCATATTTTAAATTTATTCATCAGTTTTACTAACTTTTAGTTCTGTATTTTTTTCTGCATTTCCGTGTATAATTTTCTTCGCTCAAATTTTCTTTGAGTTTTTTTTTTTCATTTTCTGAAACCCTAGCTAATTTGCAGTTCAGAAAATGAGGTTTTAATGAATCCTCCATTATGGAAAAATAATTTCATATCTTTGTTTAAAAACTGCTCACTCCTTCTGGGAAATTTGGATTTAGTTAAGAGAAGATTGGATGTACATGGTGTGGCTAGGCCTGTTGTGCTCAGTTCCTCCCTACCTTGTAGTGCAGGACATTCTTGTGTATGTCCCAACTGGTCATTATTACATGGTTATAATGTGACCACACATGTGTGATTCGTGGTTATTGCATAGAACCCATGAACAGTACATCAAGACGATGCTTGAAGTGACATAGTCAGAAACTATACCAGAACTTGATACTAGTTCCAGGTAGTATAGCTGAGTAAGAGTTTCAGGGTAACATGGTCAAGAGTCCCCACCCTAGAGTTTTTGCATTCTGGCAGGACTTCACTCTGGAAAGGCAGAATACTTGAGTAGCCATCCCCCAAGTGCCTCTCCCAGGAGGAAACTGGGACAATCTGAGAATCCATGGTTCTTTAGCTTTCCCATCCTGAGGCATTTTGATATCCTTTGTTGCAGTCTGTCTTTGAGCTGTTA
Source organism: Tapirus indicus (assembly GCA_031878705.1). Classification (NCBI taxonomy): domain Eukaryota; kingdom Metazoa; phylum Chordata; class Mammalia; order Perissodactyla; family Tapiridae; genus Tapirus; species Tapirus indicus. The sequence goes on from CM062921.1 coordinate 84,730,076, forward strand.
ACAGTAAAATGTAACTACTAGTTGTACATTGATGCCACAGAATGGCCATTTTCACCAAGCTTCAAGCCCAATCCTCTGCAAGACTATTTCAAATGAGTTCTTTGGTGAACAATGTTAAAGTATAATTTTCAGAAATGCAAAATCATGACTCTCGGGCAAATATAAAATGAGCACATCAAAGATTTTACCCCACAATTAACGAAGAAACCAGACGATGTTGTGACTGGTTCAAAGAGCATTTAAGAAGCAAGAGTGTTTATAGGCAATTTAACAAAGAAATTTTAACAGATCATTGCTGACTTAGATATAAATTGTTTAGTGTCTAATAGACCATACATTTGTGGGGGTAATCTGAGTATTCAACAGAATTTATTTGCATCACCACTGGACATAAATGTATATATTAACAAATAACTTCATTAAGTCTGTAACTTTTAATTAGTCTTAAACAATGAGATGAACTACATATATTCTCCTAAACAATCCTTGAGTGGTCTGTGTATATGACATTGAAAGGATGTGACACCAACATTTCTGTTTTCAAGTTTCAGGTCATTTTTCTGACAGTGGAAAGCCTCCTAAAATAATTGATGAGGTTGCCCATGGTAAAGCCTTTAATGATTAAATTTTACATTTCGAGCACTAGGAAAATGATTGGAGGTAAGAGCATGTTTCCTCAGAAAGTCTGAAAAATCACTTCAACCCATTTGGTGAGAAACATTCTTTTCCAATATTTACCAAGCCATGTGGAAAATGATTTAGGCAGCTAAGCAAGGAAGAGCCAGAGCACAAATAGCTTAATCAATTTTTACTGGAGAAAAAGGAGAGTTTTGATGCCATCATGGCCTGAAGACCTAGAGATATGCTAAGGTGGACCAGACAAGAAGGATTAAGTGTGTTCATTCTACTAAGCCTTCAAGCAATTCCCAAACTTTAGCCTAAGATAAGAATCACCCGGGGGAGAAGGTTTGTTAAAACACAGCCCTGTGTCCGATTCCCCGTAGTTAATCTCAAAGTGTGGTCCCCCAGACCAGCAGAATCAACTTCACCTGGGAACTTTTTAGAAATGCAAATTGTCAGGCCCGACTTCGTTCAGGAACTTTGTGGCTGGAGCCCAGTGTGTTTTCAAGCTCTCAAGGTGATTCTGACAGATGCTCAAGCTTGAGAATTCCTCCCTTAGAGTGAGCCAGCAGTCACTTCAGATTGAGAACAATCAAGGGTAATTGAGAAGTATGGTGCACAACTCACATGTGGTAATGCCAGGCAATGTTTTACGCACTTTACGGGTTCCACGTCAGTTAACTTCTCCTAACAAAACTATTAGGAAGATACTGTCATCATCTACATCGGTAGATGAATAAAGTGGGTCACGAGAGGTGAGGTCATCAGCACAAAGTCACGTACAGACAAGTGGTGGAGCCAGGATCTGCCCTCAAACTGTATTTCTAATCACTGCCCTTCTCTTTCTCATCTTCTTTGTAGATTTTTTTTTTCCCTTCAGATTTGTTCCAACGAATATTAAATATAATTATTTTATAATTTTTGTATCTGTCTTAATGTCACTCCTTCTAATACAAACCATGACATATTTCTTGATGATTTCACCATCCACACACAGGACCTCTATAGCATATTTGACTTTTAGTTCTTTAACTTGCTATCTCTAATGTTTTGTCTTCTAGCCTACATCAGTCACCCACTCTCATGGTCATTCTCTAGAATTTAGCATTACAGTAACTGTACCCTCTTCACAATCTCGGTTCTAAGTTTACTGTAATCTGCTCACCACCTTCCTCTGTTCCAGCTCACTCCTGTAGTGAACTCCAAAAATTTGACCCCATAGGAGCCTGCAGTCTTATTACCCTGTTGACTTTTCACTGTTACACCCAGGGAGCCCTCGAGTCCTTCCTTACTCAGCTGAGAGCCCAGGCCTCATCATATTAATCACCTTTCCCCCTATACCTCAGCAGCCTTATCTTTCTTCCCCTCCATTATATTCACCTGGTTAAACCCAACTTGGTTAAATATAACCCTCAACCCACTCCATACCTACACACATGCTGCTGAAACTGGTGGAAAAGAACGACTGTGCCAACTGGTCTTATGTTAAAATCATGACCTCTAACCTCGGGGCTGTCCAGCAGTCTTGCCACATTTCCCTAGTCCAGTGCTCACCAAATTTATCTGCATGTTGATATCACCTGTGGAGCTCCAGAAAATACTCGTGCCTTGTCACTCCCAATGATTGTGTAATTGGCCTGGGGTATGGCCTGGCTGTGAATTTTTAGAAGATGCTTGTGACCTAGTCCATTTATACTTCAGTTCTCCTAGATGACATTTTCACATTTCTTTCCTCGAATCTCTGACTCCCCCTCAATTATCCTTCCTCTTGGCTTGCTTCATTTTTCACTGAGAAAATGGAAACCAACAACAGAAGAGAACTTCCGTATACCCAATCACTGCATCTACGAACCTACACTTATCTGGACCCATTTATTCTGCCTCCCCAGCTGGTATCATGGACACGTTGCCCATGCCATTATCTAAGGCTAACCTGCCTCTTATGCACTGGATCCCATCAACTCTTTCCTACTCAAGGGCATCACTTCAGCAAAATATTAGTTGTTTCCCCCTACTTGAAATTAAGGGTGAAGACGTCATGGTTTTTCTTTACTATGTTTCTCCAGTGCTTAGAACATAGCCTTGCATATAGTGAACATTCTAGAACTATTTGTTGAATGAACACATTTTTATCACTATTTGTTGCACTGGTTATTTGCTCTTTGGCCCTAAATCCATCTGTGACCCTTTTTGCCCCATTTTCCCCTTGCTCTATGCCCAAGGAGGCTGGCTTCTAAAGACAATGTACCTGGGTTTCCTGGCCCACTAGCTTCCTGCTGGGTTCAGTTAAAGCTAGTCAGGAAATCAGTGGGTAGGAGGAGAGGTCTGCACATGTCTTTCCAGCTGCGATCTGCAGTAGCTGTGTCTCTCCCTGACCCCTGCTCCACTAGGCATTCCTCCCCGCCCACTCACCGGGCTCTGGTAGTGTGATTTTCTCCCCTCTGCTTCAGCCCTGGGGATGGCCCAAGTGCTTGCTTGTCCCAAGTGTGTCGACATTCTTTTTCGACTCCTTGAGTGCTGCTCATGCCTCTAACACAAGCCCCTTCATAAAGTCCCTTTGTATGACAATCTGGAGAGAATTAAGTCTCTATCAGGATCTTGATGGACAGAGTTGCTTTAATAACAACTTGAACTTTTTTTATTCAACTTTTATTCAATGATATATTATTCAAATATCATTGCCAACCTGGATGAATCTTGAGGAAATAATGCTGAGTGAAAAGAGCCAATCCCCAAAGGTTACGTACTGTATGATTTCATTTATATAACACTCTTGACAAAATTATAGAAATGGAGAAGAGATTAGTGATTGACAGGACTTAGGATGTATGGGGGGGTGAAATTAAAGTGGGTGTGGCTGTAAAAGTGCAAAAGAAGGGACACTTGTGGTCATGGAAACGTTCTGGATCGTGACTACACCAACGTCAAGATCCTCGTTGTGATACTGTACTAAAGTTTTGCAAGATGCTACCATTGGCGAAAATTAGGTGAAAAGTACATGAGATCTCTCTGCAATATTTCTTACAACTGTATGTGAATCTATAACTATCTTAAAGTAAAAAAATTTAATTAAAGAAATATATATTTACATGGAAGAGAATAGTTTTTTAAAATTCCATCCACCTTACCTACAATATGTATGAGGAGACTTACTATTCAGACCACAAAGCCACACTGGAACCCTCACTGTTCGCCTGTGACAGGGTTTCCCAACTGTGGCATCCTGGGCACAAGCAATGTGTGAGGCTCTGAAGTACTCACCCTGGGAAACCCAAACTCAGAAGGAAAAAGGCATTGGCATCTTTTGGGTAACTTCTGAGGGCCAGCTACTGTGCAAAGTATTTCACATATTGACATACGTGAATTATTTAGCACTTGAAATGGCTCTTCAAGGAAAATATATTACTCCCATTGTTTTATTGTGGTAAAATATACATAACATAAAATTTATCATTTTAACCATTTTAAGTGTACATTTCAGTGGCATTAAGGACATTCACATTGATGTACAACCATCACCACTACCTACCTCCAGAACTTTTTCATTTTCCCAGACCAAAACTTCCCCTCCCTCCCAGCCCCTGGCAACTATCATTCTACCTCTGTTTCTAAGAATTTGACTACTTTAATTACCTCATATAAATGGAATCATACAACGTTAATCCTTTTGTGACTGGCTTATTTCACTTAGCATAGTGTCTTCAAGGTCTGTCCATGTTGTAGCCTGTGTCAGAATCTTCTCCTTTTTGGAAGCTGAATAATATTCCATTGTATGTATGCATATACCATATTTTCTTTATCCATCTGTTGATGGACATCTTAGTTGCTTCTAGGATTTAGCTTTTTTGAATAATATTCCTGTGAACATGGGTGTACAAATATCTGTTCAAGTCCCTGCTTTCAATTCTTTTGTGTGTATACCCAGAATTGGAATTGCTGGATCATATGGTAATCTATGTTTAATTTTTTGAGGAATTGCCATAATATTTTCCACAGTGACTGCACCATTATTCCTCCCATTTTTTAAATGAGAAAAATAAAGCTCAGCGAGGTTAAATGACTTGCATAGTTTTGTCCAGTTGAATGTAAAATCAGGATTCCCATTTGTGCCTCTTTTGCTTCAAAGCCCCACTATAGTGTGTTATAAGCTACCCTGGCAAATGGTCAAGGCAAAGGGCAAACTTTTCTTTTTTTTCTCAATTAGCTTTGAAAATAAAAATTAGTCAACCTACTTATATGTGGAGATCTACTTATGCATAAGTTTCCACAACTTCTTCACTTTGGGCCTCTCTTCCCAAACAAAGACTGGTGCTTTTCTTGAGGATACAGAGAAGCCCAGCTGTTTAAATATTTATATAACAATATTGCAAAATGTATGCCTAGCCAGGAAGCCTTTTTTGCGTGTAGACATAATTAAACAGGCAGATGAGCCCATGAAATATTTAAGGCTTTAAGGAATCCTTTCTAAACCAATAAGAATATGTTAGGAGAAGCTCCATCGAAGCTCCATCCCCAGTGTAAGGGAGAAAGATCTGGAAGAATCTGAATGTTCATAGAAAGAGCCTCTGTGGCCACATCAGCATGAGTCTGAGCGTACACTGAGACCCAGAGGAATAACCCTTGGAGAGTCGGCCTCCCTTTAGACCTGCAAGGAAGCCTCTGGCCTCTGCACCCCAGAGGCCTGGGCTCATTTAGATTGCAAACAGCACTTTGCATGGGTTCCAGGGAATGAACTGAATGAAATCATACTTGAAAGTCAGTTTAACAAGATCTACTAGTATGTTCTTATTTTTGGTCAAATGCTTCCAGTGCCATTGATTCTCTCCTGGATGGTAATATATAGGACCATATTAAGATTAATCACATACTCAGTTTTTACTAAATGCTTTGCTATAGGCTCTGATTACTTGCATTTAATTTTAAAATAGATAAATAAAATTGCTTTAGTAAAAGCAAAGGCCAGGGTGCAGTAATAACAACAAAAACAGGCTGAGTAATGACTACATTGTTGAACTCTTAACATGTGCCTGGTACCATGCTAACTTCTTTGACATAAATTTCCATTATGGTCCTCACCCTGACGGAAGAACCATTTTTACCTCAATTTTCCTATGAGGAAACAGGCTCAAACTCACATAGAAAGTCATTGACAATGTTGAGTATTATCTGAGCCCGTGCTCCTGGAAAAGAGCAGTGATTAAGAAATCTCCCCACTCTTTTGTGTTCAGGAAATGCTTTGCTGCAAAGAAACGCCTTTGTCCTATGACTTCCATGAGACTCTTAGATGCCCCTCTTGTTTACCTATGATGAGGCCAGACACAGATTCTCCAAATTCCCATTCTTTGTCCCATAAATCTTTAGCTGAACCTAGTACGGACAAAATTCCTGCTACCAGGACTTGAACATAGTTTCATTAAGCTTCTCTCCTTCCCCCCTACCCCTGAACTTTGACCTACGCTTGACCTGAGCCAGCATACAGCCCCTTCTTAATGGCCCCTTCCAGGAATAGGCTGACCTCAGAGTAAAACTGAGTAGATCTGATCATCTACCAGATCATGCCCCCTCCACCTCCTTCCACTCCTCTCACTTCCCCACATCCTGTTATTTCTGTCCCTTTTACCCCTTCCTATATAGGAAAAGCCCTTTTCTGCCTGAGCTTGGAGACACTGGTGGATCTCAAGGTGGATCTCATAGAGCCTTTTCCCTATGTCAATATTCCCTCTTCCCCTGTTGCAATAATTCTTTGGAATAAAGTCTATTATTTTCCTTTCTCTTGCAATAATCCTTTGGAATAAAGTCTATCTTTATCTAAGTCCAGATTTATTTTTATTTCATGAAAGTGATATAATTGTAATTAAGCCAAAAGTTTGTCTAACTTACAGTATCACATACAATACTGCATAGTAATTAAAATTCTGAAAGGCCTATGTAAGACATTTCTTATCCCCCAACCCAGTTCTTCCAGAATGCTCCGTGAATACATGTATCTCACCCGAGTTGCTTCCGCTCTCCCCCCACTGTAGTCGGATCTCCTCAATGGCAGGGCCTCAGCTTTGAACCTATAGCAAGAGGAGAATCTCTGCCAAAATTAGTGTTTTCTGAAAGAATGTATAGTAAATGTTATTTAGCTTTAAATGACTGTGCTGTGGCGAGAATTTCTTTCTTTGGTCCTCAGATCTGTGTTCCTATAATAAGCCCCAGACCAAAATGGTCAGTCCTCATTGCTCTCACTCAGAAATGCCCCCTGGATGCTGGTGAATTAGACCACAGCTACTAGATAAAAGGGGTCCTGAAGTGTGCCAACATGCTGCTGTTGCTGCCAGCAAATCCAGGAGACCATTGCCACTGCTGGACCAGAATCTGGACAGTTTAAAGAGATGTCTGTGACCCTGCACCTACCACTGGCATTGGAAAATGCTGTTATCATACCCAAAGAACCAGGTTTGGTGTTTCTCTCTCTTAGAGTTAGAATTCAGACCCTCTTGCCTGCTTCTAGCTGGAGAATGCCTTAACTGACAGTTTCATCCCCAAATTGGCTCCAATGCCCCACGCTATAGCACTTTAGCACCACTGCCCAGTGGGTCAGGAGAGGCCTGGGGATGGACAAAGAGGCCAAGAGTGTATGGGGATTCATGGCTGGAGACAATGGCAAGGTCTGTGTTTATATCAGTGGGTGTAGCGTAACATTCAAAAACCTGGGAAGGCCCAGGTTCTCCTGAGTACACATCAGCACAGGCCTGGTCACCAGGCAACATAAGGCCAGACACAGAGAGAAAGTCACATTCTTGGTGTACCTTGTGTCCTGGGATGTGTAAACCTTATCTTATCCCCAAACATCTTCTTGGGAAGGGGTATGGGAGGAAGGATACATTCGAAAGGGGAGAAAAAGACCCAATAAGGAATTAGGGAATTTTAATTGGATAGTTTATCAAAAAGAGAATGTTCTGAACTTGAAAGCACCAAGATAACTTTAATCACATTCTAAGTCCCACCTTCAGTTAGCTGCAGTGAGATCTTCCACACAAGAAAATCACGTAGCTCACTGGGTACACACCTGAGTAGCAGTCCAGAAATCCTGACGTCACCGTGACCATGTCCTTGGTTAGTGCCGCACATGAGAAGGCACTTAGTCGGAGGGTATGTCCTGAAGAAGTGAGCGGAGGTGAACAGTCAGTGAAGCGAGGAAGAGAAGAAAGATCATTCCAGGCAGCTGGAGAATAACTGCAAAGTCCCTGAGGAAGGGGGGCCTAGGACTCACGAAAGGAGCAGCAAGAAGGCCAGTGTGGCCCAGGGGTAGCAAAGGCCTTGCTCTGAGTGTGCCTGCAAGTGTGTGGCACAGCAGGGGGAGCAGAAGGACAGAGTGACGCCAGAGTGCATGGCAGAGAGCAGTTGTGAATAAGCTTAACTTTACAATTGTCCATATTAGCCATTTGATTTTTTTTCATTGAATTTTGTTAAAAAGAGAACAAAGAAATAGATCTTAGAGACAATTTCTAATTTTCCAACCTTGTAAATTTGCAGCTGATTTGATACTTCAGCTTGCTATTCCTGGACATGTCCGGAGCTTTTTAATGCTGGCATTCACACTGAACTGAAGAATATCAGAGCGTGCCCCAGGAGGATCTCTAAAGTTATGAGCCAAGGATGTGAACCACAGTTGCTGCATCCACTGCGCCTTAAGCAGCTCCAACCTTTGCCCAGGCAGGACTGAAAGGAATGTTGAGGGGCAAAGAGTGTGCAGAAAGTGCATCTGAGAGGTTTCTCTCCCTCTTTCCCCACAGCGACCCGCAAGTGGAATAAAGTGCTGCCAAACAACTCTAAAAATAGTTCACTCCCTGTCCCACAGTGATCTTCCCAAATCCCTCAAACTGGTGATTTTCTAATCTCCCATCATCTCTTGTGTCCACCAGCAATTGCTTCTGATATGTTGCTTTCTGTCCCACAGTACCTCCTGCTAAGGACCATCCATGCCTCAGTCAGGCCTCCAGCTGTGACCCTCCTTCCCCATCCTTCACCAGCTTCCTGTACATTTCAGGGTGTAGGGACCACAAAGCTTCCTGAGGAGCTTCTCTGGCAATGACTGAGGGGGAAACTGAGCTGTAGTACCCCTACACCATGGGGGATTCACCCCCTGCCACTAGGCCCTGGCTTCTTACCTGGAAAAACTTGTTGGATTGAGGAATGTTAATGAAGAGCTGGTCAAGAGTCCACCCACTCTGCCTTTCTCACCTCTATACACATACACACATGGACACACTGATTGGCTTGAAGGGAGCTATAAAGCTTGGGGACCCTTGTCTCCAGGAATGGCCACACTACAGCGGTCCTGGTAGCCAGGTTGCTGCAGGGTAATCTGTGCTTCTTACCAAGGTTGGCACTCAATCTTCCCCAAACACCAAATGTGGAGAGAGAAATTCAGAGAGACCACCTTGATAGTAGGGAGCTGAGGGATGGGAAGCAAAGGGCCAGTCTCCTGCCTGCAGTGAGCCTGTCACAAATTGATGCTAGGAAGTCCAGCCACAGGGAGAAAGAAAAGACCAATTAAGGGGCAAGTCTGAAGGTACTGCAGATGAAAATGGAGAGCAAGAGGTCGGCATGAAACAGGCAGCTGAATAGACCTGACAAAGCAGCTGAGCTGAGGTCTTGGAAGCACCTGGGTGAGGGAGAAGGGACACAGGCACCACCCAGGAGGTCTTGGAGAAGCAGGCATTCCCCAGGGGGCTTTAGGGCACAGCCGACAGCTGCTCTAGAAAAGAATGGTCTTTACCAGATAGTATAAAGGTGAACAGGAGAGGTCACAAGATCCCAGTTGGTCTGAATCAAGTTTAACATTCTTCTCCCTTTGCTTTTCTCTATGGGAGTTCTTGAAGAACAAAACGTTGCACTAACAATACCCATTCACTTCTCAGCCTTCTGTGCTCAGTGGGGCCACCACAGCTTATGAAATTGCGAAGACTTGAGAATGCCCCCAAGCTTGATGGTCTGTACTACAATTCCAGGATGAATGTCTGGAAAACTGACAGTGTAGAGTAGTATTCTGCCTGGAAGGAGGGCTTTTAACTGGTCAGAGTGCAGTGATACAATTCTCCATCCATTTTTCAAGTTACCAGCCAGTCCCATTTCAGAGCAAGAAGAACAATAACAAACAGCGAGCCTAAACAGATTTACCCAGAGATCTTAATAAATACAAGTTGGCTGGTTCAAAACATACCACTGCAGGTTTGGAGTTAGTTATGACAGATTGTTTGTTTTCACGAGAGGTAAGGTGTGCCTTAGAAACTTGAGACTGTCAACGCCAGCAGAAAATAACTGACATAGCAGTCAATTTATCTGGATTCAAATCCCTATCCTACCCTTTGTGAGTTGTGTGTCTTTGGGAAAATCATCTAATCTATTTGTTCCTCGGGGTATTGATTTGTAAAGTGGTTACCACAATGATGCTTGTATCTTAGAGTGGCTCCGCAAGGGACAGCCCATACCCCTGTGTGATGGACAAGTCATATCTATAGAGAGAGCTCATTCAAAGAATCTGTGTCCTGCTGAAGGACTTTTCAACCAGAAATGGGATTTGAATGGGCAGTCTTTAAGCATGACGTGAACATCAGAGTTGGAATGTTCTCTTGGCTGTGAGAGAAGTCAGAGTGCTAGGAAATGCACTCATGTGTTAGCTGGGGCTCTGCATTTGCAGGTGGGGCTGGAACCTAGAAGGAGGGAATACAGGAAGTACAGGCGATTCTTGGGGATTAAGGTTTACATCTCAGGAGACAGTGAGATCATCCAGGGCCCACGAGCCTGGGGTGGAGCAAGTTGAGCTAGGGTCAAGGAAGTTTTGTATGATGAGCCAGAGGGTTGGGGCACTTTGTCCATTCTCCATTTTTGATCACCTTTAGAATTTAAGAAATTCCTGTGAAAAAACCAGGCTAGCTCCTCTGTGCCATGGGGTTCCCCAGTCCCTTGGGTCAGAGTTCTGAAAGCAAAGCAGTGCACTCAGGAAGCAAAGGGTGGGGTGGGGGTGACATCATCAATCAGAGGGAGAGATCCCTCCCCTAAATGGGGGGTAAGTACCGCAAGAGCAGAAATCCTCCCTCACTCCTTCCTCCCTAGAGATTCTCTTTCCAGGGCTCAAATGTGCAGGTTATGGATTGCATTCAACTGAAACCAGTTAACACGGAGTGGAAGAGCACACTGTGTGCAGCCATTGAATCAACCTGTTATTGTCCTTCAATTCTAGAATGTCTGTCTAATTGCTGTTCCTGTACTTGTCTTAGCTTCCAACATGATTCTCCGGGCCTTTATGCCAGGCCTCCTCTCTGCTCCTCAGATTATGCTCAGCCCTGGAATTCTCCAACAGCTCTGCCTAGGCCCTGGGAGTGGAAACTGAGCAGATGCCCCACGGTCTGAAGGGTGGATAAAGGTTCACACTGAGCTCTTGAGACCTGAACACTGAAGCCAGACTGCCTGCCTTGAGTCCCAGCTCCAACTCGAGGCTGTGGTGCAGTTTGCTCATCAGTAATGTCGGGATAATAACAAGACTTTTCCTCATACTGTGATATATATTATTAACACCATGCCAAATGGCCAATAAATACTAGCCTACCATTATTGTCATTTTTTCATGACACTCTCTGTCTCTTCTTTTGCTTAAACCACAAAAATTGAGGTCTTCTTATACTTGCAGATGCCATGTGGTCCAAGATCCATCTAAAGCCAACCATTCATTCCCAGAAAAAAATTGTCTGAGGTTCATCCGTATCTATGTCTATTTGAATTTCCCCAGACAAGAGCCTGAAGGAACTTACTCCACTACAAACTATTTTGCTGAGGTCAACGTAAATTTAGCTGCATTGATTCCTTGGTGAATCCATAATTGCTACCTAGCAGATCAATCTCCATCACATAAGCACGGTTTTGGAAGGCAAGTCTGCACATAATGTATACACTTCCTCTGTTGCTGTCTGGGATGCCCACAAAAGCGGCTTCTTTTTCCTCTGCCAAGGGGAGGTGGCCCAGAATACTTGATCTTCTGGGGACAAGAATTACTGGCAGATCGTCACACACAATACTAGAAAATAACTTGGTGCTGTCCTTTCCCTCATCTGCAGCATAAGATGCTGTCAAATGAAAACATTAACAAATTGCAGGAAGATAAAAGTCAATAAACAAAAAATTACAATTTTCATCATCTTGAAAGGCAATTATGAAACAAAAATAAATAACTGCCTTGGTCTCATTTAGTTCCAGAAGGAAACTATAAAACAAAGGGCAATCATGTCTTAACTTTTTCATATAAGATAAAAGAGATATTTGAGAGAGAGAAGAAAAGAAAACCTACTTGAAGCAGATATTTTGGGTGAGCATAAGTGACGCTCATCTCAAGATAGAATACCCACACATTTGCTTTTTCAGTGTGGTAATACCCCATACATTAGGACTCATTTACAGCAAATAAAAACATCTTATACTTCATCAATTAGGGTAAATGGGGGCATTTCTTGTAAGGATAGAAGGGTATCTTTTGAAACCCAAGGGCAAGAATGCAGTACTAGAAGTGAGACTTGACAGTCTCTCTATATGTCTTTCTTATTTCTCTCCTTCACTGCAGACCACGTTTTTCCATTTCCAAGCTGACATTACTGAAAAAAAAAAAAAAAAAAAGAGGCAGCTCACACATTCCTAGTTTTAATAGATATTATCCAAACAAAGAAACCTGACTTCTCACTCAGCTCTAAATTTCAGTACTTAGAGGTAAGCTTCTGATGGTCCAGCTTGAGCCATGTGGCCCAATCATCTGTAGACAGATTGGGGGTATGGTCACATGGTACAAAATGCCTGCCAGGAACTCATTATTGTGAACTGGGGAGGGAAGGAGGCTACACTGCAGTGTCACAGCACTGGGAAGATGCTCCGGCAGCCATTCACTAGAGAGCCACTAGAGAGCCCAGACATGCAAGTAGGGGCATTGTTCAAACAATGATTGTTTTTTGTTAAATCAAGCAATTTATAAAGTCAAGATTGATGGGGTCAAGAAGAGCATTTATAAGTACTTGCAATTCTTCATGTTGACATTTAGTTCATTTTATTCTAGCATGAGAAAAATAATCCTCAGGCAGACTTTTCAGTTGTTGATGTTCAGGTCTCCAGGTCACCTGGAGAAATAACTTAGATGTATGAAGGCATCTATACAAGAAAGTACAGTATGGTCAAGCCAAAAGCTCTGCAGCTGTTCTTTCTGTAGTTCTTGGACTCTTCTGGTGGGGGTCTGTCCTCCTCACTTGAATTTGCAGCTTTCCAAATGATCACTGTTAATCTTCTGGGTGTCAAGAACTGGGTATCTTGGGAGGCTCTAACCTCCTGCTTTTCTACCCTGGGAAGTTGAGATAGACAATAGAATAAGCAATCTCATGGTCTGATCCAAGTGCTTTCTCACAAATCCCAGAGGCAGAGTCACTACGAAGCAGCTAGCCTTGCTTCCTTTCCTTAGGGCTTATCTGGGGCTTTCTCTAATTTTCAATGGGCAAAGATGCCTCCCAAGTAAAAGGTACCAGTGGGCCAGTGGAGCCCTCCTCCAATCTGACTACTCCAGCTGTCAGTGCAGAAGGGAGAAGACAACTTCTAGAGTTTCTCCAACCCCTCACCTAATAGTTTCACTTTAAAATCTTGAGAAAGGTTTAGCTGAGGAATAGGGCAAGAGCTGACCAGTTTCACAGAAAGTAGGACATCGTAGTTTTGCACGTAGCAGTTGACACTCCACAGGGCAGGAATCAAGAGGAAAATGAAGAGTGGGGAGAAGTAAGTTTAAAGTTATCCAGCAACTCCCCAAATTTCCTGCTGTTTATCAGAATATAACAAATATTTAAAATTATATAATTGTTACTGACAAAATTTTATCAAACTTCTTAAATTTCAGTCTAAGTTATTTTTCCTTTAGATAAACTTTGGAAATATACATACAGAAAAATGCACAAAGTGTGAGTGTAGAGGTAGATTAACTTTCTTTTTAAAAAATATTTTAGTTTTGGATTTAATGCAAGAGTGAAAGGCAGAAGTGATATAAAAATTAAGGTCACCTAGATTAATTTTCATAAATAAAAGCCCATGCCTCTCTTGGTCACTTCCCCTCCAAAAGTAATCACTGTCTTGACTTCTAACACCATAGGATAGTTTTGTCTGTTGCTGAAAATTTATACAGTTAAGTATTGTTATGTCTGGCTTTTTTGCTCAAAATTATTCAGGTCTTATCCATATTGTTTGCATGTTTGTTGTGTGAAGTTTATTAATTCTCGATTCTGTATAAGATTGCATTGTATGACTATGACACATTATATTTATGCATTCAAATGTTGATGATTATTTGTGTTGTTGCCATTGTGAGATTATTACAAATAATCCTGCCAGAAATGTTCTTACAAATGTCTTTCTGTGAATATATGAATAATTTATATCGAGGACATACTATGGGGTGGAATTGCTGTGTCAGAGCACATATGTAAGATGAACTTCAGTAGATACTGCCAGTACACCTAAGTGGTTGTATCAACATACATTACCAACAGAAAACTATGAAAGTTTCCATTGCTCCACACCTCCTCAACAAATGTTATTGTTGGTATTTTTAAATTCATTAATTCTATTATTTTACATTGGTTTTTATTTGCAGGTGTTTCATAATTGATGAGATGAGAATGTTTTCAAATGTTTATGAGACATTTGGATTTTAATTATGATATGCCAGTCCAGATATTTTGCCCAGTTTTCTGTTGGGTTCTCATTATTTGGGGACCCCTCTGTACGTAAACATTTTGTCAGCTAAGTATATTGCAAATATCTTCTCCTGTGCTGTGACTTGGCTTCTAACTCTCTTAATGGTGTCTCTTGGTGAGCATATCTTATTTTTAATATAGTCCAATTTCTCAATCCTTTAATTATATTTATTATTTATCGTATCCTGTTTAAAAAATCTTTCCTACCCCAAGGTCATGAAGGCATTTTCTTTACTGTTTTACCTTTCACTTGTAGATCTATGATCCACCTGTAATTAATTTTTGCATGTAATGTGAATTAGAGATAAAGATTTTTATATTGTATCCCACTAACTCATTCTTGATAGAAAACATCATTTCTCCTTTGCTCTGAAGTCATGTTTGTCATAAATCAAGTGATCATCTATACACAGATCTGTTTCTGAGCTTTGGTTTTGTTTCAATTTTTTTTCTTCTTGGTACCACTACCACACTATCTTAAGCTTTATAGCATTACAAAAATCTTGATATGCAGTATTACATTTTCTCTAATTTTGTTTTTCTTGCTTACGTCTTATAACTTCTTGCATACATCTTCAAATGTATGGAGACTCCAGTCCTTTTTTTATCACTGTCTAATTTAATTCCATTGTTCTCAGAGATAATACTATGGATGATTAAAATTCTTTTGAATTTCCTTATGATCCAACATTAGTCAATACTGATAAATATTCATACTTGAAAAGAATGTTTATTCTTACTGTTTTTTGCAATATTGTATACATATCAATTAGGTCAAGTTTGAAAAAACTTTCTATATGAAACATCCTTCTTTAACTCTAGTAATGTTTCTTGTTTTACCATCTAATTTTTATAACATTAATGTAGTCATATCTGATATATTTTAGTTTTTGCATTTATATATTTTTTTACTCAATACTGTCAATCATTTTTGTTCCATCATTTAAAATTTATCTCTTTTAAGGTGATATACTTATTAATCCAGTCTACCCATTTTTTCTTTTAATTAAAGTGCTTAGTCCACTTAAATTCAAATTAATTCATGATATATTGGGTTTTAAGTCTATCATTTTAATATGTGCTTTCAGTTTGTCATACTTAGTCTACTTTCCTTTTATTACACTTTTCCAGTATTTTTTAATAATCAAGGTTTTTAAATTACATGTTCTCTTCTTTTCAATGTTCTTTTGATAAACAACCTTTTACTATCTTGTTAATGGTTAGCTTAGATGGTACAATATTTTTCTTTGATTTACTTGAGCCTAATAAAAATTATTACTTTTATCACTTCCCAGACAATGGAAAGTTTTTAGAATAATTTTATTCCATTTATAGCCCCCCCCATATTCTGTGTCATTGTTACCATATATTTTAATTCTACATATCTTTTAAAACCACCAAAATATTGTTATTATTATAGTTTTATAATATTAATATTATTTTCCTTCTTTTCTGATCACTCTCTCTTGAGCATTTTTTAAAATGGTAGCTTGCTAGAAATTCATTCTCTCTTTCTTTCTCTCTCTCTGCAAGTATCTTTTATCTCATCTTCTGTTTAAAGGGATATTTTCACTGTGTATAGAATTCTAGTTTGGTGATTATATTTCTTTGGCCCTTCATCAATATCCTTCCATTGTCCTATGGCTTCCATCACTTCCTTTGTGAAGTCAGTCATAGTCTTATTTTTTCTCTTTTGAATTTATTGTGCCTTTTGAATTGGCTGTTTTGAAATGTTTACCATCCTCAGTTTTTCAGTTCACCTCACTGTACTTTTGGTCCACACTTTCTATCCTCCAAGTCAGACAAACTACAGTTACAGGATAAGTCAATTCAATGGTCCTATATATAGCAGATGACCCTCCCAAACTAACCCCTGTGACAACTTGTTGTCACAGGATGACTTAATTCTGATTAAATACATGGTACAATTCTAACCATTCTTCTGTGACAGGCTCATAGTTTTCTTTGACACCCATGGGAAGACTAGAAGTGGAGAATCAGGTTCTTAAACAAATGCATCTGAGTTCCAGTTCTGAGCAGTCTGCAGGGACCCCACACAAATGTGACAGCTTACTCCTCATGGTCACACAAAAGAGGCATTTCGTCCATGATTCAGAGGAGTTCATGCAATAAAGAAATGATAAATAGTAAATACCAAGATTTTTTAATGTCAGATACTATACTTTGTGTTTTACTCTCATTACTTATTTTATTTTCAGAAAATTCTTTATGAAGTAGATGTTCATTTTATAAATGATAAAATGGGATTTTAGAATTATAAAGTAGTTTATAATTTTTATATGGAAAGCTAAACATTAAGTGATGGAATCAGGATGCCCATTGCTGTCTTATTTGAATCGCCATTGTTTTCTTTTTAATTTGAAAAGCTTGCAGAACCTATTAGGGCAGATCGTTCTTAGATAAACCAGAAATACACATTATGTACATACCAATAGTGTTGTATGCTACTTGAAAATATTAACCAATGACTTTTCTAGATTTATTCTTTGCAACTCCCATCTCCAACTTCCCTTCTCCATTTTAGTTCCTTTAATTGTCAAGATCTGTCCACTGTTTCCATTATCTCAGAGAGAGATGTTACAATGGATAACATGGAACACTTGATTCTCTTTCTTGCATTTGATAATCAAATGCCTAGATCCTTAGGGAAATGGAAGATACTTGTGACTTATTCAAAGGATTTCTATAGATATATGGATATAAGAATAAGACTTCACTAACTTTTAGTGTATAGCAGACTATCCCAAGTGGATTCAGAGAAGAAATGATTATACTGTAGGTGCCACTAAGCCTCAGTCCCAAAAGATCCCATTCTCCCTTTCCCAGCCAGAGGTCAGAAAGTCAACAAAACCCCCAGAGAAGCTGGTGAGATCTGAGAGCGTGGGGGCCAAGCTAAACAAGTGTGAGAAATAAAGGGTACTCCTAAGAAATAATGGCTGTGTTCCTGTGCCCAAGCACAGAGGACCTTAGAAAACCTCAGAAAGTTTCTTATTGTCCCAAGATGGTATGGGAGTATTGGAAAGTATTAGAAAGTGCTGCTGAAACTAAAAGAGCCATGAATATCAAAACAAGGGTCAGCTCTTCAGGGATATGCATGGTTTGTCAATGGAAGACATCATAAGACAGGCCATGGTGCACATTATGGAACAAATACCTCCCCCACCATCCCTCAGCCTAAGATACAATATCACAATAGAGATACTACTCTAGGGAAAACAGCTAGTAGAGACTACAAACTGAGACTCAGATTTTTTTTTATTGAGGTTATAATTGTTTACAACATTGTGAAATTTCAGGTGTACATTGTTTGTCAGTCACCATATACATGTGGCCCCTCACCCCTTATGCCCACCCCCAACCCTCTTCCCCTCTGGTAACCACTAATCTGTTCTCTTTGTCTATGTGTTTACCTTCCACATATAAGTGAAATCATGGGGTGTTTGTCTTTTTCTGGCTTATTTCACTAATACCCTCAAGGTCCACCCATGTTGTTGCAAAAGCGATGAGTTTGTCTTTTTTTATGGCTGAGTTGTATTCCACTGTATACCACATCTTCTTTATCCATTTGTCAGTCAATGGGCACTTGGGTTGCTTCCATATCTTGGCTATTGTGAATAATGCTGCAATGAACATAGGGGTGCATAAGTCACTTTGAATTGTTGATTCCAAGTTCTTTGGATATATACCCAGTAGTAGGATAGCTGGGTCATATGGTATTTCTATTTTTAATTTTTTGAGAAATCTCCATACTGTTTTCCATAGTGCCTGCACCAGTTTGCATTCCCACCAGCAGTGTATGAGGGTTCCCTATTCTCCACATCCTCTCCAACTTTTATTATTTTTTGTCTTCGTGATTATAGCCATTCTAACAGGTGTAAGGTGACATCTCATTGTAGTTTTGATTTGCGTTTCCCTAATGATTAGTGATGTTGAACATCTTTTCATGACCATCTGAACTTCTTCAGAAAAATGTCAGTTCATATCCTCTGCCCATTTTTTGATCAGGTTGTTTGTTCTTTTGTTGTTGAGTTGTATGAGTTCTTCATAAATTTTGGAGATTAACCCCTTGTCAGATGTATGATTTGCAAATATGTTCTCCCAGTTGGTGGGTTGTCTTTTTGTTTTGTTCCTGGTTTCCTTTGCCTGCAGAAACTCTTTAGTCTGATGTAGTCCCATTTGTTTACTTTTTCTTCTGTTTCCCTTGCCTGAGTAGACATGTATTTCAAAAAGACACTTCTGAGACTGATGTGAAAGATTGTACTGCCTATATTTTCTTCTAGGAGTTTTATAGTTTCACATCTTACCTTCAAGTCTTTAATGTATCTTGAGTTAACTTTTGTGTATGGTGAAAGATAATGGTCTATGTTTATTCTTTTGCACGTGTCTGTCCAGTTTTCCCAGCACCATTTATTGAAGAGACTTTCCCTTCTCCATTGTATGTTCTTGGCTCCTTTGTCAAAGATTAGCCGTCTGTAGATGTGTGATTTTATTTCTGGGTTTTCAATTCTGTTCCATTGATCTGAGTGTCTGTTTTTGTGCCAGTACCATGCTGTTTTGATTACTATGGCTTTGTGCCATATTTTGAAGTCAGGGGTTGTGATACCTCCAGCTTTGTTCTTTTTTTTCTCAAGATTGCTTTAGCTATTCAGGATCTTTTGTTGCCCTATATGAATTTTAGGATTCTTGTCCTATTTATGTGAAGAATGTCATTGGGATTCTGATTGGGATTGCATTGAATCTGTAGATTGCTTTAGGTGGTATGGACATTTTAACTATCTTTATTCTTCCAATCTATGTGCATGGAATATCATTAGATTTCTTTATGTCATCATCAATTTCTTTCAATAATGTCTTATGGTTTACATTGTATAGGTCTTTCACGTCCTTGGTTAAATTTATTCCTAGATATTTTACTCTTTTTGTTGTGATTGTAAATGGGATTGCATTCTTGAGTTCTCTTTCTATTAGTTGGTTATTAGAGTACAGAATGCAACTGATTTTTGTAAGTCGATTTTGTACCCTGCAACTTTGCTGTAGTTGTTGATTATTTCTAACAGTTTTCCAATGGATTCTTTACTGTTTTCTATTTGTAAAATCATGTCATCTGCAAACAGTGAGAGTTTCACTTCTTCCTTGCCAATTTGGATATATTTTATTCCTTTTTCTTGCCTAATTGCCCTGGCCAAAACCTCCAGTACTATGTTGAATAAGAGTGGCAAGAGTGGGCACCCTTGTCTTCTTCCTGTTCTCAGAGGGATGGCTTTCAATTTTTCCCTGTTCAGTATGATGTTGGCTGTGGGTCTGTCATTAGGGATTTTATTATGTGGAGGTACTTTCCTTCTATAGAAATTTTATTGAGAGTTTTTATCATAAATGGATGTTGGATTTTGTCAAATGTTTTCTATGCATCTATTGAGATGATTATGTGGTTTTTATTTCTCATTTTGTTAATGTGGTATATCACATTGATTGATTTGCAGATACTGAACCATCCCTGCATCCCTGGTGTAAATCCCACTTGATCGTGGTGTATGATCCTTTTAATATATTGTTGTATTCTTTTTGCCAGTATTTTGTTGAGGATTTTTGCATCATGTTCATCAGTGATATTGGCTGTAATTTTGCTTCTTTTTGTTGTTCTTGTCTGGCCTTGGGATTGGGTGATGTTGGCCTTGTAGAATGAGTGAAGAAGTGTTCTATCTTCCTCAATTTTTTGAAATAGTTTGAGAAGTATAGGTATTAAATCTTTGAATGTTTGGTAGAAGTCTCCAGAGAAACCATTTGGTCCTCGGCTTCTATTTTTTGGGAGGTTTTTAATTACTATTTCAAGTTCTTTACCTGTGATTGGTCTATTCAGATTCTCTATTTCTTTTTGATTCAGTTTTGGGAGGTTGTATGAGTCTAAGAATTTATCCATTTCTTCTAGATTGTCCAACTTGTTGGCATACAGTTTTTCATAGTATTCTCTTATAATCCTTTGTGTTTCTGTGGTATCTATTGTCATTTCTAATTTTATTTATTGGAGCCTTCTTTCTTTTTTTCTTAGTGAGTCTGGCTAAGGGTTTGTCAATTTTGTTTATCTTCTCAAAGAACCAGCTCTTAGTTTCATTGATCCTTTCTACGTTTTTTTTTGGTTTCAATTTCATTTGTTTCTGCTCTAATTCTTATTATTTCCCTCCTTCTGCTGACTTTGGGCTTTGTTCTTTTTCTAGTTCTGTTCTAGTTCTAGTTCTAGTTCTGTTTTCTAGTTCTAGTTCTAAAAAATTATGTATTTGAGATTTTTCTTGTTTGTGAAGGTGGGCCTGTATTGCTATGAATTTCCTCTTAGGAACACTTTTGCTGCATCCCATAAGAGTTGGTATGTATTTTCAATTTATTTTATTTTTAATTTATTTTATTTGAATGCATTTTATTTTTAATGTTTCAAATGTATTTTTCCAAAGTATTTTCATTTTCATTTGTCTCCAGATATTTTTTGATTTCTCCTTTAATTTCTTCATTGATCCATTGGTTATTCAGTAGCATGTTGTTTAGTCTTCACATATTTGTCACTTTCCCAGCTTTTTTCTTGTAGTTGATTTCCAGCTTTATAGCATTATGGTTGGAAAAGATGCTTGATATGATTCAATCTTCTTAAATTTATTAAGGCTTGCCCTGTTCCCCAACATATGGTCTATCTTTGAGAATGTTCCATGTGCACTTGGGAAGAATGTGTATTCTGCTGTTTTTGGATGGAGTCTTCTACGTATATCTATTAAGTCCATCTGGTCTAGTTTTTCATTTAATTTAATTTGTTTCCTTGTTGACTTTCTGTCTGGACGATCTATCCATTGATGTAAGTAGGGTGTTGAGGTCTGCTACTATTATTGTGTTGCTATTAATTTTTCCTTTTAGGTCTGTTAACAGTTATTTTATGTACTTTGGTGCTCCTGAGTTAGGTGCATATATATTTATAAGTGTTATGTCCTCTTGATGGAGTGCCCCTTTTATCATTATATACTGCTCCTCTTTGTCTCTCATTGCCTTTCTTATCTTGAAGTCTACTTTGTCTGATATAAGTATGGCAACACCTGCTTTATTTTGTTTGCTGTTAGCTTGGAGTATTATCTTCCATTCCTTCACTCTGAGACTGTGTTTATCTTTAGAGCTGAGATGTGTTTCCTGGAGGTCTCATAATATTGGGTCTTGTTTTTTAATCCATCCTGTCATTCTGTGTCTTTTGATTGGAGAATTCAATCCATTTACATTTAGAGTGATTACTGATATATGATGGCATAATACTGCCATTTTATCACTTGCCTATGGTTGTTCTATATTTCCCTTGTTTCTTGTCCCATGTATTTCTGACTGCCAATTCAGTTTGGTGATTCTCTATGACGATTTTCTTTTTATTTATCACTTGTGTCTCTGTCCTAATTTTTTTTTTTAGTGGTTACCATGAGGTTTGTATAAAAGATCTCGTAGATGAGATAGTCCATTTTTGACAGCCTCTTATTTCCTTAATCTAAGCAGTTTCCTTCCCTTTCCCTTCCCCATCTAAGTTATTGTTGTCACAACTTATTCCATTTTGTGTTGTGAGTTTGTGATTAAAATGAAGTGATTGTAGGTTTTTTTTGATGTTTTCCTTCCCTTTATCTTTAATGTTTTAGTTAAGTGTTTGCTAACCTGTTCTGATAGAGAGCTGCAATTTTCTGATTTTGTCAGTCTATTTATCTCCTTGCTTAAAACTTTGTAAACCCTTTCTTTCTTCAGGTATGAGGGCCTTCTTGATCATTTCTTGTGTGTGTGTGGGGGGGTCTTGTGGCAATGAACTCCCTTAGCTTTTGTTTATCTGGGAAAGTTTTTGTTTCTCCATTGGATCTGAAGGATAGTTTTGCTGGATAGAGTATTCTTGGCTGAAAGTTTTTGTCTTTCAGAATTTTGAATATATCATTCTCCTCTCTCCTAGCCTTTCTGCTGAGAAGTCTGCTGAAAGCCAGATAGGGGCACCTTTGTAGGTTATTTTCTTCTGCCTTGCTACCCTTAATATTTTTTCTTTGTTATTGACTTTTTCCAGTTTTACTGTTGTATGCCTTGGAGAAGGTCTTTTTACACTGATGTAATTAGGAGTTTCAGTAGCTTCTTTTACATGTGATTCCAGCTCCTGTCCCAGGTTTGGGAAATTCTCAACTATCATTTCTTTGGACAAGCTCTCTGTTCCTTTCTCCCTCTGGGATACCTATAATCCTTGTGTTGCATTTCCTAATTGAGTCAGATATTTCTTGGAGAATTTAATTTCTTTTTTGTCTTAGTTCTCTCTCCTCCTCCATCTGAAGCATTTCTATATTTCTGTCGTCTAAATTACTAATTCTGACCTCCATAATAACAGGTCTGTTTTTTAAGGATTCCAGATTTTTCTTTATCTCATTCATTGTGTTCTCCATCTCCAACATACATGATTGTTTTCTTTTTTTTCCCAAAGTATATTTTATATTAAAAAAAAAAACAAGATGCAGAATAGTAGTTACAACTAGTATATACACAGAATATCTCTGGAAAAGTATCCCTGTCTAAAATATTAAGAGATGTTCCCTCTGGGTTTACCACAAAATTCTGCAGGTGTTATGCCATCTTTTTTTTTTTTTTTTTTTACCATTTTTTTATTGATGTCTTAATAGTTTATAACACTGTGGGGTTTTAGTTGTAACATTTTTGTTTGTCCGTCACCTTGTGGATGTAACCCTTCACCCCTTGTGACCACCCACCACCCCCCTTCCTCTTGGTAACCACCAATCACTTCTCTCCGTCTGTGTGTTCACTTATATTCCATATATGAGTGAGTTCATGCCGTGTCTGGCCTTCTCTCTCTGGCTTATTTCACTTAACATAATACCCTCTAGGTCCATCCATGTTGTTGCAAATGGGACAATTCTGTCTTTTCTTATGGCTGAGTAGTATTCCATTGTATGTATATACCACATTTTCTTTAACCAATCATCAGTCAAGGGACACTTGGGTTGCTTCCACTTCTTGGCTATAGTGAATAATGCTGCAATGAACATAGGGGTGCATACGCCTCTTGTGATGGTTGATTTCATGCCCATTGGGTAGATGCCCAAGAGTGGGATTGCTGGATCATACAGTATTTCTATTTTTAATTTTTTGAGGACTCTCCATACAGTTTTCCATAGAGGCTGCACCAGTTTGCATTCCCACCAGCAGTGAATGAGGGTCCCCGTTTCTCCACAATCTCTCCAGCATTTGTTGTTATTTGTCTTGGTGATTATAGCCATTCTAACGGGTGTAAGGTGATATCTTAGTGTAGTTTTGATTTGCATTTCCCTGGTGATTAGTGATGTTGAACATCTTTTCATGTGTCTATTGGCCATCTGTATCTCTTCCTTGGAAAAATGTCTGTTTATATCCTCTGCCAATTTGTTGATCTGGTTGTTTGTTTTTTTATTGCTCAGTTGTATGAGATCTTTATATATTACTGAGATTAATCCCTAGTTGGACAAACGATTTTCTCCCAGCTGGTGGGTTGTTTATTCATTTTGATCCTGGTTTCATTTGCCTTGTAGAAGCTCTTTAGTCTGATGAGGTCCCACTTGTTTATTTTTTCTTTTGTTTCCCTTGTCTGGGTAGACATGGAATCTGAAAGGATCCCTTTATGTCCAATCGCAATTAGTGTACTGCCTATATTTTCTTCCAGGAGTTTTATAGTTTCAGGTCTCACTTTCAGGTCTTTGATCCATTTTGAATTGATTTTTGTATATGGCGATAGGAGATGGTCTACTTTCATTCTTTTGCATGTTGCTGTCCAATTTTCCCAGCACCATTTATTGAAGAGACTTCCCTCTCTCCATTGTATGTTCTTTGCTCCTTTGTCGAAGATTAGCTGTCCATAGGTGTGTGGTTTTATTTCTGGGCTTTCAATTCTGTTCCATTGATCTGTGTGTCTATTCTTGTACCAGTACCATGCTGTTTCGAATACTGTAGCTTTATAGTATATTTTGAAATCAGGGATTGTGATGGCTCCAGCTTTGTTCTTTTTTTTCAGAATTGCTTTAGCTATTCGGGCTCTTTTGTTGCCCCATACGAATTTCAGTAGTTTTTGTTCTATTACCATGAAGAATGACATTGGGATTCTGATTGGGATTGCATTGAATCGGTAGATTGCTTTAGGTAGAATGGACATTTTAACTATATTTATTCTTCCAATCCATGTGCATGGAATAGTTTTCCATTTCTTTATGTCTTCCTCGATTTCTTTCAATAGTGTCTTATAGTTTTCATTGTATAGGCCTTTTACCTCCTTGGTTAAATTTATTCCCAGATATTTTATTCCTTTTGTTGCAATTGTAAATGGGATTGTCTTTTTGAGTTCTCTTTCTGTTGGTTCATTGTTAGTGTATAGAAATGCAATTGATTTTTGTAAGTTGATTTTATACCCTGCCACTTTGCTGTAGTTTTTGATTATTTCTAGTAGTTTTCCAGTGGAATTTTTTGGATTTTCTATGTATAAGATCATGTCATCTGCAAATAGTGCGAGTTTCACTTCTTCGTTGCCTGTTTGGAGTCCTTTTATTCCTTTTCCTTGCCTAACTGCTCTGGCCAGAACTTCCAGTACTATGTTGAATAAGAGCGGTGAGAGTGGGCACCCTTGTCTTGTTCCTGTCCTCAAAGGAATGGCTTTCAATTTTTCCCCGTTGAGTAGGATGTTTGCTGTAGATTTGTCATATATGGCCCTTACTATGTTGAGGTACTTTCCTTCTATACCCATTTTGTTGAGAGTTTTTATCATAAATGGATGCTGGATCTTGTTGAATGCCTTCTCTGCATCGATTGAGATGATCATGTGGTTTTTATTCTTCATTTTGTTAATGTGGTGTATCATGTTGATTGATTTGCAGATGTTGAACCATCCCTGTGTCCCTGGTATAAATCCCACTTGATCGTGGTGTATGATCTTTTTGATGTATTGCTGTATTCAGTTTGCCAATATTTTGTTGAGGATTTTTGCGTCTATGTTCATCAGCGATATTGGCCTGTAGTTTTCCTTCTTTGTATTCTCCTTGTCTGGCTTTGGTATCAGGATGATGTTGGCCTCATAGAATGTGTTGGGAAGTATTCTGTCTTCCTCTATTTTTTGGAATAGTTTGAGAAGTATAGGTGCTAAATCTTCTTTGAATGTTTGGTAAAATTCTCCAGGGAAGCCATCTGGTCCTGGGCTTTTATTTTTTGGGAGGTTTTTGATTACTGTTTCAATCTCTTTACTTGTGATTGGTCTGTTCAGATTCTCTATTTCTTCTTGATTCAGTTTTGGGAGGTTGTACACTTCCAAGAATTTGTCCATTTCCTTTAGGTTGTCCAATTTGTTGGCGTAAAGTTTTTCATAGTATTCCCTAATAATCCCTTGTATTTCTGTGGTGTCTGTTGTAATTTCTCCTCTTTCATTTCTAATTTTATTTATTTGAGTCTTCTCCCTTTTTTACTTAGTGAGTCTGGCTAAAGGTTTGTCAATTTTATTTCTCTTCTCAAAGAACCAGCTCTTTGTTTCATTGATCATTTCTACTGGTTTTTTTGTTTCAATTTCATTTATTTCTGCTCTGATTTTTATTATTTCCCTCCTTCTGCTGATTCGGGGCTTTGTCTGTTCTTCTTTTTCTAATTCTGTTAAGTGCAATTTAAGGTTATTTATTTGGGATTTTTCTTGTTTGTTAAGGTGAGCTTGTATTGCTATGAATTTCCCTCTCAGGACTGCTTTTGGTGCATCCCATATGAGTTGGTATGGTGTATTTTCCTTTTCATTTGTCTCCAGATAGCTTCTGATTTCTCCTTTAATTTCATCAACGACCCATTGGTTGTTCAGTAGCATGTTGTTTAGTCTCCACATCTTTGTCCCTTTCTTAGTTTTTTCCTTGCAGTTGATTTCTAGTTTCACAGCATTATGATCAGAAAAGATGCTTGTAATGATTTTGTTCTTCTTAAATTTATAGAGGTTTGCCTTGTTTCCTAAAATATGGTCTATCCTTGAGAATGTTCCATATGCACTTGAGAAGAATATGTACTCTGCTTTTTTTGGGTGGAGTGCTCTGTATATATCTATTAAGTCCATTGCATCTAGTTTTTTGTTTAAGTCCATTATTTCCTTATTGACTTTTTGTCTGGATGATCTATCCATTGATGTAAGGGGGGTGTTAAGATCCCCTACTATTATTGTGTTATTGTTAATATCTCCTTTAAGGTTTTTTAGCAGTTGTTTTATGTACTTTGGTGCTCCTGTGTTGGGTGCATAGATATTTATGATTGTTATGTCTTCTTGGTGAAGTGTCGCTTTTATCATTATATATTGCCCTTCTTTGTCTCTCATTACCTTTTTTATCTTGAAGTCTACTTTGTCTGATATAAGTGTGGTTACTCCTGCTTTCTTTTGTTTGCCATTAGCTTGGAGTATTGTTTTCCGTCCTTTTATTTTGAGTCTGTGTTTGTCTTTAGAGCTGAGATGTGTTTCCTGGAGGCAGCAGATTGTTGGATCTTGGTTTTTAATCCATCCCGCCACTCTGTGTCTTTTGATTGGAGAATTCAATCCATTTACATTTAGAGTGATTATTGATATATGAGGGTTTAATGTTGCTATTTTATTGTTCATTTTCTGGTTCTTTTGCATTTCCTTTGTTTCTTGTCACTTGTGTTTCGGACTGCAAATTCAATTTGGTATTTCTGCATGCTCATTCTCTTGGTTTTCTCTTTATTTGTCATGTGTGGTTCTCTTCTGGTTATTTGTTTAGTCGTTACCATGCGGTTTATATAAGTGATCTCCTGGATAAGATAGTACATTTTCTGATGCCTCCTTTTTCCTGAGGCTGGGTCGATTCAATCCCTTACCTCTTCCCCTCCTTATTTGTTATCTCTTTATTCCAGATTGTGTCATGAATGTGTTTTTCCAGTGATGAGCTTGAATTAAATTTTGATGTTATCCAACTGTAGTTTGTTCTGGTTTTGTCTCCTTGCTTTTCTCCTTGCTGAAATCTTTGTATCCCCTTTCTCATTTGTTTTTTTTCAGGCCTAAGGGCCTTCTTGAGCATTTCTTGTAGTGGGGGTCTTGTGGTGATGAACTCTCTTAGCTTTGTTTATCAGGGAGAGTTATTATTTCTCCATCATATTTGAACAATATTTTTGCTTGATAAAGTATTCTTGGCTGAAGGTTTTTGTCTTTCATTATTTTGAATATATCATTCCAGTCTCTCTCTCCTAGCCTGTAGAATTTCTGTCGAGAAATCAGCTGAGAGCCTGATGGGGTTTCCTTTGTATGTTATTTTGTTTTTTTGTTTAGCTCCCCTTAATATTATTTTCTTGTCATGGGTACTTTTCAAGTTTGCTACTATGTGGCGAGATGATTTTTTATTCCTATTTATATATTTAGGTGATCTATTGATTTCATTCACTGTTATTTCCCTCTCGTTCCCTAGGTTGGGGAAGTTCTCAGTTATTATTTCTTTGAACAAACTCTCTGGTTCTTTTTCTCTTTCTTCTCCTTCTGGAATACCTATTATCCTTATGTTGCTTTTCCTCATTGAGTTTGATATTTCTTGAAGAATTTCTTCATTTCTTTTTAGTCTTAGCTCTCTCTCCTCCTCTACCAGGAGCATTTCTGCATGGCTATCCTCAATAATGCTAAATCATCCCTCCATATTGTCAGTTCTGCTCTTTAAAGACTCCATTTTTTCCACTATCTTGTTCATTTTGTTTTTCATCTCCAATAATTCTGATTGGTTTTTCTTAATGGTTTCAATCTCTTTTGTGACATAATCCCTGAATTCATTGATTTGTTTCTGTGTGTCCTCTTGTATTTCATTGAGTTTGTTTATGATAGCTATTTTGAATTCTATGTCATTCAGGTTATCAAATTCTGTGCCTTCAGGGTTGGTTTCTGGGTGTTTGTCATTTTCCTTTTGGTCTGTAGCCATAACAAATTGTCGCAAGGATCCGACCGCCTTATTTTTTCTCTCATGTTGAAGTTGGTCCTGCAGTTTCCACCTGCTGCCACTAGATGGAGGTCACGAGTGGTGTGCTTTGAGCCCGCAGCAGCCCCTAGAGGGATTATGCTGAAACGCAGAGTGTGTGGGGGGAGGGGTTCTCTCTTTCTCCTGCTTGACCTTGGGGTTTCCTTTCTGGCTCTCTTAGGGTGTTTGCTACACCCCCGAAACGGTCCATTGTCGCTTCCTGGTGGGGATCTCTCAACAGTCTGTGAGAGCACCTGGAGGGCGATAGTTTCTGCCCCCGCCCCCACTGTGGGCTGCCCCTCCCCCCTCTGTCTGCGAGCCACGCTATCTTTGCTGATCGATTGGGGAGGGGGAGTACAACTTCTTACCTCTCCTCGAGTCCTTTTGGGCTTCCCGCGCCCCCACCATTCGATGTATGGCAGCAGGGGTTTCTTAGAAGTCCTTTGTAGTGTTTGATTGAGCTCTGTTGGAATGTGAATGATGTTTTCATTGTGTCTTAGGGGGCAGAGATTCAAAGAGGGAATCTCAGTCCGCCATGATGCTGACGTCATTCCATGATTGTTTTCTTTTATATTTCAATCTCCTTTGTGAAGAATTCCCTCTTTTCCACTAATTTTATTCCTGAGTTCATTGAACTGTCTTTCTGAGTTTTCTTTTAAGTCATTGAGTTTCTTTATGATAACTATTTTGAATTCTCTGTCATTTAGATTGTAAATTTCTGTGACTTCAGGATTGATTTCTGGGTGCTTGTCATTTTCCTTCTGGTCTGGAGTGTTAATACACTTCTCCATGCTATATGATGGGGAGGACTTTTGCTGTTGCATAGAGGTTGTATCTGGTTGCAGATTCCACCTATGAGTCTAAACTATCCCTTTCATTAAGAGAAAAGGATGTTTAAAACACAAAGTCAAATGATTGAATGGTTTCCATAGTTTGTATGTGGTTTTTAGACATAGCATTCTCTTAAATGAGAGTAAAGTGCCAATAGATTGCCAAAAGAGCCACTCCTTCTCAAGGACTAAGTGCAGACTCTCTCAAATTCATGTCATAGAGACATCCCCTCACCAGATGGACTCCAGCAAGGAATTTCTCCCTCTGTCGCTGGCTGTCCACTAGCCCTTAATCTGTCCTTACCCATCATAAGCTTTGCTAGTTGCTTTTCATATGATGTTTCCATACTTAGTCACCTGTTTATTCAGTGAATATTTTCCCTTGTTCCCCTACCTAACCTACTCTATATTGATGACTTTGAGGGATATTTTACATTTGTCTCTCCAGTTGCATTCTCTACTCACCTCTATCCTCCTCTGAGGTCCAGATGCTGACCCATATAGACTACATCAATGCCTTTAAGTGGCTATGCCAAGTGATCCAGAGATTAGCTGCCACCTCCCTTCTAGCTCTCCCGAACTGCAGATTAGGAAGCAAAATGAATGCAGTTATTGAAAGCCACTGAGTTTTGGAGTGGATGTTACTCTCTGTTAGATAAATGGAGCACTCTCCTACTTGTACTACTCTGACTTACACTCTGACTTCCTGCATCTTCACCTGTTAACCGGTGATAAGGAAAGAGAATACATCTTAGTGCGGGTCCTGAACTATCAAACCATGTAAAGCTCTCCAGTAAATAATCCTGGGGAACCCCAGCCCTGGTCTTCCCAGAGTCAGATGTGAGAACAAGGCAAGAACACAGTATGTTGGCCAGGAAAGCCAGGATCAAGCAGATTCAGCCTTGAGGACCAGGACAAGGTGAGCAGTTCAGAGCCAGGATGATTTGTAGGTTTTGTTTTATATGTATTCAGTGCATGTACGAGGTTGGACATGACTGCTAAAAGGAATTGGGCAGGGCTAGCCAGGAGTCAGGTGTGAAGTGGTGGTGTTCTTTGTGCTGACCTCTAGGTATGGCCCAGTTCTAAAGTGTGGAGTAAAGTCCTCAGCATAATTTCCCTACATGACCTACATTTGTGCTCCAAACAGCTGTTTAAAAAACTGCCAGTCTCCAAAATAAACCATGTTGTTAATGGGGATTGCAGCCATTCAGACTCTTCAGTGAAACTGAAGTTGTGCTTTTAAAAGCATTGTACATTCCTTTCTGACAGCTTATTTGCTTAAAGTCTTAATCATAGTTCTTTATGGTGGACAGCAAATGGTACATGTGACCAGCTGACTAGCATTAACCTTGTATTTCATGTCTTCACAATAAAATACTCTCCTGAACACTACTGGCAAATGAAAAGCAGCCACAATGCTTATCAGCCACCACAAATGAATCATGACTAAAAACAACAAGTATGGATATAATAGAAATTTTCCATAGAATTAAATTGTAGGTAAAGAGTTAATCTTTGTTTGACAATTTTATAGTGCCTGCAAGCATATTGTCCTATAACTACCCTATATGTTTTGGGAGCAATGACTGAAATGTCATTCAAGAAACTGATGTCTGAAGCAATAAATAACTCCAAAAATATATTAAAAAGGTAAAGAGATAAGAACAGAAGAAAGTTAACGAACCTTG
The DNA here is from genome assembly GCA_031878705.1 of Tapirus indicus. Lineage (NCBI taxonomy): Eukaryota > Metazoa > Chordata > Mammalia > Perissodactyla > Tapiridae > Tapirus > Tapirus indicus. Next base: position 84,760,981 of record CM062921.1, read on the forward strand.
TAATTTGACGGTCAGACACAATGCTGTCTTCTAACTTGCTATTCAAAGCTGTGTCCCCCAGATATGAATCTGTGTTGAAAATGATGGGCAGTGAGCAGCATGAACCAGTGTCAGCAAGCATGACCTCTATGCCACTGAGATATAACTGAGCATGAGGGAAGGACTTGAAGAAAAGGAGGGAGAAGAAACTAAGAGAAACAGAGAAGAAAATGAAAAGGGAAAGTAAGTGGAACAAAGAGAAAAACAGCTAGATCCTGTCCTTTTGAGAGGTGTAGTGTGGTAGAATGGAAAATTGTGTTAGTTTTTTCATTCAGAGTCCTGATCTCATCTTTTACCAATTAAATAACCTTGGGAAAGTCACTTTAACCCTGTGATCCTGATCTCTGTGCCTGAAGACCAGGGGTAATGCCGTCTTGCATGTGAGATAGGCACACAGAGGAGTGCCTGATCTCCAGTGTGGACTGAATAAATGTAGACTCCCTTCCTCTGTTTCCAAAGTTTATTTTCTCTAAACTTCTGACTGTAGAGGAGAAAAGAAACTAGCCAAGATGCTTAGTGCTTTCAGCAAATATTCCTAAGTGAAGATATTGCCTCGATCTCTCTAGTAGCACAGTCTCCCCTATGGAAAGCCTTTCTTTTGAGAAGACTGCAGAAGTCTCTGGAAGGGAAGGTGGATCATCCTTTCAATGGCCAGTGTGGATCATCAGGACTGCCTGCTCAGTCCAACATTAGGCCCATCAATCAAGTAGGCTTGGTTTCTCAAACAGCTCAGAGATATGCCTCATTGTTAATTTACACTGGGCCATGTCAATGCAGATTAAGAGTACAAAGATTTTCTGCTTGCATGTATTATACATACAGAGTTCCTAAGTCTCACACTCTGATATTAAAATACAGTTCGCTAGGAACTAATATTCTTAATCAACCAATTTTTGATCTGGTTCTCTTTGATTGCAAACTCTGGATATTGTGGTGATTGCTAATATGCCTCTCTGTGGTAGAGATTTGGTCTATCTTCAGGAGTGGAGGCTCTATTTCATCTTGTAGCCTGGAAGAGGTGCAGGATTTTAAATCTCATGGAAAGTTCTTTTCCATCATCAGTGATCCAAGTGGCCTGAGGTTAGAGAGACTTCCCACAGTCATATGACTCCAAGGGTCTGGAGTCCCCAAGTCGGGCACAGTATCCCTTACCTCACCTTTACAACTGTCTCTTGCTTGGCTCTTTCTACAGCCAGACTTGAGCTTTTGAGGGCCAAGTCCCTGATTTGTTGTTCCAGTATTTGTTCCCTTCACATGTGGTGGATGTTTGTAAGTTTATCAAATAATTAAACCTCCTAAGGAAATAACATTAAAGTGCCATTTGGCTGAGCAAATACTGGTCTCTCTGATCTTTACAAGGAGGTATAATCTGCAGAAATTAGATGTGCCAGTGAGATAAGAGTAGCCTAAACCCAAAAGAGAGAAGTGGATTGTGCTCTCCTTTGGAAAGGAAAAAGAGAAGGGAAAGGGAGCTGATTTTGTTGAGTAGCTATTATAAGTCAGATAAGGTACTAGGAACTTCAAATAGACTATTTCATTAAATCCTTACATTACTTCTAGGGATTTGTGGCTAGAAATAGAGATTAGACCAAAAATAGAAACAAAAATACAGGTAAAAATGAATTTGTGATTTGAATCTCCCAATCATGAGAGCTGTTCCTTCAGGATGGACTACTATTACACAGCGCATGTCATGTGCAGTGGGCTTGACAGGCACAGACCTCACATCCCAGGCATGACTTCACCCCTGACCAGAAGAGAGCCTTGCTCACCTCTTTCACAGGTGAAGAATTGGATCTGGCTGCTCAAGGTTTCCAGGATTCATACTCTGGTTATTTATGGTCTAAAGACCATTTTCTTTTCATCATGCCCTCCTGCCTCCTTACAGCCTGAAAGAGAGGATGAGGATCAGATTGAAAAAGGATAGCATGTACAGTTTCTTTGTTGTGTGAATAGCCACCAAACCGTCTACGGAGTTAGAAAAAGAATGAAATTCATTTTTCAGGAGCTGGGAGATATAGTACTATGCATTAGACATGAAATGCCACAGGCAACATCGGTTCTTTCCCCTGCTTCCCTAGGTATATATTTTTCAATGACCAGCAACCCTGAAAACCGATTGCCCTAATGAATACTGTACTGACTTAGAAAAAGTCTCAGACACAATATTGGCAAGTTGTAACAGGCAGCTTTTAATGCTGTCTAACCTCTTACACAGGTGTAATGCTCTGTACTGAGCACAATATGCCTATGTCATTATAAGGCAGCTAAACAGAAAGAAACAGGGCTGGCTTTGCAATTAGATGGTCCCAGGCTCATATAGTGGCTCAGACACTAACTCTGTGACCTCAGGCAAAGAACTTTACCTCTGTAAAATGAGGAAATGTCAGCTACTCCCTAGAATAGCTGGGAAGATGAAATGAGATAACTTCTGTTAAATGACAAGAGCAATGCTTGGCTAGGTAACTCATGCTTTTTTTGTTTGTTTGTTTTTTGACTTTCAGGTTGAGGATTTTTACTAGATTGATAAATCAGTTATGTTCAAACTGTAGACTTGTGTGGTCCCAGGTTAGAATGCCGAGAGAGAGAGAGAGAGAGAGAGAGAGAGAGAGAGAGAGAATCAATACCACATGACGTACGGTATGGGATGGGAGAAAAGCAATGTGCCTGGATGTTGCTGCCTTCTATAAACTGAATTGATTCAGTAAGCAACTTTAATGAAAGGAAAATGGGTTTTTCTCTTCTTCTTTTTTTTTTTTTTCCAGAGTAAAAGTCAGGGAGAATCTGTTTTCAAGGAAAGAAGGAAAGGATATCAGGTTGGAAATAGAGAAGAGATTGAAAAAAGAGACAAAAATTCAGAGAAAAATGAACTTGTGTTTGAGTGTCCCAAATTGCTCCTTCAGAAGGGCCTGAGACTGCAGAGATCATGTTGTGTAGGTTGGGCCTGACACACATGGATCACACAACACAGGCTTGATTTCAACCCTTGCCCGCTGTAGGCCCAGAATTCCATACCCAAGTGTCCTCACAAAGCTCGCCCTTCCTTCTCTGTGGTTTTGAGGACATCTGCATGAAAGCACAGACCCTGCCTCCTGCTGCTCTATCACTTGCTGAAGTCTCAGGATAGCGGTAGCCATAGCAACACCATCAGTATCGCTAACCTGGGGTTACAAACTCTCAGGTAGGAAACGGGAGACAGACACATATTGAACTGAAAGAAATCTAAGGAAAAAATGACTTCAAACATACCACTCCCTTCAACTCCAGACGTCCATAGATTATAAATCTGCAGCAAGAAGAAAGAGAAGAGGAAACAATGCATATTGAACTCTTGTGTACCAGATACTGTGCTTGCCTAGATTTTCAATGTAGTTCTGAAAATAATCCAATGAGGAAGGTAACCTCCATTATTTGTGCACAAATATAAGTAATAAGTTGTTAGGTAAGTTACCCAAGTATACAAGTCTGATCAGGGGCAAAGATGGAATTTATACCAGCTCCGTCTGATTCTGTCTGCACCATAGAAATTTGGTCTCCATTTCATGAACATTCCCCTATGACATTTTATTTCATTATCTGCCATTCCCTCACCCTGTAGTGGAATCCCCCTTCAGTGACTTCTTGTCTCTCTGCTCCTCTCTTAGGAAACTAGTCTGGACAACTCAAGTGTCATGCCCTATGGGTCCCATGTCCCAAAGGGAATCCAAGGCCACTTCTTGGTCTTGCAATGAATATCTAAGGACATCTCCATCCAATAAACACATTTTTTTATTTTTAAAAAAACATTTCATCTCTTATATATGAGAAAAGGAAAAGGAGACTCAAGAGGTTAAGATGCAAATTGAAAGCTGACATGCCAGAGTGAAAATTGAGTGTCGGCTTCTGGCTTAAACTTGGTAAGGGCCCATTGCACTATGGGAAGTGAGGAAGACCAAAGGAAACAAAAAAAGGAGATGTGCAATGACTCCACCTTCTCCTCTTCCTCCTTTTTATCAAAATAGTGAGCATTCACTTCAGTATCTGGAGACCTCTGGAATGAAACTCTGTTCCATGAGGTGATGCTATAGGACATTTTTATCTTCCTCTGTGTTATTCTGTATTTTCTTAAGTTTTTACAATCATTATGCATTATTTTTATAATTATAGAGAAAATTTATACTTTAAAAGAACAAAATATTGAATTTCTACTAAAATAAAATGTGGTACACACAAACAGTGAAATGCTCAGCAAACCAGCCACATGATCAGTCTCAGTTTAAATAGATAGCACAAAGGGTTTCATGGGTATTTTTAATGAGTTGGTCCTGAGATCATCAACATTGGCCCTTATCAGTCCCTGAGGTGATTGCAATGTGATTTACTTTCAGGAGCTGTAGAAATGAAGTGTGACTCTGGGACTTGGCACATTCAAAATCTCCTTCACCAGTGGGACCGTCTCTGGGGCAACTGAGATTTCTCCATTCATCACTTTAACAACACCCGTTCCTGTGCAGAACAAAGCCCAGGACTGAAGGTATTTCCTGCTTCTGGGGCTTCGGGAGCTCCAACCGGGAGATTATTTGCAGCACATAAGTGACAATATTGAGCTCTCATAGAGGAAGAAAAAAATACATTCAACATACACTGCCTCCGTTCACCATGGATGCGGTACTCTGTGTTCTAAAATCAAATGTCAAAATATTAAGCACTGTCCCTCTATCAGCATGAAACAAGGGGATGTGGCAACAATGATGGTAGTCTATACTCCAGCCGTTCTGCTTAAAGAAATGCTATTGAACAACAAGTAAGAAAAATGGGACATCTTTCATGAAAAGCAATGAGAGAATATGGTCAACTACACTGAGTTGTGCTTAGTCTTTGCTCACTTCCTGGTGTTCTCAGTCCTGCTCAGTATCAGCAATTATTCCTAATTTTGAAATTCTAACTTCTCAATATTTCACCTTTTCTTCTTCCATTCTCTGTAGTAGCCTGTGTCTTTTTTGTTTTTTTTTTGGTGAGGAAGCTTAGCCCTGAGCTAATAGCTATTGCCAATTCTCCTCTTTTTGCTGAGGAAGATTGGCCCTGGGCTAACATCCGTGCCCATCTTCCTCTACTTTATACGTGGGATGCCACCACAGCATGGCTTGATGAGTGGTGTGTAGGTCTGCACCTGGGATCTGAACCTGCAAACCCTGGGCCGCTGAAATGGAACACACGAACTGAACCACTATGCCATCGGACAAGCTCCTAGCCCATGTCGTTTTTATCCTGCCCTCTCATATTGGGAATAAGTTTATTTAAAAATTAAAGCCATAGCATTGATTTAAAGAAAAAAATCTAAACCCACATTTCCTTCATTGGTTCTCTGGGCCTCTCTGGCTTCTGGGGCCCTGACTCCTTCCTCCAGCAGAGCCCCACAGCTGTTCTGATAGGATGTTTGCAAATAGAATTGGCTACATAGAATGGTAGCCCAGAGACTTCAATGCTGTGCCCATCTGTCCTCAATCATTTTCTCCTCTTTGTGCCCATCCGTGTCTCCTTCTTCTGCCTCTCCACACTGAATATGAAGATGAATATACCAGCTTTTACCTAAAGTAAACACCTTTACTGAATTCGCCCCTGCTCCCACTTTACGGTCTGTGGAATCAAGGAATATTAAGGAGTAGTTTGGAGGGAACTATTCAGAAGTCAGAGCCCCACAGCTGGAGTCCCAGTGGTAAGACAGGAACATTAGGGAAAGATAAGGGGCAGATCAGGAATCAGAGTGAAGTCCAGCTGCTTGGGCTGGTCTCACACAGTGGGGACTTTGGGGACACCACATGGAGAATAATTGGTGTATACATCAATGGCAGGTTCCAAAAATATTCTGCAATCCTTTTGGCCCCCAGGTTAAATAACATATGAACAGTCAGCCATGTATCCCTTAAGCAGCTTGTGCCGGTTATCGATTTATTGCATCTCAGCCTCTAATTAACACTTTTAGCTTGCTCTGTGAAAATGGATCTAGGACCTTTAAATATTTTTGGTTTGTTAGTAAGCATAATGCAAAATTTTGGTACTAGAACATACTAGAGAGTGACTGCATGGGAAAGAAAGGAGTTTTGCTTGCTGGGTCCAGCACGCTCCTTGGGCAGACTCCCGTAGAGTGTGTGGCTTCTCCAGGTCCAGCTCCTGTAGCACACAGGACCTCCCCAGCAGTGAGTGCACTTTCTCCAGCATCCGGGTCCTGCAGAACACAGCAGACAGCAACACCTGGTGGCCAGCATCTTCCTCTCAAGGGGTTTTGTAGAAGACTGCCTCTAATGAGGCACCTCCCTGAGAACAGCTTTCTGGAAAGTTCTGGAGGGTGGAATTCCAGCAAGTTCTTTGGATATGTCACGCAGGACTTGTCTGTCCTTCAGTGAGCTATGGCTGTGCCTTCCCAACAAAGGAAGAAGTAAGATGCTTTTATTCTCTATGATCGCTCCTTTTGAGACAAAACCCAAGTACTTGATTTCAGTCATTATTTCATTCAAAATTTAAATGAATGGAAATATATTAAAAATTAATTCAATTTTTCTGTCATGGGATCAAGAAATGGCATTTCCATTTGGGAAAAAAACAAGGTAAATGTGTAAGAGAATTGAATCATAGGACATCTGAACTAGGAGATCATTTATTCCAATGACTTCATTTTGTAATGAGGAGCTAGAATGAAGTGGCTTTTGTGAGGGCACACAGTGGATGAGGTCACGGCCTCCCAACTCATTACAGTGCTCTTGGGGAAGTTTTTAAGTTCCCCAGGTGTTTCTAAAATGCAGCCTGGAGTAAGAACCATAGGTCTGGAGAGAAAAGTCAAACAATATGCAGGTGCAGAAAACGAGGATGTTCAAAGGATTTGTGTGTATCTCATTTACTTCAGGTGTGGCCTCCACCTAGTTCTGACTTCTTTATATAATCCACCTTACCTAGGCCTCTCTGACCAGGAGATATTCTCTGGGAATAAGGTTGTAGTGATGGTAACAAATAGTCATCTTTGATGCCTACCCTGTCATCAAAATCATTAGAACTCCAGCCCCCAGACCCTCCTCACAGTCCATGAGCTCCCAAGGTGACCCCCATTGACTCCTATTCCTCATCTTCACTGTGGTTAGCACCTCCTTTCCCTTGGTCACCCCAAGGCTCACCGCAGGGCCTCTGATTATTTCACTAATGTCTTATTCTTGGCCATACCAGTGGCTTTTGTTTTGGTCTCACGGCTCCAGCACATTAAATTTTTTTTAGCAGGCTTTGGTTCCAGTCCCACAGTCCCCATGCTAAACTGGGCGATGTGTGCTTCTCTGAATGGTGTTAAGTTCCTTTATTTGGATATTCATTCCCAAGCTTCCACAGCACAGTTTGTCATTTGAATCCATGCCCTATGCATCATTGGTTCAGATTTTTGAACTTCACATTTTAGTAAAATTTTAAATGCACTTTTAGATTGACATATGGTGTCCATGTTTTACCAGGCCAAGGCAAGATATTAGGAAGGAAACATTCTTTAATATTATCATCTTTTCTTAAAAGAAAGAATATCTGATCTCCAGAATATAGAAAGAATTTGATACTTAAACGAAGAACATTTCTTTAAATTTCATAAAATTTATTTCATAACAAGTATCACATAATATTTTTTTCTCATTTTTATGCAAATTATCACAGATGGACTCTGGTCCAAGAGCTAGGGTTGGGAGGCAGTGTTAGACATTTCTAGGAACCCATAGGGAATGTGGTTCGAAGATTGTTTATGTAATAATCTTACATATGCCCACACCATGTTGCTTTATAATTCAGTCCCTTGTGATTCCCCAGCCAAGGATTTTCAGTTCAGCTGAGGACCTCCCACGAGCAAGCGTATTTCGTGCACTCCCTTCAGTGTTAAAGAGGGTCAGCCTTTCTCAATTTATTGGGACATGTTGTAGTTTTAATTTTAGGTTGTAAGGAACAGGTCATCTTTATGTTTTCCTGAAAGATGGTTGATTTTCAGTAAACATGTGGGCTGAAACTGGTACTGACCTGGAAATCATAAGCTCTGTTTATTTCATAGGCCCTCACTCACGATCTTTGTACATAAAAAAATATGAGATCAAAGAAAATGTTGAGTATGAAAATAAAAAATTATGTTTACTTGAAATGTTTGCTTCAGAGAAAGTCCAGCCTTCAGAAGAACTGTGTTGCCTGGATAAAAAGTGCTGTGAGGGGCCTGCCCGGTGGCGTAGTAGTTAAGTTCGTGTGCTCCACTTGGGCTGCCAGGGTTCACAGCTCTGGATCCCAGGCGTGGACCGACGCACCGCTTATCAAGCCATGCTGTGGCAGGCGTCCCACATATAAAGCAGAGGAAGGTGGGCACGGATGTTAGCCCAGGGCCAATCTTCCTCAGAAAAAGAGGAGGATTGGCAACAGCTGTTAGCTCAGGGCTAATCTTCCTCACACACACACAAAAAGTGCAGTGAGATTCTAGAAGAAAAGAAAGCTACAAATAGTCTGATCATTGGTAGAAAAACATGTGACATCTTAAACAAGGGTTGGTATGTGTCTGTAGACATCAGTATTGCAAAAGTTTGAGGTATAGTTGTTTCTATTAAGAAATCATAATGTACAACTAAAACCCCACAATGTTATAAACTATTAAGATATCAATAAAAAACAAAAAAACAAACAAACAAACAACAAAAAAAGAAATCAGTAATGTATAGGAATAGGGGCTCAATGCAGTATTTATTTGGGGAATAGCAGTAAGTAGGGTGTTGTATTTTGAGGTTTATCTCTGAATGCAGAGGGTTTTTTTACATAATTAGACTAAATAATAAACATATTTATTCATATGGAAGCAGGGCAAAGTGTCAGTCTTCCTTTGTCATTTTCTCTTACAGATCTCCCTAACTGTGAACTGATTCTTTCAACATTTCTTATTTCAAATTCCTGGAAGAAAACTATGATTGACCACATTCACATCTTCATGTCAAGTCATAGATCATTGCCCAGCCTGTTATCTCACTGCCCTTGAACGGAGTGCTATTCTTTGGCTTAAACAGCTGCAAAGAGTGGATAACATGGGTCACATACTAGGAAGAAATGTCATATAAAGGTTGAAGGACAGGCAGATTCCTTTAGAAGAGAGTGTGTCATGAAGTAGCATAAATACCAGATTCTAGTACAGTGGTCTTAGCTCTTGTTGTTAGCCATTAGCCTAAACTCATTCAGTCTTGAACTATCCATGAGATCCATTACACCCTCAAGCAAATATAAAATCTGTTAATCTATGCTGCTGGTCTGCCCACGCATTTCCAGAGCGCCGTGGGGACAATGGTGAAGAAGATGAGATCAGGAAAGTCTAGTTTAGATACACACAGTAGCACTGAATTAGATTTATCTGACCGGCTACATCAGAAAACCTTTCAACTGATTCTTTTTCCTTAAGGAAATTTTGAGTAATCTAGGCTAATCAAGGTAGTGATTGGTAATACTTGAAATAAGGACATGAGTGAACTAAGTAAATGAGATTTTCAAATTATATATAAATCGAGAAAGATGTGCTAATGATGTGATCTGTTCATTAATGTGTCAATAACTGTGGAAAATACACTTTCATGCTTTTCTCATTAGGGTAATGTTTGTTTTATGAGACCTCTCAACAAAAGCTCTGCCTTCTAGACGCCTTCGGTAAATGCTGAAGCTCCTCGCCATAAGGTGCGCTGATGGGTTTGCACGAGCTCTCCTCTTACAATGTTAGGAAGTTCAGAGAAGCAAGAGCTAATAATTCTTATGAGCTTAGGTAGGGACTGAAGAAAGAAAATTGCTGTCATGTTACCAATAGTATATTGAAAGTCATGGCCCACAAGTGTTAAATATAATGGAAAAAAAGTAGTATGGCTACAAAAAAATAAAACAAACCACGAGGCTGACAGTGAAAGAAGCTGAGTTTCAGCCCCAAAGTGTATCCGGATAGCTGTGTAAACTTGGACAAGATGCTTAACCTCTCTGAGTTTCCGTTTCATAAGCACTGAAAACAGGAATAAACAAACAAAGAAAAAAACCACCTTTTTTCACATTGAACACACAATGAAGAATATTCCTATTCTTTCCAAAAGGGGAGAAAAGGAAAAAAAATATAAAATAGACAAAGAATAAGAAAACTATTGAACAATGAGTTGGGGAATAAAAGAATGAAAGAGGAGCAAAAGCAAAAGGAAAGAAGAAAAATAAGGGGAGGTAGATCTTGGACCTCATATGTGTGTGATTTGTCCCCAGACACAGAGTGTGGAAGCCCAAGCCCAGCAGCCACGGTGGAGATCCAGGCTCCCGTATGCATTAGCTTTGTGACCACAGCCAAATCTTACCAATGCCCCCGAGACCTCAGTCCCCTTATTTATAAAATAAAAGTAATATGTGAGATGATTTACAAGATACCTTCCTGATTCATGACCTAGCTTTATATATAATTGTAAAAGGGAAGAATTTCATTTTACTTACTTTAAGCTGCCACATACCAACTGTGCCCCTGCAGTCCTGAGATGCAAGTAAACCCAAAATGCTTTCATGGCAAACATATGCATATGCTCACGGATACTCTTCAATAATTCATGCAATCTTATTCATTAATAAAATATCAAAACTGCAAATTTCTGTAATGATTCTGTTTGCTTAATTGAGGAATGTGTGTGCCAGGGAGACACTGCCTGGACCTGGACATCAGGTGAGCTCTGTGGGCAGCACCCCCGCTCGTCCTGACCAAAGTTAGACCCTTGCCCCAGCTGTGCCTGGCTTAGCTGTGAAAGCAAGTTCAGTGGGCTCACATGGCTGTGCTTCCTAGGGCTTTGGGGACTTGTGTGCCATATGGAAAGTCCTCCTCATTGTTTCTAGTGCCTGGGGCAGGTGAGTGGACTGTGCATCAGCAGCAATGCTGAGACAGCAATTCAACACCCCCAGACAGATCTGGCTCAGCTTCCAGCAAACATCTGCCTTGCTGTTTAGTTTTACGGGAGTTACCATCTCCATGAGGCAATGCTGTTTAAATATATAAAAAACTCCTTACATAGCAACATGGTAGAATGGAATGGGAGTTCATATTAGGGAAAGTGACTGGGTTCAAATCTCGGTCAACAGTTCATAAGCTGAGGAACCATGAACTAATCTCTAGATATCTCTGAACCTCTCCCTTCAACTATAAAGTGGGAATGATAATTATAAATGCTCAATTTGCCTTCCAGAATTTTTGTAGTCTCAAAAGCCTCTCCTTAGGGCAAAAAATGAAGCAAAAACTTCAAAGCAGAAAAGGAAACAGACACACCACAGGTTCATTTCCAAAAGTTTCAGACAGAATAAACATCTCAGCAATCCAGCCATGGTGGATACCGTGAACACTAACACAGTGCTTACACATTATTTTCCTCTTCTCTCTATAGTTACACTTTTGTCTTTCCACTGCCCCTTTTTGTGTCCTCAACTCCACATTCACTCTTCTGGAATTTCGATTGCCTTAAGGCCAGTATCAGGTATGGATAAGTGTGAAGTGTACCGAGGGCATCCATGACACATCCAACACCATCACCGTTATAACAGCTCCCATTTACGGAGATCTACTCTGAGTTTGCCACTGCAGTGAGTGTTTATGTGGGTGGTCATTTTATTTAATCTTATTATCTTTCCCATGAGTAGTATCACAGTATCAACCAAATTTACAGATAAGAAAATGCCCACAATCACCACTGCCTGACAATTTTCCCAGTCCTCTCTCTGTTGCTCTCTTCCTATTCACTCCTCTTCCTCACCTCCATGGTTCCCAACTCCTCACTCTATATTCCATCTCTTGTACATTTTCTTCATTCCTCTGGGTTTACAACATCCACCAGCCTCTTTTTGCTTCTTGGCCATTGGCTTTCCTCTCAGGCCTTGACTCCATTCTTTCCTTGTATTTATAGATTCCATAGTCTCAGATAGAAAACTTACCTATTCCAACCTTGGAACCACAGAATCTATTAGCAAAGTTTGTACATTCTGTCCCTCCAGTTAGAGCAGCAACCTTATTGCCTAATAAATAACCATCATTTCTTTAGGGCTTGGTGTGTATCAGGTAGTTTTCTGAGAGCACTCAACATACATCATTTCATTCAGATATTATAATAACTCTTTAAACAGGATACTATCATTTTACTGAAGCTCCTAACTCTAATGCAGCTAGTGAATGACAGAGTCAGATTCCAGTCAAGGTCCATCTGACACCAAATTCTACCTATAGCCTTTATAACATGTTAACCTTACTTAACCATTTTTATCCTGATTGCTGATCTCACCCTATATCATGGTTCATTGATTTTATTCTGAACTCCAACTAGAATTGAAGTCAGCCATAAAGTTGATCCTATTTGCTGAAGTCATACCCTTCTCACTCAAAACTTTCATGCTTATCCCTCTACCTATGCAAATTAAAATATTAAAAATTGCAGCTCCTAAAAGCCCCTAAAAACAAGAACAATCACCTCCTAATAGTCTACAATATGAATGGTATCCCCTTCATAGTAACTCTATGTGGCAGATCTAAGAGTTTAAGCAGTTTGTCTGAGGTGACACAGCATGATATAGTGCTACTCTAGTAGCTATTAGAAATAGGAGAAAATTATATAATAATCTCTATTAGGAGGCTTCTCACAGTTAGGCTGCCATCTTTCATCATAGTTTGAAGGAACTATCTGCTACTGCTCCTGCTACTATGTGCACTGATGATTCTCCATTGCCCGTAGGTTGAGAATACCAATGTTTCTGTCACCATAGACCAAGTAAGGGTAATAGAAATGATTCTAAGGCCTTTTAATTTCGGGCAAATCCAATGTATCTGCATTAAAATATGACCAAGGCCAAGAGTTCCATTTTTTGAACTTTGTTGAAAATTTGATGAAAACACTACAAGCACAGATTCAAGATCAACGACCACCCAAAAATGGCTCATGATACAGAGGAACAAATATAGGATTGAATGCATATTTCTTGTCTGAAAAAATGCAAGATAGTGAGCCATCATCTTCAAAATGCTGCAAGAAAACACCCAAAAAACTGTAAACCTAGAGTTCTACACCCAGTGAAAGTGTCTTTTGAAAACAAAAGTGATCACTACACACTTATCGAATGTCTGAAATCTGACAATACCAGTTTTTAGCAAGAATCTGGAGCCACAGGAACCCTCATCCATTGCTGGTGGGAATGTAAAACAGTACAGCCTGTTTCAAAGACAGTTTGCCAGTCTTTCACCAAGCTAAATATAGTCTTGTAATATGACCCAACATCATGCTTCTAGGTATTTACCAACTCGTCTGAAAATTTAAGTTCACAAAATATTTTCATGGAAATGTTTACAACAACTTTTTTCATATCTCTAAAAACTGGAAACAACGAAGTTGTCCTTCAATAGGTGGATAAATAAACAAACTGTGGCAGATCCATACAAGAGAACACTATTCAGTGATTAAAAGAAATAAGGCTATGAAGCCACACAAAGACATAGATGAATCTTAAATAAGATAAATAGAAGCATTTAATAGTCACTCTTGCTGTGTATGTCATGATTAATATATAATATTCCTTCCAAGCCTGGTTCCAGTTCAAAATCTTCCTAGTGCCAAAAGCTATTATTGATTCTTCCAACTCACATAGTTCCTCCTCCCTCTGAAACCCCAAAGCAACCATCTGTCCCTTTATTACAAAATAACAGGAGAGAATAGCTAAATGAATTTAAGTGAAGTCACTTGGACATGAGTTCAGATGCCAACTCTCCCATCTTGTTAACTTATTCAGTTTATTCACTTTGCTGAGCCTCCCTTACAGTGTTGCAGAAGGATAAAGTGAGGTAACATATGTACAACGTCAGTGCCGTGTCTGCCAGGGTAAATGTTCAATAAATGTTATTTACTATTGTCTCTCCAAAGTAGATTTTAAATGCCTGTGAGCCAGGACTTATCTTTTGTTTCTATCTATTTTCTTCTGTTTCTATCACAGCACCTAGCAAATTGATGAACTTAAATGGTGCTCAATATGAACAAAATAATGAATGAGCACAAGTGGATTAGTTTCCTATCACTGCTGTAACAAATTACCACATAAGTAGTGGCTTAATCCAACACAATTTATTATCTTACAGTTTTGGAAGTCAGAGGTCCAAAATGGATCTTTTGGGGCTAAAACCAAGGTGTCAGTGGGGCTGTGTTCCTTCTGGAGGCTCTGAGAGAGAATCTGTTTTCTTGCTTTTTTCAGCTTCCTTGGCTCATGACACCTTCTGTCTTCAAGTTACAAGGGCCAGTTGAGTGTTTCTCACACTGTATCACTAAGTCTTCAGCCTCCTTCGTCCACATTTAAAGGACCTTTATGATTACATTGGCTCATTGGAGGATCCAGGATAGGGATAATCTCAAGGGCAGCTGGTTAGCAACTTTAATTCTTTCTGCAACTTTAGTTCTCCCTCACCATGTAACAACACATTCACAGGTAACAGGAATAGAATGTGGACATCTTTGGGGAGTCATTATTCTACCTATCACAATGAACTACTTTTTGAGGATGTACCGTGGAGAAAGGGCACTGGAGACAGGGAAAAGTTTAAGAAGGCCACTCCCGCAGGTGAGAATGTCAAAGACTTGTTCAGGGAAAGATGAGTAATAAAATAACGGAGCATGTCCAGGGACTAGAGAGGGAAGTGGCCAGAGATGAAACCAGAGCAACAGATCAGGGCCTGAGCATCTCAGGTGGTAGGGAGCCATCAGCTATTTTTGTGGAATGATCAGATCTATGAAAAAATACGTTATTGGCACTGTGGGAAAACTATAAGAGGGTGGCTTTGAGGAGGAACAAAAGGCATGAACATTCAAGCAAGGAGTGTGGAAATAATCTCACAGTAAAAGATGATGAGACACTACTTAGATGATGATAGTGGAAACGGAGACAAGATAGAGAATTTGAAAGCTTTTTTGTTGAAGAATCAACTGACACTGGCAGCTGAATGCATGTCTGGATGAAAATAACTGTAATTTCCAGTTTGGATGCCCAAGTAAAATTTGACACTGTTTTCTCAGTGATCTCTCCAAGTACTCCCTCCATACTTGTTCATATAACTAGCTACCAAACAGCGTGACTGAGATTTCCAGGCCAAGTCACCGAAGCCAGGAGTGAAGGGTTGGTAAGCTGGGATGCTGTCCGGGCAGCAACCAAGCCAGTGAGTGCAGTAATCAGGGCTGTTCTCAACACTCCCCCCCCCCCCCCACCATATCATACTTCTCTGACCTCCTGCCAGAGACTATTGATTTTTTGGATTAAATCTTTGAAGTGATACACCTGTCTTTTAACATATCAGAATATTTTTCTAAATGCTCACTGCATTCTCCATTAGCCTGCTCTATGCCACTGTCAAATAAAACCTAAAGTTACTTTTTCAAGGGCAATAACTTAGAATGAAGTTTTAGACATAGCACTAACAATCACTGTCTCAGTCAGCTTGGGCTGCCATAACAAAATTCTAGAGACTGGGTGCTTAAACAGAAATTTATTTCTCACAGTTCTGGAGGCTGGGGAGTCCAAGGCCAAGGTGCTGGCAAGATAGGTTTCATTATGAGGCCTCTTCCCTTGGATTGTAGGCAGCTTCCATCTCATTGTGCTTACATGACCTATTCTTTGTGTGCATGTGGGGAGAAAGAGAGACCAAGCTCTTTGGTGTCTCTTTTTATAAGGTTACTAATCCCCTCATGAGTGCCCCATCTTCATGACCTCATCTAGCCCTAAATACGTCCCAAAGGCTGCATCTCCAAATACCATCACATTGGGGATTAGGGCTTCAACATATGATTTTTGGGGGATACAAACATTCAGTCTGTAACAGTCACATTATTTTCTTGTTAATCTCAAAGACTCAAGAAAAGTCCTCATTATTATTCCTACTCCCTTCCCACGTATACACACACAATTTATTGCTCTGATTGTCATGGCCAGCCAGTTGACTCTGGAGGAAGTGTTCATAGATGACCTTTCTATTTACAAGGGTCTTTCATACAGAGTCCAAAGCTTTGATCAGACCTCTCTGCATCCTCAGTTTTCTTTGTGATCAGTTGGTCCACCAGTCATCCAGTAGAGCCAGAATATGTCTGGTCTTAATGACTGTGTGAGGCCTTATATAACTGCATGAGCTTCTTTGCAACAAGATGCAACTGAAGTTTAAGTACCACAAGGATCTCTCTTGTTGCAATGCCTGCTTGGGTTTCAGGGCTAATGTCAGGAAGAACCATTCTAGTTCTCAGAAATTATATTAACTTCATGATGTCCATGGATAGAGAATGAGACATTCTTGGAAGAGCACAGCTCAGGGTCCTTCTGTCATCATAATAACCCAAGTTCCTTAGTGAGCAACTGTGGAGTTTTCAGGGAAGACAAAGTAGTGAGCCAGCAACTGCAGCTTTGCTCCCATTTGAAGACGCTGATCTGGGTCCTTCTCTCCTCCTGGCAAATTTTGGCATTTTATGGTCTCTAGCCCTCCAATTAGTCTGAAGAGTCAGATACATCTGGGTTCCAAATAGGTGAGATTCCAAATGGATTTGACCAAATCCCAAATGGATTTGAACCCAAATGGAAGATCTCATAAGTCTTCCTCCAATATCTAGAATTCCTGCATCAAAATCGTAATCTTATATAGATCCCACATAACTTACAGATTGGAATATGTCTTCCTATACCCTGACTACTAATGATGCTATTAAAATCATCTGTCCAATGGTGAGCTTCCAGAGACTATTTTGGGATTGAGGAAAAATGGAGGGTAACAGAGGTAATTTGCATGTGGTGAGAGTCCTGCACAGTGACTGAAACACAGCAGAAATCCAGTCCGTGCTGCTCTCCTTTTCCTCTAGTGATTATCATCCATTTTTCATTCAGCCAGATCTGCTTGTCAATTGCCATGTGAAAAACAAAGTCTAATAATCTCTGGGTAAAGCATTCATTCCTATTTTTCCTTACCTTGATTGATCCATTAGTATGAATTCACTCTTTCATCTTTTTTTACCTAAACATTACCTAGCTCTCTCGCCCAGTAATACTAAACACAGTCTAGTAAACACAAATGAGAAATTCTCCTAGTTTACCCTCAAAGCCAGACTCTGTTCTAGGTATTTTTGTCTGTATTTGTCTTATGAGAAATTGGCTCAGAGAGGCCAGCTAACTTGTCAAGGTCACATAGCTCCTGAGTGTTGAAGCCTCCGGGATTCAATTTATAGGTGAAATAGCTACTATTAAAATTGCTCTCCAAAACTTACCATTTTAATAGCCACCTTTTCAAGGTGGCCCAGATGACTCACACGACACCCAGGGGAATCAAATTCTGCCTCAGCCCTGAGCCTAGAAAAAGAAGGGTGACAGGTGGTACATGGATTTTATAAACTGTGGGTGGGCATAGATTAAAGTCATTGATCAACATCATAGAATAAGTCTGCTGGTTGCCTTTGCAATGAGGGAAAAGAAATTTGCATTTCTTATTTCCAGGACAACAATTGTCCTGCTGTCAGGATGCTGTCGCATGTCTGGTGCTGATTTATGATGCTGAAGCAACATGACTCTCAGGTGGCCTCTCTGCAAAGCAGAGGAGACCCACCATGTATCCACTTTTGCAGGGGAGCTAATTCTACCAAGTTAGGTATGATTTACGGCCCTGAGTCCATTCTGTGTTCCTGACAAAATGCAGGTTGGGAACAGCAAGGAGGGAGAGGCTGAAGAAGCTGGTGTTGAGTGAGGATAGACACCTGCACTTGGAATGCATGATCTCTGACCCTACTAAGGGCTGCCTGGAACAGAGCGACTAGGGAAAGCCTCCAGGCCACACCTCGCTGCCCAATTGCAATATCGAATAAGAAAATCCCAAACTTGAGGCTACTGAAGGCCATGCAATTGAAAGGACAAGGACATCAACTGCTCCTTTCACTGCTGTGGATGTTTCTATGCAGCGATCTACACCTCTTGGGAAATGGTCATGCTATAGAGGCCTAATGTCTGTGTGTATCCCTGACCAGCTTTGCCTTCAGTCCTGACTTCATCAATTAAGACAAAACCAAACAAACAAAAAGAGGGTGTTCATTGTCTCTCGTAGCAGAGAGACAATAGAAAACCACCAGGACTGTCTAGTATTCGAGTCCTAGCCTTTGGCGTCCTTGGCTCTGTGACTTGGGCAAATTCCTTAAATCTCTATGCTTCCATTTATCTGTAAAGCATACAGGGCTGTAATGATTAGAAGGAAAAGTAATGGAAAGGGCACATATCACCTATTCTCCTTTTAGGAACGGCAGTTGTGGCTACTGTTTTGCTCCGTAAGTGCCAGGGACATAGCTGATGTCTTTGTTGTTTCTCCCCAAACCCTCAGCCCAGCAGAGTGATCGCTACAGAGCTGAAACTAGACCAATATTAAATCTGGTGGACAGCAAAATGATCATATGACCAAACCTATTCAAGGGGACAGCAGATCAACACCTTCCATCATCTTAGGAATTAGGACTGGTGGAAAACAAGAAAGAAGTCATTATTTAATAAGCACTCTGTAGCATAATGTAGTCAAAGAAACATGAGTCAAAACCCAGCTTCAGTAAGCTATGAAATCTTGGATAAACCAGGTTACTTCTCTCCAAATCTGTGACCTAGTAATCTAGGTAACAAATAACTGGTAGAGGCTAAATAAAGGGTAGTATCAATATTTGTTGTTATTATCAATATCATTATTATTATCATCACTACTAAAGGCCTGGAATTAAGCTAAACATTTATTTTACATTGTTCTTAGACTTCCATTCATAGCCATCAGCTCTCAACTATAAGGTACATTAGTTTTTATCAGAAGCATTTCCTAAATCTTTATGGCAGTCAGTCCTTCATCTATCCATTTATCAAATAATTATTAAGCCCCTACCTTGTCCCAGGTGGTGTTCTCAGATCTGGAATGCAATGGTGTACAATGCCAATGATAATACCAAACTTCACTGAGTACTTACCATGTGCTAAGCATTGTGCTGCTTTACATATTTTTACCCATTTAATCCTAAGAACCACCCTATGAGTTTTACGTTATATTCTTATGCCAACTTTACAAATAAGAGGGAAAAGTCCAGTAAGTTATATGACTTACCAGAGTCACACAGCTAACCAGTGTTGGTGCCAGAATTATAATCCAGGCAGCTGGGCTAATGAGTTTGTGCTCTGGACCACTACACTTGTTCTCATAGCATCTGGAGGAGACAGACAACTGGCAAGTTAACAAGGGTACACATAACAAAATTTCAGGGAGCATCAAATACACTAGAATATAATATAAGAGGCTAGCGAGTAGGAGATGAATCTGGTGACCTTGGTAGTATGTGAATTTATCTTTGAGGAGGGAATAGTTGCTCAAAAATCTGAATAATAAAAATGAAAAGCCATGTGCAGATCAAAGGGGAGAGTGCCTCAGGCAGCATGAGCAGTAAGGGGATTAGTATGTTTGAAGGATGGGGAGCAGCAGGCAGTGTGACTAGCATGGTATAAGGATAGTACTTAGCTTTGCTGCAGTGACAAAAACAACCCCAGATCACAGGGGCTCACAGAAGTTACCGTGAATTCCTTGCTCATATTGCATATTGGTGGCTGCCTCTATTTGAAGGCCGTTCTTGAGGGAGAGGGAGAAGAGTAAGCACTACCAAAAACATAAGGTATCTCATGCTGCAAAGTGGCACACCACCCCTTCTGCTCACTTTCTCCTGGTCCAAGGATGCCCTGTGGCCAAGCCTAACAGTGGGGTGGGGAGCGATGCTCCTTGGCAAGTCACATGGCACAGGCAGAGGTAAGTGGGCTAGTTGTCCTGAGACACAGCAGGAAGTTTCTCTGGGTTCAGCAAAAACTGATCCTAGAGGAAAGGGCAAGTCTTCCTCAAGTACTGGAAAATCTGGGTGCCTGCCCCTAATCTGTGCTCACGTTTGTCTTGGGGAGCTCTCGAACCTGGATCCTCAAACAAAGGGAGTTCCTCAGACAGAGGACTTCAAATGTGGTCACACCCCTGGTGTCCTGTTCCAGGGAGAGGTGGTCCACTGATGAAGGTGGTCCACATTCTACCCACGTGTGAATGTGGAAGAAGCAAGGTGAGAATGGGAGAGAATATGCTGCAAATACAGTGAACCTACTCTGCGTTTTAATTCTGGCCCTGGTATTAAAGGCAAATACTTCACATCGCTGAGGCACATGTTTCTCATCCATGAAATGGAGACGTCACACTCACCTCCTAGGTGACTGCTTCAATGGAAGATGTGTCCGCTAGGGCGCACAATACCAGGCACACCGTAAATGACCATTAGGTTTTCCTATCTGATGATAAAATTCTCCTTTCTCTGACCAAGAGAGGGAGATCATTAGGGTATATGACCTGATTTCGCAGAAGTTTAAGGAATTACAAAGGTAAATGATGCAGAGGAAGTTGCATCCTCCCCATCCTGTGGTGTCTAAGGATAGTACCCGCCACACTAGCCTTGATCACATGTGGCATTGGCTGTGTGTCGCTTCTTTCGCCTTGTGATTCTTCCTTTTGTTATACTACACAAAGAAAATGAATCTCCCACCTTTCTACTGTTGGGGCATCCTGGGATTGGTACACCATTCACATAAATCAAAACAACTGAAAAGAGAACTAGAGAAAGACAGACCTTTCCTTGCAATAAAATGCCTGCAAGACTCTGTAATAGGAACCTCAGAGGATACCAGCACTGTTCATATTAGAAACTCACCAGGCTGGCCACCTAATATAATCTTTAAATTTTCTTAACGTCTTAGCACCTGGCCAAGGGCTATTGCAGCCTCTGCAGATGGAAAAACTTTGGCAGAAAGGGCATCAGAAAGGACAAAATTGCCACCACAGTAAAGGAAACTACTCTGCTGTGGAGGAAAACAAAACATTATAAAAAGAAGTTCAAATGGCTGTCTCCCCCCAGGGCTTTAAGAGACTTGAAAATGAAAGCTGGTGGAATTATTAAGTGAGGGGGACCAAGACTATTGATCTAGAGAAGAGAGGAGAGAAAAAAATCACCCAATGAAGTCACATTAGCAAAGGCACTGGTATAAAACAAGAGAGGAGGGCAATTTTCGAAGTCCAGAGGAAGGAGGAAGGTAATGAAAGATAATAAGTGTCTTTTACTTCACAGGGGAGAGGAATGAAGAAGAGAGGAGGAGGAAAAGGGAGAGGAAAATGTGGATGCTTATAGTTAAACAACCTCCCTTTTCCGCAGTGGTACAGCCGGCTAGGGAGAGGTTTCCATGTGTTAATGAAACACTCGTGATTAATAGTCAAACAGACACCAATCAAAAGTCCACTCTACCACTAATTACTTATGTGACACAGGCTCACTTATCTGCCTGCATTAAGTTTTTGTTTCCACATTTAACTATTGAGTATTCTTTGATCTATTCAACACATATGTTTCGGGAGCCGACCTGGTGCTAGGAAATGCATTAAGGGACCGTAATAGTATGTAATTCATAGGAGTAATAAGGATTAAAAGCCACAACACACTCTGTACATTGATGCAGAATAATAACTGAGTCATCAAGTGTTTATTATGTGCTGAGCATTGTCATAATTACCTTATATGTATAAACTGCTTTTGTGATAGGAAGAGGCTAAGGAACTTGCCCAACCTCATACAGTTAATATAAGAACTGGGAGTTGAAAGAAGGCAGTGTGGACTCTTGACCACTATGCCACACCACCTATGACAGAGCACAGAGGTAGGACTTTAGGCTTAGAGTCCTCAGTAATAATGGTAAATTTTAGCTATTGGGTTTATTATTATTAGTGACTCTGTGGCATATACAGCACTCAATGCGTGCTGGATCTTAGTATCAGATAGCCTGTCTCAGAATTCAAAGCCAGAGCACTTTTTTTCAATGGGGAGACTGAGAAAATGCATGAAACCTGACTTCACTCTAATTACATAAAAATGATCGAAAAAACCCATGTATCTGAGCTTGAAAGCAAGAAAAGGAAATGCCCAATGATACATGCAAAGGCAACTCAAATCCATAGTAATGATCGGAAGGTGAAGCTCAGCTGTGCAAGGAGTAAGAAGACCAAATGTCCACCAGAGGCTAGGATTCTGAGGCCTACAGATGACCACTCTCTGTACAGGCAGGACCTGGACCAAGTTCCCTCCTTAAAGACAGAAACCTGAACACGAATACTGTTAGTTAACAGGGACACAAAAAGCCCACCCATAGCCTGGGAGTTCAGCAGGGAAATAAGTCGCTTGCACAGGGCCATACGTGGAAGAGCCACCTACAAATGCTGGAACACGAAGAGTGAGTGTGCACTGGGATGGGATGGGTCAAATTACCATGCTGCTGGGAGGAGAAATTGACATAAAAATTGTCCCTAAGTTTACTAAACCTATAGGGTCCCAGAACAGGGAACTGTGGCATCTTCAGAGTCATTTCTCCAACACAGTACTCAAAAAGCAGTGAATACGCCTTCTTTTTGAGTACAAATGAAACATTATCAAAATTGATTACACAAAAGCAATAAAAATAAAAATCAATAGCAAAAATTATCATACATTCCTAACCTACAAAACACACTTCCAGATTATTAACAGGTAAAAATAAGAAATAGAAATGGGAATTATGGAATATTTAACATTGAAAGCAAAGCATATCAAAACATGAGGAATGGATCTAAAATTATTCTTAGAGGAAAATCGATATCCTAAAATTCATGCATTAGAAAGCAGAAATACTGAAGATTAATGAATTGAGTGCACACCTTAATAAGAAAAAAAAAAAAAACCAGTAAACCACACTGGGGTTCTGAGCCCACGGCTCTGCCAGGAACCCTATCTTTTTTTTTTTTTTTTTGTGGGGAAGACCAGCCCTGAGCAAACATCCATTGCCAATCCTCCTCTTTTTGCTGAGGAAGACTGGCCCTGAGCTAACATCCGTGCCCATCTTCCTCTACTTTATACGGGACACCGCCACAGCGTGGCTTGACAGGCAGCGTGTTGGCAGGCACCAGGGATCTGAACCCGCGAACCCCGGGCTGCCAAAGTGCGAACTGCTGCACCACTGGGCCAGCCTCAGGAACCCCATCTTTTGAAGTCTAGGTGGAGGCAGCAAAGCCCCCCAGGCTGGGGCATTCTCTGTGCTGCTGGAGATCGCACTGCATGTTCACGGCCAAAGTTTACCGCCTGCTCCTTCAGGAGGTGCAGGCACCATGGCCCACCCTGCATTGGAGCCCAGGAGAGCTGCATCTGGGGAGCCCTCGACGTGAGGTGGTGCTGGGCAGCGCACACTCTAGTCCCACAGGTACCCGCGTCCCCTCCTTTGAACCCACTCAGTTTCCCTGGCCCTTGCACTCTGGACCTCTGACAGGAGCAGCAGCCCCGGTGACCTCTGATTGCCTCCAGGGTCATTCTCCCATTGTCTTCAACAACAGATCCTTTCTTCTGTGGAGACGGCTGACTAACCTCCTTACCAAGTGGTCCTGTGGCCACACCCTTAGTGTGCTCTCCAGAAGAGGCTTCCTCATTCTTTTCAATATGGATAGGCTGAGAAGTTTCTAAATCTTTAAATTCTGTTTCTTTTTTGCTTAACAATTCCATCTTTAAGTCATTCTTCTCTTCTCAGATTTTACTATCAGCAGTCAGGAGGAGTCAGGCCAGTCCTTCAACACTTTGCTTAGAGAGGTCCTCAGCCAAATACCTGATTTCATCACTCACAAGTTCTACCTTCCACAAAACACTACAACATGAAAATAGTTTAGCCTTTGCCACTTCATGACAGGATTGCCTTTCTGCCAACGTCCAATAACATGCTTCTCATTACCATCTGAGGTTGTTTCCGCCAAACTGGGGTTCTCTGTTTGCCGCAAGCCAAGCCAACAGTTGAGAGGCAAGGTGGTAGGGTTTTTTTATTACAGTTTGCTAGCAAGGGGGAAGATGGGGACTGATGTCACAAAGAACCATCTTGCCATCACAAAATCTTGGAGCAGTTATATAGGGCAAATGGGCTGAAAAATGGGAGGGGGGATCTTGGAATGTCAACCATTTGGTGTAGCAGATGCCATATCATCTCTTTCTCTGTCTCTGGTGATAAATACCAGCACACGGCTTCCCTCTGAAGGTCGTTACATTCCTGAGGAAACTTAGAAAGCAAAGTTAGAGCCTAATCGCAACAGGAAGGTTTACGCATAAGCTAGGGCCATAAACTAATAGAGCTTGCATACCCCGGAGACAGGCGTCGAATTATCCAGGCTACTTGAAAACTAAAGCATTTCCTACAAGGGGGGATGTCTGGTGAGTCAGGGTCATTTAGTGTTCCAACAGGGCTTCCTTCTATAAGATGGCTTCCTTCATGCTAACTTTTGACTACGTCTATCTCAGCTAAATTGGTGGCGCTAACAAGATCTTGTCAAAATGCCCTCTACCTTCCATATTCCTACCAACATTCTGTTCAGGATTACCTATATATTCTCGAAGAAGACTGAGGCTTTCTCTTCCGCTCTCCTCTTTTGTTTTCTGAGCTTTCACCAGAATCTCCCTTAACAGTCCATTCACAGCAGCATAGGCTTTTTCTAGCATGAGCCTGAAAACTCTTCCAGGCTCTACCCATCATCAGTCCCAAAGCTACTTCCACATTTTTAGATACTTGTTACAGCAACACCCCAATCTCAGAACCAATTGTTTTTTAGTCTGTTCCAGTTGCTCTAGCAAAAAATCTATAGATTAGGTGGCTTATAAACAACAGAAATTTATTTCTCACAGTTGTGGAGGCTGCAAAGTCCAAGATTGAGCCAGCAGATTTGGTGTCTGTTAAGAGCCTGCTTCCTGATTCACAGATGGCTGTCTTTTTCTGTGTCCTCACATGGTGGGGGGAGGCTAGGGGGCTCTCAAGGATCTCTTTTATGAGGGCACTAATCTTATTCATGAGGGCTCCATCCTCACATCCTAATCAGCTACCAAAAACCCCACCATCTAATACCATCCTGTTGGGAGATAGGATTTCAGCATGTGAATTTGGGAAGAACAGAAACTTTCAGTCTATAGCACTACGTTATAAGAAATATTCTTTATTATGTTAACACCTTGAGGTTTTGAGGCTTGTCTCTTAAAGCTATCAGTACTTTAGAGCAGTCATCATTACTTTAACTAATATAAGAGGCATTGGGGAAGCTGGTGGGGAAGGAGGATGACTGTAATTTAATAAGATAATCAGAGAAGACATTACAGGTAGGACAAAGGCCTTAAGGCAGTAACATAGTTGGTATATTTAATAACCATTGAAGGATCTAGTATTGCTGGGGAGTGTGTGGAAGCAGTGATGATCTTTACAATGTTTCTGACTTTTTTTCTCTTTTGAAAATGAAAAGGCTGCAATGAACATGTCTTTGTATATATTTTTGGCATAATTCTCTACTGTTTTTACAAAAAGATAAATCTTTAGAAGGGAAATTCCAGGGTTTAAAAGTATGCACATTTAAAATTCTGATACGTATTCACAAACTGGCCCTCCAGAAAGAACATAATAATTTTACACACTCACCATCGCTGGTTTCCTATCTTTGTCATCACAGAGTGGTATCAATCTTTACATCTTTCCCCAAAATAACAAAAGCCGTAATGATAACAATAGTTGACATTTATTGAGCACTGATTATATGCTAGGCAATTCACTAAGTGCTTTACAGATGTTAATGAAGTTGATCCTTATATAAACACCACATTTTATCAGTGTTATTTCTGCAGTATATATAAGGAAATTGAATTATAGAGAGGAGTGAGCCAGTGTGATTCCAAAGCCTGGGCCATTAACTACTTAGCTATAATCAACTTAATAGTTAAAATGATGTCTTATTTAAATTTGTTTCTTTATTTATAAGTGAGATTGAACATTTTTCATATTTTAATTGGATTTTTGCACTTTTATAAATTATACTTTCAGACCACTTCCCAATATTCTGTTGGGGAGATTGTCCATTTCATACTGACTTCTAAGCTCTGTACTATTTCAATGATATTACATGGTGCACATATGTTATCCAGTTGTTCATTTGCCTTTTAAATTGGTTACAATATTCTTTATTGGAAAATATAGTGTTTAATGTTATAAATTATCTGTTTTCAATCAGAAGTCATTCAATAGTCAATAGTGATTAGATACATACCTTTACAAACAGAAACAAAAGGTAATTTTTTTATTCTAGTAATTACAGTTAAAGATATAAATAAAATGAGAGAAAATAAGGATGATTTGATCTTCTGGTGTCACCATCTAAACACAAGCTTCTGCAATCACTGCAACAGAGAAAGGGGAGATGGACAACAGTACACCACCTTGTACATGCTTTGGCTCAAATTTTGCTGATAAGAGGTAGTCCTGTGAGCATTCTTAATTTTAAGAGTGTGTAATGTAGCCAGAAGAAGATAATTGGGTATTGATGAAAATCCCACCACACTGGCCCACCTGTCTAAAGAGAGGATGAACTAAATACAAGCTTCCATGTCTTCATAATTTTGTCGCCTTATGATTTTTCTCCATAATGCCAGAGTAAGATGGAGCCCAGCAGCTCAAATGGGAGGGTCATCAGTCCCTGCCTACTGCTCTATGAAGAATCTTTTTTAAGGGTTTGTAGAAGTGTTCGTACACTCTCTGATGGGGGAGAGATAGGTTTCCATGGGCTGTGGGAACCTTCTGATGAGTGGATTTTGGTGCTCCCGCAGCGAGAGGCTGACCTCACATTCTTCAAGCACTTGATAAAGGTTTTCCAGACTGAGCACCTCAGAACAGGCTTAGAAGAGATTGAAAAGAATCAGCTGCTAAAAAGGGATGAGGACATGTTTTCAGGAGGAATTGCCTGTGGACCTCTATGCCACAAATTTTTATAGTGCTTGACATGAATTAAAGTATCACAAAAATATAGTCCAAAGGAACACTGATTCCCAGGGGATTCTGCCCAACTCAAGAGCAACATAGCTTATCTGCTGTGCTTCTAGGGTGTCTGCTGTGCTTCCAATGGTTGCATAAGAAACAGCTCTCTTCTGTCATATAACAGGATACATACACATGCATCCTTTTTATAAGCTGAAATCTTTAGATTTTTTTCATAAATTCTGAAGAAAATTGGCTTATAAATAAGATCTTAAAGCAATACCTAAATTTCTAGACTCCTGATTAGATTAAAAACCCATGGCACCACTAATTTAAATGTACATATTAAATACACTGCAACTGAAAATTAGCCAAGGATACAGATGAGGGTGTTATGTGCAGAAGAAGCTAAGCTTTAATGTCACTTATGTCATACTATGGTTCTAAAGAAGGGTTGGTGCCTGTTTCTTTGCCTGTAAAACTGGCAAGTGAAGTCTTGAAATACAGATTTTAGGTGAAATGATTTTGTTTATGATATACTCTGGCTAATTCTTAAAACCAAAGGCTTTAGAGTTCGGCAGATAGAACTGGGTTTGAATTCAAGCTTTACCTATTGCTCGTCATGAGGCCTTGAGAAAATTATTTGCCTTCTCTAAATCTGAGTTTTGTTATTGGTAAAATAGGGATAATATTACCTCCTTCATAAGATTCTTATGAAAGTAAATAAAATAATGCATGTCATCATTCCACAGAGATCCTGGAAGGAAGCAGATTTTCAATAGATATTTGTTCCCTTCTCTTCTATAAGATTTTCTTTTAATGGGGGCTCTTCTATATGACTGTTGTATTTATGTTTGACATTTGATCTCCTATGCCTAGACAATAAAGCTGCCATTAAAATTCGTATGGATGTACTTTGTGTGTGTGTATACATACACACACGTGTGATTATTTTCTCTTTATCTTCTAAGTTTGTGAACTTATCTTTGTGCAGTTTATTTACCTGATTGCTATGATAATCTACTGCTATATAACAAATCACTGCAAAATTTAGCAGCTTAAAAGAGGAGTCAGCAAACTATTGCCCATGGACCAAATCTAGCCCACAGCCTGTTGTTTATGGCCCATAAGCTAAGAATGTTTTTTTGTCCTTCTTAAAGTGTTGCAAAAGAGAAAAAAAAAAAAAAAAAACAAGGCAATGATGACCACATGTGACCTGCAAAGCCTAAAATGTTTGCTATGTGGCCCTTTATAGAAAAAAGTTTGTTGACCCTTGTTTTAAAACAACAATAAAAATTATTTTGCTCACAAATCTGCAATTTGGGCATGGTTTGGTGGGGAAAGCTCATCTCTTCTTCACTTAATGTCAGTTGGGAAGGCTTGACTGAAGCTGGAGAATCTGCTTCCAGGATGGCTCACTTACATGATTGGCATGTTGGTGCTGGCTCTTGACTGGGAACTCAGAGGGCCAGAGGGCCAGGTTTGTCTCCACATGGACTAGGTTTCCTCAAAGCATAGTAACTAGGTTCTAAGAGCAAGTTCACTAACAGAGAGCCAGGCAGAAGCTGAATTGCATTTATGACCTAGTTTCAGTAGTCACATAGGTTCAGGTCCTTCATAAGCTATTAGTCAAGCAGTCACAAAGGCCTACAAACAGATGGTCTCAGTCTAACTGCCAGATGCTTGGTTGCAGACACATAGAGACAGTAGTTACATAGGAACTCACAGCTCCCCATCAACCTCCCTACAAATGACCCCCTCATGATCCCAACTGGCAGTTAGTCATGCGTGACTTCTTTGGTTCTCTTAAGCTCTAACTTATCTGCTCACATCAATGCTTCAGGAGGACTGATTCATGTCTTATTTCTCTATTCCTCCAACTCTCTCTTCTAGACTTTCCTTTACCCAGATCCTCTCAAAATTGTGTAAGTGCTAATTCCTGTAACAATTCCATTATCCTGTAGCACTTATAGTGACTCTGCTTTTCTGATTGATCTCTGGTTGATCAGTTATTGGTATTGGAAGTGGTTTGAGGGGGACACAACCTTAGAGATAGGAATCGGGATTAGTTCTCTTATCTGTCTAGATTTAGAGACACTAATACCAGTAGTATATGCATTGGTAGCCTACAGCATGTTGAGGCAAACAGTTACTTAAATTGTCACCTGTGGTCACCAGGAATTAAGTGCCAATAAAGCTTTGGGTGACCAAATACTTAATGCCATAGGGAATTTTATGGAAATGGAGTATTGGGACTACGGGTTTGTTTGGTTTCTTCCAAGGTACTAAAAACTGCGGAGAAAGAAAATTTTGAGCTCAGGACTTTAAATTCTCACCTCAAATTCTGGGGAATAAACCAGAAAAAAGTTCTATTTCTGCTGGCCACAGGATTGATGTTTCTGAAAAGTAAACCCAAAGCTAAGCCTGTGGGTGGCTAGATTACAATGGAAATGAATTCATAACCTTGGAAGGTCTCTTTTGTTAAAGTGAGGACATTGATTGTGAAGCAGTGGGACCTTGTAAATTGGGAAGGTGAATCTGGGTGGATTCTTATCAAGCTAAAGACTTAGATCTTTCAAATTTTGCTGAGCCTCCTTTGCCAACAGTATCAGCCCTCCCTCCCCTGTTTGAGAAGAACCTACCTGGCTTCTTCTGAGGCTGTCTTGAAAGAGACTCCTGGCACTGGCTCCAACACCTCTTCTAGAAGTGTTGCTCCTAGACTTATAACCAGGCTTAATCTCCAGCAGGTGCTAGAGGTCCAGGATAACATGTGACCCATAAACACATACCATACATTCCCCCTAATTTTTTGCAAAATTTTGCCAACATATATTACAGAAATGTAAGGAATGTCTATGGAAAATGATTCTAAGGATGTTGAATAGTGGTGGAATAAGTGCAATTACATTGGGCTGAATTTGTTGATATGGGTACCCTAAATAGGGATTCTTGATTGGTTATATTAGTGCAATCAGCTAGGACTGGCTCTAACAGTGTGCTTGGTTGGTTGACTGAAACACAAACCTAAATGTGGCCTACAATGACTAAGAGTGAGATGCCAAAATTTGCCTGATACTATAGAGAAAAGTACCCAAGGGTTAAGGGAATTTGAAATGCTGGAGTGAATTTTCTGTGGAAGACTGCTCATCTACTCCCTAAATATGTCCCACAGGAGGGTGCAGAGGACACTCCATTTATCAAGTCTTTAAAAGTACATTGGTGACAGCCAGCTTCGGTGGCCTAGTGGTTAAGTTCAGCATGCTTCACTTTGGTGGCCCAGGCCCCAGTTCCCAGGTGCAAACCTACACAAGTTGTCTGTCAGTGGCCATGCTGTGGTGGTGGCTTACATACAAAAAGAAGAAGATTGGCAACAGATGTTAGCTTAGGGGGAATCTTCCTCAGCAAAAAAAAAAAAAAGAGGACATTGGTGAGGAGAACACTTTAAGTGGTCTATAGTGGCCATTCTTTTGGTTAAGAATGACAGTAGGAGATGCTGCTATTGAACTGGGCTCCCTGAATTCAGTGAGAGTCATAGTAATTCAGAGTGTCATCAAATGGTTTCATTTAAGCATCAGAGACTCTACCTACAAAAATAGTAAACCAGATGAGCAGCAAAATGGTGAACCTGGAGTAACTACATATACAATTACATTAAATGTAAAGAGACCTAAAGGCAAATAAAGGAGAATTTGTTAGATTGGATTAAAACTCAAGGTCCTTCAACAAATATTTTTAAACAGGAGACACAGCTTAATTATAAAGACCAGAAAGTTGAAACTAAATGAGGGAAAAATATATACCATAAGAACTATAAGCATAATAAAATTGGAGTGGCTAGATTGATATTAAATAAAATAGACTTCAAGAAAAGGGGTATTTCCAGACTTAAAAGAGACATTACATAATGACAAAAGAGTCAAACTTCAAAACTACATGAAGCAAAACTGGCAAAACAGAAGAGAGAAGTAGATAAGCCTACAATTATTGTTGACGTTAACTATCCTCTTTCAGTAACAAGACTATGGACAACGTTGAACTAATTGGTATTTATACAACACTACACAAAACAATTACAGAATAGATATCCTTTTCAAGTGCACGTGGAGATTTCACAAAGTTGTTTTATGGTAATTGAGTAGATCTCAATAATATTTAGAGTTTAAAAATCTTACGGTTTCTTCTCATCATAATAGGATGAAATTAAAAATAAACATCAATAAGAAATCTAGGAAGCACCATATACTTTGTAATTAACCTTACTCTTCTAAATAACAGAGTCAAAAAGGGAATCAAAAGAAAATTTTAAAAATATTTTGAACTGACTAAAAATGAAAATACAACATAGCAAAATTTGGAGGCTGCAGATAAAACAGTGCTAGAGGAGAGTTTGTAACTTGAAATGCTTATTTTGGAAAGAAGAAAGGTTTAAAATCATTTTTCCACTCAAGAATCTGGAAAAAATAAGCAAATTTATCATTAAATACATAAAATAAAATAATAAATATGAGAGCAGAGATAATAATGGAAAACAAATAACAATAGAAAAAATTAAGAAAGTACAAGTTGGTCTTTGGAAAAACTAATACAATTGATATAACTCAAGCAAGACTAATCAGAGGACACAAACACACACGGAGACAGAGAGACAGATAGAAATGGGGAGACAAAGAAAGACAGAAAATTATCAATATCAGAAGGGAAAAAGAGGCTATCATTACAAATCCTACTGATAGTAAAAGGATAATAAGAGAATATTACAAATAATTGTGTGCTAAGATATTGACAATTTGAATGAAATGGCCAAATTTCGAAAACAAAAATAAAACCACAATGTTATCAGGTACATTTAATTCTAGGATTACAAATTCCGTTTAGCATTTGCACATTAATCAATGTATTTCTCCACTGCAAAGATTACAACAGGAACGGACAATCGAAACAACCCATAAACTTCACAGATCATACTTAGGTAATGCAGAGTATGGTACAGCGGGAGAGAGAGTGTGCTGTGCAGGCAGCATCAGCGCCCGAGAGAGTTCCAGGCACAGCCCCCTTAGGCCTTTCTTATTTGCACAAGGACGTGCTTAACCTATGCACTGAGGATTAAATGGCTAAAATTTGTGCAGTTAAACTTGGCTTCAGGAGCGTTTTCTAAACTTCCCAGCAGTCTTTTATGCTCCTCTGGCCACGTGGCCAAACAAGACTGTCTAACTGATTATGCCAAGTATATACCATTGATAAACAAACCAGCTCAAAGTGTTGCCAGAGGAGTCAAATATGTAACTTCATGCAATAAATCACTACTGATCCCACTGCCCTTATCTTGGCCAAGAGTCATTGCAAACTTCCAGGCATCCTTGCATGTAAGCATAGTATCCTAATAGAGCTGTAAAATCACTCTACCCTTTACACTGGTATTAACATAACGCAAGGAAACAGCGTATTATCTTATCAATGGAGGCAGTAAAAGCATTTGGAGAAGAATTTTTATAAAAAAATATATAAAGAATCTCTACAAAGCAATAATACAGAAACATGTAAAACATTGCAGTAGAAGACTTGAACATAAACTTCCACAAGAGATGTGTAAATGCCCAGTAATCACATAAAGAAGTGCTCAACGTTATTAGTAACCAGAGAAATGCAGATTCAAACCACCTTAAGATAATACTTCATACTCACTAGAACGGACAAAATTTTAAAAGCTGACAGCTCCAATATTGAATAGGATGTGGAGCGAATTGGACACCCACACACTGTTAGTAGGTCAGTAAAGTGGTTCCATCATTTTAGAAAACTGTTTGGCATTTGCTTGTAAAGATAAACCTACATCTATCCTATGACCCAGTAATTGTAGGGATTTATTCAAGAGAAATGAAAATATGTGTCCACAAATAGACTTGCATAAAAATGTATAATGCAGATTTATTCATGATGATCAAAAATTGTGTGTGGGGGGAATCCAAATGCCCATTAACAGGAGAGCACATGAGGAGCCTGTGGTGTATTGATCCATCAGCATACTTCTCAGTACTATAAGAGATTGAATTATCGAAGCACGCCACAACGTGAATAAATCTCCCAAACACTAAGCCAAATGAAAGAAACTAGACATAAAGGGGCAGATACTGTATAATTCCACTTGCATGATGTTAAAGAACAGGCAAAACTAATCTACATGATATAAATCAGAAAAGTGGTTGCCTATGGTTACATTAGTGGCCTTTTTGAGGTGCTAGATTGTTCTATATCCTGATTGAGGAGATAGATTATGCATTTCTCAAAATTCATTGAATTGTATACTTAAGATCTGTGTATTTCACAGTCTGCAAAATTTTATCACAATGAGAAAGAACAAACATTTTATTTGTTTTTATTTTTTTGTGTGTGTGAGGAAGACCAGCCCTGAGCTAACATCCGTCGCCAATCCTCCCCTTTTTTGCTGAGGAAGACTGGCCCTGGGCTAACATCCGTGCCCATCTTCCTCTACTTTATATGGGACGCCACCACAGCATGGCTGACGAGCAGTGCGTCCGCGGGCGCCCGGGATCCGAACCTGTGAAGCCCGGGCTGCCAAGCGCGGACTAAGCCGCTGCGCCACCGGACGGCCCCAGAACAAACATTTTAAAAGATAATAAAACACAATATGTTGAGAGAAAGATGACAGACACAAATAGTATATACTGTATGATTCTATTCATCCAAAGTTTGAACCAAACAAAATTTATGGGCTTAGAAATCAGAACAGAGGTTGTCTACGGGTGTTGGAAAAATGCAGGAAAATATTATGAGGAAACTTTCTGGGGTGTTAGAAAAATGTTCCGTATCTTGATTGTGATGTTGATTACATAGGTAAATACATCTGTCAATACTCATCAAAATGCATACTCAAGATCTATGGCTTTCACTTATATTAATTTAACCACAATAAAAAGAAGGGCATTTTAACTTTAAATGTATATTAAAAAAAAGTTTCAAAAATATTGTTCTATGTATTGATCTCAAAAGGGTTAAGAACAACAAATTAAATTCAAATAGTGTACAAAGAAAAAAGTAAAATAGATAAGAGCAGAAATTATGATGTAGTAAATAACCTACAGGAGAGAGAATGAACAAAATCAATAGCTTTTTCTTTGAAGGAAAAAAACCATTAAATTGACAAACCCCTGCCAAAATTGATCAAGAAATAACGAGAGAAGGTAAATCATCAGTTTTAGGTATAAAGAGGGACATCAGTATAGATTATTCAGGCATTAAAAAAATCATAAAAACATCATTAAAATACATTTTAAATCCAAATACAATGAACACATTCCTAGGAAATACAGTTTATAAAATGTGGCACAAGAAGAAAAATGTGGCACAAGAAGAAACACATACTTTAACAATTTATATAAAATGATAAAATAGAGACTAATTTGAAAACATTCCTACAAAGAAACTTTCAGGTCCAGATAGTATTATTGGTGAATTTTTCCAAATATGTAAGAAATTTTTCTTCTAATGTTTTTCTTTTTCTTGTGTTTTCATAATACCTACGTATAAACTCTACAACTTAATGAAAAAAGATAACCTGCTTATCAACTTATTTTATGAGGTCTGAATAACCTTGATATAAAAAAATTAAGAGGATATTCATAACAAAGAAAAATAACAGACAAGTCTTTCTCATGTAGAAATACCTAAAATCTTAAATAAGACAAAAGCAAATAATTATCTAGGGAAACATTAGGAATAGTTGCATGTAGTAAGGCCAAGTATGTTTAATGTGGCCAACTTTGCAATTTTCCAGGAATGCAAAGTTGGTTTAATGTGTCAAAAATCAATCAATATATTTTATAATCTTAACTGAGCCTCTACAAATCAGTAAGAAAAAAATAGAAAATTCAATTAAAAGTGAGCAAAAAACTGGATCAAGTACTTCACAAAGAGGATACTCAAGTGACATACATGTACCAA
Organism: Tapirus indicus; assembly: GCA_031878705.1. Classification (NCBI taxonomy): domain Eukaryota; kingdom Metazoa; phylum Chordata; class Mammalia; order Perissodactyla; family Tapiridae; genus Tapirus; species Tapirus indicus. Next base: position 84,795,865 of record CM062921.1, read on the forward strand.
AAGTAGCTCTACTTCATTTATCAGAAAAAATGCAAATTAAAATGGGAAAGAAGTTGCAGTATACACACAAGAGAATGACTAAAATTTACAAAAGGACTGTCAGTTACAACTCTTTGTAAGGATGTAAAGCAGTTGGAGTTCTCACATACTGACAGTCGGAGTGTAAATTGTACAACTACTTTGGAAGACTAATTGACAGTATCTACTGAAGCTAAATGTGTATGCTGAATACACCCTATGACCTCTCAATTCCACTCCTAAATATCTAACCAATATACCTATATAAATATAAGCATTGAGACATGTACAGAAATGTTCATCAAAGCACTATTTACAATAGTCCCAAAATGAAAACAACTCAAATGTCCATCACCAATGGGAAGGAAAAAATCATGGTATATTTATACAACGGAATATTATTCTACAATGAAAGCAACTACCACTATGTGCAACAACATGGATGACTCTCATGAATTTATATTTAGGAAAAGAAGCCAGACACAGAGTAGTGTGTTCTGTATGCTTCCATTTTATTAAATATAATAAACGACAAAATCAATCTATGGTGACTGAAGATCAAATCAGTGGTTACTCTTGGGAACATTAGTAGCAAGGAGGGAGCATAAGGAGGACGTCGGGATGCTGGTGTATCTTGATCTGGGTAGTGTTTACATGAGGGTGGACATTTCGTAAAAATTCATCTGGCTGTATAATTATAATGTGTGCCCTTTTCCATGTGTATGGTATATCTCAATAAAAATGGCTTTGCAAATAAAAACAACACAAAAGTAAACACGAATCATAAGTTCCCAGTTACATTTGGTACATTCTAGCAAGAATAAATTTTTAGGCCTCCGCTGCTATGCTAGGGAAAGAGTGTACTGAACCCGAGAATCCAATTGTTAGATGTTCAAGATCTGTGGATGTAACACGTGGAGTCACCTCAGCAATCATGGGCTCCTTCTTTATTCATATCCTTAGCAATGGCTGCTTTTAAATTTAGAATGGAGAAGAAACAAAGCATCTTCCATTTTTTTCTAGCCTATCAGGAAAGACAGCTCTTTCCGTCTGCCTGAAAGTCAGTCTGTAAGGAAACAAATTTTAATTTTCTTCTTCAAATCGTTTGGTTTTTTTTGTTTTCTCTTCAGAGTTCAATACAAAACGCTGTTTATATGCCCAATTTACCAAATAATAACTATTATTATAGCGTGGTTTTTTTTTTTTTTTTTTGGCAGATCTTGGTAAAGTACTGTAAGCAGATCCAATGTGGTAAGAGAGAACCCTAGAGAATCCTTAAAAGGGGAATTGCTTTTTGTGGGTTTAGGTGCGTGGGCATGTGAGAAGACATCCCCAAACTGGCAAGACAAGAACTCAGGTTTTAGGGTGAACTAAGTCTCCACAGGTAGAGAAGTGGTGGAGGGAATCCCAGGCCTGGGAGCCTGTTAGGAGAGGGTGAGTCAGAGATCCCAGTGTGTTAACCTAAGGTGTGGCTGAAGCAAACACACAAGAAGGGGAAGGCAGAGGGTGGGAAAAGTGATGAGGTAAGGAAGGCTGGCTGGGATCAATTTGAAGAGGTCAGGAAGGTCATGTTAAATTACTTAGATTTTACTTGTTTGGCAATTGGGGAGGGGAAGTAGTCACAGAATACATTGGAGGACCACACAAACATGAGAAAATACCTGAGTTTTAAATGATTCTCCACCGGTACTTGTTAAGGCAGCTCTGTATTTAAAGTGCTTGTGTCTGTTGTCTGAAAAAAAGTCCAATCCAGTGTTTTGGAATTTTTAAATCACAGTGACTAACCACATGAGTGAAAAACCACTTATAAAGATCTTGAATATTCATAAATTTGGAAGGAATACAAATTAATATTTTAAAAGTGATTTTAGTGGTTTATATTATGATAAATACTTCTTCCCTGAGCTAAGATTTTTAGTAAAATATTTCCCCCCAAACTATTTCCACCAGTATATCTGCCTAGAATAGTATTTGTATTTATAATCTGAGTTCATTTTGTGAACTTGGGTTATAATTTTAAATCCAATGGTTACCAATTGTCCAAGTAGAGTTTCCAAAGTTTTTGGAAGTAAATTTACTCATCTTCTTGTTTTGACTCCCTCCTTGCCCTACAGTTTACAGCTATGAACTGTATTCAAGAGAGAAGGAGTTGACCCAAAGTACTGGTTTTTGTTTTCAGCAAACCATTTGTAAGTACTTAACTATATATGTACTACAGATGTATTAGTTGCTGAAGATAAATTGATAAAGAATAATTGATGAATCCTGATCTGTCCTTGATCCATTATTAATGTCTGTTTTTTCTGCCCATACTTTTTTGTGTGTGTGAGGAAGATTTGCCCTGGACTAACACTTGTTGGCAATCTTCCTCTTTTTCGCTGGAGGAAGATTAACTCTGTCCTAACATCTGTGCCAATCTTCTTCTATTTTGTATGTGGGTCGCCGCCTTAGCATGGCTGACGAGTGGTGTAGGTCTGTGTCCAGGATCCAGGCCCGCAGATCCAGGGCTGCTGAAGCAGAGTGCACCGAAATCAACCACTGTGCCATGGGGCCAGCCCCAGCTGCCAATGCTTTCTTGTTCCGACGTCCTCAAGGCTTGTACCTTGGCCTTCCGTTCTAATTCTAGTAAACCATATACTCTAAATAAATACAGCTTTCTAGCTACCTTCCTTTTCCTAGGCAATTGAAGAAAATTAGCTGGACCACTCTTTTCATGATCTCTACTCAATTCCCTCTCGCAAGATTGTTTCAAGTCTCCATATTCCTCAAAACGTTGATCTTTCTACCTTCTTAATTCTCAGATGAGGATTGAGGCCATGAGATGAGACCTTCCTCAATTTTAAGCTATAGACCTATAAAACCACCCTCTGTCTGCACCAATTCTCTCTCTCTCCCTCTCCCTCTGACTGACGAAATATCCACTCTTCTGTGTATGGCTAGTCCATTTTGCAACTTTATTCCCAGTTCCTGCTCTCTTCCTTCTCAGAAAACTTACACCTATATTATTCCATAGTATCCCTTCTCTTCCTTTCATCTTCACTCTGCCACATCATACTAGATTGTAACCTAACACCAAACTGAAGCAAACATATCTAGACTCCACTCCCTCCTTTAGCTATGCTCTACCTTTCTTCTCATTTTTTAAAATGAAATCTTGTATACGTTGTACAACATGATGTTTTGGGGGGCTTTTAAAAATATTTTTTCAGCTTTACTGAGGTATAATTGACAAATAATGTGACATGTTTTGATATACATAGTGAAATGATTACTACAGTTAAGCTAATTAACATATCCATCTCCTCTCACGGTTACCTTTTTTGGTGTGTCAAGAGCACCTGACATCTACTCTTAGAAAATTTCCAGTAGATGATACAGTATTGTTAATTATAGTCACAAGATGTACATTAGGTCTCAAGAACTTTTTCATCCTCCATAACTGCAACTTTGTACCCTTTGACCAACATCTCCCCATTTCCCTCACTTCCACACCCCTTGTAAACACTGTTCTACTCACTGCTTCTGTGAATTTGACTTTTTTAGATTTCGCATATAAGTGAGATCATGTAGTATTTTTCTTTCTGTCTGGCCTATTTCACTTAGCATAATGTTCTCCAGTTCATCCATGTTGTCACAAATGACAGAATCTCCTTCTTTTTTAAGGTTGGAGATATGTATATCACTATTTCTTTATCTATTCATCAGTGGATGGAGACTTAGATTGTTTCCATGTCTTGACTATTGTGATTAATGCTGCAATGAACATGGGAGTACAGATATCTCTTCAAGGTACTGGTTTCACTTCCTTTGGGTAAATACCCAGAAGTGGAATTGCTGGATGATATGGTAGTTCTTTTTAAAAATTTTTGAGGAACCTCCATATTGTTTTCCATAATGGTTACACCAATTCACAGTCCCACCATCAGTGTACAAGTGTTCTCTTTTCTCCACATCTTCGCCAACACTTGTTATCTTTTGTCTTTTTGATAATAGCCATCTTAACAGGTGTGAGGTGGTATCTCATTGTGGTTTTGATTTGCATTTCCCTGATGATTGGTAATACTGAGCACCTTTTCATATGTCTATTGGCTATTTGTACATTTTTCTTGGAAAAATATCTATTCAGTTCCTTTGCCCATTTTTAAATCAGATTTTTTTTTGCTATTGAGTTGTACGAGTTTCTTATATATTTTGGATATTAACGCCTTATCCGATACATGGTTTGCAAATATTTCTTCCAATCTATAGGTTGCTTTTTCGTTTTGTTGATGATTTCCTTTGTTGCACATAAGCTTTTTAGTTTGATGTAGTATCATGTTTATTTTGCTTTAGTTTCCTATACTTTAAAAAATCACCACCAAGACCAATACCAAGGAGTTTTCCCCTATGTTTTTTTCTAGAAGTTTTATAGTTTCAGGTCTTACATTTAAGTCTTTAATCTAATTTAAGTTGATTTTCATGTATGGTGTAAGATAAGGGTCCAATTTTATTCTTTTGCATATGGATCTAGTTTTCCTAACACCATTTATTGAAGAGACTATCCCTCCCCACTATGTATTCTTGAACTCTTTGTTGAAAATTAGTCAGTCCTATGTGCTTGGGTTTATTTCCGGGCTCTCTCTTCTGCTGCATTGTTCAACACGTCTCTTTTTATGCCAGCACCTTACTGTTTTGGTTACTATCACTTTGTAATATCATTTGAAATCAGAAGGTGTATTGCCTCAACTTTGCCCTTCTCTGTCGAGATTGCTTTGGTTATTAAGGTCTTTTATAGTTCCATATGAATTTTAGGATTGTTTTTTCTATTTCTTTGAAAAATGCCATTGGAATTTTGATAGGGATTGTGTTGAATCTGTAGATTGGTTTGAGTAATATGAACATTTTAGTGATATTAATTCTTCCAATCTGTGAACACAACATATCTTTCAATTTACTTGTGCCTTCAGTTTCTTTCATCAACGTCTTATAGTTTTGTGTGTACAGATCTTTCACCTTGGTTAAATTCATTTCTAAGTATTCTATTCTTTTTGATGCTAAAGTAAGTGGGATTGTTTTCTTGATTTTCTCTTAGTAAAGTTGCAGGATACAAAATCCACATACAAAAATCAGTAATGTTTCTTTACACCAAGAACAATCTTTCTGAAAAGGATATCTTTCTTCTTCTATTCATTCTCAGATTTCTTCAAAGGGAGAGGTATGCATTTTCTCAATTTTCCCTCACACTTGAACACTTTATGCCTGTATTTCTTCATCAGACTTCTACTTTAAGACCCTCAGTCACCTCCATGCACCAATTCCAACAGATACATTTCAGTTCTCATTTTACTTAATCATTCATGGAATTCCACAAATTGCATATGATCCATTTCATGAAACTTGTTTCCCTTGACTTGAATAACTACTCTCTTGGTCTTTCTTGTATTGCTCTGGACTCTCCCCAAATACTGTAACCAGCTCAATATCCCTACAGGAATTTTGAATGTTAGAGTTCTTCAGGCTCTAGTCTTAGGCTTAGCGTCTTAGGCTCTAGTCTCTTGTCAGTTTGCTTCCTCTCCCCTGGATTCAAGGCATCAAATGGTAACTTATGTGCTGTAATTTCCCAATTTTTATCACTAGCCCAGACTTTTTCTCTGAACCACTGATTCATATATCCAAATACTTTCTTGACGTCTGCACTTAGAGATCTAATAAGAATCTCAAACTCATTGCGTTCAAAACTGAAGTTATGATCTTATGCCTCAACTTTTGTTAATTTCCTGCATCCCTCTCTTAGTGAATGTCTTCACTGAGTCCACTTTCCTCTCACTCACAATCTCCAAAATGTGAACAACTTTACCTCCTAAATAATTTTTTGGAATCCCTGAGTAAACGAGTTCAGTAACTCACAGTGGTGCTCTAATGGCCTGAAAGAGTGTGTAAGATGGTGGAGGCTGGGACAGGAAATTAAATGTGGTAAAATCTGGCTTTGAAATAAGGAAAAATTGATTCTTTAACTTTAGTTTTTAAATCAGCCTTGGCGGTGCTTTCATTTCCTCAAGTTTGTTTGTTTTTGGCAGTAAAGTGGCTCATTCCCTGGATTACAGTCCAGTCTTTTATATTGCTTGAGTCTGGGGATCACTCTGTGGTGGTGTTCTTTGGCTGCACTTACTGACATTTTAGATTCCCTCATCCTGTAGAAATAAATATTTGACCTTCATTTAGAATTCTGGATCAGAAACATCATGAACTCAAAGGTAGCTACAGGGAAATGGTTTCCAGGCAAACACAGCATATACTTATTTTGAGAAGTGATGGTTCTGTGATAATTTGAATCATCTGACAGTTTAGTAGTTTATAGATAGAGTTCTAAGCTCTGTGCTTCTAAAAGCTCTCTCCAAAGAACTATGTTCTTTGATCTAAATGGTTATACAGATGAATCCTGTTTAATGATGTTTCCAGGGACTTTACAATTGCTGTTATATATAAATCTTAAAATGGAAACCAATTGTAAGTTTACTGAATATGTGCACCATGGGTATTTTTATTCCTATCTCAAGTAATGTTTGTGAGATGTGGTGTTTGCACAGTGTTTTGGGTATATATATATATATATTTGCTACATATATATATGTAGCAAAAAGAACTAGAATTACATTTAAAGCTATACAACCTTACCTCTCACAACTGCCATTTCTGTGCTTCCCTTCACAATAAAATGTCTCAAAAGCTATGGATGTTAATGGTTATAATAGAAATAACAATAATAGCTAAGGTTTATTGCTACTATATACAAGGTACTTTGCTAAGGGGTCCACATATATTACTTCATTTAATTTTCACAGAACATCAGTGAAGTAGGTATTATTAATAGCTATATTTTCCAGATAAGAAAACTTAGGCTAAACAAAGTGAAATCATATTCCCAAGTTAATACATAAGTGATAGAGCCATGATTTGGAATCAGGTACAGTACACTGACTTCATAGTTTGCAGTCCTCACCTTTAGCCTATTTTACCTGTGAAGAATTGTCCATTCAAGGTGACACTTCCTCATCTCCCTTCCTTTCATCCTCTTAGTCCTTTCTGGTTCATATTCATACAACTCCACTAAATCTACTCTCTTTAATGTGACCGATGAAGCCCACATTGCCAAATCCAATGTTTTCCTCTTCAAATTCCTCAACTTCTTATTAATAATTTAAAACACAAAACCTTCTTTTACAGAAGGATACTTCTTTTAACCAAAAAGTATCCTCGCTTGGCTTCTGTGATACAACAAACTATTTTGTTGTTCTTCTGTCTCTTTTGTTCACACTCCTTCTCCTTTACCCAATTTCCAGATGATGGAGTTTCCCAGAGAATGGTTTTCCTTTCTTTAATCGACATCCCCATTTTGGTTATTTCATTTATTCACATAACTTCTATAACATTTGTATTCTGATAAATTCCAGATCTATACCTTCAGCCTTTACTTCCTCTAGATTTTCTATTGGAGTTCAGATGTGTATATCCAAGTGCCTACCTGAACTTCCCACTTGGAAATGTAATAGACATCTCAAACTTAACATTCCTAAGCAGAACTTTTGAATCCCGCCCTCCTTCCCAAATTTTCTTAGCTTGCAGACTTCAGCTCAATTATTGGCAACTATTTCCTTCACGTTGCTCAGGCCCAAACCTAGAAATCTTCCTTGACTGCTGTCTTTCATTTATGCCCCCACATCCAAAGTATAAGGAAATCCTACTGGATTTATATTCAGAATGTATTCAACATCTGACAGCATATTACCACCTCCTCTGCTATCATCTTGACCCAAGTCAACATAATCTGTAGACTGAATGTCTGCAGTAGTGTTCAAATTGGCTTCATGCTTTAGAAAGCTCACCACCACAAGATCTATTTTAAATAGAACAGCTAGGGTTGTAGAAAACAAGTCAAATAAAGTCATCCCCCCACTCAAATTCTTCCAATACTTCCCTGTCTTGCTCAGAGTACACAACAAAGCCCTTACATTAACCCTGCGTGATTTACAGCCCTCATACTCCTCTAACCATACCTCCTATCATTCTCCCCTTAGACTCTGCTCCAGTCACATGAAGAGACTTTCTTGCTGAGTCTAGAATATGTCAAGCATGCTCATGCCTTAGGGTCTTTGAACTGGCTGTTCCCTCTTCCTGGAACTCTCTTCCTCAGATATCTAAATGATCAGTTTTCTCTCTTCCTTCTAGTATTTACTCAAATTTCATCTTCTCAAAGAGGCCTACCCTGACCACGTAAAGTGATACATGCATCTCCACTCACATCTCTTCAACCCCCCCCCCGTTGATTCACTTTCCATAAGACATTTCAACTCCTAACATACCAAATTATTTATTATTTTGTTTATTCTCTAACTCCCTCTGTGGGAAAATAAGTTCCACAAGGGCAGGGTTTTATGTCTGTTTGGTTCACTAAGGTCTACCAAATGCCTGGAACAGTGTCTGACATATAACAGTGCCATATATGTATATGTATATGCATATATAAATGACTGAATGGACTCATAAAGTAGAAGAAAAAAGAAGTCAAGGCCAAGGAAAAAAGAAAAATACAAATGTCAACATTATAGCCTCAAAAAACATATTTAACAGTTCTAGAGCAATGACACCAAAGATCTTAAATACTTGTATGTGTGCATTATCCTTTCTTTGGGCATCACCAAGATGTAGCTACATGACCTCTAGAGATCTCGTTTGAATGGGAGTCCACCACACGGTGTTGGTGTGGAGTTTGGCCTAGAGGTTGGTGGATCCAGTGTGTGACTGTGCAAGTGGTATTCATAAGTGAGTCACCTAAGGGGAAACACACCCTCACACATGCATGTACACACACATCCCCACCTATACTCACAGCTCAAATAAAATGACAAATAATTAATCTCCAGTGAGCAACGAGTCCTTTCCAGGAAGAAGCACGGGTTTGAAGACACACTTGACTTGGTGGCAAGCACAAATTTGTTCACTATTGGAAAAGAACTTGCACAAAATTTTAACTTTCCTGAGCGTCAGTTTTCTCGACTTTATTAAAGAGGGCAAGAACAGTTATAGCAAAACAGTTGAGAGTTTAGGAAGATTAAAGTAGGCAATGTTTATGAAATAATATTTATGATATGTTATTATGGGGAATTTTCTCTAGTTTTGGGATATCGGGCCAGTTAAAGGTTGGAGAATATCTTATACTCCTCACTTGTATCCCCATCTTCCAAGGCACCCCAAATCTCTGGAGCCAGGAGCTGTCCTTATAATGCTTCTCAACACAGCGCTCCCGAAGCCAGTCTCCACCCACGGAAGCTGGCATGTGGGACGAGACATATTTGCCTCTTTGAGGCTGAGAAAGTTCCAATTCTAAGGTCTTATGATTTGAAAAAATAAAATGTGTTTCAGGTGGGATCACCATATTATAACTTCATTAAAAGCTATTGCTGCCTAATGGGTAGAGAGCTATTGCTAATTTTGTTCTGGAGGGGCAAAATTTCTCCTTTTATTTGCTAATACATTCTTATTGGCAACTCAGTTTTAGTATAGGCTGTGGGCCAGTGAATGCAGGTAAACTCAGAAAACCATTTAATATTGAGCTTACGACGTTTCAATTTTGGTTCTGTTACAAGGTATATAATCATGAACATTAAATAGTAATTTATGTTCCCCCTTCCTTATGCTCTTCCCATGAGTCAAATCATTTAGTGTCCCATCAGATTAGGGAAAAAAGAGCATTTTAGTCCAGTCCAGTAAAATGCAAGTTCCTCATGTAAGGCAGTGATGTTGTCCTTCTGCTCTGACGATGGAGCGAATGAGAGTGGAGGACGTATCTCCTGTGTGAGCGTGACCGGAGTTCTAATCCTGTCTCTCTGGTTGTCATCTGGGGGATTTGGGGTATGTTTGCTCACTTCTCAGATCCTCAGACCCTTCTTCTCAAAATGGGTTTTAATAATATAAATTTCACAGAAATCATTAGAAAAAAGAAATGAAGTGTTGTATGTGAAAGTGCTCGGCACCTAGCACAGGACAAATCAGCACTGAGTGTCCCCCCTCCTTACCCTCATTCTTTTCTTCACTACCTGGTCTTGACTGTTTTAATGTACCTCTGTGATGATTGTGTTTCTTATTCACACCTGGCTTTTGAAGTACTTGGTTTGTAGTTTCTGATTTTCTCCTACAGTTCTGGCCCCTACTTTGTTGTGGGGATTGGGTAAGGATCAGCCTTCCAGGACCCTTGGGTGTCAGGCTCCTGTTCAGGTTGATAACAGTTAACACTTCTCAGGTATAAACCCTGCTTCTCTGCCTTCCTTCCCCCCGACTCTGGCAGTGTCTCAGTTTATTGTCCAGTCCTTATAAATAAACACCTAGAATCACCCTTGTCTGGGGAATGGGGAAAAGGTGAGTTCTTAATTTCCCACTCTGTTTTGTTTTCTAGGTTCCGTGGAACCAAACATCGTTTTATAGGGGTCTGACTCCACCCCCTTGTCCCCCTTCTGTGTTTGGCAGGAGGGGTAGCTGGATGCTGGACTAGGCAGTAGGTGAGTTTCTGTGCTGCCCTGAGTTGGACTTGGTCTATATTCAGTTATTATAGACCAGAAAAATAGAAGGAGGAAAAAACCTGAAAAATCATATATGAACATTGAGGCCCAATGAGCAGGATGTTTAGAGACTTAACAAAACTATACTGATTCAGAGGAAAGGCTTAAAGTCGGCAAAGAAAACCAGAATATGGGGGCCAAGTATTGCATTTAAGAAAAGCTACAGAGCTATAATCTCAAAAACCTGTTGTATGATTTAGTTTGCTTTCACTAGCTGACTGGCTTGTGCAGTAAGAATTGCACAGCCTGGCTGAGAGAGACAGGTGCAATTTAGACAGCAATGGCATTACCGACATCTTCTGTGAGCAAGGATTATGCTCAATCATTCATTCATGCCTTCATTTATTCAATGAATAAAGCAAAGCAGGTGAATCTAAGCTCTAAGAGGTCAAGGACTCTGTTTTGCTTTCTCCTGTTTCCGCAGCTTCCGTAAGAGTGCCAGCACAGAATAGGTACGTTATAAATTTCCCCAGAGAATTGCTATTTTGAGATGCTTTCCTAAGTGTAGGGAGGACTCTCTATTTAGGATTTGCACCCTTCCCAACATTTATCTACTCTGACATCAAACACACCCCGACAAGGTCATACCCTACTCGGCATCTGCCACATTTTAGATGAAGGTCTTGACTGGGAGTACAAGCACATCATCTTCATCGAGGAGGGCTTGATGCTCTGGTTTAGTACCACCGTGTGACACTCTGGGGAAAGTGTCTCGGCCACAGCTCAGCTGGAGGAAAAGGGCCTGCAGATCCTTGTGTGTCATTGACAGTGTTGTTGAATGTTACAAATCAGAATGAAGGGTTGCAAAGAACAGCTCAGAAATTTACAGGATCTGCCTGGAAATGAGACAGGCTTTCAGCTGATTTATCATGGCACTCACTGTGCTTGCTTCAAGGCAGAGGGAACCATAAATACAGGGGATGAGAGAGAATCTGCAGTTCGAGCATTTTAATTCAGAGCAAGTAAATATGTGGACCTCATAGGGCCATTGTCTCCTGACGATTTCTTTCATTGTCATTTATCATCTCTCTGGCAGCTGGTGGAAATGTAGGATGTGGAGATGCAGAGCTGGGCAAGTGTAGGGGCACAGCGCCAAGAAGCCTACTCATAAATTTCAGATTTATAAAAGCCAGAAAGAAAGATCTCCACGATCCACTTGCCTAGCCCTTGATTTCATTCAGGGAAAATTAAAATATTTAGGATATTTGGTTTTCTTCCACTCACATGACTTAAAGTCCTCCTTTATTCTTTATTCCACTGCATTTTTATTGTGCTATGTGGCAAGTTCACTTTGATATCTAATCATAGTTTCTCTTGCTTTATTTTACAATGATTTTTGAAGGACATCAAATAAATTGCTTAACGTCTTCCTGGGGATGGAAGTGGAAAATAAACACTTTTAAAGTTAGCAGTGAAGTCATCTCTTATCTTTTTGGTCCCTCCCCCCTGCCCCGTATTCCATTGGATAAACATAAAAATTAACTCTACTATTTTCCAGGTAGTTTTTTGAAGACAGAGTTCTATGACAAATGTATTATGGACTATGGGCTCATAGTTTAGCTTGTCTAGCCTTGCAGGAGAAATATACACAAAATCCAATAATACTACGTCATAATGGAGTCATAAACAAGGGGTCTGTGGAAGGTCAGAGGAGCAAACTACTGACCACTAAGCCCTGGGGAGCTAGAAGCGGGGGAAGTAGCACATTTTGATGTAGCTGAATTGATGAGGTTGTTTTGACCTTGGGACGATTTAATGTGGCCAGTTTGATGTTTCAAACTGTAAAAATCTTTAAAAATATTACCAAACAGCAATCACAATAGATATCCCTAAATCTCATATTTCTTGAGGCCATCCCTTAAATGCCTCCCTCGTTGGTGGACAGTGGCAATGAAATGGGTTAGAGTTGAAGGATGGGCTGCAACCCAGGGATAAGGTGAGGATTTTTATGTCTCCAACTATTATATATTATATAATATGTGTACTATTATATATCTAAAAAGCTTTTTGAGAAATAATTTACGTATTATAAAGTTCACCTATTTAAAGTGTTCACTTCAGTGGTTTTTAGCATATTTACAGAGGTATACAACTAACGCCATAGTGGGTTTTTTTTTACCACTATTTTATCACCATAATTTTAGAACAATTTCATCATCTCAAAAAGAAGTATCATACACATTAGCAATTACTCCACCCACCCCTCCCCCCCACACCTCTTCCCCTCCAGCCCTAAGCACCACGAATTTCCTTTCTGTCTCTATAGATTTGCTTATTGTGGACTTTTCATATAAACGGTATCATGTAACATGATCTTTTGTGATTGGCTTCTTTTGCTCAGTTTGATGTTTTTGAGGTTCATTCATGTCATCACATGTATTAATATTTCATTCTTCTTTGTTACCAAATAATATTCCATTGTATTAATATGCCATATCTGTTTATTCGTTATTCAGTTGATGGGTGTTTGGGTTGTTTTCACTTTTTTTCTATTATGAATAGTGTTGCTATGAACATTCATACACAAGTTTGTGTGTGGACACGTTTCCATTTCTCTTGGGCATATACTTAAGAGTGGAATAGATGCATCAGACAGTAACTCTATGTTTAACAACTGAGGAAATAAAGTTATTATATTTTTGATGCTGACTGTGTGGGGTTTTGCTTTTAGAGTTTATTGAAGTGTCCACGTAATGCAGCCAAGTGAAGACATTGCAAACTCATTGAACTGAGTCTTACATGTGAGTGGGATTCATGTTATTCAAAGAATGAATAAATCATGGTGCTGCCCACAGAAAGCTCGTGGTTTAGAAGCGGAGACAGACCATGACATTGGAAGGTGCTAGGAACCAGGAGAGAGCAGGTGCAGGGGAAGTGGGCCAGGAGGTCAAGAAAAGCATCTCCAGGAGATAAAATATTGTCAACAGCCAGAAACTGGTGGGGAAAGGGGCAGCAGAGGAAAATGCATTGTAAAGCAAGAGAGCATCATATACCATAGATTGAATTGGGTGAAAAGGTACAGCATATTCACAGGAAATCAAACAACACGATCTAAGTCGGGGGCTAGTTTGGGAGGTGGTAGCAGGTAACCTCAGATCTTTAAGCATGCTTCAAGAGAACCGTTTTCGTGTATCTTCCCTTATGCCTGAAAGAAATAAGAAAGGAAAACAGCTATGAAATGCTTTGAAAAATAGAACTGGCTTTGGAAAAGTTTAATCACATTAGAGCATTAATGGAAAAAGCAATACCTTATTTTCAATTCAAATTATCGTATATTAAAACTTTACTTTTTATTTTAGAAGACACAAATGCCTATTGTAGAAAATTTGGAAAATATAAAGAGTATAAAATAAAAGTCAATAGTAATCTCACAATCTAGAAAGAGCCATTTCTAACATTTTGGAATCTACATATGTCCATTTCATATTTATAGCTGCTTTTATAGCTGGAACTTTAAATGTAGTTATATTTATGAAATAGAGATTAAACTATAAGATTGTTTTGGTTTTTTTTTTTTACTATTAATGCTATGTTATAAACACAATTCTGATTCCTAACACATTCTCCAGTAAAAACATTTTCAAGAAAACATAGAATTTCACCATAAGAATAAGCTAAGTGAGGGGCTGGCCGGGTGGCGTAGTGGTTAAATTCGCACGCTCTGCTCCGGCAGCCCGGCGTTCAGGGCTTCGGAACCCAGGTGCAGACAGAAGCACCGCTTGTCAAGCCATGCTGTGGCAGGGTCCCATATAAACTAGAGGAAGATGGGCAAGGATGTTAGCCCAGGGCTAGTCTTCCTCACACACACACAAAAGAATAAGGTAAGTGCTTACCAAATCTCCTACAAATGGTCATTTTATGACATTCTTTTATCCCAATATAATCTACAAATATTTTGATGTCAGGAATGGCTTTTGAAATGAATAACTGCTCACTGAATTGATTTACAAATGAATTAATTGAATTAAGTGTAAAAAAGAAAGCTATTTTTAAAAAAGGGAAAAAAGCATTTCGTATATCTTTCTGGAATTTAGAGGAAAAAGACTCTCTAGCCACGCATAGAAACAGTGGAGGCAATTGCCAAGACAATAGATGATGACTTTGATTATGTTAAAGATTTAAACAGGAAAACCTTCTCAAAAAAGTTAAAAACAAAGGAAAACCAGGCAGAATATTCTATTACAAGTAGTAATAAAGAGCTCTTAATATAGCAATAAAATAGGCAAAATATGAAGTAATTTCTCAGAGAAAGTCAAATACCTAATAAAAATTTTAAAAATTGTTTGTTACTTGTAATCAAAGAAAGCATATTCAACAGAAATTGAATATCATTCTTTTGTGTATCTAATTAGTAACCAGTTAAGAACTGACAATTTTCAGTCTAAGAAGGCTCAGCTGAAATGTGCATTTCTGGCTTTCTTGGTGGGATTGCAGAGGGGTCAAGACCTTCTTGAAAGCAGTTTGACAATATGTAGTGTGTGTCTTTAAAATGGTTATGCTCATTAATATGATATAGAGAAGGTTCCAGCAACTGAGACAAAGATTTATGGCCAAAATATTCATGTCAGGCATTTTTATATCATATCACGTATTTTCATTATCACAAAATAATGACTATAAAGAGTGTAAAATAAATCATAGAGCCTATATATAATGAAATATTGGTCTTTCATTAAAAGTGATACTTAAAAGAACATTTTATGGCATGGGCTAATTCATATTACATAATTTATGAAAAAAGTCAGAGTGTGAAACTACTTACAGAGTATGATACCAGCTTTAAACATATGTGTATATGTATATATAGAGAGAAAGACTTAAAGGAAACATTTATGATGTTAATATTGGTTTCTTCTAGCAAGTAAGGTGCAGTTAGCTTAGATTTCTCTTTTCTATTTGCTAAATCCTGTTTTTCTTTCCGGTAAGGTGAGAGGGTATATGCCTTGGGAGCCCTATGCGAGGAGATGCTCACAGGAAGTGTCCAGAAGGACGTCAAGAGTATCTCCTTGATTCTTGTTTTTTAGGGTTTGGTAGGTCCTGAATTTGTTGTGCATCCTCAATATGAGGCTTGTGTTCTTGTTCTGTGTTGATTCCTGCCTCGCAGGACATCCTGTCTTGTTCATGGCAGCCTATCGTGATGGCTGTCCTCATAGCCTCAGTGGGCTGAATCCTGCCTTGTATGGACAAGACCTTTGAGACTGGAGCCGGCTCCACAAAGCGGTCTGCTATCTTTATTTCCTGCACCGGAGCAGGCTTTTGTAGTTCTTGTAGACTCCTCAGTAACTTTCCTGAATTTGTCAGGATTCTGGGATCCTTGCTGGCTTCGTGTTGCCTCATCACATAACACTACTGCGCACCTGGTTTCCTGAGGGTTTGCTTTAGTGGTTTTCCCTCCATCAAAAGGGAGCAGAGAGCAACAGAGAAGCTGGTGATGGGAACAGCATGCAGGCAAGTGTACAGGGTTGTAATTCCAAAGGGGAACTACAGTATTAACCACTCCAGGGAGACATGCCAGAATCACAAGGAATGAAGAAACCTTGGAGATGTGTTGAGCTATGCCACCTCTGAAGGCTGAGTTGAAGTAGTAGAATAGTAATTTCTGACTGGATCCTCCTTGCCCAATAGGGTCCTTGCTCTTGAACATCTGGGAAGTAATGCAGGACATAACCAGACCCTTAGTTATCTTCTTCAGAGGGTTTTCTTCTTACCAGACACGTGGTAGCTAAAGCCACTGATGGCTTCACCTAGAAGTTTAGGTCCCTGGGGTGATCCTTGAAGAAAAAAGATGATTTTCATGCCATGCAAACTGGTATAAATTGTATTGTTGACACTGAATTCTTCTTATCAGTCAAAATAATGATTAAAAAAATATTTACCAAGCTTCTTCTGTACACAGAGAGCAATATTAGGCTCTTGGGTATTAGAAGATAAAATATGGCACCTGCACATGCAAAGCAATTGTTTTCCTGGAAAAATAACAAATATTATATTGTATGTACTTGGTTGTGATAGACCAGGTATTTGCATTCCTTGTACCTAGGACAGAACTTAAGGCTGTTCAGTGACTATTGATACAGTTAAATTTTGAAGCCAGAAGAATTCAAATTAAGTCACGAAACTACTAACAATCTGTGTGATTGGGAGTGTGTGGCACATATCTTTCTGGACTTTAATTTTCATACGTCTAAAGGGAATATTTTAGGGGCACTGGAAGGCTCACTTAACTGTGAGGACAAAAGAGGAATGTAAGCAACTCCTACGTGTCAGATATAGGCTAAATTTTTTTTACCTGAGGCATCATTTGGGGTGTTAACCCTGGTAATAGGTATTATGTCCGTATAGAACAAGACATTTTTCATATGAAATGTTATTCAATTTTCATTTAATCCTGGAGGTAAATATTAGTTTCCCGAAATGAGTCTGAGTCCCTTAATGGCTGAATCCTTCTCGTAATTATCTGTCTTTATCACTGGACTGATGCTTGGCTCTCAGGAAGTATTTGTTGACAGTTTCAGGGAAAGTAAGTGGCAGGCTGGAACTTTGACTGTGGTCTGTCTGACTTCAAACTCAGAACATCTAGGCTCTTCTGTTTGGCCTTGGGGAAGTCATTTCTCAAATACTCAGCCTCCTTGCCTGAGGCCAAAGGCCATTGGTTTCCTAATTGGCTGTGAACTGAAACCAAAGCCCCACCACCAATCAGGTGAGCAGAAGTCCTGAAGCAATGGGGTGGGAGACAAGCAGAGGAAGGGTATCAAATGTCTGAACTTCTTTTTTTAATTGATGTTACATTGGTTCATAACATTACATAAATTTCAGGTGTATATCATTATATTTTGACTTTTATATAGACTGTATCATGTTTGCAGCCACTATGGAAAACAATATGGAGATTTCTCAAAAAGATACATGCACCCCTCTGTTCATGCAGCATTATCCACAATAGCCAAGACTTGGAAGCAACACAAGTGCCATCAATGGATGAATGGATAAAGAAGATGTGGTATATATATCTATAGTGGAATACTACTCAGCCATAAAAAAGATGAAATCATTCCATTTGGGACAACATGGGTGGACCTTGATGGTATTATGCTCAGTGAAATAAGTCAGATGGAGAAAGACAATTACCATATGACTTCACTCCTATGTGGGAGACAAACAAACATCTGACCTTTTAAAACTTCTGATGATGTGGCCACAGCTGATGGAACCACTGGCAGACAAACTCTACCATGCTCTCAGCTGCAAAGTGCTCTGATTTCATGATCTGAAGGAAGACCTTCTGTTGTAACTGACATATAACCAGGATGGAAACTAGTATGTGATTTCAGGAAAATATAGAGACACATTTTACCTCTAGACTTGTGCTGCCCAATACATACAGAATGTGTGCCTCCTAAGTGATTATTAATTTTTCAGTAACCACATTGAAAAATTAAAACAAACAAAAGATAGATGAAATTAATTAATTAAATTTTAATAATGTATTTTATTTAATTCAATATTTCCAAAATATTATAATTTCAACACATAGTCAATATAAAAATATTCGTGAGATATGTTAATTTTTTTAGAGTTTATATGTTAATTTTTTATAAGTCTTTGAAATCTAGTGTGTAGTTTACACTTAGCACGTCTCACTTTGAACTAGTCACATTTCAAGTGTTCACATGTGGCAAGTGGCTGTTGTACTGGACGGTGCAGGTCTAGACTCCATACTTTGTTCTTAAAATCTGAAACCTGGGGTTCAGACTTGCTTGGAGACCTAATATGGTCTGCGTTATGCAAAATGTCTCTGTGGAAGACCTGCATTTTTGTGCCTCTTCATATGTACTATACACTGAAATTTGAAGTTCAAAAACCTTTTCTCTATATATTATCTCATTTATTCAGGGCAACACTAATATGTAGGTCTTGTAGTACTCATCATACAGATGAGAATGCTGAGGCGTACTAGTTTCCTGGGGCTGCTTTAACAAAATAGCACAAATTGGGTATCTTAAACAAGAGAAAGTTACTGTCTCAGAGTTTTGGAGGCCAAAAGTCTGAGATCAAGGTGTTGGCCAGGCCGTGCTCCCTCTGAAGGGAGTAGGGGAGAATCTGTTCCATGTCTCTCTCCTAGGTTCTAGAGTTTCTTGGCTTGTGACAGGGTAATTCCAGTCTCCACATGGTGCTCTTGCTCTGTGTGTGTCTGTGTCCAAATCTCCCCTTTTTATAAAGACATTAGTCATATTGCATTAGGGGACCACCCTACTCCAGTATGACCTCATCTTAACTAATTCCATCTGCAATGACCCTATTTATAAATAAGGTCACATTTAGAGGTACTGGGGGGTTAGAATTTCAACATACAAATTTTGGGATGAAACATTCAACCCCTAACATAGGCCTGGAGAAGTAATTATCAATTACACTGCTTTAGACTGGTTTTACACCACTAACTGCATATGGGGTGTGTGTGTGTGTGTATTTGTGTATGTTTGTGTCTGGGTTTGTATATACATGTTTCTCCTCAGCTTCATGGGGCCCACGTATCACCCCAGCTTCCAAGCATTCCTTAGCACACAGTAGGCTCTTAATAAATGTTTACTGAACAGAAGAATGAAAGCAAATTCCTGGCAAACTAGGAACCGTGTTTGAGGTGTTATTATTGTCACTTTAAGAAGGCGTGCACCTTTTATAGATTGTCCTTGCTTTGGCTAGAATCTCCAGTTTTCAGGGCTTTATAACACATATTATAAATTCCATCTCGATGGAAACTTGGCTAAGCTTCTTGGTCTTGAGCTTTTAATTGATGCTGTGTTTATTGGAATGTGAAAAATACGAGTTCTTTCATGCCTATAAAATTTACAAATAGTTTGTTGCTGCAAAAGGCTCTTTCTGACTCAGTTATCAGTTTTTACAGAAATGAAATATAGGTGCCTTCAGGATAGACCTACAAAGCAAGTGCCAGGGGCTGTGGAGTGGCAGCATCTTAAGCAGCCAATTGTCTTACATTGAAACGTCTTTTTTCGGGTATTCTTAAGAAGAACCTTTATCCTGCCACAGGTTGAGTTAGAGACAATCCACTTCCAGCCACACTGTGCTGCTTTCTCATAAAGGGGCTCCAGGCTCTCCTCAAACGTGGCACCACCTGTTCACAAACATACTTTCAAACCTCGATCCAGCTGGTTGGATTTTATTTCAGATTCTATGGTGTGGAACACACATTCTTGGTCTTAGAGATATGAATGTGTGTTTTGTGAGTCAGAGATATAATATACCTGAATTCATCCATTTATTGAACTAACATTTATTGAGTACCTATTGTGTGCTCAGTGCTGAGAGCACAAATATATGAAACTATGAGGTTGCCCTTGAAGACTTCAAAATCTATAGGCAAACAATTCATGCTATAATGAGTCAAGGTCAATAGTTAGGACAGTTCACTTTGAGGGCAGAGAGAAGGAGGTTTTTTCTGTGAATATTGGAATGAGTTGGATGAGGAACTTGATCTAGCCCTATATGAATTTCAGAGTGAGCTAGCTGATTTTGGCAAATATTGGCAAATTAGTAAAGATTAGCATGAAATAGACAGCACCACAGAGAAGTGGTGCATCTAGTGGTGCATTGAGGGGGTCTCTTGACCATATTTGATGGCCTCACAGTAACTGAGCCAGATCCCTCCTGGGCCAAGGGACTCCCACTTTGACAATCCAGAAGTCCCTCCTCCTGTCCCTCTCCTTCACAATAATGATGATAATTAGTATGTGCATGTTGTACGCTGAACTTTGAGGGATTTTAATGTAATTTTCTCCTGTGATCATCTCAACATTTTGGTGTAAGGCTTACTGTATCCACCATACAGATCAGAAAACTGAGGCTTGAGGGGATCATACAACCTGCCGAAGATCACGTGGGTATTTTGTAGTTGTACTGGCCAGCATTCTTGCTTTTGAAAATGATAGGAATCAAAACCGGAACTAACCTAAACAGAATAGACAATTTATGGTTAACTATCTAGAAAGTGTGGGGATAGACATAGTGCCAGGGAGGATTAGAAATTGGGATGCTAAAGTCATCAAGACTGCTCTACACTGAATCTGTCACTTTCTGCAGGCTGGCTTCATTTTCTCGAGCAGATTGCTCCATGCGATAGTTTACCTTTCCGGCAATTCTGAGGGCGTGTTCCAATGGCTTTACTGGAGAGGGCACAGGAGTCTTCCCAACCACCTTCAGATACCAAGTCCCCCAGTTGGCCCTGATTGGCTCATTTTGGGTCAGGTGACTCCTCTCTACAGCTGGAAGAAGGATCACTACCAACAAAATCACGTGTTTTGAAGCATTTCTTAGAAGAAAGATAGTGTTCTTCTAGGCAGCCAGAATAATAAAAGTCCATCACAGTGGTGGAGCTGGAACTGAAATCCATACTTTATGGCTCCAAATACAACATTGCTTCATTCTTTTTGGATATTGAGAATGCCACAGTCATTTTTAGTTTATATATCTATGGGACTTTTTGTCATTTGTGCTTGGATGTTTCACAGCTACCTCAAACTCAAACTGATGTCAGAACTGGCTTGCACTGGGCTGCCACAGCCCTCTGGCCCCAAGCCCACCTGGTCTTCCTCCAGTTTTTTGTCTCAGAGACAGTTGGCCCAGGGCCACATTATAACTTTCATGGGCTCTAGGCACTTTTGCTTCCTCCATAAAAACATTAAAAATTACATCTTACTGCATTGGTATAAAGATTGATATATTAATATTATATATTCAAGCACTTTCTTTGAACTAAAGGTTCATTTTGCTTTTACAATTAAAACACTTTTGAGGTCTAAAAATAATGTGGGCCCTAGACATTGTGCCCACTGAGCCTAATGGATACATTGGGACTCAATTGGCCTGAATCGGTCTGCATCGTACAAGCCAGAAACTTGGGATTTATCCTTAACATTTTCTTTCTCCATCAGCACATCTCAATCACCGTATTCCATCAGATTTATCCTTTAATTTTATCCCCACATTGCAGATCACCTGCATTTCTTTTTTCCCTATCTCCTTTTTCTCCTCCAGAGTCTAAACAGCTGTACCATCTTGACTGGTCTCCTTGCATCCATTGTTATATTTCTCCAATCTGTGATTATCAGTGCAGCCAGAATGTTATTTTAAAACCAAATATCTGTTTTACAACCCTTCAAGAGCTTCCTCTTTTTCTTGGGAGAGTGAAAAAATAGTCTTAACTAACCTGTAAGCTCCTAGAAGGACTAGCTCCTGCCTGCCTCAACAAACATATCACAAAGGACTCTGGCTCACTCCTTCTACCATGGCCACAATGGACTTCTCTCAGTTCCTTCAATTCAGCTTTACCTTTTGCATCTCAGGGTCCTGAAACATATTCTTTCTTCTGGATGTCCTTTTTTTCTCCCTGACCTGTCATATTAATTATTCATCATTCTTTACATTTTGCTTCAAGTATCACTTTGTCAGGGAATCTTTCCCTGGACCCTACTCACACAGTTTGAATCAAGTAATAAGTTTTTTTGTAAACTGTATTTCTTCTTTGTAGTGAAACATCTACAATTGCAATTAAATACGTAATTGTGTGAATTATAATTTAGTGTCCATTTCACCCACCAGAAGGTAAGCTCCATGTCTGTTTTGTTTAGCATTTCTTCTCCACTGTGCCTGCTGCACAATAAGTCCTCAATATCTGCTGACTGATTGAATGAATGAAAAGTGCATGGTGATATGTTCCCAAATATCTCACATTTTAAAATTTACAACAAAGTTTTTTGAGGCTCAATGCCAGGCACTCTAGTACGTTCTAAAGACACAAGACATTTATAATTACCATGCTCATAGATTTCCTTTTTTTCCCTAACTGGTGAGACACATAGAAGTTAGGTCTATAACAAATTAATTAAATTCTCCCCAGTTGTGTTTAGTTTTCTGGAAGAGGGAGGAGGATGCTGAGTTAGCCTTTAAAAGCTTCCTCATCAATAACAGAGAATTAGTTTAGATGCAAGAACAACATGGTTCCTAATGTTTGGGACATAAATTCACTGTGAGACATGCAGAGTATAGAAAAGTTGAGGGTCCTAATGGGTTGCTCCATTGCCCACATCTGAATCACTGAGTTCGTGACTATTGATATGGAAATTTAGTCACACCGAACAAAAGTGCAGCTAGAAGCTTGAAGGTTTTGACTCTTTGTACTGGAATTCTTCCACCTAGTTGGCTTGGACACTACCCTGATGCTGATTCAGCATTGATCAGGTTAGGTGTTATTTAAGTAGAATGAGGCTCTGGAAAATATAAATTGAATTCCTAAAAATAAACACAAGTGTTGATGGATATTTTAAATGGTCAAGTCAGTATAGAAAGTCTACAACTGCCATGCTCTTAATCACTGATATTGTAGATCAGAAAGTGTCTATGCATCTTTTGAAAGTTGGATAAGTTTTAAGAGAATAGACCAGTCCAAAAACTTTGAATGGTGAATGAAATACTGCATAGGGAAATTTTTTAATACTGGCCTCCTACGTAACAGTCACCCCATTCTTGATTTCATATACTGGTTTCTGGCATAAAAAGTTGAAATAGTAGCTTCACTTTATAGTTGATGCAATGGAAACTCAGTGAAATGATGTAATTTACCCAAAGTTGCAAGATTTCTTAATGACATTACTCAGTCTAGAGGTTGACTAGAGATTTGGTGATCTTCCTGTTTTATCATGCTACTTTGCTCTTCCATTATCAATTGATTCACAATCAGCTCTTACTCATTTGCACACGTACTGAGCATATTGTGGTTTGTATAGAGCAACTCATTTGTCACAGATTATGTGATATTCACATACTAGTATACTTCCTTCTCCTCACTGCTGATTCCTCTGTGCTCAGAAGTCTAATAATAACAGCCCAAAGTAAACAGATGTAGGAAAATAAATAAATGAAAAATAGCCCCACTCAAATACAGGAGCAGACCTATGATGGCCATAAGATGGAGAGCTAAAAGTAGTCAGTGAGCATCCTTAAGACTATCACAACAATGTAAGATATTAACATGCAAAAAGTTTGTTCTTTGGAGTTAGAAAAAATTAGGAATGTAACTACTGCTTATTTTGTCTGGTGACCTGGGGCAAATTAATTTACCACTTTAGAGTCTTGAGTATTTCCCTTATTAATTTGAGAAAATAAAACCCACTTGCAAAGCCATTGTGTGAGAGTCCCTTTCTCTATCCAAAAGCTGATTGGAAAGGAGGTGGGATCTGCAGCATTGCCTCTTCACTCACCTCCTCCTTATTCCTCTTGTAAGAGGGTAGTAATTTCTAAAATGATTGCTTACCTTGTGAGATATTTCTTGGGTCAGGGAGGAATTAATGTGCATTAAACTACTTTAGTGCATGCTTCAGCATATTTTCCACTGCACAGTGTCTGAATCATGCAGCCTGATGGAGGACGATACCAACCCAAGATGTAGATGCAAGATTCAGAGAGGTAGGAGTGTATGCTCAGACTCAGAACCCAAACCCCACGCTCCACCCAGATTAACTAAAGTGTGCTGCATTCCAGCTTTTAATAACATGGTACTTTTCTTTCATTTCCCCATCTGCAAAATAAGAATCATAATAGTACCTATCTTGAAGGTTGTTATGGGGTTTAGAAAAATGCCCGACATAGGGTTAGTGCAATAAATATATGTTGACTGAAGGAGCTACCTTGTGAAATAGGATTATTATTATCCTCACTTGGAAGATGAGAATACTGGAGTTTACAGAAGTTATACCACAGGTAGAGGATACTAGAGCCAATACTTAAACCAAGACCTGCTGACTATAAATTGCATTAGCAAATGTTATGCATTTCTTATTTGGGGGAGCAGGGGATAGGAAAAAAATACTCCTTAATCATTTACTTCCCCAGTTCTCTACTTCACAATTGAGAAGAGAGAAGGGAATAAATAGGAAGCTTAACCTTGAGTAACGATACGGCATCTGCAGATTCGTTTCTACTTTTGGGTCAAATCAGTTGTCAAACGATATGAAGAACTGAGTGGGGCTCAGGGTGGGAACTGAGTCTTAGAGACTGGTAACAGGGGTCTCTGGTCTAGATAATCACCACTATTTTCCCAAACTCCAGTTGTATCAGTAAAACAAGAGGTCTGCTCTTATCTGAAAGTAAGGAGAAGGAAGTGACTTTGGGAGCTTAAGAATTATGAAAGAAGCCACTAAGTCACCGTGGAGAGACATCAGATTTTGCCTGGAGTCCTGCCGGAGAGCCATGCCATCATTCATGGTGCAGATTCCAATGACAGGCAAAGGATATTAAGAGGGAGCAGGAAGGAGAGAGATGGAGAGAGAGAGATAGAGCCAGAGGCCAGAGAGAGAGGGAGATTATGCAAAATAAGTAGTGAAATTTCCATATGAAAACATGTTTCCATTTCGCCAAGATAGGTTAGATAAAAGGCACTCATCAAAGAGAATCTAAACCCCATGTTTTGTTTTTGTGTTCAAAGCCTTAACTATTAACCAACAATTTGCTGGGAGCTCAGAAATTCACACAAAACAGTGCAGCCTTCAAATCTGCGTTTTCTCCCCACTCCCTCAACTGAGAGATACGCTCACTTTCCCCATCTCTTGACTGATGCTGTGATTATTTAGCCCAGCCAAAGCAGAACTCTACTTGACGTTTTTCTAAGAGCCAATTCCTGCACAACTTGGTTAACCCTGCTCTACAATTTAAAAGTATAGTGTGGGTCATACCAGAAGAGAATTGTTAATTTCAGCAGCTGTACTTGAGTCACATTGATCACATCCTTCTCTGCGTCAATGAGCTAGGACCCTCGATCTGTAGATAAGCCCATCTCCTTCATTCCACTGTCATAATAGTCCACTCCCAGTATGTTGACATATGGTGATAGTGGAAAAGAGATGTGAATGTAACCTGCACCACCACACTATCTTCAGGACCTATAGGAGGCAAGCTCATATAGGCTTTCATTTAAGGGCACTATGAAGAAATTGATGCACATAATGTTAAACAGGTTCTACTCATTCTTCCAGTTAAAAAGGTAATTCAAAGTGAGTTCCAAGTTCCACCATATAGATTATACTGCAGTCTTCTACAGTCAGACGTTCCCCTTCTCCCTTTGTTCTTGCATGGTATATCGATGCAGCAGCCTGCAGCACCTGAGAAGCACACATAGTGCTGCTGAAATAAATAGTTAAATAAATAATGAGTGCTGCTTTTTTTTGGGGGGGGGGTGGCTATGCATGCTGTCAGAGGATGTGAAGAATTGAGTGGAGCTCGGAGTGAGAACTGAGTCTGAGAGACTGGTAATGGTGATCTCTGATCTAAATCATTAAAACAGAGCTGTAATGCCAAATTTAGCAAGACTCAAGGTAGCAGTGGTAAAAAGCCCTGGCTGAGGATACCTACAAGGGAGATTTAGGAGCAGAACAGGCAAGATGATTAGAATGTCCTGAGTAAATCAGATGAAGTAAGGTTTAGGATAGTATCATGAAACCTTAAAATCACATAAAATTATAACCATCTTTACTGTCATCTAGAATGATGAGTATTGCTATAGGTCCACCTTACCTTTGACTTCCATAAGAGCTAAGATGAGCTCTGAGAATTCCTTCCATGAAACATTGTTTATCATGACAT
Organism: Tapirus indicus; assembly: GCA_031878705.1. Taxonomy (NCBI): domain Eukaryota; kingdom Metazoa; phylum Chordata; class Mammalia; order Perissodactyla; family Tapiridae; genus Tapirus; species Tapirus indicus. The sequence continues at coordinate 84,822,126 of CM062921.1, forward strand.
AGATTCAAAAGAACCATTGTTATTACATTAGAGAAATAATGATTTGATCTCCCATTTCCTTTGGCTTCTGCTGTAGGATAACAAATTGCCCAGGACTGTAGGATGTTTTGACTTGTTGATAATCCTATGCATGTAGTGACATTGGTCAATCCATCTGCCAGTTCTGTTCACCTCTTCTCCAATTGAATAATGGATGACTCAAGAATAAATCTTCAACAGTCTATAAAATTGATGGTTCCCTGATGAAAATATCTTCAAACTGTGACAAGAGACAAGGAAAATAATTTATCTTCTCTATAGTGATCCACTGGCTCTTTATTTCTTTAATGTCATCAGACATGGTAGGTTTTGTGAATCAGGGTGAAATTTCAATCAACATGAAGGTTTAGGAAGTGGCATAATTTGGTTAATGGAATAATCAGGATAAATTAAAGTTAACAAGAAAAGCATTTTTTCTGTTTGTTTTTCTTGTTAAAAATGGTTTTGGAGAGGAAATAAAGTCCCCACTTCCCAAGTATTTGGCTACCCTAAGAAACTAAAACAGGCATTCAGTCTTCTAAAAAATAAGACTCATAGCTATTCCATTCTTTCTTCTAATATCCATACTGGACAAAAGGAAAAGATGCTGAGTATGAGCTTGCCTTAGAATGAGAAGTAAGGGGCTCATTCCTTTTCGTCCTTTCTTTCCCACCATTGCCTCTCTCTCCTCATCTAAGGGATACGAGGGCTCCTATCTCTGAGCTCGTCAATCCCTTTAGTATTTTACTTTCAGACTTTTACAAGAGTTTTGGCTCTGGTTCAGTCTAAGAACTCTAACCTTCTTCCATGAAATATACCCTTTGCATTGCCAAGGACTGATATTTTTCAAGTCTCCGTGTGACTTACAATAGGTAATTTCTTTATCTTTGGTTATATTTTAAACATCTGGGGGCCTGGAGTTCAAAGTCCCTGTAGGGAAAAAAGTTACAGAAAATTTTTCAACCTGGAATATGATTGTGATGAGAATTAGAGAAGACTGTAGATAGAAATGAGCATGGGGTCAGAAGTGTGTTGTTAAGACTATAATGACTTGATCTTCTTTACACACTGAAGATGGAATGAGCAGAGAAGCTGCTAGGAGAGGAGACTGAAACATGGTAATGTTCCCAAGGAGGATGTGAAACAAGGGAAAGGGTGGGGGTTTACCTTGAACGAAAGGAGGGATGGCTCATTTTATGAGGCTTCTGGATGAAAGGAGGAGTGGTCTCCAGTACAAGTGAGCATGTAAGTAGAGGGCAGGAAATTGAGGATGTTCAGACTGATGGACCTACTGAAGAGTGGAAGGGAATTGGGACAGAGTAAGAATCTTGAGAAACAAAATGCTCTTGTGCCCATACTGTCTAAATCTTCTCATTTTTCAATGGCCGGGTAAGAAAGAGGGACCAGAAATTGACTGTATTAAAAAAAATACGCATGTAATATATTCTTTTATAGGACTTATGAAGTTCCAGACACTGTTTGAAGCAATTTACAAATAGTATCTCATTTAATCCTTACAACAACCCTAGGAGGTAAGTACTGTGATTAATCCACCTGATAGATGAAGAAGCTGACACACAAAGAGATTAAGTAACTGGCTCAAAGTCACACAGCAGGTACATGCAGAACCAGGATTCAAACCCAAGCAGATGTAGGGGTCCTCAGTGGATGTTCTTACCTGTTGTGGCTTGTCTCAGTGAAGTAAAAACGGGGCCCCAATATATTATCTGAGGTTTTACCAGGACAAGGTTTAAGGTTCAGGCCTTTCTGTGAGTTGCATTTTAAACCTCCCTCATCCCAGTCTGTACACAAACCTGCTCATTTTTAGTTCGAGCCACATGGAACAGAAAAGAAGCACAATATCTGCCAGAAACTCCCAGAGTTGTCATTCAAAACACTTATTGTATGCACTTGGGGAGTGATGTCTTAATCTGCTACTGCATTTTATAAAAAAAAAATTCATCTTTATTTCTCCAAAGATGTAAATTAGCTTAGTTTGTGCCACTTGCACCCCTATCCTCTTTCATTGTTTCCCCTAAATATTAGGATCCTAAAGGGCCCTCCATTTGAGGAGTCCGTTGATGGGCTCATGGAGCTGGAAATGTGTAAAGATCGATTTCCTTCGTTAAAAGGAACAGAGAATGACTTGCCAGCTCTTCCCCTCCCTGAAATGAAATCCCAGAAATTGGAGAAGACTCTGGTTGTGACTGTTTCTTGGACAGATCTCAAAGGGCTTTTGTACCATTTGTCCAAGTCCGTTTCTGATCCCGTCTGGTTTGCGGCCAGGCTGAGTCTGAGATCCCGGCCATTGCTGGTCCGAGCGCCATGGATCACACTGCTGGCGGCCGTGTCGGCTGCTGTCTTTGTTTGGAAACCCACGACAGGGAGGACAGGACTGACTGGCATTTAGGGAAATAATCCCCCCTGTTTTTATCACGCCTGTTAATTAAAACTGCTCCAACGGTCACTCTGGGCAGAAAGGTCTCAGTTGCCAGGGAGAGCGAAACGCTGCAGCGGGATGGATGTGTTCAGGCATATTTGACAGGGACAATCTTCTGAAGAGGTCATCTTAAAAAAAGAGAGAGATTTTGGTTTTATGTTCTATAATTAGCAGGAGCCGAATTACCTGAACTCTAGGCCCATATGTGAATATTCTGAGAGTTGTGCAAATGGTAAGAGATGACACACATACTTTGGAATTGCGGTGATACTTCTGTTGAAACCATTCAGTTGCCATCACCTGCTAATGTACAATGCGGACTGGGAGTCAGGTAACTCCCTGGTTCAAATTCTGGTTCAGACACTTTCTAAATATATGACTCAGAACAACTTACTTAAATGTTTTGAAATTTTTTACCTGAACTGCTAAAAAACAGGCGGCATAATATTATATATCTCAGGATTTCTAGGACTAAATGAGATAATATCTATAATAAGCTTGTTATATATCAGATATTTGATAACTGTTACTGTCTTTTATACTCTCTACTTTAGAGTAGGTTATATTTTAGAGAAAGCAAAAAGCATTCCCAGTCAAGACTGAAAATTTAGGAAATATTTCTTTTCATTTTAAAAATAAATAGCAGCCACATAGGAATAGTTCACATAGTCTGATACATTCGTATGATGGTATATTTTGCAGCAATTAAAAAATCACATTTTAATGAATAATGAATGACATAAACATGCTTATGTGAGAAGATTGTGAAAACTTTAGAATATTAAATTGTATATAAAATATGATAATGTTTTTTATTTTTAAAGGAACATCAAAAAGGCCTATAATGATTTTTACAAACATGTCAATACTTAATTCCTGCTGAGTTTGTAGGAAATTTTCTTTTTCTTATATCTTCTATGTTTTAATACAAAATGTAAAGTTCAAAAAAGAGAGAAATAAAATATAAAAATGACTCAAAAATTAGAAATGCAACCAAATGCCAATGAAATGGTTCTCCTGGATGACTTGGAAAATGACTCTGGGAACGGTTTCAAGGAAGAGTTAGTCTAAAGTTATTCAAGCAATGACAGTGCTATTCAAACAAGGTAACTACTTTGAAAGAGTCAGTCATTTACACACAGGTGTTCTTATAGTTTTGATATAAAAATCCATCATTATTTTATAATGGCCTTTACAAAACTCCCAGCAATGTACAAGAAGGATGAGTGTGAGTTCTGGGGGGAAGGGCACATATATTTATTGGGAACTTCTTAGAGTTCTATACTGTGCAGTGCAATTTACTTACATTTCTGTTTTATCCTTTCAATCCAGGAGAATAATCTACCTTATCCCAAATTTTAAAGATGAGGAAAGTCTAGTTCAGTAATGTCCTGTAATTTGTCTAAGGTTGGCAGCTAAGATGAGGAAGAGCAGGAATGGAAAGGTCTGTCTAACTTTTTGTGTGTTTGTATGAGGAAGACCAGCCCTGAGCTAACATTCGTTGCCAATCCTCCTCTTTTTTGCTGAGGAAGACTGGCCCTGGGCTAACATCCGTGCCCATCTTCCTCTACTTTATATGGGATGCTGCCACAGCATGGCTTGACAAGCGGTGCGTCTGTCCGCGCCCAGGACCCGCGCTCCAGACCCAGGGGCCTGCGAAACCCCGGGCTGCCGAAGCGGAGCGTGCAAACTTAATCGCTATGCCACCGCCACCAGGCCAGCCCCCTAAGGTCCGTCAAACTTTAACACTGTCCAGACCATTACCACAAAATCAATAGTAGGTGCTCCAGCTGTGTTGGTCAACACACTAGCCATTGAGTACATGCACCTATTTAAATTTAAATTAATTGAAAATGAACAAAATTAAAAACTAGTTTCTCAGGCACACTAGCCACACTTCAAGTGCCCAAAGCCACACAAGGCTAGTGACTACAGTACCAGACTGTGCAGATATTGAACATTCCTGTCATCTCTGAAGATTCCACTGGGCAACACTGCAGGTCTGGAGACTCACAGGTAAAGATGACTGATAGTTGATCAGAGTGGTCACAGAAAACTCCACAAGGGAGGAAATAAGAATCAGCCAGGGTAAAGGAAGCAAACTTTATTTTTAGTTTCTCTGTCTCTCAGATTCCTTTTCTAATCCTTGTTCCTCACCGAGTACCTCAAGTCTTGATATCTATTCCCTGCTTTCCATGATCACAGTCCTGAGTTCTTCATTAGAGGCCCACACTCTGGTCCATTGATGTCCATTTTCCCTCCCAGGGAGCACAGGTTATTACTCAGGTCTTGCCATCAAGTCCCACTAATATAAAGGAATGAAAAGCATCTTCAAATGGAATGAAAACAAGGTGATGGATATAATTGTCTCAATTCAAAACTTTTTATCTATAACTGTCCTTGAACATTGATTTTTGCCCCTGATTTTCTGTTAGGAGTAGTTGCAGTGTGCTAAAAGAATGATTCTTCAAAGACCTTTCTTTGCACAGAGGTAAAGGCTAAATTCTCCCTGTTTGTTCTCAGATCACTGTCTTCCCGGCTCTTCTCTCTGTTGCACAAGACTGCATCTCCCAGTCTCCCTCACCAGGGGTCTTCCAGGTAGGGTGGACCAATGAGAGGCACTGTTCAGACTGAAGAGTAGGAAGAGAGAAGCCAGGTACTTCTCTCCCTCTCTTCTTGCCTCCTGAGGCATTTCCGGTAGCTGCTGTGTGTTCTAGCTCTTGCCAGGAAGTCTCACTGTGGTTCCTGGTTTTACTAGCTGAACCCAGCCCCTGGGGTTCTCCATTTGCTCCATCAGCCTAGAGGGCACACAGACTTCCTGCTGTTGCTAAGCTCCAGGTTCCCTCTCCATCTTCTGTTTGGTTCCCAGCTCTTCATCCCTGTGTTACACTGTATGATCTGAAATATTTATAGTGGTTTTGTTGTTTTGATTGGGTGTGACTGAAATACTTCATGGTCTGTCCCCTGTTAAACTCTGTAGCTTCGTATGCCATCTTTTCCCCATCGTATGCTCCAATCATATGATGCTTTGTTCCTGAATGTCCTCCTCTTCCCCTCATTTGGATAATTTCTACTCATCCTCAAGAGCTTAACTTTTCCTCCAGATCAACCATCCTGACTCTCCTAGACTATCCTAGTTACCTTGCTATTTCTCCCAGAGAAGCTTATCCTAACACCACATTTTAACATAGCTGTGAGTTGTCCATCTCCCCAGTAAGAGTGAGCTCTGTGAAGGTGTGAGCCGTGACTTCCCTTTCTGTCACTGTCCCCATAACTTCTGGCACAATGCCTGATACATAAAAAGTGGTCAAAAAAATTTTTGAATGAATAAATAAATGGTATATATCAAGGGAATTTTAATGGTACCAATTCGTGTCAGTGGCTGATTTTGTGTTGCAAATACAGAAGTCAAATTTTAAGCTCCTAAAATAATTCTTTGTTTGTCTGATGGATTTGTGAACATTTCATGATGTCCTACGAAGACTCCCTTGATCTCTAGGTGCTCTGGCACCCATAGATGTCTTAGGACCACTGCTGTCATCATTTTCTTTCCTCATCCCCTGTCTTGGACCTTGTTTCACTGAACCTTACTTTGGTGACCCACTTCTAATGGGCCTCACATTAATGTACTATTGGGTAAATTATAGCATATGTTCAAAAGAACAAGGGCTTTTTGGAGAGCACTCCTGATTCAAAAGTAGATGAAAAAATAATGAGATTTCAGACCCCAATAAATTAGGACTATTGAGCATATGTTTTGGGGTAAGAAAGCCTCTGATCTCCCTTATCAGACCATATTGGTAACCTTTCTTGACTGTCCAAGTGTGATTAGCTGTGTGTGTGTGTGTGTGTGTGTGTGACAGACACAGATTTTGAGAGAGGGACAGAAAGAGAGAAAGACAGAGACAGAGAGAGACAAAGAAAGAGATATTGACAGAGAGAAAGGGGTTTTAAAGGTTTTTTTTTTCTTATACTGCTTTTTTTTCTTTAGCTGTAGTGGGGTTCTCTCTTGCCAGAAGAGAGAGAGGTAGAATACTACAGTCCCAAGAAGCTGAATTTTGCAGTTACACAAAGGCATATCTGAATCTTCAAGTTAAATGAGCTTGGGAAAGTTAGTAAATTATGGCCCATTATTTCTTCACATGTTAAGATGGGAAATGTAATAACTACCTTGTAGCATTATTATGAAGATTAAATTATATAAAGGTTGCAATGAGTTATGTCAAAACTTAAAATGTCCTATAAATATTAGTTATAACTGAAAGAAGCTCATTTAGAAGAGTCTCATTTAAAGGCTCAAAAAGAGCAACACAGAGATAACAGTGAATAGCCATCTCATTGATTGGCAGCCCAAGGAATAGATGATGTGGGAAAAAGTTCCCAGCAAGGGCCTTTCCACCCCTGAATCTTCAGAACATATAACCTACAGTACTGGAGTTTATCTCGGGCAACAAACATCCAAGTAACTTGATAACATCTTCCATGTATAAAAGAAGAAATGGGCTTGCTCTGTGTGGCTTTAAGAGGCAGCTCTGGGTTACCTTTGGGAAATTTGGTGTAAATGTATTTTAGCTAACATGTCAGCTATCCACTGACCTTGGGTGGGTGTCAGCTCTGGATTCCAGGGAGACCTGAGTAGAAGCTGGTGAGCATTTAAGGATGCTTCTGTATACTTTGAGCCTGGCTAGAGTTTGGGCTCTGAGGATTGCTTCCATTCCTCGGTTTACGTAGGTCTGCATCCTCCTCAGCAGCCACATGCTGTGCTCTGACAAATAGGGGTTATAGATCACTGGGTGTTGTCTCAGGAAATCAGTAGTGGCTTGTCTGGAACAGAGGAAGTGGAGACACTCAGGATAACACTTAGAGAGCCTGTACTGATTATTTCAGATGCATTTTCTCAATGAAACCTGACTCTTATTATAAGATATAGCTTTGGATCACAATTAAAAGTAACATTTTATCCTCTGAAAATCTGCAAGTGTAAGGGCCATTTCATGTCACATGCATACTGCTTTTTTTTTTTTTTAGTAGTGATATGACATTGGAGATAAGAAATATCCCTTTATGAAAGGCATTTTGCCTTTTTCTCAGCTATGACAATATTCCATATTTTAATGTCTGATTTATTGCCTAGGATCATACCCCTGAGTCTCTTTAGGTTTGGGAGGCCCAGTCTCAATCCTCTTTCTTAGAGATTAGTTTTTTTCTTCTGACGATTGATTCTTTCTTCTGAGGCAGGACTGTTTTGCTTATAAAATGGCCCAGAGAATAAATATTCATCCTTTATGAAAATGGAGGCTGAGAAAGATTACAGAGAGCAGGGGGGTGTGCACATACCCCCACCCCCCATGTGTCAGCAAAGCTTGAACTCTCCATCTAACTGATTTACAAGGCATGCCAGTTAAATAAGATCAAATGCGGAGTTCCATTAAAGCCATCTTAAGAATGGGCACCACTCTGCTGCTAGATGGCATTCTCGCTGGTGTCTCACAGTCCAGGCCTGTCATTCAGGGCTGGAAGGCGGTCCCAGCTTTTCTAAAAGGAAATCTGTGTATTAAAATTGGCCACACAGGTAGATGGGAACAGAAATGATCTTAATGGTGCATGAAGTCTCGAGTAACTCAAGATTATTTTTCAGAACTTGGTTGCATGACTTTAACAGTGCAGATTTCAGATTTCACACTTTCTGGATTGAAGTGCCATTTAGAATTCAAATTGTCTTACAGCAATGCAGAAATCAAAGCAGATTCACCTATGGTAATTTACCAGCTAAGCCTTTTCATTGCAGATTTCCGATTCTCTCTTCTCAACTCCTTCTCTCTGACAAACCAGGCTTCTTAGAATGGAACCTATAGTGATAACATCAGCAGCAGCAGCATTACCAACCATTTTTATTATCATAATCATTACTATTGTTGTTTAGCTCAAAAACTAGCACTGTGAAGAGGTCATTCTGAATGATAACCAGTCCAAGAGGCTTGTGTAAGTGCCAGGAATCTGAAATGAGCAAATTTAAGGCATCGTTTTTATAGGCTGAGTCTTAGCAGTTGGCACCTTAACCATAAAGATAAACCTAGCACTGAGGACATCTGAAGGCAGAGGGCCATGGTGGTGGGCATATCGAGGAGGCTCACATTCTTATCCCAGCTCAGTAATAAAATGTGTGCATGTTCCACGAATCTTGATTCCCTCCTTTGGCAGGCAGATGGGTGTTATAAGGAGGCCTTCAAGGTGGATTGAAGTTATTTTGTGTCTTGCTCTACCTTTTACTTAAACTTTCTAATACTCCATTTTTCTGATCTGTTAAATGTAGATAATGATAGCATTGTTGGGATACTTGAATGAGGCAAAACTCACCTTGCTTGATATATTGCATCATTAAATGCTTAATAAATATTAGCTCTTGGTTTTATTAAACTGATAGAGTGTGGATACGTGATCTTCAACATTCTGTGATGATCGATTTACATTCTCACCGGAAGTACTTTGTGTGTGTACCTCATAGATGAGAATTAACTTGCAATCAGATAAATTAAGACATAATATTCTCTTCATATTTAGAATTGAGGTCCCTAAAAACATTTTAGTGGTAAATATGATGAAAGCAAACAGGAAGCACGATAGATTCCTGCCCATCAGTTTTCTTAAGATTTCTAGTGTGAGAAGGCTGGAGTGGGTGGCCTGTGACAACTGTGGTGGCCTGATGTATTGGAGAGGCATTCTCGCTCAGTGCTTTTGAGGAAAGTTGTATAGTTCATAGCTAGTCTGTTGTTTACTGCTTCCTTGACCCTAGGTAGGTAATTTGGCCTCTCTGAGCCCTGCTTCCTCATTGGAAATAATACCTGCTTCCCAAGAATTGTGGCGACAAATCAATTAGGTGCCTGAATCCTGAGACCCTGATGCAATGCTAGGCATCTTGTAGATATACAAAACTATTTCTGGACTAAGTCAAAATTATCAGAAAGTGGGAGATGGGAAATAACATATAAGAAACAGCTTTAAGCTGAACAGGTTGAAGAATCAGAGTGTGGGAAGGTGATAAGACAAACTCCGGGAAATGAAGCCGTGCTGTCACTCCATGATTTTCTAGTCGGTTCTTAGTCCCACTAAATTGCCTTTCCCAACAACAACAACAAAACAATTGCACCTTTGGTTTCCATAATAGAGTTAAGTTTTGTTTTCTGTTCTTTCAAATAAGGCAGTTTCTATAGACTGAATGTTGGTCTCCCCCCAAATTCATATGTTGAAACCTTATCCCCCATGTGCTATATTTGGAGGTGGGGCCTTTGGGAGGTGATTAGGTCGTGAAGGTGGAGCCCTTATGAATGGAATTAGTGTCCTTATAAAAGAGACCCAGAGAGCTCCCTTGCTCCTTCCACCACGTGAGGACACAGCAAGAAGATGGATGTCTATGAAGCAGGAAGGGCGCTCTCACCAGACTCCAAGTCTGCTGGCACCTTGCTCTTGGACTTTCCAGCCTCCAGAATGGTGAGAAGTAGATGTGTGTTGTTTTTAAACCATCAAGTCTGGCGTTCTGTTATAGTAACCCGAACAGACTAAGACAGGAGGTCATTAGAGGGTTTTTTTTTAATCTGAAAAACACTTATATTTTTAACACTCCTCTGGCCCTTTTTTAAATTTCCAAACAGCAAATTTGAGACTCTTTTGGGTCTAAATATTACTTTGGGTAGTTCCTTGGGATGAGGATGTGGGAAGGTTGTAGGGAGGCTAGAGATCTGGCTGTGTCTAAATTGAATCTTGAGCAAAAATACCTGGTGCCCAACCAGGGCTTGAGCTCTCACCATGATATCCCGGAGTGCAGAACTGAGAATTTTCTATTTCAGACATCATTTACAGCATGTCTTTTGAGACACAAACACCCCTAAAACCATGATACAACTACAAACGCAGACCTATGCATTTCTAGGTTTCCCACAGAAGCCTGCAAATTAAGATGCTTAATCCTGATCACCCACAGAAATCACAGATCTTGTGCCAGGGCTGCTCAGGGGCAAGATGTGGGGAACCTGCCCTTCATCCTTCCCCTGAGCAAGACCCTAGTCTTGCAAGACCCCCAGTATTCCAGAGGGTGATATGATGTTTTGATCATAGAAGCTCATGGGATGCCAGACTTGACTCAGCCATTAAATAGCTGTGTAACCTTGGCAATCTATTTATCTTTTCTGAACCCCACTTTCCACATCTGGAAAGATTATTTACACACAACATTGTTCTTAAGTGAACTTAGGTGCATTATAAGGGGAACAGAGTATGTTGTTGCTAGTTATTACTTTTAAACAGCACAGTTGGTAGAGAGGGTGTATGTAAATAAGGGAATGGTGATGGGTGCTTGTTGGTTTTGCATTGTTTTGATGGTTGTTGTGGATGGTGTGTGACTATGGGTGTAAGGCACTAGATGAGGTCAGAGCCCTGGCAGCATGGGACGTATGTGACAGAAAAGCCAGATCTGGTCTGGCTTCCCAAGGAACACTGAAGTGTGGAGTAGGAGGTTGAGGGCTCAGGGGAAGGGTGGCCCATGACTCAGGAGCATCGTGGAAGTCCATTTGACACACAGTCCCTGCGGGCCTGTCATGTGCCTTTATTGTTGTAGGTGTCATGGGGAATGGACAGCAGGGGACAGACACAGTCTCTGTTCTCAAGTTGCAGACGTGCATTAGGGTAATAGCAGGAAGAGGGCTGAAAGAAACAAAATCAAGCTGGAATTCAAGCAAGTGTGTATAGACAGGGGAAAAGGAAATGACGTAGTGATAAGGTGTTAAATTGGAGGAAATTTCTGAGATTACTAGTCCTAACCTTTCACGGTACAGAGCAGATGTGAATGAGAGAGAGGAAAGGGCGTATTCATGAGGAATTCTCAATCTGTATAAAGAAATTCAGTAAAACCCAGCATCTTGCTTATCATAGGGAGATATGTGAAGTTGTGTTAAAATGTACATTCTTTACACTATTAAGTCTTCAAAAGCTGCTTTACATGTCCTTGATTTTTAAAAGTAGGGTCAGTGGTATGAGTGTTACTGAGAGCAGTGTTCCCCAAACCAAACTATTCCATGAGCTGTATGTCATGTAAACTCTCCAGAGACTCTCAGGAACCAAGGATTGGAAAAAGGGAGGATGAAGCTGAGCTGTAGCTGCTGCTCCTGAAGGGGAAGCACGAGTAAAAAAATCAGCTTCAGTAGACAGAGGACGGGCTGTTCAGAACTATAGAGTGCCAAGGGCCTGTGATGACCCCTTGGGTAACACTTATTTCTATTTCGCAGTTGAAGTAGGATGTGGAGGAGGTCTACTTTTTACTTAGATTGAAGGTTTTGGGATTCCTTTTCATGGAGCTACTAATAAATACAATCCAGTAGTTAAAGCTGCCTCCATCCCAAGTCACCCTTAAGAACTACAAGTGTTCACATCCTGGAGATACAATTGCGAGCAGCCGAGAAATAAGTAAGATTTGGTGTTCTGTGTTATCACAGCTTCAAGGCGAGGAGTCAGCAAAAAAGTTGAAACACCAATTTCAGTGCTTCCTAACTTATGTAGACTTAAGCTCAGTTTCCCAATATATAAAATAGAAATGAAAATTCATTATCTAATTTGAAATCCTATAACATATTTATGTATGGGATATGTGAGCAGGAAACACGTCAAATTAATACTGGCCAGAATATTCAGACAGACTTTGAGTTGGAGGTTGAACTTGAGCATTGAAGATGGTTTAAACTTGGCTAAGAAAATATGAAGAAGATAGTTTGAGTGGAAGAGCACAAAAAACATTATGCAAGTTTGTGCAATGATGCTGTACTTAATGAAGTGTGCCCCTAGTTTGGAGCATGTCGTTAATTGATTTCACTCTTCCTGTCTTTTGAGGATTAGAAAAATAGAAAATTCTGTTTCTAGCAGTATAGTGAAACAGATACCTTGCAGACTCTTCTAATGAAAAACAGTTAAAAATACTGGATTTTAAAAAATGTATTGCTGGGCAGACAAGAAAATAAGAAATCCTAGAGGTCAAAAACTATGTCCAAGTGGGAACCCACAGCAATAAGCAATTATTACATATAAATCATTTGCTGAATTCAAACGACCTTGGGTTGGTTTTTGTGACCTTGTGGTCCAGGATACAGGGCTTAAAAAAACAAACAGACAAATAAAAACCTTTTCTCAATCTTGAATGAGATACTAGTGGGAGGGTCCACATAATGTTGTCAAGGTGAACTAGAAATAAGTCAGCTGCCCCAACCCCTCAAAGACTTCAGGCATAGGTATACTGAAACACAAATATTCTTACTATGTTTAAATAAATTTAAAAAGGAACTATGTCTAGGTGTTTGGTTCTGGATACAACAGAAAATAATTTCCTCGGGAGTAGGTAGACCACAAACCAACACTCATGTGGGTTTACAGCCCACATTTACACCGCCTGGTGGTAATTAAAACTGTAGGCTAAGAATTTAGGTTAAAGTGGTTCTAAGTTGGTATCGTCCCCAAGAGCCTGGACGAGCCAAACGTAAATACTCTCGAGAGTAATCTACCTTCATCCAACACCTCAGAGAATCCCCACATGCAAAGTTTTAAGGATATATGAGCTTGTAATTAGAAGCCAAATTAAAAAAAAAAAAAAACACAAAGAAAAACTACACAAGGCAGGAGAAATGAAAGTGAGAAGAAGCCACAGAGAGTAGAATCATGCCCTTAAAGACCTCAAGAATAGGTATATTTAGACACAAATATTCTTACTATGTTTAAATACTTAAAGAGAGAGCGAAGACTATAAGTAAGAAGCAAAGACTATGAAAATGAAACTTAGATTTAAAAAATAACAAGTGCAACTCCTGGAAATGAACATTTAAATATTGAAAAGAATAATATGAAATAGCAGATTAAGCAAACTTCAAACAGAATTATAGAATTAGAAAAACTTCTAAAGAAATTATTTAGGAGGCAACATAGAGAGACAAAGAGAGAGTATTGATTGGAATATGATACTGAAATTTAAGAAACAACTGAGGGCCAGCCCCGGTGGCCTAGTGGGTAAGTTTGGCTTGCTCCGCTTCAGTGGCCCAGGTTCAGTTCCTGGGCGTGGACCTACACCACTCATCAGTGTTCATGCTGCAGCGGCAGCACACATACAAAATAGAGGAAGATTGGCAACAGATGTTACCTCAGGGCAAATCTTCCTCAGCAAAAAAAAAAAAAAGAAGAAAAGAAAGAAACAACTGAAATTTCTAACTGTTAAAAACATCAAATTATAAAATATTAAATTACATATATATAAATTGTGTAGTCACTACATAAATTACTTGTTCCTGGAAATAATTCATTTTTTCAACATTTATTAACTCCCTGTCAATGTATTAGGTTTTGATGGTACAACAATGTGCAAAAAAACCAAGATTATGCAATGTTGTGGAAAAATTGACTATATATAATAGTAAGTAGTTTTGGCAGATAGCACACTTCAAATTGACAGAAAAATATATATATTTTAAAATCAAATCTATAACAGCCTTTGGTATGTTACAGTGGAAAGTATAGCCTTAGCAGACCAGATATTGTGAGAATTCCCTGAAAGAGAGTAGGCAGATGAGACTTTATTGATGCAAAAATAATTCATAACAGACTCAGGAAAGAATTAGGCAGAAAATAGAAGGGTAGGCAAGATTTCCCAAGCTGAGAAATGGAGGGATCACAGGGAACAGAAAGAATCAAGGAATCATCACTCAGGCTGGGTGGTTGCAATACCATACATGATTTTGCAGACTACTCTATCCCTTGACTCTAATGCCCTTTGTGAAAAGCCTTGAGTCTCAGAAGCATCTGCATTAGACAATGAAGGAGAGTGGGGGTATGGAGGTCAGAGCAGTTTCCTGGAAGGCTGGAAATTACAGGTGGTATGGTTCTCAATACTCACCAAAAACTAGTTATTTCTGCACACTACTGAATACTGCCTTCTCCTGCCTTCCCATGGCCACTAAAGGGGGATGGCAATACTAAGCTATAGCATTCACACATGTGCTTACATGGGTTCTAAAAAACAAAGATGAGAACACACACAAAAGACCAGAAAACACCTGAGAAAACTGATATAATTAATAAGGGGCAAGCAGATTTAATAAAACAATGAAAAGGAGACTTTTAAAAAGTACAGAAGTTTAAGAAATGATGTTAATCACAAAATATACCTATTGTGTCATTAAATGTAATAAAATCGTGACCTTATAAAGGAAAACTATAATTGTAAACATTGCAAAATCAGTAGTTATAATAAATAGCCAAGGCAACACTGACAAGAAAATCATTAAAACAGAAATATGGATTGAGAAATTCTCCTAGAATAAAGAATTAAAAAAAAAGAAAAGAAAAATCTGGAGATTCTAAATAAAAAACTGAGAAACATAATGTTTTCACACCCATCTATTAGGAGTTCCAGAAGGAAAGACTAGAGAACATACAAGAAGGAAATATGCAAAGAACTAGCAGACTATTTTATAGATTGAAATAAATACAAGTCTTTAAACTGACAGGCCTCACTGAGTGATGCACAGGATAAAGAAATATGTAATTTCATCCTTGGAAATTTCTGAAAAATTTCAGCATGACCTTAAAGGGACTATCTAGACAAAATGTACAATAAAAGGAAAAAGAAAGAAGAAAAAAATTAACCTCAAAGCAATAAACAACCAGATTGACACCAGACTTCACAGAATACAACAGTGGATGCATGAAATAAATGGAACAATAGTTTTATATTGCTGTTCTCCCAGCTCCATTGGTGTGATCCTTCTACCAGGGCCAGGAAAGCTGTGAAAAACAATAGATCCATTTTTGGAGAAGGCTGACTTGTTTTGGAGGAGAGTTAGAAAGACACTCTGTCTCTGAGTCTGAAACAGAGTGATCTTGGTGGCAAAAGAATGTATAAGATCAATGTTGCAGTCCGAAGTCATAATATTAGTTGGATCAAGCAACAGACTGGAAGACAAGCCAGAAACGTAACAAGGGGATCCAAGAATTGAGCAACCATAGTGAGCCTACATAAGTTCCCACAAAGCCCTAGCATTCTGGAAGGCAGCATACATTTGCAAGATTGTGTGCACGCACAGGAGAGGGTGGAGAGGACTCAACCTAGCTACAAACCTTTGACTGGAGGCGGGGTCCTGCGCATGTGCAGAAGAGACAAGAGAAAGCCCAAGGGGAAAATAAAACCTGGGGCATGTTTTTAAACTTCTCCAGCTTTGAATAGTTTATGTAAAACACATATATCTATAAACAAAAGACAGAAGACGTTGATTCTAGGTTTTTGAGCAAAATATCTGACCAATCATTGGCTCGCCACTAAGATTTGCTAACCCAGGTGTGAGCCCTAGGAAGCTGTGCTTAAAAATAAAAATAAGAATAAATACTTGTACACTGTACACTACAGGGGAGACAGACTCTACAGAATCAGACCAGGCAAGGCACAGAAAAAATGACAGAAAAGCATAGAGAACATTAATGAAAACATTGTAGGGGGATCAGAATCTAGAATTGCTGTAATATGGTATCTAAATGTCCAGTTTTACACAAAATAATTTATGAGACATGCAAAGTAACAGGAAAGTACAATGAGTATAACTCACACACAGGAAAAATGTAGTCAATAAAACTGTCTCTGAGGGGATTCGATATTGTGTCTAGCAGATGCATGTTGTAAAGTAGTGATTATAAATATGTTCCAGGAACTAACAAAAATCATGATTAAAAAATTAAAGAAAAGCATGATCATAATGACCCGTAAAAGAGAGAATATCAATAAAGAGATAGAAATTATTTTTTAAAAGTACCCATTAAGTTTAAAATGGAATTAACATGTACCACAACTTGAATTTAAAAAAATTTATTAGAGGGGCTTACCTGCCATCATGAGACAGCAGAAGAAACAAATAGTGCACTTGAAGATAGATCAATCAAAATTATACAGTCTGAAGAACAGTAAGTAAAGAGACCTGTGAACACTATCTAATGTATTAGCAAATGTGTATTGGGAGTTCCAGAAGGAGAGGAGTGGAGAAAGAGGCAGAAAAATTATTTGAAGAAATAATGGCCGCAAACTTCCCAAATTATCTGAAAAACATTGATCTACACCTACAAGAAGTTCAAGGAAATGCAAGTTGGATTAACACAAAGAGATCCATACTTAGACATCATAATCAAACTGTTGAAAGACAAAGGCAAGGAGAATATCCTGAAAATAGGAAGAGAAAAAAACATACTTGTCACATATAGAAAACAATAATGTGATTACCAGCTGACTTCTCATCAGCAACAACGGAGGCCAGATGATAGAAATGATGTTCCAAGTGCCATAAGAAAAAAAAAAATCAACCAAAAAATATATATCCATAAAAACTATAATTCAAAAAAGCAGGTAAAAAAGATACTTCTTGAAAAACAAAGACTGAGAGAATTTATTCCTAGCAGACCTCCTTTACAAGAAATAGTAAGAAAAGCCTTTTAGGCTAAAAGAAAGTGAAATCAGATGGTATCTCAAATCTATACGAAAAAATAAAGGCCATTAGGAGCTATATAAATATATTTTTCTCTTTTCTTCTCTTAACTGGATTAAAAGACAATTGCATGTAACAACAATTATGAAATTGTAGGAAAATTTTACATGTTATAGCATATAAATCATATATGCATATATTATGTACTTTATATATATATTGCAAAGAGGGGGTGGAAAGTAGAGTTATATTAGAGCGAAGTTTCTATATTATAAGGAAATTAAATTAGTACTAATCTGGAATTTTTATAAGAAAAACTGCATGTTATAATTTCTAGAGCAACATTAAGAAAACAATTTTAAAAAACGCAGTAAAAAAGCAACAAAGGAATTAAAATGATACACTAGAAAATATCTGTTTAACATAAAAGAAGGTAGCAAATAAGGATCAGAGGTACAAAAAAAAGAAATGACAAAACTTTAGCTAGACAAGCCAAGGAATAAAGTAAGACATATTATCAGATCAGTAATGGAAGAGAGGACATCACTAGTAATCCTACAAAAATAACAAGGATTATAAGCAAACGCTGTTAACTTTATGGCAAAGAATCAGACAATTTAGTTGAAATGAACAATTTCTTAGAAAGATACAAATTACCAAAAATGACTCAAGATGAAATACGAACTCTGAATAGACATATAACATGTAAAAAATTTGAATTAGTAATTAAAATTTTTCCACAAATAAAAGTTCAGGCCCAGGTGTCTTCACTGAAGAATTCTATCAAACAGGTAGACAAGAGATAATAATAAGCCTTCACAAACTCTTACAGAAAATCTGAACGTTGAAAGAAAGGTGAAGGGAACCCACGCAGCTAGTGGTAGGCCAGTGTCTCTCTTACACCAGAGCCTGAGGAAGGCTCTGGTGACGAAGCTGTAACGCAGCTGCACAGCCTACCTTCTGTGGACTCGACATTCTTCGTCTTCTCCGTAGTCTCTTTGAACATTTTCTCTCTCTGAAAGGAAGTTTCCCTTTTAAATTCTTTTTAATCTATTAGTGAATAAGCTCACAGGGTTTTTAAAAATATGAACCTAAAGGATTAGCTACAGATAATTAAAATCGTAGTGTTTGCAATTTTTGGACTTTCTGTTCAAAATATTTTTGCCTACATTACTTGTAATTTACTTAGAAGATTGGGCTTAAGTTCAAAATCTTTATCAGCTATCTGCTAAGGCATCTCAGGGAAGGGATCCTTAGGAAAAAAGGGGTCAGAATATGCAGGTGACATCCTAAGTGTCTATACTGTCCCAGCATAGGGTGGGCTTTTTGCACACCTCAACTCCCCTAATTTAAATGATAAAGAGACCGGCTGACCAGTATGGAGAGAAACAGAATTTGGTTTATATGTTTAACTTTGAGGCTGCTCTGCAAATTCTCACCAAGGAATTATTTAACTTCAGAAAACTACTTTCTGTGTTCATTTACCAAACCCAAGCGCATTTTGAGGGGAAATCAATTTTAAAATGTGTTTTCTTAGTTAAATGAAATGAGTTCTGTAAACAGTGGCCCAGGCCCCATGATGACAAGGCCTTGGGCTCCTTGGTGTTTGTCTCTGAGGAAGGCAGTCGGCCTAAGTAATCACCGGCTTCCTCTGGGCCTTGGTGACCTATTAGAGAGGCTGGCACGGGAATCCACTGCACACGATGTATTAACTCGCCAAAGCGAGGCAGCAGTGTGCTGCGGTGCCAGCTTCATTCCCTAAAATGTCTGAATGGCTTTGCCAGCATATTAGTATCTCAGCGGTAGGGTTAGAACTAGATTTAAAAGTGTGTGCCACTTCTTATCAATCCTGGTGACTACTGAGAGGGCTGTGTGGTTTTTTTGGCCGGGGTAGGGGCACTTAATGTGGAGAGGGGGGTTCTGAATACTTTCCAGGCTTAACACAAAAAAGCGTGCTGATTAATTAGCTATGTCTATCATGGGTACAGAATACAAGGGCTCTCATACAGAAGCATTCATCTTCACTAGCACTGTGACCGTGGGCAAGGCATGCCACCTTCCCTAGCCCCAGTGTCCTCATTTCTAAAAACCCTACCTCGTGAGGTTTCTGGAAAGATAAAATGAGATAATGCATGTAAAACTATACTGCCTAAGAGTCGTTCATTCAATACAAATACTTTTTTCCTTTGTCGGATGGATCTTTTTATTTTTAAGTGATTTTTCTATATAAAATATTATAGATCTAGTCATCATTTGGCAGTTTATTTCCAAAGCTGGCATAGGATAATAAAAAAAAGTCATATTTTTTTCTAATGATCAGAAATTTTTCTTGGGATAAAAATATAAAGAATGCCACTAGGCCTGAGAACAGAAGAATGCACATCCATGCCAACAGTTAGGTTAATGCATGTGAAATTGACATTTCTAGACCTGTAATATAAACTGATGTACACAGACAATTAATAGCAAAAATTCCGACAACGTTAACTAATTTCTAACACCTGACTAAATGCACAGAAAGTTTTGGATCTTTAAATGGAGGCCCAAGTTCCATATACCCAGCTCCCTCTGTGGAACCATTGGACACAACATTCTAGCCGTTCACATTCAGGACAATAAGATTCAGGTTTCTTAAACTGGGATGGGTCTGACTTTCACGGAAGTTTACTCATTGGGAATAGGAGAGAATATCTGAGTTGAGGAAAAGAACTTAAAGAATGTAGAATTTGGGGTTAGACAGAACTAAGTTTGAATCTCTGCTCTTTCTTTTTCGGGCCATGTGACACTGGGAAAAACATTGAGAATCCCCGGGCTTTAGTTTCTCATCTGTAAAGTGGAGCTGATAATAACTATCTTGTACGGTCACTGCAGGGAGTATAATAAAGTATATAAAGCATTTGGCACAATGCCAGGCACACATTTGGTATTCAGAGAATGGAGAAATACGTTAGATGCTAGAGCATTTAGTAATCTTTTTTGAATTTTTACTTTTTCTAAATGTGAGTTTCATATTAGATATTATCATTCCTTGGAACAACCTCTTCATGCTGAAATTTCATTATATATGTAAATCTGAGTTATTTTTTTCTACCACCCAATATGATTAGTGCTTTGCCAAGTCACTAATTACTGAATTAGCAAAAACAGCTGGTTTAAATCAAATCATCAATGGAAGTTAAGGTGGGGAATAGCAATGTCAGAGCAGCATTGATTTGAACAACAGACAGGCATGCCGTGTTTAACCTTTAAGCTCAAATCACACCTTTAGGAAATCCACCATTGATGCTAATTGGGAGGAGGAGAAAATCAAATAATCCATTTGCTGAGTGGAAAAAAAAATAGATCAGCACTATTGGGCAACGACCCTCTTCAAATGAATCATGTAACACAATTTAGAGTCTGTGAAGCCAAAACCTCAAGGTCTTTAAGAGGTGAACAGTTGCTCTCAAACCATCAAACCGGGCAGGTACCCAACAATCACTGAGCCCGGGAGCTGGATCCCTAGAGATGCTGGGATAATGGCAGGGCTTTTCATTTTATTGGCCATGGAGAAGAAAGACACTCCCCACCTCCCCCCTGGTTCATCAAGATAGGGAGAAAGATTAGCAGGCAGTTAATTCTTAAAGAGCTGAAGATCTGGTTTTATTTTAACGCCATACCTTGAAGACCTCTGTTCTTCCTCTCATACCCTTAGGATTTGAAGAAGTCTTTTCTCCACAAATGCCTATGGGACTAGAAATTAATGATAATCACACTGTGTTTGGCACACTGTGCTTAGCAGTGTGTTTAGCAGGATGCTGAGTAAGCAGACCAAAAGGATAACAACAGGGCAAGGGGTTGTCCTGTATAACAGAGCCCCAAGAATATGTTGATATGAGTAGAGATGGCTGGTTGCCAAGTGAATCCAGGGCTCAGCGTCAGCAGACAGATGATGGAGACTAAATCAACTGGTTAGAGGTATACTCCTCAATTTCTGCTACGATGTGAACTCCTGAAGGGTTGTAATACAATGCTTGAATTTGGAGTAATGAGTGTGTGATAGTTAGTTGTATGTGTCACCTTGACTGGGCCATGGAGTGACCAGACATTTGGTCAAGTGTGATTCTAGGTGTGTTTTTGAGGGCATTCCTGAATGAGAGAAACATTGGAACCAGAAAACTGAGCAAAGTGAATTTCCCTCCCTCATTTGGGTGGGCCTCATTCACTCAGTTGAGGACCTGAATAGAACAAAAAGGCTGAGAGGAAGGACCTCCTTCTGCTTGACTGTTTTGAGCTGGGTTGGTGGTCTTTTCCTGCCTTTGGACTTGAATTGAAATATCAGCCCTTCTTGGGTTTTGACTCTCCTGGCTTTCAGACTGGAACCTATACCATTGGCTCTCCTAGTTCTCAGGCCTTAGGATTCAGACTAGAGATGCATCGTCAGCTCTCCTGGGTCTCCATCTTGTTGACTTTATGTCTTGGGGCTTCTCAGCCCCCATAATTGCACGAGCCAATACCTTATGATAAATCTCTCTCTCTCCCATTCTCTGTCTCTCTCTCTCTCTATATATCCTATCGGTTATTTTTCTCTAGAGAACTCACACTAACACAGAGTGACTCCCAGGATTACCTATATAAGAGCCAATCCTAAAATAATACTAAGATCATTTTTACTATGCCATCCTTCCTCATTTAATGATGGATTCACATAGGCTGTCTCATAATCTCCATGGCCATGATGTGAGATAATGTCACTTGCATATGGGGAAACTGGAAGTCCAAGGGGTTAACTGACTTCCCAGAACCACATATTTATTAACTAAGAGTCAAGTTTCAAATCCCTGTCTAGGGATTATATTTTGCTGTCCTCTACATTAACTGTTAGTCCAAAAATAGCCTTCTAACCTATTCCGCTCACCATTTCTTGATTTTAAAAAAAAGGAAAAATAAAATAATTGAATCTGTAACTGTTCTTGAATTTTTTAACGTTCAGAGATTACTTCTTCACCATTCCATCTCCTAAGTACTTTCAGCAGTAATGAGCTCCATAAATAATGTCATTGCAGTGGATATTGTGACATTTCACCCATATACCCCCTCAAGACATTTATTTATTTCCCCAGCTACAGGGAAGATGGCTGCTGGTAGACAGTGTTCAGCATCAGCACTTTTAAGTAACTGCATCAGCTGAGGAGAGTTGACTGCCCAAGGTTATGCCTTCTTCTCATGGCAGCCTGCATCACATAACTGGTCCTCATGGAGGTATAAGGATCCGAGTCCTTCGTCCCAACTTAGGAAAACCCTGAAGCACCAGACCACCTTCAGAAATCTTCAAGAAGTAAACTGAGACTTTGACTGAGACTTCACCACAGCCCAACTTCTCCCTCCTTCTAATTGGCTTTCTTTTTTTCCCCACATGTGTCAATCCCAAGAACATGTCCTACTGAAATTCTTGTACTTTAATCTCCGTCTCAGAGTCTATTGCCCAGGGAACTCAACTTGCGAGAGTCATAATGATATGAATTGAGTAAACAAAATAAACTACTCCTTAGGGGTTCCTCTGTTCAATGTTCTGTATAGAACATGCCAAAACAATGCACGAATTGAGAATCTTGAAGGAACAGAATGTAGGTGAAGAGCACAGGTGAATATTTGTTGATAGACCTCTGTAGCAAGTGTGTGGGAACAAGGTAATAACTATAAATGATCAGAATTTTTCTTTACAATAGAATATCTAATTTCAAAAATAACAATGTATGGTAGTTATAAATCTATTTATATTACAGACAAAGAGACTGAGACTTAGGGGCAAAATATTTTACCTAAGTCAGACATTGGCCATGCTGTGTACATAAGACATCATTGACCACCCTCAACCCCCACTTTGAGTTATGAACAGATAATGGAGGAGGCAAATTCAATTATTGGTTAGTCTTCCATTATAGGCTTGGCTACTACTTTTGTGCCTCTGCACCCTTGGTTAACATATAAGCCAGGTGGTGAGGAGGGAAATGAAGGCGATGGAGAAAACATATATCATTCAATGAGTAGGGGGTCAAGACACACACTGAGTCCCTTTTGTATATCTTCTAGAACAACTTACCATAATCTCTTTAAGATTAGAAAACAAATTTTTATTTTGTTTTGATCATTTATATTTATTTATGAGGGCTCACTTAGTAAGGCAAAGGCCAGACTGCAAATACAATTTTGCATGCTTAAAGAAAAAAGAAAGAGGCAGATTTGGGATTTGTGAGCATGTGCACATGTGTACAAATGCACACACACTTGTCACAGTGACCCAGCTTTGGCAAACATTTGAGGCCTTAGGGACTACTAGAGCCAGTCACTATGCTGGGGACTCAAGATGAAAAGAACAGAATCTGCTCCTAAACTCCGTGCTATGGGGGAGACTGCTGACCATCATCACTACAGATAAGTGTCTTCATTGATCTATTAGATCTGTGTGCAGATTACTATGAAATGGTTAAATCTACTTGGGAAACTTGGGAAAGTATTAGTTGAGAAGAGAACATTTAAACTGGATCTTGAAAGATGAGAAATTTTCCAGATGAAGAATAAAGTGAAGATCATTTTAGAGAGAAAAATATGAACAATGGAAGCCTTGAGAAGGGTGCAGGTCAGTCTCTGAAATGCCGTTTATTAAGTCTGAAGAGTTAGGTTCTATACTGAAGGTAACAGGGTTTCCTCAAAAGTAATCCCTTCTCCACCATCCCACCCAAGGTCCGGCATGATCTGATCTTGTTTTAGAAGGACAACTCTAGCAATAGAATGAGGAAAGATTATATATTGGGAAGGACAGAGGAAAGGGATTATAGAGTCTTTTAAGAGTTCCAATTTACTGTCCTTGACTTTATGTTTTCTTAACACAACCCAAGTCTGCATCATGACAGTGCCAGGAAAATTACAACAGTGATTTTCAAGGGCTATAACACATAAAATACTGGTGATATCCAAAACTTGAGCCAGGTATTTTTATTCTCTCTATATTTTTAACATCAAAACTTGATGGTTTTTTATTGCAATTGCAGTTAAGCATGCTAGAATTTGAACACGCTGGGATATTTACCATTAACATAACCATTTAGCCCTGGTGCTGGTGGCGTTTCAGGGTTGGAATAGTTCCACAACTTCAGTATTTAAACCATTTCTCTAGCACCTCTGACAAGTGTGTGTGCACTGGATGAGATACAGTGACAGCTCCTCTTTAATTCTCCAGGAAGCCTATTCATTCATGAAAGAACTCCAGCTGTTGGAGGCCGCTTTCTCATATTGAAAATTTTTAACTTTTACCAAGGGGTTTCAACACAAGATTTCTAGTTCTAAACCTTTGAGACAAACAGTTCAGAGGCATCACAAAATTTCACATAATAGAGTCTGGGCTACTTTTGTCCTAGGGTCTTTTCTTTCTCTATGTTCTTCCTCTTTAGCCTCACTCATATTCATGGCCCTACATCCCACACTACATTGATGACTACCAAATCCACATCTCCAGCCTGGGTCTCTTTCTGATCTCCAGACTGCTATATCCGATTATTCTCTGAATATCTCTACTTGAATGTCTTTCATATAAATCCCAAATACCCCAAACTGGGCTGCTCTTCCCCCTCTCCCAAAGTGCTCTTTCACCTCTTTGCTGTGTCTCAGTGGGTGGTCCCAATATACACCTAATCACCATCCATTTGGCCATTTGATCTCCAAATCTGGCATATATCATTGATGGATGCTCCTTCAACTATAATGTGTATAAAAATCACCTGGGTGGAGATTTTTGTAAAGTGCTGATTCTGATTCAGTTGCTTTGAGGTTGGAGAGTGCATTCTAACAACCTTCCAGATGATGTCAACACTGCTGGTCCTTAGACTGTACTTTGAGTAACAAGGTTCTAGACTTATTCTAGTCTTTTAGTTGTACATAGATCTTAGTAGCTTGGTAGAGAAAACACAAGGTTTGGAATTATACATCTCTGAGTTCCAATCATGGATCTGATCAATAACAGTAATGTGCCTATGAACAAACCATTTAACCTCTGTGCTGCAATCACCTCCTCTTAAAATGGGGATGGCCTGACTCCTAGGGATCTTAAATTATACAAAGTAAGTAAAATGCACAGCTCAACATCTGCCATAGTTGTAGAGACTCAAAAATGTTAATTCCTTGTCCTTGGTCAAATCTGGAGCCTAATGAAAATAAATTGGTGATCAGTAGGTGGCAAAATTTCCTTGGGGTGAAGAGGCTTAGTTTTTATCATAGAGAAGGACCCCAGGCTGGGCTGAGGCTGTGGCTGAGGTTTCAGTGACCTGAGTAGATGGACTTAGAGCAGGTGATATTCTGTGATCCAGGACACAAGTCGAGCTGCCCAGGAGAGAAGGGGTTTTCTTCTGAGAAGGAGCACAGTGACCCCACTCTTGGAGCAAATCTATGAGTGCTCAAAACTCTGTGGTTGTTAGATCTACGGGTTGCTGTGATTATTGTCCTGATTAGGAAGGAAACTCTAAGGTCCTATGTGATGATCTCTCCATGACTGCTGTGGAGTCTTGTTGGTACCCTTGTGGCTGGACTGTGAAGACAGATCAGGAGGGAAGACACTGAAGCTGGTTGAAGAAACATTGAGTAAAGATTGAAATTCAAGCTTTCATAAGCAATGTAGACCACTGTTTGCAACTGTGAAGTTTAGAGTCCATTTGAAGATATAACTAACTGGACAAATAATTAGGATAGAGCGGAGAAGGGGTAGCACATAGAAATCACATATAAACCAGTCTTAGAGGATGGGAGAAAGTTTTCAGAAGGAAGGAATGATGTGCCACTTAACAGCATTTCATTTAAAAACGTGTTCATGTCAGTATGTAGAGATTATTACTTTACATCTGTTGCAAAGCAGTCCATGATAATGATGTACTATAGTTTATTCAATATTGTTCCATCAGTGGATATTTATTAAAATTTCAAAATTTTCCTATTATAAACCACACTGCCTGAACAATTTTTGCATTTCTCCATGTGAATCTGTGTAAGTGATTCTCTAGGATATACACTAAATTTGAAAGAACAAGACCATGAATTTCATTTTTAATAGACATAACAAATTGGATTACAAAATAGTATATGGAGGCACTTTTTTTTTACCGTATTACCACTTTATATCATCAACCCTTTAAAATATTTTCTAAACTGATAAACAAAACATACCACTTTATTTTTCTTTTGTGAATTACTTATTCATATCCTTTTCCTATTCTCTACAAGATTGTTTGGTATACTTTAGATATTCAAGATATTATTCCTTTGTCTATTGTATTAAGTTGATTGGTCATGTCAAAGCTTTGTCTATTATATGTTGTTTTTTTATTTCTCAGAAAAGGAGGCTTGGTATCATTGATCAATTCTGCTTTTTATTTTTCATTATGTTAGTTTTTACTAATATTTTATCCATAATTCCCTGCACTTATTTATTTTTGGTTCATTTTGTCCCTGCTTTTCTATCTTATTGAGCTGAAAAATAGAGCTACCTTATACTCCATATTTGTTCTAGTGAATATATACACTGATGTTATTTTAGTCGTGTCTATGTAGTATAGTTATTTTCATCAGTTTAAAACTATTTTTAGTTTCTATTTTGACTTCTAATTTAACTTAACAGTCATTTAGAATTTTTTAAAAAAACTTTCTAGAACAATAAGTGTTTTAGTTGCTCATTTTTGCTTATTATTATTTAATTAAATAAATTTTGGCATTTTTCTTCTGTGAACTGGTCTATATTATATCTACTTTGAGGTTATGAGGCTGAGGCCCAATACATCATCAGTTTTTGTAAATAATCCAAGTTTTTTAAAATTGAATTCTTTGTAAAATAATAAGTTCAATAAATATTGAGTCAATCAATCATTTCTACTGTACATTCAAATCCTTTATTTTGTATAGTTTATCTACTTGATTTGTCAGTTTCAAACATATTGTGATAAAATTATAACTAAGTTTGCAAATTTGTCTTAGTTTTGACAATATAGTTTGTAGTTATATTATCAAGTATAATTATCAAGGGATTTTAATTATATATCTTTTAATTTAAAATTTTTTCACTATCATAGATGCCCTTTTGGCGTTTCATTTCTTTGTTTTGTGTTATATTTTGTCTTTATTCATATTATTGTACCTCCTATATTTTGATTGAGTCCATCTCCTTGACTTTTTGGCTTTTCCAAGTTATTTCATTTTAGATTTACCTATTTGAAATAATTATCTATCTAGCTTTTTTTTTTCAACAAGAAGAAAAATATTTTTTTCAATATGTTTTAACAAATATTTAATAAATTTAGATTTATTGTCATTATTGACATTTTTGGCTTTCTTTCCACTTTATTCAGTACTATCTCTTTCACTGGAATTTGCCTTATTTTATCTTTTGTTTTCTATGTTTAGATCAATCAATTTCTCTTTCTTCCTTTTTCACTTGAATGGATTGAAAATTATACATCCTGTTTCTATTATGATATGCCTATATTTTAATTTAAATTTTTCTAAAAATGTCAAGTTTTAATCATTTTTATATTGTCCTTCGAAGGAGGAAAGAATCTTAGCATTCTTTTCCTTATTTTCTCTGTATATTTTCTTTCCATGAAGGCTGAGATTGAGATATTTTACTTGTTTGTTAGCTTTTAATACTTATTTAGAATTGTTAGTATGTTTGCTTGTTACTTTTCTTATGGCCTCCTGTACCTCTTCTATTTCTTAAATTCCTTTATTTTTAACTTTGCTAGATACTCTCTCAATACTTATTTACTTAAGATAGATGGTTGCTAAAATTTCTGCATCCTTATATGTCTGAGAATGTTTTCATTTTGCCCTCTAAATTAAATGATAATTTTCCACATATAGCTATGAACAGGTAGCTTATAGCAGATCAATGTTGCTCTTGCCAAGAACTACTAGAAAATCTAGATTAAAAAATTTTAAATCTGGTTGAAGGCATTGAATAACTTGTGAGACAGTCAGAATTTCAGTACTAGGATTCTAGAGACGCAGGAAATACACTGAGATGAGTTTAATGGCCTGTGTGTCACTTTTCCTCTCACAACATTTGTCACAAGTGTCACAGAGCCGGTGGTTGAGAAACTTGTCACAGGGCAGCATCTAAAAGGTGGAGAAGCAGGCAGAGATTTCAATAATCTCTGGAGGCTGGTGAGACAAAATCGGGAGGTGGAGGCTGCCAAGGTGGCCAGGATGTGAGTGGCCGAGATTTCAGAGAGAGGATCTTGGCAGAAAAGTGGGCCTGACACTGCAACAATTTCCTCTCAAGGCATTTGCCAGTTCTCAGGCTGTGCAGAGCTAGAGGCTAAAAAGCAAATGAAAGTGACTCAAAGGCTGAGCTGATAGTTAGAGGTCTATTCTGGGGGGTGGGGGGTGGGAGGCGACAACAAAAAAGGCCAGGACTGTAACCAAAGAGGCAGTTTGGTGAACACTCCAGGCTCACAGATGGGGCATCACTGAGTCTTTCAAAGTCTAAAAACCAACTTCAAGTCAGCCCACTCTCTGATTAATCAGGGTGATGTGCCAGGGGATAGGGTTACTATTCTCCAGAGGGAGATACCATCATCCACAGCCTCTTTTTTCAGCAGTTGCCCTTGACTTTGCAACATACATCTACAACTAATCCAGGTCCACTTTCAATAACACTATTCCACTTCTGCAACTACCTTTGAATAGAGCATTCCCAGCTCCTCTCTCCTATCCCTTGTAGTGTTGCCATCATTCATTTCACTTACCCAAGTTATAGTCACCTAACACATTGTTGCTATTATTATTTTAAACAAACTGTTATCTGTTAGGTCAATTAAGAATAAGAAAAATAAAAGATTTTGTTGTTGTTGAAGATTCACCCTGAGCTAACATCTGCTGACAATCTTCCTCTTTTTGTATGTGAGCCGATGCCACAGCATGGCCACTGACAGATGAGTGGTGTAAGTCCCTGCCTAGGAACTGAACCCGGGCCACTGAAGTGGAGTTTGCCAAACTTAACCACTAGGCCACTAGGGCTGGCCCAAAAAGATTTTATTTTACCTTAGTTTATTCTTTCTCTAGCAGTCTTCCTTTATTTATGTAGATCTGAATTTCAGACCTATCTGATTTTCCTTCTTTCTGAAGAATTTCTTTTAACATTTCTGGCAAGGCAGGACTACCAGCAACAAATTCCCTCAGCTTTTATTTGTCTAGTAAAGTCTTTCTTTCTCCCTTAGTTTTGAAAGATAATTTGCTGGATAAAGAACTCTCTATTAATGGTTCTTTCCTTTACACACTTGAAATATTTAATTCTATTCTTTTCTTACTTGTATTTTTTCTGCAAAGAAATCTGATATGATCCTTATCCTTGCTCCTCTATAGGTAAGGTGTTTTTCTCTGGCTTTTTTCAATACCTTTTCTTTGTTTTTTATTTTCTATACTTTGAAGATGATATGTATAGGTGTAGATCTTTTAGTATTTATCCTCTTTCACATTCTCTATGCTTCCTGCATCTGTGGTTTGGCATCTTGTCATTAACTTGGAAAATTTTGTTATTATTGCTTCAAATTTTTCTTCTGTGCCTTTCTTCTCCTATGGTACACCTTTTCTCATTGTCTTGCAATTCTTGGATATTCTGTTCTTTTTCGTCCTTATTTTTCTCTTTGCATTTCAATTTTGGAAGTTTCTATTGACATTTCTTCAAGCTCACTGCTTCTTTCCTGGCTGATTCTTTTCTTTCTATTGATGAATTCATCAAAGGTGTAGGGAAGGAAGAGAATTTCACTACCCTCTAGGTCCTTCTGGATGGTCTACAAATTAAATTGACTTGAGATAGAATAACAGGAGAAAATCAAACAAAGCTTTATAACATGTGTACATGGGAGAAACACAAGAAAACTGAGCAACTCAGCCAGAATGGCCAAGCTTAAAGGTGGCCATCTTAAATAGTATCTTTAGCTAAAGACAAAGGAGGGTGTTGGGGGTAGTGGTTTGGGACTTCAAGGGGAGGAAGGCAATTCACATGGAGATGGAAACGCAAGTGTTTGGTAGATAGAATTTTGATAAGGATGGGCTTAGCAAGGACCCTCACAGTCTACCAATACCCAAATTATGTATGGTGATGGCCTGTCCTGGGGACAGGCCTTTTATCCTAAATTCTTTTAGGTGGTTAGGGGGAAGGTCAAAGTTTCTTTCAGAGTCTTCTGTTTTTAAAAATAATCAAGGGGCCAGCCAGTGGCATAGAGGTTAAGTTTGTGTGTTCTGCTTCGGTGGCCCAGGGTTCATTAGTTTGGATCCTGGGCATGGACCTACTCACTGCTCATCAAGCCATGCCTAGGCAGCATCCCATATGGAAGAACTATAACTCTACAACTATGATACACAACTATGCACTGGGGCTTTGGGGAGAAAAAAGAAAAAGAGGAAGATTGGCAACAGATGTTAGTGTAGGGCCAATCTCCCTCAAAAAAAAAATCATTAAAAATAATGAAGGCAAAGAGACACATTTTGTGGTGCCCAGTTCTGAACCCCCACAAAGGCATTCTCAATTTCTGTTGCAATGTTTTTAATTTCTAGCATTTCCTTTTAGTTTGTTCTTAGAATTTTTATCTTTCCATTATCTATCCATTCTTGAATGTTGTTCATTTTTTCCCATAAGCTAAGGCTTGTTTTAAATTCTGGTCTGATAATTCCAATGTCTCTGCTATACCTGTATTTGTAGTGTTTCTTCTCATCAAAGGATGTTTTTGTCCTTTAGTATGCCTTGTAATTTTTTTTGAAAGTCTGACATGATATACTGGGTGAAAGAAACTCAGTTAAATATGGATTTAGAGTGAGGTTTTATGTATTTCTGGATAAGAGTTAGTCTATGTTTTCTGTTCACTATAGCTGTAGGTGTCAAAGGTTAAAATTTCCTCGCATGTCCTTGTTTTTGTCTCACCCATTGTCTTGTGGTTTCCCTGGAGACCCCTTAAATAAAGTCTGAGTCACGCAATTCTTTTGGTTGGATTCTCTGGTTATTATATAGGAGCTCTACTGATGTGGTGGTAGGTGTGGGTGGAGGGCAAGCATTCTATGGCACTAGGATTATGCATCAATCTTTTAGTGAACCTGTGCCCCAGGGCTGTGACCTTCACAAGTGCTTCTCAGTTTTGTTTTGCTTTGTTACCCTTGGGTGAGACAGGAAGACTGGAGTGGGCTTGAGTTGCCTATTTCCCTTTCCCCAGATCATTAGGCTCTGATAAAACCCCAGTCACTTAAGCTCTGGTAAAATAGTTTCTCTTGAGGGCAGGCCTCGTTAAGAATAGCAGAATGCTCTGGGCATATTTCATAATGGCTACTTCTCCCCTCCTCTGATGGAAGGAAGCACAAGAGGATTTTTCTCTAATCTTCACTGTAAGAAGCTGGTAGTACTCCTGGAGATAAAACACAAAGTATGGGCCCCCCCAACACTAGCCACCCCCCTACCTAAAGTTGTCAACTCTCAACCTTGTGCACTTTGAGCCCCCAGAAGATCATCAATTACAAGTTAGGTTTTTTTTCCCTCTGTCACTGCTTCCCACAGGGTTTTCTCCTCCTGGGCTTCCGCTCCAGTAAGTTTTTTTTTTTTTTTTTTGTGGGGGAAGACCAGCCCTGAGCTAACATCTGTTGCCAATCCTCCTCTTTTTGCTGAGGAAGACTGGCCCTGGGCTAACATCCGTGCCCATCTTCCTCCACTTTATATGGGACCCCACCACGGCATGGCTGACAGGCAGTGCATTGGCGGGCGCCTGGGATCCGAACTCGCGAACCCCAGGCTGCCAAGCGTGAACTAAACCGCTGCGCCACTGGGCGGTCCCCCGCTCCAGTAAGTTTTGATTCTCAAAATCTGTCTATCTTTCTCTCCAACTTTGGGGGGCAGTGGTTTGCCTTGTGACTTTAGTTCTCAGGTGAATCTAAGAAGAGTTGTTGATTTTTATTTTGTTTAGCTTTTTTGTTGTTGTTGTGAGGATGATAATGAAGACTTCCAAACTCCTTATGTGTCAGACCGGAAACCACACTTATAATGCTTCTGTTTACTTCTTTCTAATGTTTGCTTCTTCTCACATGGGCATTGTATCCAAATGTCACCCGGGAGTGTGCTGCAGCTTTTCTGTCCCTTAATGCATAAATAGCTTTGACTCAAACACCTATTCTACAACATGTGAAAATGTCTATTCAGAGATTTGTAATTTTCAAGGGGCTCAGGTTTCATAGCCTCAAGCTCACACCTTCTGCTTCTCCTATGAGGTTGCTATATGAATTCACCCCAAGACCTGTGCATGTGGTCCCATTTATTACATCAACACAAGCAAACAAACAAACAAACACTCCCTACTAACCAAAGACCTTTCAGTGTGTAGCTTTTAGTAATGTTTAGTGATAACTTAAGAGCAATCAACAACAATATTATTACTCAATCAACAATGAATATTAGCTATTTCACCTTTTTCAAAAACTTCCTAAATTATTTTCACCAATAGAGTTCCAGCATCCCATCAAGAGACTCAGTCCACTTCCCTTCTTCTCAGTCCCTTTATTCATGGAAGCAAAATAAAATAAAATTAAGGAAAACAATGTCTTTATTTAATGTATATAGTAATTCAGCACCCTACTTGCTTTGCACACCATTCCTCTCCTCCATCTATCCTACCACATTGGGGGATATGGTCCTCATTTGCCTTCTGGACCCTTCCTGCTCAACATGCAATCCACGAGGGCACTGGCATTACCTGGGAGAGCGTTAGACACACAGCATCTCAAGCCCTTCCCCAGGCCAGCTCAGAAAAGGATAGCTTTTCTCTCAAACCTCAGAGAAATCCTCTCATGTCCATGGTCCAGAATCATGACACACTGCCACCTGTGCCACAAAGGTGTCTTATTAGAAGGTCTAATTTTAGTTTTGGCAGGAAATAGAGTAGAAGATGGTCCAGGAGAAAGATTTGGAGTGGTCACTGAGTGAACCAAACATATCGAATCTGCCACAGTTCTTACTTCCTCCTTTTGAAAATGAAGAAATTAAATTCAGAGAATCTGCGGTTCTCCCAAGGTTCCACATGAGGTGTTTTGGGATCAGAAATTGAATTCAGGTCAAACACACTACAACATCACAGCTGCCTCTGATTTTCTTAGAGTTGATAATAAAAACCACCTGTGAATAAGTTGGTACTAGAAAAATAAATATAAAAACCTTTAAAAAACAGCCTTACAAAATTATTTTCCTTTTTCACTGTTGCTTCCAATTCAAAACCTAGTGAGCGACTCATTTTAAAAAGAACCTTTATTTTTCTCATCCTTTTTCTCCCTGCTCCCCACACTCACTAGCTTGATATGCACTGAAACAGAAGGTCAGATTGGAAAGTTCTTTGCAGCTAGACTGAGCTGGGGAAATGCTGACTGGCCTCAAATGAAGACAGGCTGATGAACTCATCAGATGTCCTTGTATTAAAGAGAGTGGGGAATGGATTTTCTGTAATGCTGTCAAAACATGAAAATCAGCTGCTCAGAGGAATAAATTATGGGTTGCTGTCTTTCACAAAATAGATAACTCATTGGAAGCTCATAACTTTGTTGCATGTTGTGGTGGGGTGAGGAGGGGTGTGTGTGTGTGTGTGTGTGTGTATTTTAATTGTGGAGTAGGAGACAACTCACTGCCTCCACAAATAAGAAGAACTAGGTTGTCTTGGGGTTCTCAGAGGGGAAAGAGTTTGCTTCTAAAAATGCCTGCCACACTTGTTTTTCTGTGAAGCAGGAATTTCCAGTATATTCTACTTGTCTTTGGCTCATTTTCCTCTGCGGAAATCCATTGAATCACTTAACCAGGAGAGGAAGAAAGTAAAGGTGACTTAATAGGGACATCAAGTTCTCAACAGCTTGTCAGACAGAGAATGGTGGCTAGCTGCTGTCTATCATTATATCAAGTACACCTGATTTCTTTACCACACCAAAAAACAAGAGAAAATTGTACACATTTAAAAGACTTCCATCATATATGTAGAGGCAATTATATTTTACAATGCTTCAGTTCCAAAAGATACTGATGGTGGTTATATTGGCATTTTCCATAATGTCTTTCTAGACACTAGTCTCGTGAGACACTTTGTGAAATGACATGGGTAAAAGATGACATGTGACATGTCATATCTTTCTTTAGGAAATTCATCAAGTATGTCAGTATGCAAAAGGCTCTGTACAATGCTGCCATGGAGAGAGTCCATTTAGTTCTGTTTAACTCAGTAATTCCCAAACTTATGTGGTCTCGTATCTCATTTCTATACTTAACACATTTAACTACAGTGGTAAACAAGCTTTGCTAGACACCCTCCACATACCTGCTCAGGGAATGGAGGAAGCCTGGTTTGCAACATCAGGTCTGGACCTGCGGTGACAGAGGGAAATCAGCAGAGCCCCTGTTCCAATCTCAGCATCCTTGAATCAAAAGCTACATTTTTTTAATCCTGGAAAATTGGAAGTTGTCCAGTTTAGAGGACTGATTGACATCAACTAGATTATAGAGATCGAGGAATAAACCAGATATGAAGTTATTGATTTGCAATTGGATACCTTAATTTCAGTTATTAAAACCTTTATTTCAATCCAGGGTGTGTTTTCCTCAGTATTAGGGAGTGCATCAGGAGGCTGAATGTTGCTGAATGAAATGAAATCCAAGTGCAGGTGTGGGGAAGCACGAGGGACATTTCATACAGATCACATCTACCCGGCCACCTGAATCAGAACTCCACACAGAACAGCACCATTTGAATGACTGGGACAAGACTGGTCTCCCGTGCAGTGCTTGTTGATTTGTTTATTTTGTACTGAAAAGTATAGAAAAGTAGAGAGAATAATGGAAATTGTGTTCATGCCCCTACCTCCTGGAATTAATTAATGTTAACGTTTTGCCATTTTTGCTTGAGTTATGAATATTTATACTTATATAAAATTACATATATATAAAATATATACTATATAATGATATATATTTTAATAAAACATCATGGGTAAAGTCAAAGTTTCTGTTATTATTAGAAGTACCTACCAACATGAAGTTGGCTTCACGTATTTCCAGCGAATGTTGTCAGACTTGCATACTCAGTCAGGGTTATGTACATATACATATTTTATATATATGTATATTAACTAATATATTTATATTAATTATATATAATATTTATTTAATTATATAATTATTTAAATGTATAGTTAAATAAATATTAATAATTTATTTAAATATATAATTAAATATATAAAATATAAATATATATTTATAAATATATATATTTGTTTAAATAAATTTAAATATGTATATTTTAAATTAAATAAATATTTATTTAATTATATATAATATATATAAAATAGAGAGAGACTGCATTACATAAAGAAAAAGAGAGAGGGGCGGAATTAGCTCATGTGGTGTGGAGATTGGTGAGTCCAAAGTCTGCAGGGTAGGCCAGTAGGCTGGAGTCACAGGGAAGAGCTGGCATTGCAGTTTGAGTCTGAAGGCAGTCTGCTGGCAGAATTCCTTCTTGCTTGGGGGAGATCAGTCTGTTCTATTAAGGTCTTTAACTGATTGAATGAGGCCCACCCACATTGTGGAAGGTAATCTGCTTTACTGCAAATCTACTGATTTAAAAATCAATTACATCTGAAAATACATTCACAGAAACATCTTGAATAATGTTTGACCAAATATCTGCCAAGTTGACACATAAAATTAATCAGCAAATATACTGTATACTTTTATGCTATATTTGGGAAGAGTTAATATACAAATTGCTTTCTGTATATTTCTATTTAAAAATTTCACACAAATTATTATTCTTTTTATAACTTGCATTTCTTTCTTAACATTAGGTTTTGAAGTTCTTTCCCTACTGCTGTATATAAATCAAATCCATTCATTTTAAATGCTACATGGTATTTTAACATATGAATATTCCACAATTTATTTATTTTATTGATTAACATTTAATTATCAAGTTCTTTATTGCTACTCTGCTGCAGCAAACATCCTTGATGTACCTGCTGTTTTGCATGTGCAAGGATTTCTCTAAAGTACACACCAAATGCAGGATTGAGGCGTCACCATGAAGACACAGTCAAGTTTTTTACCTTTCTAGACCAAATGTTCTCCATAATGTATATTTCCAATAGTAAGAAGGGAGACTTCCTTTTTGCTTAAAATCTTAGCCAACTTTAGGTGTGCCAGGCTTTTTTCTACTCTGAGAATGACAAAAAAGTAACTTAAAAAAAAAATTGGCTTTCTTCTGATCACGAGTGAGATTTTCTCATGTGTTTTTGGTGATTTGGTTTCCCCTTTGTGAATTGCCTTTCACATCATATGCCCAGCTTTTTCAAGTGATATGAAAAAAATCTGTCTTTGTCTCTTTTTTTGGTGAGGAAGGTTAGCCCTGCACTAATGTCTGTTGCCAATCCTCCTCTCTTTGCTGAGGAAGACTGGCCCTGGGCTAACGTCTGTGCCCATCTTCCTCTGCCTTATAGGTGGGACGCTGCCACAGCATGGCCTGATAAGCGGCACTCAGGTCCGCACCAGGGATCCAAACCTGTGAACCCTGGGCCACCGAAGCTGAGTGCGTGAACCCAGACACTACGCCACTGAGCGGGCCCCTATATGTTTCTCTTTTTAAATTGAAATTAAGAGTTCTTCATAATAACTGTTATATATACTGTAAATACCTCTTCAAATACATTTATCGTTTTTTGTTTAAGATGCTTTTGTTATACAGAGGTTTTTTGTTGTATCAGTATTTTTCTTCATGGTTGTGTGTGTGTGTGTTTGTGTGTGTGTATCTTCCCTTTCATGTAGAATGAAAAAGATTCTCCTACACATTCTTCTAAGAGTGTCAAAAAGTGTTTTTATTTTTTGTTGTTGTGGAAAATCAAGTTTTTGCATTGTATTTTGGAGTTAATCTTTTCAAATTTACTTGTGAAACGACATTTAAAAGGAGAAATGCCTTTATATACTTTTATAATTTTATAAGCACCCACAATATTTTTCACATTGGTTGAGATATTCTTATCAAGATAAGTGGGTATATAACCAGCAGACTTATCA
Organism: Tapirus indicus; assembly: GCA_031878705.1. Classification (NCBI taxonomy): domain Eukaryota; kingdom Metazoa; phylum Chordata; class Mammalia; order Perissodactyla; family Tapiridae; genus Tapirus; species Tapirus indicus. Next base: position 84,859,168 of record CM062921.1, read on the forward strand.
TCACAACATGTGTAAGAGTAAGCTCCCGTGGAAAATAATTTATAATTCTAGGTGGACAAACACATTTTTCTACAACAAACATTCTGACATAGTGTTTTACATTAAATATTCATAATTGCAAAGTCACAAGTCAACAGTGCTTGGCATTTTAAAAACAAATTTTGTGATATTAGGAAAGCACTTTGCCTCTTTTAAGAAACAGGATTAGGTAGAAATTAAATTTTATGATAACAGGTTACAATACGTTTCATGGTAACTGGTATGTAAATAATTGCTGATCTTCTTATCTACTCAAGCAAAGCCTAAGGGCTAATCCAAGGGTTTACATTCCCAGCAGTATTATAGCCTCTCAAGCTTCCTAATACCGAAACTTGTGCTCTCCGTTCAAGTAAGTTTTAATTTATACTGAATTTAAAATGTTGAATTTTCTATTTTTCATGTCTTTATTTCATTTAAACTTTATTTTTAATCTATGGCATAAAATAAGAGACGTTTTAACCTATAGTATAAAATAGAGTTTTAATTTTATTTTTATCACCATTTGTGGTGTGAATGTGTAAAGCCAGTTGTCTACTTCCCCTTTTTGTTTTTTAATATCCCATTTCCTCTAAGGTTTAAATCATCTACTGATTTACATTTAAATCTGAAAATTATTCTGACGTTTGTTAAAAACAGCAAGACTGATTTCATTGAGTAAAATGGGGAATAAACTATTGCAATGGGGGAGAGAGACTGAACTCAACTCTGGATACAGCAGGGACCGGTGAGATTCATAGTCAGGGGACAGAGTGAGGGAGAGAATGGAAAATTACTAAGAAGAACTTGGTTCGGTATCGAGGGTGAGAGGGAAGAGGAACTTGGTCAAATATTAATGGTGGAGGAAGAGGAGTTTGATTGAATATCAAAGGTGAGAAGATTCTCGATAAACTGGCTTGGCAGGATTCTTTGTTAAAACTGGGCTCAGCAGGCCAAGGATGAGGCCTAGTGGAGAAGAGGGCTCAAAGAAGCCTGGCTAAAGTTTGGTCAAGGAGGGAGTGTTTGTCACCATGAACCAAGTTCCCATTTATGTGTGCCTGTTTCCAGCCTGTTTTGTTGCATTGATCTATGTTATGGACTGAATTGTGTTCCCGCCTAAAATCATATGATGAAGCCCTAATTGCCTGCATGACTGTATATGGATATTTCTCAGTGCCATCAAGTGGATTCTGGCTCCTAGTGCCCTGCTGTATAGTGCAGTGGAATCCTTTCTGGTCTTTTTTGCACCATCCTCCCACTTCCTGGCACTCTATCAGACAATGCTCCACTGCCATTCATAGGGTGTTCATGGCCAATTTTTTCAGAAGTGGGTGGCCAGGTTCTACTTCCTAGTCTGTCTAGTCTGGAAACTCCACTGAAACCTGTCCACCGTGGGTGACCCTGCTGGTATTTGAAATATTGGTGGCATAGCTTTCAGCATCACAGAAACATGCAGCCACCACAATATGACAACCGACAGACAGGTCATGGGGTTCCCTGACCAGGAAATGAACATGGGCCACAGCAGTGAGAGCACCAAATCTTAACCACTAGACCCCCAGGGTTTGCCATAAAAGGAGATAGGGAAGAAATAAGAATTAAGTGAGATCATGAGGGTGGAGCCTAATTGGTTAGAACTGGTGTCCTTTTAAGAAGAAGAGACACCAGAGCTCCCTCCCTCGCTTTCTTTCTCGTCCTCTCTCCCACTGCCACACAGGAAAGGCCATATAAGGATGCATGAAGTAGTGCTGTCTTCAAGCCAGGAAGAGAGCTCTCACCAGGAATTGAGTCAACAGGCAGCTTGATCTGGGACTTCTAACCTCCAGAACTGTGAGAAAATCAATTTCTCTTGTGTAAGCCACCAGTCTATGGCATTTTGTTATGATAGCCCTAGCAGACTAATGCAACTTATTCTTTGGTTTGCTGTGTTAATGCCCCACTGCCTTAATCACTATCCCAAAAATTGTGCAGGAAGATCCCATCTTCTTCCCTTCTTTTTAGATTATCTATTTTTTCTCCTTATTGGTATGACTTGATTTTAGAATAAATTTGTGTGTTAGAGATTACTTTGGGAAAAATTGAATTTTTTAGGATATTGATTCTTCCTATCCATGAAAACAGTAAATCTATTTATTCAAATATTTTTTTCTAATTTTATGACATTTTATAGCACATATTTTATAACATATATTCCTTGATATCTTAGAGTTTGTTGCAATCATAAGTGGTATATTTTTCTCTATTACATTTCCTACTTGGTATTTGATAATATGTTGTTGATAAAATGTCCCTTTCCCTTAAATATTTCAGTGTGTATTTCCTACAAACCAAGGTCATTCTCTTTCATAATTTAAAGTTTAAAAAATTTACTTTAGTGGATATCATTATAATTTTCTGTTGACCTTACTTAAATCTCACCAACTGTCCTAATAACATACTTTCTAGCCAAAGATGAGGGAGAATTAAATAATCTTTTTCTGGTCCTAGAGGCACTCCAGGATCACACACTGCATTTTGTTTTCATGTCCCTTTAGGTTCATTTAATCTAGAACAGTTCCTTAGTTTTTCCTTGACTTTCACAAGGTTGGCATTTTTAAAAGTTCAAACCACGTATTTTGTGAAACATCCTTCATTTTCATTTTGTTATTTCTTTGTGACTAGATTAAAATTTTGGCAGGAATATCACGGCAGTGATGTAGTAAGTATACTTTTCAGTGTGTCATAGCAGTGAGAGCATGCAGTCAGCTTTCCCATTACTGACAATAACTGATACTTGGTTACTGTGGGTGCCTGCCAGCTTTCTCACTGGAAGATTACTATTGTTTCCATTTATAATTAATAAAATTATTCTATCATAATTAATAAATTTATTGTAATTAATACGCTTTGAAACTATGTAAATGTTTTAATTGTTATCACATTTATTAGATGGCATTCTAGTGAAAGGAATAGATTTCCCTCTATCTAATTTATTTATGTATTTAGTTGTTTATATCACCACAGACTCCTGGATTTTTATTTTATCCAATGAGGAGTAATCTCTAACTATTATTTTGATGCTCAAATTTTCCCTAATTTAGCCAGTGAGAGCTCCTTCAATCTGGCTTCTGTGCTGTGTTGACATACTCCACTATTCTTTGAACATTTCCTTACCTTCTGGCACAACAAAATATTTCAGATTCATTTGAAATTTTCCAGCTCAGTCTGAAATCAGCCATTTTTCTAAGGATCACATGGTCCTTGTATTGTAGACTGGCATTTAGAAACTAAGAACTAGGTGCTAGCTATACTCATGACTGCTAGGGTGTCCCCTCTCTAGGAAATACACATACTCACACACAAACATACCTCTCTATTTCCATTCTTTTTTTTGTGTGTGTGAGGAAGACTAGTCCTGAGCCAACATCCATTGCTAATCCTCCTCTTTTTGCTGAGGAAGACTGGCCCTGGGCTAACATCCGTGCCTATCTTCCTCTACTTTATATGGGACGCCGCCACAGCATGGCTGACAAGCAGTGCGCCGGCGGGCACCTGGGATCCAAACTGGTGAACCCTGGGCTGCCAAGCGCGGACCAAACCGCTGCGCCACTGGGCCGGCCCCTCTATTTCCATTCTTAGGGGTCACCTATATTAAAATTCTAAATTTTTACTGATACCTCCATTTCTAATACAACACTACAGGATTCATTTTAGCTTTCTACTTTTCTCTTTTTGTAACCTCCTTCTTTACCTCTCATTATAGCTGATGACTTGAATAATAGCTTTTTTGATATTTTCCTATAGGTCCCTGAGTCCCTGTTAATTTTTTCCCCCTCCCTTTTTCTCTGTTGTTTAGATTGGATAATTTTTATTAATCTATCTTCAAGTTCACTGACTCTTTTTTTCTGGTACCTCCATTTTGCTATTGAGCCACTACGCAGGATTTTAAAATTTATTACATATTATGGTTCTCAAATTTGGATCTTTTTCATAGCTCGTATTTCTTTGTTGAGAAGTTTTATCTTTCCATTCTATCCAAGAGTGCTCGCCCTTACCTTTTGGAACATGATTATGGTAGCTTCTTTAAAGTCTTTTTCTGATAATTCCAGCATTTGTGTCATTTCAGGGTTTGCATCTGCTGAGTGTTGGATTTTTCTTATTCTTTTTGTGGTGAGTAATTTTGGATTATGAACTGGACATTTTGAATAATATGCTATGAGATCCTCTAAAAATCTTCTGGAGAATACTGATTTTGGTTTTGTTTTAGCAGATTGTCAATCTGGAGGAGGCAGTGTCCTGAACTCTGACCTACCATGATTGGTGGTGGTGGGGGGGAATGTTACCGCACAAGGGCATGATCTGCTCACCACAATAGTCAATAGTCAAGAGGCAAGATGGTGGCACAGAGAAAGGGCAGTTTATTACAGCTTGTTAGCAAGAGGGAGGATGGCTGACTAATGTCCATAAGAACCATCTTAAGGGGGCACAAAATCTTACAGCAGTTATATAGGCCAGTGGGTTATAGGGGAGGGGTTTAGGAACGTTGATCCTTGGGTGTTACGGACTGGCAGTCGCCACACCAGATCTTTTTCAGTTTTCATTGACGATGGCTATCAGCATAGACTCTCTATCAGGGGGTCATCACATTCCTAAGGAACGCAAAGCATAACTTATATTATCTCAGCTGGGAGGTACATGCACAAGCAGGGGTTGTAAAATCTATGGAGCAGTTAGATCTCCTGGAGGGTGGAAATCCAGCTGGGTTAGTCAGTCAGAGGCCATTCAAAGTTACAATAGGGCTTCTTTTCTACAGTATGGCTTCCCTTATGTCAACCGTGTGTTGAACCAGTATCAGGGAGGGGTACCTAGGGGTAAACTGGTGTCCAGGTATTTGTTAGCTGAGGGGAGCCAGGGCAGCTGCACCCACAAGTGATTCTCTCCAAGGGCTGAGTTATTCTCTCCTTGTGCTGATTGGCTTGATCTGAGTCAGGGTCCCACAGTCAACTCCCACAGGAGTCCGGCCCATGGTCCATGGTCTTCTCATCAGTGGATGTTGGGATGGACACTAGGAGAAGGGCCAGTCACTTTTGTGCATATGTTCACCAGCCTTTTCTGCACCAACTTGCTTGAGGCTTTGCTCTACTTCCCACCTTGCCTTGTTCCTCCCCCCTGTCCCCCCAACACACACCACCTGCCTTCCCACTGCCTGCCATTCCACTGCATTAACATTATCTTTTCTGACTGGGTTTTCTAAAATGTATTGTAAATTCCTATAACAGTTATGAACAATCTTGAGGCTTCTTTGCCATGATTTTTGTCAACTTCATATGTGTAGCAATATCTGCCCATAAAACAATGACTTTATAATGATAATCTGTATGCTCTTATATCAAACGTTTTTCAAATCAACCTTCTTAAGGTAAAACTGCATAAAATAAAGGCACCTATTTGAAATGTACAGTAAGTTTTGACCAATGTATACCCTTGAGCACCCGCCAATGTAATTAAGATACAACCATGCCCATCATCCTAAAAGGAGGACCAGTGTCATCCAAGATGGCTGGGAAGGGAAGAGGCTGAGGGATATCATGACCTGTGCTGCTTGATCTCTCCTCCAGCCTTAGCACCCACCCGCTGCAGCCACCCTGGTGCCTCCCCACCTCCCCTCCAGCCACTGTCTCTCCCACTCAGCCCTTCTGAGAGCCTGATCATTAGGTGTGTTCCGAGTTGCTCCAGCGCCCTGGCTTTGCGCTTCCTGCCCTCCCGTGACCCCTGGGGAAAGGGCCGGCTGATGCACAGACACCGACTGCCAAAGACCCCACACACGGCCAGTCGCCAAGGATGCTGCAGACCCGCGCGCTGGAGTGCCCGCTCCCTCTCGGAGGTCAGCGGTCATGAACATTCCCCATGCGGCGCGGGCCCGGTCTGGTGCCGAAGCCCTGTCGGAGGCAGTCGGCAGCGCGGGGGTCCCGCGTGGGCTGGGCCCGGACCTCCGCCAGGCTCTGGCGCATTTTCCTCGCGCGTCTTTCCACGTCGCATGTGGTGCCGCGTCAGGAGCGTGCGACAGATCAGCCGGCGCTGGGCCTCGGAGGAGGAGCAGCCCGGAGGCTTCTGGCAGTTTCTGATTGCACTCCAAGATTGAATAACGCACAGACTGCCCTTTATGGGCGACTTCCCCGGCCAGCCGTGCCCCCTCCCGGACGTGCCCACCCCGTCACCCCCCTCGCAGTGTCCCCCTGTCTGGCCGGGGTCACCCTGCTGCCCCCAGCCTCTCCTCCGGCCTGTTCACGAGCCGTTGTGCCAGGTGGCGTGTCTTTGGAAGGGGATCCTTCCTTTGCTGTCCTGACTAGACTCTCCGCAGAAGCGGGGGCTGTCTGTTGGCCACTCCAAGATGTTTGTTAGCAAGTCAGCGACGGTGAAGAGTCCTCCTCCAGGCCACGGATGGACTCCCTTTGCTTTGTGAGCTGCCAGATGCCTCTGGGGCCAATGCTGTTCAGTCACCGCCCCCATCCCTGACTACAGACTGAGCCTAGGGCTCTAGGAAAGTGCCAGAAAGGCATAGCAAAAGGAGGACCCCCCTCACCTCAGAAAAGTGGCATCCCCCCAACCTCTGCAGTGAGAATCTTCCATCTGCATATAGGCTCTGGGAGACCGCTGGAGTCTTCACAGCCTTTAAGGCAGTCCTAAGCCTCTGAAGGCAAGCCTCAGTTCCGAACTCCCACAAGACGGCTTAGGTAAGAAATCCCAGATGTCTGTTAGCTTCTTCCCCAAAGGCCCCTGCCGGCACCAGCTCACTACAGCCCTGCTAGAGGGTCCTGCGTGTTTGCGGGAGTGATCCGGTGCAGCAGGGCTCTCTAGCCAGCAGCATCCTGCTGTCCAAGAAGTGGACAGGAAGCTCTGGATAAAAGCCAGACCGTTGGCCCAGCTCTCCAGCCTCACCGATGTCAGAGAAGACAGAGGGAGAAAAACCTTTCAGAGACTGTCCAGCAGGAATCCTCACTTTGTGAGGTCAAGGTGAGCTAACTCCCTGCCCCCAACTCCACTCCCTGCCCGCCCCCCCCCCCAAGCTTCCTTGTGTAGTCATTGGTGGACACCTAGGCTTGGAGAAGAAAGTTGAGCACCAATGGAAACACAAGGTCTTGGAGGATCAAACTAAGGCCCTTTCAGATTGCAGTGCCACTCAGCCTGCCCATCCTTTCTCCCTGCCTGCACTGGGGACTGCAGACTCCCCACCCTCGCCCACTTTCTTTGCAGATCCCTGCCACAACCACATTATCAGTCACTGACTTGGCTGACCTGCCTGCCGGGCCCCCAATCCTGTCTGCCTCTGTACCTTGTGAAATGAGATGGACAATTCCTAACTCCCCTTCTTTTACTCTTCCTGTGGAATCTTTTTCTCTTCAGATTCAAACCATAGTTTGGGGTTCTACTTAGAAGTGAGCATGGAGGCCCTTTGCATTCCATTCCCTCAGTCATACCTCCAGCATCTTCTACTTCTGATCTCCCCTCACCTCCTAGCACTTCAACCCTCTCCTCCAGGCCTTCCTCCTGCAGAATGGAGCCACCTATGCCTGCGTGTGGGCTCTCCTCCCTTGTTCTTACAGACCACTCCTTCAGTCTTCCGGTGGTAACCCAGGCTTCACCGTCAAGCTCATCTCTGCTTTCCCAGTCACTTCCACCGTCGCAGCTGGCACGTCTGACTCGACCAGCCCACCTGCTTTGGACTTTGGTGTAGCCAACTTGGACGCCACTTCCCCATCCTAGGCTTTCATCTTCAGGTCTCTGCCCCCCTCAACCTTCGCCCTCCACCCCTCCCCTCCCTCCCCGCCGGCTCAGAAGTGAGCTCCTTCCCATTTGTGCATGCCTATTGCAATGTGGAGCAGCTACCCCAGGCTACCTGCATTTATGGTCAGCAACCCCACCCAACTTTCAACCTCCCCTTTGGCCCAGGAGTCACCCTTCAGGCCACCTTGGTGGGCAGCGGCCAAGAGTCCCTCTCCCCAGTGCCCTTGTGTGTGCTGGCCTCTCCATCACCACTTCCTCAGCTGCCTCCACGCCAGCAGCCAGCACCTCTCCAGGTCATCCAGGCCTACCTTTGCCTCTGATGAAATTGACATGGATACCACACCCGCTTCCCTGGCTGCCATCTCCCTGCCTCCCCCTGTCTCCAGTGAGAACTTCTTTCCAATTTCCATGGCACTTCTTTGTTCTGAGAACATGCTACCCAGCCCAGCGCTGCTTCAGCCAGAGTCTTCAGTCACTAGTGCAGTCAGTGAGTGACCCAAATGCAAATTTTGACCTTTCCTTTGACCCAACAGAAACCACTCAGCCTACCTTTAGGTCTCCCGATGGGCTGCAGACTGAAGCCACCAACTGTGACTGCTCTTTCCCTTTTGGAATCTCAGCAGCCACAGCACAAGCTCCAGACTTAACTTCTCGTGCAGCCCAGCCACCCACTAGCAGCACAGCTCTATCAGTTTCTGTGGGTTTGACCTCCCTCTGTTCCTCCTTTGGCATCCATGCCAGCACCCAGCTGGACTTTTGTGACACCCCAGGTGTCAGGTGTTTCCTCATTGGCACAGCCACTATTTCTGGCTTTGGAGCTGCCACCAAGATACCCAGCACTGGGGACAGTAACTCATCTTTAGCCAACACCACTGCAGACCCATTTGCATTTACGGGATCTGCAGCCTTTATGAGTAGCAGCAGCTTTGGGGTCAATGTGGCTGCCTCAGGTTCTAGCTCCATATCTGGAGCACTCAGCATGGGCCAGGACTGAGAGGGACACCCTGCACCACTGCTTATGTTAGGGAAGGCTTAATGTGAGCTCCAGAGTCCGGCCCTGGTTGCTGTTGGAGAGGCTGGCTCTATGGAAAGCAAACATGTCTTGGGTGACACTTTCCTTTCTGCCTGTGGTCAGAGAACTTGGGGTCCCTTCTCATCTCCCCAAGACCATCCAAAGCACGCCTGCTACTATTGGAGGAGACAGCACCACTGAGAAGAAACATGTGCCAGATACAGTTTTCCTCCTTGGTCAGATCACCTGGGGCTTGCTGGTCCGAGCACATCTGTAGTCAGAGGGGCCAGCACCATATTGGTGTTTGGAGATACTTCTCTTCCTGCCTTTTGTCAGAACGCCTGGGGACTCCATGACCACTACCCATCTGCTGCAATCAGAGGGCCTGGTACCACACCTGTGCTTGGAGCCAATCCTGTTCCTGCCTACAGTCAGAACTCTTGGGGCCTACCTGGCCTGAGCACAGGTGGTGCAATAGGAGGAGACAGTACCATACCTGTGCCTGGAGATACTTCAGGTCCCATCTTCATTCGGAGTACCTGAGGCCCACTTGTTCACAGTACTCGTGGTGCAGTGGGAATTGACAGCATCAGAACTATGACTAGAGGCCCCTGTGTATCTGCTTTCCATCAGAGCACCGGGGGCCCACATGTCCAGAACACAGGTGGTGCACTAGGAGGGGCCAGTATCACATCTGTGCCTGAAGACACCACCATTCCCACCAATATTCAGAATACATGGGGAGTTTATGGCCAGGGCACATCTATTCCAGTCAGGGAGGAAAATATGCTATAGTTTTAGGGAGACACTTCTGGTGTCACCTACTGTCAGAACACAAGGGATCCACACAGCCAGGGTACCCCCTTTGGCTTTGGAGGAGCCAGCACCACAGAGAAAACACCTGTGCCTGGAGGCACCTTTGCCATACCTTTGATCAGAGCAACTGTGCCTCTAGGATTCACACAGCAAGTGGCAGTCTTGCTTTTAGGCCACCCTCATCGCTGTCCAGGGCTTCACTGGAGATAAGCATTAGGCCTCCAACTCATTCATTTTCTTCGGGTGTAAGAGCCAGATCTCAGCATCTAAGCAGGAAAGGCTTCCTCTAGAAGTGGCAGGTCACCATGGTACCCCATGAGTGGATCTTGCTCTGCTGGGCGGAGGCTCGATACCTTTTGGCTATGTCAAACAAACTTAACCTGCTCTTTGTCTTCCTAAAGGAAGCTGGAGGCCCAACACCTCAGGGTATGCGTGTGTGTGTATTAGAGTATGTGGGGCATGAGGCCAGCCAGATATCAACACACTAGACTTGAGAAGTTCCATTGTGTAGAATAGAAAAGAGCTCCATATGTATCACCAACCAAGCCATCCTTGGCTTTGACTGTTGGCCTGGCAGACCCAAGCTCTGGGCCAGAACTGCCAGGACACCTACTGCTGCCTGTAGCTGCCCCTTTCCCATTTGCCTCACTGGGCTCTTATCTTTCTTTCCCCAATTATAAATAAAGCCTTGTTCTTATTAATTTGTCCTCTGCTCACATACCTTTGCTCTTTGAGTCAGCTGGAGAAAGAATTGACTTGTATGAATGATGATGTGTTAAGCGAGACTGAACTGTGCAAAGTTTTCTGGGCCCAGTAACTAGGATGTGGAAGTCCCCACACTTTACGACTACACGTGCTGACTTCTGTAGTTTCTTTTCAAGCATAGGGATGGCAACCCAGGAGGAAGTGAGGTCCAGAGGAGGGAGAGAAGAGGGGCTCACCCTTGCCTCTCACCTCTCTGCTTCTCCCTCACCATTCTGACCTCACTCTAGGCTAGACCATCCCTGATCGGGAACAGGATACCACAGTTTACAATTTTAGTCTTTGTAAAATGTTCAAATATCTTTTTTGTGCCTTTTCCTTTAATTAAACTTAGGTGAATGCCCACACATTCCCACCTTAATCAGAGAGGATGGGCTTGGCATCTAGGCTCTTGGGCCTGGTGGGACAAAAGAAGAAAGAGCTCATACATGCTCTGTAATGATTGAAAAATTTAAGTCTAGGATGTTACATGTTACTTAGAAGTTGTTATCATGCTGCTTTAAATGTCAGAAAATACCTCGATAAGTTCTATTTTGACAAAAATAGCCTATCTGGCTCTAGTTCAAACCACTAAAATATCAAATTGCAAGATTTACAATTTCACCCAGATATAGCTGACCCTAGAGTTATACTGTGTCTCTACTGGACCTAATTGCTGAAAGTGCCATCTTTTCTAAGCTGTTTTACAACTCCTGAGAACCATCTTAAGATGGGGGAAAGAGAGAAGCACAAGCATTTCCCTCTGCTCCTTCCATATTACTTTATTAAACATTGTTTCAATGAGGACTCTACCCCCACTCTGAGCTAGTTTCTAGTGACATAGAGTTGAAAGACATGTCTTGCCTTCAAGGAATTTACAATGTCATGGAAGTGACAAATGAATAACCGAAAATAACAACTAGAGGCATAAGTGTAGGGTTATGGGAGCAGGTAAGAAGGGCAGAAAACTAAGTCTGGGGATTTAAAACTTGAATTGTGCCTTAAAGAAGAGGAAGCAGCCTGGCAGAGAAGGACTGTTGGAAAGGCATGTGAAAAGTCAGAGAAGGAAGAGACATCATGAGCCGATGGGACTCCAGGCAGGTGGTCTGTGTGGCTGGAGAGAAACCTAAGCTGAGCAATGCACTGCAGGGAGCATCAATTACCAAAAAGGCCAAATCCCTGCCTTTGTGGAGCCTACGTTCTAGCTGGAGGGGAGAAAATAGACAACAAATGTAATAAATCAGTAAACTATCTTGTTGGTTAGTGGCAGCAAGTGCTATGGAGGGTGGACCCTTCATGCCACAGGCTTCGACCCTGGCAGAAATGCCCACTCTGGTGGGCTCAGACCAGGCACTGCTGGCTCCCATTGGTTTTTCTAGTCCTCCAGAAAGGCTGCTGATGGTGTTTACCTGTCATCACTGAGCTGTTTGGAAGTGAAGGCAGGCTGTCAGATGTGGGGAAAGCAAGGAGGCCAGACTTACCTCCCATTGCCTTTGGTTGATTTCTCCCAGTAGAATGTAATGGTGGGGTTGGGGGTGCTGAGACTTTGTGTGGAATCATTTGGTGAGTGTGCCAGGGATCCAGGAACTAGGGGCCAGATGTGTCAGGATGCAGAGACAACTCTCACTGATATATTATCCACCCACCTTGGGTAAGCAAAACTTCGGAGCTTTTGGGTAAAAGTCATTTTATTCTGCTGAGCTTCCCCGGGTCTAACTGTGCGTGGACTGTGCACTGGTCGGGTCTGATGTCTCATGATTTCCGTCTTGTACAGGAAATGAGACAGGGCATGGATTAAAAAATTCTGGGCTGCCTTACAATGGCTCTGTGAGGAGAGGGTTTGAATTCACTACAGAGATGCCCTGCACAGAACTCGGAGATCATGTAGCCTCGCCCAGTCTCACCTTCCTCATCTAACAATGTGAAAGTACCCCCTGCCTTCTGAGGCGGGTAGGTCATATGCAAGTGATTTGGAAAATGTAAAATGCAAAAGGGAATAAGTCAGAGAGCCTGAGTTTGAATCCTGTCTCTAGCACTCAATGGCTGTATGGTCCTGGCAAAGTACTTAAACTCCCCAGGAAATGGAACTAATAATAGTGCCAAATCTATTTAGTTATTGTGAGAATTAATTATTACACATAAGATACTTAGAACACTACCTTGCACATAAAAGGTGAAATATAGGCATTTGCCATTTTGTTATAAAATGTTAATAATTCTTAGATATTACTAACATATGTTTTATTAATATATAATCCCTTCAAAACTGATATGATGGCACTGTAAGCCTGAGATCCTAGTAAAGATTTAATCGGCTAGCCAGGAAGATTTGTTGAGAAAATAAATAGTTGATCTTTATCACTTTCTTTTCTGTAATTACCAACTCCATTTGGCTCTCCAGGGATCAGATTAATTAATATCATTAAGAGGTAGTGGAGAACTGAATATTACACTTTGAACTCCTTCTCGTATGGAGAACTCCACCTCCAGTTGAATTTGTACATGAAGTTGAAGAAAACCTGCCCCTAGTGTGTCTGAAATGGAAGCCGATCTGGTGTCCCAAGGCATCAAGAGTAGAGCACCGTGGTGTGGAAGCTGGAGAGGTGGGAGGAGATTTATTGCTTCTTATCCAGGAGATGCCTGTTAGCAGAGCTCCTGCTTTTCACTGAAAGGTCAAGTACAGACAGGCAGATGCGACAGAAAAGAGTGATTCCACGTTAAAAGCTTAGAAGAGAAATGTCTGTCACATCTCTCAATAGTTGCCAGCAGCTGTCTGGTGCTGCAGTGACTTGTGTCTTTAGGCATTTGGGAGCTGAGCTGTAGACTGGGCTCAGGAGGGGCCCTTCTGCATCAGAGGATGAGGTAGGTTAAAGGGAGAGAACAACTTTTGCTTCAGTTCACTAAATGGGCGTATGCTGTTCCCACTCCATCTTCTCCCTCAGGGATCACTGACAAAATGAAGAAAGAATGTAAAAATGGGGGCCACCATGGTGGGGTGGGACACACGACAGAGCCCTTGGTGGGGATATGATGGAATTGGCTTTCTCTTCCTTCTTCTAGGAGTTCTTTCCACTTTCCACTTCAGAACAGTAGGATGGTTCTTTCTCCAAGGGGTGTCTCCACCAAATTGTATTGTTAGGTCTAGTTTGTTGGGAGAGGAACAATATGGTAGCTAGTCTGCAAACACAGCTACCAGTGAACCATGCCATCCAGTATCCATGCTCTCTGTAGTCCCTCTCATTTTATTGATTTGGGGCAAGGGAGATGAAGCTCTGTCAGAAGCTGCAGTAGTAGGGAAATTGAGGCACTAAAGCAGAAGAGCAAGGTGATACAAGAAAAAGTGTGGGATTGAAAGCACAGTGGTCACTGGAAGCCAGAACAATGCATAAATCTAGGCCTATCAGTTCAGGTCAATCACATGAATATGAGATTCTGCATCATAGTGGCCTTTTTGTGTATGTCTTAGAGCAGTGGTTCTCAAAGCACAGTATCAGCATCACCTGGGTACTTCTTAGAAATGCAAAATTTGGACCTATATCCTAAGCTTATTGAATCACATACTCTGGGGGTGGGGCTGGAGTTTAACAAGCCTTCAAGTGATTCTGATGCTCATTCATGTTTGAGAACCAGTGGCTTGGAGCTTTGTTGCTTAAACTGTGATCCACAGAGCTTGTTAAAAATGCAGACAGTCTGGGGGCCTGGCCCCATGGCCTAGTGGTTAAGTTTAGCATGCTCCACTTCAGCAGCCCAAGTTCAGATTCCCGGTGCAGACCTACACCACTTGTCGGTGGCCATGCTGTGGCGGCAACCCACATACAAAATAGAGGAAGATTGGCACAGACGTTAGCTCTGGGTGAATCTTCCTCAGCAAAAAAAAAAAAAAAAAAAAAAAAGCAGACAGTCTGAATGAGAACCTGCTTGTTAACAATATCTCCAGAGGAATCATGTACACTTGAAGTTTGAGAAGCATTGGCTTAGAATGTTCATGCCAGACTACAGGTAGTACCTCCAAGCATGAAGTGTTTGCAGAGCAGACAGTATGGAGAACCTGGATGTGGTGTTCCTTCTGAAGAGGTCCTGGCCCTGAACAGAACTGAGCCCTGGTTAAGTTGATGCTTTAACTTCCAGCCTAAAAACCTTACCTAGAAAGATGTGCAGTCTCTACCCACTCCTAGGATATAAACCCGACTCAGGCCTGGAACACCAGAATGACCTAAAGACTCCTGGGGAATCATGTCTTTCCAACCAGAGAGGGAAGTCTCCTTGCTGCTGGACTTAGCTATAACCCTGAGGTTATAGGTGAGGCTTCCTAGCAAGGATTCTCCGCAATACCTTAGCAGTTGGCTGAGAGACTAGCAAGCCAGGGCAATGTCTCTTTTCCCATCTTGAAGGCCTTTCTTACAGTCCTTTTGTCAGTGATGGCAGCCCCTGTTGTCACGGGGAAAGGGATAAAGAAGCTGTCATTTGCTGAACTCTATTATGTGTGAGTCATTATGCTCTTTCTTTATATGATTCATAACCTTGTTCCTTATAATTATCCTGTGACGTGGGCGTTACTTATTAACTGATTTAATTTATATAAGTTTTAAGAGCTTATATAGGGTGTAAGAGCTTGTCCACATTCTCACCATCAGAAGATTTTCTAGGCTCTCTCATCTTCTGATACAACTTGTAGGTCTTTTCATCATTAGAAAACTCAGGATAACTATAGCAGCATCCTGTCTGGAAGGTAGGGCAGGATGAGATTTTTATATTAAGATATTTTGTTATCC
This sequence comes from Tapirus indicus, assembly GCA_031878705.1. Lineage (NCBI taxonomy): Eukaryota > Metazoa > Chordata > Mammalia > Perissodactyla > Tapiridae > Tapirus > Tapirus indicus. The sequence continues at coordinate 84,874,288 of CM062921.1, forward strand.
TATCAAGGAATATCTAAAAAGAAAAAATGATCTATAACCCTCTCAAGATGCATCTGATAGGCCTTCAGATCAGTACATTCTGACAACTACTTAGGTTTTTGAAAGATAACTGTTAAGTCTTTATTCTGAGAGGGGAGGGAGTGAGGAGGCAGCACAGAATAGAAATAAAGCATTGAGTTTGGATCCAGGCTTCGAGCTGTGTCCCAGTTTCTCAATTTATTAGAAGAGTGATTTTGGTCAAGGTCAAGGTTGACACCCTTGAGCCTCAGATTTTTTACACAAAGTGCCTGAGACATAATAGACCCTAAAATAATGTTAGCCCTCTTTCTTTCTGTTTGTGGTCTTCTTATTTATTTATTTATTTGCTCTAGAATGGACCCTGCAGCAGAAATATGATAATAACTTCAGCTTGACCTCATTCCTTCATGACAAATTGTTGAGCTCAAGTAGCCAAGGGACTTAGGAAAACAACACTTTGTCTTAATATAGTCTTCCACAGTGTATAGGGGCACCTACACATTTGCTTATTCTTCTATCCATATGTTCATTCCTTCAATTTCTATGAAGTAAGCTGTACTACACTCAGGGATATAATGGTAAGCAAAAATAGACCCCAATCAGCTACAGTCAAGAGGATTGACAGACATTTAGCAAATAATCATGCAACATATATAACCATAAACTGGGGTAAATATGGGAAAAATGTATAAAATATTCTAAAGATGGATAACACAGAGATCTGATCTTGTCTAGGCAGTCGGAGAAGGCTTCCTTGAGGCAGTGACATATGACCTGAAGAATAAAGAATAATTAAGAGTTAAAACATAATTAGACCCTTAGAAGAAAACATAGGAAAAAAACTTCATGACCTTGGGTAAGCAAAGAGTTCTTAGATACAGCACTAAAATCATGATTGATGAAAGAAAAAAAAAAGATAAAATGGATATCATCAAAATTGAAAACCTTTGCTCTTTTTTTGTGTGTGTGTGTGAGGAAGACCAGCCCTGAGCTAACATCCATTGCTAATCCTCCTCTTTTTGCTGAGGAAGACTGGTCCTGGGCTAACATCCATGCCCATCTTCCTCTAACTTTATATGGGATGCCGCCACAGCATGGCTGACAAGCAGTGCATTGGCGGGCGCCCGGGATCCAAGCCTGCGAACCCCGGGCTGCCAAGCGCAAACTAAACCACTGCGCCACTGGGCCAGCCCTGAAAACCTTTGCTCTTTTAAAGACTCTGTTAAGAGAATAAAATGATAATCCACAGACTGGGGAAAATATTTGCAACGTATTTCAGAATACATAAAGAACTCTAAAATCTCAAAAATGGGAAGACAACCCAATTTAAAAAATGGACAAAATACTTGAAGAAACACTTCACTAAAAAAGATATATAAGTGGCAAATGAGCATATTAAAAGATGCTCAACATCATTAGTTGTTAAATTCCAGTTAAAACCACAAGTGCTTTTGAGAAAGTGGAGCCATAGGAACTCTTACTCCTTGCTGGTAGGAATAAAAAATGGTACACCCAGGAAAAGTATGACAGTTTCTTATAGAGTTAAACCTATACCTACCATATAACCCAGCAATTCTACTTGTAGATAATTAGACTAGAGGAATGAAAACTTATGTTCACACAAAAACCTGTATACAGATATTTCTAGATGTTTTTAGTAGCATTACACATAATCACCAAACAGTGTAAACAACCCAAATGACCTTCAGTGGGTAAGTGGGTAAACAAACTGTGGTACAACCAACAATAAAATACTACCTGGAGGCAAAAATGAAGAAACTATTGATACACATGACAACTTGGCTGAATCTTAAATGCATTAGGCTAAGTGAAAGAACCCAGTCTCCAAAGGTCACACACCACATGATTCCATTTATATTACATTAGGGAATTAGCTAAAAAAAATATATATCCTGACATATATTTTTTAAAAATTAACATAAGACAAGTGTGGTGGGACTATAGAAATAAGGAAGAGAGAGATACAAGATAAGAAAAAAATTAAGCAAGTCAATATAGAACTAAATAATAATGCATGCTCATTTTTAAACTTTTACTCTGTGCTGAGCACTTTACCTGGATTATCTCATTTAATCCCTACCCAAGGAACTTTCACAATTATTATGACCTATAATAAAAACAATTGCTATTTTATAGATGAAGAAACTGAAGTTAATGGAAATGAAATAACTAGTTTATCACATTACGGGCTGGTATGTAGGGAAGCCAGGATTTTAACCTAGCAGTCAGGCTTCGGAGTTGGCTCTTTTAAACCCTGTGCTAGACTGTGAAGCTTGTAGGTCTTAAATGAGGGTCATATTTTGGTTCTAAGGTAGGTAGAATCCATGAAAAGGCTCTATACATTCTCATAGTTTTATCAGATTTCAGTTTTTTTAAAGATCCTTCTAACTACAATTTGGAGTATAGACTGGTGGAGGTGGGGCTTGTTGGGCAATGTAGAGTGGGACGTGGGTTATATGAATGTTATGGAATGAATTGTGTTTCCCCCAAATTCATATGTTGAAACCCTAATCCATAATACCTCAGAATGTGACTGTATTTGGGGATAGGACCTTTAAAGCAGTGATGAAGTTAAAATGAGGCCATTAGAATGGGCTCTAATCTGACTGAAGTCCTTATAAGAAGAGGAAATTTGGATACAAAATGAGACACTGGGAATGTGTGTGCACAGTGGTAAGACCATGTGGACACAGTGAGAAGGTGGCCCCCTGCAAGCCAAATAGAGAGGGCTCAGGGGAAACCAAACCTCTGACACCTTGATCCTGGACTTCTAGCCTCCAGAACTAAGAATAAATAAATTTCTGTTGTTTAAATCATGCCATTTGTCATATTTTGTTATGGCAGCCCAAGTGAACTAGTAATACTAAAATAGATGTAATGTGTATAAAAATAATACCACAAAAGGTGGAAAAGGAAATAGAGTTATATAGGGATAGCATTTCTTTATGTAGCTTGAATTGAGCTAGTATAAATCTGAAGCTAAGTCTGATAAGATGTATGTGGTAAATCTTGGGGCAACCACTAAAAAGAACTCAAAAACTATAGTGTAAACACCATTAATTAAGTTAAAATATTACATTAGAAAACATTCACTTAGTGAAAAATAAAGTAGTCAGGGAGGAATTGAGGAACCAAAATCACATGATCTTGTATACAGAAAATCCTAAGAAAGCCATTGAAAAACTAAAGTTAAAAAATGAGTTCAGTAAAGTTGCAGGATACAAAATTAGTGCACAAAATCAATTATCAATCATATTTCTATACACTTTCTATGTGCAATCTGAAAATGAAATTAAGAAAGCAATTAACATTCACAATATCATCAAAATGAATACAATACTTAGAATTAAATTTAACAAAAGATGTGCAAAACTTATACTCTGAACACTATAAAACATTGTTGAAAGAAATTAAAGAAGGTCTAAATAAATGGAAAACATACATGTTCATGGACTGGAAGACTTAATATTGTTAAGATGGCAATACTTGCCCAATCAATTTACAGATTCAACACAATCTCTATCAGAATCCCAGATGACTTTGTGGAAACTTAAGAGCTGATTCTAAAATTCTTATGGAATTGCAGGGAACCCAGAATAGCCAAAACAATCCTGAAAAAGAAGAACAAAGTAAGAGGACTCACACTTGCTGATTTCAAAACTTACTGCAAAGCAACAATAATTGAGAGGGTGTGGAACAGGCACAAAGATTGACATGAAGATCAAAGGAATAAAATTGAGAGTCTAGAAATAAACTCATAAATCTATGGTTATCTGATTTTCAACAAGTGTGCAAAGACTATCAGCATTGTCTTTTCAACAAACAGTGCTGGGACAACTGGATATTAAATGATATACACAAATTAACTCAAAAAAGATCAAGAACTAAATGTGAGAGCCAAAACTATAGAACCCTTAGAAGAAAACATAGGGATGAATACACATGTTCTTGAATTTGGTAAAGGATTCTTAGATATGACTCCCCAAAACACTCACATCAAAAAATAGATAAATTGGGGGCTGGCATGGTGGCCTAGTAGTTAAGTCTGGCATGCTCCTCTCCAGCATCCCAGGTTCAGTTCCCAGGCACAGACCTACACCACTCATCGGAGGCCATGCTGCAGTGGCGACCCACACACAAAATAGAGGAAGATTGGCAATGGATGTTAGCTAAGGGCCAATCTTCCTCAAGCAAAAAGAGGAAGATTGGCAATGGATGTTAGCTAAGGGCCAATCTTCCTCAAGCAAAAAGAGGAAGATTGGCAACAGATGTTAGCTCTGGGCAAATCTTCCTCAGCAAAAAAAATATAAATAAATAAAAAGATAAATTGGACTTCATCAATATTAAAATTTTTGTGCTTCAAAGAGCATTATCAAGAAAGTGAAAAATCAAACCTACAGAATGGGAGAAATTATTTTCAAGCATATGCTAATAATGGACTTGTATCCAAAATAGATAATGAACTTTTACAACTCACTAATAGAAAGACAAATAACCTAATTAAAAAGTTTCAAAGCATCTGAATGGATATTTCTCCAAGGAAGGTATACAAATGGTCAATAAGCACATAAAAAGATGCTCATTATCATTAGTCATCAGGGAAATGCAAATCAAAACCACAATGAGATATCACTTCACAATCACTAGGATAGCTAGAATGAACAGGTCAGATCACAAAAAATGTTGATGAAGATGTGAAGAAATTGGAACTCTCATACACTGTTGATAGGGGTGTAAAATGGTGCAGCCACTTTGGAAAACAGTCAGACTATTAAATAGTCAATCTATTAAACATAGAGTAGCCATATGACCCAGCAATTACACTCCTATGTGTACCCCCAAGATAAATGAAAACTATGTCCACGCAAAAACATGTACCCAAATGTTCACAGCAGCATTGTTCATAATAGCGAAAAGGTGAAAATAACCCTAGTGTCCATCAACTGATGAATGGATAAACAAAATGTGGCACATACATACAATGGGGTGTTATTTGGCCATGAAAAGGGAAGCTAGTAGTGATACATGCTATAACATGGATGAACTTTGAAAACATTTTGTTAAGTGAAAGGAGAAAGTAACAGAAGACCACATATTACGTGATTCTATTCATATAAAGCCTAGGATAGGGACGTCTTTGGCGATATTAAGTAGATTAGTGGCTGCTTAAGTCTAGGGTTGGGGATGGATGGGGGGTTATAACTAAAGGGTACAGGGTTTCTTTCTGAGATGATGCAAATGTTCTACAATTGAGTGTGGTAATGGCTGTATACATTTTTAAACTACTAAAAACCTTTGAATTGTATAGTTTAAATGGGTGAATTGTATGGCATTTGAATTATATCTCAATAAAGCTGTTTAAAATAAAAGAAGAAAAAGAGACAAGGGCTCAAGGATGGTCCAGGGCAGAGTCTCAAGGAACACCAGTGTTTAATGGCCATATAGAAGAGTATGACCTCATAAGGGAAACTGAGAAGCATTAAGAAGAACTGTAGCCAGAAACTCCCAAGTCTGTTGTCAAAAAATCAGGATAAAATCATAAAAGTAAACTTAAAGACATGAAGTATCCATAGTGTAGGTTCCAACGCAGCTGTGGAACAAATGTGAAAAGTGATGGAGTTTGGGGGTGTGGGGCACGTGATTCCCTAATCCCTCCCAGGAAATTATTTCATCCAACTGATGATTTTCACATTGGGTGGGCAGGCAGTTCTGGAGATTGAGAGTGTGTAGAAAGAGGGGGTAAATTCATAAAAGCCATAATTTGCTTTTCCCTAATTTTGAGACTGGTTCTGTCCCTGAGAATCATAGCTATATGACAATTGTTAAATCAAAAGAATCCAGGGGCAGAATCTAACCCTTAACTTCCCCTTCTTTATTATGGGAACAGGTTAGCTGTGCAAACTGTTAGGAGGAGGGAGGATGATGGACATGTCATGCATATTCTTTTCTAGGAAGGTCTCTCATCTGGTCCTTCTGTGGGTGGCACTAAAGAATAGGTACCTATAAAATATAATATTTCTTAGAGTTAAAAGACTCCTTAAAGGTCCTTTTCTTTAATAGTTTTCAAAATTTTTATTTGCACTACAACCCATTTTCAAATGAAATCTTACCTGAAACTTAAGTACATAAGACCAATAAAAATGATATTGTTCTAATGGATGCCAGGGTAAGAGTGTCTTTCTACAACTACAGAGACATGTACCTGAAACCTAGATTTGGCTGGACCATTGTCAAAAAACCTTTATTCGGCCAATATCTGTAAGGATATTAAAACCAAGATTCAAAAAGCAAAATAAGTGAGAGGGAGAAAGTCAAATACCATATGATCTCACTCATAAGTAGAAGATAAAAACAACAACAAACACATAGAGACAGAGATTGGATTGGTGGCTACCAGAGAGGAAGGGGGGAGAGTGGAGGGTGAAAGGGGTGATTAGGCACATATGTGTGGTGATGGATTGTAATTAGTCTTTGAGTGGTGAACATGATGTAATCTACACAGAAATTGAAATATAAGGATGTACACCCTAAATTTATACAATGTTATAAACCAATGTTAGTGCAATAAAAAAAGAACCAAAAAAAAAAACAAAAACAAAAAGAGGTGACTTGTCCAAGTTCCTCTAGCTATTAATGATCTTAGCTGGAATTCCAGGGCTCCTTCTTACTAACTGTGAAGCTGCAAATGCTCCTAGATATCTGGGATCTGAAGAAATATAAACAGGAGGCAGGAAGAAGCTGCTTTTTGTCAGCAGTGCCTACGGTAGTATATGGCTGGTACTCTCCTGTGGGCATCTCAGAGGTGAATACACTTATAGCATTCAAAATATGAACAAAGATGGCAGAGACATGGCAAAGTAAACCACATCTAAAATGAAACTCTCTCTTTAGAACAGCAGTTCTTAATCCTGACTGCACATTACCACAGACTGGGGAGTGTTTTTGTTATAGTTTTGTTTAAATTACAGATGCTAGGGTTTTTGTTTTTGGAAGTCAGTAAACATTGTCAAAATCTTATGAAAGTGTCAACATTTTACCTAGACGCAAAAGTGCACGTTCATAAGCACAATATTTTGTGTATCTTTTTGGTGGATCCTTTAGTCCCCTGGGTATATATTTAGAACGTTCATGGACTTCACTTTAAGTTCCCTTAAACTGGAGTAAGGGACACTGTTTTTCAATATTGTTTTCTCCTATTGCAACTTAAAACATGATTCAGTTTATAAAAGTTCAATTTTCAAAAACATTTTAGAGGCATATGTTATTTGAGATAACGACCTCAACCATATGCATCCCCTCCTTGGCTAGAGATTCCTCACAATTTAGAATCAGATGCCTTAGTGTAAAGGAGCCCAGTCTCCAGTTATTAGCTGATGGAAGCAAAGGCCATATTGAAGTCAGGCTGGACCAAACATAATAGAAACAGAAAAACTGGTTATATCCTCAATCTCCCTGATCTCTGCAGGGGCTTCCAACTCTGGCCTTTAGGAGTGCACATCTCCACCCTGGCCACTGGGGCTGCACGGAATTGCAGAAAGAACGTGGGCTTCTGTATCAGACTTCCCAACATCCAAGACCTAGTCCTGCCACTTACTAGGTCTGTAACCTTGAACAACTTGCCTCAGTTTCTTCTTTTGTGAGATAGTGAAACAATGTCATTTACTTACAGGACTGTTGTGAAGAGTAAATGAAATTATGGTTCCTGGCATCTGGTATGAGAGATTGTACATACAAATAGAAAATGTATATGACTGTGGATATGCCATGACATGACAAGTGGACAAAATATAAGACAATAGAACTCTGACCCACAACCTCTCCAGCAGCCAGTTCAGGAAGCCAAACCGTGGCCTCTGGAACAATCAATCCAGAAGGGTCAGGGCTTGCTCAATGACTGCTAACTTCTCGATTTCTTTCCTCTGCTTCCAACTCAGGACCAACCAGAGAAAGCCAAATATGCTTCCCAAACCAATCATATAGGATGCACCCACTTCTAATTAGCTGCCTCCAGCCCCCACACCAACAGCTTCCAATCAGGGCATACCTGAAGCCTTCCGTTTTTCCCACCATAAAGATTCCCCACTCTTCTGCCTGCTTTTAAATCTTCTTTGCCAAACACAAGTGATGGCAGCTAACTCCTTTGCTTTGACAAGCTCTAAACAAATAGCCTTTACTTCCTCTCATTTGGGTGGTCTTTATTTCCATAAGTAAATACTTAATAAATATTGGCTTCCTCTCCTGTGTTCCCATTTCTCCTCTACCTGTGGGTACTAAAATGTCCTTATTGATCCTCCCTTTTACTTTTAGGAGTCAGTCATAAATACTTTTGAAGGTTAAATGAAGCCTCTCATTTCATTTGAAAGATATGTCTCTCATATATTTCTCGTTTTCCAGACCAGATGTTTCCCAGGACACTGTTAGCTAAAGAATCTCCTGCAAACCTTGTTCTTCATGGTTGGACAGATTGGAGAGACAGGGATTGAGGTTGGGGAGGGGGGTCTCTGCCTAAGTAGAGGCCAGGTTGCATGTGTGTTTTGTAAACTAAGGCCTACTTTTATCATTCTTCTTTTTCTTTAACTTGTCACCGACTAGCACAGAAAGAAAGTGGCTTCCAGATAGGGAAGGTGAAGTCACTTTATCTTTCAAAAATATAAAAAATAACCTTCCATAAAACAGCTATAAAAAAGTCTAAGCCTGCTGTGAATCCTGTGTTCAGGGGTCAGTCTTCCCTTCCAACTGCAAAAATAACAACTTGGGGAAAAGCTATCGGGCAGAACTGAGCTTCCTGGCTTCAATCTGCTCAGCATGGCCTGGGTATTATTTACAGAGGGGTTTTGTAGATATTATAAACAGTGGTTAGATTTCTTTGGAGTCCATTGGGCAAAGGAGATGTGCATGTGTCATCCCTTCCGGGGATGAGCATAGGCTAGGAAGAGGGATGACTATTCACAGGGGCCCAGATTATCTTGAAAACAGCTTGCTGGAGTGCCGCGATTAAGTTAATAAAATGTGCACCATATGCTGGCTTGGATGTGCTAATATCCTCATCCCCTGAGTGTTGTCAGAGGATGATGGCACTGACCACCCAGACAGTGGTGGTTCCCAAAGCCAGGCACTGCTTGTCTGTATCCCTCTATCTGAGGGAGAGACTCTGTGTCTACCCGGGCTGCCTGACCTCAAGGATCCCTATAATTTGGGAAGCAAATGATTCATTTGTCCTGTTAAACAGCACCAAGCTTTTGTGAATCAATTGTGCACCTATTAGAATGCAAATTACACAAGAACCCTTCATTTCAGGATAGGCAGTAAACTCTGAAGGCCAATTTCTATGCTGCGTTACAACAGAATCAAGCCTCTTGAAGTAAAGCAAACAAAGTAGGAATGGACAAAGCTGTTTTGGATGGGCAAACTGTCTACTCACCTGGCACCCCTTGCTGCCCCTGCACACCCCACAGTGTGTCACAGCTGACCACAAAGATTCTGCCTTCCCTGGTGAGGTCAGCCTACCTTAAAGCACTAGCTCTCCAAAGGGGCACGTTGGCCTTTGTGATGGAAGAGAATGTCAGATACAAGTGGAATCTAACATAATACAGAACTCTAGTTTTTCTCATCCAGTTCTTTGTCATGGGCTGTTTCTAAGAGAAAAGAACACCTTCCCTATCATTTTTGGTCAGAATGATCAAAGTAGAGGCAGCAGACTAGAGTGGTGTTATGGACTGAATGTTTGTGTCTCCCCAAAATTCAGATGTTGAAGCCCTATCTCCCAATGTGATGGTATTTGGAGGTGGGCCTTTGGGAATTAATTAGGCTTAAATGAGATCATGAGAGTGACTAGTGAGCTGACTAATACACGTGGTCATTCCTAAAGCTGCTTATTCTAATTTATTCATTGTATTATTCACTATTTCAGTCATTTATTCAAAGATAATATGCATTTATTGGATATTGACTTTATTCTAGTCATGGTGCCAGCTGCATGCTTAGGAGCATAGAAATAACTAAGATTTCTGGTGGCAGAGGCAGACACATTACCCAGAACAGTGACTCCATGCACTGATTGTTCCAACAGAGAGGTGTGAAGGTTGCAGCAGGATCACAAAGGGGCCTATAAGAATTGGTAGTAATATTGTTATATGCCTCCTTAGCTAATAAATGTCCCTTTGGGTAGCAGTATTTAATCTGAAATTGCTTTGATTGTATACCATCCAGTTAAACTTGTGTGGAGAACAGACACATAGTTTCTGCTCATCTCTAATTTTGGGGAAGATGCCAATATCTACCAAAGATTCCAACTATAAATGCCCAACTTGACTCAGATCAGTTATCAACAGACAGCTTCACAGCGGAAGTAATGCCTGTGTTGGGTTGTGAAGCCTTTCTGGTTTGCTCAGATTTTTATAGATTAGAAAATGAATCAACCATTTCCCCAACCCTGCTAAACAGTGCTGTGCAGAGAACACCTGCTCGAAAACAAAGTGCGTGTCGTTGGCGTTCCAGCCCCCTCACTACTGCACTTTTACCTCAGGGATCGTTCGAATGTCTCCAAGGCTGTCTCACATCTGTAAAACAGGAAACGTTTTGCTTGAATGACCTCAAAGTTCTCTGTAATTCTTTGATGGTATACACTGAAACACAACTGGGTTGAAGAAACATGTCTTTAAAGGAAAAGAGAAGGCCATTATGTGGGTAAGAAAAGAATCAAGGGCCGAAGAGGAGACTTTTCTGTATCATTCATATTTTTGGTGAGTAGTCATTTATTGAGGGCCAGCTCACTCACACAATTGTTTAAGTACAGTTTGGCCAAGAAGACAAATAAGAAACTAGTCTGTGTATTATGGCAACACGATCCCCTTTCAACTGCATTTTCCTCGTCTAAAATGGAGGCTAAATATCAACAATTGTGTTGGATTATTTTGAAGAGTAAGGATAATGTTTAAAGTGAACAATACAGTTTCTGGTAAATAACAGGCACTCAAGGAATGGTAGTCATTATCATCACCATTAATGACAAAACACTGAGTACACTAGTGGAACTGAAGTAGGGGCAGTGGTGGCCTGGAAGGAGTGGGAGAGCGTCTGTTCTTTGAGAGAGAACGAGTGTAGGGAGGGTTTCACTAAAGTGCCAGGGTATTAGAGGTTTTCTTCCAAGAAGAAAAGAGGAGCATCAGTTTCTAGATAGATTGCATGTGAAAAGACACAGAATTTGAAAAATGTTTGAAGAATTCAAGTAGTTTGGATAACTAAAATGAAGAATGAGAATAGTAGGTGATAAGCTTATAAAATAGATAAGAACCAGACCAGGAAGTAGGAAGGGGAAGAAAACTGGCAATTCTTGAGTACCCCCACTTGCCATGCAATAACCTAGGCATATTAGTAGGTTATTTAATTTTCAGGACAACCCTGTGAGCAAGATGTTGTTATCCCAATTTTCAGGTGAGAAAGCTAGATTTGTGGATCATGCTAAAAAGTTTACATATTCTTTAGGTGATAGGGAGACTGTGAGAGCCTTTAAGCAGGAGAATGGCATAAATTATGCAGTCACCAAGAAGTCTGCTTTCCTGGAGATCATCAGAAAGGAGGCAACAAAGCTACCTTGCAGGCTTTTTCAAACAACACATTGGGAGACACAAGGCTGGAAGCAGGAGTGTCTGTCAGCAGAAAGGCTAAGCTTGGCTGACTCCAGCTGGGGAAGGCTCTCTTGGGGAGACCTGTCATCCAAGGGGCTGCTGGCTTGTTCCATATCCTCTCCTTGTTCTGCCCACATACTTTCCTCTGGCAGACACCGGTCCCACAGGATGACTGCAGCCAGCCCATGATTGTGGGGAGAAAAGTTAGTCTGAGCTGAATCACTGCTGTGGAACAGAAACGACCTTGAGTCAGAACAGCTGTTCCTGAGAAGTGGCCTCAGAGCTTTCAAAATAGTTTTTAAGCACAGCCTGGAGTAAAGTGCATGGGACAAAAAGAGTAGTGGCCAACCTAAGAGAGGATGTAAATGAGGTGCTGACGTCCCGAAGGGAACAGTATCTGGGTTCTGAAAATGTGGTAGCTGGGATTTCTTGATATATGACTGACTAGCTGATTTCAAGAGAAAATGATCTTAGAATTGGCTTTCTATGCCTGCCCCGGCTGTTTGTCCATGGCTGGAAGCCGTGGCTGCTCTTGTAGATAAATGAGTTGGTTCCATTTGGTGTAGAACTGGTCCTACACTAAAGAGTTCATCTAGTCTTCTCCCTTTCTTTACATTTGAGGAAACTGAGGCTCAGAAAAGTGAATTGATTTGCTCCAGGTCAGATAAGTTAATTGATTTACTCATTGTGACTCCAAAACTTATGGGATAAAGATGAGTCCATGAATCTTAAATCTAGCCTGATTTTTGTAGTTAAAAATCTCTGAAAATATAATAATGAGAGGATAAAAAGAAAGAAATGTCAAAGGTCCATGGTTATCAGAAAGGAGCAGCCACACTCCAGGCTACTATTAGACAGGGATAGGGCCAGGGGCTAGGGGAGTTAGGTGGGAGGGATGGGAAGATTCTAGGTCTCAGGGGGTCCAGGTCTTGGCAGGATGTTAGCCCAGCAGCTCTTCAGTTCTGTTTCTGTTTCTAAGCTGGACTGAGGTGTTCTTCGACCATAATATATGTATGACTACATAATACACAACTGGTTTCTCCTGAGGGGACTGCAGATTCTCTTTGCTATTTTCATATTTAAAATCCACATCTTTGATAAATGAGACTATCACAATGTGAGGGTGTATGACAGGGTGAATCCTGGTCTTTTTTTCAAAGCAAACAGAAGATTATTAATGGAAAATTTTTTCTTCCCTTTATTTTTGTAAACCATTTCTTTCTGCTATTGCTTGTCTGCCCTGGAAACAAGAAGATGATTTCTGATTTATACCGAAAACACACATAGTGTTTTCATAAGTTAGCAACTTTAGTATTCAGTGATAACAAACACCCTGGCTGCATATAGCATGATTGAGGCCCAATGGTTTGGTCAATTAGAATTTAAGGTGAAGCTCCATCCAACTGATTTTATAATAAATAAGAGATTCAGGAAGATGAAAGTTAAACACCTCCCAAGTTCAAATGAATGTATCAATGTTGAAAATAGACAAAGCAATTTTTCTATCATTTATTGAATATCTTCCATTCTATCAGTCAGTGAGAACAATGATGGAAGAGGCATGATCTTTCCCTTCTAGGTGGAAGAGCACTGACATTATTGAGAAGGTGATATATGTTAGACATTTTTCTTACACATATACATTACTTACTTTCATTACTTACGTTAATTCATTGACATTTAAAGCAACACTATGAAGTATTTTCCACACTGTAAAAATGAGGAAACTTCAGTTTCAAGAGGTTAATACACTTGAACAAAGTCACACAGTTTTTATCAGAGCGAGAATAAACCCAAGTGTTTCCACCACGTCATCTTGGAGAATTACATGACGTCTACCATGGCCCAAGCAAGAACAAGAATGGATGTCAGGGCTGGACACTGGATACTTCTGTCACCTCTTGGCAGATCCTCTAGTCACAATATGCTAATGCTCTGCCTAGGGGCCTACAAATTCTCTTTGATATCTTCATATCTGAAATCTATAACTTTGATGAATGAGGCTATCCAATGTGAGACTACACAATGGGGCTGAAAGGCCTGATCTTTCTCATCCATGATTAAAATGGGCAGCTGAGAATAATGTACTTAAATGTTTTACTCCAGAGTTCACCATCTCCAGATTTGGAAGCCCAATGGGACATTGTGTTGTTCTCTGAAGTGAAGAGATCTTCAATGAGCCCCTTTGCATTATTTTCTCTGGTCACCCCTGATATGAAAAGTTGTTCATACTCAGAGTAAATGAGATGATATGTCCAGGATCCAATTTGTTGAATATGATAATATACTATGTCAACTACTGCAACTCTGGAGCCTGAATATCCAGTTCCTGTTGCATATCTTTCGAGGACACCACAAAAGATGCATGTACAGTTGACATCTGCCTCCAGATTTAAAACTCTCTCACCTCTAATCAGTTTGACTTTTCTGACTGAATTCTCCTGTAGGACTCTCCTTGGTTTCCACCTACCCCAGAGTGAATGATTTTCCAAGAGTCCCCCTCTTTACTGTTTGCCTTAGACTCTACTACTTACAGGGTGAAAATTTGGCTCAACATGCAGCTGGGATGTCTTTTTAACAAATGTATTGATCATAGTAAGTCTTGGATTAGCAGTCTTCAGAAATGGACCATGGTATCAATGCAGTCTGCTTGGGGAGAGAAAAGAAGGGAGTGGTTCTTCTTTATCTCTGCTTTTGTTTTTTTCTATCATAGGCTTAAACCATAGACACGAGAGGTAATAGGGGAGCTGGTTGATCACTCAACAAAACTGATTTCTTTGTAATAATATCTCTACTATACAATAATTAATTCTTTTTAAAATTATTAGATAGTAACCATTGCCTGAGCTGCAATATTTCAAAATTACACATGGGTATGGTGAAATTTGGATTGACTTACTCAAAGGACATGGTTGAAAACTTATATCTGCCACTAATTTTCTGAATGAGTTTTTCAGAACATTTTCCCTCTCAAAGCTTCAGTTTCTTATATCAAAATGTGGAGATTGGACAAAACCAGGGATAGAAATCACTTGTGTGTTCTGTTACTAATGCAGACATTAGTTAGTCATCTTTCCTCCGGAATACAGATCCAACTGCACAGTCTTTCAGGGCTCAGCACTCAGGTAGTGACTGCTGTTCAATGAGATTTTGCATAAGATATAAAGTCCATGTCTCACCTCTGAGTAGTAGATCTCAAATATGTCTCTAACGTTTTATGATTCTTTTTCCTAGTATCTTCTTTGGCCCAGAGAAAATTGTAAAGGAGACAATTGTCAGATCAATTTGTTATATTTTGTAGTACTTTTCAAATTTCAAAGCTCCTTTAAGTCCATTTTCTCATTTATTCATCACAACTAAACTGGAAGACAATAAATTTTGTTCTCATATGTATCAGCTAGCTATTGCTGCATATCAAGCCAACCTAGAATTAAGTGACTTCAAACAAGAATCATTTATTATTGCTCACTGGTGTATTGATCTGCTGCATAGTTCTGGTCTCAGCAGGAATGAGGTCTACGGTCAGCTGGGAGTTGACTGAGGGCAATCTAGGCAAGGATGGCCACTATGTGGAAGGTTGAGAAAACTAGGTTCTCCTTCAGTTAAACTTTTCTTGCTGAAAGACTAATCCAGGCTTGTTCAGATGGCAGCAGCAGGGTTCTGAGAAAAAGACATGAACAATGCCTCTTAAAGCCTAGGCTCACAAGTGTCCCAGTGTCACTTCTACCTCATCTTATCGGCCAAAGCAACTAACAAGACCAACTAACATTCAAGGATTGGGAAAATAGACTTCTTAAGTGTTCTGCTGAAAATTGTCCACTCCCTGGTAATCCCCTTCCAGGTAAGGTATAAAACATTCCATCAACCCAGAAAGTTTTCCTGTGTCCCTTGTTGATTCTCTTCTCCACCACTCTCCATTCCTTCAGGAAACCGTGTTCTGATTTTTTTTTTTTTTTTTTTTTTTTTTTTTTTGTGAGGAAGACCAGCCCTGAGCTAACATCCGTCGCCAGTCCTCCTCTTTTTGCTGAGGAAGACTGGCCCTGGGCTAACATCTGTGCCCGTCTTTCCTCTACTTTATATGGGATGCCGCCACGGCATGGCTGACAGGCAGTGCGTCGGCGGGCGCCCGGGATCCGAACCTGCGAACCCCGGGCTGCCAAGCGCGGACTAAACCGCTGCGCCACCGGGCGGCCCCCGTGTTCTGATTTTTAACAATGGAAAACATTATAGTGTGTTTTTGGATAAACAAAATCATAAATTAATTTCTTTCTTTTTTATCTAATGGTGTTTTCCAGAGTGATGCACACTGTTGTGTGTATACCTTTTTTTTTAAGTCTATTGGCTTCAAAAATTTTTTTTTTCCTTTGGATTCTAGCTTTTGTTGTCCTTCTTGCTCATCATTGTGTGTCCCAGTGCTGACTGCAGTGTTGTATAAGTAGTAATTATCCTACATACAAATGAAATGAGACAGAATATTCACTGAAGAACATTTAAAATGTATTTTAAAGCGTAAAAATGATAATTACTGGTAATTCCACTAATGGTATTTCCACAGTGAATTTAGTGTGTTTCTGTGCTGCTTTTCCCAAATCATTAAATACTCCTTTCAACCTTCTTCAAAGTTTTTTTCTTTTCCTACACTGACATATATGCATATTATTTGTTTGTATTTTTTCTTTCCTTCTTGCTTTCTAACATTCTGTCTTATCCAACAATATATTTATTTAAGTTTATTCATTTTTCTCTGTGTATATCTTTGACTGATCCCCAAAGTTTTGTTGTTTTCTCATTGTAAAATGTCTGTAATATGAGTTTTAATTTAATTTTTGCCCCCAAACATTTGTCAAAGCATATTTTTATTCTATTTTATATTTTCAGGTTTGTTGTATTTTTGTGTTTATTACTTTGAGGCAGAAGAATTAAGTTTGCATATTTTCTATGCTTTGAAATTTATCGATCATGTAGGTAAACATATTATAGACATTTAAAAGAATGTGTAAAATCTGTATCTACTCATAGAACCTATTTATACCTCTTCAGTCTGACTTATTAATTAAGAGACTACAGCAAATTGGTGAAGAGGTAAAGCTCTGGAGACAGGTTGTCGGTGTGCAATATTTGGCTCAACCCAGCTCAAACCTTGTAACATGAGTCCAGCTTCTGAATCTGGCTTGTATTAATTCTCTCATCTGTAAATGAGATTATAATTGTATCTTTCTAGAGGGTTGTTATGAGCAGTAAATGAGCTAATACATAAAATAAATACAGCAGTGCCTGACACTTAGTAAGCACTATAGATGTTAGTGTTCATTGTATTATCTTATTAGTCATCTATCTCTATTAATTATTTTCTGTGTTAAAGACTGAGATATATTCAAATCCTTCATTGTGGGTGTAATTTTGTCAACTCTGCCTGTATTTCTACATTTTTTCTTTAAATAATTAATGTCAAATTACTCGAAATGCTCATAATCGCCATTTATATGTATTCATTCGTTTGTTATTCATATCAAGCATATTCATTTTCCCATTTGATGCTTTTGCCTTGAAGTCTACAATACTTACTAATACTATCAAGGCTGATTTCTTTTCATTTATAATTGCCTGGTATATAATTGTTCATCTTTTTATGTTTAGTTTTTCTATTTCATTTCATTTTATTGTATTTGTTATTAATGTCATATAACTAGTTTAAGTTCTTTTACCAATACGAGAGGAATTTAATTCTTTACAATAACTGTGATAACTGGTATTTTTCATTATACTTTTGCCATCTTATTTTATACTTTCTACTTTTAGGCTTTATTATTTATCTTTCCTAGATTGGTCTATATCAAGCAGGTTCTTTACACTTTTTTTTTCAGTGACTTGAATCTTTCACGTACTAATTATACTAAGTATGGTTACTTTTACTTTAAAAAGTAAACATGTTTGAAATTTCATTTCCCTATCACCTTAAGAAAGAACAACATCAATTTATGACAATATGTAATGTACATTACCACATAGTAGGAGAGCATGTTATTCCCTTCCTCACCTTGGCCCCGATTTTTCATAAGGTGGGATTTCAACCCTCAATTATTGTTGTAAGTAATAAATAATCGTTATATTGTACATTTTAATCAACTATATCAACTCTATTAATAATTACATTTTATGAATATTGATTTTCCCATTTTATAATTCTCTACAAATTCTTTTATACTAACTTCTGAATCCATAAATATTTTAATTACCAGTAAGTTGCAAAAAATCTAGGAATAATATTTTTAGGCAGTATTTGTGGGTGTGATGGACTCCTGATTATTAGATTGCAGAGAATTTTTTTTAATCTTATACTTGAATGACAAAGCTCAAAAGATCACCTGGTCAAACCCCCTTTTTTAAAGGAAGTGATTATTTAGTATCCTTTACATTTATTAGTATTCTCATCACGTCTAAGAATGGAAAATTTATGATCTTTAAAATGTTGTATCATATATTTCTAATTTAATTTGTCTTCAGGCTATCAGTGGCTTTTATCTGGGTTAACCAAATAGATTCCACTTGTTTTCTCTGCTTTCAACCTGGCCCCTTCTAATCTACCTCACCACTACTCCCACTCCAGTTTTTGAAAATTGTAATGTGATTATGTTAATCTCCTGCCCTGATAAGTTTTTTCGGTAGTTTGTCATTACCCTTGGAATAAATGACAACGTCAAAATTTCTGCTATTTTAAGTACACTATTAGATGGGAGAACAGCCGGGGAAAACTATAAAGGTGAATTGTAATAGCTTTGATTCTTTATGTTTTCTTTTCTTTGTTTCTTTTTTTTGTTCAACTCTTCTGAGCTAGGCATTATTAAATGAAGAACACTGATTCTATAATAAGCAAGTTGTTCCCCACACAAGCAGTAGTGGGCATTGTGATGTTATGGAAAGAACGTGGGTTATGGAGCCACGCAAACCTGGTTTCAGATGCCATCTTGGTTATTATTGTCTATTGAGCATTATAAAATAGTATATGTCCATTCTTGGTATACTTTAAGATTACAAACAGGAGAGTGAGCACTGGACATAGATGCAATTTGAGGCAAATAGAAATAATGGAAGATTATTTTGTCAGTAAGGAGTTGAATACTAGATTTCACAACTAGGCAGACATTAAAGGGTTTTAAAGGGCCACTGAGATGGCTACATTTGCCCATTAGAGGGCTTTCACAGATGATTGCATGGGGATACCTTTGGGTGGAGCAAGACCAGTTGGCAAACTACTGCCATTTTGAAGGTGAGAGATGATGAGAGACTGAACTGAGGCAATGACAGAGGGATGAAAAAGTGTGAATTCAACTGATATTTATGTGATAAAATTGAGAGGAATGTGATTGAATTTTTTCTTTTAATAAAATTTTTAATTTTAGTATAACATATATACAGAAAAGTGCACAAATCATAACTGTATAGCTTAATGGATTTTCACAAAGTGAACACAGTCTCATGTAACTATCACTGAGACCAAGAATTAGAAGATTCCAGACCCCCAGCAACATTTTCATGCCCTCTCCCAGTCACTATCTGTAAACTAAACTTCTGAAACCATAGATTAGATTTGTCTGTTTTTGTCCTTATATGAAGGTAATTATACAATGTATACTCTTTTGTGCCTGACTTCTTTGGCTCAAAATTATGTTTGACAAATTCAAGCATTTTATTATGCATTTTTATAGACAGTTTCTGCTCAGAGTTTCTCCTATTGTAAAATTTTCCACAACAAATGTATCTATTCTACTGTTGACAGCCATTTTTGGTAGTTTTCATTTAGGGTCTCATAAAAAATACCGATTTGAATATTCTTATATATGTATTTTGGTATAAATATGTATGCACTTTTATAAAATATATAGCAATGAATAGAATTTCTGGGCCATAGAGTATGAATGTGCCTTACTATATACAGTGAAAGCTTTCCAAAGTTTTATCAATATATACCTCCACCCTTCAACACCGTTTGGGAGTTGGTTTGCTTCACATGGTCACCAGCACTTGGTGTCATCAATCCTTTTCATTTCAGCTGTTCTGATTGTGGGGGAGGGTAGTGGTATCTTACTGTGCTTTCAATCGGCATTTCCCTGATGACTAATGAAGTTGAACCTCTTTTTATTCTGTATAGGATCCCTTGGTCAGTTACAACATTGCAAATATCTGCTCTCACTTTGTGGGTTGCTTCTCCACTCTCTTGCTGGTATGCTTCTGTAAACAGAATTTTAATGTAAACCAACTTATCAATCATTACCACTAAATTTAGGGCTTTTTGTGCTTCGTTTATACTATCTTTCCCTATCCCCAAGGTTATGAAGCTCTTCTCTTATATTTCCTTCCAGAAATTATTGTTTCAACTTTTACATTTAGATGTACAATCCACCTTGAATTGATTTGTGTGTATGAGGTTGCAGATTTTTTTTTAATATGCATAACCACCCAACCAGCATGATATATTGGAAAGACTATGCTTTCCCACTGCTCTGCAATGACATCTTTGTCACAAATCAGGGGTCTGTGTATATGTAGATATATTTGGGGACTGTCTATTCTCTTCCACTGAATGTTGTGCCTATCCTTATGTCAATACTACACTGTCTTAATTGCTAGAAATTTATATCTTAGTATCTACTGTTGTAATTCCCCTAAACTTGTTCTTCTTCAAGAGTTTTTTCTGAATGTTTTTTGGTGTTTGTATTCCAATGTTAATTTGGGTTTCAGCTTGTCAATATCCACCCCCCCAACAACATTACTATGTACATGATTTAGAAGACCCAATACTGTGAATAAGACTCTATAATACCTCCCAAATTTATCTATATTTTCAATGCAATTTCAAACATAATATAGCAATACTATTATTGAGAGGAAAGAGGAAATTGCATTGAATCTATGGATCAATTTTGGGGGAAATTATACAGTATTATTTACAGTATTGGGTCTTCTAAATCATTTGCAAGGTATATTTCTCCACTTCCTTATTTAATAATTCTCAATAATGTCTTGTAATTTTCTCTGTAGTGAGCTAAAGAGAAAATAAAAGCAGATTTAAAGAAAACTTCCAGATCTTTGTTTGGAATGTCAAGGTCCATGATGCTGTCATAATAGGGGTGTGTGTGTGTGTGTCGCAGCAGGAGTGAGGGAAAGCATTAGAATAATTTTCAGATGCCTCTGGGACATACAGTTCCAAATATCGAGGAAGAAGTTGGAGATATCTAGAAAATCTAGAACTTAGGGAAAGGTTTAATCATTTATTCATTCAGCACATATTTAGTGAACATTGGTTATACTCCAGTAACTTTAGTAGGCACTGGAAATAAAATGGTGTACAAAACACCTACAAAAAGCCAAGGCCTCTGCTCTCATCTTAGAGAATTAGATATTAATCAGAGTCACACAAATTAATACAAATTTCCAGGAGATCAGTGAGAGAATAGATGTGATACTGGAAGTTAGGGAAGGCTTCTCTGAGGAAGTGTTCAAAAGCTTGTAGTGGGAGGAAAACTGAATGTGGCATTTGCAGAATAAAAAGGTTAGAATAAGAAGCTAGAGCAAGAAGGAGCATACTAAGAGATGTGACCCTGCAGGGTCTTGAATACGTGCTAAGGTGATTATCTCTGGAGTAGCAGAAGAAATTGAAAGGGTTATGCAAATAGGTACCATATTAGATGGAACAGATTATAGAACATTTCCAACATTTCAAAATGTTCTATTGGACAATTCTGGTATAGAGGTTTCATTTATCAGTCAAGTGTATACAAGTGGAAATTGAAACCTGGGCATTGATGATCTTGCTAAGCGAAAGTAGAGTTAGAAGATAGCCTTATTTTAAGAAACTCCAATATTTAAGAGCTATGAGGAATAGAATGAGTCCAAAAAATGGGGTAGAGAAGGAGAAGCTTGAAGGGTAAGAAGAAACTCAGTAGAATGATGTCCAAAGGAATACTAAAAGGAGTGGTTCATGGCAGAAAATTCTCCAGAGAGGTCAAGTAAGATGAAGATAGAAAATTTCTGCTAGATTCAGCAATAGGTGACAGTTAATGAAGTGGTACGGGGTGAAATCCAGAATACAAATGAATACATCGTATAAATAACTAGTCGAGAAATTCGGATGCAAACAAAGGAGAGAAATAGCAGAGACTGGAGGGTATTGCAGTATTTTTGTGGTTGTCTTTTCAAAGGGAGAAATATGAGCATGTTTACATGCCAGCTGGAAGGATGTATTAAAAGGAAGAAGATACGTTCACAAAAGAACAAGATAATCTAATTTTAAGTTTCAAGAAACTTGAAAACCATGGGTTTATCTTGGTGCCCAGCTGTCCAATTAAGTCATTTTCACCAGAAAGTATCTATTCCCCAGATGGACTAGAGAGTAGGAACATAGGATAAACAGGGCCAGATTTAGGGGTTTGTGCAGGAGCAGTAGAAGAGCAAGGGTGTAAGGAAGATGACAGGGCTCAAGAATGGGCTGTTCCGGGAATGACAGCTGAAAAGGTGAGATCACTTTAGATCTGGGAAGATCAGGAGACAGTAGAAGAGTTGAGGTGCTGGAGGACTCAATGAGATTATGAGCACGTGTTTGTGAGAGAAGGAGAAGAGAATGGGCAGGCTGGGAGGTCTAGGCCAAACATGAAACATTCAAGTTTGAAATTAAGTGAAGCAATCCAGGTGCTGACACAATTAGTGAATTTCTAAGGAAGGAATATAAAGGTCACTAGATTTGGGGCGGTCAAGGAGTTGTCAGAATTAAGCTGAAGGATAAATCACATAAGCATTCAAATATCCCAAGATAATGGCAAGGGTTGAGGTAGAAATGAAAATTATTATGGGATTTTAAAGTCCCCAGTGAATGATGACGGAGCCTTAAAAATGGTAAAAACCTGATGAAACTACATTCAAAGGGAGGAGTGGTGTGGTCATGAGTCAATTTTTAGCCCCACCGAGCCTTGATTTTTCCATTTGTAAAAAGTAATCATATATTTTTCCCAAAGGTCATTGATGTTAATGTATTAGCATAGGTATATGACATACGCTGTATCTGATGTTTAGTATATGCTCAAGAAAAATTAGTTTTCTTCCCTTCCATCATTTGTTGGGAAATGCCAAGTTGCTAATACTAAGCATGTATCAAGTTCAATCAACAATGGAGATCCTGAGGGTGATATCTGGTTGTAGCTGATGGAAGAAAATTGCCACGATCCTGTGTGGTACTGTGACAACCAGAGACTCTGGGACACAGACTGTTCCCTCTGACCTCATAGAAAAGGCATCATTAGTGGGTGATGTCACAGCATATGAATGGGTATAAGGACATTTCTCCATTCACTCTGGTAGGCAAATCCTTGAGCATTTGGACTCTGCCATACTTTGAAGAAAACTAGTGATATATTGCTACAGAAACTCCAATTGCCAGTCTGAGTCGCCAAAGTTCATGCCTCACAGGGATCCAGAAAGAGAAAGCATGTGCCTCAGCAACTGGGAAGACACGTTTCTAATGTGAGCTCATGTCTCAAGAAAATTGATCGAGTTCAAAACTATGCGGATAGCGTTTTATAAAGCCAACTGAATCTAGTCAGGGAAGACAAATCAGCAGGGAGACAGGCTTGAAAAAACTGCGCATGGCCCAAGTCAGCTCTCCGATGTAGTGGAAAGTTTGCTAATATAAAGAATGAAAGTAGAGTGTGCATAAGAAGACAGGAAATTTGAGAATTAGAGATTTTACTGCAAGTCAGAAATATGGCTCCACAGATTTTATTGGGTCATAAGCAAGATTTGTTTGCAACTTTCTAATGCAGTAGGCAGTCTCATAAATAATTCCCCCATGAATTCACATCCCTTAAAGTCATATCTTCTATCTCTGTAAGTCACCCCTACTATATAAACTTGACATGCTTAACTATCCACAGAACACATTTATGACAAGTGGGTTAATTAGGCATTTGTCCACTCTTACCATAAAGTTATTACTTTAAATCGTGAGATTGGATGAGAGTCTACTTTCCCAAATCAGAAAGATTGACTGACCATGGTGATTCTAAAGGAGCACTTAGCCCCAAATTTTATGTCTCATAAAACTAATTCCAGAAATGTTTACAAAATTTTATTTACTGCAATATTAGTATCTGTGTTGTAAGAGCTATTTAGCCTAATAGCTTGTTGGGTTCAGAGGAAAGGAATAAGAAAAAGTAGAAAAATGGAATTTTTTATAACTAAGCTATTTTCTTATTTTTTGTAGGAATATTTTTGATACTTCGAGAGTAGAGGCAGAAAAGTAAAAACCAAAAACAATCTCATCCCATATCCTAGGAAAATCTAGTAAATTGGCTTCTTATTACAGAAATTCTTGGGAAAGGTTACTTCATGTGTTAATATAGACATCCAAATAAAAACACCAGCAAGCCTAATAGAAAACCCAAATTATGGAGACTTATGGGGAGATAGAGAAAAAAAGAAGGAAAGAATTAGTTGATAAGAATATACAGCATAATAATTTTGGAGGAGTATGATTTGAAGGGAAAAAGGGAGCCCAGATAAAAAAATGAGGAGATCCAAGAACAGAGAATCCATTGATTCACTTGATTAGTGTACATTTCATCTTCTTACTTGAGTTATACCAACATTTTCTAATCTAAACTATAGTCTTTCCATTTGGCTGGTGAGACAGGAAATGAAGGGAGAAAGGGAGAGAGAAAAAGACTGTGATACAGTTACTGTCACAGAGAAAGGGAATGGAGAATCAGAGGGGCCGAGGGGACAACATGTGCCTCTCAGGGCCATCGGCCAGTAGTCTGTAGATGTATTAGTGCTACAAATGCTTCCATCAGCATCAATTTCTTACTGAGCTCTCCACTTGTCTTTGCTCAAGAGACATCACATTTTACTAAAGGTGTTTTGTTGAAATGAACAAAGCAAATTTAAAAGATTGTAAAAAACTATAAAAAGTTATCCAAATTCCTTAACAGCACTGCTAATTAGGCAGTGGTGGGGGAGGTTCATTAGTGTCCAATGAATCAGTGTTTTGGACATTTATACTACATTTTTGCTAAAATAATATTTTGAGGAAGGTTCAAGTTTATATTGGAGATTATTATTTTAATTATTACTGAATAAACTGAATAAAAATGTGGTTCAAAAGGTTCTTCTCAATCCATTCCCAATAACTGTTTAGTTAACAACGAAGATAATAAATGTTTACTGAGCACCTAATGAATGCCAAGGGCCATCCTAGATTCTAGAAATCCACTACTGAAATAAAACAGAGATGATGCATACCTATGTAGCACACAAAATCCAGTCAGTATAGATGAACTCCAGATTCTGATATATTGTTCTGTATTATTTTTGGTTTACGGTGTGGTTGTTCATCTTTGCATTATATTTTAGTATATCTTCATGGAAATTTTAATGAGAAATTAAGAAGGTACATATTGGCATGGTAAGTCTATTTCCATTTTTATCCAGAGCTCTTCTTTTCTTCTGAAATCCTATCATAAGCATTTTATTCCATGTAGTTTTCCTCTCATACTGCAAATGACAAAAAAGGGTATAGTTTTTTTGGGTTTTTCCCCTTCTTTCTGCTCCTAAATACAATTTCATGATGCCTTAGGATTTGAGGATTTCTATTGCTACTTAGGCTACGAAAATAACAACAATAGCAAATTCGTAGAAGTAATAGTATTTTAAAATTCTTTATAGTCTCAAACACTGCTTTATAGTTCAATACTCCTTTTTTGAGATATAATTGAAATCACTTTGAACTCTTGCTCTTAGATTTGATTTCTGAGTATGGAAGTTACTTATTCGTTGTCAATGCCTGACCTCCATCAAGCTGTAAGATGTGTTTGGGTCCCAAAACTCTCATTTAAACAAGTTGTATTAGTCCATCTGGGCTGCCATAACAAAATGCTTAAGATTAAGATTTGGTGGCTTAAACAATAAGAATTTATTTCTCACAGTTCTGGAAGCTGGGAAGTCCAAGGTTAAGGTGCCAGTGATTTGTTTCCCTGGTAAGGACCCTATTTCTGGTTTGCAGACAGCAGACTTCTTATGTGTTCTCACATGGTGGAGGGAGAGAGGGGAACAGGGGAGAGAGAAAGGAGAAAGAGAGAGACCACCGTGTGTGTTTTCCTCTTCTTACAAGCGCACTAATCTCATCACGGAGGCCCCACCTTCATGACCTCCTCTAAACCTGATTCTCTCTCAAATGCTCCACCTCCAAGATACCATTACACCAGGGATTAGGGCTTCAACATATAAATTTGGAAAAGACACAATTCAGTTCATAGCACAAGGTAGTTATCTTTGAGACCAACTGTGCAGAGAACAAAACATTTGATTGTTTGAGCTTTGATTTTTACCTGAATATATACAAAAGTTTTAAACTGTTAAAATTGATACATATATCTTGCAAAGTTTTAAAATTTGTTGTTGAGAAACCTAAAGTGTTATTGAATTTTAAAAAATGCTTCTTTTGTAAATTATATGTCAACACACTTTGGCATACGATTTGTTCAAAAAACCTTTTTTTCTTTGTGGCAGCTGTTTGTGTGTCACTAAATCATTTTCTTTGTATCCCCATTGATTAGAGAGTGTTTGGAGATAAGCAAGATGGAACTTGATTAAGCATCCAAGTGGAAAATTCTCACAGTAGGACCTGCTAACTCGATTGCCTCGTTACCACGGCAACGCTCATCGGTCAGTATAGCCAGGTAATGAAATGGCTTAGTTCAATTAGGATTTAAAGTATTCTTCTACCACTGCATATGAAATTTACAAAAGCATTTGTCTAAAAATAGGTCATGCTCTCCTATGACTCATCTTAAGATATTCTGTGTTCAATAGAGTGCACACACAAAGGTAAGTGAGCAAATCCATCTCTGGGCTCCTCCATTTATTTTGTCCTTGAACAAAGCATAATGCTTAAATATATCTCTGAAAAAGTAACACGTTTACACAAATTTAAGAATATAGTGTGCTGATTAAATATGATTTGGGAAGTAGTTACAGACATTCATACGTAGCCCATTTGGTCTTTTAGTTATCGTGAGCAGAACACTGGTTCAGAAGAGCAATGCTCTTGGAACATTGAATTCGAGATCTTTGCCTCAGAGTGAGGAAGCACTCTTTAACGAATAAACGTGCAGCCCACGTGGTGACAAATGTCAGTGAGAAATGAGCCTATGCTGGTAATTCAGTTTCCACTCCCATTTTCCATCTATTCCAAACCTGAGGCTTTCTTTCACCCCCAATCTTTCTCCACTCTCCTGGCAGAGCACAGCTCACCTCCCACTGAACTGAGAGAGGCCATCTGGCCTGCTCTCCTCCCTCTCCACCTACACACATCTGCCTCCATTTTACTTCCTTAAGGGTCATTTCTGTACCTACCTTTCATCTTCTTTCCTGGATTTTCAATTTCTCCCCATCTCTGCTGGCTCTTTTTCCTGGCAAAGATATATATGCGAGTTTCTAACATCTTAAAATCACAAAAAGAACATCATATAAAATGTGTCCTTGTCTTCTAATTTTCTATTTTTGGCTCTTACCTTCAGAACCAAGACTTCATGAGTTATTTATTTTCTCACTTCCTTTGATTCTTTAGCCCACTGAAATCTGCCCCCAGTCATTGTGCTGAAATTGCTCTTAGTGAAATCAGCAACAACATTTAGTGAAGCATTTGTTATGCACCAGATATTAGACAGCGGATTGGTGACACAATATTGAGTAAGAGATGTCCTTGTCTTCAAGGCATTCACAAATTACAGTTCTGATACAGCTTTGAACACATTTTTCTTCACTTGTGAAGAGTCCAGTGTTTGTCCTGTCTAACCCTGTGGAAGCTGCCTCACAGAAATGCCTTTGTTATCTTCCCGCCCCGCATCACACTGCCGCTACCAACAGCATCCTCATCCGGTCCCTACCCTTCCTCTCCTCTACCGGCCCTCGGGTTCCTCTCATGCTGCTGTCAGTATCATTTGGCCATGGACCTCTGCCTTTCAGGATCCTGTTAGTTTCTTCAGCCTAGACCTATGCCAACTCTCCTGGGATGCTTTCCCTCAACCTCATCTATTAGGTTTAACTAGATTCCTCAATTCACGAATGCTTTGCTTATATAATTATTATTTCACTACCATGCAGTGTCTTCTAATTTATTATGTGGGCTGTTCCCTGTTTCTTTTTTTAATTAACCTTTTTATTTTGAGATAATTGTAGATTTCTATGCTGCTGTAAGAAATAATGTGTAGAATTCCCTTGTACCTTTTATCCAGTTTTCCCCAATAGTGACGTCTACTCAAACTACAGTACAGCATTGCAGCCAGGATGTTGATGGTGATACAGTCAAGATACAGAATATTTCCATCACCACAAGGATCCTTCATGTTGCCCATTTACAGTCACACTCCTCTCTTACCCCTAACCCCTCCTTAACCTTTGGCAACCACTGATCTGTTCTCTATGCCTGTAATATTGCCATTTCAAGAATGTTACATAAACCGAATTGTACTGTATGTAATTTGGGGAGATTTTTTTCCCATTGAGCATAATTCCCTGGAAATTCATCCAGGTTGTTGTGGTTGTGGATATCAATATTATATTCTTTTTCTTTTTTCCTTGAGCAGTATCTGTGTATGGGTATATCACAGTTTATTTGACCATTAATTCATTGAAAGACATATGGGTTGTTTTCATTTGGGGGCTATTATGAATCAAGTGGCTATAATATTAATGTAGAGGTTTTTGTATGAACATAAGTTTCCATTGATCTGGGATAAATATCCAAGAATGCAATAACTGGTAGTCATGTTTAGTTTTTTAAGTAACTGCCAAACTGTTTTTCACAATGGCTGTGTGATTTTTACATTCTCACCAGCAATGTATGAGTGATCTAGATTCTCCACGTTGTTGATGCACAAACTGGCTCCCATACAGGAAGGGCAAGGAGAGACCAAAGAAAGAGGCAGACGACTCCAGGTTCGTAGGAGGCAGGTTTAATAAGCAAGAGAACTTACTTATCTGTTATCTTGGGCAGCTGCAAGACAAGTAGATCTCTGCCCCAGCCCTCCAGAATCTTAAAAGTTTATGTAGACAACCAATTTTTCCTTTTATGGATTGTGCTTTTGGTATCAAAACTACGAATTTTTGGCCTCATCCTAGATCCCAAAGATTTTAGCCTATTTTTTCCTAAAAGTTAAATAGTTTTGCATTTTATATTTAAGTCTGTGATACATTTTGAGTTAAATTTTGTATAAGGTATAAGACTTAGGTCAAGATTGTTTGCTTGTTTTGCCTATGGATACCAAATTGATCAAGCACCATTTGTTGAAAACGTATTTTTACTGCATTGAATTGCTTTTATACCTTTGTCAAAAGTCGGTTGGGTCTATTTCTGGGTTCTCTATTCTATTGCATTTATCTATGTTTCTACCATACTGTCAATAACATACTGTTTTGGCTGCTGTTGCTATATAATAAATCTTAGAATCAGATACATGGATTCCTTCTAGTTGATTCTTTTAAAGAATTTTTTAAATGTTTTGTTTTTTTATTGAGATATAATCCATATATAAAATTGTGTAAGTTTAATGTGTACTGCATGTTGATTTGATCCATTATATATCGCAATATGATTACCACAGTAGCATTAGCTAACATCTCTTTCATGTCTCATAATTATCATTTCTTTTTTATGGTGAGAACATTTAAGGTCTAATCTTTCTGCAACTTTGAATTTGTTTTGAATTGTTAATTATAATCTTTATGCTGTGCATTAGCTCTTCAGAATTTATTCATGCCCAGTTCCTCCACCCCCTAGCTCCAGCTAACCACCATTCTACTCTCTATTTCTTGAGTTCAGCATTTTTTAGGTTCCATGTATTACTGTATCATTCAGTATTTGTCCTTCTCTGTTTGACTTATTTCACTTAGCATGATGCCCTCAAGGTCCGTCCACGTTGTCACAAATAGCAGGATTTCCTTTCTCATAGCTGAATAAAATTCCAATGTATATATATGCCACATTTTCTTTATCCATTAATCCACTGATGAACACGTAGTGTTGTTTCCATATCTCTTCTATTATGAATAATGTTGCAATAAACATGGGAGTGCAGCTATTTATGTGATATTCTGTTTTTATTTCCTTTGGAGATATACCCAGAAGTGGAATTGCTGAATCATATGGTAGTTCTATTTTAATTTTTTGAGGAACCTCCACACAATTTTCCATACGGGCTGCACCAATTTACATTCCCACCAACAGTGTACAAGGATTCCCTTTCCTCCACATCCTCACCAACTCTTGATATCTCTTGTTTTTTTGTTTTTTTTTGTGAGGAAGACCAGACCTGAGCTAACAACTGTTGCTAGTCTTTCTCTTTTTGCTGAGGAAGACTGGCCCTGGGCTAACATCTGTGCCCATCCTCCTCTACTTTATATGGGACGCCGTCACAGCGTGGCTGACAAGCAGTGCGTCGGCTGGCGCCCAGCATCCGAACCGGCGAACCCTGGGCTGCCAAGCGTGAACTAAACCGCTGCACCACTGGGCCAGCCCCGATATCTCTTGTTTTTTTGATGACAGCCATCCTAACAGGTGTGAGGTGATAACTCATTGTGGTTTTGATTTGCATTTCCCTGATGATTAGTGATTTTGAGCATCTTTTTATGTACCTGTAGGCCAATTAGATCTCTTCTTTGGAAAAATGTCTACTCATTTTATTTGCCCATTTTTAAATCAAATTGTTTGTTTTTTGTTATTGCATTGGATGAATTCTTTACATATTTTGGATATTAACCTCTTATCAGAAATCTGGTTTGCAAATATTTTCTCCCATTCTGTAGGTTGCCTTTTCATTTTGTTGATTGCTTTTTTGCTGTGCAGAATTCTCAAATTATTTTTGCTATTCTAGTGACTTTGTCTTTCCATATAAATTTTTTAATAATCATTTTTAATAGTCACAAAATATCTTGCCTAGATTTTGATATGAATTATGAAAAATATTTATATCAACTGAGGAAAGCTAACATCTTTACTATGTTAAGTCTTCCAGTCTGTGAACACAGTATGTCTTTCCATGGGATTGCTTAAATCACTATTTTCAGTATTCAAGTTCTGTGCATGTTTTGTTAGATTTATGTCTAAGTATTTCTTTTTTTTTTTTGGAGTGGTTATAAAATGGTATTGTATTTTTAAATTCAGTATCCACATCTTCAATGCTAGTACATAGATATATAATTGATGTTTTGTATGTTTTTGTTGTATTCTGAGAACTTGCTGAACTCACTTATTAGTTCTAGGAGGTTTTTGGAGATTCCTTGGGATTTTCCACATAGACAATCACATCTTCTGCAAATAGTGACACTTTTATTTCTTTCTAATCTGTATGCCTTTTATTTCCCTTTCTTGCTTTATTGCAGCAGGTAGAACTTCTACCACTATATTGCATATGAACAGTGAGAGCAGACATCCTTGTCCTGTTCCCAACTTTAGAGGGAAAGTATTCAGTCTTTCACCATTTAGTATAATGTTAGTTCTAGGTTTTTGTATATGCTCTTAACATCATGAATTTCCTCTCTATTTAGCTTTCTGAGTGGTTTTTCTTTTTAAAATTATGAATGGATATTGAATTACGTGAAATGATTTTTCCACATAGATTAATATGGTCATGTGATTTTTCTTCATTAGCTTATTAATATGTTTGATTATATTGATTGATTTTTTAAATATTGAACCAGACTTGCATCCCTGGAAGAAAATTCGACTTGGATATATACTACGTATATTAATATATCTATATAATATACACAGTCATGCACCACATAGCAATGTTTCAGTCAACAACAGACCACATATACAATGGTGGTCCCATAAGATTAGTACAACTTAGCCTAGATGTGTATTAGGCTATACCACCTAGGTTTGCTTAAGTATACTCTATGATGTTCGCAAGATGACAAAATCACCTAACAACCCATTTCTCGGAACGTATTCTCGTCGTTAAGTGACGCGTGACAGTATATATAACATATATATTGCTGAATTCTATTTGTTAATATTTTGTCAAAGATTTATATGTCTATTTCTAGAGAATATTTTTCTGTAGTTTTCTTTGTTTTGAACTGTCTCTGTCTGGTTTTACTATCAGGGTAATATCAGCTTTATAAAATAAATTAGCTTGTGTTCACTTCTTCTGTTTTATGTAAGATATTGTGGAAAATTTGATTTAATTCTTTAAACACTTGGTAGAATTTGCAGGTGAAACCATCTGGGCTTGCAGATTTCTTTTTTGGGAATTTAAAATTTACAAGTTTAATTTCCTAATAGTTACAGAGCTATTCAAATTATCTACTTCATATTGGGTGAGTTGTGTTAGTTTGTGTGTGTGTGTGTGTTTTGAGATTGGTCCATTTCATCTCAGTTGTCAAATTTATGTGTACAGTTTTTCATACTATTTTATTTTTACTCTTTGGTCGTCTGCACAATCATCACCTGATTTAGTCCAGATATTAGTAATTTATTTCCTTTCTCTTTTTTCTTTGTCAACTATGCTAGAGGTTTGTCAATTTTATTGATCTTTTAAAAGAAACAGTCCTTTGTTTTATTGATTTTTCTCTATTGTTTTTCAATTTTCAATTTATATGGTTTCTGCTCTAATCTTTACTATTTTTGTCTCCTTGATTTGGGCTTGTTTTGCTCTTCTTATTCTAGCTTCTTCTGGTGAGAGCTTAGATTATTGATTTGAGACGTTTCCTCTTTTCTAATGAATCCATTTAGTGCTGTAAATTTCTCTTTATTGTTTTAGCTGCGTCTCACAAGTTTTGATATATTGCATTTCCATTTTCATTCAGTTCAATGTACTTTTTGTTTTCCCTTGAAACTTCCTCTTTAACCTATGGATTATTGAGCTATATGTTGTTTAGTTTCCCAGTGTTTGCAGATTTTCCAGTTCTTTTTTGTTTTTATTTCTAGTTTGATTCCATTCTGACTAGAGACCACACCTTCTACAATTTCAATTATTTTAAATTTGCTGAGGTTTGTTTTATGACCTAGGATATAGTCTATCTTGGTATGTGTTTCATGGGAAATTGAGAATAATGTGTATTTGAGTTTTCTGCTGTTGTTGGATGGAGTGATCTGCAAATGGCACTTAGATCGTGATGCTTCATGGGGTGGTTGAGTTCTGCTGTATCCTTGCTGATTTTTTATCAAGTTGTTTTATTAACTGTTGAGAAAGTGGAGTTGTCCAACTCTAATTATGGATTTGTTTATTTATCCTTTTAGTTTTATCCATTTCTGCTTCTAAAATTTCTATTTGTTTCTTCTTTGTACATTCTGTTTTTTTGCTGAGGTTTTCTATTTCTTTACTGAGACTTTTTATTTTTAAACTTTTTTTAACTTACGTGTTCATAATTTCTCATTGAAGCATGTTTACAATGGTTGCTGTAAAATCTTTGTCAGGTAATTCTAACATCTCTGTCATCTTGGTGTTAGCATGTATTAATTATGTTTTTTTCCATTCAGTTTGAGATCTTCCTAGTTATTGGTATGATGAATGATCTTCTATTGAAAGCTGAAAATTTTGGGTTTTATGTTATGGATCTTATTTAAACTTTCTGTTTTACCTGGCTGCCTGTGAAACCACTCCATTTGGAAAGGAGGGGCACCACCTTGTTACTGCCAGGTGAGGCTAAAAGTCCGTGTTCTCTGTTTGTCCTCTGTCGACATCCAAGCAGGATCCTTATTAAAGCTGGGTGGAGGTGGGAATGCCTGGTCCCCACTATCATCCACTGATACCTCCCTGGCTGCAGGTGCCTTGTTATTGGTCCCACTGTGGCCTCCTTCTGAGATGGTGTGTGGGGATGGTGCAGTGGGTGGCTTTGTCTTACAGCTGGGTGGTGGTGAAAGTCCTTGCTCTCCATTTGGGCTCCTCTGACACCACCCCAGCAGAAAAATTATGGGGTGCCTCATGACTGCTGGGTGGTGATCATAATCCAGGCTCCCCACATGGTCTTCACTAACATTTCATTAGGAATCGGTGGCTTGTTGCCACCCATCAAGGATGGGAGTACTCTCTCCTCATCTTTGTCTAACATTATTCTGGTAGGGGAGCGGGGGTAGTGGACCTCACTACAGTCTCCAGAGGGTGGAAGTCTAGGCTCCTCACTTGGCCTTTGCTGGCATGCGTGAAGGTGGAACCAGAGTTGTTTCTGTGGTATTTGGCTGGAGTAGAACAGTTATTGCCTCAAAATTTTCTATCTTGCCTGGTGCATTTGTCTGGGACTTTAGGGTAGAGAGAGCAGACTGTTTTTGGTCTGAACTTGTTGGCATATTCTGGTTTCTGGCTTCCTCAGCTTCTTCAGGCTCTAAGTCTACGAGACAAAAAGAAAACCCAGAAAACTCACCACCATATTGTTCCTCAGGTTCTGAGGCCCCTCACCAGTCTGCCTTCTTCTCTCCATCCTTCAGTCTTCTTCATGTTGTTTTAGTTGTATTTAGTGGAGGGAATAGGGAAAAATATATTTACTCCATCTTCCCAGAAGTGCAATCCCACTGTTTATTTTTAATTGATAACTTAATGGAAAGGATTCTGAATTAATCTTCTCCCCTCCTCTTCTTCTTACAGAGCCCCACTGTCTCAGAGGTCACAGGGCTGGTCAATAAATACAATAAATGAGTTTGGTAACAGTCATTGGCCCCTGGTTGTTCCTTAGAGAGCATGTTAATTTCAAGCAAGAACAGGTGATTCTAGAGATCTTTCTGCGTGACAGTCAAACCCAGCTCAGAATGGGATGCTCCTGAAGCTAATCTGGGCTGAGTCAGATTTCACTTTGGGAAAGTGACATGGGCTACTTGATCTTACATTTGGTATTTTCAGTAGGAACCCATCACACACCACAGAGAATGCAGGTGCAGAATTGTGTTCTAAGGGAAGAGCCCCTGTCTCTTCCCTCTCTGAATGTGCACATGCCATGCACAACTCCTGTCACGTGGCTGCTAAATAGCTGGTACTTACAAAATCTTGTATTCCATTAGATGAGATTTCCCTGTTAGACAGGTTGTTAGGTATTATTTTGTAACCAAAATCTCTGTTTTATAGTTAAATATTCTAATTTAAGTGAATGGGTTTCTTTTTCTTGTTTGTTTCACCATAGCTTTTTTCTTTTTCTTTTTGGCTGGTGTTTTGTTTAACCTTGGAATCCTTAGTGAATATTTTAATGAAATTTTTAGGTACATCTTATTCATCTATGCATTATATGAATTGACACTTTAATAAAAAAGAATATGAGACTAATATTAAAAACAAATGACAACCTGTCACTCAAAAATAAATATGAGTCCCACTAACTGTTGATTTAAAGCTAGCTGTATGAAGCATTAAAAACACTTTAATGACACCTACACTGTGCCACCAGTGAACCCTGAATTAATTGACTGCTAGCAACATGTGAACCTGCTGATGAGAGTGCATCCTTGGCTTGACTGTTTCTATGCTTCCAGGAGTTACTTGTTTGTCTGTCTAGATCCCAGAGTTACTTGTTTGTCTGTCTAGATCCCAATTTCTTAAGAGTCTTTTAAAGATTAGATGTTTTAATTTTGATGAGATATGATTTATCAGTATTTCTCTTTTATATGTCCTACTTTTGGTGACCTACTAAATCTTTTGTTTACTCCAAAGTCGTAAATATTTTCTTCCAGTTTTCCTTTGGAAGTTTTAGAAATTTAGCTTTTACATTTTGATCTTTAAATACTTTATTTCTGAATGAATAATATCCTATGGAATTATTATGTTGTTACATGATCTTTATATACACTTTGATTATGAAAAATTTCAACAATATCAGAAAAATTAGTGATAATGTAACCACAAACATGCCAAGATATAGAATTAATACATAATAAAACTTTTTATATTTTCTTCAGATAAATATTAAATAACCATTGAAGATAAAATAGAAATTACTCCTTATTAAGCTTTAGTTTTTAGAAATATAATACACACAGAAAAGTGCACAAAACATAAGTGTAAAATTTAACAAATTATAAACTGGACATTTTCTTTTTTTGTGTGTGTGAGGAAGATTAGCCCTGAGATAACACCCACTGTCAATCCCCCTCTTTTTGCTGAGGAAGACCAGCCCTGAGCTAACGTCCGTGACTATTTTCCTCTACTGTATGTGGGACACCTGCCACAGTGTGGCTTGATGAGCAGTGCGTAAGTCCGCACCTGGGATCTGAATCTGTGAACCCCGGGCCGCCAAAGCAGAGTGTGCGAACTTAACCACTACAGCACTGGGCTGGCTCCCCGGACAATTTCTTAAGAGTCTTTTAAAGATTAGATGTTTTAATTTTGATGAGATATGATTTATCAGTATTTCTCTTTTATATGTCCTACTTTTGGTGACCTACTAAATCTTTTGTTTACTCCAAAGTCGTAAATATTTTCTTCCAGTTTTCCTTTGGAAGTTTTAGAAATTTAGTTTTTACATTTTGATCTTTAAACTATTTAGAATTAAATTTTGTGTATACCATGAGATGAGTCATATTATTTTTCTGTATGTATATCCAGTTCTTGCTGCACTATTTGTTGAAAAGCCTTTTACCTTTTGAATTACCTTGGTAACTTTTTCAAAAATCAAGCAACTATATACATAGTTTATTGCTGGGTTCTCTCTTCTGTATCATTAATCTATTATTATTATGCACATACCACTTTGTCTCAACAACTTATTGTAACACACAAATTTTGATATATTTATGCTTTGATTTTTCCTTCAGTTCATATGTGTTTTTTCTTATTTGAACCCTGATTGTATAAATGTCTTTTGCTTAAGTTACAATTATTTAAGGTTTTTCCAGATATCTCTTTGTAATTTACTTCTAATTTAATTCTGTTGTGATCAGAAAACATCCTCTGCATAATTTCAATTTTTTGAAATTAAGACTCGTTTTAGAGGTTAGCATATCGTTTAACATGGTGACTGTTCCACATGCAATTGAAAAGAATGTGTATTCCACTCTTCTTGTGCAATCCTTGTAAATATCACTTAGATATTCCAGAGTCTTCTATATATCTATTGATTATCTGACTAATTCTATCAATTACTGAGAGGGGAGTATTGAAATCATCAACTATAATTGTGGATTTGTCTGTTTCTTCTTTCAGTTCTATCAGGTTTTTGCCTCATGTTTTTAAAGCTCTATTTTTGGGCATTAAAATGGGCATGCAATATTAAACATAAAATCAATATATTTGAGTTTAAATCTATTATTTGCTATTTCCTGTTTTTTCTTTTTGGTATCTTTTCTAATGTCCTATTTATTCTCTTCATGCTTTTTTTTGTGAGGAAGACTAGCCTTGAGCTAACATCCGACGCCAATCCTCCTCTTTTTGCTGAGGAAGATTGGCCCTGGGCTAACATCCGTGCCCATCTTCCTCTGCTTTATGAGTGGGACACCGCCACAGCATGGCTTGACAAGCAGTGTGTCGGTCTGCACCAGGGATCCGAACCTGCAAACCCTGGGCCACCAAAGAAGAGCACACGAACTTAACCTCTACTCCACTGGGCCAGCCCCCGGTTGTTTACTTTTTGGGGGATACATCCAAGTTTCCTTCTGTAACATTTCTCTTCTTCCTGATGAATATCCTCTTCACATTTCTTGTAGTATAGATATGCTGGTGTTGAATTCTTTCAGCTTTTTCTCATCTACAAAGGTCTTTATATTACTTTCCTTGAAGGATATTTTCACTAGATATAAATTATTTTTTTCTCTTTCAGCATTTTAGACATGGCATTCCATTAAACTATGGATTTCACAATTCTGATGCAAAACCTGCTTAAGTTCTTTGTACATATTATGTGTCTGTTCTTTTTGAAGATTTTCTCTATTTAGTGTTTAGCAATTTGTGCATGATGTGCCTTGGTGTGTGCTCTGTGTGTGTGTGTGTGTGTGTGTGTAATTATTCTGGATGGAATTTGCTGAGCTTCTTGGACCTGTTGCTTTAGTTCCTATCAAATTTGGAACGTTTTCAGCCATTTTCTTCTTCAAGTATTTTTTTTCTCTCTCTCAATCCTCTTCTACTAGATTCCAGTTATACACAGTAGACTGCTTGTTATGTCTGTATAGATTCCCAAGGCCCTGTTTAATTATTTTTCAGTCCTTCCCCCCACTTTCTGTCTTTATTTTAAATAATTTATGTTGCTATGTTTTCAAGTAGACTTTTATTTTCTTCTGGGCTATCTAATCTGCTATTATTTTGGCCTAGTAAAATATTTATTTCAGAAATTGCATTTTTTAATCTCTAAATGTTCTAATTAGTTTTTTTATATCCTCCATTTAAAAATTACATTCATGCTTTCCTTTAAATCTTTGTGCATATTGAGCATGTTTATGATAACATTTCTAATGTTCTTGTCTGCAAATCCCATCACCTCTTATTTCTGGATTCTATTTCTATTTTTTTTCTCATTGTGGACCAAATGTCCTTACACCTTTTATAACTAGTATTGTCTGATTAGATGCTGAACATTGTAAATTTTACACAGGTTAGTGCTACTTTTTTGAGCATTCCTTGAAAGAGTGTTAGAAATTGTTCTGGGAGGCAATGTAGTTATTAGAACTTGGTTTGATCCTTTTGAGGCTTGTTCTAAAGCTGTATTTCGGAAGGGCATTTGGTTAGGTACAAAATCTAGCTTGGAAATTATCTCTTTTGTCAATGTAATCTTTCTGTTGTGAAATCAAATGTCTGTCTCATTTTGACCTGTTTAAAAGTAAGATCATTCTCACTGGGTGGTTTTAATTAGTTTTACCATGATGTGCATAGTGGCTTCTTGTCAATGTATTCTGTTGTAGGATGAAACACTTCTTGAATTTGTGGTTTATTATCTCTTATCAGATTTAGAAAATTCTCTTTCATTGTCTCTGGCAATAGTGTTTCTTTCTAATTATCTTTCTACTCTTCTTTGTGACGTGTTTTTAATTACTGTAGCATTATAATAGTTTTTGAAATTGGGTAGTGTAAAACCTTCAACTCGTTCTTTATTTCAAGATCTTATAGGCCCTTTGTACTTCCAAAGAAATTGTTTTTAAAAAAATTGCCAATTTCTACAAAATATCCCAATTGAATTCTTATTCACATTGCACTGACTTGCTAGATGAATCAGGGGAACATGGACATCTTAAAATTTTTGAGTGTCCCAATCAATGAGTTCCTCAGGTATTTTATATCTTTTAAAATTTTATTCAGCAATAAGTTGTACATATTGTGTAGGTCTTATTTAACTTCTCAAAGCTATATTTTGTAGCTAATTTACAGATCTTTTGTTAAACTTATTTCTAAATATCTGATGTCTTGTGCTATTGTACATGGTATTTTTAAACTTTATTTTCTGATTGTTTATTGCTATATATAGGTATAAAATTGACTTTTATATATTGACCTGGTATCCTGCAATCTTGCTAAATTCATTTATTAGTTTCAGTAATTCTTTGTGGATTCTGGAATCTCTATATTCACAATTTCCTTCTTATCCCTTTTAATGTGTGTAGATCTATAGTGATAGTCACATTTTCATTCTTAACATTGATAATTGAGGTTTTCTCTTTTTTTCTTGATTCATCTTTTCAGGAGATTTTCAATTTTAAAAATATTTTCAAAGAACCGATGTTTGTCTTTTTAAAACATTTTCTCTATTGTATCTTTTCTTTCTCTCTAATTGTATTCTGCTCATTTACTTTCTTGCTTCCCTTTTTCAACCTTCCTTCCTATACCCTTTACCTTACATTGGAAATTATTTTCGTTTGCCTAATCAAGAACCTAATCAGTCAGCACAGGTTCAATGATGTGGCAAACAATCTCAACATCTATTGGCGACACAATGCAATCTTATTTTTTCTTCTTGTAAATATGAATATCTTCCTGATTACATAGTTAACCTGGGAGACCCCAAACATTGAGTTATAAATCAAGGCTTCCCCAACTGATGAGTCAGGGATCCAGAACTCTTCTAACTGTGACAACTGCACCTTCAAAATGTAGCCTTAAAAGTCACCATAAAAGGGAAATAGGGATAGGAGAAGTCATTGCAAATACTTAACAATTTCTGTGTGTATAATTTCTGCTTAAATTTCATACTGCTTATGGCTAGTTGACTTCATCCCATTTAGGAAAAAGGGAACTGTACTGTCTCTGACTTGGGAAGTGCTTCCCAGCCACAGCGCTTCATTTTAGAGGGGAGCACATTTGTTGTTGGTTAGCTAATCTTCTCTGCTGTATCACCACTTAAAATTCCCTTTAGTGTGGATCTCTAGGTGAAAATAATATTTATACTTTTATCTTTATCTTTGAAGGATAGTTTTGCTGATTATAGAATTCTAGTCTGGAAAATATTTTTCTCAACTTATTGACTACATTTCCCTACCTTTGGGCACTGTGTAATCTACTAGGGTTGCCATAACTAAATACCACAGACTGGGTGGCTTAAACAAACAGAAATTTATTTTCTCACAGTTCTGGAGGCTAGACTCTAAGATCAAGGCGCCATCAGGTTTGGCTTCTGGTAAGATCTCTGTTTCTGGCTTGTAGACTGTTGCTGTTGTTTCTTGTTGTGTCCTCACATGGCCTTTCTTCTGTGCAGGCTGAGAGAGAGAGAAAGAGAGAAATATATCTGTGTCTCTTCTTATTAAGACATCAGTCCAATCATATTTGGGCTCTACCCTTATGGCCTCAGTTAACCATAATTATCTCCTTAAAGGCCTTATCTCCAAATATAGCCACACTGGAAGTTGGGGCTTCAACATATGAATTTTGGGGGACACAATTCAGTCTACAACATCATCTTTTTTGCTTTTCAAATTCAGCTGTCAGCCTCAACATTTATTTTGAAGGGAAAATTATTAATTTTTTCCCCTCTGCCTGCCTTGTAGATTTTCTGTTTTATCTTTGGTTTTATGAAGTTTTTTATGAGGTTTCACTATGCTGTGTCTAGGTATGGATTTCTTTTTTATTTACCTGAATTTGAATATATCATGCTTTTTGAATGTGTGGATTGCTGTCACTCATGAACTACGGAAAATTTTCAGCCATAATCATTTCAAATATTTTCTATTCTCTCTCCCCTCTCCTTTTGGAACTCCAATTAAATATTTGCTTGTCATTTTTTTTCCAAAATATTCTTTATGTTTCTTACTTTTATTCGTTATTTTCTTTCTATTCCTTCTGGCTTCATTCCAGAGAGTTCATACTCCAGAGAGTATTTTGAACTTTCAGTCATAAAATATCTTTTTAATTCTAAGCTCAACCTTAATTAGACATATCTGGAGACAATCCATTGTTTAACCCAGGAATTGGGAAACTTTTTCTTAAGGGTCCAGGTAGTAAATATTTTAGGCTTTGCAATTCAAGGGTCAAAGTCAATGATATTGTGTAGATTCTCACATAAACATTTAAGATGTAAATCATTTAATATGTAAACACCATTCCTAGCTCATATGCCATACAAAAACAAATTCTTGGCTAGATTTAGCCCACAGGCCATCATTTGCTAACTCCTGATTTAAATCATCTGTTGAGTTCCTACTTTATTATTTCTTGCTTAGTTCTAAAAATTCTATTTAGTTCTTTTTCAAAAATACATTACTGTTTCCTATTTCCTCCTAAAATTTTCAGGATTGGCTCTAATTTTCCTGAACAAGATTAAGTCTAGTATTTTAAAAGTCTGTCTCATAATTTTGATGAATTGACTCAGTTTTAATTGTTTAGGTTGTTTCTTGCTCA
This sequence comes from Tapirus indicus, assembly GCA_031878705.1. NCBI lineage: Eukaryota > Metazoa > Chordata > Mammalia > Perissodactyla > Tapiridae > Tapirus > Tapirus indicus. Next base: position 84,915,740 of record CM062921.1, read on the forward strand.
CAATGGCTTGTCTCCACATGTGCCCAGAGGAACTTTAATTTCAGTGGACGTTGAATCTGAAAAATTATTTGCAAAAATAATTTGAGCCCTATGATGATTATATCTCTCTCCAGAGAAAGTAAAGTATTTGGGTGTTTAGATATGCTAGCAATCTGAAACCACCTGTCTAACTTTAAGAATTTATAGTTAACATGATATAGATAACACTTAGCTCAACCATTCCTCGTGTGGAGCTCATCCAGTTCACCCTTGCTCCTAGAACTCAGCTCCCTGTGGTAGGTGTTTCCCAGTGTTCCTAACCTTGGCGGGCCCCGGATTCTAGCTTCTGTCTCACTGGCTTTACACATCACCAGAACTTCAACTCAGTCTCTTTACCACATCTTCCTTATTGGGAAGTGCTCCCAGAACAAAAGCAACTCTGGGTGGTGGCCTCAGGTCTCTCCGTTCCCATCATCCATTTTACCTTTATCATCCCAGATTTTTGTCCTGTCATTCCTCGTTATCTTGGTAGCTGCATGATGCTTTGTAAACTTTCCCTGTGAATTTTCTCTGGATTTCTTTTTATCATTGTCAGTTTCAGATTTGGTCTGAATTAATAATTTCCCATTATCAACACTAAAATATCAGTGCGAGTACAAATATTCTTTTTAACCTTCCCCAATCATTCTCTTAATTCCTGTCTCACAGTCAACTTACGTGTATCCTTCTTATTCATATTTTTATACTTTTTAAACATCCATTTAAAACATATACATAGGATTTAATTGTGCTTTTTAAATTTACATAAATTTTTAAAACTCTACCTATCATTTGTAACATCCTTTTCTTACTTGCCTTATGTTTTTCTGAAGACTAGTTGATACGTACATATTTAGTTCATTTATTTGAAACTTTGTATATTTCATCATGTGACTAAATCATAAATTTTAAAAAATATGTTTTCTTGTTGATGGACATAGTTTGTTTCTTTTCTTTTGTTGGTTTTCTTATTATAAGCGATGCTGCAACAGAATCCTTTTATAGGTTTTCTTCTGCACGTGTATTTGAATTTCTCTAGAAGTTGTTTGACAAAGAGAACCCATTTTATTTTCTTCCTCGGTGCAAAGCTAGGTCACATTTTATAGTCTCCCTTTGGACTCCCTTTGGTGGAGTCATGTCATGGATTGTCACCAGTGGAATCTCCGTGGACGTGATGGATGCCCTTCCTAGCAGGCCCCTAAAACATCTCAAGCCATCATCGATGTTCTCTTTTTCACCTGTATTCTCCCAGCCAGATGTAGATATTCAAGTGGATGACTCAGGCTATTGGGATGGCAGAACTATTGGATGAAAGAATCCTCATCCATGTGAATGACATTGGAGCAAAGCTCTTGCCCTACTTTCTGATCCTTATTAGACTGTGACACAAATGCAAAATGTATCTTTATTATTTTATGCCTCTGAGAGTTTGTTGTCATTGTTGCTATACCAGATACAAATACTTTTGGAATTGATACATCATACAGAATGTACATCTTCAAAATTAGTAGACATTATCAGATAATGTTCCAAAATGATTTAGTTTTCACTTATTTCCATCAAAGCCATTGTAATTTCTGGTATTCTCATCAAAACATTTGATAATTCCAAATCTGTGATAGACCATTTATTTTTCTCCATTCCTTTTGCTACTAGGGAGATTGAGCTTGAGGGCTTTTTTTTTTTTTTTTTTAAACCACTAGAGTTTCTTTCTGTGTGTGAAAATTTGCCTATTATTTTATCCATTCATTTTTCCTTGGATTTATCTTTTTTAAATTAATTTCTACAAATCCTTTATACATTCTGAATACTAACCTCTTGCTTGTTGCATTTGTTCTGAATTCTTCTAACAGTCTAATGACTTGTCTTTTGATATTTTATAGGAATAATACATAATATATAATAAATTTACTGGTGATGTAATATTTTATAACTTACATGAGCCATTATTTACCAAACTATTGTTGAGTGTATATATGGTAATTGTACATATACACAGTAATTATATATATAGTAATAAATTTTGTTTCACAGGATTATGTGCTGGATATCTTTGTGCACTATTTTTGTTTGTTTTATTGCCTTAGAAAAAATTACAGTGAGTGAAATTAATGTGTCTAAAATTCTGAACACTTTCATGGTTCTTTGAGTGAATTGTCAAGTTGCTAATACATTTCTATCAGTGTCTTACCAAATCCTTTATGGTTTTGGCCAGTATCTGCTTTTATTTTTTTTAAATTTCATTACTCACTTATTCTTTAGGAATAAAATTCTACTGTTTTATTTTTTACTTTGATTTTTTTGATAAATAACATTTCCCCTTACATTTATTTTTTTTGCATCTTGTATTAAGGAAATCTCTCTTAAGCACAATTCCTTTCTGAGAAATGTATGTTTCCGTATTGAATTCTAATAACTCCTTATATAATACAAATATTATAATTTTAAATTTTGAAAAGTTTTCTACCCTTTTTTGATACTATTACTCATTCTATTTTCACAATTTACATAAAAATTAAAATTTTTACATTGTGGAATAATCAGACTTCCAATTTGATTTAATTTTTGATTGCTGTGATTTATTTTTCTTTTATTATCAGAAAAAGTTACAAAGTTATTTCTATACCACAGGTATGGTAAAAAACAGTTACTATTTAAAAACATTTATACTGTGTTATATTGGTAGGTCTGTATTATGTATGTTTGGATATATGTATAGTTTTAGTTTTTAATGTAGAAAAAAATAAAAGGTGAGCATTTAAAAGCATGAGATAGTTCTCAACTAATCAACAGTACCTTACAGTCTGAAAAAAAAATCTTTAGATTGGGCAAGTAGAGATTTCTCTGAGGATTCAATCTCTGAAATAGGTTAAATTCCAATTTGATCTATCTAGCACATGCAGGACTTCTTGATCTTGGGATCTTGCATCTCTTCTGCTTCATGTTTTCTAATCAGTACTTACTGAGGTGCTTCCCCATGCATGATCCTTATGTTTAAAAATTAACCTCATTATTCCAAACATATGTAGGATTTCAGCAATTTTGATCAGACAAGATAAGAAACCCCCAGTGCCGTGAGTAAATATGTGTGCTTTGTAATAGGATAAAATACCCATATATTTGAAGACTTTGCCATTAGCACAATTGGAACTGTGATCATGTCTATTTCTATGAGACTAATGACAGTGTCTATAGTTGACAATATGGTTCATCATAGCTAACCTGACTAATGTAAGCATTTCTTGGTGTTGACTAAAATACCCTTTCTTATCCTTTCTTCTCACTACTCACTATTTCTGAGCAATTGCTTCTACCCCAATGGCTTCAATCTACAGCTATGTGCCAGTGACTATAGAATCTATACTGTATTTTCATCCCTTCTTTTCTTTTTAAATCCTCACTATCACAGCTGAATTCACCTTGTCCCAAACTGAATCCATCTTATTTTGCCAGACTGCTCCCTCTGTCTTCATGAAAGTTACTATGATCTGTTTATTTCTTAAATCCAGAAACCTAGTATTTAATATAGGGCTTCATCTAGTACATACAGATGATCACAAAGACATATTGAGTCTAACTACCACATAGCCCTTGAATCTCTTCTCACTCCTTCATCTTCACTGCCACAACCTCAGGATTTATTTTTGCTGAACTTACTTACAGAAGTAGCATCCATGGTGGTCTCCATGTCTATAGACAATACACTTTAGTGATGAAGAGTATGAACTTCAGATGGATATGACTTGAAATGATAATTGTGTTCTTTATCAGCTGGATGACCTTGCACAAATGATTTAACCCTTATAAGGTTTAGTTCCTTCATCTGTAAAATAGGGATAAATATATTTGTTTATAATATTGCTGTGAAAATTTAATAGGATTATTGAATAAAGAACTCAACACAATTGCAGGAATATATTAAAAGTTCATGACTAATGACCAAGATGGCCTTAATGTTTCCCTCAGTTTGACAAAATTTAAACAGACTTCTTTCTGCCTCTAGGTCCCTGACCTCCCCTTCCTTAGAGCATTTACTTTAGAAAACTTGCAAAATGTAAATTCTTTCTCTGCCCCTTTGAAATGCATATAAATCTTCTCCTAGCCTCCTGCAAGTTTTACAAACCAGGAAATATCTTTCTCAAGGACCTGGAAACCATCTCTTTGAAATGTAAACATTGAAGGAGATAGTGCCTCTATCTTCCAGTCTTTGTGGGAGGGAGGGTTGGACCCTAACTTTGATGGACATACTGATTAGCAGACGCAAATAGTCTAAGCACAGAGAAAAACATCACAAACTCAGGAATAATGCGATGTGCTGAACACATCCCATTGGTCAACCTCCACCCTAACATCTACCAGAACTTTTCACTAGCTCACCCCAGTGCCTAAAAACCCTCCCACCTTCTGTTTCAACATAGTTTAATTCAATCCCTCCTTTATTGCAATAGTCTCGAATGAAGCCTTCTTTGTTTAACGTTGTCCAGTGCAAGTTTTACTTTGTAGCTAACCATGATTATTCACAGCTAATAGCTAGAATCACCTCTCTCCAATTCATCCTCTCTATTGTCACCGTTAGCCAAAGACTTTTTCAAAACTAGAAATCTGATATTTTTCCTTTTATATTACAAAATCCTTAATGAATATTCTGCACCTTCAAGATAAAATTCAAATTCCTTGGCATGGTAAGCAAGGTACTTCAATGCACACACACACACACACACACACACCCCTTTTAAAACTGAAGACTACTTTCTAGTATGATGCTGCATTTCTTTTCTGCATGCAACCTAATCTTTACAAGTTATGTGTAGGTGTCAGAATTTACTACTGGGCTTCTATATTTGAGTCCATGAATTAATGGTAGAAGTGATAATGAGTCATACTGGCTTATGTAGAATGAATGATATGAGCTAGAACAAGAGATAGGGCTAAAACAAAGAAACAGCCAAGATAGAAATAAAACTTGTTAGGTTACAGATCTAGTAAAAGAGATTTCTTTCATCACCTAAACCATGACTGGCATCTACCGCCCTGTAGCTAACATTTCTCTCTCTTTGCAGCTACTATGAAATTTATGGTTGTTAGAGTCAGTGTGTTCTCCCCAGTTTCGACTGAGATAAATTTTTGGATGGATGATTTATAATTTTTAAAATCATGTCAGTTTTAGATATCACTGAGAGAAAAAGACAAGATTATCTGCCTCAATATTTGGGGTACTTAAGCAAATTGAACACTGATTCAAAATTAAATGTAGAAGTAAAGAAAAAAATTAATTAAATCCTTATGGGTGAAGCCATGAACCATCCTCTCATTTATGGGACATTTGGTTATTTTAATTTTCATTTTCTAAGCATGATGGAAAACATAGAAATAAAAAATATTATCTTTGAATATATATTATACTGAAAATATATAAAAATAAAAAGTATTATGTATATTATATGCATACATATTTTAAGAAAACATATAATAAATCCTTTGGCTGCATCGGGAGTGTGTCTCTGTTAAACTGCTGTGTGAAATTAAGCATGTTCACAGAAGATACTTGTCTGCTCTGGGCAGTGTAGTTTCTAATTGTCATGAATACTGAAACTGTTTCCAAATAATGCTTTATTTTCAGTGAAGTATATGTTCTTATGGGTTAGAACTTGAATCTTATCCATGATTAAGAGTGCCTGGAGGGTTGTGGCTGGCCCTGTGGCCTGGTGGTTAAGTTCAGCACATTCTGCTTCTGTGGCCTGGGTTAGGTTCCTGGGCACGGTCCTACACCACTTATTGTGGTCATGCTGTGCCAGTGACCTACATACAAAATAGAGCAAGATTGGCATAGATGTTAGCTCAGAGTGAATCTTCCTCAGCCAGAAAAAAAAAGAGTTCCTGGAGGGGAGTAGACTAAAACAAAAGACCCTGGAGTCATTTACTGTGAGAAAGAAATTTGGAAAAGTGGTGAAGACTGATCACTAGGGACTTTAGGTAGGAAGGAACCGTTGTTCCAGGGATACATCCTGTATTCGTTTCCTAGGGTTGCTGTAACAAAGTACCACTGGTGGCTTAAAATAGAAATTTATTCTCTCACAGTTCTGGAGGCTAGAAGTATGAAATCAAGGGGTCAGCAAGGCTGGTTCCTTCTGGGAGTTCTGGGGGAGAATCCACTCCACGACTGTCTCCTAGCTTCCGGTAATTGCTGATGATCTCTGGTGGTCCTTGGCTTATAGAAGTATCACTCCCAGCTCTGCCTCCAACTTTGCATGGCGTCCTCCTTGTGTTTCACATAACCATTTTCCTTCTGTGTCTTGTTCCTTTTCTTATAAGGATACCAGTCTTATTGATTAAGGACCCGACCTACTCCAGTATGAACTCATCTTATCTAATTACATCTGCAATGATCTTATATCCATATACGGTCATGTTCTGAAGTACTAGGCATTAGGATTCCAATATATCTTTCTTGGGAGGATGTAATTCAATCCATAACAAATCCCCTTCCCAAAGAGCTTAGAGAAGGAAGTATAGTATGAAAGGAAAGCTTTCTTTACATTGCTAAGACCCCAAAAATTTTGCTGAAGGAAACCCTCTTGAAAAACTGATCACAAGAACAGAGGCATTTCCCTGCTGATCTTGAATGGAGATAAGTACCAGAGTTGATGGTCTTGAGAAAATGTGGTTGATGAGGTTAATTATCTCCCTAGAAATGAAAGGGAACAGTTTTCTGTGAGAACAACTTGAATGGAGGAATGACAGCAATAAGTGGAGCAAAAGGGGATCTGGAATGAATAAAGAGAACAGGGTCGTGTCATACCTTCTATTTAGTGTTTTTAATGGAGATTCTATTTCTTTAATGAAGATCACAGTTTTGCTCCTACTTTTTAAATTTTTATTTTAGGTCATCATTTCCTCATCTACTCACTATCTATATCTGATGATTATTTTTTAATCTTATCTTCTTTTCATTTTTGCCTCCTTGCTCCCTAAATGCATCTCTAGGGCCAAGAACAAATATTGGCACAATGCAGAGTGGGTAAATTGGTAAGTTTTATGTATGTCAAATGTTTTTTTTTTAATTTTTAACTATTTTTTATTGTGTTAACACTGGTTTATAACATTATATAAATTTTAGGTGTACATCATTATATTTTGATTTCTGTGTAGATTACATCATGCTCACCACCCAAAGACTAACTACAATCCATCACCACACACATGTGCCTAATCATCCCTTTCGCCCTCCTCCCTCCCCCCTTCCCCTCTGGTACCCACCAATCCAATCTCTGTCTCTATGTGATTGTTTATTGTTGTTTTTATCTTCTACTTATGAGTGAGATCGTATGGCATTTGACCTTCTCCCTCTCACTTATTTTGCTTAGCATAACACCCTCAATGTCCATCCATGTTGTCAAAAATGGCTGGATTTCATCATTTCTTATGGCTGAGTAGTATTCCATTGTGTATATATACCACATCTTTATCCATTTGTCCCTTGACAGGAACTAATATTGCTTGCAAGTCTTGGTTATTGTGAATAATGGTGCAATGAACATAATGGTACATGTATCTTTATGCATTCATGTTTTCATGTTCTTTGGGCAAATACCCAGCAGTGGAATAGCTGGATCATATGGTAGTTTAATTCTTAATTTGTTGAGGAACTTCCATACTGTTTTCCATAGTGGCTGCACCGATTTGCACTCCCATCAGCAGTGTATGAGAGTTCCCTTCTCTCCATATCCTCTCCAACACTTGTTGTTTCCTGTCTTATTAATTATAGCCATTGTGATAGGTGTGAGGTGATATCTCATTAGTTTTTATTCAAATTTCCCTGATAGTTAATGATGTTGAACATTTTTTCATATTCCTGTTGGCCATCTGTGTATCTTCTTTGGAGAAATGTCTGTTCAGATCTTTTGCCCATTTTTTAATTGGGTTTTTAGTTTTTTTGGTGTTGAGATGTATGAGTTCTCTATATATTTTGGAGATTAATCTTATCAGATATATGGTTTGCAACAATCTTCTCCCAACTGTTAGGTTGTCTTTTCATTTTGTTGATGGTTTCCTTTGCTGTGCAGAAGCTTTTTAGTTTGATGTAGTTTCATTTGTTTATTTTTTCTATTGTCTCCCTTGCCCAGTCAGACATGGGACTTGAAAATATGCTGCTAAGACTGATGTCAAAGAGTGTACTGCCTATGTTTTCTTCCAGATGTTTCGGGTCTTACATTCAAGTCTTTAATCCATTTGAGTTAATTTTTGTGTACAGTGTAAGATAACAGTCTACTTTCATTCTTTTGTGTGTGGCTGACCAGTCTTCCCAACACCAGTTATTGAAGAGACTTTCCTTTCTCCATTTTATGTTCTTGGCTCCCTTGTCAAAAATTAGCTGTCCATAGATGTGTGGATTTATTTCTGGGCTCTCAATTCTGTTCCATTGATCCGTGTGTCTGTTTTTGTGCCAACACCATGCTGTTTTGGTTACTATAGCTTTGTAGTATATTTTGAAATCAGGGAGTGTGATACCTCCAGCTTCATTCTTTTTTTTCATGATTCTTTTGGCTATACGGGGTCTTTTGTTGTTCTGTATAAATTTTAGGATTCTTTGTTCTATTTCTGTGAAAAATGTTGTTGGAACTTCGATAGGGATTGCATTGAATCTATAGTTTGCTTTAGGGAGTATGGACATTTTAACTATGTTAATTCTTCCAATCCAAGAACACAGAATATCTTTCCATTTCTTTGTGTCTTCTTCAATTTCGTTCAACAATGTTTTATAGTGTTCAGTGTATAGGTCTTTCACCTCTTTGGTTAAGTTTATTCCTAGGTATTTTATTCTTTTTGTTGCGATTGTAAATGGGGTTGTATTCTTAATTTCTCTTTCTGCCACTTCATTGTTAGTGAATAGAAACACAATTGATTTTCATATGTTGATTTTGTATCCTGAAACTTTACCATATTATTTACTATTTCTAAAAGTTTTTTGGTGGATTCTTTAAGGTGTTCTCTATATAAAAATCATGTCATCTGGAAATAGTGACAGTTTCACTTCTTCCTTTCCAATTTGGATCCTTTTTATTTCTTTTTCTTGCCTGATTGCTCTGGCTATGACTTCCAATACTTTGTTAAACAAGACTGGTGAAAGTGGGCATCCTTGTCTGGTTCCTGGTCTTAGAGGGCTAGCTTTCAGTTTTTCCTCATTGAGAATGATATTAGCTGTGGGTTTGTCATATATAGCCTTTACTATGTTGAGGTACTTTCCTTCTATACCCATTTTATTCAGAGTTTTTATCATAAATGGATGCTGTATCTTGTCAAATGCTTTCTGTGCATCTATTGAGATGATCATGTGATTTTTGTCCTTCATTTTGTTAGTGTGGTGTATCACGCTGATTGATTTGTGGATGTTGAACCAGCCCTGCATCCCTGGAATAAATCCCTCTTGATCATGGTGTATGATCCTTTTAATGTATTGTTGTATTCAATTTGCTAGTAGTTTGTTGAGGATGTTTGCACCAGTGTTCATCAGTGATATTGGCCTGTAATTTTCTTTTTTTATGTTGTTCTTGACTGATTTTGATATCAGGGTAATATTGGCTTCATACAATGAGTTAGGAAGCTTCCCTTCCTCTTCAATTTTTAGGAAGAGTTTGGGAAGGATAGGTACTAAGTCTTTGAATGTTCAGTAGAATTCACCAGGAAAGCTGTCTTGTCCTGGACTTTTTTGGGGGCAGGTTTTGGTTAGTGTTTCAATCTCCTTACTGGTGATTAGTCTATTCAAATTCTATTTCTTGTTGATTCAGTTTTGGAAGGTTGTATGAGTCTAAGAATTTATCCATTTTTTTCTAGATCATGCAATTTGTTGGTGTATAGCTTTTTGTAGTATTCTCTTATAATCTTTTGTATTTCTGAGGTGTCCATTGTAATTTCTCCTCTTTCATTTCTGACATTATTTATTTGAGCCTTCTCCCTTTTTTTCTGGGTGAGTTTGCCTAAAGGTTTGTCAATTTTGTTTATCTTTTCAAAGAAGCAGCTCTTGGTTTCATTGATTTTTTTCTCTTGTTTTTTAAGCCTCTATTTCATTTATTGCTGCTCTGATTTTTATTATTTCCTTCCTTCTGATGATTTTGGGCTTTGTTCTTTTTCCAGTTTCTTTAGGTGTACTGTTAGATTGTTTATTTCAGATTTTTCTTGTTTGTTGAGGTAGGCCTGTGTTGCTATAAACTTCCCTCTTAGAACTGCTTTTGCTGTATCCCATAAATTTTGGCATTTCATATTTTCATTTTCATTTGTTTCTAGGTTTTTTAAATTTCTCCTTTGATTTCTTCTTGGACCCAATCATTGTTCAGTAACATTTTGTTTAATCTCCACATATTTGTGGCTTTTCTGTAGTTGATTTCTAGTTTCATACCATTGTGGTCAGAAAAGATTCTTGGTATTTTTTCAATCTTCTTACATTCACTGAGATTTGTTTCGTGGCCTAATATGTGATCTACGCTGGAGAAAGTTCCATGTCCTTTGGAAAAGAATATGTATTCTATTGTTCTTGGATGGAATGTTCTCTATGTATCTACTAAGTCCATCTGATCTAATGTGTTGTTTAAGGCCAATGTTTCCTTATTGATCTTCTGTGTGGATGATCTATCCATTGGTGGAAGTGGAGTGTTAAATTCCCCTAGTATTATTGTGTTGCTGTCTATTTCTCCTTTTATGTCTGTTAATAATTGCTTTATATATTTAGGTGCTCCTATGTTGGATGCATAGATATTTACAAGTGCTATATCCTCTTGTTGGATTGTTCCCTCAATCATTATGTAGTGCCCTTGTTTGTCTCTTGTTACAGTTTTTGTTTTAAAGTCTATTTTGTGTGATATAAGTATTGCTGCCCAGCTTTCTTTTCATCACCATTTGCATGGAGTATCTTTTTCTATTCCTTCACTTTCAGTTCATGAGTGTCCTTAGGTCTGAAGTGTGTCTCTTGTATTCAGAATATATATAGGTCCTGTTTTTTTATCCCATCAGTCATCCTATGCCTTTTCATTGGAGCATATAATCCATTGACATTTAAAGTAGTTATTGATAAGAATGTACTTATTCCCATTTTGTTACTTTTTTTGGTGGGTGTTATAGCAGTTCTTCTCTGTTCCTTTCTTCTCTTGCTTTCCTCCCTTGTGGTTGATGGCTTTCTTTAGTATTATGTTTGGGTTCCATTCTCTTAATTTTTTGTGTATTTATTATAGATTTCTGGTTTGTGTTTGCCATGAGGTTCATATATAATAACCTATGTATATAGCAACCAATATTAAGTTGAATGTCTCTTTAGTTTGACCTCTTTCTAAAAGCCCTACTCTTTTATTCCCCTGCTCCCACATTTTATGTTTTTTGATATTTTTTTTGTGTGTGTATCCATTACCCTCTTATCATGGAAATAGATAATTTTGGTACTTTTGTCTTTGACCTTCATATTATCTCCATAGGTGGTTGAACTGCTACCTTTACTGAATTTTTGCCTTTACCAGTTACTTTATTGCTGTTTTTTTTTTTTTTATATTTTCCTTATTCCAATTTCTGATCTTCTCTTTCTGACTTAAATAAGTCCCTTTAGCATTTCTTGTAAGAGTGGTTTCTCAGTGATAAACTCCCTTAATTTTTGCTTGTCTGGGAAAATCTCTCTCTCCTTCCATTCTGAATGATAACCTTGTCAGTAGAGTATTCTTGGCTGTAGGCTTTTTGTCCTTTCAGCAATTTAAATATATTGTGCTACTCCTTTCTAGCCTGTAAGTTTTCTGCTAAGAAGTCAGCTGATAGCCTATGGGGTTTCTTTTGTATGTAACTTGTTGCCTTTCTCTTGCAGCTTCTAGGATTCTCTCTTTATCTTTAATTCTTGACATTTTAATTATGATGTCTTGGTGTGTGCCTCTTTGGGTTTATCTTGTATGGTGCTCTCTGTGTTTCCTGTACCTGGATGTCTGTTTCCTTCCTTAGGTGAGGTAAGTTTTCAGCTATTATTTCTTCATAGATTCTCTGCCTCTATAATATGAATGTTAGTGTGCTTGTTGTTGTCCCAGAAGTTCCTTAGACTTTTCTCCTTTTTGATTCTTTATCTTTATCTGTCCAGCTTTGGTGATTTCCTCTAATCTTTGTCCAGCTCACTTATCTGTTCTTCTGTATCATCTACTCTCCTATTGAGTCCCTCTAGTGAATTTTTCATTTCCAATATTGTATTCTTCATTGCTGATTGGTTCCTTTTTAGATTTTTCCAGTTCTTCACTGAACTTCTCACTGAGTTCATCCATTCTTCTCCCAAGATCAGTGAGCATCGTTATGACTTTTTGTTTGAACTCTTTGTCAGATAGATTGCTTATTTCTGTTTCATTTAGTTCTTTTTCTGGGGTTTTGCCCTTTTCCTTTACTTGGAACATATTCCTTTGCCTCCTCATTTTGTCCTTTCTCTCTGTTTGTATCTAGGTGTTTGGTGGTCAACTACATCTCCAGATCTTGGAGAGGTGGCCTTATATAAGAGATGCCTTATGAGGCCCAGCAGTGTGGTTCCCACTCATCATAAGTTCCAAATGTGCCAGGAGTGACCCCTGTGTGGGCTATGTGTGTCTTTCTGTTGTGGCAGGGTTGCTCTTGCTGCAGGTGCCCAGGATTGCGGCTGAATGGCGCTGATCCCAGGCCTGAGAGCACCAAATTATTTCAGTCTTTGGAGGTGGGGCCAATTCCCTATGTGGCTGTTTGAGATGCTCAAGTCTTCTGCAGCTGACAAGCCCCACCACCCACAGGGCCACATACACTGTCAACACAGTCCTGCCCTGTACACATGCCTTGAACCCCTGAAGTGGATCCAGTTACCCCACTGCTAGAGCCCCCACACACTCCACTCAATGCCCACACACTCCATGGGCTCCTCACACACACTCTGCCCTGCAGAGGTGGACCCACTTGCCTGGCTGCAGAGGATCCAGGTACCCAGACTATGCAGGCCCACAAGTTGCCCAAGGGCTTGCTTGGATGGAGCCAGTCCCTAGGGCAGGCTACCTGCCCTGGGCTGAGCTGGATTAAATTGGTGCTCTAGTGGATAGGGAAGATGATGGGCTAACAGGCCAGGGGATGAACTTCAATGGCATCTGCCAGCATCTGTGTCAGCATTCCTGTACTATGTCACAATAATGGCTGCCACGAATGTCTCAGTCCCTGGAGAGGTCTCACCTCTCACCAAGATGCACCCAGAGCCTATCAGGTGTCTCTTTTCACCAAAGGACTGCATACCTTTCTTTCCGGTGATTTTAGGTTGCTTTCTGAAATGGGTGAATTTGTGCATGGGCCCTTTAAGAGTGGGCTTTTTTCCCTTATGTCCAATAGCTTTTCTGGGGATATTCCCTGTTGTAGTTAGCAGCCAGCAAAGCCAGATATTGTGACACTGGTTTCAGTTGTGCTGAGTCCAAAAGATGCTTATAGAGGTAATGCTCCCCAGCTCAGATCCCCCACTTCTCCAGGGAAGGCTGTATACCTTAGGGTTGCTCCCAGCTGGCCATGAAGCACTGTGACCCATGAAGGTAGCTTTTTTCTCTCCATAAAGGAATTTCTACCTCCTCCACCTCAGTCAGGACTGTCCCTTGTTGCAGGGGTTCTTTTTATCCAGTTTTCAGTTCTCTCTCAGAGGTAATTGTTCCAAGAATAGTTGTAAATTTGTTTTGTCTGTGGGGAGAAGTGAGTTCAGAGTGCCTATGCTGCCATATTGACCAAAATCCCCTCAAATGTTGTTTTTGTTTTGGTTAATCATTGCTGAAAGATAAAAAGAATAAACCTAGACATTTTCCCTTTGATACATGAAGCATGAATTGCCTTTGCCTGACAGCTCCCTTGGGTGATGGCCACCTTTCCTTTACATATGTCGAGAAAGTCAATTAACCCATTAATGAACTCCTCTCCTCTGCATCTAAGCAGATTTTTATTTTCATAATATGCAACTCCATTAGATTGAGGAGTGCTTTCTCCCAACTCGTGCTTAGTTCTCTTGCTTTCTAAATTCATTTTAAACACATAAAAAGCTAAAACTTTTAGTTTACAGTATCTGAGTCTCATTCTGTCTATACTATTTTGCCACATTTTAATGATAGGGACTCTGTTTCCTGGCTTTCGGTATGCCACACCAGCCCCCCTGCTCTGGATTATTTGTTTGGGGATTTCATGGCCTCCTTTTGGACATGTATAGAGAGGAACTCAAAGATGTTTGGGGAGAACAGCACTCTGTCCACCTCATGGAGGAACAGCCTTGCAGTTGAGTTACAGCCACCATATTTTCTGTTCAGTGGGATCTTGCATTTCTGAACATGGAGAAAAGAGTGGAGAAAGGATGAAATATCTTCTTATGTTCGTGCAGACCAGACCAGATTCCTTCATATGGCTCTGCACATATAGGCCACAGATGGAGTTCCATGGTCTTTCAGTTACTGAAAATGCCTCTCAGTTTCTGGTAATACATGGATAACTTCATATTTTTCTGTTTTCACTGTTGTTATTTGTGAAGTAGGGAAAAGCTGTGTCAGGAATTACGTCAGCTCATTTTTTCCCTTAATGATTTGTTTTCCTGAGTAAAAATGCTTTAATTTTCTGGGAATATAAAGTAGGTAAATAGTGCAAGATACATATAATATAGAGAAAAATAAATTAAGCACTTGGTAGGAAGATAAAATTTCTCAAGGGAAACTACAAATTCCATTAAATCTACTTTAAAACAGTAGTCCCAAGAAGATACTTAAATCAAGTGTGTTGTAATTATTTTTAGAAGCAAATACTTAAAAAGAAACTTAAAATCTAGAGAAGGATAAGATTTCCAGAGAGCAGAAGGAGGAGATAATGAAGTCAGAAGGAAAAGCATTTCACCAGAATAAGCTGCTTCACTAGAAGAGGCAGCTTTTTGGCAACACTTTCAAAGTATTTTGACAAAACTCAAGGTGAATTCACATGGGTATGATTACAGCGACAGAAACAAAAGTAGCTTCTGAATGGGAGGAAAATGACTGTGGTTTACCCTTGGTAAATACTCCAGAAATAATTCAATATTTTCAAGTAAAAGTTATATTATGAAGTCATTGGACTGAGAAGAAATAGTAATTTTTATTTACATTGTCACACCACACTCCTCCTGGCCTTGTTGGACAGTTTTATTTGAGTAAATTTGTTCCCAGTGGCGTTGGAATAGTCAAGATCCCAGCGGAAAGAGCTCAGGATTTTGACATTTGGGTTTCTCCTCCATTGTAACTTGCCATTGTATAACAGTAGACAATTGATCTTAGTGTGAAAGACACTTCAAATATTTGCATATTGCTACATATTTTTAAATGTGTAGAAATTTACATGAAGCATAACCAGAATTAGTAGGAAATTAGCTTTACATGAAGCATAACTATGATATTAACAAAAAGGGAGAAATTATAACTCCTGCAAATTTTGACACCTGTCCCTGAATCAAATCTCTCCAGACTTCTTATAAGATTCCTTTGTCATCAGAAAAGACAAAATAAAGAACACAGTATATTTCCTATTTTGATTACCTTCCTGAAAAGTAAAGGCAAAATTTTACAATAATATATTCATTCTGTTTTTTAAATACTTTTTAGATACTTTTAATATGTTTTATTCCTTTATATTTAGTATGTCATGTCAAGAACCTCACAGAAACTACTATTTAACTAAACACATTTCCAATCTTTTCCAGGTCCTAACAATTATTTTTTTTTAAAATGTATAATCATTTAGGCCTTTAGAGTTTAGACCATATCATCTTAAAAAAAAAAAAACTCACAGTAGCCATGTAAGGCAAATATTATCTGTTCTCCTTTACAAATAAGATGAGTCATTTGATCAAGAAGACACAGCTCATAATTGATAGCAACTAGATATTAAAACTTGTCTTCTAAATTCTAAAATCATACTTTTTAAATGAGATTATTACCCTTCAAATTGCCTACTTTTCTTCTTTCTTTCATTTCATTTATTACCGCCTTGGATTTTGACTAATGTCATAACCATTTGGGAAGGTGATGAGAAAGTGAGAAGAACTCTTAGACAAGTGGGAAAAAGAGCACCAACTTAAGCAGAGAGACTGGTCTAGCCTAGATCTTGCAGGAGGAACAGTAGCAACAACCTGTGGTTTGGATCAGAACGGAAACACAACGTCACCAAAACAAAATCATGATAGAGGACTCCTCTCCCTGACCCCCACATCACAACTCTTCTATCTTATACCAACAGGATAATTCAGGAATCACCACTTGAAAATGGAAAGGATGGGATCTTTATCAGCATCTGACTTCTCTGTTTCTTCTAAAATATGAATTCAGCATGCCAATGATTGTGGGGGGATAAAAAAAAGTAAATATGGAGAAGTGGTCAAGTTTCAAATAATCTCAAAACCAGTTCTTACTGTAGTAAAACCAAAGTGACATTGCAAGGTGGCCTACTGTGCTAGCAATGACAATGGGGGAGGAGTCAGAAATAAAATGTCTCAGATCCTCTGTCTATCAAGCCAGGGTAAAACTGCATCAGAGAATATTCCCAGAGCCTCATGTCCCTGTCTGTCAAATGGAGATGTTACTGACCCTTCACAGGCACCTCACAGAGCAGCTATGTCTATCCAGAGAGATAAAGCATTCTTTTTCTTATGCAAATAATAATAAAAACAAAACAACAAGCAAAAAGAACTATTTTCACTTTCTTAGGCCTTGTGCTATATCCAGCAGTAAAATAATACAAAAGACAAGGCTACCATTCAGTCTGGTACCATTCAAATCAATAATATAATGTTTAATGGCAGATACATAGCTGTAGTGAAACACAATGAAAAGAAGGGAATAATAAATAAACAATTAGGAATCATGATTAAGTTTAGATGAGGGAGATGTAGTCTCTCAGTGAGAGGTATACGGGAGCTTTAAGATGTTGGCCACGTTCTGTCCTTTAAGCTTGTACTGAGTGTTCACTTTATCATTCTGTGTACCTTCTAGACTCTCATGCAATTTATGTAGATGTAAGAAATATTTCTTAATTTTAAAAAGTCTCCCTAAAAAAAGACATGGGACTTTTTTTTTTATCAAAGAGTGCATAATATATTTGGAAATAAAAGCATAGAAACCAACAATGATAAATATAAAATATATGCTTGAGTGTTGGTATTGATAATGGGACTTGGAGTTAGTTCATCAAATGGAAGGTTTCACTATGATTCTGACATTTGAGTTTTCAGAGGGAATAGACGAGAAAGCATGCAATAGAAAACAAAATAAGAAAGAAAAGGAGGTCATGAATGAGGATTTCATGTGTTTGGGGCAGCTAGTGCTTCAGAGTGTAGAAGCGAGCTGTTGAAGAGACAATACCTAAGAGAAACACTTGGGGAAACTAAAGAACATAGAGGGAAATGGATGAGTTCCAGAAACATGCTCAATACAAGATTTGCACAAGTCACTATGTTTGTGCGATTCAGTTTTCTCAAGTGTAAAATCAAAGAGTGCATGAAGGGCTGGGAAGATCAGATGATCCACTAGCCTTAAAACTGAGCTTGTTCAGACCCTCTCCTCATTGAGACTTACAGGGAGAAAGAAATCCTTAAACAAGTTCCTGCCACATTTTCCTTACCAGCCCAAGCTGAGTGCTGAGGGCATCGCCTGCCAAATAATGGAGAAGGAGGGATGAGAAGAACATATGTCCTCGCTACAGCCACCTCTCTGAGCTGCTGCACAGTTTAACAGTTTGGGCAAAAAGTTTACCATCAGAATTATTGCTGCATAGTTCTAAGGAAGGTCACACATAGATTAATTTTTCAGTAGCTTTGGCGTTAATATTTTATTATAATTATTTGAGAGGTAGGTTAGCACAGCAAAACACTTACCCAGTAATTGATGACCTGCTGGGTACTGAAGGGATGAGCCATATGGTGAGGGGACAAGAATGTGGAAGAGGGAAGAGGTTAGAAGTTTACATTCACAGAGGGCCTGTTTTCATATGCAAATAGACATATAGAGCTTGAAAGCTTTGAAGGAATGGAGAAGCAGGGGTAAACAGAAAATCATGAATGTGCTAGGCAGAAAATTAGTTGGGATAATTTTGTTGTAAGGAAAGCAACAAGACATGAGTAGAGGATGAGTAAAATGCATGACTGGATGCTGTGCTTAAAAATAGTAATGTGATGGCCACAAATTTTATTGAAATTTACTATGTATCTGATGTTAGGATGAATAATTTTCATCTATTACCCCATTTTACTCTTATAATGATCCTTTGAGGTAAGTGCCACTATATATCACCATTTTAGAGATGATAAAATTTTAATGAGATGAAGTGATTTCTGAAGGTGATACAACTGGTAAATAGGAGTGGAAAGGTTTGATCCCACATAGTTTTGCAAGAAATTACCCTACTTTGTTGATTTTTTTCTCTCTTAACTCCTTGGTTTCACTGTTTAAGTCTGTGATCAGCCTGAGCAGCAGCTGACCACTGCGGGGGAGAGATCAGAGGTGAGGCAGTTTCCTGCCAGTGTGTGGGTCACTTGTTCATTGTACGTCTTCTGTAAATAGTGAGATGAGAAAATATGAAATATGCCAGACAGCCAATATTTAAGTTAATTCCAAGCCTAAACTGTGTGTTAGGCCAAATATTCACCTGCCATCCAATTGGTCAACCTGTCCGACCCTGATTATTGGAGAACGATATGGTGAGCTCCATGTGACAGCATAACACAAATATTATACCTGCAATATAGGAACCGTGCAAATTTAAAGAATATGGGTAACATCAAATTCCCACCAAAATAAAGTCTAAAGCGAAAGTCCATCCCCTATCCAGAAAATTAAAATCCAAAAAAATTACAGTCCCCAAATCTCCACAACTTTTTGCTCAGCTCTGTCTCAGTCAGAAAGATTAGTGAACAATCTTGGTGGGAGCTACTGTTCTTCAGGAACTTCAGCCTGGAAGTAAATCTCCCTGCATCTGTTACGGCTTATAGCACTTCCAAGTTAGAATAATCCAACCCTAAATTAGTCGTGTAATTTAGCTCTTCCAAATTTCCAAAAATCTGCAGACCACATGAGAAAATCGGAACATCAGGGTCACACCCATAAAATTTAGAAATGCAAGCAATGTCTTAGTCTCTAAGCAGTTTACTCCTGGGAAAATAATGGTACTGGCACCCAGTGCATGTTACAATCCAAACACTCACTGCTGTTTCCAGAATGAGTTTGGGAGTGTTCCTTTCTGCTGGGTACTTCAGAGGAGCTTGAGGAAGATTGGTGTTAATTCCTCTCCAAATAGTTGGTAGAATTCTCCAGTGAAGCCACCCAGTCTTGGGTTTTTCTTTGTTAGGATGTTTTGATTACTGCTTAAATGACCTCACTAATTATAGGTCTGTTGAGATTTTTTATATCTTCATGATTCAGTCTTGATAGGTTGTATGTTTCTAAGAATTTATCCATTTCTCTTAGATTAACCAGTTTTTTGCCATATAATTGTTCATAGTAGTCTCATAATTTTTTTTATTTCTATGACATCAGTTGTAATGTCTCCTCTTTCATTTCTAATTTTAGCTATTTGAATACTTTCTTCTTTTCTTAGTCTAGCTTACGGTTGTCATTTTATCTTTTCAAAAAACCAACTATTGGTTTTATTGATTTTTCCTCTTGGTTTTTTATTCTCTATTTTGTTTAGCTCTGTTTTAATCATTATTATTTCCTTCCTTCTGATAACTCTGGTTTTAGTTCATTCTTTTTGTGGTTTCTTGAAGTGTAAAGTTAGGTTATTGATTTGAGATATTTTTTTTAAATGTCAGCATTTACTGCTATCAACTTCCCTTTTTGTACTGCTTTTGCTGCATCCCATAAGTTTTGGTATGTTGTGTTTTTGTTTTCATTTGTCTCCAGATATTTTCTAAATTCCTTATGAATTCTTCTGTGATCCATTGGTTGTTTAACAATAAATTTTTTAATTGCCACATATTTGTGGGTTTTCCTTCTGCTATTGATTTCTAATTTCATTTTATTGTGGTCAGAGAAGATACTTTGCATGATTTAAATCCTCTTAAATTTGTTAAAACTTGTTTTGTGGCCTAACATGTGATCTACCTTGGAGAATGTTCCATGTGCATTGGAGAAGAATGTGTGTTCTGCTGGTGTTGGGTGGAGTGTTCTGTATATGTCTGTTAGGTCCAATTGTCCAATTGTTGTATAGTGTTGGTCAAGTCCTGTGTTTGCTTATTTATCTTCTACCTGGTTGTTCTATCCATAACTGAAAGTGGGAGTATTGAAGTTTCCTGCTATTATACTGTTGCTATTTCTCTCTTTAGTTATTTTAATGTTTGCTTCATATATTTGCATGCTCCAATGTTAGATGCATATATATTTTTCATGGTTATCTCTTCCTGCTGAATTGACCCTTACAGAATCATGTAATGTCCTTCTTTGTCTCTTATGACAGTTTTTGTCTTAAGGTCTATTTTGTCAAATATAAATATAGCCACCCTTGCTCTCTTTAGGTTCCTGTTTGCATGAAATATATTTTTCCTTCCTTTCACTTTTAACCAGTGTGTTCTCAGATCTAAAGTGAGTCTTTTGTAGACAGCATATAGTTAGATCTTGTTCTTTTTAAATCCATTTAGCCAATCTATGTCTTTTAATTGGTGCAGTTAATCCATTTACATTTAAAGTAATTACTAATAGGAAAAGACTTACTATTGCCATTCTGTTAATTTTTTTTCAAATGTCTTGTTGCATTTTTGTCCCTTCTTTTTTCCTTTGCTGTCTTCCTTTGTGCTTTGTTAATCTTTTATAGTGATATGTTTTGATTCCCTTCTAATTTCCCTTCATTTAAATTCTATAGATATTTTCTTTGTAGTTCCCAATGCAATTACATAAAACATCTTAAAGTGACAACAATCTATTTTAAACTGATAAATTATGTATGAAAACTACTCCTTTACATCTTTGCCTCCTTACTTTTTGTTATTGTGACACAGATTACTTCTTTTTATATTGTGTAGCCATTAACATAGATTTATAATTATTTTTTTAGCTTTAAAAAAGTTCTACAGAAGATTTAAAAGTGATTTGTACAACTGGATTACAATAGTACATGATTCTATATTTTTCTATGTATTTACTTTTGACAGAGGGTTTTATATTTTTCTGTGGTTTTGTGTTACTGTTTATCATCCTTTTGCTTTAATTTTTAGAACTCCCTTCAGCATTTCTTATAGGGCTGGTCTAGTGCTGATGATCTCCCTCAGCTTTTGTTTATCTTGAAAGGTCCTAATTTAGCCTTCATTTTTGAAGGAGAGTTTTGCCAGATATATTATTCTTGGTGGACAGTTTTTTTCTTCTTTCAGTACTTTGAAGATATCAACCCACTCTCTTCTAGCCTTCAAGGTTTCTGCTGAGAAATCTACTGATAATCTAATGGGAGCTTCCTTATATATGATGACTCATTTATCTCTTGTTGCTTTCAAGATTCTCTCTTTGTCTGTAACTTTTGACAGTTTGATTATGTTGCGTTTTGGTATAGATCTCTTTATATTCATCCTAGATGGAGTTTTTTGAGATTCTTGAATTTGTATGTCCATTTCTTTCCTCAGGTTTGGGAAATTTTCAGCCATTATTTCTTCAAATAGGTTCCCTGTCCCTTTCCCTCTTTCTTCTTCTGAGACTTACATAATACATTGTTCTGCATGATGGTGTCTCATAAGCACCTTAGACTCTCTTCTTTTCTCTTCATTTATTTTTTCTCTGGCTCTTCTGTTTTGGTAATTTGAAAGCCCTGTGTTGGAGTTCACTGATTCTTTCTTCTTCCTGGTCAAGTCTACTGTTGAGTTTCTCTATGAATTTTTCAATTCAATTACTGTATTTTTCAGTTCCAGAATTTCTGGTTTTTTATTCATAGTTTCTATCTCTGTTGATATTCTCATTTTCTTCATGTATTGCTATCCTGATTTCATTTCATTGTCTATTTATGCTCTATTTTAACTAATTGAGCATCTTTATGACAGTAATTTTGAATTCTTCATCTGGTAATTCATATGTCTCTGTTTTTTAGGGTCAGTTTTTAAAGATTTAATTTCTTTCTTTAAATGGGCCATGTTTCCCTGTTTATTTGTATGTCTTATTTTTTTGTTGGTGTTGTTGGGATTTGGGCATTTGAAGAATCAGCCAACTCTTCCAGACTTTGTGGTCTGGTTTCATATAGGAAGGACTTTCTCCACCTGGCCCAGCTAGACATTTTGGAGAACTCTAAAGTCTTTTTAGGTATGCATCCTCTGTCAGTACTTGGATTCAGGCAAGACAGAAACAGTTCCCTCAGGCAGCCCCCTTACAAGTCAGAATGTTGGATATGTGTTCTACTCCTTTTCCTCCTCAGAGAGAAGATGAGAGTTGAAATTTCCTCCCAATCACCCTGTGCCAGGCTGGGCTGTGGCAATATTATCATGAATTATCCTACCTAGCTTTACTGTGGTTGACTTTTGATTCACCTGGCATGCTGTAACCTCTTAACTATCCCACCATCTTGCTGGCCTCACTTCTCCTATTTTATTTTTCTTTAAAAAATTTACATGCATTAACTCTCACTCTGTATGCTATAAAGTCCTATGATTTTGAAAAATAGGTTGTGTCATGCATTCACCACTACAGTACCATAAAGGAGAGTTTCATGGTTAGTTAGTTTCTGGTTCTAAAAAATTCCCTGTATTTACCTATTCTACCCTACCTACTACTCAAACTTGTGGCAATCACTGATCTGTTTTACATCTCTATAATTTCACCTTTTCCAGAATGTCATATAAACAGAATCATACAGTATGAAGCCTTCTCATTCTGGCTTCTTTCACTTAGCAGTATGTATTTAGGATTTGTCTATGTCCTTGAGTAGCTTGATGGCTCCTTTCTCTTCATCACTAAATAGTTTTCATAGTATGGATGTACCACAGTTTGGTTATCCATTCACCTCTTGAAGGACATCTTGGCAGGCTCTTTTCTTTCCTGTCCTCTATTCTTTTCTCTGGATACAACATTCTCAGTCTGTTTTTTTGAAGCCTTTTCCCTGGTGACTATGATTTTCATTTATTTGTTTTTCTTTAGGTGAGACAGAAAGTGTGGAGGGGGCTGAAGTGAGCCAGAGTTCCCTTCCTATAACTGGGAAAAGATTTCAGAATTACCCTCTGGTTCACACTAATTAAAGTTTCCCCTGGAGACTAGGCCTTTGATAGGAAGAAGAGTGTGGGATGGTTTTATGATGGCTACCCTTCCCACCCCAGTCCAGGGCCATGTGGTGAGATTTCTTGGATCCTACCTGTGAGAACCTGGTGAGAATTCTGAAGTAAAGCATGTGAAAGTGTGAGTGGCCCCCTATGACTGTGGTGCCCAGGAGCTTCTTCCTCTCATGCTAGTCCTCACTGAGTCTCCACCACTTCATCAAAATCACTAAAAAAGTGTTCCTACTGGCATATGGCACCAAGTAGTATCTGTTCCAGGTAAGTGAATTTTGGGTTGCTGTAACTTTCTGCAAGTGCCTGACTCTTCAGATTTTAGGATAGTGGTTTGCCCTGTGATGTCTGTTCTCTGACAATTTTTTAAAACAATTTATTTTCACTTTGTTTAGCTATTTCTTGTTGTAAGGACAGAAGTAACTCTTTACATGTGGGAGATGAAACAAGAAATAACTTCTTCATCTTTTAAATTCCTTGGGACTTTAAGTTTTACTACCCTAGTAGCAATGCAAAAGAATTAATTTTCATTACTGAGTTTTCTGCTCCAGTGATCTGAGTTACTCTGGAAAAATATAGTAACTCTCTAAGGCCCAGACAAGGATAGATGAAAGGAATTGGGAATGGGGTTGCCCAAGAAATCTGGGAAGACACTGAGGTAGACTCTTTCTGGCCTAACAAAGGCTTTGTGCTCTCCATATGGGACATGATCCAAAGTATGGCTACTTCTAAGAGTACAAAAATTCTCGTAAATTCCTGGAAGAATCTCTCTCTCTCTCTCTCTCAGTTTCTCTCTCTCTGTCTCACCCAGCCCCCAACATACACACTTAAGGAAGAAAATTTCTAAACTATATCTCTGTTTGCCTCCTTTTGACAGGCCTTCCCTGACCTTATCCTCAGCCTGTGTCTACTGACATAAATTTTATTCTAAAATCACCTTTTCACATTTTTTCAGTGATGACATTTAACTCATTTTGAAATTGCAAATAACATTAAATCAAGGCATGGTATTTTTTCTAGGACAATGATATAGGGAAATAAATGTTAGGTCATTGTCCTTAGACCAATCTCAGTATCATTACCTTCCAGATTAAAGAACACCAAGGGAATGGACTGATGGAATGGGATTTTAGGGATAGGTGGAGCCCAGATATTGAGCCGTAACCAAGTCTAGGTGTGCCCAAGATGACCCCTCAGTCACCAGGCTTCACAGTAAAACCCTCACAATTGGCCTGGGATCATTGTCAGAGTCTCCAGTAACAATTAAGTTTTAGGAGGGTCTAACATCTTCAAGAGGATGCCAAAGAGGATGTTTCTAGGGCTTAGTCAAACCCTCATTTCTTGAAGGTAGTTTTATGAGGAACAATAATAAATCCCCACAGTGATTTTCAGGAGTAATGGGAAGCATACTGCATGTGCAAGGTCAAAGGGTCTTTGCCACCAAACTCTGTATTCTCTGCTTCTCTTGGCATCTTTTTGTCAATCATTATCCCACAGTGACATTTCACTGAAATTGGGTAAGAAATAATGATTCAGGCAGTGAAGAAGTAGGTGAGGAAGGAAAGTAAAAAAATGTTGGTCTGGAATCTAGAAGGCGTATCCTATTCCAACCAGGCTACCACTGGTTCTTGTGGACTCTCTCCTTAATTATCCTCAACATTTATAAATTTTTGCCCTAAACAATTGCTATATCATTCTTTATCTCCTTCTAAGCTCTGCTACCATTTTTTCTCTCTCCTATTCTTCTTCAGATAGTTTATTGCTTGAGCTAGGAGACTATCAGCACCCATTCCTTTGTTTTATCCTTTCCCATTGTAGAAACAAACAGAATGCTGTTATAAGTGCTAAAGGTCTTATGACTTGCCCAGCTTTCTCCTAATGGCTTCCTGTGATAATGTAGACCTGTATTCATCTCTGGGCCTAAAGTTTGTTAGTTTTTATGAAGGAAATTGCCTTACATTTTCCTAGACTTCAGATTCATCTTCTCATTAAAGCATTTTTCCTATTTCACATCACGATTAACATGCCAGTGAGTAGTATGACTTCCATGATTGACGTGCTTAATCTGAAGAGCTACCCCTATAGTTGGTATGGGTTAATATAAGTCTGGAAGGCTTGTCCCTCTCCAGAAGGCAACTGAAAGTGGGTTATTTAACTGATAAGAGAATTGGAGTAGAGCTGTGGGCAAACCGATCATAGGGAATTGTCTTAGTCTGTTCAGGCTGTTATAACAAAAATACCATAGACTCGGTGACTTAAACAGAAATTTATTTCTAACAGTTCTGGAGGCTGGGAAGTCCAAGACTGAGGCACTGGCAGATTTGGTGTCTGGTGAGGTTCCATGTTCGGTTCACAGACAACAGTCCTTTTGCTGCATCCTTATATAGCAGAAGGGGCAAGTAATCTGTCTGGAATGTCTTTAAAAGGGTACAAATCCCATGAGGGTGGAGCCCACCTCCCAAAGACCCTATCTCCAAATACAATCATACTGGGGGTTAGGTTTCAACATATAAATTTTGGGGAGACACAAGCATTCAGTCCATAATAAGCATTAAGAGTGAGAGTAGGCAGAATTGGACTGAGAGGTGTGGAAAGATAAAAATGTCAGGAATCCATTAAAACATTGACACAAGCTTCCTAGAAACCTGCTGTTATCTCCAGGAGGCTGATGACTTTCTGGGCAGTTTAAATGGCGGTGAGGAGTAGATGATCACTATATTGGAATACAAGTATGGTATCTCAATATCTTATATTTTTAAAAAATCCTAAATGTCAGCAGAGAGGGCACTACTGCAGACTGGAGTATGATGGTATTTGGGCAGTCTATAGACATTTTATTCTCTGAGTGGATTGTAAAGTTCTGAAAATTATTCAGGAAGCAATGTTCTTTCCCCCAAAATATAACAGCTCATTTCTTATAAACTACAGGTTCTAGGAAAATATGTGCAAGGCAATTCACTTAGCTCTAAGCAATGAATGTATGTGTGTGTGTGCGTGTGTGCATGCATGCACATAGGAATCGTAGAAAATTTAGATTTACTTTCTGAATGATTTTCCCAGCTGCCATAGGTAAATGAACTTGACACACACAATTAGTCAAACTATCTTTGGTAAAATGTTTTATTAAATTCTCACAAAAATCATAGGATGAGTCAGAATTAAACCTCAAAATGATAATGCCACAAAGTCAGTAACTCACAGGGTGGGTATTCCATTATTGATCAAACTGTGGTTTGATCAGATTATTCATATGATAAAATGAGAGTTACACGGAAACCAAATCTTGTCACAGCAATAGGGGCTGAACAGACAGTAAGGGAACTATATCCAGGTGCTGATGCTGAAAAAAGACACTAAGGCTGGGGCTATAAAGCCTGTCGCACCCGCAGGGATGGCATTATCAGATCACAGTTCATGAAAGCAACTGTTATTAAGGTACCCAAGATGAACAAATGGCTCCAGCAACAGATGGGAGGACTATATTGATGGGAAACTCAGGGCAAATTCTATATGGAAATCCAAGAAATTATTATCAAGTGGAGAGCTATGGTCTCTTAATGTAGAGTTGGAGCGTATAAAACTAATCCAGTCAAATGAAATTACCATTGTATTAGAAAGGTTTGTAAAAATTATATTCAAGAACAGAAAACAAAAGTTAAATCTATTTGCTCAAAATAAAGGACCTAGTTCAGCCCGGAGTAGTATCCTAGTCATGAGCAAGTATGTTAAGCTGTAGCAATAAAGACTCTCTCAACTCTAGTTCGCTTAGAAATACTTATTGCCTGCTCATGATATATTTCCACTGAAAGTACCTAGGGCCCTTGATCTGTGCTATCATCATTGTCCTCTTTTTGGGACCCAGGTTAACAGAGCAACCATTATCTGGAACATTTTTCGTTATAAGGAGAAGAAAAAAAAAATGCATGGCATAAGCATTGGCTCTTAAAACCTCTGCCCAGAAGTGAAATTTATCACTTCTCAAATTTCATTAGTCAAAACATATCATATTGCAGGCCTGAGTTCAAGAGGGCGGTGAAAGTATAATCACCACCCAGGAGGTAGAACTGGAGAGATGTGAAAAATGATGGAGTCGGCTGAAACTGGTTGTAACATAACTTGATTCCGAGCCATAGATTGTGGGAACTAGTCAAAGCTAGACTCAGCATACTTTCTGGATAAGGTAGGGTTCAGCCTTGAAAATGGGAAAGATGAAATTCTAAGTCAAGTATCCTAGCCAGATTTGTATGCTGGTGTGTGTGTGGGGGTGGGGGCGTGTTTGTGTGTGTAGGGAATAGGATATGAGAATGGGTTAGAAAGGGATGTAAAGGATTAAATAGATCAAGTGGATGAGACAAAAGCATAAAACGGGGTTAAGTTATGAAACCAAGGAAGAATTCCAACTTGACTATGTGGGGCTTAGAATTTGTTCTCCTGAGAAAAAGAAAAGGAGAAGGATATTGACACAACACTGAGGATCTACTATTTGATAGGGACTGACACCAAATCTTTAATTTCTCCAACAGCTCTTTAAGATCAACGTGTAGATTCAATATTAACACCCCCATTCTGAAGATGGAGAAACTGAATCTGACAAAAGACTACAAAGTTGTAGGTCAAGGATTTTAACCTCGTTACAAGTTATTTTTTCCAACCATTAATATGACAACACCCCATTTCTACCACCTATGCAGCTCATAACACTTCCCACACAGTGTGAGATGAATATGAAGCTACGGCAATAAAGAATCCCCAGCCTAATGGGAAACTCCGTCTTCTTTAGAAAGAACTAAAAACTAAAATTCTGAAAATCACTCCATTAACCAGACGTCACATTTTAGGTGGACTCTCAAGGCCCAGATTGTAACATGCTGCTTTCTAGCTTTTTTGCCATTGAATGACCCCCAGGCTCAGGAAGGGTGCTTGTTCAAACAACGGTTTTACAGTGATACCCTTTCTCCTTGAATGGTCAGCGTTGTGGGGGAGTTTTCTTCCTTTGGAAGAGGTGTTTAAAGGTGCCTATTATTTGACCTGCACCAGGGAGGCTGCCTCGCAGCTGGCCATCCTGTGTAAATTTATCCAGACAACAGAGATTGGCTTTAATCTAAGCACATGGATGAGAGGTGCAGCAGATTCCCCATCCTCAGGCATTGGTTATTCTGGGGGAGTAGCTCAAGTCCTGAACCTTGTTAGAGAAAGAGGCAAGCTGCAAAAAGACCTTGGACGTGAATCATGGCATTCTCCCTCAGCTTATTAAAGCCGTGTCTATTCCTGTTTGGCCTCTGATGGTGTTTGGTGCTATCTGTCAGGGAGATTTTTGAGTGGTGAATGAACAGTCAGATATTTTGCAGCTTATTGCTCTGTATCGACATGGACCATTTGTCAGAGAGCCAACCAACAGCCATCTCAGATAATGCTCTCTCTTAAAAGATTAAGCAGAATTATTGATATGGACAATTCTGTCAGTGGAAGAAAAATATATTTTGGTTACTGATGGACTTTATATGAAACTATAGTACTTAGAAACAGTTTTAAAGGGCTCCTTAAGGGTTCAGAATTACTGACACATTTTTTTGTCAAATAAAATATGCATTCCAACGTTTAATAAAGATAATTCATACTTCTCTAATATTAGCATGTCATCCAATAAACTCAATAATTTATTAATTGGATACTTTCCATGCAATAATTTTGCATAAATTAATACAGTATTTGGAAATATATTACACAAACTGTCTTATTCTGAAATTCATCATTAAACCTTGTTATATCACAGGTCCTTAAAAACAAGATTTCAGAAAAGAAGTCTGCTGACAGATAATGAATTTACCAATATAAAAATGAAATTAACCCAGGTCATTCAATTTGATGATTCAGAAAACTACTCATATATCTTGTGAATGACAATGCTCATTATGTTGCTCTTCACAGTTACTTCTGTTCAGAAAAAGTCCTCTTTAGAATTAGTAATTCTACAGGCACAATTCACTAAGTATAGAAAATGCTTAAATTTTTTGTTAACAAGTGCTGAAGAGAGAAGCAGCATCTAGTGTTTTAAGTGGTCATGGAGCTCAGCAAGCAAAGCATTTAACTGGGTAGTGAAGATCATGCTACAAACAACACTTTTTCTAGTTTTCTAGAATTGGCAAAGAAAGGAAGCACATACTATGAATTTCATATCCTTGATTTATTAATTTGTCAGATAGCTGGAATAAATCAGAGGAAGATTATTTTATTTATCCATTTCTGTAATGTTAGACTATTTTCAGTGAGTATTCATTTCTTTTAAATATATTTAAAATATTATGTAATATGTAACATTTTTATAAAGAGAAATACATTTGAATACATATAAACATTGAAAATCCTAACAAGCATAAAAAGAAATACTAAAACATTATATTTCTGGGTAATGAAACTGTATGTTTGCTTTAAGGTATGTTCATTTTTCCTATATTATTTAGTATTTTTGTTTTTTCTCTTCCAATTTTATTGAAATATAACTTACATACAATAAAGCTTACTGATTTTAATTTTACAGTTTGATAAATTTGATAAATCTATAGTGTTACGTAACCACCACCACCACAAATAGGATCTAAAACATTTCCATCACCCAAATGTTTGCTCAGTGTTCTTTTTCAGTTGATCTGCTCATCTTAACCCTCGCCCAGACAACCACTAATTTGCTGTCTGTCTTTTGCCTGTTATTAAATTTCATAAAAATGGTAGTTTGCTAAAGGGATCAAAACTGTGTCTGATCCATTCTCCAGATCAGCTCTCTATTGCAGGAAAATCAGAGGACAGAGGAACACAGTGATGTGCACCAAGAGTGTGCAAATAGCAAAATCCAGACTGTGGGACTCTCTAGGTCAAAAGGTCTTGGTCCTTCGCACATGTAAAGATAAGAAAACACACACACACACACACACACACACACACACACCTTTAGAAAGTGGGCCCATACATTATGTAGTTCTTGCTTTGACTTCATTCACTTAACATAATGTCTGCGATTCATCCATGTTGCTGAGTTACACCAGTTGACTGGCATTTGGATTGTTTCCAACTTCTGACTATTATGAAAATGATGCTATGATCATTTATGTACAAGTTTTTGTGTGAGCATATTTTTTCATTTCCCTTGAGTAAAAAAAGATTTTATATGATGCTATGAAACAGCTTTCCAAAGTGACTATACTATTTTACATTCCCACAGCAGAATATGAGTGTTATGGTTGCTTCATACCCACATCAACACTTGGTGTTGTCAGTCTTTTTAACTTAAGCCATTCTAGTGGGTGGGTAGTAATAGCTTGTTTTAATTTTTATTTCTCTGATGACTAGGGACATTGCACATCTTTTCATGAGCTTCTTTACTGTTTATGTATCTTTAGTGAAGTGTATATGCCTACATTTTGCCTACTTTTAAAATTGGGTTGTCTTCTTATGATTAAGTTGTAATAGTTCTTTATAATAATCTCAATAGAAGCCTTGAATCAAATATATATTTTTCTTTCCAGTCTGTAGCTCACCTTTTCATTTTCATAACTGTCTTTCAAAGTAAAAAATGTTTTAATTTTGATGAAGTGTATTTTTATCATTTAAAAAAAGCTTATGGTTTGTGCTTTTTGTGTCCTGTTTAAAAATCTTTCCCTAATCCCATGTCTAAAAATCATCTGTTTTCTTCTAGAAGTTTAAGCAATTACATTTAGGTCTATGATCCATTCCAAGTTAATTTTCTGTTTGGTATGAGGTAAGGGTAATGTTTACTTTTCCTATACAGATTTCCATTTGCTCCAATTCTATACAAGTTCCTATTTATTGTTGACTAGACCATCTTTCCCCCCACTGAATTATCTTAATACCTTTCTAGGAAATCATAGGATCATTTGAGTGGAGGGTGTATTTCTGGATTGCCCATTATGCTCCATTGTTCTATTGTCCATTCTTACATCAACACTAGACTCTGTTGACAACTGAAGCTCCATAGTAAGTTTTAAAATAAGATAGTATAAATCCTTCAAGCTGTTTTTAGTATACAAAATTGTTGGGTTATTCTAGGTCTTTTATTTTACTATGTAAATTTTAGCATGAGTTTGTCAATCTCTTCAAAAAAGTTGGCAAGGTGTTTGGGATGGCATTCAATCAAGAGATCAGATTGGGGAGAATGGTCATCTTGACCAAACCCAGTCTTCCAATACTTGACAATTTTACTCTTTCCACTTATGTAGGTCTTCTCTAATTTCCCTTTTCAGTGTTTTCTACATTTCAGGGTATAGGTTTTATATATTTTGTAAAATCACTAAGTATTTTTTGATAGTATTATAAATATTCTTTTAAAACTTCATTTTCTATTTGTTTGCTAGTACATAAAAATACAATTGAATTTTGATATTGACCATGTATCCTGAGACCCTGCTAAATTCACAGATTAGTTCTAATAGCTTTTTGCTAGATTGCTTAGGAATGTCTTACTTTTTCCTTTCCTTTCTGTAAGCCTTTCATTTAGTTTTTCCTGCTTTGCTGTATAGGCTAAGATCTCCAATACAATGTTACATAGAAGCAGAGAGAGTGAACGTCAAGCCTGTTCCCAATCTGACGCAGAAAACACTGAGCATTCCATCACTGAGTATGAGCTTAGTTGTAGATTTTACATAGATGCCCTTAATCTGATTGAGGAAATTTCCTAGTTCACTGAGAATCTTTAGCAGGAATGGATGCTGAACTTTGTTAGATGCTTTTCCTAGATCTATTTAAAAGATTATTTGGGTTTTTGTTTAATTTTATTAATATTCTGAGTTATATCATTGATTTTCAAATGTTAAGCCAACCTTCCATTCCCAGGAACAGCAACCCTTGGATATGATATATTATCAATTTTATATTAATGGATTCTGTTTGCTCAAAGTTTGAGAATTTTTGTTTGTTTGTTCATGCAGAATATTGATCTGTAGTTTTCTTTTTTGCCATGTCTTTGATTTTTGTTTCAGGGCAACACAGGTGTCATAAAATAGGTTGAGATGCCTTTCCTCCTCCTTGTTTTAATGACAGAATTTGTATGGGATTTTTATTATTTCATGTTACATAAGTTATTGAATTAACCAGTGAAGGCTTCTCGGCCTGGATTTTTCTTTCTGGGAAGGGTTTCGTTATGAATAATATTTCTTCAACTGATATCAATGTATTAAAACTTCTTCTTGCATCAATTTTGGTAACTTGTATCTTTCAATAAATTTGTCCATTTCGTCTAGGTTGTTAAATATATTAGCACAAAATTATCTGTAATATTTATTAATTATTCTTTAATGTCTCTAGCATCTGTAATGATGAAACCACTTTCATACATGCTATTGACAATATTCATCTTCCCTCCTTTTTCCTTCTTCATCAGTTTAACTAGACAGAGACTTATCAATTTTACTGATTTTTTTTAAAAAGAACCAGCTCAGAGTTTCATTGATTTTTCTGTTTTTCATTTTCTATTTTGTCTATTTATACTTTTAGCTTTCTTATTTATACTTATTTTTGGTCTAATTTTCTGTTCTTGTTCTAATTTCTTAAGGTGGAATCTCATACCATTCTATTTTTTTTTTGTAATATATACATTTAAAACTAAAATTCTTCCTATACATGCTGCGTTAGCAGTGCTCTGCAAATTTTGATGTAGTGTATATTCATTATAATTCATTTAAAAACATTTTTAATTACTGTTGATCTTTCTTTTTTAACCCATGGATTATTCAGAAGAATGTTGTTTAATATCTACATATTTGAGGGTTTTTGGTTATTCCATTGACTTCCAATTTAATTTCACTGTATTCAGAGAATATATTCTGAATGATTTAATCTTCTTAAATCTTTTAAAAATGTTTGTTTGTTTTATAACCCAGCATTTGGTTTGTTATGGAAAAATTACCATGTGCCCCTATAGACAATATATATATTCAGATGTAGTTGGGCGTAGTGTTCCATAAATATCAGTCACATCGATGAGTTTGATAAGGATGTTCAAGTCTTCAACTGTGGGTTTTTTTGGCTTTTTATGTCTAGTTGTTCTATGAGTTGCAGACATAATGGTGTTAATATATTCATAATATTAATTCTTCCATTAAATTTGTTCATTTTGCTTTATAGATTTTGAACCTCTGTCATTAAGAACATGGTTTAGTCCATTAATTTCTAATATAGTTAATAATTTGGTTGAGTCATCTATCATTTTATTTCTGTTTTTTTACATTTTCAAATTATTTGACTATATATTTGACTATTATTTGACCATATGTTGAGATTCTATTTTAATTTTCCTGTTGGCTTTTTGGTTATGGTTCTTTGCATTATATTTTTGTGGTTGCTGTAGGGTTTACAACATCCTTAACTTTTTGCAGTCCATGTACAGTTAATATTGAATTACTTCACATAAAATGTAAAAACTTTCAACTCTATACATATAGTTGTTTTTTGTGTTTCATCTATATATATTATAAAGTCCATAAGACAATATTATAAATTTCTTCTTTAGTTATATGAATCATATAAAAATTAAGAAGAAATACAAAATAATATTATTTTACCTTTACTCAAATAAGTACCATTTCCAATGCTTTTTATTCCTTTCTAAGGATACAAGTTTCTATTAGGTATCATTTTCTTTCAATCTAAAGAGATCCCTTTAGCATATCTTACAGTATGGTCTGGCAATGAATTCTCTTTGTTCTTTTTTTTTAAACTGAAAATGTCTTCATATCAACTTCATTTTTTAAGGATATTTATGATGGATATAGAATACTGGACTAACTTTTTTGGGGAACACTTTAAAGACATTATTTCATTCTCTCTTCTTTCCTTCATAGTTTCTGAGGAGAAGTCAGGTCTTAAATCATTGTTCCCTTGCATGTGATCTGTTATGTTTCTCTAGGTGTTTTTAAGATTTGAGTTAAAGCCAGCTTTCAGAATTTGACTGTGATGTGGCTTGTGTCTTGGTGTGGCTCCTTTGTGTTTATTCTAATTGACATTCATTGGGCATCTTGTATCTCTGTTTCTGCTTTCTGTATTTCATCTAATTTGGGATTTTTTTAGCCATTATTTTCCAGATATTTTTCTGCACCATTTTCTCTCTATACTTGGAACTCAAATTGCACATATTTTCAACCATCTGACATCATCTAACAGGTACTTGAGGTTCTGTTCACTTTTCAAACTCTTTTTTTCCTCAGAGTTATTGATATTAAATATTTTTTATTGATCTATCTTCAAATTTCCTTATTCTTTCTTATGCCACTAACATTTGTCTACTATTGTAGATACTGCATTGTTCAGTTCTAGAATGATGATTTGGTTCTTTTAAAAATAATTTCTGTCTCTCTTCTGAGATTTCCTACCTTTTTATTCATTGAAAGTACATTTAATTTTACTTCATTGAGGATAGTTTTAATAGTCACTAAAAGTCTTGGCTGCTGATTCCAACATTCTGGTCATCTCAGGGTCGGTCTCAGTTGATTGTCTTTCCTCTTGAGAATATGTTCCAAATTCCTGGTTCTTTGCATAATGGGTGATTTTTGCATTGTATCCTGAGCATGGAAAATCTCAATTCTGTGATTTTTGTCCTATGAGAATGGCAAACTTTGTTTCTTGATCGACAGATCTGATCTGAATCCAAAATTTTCATTTTTATCTGAGTTTCTTTGAGTATCCTGCGTGTGTGTGTTCAGAGATATAAGTAGATAGAATTAGGGGATCCCTTCACTGTCTCTTTGCCTTCTGGGATTCTTCTGCTCTTTATTGGTCATGAATAGTCAGACCCAAAAGACTATGGTTTTTCTAAGGGAGTCCTTGTTGCTTCCCGCACCATGCTGAATGCTTTGGCTCAAATCTACAAGCCATGACAACATGAAATCAGTTAGTAAAACCCCTCTCCTCTGAGTGTGTATACCCCACAAGATTCTGTCTACTTCTGTTCATTGTCCAGTACTTTCCAACACCTGCTGTTTGTATTATGTTCAGATTTTGCAATGATTTTCTGTGTGAGGGTCAGTCTGGTGAGATCTTACTTCTCCAACATTACAAGAATGAGAATTACATTCTTATTAAATAAAAAAATCTCCTCAAACATTTGACTTTCAGCACTGAAAACAAGAAATCTATGTTGAGTTTGAATTTTGTTACTTTATCAGAAACCTGACATCATCATCATTTGGATATATATATTTTTTCTAAATCAGTTTAATCTAATAATAATAACAATACCAGCATTGTTATATTTGTGTATTTTTAATTTATTTTACCCAAATCTGCTAATTACATCTTTTATTTTAACTTAACTTATACTTTATAATGTTTTTGTCATTTCTTTTGTGGTTTCTTCCAAAGGATCCCATATAATTTATGGATTGGATAGTTGCATCTTCATATTTAGAAAAGCAGACGAATGGGTGCATGTTATTTTATATACACACTGATATATATATATATAATATATGCATGTGTATGTATGTTTGTATGCATGTTTGTGTGTGAATATACATATGTGTATGTATGTATGCACTTGTGATATGTATGTATACATGTATACACATTGATTAAATGAGAATGACTCAGACTTCATATCTATCAAGGGATGTGGTATAAAATGGTGTGTCATTTGAACAAAGTAGTGGACAAATCCTCTTCATCTATGCACCATAGGTTGATGAGCATACTTCCTGGCAGAACTCCCAGTTCCTAGAGAGCTGTTGTTTGTTTTATCTTTGTTTGACAGAAATGGAATATTTCCTTCTTCATTGACTGGTTTTCCAACATGCTGAACATATGAATTTCATGAAAACTACAACTTCCAAAATAAATTATTCCTCAGTCTCTGTCTAATGCCTAATCAGTTCATGGATTGTGGAATCTGTATGTTTAAAGATACATGTTTTCCTATTTCCATTAAAATTTGATATAATTCAATGCATCTCTTTTTTCTTTTGTCACTTGTACTTTTGATATCATAAACCCAAAGTCACAGATTTGACTTTTTTTATATTTTGACATATTTTTTCCCTAAGAATTTAAAAATTTAGCCCTTACAGAGTTCTATGATCCATTTTGTGGGGTTTTTTGTGTGTGTATGATATGAGGACATGGTTCAAATTCATTTTTTTGCATGTAGAAATAGCATTCCAGTGCTGTTTTTGAAAAAAAAATCCTTTCCTGATTGAATTGTCTTGACACTTTATTGGAAATACAATTTACAATAGTATAGATTTATTTCTGAACTCTCAATTCTATTGAATTGATTAATATGTCTATCATTATGACAGTAATGGCATACCACAGTGTGGTGTGTCATGATTACTCTAGTTTTATAGCAAGTTTTGATATTAAGAAGTGTGAGTCCTCCAACTTTATTCTTCTTTTTCAAGATGATTTTGACTATTCCAGATCCCTTGCATTTCCATATGAATTATAGCATCAGCTTTTCCATTTCTGCAAAGAAGCTAACTGGAATTTTGATGGGATTATATTAAATCTGTAGATCAACTAGAGGATTTTTGTCATTTAACAATATGAGGTCTTCCTGTCCATGAGCACATGTCTCTCCATTTATTTAATTTTTTAAGCATGCTTTGTAGTTTTCAGAGTAAAAGTCTCACTCTTCTTTTGTTACAATTATCCATAAATATTTTATTCTCTTTGATGCTATTCTAAATTAAATTGTGTTCTTAATTTTATTTTTGTATAGTTCATTATGAGAGTATAGAAATACATTGACTCTTGTATATTGATTCTGCAAACTTGCTTACCTCTATTAGTTTTTTAGCAGATTCCTTAGGATTTTTTATATACAAGATCATGTTGTTTGCAAATGGAGATAATTTTACCTCTTAATTTTTATTCTAGATGTCTTTTATTTCTTTTTTGTCACCCTATTTGTTCTGGCTAGACCCTTTAATAGAATGTTGAATAGAAGTGGTGATAGCAGACACGTGTATTCCTGATATTAGGGGAAAAACATTCAGTCGTTCAGCATTATGTATTTTATAAATGACTTTTGCATAGATTTTCTTTATGTGGCTGAGAAAATTCTCTTCTATTTTTAGTTCCTTTGGTGTATTACCATGAAAGGGTGTTGGATTTTTTCAAATGCTTTTTCAGCGTGCATTGAGATTATCAAGTGAGTTTTGTCTTTTATTGTTTTAAAATATCTATTACTTTAATTGGTTTATGGATTTAAACCAATTTTGCATCCTTGGGATAAACCCATTTAACCATAATATATAATCATTTTTATATATTGTTGGATTCAGTTTGTAACATTTTGTTGAGGATATTTTGCAATTATATTTTAACAGGGCATTCGTTTGTAGTTTTCTATTCTTGCCATGTTTTTACCTGGTTTTGGTATCAGGGTAACACTGGCATCATAGAATGCGTTGGAAAATTTTCCCTCTTCTTGTATATATTTTTTTGTTTTTTGGAAAAGTTTGTGAAGGATTGGCATTAATTCTTTTTTAAAAGTTTGGTAGAATTTACAAGTGAAGACATTTGGTCCTGGTCTTTTCTTTGTGGGAAGTTTTAAAATCACTAATTCAATCTCTTTACTTGTTAGAGAACTATTCAGACTTTCTATTTCTTCCCAAGGCAGTTTTGGTAGTTTGTGTTTTTCTAGAATTTGTCCATTTCATCTGGGTAATCTAATTTGTTGGCATGGAATTGTTCTTAGTCTTCCCTTGTAATTTTTTTTTTAAATTCTGTAAAATTGATAGTTATATCTCTTCTTTCCTGACTTTGATAATATCCTGTATTTGTGTTTTCTCTATTTTTATTGGTCAGTCTACCTAGGGATATGTTAATTTTGTTGATATTATAAAAGAACCAGCTTTTGGTTTCATTGATATTTCTAATGTTTTTCTAGTCTCTGTTTCATTTATTTCAGCTCTAATCTTTATTATTAATTTCCTTCTGCTTGCTTTGAATTTAGTTTGCCTTCTTTTTTTTTTTAGTTCCTGAATGTGAGCAGATTGGTTATTGATTTGAGATCTTTCTTCTTTTTAAAATAGATATTATTAAATTTCCATGTAAGCACATCTTTAGTTGCATCCCATAATTTTGGTATGTTGTATTTTGTTTCAAATCATCTAACACACTCCTAACACCCTCTCTAGAGGGTCTAACATACTCCTCCAAGTCACATGGCCAACAAGTGGAAGAAAAACCAAGTCTATTTTACTGGAGACTCAGACTCTTAACCAGTCCACTTACTCACCTTTTGTGAGTTCCTTTGCCCAAATGCCCCTTCATTCAGTCCACTTCACTCAGTCTCTACTGTTGTCACCTTACTCTTACTACAAGTCATCATCTCTCTTTAGAACTACAGGTATGGTCTCCTACCTGGTCTGTCGCATATATTTTCTCTGTCTTCTAGTTCATTTCAACTGGAGGCATATTTCTAAAACTCAAATATCATGTTATATTCCCTTCCCTAAAGTCCATAAATGATTTCTGATTGTCCTTAAAACAATGAAAACCTAAACCATGGATTATAAGGCCCTGTATTTTCTGTCTCCAGCTAGCTTTCCAAACTTAATCTTATGCCCCCTTGCTTCTTGTGCTTTAGCCACCATCGTCTTCTTATTTTCATTTGGTTGTTTACCTTTTATTGTTGAGTTTTGAGAGTTCTTTTAGACATTCTGGGTGCAAGTCTTTCTCACATATATGACTTTCAACTATTTTCTCTCAATCTGTGGTGTGTGTTTTCATCTTCTTTAGAGTCTTTCCCAGTGCAAAAGTTTTAATTTCAATGAAGTTCAACTTATCACTTATAAATGGATTGTGCTTTAGGTGTTTTATCTAAGAACTCTGTACCTAGCTCAAGGTCCTATGTATTCTTCAGAATAGTCGTTTTCTAAAGAGGACAATTTTGACCTCTAGGGGCGCGCTGGTGTCTAGTGGGTTAGAGACCAGGGATTCTCCTAAACATCCTACGATGCACAGGATAGTGTCACAGAATAAAGAATTATCCATCCTAAAAAGTCAACAGTACAAAGACTGAGAAAACCTGTTGTAGAGTTTAATCGTTTTGAGGTTTATATTTAGTTCTATAATCCATTTTGATTATATTTGTATAAGATAAGGGATATGAAATGAGGTTTATTTATTGATTTTTTTTTGGCTTATGAATATTAAATTGTTCCAGAACCATTTGTTGAAAAGACTATTCTTTCTCTCATTGTATTGACTTTGCTACCTTGTCAAAGTCAATTTACCATATTTGTGTGATTTTATTTTGGGATTTTCTTCTGTTCTGTTATCTTTTCTCCAATACAACACAGTCTTGATTATGGTTGATTTGTATTTTCTTGAAATCAGATAGTATGGATCCCCTCTTTTACATAGGAAACATAGCAGGAACCCAAGCAGTATAAAGGAATACTGGGATAAGTGTGTAACTATGCTTTTAGGCTGCTAGGGAGGAACGATGTTTTTCAGTGTTAACAGGTGGTACAAACCAGCTCAACAGGCAGGAGATGGCACTGAGGATTGGACCAAAGTTTCAGGTTGCAATAACTGCACACTTATTTATCCAGCTTGATTCCCTGTTCACATGGCTTTGGACAACCATGCTGGGGTGACTTATACTATTAGGGTTGGTAGAGTTTTTAACATTCAAGGAACCAGATCTTTTTATTTTCATACTTTGAATTTCTATCAGAGGCAAGAATAATCATAATGATAATAATAATATTTTGCGTTGTTTATGGTGGTGGTATTCAGTTCACAGAGTTCTTTCATATGTATAATGAAATAATACATATGCAATAAAATAATACAATTGCAATAAAAAAGCTTACATGATAGGAACTCTTTTCCCCATTTTAGGATAAGGAAGCCAATACAGAACTATTTATCAAAGATATAGGTAGAAATTAACACCTTTATCATTTTGGAGTGTCCATGGATTAACAAAGAGAAATAAAGCATCAGAGAATTTAGTAGAAAATGACTTATGAGCAACACTTAGTATCACCAACATGAACGCTTTCCTAAGAGTCAACTGAAAGGAACCTGTTAAGGAATCCAAAACATTAGGTTGATATAAACAAAAGTGGGTGGTGGTGAGTCTCATTGTGTATGGCAACATAATTAGAGCTAATGAGATGAAATTAGGGGAATTATGGAGGAGGTCAAAGTTAACCAAATTAGGGAGTTAGTAGCAATTAGCAACAGAGAGCCATCTTTTCTGTTGAGTTTTAGGAAAAACATGTATTATGTGTAAGAATGATTAGTTTATGGGGCCAATATCCAGTATCTGCTTGAGGCTGTTTCAGAAAAATATTGTTTCAGAAGTGTAACCAGCAGAAAAACACACATGCATGTGTGTGCACACACACATAGCCTCATTTAAGTGAATTAAAAAAATTGTTTTGAAATAGCTACTACAGGCTGGAGACTGTCCAATAAATTGAAAGATAATGATGTTTTATTTTCCCTTTCAATTTAATCCCTTGAAATTTGGTAATGACAGTAAGACTCTATATTATACATATAATTAACATTTTCCTTCTCTGTGCTGTGTATTTTAATAAAATGTCATGGTGACAAATTAAAATATTTTCTTAAAATAATCAATAAACCATTAAAAGGGTACCACTGGAAGTTATGTGAACTTTACAAGTTGGTTCCTCAGTATTACTCTAACTATTGAATGTACTTTTTGAGTTTCAAAATCAGTTTATTTCCAACATTGACTCAATTTCCTGTAAACTTTAAATACAAATAGTCACATTTCGGTCAATTATGAAAAAATTTTTCTGGACATAGTATTTACATATTTCTGATCCAGTAGAACATTAAATAGTATTTTCATAAATAGTCTGCAGGGGAAAGGCTCAGCCAAAGGCAGCATGATGTAGTAGAGTGATCTTCATGCAGGAATGGGTAGGGTCCGTTAGAAACCCAGAGTAGCTTTTCCAAAGTATATTTGTCTCTCATGAACAAGTCTCAGAATAATAAAGGTGGAAAAACTCAAGTATAGTAAAAATATTATGTATGTATGAGTAAATATGTATAATTTATCCTGTTTTCCTTTTCTATTTTCCATATATAATCTCTTGTTGACAAGGGGAAAAAAGACTGAGAATTTTGATGATTTAATGAAAATCCTTCCTCCTACTAGGAAAATAGTTCAGAATCTCTCTAAATGTAAGGTCAGTAGCCTTATGTCCATATGTGTTACCACACACCTCTCTGCACAATGATTCTTTGAAATTAGAGTGCAAGGGCTGAACTATGCCCTGTCAGGGCTGCCCATGGGGATGCTATAGGTCTGACAGCTACAGAGACAAGGACGGACTAAAAGGAATGCTGTTGTTTATTAGTCTGACAATGATTTGTGCTAAGGTTGGGAAGGGGTAAACAAAAGTTGAAGAATCTGGAAAATGAAGGCAACAGATTAGGAAGTAGAAGTGTGGTATTCTTGCTGGGAGAGTATTCTGGTCCAAGAAAGCACTGGAGGGTGAGCAGCACTGAAAACCTGGAGATCCAAGATCAAATGGGGTCTGGATGGTCAGGTGCCAATTCTAT
This sequence comes from Tapirus indicus, assembly GCA_031878705.1. Taxonomy (NCBI): domain Eukaryota; kingdom Metazoa; phylum Chordata; class Mammalia; order Perissodactyla; family Tapiridae; genus Tapirus; species Tapirus indicus. The sequence goes on from CM062921.1 coordinate 84,957,546, forward strand.
CGACACTTAGATTCTGAACAGTCATTTTATGTGAGCTCCAAGGATATAAACTACTGTCTGCATAGTCCAGGACAAGAGGAGTGCTGCACTGTGAGTGAAACACCAAATTACTCACTCTCTCTGATCCTTGGCTCCCTATCATTAGACTAATGTCAGTAATACCCACTCAACCTCCCTGACAGGGCAAGGACCTGTTAGTGTGGCACGAGAATCTACATTTTGTCTGGCAGGCTCACAGGATGAGAGTAACAGTTATTTAAATAGCCAAAAGGATAATACTGAGTTATATTTTTTCCTGTGGATCATGAGATTTATTTCATTTGCTGCCTTTCAGGTGGATCAGCATTAAATTTCCTCTTATGAAGAATAAAGACAATTGAAGCAAATAGGAAAGTCATTAAGGCTTATAGAACGTAAAAACTTGAAAAATGACAGGGGGCATATTGGTAGTCTTTCCCCCTATTGTTGGGGCAAAAGTCCACAAAACTTCTCTTTGTGAACATAGTTATCAACAGTATTTACCTGAGCATGAATCATGGTGGAGAGGGACATCTATGTGTCCCTGTTATAACCCATGTTAGGGAATATGTGACATTATATTCTATGTGTTAGAGTTCTTCCTGCCTGCTCAAATTCCTCTATCTCAGTAATATTCCTCCTCTTTTTCCTTGGGAAGTGGGGAGCCAGGTGATATAGGAGGGGGATGCCATTCTCTGGGTCCATGGGACTTCCAGCCCAGCAGTCCAGCCATGGGGTTTCCTCCTTCTCCATCTGTCTGATCAGGGACTGGACAAGCTCATCCTGCTTGAGCCTTCAGGGACTCATTTGTGGAGGCTTGGAGGTCTGTTGAAAAGCTCTCAGTGGCTCTGTTTGTTGCCAGAAGCCAAAGCAGAGAGCAACAACTGTCACCAAAATAACAAGGAGAAAGCACTTGTGATTCCCTCTGACAGCTGCTTGGTGACTGCCTCGGGCTGCTGGGCTGTGGCTCCCAGCTTCCCCAGAGTGTGACTGGCTGCACAGCCTTCTGATTTGGGACAACTGGGGACAGAGGCAGAATCTTTGTCAAGTGCAGGCACAGTAAAGTTTTCAAACACTAAACTACCCACATCTGAATGGTGAAAATTTCAGTTGTGGTTGCCAAGTTATGTGAAGACATGTGGTTATCCTGATATGAAGAGTTCAGTTCAGGAGCGCCTGGGGGACAGGGCCCAAATGTGTCCAGAGACAATAAGGGGAGGTGGCAGAGCTGATAAACTGAGTCAGGAAACTGCATTTCTCCACTGCCTTCAGAGACGCTTGTCAGTCATCTGCTCTGCAAATCAGCTGAGAAGCGGAAGTGGCTTAAGATTATTCTTTAATAATTTTAAGGAAAATTGGCCAAGAGCAAAATAGGCCACTAGGATTTTGAAACAGAAAGACACAGAAGTCAGCTTTAGGGCAGAGGAGGAAGCTGTGAAAGGAAATCGTAAATGACTCAATCTGAAGAGCCCCAAACTGAATTTATTCCAACTTCCAGTTGTAGGAATTAAGAAACTCAGTGCAAAAAAATGCAGGTCCCCCTTAAAGGAAATGAAGTGCAGGGTTATTTGGGATGGGAGGAGGGTGAAATTTAGTCACTATAATTAAAAAGTGTTCTCGTTGCACTCTAGTCAAAAAAAGCTGATTGGGTAAACCTGACAGTCTGTCCGAAAAGACTCATGGATGGTGGGGATTCTGTTTCCTGTTGTGAAGCTTCCAGTTTACAGGTGGATCACACTGTCCTACACAAAGTGGAATTTACAGCTTTCTCCTAGATGTAGGTCATGTGATTTTTATTTATTTAATTCTCAGAGCTAACTAAATATCAACAGCCTGAAGAGTTGGGGCTGCCTACCTGTTCACACACCTTCTAGTTCACCTGGACCAAATCTTGTTTATAATAATAGGTGAAGAAGATGAGTTTTACCTTAAATAAACCTTAAGTTGAATCTAGCCTATAAAAACTAGCTAATAAATATATTTCATTCAACTGTGTGAGATCACAGATAAAGTGGTAAGGACTCTTGTAGGATTTTGAAGGGTCTGGTGGTTCTTTGTAGGGGAACTGCGGGCGACTGGAAATGTGTAGGTGTATTTTGTTGATTTGCTTGTTTGGGGTTGTTACAACGACTGGCTTTTGGCATTTAGTGGGAAACATTTAGAGATGCAAGTATCTTTTATGTTTGGGACAGCCCTACACAATTAATTTCCCCCCTTCAAATGCCCACAGTGCCCCCACAGAGAAATACTGGGAGACTTAAGAAAACTTCAGGGGCCCAAGAAGTGCCTGAAATACCTCATCTGATCAGGTCATAATTGAAGATTATAGCCCAAAGACAAGAACAAGAAATTATTGGACCCAGAAAGTAAAATATCTTCTTTATCTAGGGCTTCAGGGGCCCAGGCTTAAGGAAAAGAACATAACATCTAATGAACACCCACTGGACATGTTTGTTGTTAGTGCCATCGAATCAATTCCAACTCCTAGTGACCCTGTGTATAGCAGAGTGGAACCCTATCCACTCCTTTTTGCCTCTCACCTTCTGGCGCTATATCAGACAATGCTCCACTGCTACAGAGCCAAACAGTACATATCCTAAGGGGAGGAGAGGGCAACACTTAGGGGCAAATGTCTAGAAACCTCCCCATCCTTTTCAACCAGAGCAGCCACTCTTAACACATTGCATTTCTAGGTGAGTTTCATTTAAAGAAGTGAAAAGGGAGCCCCAGAACTAAGAACTTATCAGTGGACCATGTTTTCTTGACCACGTGAACGAACTAGCTTTGAAGTAGAGTTATTGTTCATATGGGAATATTATAAAAGCATCTGGACAATTTATATTCCCACCAGGAGACCTCGTTACCGTGAAATTATTCTTTGTCATTCTGTTTTCATGATAAACCAAGGTCTTTTTATTTTCTTTTTCTGTTAGTTTGTTCATGTTAGTGTACACTGAATACTAAGAGAATGGTGTAGTTTTTATGCCAATCCTATAAACATAGTTACTGAAGAATTAGAAATGATTAGCCTCACAGCCATCTGAAAATGTACTGTTAAATAGTAAGAACTAATTCTGAAAGCCGGCAACTCTTATGAACAGCCCATTATTGTAACTGGCTTTTGTGCAACAAATGGAGTATGTTTCTCAGGGTTTTGTAGGGAAATGAAATAAATTGAATGTAAACTAGATTATCATTCCTTAAAGTACTTTTAAATACTTTGTGTAGTCTAGTACTTCCGAGATATTTGCCAACATTATGGCTGCCCCCACATGTCTCATTCATTTGTTGTCTTTCTCATTACAATCTAGTAAACAGATCATTGAAGAACATCAGAGAGCACTAATTTAGGTATCCACATTATTAGTTTCAATTTTACATTGAATACAACATTACATTTACTTCTTTATCAGGATGAATGTAAGCCATTTATAAGTGTTAACATGACCTTTAGAATGACTCTCTATTCTTGCAGTTTTAATCTATCTTCACCATTTATATCTTTAATATATGTTTCCATATGTATTACCCCTCCCATGTGGAAATTTCACATATGTAGAATTTGATGATTGCATAGTGCCCTTGTTAACCATCAGGGACTCAAATATCTTGATGATGACAATAAATTCTCACCTACTACTTGTTTAGAAATGGAGGAAGAATGCTTGTGCTGTTACAGTTGGTCATATCCTAGGAGGAAGTCCAATTTTTTTTTTTGCTTTTATTTTATATTTACTTAACTTTTTGTTGAGTAACATTGGTTTATGACTTTATGTAAATTTCAGGTGTACATCATTATATTTTGATTTCTGTGTAGACAACGTTGTGTTCACCACCCAAAGTCTAATTGCCATCCATCACTGTACACACGTGCCCTTTTACCCCTTTTGCCCTATAAGTCAAATCTTATATGGGGCTAGTGTCGGCAGTCTTCAAACTGCCCTTTAGTATTGAGAGTCTAATTTTTTGACATTCTATATATGAGTATATTTTAGAATAAAGACAGTATTAACATTTATTCAGTTTCACTTCTTACTCTCCATGATTTTTCAGAATATTCAACTTAAAATTTGACTCAACACAGAGCATGTATCAGTGTGATTAAGTTCTAATGCAGTCTGAGTGGAGTCAATATTTTTATAATTAATTACTTTGGTGTAACAAAATGTTTAAATTCCAAGCCCACTTCTACTATATCACACATATTTACCTTAGAGCAAGAATTATAAACAACCAAAATCTTAAGTATACCAAAAAAAGGGGAGGGGAGGGAGAGGGAGAGAGACATAAGGTTTAAACTCTAGGAGAGGGGGATAAAATAAAGAGAACATGTCACTCAAGTGGTTTTGTAATTATTTGTATTATTCCAGGTTGAGTGAGTTCTTTGTTATACTGTGTCTCCTGACTTGAAATCTGACGGCAGTGGTTAGAGCAGCTCATCTCAGCACTTGCCACCCTCTTTCCTCAACTCTCACACACAGCATGGGTATCCTTCCTAACATGTACACCTTTGCATTTCCCCCTTATAACCAGCAAAATATATGTGGGATTATGCTGCACACTTTCTATTGCAACTTTATCTTTTCTCTCAATGAAGATCTCTTTCCACGTCAGTATAGGTAGATCTTTTTCATCCTTTTATACTACTATATAAGACCCTGCTAGAATGGTTATACCTTAGTTTATGGAGACATTCTTTATTTGATGGTGGTTTCTAGTTTTTCACAATTAAAAGTAATCCCATGATAGACGATAGACATCCTAGTAAATATATCTTGTAAATTTAGTAAATTTACCTAGTAAATATATATGTCAAAATTAACACTCCAGGATCTATTTTTAGAAGTGTATCTTTGAGTTTTACTAAATTGTGTTTGTGACACTGACATCACAGGGGAGCTTTCGGAAAATTAAAAAGCTCCACGCCCCCTCCAGACCTGCTGTTTCAGAATCTGCACTTTAACAAGAAATTCACTGATGCATATCAAAGTTTGAATAGCTTTTGTCCTAGAGAATCACGTATATCTTCAATACTGATAGGTATTCCCGACATGAATACTATCAATCACTTTTTAATTTTTGACAGGCTGATATTGTGTTATTTTACTTTTAGTTTACTAGATTGTTAGAAGGTTGAACATCTTTTGCTATGTTTATTAACTATTTATTTTACTCCCTGAATTGAACATTCATATAATTTTCTCTTTTTCTACATATTTTTGGTGTGTTTTTCTTTATATAAATTCTGAATTGCCGATTACATGTTGCACATATTTTCTCCAAGCTGGTTGCTGAATTTTATATTTTTTGGTTAAAACACATTTTATTCTGGAAAATTTTGAAATGTTAGCACAATTAGTTTATCATTCTTTACTTTCCTGGCTTCTGGATTTTCTCAATTCATATGGTCTTTTGTACCCCAATAATTTTTTTTCTTTTGGTTAGGAAGATTGGCCCTGAGCTAACATCCATTGCCAACCTTCCTCTTTTTGCTTGAGGAAGATTGCCGCTGAACTAACATCTGTGCCAATATTTCTCTATTTTGTATGTGGGATGCTGCCACAAGCATGTCCTGATGAGCAGAGTGTGGGTCCATGCCCAGGATCCAAACCTGTGTACCCCAGGCTGCCAAAGCGGAGCACACGAACTTAACCACTATGCTACGGGGCCAGCCCCTCCCAATCATTTTAAATTTACTTTTTTATTTAGATATTTTTAATATTTCTGAGTTAGTTTTTTATTTTGTAAATTATGTCATTTTATTTTTTTCCTAATGTTTATCCAGTCATCTCCAACCATTTATTGAAAACTCTGATCATTGCTGCATTGAAAAGCCTCTGTGTCATTTACTGAATCTCCATATATAAAATGTCTATTTCCATATCCTGCATTCTGTTCCATTGATCTATGGCTATTTCTGTTTTTTAAAGAGATTCATAGTGTTTCAAGGGTTTTTTTAATTTTAATTTTTTATTTTTTTGAGGAAGATTGGCCCTGCAGTAACATCTGTTGCCAATCTTTGTCTTTTTCCTTTTTCTCACCAAAGTCCCAGTACATAGTTGTGTATCATAGTTGTAGGGTTGTAGCACTTCTACATGGGATGCCGCCTCCGCATGGCTTGATGAGCAGCGAGTAGGACCGCACTCAGGATCTGAACTGGCAAACCCGGGCTGCTGAAGCGGAATGCACAAACTTAACCACTACACCACCAGGCTCGCCCTATTTCTGTTTTTGTTTCTATAGCTATGTAGTAAATTTTAATATCTGGTATGAAAAATCCTTTCTCATTATATATGTTTAAAATTTTTTTTCTTGACTAAATTAAACAATTTTTTTTCAGATTTTATAATTTCATTGTTTAGTTTCATAAAATAGTGCTTTTGGAAGATTGGAATCACAATGTAACAATAAATTTGGAGAGGATGGATTACACTCTTTTATCTATACATAAATATAATAACTGTTTTTAAATGATAAAATATTATATCAAGCATATTTTTGGAAATTGACATATACACCCTTTTTATGTACTATAAATGCAAAATGATAAGTATAAAATTATAAACAAATAAAATCACTATACTCTTCTCATATAAATATAAACTTTGTTAAAATCTGCTTTACTTTCTTGGAGTCTCATTTTTTTAGGATGTTTATATCTTTATGTATAAATTCACACATGATACATTTTAGAAGAAGAGAAAAATGTAGATAAATGAAAAGAAATATAATCTCATGTAATATACCTCCCAGACACCTCCACTTTTAACACTTAAATGTATATAATATTTTAGGCTGATTTGTGTATATGTATATATTTTGAAAAAAGAAGTAATAATAATATTAATATTAACACCTAGCATTTGTTATTGTAATGTATAATACAAATGCTAAGTGCTTAACAAAATTTTCTCAATTTAGCTTCACAGCAGCTCTTGAAGGAAAATACTAATCTTATTATACTTACAGGTATATATGCTTATTATATATATCCACCTGTAACTTCTATAAATCCATAAGAAAAGGATAATTAATCCAATGAATAAAGTGCATGGCTATGCAATTTGTGGAAGAAGAAATATGCATTGATAACAAAAATATGAAAATATTTTCTATTTCAACTTGCTCAGATGATGGCATAAAAATCAAATGGAGTTTGTAGTTTCTTTCATGTTCTTTTTTGGAAGCAAAATTTATTTATTTTAATATAATCATTATATTGAAATGAAGTATGCATAAGAAAAGAGCACAGATTACAAGTTTAAATCTTTTAATTTTCACAAAGTGAACACACACATGTAATCAATACCCCATTTAGGTCTTCTTGAACTTATCTCAATTATGTTTTGTGTTTTTTAATGTTGAGATGTGACATAACTGTATTAGATTTAATCCTAGACAATCATGCTCTTCTAGCATGCTTTTTAGAAATGTAACCTTTTATATTTCAGGGTTTTAAAATTTTCTGGTATATAGATTATACTTTGTTTTATGTTCACTGTATTCAGTGATCTTGCTACATTTGTGTATTAATTCTATTAAATTTTCTGCAGATTTTTGTGGATTTATTATAATAAAATCATGTTGCCTGTGGATGACAGTCTTACTTCTTTCTTTTAGACTCCAGTGCCTCTTCCAGATTTCTCTGGCTGTGCTGCAGTAGTCAGAATCTCCAGTGCAAAGCTAAACAAACATAGTTGAACAAGCATCCTTTTCTGATTCCTGGTACCAAAGAATTTTTCTAAGAATGGTATTTATTTTTAAGTTTTTTTCAAGTTACACTGTAGGTAAGAATATAGATGAAAAAAGACAATGTGGTGCATAGAGATGGAAGTGGAAACTGGTGTAGAAAGCACACTTGCAGCACATCTCAAAATTTAAGAGTGCGATTTCAGACTTTATGTGCACAGATAGGCCCTGCATTAATATTGATAATAAACATCAATGGCAATGGTTAATTAAAATAAATACGTTCATGTGATGAATAATATACGATTGCTGAACTGAATGAAGTGGATTCATAATGTTTATATGGATGACTTTAATATATTGTTACACTTATTTTTGAAATATAGAGTTTGGGAAATATTTCTATCAAAAATGAATAAAAAATATTGTCTTGGATTTCTTTCCTTTCTGTCTCTCTCTCTCTCTCTCACACACACACACACACATACACAGTAAAAAGTTGAGGCTTTACCACCTGGAAATTGGAAGTGAAAGAAATGAGTGGGCTCACTTATATTGTGCATCCTCCAGTAATAAAATGCTTCTTCAATAAATTTAAAATAATTTTGAAATAAAAATCTTAACTCTTAAAAATTAATACACCAAAGGAAGATAATGAAAACCTTATTATTTATCTTTCTAATTTTTAAATTTAGTTTGTCTTCTAAAACAAATCCTAATTATGTCATGAAGATTCTGGCATGGGCAGCCTCAGTATTTCTGATTTTGCTCTGAGCTTTCCTTATCTTTTTTAACTTATCAGGTTAAAGTTTAAAGGCAGAATGGATGACACAATCCTAGCTGCTTTAGCCAGAAACAATTTTAAATGGGAAGTCTATTCAACATGTTTTCCAGGCTTCCTTATAACTACATATATTGCTCTAGAGTTTGTTTCAAATTTTGAAGAGGACTTTTTAACGTGCAAATGATAAAATTCAAACATGTATTAAGACCCGTGTGTTAGTACGTTCTGATAAACTCTGGATGGTTAATGGATTACCTGCACTACTACCTGATCCCCAAGCAGGTGTCTGAAGCCTCAGTTGGAGACTGTGCGGGCAATGGGTGTGCAGTTAGTTCACTTCAGGGACTCATCCTTATTCGTCGGAGCTTCCACGCTTCAGTTCAAGCCCAATAAGTGCAGCTGCAATCGTGGCGAACTGTCTCCCGCCACTGATTCTGGAGGCAACAAAGGTAAGACTGGGGCTCTAGATAAGAAACTCAGCTACCACTCTCTCTCCTGGGAAATACTGTGCCTGCTGCTGCTCATGTGCATCTCTCACACGCAGATAAATCTGCCTCCTGATCTTGGAATTTTTACTTAATACTTTCTCAATTTTAGTGGGTGAGTGATATATCCATATTTCTAAATCTGACCCTTAGGCTAGGGCACTTAGTATCTTCGTCTTCAGTTACCTAACTAAACCTCAGCATCCTCATGAGTGGTCATTTTGCAGTTTTTTTCTTCTTTTATCATTTGGAAGCTGCTGATTCTTAATGTAGTCACTTTGCGTTTAGACGTCTTATTAAACTCAGTGATTGCTGAGCAGCATTTAGCACTCAGCAGTTTCTGTTGTCAAACTGCACTGAATATCTGGACTATATTACCCTATCATGTGCTGTCTATAGCACAAATAACGATCGAAATTAATGACATTGTTTTTAAGTCCCCATCATAAATGTTTGAAGTCTCTTCTTTTGAACAGTGACTTGTGACACAGGCTAATAATGGAAAGGGATTTTGGTCTTTCCTTTTCTTTTTCCTTTTTCTGTTGGGATAAGTTATTGACACTCCAGATATTAACTTTCTGGAACTCTGAACACCCTTCTCTATGCCCCAGAGAAACTCTCTCTTCTGAACTATTGTTTCTCTAGTTTTTCATTCAATCCAACAGTCTCTTAGCCAATAGCTATTTCCTTTCCGCTAGGTTCTCTATGTGGTAACTTATTTGGAAAGCTATTAAGAATTCAAGTGCATTGTTTTATGGAGTTACCTGTCTTTACTCTTTTATTAACTTCTGTGGTCACCTTTTACCAGTCAGAGAGGCACAATTTTCTTTTATAAAACAAAATTGAGTTATACTTATTCATCATAAATGTAAAACCACAATTCTACGTATTTCCTGGAACTGAGAAGTTACAGAAACAGGCCAAACAGAATTTGGGGGAAAAAACAAACAAACAAATCAAAACAACAACATCAACATGTAAGGAAAGTAGAAACACAGAAATTTAAAAGGACCTCAGCCAGGAAAGTGTTTTCCCCTGCATCGTGTATGATCGTGTATGTTTATATTTGTATGATGATCAGGAGGGTTTCACTGGAGAGAGCATATTACTGGATAAGAGGGAAAAAAAGCCACTGAAAGGAAAAGGCACTTGGTGATGAAATTCTCACTACTCCCTTGCATAGTGGCTGAGAATCCATAGAGAAATGTTATCCCTAATTTCCATTAAAATGCCCATGAAAATTTCCAGAGAATATAAAAATCTAAAAAAGTCATTTTAGTGGATAACGATTACCGAGATTATTCCTAATCCTGGAGCTAACAGAGTTAAGGGTGAGGACAAGATCTAATGAACAACTTTGCATTCTCTTTATGGGCTTTGATGTAGTACCATAAATGGAAACTGACCATGGGTGGACTTTCCAAACTACTTTATATTGATTACAGAATAATTTAACATAACATAACATTCACAATTTATCATCATCTAATCTGTCTAGATTAACTGGTTATTTGCACACATATTTCCTTGGTAAAAGGATTAAAGGCCACAGAACATTGGCCATAAAGATCTATTATTTGAAGCTACCTAGGCAAGAAATTTGACCTTCCAGCACTGAGAGAGCAGAGGGGCAACTGGCATCCCTGATGTGGAGCTTTGAAGGCTCTTCCTTGTAGAGAAATCCCATTCTGTGATTGCTTTTTCCTCAGAAGAGTTGCTGTTCACCCCTTGCTGTGATTAGTTATATGTACATTGACGAGTCCTGATATATTTACCTTATTGTGATATGTTGGCTCTGCTACCACCACCTAGCTGACTGTACATTTTACAAATGTGCAAATTAGACAACCCATACATGTTGACACTGATAATGTGGTGTTGACAGTGTGCTATGGCCATAACAGGGCCTTAATTCAGATATTCATATTCTGCCCTCCATATTTATGGGGATAAGATGTAAACATTGTAGGAAAAGTATCGGAAAGTTGGAAGAGGATGAAGTTAGACTCAAATATATCAATTTCACATCCTTGCTTTGCCTCTTACCAGAGCTTTCACTTTGGTGTATAAAGTAATCTGTTTAACCCAAATTTCCTTATCTGTAAAATGAAGATTTTCCCCTAGATTATATTTATTGAAATATATTTATCAAGCCAGCCCTGGTGACCTAGTGGTTAAAGTTCAGTGCTATCCTCTTTGGCAGCCCAGGTTCGGTTCCCGGTCATGGAACCACACGACTCATCTGTCAGTAGCCATGCTGTGGCTCACATAGAAGAACTAGAAGGACTTACAACTAGAATATACAAGTATATACTGGGGCTTTGGGGAGGAGGAAAAAAAGAGAACGATTGGCAACAGATGTTATCTCTGGGCGAAATCTTTCCCAGAAGAAAAAAAAAAAAGGTTATTTATCTTCACTGACTTTCACATAGTAGTTTTATATATGAATGCCATCCCCCTTCCTCACCTGATTCCAAGATACAGGAGAAACAAAAAGAGTAAGTAGTACTGGATCTTATTTCCACCCTATCTTTATTCAATCTTTTTGAAGCTAACTTAGAGTTAATAATTCATAAGTCTATGGAGATAGAATAGGGAAATCCTAAAATTCTTCCAAGTCCACCATCATAGTTCAAAAGAAATCCACACATCACCTGACGTCCACAACCCCTGTTGTTTTAATAATTTATAAACACTGCCTTTAATGTTCTTTTCTCTAGAGATAAAATTCATATACCACAAAATTCACCATTTTAAAGTGTGCAATTTAGTGGGGTTTAGTATATTCACAAAGTTGTGCAACCGTCATAACTATCTAATTCCAGGACACTTTTTTTTTTTTTTTTTTTGTGGGGAAGACCAGCCCTGAGCTAACATCTGTTGCCAATCTTCCCCTTTTTGCTGAGGAAGACTGGCCCTGGGCTAACATCGTGCCCATCTTCCTCTACTTTATATGGGACGCTGCCACGGCATGGCTGACAAGCAGTGCATCGGCGGGCGCCCGGGATCCAAACTCACGAACCCCGGGCTGCCAAGCGCGGACTAAACCACTGCGCCACCAGGCGGCCCCCTAATTCCAGGACACTTTTAGCAACACAGAAAGAATCCACATACTCATTAGCAGCCACTCCTCATTCCCTCCTCCTCTCGCCCCTAGCAACTACTAATCAACTTATTGTCTCCATTGTTTTATCCATCCAGGACACGTCACATAAATGGCATCATACGTGTGGTCTTTTGAGACTAGATTATTTCACCCAGCATGTTTTCAAGATTGATCCATGTTGTAGCATGGATCAATACACAATTCCTTTTTATGGCAGAATAATATTCCATTGTATAGTTATACTACATTTTGTCCATTCGTCAGTTAGTGGACATTTGAGTTGTTTCCATCTCTTGGTTATTATGAGTATATTATGCTGTGAACATTCATTATACAAGTTTCATAGATATATGTTTTCAATTCTTTTAAATATGTGGTAACTTTATGTTTAACTTTTTGAGGAACTGACAAAGAAATTTTTTGCTGTGCCGTGCCATTTTAGGTTCCCACTGTCCATGTATGAGGGTTTCAATTTCTCCATATCTTCCTCAACATTTGATCCCCACTTTATTATAGTCATTAAAATGAGTGTGAAATTGTAACTCATGGAAGTTTTGAATTGCATTTCCCTACTGACTAATGATGTTGAGCAACTTTTCATGTGATTATTGGCCATTTGTATATATTTTTAGAGAAATATCTATTCAAATTATTTGCCCAGTTTTTAATTGGATTGTCTTTTTGTTGTTGTGTTGTAAGAGTTCTTCGTATATTCTGCAAATAATTTCTCTCCTTCTGTGGATTGTCTTTTCAATTTTTTGATAGTGTCATTTTTTTTACCATTTTTTAAATTGATGTCTTAATAGTTTATAACACTGTGGGATTTTAGTTGTACATTTTTGTTTGTCCATCACCTTGTGGATGTAACCCTTCACCCCTTGTGCCCCCCCACTCCTCTTCCCCTTGGTAACCACCAATCAGTTCTCTCTGTCCGTGTGTTCACTTATTTTCCATATATGAGTGAGTTCATGCAGTGTCTGTCCATCTCTCTCTGGCTTATTTCACTTAACATAATACCCTCTAGGTCCTTCCATGTTGTTGCAAATGGGACAATTGTGTCTTTTCTTATGGCTGAGTAGTATTCCATTGTGTGTATATACCACATCTTCTTTAACCAATCATCAGTTGAGGGACACTTGGGTTGCTTCCACTTCTTGACTATAGTGAATAATGCTGCAATGAACATAGGGGTGCATATGCCTCTTGTGATGGTTGATTTCATGTCCGTTGGGTAGATGCCCAAGAGTGGGATTGCTGGATCATATGGTATTTGATAGTGTCCTTTGATGAGCAAAAGTTTTTAATTTTCATGAATTCCAATTTGTCTATTTTTTCTTTTGGTTACTTGTGGTTTGAGATACCACTGCCTAATCCAAGGTCAAAATATTTACCCCTATAATATCTTCTAAGAGTTTTTGAGACTTAACTCTTATATATTGGTCTTTGGTCCATTTTGAGTTAATATTTTTTTATGTGGTATGAGGTTGGTGTCTCTTTTCTTTGAATGTGGATATCCTGTTGTCCCAGCACCATTTGTTGAAAAAAACTATTTTTTCCCTATTGAATAGTTTCCCACCCTTGTTGAAAATCAGTTGACACAGTTGTATGGGTTTATTTTTGGATTCTTATTTCTATTGCATTGATCTATATGTCTATCCTTATTCCAATACCACACATATATTTTTTTAAGGGAAAAAAATCAACTCATAACAAATCTTTCTAGTGAATTCTTATTTTCATTTATTGTTGTTTTCAGCTCCAGAATTTCTATTTTCCTCTTGTTCTCCTCCTCCTTCTCCCCCTCCTCCTCCTCTTCCTCTTCTTCTTCCTCCTTCTCCATCTTCTTCTATTTCTATCACTTCACTGCTTTCTCTATTTGGTGAGACATCATTCTCACACTTTCCATTACTTCTTTAGACATCATTTTTTTAAACTTTTTGAACATATTAAAATAGCTGATTGAATCTTTATCTAGTAAGTGCAATGTCTGGGCTTTCTTCAGGGAAAGTTTTATTGATTGTTTTTTGTCTAGTTTATGGGCTATACTTTCTTGTTTCCCTGCATGTCTCACCCTCCTCCCCAGGGTTTGTTGTTTTACTTGTTGGAATTATGTTGTTGTCTTTAATTTAACACCTTTTATTAACTAGCTCTGTAGAATCTGTATTTGTCATTTCTCTATGGCCACTGAAGTCTGTATTTAATTAACTTTATAGACAACTAATGATTGGAGACAGATTTCTTAAACATGTAGAACTAAGAAGTCTCTTATCTCTGCCAAGAGGTTCTGTGTGCAGGTTGGGACATACCTTCAGCACGTGGCCATTGGAAACTCTGTGTTAGTCTTCACTTCCTGCTTGTGTAGAGCCTCAAGGTTAACCAAGGTAAGAGCATAGGGCCTTCTCAGTTTTCAAGGCTGCCACAGGGCTGGGGAGTGGAGGATGTGACCAGGTTAAGTTAAAGTGGTACAAAGCTCACTATTTTTACTGAGATTCAGCTCCTTTTCTTAAATAAATGCTCCCCAAGTTGCTGCAAACCTTTGGTTGATCTCCAGAGTTCTGGAAAAGTTGATTCTAACAATCTTTGAGTTTTTATGGCAGAGTACATTTTCAGAAGTTCTTACACTGCCCTTTTCACTGATATCACTCTTCTATGTTCTTAGGCTCTCAGGTTCACTTCACGTTTGTTTTCCACTGCTGTTCCCTTCTGCCTCCCCTATAGCAACACAGATGTGGCTTTCACTCAGTTTCTTTTCCTGCACACACATGCACACACACTGCTCATACTAGCTGTGGCAGATTTGGTTTTCCAGGAAGAAAATCCTGTGATACAGATTAACATATAGGTTATTGATTCAGGAGTATTCTAAGTCCAATACTAATGGAAGGGAGGAAACGGATGCAGGCGTGGACAGAGGTGGAAGTTGAGCCGTGATGTACTCAACAAAGGTCTCAGCAGCGTCCATAGAAGCTCTGTAGCTGTGATGGCCTTTCAGAGTTGTTTCATATTAGGGCAAGTGGGCTGGATTTTATACCCTAGCACTGAATAATCATGGATGCAGGCTTCCCATAACTTTGGGCAAGGCATCTGCAAAGTCCCTTTTGCCGTGGAAGGCAACGTATTCACAGTTTCTAGAGATTAAGATGCAGGCATTTTTCAGAGGGCACTATTCTACCTACAACACAACATACCAATATATCTTTTGTCAACTGCATATTTATGAACATGCAAATTTCCCATTTTTCTCTTGGTTTGACAGTTTCTTTCTTTCTGATTATAGGAGATTCTTATTCACAGGTCCCCATTGTTATCCAAATTAAATCCATTACTAAGATATGTTATGTGTTAAATTTTCAAAAGCAGACCCTATTTCATTAAGGGAGAAAAATAATAATGCAGTATAACACCCTGAAAATTTTTCCCAAATACCACTAATACACCTTTACACATTCACTTGACAGTTCATGAAACATACATGCATAATATAAAATATTTTAAAAGTAATTACCTAATTAATTAACAACTAATGAACTTATTAATGTGCACTTTTATATATACTATACAAATGCACTGAAAAATATCAAATGTGAATTATATTTTTCTTCTACAATGCTTAATGTTTATTAGCAAGTGCTATAATATAAACTAACAATAAAATATTATGTAAAAGAGACATAAAGAATGCTAATAACATTTAGCAAAAAAGAATCATAAATTAACTCACCTATTGAAGAGTTGCCAGAGTGGAGTTTGGTAGTTAGTGGAAAGAGATAGATACAATAGATACTTGCTTTTTGGTGCTTGGTGAGGCATGGAAGAGTGAATTGGTGAAAGGGCGAGCAAAACAGAAAATATGTAATATTCTTCCTTGTCCATGTCTGCAGCCAGGGAACTGGCAGACATCCTTCTCTTCTTGTCACTCAAGAGCCTGGAAGTGGATGGCTATGAATCGCTGGCTGAGTGATATCACTCTCTCCTTCACCATAATCTCAGTGATTCTGGACTTGGAGCAACTCTAAATCATATCTATCATGATTTAAATCTTTTGCAGGTGTTTTGGCCTCACTAATTTATCAGTGACACTAGAGACTACTTCATTTTTCTTTCTTTTAAGATTTTTATTTTAGTATAGCATACACAAATCATAAGTTTACAGCTTAATGAATTAGCAAAAAATAAATGCAGTTGTGTTTTCATCAATCAAGCACAGAAATAGAATATTACCCTACTTCAAAGGCCCCTCTCAGACCCTTCCTAATTTCTAGCCCCCTCCTATCCTAAAATATCCACATCCATTCCCCTGACTGCTTCCACATTAATTATTTTTGCCTGATCATATATACACACACACATATACAACATTACACAGTACATATTATCTTATGTGTATTACAGTTATGTATTGCTACTGAAATATTACCTCAAAACTTAGTAGTTTAAAATAAGACCTATAATTTTATTATCTCTCATGCTTTCTCTGGATCAGAAATTTGGGAAGGACTCGCCTGGGTGGTTTGGGCTTGGAGTCTCTCAAGAAGTTGCAAGTTATATGGTGAATGAAGCTCCAACAGTGTGGTGGGATGAGGCTGCAGCATTGGGGGGTGGCTGAGTGGAGATAGTTCTCTCTCTCTTTTTGTAATCATAGAGTCTTTCCACATGGTCTCTCCACATGGGATAGTTTGGGCTATATTATTTGTTTATTTACAGCATGGCAGCTTCAGTTTTCTTACATGGTGACTCAGAGCTCTAATTGCAAATGTTCCTGTTTTCAGGGCAGAAACTGGAGTCCTTTTGTGATCTAGCCTCAGAAGACATGCATCCTCACTTCCACCACATTCTGTCAGTTACTAGAATGTGAAGCTTGCCCATATTCAAGGAGAGGGAAATTAGACTCCGTCTCTTGATTGCACAGTAGGGGTGGCAAGGTTCTAGAAGAGCAAGTGGGATGGGAGATAATGTGACCAGCTTTGTAAAATATAATCTGCCCCAGTCTGTTGTCTGCCTCAATAATAGATATTCCTTCAACATGCAAAACTAACTCCCTCCTAAGATACTTCAAAAGTCTCATCTCATTATATCAGAGTCATCAGAATTTTACCTTCAAATTAGGTCCAAGTGAGGAATGAGGTTATTCAGGTGTAATCCCTCAGTTACACCTCCTTGAATACCATTCTTCCCAATCTGAACATCTGTGAGCATCAGAGGCAAATTATCTTCTTACCCACACAGCATGCAGGGGTGGAGTTGGCATAGGATCACTACTGCAAGCTCTTCCACTCTAACAGGCAGAACCTGGGAGGTGCACAGCACTTACCGCTCCACAGTAATTTTGAAATCCAACTGGACGTATATTGTCAGTTTTTTCTTTTCTTAGGGCTCAGTTCCACTGCTTGGATGTACACTCCAGGCTCTCGGTTCTGCCCTGAGTCATCCTTCCTTTTCCTTAAAAAGTTGCCTGTGATTTCAACAGAATATTCTTCTTAGCTGGCATTCTACTTCAGTAGTTTGATGATCTAAAAGCCCCCCATAAGCCCTGCTTTCATTTGGACTGTCTTTGTCCTTTAGTCCAAGCTGGTAGTGTTTTCACTAGCACACTTCTCTGAAAACTGTGTGGGTATCTATGATTATTAGGAGAATACAATCAATTAGACAAAAGCCACGTCCACAAATCTCTTCAAGAAAGGACCTTCTCTATCTAGAGCTCTATGTGAGACTGATGATGGACCATGTCTTGATTATTAGAAGTTCTATTGCCTAATATTAGAGTCTTGAGGCACTACATGAAGGATCTCAGAGGGCCTTTACCATGTGAACAGTTCTATAAGACTGTACCTTAGATCTTCCAGAGATCTTGACAAAAGATATCAGCCTCACCCTAGATTTGATCTTGGCTCAGAAGTCACTTCTTTTTTTTTTTTTTCCTGGTCCAATTCCTTCATTTTATTTTATTCATTTATTTTTTTATTGCAGTAACATTGACTTATAACATTATATAAATTTCAGGTGTATATCATTATATTTTAATTTCTATATAGATTACATCATGCTCACCACCCAGAGTAATTACAATCCATCATCACACACGTGGCTAATCACTCCTTTTGCTCTTCCCTCTTCCCCCTTCACCTCTGGTAATGACCAATCCAATCTCTGACTCTATGTGATTGTTTGTTGTTGTTTTTATTTTCTACTTCTGAGTGAGATCATAGGATATTTGACTTTCTCCCTCTCACTTATTTTGCTTCGCATAATACCCTCAAGGTCCATCCATGATGTCACAAATGGCCGGATTTCATCACTTTTTTTTACGGCTGAGTAGCATTCCATTGTGTATATATACCACATCTTGTTTATCCATTCATCCCTTGATGGGCACCTAGGTTGCTTGCAAGTCTTGGCTATTGTGAATAATGCTGCAATGAACATAGGGGTGCATATATCTTTATGCATTCATGTTTTTGTGTTCTTTGGATAAATACCCAGCAGTGGAATACCTGGATCGTATGGTAGTTCTAGTCTTAATTTTTTGAGGAATCTCCATACTCTTTTCCATAGTGGCTGCACAAGTTTGCACTCCCAGCAGCGGTGTGTAAGAGTTCCCTTCTCTCCACATCCTCTCCAACACTTGCTGTTTCTTTTCTTGTTAATTATAGCCATTCTGATGGGAGTGAGGTGATATCTCATTGTAGTTTTGATTTGCATTTCCCTAATAGTTAATGATGTTGAAAATCTTTTCATGTGCCTGTTGGCTATCTGTGTGTCTTCTTTGGAGAAATGTCTGTTCAGGTCTTTTAAACTGAGTTATTAGTCTTTCTTGTTGTTGAGATATATGAGTTGTTTATACATTTCGGATATTAACCCCTTATCAGATGTATGGTTTGCAAATATCTTCTCCCAGTTGTTAGGTTATCTTTTCACTTTGTTGATGGTTTCCTTTGCTGTGTAGAAGATTTTTAGTTTGATGTAGTCCCATTTGTTTATTGTTTGTATTGTTTCCCTTGCCTGGTCAACACAGTACTTGAAAATATGTTGCTAAGACAAATGTCAAAGAGCGCACTGCCTACGTTTTCTTTTAGAAGTTTCATGTCTTACATTCAAGTCTTTAATCCATTTGAGTTAATTTTTGTGTATGGTGTAAGATAGTGGTCTACTTTCATAGTTTTGCATGTTCATGTCACTGTCCAGTTTTCCCAACACCATTTATTGAAGAGACTTTCCTCTCGCCTTTGTATGTCCTTGTCTCCCTTGTCAAAAATTAGCTGTCCCTAGATGGGTGGGTTTACTTCTGGGCTCTGGATTCTGTTCCATTGATCTGTGTGTCTGTTTTTGTGTCAGTATCATGCTGTTTTGATTACTATAGCTTCATAGTATATTTTGAAATCAGGGAGTGTGATACCTCCAGCTTTGTTCTTTTTTCTCCAGATTGCTTTGCCTATTCGGGGTCTTTTGTTGTTCCATATAAATGTTAGGATTCTTTGTTCTATTTCTGTGAAAAATGTTGTTGGAACTTTGATAGGGATTACATTGAATCTACACATTGCTTTAGGAAGTATGGACATTTTAACTATGTTAAATCTTCCAATCCAAGAGCATGGAATATCTTTCCATTTCTTTGTGTCTTCCTCAATTTCATTCAACAATGTTTTGTAGTTTTCAGTGTACAGATCTTTCACCTCTTTGGTTAAGCTTATTCCTAGGTATTTTATTCTTTTTGTTGCAATTGTAAATAGGATTGTACTCTTAATTTCTCTTTCTGCTACTTCATTGTTAGGGTATAGAAATGGAACTAATTTCTGTCTGTTGATTTTGTCTCCTGCAACTTTACTGAATTCACTTATTATTTCTAAAAGTTTTTCAGTCTATTCTTTAGGGTTTTCTGTATATAAATTATGTCATCTGCAAACAGTGACAGTTTCACTTCTTCCTTTCCAATTTGGATCCCTTCCATTTCTGTTTCAGGCCTGATTGCTCTGGCTATAACTTCCAATACTATGTCAAATAGGAGTGGTGAAAGTGGGCATCCTTTTCTGGTTGCTGTTCTTAGAGTTATAGCTTTCAGTTTTTCACCATTGAGAATAATATTAACTGTGGGTTTGTCATATATGGCCTTAATTATGTTTAGGTGCTTTCCTTCTATACCCATTTTGTTCAGAGTTACCAGAAATGGATGCTGTATCTTGTCAAATGCTTTCTGTGCATCTATTAAGATGATCACGTGATTTTTATTCTTCATTTTGTTAATGTGGTAAATCACGTTGATTGATTTGTGGATGTTGAACCATCCCTGCGTACCCAGAATAAATCCCTCTTGATCATGGTGTATGACCTTTTTAATGTATTGTTGTATTCTATTTGCTAGTATTTTGTTGAGGATTTCTGCATCAATGTTCATCAGTGATATTGGTCTGTAATTTTCTTTTTTTGTGTTGTCCTTGTCTGGTTTTTGTATCAGGGTAATGGTGGCTTCATGGAAAGAGTTAAGAAGCTTCTCCTCCTCTTCAGTTTTTTGGAAGATTTTT
Source organism: Tapirus indicus (assembly GCA_031878705.1). NCBI lineage: Eukaryota > Metazoa > Chordata > Mammalia > Perissodactyla > Tapiridae > Tapirus > Tapirus indicus. The sequence goes on from CM062921.1 coordinate 84,978,144, forward strand.
TGAAAAGGGTAGGTATTAAGTCTTCTTTGAATGTTTGGTAGATTTCACTGGGGAAGTTGTCTAGACCCGGACTTTTATTATGTGGGAGGGTTTTGGTTACTGTTTCAATCTCCTTACTGGTGATTGGTCTATTCAAATTCTCTATTTCTTCTTGATTCAGTTTTGGAAGGTTGTATGATTCTAAGAATTTGTGCATTTCTTCTACATTATTCAGTTTGTTGGCATATAGCTTTTTATAGTATTCTCTTATAATCTTTGTGTTTCTGAGGTGTCCATTGTAATTTTTCCTCTTCCATTTCTGATTTTATTTATTTGAGCCTTCTCTCTTTTTTTCTTGGTGAGTCTACCTAAAGGTTTGTCAATTTTGTTTACCTTTTCAAAGAACCAACTTTTGGTTTCATTGATTCTTTCTATTACTTTTTAGTCTCTATTTCATTTATTTCTGCTCTGATTTTTATTTCCCTCCTACCTGTTTAGGGCTTTGTTTGTTCTTCTTTTTCCAGTTCCTTTGGGTGAACTGTTAGATTGTTTTTTTGAGATTTTTCTCATTTGTTGAGGTAGGCCTGTATTGCTATAAACTTCCCTCTTAGAGTCACTTTTGCTGTATCCCATAAATTCTGGCATGTCATATTTTCATTTTGATTTGCCTCCAGGTATTTTTTGATTTCTCCTGTGATCTTCATTGACCCAATTGTTGTTTAGTAGCATTTTGTTTAATCTCCACATATTTGTGGCTTTTCTGATTTTCTTCCTGTAGCTGATTTCTAGTTTCATACCACTGTGGTCAGATAAGATGCTTGGTATTATTTCAATCTTCTTAAATTTATTGAGATTTGTTTTGTGACCTAAAATGTGATCTATCCTGGGGAATGTTCCATTTGCATTTGAAAAGAATGTGTATTCTGTGCTTTTTCGATGGAATGTTCTGTATATATCTACTAAGTCCATCTGGTCTAATGTGTCATTTAAGGCCTGTGCTTTCCTTATTGATCTTCTGTTTGGATGATCTATCCATTGGTGGAAGTGGAGTGTTAAAGCTCCCTACTATTACTGCGTTACTGTCTATTTCTCATTTTATGTCTGTTAGTAATTGCTTTCTATATTTAGGTGCTCCTATGTTTGCTGCATAGATATTTACAAGTGTTATAGCCTCTTGTTGGATTGTTCCCTTGATCACTATGTAGTGCTATTCTTTGTTTCTTGTTACAGTTTTTGTTTTAAAGTCTATTTTGTCTGATATGAGTATTGCTACCCCACCTTTCTTTTCATTGCCATTTGCATGGAGTATCTTTTTCCATCCCTTCACTTTCAGTTTGTGAGTGCCTTTAGGTCTGAAGTGTATCTTTTGTATGCAGCATATATACGGGTCTTGTATTTTTATCCAATTGGCCACCATATGCCTTTTGATTGGAGCATTTAATCCATTGACAATTAAAGTAGTTGTTGATAAGTATGTACTTATTGCCATTTTCTTACTTTTTTTCTGGGTGTTTTAGTTGTTCTTCTCTGCTCCTTGCTATTTCTCTTGTTCTCTTCCCTGTGGTTTGATGGCTTTCTTTAGTATTATGTTTGGGTTCCTTTCTCTTAGTTTTTTTTGTGTTTATTACAGGTTTCTGGTTTGTGATTACCATGAGGTTCATATATAAAAAAAGCAATGTGTATAGCAACCTGTATTAAGTTGATAGTGTCTTTAGTTTGACCTCTTGCTAAAAGCTCTACTCTTTAATCCCCTCCTCCCACATTTTATGTTTTTGATATCATATATAACTTCTTTTTTGTGTGTTTGTATCCATTACCCTCTTATCATGGAAACAGATAATTTTTTCCTATTAGTGGCCTTCTCTTTCCCCTTAAATAAGTCCCTGTAGCATTTCTTATAGGAGTCGTTTCTTGGTGATAAACTCCTTTAATTTTTGCTTGTCTGGGAAACTCTTAATCTCTCCTTCCTTTCTGAATGAGAACCTTGCCAGGTAGAGTATTCTTGGCTGTAGGTTCTTTCCTTTCAGCAATTTAAATATATTGTGCCACTCTCTTCTAACCTGTAAGGTTTCTGCTGAGAAGTCAGCTGATAGCCTTATGGAGTTTCCTTTGTATGTAACTTGTTGTCTTTCTCTTGTGGCTTTTAGGATTCTCTCTTTATCTTTAATTCTGGACATTTTAATTATGATGTGTCTTGGTGTGGGCCTCTTTGGCTTTACCTTATTTGATGCTCTCTGTGCTTCCTGTACCTGGCTGTCTGTTTCCTTCCTTAGATTGGGAAAGTTTTCAGCCATTATTTCTTCAAATAGATTCTCTGCCCCTTTGTCTCTCTCTTCTCCTTCTGGTACATCTATGACACAGACGTTAGTGCACTTCATGTTGTCCTAGAGGTCCCTTAGGACCTCACTCTTTTTAATTCCTTTTTCTTTTATCTGTTCAGCTTGGTGATTTCCTCTAGCCTTTTATCCAGCTCACTGATCCATTCTTCTGTATATTTTTCTCTGCTTTGGAGTCCCTCTAGTGAATTTTTCATTTCTAGGATTTTATTCTTCATTTCTGATTGGTTCTTTTTTATATTTTCCAATTCTTGGTTGAAGTTCTTGCTGAGTCTATCCATTCTTCTCCAAAGATCAGTGAACATCCTTATAACTTTTTGTTTGAATTCTTCGTTAGGTAGATTGCTTATTTCTGTTTGATTTAGTTCTTTTTCCGGTGTTTTGTCCTGTTCTCTTACTTGGAATGTGTTCCTTTGCCACTTCATTTTACCTCTTTCTCTGTGCTTGTATCTATGTATTAGGGAAGTCAGCTACATCCCCTGATGTTGGAGAGGTGACCTTATGTAAGAGATGCATTATGAGGCCCAGCAGTGTGCTTCCCTTTCATCACCAGTTCCAAATGTTCCAAGAGTGAATCCCATGGGGGCTACATGTGTCCTTCTGTTGTGGCAGGGTTGCTCTTGCTGTAGATGCCCAGGGAAGCTGAGCTGTCCCCCTGGCTGGCTGGTAATAATGCTCAGCTGTGAGTGGCTATCACCCTTCAGCCTCTTTATCAGGTGTGAGGAGCCCCTACATAGCTTTTTGCAAGGTCTAGTAGCAGATTCCTGTTGCAGTTTTTCTGTTAAGTGAATAGGCCTCCAGCATGGCTGGTTATTAGGCTCAGGGGCTTACAATTGCTGTAGGCCTATTGCCTATAAGGTCTTGTCAGCTCTCTCAGGATTGCATGTGGGGGGGGGTTGGCCCTAGGCTGGGGAGAATACAATTGTTTCAGGCTTTGGTGTGTGGGGCTGATCCCCTATGTGGCTATTTGAGAAGCACAAGTCTTCTGCAGCTGACAAGCCCCACTGCCCACAGGGCCACACAACTCATCAATTCAGTCCTGCCCTGTGCGCATGTCCTGACCTCCTGAAATGGACCCATTTGCCCCATGGAAGAGGCCCCACACACTCCACCCAGTCCTTGTGCATGCCCTGCCTGGCAGAGGTGGGCCCACTCACCCAGCTGCAGGGAATCCAGGCACCTAGCCTATGTGGGCCCACATAGTTGCCCAAGGGCTTGTTGTTGGGTGAGGCCAGTCCCTAGGGCAGGTTGCTTGCCCTGGTTGAGCTGGATGAAATTGGCTCTCTAGTTTGTGGGGCAGACCCTGTGCTGAGAAACCAGGGGGAGAACTCCAATGGCATCTGGCATTGACTGTGTGAGCACTCCTGCACCAGGTCACAACAATGGCTGCTGCCAATGTCTCAGTCCCTGGAGAGGTCTCACCTCTCACCAAAATGCACCTAGGGCCTATCAGGTGAGTCTCTTTTCACCAAACAACTGTGCACCTTTCTTTCTGGTGATTTTAAGTTGGTTTCTGAAGTGGGTAAATTTGTGCATGGGCCCTTTAGCAGCTGGCTTTTTTTCTCTTATGTCCAATAGATCTTCTGGGGTACTCCTCATTGTTGTTAGTAGCCAGCAGAGCCAGATATTATGACACTCATCTTGATTGTGTTGGGTCTGAAAAACGCTTATAGTGGCAATGCTCCCTGGCTCAGATTCCCTACTCCTCCAGGGAAGGCTGTGTACCTTTGGATTGTTCCTGGGCAGCTGGGAAGCTCTATGGCTTGTGAAGGTGGTGTTTTTCTCTCCAGAAGGGAATTTCTGTCTCTTCCACCTCATTCAGGACTGTCGTGTGGTGTAGGGGTTCCTCTTATCCTATTTTCAGTTCTCTCTCAGGGTAATGTTCCAAGAGTAGTTGTAAGTCTATTGTGTACATGGGAGGAGGTGAGCTCAGAGTCTGACTATACTGCCATCTTGACACCAATCAGAAGTCACTTCTTAATTTAAGAACAGTTTGCTAGCAACAACAACAAAAAAAAAGATAAGAAAATCTTGCACCTTTATGTTTCTTTGTAATTTCACTTGGGGAGTGAAGAATTTATTCTTTAGACCATCTCTCTCATCTCTCACTTTATTATAGGCAGCAAGAAGAAGCCAGACAGAACCCTCAAAACTCTGCCAGGAACTTTCTTATCTAGATTATCCAGTTCATTCAGAAAGTTTTCTGTTTTACTTGATACCATGAGAAAGTTTAATTTTGCTAAACTTTACACCACTGCATAAAAAATCTTTACACCACTCTCCTTTTCTCTAGCTTCCTGGAATATTTAGCCAAGTTTCTTTTTGTGACCTACCTTGGAAGTCAGGTATTGTCACCTCTTCCATCTTTTAGTCTTGACAGAAAAGTCTAAAGCCTGCACAGATTCAAGGTAGTAGAATTTGACTCTAATTCTTGGTGGAGGAAAGGCAAGGCTCTGGAAGAGCATGTGATACTAGAGACATTATTACAGTCATCTTTAGAAAGTACAACCTTCCAACCTTTATATTTCTTTCACTAAATATTCAGTTTGATATTTTTGTAAGCTGCAGCATGTAGCATTAGCTTGTTCATTTTCATTGCTGCATAACATTTTGTTTCATGATACACCACTATTATTTTAACCATTATACTATCGATATACATTTAGGCTGGCCCTAGTTTGGAGCTATTATTAATAACAATGCCATAAAATTTTTGTGTGTCTTTATGAGTGCAGTGTTTGCATTTCTCTCAGATACACACATGAACTGCTTGTTATATGTGTATTTATTTTTATAGATAGTACCAAAGAGTTTTCCATGGTAATTTACTCAACTAGTACTCTAGTAGTGTAGGGAAGTCATTCATTTCCTTTTTAATGTCTTTTCTATCTTGTGATGAGTTATTGTTAGTGGGTATATGAATTCCAGCATTTTAATCTGTTCTTCTTCATTTAAAATTTTGTTTTAAGTTTATACATAGTTAAAGTCAGTTTATTTTTCTGGTATACCTTTCTATGAATTTTGCCAAATGTGAGGTCATATAACTATCACTACAATTGGGCTATTGTATAGAACAGGATACACTTCCAAAATTTCCCTCGTCCTTCCTCTTTCAAGCCAACTCCTTCCCCCTCCCTGGCCTCTGGCAACCACTGATCTCTCCTCCTTCCCTGTAGTTTTGCCTTTTCTGGAATGTCACTTAAATTGAGTCATATAATATGTAATCTTAGAGTCGGGTCTTTCACTTAGCTTCATGAAGCTCAGATTCATCCACGTTGTTGTGTGTGTCAGTAGATCATTCCCCTCTACCTCTGAACAGTGCTTTATTGTGTGGGGGCACCATAGTTTATCCATACACTCAGTGAAGGATGTTTGTGTATTTTCCAGTTTGGGATGATTGTGAAAAATGCTGCCATAAAAATTTCCATACATGTTTTTGTGAAAAAAGTTTTCATTTTTCTAAGGTAAACAAACATTTAAGAGTAGGAGTAGTGAATCATATGGTAAAAATATGTTTGACTTTATAAGAAACTGTCAAGAATTTTCTACATTGACTGTACCATTCCTCATTCCCCCCAATAAATAAGACTTCCAGGTGCTCAGTATCATCACTAGCAGTTAATATTGTCTGGTTTTATAATTATAATTATATATAATTATTATATAATATGATATAATGTTATAATATTATTACGATTATCATTGTCCCTGCTGTTGTTGATATAGCCATTCATTACATGTGTGGCTATATCATATCATCATGGATAAAATTGGCATTTCTCTAATGATTAATTATGCTGGTCTTCTTATGTTGTTTCACCCATGTATCTTCTTTGGTAAGTCTTTTATATTAATATTATGTCATTTATAATAATATAAAACATTGTTTGAATATTTTGCCCATATTTTAATTTGCTTGCTTGTTTTCTTATTACACAGTTTTGAGAGTTCTTTAAATATTCTGCATATGTCTGCTCTGGGATATGTCATTTGCCAATATTTTTTCCCAGACTATAACTTGGCTTTTTGTCTTCTTAACAATGTCTTCACAGAGCAAAAGATTTCATTTTGATGAAGTCCAAGGTGTGTTTTTCTTTTATGGATTGTGCTTTTGGTGTCAAATTTATTTTTTGTGGTAGGCAGAATAATGATGCCCAAAAATGTCCATGTCTTAATTCCTGGAGCATATGAGTATATTACTTTACGTGGCAAAAGGGACTTTGAAGATGTGATTAAGTGAAGGGCCTTGAGATGTGAAATTATCCTGGATTATCTGTGTGGGTCCCATCTAATTACATGAGTCCTTAAAATCAAATACCTTGGGGTCAGCCCCATGGCCTAGTGGTTAAGTTTGGCACACTCCACTTTGGTGGCCTGGGTTTGTGGGTTTCGATCCTGGGCATGGACCTACACTACTCATCAGCCATGTTGTGGCAGTGACCCACATACAAAATAGAGGAAGATTGGCACAGTTGTTAGCTCGGGGCTGATCTTCCCCACCAAAAAAAAAAAAAAAATCAAATAACCTTTTCTGGTTGTGGTGCTCAGAGGGAACTGCGACTATGGAAGAATGGTCAGAGACTCTCGTGGAATGTTGTTGGTTTTGAAGATGGAGGAAGAGACCAGGAATGAAGCAGTGCAGATGGCCTCTAGAAGCTGGAAAAGGCAAGGAAACCAATTCTTCCCTAGAGCCTCCAGAAAGGAAATACACTACTGCTAACACCTTGATTTTAACCCAGTGAGATCTGTGTTGGAGTTCTGAGTCATAGAACTGTGAGATAATAAATGTGTGTTATTGAAAACCACTAACTTGGTGGTAATTTGTTATATCAGTAAGAAAAAATGGTTGTACTTAAATCGTTACAACTTTTCTCAGAGCATAGAATGTGCATTTGACCTGAAAGATATCATGGAAAGTGATCTTTGAATTTTTATAGAACTAATAGGAAATCCATTGTTTATTACCTGTTCCTTTGGGGAAATTACTAAAGTCATGGGTTTTAATTCTGCATTTTGAGAAAATAGGAATGACAATTCCAAATAATATTTGAGATTTGTGGATTAAATTTAGGTAATATACATAAAATGCCTAGAATACTGCCTGCCTCAACATGGATAATCAAAAAAATGTCTATTACTTTTGCATATCCTTTCCCCTGTTTCATTCATTATTTTACAATATTATTGAACATTTCTTGAGTATCTGTAATATGGAATTTTGTAGAATCATTGATAATTGGAGCTCCAAGATATCCTATAGGTCCACACCTTTCATTTTAAAGATAAGGAAACTTGTCCAAGGATGAAGAGTTTGAACATCTCATAGAGTTTAAACAGCAAAAGCAAAAAAAGGATGATTGGCAACAGGTGTTAGCTGCTCAGGGCCAATCTTCCTTACCCCCTGCCCCAAAAAATTAAACAGCAGACTTAAGACTAAAAACTCTTTCTTTTGTTGGACGTATTTGTCTGATCTTTACAGAGCATTATTCTTTCTATGGCTTGCACTTGTGAAAAGACTGGTTAAAAAATGGACATCCACTTCATATGTACTATTGGCACAATAATAATACCTCACATTTACTGCATATTTATAACATTCTATGAAGGGCTTTAATTCTTTCAAGTACCACCTGAATAATTCTCACAACAGTCTTATGAGACAAAAACTAGTATTATCATCCCTATTTTACAAATGGGAAACAAAGGCAGAGAGTAAGGAATTTATTACATAGACACCAAGTAGTGAAGCTGGGATTTGTGCCCAGAAAGCCAGGCTACAAAGCCATACTCTTATCCATTATCCTAAAATGCATCTACTAGCTCAGGTGTGATGCAAATACTCATAAGTAGCACCAACACTCACTGCACTCTTCCTCTGCACCACACACTACACTAGGCAGTTTATGAGTGTTACATCACCTAATGTCATGAACCTATGGACTCTGTATCAGTTTTTCTCTTAGCAGAAGGAAACTGAGATTCAGACAAGCTAAGTAACATTTTTAGATCAATATGGCTATAGTTGAAAAAGCCAACTGTCCAGCTTAGCTCTGTCTGTCTCCAAAGTACATCATCTTTTAATGATGTTACTTCTCAGCAAGTAGTAAGGCATTTGGACTGACATTAGTAATTCCATCTGAATTATATAAGCTATATATATTTTATCTATCTATCATGTATCTTCATCATCATCTATCAGCTATCTACTATCTAATGTTAGAAAACCACTTCTTCTTAAAGTAAACTTCAGTTTTTCAAAATTTCCATTTCAATGTTTTTCTCTTTTCTTAAAAAATGGAATATGTTTATCATTAAACATTGGAAACTAGAACTTGGATTTTAATGGTTAGCAGGTATTTCAAAATTGTTTGTTAGTATATAATCACCAAAAGCAGAATCCTTAAATCTCATCCTAGAACTGGTCATCTTTTTTATCATTTGTTTAACATCCATAGGCACTTGGAAGGCAGAAGCTCAAACCAAAGTGTTGGTAAGACCATTTAAAGTAGACTGCAGAGGTGTCACTGGGAGATGTGAAAGTTCGGAGGACATGATCATTGCCTCTGAATTTCTAAATGTTAGAAAAAGAAACCCACCAAATTCTTTTTAATGCTTGAGAGGGCAGAACCAGGAAGAGGGTATGGCTGGAAGGTATGGGTAACAGGTAAAGAGAAGGTAAAGTTATAAAGCGAGTATTCTTAATTTGGGTTTAGACATAATTGTGAAGTATTTCTAGAATCAGATTACTGTGTATAGTTGGGAAGGTACAATTTATGTGAGAGAGACTCTACAGCATTTAAAATTCTTCCGAATACTTGATAGCTGTTGTAAAGAAAATCAGTATACTGCAACATTAAAACTACATGAGAGCAAATTTAATTTGAGAAAAAACCATAACTTAAAAAAAAAATCCTAACAGTATCCAAGCTTTTTCCTTTATTATTTTCCCCCCTCTTTAAATACATCACTGCCACTGCCATCCAATTATTTAAGCCATCTGGATCCCTTTTTAATCAAGAGATATTTTTCATTTTTACTGCTTAGTCTATTTTCTGCCTGACCTCCAAAGCTGGGAGAACAGATAGCAAAAACAGTTACAGTGAAGATTTTTGACTGAGGGGGACAGTGGGTTGTTAAATAATTTCATACATCGTATAATGATAGGAAAAGGGATTATTTACATTTGATAAGCATTTATAAGCTTATCAAATCAGGATCCCATTACAAGATATTTAGAAAAGGATGAATCCCTGTGAAATTGTTACAAAAGCATACACTCCCTAATTACAATTATTGTAAGAAATACAGAGAGCATAAGAGAAGACAGAAACAAACCACTTTAAGGAGAGTGTTGACAGAAGATATGAAAAAATGTGGACATCTGTTATGAAGAGGAGAACTAAATACTTTAAGCTGGACATAATTTTTTCAGGAATGGATCTCGGCTTGAACTGGAGCTTGTATTGCTGAAAGTGCTCCTAAGAAATGTACCTTCTCTTCCCCATCTCCCAGGGAGCACTGAGGGACTAGCTGGACTGCTGTCAACCTGTTTCTTACACTTGCTGAGAAAGAGGCAGGTACTGAGTCACCAGAACAGTCAGGAAAGAGGGTGGCCGGAAGGGGAAAACTGGCAGAATTACCACTCTACAGGAGGGGCATCAGCCACAGCAACTGTACACACCCCCCACAGGGGGGTTGGGGACCTGGGAAACTGTCCTTTTTCTGGACCACACTGTGCTTTCTTCTTCTTCATGAAGTTAATTCTGTACCTTTTGTTATCCTATTACCATTAAAAAATTACATCATATCTGGACTATTGAATTTTCTTCAATGACATTGTCAATCCATTTTGATAACTATACAATCCCAATTAATCTATTTGGAAACCTAAAAAAAAATTTAAATTCCATTTGGGGAAACGAAATCACTCATAGATGGTTTCTGGTTTAAAATGACATTTAGCTAGCTGACCACAGATGTACATTTTACTCCAATATTTATGAAGCATCAGAGGAAGATAAAAATAAAACAGCCCCCAAGAGTGATACCCAACTGCTTGCCTATATCTGGAAGGAGTATCAACTCTACAAGCTAAGAAACTGAGCTAGGATTGCAATCAATGCCTGACATGAACCTTGTGTGGCAAAAATGCAAGCTTAAAAAAATGTAACAAAGTGACATTTTTCCTCCTCTGCCTCAACAAGTTGTTTCATCTCAAGAGACTGAGGGTTTGTACCAACCAGAAAATGGCATGGCTATCCTTTCTTGCATGAGTGACTACTTTAGAGGCTATCAAAACCTCACTGTCTACTCTCATCTTTAATTGAACAGTTTTTATGTGAAAAACTGAATATACAGCAGTGATATTAACTAAGACATGGAATATTGGAGGAGGAAATTTGGTGTGGGAGGAGGGGATAAGGGGAGAGACAGAGTAAATTTGATTCATGATATATTGATTTTTGAGGTGTTTATGTGAAATCCAAAGGTGATATACAGTAAGATTTGTACACTTGTTTTTGGATTACAGGAAAGAGCAGGTATGAACTCCACAATTTTTGTAACATTATATTTCTACTCATATCAATCCAGTACATTCTCAATTCTATCCATGGGTCTACTGAAATTCGTCTTGTCAAGGTTATCAGTTAGTCCCTATTGATTAAATCCATTGACTGCTTCTCAATTTTTATCTTAATAATCTCTCTTTTGCATTTGAAAATGTAGGGTTCTCCTTCCTTTATGAAACACAACACTCTTTTGGCTTTAACATTAAATTCCTGTTTTATATTAAGGTTTACTCTGTGTATGTATAGGTATATGTATGTATACATGTATGTATGTATATGTATAAGGACATATATATATATATATACACACACTATATAAAATACATACATATTTCCTTTCCAAGCTCTATAGTAGCTGCCCTTCCTGACACTTAAATTTGGAATTTTCCAAAGTTATCCCCATATTTTCTTCTCCTTTCATTCTACATGATTTTCTCAGGCTAATTTTATCTCCCCTTATGGCCTTATCTATGTTTTATAATCTGATAATTCCCCAATCTTTATCTCTAGGCTTGTTTTAAATTAATAGATATTTTCCCAGTGCCAGGAACATTTTCCTTAATATTCCTATTCTTTTGGGAACAAAAGCTCTTTGGTATCCTGTTTGGGGACTTGACATGACTGGTTACATACACACTGAGTTCCTGTTTTAATCTTTTAGGACCAGGTAAGGAGATATAAGGAAAGTCTACTGTCATTTAATGCTCACTAGATTCCATTTCTGGAAATGTGAGAGGTGAGATATTTTCCTCTACAAACACCTTGGAAAGCTTTATAAACTATACTAAAATTTCAAATACATAGTTGAATTCCCAATAAAATGAAAAACCCTGGGGATAAAAAGCAAAGAATACGTAGAAAACCAAAGCGGTAAAGGAGATGTAGCACAGCTGGCAGTATGGCTGCGGAGACTGTTGCCCATCTCAGCAACGAAGGTGCTGTGATCCTTAAGCCTCATGTGGACAGGGGAGGACCTTCAATAAACAGAAGTGCTGGAATTGAATTTAATGGAGACATTACTAGCAAATTTTGAAGAATGTAGATTGTTTGTGGTGGATGTCATAATTGCCTGGGATTTAGGGTGGGCAGGGTAGAGAAGAAGAGGTGGGGGCTATGGTGTTCACAATGCAGTATGTTTATTTCCACTCTAGGACAGAACATTTGGAGCTTCTCTTTATTTCTTGAGCACTCACTGTGTGTAAGGCACTGTTCTAAGAACTACACCTGTGTTAGATCATTGACACTTACAGTAACCATCAGAGGAAGGTGCCATTATTATTTCCACTTTACAGATGATGAATCAGAGGCACAAAACAGAGAAGTCACTTGCCCAAGGCCAAGCACATAAGAATTCAATCCAGCATTCAGACAGGGCAACACCTTTTCAATTTGTTATTATGAGAAATTTCAAACACATAGAAAAGTTGAAAGAATAGTACAACGAACATCTATATACTCATGGGGAGTTGTTTTGTGTATTTCTGCTGAATAATTTGAAAATAAGTTTCAGGCATGATGATGACATTTCACCTCTAATTACAAGAGTATTCTCCTATTATAATGATGATGCTAGTATCATACCTAAGAAAATTCAGATTATATTACATCAGCTAATATCTAGTCCACGCCCAAATTTTCCCAAATGCCTTAAAAATATTTTAATAGTTGTTTTCTTTAAATCAAGATTCAGTCAAGGTTCATGCATTATTTTAGATGTGTGTCTCCTTCATCTCTTTTGAAAAAGCAGTTTCCCCATCTTTTTTCTTTTCTCATAATATTGACTTTTTGAAGCCAGTTTTTTGTTGAATTTCCCATATTCCAGATTTGTCTCATTTTTCTCATGGTGGTGTGTAAATGGCTGTTCCATAGAGCCTGAACTTTATCTATTATGTTACTTTTACTTTTCTTTAGACCCAAGGAACTGAGTCATTTACCAAGGAAACATTCATTTAAAAAGATGGTGTTGCCCCTTTATCCTTAAATAAAATTGATAATATCTTAAAAGAAAGATTGTATTTGGTAACTGTCACAATGACTGACACCAGGGCCTGATTTTACTCTGTAGGTTAGAAACTTTTAGAGGACAAGTTAGGACATTGGCTTGGCCTCTTCTTCCTCAGTGACCATACTGGCCATACAGAGAGTTGTGCTGCTAAGTATAGTTAAAATGAAATAACACCTGAGTGCCTACTGTCACACTTGGTTCAATGTGTGAGTCTGTTTCTGTGTGGGCACGTGTGTGTGTGTGTGGCATGTATACACATCCATCAACTCCTCACAAAAACTTCATATTGTAGATATTATTTCATCTTAGAAATAAGAGTAGTTGTACAGGTATTCAAAGCCATTATTTGTAAGAGATTTGCATGATTCTAAAGTCTATGAAATTTCCACAGTCCAAAATGGTAAAAATATTTCACTTCTCATGTCAACCATGATTGGCTGTCGAGGGCTGAATAGAGGACAGTCTTGAGGAGGATTCTGAGGACATAATTCATCCCAGTGAGAAAGAGTGCCAAGGAAAATACTTAATATCTGCCATAAAGCCCAAGGAAGATAAATGCTAGTACATATGAAAAATATTTGAGAATGCCATGTGACCCACAATGAACAAGCAAATTCCAGCAGGCTCCTATCTGGGAATACCATTTCTTTCCTCCTCCAAAGACAAACGTGCTCCTCCAAGATTTTATCAACACAACATATCCAGGTGTTGAGGCACTAACTCATCCAGGGAACATTAATGTTGAAGAGATGGGGTGACCCCTGAGGGTGTTTGGGGGAATAAAATGAAGTTCACAATAGTTCCCTAAAGTAGACAAGAGGTTACTATTTACACCTGACTAGAAATAATTGCCATGGAAGTGGTTCCATAATGTGTTCTCTGATAGATTCTACACAAGACAGTTTTTAATGTAAAACCCCTTCATGGGTCATTTAGATGAAATCCACATTTTTGCTAGTGAGAAGTGCTGAATAGATGCTTTCTATTGAATTCTTCTTAGAAAGCTCTAGACCCATGGAAAGCATGGAAAGAAAAGCAAATTTGTAGGATGCCTTCTCTAGGCTTCATTTACCCCACTGTGGTGAAGGCGTTGTGACAGTAGAGTCATTCCCTTGGAAACAAATGGTGATTAGAGGTGGAGGCAGATGATTTGCCTGCATTATTAAGTCTGAGGTAATGAGACATAATTTTATTCCCTGTAATATGGCTATTAAGTAAGAAGTCATCAACAAAGCCAAAGTTGCTGGTATGGAAGGATGGAAAGAATGTTGAAAATCTACTCTCCATCCTCTTTCAAATCCTACTGCTATCTGACATTTCCCACCCCGAGGCATCATTTCAGAAGTGAAAATATCGTGAAAGCTTATATTCAGGTATCACTTTACACTTCTTAATACGGTATTCCACCAGTTACCTAACCTGAACTCAGTAGTCTAACCCAGTGAGGTAGGGAAGCTCAATCCATACTGATTTTATATTTGAAGTTGACATTTAGTGAGGTTAAATGATTGGGCTATTGTTACCCGAATTTGAAGAGATAGACAACTAATTAAAACACAGTTCTTTCCTGTTTTTTCCCTCTACATTATGAGTGTAGAAGTCAATGTAAAAAAATAACACATTATAAAGAAATGTTGGTTAACCCAATGGAATGTATTATCATATAGCTTCAAAGACTTTGCCCCTTTTCACTTTGTTTCAGACATCCGCACTCATGCTCACATCCACTAAAAGGGAACATTCTTTTACACTTTGGCAGGTCCCAGGGACCCAGGCCTTTTTCATCTCATTAATGATGCAATCATCTACTACACTCATTGGTGTATGGGAGCCCTCCCATCACCAAAATGGCTTTGAAAACAAATAAATGTACACTTTTTATTTTAAGATTGTTTTCTTCCTCCAGCTAAAGGAGAAATTTTAAACTGTATATAAGAATCACTTGAAGAGCTTGTTAAGACTGCAGATTCCTAGAATCTGCTCCCAGAGAATGAAACTATGGTGGTCTTCATTTGGGACTCAGAAATATACATATTTTACAAACAGTGGAGAAGAATTCCATTCAAGTTATTTTCAGAACTGAGAAACACTGCAATTAGAGGGACAACAGAAATAACATAATGGCCCTTAATCTTTCAAAACATTGTAGCTAATGTCCTTCATCTATGTTCTTGCCTCTCTTATGATAAAATTCCTTCCTCCCAACTATAACCCTAAGAGATCTCTCTAACCTCTGCATTCTGATGCCACCTTGGGACAAGCCAGGAAGATGTGGCTGGTAGCTACATAGTGGACAGAACAGCTCTAGAATCTCAGGACATGCTTGTCCATATACCACTAGGCTTTTATCCTTTACTGGATGACCCTCTCTGAGACATTATAGCTCAAATGGGAACTTCAGTACAAGTCAGAAGTTCACTTTTTTCTTTTATTACTAATATTTGAGCTTCAGTTCAGTATTGCTATCTGTAATATGATATTAGAAAGCTTATTTGTCAGAGATTTTCAGGGGATCACTTGAGATGACATTTTCTTTGTTTAAATAGACTTCAGTTTTAGAGCAGTTTTAGGTTTACAGAAAAATTGAGCAGGCAGTACAGAGAGTTCCCATATACTCCCTCTCCCAATCACCCCCTCTCCCAGTTTTCCCTATTATTAGCATCTCCCATTAGTGTGGTACATTTGTTACATTTGATGAACCAATAACGATACGCTATTACTAACTAAAATCTATAATTCACACAAAGTTTATTTTTTTGTGTTGTACATTTCTATGGGTTTTGACAAATATGTAGTGTCATCTATCCACTAGTACAGTATCATACAGAATAGTTTCACTGCCTTACAAATCCTCTGTGTTCTGCCTAGTCATTCCTCTTCCTCACCCAACCCCTGGTAACCACTGATCTTTTTACAGTCGCTATAGTTTTGTCTTTTCCAGAATGCCATATGGTTAGAATCATACAGAATGCAGCCTTTTCAGATTGACTTCTTTCACTTAGCAATATGTATTTAAAATGTCTCCTTGTCTTTTCGGGGATTGATTACTCATTTATTTTTAGGGCTAAACAATATTCAATTTTATGGATACACTTCAGTTTGTTTATGAATTCAGCTACTGAAGGACATCTTGGTTGCTTCCAGTTCTTGGCAATTGTGAATAAAAGTGCTATAAATATTCATGTACAGGTTTTTGTGTGGATGTAAGTTTTCAATTCATATGGGAAAATACCCAGGAGAATGATTACTAGATTGTATAGTAAGCCCATGTTTACCTTTGTAAAAACTACTTCCCTGTCTTCCAAACAGGTAATATGTCCTCCAAAGTGGCTGTGCCATTTCATATTCCCATTAGGAATGAAACAGTCCCTATTTCTCCACGTCCTTGTTAAGAGTGTTGTAGTGTTTTGAATTTTAGGCACTCTAGTAGGTACATAGTGGTATCTCGTTGTTTCAATTTGCAATTCTCTAATGACATATAGTATCAAGTATCTTTTCAGATGCTTATTTTCCATTTGTATGTCTTCTTTGGTGAGGTGTCCAGATATTTGGTCCATTTTTCTATTGGCTTGTTTGTTTTCTTATTCTTGAGTTTGAGTAAGTCTGTTATCAGATATGTGTTTTGTAAATATTTTCTCCCACTCTGTGGGTTGCTTTAAGTTTCCCTTAGACATGTCTTTTTTTTTTATACCCTTTGACTGACACCTCTCTGTTACCCCCTACCCACCAACCCCTGAAAACCACCATTCTGCTCTCCACTTCTGTGCATTTGACCATTTTAGATTCATCATATAAGTGGTATAAGTGGTATTATGTAGTGTTTGTCCTTCTGTGACTGGCTTATTTCACTTAGCACAATGTCCTCCAGGTTCATACATGCTGTTGTAAATGGCAGGATTTCCTTCATTTTTAAGGCTGAATAATATTCAATTGTATACATATACCACTTTTTCTTTTTTAAATGTTTGTTTTTATTTTATTTATTTATTTATTTTTAAACTTAATATTTTTATTGCTGTAACATTGGTTTATAACATTACATAAATTTTGGGTGTGTATCACTATATTTCAATTTCTGTGTGGATTACATCATTTTCACTACCCAAAGACTAATTGCAATCCATCACCATACACATGTGCCTAATCACTCCTTTCATCCTCCTCCTTCCCCCTGTCCCCTCTGGTAACCATCAATCCAATCTCTGTCTCTATGTGTTTGTTTGTTGTTGTTATCTGCTACTTATGAGTGAGATCATATGGTATTTGGCTTTCTCCCTCTGACTTATTTCACTTAGCATAATACCCTCAAGGTCCATCCATGTTGTCAGAGATGGCCAGATTTCATCCTTTATTATGGCTAAATAATATTCCACTGTGTATACATACCACATCTTCTTTATCCATTCATCCCTTGATGGGCATGTTTCTTGGCTTCTTCCAAGTCTTGGCTATTATGAATAATGCTGCAATGAACATAGAGGTGCTTATATCTTTACATATTTGTGTTTTCATGTTCTTTGTGTAAATACTCATCAGTAGAATAGCTGGATCATATGGTAGCTCTATTCTTAAATTTTTGAGGAATCTCCACACTCTTTTCCACAGTGGCTGCACGAGTTTACACTCCCACCAGCAGTGTATAACAATTCCCTTTTCTCCACACCCTTTCCAACACTTGTTATTTCCTGTCTTGTTATTTTAGCCATTCTGGTGGGCCTGATATCTCATTTCCCTGATAATTAGTGAGGTTGAACATCTTTTCATGTGCCTGCTGGCCATCTGTATAATCTTTGGGGAAATGTCTGTTCAGGTCTTTTGCCCATTTTTTAATTGGGTTTATAGTTTTTGTTGTTGTTGTTGAGATGTGAATTCTTTATGTATTTTGGATATTAACCTCATATCAGATACGTGATTTGCAAATATCTTCTCCCAATTTTTAGGCTGTCTTTTTGCTTTGTTGATGGTTTCCTTTGATGTGCACAAGCTTTTAGTGTGTGTGTGAGGAAGATTAGCCCTGAGCTAACATCAGCTGCCAATCCTCCTCTTGTTGCTGAGGAAGACTGGCCCTGGGCTAACATCTGTGTCCATCTTCCTCTACTTTATATAGGACGCTGCCACAGCATGGCTTGACAAACAATGCATCAGTCTGCGCCCGGGATCTGAAACTGTGAACCCTGGGCCACCGCAGTGGAGCATGCGAACTTAGCTGCTGTGCCACTGGGCTGGCCCCTGCATAAGCTTTTTAGTTAGATGTAGTACAATTCGTTTATTTTTTCTATGCTTTCCTTTGCCTGGTCAGACATGGTACTTGAAAATATGCTGCTAAGACCAATGTCAAAGAGCATACTGCCTATGTTTTCTTTTAGAAGTTTCATAGTTTTAAGTCTTACATTCGAGTCTTTAATCCATTTTGAGTTAATTTTTGTGTATGGTATAAGCTATGGCCTACTTTCATTCTTTTTCATGTGGCTGTACAGTTTTCCCAACACCATTGATTGAAGAGACTTTCCTTTCTCCATTGTATGTTTGTCTCTCTTGTCAAAAATTAGCTGTCCATAGATGTGTGGGTTTATTTCTGGGCTCTCAGTTCTGTTCCATTGATCCATGTGTCTTTTTTTGTGCCAGTGTCATGTTGTTTTGATTACTATAGCTTTGTAGTATATTTTCAAACAAGAGAGTGTGATACCTCCAGCCTTGTTCTTTTCTTTCAGGATTGCTTTGGCTAATCGGGGTCTTTTGTTGTTCCATATAAATTTTAGGATTCTTCATTCTATTTCTGTGAAAAATGTTGTTGGAACTTTGATAGGGATTGCATTGAATCTATACATTGCTTTAGGAAGTATGGGCATTTTAACTATGTTAATTCTTCCAATCCAAAAGTATGGAATATCTTTCCATTTCTTTGTGTCTTCTTCAATTTTGTTCAACAATGTTTTATAGCTTTCCGTGTAAAGGTCTTTTACCTCTTTGTTTTAGTTTCTCAGGTATTTTATTCTTTTTGTTGCAGTTGTCAATGGGATTGTATTCTTAATTTCTCTTTCTGCTACTTCATTGTTAGTGTATAGAAACACAACTGATTTTTGTCTGTTGATTTTGTATTGTGGAACTTGACTGTATTCATTTATTATTTCTAAAAGTTTTTTGGTGGATTCCTTATGGTTTTCTACACATAAAATTCTGTCATCTGCAAATAGTGACAGTTTCACTTCTTACTTTCCAATTTGGATCCCTTTTCTTTCTTTTTCTTACCTGATTGTTCTGGCCAGGACTTCCAATACTATGTTAAATAAGAGTGGTGAAAGTGGGCATCATGGTCTGGTTCCTTTCAGTTTTTCTCCATATGGAATGATAGGTTTGTCATATATGGTCTTTATTATGTTGCGGTTCTTTCCTTTTATACCCATTTTATTCAGAGTTTTTACCATAAATGGAACCTGTATGTTGTGAAATGTGTTGTCTGCATCTATTGAGATGGTCATGTGATTTCCATTCATCATTTTATTAATGTGGTGTATCTCATTGATTGATTTGCTCTTGTTGAAACATCCCTGCATCCCTGGAATAAATCCCACTTGATCGTGGTGTATGATCTTTTAAATGTATTTTTGTATTCAATTTGCTAGTATTTTGTTGAGAATTTTTGCATCGGTATTCATCAGTGATATTGGCCTGTGATTTTCTTTTCTATGTTATCTTTTTCTGGTTTTGGTAACAGGGTAATGTTGGCCTCATAGAATGAGTTAGGAAGCTTCCCCTCCTCCAATTTTTTGGAAAATTTTGAGAAGGATAGGTATTAAGTTTTCTTCGAATGTTTTGTAGAATTCACCAGGGAAGCCGTCTGATCCCGGACTTTTAGTTTTTGGAAGGTTTTTGATTACTGTTTTCATCTCCTGGTTTTGATTGGTATATTAAATATTCTATTTCTTTCTAATTCAGTGTTTGAAGGTTGTATCATTCTAAGAGTTTATCTATTTCTTCTACATTATCCAATTTTTTAGTGTATAGCTTTTCATAGTATTCTCTTGTAATCTTTTGTATTCTGAGGTGTCCGTTGTAATTTCTCCTCTTTCATTTCTGATTTTATTTATTTGAGCCTTCTCTCTTTTTTTCTTGGTGAGTCTACCTAAAGGGTTCTCAATTTTGTTTACCTTCTCAACGAACCAGCTCTTAGCTTGATTGATTTTTTTCTCTTGTGTTTTTATTCTCTAATTCATTTATTTCTTCTCTGATTTTTATTATTTCCTTCCTTCTACTGATTTTGGGCTGTGTTTGTTCTTCTCTTTTCAGTTCCTTTAAGTGCACTGTTAGGTTGTTTATTTGAGAGTTTTCTTGTTTGTTGCGGTAGGCCTGTTTGCTATAAACCTCACTCTTATAACTGCTTTTGGTGTATCTCATCAATTCTGGCATGTCATTTTCAATTTCATTTGTCACCAGGTATTTTTTGATTTCTCCTTTGATATCTTTGAAGATCCAATCATTCACTAGCATTTTGTTTTATCTCCACGTATTTGTGGCTTTTTTGATTTCCTTCCTGTTTTTGATTTCTAGTTTCATATCATTGTGGTCAGAAAAGATACTTAGTATTATTTCAATCTTCTTAAATTTATTCAGACTTGTTTTGTGGCCTAAAATGTGATCTCTCCTGGAGAGTGTTCCATGTGCACTTGAAAAGAAAATGTATTATTCAGTTTTTGGATGAAATGTTCTGTATTTATCTACTAAGTCCATCTGGTCTAACATGTCATTTCCTTGTTGATATTCTGTTTGGATGATCTGTCCATTGGTGTAAGTGGAGTGTTAAATTCCCTTACTATTATTGTGTTACAGTCTGTTTCTCTTTTTATGTCTGTTAATAATTGCTTTATATATTTAGGTGCTCCTATGTTGGATGCATAGATATTTACAAGTGCTATATCCTCTTTTTGTATTGTTGCCTTTATCATTATGTAGTGTCCTTCTTTGTCTCTTGTTACACTTTTTGTTTTAAAGTCTATTTTGTCTGATGTCTAATTTCATTTCCATTTGCATGGAGTATCTTTTTCTATCCCTTCACTTTCATTTTGTGAGTGTTTTTAGCTGTGAGGTATGTGTCTTGTATGCAACATATATATGGGTCTTGTTTTTTTATCCAACTGGCCACTGTATGCCTTTTGATTAGAGCATTTAGTCCATTGACATTTAAAGTAGCTATTGATAAGTGTGCACTTATTGCCATTTTGTTACTCTCTTCCTGGGTGTTTTAGTAGTTCTTCTCTGTTCCTTTCTTCTTCTCCTGCTTTCTTCCTTAGTGGTTTGGGTTTCTTTCTCTTAATTTTTTTGTGTATTCATTAGGTGTTTCTGGTCTGTGATTACCATGAGGTTCATATATATTAACCTACATATATAGCAACCTGTACTAAGTTGATGGTCTCTTTACTTTGATCTCTTGCTAAAAGCTCTACTCTTTTACTCCCCTCCTCCCACATTTTATGTTTTTGATATCATATCTAACTTCTTCTTTTTGTTTGTGTGTATCTGTTACCCTCTTATCATGGAAATAGATAATTTTAGTACTTCTGTCATTTGACCTTCATGTTAGCTTCATAGGTGGTTGATCTGCTACCTTTACTGTATATTTGCCTTTATCAGTGATTTTATTGCTTTTTGTTTTGATAATTTTCTTATTCCTACTTGTGGTCTTCTCTTTTCCATCTAAATAAGTTCCTTTATCATTTCCTGTAAGGCTGGTTTCTTGGTGATAAACTCCTTTAGCTTTTGCTTGTCTGGGAAACTCTTTATCTCTCCTTCCCTTCTGAACAATAACCTTGCTGCGTAGAGTATTTTTGGCTGCAGGTTTTTTCCTTTCAGCACCTTAAATATATCATGCCACTCCCTTCTAGCCTGTAAGGTTTCTGCTGAGAAGTCAGTTGAGAGCCTTATGGGGTTTCCTTTGTGTGTAACTTGTTGCCTTTCTCTTGAAGATTTTAGGATTCTCTATCTTTAATTCTGGACATTTTAATTATGATGTCTTGGTGTGGGCCTCTTTGGGTTTATCTTGTTTGGTGCTCTCTGTACTTCCTGTACCTGGATGTCTTTTTCCTTCCTTAAGATTGTAAAGTTTTCAGCTATTATTTCTTCAAATAGATCTCTGCTCCTTTGTCTCTCTCTTCTCCTTCTGGGACCCCTATAACATTGATGTTAGTGTGCTTGATGTTGTCCCAGGGGTACCTTAGACTGTCCTAATTCTTCTTAATTCTTTTTTCTTTTATCTGTTCAGCTTGGGTGATTTCCTCTAGTCTTTCATCCAGCTCTCTGCTCTGTTCTTCTGTAACATCTGCTCTGAGTCCCTCTAGTGAATTCTTCATTTCCAGTATTGTATTCTTCATTTCTGATTGGTTCTTTTTTTATATTTTCCAATTGTTTGTTGAAGTTCTCACTGAGTTCACCCATTCTTCTCCCAGGTCAGTGAGCATCCTTAAGACTATTACTTGGCACTCTTTTTCAGGTAGATTGTTTATCTCTGTTTCATGTAGTTCTTTTTTCTGGGGTTTTGTCCTGTTCTCTTACTTGTAATGTATTACTTTGTCTCCTCATTTTGCCTTCTTTCTGTGTATATATCTATGTATTAGGTAGGTCAGCTACGTCTCCAGATCTTGGAACGGTGGCCTTGTGTAAGAGATACCCTATGAGGCCTGGCTGTGTGCTTCTCTCTCATTACTAGCTTCAAATGTTCCAGGAGTGTCCCCTGTGTGGGCTACATGTGTCCTTCTGTTGCAGCAGGGTTGTTCTTGCTGCAGGTGCCTGGGGAGGCTAGGCTGTCCCCCTAGCCAGCTGGTTATAATGCTCAACTGCCTGGTGAGCTCCGGCACAGTTGGCTGCAAGGTCTAATAGCATATTCCTGTTGCAGTTTTTCTGTTAAGTGAGTAGGCCCCCAGCATGGCAGGTTGCTGGGTTCTGGGGCTTATAATTGCTGGAGACCTCCAGCCTTTAAGGCTGTTGTCAGCTCTCTCAGGGTTGCAGCTGGGTGGGGCCAACCCCAGGCAGGGGAGCATCCAATTGTTTCAGGCTTTTGTAGGTAGGGCCAATCCCTTATGTGACTATTTGAGAAGTACAAGTTTGCTGCAGCTGACTAGCCCCACTGCCCACAGGGCCACTACCACTGTCAACAGAGTCCTGCCCTGTGCGTTTGCCTCAACCCACTGAAGCAGATCCAGTCACCCCACTGCAGAGGCCCCACACAATCCACCAATGCTGGCCCACGCCTGGCGCATGCCCTGCCCTGCAGAGGTAGACCCATTTGCCAGGCTGCAGAGGTTCCAGGCACCCCACCTATGTGGGCTCACAAGTTGCCTAAGGGCTTGCTGTTGGGTGGGTCTGTCCCTAGGGTGGGCTGCCTGCCATGGCTGAGCTGGATTAAATCAGTGCTCTAGTTTGTGAGGTGGACCCCTGAGCTAACAGGCCAGGGGAGAACTCTAATGGCATCTGCCAGTGTCTATGTCAGCATGCTTGTACTAGGTCACCATATGACTGCTGCCAACGTCTCAGTCCCTGGAGAGGTCTCACCTCTCACCAAGATGCACCCAGAGCCAATCAAGTGAGTCTCTTTTCAAAGGACTGTGCACCTTCCTTTCTGGTGATTTTAGGTTGCTTTCTGAAATGGGTGAATTGGTTTGTGGGCACTTTAAGACCAGGCTTTTCTCCCCTTCTGTCCAATAGCTTTTCTGAGGGTATTCCCTGTTGTAGTTAATAGCCAGAAAAGCCAGATATTATGGCACTTGTCTCATTTGTACTGAGTCCAAAAGTTGCTTATTGTGGTAATGCTCCCTTGCTCAGATCCCCTACTCCTCCAGAGAAGCCTTCATACCTTAAGATTGCTCCCATCCGGCCATGAAGTGCCATGGCTGGAAGGTGGCTTTTTTC
Source organism: Tapirus indicus (assembly GCA_031878705.1). Lineage (NCBI taxonomy): Eukaryota > Metazoa > Chordata > Mammalia > Perissodactyla > Tapiridae > Tapirus > Tapirus indicus. Next base: position 85,001,933 of record CM062921.1, read on the forward strand.
TCTCCAGAAAGGAATTTCTGCCTCTTTCACCTCAGCACTGTCCCTTATTGCAGGATTCTTTTTATCCAGTTTTCAGTTCTCTCTCAGGAGTAATTGTTCCAAAAGTAGTTGTAAATTTGTTGTGTCAATGGGAGGAGGTGAGTTCAGAGTCTGCCTATGCTGCCATCTTGACAGTATCCCCTACTTTAACTTGTAATGTTACTCATCAGGCATGTGTTTTATAGAGTGGAATTTTAAAATTTTAGTGAAGTCCAACCTATCTATTTTTTCTCTCAAGGATCATGCTTTTAGTATTACATTTAAAAACTCATTGCCAAGCCCAAGGTCACCTAGATATTCTCCTATGTTATCTTCTAGAAGTTTTGTGTTTTACATTTAGGTCTATGATCCATTGGAGTTAATTCTTATGAAAAGTGTTAAGTCTGTGTCTAGACTCATGTTTTTGCATGTGGATGTCTAGTTTTTCCGGCACTATTTGTTGAAAAGACTGTCCTTTCTTATCCTTTCTCCACTGAATTGCTTTTCCTCCTGTGTCAAAGATCAGCTGACTTCATTTCTGTGAGTCTATGTCTGGGCTCTCTGTTGTGTTCCACTGATCTGTGTGTGTTCTTTCATCATTACCAAACTGTCTTGGTTACTGTAACTTTACTACAAATCTTGAAGTTGGATAGTGTCAGTCCTCTTACTTTGTTCTCACAATAAGTAGCTGTTTGTAAGCAATATTTTGTTGTCTATTCTTGGTCTTCTCCCTTTCAATGTAAACTTTAGAATTAGTTTGTAAATATCCACAAAATAATTTCCTGGGATTTTTATTGGGATTGTGTTGTACCTATAGACCAATTTCAGAAGAACTGATGTCTTAACAATATTGAGTTTTCTTATCTGTGAACATGGAATGTCTCTCCATTTATTTAGATCTTTGATTTCTTTATTCAGAATATTATTGTTTTCCTCATATAAATCCTGTACATATTTTGTTAGAATTATACCTAAGTATTTAATTTTTATACGAACATAAATGGTATTGCGTTTTTAATTTCAAATTTCAATTGTTCATTCTGGTATAAAGGAAAGCAATTGACTTTTGTATATTAACCTATATCCTGCAAACTTACTATAATCACTTAGTAGTTTCAGGAGCATTTCTCTTTATTCTTTGAGATTTTCTACATAGGCAATTGTGTCACCTGTGAACAAGGAGAGTTTTATTTTTTCCTTCCCAATCTGTATGCTTTTTATTTCCTTTTCTTACTGTGTTAGTTAGGACTTTCAGCATGATGTTGAATAGGCCTGCTGAGAGGGTACATCCTTGCCTTGTTTCTGGTCTTAGAGGAATAGCATCTAATTTTAGACCATTAAGAATATTACCTATAGATTTTTTGTAGATGTGCTTCATCAATTTGAGGGTCTATCTCTATTTTTAGTTTGCTGAGAGTTTTTATCGTGAATGAGTATTGGTTTTTGTTAAATGCTTTTTCTTCATTTATTGATATAGTCATTTTTTTTTCTTCTTTGGTCTATTGATATGATGAATTATATAAATTGATTTTCAAATGTTAATTAAGGCATACTTTTAAATGTAGTCTCACACACAATGTAACATTTCAAGACAAGGCATTTTTAAGTGCATTCCCTTGGCCAAAATATTGTCAGATAAAAGGAGAAATGGGAAGGATCCTTAGGAGGGAAAGCCAGAGGAAAGTAGGCTGCTGCTCCTGTTGAATGCTCTGCTTCAGGAGTGTTTCTTGATTTATGTAGAACAAAAACTTGTTTTAAATAGGCCAGCATAGTTGTCTTTAGTCATCTAACATTTGTGTGAGAAAGAGGTGAGGAGAAGAAAGATTTCATATTATATCATTTGGTTTATTAGACTTTTATCCTCCTCTTCTTCAGAATAAGAATTTCAAGCTTAGTTCCAGAATTTTAGAATTTACAAGCTGGTATAAACAAAGGCTGTCAACTTTTTCAAATTTTGCCAACTGAGGTATTGCCTTGAAAGTTTTAGGACAAATTGTGAAGGGCAACTTAGGATGTGAGGAGATGCAACAGAGAAAGCTCTTGAACTGTCTACCACTTTAGAAAAGTAGCACCTCAAATGGTTAACTAAGTCATCTTTATACTTTACACTCCAAACTAGTGGTGCAGGTCATGCAAATCACAGTCAAAATTAAGGGTGGTCTTTTCTAATAAAAGACAATTTGCTAATGTAATTGTACTGTATTTGTGATCTCACACTTATGTGAGATGTGAATGGACAGGAAGCTAAGATTGCCATCATCTTGGAGCTGGCAGCCTATTTGGGGAGATAAAATTAAATGGTAACTACCCAGCCAGGAGATGAGCTTTATACTGTCAAGTGCTGAACAAGGTGTTACAGAAAATAAACATCTTAAGGAGTCAAGAAAGTGAAAATGGAGTAGGCTGAAGAAGAGAAGGAAGACTCTATGAGAAATGGGGATTTGACCTGGGCTTGAAAGAAGAGTAGACTTTGGGGTAGGTGGAAAAGATGTCCTAAAAATATTTGAAGAAAAAGACAACATAGAGGTGGGTTTTGACTCTCCTATGCTGCTTCCAAAGCATTTCTCCTCCTGTCTCCTAACTAGTTTTGCTCCTTTGTGGCTCACATCTCTGACTGTGTCATCTCTTCCCCTTTTAGGTAACTGCCATTTACCAAGCTCCCGATTGTTCCTTCTTCTTTATTTTTTTTTACACATTATTATCTAGCTCACCAGCTTTCTCTTGGCCTAACCTTTTTCTTCATCCAGAGTGAATTCAACATACAGGTGCACAGTCATTTTAGAAATTTAGAATTTTGTTGCAGAACCATCAGCAATATCCTTCTCGTCCAGCCCATCTCAGCCACAGACTCCATGATCACAACCTCCTAAGGCACAATCTCTGCCCACAACCCCCTGCCTTCCAGCTCCCTTGCTGCAGTGTCCCCTGTAAAGCTCCTCTTTAACCTCATAACCACCACTCCTTTCACTGCTCCACTCTCCACAGGACTGCTCTTGGGTTTACTTACACAGCCTGGATTCCATCGCTCATCATTACAATCATATTCTTGCAAGTCTTTGGTTAGCACTCATCTTCCCCATTTTTGTATCAGAGCAGCTCAACTTGGTGGAAAAAAAAAACCCTATAAAACTACAGAGCTTCTTAATCACTCCAAATTTATATTATGTTTCCTTTGTTATGCCTGCAAAACTGTTGGGAAAAGTCATACCTAACTCTATTTCTGGAGGGCTTAAGGCAGGCTTGCCCCTTATACTCTCAGGTCCTGGAAGCTAGAGTACAAATGGACGTCCTTTGATCCTGGGTCTAAATATCTGAAGGTATAAATTCAGCAGCTAACAAATTGCTAAATAAAATATGATCTATCCTTCTGCCTTGACAAATACACCTTCACAACAACCCAAAAGTCCAGATCTCAATTTAGTATTTTAAGACTCCTCATAATTCTGTGGGAGCTAGCAAAATGGAGGAAAAAAATACCCAGCCAATGGCCTGCCCCTTTCTATTCTCAATACCGGCTGCCCATGCCCCCCTTCACCCCTATGATAAGGTCTTGAGCATGTATACCACCTAGCCAGCATGTCCATTTACCTTGTTCCTAACAACTACCCCTTGGTCTCTTCTAGGTCATAAAGATGCATACAATCAGAGCTAGATCTGACCTCAGGAGGGCAGACGTGGAGAATAGGACCAAACAGGACAATGAGGTCATATTGGGCCATTTGGACAGGGAGTTCTGGATAGCCAGTTACACAAAGGCTGAAGTAGAAGGTCAAGGTGGGCTTGGGGTGTGTACTTCCCTTTAGCTCCGTGGCTAAGGAATGTGGTTGTCCACCAAAGGGCCAGAGTGGGGACCCCTAAAGTATGAGGTTGAGTGTAGAGGCCCCCTTCGCCAGGATATAAGGGCCGTATTGGGTTGTGAAACCTCTAAGGAAAGAACTCATCATGCAGACATAACGAGCAGAGCTAGTAAGAAAGCCTCTGTCATTAAAAGATTACAGATTGTTAATACAGTGTACTACAGTAACACAGTGTGAAGCCTGATACTCAAACCCAGTTCTCCTCCAAAGAAGGGAGAAGATTTTAAGATTTTAAGGCTAATTTGAGATTCCTAGGAAGCTCTGCAAAAGATCGGGGCACAAGAAGCCAAGTTTTGGGACCTCATTTACACAGTATGAACCAAAGATAAGATGGTCATTTATGATCAATTCTGTTCAGCTTCTTCTACCACATAGTGCCTGGCAGTTTGGTAAGTGAGGGTCCCGCTCTATGCATAGAAATACTCAGAGAGAGAAAGAGTGGCAATGGGGCCCACTGAGGGACCACAGTGAGCAGCAGACCAACGCTAGTTCCTGGAGGGCAGTGATGGCCACTCCATGAAGAGAAACTTTGTCGGAGGACTGGGAAACATTCCTGGGGGCCATCCTGGACTATTCTGGGGCAGTGCTACTCCTTGCAGAGATTTGGACACCTAGGAAGCAGGTTACGCAAGAGACCAGAAGCCAGGGGATATTTATAGTCATTTCTTGCCAGTTTTCAGGTTGTAGTAGAGAGGATCTAAGTCTAACCACTTCACACCAGAGGTACTTAAGGATGTGCATGTCTGGGACAGGGACAGCAGAGCCATGAAGTCAGTCGGCTAGAGGAATTACCACTCAGTGTAGTAGTGCCAGCCAAGTGTGCTCAGGAAAGAGGAGGCTCAAACTAACATTTTGTGATGTCTACTGTGTGCTGGGTATTTTACACATGAAGTTTAATTCTCAAAAGAATCCCACGAGGTAGGTGTTATGCCCATAACACCCGAGGCTAAGATAGGTCAAGAAATTGCCCAAAGATACATGGTAGACAGAGATTTGGTTCCTGGCACTGTTAGTCCCCTCTGCTTTGCTGTTTTCTGTAATTATGCAGGTCTCTTCCTTACACATCTCCTGGCGTCTTGGCAGTGAAGGTTATCTCATGAAGAAATTCTTGTATTCAGTGTAAATACCAGCACTCTTCTGATCTTGACTGTCTCATCTGTTTCATATTCTAAACATTAAATTACATTTCATTAGGTACATGTCTGAAATAATATTAGTTTGGGGGGAATACTAGAAGAGACGTGTATTAAATCGGCACGTCGAATCTCTAAGAGAGTCCCATTTTCGTGTGGGCATTTAATAAATAATATCTGAGGGTAAAATAGAATCCAGCGTGTACTTTGAATATCTATCTATCTCAGAATGCCACTTACATTCCCTTTAGATGTTCTTTCCACTTCTCTGTTTCGAACAGCTTCAGTGCTCTGCTACCCTGTCTCTGAATCTCATATCCAGGCTCTGCCCCTGCTACTGTTTGAAGCTCCATAGAAGATAACTCGAAGCTGGATCTCTTGGCCACTGCCAGTGGACAAGAATCTGAGTAACAATGGAAAGACAATCATCATTTCTGTTTCTTCACAGAATTCACATGCTTTAGTGCCATGTGTATAAAAAACTGTGGTAGTTGATTGAATTGTGGATTTTTGATGCCAATTTTATGAAGCCACGCAAACCCATTGCTAGTTTACCGTCATTGCCACCAATAGAGTGACCCCCCCCCCATATGCCCATGGGTGAGGGGAGACATGGCTATTACACAGAGCAACTTGGTCATGAAATCCCTTATTTATGATCACATTCAGAAAGCCATGAGCCTTTCCCTCTTATATCGTATTTTAATTCGCTGCCATACTTGTGAGCACACATATAAATCAGTGTGCATCTTTAAAAGATAAATCTCACACCAAATCCAGGATGAACCAGTGCATCCTGTTTTATGGAATCTATGTGACCTGGATGCAAAGAACATTTTTGATTAATCAGAACCAAGATTTTAATAAAGAAACAGCAGGTAAGCTAACCACAAAATTAAAACTCCCAACCATCTCAGAGTAATAAAGTCATAAATATAAACGTGATTAAAATATCTCATTTGCATCTTTGAATAACATCCCTATTTAACCAGGACAGGGCACTGACTTGACCAGCAGAGGGCAGTTTCCCATGTATGTTGTCATTTCCTGGTTCAGTCTTGTCGCAGTATCTTTGTCAATCTTTCACTGCGTGAAAGAGCAGGGCCTGTGTTTAATTAATTGCCATCTGCAGTGTGTTTTTACCAGTGAATTTTACACCCAATTGCTCAGTTGCAATATCATATCAGCTGCATTTCGACACATGCTGGAGAACAAAATGTGCCTTTGGTTTCCTAATCAGGTTTGGTCAGCTTAAGAATTCTTTTTTGCAGAAACTCTGTCAATTTATCACTGTGACTGTGGTATAGTCTCCCTGTTAGTACTTAAAATTTTATGGCTTTTTGAACAAGGCAGATCAAGGTTTGAAATCAGGTCTGGTGCCTAGTGGCTGTGTGACTTTATATTGGCTGTATTAATTACTCTGATTACTTAAACTGGCCTATTTTCTTACAGTAAAATATGAATAATGGTACTATAGCCCAAGGTTATATTGAGGTTTAAACATCTTAAGAATTCATGAAATATATGCTTGAAGATGTTCAGCTTATCTAGGTAAGTTACACATACACTCAGAACACAGACTCTCGATAAATTTACTCAGGAATTTTTGAGCACCAGCATTATGAGCTATGCAAACTACCTCTAGGCAAGCAATTGAATCAGTATGCCCATCTGTTGTTTTGGTGACAGTAAACATGGCAAAGAAAGGATAAAAAATGTACTGTATAGTTCATGAAATGCTTTTATGTACATTATTTTATTCATTATTCAGGGCAACTCCTTAGCCAGCAGGACCAATTTAGGATCTTCTTTTACAATGGGGAAATCGAGCCACAGAAGGTTAAGCAATCTGCCCAGTGCCACACGATGACGACAGATATAGAGTCTGACCCTGGTTGCTCTGACATCTAGTCCAGGGAGTTGTCAACACACAATGTGGGGCCTCTGAAGAGCCACAGCACATCTCTCCCTCACTGGCTGCCTCTACATCTGTGACCGAGAGAAGTGGGCCAAATTATCTCCAGTTCCCTTCTAGCTCTGATGTTTGAAGAGGTCCTAGGAAAATTTCCATGAAAGGTATGGTTCTAACATCAGGACAGAATTATCATGATATTTGTATTATTCTTAGAAAATGAGGCTTTAGGGCTCAGAAATACTGAGAAACTTCTTGGAGGGAAGAGAGGTAAAGAAAAAGGTAGTGAAGCTCTATTGATTCCTGAGTCAGTTAATCATTAAAGTTTTAAAAAGTCAACTGTTTCATTCTCTTCAACACTCATTAAATATCACTATTATCATTCTAAATACCAGCCCCTAAGACAGTACATCATAATATAACTCTCTCTATCAAATTCCTTCCTAAACCAATAAATTATAACACACCAAATGAACCTACTCTCCCTCACCACCATCCAAACACCACACCTAAAATCAAATTAAATGACTCGAAACAACAGTACTAGTCATAATAGTTGTAGTAATAATAATAACCATGTATATTTTCTATGTGCCAGAATTGTCCTTTGTGCTTTGAAGGCATATTCACATAATCTTTCTGATTTTATGAGATAGGTACTTTTAATATCCATGTTATACAGCTGAAAAATTTGCTCAAGGCCTCATCTTCATCTCTTCTGCAGCATTTCTTGATCAGGCTACCATCATTTATTTCCTAGTTACTGCAATAGTCTTTTTTTCTCTACTCTCATTTACCAACACATCAGTCTATAAAGCATCTGGACTGATATTTTAAAACATAAATTTAATCATGCCATTCTCATGTTTAAATCCTTCATGAGATTTCCATTGCACTTATAATGCCTAAATGGCATTTCTGGCTACAACCTACCCTTGTAATTTCATCTCGTCTCATCCCATCTCATGCCTCTTCCTTATTCTCTCACAAAGCTTTAACTACATTGAAATTCTCTCTGTAACTTGGCTGGACCAAGAATTTTCCCAGTCCAGGGTCTTTTCCCATGTGTTTCCCTGACTGGAACACTTTCCTTCCTATTCTTCCTTTGTTATTCCAATGCATATTTCTGAATTAATGTCATTTTTTCTGAGAGGCTTTCCTGAATTACCTAATCTCAAGGAGACTGACTTAATTCTTAGGCTCAATACCCTGTTTTTTCATCATACTTAATGTAATTATTAGTTATACACTTATGTACATGCTTATTATTCTGTTTTTTTTCATGAGGGAAGGGTCCATGCCTGTTCGTTTACCACTACGTATCCAAAATTTTGCCCAGTTCCTTGCAGAAAGTAGAAATGGATTAAATAGCAAAGTCGAGGACTCAACTTTTTCATCCTTATTAAACATCTTTATTCCTTTCTCCTCAATTCCCTCCTCCAAAAATTCAAGACATTTAAACAACCTATTTCTTAGGTGAAAACAAAAATTCTAGAACACATTAAGCCATAATTTAAACAAACAAAAACTGCTTGAGGATAATAAAAGAATAAGTAGGAATTAAATGGATAACTCCTATCTTTATTGTGTAAAATTTTCACTCTCCTTTTGTTTTTTTAAATAAAACTAGTTCACCTGATGTTAGTATTTCATGTATTCTGGATCTAACTAACAAAGAAATTTTAGAAAAATTACTGGAGAAAGCAAACTAGCATCCACCCAAGAATTAGAAAGGTACTCAGGGATGAAACTGAGAAACTACTGGGCCTGGCATTTAATTGCAAGGGCCATGTGATATAAGTCATAAAATCATAATTATGTGGATGAGGTGAATGGTGACTAGTTTACCCAATCCCAGAATAGTAGAACTAGTAGGCACTCACCCCAACCCACAGCTTTGAAATGTGAAAGAATTACACATTACACTTAAGGGAAATAAGGTAACAAATTTTAAAATAGAGACACATTTTAGAGAGTTCATATGAATTCATGGATATGAACATGATGACATCTTGAGGGGAATGAGGCCACTGTGGATCTATTATTTAGCTTTTTAACCAGATGCCCTGGACCAAAGGCATGCTTATCTTCAAACCATGTTCATGTCATAGATTAAAAATGTATATGATACAATGTGTTATTTATAACTGACCAGTGTACAGTATTTTAGTCCACATTTTGATGTCAAATACTTTTTCTTATTTTACTAGAATCATGAAACCAACTTTCGCTAAGTAGGGCAGACTTACCATTTATTAGGTGATTGCAGGACTGAGTGATCCTCTGGGGCATATTGCTTCCAATTCACTCTGCCCCTCAGTCTATCTGAGCTGCCATCTCAGGAAGGTGGCTTCCTACTCTTTGCCCCGGTGACTACCCACTAGACCTGCTCTTCCAAGGGCTTTGTTCTTACCTTACATCATTAGATTATCAGTAAATGTTTACTGGATACCTATTACAAACAAGGTAGGTGCTGGAGAAATGAAAAAGAAAAGGACATGATTCCACACCTTGCAATGCATGCAAGAGAAAGAAAAATCAATGAGTGATCATTGTACAATGTGTGAAGTGCAATCAGAGAGACATATGCAAGAAACAGGAAAACTGAACATGGAAAGTCTTGTGGAGAAAATGATATTTGAGTTAAATCTTGAGTGTTTACAAAGCAACACTTGAGAGGTGGAAAGAAAACTTTTATGAGAGAAAAGAGAGATGTGCTAGAACATAATATGCTTAAGAAAATGGAATTCATTTATGGGGAAAAATGCCTGAAGAGAGAGGTAGACATCAACTTAAGGAGAAGTCACACTTAAAAGTTGAAACTCTGGGGGCTGGCCCGGTGGCATAGCAGTTAAGTTCACATGCTCCACTGCAGCAGCCCAGGGTTCACAGGTTCAGATCCTGGGTGCAGACCTATGCACCACTCATCCAGCCATTCTGTGGCAGCATCCCATATAAAGTAGAGGAAGGTAGGCACGGATGTTAGCTCAGAGCTAATCTTCCCTGCAAAAAAATAAAAATAAATAAATTTTAAAATGTTGAGGGGCCAGCCCAGTGGCTTAGCAGTTAAGTTCATGTGCTCCGCTTTGGCAGCCTGGGTTTGCAGGTTCAGATCCTGGGCGCAGACCGACGCACTGCTTGTCAAGTCATGCCGTGGCAGCATCCCATATAAAGTAGAGAAAGATGGGCAAAGAATGTTAGCTCAGGACTAGTCTTCCTCACAAAAAATAAATAAATAAATAAAAAATAAAGTTGAAACTCTGTTCTGATGGAATAGAGACTGGCACAACTGAGAGAAAAGGCTTCATTAGATTTTGAGAGAGAGAAAGAGACTAGCCAAGCTTTCTGATTTTTAATCCATTCAGCTAGATGGATTATGGTGGCATACTTTGCGATGGGAAGCACCAGAGGTGGATCAGTTGACAGTATCTGTGTATGTGTGTGTACAACGAAGAGGAGAAGGTGTAAAGTGATGTGTTGACCTTTGGACATGTTAGTTTTGAGGTACCTCTTGTCCTTTGGGCAGAGATGTACATAAGGCAACTTGACACACAGTCATGGAGATGAAGGCTGAATTTTGGCTGGAGATAATGAGTTAAAAGTTATACAAATGGAAGTGAGAATGTGCAGGTAGAACATTTAGAGTGGGAAGACAAAGTGATGTTATTTAATCATAAGTTATGAAACAATTTAATTGTCATAAATGAAAGTTATTGAATTCTGCTACAATGGCCTCAACTTAGCAAATGGGAAAATGTGAGCACATAGTGGGCCTTCATTCAATGAATGAGTAGGTACCACATGCCAGGCACCAAAAAAGACAAGGGGCATAGTTATGCAAACTATTTTTTAAGCAAAATTAAGTCTCACAGAACTACAAAGTGTATTGATTTGCTAACTGTTGATTAGCAAATTGCTGTTTGCTAAAATCCAGGAGAAATAAGCTTCCAGTTCTAATGTAGCAACATCAGGAGGGGCTATGTTAGCAAGTATGGCATTACATACTTGGAAAACCTGAACCAGTAAGGAGCAGCTCTTTGCTTCTAATAATGGGTGGAGTGAGATGGAAGTGTGAGAACACTATAGAACTGAGACTGCTCATAGATAGAATTCTTGTCGTATATATCCAGCTGGTTTGAAATATGCATCAATATCTACCTCAAAGCTTGTCTTGTGAAAGCAATTGAGCCAGCAGCAGGCAACCAAAAGTCTACAAGTAGTCACTTTACTGCATTCACATCAAGGGCATTTGACTGGTATTTGGGAATATCCTTCCTTGGGACATGGATGGACATGACTACAGGAAGTTGGCCACTTCTGCAATTCTCTATCCACAGTTTCTTATTAAATAGAGATATAATAGCAAAGTAAATAGAGAGATGGTAGGTAGACAGCTAAATAGACACACAGACATGCTAATGTGCCGGAATCAAGGTTCAAGGAGGATTGAAGTAACGCTGCTGCCCTTTATCTCCCTCACCCTGCTTCCAGTCTTCTACCCATCTCTGAAGCCATCTGGGGATTTTAATACCTAAAGCTCTTCATACATAAGCATGTTCAAAGCAATTGGATTTTTCTTTGACTATACTGAAAAAGCAATTTGAGTAGAGATAAGTTTAGGCCAGCCAGAAGCATTTTGACGAATGTAAAAGGAAGGATTTCAGATTTATCTGGCCAAAGAATCATTAAAGACAATTGTCTTTTCATCAAAATGGACCCATTAGAGCCCCTCAGTTTTTGAAAGTTTGAATAAAGTATGGAAGTAGAAGGGTGGGGATGTAACCAAAGACCTTAAATTCAATTACTTGAAAAATAATTAAAATTGATTTCTTATGTATTTTATTGTGCTAGGGGTTTAGTTATATTTCTCAGCCTCCTGTTAACCATTTTATGAATTAAGGTGTGTCTCTGACAGAGCCCTATGCTTATTTCCTCAGTAAATATCAAACCCCCTCACATTCTTTATTTCTTATTAACTCTAATAAAGTTAAGCTATAAAGAATGTGGTACAAATTGACCGTTAAGGGACTGAAATTTTAAAATACAGGCAAAATTTAGGCAATTTAGGCTTTAGCTATGGCACACGTAGCTAAGCACTTTGGCGAAAATAGGCAAATAGTCCTACTGTCTGTTTCAATGGCAGAAAAATTAATAAATTTAGCATTACTGTCTATTGCATTTCAGTAATTATCATAAAAAGAGTAACACTCTGGGAATCAGGAGACATATATTCTCACACCAACCTTTTTTATAACTGTCTCTGTGATCTTGATAAGCTACACTCTCCTTGGGTCTCACTTTTCTCTTCTCTGAAAAGAGATAATTAGACTCATTCCTTCAACTCTAATATTCCATGAGTCTACGAAATAGTGTGAATTCAAGAGCACCTAAGCAAACCTTGGCAGAAGAGAGTGGTGTCATCTTAGGCTCAGGCAGATCCATACCCAGTTGCCACAAAGGATGATGAGATCTGCAGGGTCCAGCAACTTTTCTGTGCCTGGATGCAGGGATGTTCTCGTTGTAGTTTGGATCTCCGAAGCCAGGAGCTGACAACTTTTCCTGATTCAAGTAAGCAGATGCTCTTCTACCAGCCACCCTCAGTCATCTGCACTCTGAAGTCAGTAAAAGACTTCAATCAGATCCACATGGGTACTTGGTGCCACTGGGCATTATGAGATTGTCTCTAAATAACACCCCAGCCAAGGTCAAATCAGAGAGCCTGTGATGCATTTGTCCAGGCATCCACTGGATATCTGTGTGCTGAATAAACATTGCACTTCCTCTGGCACAAACTTGCTAAGATATTACTAATTCTTTTCTAGCATGAGGTATCCCAACCAGGAACGTGTCCTGGGAGATTGTGGGAAGCTCCGTTACACACCATTTCACACACCTGTTTTGTCTCCATAAATTTGCAATTACTTTTCCACAAGGCTTAGACTGATTGGAGCATTCTTCTTTCCCCTCCAGTTGTTACGCAGGCAGATCTAATGTGAATCAGCTCAAAATGCCAGAACAGGTCAAATGTTGAGCTTTCAGCTTCCCCAATGAGCCCAGTTTAAAGTTTAAAAAAGAGCCTTTAAGCCTTGCTGTGTAATGCTGTCTCCTGCCTCTGAGCAAGAAACAGGAGAGTTTCTAATGATCACAGTAGAGAATTCACTAAGCTGCTCTAATTGAGGGCTGGGGTGAGGGGGGAGTTAAGGTCAAAAATTTGACCTGATTGAGCCTGGAGACTGGAGTGGGAAGATAGCTAACACTTCATGAAGCATCTAAGTACTAGAGGCTTAAACATTTTATATTGCCCTCATGGCATCTCTCTAAGAAAAGAATGATTATCACCATTTTACAGATGGCTCAGAGAGGTTAAGTAATTTGTCCAGGGTCACATACAAGTAGAAGAGCCACGATTAGAATGCAGATCTGTCTATAGGTCAGTGTTCTTTTTTCTGTTTCCTAATCTGCTGGGGAGAAAAACCCAGACTTAGGGAAGTATAAAGCAACGTGAAGAATAGTTTTGGGGATACATTTGCTATGGTAGCAAGAAGCTGACTAAAGCCTGTTGTCACGGAGTTGGAGGCAGGAGCATGGAGAAGGAGCAGAGAGTGAGTCTGAATGGATTACTGGTAGGAAGGGCAGGCTGAGAGAGAAAGCAGCCAGGGATCAGGCTTTGCAGAGAATTATCTGGGGCCTCAAGAGTCTTCATAGAGAAGGCTCAATGTAAAATTCCTCTTACTAGCCATCAAGACCCTCCAAAGCTAGCCACGCTGGTGTTCCAACCGTATTGCTTATTGCTGACTCTCACATGCTGTGTGTTTTAGTCAAGCAGCATGACAACATGTGCCTCTTCCTTCAACTTGACAGCCGAGGGCCTTTCCCCGGGGTCTGGAGATCTGTCTCTTCTCACCTGCCCTGCTCCTTCATCAAGGCCCAGATCCAATGTCTGTAGCTTTCTGAGTCCCCAAGGTGAAAACTGAATCCCCTCCTACTGAATTTCCGCAGCACATTTATCAAGCCCTAACCATGTGGCAGTCTCTGTACAAGCTTTGTACTCCGTGCTAGATTCTCGGGTCCTTAAATGTTAGAAATACAGCCAAAGAAGCCCATATTCAAGGTTTGAAAATCTTCCCTTTCCCTTCTCAATTTCTTGCACCGAGATGATGCTCAGAAAATACATTTAAAGTAAGGGAATTTACTTCCATCATTACGCTTACTTTTTCTTTTCATTTGTAGAAACCACTAATCATGCATTGAGTAAGTTTTTACCTACTATGCACCAACTCTGTGGATAGTTCTGTGATGGGCTAGGTCACGGAAGGCTTCTTCTGTCATGCTAAGACACTGAGTGTTACTCTTGTTTCGGAGGAGATACGAATGGGTATGACACAGGGAAGTGACTATCATACTTGTTTTCCAGAGAGATTTTTCCTGACAATTTCCTTGAACATTTCCTGGCAATGTTAAAGATAGAATGGAGGAGGCTGAGCCAGGCAGTAGGCAGGACAGAAGGATGTGGCAACATTCTAGGCATGAGATGATAATGGTTTAAATCAATCTTTACAATGGGGAAGAGAAGAATAATGGAAGCGTGGGTGTGTGTTCATAGACCTCTACAGTCCAGACTTCATCACCTGATCATTTACTGCTGATTCTTGGTGTCTGACTATTCCTTCATTTCACTCCATGGGATTTGACTTTTTTTCTTGGTAGATTTTCCAAACATGATAGAAAAAATAAAGTAAAAAACTTATTACTAAAAGAGAAAGAACATGTGTTACTTTTAAATAATAGATACTTTATATCATTAAGCAGAAGTGAGTTCCAGAATGTGACGATCTCAGAATGCTGTCATGAAACTGCCATGAATCACAGGCCATATGGAATTCTGTATTTCGCCCTCTGAGAACCGCCAGACTCTTTTCCACGGCACATGCGGCATTTTACATTCTCACCAGCAATGTACAAGGGTTCCAATTTCTCAACGTCCTCACGAACACTTGTTATTTTCTGTTTTTTTTAAATTATAACTATTTTAGTAGGTGTGAAGTGATATTGCATTGTGGTTTTGATTTGCATTTCCCTGAAGACTATTGATGTCTAGTATAATTTTTTGTGATTATTGTCCATTTGTATATCTTCTTTGGATCTATCTTTGGATAAATGCCTATTTATACATTGTATTCCCAATAAAATAGATTTATAATTATTTTTATGCATTTGTGTTTTAAATTATGTGGGGAATAGGGGGCCAGCCTGGTGGTGCAGCAGTTTAGTTTGCACTTTGGCAGCCTGGAGTTCGTGGGTTTGGATCCTGGGCGCCTGCCGAAGCACTGCTTTTCAGCCATGCTGTGGCGGCGTTCCATATAAAGTAGAGGAAGATGGGCATGGATGTTAGCCCAGGGCTAGTCCTCAGCAAAAGGAGGAGGATTGGCAATGGATGTTAGCTCAGGGCTGGTCTTCCTCACACACACAAAAAGTTGTGAGAAATAAAAAGTAGAGTTACAAAAAATTCAGGGATACTGGCTTTTATATTTGTCCATGTATTTACTTTTACTGGGGATTTCTATTTCTTCATATGGCTTCAAGTTACTGTCTAGTATCCTTTCATTTCAGTCTGAAGCACTCCCTTTAGGATTTCTTA
The DNA here is from genome assembly GCA_031878705.1 of Tapirus indicus. Taxonomy (NCBI): domain Eukaryota; kingdom Metazoa; phylum Chordata; class Mammalia; order Perissodactyla; family Tapiridae; genus Tapirus; species Tapirus indicus. The sequence continues at coordinate 85,017,491 of CM062921.1, forward strand.
TAGGGCAGGTTATTGATGATGAACTCCCTTAGCTTTTTATTTATTTATTTACTTTTGTCTAGGAATGTCTTAATTTCTCCTTCACTTTTGGAGGATAGATTTGCCAGATACATAATTGTTTCTTAACAGTTTTTTTCCTTTTAACACTTTAAATACATCATCATACTGCCTTCCTGCCTCCATGGCTTCTGATGAGAAACTGGCTGCTAATCTAACTGCGGATCTCTTGTGCTTGATAAGTTGCTGCTTTTTTTTTTCTTGCTGCTTTTAAGATTTTCTTGCTGCTTCTTTGTCTTTGGCTTTAGCTAGTTCAATTATAATGTGTCTTGTTATGAGTCTCTTTGAATTGATCCTATTTGGAGTTTATTAAGTTTCTTGGATTTGTAGATCTATGTATGTCATCAAATTTAGGACATTTACAGCTATTATTTTAAATATTCTCTCTGCCTAATAATGCATATGTTAGTCCACTTCTGGTATCCCATAGGTCTCTTAGGTTCTGTTCATTTTTCTTTCTGCTCCTCAGACTCGATAATTTCAATTGTTCTATCTTCAAATTACTGATTCTTTCTTTTGCCTACTCCAATCAGCTGTTGAACTCCTCTACTGAATTTTTAAATTTTAGTTCTTATACTTTTCAGTTCCAGAATTAGTTTAATTTTTATAATGTCTACCTCATTGATATTTTCATTTTGTTTCTATACATTTTTCTAATTTCCTTATGTTTTTTGTTCATATTTTATTTTAGCTCTTTGATTATATTTGAGACAGTTGATTTAAAGTCCTTGTCTAGTAAGTCCAACATCTGGGCTTCCTCAGGGGTTGGGTTCCTGTCAATGTATTTTGTTATATTTAATGGGTCATACCTTCCTGCTTCTTTGTATATCCTGCAATTTTTTTTGTTGAAAAGTAGACATTTGAATATTACAATGTGGTATCTCTGGAAATCGGATTCTCTCCCTGCCCCAGATTTTGCCATTTTATTGATTGTTGAAGGCTAGAGTAGTTCATTTGTTTAGTGAATTTTCCAAACTATTTTTGCAGAGATGTCCTTCTTATGTGTGGTCACTGAAATCTCTGCTCCTTTACTTTATGTTCAGCTAATGTTTTGACAGAGAATCCCTTGAACACCAGGAGGTAAAAAAGAAAAAAAAAAAAAAGGAAAAATAAACAAAGAAAACCAAATGCTTCTCCCAGTCTTTGGCTTACACTAACCCTAGGGATCACGTGGCTTTCCAAAATCCACCGTATACATGGGTGCTTTTGAATGTCCTGATTTCCCAAAGAATTTCCCCCAAGTTTTCCTCCAGGGCTTTAGATGGCCAAATATATGTTTCAACTGTAATCTTTTCAACCCTAGGCATCTGCGGGTTGTTAGTTCACCTTGCAGTGTCTTTGAACAATGCCTACCACTTTTCTATCCTAAGTTCCAGGCTAGATCAAACAAAGGTAAATGGTGTACATCAGTCTTTCAGGGAGCCCCCAGACAGGTTTGAACAGATATACATAATAATTTGAGATTAAGATCTGCTCTCCTGCCTCTAGATCCAGGGACTGGAATTCCACATTGGGCTGCTACTGTTTCAAGATCTGCTGCGAAGGGGAGGGGACAGGGCAAGGGCTGAAAAACTACAATGATTTTCTACCATTTCCAAATTGCCTTTTCCTGATTTATTATTTATTTTGTTGTAAACCTTTGACTATTTTCCAGAGTTCTGAGAGAGTTGGTTCTGACAGTTTCTGCTTGTTTAATGGGGAATGTTTCTGTGGGGGAATGAGACCTTGAGACTTCTCATTCCACCATTTTATTGACATCACTCCTAATGCTTTTTTCTAAAGTAAAATGTTATTGAGGTAAAATATACCTTCAAAAAACTGCACAAGATGTAAATATACAGCTTAATGATTTTCCACAAAGTGGGTACACCTCTTTAATAAGCAATAAAATAAATAGAATGTTACTTACTTTCCAAAGGTCCCTCTTCTGCCCACTTTCGCCAACTCTGATGTGTAACCATTCTCTAACTTCTAACAATGTACAGTGGTTTATACTCTTTTTAAATTTTTATAAGTGGAATTATATCATATGTATTCTTTTGTTTTCTAACATTTTATAAACATTATGTTTTTGAGATTCATCTATGAAATTGTGTGTAGTTATAATTCATTAATTTTCATTTCTGTATTTTTTTTAAATTTTTTCTTTTGTGAGGAAGACCAGCTCTGAGCTAACATTTGTTGCAAATCCTCCTCTTTTTGCTGAAGAAGACTGGCCCTGGGCTAACATCCGTGCCCATCTTCCTCTACTTTATATGGGACAATGCCACAGCATGGCTGACAAGTGGTGCATCGGCGGGCAACCGGGATCCAAATCCACAAACCAAGGGCTGCCAAGTGCAAACTAAACTGCTGCACCACCAGGCTGGCCCTCATTTCTGTATTTTTTTTTTTTTTTGCAGCTTTTCCCTTTATCTTATTAATGGGCACTTGTGTGTATGCATTTGTTGACTATTATCAATATTACTACTATGTGCATTTTTGTACATGTCTTTTCCTGCATATATGTGCCTATTCCTAGGAGAGAAATATCTAGGTTATAGGGCACATGTTAGTTCAGCTTCAGTTTTTCAAACTGGTTATACTAAGTGACAAACCCACCAACAATGGATGAAAGCTGTGGTTGTAGCTCATCCTCATTAATATTTGCTAGAGTCTGTGATTTGTTCTTTTTAACTTTTCTGGTGTGTGAATTGTGGTTTTCTAGCATTTTACACTACTACTAGCAAAATATAAGAGTTCTAGATCCTCTACATCCTCCTCATCATTTGGTATCATCAGACTTTTTAATTTTAAGTATTCTGGTGAATGTGTAGTGGATCTCATTGTGGTTTTAATTTGCATTTCCATGATGAATAATAACATTGAAAATGTTTTCATGTGATTATTGGTTATTCATATATCTTGCTTTGTGAACTCTCTTCACAAATATTTTGCCCATAATTTAATTGCAGCTTTAATCTATACAATATTTAGTTGCATGAGTTATTTATAAATGCTGAATACCAGTCTTTTGGTGGATACATTTTTGTGAATATTTTTTCCTAGTCTCCAGCTTATGCGTTCATTGGCTTAAGAGTCTTTTCAGAAGCAGAAGTTTTATATTTTAATGGAGTATAGTTTGCCATTAAAACTTTTTTTTGCTATTTATGAACTAAGAAATATTTGCATGCTTCCAAGTCATGAATGTAGCCTTCTATTTTTTATTGTAAAACCCTCATGAATTTAGCAAATGCATTTAGATCTTTTATACATCTTAAATTAATTTTTATGTATACTGTGAGGTAAAGGTTGAAGTTGACGTTTTTCATGTGTATCCTAATGTTATAACATCATTTGTTAAAAAGATTTTCATTTCCCCATTAGATTGCTTTGGCACTTTTGTTGAAAATTACATGCTTGTATAAGTCTATTTTGGGGCTCACTATTATGTTCAATTGTTCTATATGTCTATCCTTGTTTATGTGTCATATGTAACTTTTAATTAGTGTGCATTTATAGTAATGCTTGAAGTCAAGCTAGTGTGAGTCCTCTAACTTTGTTCTTTTTCAAGATTATTTTAATATTTGATGTCATTTTCATGTTGATATGAATTTTAGAATTAGCTAACCAAATGCATATTGTAAATATGGCTTGAAGTTGCATAAGGCCTATAGACCAATTTTGGAATAATCAATATCTTAGTAATATTCAGTTTCAAACAGCATGTCTTTTCATTATTTAGTTCTTTTTAAATTTTTCTCAGTAGTATTTTGTAGTTTTCAGTGCACTGAAACTACATATCTTGTGTTAAATATATGTCTTAATTAAATGGTTGGTGATATATCAAAAGGATGAAGTTTTTAATCTTAGTTTTCATTTCTTTATTGCTAATATATAAAAATAAATGTTTATTTTTGCAAATAAACCTTGTGTTCTATGACATTATTAAATTCACCTGTTCAAGTAATTGTTTTGTAAATTTCTTAGGTTTCTCTATGTAAGCAATCACGTTATCTACCAATAAAGAAAATTTTACATCTTCCTTTTTGTGACTTTTACATCTCTTTTCTTATCTTCTTTTTTCATTTCATTTAAATCTTCTATGTTTTTACTGATATTTTACCTAGTTGTTCTATCAATGAAAAGAGGAGTGTTAAAATCTTCAAAAATGACTACAGACTTGTCTACTTCTAATTACATCAATTTTGATTCATGTGATTTTTAAGCATATGATTTTTGTTTTGTCTTTGTTTTTTGTTAGGAAGATTAGCCCTGAGCTAACATCTGTTGCCAATTCTCTTTTTGCTGAGGAAGATTGGCCCTGAGCTAACATTCATGCCCATCTTCCTCTACTTTATAAGGGATGCTGCCACAGCATGGCTTGACAAGCAGTGCGTCGGTCTGTACCCGGGATCCGAACCTGTGAACCCCGGGCCACCAGAAGCGGAGCGCATGAACCTAACTGCTATGCCACCGGGCCAGCCCCAAGGATACAATTTTTTATGTCCTCTTGAATTGAGCTTTTTATCCTTATGAAATATCCCTCTTTATCTCTTGTCAAATATCTTGGTTTAAAGTATATTTTTTCTGTTGTTAATATAGCTATCTTGCCTTCTCATACTCACAGTTTGCATTAGGTGTCTGCTTTTCATCATTTACTTTCAACCTATATTTGTATTTACATTTAAGAAGTGTTTCTTGTGCACAAAATGTAAACAAATCATGCTTTTTTGGACGAATTTGACAATCTCTGCATTTTCTTTTGTCTGTTTACTCCAGTAACATTTAAAATAGTTACAGATATGATTAGATTTAGTTGTAACATTTTATTCTTTGATTTCTCCTTGTCCCCATAGATTTTTCTTTCTCTGTTCAACATTGCCTAATTTCTTTTGGATTATTTAATGTCTTTTAGAATTCCATTTTAAATTATTGGCATTTTTAGATATGCCTTTTTTGCATTAATTTCCTAATGATTAACATTGGTGTTAACGTGATAAATGTTTCAGTTTATTTAGACCTAATATGAAGTCATTTTAAGTAAAAAGGAGAAACCTTGCAATCGTGCATGACCATTTATCCCCCATCAATACTTTGTTCTAGAGTTTTTATATATATTATATTTAAATAAGTTAATTTAAACAAATTGCAATATTGTTATTTTTTCCTATACCCAAGTATAGTTTTATTTTTTTTATTAAGATTTTATTTTTAGAGTGACATCAGCAACATGGCTGAATAAGATATCCCTTGTTTGTTTCCCTCTGTCCAACAATAGTTTGGTATCCATCTGTGGATAAAACTGCCTTTGTGGGAGCTGTGGCATCCAGCACCATATGCTAAGGGACCTAGGAGGAGTCTCACCCACACATGCATTGGGTAATTGGCATACAAACTTTGGTCCCAGCTGTGGACCCAGCAATCACTCATTAACAGGCCCCATTCCCTCTTGATCATGGTCTAGACGACCCTGCAAAACAATGACTTAGACAATCATTCATGTATGAGAGGCTTTATGGATGTCCAGATTTCTAGAAGAAAAGTTCCAGCACTTGAATGGGGCAAAAAAATTTATGAGTTTGAGAGCATTGAAGAGGGTATAGAGGAACAGACGTCTTTACCTGTGTCACTACTGCCCCAGGTTGGCACAGTTCAGTGCCAAAAGAGATCTCAGCCCATGATTTCCCCCTCAGGGGAAACAGAGAGCATGAGAGTGAGTTCCTACCTTCTCCAGCTGTGCAGGAGGATGCCAAAAAGCCCCATTTCACTCTCACTCCATCCAGAGTACTGAGTCATGAGCTGCATGACTAGGGATTGGAAGAGGCTGGGAAAGTGACAGATAGAACTCTTGGAGGGCATTAAAGGGGTGTGGATCCTACTAATTGCACTGCAGATTCCATCTTGAAGCCCGTTCATGAGCTACTGAGGATGCCTCAGCTGCAGAACTCCTCAGCTGGTCTATGGGCACCCCCAGTGCTCAGTGTACCCCATCCCCCAGCCCGCTACCTGTGGCCAACTCTCTGTGGGTGCTTTAAACAGTGGCAAAAGTGACCTTTGGCAGATAGCTAGTAAGCATGCACAAAAAGCCAGCTTGAATCTGTAGGTTAGGGAGAGACTACAAAATTGAGCTTTAGCTCTTCCCTTGGGAAAACAAAATTTGAGACTGTCAGCATAGCAGCATGGTGCATTGCAGGATCAAGAGAATGCATACAAGTTTAAGAATTCTACCACAAGACAGAGCAAGAAGCACGGCACAGGTGTATTCACAGAAGGACTGAGAAAGCCTAAGAATCCCTAGCAGGGCTAATGGGAGACATGTCTCTCCTGAAATCAGTTAGTAAAGACTGGAAAGGTGACTGTGTCTTCAAATAAGAAGAGAGCAACATAAGACTTCAAGGAATGTGAAAAATCAAGGAACCATGACATCAACAAAGGATCACAATAATCTTCCAGTTACCAACCCCAAAGACATGATCTGTCATTTTTCCAATAAAGATTGCAAAAGGGCTGTTTTAAGGAAGCTCAATGAGCTACAAAGAAACAGAGAAGGACAATTCAACAATGTCAGGAAAATAATAGTAGACCAAAATGAGAAGTTTAACAAAAAGATAGAAATCATTAAAAAGAATCGAGCAATAATTCTGGATATGAAGAATACAACAAATGAAATGAAAAATGCGGTAGAGAGCATCAACTAAAGAATGGGTCAAGCAGAAGAAAGCATCTGTGAAGACAGGACCTTTTAAGTTACCCAGCTAAAGAAGAACAAAGAAAAAAGAATGAAGAGAGCTTGCCAGACCTATGGGAATCCATCAAGAGAAACAATCTGCAAATTATTAGAGTCTCAGAAGAAGAAGAGATGGAGAAGGGACCAGAAAGCTTATTAAAAGAAATAAGGGCTGAGAACTTCCCAAATCTGGATAGACATGTGGATATTCAAGTCCTTGAAGCTCACAGGTCAGCAAACAAGCTATGATCAAGTTGAGAACTGACATGCTGACAATATCCAGTCTTCCTATTCATGAACGTGGACTTTTTCTCCATTTATGGTGTTCTTTGATGTTGTTCGTCCGAGTTTTGTATTTTTTTCTCATATAGATCTTGCACATATTTTGTGAGATTTATACCAGATTATTTCATTTTTTTTGGATGCTAATGTAAATAGAATTTTTTTAAATTTCAAATTCCACTTGTTCATTGCTGGTATATGGGAAAGCAATCAACTTTTGTACGTCAACATTTGTAGGTTAACTTGTATCTTAACACTTTCAATATGTCACTCCAAATCTCTTTTTGCTGCATGATTTCTGAGAAGTCAGATGTAATTTTTATCTTTATTCCCCTATAGGTAAAGTGTTTCTTTTCCTCTGGCTTCTTTCAAGACTTTTTCTTTGTCTTTGATTTTTTTGTAGTTTGAAAATTATATGCCTAGGTATAATTTGTTAACATTTATCTTGTTTGGTGTTCCCTGAGTTTACTGGATCTGTGGTTTGGCATCTAATATTAATTTGGGGAAATTCTCAGTCATTATTGTTTCAAATTTTTCTTCTGTTCCTTTCTCTCTTTCTTATTTTTCTGTATTCCCATTATGTGCATGTTACATCCTTTCTAGTTGTCTCATGGTCCTTGGACATTCTGCTCTTTTTTTTTTTCTTTTCAGTTTTTGTTTTCTTTGCTTTTTGGTATTTGAGGATTCTATTGATATATTCTCTAGCTCAGGGATTTTTTCTGGAGTCATGTGCAGTCTACTAGTAAGCCCGTCAAAGGCATTCTTCATTTCTGTTACAGTGTTTATCTCTAGCATTTCTTTCTTTCTTTTTTTTTTTTTTGAGATTTCCATCTCTTTTCTTACATAGTCCATCTCTTCTTGCCTGCTGTCTATTTTATCCATTAGAGCCCTTAGCATATTAATCTTAGTTGTTTTAAATCTGCAGTCTCATAATTCTACCATTCCTGTCATGTCTGGTTCTGATGCTTACTCTGTTTCTTTAAATTATGTTTTTTGCCTTTTGGTATGCCTAATTTAGTATAGTAAGTGTTTCTTGATAGCTGAACATGATGTACTGGGTCAAAGGGACTTGTTGTAAATAGGCCTTCAGTATTGTGGTGGTGAGATGTGGGGGAGGGGAAGTGTTCTATAGTCCTATGACTGGGTCTCAGTGAGCCTGTGCCTCTGGCCTGTCCACTGCACAAGTGTTTCTCAGCTTTTTTCTTCCTCCTAGGTGGGACACAATGGCTAGAGTGGGCTAGATCTTGGTATTTCCCTTCTCCACATCAGTTAGGCTCTGATAATATCTCAGCTGGATAGGCTTTGGTTAACTACTTACCCCTCAGAGCAGACCTATTTATGAATAACAGAGTGTCTGGTGTATTTCAAAATGGTTCCTTTCTCCTCCCTTTTGGAAGCAGGAGCAGATTGCTTCCTGATACAGTCATGCATCACTCAACAATGGGGTTATCTTCTGAGAAATGCATTGTTAGACAGTTTTGTCATCGTGCAAACATTGTAGTGTACCTACACAAACCTAGATGGTATAGCCCCTATATACCTAGGCCAAGTGGTATACTCTATTGGTCCTAGGCTACAAACCTGTACAGCATGTTACTGTACTGAATACTGTAAGCAGTTGTAACACAGTGGTAAGTATTTGTGTATGTAAACATAGAAAAAGTACAGTAAAAACACGGTATAAAAGATAAAGAATGGTACACCTGTATAGGGCACTAGCATGGATGGAGCTTGCAGGACTGGAAGTTGCTCTGGGGGGGTCAGTGAGTGAATGGTGAGTGAATGTGAAGGCCTGGGACACCACTATACACTACTGCAGACTTTATAAATAGCTTAGGCTACACTAAATTTATTTAAAACTTTCTTTAATAATAAATTAAACTTAGCTTACTGTAACATTTTTACTTTATAAATTTAAAAATTTTTTAACTTTTTGACTCTTGTAATAACACTTAGCTTAAAACACAAACACCTTGTGGAGCCATACAAAAATATTTTATTTCTTTATATCCTTATTCTATAAGCTTTTTTCTACTTTTAAAAGTTTTATTTTTTTTTACTTTTTAAACTTTTTTGTTAAAAACTAAGACACAAACACACACATTAGCCTAGGCCTACACAGGATCAGGATTATCAGTATCACTGTCTTCCACCTCCACATCTTGTCCCACTGGAAGGTCTTCAGGGGCAATAACACACACAGAGCTGTCATCTCCTGTGATAGCAATGTCTTCTTCTGGAACACTCATAAAGGACCTGCCCGAGGCTGTTCTTGATGAGGTGTCACTCTTTTCAGAAATATGTCCTTGGTGTTTTGCTTGGTTTGTTTCTTTTTTTCATCATAGATTTTCTTCTAAGCAGATAACGCACCACAAACATTATTCTCTATTAATGAAAACCTTTCAATTTGGGGGTCCATATTTTCTTTTTAAGAAGCTTGTTGAGGTCTGCAAAAGATTCTGCTAGACTCTTCACTGTGAGTTTTCTTGGGCGTTCTTCTTCTTTTTCTTCTCCTGCAGTTTCCTTTTTCTTGCCTCTTCTTCAGCTATGCATTCCTGTTCCAGTTCCCAGAGCAGCTCGTTAGTCAATTCCTCAGGAACTTCTGGGAGTTCCTCAATGTCATCCTCATCACACTCAGGTTAAAGTTGTTTTCCATCTCAACCACAGCCTTGTTGACTTTTGCAACCTCCTTATCCTGGGGAAATCCTTTGACATCATGGATGAACATCTTGAGTGGTTTCTTCCAGATGCCACTCCTACACTCTTTGGTGACATCACACCAAGCGCAAGCAACATTCTTGATGCTGTCATAGATGTTGTAATCCTTCAAGAATTGCATCAGTATCTTGTAAGTGTCTTCCTCAGTCATAGCAATAGCCTGGACAAAGGTCCTCCTCAGGTCTAGGCCTTAAAAGCTGCTATAACTCCCTGATCCATTGGTTGGATCAAAGAGGTGGTGTTTGGAGGGAGAAACACAGCTTTGATATTGGGGTGAAGATCACCAATAAAAGGAGGATGTCCAGAAGCATTATCAACAACAAGCAAAATCTTGAACGGTACGTCATTCTCCAAACAGTACTTCTCAATTTCACTGGCATACAAATCCAGGAGGGCTCCTTGGAAGAGAAGCTGGATCATCCTTGACTTCTTATTGCTCCTGTAGTACACCGGCAGTGTGTGCTTATTGATATTCTTGAAGGCCCCGCGGTTCTCACTGTGCCAGATCACAAAGGGTTTCTATTTATAGCCTGAAACACTGCCCCCAAGCAAGACTGGTATCCTGTCTGAAAAGCCTTGAAACCTGGCATTGCCTTGGCCTCCTTATGGAGGGAAGTCCTTTCCAGCATTTGTTTCCAGAACTAGGAGTTTTCATCCATATTGAATATTTGGTCTGGCAAGTAATTTTCCTCCACAACCAGCTTATCTAGAGTTTCAAAAAATTCTTCAGATGCCTTCACATCAGCACTCACAGACTCACCACTCACTTTCACATTATGTAATGAATAAGGATTCTTGAATTGTTTAAACTACCCAGAGCTAGCAGTAAATTCAACTTCATAGTTGGGTCCAGGCTTTTCTTTCAACATCACAAACAAACTTTTTGCTTTGGCCATGATTGTCATGGTGCTGAGAGGGATATACTTCTGTGTCTGGTCTTCAATCCAGGTCATTAGAAGTTTCTCCATGTCTGATATAGGCCCTTCAGAAATTTTTGGTAGTCTCATTGCTTTAGATAAAGCAGATTCTTTAACAGCTTCCATCACTTTGTTCTTGTTCTTCAAGATCATTGCTATGGTGGAATGGGATATGCCTGACTGCTAAGCAATAACCATCACTGATTTTCCACCTCCATAGTCTTTAATCACTTTTAATTTTGTTTCCAGGTCAGTCACTTAATGTGGTCTCTTACTGGCAACATTAGCTGTGGATTTTGTATGTTTAGGGGCTGTCATGAACAAAACAGCATGAGATTAAATCAAGCATAAGAGAAAAAGACTCAATCAAGAGATGGGGTAAACACGAGATAGATGAGGCTGTTGCTGGCGTAACACAGCATATTGTTTCACGGTAAACTTTTTTTATAAATAGAAAGAGTACACTCTAATTTACTGATAAAAAGTATAGTATAGTAAATAAACAAGTAACATAGTCATTTATTATCATTATCAAGTATTATGTACTGTACATAATTGTATGTGATGTACTTTCATATGATTGGCGGCACAGTAGGTTTGTTTACACCAGCATCACACAAACACGTGAGTAATGCAATGTGCTACATTACAACAGCTGCAATGTCACTAGGTGACAGGAATTTTCAGCTCCATTATAATCACATGGGACCACTGCTGTGTATGCGGGCCATCACTGACTCAAATATCGTTGTGCAGCATGTGACTGTATTTACTGTGGGAATCTGGTCAAGCTTCTGGAGGTAAATCTCACAGTATTGTGGACCCACTATAACTGGGTCCTCCTGGAGGTTTTAATTCTCAGCGTTGTCTACACTGAGCCTGCAACAATTTGTAATTACAGCGCAGGTTTTTCTACCCAGGAACTAGTTCCCTCTGCTAATGAGTCTGTGCTCCAGTATGTCGTGACTCCCTGTCTTCACCTGTCAGTCTCTCCAGTTTTGGTGGCAGCGCTTTGCCCTGTGTCCTTACTTCTTTTATGGGCCCCAGAAGACTAGTGGATTTTTCAATCTGTTTAGCTTTTTACTTGTCATTAGAATAGAGCATTGGCTTCCAAGCTCCTCACATGCAGAATTGGAAATATTTTTTAAATGGAGAACAAAGTTTGCCAGGATTTAGAGACAGGAGAATGGGGACAGGTGGGTGTAGTTATGAAAGGGCAATGCAGCAGACCCTTGTGTGATAGAACTGTTTGTGCTTGTCATGGTAGACACATGAGCCTACACACGTGATAAATTGTGTAGAATAAGTATGCACACACACACAAAATGTAGCTCATTCTTGAGCTAGAGATCCATGTGAGGTAAATTGACAGTTGCTGTTATGACTTCTAAGTGTGATCTCGCCACTCTAGGATTCTGAAATTCACTGGCTCAATGTCTCTCCAAAAAAGTAAAAAGTAATTCGATATTAAATTATGACAAGGGCCAAAAGTTGAATTGTGTGCACCTAAGGTTTTAGCTTAAGTATCATAAATGTCACAACTGATTTAGGAATATATAATTTTTTAATTTATAAAAATTCTTCATCAATGGCCAGCTTACATTCAGAATTGCTGTTGGTATATTTATGCTATTGTAAAGTATATAAATACAATATCCTGACATTGTCAGAAATCTGTTATTCTTTATGCTTTCCCTTACATTCTGTTTTATACAAACATCTTAATAATTTTTAATAAACTTTTATATAACTTGGAAGAATAAATATAATTTAAATAGGGAAAAAAGTCTACCTGGCATAAAAAGAAGCAGGTAAATGTGATCCATAATGAGGAGAAAAAACAATTAATTAAAATGGACCTTGCACTGACTCGAATGTTAGAATTAGAAGACAAAGGCATTAAAACAATTTTTATAACCATATGCCATATTTTCAAAGAATTAACTAATGACATAGGCAATAAAATAAAAACTGAAATAGAACTTGTAGAAATGAGAACCACAATGTCTGAGATGAAAAGTACACTGGACAAAATGAAAAGCCCAAAGCAAAAGCCATGGGAAAAAATGGCAATAGAGACTGTCTCAAATGAAAAATGAGGGGCCAGCCTGATGGCGTAGAGGTTAAGTTTGTGCGCTCCACTTTGGCAGCTCAGGATTCGCAGGTTCGGATCCCAGGTGGGAAACTACGCACCACGTATTCAGCCATGCTGCACAGGCATCCCATGTATAAAGTAGAGGAAGATGGGCATGAATGTTAGCCCAGGGCCAGTCTTACTCAGCAAAAAGAGAAGAATTGGTAACGGATGTTAGCTCAGGGCTAGTCTTCCTCACCAAAAAATAAGAAAAAAATTAAAAATGAACAGAATATCAGCTGAAACAATTTTAAATGTCCTAATACATAAGATGTGTTATAGGAATCCCTGAAGGAGGAGAGACGGAGAGAAAAACTTTTCTGAAGAAATAATGACCAAAAAGTTTCAAGCTAATGTTAACTTTTTTATAGTTACATTGTCAGTATTTATAACATTCCATTCGGTATTGTAAACATTACCATAGTTTAAAAATATTAATTCTGTAGCCAAATACATTAATACTTTCTACCTGTCTTTTTGCCATGGTTTTCCCCTTTTTTTGTTCATTAACTAAAATACATCTTCTAGTGATTTTTTTAAAAAGGGCTACAAGTAATAATAGTTCCAGAATTTCTGTATGTTCCAAAAATGTTAACTGTTTTCTTCATGTTTGAATGATTGCGCATACAATTCTTGAGTCAGACGTGGTTTTATTCCTTAAGAATTTTTAAGTGTTCAGTTGTCTTCTAGCATTGAATATGCTTGTAAAGTCTGAGACCGACATTATTTTTCCGCCTTTAAGTGACCTAATTTTTATCTGGCTTCCCAAAGCTGAATTTAATAGGACATTTATTTGTGTTGACCGTCTGTGTCAGGTTTTCCTAGGACACGGAATAAATTTTAGTCTGTATATTAAGACCTTGTATGTTTCTGGAAAGTTTTCTTGAATAATATCTTTAAAGATAGATTCTATTCTGAATTTTTTTCTTTAGTTATGCGATTTATGCAATTTTTGTATCTCCTTTGCCTTTTATTTTCTCATAATCCTTTTAGGAACACTTATTTATATCCAGTTCATTTTGATTGTCTTTTTAAATCTTTCCTTTATGACACTTATAGACTATCTAACAATGTGTATTTTCCTGTTATCATGAACAATTTTGCCTTCATCTCTGACTTTTATTGTCTCTCGTATCTTTTCTTAGCCCTTCTATTCACATTTCATCATATTCTAATCTTATCACCTTGTCACCAATTCATGTCCCTTTGCCTATATCATCTTGTTTTTATTGAGTGTTTCATTACATTTTTAAATTCATATTGAAATACTTGTTCAAGACTTCCTCTGTAATTTTTTTTAATGGTAAGTATGTCCCCTATGCCCTTTGGTCTATTTATTGTTTGTTTTTCATTTCATCGTTGATCACGTGTCTCTTCCTTTTTTGATTAAATATTTCTGAAGTAAGTAATTTGTTTTCTGAAACTGTTATTTTCAGGAAGTTCACTGAAGGAGAGGGCAGACCTATGTGTCACGGTAAAGGAGTGTTTCTTAAGAATGAAGATATCACATGTGGCTACTTTTGGCTTTTATATCTTTCTAGTAAATGCAGATAGGCAGGAAGTTGAAGGACTGATCATGTACTGTACTCTTTCCTATTTATTCATTTTTTTGGCACCCTATCCACCAATGTCAAAATTTTTGGAAGATAGTATTGAGTTGCTATTTCTCATTAACCTTGTTGTTTTTGCATGATTTCCCCTGGACAATGAAGAAAAGACTATTTTCTACATGTCCAATTTCAAATTAGAAGCTCTCAAAACTAATTCACAAGTCTGGGAAAAATTTTCCTGTATTCTTACAAACACCTCTAGACCACAAGTTTTACAGTGTAAGAACCAAGATTTTGATATTGTAGTATTCTGGATTTTCTGAGCATCCTGCCTAAGTGAAGAGAAGGAAGGAAATGGCCTTTCAGCTTGTAAGTAAAAGGAAGTGTGATATCAGGTAAACATATCTGTTTATACTTTAAAATAATTTCTCCATATGATCTCCAATGGCTTCTCCAAGAGGTGATGAGCAAGAGAGTTGAGGGAAAGGTCTCTATCTAGGCCTGATCCAAGGCAGAAAGAGCATCAGATTGCCTGCTGCCAGTTAAACATTCATTGACACCACAAGAACAAAAAACATCAGAGAAATAAAATTTGTAGTAAAGGCTTCAGGGAAATGATGCATTTTTCTTTATCTTCTATTGACTTATCTTCCAAAGTTTTCTTTCGGCTGAGATCTAAAGCCACTTCTGTGACTATAGAGATCAATTTATGAGAGCAAATGGATAGACAAATGTGTCATACTAGGCAAACAGAATGGAAGGCTTTGCTGGTACATGCATGTGTAGGTGTGGGTAGGCTGATCTGTTGAAATAGGCCTTGTGAAATACTATGATCGACTCTAAGGAATATGATGATTGATAACATGTGGGTGGGGAAGGAAAATTTGAGAATGATGCCTATATGTCTTGTTTGGACATCTGTGTGGAAAGTTATATCTTCAGTGAAATGAAAAGTACAGAATTGGCAGCAGGTCTGAGAGTGCAAAATAATGAGTACAGCTGTGGACAAGTTAAGTTTCAGGTGTCTGAGGGATATCAAGGTGATGTCCAGTAGGCAGTTGAATATACAGTCCAATGCTCAGGAGGGAGGTGTGGGCTGGAAAGAGATTTGTAAGTCATCGACCTCATGTCAAAGGCTTGTCAAGTGGAAACTCAAGTGAAAGCCCCAAGATTCATTTTGTATCCAACAGACCAAATAAAATGCCAGGAAACTCTTGGTGCAAATGGTGCATTTCTCTCCGAGGAATGGCTTGCCTATAGTGGAAGACTTCAGGGTCTTGAAACTCTTTGCATTCACCTGTGAAGTGCAGCTTTTGATAAGTGATAATACTATCTCTGTCCCTGTACCATAAAATCTATATTTAACCAGGTAAAGTCAAAATGGAAATAATAAAAAGAAAATAGTGTACAATATTTTAACTTAATAAAAGGTATTTCATCCTGGACTCTGTAATTATTGACATAACTTTTAAGGAAAGGAAGTTGTGAGAAAAAGTGGGGAGAGAAAGACTTTAAATTTGTGTGTGTGTCTGTGTGTGTGTGGTTTTTTATTGTAGTAAAATACAAATAACATAAAATTTACCATTTTAACCATTTTGAAGTGTACATTCAGTGGCATTAATTATATTCACAATGTGCAACCAACCCCACTATGGGAAATAATGGCTCAATGGGCCCAGGGTTTCCATTTGGCATGAAAAAAAGTTCTGGAACTAGATAATAGTGTGTGTGTTTTTAGGCAAAGGTTTGTCTTGAGAAAGAGCAAGGTAAAGTGGAAGTCAAGAGGCCTGAGGTCTAATCCTGCCCTTCCAGAAGTGAGATCTGCCCCTGGGTATAAGATCTCTCTCAAGGCTTAATTTCACACTCTGTAAAATGAGATAATAGTATCAAAAGTATAGGATTCTTGTGATGATGAAATCAAATTGTGTGTGTGTGAGACTTATCACAAAATGGACATTTAATACATAGCAGTTTATTTCAACTAGTGGTCTCTGCACCTGAAACCTAAAGCGGAGTAGTGTGTGTTGGGTGTTAACTGTCCAACAGCTGTTCCCTGACAGTGACCTCCCCTTGGTTGTTGGGTGTCTCACTAGGGAAGTGAAAACAGTGGAATGACAACAAGCAGGCAAATGAATGGTGAAGTTTACTGTGCTTTAATGGCACAAAAGCAAGTTCATTTGTAACACAGAATATGATGTAAATAGGTTTTGAAATGTAGCAAAGATTTAGGAGGCTTTAAAAGACATCCACAGAATTCAGGAAGAAGTTGTGAAGAGGTGTGTGATTAAACAGTAAGAAATAATGAGGCTGTAGTTGAAAAGGTAGAAGCAGGATTAGGCACTATACTGAGGAATGAGGAGAAAGATGAAAGGCAGGGAGTGTGGGAGGCAGAAAACAGGAGAGGGAGAGGAGGAGGGAGAGGGCAGATATTAATGTAGTCTGATTTGGTCATGCATCTTGTCTTCTTTTTCTAGGGAAAGCTGCAAAGTCGTGATATCCAAAAGCCAGTGAAACAAGAGGCTAGTCAGGATGGTGGCCTGACTCTTCGATTTCCTGGAGACATAGCTTTAAGAAAGGAGAAGTTCTTGAAGCTTGGTCTGGGGAGCATGACTGTGCATCTCCAAGAGACGAAGGGAAGAATGTCACCTATTGACCACAGCCGTGTCATAATAACTCCTTTCCTCAGTGCTTGGAACTAAAGGAGTAGGTTTTAAATCAAGCCAGGAAGTCAACTTTTCACTTCGTTGTTTATTCACTCATTCATTCACTTGCTCAGCATTTATTTGTTTTATCAACAAATAAAATTTGAAAATCTACTATATGCAAAGTCAAAGATACCCCAAATTTTTTGTTAGGTGTTGTGTGATAGAAAAAAATAGGAAGTGGGAAAGACAAAACTTTAGTATGAAAGAAAGGGCCTGACATAAATATCAGGAGTGGAGAAAATTAGACTTTGAATCTGTTTTCAGATGTACCTGAATGTGAAGTCTGTAGGCTCACATCAGCTTCCCCGGGTGTACCGTTCTCACACAGGTGGAACTCACTTTAAAATAAGAATCAATTATAAATTCTCTGAAACTTAAATCATATTTCCTCAAAAATACAATGCCATGCATAGTAGAAACTTTCAATGTTTTCCCCATATAAATACATCATTCATCCCTAATGTGGCAGGAAATAAAACTACCAGTGGTAATACAAGTATGCAGTGAATCTTCCTGTGATGTCCTGAGGGCTCTGGTTTAAGAAATACTGCCTTAATGGGATTATGGTGAAGTTGCACTTAACTGTGGAAATTCAACTAAACAGCACTAGGGAAAAAGTTAGAGTGGGGCAGAAATAAAGAGGAACATTTTAAGTAGCAAATTGTTGGTCCCATCTGACTTTTCATTCACAGAGATTACATTGAGTGAACAAGAGATGCTGGCACGAGACTGGTGCCTCAGTGGGTCTCATCCCCAGGTGCCCACTTTCCATAATGTGAGTGTCTCCCACTAAAAGTGGTTCTTGAGTTAAAGACACTCGGGGGTTTTGAGTTGGGAGTGTGGGAGGAGTTTCCTGTGTCTGGAAGCCAGAGCCACCGTTCCGTCTTTAGGTGCTGCTTTCATCTTTAAGATGTATCTCTTGGAAACTGTCGGCTTCCTCTCTAATTATAGTGGGTTTTCCAATGAGAACATTTCTCTGCTTCTCCCTGAAAACTCTCACTTCTCTCTTTGGTGACCCAACTTTTTTGACTCCCTTCTCTGGATTCTTAGTACAGCTAGAATTCGATGGCAACTCTCTGAATGGTCCTGCCATGTTCTCCCCCTCTCAGTAACAACAGCCAGGGCAGTATTGCCCAATTCTTTTCCTCTGTGTTTTATTTGAATATATATACCCAAACTGGTGTTATCTCAATACTAGAGATTTGATATTAGCACTGCATCTAGGCTGTGAGTTTAATAGATATACAAGGACTAGATGAAGTTTATAACTCATATAGAGTAACATCCTTTCTATGAGTAAATTCATTCTTCCTCAGGAACCAGCTCCTCTGCCTCAGTGGTAGGGTCAACTCGTAGTAAAGGCCTCTGTACTGAAAGCAGACTCCAGCTTAACACTGAATCCTCTTGCTCAGAACGGCAGCAAAAGTCTGGAAATTACAAGTGAAATTACAGGCAATGAAAATAATGGTGAAAAAAAGAGGTCTTTGTTTTTGGTAAAGTGAGGTGGAAAAGCCTTTGACTTCTGGTGGAAGGAAACAGTGCTCACCAGCAGGCCTGACACACCATTTGAGGTCAATAGATCTGCAATGGAGTACCATTGGCCAGAGTGAAGTGGGAAACCCCGAGTGTGAAGAGGCCCACATATTTTGTGATGTGAGTTACTACATTTATTTGAATCTAAGTTACTCTCTATTATCATGTCATTATTTTATGAACTACAAAGGAAGAAAAAGCGTAGTCAACTGTTGACACAATACTTTCTTATATAGAAATTTTATTTTAGATGTATTTAGATACAGAGTTTTAATATATATATGTTACTGCTTTATTCTATAAATTTGTGAATATACAATATCTTCTGTTTCACTGCTTGGTCATAGTGTATTATTTCTGAAAACATTTTTAATGGCAATTAAGCTCAACACATCTAGTACCAGCAATGCAAATAATGCACAGTCA
Source organism: Tapirus indicus (assembly GCA_031878705.1). NCBI lineage: Eukaryota > Metazoa > Chordata > Mammalia > Perissodactyla > Tapiridae > Tapirus > Tapirus indicus. The sequence continues at coordinate 85,036,522 of CM062921.1, forward strand.
AAGCCATGAGACCATGGACAGCTAAGGCAAAGCTTGCCCATATCAGGTCATAACAATCTGCAATGCAAGTAGCTCTGACCTGCTGCCTGCCTGATGCATATTGAAACACTCCATTGACTCTAAGGGATATCAGATTTCAGGAATCTGTACTATGTGAAAAAAACATACAACTTAAAATTTTTGAAATAACTTAGACAAGCTCTCTGCTTTTATTGTGATGAGTTTAATAAACTTAAGGGTAGCTCTACTCCAGTCAAATGATATGCAGATATGTGGGACCAGTTAATTCTGAAGAAATTGATTCTAACATGTTGGAGTTTGTCACCACGACAGGAAAATCATTACTGCATGGGATTTGCAGTCTGTACCTGGTAGCAGATACCAAGCTTGCCATTAAAGAAAGAACACAGTGATGTAGTGAAATCTTGAGCACATAGAGGACAGGCTGCCTTCTAATAACACTGACGGCTAACACTTGGGTCGCTAGAGTGCATCATATGTGCCAGAGTTTGTCATGCATTATTTCTACTAAACTTTATAGCAATTTTATGAGTTAAGGACTATTGTTAGGACATTTTATTGATGGGGAACTGAAGTGCAGAAAGGCTCACCTAATACTTCATAGCTAGTAAATAGAGGGGCAGAATTCAAAATTAAGCAGTCTGACTGCAAAGCTCAAGCATTTCCTACTCTGCTATGCTGTCTCCTGGCAAGTTAGCTCGGGCCAGCAGCCTTTCTCTTTATGTGCCAGGTGTTCATAAATTAGGCATTTGTGAGTTGGGAAATTGCTCTGCCGCTTTGGCTTTCTATCAGAAGCCATCGTGATTCTCTACTGGCTTCACTGTGGGACCAATCAATGCAGGTGCACTTGGTATCAGAATGTTCGAGAGTGAGTGGTTGCAAAGCACTTGTTTTTCTTGATACACCTTTCCTAGAAGCTTTTAGTTTGTGGGTGTGGGCTTATAAAATTATTTTTCAATTACAAAATTTGTAGAGTTCACTGTTAAAATTTAGTCAATATAAAAGTTTAGAATATAAAAACAAGAGCATTTCCTTTTTCCCTTCCTAACGACTCTAAGGACAAATCACTGTTAACAATTTGCTCTGTATCTTCTATGATGATTTTTATATTTATATAGACATAAGTTTTAAGTTTTATAAAAATTATACCAAAGTATTTATATTGTTATAAAACCTGCCTTTTTACTTACCAATACATCATCAAAACAGAAACTCAATTAGCTCTATTTCAGTTAAAAGAGGAAATTATTGGTTCATGTGTTCCAAGGGTGAATTGAATGATTAAACTAGAGGGTCACAGGGTGGAATTGGGCCTCAGCACCTCCTGGAACCAAGAACTTGAACCCTCTTCTCAATGTCAGAATTTTTCAAGTTGTTTGCTTGATTGTTTCTCTCATTGCAAAGCAAATTATCTCTAGAGGATGGGAAATGTGGCTACCGACAATTCCCAGGTAGGGCATTGGATGGAGAAAGGCTCTCTTTCTCAGCTTAACTTAAAAAAAAAAAAAAAAACAAAAAAAAACTATGGTATGACTCAAATTGATGCTGTTTGGGTTAGGTATCCATCTCTGGATCAATTAACTGTATGTAAGAGACAGGACATTATGACTGTCACATCTTTGTTCAGGTACCCAAGCCAGGAACATTCAACGGTGGCCTATCGGACAAGATCATTGCAAAATATGCCAATTTTCATTTTGAACTACATAGTTGGGGGCAGGAACTGGGTGTAGTTGCAGAAGTATTAATGGTCTTTCCACATCCGTAAGAAAATATCTCAAGGATAAAGGTTATCTGGATGGGAAAATGATAGGAACCCATTAAGCAAAGTATGAATGTTCTGTAGATAATTTGTCATCTCTTTATGGATGTGCATTCATCTTAGCTTATAGTTTTCACCATTACAAATATTTTCCATTACTATAAATAATGCTACTATGATCATCCTTGCACACATATCTTTGTGTCCATATAAACAGGTCTGTAGAACAGATTTGTAGAAATGGAACCACAAGTTAAAAGTAAGTATATGCATGTTTTAATTTTAGAGATATTGTAAAATCTCCACTGAAAAATATTTGTACCAATTTAAGCTACCACCAATGGTGAGTGATTGTCCCCCTCTCAAATCCCCTGAGAGATATTGGATACCATTAACTGGAAGGAAATTAAATACTTTCAGAAGTGAATTATAAATTCATCACCTCAAGATAATCAAAATTTCTAGACTGTTTTCACATTACTTCAAATTATGTGGCTTTGAGAGTGAATTGGCACTGAATATGGCATTAAACTTCAGAAATTCACGGATCTTTTTACCAATAGGGGAAGAACAATTTAATCTCAAGGGTGTGTAGAGAGATGGCTTAGGTTCTTTCTTAGGAAACAGAAAACTCTATGAAAGATCTCTTGAAATCTGGCTCTAGCTATTGAGCACCAAGTCAAACACTTATTTGGTCTGGTCTCTTCCTCATTTCAACAGCAATTGTCAGTCTTCTACACCAGGAATCATTGCGTGCAGTGAGGGCAGTAAAAGCAGAGGTAAAAGGTGTACCACAGAGAGCCTCACACAGATGGAGGATTATTTGTGTATTCACTTTTTTAGATGACTCAATTATGTTCTGAACATACATACCACATTTTTCTCAAAATATTTTGTACAATGATTCACCTGAAGATCTTGTTAAAATGCAAATTTCACTTTGGTTGTTTAGGGATAAGACCAAGAGTTTACCTTGCTAACAAGCCCCCCAGTGACGCTGAGGCTGCTGGCCTATAGATCACATGGTAGCAAGGAACTGGCTCACAGGTACCAAAAGGAAAGAGAAGTCATCTAAAATTTAAGCATCATTATATGAATTTTACAGGTGAGGACATTAGTGCACAGACGAGTTATTGGCCTAAGGTCACATGGCTCTTATATTTTGACGCCATGACTGAACCACAGGTCAGCGTAAGTGAAAATATCCAGTTTTTCTTACCACAACTGAGCACTCTGGTGTTCAAGTCTCAGAGTTTGAGAGTTTGAAGTGAAAAAGGCAACTTAAGGAGAATCTTACATATTTACCATCAAAGACTTGATGACCTAGTTAAGGAAACACAAAACATTTCATACAAGGTGACATGTCCTGTAATACAAGGATATGTAAGAGAGAGTTGTGATTTATAGGAATTTTATTTTTCTAATAACAGTTACTGTTTTTATTGTATGCAAATTAGAAAATATGTAGATAAAAAATAAAAATAAAATTACCTATAATCTCAACATCCAGAAATTATAACCAATAATGTGTATGTATTTTGCATATCATTATGTTTTACAGTCATTTTTTTCTATAAATATATAGATTTATGTCAGGATGTGTGAGAAATAGTTTCTGGGACAAGACTAAAAGGTAGCCCTGACATCAGTTTAACACTTACAGAAACCCAAGGCTGGCTTTTTTACCTACAAGTCACAGTCAGCATCTACCAACCTTCTCCGCTTAGAGAATTTTTTCTAGTGTTCATGTGGCTGGCTCTCTCCCCTATGGTATTAAATAATCCTTACAAGACAATTGAGTCTATTAATTATATTGTGTTTTGTATTTCTTTATTATATTAATTATCTTGTATGCTTCTTCCTCACCTCTGAACTCTGCCCCCCAAAATAATGGCAATAATTAAATTGTTTGTATATGTATGTAATTTAGAATGTAATAAATGGCATCAGAAGGGATGAGCTTCAAGGTTTCCCTTTTTTTTTCTCATCAATTCAAAAGTTATGCGTTATTTTGTTGCTCAAGTTCCAGGTTGTCCAAGAACGTTCACATACATAGAGTCTTATTTTTGTCTATAAGTAGCTCTTATTCAGCCCTTCACAGTGAAAGGAAGAAAAGAAGTATGCTTTATTTTCTGAAATTTATTTCCAGTTCCCTATCTACTTATTTTTATCACCAAACATGTTTCAAAACTCTTTATGTACCAGATCTTGTGTTAGAAATGGAAATGTAGAAATACCCATAAAATGGCCTTTCCTCCAAGGAGCTCACAAGCTGGTTGAAGAGACCAAAATGGGAACAAGTTAACAGGACAGGTGATGCTAAAGCAGAGACATGGACAATCCTTGGTGGGGCCACAGAGAGTAGGTGTTCCCCAAAGTTTGAAGGGACCTTGCCAGTGCATTCATTTAAAAACATATGTGACCATGGAAAGTACTTCCTTAAAATCTTTCAATGCTCTTACGACAAATTAGCTTATGTGGCCTTCCCGTATCTGTCCATCTCATTTCCCTTCCCCTACTTTGCTTTCTGTGTTCTAGCTGTATTGATCCTCATTCAGTGCACTCGTAATTCATTGCTTTTGCACTGTATGTTACCTCAAAAACTTGTTCTATGCCTTACATCCTTCACTTACTATTTTGACCTCTATATCTATCTATCTAATATTTACATTAGTGCCACTTCCTCAGGGAGAACATCTTCAATCTATCCAAATAAGTCAATTCAGCTTCTTTTAGTCTATTGTATGACTAGATTAATTATTTGTTCAAAATTTGTCTTTATCATCAGGTCACAAGTTCCTTAATGAGAAGACTGTCCTTTTCATTCACCACAGTATATCCAGTATCAATCATGGTGTCTGGGACATAGTAAGATGTTGATATATAGTTGAAAAATTTTAAATCATGAATAAATTAACTTGGTGATGATAAATGAATAGGTGTAAAAAAGGCAACTAGAATGAGTGGGGCATTCTAAGGGGAAAAGGGGAGAGAATGTGCCACGTCTTGAAAAAATGAAAAGTATTCTAGATTCTAGAGATTGCATGTAATTTGATATGATTTGAATGTAGAGTGTGAAAGTAGGACAAGGGGAAGAAAAGGTTGGAGTGGGGTTTATCATAAACCTTCTTGAATAGCAAACCAGAATTTTCAGTTTATTCTGTTGGCAGAGATGAATTACTGAAGGATTTTAAAGAGAGGTGGTATGAAGTCATTTGGGTTTATAAAATAATACCATTGCCAAAATGTAAAGAAACTAGAGGATGGAAAAAGAAATTAGGGGCTGGTGCAATTATCCATATAGTGGAAGTGGACCCTGAGATACTCAAGTATCCACGGAGATAGAGGGGAGAAATATAAACAATGTTAAGGAAGGGTAAGTCTCTCTGGTTTTGATCTGAATAATCTATAGACTGATTTCTCTAAAAAGATAGAAAAGAGATTATCACTTCTTACATAGTAACATGGGTACTTTCTCTAGTGTGTGGAAAAATATATCCTTATATCTTTAACTTTTATGAGAAACCTGGAGTCACAAGGCATTATTTTAAAATATACTTGCAGTTTTGACTTCCTACATAGCAGTGTGAGGGGCTCTGCTAACCCACTCCCCAGGGAAACTGGTAAAAAATATTTTTTTATAAAACAACCATTTAAAGCCTCTGGACATGGTCCCAAGGACAAATAGCAAATATATATATAGATATATATATGTATTCAACAAAATTTATGAAAATTCAGTAAGAAAGGTGAGAATCTATGGCATTTGAAATAAGATCACTCCCTCTCTTCTTCCTCTCAGCTCAGTGAGGCAGAGAATCCACACTAGACTGCTATAGCCAAGAACACAAGACTCTCTCTTTTGAGTCCCTAGACTTTCTTCCCAGGAGGAGCCGGACATCAGTCTTTTGTATCTTGCCCACAGGTACCTGTTGCTGAGGCTATGTCCCAAATAACTGCGGGTTAGAGGTGATGGCTCCCTTCGTCCACACAGCCCCCACTTGTGGAGTGGAGACCTTACCTTGGGTGCAGCATGCTGAGATACTAGGGCCCTGATCACCTTTGACCCAGCATGTAAGGCAATGGTTCCATGCTAAGGGAGGCAAGCCAAAAAACCTCAGGCTGATTCCTCCATGCACACCTGTACACTCACCTCCTGTAGCAGGAGTATCAGAGAAAATTTTGCGATTATCCCCACCCCCAGCTTCAGAGTCCTGGGTCAGAGATTTTGCATGGGAGGAAAAGCAGACCTTAAAACAATAGCTCCTAATCTCTTCCCAAAGAACTGAATTCATTTGCAACAAACAGAATGTAGAGAAGGGCACTCCCAAGAACATTTCTTTGAAGAGAGCACAGTGTTCTTTTCATTCACCACAGTATATCCAATAGAAGATTTGGTGAAAGGCAACTGGGAAAAGATTCAAGATACAGGCTTGTTTGCATAAGAGAACTGGGAAATAACATATCTGGGAGGAGTCTTCCTGGGGTCATAAATGTCAAACACTGGCCTCAGAAATTATTCTTTTAAAGGAAATATAATTTGATTGGATTAGTTTGTAGAGGAACTGTCCCATAGGGCATTTTTGAAAACAACAGAGGAATCAGCTGACAATTAGTGGAGTTTAATTACTGGATCTGGTCAGTGAAAGAGGAAGACAGCCTACCAAAATCACTGTCATTCTAGGTCAACTGTGGCTATATCCAAAAATGCACCTCTCTGAAGAGCAACGTAAGAGGCTTAACACTATAGGAGGGAGGAAAAATAGATTTCACTAAAATAATCCATCCAGGTATAAAGAAATAAATAAGAAAATAACAAGTCCCAGAGTGGGTGCAGGGACCATTACCCAAAGTTGATACAATATATTATCTAAAATGTCTCATTTCTAGAAAGACATTATGAAGTATGCAAAGAAACAAGAAAGTATGAACCATAAACTGTGGAAAAAGTAGGCAACAGAAAGTGCCTGCAAGAATGACCAGATGATGATTTTATCAGCAAATACTAAACACGTTAACAGGACTAAAGGAAACTATGACTAAAGAAGTAAAGGAAGGTATGATAACAATGACAATATTGCATCAAATAGAGAATATCAATAAAGACACAAAAACTATAAAAAGGATAAAATAGAAATTCAGGAGTTGAAAAGTACAGTAACAGAAAGAAAAAAACTCATTAGAAGAGCTCAACAGTAGATTGGAAGAAAAAAGAATAAGCAAACATGAATATAGAGTTATATGGATTATGCAGCAGAAGAACAGAGAGAAAAAATAGTGAATGAGAATGAAGAGAGCTTCAGAGAAGTGTGGGACACATTAATATACACAAAATGGGAGTACCAGGAGTAGAGAGAGAAAGGAGCAGAAAACATTCAAAAAAATAACGGCTGATAACTCCACAATTTATTGAAAAACAATAATCTACACATCCAGGAAGCTCAACAAAGTACAAGTAGGATAAACACAAAGAAATCCACAAACAGACATATCACAGTAAAATTCTAAAATTCAAAGATAAGGAGAAAAATCTTGAAAGAAGAAAGAGTTAAATGACTCATGACTTACAAGGGAACCATAATAACATTATAGCTGACTTCTTAGCAAAAGTAATAGAGTCTAGAAGGTTGGGATAATGTATTCAAGGTATTCAAAAAAAAGTTGTCAGCCAAGAAAATAAAGCAAAGCTATTTTTCAAAGTTGAAGGCAAAATAAAGACTTTCTCAAACAAAAACTGAAATAATTTGTGGCTAGCAGGCCTACCTTATAAGAAATGCTAAAGGAAATTTTTTAGGTTGAAAGCAAGTGACTCCAGATTTGAATCCATGTGATAATACAAAACAAACTCGTAGAGGTAATTATGTAATTATAAAAGACAGTATAAATGTATATATTTCTCCATTCTTCTCTTAACTGATTTAATAAAATAATGCATATATAATGTGTTGTTGGTACTGTACTATGTAAAAATGTAATATATTTGCCAATAATAGTACAAAGTAGCAGCATAGAAGCAAAACTATATTGGGCTAAGGAAATGAATACATATGGTCTGGTAAACTTATAACAATGTATAATTGGATTTGTAACCTTAAGAAATATAATATGGATAATAATAATACCATGAAAAGGGAGAAAAAGGAATAGAGTTATATAGCAGTAACACTTTTATATACCACTGAAATTCAGTTAGTATAAATCTGAAGCTGATTCTGATAGATTAAGTTGTATAGGATAAACCTTAGATAGAGCAATCATTGAAAATAAACTGAAACAAAATATACTGAAAAATTGTTAAAGAAATCCAAAGGCTCCACTAGAAAATATTTAATTAATGTGAAACTAAGCAGTAAAGGAAGAATAGAGGAACAGAAAAATACAATACAGAGAAAATAAAAAGTAAAATGACAGACATAAACACTACTATATCAATAATAACATTAAACACAATGTCCATAATAGTTACACAGTAAGTGGGAGCTAGAGTTAGTATTTTTTTTTTTTATTTTTTGCAAGGAAGATTAGCCCTGAGCTAAGGTCTGTTACAAATCCTCCTCTTTTTGCTGAGGAAGACTGGCCCTGGGCTAACATCCGTGCCCATCTTCCTCTACTTTATATGTGGGATGCTGCAACAGCATGGCTTGATAAGCAGTGTGTAGATCTGTGCCCGGGATCTGAACCTGTGAACCGTAGGCCCCAGAAGGGGAGTGCGTGAACTTAACCACTACGCCACCAGGCTGGCCCCAAGTATTGTTATTATTATGTTGTTATTGTTATGATTATTTTATTACCTGCCTCAGAGGATATTGATGCATGATTAGGTTGAATCATGTTAGCATAGTGCCTGGACCACTGTAGGGTCTCAGGCAGGAGAGTTTTTCTTTTCACTTTGTAAGAAACAGGAGAGTATTATATGGTGAAATAATTTCCTAAAAATAGAACTCTAACTTTTAGCTAATGTTTTGACTTTTATATCCATGGTGCCATTCTGCAAATTGGATTGGAACAAAGAGATTTACAATTAATCAGAACTTGAATTTGTTTTGTTTGTTTGTTTTTGGAAAGGGAGTGATGTTTGAAAAGATAAGAATGTACTGTTAACCAAGTTTGGCAATAAGTATAATGAATGTTAGGGCCAGCATCACATTCTTAATTTAATCCTTCTTTAAAGCTATTAATTACCATTCTGGAGTTTTCTGTTGACTTTCTATGAAGTATTGACACATGGGAAGGATATTCAGAAAATTCAATCATAAATCTGAATCTACTTAATTATAAACCATAAAACTCACTACAAAGCAATGGTAATTAAAACAGTGTAGTACTAACACAAGGATAAACATATAGGTCAATTGACTAGAATTGAGAATCCAGAAATAAACCCATGCATCTAAGATCAACTGGTTTTTGACAAGGGTGCCAAGATCATTTAATGGAGGAAAGAATAGTTATTTAAATAGAGGATACCAAGACAACTGTATAGCCACAGGCAAAAGAATGAATTTAGATTCTTACCTCATACCTTATACAAAAATTAACTCAAAATGTACCAAAGAACTAAATGTAAGAGCTAACACTATACAACTGTTAGAAGAAAAAATAGGGGTAAGCATTCATGACCTTAGATTTAGCAAAGCATTCTTAGATATGACACCAAGCAACAAGAAACCAAAGAAAGAAATATGTTAATTGGATTTCATCAAAATCAAACTCTCTTGTATTTCAAAGAACACCAACAAAAAAGTGAAAGGACAAATCACAGAATGGGAAAAGCTATTGACAAATCACATATCTGCTAAGGGATTTGTATTCAGAATATATAAAGAACTCTTACTTTTCAATAATAAAAAGGCAACCTTGTTAAAAACTGGGAAATGATGAGGCCAGCCTGGTGGCATAGCAGTTAAGTTCACGTGATCTGCTTCGGAGGCCCGGGGTTGGCAGGTTAGGATCCCGGGTGTGGACCGACACACTCCTTATCAAGCCATGCTGTGGCAGTGTTCCATATAAAGTAGAGGAAGATGGGCACAGATGTTAGCCCAGGGCCAGTCTTCCTCAGCAAAAAGAGGAAGATTGGCAACAGACGTTAGCTCGGGGCTAGTCCTCCTCACACACAAAAAAATGGGGGGTGGGGGGTGGGGAGAGGATTTGAATAGACATTTCTCCAAGGAACAGATAACAACAGGCATGTAAAAAGATGCTTGACATCATTACTCCTCAAGGAGCAAATCAAACTACAATGAGATATTGTTTTACATTCACTAGGATAGCTAGAATCAAAAAGTCAGATAATAACAAATGTTGAAAAAGATGTGGAGAAATTGGAACCCTCATAACTGCTAGTGAGGATGTAAAATGGTGTGGCTGCTTTGGAAAACAATCTGACAGTTCCTCAAAACTTAAACGTAGAGTTACTATATGACTGAGTAATTCTAGTCTTAGGTATACACCCAAGAGAAATCAAAACATATGCCCCCACAGAAACTTGTGCTAGAATGCTTATAGCAGCATTATTTATAATAGCCAAAACGTGGAATCAACCCAAATGTCCATGAATGGGTGGATGAACACAATGTGGTATATTCATACAACGAAATATTATTCAGCCATAAAAGCAATAAAGTACCGATATATGCTACAACATGAGTGAACCTGGAAAACACTGTGCTAAATGAAAGACAGACACAAAAAGACCACATATTATAAGTTTCTATTCATATGATATGTCCAGATCAGGTTAGTTTACAGAAATAGAAAGTAGATTAGTGGTAGCTCAGGACTGTGCATGGAGGATGTGGTTGAGGGAGTGATACCTAAAAGGGCACGGGTTTCTTTTTGACATGATGAAATGTTCTAAAATTGATGTGGTGATGGTTGATATACTAAAAACCAGTCAATTGTACACTTTAAAGATAAGAATTGTATGGTATGTGAATTATATCACAATAAAACCATTCAAAAAAAAAGTAAAAAACCTGCTGTTGATCATTTCCTGCCTCGATGGGTTCAATTCTTGCTACGACCTCAAAAGGACCCACTGTGTCACAAATCTAAGCCCCTATTTAATACATGGCTGGGTCTCAGGAATTTACTTGCTATTTAGGTTCACAGTCTTTTTAGGTCAGGAAGCTAGTTTCCAATGACCTGAGAGACTTGGACCAAAATTAATTTGTTTCCTCCTTAAAATACATCCCATTGGCATGGTGGGATTTTTGTCTGTTTTGTTTGTTATTAATTTTTTCTTTCCTGTTATTTTCTGCAGTTTTTCTTTGTTTCTTATTCTTTTCTTTTTCCCACATTTCTTGTCTTTATTCCTTATTGTTTTTTTCTTGAGCTAGTATTTGTTTTTATTTTTATTTTTGTCTGACACTGTGTTTTGACTCCATTATAAAGATCAATTTGTCAGGTAGACTTGGAAATTATTTTCTTTTCAGATGATTTGAACCAAGCTTGTCACCAGCTTTTCCCAATTTTAAGTGTATTTTGGAACACCTTGAGTGCAACCCCAGAAGTAGGTCCAACAGGCTGTAGGCCTCTCAGCCATCTATACTGAAGAGGAGACCCATATTGGCAAAACCAGCTCTTCATGACCATCATCAAGTATAACTTGGCTAAGGTGAAGTAGGCTCAGCACATCCTGACTAGGAGCCATGACAATCAGCCTCCAGAAAATATCCCGTGAAGTAGGAATTGTGAAGTAACTTGAATCATCCCAACATAGTTCAATTATTTGATGTGATTAAGAATAAGAAAACACTCTACCTCATCATGGAGTATGCTAGTGCAAGAGAGGTGTTTGATTACCAAGTGACTCATGGCATATGAAAGGAAAAGAGGCTTGAGACAAATTCCACCAGATAATATCTGCTGTGCCTTACTGCCACCAGAAGTGGATTGTTTATAGAGACTCAAAGGCAGAAAACCTGCTCTTGGATGCAGAAATGAACATCAAGATTGCAGACTTTGTCTTCAGCAACAAATTTATCTTTGGCAACAAGCTGGATACCTACTGTGGCAGCTCTTTTGCTGCCACAGAATTATTCCAGGGCAAAACTTATGGTGGGTCCATATTGGAGGTATGGAGCCCTTCTGATCCCTGTCTTCTGATGCACAGAATCAAAGCATCATGACAGCAAGTCCTGAGTGGAATGTACCATACTCTTCTACTTGTCCATGGAGTGTGAAAACCTGCTCAAGAAATTTCTCATTCTCAATCCCACCAAGGGAGGTATTTTTGAGCAAATTATGAAAGATCCATGGACACATGTGGGTCATAAAGGTGAACTAAAGCCTTATATGGAGCTACTCCTTGACTACAAGGACCCCCAGAGGACTGAGTTCATGGTGTCAATGGCTTACCCATGAGAAGAGATCAAGCACTCACTGATGGGCCAGAACTATGAAGTGATGGCCACCTGTCTGCTTCTGGGACACAAGAGATGAGAGCTGGAGGGATACACTAATATCCTGAAGCCCCAGCCTTCAGCTAATCTGATCAACAGCAGCATTCCTTCCCCTTCCCACATAGTACACCATAGCCTCTCCACCAACCCCAACCAGTGGGGTTTCAGTAATCATTTTAGTCCTGCTATTCCCATGTCTAATTCTCAGAATACTCAGAGTAGCAGTGAAGAAAATCAGCAGCCTTAGCAGGACCAAGAAGCAGAAGGGAAGAGAAGCAGCACAGTCAACATGCCTGCCACCTCCCTGCCTGGCCTGGAGATGAAGATAGCTCCTATCCCCTCCAAACAGCAGCCTCTCCACCAGCAGAAATGAAAACAGGAATTCCTCACTTTTGGAGAGGGCCAGGCTCAGCCATCCAGAAAGCAAATTGCCTAACCAGGCTAAGATCTGGGGCCTCCACTGTTTCTGCTTCAACTGAAGTTGGCTGAGCCTTGCCCTGCCTCCACTAGAAACACATAACAGCCTTGGTGCAGCCCAGCCAGGCCTCTGGGTGGTGCCCCACAGATGGAAATGGTGAGGTAACTCAGTAGGGCCCCCTCAGCATGTTTCTGTGGCTCCCCCCTCTGCCCACACATCAGCAGCAGTGATGAAGCCCCAGGCAGGAAATTCCTTCCATACCAGGCAGCTCTGACATACACAACCAGCAGCATGTGCTCTGTGGGAAGACCCCAGCCTCTCCCTTTGGCAATAGTCAGGGCTGCAGGGGGCCATTGGGAGCTGCTTCAGCAAGTTCAGATTCAAGTTTATAGAGATATCTGTGTTTCAGGTTTGCCAGAAGGATCCTGAAGGAACCTGAAAGTAAAGACCTAGTGGAGATGCTCAAACATCACATGGTGGGCAGCAGAGGCAGCGACAAAAGAATTTTGAGAGGCCAAGGGGTGTTAATTCTACTTTACACAGACTATGAAGATTTGAAGGTCCATGGAGTCTATTGGGAGATGCACAAGGTCCTAGATGCAAACAGCTGCCATGAGAGCTAAACAAAAAATATGTGCTGCTGTGCCTGCACAGCTCCCAGGCCCAAGAGGGCTACATGCAGTGGAAGATACAGTGTGCAAAGTGTCACAGAGATCTCTCAATGTGTTTAAACCAAGTGGACATTTTGCATTTCCATGGCCTTCAAAAATGTTCCCTCTAAAATTGCCATGGAGTTTAAGCTTTAAAAGGTTGCCAGGGAGACAAGAGGAGAGGTAGGCTGGCCCCTCCTGTCAGGCCAGCCACTCTACTCCAACCTGAAAGAAACTACAGAGACTGGACTGGTGTGCTTCCCCTGGGGCCACTCTCCTCTCCCCTGACTTCCTCTGTCTTTTCTTCTGTTTTTGTGGGGGTGGGGAGATGGTTCTATTGGAGTAAAGACAGAACACCCAAATAAAAGCAGACACATACCTCTCTTTCTCTCTCTCTCTCTCTCTCTCTCTCTCTCTCGTGCCCTGCTTTTATCTCATGACATCTATTAGCATTTCTTTGAGCTGATTAGAGTAAACCATTCTTTATAATAAACTACATGTTACATAGTAAATGCATTCACATCATGTCTTCTCATGCAAAAGAGAAGCATATAGATATAAAAATCTCTGGGTCAGATGGTTCAAACTGTAATCACTTAAAATATGAGTTGGCACGAGAAGACAAGAAAGCACTGAGCTACTTCTGCAAAGAAAAGTAAATTTCTTTTCTCTGGAATAAATATAAGCCAACAAATCTCAGCCAAATGACCTCATGAGCATAAATGTTTTCCAGTCAAACAGTATAAAGGGCTAAGATGAACATATCTAACTTGTTGCAATAAAGCTATTCAGTGGTAAGAGCCCCTGGATTCCACAGCTTTAGGATGGATTAAATATTTTATCTTCTAAGGAACAATAATCAGACAGGGAGATGGGAGGAATTGGCTCTATTTGATATTTGATTTATTTTCCCTGCCATTTCGATGAGTTACCTTTTGGTGTTGATTTTCAATTCAGCTGCTGTTGTAGCACCAGAATCCTGAATTATGAAATGAAAAGAGTGGCTTCTTTTAGGAGAAGCAAATATTCCAGCAGCTGTGAACTCAGGATTTAAAAATCATTCTAACTTGCCGAAAGCAAACAGACTCAGTGTACAGTCAAGTGAGAAGCAAATGGCAGAAATACCTGTGTGGGTCTAGTCACTGGATGTCTAGTGCATGGCTGATCTGTAGCTTGCTTCTTGTTACCTGCATGTTTCTTCCCCCACCTTCACTAGGATGCCCCCAACCACTGCATCTCCAGCTCTGCCTCTACAAACCAAGTGATTCCTTCATTCTCTTCATTTATTCACTTAATAAATATTTACTGAGTGGCTACCAAGTACTGTGCTCATCTATAGAGATACAATACTTAAAATAATTCATAGTAGGCAAATGCATGAACAAATATGCTGTGCTAAGTGCTATTTTAGGGTATCTACTGATAGCTGTTGGAACAGAGGAAATGATATAATTTAATCGTGGGTGGAATGATCAGCGGATGAGTTGAAATATAAGCTGAAAATATATAAGGAACCACATTCTAGAAAGAAAGAGTTGGAGTAAAATCAGAGTGTGGAAGGTTTTCTGAGATAGACAATGGCAAATAATTGGGTATGACAAAAAGGGTGACATAGGATATAACATGTGGCAGAAGGGGTGGGAGATGATATAGAAAGATAAATTGAGATCAGATTCTGAAGAACCTTGAAGAGCAGAAGAGTAGTCTTTGTTGTGGAGGTGAATAATTGATGACTGTGATCAGATAAAGTGTGTATTCTAGGATGATCACTCTAGTTGCAGGATGGAGAATTTGCATTAAAAATCCCAGTTTCTAGATTGTTCCACAACATATAGAAAAAAATTTTTGAGATCACAGTTTTCACTAATACTTATTGTCAATGCAAAATAACCAATAATCATTCGATAAATAAGAGAAATAAGGTGAGTTTTACTTGAGCCAGAGTGAGGATTATAACCCAGAAAGGCCTTTTCCAGAAGAGAAGAAAGAGTTCTGGAGAAGCATGGTTTTCAGTACGGTCTTTCAGAACAAAGAACATACATTAAACATGCTCAGGATACATATCCATCAAAGTTTCAAAGAGGTATTCAGTTGCAAATTAGCAGGTCAACATGACCCTGATGTCTGGAAAGGGACTAATATGGGCATTACCAATAGGTTGTAGGAGGGGAAGTATGCATTTTTATTTTAAGAGAGTGCGTTCTTTACCTTAATAATTAAAGCAGATGTACAATGTATATTTGATAGGCCATAGGTCAGGCTTCTTTAGTTCAAGTGGAATCAGTTTTGAACCCAAATAGTTACCCCATACACAAAAATCTCTTGTCATTCCCCCCTTTTGATCAATAATCTTTCAATAGAAAGCATTGATGGTCAAAATATTGTCCCTCAGTGCCAAGGTGGTTGCTGCCTGCCCTGGGTCCATCATGTCCCTTGGTGCTAGGCTTTTATTTAATTGATTTGCCCAGTTATCCACATTGCAAGAAAATAGTTGGATGTAGTGGACAAGAATAGAGGTATATATTAACAGGGGAAGTGCTTCATGGTTATGTAATTTGTCAAT
Source organism: Tapirus indicus (assembly GCA_031878705.1). NCBI lineage: Eukaryota > Metazoa > Chordata > Mammalia > Perissodactyla > Tapiridae > Tapirus > Tapirus indicus. Next base: position 85,052,339 of record CM062921.1, read on the forward strand.
TACTATTACATTATCACACAAACATTGTACACGTGCTTTTACATGACTCCCTATAATTACATTGTTTATGTCAATTATGGAATAGATAATTCAATACTTGAAATGATTAGTTTAAAAATGAGTTCTTAGGGGCCGCCCAGTGGCATAGCGGTTTCGTCCGCGCTTGGCAGCCCGGGGTTCGCCGGTTCGGATCCCGGCGCCTGCCGACGCACTGCTTGTCAGCCATGCTGTGGCGGCGTCCCATATAGAGTGGAGGAAGATGGGCACGGATGTTAGCCCAGGGCCAGTCTTCCTTAGCAAAAAGAGGAGGATTGGCAACGGATGTTAGCTCAGGGCTGGTCTTCCTCACAAAAAAAAAAAAAAAAAAAAAAAAAATGAGTTCTTAGGCATAGTATTTATCAGGAAAGGAAATTTGTCCAGGGTTGTAAAATTGATCAACCACCTCAAGTCACTGAGCAATCATTACTCTAGCCTGCATGCCAGTCTTACAACACTGAGTAAGGAAAACAGTGACTAGTTTGAATATGTGGTTAATACAAGAATTCCAAGGAGTAATAGAAATATAAATTGCAATCTGGATTGAAAAAGGGAACAAATACCTGAAGGGAGCCAACTAAACAAATCAAGACTAGGTGTAGGGTCACTTAGTGCTTTCACCTGCTCTCTCATATGATTTAGCAGACACGACACATTAGAAGATTCATCATGTATAAAAACACAGCATTCAGTTTGAATGATTACATATATACCATCTTGGGGTACAGTTAAAACATCTAAGGCCATTCTATTTTGAAGGACACCTTTTCCCACTAAAGACATATCAGTATTTAATAAGGGTATTCCTCCTTGGCTATCATTGAGGGATTGCTGAGTAAATTTAGTCAGGGCTTCTATATGTGATATGACATCTTCTAGCCCCAAAGAAGGAAAAAATATAGCTGCTAGGTGTTCATACCATTGGAACACTGATTGAGCCCATCTGGCCTTAAAAAGTGGAAGACTTGCAACTGTTGTTAATTCAGAGAAAATCCTTCCCTGCATCCAAGGGAAACTCAGGGTGCAGCATCTTAGCTATGCAGGCTGGTAGTCAAGGCCAGAGGTTGTTCCACATAACTATTGAGGTCCATTAGGAGCCACCCAATAAATGTCTGATCTTCAAGACCAGTCTGTTACAAACCAATCACTTTCTTTAAGTATGATAATATTCTGAAAACCTTAACAAGAACAATTATAAAATGGGTATATGGTTTAAGAATTACAAGGGTTTAAATGAGGAGATATAAGGTTAGGAATACAGGCCTGGACTGGAATCCTGGCACAGCTGTTTACAACAGATGCTATCTTCTTATCATCTGGTTTGGAGGCATTTGTCTTGGTCAGTCTAAGTCAGGTGTCAGAAATGGGAGTTGAAATCCACTCAGCCAGACGAGCCTGAGAAATGTGAATCCATGAGTCTATGTTCTTTAATTTTGCAGCACATCGATTCCTTAAATGTACCTGTTATGGTTCTTTCCAACAGGGCTGCAAAGAGTCTTTTATTTGATGCCTCTTCCAATAAATAAAATCTGCAGGTTATAGCCCATGATCCTTAACATCTTTGTCTCCCAGGAGCTCTTGGTGAAAGGAATCAGCTACCAACCTTTCATTTCTTTTAAGCACCTCAATGAGACCCTGACAACAAAATAACATATCTCTCTTAAGCAAAGTTCATTCATACATTTCCTCATCTAGTTACATAGGCCATCCTGTTATGATTTCAAAAGGAGAAAGCTGATGTTTTCCAAAAGGTGTAAATCAAAAATTGAGAAGTACTAGTGGAAGAGCTTTCAGCCGTGAGAAATTAAATGCTCCTGAAAGCTGTGCCAAGTGAGTTTTAGTTGTACCATTAGTTAAAATGTTGCATTATTGGCCAAATGCCACAAATAGATTTAATTATTTGTCCAGTGGAATGAGTTCTCCAGTCACTGAATAATTAATTTAGCATAACGAACAGAAATTATCCTAATTAGTTTAATGGCTCCCTCTTTATAGGAAGAGAGAACAATTTTTTTTTTTTTGAGAATTTCAGGGGCCCCTTGAAAATTCTCAGAGAAATGTTGAAGTCATAAAAAAAAAAAAGACTCCATTTAGGATTTGAATTTTGGGGAAGCATGTGAAAAATATCAAAAGATTTTGAAACACTTGAACAAACAAGATCAAGTGTTTGCTGATCTTGTGTCACTACGAAACACTGGTCACTGTGAAATAATGCTTAATTATCCATTTAACCAAAGTGACAACAAATGTTAAAGGCAGACAGTTAAAAAAAAAGCCCTTAGTTTTTTCCATAGAGAGATTTCAGACTTTTAGGATATAGAAAATTATTTTGACAAAACATAGAATTTTTGTCATTTAGGTAGATTTACTCAAATGTAAAGAAAACCTTTATTATCTCACTATCAAGAGCAGACTAAAAGTCCAGGAAAATTATCCTTTTAAGAGAGAGAAAAGCAAACTCTAATTTTTGTACCAGCTTACTTTTGATAGTAACAGTTATTCACCTAATTAAATTCGTTTTAATTTTAGCCAACTTGACCATGCACGAAACTCTTTCCTCAGGGTTCCTCTTCCACAACGTCTATAACTTTCTTTTTACATTCAGAATTTATCCCATGTCTTCTTTTCTTCCTAGTACATTAGGACAAATTTATCTTTCTTAACAAAACAAACAAAAATTTCATTCTTTATACCTTCTTTACTGAAAACATACATCCTACTTTTCTTGAATACAAAAATGTTTTCCTTATTAATTTTTAGTAACTTTAATCACATATGTTAATTAGAATTCTTAACCCTTACAGACCTTAATTTTTAGTGAAAACTAAAAAGTAAGCAATTATAAACTGTCTTTCACATTAGAATTCTGTGGCTTGGAACATTTATAAATGGTTTTTATAATTTCTAGAAACATGCTACTTAGTAGTACAGTATTTTAATAAAATACAAAATGTGTTTACTAATAGACCCAAATGTCTTTTAGTTTCTATAAAATAAGAAGCCAAAAGTAGATAAACTTATATTTAGTAATTAATGTCTAATATTTTATCTTAAGTGAAAATGACCTAGATACTCAATAAATTTCTATCATTTAACTTAATTTAACAAAACTCTAGGGTTTCAAGTCACCAAAAAGGTTGTTTTTTTTTTTTTACTTTTTGATGAGGAAGATTGGCCCGAGCTAACATCTGTTGCCAATCTTCCTCTTTTTGCAAGAGGAAGATTAGCCCTGAGGTAACATTTGTGCCCATCTTCCTCTATTTTGTATGTGGGATGCTTCCACAGCATGGCCTGATGAGTGGAGTAGGTCTGCACCTGGAATCCAAACCCACAAGGCCACCAAAGCAGAGTGTGCAAACTTAACCACTACACCACTGGGCCAGCCCCGAAGTCAACAGAAAATTTTGAAGTTATTTCAAGTACATACACCATAACACTTAATTATTTTTAAAAAGTTCACCCAAAACTTTTGTCTTTGCACACCTATTTAGTTTATTTTTTTCCAATAATTATGTTTACATTGCCTACAAAAACTTCATGAAACATTAGACAAAATCAGCTATCATTCTAACCTATTTTGCTGCCAAATTTTGTAACAGAGATAACATGAGCTTATTTGACTAATAAACACAAGTGGAATGAAGGTTACTTGTCTGCATCATATCGAATGCTAAAACAACTCTGAAGGCATGCTTATTTCAATCAAACCAACAAATTTAAGTTGTTTACCAGATTATTTTATATCATGTTAACTTGAAAGGCATTTGGGTTACTTTCTATTACATTTATATAAGTGCTTACTTTAAGCCAATTAAATAGAGCTCTTTAGAAATTATACTATCCAAAGGTAGAAAAATATCCCATATATAACATATATATAGACACACACATAAACACCCAGACAAATGCAACAAAGATTTTATAGCCTCCATTTTGAAAATTTTCCTTAGGTTTTTGGGCAAGAGTTCTTTCATAGCAGTCTGCATCTCCAAAAGCTTCTTTCCCTCCAATCTGCCCCCTTTTTTTCAGTCTTAGGAATACAGGATGGTCTAGATAATAGTTCCCAGGGAGGTTAAAAGGTTTTTTTAGATAAACAGGGGAGGTTAGTTATTTATCAAAGGACTGACATGTCCATCCATTTACAGTTTCCTTAATTTGCCTTTTTCCCTCTGGGTACTTAGGTTTGTCTTAATTTAGGGAAGAAGGCCTAAAACAATTCCTATCAGGCTTTGAATATCAGCTTCCAATTTGGCCAAATTTCTGATTATAAGTTACTAAATCTTTTCAAACATCTTGTGAGATTTCAGTTTGGACAAACAGTAACTATGTCTGACAGCAGTAGCAATTCCATTAATTTTTTAATTTTAGTTTCCCCTTGACTGTTTAAGAGTAGCAGTTTCCCAGAAAATCTCTCAGTCTATTAACCCTGTCAGGGGCTCATATTGGGTCCCTTTTGAAGGTAGATTATAGGGGTGTCCATAAAGCCGTGACTTAATAAGTGAACTTCTTAAATGATCTTACTCAATTGGAATGTTCCTTCTAATAGCCAATGTACAAGTTTTGGTGGCTCAAAGGAGCTCCAAAATGGCCACTGTAATTTTAAATTATCCCAGGTTATCTTGATCCAAAGATCCAACCATTTATAGTTATCCCCATTTTGCTAAGCACTTGCAAGAATCTGCTCCACTGTATGTATTATATATGAAGCCAGCCAGAGTTCCAGTGGGAAGCTTCCCACTCAGGAGCTGGTTGGCTTTTAGAAACATAATTTCCCCCTGTCTTTTAGTTTTGTTTTGCTATAAAGTCTGAACAATATCTAAGGACAGTGCAGTGGGTCAGAAGTGTGCTGCTTATGAGTTTCACTCCCTAAAAAGGTTGTGAACACTCTCGTATGTGTCTTGTTTTGTCCTGCTGGCAGTCTAAAACTACCATGGGGGCTTGTGGACAACCAACCCTCATGTATGCATCCCCAGATGAGCTGTCAAATTATTTAAAAGTGAACCATCATGATGGAATTCCCTATGGGACCACTGCACACCTCAAAACTCAACCGCAGACACTCCCACTAGTTTCTCAGTCACCTGAGAATGCCTTACGGCTGAGAGAAGTGGTTGTCCCTTCTTTTGGGGGCTGAATGAGTTTTCATCCTCTCATTTTGCTATTAAACAATTTGTTCAGACATTATAGGCAAATTCTTCCCAACATAAAGCCAAATTTAAAAGATCAGCCTGTGCCATTCACTCCAAAATTCCCCCCCTAGGCTCCCCTGGCCTAGGAAATTCCCCCTAGGTTTCTGTTACCTAGGAAATGTACAGGTACCCTCTTAAGGCAACTAGTCTTAAGATTTGAAATGTTTAAGTAAAAGTCAGGACCTATGACTTAAATAAGAGTACCATGAAGCTGGAGGGGCTCAATCAGACCAAGTGGTACCAAGCATCAGTTCAAAGTAGATTCCAGGTGGTTCCAGTGGGTTTCGCTGAAACCCTGCCACACCATACCAAGAAATGGTGGTGCAAAACAACCAATAACCATTCTATAGATGAGAGAAATAAAATGACCCTTACTTGAGCCAAAGTGAGGGTTATAACCCCGGAAGGTCCTTTCCAGAAGGGAAGAAAGCATTCTGGCAAAGCAAGATTTTCAGTACAGTCTTATATCTTTTCAGAACAAAGAACATACGTTAAAAATGCCCAGGATACCTATTCATCAAAATTTCAAAGAGGTGTTCAGTTGCAAATTAGCAGGTCAACATGACCCTGATATCAAGAAAAGGACTAATAGAGGCATTACCAATAGGGCATAGGAGGGGAAATATGCATTTTTCTTAGAAGACAGTGCATTCTTTACTTTAATGGTAAAAGCAGAGGTACAATGTTTGTTTGCTAGACCATGTCAGTCTTTCTTAGTTCAAGCTGAATTAGCTTGGCTTGAACTGGAATGGTTACTCCATATACCTCAATATGTGAAAATCTCTTGTTGAAATCAATTACCAAGGTTTTTGCTTTTAAGAAGGAAACATTTTTAGTGAAATCATTAGTGTGTACAATTCTTCTCACTATACAATAGGCTATAGGAAGATGAAGTTATTTCTGTGTATCTTAAAATTAAAGAAGAGGTAATATGGTCTGTAGGGAAGCTCTGTGTGTCTGTCTGTGTTTTGATCTTCACTGATGATACTCACCAGTAGACAGAGATACTGAACTAAAACCAATACTCAATGGAAAGTAACTGTTTATAGGAGACATAATTTAGAGAGCCAGCCCAATCCCAGTCCCTCCTTTGGTAAACTTCCCCTCTCACAGCCTCTGTGTATTTGATACAATAAGGAACTTATCACCCTGACCCCAGGTGATTGGATAAATGATAGACACACAACCTCAGGACAATCAAGCCATTAGACTGGCCTAATACACCTATTGCCTCACTTCGTATACTCTGTCTTGCCACACAAACCCTGGTCTGTGGATAGGTATCTTTGGTGTCACCAGGTAACTTGTTAGAAATGCAGAATCTCAGGCTCTGTCCAAGACTTCCTGAATCAATCTGCATTTTACCAAGATTCCCAGATGATTCATATTCATATTAAATTATAAGCAGCACAACTCTAGACAAGCAGGTCTGTCTTGAGAATTTAAGTTAAGAAATATTGAAAACGTGTGAGTTATTAGCACACTAGAAAGAAACAGACATACAAATTTTAACTGTGTTCATGTTCATGGCCAACTACTTCAATAGAAACCCTGTGACTCATTCTGCTACTGAGGCATCTGTAGCTACCCCATGTCTAGCTTCTCCTTCCAGTTCCAGGTGTTCAGATTCCTCCTGCAATGTTTGTGTACTTAGATTTCCATGAAAGTCACAGCTTTCATGTGGATATTTATAATAAACTTCCCTCCTCTTGGAACCAGCTGGAGATTCTTTGTTTCCTACAACAAAAAATTGCCAAAATGAAACATTTCTTATAGTAGCAATCACTGAGAAGTTAACATGAGCAAATATCCAATTCAATCCAGTAATTCCAGTCAAAGCAACAATTTCTCTTGTGCATAAAATTGGCAGCAATTCATTTCCCTAGTCAGAGCAGGTCAGTGAGGGAAAAGCAGATCACTCTCATTTAGGACATGCATTAATCTCCTTAGGCCATCAGGATGACATTCCTTGTACAGAAAAGGATCATTTACTCATGGCCTGAAAGAAGGAAAGAAGCCATGTCTAGAGAATATTGCCCTCCCTTTTCACAGGTGGAATTGGCAATCTTTGCCGATGCTTCTCTAGGGAGGAGAAGAAAGTGTTGATGTAGATATTCCAATTTTAAATTCAAGAAGTTTGGCTTTCTGTCAAGACCCTTGCCAGGAGAGTCTGCCTCTTTATTGACATTTCCTCCTTTGCTTTCACATCCTTCTTCAAAGAATGCAGTTTTCATCATGAACATTCTGTCCTGCCTCATTGCAAGATATTTGACTTTGAGCAAGTTAATTAACCTTTCTGCTTCTCCATTTCTTTATTTATAAAAGGGAACATAAAAGCCCTGACATTCCTCCTATATGGTGTTATGTCATAATCAAATCCAATTTTATATATATATATATATGAATATATATGTATATATATATGTTTTTAAATGTCAGGCAATACAAATCCAATTTTGTGTGTATGTGTGTGTGTGATTTTCAATGTCAGATATACAAATAAAAGATTTTCCTAAAGTTTTCCGTGGTGTCTTAGCACTTTTCCAGTATTTTTAGCAGTGGAATTTTTTGTTCAAGGAAAATATTGCAAACTAAATAAATATAAGAGCTGGTGGTCTGATTGAATTAGCTGTGTGGTGATGAAGGTGCCTGGTGATATGAGAAATTGGCTCTTCAAACGTTATAACTAAATGCAGGGTTTCATGAAGAATAGTGTCAAAATCAGATTTCTATATAACTTGAGACATCATATATTCATCTCAATGACTATTTATAGAATACCTGAACTCTATGTCAGGAACACACCAAAAAAACACAAAGATCTCAGTTTAGCTGAGAGGGAGATTTTTAAAAAAGGCATATAACACTACATGGTATATGTTGCTAGTTGATTTTTGAATAAGTGTTATTGAAGCACAAATCTCTCATCAATTACCTTTGCCAAATGAAAGTGGGGGAAAATTTCTCTTGCCTAATAATGATTGAAGAGAAGTGAGATTATATTTGACCTAGCCCTGTAAGAATTTGTGGGAAATTTTGTGTGAAATAAGTGAAGAAAGAGTGCTCCAGGCAGAGAAAAACATAGGTAGGTAATTGTAGCCACAATACTACAAGTGAGTGGCTTCAAAAACATCACAGTCTGATGAGATTGGAGCTCAGTTTATGAGAAAGAGTAAGACAGAGTGGTGGAGAAAAGCTAAAAAAGATAGATTGAGGCCAAGTGGTGAAGAGCTTTGACTTTCATGAAGCCCTGTCATTTTGGCAATAAATGCTTAATAAAAGAAAACAAAATGGCTAAATATTTATTTTAGAAAAATCTCTGTGGCAATCATGTCAAAAAGAGTTTATTGGTTTGTCTCCTTTTGCTCCTGCAGGTCCACAAAACACTCTGTCATCCTACTCACTGTTTTCCAGGAATCTGACCTTCTTAGATTTCATCAATGTGCTGCCATGACTCCTAGCTTCCAGTAAGGGTCCATCAATGGGAGGCACCAGCAGGAGACTTGAGGAGTGGAAGAGAGTGCCGTTGGGCTGTTCTTTGCCTTCCAGCATTCTCCCTTCTGGGTCACCACTGGCGAACTGCATCCCTGTACAAAAGGCCACAGCTCCTGCTGGGTGGCTTTCTTCAGTTTCTGGTAATCATTTCTTCTTTCTCCTTCTCCCTCTTTAGCTATTTATTCTTTATTTATACCAGCATGGACTCAAGCATTTTAGTTGTATTCAATGGGGTTATGATCTGCTGCTATCATACTTATTTTCAAGTCAAATCGTCAGAGCCATAGCTATTAAGGGTCCTGTGAGCTGGGTCCATTGTCCTTTTGACATGTACCACTATTCTTTGAGCACTTTCTTACTTTGAGGCTCAACACAATATTCTAGGCTCCTCTTGTACTTTTAGTGCCCCCAGCCTAGAATTGGCCATTTCTCCATGGAGATCTATTTCTTCTTAGTGGTTCAAGGTGTGCTTGTTGCTGCTGGTGGTGCTGCTTCTAGTCCCTCTCAGCAAACAGACCTAGGGGAAGTCTACCAGTTTATATTGATAACTCCACATTTAGTATAACACCATGGGGTTCATTCTAGTCTTCCACTTTCCATATGTTTAATTCTCTCTCCAGCCATCAGAATCCTGTTTGCCATTATCCTTAATATATATTTATTTATTTGTTCAATCCTAGAATATATGGAAATTTGTTTCAGAATTACTAACTCATACTACTGAGAAAAGAAAACCCCTTCAGGTTTAGGGAAAGATAGTAGGTCTCTGCTATCACTAGCCCTGGGATATTGCATCACTTCTTATTGGTTTCCCTAAAACCCCATGACCCCTTTACTAACAGGCTTTTTATTAGACACTCTTTAAGTATCCAATTTAACTCTGCCATCTGCTCTCTACTGGGACAATAACTGATAAAATATGCTAGAGAGTGACTATTTACCAGGGGTTTAGAATATGTAGCAAGAGTCAACCTACCCTTGCTCTTATCTATCTGCAGGCGCTGAACACTTTGTATCAGCACCAATGGATTTATCCAGTCCCTGACTTAATCACTAGCCAAACTGTAGGGGGCCATGCAAGAAGAATCTTATATTATGAGATGTATATAGAAAGAGATCTAGGGAAAGGCATACACCATTTATACATTTTACAGAAATACATATACAATGTTTTAGACCAACCAGTTATTCCCACTCTGATTAATAACATTCTACTCTTTGCTTCTCCACCTGTATCTGATCTGAGGGCCACGTGATGGTTCCTCCATAGCTACCTGTCCATTGACAAGACTTGTGAAGAAACACAGAACCATTGCTGCAAAAAGCCGTGTCACAATGTGGCATAAAGACATTTTCAGATGGTATGATATTGCGATTTATAATAAGAAATATATATTTGGTCTTTGTCCCCATTTCAGGCAAAGAGATCCTAAAACTCTTGGAATTTCCTATGAGGAGAGCAATGAAGGTGTCTTTTGTTATGTTAATGGGTGGAAAGCCCCTGAGGAAGGGGGTTGATTGCCATTGGAGCCAACCCTTTGATTAGGGTTGGAACTTTCAGTCCCACCATCCCCCACCCCACCTCTTGGGAGGGGAGAGGCACTGAAGATTGAGTTCAATCACCAATCGCCAATGATTTAATCAATTATTCTATGTAACAAAACCTCCATTAAATCCTCAAAAAGATAGGTTTCTGAGAGCTTCAGCATTGGTGAACATTCGGGAATATAGGAGAGAGGCCCTTGGAGAGGGCATGGAAGCTCCACACCCTGTCCCCAAACCTTGCCCTATATATCTCTTCATCTGGCTGTTGACTCACATCCATTAATATCTTTGTAATAAACCAGTAATCTAGTGAGTAAATTGGTTTCCTATGAGTCCTGTGAGCTCCTCTAGCAAATTAATCAAACTCAAGAAGGTGGTCATGGGAACCTCTGATTTATAGTTGGTTTGTCAGAAGTACAGGTAACAGCCTAGACTTATGATTGGTGTCTGAAGTGGAGGGCAGTCTTGTGGAACTGAGCCCTTAACCTGTGAAATCTGATGCTGTCTCCTGGGAGGTAGTGTCAGAATTTAGTTCAATTGCAGGATGCCCAGCTGGTGTTGGGTAATTTCTTGGTGGTGTGAGAAAAAACCCCACACATTGGAATTGGGTGCAGAATCATGGCTGGAAAACCTAAAATTTATCTAGCAACAACTTGAATATGTACATTAACTGTTTTGAGTGTTCATGGATATTTCTGGAAAGAAGAGAAATCAGAGCTGAGATCCTAAGGTTGAGGAAAAGTTAGCTAGCTGAGTAATCAAAATTTACTTTTGTTATGTTAGGCATGACATGATTTTTCATGTATTATATTTTGCAATAATTAAAAATATTATTTTGATCATGGTACTGGGAAACATGGAGTTCCTGAGCTCTACAGCTACGAATTTAAAGTGGTACACACTTTCTTAATGGGAATGTGGTTATTTTATAGTGCTTTTGGTGAAAATTGCTTTTACTGTTTGATTTAGGAACAAACTCTTCTCTGATTTATTCTAAAAAAAAATAATGAGAAATGACACAAGAGGGTTTTCTTAAATCATTTTCAACACATCATTATGACAAGAAATTTTCACATATTGAGGATGTGGGTTGGCTATTCTGGCTTAAAACTAATTTAACTTGGACTAAAGAAGCCTGGCTTATGGCCTATCAACACACACATTGTACATCTGCTTTAACCATTAAAGTAAAGAATTTATCAAACATCATCTCAAAGTAAAAGAAAGCACTTTTTAAAGACCAGAATGCATACTTCCCCTCCTATGAAGCCAGTATTTCCCAGAGATCACAGTCATGTTGACCTGCTAATTTGCAATGGAACACCTCTTTGAAACCCTGATGAATATGTATCCTGGGCATGTTTGATGTATGTTCTTTGTTCTAAAAAGATATAAAACTATACTGAAAACCATGCTTCTCTGGAACACTTTCTTCCTTTGTGGAGACTGCCTTCCCGGATTACAGTCCTCACCCTGGCTCAAGTATAGGTCACTTATCTCTCTTATGTATAGAATGGTTATTGGTTATTTTACCTTGACAATTACTTTTAATAATTAAACTTGTGAAAATGTTCAACATTGGTAGATTTCCTAAATTTACCTTGATGAAGCTTTTATAAAGTTAAACTTTGGTTCCTTATATAATGGTGGACAATTACTTACAACACATTAAAAGAAAAAAAGCAGGACACAAAATGAAAAATTTAACTATTAACTCATATTAAAAATATTAAAAATTATGGACTCAACCCATTAGAAAGGTAATGTTATAAATGTAAAGGAAGGAAAATAAATTGGTCAGTTTAGGAGGTTGCTTTGTTAACCTAAAAATAAAGGGCCAAATGAGAGGCATAGAGGAATTTATTTTCAAATCAATGAATTGCAATTCAGGGTTCACATAACAATCCAAATAGCATCCCACTAGGGAGTAAGAGGCAGGAGCTTTTAAAGGCAAAAGAGGAAGGTTTGTATTACAAAGAATGTTAATTGGGATTATCATCAGAAATCTAATCTTGACTAAACATAATTGATTGCAAGAGTAGAGGTAAAGGGAGGTAAAAGACCATCACCATCATGGTGACAAGTTGCAGGTTTTATACAGAGGTTTCAGAATATTTGTGTCTTGACTCAGTTCAAAAGTTCATGTTCTGCCGGATGAGGACGTACATGAGACCCATTTCCTTAGTGACTTCCAGGCTCCATTTTAAATATCTTAGACATAAGTGACTCCATTTTGTTTCACACTTCACACTAGTGAGCTTAATTGATATTTTGAAAAACAGGTAATTAATGGGAAAGGTTAAAACGTTGTCTATTTTTTTCCATTAAAAAACATACCAGTAGATAACCAAATAGAAGCAGGGGGGGAGTTTTTATTTATAGAAGCATTCCAAATAATACACAAAGAAAAATAATAGAACTAGATTATCATCATATTGCCACAGTTAATGAGTTATTGGTGGATCTAAGCATCATTTTTCAATGGCGGCTAGTATCACAAAAGAGAGATAACTAGACGTTAGGTGTGCTTGATGGAGGAAAGCAACATTACCTATGGATGTGAACTCTTTTTAACTTCTCAAAAAACATCAAAACTGAGTCAGATCAAACCTCTAGACCCAACTATTAATCTAGAGGAAGCACACATGCAGAGAAACAAATCAAAGAACACCTTGATGATAAAATCACTTTACAATCTCTACAGAAATTTTTTTTCACAAAAAAATTCAAGAGAATGAAAAGTATTGGAGAAGGGCACCTGTAGATTAAAAGAGATTTAAGAGCTCTATTAACCCACTGAAAAATGCCATTTTTGTTATTTAGATTCTGCTTCATTTAGATTCTGCAACATTTAAAAAAATTATGCTGTAAGTCAGTTGGACCAATTGACTGGGTATTTGATGACATAAAGGAATTGCTATTTTATTTTTAGTTGAATAGTGGTCTGGAATTACGATTAAAAAGAGTTCTCATCTTTTACTGAAATAAGTAGAGACAAAATAGGATATCTGGAATTTGCTTTAAAATAATTTTTTAGAGGAATAAGTAGGAAGGGGTATAGAAGAAACAAAACTGGCCATGAGTTGATAATTGTAGAACTGGGTAATGGGTACATAGAGATTTATTATATTAGTCTATCTAATTTTGTATGACTGGAATTTTCTATAACAAAGCATTAAAATAAGTAAACAACAAATGTACAAGGTGAATATAGTGTTACACTAATTTAATAGAGGCAGTACAAGAAGGAAATCTCATGTTTTCCTCAAAGTAAACAAAAATTGCTTCTTTGTAATCTACATTTAAAAAAAATTACTTTCTTTTCTCTGACACTGGAGTTTCCAGCAGCCAAACCTCCAGTTGCATTTGCTTTCCCACCATTCCTCTATCAGAATTCTAGGCAAACCAAGAAACTCAGAAAAATTATTATGGTATTTATCATGACCAATTTCAAATATCATGAAGTCTGCTGCTGCATCATAATTTCTAACTGGTTAGTGTTGCTATACATCAAGGCTATCAATGCCAACCAAATTATTGAATGTTTTACTGGTTTCTTTTTGTAAGAATTTTTCAGTTGAATCTCTTGAATTTCTAACATATATATTAACATCTGTGGCAATGAAAACTTTATTTTTTTCAGTTTGCATAATTTTCATTTTTTACATTTGTCTGCTTAAAATGGTGATTGATTCCTATCAATGTGTGATGTTAGTGAAGACAGTCGCCATTCTTGTTTGTTCTTCATAACTGATTTTTGGTTTGAGAGATTATATCATTTATAATTTTTTAATTAAAGAAATTTTTGGGGGGATATAATTGACATATAACATTATATTAGTTTTAGGTATACAATATATAATGATTCAACATTTTTATATGTTGCAAAATGAGCACCACAATAAGTCTAGTTAACATCGGATACCATATATAGTTAGAAAAAATTTTTTTCTTCTGATGAGGACTTTTAAGATCTACTCTCTTAGCAACTTTCAAATATGCAACACAGTATCATTAATTATAATTTTTAACAATATTTAATCCTTGCAGGACATGTGTTCTTGTCCAAAATGTTCACAAGACATTTGATCCACCCCAAAATGTCCTTGGTATTTGATCCTATGGACATTTTGGACAGGAGCGATGTCTGCTAATCACATTTAACACTTTAAACATAATACTTAATATATTAATTTTAATAATACTTTTAGGGACTTTTACATTTTTCTATTTTTGCAAGAGGTTTACTTTTAAATAAGAAAGAGTGATGGCTTTCATGAAATGACTTTCCCCCCCAAATATCATAAATTGATTCAAACACTTTATGTAGCATATGTAAATCATAAAAATCATCATCATAATAAAAGCAAATACCCAAGTATCAACCACCCAATTAAGAAATAGAATATTAACTTTAAAACCCACTCAAATGCTTTGTCACCACCTATATCGTGTATTTTCTGTTTGACATTGTTTTCTAATTCTAGATTTTGTTTATTTTAAAAGTAATTTTTAAAATACTAAAAAATGTAAAGAATAAAGTAAGCAAACCTAGCAATGAGCACCCTTAACCTTCCAGTTTTTAGTATACATACATATGTTTATGTTTTTACAAAATGTAATCATACTATTCTAACTTGGGATTTTAAAAATACTTATAAATGTTTTACTATTATAAATATTATAAAATGTTAACTCTTTGTGAACATCTCTGACTAGTTCCTAATAAAAGGTTTTTGATGGTTAAAATAGTAGATTAATGGGTACAAACATTTTTTATTAAGTATTCCTAATTAGCTTTTCAGAAAGGTGGAACCAACTTACATTTCAACGATATATTTTGCAATTCATTGTCTGCTAGTTTTTTATACATAATAACATACAGGAACTTTTTAAGTGTTCATAATTCGGGTATTTAATGATTTTTAAAATAACTTGAAGCATGCACATTGCTTCCTTAGGCAATAGATAAATTACTATTTATTTTTCTTCTTTTCTTTTGTTTGTTGTTCTGCATTTTCATTCAACATTTTTAAAATTCACAGTTAATAAATGTTGTCATTTTCTTATTAAAAATTAAGCAGTACAAAGCGAATTGAAAAATCAATTAAAGTCTTTGTGCTTTTAAGTTCTACGTGAAATGATGCATTCTTAATGCTGTGGTGGTGGTGATGTTTACAATATATTTTAGGTCACACTTTACAAAGTTAACTGAAATTTTCCAGGAGACATCAAACTAGGTATACTGTACTTCCACAATATCTGTGCTATACATCATACTTGTCTATGTTAAAATTCCATCCCACCATTTTTTTCTTAATTCTGACACATGGAGAACCACAGAACAAAGTTAAAATGACAGATATTTATTAAATGTCTGGCTGCTCTAGCTAATGGGACTTAGAGTCTCTTTCATTTCTAGTTTCAGCTGCCAGTTCCCAAGCAAGGGATTCTGCTGATATGGGTGGCTTTGACAGAGAAAAAGTGAGGGAGGGATATGATTTGGGGAAATATACAGGTTTAATAGAGTACTTTTAGAGCCAAAAGAGAAATGCCTTCAGAGCTTCTTTTAAGCTTCTGTCAAGTTGTTTCCAGGATACCATCACCACCTTCCTTATCAGAGTTGTCCTGGGGAGGTCAAGAAAATCTAGCCCACACAGCGATCCAGAGCAGGATTTCAGAGAGTTGAGAGTGTAAGATGACTTGGCAAGGGAGTTTGGATAGAGATATGAGTAAAGTTATTCTTTGAAATATTCTTTTGACCTCACATTTTTAATATTTTATTGTACTGATTTTCTTTTTTTGACCTACCTCCTAGACATTTTATAGTTCAAAAATACAAAGTACATTGAATGCTTGAAATGGAAAAAAGGGTTTGAGAAAACTTAATTTAATCTTTTTAGCACATGTCATATTTGGAGATTCTCCAGGCACACAGGAATCTGGAGTCTTACTTCTGCCATGAATATGTTCTGCCATGAACATTCCATCATGGCCCATAGACCTCAGCAAGATATGCTGACATGGCTCAGTCTTCTTGATCCCCACCTGAGCTCAAGTCCCCAATGTTTGCTGGGCTTTGAGCCAATTCCCTGTGTCTTTTCCATGGCTTCATTGCAGAATCTCTATTCCTCTCTTACTTTCCAGTTCTATTCTCACACACATAATCCAACCCTGAATTTACTTTTTGTTTGTGTGTGAAGAAGACTAGCCCTGAGCTAACATACATTGCCAATCCTCCTCATTTTGCTGAGGAAGATGGGCCCTGGGCTAACAACAGTGCCCATCTTCCTCTACTCTACAGGGCACACCACCACAGCCTGGCTGACAAGCGGTGCATCCGTTCATGCCCGGGATCCGGACCTGTGAACCCCAGGCTGCTAGAGCAGAGTGTGCGAAATTAAGGGCTATGCCACTGGGCTGGCCCTGAATTCACTTTTTAAATAATTATTCTCAACAGTTGTTAGTTTTAGCCTAGCATGAAGGATTGATTTTTTTTTAACCCCTTTGGACACATACAAGGATTCTATGCTTAAATAACTAATAAGAAGAATTGGGAGCATAGCACTCCATGACTCCTCTGGTGGTTTGGGGGCACTTGTGGCCATACTCCTCTTTGGCCTGTGCAAGAGTGTGTACACCTCCCTGTTATTTGTGGACCTCAGGTGCCTCCTGTGCAAGGACTACAGGACTTCTCTTTTCCCATCAGGGTTAGCCTAACTTGCCACCTCAATGCCTCTGTCTCTCACTATCTCTCTGCCCTTATATAATTTCATGCAAGAATGTGCATTTAACAGAAAAAAAGCAGGAGGGGGTTTTACCTTCAATCACCTTTTGTTTTGTACTGCATCACAAACTCTCTCTAAATATATTTCTTGGGTTTGGAGATAAGAGGAAGATGTGAAGGAATCTAAGAAGTACTAGGTAGGCATTTAGGTAGGTGAGTGGTAAAAATGAGTAATTGAACCTCTTCCCTTTCTTGACATGTAATTTAATTCCATTTGTATGCACATTTACTTCAGATCTGTGTCAACAACAAGACTCGGTGATAGCTGGGACTTCCCTTGATGACTTGGCCTTAGAAACCCAACATATGCAGAATATCTTTATTTTTGAAGATATGTTAATAACACACTGGGATTTTATATTTAACCTACAGCAGCTGGGCAACAATGGAATGGGATGTGGCTGCACATATCTGAATGTGTTTTGTAAAACCTCTTCCCTAGGAACTTCTAGCTGAGCTACTGATGTTTCAGCAACATTTTTCAACACACAGAGTTGCAATTTTAAAAGGACTTACATCCTAAAACTAACAAACAATCTTTGCAAAATTCTATTTGGGCATTAATACATTTAATAGGTATCTTAATAAGTATACAATACTTTTGGAGTCAAATACAAAACAGTAGGAACAATACAGCCTGAGACTTTCTAGACTCTAGAGGATCTTTTTGGTTTCTTTTAGAGAATGAAAGAGTGAAATTATATTTGCAGCTATTGAGGGATAATGGAAGATGCCAGAAGACCTAGGTTCATGTGCTCATCTTGATTAGAGACTAAATATGTCTAGGCATTGTTTAAACACTAAATTTCTGTATAAATCCTAATTACTTATATTATTCCTAAATCCTAAAATATTTAGGAATCAATTCCAGCCTCCACATAATCACACATAAGGGTAGGGTGTAGGTTTTCTTCCCAATATTGGGAAAGTTCAGAGTTTAATGTGTATCTATATGTATTTTATCTCTGATCAAGTATAAAATAGGGATTCTATTAACTACATTTAAAAAATTGTAGATTTAAAACTTAAATAAGCACACATACCCCATCTGATGAGATGTTACTTTAAAAGAATCTATTGAATTCCCTTTGGAAGGAACCTGAACTACATGGAACGTCTTTGTCCCTCCCTGACCCCACTCAAGTAACTAGTAAAGTAATAGCAACAAGCTTTCACTGATTGTTTATTACAGGCTAGGTGCTGTGAAAATGCTTTCTCACATTATATCATTAATAAAAAGCCTGCATATGCCACAAGCATCAAAATGTTTTTGCTTGAAGTAGTGCTATTGGGACAATATGATGTGATGGGACAGACCAGGGCTCATGAATTTTCTCCTCTGTGCAAAGCAGTAGAGGTTGGGCAAGTAGGGACAGATCATCCTGAAAGAACAATAGCAGTACACAGTGCCTAATCTAGAAGGTTAAAGCACAAGACAAGCTTGGCTGGAATGTAGCAGATAGGAGGAACTCCACATTGCACCACTTAATTGCACTGTATACTGATAAAAATGCATAATATCAAGGAAGAAATTGCTTCTGAATTCCATGTATTAATTCATCAACACAACAGATATTTCTTAAGGCTTCTGAACCTTACATCCGCTTTAGCTTCTCTTGTGCATCTGTTGGATAGAGTGGAATTTAAAAAAATGTTACTTACGTAGAAGATATATTTTAACACAGGATTGGAATTAAGTGAAAATGTTATAACACTATGTAAATTTTTTTCATTGAGGTCACAATGGTTTATAACATTGTGTAATTTCAGGTGTATGTTATTATTTATCAGTTTCCATATAGACTGCATCATGCTCACCACCAATAGTCTAATTTATATCCATCACCATACGAATGTGTCCGTTTATCCGTTTTGCCCACCCCCCAACCACCTTCCCCTCTGGTAACCATTAATCTATGCTCTTTGTCCATGTGTTTGTATATCTTCCACATATCAGTGAAATCATGCAGTGTTTGTCTTTCTCTGTCTGGTTAATTTCCCTTAACATCACACCCTCAAGTTCCAACCATGTTGCAAATGGGACAATTTTGTCTTTTTTTATGGCTGAGTAGTATTACATTGTATATATATACCAATTCTTTATCCATTCATCATTTGATGGGCAATCGGGTTGCTTCCACTACTTGGCTATTGTGAATAATACTGCAACGAACATAGGGGTGCATAAATCTCTTTAAGTTCTTGACTTCAAGTTCTTTGGATAAATACCCAGTAATGGGATAGATGGATCATATGGTATTTCTATTTTTAATTTTTTGAGAAATCTTCATACTGTTTTCCATAGTGGCTGTACCAGTTTACATTCTCACCAGCAGTGTATGAGGGTTCCCTTTTCTCCATGTCCTTTCCAACATTTGTTATTTTTTGTCTTGTTAATTATAGCCATTCGGATAGGTGTGAGGCGATATCTCATTGTAGTTTTGATTTGTGTTTCCCTAATAATTAGTAATGTTGAACATCTTTTCATGTGCCTGTTGGCCATCTGTATATTTTCTTTGGAAAAATATCTGTTCATTTCCTCTGCCCATTTTTTGATAGGGTTGTTTGTTTTTTTGTTGTTGAGTTGTATGAGTTCTTTATATATTTTGGAAATTAGACCCCTGTCAGATATATGATTTGCAAATATTTTCCCCCAGTTGGTGGGTTGTCTTTTCGTTTTGTTCATGGTTTCCTTTGCCTTGCAGAAGCTCTTTAGTCTGATGTCATCCCATTTATTTATTTTTTCTTCTGTTTCCAAGCCTGAGTAGACATGATATTTGAAAAGATGCTGCTAAGACTGATGTCAGAGAGTGTACTGCCTATATATTTTTTAGGAGTTTTATGATTTCAGGTCTTACATTCAAGTCTTTAATCCATTTTGCGTTAATCTTTGCATATGGTGTAAGACAATGTTCTACTTTCATTCCTTTGCATGTGGCTGTCCAATTTTCCCAGCACCATTTATTGAAGAGACTTTCCTTTCTCCATTGTGTATTCTTGCCTCCTTTGTCAAGATTAGCTGTCCATGGATGTGTGGTTTTATTTCTGGGCTTTCAATTCTATTCCATTGGTCTGTGTGTCTGTCTTTGTGCCAGTACCATGCTGTTTTGATTACTATAGCTTTGCAGTATTTGTGCGTGTGTGTGTGTGTGTGTGTGTGTGTGTGTGTGTGTGTGTGTGAGAGAGGAAGACTCTCCCTGAGCTAACATCTACACCCATCTTCCTCTATTTTGTGTGTGGGACACTGCCATAGCATAGCTTGATGAGAAGTGCATAGGTCTGCACCCGGGATCCAAACCTGCAAACCCCAGGCCACCAAAGCGGAGCATGCAAACTTAACCACTACACGACTGGGTCAGCCCTCTTGGTAGTATATTTTGAAATCAAGGATCGTTATGGCTCCAGCTCTGTTCTTTTTTCTCAAGATTGCGTTGGCTATTCAGGGTCTTATGTTGTTCCATATAAATTTTAGGATTCTTTCTTCTTTCTATGAAGAATGTCATTGGGATTCTGATTGGGATAGCATTGAATATGTAGATTGCTTTAGGTAATATGGACATTTTAACTATGTTTGTTCTTCCAGTCCATGAACACGGAATACCTTTCCATTTCTTTATGTTTTCTTTGATTTCTTTCAATAATATCTTATAGTTTTCAGTGTATAGGTCATTCACCTCCTTGGTTAAATTTATTCCTAGATATTTTAGTCTTTGTGGTCATTGTAAATGGGATTGTATTCTCGACTTCTCTTTCTGCTAGTTTGTTAGTGTATAGAAACACAACTGAGTTTTTAAGTTGATTTTGTACCTTGCAAGTTTGCTGTAGTTGTTGATTATTTCTAATAGTTTTCTGGTGGATTCTTTAGGGTTTTCTATATATAGAATCATGTAGTCCACAAACAGCAAGAGTTTCAATTCTTCCTTTCCACATTGGATATCTTTTATTTCTTTTTCTTCCCTAATTTCTCTGGCTAAAACCTCCAGTACTATGTTGAGTAGGAGTCGTGAGAGTGGGCGCCCTTATCTTGTTCCTGTTCTCAGAGGGATGAATTTCAGTTTTTTCCCATTAAGTATGATGATGGCTGTGGGCTTGTCATATATGACCTTTACTTTGTTGAGGTACTTTCCTTCTATACACATTTAATTGAGAATTTTTATCATAAATGTATATTGGGTCTTGTCAAATGTTTTCTCTGCATCTATTGAGATGGTCATGGGATTTTTTTCCCCTCATTTTGTTAATGTAGTGTATCACATTGATTGATTTGCAGATGTTGAACCATCCCTGCATCCCTGGTATAAATCCCGCTTGATCATGGTGTGTGATCCTTTTAATCTATTGCTGTATTCAGTTTGCCAATATTTTGTTTTAGATTTTTGCATCTATGTTCATCAGTTATACTTTTCTGTAATTTTCCTTCTTTGTGCTGTCCTTGCCTGGTTTTGATATCAGGGTAATGTTGGCCTTATGGAATGAGATAGTAAGTGTTCTGTCTTCTTCAATTTCTTGTAATAGTTTTAGAAGGATAGATATTAAATCTTTGAATGTTTGATAGAATTCTCCAGAGAAGTCATCTGGTCATGAACTTTTGTTTTATGGGAAATGTTTGATTACTGTTTCAATCTCTTTACTTGTGATTGACCTATTCAGATTCTCTGTTTCTTCTTGATTCAGTTTTGGGAGATTGTATGAGTCTAAGAATTTATTCATTTTTTTCTAGGCTAGCCAATTTGTTGGCATATAGTTTTTCATAGTATTCTCTTATAATCCTTTGTGTTTCTGTGGTATCCACTGTAATTTCTCCTATTTTGTTTCTAATTTTATTTAAGCCTTCTCTCTTTTTTTCTTAGTGAGTCATCTGGCTAATGGTTTGTCAATTTTGTTTATCTTCTCAGAGAACCAGCTCTTAGTTTCACTGATCATTTCTACTGTTTTTTTAGTCTCTATTTCATTTATTTCTGTTCTAGTTTTTATTATTTCCCTCCTTCAGCTGATGTTGGGCTTTGTTCGTGCTTCTTTTTCCAGTTCTGTTAGGTGTAGTTTAAGATTACTTATTTGAGATTTTTCTTGTTTGTTGATCTTGTCCTGTATTGCTATGAATTTCCCACTTAAAACCACTTTTGCTGCATACTATAAGAGTTGGTATGTTGTATTTTCATTTTCATTTTTCTCTAGATATTTTTACATTTCTCCTTTGATTTCTTCATTTGTCCAATGGTTGTTCAGTAGCATGTTGTTTAGTGTCCACATATTTGTGGTTTTCCCAGCTTTTTGCTTGTAGTTGATTCCTAGTTTCATACCATTGTGGTCAGAAGAAATGCTTGATATAATTTCAATCTTCTTAACTTTATTGAGGCTTGCCTTGTTTGCCAACATATGATCTATCCTTGGGAATGTTGCATGTGTGTTGAGAAGAATATTTATTCTGCTGTTTTGGGATGAAATATTCTATATATGTCTATTAAGTCCATCTGATCTAGTGTTTCATTTAAATCCACTATTTCCTTGACTTTCTGTCTGGATGATCTATGTAAGTGGGGTGTTGTGGTCCCCTACTATTATTGCATTGCTGTCAATTTCTCCGGTTAGTTCTGTTATTAGTTGCTTTATATACTTTGGTACTCCTGTGTTAGGTTCATATAAACTCATACATGTTATGACCTCTTGGTGGAGTGTCCTTTTTATCATTATATACTGCCCCTCTTTATCTCTCATCATCTTTTTTATCTTCAAGTCTGCTTTGTCTGATATAAGTATGACCACACCTGCTCTCATTTGTTTGTCATTTGCTTGGAGTATCATCTTCCATCCCTCCATTCTGAGCCTACAGTTGTCTTTAGAGCTGAGATGTGTTTCCTGGAGGCAGCATGTTATTGGGTCTTGTTTTTTAATCCATTCAGCTACTCTGTGTCTTCTGATTGGGGAATTCAATCCACTTACATTTAGAGTGATTATTGATATAAGAGGGCTTAGTATTGCCATTTTATCTGTTCTATATTTCCATCATTTCTCATCCCTTATATTTCTGACTTCCATTTCAGTTTGGTGGTTTTCTGTGATAGTTTTCTCAGTTTTTTCTTTACTTGTGAAGGGTGACTGCTCTGATTTTTTGTTTAGTGGTTTCCATGAGGTTTGTATAAAAGATCTCATAGATGAGATGGTCCATTTTCTCATATCCTTTTATCTACATTAGCTTAAGCAACTTCCATCTCTTTCCTCTTCCCTTTCTGAGTTGTTGTCACAAATTATGCTGTTTTGTGTTGCGAGTTTATGACTAAATTGAAGTGATTGTGGTTATTTTTGATGCTTTCCTTTTCTTTATTTTTTTTGTTATGTTATGTGTTTGCTAAGCTGTTCTGATAGAGAATTGCAGTTTTATGATTTTATCTGTCTATTTATCTTCTTGATCAAAGTTGTGTAAACTCTTTTCCTTTTTGTTTCAGGTATGAGGGCTTCCTTCATAATTTCATGTAAGGGAGGTCTCATGGTAATGAACTCCCTCATCTTTTGTTTATCTGGGAAAGATTTTTCTCCATTGTATCTGAAGGATACTTTCATTGGATAGAGTATTCCTGGCTGAAAGTTTTTGTCTTTCAGTATTTTGAAAATATCATTCCATTCTCTCCTAGCCTGTAAGCTTTCTGCTGAGAAATCTCCTGAAAGCCTGATAGGGATTCCTTTGTAGATTATTTTCTTCTGTCTTGCTGCCCTTATTATTTTTTCTTTGTCATTGAATTTTGCCAGTTTTACTATTATATGCAGAAGGTCTTTTTGCATTGATGTAATTGGGAGTTCTGTTGGCTTCATATAGTTGTAAGTCCAGTTCCTTTCCCAGATTTGGAAAGTTATCAGCTATTATTTCTTTGAAGAAGCTCTCTGCTCCTTGCTCCTCCTCTTTGCCCTCTGAAATACCTATAATCCTTATGTTACTTTTTCTAATTGAATCAGACATTCCTCAAAGAATTTCTTCATTTCTTTAAAATCTTAGTTCTCTCTTCTTCCACCTGAAACATTTCTATATTTCTATGCTCCAAATCACTAATTCTGTCCTCCATAATGTCAGGTCTATTTTTTAAGGATTCTAGATTATTTTTAATCTCATTAATCATGTTCTTCATTTCCAGGTTTGTTTAGTTTTTTTTTTTTTTATAGTTTCAATCTCTTTGGTGAAGTATTCCCTCTGCTCATTTATTTTATTCCTGAGTTCATTGAAATGTCTTTATGAGTTTTCTTGTAACTCATTGAGTTTCTTTATGACAACTATTTTGAATTCTGTCATTTAGATTGTAAATTTCTGTGACTTCAAGGTTGGTTTCTGGAGACTTGTTGTTTTCCTTCTGTTCTGAAGTGTTACTCTACTTTTTCATGGTGTTTGATAATCCTTTGCTGACACATTTGTGGTAGTATCTAGTTGCAGATTCCACCTGCTATTGCTGGGATGAAGCAGGAGCTGTTTTTCTGATGCCCCCCATCTACTAGAAGTTGTGCAGGTACAATGGCTGCTCCCACATTCCAGGATAGCATTCACATGCACACTGGGCTGCTGCCTCCTCTGCTTACAGTCATGCTGGCTGCTATGCTTGGTGGGCAGGGCTCCTTCATGGTGTCTGAGCCAGGGCCACTCGTTGTGGACACAGTGGCATGGTGAGTACTCCTGCATGCTGGGATAGCATTCATACATGTGTGCAGGGCTGCTGTTGCCTTCTCTTACAATCATCCTAAGTTGCATTCCCACTGGTGGGGCCGCAGCAACACAGTGGGCACTCCTGCAGGCCAAGATACCATTTGTGTATGTGTGCAGGACTGCTGTTGACTCCTGTTACAGGCACACTGGGTTGCATACCCACTGGCAGGGCCACTGCAGCTTAGTGCATGCTCCTGTAGGCTGGGATAGCATTCACACACAGGCTAGGCTGTCCCTACCTCACCTCAGAGTAGTGCCAGCCACTGTGTGAGGAACTTCAACCTGGCTTGCTGCTGCTGGGATTGGGTAGGGGAGCACTCACCTATCTCCACTGCTTCCTGGGGACTCAGTTCATCTGCCTTCAGGTGTAGAGCTGTGTGGGTCTCTCAGGCATCCTGTTGTGCTGTGTGGGTGTCCTTCATTGGTTAATGAATGTCCATTCAGTTGTAATTCAGAGGGGGACAGACAAAGGGAACAACTTACTCTGCCATGTTGCTGACATCGCTTGAACACTCTGTAAATTTGACACATGTAATGTGCCAAAAACTTCTCAGGAAATAGTAGGAGACTTGGCAGGGTAATAGCCAAGAAAAATATTCTCTTTAATGAACATTTAATTCATGTTCTTAATTTTACATGACTCAAAAACAATTTGTCACCAATGTGCCTGGTAGTAAAATATTCTATAATTTCTGAATATTTTTGTGACTTATTGTGATAAAGCTAAAATAAAAATATATTCTATGTTTATAGAAGGAAATGGATGCACACAGGCATTTAGATTAATAGTACTGATTAATAAACATTTAACATAAAAATTTAATAATTTTAAATAACATTATTCTTTAAAATATATAATTTAGCTGTATGAAAGGACATTTTAGTAATAGTAAAATCACTCAGAAATTAATTTGTAAATTTCAAACCAGAGTAAATTACAGAAAATAACATATACCTATGTATCCACTGCAAAAGTTGATAAATGTTGACTTTTTTATCTTTGTACCTTATAGTTTTAAATTGAATACACAGAATACTGCACATAAATCTGAAGCCTCTTTGTTATTCATTGTAGTTCCATGCTCTTCCTTTCCTTCCTCAAAAGCAAACAGTCATGTACTTCCTTTACATAATTTTGGTCCATGTATTAAAACTGTTGCTATATAACTTTATCCATAAATAACATGTGTATATGTGTCTTTTAATTTACATAACTTTTGTAACTTCCCTTTTTCATCTAATCTTATGATTTTGAGATTAATTCAAGTTAATACAATAGTTCTATTTCAATTATTTAAATTGTTAGGTTTATTCACTTTATGAATATAACACATTCCTTCACTGATTTTTTTTTTTTGCCAATTAGAAGGAGGTTTGCAACATGTTTTGCAAGATATATTTTAACAAGATGATGAATTGCTCTTCTATTTCTATTTTTTTGAGAACACTTTTCAATCATAAGTGGCTCTTAAATTTTATTATATGTATCTCCTATCTTGGGCTTCTTTAATTATGTTAATTTATTGTTGTAACAAGGAGAACCAGCAGTTAGATCAAATATAGATACCAGTGATGGTTATTTTCAGTGTCATATAGCAAAAATTATTAAGTACTATCTTTGTGTAACAAATTTCCCACAATAGATCTTAATTAAAAAATACATGGCTTTATTGAGATATAATTTATATGCTGTAAAGTTCACTCATTTAAAGTGGTTTTTAATGTTCTTTAATGTATTTACAGAGTAGTGTAGCCATCACCATAATCATTTAAATCATTTTTATCATCCCAAAAGTAATGTGGTACCCAGTAACAAACACTTTAATTTGTTTAAATTAAACAAACTCTTCCTCTTCCACCCACATGATTCCTATGCAGCCCCAAGAAACTGCTCATATACTTTCTGTTTCTATAGATTTGTCTATTCTGGATATTTTTGTATAAGCAGCATCATATAATGTACAATATTTTGTGACTGGCTTCTGTCACCCAGCATAACATTTTATGTTTTTAAGATTCATCCATGTTGTAGCATGTTTTGGTGCTTCATTCTCTGTTATTACCAAATGAATTATATGATATGGACATGGCACATGTTGTGTATTCATTCATCCATTGATGGACATTTGGATTGTTTCCAACTTTTGTCTATTGTGATTAAAGTTGCTATGAACATTTATGTATAAGTTTTTATGTAACCGTATATCTTCATTTCTCTTGAGTAGAGACTTAGGAGTGGAATTGGTGGGTCATATGGTAACTCTATGTTTAACATTTTGAGGAATGGCCAAACTGTTTTCCAGAGGGTTGCACAATTTTACATTCCCACCAACAATGTATGAAGGTTCCAATTTCTCCCTGTCTTTGTCAAAACTTGTTGATGTCTGTCTTTTTTATTATAGCCATCCTACTGATTGTGAATTGGTATCTCATTTTGTTTTTCTTTAATGACTAGATGATATTGAGCATCTGTTCATGTGCTTATTTGTCATTTTAAAATATTCTTTGGAGAAATGCCTGTTCAAATCTTTTACCCATTTTTAAACTGGATTACTTGCCTTTTTTACTATTGAGTTGCAAGATTTTTTTAAATAAATATATTCTGGTTGCAATTATCTTATTAGATAAATGACTTGCAAATAATTTTCCCATTGTGTGCATTGTCTTTTCACTTTCTTGATGATATTCTTCAAAGCAGAAATGTTTTTATTTTGATTAAGTCCAATTTACCAATCTTATAACTTTTGCTTTTGGTGCTATATCTAATGAAATATCATGATTTACTTCTGTATTTTCTTCTAAAAGTTTTATAACTTCACTCTTATATTTAGTTTTATGATTCATTTTGAGTTAATTTTTGTGTATGGTGTGAGACAGGAGACCAAATTAATTATTTTGTATGTGGACATCCATTTGTCCCATTTTTTTTCTGTATCTTAACATTCTATTCTTCTGTGGTTATCATATTTATTTTCCCTAAACCTTAATGAAGTGAATTACATAGACATTTTCTGGTATTGTACCGCCCTTCTATGTCTGTTATGAATTCAATTTGGTCATAATACTTTATTTTAATACACAACTGAATTTCATTTGTTAATATTTTATTAATTTTTTGTCTACATTAATAATTGAAATCATCCTGTTAAAATGAAAATATCCATTTCTTTTTATAGTTCTTGGTCTCTTCTGACATTGGTTATATCAGCTTATGAAATGAAGTGAAAATTTTCCTGATTTTTCTACTCTTGAAGCAATTTTCTTTATTGAAATTCAATATTATTTGAATGTGATGACATCCTTCCATGTATGTGTGCGTGTTCGTGTGCCCATGTGTATTTTGGGTTATAGGAGAATGAGAAAGGACTTTTGAAAACAAAATAACTATTTAAAATAATTTTTCACATTTTTATTACCTTAATTCAGATTTTATTATTTATAGTCTCCTAAAATCTGTTCTATTTAATCATTTTCCACTTCATTGAAATACATTTGTATTTCAAATTCTGTATAATGTTCACTTTTTATATAGCTTTGAATCCCACTTTTATTCACAATATTTTCTTAATTTCAGTTGTTTCTTCAGTCTTGCTAGGTGTTTATATCTTCAGTCTTTTTTATGAACCAGTTTTCAGGTTTGTGTATTACTTCTTTTTTAATATTTATGATTTTTTAAATTTTTATGATTTTTGTTACTTCATATTACAAGTTTTATTCTTTTCTTTATTATTTTCTTTCTACTTTTGAAGTAGAGATAAGGTGGGTGATGAATGTAATTAATATTTTATCAATCTTCTTTAGCTAGTTGTTTCAAATGCTATACTATTTCCTTTTTTTTCTTCTCATTAACTGAATTTAATGCTGAAATTTCTATGTATTGCTTTAGCTGCAAGTCACCAGTTTTAGCATATATTATGTATGTTGCTGTTTAAAATGGAATATTTTATAACTTCCATTACTCTTTCTTCTGACACCATGGAATAATTAAGATATCCTTTTTTTCAGTTTCCCACTATACAGGATTTAGATTGAAATTTAATTGAAAATTTCTACTTGATTTCATTTTGATAAAAAAATGTAGTCAGGATAGTGTTGATTCTTTGAAATTGGTAGAGACTTCGTTGATAGCCTCGTACATGGTCATTTTTTTGAAATGTTATATTTGTCTTTGAAAAATATGTTTGTTCTTCATTTTAATACTGTTAATTGCTTAATTAACAATTAAGTTTTAATTTACTTTGCAAATCTCTGCCCATAGCTTTTGCAGCTTCAAAATTTATAAGCCTATGAGCCATCCTGGCTTCAGCTTCCAATCATAGCCCTAATTCTGAAATTCCTCTTCATTTATAACACTTAAGCGTTTCCATCTTTTAATTCTTAATGCTACTGTGTACATCAAAACACTTTATTATATTTTTTCAAATTTACCAGGAGTCAATAAGAGTAATTTTTAAAAATTTCAAAATATGACTTTTTAAAAATTGCCCAGACCAAATAGTTAATTCAGACAAAAATTCCTTATAACTTTGAAGAACAAAGATTTTAATACTTTTAAAGACATTATAGATACATAAAGAGAAATAATCCTCGTGGCCTGCCTGGTGATGTAGTGGTTAAGTTTGCGTGCTCCACTTTAGCAGCCTGAGGTTCGTGGGTTTGTATCCTGGGCATGGACCTACACACCACATATCAAGCCATGCTGTGACAGGTGTCCCACATATAAAGTAGGGGAAGATGAGCACAGATGTTGGACCAGGGCCAATCTTCCTCAGCAAAAAGAGGAGGATTGGCAGCAGATGTTAGCTCAGGGTTAACCTTCCTCAAAAAAAAAAAAAAAAAAAGGAATACTCCTCGATTCATTTTAAGGAACTAGAATACCACTTAAAAATGGCAAAGATAATGCAAAGTTAAAAAGTATAAAACATTTATCATTATTCTAGAGGTCAAATTTTTATATAAAAATGAGTCAAATAATTTATAGTAAATTAAAACAACAAATCACCATTGCCAAGTAGTGTTTACCTAATAAATAAGAAATTTATAGATGACCAAGCTTGGAAATCTGGTAATATCTAAAGATATTTTAATGAATCTAGGAGTAAACAAATATGGTTATCTTGTTTTACAATGAAAACACATTTAACAAAACACAAATAAAAGATGTATTTGTGTTAGTAATTCTAAGAGTAGAATGATACTTCTTTTAGATGATAAATATCACTCTGAAACCATAATAATAGTAAAAATAACAATTATAAATAATAGGATAATCTTCACTTCAATGCTGGAAATATTCCCATTAAATCAGGTCCATCGCATGTCATATGTAAACTACTCTTTAAAAGTTTTCTGGAAATTGTGATCAATCCAATTTGTAAAGCATGAGAAAAGGGAAGCATATAAATTTGAAAGGGCTGGGAAATTCATCACTATTTGCAGACTATAAGACTCTACCATGGAAACCTAAGAACACAGACTGAAAAAAATTATAAACCACAATAAGAAATTACAGAAAGGTGTCAGCTTATAAATGAAGAACATGAAAACAACTATCGTTCTCTATATAGCAGTAATCTGTAATTAAATTTAAGAAAATATGTAAAATAAATTTTAAAAGGACATTATAGCAACTATCTGAAGAAAACAAATTACTGACTCACATATACTAGAAAGATGTAAATTTAGAAAACAATTTAAAATATATATTCTCATCAAACTTATCTATGAAAACTATGTCAGAATTCTTTTTTAGAAATAAACACTTCTAAAATTGATTTTGAAAAACAAATGCTTTAGAATTCTCATATTTCAAAGTAATAATATAATAATGAAGTCTGAGCTGTTCTCACAGACACTCAGCCCTATGGGGATCTTCTGACGCTGTGTACTTTCAGCACTTTGATTCTACACATTCTCTCACCTTTAAACTGTACTTGTAAGGGCCAAACCCACACTTTCCTGTGAGAGTGGTCTAAACTAACACTATGATCCATTATGCGGAGGTATGCTCTTTTATCAACTCTAGCAATATCAACATCTTTGTACAGTAGTGTTTATGAAGTTATTAGGATAATTTATTTGCTTTCTTGCATTATTTTGTAAAACTTAGTGAAGAGCAAAAATTTATGTCTCAAAATCTTAAGTGTTAAGGTGATGATGAAAATCACTAAATGTAGAAAAAATAAATGGTCTTTGACCTTAGTCTCACATCTGTTGGATTTACCTTGATGTACCATTTTTCACAAATATCCAAATTCAAGAACAAATTGCTGGAATGGAACTTTGTGTATACTGAGGCCTTGAATTTAGCATAAAGCTGGATCTGGCTCCTCTCTCATTTCTTATGACCTGCTTATCTTCTGCATTATAGTATAAGCTCATTGAGGCTAGAGACTTTGTTTATCTACTTCATCTCTCTATTCCATGCTCCTAGAACAACGCAACACTCAGTGTGTACCTACACAATACATGCAGGGATAGGGAAGAAGGAGAACCTACTTCATATGTATCTCACTTGGATCTACAGTGTGCCAAGAAACTGGCAATGATGTGAAGAAAAAGGCAGAAGGGAGAGGCCTAATGAGTGGGCAAGAAGATGCGTTGAGGTCCTGGTCTGTGAAATGGGACGTTTCAGCTCTCTTGGTCTCATTTCCGTTCCCCAGATCAAAGACAGAAAAGCAGCGCTTGCAGGACAACTCCCTTATTGGTCAAGAGGCTCCTCACTAGCACAGAGCATCACAGTTTGAAGGCAATGACTAGAACCAATCCTGGAGCTGTTGTAACCAAGTACAAAATCCAGCATCCATTCCTGCTAGCACTGATAGTGGCCACACAAAAGCACCAGGGGAGGAAACCCTGCCCATGGAGCACATCTCAGTGTCCAACAGCTGTGGTCTTAGGATTCCTGCTGATGAGATTACGTCAATGTGCAATTGTGTGTTCACCTTAGAATTTTGCTCAAA
Organism: Tapirus indicus; assembly: GCA_031878705.1. Lineage (NCBI taxonomy): Eukaryota > Metazoa > Chordata > Mammalia > Perissodactyla > Tapiridae > Tapirus > Tapirus indicus. The sequence continues at coordinate 85,084,037 of CM062921.1, forward strand.
CTGAGAAGGGGCGACAAGCTAGAGCCAGCACTTTGTCTACCTGGCTGAGGGGGTGGAGGGTTGAAATTTTTAGTTTTTCCTACTTCTGTGAACTCATTGTACCTCCGGACTCCTCTAGCCTGGGAAAACACCTGTTATGCTTCCCAAGAGCTGGTCAACTTTTCTGCTTTACAAGTGGAAATACAATTCCCTTTAGGTTTCAGAGTCTACACTCATAGGGACATTTTCTGCTTGTTTTCCTCTTCTCAGTTTCAATTTCAAAATGTCTCAGCAAGTTTTTCTCTAAGCAAGCTGTACATAAATGAATGTGTAGGAGCATTCACTACATATTAGAGTCCAGGGTATTGTGATACACATCTGATAAGTTTGTAGAGGAAATCCTCTAGGGTGAAGACAAGAGCAGGCTAAGGCAGGCTCTGAAGATTAAGACTTGCAAATATGTCATTATCACACTCAGGCTGACCCTGCTGAGCCCCACTCAAAAACTGAATGTACATTCAAATTGGTAGAAAGGCTTTCCTACTAGGAAGAGATTTCAGATGGGAGAGGTGCAGTCTCTGACCAGGCTTGTCTATCTCGTTATACATCAGCAGGGTCACCGCAGCAGCACTTTTGCCTGTCCCACCATCCTTGTCAACAAATTGAGGGGGAGGATTTTTGTAATGTCTTTTTTTAAAATGTTAGTATAATAAGCCAATGAAAAGAAATTGATTTATAGAATATTAAATCAGAAGAAAAACTATTTTTAAATTTTATTTTTACACTATGTGGTATAACACTTTCCAAGTAATTTTGTTTATTGACAAAAGGAAGGAAAATTAATGCTACTATATCACCTATATCTGACTTTTCTTGCATCTTGGTGAATTTTATTGTGTGATTATCCTCTTTGATTTTTTAATGATAAAAGTAAGCATAATTTATGTATAACTTTGTTGTTGAATTTTAAGAAGTCTTTGTCTATTTTGGATAACAGTCTTTCATCAGATGTGTCTTTTGAATATATTTTCTCCCAGTTTGTGGCTTATCTCCTCATTCTCTTGATATCGTCTTTCACATAATGAAAAATTTTAATTTTAATGAAGTTCAGCTTCTCAATTATTTCTTTCTTGGATTATGTATTTAATGTTGTTCTAAAAATCCATTACCATACCCAAGGTCATCTAGGTTTCCTCCTACGCCATCTTCTAGAGGTTTTATTGCTTTATGATTTACATTTAGGTCTATGATCCATACCGAGTGATTTTTGTGAAGGGTGTAGGTCTGCATCTAGATTCACTTTTTTGCATGTGGATGTCCAGTTGTTCCAGCTCCATTTGTTAAAGAGACTATCTATCTTTGCTCTATTGTATTGTTTTGCTCTGTTGTCTAAGATCAGTTGACTATATGTGTGTGTGGGGGGGTCTATTTTGGGGCACTCCATTCTGTTCCAGTGATCTATTTGTCCATCCTTTCACTAATACTACACTGTCTTTATTACTGTAGTTGTATAGTAAGTCTTGAAGTCAGGTAGTGTCAGTCCTCCAATTGTGTCAGTGTCCTTCATATTGTTTTGGCCATTCTGGGTCTTTTACTTCTCCATATAAACTTCAGAATCAGTTCATCAATATACAGAAAATAATTTCTGGGGGTTTTGATTGGGATTACATTGACTCTATGAATCAACTTGAGAAGAACTGACATCTTGGTGGTTTTGAGTCATCTTACCCATGAACATTGACTATTTCTCCACTTTTTTAGTTCTTTGATTTTGTTCATCAGAGTTTTGTAGTTTATCTCATACAGAACTTGTACAAATTTTCTTAGATTTATACCTAAGCTTTTCAGTTTTTTGGGTATTGATTTAAATTGTATTGTTTTTAATTTCAAATTCCCTTTCTTTATTGTTAATATATTGGAAAGCAAATGACTTTTGTATAAACCTTCTATTCTGCAACCTTGCTGTAATGCACTTTTATAATGAATTAAACAACTAGTTTAATTCTAGTTTCTAGTTTAATGTGTTTGTTTCTCAATTCTTTTAGATTTTCTACATAGATGATCATGTCATCTGCAAACAAAGACAGTGTCATATCTTTCTTCCCAATCTGTATACCTTCTATTTCCTTACACTACTTTGTTATATTATCAAGGACTTTCAGTATAGTGTTGAAAATGAGTAGTGAGAGGGAATGTACTTGCTTTTTAACTATTAGTGGAAAAGCTTTGGGTTTCTCATCATTAAATATGATGTTAGCTTGTTTATTGTAGACAATCTTTCTCAAGTTCAGAAAGTTCCCCTCTATTCCTAGTTTAACGAGAGTTTTTATCATGAATTGGTTTTAGATTTCATCAAATGCTTCTTCTGCATTTATTGATACGATCATGTGATTTTTTTTTTTAGACTATTGATACGATGGATTACCTTAATTGATTTTTGAATGTTGAACCAGCATTTCATACTTGGAATAAACCCCACTTGGTCATGGAGTACAACTCTTTTAAAACTTTTTAGGATTTGATTTGCTAATATTTTGTGGAGGACTTTGCATCTGTGTTCATGAGAGATATTGCTCTGTAGTTTTCTTTTCTCATAATGTCTTAGTCTGGTTTTAGTATAAGGGTAATGCTGAGCTCGTAGAATGAATTAGGCAGTATTCCCTCTGCTTCTGTTTTCTGAAGGTGTTGTAGAGAATTGGTAAAGTTTCTTCCTTAAATTTCTGGTGGAATTCACCAGTGAACCCATCTGGGCATGGTGCTGTCTGTTTTGGAAGGTTATTAATTATGAAATCAACTTCTCTAATAGATATAAAACCTATTCAGATTGTCTATTTCTTTTTGTGCAAGTTGAGGCAATTTGTGTCTTTCAAGGAATTTGTCCATCTAGATTGTCAAATTTGTGGACATACAGTTATTCATACTATTTCTTATTATCTTTTGAATTTCCACGGGATCTTTAGTGATATGCCTCTTTCATTTCTGGTATTAGTAATTTGTGTCCTCTCCCTTTTTTTCTTAGTCAACCTGGCTAGAAGTTTATCATTTTTTTTAATCTTTTCAAAGAACCAGCTTTTGGTTTCATTGATTTTCTATATTGATTTTTCTGCTTTCAATTTCATTGATTTCTTTTCTAATTCTTATTATTTCTTTCTTTTATTTACTTTGGATTTAAGTTGATCTTCTTTTTCTAGTTTCCTGAGGTGTAAACTTAGATTATTGATTTTAGAACTTTCTTCTTTGCTAACATATGCGTTCAGTGCTATAAATTTCCTTCTAAACACTGCTTTTGCTGCATCCTACAACTTTTGATAAGTTGTATTTTAATTTTCGCTTACTTCAAAATACTTTTTAATTTCTCTTGAGATTTCTTCTCTGACCCCTTTTGTTATTTAGAAGTGTGTTATTTAATCTCCATGTATTTTGAGGTTTTCCAGTTATCTTTCTGTCCTTAATTTCTAATTTAATTTTTTGTGGTCTGAGAGCAGACATTGTCTGATTTTAAATTTGTTATGGAGCATTCTATGGCCCAGAATGTGCTCAATATTGCTGAATGTTCCACATGAGCTTGAGAAAAATGTGTACTCTGCCGTTGTTGGGTTAAGTAGTCGCAGATGTCAATTATATCCCATTGACTGATGGTGGTGGTCAGTTCAGACATGTCCTACTGATTTTCTGCCTCATGGATCTGTCCGCTTCTGATAGAGAGGTGTTGAAATCTCCAACAATGTTAGTGGATCTATTCCTCCTTGCAATTCTATCAGTTTTTGCCTCACAGTTTGATGCTATTGTTAGGTGCATACACATTAAGAAATTGTGTCTTGGTGAGTTGACCCCTTTATCATTAAGTAGTGCCCTTCTTTATTCCTGATAACTTTCCTTGATTTGATTTCTGCTCTGTCTAATATATCCTGCTTTCTTTTGATTACTGTTAGCATGGTATATTTTTCTCTACCCATTTACTTTTAATCTATACATTTCTTTATATTTAAAGTGGGTTTCTTATAAACAACGTATAGTTGTGTCTTGTTTTTTGATCTGCCCTGGCAATCTGTCTTTTAATTGGTGCATTTAGACCATTGACATTCAAAGTGATTGTTGATATAATTGAATTGATATCTACAATACTTGTTATTGTTCTCTATTTGTTACCCTTATTCTTTGTTCCTATTTTTGTCTTCTACTCTTTTTCTGCCTTTTGTTATTTTAAATGACCATTTCTTATGATCTGATTTTATCTCCTTTCTTAGCATATCAGTTATACTTTTTCCAAAACTCTTTTCAGTGGTTGCCCTAGAGTTTACAATATACACTTACAACTAATTGAGTCCACTTTCAGTTACCACTATACCACTTTATAAATATTGTGAATACTTTATAATAACAAATTAATCCTAATTCCTTTTTCAGAGCCCTTGTATCATTGTTGTTATTCACTTTACTTATATATAAGCACACACAAGTGTGTGTGTACATATAATATATATACATAAGCATACATAATCTAATACACTGTATTATTATTTTGAACACAGTTATCAGTTAGATCATTAATAGGGAGAAAAATAAAAGTTTTTTTTTTAGTTTCACCTTCACTTATTCATTCTTTAACACTCTTCCACTCTTTATGTAGATATGGATTTCTACCCTATATTACTTTCCCTCTTCCTAAAGAACTTCTTTTAACATGCCTTGTTAAACAGGTCTCCTGGCAACAAATTCTCTCACTTTTTGCTTGTCTGAGAAAGTCTTTATTTCTCCTTGACTTTTGAAGGATAATTTTGCAGGGTATAGAATTCTAGGTTGGTGGGTTTTTTTCTCTTACTACTTTAAATATTTCATTCCACTCTCTTCTTGATTGCATGGTTTCTAAGGAGAAGTCAGATAAAATTCTTGTTTTGCTTTATAGGCAAGGTGTTTTCTCCTCTGGCTTCCTTCAGGATTTTTTCTTTGATTTTTCTGTAGTTTGGAAATTATATGCTTGGTGTAGCTTCTTTTGGCATTTTCCTTGCTCAGTGTTCTCTGAGCTTCCTGGATCTGTGGTTTGGTGCCTGACATTAATTTGATGGAATTCTCAGTCATTACTATTTTAAATATTTCTTCTGTGCTTTTCTCTCTCTCTTCTTCTTCTAGTATTTCCATTACATGCATGTTACACATTTTGTAGGTGTCCCACAGTCCTTGGAAATTCTGTTCTGTTTCTTTCAGTCTTTGTTCTTGTTGTTTTTAAGTTTTTGAAGATTCTATTAATATACATTCTAGCTGAGAGATTCCTTCCTTAGTCATGTCTAGTCTACTAATAAGATCATCAAAAGAATTCTTCATTTTTATTAGTTTTTTATCTCTAACATTTATTTTCAGTTCTTTCTTAGGATTTTCGTCTCTCTGCTTACATTACCCATCTGTTCTTGCATGCTGTCTATTTTATACATTAGAGTCTTTACTATATTAATTAGTTGCCTTACATTCCTAGTCTGATAATTCAACGATCCCTGCCATGTCTGATTCTGATGCTTGCTCTGTCTCTTTAAACAGTGTTTTTTTACTTTTGTTATGCCTTGTAATTTTTCTCAATAGACTTGTACCAGGTAAAAGAAACTGTTATAAATAAGCCTTTAGTAATGTGATGGTGACTTGTGTGGGGAGGGAAAGTGTTCTACAGTCTTATGATTAAGTATCAGTCTTTTAGTGAGCCTGTGGCTCTGTACTGTGAACTACACAAGTGTTTCTCAGTCTTTTTCTCCCCCTTCAGTTGGGACAGGATGGCTGCAGTGGGCTGGAGTATGATATTTCCCTTCCCTGAGTCAGTTAAACTCTGATAATACTCCAGCATTTTTAGGTTCTGGTTAACTAGTTTCCCCTGAGGGCAGGCCTTTTTAAGAAGAACAGAGTGCTCTGGTATATTTGAAAATGGTCCCTTTTCCCTTCCACCTACCAGAAGCAGGAGGGGATTTTTCTTTGATGTTTGCTGTGGGAATCTGGTTAAGCTCCTGGAGATAGATCTCATTCTATTGTGATGGTCTTTCTATGACTGCGTCCTCCTTGAGTTTTTAACTCTCAGTGTTGTCCACACCTGAGCCTTTAGCAATCAGTCAATCACAGTTGAGGTTTTCCTATGCTAGCACTGGTTTCTGCTCGTGAATCTCTGCTCAGGTAAGCCTTCCTGTCTGTTTGTCCAATCTCAGGAACAGTGGTTTGGCCTGTGTCCTCCCCTCTGTTATGGATCCAAGAAGAGTTTTTGATTTTTCAGTATGCTCATCTTTTTACTTGTTGGGTTGGAGTGGTGACTTCCAACTTCTTTATATGCAGAACTGGAAACTGGAAATCCTATATATAACTTTAAAATTGTTTCCTAAACTAATTTCCTCTCATAAATATTTATCTATATTTCTTGAACTACACCATTCTTCTGGATCTTGATGTCAAATAAGGGTAGTAGTGGGACTGGCCCCATGGCCTAGTGGTTAAGTTCAGTGTGCTCTACTTTGGCAGCCCAGGTTTGATTCCTGGACACAGGCTTACACCACTTTTCAGCAGCCATGTTGTGGCAATGACCCACATACAAAATAGAGGAAGATGGGCACAGATGTTAGCTCAGGGCCAATCTTCCTCAGCAAAAAAGAGGAAAATTGGCAACAGATATTAGCTCGGGGCAAATCTTCCTCAGGAAAAAAAATGGGAGTAGTAGAGATTTAGTCCATTCCTCTCATTTTATAGGTGAAGAAACTGGAGAACCTCAAAGAGCAGTGACATGTGCAAGTTCCTGCAGCCAGTGACCACTGCAAGGCTGAAGCACTTTCAGGGTTCTTCCCATCCAGCTAGTTTTCTCTGAGACAAATAGGAGGGGAGTGAATGAGTATAGATGGATTAGTGGCTCCAGGAAGCTTCTCCTGACTCCCAGTGTGTCTAAACAAGGTGTGTGAAAGGCAAAAATGGTGACCACATGTTGCAAAACCTGAAGGCACTGAGAGAAATTTAGTTGCTCCATATATTAAAATTTTTTAAATACTCAATAAAATGTCTACTTCATATTCATGGGCCAGATCAAAGGTAACTCCTTAAGGGAAGCCCCACTGAGCAGAATAATTTTCTCCTTCATTTGCATTCCTACATCACTTTGTTCATAACTACATTATGTCATTTGCCACACATATTTTAATTTCCTGTTCAAATGTCATCCTCCAACTAGACTGGAAGTATATTAAGCAGAAAACCATTTATTATTAGTTTTTTTATTCGTAATATTTAACTCTGGCACATAATAGGTTATCAATATATGTTTGGTGAATTGAGTTGCTACATATCATCATAACAGGTAGCTTTAAGCCTCTAGATTTCTCACATTTTGCAAAAGCATGAATTTGTTGCATATCTTCCAAAACAGCCATTTAAAAAATATTTATTCAATACAAGCTTCTTTCCAGCACTGTGCTAAGACTAAAGATAGAAAGATGAACCAACACTGTAGTCCTTTTCTTCATCGGGCTTTCATTTTAATGAGGAATATAGAAAAAAAAACAATAGATGTAATATGATAAAACTATAATAGAGAAGTATGGAGACATAGAAAGGGCACTTCCTGCACAGGGGAACTCTCCCAGTAAGCTTCCAAGAAAATGATGAAGTTTGACGTGGGCCTTGGCAGACAGATAAAAATTTAATCATGTACATATGGTAGGGAAGGTTTTCCATACAGGAAAAAAGGTGTATTTTAAAGTGATAGATGTTAACGTGGATGGCAAGGGAATGCAACAGGATAGGGTGGCTGGAACAAAAGTTAGTCTGAGAAGCGAGGGTTAGTAGCTAAGCAGGTGAACTTCTATCACAACATGCAATGGAGTAGCAGGGAGTGGACATAAACTTTCAAGTTTTGGGTAGCAGTGTTGATTTTTGACCCCTAAAATTAGTTTAGAATTTTCCTTCCCAAAACTTTTCCTACATTAATCTACTACCATTTTAATATATGACATTCTCACCTACTCAGTTAATCTTGGTGGAAACCAATCAGAATCATTAGTTTCTAGCTTCTTGACACCCACTTAACCAAATACCTTGAACCCTTTTACTTCTCTCCATCTCCACTGTCAGCACCCAAGTCCAAGTACTCTGTCTCTAACCTGAGCTACATTGTTGTCATCCTAACTTTCTCCTTATTTCCATTCTTGTCCTTTAATGAAATGCCTACACAAAAGCTGCAGTAATCTCTTATAAATGTCAACCGGTAAGTGTTCCTCTATCACTTCAACTCTACAGCTTCTTATTTCAGGTAGAGTAAAACCCAAGCTCCTTACTTTAGCCTATAAGTCTTGCATGCTGTGGCTCATGCTTTTATCACCAACTTAATTTCATGACACTGTTCCCCAAGTTCATCATGCTACAGTCACAGTGACCTGCTTTCAGTTTCTCCACATGTGTTTATCCCTTTCTTTCCATATTCTTCTTAGGACTGGCTCCTTTTCATCCTTCAAGTCTCAAATCTCATACTCAGTCTTCCTCAAACATGTTATATACAATGGATTTCTTTATTTTTTAAACTTATCTATTTATCTTCTTACTTGTAAAATAAAGTGTGGATACAGAAAGCTAGATAAAATGCATGTACAGCTAATTAATTATAATGAGGCTAACATATTTATTAAATGCTTGACCAATCAGGTCAAGAAATATTGTCAATCACACCAGAAACCCCTCAAAATACCTTGTTCCCAGCAAAACCCTTCTATTCCCCTTAAGCAAATATTTTCCTAGGTTTTAGTAATGACTCCCTTGCATTGCATTAGTTTTATCATACAAGTGTACCTCCCTAAACCCTATGCTTTAGTCTTGCCCATTTGTTTTTGTTTTGTTTTGCTGTATCTTTCCAGTGGATTTTGATTTATAGGTTCTACTTCTGTCCTTTTTTTCTTATGTTTTATTTTTTAACTGAAGTGTAACTTACATAAAATAAAAGACAAAGATTTTAAATGCACATTTCAATAAGTTGTTTCGTGTATGCATCTCTATAACCACCAGGTCACCATCTCTAAGTTTCCTCATCCCTTTTTCCTGTCAATCCCATCTCCCAGAGGCAACCATTGTTCTGATCTTTATCACCGGTTTTTCTTGTTCATGAATGTCATATAAAGAAAACAATGCAGTGTTTACTCTTTTGTTTCTAGGTTCTTTCACTCAGCATAATGCTGTTTCATGTATTAGTCATTTGTTTCCTTTTATTGTTGAATAGTAGTCTATTGTATGAATATACTGTGCTATCTCAATCTATGTTCTTGTTCGTGGAGATATAGATTGATTCTAACTTTGAGAAAATATCAATAAAATACAGACATTCTTATACAGGTTTTTTATTTTCATGAATGAATATGTTTTTATTTCTGTTGGGAAATATTCCTAAAAGTGATTCCACTTTGCTGGATTGTGGAGTAAGCATATGTTATACTTTATAAGAAACTGACTCTTTTTCAAAACATTTGCACCATTTTAAGTTCCAACCAGTGATGCACATGCATCAGTTGCTTACATCTTTCCCAACAATTGGAATTGTCAGTTACAGCCATTCTAGTGGGTGTGTGATGTTATCACATTTTGGTTTGTTTTACTTCTCCTTGATCACTAATTTAGTTGAATATCTTATGTGCTTTTTTGAGGACATTATTTGTGAAGTGTCTGTTCAAGATTTCCTCTATTTTAACTGTATATTGAATTATTTTGCCATTTTTATGTTGTAGGAGTGTTTATACACACACACACACACATACTTAGACCTCACAAACATACATATATATGTGAGTGGGTATGAAGGTGGATGTGTGTCAGATGTGTGTATTGAGAATATTCACTCCAAGTCTGTGGCTTGTCTTTTTATTTTATTAATGGTGTCTTTTGAAGAGACTATTTAATTTTAATGTGTACACATATTTCACCTTTTTCGTTAAATTTATTTCTAAACAAGAATTTTAGTTTTCTTATACCTTTAAAAAGTGGCATTTTCATTGAATCTTCCAATTGTTTATTATTAGTATATAGAAACACAATTAATCTTATTCTATTGGCCTTGTAGCTTTTGTAATTTCAATAATAATTCTGGTAATAGAAACTTATTCCTATTTGATGGGTTCCTTCCTTAGGATTTTAAACCTAAATCATCAAGTAGTCAGCAAATAAAGACAACATTCTTTCCAGTCCTTATACACTTTATTTCTATATTCTTTTAGCAGAATCTTCCTGGGAGGGGGGTTATAAAAATTTAGGTGAGGAAACAATTTATAAAGTGAAAAGTGATAGGCAAGTATTTTTGTTGCTGTTTTTCACTTTTATTCACTTCTCAATATCAACCAATCCTGACTCTGCAGTCAACCAGTGTGCCCATTGTTGTCTTTTCCCTACCAGGGAGCAAGGCATCTGCCAGACCGATTTCCTGGATGGCCAAAGAGAGGATGACAAAGGTTTTCCTTCTTCAGAGGGCAGCTGAGAAAAAGAGGAGCCTTCCCAGCTGGCCTCCAAAGAGAACACAACAGAAGGATTTGGCCAATGATGGCAGGTCTGTGCGAGCAGTGCTTTCTTTCAGGCCTGCCTCTGAGAGGGTCCCTCATGTGTAGTTTATGACTGTGGTTCATAGCCAGAGTTTCTCTCTGGCTGGCTGACTTTGATATTCCAGGAGGCATGTGAAAAACTATGGTGCTGGCTAAGCTAAGGTCGGGAGCAATGAAAAAATGCAATTACAGTAGAGACACATTCTATTTTCCTATCATTTTGTTTTTGTGTGTAGCTCCCTTAGCCTCAATATTGTGCAAACTTGATAATCACTTCCTTGGAGATTTCTGGTACTGATGAAATAAATTGAGGAAAAAGCTTTCATCAAACATCGTCAAATCTGGAAATTGAAGAATGAATGTGTAATATAATGGGAATAGAGGAGAACAGGAGTAAATGCACAAGAGACTGGAAATAGAAGGTGAGGTGGTAAAAGAGAGTATAAAAAAGGAAAGGAGGAGCTGAAAGGAAGTTCCAAAACATATCCTGAAAATCTACCACATATTAGATATTTTATGTATTTTCCTTTCCTTTTCGTAACTTATTTTCTAGCTTAGAGTAAATATTATACATTTTGGTCAACTTTATTGAGGTATAATTTATATAAAATAAAATCTAATCCTTTTAAATTGACAGTTTGAGAACTGATAAATTTATACACTTGTTAACCAGAGCCCTGTTCAAGATAAAGAGCATTTCCATCACCCCAGAAAATTCCCTTATGGCTTTTGCATGCAATTGCCCCTAGCCCCTGCCTCAGGTAACCACTGATTTCTAAAACTATACATTAGTTTTGTATATCAACTATGTATAAACTATTTATGGTTACACATTAACTATGCATTAGGTTTATATAATCGTTTTTCAGGTTCTACAATTTCATATAGATCAAACCATATTATAACTATTTTTTACATCTGTTTCCTTTTGCACTGTGTATTATTTTTGAGATTCATTCATGTTTGCTTGTGTGCATGTGTGCATCCTTTTAACTGCTGAGAAGTATTTAACTGTATGGATAAATCACCATTTCATCATCCATTCATGTTCTGATGGTTCAATTTAGGATTATTATGAATAAAATATTCAAATTTTCATCATTAAATATGATGTTATCTATAGATATTTTTGTAGATGCCCTTATTATGTTGAGGAAGATGACTTCTATGTCTAGTTTATTGGAAAAACTTATTGAAGTTTTTTTTTTCCTTACCATGAATAGGTGGTGGATTTTTCCATTCTGCCTCTATTGAGATGATTGAGATATAATAATGATCACGTAATTTTTCTTCTTTTCCATGTTAATGTGGCAAATCATATTTGATTTCCAAATGTTGAACCAACCTTACATTACAGGAATAACCTTACTTGATCATTTTGAATTATCCTTTTTATATAAGTCTGAATTTCATTTGCTATTATTTGATCTGGAGTTTTGAGTTTATGATCATGATTAACACTGGTCAATAATTTAAAATTTCCAGAATTTCTTTGTCATCTTTTGGTATTAGGGTTGTGCCGCTCTCATAAAATGATTGGGAAAGTATTATCCCTATTGTCTGAAAAACTTTGAGTAAGACTGAAATTACATCTTAATGCCAAATAGAATTAACCAGTGAAACCATCTGGGTCTGGAGTTTTCTTTGTGAGAAGGTTTTTAATTATGATTTATTTAATATATACACAGCTATTCTGATTTCCTACTCCTTTTTGTTACTTTTAGCAAATCACATTTTTTCAAAGAATTTGCTTCATTGTAAAAAAATTTCATATTTGTAAATAATATTCCTTATTATCCTCTTAATAATATCTCTAGAATCTGTAGTAATATCCTTCTTCTTTTTTTTAATTGTTTTTTTATTGATGTCTTAATAGTTTATAACACTGTGGGGTTTTAGTTGTACATTTTTGTTCGTCCGTCACCATGTGGATGTAACCATTCACCCCCTGTGCCCACCACCCACCCCCCTTCCCCTTGGTAACCACCAATCAGTTCTCTCTGTCCGTGTGTTCATTTATATTCCATATATGAGTGAGTTCATGCAGTGTCTGGCCTTCTCTCTCTGGCTTATTTCACTTAACATAATACCCTCTAGGTCCATCCATGTTGTTGCAAATGGGACAATTCTGTCTTTTCTTATGGCTGAGTAGTATTCCATTGTATGTATATACCACATCTTCTTTAACCAATCATCAGTCGAGGGACACTTGGGTTGCTTCTGCTTCTTGGCTATAGTGAATAATGCTGCAATGAACATAGGGGTGCATAAGCCTCTTGTGATGGTTGGTTTCATGTCCGTTGGGTAGATGCCCAAGAGTGGGATTACTGGATCATATGGTATTTCTATTTTTAATTTTTTGAGGACTCTCCATACTGTTTCCATAGGGGCTGCACCAGTTTGCATTCCCATCAGCAGTGAATGAGGGTCTCCATTTCTCCACAACCTCTCCAGCATTTGTTGTTATTTGTCTTGGTGATTATAGCCATTCTAACGGGTGTAAGGTGATATCTTAGTGTAGTTTTGATTTGCATTTCCCTGATGATTAGTGATGTTGAACATCTTTTCATGTGTATATTGGCCATCTGTATGTCTTCCTTGGAAAAATGTCTGTTCATATCCTCTGCCCATTTTTTGATCGGATTGTTTGTTTTTCGTTGCTCAGTTGTATGAGATCTTTATATATTACTGAGATTAATCCCTTGTCAGACAAATGATTTGCGAATATTTTCTCCCAGCAGGTGGGTTGTTTATTCATTTTGATCCTGGTTTCATTTGCCTTGTAGAAGTTTTTCAGTCTGATGAGGTCCCACTTGTTTATTTTTTCTTTTGTTTCCCTTGTCCGGATAGACATGGAATCTGAAAGGATCCCTTTATGTCCAATCTCAATTATTGTACTGCCTATATTTTCTTCCAGGAGTTTTAAAGTTTCAGGTCTCACTTTCAGGGCCTTGATCCATTTTGAATTGATTTTTGTATATGGCAATAGCAGATGGTCTACTTTCATCCTTTTGCATGTGGCTGTCCAATTTTCCTAGAACCATTTATTGAAGAAACTTCCCTCTCTCCATTGTATGTTCTTTGCTCCTTTGTCAAAGATTAGCTGTCCATAGGTGTGTGGTTTTATTTCTGGGCTTTCAATTCTGTTCCATTGATCTGTGTGTCTATTTTTGTATCAGTACCATGCTGTTTTGATTACTATAGCTTTATAGTATATTTTGAAATCAGGGATTGTGAGGCCTCCAGCTTTGTTCTTTTCTTTCAAGATTGCATTATCTATCTGGGGTCTTTTGTTGCCCCATACGAATTTCAGTAGTTTTTGTTCTATTACTGTGAAGAATGACATTGGGATTCTGATTGGGATTGCATTGAATCTGAAGATTGCTTTAGGTAGAATGGACATTTTAACTATATTTATTCTTCCAATCCATGTGCATGGAATATTTTTCCATTTCTTTATGTTTTCCTCAATTTCTTTCAATAGTGTCTTATAGTTTTCATTGTATATGTCTTTTACCTCCTTGGTTAAATTTATTTCCAGATATTTTATTCTTTTTGTTGTAATTGTAAATGGCATTGTCTTTTTGAGTTCTCTTTCTGTTGGTTCATCATTAGTGTATAGAAATACAATTGATTTTTGTAAGTTGATTTTATACCCTGCCACTTTACTGTAGTTGTTGATTATTTCTAGTAGTTTTCTGATGGAATTTTTTGGGTTTTCTATATATAAGATCATGTCATCTGCAAATAGTGAGAGTTTCACTTCTTCATTGCCTATTTGGAGTCCTTTTATTCCTTTTTCTCGCCTAATTGCTCTGGCCAGAACTTCCAGTACTATGTTGAATAAGAGCGGTGAGAGTGGCCACCCTTGTCTTGTTTCTGTCCTCAAAGGAATGGCTTTCAGTTTTTCCCTGTTGAGTAGGATGTTTGCTGTAGGTTTGTCATATATGGCCCTTATTATGTTGAGGTACTTTCCTTCTATACCCATTTTGTTGAGAGTTTTTATCATAAATGGATGCTTGATCTTTTCAAATGCCTTCTCTGCATCGATTGAGATGATCATGTGGTTTTTATTCTTCATTTTGTTAATGTGGTGTATTACGTTGATGGATTTGTGGATGTCGAACCATCCCTGTGTCCCTGATAATAATCCCACTTGATCGTGGTGTATGATCTTTTTGACGTATTGCTGTATTTGGTTTGCCAATATTTTGTTGAGGATTTTTGTGTCTATGTTCATCAGTGATATTGGCCTGTAGTTTTCCTTCTTTGTATTCTCCTTGTCTGGCTTTGGTATCGGGATTATGCCGGCCTCATAGAATGTGTTAGGAAGTATTCCATCTTCCTCTATTTTTTGGAATAGTTTGAGAAGGATAGGTGCTAAATCTTCTTTGAATGTTTGATAAAATTCTCCAGGGAAGCCATCTGGTCCTGGACTTTTATTTTTTGGGAGGTGTTTGATTACTGTTTCAATCTCTTTACTTGTGATTGGTCTGTTCAGATTCTCTATTTTTTCCTGATTCAGTTTTGGGAGGTTGTACGCATCCAAGAATTTGTCCATTTCCTTTAGGTTGTCCAATTTGTTGGCGTAAAGTTTTTCATAGTATTCCCTAATAATTCCTTGTATTTCTGTGGTATGTGTTGTAATTTCTCCTCTTTCATTTCTAATTTTATTTATTTGAGTCTTCTCCCTTTTTTTCTTAGTGAGTCTGGCTGTTTGTCAATTTTATTTATCTTCTCAAAGAACCAGCCCTTTGTTTCATTGATCCTTTCTACTGTTTTTTTTTGGTTTCAATTTCATTTATTTCTGCTCTGATTTTTACTATTTCCCTCCTTCTGCTGGTTTGGGGCTTTGTCTGTTCTTCTTTTTCTAATTCTGTTAGGTGCAATTTAAGGTTATTTATTTGGGATTTTTCTTGTTTGTTAAGGTGAGCTTGTATTGCTATGAATTTCCCTCTCAGGACCGCTTTTGCTGCATCCCAGATGAGTTGGTATGGTGTATTTTCCTTTTCATTTGTCTGCAGCTAGCTTTTGATTTCTCCTTTAATTTCATCAATGACCCATTGGTTGTTCAGTAGCATGTTGTTTAGTCTCCACATCTTTGTCTCTTTCCTAGTTTTTTCCTTGCAGTTGATTTCTAGTTTCACAGCGTTATGATCAGAAAAGATGCTTGTAATGATTTCAATCTTCTTAAATTTATAGAGGTTTGCCTTGTTTCCTAATATACGGTCTATCCTTGAGAATGTTCCATGTGCACTTGAGAAGAATGTGTACTCTGCTTTTTTTGGGTGGAGTGCTCTGTATATATTAAGTCCATTGCATCTAGTTTTTTGTTTAAGTCCATTATATCCTTATTGACTTT
The DNA here is from genome assembly GCA_031878705.1 of Tapirus indicus. Taxonomy (NCBI): domain Eukaryota; kingdom Metazoa; phylum Chordata; class Mammalia; order Perissodactyla; family Tapiridae; genus Tapirus; species Tapirus indicus. Next base: position 85,099,904 of record CM062921.1, read on the forward strand.
TTGTCTGGATGATCTATCCATTGATGTAAGGGAGGTGTTAAGATCCCCTACTATTATTGTGCTATTGTTAATATCTCCTTTTAGGTTTTTTAGCAGTTGTTTTATGTACTTTGGTGCTCCTGTGTTGGGTGAATAGATATTTATGATTGTTATGTCTTCTTGGTGAAGTGTCCCTTTTATCATTATATATTGCCCTTCTTTGTCTCTCATTACCTTTTTTATCTTGAAGTCTACTTTGTCTGATATAAGTATGGCAACCCCTGCTTTCTTTTGTTTGCCATTAGCTTGGAGTATTGCTTTCCACCCTTTTATTTTGAGTCTGTGTTTGTCTTTAGAGCTGAGATGTGTTTCCTGGAGGCAGCAGATTGTTGGATCTTGGTTTTTAATCCATCCCACTACTCTGTGTCTTTTGATTGGAGAATTCAATCCATTTACATTTAGAGTGATTATTGATATATGAGGGTTTAATGTTGCTATTTTATTGTTCATTTTCTGGTTCTTTTGCACTTCCTTCATTTCTTGTCACTTGTGTTTTGGGCTGCAAATTCAATTAGGTATTTCTGCATGCTCATTCTCTTGGTTTTCTCTTTATTTGTCATGTGTGGTTCTCTTCTGGTTATTTGTTTAGTGCTTACCATGAGGTTTATATAAGCGATCTCCTGGATAAGAAAGTACATTTTCAGATGCCTCCTTTTTCCTGAGGCTGGGTCGATTCAGTCCGTTATCTCTTCCCCTCCTTATTTATCTCTATTTATTCCATCTTGTGTTGTGATTGTATGTTTACAGTGATGAGCTTGAATTAATTTTTGATGTTATCCAACTGTAGTTTGTTCTGGATTAGTGTCCCTGTTTTTCTCCTTGCTGAAATCTTTGTATCCTCTTTCTCATTTTTTTTTTTCAGGCCTAAGGGCCTTCTTGAGCATTTCTTGTAGTGGGGGTCTTGTGGTGACGAACTCTCTTAGCTTTTGTTTATCAGGGAGAGTTATTATTTCTCCCTCATGTTTGAAGGATATTTTTGCTGGATAAAGTATTCTTGGCTGAAGGTTTTTGTCTTTCATGATTTTGAGTATATCTTTCCAGTCTCTCCTAGCCTGTAGAGTTTCTGTCGAGAAATCAGCTGAGAGCCTGATGGGGTTTCCTTTGTATGTTATTTTGTTTTTTTATTTAGCTGCCCTTAATATTATTTCCTCATCACGGATATTTTTCAAGTTTGCTACTATGTGGCGAGATGATTTTTTATTCCTGTTTATATATTTAGGTGATCTATTGATTTCATTCACTGTTATTTCCCTCTCGTTCCCTAGGTTGGGGAAGTTCTCAGCTATTATTTCTTTGAACAAACTCTCTGCTCCTTTTTCTCTTTCTTCTCCTTCTGCAATACCTATTATCCTTATGTTGCTTTTCCTCATTGAGTCTGATATTTCTTGAAGAATTTCTTCATTTCTTTTTAGCCTTAGCTCTCTCTCCTCCTCTATCTGGAGCATTTCTGGGTGGCTATCCTCAATAATGCTAATTCGTTCCTCCATATTGTCAGTTCTGCTCTTTAAAGACTCCATTTTTCCACTATCTCATTCATTTTGTTTTTCATCTCCAATAATTCTGATTGGTTTTTCTTTATGGTTTCAATCTCTTTTGTGATGAAATCCCTGAATCCCTCAATTTGTTTCTGTGTGTTCTCTTGTATTTCATTGAGTTTGTTTATGATAGCTATTTTGAATTCTCTGTCATTCAGGTTATTAAATTCTGTGACTTCAGGGTTGGTTTCTGGGTGTTTGTCATTTTCCTTTTGGTCTGTAGCCATAACAAACTGTTGCAAGGATCTGACTGCTTTATTTTTTCCTCTCATGTTGAAGTTGGTCCTTCAGTTTTCACCTTCTGCCACTGGATGGAGATCACGAGCAGTATGCTCTGAGCCCGCTGCAGCCCCCGGAGGGATTACGCTGAAATGTGGGGCGTGTTGGGGGAGGGGTTCTCTCTTTCTCCTGCTCCACCCAGGGGTTTCCTTTCTGGCTCTCTTAGGGTGTTTGCTACACCCCCTAAACAGTCCATTGTCGCTTCCTGGTGGGGATCTCTCGACAGTCTGTGAGAGCACCTGGAGGGTGATAGTTTCCCCCCCACTGTGCGCCGCCCCTCCCAGCTCTGTTTCCGACCCATGCTGTCTTTGCCAATAGATTGGGGAGGGGGAGTACAACTTCTTACCTCTCCTCATGTCCTTTTGGGCTTCCTGCGCCTCCACTGTCGGATGTATGGCAGCAGGGGTTTCTTAGAAGTCCTTTTAGTGTTTGATTGAGCTCTGTTGGAATGCAAATGATGTTTTCATTGTGTCTTAGGGGGCAGAGATTCAAAAAGGGAATCTCACTCTGCCATGATGCTGACGCCACTCTCCCTTCTTTTTATTTTTTGATATTGGTAGTTTGTATTTTCTCTTTCTTTTCTTTATCAGTTCTCCAAGGTTTTGCTCAATTTTATTAATCATCTACAGAAAATTGGGAACTTTGCTAATTTTTTTCTTTTCCTTGGCTGTTTCCTATTTCACCAATTTATGTTCTGACCATTATAAATCCTTCCCTTCCTCTTGGATTTAATTTGTTCTTTTTTCTCCTTAGCTTCTTAATGGGGAAACAGAGCTTATTGATTTTAAATCTAAGAATATAATCTAAATTTTAAAATTGTGATTTGCTTTCACTTCATCAAATTAATTTTATGTGCTATATTTCCATTATCATTATTTTAAAATTTTCTGATTACCATTAATTTACCCTATGACTAAATTTATTTCTACATCAGTCTTAATAAATTTTCAACATTTATGATTTAATATATGTTTATTATTAATGGCTTCTAACAAAATTTGACTGTGGTCAGAAAATGTAATCTACTATCAGGTGCATATGGATTTAGTATTGTTGCATTTTTCAGATGATTTGTACTCATTATCCTTATGAAGTGTTTTTCTTTAGCTCTATACAAGAGCTATTTCTCTTGCTCTGAACTCTAATTGTCTGACATTGGGATAGCATACCAGCTTTCTTAGGAATATTGTTTACATATGACATGAATATCCTACTTTCAAACTACTTGTCTTTAAATTTGAAGTTGGCTTTTTGTAGACAGCAAATATTGAGTCTTGCCTTTTCATCTCTGTAGTTAACATCTACATTTGATGTAATTGTTGACGTGGTTGGGTTTATGGCCAACATCTTGCTTTGTTTCCCCTGGAACCTTTCTAATTTTTGTTTTTCTATTGCTCCTTTCCTATTTTGGGTTAATTGAATACTTTTAGTAGTCCTTTTAAATTTCTTTATTGGATTCTTAGGCATATCAGTTTTTATGGTTTCTTAACAGTTTCCATAGGGCTAAAAATATGCATCCTTAACTTATTAAAGTCTATGTAGAGTCAACATTGCTCCAATTTGTACCTGACTCTTCACACTTTTTACATCAACACTTTCCACTTGACAATTTGCACTTCACAGATGTGATAATTTTACTATGTTATTTTTGCGTGTGTCTGCTCTCCTTCATTTGTGTTATTGTTGTCACATCTTTTTCTTCTACATATATCATAATACCCACCCTACAGTGTTATGATTTTTGCTTTACACAGTGAGTGGTCCTTTAAGAAAGTGAGGAGATAAAAAACATTTTATAGGGGCCAGCCTGGTGGTGTAGCAGTTAAGTTGGTGTGTTCCGCTTAGGTGGCCCGGGGTTCATGGGTTCTGATCCCGGGTGTGGACGAACACACTGCTTGTCAAGCCATGCTGTGGTGGCGTCCCATATAAAGTAGAGGAAGATGGACAAAGACGTTAGCTCAAGGCCAATCTTCCTCAGCAAAAGAAAAAGGAGGAGTGGCAGCAGATGTTAGCTCTGGGCTAGTCTTCCTCACACACACACACAAAAAGTACTTTATAGTTACACTCTCATTTACCATTTCTGGTTGTCTTTGTTTCTTCCTAAGGGTCAAAGTTTCCATCTGGTATCGTTCACCTTAAGCCTGACCAATATCCTTTAGAATTTCTCATAATGTAGGTTTGCTGGTACTTATCTAAAAGTAGCTCTTATCAAAAAATAGTTCTATGTCATCCTCCCTTTTGAAGGATATTGTCACTAGAGAATTCTGTTTCTTTTTTCTTTTAGCACTTGAAAACTGTTGCAATATCTTTTAGCTTCCGCTATTTGTGATGAGGAGTCAGCATTTATTCTTGTCATTGATCCCTGTATATAATGTGTTGTTTCACACTGAGTCCTATTAAGATTTTCTCTTTATATTTGGTTGTAACTGTTGTGACTCTGATGTGCTTAGGGGTGGGTTTTTTTGCATTTATCCTTCCTGATGTATCGTGAGATTCTTGGATATGTAAATAAACATTTTTCATCAAATTTAGGAATTTTCTGTCTTATTTCTTCAAATCTTTTTCTACCTCATATTACTTTCTTTTTACTCTAGAACTCTTATTACAACCATGTTAGACCATTTGATGTTGTGCTTCATTCCCTGATAAACTCTATTTTTCTTCAATCATTTTTTCTCTCTTTTCAGATTAGATAATTCTATTGATTAATCCTTGAGTTTACTGACTGTTTCTTCTTCCATAGTAAAATAGCTCTGAAGGCCATTCAGTGAGTTTTTCATTGTTGTGATTGTTCTTTTCAGTTCTATAATTTCCATTTGCTTCTTTTTTTATATGTAGTTTTCTTTTTTGTGGAATCTCTATTTGTTCATTCACTAAATTTTGTACATATTTTCTTTTCATTCTTTGATCATATCTTCCTTTAGTTCTTTAAATAGATTTGTAAAAGCTGCTTAAACATTTTTGTTTGCTAATCCAACACCCAGCCATTTGAAGTTGGTTTCTATTGCATACACTCTCTGCTGACTCTAGATTTTTCTGTTTTTTCCCTCCCTGCATGTCCAATATTTTTTGAAAATCATTATTGGACATTGATCCTAATTCATTGTAGAGACTAAATATTATGTTGTATTCCTTTGAAGAGTATTGGCTTTTGTTCTGGCAGATAATTCAATTGCTAGCTCCTCACCTTGAATTTGTGTAGGGTGGGCTTTGTTCTTTGTTGAGACAGATCTGTAGGAAGCCCAAGTTATTTTCCAAGACTATCTAACTTAGCAAGTTCAACCTCCAAACTCTGTCTCTCCAATAATTGTTGTCAGGGTTTAGCTTAGGCTTCATTAGGTCTACAGTGACTTTATTTTAAGCATGGTTCTACTTTTAAGGTGTAGCTTTTCTGGTGTCTCACATGGATGCCTGGAATTTTAATGAAGATTTTCTACTCTGGATAGGCTGGATCTCCAACATCCCCCAGTACTACTCAACCTCTCCTTTCTCTGTTACATTTTCAAACTCACACCTTTTGGCATGTGCAGCCCAACCACTGCACAAAGACTCACAGGGACTCACTACACAGTCTCCCAGTGATCTGTCCTCCAGAGTCCTATTCCCTCCAGACTCCAGGGCTTCAGATGCCTCAACCTTGATCTGCTCACTATTAGAGTTAGGAAAACCTCCTCAGGCAGAGAGCCAGGGCACTCATGGGGCTCAGCTTATGAGCCTGCCTTTGCTCAGGGTTGAATTTCTGTGCTGCCTTTTGTCTACTTCTTGCAAATGGTTGTCTCATATATTTTTTGTTTGATTTTATATTTGTTTAGCATGGTGGTTTAGCATGGTACCAGTTATTCCATCATAGCTTGAAGCAGGAATCATAATATTTTATTTTGTATACAAAAATTATTATATCTGCATTAGTCAGGGTTCTCCTGAGAAACAGAACCAATAGCAAAGAGAGAGAGAAAGAGGGAGAGAGAGATATATATGGAATTGGCTCATGTGATTGTGGGAGCTGGCAAGTTCTAAATCTGTAGGGTAATCCTGAAGGCTGAAAATTCAGGTAAGAGTTGATGCTACAGTCTTTAGTCAGAAATCTGCAGGCTAAGTCAGGTAGGCTGGAAACTCAGGCAGGGTTTCTATATTATAGGCTTGAGTCCACATTCATTCTCCTTCAGGAAGCCTCAGCCTTTGCTCTTAAGGTTTTTAACTGATTGGATTGGGCCCACCCACCTGATGGAGTAATCTGCCTTATTCAAAGTCTACTTATTTAAATACTAATGACATCTAAAAAATACCTTCATAGTAATATCTAGATTGTATTTGATAAACCAAACAATTGGGCACTAGAGCTTAGCCAAGTTGACATATAAAATTAACTATCACAACACCCATGATTCTTTTTTAGCCCTCCATATGTGATGTTCCATTGCCTAGAAGTTATTTTATTAATACTCAATTCCCATAATTTAAATTTATCTCCTCCTTTTCACTATTTTATAAGGAATATACTTGTTCATATGTCTTCATCTGAAATACTCAGAAGTATTTGGTTAAATAATTGAAAGGACATTAATATATCTTACCATTTGATTCTCTGAAAAAGAAGATGTGGCATATATGTACAATGGAATGCTACTCAGTCATAAAAAAAGGCAAAATCATGTCATTCACAGCAACATGGATGGACCCTGGGGGTATTATGTTAAGTGAAATAAGCCAAACACCACATGATTTCACTCATATGTGAAAGATAAACACATGATAAAGAGAACAGATTAGTGGTTACCAGAGGGGAAGGGGGTTGGGAGGGTGGGTGAGAGGGGTAAAGGGGAACATATATATAGTGACAGATAAAAATTAGACTACTAGTGGTGAGCAAGATGCAGTCTATACAGAAAATGATAAATAATAATGTACACTGAAATTACACAATTTTATAAACCACTATGACCTCAAAAAAATAACTGAAAGAAAAAGTTTAACATTTTACATTATCACTATAAATATAGGAAAGTGTCAATATCCTCTCTTGATGGAAAATTGTCAATTTTTTTAAAAAAAGTATTGTTATTGGATGAGGGAAAATTATATATTGTTAATGTTTGCATTTGCTTAAATGTAATTACAAATGAGTTTGAGAAATTTTAAAATTATTTTATTACTAATTTGTAATTCTTATTTTGCATATTTGTATTGGTCTTGCCAGTCTTATTCTTGTAGATTTATAATGGATAGCTTTATAGTTTGGATGAATACTCTGTCATCTGTCCTTTGCAATTTCCCACTTTGTTAGTTGCTTTTTTTTTTTCTTTTTACTAGAATTAGCAGAAAGCTCTAAGAAAACAACTTAATTCCTAGTATGGTGAATTCAGCAATTTCTCAGAGCTCTCATTTATGGAGAATTTTTGTGTTTTCTTACTTTTATGCAATATGTCTCACACAGTATTCCACAGCAGAAGAGTATTTTTTAGATAAATTAAAAGATTCTTATTTGAAAAAAGATTTCTAGTATTAGATTTACCAGGTTATTTTTTTTCAGTTTGTATACTACTTGTGGAATTGTTTGGAAGCATTCCTTTAAGTTTTCCCTAACTCCAACATTGATCGTATAACATGGAAAAGAATGCCTGTCACAAAAGCTTTGAATAAGATGAGATTTTCCTCAGAGTACCTCATGGGACACACCCTCTACGGTTTGATGTGCAGTTTTCTCACAGTCATTATTTTAAAAATAATAAACAATTGCAGTTTGGATTCTTAACTCTGGAGAAAGTATGAGAATTTGAGAATTTTGATTTTGTTTTTTACTTACTTCAATATATTAATTAACTTATTAATTCAACGCCACTGTACTTAGAGAGAATGGTCTATATAGTTTTGCCTTTGTGTATTTAATGCAGTATGAACAACAGGAAGGAATTGGTGTCGTAGCAAGAACAATGTCGGGCAGAATTTGCCTGTGAGAATGCTTCTTTCCCCTATTTCTTTTTGTGTCAAAATCTTAAGCCTGCTTAGGAGATTATGTTGATTCAGGTTGATCCAAGTTGATTCAGGACTGAGTGAGTGTCTGTAAGGAGGCTGGAAGAGACATAGAGAGAGAGAGATTCCTCTTGATGAAAGAGGTAATTGGAGCCTGAGAGAAGGGAGAAAGGTGTCCATGGGTTCCTCAAAGAAGGAGGAATGTTTCCTGCTGTCTAGCTAATGTGGAAGATGAAAAGACATGAAGAAAGGGATAGCTGTGAGTTTTCTGGCTTTGACTAAATATCCTCTTGCCTCAAGCTGAGAATCTATGGGTTTGAATGAAATTAGAGCTGGGGAAATTTTACATCTTATGGTTGCCAAGCTGACTGATGTCTGAGGACCAGCAGAGTCTTCCCAGATTTTCAGGGTAGGTAAGTTCCCAGAATACCATACGCTGAGAGCTAGGAGCCCAGAGGGAATTAGAGGTCAAATGTTACATTCACGGCACAGACTAGGGCTAGGAATCACACCTAGTTAATTCACTGAAAATAAATTAGTATTTCTTGAAAATCTGAACTATGCTCTGAAATTTACACCCACTATTTTTTTTATAATTCAATAAGCCTGTTCTTTCACATTCTTGTGAATTTTGTTAATACTGGATATGTTAAAGATTTGGATTAATGGATTATATTCTACCACTTTAATGATATTTCTGTTCATCTCTATTTTCAACAGTTTGTTTTTTGTTTTGTCTTTTGTTAGTATCTTATTTGTCAAACAACAGTGTGGCTACAATGTCTTCCCTGTAGATTTTACATCTTATTACATTTACTAGTATAAAATAACTCATCTTCTTTAATGCCTTAAACTCTACCTAGTTTGTACTTACCTGCCTTACACCTGTTTTTTAACATCCAATATGTCTGCACAATTGTTTTTCTAAAGTCATCATTTTATTTAAGTGTATTATATAAACAACATAAAATAAATGTTCTTCATTCAAAGATGGTCTTCATCTTGGAAGATTTGACTTGTGATTTGTCATATTAACTGATAAATGTGAGTTTTAGTCTTTTTGTAAAAATTATTCTCTATTTCAGGAGTCTGCAATCTACAACCTGTGGACCAAATGTTTTTATATGAACAGGAATGTTTTTACATTTTTAAATAGTTAGAGAAAAAAAAGAAGATGAAAAATATGAGAGAGTGACCATATGTGGCACACAAAGCTTAAAATATCTACCATCTGCTACTTTACAAAAAAAGTTTGCCGACCCTTGTTTAGTTTTATTTCAAAACACACTTTTAGCAGATGCTGTCATGGCCTCACTTATGTTCTCTCTGTACTTATCCATTTGCCGGCACACGTGACTCCTTGACTTGGGGAGTGGGGATTCCGTTCTCCATGCCCAGGGGCTGGAGCAGGCTGTGAGTGCTGAGGAATTGGTGCCTCCTGCAGGAGTCCTCACGGTGGATGAGCATCCACCTCCTGGCTCCTCAGGGGCAGGGCGCTAAGGCACTCCTTCCACGCCAGCTGGCGGAGTCCTCGATGTGAGCAGGCGTCAGCTGACCACAGCAGTAACGTGCTGGATGCACGGTGTTTTGTGGCTTCGTTCTGTTCCCGTCTCACCTCCTCACTCTCTCAGTTTTCCCTGGTATTATCTCCCAAATAAACTTTATTACACTCAATTCATGTGTCATTGCCTAAAATAGTCTTTAGAATGCTTTCTTCTATTTTTTTCTACTTCCCTGAATTTTACACAGTTCCTTAATTTCATACATAATGCATTCCCGAAAACATGCACGAGTTAAAATATGTATAATTTGAAAAGATAGATTTACATTTTTAAGTTCTCAGAGAGCCAAATACATCATATAAAATTTCTCCTGACATTAGCCTTTAGTCACGAATTTAAAGGCATATTTTAAATATTTCATAACTAATTTTTAAACTTGTTTTTCTTCACAATTCCTCACACAGTGGCCTGTTTATCCAATGACTAATTCAGGCTAAAGACTCATTTCTCTGGACACACTTAATAGTTTCTATCTTTCTCTGAGTTTTATTCTATACATTATTATATTTTTGCTACCTATGACTAATAACTTCATTTTTTATTTTTTCTCTTTCTACCTTTTAAATTAAAATAATCAGGTCCCAATGGATTAGGTTCTCAAATAACTGAAAAAATGCTATTCTTTGGATAAAGACCATAGAGCTGCTGCTAAAATGTATGTTTGGTGAACAGGCAATTTCATCTTGAAATATTTCAATGTCTTTATTCATTAGATGAAGAGTGAAAACTATAATTGACTTGAAAAAGGTATTTCAGAGGAAACAATGCATTATTTTTCTAAAGAATTCCATATGTAAAAGTTAAATATTAAAAAAAAAATCAAGAAGCCCCTGCTAGCTTTTTTCCCTGTTTCCTCCAGCTGTCCCTATAGTTTGGGGTTGCAGTAGCCGTTTTAATTCTGGTGATTTTTCTTCCTCTGCTTATTGTTGCAGAGGGAGAAATTTATTTACCTGTTGTTTATTTAGGGCGGGGGCTCTCAACCATGACTGTACAGTGGAATCCAGGGTGCTTTACAGACAGTACAGAGGCTTGGGTCTCTCCTCAACAGATTCTGATTTAATTGGACTCGGATGTGGCCTGGGCATTGGAAACTTTGAAAGCTTCCCAGGTGAAAGCTGAGGACCGCAGACAGAATCAGCTAGGAGTTCAGGTGGTTTCTATTGAACTTCGATATGTTGTTTCAATCTTTCTCATTTTGAGACAGAGGAAAAATGATGTATATAAATTCAGTCTAGTCCCAATAGGGGGCTCTGTTTCTCTTCTAAAGAATTTCTCTCTCTGGTGCTTTACTTGAAAGGAGGAAGTTGCATGTTCCCAGCTCTTTGCAGGTGTGGCCAGGTGTTCACCCGTTGTCGCTTTGTCTTCCAGGAGGATGTACCTGAACCACCAGCTCAGCACTGCCACCCTGAGAACAAATAAACCAAAAGCTTTCTGCTGCCACTGCTGCACCATAAGAGTTGACACCCTGTATAGACAGAGCCCAAATGGTTGTTCCTTTAAGGACTTTCCCTTCTCCTCAGGTCTACCATCACATCTTCCTCTCACCACCTCCTTAGTATCCACCATCTCTTCTCGACTGCAGAGTATAAGGATTTTCCAGACTCACAGCCACTTAATTCTTTGATCATTAAAGGCAGAAGTGGTCCCCAAATTTCCACTCGGAGAAGTTTAAGGCAACCGTTCCACTGGAAGGGCTCTAGAGCCCTTTCCTTGTGTCCTCTCGTGTCCAGCAAGCACGGTGTTGCCATCAAGTGCAAATGTTCACTTGGGATTGCTTTGGAGAAGCTGGTGGAGGCTGCCATTATGGCTTTAGGGAAAGTTGCAGAACATTCTTCAGTTTAATCCAACCGCACTTTACTAGTCAACATTTCTGGAATTTTTGGCACTTGGCACCCAAGATTTCCTCATTGCTGATGCCACTGAAGGTTCTTCTCTTTCACTCCTATCTTGTTCACTTCAGTGGCAATCGAGGAGTCAGGAAATAACTGGCTGCTCTCCTACATTCTAAGAAAAATGTGATTGGAAACTTTTGATGGAGCACTATGAGTGAAATGTGGTACTTAGCAAATGAAGCCAGCAGTCATGGATTCATCCCCAAAGGATGGTCTCTTCTAAGAGCAGAGGAGCAGCCAACTGTGGCAGCCTTGCCAGATTACATACATGTACAGAGTCAGAGATGGAACTTCCAGCCCCATCCCCTGCCATCTGTGTGCTCCAGATTGTTTCATGAAGCTGACACTGCCCTTTCTACCATTGATGGGCATCTGACTAAGCAAGCTAGACCAATCATAACAATTTACCTGACAGGCACAGTTCACTGGTGTATGAATGATCTAAACAGGACCAATCAGAAACTTCCCCTGAGCATGTACAGAGAGACAGAGACTTGATCCCAGTCTCTCTAATGATGAAGCTTGGAAATGTGAGACGCAGGAGTCATCAGTGGCCTTACTGCCTGCTGCGGATGAATCCAGTTGACAACTGATGCTGTCAAGCAAAGAGAAGGGATGAGACTCGGAGAATGTCCTGGGCATGTTCAAGCTTCTGAGGCCCAGCCACCCAGTTAAATCCAGATTTCCATGTCTTGTGTAGCCAGTCAATTCCCTTTTGCCTAAAATAGTGTGACTTGGGTTTCTGTCACTTCCAAACCAAAGAGTTTTGAGTAATAATAGCACTCAGTTGTAATCAGAGGATCTGAGTTTGAGACCTGCCTCTGACCCTGGGAATTAACATATAGGCATTCCTGCAAAATGACAATAACAATAGCAGCACGTTAGAAAGGGTGAGAACATTCTTGTCTCAATGTCTGGTATATAATCACAGAATAGAATAGCATTCCAAAATTAGTTCTCTTCCACCTTTCCCGCCTCACTCCTCTCCACCCACCAGCTAAAAGAGCAGCAAAACAAAATCCCAGAGACACTGAGGAAGTGCCTGTTCTTACTTTTACTCCTCTATGAAAGGGTCTGCTCTGTAGGTTCTAGTTCGGGATCCAATATATGTAGGGCTGAATCAAAAATATAAAAGCAAGCATTTTTGATAATTTCCCTTGTCTGAGAACGTATACATTTCTCTCCTTGTGAATAACTACATATCTTTTCTTAATGACTGTGATAATGCACAGATCTACAAGTGATTAACCTGCTCCTCAAGACTTACTGCTCAGAACTGGGAAGTAAGCCCTGGCACAGTCATAAAAGAACACAGAAGTCAGACAATGTAACAGTCAACACAAAAATAAAAGAACATTTGATGTTACTCATTTCAACAATCTCTGTAAACATCTTGAGGAAGCCAAGACTTCTATTGATCAGTATAGTGTGTCATTCCACTCCAGAGGAAAATGGTAATAAAGCGAATGCCGTTAAGTGTTCGGAAACCACACCACAATACTCTGTGTGACAGGTCTGTCTGCATTCAGAATGTTCCACATTTATAAATAAAAATCCTCCTGTCCACTCCTAAAATCATTCCTTGCTATAAAATTTTGTCTGTGTAATTTTATATTTCAAACTCTTATCTTGTTCTCATTTGTGCATTTGCCTCCTGCTTCCACTTTGGTGTGGGTGATGTATTTATATCCTCACTTTGACTTCAGAGACGGCAGAGAGAATTGGATAAACACACCAGGGGCCTGACAAGGCCACGGAATACCTCACTCTGTTCCTGTACACTGCTTTCTATTACAGAAATGCACTTGTCCTGGGAAAAGTATATTTATTTTCAACTTTTGGAAATCTCAGTGTCTTTAGGCCACTCTCCTGCCAAAGTTTTATCAGATAAAAAATAGACACTAAGCCAACGAAAACAACAGACAGGCTTTGGTGTCTCAGAAAACATGTATAATTGTCAATTAACTTGAAGCATCATTTCTTTGCATATGAATATAAACACCTGATATATAAACTGTGCTTTTTGCCCACTGATCTTTAGAAGAAAGAGAATGGGCCTTGGGGTCAGTATGTAGCTTTGTTGAAGTCCAACTTCTGTTGTCTAATTATATTTCTCCAATGAAAAGTAAATGATCCCTCTGAGCATTGTGTCTCCACCTTTTGTAAAATAGGAATAATAATATGTAACCAATAGTTGGTTTAAGGTAGAAATGAGATAATGCATGTGAAATAAAATCCAAAGCATTTTTGCAAATACCTCATTTTGGAGTCAAATCAACCCAAGCAATCTTCCCAGGGGGATCATTGACATTGTCTTCTGAAAAATAGTCCTAACAAGACAAGTGTCGAGGTTCTTCCTCTTTGGGGAAGCGGGTGGAAGGTAAACCACATAACTAGGCATCCGCGTTTTTTCCGCCGCTCAAGCCTCACTCTCCACTGATGTTTGAATGACCTGAGAACACTGCTGAATTGCTAATGGAAGAGAGGTATTGAGGAGACTGCAGCAAACACACCTGCTCATTTCTCGGTTTGAGGCTGTGACAGAACTGTTATTCATAACAATCCCAGAATCAAGAAGCAATGACCCCCATATCAGTCAAACGGAATTCTTACTTGGCACAGAGTTAACCGAGGGAGCTCTTGAGACTGTTAAGTAACCATTTTAGAATTGATCGCACACAGGCTTGACAGTCTGCAATGTGGGCTGTTAGAATGCCAGAGTGATGCAGCTAAGATCCAGCACTTAGCATGCTATTTATCTGCTCTGCACCCTGCAGTGGCTCCCTGCATAGGACCGGGTCCTTCCATGTGATATCCAAAGCCTTTTCCATCTGGCTTCATTCTCTCTCCTCTCATGCCACTGTTCCCACACCTTAGGCTGGCACATCGTATCTCAGGGCTGTGTGTAAAGGCAGACTGTTTTTGTGTCACATGGCCTGTATTTCAACGTCTCTAACATGGCCCTTCCCAGCAGGAAGCCAATAAGTGCTGGTGAAGCAGCCCGTAAGACCTGTATATTCCATTTCCATGTGAAAAGAGCGATCTCCTGAGACAGCCAAGACTAGATGGACCACCTTTTTGCTTTTCCTCTGCTCTGTGGCTGTCAGGAAGGTCGTTCGGGCTGCTCCAGCTTTCAGTGGAAAGTGACCCTACCTTACACGCCACCAGGCAGTTGTCGTTGAACTCATATTCCTCTCTTATATTGTAATTTTAATAATCCTCATGCTGCAAAAGCCAGGGATTTGGACATTTAACCATTTCGTACCAAACCAAGCCAGGAAGTCATTTATAAAATATGTAAGGCTGTGAGTGGCAGGATATGATTAAAAAAAAAAGCATACATCCTGGGTTAATATTTTAAGGCACATCGTAAATTTAAAAAGAATTAACTCACTGTAGACTCATTGGAAGTCTCCTTTCTAGTGATGAAAAAATGGCAGAAAATACTATACATTGAGTCTGTATTTCACAAATAAATAAATATATTCCATTAGGAACAGAAAGAACTCCATAGTAAATTTGAAAATGGTTATAGAAAAAACTATTGCTTAGACGGTGGCCATCTTACATTTTTAACAGAGATATTTTGGCCTGGGGCAGAGATGAGCCTCAGACTGGAGTATAGAGTTAAGTAACATTGGCCTCAGAGGGCCGCTGGTGTCCTGGGAAGATCAACTCTACATACAGAATATGTGGACATTTGTTAATTTTGTAGACTACAACAAGACTACCTTAGTAGCTTCCTCACTACATCCTTTGATTGGTTTCAAGTTCTTTCTCTCTAGGAGAGAATGCGAATCTCTAACTGAGCTTGAGGTATACAAAGACATACCTGGTGGGCCTTTTCACCGATGAGAATGAATATAACAAAATTTCAGAAAGCTCTAAATTTAAATGCTTCCATGCCTTTCTGTTTGATTAGTGAGAGATCCAGTCTTTCCCTGGACCCTGTGCCCTCATTTTTCCCTCTAGGAGGAATGGGTGGGCAGATGTTTATCCTTGCAGGCTTCCCATATTCCTCAGAACTACCGTGGGGGTGACCTCTGCTCCTCTGGTGCCTGAGGCTCTGGCCACCCTTCGGCTCTGTTGGAGGCTGGAACTCCGGTTTGGGATGCTGGCTGTGCTCTATTGAGCTGCTGATGCACTCCATCCTCCCTGGCCAGCAAAATAGTTGTTTGTTTGCTCTCTATTTTTCCAGTATCTAGGAAGAGTTTCCTATCAGAGAACTATTGGAGGCCCAGAGCTCACAGGCATTGGGGAAAATGGATGATAATAGTGGGACTTGGCAGTCTGGGCTGGGCAGAGAATAGTTAGGAAAGCTTCATACTAGTCTGAGCTTTCTGTGACCCAAGGGGTTAAGAGAGAAGACTGAGAATCAAATGTCTTGGTTTGAATCCTAGCTCTATGACCGTGGGTAAATTATTTAATCTCATTTATCCTGACATGTAAAATAAGAATAATAAAAGTTCCTGCCTGATGGCCTAACTGGGAAATACTTACGCTTATTATTGGATAAAGTAAGCACCCCTGGAAAGTCTCTTGACATACAGCCTTTTGACATCAAGCACAGAGATGATGGTATACCTCCATTTTTAACTATCATTAATCTATCACTAACCTAGATTTGATCAATATTTCTCTTTTATAATGGGCCAAACCTTACCTTTCATTAATTTCATTCATGACTTCTGCCCTCAATGGTTGTAGTAGGTAAGGGTTTACTCTTTTCCATATATTGGCTTTTAAAATATCTGAAGGCAACTGTCCCTTCCCCATGGGTTTTCATCCTTCTAGGGTAAATTAACCAGCTATTTCAAATAAAAAATAGCAAGTCCTAAAGCCATTTTGTCCTCTTTCTCCTCCATATGCTCTAGTTTGTCAGTACCTCATTAAAATGTATGACCCAGAGTATTCCAAGTGTACTTAAAAATACACAATGCAATTGACCTTCTACTTCTATTAATGCACTCTAAGAGCATATTAGCCTTTTCAACACTCCTGGCACACTGATGATGTAAAGTGAGTTTCAAGCTACCGAAACTTCTAGAGTTTTTCACATTCTTGCATATCTTGCACTTGTGCAATTGATTTTTTTGAAGTTACTTACTGGATTTATACTCACCTTGGCGAAATTGCATTTATGAGATTCAGCTCCACTATTTCAACCTGCTGAGAAATTCTGGATCCCTGAATTGATCATTCAATATTATATATTTCTCCCACCTTTGTGTCATCCTCGAAAGTTATAAGCATGCTGTGTATTTTTATTACATCATTTATAAAATGTTGTCCCCAACTTCTACTTTAATCTGATGAATTAAATAGAATTATTTATCTCTGCTCCTTTCTGAAAATCTCTTAAAATTACAGTTAAGGAAAAGAACTTCATCTACTTACAGAGCTGGCTGCCAACAAGAGACACCCTTGTTCCTGGGTAAAATCTTAGAGTGGCTCTGGGACTGGAGGCACTAGATGCTTGGGAAGCTGTGTGCAGGTTTGGGGCTGAAAAATAGGAGAATTGTGTGGATTCTACAGAAGATCATTTTGACTTTCACATTCTCTTCCTCATCTTGTCCATCCCAGGGGTTTTCCCTCTACTCTCTGTGTGGAACCAAAGCCATTTTGTCCTCCTTCTCCATATACACTCCAGTTTACCAGTACATAAAGTAAAAGACCCAGAAAATTCCAATTCCATATGAAAAAGTGTTCCAAAGGACACTTAGTTTGGAGAAATCAAATCAGAGAGGTCCTGGATTTGGGAACACCAGTGGAAATTAAGGGTGGAGGTGAGATGCCATACTGAAAGCAGAGGATGCAGTTAAAATTGTCAGAGTGAAGGGTGAAACTATCTCCCCACCACCATTTCTTGCCCAGATCCAGAAAGTTGCAGCTAGATTTCTATCTCTAGGCAAGAGACAGGGAGATTTCTCTCCAGAGCACTGATTGTCACAAAAGAAAAGACTTAGAGGCCCTGAAACATAAAGTGTCCACTGAGTTTTCCAATGCCTCACTCAGGTATGAATGAACAGCCAAGAATCAACAATATAAAGAAATATATAGATATATATAATATATAATATATATTATAATTTTCTTTATAATATATAAAGAAATCTACAGCATGAAAGACAGAGACCAATAAAAGTAAAATAAATAAATAAATAAGTAAATGAAATAGAAGTAACTAAAAAAAGCAGAAAATGTAAATACAACAATAGCACTTTATCTGTTACTATCATATATCTATCTATATTGCCCCTAGAGAGATGATAAAATATATTGAATCCATGAAACAAGAGACTACAGAATACTAAAAAAGAAAAACTAACAAAGAGTTCTCACAAATTAGTATATATATGCAAAATTTCAAAATGCAGTACAAAGATTGAAAGGTAAGAAAAAAATCCTATAGAAAGCAGGACAAAATATATCTCACATTTGACTATTAGCAGTTCCACAAACAGAAGAAAGAGAAAGGGGTGGAGGGATTAAATAAATAATAATACTGGACAATTTCCTATCAATAAATAATCAAGATCATCATGAAAAAACTCAAACACTGTCTAGCTCAGTAAATATACACATGGCACCCCAGGGGCTGGCCCGGTAGCGTAGTGGTTAAGTTCACGTTCTCCACTTTGGCAGCCTGGGGTTCATGGGTTTCGATCCCGGGTGTGGACCTACACAACACTCATCAAGCCATGCTGTGATGGCGTCCTGTATATGAAGCAGAGGAAGATCATCACAGACGTTAGCTCAGCGACAATCTTCCTCAAGAAAAAAGAGGAGAATTGGCAACAGATGTTAGCTCAGGGCTGGGCCAATCTCCTCACCAGAAAAAAATAATAATAATTAAAAGCACCCCAACGTATGTTATCCTGATATTTCAACACCCTGGGTATAAAGAGAAGTCCTCAAAAAGGCCCAGAGTGGAAAAGAAAAGGCAGGCTTCTCAGAGGACTTGGAAGCTACACGCAGTAGACACTTCTATGTGCTAGAATCACTGGAATGCTGGAGGTGAGAAGATGATGGTGTAATATCTTCAAAATTCTAGGTGAAAATGATTTCCAACTTAGAATTAGAATTAAAAAAACTGATGATGAAAGTGTGAATATAGTCTTTCTAAAAGAATTACTAGTGGATATAATCTTGCCAAAGGAAGGAAAAACCCAAGTAAATGAAAGCAGTGGGATGGCTGATCTAGGCTGGGCTCCGCAGCTGACTCTGCCTCAGGCTACGGGTTGGGCTTTACTCTGGAGCTCCGGGGAAGGGAGAGCAGGCTGAAGGGCAGAAAATGGGAAAAGGTCTTACCATGCTTGAACACCATAGTGCAAGAGGAAAAACCTCATCATGCAAACAAGTTTCAAGCTGCTATTCAAGTCAGGTCCCCTAATGTCCTGTTAACCCAGTGGTTCTCAACAGGGTCAATTTTATCCCCTGCCCAGGGGGCATTTTACAAAATCTGGAGACAATTTGGGTGCAACTTGGGGGAGGCAGGGCACCGGGGTGCTTATTGTAATCTGGTGGGCAGAGTCTGCAGATGCTGCCAGCCATCAGCCCTCCACAAGAAAGAATTATCCAGTCCAAAATTCAATTTACTGCTGACGTTGAGGAAACTTGCATCACCCTAATCAAGTCTCATGGACAAACCCAGTGTCAAGGGGTGACAGAAGACCTACCAAGAGACTAGGACAAGGGTGTAGACATATAATACTGCTACAAGGGAGTGAAAAATTTGATGGATAATTTGATCTAACTCATCAGTGTATAATAAATTGAAAATTCCTTTCAAAGAATGTTGACAAATCTTTCATGGGGAGTGGGTGTGGCCTTCATTTCCTGGAGAGGAAACTAGTGATTATTACTGCATTTCATTGGTTCTAAAATGCATACTTTTCTTTCACATTCTAACATCTTTGAAGTAATAATGTGTGTTATGACCAATGTGATAAGTACTGTATTTTATATTAATTGGCATTTTTTTCCAAGTGGAACATGAAATAATGATGTCTCCTACCATTGATGATGTATAGACATAATGAAACACATGAAATGCTTATTATGTACTTGCCATATGATAAGCAGCAAATTCAGAAGAACTCTTGGAAGTATAAATAGTTATATTTTGCAGATGTAAGTAAGGATCAGAATCCCTCCACCTCTACATATAAACAAGAGTCTACCCTTTTCACTCAGCTTCTAAGAGGCAGAGCAATGATGCAAACGTTGGTCCGTCAGACTCTAGAGCTACGTTTGGAGCGATTGCGGACGGTTGAGCACAGTGGTGAGATACATGGGCCTCGGCATCTGAGGTTAATGAAGTAATGAATGAAAACACTTAGGACGGTATTTGACATATAATAAACACACACTAAATAGTTTTGGTCAACACTATATGCCCAGTACTGAGATAATTGCTTTATATACATTATTCCATTTAAATCTCCCTATATCCTGTGAGATGCATTTCAGAAATGGCACCAAGATAGCAAGAGATTAAATAACCCAAATTCACCCAGTTGAAAGTGATGCATGTATGTGTGTGGTGGGGGACTGAGACTTGAAACACATTTATGATCTTAGTGCCCGTGCACTCTTTGCAACTCTGTTTCTTTGTGGTGCCCTGTTGTTTCTTTGAGTCTCTTAGCATGCACAATGGACACCAGGCAACTATTCTACTTGTACATATAATGAAACCATAGAAGGTTTGTGTCAGTGGTTTCATGAATAGATTCCCTCATTCAGAGAGAGGACAAGAAAGTTAGGAGGAGGCAGAGGACTAAACAGAGAGATAAAACAATGGCTAATGTTCATTCTACATGTTATACTTTATAAAAGATATTGGTGAAATAACAGACACTCAATTGTAATTTCTTTTTCTGCCTCTTAGTGAAATGCCCAAAGTTACCTTTCAAATTATCTACTAAAGCAAACCAAGAGGCAGCTTAGAAAGTATATCTACACTAAAAAAAAAAAAAGTTAGCTAAGCATAATGTTACATTGACTAGTTGTCAATGTTAATTTAATTCTGAATAATTGTGCAATCTTGAGTAAGTTATGATGTTCTCTGGCACATCACGGTAAAGTGAAGCAATTGACCTCTTTTCTAGCTTGAACATACAGTGTGTTGGTAGGTGAACAAGTATGGGGAGCAGTGATTTTTTTAAAGACATTTTATTAGGTACTTTGATAGGTAATTGTGATATTTTCACCAAAAGTTAAACTTATGACTTCATAAAATTAAAATAACAAACTCAGTCAATTATTAGGTAGACAATGTTTAAGTCATAGTACTCTTGTCTTGGTTTTCTCGCCTACAAAATGGCAATACTGGTTTCTGTAATGTTAACTCACACATTTCTTGTCATTACACGTGCAAAATGGTTCACTTTGCCTGCATAGAAACAAACATGATAAAGTGCTGCTAAGATATACCTCTCATGGTGTTAGACTCCTGGCAACTATTGCCTCCATTTAGTGGTCTGATCTTTTTGTTTCTTTCAAAGTTTGGGCTTAATGCACATTTTCCTTGACATGTATAAGCACAGCAAGCTAATCAGTGCATGCAGCTCTTTGGGGGTTCAGGAACACATCCCTAAGGTAATGTTGAAGGCGGCACTTGTAAAGAGAGGTTAAAATACTTCTTGTGAAATATTTAAAGAAGATAAATGAGTGACATTTTAGCTGGCTTCCATGTTTATTCCACTAGAGCCAAACTTACTTCAACCCTCCCATTAAAATTTCCTCTGGGGACCTTCTATACTAGTTAATCTGAAAATACAGTATTTCCTTATACTCTGCTCATACATTGTCATGAATATAAATACACATTATTGTAAATAGATAGACTGTGGAAATTGTCTGCATTTATAAAGGGGGGCGGGATCACGTAACAAATAACCTCCTATTACCATGGCTGTGCAGAGAAGAAAATCCTGTTACTACGGTAAAAGAACAAGAACGTATTTGTTTACAGAAGACAAGAGAAGTTGTAGGTGGGAGTCATGGGGGAGCTACCTGTCTGCTTCCTTCACTAATGTTCCCACCATATCCTATGCTTCTGTCTTTGCAAACAGATCTAGCACATTTCTGCTTCTGAGTTAACATTTTAAGATTGGCTGTGACTTGGATCATCTGGCTTTCCAAACAGATCTAGGTGTGTGAAGGTGAATACCAATGAGGATTTACAATTCATTTCAGATAGAGCTCAGGGCCACGACAGTAAAAGTCCAGGGCCATCACAGAAAGTGCCTGCCCACTGTTAGGATTATTCCCTTTGTCAGTTTGCCTGTATTTTGTGTTTTTGTACTGAGTTACTGTTAGGTGCAATACACAGTCCTGACATTGTGGGGAGTTAGAGAAAGAAATGGCTGGCACATATTGTGATGATTATAATATAGCCTCATATTGTTGAGAACAAGATTTTTGATTGATTTATCTTTGTTTTTAGAACCCCTATATTTTGTCGATTTAAGAATGAGGCCCCCAATGATTGAATGGTATACCCAGGAATACTTGTTCTTCGGGGCTGTCTTCCAAATTTCAGAGTATATGGTAATGTCATGGCAGCCTAATTTTGCCATATAATCCTGTTCAAGCTTTCAGATTAGATCCAGAGACAGCGGCATTCAATGGGGAGGAAGAACCATAAATTAAGAGACTAAAACTGGATTTTTTAGTCTTGACATTGTGTGACTCAGAACTGCCACTCAACTTCTCTGGGTTTCCAAGGCGAGGTTGTGACTCCCCTTTCTGGCAGAACAACACAATCACAATTCACGTCTGGAAACTACGCTGATTCCTGCCCACCCCCACATTATTTGGTGAGAACCTCTGTGGGGGAGGCCTGAGTAGCCATATTTTTTAAACATCCCCCAGGGTGTTCTAATGGAAGCCGGGATTACTTTCACTACTCCAGCTGATTCCTAAGAGCCTTTCCACTCTGTTCGGTGCAGACAGGGGAGTTAGATTTACTTTACTGTTTATTTCTTTCCACCAGCTCTTTTAGCTTACCCTTTACTTATTTTCTTTTTCCTTCTTATTGACTTACTTAGCAAACCAAATCCTGAAGTTGTAAGTAAGCTCATTTTTATGATATTTGGCAATATCGACTTGTATGTGCTGGTAAAATTTTAAAATCAATATTTTCCTCATACTAAGGCACAGTGCTAAGATCCCTTCAGTTTCCAGAGCTTAATTCAGTTCCAGAAAAAAGCATAGTTATCTGGCAAATGGGTTGGGATAGACGTGACTCTCATTTAGCCATTTTCTGAGTCTTCTAATGGAAGAATTTCTTTGGGAAAAAAGAACTATTCGATAAAACAGTTATTTCCTGTTGAAAAATATCCACAATTCTTTCTTGTATTTTTAAAAATAAGTTACTTTGGTTATACTGTACTGTTTATGAACTGTGTCTGTGAAGACTACAGGCGCCACACATGAGGGATTTTTCAATTTCTCCTACTAAAGAAATCCTGGGGCACATTCCATTTTATATTCCGATGGTGCAAATCTGAGTTGACAGTCCGGATTAATGTAGGTTTCAGCATCCGTCTCAGGAGATTAGCAAATTGTAGGGAAGCTGTGATTGGTGGATAAAACATTGCTATCTGATGTATTCAAATTGACACCTGGTGGATAGGTTTTTTTCTATGTCATTGTTTATAAAATTCTTGTAGATAAAAAGTTCTAATAAAGAATTCACTTTGTTATTTATTTTTGTGTGACTTTACCAAATTTACTGCAACCGGTCATCATCTACTTCATTTATCTCTTTATAGCCTAGAATTAATAACCCTAAATTAATCAACTGATCACAAATTCCTTAATTCTATGCATCACATTTCTCATTCTTCACAGTTCTTTAAACCGGAATTGAGAATTAGGCTCACGGGGTTATGCTGACACTACTGGCTAGGTGTTAAGCGGAGACAGACTTACATTGTTTCTATGCTTCTGGAGTTTCCAGGAAAGACAAAGTTGCATTCATTAAACATCCAAATTACTTGGAAGGAGAATAGAATTCTGCCTGGTCATCCCCTTGAGAAGTTCACATTTTTATTGCCTCAATTTCCTTCCAGGGGTTCTTTGAGGAATGAGGAAAAGTCCCATATGTCAACCCTTTCTCCTGGTTATATAATCACAGAGAGCATCAGGTAATTATCACATTCATTCATTCATTCATTCAACAAATATTTATAAGTTCCTAATACATGTCAGGCACTGTCACTGGCCCTAAGGGTGGGAAATTAACAGAACAAAGACTTTGCTTCTGGGATTCAACTGATTAAGGCCAAGTGGTGTTGAGTACTATGGAAGAAAATAAAGGGGGTATTGACAGAGATGGAGGGAGGAAGTGCTGTTTCATATATATGGTAGTGAGATAATTTCTCTCTGGTGCAGTGACATTTGAGCAGGACTTGACAGAAACAAAGATTTCAATCAAGCTGATATTTTGCGAAAAGTTTTCAGGGCAGTAGTAACATACAGTGCAAAGGTCCTGAGGCAGCAGAGTCCTTGGTATGTTTGCGGAAGAGTAAGAAAGATGGTGGGGTTGGAACCAAATGATGCAAAACCAGTGTTGCAGAAGGGAAGGTCAGATGGCCAACAAGGGACAGGTCATCAGGGCCCTATAGGTCATGGTAAGGACTGTGCTGTCTATTCTGAAAGCTAATTGAGCTTATTGAACTACCTCATTCTCATTTTCAAAAGATAGATCTGGCATCTGTGATGAGAATAAGCTTTGTAGGCAAACTTTGGGGCAGAGGAACCAGTTCAGAGGCTTCTTAGATGGTTCCAGTGAGGGATGATGATGAGTTGGCTTAGGGAAGTGTGATGGAGGTGGTATCAAGTGATCAGATTCTGGACTTATTGTGAAGACAGAACTGAGAAATTTGCTTATGGATTGGGTGTGGTATGAGAAAAGAGAAAGAGTTCAAGACGACTCTCAGTTTTGTTCTATAAACTCTTTCCTTGAGCTCTGTAATGTAACTATCTCAGGCTTGGGAGTGAGAGAGAACAGGATTCAAATTATTCTACAAGTTGAGTGGCTGTTCGTGATTTTCTGAAATGTTATGAGCCTCAGTTTCTCCAAAGGTACATTAGTGATAATTATATCTAACACATTAGTGTATCTTCAGGGTTTAAATTAAGTGACAACGGTAACTGAATTAAACTCTATATATTTACCTCTTAATTTTCACAGCAACAGAGAGAAGTGAGAGAAGTGATGTTGTCTCAATTGTATGGATGAGGAAACTAAAACATAAAGAGGTTACAGAATTTGTTTAAGGTCACACAGAGCTATTGCTGGGATTCGAAATCAGGTCTGTTTGATATTAGAACGGAAGTCCCCAAACATTACATTAACAACCTCAAAAACAACAGTGATTTTAATAATACAAACAGCTAACACTGTACAGCATGCCATGCCTTTTGTTTAGTTCCTCACATAACATTATTTCTTTTAATTCTTACAACTCTCTGCGAGGTCCATATATTAACTTTCGTTTACAAATGAAGCAGAGGCTCAGAGACGTTAAGTAGCTTGTCTATACCACAAAGGCAATCAGCTAGCCCACCTGGAAGCCTGGCTTAAACTCAGGTCAACACTCTCTACACTAAGAGATTCGGTGTGTATTCCTCCCGCTGATGTGGGAGGAGGGGCAGTTGGGGGTGAGGCTGAATGTGGAGAAAGCTCCTAGGGACAGCAGATACCTGCCCACCTAAGATGCCAGAGTAATAAGCGGGGCCTGACCACTTTAGCTCTCCAGTACATGCATTTGTCTGAGCTTAATATTGCAAGATGTTAGTTTGCCTCTTCCTCCAAAACCAGAATTTATTGCATTTTTCACTGCTTTTATTTTTTCAGAGGTGATGAAGTATTTATCAGAAGGCGTGCTTCTGCAATTCATAAGTACTCTCCTTTCAGCAGCAAATCCAGTCGTTTCATGTTGAGAGGAAAACAGAGTGCAAGTGAAAATCTGGCTATTGTTGGATTTTTTTTCCCTCTTGGAGAAAAGAAAGCAAAAAAGAGAAAAAAATTACCAGCGACTTCAAAGGTAAAATCTCACTGTATTTGGAGGATAATAAAGAAGAAAAATGTAATTTATTATCAAGTAACAGTGATAGATTGGTTTCCTTTTGTTTCAACCTTGATTGTTATGAAGTCCCAGTATAAATCTAACAGAATGTTTTCTCAGAGATATTGTAGTTTTTCTTGCTACAATTTGCTCAAAATCTCAAAGGAATTAAATCAGGTCTTTATAAATTTACTTTTAGAAAGGCAGAGATTAAGATGGTTCTAGAGATAGTGGTGGACAGAACTCCTTCCAACTGTTCTTGATCATTTAAGATGGAGAATCCATTTATTCTGACAGTGAAATGCAGCCACAGAGCTATTCCTGTGCCTTCTGCAGCACTGTGGAAAGGGCTAAAGGGAATACACAGGGTTCTTAATAGCAGTTGGGTATGATGTCTTGATTTCTAGAATATGAAGGATGCAAACATTTCTTGAACTCCTTTGATATTCCTGACACCTGACTAAGCACTCACGTGTGCTAATTTAATCCTCATCACCAATACCAGAACAAGACAACTTTGTCACTCCCATTTCAGAGATGAGGAAACAGAGTCCCAGAGACCTGAAGATGTCTAAGCACACACCTCCTGTGTGTGGGGCTGGTAGGATATCCCCCAGATCTGCATGACTCCTCTTCATGTCTACTGTGCATCTCCTAGAATGACCCTCCACTGACTTCTCTGTGAGACGAGAGTGTGTGTTTTATGAAAGGATTAATTTTAAATAACATATATAAAGTATCCAGTATAGTGCCTGGCATTTTGGAGGGAGTTTTGTTGTTGTTCTTTACTGAGAATACTTCTTTCTGTTTCACACAAAGCTACCCAACCAGAGTGCTGAGGGCAAATCGTCAAAGTTCCCAGTGGTCTCTTGACACTGGAAAGTAGAAAGTTTAGGTATAGATATAGACATTTAACCTTAAAGGTTTTATTTGGTACACGTATCAGTCAGGTTGTACGAGAGAAACAGGACCAGTATGATGGAGATAGATATCTATAATATTACAAGATTTAAAATTATAATTATATTATAATATTATTATAAATATATATTACATGTCTGCAGTCCACAGGCAGAATTTCTTCTTCCTCAGGGTACTTCACTTTTCCCCTCAAGGTCTTTCAACTGTTTGGATGAGGTTCACCCAGATTATTGAGGATAATCTTCACTTAAAGTTAACTGATTGCAGATGTTAACCACATCTACAAAACACCTTCACAGCAGCACTGGATTAATATTTGATTAAATAACTGAGTACCATTGCCTAGCCGAGTGGACACACAAGACCGTCCATCCAGTGCTTGTTCGCTCCCTTGGGCAGCAGCAGGAAACTTGCCTGAGTCATTTCATCAAACTTGATAGTCAAAGATCCAGCCTGTTAGTACCATTAGATTATTGTCAGTGGGGGCAGGGGGACCACTGGGGGAAGAGGCACTGCTTCTCCTTGTTTCTGCACATTTTCTCAGAAAGTAACTGTTGTAGTATTTGTTCTTGTTTATTGAATTATTTGCAAAATGTCCTGAATTCAATATTTTCTTGAAGGCAAACACTTGTTAAATTATTCATAGTGCTACTTTCTAAGAATAATTAGATTACCTGCTGCCTACATCAGCTAGGAGACTGTAGTACCAAAATTTGAGAATTTATATTGTTTTATGTAGATTTTTCCTTGACTAATCTAGCCTATATTTGGAAATAGGAATAGGACCTAAAGGCAATTTATGGAGCATGCTTTATGTTGATGGGGATTGAGATTTTAGAAAAGGTGATCAGAGAAAGCTTTACTGACAACTTGACATTTGAATAAACATCAGAAAGAGATGAGAAGAGTCATGCAGACGTCTGGGCAAAAAGCATCCAGGCACAGTCCCTCTGGTGGGAGCACGCCTGGTGTGCTCTGGCAAGAATGAAGAAGTGGTGTGGCTAGAGGGAAACTAGTGAGAGGAAAGTGGTAAGAAATGAGGTCAGAGAGATAAAGAGAAGCCTGATTTGTATAGACTTGTAGGCCTTGTTGTTAATTAGATATTTTTCAGTAATACTCTCTTCCCTACTTCCATGGGAGGATATACTTCCTTGCCCCAGTTTTGTTGACTGGACAATGTAACTAGTACTGTAACCAAGTAAATATGCCACTCAGACCTCCTTCAAAAGAGCCTGCTTCCTAGAGCTTGCAGTGCTGTTCCTCTGATACATCACCATGTTCTCCCAGAGGCTGTACTTCTACTGGGCTGCTCTTAGCCAACAATTGAGCATTGCATAGGCTCTAGCACCATTTTTGTGGAATGGAAGCCCCCTCACATGGGAACTTTCGCTCAAGGAATTCCACATCTGTCTAGCTGAAACTTTCTTAGAACAGCACTACAATCTAAGCTTCTCCTTACCCATTTCTTCTTCCTTCCCCCCTCCTTATACAGTTATCAGACCTGCATTGCAACTGTGCACTGAAAGTTCTTCCTGCCTACTACTGCCCCCTTTCCCTTGTCCTTCACTAGCCTTTCCCCACTGACTCTCTTGCATCTGTTTTTTTAGAGGATAGGAACAGACACACTTGACTTGGCTTCATATTGTTATAGTGTACTTCCTGTACCTTGATTCTGGCTTGTCATGTGGCATAAGGGGTACATGAAGGAGAACTGGACCCAATCTGTAGCTTGAACCAAGTGCAACTGAGCCTAGACTATCACCATCAAACCACCACCAACCATCCCACAGCCAAGAGTGAGGGTAAAGTATTGTAGTTTTAAGCCATTGAGATTTGGCATAGTTTGTTACACAGCATTATTGTGACAACAGCTAATTGATACATGATACTAATTGATACATATATACATAATTGATACATTAAAATTTTTGGCTTTTTCTCTCAATTAGATGGAAAACCATTGGAGAGTTTGAAACACAAGATTACATGATCTGAATGATCCTGTTTTAGCAGGTTTGCTCTTACTTCAATGTTGATAGTAGATGGAAAGGGATAAAAAACAAGGAAATCCACTCTTTGGCTTCTGAAATAATTCAGTCAAGAGATAATGGTGGTTTTGACCAAGAGGGAGAGAAGCAATAGAAATCAAGATATTTTTCAAAAATAGAAAAGACAGAATTTATTGATGGGATGATGTGTAGTGCACAAGAAAGAAGAGAAAATGATAACACCAAGGGTTTTGACCTGAGCAATTGGAATGATGGAGTGTCTTAACCGAGAGAAAAAACAATCTGCAATCAGGCTTTACAGATCCTTGAACTTTTTAGCCGCAATCATCTGTATATCCATCACCCTTCAGCCACCCTCTCCCAGAGCTATTTTCTGGTCCCAAAATCACCAATAAATATATTTGACTTCTAGAATCTAGATTTGGGGTATGCCCCATTCTGGTAACTACCTCTTATTTTTCGAGTTTAGCAAAACTAGTAACCCACTTGGAAAATGTCTCAATGTTGTCAGCTCTTATACATTTTATGCTACGGACTTCATAAACTTTTTTTTTCTTCTAATGTATGACATTGTACCTCTTTAATACATATATTTGTATCTCATTTGCTCTCTTTATCTCTAACGTACGTTGATCTATCTATTTCAGTATGTTTCCCAAAGTTCAGCTGGGTGTATTTTTCACATGATCACTATAGCTGCTATTGGTCATATGTCCTAGTAAAATCTAAACATAGTAAATACTTTATAAATATTCATAAAATAAAATAAAATAGAGTTTATTCTGTACATGAGGACAATTAATCTTCACAACAATCCTTTAGATTAGGTTACATCATCATTCCCACTTCACTAATATGATGGCTGAAGCTGCAAGAAGCTATGCCATCAGCAAGTAGTGTTATAGCTCTGGGTCCACATCCATGACCAGGCACAGTCACCACTGTTGTAACAAGCTGACTTGAAAGGTGCAATGGCCTAGTGGTAGGAGAAGGTTATTGCCTGAATGACAGAGATCAACGGCCCCGAGACTGCCAGGGGGACTACTTCTCCGAGTAGTGGCCAGGCTTCTTCATGTGGTTGTTTTGACCTCCATTCCCCACCCCTGGAGCATCCTGCATGGCTGGAGAGAGGAACAGATAGTTCATACTGGATCTATTTAGGCATATTTGTCTGCTGATGGAAATGATTTAGTCATAAGGCAGAAGCTGGTCTTTTGGTACACAGATTGGATAATTCCAGAAGCAATGAGCTTGAGCATGAGAGAGAAGTTGGCCTTAGACGGGAGCACTTGCAGATAAGCAGGATCGACATTTTGCTACGTGGGTGAGCATTCATAGGAAAATTTATATTGGGTTTGTTTGTACTAGGGTTTCATGACCAAGTTTAATTTATTCAAGATATGAAAGGGTTATTTAACATTAGAATTGAATTAATATAATTCACCTCAATAATTGATTAACAGAATTTAAAATAAATGAAAAAGTATATAGCTGTTTCAGTATGCATAGAAAAGACATTTGATAAAAATCAAATTTCTGCCTGAAGTAGGAATAGAACAGAATTCCCTTGACATTACAATGACTATCTACCAAAAAGCTACAATAAACTTCATGCTTAATTTTGACACTGTAAAACTTTTCCACCTTGGAAAACAATTTAGTGAATATCTTAAAATTGAAAATATACATATCCTAAAACCTATGTATGACAGTAGTCATTGCTCTTTAATATTCTTCAAAAGATAAATGCAAGTGGCAGTGCATGTGATTGAGTAAAATGCATCTCAAGGAGAACAAATCTCAAAACACAATTCCAGGAGAAGCAAGAGATTTAATTAATTAGGTCCCAGTGCAATGCCAATGCTGCCAGGCTATTTTTGAGAGTCAGAACATTGCTACTTAATATGATATAAAATTAAGAATCTAAAGTTCCCTTATTTTACTTGGACCTATGATAAATTTATAGTGTCATACAAATCTAAAGACAGAAAAATTTATATTTTGCAACTGTGGAAGGTCTTTGAAAAATTTTTGACACGCATAGTGTTCTAGAGTAGGAGTTAGCAAATTTTTCTGTAAAGGGCCAGATAGTGAATATTTTGGAATCTTTGTAAGCCACAAATAATCTCTATCACATATTCTTCTCTGTTATTTTTTCAACCAGCTAATATGTTTAAAATAATTCTTAGCTCTTTTATCTGATCCATTATAAGGACAAACGATAGTCCATCAGGTAGGTTGGGTCCTTAGACAGAGCATTGAACATACTTAGTCACTGTGATTGTTTTATAGACTTCATTCTTACAAACAACCCTGGGATTTAAAATGGGAACTATTTATAAGTCAGTCTTCATAGAACTTATGCTTAGCAGTCATAGTGATTCCAAATAAATAACTATTGTCCCTTGGTGTCTATTTTACAAAATGCTTTTGATTTCAGAAATTAAAGTCTGAAAAGTACAAGGTAAGTTTTTAGAAAGCCAATCACTACAGCGACTTCACCCCTGCGGAAATTCTTTCTTTACCACCCTCATTCTTCCAAAACGATTCTGTCTGTCCAAATGTAACAGCACTGAAACGTCCTTACTTGCATCATTGTAATTTGTTTTTATGTCTCTTCTACAATGTTGTAAAAGATAAAGGAGAAAGACCAAATATTGATGTTGAGGTAAACTTTGTTTTTTGTTTTCCCATGAAGAACTTACAAATGGAAACTTAAGGTTTATATTTTCTAAAGTCGTTAAATATTTTTGAATATATGTATTTACTTGAATAAAGCAATGATTATGCAATATAAATATAGAAATGGTTTGGGGATTTATTATTTAAATTATATCCTGCTGGTTATGCACACTCCACACCAATGACAAGAATGGTTTATTTTCCTGTTGGGGAAGGAGAGGTATATTTAATACCTACCAAATATTTCAGGAGATTCGTATTTGGATTCTCACTTTGCCCTAATGAGAGCTCATGAATTTGATATTATTAAGGCATACTATACCTGACAGTTGAGGAAACTGAGTTTTTAGGAGATAAGTAACTTCACTGAGGTCTCTTAGCCTCTCAGGGTTCCCTTTCTCCTCAGCTCAGCATCAGCAGAATGTTCTAAATCTAATCAGAGCTGAGAAGATGGAGATGAAACCCTGAGAATTTTAGTGCAGTGTGGACCAGAGGATTAAGCTCAATTTAATACTCTGTAAAAAACAGGACAATAATAGAAGACAACATTTTCCATTATAAATATCCCACATTAAGTCAATCAATAAATATGTACTGCATTTCTAATATAGTGTAGAACAATGTTAGGCTCCTCAGTGGATGGCCAAGACGTATAACGCTGTCTCTGACCTCACGGGGTTTCTATATGATCTGATGAGAAAAGACCAGACAGTTAATAGTTCACAGCATGATAAATCAATTTGATTGGATACAAAATAAATTCTATATTTTCAATGGGGATATTTTACAAATTTTCCACAGAGAATAAACCTTTCACATCATTTGCTCTTTTGCTAGGTCAATAGATGTTATAAAATTTGAGCAGGGGCAGAGTAAGCTAAATTATTGACACCCGATTAAATAACAGAAATAGTTCCCTTTGGAAAGAGTAGAGAATAATATTGCTATTCAGGCATGTGTTTAGAAAATATTTAATAGTTGTTGACTTGAGGGTTTTTTTCTTACACCAAGCAATTCTCTGATTCTCCAACACCAACTTGGGTGTCCAACAATTTAATTCAATTCTGACACTAGCTATCTAGAGTTAACCCAACCCCAATGGGTTAAGGGTTCAGTCCCACAAAACCATCCCTAATTCAAACATCAACTGCAAACGGGGTGTCCAAGGTACTTGCATTTCTCCCTGGCCAAATACAAATTCAGAGGTTTGCACCCCCCACTCAGGTTTGATAATTCACTAGAACAACTCACAGAACTCAGGAAAAAGCTTTATTTACTATTACTATTTATTATAAAGGGTACAGCTCAGTTTATTATAAAGAATACAACAGCAAAATGGAAGGGATGCATGGGGCAAGGTGGGGGGCAGAGAAGAGGTGCAGAGCTTCTATGCTTTCCGGGTGCACCCCCTCCCAGCATCTGGATGTGTTCACCAGCTCAGAAGCTCTCCAAATACCACCTTGTAGGTGTTTTTATGGAGGTTTCATTACATAGATAAGATTGATTATGTCATTGGTCATTGTTGACAGAACTCAACCTCCAGTCCTTCTTCCCTCTCTGGAGTTCAGGGGTGGGGCGGAAAATTCCAACTCTCTAATCATGTGGTTGCTTCCTCTGGGGACCAGCCCCTATCTTGAGTTATCCAGGGCCCACCAATAGTTACTTCATTAGCATAAACTCAGGTATGGTTGAAAGGAGCTCATCACGAATAACAAAAGACATCCCTTTCACTCAGGAAATTCCAAGGGTTTTAGGAGCTCTGTACCAGGAATCAGGAATAAAAACCATATATTTTTTATTATACTACATGACTGAATAAAACATCTTCAGACCAACTCTTTGTTTATTGTCAAGATTATCAAGCAATGTTAAAAAAAATAGCTAAAGCCTAAAACCTATCATTTTTGATAGCTAATAAAAAGAAACCCAGGGCTCTTATGGGGCAAGCAGATGCATTCAGATTTGAGTCTGAGGATAGGGCTATGGGCTCCCATCCTGTAAAAGTCAATATGTGTCCAGGCTAACACATATTTTTTATTCTCTGAATTACAAAAGGGAAACTTTTTTTGTTAAGTTTCTGCCTCCAGGCAATTTTCCCTGAGTGGAAAGTTAAAAACTAGAACTGGTGAATCAAGAAAATTTATATGCTACAATCTGCATGTTATCCTGGATAAATCTCTGTACCCTTCCCTCTGTTTCTATACTGAATTGAGCACAGATATTTTTTACATCTTTGTAGACTCCTAAATCTACTAAATTACTATCAAAACCTTTTGTTTTTCCATTAGTGACAAGTAACTAATTGATTAAATCTTTTTCTTCCAGAATGGTGTTTGTAGTTTATAGTAAGAGGGTTAAAAAAATGGTAAAGCTATCTTAGGGTAACTAAATTTTTAAAATTGTTTTCTCCTTATCACTTTTATGGATGTTTTCATCATGTGAGTCTCACATTTTAAAACAGATGGGACTGCATAATGACTAATAAAATTCTTGTTGTAGAAGGTTCATGGATACCAGATTCAATTAAAAATTACCTATCATTTTTAATATGACCTATATCAATATTTGATTTTATACTTCATCCAAAAGGAAGTATATTTTACATAAAATGATTGATTTTATACTCTATCCAAAATAAAGTGTATTTTATGTAAACATTTCATAAATCTTTTAAAAAATGTCTTCTTATCACATTTGATGCTTGCAACTTTGAAGGAGGTTTAATTTCTAAGAAAAACAAGATTCTCCTGTGTTGTGAAAGAAAGAAAGTTCATGATAAACTTGGAAGCATGGCCAGATGAGGAAGATGACCAAATCCAGGAAAAAGACTGACTTCTAGGAGAACTAGGAACCGTGGTTCAGAGAATTGTTACCGAACCAGGTTTGTTTTTGCCCACCACCCAGAAAGAGAAACACACCGAGACTACAAGATTGCAGAAGAGAGAGCATGTTTTAATCACAAGGCAACCAAGTGAGGAAACAGGAGAATGAGTCTCAAATCTGCTTCCTCGAAAATGGGGACTTAGGGATATTTGTGGGATAGGGGGGCAAGGTGGTGTGAAATGTGGAGCTAGATGATTGGAGGTGAGCAGAGGTGAGGTAATTGATGATCTGCACAAGTGTAGTCAGACTTCATGCCTCTTCATAGGACGCATGTTCACAAAATGGTGGCATTAGCATGACCCAAGGATGGAGATTTAGCTTCTTGACATCGAAAGGTCACTTATCAGATATCTGCTCAGGCCCAGTTGATGGATTGGTGGTCTCAACCAGACTGAAGTGGACAAGGGGTTCTAATTCCTGAAAAACAACTCTAACACCGATTACCATGGTGACTCAGGCTCCAGGGAGATGTTATCTGTAGGAACCTATGGGAGTCAGATAGCATATTGCCTGAATAGCACAGTTAACAATGGGTGGGGGGACAACATAAAAGCAATAATCAGTAATTGCAAAAAAGGAAAAAAACTTTAGTTACTAGCTACTTAATCATCAAGGGCTAACTGCTTGCCGGTTTCAGACTGAGCTTGTGGATGCTGAATAAGAAATAGTTTGGTCTAAGATGGAGTCCACTGGAAAATAACAGAGGGAAAGGGATTTAACCCTAGAATGAAACATATTTAATGAGAATTTTAATAAGATCTAGCCTAGAAATTTCATG
Organism: Tapirus indicus; assembly: GCA_031878705.1. NCBI lineage: Eukaryota > Metazoa > Chordata > Mammalia > Perissodactyla > Tapiridae > Tapirus > Tapirus indicus. The sequence goes on from CM062921.1 coordinate 85,134,535, forward strand.
AGCAGCTTTCAAAACTGAGAACCCAGAAAAACCAAACCTATTGACAATCTGAGAGAACCAGAGATGTGCAGAGTATTTCAGAAATGAATCTTTCTCAGAGAAGCCCTGAAACCCTTAGTGACAAAGCTTTGTAAACTGGAGTAGTTCGTTGTTGTACAGTTCTATGAATTTTAGCACATTCATGGATTAGCACAATCACCACCAAAGTCAGGATTCAGAAAATATCCATCGCCCTCCAAAATTCCCTCATAGTACTCCTGTGTGCTCAGACACTCTCAAGAAGGAATATAAAATCTAAATACTTCTGCATGCCATAAGATATTGAATATGTAATTTGGTCCTAAGGAATGTTTCATATAAAGGTGGTTTCACCAATTTTAAGGAGGAAATCAAGCTAATCTCACACAATCTCTTCTAAATAAGAGAATAAGTTCTTTAGCTAGTTTTATGAAGTCAGGCTAACCTTGATTAAAAAAAAACTCTCAACATTGCAAGTAAGGAAAATTGAGTAAATTCTCACTCTGAAATATATTTAAACATCACATAAACATTATTATCATACCAAATCCAAATTATATTAAAAGGATAATATATGACAACCAAGCTGGGTTGATTCCAGTACAAGTTTGGTTTAACATCAAAAAATAAATCAATAAAATTTTCTGTATTAATAGATAGAGGAAAAAACAGCGTAACCTCATCAGTTGCCAATAAAAAGCATTTGGAAAATCCAACATTCATTCACAATTTGAACTCAAGAAACTAGAAATAAAGGGAACTTTCCTAATCTGATAAAAAATATGTACAGCAAATATCATCCTTAATTTTGATGTGTTGAAACCTTTCTCTTTTAGTTAAAAAATGAGACAGAATATATATTTTACACCTTTGCCACTTTTAGTCAACATTCTATGGGAAACTATAGCTGGTCCATTAAGACAAGAAAAATAAATAAGTATTTTTAAGAACTGGAAAGGGAAAAAAAAACCTCTCATTTTTTGTAGACTATATAATTGAATATCCAGAGAAAATCCAAAAGAATCTACATATAATTTATTAGAATTAATCATACATTCAGCATGATTTGTAGATTGAAAGTCATATCAAAATCAATGATATACCTATATAAACAACAAACATTTAGAAAATAATTTTAATATATTTTTGTAATGTTATTAAAATCTGCTATTATTAGAAATCTTGAATTCTGTCTGCTATCATAGAGTAATGTTAATAATCATGGTCCTGAGACTCAGAAATTACACTGCCCTTGGAAAGTCTTCATGTACCTTCAGGAACGAGTATGTCACTGATTGAAGAACAACTTAGAGAATCCACTGGGAAACTTCTTTGAAGTAACCAGGACTCTGAAATTATCCTCCAAGAAACGCTGGTGGCAAAAAAAAAAAAAAGAGCATACATAACTTTTACAGGGAAATATTGCAGAACTAACACTTCTGAAAGATGAAATTTCAGAGCCATCCAATGTGAAATCTAAGGGGCACTGTGACCACAGCCCCGACATGGGTGCTGAGATAAAACCAGAATGAGGGGGTGCTATTTCTGTTCTTTTAGCTGCAGCATCCTTGAATTCAAAATATGAAAGGGAAATAGGATATATGAGTCAGATTAGGTGAGGCACCCAAGATTCAGGCCAGGCCAAGAATCGTGTTGCACAATTTCTCTTCTTCTTCATCTTCTAATATTGCTGACTTTGAGTACACATTCTTATAAAAAAATTAATGATTTGAGAAATTGAGGTATCCCTTGAAAATGAGAATTGCCGTGCCTTCCTTCCAAGTGGTTACAGGTAGTAGAACTGTAGTGATATAAGGGATGTCTACTGAGGATTCCCAGGCTAGCCCTCCATCAGCGGCTGCTGTATCACCATAGTCAAAGTCTGAGATTTTCATGACCATGGGTCTTAATATATGCCTTCCATCTGAAAACATCTGAATTTGTTTCTCCTTCATTTAAACGTGACTATACGATGTGAATGTGAGCATTCGTCATTTCATCTGTGATATCTATTTAAAAGGACATTTTAGATATTTACTGATAGCAAATAAAATCTGTCTCATATAACGCCAACTTTGTTCATTTATTCATTCACCAAATGTGTATGGAACACCTACATGGAGCCAAACACTATTCTAGATGCTAGAGATACTGTAGCAATTAAAACAAGAAATAAACCTCTGCCCCCGGAAAACTGAAATCCTAATGGTGAAACAGCAAATAAAAGAAACGTGTCATATATTTAGTATATTAGTTGGTGATAATTCTGCATCACTGTGGAGGCAGTTTCTACAACCTACTCACATGAGACTATTGCATCACTGGCAGATGCAGTCCAACCGAACCTTTTTAAAATTCAATCACAATGAATTTTTAAAAAGCCCAATTATGCCACAGCCTCATACACGGTTTATTTACTTATGCCAACCCTCAAAATTCACTAACTAGAATCATCAGGGACATTACAAACCACACAGATTAATTTAAAAAGTGAAATCTATAAAGTCAGTACCTATTAATTAAACAAGCTTAAAACCATGACAGCAATGCCTATGAGGAAGGAAGAATTCGACAAGGGCACACAATAATGTGGGCATAAAATGAGACAAAATACAAGACTGTGAAGAATTCAACTGCCCTCGTGTATGAATTTCCTTGGGACAGGACGGTAAACCAGTTTCAGTTTTTGTGCCAATCCTGATGGTTTGGCACTGGCTGCCTGAAGCGCTGTGTTTGAGGAGTCCAGTTCTGGCTAAAAGCCTCTTGTGGTGTTTTAAGGCCTGACTACTCACAATTACAAAGGCTTTACCTGGCAGGCCTCACGGGGGCCAGTTGCCCTCCTAGGCCAGGCTCGGTGCATAGCCAGTGCACTGCAGCCTCTGAAGGGAGGTGCAGTCAAGGGCTCAGGCCCCTTTGGCTAATCACTCTCGCCATGTGTGCATTCCTGGTCCAGACACCTGCATTCCTAGGTCTCTGTGTCTGAGATCTTGGGCAGAGGTTCTCTTCAGGTGCTGCTGCTGAGATCTCTTTATGGGAGGTGGGGAAGGAAGGGGAAACTTGAAGACACTTTTCTCCACTCTGACTCAGTACCCAGTACTTCTTCCACTCTCAGTCCACCACCTCCTCCCTCCCCACTGGTCTGCAGTCCAGAAAACTGCAGGAACATTGTTCTGGGTCTCCCTCAACAGTTAGAGGACCCCCACATGACACTCCACTGGTGAGCCCTTCACTGGAGGAAAATGGAATGGAGGAAAGTTGACACTGTCTCCAATTTAGCCAATAGCTTATATGATGGCGGTAAGTGAGTAAAGGCTTCCCTGTCAGTCTCATTTTGGCTCATTGCTGCTGCTTTAATCAGCTACTCCAATACCTAGCAGCCTCTCCAGCTCAGCTGCGCTTCTGACAGTGCTGAGGAGTGTGAGGCCGACTCCCATTGGCACTCAGGAGCACCTTTTCAGCAATCGACACCTGCCTGGCCCAAGTCCTGGGTGACTAGCACCGTCATATTGGACCACTTGATATATCAAGAGGATGGGGTGGGAATTAGCCCCATGTGCAGATTAGGTTGCAGGTGCCACTGTCTTGCTACCCTACATCATCTTAGCTCCACCTTTACACCTTCATGTCTGAATTGTTCAGGGCTAGTGGGAGTTCTCACCCAAAGTTCCCCAAAGCTCAACCCTATCCAAAGCCACGCTCTTCTCATTCAGAGGGCTATTTTGGAGGTAATAAGTTCAATTGACCAGTAGTAGCAATAAAAATGGGTGAAAGGTGATGTATCAGGCAAGAGAGAACTAGTCCTATGTGATACCAGGCTCATAAAAATAACATGTGCTTTGTCTATATCTATAAAAATGATTCCACAGTGTCACCTAAGACAACATAGAAGAGAGTGGTAACTGTAAAATGCCTTAGGCTTTATATAGATTTTAAGGTGTTTGTAGCCTCTATGGGTCAAGCTCTGTGCTCTGAGAATTCCCATCAACAATGGCAACTTGGACAACTTTCTAAATTTCCCAGACCTCAGGCAAATTCAGATTAGAGCCACTAGGGAGGTGATTATGTGGATGTGGGTAGTGGACCTTCTATTATTATTGTCACTGGACTGGGAAACAATAGAATGGCTTCATTAAGGAGAGACCTTTGGCTTTGGAGTCAAACAAACTTAAACTAAATTTCTGATTCCACCCCTAGGTAGAAATGAGATTTAGGCAAATTAAGTATTGTTTCACAGCTGCAAGTCCTCATGTCCATAACAAGTAAAATGCTAACAGTACCTAACAGGGTTGTTGTGGTGATTAAAGAAGTGAATGTATATAAATGTTCTAACCACAAAAATAGCACAGAGCAGATTTCAATAAGAAAAGGACGCCTTCTCCTCCTTAGAGAAAGATAGATGTGGGAGGGCAGGGACCGGTCACTGGAAGAGAAAACTGATGAAGCTTAGTTCATCCGGAAACTCTCAATGGAAATATATTGATTTAATGGAGGGGTATCCTTCGTAATCCCAAAACAGAAAGTGCAGCTAGGACTCAGGAGGGATTGAAACAAAAATAGAAAGGCACAACTTATACACAAAGGAACAAGAGCATCTCTTCTTTTGCTGTCTTTTATCTGGGATTACATGACCCTGAAACGAGTAAACAGTTAGCCATTGATGATTAGTTAGCTAGTAACTAAAGATTTTTTTTTTTCTTTTTTGGAATTACTGATTATAGCTTTTTGTTGTTCACCCACCCATTCTTAACAGTGCTGTTCTGACTCCCACTAGGTTCCTATAGATAACATCTCCTGGCACCTGCGTCACCATGGTAATGGGTGTTGGAGCTGTTTTTTCAGGAATTAGGACCCCCTTGTCCAGTTCAGGCCAGCTGAGTCCTCCAACCCATCAACTGGGCCCAGGCAGATGCCTGATAAATGACCTTTGGATATAAAGAGCCTAAAAACTCCACCCTCAGATCATACTAATGCCACCATTTTGTGAACATGCATCTTATGAAGAGGCATGAAGTTTGACTATGCTTGTGCAGATCATCAATTACCTCATCTCTCCTCATCTCCAAACATCTATGTCCACATTTCAGCCCCTACCTCATAAATATCCCTGAGTCCCCATTTTCAGGGAGGCAGATTTGAGATGTGTTCTGTTTCCTCACTTGGCTGCCTTGTGATTAAAACCCTTTTTCTGCTGCAATCTCGTCATCTCAGTGTTTGGATTTCCGGGCCATGGACAAAAACGGACTTGGGTTGGTAACAATTTGGTGAGCCAGCCAGGAGGTAGGTCCAGATGGACCTTTTCACCCATGGCTCATGGTTCATCAGCCCCTCACCAGTGTGGAGAATCTGTAGACAAGTCCAGCAGCTATCAGGACCATTTCTCCTGGGATGGTTCTGGGATTTTTTTCCTGGCCTGGTGCTGCCAACTCCTTGGTGCATATTTTCACTTTGCAGTAGAGAGACAGTTTCTGGGTTTGTAAGATGTCTTTTTTGGTGAGTAAACTTCAGTAAAAGTGACCGAATCCTTATTTCATTTTCTTTCTGGTTTAGCTTCTGAAAAGGAAGCCTTGATTTGGAAGTGGACGCCCTCTGTGACTTCCAAAAAAGGAAGACTTGGTTTGGCCATCATTGTGAGGGTCTTGGTTTCAGGGACACTTGATATTAAGGAAGAATTAACGGATCTGCTCACAGAAGTTCTCTTGGCTTGGTTTGCCAGGGGATGCCACCTGTGACTTTCAAAAAGGGAGCCTTGGTTTGGCCTTCATTGTGAGGGTCTTGGTTTTGGGATGCTCAAAATTTTTGAGATCTGGTTCTAGTTGCAACATCAATATACTTTTGACAGGCCATGTTTAAATTCTGAAACAATGGGAAACACTAATCTGATCCCCACCTGTAGTGCCTTAGGCTGCATTTTTCCAAACAGCGTGACTTCAGATTCCTCTTGTAGTCTCACAGATGCTAATGAAAGCTCCACACTGCCTCCCCAACCCCAGGGTAAATTGGTCTAGGGTTGACTTGTACACATGGAAAGAGGTCCTTTATTAAATACTTTGTTCAGACTTTTTAAAGGTGTGATACACTGTTCTGAAGTTTGAGAATATAAAAGTTTGATTCACTTCTTAAGCTAAAAATCTTCCTGATATAAAGAAGCAATTGGAAAAATTTAGCTGAAAGTGTGGGTCAACCTCCCTAATCCTTGCAAGACTGGAAATGCAGCTCTAGAGGCAGTTTAGTGTCCACCCAATTCCCTTATCTCAAAGAGCTTGCAAATTCTCTGGAAAATATTTAGCACATCACTAATTCCTAGGACTGAAGAAAAAAAAGGAAAAAAAAAAAATGGCCATAAGAGTGCCATCATGAAAAATCTAGCATCCTGAATGTCTTCTCCACAAATATTAGTAAAAAAGGCTTAAAACTAAATTTGGATTCATAACTAGGGAGCTTTGTATTACTGTACCTAATTTGTGGCAGTAATTTTACAACAATAGCTGTCGAGACTCCGTGTATGTGTGTCTATATATGTGTTACATATGAATGATATTTTACTTCCAGATGGTATAATTTCTAAAGATCTCATTCAATTGGTTTAAAGTAAGTACTTAGATAAATTATTTCTAAATGTAATAGAAACCAATCAAATGTCTTTCAAGTTAGCATGACATAAATTAATCTTTGGTAACTGAAAGCTTATTTAAAATTGTTGGTTTCATTAAAATAGACTTGTCCTCAGAGTTATCAGCATTGGATATGATGCAGGCACACAGCCTTTATTCGTGTATATTGGTCATATAAGCCGATACTATCTCTATTACAAAATTGCCTAGCAAAAATAATAGCTTAAAATAATGACTAATTTTGTCTAATGTCTCATGAAGTTTTGTAGGCAATCTAAATAATTATTGGGAAAGAGTAAACTAAATAGATGTGAAAAAGACAAAAGTGTTGGGTGAACTTTTTATGTATTATGGCATGTGTATTTAAAATAACTCCCCAAATCTCTCTGATAGCTTGAAACTTTGAAGTTTTGCTAGGTAAAATTGAATGATTAAAAACTCATTGAATATCTGGGTCATTTTTCAAATAAGATAAAATACTGAGACATTATTGCTAAGCATGTCTAAGTTTATCTGCTCTTAGCTTCTTATTACAAAGAAACTAAAAGATAGTTAGGTCTATTAGTAAATGTGTCTTGTGTTTTATTAAAGATTGTTCTATGAAATAACATGTTTCTAAAAATTATGAAAACTTTTTAGAATGCTAATTTAAAAGACAGTTCATAATTGCTTATGTTTTAATTTTCACTAAGGTCTGTAAGGGTTACAAATTCTACTAAAAATTAATAAGCAAACATCTTAGGGGCCAGTCTGGTGGTGTAGTTATTAAGTTCATGTGCTCCACTTCAGCAGCCTGGAGTTTGCAGGTTTGGATCTCAGGCACAGACCTACACACTGCTCACCAAGTCACGCTGTGGCAGAATCCCATATAGAAAATAGAGGGAGATAGGCACAGATTTTAGTTCAGGGCCAATCTTCCACACTAAAATAAATAAATAAATAAGGAAAACATGTTTGTATTCAAGGAAAGTAAGATGTATGTTTTCACTAAAGAAGGTATAAATAAAGGAAGTACTTTTGTTTGTTTTGTGAAGAAAGATAAATTTGTCCTGAAGTACTAGAAGGGAAGAAAGAAGGCATGGGACAAATTCTGACTGTAAAAAGAAAGTTATAGAAGGTTTGTGGAAGAGGAACCCTATAAAGAGTTTTATGTATGGTCAAGTTGGCTGACTGAAATAAATTTAATAAAGTGAATAAGTTTTAATATCAGAGGTAAGCTGGTACAAAATTAAAATTTTGTTCTCCATCTCTCTTAAGAGGTTAATTTTCCTGGACTTTTAGTCTGCTCTTGCTAAGCAGGTTATAAAAGGCTTTTCTATACCTTTGAGTAAGTCCACCTAAAAGAGAGAAAATCTCTGTTTTGTTAAAATAATTTCCTATGTTCAAAGACTGAGGTCTGTCTATTAAGGTTTTTTGACTGTTTCTGTTGTCACTTTGACTGAATGGATAACTGAGCATTGTTTCACAGTGGGCATTGTTTCCTATTTGACCAAGTGTTTTAAAATCTTTTGATATTTTTAACAAGCTTCCCCCAAAATTCAAATCCTAAATGAAGTCTTTCTTTTGACCTGAAGGAAAAAATTTTTCTTTGAGAATTTTCAGAGGACCCCTGGGACTACTCAAAGAAATTCATTCTCAGTTTTCCTATAAAGAAGATACTAAACTAATTAGGCTTATCTGATATGTTAAATTACATGGGAAGCATTGTCAAATAAGTGATGATAAACCTTTTTGGGTCTCTAGTTTACACACTTTGTAAAAATATTTATAATTCTGCATGAGTACCCATTATTATTGTCTTGTTATTACACATATTAATAGACATTTATATATGCACATGTATGTTGTTTTAAATAGGAATTAAATTGTAAACCTTACGTCCTGCTTTTACACTCAATGAACATCTTTTCATATTATAATATGAGTGACTTATAAAGCATACAATTTAATTCCTATTTAAAACAACCTGTGTAAATATATAATATATATTATAGATATGTATATATGTGAGTGTATAGAATAAAATCCTATAAATAATAAACATTTCAATTTCTAAATATAGACTTGAACTATAAAATTCAAATGAACTTTCCAGAATAATATCTTGAATACTAGGAAGTTCTGAGGATCTAAATTTTTCCTCCATGTTATGAGGTATTTGTATATCCTTTATGATATTTGGGGGGATCAGAATTGGCCACCTCACAATATATCTTTTTACCTTGATTATTTTCTCTGAAAGAAAATTTGACCTTCCCTTCCCCACTAACTGTCTAAGAGAATTTAACTCTGGGTATGGATAGGCTGGGAGGGTCCTTGCTAAGACCATTCCAAGTAAAAGTAGAAGTTACGCTTTGTAAGAAATGTTACATTTATAAGGGAGATCTCCATTTGTAAAGGTACCAGGAAGAAGGGTGGATGACCGTACCTCTGGGAAATCTTATTAGTGCGGAAGGCGAGGACTTAAATCTGCGTACTCTTGTTTACTGTGTTTTCTGGTAATCTCCCATTGCTGACTCCCCCCAACACATCCAGGATCCTCCTTTTTCTTTCTATTTAAGAGGGGAATCTCTGTCATTTTGCCGAGAGAGAGACTCAGTGGAGTTTCTCCCATGTATACATGTTACAAAGCTTTGTTTGATTTTCTCCTGCTATTCGGTCTCATGTCAATTTAATTTGTAGCCCAGCCAGAAAGGACCCAGAGTGGGGAGAGGATAGTCTTCCTCCCCTGCAATATTAAGAACATACTCTTTTATTAGTAGTTAACTGAATTTTTTTTTATTGTTAAAGGTTTGTGTAATCTTATCTTTTTTCTCAATTAGGCTTACAGTGACTTTTCAATTTTATCAGTTTTTCCAAAGAACTTGCTCTTGGATATTTTTAGTTTTTTACCCAACATCTATTTGCTAAGTTGTCATGTTCTGTCATGTCCTTATTGATCTCTTCTAGTTTTCATAAAATTATTTATTTTTATTTTATAAAAGCAATGCATCAAATTCTTAATTTAATTTTATTTTTTGTTTTTAATCATAAATCATTTACTTATAGATATGGATTATCCACTGAGGAAAACTTATCCCATATATCTGTTGATGCATAATAACAAATAACCATTCTATAGGTAAGAAAAATAAGGTGAGTTTTACTTGAGCCAGAGTGTTATAACCCAGGAAGTTCTTAGAAAGCATTCTGGAGAAGTATGGTTTTCTGCACAGTCTTATATCTTTTTAGAACAAAGAATATATGTTATACATGCCAGGATACATTTTCATCAAAATTTCAAAGAGATATTCAGTTGTAAATTAGCTGGTCAACATGACCATGATGTCAGGAAAGGGACTAATAATGAGGGGCATTATCAATAGGGCATAGGAGGGGAATTATGCATTCTTATCTTAAGAGAGTACATTCTTTACTTTAATGGTTAAGCAGATGTACAATGTATGTTTGATAGGCCATTAAGTCAGGCTTTTTAGTTCAAGCTGAATCAGTTTTGAACCTGAATAGTTACCCCATATACTTCAATATGTGAAAATCTCTTGTCATATCTTACATTTGATATGAAGTGTTTTTATTTTCTAAATATGTTGTAATTTCTTGTTTTAATTCTCTTTTCCCAAATTTTACTTATGAGATATCTGCTGAAAATATCATGGCAATTAAAGTTTATTTAAATTATTATATTCCTTCTTAGATTTATTACATTTTGATCATTGAATATGGCTCTAAAATTTCTATTTAATTATATTGATTGAAATTTTTTTCCTGTCCAAATATAGAATTAGTGTAATTATATATGCAACTGGACAGTGAAATGTATATTTAAAAAGGGGGACTCATGAACAACATGGTAACATGAGTAATAATCTTCTTATCTGAAAAAGCGAAAGTCATTTAGAATTGAGAAGGAAAAAGTCAGCCCTGTTGATAAATCAGACCTCAGCAGACACAGACAAGGCCACTGGCAAAGCCAACAGAAAACAATGTTCCCTCCAAGGCCACATTATGGCCGCAAAATTGCTTCATGAATGTACCCAATTCAGAGCTGATCTTACTTCCCTTATTTCAGAATCACCCAGCATAAGCTCAAACCCCATAAAAATCTCCTTCCCACTCCTTCCTAATGAGATGCTCCATGGCTCCTCTTGTCCCTTCTCCCTTTTTATGGCAACTAAATAAACCCAAGTCTGTTTGCCTGCAAGGATGTTTCTGGTGGCTTTAACTCCCATAATTCCATAAAAAAACAGAAATGACATATGCTAAAATTATTATATAGAAATATAACAAAATTATATAGCATATAACAAAATAAAACATCACCATTAAATATGATGAAGAGTTCCAAAAATGTTCCATACATTTTGGAAATATAGTCATGCACCACTTATTGATGAGGATATGTTCTGAGAAATGTGTCATTAGGCAATTTTGCAATTGTGCAAACATCATGGAGTGTACTTACACAAACCTAGATGGTACAGCCTACTACACACCTAGGCTATATGGGACCTATACCCTAATCTTATGGGACCACCATGGTACAAGCAGTCTGTCATTGACAAAAGCATTGTTATGTAGCCATGACTGTATCCTATTACATAAATTACTGGTGGATGAACATGAAGAAAGGCAATGAGATCAAATTAGCAATTCCCCTTGTTTCTTTTTGATTTCTTTTTGAGCCTCATAGAAACCTTGCATAGTGTAAATGATGGTGTTGCAGAGGTGGTCTCTGAGCCCAGTTTCTTCTTTGCATTCCATGTATAACCCTTGTGGGGACCAGAATTGGCCACCTCAAGATGTGTCTCTCCACCTTATTTTCACTGAAGGAGGCTTCCTCCTTCCGCACACCCACTAACTGTCTGAAGGGATTTGGGATGGAAGGCCTGTCCCTGGGATGGGCCATCACCGTGGATAACTCTGGGTATCAATAGACTGGGAGGGTCTTTGCTATGCCCATTCTTATCAAAGTTCTATTTACCAAACATTTACATTTGTAAGAGAAATCTCCATTTGTAAAGGTATCTCCTTCTCTGTACTGGGAAGAGGAGTGGATGACCTCATCTCTAGAAACTTGTTGATGTGGAAGGTGAGGCCTTAAATCTGCATAACAACCTTACTGTGCTTTTCTGGTAATCTCCTATAACTGACCCACCCTCAATATCCTCATTTGTCTATTTAAGAGGAGAACCTCTGCCATTTTGTTGAGAGATACTCAGTTTCCCCGAGTCTCTCCCATGTATACATGTTATAAAGCTTTGTTTGATTTTCTCCTGCTATTCGGCCTCATGTCAAATTTAATTTGTAGCCCAGCCAGAAAGGACCCAGAGTGGGTAGAGAATATTCTTTCTCCCCTTCACCCTCTATGTCTGAGTCTCTTGCAGTTGAATTTGAGCTGTGTCATGGGACCTTACGACATTGTGACTTAGTTTCAATTTCCTCAAAATAAAGGGATAATGCCTACCTCTCAGTGGGTTTTGAAATTGAGAGTTAATTCTGTTGAAGGAAATTGAAACCTTTAAATTACTATGCAACAAGTGTCCATTATTGTTATTTTTATTATTCTTATTTAAATTATATATATAAAGGAACCAAGGTCCAGAAAGGAAGAGAAACCTTTCTATTTCTGCTATTTACCAGCAATGTGATCTTGGGAAAGTGACTCATCCTCTCTGAGCATTAGTTTCCTGACCTCTGAAATGAGGAACATAATAGTGCCTAACCCCTGGGACTGTGGGAGGGACAAAATTCCTGAGGTCATGTGTAATGCATAGGAGCTGCTCGGCCACATAACAAGTGCTCAGTTATCATCAGCTGTTGTTGCTGAGAGGGGCATCTTAGAACCACAGCTTCAGATTCTGAATCCAAGTCTGGTTCTCTTCTGCTACTCTCTTACCTTGCTTTGGAGGTAAATGGAAGTAGATAACATTTTAAATTTGTCTTGTAAATTGTGAAGTGTGCCACACTGTTAAATCTTGAACCGCAGTGTGTGAGGTGGCATCTTTGCTATTATTACAACATTGGTTTGGATCCCACCTTATATATATGTTTTTTATTTCTTGTACAACTCATTTTCAAGTTGTTTAGTATGGATAAAGCACTCTAAAGACAGCTTTTGTCTTTTTCCAAAACTTTTAGACAGTTTCTGACTGTCACGTCTGCTGCTGTGGGGATGTCTGTACACCTCTTAGCAGGTTTTATCAGTGAATTTCCTAAAAGTTATTCTCCAGTGGTTTAGAAGATTGTACCTAACAGATAGAGGTTGAATTAGAATAATGACAGTATGAGCAGAAGAAAAACAGGCAGGATGTTAGCCACATAGTTGTTTTGCATCACAATATTTATTCTGATTTTGCCCCTTATTGTAATCCCCTAAACATTCAATGAGTTCTTGCCTTCCAAGTATAAATTTTGCTTTAAAAAATCCTGCAATTAAACATAATTTAAGGTCCCAAATCTTTTCTCCCACACATGTCATGGGTCATTTGGATATTAAGCATAAACCAAATAAAAGTCACTCTGCCTGGGCCTCACTGAACAAGCAGGGAAGCAAGAGAGACACACAAAAGACACACCGGAGGGGAACACACTCTGGGCACAATCTCACGTGCTTCGCCAATTTGGCAAAATAATTTTGGCTTCAACAGCCCTATGAGTTGCAGATGTTCTAGGCGCATTTCCTTGGCAATAGCAGAAGATTTCATTTTACCTGGAAACTCTACAATGACAAGCCAGCAGCTTAATACCTGAGTCAAAAGTGAGGGGAAGACACTGATGCAATGTATTTTAGTTAGCTGCTTCTTCCACAATGAATAATGAATGCACAAGGTGACTTGACTGCTACCTCCAATTCCACTTCACTCGGGGGTTGTCGAAACTCTGAGCCTGAGGTACCTGAGGGAAATTTTTCTATAATAATCATATTTGGATCTTGTCAAAACTGACTCAGTGACCTTCAAGGCCACCTCAAGCTAAATAACAGGTTATTTTTAAAAATCTCCCATCCTCTATGTTCATTTCCCTCCAGGCACTTCCCAGGTTCTGTCTCTCAAATGCCCTGACCCATATGTAGACCTCTTTCTTGTTCTCTGCCTGTCCTCTCAGTCTTCATGAGTCAAGCTTTGCCATTGACTCAGGGAAGGCCAGGGTGCAGCCTCCAGTCCTTCTTTCTCCTGTGCTTCTCAATATGCATTTCACTCCTCTCCTTAGTCTCTCCCCTGAAAGCTACCATGCGGGGCTTTGCCTCTCACTGGCACCAAATGGGAGGACACCTTCCCATCTCCCATCAGTGGTAGCCATTCCACATTCCAGACTGTCCACTTCAGGTTTCTCAGTCTGACTCCAAGTGGCCAAAATTCAGATGAACTATAAATAGCATTGCCAGATAAAATCAGGATGTTTGGGGCTATGGACTGAATGTTTCTGCCCTCCCAAATTCATACGTTGAAGCCCCAATCCCCACGTGATGGTGTTAGGAGGTGGGGTCTTTGGGAGGTGACAAGGTAGTGAGGGCGGAGCTGCCCTAATGGGATTAGTGCCTTTGTAAGAAGAGATGAGAAAGAGCCTGCTGGTTTTCAGTCTGCTCTTGACCATGTGAGGACACAGCAAGGAAGTCTGGGAACCAGGAGGAGGGCACTAACAAGAACTTGACCATTGGCACTCTGATTTTGTATCTTCCAGCTTCCAGAACGTGAGAAATAAGTTCTGTTGTTTAAGCCACTCAGTCTATGCTATTTTGTTATACCAGCCCAAACTGACAGACACCCATTTAAACTTGAATTTCAGAGAAAAAAATGAAAAATATTTTCACTTCTTAAAAATTATTAGATATTTACCTCAATTTCAAATTTAACTGTATTTTTTATTTGCAAAATCTGGCAACCCAAGCTATAAAATATGCCCCTTTCTCTAGCACTTTCCCAAATCACTCCTGAGATCTGGAGACTGAGGAAATGCAAGTGTCTCAGTTCTACACAGCAGGTCACTGTCATTGCCAGGGTCTGTGTCCCTGTCCATGGGCTGTAGCACTGTGGTGAGAGGGATTCTCATGGACCTTTCTGCTTTTGCTCGGGAACAAACTGTTTGCCTGTTTGAGAGCTGCCTAATAACATTGTCCCCATATAGAAAGTGTTTATTCTGAACTTACTTCAGGATACTAGCATACTATCCAACGTCCTCCTCCCTGAGGCATCTTGGAATGTAGTCACACTTGGCCCTAAATGTGTGGTGTTGGGGCTGCAATGTCAGTGCAGAGCTCACAGGGCAGAGCCGGTCACCGCCGCTCACTCCTCCCTCCCTCAGCGGGCAGCCACCTCCATTCAAGAGCACCGTGACATTGAAAGTTTCCTCTGTGATCTTCTCTTCTTGCTGCACAAAGAATTTTTGTTTTGCTTTGATTTCCTAGAACAGACATGTTATGTTATGAGTTTCTGTATTTCCATGTATGGGGTAGAGAGCCTGAAACAAATTTACTACTTTGCTGTTTCTCACCTTTATTTTTAATCCTGCTTAAAGTAGTGGTTCTTTCAAGCTAGGGGTACGGTTTCTCAGCCTCAATAATGTGTCTCCACTGCTGTATGTCTTCTTCCTCTGCCTCCTCCTCTTCCTTCCCCCTCTCCTTCTCCTCCACCTTCTCTTTCTTCTTCTTTTTCCTCTTCCTCTTCCGCTCCTCCTTCTAGCACTAGGAACAGCAGGAAAGGCATGGGCTTCACCATCAAATAGTTATGCAAGTAAATTTCAGTCCAGTCACTTACTAGACAAACCTTGGGAACATTGCCAGGTTATGTCTTTCCGTCTGGAAATGAAGATCATATAGCACACTACTCTCACACTGCTGTGAAGATCAAATGAGGTAATGCACGTAGTAGTTGCTTAATAAACACTGTATTCTTTTCCTTCCTTCTGACCAGCAGCATGTAGCATACACAATACAAGTACATAAAAATGCTGTGCACACTAATATGTGAACATAGCTAGTTTGTGCCTAGGCCTGCTTGCTCTTTGAGGATGTAGCGCAGGTTCATAAGGACTCCATTGTCTGGAATCTCCAACTTCTAATTCCCAAACCACTTCCCTTTGAAATGAACAACGTTTTCCCCACCAATATTGTCTCCAGGCTCTTTAATTACTGCTGCAGTCAAGGCTTACACAGTCTGAAGTCCATTAACTTCCTTCAGGCCCTCTCATTCCTGTTGGGCTTATTGTCTAAAATTTCCACATCTTCTCCACACGTGACTCCAACCCTATCCCTACTTGGATAACTTTACCTTTCCAGACTTGTCACTGTGCCTGTTACCTCAAAAATCTAGGGGTGCAAAAGGTACTATTTGTCTTTGAATGTTAACCTGCCTAGTATGCTATCTGCATTAGAAAAAGTGCTCAGTAAATAAACTGAATACATGAGTGTGGTGATGACTATCTCCTGTCCCTCTACCTGGAATCCTTTGGCAGAGTTCCATCATTCTAAATGTATCAATAAGTCCATAATGTGGCTGACAAGACCCTGCCTTGTCGGGGCCCTAGGACTTCCCAGCCTCCCCGTGTACTATTCACTCACTCGGTCAGTCAGTCAAGAAGTACTTGTCAAGTACCTACTACATGTCAGGAAATATTCCAGGAACTGGGTGTAGAAGTCTGTAAAACAATGAAATCTGTTTCCTCATAGACCTTAGTTAGAGTAGGTGAGAGGAGACAGGTGGTAAAACACAACTAAATAATACATGTAATATGTGAGTGGTGCCACATGTTCTGAAGAGAAAAAAGGCAGGAAAGGAGGAGTTTACAGTTCTGTTACTCTGCCCAGGTCAGGCCCTTGAACCTTTTTTGCACCATCCTCCTTTCTCAGGGGGCCTCTGTAAATGTCATTGCCTTTCCTTTGAATGAAGTTTTCTGCAAAGCTTTGTCTAATTTTTCTTCTGTTTATCTTGCATTATTTCAGCCCAAGTGTAACTATTTCCTCAAGTAAACCTTCCCTGACCTTCCACCTTCCCATTCCCCCGTCCCCCTCTCTCTTGCCAGAGAACAATTCCCAATATTTTATGCTTTCTCTGAGCTACAATTGTTTCTTTCAGAGAACTTTTCTTTTTGGAATCATGCATTCATTGTGAGAGCAATTATTTAATGTGTGTCCTCACACCAGAATGCAACTATCTAAGAAGAGGGAGGGATCTGAATTTTGCCCCAGCCTCATCCCCAGACCCTAGAACAATGCTTGGCATGCAGTAGGCACTCAGAAATGTTCAAAGAGGCAGAGAGAGAGGGAGGAGGGGCCCACAGTGTCTCCATGGAGTAACCGTGATGTCCACATGCCGAGAGTCATACACACAGTAGTCATGAGACTGCAGAACAGGGATTTTAAACAGCTTTAAACCCCGCTTTATTTACTTCACAATTTTGCCTGAGGTCAAAACTATTCTAAGAATTGCTGAAGATACCACAGTGTTTTCAGCATAGACTTTTTGAAATTCCTGAGTAATGACCAGCAGGGAGTCAGAAAACATCCTTCACTTGTTCCACTGAGCCGAGAAATGAGATGAAGTAAATGTGCCATCGATCTTGCCCTCAAGAACAAAAATTTCGTGAGAAAATGAAATGTTCCTACACATGGTAACCAAGTCCCTGAACTTTCAATTTTATCCAAATGCCTAAAATGAGGTGTAAACTTGTCATCTGGAATTCTTGGCTAGTTGGTGAAATTTTATTTTGTTTTACCAAAAATCTTTTTCCGCCCTTACCTGTGTCCTCTGTGTGCTGCTAAATTTGAAGGACATATTGTGCCTTCTGCTACATTTACTTCCCATCTCCCAAATCCTGTCTCCAGAGTAAATGCTCTATTTGATGCAAAGACGTTGGGAGCTTAAGTGGCGCTGGCAGATTTGTGATTCATGTGGTGGATAGAATGGCCACCTTGCCCAGCTAGGACAGCAGCCACCCAGGAGACTGAATGGCCCTGGTACCATCTGCTTGGCTGACCCACTAGTCTGCCAGCCGGTTTTT
The DNA here is from genome assembly GCA_031878705.1 of Tapirus indicus. NCBI lineage: Eukaryota > Metazoa > Chordata > Mammalia > Perissodactyla > Tapiridae > Tapirus > Tapirus indicus. The sequence continues at coordinate 85,152,159 of CM062921.1, forward strand.
GTGAACACCAGGATTGTTTCCCATTGACGATTTCTTGAAACATCTCTTACGTCAATTAAAGAGTAAAGAACAGATGGTGATTTCTTAAGACAGTGAAGGATTTAACTGATTCATTACTCACAGAGGGAAGAGTGATAACCACCAATTCGACATCATATGCTTTGGCTTACTTTTCTTTTAGTTTCCAGCATGTTAGGAGATTTCAGGTTTTAGGAATGAAAATTAGCTTCTCTGCTTCAGAGGATGGAGACTTATGAGGATGCCCTAGGAAGTCGGCAAGCACAGGGATCTGTCTGAATAACGTCAAGGTCAGGGCTTCTATCAGTGGAAATGGTGTTCAACACCTTCTTGGCACCAGAGCAGCTCCAAGGACACTCAGCAAAACTAGTGACTACGATCAAATTTGATAACGTGTGCTAAAGCACAGCACCATGCCAGGCGTACAGAAAGAAGTCAGCAAACAATAGATGACATTATACTATATTATAAAAATTTAACAGTAGTCTTGTTGACTTAGTCATTCACTTTGGCTTACTATTAGAAGAATGTACCTATATTTCTCTAATAATTTTACCATATTCATAGCAGTATTTTTTTTTCTGACCCTGCCCTAATTTCTACTGGTTTTATTCCTTTCTCTCTCCCTGCACCTATGTCTCTCTCTCTCTCTCTTATTTACAACCAAAATTTCTCAACAGGGAGAACTGATGAGGCACACTATTCACTATCCATTGTCAGAACACACTCATTGGACATTCTTGTGCCAAACTGCTCCTTCAACTGCCCCTTAAACTGACCCATCACTACTCCTCTTTCACCCAAGTGACTCCTGATGCAACACATCCCAGCCAGGTTAACAGGTTCACATGACAGAGGCATGGGGAATTATGTATAAGGATCACCCTGACAGACTCTGCTTAGAAGGAAACTGGAAGTACGGGGTATGTTGAGTTTCACAGACTATTAAATATACCAGCAATTCATTTTTCTTTTCCTTTGGAAGTTGGTAATAAGCTGCTTTTTATATTGGGTTCAAACCTTTAAAAATCTGAACACAAAAAACTTTGCTCAGGAAGTAGTTTAGTGATGACCTCTTTAGATTCAGGGAGTCATTTGGAAAATTTGCAGTGGTTCACCAAGAATCTTCCCACCACACATGCCTCCAGGTCCCTGGAGCCTGACTGAACCATGCCAGCTCATTTTGGAAGCAGTCTCATAGTGAAGTAAATTCTCCCTGATTACTGGCAGAGTGAAATAACTCTCAGGAAGATTAGAAGGTAGAAAGACTTTAGTTCAAATCAGTGTTCTGTCAGCAACTAGCTGACATGTCACTTGGCCTCTCTGAGGTGCAGTTTATTCACCGGTAGAAAGTAGATTGTTGGGGCCGGCCCAGTGGCACAATGGTTTAGTTCACGTTTGGCTACCCGGGGTTCACCGGTTCAGATCCCGAGTGCCCGCTGACGCATTGCTTGTCAGCCACGCTGTGGCGGTGTCCCATATAAAGTAGATGGAAGATGGGCACGGATGTTAGCCCAGGGCCAGTCTTCCTCAGCAAAAAAAGAGCAGGATTAGCGATGGATGTTAGCTCAGGGCTGGTCTTCCTCACACACACAGAAAAAATAAGAATAAAAAAAAAAAGAAAGTAGATTGTCATATGGTTTATATGAGACAATGTATACAAAACACCTGGCGTAGAACTTGGAGCAATACGTGCTAGCTCTTTTCCCCTATGAGCCCTATTCTGAACTTACTTGATGGCTCTTCTTTCCTGTCTTTACTGCTAAGGAAGCAGTGGGCCCTTCCAATTTTGTATTTACCAGGTTCAATCTCTGCTTATACTCCGTGGAGCTGTGCAGTCACACTTCATACCGAGAAGCTGGCAATGCAGCTTCTGCTGGTAGGAAGTGGGCACAAGGAACCACAGAGGAGCAAACTTGGAGTGACTCCTGTGATGCATGGATGGAACCAAGTGGAGCCTGGGACCAGGCCCAGTGGGGTCAGGGCCTGGAAAGGCACGATGCCCCTGTTGATGATGTGGTGAAACCCAGCCTAAAATTCACAGCATGAGCAGAGATCATGACCTTGGTTGTGAATCACCTTCTAATCCTGCTCAGAACATTCATCCTAGCCTGAATCTGATCCTCCAGGCACAGACCTTGCTAATTTGAAGCCTTATATCCTGCCTCTGCATCTTCCCTCTTTAAAGGCATAGGAACACCCTCCTTTGCAGAGGGGATCTGAAAGACAAGATGCATACACCAATCTTTTACAATTGCTACTGAAATCATCAACTCCTAAGTAGTATACTTTTAGGGATCAAAAGCTCATACAGCATTCCCAAATATCAGAGCCAGATGTTAAGTTTTCGTTATTTAAATAGAGACAGACTGCTGGGACTCTGTAATGCAGATGCAAACTCCCATTAGAATATGGTTTATACACATTCCATGCTAAGTTTTATATGTAAATACAAATTTATGGAAAAATATGTGACAATGTAATTTTTAAGTTCTTTATTAAAACATATATTTCTTGAAGGATGAGACTATTTCTTACTTTACTTATCTTGGATTTTTTTCATTGGCACTATCACAAAGACTAAAACAGTTAAGGTCCTTAACATATATTTGTTTGATGAGTATTTAAATAAATAACACACTTTATTAATGGGTTATGGCTGTTCTTGGTATTAATAACGACCCCAGAATATTACCCCAACACAACACAACCTGCTTAGATTACAAGATACCTTGATCACTGCTCCCCGGATCATTCACTTTCATATGCTCATGATGATTTTAAGGTACTTATTCTGCCCCACATTCCAGGCCTTCCCACTCATACCCTCTCTCTGACCTCAAAATTGCAACACACCCTCGTAAATCTGAGGACAGTCAGGTCTAGCCTAAGCAAAGTAGAAGGGAAGAAAGAATACATTAAAAGCAGACTATCATAAAAGAAAAATAGAGTAAAAAATATAGATAAATACAAGTACTACTCACTTGCAAAACTGAATAAAAGAAATCTATGACAATCATTTAAAAACAAACAAGGAACAACAAAAAGAGAAATATAAATGCCCTAAGGAAGAATGAGTAAGCAGATGTGAAATGGATTAAGCTATAATATTTCCCAGTTCCTTTTTAAAGAACACTAAAATTCAAAATGGGATAAAGATAGGATAAAATAAGAAAACCCCAGACCAGTGTTCTGTAATGTCAAGACCTTAAATAATAAAATATCAAATATTATCCAGCATTATATTGAAAGAATAACGACAAATACAGTTATTCAGAGAATGCACATATGGTTTGACATTGGTTGTTCTATTAATATAATTTACCACAGTTAAGAGTTAAAGAAGCTAAAGTTATTTATATAACTCTGGTGTCAGGACAAAATTAGCATTACATTGAAAAATAAATCACGCCTGAAGACACTAGGAGACTTGACTGCATAGAAGTTTGAAACATCCATATGTTATCCTGGGGTGACTGCTGACGTCAATTCGCTGTGTATATTTTTAGATAATTTTCTGTGCAATATACGTCTACCCACGTATGTGCATGCACCTATAGCAACATATGGTCAATTATTCTGTAATTGTTTAGCTTTTACTGTGTAACGAACCACTCCAGAACTGGGTTGTTTCAGATAACACAGATTTATTGTTGCTCAGGAGTCCGTAAGGGAGGCGGTGCTCCTGAGCTTGGTGGGGCTTTCTTGCCGGCGTGGGGACTGCCTGGCTCTAGGCTGGTCCAGACTGTCTTCCCTGTGCTCTACAAAGTTACATCGAAAGAGGGGTCCACACAGGAAGGGGAATAACTGCAGTCAGTTTTTACAAGCTGTCTATCCCAAGATCCAAGAAAGAATACTGTATCATATCAAATCTGAAAAATTTTGAGGAAATTCAATGTCCATACGAAGAGAAAAGAAGTGCTTAGTGGGCCAGGAAGAGAAACATTTCCTTAAAATGTTAAAAGATGTAGAACTCATGCCAATAGCCAATAACATATTTAGTGATAAAATATTTCATGAATCCCTACTGGAATCAACTTAAGGCAGGGATGCTCTCTATCACTACTAGGGAAGAACTGGGCAGACTAACATATTGCTGGGGCACCCTCTCCTCCTGCCTCTCCTACCCGCATCCCAAGTGTTAATGGACCACAATTTCAACAGATTATCTCCAGCGCTGTTTTGATTAAAGAGCGTAAAGGAGATTTCCTAAGGGGTGAGTTGTTAATAAGATGCCAACAAACAGGAGTGGCTCCTGGAAGTTGGATCTCTCAGCAGAATGGGAATTTGGCAATAATGGTGCCAGTTTACAGCACTATCAGGAGTTGCCTCAAATAAAAAATGAGCCAAGTTAATCCTAATGATGGTTTACTTTTTCATTCAGTGCACTAAGTCAAAGGAAAGTTTGGAATTTCAATCTGTTAAATATGAATCATCTGACATTAGTGTTTGTACAACGACAAATAAAGGTTAGAAGGTCCTGCACTGAAGATAAGATGATGGCTTTTCTGTTGACGACATAAACACAAGCTTTGGTGGAGCACAGTATCATGGCACAGAGAAAGCTCATACCTAATTAAGAAACCTTTGGAGCAAAACCATTTTTAGAATTAGTTACAGAACACATTTAATTCATAATTGTATTCAAACAGTCTTCAAACTTGTACCAATCTAAATAGATGTTATAATTGTAGAAATTTACATTTATTTTATCTACACACATTCAGAATAACTGTAAAACTTTCATGATGAATACACAAACATACATTAACAGTATATGATTTCTGTGTTTGCTGCCATTATCACCAGGATGTGAAAATCATTTGAAGCTTGAAAAATCAGCACTGCAAATCAACCTAAATTTACTACAAGGATATTGAACTATTTTCTGTACATGAGTCCTCCATACTTTGGTTGCAATTTCTTTAAAATCTGTGGAAATGTTTACTCAAAGAATATACTAAACTATATGGTCATGCTACTCAGAATGCCAAACAGTATTAAAAAAAAAAAAACAAACGTAGATGAATTGCAGTGAAATTTAAACATACAGAATGGTATATTCAAAAAAACCTATCATCTAAACATGGGAGAACAATAAACGTTTTCTTCATGCACACAACATCACATAAATTTTGCCACATAGAGACCAAAATTAAAAGCATTATTAAGTGAATGACTCCAATGACAAGATAGAAATTATGAGTGCCAGAAAAGTTTTGGGAATTAATGGTGATCAAACAACAGGAAAATTCATTGTTGTCTATAAAAAGTAAGAAAGAAAGAAACAAAGAAGAAAAAGTATCATATTTCATGGAGTCTAAGATTAAAATGTTTTTCATATATCAAAATTTCTGAAATTTATGGGGCCAGCCCAGTGGTGTAGTGGTTAAGTTCTTCCGCTTCTCTTCAGCAGCCCAGGGTTTGCAGGTTGGGATCCCAGGTGCAGACCTGCACACTGCTTATCAAGCCATACTGAGGCAGCGTCCCATGTATAAAGTAGAGGAAGATGGGCACGGATGTTGACCCAGGGCCATTCTTCCTGAGCAAAAAGAGGAGAATTGGCAACAGACGGTAGCACAGGGCTAATCTTCCTCACCAAAAAAAGAAAAAAATTTCTGAAATTTAAATGAGTCTCATAATTGTTTTTAGCCAGCAAGCAGCCATGATGTAGTTGTCAGTGCTGGCTTGTGCTCAGCTTGAATGTTGCTATTCGTGCTATCATCATATCAGTTTAGCTATGTGCATTGTTGATGCTACATGTGTGGAGTTAAATTTTTGTTTGAAATGTTTTCTAGAGGGACTAATATGATTTTAAGTCAACTGGAAAAACTGTTGTACTCAGAAAGGTGCAGAAATACACAGCATTAAGTCATAACTTGGATATTGTTAAAGCAAATATTTGTCATTGGAAGGCTGACAACAGTCTCATACTCTCCTGTTTCAAAGCAGCAAAAAAGAGCCTCCCAGAACATAAGAAAGGAAGTTACTCACTAGTAGAAACTATCACTTTTTTATTATTAATATTAAGACTTTTTATGGCATTGTATTACTTTTTGTAACTGAGATGCATGCAGAGGTATTGACTATTACAAGATAAAAGTGCAACTGAAGCCTGAGAAATTATCAATTCTCTGAAAATATTGAATGAAATTTCAAATCTAAGAGGAACATTGAACCATTATCAAAGGTACTGCTGTAGATTCATTGGCAACGCTTTAAAAAAATTTTTTTTAGAAGAAGAAAAATAATGGTGTGTCATGATTTATAACATTTGTTTAGATAGGATGTAAAGTATATCCATAACAAACCAGGCCAGACTCTAGGCAATAACAACAAAAGGCAGGGAGGCAATACTGCCGGCTTTAGAATATTGGGGGAAAATGTATAACAGTGGTTGTCTTTTACAGAGGACGGTATAGCTCTTGATAAGTTTAATATATGAAATATACCTATATACGAAAAATCAAAATTTGGAGCTGTTTCAATTTTATTAAATTCTAAATATTTTCAAATTTTACATTTTTTTCTCCATGACCCCTGAAATATTCAGAATTGTGGAAATTTCACAATAAAATATTGTGTAGATGTATGAACTGTCCAGGGTCCTGACTATAAAGGGATCACTCAGAAGGGGTGAATGGTGAAAATATTTAGAATTTATGTTTTGAAGGAAGGGCTTACAGGACTTCTTGATAGATTGGCTTTAACTTCTGAGATAAAGGCTTAAGAATGAATGTAAAGTTATGTTTTCCTGAGCAAGTAAAAGGAGGGAGCTGCCAGTATGTGAGATGGTAAAGGATGAAAGAGAACAAGTTTTGAGAGAAGATCAGAATTTCAGTTTTCCATCTACTTAACTTGAGATGTCTATTAGACATCTGAGTAGGTATGTTGTAAGTTTTGGATGTACTGAATCTCAAGTTCAGAGGGGCATTTTGAGATGCTGAGACAAACTTTGGAATCATCACTATAAAGACAGTATTTAAAGCCATGATAGTAGATGAAACCACCTCAGAAAGAAGAGAGAGAAGAAGTCTCAAGTTGAAACCCTGGATCATGCCAACATTTCTAAGTCACAGAGAAGAGGAGGAAGCAGCAAAAAAGATTGGGCAGGAGTGACCAGTGAGGGAGAAGTCAAGCTGAGGAGTTTGGGAAGGGAAGTGAAGGTCTGGAAGCCAAACAAAGAAAGTGTTTGAAAGCAGAGGAAGTGATCAGCAGTGTCAAATGCTGCTGATAAGTCAAGTAAGATGTGGACTGAGAAAGTTGGTTATAGTGTAACAAAGTGGAAGTCATTGACAACCTGGATGAGGACAGGTTCAGAGGAGGGGTGGATATGAAAGCCCAACCAGAGTAGATTTTAGAGAGAAGGGGTGGAGAAGAGTTTAAGATAATACAGACAGACATCATTTTTCAGGAGTTTTATTCTAAGAGAGAAGAGACAAGTGGGTCAGTAGCTAAAGACATAGGTGCCCAAGAAAGTGTACAATAGCATTCATGTGTACTGATGGGAAATGGAGCAGAGAAGAAATAAATGGTGGTATAGAAGAAAGGAGAACATCTGCAAGGAATGGCATCTAATGTGCAAGAGGAGAGGTTGACCTTTGGGAAGATTGTGTAAAGATCATTGATAGTAACAGGAATAAAAGCCAGGTTTGTGGACACAGACTCCTGTGTGTGTGTAGAAGTGGAGGTGGAAACTCATGGAAGTTCTTATGGCTGCTCTTTTCTTGTGAAATAGGAAACAGTGTATCTGTTGAGAGTGAAGGTGAGGGACACGTGTGTGAATTATTTTGTTCCCTGTAATGTAATGATTTTGTAAATGCTTTACATGTGCTTGAAAAAGAATGTATTCTCTAAGTGTTTTCTCCACAATGACCTATATATATCTATTTTGGCAAGCTTGATGATCATGTCTTATCATTTATATATTCACAACTTTATTTTGTCTCACTTATTATTCTTTACATCTATAAAATGGGGATAATAATATACCTTAGAATATTGTTGTGATGTGTGAAGTTAATTTAAATGAAAATATATAAAAATATCTAAAATTAGGGTTGCATGAAATAAACAAGATTTTTTCTTTCTTTCTTTTTTTTGGTTTGCCATTGAAATCAAGAGGAGACCTCTGCCTTAGTGAAATTCATCTTGTCTTATAAAATCTCCAGTCTGGACTCTTGTGAGCAAATGAGAACTCATCTTGGTTTTTAATTAGTGATGCACACCAGGCTAGTTATAACTAAATGCATATTCCCTGTCACTTGCAGGTTAAGTACGTGGTTCACAGAGTCAGACTGGAGAAGAAACTTTATGAATGGCGCTCTCAAATGTAGTCTGTTTTACCATATAAATTTATTGATGGGAAGAAGTTGTTCCTGGCAACATAATTATGGATTAGAGAGAAATGAGAGGGCAAACAGTTCAATGTATAGCATGTGCCATGACTGACACAATCAGAGGTTGACAGCCTGGCAGGAGTCTATATTTGTGTCATAACCTCTGATGCTAGCTTTGTCTCTGTCATAAATTATTTCATCCATAGTGATTGGGTGACTGGTTTTTTGCTCATGAACAATGACCTTGCTCTTGAAACAAGGGTCCTAAGGTACAGAAGATGAATCCCCAATTCTCAAAAGATGCATTCTAGAACGATTGTCACCAGGCCCTCTAGCTACACCTGAAACTTAAAAGTGCTTCAGAGAACTTCCATCCTCCAGCTCAAATTTGTTTGAGAACTAGAAATTGAAGAGGAAAAATGCATGTGGCAGGAGATACTTTTCCTTCTTCCTGTAGGTAATGGGAGCATGAAGAGGAGGGCAGCAGAAGAGGGCCTCTTTCCTGAGAGTGAGGACATGCTTAAGAATCTCTGCAGTGTGTAGGTGACAATTATAAGAGGAGGAACCATTTAAGACAATGACAGCCCTAATCCAATAAAACAGAAGAGTAATTGAACCAAAGCTTTATTTTACAATCTTATGTCAAGCTCATGCATGAGAGACCTGGACTTTCTAATAACGATCTCTTTTTCTGGATGGTAGGCAAGTAATTAGCATATAACACACTCTTACTGAAACTTCAAAGTGACTCATACTCCATCCAAAACATTATACCCTTTTTTGTCTAATGTGAAGTTTGGGTTTTCTACCTATTCAAAGCATAGATGATGATGCATACTCGTCATAGAAAAAGGGATAGTCAAGATCTGAATCTGCCTCAGGCACTTGACGTCTGGTAATAAATTTCAATCGCTGTAAAACACATCTAATAAGACTAGATTCCAAGCCAGAAAGAGGCCTGGAGATAGGATTTCTGTAGCTGGTGTACATGCTAGGTGGAACTATGAGACGTCTCAAATGATGGTGGGCGAATCTGCTGGCTCTTGGAGAACATTCTTCCTGTGTGCTTCTGTCACATCTTTGTGGCACCTCAGCTGAATTCCAGGAGCATTATTTTGATTGCTCAGCACATTTCTTTCTGACTTCTAGACTAAGTCTGGGAGAAAGGGTCATTAAAAACGTTTTTGACTGAAGATTTCCAGTCTCAGCTGTGATCTGTAAGGACCATGGAAGTCGCCACTCCACCCTCTTAAGGAGAAGCTGAGCAGACTGAAAACCGATGACTGTCTTAGAGCCGTCAGAGAACTGAGGTTGCAGGGCAGATCACAACCCTGACACACAGACAGTCTTATGCAGAGAGACATGGCTGAGATCTGCTTATCTAGAGTAGAAGGAGCTGGAGCCATACACGGGTAGGAACATTTAAATGTTAGTTTTAGTGAATTGCTGGATGCTGAGTGTAAACTAATGTAAGAATGAGAAACTCCTGGGGACTATGGTCTTAGGAGGGGCTTGTAGGCTTTATTTCCGGGAACCTCCCAGTGCTTTCAGAATGAAGATCTGGAGAAGATCTCTTCCTGGCTCTGACATGGATAAGGGAAGAGTAACCAGTGTGAAATAAGCCCAGAACATTCTCCATTACAAAGGTGTATTCTGAAGGGGAAAATCCGTCACAGAACCTTATCCCACCTGGGTGAAGAGTATTTATTCTACTCTGGTCCCCTCTAGACTTCATAGGCACCTAACAGGGAGGGGGAGAAAGACACACTTGCAAAGATCACAGCCCAGGGACACAAGCCCACTAAGAGATGGAGTTTAAATCATGAAGTTATAGAACACTTCCTCCCTCTACACATAACCACCACCACGACAAGCCTCCAGCATATTTACAGTAGATTATAGCCAAAGAGCTGAAAAGGGCAAACTCTATTTAAAGAGAGCTCTCAGGGAAGTCCAAAGATAACAGGGGAGACAAAAATAAGGACACTAGGGGAATTTGAAGCCTCCAGTGCCTACAGCTAGAGGAAACACTAATCACAGACTAACTCTTAAACAGATTAGTTGCAAACTCCAACACCCATCTTTCAGTAGTTGATAGTTCAAGTGGCAGAAAATCACTAAGGATATAGTTGGCCTGAACAGAACTATCAATCAACACAATCTAATTGATATTTATAGAATACTATATCCAATGACAGAAGAATACACTTTTTTTTTCCAGGCTCACATAGAACATTTACCAAGATAGACCACATTCTAGGTGGAAAAACACACCTTAATAAAATTTTAAACATTTTAATAGGGTAAAATACCTACAAACTATGCTCACAGACCACAAGGATATTAAACTAGAAATCAATAACAGAAAGATAACTGTGAAATCCCCAAATGAACCAGCACATGTCTAAATAATGCAAGACAATAAAGAAATCTAAAGAGAAACTTAAACTATTTTGAGCTAAATGTAAATGACAAGGCAACTTATCAAAATTTGTGGGATGTAGCAAAAGCAGTGTTTAGCAATTAAATGCATAAATTAGGGAATAAAAGAAAGATTTATAATCAATATCTTAAACTTCTATTTTAGAAAAGTAGAGAAAGAAGACAATTTAAGCATAAAGCAAACAGATGAAGAGAAATAATAAATATTATAAGAGAAATCAATGAAATTGTAAACAGGAAAATGATAAAGAAATACAACAAAACCAAAAGCTGATCCTTTGAAAACACCAATAAAATTGATAACCTTTAGCCAGGCTAACCAGGAAACAAAGAGAGAAAATACAATTACCAATATCAGAAATTAAAGAAGGGTCATTATTACTGATCCTATGAGCATCAAAAGACTGATAAAGTATGAACAACACTTACCCACAAATTTGATACTTAGATGAAACGAACCAATTCCTTAAAAGACACAAACTACCAAAGCTCACACAAAGATAAATAAATATTTGAATAGGCTTCTATCTATTAAATCAGTTGAATCAGTGGGTAACCTTCCAGAAAAGAAAACACCAGGCCCAGATGGTTTCACTTGTGATTTCTATAGAATTTTTTTGGAAGAGAAAAATGACATTTCTCCACAATATTGTCTAGATAGTAGAAGCAAAGGCAACACTTTCTAACTGACTCAGTGAGGTCAGGGGATTATCCTAACATCAAAACCAGATAAAAATATTCCAAGAAAAGAAAATACAAACCACTATTTCTCACAAACATAGACACAAAAATCTTTAACAAAATATTTTTAATAGAATCCAACAGTATTTAGAAATAATTATATACCATGTCCAAGTGAAATTTATTCCAGGCATGCAAAACTGGCTCAATATTAAAAAAATAAGTTGATATAATCCACCATATCAAAAGGCTAAAACTATGTGATTTAACAAGATACCAAAAAAGGGATCACATCCATTCACAGTGAAAACTCTCAGTAAGGTAGGAATAGAGGGGAACTTCCTCAACTTGACAGTGAACATGTACAAAACACCCACAGCTAGCATAGACTTAATCATGAGAAACTGGATGCTTTCTTCCCAAGATCAGGAACAAGGCAAAGACGACCACCTTCACTACTCTTTTTCAACACTGTGCTAAATGTCCTAGCTATAAGAAAAGGAAGTCAAAGTTGTATAGACAGGGAAGAAAGTAAAAAAAAGTCTTTGTCTATAGACGGCATGATCGTCTATGTAGAAAATTCCAAAGACTCAGCCAAAAAATGCTTGAAAATAATAAGTGACTATAGCAAAGTCACAAGATACATCATTAACATGCAAAAGTCTATTGCTTTCTCATATACCTGCAATGAAAAACTGGAATTAGAAATTAATAAAAAAATCAATATCATTTAAACCAGCACAAAACAATGAAGTATACAGATATAAATCTCACAAAACAGGTATAGAATCTATATTCAGAAAACCACAAAACAATGAATGACAGAAAATAAAAGAAAATCAAAATAAATGGAGAGATAATCTGTGTTCATTGGTTGGAGGACTCAGTATTGTTAACATGTCAGTTCTTCTCGAGTTGATCTACAAAGCAATCTCAACCAATGTCCCTGTAAGCTATTTTTTAGGTATTGGCCAGCTAAAGTTTAGGCTTAAACTAAATTTTTCAAAGCTTATTCTGAAGTTTATCCCAAAGTTTATTGGGAAAGGCAAAAGACCTAGAATTGCCAACACAATACTAAAGAGAATCATAAAGTTGGAGGAATCACACGACCTGGTTTCAAGACTTTCTCTGAAGTTGCAGTAACTAAGGTGGTGTGGTGCTGGCAAAGGGTAGACACATAGATGAATGGAGTTAAATATGGAGCCCAGAAACAGACCCGCACAAATACAGCCAACTAATCTTTGACAAAGGAGCAAGAGCAATTCAACGAAGAAAGGATAGTGTTTTTACAACTAGAATAGTTGGACTTTCATATGAAAAAAGCAAACATTAACCTTGACACAACCTTATATCTTCCACAATAATTAACTTAAAATGTATTAGAGGCCTAGATGCAAAACACAAAATATAAAACTTCTAGAAAAAAACATAGGATAAAATCTAGGTGACATTGGGTTTGGCAGTGAGTTTTTAGATTTAAAGACCAAAAGCATGATATATAAAATTAAAAAAAAATGATAAATTGGACTTTATTAAAATTCAATACTTCTGCTCAGAGAGGTTCACCATTAAGATAACAAAACGTCAAGCTACAGATTGGGAGAAAATATTTGTAAAACACATATCTGTTAAAGAACTTTAGTCCAAAATATATGAAGCGCCCTTAAAACTCAACAATAAGAAACCAAACTGCCCCATTAAAAAAAAAAAAAGGCAAACGATGTGAACATAGCAAAACACAATACTGCCATCTGATCCACTAATTGCACTCCTTTGTATTTACACTGCTGATCTGAAAAAGTATGCACACACAAAAACCTACTCATGAATGTTTATAACAGCTTATATAATTGCCAAAAACTAGAAACAACCAAGATACGCTTCAACTGATGAATAGAAAGACAAACTGTTGTACATCCATGTAGTGGAACATTCTGCAACAACAAAAGGAAATGAGCTATCAAGGCACAAAAAGACATGGATCAAACTTTAATGTATATTGCTAAGTGAAAAAATCCAGTCTGAAATAGCTACACACTGTATGTTTCAAATTCTATGACATTTTGGAAAACACAAAACTATGGAGACAGCAAGAATATCAGGGGTAGCTAGCCATTTCAGGATAGGAGAGTTGAATAGGTGAAGCACAGTGGAATTTTTAGGGCAGTGAAACTACTCTGTATGATACTGTAATTATGGATACCTGATGTCATGCATTTATGAAAATCCATAGAACTGTGTAGTACAAAGGGTGAACCTTAATGTATACAAATTTGAAAAAATGATTTAGGATATCAGGGAGAATTTGACAAAATAATCCAACTGTGTTACACATTTGTGAAACAACCTCCCTGAAGAAGGTGTATGTGGTGGGGGGCTGCTGATCTAAGTAACTTTGGAAATGGGCAGAGTCTATAAAACTAAAGGCAAATGTACTGCTTATAAACACTGGACTCTAGTTGATAAAGTTGTTCCCACAAGGGTATGGGTTAACAATCTTGTTTTGTTATATGTGTACACTGGACTTGAACAATTAAGTGAGTGGATGTATAAGGTGGGAGTCAGGCTTTTCACTGTTGCAATAGGAGTCTACAGATAAGCAAGGGGAGCAGGCTAGACTGATCCTTTCAGTAATAGATTAGGGTTACAAACATCAGTATGGACTTATATCTGGATTAATAGGGATACAAAGTTACAAATAACAATTTTATAGGTATGAATATATACACAAGTTAGTAAACACACATGTATCTCCTTGCTCTGTCAGGCAAGAGCTTCTAGTTTCAATGACACCCCAGCATACCTAATGCCCAGATCTTGGTTTCTAAAACCACTGCCCAATAAAAGGAATCAAGGATCATTGGATAAATGGCTGATTCTGGCACTGAGGAAGGGAACATACAAGATAAGTCTGGAGTATTTTGTAGTGCCAGAATGTACGGAAGTGTTCAAAAAGAGAAAAATAATCCACAATGATGGGTATTTTTCAAAAGAACATAGGAGCCAAATTAAAGAGTTCCCTTTGGAAAAGCTAGAAAAATTTGAGCAACAAAATTTAAAAATAGTTTGGGATATAACCCAAGGTATAAACTATATGTCCATGAGTCTATATTGATATCAATGATTGAGTAAGTACATAAATGGAAGAAAAGAGGCAAATTTCTCATTCCAAAAAAATTCCAAATAATTTACGTAGCTATCACACCATCTAGGAGATGGAGCATAACTCCCCATTTCTTCAGTGTGGACTGTGCATAGTGTCATCCTTCCAAAGAGCACAGTGTGAAAAGGAAAAAAAAAGAGTGACTTTACAAAGGAGAAGCCCGACAAACACTCTCTCAAGCTAGGTGATCAAGGTTAACGCCAGTATCCATACGTCGTATTGACAGAACGTACTCTTGACACGATGTGGTGAAAATGGGACTTCCCTCTGTGGTCTTATTCACAGTAAACCATCACCCCCATCCAATCATGAGAAAAGCATCAGGCAAATCCCAACAGAGGGACATACTGAAAAATACCTGATCAGTATTTCTCAAAATGTTCAAGGCTACTAAAAATAAGGAAAATCTGAAAAACTGTCACAGTTTAGAGGAGCCTAAGGAGACATGACAAGTGAACGTAATATGATACATTAGATGGGGAATAGAAAAAGGGCGTTAGGTAAAAACTAAGGAAATATGAAAAAAGTAGGGATTTTAGTTAATAATCTTGTGTGAATATTGGCTTATTAATTGTGACAAACATACCATACTAATGTAAGACGTTAATAATAGAAAAAACTGGGTGCAGGTCACGTGAAATCTTTCCATACTATTGCCTCAATTTTTCTGTAAATCTAAACACAAAATGTTAAGCACTTAAAATATTTCAATATCAAAGGAGTTTGTTGTAATTTCTGGCACAGGTTTTAAAAAGTATCTATACAATAAGTTTGGAAAAAGGAAGTAGAACACATTTTAATAAATACGTCCATAAATCACGGTAGTTTTGAAAATCAAAATACATAGAGGAAAGGTTTAAAAAAGAAAGTTTTGAATCCTATGCATTTTTTTAAACAAGAGAAATGAAAATTAACAAGAGCAGTTTGTTAAAATAACTGGTATATATTCTAGAGAGAGAGAGAGAGAAATAGAAGATAAATATGCCTTTTTTATAATTGAGCCCCTAATTTCCTAATTTGTACCAAGGCCATGCTCGATATATGTCTATCTTACTTCAGATATTTGGAATTACTAGGCTCATGGCTAGAAATTTCCAGAAACGGGCTTTTGAGAAAGTCTGTCTTCCCATAAAGCTTTTTCATGGCTGTTTTCGTTGCATCTCCTTTCCCTCCAGGCAGTATTAGGGAAGCTGACCTAGATTCTGTCGCTTACTGGCAGCTTAACCCTGATCAACATAGTTTCATGGCTGTTAGTGGAGAAAAATATTTTGTGTCCTCCTACTACATAACTGTACTTTGAGGATGAAATGAGTATACATATATATATATATATATATATATATATATATACACATATATATATAAGATGAATAGTAAGAACAGAATCTATCATTGAAATCTCTCTAAGTACTATTTTTCTTGAACATCTAATTAGAATGATCTAGAAGCAGTGACCTAAAACATTGTTTCAAAATGTTATTCAAATCATGGCATACCTAGAAAATGGTATGAAACCAGTTTTCCAGGCACCTTAAGATAAATGCACAAGACTCCATTGTTCTGAAGGACGTAGAGCCTGGCTGCCCCAGGCCAAGCCCAAGGATACCTAGACAATACCTGGGCGCACCTGAGAACCGTCTCAGGTTTTCAGCATGTTGACGCACAGTGGATAGAAAACTGCACCCTTCAACACCTTGACATTTCCCTGCCCCCTGGCCTTTAATCAGTCCACTCTCTTTGCCTGGAATGTCCTCCACTCATGAGCTATCAATTTAGTAACCAGAACTCAAATCCAGTTTTCATTTTTCAGTGTTTCTTCCTGAGTACTTAGCAATGCATACTTTCCCGTTTTCTAAATTTCCATAGTATTCTCAAATATCTCACTAATCAGCCCTCATATCTTGACTTTCTTTTTTTCTTCTTTGTACATATTTTTATGTTTCCCAACTAAGTGAAACTCCTAGAGGAAAAGAAAGTTTGTGCTTATCCATCTTTGAGTTGTTCACAGGGCCTCGCCTCTAGCAGATACAAAAAGGTTTTTGAGAATGTTATTTTAAATATAACGTCACTACCTCAAACTTGTAGCTGTGTGTGAAGAATATTTCAATGGATACTAGTGTCACTGCCTGTAAACGGAAACATCTGGCCCATGAATCATCTATGTGGATACCAACTCTGCCCTCAGCCCTGCTCCAACAAACATCACGAGGTACCTTCTTTTCTTATCCCTGCCTGCTGAAAACTAGCGTACGTGAGTGATCAAAAGTTTTTCCAGTATGACTTTTATCAGAATATGTGATTTTGGTAATATGTGATTTCCTGGATGAGAGGTGAATCATATGCCATAATATGTCACAAAATTGTCTTAATGTCTAAGATCAGGTAGGAAGGCCATGGCAAGTTACAGATTGGTTAAAGTTATGGCAGAAATGAAATAGCAGTAGGGGACATGCTCGCGACATTTGTTCACGATTCTTTCCCAGTTCAAAAAAATAGGGCAAAGCCATGGCATTTAGGAACTGGACTGTGGAAATCAGCCTTCATTAGAATGACAATCTGAAACTTTTTTGTTGAAATACAAAAAAACCCCCAAAATCATATTAGCACTTGTAGCATGAAATGTTATTAAAACTAAACCAGATGTTACATTCATATTTAAAGTTGTGAAGTCTTCCTAGCAGTGACAATAGCAAGCAAAGGGAAATAAACAATATGGTAATGTTGGAATGTTGGGTTTGCTGCCAACAAAGGTGAAACATAATCTCAAAGAAAATCACACAGAATAAGGAAACCAGAGAAGACTGTCATTGGTATTTAACTGAGGAAATCTAGATAGATCAAATATAGATATGGCTCCAAGGAGAATGTTCCCTAAATTCATGAAGACAATCTAAGGACCGTTTTATTTGTTTAACCATGTCAATGACTGGAAAATGTTTTTAAAGGCTTGGGACTCTAAATGAAGCCTTACAAACAATTAAAATTAAAGAATGCATCTATGAGAAGAGCCAAAACACCAAAATACTTTGTTTATATATTGCACCTTATTTTTGACTGTATATACTACCTGAACACACCTGGGGCCTAGTGGGAAAGATGTGGACTTTGTGTCAGATCTCATTCCAAATCATGATATGAAATGTAATAATAAGATAAAATCAAGCTTCAGTGTTCTCATGCTTAAAGTGGAAATAATTATCTTCTAGAGTAGAATGAAAGTGTCTGAAAATGATTCATCAATGAAATTTGTCAAGCTAGGTGCCAGTACCCAACAGACATTAAATGCTAGCCACTATTTTATTATTTTCAGTATAAAATCATAGCCAAAGAAAGAAAAGTGAAAACCAATTTATCAGACAAAGAGATGGAAACACATAAAACACTTCTAGTGGCCCCCAACATTCCCTAATTGCTATCCCATGGGGTATGGCTCCTCTGCAGCTAGAGTCCTCAAGGGACCAAAGCTGGGTTATGGTATTTTTTGAACCAAAGCCCCACTTTGTGTGTGTTGTATTGGAAATAGTTGTGAGCATTGTGCTACATACAATATTGAATGCTTAGCAAACCAGTGCTTTAATATTCAAGATAAAATCCCCCTTATTCATAGGGCTGGTACTTGAATCTGGGGGAGATTAATGAGAGGCAAAGCTGATGGTAATAGTCATGCTGTTATTCAGAATTTACCTTTCCCCCTAGGACTTAGTTGGCGTCAGGTTCATCATGCCTGGCTCCCTCTGCTGTTAGGTAAAGTTGTTTCTCAGGAGACTCGTCCATCTTTCATGGAAATGGACACTTATCTGGCTTTCCCCTCCCTGAGTTCAACTGATAAATAAGAGATTTATTTAAAATTTCTCTTTTAATCATCCACTCCAAGAATATAATAGTCATAAGCTTCGTGTAATTAACATAATATAGCAACATAGAAAGTCTAACCTGTCATATATACAAAAAGGATCATAATTGTGCTAATAGCTAATATTTATTGAGTACTGACTAAATGCTGGACCCTAAAGAGTACATTTGTATTGACTTATTTCAACCTCCTAACAATCCCATAAGGTAGGTATCTTTCTTATGCCTATTTTGTACATAGGATACAGGGATGGTAATGTAAGTCATGACAGCAGTATTTTGTTCGAGCCAATCAGACTCCAGAACCTTCTCTCTTAGCTATGTTATGCTCCAGTCACAGCATTACCCTTCAACACATCATGGTAGAAAGAGTGGAGCTCACCAAAGATCCCGTCTGCTCCTTTACCTTCTTTAGACCTCTTGCAGTTAAGTAGAGCCATTAAAGTAGTTCCAGCAAATTGTCAGAGGGAAGAAGTGTCAGACATCACTTCCAGATGAAAGCATGGGAAAGCTGACACATCATCCTCTAGCAATGTCTTCCCTATCCCACCAACTGGGAAGGCCATGTGTTCCAGGCAGAGTGGCAATAAGAAGATGGGCCTCTCAATCTGGGTCTTGAGTGGCTGCGTGGAGCTGAGACACTCTCCTTCCCATACACAGCACATATTAGACATGTGGCATGAATAAGAAATAAAGTGTTGAGATATTGTTACCTCAGCAGCCTAGTTTATGCTAATACACTCCTAGAATTGAAAAATTATTTGAATAAAACTGCACAAGCTTAATTATTATCTTTCTTTCTACTTATAGATCAGTCAACTTTGTATCTGCAAAATAGAATATACTTATAAATATCCATGGAATATCATCTGACCGTAAGGAAAAAAAAAAATAAATGAATACCAACGGACAACTTCACCGGCTCAATAAGAAAACCCCTTAGAGACTTAAAACCAAAAGTGAAAAATTTAATCTCAAGGATGCTGCCTGTCAAAGAGAAAGTAGAAACAAGGCGGACATAGGATTTTAGCCTAGCATAAGAATAAGACTATTCTGGATCTGTCTTCTAGGTCTCTCATATTTTCTCATGTATTTTCTATCCACAATGTGAAAGTTGTTTTGACTTTATATATCAGATCCCTAATTTGATCTGAATTCACTTTCAATCTATTATTATTATATATTTTTACTGATTTCAAAATTTTGACATTAATTTTTTAATTCTACAGAATAGTACAATATTTTGTGAATTTAATACCCTGTGCTATTTCCCTGAGGGTACTAATCAGAATTATTTAAAATTTCATTTATTCTTTGCAGAATTTCTTGTGTCTTCCATAGTCAAGTGTTAGTTTGCTCTTTTTGGTTGTACTCTTTGATTTACATTTTTCTTAAATATCAATCGATCCTTGAATGATTTTTCACTGATCAGATATCATCTGATCTATATCATCTAGAAATTCTTCAACTTTTTTTTTGATCTTCCAGTGATAACTTATCCTATTTTTGACACAATTGTGAATTTATTCTTTTTCCCATAACTGGTTTGTGATCCAGTGTGATTTTGGGAGAAAACAAAGTTAAACTTGTATGTTCAGTTTACCTTCTTTATCTAGAATTCTGCTTTTGACTCCTTTGCGGTGAAATTGGTCCTATTTTGTAGTGTAAGATTATCCCCAACTGATTGATGATTTTCGCCCATTGGTCCAGATGTCAGGCCTGAGTCACTCAGTCATCATTTCTAACAGGTTAGCTGCTATATTCTAATGCAAAAAGAGCATCTCCCTGTTCAGTTTGGTGACCCCATCCCCCTAATGTACCAGGATGCATTTCTCTCTGACATGGCACACACCTTTGCCTATAGAACTGAATAAATACCTATACAATTAATGCTACTGCAGCAACTCAGATTTTAATTTGAATTACTTTTTACTATCTTTCCTCATTGTGTATAATTCATTGAGAAAAATAACACCCTAATTGTGCCCTTTTTTTGTTTTATAAATATTCATTTGTTCCTGATGATATGAAAAATGTTGAAATGAAAGTTTCAGGTTTTCCTGGGGAAAGAAAAGAATGACAATTTTCAATTACTGTGCTGCTTATCACAAAATCAGTTTCATTTGCCTGATGGCTTCATCGACTGGTGTCAGGATAATGCCACGTAGAGTGTTTTACTAGCTTACTGCTGCTACCCACAGAGCTAGACAAAATAGTGCTTTTCACTTACTTTACAAAAATAGTAGCTATTAATTGTGCTGCTCAACCATAAACTGGTCAAGCTGAAGAAAACAAGAAACGTGGCATTTACAATTTAGGAAGCTACTTCCCTCAGATTTCTAGTCGTTAATTCACAGTTTAAATCTTGGACTTAGGAATATGTACCAAATTCTTTTAAGTCTCCTGGATGTTTACTTGTTGCATGTCAATGAAGTAAAATTCTAAAGAGGTTTGAGGCCACTGACCGAGATTTACTGCGTTGTTATAACTTAACGTTGTGTTTTTCTACTCTGGTTTAATGTATTAAAAGTTAAAATAAGGATTGATATTCAATTTTTAACAGTCACTGGACATCATCATAGACAGTTTTCTTCAACAAGCATTTACTGGCACTTATGCCTGTGCAGGCACTGTTCCAGGCACCATGAAATGCAAAATTCTAATTTCAGAGTTGCATGTATAAAATTTAAAACAAGACCAGAGTTTAAGATACAAAGAGTTTAATGGCAAAATTTTCTAGCAAAGTAGACTGGGACTAGATCTTGAAAACCCTTGAATGCAAGGCTGTGGGACATGGACGTAGAAGGAGCCACTGTAGACATTACCCAGGAGAGCAGCATGATACTTTATGCTTTACAAATGTGATTTTGGTCACAATTGAATGATGCCCAGGTAAGGGATGTAACTGGATGCACAGGCCGGAGAAGTGCATCTGCTGCAGTGGGTGCAGGACTTAAATAGTGACCAGAAGATGGAGATGCAGAAAGGGACGATCACAAACATAGAGGCAATAAAGTTTTGTGACTGATTATTAGGCAAAATAGAAGCAGCTGAGTAGATTATTGTTTGGAATCATAGCAATACGTGCGACGTCTCTTGGGAAGTCATTTACTTTGAAACTTTTATCATCAAACTTGTCAGTTGACATTCACCCTTCAATACTAAGAGCTGGTTTTCCGTGTAATAGAATGGAAAAGTAGATAAGTACGGTGGTAATCTTAATAAGAAATCCTAAAAATAATTAGAGTGTGGTAGTTAAAAGCACACATTTTGAGACCTCAATTAAAATTCTTGTTCTGCCACCACAGGTCATCCTACCTGAGGCAAGCTACTTAATCTTTCTCAGTTTCTTCACTTTTCTAAAAGAAGCTTGCAGGCCAGCATTGTAGAATTGTTTTTAAATTTAAATGAATATTATAATGAAACACTTAAGGCAGATTCTGCAAATAAGAATGGTTCAAAATTTTAGTCGATGTTATGTAGACAAATGAATTTCAAAGTCATTTTATGATATCCTATTTTCAATTCAGCTCATACGGAATTGCAATACATAGATCAAAGTAAAATTTAGTATCTATTTATTTTGTAAGTTCAGATGTATGATATTTTTTCTTATCAGTAAATAAATTACTAGGGACACATCCTAATCCATATAGATTCTACTATATTAATATTTTGTATAGTCCATTTTGTTGCATGAGGCTTTTACTGAAGTTTTTTAAAATAAATAATATATTGATAAACAAATTAGGTAAAACTCCGATAAAATGTTTTTCAGAATGCTGGAAGCATCTCTGAGGAATCCCAGTGTTCTCTGGAAGAAAATTAAAAAAAATAAACCAAATATGACTGCAGTGCAAGCCTGGCCACCCTCATTTTGCAGCTGGACACATCCTGAGAAGGAAGAGAGGACTTGGTCACGTTGACATGGCAGGTCACTGGCAAAGCCGAAACTTGTCCTCTCTGTTCCTGGAAACCTGTACAGCAGGGGAGCAGGGTAACCCCTAATAATGAAGACGCAGTCCTTCAAGCAGCACCTTCTCTGTGTCGTCAGCTTTGCTCTCAACTGCTACTGTCCCCGTTTCATCTTCTTAGTAAAGCCCTGGAGGTGACTGTGAGTGACGTGAGCAAAACCCACAAAGACAGAAGCTCCCAAAAGGCAGGATTTTTGCTTGTCTGTTCACTACTGAATCTCCAATGCTTACAACAGAGTCTGCCTCATTACCCAGTCCTCATGTTTGTGGAATTAATGCCGTTTTATAGACCATGATTGGGACTAGTGGGTGGATATGATTTGAATTAAAATAATGATGATAAATATAATGATATTAATCAATAAATATTTACTATCTGCCAGGCAATATTTAAACATTTTATACATAATAACTTCTTTAATCATCTCAGCAGACCTACTGGGTAGGTGCTGTTGTTATCTGTATTTTGCAATGAGAAATTTAAGGAATGTAGAATTTAAATCATTTTTAAAAGTGAGTGCCAGAGCCAGTATTTGAACTAAAGAGTTTGGCTCCAGAGTTGGCTCCCAAAACCACTAGAAGATGGCTACAAGATGCTGTCTGGAGTTTCATTTTTCCTCTGCCAGTTTTTTGTTGTTTCCAAATGAGACTATGCATGTAGGTGTATATAGACATTTTGGCTAGAGGAAGAAAATTGGCCTCTTTTAGAGTAGGTATGAGTCCCTGGAGGAGGGCTTGGTGAGCACTTCAGGGCTGCTACCAGTTATGGGTGAGGGATGACCTGCAGTGGGTGATTATCTGGCTGTGGTGGTTTTAAGCAAATTACCACAAATTATTTGATGCCTCTCCCTCCTAGATGTGGAGCTTTACTGTGCTCACCTTGAATGTGTGCTGGACTTGGTGATTCACTTCTGGTGAACAGAATACAGCACACTGATGGCATGTCACTGAAGAGTTAATTTATGAAAAGACTGTGCTCATGACTTGGGCTCTCTCTTGGATCGCTTGCTCTGGGGGAAGTGAGCTGCCATGTTGTGAGCAGCCCTGCGGAGAGACCTACATGGCAAGGAACCTAGGTATTCAGTCAGCAGCCAGGAAGGAACTGAGGCCTACCTGCAACCACTTGCGTGAGCTTGGAAGCAGGTCTTCCAGCTCCACATGACCACAGGCCAGGCCAACAGCTTCAGTATGACCCCATGAGACACTCTGAGTCAGAACTATCTGTCTAAGCTGCTCTCAGGTTCCTAACCCAGAGAAGCAGTGAAATAGTCAATGTTGTATAAAAATGCTAAGATTTGGAGTAACTTTTACACATCGATAGATAACTAATATACTGACCGAAGTTATCCAGAGAAGGTAATGTGTAACAGGCATTGAAAGAAGGCAAAATTCTTTGTAATAGTGATTCTTTTTTACCTCCTTGATAAATGTAGTCTATATTATAAAGTATGAACATTCACTTCTTAGAAGGGGTCCTCATTAGGCTGCTGTTAGATAAAGACCCTAGAAGGGTCTTTATCCATGCCCCATTCAGAGTTTGATATGGGTTTATAAGAAGCATTTTCTACTCCATTTACTGTATTTATTGAAAATTAAGAGGCCCAAACCATGCTCATCTTAGTAATTATTTTCCCATTGAGCCATTAATAAAGCAAAAAAGTACTTGCTGGTCTGGGAGAAGACTAATCGATAGGCGGAAAAGAAATAAACAAATTAGAGTTGGTAATTCTGTTGTGATAAAATATCTTAAGGCTAAAATTACATGGCAAAGCTGGGTCATATAATTTCTGAAGGAGGCTGTTTAGTGTACATTGCACATTAAAATGCATTTGTATGTGAATTTTAATTTGATGAATGGTGACACTTTCCCATTCAAAATGCCAAGTAGTGGTTGACAAAGAGTTCAAGAGGGACTGAAACAAAGCAAAAGGAAAAAGTGTGTGTAAAAAATGTTGATTTTGCATCAGAACACACTGGGGCCATATTCAGAAACTCTTACTAAGGTAGCAAAATCAGTGTCTGCCCTAAAACCATATGTTAGGCATTATGCATTCTGTGTATGCAGCCATAGAGAGAATTTTTCAAATCTTAAAAATATTGTATCCCAAAGTGTACTGGCAAATTTAGGTCCTTGTTGATGGTAGCAGAAAGAAGTGAAAGTATTTCTCTTTCTGTGTTTCCATTTGCATGTGATGATAGTGATAGCTATAAAGATTGTGAAAAATTGAAAATCATTGATATCAGGATGTTTTTGAAAGCAGAGTTGACAGACTCCTGGATCATGTGTGGAGTGTGAGACACATAGAAGAGCCAAGTTTGAAATCAAAGTTTGGCCTGAGGAGCAAGAAAATCAGTAGTGCTGGTAACTAATGGAGAACACTAGCAGATTAACAGGTTAGGAGATGGTAATGGGTAGTGAGTCAGCAGTTGTGTGAAACTTTTATTGTTTATTTACACCTACATATAGATGCCAAGTATGCAGTCAGATTTACAAATCCATAATTCAAGGGAGAAGTTGTCATTGAAAATATAAATTTGGGTATCATCAAATTATAGTTGTGGTAGCCAGCCTCCAAAATGGCCCCAAATAATTACTGCCCCCTGGTATTCCTGGACTTGTTTGGTCTCCTCCCTCATCCTGTCAGGGTTGGTCTGTGTGACTAATAGAATGTGCAAAGGGATGGTATGTCACTTCTGAGATTAGGTTATTGTATTAGTCGGGGTTCTCCAGAGAAATGAAAGAGAGAGAGAGATTCATTTAAGGAATTGATTTGTGCAATTATAGGTTGGCAAGTCCAAAGTCCAAAGAGAGAGCCAGCAAGCTGGAGACACAGGGAGGAGCTGATGTTGCAGTTCAAGCCCAAAGGCTGTCTGCTGGCATAATTCCTTTTTGCTCAGGAAAGGTGAATCTTTTTGTTATATTCAGACCTTCAGCTGACTGGATGAGGCCCATCCACATCATGGAGAGCTATGTGATTTACGCAAAGTGCATCAATTTGAATGTTAATCTCATCCAAAAACACACTCACAAAAAAATCCAGGGTAACATTTGACCAAATATCTGGACTGTGTAGCCCACGCAATTTGACATGTAAAGTTAACTATCATAGTTATAAAAGATACATTACTTCTTCCTTGCTCTCTCTTGGATCACTTTCTTTTGGAAAAGGCAGCTGTCATGTCATAAGGATACCCAGGCACCCCTGTGGAGAAGAGCATGTGAGGAACAGAGACTTCTGGCACATAAGTGGGCCATCTTAGGAGTGAGCCCTTCAGCCCTAGTCAAACCCCCAGATGACCTCAGCTGTAGTCAAGATCTTGACTACAACCTCCTGAAACAGCCTGACTAAAATCACCCAGCTAGGCTGCTCCTGGACTCCTAACCCTCAGGGAATGTGTAATATAATAAACATTGTTTTCAAGCTGTGAATTTTGGGGGTAATTTGTTATGCAGCAGTTGATAACTGATGCAGTTTTTGGTGCCAGAAGTCTTTAAGTATTAACAGACACTTAAAATGTAGGAGTGGTTTTAGAACAAGTCAGTGAGTGGAAGCAAGGAGGACTTTGATGACAGTGTTAGAAAAAGCTTGAAGAGCCTTGAGGACATTTTGTAGAAACATGGCCCTTGAGGAGGCTATGACTGATGAAAGTGAGGAAGATCTTCTTGGAAAGTGCAGCAAAGGAGATCCTTTTATGTTGTGGTGGAATGTTTAGCAACACTATTCCCTACATGAATGAGAAAAGTAGAAAAGGTACCTAATGAACTGGATGATGTAGCTGAGGAGATTTCCGACCAGAGTGTTAGAGGTACCACTTGTTTTCATCTTGCTGCTCACAGTAAAATGTGAAATGAGAAAGACAGACTAAAAGAAGGACTGTTAAACATGATGGAGCTGGGATTTAATGGTGTTGAAAATTCTCAGGTTCTCCAGTGGGAAAATGATGCTAAAATTAAGAAATGGCTTTTAAACAATGATCGAATCCAGCATGCTGCCAGCAAAACATGGACTAACGATAAAGCCTAAGGTATGACAGTAGAATCTTTTGTTAGGGCTTTAGCAAAAACAGAAGTGGTGCATCAGAGCATCATGCAGTCAGAAGACAGGTCCTCTAAAGGCTGGAAGGGTGTAGCTCACAGACACTCAATCAGATGATAGAGCCTCTAAGAAGCTTAAGAACATTGTTTCTCAGCTCACTCAGCATGAACCCACGGTAGAGAAGAGCTGTCTGGAGGAGGTGTGGAGAGATGTCTTTTGTCTATTGTGTGTGACAGGTAACTTATCTCTTTAATTTCACAGATCTTCAGATTTAGAGAGAAATTGCACCTGAGGAGATGTACTTAGAGAACTAAATTCAAAGAGCTTCATCTATACCAGAGCCTGATCTCTGCCTCCTGGTATCCACGCCCTTGTTTAGACATCTCACACATTGTGTGGAGGTTAGTCTGTGTGAACGGTAGAAAATGGCAAAAATCTTGTTATGTCCCTTCCAAGGCTATGTTATATGACACTGTGGCTTCTGCCTAGTTCTCTTGGAATACTCTGGTGGAAATCAGGTGTCGTGTTGTGAGGACACTGTGGCAGCATTGTGGAGTGATCCTTGTCAAGAAGAACTGAGGCCTTCTCCCACCATCCAGGAAGAAACTGAGGCCTGTTTCCAATAACCACCTGAAAAAGCCATCTTGGAAGCAGATCCTCCAACTTTAGTCAAGCTTTCAGATAACCTCCACCATAGCTGACAGCTAGACTGCAACTTCGTGGAAGACCTTGAATCACAACCATCCACCTAAGCCACTGATGAATTCTTGACCCTCAGAGACTGTGTGAGACAATAAATGTTTGTTGTTTTAAGCTGTGAAATTTGGGGTAATTTGTTATGTTGCAATAGATAACTAATACAATGACATTTAAAGTCATTGGTCTGGGGAGATGTCCTGGAAAGTGAAGGTAGATGGAGAAGCCCTGTTGTCAGGGAACCACTGTCTGAGGCATGCTGGTGTTTAAGTACTAGGAGCAGTGGGAGGAGACACGGCCATGTGACTTTGGCAAATTACTGGCATTTATTTTCCCAATCCATCAACTGGAGATGGAACAGCCTACAGTGTTGTGGGTGAAGATTAATGAGATCACATTTGTAATGTGTACATTACAGTGTCTGCAACATTAGAGAGTCTCATTGCTATTTTCCTTCTTCTTTATACCTACTTACCATAGTTTTAGGTTTCCATTCTTATTAACAGGACAGGATCTCAGATGTTCAGATGAGCATTGCAATGTGTGTAAAAATTTCAGAATTATTTTCAAATTAGGTCGACTGTGCTCTTTTTAGATATCTTCCTTTCCCTTTAAATCGGTGTATCCCCAGACTTGTTTTCCAAGGTCAGTAAAAGAATCTTATCAAAATATGCATCTATACCTTTAGAATTATATGCAAGAAATATTGCTGGTGAAAGAACATATTAAGGACTTAGCTACAGAATGATTTAAGTTTTACTTTTAGTATTATTCATGTTCATTATTATTTTGTCTATCTGACTGCTGAGAAATTTCTGTTCAATAGTATAATTTTTTCTGGGTATAACATCCTGGGAATTTCTTTAAGCAATGGGAAGTTAGAAAGTATCTGTTTAAAGCAGATGGATAGAAAATGCATTTTCCTCAGAAATTATTAAATGTCACATTTAGAAATACTGTACAGCTGAAATTTGAGATTGGTCATCAGGCATCTGACAATTTTCATCCTATCTGCCAGTCAGATGCTTCAAAAAGACAACGATCTTGCATTTCATAGCATACTGGCAAAATTAGATTCTTGTTGAGGGGAGGAGAATGCAGAGAAATTATTTATTTTTGTTTGACTGTCTTAGAATTTTGGAATTAAGATTCTGTAAAACTTTTTCTT
Source organism: Tapirus indicus (assembly GCA_031878705.1). Taxonomy (NCBI): domain Eukaryota; kingdom Metazoa; phylum Chordata; class Mammalia; order Perissodactyla; family Tapiridae; genus Tapirus; species Tapirus indicus. The sequence continues at coordinate 85,180,529 of CM062921.1, forward strand.
ATGTTGCTGTGAAATAAACATTATGGCCATTTTAGATGATGATGCTTATATTTTCAAAAAAGTGGGCTCAAAAAATAGTTAAATATCTTTTTATCCAAGCGTGCCTTGAGAGGGAAATGTAACCTTGTCAGGGTAGCGTGCCGAGTCTCACGCGGACAGTGTGTCCACCCCGTGAGCAGGGTGCATTTGCACTGCTAACATGGATGTTGGAATTACTTTTGTTATTCTTTTTGCCCATTGTTTTTCTAATTTCATTCTCTTCTACTCTTTACTGGTACTTAGGCATGTGGAAAAATATTATGATCATTCACTTTTTGCTTCCTAACATGTAAATTTCATTGTTAGAAAAAAAATCTTAATGAGGAAAAGAATGAATATCTTTTCAATGTTTCTACATGACCTAGTCCAGTTCCCTGAAAACAGACTCTGAGATGAAGATTTATGTTCTAGAAGTTTATTATAGATTTTCCACGAAAGTCCCTGTAGAGGGGAGGGAAACAAGATTGGGCAGAAAGAGAGATTGAACTACGAAGCAGTGTAGCAGAGGCATTCTGGAGCTGGATTTGACCTTTATATTTGTCCCAATACCCCTTCATTGACTAGTCATTGGGTGTAGGCTGCCCCCAAAGAGGGGAATGTAATCCTGTAAGCCAGTAGAGTGATGGAATCTGTTTGGACTGCCCCAAGAAAGCCAATTGCTAAATATCCAAGAATTTTTCAAACTGGTTGTTAAACTGTTGAAACCTTGAAATCAGCCATCATGGGAATATTTACTTCAAGGATCTGCTTGTGGAGCACCAGTTTACCAACCACAATACTGGGTGTAGCCTTGAGCAAAGTGGTTTCCTTTGGCAGAAGGTAATGTCCAGAGAGGTATTCGACTGTGAGCCATTTGCAGGCAACAATCCCAGAAGCTAAGGGAATGAGTGTCCCAGTCATAAAAGGTGAGATTTGGGTAGTGCAGCATGACATACACTACAGTCCACACTATATATCACCCAGATTCACTTGCTTTGTATAGTAAGTTCACCCCATCTGAGAAAGATTCCTCCAGAATTTCAGGTGGTCTCTTTTCCTTGGGTAACTTAGGAAGATGAAGACTAGTTAGTAGACCTTGAAGCCACACATTATATTCATTATGTTCCTTCCTCTCTCTTTCATAATCTCTCTTTTTTACAATCTGTTGTATATCCCCCTTATGCTTGGCTAGCACATCTTCTGGTCTAGGTGGCATAACTGATGGGGTTAGCCTTATCCTCATAACTGAGAACTCTTTTCAAGGCTGGCTGCTATATTTGTCCATTTACTGTCAAAGTTGGATAATGGAGTACCAAATGACTCCCAACTAGATCATCTGAATACTAAATTTATTTATTTCTGCCTCCATAAGCCCTAATCCCTACTGATGGTCAGAATGAATTACCCCTGGCAGAATGTTGAGTCTTTCCTTTGTCTCTGGTCTCTTGGCACAAAGGACCCAAAGTCAGTGGGTAGAAGCCTGAAAATAAAGTTGAATGGGGCTCTAACAATGTTCCTTTGTGAAAGTGTTACCCCTCTGGGAACTAGAAGCTCTAGATGCTCACAGTCTAAGGGAATAGAAAATGGAAGTACAAATTTCCTACATGGGTTAATGTGAGTGACAGTAAATAAGGCTACTCCTATTTCTATCCCCTTAGTTCCTGGATTCACCTATTCTACTTTTTGGAAACCTCACATGCAGCCATCTCCAAGCTGGTACCCCAACTGTGTCAGGGCAGCAGCTTTGGGATTATATCATATGTGATATGACACCCACGGTCATGTGTCCACTGACATATGTCCTTTGGTATGAAGTTGATCCCTTGGTCTATTGTGTTGTTATGCAGGATTCTGTTTTGGTGCACCAGATATTCTGAATATCTCTGGATAGTGTGCTAGCTGAGGTCCTGGGGGCAAGAAAGGAAAATCCATAACCAGAATTCGCATATGCTGATTCCAGTCAAGACGAATAGCTGTCTTCTAAGGTAGGAGAGATCCAATGTAATAAACTTGTAACCAAAAAGTCTTCTTGGTGGATAATATCTTATTAGGGTGTAATGCTGGTTTGTGTTGTGGCAGGTTCAACATTCAGCAGAGGCAATAGCTATATCAGTCTTAATGACATGGTGTGGGGATCACATATAGCTTCCATCTCTAACATAATGGCTACTCCTCACATGAGTAATACAATTGTATTAGGAATGGGGTGGTGGATGACAAGGGCTGACTGATGCCAAAATGTTGAGTGGCTCTGGCTACATGGCAGTTCAGTACTTATTCCATTGAGTATGTTTTCTGGTGGGCATTTATTTAAGACATAAAATCTTCAAATATTGTGACCACCTCTATTGGTGCATCCATATGCCTCTGACCTAGATTTCTTTGTCCTCAGTCTTCCAATTTTGTCCTTCTAGGCCCATGGAGATCCAGCCAGTCATTTTCCATTGCTCATTAGTCCATTTGCATTCTTATCTTGAACTGCTTCTCTTTCTACACAAAGGAGATAACCAAATGTCTAAAGCTTGGCCTTTTTCTTCCTCCATTGGCTGGTCAAAATGAATTCCTTCATGTGATCACAGGTATGAGCTGAAGGAGAATCATATGTGCAAAATTAGTAAGTGATATGGAGGTCTGAGCTATCTGCTCATGCAGCTATGCCATCTTACTTATGTCTGGACATACCACTCTCATATTACAAATGAATTGCTGTTGGACTGGTCCAACCTACAACTTTGTGAGTCTGACAGAAAGTAACTATGGTCATGTGGTCAAGTGATGTCCATGGTCAGACACTCTATCAGGGTACAGCAGCAGACCAGCAGTTGTTTGTCAAATGGGTGTATAATTCTCTTGCTGCAGATCCCTAGGGATCTAATTGTAATTTTTCTATTAGGGAATTTAATAAATGCCACATGGCACCTTTACCATCTAAGTGGTATCTTCTAGGTTATATGTATTTTCTAAGTAATATGGGCCAAGTGGGATAGTTGGACTATACTTCTTTTGTGCACTGGGCCTACTCATACCTGGTAGTCTTCCAAGAATTGTGTTTGTTTCTCAGTGGTGGGAGAGGTAAAATAACATAATCTGTCCTTTACTAAGGAAGGGATATCATGACATGCCTCAAACCTCTAGACCTTCAAAAACTTCACTGATATGGCATGCCCCTGAAATAGCTCTAGTTTATCTCTTACCCTCTCAAGTGCACGAGACACACAAAGGTCACCAATGTACTTAGTACTCTGTGTGTATCTTGTCTGGTTAATATGATACTATCAATGAAGTTGGCCAATGGAATGTTCTGCAGAATGTCCAGATGATCTAGGTCCCTTCCAACTTTATTATGACAGAGGATGGGAGAGTTAATATACACTTAGGACAAGACTGTAATGTATACTGTTTCCATCCCATATTCATGTGACTTACTCTGATCCTCCATCCTTAAATGGCAATTTGATGAAAATTTGATGCATTTGTTAGTCATGTCCCTGTGACTGTGTGCATCAGCTCTAGCAAAGACACCACTTCTGGCAAAGTAGCTTAGTTGAGACTGCTGTTTAGTTGTGTTTAGAATAGTGCATGGTCAGTGAGCACAATCTGTCTGGTTTTTGTAGGGGCCAGAATGGTGAATTATTGGGACTATTACAGGAACCATTATGTGTGCAACATTTAAGTCATTATAATTGTCACTAATCCCTACCTACTTGGTGCGTGATACTGTTTTTTTTTAATTCTTTATTTTGATATAATTTTAAATTTACAGAAGAATGGGAAAATGGTACAGAAAGTTCACATCACAATTCACCTAGTTTACATAAGCACGTGTATTGGGGGACAAGTAGCTGGCGTACTAAGTTAAGAATATGTAGATTATGACCTGCTGAATAAGGAGGCACAAGCCACTAAGGTGGGTTGGCAGGTAGCTCCCTCAACATCTAGGCTCCCACTTTGGGGAAGTGAAAATCCCAGGGTTGTTTTGATTGAAGGCACAGTTTCAATACACTCACACAAAGGACAGAGGAAGTAAAGTCACAAGATTTATTACTTACAGATCCAGAATGGGGGTGAGGTGAGGGTGTACCTGTAATGAGCCAGAGGAAGGGCAGTCCTCTGTCCCAGGTCACAAGCAAGCAGGAGGTAGAGAGCAGGGTAGCAAACACGGATCACTTATAAGGTGGTTGGAGCAGAGGTCACTAACTTTTTGAGGGCTAAACTCTAAGTGGTTATTTTAAAATGTGCCTCAGGAAAAGCAAAGTAGGAACTTGAGGTGCAAGTCCTAAGCTCAGATCCTTATCTAAGTGTCCAGACTCTGGGTGTGAGCAGGGTTGTCATACTGTGAAATGCCTAGGCAGCAACTCAAAATAGCTGTTTTCTCATCACACCATGTTAATATCTTTCATAACCATTTATCAAAACTAAGAAATTAACATTGGTACAATACTACTGCTCAACTACAGACCTTATTCAGATTCCACCAGACTTTAAATAATGTCTTTTTTATTATCATTGTTCCAGAACCCAATTAACCATAACACATTGCATTTAGATGTCATATCACCTTATGCAAAGTAAAACCCCAAGGAGATGCATGCATGCTAATAGAATGGCTAAAATTGAAAAAAGCAAAAGTTGACAAATGTTGGCAAGAATGTAGAGCAACTGGAATTCTTACACATCCTTGGTGGAAATGCAAAATGGTACAACTTTGGGAGACAATTTGGCAGTTTCTTATGAAGATAAGCATATTATCCAGGAATCCCCCTCCTAGAAATATGAAAATACCTGACTACACAAAACCTGTACTTGAATGCTTATGGGAGCTTAATTCATGATAGCTCCAAACTGGAAACAATTCAAATATTCATTAACTAGTTAATGGATAAATAAATGGTGGTGTATCAATATAATAAAATACTGCTCCATAATGAAAAAAATAACCTACTAATACACGTATAAATATGGATGATTCTCAAAAGCCTTACATGAAGAGTATGTATTATACAATTCCATTTAGATAGCATTTGGGGAAATACCAACCTATTGGAACAGACATCAGAAGAGTGGTTGCTATAAGCCAGAGGTTGGGGAAGGGAATTGACTTCAAAAGGGAGGAAGGAATTTTGGGGGGTAATGGAAATATTTTATATTTTCACTGTGATGGTGGCGTTTATATGACTGTATATATTTGCCAAACTTATCAAATTAAAATTGAGTACAAAGGTGAATTTTATGATGTAAATTATAACACAATAAACCTGACACCAAAAAAAGAAGGAAAGAAAGGTGTAATCATCCATACCTATTGGTTAGATTTTCATCCCTTATTATTATTATTTTTCAATTGTGGTAACACTGGTTTATAACATTGTACAAATTTCAGGTGTACATCATTATGCTTCTCTTTCTGCATAGCTTACATCATGTTCATCATGCAAATACTAATTATAATCCATCACCACACACATGTGCCTAATTATCCCTTTCACCCTCCTCCCTCCCCCCTTTCCCTCTGTTCACCACCAATCCAATCTCTGTCTTTATGTGTTTATTGTTGTTTTTATCTTCTACTTATGAGTGAGATCATACATTTTTGATCTTGCTCTGACTTCCACTTAGCATAATACCCTCAAGTCCATCCATGTTGTCACAAATGGCTGGATTTCATCATTTCTCATGGCTGAGTAGTATTCCATTGTGTATATATACCACATCTTTATCCATTCATCCCTTGATGGGCACCTAGGTTGCTTCCAGGTCTTGGCTATTGTGAACAATGCTGCAATGAACAGAGGTGTGCATGTATCTTTACATGCTGGTGTTTTCCTGTTCTTTGGATAAATACCCAGCAGTGGAATTGCTGGATTGTATGGTAGTTCTATTCTTCGTTTTTTGAGGAATCTCCATAGTGTTTTCCATAGTGGCTGCATCAGTTTGAACTCCCACCAGCAGTGTATGTGAGTTCCCTTCTCTCCACATCCTCTCCAACACTTGTTTCCTGTCTTGTTAATTATGGCCATTCTGAAGGCCATGAGGTGATATCTCATTGTAGTTTTGATTTGCATCCCCTGATAGTTAATGATGTTGAACATATTTTCACATGCCTGTTGGCCATCTGTATATCTTCTTTGGAGAAATGTCTGTTCAGGTCTTTTGCCCATTTTTAATTAGGTTGTTAGTTTTTTTGTTGTTAAGATGTGTGGGTTCTTTATATATTTTGGAGATTAACCCCATATCAGATATATGGTTTGCAAATATCTTCTCCCAATTGCTAGGTTATCTTTTCATTTTGTTGATGGTTTCCTTTGCTGCACAGAAGCTTTTTAGTTTGATGTAGTTCCATTTGTTTATTTTTTCTATTGTTTCTCTTGCCTGGTCAGGTATGGGACTTGAAAATATGTTGTAAAGACCGATGTCAAAGAGTATACTGCCTATGTTTTCTTCTAGAAGTTTCATGGTTTCACGTATTACATTCAAGTCTTTAATCCATTTTGAGTTAACTTTTGTGGATGGTGTAAGATAATGGTCTACTTTCATTATTTTGCATGTGACTGTCCAGTTTTCCCAACATCATTTGTTGAAGAGACTTTCCTTTCCCCATTGTATGTTCTTGGCTCCCTTGTCAAAAATTAGCTGTCCATAGATGTGTGGATTTATTGCTGGGCTCTCGATTCTGTTCCATTGAGCTGTGTGTTGTTTTTGTGCCAGTACTATGCTGTTTTGGTTACTATAGCTTTGTAGTATATTTTGAAATCAGGGAGTGTGATTCCTCCAGCTTTGATCTTTTATCTCAGTATTCCTTTAGCTATTCAGGGTCTTTTGTTGTTCCATATAAATTTTAGGATTCTTTGTTCTATTTCTGTGAAAAACGTTGTTGGAACTTTGATAGGGATTGCATTGAGTCTAGAGAATGCTTTAGGAAGTATGGACATTTTAATTATGTTAATTCTTCCAATCCAAGCATGGAATATCTTTCCATTTCTTTGTGTTTTCTTCAATTTCTTTCAACAATGTTTTATAGCTTTCAGTGTGCAGATCTTTCACTTCTTTGGTTAAGTTTATTCCTATGTATTTTATTCTTTTTGTTGCTACAGTAAATGCGATTGTATTCTTAATTTCTCTTTCTGCTAATTCATTGTTAGTGTATAGAAATGCAACTGATTTTTGTATGTCGATTTTGTATCCTGCAACTTTACCATATTCATTTATTATTTCTAGAAATTTTCTGGTGGATTCTTTAGAGTTTTCTATATTTAAAATCATGTTATCTTCAAATAATAACAGTTTCACTTCTTCCTTTCTAATTTGGATCCCTTTTAGTTCTGTTTCTTGCCTGATTGTTCTGGCTAGGACTTCCAATACTATGTTAAATAGGAGTGGTGAAAGTGGGCATTCTTGTCTGCTTCCTGTTCCTAGAGGGATAGCTTTCAGGTTTTCACCATTGAGGATGATATTAGCTGTGGGTTTGTCATATATATGGCCTTAATTACATTGAGGTACTTTCCTTCTATATCCATTTTATTCAGAGTTTTTATCATAAATGGATGCTCTATCTTGTCAATTGCTTTCTCTGCATCTATTGAGAGGATCGTGTGATTTTTACTCTTCATTTTATTGTTGTGGTGTATCACATTGTATGATTCACAGATGTTGAACCACCCCTGCATCCCTGGGATGAATCCCACTTGATCATGGTGTATGATCTTTTTAATGTATTGTTGTATTCGATTTGCTAGTGTTTTATTGATAATTTTTGCATCTATGTTCATCAGTGATATTGGCCTGTAAATTTCTTTTTTTGTGTTGTCCTTGTCTGGTTTTGGTATCAGGGTAAAGTTGCCTTCACAGAATGAGTTAGGAAACTTCCCCTCCTCTTCAATTTTTTGGAAGAGTTTGAGAAGGATAGGTATTAAGTCTTCTTTGAATGTTTGGTAGAATTCACCAGGGAAGCCGTCTGGTGCTGGACTTTTATTTTTGGGGAGGTTTTTATTACTGTTTCAATCTCCTTATTGGTGATTGGTCTATTCAAATTCTCTATATCTTCTTGATTCAGTTTTGGAACATTGTATGATTCTAAGAATTTATCCATTTCTTGTAGATTGTCCAGTTTGTTGGCATATAGCTTTTCATAGTATTCTCTTATAAACTTTTGTATTTCTGAAGTGTCCACTGTAATTTCTCCTCTTTCATTTCTGATTACTTATTTGAGCCTTCTCTCCCTTTTTCTTGGTGAGTCTAGCTAAAGGTTTGTCAATTTTGTTTAACCTTTCAAAGAACCAGCTGTTGATGTTATTGATTTTTTTCTTTTAGTCTCTATTTCATTTATTTCTGCTCTGGTTTTTATTATTTCCCTCCTACTGATTTTGGGCTTTGTTTGTTCTTCTTTTTCCACTTCCTTTAGGTGCACTGTTAGATTGTTTATTTGAGATTTTTGCTTGTTGAGATAGGCTTGTATTGCTATAAACTTCCTTCTTAGAACTGCTTTTGCTGTATCCCATACATGTTGTATTTTCATTTTCTTTTATCTCCAGGTATTTTTTTGTTGTTGGGTGAGGAAGATTAGCCCTGAGCTAACATTTGCTGCCAATCCTCCTCTTTTTGCTGAGGAAGATTGGCTCTGGGCTAACATCTGTGCCCATCTTCCTCTACTTTATGTGTGGGATGCCTGCCACAGCATGGCTTTATAAGTGGTATGTAAGTCCATACCCAGGATCTGAGCCTGCAAACCCTGGGCAGCCAAAGCGGAGCACACGGATTTAATCACTACACCACTGGGCTGGCCCTATGTCTCCAGGTATTTGTTGTTTCTCCTTTGATTTGTTTATTCACCCAATCGTTGTTCAGTAGCATTTTATTTAATCCCCACATATTTGTGGCTTTTCTGATTTTTTTCCCTGTCGTTGATTTCTAGTTTCATACCTTTGTGGTCAGAAAAGTTGCTTGGTATTATTTCAACCTTCTTAAATTTATGGAGACTTCTTTTGTGGCCTAATATGTGATCAGCCTTGGAGAATGTTCCATGTGCATTTGAAAAGAATGCATATTCTTTGGTTTTTGGATGGAATGTTCTGTATATGTCTACTAAGTCAATCTGGTCTAAAGGTTAAGGCCAGTGTTTCCTTGTTGACCTCCTGTTTGGATGATCTATCCATTGGTGTTAGTGGAGTGTTAAAGTCCCCTACTATTATTGTGTTACTGTCTATTTCTCCTCTTGTGTCTGTTAATAATTGCTTTGTACATTTAGATGCTCCTGTGTTGGTTGTATGGATATTTACGAGTGTTATTTCCTCTTGTTAGGTTGTTCCCTTGATCACTATGTCGTGCCCTTCTTTGTCTCTTGTTACAGTCTTTGTTTTAAAGTGTATTTTGTCTGATATGAGTAGTGCTACCCCAGCTTTCTTTTTATTGTCATTTGCATGAAGCATCTTTTTCCATCCCTTCACTTTCAGTGAAGTGAGTGTCTTTAGGTTTGAAGTGTGTCTCTTGTATGCAACATATACATTGGTCTTGATTTTTATCCAATCAGCCACCCTATACCTTTTGATTGGAGCATTTAGTCCATTGACATTTAAAGTAGCTACTGATAAGTATGTACATACTGCCATATTTTTACTTTTTTCTTGGTGTTTTAGTAGTTCTTCTCTGCTCCTTTCTTCTTCTCTTGCTCTCTTGATGGCTTTCTTTGGTGTTATGCTTGGGTTTCTTTCTCTTAGTTTTTTGTGTGTTTATTATAGTTTTCTGGTTTGTGAGTACCATGAGGTTCATATATAATAACCTATATACACAGCAATATATATTGAGTTGGTCTCTTTAGTTTGATCTCTATCTGACAGCTCTGCTCTTTTACTCTTCGTCCTCCCCAATTATGTTTTTGATATCATATCTCCTCTTTTTTGTGTGATTGTATCTGTCACCCTCTTATCATGGAAATGGATAATTTTTTCCTATTTGTGGTCTTCTCTTTCCCCCTTAAATAAGTCCCTTTAGCATTTCCCGTAGGACTGGTTTCTTGGTGATAAACTCCTCTAATTTTTGCTTGTCTGGGAAACTCTTTATCTATCCTTCCATTCTGAATGATAACCTTGCCAGGTTGAGTATTCTTGGCTGTAAGCTTTTTCCTTTTAGCACTTTAAATATGTCGTCCCTCTCTCTTCTAGCCTGTAATTTTTCTGCAGAGAAGTCTGCTAACAGCATTATGGGGTTTCCTTTATATTTAATTTTCCTTTCTCTTGTGACTTTTAGGATTCTTTCTTTATCTTTAATTCTGGACATTTTAATTATGATGTGTCTTGGTGTGGGCCTCTTTGGGTTTATCTTGTTTGGTTCTCTCAGTGCTTCCTGTACCTGGATGTCTGCTTCCTTCCTTAGGTTAGAGAAGTTTTCAGCTATTATTTCTTCAAATAGATTCTCTGCCCCTTTGTCTCTATCTTCTCCTTCTGGGACACCTGTAACATGGATGTTAGTGCACTTGATGTTGTCCCAGGGGTCCCTTAGACTGTCCTCACTCTTTAAAATTTTTTTTCTTTTATCTGTTCAGCTTGGATGATTTCCTATAGTCTTTTGTCCAGCTCACTGATCCATTTTTCTGTATCCTGTACTCTGCTTTTAAGTCCCTCTAGTGAATTTTTCATTTTCAGTATTGTATTCTTCATTTCTGATTGGTTCTTTTTTATGTTTTCCATTTCTTTGTTGACATTCTCACTGAGTTCATCCATTCTTCTCCCAATATCAGTGAGACTATTTATGACTTTTGTTTGAACTCTCTGTCAGGTAGATTGCTCATTTCTATTTCATTTAGTTCCTTTTTTGAGGTTTTGTCCTGTTCCCTTACTTGGAACATATTCCTTTGCCTCTTCATTTTGCCACTTTCTCTGTGCTTGTATCTATGTATTAGGTAGTTAAGCTATATCTCCTTATCTTGGAGAGGTGACCTTATGTAAGTGGTGCCTTATGAGGCCCAGCAGTGCACTTCCCTCTCCTCACCAGTTCCATATTCCAGGAGTGACCCCTGGGTGGGCTACTTGTGTCATGCTGTGGCAGGATTGCTGTTGCCATAGGTGCCCAGGGAGGCTGAGCTGTCCCTCTGGCTAGCTGGTTGTAGTGCTCAGCTGCATGTGGTTGTTGTAAGTCTTTCAGTCTCTTTATCGGGGGTGGGGAGTCCCAGCACAGTTGGCTGCAAGGTTTAATAGCACATTCCTGTTGCAGTTATTCTATTAAATGAGTAGGCCCCCAGTGTGGCTGGTTGTTAGGTTCAGGGGCATACAATTGCTATAAGCCTTGGTCTATTAGGGTCTTGTCAGAGGGTTGCAGCTGGGTGGGACTGGCCCCAGGCACAGATGCACCCAATTGTTTTAGGCTTTGGTGGGTGAGGCTGATCCTCTTTGTGGCTGTTTGAGAAGCACAAATCTTCTGGAGCTGAGAAGCCCCACTGCCCACGAGGCCACACACACAGTCAACACAGTCCTGCCCTTTGTGTGTGCCCCAACACCTTAAAGTGGACCAGTCGCTCCAAGGCAGGGGCCCCACACTCCCCACCCACTCCTCAGGCTCACCCTGCCCCACAGAGGTGGCCCCACTTGCCAGGCTGCAGGGGATCCAGGCAACTCCCTTAAGCAGGCCCACCAGTTGCCCAAGGGCTTGTTGTTGGGTGGGGCCAGTCCCTAGGGTGAGCTTCTTTCCTTTGTTAAGCTGGATTAAATTGGTGCTCTGGTGGGTGGGGCAGACCCTGGGCTAGCAGGCCACAGGAAGAACTCCAATGGCCTCTGCCAGCATCTGTGTCAGCATGCAGACACCAGGTCACAACAATGGCTGCCACCCATCTCCCAGTCCCTCAAGAGGTCTCACTCTCACTGAGATGCACCCAGAGCCTATCAGGTGGGTCTCTTTTCACCAAAGGACTGTGTGCCTTTCTTTCTGGTGATTTTAGGTTGCTTTCCAAAATGGGTGAATTTGTGCATGGGCCCTTTAAGAGCAGGCTTTGATTTCTTTGTGTCCCTGCTTTTCTGGTGTGTATTCCCCATTGTTGTTAGTGGCCAGGAAAGCCAGACATTATGACAGTCATCTCAGTTGTGCTGGGTCCAGGAAATGTCTATAGTGGTAATGCTCCCTCGCTCAAGTTCCCCCTCCTCCAGGGAAGGCTGAGTACCTTTGGATTGCTCCCAGGTGGCTATGAAGCATTGCAGCTAGTGAAGATGGCTTTTTTTCTCTCTAGAAGAGAAATTCTGCCTCTTCCACCTCAGTCAGGACTGTCATTTGCTGCAGGGGTTCCTCTTATCCAGTTTTCAGTCCTCTCTGAGGGGTAATTTTTCCAAGATTAGTTGTAAATCTGCTGTGTTCATGGGAGGAGGTGAGTTCAGAGTCTACCTACACTGTTATCTTGACCTCTCTCCCTTTTCATCCCTTAAAATTAGAATATTTCATAAGAAAGAATAAGAAGTCTTAAGAAATTAACAACCAGAACACAGCAAATTGGCTGGTAAAAAGCTCAAGTTCATCCTGCTTCTCTGCCTCCCTGAGGACTACACAGCCTTCTCATCAACGTTTCCAAGGAATCTCGTGTTCTTAGAACCAGTAATTCTACATCTTTTGCTCACAGAGGACTCAAAAGTGGCTGGCATTTACTAAGTTGTTTTACTGATCAGTTTATCCAGCTCTAAGTGTTGTAGTAAAGATTTGTTAAGATCAAGACTACTCCTCTCCTGTTCATCTTTATATCCTATTGTAGATGAAAGACGCTCTAAGTTCCCGCATCCCTGCACAGAGTGAGCTTCCCTTTCCCTCGTACTTCTTGTCTGAGAGCACCGAGCAAAACAGTATTTCTAAATCACATTTCTGAAGTCCTGAAGAAGCTGGCTGCTTTATGGGGCAGTGCTCAAATGTGCCTACTGACACTGAACTTTGGTTCACCTAGTATCCTTTAACGAATATTAAATCAAAGATCAAAAATTGTGTCCTAGGCTGGGGAGGGTGGGAGTCCAACTGCTGCCTGACATTCTTTCTATGCAGGAGGCTATGCGTGTAGATGAACACCATCTGAAGGGTAATTAGTAGTTTTACAGGCAAATGGCACATATAGGGCATCATACAGTATGAAATTCTGAAAGTTTTTTGATAAATGGGAAAAAAGAGATTAAAATAAATGTGAATAAAGTAAAATGTGACTCATTTTTGATAGACGAACACTCTTGAAAGGCCAGATTTGGACCTTATTGTCTCAGGGTGATTGCAATGTGGAGAAACTATAGATTTCTTGGTCTTTATGGAGGATTGGATGCCTCAAAAACTGGAAGGAAATCTCTCTGTGGTAAATTTAAGCATGTTTTAATTGAGTGAAATTGCATACTCTAATAGTTAAGAGTTTGAGATTTGGGGTGTGGCAGACCTTGACTGAAATCTTAATTCTACCATTTTCCAGTAAGTCACCGTGGGTGAGTCAAGTAAGCTCTCTAAATCTCTATTATTTCCCCTGAAAATGAGGAAGAAAAATATTATCTAACAAGGTAAGTTAAAGATAGCATAAAACATATGCAACACATCTGGCATGGTGCTGGTTCATAGCAAATGCTTAAGAAGTAGAATTCAAATTTTTATAATCATCATACTATCATTTTAAAATTTTACCTGAAAATTAGAAGAATGTGTCCACTCAGTTTTCAGGCATACATCTGGTGGGTGTGAATATTTGTGTTTTGTTAAGAAGCGTGGATGTGTGTGGATGTTTTGCATTCATGAGTAAATCCTCATCTGCATCACCTACAACTACTAAATGAAAAATAAAGACTGTGTCTAAGCAAGAACAAACATCTGAATATCGAGACTACAGAAAATGAAATGTGCACACTATAAATATTTGATTCATAATTTATTAAAATCAATATGAAAGAGCATGAATGAGTTATTTTCACACCAATAAATTAAGAGAACACAAAATAAAAGTGTGAATTGCTGGAGCCAGCCTGGTGGTGTAGTGGTTAAGTTCACTCACTTTGCTTTGGTGGCCTGGGGTTCGCAGGTTCGGGTTCCAGGTGTGGACCTATGATCCACTTATCGAAACCCATGCTGTGGTAGGAGTCTCACATATAAAGTGGAGGAAGATGGGCACAGATGTTAGCTCAGGGCTAATCTTCCTCAGCAAAAAGAGGAGGATTGGCAACAGATGTTAGCTCAGGGCTAATCTTCCTCACCAAAGGAAAAAAAAATGTGAATTGTTAAAATAACCAGGGGTACTGCTTAATCACAAGAAAATATATTTTCTATTTATTTCTCCAAGTCCATAATATATTCAAAGTACTAGCCTGCAAATGGTTATCAAAAAGAGGTCACCAAATATTATCAGTTAAATTGGAGAAAGGCTCTAAAGGGCAATTTCCTCCTTTCTTTTTTATTACTGTGTTTCCTTTAGCAAAATGTAAATTGTGAGTACTTAATTTTGCATTGCCATTTGAGATGATGCTTTGAAAATTACTGGGCTTACATGGTAGATATAGGAGGATCTCTCCCAATTAAAATCTATATTATAGGATAAAAATATAAACAAAGCATCTAAACACGTCTTCCTACTCTACCCCCATTAAACTCCACTTCTGGTTAAAGAAAAATTTTGTATCATTGTACGTGCCAAGACTTCACACTAACTTTAACCCAGTGGCTAATTTACACCTCTAACTTACCAGGAATTAAATAGAGGAGATTCTGAAAGAATCTTGGTATGGTTTTTAATCTAGAGAGACTAGAGGGAAGAGGGAAGGCAGGTGGGAAGAACAGCACTTGAAATCCTACCTGGCACTGCTAATGGGTAACACTGGTGAGTCCTGACTTTGGGGCAGCACAGGGCTCGAGCTGCGTCCTCAGCTACAGGAAGCAATCCTAGGATGGGGATTCTCTTTCATGTTTGGCAGCAACCAATCAGAAAAAATGAAGACACTCTGTGTTCCTGGTCAGGCAAAAAAGTCATGTAGAGAAATCATCCCAGCTCAGAGACTTTTCAACAAGAAAAACAGAGTAGAGGCAAATGCCCTGGCTAGGCTGCCCATATGGCCTGCTCCCTCAGTGCACCGTTTCGGGGCCTCGGAACGGTGGCCATGTAAATTTGCATCAACCAACTGTTGAGATTAAGGTCTGATCAAAGGATACTATCAGAAACCAAGTAGTACTGAGAAAAAAAAAATCAAGGAAATGAATCCACCCAATTTATGGACAAACATCTACGTGATCTGGATGGATATCTATTCCCTTATTCAGAAAGATCAGAAAGCTGGCAGGAGACCCATGGAAAAGTCCACATCAATAAGGAAGGTGAAAAAAATAACTAGCAAGATTCAGAACAGTATGTACGTGTATATGCACCTCTATTCCTATATCCATATCTATATTTACATGTATATTTTTTGCAATGTATATCTATATACCTAATTTATCTATATATCTAATTATAAAAATTGCTTGCCTTATTCAGATTTTGTTTGCTGATGAGATTTCTTAAAACTAGACTTTATTAGAGAAAGGTATGAATCACAATTTTAAGATTACTAATAAAAGATACAGAGACATATGTAGATCAACATCAGACAAGATGCTCCTGGATGACATCCCAAGGGAATCTGTCCTTAGAGAAGGCAAGCAGCCAGCTCATGTGAAGGAAGCAACGTCATGCATGTGTTCATGTGTATGTGTGTGTATATGCATACATGAACCTTTACTGTTTATTGCCCACGTCGGTAATTTGTGATTGCCTACCAACTGTAAAAGTAGATCTGAATGCTGTTTTCCCCTTGACTTGTTCCTTCAACCTGTTGTGGCTCAGACATATTTTAGGACAAAATATGGCTTCACCACAGGGGCCTCTTGCAGTTAGGATTTTTCTTTCAGAGATTCAAGAAAGCATTGCCCCTGACAGCTGACTTCAGTATATTTTTTAGTTTCTGTTTGAAAAACAGTAAAAAAGGTCAAGTGGCCACACATGTGAGCCCCTCTCCATGGCTGTGTTCACCACACATGGATTTTCTCAAAGCAAAATGTAAAAATGGCCAATGTTTTTAAAGCAGGGTTGGCAAAGTTTTTCTGTAAAGGACCAGATAGTAAATAAATACTTTAGGCTTTGTGGGCTATACGGTTTGTGTCATGAGTATCAACTCTGCCATTATAGGGCAAAGCTTTCCAGACAATATGTAATGAATGAGCATTGCTGTGTGACCAAAACGGGTGGCAGCCCAGATTTGCCCCTTGGGCCATAGTTTGCCAACCCTGATTTAGCAAGTATATGGACTTTATGGTACTAACTAAAAAAAAAAGGTAAAATAAAACACACAATTTTTTACAGAATTGAAGCTTTTTATATTGGAGCAGATGAAAGGAAAATTTAGATGATTAAAGAGTACTATAATCCCCAAATTGGATTAACTTAATTTTTCTTTAGAATCACTTTAGAATTGACAGTTTGGGGAAGACAGCCATGTTTCAGCAAGAAGGCCAACTAAGTTCTCTTGTAACAAAAACCTAAAAACGCTGAATAAATTGTACTTCTTAAAATACATAACAAGGTATTCCAAAACCAGGGGGAGAGAGAAAGAGAAGAGAATCTCCAGTTGCTGCAAACAGAGAGAAAACAGAAAATAAAATATTAAGTATGTGACCTGGTATTACAACTGGGGCTTAGGTTGTGTTGTGTGTGTGTGTGTGTGTGTGTGTGTGTGTGTGTTGGGGTAGTACTGTTACTAGAAATTGGAAAGTTGTTATTCTTTTTTTTCAATGCTGAGGTTTAAAAAAGTATGAAATATTTCCACCATACCAATAGATAATAATAAAATGGCACAAGGTATGTCACTGTAGTGGGTGCTGAGGTACACGACATGGATTTGGCTTACAGGGCCAAGGCAATGCACACATCCCCCCAGCAGCAGAAAGTGGTCACAGCTGAGGGCTCAGAGCTGTGCCTTGCTCCGGGAATTGCTCTTGGCTGACACACATTGCCTTGCCCAAACTTTCACCTCCTCCCCAGGGTCAGCCTGAAGCCTATTACTGGTCAAGGCAGAGGTCCCAACACTCAACACCCAGGTGTCAATTTAGGAAATCTCTGAAGAGTCATCCCAGCTCCAGAGCTCCCTATGGGATCAGATGGTGCCCTGTTGTAACCGAATTGCAGTTCAGTTTTTCCCTCTGCCCAACACTTCTTCCTTCATTTTTAGGAATTGTTCTCAAGTGTCCACAAAATTGCTGTCTCAAATTCAATTCCCAGGGAACGGAACCTAAGACAATCATCTTAGGTTTGTAAATTAGTGTTATTTCTTATTTTCTTTAGATACTATTTTTATTTTCATTGAGGAATTAAATATTATAGACACAATTAGAAACCCTTCCCTCCCATTATCTCTAGGGAAATCCATAATCTTTAATTCAGCATTTATAATTCTCATGAACATTTTTGTATTTTACTATATATTTATGAATCCATAAACATTATACAGTAATTTTTGCAGGTATTTAAACTCTACATATGGTACCACAGAATACATTCTGCAACTTGGCTTTTGTTCGTACTCAGAATTATTTTTTGAGATTTATATCTGCTGATATAATTAGCTCTTTAAAATATGATCTAGAGCAAATACATCAAAATATTAACAGTTGATAAATTTCAGATGAAGGCGCATTTTTATCTGGTATATTATTTCCTGTACATTTCTTTATATTGAATGCTTCAAGAGCAAACATTTTTATAAAGTAAACTAATTTAAATCAAAGAAGAATAACACAGAAATCTATTGTGTCCCTCCTCCACTCCTGTCATCAGTAGAGTCCAAATTGTATTGCCCAAAAGCCTTTGCAGTATGACTCAAATCTACCTCCCTAGCTCCCTTGGCAGCTACACTCTGGTGTGGTCTTTTGCTCTGGCCCACCATTTTCAAAGATGTGTTCCACAGAAGGGTCATCCTGAAAAATGTTCTATAAAAAAGGTACTCTCTGGTCAAGTAATCTGTTAATATTGCATGCTATAGACCTCTCTTGCATGTACATTTGCTTCTCTATATTAAAGGCAGCAAGAAATTCTGCAGTAAATAAAACTATTCAATGTTTATTTCCCAATTTTGTTTTTTCCATGAAATTTTTTCTTACAGAACTCCTAATAAATTACCCATTGAACCAGAGTACTGTGGACACATTTCACAATCACCATTCTAGCTATATTTTTTCTGTTTACTGTCCATCCTCAAACATTTCATGAATTACTGTGTCTCCATGTTTTGCCCTATCAGTTACTTATGTTGAGTATATTTTTTTCATCCACTTAATACAATGCTTCCTGTCCTTCTAAAGCAATTTAGTATGTCACCTCTATTGTGTAGACTACCCAAGGCACTCCCTCATCCGCTAGAGAAGATCTCTAATTAGTTAGAGTCTCAGCCTCTTGAAGGCTGGGTCAGTATTCGTCCTGTTCACTCTTAGTGACTGACCTGACACAAAGATGGAATTCAACAAATACATGGTGAGTCCCTGGTGGGTGGCTGGGTGGATACATATATGCTCTCATAGAATTAATGCACATATATCATATTATGTTAAATCATTTGTTTATACATCTCTCCCACTAGGCTGCAAGTTCCTCAATGGCAGGAACTGTGGCTGATTGATAATTGCGTCTGCAATGCTTAACACCGTGCCTGTCAGGTAACAGATGCTCAAGAAATGCTATTTGAAATTCTGGGGAAAAAATGTAGAAGGAACTAAAAAAATGGATATGAAAGTCAAGCTTGAAATGTTCCTCCAAAAATATAATGGAGGAGGAAGTGAAAATTATCAGGTTAGGACAGTTAGCCTATTTCAAAGTAAATAGTATAAATTATCTTTAACTCTTTCATGCAATTTTCTTTCTTACACATTGCTCTCATTTTTGTATTAAGAGAGTGGCTCTTAAAGATAACTTAATGAGGGGGTCCAAGTGCCAAGTGTCAGAAGATATTTTATGAAAAACACTGAGTTTTTACTACTTATAAGCAGTTTCCAAGGTTTGCAACACGCTGGCGTAGCACCAGGATCACATTCCCTTGGAGGCACAGTGTTTGAGGCCATGGATGACTCCTTCCAGAGAGGTGAAAATCTCACAGCCCGATAGTGAGTAGCAGCTAACAAGTTTAGAAATTTTGTATTTGGCTAACCTGTGCTGGTTCAGATTGTCATTATTCTTGTTTACTGGTCCTAGTCAAAAGTATCTTGGCTGAAATATTCTCTCTGAGTACCTTAGCTTCATCATGCTTGATAATTCTTTCTTCTCACCCAGTTATTTCACTTATCACTTTTAAACCTGAAATTCACTGTTGTGTGGCAAATACATTCTCTTACATCCTCATTGAATTGTCCCTCTAACTCCATGCCTTTAGAAAAGATCTTCCACGAAGATGCCATTCTTCTCCCATTCTCTCAAATAGATCACATGCATGTCACACACCTGAAATAATTCAGAGTAGATGAGTTTGGCATCTTCGTCCACTGTGCCATTTTTCTGGATCACTTTTTTCCTCACATTATATAATACTCTCTGCCACTTGAGGTTCATGCCAGCCTACTAGAGCAGCAAATGCCTCTCTCTATTGCAGCCATCTATTCACTCTAGTTCACATCTCTTAGTCTTTTCTGCCCATCCATCCAGAGGCTGGAGTAGGAGCTCCTTCAGTGCGCATTATGTGCATTATGTGAACCCCATAATTCCCTAAGAATGAATCAGCATATGATTCTGAGTCAACTTATGTGTCTTCCTCAGTAGATCATGGCTCCCTGAGAGTAATCATTGTCTTTTTTTTTCTTTCATTATTGTACTCTAGTATTTGGCACAATGCCTGCCCCTAAATTTTACTCGACTAAATATTTGTTGAAGAACTAAATGATTGTAGGGTACAGCAGGGCAAGAGGACCTGGGGCTCCATTTCAAACACATCATTAATGTTGTTAATGTTTTCCACCAGAGATCCTCAGGTCTCCATAAAGCTCTCTAATGACCACTGGCTGTTGTGTTTGCTGGGCTTTTCTCATTTATATTTGTCAGAAGACTCATCATAGGATCCAATTCTATTTTTTTAAACTAATTTCCTAGCTCCTGGTTCGAGTTCTGTGCTCTATCTAAGGTGAATTGTCAGTATTCAGAAGGTGGGTTAAGGGAGAATATTTAGGTAGGTAACTGTTAATTCAGCTTAGAGAAGACATGAAACCAAGTAATCGAGAAATGTTTTGCTGCCCCTGACCACTATGGGGAGACCTTCAAAGTTCCTACCTACTAACCCTACCAATCTGGTGTATCATCACATCCCAACTCCAATCCTCGAGCACCTCTACCATGAGGTCACAGGTCACTTCACCTTACACTTATACTTGTAGGATGTTTGGGTTCTAATTTGGTGCTAGATGCATAATAAACAAAGACAGTCCCATATTAAGAACTTTGGTTCATAAAGACTGTTTGGTATCTTTGTCAATCTCACTGGTCCTGTGAGATTCTCTAGAACTTCCCACATAACTTCCAAAATCATCCATGTTACTTTCTGTAAACTTCGAACTCTTCTACTAACTCCCAGTTTACCTGCTCTGTTCTCCACATCTGTTTATTCAATGTTGAAGAATCTCTCTGTAAAGTCATCAGAGTCCCTATCGAAGCTTACTGTTGAAAAAGTCAACCCACCGAAACATCACTTCCTATCAACAGCCCATAAACTTCAAACCATCTCCCTCTTGCTGAAATCTAACTTTGATTTTGATGGCCCTGGATTAGGTTGAATTTCAGTTAAAATTCTATAGTTAAGCAATAACACTTATTTATAATTTTTCCTAAGCTTCCATGAATCAATTTAAATTAATCAAATTAAGTACTCTTAAACTGAATTTGTTCAAATAAAGAAAAATTATAAAGACACAAGGAGTTTTACCCTTTAGTCCTCTCTCCCCAGATGAGACATATGCACTATCAGCACTTGTCCCCTCTGAAGATATGATGATAACTGTTTCAATTCTCTTGACTTATCCCTGCTCACACTGGGTCTATCCACTCATTTGTCCTGAAGAAAACTAAAGAGGAAAGTAAGGTCTATTTCCTTTCCATATAAGCAGTTTTCACACCTGTCTTCACAGTTGTAAATTGCTATGTGCATCTTCCCAGTGGGCAATGGCCATTCATTATTGCCTTCAACCACTGTGCTGGATGGAGCTGATGGTTTCTATTGTGTGGTCCAAGGAGAAGAAACCTTTGCTACTCCATTGCAATATATTCCTTTGTTTTCCAACTCTGGCAGACAGAGTCTGGAGTCTCTTGAGCTTAACTCCTTTATCACCCTCTTAAGAGGGCATTTATGAATGATAGCCTCATTTGTCATCAATTGATTGAAATATTTTGTTTACAATGCCATCTGTATATGGCACACTTTTTTGCTCTCTACAGAGTATTTGGAAACACATAATATTGCAGTATATGTCTTTCCATACATATCACATGAGCGAACAGTGGATATACTGAGAAACCATTCTAGCTAATAAAATAGTCCCTTTACACTCCCTGAGCTACAGATCATATTTACTTCAATCCCTTCCTGAATTACTTAGCTCTTGCTTTTTGCATTCAGATGGACCCTCCTCTGCAACTCAGTGGACTTGGTCACATATTCACATTTTGTTCCACCCCCTGAAATAGCAAGTGCTGTTCTGTAACGTTCCTCCCTGAACAACTTGTTCTCTGATTCCCAGAACACCAACACAGTGATGTACCAGAGCAGGCTAGGGTATAAATAAGCACCACTTACATTCTTGAAGAGCACCCCTTGTGAAATAAGGGATTTAAATCATTGTCAGGGGAAAGGAGCTGCTATTTCGAAGCCAAACATTTGACTACTCAGTACAGTTAAGCATTCTATACAGCTCATGCGATGACAAAGCATCTACGGTAATGTAAAGATGTTGGTGTTTTTAAAACCTGTTAGATAAAAATGTACCCTCACAAGTCATAAAAGAAACAAACCAAAAAAGGAAACTTCTAATAGGAAGATCTTGGGCATATGTGGAGTGTGGTAAATGTCAGACATCACTTCCCAACACAGAGAGTAAGGTCAATTTTTTTTATATGAAGCCAGATTAACTTTAACTCAGATCTGGTTCTGAATTCCAGCTCTCTAATTAATTATGTGACCTTGGGAAAGCAATTTAACTTTTCCAACCTGTAAAATAAGGAGTAGTTAGTTGGTAAAAAGTGTAACAGAGTTTGTGTGTCTTTCAAATAAAACATTCTGTGAACAAATTTAATGGAGTAGTTAGCACATGCCAGATGATCAATCACCATTAGCTTTCTATTGTACATTAACTGCAAGAAGAAAATCCTTGAAAATATTTCTTAGAAGTTATCCTTATTAGAGAATAAATCATTTAAAAAGATAAAATAAGTACATGGGAAATGTAAGTAGAGATAAATGTATTTGTGAAAATTATGCCTACAAATAAAGCACATTTTTCTTAAGCCAGTGTAAAGGGAAATGAATTTCAAACTCTTCCTACAAAATAGTCATCTATTCAGAAACTATGGAATAGTAGATCCAGCGAAACACATGGAACCAGGAAGCTTGAACAAGTCCTAGACCTTCTCTGAATTTTAATTTCCTTATCTATAAAATATTGAACTCACTGTTGTCTTGAATGGGAATTAAAGGTATCAAATAAAAGTTTGGTACAAACCATAGAGTACTATGCAATACATGGCTCCACTCAGTCAGTCCATCGGCAAACATGCAGTAAGTGCCTCATGAGAGTTTTATTCTGGGTGTAGTTTTGCTGAGCATTCCAGGAAAAATGCTACCAGGATAAAAGTTCCGTGATTTCAGCACACTTTGTCCATTGGGATACATGATTGATGGAAAGTTAAATACAAGCGTAATAACTGGTGTTTACTAACCTCGCTAAATACCAGACTAAGAGCTGGCCCTTCGGAAGAAGGGCAGTCATGCAAGGCCGGAGTGTGTAGATGTGTTCCCATTAGATCTTTAAAGATGAAATCTGCTCATAGTGGGCTATAGTTAAAACACCTTTCCATCTGGGATTTTTTCTTGAGTAATTCATAGTTTGCAACCTTCATTTTGTATCTAGCCCAAACCTCATCTAGAGTGAACATGATTTTGTATAGATAGCTTTAACTTTCTCATAGTGCTTAAACACCTTTTCTTTTTCCAAATTAAAACAAAACAAAACAAAACATGTTATTCAGAAGTTCCATACTATAAAGGGTTAGTGATACTTCCCCCCTATTAAAATCGACTATTTGCTATCAATGCAAATGATAGCCAAAGAACCATCAAGGAATGGAATAAATTTGGCCAAATTTGGCTGTTGCATAGATCCTAAAAGGCTACTTAATAAATCTAAGTCATGTTTTCATTTCAATGCTTTATAAAAGACCCCACATTCTTTTAATGTTATCAGACACTTGCAAAATTTTTCAGTCTCCTTGAATTAAAGCAGACATAAACAGAAAGTACACAGTGAAACCAAAAACACACAAACAATATTTAAAACAAAACTAGGTTTCAAGTTATCTCCATGAACTGCAAAATCCACCAATAGCCATGACAGGAATTGCACCACTGTTTATGTGGGAAGAAGGCAAGGGAAGCAATGAGGGTGATGTCCTTTGGAACTGAGAACAGAAGTAGCCTCAAACAGCCAACAGCTGTTCTCTGTAAAATATAATGGGCCAACCTGAAAGCTGCAGCTGAAACTGGAAGAAGTTTGCTCTCCGCAAATGGGCTGGGTTAAGAAATACTGAAGAACTGCAGCAGCCCGGCCCTAGGGCTCCAAAATAAACTCTCCAGAGACCCTTTCTGGATGGGTCGCTCACGGAGCAGAAACTTCTGGGAGTTGAATCAGAAGTGAGCAGGACAGCACAAGAGAGAGGAAAACTGGAGAAGATCTGCATAAAAATGGGAAATCCCAGAAAGCAAGCTCAGAAGAGGAAGCTCTGTGAAGTTAGAAAACCTTTCCAGAACATTGTCTCATTCTAAAAGATCAGAAAAACTAATTTCACATAAAAAAAAAAGCAACAGAAAAGCGTCAACTCACCATAAAGCAAAGAGAAGTTTATTTCTCTCTCTTGTAAAATAATAAGGATAACAATAACAGAAAACACACGTATTTGGAGCAACAAAAAGTGTCAAGATTAAATCTCAGTCAAAGTTCATATAAAACAAAAATGAGAATCGGGAGCAGACTAAATTCTGTACAGACTACAGAACATCCTACAAAGATGTGCCCACCAAATAAATGGAAACTCTCACTGACTATTTCAAAATGAGCTAAAAGACATTAAAAAGATACAGGACATGAAAGGAAAACATGAATAAGAATTAGCAAAACTCAGAAATAGGGTTACTGAACTCGAGAAAGAAGAATAAAGTAAAAATATCAGAAATGAAGACAAAACTGGAAGGAATGAAACAAAAGAAAGAAAAAGCAAAAGATGATGTCTTAAGAAATGGAAGATGAAAAAGGAAACAATTTTAAATTAAAAAGAAATGAGATAAAAAGGAATTGAGAAAGTGATAAATTTCAGTGATGAGCAAAAGAGATTGCCTTAGGAATAAGATTATCTGAAAACAAAATCCAAAGCAGGAGAACAAGAAGACTTGCTTGTAAAAGAGAAAGAAAGAAAGGAAAGAAGGAAGGAGGAGAGGAAGGAAGGAAGGAGGGAGGTAGGGAGAGAAGGAAGGAGGAAAGGAAGAAAGAAAGAAAGAGACAAAGACAAACAGAAAGAAAGAGAAAGAAACAAAGAAGGTAAGAGAAAGAAGGAAAGAAAGAAAGAGAAGGAAGGAGGGAGGAAGTAAGGAAGGAAGGAGGGAGGAAGGAAAGAAAAGGGAATTCCCTCCTTTCAAACTCCCAAGAGTTCAGGACGTAACTGATATACGTATAGAGGAACTTAGAGGTGCAAATCTGAATATTTAACAACAGCAGCAATGGTCTGCCCAATCCGGAGGTAGTTCTAGATGAGGCTGGCAGGGGCAGTTAGTTCAATTGGCAGAGGAGAGTCCTGTGTGTCAATCCTGCACATGACGGAAAGAGGCTGCAAATTAAAGAAATAGATCAACCAGTCAGGTAAAAAGACTATCTTCTCAAATGAGACCCTAGAAAACTGAATTCCCTTACATGTACGTTTAAAACATAAGTCACTCGATATCCACAGAGAGGGGTGGAGATCGTCTCAGCTAACTGTTCCCCACTCACTCATCCTCAAATTTAAGTTAATTTCCTGTCTACTGTTGATCTTAGCTTCATGCTAATGCACACGAGAACATGTCACTTTTTCATTAAGTGGGGCTTAATAGCACTTAAGAATAACTTTTGGCAGGAAATGAAATAGCGGGCTCTATATTTACATGCAAAATGCCATTTAAATAACTCAAAAAGAGTACATGAACACCCAAAAATATAGTTTTTGTAGAAGTTAAAGCTCATCATAGTATTTTGTACATTTTATATGTACTTCTGTAATATATCCTTACATGTAAAACCCGTGTAAATCCAAGCAAAAAGTTTTCTTCGGGGGAAGGCATAGCTGACCTTCAGCTGCTGAGGTGGCAGAGGGAGAGACACAGGAAAATCCTGCACAGCTGTTCATGCTCTGGAGGTTTCAATGCAGATGGCTACTGTATGCAGATTTCAAGGCTAAACCCTTCCAGATGGGCAAAGATTGCATACCTGCTATTTTCTTGACCTTATTCTTGTAGAAGCTCGTGAGAACCAGGGATAGTCATTGGTGTGCAGCAATTCAGAACACTGAGATAAAGACGTAAAGAATGGTGGTTTCCATTTGTGGTCTAGAAAAAGACCTGTCAGCTCACCTGGTTCGACTCCTTTCACAGGTGAGAAAACTAAGGCCCGGAGAAAGTGACTTACAGGTTGTGGGCTTAAGTGAAAAATAGCAAGTTTCTCTGGCTGTTTTATGGGGTGTCAGTGTATATTTATTAACACAAAAATAATTTATGCAAGATATTAAGCAGTATGTTCATTATAATTCTGGAAATATATATACTAAAATCTTTTTCTGAGCCCTTATTTCTTCTGAAGTAGCTTTCAGGTAGATATTTTATGATTTATTGTTCAGTTTTGCTTGTTATTTTCTGATTGTTAATAACAAATATGCATTACTCGTATAAAGGGGGAAGACAAAACATATTCGGATATTGGTATTTTCTATCACCCGTAGTATTAGCAAAGTTTAAAATCATTTTAAACTGGCCAACCTGATGAGGCTGTGGTATGAAATTTTGGAAAAGCAATTTGCGTGGCGGATGTTTTACAAGGCTTTGGTTTAGAGCTGGGAAAGGGGAGAAGTCACAAGTGCTTTGCTGCTCGAGGTGCGGTCCACGGACTAGCAGCATGGGCATCACCCGAGAGATTGATGGAAAAGCAGAATTCCCAAACTCGTCTCTACCAACTCGGAGTCTGCATTTTAACAAGGTCTCTCTACATGTTTCATAAGCACATTACAGCTTGAGAATCACTATCTAGGCTAGAGCATAAACTCTACTTCCATCAAATCATTGACTGAGTTGGAGTAACCATATGGAGGAAAGACTTGGAACAAAGAGGGTGTCACATATAGAACTGGGGAAATATAAATGCAGTCATAAGGGACTTGGGTTATACTTCAAACTTAGCCTAGATTATATAACTTTTTTGACAGTTTCCTTATTTGTAAATGGGGTTAACAGTCCCTAGATCTTACGAATATTTTGAGCATTAAATGAGGTAATATGTGTTAAACATGTAGCAATGTACATGAGGTATAGGAGATCAGAGATCATTCATGCCATTTTCTTTTTCCTAACTCTGAAAGTTTAGGGGCATATTTGGTGGCTTTAGAGTCCTGCAGCAAGGAGAGAATATTAAAATACAGTTAAGAAGACATATGCTGTTCCTTTGGGCTACAACTCTTATTTTCAAATTTTATTAAGTATCTTTAGTCATCAGTCTAATACAAAGTCTTGTAGAACTCAGACTTTGGTGAAAAGGGCTTATACACTTTCCCTTCCAAAAAAGGGAGGTAGTGATGGGTTTTAATTGCAATACAACTAGAGCTTTTGATACCAAATTAATTTTCAGTAATAGTGTTGGTCTTGGCAGAGAGTGCAGAATTTATGAGATTAAAGCCCCATGAGTAAATGCACATTCTCTTATAGCTTTTTAAGCAAATTGAAATTCCTGCTTCATTTTCCATTCCTAGAATCAAAGATTAAGGATAATAAAGCTTTTTAACTTAGCTAAATTAGTTAAATGCACTTTATTACATCAAGTCACACTTTATCATAGGTCATACTGGCAAATTCTCTCCACTTTAAATAATTATTCATGAGATAATTTCATGAAATTTGTTTGTACAGATAATATGGAGACACAGTTCTAAATTAAAATTACAGAATTGTAATAAAATTTTGAGACTGTATCTTACCTGTAACCATTAATGTACTTATTAAGCCCACGTGGTTAAACTAGCGTGAATACTTAAACAAAATCTTATCTTTGTTAGTTAATAAAAATGCTTCGTATTTTTGCCCATAAAAGCAAGTGTTTTGGAATAAAGCACTTGTTACAGAAAAAAAATAGCAGTGCATTTCATTTTGAAAGAACACAATCAATATATGTCCAAAATTTCGATCACTCGATTAAGACAATAATAGTGTCAGACTACCTATAATGAAAACATAGAGCTAATAATTTAAAAGATAATATTGACAGAAATAATTTTATATAATATTAAGGTATAAATTCATCTCCAGCAGAATAGATATTTGTCCTGAAGTTACCAGTGGGACACAACTGGATAACAAGCAAGAGATCCTCAAGATTCTTTTCTCATTATAGAATAATAAAATTTCATTTTTTATTTGAATGTATTTTTTTCATCCTTTCTCTTCTATATGTAAATAGCTAATACAGCCACATAGCTCACGATTCAAAATGTACAAATGTGTACAGTGAAAAGTCTTGTCCTACCCTGGCATCACACTCACAAACTTCCTCTCCCTAAAGGTAGTGATAAAACAACATTCACTGAACTGTTTTGAAGTGTTGGACACTGTTCTAAACCTTTTAAATCAATTGACTCAGTTAATTCTTAACACAACCCTTTAGATAGCAACTGTTATTCCCCTATTTCACAGATGAGGAAACTGATGCTTTGTGTGGTGAAGGAATTTACTCAAGTACTTGCAACTAGCAGTGACAGAGCTGGGGTTGGAACTCGGGAAATCTGGGTATAATGCCCATGTTCTTAACTCCCTACCTCTTAACTATTAACATACTATCAATCCAAACAATGTTTCTTACATTTCCTTTTGAAGAAATATTATAAGATTAGTTACAAATGAGAAAATTTTATGAACCTTGCCTTTTCCATGTAACTACATATTTTCAGATATTATTCAATACCATTGCCTGAAATACTCCCTTATTCTTTTATTTTTTAAGTATTCAACTAAATATGATTTTTTAAATTTTATTTATTTTATTGTTTAAATCAACTAGTCCTCTGCAGATGGAAATGATGTGGTCTCTATTCTTTTCCTATTATAAATGATGCTGCAATGACCTTCCCTGTACATTTACCATTTTGCACACAGGAAAGTATAACCAGAAGATAAGATCTCATATGTAGAAAGGCTGAGTCAATAGTTATATGGATTTTAAATTTTGATTTGCATTCCATAGAGATTTAAATTTTTATGTACCCCTTAGAGATTGCACCGATTTTTACCCCAACTAATAATATATTAAGGTTTCTGTTTTCTCACACACTGAACAACACTGTGTTATAAAACTATTTGCTCCTTAGCAGTATTATGATAAAAATATATTTTATGGCATTTTTAATGATTACAATTTAACTTTTCATTTTGAAAAGATTTCAGACATAAAAAAGTTGCAAAAAATTACTAAAAATTTGGTATACACATCAACAATATCCCTTAAATATTATCATCTTACATAAACACAGCACCTTTACCAAAACCAGGAAATTAATATTGACACAAAACTGTAACTTACATACCTTATCACAATTTCACCAAATACTCTACTAATATCCCTATACAGATCTAGGATTCAATTCAGGGTCATACATTGTTCTTAGATGCCATGACACCTTAGTATCCTTCAATGTGTAATAGTTTCTAGGTCTTTTCTCCTCCTCTTTCATCACCTTGATGACAGGCCAGCTATTTTTTATAATGACTTTGGTTTTGGCTTGCCTAATGTATCTCATGACTAAGTTCTTTGATAAGAGTACCACAGAAGTAACGGTGTGTCTTCCATACTATCACAAGGCACCTGATGTGGATTTGGTTCCACTACTTATGGTGTCAAATTGGATCACTTGCTTCAGATGGTACCTCGAAGGTTTTCCACTCTGTTGTGATTTTCTCTTTGTAGTCATTGAGTATCTTCTGGGGATACTTTGAGACTCTGCAGATATTTCTAAATCATGCATGCATCTGCTAATTTTAGAATCAATTGATGGAGATAAATGGTGATTATCTGTTTCTACCATTCTTCTACATCAAGTAGATGGAATTCTACTCTAAGGAAGACTTGTCCTTCCCCTCCTGTTTACTTATTTATTGCTTATTGATTGATTGACTCATTTGTTCATATCAGTTTGGACACACGGAATCTTGTAATATTCTAAGGTTAGTGATTCATTGTTTCCGTTTGGCTTCTTGGAGCTTCTTCATGCTATTCCCTGTGGCCTTTTAACATAGCCCCATCTTTTTTGAGTCTTTCCTTTGCTTTTCTTGTATTATCAGTGAGATTGAGCCACTTAAATTTTACTTTCAGTGAAACTTTTTAACTTTTGTCCATTTTTCCATTTAGATGTTCATTTTTTCTTGTTGACTAATAGAAATTCTTTTCATAAACAGGCAATTGATTCTTTGTAATATAATTTGTGAAATGTTTTGCAGTTGATAATTTTATGCTTTGATTTTATGTTTTTGCATTCATTAATTTGTTTTAAATGTAATAAAATTTATCAAGTTTTTAAGGCTTCTGGGTTTTGCCAGGCCTTTCCCACTCCTATATTATAAAACATTTTTCCCTGTACAGTATACTTTTCCTTTAAATACACTTACAGATGATTTTTTTTACATTTGCATCTTTGATTCATTTAAAATTTATCTTAGGATGAGATGTTAGTTGTATATAAATTTTTTTTCTCTAGATGATTACTTGGAACTGAAAAGCCCCACCTTTAATTCTTCATTTCCTCGTTTATTTAAAATTCTGTCTTTATCTAATAGCAATATTTTGTATGTATTTGCTTTTACTTCTGCCGTTAATTTATTTCTATTTATGACTTTGTATCTTACTTTTTTAATATGTCTAGTTTTATAATACATTTTAATATGCTAATTAGGTACCCCTCATGTTACTTATCTTTTTCATATTTTCTCTGGTTATTTTTTAATTTATTTTTGCATATGAAATTTAGTTTCTATTTGTTCAGTTTAAAAAATCAATTATTATTACTGGAGTCACATTAAGTTAGGGAGAATTGACATTTGTACTATGAATCTTCCTATCCCAGATTACAGTAATTACTTTCTATATGTTCAAGTGTTTCTTTGAGTCTTTCAAGAATGTTCCAACAAAGAAACACATAGATATGCAGAACAGAGTGGTGGTACCAGAGGGGAAATGAGTAGGGAGAGGGTGAAAGGGGTAAAGGGCCATGTGTATATGGCGACGGATGGCAACTAGAATTTTGGTGGTGACCACGGTGCAGCCTATACAGAAGTCAAAATATAATGGTGTCCATCTGAAATGTGTGTAATGTTATAAACCAATGTGACCTCAGTACAAAAAACTTTTTTAAAGAAATGTTTTAAAATATTCTTCATATCCAGAGACTGTGTTGTTGTTACGTTTATTGAGGTATTTTATCACTTTTTAAATTACTTTAAATGGAATATTTTTCCATTAATTTTTGTTGTTTGTAAATAGGAGAGTTATTGATTTCTACATATAGGTTTTGTATCTAGAAGTCTGTCTGAATTTCTTTATTGTAACTGCTTCTATCAGTTGAATCATATATTGTCCAAGTATACATTCACATAAGTGGTACTTAGTGAAAATTATGATTCTCTTTCTCATTTTCTTATGTCTAATTTCTTTCATTTGTCTGTCTACAATGGCTGATACTTTCAAAATGATGTCATAAAAATGGTAACAGTGGCCATCCTTGAATTCTAATGAGAATGCTTCTGATATTTCTTTGGTGAAAACATGAACTTGGGGTTGAGATAGCTATATTTCCTCTGGTTTAAAGAACATCCACTTATCTTCACTTCATTGTTTTTTAATCAAAGAAGGATACTAAAGTTTGTCAAAGGCCTTTCAATATCTATGGAAATGATCTATGCCTTTGCCTATCATCCATCAATGTGATAAAATTAATAGGTTTCTTAATGCTGAAACATTCTTGGTGTAATGGAATACATTTCATTTAGTTATACTATAGTGTGTTATTGTTGTAATGTGTGGCTGAATTGTGTTTGATAATATTTATTTAGTATTTTCATCAATAATCATAGCAATGTTTAGTTTGGTCTTTCTATAAATTATTTGTTGGGTTTTGATATTGTACAACTAGCCTCATAAAAGAAATGTACTTGGGTTCTTTCTTTATGTTATTAAACATTTTAAATAGTTTTGTAATTTTCTGATCTATAACAGTTTTGGCAAAATTTCTCTGAAAAATATCTGAGTTTGGTGATGTTGGACAAAGGGTAGCATTTTCAAAACTCTATTTTTTCTATAGTAAGTGGTCTATAGATACCCTGTCTGTTTAGGAGTCAATTTAATTTAGTGGCAATTCTTTACAAACATTTCTTTGTGTTCCTGGGTTTTCAACTGCTTTTGCAGAGTTGAACAACATAGTCTCTTGTTAATCTTTTAATTTCCTCCCAATATGGTGACTTACCCCTCATCATTTATTATTTTATGTGTTTGTGCTTTCTGCTTCTGTGTTATCTAGTTGATTGGTTTGCTCAAAGATTCAGTGTTTGGTTTATTATTAGTTCTGCCATTTTTCTTATTTCCAATTGACTACATTCTGCTTTTATCTTTATTAAATCCATCCTCTGCCTTCCCTTGGTTATTCGTTATTTTCTTTTTTCCCTATCTTCAATTAAAACTTCATGCCTTTATCTCATAGTTTCTAATATGAATGGATTTCATGATTTATCATTTTTAGGCATTCTACAATTTGGGTTTGGATTTTTTCTTAAGTTGTTTCAGAAAGATTTCCTTTTGCAATTTCCAGGATTTAGGATTTTGTTTTGTTATTACATTCTTGTTCCAGTTCTCTGTGATCAGAGAATACCATATTATTTCTACTTTGAAATACAGAGGATTTATTTGTGGCTTATTATTTGGTCAAATTTATGAATATTCATACACATTTCATAAAAAGGTGTATCACTGTTTTTGTGAAATAAAGTTGTAATTTTTATACTATTTAAGGTTTTAAATTAAACTCAGACTCATTTTGTTAAATTCCAAAAGTACACATTGTGATATTTTGGAGAGATTATATGGCAGATAATTACAAGATCAATTGATGGATAGTTTATTTTTTACAAAATTTAATTTTTTAAAATTCAGGAACATTACCTATTTCTCTTTATTCAAAATTTGTTTCACATTTCTTAGTGAAAACTTCTTTTGTTTGGTTTAGGTGTTTTCATATATTTCTTACTTATTTTCTTTTAAATATTAGCTATTAATTATACATAATATGTATATATAAGATTATCTTGTTTCATAGAATTTTTAAATGAAAAAGTAAAATGACAAACTATAATCATAACATACTATGATATTATAACTTTTTGTCATTTTTCATGCACACACACAGACACACATATACAGGTATAGTTATTTTTACTTGTTACATAGAATTCCTTTAAATGATTTTATAATAAATTTGTTAAATTGATCCCCAGTTGACTGCCATTTAGGTTGTTTACATCATTTTGCTATTATGAACATTGTAGCCAGACAGAAATGTTTGTGTGTGTGAATAGGTAAATGTGTGTATGCACACATTCACAAAAATAGAAAGTGCCAATTTAATTGCAAGGACTCATTTCTATAAGAAAAAAAATGCTTCTTTTCAAAATACACATTTAAAATAGATAGCATTTAAGGCCATGAAAACTTAGTGCCACATTGCTCCCAAGAAACATTGTATTTTGAAGCTGATCTGATCTGTTTCTATATTAGTCCTGTTTCTTTTCCATCCCTCACTTAATCTGTTGGAATGAAAGTGGGTGAGGGAATGGAACAATGATAAATTTCATGTCTTTAATGCTAAAATTTATGTGGAATGACAAATGACCTCGAATAGCCAAAGTAATCCTGAGAAAAAAGAACAAAGCTGGAGGTATCACACTCCCTGATTTCAAAATACACTACAAAGGTATAGTAATCAAAACAGCATGGTACTGGCACTAAAACAGACACACAGATCAATGGAACAGAATTGAGAGCCCAGAAATAAAGCCACATATCTGTGGACAGCTAATTTTTCACAAGAGAGCCAAGAACATACAATGGAGAAAGGAAAGTCTTTTCAATGAATGGTGTTGGGAAAACTGGACAGCCACATGCAAAAGAATGAAAGTAGACCATTATCACCATACATAGAAATTAACTCAAAATGGATTAAAGACTTGAATGTAAGATCTGAAACCATAGAACTCCTAGAAGTAAGCATAGGCAGTATGGTCTTCAACATTGGTCTTAGCAGTATCTTTTTGAAAATCATGTCTCCCCAAGCAAAGGAAACAAAAGAAAAATAAACAAATGGGACTATATCAAACTAAAAACCTTCTGCACGGCAAAAGAAACCATCAAGAAAATGAAAAGACAACCAAAAAATTGGGAGAAGATATTTGCAAATCATATATCTGATAAGGAGTTAATATCCAAAATATATAAAGGACTCATATGACTCAACAACAAAAAAACAAATGACCCAATTAAAAAATGAGCAGAGGATCTGAACAGATATTTTTCCAAAGAAGATATACAGATGGCACACAGGCACATCAAAAGATGTTCAATATCACTAATTATTAGGGAAATGCAAATCAGAACTACAATGAGATATCACCTTACACCTGTCAGAATTGCTATAATTAACAAGAGAAGAAATAACAAGTGTTAGAGAGGATGTGGAGAAAAGGGAACTCTCATACACTGTGGTGGGAATGTAAATTGGTGCAGCCACTATGGAAAACAGTATGGAGATTTCTCAAAAAATTAAGACTAGAACTACCATACAATCCAGCTGTCCCACTACTGGGTATTTATCCAAGGAACACAAAAACACTAATTCAAAAAGATATATGCATTCCTATGTCCATTGCAGCATTATTCACAATAGCTAAGACTTGGAAACAACCTAAGTGCTCATCAGCAGATGAGTGGATAAAAAAGAAGTGGTATATATATACAATGGAATACTACTCAGCCATAAAAAAAGATGAAGTCTTGCCATTTGTGACAACATGGATGGACTTTGAGGGCATTATGCTAGGTGAAATAAGTAAGATGGAGAAAGCCAAATACTGTATGATTTCACTCATATGTGGAAAATAAAAAAAAAACAATAACAAATAAACACACAAAGATATAGAGAATAGATTGGTGGCTAGCAGAGGTGTAGGGGGTAAAAGGAGGGCAAAAGAAGTAAAAGAGCACATGTGTACAGTGACAGATGGTAATTAGACTTTGGGTAGTGAACATGATATAACCTACATAGAAATCAAAATATAATGATGTACACCTGAAATTTAAATGTTACTATAGACCAATGCTATCTCAATAAAAAAAAGAATAAAATTTAAAATATATATATTTAAAAAATTTCTTCAAAGCCTTTTTAATAATGGGAGGGAGAGAAAATGAAAACAACCACAATGGTCATCAGAGGAATAGTGGTTAAATAAATTAAAGTGTAGCCATACAGTGAAGGAATATGCAGCCTTAAAAATGGGTGATCTAGTCATTGACACGGAGAGGTCTGAAGATCACTGAGTATAAATTTTAATTACAAAGCATGATGTGGACAATGTTCTTAAACATTTTGCTGTCATAGATCATGAGAGATGTTACACAGTCCACAATTAAAAGTGGCTCACTGATGGGGGTGGCCCCAGTGGCCTCGTGGTTAAGTTTGGCGTGGTCTACTTCAGCGGCCTGGGTTCAGGTTACTGGGTGCAGACCTATACCACTCCTCAGTGGCCGTGCTGTGGTGGCAACCCACATATAAAATAGAGGAAGATTGGCAATGAATGTTAGCTCAGGGCAAATCTTCCTCAGCAAAAAAAGAAAATTAAATGGCTCACTGAGTCACTGATTTTCAATTGGATAGTTGAGGAGAGCATGAACTAATGATGTATAGTATGAGAATATATGTATAGGTTTATGCTTTATATATATACAACTTGGTATGTGCATGTTTGCCAAAAAAAGCTACTCTTCATAAAACTTTGAACAATGAATATTAATCCGAATAACTATACTAGGAGCTATTCATGTTTCCCTCTTCGTATTTTCTATTTTGTTTGAATTTTCTATACAATTGTATATTATCTATCAAATCAGAGAATAAAATAAAGCTATTTTTCATCTGGACAAAGGAAAAAAGATCACATCTCTCTATGGCACTATTTATGGCACATGTGACTCTCTTTTATATTTTAAGGCAGCTGCTTTCATGGGGCTACAACAAAACACCTGCATCACGAGGGTTTCTTCACAGTGTCTGCAACAGTGAAAGAGCCTGCAAAGATGACTGCATCAGGACTGGCCCAGTGGCATAGTGATTAAATTTGCACTGTCCACTTCAGTGGCTCGGGGTTCACAGGTTCAGATCCCAGGCGTGGACCTACACACAACTTGTCAGCCATGCTGTGGCAGCGTCCCATATAAAGTAGAGGAAGATGGGCATGGTTGTTAGCCCAGGGACAATCTTCCTGAGCAAAAAGAAGAGGACTGGCAACAGATGCTAGCCCAGGGTTAACCTTCCTCACCAAAAAAAAAAAAAAAAAAAAAAAGACTGTATCAAATCAGCTACATCAAAATGTCTTCATTTTTCAGTGTAAACAGTCACTACCGTTGGTGTTGGCATTATTAGTATGGATTTTCTTTCCTCTATGATGTACTGTGTTTTATGATTTTTCTGCTTTCGTCATGTATTATTATCATAATTAGAGAAATGCACTATAATAAAAATGCAGGATTGAAAAGATAGAGTTTGGAGGTGTAGGTGAGGAGCCACTGCTTGGCTCTGGTGTCTGCAGCCCCCACCACCCCTCAGTATTCTGGAGGGTGACCTGCTTAAGTGAATTTGAGGCAGGTCTGGTTCTACCCTCCTCAATATCTCTATGGGATAGAACTGCCTGTTGGGGGATTTGTAAAGACTTCAGGTTGACTAGCTGGTACATGGGCTAGTATTTGTTACCCCCAGCACCCAACCTCTGCAAACAGTTAATATAATATTTATAATTTGGTCTAATCTGTGATTCAAAACTTGTTTCCTCTACCACAGAATTTCTCAGCCAGTGCTCAAACTGGACAGGTGGCCACTGCTCAGATCTGAGAAGGTCACAGGTTAGTTTCTATAATTGCTCATTAGGGCTCCACAGAGAGCCCCCAGGAGGAAGAGTTTTGAGAATCAGATGTAAGCAACACACATGAAATTTCACTGAGTGGGGTACATTGCAGGTAACATGAAAGTTCAAGACATTTGCGGGGCTTGTTCAATGACAATCAAAGGGTATCTTAGGTACTTAGAAGAGATTATTATTTACATTCTGGACAATGACTCTGCTGTCTTATATTTACATCCAGTACTCTGGATTTGTCTCACTGACATGCATGTTACTATCAGACACAAATGTCAAAATAATCTGGTCAAATGGTGAAGGAGAGTGGTGTGTTGGTTCTGAGTTGTCCATGTCACAAAAAGCAAACGACTCCTTCTGCCTTAGGATATCATAGTGTCAGGCTATAACGCTGTGACTCTTGCAGTTACTCACTGACACGCACACAGAAAAGAATGAAAAGCACAGGGAATCACAAAGCAGCGAGGATTTAGCTTTGACATAGTGGGTTTGGATTCATCCCAACTCCAGACCCCAGCACAGCCCTCTGTGGGCTTCTAGGGAGGATGAGACCCCTCATACACCACTGGAATCCATCTTTACAGACTTACCTTGCATCAGGACCCCACATCCTGCCCTCCCTCCATTTAACATTATAAGTTCCAAATAGCACTTCCTAAGCATGGCAGCTTTGGGCTTTTTTTCGGCTGTGAATTTATACATCCACTGTTTCTCTACACAAAATGTCTTTCCCACCTTGTTCTTAAAATAGCTACTTGTCTTGAACATGCAGCATGCCAACTCTAGTCACCTAGAACTGGAACCTGAGAAAGGGATTGGTTGTACATCATTTATTAATGGGGTATTTTTTAGGGAAAATCTGCTAGGGAGTGAGGAAAGTGGTGGAGTGAAGGGGAAAGATTTGAGCAAGGATGTGATGCCAGGTAATCTAGAATATCCTGACAAACAGGGGCCTCCAGATCCAGGTCTCCACCTGAGGCAAATGGTCCTTTGTTCTCTATTCTCCGAGCAGTCAGCCTTTAGCTGTGCTGCCTCCCAGACAATTCAGGGCCCAGAGGCTGAGGGAAGTGCTCCAGAGAAAGGAGACACTTGTGAGTCCTCAGCAACCACGACTCATAGCAGCTGTCAGATGGGTGCACCAGCCTGGGCCACAGACTCTGGGTGGGATACTGACAGCATCTTCCATGTTTGCTCTGATCTGTCACCTGCATGGTGCTGCAACGAGCAGATACAGGAAAAAAGTTAATGCACAAAGAGAAAAGGAGCGGAAATCAATTTTGGAAGCAGTTTCATTTTCTTTTTGTTGTTCTATAAAGATTTT
This sequence comes from Tapirus indicus, assembly GCA_031878705.1. Lineage (NCBI taxonomy): Eukaryota > Metazoa > Chordata > Mammalia > Perissodactyla > Tapiridae > Tapirus > Tapirus indicus. The sequence continues at coordinate 85,218,566 of CM062921.1, forward strand.
CAAATACGGCTACTTGGCCATTACTTAAAAGTACTTATTTATTCACAGATCAACATATTTCTTGTGTTTTAGAAAAAAATACATATTTCCTCAATTAGTACCCTCCAACTAAACAGAATTCTGTTTTTTATAGTACTTTGGACACATTACATTTTGTTTTCCACCTAAAAATAAGTAACCTATTTACAGCATTTTTCAAGAAATGGTAGCTGTATTTTCACCAGATATCTCAAAGCAGTTACTGATAGAATTGAAGCAAGATTGAATAGGACAAAAGTAATTCCATTTCACTAGATGGTATGCCTTTTTGAAGACAGACCTAAGGGACTAGATTAAGAGGAGATGAATCATCTTCCTCAAATATCTATTGGATAACTCCAGTCCTGGAGTTTCATAATCACATTAACTGCTGAAAGGTTTAGAGAAATGGTTCAATATCTACACATTCAGTATTTTCCCCCACATCTTCAATAAAATCTTTACTAGCTTGGTGAATACTCTCTTTGGGTAACAAAGGAACAAGGTCCTAAAGCAAAGAAAGATCTTAACTCTGTCACTGTCCCCGTAGGACAAATGATACTTACATGCTCAGTGCAAATACAACTTGGATCGCACAGATAAAAGGGAGCAATTTCAGAAGCAGGAAATAGAATTCCTAAAGTGTTATTCATTAAAATTATCAACCTCTGAACATAATTTCCAAAGAGAACTCTTCCTTTTTGTGCCTTTTTCACCAGTCTAATAATGAATTGACACTAGGTACAGTGTTTTCTTCCTTAGATGTGCATGCACAGTCTTCTGTTGGCAGGAAACTCTAATAGCCACGTGCAGGGAAAAGGAGGAAGGGCAGTAACATCTGCTTTTAGTGAGTTTTCTACCTTTTAGGTATGAAACAGCTTCACAAAATGCTTTAGTTATGATTCCAAGCCCCCCGCTACATATCACTAAACAAATGCAGATTAACTGTTTTGTCATTATTGGGACCCCAAATCCTCCCAAGATCTGACAATGCCCTGGGGTCTAATAAAGCATCAATACTTTGGAGAATTCCCTCTTTTTGGTGGTTGCCAGTGATCATTGGAAACTCTTGGGGTAGGTATTGTTCCAGTCTGTGTCACTTCAGCACTGCTGCTTGGGCCATTTGGAACCATATTTGTGTCACAGGATCCTTTGGGGATGCCCGAAACCCCTGTGTCTCTGGTCCACCTCTCCTTGACCATTATGTATTCATTGCCTCTGAAATCTTGCCTCATTGCCAGAGAGCTGCCACCAAGGAGATGTTGTGTCTTCCCCTTCAGTTTGACACCTCCAGTAGCACTTTCCTCTCATTGCAGCAAAGAGCCATTTGCTCCTTATTTCTCTCAGAAGGACTATCTCCTCAGTAAAGATCAATCTCTTCAATGAGTGCAGGCTTTCACAAAGGTGGGAATGTGTGTTGACTTCAAAATGCTTTTCCACTTCCACTCTGAATAAAAGGGCAAGATAAGAATAATTAAAAAATAAAAACCTGCTGTAAAAAGTGTGAAGATAGGGCGTGAGTGGGGAGTGAGGTGGAGGTAGATAGATCGGGATGGGAAAACACAGAGGAAAGACACACACGATCCTCACACTCCTCTTCTCTTCATGGAAAACAAAATACAACAGGCAGCTTTTAAAAATTATCAGTTATGCAGTTAGGGGAGGAAAAAGTGTAATACTCATTGGTTTTATACCCTTCCAACCATTTTTTTTTCCATTGCTGGCGTGAGTATGCCTTGACATAACCCAAAATGGAGAGCAACTTGGCAAATATCTGTCCAAAGTACAAATGCTCATGCTCTTTGATCCAGTAATTCTACTCTAGCAAATTTATTTTATATTTCAAATTAATGCTAAGAGAAGTATCTACAAGTATATGCATTGCAACATTTTTTTGAAGTAACAAAAGATAGAAATAATATCAACAAAGAACCAATTCAATAAATATGGTACTTCCATATAATATCATATTTTGTAACCGTAGAAAAGGAGAAAGCTCTTTATATAATAATATGGGGTGTTATCAACATTAAAGCAACATTTTTAAAAGCTGAGGTGTTAAAGCTGGATATTGAACAAGGGACATTTAAGCTCTCTGCACATTATTTTTCTTATTTGAAAAATAAAGATAACAATATGGCACCCTCTTATGATTGTTGTGAGAATTATATGAATAAGCACTTGAAGAGGGCATTTAGAATAGGACCTGACATATAGGTTTGTGCTATGTGTTAGCTATTTTCATTCCTGAGACAAATTGTTAAGTGGAAGAAAAAAAGTCAAAACAGTGTGAAAGTATGCTTCTATTTATCTAAAAATTGGAAATACAAGTGCACATTTTTACTTGGTTTTCCATATAATACATTGGGAAAGTTATACAGAAAACCATTAGCCCCTGGTTGCTTATAGAGAGGAGAACAAACTAGAGAAAAAGAAATAAAAAATCCAATCCCATTTACATTCACAACAAAAAGAGTAAAATACCTAGGAATAAATTGAACCAAGGAGGTGAAAGATCTATATACAGAAAACTATAAGACATTATTGAAAGAAATTGAAGATGTTTTTAAGGTATAGAAATGCAACGATTTTTGTATGTTAATTTTATATCCTTCAACTTTATTGAATTCATTGACTAGTTCCAACAGTTTTTGGTTGAATCTTTAGGATTTTCTATATATAAGATCATATCATCTGTAATAACAACAATTTTCCTATTTCCTTTTTGATTTGGGTGAATTTTCTTTCTTTGTCTTGCCTAATTGCTCTAGCTAGTACCTCAAGTACTGTATTGAATAAGAGTGGTGAGAGAGGGCATCCTTGTCCTGTTTCTGATCTTAGAGGAAAAGCTTTAATCTTTCACCAATAAATATGATGTTAGCTGTTTAATGTTAGCCATATGATGTTTGTCAAATATGGCCTTTATTATGTTGAGGTATGTGCCTTCTATACCCAATCTAAAGGGTTTTTATTATGAAAAGATCTTATATTTTGTCAATGCTTTTTCTGCATCCATTGAGATGATCATATGATTTTTATCTTTCTTCCAATAATGCAGTGTATCACATTTATTGATATGTGTATGTTGAACCAACCTTGTATCCCAGGGATAAATCCCACTTGGTCATGGTGTATGATCCTTTTTATGTGTTGTTGAATTGAGCTGTTAATATGATGTCAAGAATTTTTGCATCTACATCATCAAGGGTATTGATCTATAGTGTTCTTTCCTTGTAGTGTCCTTATCTGGCTTTGATAGTAGGGTAATGCTAGCCTTGTAAAATGAGTTTGGGAGTTCCCTCCTCTTCAATTTTATGGAAGAGTTTGAGAAGGATTGGCATTAATTCTTTAAATGTTTGATAGACTTCACCAGAAAAGCCATCTGGTCTTGTGGTTTTCTGTGTTGGAAGGTTTTTGATTACCGACTCAATTTCTTTACTTATTATTGGTCTGTTCACATTTTCTATTTCTTCTTGAGTCAGTCTTGGCAAGTTGTATGTTTCTAGGAAGTTTTCAATTTCTTCTAGGTTTTCAATTTATTGGCATATAATTATTCATAGTAGTCATGATCTCATGTATTTCTGTAGTATCAGTTGCAATGTCTCCTCTTTCATTTCCAATTTTATTTGAGTATCATCTCTTTTTTCTTCATTAGTCTAGCTAAAGGTTTGTCAACTTTTTATCCCACTATGGCAAAATTTGTCTTAAATTGGTGTATTTATACCCTTTACATTAATGACAGATATCAATATATTAAGGTTTAAGTCTGCCATTGTTTTTCTGTTTGTTATCTTAGTCTTTTGTTTCTCCATTTTCTTTTTCCTGCCTCCTTGAGTGAGTGTGTGTTTTGTATAGCTTTTCTGCTGGTTGCTCTAGATATTACATTATATATGCAAAACTTATTACAGTCTGGTGGTATTATCATTTTGCCAGTTGAAATTGAATATAGAAAACTTATCTCCTTTTTCATCTCTTTTCCTTTGCCCATTTATGGTATTATTGCCTTAATAACCTTCTCTACATATATTTAGAACTGCATCAGATGGATTTTAGTTAATTGTCAAACATAATTTAGAAACTCAAGAAAAGGAAAGCCAATTGTATTTGCCAACGTTTTTGTTTATCTTGTTTTTTCTTCCTTCCTGATGTTCCAAAGTTTCTTCTTTTATCATTTCTGTTTTGTTTAGGGAATTTCTTTTAGGCATTCATTTAGGATGGGTATGCTGGCAATAAATTCTCCTACTTTCCCTTCATCTAAGAATATCTTGATTCCATCACCATTCCTGAAGGATATTTTTGCTGGGTAGAAGAATCTGGGTTGACAGTTTTTTTTTCTCTCAGTACTGAAATTATGTTCTGCTTCCTCTGGTTCCCATGATTTCTAATGAAAAATCTGCATTTATTTCAATTGTTTTTCCTCTCCAGGAAATGCACCATTTTCTCTGACTGTTGTTAAGATTCTTTTCTGTGTTTAATTTTTAGAAGTTTAATTATGATTGTCATGGTGTATATTTTGGGGAGATTATCCTGCTTAGCTACTTGAATCTTTATGTTTATGTTTCTTGCCAAATTTGGGAAGTTTTCTGCCATTATGTCTTCTAATACTTTTTTCAGACCCACTTTCTTTCTCCTCTCCTTCCAGGACTATGGGATATGAATTTTAGATTCTCTGTTATATTCCCACAGGTCTCTGAGGTTCTATTAGATTTTTTCAGTCTATTTTCTCTCAGTTGGTCAGATTTGGTCATTTCTATTGTTTTGTCTTCCAGGTCACTGCTCCTTTCCTTTCTTTCCTCTATTCTACTCTTCAGCCTATCCATAGCAATTTTTATTTTGGTTATTTTACTTTTTGGTTCTAAAATTTCCATTTGGTTCCTCTTTATCTCTTTTATTTCTGTCCTGAGACTTTAAATTTCTTTGATGAGACATTCTATTTGTTTCATTTGTCTCAAACATATTTGTAATTCTCATTGAAGCATTTTCATGATGGCTGCTTTAAAATTTTTGTCCAATAGTTCTTACACCTCTATCATGTTGCTGTTGGCATCTATTGATTGTCTTTTTCATTTAGTATGAGATCTCCCTAGTTCTTGGTATGACAAGTGATTTCCAATTGAAAGTTGGACACTTTTGCATTAAGTTGTGAGACTCTGTATTTTATTTGAATGTTTAGTTTCAGCTGATTTTTTTTTCCTGGCACCATGATGGCAGGGGAAGGAAGTGTGCCTCCTCATTACTTCTACATGGAGGTAGAAATCCAGGGTCCCCATTCAACCTCCATTGCCACTCAAGGTGTCCCCACTGACACCTCAGGGAATGTGGCCTTCTTACCCATTGGGTGATGGTGAAAGTTCTGACTCTACACTCTGCCTTCTTTGACACCATCATAGTTTGCAGGGGCAGGAAGAGGGGCACCTTCTTACTGCCAGGTGTGATGGAAGCCCAGTATCCCCACATGGTCTCCACTGGCACTGTAGGGGAGCAGTTATTGGCAGCTGATGGAGATAAATGTACCAGATATCTACTTGGTCTTTGATTCCACACTGATGGGGTTGTTGGGGTGCTGCATTGGAGCTTCACAATGGTGGAAGTGTAAGCTCTCCCCTTGGCCTTTGCCGGTGTGGGTGGAGAATAGGTTATGTGGGTTTTTTTCTGGAGCAGATCAGTTGTCTAAAAAGGATTAGGCTGCCCCTTTACTGTTCTTTTGGCTAGAGAGAGCAGGCTTTAGTTGAGGCTTTTTTTCCACATTGTCATTTCTGAATTGTTGTCTTTTCAGCTCCAAGTTTGGGATATATGAGGCGAAAAGAAAACTTAAGGAATTCACCACCATGACATTCCTCATGTACTGAGGTCTCTAGCTATATATATATATATAATCTCATTGAGGTTTCCTACACGGAGCAATAAAATATAATTGACCATGATAATGGAAAGTACACATTAATTAGCATAATAAGAAATAGAATTCCTAAAGCATTATTCACCACAGATCTCTTGACTCAGTTCTGACATATATGTTAGCTGTATATTTCCATCTAGCTGATACAGATTTTCTCACACTCAAAATATCCAAAATTGACCTCTCATATTATTCCCCACAAGTCTGTACCTCCTCTTATATTCTTTCTTTCAAATGGTGGTAACCAAATTTTTTTAGTCAATTCTACTAATAAAACTCATGGCTAGAACTTCTGGGGGAATGAAGCCATCACTATCTAAGAGCCTCACTCTGGTCACATTCCTATATCTGTGTTGCCTAATGTTATCTCCTGGCCCTACTGGGAGTGGGTTGGGGAGGTACGGGCAATTCTCTCACATTGGAAGATGGATGGTAATAGCTTCTAAGGCTTGTACTTCTCTACCACCTAAGCTAAGACCTGAGAATGCATTTGACCAGACAGAGACATGTGCCCTGAATTACATTTTCCATTTTTCCAAGAAAAAAGAGGAAACATTAGGCCTCTCTCCTATCACATGGAGAAAGCACCAGTTTAGCAGTTGGACACCAATTCACTGCAACGAGAGCATCCATAAAAATATGCATTGCTGGTGTGGCTTCAGCATTTGTAGTTGTTCTGAGGACTGTAGTCAAGGCTTTGGTGATACAGCACGGAGGTGTCTGTGTTTGGACCACAGCCCCAAAGCTGATAGAGCTCTCTCTTCCTACCTTCTCCACCCCAAGAGCCTTAGCTTTAGCACAGGTTGCTGCTCTCTTCATGGTGGAAACAGGTAGCCAGGAGGAGAGGTGAATGAGGGTGCTAGAGGCTTGCCTGGGATATAGGGAGGGGATGGGGATAATACTATGCAGCCAGACCTATCAAACTGGAACTCCAAGCAGAATAGTGCAGCCAGTAAGAGCACAGACTCTGGAACCCAGACTCAGAAACCACACTGCCTGTGCTTGACTCACATCTCTGCTGTGTGATTTTTGGCCAGTTATCTGAACTCGGAGGTTTAGTTTACTCATCTGTAAAATGTAGAACCTACATCATAGAGCTGTTGCAGGGATTAAATGAGTTAGTCTATGTACAGCACATGGCAGTGTCTGGACGTGTTCAGCAGTTAGAAGCGTTGGCTCTTATCACAGTGGCCATTTTTGGACTCGTCCCTTTCCTTCTTTCTCTCCAGCTTCTTGTATTTCCAGGCATGTATCCTGCTGATGCTGTTTCCTCCGTCAATCTTTCCTCTCTGTGCTGTTTGCTCCAGCTCTATTTAGGACTTCATTGTTCGTCATCTGAATTACTATTGCCACTGTGTTTCTTTAATCTTGTCCCCTTCTAATCCATCATCCACTGAGCTGCAATTCTGACCAAATGTCTTCCCTTTTAAACCTTTTCACTGGATCCCCATCAGCTCCACAAAAAGTCCAAGCTCCTTTACATGGCACAAAAAGCTCAGCCCATATCTGTCTCCTGTCGCTCTGCTTGTCTCACACTCTGTGCCCCAGCAACACGAGCTTCTTGTAGTCCCTTGTAGTAAATACTTGGCTGTCTCCTGCATCTGTAATTTTCTCATATGTTGGTGGCAATGACTAATAGATTGAGTGAGTGTGTCTGTGTGTGTTTATAGGCAGGGATAGGGATGTAGAATTAGGGTACTTTCTTATTTTTTAATTTAAACACAGGATGAAGTGACAAAATGAAGCATCTCCCTCTCAAGAATATCCCCTGAATCTCAATGTCCTAGCTGGGTTAGTTGTCCTAGCATCTGACTCATTTATCTTTACTTATATTATTTCATTATACTTATGCCAGTCTGAACACTTTGAGACCATAGGCCCTGACATACCCTATGCAGGGGTGTAGATTAGATCTTCAATTAGGGGTGAAGACATGAATGAAAATCAAATGACTAAAAAATCTTAATCACAACAATGACCAGAAGAATCTTAGCATATCTCCCCACCAATGAAACACCTGTTCCTTTTTCTGTATTTTCTATTTTAATTTCCCAAGCCAAAAGAACAAAATGGGAATTATCTTTATTCTGTAATTTTTCTTACTGTCAAGTCTAACTCATCTATCAACTGCTCACAAATAAGCCATTGATATTTAACATATGAAAGAGTTTTCCCATTTGGTCATCCTGTAAAATGAAAATGATGTGCATGTTTAGTAAAGGAGGGAGATATTCTGAGTTTTATTTTAAGTAATAAAGTCTTAAGTAGACATCCCATCATAAATCATAGGAAGATGCTCAAATTTATTAGTATTTAGAAAAATGTAAATGTAAATATTATATTACTGTAGTCTTAATAGTTTCACAATTATAATGCTGGATACTGCCATATGTTGGCAGAGATATGGGGATACAAGAACCCCCATGCATGTTTGGTGGTCATGAAGTCTAGTGCAGCCAATGAGAGGCATAATCAGCTTATATACATTACCCAAAGTAAATAGCATGTGTTCCTGTGAACCCTCAGTTCTACTCCTGGATATGTAGCTTTCAATATATCCTATAGATGAGGGTTTATTAGTGAACCTGGATAAGGATATTCAGTTTTCATTTGTCCTTGGTGGCAGAAAATCGGAGGCCATCGGGGGGTCCATGTGGAGGATGCTTATAATGGAATATGATTCCATAATCAACACAATATGTGCACAGACCCCAGTGAGGGTAGACCTAGAACTCAAAGTGCTGATTGAAAAATGTAATAAGCAGAATGAGATCTAACATTCAATGTGATTTGTGTGCCTCTTCTTGCCTCAGTTTCCTCATCCATAAAATCAGATAATAATACTGCCTATTGCACAGGATTGTTGTGGCATTAAGTGAGTCAATGCATGAAAAGCACTTTGCTAAATGCCTGGGACATAGTAATGCTCTGTAATACTAGTTATTACTCATTTTATTTTTATTATACAAACTAGTGCCACATGCAAACAAAACCCATGTGACATTTGACATAAATGCATACTAGTAAAAAATATACATCAAACCCTTCAGATCTGTTGCTTGTGGGGAATGGGAGTAGGAAATGGGGGTAAAAATGAATCAAGACATAGCTATCACGAGAGGTGTCATGTGTCAGGAACTAAGAAATATGATTAAACCTGCTGCACCTGAGTTCCAAAAAAAGATAGAGTAAACAATATCCAAAGGGTTTACTTGTTGGGATCATGTAAGTTAAAGTGATTTCAGCTACAAACAAAATAATGCCCAACTAAAAGTGACTTAATCAATAAGAGGTGTTGTTATCACTCAGTATAGATGTTTGGAAGTAGATAGTCCTGGGGCAGTTCAGTTCTTAGTGATATTATTCTTCTGCCCTGGCTTTAAAGCCCTGACTTTCACACTCTGACTTTGCTCTCATGGTCTTAATAGTTGCCATATCTCAGAGTCCAAATGGTAGGGAAAGGAGAGGACTCATTTAAAACAACTCTGTCCTTTACCCAAGAGGAAAACTTTGCCAGAATGTCCACTACCAGCAACCATACCATCAACTTAACCAAATCCATTACTCCGATCAGTGACTTTATGGCCCAGCTGTGAGGAAAGGGAAATCTAGTATCTGATATCGAGAGCCCCTCTGATGGAATATTTGTTCTTCCTGCAAGACAGAAGGGGTTGGGAATGACTGCTGGGAAGGTCAGCAAGAAAGTCTACCATGTGAGGACAAGGATGTGGGGTGTATAAAAAGTGGGTTAACTTCATACTACTTGAGTTATAATCACCACTTCGCCACTTACAGGCCTTCAACCTTTCTGTGCCTAATTTTCCCTATCTGTGAAAAAGGAATAATAGTATCCACCTCGTAAGTATGCACGAATAAATGTTAGCTCTAATTACCATTGATTACTAATGACTCAGCGATCAGGGGTCTGTGGCCTTTTGGATCTCCATTAGAGTCCCAGGATTGTCATTTCCTTGCAATATATATCCTTATGCATCGGTGCTCTTACCTGGGGGTGGTTTTGCTCCACAGGGAAGATCCGGCAATGTCTTTTTGTTGTCACCATTGTTAAGGAGCACGGGGAGTGCTAAGGGCATTTAATACCAGTAGAGGCCAGGGATGCTGCTAAGCATCGTACAATGCATAGGACAGCCTCCACAGCAAGGAATTATTCAGTCCACAGTATTAAAGCTGTCAAGATTGAGGAACACTTTAATATATGTAACTGACTCAAATGGGTCAAAAATGACATTTTTAACCACCTATATCAACTATCTTTTTGTCTACAAAATGGAGATAATGATCTCGTCCTTACAGCATTGTTGAGAAGATTGAAAGTCCAACACGTATACAATATGCCAAACAGAGGGAGCAGACAGTTCACACCCCTGTGGCTTCATTGTCACGTCACTGTGAGGATTAAATAAAATATGCTTAAGGTTCCCAGCACACAGGAGGTAATGTTAAGTATCAGTTGCTTTCTTTCTTCCCTTCTCATTAATCTTCAAAGGACAGAGCTCTGATCCTCTCAGGTGATGAGATAGCGAAGGAGCTACTGAGAAAAAAGGTATATAACAATGCAACTTAGACCCAAGCCTGGATCCCTAGAGTCAGGAATTTCTTTCACTATTGAATTGCCACAAGATACATCTCATGAATTGTGTTAGATTAATTAGGCTGTAATAAAAATTTGTACATTCAGTTTCAGAGTCAGAAGCATGAATTAGGAGAACAAAGCAAATCAGTACTTGTTCTCTATTTTCTATTTGATTTTTACAAGGTCATTACTTCTTTAATGACACTTGCAACTGTTTGCAACGTGGCCGTTCCGCATGCTTCCTGGTCAACTGACTGTAAACACCATTGTGCGTATTTACTATAAAACCCCCTATTTTTCATGTGATGAGTCTTGGTAATAAGAGAGCAATCAGTAATTCTTTCTTCTGTGTTATGTCATGCAGGGCATTTTTGAGGTCTGAAGTATAGAATCTTCTTGCAAAAGGAAATAACCCTAGAGAAGAAAGGCATTATCAGCACGCAGGTTGAAACCAAACAAGACCAGAGGCTGGCAAACGCTCTGAAGCTAGCCCTCACGGCCATTCCCACTCCTCGCGCAGTTCGCAGTCAGACAAGGTGTAATGACCAACATAAACCATGCTCAAAGCCTGCTACCACTGACAGATTCCAAAATTGCCAGCCGATAAAATGGAAGGGAACCTGTGCATCAACATGTAGGAAATAAAGATGAAAATTGGGTGAAAAATGTGGTGATTAGCATCGAAAAGGAGGGATGAGGGACTCAAGACAAAACACCAGAATGCAGCAGTAAAATGGAAGAGCAAAGCTCACCTTGGCCATTCTATTGCCATGGAATCAAGCCGATAGGGTTAATGAAACCAGCCTGTGCTTTTAGTGTTTCATCTTTTGCTGTTTGCACTATGTTTTGTTTGCTTTTTATCTTCTGTAATGATTATAAAGGCAGACATGCAGGAAAATGGAAACATGCAGAACACAATGAAGTACCTGGCTCATATTAGTTGACAAAATAAGTAATATTGGATTTCTTCTTTCTTTCCTTTTCTGTTTATTTGTAGTGTTAGAGAATTTACAGATAGCAACACCATCATCTCTCTTAAATATTTAGATACATTTTTCCCTTAGAGATTCTGCTTTATATTGAACTAAAATATATTTTTTGTTTTTGTTTTACTCATCAGTCCTATTTTTAATACTAGAGTTCACATGACAGACCTTGAGCAGTTTGAAGAAAAAAGCTGTATTCCTTGTATGTTATCCTATCTCTCGGCTAAACATTCCCGTTCCTTGTGATATATCAAGTTTCCTCACCGTCTTCTGATTTTTTCCAGATGGTTCAGATTTTCTTAAGAGAGTCATACTGTGAAGCAAAAGAAGGATTTTCAGGGTGGCCTAGAATAGTGCTTCTTAACTTTAGTGCTCATTCCAATCACTGGGAGGTCTTGTTAGGATGCAGATTAGGATTCATTAGGTTGGATGAGGGCCTAGATTCTTCATTTCTAGCAAGCTGCCTTGAGATGCTAAAGCTGCTAGTTAGCCAACAAGCATTTGAGAAGCAATGGTCTAAGAATGCAGACTAGAATATATTATTAATTTCCCCATCCTGAATGCTATTCATCTGGCAATGCAGTGTAAGACACAAATTTGTTTACTCATGTCAAGGAGACCCATCACCTTTCCTAGAGCATGTGAAGACAGCAACTTTTCATTTATTCATTCATTTTGTTTTAGTCATATTCTCTGTTCTCAGGAACATAAACCTTACATAAACATAAACGTAAACCTTCAGGTAAATAGATATCACCATCTTTCATTGTTCAAGGCCACCTATTTTTGTAGGTGTCTGGTGGCTACCCACACAACTGCTCCCTTTGCCATTGGTGTTAATTAGTCTTTAAGTTTTAAAGCAAACTTCACTATCTTCCTGGACTGACCTGTCATCTCCAAGAAATGGCAATACCATACAGCTGGGTGCTCAAGATAGGAACTTAGGAAGTTACTTAATATTTCCCTCCACATCATCTCCTTAGTCAATGATTTTATTGCTAAGACCTGATAATGATACTTCCTAAATAGTTTGTAGTATTACACAAGGGCTGCAGATTTTAGGTGAAAGATTGCTTTCTCCAAGGAGCCTTCCTTTTCTTCCCTGCCATCCACATCCACCACCACATCTACACACAACCAGTTGACTTCTCCTCAATTCTCTCAGAGCTACCCATGCTTTTACTCTCTTAATCTTAGCATATTTGTGATTATATATATGTTTTTATTTTCCACTATCACCTCCAAGCCCAGCGGAGAGTCTAGAATAGAGAAAATGCGCAGCAAGAATCTGTTGGATGTTTATTAAATATTGAAAAAAAACCGTGCTTGACTTAGCACCGCCTGTCTGTGTGTATCTAGGCGAATTGCACTGACATTCATTTGGAAGGAAGTCCTACTTTAGTTGCTCATCACAACAACTTTATTTTGCAATTATAAATTTCATAAGTGGAGATCATTAAAAATGACTTTTTCTATTAATATGTGAAATCTTTTCAATGGTGCTTTAATCCATATAATGTTAGTGGGTAGCATTCATTAGAAAATCTTTCTCTCACTCTTAAGTACAAAAATAAAACAATATTCACAGCCCAGCACATTCTAGATTTTAAAAGGTTGTACAGAAGCCCAGTTTTTATTGATGCATGGAGATGATGCTTTTCTGGAACCCCTTTATTTTTGCACTTAAAAAAAATGTTGTGCTGAATGCTGGCACCAGGTGTCTATGAAGATTGTGAGCCGGGAGTAAAGTGATCAACTATCCTAGTTTGCTCAGGATTTAGAGGCTTCTTAGGATGTAGGACTTTCAGTGCTAAAACTAGGACAGTCTGGGGCAAACTGGGATGGTGAGTCACAGTAGCCAGTGTTGGCTGGATCTGGTATTTAACATCTTCTTGTAACACCCACCCAGCTCCAAAGTCCTATTAGCCAGGCCTGTTAAAGGAAGTCATAATAGCTGGGGTAGCTGCTTCCTAGATCCAAAGGGAAAATCTGATTTGGCAGGCTTTTCTGGACAATTTGGACCTTCAAACAGAATGATTCCTTGCTATCTTATATTGGGCTCATTGCCATGAAACACTAGCAGTAGCGGAAGGACATCCTTCTATTTTTTTCAGCTGAAGACTTATCTTCTACTATTTATAAAGAACCAGATTCTATCCTTTTCTGTAATATCAGCCAAGGCAGCCATCTGATGGCAATAATTTAACCATCTGCAACTGCAATCATTTAGTAAACTGTTTGCAAAAAATAAACCATAAAATGAAATGCAAATTGGATGAATTCAGAAGCACATATTTCTCTAATTAATATTGCTTCCTTAGAGAATTATAGGTTCCTTTTGGCAACATTCATTTTACTGAAATCTTCTCTGGAAATGCCATGCAAAGAGCAGAGCATTAAATTTTTAGAAGGAAATAACATAGTTTCTTTAGAAACATCTCCACCTTAAGTCTGTAGTTTCAAAACACGGCTCTTTTAAGAGTAGAAGTTTAGGTACAGAGTCTGTTCTCAACAGAAAGAAATGAAATATGGAATGGCTTCCTAATACCTAATGAATGAAATTCAGAGTGCTTAGTCTCATTTTCAAAGGCTTCTTGAGGTGGTGTGAAAATAACCATCCCTAAGTCTTTTCATGATCTCCCTGGAAACTTTCTGCACTTCTGTCTGGTTGGTCAACAGCTTTTCTTCAGACCCTACTAGTACTGTGTCTTGCACATAGTAGGCCCTCAATAAATATAGGCTGGATGGATGGATGAATAAACGATGGAGAAATAAATGCTGGCAGAATATTAGAACCTTAATTCCAGAACTTGCCCATGTTTCAATGCCAAGATGGCAGATTGTCTCTCATTCTCTCCCTCCCATGTCTACTCTGTTGCTCCTCCTCTTTTTCCTAACTTAAAGATACCCCAGACTAGGTCTCCCTTGCCCAAAGGACTATATGTTGAAACTCACCTCTCTCTACTCTTTCTTTATCTTTTTCTACTCCCTAACCCAAATCCCTGTTTAAATATCTAATTGCTACCAAAAAAGTGGAAGAATTTGATTAAATTATCAAAGTTCACACCAAGGTTAATGACATACCTGGAAGTATTTTAGTTTTTAAAAGCCCGCTGTTAAGCCAAATACATGTCTTTATAGTAAATTTTCAAGTATTGAGAGTTGATAGTTTTCAAACAGTTAGATGAGGTAAAGCAACGAATATGTGTGCATGTGTGTGTGCACGTGCGTGCTCACACACTCCCAAAGGAGGCAGATGTTTCTCTTCTGCCATTAGCAAAGTCTAAAACATGAATGAGAATAAGGATTAAGGGATGATGAGAGGGCGTGGACCAATAATGTCTGGTAACGGAGACAAATGTCTGAGTTGAACTTTCAATTAACTGGATTGTTAGTGGTAGGGAGTAAGGTTTGCTATATCTTACTTTTATTAAACAGTGAGAAATTTAAGAGAACAAAATAATCACAGGAAGATCCTTTTTTTAATTCTTGGGAGTGCTTTATTGAGGTCAGAATGCATTCACTTAATTGCCTAAATTTTCTATTTCCCAAGTTCTGACAGTAGGAATAGACGTCCTAAATGATTATCCTGAGTCCCAACATGGGCTGTAATGATGAGACACGAGATACTGTGGGTGAAAGCATTTTGGGAATTACAGTGCACCACGCAAATACAAGGAAGACCTTTTAATGCATACCTACCTCTAAAAATTAGTATTTCTTTGTAAAATTGTGACTTCCTCTTTACAGAATTACTCAATGTAGCTAGATGGCCATGTTTTAAGAATGCTATAGAAAAAGTTCCTTAAGCGTCAGAGGTCTGCCTAAATCACTTCCATTATTCCTTCCACCTCTGATATCTCATAATATATTGTAACATGAGTGAAGGAAATACTATTTCAACAATTAGACTCTTGAACATGAAACAAATGTAATTTATTTCTATTAGCACCCCACTTGCTTTCTGCCAAGTGATTTAGTCTTGAAACTACCAGGTAATGTGAAGTAATCTAGTGAAACTCCATCAATTTGGGATGTGTAAATCAGTTTCAGTTCAATGCTTCTCCGTACATGATTCTCCCTTCTCACCATGCACCAATCTCTTCCTGCCATCAAGTGGCCACTACCACCAGTCCTAAGAACTAGGGCTGGAAGGTTAGATTCCAGGACTGGTTCTCTGGAGGGAGTGGTTCACTGAGGGCTGGTATCATGCACTGTGCTAGCCCACAGCTGATGTAGTCACGACACCGGAGATCCTTGGTACTGGTGGAGATGAATGGATAATGGTAGAATGACACTTATTCTAGCTCCAGCCCTCAGATTCCTTATCTATGAAATGTACTTGGACCAATTTATTACTAGTCACCTTTTAGCTCTAAGTTCTATGGTTCTATGCATTATGGTAAAGTATTAGTTTTATTCACCAACCAAGAGATAAATTTCTCTCCAGCTCAGTGCATTGTGAGGAAGCTGTAGATACCCGATTTCCCTTCCCACACTATATGGTATATGTAAATATTTCAGGAGAACCATCACATGCTGAAGAGGCCTTTCATTCTGAAAATTAATTAGTATCGTTTGTTCAATGTAATAAAACTTGGTGTTTTATATTGTTTAAACAAGGACTATTTTGTAGCTATGTTATTTTGATACCACCTTATGGGAATATTATAATATTTTTGTTCCACAAATCTGTGGGAAGATGCAAGGACTCATTGTTTGGGGCTCAATACAGTCTTGGCTGGCAGTTCTCTTTATACAGCAGTGTATTCACTTAGCATATTAATATACAGTTGATAGATTTTTACCTCTCTCTTTCTATTTTATTTATATTCTTGAATGTCTACGTTAGATTGTAATTAGGTCCCTAAATCTCAGGATCATAATGCATGCCAATTGCCTCACTGTAAATCAGATCTGCAAAAGCCAGTTCTATTTCAGGAGCGTTATTGAAGCCTGGAAAATACCTTCCCGAGAGTATTGAGACTGCACAAAATCAGACAAGGGGTAATGGCTGATCTCAAGAGATTTTTAAATTTTTTTGCTGTGATTTAATTGTTTAAATGTTGACATAACACCCTATAATAATCGTCTCTATAAATGAAAGAAAGAGGGAGAGAGAGAGAAAGGAAGAAGAAGAAGAAGACAACGATGATGGGGGTGGGGGAAGAGAAGATGAAGAGGAAGGAAGAAGAGGAGGAAGAGAAGGTTTATTATCTTCTCAAGAGTTCCTTTTAAACGACTTACCCGAAGATAGCTTAACTGAAACTAGTGAGTATTCCAGAACCCTTTGAAGGGGCTCTGCATTCCAGGGCTCTACCATTCCAGAGAGGACAAAGCAACAAGGCTAGACTGATGTAGATGCTGACATTCGACCCAGTATGCGGTCAGCATGCACATTAACAGATCTTTCCTTATCCAGGGTTTCCTTTATTCAGTCCAGGAATATATATTATAGGACAAAATGGGTGGTCTCTTTGTTCACTTTTAAGTTTGTCAGCTGTGGTGCATTTGAGAAATCTGTGCAGCCCTGACACAAGCAAGCACATCAGTGCTAGGATGATTTCCTTACAACGTAGAGTTACGCTTTATGATACTTTCTGTTTTTTACCCCAAATGGCTGGATTGCTGATTATATTAATAAAATGGATTTATTTGCTTAATAAATATTTACTGAGCATCGCCTATGTACCAGTCACTGTCAGGGAATAAAGAAATATGTAAAATATCCTTAACTTGAGAATCACAGTGTCAATGGATGTGATGGGTAATTTTAAGTGTTAACTTTACTGGCACATTGGGTGAACAGATATTTAATTAAACATTATTCTGGATGTGTCTGTGAGGGTGTTTCTACATGAGATTAACATTTGAATCAGTAAACTGAGTAAAGCAGGTTGCCCAGCCCCGTGCGGGTGAGCCTCATCCAGTCCATTGGAGGTCTGAAGAGAACAAAAGGCTGAGTAAGAAAGTATCCCCTCTGGGACACCTGGTGGCGCAGCGGTTTAGTCTGCGCTTTGGCAGCCCGGGGTTCGCAGGTTCGGATCCGGGGCACCTGCAGACACACTGCTTGTCAGCCATGCCGTGGCGGTATCCCATATAAAGTAGAGGAAGATGGGCACAGTTGTTAGCCCAGGGCCAGTCTTCCTCAGCAAAAAAAGAGGAGGATTGGGAACGGATGTTAGCTCAGGGCTGGTCTTCCTCACACACACACACACAAAGTTCTCTCTCTGCATAACTTCGAGCTGGAATGTTGATCTTTTCCTTCACTTAAACTGGTGCTTACATCACTGACGCCTGATTCTCAGGACATGGGTCTCAGACTAGAGCCATACCATCAGCCCTCCTGGGTCTCCAGCTTGCAGATGGTAGATCATGGGACTTCTCAGCCTCCAAAATTGAGTGAGCTAATTCCTTATTATAAATCTATGTCTATCTGTCTGTCTGTCTGTGTATCTATCATCCATCTATCCATCTATCTATCCTATTCGTTCTGTTTCTCTAGAGAATCCTGACTAATACAATGGAGAAGTATAGATGTACACAATCCTATCCCGCACAATTGATTATTATTTGTGAGTCATGTGATATCAGATATAAACAAAGTGTCTTGGGAGCCCATAAATGGAAACAAATGCATTATCTCAGGGGCCAGTAAAGCAAGAATTCATGGGGAAGTGACATCTGAGCTGGCTCTTTTTTCTAGTCAGAGAAGGTGGAATATTATGTTACAGGCACTGTATACAGCAGGCACAAAAGTATGGGCCAGTCACTTTTATCCATTTCTTCAAAGAATGGTGAGAAGTTCAGAATGGCTGGATTTTACAACGTATGGAGAGATAAAAGAAAGATGTGTGGTGCATTTGCAAAGTGAAAAGACCTTATCACGTTCCAAAAGGAAAGCACGTCATGCTTGAATCTAGTCAAATCAGAGCTATTTTTTTGGAAACTGAGCATCACTGCTTGGTTGCTTAGTTTACATGTAATGAATAATCTTGTTACAAGTTCCTGAGAGTTCTACATCCTCCTGTAAAATATTCCTTAACTTCCCTTTATACTACTGTCCCTATACTAGCTCAAGCCACTGTCATTTACCTGGATGACTGTAAGCATCTTCCAACTCTGCCAATACCTTGATTTCAGCCTTGAGAGACTTTAAGGAGAGGACCTGGATGAGACCTTCTGGACTTCTGACCAACAGATGCTGTGAGAAAATACATTTATATAGTCTTAAGGCACTGAATTTGTTACAGCAACAGTAGAGAACTAATACATAACATACTACTGTCTGGTTTACAGAGGAGAGTAAATTGTTCCGTTTGTGTTTTTAAAAGATAATGTAATTCTCAATGGGAAGACATTCGGAACATACGGCAGAAGCCTGAGCCAATGGTGATGGTGCATTGGGTCAGGATGGCGGCCGTAGAGATACAGAAGTGTTTGGATTTGAACTTTGGGAAGTGAGAGTTTCCAAGCTGGTGATGGATTAGATATTTAAGGAGAGGAAAAGTGACATGTCTACAATTAGTCTTAGGTGTCGGGCTTATAAAACTGATGAATGCTGTTTTCAGCCAAGTTGAAAGGGACACTCTAGGGAGAACAGGCTGAGAGGGAAAGGTTTTCTGCCACTCAACTAATGAACTAGCTAACTAACAAACTATATAATTTCTTTAAAGAAATGTTGTGCTTGTGGGGGAAAAAAATATGTGTTCATCTTTGCAAATATATTTCCCCTGAACTGTTCACCCAAAGCTCTTTATTTTGAGCTACAAAAATGTTCTGATGCCTGTGCTGTATTTCAACCTCTGAAAATAACAAATGTGCCCTTGGTTCTCCACAAAAATTAGCAAACTCTTTAAACTCATTTACTCACTCAATCCTGAAATACACATCTGCAGACTAATTACTAGAAGAGATTAAATGTACTTTTTAAATATGCTGGATGACATATTTATCCAAAGAAATTCTCCCCAAGTACATTTACCTGTGGGAAATGTAATGGAAATCAACCCCCTGGTGCTGTCCATCATCCATGGTCCAATTTTCTGAGTTGAACAGTTCATTGCCATCAAAACACGAGACTATTTCACTTGGCTTGGCTTGCCTTGCCTTGGCATATAATATAATATAATAAATATAATATAGTGTAATATAGTATAATACACATTCTGTGTGAGACACGTGAGGTATTATATTACATGTGAAATAGATGTTATATATTACATATATGATACCTATGTTAAATAAAATGTTTGATTGGCCTCGGCGACTCTACCTGCTTTTGCCACCCTTTGCGCAGAGCAGAGGGCCTTAGAGGCAGTGAAGAGAATGCTCACTGGCAGTAGCTTTCCTCTGAGTCGCTCACTCATTTGGTGGTTGGGTAATGGAGAAGTGATCTTTTTACATTTCAGTTTATTCATATGTATGATGATGATAAAAATAACTACTTTAATGTATTCTTGTTTAGTACTAAATGACTTAATCCATGCAAACACTCAGCATGGGGCTTATTACCTAGAACGCATTCAGAAACATTCTTGTAGCTATCCTAGACATATCTAGTTGAATCCATTTAACTAAAATGCAGACGTGCCAAGTGTCTTGTGCATACTCACATGCCTTGAATCCGGGTGGCCTGAATCCTAACCGAGGACACTGAGATGCCGTGCTGCTAATCACTGCTTTGTGTTTGAGAGTAGCATGAATCAGAACTATCTGAAATCCAGATTACTGTGCTTGACCCTCAGAGTTTCTGAGTCTGTAGTTTTCTAGCAAGTTCTCAGATGAACCTGAGGCTGCTGGTCCAGGGATCACATTTTGAGAATTGTGAAGTAGACTGTGAGGCAAAGAGACCAGTTAAGAGTTTATTTCAAAGTGTCAAAGATTGATGTCAGAGATTAAATCAATGATTTAAGGGGTAAAATAGAGGGAAACTTAATGACGCAAAGGATGTGGGGGAGGGGATGGACGCTCAGATGTCTATCTTGGACAGCCAGGCAAATGTTAACGCAATTAATTTAGATTAGGAAAACAGCAGGAGTAAATCACTTGGGAAGTGATTGTGGGCCTAGTTTTAAATAAGCAAATGTGAGGTGCCTGTAGCCTGAACAACAGAAAGAAGTGCTAAACATTCAGTTAAAAGTTTGAATCTATATCTTTAGGAAAAGGACTGAGCTTATGTTAAAATCTATAGTTGTAAATGTGATCATTGAAAATGTGGAGGTGAATGAAACTATGTATAAATTGAAAAAGAGGAATAAGAATAAGAACATCACTGATGAATAGGGGCAGAGAGTAGAAAGAACCAGAGACTAAGAATCGTTTGTCAGAGAGGAGAATTGGGAGTGAGCAGTAGGGTGAAGGACAAGAGATGAATTTCATAAGAGAGTGGTCCCCACCAGCAGAAACTGCATCTTAGAATACAGGAGAAAAAATTATATCTGTGTGCTTTCGAGGTTTCAATAGAGTAATGGGATGGAAGCCAGAGAGTGGATGATGTGTCTTACCCACAAGTTTGCTAGCGAGCTAAAGTGCTTAATTAAAAAAAGAAATTGGATTATGACCAGCTTTGAATTTACTCCAAAACTCCAGTCATGTTCTCATTTGCCTACTGAACATCTCTCCTTTAGTGTCTCACATTTAAAGGCTTCTTGGGCCTTTCAAATTGATTTAACCTAAAAATTAAAATGGCCCACAGATGAACTGATTATCTTGGCTCATTCTCAAGCTGACGATGGCATGAAAGCTCCTCACCAGAAATCTGAAAGCACTTGTAGACCTTTACTTTCTATCACTATAGGACTCTAGTTCCTAATGACTGTCATACTGATTCTGCCTCCGTATCAATGATCATATACGTTTTTACCATCTTCCCAATGCAGTTAGCTAGTAGGATTGAGTATCACGTGCATCTCTGCAGTTGTCACCTACCACGTCACTCTTCCTCCAGCTGCAGTCCCTTCCAATCCGTCAGTCACACAGCTGTCAGGGCGATCTTTCTAAAGGAGAAGTCTGCTCAGGCCACTCTCCTACTCAAAACCCCTTGATCTAGGCAAATTCCAAATGGTTTGGCCTATCATACAAGGTCCTCCTTTCCTCTCCAGCTGTAGTTTGAATTGCAACCCCTTTCACACTGTCAACTATTTATAGATAAAAATAGTTCTTATAACTACAATGAGTTGATATTTACAGTTTCCACTACGAGTTATAATCTCTGATAAATATTCTTCATACATTATAGTATTTAATCCTTGGCTTGTCCCACTATATCTCATTTCTGCCCTTCCAGGCCAGCAACCAAATTAAGATCTCAGACACAGTTCCCAGAGTGTAGGCCCAATTTAAATAGGCCAACATGGAAAAGACAGCTAGGTCTCAGAAACTTAGACCTAGAAGTTCCATTATTTATTAGTAATTAATGGAAGACACCATTTGAAAGATGGTCATGACTATGAGCCCATATCCTGGGTTAGGCTAAAAGGAAATATCATTTAATAAAAATATACTGGTTGGATGAGGACTGGAAGAGGACTTGCATTTTTCAATTCTGTGAATAAACATCAATAATAACTTTGGTAGTATGCATTTTTTCCTGGATTAAGAATTAAACCTCAGGAAATTTAGGTGACTAAATTTATATAGATTAAATAGCATTCAGAGAGAATCCTTTGTATGTTTTTATAATTTACTTTTTATGGCTTTCAACATTTTTCTTAGTGAGACAAAATCTAAATTGTGAACTATGTATATCTTAAGAGTACAATACAATGAGCTTTGACCCATGTAATACACATCCTAATTGATTGCTATAGCTTTATAAGTCTTAAAGCCAGGTAGTATAAGTCTTTTGTTTTTCTCCATCGAAGCTGTTTTGTCTAATTTAGGTGATTTGTATTTCCATATAAATTTTAGAATCAGCTTGACAATCTCTATAAAAAAATTCTGCTGGGATTTTGATTATATTTCATTTAATTTAAAGATCAATTTAAGATAATTGATATCTTTATACTGTTGGGACATCCAATCCATAAACATGGAGTATCTTGCTATCGAGTAGGGTTTTCTTTAATTTC
Source organism: Tapirus indicus (assembly GCA_031878705.1). Taxonomy (NCBI): domain Eukaryota; kingdom Metazoa; phylum Chordata; class Mammalia; order Perissodactyla; family Tapiridae; genus Tapirus; species Tapirus indicus. The sequence goes on from CM062921.1 coordinate 85,241,135, forward strand.
TGTCAAAAATACTCTATAGTTTTCAATGTAGAGTTCTTGGATGTATTTTATTAAATTTATTCCTAAGTATTTAATGTTTTAGAATGTTATAGTTTTAAATTTCTTTTTACAAATTGTTTATTCTTAGTATATGGAAATACAATTGATTTTTGTATACAATTGATTTTTATATATTGACACTGTGCCTTCTAATATTGCTGAATACTATGAATAATTTTAGGAGTCTTTTCCCCGGTCCGTTAGATTCCTTGGGATTTTCTACACACACTGTCGTATCATCTACAAATGAAAACAGTTTTACTTCTTCCTTTCCCGCAAAATTCCTTTAGTTTATTTTGCTGCCTTATTGAATTAGCTGAAACTTCTGGTACAATCTTGCATGAAAGTGGTATCAGTGGACATTGTTTTCTTGTTACTGATCTTATACGGAAGCTTTCTATATTGCGCCAATAAGTATGATGTTAACTGTAGGCTTTACATAAATACTCTGTTTCAGATCGAAGAAGTTTCAGTTTAATTTCTAGTCTCCCAAGATACTTTATTTTGAAAGGGTATTGAATTTTGTCAAGTGCTTTTTACGTTTTTGGTTAGATTATCATATGATTTTTTTTTAACCTGTTAATGTGGTTAACTACACTGAATAAGTTTCCAATGTTAATTGTATTCCTGGGATAAATTCTACTTGATTATATATTTTGCATCCTTTTCATGTATTGTGTAATTGATTTTCTGATATTTTAAGGTTTTTTTTTTTAATCTGTAGTCATGAGTGTTATATGTCTGTAATTTTCGTTTCCTGTAATATCCTTGTCTGTATTTACTATAACGGTTGCAATGACCTCACCAAATGAATTGGCAAGTGTGCTTCCTCCTCTATTTTCTGAAATTGTTTGTGTAAGGTGAGCATATTTCTTCATTACTGTTTAACACAATGCACCAGTGAAACTACCTAGCTCTGGAGGTTATTTTGTGTTGGAAGTTCTTTTACTTACAAATTCAATTTCTTTAATAGACATAGAGCTACTCTTATTTCTAGTTGTTAGTTTTGATAATTTGATAATAAAAATTCTGTCCACATCATAAAACTCTGAATTTATTAACATGAAACTATTCATAATGTCCAATTATTATTCTTTTTACTCCTGAGGGATAGTAGTATTTTTTATTTTTAATATTGGTATTTTATCCTTTTATCTCTTTCTTTCTTCATCTGTCTTGCTAGGGGCTTAACAGTTTTAAACTCTTTTCAAAGACCAAACTGTGGTTCATTTTCTCTACTGTTTGTCTCTTTTCTACCTTGTTGATTTCTGCTCTTGCTTTTTAATTATTTCCTTTCATTTATTTATTATTACTTTATTTTGTTCTTTTTCTACCTACTTAAGGTGGCAACACAAATCATTGAATTTATCCCTATCTGCTTTTCTACCATAAGCATTTAAAGCAGGAAACTTCCCTCTTAGCACTACCTTAGACGCATCCTGTAACTTTTGATACATTGTATTTTAATCATCATTTTAATATTTTTAAATTCCTCTTGCAATTTCTTCTTTGGCTAATGACTTAGTTATAAGTGTTTGCTAATATCCAGATATTTGAAGTTTTTCCTAAATATCTTATTTATTTTTGTTTTCAAGGTTAGACTTTTTAGTGATGGAATATATTCTTATATGATTTTCAGTCTTTTGAAATTTATTGGGAATTGTTTCACGGCCCAGACTAAGATCTAGATAAATGAAAAGAATCTGTATTTTTGTTGTTGGGTGAAGCAGTCCTTAGGTCCAAATGAGGTGAAGTGACTTATAGTGTTGTTTAAGTCTTCTAAGTCCTGACTGATTTTTTTTTAATATACTTATTCTATCAATTTCAGAAAGAGTAATGTTACATTTTCAATATTATTTTGCATATATTTCCCTTTAGTTCTATCAACTTTTGTGTCATGTATTTGGAGGCTTAGATAGTTTCACAGACATACATGATTTCTCTATCTTCCTGATGAAATGACAATTTTGTTGTTATGTATGCCCCCTCTATCTCCGGTAATGCTCTACATTTGAAGTCTACGTTTTCTGCTATTAATATAGCCTTACAAGCTTTGTCATGTTTAGTATTTGTATGATATTTACTCCCAGGCTGCTTGTATCTTTATGTTTAAAGTGTGTTTCTTGTAAACAATCTATAGTTGGCTGTGGTAGACAGAAAAACAGTCCCGCAAGGATGTCCTCCAAGATCCCCAGAACCCATGAATATGTTTCTTTTTCTTGGCAAAAAGGACTTTCCAGCTGTGATTAAGGATCTTGAGTTGGGAGGAGTATACTGGATTATCCAGATCAGTCCAATTCTTCTAAGGTAAAGAGGGAGGCAGGGTCAAAAGAGATGTGAAGACAAAAACAGAGACTTAAGTTGATGTACAGCCCAGAGCTAAGGAATGCAGGCTACCTCTAGAGGCTGGAAAGCAGGAAACAGATTACCCCATAGACTTTCAGAAGGAACACAACACTGCCAGCCCACTGGAGACTTCTGACCTCCAGTACTGTAAGATAAGTCATGTTGTTTTAGGCCACTAAGTTCGTGGTAAGTTTTCACAGCAGCAATGGTCAACTAAAACAATTGGTTCTAGCTTTTACTCAGTCTTGTAAAGGCCATCTTGTTGTTAGAGAAGTGAGTTTATTCACTTTTGTGTAATCATTGCAATATTTTCTTTTAATTCTTCCAAGTTGGTATTTGATTTCTATTTATTATGTCTGTTCTTTGTGCATCTGTTCTCTTTTTTCTGCATTGTTTGGGTGAATCAAGTATTTTTTTATATCCTCTATTGCCTTTTTGATTATATATAATACATATCTTAATTCTCATAATATCCTTTGAAATATTCTAACTCATAAACAATGTAAGAAATTTACAATAGTATTCTTGCCATTATCACCCTCCTGTCCTTTCTGCACTTATTGTCGTATATCTTACTTCTCCCTTCACTATAAACCAAACAAGGTATTTTAATATTGCCTTTATCCATTGACAATTTTGCTTTTTTTTTTGAGGAAGATTGGCCCTGAGCTAACATCTGTTGCCAATCTTCCTCCTTTTTGGCTTTTTTTTCCTCCCCAAAGCCCCGGTAGATAGTTATACGTCATAGCTGTGCATCGTTCTAGTTGCTCTATGTGGGATGCCGCCTCAGCATGGCTTGATGAGCGGTACGTCTGTCCACACCCAGCATGGAACCAGCTAACCCCGGGCCGCCCAAACAGAGCACACGAACTTACCTGCCACGCCACCAGGCCAGCCCCCATTGATAATCTTTTGAAGACCTGAAGTAATACTTTTAAAGGACCTTCATATTTATTACTTTTAACTCTTTGTGTTCTTCACTTCTTCCTGCATAAGGGGTTTTTATCTGAACTAAGATAGACTCTAAAGAACATCTTTAATATTTCTTATAGTACACGACTTTTGGAAACAATTTCTTTCAGACTTTTTTTTCCTATCTGAAAATAGCTTTATTTTGCCTATATTTTTGATCAGTGTGTTCCACTAGATATTAAATTAGAGGTTGGCTTTTTGTCTTTCATCACTTTAATATGCTGCTCTATTATCTTCTGGCCTCAATTGTTTCTAACATTAGCTCTCGTTTTTATGGTTGTTCCCCTGTATAAAATACACTTTTTCCCTGGCTGCTGTCAAGATTTTCATCTTTACCTTTGGTGTTTAGTGTAGGTATAGTTTTATTTATTTTGCTTGGGATGTATTCAGCTTCTTGTACCTGTAAACTGATGTTTTATATTTATTGTGATTTTTGCAATTATATCTTCAAATATTTCTATAGTTCTTTTCTCTTTTTCTTCTCCTCAGATCACATAGGGAAATGCAAAATAAGAAGAAGCATAATAAACACACAGTCCTTTGGTTATTTTTATCTGTACTAGCTAACATGAAAGAAAGTTCTGGATCAAAACTTGGTGCTGGGCCAAGCTAGGATTTTATTAGTTTGAACTTTGGTGGCCAGCCTCAAAGCCACTCACAAAAGGAAAAATGATGAGCCAACAGAAGGTACCTCTAAGGCCTCTGGACGCCAAGAAAGCGGTCCATGTGGAGCAAGGGCAAAACCAAGCAATTATTGATATCAAAGGTATAGTGTGAAGGCTTGTTTTTCTTTTGTAGATTGGTATCATCAGCTTCCTGAAGACCCTTTTCCTTTGTTAAACGGGATTGTGAGAGTGACTAATTTAGGGACAGTGTCTTTTGTTTTGAATATTGTGGAGTGGAAGAGCATGTTTTGGTTGATAAAGGACCCACAGCTCTATGTGGAACAATCACAGAGGACTGTACGTGATCCAGATGCACAGAAGTTATTTCTCAGGGAACAGGTGGCTAAAAGCCACTATAAGTTCTGTTTACCTTGAGAAGGGGAACCATCCAACTTCCCCTGTAAATGCCACGGGCTTTTTTCATTTTTAAAAACTATTTTGTCTTTTTTCTTCAGATTAAAGAATTTATGTTGATCTGTCTTCAAGTTCACTCCTTCTCTCTTCTGTCATACAGTGAATTTATCACTTCAGGTATTGTACTTTTCCATTCTAGAGTGTTATCTTATAGTTTGCATTTCTCTGCTAAGATTCTCTATCTTTTTACTCTTTATGATACTGTTTTCCTGTAAGTTCTACAGCATATTCATAATGGTTGCTTTAAAGGGTTTGTTTTTCCTTGCTAAATTCAACTTCTGAATCTTCTAGAGACTGATTTCTATCATCTGATATTTTTTGTTTTGATTACAAATCACCTTTTCTGCATCTTTTTACACATTTCTGTCTCTATCTATGTATATATGTATAATGGTGTATTATTTTATGCTGAATATTGAAACACTTTGTAGAAATTCTGAGTTATATTGTTTCCTTTAAAGAACAATGTGTTGTGTTCTGGCAGGCAGTTGCATCCCTTGCTGATTCTTTTGGTCCTCGAAGGCTAATTTTGTTCTTTGTTAGCATTGTGGAGGTCTCTTTTGGTTTTGTCCATAGTTTTACAGAATGGCCCTTATTCTGTGACACGTTCCTTATTTCCAAAGATATGACCTATCTGGGATTTCAACTGAATGGCCAAGGCCACTGAAATCTCTCTACTCTGGCTGGGCTGGAACTCCAAAGTCTCCCAGCGCATGGTGACTTCTGGCGCCTCCACTGAGCTCTCAGCACCGTAGAAGCTGCTTTCTTCTGGACTGATAGAATATTGTTCTGCTTATGCACAGCCTAGCATCTCCTTCCTTTCCTATGTCCTGTCCCACAAATTCTAACTGCTTCAGCATCCCAGAAATTTGTCTCTTCTTCCATTTAGCGAAAGTGTCCCTCTACTTGGGCTTCTCCACCTTGCACCACAGTAGGGGAAGTGCCCCCAATTAAAGAACCAGGGCAAATTTTGGAGTTTCGTTTTTCTCAAGGATTTTAGATATATGCTTCCTGTTTTTTCAATGCGTGAAAATAGTTGCCTTGTATGTTTTGTCCAGTTTAGAGTGTATATAGCAGAAGGGCAATGCCAATTACTGTGTCGCAGCTGGAGACTGAATTCTCCTCAGAGCAGATATATTTGACTTCGAGGTACGTGGTTTTCCATTATAGATTCCAAGCACTATTATCATCTAAGCCTTTCCAGTGCTGTGGGCTCTGAAGTCTCCAGGGGAGAATCTGTTTCCTTACCTTTTCAAGCTTCTAGAGGCTACCTGAATTTCTTAGCTTGTGGCCCCTTCTTCCATCTCAGAACCATCAGTGTAACATCTTCAAATCCACATCACATCCCTCTTACACTCTGTTTGTTTTCACACTTCTTTCTATCTCTGACCCTTTGGCATCTCTCTTTTTTTAAAATTATACTTATTTTTCATTGAGGTACAATTGACATATAACATTATAATAGTTTCAGGTATACAACATAATGATTCAATATTTGTATGTATTGAGAAATGATCACCACAATGTCTAGTTAACATCCATCACCATACATTGTTACAATTTTTGTTTTCTTGTGATGCGAACTTTTAAGATCTACTCTCTTACCAACTTTCAAGTATGCAATACACTGTTATATTAACTATAGTCACCATATTGTACATTATATCTCCGTGACATTTGTTTTATAGCTGGAAGTTTATACCTTTTGAATCTCTTCATCCATTTTGCCCACCCTCCTGTCCCCCGCCTCTGGCAACCACCAATCTGTTCTCTGTATCTATCAGCTTAGTTTTTTTTGTTTTGGTTTATTTTTAGATCCCCACATACATGAGACATATGGTATTTGTCTTTCTCTGTCTGACTTATTTCACTTAGCCTAATGCCCTCAAGGTCCATCCAAGGTTGTCACAAATGGCAAGATTTCATTCTTTTTAATGGCTGAATAATATTCCACTGTGTGTTTGTGTGTGTGTGTGTGTATGTGTGTGTGTGTGTATCACATTTTTTAATCCATTCATCCATCAATGGACACTTAGGTTGTTTCTATATCTTAGCTACTGTAAATAATGCTGCAATGAACATGGAGGTAAATATATTTTTTTCAGTTAGTGTTTTCATTTCCTTTGGATCAATACTCAGAAGAGGAATTGCTGGATCATATGGCCTCTCTCTTATAATGGCCCTCGTAAATTACATTAGGCCCAACTGGATAACTAGGGTAATATCTCCACCTTAAGATCCTTAATTTAATCTCATCTGCAAAGCCCCTTTTGCCATAAGGTAGCATATTCATATTTTCAGGGATTAGGGCATGGTATCTTTGGGGGGGAGGGTATTATTCTGCCTACTATATATATATATATATTTAAAATTCTTTGAATTCTACTTTGATGACCCACCATTATGACAGGTGGGGATAAGATGATGACCCTAACCTAATGAATTAAACAGTCACATTCCTATGAATGATCTGGGTTTTTTGGTGGTTATGAAGAAATTAGACAAAGAAGTTGCCCTTCACTTATTTGAATCTGTGAACAAGTGATTCTTTTCTGTTTCCTTCTCAGTCCTTATCAAATAGTCCTAATAAGAGACTATCAACCTATAGATATTAAGAGAAAAGAAAAAAGTCTTTGTATGTAGGTTCCTAGGCTCTAGGCAAAAATATTTTAGCAATAAAAATTCCAAGTGTCCAGATCTTTCTGAATGACAGATGTTAATGATTTTTAGATGTTCATATCTATAACTATTGCACTAAATGGCAAAACATTACCACCATGTTTCTCCTGCTTCCCAAGTTTCTGGAAGCCCATCGGAGCCTGTTGCCTTCTTCCTGATCTTTCTTATAGCTACTTAGTTGTCCATCAAGCTATTATGCTATAACCTTACCAGAATTTGGAATATATGCATGAATGCTAATGATATAAAGTAACATGAAAACAAATGAATGCATCTAGCTGCAACTATACAAAAATTTGTTGGGCCATAGAAATGGGAGAAAAATTAAATAATCAAAAGGAATCAAAAATAAAAGATATTTTCTGCTTTCATTTATTAATTTAATTTTTAATTCAAGAATTTTTAATAGGGCTTCTAATATATGCAATATATTATGATGGATACTAAGGAATCAGATATTAAAAATACAACCACCACCCTCAAGAAGCTGGCATTACCAGACCAGATAAACAACAACAATAACAACAATTACAAAATATATGAGCGTTGTCATGAAGGCTGTCACAAAAGGTATAATTGGAAATCAGAGATGGGGCTTTTACGGAAGACTAGGGTGTCAGATATAGTGCCCCCCAATAAAATTAAATCTTAAAGAAAGCATAGTGGTTCTCCAGGTGAGGTTAGTGAATGATTTGTTAAACAGAGAAATGTAATGTACAAAGGCGAGGAGCCAAGTCAATACGGAGATAAACTTGGGGAAATGCTTGTTGTTGAAGATGACTGGAAAAGACCCTGTGTGGTGAGGACTGGTAAATGACACTGTCAGGCAAGTGAAACCATATAGGATATGTTATAAACTTGGGTTTTGAATTATTTGCTTTAATATTATTTGTCCATTTTGATAACACAGGAGATAACACATTTTGATAAAAGGAGAATTGTTGCTAAGTATGGGAGCCATAAAGCATGTCTTTTTTTGACTCTCTGTAGCTCCTTAAATGAGAGATGAGCTCACTTGAACATTCCTTTAATCCTCACAGTACATTTTGCACTGTCTTGGAGCTAGAGTTGCATCTTGATCCATAAAGCCTTTCATTTTCTTCTGTTGGACTTATACCCAGGAAGAATAAACTCTTGAAGCTAAGGAACACCATTTTTTTATTTTATTAATATTTAATTTCAAGTTCCATTTAGAAGTCATATGTGGCATTTTCTACATATTTTATTGGAGCTAAAGCAACTACTCCTAGTACCCATGTAAACAGGGTATGAATGATATGGGCTATTTGGTGGATATGAAGAATGTATTATCAACATTCACTTATTCTTTGAAATACCACTTTCTTCCTTTTTTTTTTTTTTGTGAGCAAGACCAGCCCTGAACTAACAACCATTGCCAATCCTCCTCTGTTTTGCTGAGGAAGACTGGCCCTGGGCTAACATCCTGCCCATCTTCCTCTACTTTATATGGGACGCAGCCACAGCATGGCTGAGAAGCAGTGCATCGGCGGGTGCCCGGGGTTCGCGATTTCGCATCGGAACTCGCGCACCCCGGGCTGCCAAGCGCGAACTAAACAGCTGCGCCACCGGGCGCCCCTGAAATACGACTTTCTAATGGCAATCTTATCTCCCAACCTCCAAACGAAATATAAAGCATTAGAAAATAAAAACTTTTGAATGCTGTAGCATGAATTGGTAATTGAAGGTTTTCTTCATGTAGTGGAAAGAGGTCAGACTTTAGAGTCAAACGGATCTGGTTTTTAACCCCAGCTTTGTTACTTAATGTGTGACCTTCAGCAAATTACTTAACCTCACTAAACTTCAGTTTCTTCATCTCTAAATTGAGGATAGTAACGTCTACCTTGTTTAGATATTGTGTGGAATAGAAATAATATGTGGACATAACATTAAGTAGGATTCAATAATTGGTAGTTATTATTACTATTATGGTCATTTCCACATTGAAGAATTTTGTTTCTTTCCCCTAAAAAGTATTAATCTCTAATCCCAGCTCTAAAGTATTCCCATAAACTTGAAGAAGTGGGCAGTCACTGAAATAATTATATGCATACACTTTCCTTCTGCCAACTATTCCTATGATTAGATGTATTTGCATATGCAAATTAAAACACTGTGTACTCATTACTTTAAATATGTTTTTCATTAGTTAAATGAAATGCTTATTGAAGATGATATAAGGCTAAAAGCAGAATATTGTCAAAACAAGTTACAGGATGGATTTTTTTTTAATTTATTTTTTAAGTAAGGCAACACCTTTTACTTTTAATCGTGTAGTATATATGTATATATTCACTTTATTCAATATTTTTCATCGGTACGTGTACTAGTCTATAAACAAATTCCATTAACAATTGTGGTTCATCTATCTGCATTACAGGTATAATTTAAACGTTCTTTAAATGCCATTTTAATTATACAAGGATAAATGAGTTATTTTCATTTTCATTCTTGACCACAGGCTAAAGCAGAAATGAAGACAAAGTTGGAAAATGCCCACTATCTCAATGTATGCACACCTTCATTTACCTTCCCTGTTATTAAAATAAACAAGCAAAATTATTTTCTGGTTCTCCTCTACTTCCCCCAGTGTGACTGTCCAAGCTCTTTCCCAATGATCTTCTCTACACTTTCACAAATACGTTCTGGCTCTGTGTTCATGCTTTTCTGTCTCTCAGCTTTCTCAGAGGAATCTACATCAACTACTTCCAATTTCCCACGTCTCAACCAATGAGTCCTTAACTCACCATGTTCCCTCTGCCTTCTCATCTCTCCATGGCTTTTCCCATCCTCAGTCTTGACCATTCCACGGTTGAAGACCAATTCTGCTTGGAGAATAAAGACGTAAAGAAGAGCCAATTATTTCTTATTACTTTAATAAATTTGATGCCTCCAAACTCCATACAAATTGCTTTTTGTTGTTGGCTATGAGATTCACTGCCTGTTCTTGGGCCTTTTTTTTTAGGGACCTGAACATGCTCATGTGCATGCCCCATTATTCTGTTAATAGGGATCATTTTCTTGGAGTTTTAATAATTTTCTAATGGTGGTTTCTTGGACTTTGGCATTCTAGTATGAGGTTATCTGTCAGAGCCATATCTCAGAACATCAAAGATTTCATATAAGTAGCAAACACACATTAAAGAAGAAAGAAAGAAGAAAGGTGATGAGTGTCTAGATTATTAATAAAGAATAGAGAAGGAGAGAACCAGGGCGAGTCTGTGTCTTCTCCCTCAAGCTGCCCCCTGAATTCACACTGCCAATCCCCACCCCTGGCCGTGCTGCCTTATCGCTCCATTGAGATTTATCCTCCAGGACATTAGATCTTTACAAAGGCTATTAAAATTGCTCGTTTATGTAATATCTGAGTCTAGTGAGTCTTTCCCTTTGGATTTCCCTCATCTGGGAAGAGGAAGTCTTTTTTTTTTGTAATACTTTCTTCTACTTCTCTCTCATCTAATTCTACCCCACCCTTTTTCTCTGGAGTTTTTACTTCTGGTTTGATTTCAGTCTGTTCAGCCATCAAAAGGTGTTGTAAAAGTGCACTACCATCCAAAAGCTTTTACTGTTCTTGCTGCTTACTCTGAAGCAAAGGCAACACAAGTTGTACTTGTGTGATGTTTGGGAAAAAAATCTAGCATACCACAAAGGATACTATATATGTGCTGTTATTTCAGGGACTCTATAACTTCTCTATTGTTGTTGTTTTTTAATTCCATATTTGGAATTAAAGTATTGATCCAAAGTATTGATCCAAAATATTTTGGATCTATGTAGCACTCTAAAACAGCCTAAAAGTTCTTAAGGTGTTGTTCTGTCCTTACTCTCATGGTGACAATATTAAAAAAGGAAAAAATGTGGAGGCACTTCCTAAAATGTTTTATATGGTGCAAAGTTAAACTTTTATAGCCTCATGAGCTCTGTGCATTCTCTGTAGAAGACAGGGTGTGAAGTCTTCATGTCTGATCAATGGTCCACAAAAGATTAGGCTCTTTGAAGAGACATAAGGGAGATTTCTTTGAGCAAATGTCCTGGAAGAGCAAACGTATGGGCTGTTCTTCTATCATGCCAATTTTTCAGCATCAGTAGGCATAAAAGTCTAGGTCCTCTGCCATCTCTAACTCTGGAAATATATTTATTGAAAAAAGTTAATCCTAACTGTGTCTTAGGCTCCCCAATGTAGTTGGCTGATTTCCTGTCCTCACATGACTCTCTTTGCCTGTAAACATTGTATTCTCTATTTTCCAAAGTTTTGGTGAAGATGCGAACAAGGTTATACCTAACATCCTCTAAAATAGAAGGACTTCACATGCCACTGCTGGGCTCTGTATTATTTCTAAGAATCGGAACACTTTGGTCTGCTCAAACTTCTACTTGGGATTTTTTAAATGATGGGATTTTTGCAGATTTTTGAATCAAAATGATTCAGATTTTCTCCTCGGGTTTTCTTTTCATCCTGTGTGAAAGTGGACCCAGTATGTAAGCTTCTGAAACTCAGACAATGTAGCTGGGGGTTATCCAGTAGGATGGGAGATCTGAAGAAAAGGACTATAGAGAAAAAGATTTATTTGCATGATGTGGCTGCCAGCCAGAGCCCTGGATAAGAAGCTTGTGGTGCTTCATTTACATTTTCCCTCTAACATTGATTCTAAGTGTCTTTGAATGATTTTCTTCATGTATTCCTTCTTTCATTTATTCAATCATAATTTATTAAATGCCAGCTCCACACTAACGATGGAAGGATAGGATTACTTTCTATAAAAAGCTTATAGTCAAGGCATAAAGCAGCCACTTTATCAAACATGTATAGTAGAGTGTTGAGTCAGCCAATTACTGTAAGAAAACAAATGGCACAGTCAATTTAGGGCAATTTGAGGAGGGTTAATTTACAAAGGGACTATTTATAGAGGTGCAGTGAGGGGGAAAAACAAGGATAATTCAGTATCCTGCAGCAAGTAATAGCACAGTTGTCATTACCGAAAAGATGAGAGGAGTGAGTGCTTAATAGAAACTGAAGGAAAGAATTGCAAGGAGGAGACAGCCTTTAGAGAAGCCGTTGGTCAAGTGAAAACATCAGTCCAAAATGACTTTAAAGAGAGAAAGCTAGGGACTGAAAAAGATGTCATTCTTCCTCCAGTTTCCTGAAATGACTTCTCATTGACTGAAGCCAACCAGAAGGCAGAGGATAAGAGAGCCCGCTGATACATCTGTGCAAGTCAGCTGCCCAGGTAGTAAGCTGAAGAAAGAAAGTTGATGAGTAGATCTAGCCAGAGAAGACATCTTTAATGGTTTACCCTTTTCACTGCTGAACGTCTTATCTTTCCTTTCACCTGGAGGAAAAGTTTGTAAAAAATAAGCAGATGAATAAATTTCCATCCTAGTCTCTATGTTATAAGAAACAGGTCATTTTGGTCTGACTCATACCTGAATCTTAAATCATTTACTCCTGGTGCTCTTGACAAAAAGTAATGGGGATAGGCATGAGAGAAAGGTGGAATAGAAATATTAAGTAACATAAAGTGTATATGCTACATTTAGTGCACGATCTTGTAGAACATATATTTTATTAGGATTATATGCACTATCATATATCAGAAACATCCGTGTATGTTGCTGCCAAAATATTAAGAGGTCCACTAAGTATTTGTCTCTTTCTTTATGGTGTACAGAGCAGGGTTTGGCAACTTACCTTTCACTTTGAAAGGGATATTCCATCATGCCCCAGACCAATACACCCCTGGAAATGCTATTGACATGACAGCATCCTTAACTTTCTCTGGGTCTGTCTCCAACCTGCTGAGTCTATTAGTAAAATATCACTCAGTAATGCTGCATAATAAGTAACCACAAAATATCAGGACATGAAACAATAAGCATCTATTTCTTACTAATTTTACAGATCAGTTGGTCTGGCTCCACTTTAGTCTGTGTCAGCTTCAAAGTGCAGGCTCTGCTGCATAGATGTCCCGTCCTCCTCCTCGATCGAGTGTGCCCCTGGGAGCATGTCCTGGTGACGGCAGAGGGGTAAGATAACAAGGAGCATCACCAAGGCCTCTTAAGCCTTAGGTCAGAGCAGATACACTGTCATTTCTGCCTCCATGCCATTGGCCAGGGTAAGGGACATGGCTAAGGCTAACGACAACAGGTATCAAAAGATATTTCATGTTTCTGAGAGGGACACAAAAGTCACATGGCAAAGGGCTTAGAAAAAGGGAGGGGTAAAGATTTGGGCTGAAATGTAATCTGCCACAGGGATCCAGATGGTATATAATGTCATCAGTGATATGAGCTGGCATTAAACAATATAGGATATCAAGAATATTAAGTTTATTTCAGACACAGAGGTTTATAGGACACAGAGGTTGGAATATTGACATAGCCAGGACATGACAAAAAATGGTATACCGCTGTCCCTTCCATTAAAACCAAAGTTACTTCTAAATTTCCTTAATTAAGGTATGGGATAGGGTGTCTCATCCTGTACTGCTCGATCTAGGCTGTATTGAAATCTAATCCTCTTTATAAGGATGGAAGGCAAAATATGATACAGGTAAGCTTGCAAGGCAACTTCCCAGCTGCAGCCCTTAAAAGGGTATTTTGCAGGCGACCGCAGCTTTCCTCACATGAGAAAGAGCTGCTTCTGCCAGCAAGGAGTTGACAGAGAAATGTGGAGACACAGGCTTTCAGCCTTATCCATGTCTGCCCAAATATCTCCATCTCTTTTCTCAGGATCTCACATATTTCCTTGACTTAGTGTAAAAGACTTGGCAGGAGTGAATTGGTGCAACTTTCTTCATTATTCTCTTATTATCTGCAGCTCTTATCACCAGACCCTGGACTGGGTCTAAGTCATTTCTGTCATGTGGCTACAGGAAATAAGGGACTTTGTCAAAGTTACCATGGAGCCCTACGGCTCCATACATGTTTTTAGTTGTTTGTTCATAGATTTTATCTTCTCTTTGCCCTTGTGGATACTCACTAGGATTATTAGAAGGCACATGATTCCATGGGTTTTATAATTGCTCTTCTTGCCATAACAACTAATTATCACGTTCAATGATCCTCCAATAGCTTGTCTTCCATCTGCTTTACATCTAATATCACCACTGGTGATATTGTGATTAATCATGATGTGATCGCATGCACTAGACAATTCATATTCCATTTCTGCCCCCCCCAGTTAGATTAACTTTGTAGCATTGAATATATGATTAACTCAAATTCAAAATCTTATTTAAAGGTCTATTTCCCAAAGTCTCTTATGATCCCCAATCAAGGTCTCAACAGAAAACAGATGGCATATTCAAATCAGGATCATTTTTTAAAGGTTTGTTTACAACAGGCTGTGGTGTATTAAAAAGTGTTTACAATTCTGTGACACTCCTTTACTGAGAGAATTTCCTCTCTATTTGAATTAGGACTAAACTGTGACTACTTTGATCAGGAGGACATGGCAGAAATGACACTATTTGAGTCCTGGGTCTAGCCTTTGAGAGGACTAGCAGCTTCTACCTTATCTAAACCCTAAACCAACATGTGAGGAAGACTAGCCTGCAGGAAAGACCACATAGATACCTTGAGAGCACAGTAAAAGGGAGAAGGGCCCAGTCAGCCCAGCTCTCCAACATCCCAACCAAAGTGCTAGAAACATTAGTGAAACCTTCTTAGACATTCTAGATGAGACCAGCTACCAAGCTAATACCATTGGTTAAAGCCACATGGGGCAGAAGAATTGGCCAGCCAAGCCTTGCCCAAATTCCTGACCCACAAAACTGTGCAGTATAACATGACGGTTGTTGTAGTCCCCTGATTTTGTGGGAAGTCTCTGATGCAGCACAGATAATAGGAACGAAATTGGGTACCAGGAAACGGATCACTGTTCTAACAAAAAACAAAACTATGTGACATTGGCTTGGGATAAATCACAGAATGGAAGCTGGAAGGAACTCAGGAGATTCACTGCAAGTTGGAAGGGCCTCCTGGAGCCCGTTCATGAAGGTTTGGAGGACATCAGGAAAATGTTATTGGAGGCTGGGGGAAAAAAAGCTATTTTTATGTCGTGACAGTAGACAACACTCTTGCCTATGGGAACTCAGAAAATATGCAAGATATTTCACATGCTTGTGGAGGCTGATGGAAAATTTTCTAGAAAATTATAACTTGCTTTTTCTAGCTACCTATGAGAAGAGAGAGGTAAACTAAGAGGAATTTTTAATTTTTCTTTTTCTCTCTTTTTCTTTTCTTTTTTTGCTGAGGAAGATTGGCCCTAAGCTAACATCCGTGCCCATCTTCCTCTACATTATGTGGACACCAGCCACAGCATGGCTTGGTAAGTGGTGCATAAGTCTGCACCCAGGATCCAAACCTGCAAACCCCAGGCCTCCACAGCAGAGTCTGCAAACTCAACCACTAAGCCACCGGGCTGGCCCTTAGTTTTTCGTTTTTAAGCAGAATTTAGAAAACATATAGAAGGCCAGGGATGGTCTTGCTAGCTTGCAAAAGGCTCTCAAAGTAAGAATTGGCCTCAATGCAAAATTCAAATCAGAGCAGTAAAGCTCCATCTGAGGGTAAAGATCAAGTCCGGATGCGGCTATAAGACCCTATTAAGACCTGAGAGGACTCAGCTTTCTGAGAGTATTATGGTACGCCTTGTAGGCAGTTTCAGTTACAAGTAAGGACCCCTAAGTATAATCAGCACAGTGTCAGCACACTCTTATGGATTGAATTGTGTTTCCCAAAACCTCATATATTGAAGTGCTAATCCCCAGTACTTCAGAATGTGACTTTATTTGGAAATAGGCTGTTTACCAAGTTACGGTGATGTCAATAGGGTGGGCCCTAATCCATTATGACTGGTGTTCTTGTAAAAGGGGAAATTTGGAGACAGGCTCACACACAGAGAAGTCATGTGAATGTCAAGGCAGAGATTAGGATGGTGCATCCACGAGCTGATGAACTCCAAAGATGGCCAGCAAACCACCAGAAGCTAGGGGAGAAGCACAGAACAGATTTTTCCTCACAGCCCTCAGAAGGAACCAACCCTGCCAACGCCTTGATCCTGGACTTCTGGCTTCCAGAACTGTGGACAATAAGTGCCTGTTGTTTAAGACACCCAGTCTGTGGCACTTCATTGCAGCAGCCCTAGCAAATTACTACAGACCCACATCAGCCTCACTAGGACCCCAGGGACAGGAACAGCTGGCTATAAGAGATTTGAGAGCGTGGTTTTGTTTAATGGAGTGAATTACAATTTGACAAAAAAGAAGCCGACACATTTTTTAATTGACTTAGACTGAAAGGGACAGAGACAGAACAAAATAAAAGAGAGACCCTTAATCTGCTAGGGGCAGGTAATAAGCTGAGAAACATACTTGGCTGAAAACCCCAGCCATTTCTTAGAGAAAAGGATGGATGATTCACAAAAGACACAGAGACTCATTCCCAGGAGCAGGACTAGGCCCTGAGTAAGAGTTGACCAGACATGCCTGGCTGGGTTTTAGAATTATTATGGATCAATAACTGCTATGAGCCTTCCCTTTCCCCTCTTTTGGAATAAAGTGTCTATTATGATTATCCTTTCTCTGCCACCCCACTGTAAGTTTTGACATGTGAAGAGTAGAAAACATGTCAGGTTTTTATCCCAAGAGGAATCCTATTCAACGAACTGCACTCGAGGAGCCCCATTTACCTGGGCCTAATTTAGATGATGAAGTCCTGAACTTCAAGCCAAAGCCAGAATGGGATGCGACTCTGGGGTTCTTAGAAGGAGGTAAGTGTGTTTTGCGTACTGTAGGAATATACATGATTTGTGGCCAGAATACGGACTAAAGAGGAGTAGAAGTGACACACATCCTTTGAGACAACTGCCACTGAGAGGTGAGGTCTTTTCCCCTCCCCTGGAATCTGTGAAACCCATGACTGCTTTGACTGACCGTGCTCCAACAGAAATTATTCTATGTCAATTATAGGCAAATTCTAAAATGGCCTCCAAGATTGCATCTCCTTGTATATGCACCATATATAATCCCTCTCCATTAGTGCAAGTAGGACTGTGAATATAATGGGGTGTCACTCCCACAATTTTGTTGCATACTGAGGGGAAGGGATTTCTCAGATGCATTTAATACACCAAATAAGTTGATTTTGAGTTAATCCAAAGGGACATTATCCTGGGTGAGTCTGAACTAATCAGATAAATCTGAAAAGGGACAGGCCTTTCATGAAGGAAGACATTCAAAACATTAGAGAAGTTCTCTGCTGGCCTTGAAGTTACAAAGAGCTATACTGAGAAAGAGCCTATGGCTTGAAACACATAGCCCAGAACTGTGAGCCTCTACAAGCCAAGAGCAGCCCCTGAATGACAGCCAACAAGAAAACAGAAACCTCGGTCCTACCACCACAAAGCAATGAGTTCTGCCAAAATCCTGGAAGAGCTTGGAAGAGGACCCTGAGCGTCCAGTGAGACCCCAGCCTGGCCCACACCTTGATTTCAGCCTTGTGAGACCCTACGCAGAGAGCATGCCACGCTGTGCCTGGACTTCTGAGCTGCAGATCTGTGAAACAATGAATGTGCGTTGTTTAAGCCTAAATTTGTGGTAATTTATTACAAAACAATAGAAAACTAACACAGATTTTGATATCAAAATGGGAGGCTGCTGTAACCATACCTAAAATAGGTTAGCATCTTTGCTACTGGGCAATGGGTAGAGACTCTACTGAAATGAATGAGAGAAGTTCTCAAGTGCATTGAACAGACTCTTAATAGAAATATGGACATTAAGGATGTTGCCAGGAAGGGCTCAGAAGGAAATGAGGAACATATTATTGGAAACTGAAGGAAAAGGGGCCTTTCTTATATAGCCTCAGAAAGCTGAGCAGAATCTTTCCTGCAGTTATGCTGACAGCAGAACTCATGAGTGAAGAATGTCAACATATAGATGAGGAGATTTCCAAGCACGTTGTGGAAGGTTCTGCTGGGTTTCTTCTTGCTGCTTAATAGTAAAATCTGAGAGACATCAACTGAAGGAAGAATTTTTTAACAAAAAAGAAACAGGACCTAATGACTTTGAAAATTACCAGCCTCTCCAGATAACACAAATGCTAAAAGTAAAGCACTAGAAGTAAAAAAATTATTGCCAAAAGCATGGCTTAAGAAAAGGCTGAATGTTCTTTTATGTGATGGGCAGTCAGGTGCAGCCACAAGAGGACACACAGGAGAGGCTCAGGAAGACAAAGTTTATTCTACTCACAGGTCCTAGGAAGGGGAGGTCACCGTGTGCCACACAGGCTCACAGGGCAAGCGCCAGGCAGAAGAGAGGAGCGGGGGAAAGTTTAAGACAGAGCCTGTACTGGAATTTCTGCAGGACAGATGAGGAAGGGCAGAGTAAACATAGGGGTGGCTAGTTTAAACAATTACAGTGGACTTGGGGCTATAGGTGTGGTCTCTAGTCACCTAGTACCTAGACCCAAGATGATTAAGGCGAGGAATATTGCCTCCTGGTGTGAAATAACCAGATAGAGGAGGTGTGGCTCTAGACCGGGTAGTTTGCATATCCAAGACGTGCTTCTCACTGAGCCCTTTGCTGTCTGAAAGAATGGGCTAGTTCTGAGAGGGAATGTATCTCCCCAGCCAGAAAGATTTTTAATCTGTCAAATCATAACATACAGAATATAAAAAACATTAACAATACACTGAATGTGTGACTCTATGACTTTTTGCTAAAGCCTCAGAAAAGATCAAAAAGATTTATGAGTGTAGTTTTTGACTAATGGAGTGAAACCCAGTAAAATCTTGAGACCTCCAATGTTCTTGAGGAATTTTTTTTCAGCAGAAATCCTGCTAGCTTGGGCTGAAAGTGACAGAGAGAATTTGAAATGAAAGGACGTTTTCAGATAACCAAAATTCTATTGGCAGCAAGCAGGCTGATAAAACTACTCAGCTTCAAACACTTGCTACTTTTCATGAAAAAGGAAGGATTCAGACAGTGGAAACAAGAGCCCAGAAGGCAGAGCCTAGAGGCCCAGAGGATTATTCCTAATGTTTAAAACTGAGTCAAGAAAAATCTCACTATTTACCTAGCCATATTGCAGAACTTTCAGGAACTGGCTACTCCTTTTCACCTTCTATTTTTTCCCCTTTTGAAGTGTTACCCTATACTTGTCTCACCATAGTATATCGGGAGTGTTATGGCTAGATAAATTGTCTGTTTAGTTTTACAGGTCCAGAGATGGAGGTAAATTTTGCCCCAGAAGCTGAATTTAATGGATCATATGCCAGAGTTTCATCTTCACCTGATTTAGATGTTTCGGCTCATGCATTCCTGGACTTTGAGCTGATGATATAATGGTATGAGACTCTTGAGAACTTTTGGAGAGGAAGTGAATGTATTTCTCATGTCGGAGGCATGTGAATCATTGGGGACCTTGGGAGGATTGTGATAGCAAACTTCTAAGGTGGTTCCCAAGATTCCTGCCCTTGGTGTATATGCTCTGTGTAATCTCATTCCCTTGAATGTGATTGGGACTTATGAATGTGATGGGAAGTTTGTTGTGTAGCAATAGAAAACTAGTTCAGCCATACACTAGCTTAGTTAAGAGGCAGCTTTTGTTTTGGTCTACTAAGTCGGATAAGAGAGGATGTCTTCAAGCCGTGTAAGATCCACCATGTAAGAAATCTGACCACTGATGAATAAATGAAAACCAATAAGATATATTGGAGTATACGGGGAAGCCATTTGGTTTAAAACTAATTCATCCTGACCTTGTTTTTCCAGAAAGGCCTGACGTGGCCCATTGAGCATGCATTGTACATCAGCTTTAAACATTTACAATGTCCCAAAGACAAGAATGATGCCCTTAAAGATAGGGATGTAGCTTCTTCCCATATCAGCATTTCCTTAAGGATAAGCATCTCTTCCGGGAAACTAAAGATTAATTACCAACCTGCTGTGCTCATCTTGTGACCACTGAATTGCTGTGCTACCAAAGCAATCGCATGACTATTGTAAAAGGGATATTCCTGTCATTTGCAGTGTGTGCTCCTTGTTCCAAAATGGTATATAACCACTCTGTACACCCCCACTTCTTTGGTGCCCTTCCTTCCTTGGGGAAGGGAACCCCCTGGGCTATAGTCCTCAGACCTGGCTCATAATAAACTCGCTCCAAATTTTGATTTATAGATTGATGATGGATTGTTAATGTCGACATTTCCCCACTGTAAAGACAAGGTGGAAATGCCCTGAGACCACATGGAAAGGGGAAGGGCCTGTTTGAGTCCAGCCTTCCAACAGGATCAACCGACACTCTAGGGATGTTAGCAGAGCACTCTCGGACACTTCAGACAAGTCCCGCCTTCACCTGAACACCACTAAATGAACCCAATGTACACAAGGCAGAAGAATTGGCTAGCCAAGTCCTGCCAGAATTCCTAACCCAAAACATGATGAGAAAAAGTAAAATGTTTGTTGATAAAGTCATTAAATTTGGGAGAAGTTTGCTGTGCAGAATGGATATCTGGAAGAGGGACTATTTAGAGAAATATGAATGTGATGTGATCATAAGGGATAGAGACATAACCCAAAGCTAGTGAACAGCAGACTTCTAAAACCACTATGCTAAAGGGATAAGGGAAGAAAGATTTAGTAAAATCCTGTGGTGGGTGTTGTTTATAGGAAACCAGCTTGAAAGAAATACTGATTTGCGGTTGAAGAATATGGTCAGTCTAAGGAGGAATCCATGGGAATAAAACCCCTGACGGTATTGTCCTTTCTTCTTCTGATCTCCTGCACGGCTCCCAATTGCTCAAAGCTCCACAAAGCACAGATATGATAGTCCCTTATGGTTTATACAAGTCAGCCTTCTGGGGCAGAAAGTACAGTGGAGATGGATGAATAGTAGATTTGATGGAGCATAGGGAAGATATCCACCCAACTGTAATCCCTGCTGTGATGAAGGTAGACCCAAGATGTGTAGACACTAAAGGTCAATGCATGCATCTCGGGGATTGGGAATTCACTTGGCTTTCTGGAGGCTCTGTTGCTTGAAAGATTGGTAACAGTTCTATAAGCAAAGAGTTAAGGAGGAGACAATTTATAAAAAGAGAATAGCAGGAAAAGTCATGGAGAAAAAATAAGATACTGTATTTTATTGTAGTTCTGGGTAATTGCAGCAGAGCAATTAGCAATAGCATTTACCACCATACGCCATTACCGTTTTTGTTTGTTGCTAAACCAATTGTTGATGAAATAGGTTGAGTGTCAGTTTTTCAACAATCTACCACATCCCATCTGTCATGTAGTTGGTATTTTCAAAGCTTGAGCTTCAGCTAATAGAATTATTTGGGGACACTCTCTTGTCCTTGCTCTCATACACATCTATTCCATCCTCCTCTCTTTCATAAATGGTTTATTTGTAAATCAATATTTTAAAAAAGGAAAGAAAAAACACAACAGGATTCAATGGGGCAGAAAATTGACACTGTGATCAGAGATTCAGGTAGGAGTTGGGGAACAACTTATTAATTTGGACCTTTCCAGCAGAACAGCACTTGTTATGGGATTTTTGTTGGGCCTCTTTCACAGTATTCATGAGATGTCCCAATTACTGAGCAGGATGGCAGGTCCATTGTCACATGCTGAGCCCGTGAAGCAATACAGATACTACATCTGTAAAATGAATGCAGCAATCACAAATTAATTAGATTCCCTTTCAAAAGATAAAAGTTAGAAAAAAATTGTTTTCCTGTGCCAGAGTACTGATGTGGCAGGGACACAACAGGAGCTACCTCTTTTGTTGAGCCAAAGGTATAAAGAAGTGGGTCTGTGTTTGCAAACACTTCAGTTTACATGCAGCTTCCATTAACAGCCATAAAAGGTTTTACATTCTGCCAGATTTAATAAACACTTCTGTCTAGTGTTTGTGGTCAGATGCAAAAAGGCAGTGACTTGCCTATCTGCTCAGGGGCTGTTTTCTGTCATCTTCTCTCAGCTGCTATGAGTCTCCATTGGCGAGAAGCCAAATATTCAGCATGAATTTATTTGTAGGACAAAACAGTTACAATAGGCCTGGCCTGTTAGCACATTGACTGTGATTGCTCCTTGAAGAAGCAAACTGGGGCTGTTCTAGGTTTTTGCTGAGTGACTTCAGCTGAGAGCACTGAAAGAATTCCTCTATTGTTTCCTGAGGAAAGTTTTTTTAAATTTATTTTTTATGCATTTTCTCATACTTAAATATTCCTTATCTACCCAGACATTTAGAACACTGGTAACTCATACCATTTGTCATTAGAAAGAACAATATGCTTTCAACCCTACCACCACTTGAAGGCAAGAGCAATGTCTTGTTTTATATTAATTTTGAATGAATGGCACAAGCCATAGACTGATTTCTTTCTTCTGGTAAACAATTCAACCATAAAGAACTCATAATGTGCAAAGCACAAGCTATCTTCACACACTTCTCCACACATTATGCCTCACCTTTCTCCAGAAATGACCACCATTATCAGTTTCCTATGAGTAGAGACAAATCTAGATACCCTGAAGTCTTGCTTCCTTCCTCCTATGGGTGATTATTTAGCTCAACAGGTCTTAGACAGCCCCAAGAAAAGTGGATGTTAGCATCAGCTGATGAGCTTCACAAGTTTCTCCTTTCTAACCAGACTAGTTGCTCCACTGCGAAGATTTCACTGGGATCTATTCTTTGACGAGGTGTTCCATGCAACCCCTTCCAACTTTCCTACAAATTTGTAGAGTGATATGGAGTATAGTTCTCTCTCCTGACCCTTTCCCATGGGGCACCAACACCAGGACTAAACACACCTTTGTGTGGGATTCTCTACCTATTGGTTTTACCCAATAAACTTGACTTTATATTTACATTGTGTGGCACTAGATGTATATGTGTGTACACAAAGTGTGTATTTTTTCAGACTTTTTCCATACCATTTATATCTATATATCTAAACCTATGCCTATATCTAATAATGATAATGTAAAAGAATATAAAAGTATATGTAGGTATATAGTTATGTACTGCTTAACAATGGGGATGTGTTCCAAGAAGTGCATTATTAGGTGATTTCATCATTGTGCGAACACCTTAGAGTGTACTTACACAAACCTCGATGGTATAGGCTACTATACACCTAGGCTATATGGTACCAATCTTATGGGACCACTGTGGTATATGAAGTCCGTCATTGACCAAAATGTCCTTATGTGGCATATGACTGTATACATATACAAGTGTATACATATACTTTTATGTTATTATGGTTTTATTTCTTACATACATAGACTTAATATAACTTATATTCCCATCAACTACATTTTGGAGTATCCTTCTATATTCACAGTAACCAGCACTGTGATATTTTGTTTTTTCCAACATGATGAGAAAAAACATACACATCCTTTTTTTTCATTTCCCTGGCTGCTAATGAAGTTGACCCTACGGTCTACAGGACATATTAAATTCTTCTGTGGAATTTCTTTCATTCCCATTGATCTTTTCTTAATAAGGTTTATTATCAGTGGAAATAATGTGGCTAACAAATTTTCCCAGTCTAGTTTATTTACCAGAGCATTCTTCCCCCATAGAACTGAACGATCAATGTTGTCATATATTGCACTCTTACATGTCAGCAGATATGTTTCTCTACTCTGTTCAGCACTACTCATAGATTTATCCATTCCTGCGCCAATGCAACGATGTTAAAATTACTCCAGCTCTTTTTTTTTTTTTTTTTTTGTGAGGAAGACCAGCCCTGAGCTAACATCTGTTGCCAATCCTCCTCCTTTTTGCTGAGGAAGACTGGCCCTGGGCTAACATACGTGCTCATCTTCCTCTCCTTTTATATGGGACGCCGCCACGGCATGGCTGACAGGCAGTGCGTCCGCGGGCGCCTGGGATCCGAACTCCCGGACCCCGGGCTGCCAAGCGCGGACTAAACCGCTGCGCCACCGGGCGGCCCCGCAAATTACTCCAGCTCTTAACACGTATTTACAATGGTATTACTTGTCAGACCTCATTGTTCTTGATTATTATAGCATCCACAGAGTTTCTTATATAGTATATGTTTAACCATCCAAGTTTTTAAAATATCTTGTTGGGATTTTAATTGAGATTGAAATGATATTCTTCGCTACAGTAGTATAGTTTTCTCTGTTAGGGTTTGCATAGTTCTTGTTAATTTACTCTTATCTAAATTAAATTTTTTTTTTAGTTATCTTTCTTTTCACATTTTCAAATTGGTCATTGCTTGTATACATCAAATATATATTTATATACTATGCTACATATATATATACTATATGTATATGTATGTATACATAATATATATTATAGTATTTATATAAAAAGTGTATATATATTCTTTAAATCCATATATATTTTTATATATGCTTTATATTTATCTAGTATCCAGACACCTCATTCTAATAGTAGTTTTCTATAAAAGTAACCATTTCCTTTTCAAATAATTGAACTTTTCCTACCTTTTTGATATTTATCATTCTTTATTTTTCTCTTTTTCTTTCCTTATTATATTTGCAAGGATATCTAATGCTAAAATAGTGGTGGTAATAGCAGCCATCCCTGCTTTTCCCCCATTTTAGTATAAAGTTTTTAAAAAACTTGAATAAAACATTTCTGTAAGAAACCCTTTTTTTAGAAAGCATAGAGTGGGAGCATTCCTGTGTTCCATATCCAGGCAAGTCTTTGCATTTTCCAGCTCTCCAATGACTTTTAGCTGATGAATACAAAATGTTATTCCATATTTCAATTGGTGATAGACCTAAATGTAAAACACAAAACTATACAATATATAAAAGGAAACATAGAAAAAAATCTAATGACCTTGGATTTGGCAATGAAATTTTAGATAAAACATCAATAGCACAGCTCATGAAAGAAAAAAATAGATAATTTGGACTTTATAAAAATTAAAAACTTCATCTCCATGATAAACACAGTGAAAAGAATAAAGAGATAAGCCACACAGTGGGAGAAATTATAGTAAAACATGTGTTTATTTAAGGACTTGTATCCAAAATATATAAAGAACACTTAAGACTCAATAATAAGAAAACCACAACTTCATTTAAAAATGTGCAAATGGGGGCTGGCCTGGTAGCATAGTGGTTAAGTTCATGTGCTTCACTTTGGTGGCCCAGGGTTCATGGGTTCAGATCCTAGGTATGGACCTACACACTGCTCATCAAGCCATGCTGTGGTGGCATCCCACATATAAAATGGAGGAGGATTGGCACAGATGTTAGCTCAGGGCCAATCTTCCTCGTACACACACAAAAATAATAAGCAAATAAATAAATAAGAATGTGCAAAAGACTTGAAAATCCACTTCATCAAAGAAGGTATACATACCTTTACAGCCCTAATAAAAATACTGAAATCCAAAATTGTGACAACATCAATTGCTGGCAAGGGTTAGGAGTATTAGGAATTCTCATTTATAGCTGGTGGGAATGAAAAATGATACAGCCATTTTGGAAGACAGTTAATAGTTTCTTATGAAGCTAAATATTGTCTTACTATATGATCTGGCAATTTTGTTTCTAGGAATTGACTCAACTGACTTGAAAACATGTAGATACTTGAATACAAATGTTTATAGCAGCTTTATTCATAATCACCAAAAGAACGGATATATCCAGTATGACCTTCAATAGGTGAATGAACAAACATACTTGGCATATTCACATAAGGTGAATATCATTTATCTTACTTGCAAGCTAACAAGTTAGGCTGCTGTATTTTCACGGATGCTGACAGAAGAGTGAAGATCCCTGGTTCAGAGACAAAGGACTTTATTATCGTGACACAGCAGTCAGCATGAGTTTCATATTACCATTGGTTGCATTTGATCTCAGGTGTCATAGAGGCAACATAGAGCTGCTCAGGTAGATGCTATACATGTGATGAGTTTGTGTCACAGCTAAAGAACCTTAAGCTTAGGAAATCCAGTCTTTTATAACGAGATGTAAAACAAATGACGCAAGCTTTGCCCTAGATAAAGACTATATTTTTAATATACTGGAGAGCAAACAAATCTACCCTGTGCTCTACAGGTAGATGCTACCTGTTCTCTAAAGAGGAATGGTTTAAAAGGTGTCCAGACAGAAGTTGTCAGTGCCTCTCCTCATAAGACTGCAGAAACATGAGAGACGCATGGAGAAATGACTCAAAGCAAATAATAGTTTAAACTATAAAAGTACTTTATTCTTCTCAATTATATGTTTGTATTGGCTTTATATTGACAGCTTGTCTGATATTAATTTCATTCCTGGGTTAACTTTGACTCTCTTACTTTTCATTTGTGGGGGATCAGAATTGGCCACCTCAAGATGTGTCTCTTTACTTTGCTCTGAAGGAGCCTTTGACCTTCACCCCCCTTCCCCAACTATGTAAAGGGATTTGGGATGGAAGGCCTGTCCCCGCAATGGGCCTTCACCTTGGATAACTCTGGGTATCCATAGACTGGGAGGGTCTTTGCTATGCCCATTCTTATCAAAGTTCTGTTTTCCAAACATTTACATTTGGAAGGGTAATCTCCATTTGTACAGGTATCTCCTTCTTTGTACTGGGAAGAGGGGTGGATGACCTCATCACTAGAAACTTGTCAGTGTGGAAGGCCAAGCCTTAAATCTGCATAATAACCTTATTGTGCCTTTCTGGTTATCTCCCATAGCTGACCCAACCCCCAATATCCTCGTTTGTCTATTTAAGAGGAGAACCTCTGCCATTTTGTCAAGAGATACTCAGTTTCCCTGGTCTCTCCCATGTATACATGTTATAAAGCTTTGTTTAAATTTCTCCTGCTATTGGGCCTCATGTCAGTTTAATTTGTAGCCCAGCCAGAAAGGCCCCAGAGTGTGTAGAGAATGGTCTTTCTCCCCTTCACATTCTTAAGAAAACTTGCACAGTACAATTCTTATTTCCCATATATAATATTCTCCTTTATAATAATAATTGTATTCTTTTTCAAATATATTTAGTTTGTTATTTTAACTCCCTTTTCTCATATATAAGTTTTGATTGCTAAGGTTGTTTCCTCTTTCACTTTATAATTTCTTGTAATATTTTATGGCTCTTTGTTGTGTGTTTATCTTTTATCTCTGTCTTCTTCTCTGTTCATATTGCATAATTTTTCTCAAATCTGGCCATAGTAATCTTGAATGATCAATATGTGGCCTATATAGATGAAGTGCTTTTGGCTTATTTATTTTTGGTGAAAAATCCCTATTCCTTGGTGTATTGTTCTGCCTTTATTTTCTGGTGCTCAGAATATATTTTTTGTCCTGAAGCAAAATCTCTGCTACCTCCTGTTTGTGAGAAGTTGGAGAAGAAGAGAAATTCACACTCCTCACTTCTTTGCATTAATATTTTAAACTAAAGTTTTAGACTTTTCTACTCCTGAATACTCTTATCATATCTGTGTTTTTGGTTATAGTTCTTTCTGACAAATAGAATATATATGATTTTGGTCTTCCAAGATTTCTTCATATGTTTATATTTGCTGATCTCTACGTTCTTTTAAATTTTCCGTGATTTTATGGATGTATTTGTTTTTAAATATTGAATGTTAAAAGTGCGTTTGTGTGTGTATGTACACACACCCACCCATATATTCCAATAACTATTAGGAACTTATGACAAGAGGATAAGGTTTATAATTAAATCCAATGTCATCAAAACTTTGACAACATTTTACTTATATTTGTATTTTTCCCACTTCAGGCCATGATATGTTTTTAATAGTAGAATTTTTTCATCACAGCTACATGAAGAACAAAGGTAGTGGTATTAGTAACTTCCTCACATATAAAACTGTTTATTCTTAAGATTAAATCATATTTCTGTTTTTGGAAATATTGGTGACAAGATACTCAGAGAAATGTTTCTACTAGAGAACACATAATAATTCTGTATGAACTAGAAAAGAGTATCTATATCAATATCTATTTCCATAACCATTCCATGTATGGAAATCGACATCTGTAGATATAAATTCCTTCGTGGCTGGAAACAGAGTTTGAATCTGGGGAGGTGAGACTTCTGCTGTGAATAACCTTGCTGGCACAAGCTAATCAATATGGCTAAAGTCAGGTTTTAACATGTATAGGAGGACAGCAGACAAACGCGTTTTTAATTGGGCGTCTTCCATCAGAGTAAAATGCTTGAAAACACCTGCTTCATTCTTAGCTTTTGGTAAATGAGGAAAGAAAAGCCAAGTCCAAAAATGTGGTGACCCAACGTACTTGACAAGGTATCTGACAGAAGCAGAAACAAATACTATACAGAAGGATGGACTTCAGACCCAGAACTTCTTGAATTTCAGTGAGGACAAGGCAAATGGAAATGAGCTCAAAACTTTAAAGAACTCCAAGACCCCTGAGGAAACATGTCACCATGAGCAAGGGTCAACAAAAATAACAACCTGCTGAACTGGGCTTGCAAAATCTTGAAACATTGGGATTATCAGGTATAAAATATAAAACAATGGTATTTAATATATATAAGGAAATTGTCTTAGTCCATTCAGGCTGCTATAGCAAAATACCACAGACTGGAGGGCTTACAAACAGCAGAAATTTAGGGGCCAGCCTGGTGGCATAGTGGTTTAGTTTGCGCACTCTGCTTTGGTTGCCCAGGTTCAAGGATTCAGATCCTGGGCATGGACTTACACACCACTCATCAAGCCAGGCTATGGCAGCATCAAACATACAAAATAGAAGAAGATTGGCACAGATGTTAGCTCAGAGACAGTCTTCCTCACACACACACACAAAAACACAACAGAAATTTATTTCTCACAGATATAGAGGCTGAAAGTCCAAGATCAGGGTGCCAACCAGGTGAAGGCCCTCTTCTGACTTGCAGACTGCCAACATCTTACTGTGCCTGCCCATGGTGGAAGGGGCTAGGGAGCTCTATGAGTTCTGTTTTATAAAAGCACGAATCCTATTCAAGAGGGCTCTACCCTCATGACTTAAACATTTCTCAAAGGCCATACCTCCTAATACCATCACATTGGGCACTAGGATTTCAACATACGAATCTGGGGGAGATACAAACATTCAAACCATAGCAGAAATAAAAGACAGAATTGGAAATATGACTAATGAAAAGACACTACTGACTTTCAAAGAGGTACATTTATTAAAGAAATACACATTTTCTGAGAATGAAAAAGTATTAAAGTTATAATTATAGACTCAATGAATATTTTGCAGCAGATTACACATAGAGAGAAATTAGAAATTCAGACAACTGGAGAAATTGTCCAGAATGCAACAAAGAAAAAACCTATGAATATGAAATGGAAATAAAGATATATAAATGAGAGGATGGAAAACTCAAACTTAGCTCTCATTTGATTTTCAAAGAGAGAAAATAGAAAGAATAGAGGATACATAACTATTTGAAAGTCAAATGAATGAAAATTTTCTTTTTGAAAGTCACCAAGTCAGAATTCTAATGAGTACTAAGCAGAATAAATGAAAGTATATAAAAGTTAATAAGTAAATGGATAGATAATGAAACTGTAGAACTCCAAAGAAAAAGAAGAGTCATCAAAGCAATCACAGGGAAATGAATTTCCTATAGATACACCTAACTTCTCAATAGCCACATTAGAATTAATAGACGGAAATAATAACTTGAAAATACGAAGAGAAATTACTAAGAAAATACTAAGAGAAAATACTAAGAGTTAGTTTTTAGAGATTTGGGATTCTTTTTGCATCCACACATAAAAGAAGACTGTTTGATTACAAACAAGTAACAAACGCACACATGCTCTATCCTGAGGAAAAAATGAGCATTTATTGCAAGAATACTGGGGTGTTTTCGTGGAACTCCAGAGCCAGCACATACAATAGGCTTCCAAAGGAACTAGAACCAGGACCTGAAAATAGGGAAGGAACAATAGCAGGTTCTCTTCTTTCTTTCATTCTCTCTCTCAGCTCTGCATGTCCACGAATGGTTGCAAATGCTCTGTGAGTATGGATTTTGGGTTTACAAATAAATTTTAGCAAGTAGATGAATTCGCAAATATGGAATCCATAAATCATGAGGATTGATTGTATAATTCAGCCTCAGTATTTCACGTCCCAGGTTGCCTTGTATATTCTCTTCAACATTGTTGAAGAGAACCATGAGAACTCATTCATGATCTATGACAACTTTTCTCCCTCGGCTGTACTCTCCAAAATGTCAGTTGCTTTGTTAACCTTGTTGGTGTTGGATGAACCAATATTCTGCATTGCGAACTTCTTTCCTGCAAAGAGAAGAGAATCAGCTGAGTATCATCACTGTGAAGTTTTGTTTAAATTTGTTTGGATTCATGTTAATTATCTTAGTGATATACATGTCAGAGAAGAAATGACTTAATATGGAGCATAGCCAATTATATAAAACATTATAACTGCCTATTTCTATGTTACGTTTATTCAGCATATTTTCAGTTATGGTGATTTCCCTGTAACTGTTTCTACTGACTGCACTCTCCAAACTTTGATGCACCACTTTAAAGTTTAATCCCATCCTAATTGTGATGAGAAAATTGCCCCTTAATGATTTTCAAGCCCAAATATTTGCTTTAAAAAGTCTCGTTGACCACTGGAAAACAATGTGTACTGTATTCTCACTAACTGTAAATCGCGGCTTTGGAAGAAGAGTGGTGGCACACAGAAGAGTTCTGTCATTACGAAAATTTGTATGTCACTATTAAGGTATAAATATAAAAGTTATCGATTTCTCATGGTCAAGATATCCCCCAATTTAATTTGTTTGTACTTATAATTTTTAAAAAATAGAAAGTTTACAAAAGAAAGGAAGAAACCACCCTTGAAGACACAATTACACTTAACATTTAAGAATAGTATCACAAAAAATACAAAATTTAAAAAGGAATATAAATGAGCATAAAATGTAACATACCACCAACAAAGAAGATTTTTTTTTCAAAATCAACAGCCAGTTGCATATTTTATGTTAAAACAGGAAAAAGACAACCAGAGGATTTCCCGTTAAAATTACTAATAAAATGTTTAAAATCAGTATAACAATATTAATCAAAACTTGCTTAATCAATTAGATGGAAAGGAAACAAAGTTATAGCTAAACAGACAATAAATTCCTTATTTATTCATAATATGGAAAAATGGCCAAAAATTTTATTTACACATTATATGATTATATACCTAAAAAAGCAAAGGGCTATTTAAGAACATTATAGTATTAAAAGGATTTAGTGTCAGGTTAGAAGATAGGTGAGGAAATGGTGATTATTTAATATATGTCCTAGAAAAAAAATGAAAGAAATTATAATAGCCATAATACCAACTAAAAGTATTTTGAAATACACATACTGAGAAATAGTATTACCTGAAAAGAAGTCCACACGTATTCGTGAAGGTAGTAAATCAGGGTCATGAAAGTGGGAAAGCATAAGTATAGTGGGTGAGAGCAAACAAAGAGCCATACTGCCTGGGTTCAAATCCCACCTCTGCCAGTTGTCAGCTCTGCTGCCTTAGACAAGTGGCTTAACCGCTCTGTCCCTCAGTTTTCTCAACTATAAATTTCAGATATTAATAATACCTATGATAAGGTTTTATAAGGTTTGAAAGAGTTAATACAGTGGACATAAAACACTGACTAGAATATAGGAATGCCATGAACTTGTCAGTTAATCATATTGTGGGTAAAACCTGAAAATTTTAATCCTTTGCAAATAAAGCCCAAGTCTAACACCAAAATTCACAATCAAACTCAAAAGGATTCTCCCTGGAATTCAAAACAATGATTTAAAAAATCAAATAAACTAAAAGCAAGTGTGACTAATAAGGATAATCTGGAATAAATGGCCAGGTATGTCTATCATTATGAATTATTAAGTGCAAAGTTAGATAAAACAGTAAGGTACTGTGAGTATTGATAGAAATATAATCTTTCAGTAGATACACTAAAATATTAGTAATGCCAAGTACCCTGGATTTAGGCCTGATACATGTCAGATATTCCAGTCGGCTTTTGACCAGTGTGCACCAACACAAGACAAGTAATTCATTACTATCCTGTTTTACAGATGAAAACAGGGGCATTACACAACTTGTTATTAGCTGTGTGCTAACAAGGGACGAGAAAGTATTTTAAGTACGAAATAGTAAACTTCAATCATATACTACACATTTTATTGTTTATTTTATTAAATATTTTTAAAATAATACAAATAAAACTGGGCACCTCGGGAATCAGGCTCAGCCTAGAGTTTTAGTCAAATAAACAGCAATCCAACCCATAAATCCTTGGTGAATCATGTCAGCCTTCCTGGAGTTTTTCTTAAGAGGTCTATAAGCAGACGCATCAGAGAGGAAACTTCGACAGAGGATGGCATAAGCCCCCTCTTTCGACTTTCCCCTCCTCCAGCTCGTCTTTCTCCCATCAACCCTCACCTCCTCACATTTTCCCCATTGCCATTTTTTTTCTCCTTAGCATCACTGTGCGCCCCACATCTCCCGTACCTGGGAGAGGCACCATGATCCCCTGACCTGACAGCATCACTTGATATAATTAGCAGCCAACCCCTTTCCTTCTGTTCCCTCAATTTCAATCCCTAAGACTAATAAGTAATACAATAGCCTATTTCTTTTCATCACATACTTATTTAAATTCTCTTTTTATTTGCTTAACAATTGTAAACATATTTCAATGTCTGTATATAATCATTTCTCATGTGATGTTTTAACAGCTTAGTAATCTTCTATTGTATAAATGTTTACTATTACATCTAATCAATTCTCAGTTGTTGAAAAATTTAGTTATTTCAAATTTTTCATGACTACAAACAACTGTAAAACAAACAGCCTTGCAGTTGGTTATGTTGAAAATTTGACCATATGCTTAATTATTTCCTTAGGATAAATTTCTAGTAATTGAATTTTTGATTCATTGTTTATACATATTGTTAAGGCTTTTGATACACATTATCAAATTACTCTGCAGATAGTTTATACACATTTAAATTCACTCCAGCTGAGACTGAGTGACAGTAAAAGAAGTATCTCATTGTTATTTTAATTTACATTTCACAGTAAGGTGTGAAATTGTTTAATAATTTTACTTTTGCCAAAAATGTAACCGGTTTTCTTCATAGGTTTGTTGACGAACCAGCCGAAACTGAAATTATAACAACACAGTATGGTATACACACATAAACACACACATGAAACACATATAGTATTTCTTATGCATTGAATAAACCCACAAACATATGCACACATATTTCAAATCACTGGCTGATCACTTAGAAAATCAAATAGACAAACACATAACTCCTAAATATTTACCACATAGAGCAGGGTTTTTCAGTTTGTTTCCAAGCTCATGAATGATTTGTGGAATGAAGATCAAGATCAACATTTTCCCAATCACCACAGAATAGAACAGAGCAAAGTATATCTGTCTGTGTGTTTTCTTAGTAGCACATAATATGTGTTTCTTGCTGTGAGCTGTGATCAAAAAAAGTTTGAAAGCCATTGATATAGACAATCTGTAGATTTAATTGTGCTAACACATGTAGCAAGCTTTGTGCATACTTGGCATACAATAAGCACTTGGTACATGTTTTTATGAGTATTCTGATCAATACACACATACACATTTCTGGGTATATTGTAATCAGGAAATTGTAAGGCTTTTGAAATGAAAATATGCCTTCTGGCATATGTGTAACAAACCTCTGCCAAGGGCTTCAGTGTGTATACTTCGACAGATAGGTGATTCTTTCTGAACACAGGGCCTTACCACAGACTCTGTGAAAAAGCTAGTTTCTACTGATTGAGCCTTGCATTACACTAAGTAGGCCTTGTGAGGCTAAGCCTATGCATTCCATAACACACAACTGCTCATGGGCATGAATCGGAGATGACAGGTCTCTTTTGTACCATTGACCTTACTGATGGGGCACAACTATTCACAAGAGCCAAAATGGCAGAATTCTCCTCATTTAAGTACAAGGCTCTTTATTCCTAGGAGGAAATTCTTAGCTCAAACAGGGATAAAAGTTGTCTCAGTATTTTCCTCAAGATGCTTGAATATATCCAAATCATAAACATTCTGTATTGTTAAAATAATTATTTGCAGATCTCAACTCATTTTCCTTGTTAATACTATTCCTTAAAATACCAGTTTTTAATTGATTTAGAAGGTGTTAGTATTGTGAGCATTTTGCCCTTGAAAAGGCTATTTAATTGATGTTCCTAATTTAGACTTAAACAAGATCATTCATTTTTCAATGATTTGATGCTAATATTTCTTCACCTAGGAACAGATTTAAAATACATTAACTCTGCATACTTAACTAGAGCCTTCACCACATGATAAATGGATTCCAAAAGTTATGCTCATTAATCAAACGCCCATGGCACAACCAAAGCAGGAATAGTGGTGACGGGCACATTGAGAAGCACAGGAAAAATGGATCCTCACTGCCGTCCAAGCCATCTTCTTAACCAGAAGCGTGCTGCTCTATGCACCAGTGCTCCTCAAGAGGTATCTGAATATAGCTTAGAAGGCCCTGTGTGATCAGAGCACCCTTTACTTCTCTGTCTCCAGTTTTGGCCTTTTGCTCCTCCATAATCACGTTCAAGTTATAACCTATGATTCTAGTTTCTCAAATGTTTCTTTTTCTATCCTGCCTCTGGACCGGAACCTCTGCTCTCCTCTAGGCCCAGGTCTATGTCTCCGTAGATGAGATAGTCTTTTCCATACTAAGTGAATTTATTTGTTTGTTTGCTTAACATTAAGATTGCTAATAACCCCCTTTTACTTGGTAAAGGGAAAGTCTTAGGGTCAGAATTTTCTGCAGGAGGCAGTAATTAACTAGGATTTAATTGTATGCTTTGTGTCCATGTACTTATTTTCAGAGATACCTTTTGCTTATAATAGATGATTTTGATTTTCTTATTAAGGAAATAATATAAACTTATGTTTTAAAACAATTTAAATTAAAATTTTAAAAGTGAATTGATCAAAAACAAGTATTCTGTAAATGATATTATTGGATGTATGCCAATATGACAAAAGTTATGAACTTGGTAGGCATATAAGTAAAGTTTTGGAAATCCTGACCTAGAATATTCTTCCCCACACTCTTTCTGTCTGTTCAGTTCTCATCTGAAGCATCACTGTTATCAGAAAGACATCTTTGACTCTCTCTAAAACCTAGTTCCATTACCTCTTTTTTTGTTATTGTTCCCTATTTCCCTCTACTCATCTATCAAATGATTGATTCCCTTTTATTAAATAATTTATTAAATTAACTTTAATAAATATATAAATAAAATTATACTCTTTCCTTTACACCCTATATCAAATTCTGTAAAGGCAGATGTCATTCAAAATGTCATGAAATAAATATTTGTTGAATCAATAAGTGTAGAACTTGGATGAACAAGCAGGTAGGCTGTTAAAAGGGTGGAATTATTATGCTTGGTTCTCTAAAGCAAGGATTTGAATTGTTGCTCTTTTGTTTTTTCACGACTTGGCTCTTCTTTAAAATAATTTTTTTTAACTTACAATCTATTACAAGATAAAGAGGTTGTAAGTGTAGACCCACCAGACAATGGGAATACAGGGAGCAGGCTGACACAGACTTTACTCACCAGCTGGAAGGGGATTCCCAATAGCCTATCAGCTTAGAGTCTAAAACTCAAGGTTTAGTTGATCTGAGTCACCAGGAAGCCTGTCATTCTATAGTGTGTTTGGGACTGAGACAGAAAAACAACGACCCTGTTGATAATTAGTCTCAGAGTCTCTGCAATTGTTGATGGTATCTTGTTGACATTCCAGGCATGTTAGATGTCCATGAAAAAGAGCCTGATCTAGGGTGGGTGTGATTGTGAACAGAAATTTATAAACCCAGGCTATGAATGGAAACAAATGGCAGAGATTTAAGACGTCCCTAATTTGTAAAGGAGTATGTTGGATGCTGAAGGAGTCAGTTATCCTAGGCAATTGCATTCAGAGAATATCTGTTATTGGAGAGATGACAACTTATCAGTTAGTCAGTAATTGAGAATTTGATTAGCCAGTCAATAATTTACTACCTTAACTGTCCATAAAATATTACATTGCAAGATCTTAAATGAATTTTGAAATTTATCACATTAATTAAATTTCTTTCTTAGGCAGTGCCTATGAAACCATAATATTCCTTTATTGAAGCAAACTAAGAGCTATTTAAAGAGAAAGGCCACTGAATAAAGAAAAAAATGTTATATATGGTGTGCTTAATTTATGTAACATTGCACTGCATAAATCAAATTGTTATTACACTTTGCAATGTAACATATCTCTTAACGAAGAAACAGATTACCCCCACAAATGTATGTTTTTTATTCTCTGGGTGTTTGAAGTTGAAAAAAGATAAGGTAGGGTATTTTTTTAAGAAGCCTAATTTGTCACCCATGGGAACCACTATATTGTACTAATATTCTGAATTTGCATTTCATAAGATATTTGTGGACACATTATCTAATCACAGATATTAAAATATTACTTATGTCAAAAGTAAAAATAGAGCAAACATGGAAATGATATATAATCCTGTATGATTTTAGAGGTAGAGAGAAAGAGTTGCATTCTTTCATTTATTCAACAAATATTTATTAATCAACATATGTGTCATGTACTGTACTATATGGTTGCTGCCTCCTTGTAAGTTTTATTTATTTACTTGTTATCAATGGGGCTTAATTTTTTTCTACTCATTTTGGAAAATATGAGTCTCAGGAAGTCACTATGATAGATCCCCAGCTATGCCTCATCTCTGCATGT
Organism: Tapirus indicus; assembly: GCA_031878705.1. Classification (NCBI taxonomy): domain Eukaryota; kingdom Metazoa; phylum Chordata; class Mammalia; order Perissodactyla; family Tapiridae; genus Tapirus; species Tapirus indicus. The sequence continues at coordinate 85,278,127 of CM062921.1, forward strand.
GCCTGAACTACATTTCCTATCCTCCTTTGCAGTTAGATGTGGCCAACTCACTGAGATTTGGACAGCGGAGAGGGAGTGGCAGTGATTTTGCTGGGCCCATGATAACTTCCCACATATGCTCCTTCATGTTCCTTCCCCTCTACCAATTGGATACAGATGAGGATAAGTCCTGGGAGATGAAGGTTACTGGATCCCTTAGTCATCGAGAAGTGGAGAGCATCCCACCAACAAGAAGAACCCTGCCTTTGTTATATGAAAAAAAAATACTTGATGTGTTTTCATCATTTTTCATTTTTGGGGGCTGTTAGAGCAGTTTAGCCTCCCCTAATTACTATGGTCACATAGACTTAGACATAGAGTGTGTGGTTTTGACTTTCAGTTCCTCCACTTATGCCTTCTGCCACTTTGGACAGTTGTGTAATTTCTCTCAGTCTAATTTACCTCATTAGAAAATGAGGCTAATAATTATAGCCACTGTATATGGTTGTGGGATGAAAGGGGTTTATATATGTACAGGGATTTAACCAGCTACAGGTAAATGAATAAAGAAGTTTGGCTACCCTTATTATTATTCCTCAGAGGATCCTTAAGAACCTGAAAAGAAAGCTAAAGTGGTCTCAAGATGTTACAGAATGAGAAGTGAAAGCTCCCACAATCTTGGGCAGGTTGGCTGGAGGAGGGAAGACATAGAAGAGCAGTGTAGGATGAGGAACGTGCCCTCTGATGAGAAAGTTGACAATCATACCAGCCTCCTCACTAGATATGTAAAATTCTCTATTCACTGAAGATCCCTATATTTCAAAGATTGTCTGATATGGTTATAGCTTTCCATGGGGAATAAACTCCCAACAGCACCTGGAGAGAGACGAGTTGTTCTGAAGGAGGTAATACAAATAGCAGCTGGGGAAAAAAGAAGAAAAGGTGGGGGATCTCAAGGGGCAAAAGGAAGAATGTCCTCATCAGCAGCAAAGCTGTGCAGAGAAAACATAGAAAACCCAGAATCCCTAAGGTACTGGAGAGAATTTGAGATCTTCAGAAGTTGCAGGAATCCAGAAGGTACGACATCAACAAGCCATACTATTTCTTCCTCTTCTCTATCAGGGTAAAGGAACTGAAGATATATCTGAAGGGGGGACCAACATGTGTGAACATTATTATACACATTTTAACTAAACAGAGAGTTGTACATTCGTGGATATGTTTATGAAATTACCCACTATTGCAATGGCAGGTATAATTATAAGGAAGGAGAATATTTAATATCTTTCTTGAGAAAAAAGGTAGACTGCCTTATAATAATTGCTAAGATTTACTTAACACTTATTTCCTCAAAAGTAACCTGAGGTCCATAAAATATCAATGTTCTTATTGTGCTCTCACTTATTAATTTTTATGTAAGGAAGCAAAGCACTTTAAGAAATTTTCTATTAACCACTTTGATAGCATTTATCTGAGTCATCCTGCTTCTGGGAAATCAAATGAAATTTTTATATTTCTCATTTAAATTTGACTAAAATCATTCTAAGTGTTTCTAGTGCATATTTTCCTGACTATTTAGATCTTGTTATGGCAGGTTTTCCTTGTGAGAACTGGGAACTCTTGCAGATCCATGACAGAGAAGAATGAGAACAGGAGGTAAATGGGAAGTGGTGAGAAGCTCTGCCCTGGGGAGAGAGGAGCCTTGGACTCAGTGTTTAGCACTGTATGAACACAGATGGCTAAGGTTATCGCCCCACACACTGGCTTTGAAAGGCTTGTTTTCAGAGGGAAGCAGGGGGCAGTAGGTATCTTACTTTTCATCCAACAGCATTTAATTTCCTTCTGAAACATTGCTCCTCTGTCATCTGATGGGGATTTCAATCACGTGAGGTGAACGTTTGACCTGAACAGAACAAATCAGAATCAGCGCCCTTCACTCATAAGGAAGGAGGCCCTCCTCTTCTGAGACAGGTAGGTATAACGACTATACGAGCTGAGATGCTTCTGGAAATCTTTGCCTGAAAATGAGTTCACCACAGAAGAAGGCAGAGTCAAAGATGAATAAAGTGCAGTTGTGTCTCCATGAAACAATTTGACCTCTGGGAGCCACCTGTCCTTGTGTTTAACTCATCTGTGGATCTTTTGATAACCCAATGGTTCTCACAGCGTGGCCCCCAGGGGCAGGCTCAGCAGCAGCATCACCTGGGAACTTGTTAGAAATGCAAATTCTCAGGCTCTAACCCAAAACCTACTGAATCAGGCTTTCTGGAGCTGGTGCTCAGCAATCGGTGTTTGAACAAGCCCTCCAGGGCATTCCGATGGTTGCTAAAGATTGAGCAGCACTGGGTTGCATGAATTGCTGTGCTTCATTTGCTTATTTAATCTCATGTATAACCAAAAAATATATATATATATATATTAATTACAAAGAGAGGCTGTTGATTTAGCATGTTATTCATTCATTCATTTAATCATTCTTTCACTAGTTCAAGTCAACTTGTCAAAACTGACTAAGCTCTTGGCACCTATAGTATGTCTGCAGATGCTGAGAATGAGAAATAAATGGGAAGTTTTCTAATTTCAAATAACTTGCAGAATAAGAGATAGCTAGGGATCATAAATACTAAAGCTGCTACTCTTCTGCACCCATGATAGTCACTCCTAAACAAATTACTATCTAATTACTAACAAATTACTATCATAATGCTTCCCAAAAAAGTACTTCAGTCAGGCAATACCAATCTAACAGACTTGGCTCAAGATGATACAAGAACCACCTCTGGGATTGAGAGAAAAATAAACAATTTTATTATTTATTTTTAATTTTCATGTAAATTATATTTGATATGAAGTGGTTTTGGTCATAGATACAAGGGATCTTTTCAGTGTGAGTCAATAATGTTTTTGGTTAATCTTCTTGGAACAATATGCTTTATAATATACTATCATTATATAAATATATGGTTATATACATGGTAATGATTACACATATATACATAGCTTCATAGCATTTGAGATGTTCTCTATTTAGAATTGTATTTCATTTAATTAAAAAATTTTGAATATGTTTGATACAGAATACAATCCCAATTTTACATATGTGGATATTGATGCCAAAGAGAACGCTTCTTCGTACCTGTGTCCTCTGCAACCTCACTGTGCTCCAAGTTACCAATGGATGTGTAATACGATAAAAATTCTGATATAAATGCACTTAGAAGTACCAGAATGAGAGCATATTGTCAGGTCTTGTAGATCAGGTTAAGAATGTCATTGGATGTTTTTCATCAAGGGAAGTGGGGAATGTGGAGGGAACATAATGAATATAACCTGGCCCAATTTGCATTTGGAAAAGACCATTCCAATGTAAACAGAATGAAAGACACAAGAGTCAAGGAGAATAGTCCAATTAAGTGCCTCTAGCTAACTGATGGAATAAATAGAGAGTCAAATGAATGAATAAATGAAAAGAGTGCTACCTGCTTTTTGTTAGACTTTTGGGTGGCAGGGGGGGTGGCCTAAAAATTAGGCTTTAATTTTTTTAAGCCTGTAAGCTTCACATTCTCTCTCCACTGGACAGTGTTAGGGTGGTGTCTTGGAAGGTACTTTTAACTCAGTGGTTCTTGAAAGATCAGAATGAAACTCAGGTGTGAAGAAGCAAGAGTAGTCAAAGAAGACTTTTAGTTTCCTTCATGATTTTCTAATCCAGCTTCTCAGAACTGAAAGATAGGCAGGAAAGTGGGGGTGGACGTCCTGTCTAGGAAGAAAGCCATGTTCTCACTCATAGGTACCTAAGGCGGAATGGAAGGCAACATAACATAATAGTATACAAGTTGAAGAAGATGGCCTCAGGAGTCAAACAGGGGCCAATTACAAGGTGAATTTGGCATGTGTTTCCTGTAGAAACAACCTGACATAGCATTGGTGAGATAATTTTATCTCAGATTATCAGCCAATCCTTGGGCCTTCTGTTTGACGCTGTGAGCTTTCTGCCTCAGTATCATCTATCTCTTCTTTGGTGATTGTTTCTGCTTCGGAAAAAACAAACAGAACGGGAGAGAAAATATGAAGACAGAAATGCCCATTAAAAGTCATCTGAGTCTTCTTTATGACCTGGATTTAGCAATAGTTTCTTAAATATGATACAAACAACAGAAGAAAAAAATAGATAAATTGGACTTCACCAAAAGGAAACTTTTTGTGCATTAAAGGGTGCTATCAAGAAAGCAAAAAGACAACCCATAGAATGGGAGAAAGTATATGCAAATCACATATCTGCTGAGGCTCTAGTATCCAGAATATAAAGAATTCTAATAATTCAACAACAAAAAGACAAACCAAGAGAAAAAAATGGGCAAAAGACTCCAATAGACATTTCTCCAAAGCATATATACAAAAGACCAACAAGCACATGAAAAAATGGTAACATCATCAGTTTCTAGAGAAATGCAAATGAAAACCACAATGAGATACCACTTCAAACCTGCTAGGATGGCTATAATAATAATTTTAAAAATATTTAATAACAAGTGTTGGCCAGGATATTGAGTAATTGGAAGCTTAACAAATTGCTGGTGGGAACGTAAAATGGTACATTTGCTATAGAAAACAGTTTGGTGATTCCTCAAAAGTTAGGCATAGAATTATCATATGACAGAGTAATTCCATTCTTGGGTATTAACCTTCAAAAATTGAAAACAAGGGTTCAAACTAAAACTTGTGCACTAATGTTCATAGCAAGACTATTAACTAAAGCTGGAAACAGCCCAAATGCCTTGGGTATTAACCATCAAAAATTGAAAACAAGGGTTCAAACTAAAACTTGTGCACTAATGTTCATAGCAAGACTATTAACTAAAGCTGGAAACAGCCCAAATGCCTGTCAACCTATGGATGGATAATCAAAACTTGGTATTTCCAGTCACTGAAATTGTGTGGTCATAAAAAGGAATGAAGTATTCACATACACTACAACATGGGTGAACCTTGAAAAAATGATGCTAAATGAAAGGACCCAGACACAAAAGACCACATCGTGTACAAGTCCACGTATGTGAAATATCCAGATTAGACAAATCCACAGAGACAGAGATCAGGTTAATGGCTGCAGGGGTTCCAGAGTGGTAGTAATGGAGGGTGACTGTTTAATGGGGGAGGGTTTGCCTTGGATAATTAAAATGTTCTGGAACTAGACAGTGATGATGTTTGCATTCACACTGTGAATATACTAGATGTCACTAACGGTCGTATATATATACACACACACGCACACACGTACACATACACACACAAAATCTCTAGTATAGGAAACAGGTCTTTTTATTTACACACAGAGTAAATAAAGTAATTCCTTAACACCTCAAATTTCCATGAGATGATGCAATGGGAGCTAGGTGTCACCTGAACGTGCAGTGGGATTTGCACCACAGGAGAGGAATTCCAAAATTTAAAAACTCAGTGTAGACTGAGCTGCTGGCATATCTGCCATTCTCCCCTCCTGAAACAAAGAGAGAAGCCTTATCTTTTACTGTGGAATGTAAACAAATACTTGGGGAGTAGACAAAGTTCTCTACCCCAGAATCTAAGCAATTGTTTCAGGGGAGATAAAAAAGACATTTCTAGACATTATTACCCTTAGAATGGGAGAAAAATAGCCCTGGAGGAAAAGAGACAAGTGTCTCTGAGTTCATCCCAATTAGAATCAGAGCAAATAACAGTGGGGGGGAAAGATATTGTGTGTCTTTATATCCTGTCAATTTCCATTATTCAGAAGGCCTGGACCATGTAGGAACACAGAAAGTTAGGGCTGTCTTTCAACGTTGGTCTAAAAAAAAACAAAAACTGTGCAATCTGAAGTACCATTTTGATTCTTTCTCACTATGCAACCCTTTTTTTGGTTTGAATAGTTCCAGGGAACTCATTACGTTCTGGAGCCACTTACTCGATCTTGGAAACAAGTTCATCTTTTGGACAGGTATGTGCTGAGTTTTGATTATAGATAGGTCATGGAAAGAGCAGTGTTTATTATATGTAGAATATAGATATATAATAACATGTAATATACAGATGAATAATATTTAATAACTTCTAGTCTTTAATACACAAAGAGTATTTAGTAGCTGTGGGAATTACTATAAGAAGAAATTAAATTAATTCCTAATACTATGAAAATTTTTACACTGCTTCCTTGTTTCATTTTACCATCTATCTCGTATTTAATGAACTGTAATGGTTACTTTTCTTCAAACTTTTGTTTCCATGCTCAAAGGGTAATAACAAACTCTTATAAAATTTTGCTTTGAAATCTGGCCAATATATTTGGTTTTGAAAACATCTGGCCCAAAATGTAAATTTCAGCAGAGTTCTGAATTAATCAACTGATTTTTAATTGTGAAGAGTGGAGAGTGGCACTGTAACAGAAAAAAACAAAAATACCCACATGATGTGATAAAGAGACCACTTGGATCAGTAGAACTTTTCATAATTCAGTCACTTCTCCTCTCTAACACTCCATTAAAATGGAGGTAGTGCCCGCTCAAACAGTTGAGGGTACAATTACATGAAAGCTGTCTAGATCAGAATTAAGATTCTGTATTGAAGATTATTTACAGAGCCCTTGCTTGCCTCTATGGTATCTCCCTTACCTGGAGGGGAAAATAGAAAGTATTATGAGCTCTGCCGGCCAGAAGTGGGGACCCGCAATACCTGGAAGGATGACACTCACATGCCCAGACGCCACTTGTTCGTTCCAGTCTTAGACTTCTTCAACGTGAAGAGAAGAGAGAGCTCTTTCCAGGATGCAAAAATACCAAGTTCTGTCAGTCTAGGCCCAAATCCTGACCCAGATGTTCCTCTTCTTTAAGTAAGTGGATAACATATTAACGTGATGGAAAAGGGACAGAGATTGTCAGCGATGAGGCAAAGCTTGCACACGACAAGAGAGCAAACCAATTAGAATGATTTAATCTAGATAGACAGAGGTGAGCAGGGCTTTGACTGAAGTGTGCAGAATCATGATGTGTATAATAAGAGCTGCTCACGCTCTCCAGTCTCCAGCCTGTAATCATAGGGTAATACAGTCTTAGCAATCTGTGATAGCAAAGTGCTGCTAGCTCATTTGTTAGCTCTTCTCATAACATTAAACTTTTCCCTACCTTATGGGCATGGGGCATGAGAGTAAATGTTCCAGTGATCTTCAAAATAAGAATGGACAGGTACAATGGGAGAGGGAGTGGGTGTTTTTAGAGGGAGAAGACAACTTGTCCATATTGAGCACGTATTATATGACTAGTGGCCCAGATTGGAGACTACACAGTCATTGGAGATTGAACTATATTCCACTGGTAAGTGAAGGGCAGCCTTTCTTGAGACATTAGGGGGTGAATCTGTTTATGATTTTAGCTAAATGGGGCAAAAAATATGCATGTAAATCCCACCTCCTTCATGTGCAGTCACGTGCTGAAATTCCTGAGGAAGGTATGCAGACTAGGGCTTCAGGACCCATAGGCAATTGTCAGGGCTCTAGAATTAATATGTGCACACCCTCCACACACACATTCACAGTAGTTTCAGATGTTATCCCATAAACACTCTTTATTGAGATACCACAGCGGACAAGGCCCATCTAATACCAGCAGCTTGGAAGCTTATTATGATGCTGAGGTTGTATAAATACTAGTTTAAGCAAATGAACATGCATCCAACAACCTGGGTCCAATTCCTTTACTTCTGTTTCCTTGTCTGTGAAAGAATAATGCATAACTCAAAAGGTAGTTGTGAGGCTCAAGAGAATATCACACATTTAGCACTGAGCACAAGGTAGGTATCAAAAATATTACCTATTATCATTCTGACAATTTATAAATGAGGAGATGGTTAAATGAGATGCTTAAGGTGATAGATCATTGATAAGAAAAGCCCAAACACATGTTTATCTTAACCACAGGAATAATCACATGTCATTGGTGATAACCCTAGGACCTAGGACAACAGGGACAGTAAAACAACAGTTTCAAAAATAGAAACCATTTATCCAGCAAATAACTATTAAGTTATCAATTTACAGATCAGAAGACTAAGGCTGAATGTTATTGCAAACTGTGCAAGGGAAAGTAGGTAACAATTGTGAAGGCCAGTCCTCTGCCGCCAGGATCTAATATGCAATGTTTTATTATAAGTGCCAGAAAGAGATTTTGAGCAGAGATTTTGTATAATCATGTCAATATTTCTGTTTGAACAAATATATGTTAATTTTTTATAATGATGTCTATATGAAGTAGAGTGGGTTCATATAGTAAATAATAAAAAATGCTTGTTTAATGAATAAATAAGTGAACAAGTAAGAAGTTTAAATAGAGTATTAATCTAGAATGATACATTGTTTCTGAGTAGTTTCAGAAACAACAAGGGTTTCAGATCACAGAAATTGCCTATCTTCTCTGTGTCTGGAACTCTGGGAGGCTCTTGGGATATCCATACATTAATAAGATGTTTCATGCAACAATATGCCCCAAACTCTGCTCATGTCCCTGCCTCCACACTGCTGCTAATACAGGTTATGAGTTTCAAAAATCCTCAAAATATTAATTCCAATGCAACAACTTTTTGAAGACAATAAAGTGATCTGAAATTGCATAGAAATTTCAACCAAAAATTCAAACAGGCTATACCACTTTAAAGTCTCAAACTTTAATTTAAGGATCTTTATAAATAGGCATTACAAAGCTGCATGCTCCAACCAATGGACAGCAAGACGGAGGAAACTTTGACGGTCACTGAGCCCAGAGACCCTGCTGACAATGGCCTGAAGAAACATTCCCTGTGGAAATGGAAAGAGTTCTGGATCCACTGTATGTGGATAGGCTTGAAGAGCTAAGCAACTGACATTGGCCAATTATTTAAACTCTAATTATTCACCTGCAAAATGGGAACATTATACCTGATTTGCAGAGTCATTATGTGGATGAAATAAGAAAAGTGCCTAGGATGATAAATCAGTATTTTTTTCCACTCTCTTGACATGCATTGATTTTCTCATGGCTACCTCTTTTCATCCTACATATCTTGGCTTTAAAGAAACCCCTTAAAGGAAAGTTTCCTGGCCCCTTCCCTCAGAGGATGCCACCATTAGGCTCTAATATTATGCCATATGTTTTCCTTATATACCTGATCAAGATTCATGATTATGTAATTTCGTGGTTACTTATGTTCTGATCTCTCCTCTACTAGACTATAATGTCCATGAGGGGCTAAGACTCATCTATTGCCTTAACCATTGGGTTTCTAGCACCTAGCACATTTCCTCATATACATAGGTGCCCAGTAAATATTTATTGTGTGAATGAAAAAATTTGTTAATTATAATTAAATAGACTTTTAAAAGAGAAAACAAGAAGTTCTTCAACTGAGCTGCTGGCAAAATGAATTTTTTTTTGTAATTAATAATGAGACAAAAGGGACAAAGTATAAGGTAAGACAAGCCTTAGAGAGAAAGGTAATCCTCATTGGCAGTGTTCTTTTTATTCAACCTAAATGTCACTGAAAAAAAATTATATTGAGTCCAAATTTGTTATTTTATAAATAGCTACTCCACTGATAAAAAGGTTCTGGAGAGCTTTCATATCAGTCAATATAATTAGTTTATTGTCTCTGTGTGTGAAAGTGTCTGAAGAAGAAAAAGTTAAAGCCTATAATCTATTTATTCCCTTTGCCAGGGGGAGACTCCTAGGGGAAGGAAAAAAAGACAGGTGACACAGTCTAATATCCTTGACAGCACAGTAACTGGACCTATGAGCAAACAGACTAATAATATTTGTTAGGAAAGGGGTACTTATCTATTGAATAAGGATGTCTCATTTAAGAACTGATGGCCTTGGTGGTCTAGTGGCTAATATTTGGCACTCTCACTGGCATGGCCCAGGTTCCTCTTTCCATCAGGGAACCACACCACCCACCTATTTGTTGTCATATTGTGGCAGCTGTGTGTTGCTGTGATGCTGAAAGCTATGACACCAGTGTTTCAACTACCAGCAGGGTCACCCATGGTGGAGAGGTTTAAGCAAATCTTCCAGACTAGAGAGACTAGGAAGAAGGACCTGCCCACTCACTTCTGAAAAAAGTGGCCATGAAAACCCTGTGAATAGCAGCAGAGCGCCATCTGGTATAGTGCCAGAAGGGGAGAGGGTTCTGCTCTTCTATACACATAGTCTCTAGGAGTCAAAATCTGTTCCATGGCACTAAAAACAAGAACAATTAAGCAATGTTTATAATAGGAGAAAAAGAAGAGGAAGAAGAAAAAGAATCATTAATTTTGGACTTACAAGTCATGCCTCTCTGGACAATGTCACCAAAGCCAGAGTACAAAATAGAGATGATTCATAGACTAAATGCTTTCTACTGCTGTATTTAAATTAGTGATATTGTCTATTTTGGGCCAGTAAGTGTGTATTCAGTGCAGGAAAAAAAGAAAAAAACAACTTGAGGAGTTGTCTCGATTTCCTAGACCTCTATATGCCTCTTCTGAGCTTGATTGTCTGTATTGTTGAAAGTACTAATAAAGATTTATATGTGGGAAGATTTATCATTCACGTGGGTTTGACTTAACAATCTGATGCTTTGTGTTAATTCACCATCTATGACCCTCTCTATCAAGAAGCATTCCAGCTATAGATGTCCATGTTATAGGGGAGGTAGAACTATTCCTCTACCCTCTAGGTTCTTCTGGCTGGTCTAATAATTAAATTGACCTGAGACAGAATAACAGAAGAAAATCAAATAAGTTTAATAACATTCAAACATGGGAGAAACCCAGGAAAACTGAGTAACTCACCAAATTGGCTGAAGCCACCACCTTAAATACTATCCTCAGCTAAAGACAAAGAGGATGTTGGGGGTAGTGGTCTGGGACCTCAAAGGGGAGGAAGGCAATTCACTTCAAGATGGAAAAGCAAATGATTGGTAAACAAATGTTTGCTGGGCCATCTACAGACACTGTGACCAGACAGAGAGACTTTGATAAAAATGGTCTTGCCTGGGACCCTTCCAGTCTATCATATCCAGAGTTATCTACGGTGATGACCTGTCTTGGGACAGGCCTTTTATCTTAAATTCTTTCAGGCAGTTAGAGGGAAGGTCCAAGTTTTTTCCTGAGTCTTTTGTTCTTAAAAATAATCAAGCCAAAGACACACATTTTGGGGTGGCGAATTCTGCTTCCCTGTATTGTTAAATATTGACTCTGGCCAAGGGGACATTAAAAAAAACTCTGGGTAAGAATTCCAAAAACATTTTGCTTTCCTGACAAAATGAGACATGCTATCTGGAAAGCATATTTGCCTCTTTCCTTCTCCCTAGAATGTAAAGATCATCCCTATAGAAGCAGATGTCATTTTGTGACCACAAGGAAAAAAATTAATAAAGTCCAAGAATTTAAAATAAGCATTAATCTTGATGCATAGATGTTACTGGAATAACGACATCAGCCACAAATCTCTGGACTTATTACTTAAGACAAACAAAACTCTATTAAACTACTCTAGCCATCTTTTGGTTGCTTGTAACCAGCAGAAAGGCATCCCTAAATTATAGAGTACCTGTTAAATGACTGGAATCATCCCAGTTAATGCTTTGGAAGGTCAAATAAATTTCAAAGCCTTATAGATATGAATTCTCAATAAACCTATGTGATTATTCAGAAATGTTCGAGATAATCTAGATGTCTGTAATAAAAGACATACCTGCAAACGAAACAGTGATTTCCTTAACTCTCATTTCAAACATCTTCACCCACTGAAAATCTACTTAATCTACACAATGCCTTATATGTGGAACCTATACTATATATCCCCTATTCAACATGCATGTTGAGTTTCTTTGAGTTTTCCCGACAAGCTCAGGAAATAAAAAAGCTCTCAGAGGAAACCCTTATTGACTCCTGATTTTCACATTAATCATACTTCACAGGACGAGGACATGTTTTTAATTTAAAATTTACTTTTTCTTCTACAACTACTTGAAAAATCCTAGATTTCATCACATAACTAACTCTGTTTCCTTTTTTCCCCCTTATCACCCAACTTCATTTCATTATGTGTGTTTGGAATCAGGAAAATTGAATCCTATTCAATGGTGGTTTGACACATTTTTTTATCTTTTATGCTATAGTTTACTTGTATCTAAAATGGTGGAAGGATTCCTGCCTCACTGTTGCTTAAAGATTAATAAAGAACATCCAGGGGCCAGCCTGGTGGTGTAGTGGTTGAGTTTGCACTCTCTGCTTTGGTGGCCTGGGGTTTGCAGGTTTAGATCCCAGGCACAGACCTACGCACCACTCATCAAGCCATGCTGTGGCAGGTGTCCCACATATAAAGTAGAGGAAGATGGACACAGATGTTAGCCCAGGGCCAGTCTTCCTCAGAAAAAAGAGAAGGATTGGCAATGGATGTTAGCTCAGGGCTAATCTTCTTCACCAAAAAAACCAAAACAGCACATCCAGAGTATCTTTTTCCCTTTTGTACTGGCAGAGATAAGTGCAAAGTTAGTGGCTGAACTCATGAATTTTGAACTGTGATTAGTGCTTAACTTTTCTATTGTTCACTCAAATGAGGAAAGGAGAAAGGCCAAAGAATCAGAGAAGCTTAGGCTGGACTCCATTAATTTGTAACTGAATCAAAAGAGAATCATAAATGACATCCCCAAGTGATCCATCATTATCTTCTTAGAGTGCAGAAGTCACTGTCTTTTGCACTTGGCAGCATTTGTATGGAAAAGAGGGTCATTCAAGAGTAAATAATAATGCTCCTTTCTGCCTGGATCTTTTGACCCTAGGATCTCCACGTGGGGAGCTTCACTGCACGTGGTCATTGAAACTTCAGATAAGATGACAGTTACAGAATCATAGAAGTGGCCTCTGGAGGTTCTTACCTGGGATCATGTTCAAACACAGACTTTGTTCACACACACTCAGAAATGCACTCTCACCACATAAGGGAGTAGAATATAAAGAGCACAGTGTAAAGGGATTGCATTTTATAAAAAAAGAATGGAAAAATAAGTTTTCTTGTTTTTTGAATACCTAGATTTATGGAAGGTTCAAGTGAAAAGAGACATTGGAAGTCATAAATTCAAAAGTCTTCATTTTACAAATAAAAATAAAGAGTCCAAGGAGGGGAAGTAATAACATAAATCTTGAGCAAGTTCCCATATTCAACCATCCTCAGAAATATACGAAATGACCAATTTAATGATCATAATTCCTTATGCGGTTTTCTTTTTTAACTTGAGGGTTTAACATCCAGATACACATCTGTTCCTACCTTGATAAGCATTGCCACAAAAATACTAATTAATCTATTGTTATTAATCTATTAGTAAAGATGTGGATATTTATGTTCTTAAAATAGAGGATGAGACAATAGGTAGATTTGATCAGGTAAAGTGTTTTGCACACTGTGTTAGGGATTCAAATTTTCATTTCATTCTATAAAGAATAAAGAACAGGGGCCAGCCCGGTGGCACAGCAATTAAGTTTGTGAGCTCCGTTTCTGGTGGCCTGGGGTTTGCAGGTTCCGATCCCGGGCGCGGAATGACGTACCGCTTGTCAGCCATGCCGTGGCGGCATCTCATATAAAGTAGAGGAAGATGGGCACAGATGTTAGCTCAGGGCCAGTCTTCCTCAGCAAAAAGAAGAGGATTGGCAACAGATGTGGGCTCAGGGCTAATCTTCCTCACGAAAAAAAATTTTTTTTAAAAAGGATTAAAGAACATATTATTGAGTCACTAATTTAAAACCACTCTAGTTGTTCATGCGATTTTTTTCTAGTTTTGCTTTAGACACAGGTAAAACCTTCATCACATACAGAAGATGCAAAACTAACAAAAGGGAAGATAATTATTACTGATTGGGTGCACACCATGTGCTAAATTCTTTTATTGTATTAGCATGTCCTTATGAGTTAAGTGTTCTTTTCCTTACTATTATAGATTATTACGCTGACATTCAGAGATCAAATCACTTCTAAATCTTTACACGTCTCATTGTGTTGAAACCAGAATAAGAAAGCAATTTTGTCTAATTTAAATTTCATACTCTTTCCACTACATAGGAGATACTGTGACATACTGCTAGGACTATGTTAGACTGGTATTTTTAGAGGGCACTGAGCTCAGGAACTAGACCTGCACTGTTAGGTGGGTTAAGAAGCAGGAGAACAGCCATTGTTGCTGCAAGGAAAGTGATTTTATCATGCAGAGCCAAATATGTGGAAGATGCTATTGGAGGAAATCTAGTGTGGCAGGCAAAGTTCTCAGATGGCCACCATGATCTCCACACTCTGGTGTTACATCCTGGATAATCTCCTCCCTTTGAGTCTGGGAAGAACCTGTTACTTTCTTCTAACCAACAGAATATGGCAATGATGATGGGATGCCACAGCTTTGGCTAGATTACATTATATAGCAAAGGTAAGGGGATGTTACTCCCATCATTATGCTAAATTATATAAGGTTCTGTCTTGGCAGACTGGAGCAAGAGATTCTCCTTCTTACCTTGAAGAAGCCAGGTGCTATGCTTTGAATTGCTTAGGGAGGGAACCATGTGGCAGGGAACTGTAGGTGCCTTAGTGCTATAGCCACAAATAAATGAATTCTGCCTACAACATGTATGAGTTTGGAAGCAGATGTTTCCCTAGTCAAGTTTCCAGATGAAAACCCAGCCCAATTTACATATTTTTATTTATTTTTTATTGATATCTCAATAGTTTATAACTCTGTGGGATTTTAGTTGTACATTATTATTTGTCTGTCACCATGTGGATGCATCCCTTCACCCCTTGTGCCCACCCCCCACCACCCTTCCCCTTGGTGACCACCAATCAGTTCTCTCTGTCCATGTGTTCATTTATATTCCATATATGATTGAATTCATGTGGTGTTTGTCCTTCTCTCTCTGGCTTATTTCACTTAACACAATACCCTCTAGTTCCCTCCATGTTGTTGCAAATGGGACAATTCTGTCTTTTCTTGTGGCTGAGTAGTATTCCATTGTATGTATATACCACATCTTCGTTAACCAGTCATCAGTCGAGGGACACTTGGGTTTCTTCCACTTCTTGGCTATAGTGAATAATGCTGCAATGAACATAGGGGTGCATAAGCCTCTTGTGATGGCTGATTTCATGTCCATTGGGTAGATGCCCAAGAGTGAGATTGCTGGATCATAAGGTATTTCTATTTTTAATTTTTTGAGGACTCTCCATACTGTTTTCCATAGGGGCTGCACCAGTTTGCATTCCCACCAGCAGTGAATGAGGCTTCCCGTTTCTCCACAACCTCTCCAGCATTTGTTGTTATTTGTCTTTGTGATTATAGCCATTCTAACTGGTGTAAGGTGATATCTTAGTGTAGTTTTGATTTGCATTTCCCTGATGATTAGTGATGTTGAACATCTTTTCATGTGTCTATTGGCCATCTGTATCTCTTCCTTGGAAAAATGTCTGTTCATATCCTCTGCCCATTTTTTGATTGGGTTGTTTTTGTTGTTGTTGTTGCTCAGTTGTGTGAGTTCTTTGTATATTACAGAGATTAATCCCTTGTGGGATAAACGATTTGTGAATATTTTCTCTCAGCTGGTGTGTTGTCTATTCATTTTGATCCTGGTTTCATTTGCCTTGTAGAAGCCCTGTAGTCTGATGAGGTCCCACTTGTTTATTTTTTCTTTTGTTTCCCTGTCTGAGTAGACATGGAATCTGAAAGGATCCCTTTATGTCCAATCTCAATTAGTGTACTGCCTATATTTTCTTTCAGGAGTTTTAGTGTTTCAGGTCTCACTTTCAGGTCCTTAATCCATTTTGAATTGATTTTTTATATGGTGATAGGAGATGGTCTACTTTCATTCTTTTGCATGTTGCTGTCCAATTTTCCCAGCACCATTTATTGAAGAGACTTCCCTCTCTCCATTGTATGTTCTTTGCTCCTTTGTCGAAGATTTGCTGTCCATAGGTGTGTGGTTTTATTTCTGGGCTTTCAATTCTATTCCATTGATCAGTGTCTATTTTTGTACCAGTACCATGCTGTTTTGATTACTATTGCTTTATAGTATATTTTGAAATCAGGGATTGTGATGCCTCCAGCTTTGTTCTTTTCTTTCAGGATTGCATTATCTATCTGGGGTCTTTTGTTGCCCCATACGAATTTCAGTAGTTTTTGTCCTATTACTGTGAAGAATGACATTGGGATTCTGATTGGGATTGCATTGAATCTGAAGATTGCTTTAGGTAGAATGGACATTTTAACTATGTTTATTCTTCTAATCCATGTGCATGGAATATTTTTCCATTTCTTTATGTCTTCCTCGATTTCTTTCAAAAGTGTCTTATAGTTTTCATTGTATAGGTCTTTCACTTCCTTGGTTAAATTTATTCCCAGATATTTTATTCTTTTTGTTGCAATTGTAAATGGGATTGTCTTTTTGAGTTTTCTTTCTGTTAGTTCATCATTAGTGTATAGAAATGAAACTGATTTTTGTATGTTGATTTTACACCCTGCCAATTTACTGTAATTGTTGATTATTTCTGGTAGTTTTCCAATGGAATTTTTTGTGTTTTCTATGTATAAGATCATGTCGTCTGCAAATAGTGAGAGTTTCACTTCTTCATTGCCTATTTGGAGTCCTTTTATTCCTTTTTCTTGCCTAAATTCTGTGGCCAGAATTTCCAGTACTATGTTGAATAAGAGTGGTGAGAGTGGGCATCCTTGTCTTGTTCCTGTCCTCAAAAGAATGGCTTTCACTTTTTCCCCATTGAGTAGGATGTTAGCTGTGGGTTTGTCATATACGGCCCTTATTATGTTGAGGTACTTTCCTTCTATACCCATTTTGTTGAGAGTTTTTATCATAAATGGATGGTGAGTCTTGTAATTGCCTTCTCTGCATCAATTGAGATGATCATGTGGTTTTTATTCTTCATTTTGTTAATGTGGTGTATTACGTTGATTGATTTGCAGATGTTGAACCATCCCTGTGTCCCCAGTATAAATCTCACTTGATCATGGTGTATGATCTTTTTGATGTATTGCTGCTGTATTTGGTTTGCCAATATTTTGTTGAGGATTTTTGTGTCTATGTTCATCAGTGATATTGGCCTGTAGTTTTCCTTCTTTGTATTGTCCTTGTCTGGCTTTGGTATCAGGGTAATGTTGGCTTCATAGAGTGTGTTAGGAAGTTTTCCATCTTCTTCTATTTTTTGGAATAGTTTGAGAAGGATAGGTGCTATATCTTCTTTGAATGTTTGGTAAAATTCTCCAGGGAAGCCATCTGGTCCTGGACTTTTATTTTTTTGGGGAGGTTTTTGATTACTGTTTCAATCTCTTTACTTGTGATTGGTCTACTCAGATTCTCTATTTCTTCTTGATTCAGTTTTGGGAGGTTGTATGCATCCAAGAATTTGTCCATTTCCTCTAGGTTGTCCAATTTGTTGGCGTAAAGTTTTTCATAGTATTCCCTAATAATCCCTTGTATTTCTGTGGTATCTGTTGTAATTTCTCCTCTTTCATTTCTAATTTTATTTGAGTCTTCTCCCTTTTTTGCTTAGTGAGTCTTGCAAAGGGTTTATCAATCTTGTTTATCTTCTCAAAGAACCAGCTGTTTGTTTCATTGATCCTTTCTAGTGTTTTTTTTGTTTCAATTTCATTTATTTCTGCTCTGATTTTTATTATTTCCCTCCTTCTGCTGACTCGGGGCTTTGTCTGTTCTTCTTTTTCTAATTCTGTTAGGTGCAGTTTAAGGTTATTTATTTGGGATTTTTCTTGTTTGTTAAGGTGAGCTTGTATTGCTATGAATTTCCCTCTGAGGACAACTTTTGCTGCATCCCATATGAGTTGGTGTGGTGTATTTTCTTTTTCATTTGTCTCCAGATAGCTTTTGATTTCTCCTTTAATTTCATCAATGACCCATTGGTTGTTCAGTAGCATGTTGTTTAGTCTCCACATCTTTGTCCCTTTCCTAGTTTTTTCCTCACAGTTGATTTCTAGTTTCACAGCATTATGATCAGAAAAGATGCTTGTAATTATTTCAATCTTCTTAAATTTACAGAGGTTTGCCTTGTTTCCTAATACATACTCTATCCTTGAGAATGTTCCATGTGCACTTGAGAAAAATGTGTAGTCTGCTTTTTTTTTGGGTGGAGTGCTCTGTATATATCTATTAAGTCCATCACATCTAGTTTTTCATTTAAGTCCATTATATCCTTATTGACTTTTTGTCTGGATGATCTATCCATTGATGTAAGGGGGGTGTTAAGATCCCCTACTATTATTGTGTTATTGTTAATCTCTCCTTTTAGGTTTTTTAGCAGTTGTTTTATGTACTTTGGTGCTCCTGTGTTGGGTGCATAGATATTTATGATTGTTATGTCTTCTTGGTGAAGTGTCCCTTTTATCATTATATGTTGCCCTTCTTTGTCTCTCATTATCTTTTTTATCTTGAAGTCTACTTTGTCTGATATAAGTATGGCAACTCCTGCTTTCTTTTGTTTGCCTTTAGCTTGGAGTATCATTTTCCATCCTTTTGTTTTCAGTCTGTGTCTTTAGAGCTGAGATGTGTTTCCTGGAGGCAGCAAATTGTTGGATCTTGGTTTTTAATCCATCCCTCCACTCTGTGTCTTTTGATTGGAGAATTCAATCCATTTATATTTAGAGTGATTATTGATATATGAGGTTTAATGTTGCTATTGTATTTTTCATTTTCTGGTTCTTTTTCATTTCCTTCATTTCTTGTCACATGTGTGGCAGACTGCAAATTCAGTTTGGTATTTCTGCATGCTCATTCTCATAGTTTTCTCTTTATTCATCATGTGTGGGTCTCTTCTGGTTATTTGATTAGTGGTTACTGTGAGGTTTATATAAGAGATCTCCTGGATAAGCTAGTACATTTTCAGATGCCTCCTGTTTCCTTAGGCTGAGTTGATTCAATCCTTTTTCTCTTGCCCTCCTTATTTGTTGTTGTCACTACTTATTCCATCTTGTGTCATGAGTATGTGTTTCCAGTGATGAGCTTGAATTAATTTTTGATGTTATCCAACTGTAGTTTGTTCTGATTTAGTCTCCTTGCTGAAATTTTTTTATCCCCTTTCTCATTTTTTTTTTCAGGCCTAAGGGCCTTCTTGTAGTGGGGGTCTTGTGGTCATGAACTCTCTTAGCTTTTGTTTATCAGGGAGAGTTATTATTTCTCCTTCATATTTGAAGGATATTTTTGCTGGATAAAGTATTGTTGGCTGAAATTTGTTGTCTTTCGTGATTTAGAATATATTATTCCAGTCTCTCCTAGCCTGTAGAGTTTCTGTCAAGACATCAGCTGAGAGCCTGATGGGGTTTCCTTTGTATGTTGTTTTGTTTTTTTGTTTAGCTGTCCATAATATTATTTCCTTGTCATGGAATCTTGTCAAATTTTCTACTATGTATTGTGATGATTGTTTATTCCTGTTTTTATATTTAGGTGATCTATTGATTTCATTCACTGTTATTTCCCTCTCGTTCCCTAGATTAGGGAAGTTCTCAGCTATTATTTCTTTGAACAAGCTCTCTGCTCCTTTTTCTTTTTCTTCTCCTTGTGGAATACCCATTATACTTATGTTGCTTTTCCTCATTGAGTCTGATATTTCTCAAAGAATTTCTTCATTTCTTTTTAGTCTTAGCTCTCTCTCCCCCTCTATCTGGAGCATTTCTGCTTGGCTATCCTCAATAATGCTAATTCATTCCTCCATATTGTCAGTTCTGCTCTTTAAAGACTCCATTTTTTCCACTATCTTGTTCATTTTGTTTTTCATCTCCAATAATTCTGATTTTTTTTATGGTTTCAATCTCTTTTGTGATGAAATCCCTGAATTTGTTGATTTATTTCTGTGTGCTCTCTTGTGTTTTGATGAGTTTGTTTATGATAGTTATTTTGAATTCTCTGTCATGAATAACCTGAAGGTTATTGAATTCTGTGCCTTTAGGGTTGGTTTCTGGGTGTTTGTCATTTTCCTTTTCATCTGTAGACATAACAAATCTTTGCATGGATCCCATGGCTTTCCTTTTTCCTCTCATCTTGAAGTTGCTCCTGCAGTTTCCCCCTGCTGCCCCTGGATGGAGATCGTGAGTGGTGTGCTCTGAGCCCCCGAAGTTCCTGGAGGGATTATGCTGAAATGCAGGGTGTGTCGGGAGAGGGGTTCTCTCTTTCTCCTGCTGAACCCAGGAGTTTCCTTTCTGGCTCTCTTGGGGCATTTGCCACACCCCTGAAACAGTCTGTCATTGGTTCCCGGTGGGGATCTCTCAACAGTCTTTGAGAGCACTTATAGGGCAATAGTTTTCCCCAGAGAGGGGCCTCCCTCCCCCCTCTGTCTGCGAGCTACGTGGTCTGTCTTTGCTGATTGATTGGGGAGGGGGAGTAAAACTTCTTACCTCTCCTCATGTCCTTTGGGGCTTCCTGTGCCTCCACCATCTGATGTATGGCAGCAGGGGTTTCTTAAAAGTCCTTTGTAGTGTTTGATTGACCTCTGTTGGAATGCAAATTATGTTTTCATTGTGTCTTAGTCGGCAGAGATTCAAAGAGGGTATCTCATTCTGCCATGTTGCTGCCAATTTACATCTTGATTACATTCTTGTAAAATCCCAAGAAGGGCATCTAGCTAAGTCATACCTGGACACCAGACCCAAGGAAACTGTGAGATAATAAATATGGATTCTTTGAAGCCAGTAAGTGTTTGTGACATATTACACAGCAATAGAAAACTAATACAGCTAGTGACATGGTTGGTGTTAAGGAGGCCCAGCTCACCATTTCAGGGTAACATGACAGGAAGATGGTTCTGGATGGGACTTCTTTCCTGGAAGGACTGGATAGCTGGAGAGTCTATAAAGAAATAACTCAAGAACAATGTAGGACTTGAGTTACCTGCACAAGGGCATGATGCAGAGTAGAGATTAATAGTAAAGCAGGCCCAAAATGAGCCAAACATTTGTTCCTTTATTCAGAAATATTTACTGATGACATACTGATAAGAGAATGAAGGAATGGGAAGAGAGATCTGAAGAAATTACCCAGAATGAGGCAGAGAAAGAAAAGAAGAAGGAAAACATTGAAGATAGGTGAAAAGATATGCCTCACTCCAGACCTGTGAGTCAGAAGCTGTAGGGGAGGGTGTAGCCATCTGTGTTTCCCCGCAGCTGATTCTGGTGCACACTAGAGTTTGCGAACCACTGATAAAAACTGAGAGGTTAAGGAACACAGTTTTTTGTTTTGTTTTTTTGCGAGGAAGACTAGCCCTGAGCTAACATCAGTTGCCAATCCTCCTCTTTTTGCTGAGGAAGACGGGCCCTGGGCTAACATCCGTGCCCATCTTCCTCTACTTTATATGGGACGCCACCACGGCGTGGCTGACGAGCAGTGCGTCCGCGGGCGCCCGGGATCCGAACCCACGAACCCCGGGCTGCCAAGCGCCAACTAAACCACTGCGCCACCGGGCGGCCCCCAAGGAACACAGTTTTGACTTAAAAAGTGATGGGTTATGAAAAAAATTTGTTTCAATTTTATTATTCTCATCTTTTTTGTGATAATATAAAAAAGAAAAAAGGAATGTGTGCTCAGTAAGTATAACAGAAAATATAAGCATAGCTAAAACTTTTCTTGAGAAGTTACAGACTAAATGTTTGTGTCCCTTCAAAATTCATATGCTGAAGCCCTAATGTGACAGCATTTGGAGATGGGCCTCTGGGAGGTAATTAGATCATGAGAGTAGAGCCCCATGATGGGGATAGTGTCCTAATCAGAAGTGGAGGAGAGCTATCCCTTTTTCTCTCCAACCCTTGAGGATACAACAAAAAGATGGCTGTCTGCAAACCAGCAAGAGGGCCCTCACCAAGAACCCCACTATGCTGGCACCCTGATCTTGGAATTCCTGCCTCTGGAACTGTGAGAAATAAATGTCTGCTGTTTAAGGCATTCAGTCTGTGGCAGCCTACTATAGTAGTTCGAATTGACTAAGACAGAAGTAAAGAGAACTGGTTTTTAAATGAATCCTAAGTAGCAAAAAAGGTTATGGAGAAATATTGAATTTTCAGTTTGTTTTAATGTCACATGGCCATAGAATAATTAGATAGTATACAAAGCAACCATTTTTCTTTTTATCTGCATAGAAAAAGGGGTATTTCATTTTATAATAAATCTTTCTGTTTTAAAATATCACTATTCTCTTGGGACCTGAAATTTTTCTTCTGCAGATTTTTATTTGACACTGCTGTTAAATAGCTGAGTATTCTTTGACATGTGCCAGAATAATGATGGATTGGAAACTTCTCAGACTGCAGGCATAATTAATGAATCCAACTGATGCAATATGTAAAGTCAAAAGAGCAGATACTTCCTTCACACATGCCCATCCAACAAAATGTCAGATTCACTTTGTTTCAGTACTTAATATCAAAGATTACAAGTGTGTGACCTCTCAAATAACTTTTAAGTGCTGATTTTTTACTTTTTCATATGTTGAACACTTTTCACATTTTTAAAGACAATCGGTTTTCAAGATACATTTTAAAACCTTGAAATTAGGAGGCAAATACTGACAATAAAGTTAATAAAGTGTCGGAAAGTAAAAACTAGAAAAACCTTGCATCATTAAGTTCACAAAACTACTTTTATAGAATTTGTGTAAATACTGTTTTAATATTAAAAATGAGAAGGCCTGCATTTGGAATTCTTTCTGTAGAACTAGTATTTTAAATATTAGAAACTGGTGCTTTTCCTAAAACTTGGTTCATTATGGAAAACAAATATTTTACAACTTCCATAATACAGACCACTTTTGAGAAAATAAAACTCTATGATAATTTTGCTAGTATGGTGTCATGGATTGAATTGTATTCCTCCTCCAAATTCATATGTTGAAGACTTAACCCCCAATATGACTGTATTTGAAGACAGGGCCTTTAAGGAGGTAATGAAAGTTAAATGAGGTCATAAGAGTGGGACCCTAATCTGACAGGATTGGTGTTATAAGAAGAAGAAGAAACACCAGAGTTTGCTCTCTTTCTGGAAGCACAGAGAAAAGACCATGGAAAGACACAGTGGGAAGACTCCATCTGCAAGTCAAGGAAAAAGTTCTCACCAGAAACAAACCCTGCTAACACTTTGATCTTGGACTTACAGCTCGCTGAACTGTGAGAAAATAAATTTCTGTTCTTTAAGCCACCCAGTCTGTGACATTTTCTATGGTAGCCGAAGCCAACTAATACATGTGGTCATACATTAATGTGCCTAGAACAATGCCTGGTACAAAGAAGGTACTAAAAAGGTATTTGCTTAATAAAGGGATAAATGCAGTGAATTCTCAATGCTTAATATGGCCATAGATGTCTTAACTTCACATCTCAAGGACCTACTTATTATCTAAAGAAACCAATCCATAAAAGTCTGATGAATGCTATTTTACGCTGTTTTTTAAACTGTGCGCATTTGTTTTTTGTAAGTGTGTAACCACACTTATGTAATTATGAAAAGTAAGTAAGTCCTTATGGTATGAAATGCATTTGTCTTGCACTCAAAGGATGGGAGAGGTAAAACGAGAGTAAAAGAATCATCCCTGATGGGCACTGGCCTCCAACTGCAGAGTCTCAGTGCAACATTGTTCAAAGACGGGAGCAGGCAGGTGATTGACTCCTGAGGAGAAAACCCTGCTCTTCCTATAAGAGGACAGGAACAGGACAACGAAGTGGTTTAATATCATTTAATACCCTGGTTTTTATACCAGAGGCAATGTCAGTAACTTCCTCTCAGAGCTCCTGAGGGCAGAACTAGACATCAGCCCTCACTTGGTTGAAAGGAAGAATGGAGATGTGTGGGAATACAAGGATAGGAGTTGAACAGTAAGTGTGCCTGCCACACAATCATTTTCAGGCTCCAAGTTGTTAGTGACTGTTGATGGAATCTCTTCTGGTACCAAATACTTCATCAATCAGGGTTTGCTCAGGAAAGTATTTCAGGGATTTAATACAAGAAGTTATGTAACTACAATGTATTTGTGAGGAATGATGCTGTGAAGATCAGAGAAGACACAACAATGATGTCAGGGAAGCAGGGCATTGTGTGAATCTGCAGGGATCCCAGATCCTGTAGTACTAAAGCAGGTGTGGCCTGGAAGATTCCAGGAAGCTGCTGCAAAGCCTCCTGTGTGCAGACTGCCAAAGTCCCGTGCCTACAATGACGGTGCAGGCACATTAAGAATTCTGCCACTCTTCCTACCTCCAAATCTGAGATTTGAAGATGGCAGTGACTCTCACTGATGGAATGTAAACTAGAATTTACTGGCAATAAATTCTGGGAAATGTACTTCTCACACTTTCATACCTTTCCCTGAAACACACAGAAGAGTACAGAAGCAAGTGGAGAATATGCCTGGTTGTTAAATAGAAAATAAATGTGTGCATACGTGCGTGCATGTGTGACTGACTCTATAAATGCTTATAGTTCCATTTTGGCTTCAGTTTGCAGGAAATTCAGAAATTTCCCCCTTCATTTCTTGATCTTGTTTCTCATATTCTATGAACATTAATAAAACCTATTGTGCTTTGATGGGTACAAGAATTTGCAGTACAAAATTATTTTATAGCTAAAATGTATCATTGTAATATTATATCCTGGCCTTTGTCAATATTTAAACTTCTCATCTGTAAAATGCAAAGGTTCAGTTTTAGGTACAGTTTCATGATTAGTCTGCATTGACAATTTCCAGTATGCACTAAAGAAAATTATTCCCATTCCAAGGCAAGCCCTGATGCCCATATCTCTGAAGTAAGTATTATAAAAACGTAAATGGAAAATTAAATGCCTAATTAAATCTTTATGACATTTGAATAGAGTTTGCATTACCTTATTCTGAAGTTGTGTTTGATTTTGATTGGTAATTATAGTATTTTATGAGCAACAGTAATAGGATGTGGCTGTGAAAATAATCATCTTTCCATTGTTGACATGCTACCCTTTTTTTTTTTTTGGTGAGGAGGTCCCTGAGCTAACATCTGTACCCATCTTCCTCTATTTTGTATGTGGCATGCCACCACACCACGTCTTGATGAGTGGTGCATAGGTCCCCACCTGAGATTCAAATCTGCGAACCCTGGGCAGCTGAAGCAGAGTGCATGAACTTAACCACTATGCCACTGTGCTGGCCCCAATGCTACCCTTTTATATTTGGAATTTTCTTGAATAATTAATATGCAATATGATCTTATGAGAAAAAAATGATTGTATTTATACAGTAACCAAAAATATAAAATAACTGGGAATTCAGTTATCAAAAATGCATATGAAGAAAACTTTAACATGCTACTGGTAATAAAGAAAACTTAATTGGAAAGTGTCTCTCTGTCTCTGTTTCTCTTTTAAAGAAGGGATAACAATGCAACAAAGGATGTGGCAATTTGGCAAGTAGACAAGGAGTGCCAATGGCTTGCGGGTCTGATTGGTGGAAAGCAACACAACAGCGGAGTAGCTGGGGATTATTATAGTAACAAAACAACAGGGGGTTCTGGGAGTTAAGACAGCCATAGGGGATTTGCTAAACTCTGAAGATACCCTGGGTTGACTGAGGCAGTGTGCACATGAAACAGAGATCAGAAAGGGCCCAGGCCACCGGCACATCCTTGCTGACACACCCTGTATGCATATGTAGAGAAAATGTGAGAGATTGGTGCAAAGTAAAAGCTGGAGGAGACTTTTAAATCTGTGTTTGCTTTCCAGCTAACACACATGGATTGGAAACCTTACTAGCTCAAAGTGTTTGAACACAATCTCTGCTCAACTTTTAATTGATCAAAAGTTATGATGACCCGTAGGAAAATATCCATATATATATATATACGGGTACAAGGTCAACACACAAAAATTGATTATATTTCTACATCCTAACACAAGCAATTGGAAATTATAATTTAAAAAATTCTTTTAAACTAGCATCAGGAAGCTAAACTGCTACATATATCTGTACACTGAAAACCAGAAAATACTGGTAAAAGAAATCAAAGAAAACCTAAACAAATGAAGAAATAAACTTTCATACTGGATTGGAAGACTCGATATTGTTGTTGGTAATACAAAGGAACGAGCTACTGATATACAGCAAAGGCAGTCGAATCTTAGAAACAGAATTCCATGTAAAAGCCATCAAAAGATACATAGTCTATAATCCCATTCATATGAAATTATAGAAAAGGCAAAACTATAGTAACAGGGGTCAGATCAGTGGTGCCAGGTACTGGAGGAAATGATAAGGGAGTGACTGCAAAGTACCACAGGGGAACTTTTGGGGATGATGGAAATGACCTATATCAAGATCGTGGTGGGGGTACATGACAGGGTACATCTGTTAAAACTCATTCAATTGTACACATTACATAGGTGAATTTTATGGTGTGTAAATAATAAAGCTGCCAATAGGAATGCCCCAGATATATTTATAAAAGTATGATGAGTTACTTGTACATAAATTTTCCCTGCAGTACTATTTATAGTAACAAAAATCTGAATAAAACCTAACTTTCAATCAATAAGAAATTGTTCATATCCATTATGGTACATTCCTGTAATGCAATACCAAGCAAATATTATAAAGAATTAAGAAGGGAGGTTTGCATGTGCTCATTCAAGAAAATTTCTCTCCAATATATTAAAAGAAAAATTTGCCTAGAGGAATGTCATTAATAAGAATACACAACTACTTTGATATTCTTATATATTCCCAATTGTCTATTGAAAAGTCTTATATTTTGATTCCTATACAGGTTTCCCTTTCAGATTTCTCCATTTCAGTTAATGGTACCAATTCCTGCCGATTGCTCATTAATGTCGCTTTGCACATCATAAGAGCTCATTGATTATTTAAAAACGTTAACTTTTCCCCTGGTCAAGGAATATGTTATAGCGAAATGTTGAAGATTTATATTTTAAAGACAGGTTCCAGTCTAGATTTCTCCATCAAACTTTTTATGATCTTAATAAATCAATTAATTTATCTTTTTAAATTTATTTTTTATTGAGATCACGTTGGTTTATAACATTATATAAATTTCAGGTGTACATCATTATATTTCGACTTCTGTATAGACTACATCATGCTTACCACCAAAAGTCTAGTTTCCATCTGTCACCATACAAATGTGCCCTTTTACCCCTTTGACCCTCTCCATATCTCCTTTCCCCTCTGGTAACCACCAATCTATTCTCTGCGTATATTGTGTCTTTGTTGTTTTTTTATCTTCCATATAAGAGTGAAATCATACAGTATTTGGCTTTCTCCATCTGACTTAATTTGCTTAGAATAATACCCTCAAGATCCATCCATGTTGTTGCAAATGGCAAGATTTCATCTTTTTTATGGCTGAATAGTACTCCATTGTATGTATGTATATATATACATACTGAGGCATGTATGTATATATATATATATATATATATATATATATATATATATATATATATTTCATCTTCTTTATCCATTCATCCATTGATGGACACTTTGTTTCCAAGTCTTGGCTACTGTGAATAATGCTGCAACGAACATACGGGTGCATATATCTTTTTGAATTAGTGTTTTCATGTTCTTTGGATCATATGGTACTTCTATTCCTAATTTTTTGAGGAATCTCCATACTGTTTTCCATAGTGGCTGCATCAGCTTGCACTCCCACAAGCAGTGTATGAAGATTCCTTTTCTCCACATCATCTCCAACACTTATATCTTGTTTGATTTTTTTTTTTTTTTGGTGTGGAAGATTAGCCCTGAGCTAACATCCGTTGCCAATCCTCCTCTTTTTGCTGAGAAGATTGGCCCTGGGCTAACAACCATGCTCATCTTCCTCTACTTGATATGGCACACCACCAGAGCATGGCTTGACAAGCGGTGTATCAGTCCATGCCTGGGATCTGAAGCTGTGAACCCCGGGCTGCTGAAGCAGAGCGTGCAAACTTAACCACTATGCCACTGGGCCAACCCCTGATTTGCTGATATTTTATTGAGAGTTTTTCCATCTATATTCATTAGCAATGTTGGTCTGTACTTTTCTTTTTTTTGTGTTGTCCTTCTCTGGTTTTGGTATCAGGGTAATGTGGACCTAGTAGAATGTGTTAGGAAGTGTCCTCTTGTCTTCAATTTTTTGGAATAGTTTGAGAAGGATAGGTAATAAATCTTCTTTGAATGTTTGGTAGAATTCACCAGGGAAGCTGTCATGGACTTTTGTTTTGGGGGAGGTCTTTGATTACTGTTTCTATCTCCTTACTAGTGATTGATCTATTCAGATTCTCTGTTTCTTCTTGATTCAGTTTTGGAAGGTTGTATGATGCTAGGAATTTATCCATTTCTTCTAAGTTATCCAACTGTTGGCATATAGCTTTTCATAGTATTCTCTTATACTCCTTTGTATTTCTGTGATCTCTGTTGTAATTTTTCCTCTTTTATTTCTATTTTTGTTTATTTGAGTCTTCTCTCTTTTTTCTTAGTGAGTTTAGCAAAAGGTTTGTCAATTTGGCTTATCTTTTCAAAGAACCACCTCTTAGTTTCATTGATATTTTCCATTTTCTTTTTGGTCTCTTTTATTTATTTCCACCCTAATTTTTATTATTTCCATCCATTTACTGCTTTTGGGCTTTGTTTGTTCTTCTTTTTCCATTTCCAAAAGAAAATGTCTCTTTTTCCAATTTCTTTAGGTGTAATGTTAGATTGTTTTTTTGAGATTTTTATTTCCTTGAGGTAGGCCTGTATTGCTGTAAACTTCCCTCTTAGTACCACTTTTTCTATATCCCATAGATTTTGGCATGTCTTATTTTCATTTTCATTTGTATCCAAGTATTTTTCGATTCCTCTTTTGTGTGTGTGTGTGTGTGCGTGTGTGAGGGAGACTAGCCCTGAGCTAACATCTGTTGCCAATCCTCCTCTTTTTTCTGAGGAAGACGGGCACTAGGCTAACACCCATGCCCATCTTCCTCTACTTTATATGGGATGCCGCCACAGCAAGGCTTGACAAGAGGTGCCTCTGTCCGTCCGCTCCCAGGATCCGAACCTGAGAACCCCGGGCCACTGAAGCGGAGCACGAGAACTTAACTGCTATGCCACCAGGCCAGCCCCCTTGATTTCTCTTTTGATTTCTTTGTTGACCCAACAGTTGTTCAGTAGCATTTTGTTTAATCTCCACATATTTGTGAATCTCCACATATTTGTGACTTTTCCAGTTTTCTTCTTGTAGTTGATTTCTAGTTTCATGCCATTGTGGTTGGAAAAGATGCTTGATATTATTTCAATCTTCTTAAATTTTTTAAAATTGATTGAGACTTGTTTTGGCCTAATATGTGACCTGTCCTGGAAGAGGTTCCATGTGCATTCGAAAAGAATGTGTATTCTGCAGCTTCTGGATGGAATGTAGTTTATATCTATTAAGTCCGTCTAGTCTAATGTGTCATTTAAGACCAATATTTCTTTGTTGACTTTCTGTCTGATGATTTATTCATTGATGTAAGTAGGCTGTTAAAGTCCCCTACTATTATTGTGTTACTGTCAGTTTCTCCTTTTACATCTATTAATTAATTAGTTTGTCTTGATTTTAGGATCTTTTCTATTATGCATCCTAGTTAATGAATTTAATGATTTAAGCTTTCTGTCTAGTTATCTGAGAAAGTTTTTTATGAGAAAGTAAAGTAATATTTTATGTTAGGATACTTTTTGAGTTGTAAAGCTGAATAGAAAATAGTTTAAGTTATAAATTCTTAGGAGAGCATTAAATAGTGAGTTTTTGTGTCATTGTAGATGTATTCTTTATATTACATCTTAAATTTCTCTTGTACTATACCATTCCTCCAAGTTAGATAATGACAGTTGCATGTGTTACATTTCTTCAGGGAAGCAGATTTGTGGATAAGGGGCTGAATTTGTGCTTCATTGCTTGTTGCTGTTTGCCGTTGAACACACTACTTATATTTCCTGAGCCTCAGTTTTCTCACTTCTAAAATATGGAAAATTTGATCTGGCTTTCTTACATATATACACATAATATACATATGTACACAAGTACATATACACAATTATACTTAAACACATATAATATATACACATATATTTAATATATGGTGTTATTACTAAGAGAAATATATCAAAAATAAATTTACTGAATTTGGAGTCAATAAGTCCGAGAATGATTCATAATTTTTCTGTAATAATGAAGTAATGTACTGTTTTCTCACTTGTAAATTGAGGAAATAATGGTGATACTCATGCTGCCCACTACTCAGGAAGATTTTAAGCATTGAAAGGAAACAGAAATATAGTAGGTGTGAAGGCAATTGTAAGATTGTGAAATATGTATAACCTACCATGGGAATCATATTACTGCTCCTGCTACGGTGTAGTCCTCAGTATGTATGTTGCATAAAAATACCTGTGCATAAAATGTCCATTAACTGTAATCTGACTATTTTCTCATACTGTATTTTTCTAACTGTGAATTTATTCTGACAGTAGCATGATATAATCACTTTAAATGATTAGAAGGTCAGGATGATATGTACTGTATCAAAGTCTGGCAATGTTAAGGGAAAATGAATAAAGGTACAGATATGGGTAAATATGAAAGGGGGAAATTTTGGATAAAAGAGGCTATGAAGTAGCTCTGAGATGCAGAGGGCAACTTGGAATTTATCAAATGGGAAATAACATACCAGCAACAACTTTGCAGAGAAATACTAAAGAGGGAAGGTAGAAGCAACATCATAAGAATTAGACAGAAAAACAGTGAAAGTAGGTCTGGGTTTGGGAAAATGAATATATCCAGGCAAATTTATAAAGTCAATTGAAGGTTTTTAAGGTAATATTAAATGTAAACATGAGCTCACGAAGAAAAATTACAGGAAAAAATGGGAACCACAAACATCATGAAGAAACATCACCCAGAGACACAGAGCTAGACAAAAAAGTTCTGTAGAACTATGATGGACAGATTCTTTGAAAGACAAGTGAGAAGGTTTTATTTATAATGCAAGAATTTTGTTGGTCATGCAGAAATACCCACTGGAAATCTTGCAAGGGCAAACCATTTTTACTAGTAGGTAGTAAAAATAAAACCTCAAAAATCTAAATAGTGATGTGGGGTAAAAAATATTATCTGTAATTCTCCAAAAGGATAAAGTGATAGAAAATAGGACAGCTTAAACCAAAGACAGCATAATCCTGACCTTTATCTAATAGATTTCCAGAAGAGAAAGAGAAAGAGAGAGAGAGAAAGAAAGAGGGGAAAATAGCTAAGAGAAAATTTCCAAATATGCTGAGAACTTTCCTAAACCAGAAAATAAATAAGGAATCAGATTGAAAGGACTCAATCTGTATCTAGAATGAATTTAATGATAAGCATTACAAAGAACAATCATCAGGTTGTCTTGTACCTTTAAATATGACACACACAAAAAATTAATGTCTGTATTGGTAGCTCCTTCATACCTTTATGAAATAATTTCATAAATCATGTAGGCATAAAGCTCAGAGTAAAAGTAATATATGCATCACCAACCCTTCTTCAAAATGGAACAACTAGTGGAAAGTGATCCAGTCTCAGAGGCTAAAATTCTTTATTACCTTAGAAGCTAACTGGGTCTTTTATACTGCTTGCTAACACTGTTGTAAAGATTAGAGTTAGAAAAAAAAATGATTAACTAATTTTTAATTAGATCTACCACTCAATGAAATATATTATACTGTGTTGTCTAAGTGGATGCACCTAATTTGTAAGATTGTGTTTTTCATTGTGATATTTCTGGTTAAAAAAAAAAAATGCAAGAGTGAAGGCAGTTGGCTAATTTGGAGCTCATGTAGAGATAAATGAACTTAATTAACAACCATTTCTTAAAAGGGAGGAGGGTGGATTGATGCTGTTTATGCAATATTTTCTCATCTATACATCCATTCATTCACTTATTTGTTGATCCATTCGACAAATAATTGTTGCTTGTTTGCTGTGTCCTATTTAGTATTCTAGGCACTACAGATATAAATGAAAACAAGCAGACATAGGATATTGTTTAAGTATTTCGTGTTCATTATCATGGGGACTAAATTTTTATAATGTGTATTAAAGCATCCAACCATCCATTTCCCTACTGATTCAGTGCCTACACTTGGATTTGAATCCTGAGGCTGAGTAGGGAAGAAATCTGAACCCATAAACATATTGTCTCTTTGTCAAACCATTGGTGGAGTTGGAAACTGGCCATTGTAAGCACGGACACTATGTTGTACACCACTTCTGGGAGGCAAAGCCCAGTGCTCAAAGTTTACTACGCCTGTGTCTCTGAGCAAACGGAGAGAAGGATTTTTCTCATTTCAACTTTGGTAAAAAGTTACTCTAGAAGAACCTAGCAACTTAGCACACTACTATAACTTCACAAAGATTGTCTCCTGTAGCAGAAGCCCGTATTCTAGAATTCTGAGGTGTCTGACCTCAGAAAACTTTATTATATTGCCCAACGGATGCATATTCCAATACCCTAGACAGAGAAATGACTCATCCAAGTGCACAGAGATTTAGAAGCAAAGCTAGGGCTGTAGACAAGTCCTATTAAGCTGCACACCAGCCATCTATCAGTTCAACTATATGGTTGCATTTGGCTTTTTCTAATTCAAATATTTCAAACTTACATAAAATCATAAAACTAGTACAAAGTGCATTTTTTTCTGAACGTTTTAAATATGAACTGCCAACATGATGCCACATCATGCTTGACATGAACATTCTTCTAAAATACCACAATTCAACTATTAAAAGAAATAAAAAGTAAAACAGGAAATTAATATTAATATATGAAGATACCACTGCCCTTGATAAATTACCTCCAATGCATTGAAATTTCATTTAGTTGTCATACTTTTTCAATATGGAATAATTCCTCTGTCTTTATTGACTTTCCCAAACTTTATCCTTTGAAAATTGCAGTCCAGTAATTTTGTAGAATCTCCCTCAGTTTGGGCTTATTTGATGTTTTTCACGAGTAAATTCAGATTATTCATTTTGGACAGAAATATTACACCAGTGATTCAGTGTCCTCATTGCATTCTATCATGTAGTATACAATTCTGATTTGTCTTATTACTGGTGATGTTAACTTTGGTCTTTTGATTAAAATAGTGGCTGCCAAATTTTTCCACTGGAAATTATTCCTTTTTTTTGTAACTTATAAGTTATTTTTTGGAGAGGTATTCAGGGCTATGTTATCTAACTCCTCATCAAACATTACCATTTTGTATTAGTATCATTAATGTTTCTTGGACATATTATTACCACTACAGTTGCCAAAAGGTAATATTGTCATCCCAGCATGCTCTCTATTTTTATCAGTTGGCATACTACTGTAAAGAAAATATTCTCTTCTCTCCAATTACTCACTTATAATTTATTTTATCAGTAAGGACTTGTGGATTCTTGCTTTATTCAGTGGGACAAAATTCTTCTCAATCATTATTTATATGTATGCTCAAGTGTTTCCAGATTTCTCTAAAGAGGTTCCTTCAAGTTGTCTTTGGTGTTATTTTGATATGTTCCACCATTCTTTGATTCCTTCCTCACTTTCTGGCACTACAAAATGTTCCAGTGTCATCTTGTACATTTTGAGCCCTATAATCAGTTATTTCTCCAAGAAATCAACGTTTCTTTCAGTGGAATGGATTATTTAGAAACCAAGACCCGGGCACTGAGGGTGCTCATAACTACTGGAGTGTGGCTAATCCCAGACCCTCTCAATGAAGAGGGGTAGCGTGCACACACACCTTTCAATTTATTTTTATTTCTATTTAGATTGAAAACCGTGAGTTCACACTGATACTGCAATGTCTAGTGCAATGCAATAGAATTCACTCTAGTTTTCTCTCTTTTCATATTTGTACCTCTGCTCTCAAACAATGAGAAACCTGGCTCCCATCACTCCCATCATCCTGAAATACTTGTTTAGTCAGTTTCTCTTGTATGTAATGAGTCTCCAGTTCAGCAGCTACCTATTTTCTCCCACATACACCTTTCACTTCCCTCAGGCTCCAACACTCTATTCCAGTTACTCCCAACACTACCTCACATGGAGCTGTCTTCTCCCCACTCTTGGGCTCCAGCCTCCCACTGTGGGCTGCCCGCTCTGTTGCCCCTAAGGAGGGCCTTCCTTGCCTCACTCAGGGTCTGTCACTCCTCCTCCTAGGGCCAAGCCTGCGGGGGAGTGGGGTGGGGGGTGGTGCACAGGATTCCTTTAAGAAACACTTTGTGCATAATTACCCTTTGCTTCCCCCAGCCCTTCTCCCTCCTCCCAGTAAAGAGGACCTTCTCTAACTTCAATGGAGCAAATTCTCTTATGTCATCTGTATTCTGCCATGCCTGAAATCCTCTCTGAGGGAAGGATTTCAAGACAAAAAGTCAAGGCTTTCTTTGTATCTTTTTCATTTCTGCCCTGTCATTCTTCTCTGACTTAAGAGTGGAATGTCCTAGTTGTTTCAATAGAAAGACAATGGATAAAATAAAATACTAGAGGTAGGGGGGAAACCGCTGCTAATATTTAAAGATATGATTTGCCACACATTTTTAAGATCATTTACTCTTTACAGCAACCCTATGATATAGGAATTATAATATTAACTTTATAAATGAGGAAACTGACAGATAGGGCTCCCAAGGTCTTACAGTGTCCATGTGGCAGAGCTTTGATTGACAATCAGGTCTACCACCAACAAAGGCCTTGCTCCTTGCATTACACCATGCTGCCTAGATCTGGGTTTCTTCAGCTTGCATGTTACGGGCTCCAAATGAATTCCTCAGAGTCCTCTTCTTAAAGGAACTCAATACCTACTTGTTCCCTGTCTAGGTAAAGGGGGTGGAGTCATATATAATGCATTCTTGTGGAAGGATTTCTACAAAAGAGAATGCTGTGTAAATGCTCAGTAAGATTGCTGATGTCCAGAATTCAGGTATTGTGAAGTGTGGTATTATTCGTGAAGATGAGTGGTTATCAACCCAGGACTAGAGAAAATTTCTGAAACGTTTAAGACAAACATGCTTTTTCTGGAACAGGTCTGTCAGATTGGACATTTAGATTATGGCAATTAATGACACACTATTTACAAATGAAGATATGAAACAATTTTTACTTTTTCCCCCCATAACATGAGTTCAGAGCCCCTTTGAGCCTCATGAATGTCCTCTAGCAGATATTTTTAAAGCTAGTTAGACCTCATTTTTTGAAAAAGAATACATTATCTAAACGTTTTCTCTTCAAGTCTTAACAAAAAATCTTCTAAGTGTGATATCAGTTAAATACATCAGAATTTTAATACATCTCTCCTCCTGGGGTTCAAGTTCCAAATTATAGAATTTTGCTTTGTTCACACTTAGTTATGACTACAGATTTCTAAACCCTGTTTCTGTTAAAAGGTGTCACCTGAATTTAACATTTGACACGGACTGACAAATAACAGCTACAATTTATTGATTGCTATTTATATATATAAAACTAAAGTGTTCTCTAAGCTTCTGAATATCCAGAGTCATGTATAAAAACTATATTTTAAGCACACAGATATTGTGTTCAAGTAACAGTAGGTTCAAGGTAGTGGCTGACTCAGCCCATAAATTATAAGTCGATTAGCTCACATCAAGAAGGGCTCAGTTCTCTAAAAGTGCTGGTTTATCTTACATCTCTGCACATCTGTGAGGCTGCTTCCTGAGTCAGAAATGTTATTCTCCCCCTTAAATGCAAAGTGAATTCCTAACTGTCTTTCAAAACTCAGATGTAGTCATAAACTCTGTGTTCCTCACCTGACCTCCACAGTTAAACCCCACACTTTGCTCTCTCCACACTCCTCTCATAGCACTTAGAATATTGTACTTAATTATCTGTCACTGTCTCACTAGATGATGGTAGAAAGTTGTGCATTCAAATACTTTCTTTTATGAATTTTTCATCTGTTCACTGGTTTAACACGTGTTTATTGAGTGAGTATTATGATGCAGAAAGAGAGGAGATGTCTCCCTTCCTGATGCCACTGTCATCTCCTCCTTGGTTTCACCTCAATGTGTTTCTTTTATATTACTTTTTTTATAATGAACTTAGGGTTTTTCTTTTTTTCTGGGATGCCCTGTCTTATGCATGTTTTGTTTTTCCTTTGTCTTGAGATTAATTAAATGTTTTATTTTGAAATAATTATCTGTTTGCAAAAGAAGTGAAGACACTAGAGAGAGTTCTCATATATTCTTCATTTGGTTATCTCTGATATTAATGTCTTCCATCTTAACATCAGTACATTTATCAAAACTAGGAAATTAACATGTGCACAATACTATTAACTAAATTACAGAATTTATTTAGGTTTCACCAGTTTTTCCACTAATGTCCTTTTTGGTTTCAAAATCCAATTTGGGACACACTTTGTATTCATTTTCTAAGGCTGCCATAACAAAGCACCATAGACTGGGTGACTTAAACAGCAGAAATTTATTTTCTCACAGTTCTGGAGGCTAGAAGTCCAAGACTGAGGTGTCTGCAGGGTTGGTTTCTTCTGAGGCCTCTCTCTTTGACTTGTGGATGGCCACCTTCTCCTTCTGTCTTCTGTCTCCTGTCTTTCCTCTGTTTGGGTCTGTGTCTTAATCATCTCTTCTTATAAGGACACCAGTCATATTGGATTAGGGTCTACCCCAATGACCTCATTTTGCCTTAATTAACTCTTTGAAGACCCTATCTCCTAAAACAGTCACAGTCTAAAGTACTGGGCGTTATGACTTCAATGACTGAATTTTGTGAGTATGTGATTCAACTGATAACACTATATTTTATTTCATCATTGTGTCTCCTTAGTCTTGTCTAATCTGTGGCAGTTTCTCAGTCTTGTTTTCTCTTTGAAACTTTTGAAGGGCACTAACCAAGTATGATACTGACTATCCCTAAATTTATGTGTGTTTGATATTTTCCCATAATCAGACTGGGGTTAATTGTTTTGGGAAAGAATACTACAGAGGTGAAGCATCCTTCTTGTCACATCATTTTTTTGGTGGGGTTGCACATTAAATTAACGTGATTTATGATGTCAACCGTGATATACCACTAATTGTGTTCTGGAAACTTCTGGCTGATAACACAGCATGGAACTGGGTCTCTAATACAGCCATGTTAAGGGGTAATATGGTGATATCTTTGTTGGAGCCACTTGGGTGCTCTAATCGAGCCTCTCGAGGAAGAGGAAAGCAGTGGCCCAGTGCAGTGACCATAGTCCACAACTGAATTCTAAAAAAATATCCAGAGAAGGGGTACTGATTTCTGCTGTCCAAAATTTTATGTACACAATAATTCTCCTAGTAGATATCACCATTGTGTACTGATTTTTCAAGTTTCACTCTTGAAAGGTCTTCCTATTTTTCCAAGTGCTAAGGATGCCTCTATTCAGCCTCCTCTTTTAATCAGAAACAATATTAAATTACAGTGGAAATTGAAACCTCATGTGAAGTTAAATGATGACCAGAACTTACTTTTCTGGCCAACATAATCTCTCCCTCAGTGGAGTTCTCCATGGTACTGCATTACAATCAGCAGGTGGTTTGTAAGGATGGAAATCCAAGTAAGGGCTACAGTTGATGGTCTTAATGACCAGTGCCCTGGACCTCTGTTTTACCACAGTGAGAACTCCACTGCAGGGAGAGTGCTGTGAAGACTATCTAGCATTTGTGGGTGCCAGGACATATTCTTCCCCAGACAGAGCTGATAATATTGACACATTGTAGTTCTTTGCTCTCTTTTTCTAGACTCTAGATAAGTGAATCCTTTTAGTCAGAGATTTATAAGGCTATGGCTTCTTTTATATTCACCTATTTATTCATTTATTTTTAAAATTATTTATTAAACACCAGTTGTGCCAGGAATCAGATAGAAACTGGGATATGGTTATGAAAAAGTCATATGTGGCCTCTGTCCTCTCACAGAGAAGACTTGAATAAGTTCCCAGGACTTAATCTTTCCACTTTACACCTGGTACATATTCTAATTCTTAAGTAGCCCCTTCCCAGGTAGCTCATATTATCAATTAATTTGCTGAATTTTCTCATTTTGCTCTTTATGATCACTTTATTTTCCTAGAATAGTAATAGCAAACATTTATGGAAGTCTCAGATGCCCACTTTCCTTTCCTTTGAGATTCCTTTAGACAATTTGTCGGAAATGCTTACAAAGAAGTG
Organism: Tapirus indicus; assembly: GCA_031878705.1. NCBI lineage: Eukaryota > Metazoa > Chordata > Mammalia > Perissodactyla > Tapiridae > Tapirus > Tapirus indicus. The sequence continues at coordinate 85,316,359 of CM062921.1, forward strand.
CGACCTGACTTCTCTCCAAAATGCTCTACCACTCGTAGAAACTGGCAGCCCTCACAGGGACCATGCATGTGAGGGGCTTTGAAGCTTAAGGTTCAGCAGCTTCTTGGTGGAGTTCCCTCCACCAATGGTGCTTTATGGAGTAGAGCTGTCAAAGCAACAAATGCAGAGTGAACCTAAAAACAAGATGCAATTCCAAGTCAAACTTGGGCAAAGACATAATTAAGTCATCAAAGTCAAATACACATGCAATGAAAGCGAAATTCTGAATGAAGGGAGGTCAGAAATGGAGTGAATACCAGAAACCATAAGGCCCGGGAAGGAGACAATGGGGTAACTGGAGTCTGGGGAAAATTTTAAAAATGGGCCATGAGGGTATGCCACAGAGACAAGGAAAGGAAATGAAGACATACATACCTGATGTGTCCTATACCCTTGAACCTCAAGATGTGTCTCTGTGTGTGGCTCTGAACCTGGCATGTTAAAACATTCCAATGAGCTAGAAGCTTGGAGTCAGGCAGAAGACACAGAAATGCAGAAGAAGACTCATATGATTTTTTTCTTCCCTGATCTAATGTGTTTTTAGCATGACTCACAAATAAGAGAAGATTGCCCTTTGCCATAAGAAAGGTTATAGATACTCTGGGATCCATTCTAGAAATTTGACAGAGTTCCAGAATGCCCTTCATGCTCTTTCACTTGCTACTTTTGGGCACGTACTGAAGAGTAGACAAGTACACAGACTTTGTTCTGCAAAAGCTCTTTCTCAGGAAAATTTGCATCCTCATGCAGTGAGGAAATCATTCCCCTGCTGTGAAGCAATGTTTTTCAATCAGACTCAAGAAATATCATCTATAATCAATACACTAATTCAAAAGTATTATAGGAAGAAAATACTACTTAAAATAAACCTTGACTACCAAAGTTTGTTGTTTTAGCAGAGTAGAATAATTCATGTTGAAGTCAGGCGGTTGTATTGTCTTGGAGAAAAAACACATATTCTTTTTGAGTGTAACAAGTAAAGTTTCCAGGGGAGGGATGAATTTCTCTTAATAAATAAGAAACAAAAATTTTGAGTTTTGAAGGGACAGCCTAGGAAGGAAGAGAAGAGATTTGTAATGAACGAACAAAAAACATAAGGAGAATTAAGAGGGGGAAAGAGAGAGACAGAGAGAAAAGAGAGAGACAGAGAAAGTGGGACAGCAGAAGGGTGACTCAGTTTGTGAAGGGAGATAGGAGTCTAAGAAAGGTCTTAGTCACTTGAGAACATTCCTGTGGCAGCAAATGGCTAATCAGCTTTTAGAACAGTGATATCTGAGATGTCCTACTCTGTGTTGTAATTGCTCATTTTTGCCCTCAAACTATAAGGAGAAGTGAACCCTACACAATAACCTTGTGTTATAAATGTGCCAGGGGAATGTAGCATGGATGAAGCAGCGTTCAGAAACACAGGAACCAACGCTATTGTCAGAAAGACTTTTCACTCTATATTATAAAGCTATATAATTAAAATAGTATGGTTTTGACATAAAAACAGACCCATAGGTCAATGGAACAGAATAAAGAGCCCAGAAATAAACTCATGCATGTATGGTCAATTAATTTATGACAAAGGAACCAAGAATATACAATCGGGGAAAGGAGAGTTTCTTCAATAAATGGTGTTGGGAAAACTAGACAGCCACACATGAAAGAATGAAACTGAACCACTCTCTTACACCATACACCTTAATTTACTCAAATGGATTAAAGACTTGAACCTAAGACCTGAAACCGTAAAATCCTAGAATAACACATAGGCAGTAAGCTCCTTGATGTAGGTCTTGGTGATGATTTTTTAGATCTGACACCAAATGTAAAAGCAATAGAAGGAAAGATAAATAAGTGAGACTATATCAAATTAAAATGTGTCCGCAGAGCAAAGGAAACCATCAACAAAATGAACAGACAACCTAAGGAATGGGAGAAAATATTTGCAAATCATACACTTGATAACTCATACAACTCAATAGCAAAAAAACAAGCAATCCAATTAAAAAATGGGCAGAAGATCTGAATAGACACTTTTTTCAAAGAAAACATACAGATGGCCAACAGGAACACGAAAAAGTGCTCTACGTCATTAATCATTAGGGAAATGCAATTCAAAATCACAATGAGATATCACCTCACACCGATTAGAATGGCTATTATCAAAAAGACTAGAAATAACAAGTGTTGTCAAGGATGTGAAGAAAAGAGAAGTCTTGTGCACTGCTAGTGAGAATGTAAATTGGTGCAGCCACTATGTAAAATGGTATGGCGATTCCTCAACAAACTAAAAATAGAACTACTATATGATCCAGCAATTCCACTTCTGGGTATTTATCTGAAGAAAATGAAAACACTAATTTGAAAAGATATATGCACCCCCATGTTCATCGCACCATTATTTACAATAGCCAAGGTATGGAAACAACCTAAGTGTCCATCAATGGATGAATGGATAAAGAAATTGTAGTATGTATATATATATATATATATATATATATATATATATACACAATGGAATATTATCCAGTCACAAAAAGGAATGAAATCTTGTCATTTGGGACAACATGGATGGACCTTGAGGATATTATACTAAGTGAAATAAGTCAGACAAAGAAAGACAAATACCATATGATCTCTCATGTGGAATCTAATATATATATATAATATAAACTAAGCCCATAGATACAGAGAAGAGATTGGTGGTTGCCAGAGGTGTGAGGCGGGAGAGATGGGTGAACTGTTTTTTTTGGTTTAAATTTATTGAATAAAAAAATAAAAGCAAAGCTGTGAGCAACAGCAACAACAAAATGTCAGGAAGAGAATAATGGAGAAATTGACCAGAGGATGACCTTGCTCAAAATAATCATTCACTTCTTTCCCACCAAAACCTCAGAGGATTTGGGAAGGGTTCTGTACTTAAAATTTCTAAAATTTTATTTTATTATTATATAATACAGTGAGGGATGGCCCCAGAAGGCTCTAGAATCTGGGGCTATCCAAGCTGTAGACATCTGGATTTCCCATAGAATAGCTGCATGATCTTTGCAGCCCGTGGGACTCAGAATATTAATCTCTAAAATGAGGTCTTAGACAAGATAAATCAAAATCTGGTATTCGATAAACTCAAATTTCTGGTATTAACTCATTAAAAGCTAGGTTCTTCCGTGTATCCACGTGTACTCAGAGAATAACTAAGAAAATAAGATTGTTTTTCTAAATCATTCTTTGGAAGTCTATCCTTAAAAATCACTCAAGTTTAATCACACAGTGACAGAGTTGGAATTACATAGGAATTTCAGGAGATAGATACAATTCTTACTTGATTATTTTGGGAATCTTCATGCATATTATGAGTGTTTACATACATACTTATATTATTTCAGACAGATGTCAATGTATTGAATTAAAGAGGTTACAGGTTTTATTTTAAGTGTCAGACCACCCAGGAGTGTCTGGAAGGGCTCGGATTTTAATGGTCTTTATGGATTTATAATATATAGGAATTTATGGAGAAAATATTGATAAATAAGCATAGATTTTTAACTCAAAAATTGAACTGAGTTTACTTTATAGGAAACAGTTGGACCTGTAAACATAAGAATTGATTAAATACATTATAGTGGGTTCGCAGTAATGATAATGGATAATATTCTTGCACCATACACTTTTGCAAGTTCTTACTAGTATTAAAACTTTTGTCTCCCATCTAAGGCATAGAGATATTAGCTAGCTTACCCAAAGTCACAACGGCTGTTTGCTCTTAGTTGCAGACTATAACAATTCTGTAAAATGGAATGCTATGCAGTCTTCACAGATTGTGATGTAGATGTATATTCCTTGAAATAGAAATGTATTCATGACAAACCAGAAATAACAAAGAGATTGACATAATTTATGTATAGATAAATATATGTGTGTATATATACATCACACATAAAATGTTTTATAAAATGTGTATCTATTTTTGTTCTCCCAGTGGTGACCTTAACCTTCTTTTATATATATTTGTTACATTACATTTCTCAATATTTCAACTTCGAGAATGAAGTAATGTATCTTGCCTCTTCCCTGAGTGAAATTTTTAAAAATCGCACATTTTAATTTCTTAGGTTTTTTATTTTTCAGTTCTCATTTGGCTTTTGAAATTATTTAAATTTAACTGTATGTTCATTGTGTGTTATGAATTGTCATGTCTTTTTACATTACAGCTTCCTAACTTTTCAGTTTTAAATTTCTTCATTGGGCAGCTTTTTTGAGCATCAGGTGACCAATTTCCCAATTTGCCTGGGACTGAGGAATTTTTTGGAACATGGGACTTTAGTTCTAAAAGTGGGACAGTAGTGGGCAGATTAGGACAGTTCATTGCCCTGGTAGTGCATACCTTTAAGCAAAATTTATTTACTCACCTTAAGAAAACAACAGAGATATCCATATTTGCATATGAATAAAGAGATATATAGAAAGAGGTCTATTAAGAAAGATAAAAGGAAAAGATGAGAGAGTTACAAGGAGAGAGGGAAAGAGTCATACGTATGTAAAGGCTACAGATATTTGTATATGTTTGTATGTATATATCTTTTTGTGGATATATTTATACATGTATCTCTCTATGTGTGTGTAGATATATTTAGAAGGGAGACAGAGGTAGAAAGAGTGAATGATCTTAGTTTCAATCCTCATTTTGACACTTATATATAATCTATGGCAAGTCATGAATTATTTCTTAGCCTTGGTTTCTTTATCTATATAGTGTGTATAATAATATCTTCTTTATAGGATTGTAGTAAATATTTAACATAATGCATATATATTAGCTATTATTTACATAACAAAAAGTGCAAGAAACTTTTTAATATAAATTTTTTATTTTTAAAATACTTTGTTTTTTAAAAATATGCCAAATACATCTGATATCGTCTCTTGCAAAGGTCAAAAAGAAATCTATCCACAGCAATTCTTCAGTGATCTTCTACTCTTGTTTGGATTATACATGTAACCTACCACGTATCAAAGCTGTGAACTCATGTGAAAGGCCCAGGCTTTGGTCCTCTGAAGCTGACATTGTTTCTTGTTACGTGATCTCATGTAAGATGTTACACCAGGTCATCTGGGAGTTCTCAGAGCACTGACTCCGACCGAGGTCCTCTCTGCTGACCCTCTGTGAAGCTCTGCACAGCCAGGCTGAGAGTTGAACCTTATAGACATCCACGCAGCTCTCACCTGGCCGAGATCCTGACTCCTGTGGGGTATTCTGTGGCAGAGGGGTGGGTACGCTGCTGCCTCTTGTGGCACTCACAAAGTCCCGCCCTCCTTCTAGTTTCAGAGAGCCTTTTCCTAGGCTGTGCTCCCCAACCTCCCACCAGCAAAGCCTGCAACGCTTTCCCCATCCACCCTTGGACAACTGTTCTAATCCCTTCAGAGGCCAGGATTCTGAATATTCTACTCAAGTGAAAAAGGAAGCCCAGAAGTAAAAGGCAAAGTGTCTGATGGTCTCTCGACAGACTATACTATAAACACGTATTTTGCTGCTGAGTGTATAGCAACTCCCCCCAAAGTGACACGAATCAATTAATTTATGAATAATTTATTCCCTACTTTTAGTACCGTTATAAAGTAGATATTTGATAAAATTTTAGTAGCATTTTCTTCCAGATCCTTGTGTGCAAAGCATATCTGGAGCCATTTCTACTTTCTCTGAGAACTGGTTAATGAGAAGACACTTAGGAAAGAAAAAATGCTCCCTACATGTCCATTAGTGTCAACAAGTTTTTAGTCACTGTAATGGTACCATGGGCAAGAATTAATGCAGCCACTTAAGCTGTTTCTTTACTTAAAAGACTTATCAATTCCATTCAAGTTTACTACCCACACTAACATAGTGTATAAACAATTTTCCTGTTTGGGATCCATCTTAGTGTAAATACTTAGAGGAGAATATTGACTTCCTAACACTCTGTCATTCCCAGGTAGTTGAGATGTTGTCAGAATTGGGAACGGCATGCAAAAGGAATTCAAGGGACAAACACAGGATCTAGAAAGTTTTAATACCAATCCTAACTTGTTTGAGATTCTTGAGTAGGTTCATCTTGGTATCCTAGTAGACATAGGTTTATTTTGTTAATTTTCTGTCTTCAGGTTGTTTTGTAAGAACACTGTCACAAAAATATGAGAGGAGTGCAAACACACACACACACACACACACACACACACACACACACACACACACACCCTTGTTTCTTTATTAATTTTGTTGTCTCAGAAACTTACTGTAAGCAGTGAAGATTGGGACGTTTTCTATTTTATTAACCGATATGTTACCAAGATGTTGAATGAATAAATGTTGGTCACAATTTCAAAGATCATCATATATTTTTTGCAAAGCATTAATTTTTAGAATAAGGGAGGAATTCTTAAATTCAGCTCCTCAATATCACCTTTATTGCTCATATCACAACATGTCAACTATCTTACATAGATTATCACCACTTTGGAGTTATCCTGGCTGAGAGGCCACCCATGCATTCTAGATCCAGAGAGTAGGAGATTGAAAACACAATTTAAACGATTAGTTAAAACTAACAAATTTCAATCTAAAAATTGATCTGTAGCATCAAAACAGCAAAAAAATACATAATATGCCTTAAATAATTTTCTGAAATTTAAAATTTGAAAACAACACTTTAAAATGGATATATACTAGGATAGATATGGATGGTGCAATTCCACTATCAAATGTATTATAATGATTTTGGAGAATTATAAAGTTACCGTTGAATCCCCCTAAAGTCATAAATGATTAACCTCCAGATTTTTAGAGTTGGAAGAGACCTTAAAGATTACTTGAGGTAAAGTATGAGAAAGCCCACTGTAAATGTAAAATACTAAACAAATTATTTTTTCCCTGTCTTTGTGTCATTGCTTTCATCCACCCCAGTCCAACCAGCCATAATCGCTCACCTGTGTTACTCCACTGGCCTCTCATCAGGTTCTCTTTGCTCCACTCTTCCCACCCCGAAGCCATTTCCTACGCAGAAGCCAGAGTCATCTTTTTAGAGAAAATCTTAACAGATCCTGCCTCTCTTTAAAACTCTCTAATGATGTCTCATTGCACTTAAATTAAAATCAAAACTCCACACCATGTCTTATAAGATCCCATATGACCTGGCTTGTGCCAGCCTGCCCTATATTACCACCTCCTTCAGCTCATCCTAGTAAACTCTGTTGCAGACACTCTGGCCTCCTCACTCCTGCTCCAGCATGCCAAACTTCCTTCCACCTCAGGCCGCACGCTCGCTGTTCCTTCCACCTGGGTTGTCCTTGCCCAGGCCTTTGACTGGGTGACTCGTTTTCACTATTCCATTGTATTTTGACACATATGGAATCTCCTCAGAGGTGGCTTTTCCAATCACCCTACTGAAAATAGCTTCCTCCCCTCCATTCCCACCCAGCTACCCTTATTTCCTTACATTTCTCAATCATAGCTGAAATTATATTATTTAACTGCTTACTCATTCATTGTCACATGATTTTAAAGAATTTTTTAACCACCTCAAATCCAGCTCCTAGAATGTTGAAAGCTTGTACAGCTCTTCCCCTGCCAGGGGCCAACAGTTTTCATGGATGGTTTGAGGCCGGGAGCTATCCGTCAAGTACTAAATAATGGACAAAATATGCACCATTTCCTGAGTTGGAAAGTGACAGGCAAGAAAGTTGCCATTTCCCCCGGGGGGAAGGGAAAGGAGAGAGAAATTGTTACAGCAACTTGGTGCTGTTGAGCAAATATGTCTAATCTCTGGAAAATAGGAAGCCTCAAGGGAGAATATAATAATATCCTCCTGCTCCTCGCTGCCTCCTCCACAACAAACACTCAGTTGCAATCCGGAGGAGCGGAACAGAAGCCCCAGTTAATCAAACCAAAGAGGCATGCCAGCAACGAAAAGGCAAGTCCTTTCAAAGAAAACGCTAGAAAACAACGTACTAATTGGGATTATAGGGACAGGAAACAAAGCCATTACTTTTTATGGAATACTAAAATGGGTTCCCTAAATTGGACTTTTGAAAGTTATATTTAACAAATGTTCTGAATATAAAAGTAAAACATGTCTCTCATAAAAAAATAGAACACATTGAAATTATATAAAATTCACAACATTTTGCCACACAGAAATAACCATTGTTAATATTTTAATATTTCCGTCCGACAGCTTATGTCGAGAACATTTTCAAATGCAATCAATATTCTTTTAAAGCATGGTATTTAATAATTCAATACTGTTCCATTCTACTGTTGTATCATAGTTTAATTGAGCATTTCTCTGTAGCTGTACTTTTGAGTATCTTACCATTGCTTTTGTTAAGTTTGGTTTATTCATACAAGTAGACATACATATAGGTAAAAGATGGGAAGGAACACACGATATATAAATTCACAGTTATGTTTTAAAACTGTAATTCAGTTTTATCCTATATCTTTAATCCACTGTAGTACTGGGAACAATATCTAAGAATATTTCAACTTGACATGATTTAATAGAATTTCATCACTGTTTAAAATATCATGATTTATGTAGCCATTTTATTTTATTTTTTCTATTATAAGTAAGCCTGTAGTAAATATTCTTATACACAAATCCTTGTGTAGTTTCTGTACATAACTTCTATTATGAAATATTTTAGCCATAAATGATAATATCATATACACACTGCTGTTCATTCTATCTTTGTGTGTGTGCAGATAATTTTCCTGTTCACGCCATTTGCCTGTATTTCCACTAATACATGGTTCTGAGGCATCAGATTTTGTCGTTTGCTCATTCCTACCTTCTACAACAGTACCCTGCACATACTAGGCATGTAATTAAGATTTGTTGAATTAATTAATATTTGAGTTTTGCTTTATTCTTTTTAAGAGCTCTTTATTTAAGATAGTAAACTTTCATAATATATGTTATGAAGATCGTTCAAATTTCATTTACTTTATACTTTTATAAATACTTATTTTAAATTTTATTCTTGTAAATATAATCCAATTTCAGTTTTCTCTTTGCTTCCATTCATAGAAAGTTCTTGCCCAACTATATTTCTTCTAGGTCTTTTATAGTTTTATCTATTACATTTAACTCTTTAATCCATTAGTATTTTATCATAGTATATTGTATGAGGTAGGGACCTGCACTTCATTTTTTTAAGTTAGCCAATTTTCTAGCAACATTTCTTGAATAAAGTGAACTTAACTTATAATTTAAAATGTTCTTAATTTCTATTAAATTTTTCATTTATGAATTTGTTTCTGGGAGTTGCTTATATTTCTCTTCTCTCTATACCTGCATCAACACGGTAAGTTTAATGATTGTAGCATTATAACCTCTTTGATTGTATGCTAAACGGTCCCTCATTCCTTCCATACAGTTTTATTTTTCAAAGAGTTTTTGGCTATTCTCATTCTTGTATACTCCAAAATACTCTTAGTATGTCTTTTATTCTATTTCATTATACTTATGAATGAAACTGAGGACTCTTGACAAGTATTAAATATGGAGTTTTCCCATTAAAAGAAAAATTATATTCTCATTTATTTAAATCTTCATTAAAGTTATTTTATTTGTTAGTTCCCTTAGTTTTATTTCCAGGTGATGTACATTTATGTTAATATTGCAAATTAGATCTTATTTAACTTATATTTTCAAGTTTATTCTATTTTGTTTATAGGCTTACCACTGAAATCACTTATAGTATCATTCTATTGACTCCTGAATTTTCTTTTGGATCTTTGTGATTCTACCTTTGCTGTATTTATATCTATTTTCTTTTCTTATTGCTAGATATTGCTCATATATGTTGACTTAGTTAATAGCAATAATAGTGAAAGAGTAGCCTTGTTATTTTACTCCAAGGGAGATGAACCTAATGTTTGATTGCTGTGTTTCATACTGACCATTGATATGCATTGTTAAGAAAGTGGATTTTTTCCCCTAATTAGCTAAATGCTTTATTCAGGAATAGAAATTAAATCATATCTGATTTTTGCTATTTATGGGGATAAATCATGCTACTAAAAACATTAATATTAAAATATCTATAATTGCTGAAATAAAGATTATGTTGTCATGGTGATTTCTTTTTTATTATACTAGTATAATCCATTTGCAAGCATTTCATTTAGATATTTTGAGTATTTATAAGTGACATTGGAAATAGCAATTTTCCCAAAGATGGTTCTGCCAGACATTAGTGAAATACTAAATGTATTTAGGGACATGAAAAGGTTTTGTGGTCCAAATGTTTATGGGAAATAGATCTGGGTGCCTAAAGGGAGAGATTGGGGACTTCCCTCTTTCCCACTTGCTGGTTATTGTATCTGACCCCACAGTTAGACCCTGTTGGTAAGGAAATAAGAAGAAAATGAGCAAGTATAGTTTCCACCGTTTGTATGAGGCAGACAAACAAGCACTAGAGCTTTCTCTCGTGGAGCCTTTTTGGGAGTTGTTGGTAACCCTCTGCCTGGGGATCTGTGAGTGCAGCTCACCTGACAGCTGATGCCTCCTCATGGCTTTGAGCTCCTTAGCCCTGGACTACCCCATTTAGCCTAGACTGCCCCACAGACTCTCTGTTGGGTCACATTGCTCCACCAAGCAGTTCTTCTTGCCACAGGCCCACATAGGGGTGGGGGGCACGCACCTTTACCCAGAGACAAGTGCATGATTCCCCTCTCCCCATGTCTCTGTGTCTCTTCAGTCTAGAATCGGCAGGCAAGCTTCAGTCTTTTTTATTTTCCCCAGGCTAGAGCTTCAAGGGAACACATACCATGGGACCCACCAAAGGCTCTCTGGATGTCATCTCACTTGGCTGATGTGTGAGGAAATCATCCTTTCTTCATGTGAAATAGGGAGCAGTACAAAATACTGATGGTTCTCTCAAGAGGAACTTTCTTTCCTTTCAAAGCTCACATTTTTATAGCTAGGAAGTGGGTGATGGCTAACACTGGCAGAGATGGCTTTAATATTTAATGGCACATCCCTCTGAGGTGATCTAAAGCTTGCTCTAGGAAGAGGAGGTGCAAGGCACCTACTGTGTTTGTCTCAACCTTTGCGTCTATGTATGTATGCGTGTGTGTGTATTAATCAATTATGATCAATTATGTATTACTGTAGAGTAGATAACTAATATATTGACATATGATTATATTTTTATATGTGTGCATGTATTTATACATATATGTGTATACATATACATGTATGATATAAAGAGCTTATGTATAAAATTACTTGGACCTGGAAACTCATCATAAGTAATTCTTGGAAGGGAAGAGTTTTTTTCCTATTTATTGTCCCGTGAATATCTCCATAACTCAAATTCTCTGTTTTTAAGCCACTTTGGTGTTTTATTTTCTCTGAAAAGTTGTAAGTTTCATTGAGATTTTCACGGTTATGAGCAAAGACTTATTTATGTTGTTGAATAATAATTTAAAAAATATTTTCAATACTTGTAATTTATGTACTTTCTTTTTGCTTTCTATATTTGATTGTTTTTGTTTCTCATTTTAAAATCATTCTTTCCTAAATTTGCAACTTCCTTTTATTTTTTCAAAGAGTTACTACTTCCAGTATTTTACTTATTCCAAATATATAATTTTCTGCCTTTACATTATTTTTCTTATTTTAAAAAGTGGATTATATTATTTTTAACTTTCTCAGTTGGATTCTTAATTTAAGGTTTCTTTTTCTTGTTTAATGTTGAATTCATTTAAGGCTCTGCTGATGCCACTGAGTTGAGCTTTGGCTGGTTTTAAATATTTTTTATGTCTTGCTTTTTATTTTCTAAATTTTCTTAAATTGAAACTTTTACTTCCTCTTTGACACTTTTTATTTAGAAGAGTAGAATTTTTTGCTTTTTAACATTTAAAAAAAGTTATTTTCTATTTGTCATCTTCTTTTTAAGTTTCAGACAAATAATATATCTTAGGGAGGCAGAGTAGGAAATTAGCTTCCTGTGTTTTTAACTCTAATACCATTGTGGCCCATTTTCACACCGGCAAATTTCCTGTTTATTATGTGAGATTTCAGTTCTGCTCTCTTTATTTCTTCTTCTTTAAAAGGAATTTCCCAGACTTCCTTTCTTACATAATGGGTTTTCTCTCACCTGTTGTTGTTCTTAGTCTTTCGTCTCATTTCTGAGTGTAAATTTTCTTCTCGTTTTGATATAGTAGCTGATAATTCCTAAGGTGTAACATTAGAGCAAATCTCATTTTGAATGGAGCCATGACTTCTGCACGTTGAAATTGATATGTTTGGACTTTACTGCTACAAATTGCTTTGCAATGCTCCTTTTGAGGTATTTTATAATCACTCTGCCTTGACTGCACAGAGGTTCCTCCAGGGCTTGTCTGTCTAATAAGGGTGAGTGTGGGAGAGATTCAATTAATTTTCTTTATTTCTTCTGTTAACCACATAATAGCACACAAAATCCTCCTTTCAGATCTTAGGCATGAGGGACCAACCACAGACGCTGTCCCCATGACCAGGCGCCTTACCCCAAGCACCCTCTGACTTTGGCAGCCACTGAATCTGGATTCAGGGGAGGGAGATGGAGGTACTCAAACTGGAACTTCACTTGTGTTATCTTGTACATTGAATTGCATAAAGGACCTGGTAGGCCAATACATAATTTTATATATGAAGTTTTTTGTATATAATAACATTTCAGTGATGTGGCAACTTGAAGTAAATAGACAGGGAAGTACAGCCACACACTAACTCTTGCTTTGTTGAAGCAGATGACCTGAGGACCACCATTTTGTACCCATTCTTCATTGAGGGAAAGAGTAGGTGTAGTCATGACCATAATATGGGCCTTTGGGACTCCTTCCTGGCACTACTGCCTGTCATATTTGGGGTAAGAAATAGTGATTTTCCTAACTATCTCATCATTGCACTTTGTATGTGATAATTTTAAATAACCCACAAAACTGAGTGTGAATCCCATTCATTAGTTCGATGGCCTGCCCTCATTTCTAGCACTTGTTATATGGTTTATATGTCTATGGGTTTAGTGAACTAGGGTCAGAAATATCCTCACTTAGCCTTGGAGATTCCACTCTGTCTTGAACATTTGAACTATGATTATCAGAAATTCCTCAAGGAAGAAAACACAGAGTAAGTCTGCAAGGACTCTGGTTTGAAATCCAGCCCCTTACAATTTGTTATCTGTGAAACCTTGCTCAAGTTTCTTAACTTCTCCGTGCCTTGGTTTCCTCATCTTTAGAATGGGGCTCGTACTCATACCTCCTTCACAGGGTTATTATGAAGACTAAGTAAACACCTAGTGCCGGGCATGTTCTCATTCTTTGCAACGGTTTGCTTTTATGTTAATGTCACTCCTTCCAGGCTTCAAAGCTGACGGCAATTTTTAAATCATCATCTCCTTTGTTTTTAACAGTTTTTCGAGTGTAGATTGCAAGACATGAATTTAGTCAGCTGTAGAGGTTTCTCTAGAACTTATGTCTTTTTATCCAGCTATTTACATTAGCAAAATATTATGATTATGGGGATCAAAATCCATCAAAGAAGTTGCTCCAAAAAAAAATCAATACGGTGAGAGAATCTAATATCTGTGCCTATCTATACGTAGAAATAGGCTTATGTCAAGGAAACATTAATGCACATATGTGTACATATTATATTTAAACATTGACACAAGTCAAAGGTAGATAAACACTTAAAAAAGTCAATTGAATAATATATTACAAATGTTTAAAGAGCCCTTTGAAAACATGAATGTGTCTCATTTATAACAATGGCTTGTGTAGCCATTAAAAACATCATGTGTAAAGATACTTCACCACTTGAGGAAATTGTCAGAGACCATATGTAAAGTTCATAAAGCAGGATAAAATGTTTTAAATATTGGATGATTCCAATTTTGAAAATGACATATGGCGTGTATATATTTATTGCATTAAAAAATCTTGGAAGGAAATAGGATCAAATAGTAGTAGTGGTTATCTCCTGGTGGTGATTTTTATTTTTCTTTTTATATATTTTACATGTAAACATATAACATTTTTCTAATTATAAATTAAAATTAAGCTTCATTAAAGTGATGCATTTCTGATAAGACCTAAACAAATTACATTTTAACTACAATATGTTATATTGCTATGAAAAGTAAATAAAAAATAAAAATTCAAGTAATATTAAAACAGTATATATCAGTCACTTCTAGAACTCAACTGAGTAATGTGTGAAACAAATTTTCAAAGTCGTCATGCTGAAAGGTAGAACTATGGAGAAGTAAAAAGATCAGTGGTTGCTGCAGGGGTGGGGGGAGAGAGAGATGAATAGATGGAGAATAGAGGATTTTTAGGGCAGTGAAACTACTCTGTATACCATAATGATGAATATGTGTTATTACACATTTGTCAAACCCCATAGAATGTACAACAATGGAGTGGACCATAATGTAAACTATGGATTTGGGGTGATTATGATGTGTCCCTATAGAGTCTTCAACTGTAAAAAACCAACTGCTCTAGTGGGAGATGTTGATAACGGGGGAGGCTGTGCATGTGTGGGGGCAAAGATTACATGGGAAATCTCTATATCTTCCTCTCAATTTTTGCTGTGAACCTAAAATTGCTCTAAAAAAACACAAAGTCTTAGAAAAAAAAAAGTCATATTCATTGACTCAGCCATAGAATTTCTTGTAATGGGTAACCAAGAAATTATTTAAAGGAATTATTCTCAACCATTGAAGTTCACAGATTTCTTTTCTAACTTTATGAAATTTTTCATTATAGACCTCCCCCTCCACCAAAAAAATGCACATGCTAATCCATACACAAGTATTATTTACAATTTTGAGTGTTTATAGACCCTATGAAACTTGTTCATGGACCTGCAGTTTCCTTCCAAAAGAAAGAAAAAGTAATGTGTGTTATAATATTAATTGTGAAGTTATGCATGGTAGCAAATAAATTGAAGCAATTTGAATGTCAAATAATAATAGAATGTCTAAATAAGTCATAATATAAGAACAAATTGGAATTTATACAGCCTTTAAATTAAATGTTTACAAAGACAATGCATCACCATGGTACAGTATGATATATTATTTTTTAAATTTTAACACAACATAGTAGAAAACTCTGAAATATGCATTTTATGTGGAAAATGAGAGGAAAATATACAAAGATACTACTTATTATTATCTTAGTATAGAAGAATTCATGGCTGATTATTTTTCACACTTTCAGTAACATTAATTTTAAGATAAGATTAAAAAATTCAAAGAGAAAAGAAAATTATTAGTTAAATCTAATTATCTGTTGTGCAAACGTCCATGGCAGCAGGTGCCTGACTTCTCTTTTTCACTGCAGAAAGGACCCAGTGATGCTTACTCACGTTTTTTAGCTGGAATGGATGGAATCTGTAGCATAAGCTGTTTTGCTTTTTCTTTTTAACAAAAGAATGCCCCAGTTCTCAAACTCTATACTTTTCAGTTTTATTTGGATCCAGGGAAGACTACAATTCCTTATATTTGTCAGACATTTTAATTTTCAAAATATGTTTGCATCTGCCTCCATATTTGATTCAATAGCTTCCTCTAGGTTTAGCTTAAACTATTAGACCATGCAGTGAAAGTCATCAATGAGAATGAGGATGGGTTAATAGGTAATTAATTTTTATAAATCTGCTTATTTTTTCCATCTTAAACACAGATTCTTCATAAACTTTGTGTCAAGTTAGAAGAAATGACGAAAGTGGACATTTCAGTGTATTTAAATGTTTGTGCTCAATAGGCATAATTAATGTCCAATAGAAATTCTAAAAAATGAAATACAGTTATGGAAAGAAGAGTCCAGTTTACAGAGATGAATTTTGAAAGAAAAATACCTTATTATGGAAATCATTTGCCAAATCTTTCTTTACACTATTTTAGCCTTAGATTTGATTTGATTTTTAGTTCATATTTAACTTGAAGCCTTTAAAAATATTGGTTTGTTTTTTATTCATTGTTTAAAGGATGATTATTTTCTTTATTGTTTATTCTTCTACATAAATGGATAATTTTGCCTTTCTCTCATAAAATGGAAAATGCTGTTGTAAAAAACAATAATAAGAAGGTTGAAAAGTGTGTTAACAATGTTAGGAAAATTAAAGGGCCCTGGGATATGTCTGTAAATGAGAAGATATTAGCTAAAGTCATGAACCTTATTATCAATTTGAAACTTTCCTAGTTTATTCCTCCACTAACACAGTTCAAAAGAATAAAGGTATTTTTTTCCACAAAGTTACATTGGTCTCTCATTTTAGCTGAAAATTCCCTGTTTGACAAAAGAGAAGCGAGAGAAGAGGAGTACACAGTGAGAAGCCAACCTTAAGGAATCTAGGTTTCCAGCAGCATCAAAGGCTACTGAGAGATACAACAGAGAAATGGTGGTCAAGGATTACCTCCACAGTGAAAACTTAGGTCACAAAGTCAAGATTATTATTAAAATGATTATTATATTCACGTCTTAATTTTTAATAAGTAGTACGATACATCTCCCCTGAAATGAAGTGCAGACATACTAGAACTAAACTTTACTGGAGTGTCAAGGGACATAGCTCTAGTGTTATTTCACATAGTCTTCATATCCCACAGAGTAGTGGACATCATTGTGATATGTTTTCTCGGAAGAAGATAAAGGAGATATACATACACTCCTTGAAACAAAATTATTATCAGAAACATGAGAGATTGTTTCTGGTAAACTTTTTAAAAATGACAACTAAAAATATTCTGCTGACCATTTTGCATATATTCTTCTGTGTGTGACTCACATTCCTTATTTAAAATATAGTCAAATATATTAATTATTATGAGCTAGGGAATTCTTTTTTATTTAGATTTAATGTGTACAATTGCATACTTGAAAAAATAAGAGAGAGCCAAGGCATTTCCCTCTAATTATCTTTAAAGTGTACAAAGTGGCCACTGGAAAATGTGTAGTGATTTTAAGGTGAGTTTTATGTTCTATTTGTTTCAGTTTGAAAGGATGTATATATTCTCCAGGCATTTATTGATAAAGACAGGATTCAAAAGCAGGTAGTAAAGAACAAACTTTAAAAGATAACCACTATATTTTATTGCTGCATGCATTTCCTAGGGAACGTATCTGCATCCAAGGTCTTCCACATCATAAGAATTTGGACACATTTGGGTGAGCTGTAAGGGAAAAATCCAAGGAAAAGGAGCACAACACTGACTTATAACACACCATGTGTGTTGTGTGTGTGTGCACGTGTGTGTGTGTGATGGTTTAAGCCCTTACATCTGAATTGATTTCGGAGAGGAGGGTATCAATGTAAAGTGTAACAAGGCTGTGTGAGTGGTTCATCAGACCTCTAAAGACATCAAAAATATTTTTTTTAATCTGGATTTTTTTCTATTTCGATTTTGTAAACAACTGCATGGAATTTTTATAAGTTTAAAAACCAATACAACTTAAAGAGACTGTTTTTGATTCAAATATTTTAACATTCTGCATTATTTTATTGAAGACTAAGGAATTCAGATTTTGGAATCTTGATGAAGATAAATAATATATGGAAGAATTAGTGCTAGTCAGGATGCTATTGGAAAAGCAAACAGGTATTGATTTGTCAAAAACAGCAATTTACAACCAAAATTAAATAAGTAAGCAAACCCTGCATTTTTTTGTCTATTGTGCCCCCTAAAGACAGAATTATTTCCAACTATAATGAGAAAGTGTCTCCAGAGAATTTATTCACTATTAATTGGAAAGTTTATGTTAAGGAGTTTGAGATGCAAATAGTTGAGAATATCAATAAATACCCTGTGTATCCAATGAGAGTGTGTCCCTGTGAGAGGAAAATGTGATCGGGGTCTTGTGCCTTCTCTGCAGAACCCTTGCTCTGGCTTTTGATAAAAGTCCACAGGGTGCAGTTCATTTTAAAAAAATCTGGGGCAAATTGTGATGCTCAAGCTTTGAAATTAGGTCACAAAAGTGACCCTGTCTATTTCTCCATGGATATTGAATGGAATATTATAAATGTAAGTCTTATTCATAGATTGCTATGCGGATTCCAACAATTTTTGAGTCTTAGAGAGACAGACATAAAGTCATTAACTTTCCAAAGGGTTGTGTTGAAATGACTGGATGACAAATGACCAGGTAAAGTCTGAGTTAGAATGATTGGATGACAGGGTATTCAGTTTGGAAGGCAAATCGGACATGAACTAGGTCATCCTCCTTATTTGATGGGGTCGTGGAGCTACTGTTGTGTACAGATAAGTTAGAAGCTTTCACAAAGACAACTTTCGATATAAAGATTTTCTAATTCATTTCCAACAATAAGAGATCATTTGCTATCAGACAATTAATTCTTTCATAGGCAACAATACACGTGCAATCAATACAGGTATTTATGACAAAACGTTATCAAAATACTAGAAGGCTAGAACTTCTAGGTCTGGTCATCTTTGCCATCATTGTCACATCTTCACTGAGTATGCAACATTAACGCATAGTTTCCCCACCACCACTCTGCCTTTACCTCGACTCCTCACTGGAGTTCAGTGGGCACTAGAAGTCAAAGGCACCTATTTAGGCACCTATGGAAGAAGTTATGGTTAAATTTGTAAAAAATATATGTGAGATCATTATACACTATAGGGATAGCAATCATATTCACCCATAGTTTAATCTTCATTTCTAAAATATAATATAACCAAGATTTTATTCCAGAGTCTTTTGAATTTTCCAACCCGAGGATATTTCTGTTTACCTAAGAAAGAGAAAGAACTGAAAAATGCCTGTATTATCTAAACGTTGCCAAGTTGGCTGATGTCTAAATGATTTGATTTCATTGGCATTCCACAAGGCAATCACTTTAATATTCGTCAAATTAAGCAAGAATAAAGCTACTGAAATAATTGAACACCTAAATTTAATATATATATTGTATATATACATATATATTTATATATGTATATGTGTGTGTGTAGTCACAGTAGGAAACAGATTATTATAGGAGAACAGTGTGGATCTTAAGGAATGAATTTCTTCTTTTACCCTCACTATTTCTTTAAAAGGGAAAGAATAAGAGGAAGAGATAAAGCTTATTTAAAGGCCTCATTTCCCATGGTATATTAGGAGGCATTTAAAATTGAGAACAGGCCAGAAACATTATGCTGGTCTTTCCTGCATGAAGACTGAATCTCTGAAGACTAAAGTACAAACACAGTATGGACATGCCGTCATTGAACACACTGTACTGAATCTATACATTTGAATAACAATAAAAAAGTATTTTTCATATATAAAATGTTTCCCAGATACCAAAAGATCAAATAAAAATCCCACCCCTCCTGCTGTGTTCCTAGGTATACTATATACTCATTTGGAAAATGTTTCACAGCACTTGTCTCAGGGCACTGTTTTCTGGTATATGGGGCTGGAATCAAAGGAACCACCATAATCCCCCGCTTCGGGAGGCGTGGTTTCCTATAGCACCACACTGCAGGATAGCTGGGAATGACTACTGCTCACATCAAACATATTCCGGTGTGGACCTGGTTATGGACCTCCTTATCCATGGTCACCAGATGCCACACTCGAAATTTTAGCTGTCATTCAATCTAGAGCCCAGTGGGCATTCTCTTGAAGTCAGCTTGATCCTTCTATTCTCTTTTTGGTAGGTCTGATATGTTATTAGGATCAAAACAGATTAAATTGTGAAGTCCTAAAAACAGCCCTGTTCCTCCTTCAGAGGGCCTTGCTATTGCTACTTAGAAATAATGTAAATGATTGGAGATGTGATAAATTTATAAATATTTAGTCCTTCACCCATAGAGATAGTGGACTAGAGTATAAAATATAGAGCACTTAATGTACATAGGAAAATTGGGAAGAAAATTTGGATGCCAATCCTCCAACATCATTTCTACTATTCCTCATTGGCATAAATTTGGTCATGTATTTTGAACAACAGCATTCCGTAGCACTCACTGGCAAAATTAGAACATATGCTTTATAAGAAAAGATGTATCAGAAAATGATTCAGAGTAAAAATAATGAATCATACTCATTCTCTAGTAAAATAGTGAATATGGAACTCACTTAATTACAAATCTCCAAATATCTATTCATATAATAAAGACAAGAAAAACAAAGCAAAATCAAAGGTGTCTTGTAGAAATAAACACTTCTCTGTAGGCACATGTGCTTGAAGGACAAGTACCGATGGCTCCAGGTGTTTGCCACGTTAGACTGACTTGGAAGGTCTTGATGCTATCGGCACTTGTCAGCTGGTGCCCACAGATGTGCATTTTGAGCTTAGACCTTTTTCACAGGAGACCTTCATATTCCAAAAGAAGACAAAGGACCACTGATAAAGTAACCATTAATGTTTGTTCTTTATGGAGGATTTTGTCTTGACTATCAATTAGGAAGTAACTCTCTAAACTTTACATCAGACTGCCAGTGGGTGTGCCTAAGTACACAGGGGTGTTTATAATCACATAATATATGGTTTTACTTTAAAAAAAAATTAAGGGGTTGGATCAGGACTTAAGTTTGATCGACAGTCTTCAGTCTTTTCAGAGGAAAAAATATATTAAAATAACTGCAGTGAGTCACAGAGCATATAACCTCCTAATTAGGTGAATTCTGTATGAAACCTTTAGATAAGCAACAGATAACATTTTAATGAAAAATCCAAGAACAAGGTTGTCTTCAACAGATTTGTGAGGGCTTCCAGTTAATGTTTGATTGTTATGATAAATTTCAACGCGATAACATATTAGATGTGCAACTTACGGGAGTTTTATGTACCTGTTAATTAAGACTATCTTTCTGAAATTTTCCCAAAGATGTAATATTTTTAAAAGAGAACTTAGATGATCTAGACTAAAAATTTATACTAATCTTTTCAGTGTCTGAAATATTACCTCTATATTCCAAACAATGAAACCATAATGGAACAACTAATGAATACCACAAACCTTTTGTTAAATATACAGCACATTTCTACCAAGTGTTTTCAACATTTGAAACCTTGAATTTCCACTAAACAATGTTGATAAGAACACAATGTTCTTCCTTTTCTCTGTATGGTATTATGTCTGCTATTAAAGAATGTTCTCAAAGAGCAATTTGTAATGTATTTTCAACAGAAACAATTTAACCTCCAATAACAATTGTATATATTCAATATTTGATTTAAAAATAGTTACATTCCCTTTCAATGGAATATAAACATTCCACAAGGAAATTTTAACCAAGGTTTTCCCAAACTGCAGTAAAAGAAATCTTTTATATACTTTCAAATACTGTGCCTTTTTATTTAAAACAGTGTAAACATAACAACTCAACACCACCAATAACTGGAAAAAGACTGGTTATGTGAACACTAATCTCCTTGAATGCCCCATGAAAGTAAGGGTAAATAAAACAGACAAATTTTCAGGAGAAGTTTCAGTTCACCTTAGCAGTGGTAAAAATATTGCTTTATTCCAAATGAACATACAACACAATTTACTGTTCTTTTGGGGGCTTCCTGTGAACTGAATAGTCTGGGCTTGTTAATTCAACAATTTATTCTTTCCGTATTAACTACAGAAGCCAATGTCTTGGCCCACCCGTAGCAGACTTGCTACAAAATAAATAGTAATAAGGATGATGAGAAAGCAAAGGGTAACTGTCAATTTGATCATTGGCTTCTGTAAATAATTTAAATACGCATGATTCAAAACAAATACACATCCCCAACTTGCCTTGTGATACTTATATCATAATGAGCCAATAGTTGTTCCTCTCAAAAATATTCACATCAGAAAATGGTCTAGACATTGTTAAGGGGTTTATAGGACCCCACCATGCAAGTGGCCTTGATTTAAGAACTTACAAACTGAATGTTATACTTAACGGAAAAATTTAAAGTGAACAGATCTAAGAGGGAAAATTTTTTTCTGAATATTAGATTCCCTGATGTTTCAGAACAAATTTTAGCAAGCTTAATACACACACACATGCACACACATATGCACAATGAACACATGTGCATACAGCATACCAGTGCTCCACTGAGCAAGTCCACACACACACGCTCACACACACACGCACACAGGCACACACACACTGAGAAATGCTCCTTCAGAGCCCCTAAATGATCTCAAAGAAAAACATTTCTATTAGCACAATTTTAGTGACACAACATTGTGATTTTTTTTCTCCTTTTCTGTAATAATTTCGTACCTCACTCTGAGATTCTGGACCTTCAAATTTCAGAGAAAGCTGGCACATAATAGTAGCTAAGATGACCCTGATGACTCCCTCTATATCCTGTCCTCCTTCTCCCTCCAGAGTCTTTGTGCCATTCCTCAAAATTAAATAGAAAACACTACATTTGTTGATGTGACATAACCTGTGATGAGGCTGTCGAGTGAATAGAAATTTAGGGGTTGGGACTGGCAAGCCAAATGGCAAGGGCCACCTGCTCACTGGCACGCCCGCCCTCAGGATATAGCTCGTCTCTTTGAAACCAGGTAACTGCCAGTGCTTTTTTAAGAAGACACTGGCACTGTGGGACTGAGGGTCTGAATCGCCCACATCCAAGAGCCAAGGAGGACGGTGTTGGGACTGACTGAAATTGTATTCAGAATCCTACCTAAAAGCTTTAGTTGTAAGCTTTATCCCTCCTGAAACATTTCTTTCCCTTTAAAAAAATATTTTGTTAAAAAACACTATGATATGAGGGCGATAGACTATTTGGTTTCTTCTAAGTAGATGCTTTTAAATTAATGCATATAAATAATTTGTATTTGATTTCCTCTCTTTCCTGTTGAGCAAAGCATAGAGTGCACAGATTCCTACAACCCAAGTCACTTGGTCAACGCAGAGTCTCTTTGTATTTCATTTCTTAAGACAAATTGTGCCTCTCGTTCTGATTTGGCCATGGGACTCAGGGGGAGAAAGGCTGTGTTTTCACTTGCGCTGTCCTCGGCTTCTACGCTGGCCAGTTCGTAGTCTTCTGACCTCCTGGCATCAGTCAGAATTCGGATCTGCTCCTGGACAGTTTCTAGCAATATTTTCACTTCTTGTTGTTCTGCTATAAGACAATCGCTGACTGGAATACTCACATTGACAATATCAGCAGAGTAAGAGTTTTTGCACCATTTGATGCTTTTGACGTCAGAAATCCCTGGCATTTGCATGCAGGTTTCCTCCAGGCCCACTGAAGGGATGATGGGCACAGAAATTGCCCTGTTAGATGAATATCCCATCAGGTCCTTTTGATCCAAGCTATTAAAATAGGAGTTTGTCTCTCTTGAAGGCAGTTGCATATTTATTGATGCATTTTGTTGGGATTTTAAACCACTGGATGAATACCTGAAAAAGAAACAAAGTGTTACATATTCTGCTTGCTGCCGTCCTTCTTTAGAGCAATATTCAGTCAACAAAGCACTTTCCACATGCACCATCTCACTGAATTCTCACAGCAACCCCATGAGACGGATAATATGTTCCCAGTTAAACAGAGAAGTAAACTGAAGCTCAGATAGGTGAAGTGACTTGCCCAAGGTCACACAGAAAATAAGTGACAGACTGAGACTCAAACCCAGATCTTCTTACTTTAAGTCCAGGGATCTTTCAACACACCACAGCTGTATAGGCAGGTGGGATATAGTCTTCCTGACCTCTATCCTAGAATACAAAGTAAATGGGGATTGAGCAGGTAAGTGTGGCCTTTCCATAGTGACAAACAGGAAACCCATAATGGCATTACTCCACTCTACCAATTTGACCACCCTCTCAGCCCTGGTTTAGTCCAGCAGACTCGTTGTGGCCACCCTGGTTGGAGGCAATCAATATGAAGCCCAATAGTAAGCATCAAGGCACTACGGTCCTGAGTTTTTCTGCTTTATATGGACTTTGGGGGAACCAAATCCAGTTTCCATTGGCATGCTGCTCTGAAGGAACTGCCTCACTGCCAGATTGCTGAGCCTGAAAATGGGAATGGGAGGCATATGATTCCTCTGTCTGCCCAGGGATGGACATGAAGTGAGTTCCACAGGGCCTCCACCAATCCAGCAACATGTCTCACATGGTTTCTGGAGCCAAGTGAGGTAGTTCACTGATGCACGGCCAGAGCTCATCAAGAATGCCAATGTGCCATTCCGAGTCATTTGAATATGCCAGAATCTGGCTACCTCCCTTCTTGCATGTTCACAGCTAGTGCATTCTGCAGTGCCTCTGAACTTTCCAGCACCATCAAGTGGGGCAGGGATATCGTAGAGTTATAGAAATGTGGTTTGGAGATGTGAGCAGTAGCCTTTATTCTATTCCGGATATTTGTCCTTAATTTAAATGTTAAATTAAACATTATAATTTAAGCACAATCTAAACATATCCACCCTCCATATAATAAATCTCATTCCCTTTGTTTTACATTATAATATAAATAAAAATCATGTTTATACATGGAAAGAATAATTGCAATAAGTGTCTCAGATACTAAATAGAAGTCTTTATCAAAAAGACATGATGGGAGCAATTTAGAGGTCTGTCTTTCCACCACACGGTGATAAAAGATCAGGAACAAATTTAGTGGTTGTTGTAGTCCCATCCTCTCTTACTGTGCATAGCACAGAGTTGGCAATCAATAAACCTTGATGGAATGGATGCATGAATACATGAACAGATCTTCAACGAAACACTTCCTTTATATCCCAGTTAATATCCATTTCAAACATAATAAGAAGAGCTAATATTTGCATAGCACATTTAAGAAGCACTTTCACTTCTAATTACCTCATTGAATTTTTTTAAAAACTGTGTGGTTTATTTATTATTATCACCATGTAATGGATGAATAAAGAGACTAAGGGATACTCAAATTAATTGCCCCAAATTATACCTGTAGTAAGCAGCAGAGGAAGAAGTTAAACCCAAGTTGTCTTATTTTAATTATCACTATCAAAGCCAGAAATGAGTGGGTGTCCCAAGGTGCAGCAGAACACCTTTTTTTGGAATGTATACTCTTTACCTGTGCTAACTGTAAAGCTACATACAGGAAAATTTCCTGGGGGATCTTACTCCTTTCTCTTTAGTGTTCTATGACTGAAAATCTGAGCCTAAAGGTTCTCATCAATGAATCAATTTCAACAAGAAGAAAGGGGACAAATGTCAGCTTTTATATTCTGTTCTTAGCACCATGCTGTTAGCACCATTAATATGTTTGAAGATATAGAATGTCTGTTATCAGATTCACCAACGGCATAGAGCCAAGAAATATAATTAGGATAAAATCATATTTCACATAGATATCATCAGGGTATATCAGTGGGTAGAATCTAATAGGTTGAAATGTGATGGTAATAGGTGCAAATTCTTATACTTGGATCTAAATATTATTTGTAAAAATGTTGGATAAAGATGTAAATGTCTTAGAGGATTTAGTCAATTGTAGTTTCAACAAATCGATAATGTGGCATGACTAAGAAGTAATCAAAGACAATTCAAGCCAAACTCGGAGCAGTCTAATACGGCTAATTGCTGAAATAAGGACTTTTAGACGAGAAAGAGGAATTACAGTGACTTATGGGTCACCTCACTAACCAGGTATGGGACACGCGGCTGGCGAAAACTGAAATCTAAAATGCTACCGTAATATGCAGATGTGCTTTAAAAAGTTAGAACTCTCCGAAAAGGTGATTTTGTTTTGGATCAGACAGGATTTCAAGTCCCAACGCCATTACATGTACATGCTCTGATATCTAAGACAAATAGCAACCTCACTGTAATTTTCTCATCAATGAAAAGAATCTGGTAGTTATCCTTACCAGGGGGATTGTTCTGAGGACTGACTGAAGTTACATCCCTGCACTGTTGAACCAGGAGCACACTGGTAGTCCTTCCTAGAGCTGCTGTGAGTGTCATAGCCTTGGTATTGGGTAGAAGGTGAATACTACTCTCCAGAAGTTTAAGTGAGAGTTAATTTTCTAGATGTGATTCTGGATTAGAAGACAGTCAGATTTCTGTATCCCTTGAGAGTCAACGACTCTTTCACAAGTTTGATCCATGAGCTTGTCATTCATTGACTGTAAAATACCAGTTTGGACTGCCCTTCCTCTGATATCTCAACAAAGAAATCACAGGTGCATTTCCTCTGTGACTATGTGAATCAAAGTATCCTTTTAAAGAAGAAAGAATCCAACAATTAGTCACTTGGTTTGATTCCCAGTAAGTCAGGGGTCAGGCCAAAGAATTTGTTTTTCCCCCAGGGGACTCCAAGACCCAGTTCCTGGTGCATATGGCATTAGAATGAACTGACTAGATTGAAGGAATCCACTTTTCCCTCTGGAGCCATCCAATTAGAGATTCCCTTTACACATCATCATCATGAATGTGATTTTCTTCACATTCCTTTCCTGGTTTAGTGCGTTGTTTAGTCAGAAAGGCCAGTATTCAATCTCAGTTCTTTTACATGGGATAACTCACCTTGGGTTATCCATTTAAATTCTGCTTTCCTTACTGTGTTCATCTATAAAATTCCTGAGGAATAACTGATGTGAAGTTTGTAAAGTTGCTAGTTAAGTGAGGTAGATGATGGGTATATTCTAGATCCCTGCTACTTTGAAGATGGCAATTTAACTTTCGTGATTCCATTTCTTTCTGTCTAGCATATGAATACGTTAGTCTGATTTACCTGACACAACTGAGTTCAAAGCTCTGCGAGCCATTGCCATGATTATCCCCAATCCATCGATCAGGAAAGGCTCCTGAAGAATCTCCTCTCCACCTCACTCCTTCCTCAGGCTTCACTAAGATAGGTGCTGGGTTCAGGCAGGACTGAAGTCAGTGCCAAGGAGAGAAATCACATACACTGGGAGCCTAACTAGCAGACAGCGCCCACATGCTTGATAAACAAGCAGCAGATGGCTGATGGCTCTTGCAAATTCATTCACTCCCCCTCCAGACTAGGGCCAGATTTGAGGAGAGCCTTTAGCTGTGAAATTCTATTACCAATCCCATTTCCAGTCCGGAGAGATGGGCAGTCCCCCAGGAGTGGAAAATAGCTGTTTTCAAGAACTGAGAATGAGATTGCTCCTTGAGATTCATTGTGCTGAGCACACAGTGACCTATACTTAGAGTCGCCATTTATCAACATCGGGTGCATATCACACACAGGAAAATACATGTGGCCAGCCAGTTGGAGAGAATATTCCAGACCCAATGTTGATTGGACCCAAATAAAGCCACAACCATGCAGACAATAAGTATAAGTTTCCCGGGAGGTAAAAGACAAAGCAGTGCCTGAATGTGCATTGGGGATCTCTGGGCTCCTGCAGATCTGTGTATGTACAGTTCAAGACTGCGCCTGGCACAGGCTCCGAGCATCCTTATGCCTGGTACATACGGAATGACAGCCATAACAGTGCCCAGCAGAAAGGAAGACAGTATGGGCTGGGCTATCTCTCCACTCACAGAATCTCTGAGCTTGGTTTCACCTCACTCGTTCTCAGTCTAACATCCACCCCAGGGGGAAAATATATATGTACATTCTCCTAAGTAACAGACATTATTAGTGATTTAATAAGAAAGGTAACTGTGAAACATGATTAATTATAAGTATAGGCTAAATGCAAGCCCCTTTTCAGATATAAGGCAAAGAGAAATGCAAATTGCTTCTTGACTTGCTTTATACATTTTGGACAACTTGGCTGTTATATTGAATTTGTAAATGTCACCCCAGATTTGTACCAAATACATTTTACAGTCCATTTAGAATTGCTTCCAAATTACAAAACCCAGCCACAGGCTATTTATTTCCTATCTTCTGGTCTTTCTTAAGAAATCTGTTGCTCAGTTTTGTCAGACAGGGCACTGCTTTGTATATATATCTTACCCAGAAGAAAAGAAAAAGGTCTGTGATGGACCTCCCACCTGCCTTGGCCTTCAGCTTTATACAGACAGTGTGGAAAAATCACCCAGGCCAAAGCAGCATAGAAACTTGGCCTGCCTCATCCAGAGAGAAAAAAAAAAAAAAATTGACGCATTAAGAACCTGGCTGGGTTGAGAGAAAAAGATTCCTGAAATTTCTGGAGTAAACCCTGACTGTGTTGTTCTTGAAAACAATGATAATACTATAACAGTTTCTGTGACAATAAATACCAGTGCTACTTTTTTACTTAACTATGTGTCAGGTACAAACTCTGCGCAAGTAATATTTTTTAAATCTGCCCAACAGCCTTCTGGAAGGCTAGTATTATTTTGTTCAATTTATAGATGAGAAAACTTAAGCTCAGATGACAAAACTTTCTCAAACTTACACAGTAGTAAGGGGCAAAGATGAGATTTGATCTCCAGTCAACTTAAGTAAGGGCTGCATGTTTGACTGAGCAGTGTATGCCATTTAGGTGAAACATGGCCAAATGCATCCTACACTCCATTCACCATGCCATGGGCCCTATGAGAGTCTGTGTCCGCTCAGAGGGAAGGATGCCTTTTGCACTGTAAGGTGATCAGCAGTCATGGTGTCCAAAGTCCATCTTTCCATCCCTGCACCATGAATGAAACTAGAGATCTGAGTTTGGCAAGTTGTACTTTGACAAAATGCTGTCAACATTGACCTTGACACATTCAAGAATACTCGATGGAAGCAGATGCTATATATATGTTACAGGTTACCGTCTAGGGTATTGTCCACAATTAAGTAATTTTTTTTCAAACCTAAGGATAAAGGAACACTTTAGTCCCCCTAAGAAATCCCTATTTTTTAAATCAAAGACAAATCCCCAGTTGTTTTATCAACTATATAGTAACATAGTGCCCAGGTAGCTATACACCTATTTTCTTTTTAGTGTTATATTTCTTTTCCATCTAACATTTCCCTAAAATCTATTTCCGTTGTACCTATGCTTTTGAGTTAGTTTACCTGTGTAGAACAAAGATAGGAGAAGCATAAATAGCCAATCAATGTTGAAATCAGTGAATAAAACTTCAAGGAACATAATAACTCAATTTAAAACTATAGCACTGATGACACCCTCCCTAAATTCCATTGCTTTTAAGACCTACCCTTGGCAAGGTATCGTGTCCTGGTCTGGAATCCTGGATTCCTCAAGTTGCTGATATGCTGGTCCCACAATTCCGCCCAGCCTACTTCGGGGCGAGGGGGGTGTCCTTCTGAAGGCATTCCTATGGAGCACACCACCCCTTTGCCCTGGGCTGCAGCAAGAGGAGAGACTCCTGCTGGGATGAAAGAAAACCAACAAAGAAATTGACCATAGCAGTGACCTCACAGGTGGCTGCTCAGGCTTTTTAAACATTGCATTTGTACCCCAAATCCTCAAAGCTTTAGGCCAGGCTCCATCCATGGCTGTAGTGTATCTGCTAGGAAGGGATCAGAGGTTGCCAAATCCATTCTACCCTTGGAGAGACTGAGACAAAGAGAAGTTCCTGTGTGTCTGGCTTTCCAGTTTGGAGCACAATGGACTAAAATAATTGCATCTTTCCAGGCAAAGATAAGAGGTGGGCTTAAGGAATTCTCAAGCTCCTGATTCCCATCCGCTCTCGTTATCCAAGGTGTAGTAAGAATCTCTCTAATAAACATAAAATGGCTTTGTTATTAGACACTGACAAGAACTAAACACAGGAAGCCCTGAGGTATTAATGGGGAAAATTTCACTTGTGTTAGTGGTAGAATAAACAAACTTTAATTGGAATTCACCCCTTAACATATGTGTTATATTCACTGCCTCAAATTTTCATCAATCTTGAGAAACTAAATTATTTTTCTTTTGAGTTTGCTTTTAATAAACATTTTGACTCATACAACCAAACACCCAAATAACCATACAACTTTTAGATTCCATCAAAAGGCAAAAGACATAAATAAACTATACATTAGGTGAGATCCCTATATAGATCATGTTAAATGGAAGAACAGACTCTATAAAAATCAATTGCTAATTTGACTCCTTACCTATTCTGTATGCATTCCCATCTCCACCCCACTGAATTCTCTCTACTACCACGTGAACACATGAGAACTTTGCTCCTGTGGAGACATTCTACAGGGTGCCAGTTTATGTGGTCAAACTGATTCTGCAGATAATAAATGAACTTAGAATTTTGTGCTGCATTCTCATTTAACTCTGAAAATATCAGTAAAACCACATAGACAAAAATGAAAAAAAAATTCAAAATTCCAATAAACCTATCAAGTTCTAAAGAGACCAGTACCCCCAAAGGAATTTGACCCATATCACTATACTATTTGGAGTTCCGTAACTCTTCTCCCACCACTATTACTGTTATTTCTACTTAATAAACACAAAACTTCTCAAATATTATTTAAGGTCAGAGTTTGAAAACCTGACATTTGAATGTTAGTAGCCACTTTCCTGGTTTTGGCAATGTAACTGATCAAATTTCACGTCCATCAAGGCAACTTTAGCTTCCTAAGTTTGTGCAAGCACCAGATCATACCTGGCAACATTATTACGCCTTCATTCTTCATCATGAAATTTCTTGTATACTGAGTCTCAAAATGCCTAACAACAAGGGACCTCTAGTTAGGTCACTAAGTCACCAAGTTTCAGGAGGTCTATAATAGCTCATGTGTTTGCCTTCCTTCCAGCTTCTATCTATAGCAACCAGTGGCGATTATGGAGTCTGTGGGGTACTCAGGCTTGAGTGCTAGAGTTAGTAGCATCTGGGTGTGCATCTCGGGTCTGTACATTACTAGCAGTGTGATACTGGGGAAAGTACTTATACTAGGCAGAGTCCTGGAGGGAAATAGAAGGCACTCTAATAGCTGGGTCATTTGGGGAGATTTTGCTATTTAAAAAAGTGTGCTCAGTGTTTGAGAAGAAAACAAAAGCAACACAGAATACTACTGCACATCAGGGCTAGTAACTGATGGGATGCTGTTTCTATCCCTGTAACTGAAGGGACAATGGAAGGAGCATTTACCAGAATGGGGAGAGAAAGGGGTTGTAAGGAGAGCACCACCTGGCAGGTGCTCTGGTCCCAGGAAGAGGGACATAGCTGAGGCAACCAAACAGGGAGGGAGGGGGCAGAAGTACTAGGACCTAACTCTCTTCCCGCCCTTCCATCTCTTGTCAGTGCCTCACGTTGGATCCACAGAAGCTAGAGGACATGGGAGACTGCTGCCATCTTAGTGCACAGGGCAAGGCAGAGAAAGGTAAAGACTTTGGTAGAGGAGGTGCAAAAGAAAGGTATTAGCATCATGTGTAATTTCCTAGGATTGCGATGGTTAAAAGACATAAGTATGCAAAGTGTCTATCATGGAGCATGGAGCCTGGCACATGGTAGGTGCTCCAAAAACTGAGTTCCCTGATTCCTCTGCTGCAACTGACAACTTAAAGGCTCCTGCTAATCACTGAAAACCCTGGTTTTACTTCACTGCAAAATACCTACATATGTTCTGTCTATAAATGAATTATTTTGCCAAAATATAATGCAATAAGTATGACACGACATAAAAGATTTCTTCTTTAAAAAATGATTTTTTACTAAAGATGAGAAATAATGGCTTTGAATTAATAGCTTTGTTTCATAAGTGAGTTACCCAAATGAGTTGTATTTGCAGTGCACAAAAAGAAATTAATTATTCATAGCTAGCCAAACTGTCACAACAACAAAGTCTACCAGTATGAACTAGTGACCCGTCTTAGAAAACAGTTCTACACCTATTGATCAATCAACTCTTCAAGCCCTCTAACTCAGTGGCATTCAGGAAGTTATGGAGCAGTTTGCAGGCTATATAAATCAGTGACCAGCTATCCATCATGACAACGTTCAAGTCTACTGCATGTTTTACAAAACAAAAGCTATGATATATTAAACTATAATTTACAAAGTTCTAAAAGCACTTTATAAATCAACTCTTGCCTATCTATCAGGGCACAAGGTGTGCCAACAAATACTGAAATGTCATTGAACCAAACAAATAGAAAGGTCTCTTAAAGGCGTCCTTATTTACTCTGCAGAGTGACTCCTAGAAACCACAGCAGAAGCCCGGTTTAGGAAGGTGTGTATCACAAGGGGCAGAGGTGGGGTATTTGCAGCTCAGATACATTAGAAGTTGTATTTTTTTTATTTCAGCTTTAAAACATTTATGGCATAACATAGTACTAGAATAATATTGTACTTAATTATTTCACTTGACTGAATGGAATGCCACTTTAACATGTGTTATAATCAGCAGGGGAAAATATTGTTTTGGAGAAAATATCCATCTTGTAAAAGGCTGGTAATTTTGGACTTATTTGCCTAATTAAAGAACTTTCATTAGGTCCAGTGAACTGAAATGCTCCTTTCACAGGGAAATATATGTAAATGTCTCAGTTGATATAATACAAAACTTGTAGTTAATAACTAAAGTAATTATCCAATAGCCAAACATATTTCAATCCTGAGTTGAAAATATTTAAAAGATTTTTTTTAAAACTTAGCAAACCCTTAATATCTCAGTCTCTACTCATGTAAAATGAGAATAAAAATCACTATCAAGTACTGAGGATTAGTGTGAAGAGTGACTGAAAACCTCACAGTAACTGTGGCCAGCATCAAAAAAGCCTTTTTTGGGGACTCATTGAGAGGCGAGGGAGAGGACAATTTCCTTGTATAATGTGTGTTTCTGTCATGATGGTTTCCAAAACATTGTCTAGATATGGAAAAACCAAGGTTCAACAACATTTACCTTTAATTGCCAGGAACAGTGGTTATTTATTACCGTTTCATTTTTAAAAATTTAATATTTTTGTACTTTTTTTAAATTTTAAAATGCTATACTTCTCACTAAGGAAAGGACGCTGAAATCTTTAGACAACTTCCACAAAGATTGAGGATACACATTTAGATGTACATAAACATAATGTCTGTTCCAGTATCAGTCCCAAACTTTGGCCCTTGGTTTAGGACAAAGACTGAATTTTTGGAGTTCTAAATTCCTTACGTATGAAACAATGCAAGTGACTAGAAGATGCTGAAGAACTCGTTCAGCCTCAGAATGTCATGAAATTTATAAGATAACTTTATTTTTGGCTTTCCCCCCAAAAGAGCCAATTTCTATGGTCAGCTTGTAAAAAATTGCCATATTATTTGTTCTTGATAATAGAAGACCTTATAGACCCAAGGAAAAGATTTGCCAGACTTTCTTCCCCCTGGAAAGTTTTCTTCATGTGAGAACCATGTTGAAAGACCTGGAGTGTGTCACATCACCTGCTCTAGGAAGAATTAGTCATTAAATTTGCAGACAGTGATAAGGCAGGCCAGGAAAAACCATGTTTTTAATAGGTTTCCAGAGTGCGATTGTTTCATTCACTGGTCTGTGTCTGCAACTTTGATGGGTGTTGTTAATAGTTCCTTTAAGCTTCTTACAGGAGCACTGCTGCCTGCTGGTATCATTGGTTTACCTGCTGAGAGCTGCTTGAGCATCCACTCCATGGAGAACTACAGGAGAAGCAAGAACAATCATCTTTACTCAATAATGATGCCATTCCTTGGCATGTGCTGTCCAGCGTTATAGATAATGTGAATGCCCCCATTCCCACCATGATTAGCTACCTGTACCTGTGGTGTTTGACAGATTGGCTTCCTCTGTTAGGAGAAGGGACATCTGGGAATGACTGGGGGCCGGCAAAACTTGACTCCATCATTTTCTCCAATGCAGTCACAGGATGCCTTTCCACCTTTGAATACTGCGGGAAATCACATGCAAAGAGTTGAGCTGGAGGGTAAAGTATGAGAGGAGGGCCTATAACACCATAGCTAGGTATTGAAGTTACTGAAAGTCACCAGTAACTTTTCCACTGGCACCTGATCAGGAGAATGATAGAGACATATTGACATCCCATTTCTTACACACTGCGTGTGCTTGCTCCCCCTTCCCCCAAAACTCTGTGATTAGGTAAGGTCCATTTAAGATGGTTCTTCACTTTAGAATCCTGAGTCTGTCTTCTCATTTTAACTTACACCCACAGTACACTGCGCTTGACAGCCAAAAAAACACAAGTATGTTTTATTCAATGTAGCTTTTACAAAAAATTAAATAAAATGATTAGTAGCTAAACTACTAATAATAGGGATTCAATAAATGCTGATTGAATGAACCTCAGAACATTCTCAGAATTATGGAGGACATTGATTCAGAGTATCTGCTCACCACTCTCCACTGTTTCCCTTTTTCAGCCTGTTCCCAGGTAATTACCACGTCTAACAAGAGAAATCTGTCAGCATTTCACTCATTATGGTTATTAACCCTCGGTTTCATCTTTTTTTTTTTTTTTTTTGTGAGGAAGACCAGCCCTGAGCTAACATCCGTTGCTAATCCTCCTCTTTTTGCTGAGGAAGACTGGCCCTGGGCTAACATCGTGCCCATCTTCCTCTACGTTATATGGGACGCCACCACGGCATGGCTGACAGGCAGTGCGTCGGCGGGCGCTCGGGATCCGAACCCGCCAACCCCGGGCTGCCAAGCGCGGACGAAACCGCTGCGCCACCGGGCCGGCCCCTCGGTTTCATCTTTGATTGTGGTTTCTCATAGGGCCCAGAAGCCCAAAGAAAACCTGTAGAGATGACACATTAAGAAAAACTTTGCCCCAAGGGAAATATCACATGGCATCTCAACCAGCTAGCAAGTTGTCAGGTTTATACTGCCTGGACACTGGGCAGTGGGACACCCAGCAAATTGTCACATTTGACACTGCCTGGACACTTGGCACTGGAAGAGGTAGCAAGGGGTAGCAGTTTCTCTTCCAGAAACTCTAGATGAAAACTATTCTGGAAAATGACATGTTTAGAATGCTAACCAAACTAGAGAGATTTTGAAATCTGGATATCAATATACAATGTGTGAACAAGAATTTCACAGAAAAATAGAGACAGATATGCAATATACATATGAGAAGGTGTACAACTGCAATCATTGTAAAGGGATGAAAATCAGAATAGAGAAAATTAAATTCCAAGAACATCTAGTAAAGCAAAGATTCAAGAAAAGTAGAGTTTGTGCTCACTTGTTGGGGTACAAATTAGCAATATGTTCCAAAATGTGAAATACACATACTTTTTGATCCAGAACACCACTTCTAAGAATTTCCATCATTAATATAACTATAAAAGTTCAAATGATGTAATCTCCAGAGTATGTCGGCAGTACAAGTTTTAATAACAGAACAGAGAACAAATGCAAAAGAGAAATAATTGGAAACAATAGAAATGTCCACAAGTGGACAGCCTCTGAAAACAATAAAATCAAGGTACAAAAAAAGTATGCATAATATGAATCTATTTATGTAAATAAGGAAAATGCTTAAACATATATATATACACACACACACATACTGTAAGCGTATGTGTGTATATACATATGCATTTTGCTTTGTGTATATATATATATATACATATATAGATTTTGCATGTACATATACATATTTATTCCATTCTACTTGTATTTGCATGTGCATATGTGTGTGTTTCCTACACAATCAAACAAGATGTGGATGGAAAAAAAGTGTAAAATAAACTGTTAACTAAATGTTATCCTTGGGGAAAAGTATATCAGTGGGTATGGACTATGGAGACTAGGGAAAATGTCAAGGTTATGTAACCTTCAGTTCCAAATCTCTAACTAAATATTTTCTTTTTAAGTACTTTGAAAATAAACCACATAGTGGCAGTAATGAACATGTCTTGAGTCAGAATCTGAATTCTACAAAAAGGACTTATAGAAGCTGGTCAGACTTCTTGCAAAATGGAGTAAATTGACATGGAACAAAAAGAAGATATGGAGATCATTTGGAAAAAGTGGTTGTTTTCAACAACTCAAAATTACAAAGATCCAAAAAATGGTAGAAATACCTTCATAGGTGTTTCTTTATTGACTAATTAATGTTGTTTATTACAAACCATTCATGGAAAAAGTGAATTGAATGGACATGTTACTAAAATGTAACCAACACCCTGAATTTCTTCCAACTTCCAGGTTCTATAAAAGACCTGTTGGGTTTTTTTCCTTCCAACTTCTAATAAATTGGTTCTAAAGGCAAACTCAGATGCCTGGAAGCTCAGCTACAGAAATGAGTGAGAAGATTTGGGCACATCTGTGCAAACTGGAGGAGGTAAGCCTCTGCTCCTCTCCTGCAGACAGCTTTCAGGGGCAACATCAGCCAAGTGTTTCTGGAGCATCCAGATTTTAGAGACAAACCACTGAATGATTAAAAGTCAGCAACCCATTCATTTTTTTTTTAAACCATGTGTGTCAAAAAACCCAAGTCAGCTCTTGGGCCATTAGTTCAGAGCCTCTGCTATGAATGGGACTTGATCCTGAGAGCTAGAGGGCCTTGCTAAACATTCTGGATAAAAGTTTTGAATAGAATGAACCTCTTACTTGTTCTGCTTATTCATAGTGGTTATAATAGATATTGTGTTCTCAAACTGTTCTTTCAAATGTTTGTATTATTGCTATACAGTTACTTTCAATTATACAATTTTGGTCCTTTCACACAAATCTTTTTCTAAAATTCATTATTTTGGATCTTTTTCTTTTCTCTCACAGCCTTTATGAGAATCGTTTTCATTTCAGTGGCTGCATTTAACCTGAGATTCAGGTTTAAATTGTTAATATTTCTATCCAGGGTTGGTTGAGACACATGGAAACACTGAAAAAACTCAATAATTTGGCAATACTTTAAACTAATATGCCATACATGTTGGTTCAGATGAATTTAGAGATAGCTTCTGGTTCTCAGTTCTGAGAAGTAAAGAGCTGAGAAGTCACCATTTCTGTCCTTACAATAAGAAAAAGCTGAACAAACTGAAAATCAATGACTGTTCTTACATCCTTCACATAATTGAGGTTGAAGGGCAAATGGCCGCTCTGAAATCCGGAGAGAAAATGAATACAGAGAATCATAGTCAAGATCAGCTTACCTATGGTGGAATCTGCCAGAACCAGATGGCAGGAACACTTGAGTGGTAATTTTGATAAGTTGTTGGAATCTGTGTGTGGACTAGAGTGAAAGTAAGAATCATCTGAGGGCTACAGTGTTAGGGAGGGTTCCCAAACCACTTTCATAGGTCTACCTCTGGGAACCACACCAGACTCTTACAACAAAGAAGCAAAAAAAAAAAAAAAAAAAAATCATCTCATGTCTCTGACAAGGGAAGGGGAAAAATATCCATTTTGAAATGCATGAAGAGTGTTCTCCATTTCAACTGCCTACTCTTCAGTATAAAGAGACTTTACTGGACCTTTATCTCACCTACTAGAAGAGCATTTTCCTGACTCCACCCCCTGGAGCCCTCTTGTCTCACATAAGGGGGAAAAAAGTAAAGAAACACTTGTAAAGGTCACAGCCCAGGAATATAGGTCCACTGAAGGAGTGAAACATAATCATAAGGCTGTGATGAGTTCCTCTCGCCACTCCTTAACACCACGTCAACACCACTCCTCCATAATAATGGTAGATTATAGCTGAAAAGTTGTAACACACCAGCTCTGTTTAAGAAGGAGTTCTTAGGGAAACCCAAAGATACAGATAGAGACCAAAAGTAAGATACTGGAGGATTTTAAAGCCCTTGACACCCACAGCTGCGGCAAACATTAAGCAAAACTCAACTACTAGTCAAATTAATATAAAACCTTACAATAGAGATTTATTTAGCTCACTGTCTATTGCCTATTATATTACGTCCACCTTTTAACAAAAAATATAAGGCATACTAAAAGACAGGAAAAAAATGAAGTCTGAAGAGACAAAGTAAGCAGCAGAATCTGACTCAGAAACCACAGAAATGTTGGAATGATCAGACAGGGAATTTAAAATAAGCATGATAAACATGCTAAAGGCTCTACAGGAAAAAGTAGGCAGTATACAAGAACAGATGGGTACTATAAGTAGAGAGATGGAAACTACAAGAAATATTCAAAAGTAAATGCTGGAAATCAGAAACACTGTAACAGAAATGATGAAGGCACTTGATAGGCTCATCATTAGACTGGACATAGCCAAGGAAACAATAAGTGAGCTTAAGTGTAAGTCAGTAGAAACTTCCTGAAATGAAACACATAGCAAGAAATGAATACACAAATAAAAGCAAAAAAGAAGAAAAAAACCAAAGAAGATATTCGAGAACTGTGGGACAATTTCCAATGATATAAAATATGCATAATTGGAATACCAGAAAGACAATAAAGAGACAATGCAGCAGGAGAGATGTTTGAAGTAATAATGACTGAGAACTTTCCAAAATTATTGACAGGCACCAAACCACAGACACAGGAGGCTCATAAAACAGCAATGATAAATGATAAATACAAAAAGTGTACACCACAGCATATCATATTCAAACTATATTTCTAAAATGAGAAAAAGAAAAGAAAGAAAAAAATAACACACACAAATGCTGAAAAAAAAGTCAGAGAAAATAAAAACTTTGACTATAGAAGAAAAAAACTAAGAAATCCAGTGGACTTCTAATCAGAAATCATGCAAACAAGAAGAGAGAGGAGTGAAATATTTCAAGTGTTAAAAGAAAAAAAAAAGCCACCAAACTAGAAATATATCTTTAGGTAAATTACCCTTCAAAAATAAAGGAGAAATAAAGACTTAGACAAAGAAAAACTGAAGAAATTCATGAGCAGCAGACCTGCCCTGCAAGAAATTTTAAAAGAAGTTCTTCAGGGAGAAACAAAATGGTATAGGTCAAGATTTCACCTTTTTTATGGCTGAGTAGTATTCTATTGTACGTATATACCACATCTTTATCCATTCATCCATTGATGAAATCTTGCCATGTGTGACAACACGGATGGATCTTGAGGGTATTATGCTAATTAAAATGAGTCAGATAGAGAAAGAGAATCACCATGTAATCTCACTAATGTGCGGAAGATAAAACAAGAAGAAGAAACAAACACATGGATGCAGGGAATAGATTGGTGGCTACCAGAGGGGAAGAGGAGGCGGGGGAGGGAGAAGGGGTAAATGGGCACATTTGTACAGTAATGGATGGCAATTAGACTTTTGTTGGTGAACATGATATAGTCAATACAAAAGTCAGAATATAATGATGTATACCTGAAATTTATATAATGTTATAAACCAATGTTACCTCAATAAAACAATAAAAATTAAAAAAAAATAACATAGGTCAGAAACTCAGGTCTACAAAAGAAAGAAAAAAGTCAGAGAACAAATAAATTAAGGTAAATTAGAATATTTTATTTTTCTTATTATTAGATCAAATAGAAAAATAATGCTTGTTCAAAGTAATAATGTATTGTGGGTATAGTATATACATAAGTTAAATGATTCACAGCACTTTTATAAGGGACAGGAGAGAGGAATTGGGAATATTCTGCTAAAAAATACCTATACTAACCATGAAGTTGTAAAGTATTATTTGAAAGTAGACTTAGGTTAGTTGTAAATGTATACTGAAAATTCTTGGACAGCCACTAAAAAATTATAAGAAAAAGCATGATTGATATCCCAGAAGAGGGGAAAAAATGGAATCACTTCAAACATTAAAACCAGAGAAGAAAGAAATAGAACAGAACAACAAATAAAAGAAAGAATAAGCGCAAAGAATAGAAAACAGTTATAAATATGGCAGATATTAATCGAAAAATATCAATAATCATTTTAAATATGCATGGTCTAAATACACCAATAAAAATACAGAGATTGTCCACATGGATGAAAAAACAAAACCCAACTATATGCTGTCTACAAGAAACCCACTTTAAATATAAAGACACAGGTAGAATAAAAGCAAAAGTAGAGAAAGATATATCATGTTGACACTGATCAAAAAAAAGCTGGAGTAGTTACACTAATTTCAAACAAAACAAACTTCAGAGCAAGGAAAAGTATTAGGGATAAAGAAGAACAAAAGAAGTATCATTTACCTACTGATAAAGGGGCTAATTTTCCAACAAGATAAAACAGTTCTTAACATTTATACACCTAACAACTGAGTATCAAAATATGTACAGTAAAAAATGGCAGAACTGCAAGGAGAAATAGACAAATCCACTATTATACTTGGAGAGTTCAACACCTGTCTATCAGTAATTGACAGATCCCGGAGGCAGAAAATCATTAAGTACATAGTTGATCTAAACAGCCCTCCCAATCAACCGGATCTAATTGATATTTATAAAATACTCCTTCCAAAACAGCAGACTACCCATTCTTCCTGAGCTCACATGGAACATTCATCAAATTAAATCATATTCTTGGTCTTAAGAAATTAAAATAAAAGAAATCATACAAAGCAAAGGTGATTCTTTGAAATGATCAATAATATTAATAAATCTCTAGTCAGGCTAACCCAGGAAAAAAGAAAGAAAATTACCAATAATAGAAGTGAAAGAGGGGCCATCACTACTACTCCCACGGACATAAAACTGTTAAGAAAAGAACACTACGAATAACGCTATGCCCTCAAATTTGATAAATTAGTTGAAATAGACCAATTTCTCGAAAGGCACAAATTACCAAAATTCACACAAGGGGAAAAAGTTAAAGTTATTAGCCCAATATCTATTAAAGAAATCTATTAACAAAATAAGTATCGTTTAAGAGGTCTGGAGATCCCAGGAATGCAAACTCTGACAAGGAAAGCTAACTGTATCCCAAATGTGTGCAAGGACATCAGTGGGAGGTGGGAGTGGTGGAAGTGCTGTCTTCAGAAACTTTGGAAATGAATGGAACCTGTAAAACTAAAGGCAAAACTACTGCACATAAGCCCTGTCTCCTTGTTTCTAGGCCCTCTCAGCAGTTAATAATAATAAATATAATAAACAATGATAATAAATATATTATTTATACTGATATATATTATAATATATAAATACTATATATATAAACTATATTTATATATAGTATATATATACTATATATATATTTATATGTAGTATATATATTATATAATTGCATATATATCTCTTGCATTATATATTGTGAATTATATAATATATATTTATAAATATTTATTTCTTATATTGTATAATGTTATTATATATTAAATAATAATAAATTAGTAAATATTGTTACATAATTATATTATATATATGATTATGTATTATATCCATAGATTTGTATGTTGAGAGGGCCTACGAGCAAGGACATGCTCAACAAAATCCCCAGAAAACCTACATTAAATTGATGAGTTATGCCAAATTGACACAGGGACCAACTGAAAGAGCTACCAATAGCCAAAGCTGAAAAAAAATTGATCATAAAATAAATAAAATGGTATTTAACTATTCGATTGTAACTCAAAGTATAAAAAAAGTATCCATGACTTCATACTTTTATAGATAAATGACGGAATAAATAAATAAGTGAGGGAAAACAGACAAACCCTTTGCAGTAGAATTCCAAACAAATTATGTAGATACTCTGCCCTCACAAAGGGGGACCATAACTCCCCACTCCTTAAGTGTGGGCTATACATAGTCACTTCCTTCCAGAGAGAACTCTGTAGAAAGGGAGAAGGGAAAAGAGTACCATCATGGTGGAGGAGCCTGACAAATACTCCCTCTGATGGATGACAAAAGTGGTCATCAACAGTGATAGGTCATATTGATAGTGTGCACTTTTCATGGGATGTGATGAAAGTGGAACTTTACCTCTGTGGTGATTCTCCCCAAACCCCATAACCCCAATCTAATTATGAGAAAAACATCAAACTAATTCCAATAGAGGAGCATCCTAAAAAATACTTGACCAGTCCTCCTAAAAACTGTCAAGGTTATTAAAACAAGAAAAATCTGACAAACTGTCACAGTCAAGAGGAACCTAAGGAGACATGACAACTAAATGTGATGTGGTGGTGAGAAGAGATCTTGGAACAGAAGAAGCAATTAGGTAAAAACTAAAGCAGTCTGAATAAATTATGGATTTTAGTTAATAATAATGCATCAATGTGGGTTCATTCATTGTAACAAATGTACCATATTAATAATACGGGAAACTAAGTACAGCGTATATGGGGATGCTCTGTACTATCTTTGTAACTTTTCTATAAACCTAAAACTGTCCTAAAAAATAAAGTGTACTTAAAAAGAAAATAAAAGATTTTTTGAAAAGCAAAAGATACACCCCCCCCCCAAAAAAAAAAAAAAACTTTAGAGACTAAAGGCAGGATTCTGACTCCCGTTATTTTCCTGAGTAGCTCAGTTGCAGGCCCTCAAGGTTCATAACCACTCAGCAAAATACTGTGTACTAATCCTCCTTAAAGGGGCCCAATTGACCAGGCTTACAGCCTTTAAACATTTTAAGCTCCATGCTGAAAGCATTTAATACTGTTCCTTCCAAAATTTATTCAGTTCCCTCCCTGGGATGAGTTAAGGTCAGCACAATTGTATCCATCAGATTACATCTCCAGCGAAGTTTCAGTGCTCAGGCCCACTGCCTGCCCCTTCAGCCAGGCGGATTGAGCACTTGATATTTATTCTTTCTTCTCGGAGAGTTTTTTGCTGTTCCTGTTGTCAGGTTAACTCCCAGACCTGCCTTCTATGACCTCTAATAGCACTGTCTACTATCAGCTGTAGGCCTTGGCATGGATAGGATTCCACAACAGTTTGTGGAATTATTTGCTTAATTATCTGTCACCTACAGTAATCAGTAAGTTCCTTAAAAATAGGGACTTTGTCATTTTTGGTCATCATTCTATCCCTGGTCCTTAACAGAGTGCCTAGTACTTACTAGATATTTAATATATATTTAAACAAATAAATGAATGTATGAATCTATAGTGAGTCAATAAGTTAGAATTTGATATTTAAAACAAAAGATCAGGTTTTAGACTAGAACTACTCAAAATTAACTTTGATTTACACTACAAAGACATTACCTCTTCTGATTAACTTCTTTAAACTATCGAATGGATTTCCACTCACTCTCAGGACTCAATTCAAATGTC
Source organism: Tapirus indicus (assembly GCA_031878705.1). Classification (NCBI taxonomy): domain Eukaryota; kingdom Metazoa; phylum Chordata; class Mammalia; order Perissodactyla; family Tapiridae; genus Tapirus; species Tapirus indicus. The sequence goes on from CM062921.1 coordinate 85,359,362, forward strand.
ACCTCCATTGGGCAGTCTTCACTGATTCCCCCAGACAATTTTTGATGTCCTTTTCCATTCTCTGATAGCACTTTGACTTAATGTGTCTACATATAAAATAAGTATATGCTTACATATTTGTTTCTACTACTAGCCTATGGCTTCCTGATCCATCTCTTCTGTTTGTATTTTTTAAGCTTTTCATGCAGTGCCCAACACAGAGAGGTGTTCAATAAGCATTTCTGAATAAATGAATGCCTCTCTCTACTGATTATCAAATCTTTGTTAGGCACTAAATTCTTATTATTCTCCTTTAGCATGCAAATATTATCTTCCAATTCTTTCTCCTTGAATTTTACCCCCATAAACCTATCTTTCCTAAGATGGTTTTTAAAAAAAAAGGACGAGAAGGGGTATATAATTTTGTTCCCTTAGTTTTCACTTATGTATGTTTTCTCTTGATTTCAAGAGAGAAGAATGGCTCATTTCTCTTTTGATGACTTTTCTTTCTGATCCCTGAACCGGGCTGAGAAGTTTCAGTTTTTGGACTGATCTGGAGGTTACAGTTCTAGCCCCAGCTCTCTCTCTTCACTCAGAACATGGTAAAGGAGGTTAGCTCATCTCTGAGTCACAAATGCTTCATCTGTGAATGATGGTAGGGTCTAGATCTAGTTCCACAGCCTCGGAGTCAAGTGTTTCCAGAGTATCATGTTGCTTCACTGGACTAGATGTTTCACATCTTGTTAAGTGACTGTAAAGTGAAATCCTTCCCCATGAATGTTTAATGAACTTGAGGGAATGCCAGATGCAGACAATTCATTTGTTAAACACTGCAATTTGCAAAGAATTTCAAGTTGTTAACCTGGGCTTCAAGATAAAATAAAGACAAATTTGCCTGATATGGCAAGAGAGTAGGAAATGTTCCTTCCCAAGGATTGTAGTGTACCTGGATAAACTGTCACAACTCCATGTAGCAGAAATAAATGCCTGTAGGGGGAAGATTGGTGATAGAACTCCTATGCTAGGTGTTCAGAATTTCTTAATGGCACATTTTGCAACTTGACCTTGGAAGATGGTCTTCCTCACCACTCGTGACATTTGGGAAGAATAATTTTCTCTTGTGGGGGGCTATCCCGTGCTTTGCAGGATATTGATCAGCACCTCTGTCCTCTACTCATAGATGCCTGTAGCACTTCCCTCTCAAGCTGTAGCACTTAATGTGTTTACCAAATTTTGCCTGGACAGCCTTGCCCCCTATTGAGAACCACTGAGTCATAAGGATATGGGGCTGGCTCTCAGCTACTCACTAGCTGTCTAAGAGGTTAACTTTCTCAAGCTTTGAGCCCCATTTTCCTCTTCTGCACATCTTGTGTGTAAATTAAATAGTCGCTGTTAGGACTAAATGAGACAATGTGTCTAAGTTATTTAGCATGATTCTATGTATGTATCAGGACATCTTATTTGCTACTACTTTTATCACTAATTTGTTTATCATTTTTTGCTATTATCATTGACACTGGTATTTCATCATAGCTCTTGCCAGAAGAAAACAATATAGACCTACAAAGGAAAAATGCTTTCCCAGATTTTTTTCAGCACTTTTGTACTTTAATATGCATGTAAAAATTCTTAGTCACACATCAGATTATTGCTTTCCCGAAGACTACTTGTGCTACCTGGCCTCCGACTGCACAGATGTCCTAAATGCTTCTCCTTATATATCTTCAGCATAGCACTGAAAGAAAGCAAATGTCCTTAAAATTTTCAGTTCCTTTCTAATGGATTATTGATATCTATTCTCCATTACTATTTTCTCCTATAACATTTGGCATGAAAAATTGCAGTCTAATTGTTATTGGATTCTTATAACAAAATTGTTAGCAAGAGTATCTGTACATAATTCACCAAAATAGAAATTTGACTAGAAATAAGTGGACAGAGATTATACTATCCTCTCAAATAGCGAAATGTAAATTTAAAAAAAAATACCATTTTCTCCTATTAAATCAGCAAAAGAAACGTTGACAAAGGTATAACAAAGTTCGTAATGACCCACATTGCCTTCTAGTGCTGCAATTGATATGTGCCTTTGGGAAAGCAACTTGTTCATCCCCGTCTAGTCTTGTTAAAGGGACCTGCTCAGGTAGGCCCTTGAGCCCAAGCTGGCAATGTGTGGAATGCTATGGCTGGCATGCATATGTCTCTTCAATGCACCTTGCTCTCCTTTTTCAGGGTCCTTAAATGCCTTCCTTTCGTATCTACTCTCTGCTTGAACTACCAAGTTCTGCATAGCTCTTTAGACTATGATCCTGATACCGGCTCAACACAAGGTTGACACAAGGGAAGACATATTGTAGGAAGAAACCATATTGTAACTTTGAATGGCCTCTGACTGACTGACCCAGTTGGATTTGCACCCTCCGGGGGACATACCTGCTCTCTAGATTTTACGACCCCTGCTTTTGCATGTAACCTCCCAGCGTGATAAGATTATAACTTTTTTCTTTTAATTTCCTTAGGAATGTGATGACCCATGGACAGAGAGTCTATCTGGTGTGGCCATTCCTAGTCTGTAACACCAGAGGGTCAACATTCCTAACCCCCTTCCCTGTAACCCACTGGCCTATATAACTACTTCAAGATTCTGTGCCCCTTTAAGATGGTTCTTTTGGACATTAGTTGGCCATCTTCCCTCTTGCTGGCAAGCTATAATAGAATGCCCTTTCTCTGCCACCATCTTGCCTCTTGATGATTGGCTTCTGTGTCATGGCAAGCAGATCACGGCCTTTGTGCAGTAACAGAAATCTGGTGACCATGAAGGGACCTTAAGTCCTGCTCACAGCCAGTTGACCTTGCACTGGTGACCTGCTGGGTAAGTCCCCTAGTGGCTGCTGAGGCTCTGTTTGTCTTGGGGATCTGCCTTTCCTTCTCTCCTGTGCTGATGCTGGCTCCCTCCTAATGCTCTCTATGGTGGAAAGAGAAATGGCTATTTCTGGTGGGTCAACAGGCTCACATCTGGAGTAGGGTAACTCGCCTTGGGGGTGCACCACCAAGAACTTTCCTTTCCCTCCATCTGGGGTTCTCTCTTTGAGGGGGGGGCCATCTGGTTAATAGGGTGCCCTCCCAGAGTGGGAAGAGGTATAGGACTTCAGCCGGAATCTAGGAATCGGTTCACTGGTGTCTGGTTTTTCTGTATCTCTGTCTGTAAAGAGCTCCAGGATCAGACATCTTGTGGGTGAGTGACCTCGTTAAAATGTGCCTGTGCCTAAAATTGTCTAATATCTCATCAGGATAGTGGGTTGGAGGCCCCACTGGTGAGATTTGGTTGCTGTGTTAAAGTACCAAGGCTATGATTGTGGGAGACAATATAAAAGGTTTACATCTGCTGGGCCACTCAAAAGGATTGGGTTAGAGTACAGAACTCTGGGTTAGAATCCCAGAGTACCCTGGGTTAGAGTCCCAGAGTATTGGATTTTGGCGTCTGTTCATGTTTGTCTATGCCTGACTGTTTTATTTGTTAATATTGGCTGTTTGGGGACTGATTTTCTCTGTGATCATAACAAACTCTCTTTAGAAATTATCTTGTTTCTGGCGGCCACCTTGGGAAAAGCCCCGTAAAATGGGGATAACTGTAAACAGCTTTTAAGATAACCTGGGAAAATTTAAAATTACAATGGCTATTTTGGGCTCGTTTTGATTCTCCAAACCAAGGAACAAGGAAAAATCTTTAATCTTTAAAGAGTCAAAGACTCCACTTTTTGACTGAAAGTTTCCAGAAGCTGTAAAATTTTACAGAGAAGAGCAGAATCTTACCAAGCTTGTTTTGTGTCCTGAGGGCTTGGCTTGATAATTATCAGGTCCCAAAATATGGTTGGACAAAAATATGGTTGCACCCCATTTTGCAGTCAGAGATAGCCGGACAGAAATGCAGGTTGCAATCCTGTTTGTGGCTAAGAGTCCTACCAAACTGCCGTCAGCCTCAGGGGAGTTACATTGGCCATTAGAAGAAAGCCTTGGCTGGGCCTTAATGTAAGGGTCTTGATTTCAGGGATACTTGAAATTTTCTTGATCTGATTCTAGCTGCAGCATAAATATAATTTTAGCCAGCGATGTCTAAATTCTGAAATAATGGAAACACTAATTCAACCCCATCTGTAGCCCCTTAGGCTACCTTCTCCTGAACTGGATGACTTTTAGCTTCAAGTGAGTAGCTACCGAGTACTCACTGTATTGATCCTTCTCCTCCCAGAGACAGCTGCTATTTTTCCTTGTCTCTGTTTTTTCTGTGTCATTTGTCATGAAAAGGCAAAACCATAGAGCAAGAGGCAGGCATCTCCATAAGCTTGCTGTCTGGGTGGGCCACAGTAGACTTTGCTGTAGGGCCCACCTGTGGAGTATGTGCATAAGGTGGAAGCCATTCCCAAGGGCATCGTGGAAGCCAAAAGGGCTGCAGCATCGGTGGGCTCAGGTTGAGCACTTAAGAGCCATAGGGTGCTCACCACCTCAAGAAGTTTCCCGTGAAAGGATAAGTTGGTCACAAAACAGGGTAGATGATGATGAAGTTGGTCCCCCACCAACTTCAAGAAAATGTCCGTGTAACGATGAGGTACTCTGTCAAGCACACACAATCCCCAATTCCGCAGCACCTCCCCCCAGGTATTAGTCTGGGTCTGAGAGATCCAAAAAATGGCTAAAGCTGTTAATGTGCCTATCAGATGAGGGTTTTTTTTTTTTTTTTTTTTTATCCTTTTGTCTGGTTCTGTGTCTTGAGAGCTTGGCTTTGTGACCTCTTTGGTCATGAGGGGTCCCAGGCCATCGGGGGCCTTTGTCGTCTCAACCTTTATTGTTTGTTAGTCACTACCATCCGTGAGGTGGAAGCCTGTGCTTTCTTGGGCTGTTTTGGGGAGTGAACTTTCTGGATCTTGTGAGGGCTACTCTCTTTTGGGGACGCCTCTTGCGTCCATAGTTAAGCCATAAATGCTTGTAGATATTGGGATGTTAAAAACTGATAAGGCCCCAGAAACTCCATCTTGGAGAAAACTTGAGTGGTTTCTCTGTGCCTTTATGATGTAGTTGGACAGGTAGATCAACCTATAATGTCATTTAAGTTACAACCCAATTTCTGAGAAATTAAGAGCAATTGTCCTTAAAAAATTCCTTGTAAGACTGGAAAAGCAGCTCTAGAGGCAGGTCAGATTCCACTTATTTCCCTTATCTCAAAGAGTTTGCAAGTCCTCTGGGGGAATATCTAGCCCATCACTAATTCCTAGGACTGAAGGGAAAAAAAGGAAAAAGTAAGAAAAATGGCCATAAGAGTGCCTTTGCCAAAAATCTAGCATCTTGAGTGTCTTCTGCACAAATATTAGTAAAAAAGGTTTAAAACAAAATTTGGATTCATAACTAGGGAGCCTTGTACCTGATTCACGGCAGTAATTTTAAAACAATAGCTGTGCAGTTTGTGTGTATGTGTGTCTATATGTATGTTATAAGTTTTACCTCCGGATGGTATAACTTCTAAGAGCTGTCAAGCTCTATTCATTTGGCTTAAAGTAAGCACTTTTATATATGTAACAGAAACTAACCCAAATGCCTTTCAAGTTAACGTGATATAAATTTGTCTTTGGTAACCGAAAGCTTATTTAAGATTGTTGGTTTGATTAAAATAGACATGTCCTCAGAGTTATCAGTATTGGCTGTGATACAGACGTGTAGCCTTTATTCCACGTTTATTGGTCAAATAAGTTGATGTTATCTCTACCACAAAACTGATTAGCAAAAATAATAACTGAAAATGATGGCTAATTTTGTCTAGTGTCTCCTGAAGTTTTGTAGGCAATCTAAGTAATTATAGGAAACAGGCAAGCTGAATAAATGTAAAAAGGGTAAAAGTTTTGGGGCAAACGTATTAACAATGATTCTGTGTTACGATGTATGTATTTAAAACGACTTAAGATGACGCTAACTGCTTTAGTGTCACATGAAGTTTTTGTGAATAATCTAAATGATTGTTACAAACAAATTGTCTAGATGTGAGATAAGAATTTATAGGTAAACTTTTAGCAATAATTATAGTTTATGACATGAGTGCTTAAAATAGCTTCCAAAATCTCTTTGGTAACTTGGAACGTTGAAGTTTTTCTAGGTTAAACTGAATGATAAAAAATCATTGAGTATCTATGGGCCGGCCCGGTGGCGCAGCGGTTTAGTTCGCGCTTGGCAGCCCGGGGTTCGCCGGTTCGGATCCCGTGTGCCCGCCCATGCACTGCTTGTCAGCCATGCCGTGGCGGGGTCCCATATAAAGTGGAGGAAGATGGGCACGGATGTTAGCCCAGCGCCAGTCTTCCTCAGCAAAAAGAGGAGGATTAGCTACAGATGTTAGCTCAGGGCTGGTCTTCCTCACAAAAAAAAAAAAAAAAAAAAAAAAAATCATTGAGTATCTAGATCATTTCCAAATAAGATAAAATATTAGATGTTAATTATTAAATCTGGTTTATCTCCTTTTGGCTTCTTATTATAGAGAAACTAAAATATGTTTGGGTCTATTAGTAAACATGTCTTGTATTTTGTTAAAGATTATAATATGAAGTAGCATGTTTCTAGAAATTATTAAAAGTGTTTATGAACTTGCCAAGCCACAAAATGTTAATATAAAAGACAGTTCATAAATACTTTTTAGTCTTTACTAGGGTCTGTAAGGGTTAAAAATTCTAATTAATCTATGTAATTAAAGCTACTAAAAATTAATGAGGAAAACATCTTTGTATTCAAGGAAAGTAAGATATATGTTTTCACTAAAGAAGGTATAAAGAATGGAAATATTTTTATTTGTTTTGTTAAGAAAGATGACTTTGTCCTAAAGTACTAGAAGGGAAGAAAGGAAGGCATGGGAAAAATTCTGAATGTCAAAAGAAAGTTACAGAAGGTTTGTGGAAGAGAAACCCTAAGAAGAGTTTCATGCATGGTCAAATTGGCTGAGACCTGTGTTCTGGCTACACCTCTGTAAATGGCACAGGGCATGACAAAGACTGTCTTCCTGACCAAACTTTAGAGACGCTCTTCTGAGCCCTCTTTGGACTAGGCCTCAACTTTGGCCTATAAAAACAGGAGATTCTCAGCACAAATGATTTCATCCACCCACTCCTACACTAAAAGACTTGAATAAACTCTAACACGTTTCTAACACCTTGAGGCTGAACCCGTAAGATGATCTTAGCCCCCCTTAAAGTGCCTGTCTAAGGAAAAAACAAAAAAACTCTAGGTCTCCAAAAGAATGTACTGTTTGTTCTAGCCAATGCCTGAGGTAGGCCCCAACCTCCCTTTCTTAGAGCGTTTATGAAAAAGGCCTTACAGTTGTAACCTTTCCTCTGCCCCTTTGAGATATATATGCATCTTCTCCAGAGCATCTTCTCCATCAAAGAGCAGTGTCTTTCTCAAGGACCTGAAAGCCTTTTCTTTGAAATGGAATCTTTAGGAAGGACAGGGTCCCTGTGTCCCAGTCTCTGTGAAAGCAGAGATGCTTACATTCAATAATTACCAGCTAACAGACCTAGTTGGCCTAATCGCATCCACACTGACGGACTCTGTAATTCTTCCCTTCCCTGACTGTCCAGCCCCCACTGTTCCCCCCACCCCAATTCCCTCATTCTCCCTGTAAAATGCCCAGTCACCTCTGTGCAAATGGAAGTTGAGTTCAGTTCACACGGGACTCTCTTCTGTGATGAAATAGTATAATACTGACCAAAATCTGTCCTTACCACTTTAACGAGTGGCCGGTTTTGTTTACCTTTGATGGGTCTTGTTGCTAAGGAAGCCCTCTATCCCTGCCATTGTTTTAAGGTGGTGGGATAATACTCATTAGAAATCATTAGCAAAAGTCTTTTTTCTGTTTCAGATGAGAGCATTCCCTACACATAGCCGTGAATAAAAGTTCAACAAAACTTTGCTGGGAAGCAATTCTAATTTATGAATTCCACATTAAACATCTAAGTACATCTGTTATGCATAGCTTAATGGTAATTATTTTTGGTATTGGTTTCTTAGAATCACAAATGATGTATAAATTCTCGGCAATTTAAGCATTTAGAGGGCTGTGAATGTGTCCTGGGTGATTGCCTATTATGCTCAAATACTAGGTTTATACCATGGTCTTTCTTCCTTTGTTTCGTGCCTCAGAATCTGGAAGTGCAGTCTTGTGAGGGGTCCAAGAGTTGCTACCCTGAGAGGAATATTTCAGTATATCTTAGATGGTATTCATTCGTCTTTAATTTAATGTTTTGCAATATATCTCAGAAATGATTAAAATTACTTTGGAAAGAATGTGTGATTCAAAGAGTTTGCATTTGACTTCAGGTTCTGGTCTCTGTTGAAGGCCTGGTGTCAGGACGGACCGACTCTGGGACCACCTCTCTCACCTCTGACTTCTCTCTCACCCCTCACCCTGGAGCTACCTGAACACAGCATGTCTTCTTAGGATTCCGTGGCTTTATTCTTTCTGTTTGTTCCAGTCTCTTGTCCTTAGTGCTGTGACTCTCAGATGAACCTTTCATATTCTTCAAAACCCAGTTTAAGCCTGGCTTTGCTGTGACACAGCCTCTATGTCTGCCCCCACACACCTCCAGCTGCTTTCCTCTTCTCCAACCTCTGCTGCAATGTCAACCCTCTCAGCTCACACACTCCCTCTGCTTCTGTTCTTTGTACTTCTAACTATCCCTAAGGTCCCATATGGTAGGGAACACTGTATCCCTGGTGCCCAGCATAATTTCTGACAAAGTAAGGATTCAATAAGTGCTTATGGAATAAATAACAGAAGATTTTTTGCTATCAGAGATTAATTTATATTACAGATTGTAATCAAGACCTGAGATTGAATTTTTCTCTCTTTCATCCAGTACACATACACATGCACACACATGGAACTGCAAGATGATTTAAGCAAAAATCTACAAAGTACTGAAAAAAATATACAAGTCTGATGGCAGGCTCCCCATCCCTCTGCACTAGGAGTACTGAGGTGGCTGCAGGAAGAAATGTGTAGAATGTAACTTACATTTTGAAGCTGGACATGATTCTTCACCAAGTTCTCTGACTTTGTCATTGTGCTGGATGCTTTGAGACTGTAGTTTTTACCATTTTGTGGGTCTTTCAGGTGCTCTTGTACTTGTTTAGCTTGTTTCCTGCAGATTTCAATAAATAAATGTATACACAGTTACATAAATTTAATCTATTCAAAGTTTTAGAGGATCATTAATTCCCAATGTCTTTGTTTGTTATTTGCTAAAGCTAGATAAACTTGGTGAACAAAGAGGATCCTTCCTTCATTTTCAAACCCACCAAGACATACTTCTAATTTAGAGAGAAGCTGATATTATCCATGGTCATCCAGGATTCATACCCAACGGTGCTCCAAAGGCAGAGAGAAACATAATGCACTGTTCTAGCCCCCGTGGATGCAAGAGGTCCTCAACCCTGAGTGCTCCGCTGCAAGGAACTGGATGCGCTCCACAGAAGTGACCAGGGAAAACTGTGAAGCTTGGGCTCAGAGGAAACACACGACATACTTGCCACATGTATATTTATACAATTCAAATATGTGTAGCTTGATTGCGTGGCTTGCATATATGCTATGTGTATACTTTCTCTTTTACAGTTTAAAAACAGCTTATTTATTGTCACAACAACCCTGAATAGAAAGATTTTTATTCCTACATTGTAAGTAATAAAAAATAGTTACCTCTTAAACAGCATCTCACTCTTTGCTCTACTCCGCACTCTCAACTACTACTCAGGACTGTCAAGCCACTTGCCCATGGTCCCACCACTTCAAGGTGGGGAGGCTGAGATGACTTTCAGTATTTGGACTCCAAATAAAGTGCATATGTGGAGTGACTGTAGTCTGAGTCATTCAGTGGCTGTACCAGAAGGATGGAACAAATTGCCGCCTTATTAGCTGCTCTCTCCCAAGAGCTTTGCAGCAATTCTCTATCAGCAGAAGACTCGGTACCCTTGAAACAAGACTTTGCAGAATCATCCCCCTGGGACATTCGCCTCTTCCCCAGGTCCCTGTCAAGGATAGAGCCATTGGTGGAGTATGTGCCCTCTGTAGTGAGCTTCTCCAGGGAGGAAACACTCTGCAGAGCGTGGGCCTGGTTATCAGAGGGACCGGGATTGGAACCTTTGTTCTGCCATCCATGGGTTTGGTTTGATTCCTGAAACCCAAATGGTTGAGCCTCAGTTTCCTCATGTGGAAATGGAGTTTGTAAAAGCTACCCTTCATGGGTACTGTGGAAACTAGATTGAGAGCACAGGTACAGTGCTAATCTCCTCCCTTCATCATTGAGCAAGCTTAGTTGTACGGGCAGATGTTGCAGAGGAATTTGAACATAGGCTCCAAGATAAAAGGAAAGATCAGACTAATGGCATCTCTCACAAGCAAGTCACAATATTTGCTACAGGATTTGGAGGTTCTGAGCATCATTACCTCCTTTGAATTTACAACACCAGTGTGATGTAGCCCTGTTTGTTTAAATATTTCTATCTTTTCAATTATTTGGGAGGATTTTATCCCCAGTACTCTTAGTTCCTTTAATCCAGTTGTAATAATCTATCTACTTCCTAACAGCTAATCGGTAGCCTATTGTTAAAAATAAATCTATCATATCAGCATTTTAAGAAGCACATTACAGCCACAAAATCCTATCAGGGATTCACTGACAATGCAAATGGGACATTGGGATGTTTTACCAGAGAAAATCTTCAGGAAGCAGTAGAAGGGGGCTTGGCACAGAGTAAGGACCCAATTACTCTCCAAAAAATTAAACAGTAGAAATACTAACTGCTTTTTCCAGTAATTTCATAATTCAGTGTCTGGGAAATGTAAACTTCTAAAGGAATTTTCCTCATAATAATGTCTGACTGCATTTCCCAAATCCTTTTATAATTTGCTTTCCTTTATTTGCTTCTCATTCTACTTCTGACTCATTCATATTCCAGAATAAATGGGCTTTCCTTTCTAAACCTGCCTCCATCTCTATCACCCCTCTCCTCTCCCAAGCACACACATTTTTTGCTCTTTCCTCCTTCCCCAGCAAACGGGAACAAAAGAAATGAGAAGCCTCTATTGCAGGAACATTCAATTAGCTGTCTCCTGAGAGCAGTTGCTCCGGGGAAGACAAAGACAGGGCATTGCGCGTTGGAACCCGACTAGCCTAACAATGTCGGCATTAATTGTCCATTGAGTTTTAAGTTTCTCTGGTCCAGTTCATCAGAAAGAAAGAATATATAAGTTGTGGAATATCAGGCACCACAAGACACTATCTGTAATGTTGCAGGTTAGGTTCCTGGGGAGGCAGACTCTGAGAGGGAGATAGCATGCGGGACTTTTACTGGGGAGGGCTATGTGGATCAACACCTATAGAAGTGAAGGGAAGGAAGCAGGATTGGGCAGAGGGAGAAGCTGGCATGCAATGCGGTCTCAGTGAAGATGTTCAGCAGATCCCACGAGGAACTATGAAGACTGGCATGGCCTTGCGCCAAATTGGGGCAGAGGTCTAGGCCTTCAGAGCCTCGTGTTGACCTGTCATTGGATGCTGGCTATCTCAGGTCAGAGCACGTGCTTGAGAAAGGCAACTCTTACAATTGCGTTTTAGCAACTCGGGGACGAAGCCCTTCACTGCTGAAGAGAATCATAGCAGCATATCAGAACATCCACTGCTTGTCCTTAAGAGGCTTTCCTTGTGATGTAACATCTCCTACTTCAGAGGGTGATAACCTACAGTCAGTGCAGGTTGCTACCATATCTGCTTTTTACTGGTAGTACCAGTTCTTCTTTTTCCTCCTGTGTTTTCCCACTTGAGATAATGATTTGTCCCAGCTTCTGCCTCCTGGAACATCTCTCTTATTCCAATTCCATTTTTAGAGCTGAATTGTTTTGCATTTCCAAAGACTACCAAGGACTCCTACAGCCAGCCTCACACTTCTTACTGATATGAGTTGAAAGTGAGAAGAAAACCTAGAAGAATTTATAGTTGCCATGTCAGCCAGATTTGAAAGTCTCAATTGCTAGTTCTGTTAACTACTTATGGGGGTATATGGGCTTACTGGCAGTGAGGAGAAGAGGATTTCTTTCACTGTGTCATTTAGAGTTGTTGGAGTCCAATTAACTCTGTCAGAAAATCCTCCAAGAAGTTGTTCCTCACTTCTACCTCATCATGTCCCTTACCTTCTAACTTTCTTCAGCTAACAACTTGCATAACATTTCATCTGGTGAGATCATGCCATGCCAAGGATGACAAGAGAATGGGGAAAGGACCAGAGTGGTGGGACCTGAGGGATTATGGGAACTAAAACATAAATGACCCAGAGAATGTGAGCTTTTGGGTAATTCTTGACTTTCTCTGTCCAGAAATTGTGCATTCCAGGATATAGGATGGAGGTTCAAGTGAATTTATTTGGAAACCAATCATAGAATTGTCCTAAAATCCTAGAACTTCCAAGATGAAGTCAAAAAAATTGTACACGTATAAACCACCTTACAGTATGTGTGAAAGTAAGGAAAGGTCAGGTAGAGTCTGCCTATTCTGTTATCCCAAGGTTTTGGGAAGGGAATTAGAATTCCAGGAATAAACACAAAGAAATTTGTGCCAGAGTGTTATAGAAGTTTACATTGCTTTCAGCTATATAGATTAGATGCCTGGTGTGGGGTGTGGCATTCTTTTCAGGCAAAGAAAAATAAAGGAAGACCATGCCTGGAAATTGTACTAGAAAAAGGAAATACATTCTAGGTAGCTCACGAGAAATATAACTCCAGTTGAAAAAGGCTTTGGTTTTTATTATTACTTCACTATTCTCACATTGTCTTATTATTTATTTTTTAATAGAAATGTGTCCCGCTGGGCAGGCAGAAAGACAACGTTCTGATTAGAGTTCCTCCATTGGCTCAGTCCCCTGATCCTCCCATAATAAATCTGATGTTGAGCAGCGTTTCCATTAAACCCCCTGACACCTCGCTGAGCCCCAGGAGGAGATATTCCTCTCGGAGCCCACTGGCTGCCGAGAGAGGGAGAGATTGACAGCCCTGAAGACAGAAGTCCCCGGTTATCCAGCTGTTCTCTGTTCTTGGGATTGTCATAATCACTCGTTCATTTAAATGTGGTACAACTACAGATTATATTCTAAAAATAAGTGTTTAAGTACTTCACAGTAATTCGCTTACTGCTACAAACACAACTTTCTCCTGCACAGCGCTTGCGAGGAGACCCTCCTAAAGCCCTGCTGGGTCTGATCATCCTCTTGTGCTCATGCGTGGTTCCCCAGCCTATAAATTCCAGTGGGGAAAACCGTGGGTGTTACCAAGAGCTACGCTTCATTGAGTATGCTTTTTACATACTATGCTGTGCTCTTTACAGCATTATCCCACTAATCCTTAACAAATTCTATAAGGTAGATATTGTTTTCGGCCATATTTTACCAAAAAGGAAACCGAGGCTAGGAGACTGGATGTAATTTGCCTAATCATGCACAACGAGCAAGGGGCAGTGTGAATATTTGAATAGAGGCATGGCTGAGGTGTGTGACATCCTGATCACTACATGGTGCCGCTCCTTAGGGAAGGTGAAGCGCTGTGGGGTGCCACGTTGCTGACCCACTGCCAGAGCTTTCACAGATAGCGGGAGGACTCTGGGAGCCAGCAGAGCAGAGTGGTTTAGCGCATGCCATTCAAACCAGAACTGTGGAAATTCAAAGATCCCATCTGCAATTTCCTACAGTGTGGCTTGGACAGATTAATATTTTAAAATTAAATTCTGATAATATTTGAAAAATGCAGCAAGAATACACAATTCCAATTGTTATGAGGATTGGGAGATAATTCACAAAATGCTCCATGCCCCTGACAAAGATTAAGTGCTCAAAAATGAACACTAACGACTGTCACGACCACAAGTTGCCTAGGAGACGTGACAATTAAACACAATGTGGTATCCTGGAGGGGGCCCTGGCACAAAACAAGCACATTAGGTAGAAACTAAGGAAATCTGAAAGTGTGAACTTTAGTTAGTAATACTGTACCAATATTGTTCCACTAATTGTGACAAAAGCAACATATTAATATAAGACGTTAATAATAGGGGAAACTGGGTCCGGGGTATATGAGATCTATTTGTACTATTTTCACACTAATTCTGTAAATCTAAACCTATTCTGAAATAGTTTATTAAAAATAATAGTTACTAATTTTGGATTCATACTTGAATTTCCATTATTTTTTAAAATCATAATTGCTGTTCTTTTTACAGTTTAGCAGGCACAACATGCAGATAGGTATCACAGACTATATCTGGAAATTTATCCATTTTTAGAAGAGCAAATGGGTAAAAAATACAGGTCCCATGAAAAGCAATTACACATTGGCTTGGATTTCAGACAAGATGTAGGAACAGATTCTGTGCCAACTTCTTAAGTCCTCATGCCTTATAGGAAACCAAGGAATATAATATTTTTGCCTGCATTTCTTATTTTAAGTGCAGATTATGTCATTTCCATAAATAAAATACCACTATCAAAGTTAATTTGGAATAAAAATATATGTATATACACGCACATGCTTAGATACATATATATTTACGTGTATTTTTTATTCTACTTTATTAGTCAAAAATAAGCACTTTTATCTGCAGAAAGTCTGGTTTCTTGGCAAGGGAAGTATAGGGCATATTTGAGGTGTGCATACCAACCGGTGAATCAAAGTAGATTTTATAGTATTTGCATTTCATATTTGGCTAAAACCTTTACGAGTATCAGGTAAAAACACAATGAAATGAAAAGTGTGGGTGCTTTTTTTTTCGCTGGAAAAGACTAGCAACTGGTTGATAATGTTTATGCCACAGCAGTGACCTCTCTGTTCAGAAGAGTTAACCTCTTAGTGACAGGCAGACACTGAGCCTTTCATTCTGGCAGGTAATCAACTAGTGCAAAGGACATGGAGTGTTCATGATGACAGAGGGGAATAATCACCATGTGCGTCAAAGATGAACCACACGTACACGCACAGCACGCACATGCTGTACACACTCACTATCGTCTACAAAAGATTCTAAGTCATTTATAGATGTTTGATGGACCCGTTTTTGCAAGATCCCTCTGCCTGGAGCAGAGACTGCGAATTTAAAGAAAGACAAAGTGCCCCCTCTGAGAAGTAACCTTTTAACACTTGAGAGAAATGGTCTTACTTGCTTTTGAAGTAGAATGCTGCACAGAACATGCCCATGATGACAATTCCAAAGATGATACATGAAATTGACAGCACCTGCCTTTGATAAACTTCTTCACTCTCTGTGAATTTGAAAAACAGAATTAGAATGGACGTTAGCAGGGAACAGCAGAGATGATCTCCATCCTTGTACTTCTGAGCTGGTAGGAGCTTTTCAAAGCAAACTGTTTTGTTCCTGTCATGAATAGGAAAACATGAGGAGATTATTATGATTCAGTGTCTTTGCAATAGTCTGTAGGATGGCTGGTTGTTATTTTTTTGTATCTTCATGGCTAAATCAGAATTCATGCACAGATATTACAATTATGAATCTTATTATCAAAAGACATTCTGTGATTTTAGGACACACTGGGGACATACATTTTTGAAATTATGGTGAGGCCCAATATAATCCGCTAGGGAAACAAATATGTGTTCATCAGAACTTTCCTGTGCCAGCAATGACTTCTGATTTATTTTATGTGACACTGATGCCACTGTATTTTCAGATTTCGCCCTTGGCTATTGGTCTCCCATTCATCCACCCACTACTATGATTGACAGTCCTAATGAAAGAGAACTTCAATATGTATGTGAATATTTATTCACCCATTCTGTGACTTCCTCAATACCCAAGGTCTGGCACAGTAATCTCAATCTCTATTGTCAAGGTCATATCTTATAGCTTCTTATCACAAAAACCCACAAGAATTCAAAAACAAGCATTTCACTTGTCGGCCATTATCGTTTACACTCCCAGCTCATCTTCTGAAATGTGTCTATTGAAACACTTCTTCCATCTCATCAAGAATTTTTTATCCATAGATCTCAGAACTTTCTCTCTGTTAACTATCCTCTTCTTATCTTCATTTCTCTCAGACACTATAGCACAGACACTATGGTCCATGATTATAGTCATTCACTCTCTTGCAAATACCCTCAACTACTGTATCCATTTCTCCTTCCCTTTTATCCGTTTGGCAAAATAACTGTGTACAAATTCAAGACACTGCCTTCTCCACACCTCTACCTTGAGCAGCTCAGAATTTGGGGAGAAGATTGTAGAAGTAGGAAGATGGACATCCATAAAAGTTGACAATCGCATTGCTTAAGTAGACATCCAATAGTGACTAACAATCTCATCTGCCTGCTTCCCCATTTTCCTAGTGATTATCCATACCTCCTCCACACCACTCAAACATCTGACTTACCACCTCCCACTCTCAGATCTTCTCTAGATGTTATAAAAGAAAAGGAAGGTGGTATAGAAGAAATCATCTCTATTTACAAAACAAAATATGCAAAGTTAACTGCATCTGTATCTATTCATTTTTGTTTATCTCTTATTAACATAGTGCAGTAGTTCTCAAACTTCAGTGTACATTGGAGTCACCTTGAGGGCTATTGAAGGACAGACTGCCTCCCACTTTCTCATCCTGAGTTATTGATTTAGTAGATATGAAGTGGGGACAGAACATTTGTATTTTTTAAAAGTTCTCAGGTGATTCTGGTGCTGCTGGTCTATGAAACATACTTTGAGAACCATTGACTAGACTAAGAATCCTCAGAACATGGGTCAACTATGTAAGAATTACCTGGGGGAGATTGTTTTTCTTTGCTAATGCCAACTATTGTATCCATTTTGGAACTTTTAAATCAAAATCTTTATTAAAAAGAAATTTTTCAGGTTTCTCATGCACATTAAAGTTAGAGAATGATTCAATTAGAGAAAGTGCTACATTTTTATTAAAGACTAATTCCTTTGGATCCCACTATCTTCTATCATCTCAGGGTCTTCTCATCACTGAAGACTGAAGGGAAGGAAACACATTCCAATTCGTCCTATGCTGCCAGTATTACCTTTATGCCCAAACCAAAGACATAAAAAATAAATAAATTACAGACATATATCCCTCACTGACATAGATGCAAAAATCTTAACAAAATTTAGGGAAGCCAAATCCTACAAAATGTTAAAAGTAATACATCATGACCAAGCGGAGTTATACAAGGAATGCAAGATTGGTTTAATATTTTAATACTAAGTTTAATATTAATATTTAATATTTTAAAATTAATCAATGTGATTCACAATTTTAACTTTAATTTTAATTCAGTTAAAGTCAAGAAAAATGATCTAATTATCAGATTAGAGGGGAAAAATTACTAAGAGAATCTAACATTCATTCCTGAGTAAAACCCTTCAAAATAGGAATAGAAGGGAACTTCCTCATCCTGAGAAAGAATATCTAGGAAACGATCTCTACATAATTGTAAAAGACTAGATGCTTTTCCCCTGAGACCAGGAATAAAGCAAGAATATCCACTCTCACCACTTCTATTCAATATTGTACTGCAGGTTTAGTAAATGGAATAAGGCAAAAATAGAAATTAAAGCCATTGAGTTTGGGAAAGTAGACAAAAAATTGTCTTTGTTCTCAGACAACATGATCATCTATGCAGAAAAGCTAATGGACTCCGCAAAGAACTAGCATAACTAATAAGTAAGCTTAGCAAGTTTGTAGGATATAAGGTTGCAGGATAGATGATACAAAAATTAAATGTATGTCTTTTTAATAACAACAAATAATCAGAGATTGAAATAAAAGTATCAATTATGATAGCATCAAAATATATAAAGTACATAGAGATAAATTTGGCAAAAGATACACAAGACCTGTACATTGAAAACTACCAAACATTACTGAGAGAATTTAAAGAAGACCTAAATAAATGGAGAGATATATCATGTTTATGGATTAAAAGACTCCATGTTATTAAGATGTCAGTTCTCCTCGAGTTGATAGAGTGCAATTCTATTAAAAATATCAGGAGGTGTTGTTGTTACTGTAGAAATTAAGAAGCTGATTCTAAGTGTTATATGGAAAAACAAAAGATTTAGAGTAACCAAAACACAAAGTTGAAGGACTCAAACTATTTTATTCCAAGACTTATTATAAAGCTATAGTAATCAAGGCTGTATGGTATTGGCCTATTTATAGACAGATAAATCAATGGAAAAAACAAGAAAGTCTAGAAATATATGCAAACATATGTATATGTTCAACTGATTTTTGACCAAGATGCCAAGGCAATTCAATGAGGAAAGGATCTTTTCAAAAAATGACATTGTCACAATAGTATAGCCATATTCACAAAAATGAACCTCAACCCTAACTCATACCTTATTCAAATATAAACTCATAAAGAATAATAGACATTAATGTAAAATTTCATACTTTGAAACTGTTAGAATAAAATATAGAGAAAAATCTTAGTAATCATGAGTTTGGCAAAGATTCCTTAACTACAACACAAAAAATATAAACTATAAAATTTTTTAAATCAGTAAAATACACTTCACCCAAATTAACAATGTTTGCTCTTCAAAAGGCACCATTATGAAAATGAAAATGAAAAGGCAAGGTATACTCTGAGAAAAAATCTGTGAAATATATATTCAACAGTGGACTTGTAATTATAATATATAAGGATCTGTTACTACTCAATAATAAGAAGACAAACAATCCATCTTAAAAATGGGCAAAAAATTTGAATGAACACTTCCACAAAGACATATAGGTGGCAAATAAGTACAGAAAAAGATACTCAACACCATTAGTCATTATGAAATTGAAAACTAAACTATAATGAGATACATGGCATTCCAACTAGAATGGCTAAAATTAAAAACTGACCATATAAAGAGTGTGGAGCAATTTGGACTCTCATATACTTCCGGTTGAAATGTAAAATGGTATAACCACTTAAAAAATAGTCTGATAGAAAGTGAAACAGACACCTACCTTATGATACAGCCATTCCATTCCTAAGTAACTACCCAAGACTAATGAAAGCATATGTTCATTATGAACATAAATGTTCATAACTAACAGTTTTATTTGTAATGCCAAAAAAATGGAAAAAGTCCAAATGCCCATTAACAGATGAATGGATAAACAAATTGTGGTATATTTGTGCAATGGGCTATTACTCAGCAATAAAAAAGGGATGAGCTATTGATATAAGAAACAATACACATGAATCACAGAATAATTATGCTGAGTGCAATAAGTTAGACAAAAAAAGGTGCATGATGTATTATTCCAGTTATATAAATTTCTGGACAATGGAAACTAATCCATAGTAGCAGAAAGCATGTAAGGGGATAGCTGGGGTCAGGAGAAGGGAGGGGTGGAGGAAAGAGACTAGGAAGTGACATGAGGAAACTTTGGGGAGTTATAGATAAGTTCATTGTCTCAAATATGATGATGTTTTCATGGGTGAATATTTACGCAAAATGCATCATATGATAAATAAGTGTGTTATTTTATGTCAATTATGGTTACAGAAATATTAATCTTGGAGGACAAAAGAATACAGGAAATATATAAAGGATAGACATAATAGGATATATGCCTGATATTACACTACCCATCCATACTAACTACTTTCCTTTTCTTCCGGAATGTCTAACATTTAACTCCTTAGAGCCTTGATACATGCTATTCTCTTTCTCTCTCTGGAATGCTATTCTCATGTTTGTCCTTTAAATGCCTACTCTTCTTTTTGTCCTCAAATTAAATTCCCCTAGCTCAAAAAATCTTGCACTGCACTGTAGGCTTCCTTGGTTCAGGGGACCACGTTTTGTTGATTTATTCATTTGGCTCACCACTGTTCCCACAGTACCCCATGCCATGCTTCTCACATAGTTGACACCCTAAAACATGTTGCCTAATGAATAAATACATACTTCTGCCTTTATAGGGATTTTCTACTTTAAGCTGTGCATGATACATCAACTCTCACCTGGGGATGCTCTTGAGGTTTCGTATTTCTCCTTCATTCACACCGTGTCTTCCCAGGCTTCACACAAATCCTCCTTTCCTGAGTTGACCACCTGCAACTGATCCCACCCATTTCTGAACTCTACACCAAGCTCCTCTCATTGGGGCTTTCCCATCCAAACCTGGCCTCCTCGCTGTGTCTCTGGACTCACAAAATCCTCTTCAGAGGGCAAAGTGTCATAAGGAAAATGGTGAAGCCATTTGTTCCCAGGCCTCAGAAGATACTGCAGCATGATTGACAGACAGGTAGATACTCTCATCTTCTTTTCCATACCATCTGTTTGCCAGGCCCTGGCTTTGGGGGTGATTTGCAGGTTGCCTGGTCAGGTTCCAGGATGACACTCTGCATGTTGGATGTGTGTATTGTTCTCAGCACACTCTCTGCCTGTACTGGTGCACTGCCTAGTTTTATGTTCTGGCCCAGCTTCACTCAGTGCTGATGCCAAACCACAGCCAGAAAACCAGGCTGAGAGCTGGCTCATGGGCATAGAATTCTCCATACTAGGTCTCTCTAGGGTGCTTCCAAAATGCCCCAGAAGCTTCCAGGGCCAGCTGAAATGAGTCTATGACTTGTCATGTTCCTCTACCAGCAAAGTCAATTGCAGTATTTCATCCTTAGTTAGGCAAATGGGTGTAAGACACACCAGGCCTGGATGAAAATCTACGTGCACAGAGCCCGATATCTAGGACCCATCTTCTTTCTTTCTCTTTTTTATTTCTTTCCTGAGACCACGCACTATATCCTCTCTTTAAATATGATTGCACATTTTTTAGTCTTTTTTCCCGCAGAAGTGCATCAGGAAACAATGTTTTAAAAGAACTATCCCCCCTTCTCTCCCTTCTTAGGTTTTATTTCCATTTTCAATGTCTTTATTAGACTGGAGTATCAGAAACAGAAAATAAGCCTTAGAGAAATATCACATTATCCACATTTCTGAATAAATGAAGAGGGACAACTATGTGGCCCTGGCAAGCCTTGGTTGACATTTTAAATTTGGAAAAATTCAAATTAAAGGGATTAAAATATAAGTCATTGAGACCTTGGTTGAGCAAATTGCCATCTTAAAGAATGTCATCCTTTCCACCCCCACATTTGTAAGCTCATTAAATTTTCCAATTGAACTCGGAAACAAATAAGTAGTTGTATCAACTCTAAAGAATTCCATTTCACTTAACTGTTGTGAGTAGAAGACTGTAATGGAATAAGCATGACTTACATTTGATAATCCACCCCACCCTGCCTCTGTTGATAAAATGAATTATGAAAATGATGGATAATAGTACCCATTAAAATAAAAAATAAGACTATCCACTAAACTAAATGATTTCCATATAAAATCTATGTGGTGTTTTTGTTCTTATTTGAAGCTAGTCAGATAGAGCCTGGGGAAATGCACAAAATCAATTCTGAGTTGAAATCAATAGTGAAATTAAAACTCTAAAGACTGTGAGTGAATTTATAGAGCCAGGTGTGGTTACAACGATGGTTCTATCAGTGCCTTTGATTCATGGAGCGTCACAAGAACTCGCAGGGTGGGGTGCAAGTAGCAAGGGGTTGAGAGCCTGGCAGTTTTGGGTTTGACTTTAATTTTGGCCACTTTAAATATGAGTGACCACGGATCTATTACTTTACCTTTATAAGTTCAATTTCCTATCTGAATAAGGGCAATATATGAAATGCCAACTGTCAATAAATGTTATAACAAGGAGGTATGTAATGCTACAAGACACATAATATGGAAAATTGACCTATTTACAGAGATCAGAGATCTGAAGTTTAAGTTTAGGAGCCAATTAGGCAAGAAGAATGGGAACGGGGAGACTGGTTCGGGGAGAGAAAACAACTTGTGTAAACGCCCCGCGGTAGGAGATGAAATGGCATGTTCAGGAATCTGGAAGTTATCTCCTACCACAGGGCCTTTGCATGAATTGTTTTTTTCTTCCATAGCAGCTTGGCAGAGAAACACAGAAGCAACAGGGAGGTGGTGTACAATGAACATGTCATTACAACAGCAGGAAGATACTGAAGGATTTGAAAGGAGAGGAATGTGATGTGATAATTTTTATGTTTCTTTTTTCTGCAACACATGGAAAAGATTAGAAAGAATAAAGTAGATGCAGAGTCCAGTTAGGAGGCTATCATATCAGCTCAGGTAAGACATGATGGATGTTTTGTAGGAGAGTAGTAACAGCGACAGTGGAGAATGAAGTAAACAGAGGTGAAAAGTAGGTTGCAAATACTTTAGGGACTAAACGATGATGCTATTAACTGAGACAGAGCATACTGGAGGAAGATCAGAGTTGGAAGGAATGGTAACAAATTCAGTCTTGGACTCTTTGAGTTTTAAAAGCCTATAGGATATCTAAGTAGAGTTATTAAGTAGACATTTAAACATGTAGATCTGGGCTATGAGGAGATGATAGGGTTCTAGACATAAATGTTTAGGAGATATGCATATACTGAAACCAAGTGCGCTGATAAGGTAGCCCCGGGAGATAATATAGAGTAATAACAGAAGATGCCTAAGATGGAGCTTTGAGGGATTCCAAAATTTCATGGACGGGTAAAGGAGGATCTTGCAGGGGAGATGAAAAAGGAGCAGCCAACCAGGCAAAGAAAAAAGAAAAAAAACAAAAAACAAAAAACAAAATATGATAGTATCATGGAAGAAAACATAAAGGGTTTTTCTAGAAGGATAGGTTATTGCATGCTTCTGAGAGGCCAAGTAAGACAAAGCCCCTCAATTTAGTGACGTAGAGGTCACTGGGAAAACCCCATGAACTCTTCTGATGGAGTCATGAAGATGGCCCCCTAATTCCCTGGGTCTTCTGTTGTGTATCTTTCGTGTACTGCAAGATACTTTCTCCAAACTTACCCTGTCTTCTACCACTTCAGCCTGGATTTAGAATCTAGAATTCCAGCCTAACTCCAGAAAGCAGTGACTGCCTTACTTGTAACTCAAGTTACCACTGACTTTACTGTAGAGAAGTTGTGAGGATTGAATGACCTAAGATGTACAGAGTGTTGCAGTCCCTGACTCAGAGTAATTATGAAATATTAGGCTGAACCATATAAAACTGCCGGGGGGGGTAATAAATGGCTGAACACTGGCAATTTAATTAGGTTCTGTCTAATAAATGGTAACTGTTATTATTATTCTCTGGGATGCTAACATTCTTGCATTCCATTTTTAAAAACTCAGATTATAAAGTCATTTTTGAGGGTAAAAGGGTGTTTTCATAGTCTCTCAGCTCCCCACTCTGGTTCTTTTTCTTTTCTGTTATACAAAGACTTCCTCTTCTCTTTTTATATGATCGTATTTCATGTTATATGTGAGGAAACTAGAGAAGGTAACAATATAGTGAAATTTCAGAAACCGACATTGAACCAGTGGAGAAAATCCTTTTGGCAGGCAGCCTGGTCTGAGATTCTGACAGAGACCGGTGCTGCCCTTTGCTGACCCGGCTCTTCCCTGAGCCCCCGTCTCAGCGAGCGGTGGGGTTGAGTGTTGTGTATGCCTGGCTTTCAACACCAGCTACGACTATTCTTATCCTCTCTCATCCATTATTTTTATCACTAATGGGGAAAATACTTCATGTCTCACATATTTGTTTAGGAATTCAATAGAAGAGCACAAATAAAGTGTCTGGGATAATAGATGGCATGTAACTAATGCACAAAATGCCAGTTTCGTTCCTTTTTTCTTTTTCTCCTGAAGCCAATGTTCAAGTCAAAAACTTTAAAATACTCAGGGCCTTTAAAATACTCTCCTTCTCTTACACAAAACTAGCCTTACTCACAGGCAGTCCGTGCTGCCTCTGGGCCCCTCCAGGCCCTCTGCCTGTGCCCTGAGATCTGTATTGAAGGAATTTATTTTTATGTCATTTTCTTTACTAATGTACTTTCACTCTTGGTAACTGAATTTTTCAACTAGTGGTTTTGAATTTCCTACCCAGATGTTTTGGAGGATGTAATGCAAGTGATACTCCTTGGGCCGTGGGCCATGTCTTTCACGCTCTCCCACACATGTACCTTTCGAGAACAAAAGTGTGCTTCTTGTTCCCAGAGACAAGGAATCCTTGGAAAACTTGTGGGCTACAGC
The DNA here is from genome assembly GCA_031878705.1 of Tapirus indicus. Taxonomy (NCBI): domain Eukaryota; kingdom Metazoa; phylum Chordata; class Mammalia; order Perissodactyla; family Tapiridae; genus Tapirus; species Tapirus indicus. The sequence continues at coordinate 85,383,535 of CM062921.1, forward strand.
CCTGTGTACTGAACTAGACTGCTCATACTTTATGTCCTAGTATACAATCTGCCTGACAAGAATGCTTTTGGAATTTGTAAGTCTTTAGAATTCTAGAAGTCTCTCTACAAAAACTTGTTAAGCTCTACTACATAGAAAAAAAAAATGATTCTAAAAGAAAACCACAATTGCAATTCTTTTACATCATTTCCCTCTGGAGATCTCTATATTACGGACAGAGGCGTGAGTGACCACGATGGACTACACGTCCCTGCATATGTGAGGGGATGAGGAATGTTCTAAAAGGCACCTCAGCACCCCTCCAGGTATAGGGCCCTAAGATTCCATTGCCTCTTGGAAATCTTTCCTTTGTACCACCAGTATTAATTAAGCCTATAAGACACAACTCAAGCATGATTTCCCTTAATGTGCTGGCATCCAAGTAATGTGAGGCTTATACATGGACACACACAAACCTCTAAATCATATACAGGAGGAAAATCTCCTCCACCTAGACCAACCCATATTCAACATACACAAATCGGATCCTATGTGGTGCCACCACTGGGCATCAAATGAAAGCCTGATTACTCTGATAGTTTACTCTAAAAGTCAACCTAACAATATCACCTGGCTCCTTTTTATCCAGGTATTCATTGTCTGAGGCCCTGCAGTTAAAAGCCTACCTGGAGCAGCAAAAGTCATCATAATACAACAATGTTCACTAATGAACCCACCATTTATGAAATTAGTCTTCACTCCAGCATTCCTCTCTGCCTAATTCTAGCATTTATTCCTATTCAATAAGTCCCTCACAATCTGTGTAGGTCAATCTCACCCTGATTGTAAGCCTATGACTCTTTTGTCCTCATTTTAACTAGATTACGTAAGTGGATTTATTTCAGTATTAATTAGTCTTGGATAAAGAGGGCCTCCTGAATTTTGTTCTTAAAAATCAACAAAAGCTGGGGATAGATTAAAGTATTAGGAGCTTACAAGGAACTGCAAGTGAATCTTCACTGGGAAAGAGAATGAAAAGTAGTAGAAGAATATTTCGAATGTTGGAAACCAGGATTTGTACCTTTTAACTTGAAGACAAAAATGAACAGAGTTAAATGGCCTGATAACTGCACTATTAAAGAAAAAAGAATTATATCATCAAGGTAAAAGAGGTCCTGAAGGCAAACGAGATGAGCTCCTTACCACGAGATCAACAAGATCAAATGCACAGGCAGGGTGGGGCATAGAGGGAGTATGTGATCAGGATGTCAGAAGGTCAGACAGGCTCCCTGCGACTTTTGCAAGGACCCCAAGAGTGCCGCCTGGGGGGCTTCCAGCCCACCCCAGAGTGCGGAGGAGCTGAGATGACAGGAGGTGCTGAAATGGTCCATATATCTGTAACACTGTGTTATTTCTACCTGAAAACCCCATCTTCTCTACTTACAGCACTCCCACTGTTGTTGGTTGAATTGTATCCCCCACAAGATATTGAAGTACTAACCCCAGTACCTGTGAATATGATCTTCTTTGGATATAGGGCTTTTGCAGATGATCAAGTTAATACGAGGACATGAGGATGGACCGTAGTCTAATATTACAGTGTCCTTATCAAAAAAAAAAAAAAAGAAAGAAATTTGGATACAGTGACAAACACACACACAGGGAGAACGCCACGTGACGTGAAGGCAGAGATTGGGGTGACGCATCCACCAGTCACAGAAGGCCAAAGATTGCCTGAAAACCGCCAGAAGCTGGGAGGAAGACAGGGAGCAGATTCTTCCTCACAGCCTTCAGAAGGAACCCACCCTGTTAACACCTGTTCTTGTACTTCTAGCTTCCGGCACAGTGAGATGACACATTTCTGTTGTTTAACCACCAGTTTGTATTACTTTGTTATGGACAGCCCTGGCAAACTACTATACCCACTAATCCATAAAACCTCAGAATAAATACTATCAGGTCTGAACATTCTTCTCAAGCTCCCCCTTCTACATAGCCTTTGCAGCCTTGTACCAAAAATGCACGTATCTGCTTCCTCAAAGCCCAGACTGAGAGCCCCTCAAGAGCAAGAATATCATCTTCATTTCTGGATCCCTGTTCCTGACTCTGCACAGGGGTAGGTGCTCAACAGGCTTTTGTTGAACTCCACAGCTTCTGGGTCAGACATCTAATGGCATTTTACTAGTTGGGCCTCTGCCTGGTGGGGTAATAAAAAGAGGCAACATATTCTTGAAGGGGGCCTCTTTGCAGCCCACTGTGGAGGGGCACCATTTAAAATAGTGGAGGGGCACCATTTAAAATACTTTGAAAAAATTTAAAAGGGGCCAGCCTGGTGGTGTAGCTGTGAAGTTCGCGAACTCCGCTTCGGCAGCACGGTGTTCACAGGTTCGCATCCCGGGCGAGGACAGATGCACCGCTTGTCAAGCCAGGCTGTGGTTTGTCCCATATAAAGTAGAGGAAGATGGGCACCGACGTTAGCCCAGGGCCAGTCTTCCTCAGCAAAAAGGAGGATTGGCAATGGATGTTAGCTCAGGGCTAATCTTCCTCACACACATACACACAAATAAAATAATTACTTCAATAAAATGTTGATATTCAAAATTATATTTTACCTTCATTCCATGCAAAGTGCTTTTAGATGTGCATTACCCATAAAATGTGATATTTAAGGGGAAATAACATTTTAAATTCATAAACACATTTATTCTCAACCTGTAATTTCCTTCTCTTTCCACATGTTCCCCCCTAAATGCAAACCTTCCCTGTAATAGTCCCTTATCTCTCTCTCTCCTGTCCCAAACAGTACAGCTCTGGCTGACTATAGATAAGTGAATGCTATAAAACACATTTTGAAAAAAATGAAAAACTCTGGGTGTTCTCATCGGTATGTCTGACATGCATTGGCTTCCCAAGTGCTAGTTCTCCCACAAATAAATTATCAGTAAAAAGCAAATTGCATCAAAATAAATCTATTGCTGACTTTTCAATGCTAAGATAAAACCAGGCTTTGGCTTCTGGCTTCACTGTTCAAAGGTCGGAGAACTCCATTTTTCCTGAACCGGTAATAACCGTACCCCAATTCTTCCCTTTAACCCGGTTTTATCATCTCGGATTCACTGTTCATTGACAAAGTCACATTCTAAGAGCTAGATATGTGACTCAGAGTAATAAAAATGCTCTTTTCTTGGCAATGGGGAGGATTTGACCTAGTGATTTGTAGGAATCTTCTAGTGTTTGACCTGTTTAATAGAGTGGGACATGTAATCTACTAAAATTGTTTCAACCTTGCCTCACAGGAGAAGATTCTGGCCCAAAGTAACACCCAACCCTCCCCAGTGTTTTAATGGATCTCCACCTCCCTCAGCCAGGGGAGAGCTAAGTTAAAGGAATCCAACTCCTTTTGCTTCAGATATAAAGGGTGACCCAGCGTGATCTATAAGCATCATCTGCAAAGTCAGCTATTTGCACACCTACTCAGGCAGACAGCCCTGTAGCTATTTGCTGTAACTATCCCATCAGGGGCTGTCCTGAGTCAGGTTGGGTATCAGACAGCGCAGTACAGACTTCTGGACTCGAGGCAGTAGTTTTCTACATTGCCCGTGCATTAGAAATACCTGGCAAGCTTTTCCAACATGCCTATGACTGAGCCCTGCCCCAGAGCAGGAGAGCTGAATTTCCGGCACTGGGACTGACATTCGTATTTGTTCAAATACATCTAAGTCAGCAAAGACATCACGAAAAGAAGAAAAAAGTAAAGGCAAAATTAACTTTAGTTATAAATTTTATTTCAGCTGGCATCTCTAAACAATATCATTTCAACATGGAATCTGTATAAGAATATTAATAACAATATTTTAATTTTCTTTTTTTGGTACTAAGTCTTTGAAACGCAGTGTGTATTTTGTACTTACAGCTCATCTCATTTCAGGCGATCCACATTCCAAGTGCTCAGTGGTCACACGTGGTTAGTGGCTGCCATGTTGGACTGCACAGGTCAAGAGTTAGACAACAGGGATCTGTTTCCAGGCTCCTCCCCTAACTATTTATGTGAATTTGGTCAATTTTATTGAAACTACCTGTGACTCAGTTTTTAATGTGTCATGGTAATGATTGTAATACCTCCCTCACTGGATTATTGAAGATTAAATGAAATTCTTTGTATAATGCATTTATGGAGCACAGTGCCTGGTCACTGAGACTGCTCATAAAATTTAAGTAGTGTCTATTATTATTGTTGTCATCGTCATTGCTATTATTTTAACATATCATGATAGAGTTTGCTAAGAAAATTCATAGAGAAAGCTGAATTTGAGAGGTAACATTTAAACCACTTGAAAAGAAAAGATTTTCAAATCCTCACGTGAATGAGGAAAATGATTAATTAAAACGGCATTGTAGTCAAGCTCGTTGGTTTCAGGTACAGAGATACACTGAAGCTCCTTAAATTAAAACAATTATAACAACCCTAAATATATATGCTCCCTTATCAACATCAGTGCTGATAATATTCAACCAAATTCATTGTAAATTTGGTTTCTAAAAAATTTTTGGTGATGATAGATATAACTAGAGCTGGAAATAAAATAGCAAGGCTCATCCCTCCCTTTGGACACTTTGCTGCCCCCACCCTCCACTGCCTGCCTTGGTAACCTATCATTACCAGCGGGCGTCCTCAATGTGCTCATAGTTTCTATTTCCCTAGCCAGCTGGCTTATGCATGTTTTTGGCTGGCCACATCTCTTACTCCATCTAATAATGTCCTTTCATATTCTGACCCTGTTGTTAAGTGCCCAGTCTCTTATTTTTGCAAAAGTCAAATTCCTATTCTTTAAAATAAAATTCATATCAAAAATGTAACACATATATAAAAATACATAATTCATAAATTTACAGCATGAGAAAATTTTATAAAATAAACGTGGATAGGTTATCAATACCAGATCAAAAAATGAAACGTGACTCGTACCCTAGAAGGAACCCATAAACCCCCTCCTAATCACTAACCACTTTGTCTACAACATAACCACTAACCTGATTTCTAATACCAAAGATTAGCTCTGCTTGTTTTCGAATTTTACATAAATGGAATCATACTCTATGTCTTTTTATATCTAGCTTTTTTTCCAGTTATTATGTTAGTCAGATTCAACCATGTTACTGCATGTATGGCTCATGTATTATTTCTGTTAACTTGTTTTGGAAAACTTACAAAAAAGTCAAAATCATGGCCATTTTTGCATGTTAGTACTCACAGGTCTATCTCATCCTGTTCAGTGGCTGTATAGTATTCTATATTATGGTGAAGTCATATGGGCATTATATTATTTCCATTTTTGCCTAATTAGAATCAATGCTATAAAGAACAGCCTTGTGTACTTGTAGTAACTACATTTTAAATAGAATATTGATCAACTGTAAGGTGGAGAGAAGATCATGAGGAAGGAAAGGAAAGTCAGATAAAAGAAATGAAAGTTAATGACTGTGGATAACTAGGGGTTCTAGTGAGGATGCTGTTCTTCCTCATTCTGATATTTGGGGTTTCTCAGCCTAACAACTCTCTAACTCCTGACCCAATGCAAATCTTGTCAATAAGCACCACCTACACAAGAACTGCCAGTCACATTTCTTGAGCAAAGTAGAGGTCTAACTAACAAATATATTGCTTTATTCAGTGACAGCAGATACCCCCCAGTGCCCTTAATTCACAAATATGAATGGGAAATCCTGATTCACCAGGTCTATGAAGAAAAACTTAATGATAGGTTCCCAGAGTGGAATGTGAAGTGTTAACATAAAGAACTTACTAGGATGGACCTTAAAAGCATCCCCATATGACCTGTTTCATAGGTCCATTGTGATTTCTAGCATTTACTACTGGAATTGTACTAAATTGCACTAAAAAGTTCATAAGCTCTAATGTCAGAAAGACTTGGGTCAACTGATCCTTTTGTATTTCAGAATGGGACTTTTGAGTCTCATCTCTTTTACCTAAACAAAGAGCAGTAGGGGGTAATTATCGATACGTGATAATCTCATACTGCAGTTATCCACATCCTTCCTTTCCAGATACGTTCAGAGAAACAAGTTGTCACCCAGCAGTGAAAGAAATTTGTTTCCTTCTCTGAGGTGATACCAACAGGGGTTTGGTGACAAGTGTCCCTCAGCAGGGAGTGAGTTACAGGATCCAAGAAGATGACGGGGTTAGCACCAAGAGATAAGAATAGTAACGGTTCAACTGAAACAAAAGATGTAGAGGACACTTGCCACTTTAAGAATGAGTACAAGCAAAGAATCTCTGGAAGATCTATCCAGAAATAGGATAAAGCACACATGATTCATAAGGAAAGTGATTCAAGCATCTGGTTATAGCTGAATTGAATAGATTTTTAAGGTCTGTGGAGAATTCTCAAGTCTCTGTGGTGTCTATGCATATAATCTTCAATGAAAGTATGTGGAGGGTATACATTTACTCTGCATCCTGGCCACATCATAGCTATAGCTCTTGTCTTGTATCCAACACTTTTATCCAGATAGCTGCAGAGACTGCTGCCTTGCCCACGTGCCTGTTCATGTTTAGAGAAAAATGAATCTCTTTTGGTGTCATAGGTGTAATAGCAATGTCTTTTATTTTCTATTTCTGATACTTTGACATCTGGGCCTTGGTGACCCTGAAGGGACTGCCCCTCCCAGGGTTAGCCAGTTCCTACAGATAGTAAGCAACTAGCTCATGGGCATGCTTTTCAAATACAAACCAACCAATCCAGAGCTCACCCCATTTATCAGGCTCTCACACTTTGGACCACTGTCCCCTGCCCTAATCACCCCTGAGACACGTACTGGACAACTGGGGACAGCCTTTACACCGAGAGCCTGCTGAAGTTATTCAACTAGCCAGTTCTAAGCCTGCTTACCCTGCCTCACCCATTGCTGCCCATGGAGACCACAATAAAGGCTCTTAACCACAGTTCCTCCTTCTCTTCTGCCTCCTGACCAACCTCGGTGTTTCCCCATAGGGTCCCCCATAGCATAGTGTGCCCCCTCTTCTTGGGAACTGTGAGAAACAAACTATCTTTTCAATGGCAGTTATTTCATGATCTGTTGGCCTTACTATATCTCAAATTTTCTATTAATACACTATATTTTAGAACATAGGTTATTTAAATGAATGTTTCAAAAGGATCATGTGTCATGCCAAGAAATTGTAAATACCTTAAAAATACTGAAAATTTGCTTTTCTAAAGCAAAATGAGCTGCTTAGATCAACCTAATGGAGTGGCCACTGCCCATTGGAATAACTCATAAGGACTTCATTGTTGAACAGGATTAAAATTTAAGATTAGCAGAAAGTTACCATCTATGTTTATTGGATTCTCTCCTGCATCCCACATCAGATACTGATCTAGAATTACACTTTGGCAATAAAGATGAATGAGATAGGATTCCACAAATCCTATAATCTAGCTGATGAGATGAACATAAAAAAATAAATATGAAACAGTGTGGTAAGTGCTTAAAGCTATGAGCAGAATGATGTCAGCCAGATGGGTACTCCATACTACCCAGAGCAATTTACAGATTCAACGCAATCCCTATCAAAATCCCAATGACATTTTTTCACAGAAATAAAAAAAAATCCTAAAATTGATCTGGAACTACAAACGACCTTGAAAAGCCCAAGCAATCCTGAGACAGAAGAACAGAGCTGGGGGCATCACACTTCCTGATTTCAAACTATACTACAAAGCTATAGAACTCAAAACAGTACTGTAGTGGCATAAAAATATACACAGAGACTGATGGAACAGAATTAAGAGCCTAGAAATAAACCCTTACGTATATGGTCAGCTGATATTTAACAAGGGAGCCAAGATTATTGAGTGGGGAAAGAATAGTCTCTTCAATAAATGGTGTTGGGAAAACTGCATACTCATGTGAAGAAGAATGGAACTGGACTCCTTACAGCATTCACAAAAATTAACTTGAAATGGATTATAGACTGAAACATAAGATCTGAAACCGTAAAACTCCTAGAAAAAAACATAGGGAAAAAGCTCCTTGATAAAAGCCTTGGTAATGATTTTTGGGGTCTGACACCAAAAGCAGAAGAAATAAAAGCAAAAATAAATAAGTGGGAACATGTCAAACTAAAAAGCTTCTGAACAGCAAAAAAAAAAAAAAAAGAAAAAAGGCAACCTGCAGAATGGGAGAAAATTGTAAACCAGACATTTAGTTTTGTCCAAAATGTCCATAAGACATTTGGTCCACGCCAGAAGGTCCTTGATATTTGGTCCCATCCAAAATCATTTGACATGGACCAAATATGCTCATGGATGTTTTGGACAGAACCAAATGTCAAGGACCTTTTGGCATGGACCAAATGTCTTACGGATGTTTTGAACAGGACCAGATGTCCTGCAAGGTTGCAAACCATCTAAGTGATAAGAAATTAATATCCAAAAAATATAAAGAAATCATACAACACAATAGCAAAGAAACAAAAGATCCTGTTAAAAAGGGGCAGAGGCTATGAATAGATATTTTTCCAAAGATGACATACAGATGGCCAACAGGTACACGAAAAGGTGCTCAGCATCACTAATCATCAGGGAAGTGCAAATCAAAACCACAATGAGCTATCGTCTCACACCTGTTAGAATGGCAATCATCAAAAGAGACAAGAGACAACGAGCATTGGCCAGGAAGTGGGGAAAAGGGAACTATTGTGCCCTGTTGGTGGGGATGTAGATTGGTACAGCCACTATGGAAAACAATGGAGGTTCCTCAAAAAATTAAAAATAGAACTACCATATGACCCACCAATCCCACTTCTGGGTATATTTCTGAGGTGAATGAAATCATGACCTCAAAGAGATATCTGTACTCTCTCGTCCACTGTAGCAGTATTCACAGTAGCCAAGATATGGAAACAACCTAAGTGTCCATCAGCAGATGAATGGATAAAGAAGTTGTAGTACATATATTTATAAAACAATACTATTCAGCCATGAGAAAGAAGGAAATGCTGCCATTTGTGACAACATGGGTGGACCTTGTGGACACGCTAAGTGAAATAAGTCAGAGAAAGACAATACTGTATGACCTCAGTTATATGTGGAATGGAAAAAAGCTGAACTCACAGAAACAGAGAGTAGAATGGTGCTTGCCAGAGGCTGGGGAGTGAGGGAAATGGGACATGTTGATAAAAGGGATCAAACTTCCAGTTAGAAGATGAATAAGTTCTGAGGATGTAATGTGCAGCATGGTGACTATAGTTAACAATACTGTATTATATACTTGAAAGTTCCTATCAATTAAATCTGAAATGTTCTCACACACACACACACACACAAAAGCAATTATGTGAAGTGATGGAGGCATTAACAAACCCTATTGTGGTAATAATTTTGCAATACATAACTGTATCAAATCCTCACGTTGTACTTCTTAAACTTACACAATGTTGCATGTCAATTAGCATGTCTCAGTAAGTCTAGAAAGAATTTAAAAAAATAAAAACATTTTCTAAATGATAAAAAAAGAGAAAGAAATGAAAATCAAAACCATAATTAGACATGACTTTGCACCAATTAGAATGGCTGTAATTAATAAGATAAACAATAACAAGTGTTGGCAAGTATGTGGAGAAATTGGAACCTCCGTACATTGCTGCAGAGAATGTAAAATTGTTCCACAGCTTTGGAAAACAGTATGGCAGTTCCTCAAGCAGTTAAACATAAAGTTACCATATGATCCAGCAATTCCACTTCTAGGTATCTATGTAACAGGAAAGAAAACATATGTCCACACAAAACCTTGTACATGAGTTTTTATAGACATGTTAATCAAAATAGTCAAAAAGTGGTAAACAACCCAGATATCCATCAACTGAAGAATGAATAAATATAAAGTAGTATATTTCCATGCAATGGAAAATTACTAGACAATGAAAAGGAATGAAGAATTGATACATCCTACAAGAGAAAGTATTATGCTGGATGAAAGAAGCCTGTCACAAAGACCACTTGTTGTATGATTCCATTTATAAGAAATGTCCACAATATGCAAATCCATATAGACAAACTAGAATAATGATGGCCAGGGGCTGGGTGAATGGGAGCAAAGGGAGTGACTATTACTAGGTAGAGGGTGATGGAAATGTTCTAAAATTTGTTGTGGTGATGGTTGCACAAATGTGTGACTATACTAAAAACCACTGGATTTTATGTTATATGAAATATATCTCAATAAATTTGTTATTTTTTTAGAAAAGAGCTATGAACAAAGTGCAATGTTAACATGATGGAGTGGGATACAGAATAGTCTGCCTGTGTATGAGATTGGGGAAGTGACGAAGAAGTCTTCAGAGAAGATATTAGGAAGAGTTGTCTGAGTGATTGTGCAAAGGAGGGACACCACACTTCTTTCTACATGTGACAGTGACTTGAGGCAATGTAAGAGACCTGGTGTGTGTGCCACGTTGTGGATGCTTCCTTCCAAAGGACAAGAAGCAAAAACTGGACATAGCTCTATCCACCCAGTCTACAGGAGTTTACTATGGGATGAGATTCCCAGGCACTGGGCAGAAGTGCTTGAGTGCTCCCTGGACGACAGTGTCATGAAGTTTCCTACCATGCTTAGCTTTCAAAGAGCCGAATGTTTGAGAAAATTTGCTTCTTCCACATTTGAGTTAGCCAAGGTTCTTTTCCCACTGAGATCATGAATCACTTAGCATATTTTGAAAGAAGAATAGAGAGGGAGAGACAAGGGAGGGAAGAGTGGAGAAGAAAGAAGAGAAAAGACTAAAGAAAAGAATGAAAAGGAAGAGCCAGGAAGGAAGGAGATCAGACTGGAGGGAAAGGAAAGGGAGAGAGAGGAGAGGAGGAAGAAACAGTCACTTAGTGACTGTCATTCTTCTTCCTGGATCACTCTCTTCACTGAGGCTCACCATCTCTCTCCTCTGAGAAGTGTGAGTGGCAGAGTTGCACTTCTCTCATTTAGAGCATACAGCTGCTCAGTCTCTGGAAAAGACCATGCAGGGCAGGGCCCTCAGGGAGTGTCAGACCCTCCACCATGAGCTCACTGGATAGAAGCAGCCAGTGTTTACTGCCTCATCTGATCCTGCTGAGGTTGACTCTGTCCACAGACAGTGAGCCCCACTGCCAGAGGTAGAGATGACCAACATGTTCTTTATTCCAAACACACATGCATACACACACACACACACACACCTAGCTCAGGGTGGTGGCAAACCCAGTAGCTGGATTTGAATACTCCAAAAGATACCAATGCCCGAATAAAGAGGACATTCAATTAAAGAGCCCAAGAACTTTGAGCAGAACATCATAACATCAGGACACTTGTTGACACATCTTGCTTAAATTTACAAAAAGAATAAAAACAGGTGACATCCATCCTGTTAAATAGAGTTTACCCAATTTTCATTGTTGTTGTTGCTAGAGACTTTTACGAGTTAAACTTATACAGAAGATACAAAATACAGATATTTCAACTCAAGTAATTGTCATGGCATAAAGAAGCAGCTGAGATAATTTCCAGGAGGCTCTCAAAACTATACTTAGGGTCCAATTCATATTCTCTTAAATGTATTTAATTGCTTACCTCATTAAGGTGGAATTAAATAATATATGTACTTCCTTCCAGAAAAGCTGGTCCCTCTGGAGCAGAAAACATGAGTGTGGGAACTTAATCTGGAGGAGGGGGTGGAAATGGGGTGAGATTGATCCAAGGACTATTCTCCATTGAAGGCAAGAGGAATATGAAATATGGTGTGCAGGGGTGAAGTCAGAATTACAGGGCAAGCACCCTGTCCTACTAAATCACCAACTCTGAACAGCCTCTAGAGAGGGGAGAATGAAGTACCTGCCACAGAATGAAAATGGCTGGGGTGTAAGTGAAAGAATGAAGGGAAGGAGATCGAGCCTGGAATGCTGCTGTAGGGACATCCCTGTGGTCCTGCCCATGGACAGCATGGGACCTAAGATTGGAAACCGACTGAGGCAAATGTCCAGCTATGATCCTGTAGGCAGGATGACAGGGAAGGATTTTTATCTTCATTTCAGAGATGAGAAAACTGAGGCTTAGAGAGGTTAATGTCACAACTTAAGAGTGACAGACCTGGGGCCCAACCGCCGGCCCACTTCAGACAGTCCTGCATCCTCTGCTCTTTTCCTCATCTCCTCCTCCTGACTCCTGAGGAAGCTGAAAGGGAAACCATGCATCCTCCCTCCTATACCCAAAGGCAGACTGAACGGGACTCCTGTGCAAACCAGAACTAAGCAAAAATAGAAATGTAAACCAAGAAAGTATTTTATTGAAAAAAAGAAAACTAATAAGTAGTCTTGGCCCACAAGAGCTGAAAATCGAATAGAAGAGGTAATGTACACTTAAATATGAAATAAAAGAAGTTTCAGAGAGAAATTGAAGCTAGAATGGAAAGTGAGGAGATAGGAGCTTCTACTACTTAATATTTAACACCCCTCGGCAAGAACTCTGAGGAACACATAATTAGTGGCTTTCTGCCCATGTGCAAAGGTCTGGAGAGCTCAAGGGGCTTTCCCAAGGTTATACAGTTTGAAGGTGAAAGGTAGAACTGAGAAACCAACCTAATTGTGTCTGGCCCCAAAGTTCAAGCATGTCTTGCTTCATTATCTACTTCATTAACATTTATTTAACTAAAGTTTTGAAATCATTAAGTGGTAAGTACCTCAAAAATGTTTGTTTTATGAAGTAAAGGATGGATGAACATGCAAAGGAAAGTCACTAATATTCCTATCCCTGGTGATGGAACAGGTGGGGGATATAGAGGAAAACAGAAGATCAGTCCTGGCTTTTAAATTTTTAGTCTGAATGAAAATTGACGGGATTGCCATTTCAGGAGAGAGAACAAGGCAGTGATGGAGGGGCTGTGAAGGACGGTGGGTGCTCATCCTTCAAGATCTGGGTATATGTTCACCCGCGAGTCTTTTCTCTCACCGTGGTCTACCACACTCTCTGCTCCAGGCCTGCTGTCAGTTCTCCATTCTCTCCCTCACCTTCAGGTAACTATCAGTTTTGTTCCTTCTACCTGGAATGTCCTTCTTGTCTCTCTCATATCATCCACCAAGCTAGAAGAATATAATTTAGATCTAAGATTTCCATGGGCAGGGAGCTTTTCCTCATCTCTCACTCCCTCCAATTCCCACGAGTGAGGTTTCCATCTTATGCGCTTACATCCAGTGGAGTAATCTGTGTTGCATCAATTATCACATTGTGTTGCAATCCCTCTGTTAGTTATTTATCTTCAGTTTAATGTGCAAGTTCCTTGGAGCTTTGCTGATTGTTTTGTTGTCTTCCAGACAATCTGGAAAAACAATACAATGTGAATACACTTAGCTTGTACTCTGAACTGGCACACACAGTAGACTGTCAGGACAGATAAGAAATTTGGACCGTGTATTCTTAAACCTATGGACAACATACACAATCAAGTTCGTTGGGGGGACCCAGCAAAGGCAGATTATCCACCTCATCACCAGGTTTGTTCAGATCCAAATACACACTCATTTGTGTTTAGACTGAGATTACCCTGGAATTCTCAGTGTTCCTGAATTTTACTCTTAGATATGGATGATTCTGTTTAGAATTTTCTGTTAGTTAAACACCCCTTCTTAAACTTTTCTCCCGTTGCTAACCATGGTAGGTGCATCATGACACAGGCTATTCTATGTAACAAATATTACCTGGAACATCACAAGAAAATTGCTATAAAAGGGAAAACTGTGAAAGAAAAACTTACATGCAGGTTCTAACAATAGTGTGAAAGAGGTATAAGGATACTCTCTTCTTTCTTCTTTCCCTCAATGTCCCCTGCCACTCACACATTATTACCTTCAGAAAACGTTCACACAGTGATATTCCTGCATGAAACCAGCAATTATGAAAAATCTAAGACTCCAGGGAAGCTCATGCCACTAAGGAAGACGTGTGCACAAATCACGGACCTTCTGTTCCCTCTACACATTGAGACAGCTCAGGCAGGAGGTCCACAAGAGCTGAAACACATCAAAATCTTCCTGTTGTCTTATATACAGCAAAGGTTCATTTCTGTTGGAATCATATACCACACTGATCATTCATGACAGATAGGAAGTGTATAGTAACCAAAGAAGAAAGACAGACTTGTAAAGAAGAACAATTGTCGGAAGACTTAGAATAAGGAACTCACAGTTGGAATAAAATTCATGCAGTAAACAAGCCCATAGGCACTGTTCAGAGACCTACCATCTGGGAAAAGAAATCTCACACCTGGAAATTGTTTTAAAATTCTCTTTCTGAAAGGAAAAAGGTTATGATCATCCCCCGGTACACAGAAATGACGGCTGGGTTTTGGATAGAGTGGCTCAAAAACACAACTTCATTTCAGGAGAGAACAACAGAGTCAAGAGAGTTGTTAGCAGCAGAACGTACTATATTTCCTGCTACTCCCCTACTCCGTCGTTATCATTTGAGCATCTTACAAGGTTTGGCAGGAGAGAATATTACAATTCTGATTTTCAGCTAAATGTCTGTGTCTAAGTAGATATGCATGTTTGTGTGACAGAAATGCCATTCTCACCATTTCTAGGTGAAAACATTCCATTTTACAAGGCTAGAAATCTTCCTGAAATGCATGCATTTGTTGATGATTCTGAGGCATCAGTTCTCTTAGGCAATTCATGTCTTGTCTCCACTTCAGAGACCCTGAGTGGCTTCAAGACACAGAAACCCCCATGCAATTCTGTGAAAGAAGTCATCCTCAGGGCCAGTGTGCTCTGCAATATGGGTGACAAGGAAACGCAGAGTGCAGAATGAGTGTGGAGTGTGGGGTGTGAGCACAGCGTGAGTGCACTTGTGCTGAGAAAGATCGGGAGGCAGCAAACTATAACCCACAGGCCAAAGACAGCTGGCTGGTCAGATTTTATAAATAAAGTTTTATTGGAGCACAGCCACATCCACTGGTTTATGTATTGTCTCTGGCTGCTTCTGTCCTACAAGGGCAGAGTTGAGTAGTTGCAGTAAAGTACTCAAAGCCCAAGTAGTTACTATTTGGCCCTTTTCAGGAAAAATGTGCTGTTCCCTGGAATAGATAAAAAAGAAATTCGATGAGTAAAACTTACTTTGTCATGAGATGTACAATAAAAATTTAAACGATGTCTTTAATACTTTCAAAGATTTTTAAAAATTCCTAGAACAGTCCCTTAAATTGTCACAAGAACAGTTTTCATTCCTTTACCGCGCTGCACAAACATGGAGGCCGCCAGCCTATGGAAGCCACTCCAGCATCTGCTAAGGGACAAGCCAATGTGGCTTCTATGACTCGAGCTCGGGACTCAGCTTCTAAGGCGGAGCCTCGAGGTCCAGCAGGGCCCCTGAGCACAGATGGAGGTCCTATGAGCTGTTGAGGTACAAAAGCTCTGCCGATGTAGTGACAGGGCTGATGAGCCAGCTAGGGTCTTCCAGACACTAAACTGAAGACCAGGAGAATGAAGATCAATTGGAAGTGGGGGCAAAATTGGAAAGACAAAGAAAGTAAGGACAAAAGAGAGACAAAGGGCAGTTGAGTCAAGTTAAACGGACATCCTATCCAAAGGGGAATCTGCCTGGAATTCTTCACAAGTCATGAGAGGAGGAATGTTTTTTTACTATTAGAGCCACACCTTAATGCCTAATCCCAGACTCTGTGAGAGAAAGGTCTAGGGTAAAAACTCTTGTTAATTTTGTTTTATTTCTTTTTCCCTATTGCATTAATCAATGTCCTCAGGGTTATTTTTTTGTTTAGTTTGCTTGTTTGTTTTAACCAAAAGAGCCTAACACACAGAGATTGAAATGGGAACAACTCCCTTCAGGAAATAATTACTGGGCACACAAACCATATCCAAGATAAGATGGCTTGCCCTAAAGAATGTAATGGAAAGCAGAGAACAACTTCAAGGGTGCAATACTTCGTGGGTGCCCAAGAAACTATCACTTTTTAAAAAGTCTTTATTCTTTTGGTCACTAGAATGTTCCCTAAGGTATTTAGAGCCTGCAGACCTCAGCTGTAAAGCTGGCTGGTGCAATTTACTCATAATACAGTACTTTGGAGCCAATACTATGCTTGAAATGTAAGTAGAGGAATGGCTTTTAGCTAGAAATTTAAAAAAATTCTGCCTGAATGACCTGCCTGAGTGCTCTAATCCCCAGAAATCTCCGTCTACCTGCTTCTGCTTGTCCTGCCACCCTCAATATTTTTGTTAGCCTGGACTGGCTCCAAAAGGGGGCACACGGCAGGCCTTTCTCTGGGAAAGCCTAAGGCGATAGAACATATCCCCAGTTCAAGCTGCCGGTTCTGCCCCTGTGGAACCGCAGATAGCTGCACTTTTACTGCTCTGACCCAGCAAGGAAGGATTTCAATTTTTCAATGACTCATAGGTTGTGAGTAACTGCACCCACCTTTCCCAGCCATCGGCTGTGGCTGAACCCTGCAAGGATTGACAAGAAACAATAACTTTTGGCTAGAGAATTTTCCCATCTCTCCATTACTGGTGCTTAAGAGGACAGGAGGTGGCTTGAAAGCATGCTTGTGCATTGTCCCTATTCTGTGTAGCTATGCCTCTGTGAAAAGTAGGCTACAGACACAACAATAGCAATGAGACTCCAACACTTACAGTACAGAGCTCTTTACAGGAGTGAAGTCACTTAGCCCTCTCCACAGTTCTGCGACCATCATTAACCCTATTTGCACTTGAAGAAATTGAGGCACAGACAAACAAAACTTTGTTCAGGTCAAAATAAAAAATAAGAGATCACACACTGAATGGCTCTGGAGCCCACGCTTTTAACCACCACATTAGTGCCCAGAGGGAGAAGAAAAACCTTCTTCCCGCACCTCTGTAACTAGAAGATCAGTCTTTAATCAAACTAAATAATGTGGGAGAGGTGGTGTGGGAGGGTAAAAGGGACCAGACTCTGGAGTCAGAGAGACCTATGCTCAAATACCAATTCCACTTGGATTAAGCAGGGTAATTTAAGGAAATCTCTTGTGCTCCCCTAGTCTCAGGGCCTTCCTCTGTAAAATAGGGATACTAATGCCTTCTACACAGAATTCTTGTCAGTATAACAAAATAATGGATTCAAAGTCCCCAGAAGAGTGTAGTAGTAATCACTCCAAAAAGTAATGCTTTCCTTCCTACCCTTCTGATGGTGTGGGGAAAGCATTAGGTCTCTGTTAACCCTAGGCTTACAGAAGACCTTTGTTATTACACAACACAGAAAAAGCAATATCATGGATTTACTGAACTGCTAAACAGCCAAGAATTCTCTCTTGAAAACCTGAGGTGCTCATGACCTCAGAGAGGTCAGACAGCTTGGACCCATTGAGATGCAGAGGATCCGTTTCATGAGGCATAAATCTGTCTTCCAAACTGTCTTAAGTTAAAATGAAGAAGCTTAAAATATTTAAAATCTTAATTATGCTACCAGGCAGCTTTGAATGCTATGGTCTGGAGGAAGGAAGGAATATTCTATGCAATGTCAACCTAAAATTTTTAAAAGTAATTTTTTTTAAGTCTGAGATATTCTATTTTAATACGTATTAGAGTTCAGAAGTCAGATATGGGTAAAGTAAACAGGTAATATTATTAGAATGTGCCTGATTTCCTCCCTCTTTTGCCTTCTGCTTATGGTGGACCCATTGGATCCCAACCTGCCCACACTGTGCAGAAACTGATGGGTCAATTTTGACCCAGTCTTGGGAACCAATGCCAACTAAATGGCAGGGGGGGGCACCAGGTAGCATTTAGGGGGCACTCAAGTTATTGATTCATTAAACATCCAATCAGCATATTGACAGTGCAGCCCCGCTTTTAGGCCATGCCGCCGAGGTGTCAGGGACAAAGTCCGAATGCTCCTCTCCAGTTTTGGTAACAGGGTACTTGCCTTGACATTTATTCAGTGTTTTCTAGCTTTTAGTCAAGAGAAATGGAGATCTTCCCATGCTTTTTCCTCACCGTCTCCTCCTACCTTTAACAAGCGTGCATGTGCACACACACACACACGCACACACACAGACAAAGAGATGGAGGTGAAGGAAGGGAAAAGAGAGAGAGATCTTAATCCTCAATGAATTTTTGCCATTTAAGTCCTATTAAAACCCACTTAAAATTTAAAAACAGCTTTTTTTTATCCCGACTCCCTGGTCTTCTAGATCTAGGAATATTTCCTTTTCTTTCTCCCCCATTCTTTTGTATATTCATTCATATATTTATTCACTCAAAATTTATTTCCTGAGCACCTACTTTGTGCCAGGCATTGTGTTAGGCCACATGGATAGAGTTCCTGCTCTTGCAGATTTTTCAAGGCTAGTAGGGGACAGAGACAAAATATTTGCTGACACGTGAAGTCCTATAAGAACTATGTAATCCACAATTTGGAGACAGGGTTTGGAAGGCTGGGAAAGACTTCTGAAAGAGGTAACAATCCTCAGGTGATTCTGAAAGGAGAGTAGAGATTAGGTGGAGACTGAAAGATGGAAGGGCGGTTGGTAAATGGAGAAGGGAACAGTGGGGTGTTCTAGACTTAGGAAACCGCATCCGCCGAGTCCATATAGTGAGAAAGAGAGCATGTGACGTTAAAGGAACTGAAAGTCATTCAGCACAGCAGGAGGCATACAAGAAGGAGGGCTGGGGTCTAAAGGAAGTGAAAAGGCCATATTTGTATTTTTGAATACCTTTGCTCTGTGGACAACAGATTGGAAGGGGATTGACTAGAGACAAATTTAGTAAGCTGTGACAGTAGCTGTATTATAAGTGACATTTCTCTGTCTAAATAAGTGTTTTTGAGGTAAACTAAAATGGAAACTCTGATACATGTTTAAGAACAATTGAATCAGCTGGATTTGCAAGTTGGGTGGGAGAGAGAGGAAGGAGTCAAAGATGACTTTTAGGACTGTGATTTGAGCAAACAGATGGATGGAGGTGTCATTCACTAAGAACAAGGGAGATGGCATAAGATGGAAGGGGAACGATGAGTTCAGTTTAGCCATGCTGACTTTGAGGTGTTCAGGGGACACTTGAATGTAGATGTTCAGTAGGAAGTGACACGTGCCATACTTTGTACACTTTTACTATGGTGACATTCTAGGACCTCCTGTCCTTCAATATTTCCCCAAGACTCCAAGTACTTAGCGAAATCACTTTCAACTATGATGATATCCTCCAGACAATATATTCTGTCTACAAGATTGCATGACGTCTATCACCTGCAGGTGGATCTAATCTCCAGGACCTGGTCATCAACCTGAGGATGGATCTCATACTCCCAGCAGGACCTCAATATACAGAACCTGTAACCATTTCACAAACGAGGAAACAATTTCTCAAAAGTTCTCAAAACCCATCTGATGCTAGAACCTGCTCCTGGAAGACAGGCATAGTCAGAGAAACAGCCTTAACATAATAGACACTGAAAGAGTTTCAAGAACTGAAATATCTGGTCAACTCAGATGGTTTTATAAGCTCTGACATTTCAGTGCCACTCTATACTCTCAGACTATCTATTTGGAAAAATATTAAGTAAAAATTGCACAGTAAAATCAAAATAAGACTGCCCAGAAAAAGAATAAAATAGTTCAGGAGAATAATTTCAAAACTGATAGTATTTAATGCATAAGGCTTGTTATATGTGGAAAGTACCTAAAAAGCTTATTTTTTAAATGAATGGACAAATTAATGAGTCCACAAATAATGATAATACTTTATATTTGTGCTGAAATCTATAGTTTACAAAAAACTTTTGTATTCATGAATTTATTTAAATCTCTGAATCATAGAACTTCAAAAGCAGTTGCTACTTTCCAGATCATTTGGTTTAATGTTAGGGAATCCTACATACACCTATAATCAATTTATCAATATTCAAAATATCTTTTACCTCAACTAAACTACATTCTCTAAAACTAAGTGATTATTTACATTGGGAGCCAAAGATGAAGAGTAAACATCTTCACATCTGAACTGGTTAAATACTGTTGCTGAATTTTCCACACATATACATTTTTAACAAAATCCAGGAGATGAAAGAAACACAATGACTTATTTCCAAAACAAGAAAACTCATGAAAGAAATAATGATTCAAATGTTTTCTCTTTATCCTATTAGTAGTTTTTAAATAAACACTTTAGTTTAGAACAGGTTTAGATTTACAGTTATTGTGAAGACAGTGCAGAGTACATGTATTCCCCACACCCAGTTTCACCTGTTTTTACCTTATGTTAATATAGTACATTTGTCACAATTAATGAGCTGATATTGATATATTATTAACTAAAGTCTATACTTTACTCAGATTTCCTCACTTGTTCCCTAATGTCGTTTCTCTTCCAAGATCCCATCCAGGATGCCAAGTTACATTAGTAGTTGTGTTTCCTTAGGTTCTCTTTGGTTATGATGGTTTTCTAAGATTTTCCTTGTTTTTGATGACTTTGACAGTTTTGAAGATTAATGGGCAGGTATTTTGTAGAATGCTCCTTAGCTGAGATTTGTCTGATGATTTTTCTCATGATTACAATGGGAAATTTATTTCTGGGCAGAAACCACACAGATAAAGTACCATTATAATCATTTCACATCAAACGACTTATCACTGTTAATGCTAACCTTGATCACCTGACTTGAGGTGACATGTGTCGGGGTTCTCAACTGTCAAGTTACTCTCTTTTTTCTCCCTTTATACTGTAATCTTTGGAAGAAAGTCATTATGTGCAGCCAGCAGATAAGTTGGAGGGAGTTCTATTCCACCTCTTTAAAGTGGGAAGCCACATAAATTATTTGGGAATTTTCTGCCAGGGATATTTGTCTATTCTCCACATATACTTACTTACTATTTATATTACTTTAGACACATAGATTTTATTTTATACATTGGGTTATAGTCCAATACAAATTTATTTATTTTCTTGCTCAAATTTTTCCAGCTTTGGCAATTCAGAACTCTCAGATGGCTTCTGGAACACATTAATATATCTATATTGTGGTGGTGATTTTTTTTTTCTGAGTGTGTCTTTAATTCCTGGTACTACAAGATGTTCCTGGCCCATCTGGTATATTTCCTGGCCCAATCCTAGAAGCAGTCATTTCTCCAAGGAGCCCTGTTTCTAATAAAAATTGGAGAATAACATTAGAAACCAAGATCTGGGTTCTGGGGATACTTAAGGCTTGTGGGGTATCCTTGCTTTTAGACTCTCTCAACTGACAGAGTAAAAGTATGTACGTGTGTATACTATGCCATGCATGTGTGTACAGATAGATAAATAAAAGAATATGTTTCTATATATAACTATACAACCATCAGCTATATATGTATACAAGTGTATATTGCCTGGGCCTGAAGGACAGTGGTTGTTCGTCATGTCAATTGGATAGCTTTCTAGATATTTAGATTCTAGATATTTAAGGAAATGGAGGTGCATTTTGCATTTCTCACTCTTAGTAGCACGTGCGCACACATGCACACACGCACACACACACACTAGATGAGGCCCGTCCACCAGAGAAAAAAGCTTACTGGTCCCCGTGAGTGGTTGAATGGCTTTGTGCCTGCCTGAATGCAGTAACTTCAGAGACCAAGGACAGGTAGGATTGATAGATAAAATACAGGATGTCCAGTTAAATTCGAATTACAAATAAACTGTAAATAATTTAAAATCTGGTTGCTCCTTTTTCCCTTAAAACAATTTCACCTGTGGGGCTTGGATTTTTTTCTCTAAGAATTCAGCTTTTCTTGCCTTATCAAGAGATTAAGTTACAATAATTCCCTCAGGGAAAGGAATCTCAGGCGTGGGAAAGCAACATGTGATGGATCACAGGGCTTTTCCTGAGGGCCCTGAAGTCATGGGAAACGCTTCCATCACAGTGATAACTAGGTTTAGAGCCCTCTATGAGCAGGTCACAATGTTCACATCCTACAATCAACTTGCCACACAAATTGGCAGAATGTAGTCGTACAGTTATTGGCCGACTTTGGATAGCATTTTCGAGGTGTGGAAATAAAGGTACTCTTAGAACTGACTATGTGACAAATACCATACAAAGCACTCAAGTGAAACCACTCCAATTAATTCCCACAACAGCCAGTGGGTTTGTGTCACTAGCCCCTCTTCCATTCACAGGTGGCAGCTTTAGAGCAGTCAAGGAAAGTCACACAATTATTATACAAACTCATGGCTAAAATGTTCCAGTTCATTTCCTTCCCAGAGTTCAGTCTTGTACAGTCATTTGCACAGAAATCAAGGCCTGGACAGTCAGACAGAGCCCCTGTGGGTGAGGGGGCGCCAAGCCAGGGGACCCAGGACTCATGAAGATAGTGTCCTCAATTCGGAAATAAAAAGATGCCACAAAAATCTCAGTGCCCCAGGTCTCACCAGCAATGATCAGGTGTTAGGATCTCAGCATCATTCAGAACGTGCAAGATCTCCAGAGTTTCTGGAATATCCGTAAAGAAGAGGATAACTTACTTTCCTGAGCAACCCTCATATGTCAGGCATGGTCAGAAATAGGATTTATTTGATATTTCATTTAACCTTCAAAAAAATGCTATGCTTTGTGAATTTGTTGCATGCTTTATGGGAAAACAAGCTCAGAAAGATGAAAATACTTGCTGACAGTCTTCCGGCGAGGAGGGAATTGAACTGGAATTCAAACTCAGGGCTGTCTGAATGCAAAGCCTCTGCTCTTTCCACAAGCACTTCACTGCTTCTGTGAATGTTTGCCACGTCTAACATATGGAAATGGAAAGTTTAATATTTATGAAACCTGCTCTTGAGTGTGTAATCTTGCAAGGTAAGCAGCTCAGCTATTTATTTTTAAATCTGTCACTGGTGATTAGAGTATATTTCAGGGAGAAAAATGTGAACTTCTCATTTCTTACTTTGCTGTGATGTTTAAAGAAAAACCTCAGGGAAAAATATGTGTATGTCTTCTTTAATTTCAACCCAGTATAAAGGTGCTAAGCTGATCCCATGCCAAACCTATGACTGTGGGCCCAGTTTTTAACCTAGTCCAGACTCATAGGCAGAGGAATGATTCTGCTCCATTCAGTCTGAGACAATATCAATTTCTGAATTTTGCTTAGCGAGTTTTAGAGCTCAGCTCCACGACTTCTAAGCAGCAGGAGACTTCAGCAATAGGATTATTTAGGAAGTTATTCTGGAATATCCAAGATGTTATGAAACATACCAGAAATATGGCCTAGCCATGAGTTTAAGCACCAGGAAAGAAGGTGAGGTTACAGGACTATCAGAGGGATTGGAGGTGAGAGAAGGAGCAGGTACCAGAAAGATTGCATGATTATGGCTACAGATGTACCACCTGCTAGAGATTAACTAGGGGGTTAGCCATCCATCTCTGATGGCCCTGCACCAGGCTCTGCACAGGGGTGGGAATGCACTTGTCTAAAGGAGAACCTGCTAGTGTGGCATTCCTACTTGAGACTGTCACCTCTGTTTAACTTCTGCGCCTTCCTTGTGAGGTGTTCTTCACAGCCACCAGTGCCTCATACTCAGAAGGGATACGAAGACCTTTCCTGAGTTAGTAGACGACTGCTCTGTGAGCTCATTCAGCCACTCGGCACTATATTATGGAGTCGGGAACTGAACTGTAATTATTACAGTTCTCCTCCGGTGGGCTAGTATCAGGCCCACATTTAATTTTCTCCCACCTTATCAAATTCCTTACTGACAAAGTCCTTTAAAGCTCAATTAATTCGGCAATATGATTCCATTCCCTGAGGAACACATAGCATTAGTGCTGTGAAGAAATCGAGATTCCCTGGTACGCTCTACCGTCAGGGTGGATGCTTGACCTGAAGAAACTCCAGCAGTGACTCGAGGGGAGAATTGACAACAGTGGTTTAATAGTCGTTTTAAAACAATGTCATTGTGAAGACCCTTACCCTGTTCAATCATGTTTAATATGCATCTGTTTAGTCATATCTGAGTGGAGCAGAATTCTTCCTGACAACAAAAGTGGGTAAGATCTGTAGGAACACTGCCACAGAGCTGCAAAGATGTCCTAATTTTTGCCTGTTCTTAAAAAATATGAAAATAACAACAAATAAATTATAACAGATCTACTCGTGTATTGAGGATGTTCTTTTATACACTGTAAAGCTTTATACAAATGGAAACAAGTCTGACTATATATATTCTTTTGCTTCTTTTTTTTTTTTGAGGAAGATTAGCCCTGTGCTAACATCTGTTGCCAGTCTTCCTCTATTTTTCTTTTTTCTCCCCAATGCCCCAGTACATAGTTGTATATCCTAGTTGTAAAGTTGAGGCTCTCCTATATGGGATGCAGCCTCGTGGCTTGACGAGCAGTAAGTAGGTCAGCACCCAGGCTCCGAACCAGCGGACCCTGGGCAGCCAAAGTGGGGCACATGAACTTAACCATTACGCCACTGGGCTGGCCCCTATTCTTTTGCCTCTTTATCTCTCTTTTAAAAAACAAAAAAGGCCACTGTGATCTAGAACTAGAAACAGTGTTATTCAGGGGATTTCCAATCGTACAATTTTGTGGGTATTTTTTTGCTAAAAATTTCTTCATTTCAGAACAATAAGATAAATGTTTATTGAATTTACAAGATCCCAGAAATTAAAATATGAGAAAAATTAGAAATGCTTTTCTATATTCCTATTTATTGTAAAAATTATCTTCCTTCTATTTTAGTTTCAGTGAATATCATTTAAGTTGTAGAACCAGCCTAAAATGGACTTCACACATTAACTGTTTAAAAATATTCAGATTTTCATACATCATATTTACATATGCGTTTATCAGGTTGCCAAAATCCTACCAGGGAAATTCTGTGTCATTTTTTTTCCTTCAAGCGCAAAGAAATTCACTCAATTGTATTATTGCCATAGGGATTAGAAAATTCATCATGATGTTTAAATCTTAAGAGAATATGCACATTCAACATCACTGTGTGCTAGGAATATTGTTTGTTTAAAAAGATATAAAGTTTGGTTTTTAAAATTTTATTTTATTTATTTCAAATCTGAAATCCTGTGAATAACATTTTACTTAATCATTGTCAAACAAATTTTTCCTAATTTTTATCAATTCATATTTGGCTATCAAAAACATGTCCCTGGGCCTTCCAGCTTCCCTTCTGACATGGAAAGTACTTGGAAGTCATTGCTCTCATCCTCACAAGAGGAAAACTGGACAAAGTGAAAAAGAACAAGTGTTGTTAGAGCCATCAGAGAATTGAGGTCACAGGGCAAATTGTTGTCTTGAAAACTGGAAGGATGGGTGAATACAGAAAATCCCACGTTACTGGATCAAAAACCACGTGCAGGAGCCAGAAACTGGAAGAACATTTAAACAGTAATTGACAAATAGCTGGACACTGAGTATTGACCCACATGACAGATAAAAACTTCTGGGGACACAGCCTTAGAGAGATCCCCAACAACTTAGTGAGCTCTCCCTCCAGGAGCCTCTACATGTTCTCATGGTGAAGACTGAAGAAAAATCCTTTCATGTATCTGACAGGGAGAGAGAAAAAGTTACCATTTAAAAAATTCCCATGGTGTTCTGTTATCCTTTATAAAGGCCATTCTCAGAGGAAACTGTTGTACCAGAGCTTCACCACCTTGAGAAATACCCAACTCCAGTCTCCTCCAGCCTTTGAAATGGGGAAAGGGAACTATCCAATTACAGGCTCCTCTAGTCTTCCTGTCTCACCTAAGGTGGGGAGAGGCAGGAAAATACGTGAAATGAATTTGTGAAGGCCCCAGTCCAGAGTCACAGGCCCCCTAAAAGACTAAGACTTGATCATAGAATTATAGAATACTGCCCCCACCTCAAAACAAGGGAACCGGACACCTACAACTATAGCAAACATTAAGCACAGACTAATTCCTAGCCAGATAAACATAAACACTCACACTAAAGGCCTACTTACCTCGCTTCTCTTTACCTAGTACATGTCCAACTTTCAACAAAAAAATTACAAGCTTTGCTAAAAATAAAAAAAAAATGCAATCTAAAGAGACAAAGGAAGCATCAGAACCAGATTTAGATATGACAGAGATTTTTGAATTATCAGATCAGTGATTTAAAACAACTTATTAATGTGATAAAGAATCTAATGAAAAAGTAGACAACATGGAAAAACAGGTGGTAACATAGGCTAAAAGATGGAAACTGTAAGAAAGAATCAAAAGGAAGTGCTGCAAAACAAAAATGCTGAAATAGAAATAAAAAATGCCTTTGATGGAGTCAACAGTTGACTTGACATGTTCAAGGAAAGAATCAATAAGCTTGAAGGCTGTCAATAGAAACTTCATAAACTGCAAAGCAAAGGGAAAACATTTTTTTAGAAGGACAGAATATCCAACAACTGGGGGATAACATAAAAGGTATAGCACACATAATAGGAACACCAGAAGGAGAAGAAGGAAAGGTACAAAAAATATTTGAAGTAATAATGGCTGAGAATTTTCCAAAATTAATGATGGACACAAAACCACAGATCCAGGAAGCTCAAAGAACATCAAGCAAGGAAAATATGAAAAAACTCCACTAGGTATACAATATTCAATCTACACAAAATCAAAGACAAAGATAAAGTCTTGAATGAAGCCTGAGGGTGGGAATGGGAACATCTTACCTATAGATGTTTAATAAGGATAAACTTTTTTTTAATGTTTAATTAGGATAAAAATTACGTATTCTTCTTTTCAGAAACCATGAAAGCAAGAGGAGAGTGGGGTAAATATTTAAAATGTTGAAGAAAAACAAAACAAAACAAAACCACTAGCAGCCAACTATTCTGTATCCAGTGAAATTTTCCTTCTAAAATGAAGTAGAAATACTTCCTCTGACAAACAAGCATTAAGGGAATTTGTTGCCAGTATAAAAGTGCCTTGCAAGAAATGCTAAAAGTTCTTCAGAGACAAGGAAAATGATAGAGGTCAGAAACTTGGATTTACATAAGGAAAGGAAGAGTTCAAGAGAAACAAAAATGAAGATAAAATACATATTTTCTTATTCTTAATTGAACTAATGGATACCTAGTCACAAAACAATATTAACAACATTTTAAGTTATTATAGCATAGGGATAAGTGAAATGAATGATAGCGATATTATAATGGATGGGAAGGAGTAACTAGGAATACCCTTAAGTTACCTGTACTACTCATGAAGCAGTAAAGTGTTATTTGAAAGTGGACTTAGATTAGTTGTAAAAGTATATTGTACTCTAGGGCAACCACTAACAAAATTTAACAAGGAAGTATCATTGATATGTTAAGAGAGAAAAGATAAAATGCTTTCACATAAAACCCTTAAATAGATCCAAAGAAGGGAGAAAAAAAATGAAAGCCTAAAAGAAAAAGAAACAAAAAAGAAAGTCAATGAATAGAAAACAGAAAACAGTTAAAAATATGGTAGACAATAATCCAAAAATATAAAAAATCACTTTAAATATGAATGGTGTAAACACAAGAATTAAAAGACAGAAACTATCAGTGTATGCATATAAAAAACAAGATGCAACTATACATTGTCTACAAGAAGCCCACTTTAAATATAAAGATGCAGATAGCTTAAAGGTAAAGAGATGAAGTAAGATAAACCATGCTAACACTGATCAAAAGAAATCTGGTGTACAAGACAAGGATACCCAAGGTTACCACTTTTATTCAACATTGTGCTGAAAGTACTAGCCAAAGCAAATTAGGCAAGAAAGAGAAATAAAAGGCATCCAAACTGGAGAGGAAGAAGTAAAACGGTCTCTAAATGCAGATGACATAAAATTATATATAGAAAATCCCAAAGAATCCACCAAGAAAGTGTTAGAACTAATAAACAAATTCAATAAAGTTGCAAGACACAAAACCAACATATAAAAATCAGTTGTGTTTCTATACACTAACAACAAACTACCAGAAAGAGAAATTAAGAAAATAATCCCATTTACAATTGCATCAAAAAGAATAAAATACCTAAGAATAAATTTAACCAAGGAGGTGAAAGATCTGTACACTGAAAACTACAAGATATTGATAAAAGAAATTGAAGAATACACAAATAAATGGAAAGATATTCTGTGATAATGGATTTGAAGAATTAATATTAAAGTGTCCATACTACCCAAAGCAATCTACAGATTCAATGCAATCCTCATCAAATTCCAATGGCATTTTTCAGAGAAATCGAAAAAACAATTCTAAAATTTGTATGGAACCAAGAAGACCCCAAATACCAAAGCAATATTGAGAAAGAAGAACAAAGCTGGAGGCATCACACTTACTGATTTCAAAACATACTACAAAACTATAGTAATCAAAATAGTACGGTATTGGCATAAAAATAGACACATAGATTAATGGAACAGAATAGGGATCCCAGAAATAAACCCACACATATCTGTCAATTAGTTTATGACAAAGGAACCAAGAATATACAATGGGGAAAGAATAATCTCTTTAATAAATGGTATTGGAAAACTGCACAGCCATGTGCAAAAGAATGAAACTGAGTCCCTATATTACACCATATACAAAAATCAACTCAAAATAGACTAAAGACTTAAACATAAGACCTGAAAACCATAAAACTCCTCGAGAAAATATAAGTGGTAATCTCTTGACATCAGTCTTGGCAATGATTTTTTGGATATGACACCGAAAGCAAAGGCAATAAAAGCAAAAATAAACAAGTGGGACTACATCAAACTAAAAAGTTTCTGCACAGCAAAGGAAACTATCAACAGAATGAAATGGCAACCTATGGAATGAAAGTTATTTGCAAATCATATATCTGAAATGGAGATAATATATAAAATATATGAAGAACTCTTACAACTCAACAGCAAAAAACAATCCTACTATAACATGGCCAGAGGACCTGAATAGGTATTTTTCCGAAGAAAACATATAAATGGCCAATAGGCCCATGAAAATGTTCTCAACATCACTAATCATCAGGGAAATGCAAATCAAAAACACAGTGAGATATCTCACACCTGTTAGAATGGCTATTATCAAAAAGACAAGAGAAGTTTTGGCAAGGATGTGGAAAAAAGGAAACCCTTGTGCACTGTTGGTGGGAATGTAAATTGTTACAGCTACTATGGAAAACAGTATGGAGGTATGTTAAAAAATTAAAAATAGAACTACCATATGATTCAGCAATTCCACTTCTGAATATCTGAAGAAAAAATCACTATCTTGAAGAGATATCTGTACCCCCATGTTCACTGCAGCATTATTTACAATAGCCAAGACATGAAAACAACCTAAGTGCCCATCAACAGATGAATGAATAGAGAAAATGTAGCATAGATATACAATGGGATATTATTTAGCCATAAAAAGAAGAAAATCCCATCATTTGCGACAACATGGATGAAACTTGAGGACATTATGCTAAGTGAAATAAATCCGACAGAGAAAGACAATTATTGCATGATCTTACTCATGTGTGGAATCTTAAAACAAACAAACAAACTGAGCTCATAGATACTCCAACAAACAGATCAGTGGTTGCCACATGTGTGTGTGTGGGGGGGCAAAATGGGTGAAGGTGGTCAAAAGGTACAAACTTCCAATTATGCGATAAATAAGTCCTGGGCATGTCATGTACAGCATGGTGACTATAGTTAATAATACTGTGCAGCATATTTGAAAGTTGCTAAGAGAGCTGATTTTAAAAGTTCTTATCACAAGAAAAAGAAAATTATAACCATGTGTGGTGATGGAGGTTAACTAAACTTACTGTGGTGATCATGTCTCGGTATAGACATATAACAAATCATTATGTTGTACACTTTAAGCTAATACAATATTACATATCAATTATATCTCAATAAACTTGAAAAAAATCTGATTGCTGGGCCCCACTCCCAGAGTTTCTGATCCAGGAAGTCTGGGGTGCTACCTGAGAATGGGAATTTCTGACAAGTTTCCATGTGATGCTGATACTGCTCTTTTGGGACTACACTTAGAGAACAACTGAGCTAAATTTTGCAGCTATCTCAGACAAATGGGTGCTTCTAATTTTAGAAACTAGTGGAAATTTTGGGGAAAGAATTCCAGTTGGGATAAATGGATGATGGAAAGAATAAAATTTATTATTTTTATTTACTGTGGTATAAATAAGCTATAAATCAAAGAAACAAAAACTATTCTCCTATGAGCGGCATTGCCTCAACCCCATGCCATCTTCCTCCAAGTCTACACAAGTCTATGGATTGACCTGGTACCTTATGGGAAGCCCTTTTGAGGTCCCTGGGAGGATCCTGGATCCATGCAGTAACCAGAAACTTGGCTAGAACTTCAGGATAATTTCTTACTGCACGGGATCCCTCTTGTACACCACTTCACATCCTCTCAGTCCAACCTCTACAGCACCTGCTGCTGTGCCAGTGTGGTCAACCTAGGCTTCTAACAGTTTCATCTAAGTGCAGCCTGACAATGCCTCCTCTAGGGTCTTGGCCCTAGACCACTTGCCTCTTGCTCCCTGCCCTGGGTCTTCTCTGACTTCTCACATAGTCAACTCAAAGTGTGTAATGCAAGAAGTTAATGTTTATGAAGCCATTCTTGACCATAAGGAACCGAGCTGATGGATAAATATTTCCCTTTTTCAATTCTTAGGTGGACAGTTCTGGCTTCTCAATCACATGGCTTCTCAAATGTCCTATGGGATTATTTATTGTCCCTATAGGTGTCCAACTAAATAACAATTCTTAGTATAGACTTTTGCTCCTTCCTTGTTTAACACCCCTCCATCCTCCATTTCTGAAAAAAAAAAAAAGAAAGAAATCTGATGTAACCACATTAAATTCAGACCAAGCCAACTTCAGAGCAAGGAACATTATCAGAAATAAAGATAGGCATTGCATGATGATAAAAAGATCAATTCTGCTAGAAGACATAATAATCCTTAATACATACATACCTAGCAAAACAACAAAAAATTCATGAGGCAAAAACTGATAGAACTGCAAGGAGAAATAAATAAACCCACTATTGTAGTTGGAGACTTCAAGACCCTTCTATAAGAAGTGGACAGATCCAGCATGCAGAATATCAGTAAGGACACAGTTGACCGACCAACACAATTAACCAATTAGATCTAATTGACATTTATAGAATAATTCATCCAACAACAGCAGAATGCACATTCTTATCAAGTTCATGGAAAGTATTCAGCAAGACAGGCCAAATTCTGCTTTCTGATTCTACATCTTAACACAGTCAAAAGAATAAAAATCATACAAAATAAGTTCTTAGACCACAATGGAATTAAAATATACATCAATAACAGAAAGATAGCTGGAAAATCCCAACACAATTTGAGATTAAATAATATAGGGATCAAAGAAGAATCAAGATAAATTAAAAGGAAAACACTTTGAATTAAAAGAAAATGAAAACACAACTTATCAAAATTTGTGAGATGTAGCAAAAACAGTTCTAAGAGGAAAATTTATAGTATTAAATGCATACATTAAAAAAAAGAACAATGTGCA
Source organism: Tapirus indicus (assembly GCA_031878705.1). Classification (NCBI taxonomy): domain Eukaryota; kingdom Metazoa; phylum Chordata; class Mammalia; order Perissodactyla; family Tapiridae; genus Tapirus; species Tapirus indicus. Next base: position 85,415,071 of record CM062921.1, read on the forward strand.
AATCAACTTAAGCTTCCATCTTAGAAAACTGCAAAAGGAAGAGCAAATTAAATCCAAAGTAAGTAGAAGAAAAGAAATAACAAAAATTAGAGTAGAAATCAATAAAATTGAAGACAAATTAATAAAGAAAATCAATAAAAACAAAACCTGATTCTTTGAAAAGATCAATAAAATTGATAAACTTCTAGCCAAGTTAACTACCAAAAAAAAAGAAAGAACACACAAATTACTAATATAAAAAATGAAAGAGGGCCCATTACTACTGATCCCATGGACATTACAAAGATAATAAAGAAATATTATGAACAACTCTATGCCCAGAAATTTGATAATTTATATGAAATTTATCAATTCATTAAAAGACATAATCTACAAAAACTCACACAAGGAGAAAAAGACAATCTGAAAAGGCCCATATCTATTAAAGAAATTGAATCAATAGTAAGTAACCTTCCAAAAAAGAATCTTTGTGACCTGAGATTTGATGATTAGTTTTTAGATACAACACCAAAAGAAATCCATGAAAGAAAAATTGATAATTTTCACTTTATTAAAATTGAAAATATCTGCTCTGTGAAAGACATTGTGAAGAGAATGAAAAGATAAGCCAAAGACTGGTAAAAATATTTGCAAAACACATACCTGATAAAGGAGTTACATCTAAAATATACAAAAACTCCATAAAATTCAATAATAAGAAAACAAAACAACCCTATTTTAAAAATGAAGAAAAGATCTGAAGAAACATCTCATCAAAAAAGATATACAATTGGCAAAAAGCATATGAAAAGGTGCTCAAAATCATGCGTCATTTGGAAACTGCATATTAAAACAACAAATGAGATACCTCTGCAAACCTATCAGAATGTCTAAAATCCAAAAATTTAACACCATTAGAGGCTGGCGAGGATGTGCAACAACAGGAGGTCTCATTCATTTTCAGGAATACAAAATGGTATGGTCACTTTAGAAGAAAGCTGGCAGTTTCTTACAAAGCTAAACATAGCCTTACCATACATTCCAGAATTTTTGCTCTTAGGTACTTACCCAAATTTGTTAAAACCTTATGTGCACACAAAACCTGCATGTGATTGTTTATAGCAACTTTCTTTTTAATCACCCCAAGCTGGAAGCAACTAAGAGGTCTTTCAATAAGTGAATGGATAAGCTGTGGTATATCCATACGATGGAATATTCAGTGATAAAAAGAAATGAGCTACCAAGTCGTGGAAAGACATGAAGGAACCTCAAATGAGTATTGGTGAGTGATATAAACAAGTCAAAAAAGTCTATATACTGTATGATTCCAACTATATGGCGTTCTGGAAAAGGCAAAATTACACTGACAGTAAAAAGATCAGTGGTTGCCTAGGGCTCTAGGGTAGAAAGTTAAGGGATGAATAGGTGGAGCACTGGGGACTTTTAGGACAGTGAAACTTCTGGATGACACTGTGATGATGGATACATGATATTATGCATGTGGCAAAACCCGTAGAGTGTACATCACAAAGAGTGAACCCTAAGGGAAACTATGACTTTATGTAATAATAATGTATTGGTTTTGGCTCATCAATTCTAACAAATGGACCACACTAGTGTGAGATGTTATAATAGGGGAAACTTGTTATGTGTGTGCGGGGGTGGGAGGTTATATAAGAATTCTGTATTTTCTGCTCAATTTTACTCTTAACCTAAAACTGTTCTAAAAAATAAAGACTATTAATTTTAAAAGGTCCATATCCTATGAATTAGAGCTATTTTAAGATTTATAACTAAATTAGATATGCATAAAGTGATCTCAATTGTCCTTGATGTCTCTCACCATAGCAATAGAGCACGCATCTCTGTTGACCTCTCATCCACGCTAAATGGAAAATGCAGTAGGCAAATCCACCATCCTATCCAAAGAATGACAATCGTTGATGTAAAAGGATTTAATTCTGCTGCCATTTTAAAATCAGCCCATCTGCCCAGGAAGGGTTGAAACTCATGTTGGTTTTCTTTCTCTTCCCCCATGGTGGAACGGCAAGGAAATCTCACTGTCATCACCATCACTTGAGTGTTCACGGCAATGCAAAGAAACTCGCCAGTAACCTGTTGTTAACATTATTCTTCAGAACACCTGTGTGAAATGCTGTCAGAGGTATTATGTCAAAGTAAAGAATCCATTGTTTGGTAGGAGAGGTTGTCTCCAGTAGGCAACAATCGTGACAGAAATGAAATGGAGATCTGTTTGCCTGGTGGTTTACACTTCAGAGATAGTTAGTGTGGCATTAACAAAGAAGCTGAAATTTTATTATATTCTGGCCATCTGTTCCAAAGTGAAATCAAATCTCATAATGCAGGGTGTGGGCCTCAGTTTCTCGAGATTCAGCCAGGTGTGGGGCCTAAGCAGGCCACTGGAGCACACTGGGGACACTGCTGGCACAGTGGAGGCTACAGTACCTCAGGGTGTGCCACACCACTCTGCCTCCATTGGCTTCATCATTCTCCTGACTGCCCCAGCTCCTATCCCTGACAACAATCTGAATATTCTGGGAGAGAGTCCAAACCCAGTCCTCTTATCTCCTTGGGAACAGAGAGCGTCTATGCTTGGAGCTGAGCTCCTCTGCCTGACAGGAGCTGCTGCAGCAGCTCAGCGTGATCAAAAGCTCATCTCTCCACCGTATGCTCACCTGGCTTCCCTCAGTCTTTTTCTTCCTCTGGAAAGTGAGGCAGGTTGAAGGGTTTGCAGGTGAACAGCAAGGAGCCAGTGTGGGTGTTCTCATTTTAGCACATTGATTACCATTTTATTTTAAGGTTGAGCAGTAATTACCACTAATGAACAACACGATAACTTCAGCCATAAATCACTAGTTCCTTGGCTTTGCCATTTAACACAATGAATTAGAGCTTTTTATGCCCAGAACTTGGCAGATCTCAGTGTATCTTCCCTTCAGGTCAAGGTGTACTGCATCATGCAGGGGACAGAGAAGGATTTCTACTCAGAGGAAACATTCTGGATTCCTTGATATGAATCATGGGCATGAAGACACACTTGTGGACTTAACTGCTGACGTCTTGGTCATCACCCAAGGCACCGTCCTGCACCGTTTGGCAACATGTTCCTCCCAAGTGAGTTGTTAACAGCTTATATATCCCAGGCCAAGTTGAGACAGCCTCCTCATTGTAGCTTCTGCCTTTGGCCTTGCACAGAAATGTTAATTGGTTTTCCAGTGAAATATGTAGACATCTGAAATTTTCTTGTGTGATGCTTTAGTGGGGTTGAGGAAAGGAGGAGGATGGATAACTCTGTCATTGAGAAGCTACTCCAAACCAGGTGCCATGTAAACAGTTTATATCTACAGTGTTTTCCTGAAGGGAGCTCTTTTTTTTTTGTTTTTGGTGAGGAAGATTGGCCCTGGGCTAACATCTGTGCCTATCTTCCTCTACTTTTTATGCGGGATGCCTGCCATAGCATAACTTGGATGAGCGGTGCATAGGTCCACGTCCAGGATCCAAACCTCTGAACCCCAGGCCTCCGAAGCGGAGCATGTGAACTTGACTACTGTGCCACTGGGCGGCCCTAAGGGGAGCTTTTTTTAAGAGTCCATTGAGGATGGGAAATCTAGCTCAAGGAAGCTAGATTGGATAACCCCAAAGGTACATGTGTAATAAATGTCAGAAGTTAGCCTGCATAGTTTGACCAACACATGTTTAAACAGTTTCATATATTTTCTCCACATTAGATTCCATGCCCTCCAAAGCAAGGGCTACCATTCTTATTTACTCTGTATTTATATACAGTGACTGTGCATACAGTGAGTGGTTAGACAATATTTATGGAATTAAATGGGAAACCCTCTGTGTTGAAAAGCATAGTCTATAAATGATACATATCACATTGTATATTGTACATTGTATAATAAACATTACATATATTTCTTATTCAATAGGAGCTACAGAGGTTTCAAAGGCCCAAGTTATATTAAAATACAGACTTTGATTTAAGCAATAAAGTCATTTAAATAATTCATGATAAATTAATATCTCTTTTATTGCATTAATGCTCCTCAATAGCCTCCAGACAGACTACATCAACATTATATATCCCGATTAATAAAATATTTAACCAGATGTGAACTGACTTCAGAAGGGAGGAAACTACAATATTATCCATGATCCTCAAAGTGTTAAAAGTGGAATTTAATTAAATGTTCTAGAAAATTGAGAAATCAGAATGTAGCTCCAACTCCACAAAATATGAATTTTACATAAGGAGATCTTCCAAAATCCTTTTGTTTAATGTAATATAAATATAGGCAGGTATTGTTTTAAACCTTCAATGAAATCATCTAAAGAATTTATCCCCCAGAATCCTGGAACCCAGTGCAGACAACAGAGAATCTCTATGGCCTTGGGCGGCCCCCTAGAGAGAACTTCTTGCTGCTCCCAGTAATGGGATCAAGAACATTTGTGGCCTGTTGGTTAAGTTCATGTGCTCTGCTTCAGCGGCTCAGAGTTTGCGGGTTTGGATCCTAGGCGTGGACTTAACACACCGCTCGTCAAGCCATGCTGTGGTGACATCCTACATACAAAATAGTGGAAGATTGTCACAGATGCTAGCTCAACTAGCTCAGGATCCATTTTCTTCACAAAACGACAATAACGAACATTTTCTTAGTTCTTGAGATAATTGAGAATAATGGAATTGTTAACCCAGATTAGTTTGCATTGATTGCAATTTACAAGTTTCTGTGCAGTGCCATGTAGGGACTCATCCATTTATATTATTTTCACCTCTATAACAATTACTGATTAAGACATAATAAATTCATTCTTTATTTTCCTGCTTTTTCTTTTTTACTTGTGTAATCACCATCATGTCTTCCGAAGGTTCTATGAAAGAACAAAGCACAAGGACCAATAGTTTTCCGAATTGATTTCAGAAGGCTTCTTTCTTAGTTCCTCTGATGACAAGGTGGTTTCATGTGCTTCTCCTTTTCTAGAAGAGAGCCATTTAGGAATAAGGAAAGGTTTGAGTTTTGATTAATTCATTACCTTGTGTACAAAGACGTTAGAAAGCATATGAGAAGAATGTTAATCATGCTAAGTGAGAAAACCATGTTTCCTACTGAATATGTTTTACTTCAAATTTCATAGTTTTTGTGGTCAAAAAATTCTGGTTGTTAGTGTAGAAAGTACTAAAATCTGTGACATATTTATTCTCCTGATGTTTAAAATTCTGAGGCTACATTTATATCAAAATGTTCAGCTATTTTAAAATGCCTTAAATTTTATAAAATTTTTTGACTTTAATCATCATAGTTTATTTTACCTGTTTCTAAAAATGGACTCATAACACATGTGCACTTTTGTGTCTGAATTCTTTTGTTCACATTATTTTGTGAGATTTATCCATATTATTGTGAGTAGCAGTTTTTCTTCACTATAATATTTCTTTATAAAATGCATTAAATATTTGGATAAAGATGATTGAGTAAAGCCATATCACAAATCTTATTCCTCAAAACCTATGGAAACTAATAATTTAATAAAAGCCAAAAGTTCACTAGCAGTAACTGAACAAGGAAAAGGGAGAGAACATGGAACAAGTCTTTTGCTGTATGATTTTTTACTATTGCTGCCAAGGAAAGAATTCTAGATTACGGTATGATATGTAAAGCTTCAAACCCCATGTCGTCTCCTCAGAGTCAGTACTGATGAAAGAAAGGAATAAAAAGCTAAAGATGTGTACTAGTTGCCGGCCTCACTTTTTGAAGACAACATTTGGGTAAATGCTCTTAAGAACAGAAGCCCTGTTATACTACCCGAAGAACTCAAGTGAGACAGAAATTACCAGAGAAATATACTGTGTTAGTGGAATGAGGTGAAGCCCACAGGAGTAGGATAGGCTCATGGTTGGGTGTTGCAAGCCACACTTAATAACTGTGATAAGATTTCAGTAAAGGTATCCAGCCTTGGCTCCCAACATGGGCTACAAGAGGCCACAGTAAAGCTATCCTCTACCCATTCCATTGCCCTCAGGATACAGGAATGTAGCTATAAAAAAGTAGCCTCTCTTTGCAGCTCATGGAAAAGACAGAAACATTATTGATATCTTGAATGGGCTCAGGAGAGAAATTTCCTCAGTGCATCTGGACAAATAGAACTTTCAGGCAGAGCTGCCCTTTAAATACACAAAAGAAATGAAATAACGACAACTGTTATGGACTGAATGTTTATGTTCCCCTCAAATTCTTACATTGAAATCCTAACCCCCAGTGTAATGGTATTAGTAAGCAGGGCCTTGGGAGGTGATTAGGTCATGAGGACAGAATCCTCATGAATGGGATTAGTGCCCTTATAAAAGAGACCCCAGAGAACTCCCTTGTGCCTTCCACTATGTGAGGACACAGAGAGAAGATGGCCATCTGTAAACCAGGAAGTGGGCTCTCACCAGACACCAAATCTGCTGATGCCTTGATCTTGGACTCCCTAGCCTCCAGAACTATGAGAAATGTTAAGTTGTTTACCCAGTCTATGGTATATTTGTTATAGCAGCCCAACTGGACTAACGCCATGACTATTCAAATTCTACAGAGAAAAGAGGAAAGAAAGTAAAGGGGCAGAGATGTCAGGAGGAATGAAGGAAAACAAAATTCAGAAAGCAAAGTGAGAACCAATTCTGAAAGAAAGTGTAATCAAAAGAAGAGAAGCAAACTTTCCCCAAGATGTTTGCACTATAGAAGAACTTAATAGGAATAATAATTCAATAAAAAGATAAAACAATTGAAACAATGAAAAATTTTTAAGAAAGGAAAACTTAAAACCATAGATTTAAATACAAATGGAGATTTGGTGCCCAAAGACTTTTTTTTTTGGCTGAAGAAGATTCGCCATGAGCTAACATCTGTTGCCAATCTTTCTCTTTTTCTGCTTGCAGAAGATTCATCCTGAGCTAACACCTGTATCAATCTTCCTTTATTTTGTAAGGGGGCTGCTGCCATAGCTTGGCCGCCAATGAGTGGTGTAGGCCCACCCCTGGGAACAGAACCCAGGATGCCAAGGCCTAATGCAATGGACTTAACCACTAGGCAACAGGGCCGGCCCCAAAGACTTATTTTAGAAGCCAAATTCCTGGGCAAATTTATTCATTCTGTTGGAATGAAAGAAAAAGCTTTCGATAATCACTGTCAGTGTAAAGGAAGAAGACAAAGATATTAAGGCACGCCTAGGCAATGGATTAAAGGATAGAAAATGGATTCAGGTAATATATGGACAATTAACAAGATTCAAGACCAATGTGATCAATGTTATGAATGCAACAAATTGAACATAAATATATGGATATGGATCATTTCTAGATTTAGCAGGTCAAAAAGACATTTTAGTGTAAAGACAACAGGTAGATATTTCCAAATCAGATAAACACCTATATCCTAACTTCCTTTTAAAAATGCTACTCACTAATGAATTCAAGCCAATCAAAGTAGGAATTCAGGCTTTAAACACAATTAATTAGGTGCATTTTTTATATTCCAGAAAATTGTGCAGAACACTCATTTGTTATGCAAACTGTAAATTTACACCATCTTTTCCAAATGAAAAGGAAAATATTTTTGAAAAACTTTTGGATTGTTAGAGTTCTCATATTTTGTTTCTGTTAGAATTAGGCTTGTGCCAAATCAGTTCCACCCATGCTTTGAACTTTGCATCAGAAGTACTTTGGTCCCCTCAGGAGAAAAATAGCCAATGACTTTTTTGTAGATATCATTGTCACAATTGACACCCTCTGAGATATTTCACCATCTACTTTTCTGATTTCCTAATATTTTTCTTCATTTATCTTCTTCTCTAACACAGAGCTGCTCAACCATTGTTATAGGTGAATTGAAAGATGTTGATTTCCTAAGACACAGGAAAGTTTGGGCAAGGTTTGAGAATTGTCTAAAGCTCCTAGGCCTGTCACCTCCAGCCTTGAGGTGAGCAAGATGATCATACTCCTTGGAAAGAGGCCTGATCACAGTGGGGTCTGACATCATGCCCCATGGGCCCTGTGAGCAATGGCAAGATAAACATCATGTGGCATCCTTCTGAGCTTGGCCTAAGAGTTGTTCTACCAGCCCATCACAGAAAAGGACTTGAGGAGCCAAAAATGCAGGTAAAAGGAAGCCCTAAGTGCTAATCCCATGGTGAGGCTGCTTGGGGTGGAGTGGGGAGTCAGAAAAGCAAGATGGGATGGCCTACATTGGCTTCATATATATGGGGCGTGTCAGCCTGTGGCTGATAAGTCGTTTCTAGTGGCAACCAATCCAGCTGTCGTGTAACTGTCTAACAATTCAAGTGATTCTATAAAATAGAGCTTCGTTATTTCTGAATAGTTTATATGGAAAAGTTTTACTGAGTTACATAATTTGCATTATCACAGCAAATTTCAATATTATATTTTTCAATAGTAAAAGGAAAGGGCTTTTAGTTTTCCAACTATAATTTCAAGTACTGTACATTTTTGAATGGTTGTAAAAAGAGCTTAAATTTTGTATTACTTTCTTGTCTATGGTGGCATTCAAAAGTTTGAAGAAATTACCATTAAGGAGTGTTTATGAGGAACTGAATGTAACCATGTCATTCATAAAGTCTGATATAAAAATATTTCTGATGGAAGAAAGCTCAAGTTTTTTGGTCACAATTTTAAAAATCAGGTATATAGAAATTTTATGTAAACTAAGGAATAGGTATCATCCTAATACTTTATATTTTATTATCATAACTATATAATATAAAGATAATGTAAAGAATATTGTTATGAAACCCCATCCATATGCCTCAAGGAATCCTTCAGTGTGTCCCTTCACATCTCACAAATATTATCTTCCACATCTCCTATGAGATGGAAAAAATGATTGAGGAACACTGTTTCAATATGCTTTCTTACCTCTAAAGTATCACTTTGAAGCTTTTTGCGTGAAATATCTTCCCACCCTGTTCCCTTTCCTTCCTGTTTAAATGGTCCCCATCCTCTACATCCTAGTTCGGGGAGGGCCACCGTCTTTTGTGCTGAGTGATTAACGAGCATCCAAGAGGAGCTGTGATTGCCACGCACCCTCTGTTACCCCAACCGGAATTTTAGAAATTCGACTTTGAGTGTTGAAAAAAAAGTAGTTAAAACACAAGCTGACAAAGTAAAATGAGAAACATGAGTGGGATGGAGATGACAAGATATGTGCAGAAACCAGAGCTAATAAATGTGTGAGTACAGACTTCCCTCCTTTTGCCTGGAATCTTCCTTGTCTTTATAACATATGTAGAGATATACATATATCTATATGTGTAATAACATGCAATAAAATGTAATTCATCTCTTGTAAATAATTTATGATACACATGAGATATGAAATATATGTGTAACAGAATAATGTTACTAGAAATGGTCTCAGAAGTGACTTTCAGTTGGTTGTATCTGTCTATCTGTATAATCAGTTATCCATCTATGCATTCAGCTATAGTGATGACTGTGTAAATGATCTAAAATGAAATGAAAATACTAGAATAAAGGAGTCTATTTTAAACCAAATTCGGAGTCATCTTTATTACCATGTTTATAAATAAAAACAAGGACCATTTTAAAAACGTGGTGATTAATAAACTGACTATGAAATCATAAGTCTTCCCAACTGAGAGGATTGACACTGGGTATCTGAGTAAATTAAATGTAGATATGTATACCACAGCCAAGTTCCTTCAAAATTATAAATGACTTTCACATAGAATTTTAGCCATCTGCTGCTCTGTTTGACCTTATACCACTGTGTTCAACTCATTGCTGGTGCTTAAGACATTTTCACCTGTTCTGTAGGTACCATTCTGCTGCTGTTTAAGTATCAGCTACAGGGAATCATTAAAGGGCCCATTATTCTTCTGGAGGAAGACTCCCAGTGCTTGGGGGGAGTGGAGGTGGAAGGTTCATCATATAGAGAGAAGTGTCAGCATTTCTGAGGAGGAGAAGGCCTCTGGGTATTTTTGTAGGGAGAATTCCAGGATCTTTTATGAATTGTCTTTTTGGCTTCCATCCTTCTGGCCTCCCATCATCCCTCATTCTACCCATATTCCCCACCACTCTGAGGTTTGAGGGAGTTGCATCAGTGGCCCAATAAAAGGTGCACGCACGCGCGCGCGCACGCACACGCGCGCACACACACACACACAGGGTTTTTCAAAGCTTTTAGAAAGGCATGCTAAAGACAAAGAATTCAAATTTTCTATATTTACAAATATTTAAAATGTGTTTGAAAGCAATAAATGTGCTTTATTTTCTTGAGATTATAAATGATCTTTGATATATCAGAAAGCCCAAAATAAGTGCCCTCTCTGTAAGACAGAATGAAAACCTATATTCATTTTAAATAAATTCAAACAGACTTTATAATACATGCTCATAGATAGTTCTGGTTGTATGTATTATTTGAAACATTTATATTAACCAGCTCCCGGTAAAACTTTGGTAAAATCTGTATTTTCCTCATTAGATTGGTTTGGTGATTACAGAGCTCTTAGGATTTCAGACCTAAGATCTCATTTTGCATTATCCTGGCCAGCAATACCAATTCAGTGCAATAAAAGCAAAACAAAGGCAAAGAGCCATGACAAAAACTCCTTTAAACTAACCCAGTCATCAAGAAACTTGTGACTTCACAGATTTCTATCATAATTAGGGCATTAGCATTTAGGATATGACTACATTCTCAGCTCTATCATCTGAGTGAGCTTGGGCAAGTTACGTCGTGCCTCTGGGTCTCATTTTCTTCATCTGTAAAACAGAAGATAATTATACCAACCCTATAAGATCACGGTGATTAAAAAAATGAGATAATGCATGTAAAAGACTTATCAGAGTGTCTGATAAGTGTAAGTGCAATTTATTATATCCTCAATAATAATTGTTATTAATATTTGTCTGGAAATTAGATTTTATTTCTCCCTGTACCTACATAATATCAGTTAAAGGAAGTCCATGTTTCTTTTCAATGAGATTACAATATGCATTCTAAAATTTGTCATCTTTAAGACATTTATAATACTTAACATAGTAATATCATATTAAATGCGATAACATCTGAGCAAAAAATATTTGTCAACAATAAACTGCTGTATGTATTTAATAGCAGGAGTATTACTATTTTGATGGTTAGAAATTATACTATAGATGCAATTAAGTTGTTTTTCATATGCTTGGTTATTAACTTTAGTTTCCTCTACCCATCTTGTAACCTCAGTAATTTCTTCCATTCTATACTATCCATATAGCAGTGGTCTGCCTGTTAGAATTTGAGGGTATATCTCGTTAATTCAGTTCCTCTAATAAAAATTTTTTGAGGATACTTTGAAATGTACACATATTGCTCTTCTTAAAAAGACAATTCCCGGGCTCGCCTGGTGCCGTAGTAATTAAGTTCTCGCACTCCGCTTCGGCGGCCCGGGGTTCGCAGGTTTGGATCCCAGGTGTGGACCTGTGTACGGCTTGTTAAGCTGTGCTGTGGCGGTGTCCCATAAAAGTAGAGGAAGATGGGCACGGATGTTAGCCCAGGGCCAGTCCTCCTCAGCAAAAAGAGGAGGATTGGCAACGGATGTTAGCTCAGGGCTGGTCTTCCTCACAAAAAAAAAAGACAATTCCCCAGACATTTTCCTCTACACCTTTAAATAGTAATCATTGTCGATGACTGAGGCTGTTTTTTAGATTAAAAGTACCATGCTAGTTCTGAACTATTACACACGGCTATAAGAGTGACAATTTTACTCCTGAACACTCTTCCATGCTCTCTCTGAATGTATGCTGACAGAGCTACTGATTCTCAGAAAAGAAGAGGTAGGAAAAAGGTAAAACATGGGGAAAAAATATCATCCACATTCCACAATGACAGGAAAACCACTGTTTATATATTCATATATTTCCTTCTGAGTCCCTCTCCCTGGTTATATATTTGTGTCTGTTTTCATGGTTGTGTTCATATTGTAAGTACAGTTGTTAACCTCATTGTTTGCCTAAATTATAAGAGCCATTATCCTCACTCCTTTGGACTCTGTGTTCTTTAAATCAAGAGCAGGAAGAGGCCTAGAGGAGGTATCATGAGAACCCTAACTCATCCAGGGTAAGCATCCAGAGTTTCTAGCCAGAAATTAATGGGGAGTTTTTAAGTGTCCCTTATGTGTGAGAGAATTGCTCTCTTATTGACTTTGATGTTAGAACCTATGATCTTGAAGGGGCCTTACAAAGTTTATATATGTCTCTCATTTCACACATGAAGCAGTTAAAGACCAGAACCGTTAGATCCCCAGCCAATAATTCACTGTGTCTAACTAGAGATGATGAAGTCCAGAGTAAAACTCACAGCCTAGGACTCTCAACAGTGCTCCTTCCATCCAGGTCCGCTCCTAACGTTAGAGAATTCCAAGACAAGAGAGCAAACAAAGGCCCCAGGCCCAGGGTTTGCCCCTTCCCTCTTCTCACCCTGACTCCCTCTTGACAAGGGCATGTGCACATGTCTAGGGACAGTCAGTCTGCATGTCCAAGCTCATCTCAAATTTTGGGCCTAGAGGTGCACATAGTGGCATAAAACCTGCTCTTGGGAAGTCAGACCCAATGGACAGGATGGCCTGAACAGGCCCTGGAAGCATCTCAAGGCCATCTGAGTAGGGAATTCTGGGCTCCCTGACACCCGGAGGATGGTCTTGACAGGGAGACATGATGATCTCTATTGAGTACATCCTCTTGGCTCTGTGTTTTCACGGGACACTGAGAGAAGGATGTGAGAGTTGATCCTAGAAGCACTGTGAGGGCGTGCGGAAGTGAGAAAGGAAAAAGAGAAAAGCAATAAGGGTGGGTTAATAAGCAGTCCAGCACTGTGGCCACCCAGGGCCCAGCCCCAGTGCAAAGGCTCTAAGTGACCGGGTGGAACCCGTCTCAGGATTGTCCCGCTGTGGGGCAGGAGCTGGGGTACTTATGCACCATCAGTCATCTCTTGTTGGTTGAGGGTCAGTCCCAGGTCTCTGCATTCCTGGCCTCCCCATGAGAAGACTAAGCAAGTCTGCTCTACAAGATTAGAGTCCTAGAGTGTGGTGCCCAGGGAACGGGCTCTGGTTGCTGGGCTGTAAGGGCTGTACCTGGTTTCTGCCTTTATGATAAGTGCTAATATACTCCACAATCTGTCATCAGAACACCATGAATATACTTCAAATCGCCATATCATTTAAAGTTAGAGAATGAAACACTTCTATCCTTACCTTACACATTAAGACATCTTAGCTATTTAAAAGCACCATTCATTCAAGAAATAAAGAGATCAGAAACAAGGAAGTCTCTCTTGTTTCTTCAACTTGCCAGGTGTATTCCAGATGCATCTTTTGTGTGGTGCTGTGGATTCCGCTACGGAGCAATACACTCTACCTTTCATCTGGACGTTTAACCGTCTTACGTCACTTAGCATTTCAACTGACTTGTATCAAAAGTTATTCAGTTCTCTCAAGCATTAAATTATGGTTTAAGAACATCTATTTGTTTCTCAGAAGCTATTTAACTCAAGTTTAATGTAAAAATCTGGGGCAAATATTCAGAACTTCTAAATGCTTCTTCTTCCATAAGCACTTACACATTCATCCAAGTATACATTTACTCACATTTCAAAGACTCTATTTCACTGCATTGTAATCAAGTCTGTTTTCAGAGATGTAAACAGCACATTGTGATGGTAAAAGCTGCCCAAGCTGGTGATCTTTGCATTTGCCCTTCACCAAAGCAAATTGCATCTCACATGAGCAGATGGATGGAAAGAGGGTGGAAATAGACCAAACTGGAGTCAGTAAGGACCGGGATGATTTCAGCTGATGACTGACTCCTGCTAATCATGGGTGTGGGACTTGGTGCCAAGAAAAATCAAGACTCCAGGTTTCTTTAAAATGCAATTCCGTTTGCCACCCTGAGGCAGGGACTTCCACTCAGCTCCCAGCAGGGACAGTATCTCAAACTTAATGAATTTCATTCCTGCTACAGTCCTTTGGGAAGAAAGAGACCACCTTCCGTACTGATTACTACCCATACAGTTTGTTGTAAAAACATGACATTAAATCTAGTTTGAGGTTGTTAGCAGAGTTACCAGCCACATTTAGAGGTAGTAACTTTGATTTTTTGAAAAGCAGCTGTTTTCAGTTACATATTTTAAATACATCAAAGTTCACATGTATTTCTATGTAGGAAATCAAAACACCATTCCTCTCATTAAAATCTACTTTTAGATGTCCTACAACTGTAAACAGGCATTTCATGGAAATAAGATGCACATTCACAATCTAGCCTCATCTTGTGCAGGCACAGGAAAGTTCCTACAGAGCCCTGGCTCCTCTTCTGCCCTACCTGTCTTCTGAAGTTCTACTAACACTCACGCTTAGAAAAAGAATACACATGGAGCAAGGGAGCACTTCCATTTGTCAGGCATTGTGCTGGGTACTTAACCAGCATTATCACATTTAATCCTCCCAACAACCCCATGGTACAGTAGAATAATTTTCCATACTTTACAGATAAGGAAATGAAGTTCATCCAGCTGGTAAATAACACAGCTGAAGTGCAAACCTTGGCTGTCATTCACCTTTAGCTCTAAGAATTCAGAGTGTTAATTTTATGGCATTCATTTGAGAAATACATTTTACAGCACCAGATTGCAACTTAAATTGTCTTAAACTATTATTAAAATCTCTTTTCATGTTTATTCCATCTTCACGATGAAGCTTCTCAGGAACAAAGTCAGTATCTGCCTGCCCTCTTTCATTCATTGGACTGGATGCCCACAGGATGTGGGGAAATAGTGCTAAGAGCTGGGGTCCCAGAAACAAATGACACTGCTCCCCGCCTTCAAACACTGCATGGCCGAGTGGGAGCAACATCCACACGCCAGCAACACCACCACACAGAACGTGCAATGATAGAAATACGTCAGGATGCTAGTGGAGTCTGACAGGAAGCTGTGCCAATCCAGGGGAGGGCTTCTCAGGAATCTTTCTCAGAGGAGGCAGTAGATGAACTGAGTCTTAGAGGAAAATATAAATTTACAGGAAAAGAGATGAGAGGTAGCAGAGAAGATAGAGAGTTTTGAGTGGAACATAAAGGAGAAAAGTCCCAAAGGGGAAAAAGGGCATATTAATCTGAGAGCCAAAATCAGTTTATTCCTGAGCACAAAGAAAACCGGACATGCTGACACAAATGAGTTTATATGTATATTTAGCAGCTTGAATTTTATCCTTGTAGGACTTTCTTTTTCCCCCAGCTGATCTAAAAGGGATCGTGTAATATTCTGCACAACCATTTTGCTTCATTTTTAAACCTTTCTGTCTTTTACATTTTCATTGTAAAATGAATCATAAATTCATAAATGTAAATGAATTATACATTGAAGATATCTAAAAGAGAAGCATAGTTAATAGAATTTCTAAAATTAACTGCATACACCCAGTTTAAGAAATATAACATCACTAGTCTCTCATTGGATATTATCAGCTCCTCCTTGCTCACACCCCCTCTCCTTCCTCACAGAGGTAATCGCTTTCCTGAAATTTGTGTAAATCATAGACATATACATTTCACCATCCAATTATCAAAAGAAAATCACCACCCACGTAAATATCCCCAAATAATTACACCTAGAAAATATATTGTCCATTTTCCTCTGTTTGTTAACTACACACACAGGCACACATATATACATTGTATGCTTACATGCATAAATACAGAATGTGAATGAGATTTCCGTTGTTCCAAATCTAGCCAACATCAACTTGTATCCACAAGTTATATTCTGTTCTAGTCTAGTCTAGTCAGCCTAGTGTAGTCTGGTTGAGTCAAGTCTAGCTAAGTCTATTCTATTCTATCTTGCTTATCAATTGACTGTATGATATCCCATTCTGACTTTAATTTGCATTTCCTAAATGAGAAATGATATTTGTATTTTCTCTTCATACCATTGCTAATTTTTCTATTGGGCTTTTGTCACTTTTAATTGACCTGTAGACTACAAGTCTGATATTTGTTATGTGTAGTGAAAATATCTTGCCCTGGTTTGTGACTTGTGTTTTCTTTTCTGTTGTCTTTTGACATTAAGAAGGCCATAATTTTAATGCAATAATTTGTTTAGGCTCTCACTTAATGGATAGGATTTTTATGTTTTGTTTAATAAATAATTTCCCACCCCAACATCATAAAAGTTTTTGTTTCTAAGTTGTCTTTTAAAAGTTCTATAGATTTGTTTTTCTTAAGAATTTAACCCAAACATGAACTTATTTAGGGGTATGAAGAGAGAGATATCCAATTTAAATATTTCTCCTACAGATGTCCAATTGTCCTATTGTTTATTTTGCAGTCCATCCTTTGGCAACTGATCTGCAATTGCCTCTTTGTTAGAAGTCAAGTTCCCATATATGTTTGAGTCAGCTTTTATGTTTTTCCTTTCATTCCATTGATCTATTTGTCTGTCCATGCACTAATACGGTGCTGTCTTAACTTCTACAGCTTCATACTAACTCCTGACACCTGGGAGGGTAAATGCCCCATCTTGTTCTTCTTCATGTATGCTGTGTCTATTCTTGTCTCTCTTGTCATTTCTCTCCTCCTCCAAAAAAAAAAAAAAAAAACCACATCTTTTAATATCTTTCGTTAGATTTCTTTGTAATTTATATTATTTGCTTCTAGAGTAAATATTTTTTTATAAATTACATAGAAATGCAATTGATTTTTTATGTTGATGTTTTTATCCAATAACTTTGCTAAATTATTTATTAATTCTAATAATCATAAAAATTCTTTTGGGAGTAGTATCATTGTCAAGTAATGACAAGTTCCTATCTTTCCTTGTTGCTCTTTTTCCTGTATTACTATACTGGAAATAAACTTCCAATACAATATTGAACAAGAATGGCAGTCCTGGGCACTTTGTCTTGTTTCTGTTGCTGAAAGGACATCTTGCAAGATTTATCATCAAGTATAATATATGTTAAGGATTTTTAAATGCCCTCTCTCAAAATAGGAAAGTTCCCTACCACTCTTAGTTTGAAAAGTGTTTTTCATCTTGAATATATACTAGGCTTATCGATTTATTTTTGCTACTGTCAAATCATCATTTTTTTCTCCTTTATTCTTTAATGTGGTGTATTATGTTAGTACATTTGCTAATATCAAAGCAAATTTACATTCCAGGAATAAACAAAAATTGGTCAAGTAATAGTACCTTTTGCACCCTTAGTTTGCTCTTTCTTTAATTGTGCTGTTTTGTCAGGTTTTGGCTTTAAGTTTATGCTAGCCACTTAAAATGAATTTTGGAGTATTTTATGTTTCCAGTTTTCTGGAAGAGATTGAGCAAGTTGAAATTATCTGTTACTAGTATATTAGAAAGAAGAACTCATTTCCAAAGTCAACAGAGCATGGTGTTTTTCTTTAAGATAAATTTTTAATAATCAAATTTGGACTTTCAATCCTTTCTTTTGTGTGAAAAATTTTAAATTTTATTTATTTCTTCTATCCTTTATTAATTACTTCTATTTTTTAGGTTTATTATGGCTTACTTTTTCTAACTTATGGAATAAGGTGAAATGTTTGGCTTATTACACTGAACCTTTAGATTTCTAATATAAGAAAGGTCAATATACTTACCCCTCAACATGGCATTAGTTTCATCCTACACATTTTGATGTGAAGTATTTTTATTTTCTCCCTTGATCTAAGAATTAATTATAAGTGTGTTGAAGTCCCAAATTATGATGGGCATAACTATTCTTCCTTTCATTATTGATTTTTAACTTTATTGCACCTTGGTCAGATACAGTATATGTAATATTAGATCTCTGAAATTTGTTGAGACTAGCTTTAAGAGCTAGAATGTTGTCATTTTTATAAATGCTAAATAGGTTCTTGGAAAGAAGATGTGCTCTCCGAATGTTGAGTATCATATTCATTATATGTCTATTAAATCAAACTAATTAATTGTATTCTTTATATTGTATACAAGCTTTTGGATTTTTTGTTTGTGTCTTTGATCTAAGAAACAAGGGAGGTGTGTTAAGACCTCCTCTTATGGTGTAAATATTTAAATTTCCTTCTATTCTATCAATATTATAAATACATAATATGAGCACGTACACATTTTTGCCTTCACATATTTTGAGGTTGTATTAGGAGGTGCGTATAACTTTACAATTTTATATCTTTCTAGTCAAGTGAACATTTTATGATGTACTTATTATTAACTAGTGGGACTCTTATCTCTAGTAAACTTTCTTCATATTTTATCTAATAGTAATAAAACTTCAACAGCATTATTCTGGTTATTATTTGCCTGGTGTGTGCATGTGTTTCCATTAATTATGATTATTTATATTTTTAAAATTTATTTTTAACATCTTTTTAACATGTTTTCTATTAGAATCTCTTTTGCTTTTTCTATTGTTTTCTCTTTCCTGTTTTATTCCTTACCTGCCTTCTTTTGGCTGGATTGAGGAATTTTTGTTTTTAGACCTAAAGAGGTCTACAATTAATCAATATTTCTCAATTTCTTCAGATTAAAATCAGACTCAAATTACAAATATAAATATAAACAGAAAAATTCTTAAAAAATAAAATTCCTAAATCTAGCAGTATTCACAAATGATAATACATCCCAACCAAGTTGTGTTTATTCCAGGAAGGCAAAATTGGTTTAGCACTTGAAAATCAGTCAATTTAACTCATTACATTAATAAACTAAAGGATAAATCATATGATATCAATAGATTCTGAGAAAAAGTCTTTGGTAAAATTTGATACAAATTTATAATTTAAAAAATCTTTGCAAACTAGAAATACAAGGGACTTTTCTTATTGTGAGAGCAGACAGCAATAAAGCCATAAGCAAACGTCATAATTAATGATAAAATGTCAAAAGCTTCACTCTGAGATTGGGAATAAGAAAACGAAATTTACTGACTCTTTTTAATTGATATCATTTAAGAAGCTCTAGCTAGTACAGAAAGACAATAAGAAGAAACAAAATATCTAAATTTAAGAAGTAAAAAAATCTTTTACTATTCAGATGATAT
The DNA here is from genome assembly GCA_031878705.1 of Tapirus indicus. NCBI lineage: Eukaryota > Metazoa > Chordata > Mammalia > Perissodactyla > Tapiridae > Tapirus > Tapirus indicus. The sequence goes on from CM062921.1 coordinate 85,434,163, forward strand.
GATTTTATAGACAACCCAAAATGTCTACAGATAAATTATTAAAAGTAACAAGTAAGTATAGGAAGATTTCTAAAGTCAATATATAAAAATTAATTTCTTGATAGCAACAAGAAGTAGACAATAAAATTTAAAAATAAATATCATTTACAATAGCATCAAAAAATAAATCTAACAGGGCCCGCCCCGTGGCGCAGCGGTTAAGTCGGCACTTGGCAGCCCGGGGTTCGCGGGTTCGGATCCCGGGCGCCTGCCGACGCACAGTCTGTCAGCCGTGCTGTGGCGGCGTCCCATATAAAGTGGAGGAAGATGGGCACGGATGTTAGCTCAGGGCTGGTCTTCCTCAGCAAAAAGAGGAAGATTGGCGATGGATGTTAGCTCAGGGCTGGTCTTCCTCACAAAAAAAATAAATAAATAAAAAGAAAAAATAAATCTAACAAAGATGCTCAGAACCTCTAGTCAGAAATCTATAACATATTAATGAGAGAAATTAAAGAATATCTAAACAAATTGAGTGCCGTATTTTGGCCATGGATTAGAAGATTTAATATTTAAAGATTTATCAATACTTTCCAGACTCATCTGTAGATTTAATGTAATCTCAATGAAAATCAAAGCAAGTTTATTTTTTTCTTCCTTTTTAAAAATTGGCTAGTTGATTGTAAAATGTACATGGAAATGCAAATAGCCAAGGATAACCAGGACATTCTAGTAGAAGTATGTTTGGCTTACTTGATCTGCTAGCAGTAAAGACTTATTATAAAGTTACAAATCATATGTAATATAAAAAATTACTTTATGAAATCAATAAAAAAATAAGAAAATCCATCAGAAAATGGGTAAGAGATCTAAGAAATACTTCACAAACAGGTTATTGAAATGACAAATAAACATGAAAATGTGCTCAAGTTCTCATTCAGAAAAGGCAAATGCAATACCATTATACACAAAGTAGAATGGCAAAGTATTAAAACTAGGGACCATTTCCAATGTGGGAGAGAACAGAGAGTAAGAGAAATTCTTACACAATTCTGGTTGGAGTGTAAATCCACTCTTCGGGAAAATAAATGACAAAACAACAAAACCAGAGCAACAAAAAAAGTTTTTGTTATCTACTGAATGTGAAGACAAGCATATCCTATGGCCCCAAAATATTAAATAGAAATGGACTTATACATTTATACAAAGATGGCTACTGAAATGCTCAAAACAGAATTATTTATAATATTCTAAAACTAGAAAAACCAAATGTCCGTGAACAGTAGAATGGGTAAACAAATTATTATATATTCATATATGTACATATAATATACAATGAATCAGGCTAAACTTAATTATAGTATTCAGGTGGCAAAATGCTAAACACAAGCAAGAAAATGGGTATCATAATACTATTTCAGTTTTTTTTTTGTTTTTGAGGGGATGGAAGAGCTGTGATTTAAAAGGGACAAGTGACTGGCCTCTAAAGAGCCAGTACAATTCTTTTCCTTAACCTGGCTGGTTAAGTGGGTTTGTGCTTCATAATAAGTGTTTAAGCTTCACTTTCCGTTTTATATACCCTCTATATATTCACAATTTAAAGAATACTTTTTTTCCTACACACAAAGGCATTGAAGTTGTTTGGAAAAAGAAATTGCCTAGAAGGGAAGATCATCCATATTCCCAATATTTTCTAATAAGGTTTCCATAGCAACCTAAGTAGCATGAGAATAGAGTCCATTAAATTCACTTAGAGTATTGGTTTTCCTGGCTAGCTGTCACAGTCTCAAAATAGAAGTCCTTCAGACTGAGAGAGTGATGTCACAAGCTATCTTTGTCAAAACAGAAGATCTATAGACCAGCAACAACTCCTCCAAGGCTGGATTAATTGAAGACATTGAGGGTAGTGTGCTGCTCATCAACAGGACTCTTAAGAAAAACTTCTGTTCAGATTCCTTCAGAAGTGTTGAACCATCTCAAAGCACCCAGCAACCACTGCTGCTGTTTTATGGTTAATTCCTCCTTCAAGCACCCAAGAGGCAATGAATGAGACCACTTCAGGTTTGGAGGTAGTGACGTTACAAACTTCCTACCCTCCTTTCTCTTTCTATTTGTTTATTTGTTTGTTTCTGCCAGAAGCATGGCAGCACTAAGTTAGCTTATAGAATTTGAATTTATGTTGAAGGTTCTGTAAATTAGAATCCGTCCCTTAAGTCTAGAAGATTAAATTTTGGAATTCCTATGTGCTCTATGTAAAGAATTTGCCACTGGGTGACACCTACTACCTACTTTAGTATTCCATCTGCTAAATCAACTTCTGCACATGAATACCTAAAAAGCATCTCAAAATCGCTGTCTAAAAATGAACCCCTAATATTCAAACTTCCTTCCCCAAACCTCCTCCTCGGAAGGTCTTTCCCATTCCAGTAAGTGGCAACCATCTTTCCAGTTACTGAGTCCAAAACTTTAGAGCCATCTTTGATTGCTCTCTCTGAAGCCCAATATCTGATCTATCAACAAATCCAGTACACTTTCTCCCTTCAATATACATCCAGGATCTGTCTTTAGTTCACCTGCTCCCCTGCTGAAATCTTTGTTCAGATCACCATCACATTATCTCTAGACCCTTATAATAGCCTCCTACCTGGTCTTTCTGCTCTCCTTCTTGACAACTTCTGAGTTTTTTCAAAAAATCAGCCACAAGACAGATCTGGTCATTCTAGTGCTCAAAACCATCCAAGGGCTTCCCATTTCACTCACAGGCAAACTCCTTACTATAGCCTACAAGGACCTACCTGATCTGGATCCCTATAATTTCTCTGATTTCATATCCTATGTTCCCCTTACTCTGCTCTAGACATACGAACCTCTTGTTCTTGAATTTGGTCTTTTCTCTGTCTGGAAAATTCCTCCCCTGATACCCACATAGCTCACTTCTTCACTTTAATTTTTACTCTAATGCTACTTTCTCAGTGAGGCCTTCCCTGGTACCCTTTTTAGAAAATCAGCCCTTATCCTGACACTCTCTACCTTCTTCTCCACATTTTTTTTTCTCCTCAGGACTCATCAGAGTCCTACATGTTTTACTTACTTGTCTTGTTTATATTCTTTCTCCTTTACTAAAATATTAGCTCCACAAAGTCAGGAATTTTTATCTGTTTTAATCACTCTGTATCCACAATGCCTAAACAATGACTGGCATACAGTAAGGGCTTATACATTTTTGTTGAATAAATAAATGAATGTTTATTTCCCCAAATGTATTATACTGAATACTTACACTCTAAGAGTTAACAACTGATCCTTGTAAAAAAATATTTTTGCGATCAAAAATGTTTGGAGACTTTGCAAATTCTATTTCACCCTTGGAGTTTCACAGAGCACATTCTTATATTAATGGATATAAGAATGCATATAGTTTAAAAGCAAATGTTTAATTTTCTTTACCATACTATTTCCTCAATATAGTGGATCACCGAATTCTGTTAAGAACATATGTCACCATTTACTTATTTTTGATTTTTATATAAGAGTGAATGTGTGTGTGTATATAATACACCTCTTAATCCAAAGAACACCCCTTAGGAAATGCTGTATTAGAATATAGAATAGGGTTTGTCTCCAAGTTCAATTTTACTGAACCTTTCTATGCCTTTTTACAATTTCTAATCATCTGGCTCCATTTAGGCAAGCAAAACAGTGCAAGAAGGGAGCTCTCATAAATGGCCTTTGTTGTAAATGATGTCATGACATTTAAAAAAAATAGTCTGTAAATTTATCATTTGAAATTAAATTGTAACAAATAAATGTAAACAAACACGTCTTATTCAAAATAACTCAATAATGCAAACTGCCCTCATAAAAATAACTGGAGTGCCAGCCAGGTGAATTGGGTTCAATTTCTGTCTCTATTACAAATTATTTGGATATAAATTATAATTACTTTGATCGGCCTGCATAAGTCCAACAAAGAAGAATATATTTATTGATCCCTTGTGCTCAGTTTTCTACATAGTCCAGTTTCCTCATTTGTGAAATGGTGGCAATACTTACATCAGAGAGGATCAACTGAGATAGAGTTTGCACAGTATCTGGCTGAGTGCCCAGCACATTGCCATTGCTGGGAAAATAGTTGTTGCTTTGCCTTTGTTTAATTGTGTGTTTCAATACAGTAAATTTGGCTTTAAAAAAATAAGCTATAAATATAAACTTCACAAAATACATTCAGATGAATATACCTGTGATTTGTACATGTTGTGCTTTCATGCACATTTTTCTAATTACCTTAGAACAAATTGTAAAACAAAGCCTTTAGTTGGAGCTCAATTATGAGTGCTGATTCTAACAACTTGCTCTGTACAGCAGGGATTGGAAAAACTTAATTCAGAGCCAAGTTCTCTCTAATTTGCCATCAACTCTTTCAACCATACTGTTCGTTTAGTTTAGTTTTGTTTTTCATTATGAAGGAATTTTGAATATCATCTAGGTAAGAGTAGAATAACACTTCCAGTGTAATATGAGATGATGCTAGGGTATGTAAAGGCATTAAAAGTTACTCATGTAAATCCAGTCTTCCAACAAAATTTAACTAGAACCTGCTATACCCTCTTCTCTGAGTGAGGGACCCCACAGGTGAATGCAGTACAGTCGTGTGAGCATACACACTCCATGAAAACAGCAAGGCAGCATCAGCATCCATGAGCAGGAACCACTGACTCTTGCTGCACCACATCTTCAGCCAGATCAAAACAATGAGTGCACAGGACATTTCTGAAGGGTAGGAACTGTTTCTGTGCTTAAAGCATCCTTGTTAATTAGAATGGTTTACATGGGTGTCATCACACCTCAAGGTTAATTGTACTGGATCCTCATTGAAGGAGGAATACAACTATCTAGCTCTCTAGATGTAAATAACACTGGATTAAAAGAACAGAAAAACTGAATTGGCTGCCATGGATAGATAAAAGCGCTAACAATGGAATTATAAGACTGCCCCTACTAGCAGGTAGCCAATAAATGCTTGCTGTTGATTCCCAGCATTGCCCCTGTCTACTTGAGTAAACATAGGCAAGTCTTTTAACATTGCTGGGCCTCAATTCATAATAAATATAGGAATCTGGACTCCAGACTCAAATGTCTCAAAGATCCCTTTGACCTGTGATATGCTATGATCTTATAGCTATTCATGGAAATATTCTAAATAAATCAATGCACTGACAATTCTAAACCTCAAAGCCCCTGAGTGTTTTGATCCAATTTGAACTTCAAAACAAGGTTTAGAATTGCAAAAAATACACCCTCCTTCCTGTAAAAGGACTTTCAAACTCATATATATGAAAAGTGTTGCTGGTGAGAGTTGAGCTCCAAGAAAAGAAAGGAAGGCACTCTTTTTTTAAAAGATAAATGCATAAGGGAAATTGAAGGCATATGAAAAGAAGACAGATGATAAGAGGAAAAAAAAATAATCCACTCTTCTATGAAACAATGTTGAGACCAAGGAAATGAAATCATCTTTATTTCATGAAAAATATCTTTGATAAAATAATGCAGAAGGCTAGAAAAGCTTTTATGACATTTTCAATAATAGATGTTCATACATATGAGTTAGCATCTGTGTGTGACAGAGCCTCAGACTGAACCAGATCCTAACCACTTTCAAAGTTTAAAAGAAGGATGTATTTCCAAATGACATCCGGTCAAATTTTCCCAAAAGATGTTCTATATTTCCTCATTTCTTAAAAGTCTGAATGTTACGGTGATCATGTTGCAATTGACTTCCAATATATATTTTATTTTAAAAATTTGGGGGAGTGCAGTATTGACAAATTACACAATTCATATTTAGTGTTAATCACTTCAGTCTCACTTTCACATAAACAGAAGTTTACAGACTAAAATAGCTTTATAAACTGGCAGAAATTGCAATGTGTTCATAACATCTTTATAATGGTCAATAATATTCACATCCTATTGCTGTTTCATGATGGTGACTTGACAGCAACATCAGCCTCCCAGGATATTGTGTATAATAATCCAATCTCTCCCTGCACCATGCTATCACTCTGGCTCAGGGAGACACATTGGAGAGAAAAACACACATCAGAGAAAACTCCAGCTTTTCCAAGGATAGTTCCTGTAATGCTCATGGTTCAGCTACTAGAACACCATGCCTTCATATTCTCGGCATCCTTTGTCATAATTCTGTTTGAAAACTCAGTGATTTCTCAGTGGTAAGATTGACTTTGCCAAATAGAAGACATTTTCCTAACAAAACATCAAGCCAAAGAAAGAAGATTTTGAAATCTGCAACTGTAGTTCTGAGATTGCAATCCCATTTTTACAACTAATGATAAACATTTAAGAAAATCCACATCTGTGTCAATATGTCCTCACTTGTCAGTGCACATGTCTAGAACACAGGATGATTGAAAGAGTTCAAATTATTATAAGATACAATCAAGACACAAAAATATCTGTGTATTTTCTGCCCGTGGGACAGAAAAATGGGTTAAAACAAAGATGACAAATGACAGAAGCAAAGGTAAAGTCTTATATTTTGAAAGCAAATCATTGTAAATCTATTATATAAGTAGGAGCTGGTAAAAGGTAGCCCTAGAGTAGTTCCCTAAAAGGGACCCAAACATATTTTTGTTGACTAAAGACTATATTAGACAACTGCAGCTTTATGACACAAATGCCTTTTTTTTAATTTTGAGGAAATGTTTTAATACTAGATAAATAAACTAGGCATAAACCCATTATGTTTATATCTCTATACAAATATAAAGCCAAAACAAATTACAAGATAAATCTAAACAAAATTTCAATTCTGATAAAATGCAATTTAAGAACATAAAAAAAGGCAGGATTGCATACTATTATCTCCATTATGTAAAATGTGCATATATATTCAGGTACGTGGCTGGGGGGGAAAAAACGTAATTAAATGCTTATAAAAATTCCCCCCTGGATGGAGATAAAATAAGCAAATAATATTATAAATTGAATTAGTAAAATTGCAGTGTTCAAAGAATGAAAAAGAAGATAAATTCAGATACTTTGGTGAATTTACTGCATATGGGCTACTTCAAGTGTGTGACATGCATTATCTCATATAAAGTTCAAAATATCTTGGGAAATAGGCATAGACTTCTGATGAGATACTGACAAACCATAGTTTTTCCAGAAAAAGTGCATAGGAAAGAAAGAGTTGAAATGATATCATAACAAGTATTACTAAGGAGGTGAGACTTAGGGATAGGCCATGATAATTGTCTTGAAGTATTGCATGGAATATTAGGTGAAGAAATAGATTAGAGAGCAGATGTAGGTTGACCAGAGAAACTATTTTCAACAATTCCAAGAGCTGTTGGAAAATGTACTAGCATTACCCCTGTCTTGCAAACAAGAAAACAGCCCTAGGGAATTTAATGTACCCAAAGTCACAACACCAGTAATTAAAAGAATGAAGATTACGTTCAAGGAATCTGTGACTCTACGGCACTGTGCTGTGCGGGCAGCCAGGCTTCCATTCAAAATAAAGAACTGGTCAGTTAAGACGATAGCGCCAACCAGCTGAACTCTGAGGCCTCTTCTAAATTTACAATTCATAATAGTATATCATGTGTTCATAGAATAAGACTTTGGACAATTGTAAAACATACCTATAAATATATAATGTTTGATATTAATCAGAAAAAAACCTTTATATATACATATATATTCCTTTTATAACTATATATTATATTTTTATATATTCCTTTATAACTATATAATTCCAAAGGTTTTTGCTTTTGAATAATATAAAAGCATATCTTCTTACATAACATATTCCAAGCCAATGAAGCTAGCATCCAACTAGTTTTAAAACTATGTCTTCTACATTCTGGAGCATCATAAAATTATAAAAGTAACATAAATATGACTTCAGGGAAAGGGCATGCCTGTTTTCTTCTAAATGCATCATCTTGTTTTATTCTAGCCACATTTTCCTGTGAGATATGTATCAATACTCCATTTTATAGGTGATAACTCAGTCTTATTGACCCGCACTTATTCACCCACATAGAGCTAGTCATTGGCAGCTCATCTAATCCTCAGTTTGTCGGATATCTGAGCTTGAGCCTTGCCCAGGGTCCTACTTTATTGACAGTAAGTGTTACGCACCTCAGAGGGCGGTATTGAGAAGGCAACATACAACGATATGTGACGTAGGCCTTTGCAGCATATGGAATTTCTGCATAGACCAGCCAAAGTTTCTGGGAATTTCGACTTTGAGCTGATGCTGTAATGGGGTGACATTGGCCTTCCTGGATCTCACAAAATTTGGGGGGAACCAGAGACATAAAGCACAGTGGCACGGTGTCTACTAAAGTTACAGTAGAAGACATAAGCAGCTGATGCATTGGGCATGCAGATATACACATGATGATGTGTTAGGGAAGGGAGGTGGGCCTTAGTTCCATGGTACAGAGAAATAAATCGCATGCAGAGAAGACAGAATGATTATGCTGTGTTCAAAGAAAGTAAATGTGATTTTGAGTGGTCAAGAATGCCCTGAGTAGAGGATGAGGTCAGAGAAGTGGTGAGTCAAGATAGGCCCACAATGCTCTGGTATTTGGCACCATTGCAGACTTCAAAAAGCTCCACTGGTGGAATCTGACAAAAGGATTGAGAATAAGGTAAGATTTCCTTAGAGAATAGGGCTTCCATGACCCCGGAAACAATACCACATACACAAATACCTATTCTAGCTATGCAGAAGATTAGTAATTTTCCTGGACTATGATGAGCAGAAGGTTTGATTCCATGGGGAGCTGAGGAGAGATGGAGGTCCACATCTGGAGGAGCTTCTGCCCCTCTCAACTGTGTCTCCTTGGCGAATGTCCCCAGAAGACAACTGAGGAACCTCAGAGGGGCAACCTTCAGGAAAGTGGTGAGAACTGCCAAAGCACACTGTGGGTGCACTCTCTCTCCTTGAGGGTTTCTGAACACACACACATACACACACAGAGATCAGTCAACGAACCAAACAAACAGTGCAACACATTAGGGGATGCAGAAAGGAAGGACAGAACCTGAGTGCCTAATATATGCCAATAAAAGCATACATGGTGCGTTATCTCATCAACCTTTATATTAATGAACCTCGAGAAAGACAGACACTAGTCTACACACACATGGATAGATAGATGATAGATAGCCCATGTCCTACAGCACATGGAAGATGAAGTCAAGATTTGATACATATCTGCCTGGCTTCAGATATATATATTCAATATATATATTCTTTCCATCACACTGCTTGAATCTCATACATCTCTTTTTCTCACAGCTATAAAAAAGTGGAGTAATTGAACCACTACCATGATTCCACTGTATAACTCCAGAAAATAGATACCTTGATTTTCTTTTTCTGGTAGGAACAAAAAGCCCCATATTCTCATAAAAACATGTTTGTGACTGAAGTTAGCAGCCTGAAAATAATGGGAAAATGAATGGGTGGTAAACAGATAAAGACACAGCCATTATTATTTCATTAATATTGCTTTGAACTGCATCTTTTGGTAAGTTAAATGCTACTTTCTTCCTCAAAAGCTGATGAAGTTAGCATGCTACCATTTGTTTTCTGAAGCATTTATATTTGAGGTGTTAAGCTGTTTCACTCACAATAACAACTTGGCTTTAAAAGACTTCATCAGTTGCTCTGACAGCAGGACGCATCGTGCTCGGAACCAATGAATTTACGGGCTGCATTTGCCATGTTAAACAACCATAGCTGCCAAGAGAGAATTTGGGAACAGCTTAGTATTATTTTTGCCTAATTCTCATCATGTAACAAGCAGAGTTACCCCTGGAGACACACAAAACACTTACTCTAATTCCTCCTGCACATCTTCCCTGTTCATTCTGCTTATCTTTCTGCATTTCTCACATTAACTTTAATTCAGTCTTCGTGGGGAGTGAAGTGTGAGACAGATGAGTCAGTAGGGGATGAGGAGCAAGGAGCCCAGCCACGAGCACAGTGAACCTTGAACTGGTCTTTGAGGAAAGAGTAGGATTTCTATGTGCAGAAGAGGAAACATCCTAATGAAGATGCTAGAATAAACAGGACCAGGATGAGGAAATGTGTTTGGAAATACATTGCCTCATCCTCATGCCCTCACCATGCTCATGGCCCCAAAGCTAGTGTTCTCAGACAAAATACTCAAAACTGAATGGATTTGAACTTTACGCAAGCAACAAATAAGTTTTTATATACATATGCCCCATGCAATGCATCAAACATATCTATGCTAAACAATTATTTGTTGTGTATCTGATATTCAAATTTAAGTGGGTATCCTGCATTTTTATTTGCTTAATGTGGAAACCCTGCCCATGATGCACCTCCCACAGCTGACGCCCTAGTCGAGTATATGTATGTACTTGACGCAGTATAAATGGAGCACCAAGGAAGTGAAGAGACTATCGTCACATTTGCAGAGAACACACCATCTTCTATTAGGCTAGTGGGGAAGGACTACAGGGACAGCTTGGGCTTTGGAGACATTTGATCTGGATTATAATTCATCTTTACTATTTATCAGTTGAGCATGTTGCTTTTACTCCCATTGACTTTGTTTCCTCATGTGTGCAATGAGAAAAAAATTACCTTGCTAGGTTTTTTTTAGACTAACTTTCTTTGCCCTGCATCCCTGTGTCTTTGTTTCTCATTAATGGCAGCCTCACTGATGCACTAGTCCAAGTATGGATAGTTTCCTTGAATACACACCAAGCAGCTCCTCAAATCCGGTATTCCCACAGGATACTAAAGTGAATACAGGATCAAATTTTTCCCAGACTGAAAATCTAGCCACTCAGATTATGGTGTTTTTCTACATCACATGTTTAAGACTCCTGATAACTTTGAAAGGTAAATAAGGTAACTTAAAACCACCTACCACACCCGTAAGTCAGCAAATGTTAATTCCCTTCCCTCCATTTCTCTAAGTGCTTGCAAGCTTCATGAATATTCAGTATGCTTTCAACACAGTACAGTCTTTTGGTTTAAGACTCATCTAAAGAAATAAAGTGTATAAAATCCTTCTGAGAAGAGTGAATGTGACATCCAAGGGGGCAGTTTCACTGGACAAGCAAAATTTACTTGACTTCCTTCACCTGTGTCTGATCCTGTTGGAAATATTCATAAAGGGAATGCAGCCATCCTGCATAACCAGGTTGAAGATATAAGACATCTCTTTAAATCCAAATTCTGAAAAGAGGTTTCCATCTTTCATCGGTATTGCTCTTTTTAGAGAGCTGATCCTGAAAACTTAGCTGACATTCCCTGGAATGCCCTGGAAAATGGCTCCCATTCTACAAGAAAACTCCAGAGTCCTTACATAGTAAAGAATAGAGCATTAATATTCAATTTCCCCTTTCCAGAAAAATCACGGTGATGTAGACAAGCTAAAGGGGAACCTCACACAGTATATGGGTCAGAAATCCACCCCACTGAGGTCACTCCTAGAAGGAACAGTAGCTACAAGGGCTCATTTTGACTGAGCATTTCATAAGTGCAAGACTCTGTGCTCAGCACTTTATATGCTTTAAGTACTTTGATCCGTACCACAGCTCGATAAGATCGGGAATGCCATCATCCCTCTTACACAGATTGGGAAGTCTAGGATTACACATGACAAATCCCTTGCCCTAGGTCATACATGTACTAAATGGTAGAGTCAGAATTAAGCCATCTGTCTGTCCTTTTATGTCCAAGTTTCTCACCACGTAGCCAGAGACCTCCCACATCAGAATCGTGTTAAAAACTAGGAGCCTCGGATCTATCCCAGAGCTACCCAATCAGACATCTGAGGCTGCGAACAGGAATTTATGTTTGTAACAAGCTGCCCAGTGCCTGGGATGAAAGTTAAAGTTGAGAGCGCTTGGATTATGTTATTCTGCCTACCTAGGTTATTCCATTAGTCTCAGTATCTCAAACTGCAACTATGACACTAACAGAAAACACAGATCTCTAAGTGAAAACAACCCAATTCATGAGTTATTCTATAAGAGGAGACCCGGTCAGTCAGGATCTGACTAGTCTGATCTAGGATGTTGACTCACCTCCAGGACTGCACAGAACACCCTAGTGAGCTGGTAGTTACACTTTGAGAAGTCCTCATGGTGGGTGGTCCCCATGTGCCACCCACCACTTACACAGGGCAACTCTCCAGAGAGAATGTTGGTGACTGACTGAGAGTTATCTAGAGCTAATCCACATGGTGTGGATTTCATTGATATTTTGCTTATAGTTTTTAATCTTTTAAGCAAATTAAGAGTTAAGAAAACCACACACCATTTAAGTTCATTTATGGACAACACTATTTAAGCTCATTTTAAATTATTAATTCAACAAATAATTATTGAGCTCTTAAAATTATGTTGAACATTAGGCTGGAGATGCAACGATGAGTAAGTTCTATTCTCACAGAACTTATTTTCTAGTAGAAAGATAGATAATAAAAAGTGAACAAATAAAGAAGAAACAAAAGAGGGTATAATATGAATATGGGGAATGCATAAAATAAGAGGGTTAGGGAAAGTTTCTTGGAAGTGTATTTGAACTGCAGCCTTTATGATGAGAAGGAACCAAGCACGTTCAGATGAGTAGGATAGCTAGTACTGAGAGAACAGCTAGTGCAAATGCCCTGAGGTAGATAGAGGGATAAGGGGAAGGCCAATGTGGCAGAAACACAGTGAGCTTGGAGGAGAGTGGTGGGAAGTGAAGTCAGGGAGGTAGGCAGTGCCAGATTATGGAAGACTTGGCATGGCAACATATGGTGTCTGTACTTCATTCAAAATCCATTAGAAAATTTCATGCAGGGGAATGACATGATTTGATTTAGACTTTAAATAAAAAGTAATTTAAATTAAATTATAATGTGACTTGCGTTTACTGATAAGAACCAATATTTCCAAACGCATTCCTCATTCTGGTCCTGTTTAATGTAACATCTTCATCAGCATGTCCTCTTCTGTCTGTAGAACTCCTCTTCACTCAGAGACTGGTTCATGGACACTAGACTGTGCCCGTGGCTCTGCTCTTCACACCTCATCTCCACCTCTCCCCTAGGCATTCTTCCCTTGCCTCTTTCTCTGTGCCTGATACAGACTAAATGGAAATTCATCTTTATAATTCTCACAATGTTGTTCAAAGAGCAAGCCTTTGGAGAATGTTTGAAGTAAAATCCTGAGCTTGGCCTGTTAGCTGGGATTTTACATGCAATGCCTTCAAGCAACCTCAACACACAGCTAATGACTCAACAAGCTTTTTAAGGGAACTCTGATCACTCCCCTGCTTAAAACCTCTGAGGGCTTTCTTTCACAACAAGATAAAATTATATTTCTCTGGAAGGGCTTATAGCGTCAACCTAATTTGCTCTGACCTAATTAACCAACCACATCACCCACCACACTCCCTTTGCATGTCTTATGTTTCTCCAATTCTCCGGGACCTCTTGCCATTTCCTAAAACCCCTGCGCTCTTCCATCTCTTATTTACCTGTGTCCTTCCTTGTCTCTTTCCCTCATGTTTCCTTCTGCCATCTCCTAACTGCAGGAATACATTTATTCTTCCGTGTAAAGATATCCTCAACTGCTCTAGCGGAACGTGAGTGTTCCTTCCTCCATGTTCCTTTCTCCCTGGATTTACCAGAGCATGGTCCCTAAAACCCTCTCTCTATGAAATGTGTTTCTCTGGAAAATTAATTCAGAAAATATTGCTTCCTATAGTCTTCTCTCTGAGATTCGTGAATGCACAGAAGTACACTGAAGGCTTTGTACAATTGTGCGGCAGAGGTACAGAACCTAGTATTTCCCACATGTGTGTGAACTCAAACTCTATTTATGTGCGTGAATATGAAACACATATTAACATCCTGCAGATACCTGTGAAACCCTCATCTTGCCTTTTGTAAAAAAGAGACAAAAAATACCAAAACTTCAATTAAAGTCTTTTTTGCACTGAACTGTGATAACTGGTTTACAAGTCTGTCCCACACACTGAATTGTGAACTTCTTGAGAATCTGTCTTACTGTCTTCAGGTCACTCTGCCCTGGCTCAGGGCCTGATCTTCCAAAGGGGCTGCACACATTTTGATTGGCTGAACCATTGTGAGCCAACAAAGCAGACCCTCTGCTTGTTCAGTAGAACCAGTAGCATCCTCACTTTGCAGCATCTTCAGATGTTCCATCCATCCTCCATGTTTTTCTCCCTTCTGTTCCACAGATTCTTCTTGGCTTCTGAAGCAATTGTTGGGGAGAATTGGATATAAAAGTCTCTTCATTTTTATCACCTCTTTGGGAATTACTTTCCAATGACAATTGGAACATCTTTGTTACTCTTTTTTCTTTTTTCTAGCACATTTCAGAAGATCTTTGAAATCTACTATCAACTTATGTACATTTTAGATAATTGGCATATGCATGTAATCAACTTGATACTGGTTAAGATAGCAAATTCTTTTGAGTCCAATTTGACAATCCCAAAATTCAATCCTTTCTGTTAGATCTTAATTCCATCTGATAGAGTAGCAATCACCCCTTACAAAAATTTCAATAATTTTATGGGTGTTTAAGCTATGTCTTTATTTATACCATTAATAAAACTATTACCCTAAAAACAACTAGAAGCTTCAGTCATGGCTGATCTTGATCCTTTATATTGCACTCTATTGTCTCAAATCCACCTATCACTGTTGATATAATCCATGCTTCACCGTATTACAAAAACTGTACATGAGAGTCTATCCAAAGGTTTTCCTGAAGTCTATGTATTCACTACCTATGCAGAAATTCCCAATCTAGTCATTTAGCATCTTTATGAAAATTATCATGATATTAATTTAGCAAAAATGTAGTGGTCCTATGTCAGCTTTCAGTGAACAGCACTGCTTTTTCCAATAGTTCACAACAAATACATTTCTCAGTGTCCACCCACAAAACTTCACTAACCAGTTCTCGACACTAGTCTACAAACATATTTACAGAAATGTCCATTTTCTCCTTTGTAGAAATCATAATTAATATATCTGCATATTTTCTAGTATATCTCTTGGTTGTAGCCATTCCTCAAAGAAAATCACTGAAATTTTTTAATCTCACCTGAAAATTCTGTAGAATTTAGTGGTCTTGACTTTGTTTAGAGACTTTTACTTCTAACCATTGGAGGTACCAATCCATGCTGATGACTAATATTAGATTAATCATATATGTATAATTAAGCCAAAATATTATCCTTACATATGTGGCCACAGAGACTTAGGAACAACCAAATCAAATCAAGGCATCTCTTCACTTAAAAAAAAAAAAAAAAAAAAAAGGAAAGAAAAAGAAAAAAAGACTTAGAGGGTCTTGTAATTAAGAGAGCTAAAGTTTTAGCACTTGTACTGAGACCAATGTTAAAAAAATCCATAGTGTAAAGAGCGAAGGATTGGTCATATTGCTAAAGAGAAAAGTTAAGTGAGAAGAGATTGTGTAAATCCTTCTTAAGCAGAATCTTGGGAAGTCATTGAAGAGAGACGGTTCAACTCACTATTCCGTTTGGCAAATGTCTCCTACCTGAGGAGACAGATGGCTTTTACACTCCAGTGGCATTCAACAGTAGGGCCACGCAACTCATGTCATTCAACACTGTCTGTAATCAACAAGAAACTTTCAAACAGAATACAGCTTCTGTAGGTTATCCTATGTGAGAGACTGCAATGCCAGCCAATGGGAGCCTTTTTATATACTTGGCAGTTATATTTCTGAATGTAAAGCTATAAATTGGTATCTTGTTCTTTTCTCGTTTTCTTATAGCTTGGGTAATGTGAGTTACTACCAAGATTCCTATGACCTCATCGCACTTGGAAAACACTGCCTTCAAACCTTAGGACTAGATACAGAACTGCATTGCTACTTGAAACACTGCCAGAATACAAGCTCTTGGAGTAATCATGAAGCCCTCGCTGTGTGACATGCCCAGCAGTCAGTGACCAGTAGAATTCAAGAGCTCTGGAGGAAGATAGGCTCAGGTTCAAATCCTGTATTTGCCACTTCCTTGCTCTGTGGATTACATATTTCACCTAAATAGACCTCAGTTTTTTCATTTATAAAATAAGAATATAATTAGTTCCTATAGTATGCATTTTTTTTGAGATTTCAATGTAAATTTTGTGGCACATGTCAAGCATTAAATACGTTAACTTACAGTATTCTGACACGTCTGATTTCTCATGCAGTTTAATATGAGAAAACTAAACAAATACTCTTGATCGCACCCCCACTACAAACACACATACAAACATGTTTATCCATAAATTACCATTTTATTTTATAAGTAAACATGATATGTTCAAATGAATGAAAACCTTTTCGTTCCAAAAAAGTCTAATTCAAAGATTTCAGCCTAGAGAAAAAGGATCCTCATTTCTATATCTCTAATGCCAATTCACAAATTAGGGCATACTCATGAATTCATTTGACTGACATATGAACCTGTTAGATTTAAAGGAGCACACACCAATTCATTCATAATAAGCAGAGTAGCTTTAAGGACAGTACACCCACTTCGTATCATCCAAACAGAATTAGAAACTGGTCATTTCTCTGGAGATTATCTTCAGTGCTTACTAAAAGATCCTAAAACCATTTTTTTTTCACATGAGGGGATGAAGAGATCCTCAATGTATGATGAAGTTTGAAGTAATAACTGCCAATTCTGAACCTAAACAGTATTTTAGACCATAGACATTTCTAAACCTTTCCTTATAAAAAAACTGTTCCTTACTGTCTTCTTTTTTAACTTCAAAATATAGACATCATTTCAGAATAAGTTTTTAAGATTTTAGTTAAGAATCTGATTTTTCTTAAGTTTCATAGTCTTTTGATTTAAAAAAAATATATACCAGAATTTACTCAATTAGATTTTGCATAAATATATTATGCTATCCTAAAAACAATATTAAATCACAAATAAGACATTTAACTGAGAGAGTTCATTTTATCTTTCCATATGAGAATGAAAGAAATTTGAGTGAAAGATCTCCCACACAATCTTCAGCTTTCTCTGTGGTTTGTTAATATGTTTGCAAATGGGATTGCACCTGCTTTTATGCAAACATCTTTGATGCCTAGAGCATTGTCAGAGAAATAGCTGCATAACAAATAGCTCAAATGGATATAAGGAGATATGCTCCGTGATTGAGCACTTTCTCAGATGAGAAATCCCTCCTTTTGAGCAATGTGCCTTCCAAACTTGGCTAATGTGACATGCCCTTTGGCCATCTGTCTCCTCTGGATAATTGGTTGGATTTCTCACACAACTCAGTGAATACCTGTGCTTATAAAGAAGTTTGTCTATTCCATCTCCTGATCTATTCACACTGTGAGGGAAAGTTTGAACGTCAGAACCTAAAAATCTCAATTTTCCCTCATGCATGCACGAACGAGTAGGTTAAGTCATGAATTCAAGAAATATTTTTTGGTTATTGGTTTAATATAAACTCTTTGACTTTAAAATTCTTTTACAAACACAATTTTATGTTTTCATGCACCTTCAAATTCCTGCCCTAATTATATCAACTTTATTTTTTTAACTGATACTGTATGCCAGAGCAGTATTTATTGTTAAAATTTCTATTGTACCAATCCCAGAAATATCATTAAGAAAAATTCATGAATATAATTAAGGCAGAATACTTTTGCATGCTGACAGTTTTATGAACATTAGGTTTGGTATGGCTTATTTGATAAGATAATTATTACTTAAAATTAATAAATCAGCTCAGAAAGGCTTTGTGCTTAAGTGTTTTTACTGAAGTTGATACCCTCTCTCCGGTCCTAAAGTAGCGACCCTAGGGACCTTATAGACCCAGACAGAGAGACTGAAATAGCAAGGCTCACCCTAACACGGAAGCAATATGGGGTTAGTATAGATTTGGACTGTGGCATCTCTTAGTACACCTCATCTGCTTTGGCTGGTACTCAGCTTGAATGTCTCCTCTCTGGGAAGCTGACTCTTGGAACTTTCCAAGTCCATTTAATTGTTTGCTTTCTCTCTTTCTTTCTTTCCTTTCTTCCTTCCTTCCTTTTTTCTTTCTTTTATTGTATCTTGCCTATGTCATTTTAATAGCACTCATTATATCACTTCAATTATGTGTAGCTTTTCTCTTTTTAATCTCAGAGCCCTCAGACATTAAGGGGTTTATATATTATATATTTGCATCTTCAATGTCTTATACATGTGGCATATAGTAAGTATGATAAGTAAATGATTAAATAATAATAGGATTCTTGATGCAAATGATGTGGAGTTTCCTGGTATAAATATGAATTTGTTAAACTGTATGAAGTATACAGGTGTTGAGTCAGATCAGTAAGGGTGCCCACAGACTTGGCCATCGGGAATACAAAAACGTGGGGAAAAGGCACATGTGCTTCAGATTGTCACCTTGTGACCCATGTTCCAACTCAAGGAAAGATGAAATTAACATTACCCAAAGCAAGAATGATGAAAGTTGAGAAGAAAGTTATTCTAGAACTCATTAAAACAGAACTGGCACCAATCACTTTAGGTGCTGTGGGGACCAGAATTGGCCACCTCAAGCACTGAAGGAGGCTTTGAACTTCCTGGCCCCCACAAACTGTCTGAGGGGATTTGGGATGGAAAGATTGTCCCCAGGACAGGCCGTCAACATGGATAACTCTGGGTATCGATAGACTGGGAGGACCTTTGCTGGGCCCATTCTTATCAAAGTTCTGTTTACCACACATTTACATTTATAAGGGAAATTTTCATTTGTAAAGGTATCTCCTTCTCAGTACCAGGAAGAAGGGGGTAGAGGATCTTGTCCTATGGAAGGGGAAAACTTAAATCTGCACACTCTTGTTTACTGTGCTTTTCTTGTAATTCCTCATGACTGACACCCCAACCCCCTCAAAATCTTCGTTTGTCTCTACAAGAGGAGAACCTCCTCCATTCTGATCAGAGATACTCAGTTTCCCCAAGTCTCCCATGTGTACATGTTATAAATCTTGATTTTCTGCTGCTACTTGGCCTCATGTCAGTTTAATTTGTAGCCCAGCCAGAAAGGACCCAGAGTGGGTAGAGAATGCTCTTCCTCCCCTTCAGTTCACCAATAGACTTACGTGATTAAGTTTATAGACTATGCCTACATTTCTGTTTACCACCTGAATTTATACCTAAAGATGCCATATTACTGGGATGATATCACCTTCAATGGAATGAATTTTACCCATATGGATTCTAAAATCACAAGTTAAATATGAAAATATTTGTTTCCAAAGCAACAAACAGAATTTTACATATTCATTTAGAGCAACCTGTGGGGATGAAAGTGTCTAGAATTAGTGAGGTCAGTGAAAACAATTTATTCACTAAACTATTCACCATTTCAAATAATTCTTCATTGGTTGCCATTATCTATAGGCATGCTACATAATCCCTCTGACTCTGGCTTATAGCCCAATCCCTTCCCTCCAAGGCAATCTCTGCTGATGGAGTTAAATATTGACACAATGAGAACTCATTCCCTGTAAGGCTTCATAGCTATGATTTGATTCCAACTTTTGCAGGACTCACTGTAACCTTAGTCTTGAGACTCATATAGATGAACTATATAATAATGTACTATTTTTCACCTACCAGTAACTAAATTATTTTAAATGTTTTAACACAGACCTCTTGATACACACCTTGGTTCCACAGCAAATTGTTACACTATAAGGTACCAGTGTCAGTGGAGGTCCTCAGGGAAAGCCCAATAGGATGGTGACTGGTTCATTTCTTTTAACAGCGATAATTAGCATTGGTGTAGCAATTTCTGTTTACTATAACTATGGCCATACTACTTGTGGGGTCTAAGGCTACCCCAGCCCCACCCACCAGCCATGAGGTATTTCCTGTGTCTGCAGTCATTCTACTATCTGGAGCCTATATTCTCAAAGCCTGCAATCACCACAGTCTATTGGGGCAAATTTCTCTATCCACTAGGCTCAGTACCCACTATCCTCAAAATGACTGTTGATGCTCAGACCTCCACACTGCTAATCCCCGCCATCATCAGTAAATGAGGAAAGCACAAACCCTGTGCCCTTGTCGACAAACAATTTATGCTCTAATGTGCAACCATACCCATACTTTTCTATAATTCCTGGCCCATATAACTACAACCTTCTCTCCATGCCAACAACTTGTTTGCTTACTCCCGTGATAACTACCCATTGATTCCATTCAAATACTCATCCTTTCCTCACTTCTTTCTACATCCATTTTACATTTCATGATGCTTCATTTGAATATTATCCTAAATTTCATTGCTCTTATGAGTTTTTATCACATCTATCTAGCAAAACCCCAAACCTACAGGAATTGAGCTGTCTGCTTTTACTATGATCTAATACCTAGATAATAGAGCAATAATGCATAATATCACACAACAAGAAAGGTCAATTCCAGCATAAATATGCAGTTGCTAATCTCTAATTAACCCTCAAAACTTCCAGCAATACAACTACCAACTTGACATCTTCTCTGAGTTATAACAAAGGCACCCAGAACACATTTCCAAACCTAATCTAGCAAACATCTTCCATAAATCTGTTCCTCTTCCAGTACTCTTTTTCAGTAAATGGGCTCACCTTTTATCTAAATATGCAGACTATAAAGCCTGTAGTCATTCTTGATAATCTCCCTTTTCTGACCTTCAACATCAATTCCTTTCAAATACTTGTTGATATCATGTCCTAAATATCTATCATTGTTTTCCCATATCTTCCACTATCACACTAGTCCAAGCTAATATCATTTTGCCTGAAATAGGTCTTAGGAAACTTGCAATTTTATATTTACTAGTTTTACTACCTGATCATCATCTGTAAGTTTACTAGACTATAAGCTTCATCGAACCAGGGTCTTTCGTCTATTTTTTCTCACTATTTTATCTCTAGCATTTTGCATTTCTTCTTTGTTTATAGTGAACACTTGATAAAAATTTGCTGAATGAATGAGTGAATGAAGAAATATAAGTAAATTTATAAGTATTATCATAATAAACATTTGCATGTATGAAGCAAGTATTCAAACCCATATCACATAAGAGAGAAATCTGAAGTTCAACAAAAGCCAAACGAGCAGAGAATGATGAATTTGGATTCAAATTTAGGTCTTCTCAATTTCACTAACTTTAACTCCTATCTTTCCATTTTAGCCTCATGATGTAGATCAACCTTATGGGATGCTTTTTTTCCTCATTTTACTTATAACATAGAGTCACAAAAGTTATCTCCAGTTCTTAATGTAACTCTCTATGAGTACAGAAAATAATTCCCATGGGAAGGCATTCTAATGCTTTTTAAAACACACCAATCACTGCAAATACTTTCAAAAGAAATATTTTAATTTTGTAAATGGAAATGTTTATACAGCCCATACTCCAAATTAAGATTGATACCAAAGTATATCCAAGGCAGTCACCATGCAAATGGAAAAGGAATTAGAGCAGAAAATAACAAAAATGGACAATTTTTAACCATCATCAATTTTCTGTCATCTATTGACTGTTTGCCGTCTTGTAGACATTGTGCTAAGCAATGTATAGATGCAGTAAAATAGGAACTATTATTATCCCTATTTTACAGACAAGGAAATTGAGAATTAGAACAATCAAAGCCAGGAGCCAAATCCAACTTCTGTATGATTCCAGAGCTGCACTTCACATTCAGTTGCCTTCCCAACAAGTAAAGTCTTTCATTCTGAGGCACTACTTAGTGAAAAATCGACAAAAACATTTTTTACTACTAATAGCATCTGATAATGAGACATTCCAACTACAATCAGATGGGGAAGGACAACACTATATACATTATCAAATGTAGCTTTTTGGGGATATTTATGGGAGAAATTGTTTAGTCTTACCCATGAATTCAATCCCCAAGTGGTCTGCTGCACCGAAGTCGGCATGTAAGGAGGGAAAACAGAGAAAGAGAAAAAGATTAGAAAAAATTCCACATGGACATCAATGCTTACAAGACTGACCTTTCAAGGCAAAGAAAGTGTCTCAGTTTTAACCATCATGTTTGCTTGAGAGAGATAATTTATAGATTACAGCAATTAGAGGTGCTGTGAACACTGACTAGTATTTCCCTAAAGCCTGGAACTTTAGATGGAATAATATTGCATCGATTACCAAGTATGCTAACCATAAATTTAGCCAAAAAAGAAAAAAATCTGTTTACTCAATGCATATCTGGAAGTAAAGTCATTTTCAGAACTCATGATATTTTATGTAGAATAACTACTTGTTCAACATAAACTTATTTGGACCTCTGTGTTAAGAATAAGTAAGGAAAGAACTTTTGCATGACTGGATTTAACCAGGTGCTCTTCACCTTGACAAAAAACAATGATGTCGATTTTTTTTTCTGTCTTTTGTTAGATGAGGAAACTTTGCTACAGTGAGTCTAAAAATCTTACGTAGGCCCCAAAGGATGAGGCAGATCCAGGGCACCAAAACAGTCTATCTGACCCCTAAGTCCTATGACTATTAGACTTGACAGTGCTTCTATCAAAAACAAATGACAGATGTATCCATGTCCGCTCCTTGTGCACTGGGACAGCTGACGGTTCTGATCCCCTAACATCTGTCTGTGATCAGTGGAGTGATAACCTCGGCCCAGATGTGCCCAGGCATTCAACCCTAGAGGTTCATTTATCTAAATGGAGCTTTCTTTTAATCATTCAGTTATTCACTTTTAAAATTCACTGCATTATTTAATGATGGTTTCTGTTGTAGTAATATGTTTTCCTATACGAGAATAAATGAAAAAAAGAAGTATTGCTACAATTTTGTTTCCAAGACTAATTGCTGAGTTTTCTTTTACTATTTCTCTATCTAGCAAAGAATCTTTTCTTTTTAGAAAATGTGCATTTAGTTATCCTTAATATTTCAGTGCCTTTCCTATTTGTAACTTATTTTACATTTTATTGTGGCAAAATATATACAACATAAAATTTGTCATTTTAACTATTTTAAGTGTACAGTTCAGTGGCATTAATTACATTTGAAATGTTGTGCAACCATCATCACTGTATTTCCAAAACTTTTCCATCACCTCAAAGAGAAACTGTACCCACTAAGCAATAATTTATTTCCCCCTCCCCCCAGCACCTGGTAACCTCTAATCTACTTTCTGTCTCTATGAATTTGACTGTAAAAAGTTCATTTGCTAAGTGATTAGGACCTATTTTAATTGAGAAATCTGTCATATAAAGAAAGATGGTAGCAATGTTTTAAAAAAGTAGATGCATTCCTTTCTTTACGTGGCATTTTTTGACTGCTTAATATATACTATGATAGATATCTAGCATACTTTGTTTTCTTTTTTCAAGTAATTCAGAAATCAGTAGGAGCCCACGGAGCAAAAGCTCTGGTAACTCCTTGTAATAGCGCTATAATGGAAAACCAGAAAAATGTGCATTATATGGAGAGGCCAAGGACCCATAAGATTGCCCCTGGGAGGGAGACAATGTGCTATGTGAAAGAAAGGGGATTATAGAAAAGTTGGAAAGACCATGTTTGAGTTCTTGAAGCTTCATGATTGTGTACACTTAGGACACCAGAGAGAGAGACTAGAGTTGTAGGGTTTAAAAACAGGGCTCTGGGTAAAAGGTAAGACTAAAGGTAAGAGAAGAAAAGATTGGGAATAAAAACCTTTTGCATACAGCCAGAGCAGAAGGTGCAAGAAGGAAATCAGGAGAAGAATGTGCATAGAAATACGGGAACTGAGCACCTCAAATAGTGGACCACAGATGTTCAGTGATACAACTGGGCAGCTGGAAAGCCATTAGCTCCAGTCTCGTTGAAGAACTTTCTGGTGGAGCTGAGATGGCTCAGAAATGCCTGGCTGTCTGACATCTCTTTTGCTGTATAACCAGTGGTCACTCTTCATTCTTCCCACAGGCTTGGTGGCTCCACCCGTATATGTGATCTTGAATATAGAGAATCAGGCTTTGCGAGTCTGGAGATTGCACTAAGAAGTGAGTGGCAGGTTTAATAAATTTGAGGCCCATTTTAATACTTTAAACTACAATGAATTCATAACCAATAG
Organism: Tapirus indicus; assembly: GCA_031878705.1. Classification (NCBI taxonomy): domain Eukaryota; kingdom Metazoa; phylum Chordata; class Mammalia; order Perissodactyla; family Tapiridae; genus Tapirus; species Tapirus indicus. Next base: position 85,458,292 of record CM062921.1, read on the forward strand.
AAGAGACAGAAATCAGATTTTGAAAATTATTCAAACATTGAAAAGTGTAGGTAGAAATCTTCCAGAATAGGAACTCTGCTTTCTCTGAACATAGCAGAAAAGTTGCATCTAATTAATAGAGTTGTAATTCTCAGAAATACTATCAAGTAAGGTGGCATTTATAGGGAAATTATTAATTTTAATAATGACATTCATGAAAACTGACACCACTGAAGCATACAAATAAAAAGTTAGATTATTTAAAATCTCTTCCTCATGTGCACGTACACACATATTTCCATTCTTATATTAAAACGCTAAACACTGTGATCATTATTGCAGGTCTGAAGATACTGATAGGCTTTGTTTTGTACAAAAGGATCAATGAAAATCCATGAACAGCATGACAGAAAAGCAATTAATTTTGTTGACTAAGTCATACACAGAACGTAAACCACGATATCTCTCATAACCCTTCATTGGCTATTTCTTAAAGCAAACAGCCTTCCTGGGGATATGCAAGCTTACATGAAAACATCAAGAGGAATATGGTGAGAATTAATCAATTAATCATTCATTTATTCATTCACCCAACAAACTATGTGCCAAGAGCTGCACTGACACTGGGGTGGAAGAGGAGGCACATTCTTAGGTAAAAACAGTTTGATTTCCCCTATGGCATGTATCAGAATGTATAACTTCCAACAGTTTAACAGTTGGATTAACTTTTATACGTAAACTTGCAGGTCTTTTGGAACATTCACTCTTTTTGGTTATATAACAGTGGCTAACATTCACTGGGCACTTACTATGTGTCAGGAACTACTGTCTAAGTATGATCTCATAGAAACTTAGAAGGTCGTCATCAGCCTCATTTGACAGATGAGGAACAGAGGTCCGGAAGGGTGAGCAAACCCTCCCCAGACCACCCTGTGGTAAGGGCGGGACACCGCTGAGCCCAAGTGGCTTGACTCAGCCCTGGTTAGACTCACGGTTTACACATGCCCTCTCCATGAAGAAAAGCTAATTTTTACAAAATTACCGGGTAATGAGATGTTCAGGGAGGAGTTATTTAATCCACTTAAGAGAACAAATTGTTCTCAAGTATCCTCAGGCGCTGTGGAAGCACCACTTACTGCCCTGCTCACCTCTAGTTTATTAATGAAGTGCGAATACAAGCTAGGGGGAGGGGTTTCCTCTCTCCAAGGCACCAAACTGGCAAATCATTAGTATTTCTTCATTGGTTACTAGGGAGATTTCTCCATGACAAGGCTGGCCTAACTGTTATTTGCTTGTACATGTAGCAAGGGATCTATAAAGAGTTGTGTCTGAATATGTGTTAAATATTGAACCAAATAATCTTAAAATTGGCAATATGGTTAACAAATGCCAGCAGCTCTGAGGCAAACCTGAACTATTCTTGAGATTTGAGGGCTAGGCAGGTGACCGGAGAGAAAAACTTAATACTCCATAAAGTCAAAAACGCCTAGAAATTCAAGGCCCACGTGTTCCCAAAGTGTCCGTGAGTCCTTGAGTGTGAGCAATTCAAAGGCTCTTGTTTACACGTTGACAGATAAACAGGGGCTCCCAACAGTTCCCTCAGAGTGGGCAGGGTGAGGAAGCGCAAGTGAAAAGAGTCCTTGACCTGATTCTAACCTCAGGGTGAGGCAAGATAAGCTGTTATCCAACCTGTGATGAGGAACTTACTGCCGCACAGCATTGGGGCAATGTGACACGAATGTGGGCTTCAGTGTCATTCCTGTGTCAAAAGTAACCAAACAAGGCAATTCTATCACAGAATATTCCCAAATGTGATGATTTAAACCCTTGTTCCACGGGATGTGGAAAAACATGTCACATGATAATCTTATTCTGTGTTTTTAAAAGTTAGAATACTGGCTTAAAGTTCAACAGGCTTCCCCACCCCAAGAATCGCTGTAGGCCTTCATGTGTGTGCTGAGATTCTCCCGGTGCTGTTCAGAGGGTGCTATTTCCCACCTTGACATCAGCAGCTCCCTGCCATGCAGCACCCTGTGGAACGAGTGATCTGTGGTACCCACTCTGGGAAATATATGCCATATATGTGTGGAGGAAGCCAGCCGCACTACTATAAAACATGTCAGTTATAAATGGTGTATCTCAAAAACTGAACTGAAATTTGTCACTCTGTAGATTCCGCCCACAGATCCTTGTCAAATGACTCTTCACTGGTGACGCTTTAGGAAGAGGAGGTCCATTTCAACTGAGAAGACTAAATTGGATTTATGAAGACGGTAGGCTGGGTCTTGAATGTTTGCTGACCCTTAACACCTGAGATTATCATTCTCTAGGAGTTTCTAGAATCCCTGTGAAGGGATATATTTGTATCCCACTTCAGCAGCGGGTCCATGTATTCTGCTTGCTCCCAGATAAGATCAAGGACAAGGTAATGAGATGTCACAGGCCAGGACATGTCATGCATGTCTCAGTTTATTATAACAAGGCAGGCAAACTAGGAAAGGCTGGGAGATACTCTAAGGTTTCTGATTAGGAGGAGAACAAGAGCAGAGGGGGATCTGGCTGTGACTGCTGAAGCGAGCTTCAGTCTGGAAGCAATACATAGATCCATGGGAACCTTTCAAAAAAGTTAAGGGCTCAAAGGATGGAGGACTAGAGTTTACCATAGGCTACCAGAGCATACAACTGTGTCATTAGAGGGAAGTGACACTTGGCAGTCACTAAGAGAATGTGGCAACTGGGAGCAGAGTAGCAGCCAGACCTGAGTCACTCAGGCCTTGGGTCCCACAACAGGGAGGGAAGGAGAGCTGGCAAGAGTGTAAACATGCTCCTGGAGCGGAAGGCAGGGAAGTCCCTTCTAGGCACTGTGTTCAATTCTACAATGTCCTGAAAGGAAAGGGACAGTATCATATCCTCTTTCCAGCTACTCGGCTCAAGAGTTAGGATATGAATACAGGTCAGCTTCTAAACTCCATGCTCTCTTCACCAAGTTATGCTACCTCCTTAAATATATAATTTTATTTTTACCAGCCCATATATATTCAATTTTAAAATTTATACATATTCATAAATAAAATTGGGAAGGTAAAAAATCACTAATAAAAGAAATTGATATTTCTCTTACTTACTCCTAAAAGTAATTCCTGTTAATTTTTTGTTTTAGTTTTTTCTACTCTTTCCTCTGTACTTGTAAAATAAATTTAGAGGCAATTTTATGCAAAATCACACTGCATGATGTGCCTACGTCAGAGGACTCTCTGTGGCTATTTCAGCTGTATAATCCTAATCCCCCTCTCTTCTCCACCGCATCTGAATTGACACCTTCTTCTATTGTTGAGAGCAAGCTCTGACATTATTGTTGCGGCCAGCCTCACACCAGACAGGTCATCCATCATGGAAAAGCAAAATCTCTTTTCCAGAGAAGCACATAGGCCCATTCTCCTTTCCACGGGCCTTGTTACAAAACATGACCTCTTTATTTTCCTTCTCAAAAGCTCTAATACTGAATCCTATTGAACAGAGATACCTCAATTTTACATTTTCCTCTCATCCTCTGAGTGAGAACGTTCATCTGCAGCACAAGAGGAGAAGCAGGCAGCCATGGACACTATGCCACGTGTTTATGCAGTACAAACTCGAAATTGGCATTCTGTTCCATAAAATGAGGTTTACGAGTGACGGTTTGCTGAGACTGCTCCTCAAAGATGAATCTTGCCTAAATAGCTTACATGCAGAATTTTCCAGTGAAAAAATCTTGGATCATTAGACTTAACTCTGATTTCATGTTCACAATTATTGATTGAAGAATTGAATAAGAATTACGATTGTGTAGAAGAATTCTTCATTCAAAAATAATGCACTGCTTGTTGGGTTATGTAATCAACCATAGTAACTTTGGATCCGTGAAATCACCAGGGATGCATGTGCCTGAAACCCACCATAATTCCCAATCATCTTCTCATATTGTATCGACTTTCTCAGCTTCTTGTATTTTCTCACTGGGCACTTGCGCACACCTTACTTCATATAATTTTAAAAATTAGTCTGTAAAGTGGTGCTACAGAGCCCCCTTTAACAGCTGAAGAAAACAAGCTTCTGTGAAAAACTGAAGGTCATATTTGTAGATTCCTAGATTCTTAAGGTAGAAAAGTACATTAAATTCCACGAGTGAAGGGTAGTTGTATCTTTGGCTCACTAATTGATCACTCCAGTCTATCATAGCGTCTGACATTTTGTAGATGCTCCATAAACATTTATTGAACGAATGAATGAAATGCCATGTGGGTTAGCCCCTCTACCCCCTCATGTGGCATTTGTACTCCTTCAGAGCGTATCCAGCCTGCTCCCTGTCACTCAGAGCTTTTAAGGACACCAAGGAGCACGACACCCCCACTGTTAACTCTTTTGATATTAAAAAACAATATCCACAAGTGCTTCTAGAAAACTTCCCCCAAAGTTCATTTAATTACCACTTACATGAGCCTACAATTCTGGACTCCAAAAATAGTTACCTGAAAAGATCCAACATACATATATCTTTGTCACATGATTTTTGTATGTCATGTAGAATTCACTTGAACAAGTGGTCAATTATCAGGAAGAAATATTAAATTTTCCATGGTAATTAAAATATTATTTTTATGTGATTTAAGGCTTTACCCCTTAATAATTTCAAACCGTTTAAGCAATCTTTGAAATAGTAGTTGTGTGCACTTTGACTAATTCTAACTTTTCAACTTCAATCCATTTTAGTAGCAATGAAGACATACAAAAGAGATTATGGTTAATTGATATAAAGATTATAATAAAATGAGGGAAAGTCTACTCAAAAAAGAGAAATAAACAAAAGAAAGGAAAGAAAGATGTACATGGCAATCAGCATTACACGTGTTTGTAGTTGCCATACTAATTAATTAAAGGCTTTGCTAACAAATTGTTTTAATATTATGCTTTTAATGATACTTCTAAATTCAAAATTGCAATAGCTTCATAAATACTAATTTGGAAAATCATGGACATGTTTTAAGAAACATTGCTTTGAGTTACACTCCACTAAACAAAGGGCAAAGATAATCAACTCCTATCTCCCAACAGAGATGACGGCTTTGGTAACATGGAGATCCCAGAAAAGGTATCTTCTGCTTCCCATCTGCCAAAGACAGAGGGACCAAAGAGAAAGATTACCCAAGGGACCTGTGTGAGGTGGAAGAGTCTTAGTCCTGGTCCAACTGCCCAAGGTATTTATCTGGAGCATCCAAATGCTGTGATGTAGTGTAGCTGGGAAAAAGTCTCATTCATGATAGAGTAAGAAAAGAGAAAGTCCTTGCCAAGAAAGTAGCCAGAGAATTCGTTCTAAGAAGGCAAGTGAAGGTCATAAGCAGGAAGAGGTACTTTTAGATTAGGACTCAGGAAAATGGGTGGCAGCTGAGAAAGTGCAATTTATGATAGGTTGGGGTAACTGTTTCAGGGCAAAGGCCCAAAACAAGCATGTGTGTTGGGGCTTATTCTTCAGTGATTCCTGATACTATCAAGAAATGGTGTGGGACAAGATCAGACAGACCGGACATTTTTCTTCCTTTCGGTAACTACTCTTTAGCGTGGGCTCATATTTAGTGGCAGGCGATTATGGCCTCTGAATGGCAGGCTTGTCTATTGTCAATGTCTGGTTTAGTTTGCTATATTTTGTTTTATGCAGAAGTATTCAGTTGTATGGAAAAAATTATTATATTAAAAATAGTTCTTCAAATGCAGAAGGTAGCTGGCTATTTAAGTTTTCCTGTAGGAAATCACTTAAAAATATGAAAAAAAAATCACTCCTTTCCACTAACTCTTTAAGCATTCTGTTCTGCCAGCACTTCCCCAAATAGGCCCCATACTGATGCACATGTTCTTATTCCAGCCATTCCACTAACCTTGAATATCTTTCCTGATGGATTCCCAAGTCTTCCTACAACCTCATTCTGTCTTGCAAGCCCCAACTCCTCCTGAAGCCATCTCTGAATGTCTGAAATAACATTATCTGCTCTATTTTTCTATAAATGATCATGGGATCTGTATTTAGAAGTAATATTACTATGCTTTGAATTACAACTGGTAGGGATACATCTATATCATAATTAATTGGGTGAACTGGGATCTTCTCCCCACCACTTCTACACTTCCCCTAGTGCCTTTCAAATAGGAAATGCCAAGTAAATGTTTATTGAATCTTTTTTCATAATCCTACTGATTTTCTTTCTCATTGAAGGTACATTGTTGTGAGATGTTTTTAAAGTTAAATCATGTTTATAAACTATAACGCTTTCTCTCAGGCTATATTTGTCACCTTAGCCTTCCAGATTTTATGGGCATTTCTAATAGGTTTCCACTAAAACACACACACACACACACACACACACACACACACACACACACACTGTATTTGGAGTTACATAGTCTAGTCCTCATTGAATTGTGAATCATCTGCAGGGGAGAATAAAAAGAGAAAAAGATAAAGTCCTGTCTTTTCCTGTTCTACCACCTCGGTCAACCAAGGCCTTCACACAGGTGACTACTCATGTAAGAAGTTCTTATTTTAATGTCTTTTGGAAAAAAAAAAACAACAAGAAAAAGAAGCATTGACAGCCGCTAGGGTTGCAGAGAAAAGCCACTCCTCCACGGGCTTTTGTCCATTGGCACCACGCAATCACAGTCTCCACTCCTGGGCTTACCTCCTGCCTCTTTTCTGTACACAGGCTGAGCATCATCTGTGGAGTGAATGAAGGTGCTTCAACACAGCATGGTGTTTAGAGTCCCAGATCTTGGGAGAGAGAGCTGCTTTCTCTTGCTCATCTTTTCAGACTCAGCTCAAACAATTCCCTGAGAGGTAGCATCTTGTTCTTTCTATTCTGTCTAGTGGTCATTTGTGTGGCAATCTCAGCTCCTCCCAGACCGTGTGCCCTTTATAGCAGCCAGTAACTACTCACAGCATTTTTGTTGACTGAATTCACAAATGGATGGATAATGAATATCTGAACCAATCAATCGATTTATTTCTTTAAAAGCACATTCATGGTGCTTAATATCTGGTATTGTGCTCTTCAAACGATACGTAAAATCAGGCAACTGGGAAGGAAATGTGGCAACCTTTTGGTTTCTGATGTTAACTATGTTTCATGCTTCATTCTGACAAGATAACACAGTTCAATATTGGGGAACATCTTAATTTAATATTTAATGCTATAAGTTTTTTGTAAAAGCACTGGTATGAGAATAGTTTCATAGCTTATGATCCTTTTGCTGGATATTTCTGTTACTAAGTTTAAAAGTCACATCAGTTTATACTTATAAACCCCTGCATGCCTGGGAATACTTGATAATGAGCACAACAGACGACACACTTGGGATCACTAATGGATTAATTTATTACTTTTGCAGACTTAAAATGTAGCAATAGGATGAAACTTTTTTTGCCTGAATGCATAATCAGCTGAGAACGTTGTCTCATTTAAATGCAAAGAACAATTCTTCTTTTGCTACCTGCTTTCTAAACCCATTAAGTAGTTAATAACATAAGGACTAATGTAAGTTTCCTTTATTTAATAGAAATAAAGAAATAGAAATTAAACTGGCAGAGCCTTCTCCTAATAACGACTTCCCCCAGAGTAGCTGGATTATTCTTAGCAGGGTAGAAAAACCAAGGGAAGCTCCTTTATTAAAATAATGGAAGAAACCATTATCTAATGTTGGCTATAATTAGCTGGGAGCTCAGTTGAATCCAGGTACTTTGAAGCTCTTACCCACATCCTTTCACTACCTTCTTCTATAATCTTGATAACTTTCTATATGTGTTTTCCAGATATTTGAATGAAAATAATCACTCTGCTGGGTATCCTATCTGTGAGATAATCTTTTCAAAGTGGTGTGTAGATGTCAGAAGCTGAGTATGGATGATTTAGAACATTCTAATTTTACACCACTTAGACATTGGCCAGGCAAGTGAATAGAGTCTACAACATTATTCCTTGAAACTACCATCGACAAATGATATGTTTGAGAGTCTATATGACATCCCCCTCACTCGTCCTCACAGCATCTGTTCTAGGGGTTGTATTTTACAGATGAGGAAACTGAGATTCAGAGAGGGGGACTAATCTGCTCAAGATGGGGAGCATCTCATTTCACTGAATCATGCTGCTTCACTCACAGAAAACTCTCCACCTTGCCTAGCATGCCACGTAAGTCAGAGGTTAATGATCCAGCCCGGCCTCATTCTCCAGCCCTTCCTCCACATTCCCTCTCCAATTCCAATGACTCACCTCGCTCATGTGCAGGCTCATGATATATTATATTTATTTATAACAACTCACTTCAAATAAAACCAGCTCGGGGAAGCGTGTCTTTGTCCATATAATGTCTCCAGTAGAAATATTTCATGGAATCTTTTTGTATATGTACTTTATATTTATCTTTATATATATTTATCTTTTTTATCTTTATATTTATGTACAATAAGTTTCATCACACTCTAAATATTGTATTTATTTGTTTACTTGCCCATCTTCCCCAAAGTGACCATAAACAACTTAGTAAAAAGACCAGGCTTAGTTTGTCTTTATATTATAAATTCCAGAACAGTTCCTGGCACAGAGAGAGCATCTGAGTAAAGAAAAACTAAGCAGCTGTATGGACTTTTGAAGTTTTACTTAATGTGATCTCTGTTACTGGTAATTCCTTCTATCTTGTATCCCTTCGTCTCTTGCTTCGGGGAAGGGAGGTCTTAGTAATAAAAAAGAAAGTTTGTGAGTTGTAAAATCCTTGGCCTGGAAGCAATCGAAATATAAAATAATAGGTTTGATGTTATAGACAAAGAGCCAGAGTCCTTTAGCAGATTAATATGTTAAAGATTTTCTAGGTGAAGGGAAGAAATGGAGGAAAGCCAAAATACTTAGGAGGTCACATTTAGAACTGTCTACCGAACCACACACTTCTTACCATACCCACTGCTCCAAATAGAGGAAGTGAAATCACTTCCCAAACAAGGCTGCCTTGAGATTGCTAAATACAGCCCCTGGAGGCAGCAAGACCACAAAACACCCCGTGCCCACTGCTCTCCCAACCTCAGCTTTATACTTAAGAACGGAGTGCTTTGAGCATCCAGAGAGATGGGCCTTGGGTGTACCAGGGTGGGAAGTAGCTATGCAGACCAATTTATTCCCCTTGCACCTGATAGGTAGGACATATGAGGTTGAGAAGAGCACAGGATGCAGCAATGACCTCTGTGGACTGGAAATCTGACAGTAATTAATTAGGACACAGCAGATGCCAGCATGGATAGGAAAGGGCACAGACAATTTGCCCATCCCACAACTTCTGCCCTCCTCCAACTGTACCAATGCCCTGACACTGCACCAGCTATGCCTCTTTCCAAAACTTTGACACAAAACTCAGGGAACAGGAGTCAAGGATGAACTATGATTGCACCTTTCTCTAACCCAGTGAAATGGAACTTGAAAGAGAAAATAAGGAAATTCAAATAATAAAGATAATAATATAGTTTAAATTTTTGAGGCCTTAATCTAAGCAGTCATTCCTCTATGCACTTTGTATGTCTTAATTTATTTCAAACCTACAGCAATTTTATGAAGTAGGTGCTATTTTTATTCCCATGTTAGAGACGAAACTGAGGCACATAGAGGTGTCACTGGATTCCTCAACTTGTGACTAACAGTGCTGGGATTCAAACCCAGGTTTCAAATATTGATCTTTGAACCTACTACAAATGGCCTTTACGTGCATCCGCTCCACATTTTGTAGACTGAGATTTGTTATTACTACAGAATTAAGATGCAATTAATTAATTCATTATGTTGCAAAATTAGATACAATTACATGGAACTGAATATTGCCATGTTATCCTTAAATTTGACTTTATTTTAAATTTTTCTTTTTTTAAATTGGCATTTCTTGCTCTTGAAAAACAGAGAAACATAAAATAAGGTAATTTGTATGGTAACTAAACAAAATATTTTAGCAACTAGGTGCAAAGAAATTTTCAACAAATTTTGTGGGATTTCAAGCTGTTAAGCACTTACTATTGAATTGTTCTTGCTATGAGCATATGATATTATTAAACCAAACAATTTTACTTAATTGGTGTCAAATCAACTTGAAGTTTTGTTTTAAGTAATTTTCCTTTTCTTTATGTTAATAGACAGATGGTGAATCTTACATAAAGGGTTCATAGCTGTAAGAAATTTAAATAATGACATTTTTCCCCTTGTTCAAATTGAACCTTCTCTAGAGAAAATGAAATTCATATGCTCACTGCAGAGACTAAATTGTGACAACAGCTCACTAGGGTCCAGACATGTCACTCAAAGATATGAGCAAGAGGAGTGAATTGTGTGATGGCTCATGACCCTGTTGTTCTGGATGGCTGCGTGACTACACCAAACCACACTCTCCTCTATACCAACTTCGTTTATTCCTTCCAGTGCTGACATTCAGTGCCCACCCCCTTACCCATCAACTACTCCACTTCAGTGGAAACTTCTTGCAGCATCCTCCATAGTACCAGTCTCCATTTCTCTGTCAAGCTTTCCCTTGAACTTGCAATGCTTCGCCTGACCCTTCACTTACCTATCTCTTCATGTCCTCCTCCATCATTGCGGCTCAAGCCAGCTGCATCTCTCACCTGGAAGGTTTTCCCGCACTAGCCTCCTCCCTAATTTCCCTGCTTCCAACTTTGCCCCCACCTACAGTCTCTTCTACACAGCAGCCAGAGAAATCCTTTTAAAATTTGTCAGACCACATTATTCCTTTGCTTAAAAATCCCTCCTGTGGCTTTCCATGTCACCCAGAATAGAAGCCAAAGTCATCATCAAAATCTAAAATGGACCTATATGGTCTATTCCTCCATTAACTCTCTGACCATATGCCTACCAGTCTCCCTCTGCCTTACTCCCTTCAACCACTCTGATCTCCTGGCAGCTCTTCTAACCCAGGAGCAATCTGCATTGGAGCCATGGACTGGTTGCTCCTTCTGCTCTTACGGCTCTTCCTCCAAATATCAACACAACTCAATTCCTTGTCTCCTTTCACTTCTAATGGCATTTTATCAAAGATCATATAATAAAAACCGCACTTATCTCTCTCACCCTACTTTTCTTTACTCCTTAGAATTTATTGCCATGTGAATTATGACCATATCACTTTGGTAATTTTCTATTCCCCTCTCTGCTCCATACTAGAATGTAAAGTTCCACGAGAGACGGGCTTCACTTGTGTATTAGTTTGCTAGGGATGCCATAACAAAGTACCACAAACTGGTGGCTTAAACAACAGAAATTTATTGTCTCAGGGTTCTGGAGGCTAGAAGTTCAAGATCAAGGTGTCGGTGGGGTTGGTTCCTTCTGAGGGGTGTGAGGAGAATCTGTTCCATGCCTTCCTGCTAGCTTCTGGTGGTGTGCTGGCAATCTTTGGCTTTCCTTGACTTGTGGATGCATCACCCAGATCTCTGTCTTCATCTTTACAAGGTGTTCTGTCTGCATGCATGTCTGTGTCCAAATTTCCCCTTTTATAAGGACATTAGGTATATTGGATTAGGGTCTATCTAATGACTTCATTTTACCTTAATTACCTCTGTAAAGACTCTACCTCCAAATAAGGTCACATTCTAGGGTACTGAGGGTTAGGAATTCAACAAATGAATCTTGGAGACAAAATTCCAACCATAGCAACCTGTTTATTGTTTTATTCATTGTATCTATGACATCTACAACAATGACTGGTACAAAGTAGGTGCTGAATTAATGAAATTCATCACAGTGAAACCCTGATCAAAAGCCAGTTTATCCATTAATATTTTTCCAGTTTTATCTGACCTTTTTATCAAATGAATTCACTACTCTAATATGCACTGCTCTTTTTACTACTATTCTTCTTTCTCTTTATATATGTCTGTTATACCTATATAAAATCACATTTTAATTATTTATTTAAACCTTTAGCAAATATTTCCTTAATGTGTACTCTATAACATGTTCTATGAAGTCTTGTGTGGGTATTAGAATAATTTAAAAAACCCTTCCCCCCAAATTCTATGAGCTTAAAATATAGTTTCTAAATCCAGATTTATCCAGCATCTCTGGGTTTCTATCAATCAAACCCTTTGACGAAGGACTGGGGATACAAAAATGTTGAAGACATGGCCTGTGCCCTAGAAGTTTTCAGTCTAGGATGAAGAAATGCAATCTCCACCATCAAAAGGCTTTGAAACACATGACTGACTAATGACGCATGAATTATCTGAAATTGACTTTCTAAGGAATATACTGCTTGGTAGTACCTGGAGGAATGTGGTATGGTGGGAAATGATATTATCGTCTGATTATATAGGCTTTAATTCCTGATTTTGTCTTTTAATAACTATGTGTGACCCTAGGCAAGTTACTCAACCTTTCTGTGTCTCAATGTCCTCATCTATTTAAGGAATAAAATGCATATAACTTATGAAATGCTTAAATTAGACAATATACGTACTTTGTAGGCATTGCTATTTACCTATTCTCCATTCTACCACAAATTTTTCAAAGTGTCATTGTACCGAGCTAAAATATCCCATTTTCCAGCCTTCCTTGCACCATTAGGGTGGCCATATGACACAGTTCTGTTTTCTAGCATTGGAATAGACAATTGCTGATGTGGGCTTGCGACAAACCTCTTTGTAAGGGAACAGATTTAGTTGATCTTTTGATAAAAGATTTAGCCATTTGCTAGGTGCCCTCCTCCTTCTCTCAGCCTGGAGTAGATGGTACAGCTATCCTGAAATTACGAGGCAGCCAGAACAAAGACGGAAGCCACATGCTAAAATGGTTGATGAGAATAACTTAAGGATCTGAATCTCTGACGACAGTTTGTAGTGCTGTATAGCCCCAGACTCTACACCTCTGCATTTCTCATCACTTCAGATAATGAAACCCCTAATTTACAGAAATCATTGTTCAGTTGGGTGTTCTGTTACTTGCAGTTGAACATAATCTTAACTGGTACAAGTTTAAGCTCTGTTTCTCATACATAGTGAGCATGCATTTATTATACTCTGTTTGGTTGTGTTTGAACCACAAACCCCAAAAACAAAGTACTGCAGAATTCATTTAATGGTAAGTTTAGATCTATGTTGTTTATGAATGGACATGTTTTTTCTAGAAAGGAAGGTTTTATAAGCTATTACACCTCTATTTTATGCAATTCTTCTTACCATTATTTATTTACTGCTTTATCATCTGTTTATTGTGTGTGTATATATTGTACACACACACACACACACACACACACACACACACACCAGCTTGACATTATTCTTATAATCTTCAATTCCTACGGGTTGGTCTGCTTTTTCAAATACATAATTTCTGCATTTTAATGTTTAGCAGCCCTTCATGAATTAACACTAAATAGCTCTTCCAATTCTACTTTTATTGAAGAATAACCACCTTTCAGGAGTCCCTAAAAGTGCGTTCTATTTGTTCCATGCAAATGCATGTTCATAGATCTTCGGAAGGCAGCAGCATCATCAGCTGCTATAATTCCCCATATTTCAGAATGTCGAAATTGAATACTTTCTTCTCATTGTGGGCTGTATTATCTTCTCTTTCAGGGATGATTCAAGTTTCTTTTCTTCTGCATCTTGCGTCAAGCTTGCCTACTATCTCTTTCTTTTCTTGTAACCACAATCTATTGGTTAGAAAAGTCCCGTGAATGTTCTGCTCAATACAGAGCACTCATTCAGATCTTAGTAGGTTCTGCTGCATAATTAAAAAGGTGAGTTTCAATTCCTTAAGTCATTCTGAATCTATAATCCCACCCAGGAACAAAGATGAAAATGTTGGGGGGAAATTCATCTCTCTAGGTGTAATGATGAAGTACAGAACAACTAGGAAGTGTTTCTCAACTGTGCGCTACTGAACATTTGTATTAGAATCAGCCAAAATGTGTGTTAAAAATGCAAATTCTAAGAGCTGTATTTTTAATAAAATCCCAGGGTTATTCTTGTGCACTTTAAGTTTGAGATCTACTAAATTCTCAGTCTGTGTATACATGTGTGCCTGTGTTTATGGTAGCTTAAAGGTTAGGCTGAGTTAATATTACTTCTCAGTACTTTTTTTGTGGTTGGCTTTCACAGAAACATTCAAAATGGATAAAACAGAACATCTACTGTGTTGTATCTTTCTCATTTCAAGCATTTCTTTTCTCCTTTTGTTACCACCCAAGGTGGGGAGGTCATCTGCCCACTGCAAGACGTGCCAATAGTCAAGAGGCAAGGAGATAGGAAAGAAAGGACTTTTTATTACAGCTTGCTAGCAAGAGGGAAGATGGCCTCCACATGTCCAAAAGAACCATCTCACTGAACAAAGACTACAGGCCAGTTATAGAGGGGAGTGGTCTCCGAGGTGGGGAGGCATCTAGTCTCAGGTTGGGGGATCCATCTGGGCTTAGTCCCTGATAATCTTTGGTTTTACTGGCTATGCATCAGAGACCAGAGCAACACCCTATACCCTGATCTTTCATTGATGATGGCTATCAGCGTAGACTCTCTGCCTGGGGGTCATCGCATTCCTAAGGAACTCAAAAGAACAAAGTTATTGATTTACAACAGTTGCGAGGGGCCGTAAAATCTACAGAGCATATCTGGGTTAGTTAATCAGAAGACATTCAAAGTTACAATAGGGTTTCTTTTCTACAATATGGCTTCCCTTAGGTCAACCTTGTGTTCAGCCGGTATTGCTTTAGCTGAAATATTTACACTCTTCCATGTCAATTTTTCTCTCTTGCATGTTGCAAAGATCTGAGACAAGTGTTACATTTCCTTATTCGTTTATTGCTTCTTCCTCTTTCCAGTTTACCCATTTCCCCCAATTTCTGTCCTTCCCTGAGATATTTATTAGGATTTTTAACATCAATGCTCTCCTTTTGCCTGCCCGAGCATGTTTCAATTCCTCTTGTGTCTTACATGTATAAGCACATATTGACATTTTTCCTCCAGTATCACAACTTATTTTGTAGATCAGCAATTCCTCATTTTCAGTCATAATATATATGTGAGAAAGGAAATCATTTGGACTTATCAGGAATTGAGGAATAAACTCATCACTTATTGAGTAGGAAAATCCCAATGGACTATTGTCAGTGTTTGTGGCATCAAGAGCAATGAGGCAGCTCCATCAACTTAATTTTATTCCCAGATATCATACTAAAGAAGATAGTTAATCAGTATTGAGCTCCCATTAGCCAACTTTTGTATTAAGCACTACCACTGGTATGTATAAAACTCAAAACAAGCCTATAACACTTGAAGCTCCCTAAATTGCTAGCCTATGTTTTGTAAATTTGATAAATAGAAGTGACAGAATCTGTTATTTTTAACACTGCCTTAATTTACTCCTTGTTCTTTTGGGGAAATGATTTTTTTTTTTTTGCAAAAATTGTCTCCACTGGCTTTTTACTCATTCTAACATAAATACAGTTCCTTATTAGAAATGGAGACTGCAGAGGCCTTTTCGATGCTAGAGAGGAAGTATTTGTACTATTATGTAAAAGCTTGTTGAAGTTACAGACAGAATTACATCTCTAGAGATTGTTTCTCATCTAGAGAAGAGAACACTGAATCTCAGTGAGGTTAAATAACTCACCTAGGATCATATAACTGAAAAATAATGGTGTGAATTTCAACTCAAGTTTATGATTGCAGATATATACTGTATCTATGAGAGGCGTTAAATTACTTTAGTGATGGCAAGGTCAGAATTCAAACGCAGCCTTTATCTCCAGAGACAGCCCTTTTCCAGCACAGGACTCCTACTGCAAGGACTTCTTTATAGTTGGGTGAATACACCACCCCATGTAGCAGTACTGTATCAATAGGGCCTAAACGCAGAGTCCATCATTGTGTATAATGGGATTTAATTAGAAAGAGACACTTAAGGAAATGCTTTTGAAAAAAACAAATGAGGCACATAAAAAGAGTCACTCACTAGAACATATTAGCCAGCTAGCTTGCATTTGTAACTTCCGCCATTGTCTGTGATTTATTTTACTTCACTAATATGTTGAAAAGGCACCTCAGCTCTGAATTATTTATGGTATTGATGTTCTTAATTAATTTATCTGTGTCCTTGTATATATTTCTCTACAGATCTCTTCAACTATGAAAAAGGATATATTGGAGGTTTCCATTATATCACTGTATTCGTATCAAATTCTTTTCTTAATCTAATGTATTTTACCTTATATATTTAGTTGCTATGTAGGTTAGTTTATACTGGTTAATGCCTGGTTATCATCTCTTGCTTTTATCTTTATTTAATATCTCTCTTTATCCTGATTCATCCCATTAACCTTACCTTGCCTCTCATTAATACTGAGACTCTTTTTTAACTTTATGCTTTCCTTTTTTGTTGTTGTTAATATGTTTGACTAGCATCTCCTCTCCCATCCCTTTGTTTTCTACCATCAGTTATCACTAGAGTGTCAAGAAAGAAATTAAACAGCACTTAGCTATGCTTTGTTTTCTCACCTAGTCTCTGTCCTTTAATAGGAGAATTCAGTTGTTCATATTTATTTTAATAACGTATATGTCAAGCTTAATCCTTTATAATTTCTTATATTATTATTTATTTCATATTGATATTTTCTTTTTTCATTAGTACTTCAACAAATATGTTTCAGATTCTAATATTCTAGACTCCTGGGATATGTCAGTGAACAAAACCGAAAAAAAATCCCTATGAGGCAAAGATAGAGTTCTGTGTTCATCAAAACCATCTCATTTTCCTCTTGGTCACACAGGAAGACTACATTTTCCAGACGCCCTTGCAGTTAAGCCAAGCCATGTTGCTGAGTTCTGACCAATGTAAGAAAAGGGATATATTCTAGTTCCTGGCCTGGTTTAAGCAATTCTCTGACAGCCCTAAAGACAGGAACTGCTAGATAGGTTCTAAGTTCCTAAATGTGTTCCTGGTCTATTCTGTACTTCTGCACGGTACAGGACCATGTGGGGGCCAGCACACTTCCCCATTCCCACCAACAAACACAATATTTGACCATGATGAGAGAAATAAACCTTTCTGTGTTAAACAGCAGACATTTTGATTTAGTTTGTCATATGTGATAGTTTTATGTGTCAACCTGGCTAGGCTATAGTACCCAGTTATTTAATCAAACACTAATCTAGGTGTTGCTGCAAATGTATCCTATAGATGTGGTTAACATCTATAGTGAGGTGACTTTAAGTAAAGGAGATTATCCTCAATAAATGGATGGGCCTCATCCCACAATTGGTTGAAGGCCTTACGAGCAAAAACAGATTTCCCAGAGAAGAAATTTTGCCTCAAGACTGCAGCGTCAACCCCTGCCTGGATTTCCAATCCGCTGCTGGTCTACCCTACAGATTTCAGACTTACCGGTTCCCACAATCACATGAGCCAGGTGATTTATTTATATATCCTATTTAAACTTTATATATATATATATATCCCCTTATTTCTAAATATTTAAGTGATCTGCAATGCTCGCTGCAGATAGAAGATCTAACCGAGGATGCTAAGGCCCTGTGTGGAACATATATATGATACATATACATATATATAGATATCCTATTGGTTCTGTTTCTCTGCAGAACCCTGGCTGATATAGATTTTGGTACTAGGAAAAGGGTATTAGTTTCTTAGGGCAGCTGTAACAAATTATTAGAAACTGAGTGGCTTAAAACCACAGAAATTTATTCTCTCACATTTCTAGAGGCTGTAAGTCCAAAATCAAGGTGTTGACAGGGCCATACTCCCTCCAAAAGATCTAGGAAGGAAATTCTTCTCTGCCTCCCTTGGTGTTCCTGGGCTTATGTCAGCATAACTCCACTCTTTCCCTCTATTGTCATATGGGCTTCTTCCCTGTGTCTCCTTTGGGTCTTCACATTTCTCTCTCCTTATGAGGATACCAGCCACTGGACTTAGAATCCACACTAATCCTGTATGTAACTTGATTACATCTTCAAAGACTGTGTTTCTAAATAAAGTTACATTCACATGTACCAGGGCTTCAACACATCTTTTCGGAACCACAAATCAACCCATAACAACATAGCTATTAGCATACAGAAATAGATGCCAGGCAGAAGTGATAAACACTAATTTCAGGCTTGCTCCTATATGCTTAACTAATCTTCAACCCACACCGTTTTGAGCTGGCTGGAGGTAAAGGATCCAACAGAAGATGCTCAGGTCCCATGTGGAAGAGAGAATCTTTAATGACACAAGAGAAAAATAATCTTTGTTTTGTAAATCCACTGCTATTTGGGGGATGCTTTCTTACAGCAGTTGGAATATCCTCTTTAATAGGTCTGGCTTTGTAACTTTCACATTCTAAAAGGGCAAGATAAAAAGTAAACAAAAGAAATAGGTATATTACATACCATGCTTTGTTTAATCTAAAACACTCTTGAGGGCAAATGCTGACATAATTTAAGTCACCAACTAAAGGATCTGTTATTGATTGTAATAAATATTCACATTTTAGAGATGCTAAAGTATATATTTAAAAACACATGTACGTGCAAACACATGTATGGAGTGGATGAACTGAATATGGTACAGTGTGATTAGTGGTACAGGAAACAAGGCAGGGAAAGAGGGATGAGGATGGTCTAGGCGGGATGGAGGTGGTTATAATCTCACTAGGGCGTCAGGGTGCCTCATTGAAAAGAGAGCCACAAGAGCAGGACATGAAGGAGGTGAGGGAGGTAGCTCTGTGGATATGTGAGGAAGAGCTCTCTTTGTCCTGTGTGTGCCAGGTTCCTGCAGTTACTATCTGGCCCTTCGCAGAAAGATTTGGCAACCCCATTGTGCACAAGTACTATACTCCAGTTAGTAAATTTGTCTTTCATATAGGTAGGGGTTAATGACTCTGAAATTCTTTATGTACTTATTAGGACTAAACAAACAAGTAAATATGTTGCAGATAATGAAAGCCATATTTTTCATTGTTGGAGAAAGAAGTCATGAATTAAGAAAGGGGAAGGCTAGAATGAATCCTGTGACTTTGGCTTGGCACAGGAGAAATCAGTATGAACTTAAGATTTTTAATATATATAGATAGATAGTATAAATAAGCATAGAGTGGTGTTGAGAAGATGTTCACTAAATTTTTAAAATATTTATTACTGAGTTGTAGGATTTACAGTGATGATTACTTTTGTCTTTATATATATATAGTATATATTTCCATACTTATATATTTATAACTTTTTACATATGTATGATTAAATTTCACAATAACCATATTGCATTTTATAAAAGCATTAAAGACATTTAAAACTGGTAAACTGTAATTTAAAATGGAAAGATGACTTATAAGACAGTTTTGGAAAAGAAGCACAAGGAACCATCTTATTCAATAATATTTATATTTTTATAGACAAATATAGTAGGAAAAAAGGCTGAGAGGAAAAATGCTTATTATCACTTATCTCTCAGTGATGGGATTGTAGATACCTTTCCACATGTCTCTTCATTTTCTGAATTGTGTACAATGAGCACACATTGAGATGGGGAGCAGGAGTTGCTCTTACACACCTTCCTTGTGCACCGTCCTGTGGTCTGACTGCAGTGGAAGTGTAGTGCACGGCATGAAGCCCCCAGGCCATGACACAATGGCACTTTAGGAAAATTCTATCTTCTTAAACCAAAGAGTATCTGTTACTAGCTGAATATTAAAATATCTTCTTATTCCTGTTCTAAGAGAAAGATAATCTTAGAGATCATAGTATAGATTTGACCAATTATAAGTCAAGTTTCAAATATTTGTTAATGCAAGTCCTAATGCAACATTCACTTTGGAAGAGTTCAGCTATGAGGCAGAATATGTAGACTATAAAAGGAAAATATTATTTTTCTTAAAATAGAGAATAAAAGCATCTGGTGTTATGGTGTTAAAGAAGTAAATATCCAAAAATGCTTTATTTTATACACTTCAGTACTTTTTCCTTTTTTAAATATTTGTGTGAAAAACAAATTAATGGTCAGGTATGTAAATAAGATGTGATACGTTTTACATTTCGACTTAATTTTTCACTTTGTGCCAACTTCTCTAAATTTGTGTTGAGTGTGAGTCTGTGATGAAATAAACCGATGCTCCTTACTCTCATGTCAATATAGAGATGCACATCTATTGTCATACACTATGAGATGTTTTAAAATGCCCTCTTTGAATGTCATCACAAATGCTGCAAAATCTCTTCTTTCTGGCTCTGTAGAACCTCCCTGAGGAAGCACAGAGAGACCAAGTATACGACTTAATACACTTGGACATTCCTGTGTTTATGAAATCTAATCAGCCCCTGGCATCCTCTGGACTGTGAAGAGTAATTGAGGGAGGGAGACTAACAGACCTATGTGGCTTGGGGATGCTGGGCAAAATGCTTAAATGACCATTTGGAGCCATGACATTAACATATTCTGATTCAGGTCAGCACCCTTCTTTTTTTATCTCCTCATTTTGGCTCTTTGATAATATTTAATGCTTAATATTCTTCTATACTCAATTCAAAGGCTACATTTTTAATATGGAAGTTTAGAAGAAATGGAGATGGAATACCTCGAACATGAATACGGAGACTGTCTTCAGGGAACGCACTGATTCTGTTCGAAGACAAGCCAGGTATACGAAACTTCCCGTCTCCAGCTGCCTGCAGCACGGCCAGTATAAAGGCCTGGAGCACATCCAAGCACAGGCATTGAGGGGTGTTTGCTGAACATCTTCGCGCTATCTTACATCGAGACCATGTTTTGCTCTGATACGAGACAGTGTGTGAAATGTTGTTTCTAACTGGAACCAGGAACCCAGATGAAAATGACACTAATGGTGAGAGTTCAAGTTTCAGAACAAGAAGGCTTCCTGAGAAAAGGTGACAGGCTCTTTTTCCTGCTGCAAATCCTTCTTAATAACATAACAGATACTAAAAAAAAAAAAAAAAAAAAAAAAAAAAAAAAAACAAAACAACATAAGAACTCTGGAAATGAAAGAGGATCAGATTGGAGATGGAAATCGTAGCTCCAAACAACCGGAGGAGAACTTCAAAAGATGGCACTGGCTCCAGGTGTTTACAACATGAGGGGCCTGACACGGGGAGGGGGGCGCCAAGAAAAATGACCAAGTCCATAACAGGACTACTGCAGTAGGGCGGCCGGGAGGAACTGCTTGCTCGCATCTCCTAATCACCCTGCGCACCCCCTTAGGTTGGTAGGAAGCAACCAATGAGTTTCTTTTCAGGTGGGAGAAGTGAGGGGGGCATCTGATCAGAGGAGCGTGGCAGCACCCTGTGGGGTTGATGATATTCTGGAGGAATGAAGAACATCCACACTGAAAAGACCAGGCTATTGGTGATGTTTCGTTTGCTCTCTTACTTTTGCTTTTTTATTAAGTTCAGTGACCCCGTTTTATGCTTGTGGGTTTCCTCAAATGCCAAATGATTCTTGGCTGTCTTTGTTTGCAATTCACTGTTACTCTGACTGTGACACTCGCCGAGAGTGGAGACCTGGGGTAGCAGTTGTCTGCATAGAGTACCCCTTGGGACCAAGGCCACAGAAAGAAAAAGGCCAACGATGAGAAGAGGACTCAGTATTGGTCTCACCAGGAAACAGCTTAGTAATTTAAGTTCTTTCTGCTACAAGTCTAAATCATTACAGGACTAAGGATAGATGAAGAAATCAGTCGGCTCAGTTTTTAGGAACAGGCAGAGCTGAGATCAGCAAAGGAGGCAGAGCCTGAGCACCAAGGACGCCTCTTCAGGGTGGCGTAGCTCTCTCAGTCTCTGCAAGAGCAAATATACAATGCTGTAATCACAATTGATGACCTGGGCATGGTATACCCAGGGCGACAGAACTACCAATTTGTACATGCTGATCTATGCTTTTTTTTTTAAAAAAAAAGGTGCAGTATGTCACACAAAGGAACAGACAAAGTAATTGGCTTTATTATTTTCCATAACCTGGCTTCACCTCCTTTCTCTGTGTGAAGCGGATTGAAAGATAGGAATATTAAATCAGCTATATTTTTTCTCTTGTCAGTCCTTAATCTTCAAAAAATACACTCAAATTTCAGCTGCCCACTCCTTCCAAATAACTTAATTTGGAGAAACTGGAACAGATAAAAGATAAAAAATAGAATATCCTGAAAAAAAAATCTAACAATATGTGTGCCAGGGCAGAACAGTCTAGGTGTTATGCCCTGGCATGGCAGGGTTAACTGCAGTAGTGTATCGTCGACTGGGAGACCTCTGGACTAGGAACTTGACTGGCCTGTGGTAGTGGGATTGGTGTTGGGGGTTCAACTGCAGCTCCTGGTGACAGGAGGCTTTCCAGGAGGGCAGGTGGAACATGGGTTCCAGCAAGTGGAGTGTTATTAGGCAACTGGTGAGAGGCCAGGCGAGCAGTTGGCTGCAGAGAAGTCTAAACAGGTGGGCAGCTGGAATATAGCTAGAAGCAGCAATAGTTAGAGATTCAGGCAGGCAGGCAATGTTAGTGGCATTGGTCAGTGCACAACACTACCTTACTTAAGCACTGGGTCTGAGTCAAGACTAACACTCCTTCTTTTTGTAGGGTCAATGACAGCAACAGAGCACCTCAGACCTAAATGACTGAGCAGAATGCTATCTGCTATCTACTTATGTGTACAAATTAGATACATTTTGTTTTCTTCCTGACTGCCTTACTTCAATGTTAGCACACAAGATTAAAGGCCAACAAAATTTTAGAACAAAGAGCATCTCCTTTCTAATAGAATAGTATTCCTGAACTCTCTACCAGAGAGTTCTAATGAAATACATGTACAGCAGGGTCAGTGGAAAGAGCGTTGACAAGCAGGACGGGGAAAGAGGACAGTGGTCTACTTGAATATGATGCTGGACACATTTGCTTTGTGAGAAGGTCATAAGGTGTAAGGCCATTGTATTGTGGCCTTTGATGTAACCTCTATGTGTCCACAGGCTAATGTCTGATGTTCAAAATACACACACACACAATTACATACTTACATTTTTATTTCTGTCTTGTCATAACATTAGGTTTTCAGCACTTTCTCACATCATTAAATATATTTTTAAAATGCATAATTTTATCATTGTAGAATAATAGTTCATCATATGGCTGCACAGTTATTTATACAAAAAATCCCCTCTCATTGCACATTTTTGCAAGAGTTCCTATAATAAATAACTATGCAAGATTATTAAACCCTTATGTATAAATATATGACCACATTTCCACTTCCCAGCATGGGGGTTACTGAATCATGAAAATAGACTCCTTTCATATTGCCATGTATTAATATTACTATATATTACCCATTTGCTTTCCAGAAGGGTTATGCCATTAGTACGCCTACCACTGACAGCACCCACGGAACAGTGAATTTTCTAGGATTTAAGGGAAATAGGGTGCTTGCGCTGGTCAGCAACGAGATGGAGGGCTATTTAGGCTGAGATGATTTCAGTTATGAGTTTGAGACCTTGGCCCAGGATTCCAGTTGAGACATTGTGAAGGAAGTCTCCATCGCCACAGACTAGCTCCCCCTAGATTAGGCTGAAGGAGAGTCAGACCATCTGTACCTTAGGGCCATATTTTAGCAGATTTAAATATTTTTCATATTCTCATTGGTAGTAGTCCAAATTTACACATTTCTAACAGAATATTCCTTATGAAACTCTCCAGCCCCTGCTCCTACTAACGCATTGCAAAGGGAGAGAATAGGGGCTATTTTCCAAGGCAACATCTAGGAGGCAGCCCTTCCTGGACACAGATGAGAAATCATATAATGTGGATACCCACATGTGCAAATAGTGCCCTCTTAAAGAACTATGGCATTAGTGATCTCATCCCAGGGAAGGGTGGAGTGTATAGGGCATGCGAGGCTTTCGAACAGAAACGCTGCTCCAGTCCTGGTTACGCCCCCTCCCATCTGTATGACCTTGGCCAAAGCACTTCTTTCAGAGACATTGATTTCTCTCATTCTCATAAAAATGATTTCTTAATAGGGTTATGTAAGGTACCCCAAAACGACAACAAAATGCTGTATTATACAAGATGCTAGATACATTAAGATGTCTTCCATTATTATTTCTATTCAATAATATCTGACATTGATCTGGGTAGTGGGTTCAGTTCAGGAAGAGGTAGAATCTTTTTGGTTATGTTTTTCTTTATGGGCTATGGGTCAGCAGTCTTGAGTCCAGATCTCCCTACTATCAGTTAAGTAGACTTCTTGCTTACCTAAAATCTTGTTGAATCCCCTGGCTCAGAGCTGCTTAGGGGAACTTGTACTGGTCAGTTAAGACATACTGCTTGAGTGTAGTCTCTTCATGGCCTCACTGATCCTGGTAAGGACCAGTTCATCTAAGTGACCAGATTAACTAAATACATGGCTTAGAACAAGGTTAGCAACCTCTGAAGCTCCCAGAGACTGGGCAGGGATATAAATGTGAGTCTAGAGCTAGACTTAAGACAAAACGTAAGAGGTGGGTCCTATGGCTAACATAAAGGCATTCAAATTCTGTTTGTTTTGCAAACACTGTTCCAGTCAAAGAATACAACTGCAGGCAGTCAGCCCAGGGACCCACCCGTTTGCAACTCCTGCCAGAGATCTGAACACGACTGTGGATTTCTTCATTTATAGTCTTGTTCTGACTCTTCCTGTCCCTGATTTTAACTGTACCGTAGCTTTAGGGACCCAGCCTTCACAAGTTAGTTTGCCTAAATGGGTCCCTTCAACTCTGTTTACACACTGGGAATTGCTTCAATTTTTGTGGCAACATGAACAAGTAGGCACATTTCAAACCAGAATATAGCTTCACATGAGGCTTTGCAATCACAAAAGATCCTCTGTGTACTATCTTTTTCAAGTCTATAACCACCTACAGATGGATAATATTATATTTGTAGGTGAGGAAACTACATAAAATAGCATCTATCCAACATGTGGCCAAGCTAGGATTTTAACTCAGAACTTCTAACTCCAAATTTTCTACTCCTTCTAAACTATCACATTGTCAGTCATCTATGCATCTTGAAATGTAGTTCACAAACATGTTTTGATTTATTCCGTGGTTTCCAGTGAAACTAAATATTGAGCCACTACCCTAGAATGGAAAAATACTTTGTAATTATTTTGGTGAAAGTTCAATATCCTAGATCTAGTGGTTTTGGACAGCTGTAGTTCCATTAGATGTTAATGGAAGTTATAAGAGAAATGAGTCTGTAGACAAGGACATTTAAAAAATTTAAGTGTTGATACAAAGTTAAACGGTTTCTTACTATAGGGCTATTCTGAGTTTGTAATATTTTAATGTGATTGATGAGTCTCGAAAGGAAACAGGTTCTAGTTTCTGCTGCATCTACAACTCAAAAGAAAGTCATGGAATAAAATTGGGAAAATACCATGTCAACATTAATGCCACCTTTACTTTGATCAAAGATCACCATGAGATAATATGGAACTTGGCTTTCTGATGTGAAACCCCCTTGTGGGTTTGTGGATTAGGTGCTTGGTTTTATTTACAGCCACTTGCCCTCATTTGTCCACCCAGAGGTGAATCTCAATTGGCTGGGGACAGTGATCATCCGTTACCTATAACCTTGGCACAACCTGTAGACGAACCAACCATAATGCAAGTTTTGACTAGCTTTGAGATTAGGATAATTTATTAACTTGGAAGTAGTTCCAAAGTTATTAATTCAGTCAGTGTTAGTTATAATCACACGACCAAAAAAGAAAGCACTTAAGGGACCCAGATAGATTAATCTCTAGATTACTCCTCACACTCCAAAATATAATCCAAACCAATTTCTCTTATCCATCTGCCAGACCTGTCTTCCAGCAGCTGTTTCTTCACTTCTCAGACCCTGACTCGAATATCTCTAATGGCCCCCTAGTCCTCACCACGTCAACACTGGGCACTACACCTTGGCTTTGAAGCTCACCTTAATTTGACTCCACTTTTTCTGCTCAGCTTTGTAAGCTACTATGCCTCAAAATGTCTAATCAGTCAGGCTCGTCTCATTGATAGGCATCATTAAGGTTTTGCTTATGTTCTTTCCCCAACCTGGAATCCATTGTCTTCTTCTCTCTGATCATACAAATCCCAAATGAAGCTCACTTCTTACTGAAAACCATCTCTGACTATTCCAGACCTAGTTTGATCGATAAGAAAATGGTGTCTCAAAGAAGTTCAGTTATTTGTTCAAAGTCAGACACCTGACATATGGTAAAGGCAGGGGAGGAATCCAGGAGTGCAGAGCTCCAGAATCCTGCTCTCTCCCTCTACTGTGCATCTATCAGGTCCGCTTTTTAAAAAGTCACTAGAGTTGTAGTCAGTGAAAACTATGTAAGACTTTCTAGCCAATACTGGCCATCAAGGAACTGTATATTGTATAAAAGGCAAGAAAAAAAATTAAGCCTAAAATCCTGTTACCATGGAAATCATGAACACATGCTTAAAACCTAAAACTCTGAGGCACGCACCCTCAAACTTAAAAAAAAAAAGCCTTCTGAAATTTACTAAAAAAAAAAAATTCTCATTTTCTCTGTCGAACTTACTTCAGGGCAAATTTTCATCTACAGGGGGAATTGTTTATCAAATATATTCCTTGTCATCTTTTGCAGAGTATTAATGCCTTTCACTTCCCATCAAACGCTCCACATAGCAGCCGCAGGACTGTCATCTGAAGAAACAGGGAAGAACCTGGGTTATGCTGGCATCTGATTTAATTTTATTCCTTTTCCAGTTAAATTTTGCATCTATTTTCTCCTTAGATAACTGCTAACAATCTTATTTTCCAACCTCATACAGGCTTTCAGGATCTGTAAAATTCACATTTCAGTCAAGTGATAAAAGTTGCCTGTGATTTAAAAAATTGAGTACTGGCAAAATTCAAACAAATGCCTGAAACTCATATTAAAATAGTTACATTCTTATAATTGCAAGAGTTATAGCAATTTCATGGTTACTCTAGGTCCTGAAAGCCAGACGAGAAAAATCCATACACTTGCTCTGAAGGTAGAGGAGAAAAAGAACACCCAGAAGGCAGGTGAGGTATGGCCAGTCTACCAGGCATGGGGCTTAGGACATGTGGATTAATCTCTCTGGCCTGTTTCCCAATCCTTAAAATGGACCTGACATCTAAGACGATTCCTGCTGCATTCTTCTGTCATCCTGTGATTAGGCAGGGGCAGTAGTAAACGATGTCAGAAAATACTCATGAGTACATTTCTCTCACTTGTTTCTGGATTTCTGGATGGACAATAAACTTGGTACATTCCAAGCAGGACTTTTTTCATAATCAAAGATATTTCATAAGTGCTTCCTTCTTTAACGTCATGCTTGCTCTGGTCAAGGCTCTGGCTAGGCAGGTCCCTCTCATGGCCCTACCTATCAGCCTGGTCACTTTGGTTGGTCTAGGAGCAGCTCATGCAGAGGAAAGCCAGTCTTTTCTTTATCCAGGGAACACAGAGTTTCAGGGAAACTGTTTGGAAACACTCCTTTTGAGGGAGGCAGAAAGGTGTCCTCCATCTGGAGAGAATCTAAAACATCCTTTAAAAAATCCATTCAAAGAATAAAAAGAGCTCAAAGAAAACATGTGAAAATATTAATAGCGGCTGTCATTTCCTGGTGACACTATTGGGAATGTATTAAGTTTATAATCACATATTTAAATTCAATGAAACAAAGGAGCTCCCATAAAATTACCTTTAATATAAAAATATGAACTACTTTATTTTTTATTTATCTTGTTTAAATTGACTCCGTGATATATTTTGCTATTTGAACCTATTATATCCCTGCTTCAAGTGAATTAACTATTGTTTTGGTTTCAGGACAAGGTCAAATTGATTTAGGAAAGCTTTTTTGAGATTTTGTTTTTAAATCTTTCAAAGCATCAAAAAAGCAGCAGAATTATCACAGATATGAACAATTAGTTACTAGTAAAATTTAACATCCACACTCTGCTTCACATTAAGGATTTCCTTTCATTTCTGCAATAAATACCTTACAGCATCTCTCCCTTGGGTTATTCCTCCCAATGGAACTGAAGGATGAGGGTGCCCATGCTGCCCAAGCAGTGCTGGGCCACTCCACCTCCCTGGGAGCTACTCTGGGCCAGGTCTTCCCTTAGGAGGAGGCAGCCTTGCCCCTGACTCCCAGGGCTTTACTGTCTGCAGATGAGTGAAAGATGAGGCACATTCATCTTTGTGTTGCTTTCTAATGCCTAAATCTTGTCACAACTTGATGGAAGGAGCTGCATACCCCTTTTCTCGTCTGCCCCCACTCACAAATGTCTGAACAGAAACTCACACATATTTTATAGTAACAGCATTAAACCACATTGGAAAACACTCAAGCAGCTTGTTGTAAGAACTAAGTCCAGGGAGTGGTCTGATTTGGATCCTAGAGAAAGTCTCCTGGCTAATTGATCCACAGCCTAGGGCCACTCACCCCTCTCCTTTGAAACTGTTTCCTTTCATCGTAAGTGAGAGCACAGACTAGCTGATTACAGCATCTTTCGTATCACACCATCTATGATTATGAGTTCCTAATGCTTGAAAAAGCTTGGAATAGCTAATCAAAATTTAATATATATATAAATGCAAAAATATTCAATTCTAGTAAACTGTTGAACAAATACTGCCCTCTCTTACCCTTTTCCCTTTAGACTTTCTGAGCATAAAGCTTACTCCATGATTCAACACAATGAGCTAAAATATCTTCAAAGTGACAATCAAGCTGCAAACGTCTAGACCACATATGTATGCTAAATAAACTAATTGGATTTTCTTTTTAAATAAATAAGCAGAAATCCACTCCATATTGCATATTAGCATATAATATATAGGAAGTAAGCATTTTTACAGCCTGGACCAAACACAATTGTATTTATTTCTCATATAATAGGCTCATCCTTATAACATTTAATTATATGTTACATGATAACAATTACTATAGAATATGCATTCTCTTTCTCCTGCTGAGATACATACATAAATAAACAGATATGTAGCTTGATCTAATGACATGTTTTGAATATTAATTTGCCTGTGCTTTGATCTCTGTGACTGAAAATTTTCTTCTATAGAGTAATATAGTCTTTGGAGCAAAGTGGGGCAATAGATTGAATGTCTGTATCCCTCTAAAATCAATATGTTAAATCCTGTTCCCCAACATGATAGTATTAGGGGATGGGGCCTTTGGGAGGTGATTAGATTATGAGGGCAGAGTCCCCATGAGTGAGATTAGTGCCCTTATACAAGAGGCATCAGGCAATTCCTTCCGGCCATGTGAGGACTCAGCAAAAAGAAGGATGTCTGTGAACCAGGAAGCAGGCTCATCAAACACAGAATCTACTGGCATCTTGACCTTGGACTTCCCAGCCTCCAGAGCTGTGAGATACACATTTATGTTGTTTATAAACCACCCAGTTTATGACATTTTTGTTATAGCAGTCTGAATGGACTAAGACAGTGGGGAACAGAAAAGTCTTGCCTTGCCAGTCCAACAAGGAGCTTCTGTAGGCTGCCTCCCCCTTGGGAGAGATGCCAGACCTCAGAAACCTGCCTGGGACAGCTGTGCTTAGAGTTTCCACAGTTCCTCCATATTTCATTTGCTGGTTTATGGGTCAACTATCTGATTCTTGAGAACAAACTTGAGGTTTGTAGGGGATTTATCAGGGAGTGCACTTGAGAACAGTACCTATAAGAATTAGGGCAAACAGAACTGGCAGAAATTAACTCAAAATGGATCAAAGATCTAAATGTAATAACTAAAATGATAACACTCTTAGAAAAAACATACGAGTAAACCTTTACGACCTTAGGTTAGGCAATGGTTTCTCAGAAACGACACCCAAAGCATAAGCAACAAAAGAAAAAGGTAGATCAAAGTTAAAAATGTTTGCATTTCAAAGAACATCATCAAGAAAGTGAAAAGACAAGCCACAGAATTGGGAGAAAAAAGCTATAAATCATATAGCTGATAAGGGACTTGTATACAGAATACATAAAGAACACCTACAATTCAACAATAAAAAGACATCAATATAAAAATGGACAAAAAATTTGAACAGACATTTCTCCATAGAAGATATGCAAATGGAGATATACAATAAGCACATAAAAGAATGCTCAATATCATTAATTATTAGAGAAATGCAAATCAAAACCCCAAGGAGATACTACTTTGAACCCACTAGGATAGCTAAAATCAAAAAGACAGATACGTCCCTTTAAAGTGTAAAATTTAAAAGCAAGTGTTGGTGAGGGTATGGAAAAATTAGAACCCTCAAACATTGCTGATGAGAATGTAAAATGACACAACTCCTTTAGAAAACAGTTTAACAGTATCTCAAACATAGAGTTACCATACAACCCAGCAATTCTGCTTCTGAGTATATATAGAAGACAATTGAAAACAAATGTGCACACAAAACCTTGTACACTACTATTCAAAGCAGCCATATCACTTCTTATAGCCAAAAATAGCAAACAATCCAAATATCCATCAATTGATGAAAAGATAAACAAAATGTGGTATATCCATACAAGGAAATATAATTTGGCAATAAAAGGAATAAAATGGATGAACCTTAAAACTATTATGTTTGGTGAAAGAAGCCAGACAGATAAGGCCACAAAGTATATGATCCATATATATTAAACGCCCAGAATAGGCAAATCTGCAACAGAAGGTAAATTAGTGGTTGTCAGGGACTGGGAGTAAAGAAGAATGGGGGGGGGGCAACTGCTAATGGGCATGAGTTTCTTTTTTCTTTTTGTTTTTTTTTTTTTTTTTTGAGGTGGTAGTGATGAAAATGTTCTGGAATTAGACAGTGGTGACAGTTGCACAACTTCATGATTACACTAGAAACCACTAAATTTTACACTTTAAAGGGACGTATTTTAAGACATATGAATTATATGTCAACAAATAAATTTAAAAAGAACAGAACAGAAGCAATTGAGATGCAATTTTAATCAAGGCCTCAGACCAGCCTTCTGGTTGCTCCGTAGATATAATTGTTCTGAGATGAGCGGAGGGGCCTGGGCCCCTGCGTCCATCAGCTGCTGGACACTGGCTGACCCCTTTGGCAGCTCTCCTCAGCCAAAGGCAACTCTTAGGGAGGGATTTAGCCATCAGCCATCAGCACACCACCCTCCCAGGAGCTGGGAGAATGAGTGCCTCAGTCCTAAAGCTGGGGATATGACGGTGCACCATACCACCCACATATCCTCAGCTACTCTCTCAGCTCTTTAAGCCCAAGAACCAAATCTGATGTATTCATCATTCTATTCTGGTGTCTGGTTAGTGCTTGATAAATCTGTTAAACGAGTGAATGATGTTACCACTTCAGAAGCCCATATCCTAGTCCTGAAAGCCTACTCCTGCTTTGTTCTGAGAGTTTCTCTAAACCATAAGAATCTCTGTCTTGCTCCAGGCTCTATGGATGCTCACCTTTCCATTTCAGTGCTTTTGCATCCCCAAACCTACCAATGCTTTAGGTACCAGAGAAACACCACTTGTTCTTATTTTTCTGTCCACAGTTTAGAGTACCTTAAGGAAGGTTTTGCTATTCATGGCTCTCAGAAGATCAAAATAAATTTGAGTGACAGTTCATTACATAAATATGATTGCTAGAAGAGTGAGCATAAAAGCAAATATTCAAAGGATCTCTATGGAAAAGGGAAGGAAAGGAAGAGAGGAACTAGCAGTTACGAGACTCGCACTGTGTGCCAGGTACACTCGGCGTTTAAATTGCCCAACCAGCCTCTTAGCTCCATTATATAGTTGAGAGACTGAGGACTTGGGAGGCTAAGTGGCTTGTTCAACTTCACATCACTATTATGAAGCCTAGAGGCTTAGAGCAAGGGAGAGAGGCCTTAGCAGCCACCGAGGCTAGACTGGGGTTTGAGGGAAGCAGGTTCCCAGAAAAGACTGTGGTCTAGTTCTGGTTGTCTGGTTCCCTGTGGCCCAGAATCCCAATCAAGCTATCCGGATCTTGGGTCCAGTTAGTTGAGGGACAGCTGGGACTGATCTGCACAAACCCAGGCTGAGCATGTCAGAGAACCTGCAAAACCTGGGCCTGTGCATCCTGTCCCAGGCCGGATTCCAATTTGACCACTGCCCATATAACCAGAGCAGGTGCCTCCCATGTCAAGGGCTGAATAGCTTGAGGCCCATTCTCCTCAGCCTTCTTTGGTCACCTCCATGAGCCTCACCTGCAATTAGCTCACAAACCCATTGTGGGGGCCAGTTCTGACCTCACAGATTCTCTGAGGAGGTATGATGGGCCAGGCCAGAGCCTCGTAGTATCCAAGAGCATCTGCATCATAGTGGCAGATCTGGAATGTTGACCCACTGGCTTCAGGCCTCCATCTATGGTGTGCTGCTGTTCAGGGAGCTGGGGGTACCCCAGCCTGATTTGTCCCCTCATCAGTTCTAGCTTTCTCTATTCCCAAGCCCAGGAAGTCCCCACTTTGGATGCACTCAGCTTTCAGGAGCTACTCTGTGCTCTGGCTCTGTTTGGATTTAGATTTCTAGACTGTGTCCAAGTTCTACTCGTTCCTGCATATAGGGGTTTGGGGTGCTGAGGCATGGTCCCTTGTCATTCCTGGGGCAGGCCTTTCTCTTGGACTCTCTTCTGGGTACAACCTGGTGGCTTTCCATTATAATCAGTCCAGACTATTCTGGTCTCCATGAGGCAGAGATGTTTCTGCAAGTTCTGTTACTTCTCGGGGGACCATGAAACCATCTAAGTTTAGTCCTGTGGGTCTCCACGGACTTCCGTGTCTGCAGGGAGGCCAGAGGACAAAGTGGCCATGGCCATGGTTCTGGAACTCAGGTCACCTGCACAAACCCAGCCAGCTAGAAGGAAGAAGAGCAGCACCCAGTCTTTTCCCCAAGTCTCAGAGGAGCAATATTAGAGCCCTGTTGGATCAGAAAGGAGAGTAGAAGGGCTGGCCTGGTGGCATAGTGGTTAAATTCGTGTGCTCCACTTTGGTGGCCCGGGGTTCGTGGGTTCAGATCCCAGGCGTGGACCCACACACTGCTCATCAAGCCACGTATAAAGTAGAGGAAGAGGGGCACAGATCTTAGTCCAGGGCTAGTCTCCCTCAGCAAAAAGAGGAGGATTGGCAACAGATATTAGCTCAGGGCTGGTCTTCCTCACAAAAAAAAGGGAAGTAGAAGGATCTAGTAACAGCCTTGAGTGTCAGCCTTTTTATGTAGTTTGTCATATTTTAGCCTTGCAAGAGTGATGAGTGTAAGTTGGTAGTATGTCCATTTTTGAATGGGGAAACATACTCAGGGAAGTTAAGGTAACTCTCTCGGTTCTCTGCAAATGTTAACTGTGGCGCTGCAGCTCTAATCTGGGATTCTCAAACTCCCGGATTTTCATGCCGTGCACTCTGCAGGGCTAGATTGCTAAACAAGCCTGCTTATAAGCATGACCTGTTATGGGCCCAGGAATCTGTGATTTTTCTTCAAGTATGCGCAGCACTTCACTCAACCAGGCCAGATGCTGTCCTCTCTTGCCTTCCCAGTGACAGGGCTTCATAATTCAGGAATCAATCTTGAAAACAGAGGTGAGATGTCGGAAGCAGTGTGCAGGATGAATTGGAAACATAGGAAATCAGCAGCCAAGAGGCCCCCTTCAGAGAAGCTTTCTATCATGCAGTTGAGAGGAAATGAGGTCTTGCACTTAAGGAAAGGAGGTAGGGCTGGAAAGGGGGAGGCAGGGCAGATACTGCAGGGCAGATGGATGACACGATAGGACAGACAGGGCACCTAGTCGACGTCGCCTTTGCTCAGGTGAGTTCTGGGACCACTGGGACTGTGATGGTGCTTTAAATAAAATGAAGTCATGACACTAAGAATGGAAAAGGAATAGGAAACAAATGCTTTGCTTGAAGAAGACAGTAGAATTGGAGCCACTTTCAAGATTTTCTGTCATTGACATTATTAAAAAATTGCTTCTATTCTTCTCAACATGCATCAGAAAGCTGTTTTTCATGTTGTAGCTGCACAGACCTGGAGTAAAACGGCAACACAAAGCTAAACTGAAGCAAGGGAGCACTCCTTTTAGTTTACTATCTGATCTATCCTCTAATGAGAAGCCACAGAAAAAGATTAAAAGAAAGGTCACCTTTTATTTAGGAAAAAGAAATGTATGCTAGTAGTTGATGTCTTGAATTGCTTAACAAAATGAACTCTATCTGGAACCATCAACACTCAGAAATAACTTGTTTCTTATAATAAGCAGACAACAGGCAATCGATAGTTGAGGATACTTAACTGATAGTATATTTTCTGTCCTGGATGTTAGTGATATAATTGAGATGTTTTAAAAAACTGATTTAGATGAAGAAGCAATTTCAGTTGATTAGGGAAAAGGTCAAGGGCTGCAGTTAAAGTAAGCATGAGCTGATCTGTATATCTTGCAAGAGAAGCTCTGAGGACAATCGTTTCAGGTCTCAGACTCTGTAGGAAGCAGATGGTATAAATATAAGAGACATCTAAGTTATAAAATGCGCAAGGAGACTATCACGAGGCATTTACACTTTAATATCAGAAGCCCCATTGCAACTATGAAGTAGAAGAAAACAGGCAAAGTTTATTAAGAATTAATATACGCCAGACACTGTGATGCATTTTATCTCATCTAATCCTCACAGCAATGATGAGGGAGAGATATTCATAGATGGGGCAACTAAGCCCTAGAGTGTGTAACTTGTCTATACTGGAAGCAATAACGAATAAATCAAGATTCTAAGCCATTCGTCCGATGTTAAGTGAAATCAGCTCTTCAAAGAGAACCATTCCATTCTTCTCTTGTTATGTAGAACTCTCCTCAATTTTAGTTGTTAGCCTCGTCACTCACGTTATTACCCTCAAAGCCATCCTTTAACTAGACTGATGTCCTGTGTGCATTCCTGGCATTGTCCCACGTTTGTGCACTGAATTTCCCCATTTTTCAAGGTTCATTTCTGTACATCCCTCCTAAAAACACCCTCCCATGGCCCTGCTGCCTTCACCAAGTGCCTCCTCCTCTTCGTCCACGGATCGCCCTTTTCACAAATGACCTCACTTGCCAACTCAACACTGGGAATTCACTTTCCATGCTACTTTCTACTTCCTAAATCTTGCTGTTGCTGGGGATGCTAAGCGTGTAATGCTAGCAACAAGGTCTTACATAACTTTTTCCTTCCTACAGAACTCAGTACAGGACCCAGAATAAAATGTTTTTCATTATTAGCACAAACAATAATTACAATAATTACTTTAGGATTTATAAAATGCTTCCATCTCTGGGTCCCATCTCTTTTAATATAGCACCTCATTGGATACTCATAAGAATCGTGGATAAAGATTATTATAATTTTATGTAATTATTATATTGTAATATAATAGATATTATTTCCTTTATGTTACTCTTAAAGGAACAAAGAATCAGAGAGAATATAATCGTTGGCACAAGGTCACACTATTGGGACATTTTCCCTGTCTGTGGTGCCTCACTTAGGGGTGACACTCAACATGTATTTGATGAATTAGTAAACGAATAAGCTGGGATTCAAATCAGGCCTTCCAGCTCCAAACTTCCTACCACACCATTCAGGATGATTTATTTGACAGTGTATGCCTGTTTATGTTTTCCTCACAAAGTCTTATTCCAGCATAGTTTGCATAGCTTTGGCTTTGCAACTTCTCACAATAAGTTCCAGTGAATACCAAACACATTAGCTGAGTCAGAGAGAGAAAACAGTAGCTAGCGGAATTTGAACAGGACTAAATTCTCCATTAACAACAATAAAAAGTTAACAGTGACTTCAAACAAGACTGAGCTTGAAGATTCAGCAGGCAAAGTGATCTCATTTACAAAGGATTTCTTAATTACGCCTTTTAAAATTTTTCATAAAGGCATTATCATGATTCCTTACGATTAAAAAAAAAAATCTTAGAGGGGCCGGCCCGGTGGCGCAGCGGTTTAGACCGCGCTTGGCAGCCTGGGGTTCGCGAGTTCGGATCCCGGGCGCCCGCGGACGCACTGCCTGTCAGCCATGCCGTGGCGGAGTCCCATATAGAGTAGAGGAAGATGGGCACGGATGTTAGCCCAGGGCCAGTCTTCCTCAGCAAAAAGGGGAGGATTGGCAACAGGTGTTAGCTCAGGGCTGGTCTTCCCCACAAAAAAAAAAAAATTTTAGAAATAAATCCATTTTCTTCAAAGTAAATGAATGACATGCGGTTAGAGCAGGTCGACAGTAGTTTCTGTCCAAAGTAGAAATTGAATTTCAAACAAATTTGTGCAGACCATCCAATGTGTTTCACAGACACTAAGCTGGTCCGGGGGAAGCCTGCTTTTCTTTCCTTTTTTTTTTTTTTTTTGTGAGGAAGACCAGCCCTGAGCTAACATCCATCGCCAATCCTCCCCTTTTTGCTGAGGAAGACTGGCCGTGGGCTAACATCCGTGCCCATCTTCCTCTACTTTATATGGGACGCCGCCACAGCGTGGCTGACAAGCGGTGCGTCGGCGGGCGCCGGGATCCGAACTCGCGAACCCCGGTCTGCCAAGCGGGGACGAAACCGCTACGCCACCAGGCGGCCCCTTAAAGCCTGCTTTTCTAAAGGTGGGCGGGTCAGGACGTGGCAGAAGGGTCAGGACCAGGCAGAGTGAGGCGAGGCCAGTTGGAGAGTGGGAGTAGCTGTAGAGTTTCCCCTTCATTAGAATCAGAAACTGGATGGCAACATTCAGGTAGATCTGTCCAGCCCAGGAATTTGTATGCAACAATGGCTAGAGGATATTAATTTGAAGATTTATGCAGAGAGAAAGAAATGAAAGATTTCTTATAAAATACAGCATATGCATATAAATACACTTAAAAATTGAAAGAAACATTTAAATCAAGAGTTGAGCCTCAGGTCTGGTCTCAGTGTCCAGACCTTTCTGGAGAAGGACCTGGTGAAGAGCTGTGAGCCATGCGTCTGAAAGAAGATAACCTGGCCATCGCATGTGGTTTCCCTTTGCCAGGGCTCTTGCCCTACATTGTCTGATCTCTCCTGGGAGGTGAGTTGCTCTCTTCTGGGGTTCTTCTTACTCATCATAAATAGTCCTTACTCTTTCCTTGTTAACCCAGCTCTGTCTTCCTAATCTGAGCAAGCTGGGTCTGCAGTGATTCTGCAAGGATTGACCACATTCTACTTCCAGGAAAGCACCATGTGGGTTCTGCTGTGTAGAATGGAGCCCAGGAGAGGTACTAAAAAAGGCTCCATGGGGAAAAGTCTGTTCGTACTAAAAGTTCCCATGAAACAGACCTCTGGATGGCCAGTACATTGGTCTTCCGGTGTAATATCCTGGCACTCCTCCTTAATAAGAGCAGCTCTCTTTATCCCAGTTTAATTCATTTTCACCTAGTATTGTGGGGCATAAATCTTCATTCTTCCTGGGGATAAGTTAAGAGTTCAGGTTTAACTGAATCAAACTTGGGCCAGTTTGAGCACAATATGCCAGGAGTAGAGGCAATAGAGGGGGAAAAAATGGTCTATAAAGAAGACAAAAGGAACCAATAAGACAAGTGCCAGTAAACAGGTCACAGAGCTCTGAGGAATGTAAGGTTTATATAGAATGAATATTTGCACTTTGGGGCTTGAAATATAGAAAAGTCTACCTTATTGAAGTGTTAGTCCTAGCTAAAATCCCTAGTCAGTGGGAGTAAAACCCCAGTGCGTGGAGGAGAGGGAGAAGGAGGTCCAGGCAGCAAATGTTCCAAAGACCTCCATGATGCAAGAGGGGCTATTACTTGGAAAGCCATTAGTAGAATTGCTGAATTAAAGGGTAGGAGAAAAAAGCACAATACACACCCAAAGTTGGGGCAATCTTTTCATCAGTAAGGGAAAAGGGAGAACATTTGGTGTTTAAAACCAAAACTGATACAATTCCTTCTACTCCACAGAAAAGTATATATTCATTCAGCAAAACACTTTGTGAGTTTTTAGAAAGTCATTTAAGAAAATACCTACACAGTCTGCCCTGCAAAATGGAACACTCTCAGGGCTGGTCTGGGAGAATAAGGACTGCATCAAAGAAATTACATTTATCTACATGTTATAGTGAGAAGAATATTGAGATTTCTAGGACAAAGGGAATGGAGCTGAGATGCTCAGGCCATCGGAAGGAGAGGAAAGAAGAAGGTTCTAGCCACACGGGGGCAGGTGGACGGCCCAAGAGAAAGATCAGGAAAAGAGGGAAAATTTTGGTTGGAGGTTAAGTAGTAGACACACACACAAAGAATTAGGATGAAAAGAGTCAGATCTTTAATTATAAGTTTTTTAGTACAGAAAGCTGTTATCTAAACACTACGTCTATCTCCCCCAAGCCTTTGCTATTCCTTTGGCAAATGGTGGGGAAATCAATGAAAAGGGGCCATGCCCCACATCTGGGCCAAAGAGCAGTCATTTGAGGTAAGATGCAGGGGAGATCCAGAGTTCAAAGATTAAAAAAATAAAGCAAGAAGTGCCTGGGCATTTTATTGAAACTCAGGGGAAAGCATGATGAATTTCTTCAGGATGTTATAGCAATTAAAAAATACATTTCAAAGGACAGTATGACCACAGCCAACAAGTCATTTACATGGGTTTTGCAAGACTCTTAATCAAACCTGGAGGGTAGGGATAACCATGATGTACAATCTTAGAGCAATGATAATAAAACTACAGGTCAATACGAGGGGTTTGCACTTTTCCTCCAGCACTTCTTAGCTGTGTGATTTCCAGGAGCTTATGGAATCTTTCTGAGCCTCACTACTGCTCTGCAAAATAGACACAGGCATAGACCCCACACTACAGAATCACAAGGATTGACAGAGGGCACACATGTAATGTATCTAGCAGACCACCAGCTGTGCAAGTGCTCATAAATATTCATTGTGATCCAAGCAGGCTTATTGCTAACAATGAAGGGAAATGATACACATGAAACTGCTTTGTAACGTTTAAGGAAATATACGTGTGTTATTACCATATAGGAATTAAAAAAAATCAAAAAACAAAATAAAATTCCTAAATTTTTGGTCCTGAGACTCAGAAAATAATTCTCTCTTAGGCTGTAAGTTTACAGGGTGAAGTGTTTCCTCATGGTCAGAAGCAGTCTAGGCCCATCTACTTTAGAGGCATCCTGGCAGGACTAGAAAGCACTAAAATATTTAACACAAGGATCAAGAAATTCCCCCCCAGCTCCCCAGCCCTCCTCATTAGGAGTATTCTTGGAGAAGCCCCATGAGGCGTCTAGGTTTTAAAATGTACATTACCACTTATTAATAATAACATTATTAATATTATTTATAAAATTAATCCTAGACGAATCTCTAAATATTTTCCTAGTTCCACTCTTTAATACATGAATTAATGATCATTTTATTTCATAATAGTCTATGAATTTGTATGCTTATCAAAGCTAACCCAGTGATGTATACAAAAAGTGGCCAATGAAAAGACCTATTTGTAAAGCTATATATGGATGTAATTGGAAACCACTTGGTTATGAGTGCTTGGAAGGAAATGCTTTCATCTGCTACAATTCAATTGTACTACAAACTAGATCAAAGAAGATCCAG
The DNA here is from genome assembly GCA_031878705.1 of Tapirus indicus. Taxonomy (NCBI): domain Eukaryota; kingdom Metazoa; phylum Chordata; class Mammalia; order Perissodactyla; family Tapiridae; genus Tapirus; species Tapirus indicus. The sequence goes on from CM062921.1 coordinate 85,497,949, forward strand.
ATAAGCCTGTACAGATGATAGTGAGCAATGATTTGTGATGAAAAGAAGAGCATTCCTAGGAGTGAACCATGCCACCTGCACAGAACACCAGTTACTTCCCCGGAGTAGCAGCCCTGTCACTCCACGTGTCTGGGAGTGGGGTGTCACCCATCAGGCCAGCTGCCATTTCCAATCTCCCTCTCAAGCTCTGTTCTTTCATCAAAACTTGTGTATATGCACATTCCAAGTCATGCTTCAGACTCAGCTTTGGGCCCCACTGTCCAAAGTTGCTTTAAAAATTAAAATTTGGTTTGGAAAAGATTGCTGCAACATAGAATCTCTAAATTGGATTTGTTAGTGGTTTCTATGGTTCCCTCCACAAAAGTTCTCAGTATGATCAGATCTAGGAGGCAAGAGAATGAATTTACAGGAGATTATGCCACAAAAGACAACACATTTAATTAACAATTATTTTCAGAGCATACACCAGATAACACAGATAAAGGTGTAAAAATGTGAATAAAGGTCTTTGCCCTCAAGATTATCAAGCTACGGAGGAAAGGTCTCATAAGAAAGCAACTATAAAACTGTAATGCAATGTGCAGAGGGTTATAAAAGAGGGATGGATAATGTACTTTGTGTTTTTATTTATTAACCTCTATAACTTGACTAAACCATGAAAAAACTAATGTGTTTCAGATCTAGGAGTTCATTCTGCTGTCTGCCTTTGGTGATGTGAGCACAGGCCCCAGTGATTGGTGCTTGCTGATAAATTTCTTGAGTCTTTGCGGGGCTGAAAATGTCTTTCTGTTGCCATTACATTTAAGGACACCATGTCAAGATGTAAAATTTTGGTTTACATTTGATTATTCTAATGGTTTTATAGATGTTTCTTTATTGCTTTCTGGTTTTGACTGTTGCAGAGGAGAAATTCAAATCTTGTGTGGTTTCTCTTTGAAAATGAACTGTTTTGGTACTTGGCCACATTATGCTCATTTTTTTCTTTTTGGTGAGGAAGATTGTCCTTGAGCTAAAATCTGTGCCAACCTTCATCTATTTTGTATGTGGGACATTGCCACAGCATGGCTTGATGAGCAGAGTGTAGGTCTGCACCCAGGATCCAAACCTGCGAACCCTAGGCCGCTGGAGTGGAGCACATGAACTTAACTACTACACCACCGCGCCAACCCCTATGCTCCTTATTTTTGATTTGAAGTTTAAAAACTTATCAGGGAATGTCTATATGTTAGTTTCTACTTAGTAATTTTACCTGCATATGGTAAGCCTTCTTGCCATCAAGGGTGTTTGTAGTTCTGGAAGATTTTCTTCTGTTCTATAATTACCTGTTGATTCTAATCCATTCACCTCCTTCTGGGTTGGCTTTTGCAGTATTTCCATGTCCTGAGTTTTGTGTCATTGATGTGCTCTTATATTAACTTTATCTTCTGAGACAGCTTGTCTGTATCTGAGCGTGTTTTTTAAACTCATCATTGGTTCTCTGATTTGATTTTTAACAATGTTGATTCTGCTTTTATCCATACACAATAAAGATCTTATTTTAATTTTGCCTACATTTTACTACAGCTTTAAGCACTGTCAATTATTTTTCATATAATCTATGATTAAAAGAAAAATATCTCATCCTAATACTTTATTTATTTTATTTCATGTAAAAATACGTATTCCAATGTAGATTTTATTCTGAACCCAAGCATCTTCATTGTCTAGTAATTTGTCTTTAAAAAAAGACAAACTCATCTTTAAATTTGTGTTGGTAACATTCAGTATTTTGACCAGAAATCTAGGTACTTTGCTTTTCAAAGTATGGTTCAGCTACTAGGTGTATCAACTTCAACTGGGAGTTTGAAAGAAATGCAAACTTTTAGACCCCCACCCAGACATACTGAATTGGAATCAGCATTTCAACAAGATCTCCAGGCAATGCATATATATTAACATTTGAAAAACCTGGTCTAGAGGAGCTATGTATTTGGTTGTTGGGGGTCATCTACGTCAGCTGTGATATCAGAGTAGGTACCAACACCTAAGCCAGGTAACAGTTCTTTAAGTTTCTGTCTCTAAGGTGTGGATTGGGGAAAACACACTTGTCAATCTCTAATGTGACCAAAGACTGTGTGGGATCCAGCCCACAAGTTGTTTTACATGTTTATTTAATCATCTGTCATGGATTCTTCCCTAAAGCATGGATTAAGACAGACAGGGCAATTTAACTCTGAACATTCAAAGCCAGTCCAGTGGAGGATGGTTGGTGAATGCAGCTCTCTGGCAGGGGAGGGCGGGGGTTGCAAGGGGAGGGAGATTACACTGGAAGGGCTTGCCTCAATCCAGGCAGGCGTTGAGATGCAGGACAATTAATGTTCACAGTTTTATTCTGCTTTATCTCTAAAGGTTAAGTTAATTTAGAGGTCACTGCTTTTACTGTCAATGTGGAATAAAGATGATGGATGGGCTTACTCAGGTAGGTGCAGGCCAAATCGGGGTATTCATAATGGTTCCTTCTGTTTGTCATCTTTATTCTTAAACTGTTTTATAAATATTATAATGAGATCTGATAGGAAGATGGCTCTAAGCCCCATGGTTCACTGTGCCATCTCCTCAGAATCCTGCCATCACACGAAAACCAAAAACTGGTCAAAATTCCAAAAATATCAGGCTAATAGAAGCCTCTCTTTTTAAAAAGAGAATACATTTTATTGGCATACAATTACTTTCTGTCCATTTATTTATTCATGAATAGACACTGGCATAGGCCTTGGTGATATGGCAGTAAACAAACAGAAGAAGCTTCTTCCTCATAAAGCTTATAATCTAGTGAAAATATACAGACACTATAAAAATAATCATGCAAAGATGGTAATAAATTATGAGGATCTAAAGACAGACAGCTATTTGTATGTGTCTATGCTTGGGAGAAAGATATTGCTATTTTATAAAGGGTACTCAAAGGTGCCCTCAATTAAAAAGTGAATTTCAGCAGATATTTGAAGGAAGTGAGGGAAGGAGATCTGCAAATGTCGGAAGGAAGAGCATTACAAACAGCAGACATGCAAGGACACCACTCCACAGTAGGGCCATAGAGCATTTTATTTTAAAATTCATAAAAAACTAAAGTCAAAAATGTTATTACATGCCCAGTGAAATCAGATACCAAGTCCTGTTGTTAGTGGCTCTGAAATATCTTTTGTGTCTCCTGTCCACTCTACTGCCATTGTCCTAATTCAGACCCTCAGTGTCACTTGCTGGGACTATTGCAGTAGCTTCTTTAACCAGTCTCTTTGTCTTTAGTCACATACTGACCAAGTCCATACTCAGACAAAAATGTACTCATACAACATATCTGCCTAAAGTTCTTCAAAAACATCCACATGGAGAAAAACAGCATTGGAGATCCCCCACACACATTCACAAAAGTCACTTCCAGATGCACTTGAAACTTAAATCTAAAAAGCAGATCTTTAAAACTTTTCAAAGAAAATAGGGCAGAACATAGTACCATGAGCTCAGGCTAGGGTAAATTTTCCTAAACAAGACACAAAATACACAAAAAATAAGGACAGAGCCTGACAACTCTAATACAGTACAAATAAGAACAATCTATTTATCAAAAACAATCAAAGATAAGATATAAACTGGGAAAAGAATTTGCAATACATATAATTGACAAAGAAATTAGTATCCAGAATATGTAAAGAACACCTATAAATAAATAAGAAAGACTTTCAAAAATTCGAGTGAGCTTTTCACAGAAGATATATAAAAGTCAATAAATTATAAGAAAAATAAAGACAACTCCTGCTTAGTAATTGGATTATTGAAATGCTACTTACAACCCATTAGATTAGCCCAGATTTTTTTTTAAAAAGTATTTATTGAAAAGGTCATGGAAAATAGATAGTGAGGATGGGGGTGTAAATTAGTGAAAACAATTTGGAAAACTTTTAGCATTACCTTTTAAAATTAAATATGAACATTTCCTACAACCCAGTAATAGTGTTCAAGTTATAGTCAATACTCTAGAGAAACTTTCTGTCCAGGTGCATCAGGTGATGTACATACAAATTTTATAGCAGCACTGACAGTAAAAGCAAAAAATTAGAAATGACAAGCAGCCATCATAAGGCTAAAATATAAATGAATTAGGAAAATAAATTCTGTACAGCTACATTAATCAACAGGGATAAATCTCACAAATAGGAGATTGAATTCTTAAAATTTCCCAAAATATATGTGCAGTATTATACTCTTTAAGTAATTTTCTGAAGTGGGGAGTTGCTAACAACAGGCATAAAGTTTCAGTTAAGCAAGATGAATGAGTTCTGGAGATCTGCTGTACAACATTGTGCCTAGAGTTAATGGGGCTGTATTTTGCACTTAAAAATTTGTTAAAAGGGTACATCTCATGTTGTGTTCTTACCACAATAAAATAAAATTGAAAAAAATATAAAGCATGTATTGTGGAGACATATGTACAAATTTAAGAATCTTATTTATCCCTGGAGGGTGTTTAGATCTCAGAGGGGCACAAAGGGGGCCTCCCCAGTGTCACTAATGTTCTAATTTGTTAAACTGGATAGGTGGGCACATGGTATTGCTTTTTGTCCTATTTTACATATACACAATTTGTATTCTTTGAATAAGCGATATATTTCATAACTTAAAAAGAAGGGCAATGAGTGTTAGAAGAAGCAAATCTGGAGTTCAAATCCCAGATCATCTACTCTGTGTAATGCACTGTGAGATTCACCATTTTCCCCATATATATAAAATTGAAATGGCAGATGAGAGACAACATGTACAATTGCTGGCACAACGCTTGGCACACGGCAAGTAATGAATAAATATTGACTATGAGGGAGGGAGGGATCTTTAATGGCTTCTCATGGCTTATTCTCTTCTTTGCATGATTTATGTCTTCTAGAAGTGGCCTCAGCCAGCCTGTCCAGCGTCATCTCCCACCACTGCCTCTCAGTTACTGCTCTAGCCATATGCCCTCATTCCTCATTTCTTCGCCTTCAGTACTAAGCCCATTTCTCTGCCATTATCCCTCAAATATCAAGCGAATCACATCTATACTGTGAGGCAGACATCACTGTAGTACTGATTTCCAATGTAGTAATTTAGTGTTTACATGTCTCTCTCAGCCAGCCCTGGAGGTCTAGTGGTTAAGATTGGGTGCTTTCACCATTGCAGCCTGGGTTCACAGCCCAGGTTCGTTTCCTAGTCAGGGCACCACACCAACCATCTATTGGTTGTCACACTGTGGCGACTGTGTACTGCTGTGATGCTGAAAGCCATGCCATAGGTATATGCTAGCAGGGTCACTTGTGGTGGAAAGGTTTTAGCAAAGCTTCCAGACTCAGACAGACTTGGACACCCACTTCTGAAAAAATTGACCATGAAAAGCCTATGAATAGCAGTGGAGCATTGTCTGATACAGTGCCACAGGGTGAGAGGATGATGCCAATGACCGGGCAGGTACACAGGATCACCAGGAGTCAGAATCGACTCAACGGCACTGACAACGTCTCTCACCATAATACTGTCAACCACATGACAGCAGGGACCATACCTTTTTTTCATCATTGTATCACAAGACTAGAAATATATGAAAAAAATAAACAGTAAATGAATATCTATTGAATTGATAAAGTCATAAATTTGAGATAAACTTGGTTCTCTAAATTCTGGGTTGGATTTTTAAAAAAATGAAGCACTTTGTAATTTTATTAATCATAAGTAGGCAGAGGTTTTGTTGCAGAAAACCTAATGAAGAAGTATTTCTCAAAAAAGAAATGCAGTTTGATTGTAAATATTTTCTTATTCTAAGGCTAACAAATAAATAAAACCACATATATAATTATCTATGAAAGAACACACATCTATGTCATCCTAAGAATGTCATAAAGTTGAAACAGACAAAAAATATATATTTAATTTTATAATGTAATGTTAGCCACCAAAAATAATAAATCATAATGGAAAAAACGGAATGAGTCAGTTTCTTTACTGGATTTAAATCAATCTGGATATTTATTTCCTGGGACATTTAGTAAAATGATCCTAATGTAGTCTTCTATCATTCAGATTTGTTTGTGATACCCAATGTAAATAGAAAGTGTATTTTACAAGTTAGAAACCACTAACATGAAAGAGAGACTGTAAGGTATTTATTCAAAATAATCACTTGATATCGTGCCTTTTTTTTAAACTACATATTCACAAATAATCACCCTCAAAGGATATATATAAGAGCAATTACTCAAGGTACATGAAAAATGGATTGGAAACACGTGCAGAATCTATGAATTAACCCATAGATGTTCTTCCTTCGCAACACGAACAGGGAAACACCAGCTACATTGCCACCTTATAATAAAGGGAGTCAATTTGCTGGAGAAAATTGGAGAAGTTAGGAGATGAAGGAGAAAAGGAATTGTCTGTGGGAGGAGGTTATTTAAGTAAAAAAAGAAAAAGAATTTGAGCAGTACTCAGACATCCCAGACTGTTTCTACAAAAATTAGATGTGTTCTGTGGGGAAATAAAAAATAAATTTGTTTAAAGTATGCCACATGATTGTCTTTGCAGTCTTATAAGAGAAGAAATAGGAAATAGAAAAAAATACCCACCATGCTTCAAAGCTTTGTTGCATAAATGAGTACTTCTCAGTCTTTAATGTGTGTAGGGTTCATCAGGGGGTCTTATTAAGATAAAGCTTCTGATGGGCTTTGGTCTGGGGTGGCACTTGAGATTGTGCATCTCCAACAAGCTCCCGGGTGATGCTGATGTTGCTGGCCTTGGCCACACTTTAAGTTCCAAGGATTGAGGAAACGACATTGTAGTACCACAGATTTGTGTTCAAATCCTGGCTCTGCTGCATATAATTATGTCACTTGGATGCGTGGCAGCCTCTGGGCCTTAGTAGGGTAGATATGGGTAACAATACTTTGCTCTTCCTGTTGTTGTGAGGTGTTAAGACGTTGGCAAATCTCCAGGCACAAAGTAGGTACCTAATGACTGTCAGTTCCCTTTACTGAGTGCTTGAAACTTTGTTCGTTCAAATTGATGTTATTGAAAATGCAATTATTATATCTCAAGTGTAATGAAAATAAATAGGTCAAGATGCCACCTAAATCAGTCAAAAATTAGATGTCATTTCATTTTTATAATATTTCTCTTTTTATGTACTTTGACAGATGTCTTGTTTATAAGCTGAACATGATTAGAGGGAAAGAAATTGTCAGAAAGGGATTGCAAGCATTTGGAAAAGCAAGAGGCTAAAATACATTTTGAGATGGGGACTTCCTCCCTTGACATTTTTGCCCGACAACCAATTAGGGCCTTTGCAGCAAACAGTGTTCTGGAGAGCTGTGATTCCATCAAATTAAAGCAAGGAAGGGTTGAAGTAAAACAGGAGCTGGAGTCTTTCAAGTGTGCGTAGAAAATGAGTAGAAATATTTCAGAAATGAAATGGTTAGTGTGAATGCCAAATAGGAACTGAAAATGCTATAAGCAAATAGCTCCTTAGAGGTTATCTACCCGAGGCATTAAACCTTTCTACAAGACATCTTATCAGAACCACTTAGGATCAACTAGAGAGGAACATGAGACTTGTCTAATTTTGTGCCCTGATTCCAGAGCCCTCATCAGACTGCTATTTACCTCGTTTGTCTCTAGATTTCTGGTTGTCATTCCTTAATCATTCTTTCTCCTCCTGTTTAGCTACTCTGGATTTATTTACTAATGGCACATGACAACTCCAAAAGGCATCCTAGAAATGTGAAGCAACAACATCTTAAAATGAATGCTTTTTCTAGAAGAAAGCACTTTGAAAAGTCTGAACTAATCATCAGGTTTGGGTTTAAGTGAGGCCTCCTTTAGCTTCATTTTGTTTTTCTTTTTTTTGCTGAGGAAGAATGACCCTGGGCAAACATCTGTGCCCATCTTCCTCTACTTTATGTGTGGGATGCCTGCCATAGCATGGCTTGATAAGCGGTGCGTAGGTCCATGCCCAGGATCTGAAACTGTGAACCCCGTGCCGGCGAAGCGGAGAGTGTGAACTTAACCACTACGCCACCAGGCCAGTCCTTAGCTTCATTTTTATAGCAATTATGTTCCTGAGGAGAAGCCTGGTTCACTGTCTATTACCTTGTCCATCCTCTGCTAATATGTGTTGTAAGAAAGAGCTCAGGAATTTTTATCTCCAGTATGAATTTTTATAAAAACTGCAAAGACTAAATCATATAACCCAATCATACTAACAAAAAATAGTGGTGTCTTGTCCAAATATTCAGGCAACTGGCATAATTCCACATCTCGACTATGATCGCCATAGTTGGAAATACTTATAAGTCATGTTTGCAAGAGGAGGCAGCAATGAGTCCTCGGCAGGGTCTCAGACCTCTTTGGGTCTCATGACTGCTTGAAGGCCCCAGTTGATGCTTCCCTGTGATGCCACCCGCCTTCTGAAGGACTCAACAGGACCCACCCACAGTCTCTGTAAAACAAAATAAATAGTTCTCTAACAATGGAATAGAATGAACTCCTTTTTAAAAATGTTTTTAAGAAATCATCAAAGAAGTCACTATTAACGAAAATTACATGAAATCTTTCCCCCTCACTCTCACTGGATATTCTAGGACAAATTTGAGAATAAAAAATCTTTAGCAAAACAGCAACGTATTAAAACAGTTTGATCCAAACTCAGAAGTCCTTGGAACAGGCCTTCGCCCACCTGCATGTGGTCCACTGAGTTCAGTCTTTAGTCTGAAAGAGACTTTAGAGATTACAGAGCCACCTCCATAATTTTACAGAGGAAGACTCTGAGTTTCGAGGAGCTTAAACAATCTGCCCAAGTCCTAAGCTCCTCAGACACATCTCCATGGAGACCACCCTGTTTCAAGACCCGATCAATTTTTCCTGCTCTAATATACTAGCTGTTTAACTGACATGTCTACTTCTATTCTCCATATACATCTGCACTTTCCAACAGATTTCATACCAGGGTCTGAAAGGACCTGCATGATCCAGCAATGGAAAATCTCTCCTTCAAGCCAATTTACTTCTCACTCATTATGCTCCAAATACATTTCCCTTCCATGCACTCCTAGGACAGGCTCTTCTCTCTACCACAACAGCTACAGGTAGAAGTTGTTCCTTCTGCTGCCCCCTCTGCAGGTTCTTCACATTGCTAGTCGTTCTTATGTTCACATCTCATCGCACATGAGCCTCCACTGGAGCCCCCTTTGTTATCCTCTTCCACAGTTTCTTGTTATTTTATCCATAGAGCTAATGAATCTCAGCTACATTTTTATATCATTTAGTTTATCGCTTTTTCCTCTACTAGACTGAAAGCAATACCATTAAGACAAGAATCTTGTCTTCTTTGTTCTCCAAGGGCTCACTGATCAGTGCTTAGATTAAAACTCATCAGACAGTGTAAGCTAACTCTTCACAAAACCCTGCCGGTGGGTATTCAGTCATCTGGGCTTGGTTATGTACTGTTAAATTCACCACCAACATCATCAATAATACCAACTCTATCATCCATGGAAGAAGACAAAATGCCTGTTTGAATAAGACGCTGCTGACAACTTCAGGAAATAATAGTGGGTCGTTACAGGCTTAACCTCTGAACTTCCTCAAGTAAGTCTAACCTTCCTCAAGTAAGTCTAACCGTTTCAATAAGTACATTGAAGATAGACTATTGTGTTGGTGAACACAAGTTCTCACATAAGCTGAAAGTTGTCATTAACCTCATGACTGATCCCCAAAAGCTAACCTTTAGAGAACAGATGGGACCCAAGCCTTCTTCTATAGGAAGACAGATCTGAGGACCCTAAATTTACTATCATATTCTTATTACTCCTACTTATATATTCATCTTCTTCACAAAAGTAAATTAATTTAAAGATTAATTTGAGTTTTCACATAACTCAGGAGTGATCTTCTAAAGCCAAAGTTTAAGGAAAAAAATTCATTACCTGTTTGAAAACAAATTTATTTGCACACTAAGATGTTGATACAAGCATCCTGAAAGTTACAGTTTCAGAGAAAATTTTTAAATATTATTTGCCCAAAAGTCTTTTTCCCTAATCCTTAAAGTAGCTGTTTGTTGAAAAGCTAAAGGTGTCAACTAAAAATAATTTACTTGTCAAAAGTACCAAAGTATAGCTCTTAAACAAAGGAGAAGCTGTACCTCATGAAAATTTATCTAGGGAACCTCTGCTTTAGGGGATATTGTGAGCTCTACAATTTGGACCAACCCTCTCATTGAAAATATTAGGATAAGTTATTAGTATAAATATAAGTGAAATATATTTTAAAAATCTTTAGAAGCATTGAAGAGCAGAATGATAACAAGGATTTATCAGGCCAATATCTAGGTAAAGGAGATTACATAAAGTGGCAAACAGAACACTGAAGCCACTTCTGCCCTAATTAATTTCACCAGTCACAGCAAGGCTGAAATCTGGATTGGATGGCCAAGGCCCACCGAGGCTTAGGACTCCCAAGTACAGTCTCTCCATAAGAAAGCTAGACCTTAAAATAGCTACAGATTTGAGATAAAGGTTAAGTAGGAAAACAAAATTAAAACTATTATTCCCTACCCTCAGGAAATAGCAAGAAAAACTGTAATGGTGCTGATTATCAAAAAAGAAAATAAAAGTCCTTGAAAAGTCATAATCTCAAATCCTTTTCTTGTGTACACGTAGTTCAAATTCACCGAACTGGTCCAAGGAACATCAAGAGATGAATGTATGCCCTTCCAGGCACTTAGGACTCCCAGGCACTAAGAGAGGCAAATGCATATATTCTCAGGAGAAAAGTACTTTCATTCAAGGTTTCAGAAAAATTGACGGTGGTAATTTTCAAGGAAAATCACCAGCACAAAATAAAAAACAATGAAGTGCACAAGAAAACAAGTCTACATGAACAAGAACCAACAGCGAAAAAAAATCCTTCCTACATTAGACATGGGTTTTATGCAGCTTACTATGTTTTAAGAAAAAGAAAAGAGTCAAGCTAGAAAATATCTGCGTGTAGTATGGCATGGTAAAATACAACCTTGTAAATTTGGAAAAGAAGATAATTGCTTGAGTGGAAAATTAAGATTAAAAAATTGGATAGACGGCCCACCCAGTAGTGTAGTGATTAAGTTCCCGTGCTCAGCTTCGGTGACCTGGGGTTCACAGGTTTGGATCCCCAGTGCGGACCAACACATTGGTTGTCAGGCCATGCTGTGGTGGCATCCTGTATAAAGTAGAGGGAGATGGACACGGATGTTAGCCCAGGGCCAATCTTCCTCAGCAAAAAAGAGGAGGATTGGCGGCGGATGTTAGCTCAGGGCTAATCTTCCTCACAAAAATAATAAATATACAAAAATTGGATAGAATTAATATCAGATTAGAAATAGCTAAAGAGATACATTGTAAACTGGAAAGAATAATAGGATTTATCCAGAATGCACTAGAGATCAAATAACATGGGAAAAATGAAAAAGTAGTTAAGACACATAGGGACAGAGGAGATCTAACAGGCATTCAAAATTTCAAAAAAAAGGGAAAGAGACTAAAATAGAGGCAACATTTGAAGACATAACAGATGAGAAATTCCAGAAAGAATGAAATAATTACAGATTCAAGAAGCCAAAGAATTCTAAGTAGAAAATAAATTCATACAAGATTTATTATAGTGAAACTCTGGAACTTCAAAAATGAGGAAGAGATTAAAATCAGTTTAAAAAGTTGATTACCTACGAAAGAATAGCAGACTAATGGCAACTTGGAAGTCAGAAAAGTAGAATAATATGTTTATTGTGCTGAAGAAAAGAGATGCCTGGCAAGAATTTTATATCCAATGAAATTATCTTTTAAGAATGAGGCAAATAAAGACACCTCTAGACAACAAACAAAAGAAAGTTTGTCACAAGCGAAACTTCACTAACCAACTATGAACATTGCATTTCACCTAAAAATAAAGTAAAATTAAAATACGTAACAAAAATATGTCAGGAAATTGCACCTACTAAAAAAAATAATGATGTAAAATTTATACACTACCAGGGGAATAAAAATTTAATAGAAACAAAGACAAGAAGCTTTGCTTTGAGCCATGTTAGATTCACTTGGAACTGAACTACCCTCCCCACTGTATACAACTAGAAACAACCTTTTTCAGACGTTGGAAATCCGGCAGTGTAGAACTGGAATAACAGACCAGAGAAAAGGAGAGTAATCAAATAGCTGATCCCTCTGATTGGCTTTTCACTTGGAGATGTTTTCTGGACCACAGCTGGGGGTTTTCCAAGCAGAGCATGATGGTCTTACTAAACTGGGGAGACAGAGCTCGAAGATTGGGAGGCTGAAGCAGCTCAGCATCGTGGCTTCTCCTTGGCTTCCGGTCTGCTTCTGTTCCTGTGAGTGTCAACAGGGCCGAGGCAGCTCCTCCCCACAGCAGCAGTTAAATACAGTTCATGCTTTTTCCAATCCTTGCAGCACCTCGTTGCACTCCCCACAGAGATGGGGCTCCAACTGGCCTCCTCTGAGCACAGAAACATCAGAACCAACTGGGCAGCACCCTCCTCAGAGGCCTGAGCTGCAGCACATGGGTCCCTTCCTCTAAACTAACAAATATTAAAAATGCCAATCTTTCCCTTTGTTTCCCCAATCATACAGCCAAATATAGGTGTGGTAGCTGCTCCCTGCAGTTGCCACCTCTGTGATAATTCAAGGATTTTTTTTTTTGTTTATTTTGTCTTCTAGTTACACAATTACAAGTACTATGTAGTTTACATCTATTTAACAATTCTTTTTATTAAATTATTAAAAAAAAACTGGTAAGAACTCTGTCTCCTTCTCGGCCTGACTGATACAACTGGTTCAAAAAGAAGATTCAGTTCAGGGTAGATTAAAGATCTAATGTGAAAGGCAAAGACATAAAATTTTTTGAAGGTGATAGAGGAGTATATTTTCAGAAATTCATGGCAGGGATGGATTTCTTATACAAGACACAAAAAGCACAAACTAAAGAAAAAAACTAAGGAAAACATAGATAAAATTTACATTAAAATCCAGAATTAACTTCTTTGTATCAAAAAGAATCATAAGGGACTGGTCCCATGGCCTAGTGGTTAAGTTCGGCATGCTCTGCTTCAGTGGTCCTGGTTTGGTTCCTGGGCACAGACCTATACCACTCATCGGTGGCCATGCTGTGGCAGCAACTCACATACAAAATAGAGGAAGACTGGCACAGACGTTAGCTCAGAGTGGATCTTCCTCAGCAAAAATAAATAAATAAAGCATCATAAACCAAATGAAAGTACAAATCATAGATTGGGAAGATATTCCCAACACACACCCCCCACACACACACATGCACACACACGCATACACATGACAAATATTTTGAATACATAAAGAGGTAAATCAATAAGGAAAAGGCTGGTAACCAAAAAGGAAATTGGGCAAAAGACTTGAAGAAGCACTTAGAAAAAAGGAAAATTCAAATGGCATAACACATAGAAAATATGGTGAGGGGCATTCAAACCAAGTCCAAAACAAGATACATGCATATACGTAAATGTGGAAACATTGAAAAGTCCAAAATACCACCTCTTGATAAGGATACAAAGCAACTGATATGTCAACTGCTGTTACTTTTTTGGTAAAAATTGTGGCATTGCCTAGCACATCTGCACATGCACATCCCCCTTCAGTTCAGCCATTCGATTTCTAGTTACATCCTGCAGAGAAATGCTACATGTGTGGCAGGACACATATACAGGACTCTGATATTTTTTTTCCCTTATTTCAAGTTCTTTGTTCTTGCTTTGTGGCATACAATAGCAGAAAATGACTGTCTCCTTCCACTGCCTATGGTGTCCTCTCCTCCAAGTTCTGTGTAAATTGTTGAAAATAAAGCCTGAAACCTCTCTGTAAACACACAGGAAATCAATGGAAGATTCATTAAAGCACAGTATCCAAGGTAATCATTATTTTCTGAAGTGTTCTGAGTAACAGGAAACTTTTCAATAGTCTTTGCTGTGCTTAAGATAATAATGCCATTAATTAGTTTCCTTGAGAGACTTCCCAGGTATTTATAAAGCATTTCTTTTTCACACTTCTGGAGAAGCAGACATCATGCATTCAAATTGCAATCAATTCAGGCAACTCTGTGGAAAGCGACTCTCTTCTCCACTTGATGTGCTTCAGTTATTTCATGTTCTTAATCCATTTATGTCTGCTGCAAAGAGTGAGACACAAGGAGGGAGGAAATATCTCAGGCAAGTTCTTGGCCAAATGGATCAGAGGGGATTTTGGCATAAAAAACAGCAGTGAAAATGAACACCAGACACAGCAAATTAACCATGATAGTAAATGGTTGACCTTGGGAATGCCAAACACTCTCAGTCATAAAGTTGCTTAAGTATAAGAAGTGTTGCTCAAAGGAAGTTTTCTCATGTCTTAGTTCAAAAACATCTCTCAAGGGCCTAATATGTGAAATGCATAATAATGTTCATCTGTACATTTCATTTTTTTTAATTTAGATAGTCCTTTGTCTGTGAAAAGTTGAAAGTTCTAATCACAAAGTTGTATGCTATAAGACCATAATAAAATAAATATAACACTAACTCATTCATTCTAAAATGGAAGGGAAAGAATTGCACTTTATATTTGTTTATGTTATTTAAGGTAATTCATGAACAATCCAATAATACTAGTAATAATAAACCTCAATATTAGAATGTATTGGCTACTCCTTCAGACACTGGGGCTAAATGGGACACAGATGTTATCTTATATAATCCTCACAGCAGCCATATAGAGTAAGGTGAAATATTCTAATTTTTATAGGTGAAGAAACTGAGGTCAAGGAAAAGCTAAGCTACTTGTTTGACTTTACATTGATCACAGTGAAGCAAGAATTCAAACCAAGGCCTGCCTGCCTCCAACAGACTGTTGTTCTACTATATACCTTCGGCCTCCTAAATTTTTGGAGTGTCTAGTGTCTGCCAAGATAGCCTCAGATGCTGGGAACTGAACCTGAAATTTCCTCATGGTGCTCTGTTATCATCAAGAATATAAAATAGAGAAAAAATTACAAAAGAAAAGAACATTGCTAAACTTATGCATGTGCAACGTGCTATGGGACACAGGGAAGAAAAGAACGTGCTGTTTGAGGGAGGGGTGAGGCGGGGAAAGTTCACAGAGGAGGAGAGGGCTGAACTGGATCCAGAAGGATGAGTAGGGGTCTGCAAAGCTGAGGACAAAGGATACTAAAAAGCAAAACAAAAATGCAGGTGGATCAAAGGTTGGTAGATTCTAGAGTAAAGGACTTATTTGAGGAGCAGTTGGCATTTTACTTTAAGTGTCTTCACATTTAACCGGAAGGATGTTGAAAAAAAGGACACAGAGCTCAGGGTGGAGAATATATGACTTGAAAGGAATGTCTGATAGTATCTGCCAGTCAAAGATATAGTCTAAATAGGGTTGGTTAAATAGGTCATTAACTAACCACCACAATGTCTTCAAGGACTCCAAGACCCTTCCTATTCAATGTGTGGTCTTGCAGCAGCAGCACCACCTGGGACCTTTGAAATTTGGAACCTCCAGCCTTGACCCAGACCTGCTGAAATTGAAGCTTCATTGTTACAAGATCACTAGGGAATTTGGGTGCATACTGCATTTCGAACAGCACTGACTAGATCGAAACAATGATTTCTAAGAGAAGCCATGAAAAGTTATATGATTGTCTTTAGCATATTTGGAATACTCTAATCCCTACAAGCCAGCACACTCCTTATAGCAGGAAGCTAATTAAGACATCAGCAGACTAAGCGTGGGTCAGAGTTCCCACACTTAGTGACTCCTTTGGTCAGGGAAGGTAAATTTGAGAGGGTACATCTTCCCAGAAAGCTGATAGACCATACTGAAAAGCTGGGGCTCTGGAAATAGTGTCAATTCTGACGGTCCACAATCCCAAGTGTAGCAAAAGGCAATTACTTGGCAAGGAAAAGGTGTCTGGATGAAAACAGCTTGAGAGGGTCACTCCCATTTATTATGGCTCTGTGCTGTGGCGAGTGCTTCACAGATGTTTTCTCATTTAAGTCTCACTTTAAAAGAGAGGAATTTGAGGCTTGGAGAGGATAGAAGACTTCCCCAATAATAGTGACATTAATTTTGTAGCTAGCATTTTCTGTGCACTTACTATGTTTGAAATACTGTGCTAAATGTTTTTGTACCCATTCATTTAATTTTCACCACATCCCTGTGAGAAGATATTATTGCCTCCATTTTATAGCCAAGGAAAAAGAAGAGTAGAGAGTTTAAATGAGTTGCTCAAGGCCACACAACTAATAACTACTTATGCTTGAACATAGGTGTGTCTGACTCAAAAGCCCACAGTCTTTCCTCAGTACCAAAGTAACTCCAAAAGCCATCCTTTGTTCGGCCGCAATCTTCTTCAAACAGTATCAAATAGAGTCTCACTTCTCTCATAAACTTTCAAAAAAGAAAGAAAGAAACGTTTTAAGATTAATAACTACAAATAGTAAGATTTCTAAATGAGGTCATTGAACTACTGTTTGGTACAAATGTGCCCCTCAGCAAAGATGAAATAAGCATACTTTTGTTGACACAGTTGTCTTCACAGATTTGTCAGGAGATGGATGGGTAACTGGATTCCCTTATCTATTCTGTCATTTAGAATCTCAGCCAAATAAGTGCAGAAGTATTTACATGCAATTCACAAAGATATTAACTATATATTTCCAAAATAAACGTCTAAAACAACTCCCACATCCACATATCAAGTTTTCTACTTCCCCAGTCACACTACAACAAAAAGGATGATGGGTCTTCATTCATGCAACACACGTGCCTTTGCTGGAGGGTAGAATGACGTAGAGGAAGTGTAGGGGTTTGGTTCCTCATGGAGCTCTTTGTGAATCACAAATTCCCCATGTAACAGTCACATGGCCTCAAAACAGTTCTTTAATCCTCTCTAAGCCCCGGGTTCTTCCACCATAAAACAGTATTTGTGCTGCCTTGGAGATTGTTGTAGGGATTCAACACAATCACAAAGTAAGGAGCCTGGTGTACAGAACTGCTTCATGAGCGGTCCTCCTGCTCCTCGTTAATCCTGGCATTTCATGTCGTCAGGATTTTAACGATACATGTTTCTCTCTTCAAATCAATATTTCTGTGAACACCACAAATTGGCAAGGATACGCCAGATACCGAGCAGTTGCCATTATCTCTAGTATTTTAGCTTTAGTCCATGAAATCTGGGTTTAACAATTTGATCATCTTGAACAGCACATTTGTTTTCACTGCAGTTAGATTGTGCAGAGTAGCCCCAGACTGATGTACAAAGGTTGAGATCTGTTCAGACTCTTCTGTGCATCCATTTTCTGCTGTGGCACACCCTCCCCTGCCTTTCAGACTTTTACTTTTATCTGCGATTCTACTCATTTGTGGCAAAGGCAGAGACCTCCCCCTCTCAATCTTGGCTGATCTCTATTCTCTCCCTTTCCTAATGCCTAATTTAACATACTTTAAATATATCTAATTCAATGAAGTATTAGAATAAAAGAAATTTGATTTTAAAAAGTCACAGTAAGCACAAGTAACTTTTAGTGGATTTTACCATTCTTTTACCGAGGTCGTTGTTATTTTTAACATGCAATTTGATCGCAAATGAAATCTATATCTAATGGTGGAATTTTCCTAATTTTGAGTAAGAGATGCTTTTCTCGTATTTCTAAAATAAAAACTGGTCAGTGCAGCTTACATATAAGAGACTGGTAATTTAAAGGACCCCAGAGAAAGCAAAACATGGGAGAGCAATGAATCACGTTGGGTGTTAAATTGAATGTGTCTATTGGAATAGATAATCTGAATTTAGCATCACGTGACGTGGATGTTACACGGAGCAAACAAATGCCATAGGAACAAGTGAGCATATCCATCCTCCAGAATATTGCTCTCCCTGGAAATTCCCTGCACTCTTCAAACAGTGTCTGAAAAGATAAGCCATGTTTGCCCCAGGTAAACAGACTTTTCATCGGCTATACATCTGTCATATTTGACTTTGTGCTGCTTCTCGGTAGCCTAGCAAAAGGCAGCTGAAGATTACAATTTTCCATTTGCACAAAGTCTAAAATTATGAACTCTCTGGATACCAGTGACACAATGATTAACCCTCACTTCTATAATGCCACAGCTTGACGCCTGTAATTCATTGTTGGAGGGCTTGGCAATCTGCTAATGGTTTTTGTTCCATCTGGAATGTGTCACCTCATTCTTTGAAGACAGAAAGAAAAAACAAAGATAGTTTCCTAACACTGTGTTGCCAGTGTGTGAGGAAGCGGACAGGGTCACCACTACAATGATAAGTTCTCATGTATATTTCAGTTCTGTACTTTAATTCCCAGTGCATACTCATCTCAACTCCACAGGCAAATTTCTCCAAATTCCTGAAATTAAATATGGTGGTTGACGCATTTAAATGGTTTAAAATATATACATCCAGACAGTTGCCACATCTTTGAAGAACAACTTTTCTCTAGCAAAGCACACTAATCTCTGCATAATAGGAATATTCCAGCATGTACCTGGTATTCCAGGACTTCATTTCCTGAAACAGCTTTGTTGCATTTGCTTTATTTTATTCCAATATTTCTTTCTGTAAACAAAATGCCCATTTACTCTCATATCCTTGCCTTTGTATTTTCAGAAAGACTCAGTCAAGTCTTTCTTACCTTCCAGCTTCCCCAGATCTCTTCCTCCTAGTTAACCATCAGATCCCTCAGGTAACAGCTTTTCCATCTCGACTCTGCCCTAGTTCCCCTGTGTACCAGCTGCCCACACCACATCAAGTCTAAGGATTTGGGCTCTGAGCTTCTGGTCACTCAAGTCAAATAAAAACTCAAACTGGAGGGCTCCTGGTCACATTTAAAAATCTTTTTGGTTTATCATCTTCTATTTTTCTCTTCATTTTGATACATCTTACTTAGTGCTTTGTAGTCTGGTTGCTAATCTATAATTTCAAAATATTTTGAGACAGAAAATAGACTGTCAGCAATATTTATGCCACTTTCATCATTTTGTCATCATCAACAGTAAGATTGCTAACATTAACTGAGCAATTATGAAATGCAGGGCAACAACCTCAGCATTCAACATACACTCTCTCCTTCCCCACAGAATCCAGCACAGTGACTTCTCCAAAATTGAATTCAATAGTTGTTAAATGAATTAATGATACTCATTATTGGGATGCTTAAAAATTAAGCCAAGTCAATGTTAGTAATCAAGTATACTTCCTTTTCCTGCCTACAAATAAGCATAATTAAGTGGATAATAATTTATCTAGGGCTTTCTCACTTGTTAAAACCAAAAGTCACAAGAGAAATTCAGAAAAATCCTAACCAAATCTAAGATTCCCCCATCCCCCAGGAAACTAAGGATGTAGAAATTCAGAGTACTATTAGACACATTCTACTAGTATTAACTTGATTTTCAAATAAGTGGTGAAACAGTCTTTTAGTTGTCAGTAAAGGGCTATAACACACATGTCCAGGACAGGAGATGATAAGGACAGGGGAGACAGAAGTCATATCCAAGGACAAGAGAGTGAGAAAACTGCCTAGAATGCCAAAGAAGAGGCAAAGAGAACCAAAGGCAAAAACCTCAAGGATGGCATTAGAGTCCAAGGTCATATCCAAACATAGACATGAGAAGGCCACTTCAGGCCTCTTCTCTGGTACACATGGGGCCAAGAATTTTGAGCATATATCACAGCAGGGCCTAGCACCAATGTCCCCAGGTGTCAGCACCTGCCTGGAGCCAGGACCACAGCAAGAGATAAATTCAAAGGGACTCATAGAAACCACTTTTTTTGGTTGAATTATAGTTAAAGAATAGGGATATTGGCATTGTAGGGAGTAATCTTGAGGCGGCCAGTGAAAACAGTCCATGTTTCACTGTCCTCTTAGCTCAGAGTCCTGCATGGAGACACTGCCTGCTACAATAGCCCATTTGGCTTCTGGGCATAGAAGGAACCCTGCACACAAACAGTCCACCACTCAGTCTGGTGCATGAATCTTCCGCTAGTATTGCCAGTAAGGTCTCCCTGACCTTTGCTTCAATTTCCCAAAATACTATCTCCTACATGGCACTCCAGTTTTTAGGAGGACTTCTCTTACATTAGGCCAAAATCTCTTTATCTCTCTTACTTTCTAGACAACAGAGCTCTTCTAAAGAAATACAGCCCCAACAACTAAGTCCCGGCATCTTTTGTTAGAACTCTGATGCTCATTAACACTCTTATTAGCATTGACCTACTCCCTAACGTACAGCACGGACTCAATAAATGATTGGCAGACTGCCCGACTACTTGTTTTCCTCAAGGTCATCTTCTATAGTGTTTAATTCCACTATCAGAATGATGACTGACCCCAAATTATAACCAAATCTTTGGGTATCTCCCAGTCTCCTGTGTAGTGTCTGTGTCACCTTCCACTATGCATTCTAGCCAAGCCAGCCCAGACAGTGTTTCTCTGCATCTCGAGGGGCACTGGGTAAGGATGGAGGAATGGGAAATGTGACTAAAAATGAAGCTGGTACCAGGTCATAAAAGACCCTGAATTCCACGTTACAAAGTGACCGTATCTCTGTAGGCCTCTGATTCTCAGTTTGCACACAGTGGCCTGCAGAGGTGCTGAGAATTCTTCATAGTCGTGCTTCCTGTTTCTAATAAATCTAGGTTTTTATTGTTATAAGTGATGCTAGCTGCTACCATAAGAATAAGTGAAAATTTTTCTTTGAGGAAGGAGGTGCTTCTTACCCACCGTGCCCTCCTTTAGGGTGTCTCCTTGAAGATATAATCGATCCAATATGAAGCCTGATCTTGGAGTTTAAAATACAAGGTTTCTGGTCTTCTGATCCTTGGAACTCCAAACTTGAACCTACAGATTAGCTCAGGGGTCTCTCACAAGTATACACCAGACAACAGTAAGGTGAACTCACTTATCTTTACAGGAAAGAAGAGAAGTTTTCATTGCTATTTCTTTGACTACTGTAAGAGTTGTGTGAAATTCTGCTCAGAGTTCATAGTCTCTTGTGCACTACCTTACATCCATGTAACTCTGGTACTGCTTTCTCAAACTGAAGTTGTCTTCTCTCTCTCTTGTCTGTTGACACAGAGGGGTCTTTTGTTGGTAGGATGGTCTCATCTACCCAACACAACAACTTACTCTGTACGTTGGTCAGCACCAAGCTGAGTGGGTTGTGTGATGTTACAAATATCAGGGTACAGTGCGCTGTGAGAAAGAGGAAAACGGTGTTGCATACTTTTTCAAGCAGGGGCCCAAAGATATTGCCTCAATTATATAAAAGAGGATTGAAAGGGCAGTAAATAGCAACACATTTCTAGCAGGTGACAACTTGAACAGTTTTAGGAACATTTTGAGATATTTTAATGGAGTCATAATTCTTTAGTAGTTGTCATACTGTTAATTCTGCTGACTTGTGTTGTTTAAAACTTTTAATTACTTCGATGGTGCTGAGAACAAAAACAAGTTGAAAGGATCCCTTGCCCTCCAAGAAGGCAGAGCTGGGACAGAGGTACAACTTTGAGAGGCAACACTTACATTATTGTCTATGTAAATGGAGCCCCCCAAACATAGTAGGAAAAGAGCAGTGACGCATGCTTTTGGAGATTTGAACCAGAGAGAATGAGAGAAAAGAAGCAGTGGCACTTTCTGTGGCAGTGGTGAAGAGGAGCCCCTGAAGCAGTGCGGGAAGAGGCAGCTGCAGAACTGGGAGGACCGTCACCTACTGGAGGCCAGGGAAGCAGAGAGTTCCAGAGGTCAACAGTATTATCTGCATTTACAGAACAAAAATGAAGACTGATAAAAGTATTTATTTTCTTTTATAATTTTTTCCTGATTCTTCTCTTTTTAGATATTTTTTCTAATCACCTCATTTCAGAGTTTTCCTAATTCTGGTATATGTTGTTCTTTCACAACTGCTCAATTTATTTTCACTATTTAAAAATATATGTCTTAGGTTGTAGTTTTCTATTGTTTGGGGAGCAGCCTTCTGACATAATTTCATTGTCTGAATCATTCTGCTTTTATTTTCTTTTCTTTATAATAACTTCCTGTGGAAATTAACCATCATCTATTTCTCATCCTCTTCTTCCTGTTCCTCCTCTTCCTTCCTCTTCTCCTCCTTCTCTTCCATTTTTGGAGTTTCCTTATACTTTTAAGGAAGGCAGATGGGTCAGAATAGTTTTTCTAGTGTTATGGCTCTAGAGCTCCCTCTCCTGTCATTTTTGCAAAGTAATAACCAAAAAACATGACCTCATATTGACTGATAATTCTACTTCTGTTCCTTTTCCCAATTTTAAAAACCATTTTCTTTCCTTTGCTTCTATTGCAGCTATTCTGATAAATTTGGGTTTTCTCCCAGTAGTTTCTCATCAGTGTGGGTCTTTGCCCTGGAGGGAAGCTTCATTTGATTAGTTTTGAGAGTCTGTAGGGCCCAGACTGCTCCAGTACTTTCAGACCTCACGGCAGAGCCCTTGGCCTCACCCATGAAACAGTTAGGCTGCTGCTCTACAGTGGACCCAACAGGCTTCCAGTGGAAGTTGTTTGGCAATCTGGGGGTACTACAGGGCTTTCACTATTTTATTTTAATATTAAGTTCATGAAGATTTTGCAGGGTATTCCATAATTTGTTTATTTTGATAATAACATAATGTCTTCAACATCTTATGATTGAGTCAAATCGATACTTCATGAGGATGCATCCTATCCTCATACGAGCCTGAAATTGCATATATAACCCCTTTTGACAAGCTTATTATGTCTGTCTTAGAAGTTTCATTACCATTCTGGGAACACTGGGCAGACTTCAGTGGGCAGTATTATGTATCCTGCTTTTAAGAATACACATAACTAAACATGAACCCTTTGGTAAAGGGAAAGATGGAGATGAGACATCAAGGAGAAACAGAATTGAAGCAAAGAAGAAACTCCTTTTAGAATTAAGAAGACTGTAATATATTTTTTAAGAATGAGGAAGAATTGAGAGAGGTGAGATTGAAAAGGCAAATGCTGAATAAAGAATACAGTGGAAAAGA
This sequence comes from Tapirus indicus, assembly GCA_031878705.1. NCBI lineage: Eukaryota > Metazoa > Chordata > Mammalia > Perissodactyla > Tapiridae > Tapirus > Tapirus indicus. The sequence continues at coordinate 85,521,097 of CM062921.1, forward strand.
GTAAAGTCCAAAAGAATTTTTAAAAAGCTTTTTATAAAGGGATTAGTTATGAAACACACACACACACACACACAAGAATATCTCCTCTTTTGTGGTACCAAATTACTATCAAACATTTGTCTGAAGATCCCAGTAATGGGGAGCCAATTACTCCAGATAGGACTCGCTTACAGAGAAGTCTTTGTTTTATTGATTGGAGAACTTTTATTTCCTGCATTTTTGCACATGAGTTTTCTTCTCTTTCTCAGTGCCAGCCATAGAGAAGAAATTAATTTCTGTCTATATGATGGTTTGTCTGGAGAAATGAGACCTTTTGGTAGGGAAAGAGGTAGATATTGATTCCCTTTATGCCAGCACCAATGACACATTTGGGTAAGTAGTCACTATTCCTCAAGTGGGATATACGCATTAGAGGAAGAAAGTCTGCAGGGATGTAAAAGCTGACAGAGGAAGGGAGTTGTAGTGCGGATTGATGCCAGCTGAGCTCCAGTGACACACTCTGGTAAAACAGGATACTATTCTGCAAATGCCTTTGCCCGAGCCTAGGATCCATCTTATGACAGCTGGAAGCCTAAGCTTGAGGGCAAGTGGGTCAGTTCTACCCAAGAGCTACTTAGGAATATGGCAAGTCCAGCTCTTAGGAATATGGCAGCATGGAAGTGCCTAGAATCAATATTATTTTTTTCTGTTTATTAAGCATTGTATTCAGTCACAAAAGCCTTTGCCTTTAGGGAGTAAATAAAGTAAATGAATGAGCAGATTAGCCTTTTATTAAACCAAAAACTGCCTGCCTCAGCTGAATAAGCACCAATTTATACTTACTAATGAGAAAACATTTCAGTCCAAGGAATGCATTTTGGTTACATGGAAATTCTACCTGATCAGTTAACACCAAAGTCTTGGAAAATATAGAGATTCCATGTCATACCAGACTCAGGTGATGTGATTCTGAAACTAGCAGTGATTCCAAAGGGTGATTTGTGGGAGAGAGAAGGGATTTAATCATGAATTTATGGAGTTTGAATTTTTTCCAAAATTCAAAAAAATTATAGATAAATATTCTGAGTAAGATGGCATATTGAATTTAGTATTTGAGGCATCTTCCTATAATAGAAACATACAACAAAGAGACACAGGTGGAAAACAGAAAACCAAAAAGATAGCTGGGCTAAAATCAAGAGAATAACAACACAGAGTAGAAACATAGAAAGGTGTTCACAGCTGAAGCCACACTCCAGGAAGACTGAGGTAACCAAAGCAAAAAGACATACTGAGGGTAAGCTGTTATAGGTAAAAAATAAATAAAAGAGAATGTGGTATACCATATTATATTCTGATGTGAAATACTCATTAACCCTTTTGGGGGAGAATCTACTTTACTGTGCTATTAATGTTAGGCTTGGCCTCATGACTTGCTCAAGCCACTGAAATGTGAGCAAAAGTGATATGACTCTTTGTGAAAGAAGCTTTAGGAACCAATCACCAGTTTCCCCATTCCTCTTGATCAGTAAGGAGAAAATCCCATCTGCCCGGCAGACATTAGCGTGAATGAGAAATGAAACTGGGTTGGTTTTCTTATGCCACGGAGGTACTGGGGTCACTGGTCATTGCAATATAATCTACCTAATTCTAACTAATACCTGGACCTAAGAAGGATGGAAAGTGATAGGGTGGGGAGGGTTCCCAGAGCTCTAGTCCCTGGGGAGCTGCAGGCCTAGGGAGATGGCAGCCAGAGACTCACAATGAGACACTGAGTCAAGATGCTCACAGCTAGGTGACCAGATCTGCCGCATGCCTAATAAAACCTCAAAACAGACATGTCCCATCACATTGTAAGGATTTTTTGTGGACTGCGGGCCAGGAAATCTTAGGCAGGAAAAATTGGGCATAAACAGAGAGGAAAAGTTAAAATGAAACAAAACAATATCCTACTCAAAAATGAGGAAGCAAATCCAAAATTCATGATAAAATCTAGTGCTAAAAGTACAACAATCACAGCCAACACACAGAAAGGGGAATTGATTCCGGGTGGAATGACAAACATTTTGAATTACAAAAAAATGCTTCAGGAGAGAAGTTAAAAAAATTTCAATTTTCAAAAAATAAGGGATTGTGAAACAAAAACAAAGAGAAATAAAAACTCTGATTTTACAGGTAGAGTTCAGAAAGAATCATTTAAATATAGAGAGAATGAAAAAAATAAAAAACTAGTCACAGTATAAGAAATGTTCATAAATTGAGACAATATTTAAAATTTCACTGAGAATGCAATAGCAAGACCAAGAGCAAAGAAAAAAAAATGGAAATAGCATATAAGAGAGATGAAGAATAGATTAAAGTCTCCAACATGCAACAAAAGAAATTCTAAAAGATTGGAAAAAAAGGAATGATAGAGAAGCAATATTTGAGGAAATAAAAGGTGACAGTTTTTCAGAATTAAAGAAGATGAAAATCAAATTTAAAATGCCCTTTAGTATCTAACAGGAAAATGAAAGGTAAATTCACATCAAGATGTGTTTTACGGAAACTCTAGAAACCACTAAAACCTATCAGAGAGAAGTACTCCCAGAATGGTGAAGTAAGGACTCCAAAAATCCACTCCTCTGTAAAATCCATGAGAACATTGGTAAAAATTATAAAAATGAACTTTTTCAGAAATCTGAAAGTTAAGCAAAGGCTTGCAATAATCCAAGGAGTATTTATTCAAGAAAAAAGATTGAATTTTGGTAAGAACAACAGCTTTGTACCATTTTAACTAGCTCTGTTCCCATTCCCCTCTCCCTGCCTCACTGAGGGCCTTAAACACTAACAATCTAGCAACCATGGAAACTGTGACAAACAGAAGCCCATCAGCCACTGGAAGGGGTAGAGAAGGTTTGCAGAGTCCCAAAAGTCCCAGACCGGGAAATTATCACTATTTGACCCATCCCATACATAGTACTAGTCTTTATTTGACCCAACTCAGAGCTTGCCTAGTGAGGAAAGCCCTGTTCCTGGGGACTTTGTCACATTAGTCAGCAGCTGAGGCAACAAGCTGGGGCAAATAAGAAGCTGGTTCAAAAACTTAGAAAGAAAATGTGGAGAATAAGATGTTTGTAGTGGCCTTTGAAAATCTCCAGCATATTCCTGGAGATCTAGAAGGTGTGCACATATGTAGGGCTGGGCATTATAAAAGAAAGACCTGAGAAGACCCTAATTTCCATCTCTGGCTGATATTGAATCTTTGCAAAAGCAAGAAGTGAAGGCAATTGCAGGGTCATAAACTGCTGGAGCATTGAAGGCTTACCCCAACACACGCACACATGGGTGTTTGGGAAAGGAAGGGAGATTTATTCTTTTAAGATACTTAAGGAAATTACTGTAAGAAAATAGCTAACTATTAAGTTAATGGAGAAGAGACTTCAGTGGCTACACCTGATAAAGAATACAGACTTTAAGGAATTATTCCAGGTAAATGATCAAACAAACAAAAACAGCAATGAGCAGCAAGAACAAAAAAATCTTCTGAAAGCAGAGGTGAATCTGATTTCCAGAGTTGCCAATCTATGTTATTTAAAATATCCACTTTTCAACAAATAATTATGGGATACACACACAAAAAAAACAAGAAAGTACGGTCCATAAAAGAAAAAAAGCAGAGCAGTCAATAGAAATCTCCCTAAGGGAGCCCAGATGTTGGACTTAATAGAAAAATATTTTAAATTAGCAATCACAAATATGTTCAAGGAACTACAGGAATCTATATCGAAATAATTAAAAGAAATCATGAGGACAATGTCTTACAAAATAGAGACTATACATAATAGTGTAGAAACTATACAAAAGAATCAAACAGAAAATATGTTATTGAAATGGGCAACAACTGAAATGATAAATTCACTAGAGGGCCTCAACAGTAGATTTCAGTAGGTAGTAGAAAAAATCAGGGAACTTGAAGATAGCTCAGTTGAGATCATCTAGTTTGAGGAACAGAAACAAAAAAGAATGAATAAAAATGAATACAGCCTCAGAAACCTGTGGGACACCATATATCTTACTGACATACGCTTAATGGAAGTCCCAGAAGGAAAGGAAAGTGAAAACACAGCAAAAAGAATACTTGAAGAGTGGCCGGCCTGGTGGCATAGCAGTTAAGTTCACATGCTCCACTTCGGCTGCCTGGGTTCTCGCTGGTTCGGATCCCGGGTGCCCGCCGATGCACTGCTTGTCAAGCCATCCTGTGGTGGTGTCCCATACAAAATAGAAGAATACGGGCATGGATGTTAGCCCAGGGCCAGTCTTCCTCAGCAAAAAAGAGGAGGACTGGCAAAGGATGTTAGCTCAGGGCTAGTTTCCCTCACCAAAAAAAAAAAAAAAAAGAATATTTGTATAAATAATGACTGAAAACTCCCTAAATTTGTTGAAAAACATTAATTTACACATCAAAGAAACTCAATAAACTCTAAGGAGGATAAATTTAAAGAGATTATAATAGAGACACATCATTATCAAACTGTCAAAAGGTAAAGACAAAAAGCGATTCTTGAAAACAGCAAGAAAAAATGTCATCATACACAAGAGATCCCCAATAGGATTATCAGCAGACTTCTGATCAGAAACCACAGAGGCCAGGAGGCAGCAAGACAACATTCAAAATGCTGAAGGAAAAAGACAGTCAACCAAGATTTCTATATTCAGTAAAAGTATCCTTCAAAACTGAGGGAGAAATTAAGACATATATACATCACAGAGAGAGACTATCATTAACAGACCTCCCCAATGAGAAACATTAAAGGGAGTCCATCAGGCGGGAAATAAAAGAACATTAGACAGTATCTCAAATCCACATGAATAAATTAGGACCTCCAATTAAGATAACTACATAGATAAATATTAAGTGCAGTATAATTGTTTTTAACTCTTTTATTCTCCTATGTAATTTAAAAGAAAACTACATAATGTAAAAAATATAAAGCTTTATTGATGATATTTTGATCCATAAAAAAGTAACTTGTTATGATAATAACAGCACAAGGGAGGAAGAGGAAACGGAACTATATATATATCAGCAAAGTTTTTGTATACTATTGAAATTAAGTTGTTATTAATCCAAACTAGATTGTTTTAAGTTAAGATATTTATTGTAAAATGTAGCCTGATGACTAAGAAAATAAAAATGTAAAATGAAAAGTTAAAAGAAAATGGAATTAAATTAGTACTCTAAATATGGCTATTTAATACAAAAGAGGGTTGTGATGGAAGAATAGGGGGCAAAGAAAGACACACAACACATGAAAACAAACAACAAAGAGGCAGAAGTAAATCCTGCCTTATCAGTAATTAGATTAAATGTAAATGGGTTAAACATTCTGATTAAAAGGCAATATCAGCAGAACAGATTTTGAAAAAATAATTCTACATTGTTTACATGAAACACACTTTAGATTAAAAAATCCAAATAGATTAAAAGGGTTAGAAAAAAAAATACCATGTAAACATTAACCAAAATAGAGCTTGAATAGCTATACTAATATCAGACAAAATAAACTTTCAATAATGTGAAAAGAAGACACACAAAATGAGAGAAAATATTTGGAAATCATGTATTTAATAAGGCACTTGTATAAAGAATGTATAAAGAACTCTTACAGTTCAACATTAAAAAGGCAAATGACTCAATCAACAAATGGGCAAAGGATTTGAATAGGCATTTCTTTAGATAAGATATACAAATGGCCACTAAATAAACAAAAAGATGCTCAAAATCATTAGACATTATGGGAATGCAAAACAAAACCATACTGAGATACCACTTCTTGCCCATTACAGTGGCTAAAATAAAAATGACTATAAAAAGTGTTGGTGAAGATGTGGAGAAATTTGAACGCTTGTACATTGCTAGTAGAAATGTAAAATATTGGAGCTGCTTTGAAAAATTCTTTGCACTTATTCAAAATGGGAAATTTTGAGTTACCATATGATCCAGCAATTCTACTGCTATATATATATATATATATACACACATAAGTATACATATATACATATATATGTACACATATACATATATACACATATATGTATACACACATATGCAAAAGAAATGGAAACATATGTACACATAGACACTTGAACATGAACGTTCATAGCAGCATTATTTCATAAAAGCCCACATTTGGAAAAATCCCAAATGTTTCTTGACTGATAAATAAATAAATAATACTTGTTATATCCATACAATGGGATACCATTTTGCAATAAGGAGAATGACACATGCTACAACATAGGTAAACCTTAATACATTATGCTAAATGAAAGAAGCCAGGCACAAAAAACCATATTTTGTGTGATTTCATTTATATGATGTGTCCAGAATAGTCAAATCCATACAAACAGCAAGTAGATTAGTGGTTGTTAGGGGATGGGGAAGATATTGGGAGTGACTTCTAACAGATATGGGATTCCATTTTGGGGTGATGAAATACTCCAAAATTAGATAGTGGTGACGTTTTTCACAACTCCATGTATACACCAAAAACAAGTGAATTGGACATACTGAACATGCATACCTTGCAAATTTCATGGTATGTAAATAATATTTCATTAAAGCTGTTATAAAAAAACCATAAAGTATAATTTTCTAAAAAAAGGATGAAAATAAGTATGATAGCAGAGTAATTATCAGTAACATTAAATTCTAAAACATAGGGGAAAATATTTTTAAAGCACTAAGAGCAAATAACTATCATCCTAGAATTGTCAATGAATCTATCTAAAAGTAACACAAAATAAAGACATTTAAAATTTTTTCAGAGACCATCAGATTTTACCAATCTTGATCTTTTACCAAAAAAATCCTTTAATAACAAGAAAAATTAACCTAGTATACTAGGATTTCAGCATAAATGATGGGTATACGATTAACTTAAATAAATCCTATATACCAAAAATAATCAATTGGAACATATGATGGAAAATGAATGTCTTTTGCAATAGCAACAATGCCTATAAGGTAGTTAGGAGTAAACTTCAAACATGGGCAAGATCATTATAGAGAAAATACATACAGATAGACAAATATAGAGATTCATAAAAGAGAACCTAAATAGAACAGTATAATAGGTTCATGAGTGAGAGGACTCAATTTTGTGAAGATACAAATGTCTCAAATTAATTATTAATTCCAATGAAAATTCCAGTAAGACTTTTCATAAAACTTGAGAAATTTATTAAAAATTTATGTGGAAGTGCAGAGGTCAGTAATAGATAATATTGATGATGAAGGGGCTTGTCTTAACCTGATATTAAGATATATGATAAAATTGTAAGTGTGATAATGGTAGGGGTACAATGAAATATAGCAAAAAAAAAGCATGGATGGCTCACAAATTGAGATTACAATATTGATATTTGACAAAAGTAGCAATAAATAAAGTTTGAAAATATATAAAATAACACCCTTTATCATTAATCACCTAAAAGCCTACATAAGGATGATACCCATGGAAGATAGCATCATGATTTTCTTGACAGAGGGAAAAGGAATTCCCCTATAATAAGGGAGGCCAGTAAGCTTCATATATAACTGCAATTTTTAATTCTCTTGAATGATTCTTCCAAAAGGAATATGGCAAAATATTAATATTTGATAAATTTAGGTGGTGGGTGTGCATGCCTGCTTCCAGTGAGGATTAAGTAAAATAACATACCTACATACCTAAAGTCACTGGCTTAAACTAGGACCTCAATATATATTATTTTCTCCTCTCTCTTTTCAAACGACATATTTTACTCACTTTTGGCATTACAGCATCAAGGAAGCTCTGGTAATTTCTTAGTTTTATATAATTTTATTTGCTGACAGTAATGACATAAGATCAACGCAAAACTTCTCCTAGTGAATGATTTTAGTTTCTCTTACTCTCAAACCAGGAAGCAACAACAATAACAATGCTAGATTCTCTGATTTCAACCAAAATGAAAACAACAAACATAAAACATATGAAGTACAATCGCTCTTGTTTGAGCAACATTCTAAACTCCTTTCACAGGAAATATTCTTACAATTCTTAAGGAAACTTTCAACTCTTTTTCTTTTGCTATGTGATTTAATCTGTGGCTGTATGGCATAAGAATGAGGTCATTCTCCTTATTGTCTAGGTGTGCTGTACCTGGAGTGGCCTTTGACAAGAAAATGGTGACACGCCCAAGTGTTTCTCCCCAGTGATGTAGCCTATGCAAGTTGGGCTCAGAATTCAAAACAACTAGTGATGTGGAATGGTCTTGACATTTGTATCTGAGTTTTGACATTCAGATATTCCTTCATTCCTACACACTGAAAAGAAAGTGGTAACAAACAAGACCAGGCGATGCCACGTGGACTCCAGGAAGGTGCAGAATGCCAATTTCTTAGGGCTGCAGAAGCAGCCTCAGACTGGATTTGAACACACAGATGGATAATATCCATGGGGACAGAGGAAACTGTTCAGGCTCATTTTAGGAGAAAAACAAAACAGGTAGTATATCTTTATATGTGCCTGTCACATGTACTAATTTTCTACTGCCCAAAATGTCCTTCTGTAACTTCTAAGTCCTAGAAAATCCCTACTCCTTTTTCAAGGTGCAGCACCTACATATACTACTCCCTGTTTACCTAGACATTATAATTGCTCTCTTCTTTATGCATTCACAGCATGATATACTCAACTAGAGTCCTTTAAAATAGATTACTCAAGAAGCACTTTGTTAGGTAATGAGGATAAAGTTGTGAATGAGACACAATTTTGCCCTTACAAGCCAGTGAGGGGCATAAATATGGTAACTGGCAATAGGGTACAGTACACGCCATGGTGAAAGAAGCAAAGGAGGGTGCGAAACCAATATGGCATCACCTAGTTTTGAGGGTGAGGGATATTTGGAGGCTGAGTCCTGAAATGAAAGCAGAAGAGAAGGAAGTAAATATACAAAGAAGGTGTGTGTGTGTGTGTGTGTGTGTAGGAGAGATGGTTAGAGGGGTTGGGTGTTTCAAGCAAAGGAAGTAGCATGACCATAGTTCCAAAGATGGGAAAAGTATGACATATCTAAAAATTCAAAAGCAATTGTGACTGGCTTGTTTGGAGTACAAGAAGATACACTGGGAGAGCTGAAGCTAGCAAAGCAAGCAGGCTAGAGATGTGGGCAGTAGGTGAAAACCACAATGATGTTTGCAGGGTTTTGTGGGGTTTCCGTCCTGATGCATCCATTCCTCCTTTCTTTAAATAACAGAAACCTGATTTTTCTTCCCTTATAGTCCATGTACTTCAGGAAAGATTAACTCTAACCCACCCCTCAGGGAAGAGGGGTATGAAGCCCTACATGACCCCACCACACACTGAGAGTTAATATTTGGGCAAAGTTATCTAATCAGAAAGAAAGTCAGGACTTTTGGACATTTTGCTTGGTGTTTGTAGGGGTAGGGAGAGGATGTAAGAATATTGTCCTTGCCTTTGGGCATAGACCTGAATATGATACACCCAAGAAAAACTAGCAGCTATCTTATAAACACCATGAGAGAGCCAATTAGAAGAAGCAAAGCCATGCGATTGGTTCTGGTCATGTACTTTGAGCTTAGAATGGAGCCTCCCCTGATGACTCTGAACTTTACAGTTGTATAAGCCAAAATAAAGGCTTTATTGATTATTTTCTGAATTTCATTTTCTGTTACATGTAGTGCAGAATCCTAATTGATAAAGCCAGATTGGAGGCATTGATTTTACTAGAGAGCAATGGGAATTAACTGAAGAATTTTAAGTGGAGAGTAACAAGAATGTGTGCTTTAGAAAGATAGCCTTGACTTCTGGTGTGGACAAGATGGCATAGACTCATTATTCTTTATTCCTCCCCTTTAAGTACAACTTTAAACCCTGAAAATAACGCAACAAATGACCATAGGAGGATTCTGAAAGGTGGAAAGAGGAAGGCAAACTGGCTAGGGATCACAGGACTAGAGGAACAAGACTGTGCCCCAACATCTTCTGATTCCCGCTCCACTCTCCACAGCAGCAGAAGATCAAGACCTGGCATATCCTGAATCCCAAACCAGCAGGAGAAAGCAGTCCAGGTAGGTCCCTTCCTTCCTTTAGTCAACTGGAGTCCTGAAAACAAGAGGCTGAGGGAAGGAACCTACCCTCCAGTGACACTGGGCAGCCAGGGCAGCCCAGAAGCTCAGGCTGGGATTAAGCAAGAGCCCATAGACAACAAAAGGCCAGGAAAAGACCTAGAGAACAGGGAAGTCCAGTCTGGGTAAGCTCTTTCTACCTCACAGATGGCACCAGTAGGGATAAGCAAAAGACTGGGTGGCACCAGGCAAACTAAGCAGATGAAAATAGCAGCTCAAAGGTTCTGAAAATTAAGTTGTCATTACAACTGTAGCTCAAAAAAGTAGGTCAGGGGGCCAGCCTGTTGGCATAGCAGTTAAGTTCACATGCTCCACCTCAGCAGCCTGGGGTTCTCAGGCCCGGAACCCCACACACGGACAGATGCACCTCTTGTCAAGCCATGCTGTGGCGGCATCCCATATAAAGTAGAGGAAGATGGGCACGGATGTTAGCCCAGGGCCAGTCTTTGTCAGCAAAAAGAGGAGGATTAGCAACGGATGTTAGCTCAGGGCTGGTCATCCTCACACACACACACACACACACACACACACACACACACACAAGTAGGTCAGTATCTGCATGCTAAACGTAAAAAGGGTGATTGCTAAAATAGATTTCTTTTTTTTGCTTTTTTCTTCCCAAAGCCCCAGTAGATAGTTGTACATCATAGCTGTGCATCTGTCTAGTTGCTCTATGTGGGATGCTGCCTCAGCATGGCTTGACAAGCAATGCATCAGTCCGTGCCCAGTCCGTGGCCCAGGCAAACCTCGGGCCACCTAAGCGGAATGCCCGAACTTAACCACTGCACCACTGGGCCAGCCTCCGATGGGATCCAGAGTCTCCCAACAATATGATCAAAATGTCCAGGTTATAACTGAAGAGCACTTGTCATATAAAGACCAGGGAAATCAAAGCTTGAATGAAAAAAAGACAATGCTGAGATGACACCTATGTTAGAATTATTTGATAAAGATTATAAAGTAGCCATCACAAAATTGCTTCAATGAGCAGCTACAAATATACTTGAAACCAATTATAGAATAGATAGTCTCACTAAAAAATAGAAAATTTAAAAATAACAACATTAAAATTATGGAAGTGAAAAATGTAATAATGAAAATTTTAAAAGTCACTGGAGTGTTCAATAGCAGAATGAACACAATATTAGAAAGAATCAGTAAACTTGAAGATAGAATAGGAAGACACCCTTGTCTATAGATTAGAGATCAGCAAGACTAGAGAGGTTGACTGGGATATTATAGTAATAATCCAGTGAGTGAGGATGGTGGTCTGAAATGAGGTAGTGAACAACGGAAGAATTGGATTCTCGAGGTGGTTGCATGGAATATAAATTAAATTTAGTGATTTATTTGGATATGGGTGTAGGAAAAAGGAAGAAATCGAAGGTGAATTCCAAATCGGCTTAGGCAACAGAGTGAATGTTGATGTAAATGACAGAGGAAGCAGGATACGCTCGGGAGAAAAAAAAAAATGATGACTGCCATTTTGGATATTCTCCATTTGAGGTGCTGTTGAGGTGGACAACTTGATATGTCAGTCACTCATGTTATAAAATAGTAATTTACTGATCTCTCCCTTGAATCAGGAGAACCTAGCTCAGCACCTGGCACTTAGTAGGGTTTAGGAAGTTTGATGAGCAGTGGAATGAATGAGTAGGTGAATAAGTTTATTTCCTCTAAGGCCTAAAAACATTTTTCCCCCAGCATGGACCAGGTTAGGCTGACAAACTCAGATGACTGCCATTTTCTAAAGATCAGCTAGACTGCTGGGATATCAAGAGTCCACAGGTAATGAGCCTGACCAGTAAATGTGGGATGTCTTTGCATATCCCAGAATGGAACCCAAACTCAGCAATGGTAGCATTTATCATTTAAATGATAATCCAGAAACTACAGACCATAGAATAATATAGTGGCCTTATTTTATGTCTTCTTTTTATTTTTTATCATTTGAAAACATTTTATTTTTTAATATTTGAATGAATACTTCATATATATGACTAAATTAGGGGATCATCAGAGGGAAGTTCATCAATTGCATGTCATATTTTATCTCATATTATTTCTGTTTTCTCCAAGATTAACCACCTGTTTGAGAAGAAAAATAATGAGACTGAGAAAAGTATACCAGATTCTGGAATGTTCATCCATCTGGCACCCTTTGATCCATCGTAATTCACCTCAGTTACATGTAATGAGACCCTTGCATGATCTTCCACTGTTATCCAGGAGCCAGGGATAAATCCTTGGATCATCAATTCAAGAATTTTTGCCCTACACATCAGCAACATTAGTCTTTCTGATAGACCAAGCTCTCAGGGAGTCTGTGACAGCGTCTCACCTGATACCTTTAGGAAGCAGCCACCTATTTCTTTTGCTCCTCATTCTCATAAATGTCCCACTGGGGAGACCCAAACTCCATTTTCCCTAGAGCTCTTGAGTATTCTGTTCCTTCACCACAGCACCAAAGGAGAGTCCAAATTTCTGCTCCAGCTAGCCCCAGGAAGGACAAAGAGTTTCCTGCCATCCCTTATCTCAAGACTGGTATTGCTCTCAGCCTATAATACCACTGAATCTACTCTGCCCTTCTGAAGTTATGGCCTACCTTGGTGTCTGTTCTGACCATGCTTGCCTGGAATATGTTCAAATTACCAAAATGTATTTCTTGTGTCTGTTTCTTTCCCCCTCTGGTATGAGGTCTTTTCAATTTTCCTTTGACATTCTCTTCTTCAAGAATGTCCCTCAGCTCACCTGGCAGAGGAACCTAAGCCACCTGCTAGGAGACATATTCTGGCACAAAGCAGGGGCTCCACTTGTATTGGTCATTTTGGAAGATCATCATCATATTAGGTATTTGCAAAAAATATGTCCAAGGAATAAAGCCTAGAGCGCAAATGTGTTTTTACCCACATTAGAGTTTTGAAAAGAGGGTCATCAGAGGGAATAGTGTTTTGTATTCAGAGTCTTGATACACCCACTCATCTCTCTAAAGTACTTGAAAAGAAAGAAAAAAATGAAAGTTTGAGAGGTTTTTCTAAATCATTATAATCATTAAAATTTAAAACTTTCACATTTATAATTTAATGTAGTTAAAATATGATGCATATTCATGCTGCTATTTTTCATATTTAAAAATATGTAAATAAAACAAATTAGAGTAATATAATGACTCATTTTTATTCTATTCATTAAAGAACGAGAGTTCATGGTTGCTTTATACAGATTTATATCCTATACTAGGTGAAGAATATTTCAATTTTTGAAAATCTTAACATTGCTGAATTATAATCCTGGGACTAAAACCTTATAGAAATAAAGGCTGGATCTGCATCACGCTATAAATTACTCTGTTTACAATATCAAGCAAAGTAACTGGTTCATCGAAGGAATCTTACAATTCTCAAGCACTGCATTATTTCCATGTGTATGAGTGCTTCTACAAAAAATGTTACTTTTGGTTATATTCATATAATTTAGAGAGAATTATATCAATATCAATCCACACTTAGAGGAAAAAGAGAGACTCAAGTTTTGTGACTTATGCTAGTAATTTTCACCCAAGTTCGTTAGAATGTCCATTTGAAATTTAAACCAAATGATGAAGCTCTCTTGAAAGTATATGTTCCCAAGTTAGCAGCCAATATTGGTAGGAAGTAGGGAAACAGAAAGTTGGACTACAGATGCAGAGCTCAGGTTCTGAACTAGTGTTTGAGGTGTGCTAGGGGGAGAGCATAAAGAAGGAAGCCATAAGCAAATCATGTAATATCCTAGTGTGTTATGCACCAAAACTTAGAATCATCTAAAAAATTTAAAAAAAAACACCCACAATGCCTGGTAATGATAATCATATTACACAGGCTATTTATATCCATTTGCTCTATGTGTTAAAAGGTTCTGAATAATCTAATACAATTTGGAGCATTTCATCTTTAGTCCTCAAAACCTGACAAACGTGAGGATAAAGGACTCCTGTCAATTTTGATTGTTAGAGTGTCAGTTTTATTAGTTATTGCTTCTTAAAGTAAAGGATCTTAAACACACATAAAGACAGCAGTTATATATGTGTTTCATTTTTTTCCGTGGTCAAATTGCTTGAGAGTTAAGTTTAAGTTTGGCAGCAAACTTGAACTTCAGAAATGTAGGTACTCAACAGCAAAAGCTATTTCCAATCTTGCAACATGGATTTTCTGTCAAAAGGCTTTCTTTGTCTTTGCTTTAAATGATTTAAGAATCTGGAAAATCTATTTTAATCAGATGAAAGAGATACAATTAAATTCCACTTAAAACAAAGTGAAGTATTTTATATCATGAAAATAGTCAACGACATTAATTATCAATAAAAGAATAGTTTTTAATGAATGTGATGTGTGCATAAATCCAGAGAAAGATGCTAGGCACTATGGGTGAAAAAAAGAATATTTGGTTTGGACGCTTGAAGATATGTGAATCTCTACAATTACTTGGTACCATATGGGTTATTGACACGGAATTTAAAATCTCTAGGAATAATTTCTGCTTAAAGATGAGCGATTGACCACATGCATATATTTTCTTTCCTTCCTGGGACCCAATGAAAATGTCGGTATAAAAATCAGTAGGTCATTAACCCACCACAAAGAGATTGGTAAAGAACTGCCAGGGTGTAAGTATTGCCCTGGGATGAAGGAAGTGGCCATGCGGGACACAGTTGAGAAGTGAGACAGGGCTCCCAGTAAAACCACAGAGAGACATGGGACTGAAAACGTGCCTAGAACACATGAGAGTGTGAGGAAGACCTGAGACTAAACACGTGATGGTGGAGAGGGAGGGACATATCATCCATGGAACTGGAAATAGCCTCTACCCTGTTCACCTACTCCTGACTCTGCAGAGTCAGCAGCCAGGCCTCTAGCCCTTAAGAGAGTGGAAGGCAATTCTATAGAGAAATTATGACTCCAAGGACATTCTGACATTCAGGAGCCCCCAGAATGACATCAGCTCCAAGCCAAGCATCCTAAAATGAAGACCCCAAGTAGATCAGCATTACACACTTAAACAGAACTCCAAGTGAGTTTCCCTTGCCTTGCTCTCAGACACAGACAGAAGATCATAGAGAGAGAGATGATTCCCAGAAAACAAGAAAATATCAAATTACCAACAGTAATATCCTTAGAGAGATTCAAAAAAGTATCTTATTCATTTAATGTGGTAAAATTCCTGGGGAAAGGAATAATCGGTGGACCTGAAAGAGCTCTCGGGGATTAAAATGTCAAGTTTGAAATAAAAAGAATTCATAAAAGGATAGGAAGATAAAGAAATCTCCCAATAAATAAGGAAAATTAACAAAGATTGGGAAAAGATGAAAGAAAATAATAACATTTAAAAAATCAACCCAGGAAGTCCAATAGCCAACCAAGAGAAATTTAAGAACGAGAGAAGAGAAAACAAAAGCCGGAGAGAAGAAAATTATTCAGAAAATAATAAGATATGTTTCACAGAGCAGACAGACCCAAATCTCTAAATCAAAAGGGACCATCGAAAGAAATTCTAAAATATCCCAGCTGGTGTGAGCATAGAATAAAGCCATATTCAGACACACTAGTGATACTCAGGAGACGTATGCCCCTTCTTTAGCCAATGGAAGGAAAACAAAGTTTTAAACAGGAAGGCAAGAAAATTGGAAAATGACACCAGGACAAGAGTGAGGGTAAGTCCCAGGAGGCGAGCGAGGCCTCAGATGGAAAGGGAAGCTACACAGAAGGACGCTGGAGACAGAGGGCTCCCGGAGAAAAGGGGAAATAATTGGTCTGCAGGAAAGTTGGGGATGTGGGGATCACAGAGCTGTTAGATACTCTGGAAAACCCAAAAGCTCTACAGAAGGTAAATACTTTACTTGGCTTTACAGTAGAAAATATATTAGCACAATAAGGTGAATATTCTCCACAGAGAACCAGCTTTTAAAATATCCTCATGAGTAGGGTAAGGAAGACGTGTTTATAGTTAGAGAATATTTAAGTGTTATCAACAAACAGCAGAAATGGGAAGACAGAAGAGCAGAGGCGGAGAGACAAGGAAAAGGACAAGGCTGCTACTATCCTCCCTTCATAAAGTGAGGAGTCAGATGTACAGTCTGAATGATGAATATATTTATTAATGGTAATATATACTTAAATGTATACATATATTTTCCTTTTCTTCCAGTTTTATTGAGGTAAAATTGACAAATAAAAATTGTACTTATTTAAAGTGTACAACTTGCTATTTTGATAGATTGTGAAATCATCACCACATTCAAGCTAATTTACATATCCATCACTTCACATAGTTACCATTTTTGTGGTTGTGTGTGTGTGGTGAAAACACAAGATGAATAAGTTCTGGAGATCTAACATACAGCAATGTGACTGTGGCTAACAATCCTGTATTCTATACTTGAAATTTGCTGCAAGAGTCACCTTACAGGTTCTCGTATATTTTTCTTTAATTACATGAAGGCTCACAGTGAATTACTTGATATAAAAGATTTATTCTCAGAATAAGATGGAGTAGTTTACTAAGAGCTGTACTATATGAGAACTATATCCCCGGGCCCAGCTTCATTATCAGACCACATTATTGGTATGGGATAGGGGAAAAAATGTTGTTAAAAGTCAGCATCACACAAAAAATGAGAAGGTCCATCAAAAAGCAAAAGGAAAACCTGGCCACAAAATATTTTTCCTGCTTTAGAAAGTATTTTTTGCCTGCTGTTTATTTTTGTATATTCACAATTAAAAAATTAAGTAAATTGTAGTTCATTGTCTATCAAGAGAATATCAACAAACGTGTTAAAATAAGGACTTTTAGCAAACTCTAAAGCCTTCATCACATTTTGCATTCAGGAGTAATTTCACTGGAACCATGGGCTCATATATCAAAAGAGCATTTAAAAAGAGATTTTTGTTCGAAGAAATAGGTACATCAAAGCAATTGAATGGGAAGTGATCCTGTTTTACTTCTACAAAGCAATATTATCCTTTCTGAAATGAAAACCTTGAACACACAAAATCTGAGTTGAAATCAAATCTGATATTAAATTTTATTATTCAGAGATGACTTGCTATGTCAGTTAAGAGCTGACATTTCAAAATAATTCAAAAAATCATGTTCAGATAGATGATATTTATTCATCCCACAAGCTAAAATTCAGTCTACAAAACTTGCTCCACATTACAAGAAAATAAAGTTTTATGTGCACCATATTGTTAGCTTTTCATCTCAAGATACTAAGTCCCTTCAGTAATTTTCCTTCAGCGATAACTGGCATGAGGAAAAGAGAAGAATACAATCAATTAATTGAAAATTTGGCATGGCTTTTTTCTTTAACTTTATTGTTAAAGCCCTATCTTTGGTATTTGTTATTTCTCTTAGTAAAGAGTGATCATTAATAATTGATGATTAGTTTCAATTTCTGAGTAATTAGCATCCTTTAGTTTGTATTTCCCTCAGTACCCGTGAGGTTGAACAACTGATCCTATTTCATTCTCCATGTATTTGTTTATAATCTTTTCCATTATAATTCCAACATTTGCATCATGCTGAAATATGACTCTCTTCAACCTACAGTATGTTTTTAAATTGTTTAGGTTACTTACATTAATTATTTTTAATCATATGTAGAGCTTTAATCCCCTGAAATTTATTTTCTGTAAATTGTGAGAAAAATGATCTAATTTTATTGTTCTGTATACAAGTGGTTAGACAGCTCAATATTAAATAATGCATTCTTTTTTTCACTAACTTAAAATATCACTCATCTTCTAATTTTCATGTGTACTGGGTTTTATTCTGGAAACAGGAAAAATACTATTCATTAGTTTTCTAATTTGGTAAGTATTTCTTGACTTTTCTCATGTACTTATTCTGATGAACTTTCAAATAATTCAAGTCCTTCCCCAAATTAAAAGTTTATTAAAATTGTATTGAATTTACCAACTACTTTTGCAAGCATTTCCTTCTTTACAATATCGATAATCTGAAATGTTACAGTTGTGTAGTTTTAATCACACAGCTTCTGCAAATATCTTATACTATCTGTTATGGACTGCATGTTTGTGTCCCTGTAAAATTCACACCTTGAGTCCCTGATCCCCACTGCGACGGTGTTAGGAGGGGCCTGTGGGAGGTGATCAGGTGTTGAGGGTAAAGCCCTCACGCTGGGATTAGCACTCCTGTAAGAAGAGACACAAGAGGGCCTGCCTCTCTCTCTGATGTGAGAAGACTGCCTTCTGCAAACTAGGAAGAGCCTTCTCTAAAAACCTAATCTGCCAGCACCTCGTCCTTGGACTTCCCAGCTTCCAGAACTGTAAGGAAAAGAAAGTCCATGGTAATTTGTTATAGCTGCCTGAGCAGACTAAGACACTATCTTACGATTTTTATTCCTGGGTTTTGCTGACTTTGCCTTGCTTTTATAAAAGGAAACAATTTCCCTATCATATTCTTTATTTTCCAGAAATATAATGTGTCATATTCAAGCCACATATGTAAGTTTAAATTTTCTAGTAGCCACATTAAAAAGAAACAGATGAATTAATTTTATTAATATATTTAATTTAATATATCCAAAATGTTATCATTTCAACAGGTAATCAAAATTTAGAAAGTAGAATGAGATATTTTACATTCCTTTTTTTTCATACTAAGTCTCTGAATTCCAGTGTGTATTTTATACTCATAGCACATCTTAATTTGGACTGGCTACATTTTGTGTGCCCAATAGCCACATGGAGCTGGTGGCTACCATACTGGACAGCTCAGATATAAGAAATGAAATGATTTTTGTAGGAAGATTTTAAAATTAACCACCATTTTGAACATGCAAAGTTGTATCTAATTGTTTCTCACTTGTCTTGGGGTTTCCAGGTAAAAAAAAATTAAATGCATATATTGATATTTTTTGTATCCATTCCTATATTAACTGCTTTGGGTCTTTGTTATTGCTCTGGTTAGCTCTCCAGCATAGTTTTGTTTTATTTTTTGCTTGTTTTGTTTTTGTAGTCTACGTCTTGTTTTGAATCTAAGAGAAATTCCTTTAAAATTCCACTGTTATTTTGATTTTTGTCAAGTTGTTTTGGATAATTATTCTTTATTATTTGAGGAAAGTACCTTTCGAATATGTTTTATCAAGTTTTTAAGGAGGAATAGATATTTCTTTTATTAATACCGTCCCCATCTGAGGATGATTACATGGCTTTTTTCTATAGCCTGTCAATGTAACTGAATGTATTTATTAACTGATATCCTAATGCCACACAAATATTACAGTACCTTTTTGGAATAAGCCCCACTTGGTCATGGAGCAACAGACATTTTTTCTTCTTTTGGTGAGGAAGATTGGCCCTGAGCTAACATCTATTGCCAATATTCCTCTTTTTATTTGAGGAAGATTGGCCCTGAGCTAACTTCTGGACCAGTTTTTCTCTATTTTGTATGTGTATCATCACCACAGCATGGCTTGATGAGTGGTGTAGGTCCACGCTGGGATCCAAACCCATGTACCTCGGCCACTGAAGTGGAGTGCACCAAACCTAACCATTACACCACCGGGCCGACCCAATAGACTTTTAATGTATTCTCAGATTTATTCTTTCTAGTGAAGCAGTTATTTGTGTTTCCCAAGTTTCAGCTAGGTGTGGCTTTCCTGTGATCAGTGCAGCCTCTGTACAACAGGCAAGAATCAGGTGTCATGAAAAAACCACGTTTGCTAGTGTATGAATGTTGTCACTGACAAGGGACAGGTTAACAATAACTCATTCTAAGAACCAAATGCATTTCAGAGAACTTAGATGCTTGATCATTTTCAAATGAAGACTGGCACTTCTAGAACTTGTAAGATTGAATGTATATAAAATGTTTTGGTCTTTCTATAATGCACAATGGTTTATTTGAATTGTGTGCACTTCTAGTGCTTATTTGTTAACAGTTCTTGAAATGTCAACATTTCCATAATCTGTAACGTGAAATTTTTAACTTATTTAGAACTTAATATAATGCATACAAATATTTATAAGATCCATTTGCATTTGTGAATGTTTTGAAAGGAGCTTTTTGAAAGTAAACAAAATATCTTTCTATGACTTTAAGATGTCACTTCTTTTTAACCAATTGCATGGAAATTTTCTATCAATTATGTGTTTCTAAGTATTTTATATACAAAAGTATGCTTTACTTTTTGTTTAGTTAATGAAACTGTAATCATTTTAGAAGGATAAAATCTGTAAGACAGAAGTGAATTAGGGAGTAACTTAAAGAAACTTAGAGAAGAGAGAAGAAATGAACAAAATGAAAGAGAATTATTAAGATAACACCTAGAAAAAAGTGAAGTACTGTAAAATGGCTTGGCTCATCAAACCACTAGCAACAAGCTTTGATTGACATGGAAGTTTGACACAGGAAATAGTTATAACTGTATCTTCTCTGGTGGAGCATATTGAGGAAAGAGTTCAATAACTGAATAAATGTTATTTTATTAACTATTATTTTAGTTCCTTGGAAACAACTATTCACATCTGGAAGGAGGGTTCCACACGGCTGCCTCACTGTTCACACGTCAGCCTGGTTTCTATGTGTACCTGCTGTCACTGCCAGATTTCATATCAGGTTTGTCTTAACCTTATAAAATGCATTGGAATCATTATTAAAAACTTAAGGACTGATAAGGTTTTCAAAGATTTTTATTTCACTTTTTTCAAATTTAATTTTGTGATTCTTGTTCTACTCCTTTTTTTCCCCATTCATTTTGGGAATTAGAGAATTTTTATTAATACATGTACTTTTCTATAATTTTAATTCAATTGTTTTACTTTAAAAATACTTAGAAGTATATCATTTATATTTTATCCATTTTTTTCTAAATCATTGTTTCATTCCATTATTGCAATTTTCATAGAACCAAACTGATTTATTTCTTTATTTTATATATTATATTGGTTTTATCTTTTCAAGTTCATTGACTTTTTACCTGTTTTTTGTAAATTTTGTGATTTCTCAATTTTTTTAACTTAAGAAATATCATTTGTTTTTCAGAATTTTAGGGTGAGTACTTTTTCTACAGAGTTTCTAAAGGATGATTTTCAATTATTATTATTTTCTGACTGGCCTCCATTTGTGGCTTTGATTTCCAATTTGAGTGCAGGGTTATTTAGAAGAGGATTTTTGTTTTAATATGAAAGTAATTGCATTATTTTTTGTTAACATGTCTTTATTTCTGGTTTTATTGAACTAACTAAAAATGCTTTACTTTCTTGAAAATATTGTTCTTTTATAGTAGTTAGGTTTATACTTACTGTAAGTGTTCCACAGATACTTCTAAATTATTTCTATTCTCCTTCCAGACAAAAGTTAGATAAGGAGGAATGGAAGAAGTTTGCTCTGACTTAGGTTTCCTCAATTCCACTTTGTCTTTCTTAAATTTTTTAATTTATGTGTTTTTAGGCTTAGATCATAATCTATATTTTCTAAAAGTTTTGCTATTTTAATTACTCAGTTCATTTGAAATTTATTTTTGTTTTTGACGTGCTATGTCTATATTTTTTTCATATGGGCCCTCAATTTCCCCAGAGCTATTTATTGAATTTTCCTTCTAGTTCTTAGAGTACCTATTCTTCTTGATAATATTTGAAGCTGTAGGGAATAGGATATTTTTGTTTAATTTACAAGATGCACTCAGTTTACATTTATAATATATATTTAAATGTGTATGCCTTTGCCATGTAAAAATTGCATTCGTAAAAATAGAAAATTATGTAATACGTTTCTTATGGAAAATATGTTAAATTATGTTTTCTAATTGATTATATCTGTATATAGATAAGCTTTTGTCTTTTTGCATGCTGATTTTATTAGTTCTTTTTAGTTTTGATATTCTCTATATTGTCTTGAATTTTCTAAGTAGAGAAATCACAGCCTCTGCAATTCAGAATAATATAATTTTACTTCATCCTTTACAATCTGTTTCTTTTATTTCTTTTCCTATTATTAGGCTTGCTAGAGACTCCAATATTAAGTTGGCTGATAGAGATGATAATGGTATTTTGCCTTTTTCTTTATTTTAATGATTATGTTTCACTATGAATTATCAGGAGCGATTTTTTCTCTTCCTTGGATTTTTCTCTTCCTTGGTTTGCTATTTAAGAATTTTTTTTAATCTGAAATCTTAGTTTTCTCTTCAAATTTGGCACACCGTTTTTTTCTAGAACTCTCTCACATTCCTCCTCACCTTACCTCTTTGTGATGCATTTTGGGTTGATTTTTACATCTAGTTTTCTCTATTCTTTATTTCATGTGCTAGATGCTACTTCCAGACTCCTGGCTTTAGTTCTAAAGGTCATTTCCAGCTGCTCATTCACAAGGACCCTTGGGGTTTTCTCTGTATAGTTTGCACATACTATTTCCTTCCTTCCTTCCCTTTTTTTCAAAAACATCTGTATTATAATTTTTATTTTTGATTTCAGTTTTTGAGTGATAAGGATGTATTGAGGGATTTTTGTCAGAGTTGGTATTCCCAGTGAGGAGTTTCCTCTGTCCCAAGCACTCATGTGCCTATGTGTATTACGCTGATTTTGCTGGGGCAGAGACCTGTTCTCATCACATTGGCCAGACAGGCCATTTTGGTGCCCTCATTTTAGTGTGTGACACTTGTCCCAAGAGTAAACCAGGAGCACCACGCGCAGCATCTCTGTGATGTGAGTGCTCTGGCATTTGATGGACTTTCAAAAGGTTTTGGTAAAATATATAACACCCTCTGTCCCCATGACATACTCTTGGCTGGTGGCGGCTAATGAAGTTCATATGGCTTGACTGGGGGTGGAGGTGATCTCTTTCACTTACCACCAAACAGTCCTTTTTTTTTTCACTTTCACTGAACTGAAGGGATCAGCCCTTTGCCAAAACCAGCCCCACCTGCTTATTGTTTCATAAATTTCTCTCTGTATACAGAGTATGTGAAAGACAGCTTTTCACTGGTCTTCCATGCTGAGACGGAACTGTCTCTATTTCTCTGTTCTTTGCCACTGCATGATGAAATTGGGCTGCAGTAAAATGGATAGCTACGGATGGCTGATCTTCACCTGGATCTTCACCAATGAGAAGGTGAGGGAGAGCAATCAGGACTCACTAGATTCCCTTCCGTTAAAACCCTGAAATCTTGAGAAATTTGTTTTTCTAGATTTTTAATGAGGGTAGAGAGGGGAAGTTGCAGTGGGTTGTCATATTTAAAAATGTATTTTATATTTTCTTATTGAAAGAGAGAATTTGTATTCACTGAATTTCTTCTCTTCCCTGCTTTCTCTAGCAGTCTTTCTTCTTATACTTTATGACTCATAAAAACACTTCTATATATGCTGATCTGGTCTTTTATAATTTGGAAAACTGTTTGACTTTGGGTTTTAATTCTTAAAACTCTCTTAAAAACTTGCTTTCAGACCAGATGTTCTGCAAACTTCCTCATCGGAAAGTGTCATCCAAGGGTATGCTCAACGCTGAGCATACAGACACTTGAAAAAACACAGATTCAGGGAGGTTACTGGAGCATTAAGGTCAACCTTAAGTGGGACAGTAAAAGCAGAGTCAGGCTTGTGACCTTCAGCAAGCTCCCTTCCAGCTCCGCTGTAGTAAATCAAAACCACTTCATTTCGATGCGAGTATGACAAACCATTTGAGGTGAAATAATTTCAATTCACATGGGACATTTTGTCCAAGTTGACTTCACTGATACTATTAACATAGAGGAAGACTGAGAACAAATTATTTTGGAGAGATTTACAGTTCTAGAGATAAGGATACTGAGATCAGTTAAGCCAAAGCCTCAAATAAAATTACTTTAAAATTCAAACTTAGTAAGAATTAAATTTAATTAAAATCAACTTAAGAAAGAAAATGTACTTCATTAAATCAACAAAAATTATTCCTTTGTTCAGTGAATATTTACTGAGCCTCCCTTTCTTCTGTTTCTCAATTATCCAAATGAATCACACCATCTCCTGTGTGAAGATCTTGAACTAAATAATCTCCTTCACCCCCACTCTCCTTCTCACCCCCAACTGCATCTTGCTAATGAATGCAGTCCTCATCTTTTAGCTCTCTGCTCAAGCTTTACCACCCTGCCAAGCCCACCACATCTTTACACATACTCTTTCCACTCCTTACTGTTACTACCGATCACTGCTCCTGCTTTTATCAAAGGGCAGGACAACCCTCCCACTTCTACACCAAATTCCATCCTGCTCGCCTTCACAGGAACTTCACTTCTGCAATTATTTTCTTGCCCTCTGCATGATCAATTCCCCATCTCTATTTTATCATTTACTTTAACATAAAACATGATTTCCTTTATATATATATATACATTTTTTTTTTTCTTACACTCAAATCTTCCTTCAACTATGACCTCATTTCTTGGTCCTATTCAGAGCCAAATGTCTTGTAATGAATTTCTGTAATGACTGCTTTCTGCTTCTTTACCTCACACAGTCCGCCCTCCGTATTGGCGGGCTCTGCATCCGCAGATTCAACCAACTGTGCATGGAAAGGTATACGATGGTTTCGTCTGTAGTGAAAATGTAGAGACTTTTTTTCTTGTCATTATTCCCTAAGTGATACAATATAACAACTATTCGCATGGCATTTACATTGGATTAGGTATTGTAAATAATCTAGAGATGACTTAAAGTATGTGACAGGATGTGCATAGGTTACATGCAAATACTCCACCGTTTTATATAAAGGACTTGAGCATCCGTAGATTTAGTATCCCCCGGGGTCCTGGAACCAATCCCTTGTGGATACCCGTGGACCAGTCACTATACGTGTCTCACCCAATTTCAACTGCGCCTCCGCACCCCATCAACCCCAGGACACTCTCTTGTCAAGATCACAAGGGCCCTCCATGTTTCCAAATCTAATTTTCAAATCTCTTTTCTTATATTATTACTTCATCTCTTAGTGTCATTTAAGATAGTTGACCACTTCCTCTTTCTCTTGGCTTCTGTGAGCCAAACTATCCTGCATCTCCTCATACCCTACTTGTTCCACTTTGGTCTGCATTTTTGACTTTTCTACTTTATTCTATTTCATAGTCGTGGAACCTTGGTACCCCTTTTCAATTTTTATTTATTTTTTTTACCTTTAGACTCTTCCTAGGGGAGCACATCTTTCCCATGTTTTTAATCACTGTGTGCTGACAACACACAAATCTGTAAGCCCAGCCCTGACCTCTCTCCAGAACTCAAGCCTCCACATGGATAGACATCTCAAACCTACTTGCCGTAGCAGAACTCTTGATTCCCCTCACCCTCCAGCTAAACCCGCTCAAGTTGTTATAGCTTTAGCAACATGAACAGCATCCATCCAGCTGTTCAAGCTCAACTGGAAGTTATTTCTAATTTCTGTCTTCCCCTTGTTCCCTACATCCTTTCTATGGCCTAGCCCTGTTCACTTTATTTCCAAAAACACATTTCCCTCTACATCTATTAATAACACTCTAGTTCAAGGCACTCAAATTCCTTGCCTTCTAACAGATCTCCACAGTTCCGTCCTTCCCCCTCCCTCCTACATTTATCCCACAGAAGCCAAAGAGATCTTTTATAACTGTAAGTGATGTATATCACTCTTTTACTTAAACACCTCCAATGTCTTCACATCACAATTAGAATAAAATATAAATAACTCACTCTAGCTTACAAATCCCCACAGGGTCTGGTCCTTGCCAACTTCGTATTGCTCTCTTTCTCAGTCTAAAGCAGGAGTTCTCAATCTCAGCACTACTGACAGTTAGGCCCAGATAATTCTTCATTGTGGGGTGCTGTCCTGTGCATTTTAGGCTACCACTCACCACAACATGCTGAGCAACTTCCCCCCAAGTAGTGACAACCAAAAATGTCTCTAGACATTGCCAAGTGTCCCCTGGTTCAGAAGCACTAGTCTAAAGTGGTCCTAAGCCCAGTTTGCCCAGACAGTCCTGCATGCTTATTGCCTAGTTATTATCACTCATAGCATCCACTTCACTCTCAAAGGTGTCCTGATTAGGATGACAATTGTATGGTCACCTTAGTCTAATATGTCCCATCATTCATTCTGGCCTTTTGTGTGTATATGTGTGTTTTGTTTTGTTTTGAACATATCAGGTTTATCCCAGGCTTTGGGTCTTTACCTTGGATGTCTTGTCTCCCTGGAATGGCCTTCCCCCGAAGGTTTTTTTCTCTCATGTTATTCAGATCTCAGTTTAAATAATATGTCTTTTCTGGTCAAATTCAAAATGAAATAGCAATCCAATCATTCTGTACACAATTAATGTGTCACTGATAAGTTTATTCATTATTTCTCTATTTATTCTGAGTCTACCTGTCTCCCACCCAACACATGGATGAAAACACATGCTTTGTCTGTCTGCTTAGAACAGTGCTTGGTCCACAGTAGGTGCTGAGTGGATGAATAAATGAAAATATTCCTGACAACCCTCCCCCCACAAGATTCAATTTCTGTGTTATATATCATGATTGCATTCTGGACAGCACTTCACAAATATGTGCAGTTTTCACAAATGTTAATTACTTACTTATTAGTGTAATTACTTATTCTTATGAATTGCATGAGGACAAGATCCATATTTCTTGCTCAACTCTAACAGGGAGAATTTTTACTCCCTTGTAAAATGCATTGCTTATACATTTATGGGCACAATCAAATAAATCAGTGAATCACAGTGTATACGTGCACAGTGCATAGGTGGGGCATAATTGGGAAAGCACATGATCTGATTAAAAGGTTCAATTTGGATATTTTGAGATAAATATATACTTATCCTTGAGAAGAATTTTATATCATTTTGTAAAATTCCCAGTCACATGTGTAGTTCCTTTCTTTTCTTTTCCCAAATGATTTTATAAACATTATAGGTCTTGGCTTCCATAAATGATGGAAAAAATGTGTGCTTAATTCTTTAGATTGAATTCCCTTTTCAAATATAACACTTTTTCCATTTTCTGATATTACATAAGAAGTATAGAGGAAGCTCAACTTTGAATTTGTCAGGAAACCACTAACACACTAGTATGCCTCATAGAAAGTCTTGCTATTCTCAAAGGCTTCTACTGAATGACAAGATACAATCAGGATCACACTTGCTTCTGAGTGACCTATTTTCCATTCACAATTATTTATTTTCCTCCCAGGTTTACCAAAACTATACTACTTTAATGATAAAAGCAATTGCCAAAGACTTGTAAATATAGGTTCAGTTTTGAAACATGAAAATTTACATCTCAAGAGGAAAAGAGGCAAAGGCCAAAAGGATTGAATTGGGTGGTGTGAGGAAGGGTTTGGTATTCCAGGACAAGTGAAAAACCAGGAAAGAATTTGCCTGCCATTTGATGATGTTGATATAAAGTTATTCATGATTAAGACAAAACAGAATTAATCAGTATGCACATTGTAGTCATATTTTCTGTCAAGGAGAAGGAAATTTCATAGAAAAGGCTGCACAGACATTGGAGAGCAGCTGTTAAGGTGCAGAATGATGGATAAGAGAGCATATAAGTACATATTAGTTCTAGGGTCCCAGACTGATTGGATTATATCCTAGATCCTGAGATAACTTTGGCCTGAGATCTGATCCACTGTCTGCTTCCTTAGATGATTCACTGGAAGACTGAGAGCAAACAATACATTTTCACTTTTAGAAGAGAAGAGTATAGAGCAAGTCCTGGGACTATAAATCAGTGAGCATGCTAAATACAACCACAAAGTGCAAAAACACATTATGAAATATTGGTCAGGACTAACGAGTGGAACATGCTGGCATCCCTGAGGGGCAAGCTGAGTTTACGAAGAACAAGTCAAGCTCCCCTTATTTCCTTCTTTGATTGCAATACTAAACTGGATGATTAGAAAAATGTGAAATAGGGGCTGGCCTGTGACACAGTGGTTTAGTTCACACTTTGGCAGACTGGGGTTCATGGGTTCGGATCCTGGGTGCCTGCCGACGCACTGCTTGTCAGCCATGCTGTGGCGGCGCCCCATATAAAGTAGAGGAAGATGGGCAAGGATGTTAGCCCAGGGCCAGTCTTCCTCAGTAGAAAAGAGAAGGATTGGAAACAGATGTTAGCTCAGCACTGGTCTTCCTCACAAAAAAAAAAAAAAGAAAAGAAAAAAGTGAAATAGATGGAACACCTAGATCCAGCATCAGATCCTTGAGGACAAGAAAAACATAAAATATGTTCAAATTTTGTCCTGTGGAATAAAACCTGTGGTTGTTTGTATGTGGAGTAATTCATTAACAGTGGAATGGTTTTCTCCATCTTGGTAGATATTTCTCTTTTCTAATCTTTCCCAAATTTCCTTCAGTTGAAGAAATTTGTTCTCTCCTTTGAGGGATCTCTACCTGTGGAAGCCAAGGATGTCAGATCCTTCCTCTCCCTGGCCCTAATACATCTAGGAGTGAAGCTTATTGCCCAAGCCTTGTCTAGAACTATGACTCAGCATCTTACCTGCAAAATGGCAGCAATCATATCAATCTCAGAGGTGTTTGGGGCAGAGAGGCTGGGATGAAATGAAACTGAGTATGAAACATAAGAGATATTGGGTGTCCAGTAAATGGTAGATCCCTTTTTAGGATGACCTTTTGAGAAGAATATACAAAGGATTATGAGATCGTGGAAGGGAGCAAATAACTCTGTCAAGGGCAGATGGCAATGACTACAAAGTCAGTATAATAAAATTTGCATGTTTAGGACAAGGGAGGGTGGATATATTGGCTACAGGGTCTGCTTCTGGGCACCATGCAAACTGGGGCACATGAAAAAGAGAGAGTGGCTTTCATATTTTCCCTTGGCTGATAATGCCTTGACGATTGTCCTAAATCATGCTTTTTAGGAATGGAATAGGAAGAATCAAATTACCTGAGATATTCGTGAGATATATCTTTCTGCCCCTGACCATTACCCCAGGCAAAGTTCTTTTCTAAACAACCCAGAGTTCCCACTTGGGATTTCTTTTTATTCTTCTGTCTCAGCACAAAGAAGATGCCAGTTTCAGCACTCTTTGTCTTGCTGAACCAACCTGGCTGTTAAATAGTTCAATTCGAAGATTATTAATAGCATAGTAGTCTATGTTATACAACTGCTGGTGTGTTTCTGCTCAGGTTCAATACATATTAAGTTAAGAGTATCAGTAACCTCTGGTACTATGATAATATAGAATAATGAGTCACCCCCAATAATATACATTTTTATGTTAAAGTAATATATATTTGCTTTAGAAAATGAAACATCCTAAAAAGTGGAAAGATGGAGGAATGCTGTAAAGCAAATAATGCTATACATGACCACGAGATTGATCTCTGGATCACAATGTCGTTGCCAATTAACTGGGGATAAGGTTTGTCCTTTGGAAATGTTGGCAAGTCTTCCTCTTGGCCATGAAAACGACAGGAGAGGTACTTGGGATACCACTTTCAGAAGCAAGGCAATCTTTCTCTCCTTCTCTCTCCCTCTCTCCTTCATTTATTTTCATCTTTAACTTTGCAACCTGGCTTCTTCTGCTTCATTAAGTCATGTCCCATCATGGTTACATTTAAACATAACAATCAGCTCCTAAGTCTATATTACTAATAAGTTGTAGGAAGGGAATGACTTAATAAGACCCAAATCATCAGAAAATTTCTGGGGGGGGGTGAGTGCGGGGTTAACTGAAGGAGAACCTGCCCTCCTCCTATGTATTTTAATACATATAATAAAAGCTCAATAATTAAGAGTATTACACTGATGCACAAACAGATCAATAGAACAGAATAGGAAGATCAGAAATAGTACCAATAAATATTTGATATTTAGTTATGTATTTTATATTTTTATTTATAAGTATATGATATTTAATATATAAATACCATTTAAATTATTGACAGATATGCTACTGATGATTATATTAAATCATCTTGGAAATCTCCATAGTCATCTAGGAAAAAAGAAACCTGGATCTTTTTCAAGATTTATGCATAAAATAATGAAACTGTCAAATTTAAATGAGAAAATTATTGCATAAAGTTGGAGTGAGGAAAATCTTTTAAAAGTATTACACAAAACCCAGTAGTCACAAAAGAAAATAACTGATTCATTCTAATATATGAAGGAAGGAGGGAAGGAAAGAAGGAGGGAAGGAAGAAAAGTTTCCTGCTTGGCACAAACTGCTATAATCAATGACAAAATGCAAAGGTCAAAAGAGAAAAACTATTTGAACCTCGTATCAAAATCAAAGGCCTATATTCCTTTATACATAAACAGCTCCTACAAATTTTTAAGAAAATGACCATTAACTGAATAGAAAACTGACCAAGGGATATTAGGAGAGTTCACAGGAAAGGAAATACAAATATCTCTTAAACACATGAAAAGATGTCCCACGTCACTCATCATAAAATAAATTAAATTAAAAGCAACATGAGACAGCACTCTTCACTTCCAAGTTTGAACAAAGATATGTCAAAGGACTTTGGAGAAATAGGGCGTTTGGAGAAGATTTGAGAGTGTAAAGTGGTACCACTCCAGGAACGACAATGAGGACAACATCAGAATCTACAAAGGTACGTGTTTGACTCAGGTATTCCACTTCTAGAAATTTATCCTATACACTGTTTAATAAAGCATATTATAAACAGCAAATAAAGGCAAATCCACAGATGGGTTGTTTATGTCATATTACGTTACAGGCAATCAACGTAAAAAGAAATATGCTATACAATTGTAAAAAGAATGAAAATGTTCTATACATATGTTGAAATAAAATGCTCTTGAAGATCTATTGCTGAGTGGAAAAGCAAGGTGTGGAACAATATGTGTTATGAGATGTTATTTATACAAGAAGGAAAAAAGAGTTTTTGTCCATTTTGCATTTATAAATTTATAATTTATTTATATATTAATATATAATAAATGTTATTCATTTTTCTTTATAAATATTATAAAACAACTGTGTAATGTTTTATAAGAAACTATCAGCACCAATTGCCTGTGAGAGAAGGGCCAGGCAGATGGGGGATGGAAGTGGAAGATTTTCATTGTAAACCCTTTTATACTGTTTGGCATTGAGCCATATGAATGAATTATTAACATAAAATTAAACTAAACAAAAATATAGTATTTAAAATAAAATGTTGTTACTATATGAATTATCCACAACACTTAGCAGTCATAGGCATTTAGTCGATACTAAATGAGGTTTGAAGTGAATGGACTAAAAACGTATTTAAACATGAGAGCTAGGACAACAATACCCTGGATAAGTCTCCATTTTGCTCTTTCAATCAAAATATACTTTAAAGTCTGATATGACGGAAGCATGTTGTGCACTTGGGATATAGCAGTAACCAGACCCAACACAATCCCTGTTCTCCTGTAGAATCTACATTTCATTTTTCAACACTCTGCTGATTAAGTTCCATAAGGAAACACAGAAAAACACACAAACAAAGAAAAACTAACAGAAAGATTTAAGAAATAGTTTGAGGATTTTGTGTGGAACTACATTGATATATATTGAAGGCGCAATGCCATTTTACAAAAATGTGTTCTATATTAGACCATGCTAGATCTCTCAATTTGTACCTTCTTATACTCGACAAAAAATCTCCATAGTTTTCTTCATCTAGGGCTTACCTTCTCAGTCTTATTTGTATTGTTCAAAAAATTATCTTGTACTTGTCAGAGTTAAACGAAAGAACATATGCAACATATGTGAATGTACCTGACCAAGTTTCTAGCATGAACTAGAATAGGTCCTTAATAAACATTACTTGTATCTGAATTGGCTTACATTATAGAAATGTTTATTTGAGTTTTAAATTCCTCATTGTTCACTGTTAATTGGGAGGCAGCATTTACTGATTATCCACAAAACACTCCTATTGGGTCTGAAATGTGTTCTTGGACCACTGACGTGGGTTATGCCCAATATTTGGAAATTTCCTGCAGGTATAATCACAGAGCATTGCTGTGAAGACAAGAAATCAAGAAAAAACTGGAAATTTGATAGTCTCCTCGTGGTTTAAAACACAGTGGGAATCAAGTGTTTATCTGCCAGATCAATTCCACATTAATTCTTCCACAGAATTTCCCCAAAGGGACTGAAGTTTTCAAGATTCCGAAGAGAATGGAGACAGTGGAGACACCAACCAATATAATTGAACAGTTAAAACCTATTCATAGGGAGAGACTGAAAAGGTTAGAGAGCCAGAAATGTAGAAGATCCAGTGTGTATTCTCAAAAGTTTATTCTCATGTAAAATGAATCATCAAAAATTCATTTTAACTGCTCATAATTTTGTCAAGTACCTGTCGTGTGTTAGGAAATAGATTATGTACCTTGCACTGTATCACTTAATACAATTATTGCATCCCAAACAGTACTAATTATGTCCCCATCTTTTAAGCTGAATTTTTTTTTTTTTTTTTTTTTTTTTGGTGGGGAAGACAAGCCCTGAGCTAACATCTGTTGCCAATCCTCCCCTTTTTGCTGAGGAAGACTGGCCCTGAGCTAACATCGTGCCCATCTTCCTCCACTTTATATGGGACGCCACCACGGCGTGGCTGACAGGCAGTGCGTCGGCGGGCGCCCGGGATCCGAACTCGCGAACCCCAGGCTGCCAAGCGCGGACTAAACTGCTGCGCCACCGGGCGGCCCCTTAAGCTGAATTTTTAATCAGACCACCAGCCATGATATTTAAGACACTCCTCTGAAGAAATGAGGGAGAATGCCTTGCTCTTAACTCTCCGTGAAAAAAATAAATAAATGATAGATAGATAGAGAGATAAAAAGGCTCTTCTGACAACACTATTCCAAAACAACTTTTTCTATGTTACTTTGTCCTTGAAATGTCAGTTCTTTGACTTAAAAAAGGAAAACACAAACTTTTTATTGGCCCCAAGCAGAAAGCACTTTGAAAGCTAACGTGTAGAGTCAGCAGATTTGAATTTAAATTCTTAGAAATTGAGTAATTTTGGTCGGTTAATTAAATTATCTGAATCTCAGTTATCTCGTCTACAGAATGGCCACATTTAAGGGTGGGGAATAAATGAGGAAGTGCAGATAGAGACGGGCATCTAGTCAATCCTCAGTGTCTGGCACAGAGTGAGTCCTCGTTCCACGAAAATGTCTCAGTGGAATTCGAAATATGACCCCAGTATTAAGAGAAAACCCATAACCCTGTGTCTTTGATTACTGCCAACAATGTGGTCAATTTTTATATTTCTCTGTGCTTACTTTTATAATCCATATTATGAGAGGCTATTTACAATTTGTGTGTCTAATTTTTAAAAACTCTATAAAAACTGAAAGAGTAATGGTAGTACCAAATTAGAAATGAAGATGATAATAGCTCAAATCATTCCATTTCATGACAGTCACACAAGAGTGAAATCGTTCTATTATTCTCTCTTAAAATAGCTCTCTCAAGGAAAGGAGGATGGTGGGTGTGCGACTTGGTGCAGCACTGAATTGTCGCCCAGCATCAGCATCATATAAGACGTCAAAAGAAACGAGTAATTCTGCTGCTTATCTCCCAAACACAACAGCTCCTGGGCACAGAATGTAAATAAATAGATACATTTAGGAAAGTCTTATTAACATAGGTGAAAATCATTATGATTTTTTCTATATTTTGTAGAAAGTAGTAATAACTTCCTAGTGATACATGTAATGTTATTAGGTGTAATTGAAATTTATCCAATTAAAAATGGAGTTGGAGGAAGAAGAACAAAAAGCCATGAGCAATGTAATCTCAGATGATCTGTACACCCTTAGGTGGAGGCCAATTTAGTCTTGTGGTTATTATCTATTTGCTTTTAATTTGGGGGCATTCTTGGCTAAGTTTTCCATCATTTTTCTTTCAATTCTTCCTTATACTCACTCAAAAGTGTACTGTTTGGAAACTTGTAGACAAAAAGGCCATTGAAATATTCCTGAAAGATTTTCACTTCATAGATTTTCAATGAAAATGACAAATAAATTATGGATCCTGCGAGAAAGTTACATCAATGTATAAATCTGGGGGCGGGGGTGCCATCCTCATGCATAAGTTAACAAGCCAAATATACGAATATGGAAATAAACTACAAAACACTGTGTATATAAAATTAAACTGTATTGAAGACTGAACCGACTCGGGCTTCAACCAGCTTATCTGAGTAGTAACAACCCTATTGAGATCCTTCAAATTAGAGAGGGTCAGGAAAAGGGCAGGAGGAAAGGGTGGAACGTGAGCACCCATTCTGAGCTGGGGCCTCCCAGAGCAGGTAGCCCACGGGCTACTCAGCTCCTAGCCTACACCAACTGCAGGTGTAGGCGCCCTGTAGGCAGAGATAAGAGCAGGGCGAGGATTTCCTCTTCAGGGTGTGGGCAGAGTGGAGGCTCGCAGCAGGAAACTCTTGAAGACCAAAATGCACACACACCATCACCTCAGGACATGCGCACTTAGTGCTATGGTGGGACTCCCTCGCCCGCCTAGATTTGAGCCTGCCCTATTCTGCCGGTGACTGAAGAGGCAATTGGAAACATAAAACTAGATAAACCCGGACTCTGTTCTCCCTCCTTCATCCTGGACCACAGTTTTGTACAGGGACCCATACACCATCTATCAGAAGACACCTCCAATTCCAATACAGAGGAGAGTCTGAAAAGTCACAGAAAAATAATGATGCTCAAAAGAAGGGAATCTCTGTGAGGAATCATAATAATTATAACTCTATGGGAAAGAGTTACTCTCAAGCTTTTAAGTTGTCTCTTCATTTTTCACTTTTAGACTGTATAATCTATGGGGTTCAAATTCCAGCCCTACCACTTACTATGTATCCTTACAAATACATATCCTTGAGCAAATAATTTTACTTATCTTTGTCTCAGTTTTTCATCATTAAAATGGAGGTTTGTATTGCACTGACTTCCCAGGGCCGGATGAGAGTTATCTGTAACATGCTTAGCATGGTGTCTGGCACACAGGAAGCATCAACGAGTGTTTGTCACTAGTGCCATTCTTGTAATAATTATTAAGTTAATAAATATGTATTATAGACAATTAGAAAAATATTGAGGAGCAAAATTACATGTAATCCTACAACATTTTGCAATGCATTGCCTTCAAGTTACTTTTTTAAAAGCACATATATTAAGTGTAAACGTACATATTTTACAAATTTGGATGACCATACAGTCCTGCTTCACATAATTTTGTCATTGTAATTATTCATAGCTCTGTCTTTCACCCTAAGTATCCTAGGTGAGATAAGTTATACGGTCACCTATTCTTACAATATATACTGTTTTGAATCTTATCTTTTATTAAGTATCATACAAGGGCCGTTTTTCAAATTAGATATTCTAAAATATTACGTGTAACAAGTTCTATACAGTACATCATTGAACCATATTTAATCAATCAAATCATTATCTTTTTTAAAAACAAGAAAAAGTATACGGAAATAACATTACCAAGTATAAAATATGTTAGATATTTCTTACAGTGTTATCTCTAACCATAGAAGAAAAAGTCTGCAAAGAGCACTAAATATGCATAATTATAGAGTCTACGATTATCTTTTTTTATATCGAGATTATTCAATAAATTCTGTTGAGAAAATTATTTAACTCTACTTTTTAAAATATTATTTCTAATCTCAAACTATACACTAATATAAATTTCAGATAGATTATGACTGTGCATAAACATGCATGCATATATGATAAATAATAATAAATTATATACATAAAATTTTAAAAGCTAAATTAGTAAAATATTTCATTTCATGGTGAAGAAAGCTCAAGTATTAACTCATATGAATAATTTTTTAAGTAACTGATAGATTTGATTATGTAAAAGGCAAAACTTCTGTATGTTTCAAAAGACACTATAAATAATAAATAAATCAAAGAGCAATCTGGAAAAATCACAACGTATATGATAGTGTGTAATTTATTATCCTCAAAATAACAAAGTCTTTTAAAGAAGACAAAAAGTACACGATTTGAAAGTGAGCAAAGGAAATTAAAAAGTTCACAAAAGCAGAAATTAAACTGATCCATAGACAAATGAAAAAATATTCAATTTTGCTGGTAATCACAGAAATTCTCTTTAAAACATTGGTGATATATAATTTTCCCTATAAAATTAGCAACTAAAAAGTACTATGCAGTCCTGGTGAAGGAAAAAATGAAATCAACTTTCTCGTACTGTGCTCATGGAAATGTTAACTGATGTAACTTTTCTGGAGGAAAAGTTATCAAAGTGTATCAGTCTAGAAATTTATCCCTAAGAAATTATCCGCACCTCAAGGTAGAAACTTACACACAATGCTTGTCAATCACCATAATTATGAAAAATTGGAAACACACTACATGATCCAGCATAGATGATTGGTTAAATAATTTATATTACATGCTTATAATGTATACTTTTAAATTAATAGTTTAGAAGAATAGATTACACAATGCTGTGGGAAAAGGGTCATAATGTATTAAGTGGAGAAAAAACCAGATTACAATATATGTATAGAATGATCCCAGCTTTGTATGAAAAATGAGTATATTATAGAACAAGATTTAGCATTTAATTCTTCCTAACTCAGATTTGATTAAAGTGTCAATATAATGGATAATATATAATGAAGTGTGAGACAAATCATCACATGTAAATTTATAAAGAAAATGATCAAATAATCTAGAGCCATTCCATAGCATGTGATCTCCCTTCCTGACTTTGAAAATATAAAAGGGGCAGGAGAGAGATGGAGGAGAAAGCCATCTTGGTTCTGGAAGTCTGGTGACAGAGGTACCTGCATGGCCTGCTCTCCAGAGCATGTTGGGCAACAGACGTGTTAGCAGGTCCTGTGGACCAGCTGTGGGCCACATGCAAGAGAGACTGGCTGGGAGCTAAAGACCAGTCCCAGAGGCCCCTGAGCAGGCAGGAGGACAGTCCATCACCTTCCCTCGGTGGAGTGGACCCCCCGCCAGCCAAGGCTAAATTGAGGAAGCATCAGTTAGCAAGCTGGGGAGAGAGAACACAGCAGGGAGCTGTGGGAGGCAAGGAGACCTGTGCTTCCCTCTGGCCCCATGAGCCCTGCTTTCAATGTGGTGGTTACTACTGAATGTCTATATACACCGCATGAAAATTATAAAAGAGTTGAAATGCTATGCACTAAAATGATTATTAGTGGTTATCTCTGAATGGTGTGATCATGCGAAATTTTTTCTTTCTTGTAAATATATTTTCCTGGCGTTCTAGAAATGTGCATCTGCACGTTTAATTCGTAAAAGCTAGGTGTTTTGTACAATTTAAAGGGGTAGACTTGAAGATATTAGCAATCGAACATATGAAAATGCCACAGATCTGATATAATTGATGGACTTTATGAGATTCATACAGGCATGGTCAAAATCTGATAATTGTTACTCCTCCTTCAAGGCCAGAAAAGTGATAATAATAAGAGTTACAGATTTTACATATTAATTCACTCTGTACACAATGTTTTTATGACTACTGCAGGACAGAGTAATGTAGGAGACTTAGGTATTAGCAGATTCCAGTCTGGAAGACACCCCCGCTCATCAGTATGAATTAAAGAACCAAGAGCAAGTGATGATTAGTTGATGCTTTGTGCCCTCAAGAATCTTCTGTTTCTCCATCTAATTTATCAATTGAAATTTCCTTCCCAGGACCGTGTCGCTCACCTCCACGGAGAGTCCTTCACACTCTAGTACAAATGGTACTTGTAAAGTTGGGCAGTGTGCAGCCCGCGCAACCTGTACACAGCCACAGCACCCCACATGGAAAGCTCACCGCAATGCCCCTGCCTAGGGTAAGCCTTTCCTGAGCAACCCAGATCTCTCCTTCTGCATTATGTGAATTTTTATTGCCCCACATTTTTAGGATATTTCCTTAAGCTTTCTTGTCTTCTATGTGTGTTCTTATTTGTACATTTTTCTTGCCTCCATGCAACTGGAGATATTTGAGGTCAGGTAATATGTCTCATGCTTTTTAATCCCTGGCAGCACTTGTCTCTGTGCCTTGTACTACATAGAGTAGTGTAGTACACACTATAACACTGTGTAGTTATAAAGGCAGTAATAACAGTTAAAATAAAAAATAACAATAATGATAAAAATAGGTAACACTTATTGAGCTCTCACTACATGCCAAGCACAAAGTGCTCTGAATGGGTGATTTTATTTAATCCTCACAATAACTGTATGAGTTAGAGACTATTAATATTTTATAAAGAAGAAAACCAGAATCCATCAAGGTTAAGCAACTTGTCCTATCTTAAACTATCAGTAAGATTTTGGATGAATGAGTGAATGAAAAATATTTCCATCTCTTGCAGACAGTACATCCTTTGGAGCCTATAATTCAATTTAAATAAATACTGTCTACTAGACTATGAGTTTATTGATGGTAGGATCCTTAATTACTGTTATTTGAATCCACAGCATAGCGAAATTTATATGTGCTTAAATACTTAGGGAATAAATGAGTGAATTAATAAAAAGATACAATATTTCATCTGCGCATTTGACCCCCTTTCTGAATGGCTTGCAGGGACAGCCTGCTCTATACTGAGGGTTGTTTTCTTCTTTTAATCAGGAAGGGCAGGGGATCCCTCTACAGACAGAGAAACTGAGGCTCAATTACACTGTGATTTCCCTGGGGCCACATTGCTGAAAGCAAGTGATGACAGGATTAGAACCAAGACCCTTTAACTCCTAATTCAGAGCAACTTTGATTACACCCTTCCATCTAACTGTTGACACATTAGCACTTTTCTATCTCCTACGTGAAATCCAGAAAAGCAAGAGTGCAGAGCAGGAGTCTCTTTGGGAAGCTCCCCGCTGATACTTTTCACGGAAACCCTCTGTAGCTGCTTAGCCCACTCCTGCCCAGGCTCTCGGGACCCACACTGGTTCTTCAAGGCTGCTCTCAAGTTTCCTTGTCCTTCCCTGTGCCCTGCATGGCAAAGGAGCACCAGTCTGCCCTGAGCTCGATGGTTTGGGCACTGGGTGAGTGATGCCTCAATGGACTTCCTGGTACACAGGGAAAGAGACTGATCACCCTCAGGACCAATGAGTTAGTTGTCTCTGCAAACCATCCAGAAGTGGGCTCTGTTGACTGGCTCACTGTGTGATGCTCCTTCTTGGGCTAAAATCAAATGCTATGGCAAATTGACTTTTTGGATTCACGAAGTAATTATTCCTGGGAAGTTGGGACACACAAGTTTTAGAGTGATGAGAAGTCTAAACCCATGTCATCTTTTCTGAGAGCCTTCCTCTGAACCACACCCAGACCGGTCTCCTTGCATCTTACAGGGCACTCTGAGAGCAGAGCCTAGGTTCTGAGATCCAAAGGAACCCAAGTGTGAATGTAAGACAGTACTGTTAAAGTCATCAGATTAGGCCCAAGAGGGAGTCGCTCATAATATGTCCCACATCAGCAAACCAGATCTTAACTAAGTTTTTGTGCTCAGCTCTCTGAGAAAAGGGAGGCCTAAGTCAAACAATTAGTGCTTCCCTGCTCAGCACAAGTTACCTAACCCAGCTCCAAGCTTTCCCTTTGCCCCACGTGAGGAAAGTAACCTGCTTTAACCAATCAGCAAATGCCCAGGACAACTTCCCTGTTCCTGCTCACTTTGGTCTATAAAAGTCTCTCACTTTGGACAGCTCTTTGGATCTTCTTCCTGTCTCCTAGATGAGATACTGCCTGAATTGTGAATCGCTGAATAAAAGCATGCGAGATCAGTAATTGTCTGTGGAAAATTTTCTTTTAGCAGTTTATATGGACTAGAGCTGGAAGGTATCCTCCATTCTCCCGTGGTGGAGACTAGACGACTCTGAGATTTACGCTGTAAAGCCTCATGCCAAATCTTGGGCCTGCAGACTTGTCACCTGCCACCAGCCATGGGGACACTGGGTGTTGGATGCCGATGTGGACAGAAAGTCACAACAAGGCCTGGGACTGGCTGCCTCTAGCTATGTGTGAGGAGAAGGACCCTCAGTGCAGATGGATGTCTTCTCCACCCACCCCATTCTTTGATTCTGCTCTGCATCTGTTCTCTAGAGCTGCTCTCAGGCTTCACTGGCCAGTGAGGAGATCAGGATCCTGAGGATAACTCAGGTTGGCATGTGTTCCTAAGAGAGGAGACCCAGGAAAATATCCTTGGGCCAGCTCTCAGTTCATGTAGCTCTGCTTTAAGGCTGGAGATGGATCCTGACCTGGTACGGGTGGTAAGGAAGAGAAAACAGGACAGAAGTCTATAGGTCGATCCTGGGTTCATGGGGAAAAGGGACAAGTCCATAGACATTACATTAGAAATCCTCAAGAAGATTATGGGGGCTCCCTGGAAGTTGACTGCTACTCTCCATGGGCAGGGCCGGCAGCAGCGGGAGGCAGGCTGCAGATGTATGCTCTTCGGGAATGCTACATTAGCTGCTGCTGGCTCCTCCGCAGAAGGTCATGTCCTTTTGTTCCTGACCCAGTCCATTCCTCTCACTACCTTCCTTCTGAACCCCTGCTTACTATTCATCTTTGTGATTGGAATATGGCTTCTGTACATCAAGTCCATATGAGGGTTTAATTAACCTGACAGTTACATGCATTAGATATTTTTTCAAAAGCTGACATAAAGGCACTTTCTAAGTTTGAGACTTATGAGTATACAAGTCTTCCTGAGTGGAGTTAACTACAGGTTCTTTGTGTGTGTGTGTGTGTGTGTGTGTGTGTGTGTGGTGGGACGGGGCGGGGGGATCTGGGGAGGGATGAGTTTTTGGAATAGCAGGTCTGAGGACTCAGCCTGGGGCCATAGAGAAGACACTGGTCATAATAGCTATTGAGCCTCTCACAGTGACATCCTGACTTCATTTCCCCAAATGCATGTAATTTGAGATTTTGTTTTATTTTTTTAATTAATTGGCAAAGATGCACATTTCTGGTCAACTCTGCATTGCCTGCAGGAGAATAAAACAGCAGAGGCCTCTAGCCCCCTGTTAACTGGAATGTCACTAAAGAGAGCCTGCATTCAGCAAATAAGGATAGAGGGAGGAAGGAAGAAGGGAGGGAGAGGAAAGGGGAGAGAGGAGGAAAAGCAGAGGGAGGTGTTGGAGGGAAGCTTATTTTCAGAGCATCGAGTCATTCCAAAGATATCATGAGCAGCAAATTAAACGATCCTTCAGCAAGAATTTTGACAAGGAAATTTCATTAGAGATTTAAATCTCTATGGAAGCTCAAGTTGCTGCATTAAGATATGAAAATTGTGCAAATATTGTTCCTTAGAATGATGTTTGCTGCAGGTCATTGAGTTTCAGTCACTGAAATTTAGAGTGATAAATGTCATATTGAAAATAACTAGAGGAAGGAGGGGTCTAGGGAAGGAAGGAAAGAGCCCTGAAGTTGGAGCTTCGGCCCTAGAGTCATTTAGATTGGAAGCTAGACTCCAGCATTAACTAGCTGTGTGACCTTGAGCAAGTTTAATTAGCATCTCTGAGGCCTAATTTCCTCATCTATAAAATGTGAGCAATTGCCAGTAACTCTCTGCTAGACTGTGACTGTGAGGGTTTCACCAGAGAATCCAGATAAAGCCCTTTGGCACAGTGCCCAGCACAGATAAAATTTATACCCGTGATACTGTGATTGTGAGATGAGTAGAGGAAGTGGGCTGATGTTTATCTGCACCGACTTCCTGTCAGCCTCCATAGGTATCTTTATTGCCATTATTCAGATGAAAAGCCTGAGGCTCAGGGGCCAGATACATCCACCAAGGTCACAAAAGAGTCAATGTTTTCACCCAAATTGTGCCCATGCTTATGTAACCACATGTTTTTCTCCCTCACTAGCTTTTGGGGGCTGCAGAGCCTAAATCCTGTTTGGGCAACTTTGTACTAACAGAATCTTACTGATTAGATGGCCTTTCGTGGGTGCTTAGAAATTATTTGTGGAATGAATTAACGATTGCACAAGTAAATGAACACATGCATGGGTAAATGGAAAATACATTTAAACTGTGTCTCAGGGACTAATCCATGTTTCTCAACATGTATTTTATTTATTTTTTTCATATCAAGGCATTCTGGTATTTTGATTCACATAATGAAGTGCCATTTTACAGAAAACAGGAGAAAAAGGAAAAAAAATTCATATACTTCCACACCCCAAATACTAAAAGTCCCCTTTAGCATTTTAGTATATGTTTTCTTTCACCTTTGGACCAAAGGATGTTCCTATTGCAATATTATATGAAAATAGTTTTTCATCTTGCTGTTTTACTTAATAGGAATATTCATACAGCTATTATTTTAATGATAATTTAATAAAACATGATAGATGTGCCATATACTATTTTACATAAACATAATCTTATTGTTGGTTTTTAGAATGTGTTAAATTTTTTCACCACTAAATATTTTTATACATATGAGACCTAGGTTTTCAGAGTTGGTGACTCTGATCACTGGATCATTTTTCTTCCATGAGCACACAGTCCTTACTCTGGGCCTCACCCTCAACGTCTGCAGTGACAGACTATAATATCTAATCAGAGGGCAGGGGTTTGGTCACATTGTCTAAAGAGAGGTTATTTTACCCATTTTGTACCATACACAAGCTGTCCCAGTACCCTGTACTCGATAGATATTCCACAGCTATATATGAAGAGATAAAGGAAGGCAGGAAGGAAGAAAGGAAAAAAAGAAAGAAGAAAGGAAGAAGAAAAGGGAGGGAGGGAGAGAGAAAGAAAGCATAAAGGGAAGAAAGAAAAAAATGAAGAAAGAGAAGGAAGGAAAGGGGAAAATGGAAGGGAAAGAAAGAGAAGGAAAGAGAAAGGAAGAAGAGAAGAAAGAAAAACAAAGAGAGAAACTAGGTACATCTGAGAAAATGAAAACAGAAATAAAGAGAAAGAAATCAGTACGCCCATTCTTCTCTGTAAGCTTTCTAATCGTCCAAATATACGTCTCCAGCCACAACCAGACCGTTCAGACATCAGCAGAGCAAGTGGCCAAAATCACGAGATTAAAAAGATAAAACACACTCTGTGAACTACCCCTATCTAGGTAATATCTAGGTAATACCTAGAGGCCAGTGCCTCACTTTTCAGAGAACAGAGATAATCCATGGCTAGTTTGGTTGCTAGCTTTTAGGAAACCTTCATTTTTCTTAAGGAGAGCTAAATTTGCAAAGAAAAGAGTAGTTAATACAGTACGGTGGCTTGCCTTGTCAAGATAAAACCCAATCAAATTAAATTAAACAAAACTTTTCCTTTTTAAAAAATTTTGCATTTACCTGTGGAAATGTAGCTAGAATGCCAGGGGAAAAATGAAAATACACATTTTGAAAAGATGTTCAAAGATGGCTAGACATGTTCCTTATGCAGCCACGTGCACACTCAGAGGCAGGGCAGCCTCTGTCTGTTGTCAATGCACAAAGTTTTGCTAAAATTTGTGTTATGCATGTTTGGTATTCAGAAAGCCATAACATTGACTTTATGATTTAGAAATGCCTGTCATTATACTCACTGAACTAAATTGCTGATTCAATAAAAATCCCCTTTCTTTAGTGGAGATTCAATTATAGCAGTCACTGAAAGGGCAGAAGATTACTTACAGATAAACATTTCACATTTGACCAGAATTGGGCATATTAGTATAGAATGTTACTTTTTACTTCATACAGAAACAGAAACTAATGACCAGCAATATTTCTTAGTGGCAAATTGTCTCATGAACGGAAAAAGAAATACTTTGTCATTAATACAGTAATCACGGATATGCAAATAGCATTGCTAAAAATAGAGTTTCGCAGTTTGTTTGAAAACTTCTTATGTAAATTGATACACGTATTCCCTTGCTTCAGTAAAGTAAAGGTTAGTTAGGTTTAATATCATCACAAATTACCAACCAGAGGATAAGAACCGACA
Organism: Tapirus indicus; assembly: GCA_031878705.1. Taxonomy (NCBI): domain Eukaryota; kingdom Metazoa; phylum Chordata; class Mammalia; order Perissodactyla; family Tapiridae; genus Tapirus; species Tapirus indicus. Next base: position 85,565,178 of record CM062921.1, read on the forward strand.
TGACACTGTAGTTTCCATAACATTCTTTGGGATAGATAATAAGTTCTTTTATTTTTCTATACCCTTGCTTTTGTAATGGGGTGGTTGTGGGGGAAGCCTGAGAGCAAGGGGCAGGATCTGCTGGAATTCCCAGCAGAGGTTGGCGTAGAGCCGCACCTGGAGACCAGCCCCATCCCTGGAGAAGACCTAGACCCGGACTGAGTGGAGTTAGTGCTGAGCAAGCTCTGAACTTCAGTGTCTGCCACCAGTTTCCGTCTGTGACAGCTTTCAGAGACACATGACCAACAAGAAGCCTTCAGCTGAGTTCGCAACCATTGCTCAGAGTGAGGGCTGCCTACAGAACGCGTTACAGAGAGAAGAGAAATGCTTGACCTACTTGGATCCGATAAGATGGAATCCGTTTTCGGCAGAAATTGATCACAACGGACTCCCTGGTAGCCTTCTTTGCACCTGAAAAAGGGGAACAAATGACAAACATACACATGTGGTTGTGAAAGATTCAAGATTTCAACATGCAAAATAGTCACCAATTACATCAATGTGAGAATAGTACATTCACGCTTCTGGAGTGTGTGATTCAGTCTGTTTCTAACATCCACGGGCTGATTTTAAAGTCTATTTCTGTGCAAAGAGCCAGCACTGCTTTGCTTTTTAAATTTTATATGTAATACCTAACGAGCAAATTGAATAGCATTTTAAGAAGCCCCTCATAGCAATCTGAATAATGGTTATCCTCATATTATAACTGTGGATGCAAGTATACTTTTCCTTATGCAAATGCCCATTTCAGAAGCATTGTATTGCAAGTGACGTTTTTCTAATAAAAAATCATTTTCTAATATAATTGATCAGATATTATCGTAGATTTTGGCTAGTGTTTATTTATTTACCTTGTGTTTTATTAGTTTGTTCATTTGCTAATTTTACTTTTGTTTGTTTGTTAGTTATCTTTCAAGTCGGTGTCACCTAACTGTTTGGCCAGAAATAGCAGCATTTATTTCAGATCTGGCAAGATCTGAAAGGCATCTGTCTCTGTGTTCAGGGTCTCTGTGCATTTTCTCTAAACTCACATTTTTCTCTATTATATTCCGCAAACATGTGCAAACTGCCTGCTTTTTGTCAGGCAACGTACAAGGCAGCTTTCCTGAAGTGGGCACAACTTGGAGGCAAGGAATCTTCCCAGAAGCCCCCGCGAAGAAGCACAGGGATTGGGCCCTGCCAGCCCTCCAGTGAGTCCTCACGTGGCACACTCAGGCAGGGCTGAGCAGCCCACTTGGATGTCATCGGCTTCTAAGCTGGGGGGGTCAAGGAACAAATAGGCGAGGCCCCAGAGCCTGCTCTGAATGGTCTCCGTGAGCCGGGTGGTGGCATTTAGTGGTCTGCTTGAAGCTTAATCTGCCATGCCTCAGTTAAGCAGGGAAGCATCCATTGTTGCTCGTGGGATGAATCTGTCCTACTTACAGAGGAGGAAATGGTGCTGCTGGCATAAAAATCGGATTTAAAAAACAATCCTCTGGTTGTTAGAAATCTATGAAATCGATAAAAGAATTCAAAGAGACCGTTCTGTCAGAGAGGGTAGCTGTGAATTCTTTCTTTAGCATATGCTTTGTTTTCTGAGTGTAATAAACTATTAGATAAGGCCTCTTGCAACTGGAGCAACACTGAAAGCCATCTAGGTAATTTTTCTCCCTTTCATTGTGAGCCAAATTGGAATTCAGGTAATTGGTCAGGCTCTCTTTAGCACCTTTTTAAGCCTGGCACTCTGGAGTGTATTTGGCAATTATCCTCGTGACTGAGAACAAAGACTTCTGATATGTGGATACTCCAGATACCCAACAGGCTATTGAAAAAATCTGTTTAAGCAGCCACATATTTTCATAACCTTTTTAAAATTCATTTATTGCACTGGAAATAAAGCAGGCATATCACTGATTCTGTAATAGTAAAAAGTCAGAAAATACTTAGGACCGAAGCACATTTGTGGTGAAAAAGTAAATTCCTGTTCTCTGAAAGTTGCCCTTACATCGTTAGTTGGCCTTTATTCCGAATTACCTGAACCACGGTGCTTTCATTTTCATTTCCCCGTAATGATGAGTTCTGTGCTGGTGTGTGCTATAATATGCACTTGCTTTTTGTAGGTTTTTATTTCCAAGATTCATGAGAGATTTTAAGAACACTTTACTCTTTGTGTCTTCATTTAATATGAAAATGGTGTCCCACGGAGACAGCTGCTTTTAAGGGGAAGTGCTTTTTTTGTTTTGTTTTGCTTTTTAAGGGTTCTTCACAAATTGCACTATTCCATCTGTATGTGGAAAAGAAAATAAGGAAAGATGTTTGAAATTTTTCTTGTCTTAAACTGATTTTCCATGAGTTTGAGCCCACTCTGAAGTTTTCAGGCCTCATGGGGTATCAGGAAAATTGCACAGAGTGTCTCCATCCTGCCTTCATATCTATGTGCTGTAGACAATACAGTGTGATGATGCTGTAGCGGCCCAGCCCAAGCTGGGAAACCCAGCAGAGTCTGTGTGGTTGGATGTGCTCCTTTCCTAAGGAGGCAGTGTCCGTGCTAATTGGTGCTGGGTTTTAAGAATGACAAAGTAAAATTTCCATTTAAAAATCACACGTATGTCCCCTTGGTAAGTTCAGACCCACCCAAATGTGAAGACAGAATGTGGCCAGCAGGTAATGCCCATGAGGTGGACTGAATTTATGACAATATGTTGGAGACAGGAAGCAAAGGAAAAAAGGCTTTAGATGCACTTCTATTTCATAGATCAAGTTTGGCGAACCTTCTGACATCTTTTGAGAAATTACATTGCATGTTTAATTTGGTTTTGGTTAGTTTTAGGGAGGTTTTGAGAATGTTTTTGTTTTTTAAGATTTTTGCTTTTGAAAGATAAAGGTATAAGAACAAGAGAAATTCATGCAATAGACAGTTCTTTCTGTTTTTCGTCTTAGTAAAGGATGACAGAATTCATAAAATTTAAAAAGTATACGTGTAATCTTTAATGGTAAAGTATGTCCAAAAAAAGCACAAGTCTCTGACCTTAGCCAGGTTAGTATTTTATTATTTTTCTCTTCTGCATTACTTTCAAAGCTCCATTCAATTCGTCCACTCCCTGGTCTCTGAATTTCTTTATCCCTGAGAAGCTTTTTATCACAGGGATTTTATTAAAAATCACAATTTTTCCAGGTGATTTTACAGATGAGTTTGATTCTACAACTGGGTGGCCAGAGAGCGGGGAGCAGGTTTAGGAAGGAAAATATAGCCAAGGTTGATAAACAGTTGTGTAAAGAAAATGGGAGAATTCTTATCAACAGTGAAACAACCACAAAGAAAACTTCAGTCTGCAAGAAGTAAGAAATTTTACTTTGAAAAAAAATTAGCCTTAAATTCTGTGTATTTATCTCCTCTCAGATGAAGGAGTTGTTACTTTAGAAACCAGTAGGTTCTTGACCATGTTGTTTGTTTTGTTTATTTCCATATGTAAAAGGCAGTGGGGAAGGGCAGAGTTGAGGAGTAGGGCAGGTGAGAACTCGAAGAGGGAACCATGCTGGGTGCCCCTGAATACGAGAGAGAGGCCCTGGCAATGAAGTGGGGGGAAGAGCGTGGAGACTCGGAACCCAGCTTAAGTATCAGCCAAGTATGTCTCCCCTGGTGAGCCTTGGGGCCAAATCATACGCCAGGGCCTCCCTCTCTACAGGGCCAGGGCCAGCTGTGTGGTTTCGAATGCAGACATCACTTTTTCTACGACTTACATCCTCTAACTTGGCCCTCACCCCCCTCCTACTTGTTCAGCTGTACCTAAAATAACAAGCCACCCCTTCTGTTCATTTTTCCTCTTCTATATTGTCCCTGAGGAAAAGGCCAGTTTTACTGAAAAGTCTTAAAAGGCAATCCTTGGGCAAAAGAGAAGAGAATAACACTGACAGAGGTGAGAAAATACGAAACACGTGGTTGTTGGCTAGAATGCACTCCTTGTTTTGTCTGGTGCAGTAAGGCAGAAGCAGCTGACACATCACCCAGCCTGGATGTGGAGGACCCCAAGGAAGAGGCTTCTATAAGGGTCAGATCATTTGCTGATATTTCCACAGAAATCGGCCTTCTCTGGCCAGCTAAAAGGGATTACCATGGCCATCAACCCACACTGCTAACCTCAGAGCATTCCCATCTCCTCTTAGAGTAGACATATGCCAGTTTATTTCTTGGAGCCCATTTCCTGAATGACAACTAAGAGCTGCCAATATCAGTAACTTTGAGAGAAAACTGAAGAACTCTCACTTCTGACTAACAGCCTCCCTACATTTCCAGATTATTCTCTAATTTCTCCCTCTTCCTCCTGTTAGGAAAACAAAACGAGGTAAAAACAAATAACAGAAAATCTGCTCCATTGAGGGAATTGTGCTATCCTCTTATTCCTTGTCTATTGATTTCCTGGTCGCTTACTCATTAATGGAAGGTGTTATTATGGTTTCCTGCCTTTCTCTCCATTCCTACTCTCTCTCCATGGTCAGGGTCTTGCTTATCCACATGGATGGCGCAGCTGACACATGGTCTCTTAGCACATGTCTCCGCCCTCTGTGTCATAATGGTGAAGAGTATTGAGTTTCTATTCTCGCTTCTCCACTTAGTATCTGGGGCAGATGTAATGTAGGCAAATTATTTTATAGCTCTGTTCCCCAATTTCAACCCAAATAAAATGGGAATGATAGAAGGAAGGAGAAAAATGAATAAGCACACATGGTTGATATTATAGACATGCGTTTGGGCCATTTCTATGCCTGGAGTACTTATGTCTAGCATATCTGCAAAAATGCATTTTGCACAATATGTGGAGAGAAATGTATGAAGGATAAAAAAGTATTCAAGTATTTGTTTCAATCCCTGTGTGGTGCCAGGTCTCTGTACACATTCTGGAGAAGATATACATGCTTCCTTCCTGGAACCTTAATTTTTGACATAAAATTTAAACTAACAGAAATCAATTAACTTCACAAAGGAAATGATGGTAAATCATATTGCTTGTTTCCTGGCTGTATCAAAGTTTATTCATAGAAAAAAAAGGCAATTACTCTTTGATGGGAAAGGAAAGTAGACACTTTGTTAGTAATATACACGTCTGCCAATTTAAGGGGACTTTTAAATACTGATTTGAAAAAGGAACAATTCCTCCAGGTATTTTTCTCTATCTCCTGCCCATTCTCCTCAGCCTCAGTGTCAGTCGTTGGCTGCGGAAAAAGGAAAGATTGTCAGGCATTTAAACTTCACACTTTAGGGGCAGAGAGGTTTGGAGCACTGCCTGGGTTTAGATTCTGAATCAGCTGTTTACTGGCTGCTTAGCCTTCCTGTGCTTCCTTTTCTTCATCTGTAAAAGGGAGATAGTAACAGTAGCTCCCACCTAGGATTATTACTAGGAGTGGATTATATAATACCTGTGGTTCAGGGTAAGTACTAAATAAATTCTAGTTTTTCATATTCTTTGAATTTAGAATCATTACTCCAGCTCTTCCAGTGAGGAAATGGAGATTCCAAAAGGTTAAATATCTTACCCCCAAATCCCACAGCCAGTAAGTACTTAAACTATATGCAAACTCAACTGGGGTTGACTTTAAAGTCCTTGCTGGATCTGTGGCTTTCTGACATTCTTCATGAAAAGTCAGTGGATACCTACCTCGCCATACACCCAGATACCTTTCCCAAGATTAGTATGTGAAAATATGGCCCTGATATCATGAACTGAAGCCATGATTCATAGTAAGAAGGAAAGGCCTAGCTCTATAAGTTATTATCCAATCTCAAAATGTTCTTAGGAAAACCATGTCACAGAGACTAGTTACCGATTTAAAGGCAAACTTCCTGAGCTTCATGTTAATTTAAAGATAATCACCACCTGTGGATGGCAAGACTCTTTAGGAGCACTGCATTAAAGAATGATAACGACATTTCTTAATTTCAGACTGTCTTCAGTTAAACACCTGGTGGCGCAGCGGTTTAGTTTGCGCTTGGCAGCCCGGGGTTCGCGAGTTCGGATCCCGGGCGCCCGCGGACGCACTGCTTGTCAGCCACGCTGTGGCGGCCTCCCATATAAAGTGGAGGAAGATGGGCACGGATGTTAGCCCAGGGCCAGTCTTCCTCAGCAAAAAGGGGAGGATTGGCAACAGATGTTAGCTCAGGGCTGGTCTTCCCCACAAAAAAATAATAAATAAAAAAAAATAAAAGCAGAAACAAACAAAAACACTGAGGATGGAGGATGAGTGAGGTGAGTGAATTGCCCAGCATCGAGGAGGTGGGGAGTACAGGAGCCAAAAATCCAAACCAGGTCTTGATCTGAACGCAAAATTTGTGCTGAGTGGACCAGAAACTTTCTATCTAGGGATCCGCAGTCTAGTGTTACTGTCTCGAAAGTTATTAGTGATATTAGAACAAATTCCCTTTCCCACCACTCACTGTTGAAGCTCAGATCTAGGTCTGGCTATGGAGAATATTGTGACACTGATTAAAGTCTAAGCTTTCTTTAGCTGAATTAAGAATTTAATTAAGTGATCTTATTTAAAAGGAACACTAATTAAGACAGCAAGATCTTTAAGTTAACCAATTGGAATTAAAATTACCTACAGACTAGCTGTACGCACAGCCTTTCCAAAATCCTTTCAACTATAAATGAAAGAATTTGGAGTTGGATTATTTTAAATTGTGGAGTAACAGCTGCCTGCAAACTCATGATGATTCTCCAGTGTGTTATCAATAGCTTTATAATATATCACCAATTCCATGGCTGAGGCAACTGTTGCTTATAATGTCACTCATCCTGCAACTATGATGTTTCTTGCTGACCAAGTTGTATCTACAATCTTAAGAAAACGTAGGGACTTATTCTAAAAGTTTCTCTTTAGCAAGTTTGAATTCAAAAGTAGATGGAGGCCAATTCTTCCAAGACTGCTATAACTTCAGCTGTGAATTTGAAAGCATCTGCTCAAATCCCGGAGGCATGCTGCATTCTGTTAATAATTGAGCCCCAAATACAGAAAGGAAAAGAATGACTGCAAGTCTGAGAAGGTAAAAAAAATGTAACAAATGTAGGTTTACTCAACTGCAAATTCTTCTCAATCACATGGAGAGTAGCAGGGACTTATGTGCATTAACCACTTGTATACTTCCTTGGTCAATTTTAGTGTCAGGGAGACAGCAACCCATTCATATCAAGTCATTTTAGCCCCATTTATGGCCCATTCACTCTTGGAGAATCAGTGGCTGAGGAGTTCTCACATCAGTCTGAATAAATGTTTTGGTCTTTATAGATATGTCTTCCCCTATTTGGTCAAGATCTTCACCTTCTCCTCTTTACCTCATTAAATTAAATGAATTAAAACACATAACATGCCTTGAAGGTACTACACAGCTCAAAGTGCATAGCAATATTATCTCGAACAGCTATGAGAGCTGAAAAAGCCATTCCATCTCATTTAGCTTTGATTTTACTGCATTTAAAATTAAAAATAATCTCTTTTTGGGCTAAAAGGTAAATAAAAGAGTAATATATGGGTCCTCATGCAGGGACTCTTCCTAATTTCAATATCACGTGAGAGGGAGTGAAATAATAATTGCCCTTGTCAAGAACAAAAGGATTAGGGGCTGGCCTGGTGGGGTAGTTTTTAAGTTCATGTGTTCTGCTTCAGCTGCCTGGGGTTCATGGGTTTGGATCCGGGGGGCAGACCTACACCACTCATCAAGCCATGCTGTGGCAGTGTCCCACATACAAAATAGAGAAAGATTGGCACAAATGTTAACTCAGGGCCAATGTTCCTCACCATAAAAAAAAAAAAAAGGTTAGGGGGTACAATGACGAGTGGAAGATGAATGGAGTTTTCCTTCATCAATTTAACCTGTTGAGAAAATGTTACCTTACTAGTTTCCTAGTGTGCACAAAATCTATTTGACCAACATGAAATTCTAGTTTTCGAAGGAGTTAGCCTGTTATGGTGAAAAGCCATGTCTTTTGGATGCAGGATGACCCCCCAACTCTGCCACTGAGAAGTGTGACAGAGGTCTGTGACTGACCTCTCCCAGGTGTCAGGTGCTCATCTCCAAGTGGATTACTGAGTCTTCATCTAGTGCACACTCCGTGCACATGTGCACACACCCAGGCACACGTTGCCCCTATTCCCTGTAAATACATCTAATAATCAGAAAGTTAAGGCAGATAATTTCAGTTCTAAAATTAGAGTCAGAAGAAAGATAGGCTCTCTTCGCCCATGTCTCTAGTTAATTGAAAGTTCCCATGACTGCCTTTGATATTTCCCAGCCAACAGCAGACCAGGATTTATTTTCACATCCACTCCCTATGATTCCTCCTTATTATTTTCACTTAAGATGTTACCAGGATTGAGAAATTAGCCAATCACAGACTTTCTCTTATGTTTCAGGTCCAACAATTACCAGATTCCTTCTCTTGTCTCCACTTGCTTGGAATTTGAAGAATAATTGATTCGCATTTCCAGACTAGTCAATGGAAGGAAGGTAATGATGTCCTTGTCAGTTCAAGAAGAAATATAAAACTGAGCCAGAGTAAAACATTCTAAAGTTACTGTATTAGTTGGCATGGGCTGCCATAACAAAGTATCACAGACTGGGTGGCTTAAACAAAAGAAAATTATTTTCTCAAGTTCTGGAGACTAGAAATTCAAGATCAAGGTGCCAGCAGGGTCTGTGTCTGGGGAGGGCTCTCTCATTGTGTTGCAGATGTCTGCTTTCTCCCTGCAACCTCACATGGTGGAGAAAGAGAGAAATCATCTCTCTCTCTCTTCCTCTTCTTATAAGGCCACCAACCCTATCAGATTAGGACCCCACCCATATGACCTCATTTAACCTTAATTATATATAGCCTGAAGACCATATCTCCAGATGCAATCATATTGGGACTTAAGGCTTGAACATATGAGTTTTGGGGAGACACGATTCAGTCGATAGCAGTGACCAAGCTGGAGAGCTGATAGCTACAGAATAGCAAAGACCAGAATTTGGATTCTGCTGTGGGTAGGGTTGCCAGACAAAACACAGGGCACCTAGTTAAATTTGAATTTCAGGTAAACAACAATTTTTTTGTATAAGTGTGTCCCACGTATAATATTTGTGACATACTTATACTAAAAATGTATTAATTATTTACCTGAAATTCAAATTTAACTGGTGTCTTGTATTTTATTCTCTAGCATGCTTATATGAGAGCAAAAGAATCTGAATAGTCAGAGAAGTAAGAACCATCAACAGGAACACCTAGGTTAAAGTTAATGTATAATATTTTTGCTATAACTATATCCTGTTCTGATAAATCTAGCAATCTCTTGTTTTAAGGATAAAGCGGATGGGTACATTATATTTACTTCCATCAACCATACAAGGGACATAATGAGCTCACAGAAACTGGAAAGGGAGACTATAAATTTCAATAGTTAGCTCTTAAATGGCCAAAACAGTGAACTGCTACTTCAAAAATGTGGTGAAGATCAAAGGAAGGAATGTTGTTTGTAAATGTTAGGTGCAGATTTGTGACTTGATTGTGTGGATCACTAGCTACTACTTTGCGTAAATTCTGAATAAGCTGTAAGAGCACACTGGCCAGCAGCCCAAAATGAGGGTCCATTCTTCCTGCTTCATTAGACATCTCACTTCACTCAGGATCATCATAATACTGAGGCACTCACATACTACTGAATTTGCAAAGCAGTGAACACAGATGTGTAACATTGGACAATAATAACCTAAAATCAAAGATAAAACTTAAGAAGAGACTCTTCCAGAGGACTGTGAGGTCTTTCTGAATCTCACTGTTCTCGGAAGGAGACAAGGAGAGAATGTGATATCAATGAGAGATCAAAGAGGTCAGCCTTGCTCCCTGCTGGGGTCACGTGGTGATTCCCTGAAGCAAAGCAGTACAAGGCTTGAGAAGGAAGAGTGAAAAGAAAATAAATCTGAGAGATAAATCTTATTTAAAAGGCATCTTTATGATTGGCATTATAAAAGAGAGAGACAGCTCATTAGCAAACGAACTGATAAAACCGTTCACAGCATGCTTCAAAAAGAAGTGGTAATAATTATTGTCTCTCTAAGAAAAGGGGCAAAATATCCACACGGTGTCATTCACAAATTCGTTTGCAGACATCACAGAGCAAGCTGCAAAAAATCCCACAGCTTTCTGGTTTAATTAAGTGAAGAAAGCCAAAAAAGACTTTTATAGTTCACATGCCTGGATCATAGAAGGTTCTACATGAAACATGATTTTTTTAAAAGCCATTTTACAAACCCCTAGAGTTTGCTGAGCCCTCATTCAACAGCATAATTTTCCCTGTTTCTCCCAGGATATTGTACAATCGACTAAAAGGGTACAGCATTTCTGCCAGCTAAAGGAAGTGGGCAGCTTTGATCAGAATTCACAATAATATATCTCCCTTGTGTGATAAATGATTTACTGCTGAGGATAAATGGATCTAATCTTTCATTATGTATGACATTCATCAGCAACAAGGAAGCTTTGGACTGAATGGAAAGTGATTTCGTATTAAAAGCCTCACGCAGCTCAGACTGAGATGAAAGTGAGGTCTTGCCTTGGGAAAAAAAAAAAAGGCCCAGGCTCGTAGGTTTAAATGGTTGCTCAGTAAAATATAATCGTTACTCAATTTGAAAATCTGTGAGGAGGAAACCAGGGAATTATGTGACTAGATCAACCGCAATTTTGCACAAAAAGCCCCATTTCTTAACCATACTGTTCCACTTCCTTCAATGTGTCATTAAGACCAACTTTGAGAACAGAGAATAGTGAGAGAACCAGGTAGGGAAGAGAGAGAAGATGCGGGTGTGGTGTAAGTGACTTAAATTCCCATTGCCACAGAAAGTCAGTGCACCGTATCTAACGAAGATAAATCAAGAAATAGAGGCTTAATGTGTTATTTAGAAATATGACGTTAACAGCCAGGAAATGCCAAACAGAAATGATTTAATAAGCTTGCCTGCGTGTTTGGGGATACAGTGCAAGTTGGGTGAATTGGGGGTGAGGGAGTTGGTGCAGAAGGATAAGACAAAGGTTGGTGGCTTTTCATTACAAGCACATTTCTATTTTTTATTTAGTTTTAAAAAAATGTACATTTAGATTATGAAGCAATTTAAGTACAGCAAATCACTTAATTTTAGATCATTTAATGATTCAAGTTCTTTGCTTTGTTGATTCTTTATGACCCAGTTATAATATCACATCTTCATTTTATTTTCAATAAGAATTCTCCAATATACTGTAGTATAGCTTAGAAAAAAAAAGAAGATATAACATGAAAGACAATGCAAAGACATGAGAAAGCAAGCCGCAGACTGGGAGAAAATATTTGTAAAAGACACATCTGATAGACTGTTATTGAAAATATACAAAATCACTTAATATTCAACAACAAGAAAACAAACAACCCAATTAAAAAATGGCCCCAAAACCATTTTTAAGAGATACCTCACCAAAAAAAGATATACATATAGCAAGTAAGCACATGAAAAGATGCTCCACATTGCATATCATCAGGGAAATGCAAATTAAAACAATAATGAAATACCACTGCACACTTATCAGAATTGCCAAAATGCAAAACACTGACAACACCAAATGCTGGTGAGGATGTGGTGTAACAGGAACTCTCATTCATTGCCGATGGGAATGCAAAATGGTACAATCACTTTGGAGGACAATTTGGCAGTTTCATACAAAAATAAACATACTCATCATATAATCCAACAATCATGTTCCTTGGTATTTATTCAAAGGAATTGAAAACTTATGTCCACATAACAACCTGTACATGGATGTTTATAGCAGTTTTATTCATAATTGCCACAACTTGGAAGTAGCCAAGATGTCCTGCAGTAGGTGCATGGATAAACTGTGGTACATTCAGACAATGGAAAGCCATGAAAAGACATGGAGGAAACTGAAATGCATATTACTAAGTGAAAGAATTCAATCTGAAAAGGCTACATACTGTATGATTCTAACTCTATGACACTATGGAAAAGTCAAAAAACTATGGAGATGATAGTAAAAAGATTAGTGGTTGCCAGGGGTTGGAGTGGTGACAGATGAATAGGCACAGCATAGAAGATTTTTAAGGCAGTGAAAATACTTTGCATGATGCCATAATGACGGGCATATGTCATTATACATTTGTTCAAAGCCATGTAATGTACAATACCAAGAGTGAACCCTAATGTCAACTATGGACACTGGATGATTATGATGTGTCAATGCAGGTTCATCAATTATACATAATTATGTACAGAAATGTACCACTCTGGTGGAAGACATTTTTAATGTGGGAGGCTGTGGGTGTATGGGAGCAGGGAGTATATGGGATATCTCTGTATCTTCCACTCAATTTTGCTGTGAATCTAAAACTTCTCTAAAAAAGTAGTCAATAGAAAACACATATAGCATCTAAATTAAACTACATGTAAGTATAGATTTTGACCCAAATCTAAACGTTTTCTGATACTGTAAAATGATGGAGTTAGAAGAAATCATAAAGAGAATTTGTTCCAACCACCCCATTTTGTGAAGGGCAATACTATAAAACAAAGATGGGAGACTTGCCTAAGATATCAAAGGGCATAAGAGGCAGAACAAGAATTAGAGTCCATCGGTTCTGTTTCTAAATCCAGTGCTCTTTTTGCTATTTCACATTTCCCCTAATAAGCAAAGCCATTCCTAAATCCACATGTCATCCCTGATGTGAACTTCTCTGTGTCTTTCTAGTGAAAGCATATGTACCATTGGAGATCAATCAGCACAATTCAACTGGCTAGAGTTCTGGTAACCAAACAAGGTCAAAAAGAGGGGACAATGTTAGTGTACTAGCCTGGACAAGACTGGAAAGTGAAACATATTCTAAACTTGAATGTCATAGGAAAACTGGGAAAAATCACACAAAAGCGTGAGTAAGGATGAGTAAGCTAGAGAAGGCACATAAAGGAATATTCTTTCTAACAGTGATATGGATACGATTATTGGCCTTTAATTAAAACAAAGGCAAATGCAACCTGGTACAAGTAAGTTGACCAAAATTAAATAGACATCCATAGACAGTAAATTCAAAATAGAATTCAAAGGAACGTTATTTAACTGGAGTGTTGGGCAAGTTGAAATGGAAACTCAGAAGGTGAGCAGTGACTTGAAATCAATAAAACAGTGATTATTTTCTAAAAGCGAAAAAAAAAAGAGAGAGAAAGCGATTCAGTTAATCGGGTAATGGGTGATATGTTGGATATTCCTATACGTGTTTTATCTAGGAATAAATCAATGACAAAGTGCTATAAGAAAGTCCTTCTACATCTTGTAATGTGAGAGGTGAAGGGAGATCCAACCTCTTTGAGGGCCTCTGTGATTGAAAGCACAGTGCTGAGAGCTTTACAGAAGTTAGATATAGTAATCCTAACAAAACTGATAAAAAGAAGATGTGGTTACCACTATTTTATAGATGAGAAGATTGCAAATGAGAGAAATTAACGTCTGTGCCCTAGGGCACATGGAGAGCGTGTGTTAGACCTTGGATTTGACTTCAAGTTAAACCAACCCTGGAGACCATGTTTATTTCTCTGCCCCATGTTGTTCTTGACCGCTCAAATAGTGTTATGTATATTTTTAAAGTGCTCCATTTCATTATTAACTATTTTCTGAGGAAGAGAGGGCCTATCATTTTAAACTTATTGTACAGATAAAGATAAAAGTGAAACGAAGAGTTTAATGATTTGCCCGCAGTTACATAATGGGATAATTTAATTAATCTGAAAATGCCTAAAAGAGAAATACAGTGATATTTAATATGGCTTTAGACTTAATAGTATGTTATCATAGTCTAACATCTCAGTCATAGGCTCATTCAAAATTAAATATACTGAGAAACAAAGATGTGGTATATCTGGAAACAGAAACCTCTTCAAATATTCAAAATGAGGAAATTTAATAGACGATTGATTGCACAGGTGAAGAAAGGATGAGACACTAAACAGAGGATGATAGGTAACAAAGGAATTGACAGTAGTGTGAGATCTCTGTCACCCCTAGGCTGAAGGGACAAGGCGGGAGTCTGAGTCAAGGAGACCAGGGTAAAGCCAGTGGGCCTATCAGACAGGAGCTGGAACCCTAATGAACCGAGCCACTGCTAGAAATGAACCAAAAAACAGAGAAAACAGCAGAGAGAGAGAGAAGGAAATAGAATCCTCCTTCCAATTTAGTGCTTCCTATTGGCCAATTCCAATCAGAAATCAACGGTCAAGAGAGCCTGGGAAATGTGGTTTCCTGAGATGGAGAAGAGAACAGCACCCACAATAAGGTATATATCTACATCTCTATAACATAAGCACCCATGCACGTTTTTATAACAGCAGCAGCAGAAGTCCATTTTCCCCAGCTTTTCTAGATAATAGAGATTTTAGCAAACATAAAAACTATAAGAGAAAGCCTTTACATCAGTCTTCATTAGAAATCTTCACTACTCCTTCCAATCCACACCCACCTCCATCACAAAAGCTCAAGGGCACATAACCGCACAGGCACAGGCGGAAACACGCGCATTCACACCTGCTCACAGCACCTGGGGCAAGTAATCTGTCCCTCTGGGCACTCATTTCCTCCTTTGCCTAGAGGGCTAATCGGCTTGGCCTGGTGCACAAAAGAGAGCTGTGGCTTCTAATTACATTACATAAAGCTCAGAAACTCTTTTGAAGACGAAAAGCTCTAGTTTTCTCGTTCTGTTGCTAGGCTTCAGATTTTTAAAAAGCTGCATTATATAAAGGATTCTGGGGGATTTATTACCAGACTCTATCTAAAAGAAGTCACACCACAAGTACAGCTTTAATGACCTACTCTAAAACTTCCCAAGGCTACAACATAATTAGTCCATTTTATAATTAGTACTTAAAAAAAAGTCATTTCTCAGAAGTAAATAAGAAGTGACTGGGGCTCCTGGAAGTAATCTACATTATTTAATACAGAAAAGAGAGAAGTCTTATTTATCAAGTACCTTCAATTTTCCAGATTCTGTGCTAGGCACTTTACATAATTACCTATACGTTCCATCCAATATTGTTAGGTTAGCATTGTTTTATTTGTGGTTTTAAAGGTGAAAAACAGAGGTTTGGAATGATTAAGTAGTTTGATCAAGTCAAAAAGCGAGTAAGGTTTGAAGTTGTGATTTGTCTCCAGGGCTTTCTGCCAATGACTCTTCATTGCTGAACATTGGAAAGCTTTTAAATTTCTTTTCCTCTGCCCACAGCTGTCAACTCAGATATTAAAACCTTTAGGTGCTATAAATAGAAAGTAGACATTGAATAGTGAAGGAGAAATAATCAGAATCAAGAAGATGATTGTCCTGTTCTTGGTGGAGAGAAACCACACCCAGAATGGAAGGTTTCCTTGTAGATGTCACCTTTAATAGGGACATTGAAAATGAAATTATTTAGAGGAACATGTTGGTGATTGGCAGAACTGAAGACAGTCTCTTGAGAGGAAGAGAGTGTGGTGGTTGCCATCACATAGCTGATAGCTAGCTCGGGACACTGGGTGTGGTCTTGTTCTGTGCGGCCACGGTACAGAGAAGGACCTATAGGTGAGTGGGAATAGAAGGGCTGAGACATTCAGTCATCATAAGGAAAGACTTTTTAACAGATTCGTACAAAAATGGAATGTCATCTGTTACCGCAGAGACCTGAGAATCGCTTGCTTGAAAAATTCAGTATTCCTGTAAACTTGAATTACTCAGGATCTCCCTGTTTGAAGACTGTGTAAGAGCTGTCTCTTATGCACGATTCAGTGTCTTTCTACAAACGGATGATATTGACTGAGAACGGTGAAGAAGCAGATTATGTCAACACATTTGCTTATAGAATACTCCAGCTTTAAAAACCACGATCACTGTTCAGTATGAGAAGTTATAATACTAGCTCATAGTTTAGGATCATGTCTCAGATCGACCAAAATGCTTCTAGATGTAAAACTTACTTAATTTCAGTACATCTCTACATTTTTTGTCATTATATTTTTTTCTTTATTTTGATTATTGCAACTCTAACGTTTGGTTTCTTTGTGAATAATTTTTAGAGGATTTAGTCTTCAGTTTAGTCTACATTAAACAATCTAGTAAAACACCAGTTCTATTTTTAAAATATGGGATTCTATAGTAATAAATTTATTTTCTTTAATTAAATAGGAACAGTTTTCCTCAATAAAAATGGTTTTTAAACATATTTGCTTTAATATTTCATGATTTTGAGCATCTATATTCCAGTGATCAAAGCACTTGAATTCACTATTACACTGTAAGTTATTGTGGAGACCAGTCCACCAGTTGTTCTCTATGGATCTTTTAAATTATATATAAACACCTTTGCAATCAGTGATAATAGGTTTCCACCCAAATTTGCTCCCCATGATATTATCAGACAACACTGTCTCTCTATAGATGGAGAGTGTTGGAGTCTTCAGGACCAGTGATTTCTTCCTGGTGGCTTTCCTCAATAATTGTCAGTGTCTGTCACGAAATGAATCAGGACTTCATTTTCGTTTGGATGAAGAAAAGTTAATTTTATCAGGTGTCACTATGGCTAACTTCAATTTTAGGTATTATCAATAGAACACTTTGCGTCCTTTATGTCTACCCCTCTCTCATAGGACTTCTACAGGGTGACCAATCATCTAGAAATGTGTGTGTTGAGTCTCAGTATATGAGGAAGACTATAAGTGATCTCTCTCTCTGAAGTTCCCATCTGCCGTAAAAGATTACAATTCTGAGATATGTGGAGATGTGTGCGTGTGTGTTTGAATGTGAGTACAAATAGTTTTATGTGAAAGCATATGTCTATATATGATATATATGTGTGTATTTGTGTATATATATCTACATATACATACATATATATACACACACACATGTATATGTTTAATACTACCTCCATTTACAAACTTAACACTAAATACCTCAAATATTCTCTATTCCCTTTGAGGTCTTCCTGCAGTTGTTTTCTATATCATCATTCTGCCAATTAGTCAGGTTCTGTATTATTGCTACAGAATTGTCTTTATACCAAAACAATCTCAAATTCACCATTTGTGTACTTATATCTTAACCTTCCCGTGACACGGTCTTTCCTTTATGTCAAAGATGTTACATAATTCTTTAAAAATAATAATAATAACTAATATTAACTGAACATTTGGAATGTCAGTGGCACTAAGATATACATTCTATACATTCTATACATATTATCTTTAAGCCCCTGGCCTGAGATATTGCCATTTTGATTCTCATTTATTTGTTGAAGAAACTGAGGCTCAAATTTTTAGAAATGTTTATGGAGATAACAGCTGGAAACAGCACCACTACAGAAGGTAATGCATTTTCTGTCACTACAACACTCAAGTAGCATTGGGATGACAACTCGTCAGGGATGCCACTGAAAGGAATTGAGAGTCACACCCAGGTCTTTTAAATCTGTCCTTTTTATCCTGAACCCTGCTCAAAAAATCTAGTTTGACTATTTAGAAGTTAAATAGTGATGATGATGGAGGTAGGAGGTACAGAATGAGCTTCTCCAGCCTACCTTTTATTCTGCCAATAAAAATTGAACATTTGTAGTAAAATGGCTAAATCTACTTTTTGTTTTTGATATTCTAGAATACTTAATCAGAAATATGATAAAACATGGTTAATAGATATTTAATAATCAAGAGATGTGGACTTTTCTATCATGTCAGTGAGCTACTGATTTGGCTGGCAGGAAAAAAATTCATTTAAATATACCTAAGAGTTAGCAATTTAAATAAGAACTATATGCATTGCTAATTAAAATGCATATGGTTGGTTGGCCCAAGAGTAGTAGTTGGGCTGTAGTGTAGTGCTTAAGTTTGTGTGCTCTGCTTTGGCAGCTCTGGGGTTTGTGGGTTTGGACCCCAGGCATGGACCTATACTCCACTCATGAAGCCATGCTGTGCCAGTGTCCCACATACAAAACAGGAGAAGATTGGCACAGAGGTTAGCTCAGGGAGAATCTTTCTGAAGCAAAAAGAAGAAAATCGGTGACAGATGTTAGCTCAAGGCCAATCTTCCTCACCAAAAAACAACAACAACAAAAAAACCTCTTCTCTGATATACCACGGTATTCTACTATTCCTGTTAGACTGTTAGGGATAGATATCAATCTGTGATTACATTTGGTAATTTTCTTATCTTGTGTGAAAACCTGATCTTTTAATTAGGGCATGAGCCATCCATATCCAGGGAGAATCGAACATAATCACAGTTAAACTGAAAAGGGTGAAGCACATCTTTATATAAGATAAATATTTGATTGTAAATCAGAAGAAAAAAATCATTCTTGGATTTTTAGGAATAATAAAAATAAACGCAAAGAAAAATAATGAAGAAGCATGAGGTGTGGTTACTTATACAACATGCTTTTCTTTGTCTCTGAAACTGAACTGGCTCCACAGCTGCTCATAGCAGGCATCTTAGTCTAGGAAAGAAAGTTAGCTTTGTCAGAGGAACATCCATTCAGATTTTTAGGAAAAAAAATTTGAGTTTCAATGACTACTGTTTCTCTGAGGCAAGAATCCAGACACAGAATAATAAACAAATCTAAACCATGGCAAACCTTAGTGTAGCCGTGTTCATTTCCATACTGGAGAGATGGAGTTAGTTTGGTGTAGAGACTCAGGTTTAACACAAGCCAGTCTTACAATAGAGTTCAGTTTTCCACAGGGAAGTCTATAGAGGTGCTGAATCCTTTAATAACCCTTTGTTAAAAGCCCCAGGCTCCAAATATACACTCCACAAATTCTCTGTGCTAATATTTTGTGGATACTCTCAGCACTTTTCATACTCAGCCCAGTGGGAGGACAGTTTGGTATCTTTGCATAAGGTTCCTCATTCAAGAGAAATACTCAGTCAGGGGTACTGTCTCCTTGAAAGGCTCCAAGATCATTTCAGTTGCTCAGGTGAAAAGCTTTGCAGCATCCATGACTCCTCTCCTTTCTCTCTCTCACCCCTTATCCAACAGCAAGAAATGTGCTAGGCTCTACCTTGAGCTATCTGTAAATCCTACCCCTTCTCCCCGCCACCACCCCTACGACTCTTCCCTGGATTACTGAAATAGCCCTTTTCCTGGTCTCTGTGATTTTCCCTGGCTCTTTAATGTCTACTCCCAACACAAAGGTCAGATAATCTTTTTAAACCATAAGTCATATTATCTTATTACCCAGAACAACTCCCCAAGTCATGAAAATGAAAGACAAAGTCCTTTTAATGACCAGTAAGGTCCTCCTGTCACCCCTCTAACCTGTCTGTTATGATTCTTCCCCAACCATACTGCTCTGGCCACGACAGCCCCCTTTAAGTCTGTCAAACACATGAGGAACACTCTTATGGTCCCTCTGCCTGAGATGCTCTTCCAGGCATCTTCAGGGCAAACTCCCTCCTGTCCTCAAGACTTGGCTCACATGGCACCTTTTCAGTGAGCCCTCCTGACTACTGGAACTTGCCTCTCACTCCCAGCCCCCAGCATCTCCACTCCCTCCACCTTTTTATCAAAGTGTGCTTTTCTGACCCGCAGCAACAGCATCTCCTGAGAACCTATTATGCAATATAAATTATCTGCACCCAGCCCACATTTACTGATCCAGAAACTCTGGGGCAGGGGATAGCAATCTGTGTTTTTACAAGCCCTCCAGGTGTTTCTAATGCACCCTAAGGTTTGAGATTCACTGTCTCATCGTAACAGTATTACTTAATGGGAAAATATCAAAAGCTTTCTTTTTCAAGTCAAACTTAACAAGGATGCTTGAACTTAACACTTCAATTAGACAGTTTCCTAGTGGTTTCAGCCAGCAAAATATAAATAGAAAAGTAAATACAGTTTAATGAAAGACACCAATTTATTATTTTTTTCCAAGACGTTATAATCTTTATAAAAAAATAAAACTTAAAATTAATAATAAATTTCATTAATCTTTTTTGAAGAAACACAACATATAAAACCCATGCTTTCTATGTCCCACAAGCAAATATTTTAAAAAAGGAATTTTTTTAAAAAAGAAATTCCATTCAAAATGGCAGCTAGAATTATAAACTACCATGGAATAAACCTAACCACTGGTGCATAATATCCTTTTGGAGAAAATTATAAAATTTCATGAAGAACCAAAAAAATATATCTAGAGAAATATGAAAGTATATAATTTTCCTGAATGGAAAAAGCAACATCGTAAAATGGCAATTCTCCCAAATTTATCTATAAATAAAATGCAATTTCCCTGTGTGTGTGTGTGTGGTATATGTATGCATGTATGTGGCCATGTATGTATGATCCAAAGAATTAGATAGAATATTGAAGTTTGAAAGTAGTAAGTTAGCTAATAAACAAATAAAACATTGAAGACATACAAGGTGAGTAGGATTTGTCATACAAGATAGAAAGACCGGTAGTAAATACTGTGTGAAATTGGTCATGTGATAATCAGACCAATGGAAGAAGAATAGCGAGGATAGAAATAGACCCACACATACATGGACATTAGTATAATACATATGTAACATTAGAAGAAGTCAGAAGAGGGAGGAAAAACCACATGCAAAGGGTTATAAAGCCACTGATCATATACACTGAACAAAGAATTAAATTATGGGCTCACCACAGACACACACACACAGACACCCAACATAGAGAGATAAATCCAGATGCATTACATATTTAAATGTGAAAAACAAATCTTTAAATATTTAGTAGAAAATACAGCAGAAAGATATCTTTATGAACTTGGGCTAGGGAATAGTTTGTTGACTAAGACACAAGAAAAAGTCATAGCAATTAAGAACCAATCAATTTGGTTTCTTAATAGAAAAACAAAATAAAATGCTTCTGCACAATTAAAAATCACCAAAACAAAGTTTAAAAAGAAAGTTAGAGACAGTAAGAGGTTCATTGCAAAGCATATAACCAAAAAGTTTTACTCTTCTGAATGTGTATGCAACTCTTGAAAATCAGTAAGAAAGGAAAAAATATATATAAACATGTTGAAAGGATCCTAATATATGAACAACAAAGGAAGAAACCCAAACGACTTCTCCCTCTAACAAACAAACAAAAAGAAAGGATATTCTCTAATAATTAGAGAAATCAAAATTTGAAATGAGATGGCATTTTACACCCAACATAGGTGCAGAAGTAAATTCTAAATCTTGGTAAATTATGGGGAATAGTGTATAAATTGGTGCAATGATTTTGCAGAACCATATAAAATAATATTCAATGTGCATGTTTCCTATGACCCAGAAGCTCCATTTCTTGCCTCACTATTTGCCCACAAAGGAACTCTCACACTTGTGCAGAAGACAGGTTCAAGAATGTTAACGGTAGAATTTATTTTAACTGTGAAAAGTGGAAATAACCAAAATGGCCATAAAATGGATATATATAAATAAACATAGATTGTTCGAAAACATAATGGAACATAAGCCTCCAGTAAAAGTGAGAGCACTACTTCTAGGTCAAGATGCACAGAGCTCGTACTTCAGAAATCCTTCTGCTTGAAGTAATTATTTATAACAGTTAAAATACAAAATGAAAAATCTAAAAGCAGCTTCTGCTTTTGGAATGAGAAAGGAACAGAAATCCAAACCATGAGTGGCTCTGCAACCGTGGACTTGCTGGGTTCAGGATCCAAGAGCATTCACTGGGAGCCTGGACTTTAGCTCCTTCGGGAAAAGAGGGTTAAAAGTGATCCCATGGAATCGAGGAACAGACTCAGCCTCCTTGTTTGGAAGCAGGGGCCCAGGATATATGTGGCTCATTCCTTGCAAAGAAAAGGGGCTTGGAAAAACGCTACTGAGAAAAACAATGCCTAGGATCTAGAGCAGCAGTATCCAATAGAACCACCTGCGATGATGGGAAGGGGCTGTCCGTTACAGTAGCTTTTAGACACAAATGGCTAGGGCAACTGGGAAACTGAATTTTAAATTTGATTTAATTTAGGTGATTGGAAATTACATTTAAATAGCCACAAGTGACTAGTGGCTACCTGATTGGACAGCACTGTTCTAAATGACCAAAAGGCCTAGGTACAAAAGAGCACGTGGACAGGGAATTCATGAGCTGATCACAGTCTTCTGTTGGTTTAGCGACTGAATCTGTTTATCCCCAATGTCACCACATCATAAAATTCAGTTCTGGATTGCCTGAATCCGGGGGGTCTGAGAGGCAATTGATGACAGCAATGCAGAGATAGATGGACCTCAAGGAAAGTAAGCGGGAAGAGGAGAGGAAGAAGGCAAGAAAAGAGAGAGAAAAGGAAAACAAAATCCTCTCATTAAAATGAGACTGGAATCAAATGTTGAAAATACATGAAGAAACTAAGTCGTATAAAAGACAGTTAATAAAATTCACTCCAGAAAAAATTAATTTTATTTAACCATATGACAAATGTTTTGAAAGATACTTAAAATGCTCAATAAGATAAATTAAATATTAACTAATTAAAAAATAAAATAGCATAAAACAAAAGCAATCACCCCCACAAAAAAACCTCTTGTCTCATGAAAAAGAATCAATGTGAAATCATGGAAACCAAAAATATATATAATATAATGTAAATTAGAAAGCACATTAGATGGGATAAACATAACTGGATATAATTAAAAACACAAATTAGTGAATTGAAAGATGGTCTTGGGAAACTCACCCAGAAAGAAACCCAGAGGGACAAAGGGATAAATCACACAAAACATGTAGGACAGATAAAGAAGCTGCAGCATACACTCAACAAAATCCCAGAAAAAAAGAATAGAGGAAATGACAGAAAATCAATATTTGAAAAAATGATAGCTGAGGATTATTATGATCAAAAAAAGATAGAAGTTCTCCAATCAAAAAACACACTAAAAATACCAAAATATATAACTTCTAAAATAAAATAAATCAATCCATAGCTAGATATATTATAGCAAAACTGAAGAACATCAATGATAAGGAGAAAAACCTCAAAACTAGCCAACAATTACATTAAGAAAAAAATTCATGGAATGTGAAATCATGAATTTATTATGATGGGTACTTTGGGAAATGATTGAAATGAAAGGGAAATTTTCAAAAAGCTCTCCCTTGTTTCTGTTGTTTTATTTCATAAAGAGAACTTGAAGTAAAAATGCAAATCACTATATGGTGGAACTGAGTAGTGGTGCAAAGATGTTCATTATGTTTTCTAGAATAGCTCATATTTTTTTAACATTTCAAATTTATATTTCTATGTTTTGATTGGGTGTTCAGAATAAAATATTCAGAAATAAATGAACCTGATATACACATATCATATCTAAATGGTTAGATTTATAAAGCATGATGTTGTATGGAAAATACAAAGAAAGTAAGTTTGTATAGCACCTATTAGTCTAGCACCAGCCCTGCGTATGTGCAAAAATGTAAACACTTGTCCAGAATGAAGATTCACTAGGAAGGAAAGTGGTTTACACAGTGAAGGAAGAAAATGTTCAATAGGCATTAGCTTTGTCTATAATGTTTTATTTCTTTAAAATACAATGTTATTGATATTTATAAAGAGTTACTCCATTTTGGAGACAAAATCAAGAAGGGCATGGAAACATTATATAAAATCATTTCAAATCCAAAAATTCAAACTAGGCAATCATATTACAAGATTTTTCAAATTTCACACATCCCCCTGGAGATTTTAATATGTCATTTTTGGGGAGGCATGCCTTCTGTTGCCCTGACTGCCCACCAGCAGCATTTAACACTGCTACTCTGAAGTACTATAAGCTGAGGAGATTGTATCAAATCCCTAAGATAAGCCTACTTTCAAAATGTTGAGAATAACAGCTGTAGACCAAGAAAAAAAGAAAATAGAGTGAATGGTTGCCCAGGGGCGGGGGTGGAGGGCTTGAGGGTCAGGTGTGGGCTGTCCCTGTGGCTCCATGTTCACACGTGGAACTCCAGAGTCCAAAATTTTAATTATCAACTTGGCCTTCCAGATCATTATCAAGGTAGGATGATAGACATTTTATTTAACAGCTTTTAGCTTGAATGACTTTCAAGTGTTGTAATATGTGATACATTGGCTTCTATGTTTGCCCTGGGCTGGTCTCTAAAAAAATTTGGAGCAAAACTAGACACACGCCCCATATAAATGGTGGTTTGGGGGTCAACTGGCAGTCTAAATCTAGGAAAGGTGAGTGGGAAAGTCACAGGCAAGCTTGGGACCTTGTCATGCAAATGCCAAAATAAGACAGTCTTCAACCTGAGGTGGATCCCTTGGATAGATTTTCTCTCTGGGCAAAGAAGGGGCACCATCCCCAGAGAGCTTCTGATCAAGACCCTTGCTGTTCAAAGCAAGGTTCAAGAACCAGCAGCATCAGCACTATCTGGCACAAAATGCAGACTCGAGGCCACTACCCCAGATCTTGTAATCAGACTCTGCAATTGAAAAAATTCCCCAGGTGATCCGTATGCTTGGAGAGGTTGAGAAGCACTAGCCCGAAGGGCTTGCCATGTATTTATCAACCATGATATTCAAATACCACAGAACTTCCCTTTTGTTTTACTATAGTTTTCTCGTGAATCATGGTTTCCTCCACTCTTGTTTTGCCAACAAACTAGTTGGATATGCATTAGATTTGCAGGGTTTTCTAATGATTGCCACCCCTACTCGTTGGTGAGCACTATTATCAATTTATTCTTATTTTTGTATTATTTCTACCAGTCAGTGAATTGGATGGGATTGGTGCATCTGCATGTGTTCCAACAGCCTTCTTGACATAATATTCTTTATAAAGAACATTTTAAGCAACTATACAATTGAATTACAAGTTGAGTCAGGCCTCAAATACCAATATTTTAAAATATTTAGATGAATGGTCCTCTATGAATGAACAAGTGAGGTTGTGATACCACTGAGAATAACTGAAGCGATATTTGCAAAACCGTTGAAGATGAGGTGGTCAAGTGTTCTGATTTTAAAGAAATGAAAATAGACTTGCATAAATAAAACCAGGAGTGTTGTAATATAGAACTGTGAAGATTGATTACAAAGTTCCCTCATGGCTTAGAATATGAAGACAAGCCACACTAATACAACTTTTCCCTTTTGGTGGCATTATTAGGCTAGCAAACCTGAAGAATGACATAGAGCTCTTCCTGATTTTTAGCGGAGCACATGATGCCCATGGGCAAGACACAGGAATGTGATACAGTCTGGATTTATAGATTTACAGTTAGTCTAACGTCAACTGTCCCTCAAAGTGCTGACTAATATCAAGTTGGACAGAGGCCTTGAGCAGCACACCGTAGGGATTGGGATTGGTGCCGTGCAGTTGTCCTTCAAAACATTTATATTCATGACTGGGGTAAAAAGCTGGATGATGTGTGTGAGTTTTTGGGCGGAGAACGGAGTGGGGGTGACATGAAAGCAATCAGAGAAGAAAAGCTAACATGGTGGACGATTATCTACTCAAGGTTCAAACATATTTTCAGAAGCACAGAGTCTGAAAGGAAGGATCAAAGATGGAAGTTGAAATTTCTTGGGGATATTTTTTACAATACCACATTAAATTAGAAAAACTCAATTGTGCAAAGGTAGGATGCCGGATTCTTTTGGGGTAGAAGTTTGTATGAATAAAGTCTTGGGGTTCATTTAGTGTCATGTGACCTATAAATCATAGAATTTTTAAGACAATTTTTAAAGGGCAGCTCAGTTGGTATTAAGGTAAATATGCTTCACTGCTTAATGTTAGTTTGTGAATAAAGCCATTGTGAATTGATGAACAAGCTACTGGAAGCCTAAACAGAAATCTGATGTTCAGGGTAAAAAAGAAGGTCTCTTGCAGTCCTAATTCCCTTATGAAGACTCAGTGTGATAAATGTGTATTTTCACCAGAACAACTAAACATCATTTACAGAGCCTTCCCGCTTAGGCAGCTAAGCCAACTGCCTCAGTCCAGGAACTTACGAATTTCTTGAGCAATATATTATAGCAAGTCTCTTGATAAGAAATTAACAATAAAATCCTCTAAAAGTGCTCATTAAAGGGATTGAATCTGACCCATAAAAGGATGCTTCTCATGTGGTACTCCCTTAATCATTGCTTAGGACTCACAGCACCCAAAACACAATGTTTACCAATACGTACAGTTGGTGCTGACATGTTATTCCTGCAGTGAGTAAAGGATTGGAATAAACCATCTTTCTTCCTAAGAGCGATTTGGGAGTTCCTTGAATTCTGTTAGCAATCCCCAAGTTAGGGTCAATGAGTATAAATTTGGAAAAAACTGAGTCAAACAAAATTAAACAGCTATCTTTATTGCAAAATTTCTCAGTCTTTAATCAGCCAATGTATGTCCTGAATTTCTAAGGAGAAATATGAAATGCCATATTTTCCCCCAGCTTATGTGACCATGAAATTCTCCATAAAAATATCTTGTGCAACTAATTTATTATAAAGTAAACTTTAGGAAACACTCAGCTAGAAAATGTCTAGGCTCCCTTCTATGCTAAGTTTCTATAGATAGTATTGTCTTCTCACTCAGATGCCAATAAATAAACAAATAAATGAACAATAGGAAAAAATAGGCAAAATTATAAAAAAAAATCACTAAGTCTCAGTGGTAGAACGAGTGGAGTCTAAAGATATCATTATTACATATTTACCATTGTTCTTAATATTATGTCTGGCTTGCTAGAGGGATCAAGAGACTCTCGTTCTATCAGTTTCAAGTCAGAGATCAGAAAGCAAAACACCTGTGCTGGTTGGTATTCACTGGTCTGAGATAGTTTATTTTTTTTTTCTTATCATCTAAACTTCAAAGCTAGAAAGAGTTAAAACATATTTTTTTTTCCACAAAATTATCATTTATGAGTCCAAAACATTTAATGACAACTTTAATTGAATTTCTTCACAAGTTACACCATTTTAAGTTCTAAAAATTATTTTTAACACTTTCTTCTGCACTGAAACTCTCAGGATCCATGTGGTTCTGGGCTTTGCTCCCTTTCAATCTCACTCTTTCCGCCTCATCCCAACCCCCACCCCCATCAAGACTCACCACCCTGTCAAGTTCTTGTTTTTCAATCACATAGTTGGGGCGGGTGCATGTCCAATATTTCTAAAATGATTGATTTCACATGCATTTGGTATCACTGGTTTGGCAGAGAGTACTATATTAAAGTTGTGGAAAATTCCTTGGATATTATTTTTGTCCTCAATTTCAAAATTAGTTTCTCTGGACTTTGAAATTGTAGGGGTGAAATTTAAAAATGATTTGTCGCGGGCCGGCCCGGTGGCGCAGCGGTTTAGTCCGCGCTTGGCAGCCCGGGGTTCGCGAGTTCGCATCCTGGGCGCCCGCCGACGCACTGCCTGTCAGCCATGCAGTGGCGGCGTCCCATATAAAGTAGAGGAAGATGGGCACGATGTTAGCCCAGGGCCAGTCTTCCTCAGCAAAAAGAGGAGGATTAGCAACGGATGTTAGCTCAGGGCTGGTCTTCCTCACCAAAAAAAAAAAAAAAAGATTTGTCTCCAGAGGCTGTTTTCATGAAGAGAATGCAGCGGTTATAGTCCGCAGGTGAAAAGGCATGCTGCATGCTGTAGAATACAGGACGATCTGTTTAGTGTTCATGAACTTGTACAAGGTGAGATACATCACAACCCGGCAACTGCAGTGTGGCCCCCTCGTCAGCACAGCGCTGTGCTCTGTCCTATCGCTGGTCTCTTTCTCTCCCCACCTCGTAGCCAGGATCACATCCACAGTGACTCAGGATGTGAGCATGGCCAGCAATCATGTGAGCTGGCCAAGAAGTCGGAGACTGGGTCCAACCCTCATTCCCTCATGAGTCGTGTTGTGAGAGCGGCCACGCTCCTGAGCCTCACCTGCTCCGCTTGTGAGGACGATAACACAGCCTTTAGGCTGCAATAGTATGTGACAAAACTGATGAGAAAGTTCCTCATTTAGTAGACACTCAGAATGTGTAAGCTCATGTGAATCTTGAGCTGTTTTCTGCTGTGGGGAATCAGAATTTGCCGCCCCAAAATGTATCTCCTTGGCTTGATTATTTTTAAGGACAAAAGACTCTGAAAGAAACTTTGACATTCCCCCTACTTGCCCATAAGAACTTAAGATAGAAGGCCTGTTCCAGGAAGGGGCCAATACCATAACTATAGTATAATATGAAGTGGGTGTGATAGACAGAAAGGCATCTAGCGAGGGCCATTTTATCAAAAGATCTCTTTCGGGTCCCATTGTCTATAGATGGCCCAGCAAACACTTGTTTATCAAACATTAGCTTTTCCATCTCCAGGTAAGTTGCCTTCGTCCCCTTTGAAGTCCCAAACCACTATCCCCAACATCCTCCTTTGTCTTTAGCAGAAGATGGTATTTAAGGTGGTGGCTTCGGCCATTCTGGAGAGTTACTCAGTTTTCCTGGGCTTCTCCCATATTTACATGTTATTTAACTTTGATTGTCTCCTGTTATTCTCTCTCAGGTCAGTTTAATTCTTAGACCAGCCAGAAGGACTTAGAGGGTAGAGGAATTGTCTTCCTTTGATACACTGAGCTTAATATCTGCAAATTGAGATGAACTGGGTGGAACTAAACATCGTTGTGAGATAATGTGTTTTAAAACACTTAGAATGGTATAAAGTGCTGTGCAAATATAAACAAATAACACCAACACTGCTACCACTGCCACCAAGAAATTGACTATCTAGAAAAGATTGCTATATTTTCCTTATGTGTATAGCATGCTTTTGAAATTTTAATCATCCATCACAGCTTATTGAAATGTTTTAAGAGCATTCAATTGTGCTTATAACTGATGCTCCGTGCTTGATCATAGGCCTCTATCTGTATCATTCCCAAACTGATACTGATTCTCTTGGCTTTTGGCTGCTTCTGACCTATGAATATATACCCAGACTTGGGATCTCAGGAGGACTCAAGTACAGCCATGTAATTCTGATCAAGTTAGAGGCAGGAGAGTGACAGATTTGTGTTGTGAATTTAGGTTAAAGTAAAGGAAAAAATAATCTTGAATAGTTATTTTATAGTCATTAACCTTACTAGCTTGCAAAAGACTGACTATGCATACGGATATGCAGGAAGAATCTACTAGGAAAGAGGGATCTGGCGAGTCATCAGTGGTAGAAAATTGTCCTTAAATGACTCACACTAGTCTGCTTTCTAGTGGTTAATAACTGTTTATTGCAATGATTAAAATGTATCCAACTAGGGGGCCGCCCGGTGGCGCAGCGGTTTAGTCCGCGCTTGGCAGCCCGGGGTTCGCAAGTTCGGATCCCTGGCGCCCGCCGACGCACTGCCTGTCAGCCATGCGGTGGCGGCGTCCCATATAAAGTAGAGGAAGACAGGCACGGATGTTAGCCCAGGGCCAGTCTTCCTCAGCAAAAAGGGGAGGATTGGCAACAGGTGTTAGCTCAGGGCTGGTCTTCCCACAAAAAAAAAAACAAAAAAATGTATCCAACTGTTACAACCATTAGTTCTTTTGCATTTGAGTTTATAAAATACTTTCGTCTTAATGTATCACTGATTATTACATAGTTTCTCCTGTATATTTAATTTAATTAACTCCTTACAAAATCTTCCATTTTTATTTTTCCCATTTTTAATTAGGGAAGTTGAGGTTCAGAAGGCCATATGATCCAAGGCTTCCTATTTTGGGGATAGAATTGCTTTTCCATGCGAAGGTTGGAGATGGGGTCCTTCAGTGTCTGCGAACACTGATTCTATGGCTATATCTCCAATCAGTTGATTTTTTTTTAATTCACCAAGCATTTCTTTATTTATTGTGCTGCACTCCCTGAATCCTTCCTAGACAGGATAAAACTACCTTTCAGGACACAGGATGTAGAAACAAAGAACAAAGAAGATAATGTTGAATAAAAGAACAAATGCTCTGCCTGCATATGGCTTATAAAGAAACTTTTATGACAAAACAGATGGTTTATAAAAAAGAAATGACTCTCAAGCCCAGCTGACATTATACTAATTAGATGATCAGAAGGCAGCTACCAAAAGTGATCTGATTATAATACCAACATTTATAAAACATCATGTTTGCCTCCACTTTCCAACAGGCTCTGTCAAAACCTAGCTGCAATTCTTTTCTTCAAGTTGAAATTCTTTCTTCTTGAAATAAAAAGCTTTGCCCTCTCTCCACCTCAGACTATCTGAGACATCCTCCCTTATGGAGAAAAATGGAAATCCTTGGCTCATCAAAGTGATGGGTTAATAATCTTGGCACTAGTTCACTTTAGTATAGGTACTTTCCAAACTTCCACATCAAACTCTCTTCATATATCTAAGTCTCCTGGAATGACAAGCCTTATATGATTTTCAAGCTGGTTTTCTTGGGTAGAAACTTCCAATATATTTCTCAGTCTATGACATAACCTAGATGAAGCAATTTCCAGTGTTCTCTAACTTGGGACTTTGATTAAAATAATTTTCACTTGCGATGTCTGTCAAGCACTGAAAGCAGGTTCACATGCTGCAGCGGGCTGGTCCTCCACAGGTGACATAGCACGTCGCTAATTGTCCTCATCCTGCTGAATTGCTTCCTGACAGTGGACAGATCATGAGAGTTATTATGCTTCACCAGGCTTACCTGTCTGTCTCCCATACTGTGTTTTGTATCTGAGTCAATGCATGGGTCAAGCTATGCCTTCTTCGTGTATTTATTAGAAATGATGCCACTTCCAATACACACCACACACACACATTTACACACACACACACATGTCATGCAAATATGCATAAATGTTTAAAAAGTCAGTAAATATTTATTTGTATAGTACTGTGTGCTGGAGAAGAATAATACATGAGCATCGCCTTCCTACTGGGGCCGTGGGGGTGGGGGAGCAGGCACATATATAACATCAAATACAAAAGGATAAAGTGAGTCAACAGATAAACTCCCTTTACTTCAGGGAGCGAGGCATCTGCCAAGGGCCATTAGAGATGGATGCAATTTGCTAGGCTAAGTATAAGATGAAGGGCAAATTTTCAAGTGAAAAAGGAATTGTCCAAGAGTTTAGAAGGGAGAGAAAACGTCTTAATTCTAGCTTGACAATGAAGTAAGGATGCGACTACAATTTGGGGCAAAAGTGGGGTAGTGAAAATGATCTCTGGCTGCAGTTAGATTGAGGAGAACCTCGAAACAATTTGAGCAAGAAGGTCCCCTATTGTTATAAATAATAATCATTTCTTGTTTGTACCTGCCTGCCTGTGTTCTCTTTTTTCCTTCCCTCCTTCCTTCCTTCTTTCCTTCCTGTCTTCCTCTCTGTCGTCCTTCCTTCCCTCCTTCCAAAAGCATTAAATGAATACATAATAGGAACCTGCCTGGGCTAGACACTCAACCATTTCAAGTTCAATACACGTTTATCCTAATGACATTTCAGGATCTTATTATGAAGCTTTCTCTATTGCCCTTATATTTCAAATACCCATAGTACAGTCATACTTCAGGAAATTGATTTGCCCTTGACAAACCCACTTGGTAAGACAAAATGTTGCAAGGATCATATGGTCAAAATTTCATGTGAGTCATTTATATACAGAAATGTCTATGAGACCAACATTTACTATTTTTTAAATTTAAATATTATGCAATGCAACTGGGATATAGTGAAAAGAGCACAGATCTTTGAATCAAGTGGGTTTGAGGAGCATTGTGGAATTGGGAGCAATTTATTGAGTACTAGTGCAACAGCTAGATCTTAAGTTAGCATGAGGGAAGTCATCTTAGGGAAAGGAAGCAATATTGTAACTGTAACCCTGACTCACTGGTCTCTATGAATACATTCTACCCTGCATGTAGCCTAGATGATTAAGCACCTCTTGCCTTTGCAAAATATGTGATCTGCTAGTATTATGACTCTTGCTTATGATAAGATGATAACTTTGTTTTCTGAGTCCCCCCCACCCTCGGAACATGACGACCTCCAGAAAGAAAAACTCTGCATTGGTACCCAACGTGGATGACAGAAGAAAGAGATAATGAGGTGCCTTGAAGTCCATCACACCAGATGGTTGACGTTCCTAAACCCCCTCCATCCCTGCCCGTTTCCCCTCTATAACTGCCTCAAGATTCTGTACAATTTTAAGATGGATCTTTAGGACACTAGTTCACCATCTTCTGACCGTGCTGGCTAATTGTATAAACTTTCCTTTCTCAACCACCGACTCATTTGCAACTGATTGGCATTGTATTGCAGCGAGCAGAGCGAGCCCCTTTTGCTCTGGTGTATACAGTACTGACAGCTAACACACTGCATGCTTACTGTGAACCAGCCACTTGATGTGCCTTCTCAGTTGTTCCTCACTACGAGCCTATGAGTTAACATATTTATACTACCCCCATTTATCTATTTATCTTCTACACTATGTGACACGCGAGGACACTGAGTCGCTGAGAGATTTAGGTTTGCTTAGGGAGCAGAACAAGGATGAGGTGGAGCTGGGACTTGAACCTGAGTCTGTCTGACGCTCGAGCCCATTTTCTCAATCATTATACTCCGTCTCCACAAAATAATGTAGATAATAGAGCACATGTAGATAAGTGAAAATGTTCTTTCCTCCCACGTTTTTGCATTTTTAAAAATATATTTTTGCAATTGTGAGTTAGTTTTTTCTCGTGGCATTATTTAAATTTTCTGGATTTTTAAAGCAGGTGCTACTGAGTCAACTTTGTCCCTATTCGATTCCCAGACGTGATATTCATATCACCTTGTGTAATCTCCCTGCTTCCTTAAGCACTCCCACTCACACTGACACGTCTTACAATCACATCAAGTTTGTGTTTTTCATGATCAAACCAGCAATTCACATCTATGCTGCTGACTTTATCCTGGTATTATGCAAATGGTGTATAAGGCAATGTTTCCAAATTTAAAAAATAATAATAATAAAAAAGAAAAGTTCAGTTGTGCCATGAATCTAAATACTTCTGGATTGTCCTTATTCACATGCTATATTATAAGTAGGAAGTGAGAAAAATACAGGAGGTTACTTGAAGGTATTAAGAAAATAGCTGCAGAAGTACACTTTTGTATAGCTGAAAAATTGGTTGCTCTTGATTTGTTTGGCTGCTCACCATGTCAGATGGATTTTCCTTGCCAGTCCTCTGCCTTTCATAAGAGAGGGCAGGCGTACTTCACCTACAACCCACTCGCTGCCAGCTTGTCACAGTCTCACAAAATTGTGCATTGATCCAAAAAGGCAGATACTGATGGTTCCCTGGATCACAGGCCAGTGAGAGTGACGTATTACTAATGACTTTCTGAAATCAGGTCTCAAGTCCCCTATCCCTTCCTGTCGCTTCCCCATAACAACCCAGTGTCCTTTTTTCTCTGCTCCCTACCTCTTCCTACATATTTATGCTGCAAAACCAATTTAAGGCTCATTAAAATCATGTTGAAAATGACAATATTCCGTTGGCTGTCTCAGTGCCCATAAATTCTGCAGTTTGTCGGTAATATGACATTTTATTCATCCAATGTTTGAATACTTTGGACAATATATTCACATAAAATTGAGGGTGGTGTTTGTTTATACCTCTCAGCTCTAGTAGTGGAAAATGAACATGCATGATCCTCTTTTCTCTGAAGAGAGAGATCTCATAGATGAATGGACTTCTTGGTAGTCAACAAGATGGCTAGCTGCCTGGGTTTTCTGGATGAGGACCAGATCACCTTGGGAACATGGACTTCTCTATAATTTTTTATAAGACCTTTCTTCAGTCTGACAGCCTCTCCCACTCTTGTTCCTTTAAGCAGTCTTTGGCTTGGTTTTCCGGACTTCCCTAACACTTTCTCTTACTTTATCATCCAACAATTTCAATCATATTAAAATTATGTTAGTGCTGTCATTTTATGTCGACTGAATTCAACCAAAAATAAAGTTGTCCATTATAAACATCTGTGTTTACTGGTTATCTCTTAAAAACCTGATTAATATACATGACACTCAAAAATGGAATAGTTTTTTTATTTTCTCATTTAATTCACATTTACTGTGTATCAGCACCTGGACCATAACCTGTGAAGGTTTCAGTCTAGAGGAGGGAGGCACACATGAAAACAAACAAGCAGAGTAAGATATGCTGATGGAAATACTGAGGTACGTAAGGATATAGTGGAGGAAAGTTCATCAAAATTAAATCACAGATAAAGACCTTTAAGTAATTGATTTACTTAGCAATGTGTCAGCAGTCAAACCGGACAAAGTATGTGCTATCAATTTTAATTGAAAATGGTAAAATTCACTAAGACAAAGACAAGGCTTTCTGCTTGCTAGTTTTCTTTTGCCCAGGTGAAGTTGGTCGCATTCCTCCAACATTCTCTCAAAGCTCCAGGCCTTTGTCTTGGTTCTTGGGATTGTTTTCCCCATCTGACTGATCGTTCCCGGGAGGTGGTATGTGTGTGGCCCTCTCCTTGCTGCCAGTGCACCACATCATGCCTGTTGCTAAAAGAGCCTCAGAAAATGCTGATCAAATATTGGAAAAGGGTATTTCTTGAGCCTAAGCATGGCTATCTCTAAGGAATATGGGAATCAGTAGAAGAAAAAGTCGTTTTTTTTCCCCAAATGACTTCCTGTGCTCCTCGTGCCTTCTGCATTTGTTCCCCACCCTCATCCTGTTTCTTAAGTCACCTCAAGTAATATTCTTTCAGCCTAAGTCATTCTAAATAATTATGAGTTTCTAGGTCAGATGAAATAACCATCTTAGATATATTTTTTCAAATATATGCATGTATATTCATTATAAATTTGACTCCTATCTGCATAACAGGGAAATTTTTGCCACTGTGATGGTCTCTGGGGAAAATACTTTGAGTTAAACAGTCCAGTTATACAAAGTAGAGCATGACCTGGTCTTACTTCCTTGGAGCCCTATCCCTGTTTAACAAATAATGATTTTGCATGGAAATTCTGGGAAGATATCTCAAATGTTGGTGTGTCTTTTTTTAGCAAAGGAAAGTGATTCTCTGTTCTGTCTGAGAATGTGTGCACTTGAGAGAGGCAGATAACGGACGTGCAGAACGTGGTGTCAGCACATGAGGTAGGAGCTGATGACATAATGCAGACAGACAACTGTCAAGGAGATTGAGCACACAGTTTCTCATCTTGGGCCACAGATGCAGGTGCTGACTCAGAAAGGCTCTGGAGGAAGCTCACGGGTAAAGGCTTTAAGGAAGAGCCTCGCCCCCCCCCCCAATATTGCACAGTGCAGCACTTCCAAATGACACAAGTGGAGTTGTCATTTCCTGGATAAAATAAAAGGGCAGCCACATGAGTCATGAAGGGTCAGAAAACATCCATTTTGGGGAACTTAAGAAAATATTTATTAAAGATTATATCTGTTTAATAAAATATCTTTATTTTCCTCACTATAAAGATAAGCAGTACCGTAGTAGAAAATTTGGAAAATGATGAATAATGGAAAGAAAAATGGGAAAACCTTTTCTCCAGAAGTAATTACTATTAAAATTTACAGAAATTTTTCTTCAAGCACTTTGTATAGTCACAGATTTTTTAAAATATGTTTTAGAAGTTAAATATATATAACCTATATAGCTATAACCAGCTTTTTTCTCATAATAACATATGCAGTTTCCATACTAATACATTGGATCACTATGCCTTATTATATTTACTCTTTCCACAAATATTGTTCCTCTGTGTTATTTCAATTTTTTGATCTTATACATCATGCTGAAATTTACATTTTAGTGCATATTTTCCTTTCTTATGTATTTATTATTTTCTTAAATTAAAGTATCAGAAATAAAATTATTCATCAGTGAAGTATCAGATGGAATAGTAATAATTATGAATTCTTAGAGATAGTAAATTAATTATGAATGATAGAACCATCTTAAATATATATTTAAATATATACATACACATTCTGATTATAAACTAATACATGCTAGATGCAGAAAATTTGGAAAATACAGAAAGTATAAATAAGAAATAAAGTCATTCATATTCCCACCACTTAAACATTATCAGTGATAATATTTTGGTTTTTTTGTCCAATGTAGATACACGTTTTGTTTAATGGGAATTAAAGTATATATACATTAGTATAATTTTTGTCTCCTAAATATTATAAAATGTTCCTATTTCATGAAATTATTATTTGAGATCACAATGGTTAATGGCTGCTTTAAAATCCTATTGATGTACTATATATTATCTATATATGCCCCTATTTGGAAGAATTTTGTTTCTTTGTCAGGTTTTCAATATATTTAATAAGGCTTTAAGAACCTTCTAAGATTTATATCTTTGTTCATAAGTGCATAACTATTTAGAATAAGTTTATAAAATTGATTTACTCAAAGAGTGTGACATTTTAAGAAAATATATATCCTTAATATAAAACATGGCAACAAGAAAAAATATCTTTTAGTGAACAGTTACTATCTACCAGAATCATGAGAAGTTCTTCACTTATTTTATTTATACCTACTCACAACCATACAACATTGGGATTATCATTATCTCCATTTGACAGTATGAACACTAAGCACAGAGCACTTTAGTAACTTACTCATGATCACTCAGCCGTGAAGAGATCTAGCCGGGGTACGAACCCAGTCAGGCTGGCTCCCATGCCAACCCTCTCCAGGTGGGAACAATTACGGTATATTTTAAATAGCAATATTCCCACCCAGTATTGTTGGAAAATTGTCAATCCATAATGATCCCTTTGCTCTTTTATTTTTTCCTAAACAAATGAAATTACCATCTTCAACTATTCATTAAATAGAAGACTTTTCCACTTTTTGAGTCTGGAAATTTGGTTAAAAAATAGAATTTCTAGTTGTAAATGTGTTCATATTAGACTGATCCTATTGGTTTGACCATATGTACTACATTATTTATATTAGGGAAAGAGAAAAATAATGCACTTTAACAGGATTTCATACTTTGGAGCAGTCAGGAAGAAAAAAATTGTGACAAAGTAGAATATTATTTATTGGAAATTAGTAGGGAAGATCAAATAGGCCAATAATTAATTATGGAAAACCAGGACAGACAGGAGTTGGCAGAGACAACCTGTGGGACGGCACTGTTTTCTTTAGTGACGTCGGGTAGAGCAATCATCAGGGGAGTCGGCCTGCTAGATGCTGTTTCCCACCATGTGTCCTTACCCTCTGCTGACCAGCTTTCATTGCCATGAATGCGACGCTGAGGGAAATATCTCTGACTCACAGCCTCACAAAGTACTTTATATTTTTCCCCTCAGTTCTAAAAATTGTGGTATAATTTTAAAAATACTGAACTAGAAGCTTGAAAGCCTGAATTTCTGCTCCTAGGTCTTCTTTTTACCAAGAGATGATAGTCAAGTCATACATATTCTCTATAATCCAGTTTTCTTATCCATAAAAATAGAAATCATCATTGTCACTTATCCTTCCTCATTAGGAGAAGTGTGTAAAAACCAAGTGTATGTGCTGTTGTTTTAAAAGTTAAGTTGATAATGATCCTTGTTCCCAGGAATTACAATTCAAGTGAATAATGAGCCAGGAAATAAAAAGTACTGGATAAATCTTATTTTAGGGGATGAATTATAGCATGTGGGAAAGAGCCCAGGTGCAATAATGTGCCCTGGTTGGAATCCCTACTCTATCACAGGATTGTGTCCCTTTGAGAGACATTGATACCTCTGGACTTTAGCTCCTCATCAGCAGGAAAGGATCATAATCCTTCTGGGATTGTGCAAGAATCCCATACAAGATAGTGCATGTACTATTAAATAGGATAGTGCATGTACTATGCCTGGAGCCATGCTTGACACTTACTATAAGAGCATCATAACATTCATCCCTTTTTCTTAAGAGGGTTTATATTTTGAAATAAGTACTGGAGAGAGAAGAAGAAAATGGAGATCATTGTCCTCCATAAAAACCAAAGAGATTTATTGAGATCCTGTTCTGTGTCCATTTATGTTTCTGGCCTGCTCTTAATATCCCAAAATATGAGTCTTGGCCCCATAACTATAGACAGAGCCTACATTTACAGTGAGATCTAGCAGTTTCCCAGCAGCCAAGATTTGGATCTGGATCTCACCACAAGTGTGTGTGTAGATGGGAGGGGGGAGGCTAGAGAAAACCAAATAAAGGTATTATCTGATTTTAGAACCAGCAGACAATATGTGAATGGAGATAAGGTCATAAGTCAACAGTTAGGATCAGGCCCAAGAGCCCATCACCACAATTCCTCACCCTTCACAGAGGTCTTGCATCATTAGGCTATTTTGCTCGGTGGGTGGAACAGGAAACCAGGGACACTTGTAAATCTTCAAAATCTTGTACTTTCACTGAGAGCTGTTTATAAACCAGCTGACGTTTTTTGTTGTTTGTTTTTTAAGTTAAGCTGATCATGATTCTTGCTCTCAGGAATTTTGTCTCAGGTGAATAATAAGCCAGTTCCAGGTAAGGAGAGTGAGAAGGGGAAGATGTAACGGGTGGGAAAGGGGAAGGAGACAAGGGAGAGAAGTAGTTTCCCCCCATTTTTACTGTCTGACATTCTTTGTCCTGGCCCTCAGAAATTACTTTATGATCAACAGCCAATTAGAACTTCTAATCAAAATGAAATTGTCCTTCTTAACACTTTGAGTTGACGTATTCCAGCCAAAAGCAAAGGATCTTTGATTTACTTAATATGTGCACTCTGGTTGGCTAAAGTGCTGTTTATATCAGACTGTCTGCGAATAGCTCATGGGGTCTTACTGCTACTGCTCTCTGTGGGTGTGGCACCGCTCAAGTAGGCACCTGCCGGGTTCAAACATATTCTCCATATGGTCAAGTATGATTGCTTTGCTTCTGTTTCCAAGAAAGTACACCTAAGTTTTAAGCTAAATGTCATTAATGAAAGATCAACAGTTTTGCATCTTGTGATTTATTTCATTTAAAAG
The DNA here is from genome assembly GCA_031878705.1 of Tapirus indicus. Lineage (NCBI taxonomy): Eukaryota > Metazoa > Chordata > Mammalia > Perissodactyla > Tapiridae > Tapirus > Tapirus indicus. Next base: position 85,604,197 of record CM062921.1, read on the forward strand.
TTTTGGGTTATTTTTTGTAAACACTAACTTACAATTGCAAAAAAAAAAGAGAGAGAGAGAGAGACTGAAAGAAAGAGAACGAATGGGCAGGGGCTATCAAGGAGACATTGGCAATGAAAGATTGCAATGAGGATTTAAGAGATGAGCTCCATTTTGACATCATTTTTCAAGTAAATAAAGAAATAAATAGAGGGAATAGAATAAAATATGGCAGATAATAAAATGCTTAAGGTAAAGTGAGAAATTTGTGCTTCATACAATGGAAACTCTTCAGGCAGGACAATGAGATTGAGAGAGCAGATCAGCCACTTAAAGATAGTGAGATGGAACACTGTCAGTTTCAGTTTAACAGATTCCATAAGTTTTCTGTTTTTATATATCAATGAAAGTTTTGTTCAGTTTATATGATGACAGAATAAATAGAACTGTAACTTCTGCTTTATTATATATAATTGATGTTTTCTTTAATATTTTGATAGTAACACATTTGCTAGGGAAGAAAGTGCAAACTAGAGCCACTCCCTCTCCATCTGCATATAATGATATGTTCTCCATTTATGAGGCTTGTTTCAGTGGGAGAGACGATGTGGAGGCAATTCTCACCCATCTAGGCAGGAAGAATGAGTGCCAGTTGTTTCTGGAGTTAGGATTCCCTAATGTTACTATGAAATGAAAAGAAAAAAAAAATGTGGCCAACACTTAGTTTAAGGAAAACACCCTACTGAAACCTAAATTTTCTCTAATTATAAGAGACTCTCTTCCCATGTACATGCTTTCTTCTGGACCATTCTACTCTACAGCTGAAGATTTCTATCTGTCACAGTGGCCCATTCTACTTATATGTACATAATTGAGGTATGAAAATGAAGACAACTGATGGAGCAAAATCCTGCCATGTAGACTTATGCCTCTTGTGGCAAGAAAAATTAACAGGAAAATGATTCATCACTAAGAAATAGTTTCAAGAAAGGGCAACCTATTGGGCTTCAGACTTTCATTTTCATTTGCCCCAGTTTGACAATGTATCGTGGGGAAATGTTGGCAAGTAAGAATGAAGAAATGTTGACTAAAATGTCCTAAGTCTACTCTAGTTAGAGCCATCTACTGCTCACCCATATCTGCTTCTCCTCTCCTTTCTTCACTTGTACTTCCCTGTTCCTTTCTAATTAAGTCAGATCATGGTTCTTGCCAATGAAATGTGTCGAAGTGACATGTGTCATTTCAGCTTGAGGCAATGAAAAGCCTGTATAGGCCCTTCAATATTCTTCCTTTCCAAAATCTGCTCTGGAGTGTCACCCAACCCACATGAAAATTATAAGCATAACTTAAATGTTAATTGTGTTAGGCTACTACGAATGTGGGGTTTTTTTGGTGTTTTATTTTTTTTACTGAAGCATGATCTATCCTGACTATACAGGTGCTCACCCAAGGCTTTGGGTATAATCCCTGAGCATCTGGTGGACCATCACAGTCATCATTAATAATAGTTCTAACGGTAGTTGAGTTTCCTAAGCATTCTAAAGGGGATCAGACTTACATACCTTAAGGAACTAATGGAAACCAGTCTAAGTTTCTTCCGCCATGGTGTGCATAGTGCAGGAAACCAGCTCTTGTTTTACGAGATTACAACCGCTTCTATGCATATACATTACACCCTCAGTATAGCGGCATTCTCATCATAATTCTTTCTTAGATGTCATTTGAAATTATTTGAAGATTTTATTTTTACTTCCCTCAATCTTTTTCCTCCCAAAGAACCAAATTGTAAATATTTGGATGAACCATATGAAATTGCTAACGTTTGACCATTTTGATCAACAGTTTTATAAGGTGCCACCGAATGTTTTCTTTACTTTAAAAAACAAAGCCTTTTACTTTATCAAAGCAGATTGGATTCCTTCTTAATAATCATAAACATTCTCTCTGCTAAAGGGAGAGCTGAGGGAGTTTTAAAAGATCAGGGATTCAAACACACAAATTAGAGTGTTCTATTTAGGAGGTTCTGTCTCTCTATCTGTAGAAAATTACGTTGGGGCTTTTTATGCTTAAATAACTTCAAAGTCTATCAGAAGCAGAAATCAATCTATAATACCCAACAACAAAAAGTGTATGGAAATTACTTCTAAAATTATTGAGGCTATGTTTTCATTTCTCATTGAAAAAACTTATGGATTAGTTCTAGGTGAGTGCCATTCTAAATCACTTGATTTATAAACCTGCTACTTAATAAAATTCTAATTTATATGCAGAAATTTATTTATTTATTGGGAAATAAATATTATTCTGATTCAGGAAACTGAAATTAGCTCATTAATTGGAAGCATTCAGTAAATCCTTTCTAAGTGAATGACCAACAACCACAGAAGTGGTTTTCTATAAATAATTTTGGCCCTCAGGATCTTCAAAAATAAGCCAACAAAAATTTGAAGACTGATAAGAAAAACTCTAGCAGAAAAATATTAATTAAACAATAACCAGTCTGATTATACCACCCTCTCAGGATTGCCTAGAATGGAAAATTACAGTGATTCTCCATCCAAAGCAATTTGACAGATATTAGTTGAGCACTTACTACTTACCAGGCACCATGAGGAACTTTAAGGGGAACATGAATGAATAAAAACTTCACTGAGCTTAAGTCTAGGCAGCAAGTTAGACATGTAAGTACATAAATATAATATGCTTCAGGAAGTGCTATGATACAGATATTTCAAGGACACTGGATACACATGTGGGGAAGTGAATAATTATGCCTGAGGAAAGATACAGATAATGAGTCACATTTTCTTTGTATCTTAAATACTGTGTAGGAGTCCATGAGTGCACTCAAGAAGTGGAAGATCAGAAGAGGAGAATAGATGGGTGGTGACATGGGGGATGAGTATGCATGGTGAGTTCAGTGATTTACATTTTCATTGGGTGTGGCTGAAATTTGAGGTGCATGATAGAAGAATGACTGAAGGTTAATTCATAAAAATCACTGCCCTGGACCCTACAGAGTTGAAAATAGCAGGAAAAATAATTTAGCAGAAGGCACTGGAGACTCTTGGAAAGAGGCAGATTAGGGGAAAAAAGAGTTTGATCAAAAAGATCAAATTTGGGGAAGTAACTCTGTCTGCTGGATGGTGGTAAGATGAGTTAAAGGTATGGAAATCTGCTCCCTGGACCTATCTTATTCTGATGTATATCTTATTCCCCTGCCCGCACTCCTGATATTTCTTTCTTAATCCATCAGTGCACCCCTCCACCCCACACACATCCACCAACACCCAACCTGACTCCTGCCTTCTTATCTTTGCTCTCAGAACTCCCCTTGCTTGTAGCACCCTCCTCTTTACAAACCAAGACTAGTCTTCAGGATTTAGTCCAATTTCTACTTTCAGGAAAAACAACAACAACAAAAAACCCAGAATCACAAGAATCCACTGGTAGAACAGATATATATTATGAATAATTTAAATCTGATGATATTGAAGCATAGAGAAGAGCTAAGTCAGAATTACCAAAATGATTTGATTTATTCCTGTTAGTCAAGGAAACAAAGATGGCTTAAAGAATAATTATAAGCAGGAATATGGTGACATGGAAATGCTAGCCGGGTATCTAGGAGCAGCTGCAAGGCTCTCCTTGCCTTGTGGAGAAAAATATAAAAGCTGACAGTCAAATGGCTGCCTGCTGAGTAAAAGCATAGAGCTTGGTAAGACTCGCTGTGAACCAGGGCAAAGTACATTTTGAAGCCCATTAAGCCTTAGGAAGACTATAAATAAGAAAGTCTTAGGATGAATCCAAAGTGGTTAATGGGGCCAAATGTCTCGATTGACCTAAGATGGCTGCTGCAGAGGCCATGATGGTTTACTTACTGAGAATGGAAGCTTGTCAGCAGGAATGCTAAATTGATTCTACCTGTGTTTCTTTAACAGGCGGTCATCAGGACTCAAGTGTTTCCTGGGAACCCAAGAATATGCCTCATGCCCCATCAGCCATTTTTCACTGACATTTATATCTCCCACCAGGTTCATTTATTGCTATCTTGGGACAAAATATTTACTTCTTTCATATAGCCAGAACATATATGCATCGATCAGATTTTAGGGATTTTGCCAAACCAAGTTGAAAGGGCATCTTATTGTGAAGAAAATCAATAAAATTACAATATGTCAAAATAAATCGGATTCAAACACAGGCACTTTGACTCCTGAGCTGATTGCACTGAGTCAAATATATGTATTATTAACACCTTTCTTATGAACAATAATAGTTAATATTTTTGGAAACTTCTCATGTGCCAAAGCTGAATGTTTTACATCTTTAATTCCATATTATTTAATTTTCATCATCCTTACGCCATGTTACATATAGTTGGAATAATGGCAGTACCTGTCTCAGGGTGTTGTTACGAAGGTGACACATAAGTCTGATAGGACCATGCCTAACACAAAGTTGGTATTAATAGTTATGAGTTCTTATTACAGTTGTGATCATTTCTATTTTCCAGAATAGCAGTAGGGGTACCGGCTTTCAGAACTCTCATGGTTTGGAGGGGAACACAGACATGCACAGGTACGTGTGCAAGCACATCTGGACATTGACAGAGACATCCAATGCAAGGTAGCATTACAAATGAGGGCTGGCCAGCCAGATGGAGCAAAGCAAGCTATTTGTTAAATGCTTTGAACAATACCTGCTAGATAGCAATCACATCATGAATATGAGCTAGGGTGGTACAACTGCTGTGAGAGAGGAAAGGGTCAAGAAAGCCTTCATGGGAAAATGCTTGAGCTAGTGCCTCGTCCAGGGTGATCAGGTAATGAGAAGGGGGAGGATGGCGAGCAGAAGAAAATACATGTGCATGGTCCCTTTGAAAATAGCAACCCTCTCAGTTCAGCTGGACTCAGCTACAGAGCTGGAGGGGTCTGCAGGCGGTGAAGGGCCCAGCATGCCATGGAAAGGAGAGAGAATTCAACTGTAGGATAAGGAGGAAGGTCATCACAGGTTTTTAAGCAGGAAAAGACAGAAATGTTCTTGTGGAGGGAGTTCTATACTGGAGAGAGAGTATCAGAGGTAAGAAGCAGAGAGCTGAACTATATGGGGAAGGGTGACTAGGCAATGGGACCGTTTTCTCCCCTGCCCCTTTGGGCATCTCTGTACCACAAGTTCCCAAGGCCCTCTTCAGGCCTCCAGACCAACAGTACTACTTCCTTTGTATTAAGCAGGACTGAGTTTGAACTCAATGAGAAACTCATGAAGCCATTTTCTTTCAACAATTCCTTTCCTTCTTTCCTACTGCCGTGCACTTTCTGTAATTTATTCATCCCGGGGTGATCTTACACAGTGCATCCGCTTCATCATTATTTTATTATTTCTTCTCGCTTTAAAATTGCATGAGCCACTGAGAAGCAGAGATGATGGATAGGGAAAACAGCTGGGCTCTTGCTAGATGAGGGTGTGGTTAAGTTTTGGCGGGCCTCTACTTATTCAGTCATCTATATAGTCTTGCCAATTCATTTTTCATATGCTTTCACTCATTTATCTTTCAATATTCAAAATTAAAGCCTTCTCATTTCTTAGATGACCTTCCTTCCCACCCTCATATTCATTTTCCCAAACCCACTGCTGTCAAGTCACTCTCCTGCTGAAAAATCCTGCAAATGTTCTCAAGTCTAATTCCTTATTATGACACTCAAAGCCCTTCAAAATCTGCCCAAATTCTATTTCCTTGATACTTCCTACAAATTACAATTTAGTCAAATTTTTTCTGGAACAATTTGCTGTACATGTGCTACACACTTTTCCTCATGTACCCCTTCCTCTCTCTCAACAAGACACAGCTTTGATCCCACCTCCTTTGTGGAGCATCTCCTGCCCTTGCAAGTTCTTCTAGAACTTTTATCAAGATCACAGTGTCTTTCTCCATTGATTACCTAGAAGACGTATTTGGAACATATTCAAGACTTTTACTAAGCTTTTCTGTGGCTTAGAAAGTGTAATACATAGTGGGAGTTAATTATCAAAGCTAGAGGAGAGAAAAACAGTAATATTGACCAAAATTTGTTTCCTCTGCTCCATCAATGGAAATTGATTATTGACTTACTTCTGGACTCAATCTTGAAATTTGTTTTTTAATGGCAATGGAAGAGAAGGTTTCTATTTAATGATATATCTCCCTAAAGTATCAACTAGCATTACTTATACTTGCTTCTTGGTTCAATTTTAAATATTTTTCTTTCTTTCTTTTTTTTTTTTTGTGTGTGAGGAAGACCAGCCCTGAGCTAACATCTGTTGCCAATCCTCCTCTGTTTTTCTGAGGAAGACTGTCCCTGGGCTAACATCTCTGCCCACCTTCCTCTACTTTATACGGGACGCCACCACAGCATGGCTTGACTAGTGGTGCATCTGTCCGCGCCTGGGATACAAACCTACGAAACCCCAGGCTGCTGAAGCACAGCACGCGAACTTAACCACTACGCCACCGGGCCGGCCCCTAAATATTTTTCAAAAATAGGAAATGATGTAAAAAGACATGTTAAACTGACTTAGTTTGTAATCACACAGCCACCACTTTTGCGAGAAATGAAAATGTAAATTTCGTCCATTGTGATGCAATAAAGACTTCTAATTTATTAGCTGGGTGGGAGAGAATGGTTGATTACGTTACCCATTATCCTGAGGGAACAGGCTGCTTCCTCAATCCTTTGGCTCTAATCTCTGTATCTGTACTTATTAAATTGTATCCTTGGGTCTAAATATAATAGGTTTACCAATCTATGGAGAGCTAATGCCATTGTATTGCTTGGTGAGATCTTCAACCCGATACTTAAAACAATGAACACAGGGGCATTGTGAATGTATACACACAAGCAGTTTTGCAGGAAGCATCCTGTTTGCCAAACTGTGTACTCAATTTGATAGCACGCAGACAAATTGCACCTCAGGGCTCTTACCCACAAACCAGCATTTTCCTCAATATCTATTTGCCTGTGCATAGTTTAACAAAAAGCCAAGAAAAGTAAATAAAGCTGATTTTCTAGCTCAATCCTTTAACAGTTTTGGACTAAAATGATTGGACCTCATTCTTTTCTGAGCATAACAATTTCATCACAAAAATATAACTATTACTTACGAAAAATACATATGAGAATACATATTTCAATAGAATAGGCCAGAAAACTGAAACCAATTTATAGTGTCTTTTATCACTATAAGGGCAGGTAGAATGCTAGCTTGGATTAGCTATAGTTCTTTGTTTCAAGAGTCTGTGCTAAAAACCTCCTCATGTAAGCCTCCTTAACAATTTCTTTCATATTAGCTTAAAGGCACTGATTTACTCTGCATCTATAGAAACATAATAATAAAAACCAATAAATATAATGGCAACAATGATATTTTTGTGGAATGTTATCTATATATTATACAAAGTGTTAGTGTAGGCAATTTTTTATCCATTATTAATTTAATTCCTCTATTTCATGAAGCTTCTATACATGAAGTTCTATAGTAGGCATTGTGATCAAGGTGAGAGAGAGGAGGGGAAGAGAAGAATGGAGGGAGGGAGGAAAGAAAGGAGAAGAATAAAATTAAAACAGTCTGTACCTTTGCAGACTAGCTATTTGGGAGAAGGAGTGTGGTGAACATCTGTCAAATTCTGCCCATAGCATGCTAGGCAGAGATTTTTTGTTCTTATCCTATTTAAGAAACTGAAACTGGAAATTCCAGTTTATATGTACAGATTATATTTGGGAGTGATTTTTGTAAGAAATTCAATTGGCAGGCCAATATTCAAGAAAAGCCTTAGATCTACATCAAAAGATTGACAAATAAATATATATGTTTAAAAAAACATAAAATATTTAAGAGAGGTATGAATTTTCAGGGGTTTTTGTTTGTTTGACATATTTTAAAAAAATAATTAATCAACTGATCAGCAGTCCTCATTCATAAAGCAGATATCTCCACTAAATTGTACAAGGTCACTCAACGAGGATGTGCAAGCTCTATAGTTTACCCTAAATCAGGCTGACTCCAAATTTCAAGACTTCCTATCTCTAGATAAATATAAAAATATTCCTTATCTATTTATCTATCTATCCATCTATCCATCTATCTCTATCTAAGTGACTGGTGTGTGACACTCACAAACACACTGGAAGCTCCAAAAAAAGCAGGAAGTGAATGTGGGCATGTGAGAAGGATTTTGATGACAAAGTCATGTTTAGTTTCCAAGACAAGGGTACCTGACAATAAACGGTGAGAGGACACGGGCTTCAAAGTGAAGAGCACTTCAAAGTCTTTTTGCTTCCCTCCTTCTACTCTAGTTACATTTCTAAACCCTTTATTCTCCAAATTTTCTTCTGAATCTATGGGTTTCATCACTCTTGAGAGCTACCAGTTCCTTTAAAACCCCTCGTTCTTTCCCAGTAGTCTATTCAGCAAACAGTCGTCAAGAAAGAGGTTGTGCTGGGTACCGGGGAAAGAGTAACGAACGGGTCAGGATCCTATTCTGAGGAGCTGAACAAGCACTGAGCTGCACAAGCACTGGTGTATTCCAAGAGAGGCAAACAATGGGAAGAGTTCTTTGGAAGAAGGTGGGTTGCAAATCACCAAATATTTATTTTGTGCCTACTATGGGCCAGAAAATGTTCTAGGTAGTCAATCAGCCATGGAAGAGGACATCTACCACAGATTCACTCAGGTGATGTTAGATAATAAGTCAGATCACTTAAGAACATATCATTAAATAGTAAGGAAATCAAAAAAGTAACTTTCATTTTAGGATGTGTCACTTTTATTGACAAATGATAAGCACGCCATTTGTTGATTTCAGAAGAATATTATGTCCTAGAAAAGTAAAACAGAGCACAGGTATTCTGCTAGTCCTGGCTGACTTTTCATCAGCTCTCAGCAAAAATATTGGCCTAAGATTTCCAATTGGACAGAAGTGGGAAAAATTTATTCTTATTCTAAAATTGTTTTCCTGCATATTTTAATTTTATTTAGCTTATGCAATGATTTTGATTGCTAATATTTCCTGGGACTTTCAGCATACTAGGTATTTCACATTGGTTGCATTAGTTCAAATTACCATGAGGTAGGTACTGTTATTATCTCTAGTTTACAGAAAAGGAAACTGTGTCTCAGGAAGTCTAGTATATCGCCCTGCATCAGCCAATTGTTCAGTCAATAAGCGGTGGTGATAGGTTTCAAACCAGGCCATTTGGCTTCAAAATCCAAGCTCTTGATTATTGTACTATAATGCTTACCCAAAAGGCAGCTTTCCACCCACATCATTTCTTATTGCAAGCAAAACTTACCAACTAAGAATGAGTCCCCAATTATGTTTCAAGAGTATACTCTTCTTTGAAATATAAAATCTGGTAATACCTGGTCTTAAGCCTGGGCTGCAAGGCTTTGGGGACCAGAGTATGAACAATTGGGAAAGCAGTAAACTTCTCCCCTGGGCAGGACATTTAAGCTCTTGCCCAGAACAGCCTAAATTCCAGCAGCCACCATGGTCACATGGCTAACACCCTGGACAAGGAGCTTTCAGGTGGGGTGGAAGGTAGCTGATACTGAAGCGGCTTGTAATTATCTGCATAATGTTAAGCTTTCAAGTTTAATTCCACCATCACTGCATCATGAAACCAGGGAATTTATTACTTGCTTCTAGCAAAAGTAATGGCTCTGAATAAAGCTTCACCATATTCACCTTGTATTGAGCTATCTTGAATACTCAGAGCAAACATCAGCCTCATCAACTCATGCCACGATCAATAGCAATGCACAAACATTGAACCCCGTGGAAGATCTTGATCTTTACTAGAAAAGTCCAGAGAATCAAGTTCAAATTATGACAAGGGAAGAAAGGATGGTCTGGAAGGAGTTAAGGATTGGGAAGAGGTTTTTGCTTTCCTTAGAATATTTTTTAGTATTTTACAAGGAGCATGTATTCCTGTATTATTTGCATAAATAAAATTTTAGTTTTCTCAAGATTCAATCTATTCATTACTTCATCAAATGCTGATTGGTTCTACTATGTGAGGCATTCTGCTGTCATGATTCAGAAGCAGGTAAGAATAAAAGGATGACATACCTCACACCTCCAACAGTCAAGTGAGAAGCAGAGGGTGGTACTTAAGACCCAGCCTCTGGCATCAGTCCACTTGAATTCAAATTCCACCCTCAGAAGTGATTAACTGTGTGGCTTTGCTCAAAATACTTATCTCCCAATTTCCTCGTCTAAAATATGATGATAACAACACTAGCACTTACTTCATAAAGTGTTAGTGAAAAATAGGATGTTAATCATGTAGAGGGCTTAGAATAGGCCTGTTTGGTACCTGGTAAGTTCCATTTAGGTTTTGGTGTTATTAACCACATGGATAATATTTTCCATTGGCTCTTTCTCTACTTGGACCAAACAGGGCACTGATAACCATGCAGAGAAATATGGTATGTTATATGACCATGTCAACATAGAGCTTTCACTAGCTCTGGAATAAAATAATGTAGATAAAGTGACTCATAAAATGAAAGTTATTACACAAATGAAGGCCATTTTTTTAAGTGGATTAGGACACAGTCTCTGGACACAGGTTGCCTGGATGGAATCCCAGCATCACCACTTCCTATCACTGTGGTCTTGGGTAAATTTACTGATCTGCAGTAAAAAATTTCATGATCTGCAATGAAAACATAGCATTTATCTCATGGGGTTGATGTGATGATTAGGGCATATGCCCTGTGCAGTTGTATATTGTCCCCTGCTCTGAAGGGCCCTGAGCTTAGTTTAATGCTCTGACATCACCATCTTGAAATTCTTCATGATTTTTTAACAAGGCTCTGGATTTTTATTTTGTACCGGGCCCTATAAATCATGTAGTCATTCGTGGCAGGAATCAAATGCGCTAATATATGTGAAAGATTAGAATAGTGCCTGATACAGAGGAGGTGCTATGTGTTAGGCTATTATTATGTCCTCTTTATTTAGATATTAGAAATTCTTATTTCCAAGTGATTATATAAATAAAAGATTTTTGTTTTCACTAGTATTAAAAAAAATTACATTTGTGCAGAATATAAACAGTTACTTACCTTAGCATGCACATGATATACCACATGTGATGAAATGTCATTTTCATGAAGAATATGCTAGCTTTATGATAGGCTTTGGCTACAAAGTTCTTGGCTATGACTACATACCAGTCCAGAGCAAGGTAGGGGTGGAAGTGAGGGCAGATCCATCTCCTATGTGCAAAGCAGCATGATAGTCATCTCTTCTAATCCTTGCAGTGCTCCTATAAAGTATTAGCATCCTACTTTTGTGGATGATGAAACCAAAGCTCAAGGAGTTCGATACAACCCAACCAGAATCATAAAAACAAGAATTCCAAGACGTAAGCCCAGGTCATTCTAACTACAATTTCTATGTTTCCATTTCTGTCCACCTTGAATAGTGAGTATATGAGAGGCATATTTGTAAGTCCCTCATTTTGTGTATACATGGACCTCTAAGAAGTGAAAGGAAATTGCTTTAAAAAGTAATTACTTGAGAACTGGGAATAGCCCAAAGTCCAGGAGAATGCATGATGATGCTGTGTTCTGAAATAATTTCTTCATTCCTTTAACGTTCTGATGAGGAAAGGAACTTCCGGAAATGCAGCAGGCACCAGAGTCCAAGGTCCCGGAGGACATGCTAATGCCATGTGCACTATGAGGCCCAGTGACCTCTCAGACGAGGACTCTAGGAGTTTCCACTGTTGTTCTATCAGTTCAAGCAGTGTTCAACTCCATGAAAAGAGATTCAAGGAGGAAAATAGAAAGGGGTAGAAAATGGTCCATGGGGGAAGAAAAGCCTGAGAAAGAAGCAGAAGAGGCTCCTTTTCATATTACTTCACTTTTGTATGGAAGGTCTTATTGCATGTAAAGGTATCAGTAAAAAAAAAAAAAAAAGAGTGCAAAGCCAGAAATTGACTCTGAAAAAAACAAAACAAAAGCACAAAGCTCTCAACCACTACATGCAATCTCAAATGAAATGATTATGAAGATACAAAGGGAAGATTAAAAACAAAGATTTAAAGAGACATCAGCTATAGAACTCCTTGAGCACAAACACTGCGCGAATCAGCAGAGTTTGGATCTCTAAGAAAACAAAGAAACCTGATCGAAGCTCCCTCTGCCCCATGATGACACAGAGGCCAACAAGTGCATTAATTCTCCCTAAAACTAGCTCCAAACTACAAAAGAAACATTGTTCAAAGACAAAATCAGAATTCAGGGACTTGTACTAGAGAACAACAAATAGAAATGGCACAGAAAAGGATTTTCCTCCTCTTCCGTGATTCAGGGACATGGCTGTAAGGGGTCCTCTGATGCCTCTCACTTTTTGAGTGACTAGGAATGCAAGTATCCTTAGCAGAAAGAGACAATAGGTTAGTCTTCTGTAAAGCAATCCAAATAGATGCTCTAGTTTTCTATTAAAGTAGTACTTTTTGTGCTACAATTATTCGTCCTCTAAATAAAGAGACAAATTCAATTTTGTTATTACAATAATTTTTAACATACAAAGCAAAAGACTAGGGATTTTCCTGTTGATTTTAAGCAAAATAAGGATATTTTGATGCATACTATTGAATATTGATGAGCTTCCTATTCCATGCATGTTTTTCTCTAACTCTGAAAGTCTTGCCAGAACAACTGGATGTGAAATTCCAGCTTTCTTATGAATGAATTCTGAGAGTGTTGTCACCTTTTTAGACAGGTTCTTGCCCAGTTATGCAGACAAAAAAGATGAACTTTGCCTGTTTACGAGTGAAGTATGGTACATCATAGACAGAGTGCTAGAACTCACTGTGGGAAAAGTTAGACTTCATCTAAGAGATTTGAGACTTTACATCAAGCACAAAATCGGCATCTTACTTGAATGTACTTCCCTCAGAAATGGCACTGTAAAGGTTGGCAGATGTAGGGTGACTGCTTGACAAGCCGGCCTCTTAATAAATTCAAAAGACTGGTAGACAAGGAGAACCATTCATTGCTAAAGTCATGAAGGGGATTATCTTCAACCACTATTAAAAACCTAGGGAGAGTGACATTTAAGGCATATTCAGGTATTATTGAAAAGGCAAAGATATCACCAAGTGAGAACTAACAAGTAAGTGATAGACTAGAAAGATAGGCCACATGGACCAAGAAAAGTTTTGAATTCCAAGCTAAGGATTCTTAACTCATCCTAGACAATTGAGAGCCACTGAAACTTTTGTGAGCAGGAGAGTGGCAAAATCAAAAAAAGATAAAGTGTGGAAAGTTTATGTAGTAGTATGTAAGGAGAGATTGAGAGGGGAAAATGTCAATTAAATAGCATCTTATGATTGATTAATTCAATACACTAAGTTCTCTTGTCTTTCTGTTTTCCTGGCACGTGTGTCTGTCACAATTCCAAAATGAATAAATCCAAATGCCTTCTTTCCCTGGGTTTGCAGCACAGAGCCCCAGTTTATATGCATTGCCTTGGTATTCTATGCAGCTAGAACCCTTTAATTCTTAGACATTTCTCCATTTGGCCAACCATATGGCTACCCTGATGGTCACCAGCCACCAGTGAACCATTCTCTATGTTCTGCTGACCAAATCATTCTCCTAAACCCTCTTTTTATTGTTAAAGTCCCAGAGCTCAGTCTGAAGTCCTGGGCTCTTTCTCTTCTGGCTCTATATTCTTCTCTCCGAGCATTTGCATTCATGCCTGTAGGTTAAATTATCACCAACTTGAAAAAGACTCACATGTTATGTTTTCAGCATAGACCTCTCCTTTGAGCCCCAGACCTGACTCTCTAGTTGGCATCTTCACATAGATACCTCAAAGTCACTTCAAACTCAACCTGTCTGAAAGCCAAATCAGGGTACATATATGATGCTGCCCCACCCCACCCTTACCCCCCGAAAACTTGGATTGTCTCCAGTTTGTCCTATCTCAGTGGATCTTACTGCCACTCATCCAGTTCCCAAGACAGAAACCCAGGAGTCATCCTCGGCCCCTCACTCTCCTACACTCTCATATCTGATCTCCCAGAAGTCCCTGATACTTCACACCAAATATCTTCTATCGTAACCTCCTCACCTGGCCAATGTCACCTCTTTCTAATTCAGCTCAGTTTTCACTACCTCAAAGAAGTGTCTTGACTTTCCTATGTCGTTTTCCATATTTTACAAATTCATAAAATCAGTTCGATAAGCAATATGCAAACTATATAGAGTGAGGGAGAGGGCAGAAGGAAGTCACTATCTGGAGACGCAGGCTAAGGCCAAAGAGGTGGACCTCATCTGGAAATGCAAGTCTGCAAGTATCACTAATATTAGAGATATGTAAGGAGGGAATATATGAAAAGACAACAGAAGAGTTCAGGTCTGAAATTTGGAGAACATATCCATTTGGATATGGGACAGAGAGAATGAACAGTTTAGGGGTAAGCAAAAAAAAAAAGTGACCACATTCATTTAATTAATCAAAAATTTACCTATGATAATTGGATGACAGCATATCAGCATATCTGCAAATTATTTTTGGCTGCTGCTTAATTATTGTTTCCCAACTGATCTTGTGGAGCCATCACACATGTGACATCAGAGCATCCCTAATGCCGATTTTCTCTTTGAGTATGATGCTACTTCAGCTGAGTTGGTTCACTATGATCTGTGACTAGCTCCTCCACTACCTGCAAAGCATCACTAACTCCATTTTACAAAGGACAAAATAAAGATGAGAGCAGTTCAGTCAAGTGCCCCAGGTCACACAGCCAATGAGTGGCAGGGTCAGGATTAGAATTCAGAACTCGAATCCGTGCAAGCTCTGCACCCTATACAGCAGAGCCCTCAAAGGATGAGACTCACCAAGCCCCTGCTCCCTGCATACTCAGTGGTACTCAGAGTGCCCCAAATGACAAATTCGGGCCAGGTGAAAAGTTCTCAAGATAATCTGATGCTGAATGAGGGGTCAAGGATTCTTTCTCTGGGCAGGTCCTGAAAACACTTAAACTCTATTTTGATAAAAACTGACCAGAATGCTCTGGCTTTTCAGGCCACATTAAGATACTGCAACCAACGGAACTGATACCACCCAGGATAGGAACCCAGACAGAGGTTCATTCTCCTATAGCAATGGGGCTCATTAAGAGTGAGGTAACTAAGGGAGATCAGAAGTCCCAGGAGTTTTGGGTGCTTTAAGGTTGCAATGCACTGACGCATGGTAGGTTTGCAAGGTGCTGATGAGGACCTCAGGGCATGGGCTGCACAGACTGGCAAGAAGCCAGTCTGACAACTGATGGGGGTGGCTGTGGCCCCAGTTTCTTGTCACAGTCACTCTCCACCTAAGAAATAAACCTGGAACTTGGGCCTATTCCCCACCATAGGTGGATGTACTGTGCAGAGAATGAAGCTGAAGCTTCAGGGCCTGTCTCTTTCACGATCCCCTGAGGAGGCTGGGCGTTGATGTGAAACACAGAGTGTCCTAGATGGAGAGGAGAGGTTGCAATCAGCAAACTTTCTGTGTAAGCATTTTTCAATACATTACTTAAAAAGAGTGCAAAAGGAGACCTTGATCTCCAAGTCTCCAGTAACTTGTGAATTCTTTTTAGGTTTATAAATTTGTACTCTTTTCTTAAAGAGAGCTACAAAATTGTATAAGCTTTAGGATCCACAGGGGAAGATCCCTGTTTTGTGGGTCCTGGAGCTTATGACCTTAAGTTTCTCTTTGGTTTCACATTAAATATGCTCTTTGACTCTACTGTTAGACAAATAAGCTGAGAGAGGAAAGTACTGACTGAAGCCACATGGTAGGAATGGGGGATCTTTCTACAGGTTTCAGGAAAAGCAGATATTCTGTCCCCAAATCTCCACAATCATGCTTGGTCATTTGGGCACAGAAAAATTACAGAGAACCAGATAACAAATATTATTGACTATCTAAATTACAAGTATTACTTCATCTCTAACAATTTGCTATGCATTCTGGGGGAAAGTGAGTTTGTGTGTGTGGCATGGGTGTGTGTGTATGTTTGTACCGTGTGTGTGTGCATGTGTGTTTCTGCTATGTGTGTTTATGCTGTGTGTCCGTATTTGTGTGTGTTTGTGTTTATGTGTATTTCTGCTCTGTGTACTGGAGTGGGGACTAAGAAGCATATTTATTGATTTGTGAAGGAAGGACAGTCAGAGACAGAGAGAGACATAAACAGAGATGCGATAAATCAGGGAAAAGAGACAGAGAGAGGGAGAAATGGTGAATAATAAGTGAGGGTCTGAAGAAATGGTGGATGGACGGATGGAAGGAGGAAGGGAGGGAAGAGGACAAGGAGGAGCACAAGATTTCTAATAACCAGAAGCAAGCTTGTCTTGAGTCCTTTAGGAAATAAAGATACAAATTTAAAAAAAGTCTTGTGGCTGTCCTGACAAAGTGACTCTCAAAGTAATCTTTAACTGGAAAAGTCTCTTCTTGTAACCTGGGCTCCCAGGGGTGTTGGGGTAAGAAGCCATATGATCCAATCCTTTGATTCTCATTTCACATTTTTGATAAAGGTGTCTCACAGGGGCCATTTCCGCCAATGGCAAACTTTCTTTATGTTTTGAAATTTGCCTTCCAGCAGTCACATAACATCTCACTACTACAAACTGCCAGAGCACTCTGGAGTTCTGAAGTAAATAAATCACAATTGGTCGGGAGTGAGGGTAGCAAAATGAACCTGAAGAACCAGGAAAATGAAGGGCCACAAATTCACTCCTGTCCACTCTTTGTTCAACTCAAGAAAATCATTATCATTAGAAAATTGTACATTGCCCCAAACCAATAATACTTAGCACTCTGACTAGTCTCCAAATATCTCAATTTCACAATAACTTTAAGTTACTATTCCTCAGTCTCATTACTATTATCATCACTATCATAAATGACTGACTAGACCAAGTTATTTGCCCTCATTTTTTGTTCATACTAAATGTCATAATTGCTCCTTCATATTTATAAGATGCTCGACTTTCAATTTGCAACATTACATATTTGAATCAACAGGACACATCACTGATTCTGGTAAAACCAATATCTGATATTGTGATGGAAATTACAGATGGTAAGGGTGATGTTGAAGGAAGATAAAGAAAAGGGAGCTCTGACCGATTTCTTGAGCACTTGAACTATCTGAACAACAGTTCACAGACGGGAAATAGCACAGCTCAGCCTTAAACTCACGTTCTGCTGGTTCTGTGCCCCTCACCAATAGCATGATGATAGAGTGCCACCAGGTCACAGAGTCTATCTATGATGTTAAAGGTAGACATAATCCCCAAATTCATATCACCCATCCTCTAAGTATGGGAGCGTAATTTTGTTTCACTCACCCTTAGGTCATCAGAGCCTTTGAGATCACCTGGCACATGAAAGACACTCAGTACTTGTCTCCTGAATGAATTATTCAGTAGATGGAAAGACTTCTGATGGAGGCCCAGCACTCTTCTCAGTATCTATACAGAGCATGGAAACTTGGTCTTAAATACCAACTTATAGATATCTCCTGTTTGTTCTAGCCACTCCTAGTAGAAGACACACCAAGATATTAAGATTATAGTGTTTGAAATTTTAAAATTGGGGCAAATTTGGCCATGTACCTAGCAAGAAAATGTCTTATCTGGTAATATGCAGTCTCATGACTCCTATGTGCAAACGCAGACTTGACTCATCCAGGCCAAATCCTTATTTCTCTTGACAATCTTATGGATGACAAAATACCTGAACATGTCAAAAATCTAGGAATCAGAGAGTGTAATGGAAGCAGAACAATGGAACCAATCAACGAAACATATTAGCTGCATCCAGGATCATTCAAGAGTAGTTATTCTTGTCTCCTTACAGTACCGATGAAACCAACTGTGTTATCAACCATTCTGGGTTTCCAGAGAATCTGGCTGTTCTTAGCCATTCTGCAAGAAGTTAGTCCCTTCCTTAAAGTGGCTTAAAATAAAAGGCAAGTAGGCAAATAAATCTTGAAGGAAAGAAAAAAAGAAGAAAGGAAGGAAGGAAGGAAAGAAAGTTAATTGGTTGGATTTCCACTTCCTTAATTTCTAATGAAGAATTGCACTGGTGAGTAAAATACTGAACCATAAATTTAGCTCCCATGCTAATTTTATCAACGTATTTCTATTGCCCAGCAAGTGTCTACAATTAGTAGGTGTTCAGTCAAAAATTTTAGAATGTTATCAGTTTTGTCTCTAAAATTTCTTGCTTGTGTGTGAGTGCATGTGTACACATATACACATAGATGTTAACCTATCTGGGATGTCACAACCACAATGCCTCCTGAGAGTCATTCCTGAGATGAGTGAGGACTTATTAGTGGAACCACAAATCTTGGCAATGATTCTCAGTGCTGTCTTTCTGAGTTCGGAGTAATGGTGGGAAGCAGGCACACATCAGCATTCTGATGCCCTTTGTAAGGAGCGAGACTTGATGCTGGGGGTGCCACAGGCCCTTGGTGATATCCTTTCTCCTCTTCTTTCAAGTCTCCTCCTTTTTTAAATTTTCTTTGCCTCTCCTTTTGAGAATCTCTGAGGCCTGCGAGTTAGACGAAAACAAACCTCCTCCCAGCCAGGGGCGCTTAGGGTTAAAGCATTTTGAGTGCCGTGTTAAAGAGCTGGTTAGAGTCCATGGACACTGGGGACTGAGTCTTCCACTGTTAAGAAATCTAAGTCACAGCTAGAAAGCAACTTTAGCTTCAGATCATTGGCCCTGCCAGTGATGGGGGGCATCTGTGGTGGGGACCTCATTCTTCATGTCTGCCATGGACCTGAGGCATTAAAGAACCACTTCTGGGCAGTGTTTATACTCAATATCTTGATACTGCCCTGGGGCTGTTGCATGTTTTTGTAGAAAGACAAAAGTCTGTGTGCCATAAAGCAAGGGGTTGGCCACAATAATCACCTCAAAAGTCTGCCAGCTTCCTCTGGGCCTCAGTCTATGCTTTGACCACTTCTGAGTTCACAGGACTATAGTCCCTCATTATTGTGTCAATGTTGGAATCCAAGGTGAGGAACTGGACAGAGAGGCAGGGTACTCTGCTGTGGACTCCAGTCAGAAGCACAGAACTTTGCTGTTTCTCACTTAAATCTGGTGTCATTGAACCTCCTAGCAATGGAGAGGATGTCTACTAGAATCGTTGTTGCATAAGAGTTCTTATATGATTTTCAGGGGCCTCATCAAATTACGCATTTATTATATATCGTCTGTTTGTTAAGCCAATCCACAAATATTTATTAGCAAGTAAAAGAATGAACGCATGGCTGGAGTATTACGAATAAGGAGATGTGGCATAATTTGCCTCTGGAAAGGCAAGCTGAGTAACAGGAAGTCACTGATGTGACTTAATGGTGGAGAGTGAAGGGTGAGGGCCTGAGGTGCACATCAGACTTGCAGTTTGAAAAGAGCACTAGCTACAGTGGAGAGAAGATTTAAAAGGCTGAACATATGGCAATACTAGATTGGAAATTATTCAGCATTAGTCCACAAAATTATAAATGGTAACTCTATTATGGTGGAAACAAAGATGAAAGAAAATGGATGGATCTGATAGGAAATCAGATTTTAAAGATGGCAAATAAGGGAGAGAGTGGTGTCAGACAGCAGGCTGTGGAACTTGATGGGAATAGAGTGTTACCTGAGAGGTGAACACTGGAAAATAGCCAGGTCACATGGGGCGACTGGGATTTCCGCTGCTGGCAAGTTGAATTTAATGTGCCACTGAGACATTCACAAAAAGAAGTCAAGAAAGTCTAGAGCTTACAGGAATGTTTGAGCTCTGGATAAAGATTTGGAAGCCTTGTGCACATAGATGCTAAAAGAATATCGTCAAGGAAGAGTGTGCCAAGTGATGTAAGAAAAGCACTTGTGAGAGTAAGTGGAAGAACTCCAACACTGAGTGGCTGAGAAGAAGAGGTTGAGCTTGCACATACGACTGCAAAGAAGGAGCTAGAGAGTACGAGGAAAGTTAGCTGGGTGCAACACCACGGATGTCAGAGGAAAAGAGAGTCATGGCAGAAAGGGTGGGTTCAACAGGGTAAAATATTGTTGGGATTTCAAGTGAGATGAGGACTCAAAAACATTCTTTATACTGTGTGATGTGGAAGTGCCCTGACATTATTGTATTGATTGGCCAAGGAATGAAACCAGGATAAAGAAGGAGATGAAGCTATGAAGGCTGCCAGCCTGGTACGCAAAAGGAGGGGTCAAGGCACTAGAGATGTTTATGAGGTTCATAAAAGCAGATCAGGGCAGGTGGAAGTGAACAAGCCCATCAGGAGAAGATGAGGATTTTGAGAGGAAAGCAATTGAATTAGTATAAAGGTGATGATCAGGTCCAAAGTGTGACCCTGGAAGTGGGTGGATATGATGGAGTAAAAGGAAAATTATTGGAGGTGAGGCTGTCAAGGCCATGGTGTAGAATTCAAGTAATGCCAATATTTTAATAAAAGATGGGCTGTGAAAAATTCTGTAGATGACGATAATCAGGGTAGGGTTAGCTGCGGTATGTTTCTCAAAGAATAACATTTTGTTTTTCAAGAACTGAAGGTGTAAATGCTATGAGAAGGGCAGTGGGTAATCAGCAGAACACCAAACCCATGTTCAGACCATTAGTGCATGGAGAATAACATAAAAATCAGCTTTCCCTGGAGAAGGTGTGTCAACAGTGGACAGTCAGCTTTCAGGAAGGGGGCGTGGGGGCGTGGAGCAAACACTCAGAAAAATGGCTGAGAATGGGAATAGAAGGATCTTCGCCAAATATGGAGGCACAATTTCAGATGTCATAGTGGAAGGCGTTGAGAGAAGGGGAAGGCAGCAGAGGTCAGGGTGTGCAGCCAGAGAATACAGATCATGAGTTATAGAGGACTGATGGAGAAAAAAGGACGTGCTGGGGGCACTCTGGGCACTCTGCAACAAAAAGGAAAATTAGAGAGCTGGTGCAGCGGTCTCAGGCATCTCTTCAACTCAGGGCTTTGGCTCCCTTGGCAGTAGGTCCTGACCTTCACAACAACTGATGACTGCACCACCACGGGGTGAAAGCAGGTATGTGTCATGAGGCTTGGGTTGACGGTGACCTCTGAGCCTATTGCTTGTACGTGTCCATCATGTACCCTCCTGAGAAGCTGAGAAAGTTGTGGAAGAGATCATATCAAACTTTGTGAGTTCCTGGGCCCCCTGAAGACCATCCATCCATAAACCCCAACTTAATTACCATCGTCCACCTTCTTAGGACCAAGCCCCAAGCTGCTTAACTTTGTTGCTAATATGCTCACTTTAAATAGCTTGTGCCTAGTGGGCTTGGGACACAGTCCCAGAAATAATTAATCTGGATGAAACCAATCCTCCTTTCTATTAATTAAGGAATGCCTTTTCCCTGGTAATTAAAAGAAAATCTTCATTAGCAAATTGCTACTAATCCACCACTGACAAAAATGCAAGCTTGGGAGTGTGTGTCTCAAATGTTTCACAGGTTACTGGATTTATTGGCATGATTTGTATTTTTTAATCCTCCAGTACTCAGGAGGACTGATGAACAGGAGGAAAATACATGAAGGAGAGGAGGGAGTGCAGAGCGTAATGACAAAAACTGTATGATGTCATTATTTAGAGTGCTGACTAGTTCAAAGATTGAAGTAGCTCCAGTACAATTGTGTGATACATACAATGGCCATAAAAAAACTCATTTAGAAGTATGGGGCTAAGGGTACAAGAGAAAAGTAGATTTAAGCACATGCAAATATCGGACTGTAAGCCTGGGACTTCCCAGCCCCACCACATGCAAAGCAGCCCCAGGCAGCCGGCATGCCATGGGTCAGCATAAGGCTGACCGGCTCAGGGATCTAAGCTGCCAATGAGACCTTATCTTCAACTGAGGCCAGTGACCTAGGAGGTCAGTAGACTTGGATGCATTTCCTGGCCCCAGAAATGCCTTCTACCATCTGTTTTTAAAAGTTCAGATGGACTTTGGGTGTGGAAGACTTGCTATACACACACCCATCACTGGTGGCTGACGTGGTACATGCATTGGAGTTACTACAGCTTCAAGCTTCTTCACACAGACCCCACATTTCTAATGTTCGCGGGGACAGTGCTAATGTCCTCCCTTGGCAAGAATGCACCTCCCTAAAAGCTGCAAACCCTTCACAAGTTGCTGGCATCTTTGAAGGTCTCACTGAACTCGAGGCACACTGCGTTTTCAAAAAGTCAGTAGATACCCTTTTCCCGCTCGATGTTGACTGAGGCTAACCAGCTTAGCACTCGTAGGATTCCCCTTCATCTTTTGCCAACTCCCCTTATGACAGGAGGCTCACAACATACGCTCATGGGGATAATTTGGGAACAGATACCCAGACAGGTTACAGTTCTTCTTCATATTCCCTCTCCACTCAGCCTGTGCAGGTCAACATTCTCTGCACACACTGGCTTTTTTGTTGCTCTCCTACCAAAATTTCAATCCTGATTGACTTATGCAAAGCAACTCCTGGCAATCCCAAGAAGAGATGGGCTCAAGCTCTGGCCTGGGTGGTCCATGTACTAACCGAGTTTCCTCAGGAAAAGCTGCCACCATTCACTGGCCGGATGCTGCTCTTGGTTCAACTCATTTATCTCTTTGAAACTCAGTTTTCAACTGAGATAATTATTCCTATCTGGCCAAACACTGCTAGTTACCTATCCAATATCATTTTCCCCTCTTTCCACAATTTTTTATTTGGAATGGCAGCAATTGCAGCTAAGAGATTACAGATAGAAGTCACGAAATGGGGCTTCAAGAAAGGTCTTTTCAGCCCATCTTGTCCTTTCATTCTCCCTACCTGGAATGCAGCTATGATAGCTGGAGCTCTAGTAGCCATATTGTGACCTTGAGGATGGAAGCCACATGCTAGGGAGGGCAAAGCACAAAGTTAAAAGGAGGCTGTGATCCCACTGACTTAATGGAGCCTTCATACTTGCCTTCGACTCTTATCTCAGGTCCTTGTGAGGTCCCTGTGCAAGAAGGTAATACACCTCTGTCCTGTGTAAGCATTTTTGGTCAAGTCATGAGTATTTAAACGATATGCTTCTTCCCAGTGATGAGATGAGGCTTAAACCTAGGGGTGTATATGAAAATGCTCAGGCAGTAGCCATGATGCTGGCACTCTACACGTGTCAGTTTCCTTGCCCTGAAACTTCAGCCTGGCTCACCTGAAACATTATGTGGCCATTTGAGCTGTGAATGACTCTGCCCCTGGCACTGAGAGCTGAAGCTGTTTCCTTGAGTGTTTTTGAGACAAATGCCTTGATAATTTCAAGGACTGGCTTTGTGTCCATGCATCTTTTAGAGGTTAGATACCCATGGCCTTCATTAATTACAAACACAATCTGTGAAGTCGCTCATGTATATTCATGATTTTGAAAAAAAGTCTTTTAGAGCCTTTCTAGTGGCTTTCAAAGTATTCTAAAGCAGAGTGTGATCATGTCTAATGGACAACAACCAGCAGCCCCAAGGGCACTCATTGCCACCCTGCCCCCTCCATGCCTTCCTTTGCATTCACATATCAAAGTCACTTCAAACAAATGATAAAAGAAATGAAGGAGAAGAGAAGAGACAGCCGCAGCACACAATGCAGGTCTGTTATTTTAGAAACAGGACTGTGCGGGTTCAGCAAACAGGGCTTCAATATCGCCAGCAACACCAGCCACGTCTGCCGTTGTGCTGTCCTGCCTGGCTTTTAAGAGCCTGCCTTAATACAGGTGTGGAGAAGACGGGGTGCTTGTCCTCCAAACCCTCCACAAAAACACCCCTGCAGCAGAGGGACGACCTCACCCAGCTGCTGGCGAGGCTTCTGCGTCTCTGTGTTTATTAGTTCAGAGGCATGAAGCTTTACTGACCCCAGGGTGTTTGTTTTATGCTCTCATTCGGATCACCTGTTCTTGCTTCTTACTGCAGACAGACATTTGAGTAGTGCGTGTGCTTTGTCTCCGGTAGCTATTTCTTCATTTCCATAGCACCTCAATAGGCCACTGTGACTCTCACAGATCTGCGTACGTAAATACGGCACAGACAGGGCCCTGACTCTGGATAGAGACTTAAAATCATTGAATCCCTGCCCAAATACCACACACACACACTCTCACACACACTCAGGATCAGTTGTGTAAGCTATGGAGATCCTCCTTCCTATAACTCCTCTTGGTCTGAGCACAATTAAAGGTGAACAGAATGGGCAATTGAATCAAATGCGACAATTTCTAGTTGAGCTGCTGTTACTGCTTACCAGTGAACACTGCTGTGCCCTGAGGGATTCCCACATCAATCAGATGTGGTCCTTGCTTCAAGATGCTCACAGTCCCATGAGGCCCACACAATTGAGAAGCTAGTGTCACTGGGGAGCCCGTGCCCCTTACTAAGGTGCCGTGTTTTACTGCTAGGTCTCGACCTAGCCTATAATGTTAGTTCCTTTTTTCTCAGCATTGAAATGTTGAGCAATTTATATATTCTTTGTGATTCTCTGCTTTCTTGTTTGCAAAAAAATAGCTAATCATAAAGATTAAATGAGAATACACACATATAGACACACGCACATGCATATACACATGTATATGTGTGTATTCCCATTATCTAGATCTCTGTCTTCTCCTTTATGTATATACATACATATATACATATATGTATATACACACCGAGTACCTAATAAATAGAAAGGCACATGATAATTTTCAAACCTACCCCTATGGAGTGGCACAATAATAAGCAAATAAATGAAGTAAAATAACTCAACATCTCTCCTTATACACATACGTGTGTGTATTCTAATATAATATATATATTATTTCCCATTTGAAAACTCTTTGAATAAAAGTTATCTTCTAACAGTTTTATCTAAGTTTAATTGAAATACCATAAACTGCACATATTTAAAATGCAAACTTTGGTAATTTTTGATACACATCTACACTCATGAAACCATCGACCACAGTCAAGATCATGAACATATACATCACTCTCAAAGTTTCTAAGCGTCCCTTTGTAATCCTTCCCTCCCATCCTCCCCTAGTCCCCTTCCTCAGGGAACCACTGATCTACTGTCTATCATAGATTAGTTTGCATTTCCCAGTGTTTTGTCTAAGCGGATTCATTCAATATATACTCTTTTCTTCTCTGGCTTCTTTCGCTCAGTGTAATTTTTTTGAGATTCACCCGTGTTGTAACGTATATCAGTAGAGTCATCTGTTAATGGACGTCTGGTTTGTCTCCAGATTTTGCTGATTACAAATAAAGCTGCTGTGAATGTTCATGAAAAGTCTTTGTATGGGCAGATACTTTCATTTCTGTTGAGTAAATACCTATGAGATCACAGGTGTATATTTAACATTTCAATAAACTGCTAAAATGTTTTCCAACATTATTGTGCCATTTTATGCTCCCACTAGGAGTGTATGGGAGTTCTAGATTTTCCACATCTTCACCAACACTTGGTATCATCATTTATGTGTAAATTTTAGCTGTTCTAATATGATATCATTGTGTTTTTAATTTGATACACTTGATGATTTATGATGCTGAGCATCTTTTCGTGTGCTTACTTGCTAGCCCTGTATCTTCTTTGGTGAGATGTCTGCTAAAATCTTTTTCCAAAGTTTTAGATTGGGTTGCTTGTTTACTTATTATTTAACTTTGAAGGTTAAATATATACATATATTTAATCTGTGGCTCAGTTTTTTGTTATTTTAAAAGTGTCTTACCATTTATTTTTGCACATAGATGTCCAGTTGTTCCAGCACCATCTTACTCAACTGACTTTGTACCTTTGTAAAACAAAGTAGTTTGTATGTGTGGGCTTTCTCTTATATTCTGTTTATATGTCTATCTTTATGCTAATAACACAGATTTTTTTATTACTATAGCTGTGCAATAAGGCTTCAAATCAGGTAGTGTTAGCCCTCCAAGTTTGCTCTTCTTTTTCAAGGTTGTTTTGGCTATTTAAGGTCCTTTACATTTCCAGATAATTTTTACAATGTTTGTCACTTTCATAAAAAAGGCTGCTGAAATTTTAATCAGTATTTCTTTAAAAATTTTTTTTTATTGTGGTAACATTGTTTTACAACATTGTATAAATTTCAGGTGTCCATCATTATACTTCTTTTTCGGCATAGATAACATCATGTTCACCACCCAAATACTAAATACAATCCATCACCATACACATGTGCCTAATCAACCCTTCCACCCTCCTCCCTCCCCCCTTCCCCTCTGGTAACCACCAATCCAGTCTGTGTCTCTACATGCTTGTTTGTTGTTGTTTTTATCTTCTACTTATGAATGAGATCATGCAGCTTTTGACCTTCTCCCTCTGACTTATTTCACTTAACATAGTACACTCAATGTCCATCCATGTTGTCACAAATGACTGGATTAATTGGCATTTCATTGAATCTATAGATCCATTTTGGGAGAAATGAAATATTAATACTGAGTCTTCCTACCCATGAAAATGTTATATCTCTTTATTTACCTAGGTTATCCTCACATTTTTTCACAATATTTTGTAGTTCTCAATATGCTGGTCTTGTATATATTTGTCAAACTTCTCCCTTGTATCATATATTTTGATATTATTTTAATGGTATTACTTTTTACTTTCAGTTTCCAAATGTTTATTGCTAGTGTACAGAAATACGAATACATTTTATATACTGATCTTGCATCCTGCAACTTCACTAAACTCACTTATTACTTCTAATAGCTTTTTTTATATATCACATCAGGTTTTCTACATAGACTATGATCTTGTCCGCAAATAAAATGATTTTACTTTTTTCTTGCTAATCAGAATGGCTATTACTTTTTCTTGCCTAACTCCACTGTCTAGAACCTCCAGTACAATTTTGAATAGAATAGGTAAGAGTTCACACTCTTGTCTTAGTCCTATTTTAGGGGAATATCATCTAGTCTTCTATCATCAAAAATGATGTTAACTGTAGGTTTTTCATAGACGTCATTTACTGAGAAAGTTCTCTTCCATTCCTACATTGCTAAAAGTTTTTATCAGAAGTGGACGTTGGATTTTGTCAAATAGCTTTTCTTTGTCCTTTGAGATGGCTGTATTTTTTTCTTTATTTTTCAGTTAGAGTGAATTACAATAATTTTCAAATGTTAAACCAACCTTGTATCCCTGAGGTAAACACCATTGGGAAATAATGTCATATCATTTTTAAAAACAGTAGAGTTGGATTAAGTTTTCTAAACTTTTCTTTAAGGATTTTCACATTTATGTTCATGGGAGATATTGGTTCATGGTTTCCTTTTCTTGTAAAGTCTTTGTCTGATTTTTGTACCAGGGTAATGCTGGCCCCATAGAATGAGTTAGAAAATATCCACTTTTAAATATACTAGAAGAGTTTGTATAGAGTCGGTATTTTTTTTCATTAAATGTTTGGTAGAATTCTGCAATGAACCACCTGACCCTGGAGTTTACTTTGTGTGAGGTACTTAACCACATATTCAAATTCTTTTATAGATATTGGAATTTTTATGTTATCTATTTTTTTCATGAATGAATTTGATAATTTGTATTTTTCAAGTATTTGTACATTTCACCTAAGATATCAAATTCATTAGCATAAAGTTGTTCATAATATTTCCTATTGTCTTTTTAATACCTATAGCAATATGTAGTATTTTCATATCCTTCACTTCTGATATTGATAATTTGTTTCATTTTCCCTTTATTTTCTAATCAGTCAGATCAATTTATTGATCTAAAAAATAGCTTTGCTTTCCTTGATTTTCTATTTTTCTGTCTTGTCTCACTGATTTCCACTCTGACCTTTATTATCTCCTTTCTTCTACTTAATTTGCATTTTATTTGCTCTTCTTTTCTAGGTTTTTTCTTTTAAGGATGCAAAGTAAAGTCAACGATTTGAGATGTTTCTTCTTTTCTAATATAGGCATTTAGTGCTTGAAATTTCTCATACAGCTTTAGTAACATCCACACATTTTGATATGTTCCACTTTTATTTTCACTAAGTATACAATACTTTCTAATTTCTATTTTGATTTCTTCTTTGACCCATCTATTACACAAGAGTATGTTACTTAGTTTCCAAATATTTGGGGATTTTCCAGAAATCCTTCTGTTATTGATTTATAATTTAATTCTATTGTGGTCAGAGAACATACTTTGTATGACTTAAATTATTTTAAATATATTGAAGCTTGTTTTATGGCCCTGAATATGGTCTACTTAATAAACACTCTGTGTGCACTTAAAAAGAATGTGCATTATGCCGTCATTTAGAGGAGTGTTTTATAAATAATTAGGTTAAATCAAATGACAGTGTAATTCAAATCTTCTATATCCTCACTGATTTTCTCTCTACTTGTTTATCAGTTATTGAGATACAGTACCAACATCTCTGACTGTAATTGTGGATGTATCTATTTTGCCTTGCAGTTCCATCAGTTTTTGCTTCATATATTTTGGAGCTGAGTCATTAGATACAAAAATATTTACGATTGTCTATCCTTTAATGTTTGACCCTTCTATCATTATGAAATGATCTTATTCTGAGTAACGTGCTTTGATCTGCAATATAGTTTGTTGGATATTAATATAGTCATTCTTTTTTTGTTTTGATTAGTATGTTACATCTTTTTCCATCTTTTTACTTTTAATCTACTTGTGTCTTTATATTTGAATTGTGTTTCTTGTCTACAGTATATAGTTGGCATTTGTTTTCTTATCCAATTTGACCATATTTTCTTTTTAATTTAGGATATTAATTTAGAACATTTACATTTAATGAGATTATAGATACAGTTAGGTTTAAATCTATCATAATACTATTTGTTTTCTATTTGTGTCATCTGTTCTTTCTTCCTTTTTCAGGTTTGTTTTGTATCAATCAAATATTTTTTTATAATTCCATTTTATCATCCTTTTTAAGCTTTATAGCTTTAGTGTTTATGTTATATCTCTCTAACTTAGCAGTCTATCATCAAGTGATATTTTATCGCTACACATGTAGTATGAGAAACTTAGCAATAGTACACTTCTATTTCTTCTCTACTGAATTTTGTACTATTTTTCACACATTTCACTTTTATATATGTCATAAACCCCATAATACATTGTTATTTTTGTTTAGATAGTCAAGAATCTCTTAAAGAGATTTAATTAATTTAAAATCACATATTTATCCATGTAATTACTATATTTGGTGTTCATCATTCCTTTGTGTAGATTCTTATTTCCATCTGGTATTGCTACATTCCAACTGAAGGATTTACTTTAACATTTCTTGTTGAGTGAATCTGATGATGGTGATAAAACTTTCAGCCTTTTTATGTCTGAAAGTCTTAATTTGGCTTTCAATTTTTGAAAATTACTTTTGCTGGGTATAGAATTTGAAGTTGATATTCTAATAACTATCAATGTCCTCATCTGCTAATTCAACTGTCTGTGTCCGTATGGGGTAGATTTGGTTGATTGCTTCATTTCTTCATATGGGTCATATTTTCTGCTTTTTTTTCATGATTAGCAATTTTTGATTGGAAGCCAGAGGTGAATTTTTTTTTTTCATTTTGGATGAAGATTATTTTGAATTTCTGTAGATATTCTTGAGCTTTATTCCGAAATGTACTTAACTTACTTGGAAATTGTTTCATCCTTCGGATCTTACTTTTCAGGTTTGTTAGGTAGGACCAGTGTTCAGTCTAGGGTTAATTATTCTCACTACTAAGGCAAGCCCCACTGGATATTCACTCCAGCCCATGTCCTAGAATCAGGAGGTTTTCCACGGGAACCGCACTGTTCCTGGAACGGTGTGAGTGCCAGGCACTATTCCCTCCCATTTTCTGGATGTTTTCTCCATGTCCTTGGACAGTTTACTCACACACGTGTGCTGAACAGCACTCAGCTGTCTGTGCCGGGCACTCCTGTTTGATACTCGGTCTGCAAACTACAGCCATTCTGACCCCTCCAGACTCTCCTCTCTATTTCCTCAGTTCAGAGTGTCTGCTAGGCTCCACCTCATTTCTGTGCTGAGCCGAGACTAGGAAACTCTCAAGGCGGTAAACTGGAGCAATCGCAGGGTTCACTTCACTGGTTTCCCTTATCTTAGGACTGTGGATTTTTGTTGCCTCCTCCTCCATGTCATATCAATCAATTGTTCTTTGTGCTTCTTCCACTGTTTGGTTGTTTCAGGCAAAAGGGTAAATCTGGTTTATGTTATGCCATCTTGGCTGGAAGTAGAAATCCTCCGATTTTATAATTTTATGATATTCAAAATAAAATATTTGCTTATATCTGTATGCCTTTTAGACATTTGCAGTGCTTTCACTTTATTATATTTTGTTTTCACTTAATCCTCATATTTACAATCACCATCAGGCTGCCATATACAATTGTACAGGTTGTTTTTCCTGCACATGTGCTTCCCAGCACAGCGTGAATACAGGCTGACATCTAGTCCATGCTCAGCCCACCAAGTTATACAGCCTGCAGCTTTGTCTTTCCAGAGGAGATCCCTTTTTCTAATTTGCAAAAGGGGACCACCATGGGGTACCAACAAATTCATTCCTCTAAGATCACTCAGATTAAAATGCAAACTGATTCATAATTGTTTAAAAATAATATTGACATCTAGAAAAGCCAAATAAGTAGATAGGGAAGAGAAGAAGAAAGAAAATCACCTACTCAAAATTAGATACAACTATTTAGAAAAATCTCCTTTTCAAAAATGTTTGACTGGTTTGAATGGGTCAATTATTATTCAATAATCCTTTTTGGTGACTCAGAGGAAGAAACAACCAGAAGTGAATAATCTGATGTGGTCTGGTTTATCTTTGAGTTGTATCTAAAGGTGCTGCCTATTATTTTTCAAGATTTTTAAGAGATTAGATAAAATATCGGCAGGTCCAGATGAAGGAGGAGAAAGAATTCTTATCAAATTATTTTCCTTCCTTCCTACTTTCCTTCTCATCTGTCTTCTTTTTCTCTCTTCCTCCTCCATTCAACAAATATTTATTCAGCACCCCCATGTCCCAGGCATTGATATAAGTTCTTGGGATCAAAACATATTTTAAAAAAGTCTTACCTGGTGGAGCTGACCTTCTGGAGGGGACAGAAAGATGATAAACAATATACACAAAAATAAGGAAATTTTGTATTATGTTTAAATGTGATAAGTGCTATATGTACATATTAAAGAGCCAGAGAGAGCACAGAGTATTAGGAATTCAATGCAGGCACTGAAAATTTTACTAGGGTTGGGAATGGTAAGCCTAATTGAGAAGGTGGCATCAGAACTCAGACCTGAAAGGGGTGAGGAAGAAGGAATTGGGACATCCAGATGTCTGGAGAAGTAGGCATGGAGTGCTAGAATAAGAGCGAGGTGGCCACTCTAGTGAGGAAAAGGGAACCGGAGAGGGGATGGTAGAGGTAGTTGGAGGACGGAGAGATAGTTGGAGAAGTAAGGGCAAAGCAGATCTTACAAGGTTCTATATCTTAACCTGACAAAATTTAAAGAGATCATCTTGATGTTTCTTCATTTACTGGAATTGTCATAAAATAGATATTTGATGCATAACGTGGTAGAGAAAAAGGGAGGGGGGATGTTGTCCTAATGTTTGTCCTCCTCCTCCTCCTTCTTGACTGTAAGGAAGAAGCATCTTTTTCTTACCCGGCAGGCTTCCAGGCCCTTGCTGGACTGACACCAGTGAGGGCCGAGCAGTACAGGCAGAGGCCAAGACCTGAGCAAATGGCTCATGCAGGTTGATAGAAGGAGAAGAGGATCAAGGTGAAGAATGGGTTAGGGAATACTAGGGATTTGGAAAGAGGAAAAGACATGTAGAAAATGAATAATCTTATAAAGTTTTACTGTGTTTTGTTTCATATGATTTCCGTTTCTCAGGAAATTCAAGAAAACCTGAAGTGGATATCTATATAAATCTCTAAAATTTTTCTATTGTCAAATTGGTTTTCTTTTGGAATAAACCATATTAAAATTTACTTCTGAGGCACTCTAGTATATGCAGGTTACCATGAGGGAGAAAAAAAGTAAGAAATCACAAAAATTCTTGTATTTAGGAGATAGAAAATATGTAAAAAATTTGTAATAAAGTTTTCACATTTTTTTCTCTTAGCAATGTGGTTGTCTATTTTAAATTCTTTAAATTTTTAAAATGTTAATCACTTTTTCACTTGGACTGTAATACATGAACTTGTTCAATAGCTTACAGTTGTACCTGCCTTCCACATCAGATTCTCTCACTCCCCAGAGGCGAAGAGCATTTACAGTTTCCTGAATATCCTTCAAGAGCTGTCTTTTCTATACTAGGTTGAACCCCATGGAATTCTTGTGGTTCAAAAAGTCAAATGTTTGTAACTTCAGAGAGTTCAACCTAATACAAAGGAATGTATCATTCTTAGCATGAATGAAAGAATTTTATAAAGATATTTTGAGATTTTGTTTGTGTGTAAATCCATGTGTCTTGAAGATAATTCAAAATCAGTACTGATAGATTTACATCACACTTTTTTTTTTGTTGTTGTTGTTGAGGAAGATTCGCCCTGAGCCAACATCTGTTGCCGATCTTCCTCTATTTTGTATGTGAGCCACTGTCACAGCATGGCCACTGATAGATGAGTGGTTTGGGTCCATGTCAGGGAGCTGAACCCAGGCCACCAAAGTGGAGTGTGCCAAACGTAACCACTAGGCTACTGGAGCTGGCCCCAAATCACACTTTTTGATACTTGCATAATATTCTGTTTTATGGACACATGATAATTTAACTAGTTCCCAGTTGATGGGCTTTTAGATTGCTTTCAAATTTTCGTTATTTCAGTGTTGCAATGAGCATCATTAGTATGAATACACATGAGTAGATATATAGGATAAATGTGTAGAAGTGAAATTGTTTTTTTACTGAATTTCTCTTAAAGGAGATCTCAAGCCCTCCACTTCCTGTATCTCCACTTCCTTCCAACCTTGTGAATGATCTTTGTTAACTGGATGAAGGAAAATTTACATCTAATTGTTCTAATGCTCCCTACCCTGAAAAATGGATATTCACTTTTCACTTGTGTTTGCATTTTATGGCTTCCCTGTTTCGTATACTTTTTTCGTCCTATTAGTTTGCTGCTCTTTTGAGTTTTCATTTCAAGTATATTTTTATAAATTAAGAAAACTAGTGCTTACCTTGTTTGTTGCAAAGTATTTTTACCCCAGGTGCCTTTTCTTATAATGCCATTTTTAAATTGCAGAACATTAAACTCAGTTTTATCATTATTTTCTGCCATTTTTCCCCTTAGAAGGGTCTTCTTCAGTAAGAAAGTATAAAAATGATTGAATTTTGTCTTCATGTCCTTTCATGGTGTTTTTTTTTTAACACTTAAATCCTTGATCTATTTGGAATTTATTCTGTTATATAAGAAGTAATGCAGTGTATAATTTTAAATCTAAATAACTATATTTTACTTAATATACTTTATATAGTAGTTGCAACTAATAAGCCTTTCTTAGTGAAATAAGTTCCACACTACTCATTTAGACAATGACCTATATTCAGTTAATATATAATTGTTTATACTTTTTAGATACTTCAGAAATTGTCCAAATAACATATTTTTGGTGGTAGATACATAAAATTACTTTTTATTTTCATCAGTAGGCAACTTCTATGTTACCTGAAGATTTGGCCACTCAAGAAAATTTCTTCCAATGTAGAGGAATTATTTCTCATGGTGTTTGTCTTTAATGTACCATTTATTATATTGCTGTGTAAACTTTTCCTTGCTGCCTCCTTAATAGACTATGATTTCCTTGGGAAAGGAACCACATTTTATTTACTTCAGTATCAACAGAAAAAGTCACCACAATACAATCAATCAATCAGTATTTAGTAAAACGATGATGGAAATTTTTGATAGATATGTTGAAAGATATTCATTCACTTATTTATCCTGCTCTGCACAACTTTAGAAGAAATCTAAAATGACTATATAATAATATAATTTCTTTATGCCTTAAGGACATCTGTTTGTCTAGAGTGAATTTTTTTTTTCAAAGATTATGCATTGCATGCTGTAGGGATGGGACAACTGCTATTTCTGAATTCTTTTTAGCCCAAGGTTTAGTCAGCACCACATTCTCATTTATTAGAAAATGACACCAAGCTATATTCAGAAGCCCGCACACTGCACAGTCAGTGAGCATATGAACACTCATTATTTTAAAATGATTTGCATGGAGTCTTAACTACCTGCCAAAAAGCCTGCAATGAGAGATAAAATGCTTCAGAAGAATAAAATGCATTTTAAATCCTCTCGTTCAACATAGCTTCTCCAACCTTCCCTTAAGAGGGAAGGAAGTCATGTCCAGCCTCTCACCGTGGTGTACTGTCGCCTAAAACCACATCCCGTGAAACTTGAGGAAAAAATGATATTTGTAGTTCCGTTTCACAAGCCCTAAAAACTACAAAAATAATGTAGTTCTCTTGTCTAACTGTTCTATGCAGCTTGCTCTCCAGCTGCAAGATATGGCTGCCACAGCGTCTCTTTGAAAGATAAAATTCCACAGTAGTACCTATTTCTGGCATAGCATCCCCTTGCCCCACTAAAAGTGTGTATGTGTTGCATTTTAAGGGCAGGAGATTCTAGTCCTCTTGTTTTTGTGATTGTGTGGTGTGGCTCAAAGAAATTCTGTCTATCCAAACTTGGTGAGACCCTCACTGTTGGAATACAGTTCATCACCACCTTATTCATTCTTTGTAGCTATCCCAAACCTTTTCCTTCCCAGACTGCTTTCATCCTCCGCTCCCATTATCTTCAATGTTGGCAAGATTATGGTGACCCTTTTTTATTTTATTTTATGTTTTTACCTGTACAGTCCATCTGAGAATGGGATCGTCTTCCCTTCCTCCAGATATCGGTCTTATCAACATAACTCCTCAGACATCCCTGAGGTCTTACCAAAAGAAAGGTCTTCCCTGTAGAATCAAGCCCTTCCATCTTTTATTAGCACTTTGCTACTCAAATGCAGAATCTCTGGTCCCTCACTTAGCTTTCTGAATTAGAATCTGCATTTTGACAAGCTACCCAGGGAATTTGTATGCGATAACATATGTAGAGCACTGGTCTGGACCTCTTCTCTCCCTGGCATCTTCACTCTTCATTGAGCCCTCCACTAAAGTTTACGAAGGTGTCAGCATCATCTCTAAAGAATCCGTCTTCTTTCCTGCTAGCGTCTCCATTTAGCATCACCTCACTTCACACTCTATTTGTGATCATGTGACTTTTGTTTCTCTCTACCTACTGATTCTGTAATACCCTGAAGCCTTCATGACCCCCCTAATGTGTTCCTGGATGCCTTGACAGTTACCAGTGCCTTTCTGCCAAGATCTCCTAAACAAATAAGTTTCGGTTCTAGCATACTACTTGTAATATTATCACTAGTTGAGCTTTTGGTTAAATCCAATGAACTAGGATAATAAACTCTACATTACTGCCAAACCTGCTATTTTACAGAAGTGTTTACTCATGTTCTTGCCGTGTCTTTTATGCTTTCCAAACACCCTTAATATTCCCAGCCTGATTCAGTTCTTTAAAATACCTACTCCGGCCCAGAGAAATATTTTGGGGGCTTGTATTAGTTACCTATTGCTGCGTAACTACCCCCCAAAAAAGCAGTTTAAAACAACACTTATTTATTACCTTATACACTTTACGAGAGTCAGAAATCTAGTTTAGCTGCGTGGTTCCGACACAGAGTCTCTCATAACATTGTAGTCCTGATGTCAACCAGTCATCTGAAGGTTTGACTAGAACTAGATCAGGGTTTCTCAACCTTAGAACTACTGATATATTGGGCTGGATAATCCTTTGTTGGGAGGAGATTTCTTGTGCATTATAGGATGTTTAGCAGTATCCATGGCTTCTATTCTCTAAATGCCAACAGCACCTCCCCTCCCAGTTGTGACAAGCAAAATGTGATCAGTCATTGTGAAGTCTCCTGGGGAACACAATCACCCCCAGTTGAAAACCACTTGGCTAGAGGCTCTGCTTCCAAGATGGTGCACTAATAAAATGTTGGCTGAAGTCCTCACATCCTTGCTGGCTATTGACAAGGAGGTCTCAGTTCCTCACCACATGGGCTTCTCCAAAGGGATGCTTGAGCTTCTTTATGGCATATAGCTAGCTTTCCCCAGAGTGAATGGTCCAAGAGAGGGCCTTCAGGAAGCTGTGACATCTTTTATGACCTCGTTTTGGAAGTCACACTCCTTCACTTCCACAATATTCTGTTTGTTAAAAGTTAGTTACTAAACCAAGCCGTCACTAAATGGAAGAGGAATTAAGCTTCACTGCTTGAAGGGAGAAGTATCAAGGGATTTCTGGAAATATTTTTAAAGTACCACAGGGCTCCCTACTAAAAATGTTTTTATTGTATAAAATGTTCATGAACTTATCATGAGATATCTGTTTTGTCTCCTCTATCTCACATGGTATCCTTCCTTTTGTGTGTGTGATATCCCTCTTCTTTTGCCTCCATTATTTCTCTTTTTTTGACATTTTTTTCCTTTTCCCCTTATTACAAAATTTGCAGCTCCTATTTAATCTGGAGATCTCTAAAGTCCTTTTCACACAGAGATCCCTTTGTTTCTAAGCTCATCTTCTTGTTCCGGGCTTCCATAGCCCACAATGGCCACCCTCTTTTAAACTCCTACCACCCTCACTTTACATTTTGTACATGTTGTCTTCTTCTGGCTGATCTAAACTAAGTAAGAAAATGAAATAAGAGCACTAGAAATAGTTGACCTAATTTCCTTACTCTTTCTCCTCTTTATCTCTCTGGCCTCCTGTTACCTTCTGCCTTTCTCAACTTCCAGCCTAATTTTATCCTTCCATCAGTTATAGATGTTTATATGCAAACTTGAGCAAAAGCTTCTTTCGTTAAGTTAAATGTGGTAAGTGTCTGAAAGAGGTTTTTCCCAGTGTGTGGGCTTGAAATATCTGCATCAGAATCACTTGATGAAATGCAGAAATGCAGGCTTTATCTGGACAGAATGACTCTGTCAGATCTCTGGAGATGGGGTGTTAATGTCTGCTCCCTTTATAAAGCTAAATGATTATCGAATCTTTTTTTTTCTCTCTATAGCACTATCAAATAAATGATTACTTCATCATGAAGAAGTTCTGGATTTCTAAGAGGAAAAATCTACACAAAACTTTCTATGCCTCTAAAATTGACTTGCCAGTTAACCATTGTTACGTTAACTAATGAGGATGCAAGACCCAGCAATCTATTAATCTTCTGAATCTTACAGTTTCTATGATACTCAAAGTCAAAATCACTGGAGATTTGCCCAGCTATGAATCACTTTCTCACTGAAATTTAGGCATCACTCTTGTGACTTTTGTTTTTCTTAGCTGGTGAGACAGAGAAGAATCCCTCATGCTGATATGGGAGAGGTCAAAAAACATCAGGTGTTTTGTTGTTGTTTTCAAACTATCCCCCGCATATTGCCTTCACTGTCTTTACTTCAGGATGCCCCAGCATTTGAAAAGTCTCCTGCCTTTTATTCTGGTGAAGTTGAGTTCAATTTACACTGGACTCTCTTCTTTATTGCAATAGTTATTACCAAATAAAATCTGTCTTATCCTTAACCAGTGCTCAGCTTTATCTTTGACAATACAATTCACTCTAATGGGAAGTTAAATCACATTTGTCTTAGGCTTGAAAAATTGGAGGATATGTCATGATGTACTTCAAGCTAGAACATGAATATAAACCTCATGTAAAGGGTAACAACATTGAACTTCATATGATTTTATATTCCTAGAAGCTGGGACCTAGTGAAGGTTGAAAATCCCCCCTGCCCCGGCACCCCCAGCCCATTCTTTCGGCTAAGGGCACATGACCATACTGCTCTTGCATATTCCAAGATAAGACCCATCTCTACATTTCCTCATTGCTCCTATAGGCTTGCTGATGACTCTCTCTACCACCCTTTATAAAACCCTGGCCCCATGTCTTTTCTTTGAGCTGTTCCTCAAAAGGCATAGTAGAGTCAATTGTAGGGCCTAGAGGTAGCTGGGATGGGAGGAGGAGAGGAGCACATATCCCAATCTCCAATAATATTTACTGGTTGTTTCTCTCCCATTCTTTTTTATGGACAGTTGTTATTTTCTCAATTTTATGTAAAATCATCATATGAACACATTTTAATATTCTCCCTGCCTGGTTCCAACCAAATTGCTGACCTTAAGCCTTGAGTTTATAGAAATTCTGGAGCTGCCACTGAAATATGTTTAAACTATATTTTGGTGCAAGATGATAGCTTTTATCTCGAGGTGCTAAAGCTGGGAGAGGGGGAATTGCTGCACGACACAGGAAAAACATCATAGAAGAAAGGGACTGGAGAAATGGAAGAGATCTTGAGGCAGCGCTCAACACAAAGGTCTTGTTTGCTTTTTATTTTTTACACCTACAAACAAGAAGGGCTGCAAATCTCCTATTGCATCCTTAATAGAAGACTCAAGGAGAAGTTTCTAAAAAGCATTAGCAGAGCAAGAAGAGTCTATATTCACACATTGTCAAAGTCTTGCTTTGCCCTGAATTTGTGTACTTACAACCAGAAATAGAAATAGCACAAGCAATAGAAATATATTTGTTCAGCTGATGAGTTTATACCCTAAAGTATAATTTTTGGAGCAATTACAGATGAATACTATCTGAAAAGAACCAGAGAACTGGTGGCAGCCTGGGCTGCAGAAGTATGTGAGAGGACTGTACGAGTGGGGGACTTCTAAGGCAAATAATGATTCTGATTGGGCCAGGACAGTGACTTTCACCAGCCACTTCAGGAATGAAAACATCACTGATGTGCTTCATCTAGTATTTTAATCTGTTGCTCAGATAGAATCATCCCACACCTTGCAGAAAGTGCTAGAAGAGGAAATATTCTCTGGCTGTGACAGATCTTGGGTGACATAATACCTTCAACTGTAAGTGAGAAGCTTTTCAATTACTGTTTATATGTTGGTAAAATAGAATAGATGAGATATTTCTTAGAGTACCTGGCATTGGATACTTCTAATTTAATAGTTTGTTACAGCATCTCTGACTCATTAAAATACTGGGGAGAAAGAGGAAAATATGCAAACACATGACAGAAAAATGGAAGTCAGGCAACCTTTGTTATAACATCAACAGGCACCCCTAAAACTTTAAAGTAAATTGTTTTGGACTGAGAGAAAAACGTGCAGGTTCACTTCATCTAATAGAGTTCACTTGGAAGGAAAAAAGGTGAAGTGGGAATAGACATACTTAAACTTGGATGGTTAAACCCATGTCTTCATCCCTGTTTTGGTCCAGTAGGTGAAAAAATGAGTTTCAATGGAAAACTATGCATTTTTTAGCACACCCTTCTGTGATGTCTGATTCTGATTCTGAGGGGCTTATTTTACAATTCTGTAAATTGCAGATAACTAACAGCAATGAAAAATAATTATAGTCTGTAGACATGCACATTCTGTCCCATCTGGTAGAGGTTCAATTGATTTTCCTCCCCCACTGTGGAAGGAGCCAGTTTTGCCTCTACTTTCATATTCACCTCAATATTCCTAATTATAAATGCATCTGTTTATATTCTTCTTTAAACTAGCTGTAAGGTCTCACTATTTTCCTCATTAATAAGTTAAATAAAATCTTTAGCATGTTGAGTCATGATTTTACTTTCTTTTACAAATTATATCCAATATCTCAGAACCTAACTTAAATAACAATTTAAAAAAAGACAGGAACCCTCAAGATTAAAAGAAAATAAGCAGATATGAACAGTGGTTTGGGAGCTGAAAAGTTCCTAGTTATAATTGATTTAGGAAACAAACACCTTAGAAGCCTAATAACTGTGCACATAGAAAGGGAAGCCAAAAAGAAACACGCCATTCCTGTGTGTGAACCCTGGGAAGCAACGGGAATTGAAGGGATTCAGGTACCCTCTGAAGGTGGAGGGAGCTGAAAACATGGTGGCATAAAGCTTGTGAAAGGAGAATTAGATACCCACACTCCAAGCCTCAAGTGAAGCTCTCCTGTTAGCTCCTAGAAAGCTGGCAGCCAAGCACATTAGGAAAAAGACTGGAAAATTTATTGTTCCAGAAACCGATCAGCCAGAGAAAAGACCTATTACTGCTGGTGAAACCCAATTGACCCTACATCCAGAGTTTCCAATCAGCTTTTTCAATGCTTTTAAATATACATGGTTAACTAAGGATCAAACATTTGAGAAATTCTTCAATGAGAGAGACAAAGAGAAAGAGAGAGACAGAGAGAGAAAACAAAAGGAATTCAAAAGGAGCAGAGCACCTAAATCAGGGAGCCAACTAACAAATAGGTAGAGCTTAAGATTAGCCCAGGGACATACTGGAGAACAGGAACATATCCAGTATTCTTGAATGTAGCAGGAGAGTCTTTCATCATAATGGAAAAAAGATAGACTATTTAAAAATCAGGGTGTGTAAAACTGATAACTTTTGGGGAAATGTAATTAATTGGAACACAAAAATTCTATGGATTCATGTCTTTTCACAGTTGGCACAGTTTATAGGTCTTAGGCCTTGTGATCCACTTAAAGGGCGTGAATATATTATTATTCATGTCATGGGATACTTTGGCAATCATATCTTCACAGAATATTTTGTTATAAGGAAGAATAGTCAAGATCTGCACAAATTTTTAAACACTTTTTTAAATAAATTTCAAAAATGTATAAAAGTAGACAAAAAAGTATAATAAACCCTACCATCCATTTCAATAATGATTAACTTGTGGCTGATTTGATCTCATCTTCTGCCTCGATTATTTTAAACTAGCCTCATGTCATTTCATCATACATATTTTTTAGAATCTATCTCTACTTGATAAACATTCTTTTAAATATATATGTGTATACATATATATATTCCATTATCTCACCTAAAATTAACAATACTTCCTTAAATAATCAAATATTCAGTTAATGTTCACATTTCTAATTGCTTTACAAATGTTACAAAGAGTTTATACAGTTTTATTTTTTTGCTTTGAATTATTATTATTATTATTTTTTTTGTGGGGAAGACCAGCCCTGAGCTAACATCCATCGCCAATCCTCCCCTTTTTGCTGAGGAAGACTGGCCCTGGGCTAACATCGTGCCCATCTTCCTCCACTTTATATGGGACGCCGCCACGGCATGGCTGACAGGCAGTGCGTCGGCGGGCGCCCGGATCCGAACCAGCGAACCCCGGGCTGCCAAGCGCGGACTAAACCGCCGCGCCACCGGGCGGCCCCTGCTTTGAATTATTCTTTAAATAAAGTCTACACATTGCAATTGACTGATATTTCTCTTAAGTTTATTTTACCCTATAGATGTCTTGCTCTTTTTTTTCTCTTTCCTTTCAATATATTTCTTGGAGAAACCAGGTTTTTTTTCCTCTGTAGATTTCTCCACAATCCTATTTTTGCTAGTTTCAGCCATGGTGTCATCTAACATATTCCTCCATTTTCTGTAACTTAGTAGTTGGATCTAGAGGTTTGATCAGAACCAGGTTCACATTTTGTTAATCAAGACTGACTCATAGGTGGTGTACATTCTTCCACCGTGAAGTGCAAGTTTGGCTATCTCTCATTTATTGATGTTAGCAGCTGTTAATAATCAATGCCTAGGTCTATTAGTTCATTTGGAGTTGCAAAATGGTGATATTCTATCGGTTCTTTCTCACTTGCCAGCTAGAATACTTAAAAAGAAAAATCTTCCTCAATATACTTTTTTGTTACCCACTGGTAAAAGAGAGAAAAGAAAAAACAAAAAAGCTTGGTTCTCTCCATTCACTAGTTTTTTTAAAATAATGAGTTGATTCAGAAACATCTTGCTATAGTGAACAATAAATTTTGTTTTGTATTATTGTGAATTCATGGATTTTTAACATGGTTGACGTGTTTCAGTCGATTACAGTTTATTAACCTTATTAATGCTCAAATTGTCCAACATTTGACCAGTTGGCTTCTGACTCTGTTGGGGCTTTGGCTCCAAGCTGGCTCATGAGTATTCTTAAAGGGCCATTGTAGTTTCCTTACCTGTTATTAAGTTGTTCCAGGCTCATCTTATATGCCTGTGTATGCTTATACATCAGACCTAGAATTAGCCATTTGTCCAAGGAACCCTGTTTTGTTGTTTGTTGGTTTGGGGGGGCTAGTGGAAAAAAAAGACTGTAACAGTGTGGGAAAACTATTCCACTTAATACTTTTAGTGAATATAACATATATAAAACACTATAAACATAAGACTTCAACTTTGTGAAAGAAATACAGATACACGCACACATACACACACACACACGGACACATGAGTCACAAATATAAGCCTGGGACGTATTAATAACGTATTAATAATTTATTTATCTTGCATTTGAAATAGAGCTTAATGAATTAATAAACATAATATCCAATCATGTTTAATGAAAACCTTTCAAATGACTCCTTAAATGATTCCATTATAATTTTATAATGATAATTACATTTATCAATTTTAATGCATTGGTTCCTTGAAAGTATTTTGCAAACAACTAGTTAGTTAATGCTTAATACATCCATCTTCAGGCAAAGTGGAAAAAAGGTATCCTTGCTCTATTTCTATTAATAGTCCTGTCTAGACAAGAGATGAGCTGAAAAATCTGCTCTTGTCCAGTTCCTGGAGAAAACTTGCTACTGGTTGATTCTGGATTTGACCTCAGGATAAAACACTGATAGGAAATGCTGTCATGGAGTCCAGCGTTTAACTTGTTTTTTATGAATGAGTCTAAATGGCCTAAAGGGCTATGGTTCTGATGTTTTGGTAATCGCAGGTGTCTCATTGGCGGGATAAAATACCCAGGGATCTTCCAATCATTGCTATAAAATCCTTACAGCTGAGAAAATCTAAAAAAAGGTGAATGAGCTTTGATTCAAATGACAACATGAGCATAACTTCTCTGTTTTTCAATGGGAGTGTTAAAAAGTCTAGAACTTCTGGCAGCTTTGAGTAATTTCACCAAAAAATGAAAGAAACATATCATCCCAAATCCTTCC
Source organism: Tapirus indicus (assembly GCA_031878705.1). NCBI lineage: Eukaryota > Metazoa > Chordata > Mammalia > Perissodactyla > Tapiridae > Tapirus > Tapirus indicus. The sequence goes on from CM062921.1 coordinate 85,647,330, forward strand.
AGTTAAATACCCTATTGGCTTTCTACAGTGGTTGCAACTGGCCAAGTATGGTGATGGCTGGCTCCACAATCACCAGATTGCTCTTGAGATGAGTAAATAGGGTCCTGGGCTCAGTTTAAAGTCTTCATACATAAAGAGACACTGAGTAGCTTATTCAGTTTGGTCTTCTCATGTGGAAACAACAGAGTTTAAGGGAATGGTTCCAAATAAGATTTCACTTTGACAGGCTTACCAAGGTTATGGTTATATAATAGCAGTTTTCTTTCTCCTTCCAATCTGATTTCAGGAACTCCTTGGAGTGTGATTTTGGCTATTCAGATCTCAGGTGTCTGGCAAGAAGTTATTCACAGCAACAGATGAAATTCAATCCTTGCCATAATGTGGAACACCAGCTGGGGCATTAGTCACAATTTATTTCAGCCTCCAGGTCAGAGCAGGCAAATGCAAGACTGTGTTAATAATAATTACCTTTAATAGTGAGCATTTTAAAGATAACCAAAGTATTTCCAAGGACATGGTGTAATATAATGTTTCGTTTTTCATGAGAGTATTTACATTCAAAACAGAACCAAACTCCAAAATTAAGTCCATCTAATTGTTTTATGCTTAAACTAATTCCAAGTTTCCAAACTAGATGTAATGTATATTGAACAATCAATTTCCCCTTTGAACATGGTGTGGAAAATGGGTGTATTGCAGCAATTAACCTTTACGAAGAAATGGCATTAGCAGCATCTGTAGCAAGAGCACTTCATCCAGGAATAGCACTTGTAATGTGATACATACACTTAATTCAGCATTGTATCTTTTCTCCTCTTCTTCTCTAATTTTATTTTATAACTTTAAAACAACTGTAAACTTATAGGAAAGTTGCCAGTGAACAATTTATTATGTTTTTTTCCTGAAAATTTTGAGAGTAAGTTGCTGACACAATACTCCACCACCCTCAAATACTTCACTGTGTATTTACACACAAGGACATTTCCACACACAACACAACTAGTAACATGAGAAAGTTAACTTTGTTACATTGGTAGCATCTAATCCTCAAACTTCATTCAAGTTTTACCAATTTTCACAATAACGTCCTTTGTAACAAAAAGATCTAGGTCAGAATTAAGTTTTGCACTTAGTTGTCATATTTGTTTGGTTTTCTTCAGTCTGGTATGTTTCTTCAGTCTTTCCTTGACTTTCACAGCTTTGACACTTTTGAAGATTACAGGCCAGCTATTTTGAGGAACATCTCTCAATGTGAGTTTTCCTGATGTTCCTTCGTGATTAGATTCAGGTTGTATATTATAGATGTAACATCCTATTCTTCTGATTGCATCCTATAGGATGGTAAACAGTTTTGATTTGTCCTATTGCTAATGATGTTCACATTGATTACTTGATTAAAATGGTGCATGGCAGGCTTCTCCACCGTAAATTGACACTTTCCTTTTGTAATTAGCAAGTATTTCATTAAAAGGAACTCTGAAACTATGTAAATTTCCTATTCCTCATCAAATATATATATTATTCATTTATTTATTTATATCAGAATGGATTTATTTTTTCCCTATTTTATTCAATGAGCTATTACTATTATTATTTATTATAATGATCAATTTTCCCCAAATTTGGCCAAATATGGGAGCTCGTTTCGTTACGTTTGTGTGTCCTTTTAATATGTCTTCATCGTTCTTTGAGAAGCTCCTTGCTTTCTTGTATGAAAAGACGTTCCAGGCTTTTCTTATACTTCTCTTGCTGCAGTTCTGCCTGGAATCAGCCATTTCTCCAAGGCACTCTAGTTTCTTTCGGAGGAGAATGATTTTTAGAAGCCAAGACCTTGAGTGTCACTGCTTCTAGGCTCTCTCAGTTGACAGAATTGACAATGAACACACACATGCACACACTCCAAACACAGGCACATACACGCACACACATTCATATCCATATATATTTCTATATCTCTCTATATACGTTGAAAACCATGAGCCCAGACCAATAGCTCCAATTCCAATCCCACACCACAGGGGTAACTTTCTTCTCCTATAGTGAGAAACATGGCTCCCGTCACCCTTAATAAATTTACTTACTGATCAATCTTCCTTTATATAATATATCTTCCATTGTTGCCACTACCCCTTTCCCTATGAAGAGTCCCTCACCTCGCTTTGACACTGCACCAAGCTACCCTACATGTGGACACCTCCTCACCCACTTAGGCTGATATCCTATACCAGGAACCCCCATTCCCACTGCCCCACTGCATGGATTCTTTCTTTCCACTTGTGCTCCCAAACCCAGCCCTAGTTCACTGCAGCCCCCACCCCCAACCATCCTGGATACGGACACATACTTTGTCCTGCTCCCCCTTATGGCTTCAGGACAGAATTGTTTGAGATAGTAAGGGGAAGAAGAGAGAATTCCAGTTTTATTTCACAATACACATATCGTTACACTATCAGCAATACTATGAATGCCTAGTCTATAGTTTCAAGGAACAGTTTTTACTCCAGATATGTCTGACGTGTGTGTGTGTGTGTGTGTGCGTGTGTGTGTGTGTGGTGGGGAGGGTGTTGGGGACAGATAATAATGACAGGAAACAATTCAGAGATTATGAGGTAGGATGAGCTCAGCCAAGGGAAATTTTCCCCACCAAAGTCAGACCATGAATCCTCCCCAGCTCAACAGAAGGAAGCTTCTACAGCCCTAGAGCCACCATAGAAGACAGGAACAGCCTCCTTCTCAGGGAATGGGAAACACCCAACAACTCCAGCATAGTCGTGTATTTCTACAGAATCCAAAAATAATAAAAGTAGCTAAAACAGGATAAATTTCGGGTCACTGAAACTTTAGAAATTTAGTCAAGTTTGAATCTTTAGTGGATGAGGAGAGAAAACCCTTCAAATAAATATATGGGTTCTGACACAAGGAAAATGTAATATGGACTAGAATCATGAGACAAAGGAGAAGACAAGAGACCACATGAAAACCATTGTCAGAGAGTCCACAGAGGTTAAGTTTGATTCACTGCCCTAGCCTCTCCTGACTAAGATTCATGTCCCACAATTGCTTGGGGTTTGTTGCATATAAAGACATGTGGGGTCAGGTTTGTCTTCAAGTATTTTCAAATGATCTTAGGACTATCTCGATAAATTTCCAAGACATAAGTATTCTTTCTAATTTGGTTAAGAAGGAAGTTCTTTGATGATGGTAACTAGACCTATGGTGGTGACCGCTTTGTAATGGATACAGATACCGAACTATACTGCCATACACCCGAAACTAATATAATGTTATATACCAATTTTATCTCAATAAAAAAATGAAGAAAGTTCTAGATTAGTACAAACCAACCCATATACCCAGTAGCCCTCCCAGGGCTCAAGTGAGCAGATCGTGGCTGACTCCATTCTCTTTCCTCATCCCAACCCACATTTATAGAAAGGTGCCTCCAATTGCTTCTCTTTTCTTCTATCCCCTACAATTTATAACAATGCAACTTTATAATATATAACACTGCACCCATCCTCCATCTGCTCTGCATATAGACGACAAATGACTAATTAAAGATTGTTGATTAACAAATGTGAAATACATACTGTTATCATTTAGTGGTCCCTCACACTTTCTCCAAAGCACTTTCTACTGATTAACATTGGACCTTGATTTTAGGACAGTGTATCAGGCTGATTTCTGCCAGACTCTCTGAGTATATTCCTCTAAAATAAGAGATTTTCATATGTTGGCAGGAAGCTTTGATTCTCTTCTAAGTCCATTTCATGGGATCTCTAAAAATATTGAAGAAGCCTATTTTATTGGAACTTTTTATATGTATCTCCCAATTTACCTTGAAATTAGGCATACTCTTTTTAATCATCTAGAAACATATGAAGATCACAAAAGAACAACAAAGGGACTCCACAACTTCTTTTTTATGTATCACATACATACATACTTACATGCACTGCATACATAAACACAGTTGTACAGACATTGCCAAGCCTGGATTTGTGTCTTGTTCTTCCATTCCTTCTCTCCCCACCCTGCTTTAAATTGATCACCCAATCACACCTGAACAAGCACTCCAATGCCCTTCCCCCAAAAGAAAAATAACTACACCATTCCCTTGAGTGTGGCTCATCCTTGGGTAAACTCTTCTACAATCAGGAAGAATTTACCCCACTCCTAGTCCAGTACTCAGATGACCCAACAACAAACAGCCTCACTGTTAATGCCTCATTGACTGATTCAATTTTATGATCCATTCTCTCTTTGTGCCCAAGTTCTGATCACTGAAATTTGCTCTGTTACCAGTGTCTTTAGTATCTTTCTTAGTAATCTGACTGGAAATCCAGGCTCTTTTTCTAAAATTGGGCTTCTGCCTTTTTCTTGCCAGTTTTCCTTTCACAATTTAAGGTGACACTTTTACCCAAATGTATTTGGCTGAATAAAGCTTATGAGCTTCTCTGTGGATTTGATCTATGGGCAAGTGAGTTTGGGAAACACCAACCACTACAAACTCTTCTTGGAAATTCACAGTACAAATTGGTACATTAACAAGTCTAAATAGCCCCTCTCCCAACCTCGGCTATAGCCTCCATTTTTCTAATAACACATGTGGAAAGAATGGTCCATAGAACAGAGTTTGGACAAGCTGGTTAAGAGTCCTATGCCTTTGTAAACACCAGCCTGCTGATATGCTCCTGATGCTTGGACATCTCAATGTTTCCATCTCCAGATTCCTAGGCCACGCTTCAAACCTTTGTTGGACCTCATTAATACTAATTATCTCTATGAAATACATCTGCCCTCTCTCTTCTGACTCTCCAGGTAATGGTTAATGGTGCTACACTTGTCTGCTCTTCACCCTCCCAACTCTATTAGAATAGTTGAGTTTTGGGTTGGGCTGCTGCACTGGTCCATTGATTTGTGACTATGTCATACAACTTTATCGACAGGATAAAGTGTCCCTTCAGCTCTATAGGAGACATTATTACTTACTTTCCAAGAATGAATCCCTCTACTTCTTTGCTAACAGAAACTTGGTTTTGTTTATGATGACAATGGACACAGTCCAGATATGATTAATGATTGGTTTAAAAGAATCTTGGAAATTATACTCTTCTATGCCAGGTACTTATTTCTCCAGCCCCTTTCACCATTAAACATATTTATGTGACCCAGTTCCAGCAAATGCACTGTAAGAAGTCTTCTCAGGATATCTAGAAAACAGTTTTCTCCCAGTAAAAGAAACTCCTTTTACCAAGACCTTTTTCTTTCTTCTCTATACACGGTTATATAAAGATGTGATGCTTGGAGCTGCAGCAGCTCTCCTGTGGCCATGAGTTGACAAATCTGTAGATGGCAGAGTGAAAAGACAGAATAAGCCTGAGAACTTGATATCAATAAGCCACTGCATCAAAGATGAAATAACCTATATCTGGATGTCTTAACTACAGGTTTTCTGGTACTGCAGCCAAAAGCTTTCCTAACTGGTGTAAATCCCCACTGAAGCTTCTGTCACAACAGCTGGCAGAAAGTAAGAGCTGAATTCATGGGTATTGAATGAATCATATAATAATGGGTACTGAATGAATAATTACCAAGAGGAGAAGTTAAGTAAAAGACTAAACAAAACAAAGAAAACCAATGCAAGTGGATAAGGGCAGATAACTTACATTATTAGTATGATTCAAAAGTATTTTTTGGTACCTAAAATGTGCCACCACTATACTAATTGCTAGATAAAAGGGAAAATAATATAATGCTACATAAGCTGTCTCTTTTGAGAAGTGCATAACCTGAAAGAAAGGAAGACACAAGGGAAAACAGCAATATATGAGTCATTGTAAAGGAAATTTTTGTAAGGGAAAAGTTCAGAGAAAGTTACAAAGATGGGGGTATTTGAACTGATCCTTGAAACATGAGTGTTTTTAGTAAGAGAAAGAGTGATATTAAGGAGGAATAGAAATTGAGAACAGAGCTCCAGGTAAAAGGAAACACACGGAGGTATAAAATCTCTGACTTATTGAGGTAATAATAGCAGGAGCCCTCGAAGAAAACCTCTTGGTGTCTCATCTGTCTAAACACGGGCAGAGTACATCCCCAGCTCCCTGAAACAGCAGCTTCAGTGTAAAACTACATGCCCAGAGGCCATTTTTCATCAAGGGATATCCCCTTGGTTAACTTGTGGCTTTGCTATGCACATTAGCAGCACATGGGAGGAAGCACACACTGAAATATTTTGTGGTAAAGGCCCACTGATTGATTGGGGGGAAAAGTTATTGATAGATTGCAAGTTATGAAGTAAATGGGGTAACATGTTATCAGTAGCTGACTCTGGGTAAGAGTACGTGAGTGGTCTTTGAAATGCTTTATTTTTGTATCTTTTCAGTAGGTTTGAAATTATTTCCAAAGCAAAAGTAAAAAACAACAACAGCAAAACAAAAATGAACACTGTCAGGGCTGCGCAGAGCTATCCTGTCTTGTGAGAATGTGAAGTCTAAAAGGAACCTCTGATCCAGTGCAGACATCAGCGTTGATGTTAATTGTACCATCCATAAAGACGCAAGAGGAAGCTGAAGGTGTCTGGTGGTGCCCACAGTCAAACGGGAGCCAAAGCTGAAGAGAAACTAGGCACAAGACTTTTAAACATCAGCTCAAAGATTATGTAAATTCCTTCATTACCTTGAGACTGTGGAAGATTTCTGCCCGGAGAACACACAGGGTGGAGATGGAATCCCAAACTAGAACTAAGATTTCTCCTGTGCTCACAGCTAGAGAGACACTGGGCATGGCAGATGCAACAACCCAGAATCTTCCAGGAAACCTCAGGAACCAGCTAGATCATATTTAGAAGAAATCATAATCATCTAGCCGGAGAGCGCCCCTGCATCTGTGGCGTTTGAATCGGTGTCTGTCACATCGATTAACGACATTTCTTAGTCAACACTGCAGTGGAGAAATTTCTAAGTCCTTCTCTCACCAGGGAGTTGGGAGGATTAATTAGCAGTTTTCTGCAAAGTGCTATATGCTCTCTTTCTCAGGAGACAGATTAATGACTAATGCACAGAACTGACCCTGAAGGGAAGGTTATAGTAACTAACAAAATCCTGCCTTAGAGAGGTGCTAAAATGTCACACACTGTATTTGCTTATCTGAATGCAATTGGAAAATTCATTGTAACATTATACATCCAAACCTTGATTATATTCATACCCAATAATTCCATTACTAGAAGTATAATTTAAGGAATTAGAAAGAGCTATGTGAACGAAAATGTAGTCTTTAGGTATTTTGTTTGTTTGATTTTGGTGAGGAAGATTAGCCCTGAGCTAACATCTGTTGCCAATCCTCCTCTTTTAGCTCAGAAAGACTGGCCCTGGGCTAACATCTGTGCCCATCTTCTTCTACCTTGTATGCAGGACACCACAGCATGGCTTGATAAGCAGTGTGTAGGTCCGTGCCTGGGATCCAAACCTGCAAAATCCAGGCCACTGAAGCGGAGCATGTGAACTTAACCAGTGGCCACCAGGCCAGCCCCAGTCTTTAGTTTGTTTAATCATAAAAATTGTGGAAGCAAACTTCCTTGTCCAACAGGAAGATGGGAGAATAATGTGTACATAGTTAAGGAAAAATATGTAGTTGCTAAAATTTTTGGTTTAAAGGGTTTATAATAACCAAGAGAAATATTTTGCACTCATTTAAAAATTAAATATAAAGCTGACCATTAAAACTATTTTCAACTAAAAACTCTTACTTTGAAAATAAATAGTGGGAGGAAATAGCCCAAGTATGAATAGTTGCTCTGTTTGGGTGATAGAACTATAACTGACATATCTTCCTTTATGATCCAAATGTCTTAATGAGTTACCCTCACATTTTTTACTAAGAAAAGAAAAACAAAGCAATGCAAAAACTGTCCATTTTGTCTCCTCATGCCATGCAGTCTGGCTATGTTTCATATTGCTATTATTCCTTAAAACTACTTCATTTGCTTTTCTCTGACTTTTTCCTTTTGTGCCCCTCACATTTTCTCCTTATTCTTATTCCTAATTAATTTGGGATTTGGAGTTCAAATCCTCTTGCTGCGACGTGCACCAGAATGGGCCCATTCATTTGTGCTGGCCCTGCTCCTGGCAGCAGGGAAGCCTCACCCCCTGCTTGTGCTGACCTTTGGTTGCTGGCAGCCCCTCCCCCCACATACCGCTGGTGAAAAGAGTGATCTGTGGCTCCTGTCCTGTGGCTCCCCTTTGGCATCATTTCCCCAGAATCCTACAAAAGCACATTCTCCACTGGAACATCTGCTTAAAAACCTGTCACCCCATTTCTCTTCACTGACAAAGAGGGAAAATGAGACTAAGACTACCGAGGAGGCAAAGCCCTTTTTTAGAAAATCATTTTATTCTGTCTTCTGTCCCCCTTGTCAAGCCTATCATTGAAGATCCCCTCAGTTTTAAATGTGATTAGTCACAAATGCATCTCTAGTACTCCCAGTTTTTAAGTCCTGCAATATAATGGAATCGTGGTGGAGGAGAACTTTTAAAATTCACTTTTAATTCAATTCCCCAATTGAAATGGGGAAGCTGTTTGCAACATCCCCACCCAAGGATTGCTCAACTAATCTTTAACCAACTCTAGCACTCATCCACAGCAGGAAGGTCACTACCTCATGAGGGTGCCCATTTCAGGGCAGCTTGCTTCGAAAGTTCTACTGTAGCCAGAAAAACTTCTGTCCCTCCTAGATCTTCTGCCCAGTGTTCCATTTAAGTTACACACTTGCAACACTGCGCCTTTCTCACTGACCAGATTGGTGCCCACATTTCTGCAGACTGTAACCATTCACACAGGTGAAGAAATTGTTTCCAGGAGGTAACATTAAAATATACACATTACTCAATCTATTTTTATATGTCCAACTCCAATTTCCTAAAATCTGGACTGAGAAAACGTATTCAATTCATTGTTATCATGTGAGTCCCTTAATGGACTATGGAGGAGAATAGTAGATATTTTCATTTTTCCTAAAGTCCCTATGTTGGAAGCAATTTTATTGGATTGTTTTCCTTTCAAGTTCCCATTTGACATTCCCAGAAAAAGGCTGCAGGGCCTATGTTAATACCTTGAGCACTCCTCCCTAATGTTTCTATGCATACTAATGCTTTATCTTTCAGTATTTTTACTCTTCTGTAATCTAAACTATAAATTATTATCCTCATTTAACATTGAGGCAGTGAATTTCAGAGTGGCTAAGCAGCTAAACCTCATGGGAAGACAGCAGCAGGACCAGGTCCCAGCACAGTATCCAGTGTTCTAAAGAAAACTCCTTGCTCTTTCCAGTACACTATGTGACCATTTTATGTTCTTAATATTAAGCCAAATCTATCTTTCTCTTGTTTCTCTTGCACAAAATAAATCCAATCCTCCTTCCATATCGAAGTTGTTTAAATGATTGACCACAGTGGTAAATAATGTCCCCAAGGACTCATTTGTACTTCCATTTCCTTAACTGTTCCCTGAAATAACAGAGCTTCCAGCCTTTCTCTGCACAGGGTCATCATTTCTGCATGCTGCCCAGAAGTGTGCCTGGAACTCAACAAGCTGTCACACACGAGTCTGAAGCAGTATGTACATGGAACCACTTTTTTCCTTGCAATCAAGTCAACATCCAAACTCAGCTCTGGGCAGTGGCATCACCAGAAGGAAGCGGAGAAGCCCGCATGGGCCCCATCCCGTTTGGGCTAAGATTATCTGTAGATAACCTAGAAGTGAGTTTTGAGTCATGATTTGAATGATGGTAAAATTTAACAGATAGTGGTGGAGGAAGGGATGTGTGTGAGCATTCATTTGGCACTTGTGTTGTCAGAATAATTGCAAGAGCAAGGCACTGTCTGTGGGCCTCTCTGGGAAGAAAGCTAGATTTTGTGAATGTTCTGGTAGAGACTTAAAAAGATTCCTTCAGTATATAACAATTTGAATATGTGATAAAGTTTACGATTTTGATTCCAAGAAATGGCATGTCTTCTTGCTTCAAATTGTGTGTGGGTCTTTTTTCAGTGTATTGCTTTTTTATTCATTTTATTTTTTACTGGCAAAAATAAGCCGATGTAATTTTTCCCCTGTCCCTGCTTTCACACTGTTCACATTCAGTCAAGATGCTAATTACAACCACCTAATTTAAATGCCAAGTCTGCACTGAAATAGATTCCCAGTAATTTTGAAAAATGATTAGTGGGCATGGAGGATGTAAAAGATATGCTCAAGTAACTGGCATTTTGCTTAAGGTGGTTTAAATGGAGAACTCAGACTCTTCCGCCTCCATGCCCTGCAGACTGCACTAAGCATTGCAGGAGGCCAACCGTGGCTGTAAGTGCACTGCCGGAGATGAAGCCCGGCCCCTAGGGCGGACAGAAAACGGACAACCGAGGCGCCTCACTTTTATTCTTGGCAACTTTCCACCACCAGCTGAAACTTTTGTCAGGAGCAGTCTTATTAAAATCAAACCATTGCAGAATTATTTAAACTACAATAAATAGCAATATAATTAAAGAGTAACTAAGCCAATCTATGAGTAATCTACTGCCTTCCTCAGTCTTCTGCCTTTAGCCAATAATAAAAATAAATGTTCAGAAAGGACCAGGTCTGAGCAGTGTGGGAACATTCCAGGGAGTTAGTACAGCTGACATCAACAGGTCACCTTCCAGTCTGATAGAGGACACCACCCAGTACTGGCAGAACCCGGCAGAAAAGAGGTCTCGGGGAATGGGAATGGGCAGGCCTCTGTTCTTGACTGTCATGAGTAAGAATCTGGATGATGTCAAGTCATCTGGAAGATGTCAAATTCAATATACTGGGAATAAATGAATTTAGAAGTTATCCTGTGTGGGCGATGGGGTAAAGAGGTAACTCAAGCACTGGACGGAAGTGAGAGTCAGACTAAACCATTTCTAATATCTCTCATAACTCTTTTAATCTATCACTTTTGAAGTTAGTGCTCTTTACTCAAGTGAATTCACATTTTCAGGCAAAAGAAAGAGTTTTTTAAATGACACGTGCATGGGATATTTACTTATTCCTGCCTTTTGCACACTTTCTCTGACAATGATGGAGACTGTAGGTGAGTTCAGACCATTGATCAGCTTCAGAACACCCTTTCGTGGTCAGAATGGACCCTTTCCTGGACTCTACCCCTCCCCGGGCACACACAGATTTCCATCATTCCCAGGGTACACATATTTGGTAGATGATTCACAGGTGTATTTTGCTCCTCTATTACTTTCATGCTTTCATAGCTTGAATAACCTCCAAAAAAACACCCTGAAAGTCCATCAACAATATCTAATCAATTGACAAATATTGATTGATCATTTATACTTGCCAAGATCTCCTTTTTACTTAGCTGAGGCACAGTGTGACTAGAGTTAGTCAACCACTGATGGTGAGGCTGAGTGACTTGGTGATGATGAGGGACCCTGAATGTAGGTCCCATCAGCCTCAGTGTTGGCAACGCCCCATCTACAGAAATCATCACAGACTCAGTTCTGTTTCCAAGATGGCCTAGTAAAGCCCTGTGAATGGCAGAATGCAGAGTCCAATCCAATCAGCCTCGCGATGGTGTTTATCATGTATCAGGAAGCTCAAAATTTCCAATGAGTGTTTGACAACCTATACTTTCTCTCTCGTTCTTGTCTTCTGGCCCCAAACATATCACAATAAGGAAGCTGGAAATGCACATTTGCAGTGTCCCCTTTTGCATCATAGTTGCTGCTACAGTGATGACATATTTCACCATTTATGCACATTGTGACCCTATTAACCAACATTTAATATGTTTCCCTCTTTAATTTGGAAATGCTTCATGACATGCCACACATCTGCCACCAACTCAGATAAGACTGAGGAGAAACAGTTGGGTCAGTGGTGCATGAAATCAAATTGAATGGCTCAGAACTCTTCCATTTACATCTGTTCTGCTTTGCGAAGACCAGACAGATGGAAAACAAGGCGGAGGGTGAAGCACTCAGTCTCTAAAGTGCCCAAGCAAAGATGGCCTTGTGTTAAGAAGGACTGCCTCATACTGCTTGTTTCCGAGGGTGCAATGCTATGTTTTACAAAAAGTGTTTTTAAACACTTGCCTTTTTCCATTTCTATGAAGGGCATATTCGTTAGAATCTCACATGAACCAGCTTGGTAATAGGACAGTTATTTGTGTATTTAATTGAATTCTGGATAATAAAGGCATTGTTCTTTGTTGCAAATGGTCATTAGAGATTTGGGATGAATTATTTTTTTAAACTAAAATGACTATGGGAAACAGGAAAGTGCATGGGCTACGTTCACATATCACACAAGCCTCTTTCCACCACTTACCAGCAATGAGAGGGGAAGTTGGCCTTGAGAGCCACATGCTCCTCATCCTTAAGTGGGTATATTAACACTTTTAAAATGGGATTGCTGGAGGATGAAAGGAGACAAAGATTGTGAAGCCACTAGCATACTATCCAGAGTGTTCTACAGGCCCTCAAACACGCATCAATATCACTTCTGGTCTATCCAGAGTGGGAAGGATCCTTAAGGTCCTCTCAAGTTCCCCGGTCTATCAATTCCTTGATATGCATTCAGGCTCAAGAAACACATTATGAAATATACATATAATACACATTGCCCTTTCTTGAATTTAAAGAGGGGTTTGTGGTTCCCAAGTACAAAGTTGGGACTAATATTCTACAAATTTATTAAGCATTCTATTACATTTATTGCTTATAAAAGTAAAAAAAAAATGTGTCAAACTGGTACATTATGTTTATTTTAAAATTAAACTTGTATTGAACACTATATATGTACAAATATGTGTGTGTGTCTGTTTAACAGTAAAAATAATAGCAAATAAGGCTTATAATTCCCTGGAATAAAAAGTTGTTAAAAACATTGAATTTTTAAAAATTGATTCATCAATTTTTTAATGACAAATATTTTAACCTGTAATTTATGTTCTCACTTGGGTAAGGCAGAGGTATAGAGATATTTCACTGTGACTCAATTACTCATGATTGAAGATGAGAATCACCAGATTTTGCCACCAGGAAAAAATGAGAACAGTTAAGGAAAGAAAAAAGGAAGGAGGGGAAATTTGGTAATAATTAGGATAAGAGAGAGCAAAAGAGAATTTCTATCTTGAATACTAAATCTTGTGGCTTCAAACATGAGCTGCATAGCAATTCAAGAAAATAGGAAATTTACGAAAGCAGGTGATTTTTCTTGTTGTTTTTAATAAAATACATAGAGTTGACTCTCTCCAAAGTCAGGCTGAGTAAAGGAATAATACTCATTAAGTGCTGAAAGATTTTTATGTGTATTATCTCATTTACAATTTATAATAGTGCTGTAAAGGTGCTTCACTTATCCAGATATACATTTAACATGACAAAATTAAAGCACGGACATGTTAACTGAAGTGGTGAAGTTAGAAATACATGCCAGGTCTTTCTGTCTCTAAGCCCATGATAGTTCAGTGTCTTCAAAGGGAGTCTTGTCAGGAGCAGTCAGGAGAGGCCAAGTAGGAGTGTGGAAGTGTTGATGTGGCTGCAGGAAGCGTTCTGTGATCCCTCTCCTCTCGAATCTATCTCTGAAAATAAGGCTCATATGTAACTGTGAGGGAAGCGAGTGCCACAGTCTAAGCCAGCTCCACGGCGTGAGTTGTGGTACAGAGGAGACTTCCATGCACATGCCGAAGATGTACCCCAAAACAGCGGGCAGAGAGCGTATGCTTAAATAATTTTCATAATTATTTTCAAAGTCCATTGCCTATTTTAGAAGGAAAAGATTTTACCTTGCAATTTCTGCCTCTTCCACCTTCCTTCCTGCTTTGCAAGAGGTGCTAGGCCTTTCTGTCTATGACTATACTGTGATTTGGCTGAGAACTCTAGGAAGGCCGGGCCCGTGCCTACTTTATTGAACCCTGTATCTATCCCTGAAGCCTAACATGATGCCTGGCACAAAGAAAATGCCAAAGTAAAGTGTGTGAGAAGGATGGATGAAAGAGAAGCAAGAAAAATTCTGAAAATCCTGGGAACCAGGAGTAGAACAAATCTGGTTGAGAGTGCACGCTGGGGAAGAGACCAATGGACCAGGCAGATTGGGGAGGCATCATCCAGGCAGACTCCAAGGGCAGTAACACACAGAAGCACAGACCCTATATGAAATGCTGCGGAAGGAGCCTGGGGCTGACGGACCAGGTCAAGCATTTCAGTGTTAATGCCTGAGCTCCAGAAAGCTTAAGCCCCACTCGCAAAGTTTACAAGGAGGGTTCCCGAAAAGAATACCTTCTCATGTCCTTTAGCTGCTGAAGAAGTATAAAGAGAGATAATACAATGTCTGGAATCTACTTCATGTTATCACTATGATTAGTGGACCATGGGCGAATTGCTGTTCTTAGTCAAATAAATTTAGGAATCCCAAAGGTTAAAGAAAGTCCTGGCAGAGATCATGGAATAGAAACATAACCCATGCATATGTTCTCATTTTAGGTTTAAAACTTCAACAGAAAGGGGGCGAAGGTAATGGAATGAACACGGTGTCCATCTTGGGTAAGTAATTTTTATCACCTCTATCATTACATTCTCTCTGTATTTTTCTTCCAAATCCAAAGAAATTAAAACCTGCCCCCTCCAAGGGCCATGTTGTTGTGCTTTTCGGAGGGATAAAATTTCTTGTCTCAAGAAAGATAATCTACTTGCAAGCCTGAAGAGTGTATCTGTGTAGAATCACTGTATAGAAACAGTGTTGCCTTTATGACAAATAATATAGCTATCTTTTCAGGTCCTTACTAGATTTTTAAATGTGAAATTATATTTCAGTAAAAGGAAATGCCAGAGACAACATATAGTTCTGTCTCCTTCAGACTAGGCTCTGAGAGGATGTTAAATGTGTTCAGCTATTTCTCAGTCATGGACATTTTTTGGCCATCTGCTCACCCAGATCGGAAAAGGAACTGGAAAATTCTGTGTTCCCTCCCACATCTTGTAGTGACATGTGGCTTGAGGTAGGACGAATGGAGCATGAGAAACTATGGCTAATACTTGGGTTCTACTTTTACTACCCCGGCTCAGGCTCTGAGAAAACAGACAGATATATGGACACCCTGGGAGTTAACAGACTTGAGTCAGACTTTGGCTGTAGTAGCTGTGAAAAATGTGGATGCTGGTGTCAGACATGCTTGAGCTTGCGACCTTACTGTACTATCTAGTAGCTGTGTGACCTTGGGAATTAACTAAGCTTCAGTTCCGTCATCTCTGAAAGAGAGTTAGTGAGGGTAGTTTCATTTTAGGTTTTCCAGGAAGATTAAATGAGATTTTTATTACCTCACCCCAGTCTAAACTGTTTCAAGTTAATCAGATCAATCTTATTTTATAGTGAGTGAAAAAGCATTAATGGTTTTTTAGTGGGATCTCTGTCTTTTGGGAGAATAATCATCCCTGTGTAATCTCAGATGATACTGAAAGCCGACATACACTATTCATTCTGCATCAGCCACTCTGCTGTTTCACATGCAACCAGTCACTTATTCATCACACCTCCATAAGGTAGTTATTATCCTCATTTTAAAGGGAAAACTAAGGCTCAGAGAAATTGTGCCAGATAATTGTGCCAGTTGTCAGAGCTGGGATTTTCCCTAGGTCTGTTTGTCTCCGAGGCCCCCACACTGGATTTTGTTGGGGGAAGATGCTACAGGCCCACTGACACATTTCTCACCACCACCCTTGATGTAAACTTCCAGCAGGTCTGACTTTATCCTGGTCAATAAATCTGTAGAGCAACAGAGAAACCTTGATGAGGCAATCCTTTCAGTTCCAAAATCCTTTACCCGCCAAACCTTTTAAGACCCTAGCTGTCCTAACTTGCGTGTGGAATAATAACAACTGAAATGAAGCTGTCATCTCAACACTGGGGCACTAGTTCTCAGTGACTCTGGGCAATTTAATTAAGCTCAGCTTCTCTAAAATGAAATTAAGAATCTCCATTTCACCAAGATGTAATGAATATTAAGTAATAATATATATGGACTATCCTTGTTTATGCTGATTGCAACAAGCACATAAGGAATTATTAACCAGACAACAGGGCCCAGTCAAAGGCCCTGATAGAAAAGGATGAGGGCTAGTGTTTCTTTTTCTTAGAAGGCAGTGGTGATTAGGATGACTTGGTGGTTGTAGTAGTTTTCTAGGGCTGCCATAACAATTACCACAGACTGAGTGGCTTAAACAACAGAAATTTATATTTTCCTAGTCCTGGAGGCTGCAAGTCCAAGATCAAGGCATTGGCAGGGGTGAGTTCTTCTGAGGCCTCTGCCTTGGCTTGTGAGTTGTGTCTTCTCCTTGTGTCCTCACATGGTCTTCCCTCTGTGTGTGTCTGTGTCTCAATCTCCTCTTCTTATAAGGACACCCGTCATATTGGATTAGGGTCCACTTTAATGACCTCTGTTTAACTTAATCACTTCTTTAAGGGCCCTAACTCCAAATAGTCACATTCTGAAGTACTGGGGGTTAGGACTTCAACATATGAATTTGGGGGGTCCATCCAAGGAGGAGCGAGTGATCACAGGGAGACTAATTAGTAAGCCCTCAAGCAAATGAAAATCTGGTAGATGGAGGAATTTCACCTTTTTCCTCGGGTGTTTTTCTTTTTAAAGGTTTTGGGAGAGCTCCACTTTACACGCACAAACACCAATCCCTTTTACTTGGGTAGTTTCCATGGTCCCTAGGACAGGAAGACCAGGAGAAATCTTGTTGCAGAACATATCTTTCCAAGTCTTAGTTCTTTGTCAAGACACACTCACCTCCCCTGCTCTCCAGCTCTCCTTGGTGCTACAGGCTCCACCCTGCTGTCCCCTTGGAAGGGCAGCTGGGAGCTAAAGTTGCCCTGACCTTCACAACTCACACAATGACACGGATTTCAAAACTTTGGGAGCTGACATTTTTAAAATTTTCTATCCTACATTTTCTTTTTCCTAAATATTAAGCCCCATTTCCTCTAACTTACTGTATTGGGGTTCTTAAATATTGGAGCCATAATAAAATGTAAATGGAAAGTATCAATAATAATTTGGCCCAACAATGTAGATTAAAGGAAAAAACTGCCTCTTGAATGTTAATACCAAAAATTTCACTTATTCTTTGATTCATATTAGGATTTTTTAAACTATTTTTTCTGATTATAAATGATTGTATCTTTATTATGGAAATACAAATTTCTATACTATACTAAAATATAGCATACGTTTAGAAATTACAGTAAATTTAAGTAAGAAAATGAAAATCGCTCCTTTTCTGTCTCTCCAGAGAGAAACACTGTTAAGATTGTGTCCTGTTCCAGAAAGACTTCAAACACGTACATGAAAACTGCTACACTACTAAGGGATGCAAAATTGGCCTTGTACCATTTATAGCATGCTTTTTATGCTCAATATTATAATAACGTAATTATGATGCTAAAATCTCTGAAAATGTGAGTTTAATAATTAACATTTCGTGATATAAACTTGGTTTAACTTATTTCACCATATTCCCAGAGTTTGGCATTGGAAATGTTCATATATTTATTTTTTATTTGTATATATTTTTTTCTATTGCGGGTGGCAAATTCATTCCTTTTGCTCATTTTTCTGCGGTTTGGTGATGACACATGTATTCAAACTGAGGAATGTATGTTGGTATATTTAATGAAATATCACTACATTTTGTTTTTAAATGTTTAATTGGTTTACCTCAGGATAAACAGTGTGAAGCAGGTTCAAGGTGATGCAGGCATATTCCTTCCTAAAACAATGAATAGAAACTATTTGGCAATCAAGCAGTGCCACCACTTCATTCAACTTGGGGGTGTCATCTCTTGACTATTTTTTGATGACCATTGGATCAACTTTGTGCAAAAAGGCCTCTTTCTCCTCCCCTCTCCTTGTCCCATCACTTTCCCTACCACAGCTCCTACACACACACACACACACACACACACACACACACACAGACACACAATCTGGTTAAGCTGATTGTCATTTGTGCAGTGTCTGGCACCATAGCTCCAGCTGGCTGGAGGGAGATGATAATGACAAAGAGGCAAGCTTCCTGCCAAAGTCAAAGACAAATGTCACTCTTGTAATAAAACTCAATTATAGTCAAATTAATCACAATAATATTGTGGCCTGTTAGAGAAAATGGAGCAATTTGGAGGAAATCTGTCTAAAACACTGGGATAGCCATATACCCACAGAAGCCCCAGCAGCCCGGATGGGGAGGAGACACAGACCACAGGTAGACTTTGTGGCTAGGACACAGGTCCTCACCAGAGTCCTGAGGAATATTCTTCTGTCCCCCAGAAATATTTTATTTTAGTTGACTTCTTTATTAGAAGCAGCAAGTAATCTGAATTAATCAACCTCATAGCACATTAGACACAGTTGCCTGTGTAGATAGACACACCTCAGCTCCCTGCATCAACAAATCCTCCAAACACGATAGGAGACCTGAGGAAGCACTTGCATGGTGCAGAGGGAGACACTGTGGCTCCCAGGCCAACCAGCCTGTGGCTTGCACAACAAGACTTAGGAAACTGTCCTGCTTTGTCTTGGTCTCAGGCCAGGCAGTACAGGAAGCTCACTTTGACATTGGTTTTCATAAGAAATCTGTTAGAATTTGGTGGTTTTCTTTTTAGATTTCATAGAGAGGGCAATCAAGAGCAGTGATTCCCCAGGGCATGATTTACTAACCCCCAGCAATCGTTTATGTTCCAGCCTTGTAGCGCCCCACCCCGAGGTCCTTAGCCTCTTCTCCCCTCACGCAATTGCTAGTGTCAGATTCCCCCCCACTTCATACTTCATCTTCGTGAACGTTTCCTGGCTGCTTCTGTGTGCATGTGTGTGTGTACACATAAGTGTGTGTGCATGCAGAGCATCTTCCCTCAAGCTTGCACAGGCAAAGCCTCTGCCCATTACTCTACTGGCATCGACTCCCTTCAATCACGGCACTCAGATAAAACAGTGGGTTCCCAATGACCAAAGACATATTCACAGAAATATGTTTTACATTCTATTTTATAATCTAAACAATTTACGTAGCCTCTCAGGGTTTCCATTTTTCCATATACAAAATGAAAATAATTCACACCTCATAACACGCTGACAGAGATTAAGAGAGCTAACCTATACATCTGCCTAATAGGGGGTTTGGGCTAGAGACGGTACTCGATAAAAATCAGTGTTCTTCCCTACTTATGCTGGAAAGGTATTGATGAAAAGAGGGAGAAACATAAGACTACAGGCAATAGAAGGAAAACTTCAAGAAAGATACACTCTGTTGTCAGACGTTGTATACTATGATATAGTTTTGAATGAATACATTATGACAATACAAAATACTGCAAGAGGAAACGGAGAACAGACCTGTAGAATGGTAGAATGATTTATCAGGGAGGGCTTCATGCAGGAAGTGCTGCTTTGAGCTGGGACAGGGATGATTTGGGCACATGCAGGTGAATGAGACAACATTCAGTGTGAGATCTGATTTTAGATAAGTTCCCTCCTCTGAGGAAGGCGGGGGTTAAGAGAGCAGGGAAATTGGTCAGACCACTACTTCTGGCCCCAAGAGTGTTCAGCTTGCCTATATTGTCAGCAAATGGGTTGATGTAAGTTGGGCAAATGTAAAAAAAAACAACGCACACAAGTGGACAATGTGAAAAACCATTTCTTTTTGAATGAGTGAAATATTAATACCTATTCCTCAGTGTTTATATATCCAAGATCTTACCTTTCTCAGCATGAAACAAGATAAGAAAAAAAAAAAACCCACAAATGCATCTAGTTGAGGTCCTACAGCGTTGTGTTTCCCACTAAAATAATGTTAAAATCTGCCTAGAATAGATTTGTAGTAAGCCACATGGTTATTTTTAAATGTTCCATTTGGGGTTGTTAAGACAACACTAAAAGAAAGTTTATTTGCAGAAATAGGTATACCTTAAAAGCATAAAATAAAAAGGGCAATACTGAAAACCTTGTGTATTGTGAATACTCTATAGGTGAAGCAATAAAGAAGGGACATACAATTAACAATGAGGAAATAGAGAAAAGATATGATAAAATAAATTGAGTATGTGTTCTTGAGTAGAGGCCTTACATCTGCAGTGGAAAACTCTACATATATTCTAGGCTATACAGCCAGACATTTTCCTTTATTTCTTTTCTTAAAATCATGTAATTTATCAGTGGATTCTCTAGGATACACTTACAAATTCACAAACTATGTCTAGACTGACTGAACAGCTCTGCATAGCAAGAGTAATGAATAATAAATTAATCAATTAGGACTTTTATGTGATAGGTAATTAATGAGAGCTTATAGAAGGTACTAGAATATTTAACATCATCTTCAAATCAATGACATCTGGAGTCACAGATTTCCAAATCTAGCTTAACCATAACAGCTGAATAAAATAATAATAGACCCTTAACAATGGGTACCACCTGTTTATCAATAAACATTAGAGAGACTGTTAAGCAGTGGTTTTCAAAGTGTGGTCCCTGGAAAAGTAGCATTAAGATCATCTGCTACGTGTTAGAACTATAAATTATCTAGACCCACGCACACTTACTGAATCAGAAACTCTGAGAGTGGGGTCTAACAATTTGTGTTTTACATACAAGCCTTCTAGGACATCTGGATGCAGATGGCATTTTGGAAATCACTGCTTATAGGGAATAGGATAAAAGGGAGGGAGAGAAAATGGATGGTCCTATATAGTAGCAGGTAAAGACTGCGTGCTCTGAATATAAACTGTACTCAAATCTTACTTCTATCACTCACAAACTTCTGAACTTCATGCAAGTTATCTATCTTGCCTTAATTTCAGTGTCCTCACCTGTGAAAAAAATCATAATAAAGCAATAACTGTATGTAGTTAATGCTCAGTAAGTACTGATTATTTTATTAATGATTTTTCTAAGCCACAAAATTAGAGCTAGCAAATGCTTATAAAATTCAATTTAACTTTCAAAAAATCAATTTATTTACATTTTCCAATTTGTAACAATTAATTCTGGCTATTGGTATAAAGCTCTAGTATTTATACTTCTGTGCCCACAATTTGTGAAATAAACAAGATTAAAATGAACGGCATAAACATGCCAAACTCACTGAAAAATGTCCGTGTACACATTTGCATTAGAATAAAGGTTTTCAAACTTGTCTTCTATGAAACCTGAGTGTTCCATAAAGTAAACCAAGGTGGTCTGCTGTTAAAATAAAATAATGGTGCCCCTTCTATATTTTTTCAATGATTGACTGAATTCAAATATAACTCAACAAATGAATTACTCAACTTATTGATATGAACTCTTAAAAATACTATATGCATTACAGGAAGAACTACATTCATATAAAATAGAAACATTCTCTCTAATTTATGTATTACCATTTCAAAAAATTATTAACTATATCGATGCTTCTGAATGTTTCACAAAGTACATCCTGAATTGCAGCCTCTCAAAGACTGACTAGAAAGCCCTGTTCTTAAAGAGTATTCATCTGTAATTGGATGCAAGAATTTTCTTGTTTTTAATCTACTGAGCAACAACAATGTCAATACCACTGGTGTTAAATCTTACTTTTCAAATTATTGAACTAAACCTCTATGATCTAGATAGCTACAGAGAAATTTTGAGGACCTAGAATCACATTGAGTTTAGAAAACAATCTCATTTTATATTCTAAGAGATATTAGTAATGCTTCATGCTTCATGGCCACAGAACCTCTCCTGTAGCACCAGCAATGCTAAGCAGTACCTTTGGAGTCAGAAACATATTTTGGAACATTAGTACATATTTTCAATATCAAACTTTCCGGCCGAGAAATGTAGGCTTATCAGCACTGCATACATATTTCAAATGTACACTAACAAAAATATGACAGTGTAAGCATAGCATATCTAAGAACAAAGTTCTGAAGGGACTTGGGAAATGTCAATAATTCATAAATAAAAACAGTATATCTCACTAAATATCAGATATTTTTCAAAAGGAACAAAAATATATTTTAAACTTCTGTTCACAGGAAAATTTTCAGTGATATCAATTTTGAGAATTTCTAGGCTCTGTGGCATTATTCCTCATGGTAAATTAATGCACACAATTTTTCCCTATTCAAAAATATTTGTATATTGCTACAATACATTCTGTTAACAGCAGTTGCTTCTCTTTTGGTGTCCAGAATGAGAACAAACTTATTCTTTGTTTAATACCATTTTTATTTTTATTGTATATAATTATTTTTACGTTGGTCCTATACTATTTTTTTTAATTCAAAAAGGAAAGAAAGAAAGAGAGAGAGAGAGAGAAAGAGGGAAAGAAAGAAAGAAAGAAAGGTTAAAATTTTAAAAGAAGATAAATCCATTCCAGTTGAAAACAAATGTAACTCATTGACAAACAGCTACTTAATAAGATATAAAATACCTTTAAAAACAATCAGCCAGTATTAGAATTAAAGTATATTCATCATTTATTCTGGGGATGACATAATAGAATAGACATTGTATAAGATTGATGGGAATTTAAAATAGGATATTCTTTCTGGGTAGCAATTTCACAGTAAATATTTCTAATCATTAAAATACGTATATTTTGGTCCTAGTAGTTCCACTACCGAAAGATGCCTGTTCAAAACATCATTGAGTTGTACACAAACACATATAATTATTTCAAAATTATAGTTTTGGTTAAATATTTGTCCTTCCTCATAATGTAATACAACACAGTCGTTAAAAACCACACCTTGTTTAGACTAGAGCAAAACTTCCCAATTTTATTCTTGCCAAGATGTCAATGATATTGAGATGAAAGTCACGCACAAATTCCAGAATGAGAGCTGTGTCCCTTTTGTCCCTCTCAAGAAAACAAGAAGAAATATATATTAGTAACAGTGACTTTGTATCACTAACCTTGAATCTGATAGAATTTTTAAGATGATAATTCATTCTTAATTTCTGTGCTTTATGTATTATGGAAATGAAATTATGTGGCATTTCTCACTCCTAACCAAAATTACACCAATTTGCTCAGGACAAAGTCCAAGAATGAGGATTGAGCAGATTATTTCAAAACATGTAAAAATGTCACCTACATTGTTTAGTGAAAATGTCAATTACAAGGGGTTCTATTCTATTCTATTTTTCAGGAATTATATGCTAATTCATTGAATATAATATAATATATTATATATATAATATAATATAATATAATAAGCAGAATGCCCCAAAGATAGCCACACCATATTCTCTGGGCCCTGTGAATTCATAGACCTTAGAGTAGAGAGATTATTCAAGTGGGCCCAGTCAAGTCACTTCAAACTCTAGTCACTTAAAAAACCAAAGAACTTTCTCAAACTGGAGGCAGAAGAGATGCAGCAGCGAAAGTCAGAGTGACCGAAGCCTGAGAAAGGTTTGAAGCACCATTGCTGGTTTGAAGATGGAGGGGGCAACACAACAGGAAAGTAGGAGCAGTAAGGGGTTGAGAGAGGCTCTGCTGGCAGCCAGCAAAGAAGCAGGGACCTCAGCCCTACAGCCACATGAACTGAATCGGCAAACCTGAAACCTGGAACCAGAAGGAACCTGGTTCCTGAAGGAACCTGGAAGCAGAATCTTCTCCAGAGCCCCTAGGCCAGAGCCCAGGCCAG
Organism: Tapirus indicus; assembly: GCA_031878705.1. Taxonomy (NCBI): domain Eukaryota; kingdom Metazoa; phylum Chordata; class Mammalia; order Perissodactyla; family Tapiridae; genus Tapirus; species Tapirus indicus. The sequence continues at coordinate 85,671,033 of CM062921.1, forward strand.
CAGACACCTTGGTTCCAGCCTTGTGAGACACTAAGCCGACAAGCCAGCCAAGGCCACCCAGATTTTTTGCCTAAAGAACTACTAGATAACAAATTTGTTTTATTTTAAGCTGCTAAGTTTGTGGTAGTTTGTCACGGTATTAATAGAAAACCAATATTGTAGGTATATTAGGGTTGTGAGATAAAGTTAATTTTATTTTTTTCTTTACCCTTTTGGCTTTCTCTAAATTTACAGTGAGGAAAGAATAATTAAATTTTAACTTAGTTAAATTACATAGCCTTTTCATTGAGATAAGGTTTAGTGGATTTACGAAGATTCCATTACCAGATCGATTGTGATTGTTAGCAGATGAGTTTTTTAAACAAATAGTTTTTTGATTTGCTCTTCTCTCTCTGAAAATACAATCCATTGGCATAATATAACTCTTCAATGTTTAAATCAAAGTTGTTTTGTAATTTTCCCAATTGATTGTCACCATCATTCTGGTACAGAAAATAACACTCTTGCAGTTGTAAAGTAGAAAAGATAAACATTCCTTTCTGAATATATTGTTGTCCTGAAAGATAGGCAGTGGTAAGTGTGGCCCCCAGATTTGCCTAGAAGAGTGAGTCCTAACACTCAATACTGTGATGTCACACACCAAATCTGTGCTAATCAAAGTCTGGGCCAGAGATCGGCACACTGTGAGAGGCAGTGACTTCTCTCAAGGACAGAATCTCGTTCTTTTCCCATTTAGTATAAAAGAATTACAAATGAAAAGCCAAGGAATTCATGAAGCTTATTATAGAGGCTTTTGAATGGGTCACTTTGATTCTTCAAATCTTATGTCCCGGCATAGCTTCAGAGTTTCTTCCTACTCTAATGTTGTAAATTTGCAAATAGTGTATGGTAAAATCTTAGGACAAAAAGATGATGAGATCCCCTCATAAGAAAAGAGAGAGACATTATGATATAATAATTTTTTCTTATTAGTTAAAATCATGAGGTCTACCAGGGTAGGAAACCTTAAACTGTAATTGGTGCATTGCTAGAGGCTCAGGGTGGACGAATCTGAGAATTACCAATACCAGGGAGGCCCAGTCATAGGGGACCCCTCAGTTTTGTGAGTTTTCCCTCCAGGATGCCTGCCAGGTTCTCACAGTGAAGACTGGAGAAAAATCCCCTGGTGCTTCCAGCAGAGGGAGGAGAGAAGTAGTGGTTTTGAAATATGCCTAGAGCATCCGGTTCATAACAAGGCTTGCCCTCCAAAGAAGCTATGTTGCCAGAGCCTAACCAACCTGGGGGGAAGGAAAAGAGCCAACTCCAGCCCACTGTAGCCCTCTATGTGGAGGAAGGGAAATACCCAGCACCAGCTCCCTCTAGCCTTCCTGGCCAACCTACGGGAAGGGAGAGAACCTGAGAATCACTTTTGAAGTTCACAGTTCAGGAGCAAAGGTTCACTACAAGACTGAGATCTAATCACAGGACTATAAAATGCTTCCCCTCCCCCCATGCCTTGCCACCACATCAGTAGGGCTTTTGTACAACAGGGAAGACAAATCAAGGATACCAGAGGACACTGTAGCCTCGGACATATACAGCTACAGCAAGCATACAGTGTTATTTGAAAGAGGACTTGGATTGGTTGTAAATGTATACTGCAAAGTCAAAGGCAACCACGTTAAAAAGTAAAAAAAAAAAAGTATAGCTGATATGCTAAGAGAAGAGAAAAAATGAAATTTTAGAGCACTAATACTCTTCAATTAAAGCCAGAGAAAGCAGATAAAGAATAGAAAGTGAAAAAAGAGAAAGAGAAAATAGTAAAAGGAACAGAAAACAGTAAAAATATGATAGATGTTAATCCACCTATATCAATAGCCACTTTCTTTTTCCCAGCTTTATTGAGGTATAATTGACAAATAAAAATCATATATATTTATTTAAGGTGTACATTGTAATGTGTAGATATATGTATACATTGTGAAATGGTTACCACAATCAAGCTAATTAACATATTTATCAGTTCACATAGTTACCTTTTTGTGTTTGTGGTAAGAATATTTAAGATCTACTCTCTTAGCAAATTTCAAGTATACAATACTTGAAATATTATTAACCATAGACACCATGCTGTACCTTAGATCTCCAGAACTTATGAATCCTGCCTAACTGAAAGTTTGTACGCTTTGACCAACATTTCCCCATTTCCCCTACTCTCCAGCCCCTGGTAACCACATCCTACTCCCTGCTTCTATGACTTTGACTTTTTTGCATTCTATATATGAATGAGATCATACATTATTTGCCTTTCTGTGCTTGGTTTATTTCACTTAGCATAATGTCCTCCAGTTTCATTCATGTTGTTGCAACTCAAAATAGATTAAAGACTTAAATGTAAGATTGGAACTATAAAACTACCAGAAGAATAAATAGGGAAAAAACTTCTCGACATTGGTCTAGGCAAGGGTTTTCTGGATATGACCCCCAAAGCACAGGCAACAAAAGAAAAGACATATTGGATTGCATCAAACTAAAAAGCTTCTGTACAGCAAAGGAAACAATCAACAGAGTGAAGAGACAACCTTTGGAATGGGAGAAAACGTTTGCAAACCATAAATCTGATAAGTAGTTTAATATCCAAAATATATAAGGGATACAAACAAACAACTCAATAGCGAAAAACAAACAACTTGGTTGAAAAATGGGCAAAGGACCTGAATAGACATTTCTCAAAAGAAGACATGCAAATGGCCAAAAAGTCTATGAAAAAGTGCTCAACATACTAATCATCATGGGAATGCAAATAAAAATCACAATGAGATACCATCTGACATCTATATGAATGGTTATTATCAAAAAGACAATGGGCCGGCCCGGTGGCGCAGCGGTTTAGTCCGCGCTTGGCAGCCCAGGGTTCGCAGGTTCGGATCCCGGGCGCCCGCCGACGCACTGTTCGTCAGCCATGCTGTGGCGGCGTCCCATATAAAGTGGAGGAAGATGGGCACGATGTTAGCCCAGGGCCAGTCTTCCTCAGCAAAAAGAGGAGGATTGGCAACGGATGTTAGCTCAGGGCTGGTCTTCCTCACAAAAAAAAAAAAAAATTAAAAAAAAAAGAGCATTATGAAAAACTCCTTGCCCATAAATTTGACAACATAGATGAAATGGACCAGTTCCTTGAAAGGTGCAATCTACCAAAGCTCATACAAGGAGAAATAGGTAATCTCATTAGGCCGATATATATTAAGTAAATTGAGTGAATAATTAATAACCTCCAAAACAGAAAGCATCAGGCCCAGATGGATTCACTGGTTAATTTTACAAAACATTTAAGGAAGAAATACCAACTAGAGAAAGAAATATCAAGTCTCTACAATTTCCTCCAAAATGTAGGAGCAGAAGGAATATTTACTCACTTATTCTGAGGCCAGAATTACCCTAACCCAAACCAAAGACCAAGAGAGGAATACTCAGACCAATCTTTCTCATGGATAGAGATGCAAAGATCCTCCACAAAATATTAGCAAATCAAATTCAACAATATATTAAAAGAATTATATAGCATAACCAAGTGATATTTATTCCAGATATGTAATATTGGTTAAACATTCAAAGATTACTTAGTGTAATCAATTACATCAACAAGCTGAAGAATAAAAATCTGACGATCGTATCACTAGATACAGAAAAAGCATTTGACAAAATCCAACACTCATTCACGATAAAAACTCTCAGCAAACTAGGAATAGAGGGGAATTTCCTCAAACTGGTGAAGAACACCTACAAAAAACCTACAGCTAACATGACACTCAATGTGAGAAACTAGACACTTTTGTGCTATGATCAGGAACAGGGCAAGAGTGTCCGCTCTTACCACTCCTATTCAACACTGTTCTGGAAATCCTAGCTACTGCAATGACACAAGAAAAGAAAATAATATATTGGGAAGGAAGAAATAAAATTGTCTTTCTTTGTAGATGATATGACTGCCTAAGTTGAAAATCCCAAAGAATCACCGAAAAACTCCTGGAACTAATAAGTTTATAGATTATAAATAAGATTATAGTAAGTTTGCAGGATAAAAGGATGATACACAAGACAATTGGTTTCTTATATACCAGCAATGAATAACTGAAGTTTTAGATAAAAACCACAATAGCGCTCACTTTAGCACCATTAAAAAAAAGAAATCTGCATACGGATGTCCAGTTATTCCAGCACCATTTGTTGAAAAGGCTATGCTTTCTCCATTGAATTGCCTTTGCTCTTTTGTCAAAGATCAGTTGACTATATTTTCATGTGTTTATTTCTGAGCCCTCATGTCTGTTTCATCGGTCTAGCCTTTCTCCAGTACCACACTGTCTGGATTACTGTAGCTTTAAGGTAAGTCTTGAAGTCAGGCAGTGTCAAGGTGATCCAGCAATCACACTCCTTGGTATTTACCTAAATGAGTTGGAAACTATGTCCACATAGAAAATCGTACATGGATGTTTATAGCAGCTTTATTCATGACTCCCAAAATGTAGAAGCAACAGAGATGTTCTTCAATAGGTGAATGGATAAACTGAGGTATATCCATACAATGGGATATTATTCAATGCTAAAAAGAAATGAGCTATCGAGCCATGAAAAGATATGAAAGAAACTCAAATGTATATTACCAAGTGAAAGAAGAAAATCTAAAAAGGCTACATACTGTATGATTCCAGCTGTTAAGATATTCTGGAAAAGACAAAACTATCGAGATAGTAAAAAGGTCATTGGTTGCCAGGGGTTTGGAGGAGGCCAGGTGGGATGAATAGGTAGAGCACAGGGGAAATTTAGGGTGGGCAAATTATTCTGTGTGATTGGATACACACGCATTACACATTTGTCAAAACTGTAGAATGTACAACACAAAGAATGAGCTATAATATAAGCTATAGACTTTAGTTAATAGTAATATTTATCAATTGTAACAAATGTAGCACACTAATGCAAGATAAGGATAGGGAAAACTGGTAGGTGGTGAGGGAGGATATGGGAACTTTCTGTACTTTCCGCTCAATTTTTCTATAAACCTAAATCTGCTTAAAAAATATTAATTAACATTTTGGAAAATTTAAAAAATAAAGAGGGAAATGTCCTTTCCTCTCAAATATATCATTTGTGTGAGATCCAGTTACAGGTGCATGAAGAAACTTAGCAACTCTTCTGCCCTTATGTTGTGTCTATTTTAGCCAATTATTCTGTGTGAATTAATTCTCAATAGACAAACAATTATTTTAAACAGAGTTCAGATGGATAATAAATAAACATGTTATCTAAAAATAACCTCACTCTAGACTCTTTTTAAGAAATAACTTTTATTATAGCATCGACTTTTGCTTTCTCTTAAGTTCAATCTTGAACATCAAACATCGGCTTTGAAAGATGAAACTGCAGGTGATCAAGAACTAAAAGGAAAGTACTAGGACTGAAGCTGCAGGACATGTGGAGACCGGGATTTCTGGCTGGACTACAACTAAAGTTTACCACATGTTGCCTCTCAGTTATTTGCTATTCCATAAAAGAAAGTTTAAGTGATATTCAAAGATGTCCAGTTTTAAGACAGTTGCCTTTGTGACTACAGAAATGAGGAAAATCTTTCTAGAGCATACAAGGAAACAATTTTACCCATGATACAAAATGATTTGAATAAAAATGTATAAATTATTTTTCATTTGGGTCAACTAGGTAGATAATACTTATTCTGCCTCCCAGGAGTGGGGCTCCATCACTCATATTCCTGATGACATGTCGTACTAACCCCCCAAAGTAGGCTAATTCCCATTAAGCTTCCAGGAAAAATTGCACCATTTCTTTCCTTTTGTTCAATTTACCATAGCTAAGACATGCTAATATTAAAATATAGAAAATTTACTGAATCAGAGAAGAACAATAATGTACATACGAATAAAACAAGATAACAATAGACGCATTTCACAAAGACCAGTTTCTGACTTTAGACCCAAAGGCTAATAACATTTACCAATTTGCTTGACCACTTGTCCTCTTACCTCCTATCTGTCACCTCAAGTAATCAGCTTTTTAACCTTTTTTTGCCATATGGGAACTGGAATTGGTTAGTTGATATTCCTGTTGTCTCCTTAAAAAAGGACTGCAGAACTGTGGTCAAAATTGATTGCCCTCCTAGAGTTTGGTCTCCTTTGGAGGGAAGAATGCACCTCCTCCACAGCCAAATGTCCAAGATGTGTTGGCTGACAGGAGGGTGTTACCCAGGTGGATCTCAGAATCTCTCCACTTGTTCACTCCCTCTACTCCCTGTGGGAATCGGCCTTGTTCACTACATATCAAGAGGATAGATCCAGATAATTAAGATTTATTGAGTACTTATTGTGTCCCAGCAACTGTAACGGGTTCTTTATATGTGATCTCCTTTAATTCTAAAAAAAAAACAAACACAAACATATCAGGTGGGCATAGTTTTTCATATTTAACTGATGTGAAGGCTCAAGAATTTTAAGTTATCTATCTAAGCTAGGAAGTGGTATATCCTGGATCTGAACTGAGTTTTGCTTGTCTTCAAAGTTCAGGTGATGCTGACATATATATATATAATTTTTGATATATATATCAATAATTATAACCTACATATAATACAAACCTTCATATATAATATGAGAGATGTGTCATTCTCTATAGTTAGTGTGTTACATTTTCCCTGAAATTGACAGCACTCTTATCTGACTTGATAGGAAATTTACTCTATTTCTGGATCTCTAGTAAGAGTCTTAAGCAAGCACGAGATACAGAATGCAACAGCAAGAATGCAGGCAAAAATCATTACCACAAAACTCACTGCAAACCTAGCAGGCCAGAAAAGATAGCACACTGTAGGGCAAGTTTCAATGAATGGTTAGCAGACAGCGAACTAGACATTTAATCCTGGTTATGAACAAAATTCCTAGAAAAAGAATTGCAGATACTCAATCAGGTACCACCTCCTACTTTTAAAAATGCATACTGACAGTAGCAGCCAGTGGAATGGAGAGCTAAGGCAAGGAAGAAATGAATATCCTGTAGATTCAATAAACATGATCAAAGGTCCAAGGAAGTTGGCAACAAAGTAAAATTAGGATTCCAGTAAGACTGACCATAGAGGTAAATTGGTATCACTTTCAGAAAACAATTTGACTAAATGCATTCGAAATATGACAATATCCATGCCACTTGATTTAGTACTCCCATTTCTAAAAAGAAAACTCAGAGAATAATGCCAACATGAAAAAGTTCTATGCCTGAAAATGTTTATTTTAGCATTATTTGTGATAGTCACAGACTGGAAATCTAATTATTTTCAAAATGAAGAATATCAGAGTAATAACTACCATGTCTAAGAACAACAAACTCAGAAAAGTATTGATGACGTAGTGTTAACTGAAGAAATACGGTACTAACTTATTTATAAACTCAAAATTTTATAACTATATAATAAAATATATTCAAATAAGAAGAATTTAAGAATTTAGCAATTTTAAGAATATAACAATTCAATTGTTTGAAATATATGGCAAGGGAACTGTAGTTAAATGCCAAAGGCATTTTTCAATGGGACAAACCCTGCACCTATGCCGGGAATGAGGGAAACGTGTCACGCACATGCCAACAACTTCAAGGAATTTATACTAGAGGTTTTGCAAGCAATTCAGTCATGCAATCAGAAGGAGGATGTTCAATGGAGGATACATGCATATTCGTGTTTTTTCAAAGAATTGCAAATTAAGAATGTACAGATGGAATTTATATATCCTAAATTAGATAGAATTGGGCTGTTGAAGGAGTGATGGGGATTCTCTGTTTGAACCAGTGGAGAATTACTTTGTCATTACAGAGCAAAGGTTTTTGAAGCAGCTGCCAAAGAAGGTCTGTGAGGATTGGCATCCATACCAACTGGATGCTGGCAGATAAAGGGCCTCCTTCCCGACACTGAAGGGCTTAACCCATCCCTGGGACAAGGTATCAGGAAAGTGGTAAGACACCACCATGGTAGCTATAGAGAGGGACTGTTTTCCCAACTGTCAAGTCGGTTTGAGAAACTAGCTTCCACCCCAATAGTTTTGTCAAATGCAGGGAGGAAAAAAGAAGTAAGATTCCCATCCAGCACATACAAGTACAACTTCTATCAAGTGACTTGACCATAGAACTGTCAGTAAGAGCACCTATGGAGCAGTTATCTAGTTACTATTTGACGTGGGGCTTTTCACAGGATCCAAGTGGACAGAGAGACTTGAGAATATACTCTTTGGATGAAATGTCAGCCTGGATTCACCTTCTCTCTTCCAATGGGAGTTAACAGAAATAATCTAATGTGGGGAATAAGAAAGGATTATACAATATACAATTATACAAATCTAGGGCTTCAAAAGCCTTGAGTTTGTTAGGTTTATTTCCTGAAAATCTGAAAAGTCTATTCTGCGCTGGAATATTATATTTATTGCCTTTATAACTGAATTACAAACTTAAACCACAATTTGTTGAGTATTTAAATAGACCCATGGCCTTTCTACTCTAAAAGAGGAGGGAATTACTACGCTTCCAATTTTTCCCATCTTTTTCTTTCTCTTTCCTTCCCACTCCCATCTGATTTTTGTCAAAATTTTTCTTGTAAAAAATTTAAATATAAGGAAATATTTAAAAAAAAACTTGTACATTGAACACACATACACTCACCACCTGGATTCTACAATTCACTTTTGTTTTATATATATATAATCATTCTATAATATATTGTTTTATATATATGTATATATATAATTACATATAATCACAAATATGTATATACAAAATCATCTATGCATCCCTTTATCCATCTATAATTTTATTTTTAATCAATTTCAAAGTCAGTTGCAAATGTCAGTATATTTTACTCTCAGACACTCAGTATGCATATAGTTAACTAAAAGAATATTCGCTCATGGAGCTTTTTTTGTGTGAAACAACATTAAAATACACATATCATAAGTGTATCCAAAAATCTTATATTGGTCTATTTTTTTCCTTATAATTTTTCTAGTTCTTCTTTTTTACCTTATGGGATAATGTTTTTCTTTCTCATTTGATATAGAGTAATCTTTTACTATTAAAGATGAGAAAAATCAGTTTGCTTATACTTTATCCTTTTCTTCTCTCAGCATCTCCATATCCTGATTTTTCTTAGATTTATTATTAATTCAACATTGTCATGATTTATTTTCATTTCTAAAACTATTATTCTAATAAACATTTAGCTTTAGTCCTAAATTTACAATAAACTGACAGTTAATATCATTCTTTATATCATTACTTTCCCTTTTGTATCTTGTTTGGCATGATTAGTTCTTTTAGATTTGTATATCTGCAAATATATGTCTATTGCCTTTGTACCCATAGTACTTTACACTTGGTTTGCATATCAGTACTCTCAGAGATGACAATTCCATCACTCCTCCTCTCTCTTCAAAACTCCAACTGCTCCCTGGTCTCCTCCCCGCTGATGACCTTGCTGCAGTCAGCACAAAGACTCAGGGGAGAATGACGTCATTTTTCCACCACCAGTTTCACCAACTTACATGCATTTCTACCTACCAACTTTACTTTTCATCAAATTAAAATGAAAGAACATGTGTGCTCCTTCTGAAACCCAAATATTCTCTTTTGTCGTCTCATATGTTACCTATAGGTATGTATGGCCCTATATTCTCCAATTGCTACCTATTTCTCAATTATCCTCTGAAAAATTCCTCAACTAATTTGAATATACTCCCTGCTGTACTTACCCTTTGGGTTTTCTCCTTACCGTTTCCAATTGGAATTTCATATACACCACTCCATTATAATAACCCTTATGAAAGCTATGAAAGATAATATTTTGGCAAAACAAATGGTCATCTATCTGTTCTCATCTTTTTTTCTTAGCAGCACTTGATGTAGATGACCACTTCATCCATCCTTCTGTCCATCCACCCATCCAGCCGTGTTGAAACCATCTTCTCTTGGCTTCTGTGACACTACATTCGCCTGGTTCTCTTCTTACTTCATTAGCCATGCATTTTCTGACTCCATGGCAGGTTTTCTCTTCCCTACCAACCTTCTAAATGTTGTGTGCCCGAGAGATACAAACTATTTGAAGAACCAAAGGATTTAGAAGAAACTTTCACTTCCATAGGCACACCTTGGAACACATATTGCCCTTCTTCCATTTGTGGCTTACCTGTTTTCCTTCCTTATGAACCCTCTTCCATGCAGAAAAGAGTCAGGCATAATTCCACACAACTGCCTTTAATTAAACCTAGTTTGATTGCTCACCCATATACATTTACAGCCATATTCTCCCAAGAGGACTGTATAGATTTGTCTACCTGAAAGAGAAGGAACTGTGATGTCTGCTAGCTATCTTAACACAAGGGCAGTTTTCAAAGTAAGATCTCTAATTTTGAGAAAAATTTCAAAAAACATACACTGTCAAGTCTCTCAGACCTGTCTATAACAATGATGACTTTAAATAATTTCCAGTCTTAATGACTCAGACCACTGAAGTAACACAGCATGTCTCTGGAAGATTCATGTACAAACCCAGGAAGATCACAAATCACACCGTATCATCAAGGTATCTGCATTATAAAGTGCATTGTAAGGTCACTGTCATAGATTAAAGCAAGTGGCTTTTAAAAGCACATAAGAAGTGAGATAAAAAGCAAAAGAAGCACAGTTTAGCAGCAAGATACATGAAGTAGGTAAGAAAGATTGTAAGATTTTTGTAAAGAAAACTGCCTCCCTTCTAACTCACCCAGAAGTCCAGACCTGTATTAACAGCATCTGTGGACACATAAATAATTAGATATTTTATGGGTAAAGATACTGTATAGATAAATTATGTATGTCCACTATCACTGCAAACACAATATGCCCAGAGCAGAAATAATTCTTTTTCCCCAATCTGGCTCCAAGAACCACCATTTCCACACTTGGCAGTGAGTGCCAATATAATACCAGTCTGTCTCCACTGAAAGTGTTTGAATCGTCTTTAGATTTCCCATTTTCCTGTACAGCCAAGCAGCTTCAGATTCTTCTACCCATTGCTATAAAATTTCTCTGAGAGTTGACACCACCATCACTAATTTTTGTCTAGTTTGCCTCTTGCTGTTTCTTGAATACGATTCCTTTTAAAGTGATCCTGGGCTGATAAGCTCACCCTGAGTTTTATTTCTGGCATGAGATTTTAACCTTGACCTCTCATCAGAAACTATTGCATTCATTCTCATTTCATTTGTTGGTACCTCTTCTTTGGCCCACGCCCTAAATGAAGGCCCTCCCTGGGGTTCGGGTAGAGTCTGTTAGCTGTTTATTGTCTCAGAATGATTTTATTCATTCTCAAAGTTTTCAATAATCATTGAATTGACTCTTAAAATGAAATTGGATTACATATCCTGTCAGACATCTCTCTCTGGCAGCTCAAACTCAACATGGGCCAAACAGAACACATTATCTTTCCCACCAAACCTGCTCCTCTCTTCGTGTCCTGGTTGGACTGAACGTCTACCCAGTGGCCCAAAATAGACATATGTATGTCACTCCTGCCCTTTTCCATTTTTAGCACCCACATCTAATCAGTAATGAAGCTATATTGATTCCATGGAATAACTAGCTCATAAATTCAGCCTATCTTTTGCTCCCTGCCATCATCTCCTCTTGCTCACCATCTCCCTCCCTTTGGAGCTGCTTTTTTGCCTATTCTGACACCACTTTGGTTTAAAGGGCAGGAGAAGAGTCTGAGTGAGCAGGGGATGTACATGGCAAATGCTCACAAGAGATTTTCAAAGCTGACTCAGTTCTTCTGCAGGAACTTTCCTATGTCCTTTGGAGGTTTCCCAACTGAGCCCTCTCTGGCTGTTATTCCGTGACGTGGAAATTCCCTCATCTGCAGCTGCCTCTCCTGATCTCCCCAAAACTTCTCCCTCTGACATTCATTTCTCAGCATTTTATTGCTGGGATTCCCTCAGCCTAGCAACCTTTTTCTTGAATAGGATTCCTTTTAAAGTGATCCTGGGCTGATACCCTTACCTTGAGTTTTATTTCTGGCATGAGAAATGAACCTTTGACCTATCATCAGAAATAATTGTATGCAATGACTTTTCCATTTGTAATCAGCCCTGTATCCTAGTGTCAGGGTCAGTTTAGCCTTCTCAGGGGTAAGTCAGACCAAATTCCTATGGCCCCTGACCAGAGGGGATGAAGATCAAGTGAAGGCATTCAGAGAGTGGTCCTGTTGAAGCTCCTCTTTCTGGTCTTGAGAAGAGACTCCATAGCACAGTTTTTTCATATATATATATATATATATATATATATATATATATATATATATATATATATAATTTTCTTCATAAACCCCCCTTTTAAAAGCTAACCTCAATACCCTTTAAATAGTGGAGATGTGTAAGGGGTTTTGAGAGTCATGAAAAGGTTCTCCCTTATTTCCTCTGAAAGTTGCATTTGTTCTAATACCTCACTTGGAAATTGTTATCTGTTATAAGCTGAAATTTATCTTCTTCTCACACTAGCCTCATGTGTATTGCCAAATCCTTCCTAAACCCAACCTGTCTCTAGATTTCCCTCACCCCTCCTTCACACACAAACATACACACAGAAACAAGTGTACACTTAAATACTTCTAGTTGTTTCTTTTAGGTTAAAGTTTAGGGAATATCCCTTTCATCTCTTTAAATTCAGATTCTAAACTCAATGCTGAAAATTAGTTTTATTCAAACCCATATGGTAGGGAGGGAAAAAAGGAGAAAATCATTTTCAGAAACAAAGCCAAAAGGGTTGAAAGAAGATACTGTGCTGGTGTTAGGAAAAACCATGGGAGGAAGGAATGCCAGGAAGCGTATAGTATAAATTCAATAGCAAATAAAGGCATGACAAAGCTTCCTCTGGAATCAGACAGATAATTGGAGGCAGCAAAAGGGACATGGAAACAAAAAAATTTGAAATCATTGAGGATATTTGTATTTTGATTTCTGCAGTCTCTTCCCTTGGAGCATTGCCATTGACTTCTCAAAGCAAGATACACAGTCAGATTTGCACTGCAGTAAACTGGCCTCTGTTCTCCGATTGTCCTATAGCCCCCAGTGAGGATGTGTGTCTATGGGGAAAGATGGTAAGGAGGATATGTGGGCTGGATTTCTTTTAATAGATGAAAATCCAACTCCTAAAATCTTTTGCTTAGTTCTGTGTTGCCAGCAGTTGAGTAAGCTATCCACTTTGTATCCCTCACCAGGGACTGTGAAGTGCATTTGGCCCAGAGCTGGAATTTTTCATCCATCAAAGACTCCTCCTGACCAAAATGAGCCCAGTGAGCATGAAGCGGCCAAACCTGCCCCTCCTACCCCAAGGAACATAAAGCAGACATTCTACAGTCACTGAAGTGACCCAAAGACTCTGCCTTACCTAAATCTTCATCCTTCCACTCATTACTACCTGCCACGATACAACTGTCAATCGTGACTATTCCCCCAAAGCAGAACCTGGCTCAGTAGCCCTCCATTTCCAGTTCTACTCTGGTTCATCTTCTCCGTTTCGAGCACGATGTGGAGGACAGCAGTCATTGAGTGTGTGCAGCTCCTGAAGCTGCTGCAGGGTCTTAGCCTCTTACTGATTGTATGGGATTCTCCAGGAGGTAGCTGCAGGCTCATTTTCCAGGCAAGCATGTTTACTATAAGCAAGTCTAGGAACTCAGGGAAGACAAATATATTTAAACATAAGGATAATTTGAATACCATCATTCACTTATTCATTCATTTATATGTTGCTTTATCAAGTATTTAAGAGGTTCCTTCTACTCTACAAAATAATGATAATAATAATAAAAGAAAATTAGTGAACCACATTCACACCATTTTATCATTTGAGCCTCTCAATAATTTGTAAACTTATGGAGCAAGTAGTGTCTCTAATTGGCAAGTGAGTCTGATGAAAGTTAAATAACTTGCCCAAAGTCAAAACAAGTAGTAAACTGGAATTCAAATTGAACCAATGTGACTTAAGATTCCAACTTGTTTCCAACATAATATGTTGCACAACTCTGTTTCATAAGGCAGGAGTCCTATCCTCAAGGGCCTTATAATCTAGCTAGAGCAATCAGACAAGAGCTAGAAGACTAAGTACCCAATGATTCCAAGTCAGATTCTGACCAATGTTGTATCTAATTGGATAACAGAGGTAATAATTAGGCTGTAGTAGCTCTAGGATATGTTAATTGCAGCATCTCATGGTTTAAGAGTTTCTCGGACAGCCTCAACCCTTCCATCCTGAGTAAGTTTACTAAACGTAGGAGATCTATTTCATGATCAGTTATCTGAGTTTGAAGCTTTCTTCATAATGAGAGGAAGATTTTTTGCTCCCTAGAACAGTAATGCATAATCTCTGGAGTTACGAGAAATAAATCAAGTGTCTTTTAATGTAACTCTTCTTCTGTTACCAAAGACATCAAATTTAGACCTTTTAATGGACACTGACCATTATACTTTGGTAGGATCCAAAGGCATACTATTAAGCAGAATGTACAAAAGCAGATGGAGCCCCAAAGAACGTACACACTTGGGTCCAAGAAGACGTTCTAAAGGACATAGGTAGAGAAATTGTATTTTTATAAGATCTAAGAATTGAGGAAGAGGCTATAACTAGGATCCAGCCATCTAGCTAGACGTAGGAAAGACTTATAGAAGCAAATAAGATATTTGGAAAAACATATTGTAAGCATTTCTCATATTGGATCTATCCATATTTTGTACGCATGGATCTCAACAAGTTTAGATTGCAGGGTTGGGGTCCCTAGGAGGGAGAGAGACCTAAGGCATGTTCCTAAAGGAAGAGAAGAAAGGAGAAAGTAGACATGAGGCAGTAAATACTTGCTTCAATGGTTCTTGTACAACCAATCAGAAAATACTCCCTTGAGGAACCATTAATACACTAGGATAAAATTATGTAGCCTATGTTCTGCTCTGTTTTGCATTTTCAAAAGTGAGCAAATATTCTGTTCACCATAAAGTACGGCAAGTCATGTATTTTGAAGAATTCTCTCTCTTTCCTAAGCCATAGAACAAAAGCTTTTCTTGATATTCTAGAGCATATCTATAAATTATCTTTAATAAGATTTCTGATATGTCTTGATACGTGACATGAACACAAAATGTGATGATAATCAGTATTCGACATATAATAAACTATTGCCCAATACCTGATCTTTACAGTCCTCTGAAAATATGGTCACAGTACTCTAGAAACTTCGCCTCTCAGTCTTGACCCATGTTAATATTTTTTTCTAGAATTTCACCCAATTTCTCCTTTACATATCCAAATCCTACCTGTCTGAAGGAGGCTTCCTCTTTAAAACCTTCTAGTTGGCCTGCTGGAAGTACACGATCATGATAAAAGAATGTGAGGCTGTTTAACAAGGGTAGTCATGACCTATTCCCTCTTTATTATGCATATCTAATATGGACTCTGCCTGTCTTCAGGTCTCAAAGACTTCTGGTTCATTCTTTTCAGCCTTGTATTTTGGTGAATCCATTGCTGGAATTGCTCACTATTTGCCTTCCAAGACTCCTTGACCTACACTTTGTCTTTCAGCTCTTCTCTACAAAGAGGAGACCTGATCTGGCAAAAGAAACCTTGGTATGCACAGCTGAATTGGGCCCTACCCTCCATTTAAGCCCTAAGAAGATTAAATGTTGGACATTACCAAAACTTTAAAACTAAGACTAAGTCTCCTTAATGCTTTGCTCTCATGCACTACACTCAATTCTATCCTGTGCTTTATTATCACCTCAAGGGCAGGAGCTATCACATTTCTGGGTAAGGATCATGTCCTATACCACCAAACACAAGACTGAGCAGATAACCACATAGCATCAGACTGCTATTATTGCTATTAGTAAGTATGTGTTCCTAGAACTGAGATTCTGCCCAAGAAAACTTTTGAACAATTTATGGTATACATGATGTTGTTGTTAATAATGAAGATGGCTTTGATTATACACCTATATTTTCAAAGACCACTCTTTCCTCCAGGCTTTAAGAAGATTGAGCCAATCTTTAATGCACCAAAGACTCTTCAAACTGCTATGCCTCACATTTCTGTGCCTCACTTATATAATTTTAACTTGAAACTATTTCACCTGTCTTATTGAAAGAAAGAGAAAATCATATAAAATGTATATACATCTGTGCACATCATAGCTGCAAAGGGAGGTGGGGGAGCAATAACATCCAGAGCTCAGCTTCTGGAGCCAGACTTCCTGGATTTACATTTCTAGCTTCAACACATCATCCACTATGTAACCCACAATATTACCTTTCAGTTTCCTCTTCTATTAAATGAGATTAAATGGCATATACCTCAGAGAGATAGGAAACTTAAATAAACTAATCTATTCAAAGAGATTAGTATAATAGTTTAGTATTATCTAATTTTTGTGGTTATAAGTATATAAACAATATTATATATGAGAAGAATAAAATATTAACCATCAATAGAAATATTTAAATATTTGTACTAGATACATCTAATTATTCAGCTTAAAATTTTAAATGTAAGCTTGTGTTTTGAGAAATCTTTGTACTTTTGCTCTATTATACAACTTGCTGTGGGAACAATATCTTCCCGTACTGAGGAACACAGAGAACTTACTACTGTGATATCCCTTAGATTGTTTATAGTTCAATATTAAAATTGGCTAGACATGGGCTACCATAAATTTATGCAGAAATGGTGTTATAGTCTGACTTTTCTTATATTCAGTAAGTTCATAAAATACAGGCTCACTTCTTGCGAATCCAAATTCATCTTGAAGGAACCATGTATCTCCTTTGTATTCTCAGGATATATTACGGCCATTATTCTAGCAATCCATCACTTTGGGTTTCTTGGTTGGAAAATCAGTTTGCCAAGAATCATTTTTCCACCAAGCTGTGATTCTTTAAAGCCTCAAAAAACAACCTGAGCATAAATCAAAGGTGTACTGAGTCTGACATAAAACAAAACCAGCTCTGGAATGAAAATCATCTATTCAAAGAAAGTGAATTTTCAAAAATCTTGAAAAATACCATTTTAAAGATCTAAAATGATCTGGAAATGAAAAGGTTTATAGCTTTCAAAGTAGAATCATGAGTACTAGAAATAAACTTAAAGAGTTATATAGACCTATTCATTAAAACAACTAAATATATTTATATAATATGATATTCAATATATAATTGTATATAATATTCAATGGCATCCAAGGATAAATGAGCAAAAAAAACACAAAAACAGAAGCTCTCTCTTGGAAGTATCTATCCAACTATTTCTTTAAATTATTGACAGTCACTAATAACAGTGACCATTGTGGACTTCTACGATAAATACTTTATATATATTACATCATTTCAATCTTAAATCAAGCCTGTGAGGTAGGTATTATTTCTAACACTTTACAGATAAAAATTGAGCCCAGAAATGTTAATTAATCCATTCAAGTTTACACAGGAAGTGGGATCAATTGTATCTTGAGCCTGATTGTGACTCCTAATGAAGTATTTCCACCACAGCATGTTTCTTCTTTATACATAAAGGGAGCTCCTATGACTGAATGCAAATGCTGGCTGTGACATTTCTACTATATCTAATATCATCAGCTCAGTCTGTAAACAATATGCATTTTTCAGAATCAACTGATGCATTGTTGTCACATAGCTGATCTTCAATAAGATGTATAGCAAGGATTCTGGTCCAGCCCCACTGGGCAACAAATTTTACAGACCCTCAGCAGATTGCTTGCCTCATAGTGTTCTGGGGTTACTACTCTTACTATTCTATGTGACCAGATTGACCTTTGTCATGGCAGCAGGATCTTGAGTCTACAGACTGTGCAAATACAAGAGGCAGAGAGAAGAGACAGGCTTAGCAGAATTAAAGCAAATTAGAAGAGATTGATGGAATAGAAAATTAAGAAGAAATAGTAGAAAATTGAGATTTGATTTTTCAATTTTTTGTGTATATGTCAATCTGTCTCACCAGACCAAATGCTCTTCAAACACCTAGAAGATAGTAAGCAAGAGTTTAGTCTGAGTCAAAGGTGCTTCATCTCAGCATTAGATGGAAAGGATGATTGAGAGGACAGCACAAAGCACTTTCTGAGGCTTAAACCTCTCTTTCTGCCAAGTCTCCCTCCAACATTTACACACTCAAAATTGTACCTAGGCAAAGGGTCTTCAGTAAAACAGTAATGGAATTTCAAAGGTCTATTTCCTCCAATCTTCAAAAGCTCAGTTGAACACAATGGAAGTTTGGTGTCAACAGCATAGGTAGCTGCAAGGGAGTCACCTTGTCATTGACACTGGGCCTCACAGTCTTGACCAGGTCACTATCAGCAGTGAAAGTGGTCTTGTGAAAACAAGCAGTGACAGTGGTTGCTTCTGCTAGGTGTTGGTCCCATCACTGCCATTCGGGAAATTGATAGTGTCACAGGGAATACTAGTCATCCACCAAAAATGCATTCCCTCCTCTTCCTGAGAACAAGGCAAGCCATACTCCTTTGCCTACCTATCAGTTAAGTTTGCTGTGTGACTGATTTCTAGCCAATGAAATGTGGGAAAACATTATCCATACTATTTCAGGGCCTGGCCCCAGACAACCTCCCACATGTACTCAGCCAGATTCTCTTCTCCTTTTGACTGATTGGGCTGGTGACCCTCAGAGGGATCTTAAAAAATCACAAGCTAAAGATGGCAGAGTTGCAATCTCCCAGAATCTCTGAATAATTGTGTGGAGAGAGACCCTATCTTTCTGCTTCCTGCTTTACCTGAAACCTCTCTGAACTACTATGGAGAAATATTAATCTTATATTTTAATAAGCCATTACATATATGGATATATTTATTCCTGCAGCTTTGTCTACCCATATTAATTCACATGGTGACCACAGAAAACCAGAGTATAAAAGGAATAAAATGGCATACAATCCATAGTAGCCAATGAGATTTATTCAGAGAATGCAAAGGATAAACCCTCCAGTGCTTCCTAGAAATACTTGGTTGGCACCGGAGGAAGGCTCAAGTTCCCTATAGAATGGGATCAAAGTTAGAGAGGCATTGGTTTGAGACCATTTTTACCACTGTATTTTTACCTATAGTTTCCTAGGACCTGTGAGACATGAGTAATTGAATGAATAAGTGACTAATGAAAGGAATGTTCCTGTTTAAAACATTTAATATCAAATACATACATAATGTTATTCAAAATTTATAGGAAATTGTAGATCATAATGGAAAACTTTCAGAAGGTTTGTGAAAAAAAGCTGTTTTATTAAAGACTGTATGACCTTGGGAAAGTTACTTAACCTCTTTAAGACTCAGTTTAATCATGAGGCTAAGAATATTTACCTTGTAGTATTGGTGTAAGGGTTTAAGATGACACAGTCAAGGAAAAGTCAATATTACTAAGCTTTTGACATATTTAAAAGAAAAAAATACAAAGTAATTCTTTAAAAACACATGAAGTATTAGAATTGCTCAGGATGTGACTTAGGATGGAATTGAGTTTACTGATTTCAGGCTTTACTAACTCTGGTTGTCGCCATAGTTTAGATCCTATTAAAATCATAAATGTTTATCATGGGATTCTGCCAACTTTGCATTTTGAAGTACTTTGCACCATTTTTTCCACCTCATTTATTAAAATGGCAGTTTGCAAAACCTAGTCTCCACAAAGTACTGTAACTTGGAGCTTTATTTATTGAGTTGAGTGTGACATACTCCTCCACTTTAGGCTGAACAGGCTGGAGCACTTGCCCCAGACAGCTGAGCTTTCAGGACTGAGTGGAAACCCATCACCCAGGCTATGAGCCCAGCAGAATCTGAGAAGCTCTTTCTTACCAATGAGGAGGGTCTGGAATATGGTCTCCTAGATTGAAAGCTCACATGTCTCAGGCAAACCTCGGACATTCTATAGACCTAACGCATGCTATGTGGCTGTGGTGTTGAAGCCACTTTTGTCTTGATGTCTTAATTACTTTTGAATCACTCATCTTGGACTCTATCCCTGCCTGAATCTTATTCTGGTGGACTAAAACCTGACAGGGTTCTTGGCCCTTGTATGGCCCCTACAGGGCTGGAACCTCTTACCCTTTGCCACTGACTCTCCCAAACCCTTGCCAGTTCATTGAGACTTTTTGCTTCAAACTGCAAAGTCCAGTTGGGACACCAACCTGGTCCCTTCCTGACGCTGGGCATCAACAGAGCTGGAATCCCAACTGCCTCACTTATCGTGCCAGTTGATAGCCAACTGGTGCTCTATCCCAGCCCAGACTGAGCACAGATGAATCGTGACCCCTTGTTAACAGAGCTTTGAAGTGTGTATGCAAACCACCCAGGCAGATTGTTAAACTAATTCAGAGGGCCTGGGGTGGCAACTGCAAGTCCACTCTTCTAACAAGCACCCAGTAGATGCCAATGCTGTAGGTCTGTGGACCACATTTTGAGGAGCCAGTAATTATCTTATTGACTTTCCTTCTTCAGTATTCATCCAGCTGTGAGATTAGTCCCTCAGCTTCACCTGGGGCCCTCTTAACTTCCTTCAATGACTCACTTGCATGCAACTTAAGTTCCAGCATGTTTCATAATAAATTAACCCCAACTGTTAATGTGCTCAGATGTGGAAACATGAACTTTCTCTACACATATGCCCACTGACGGGTCATAATTCATACTTAATGATTCTTGATGATTACTCTTAAGTTTTGCTAAAGCTAAAAATCAAATTAAATTCCTAACCTAGTTGCTATTCTTCCCATTGGAGGTCAGGTTTCCCTCACAGATGGCACATGCATCAACAGTTGGGATTCATTTGGATGGGAGATACAGCAATACTCCTTGCTAAAGCTTTAATTCTCATTAGTGTTGAAAAACAACCCAAAATGTCACTAGCAATTAACACGGGTGGAAGGTTGGAATTATATGCAAGAAAACAACCATTTCTCAGTGACTGTTCTGCAACTACATCTGGGTACAAACTATTATACTCTCTAAACATATCTGGAAATAAGCCATTTCAACGGTTGCAGAACAGAAATTTGATACTGATTTTATATTATGCTTTAGTTAAACAGAAAAACAGATTTTTAAGTTAGCTCACTGGAATTGCCAATTACCCTAGTCAATGGAAAATTGCAACCTCATATGAAAACGTGATCCTGTGATAGTGTCAGTGCTGAGGATAATGTTTTCTCAGCTACCTGGCTGATTGTGTTTCCAGGCTTGTGGAGCTCAGTATTTACCTTCCATCTAAAGGGAGGGAAAATCAAAGTCTCTTGTCCACCTACTTAACACATATTTTTCAGACTCCAAGGGGTGTTGTTAGAATAAGGTTCTCTTAGCAAGTTATATAAATATCTAAATCAAGTAGAATTGCCCCTCATTACCAGTCCTTTAGCAATGTGATCTCACACCTGGAATGTGCCCCACCTGGTGTTTCAGTAGGTTCATTTTGAGAATAGGGCTGCAGAAATTCCTCCCCAGTAGTGACTCCATGTGTGTGAATGAACATCTGGTTGAGAACACAGCTGGCAATGCCTCAATTCTTAATTGGGTGACACACCTTCAGTCAATTAGTGACATTTCTTCAGGGTTTGAGTTGGTTTTTATTTTTCCCAGGTGCGTATTTCAGCATCCAAACAAAAAAGTTATATATCTAACCCCATAATTAACAAATGCCTCGTTTTGGCATTGGGCATTGGAAATTTGGCATTACCATTTCTATCTAAATTTTGGAAACTCATTCATGCTTTCTAGAATAGGATTGACATGAACACCAAGCGGTATGTGAGAGAGACCAGGGTTGTGACAGACCAAAAGGAAGTCTGGAAGCTAAGGAAGGCACTGGGGTAGGGCAGAATGGAAGTTGGCCTCCCTTACAATTCGAAGGCCTGCAATATCAACTCACAAAGAGCAGAACCAAATGTGCATCCAGTTCTTGGCCAATGTTAGTGACAAAAATAACTAAATATGAGGGTGCTTAAGTGAATAAATGGCTTTGAGAGATCAGGCTGCCTCTGTGGGAATGGTACCCTAATGATGTAGAAAGCTTGGAAGGGCCCTACCACAGAACTAGTTGATCGATACTCACTGAGCAGTCGTGGAGAGCCTGTCTTCTCTTGTACCCGTCTCCCAAATTTCTAAGCCAACAGTCTCTCAAGTCAAAGGAAAACTAACTCAATTGTTGAAATTGTATTGAACTGCCAACTTCATATAAAAGTATGTATATTAATTGTGAAAATACGCAATAATTCAGCATTTTGTGAAACAAAACAAAAAACCACTTACATCAAAATGGAAAGAATATTTTTAAATCTCTGAGTACCAGCTCATGGACCACTTAAAATTTCACATCACTATTCATCTGTGCCTACGTGCTGTTTTAAATATGTGTAGCTCACAGCTTTCAAGTATCAGAAGCTCTCATTAGACAATGTCACTCAAATCCATGTTTTCACTGTCTCCAGACAGAGCATTCCCATGGTTCCTGGTTCATAGCCTACCCATCTGTTGCATCAATGGCTCTGGAACTGGAAGGAAAACTGGATGCTCTCCTCGTCTAGAGAGGGTGGGGTTGGATGCACTGGATGCTGCTGGACCTGCATCTGGGCCTTTCCAGAGACTTGTGAATCTCCATGAAAACACCTGACCCAGGCAGATTTCTAAGAGCCCAGAGATAGTCTAATGCAGCAGTTCCCAAATTTCTTGGTCCCAGGACCCCTTTA
Organism: Tapirus indicus; assembly: GCA_031878705.1. NCBI lineage: Eukaryota > Metazoa > Chordata > Mammalia > Perissodactyla > Tapiridae > Tapirus > Tapirus indicus. The sequence goes on from CM062921.1 coordinate 85,693,823, forward strand.
TACTCTTGAAACTTATCAAGGACTCAAAAGAGCTTTTATTTAAGCCAGTCATATCTATTAATAGTTATCATCTTGAAAATTAAAATTTTGAAAATTTAAAATATTTATTAATTCCTTAAAAATAACATTAACCCATTATATGTTAACATAAATAGCATATACTTCTATAAAAATACATTTTCCAAAAACAAAACAAAATGAGTTTGAAGAGTGGCATTGTTTTACAATGTAATAACTATCCTTAATGTCTATGTTAATAGAAGACTTGTTTTTCCCAGATCTGTTTTGCATTCAGCTTTTGCAACATCACAGATCATGTAGCCTCTAAATAATAGGTCTTAGAGACCTGAGGGGTCCCTGGGTTACACTTTGAGAACCACTGGCCTAATGCATAGATTTCAGTATCAACTAAGGAATGTTGACATGAAAATATAAAAATGCAGGTAATAATCGCCTCATCTATTCCCTGTTAAAAATCTCTTTTCCCTTCTATTACAGTCAAAATCATTAATAATTGTTAACAACGTAAATAAAATCTAAAAGCCAGAGCTTTTGATTGATGGCAAAAGTAAAAACAGATATTTATTATATAGATGTGGTGACATGCTACTGGAATTTTTCTATTTCCAAAGGAGGCCTAAAAAATGAGATAACGTAAAGATGATGAACAGAAAGTATACAACTCACCACCCTAAGAAATAAATTTAATAAGTATTTACAATGCCAAGTACTGTTTTAAGCAATATTTTCACATTTACTCATTATAACAATTCAGTTAAAGTACCACTGTTTTATAATTGAGGAAACTAAACCACAGACCAGCTAAGTTTTTGCCTAAGATTTCACAATAAGTTTCAGAACCAGCTTTGAACTCAACCATTCTGGCTCCAGACTCTGGGAACCAGTGCTGCCCAGCCCCGTGGTTATCACTGTGGATCAATGCTGCTGCCTTCCAGGGATGTGTTCAGGGGATTTGTTCTTCAAATTGAGGGAAACTTTGTTGGAGCATCAAAGAGCCAACACCTCCCTCCCTATCTTTCCCCAAGGATAATAAAAATATTTTCAAGTATTTTTCTTGGTTTTGAAGTTTTTTGTGTTGCACTTATCCTCCATGATCTACAGATCAATATGTTCTTTAAAAACAAGAAATATTCTTCTCTATTTTGGTTCCTTTAGAAAGCCATTTGACTGGTATATAAAGGTCTAAAAATAATTATAGATATGAATTAAGTGCTTTAAAGCACTGTTTTCAAATTGCCTTATTGCAATAGTTTAGACATATTATTATATTAATATCAATAACAGTATTAATATTATACCTATTATAATATGCCAATATTAATACTGTAATATTAACTTGATAGAGCAGTTTAGAAAGTACTGTGGTTTATATGTTCCAAGCTTTTCATCAAAACAATGTTTTGAAGGCAGCTGGGCAGAGACCATTGTCATCATGCTGAATTTACAAATGAATTAACTGAGACTTAGAGAGATGTGGTGAGGAGCCCACAAAGTGTGGAGAAGAAATCTTCCCTCAAAAGCAGCTCCTCAGGTTGGACTTGTATCCGTCCAGCACTGGCTCCTTAATGACCTGCTGCGGGTCCAGGAGGTTCCCTGAGTTCAGAGCCACAGAGGAGGAGGGAGAGGCTGCTGACAAGCTGAGGGGGAAATGTCTGTGACTGGGACAGTGGGCAATGGACATCTGTAGTCAGAAAAATGCTCAAGGTCAGTTCTACTTCCCGGTACTCCCAGGCTCGCTCTTGGGGAAGCAAAAAGTCTACAGTCATTTAATCCAAAGGTGTTTAGGATCTAGGGAAACCAGTTCATGAATCTAAACTTGCACAGGCTTGGTTGCATAATAGAGTTTGGATAGGTTATAGTCCCTGTTTCATTTTCAATTTTCCACTAAAAATTGTATGACCTTAGTTTACTAATCTGTTAATTGATGTGAATGAGCTAACTAATCACCCAACATTCAGGATCCGTAATTTAAATTATTTGTGTTGAAGGATACTTCTTTCGATTAGAAAAGCCTATTTAGAAAAGTAATTAAAATCACAGAAGCAGAGAACAGAAAGGTGGATGCCAAGGGCTGGGAGGTGGGGGAAATGAGGGGGTATTGGTCAAACAGTACAGACTTTCAGTTCTATAAGAAATAAGTTCCAGGGATCTAATGGACAGCCTGGTGACTACAGTGAACAATATTGTATTGTGTATTTGAAAGTTGCTATGAGAGTAAATTTTAAATGTTCTCACCATAACAACAACAAAATGGTAATTATGTGAGGTGAAGGATGTGTTAACCTTACTGTGGCAAGATTTTGCAATATAAACGTACATGAAATCATCACTGTGTATACCACAACAACAAGAAAAATAATAACCCACACAAGAAAAACAAAAAGAAGCACTGTGTCTTCACTTCCATACAGAAGATACCTTCAAAGGAGGGCAGTAATAGCAGATAAACATGGTTCATAAGACATTTCTACAAGTCAATGGCTGGCATTTTATAGAAGCAGCATGCAAAATGTGTGCATATTTCTGTTCTGCTTATTGACTTGAGCCTCTTTCTACAGCATAACAGCCTATGTTTTGATTATGAGTGTAGGGAAGACTTAAGTAGATAAAGTAAAAAAACAACAAAAAATCATGAACTAATATTGAGGCCCTAATGATAATCTGGGACAATTTGGGAAAATAAAGCATACTCATACACTGTGAAGTCTAGAATTTGCAAAATACAAGCTTGCGCCTTTCAAAGTAAGGCTTCAATCACCAACTCAGAGTTTGAGCCCTAATTTAGACACAAATTACGTCTATTGCCTAGAAAGGAATTTAGTCTCAGCTTTCCTGGCTAAAGTTTTCAAGGAAGTCACTGTATTTAAAGTGAGTACGAGAAAGCATGAGTGAAAGGGGAATCAAATCTGAGGCTTATTGTGTGCTTATCAAGAGTCAGCCATTGTGTCAGGCTGCGGTCACAGGCTGGTCACAGGCTGCTACCCTTCCGTGACTTAATGCTGTGCTTTAACCTTGGAGTGTTTCCTGCTGAGCCTAAATGGGGTACCAGCACCCACCCCACAGCCCTCCAGGCAATTATCTGGAGTTGGCTGCTGAAATAAACACCGCACTAGCCTTATCCTTGCCAGGCTCTTTACATGTTTTATTTTATTCAATCATCAGTCCAGTTCTGTGGGGTAAACAGTTTTAATCTCCATTTTATAAATAAGTGTAGAACAGGCTTTCTCAGTCAACTCACTTGTCTAAGTTCACGTGGCTGTAAAGTGCAGGGATAGGATTGAAACCTTAGTCTGTTTGCCACTAAAGCTTTTATTCCAACATACAAGAGCAGCTACATGATTTGTGGGGCCCAGTGCAAAATGAAAACGTGAGGCTCTAGTTCAAAATTATCACGAATGGCAAAACAGTGATAGCAGAGCATCAAACCTAGTGTGAGGCCTCCTGAGCACAGGGCCCTGCACAACGACCGAGTAGCACATCCAAGAACCCAAAATAACCCCATTCAGGAGTCCATGTTACAGGCAGATTAATTTAAAATAACATGTTTTATTTCCTAGGGAACATACAGATTTGTATAGGAGTAACAAGCATAGTGTCTGAACCCGAACTGGAAGACACTGGTATACAAGTAGTTATGAGAATCATAGAGCCAAAATACTAAGATCCAAGTGAATCCAGTCACACAAACATAGAATTAACGAGAACAAGTTATGAAATCTTGGCTTCTTTCCTCTCTTTCCAATACTCTACTCATCATTTTAGTTTTCTTTTTTTTTGTTATTTTTTGTTTTACCATTTTTTTTATTGATGTCTTAATAGTTTATAACACTGTGGGGTTTTAGTTGTACATTTTTGTTTGTCCGTCACCTATCATTTTAGTTTTCAATGGTGAAAATTGATGTACCCTCGTGGAGTGAGTTATTGATGGCATGGGGGGAAAACTCATATGGGATTTAGATCGTTACTAAATCAGTATTATTTTTATTAATAGAGCAAGTTCTAAAGAAGAATGTTCTCTTATCACTTTACTATTATTGTTTATAAAACTGAAAAGCACAGATATTTTAGGCACTGACTTCTGATGATCAGTGGTGTGCTTTTTCCTCTCAACCTATTTTGGCTACTTCTCCTCTGCCTGTCCCTTCCCAGCAGCTGTAGAACACATGCTTTTTAAACACAAATTCATATCAAACCCACTGAAACATTTCTTTCCCCAAACTGCCTAAGTTCAGAATTTGATATGTAGTTCATATTTCAATCCCTTATCTGTCATTTGATTTGCTGAATTCTCAGTCTACTGAGTTAGATTTAATGGCCTCTTATCTGTCCTAGGGGAGAAAATGACTTGCCAAATAAAAAAATATGCTCAAATGTTTGAATTCCCACCCTGAAAATAAACTTCTGCTTTGATGTTAATTTAAAAGAGAGAGCTTCTTTTCCCCATTGAACTAAATAAATTATTAAATGCAAACACACTTTGAGCTTGATGCTACATAAATGTAAGCTATTCTGTCATAAATATTGTTATGATAGGAAAGAAGAAGCAGATTTGTATGAGTGTGTGTGTATGTGTATAAAACACACATTCACAAATATATGTAGATTTTTTTTCTCTTCAGCATCAGTTTCCAGTCCAGATGCAGATATATATTATAATCACCTTTAAAAACAGCACTATCCCTGATGAAATTATTAAAAATCTGGCCAAATATTTCCCCCAGAACATCTGATTTTTAAACTGAACAGATGTCCGAGGACTATCTAACTGGGAAAACTTAAAGAATGCAAGAAGGGAGCCATACCATTTGAAAGAAATGGTCAGCAGCCAAACAGGAGAGACTGTAGCCATATCCATGTGCTTACTCATCTCCCACACCCTTGAGAAAACAGAAAGTTACATATGGTATACTCTGTCACCTCCCGCAGCTGCTATAAGGTAAGCTCTATGTCCTTAACTCTCATTTGATTTCCCCGTTTTTCTTCTGATGTGGAATTTGAATTGTGAAGCTCTTCCATTCATGACCTCAAGTAACTTCACATGTTCAAGTCCATTCTGCTCATAGCAGCTCACGGAACTAAGACTGGGAAAGGAAAACTTTTGTTGACAAGTGTTAATGTTCAGACCAACCCACCCAAACTAATGACTAGATACTGAATTCCTAGGAATGAGGAAATGGCAAAAAGGCCCTTAAGCCCAGGCATTTGGTGGGCTTTTCAATTTGGAAATGCTAATTTGAAACAATAAATGTCAATAAATAAAGTAGCAAATAAAAAGTGAATTTGCATGCTGGAATAACTAGATATCCAAATACAAAAAAAATGAATCTAGATACTGACCTTATAGCTTTCATAAAACTGGTCAAAACTGATCACAAACCCAATGTAAAACACAAAACTATAGAATTTCTACAAGATAACATAGGAGAAAATCTTGGTGACCTTGGGTTCGGCAATGAGTTTTTATATAAAGCACCAAAAGCAAAATCAATTCATTAGTAGAACTTATCAATTAAATTTAATTCAATAAAGTGTAAAACTTATACTCTGTGAAAAAACCTGTTAAGAGAAAGAAAAGGCAAGCCACAGACTGGGTGAAAATAATTGCAAAATGTATATCTATCTGAAAAAGGACTTGAATCCAAACTACACAAAGAATTCTATTTTGTGTGCATGAGGAAGACTAGCCTTGATCTAACATCCAGTGTCAATCCTCCTCTTTTTGCTGAGGAAGATTGGCCTTGGGCTAACGTCCATGTCCATCTTCCTCTGCTTTATATGGGATGCTGCCACAGCGTGGCTTGACAAGCAGTCTGTTGGTCCGTTTGCAGGATCCGGGCCTGCAAACCCAGGGCCACCAAAGTGAAGCATCCGAACTTAACTGGGAGGCTCCTACAAAGAATTCCTAAAACTCAACAATAACAAAACAAACAACCCAATTAAAAAATGGCAAAAAATCTAAACAGACACGTCACCAAAGAAGATATGCAGATGGTAAATAAGCACATGAAAAAACGTTCAATGTCGTATGTCATTAGGGAATTACGGATTAAAACAACAATGAGATACCACTACACACCCCTATTAGAATGGCTAAAATCCAAAACACTGACAACATCAAGTGCTGACGAGGATGTGGAGCAACAGGAGCGCTCACTCACTGATGGTGGGAACACAAAATGGTACAGTCACTTTGGAAGAGGGTTTGGCAATATCTTACAAAAGTACACATATGCTTACCATATGGTCCAGTACTCGTGCTCCTAGATATCAACCCAAATGAGCTGAAAATCTATGCCCACACAAAACCTTCACGGAAATGTTTGTTACAGCTTTACTCCTAACTGTCAAAACTTGGAAGTAACCAAGCTGTCCTTCAATAGGTGAATTACAAATAAATAAATAAACAAACTGGGCCATATCCTTACAATTGGATATTTCTTAGTGATATAAAAAGAAATGAGCTATCACACCATAAAAAGGCAGGGAGAAATTTCAAATGTGTATTGCAAAGTTAAAGAAGCAAGCCTGAAAAGGCTACATACCATGTGGCTTGAGCTATATGAGATTCTAAAAAGGCAAAACTATAGAGAGAACAAAAAGGATCAGTGATTGCCAGGGGCTGTGGGAGAGGGGGAGGGATGAACAGGTAAAGCACGGGAGATTTTTAGGGCAGTGAAACTATTCTGAAACCATTCTGTATAATATCGTAATGGTGGATACATGATATCATGCATTGCCAAAACCCATAGCACTGTGCAACACAAAGAGTGAACCCTGGTGTAAACTATGGACTTTAGTTAATAAAAATATTTCAATATTGGCTCATCCATTGTAACAAATGTTAATAATAGGGAAAACTCTACGTGTGTGGGGGAGTAGATTATATGGGAAACTCTATACTTTCTGCTCAATCTTTCTGTAAACCTAAAACAGTTCTAAAAAATAAAGTCTATTAATTTTAAAAAGTAAATGTATATATTTAGTGTGCTTACAAGCAAACATGATGCTTATACTCTATCACTGATCCTTGCTTCATTTTGAGAGACATCTTGATCCAGTATTTTGACTATTAATATTAAGGAAAGACAACATGTTTTTCAGAATGATTATTTCTTTTACAACCACGTCCACAAATACAGAATGAACAGATGGAGGAATTCAGAAAAATGCTTAAGTTATTAAAATAAACTTGAAATTAGAGGAGTCACCTGCGACTGCCTGTGCAGTGGTCAAAAATCCTACAAATGGGGCGTTAAGGATTTGAGCTCGAGATTGGGGAAGAAAATGCTCCTAGCAGAATTCTCTCCCTGAGATAAATTCTCAACTCCATCCTAGATGGATGATACAAGATTTGGGGGGAAATAGTCATCGCTATAACACTGGGAAGAAGAAACAATTTAACGCTTAAGTACCAGTCACTATGCTAAGAATTTTATCTTTATCTCATAAAGCACATACACCCAGACACTCATACACACTCACAGGTATACATGCACACATACACACGTGTCCTTGCTGGACACACACACACACACACACACACACACACACACATGCATATAGACACATGAATGAAAGTCTGGCAAGTTCACTGAGCTCTTATTTGAGGAAATCAATTCTGTGCCCAAAAGTTAAAAAAGAGTTATTAAAGGTGGCGGGGGTGGGGATGAAGTAAAATTAATCGGCAGTTATAGAATCTCCAAGATTCAACTGAATTACATTTCGTCAAATTAAATTCAACCTTATTGCCATATGTATTCTACTTTTATTCAAGACAAGTATTTTTATTCATGGTATGTTAATTTAAACTGGGTGTTTTTCAATCCAATAGGAAAAAAAATGTCTTGTAGTATACAGTTTCTTTAATTTACAGATTAGTAATTACTCTTCTATTGGCATTGGCTGCTTTTTTTTAGGATGATTTTAATTAGAAATTCTAATTAACTGCATGCCACAATCACCCCTTTTTGCCTCTTCATGAAATTACTCCTCATGAAGCAGAGTGAACGAAAAACCAAGTTGCAATCAAAGTAAAACTGCAGATTAAGAGATAAGCATTGCAAATCTCAAAGGATCCACCAGAATTGAGGAGCACTTTAAACAAACATGGTCCTTTATATATTTGTGAGGTCACTGAAGTCACATTTAAAGAATGATTTCATTATTTCAGTCACTGAATTAAATAGAATAAGTTAATTTGAACAAAGATAGACTGACTTTTCTGTTGACCTTAGAAAATGTTCTCAGATTTCCCACATGTTGGCTTCTCATTTGCAAACAGAATGCTAACTGGACCTACCTCATAGGGATGTTATACATTAAATGAAGTGATAGACACAAACCATTTAGCACAACGCTGTTGCACTGAGCACCGATATGCTAGTTGTTATCATTAGTGAAGTGTAGTGGTGAGGAGTCAGGCTTTAAAATTAGGTAGACAAGGTTTATGTTCTGATTCTCTCTGACCTTGGGCTATTTCAATTCTTGGGATGTCCCCTTGCATATCTGTAGAATGAATACTACCTTTATCTTATATTATTATTGTAAAACTTAAATTAAATAATATGTGTAAATTTCCAACTGCTTAAAACAGGGTTGGCAAACTATAGACTGTGGGCAATTCCAGCTCATTGCCTGTTTTTTAAATAAAGTTTCGTTGTAAGAAAACGACACCCATTTGTTTACGCCAAGTAGTTACAACAGAGACCATATGGCCTGCACAGCCCAACATATTTACTGTCTGGCTTTTTACAGAAAACATCACTGACACCTAAAATATCTATTATACTCAGAGAAAACATTCTCATAAGAGTTTACACTGACACTTAACATTTATTTCTAAATCAATAAATCACTGTGAATTTTGCACTTTTCTCATTTGTTTTTTTACACTAGGAATAAAAAATCTGCTTGCTTTAATGAATTAAATCTTGAATGCAGGATTTCTACAGCCCTGATCACCTTTAATGTAATGAACGTTTGTTTGTGTGTTAATTCCTTATTGGCCTTTGTCTGTGTTTTCCTGGGAGCCTTGGTTCTATCTCTTTATGAGAATATACATAGAGCTGATTATGGTTGCCATGGAAATAGAAACTTTCACTAGAGTTTGCTATGGTCAATTTACTGTGTCTTTTTAAGAAGCTTGGCAAAAAAAAATTTTGTAATAAAAGTATTTAATTTAATGAAACCATTAGAGAAAAGGTCCAAATAAGATAGAATGGAGGAAAACAAGCTATAAATATGGCAAAAGTGTAGGTCAAAACTACTGTTATCAGGTGTTCCATATTTATCTTTTACTGTTGAGAACAATGGTGCTTAAGACATGGTAGTTTATGTGTCAAGGGAAGGACTCAAGGTCTGCCTTCTTCTAATCCATTAACAGTTAGATGAACAAGAACATCCCAAATATCCATGAAAAACCCTTACAAGAGGTATTTGAGAGGAAATACTTCCATTTTCCAGTGTTCTCCAGGCTCAAGATCATGGAATGATTTTTTTAAACTTATGAAACAAGTCAACTGGATTATTATCTCCTAAATATGAGAACACTTTCAATGTGATCAAGCTTCTCTTCTCAGAAAAATAATACCTAAATATTAATGCTACATTCCACAGAATTTTTGCTTTTGCTTCCATAGAATTTTTCTAAATTCTTTTGATGGATATTTTTAACTATATAACTCTTAGATTAGCTTGTAGTTTACAAGGATTTCTGTGAGATTTGTTCTTATTCCTTTTACTTTACAAGTTTTTGAATAGAAATTCAGTTTAATTTAATTCAATTTAACTAAAACACATATTGAAGACTTCTACTGGGCCCTGTGTTGGCCCTAGGATAGAAAGATCTCAACATGGTGCATGCCCTCAGGTAACCTAATGCAAATTAGAAAAAAGTCATACCCACCATTTTGAAACAAGGGATGCTATTAAAGTCTAGCCATAGGAATAAAACAGGTGATCTTGGGATAGGAAGAATGATGTTTGGCATTTCAGACTAGAGGGGGATTCAGAGAAGAATTCACTAAAATGTAGCCTTTAACCAGACTCTTGAATGATTGTAACCAGTAAAGTGGAAATTGGGGGAATAAAATAAGAGACAGTTGGGAAATCATTAAAGAAAGCATAGAGTCAGGAAATATGTGAAACTCAGACCATTGAGATGGAGAGATCAAAATGAATTGAGATCATTGGAGGGAAGGAGATTGAGAGTGAATCTATGATCAATGGCTTTGGCCTTCTGCTAAAATAAGGCACAAGCATGTACTGAGAGACATTTGATTATGTATTTATTTCTTATTGAGGTCACATTGGTTTATATAAATTTCAGGTGTACATCATTGTATTTCAACTTCTGTATAGACTACATCGTGTTCACCACCGAAAGTCGTTTCCATCCATCAATCACTGTGCACATGTGCCCTATTGCCAGTTTCACCCTCCTCCCACCTCCTTCCCATCTGGTAACCACCAATCTGTTCTCTATAACTATGTGTTTGTTTTTTGTTGTTGTTTTATCTTCCACATATGAGTGAAGTCATAGGGTATTTGTCTTTCTCCGTCTGACCTATTATGTTCCAAGGTATTGGCGATGTAACAGTTTACAAGACGGAAATCTCAGGAAATTTGCCACTTTTCCGGGGACTTAGAATTTTCATCAACTACAAAAAAGAAATGAGGACTTCAGATGGTGGACTGAACACAAAAGATAGTTATCTACCACATCAAGTTCTTCAAAATAACATGGGGAAAAAATGTGACCATGTCCTATTTGAGAGATTAATTTACAAGCTTTTCCTTTTTCTCTATTTCTCCAACTATGGCCCCTCACATATTTCAAAGGGACACCTTGCCTTTGTATTCTTTTCCTCAGGGACTCTCATGAGGCAGAAACTAAAAACACCTAATTGAATTGTTCTGCTTGCCTTTTGGAAAAGCCCAAACCCATTGTAAGGATTACATTAGATGTCTAACAGGGCAGCTTAGTGGGAATGATTTTTTGATGGACCAAGGAAGGAAAGTGGAATAGTAAGAGAACAAAAGCACTTGTTGGGAGTGGGGGAGAAATATGTACAGAGATGCACAGCGTGCAGTCAAATCTTTAATTTTGGGCTCAGGAAAAATTTCTGAACTAGAAATACAAATGTGTTAGTTATGTATTTTTAGGAAACAATAGAGTAAAAAGATAAGAAGCCCTAGGCCTGAATCCCCATGATTTAAGACATTTAAAATGTAGGAAGAGAAGACAGATCCAGCGGGGAGAAGGCTGTGAAGAAGAGTCCATCAAAACGAAGAAAATCAAGCACTGGGGAAGAACGCGTCTGAGCGCTGATTCATAGCTCCCCACTAGACTTCCCTAGACTGACACCATCGGCTCAAAAAATAACAATTTCCCTCAAGAGTACAGTATGGTTGTTCACTTAACTTGGAATCACGCGGACCTCTTTATACCACAGTAGTGGAAGATGGCTCTTAGGACAATTCTCAGTCCCCCTCACTGTAGTAAAAAGAACTCAGAAGCCCAGAAATTCATTCATTTATTCCACATTTGTGGAACATTACCTATTTATAAGGAATTGTTTTAGGCTCTTGGCATATGTGGAACTTATATCTAATGGGAACAAATAAGTGCATTGTCCAAAATCATGTACCTCAAAAAAAAAAAAAAACATAAAAGAGGATTCAATTTTTCTGACTTCAAACTCTCTCTTTCAATTAACCTACATGGCCCTTTTGATTTTGACCCCATAGGGAATGTTAATATGAAGTTTTATGGTGTTGACCCATAAAGGAACTGTCAGAGAAGCAATGTCATCAGAGCTATTTTTCTACATCAGAAATCTGATCACATCACTCTTGCTGAAAATTCTTCATTGTCTCCTTGCTGCCTTCAGTTTAACATCTAAATACATAGCACTTCATAAACTGGCACCTGACCATGTGTACACTCTTCACACTTATTGTTTGCCATTCTCTTTTATGTACCCTGTTCTTCCAAAAAGCAATTTAAGGCCTGCTATTCTCCCAGACCTTCCGAGCCTGCCATGGCTCTGAATCTTCACTCACATTTTGCCTTCTGTTTGGAAAGCCTACTTTTCCTCTTTTGTCAACTTTACAAGTGCATAAGCATCCATGAAGTTTCATCACAAGTGTTGTCTTCTCAGGGAAGCCTTCTTTGACTTCTCTTCCACTTGTTCCAGCCCCTTCTCCCAAGAAGCACTGGGTATTCCAGCTCTCAACACTGCTTCCATTGTGTCTGGCACGAGCTTCCCATGTGAGACAACCACGTGGTACCATGGGTTTGTGTTGTGTGTCTCTCTTCTCTCTAGTCTTTGAGCTCCATAAAGTCAGGGTATTTATCTGTGGGTCTTCCCAACCTCTACATCCCCTATGCTCTACACAGTGCATGACAAATTGTAAGTGATGAAAAGTGTGTGTTGCATATGCAACTGAATCTGGAAATGGGTATATGAAATAATACAAAAATGCCATTTATTATGGGGAGAGATATTAATTGAGAAGAGGTTCCAAATTAATTCTTCTCAAAATATTTAAAATGGTATTTTACAAGTAAATTGCTGTGGCAAATTTTTTGCACAGGTGCCAAAAGACATCTCCTCTGGGAATCTGGGGTGAGGAAAAAGTTTCAGAAAGATTATTTAGCTTGATTAACAAACCTATCTTAAATAGGCTTTCAAAAATTAAAACCAGCAGCTCCTCAAAATTGAGCCAAGACTCCATTCAGAATGAAAGAATGCTAGGTCCTCTGAGAGACTGGCTTAAAGAGCCAAGTGTCAACTTTGCCCCAGGGATCAACCATGGGTCTCAACAAAGGGGACATAGTAGATTTAGGTAGCACACACAATTCTACACTTCACTTAAGACTCAGTAATGTACACCAAGATCTAAGAAAAGGAAAATCTCACATCACATACTCTCACACTCCTTCCATTGCCAATGCCTGTCTGTCTTCTAGTTTTCCTGTTACAATCTTATGCTGTATCCCTTAATGCATTCGTGAAAGGCGGCTGCCTGTCTGATGAGAGCCTCATTTCCCGCCTCCCACCCTGCTTGGGCAAGCTGCACCTTGGCATCAAATTGAATGCCAGATAAGCAGAATTCGTACATGTGCAATTAAAAGCCACTGGAGTGGAGATAACAGCATCCCATGGTTAGCTGAATAATTCATGGCAAAATGTTCTCTATTTATTCATAGCTCCTCACACCCTTGACTTGTTAAGCAGCTCGCACTCACACTAAAGTGTTGGTTTCAGCTGAGACGTTTCTTAAGCAACAACTCTGATCAAGTATTTACATTTTCTACATGACTTTTACCGGAATTTCTAGAAAAATAAAAAGGAAAGGGGAATGAAGACAAAAAAAAAAAAAAAAAAGAAGTTTAATGAAACATGGTAAAAACCAGATTCTATTCTTCTTTTAAATGAGTACCTTACATCAAAGCACAGGAAATATCTCCCAGTGTTACATTATTTATTCCTGGCTGTTTATCACATGCTCACTTATTCTTAATATAGTCATCACAATTTTAAAGCACTGCCATACTTTGTTTAAGGTCAAGGGTGCTAGAAGAAATAAATAACACTGAATTAAAAAGAGGTACAGATATATACTATTACTGCAAATAGCAAGTAAAAATCACAACGGAAGACAAGTGAGGGCATTTATTCCCTTCTGGGGTCTGTAATTGAGTTCACTTTAAGTACCTCCAAAAAAAACCCATCAACCTTGAAGAATAAGACAATACTTTCACAAAGACGGCTGCCCTCAATTTTAGGTGCACAATCCTAAGGTAACAAGAACTTCCTCACAGCAGAATTAGGAACGTAATAAATATGGATACAGTATGTGAGAACACAGGAAGAAGGGAAGAAAATGCTGAGAGCAACATTTCAAATAAAAATGGGGAATTTGTGCAAAATTAAATATGTATAAATGTAGGATCCATTTCTATGAAAGGAGGAAGATTTTTAAAATTCTTACTAGAAAAACTCTTCTTAGATTTTTTTTTATAAAAACATAGGGATTAAAATAGTTTAATATCAGTTTTTCTTTTGCCAAAAACATGACAGTAATACATACATTCAGTAAAAAAATATTTAAATGGTGTAAAGAGAGCTACAAAATGAAAAGAAATGGCTATTTCTCCCTTGTTTTGCACCTCCACTCATTCTCTCCAAAGGTGATCACTGCCAATATATCTTCACAATGTATCCTTCAAGAAAAATTGTTTCATGTGTATTTTTACACAAATATGTTTTCCTTTTTATTTGCACAAAGTAATTATCAGTTATTTACCACTGACTTTTCCTATATTCACATTTCTTAGTGACTTCTACATAAACACATACTTCCCTATTTCAATCATTTCAGTTGTTTGATCTTCTGCATACTGTTCATTGACTGAATCCATATGACTTATCTAACCACATTTCTATTAATGCTTATTTAGCATGTTGCCAACATTTTTTATTTGATAACTCAAAAAGTGGTAAAACAGAAATTCCTACAGAAGTGTCTTTTTTCTTTTTTGCTGAGGAAGATTCTCTAACATCTGTGCCAATCTTCCTCTGTTTTGCATGTGGGTCACTGCCACAGCATGGCCGCTGACAAGTGGTGTGGGTCCATGCCTGGGAACCAAACCCAGGCCGCCAAATCAGAGTGCGCCAAACTTAACCACTAGGCCATGGGATGGCCCTGCTGCAGAAATATATTGATGTGCTTTTGAAAATACATCTGTTGGGTAAATTCATAACAGTAGCGTGGCTAGTACAAAAGGTGTGTGCTCTTTTACATTTTGACAGACATTTTTAACATATTCTCCAAAATTCTATATTAATTTGCCATCTGAATAATGATGTATATAATAAACACTCCTCAACAACCCAGATAAATCTTTTGTTTCCAATTTGAGTAGATGAGAAATCTCATGTTGCTTTAATTTGTATTTCTTTAATATGAGTGAGATGAAACATTTATTTCTCTAACAATATTTATTATTTGAATTGTTTTTTTTTTCTGTTCAACCCTTTGTCTAGGTTCTATTGGGCTATTTTTATATTTTCTACTGATTATTATAAATTCTTCTTAAGTTAAAGGAATTATCCCTTTCATGAAATGTTTGTCAATTAAAATAATAGAGCTTAGGGAAGACTTTCCTTAATAGAATTTAAAACCTGAAAGCCACAAAGAAAAGTAAATACATATACATATATATGGCAACAATTATAATATAATAATAATAAATTATAATAAACTGAGTCAAAGACCAAAAAACAAACTGCAAATTTAAAAATCCAACAAAATACAAAGACAGACATACACACAAACGTGTGTATATGTATATATGTATATGTATACACACATGTTTATATATATATACACAAAGAGTTTTTATAAATCAATAAGAAAATCAAGCTATTTTAAAGAATTTACTATGTGCAAGGCAAAATGTTAGAAAATTTCCAAAAAGTAATCATACTTAATCTTGATTTTACTAATTCTTATTTTTTATTTTCCTTCTCTAACAAAAAGGATGGAGAGGTGATCAGCTGTTATTCTTTTTAAGTTTTATTATTAGCAATGCATATTTTTCCTTAAAAGAGAGCCTTGTGCAAAAATTTTAATATTTAAAATTAATCAATGAATTATTGCTCTGGGAGGAATATGGATAGAGGGTTTCCCTTCAGTACTGATCTTGGCTATGGCCCATGAATGAGCTAAAACCCAGAGTTCTTCAAATTAGCTTGAAAACCATGAAGATGGGAGGTAAGGATCCTACCAGATCTTTATTAAAAGCTTAGAATGGGCAATGGTAAAATCAGAAAATAGGAAAGTAGGAATCCTAACCACATCCAAAGTGAATATACTAATTTAGTCTTAGTAGAAATAGATGGCACTTTGCATCTCTAGACTAAACACCAGATAAGAGGGATGCAATTTCTGAATTGCTGCAGGAAACATATTGAGGGACCACTACCTGGTTACTAGTAATATGACCTTCAGAAATCAGTCAATTTAGCCTTAGTGTTCTTAACTCATAGTATCATTATAAGGATTTAGCGACATTTAAAAATAGCGAAAATACGAAGCATAGTAGTTGGCACACATGAAGCCACAAAGAAAAATTTGCATTAATTGTTCTGAACTCAGAAAAGAGAAATTTATATATTCAAAATTTGTTGACTGTTAGAAATTCTCAAGGTATGAGACATATATGAAGAATGTGTGGTCACTAGAGAGATCTTGTCACGGGGAGAGGAAGATAATAATGAAGAGGTAGACATGAGCAGATCAGGGGAGTTTTTAAAGGCCTTGTTAAGGAACTTAATCTTTATCTGGAAACAATGAGAACCATTTTAAGTAAGAGCATAAGATTCACATTTTGAAAAGATGCAGTGTAGGTAGTAGATTGATGAGGGACAGAAATACCAGCTAGAAAAGTATTTCTTGGGGACCTATGAGACATAGTGGGGCTTTTTGTTAGAGTGCTATTAATGAAGACAGATATGGAAAGGTTTGTAGTATTTCAGTCAGTACTTGTGGATATTATGGATGAGGAAGAAGACGGTGACCCAGAATTTGACACTTAAAACTAAGTAGATAGTGGTGCCATTTGCTGAAAAAGTAAACACTGGAAAACAGCAAAGTTTATCAGAGCAAGTGTGAATCAAGAGTATGGTTTTGGCAACGTTGTGCTAGAGATACGTTGACATACCCAAGTGAAGATATCAAGTAATCAGAATTTAAAGATCTATCACTCATAGGAGAGATCTGGGCATTAGGAAGATATTTTTGAGTTATCTGTATATAGATGAAAATATATGAGTAAGAATAAACTCATCTAGCAAAGAATATATAGGAAAAGGTGGAAAAACGAGAGACGAGGAAGTAGTGGTGGCTAAAACCAGGTCTTGAGAAATATAATGACTAGATACAGGAGAGGTAGGCAGAAAACCAGGAGTGTAAAATGTCATAAGACCCAAAGGATAAAAAAGCTGTTTTGTAAAGAAAAATGAGTGATAAACAGAATTGAATACTGCTCAAGAATAGATCGATTGAAGACTTAAAATCTGAGTTCAGCTTTTGTATGTCATAAGGAGGACAATTTATACAAAGTGCTTTCACATACTGTGAAGTAACGTCTGACTTACTTCTCCCAACAATACTGTAAGGAAGAAGGGACCAGGCAATTATAATTGTTTCTACTTTAGAGATGAAGAAACTGAGCTTCCAGTTGGTGAAGCAACTTGCTAAAGGTAACATTGCTGGTTAGTAACTAGGTTGTCACTAAAGTCCAGAGTTTTTTATCTCTAGCC
This sequence comes from Tapirus indicus, assembly GCA_031878705.1. Classification (NCBI taxonomy): domain Eukaryota; kingdom Metazoa; phylum Chordata; class Mammalia; order Perissodactyla; family Tapiridae; genus Tapirus; species Tapirus indicus. Next base: position 85,711,177 of record CM062921.1, read on the forward strand.
CAGTGCTCATTTTGACATAGTGGGCTGTCTCCATTAATTCAACACTATGTATTGAACCGCTATGAGTCAGGCACTCATAAGAGGGGCTACACAGATGAACGAGGCACGGACCCTACCTTTAAAGAGCTTTCGGGATCGAATGAGATGTGATCGTGTAGAGAAATAACTGCAACAAAATGTCAGCCCTAAGAGTGTAATAGAAGTTAACGGAATGTTGACATGGCAGTTCACAGTGGGAATGGCAATTTAGAACATATAAACTTGATGGGTAGAAGTGTAAGAAGGCATGTGAGGATTATATAAATGCATTCAAGTTGAAGTAACAGTAGAGACAAAGATATAGGGGCAAGCAATGGATTGACAGGATAAGTAAATAATTCAACTTGCAGAGACCTGAGGGAGAGTGAAGAGAAATAGGAGAAGATATCAAAAACAGTAGTTAGGATTTATATCATGGAGGGTGTTAATGATAATAAGGAGTTTGGGCGTTATAAGGAAGGTAAAGCAGATCAAATAAAATAATTCGAACAGAGAAATGGAACGATGAGAGTATGTTTTAATAATAACTATAGCACTTAACTTCATGACAGACACTGAGTTTGTAGTCCTTACTATAGCTGACCAACATGTCCAACTCATCTCTTCTTCTGAGTACACAGGAAGATTGCACTTCTCCACCCTCTTGAGGTGGGTACTGCCATAAAACTTGCAGTTTTATGTGCAGATATGCGCAGAAGTAATGGATGCCACCTCCAGTGATAAGTGTTTTAGAGCTGATAGACAATCTCCAGGCTCTCTTACCCAGCCAAGTCCATCAGTCTGAGAAAGGAGAGTCAACTCGTACTATTTGCAGACTTTGTGTGGGTGAGATATAAACTTTTATTTTTATAACACCTGGAGATTTGGGTTTATTTGTTACCTAACTTGGGCAGATTTTATACTGCATCCAATGCTTTCAATGAGTTAACTAAATTAAAGATGATGTTCAGCTGGTAGGTAGCTTATATTAATATTAAAATATTGAACTGCTTCTGTGCTATTGGTAAATAACCATTGTCCAAAACTAATGTGACCTCCCCCATGCCCTGGTTCCCGTAGTCCATTCTCAGGCATGCTGCCAAATCCTCCCACGACCTGAGAATCGAAGTCATTCGCTGGCACATTGAGAGTCCAGCTACGGCCCACATCTGTTCTAATTCTTCTGCATCATGATATATTGATCATAAATTATTTCCATTATCACTCTGTTTTTAAACCTAGGAAGTCTTATTATCTCCCATTTAACACATGATAAAACTAGGGATAAAAGTTAAGAAAAATGTCCAAGGCTGTATATTGTCTCACTCCAGAACTTGTGTGCTTAACCACGAGAGTCTACAGTCTCCAGCATTAAGTAGATGATTTTGGTAGCTGCATAAGAAGAGGTGCTAGAGGAATGCAAAATATATATACCAGTTTCTTAATTAGATCGAAGGTGAAATAGGAGAGCCTTCGTTAAGGAAAAAAAGCATTTGGAAAGGTAAATAACAGCTCCATATGAAGAAACATTTGGAAGCAGTGTCACAGGATTTAGGATGATTCAGTGAAGGGGAAAGGAGGATTAAAGTCCCAGAGATGGCAAGGAGTGTGGAATCATTTACAGAGGTAGAAATATCATGCATAGAAGATTGATTTGCATATATTTGTCTCAACATATCATCTCCCTAGTTGAACTGGCTTTGACCAAGCAAAACAAATGTCAAGTGTAACTACCTGTCTACACAGGGGAGATTTACAAGAGAAACATCTTGCTGCTCATACATTTCTAGGAATACACGTCTACGTGATCTAATACATTTTTTATACCTGCCCAGATACTAAAGTTTAACTGGGCTTAGTGCATAGTTCTCCAATTTAAGCATCCTTATTTCAGGCATTGGTTGGGTAAAGATTTTTGAGGTAAATTTCATAAACCACAATTATTATCACTGGGATTTCAGACACCAGATTTCTGTTTGTCCTTTAGTCCAATAATTACATTGACCCTTGAATGGTCAAGAGGGTGCTATGTGCTCCCTATGCCACAGGAAGACAACATTTCCAAGACTTCATTATAGGAAAGATGAAGTCACAAAAAAAAATGCTAGGAAACAGGAATGTGACAGGAAGTGATGCTTCATTTCCAGTATGAGGTATTAAGAAACGGGGCCTTCTCTATCTCCCTCTACTTTTCAAAGGTGACTATGGAGGAGTCAAAAATGAAACCAGTGTGGGTCCTTCAGGAACTGCTTATAGGATATTTGGTGTGAAGAGTCACCAGCCTACAGCAACTCTAAGTGAACAAGAAATAAACTGCCTTACCATTAGGCCGCTAAAATGTTGGAATTTATTTGCTACCACAGCAGAGCAAAACACCATTGCAAGTGATTATCCTGTATCGACCTAAACCATCTCCCACTAACAAAGCCTATTAGGTTTTCAGATGGCTATTTTTCTTTTCTTTAGCAAGTTCTTCATTTTATTGAACTAATATCTACACCAGGTAAGTTAATGCATCGGTCCTCGTTCTCCGGTGCAATCAAAATACCACATCATAATAAAGACAAAAGGTTACAACATTCATGCGACTATTCCCTTCACTGTCTGCTTTCAAAATCTAAGTGAGTCAGAGTATTGGGGGATAGAAATATGTCTTTCCAAGTAGTTTTTCCTTTTCTACCTCAGTGGGTAATTTATAATTCAAATTGTATTTTTGAGATTTCCTTGTACCATTAGCTTCAGACTCTACAGCCATACCTAGTTCTTCTTTTTCACAGAACTTTTTAAAATGTTGGGGATAAGCCTTCACTTCTTAATTGTTCCAATACCTAAGATATCACGCATATGCTATTCCACGGTCTATTATCAACAACTCTTTTTCCTTCCTCTCTGAATATCTACTATATTGAATATATTACCTACACAAATCTCCCAAAGCAAAACAAAACAAAACAGTTATATTTTAAAAATTTAAAAACAAAATAATAACTAATATCTATAGAATGGCTAACAAACAAAACAAAACAATAAAGCCAAAAGGGAACACGCTTGCCCTCTTTTCCTGGGATTGCAAACCAAGTCATGAAAATAAGAATACCAGTTAAAGTTTATTAGGTGCTAATTAAAGACCAGGCACTATAAAAAGTAGTTTTACATGCATTGTCATTTATTTATAACAGCAACACTAACAAGGTTGAAACTCTTATTAACCTCATTTTATGGAGGAGGAAATCAAGTCACTAGTTAGTATCTTGCCAAGTGCACTCCATAGGTCATAAGTAGGAGAATAAGAAGAATTTCAACTAGGTCTTGCTCTCAAACCCATGGTTTGAAAACTTACACCATACTATCTCTCAGTAGAAGCCTGGGTTGTTTGTTTGGCCTGGCTTCTCGTTCATCTGTTTGGGGTTTTTTTGTTTGTCTGTCTCTTTTTGCACTAGCTCCAGAGTGTACTTAATATCATAACCAACTTCTATACTTCGCCATAGTGAAATCCTAGTTCTGGGTCTGGAGCTAATGGCACTATCACCATGGCCTGAGTCAAATCATCTGCAGGGAGCCAGGCCAAGGACTTCTCTGGTGTCCTGGGATTGAGGACAGACATGTGTTCTACAGTCTCTAATCTACTGTGTCTGAGAGTGTCACTACCAACAAAAACAAAAGCCAGATAGAAAAAAGGGAGCCTGATAGGTGTCTGCTGCACCGCCTGCAGCAGTCCACTGGGGAGTGGCATCCACATCAGCATCTCTCTTTCTGGATGTGGAAGTAACATGGAGACTACATAGCTCTCTAAGCTCCACAGTAAAAGCTTTCAGACAGCCTGGAGACAGGGGCAGGGACAGCAGTGGTTCCATAAAGTTCAGATTTTGTTTATTTTCCTTGGTGAGGGGTGGGGGATAGGGGTCAAGCTCTTAACCACAAGTCACAGGAACTATAACCTTGACCTTCAGTATGAACATACTGAGAACATTGCTTGCAGCACGGCTCCCATTAACTATTAACTAGGTTCAGAGGATGAATCTGCTGCATATAGGACACAAGGGAGTCATTTGTTGGCTGTCAACAGCCAAGTGAGAATCTATATTAGCTCTCTGTGTACTCAGGGTAACATGCCCAGAAAACCAAAGATGTGAGGGAAAAGGAACAATGATTCTCTGTATTCAAGTCTGGCTCCCTGTCCTGCCTACCTGACGTTTAACCAATACTTCACAATCAGGTCTTCCACAAAATGTATAGTTTCCCATGCTCATATTATTCTATGTTGTTCTCACTCTTCCTGATGCCCCCTCTGCCTGGAATGCCCTTCCACTTCTAATCTGTATGGCAAACTCCTAGTGAACCATTGGCTTCCTGTGGAACCTTCCAGAATCTTGATGGTGTTCACTGTGCCCTCTCATCACATTGTATTATAGTTATCTATGCACGAAGAGTGGGATTGCTCTTCTCTGCATTTCCAGGGTCTCACTAGAAGCTGGCACCAAAGAGATACTCAACATTTCAGTCAGGAATGAAAGAAATAATGCACAAATTAGGAAAGTGACTTTGGTCTTTCATTCTTTCTGTATTACAGGGGGCATTCCTGCTGAGTTATGAAGATGGTGAACACTCAGAGAATGGCATCTCACAATAAAGAAAGCATGCCCATAATTTTTTCTTTAGCAGTAACAGCTCTGAGCGTGTCAGGATGTGCTCTGACAAACTCAGTACAACAGGATCCTACAGCAGAAAACCAGTACTCTGTATCTAGAGATCCATTTGTAATCTTAAGAGGAACAAGCTAGAGGAGTTAGAAGCTAAGAATTTCCATTTCTGCATGCTGAAGACAGAAATTCAGGCAGGATGTCAGGTAAGAAAGTTCTGCAGCAGACTTTTCACTAGGATGTAAGTTGGGCCAGTGTTATACTGGGAAACCTTGAGCCTCAGAGGTGAATTCTATTTCATGAACTCTCCAAGAGATTCTCAATTTTAGTGCATTTATCTGTTAAAAGATTTTAGTCCTCTCCCAACTGCATATCAAAGAGGATGAACTGGTAACCAGTTAACAGATGGTATAGGGACCAATGTAACACGGGAAACTCCAGGTCCCACACCTTGTGTGCTTTCTTTCCTTTTTCTTACAAATGCCCTTGAGAGACTATGCCTCAGAATGTCCAATCAAAGTAGAATTTCTGAAGCAAAATTTGAATTCCAATAGACTACAAAATGGAAGTTTTAATCAATTCAGGAGAAGCTCAATCCAAAGAAATATGGAAAATGAATCAACAGACAATACAATTATGCAAAATAATATCACTGACAGCCTCAGCTGAAGCATTCACAAACACTTTTTCCTTCCTCCAAATGAGTTTCTGATTGAAAGGATGAGACATCATCAATCAGTTGTTTATCAAAGAATGTGTGCACACGGAAAAGTGATTAGTGAACTTTAATTCATTATCTGAACTTTTAGCTGTTAGCTAATGTCTGAGAAAGTAAAATAAAATAACAACTGTTTCTCCAAAAATAAACCCTTATTATTACTTGGTAAGAGTTTATAGAAGCAGAGGAACATTTTAATTTATTTATTATTATTGAACTTTTAAAAAAAAGTTTAGTAACCTTACTACAATATATGATCTTTATTTGAATATATTACCTTAATTAAGATACTGAAATCAATAACACATCAGTTATTAAATATTTTTCAAATATTGAAATTAACAAAACATCAAAGAGATGATATAGAAAATAGAATTTTAGTACAATCTCAAAAATTATCAAAAAGATGCAGACAACAGGTTGACTGTCAGAGGTAGAAACAGTGATATCACATGGATGGTGAAAAATAAAAATCACCTAGATAACGGATATTTATGTGAAAAATTAGGTTCTTAACTAATTCAATCACATTACATTTTACCTTATGAGGATACATACTATTTTAGCTAAGAATTCCCAGCGGAATTCTGAGGGGAAAATAGGTCAACAGTATTCTATTATTAAGTACACATATATTTATCCCATTTTTTCTCTCCTAAATATGTGAAGAAAAATGTAAAATAACTGGGAAATATCATAATTTTGACCTTGCTAAAGTTTCAGTGAAGGATATACAAGGGTTCTTTATTCATAATTCCATTCAAGCTTTTTCTTTTAAGGTTATTGATGAATTTGGATGTCATGACTTAAATCCTCACTTAATTGTCGCTGGCTTTTTATATGCATGGGTGTACACTGGCCTCTTTGTGTCTCCGGGTTTACTTTCCATGTATGCACAGGAAGCCTGAGTGCGGTCATCAGGAGCCTGAAATATGCAGTGATGTGTGGCCATGTGACCAAGACCTGGCCGCTGAAATGTGACTGGAAGTGAAGCGTGTCATTTTGAGACTGAGGGCGTGAAGAGCCAGGGTGCCATCCCCTCACATTCTGTCCCTCATCCTTGCAGCTGGAGGTGGAGACTCCAAGACAGCAGATCCCCAGGATGGAAGCAGTAGGTCCCCACATCGCACTGGAGGAGAGCTGCCCAGGAGACTGTGATGTGAGTGGGAAAGAAAAGTTTATGACTTTAAGCCATGGAATTGGTGGGTTATTTGTTACAGCTGTTAGTGAGAGTTATTCTGACTAACAGAACTACCATCTTTTGGAAGGAGATGTTATCGGCATATTACAGAGGGTCTGATTGTGTTTCAAAAACGTAATGCCAAATCTTTCTCAGTTTCTTTATCTCTGCAATCACTATTCCATTAATTTTTTTTTATCAGAAACACTGAAATTACAGCAATTAGAATGCAGCATTTACTGCAAGCTATGAAATCAAGACACAGGCCTTTAAATAAATATACTTAAAAGAAAACAAAAACAAAAATTCAACAGTCCACATCAGTTAATAGCAGAACAGACCTTGAGTTCTGCCAGACAGCTATGCTGTCATTTTTCTCTGCTGTGAAGTCTGTGGGAAAAATCTATGTGCCTCATTAACAAGACCATGCTCATATACGCCTCTAACATTAGGAAAACATAAATGAGGAAGAAGATGATGATAATGATTTTGATGATGATTGACTATACTAACCATTTCCTGAGTGTTCACTTACTATGCAACAAGCACTTTATACATACTTTATCATTTATTATTTTAGATGTCCCATGTGACAACAAAATTAGTATCCTCATTTTAAAGATGTAGGAACTGACACTTAAAGTCATAAAGCTAAAAAATGTAGGAAGGTCGGGCTAATTCCAAGACTTGTGCTCTTAGCCACCACTTTAAGAGAAAACAATTAGATAATTTACATGTTAGTCTCATGAAGTAACTTTGTGTTTAATGTAATTCTGTGTCCTAGTCCCATTGCCCTCATATTAAAGTCCAAATGGCATATCATGGTTTAAATACCTTCCATGAGCTGACCTCTCCTCACCTCTACAAACTTTCCTCTCAGTTTCTCTAGATATAAGTTACAACTATTTCATATGTGTGAGTGTGTCAGAGACAGAGTGTGGTGGGGTTTGAGATTAACTCCTCTGGAAAAATTGAGAAATTTGGTTGGGAATCTGGTATGATACTTGAAATTGAAGTGCCGGTATGCATATTAACAAAGGCCTCCTACCAAGACAGCAGTGTTGTGTGGGAATAAAGTACCATGGCCCTATTGTTTGCCTCTGGGTTTTTTTGACCTGTTTGTTTCATCCTTAGCCCTACTTTGTAAAATCCTTAATCACATATCAGGTCATGGCCATCCATGATTTCCAAGTCATAGCTGTCCTTTGTTTCAGTCTCCTGATAAAATATGGAATTAAAAGAGAATACTAAAATAGTAATAAAAATTTCAAAGTCCAGACAGAAAGGATGCCATACTAGAAATTTAAAAGCATGAAAATCACCAAAGGAAAAGCAGAAAATTTGAAAAGCCCCGGTACTATAGAAGATGTTGGTAAAGTGATTAAAGATTTCACTGCTCCATCCCCCAAAGGCCACTACAGCAAGATATATTTCTTGTTCTAGGTCTAGGCTTCTTTTAAATAACTGACAATTATGAAGATAATTAATATATTACAGACTCTAGGAATAGACGGATAATTCATCAATTCATTTTATAAAGCAGGAATGAAATGAAGAATCCAAATAAAGATACTACAAAGAAAGAAAATTATAGAGCAGGCATATTGATATATTTAGAAATAGATGTATGCCTGCATAGATGCAGTAATCTTCAATAAAATATTACCAGAGAGAATCCAATCCAATGATTTAGTAGATAAGTATATTAGGGGCTTATAGGACTCATATTTCATTGAAAAATTAAAGAGAAAAGTCATACAAATATTTCAAAACATGAAAAAATATTTACTAAAATTAAGTAGTCATGTCTTAATTTAAAACGAAATTAAAACAGCAACACGGGTCTGGCCTGGTGGTGTAGTGGTTAAATTCTCATGCTCTGCTTCAGGGGCCCGGGATTCGCAGGTTGGGATCCAGGGTGCAGACCTACGCACTGCTTGTCAAGCCATGCTGTGGCAGGCATCCCATATAAAGGAGAGGAAAATGGGCACAGATGTTAGCCCAGGGCCAATCTTCCTCAGCAAAAAGAGGAGGACGGGCAACAGATGTTAGCTCAGGAATAATCCTCCTCACAAAAAAGAAAAAAAAAATAGCAACAGAGGAAATATCCTTTAAAATGAGAGACATCTCACACACAGACACCAAAAAACACAACTTTTTAAAAGCAAAATGCTAAAGCCATTTCCATTACCATCTGAATAACAAGGAGATGCCTATTGGTATTGTTATTATGTGAATTAAGATAAAAATACTTTTAATGAATCCAGATAAAAATCAGAAGAAAAATAAAACTATATTTTTACTGAATATATACTAATAAATCTAGGTAAAACAAGATGACAAATTAAAAGAAAACTAATTAATAGAGGAACTAATTAAGTTGGTTGGATATAAGATACATTTCCAAAATAAATAACTTCTATCTGTACTTGCAAGAACTGGATATAAGTGGAAATGGGAAACATTCTGTTCTCAAAAGTGACAAAGCTATAACCTACAGAGGAATTAATTTAATAAGACAATTTAGCACCTATAAGGAGGAAATTGCTAAATCTTAATCAAAGACATAAAACAAGGTCAGTACTCAAGCAATGGTAAATCTTATTCTTAGATCAAAGACAAATAATAAAAATGTCAACCACCCGAAAACTAAATCATTTCTTAGTATATAATTCAAATAGAATACTAACTTCTTAAAAGTGGATAAATGAGTTAATACTTCATTAACTTTTCTTCAGTAAGAATAAATTATGAGATATATTGACATTTTTATTTCAACTTATTCCTCAAAACAAAAATGAGAATAAAGTTATTAAAGATATTTTCAAAAATATGAATGCATGAAGATAAAGATAATAATAAGGATGATGACAATGGACAAATGATGTCAACAAAATTTTGAAAGCCCAGGGAAGATGGAAGCATGGCAACTGACTTTTAGACCCAATCTCATACCATAAATCCAAACATTTTCAGATGGATTAAATGCTTACATTTAAAAAGATACTATATATTTTTCCTTTACAAGTGTATTATATTATTTTACACTTGGGTCTTTAAGGGAATTACCATTAATATTACTTAAAATTACTTAGAGTAATTTTTTTTTTTTGAGGAAGATTAGCCCTGAGCTAACATCTGTTGCCAATCTTCCTCTTTTTCTTTTTTTCTCCCCAAAGCCCCAGGACATAGCTGTATATCTTAGTTGTAGGTCCTTCTAGTTCTTCTATGTGGGATGCTACCTCAGCATGGCTTGATGAGTGGTGAGTATGTCCACACTCAAGATCTGAACCAGAGAACCCCAGGCCGCTGAAGCAGACCATGTGAACTTAACCACTATGCCACTGGGCCAGTCCCTAGAGTAATTTTTAATATGTAAGTACTGTAACATATGGTGTCTCTTGAAAAGAATGAGTTATGTATTGTTTTACTGGGTGGAATACATGATACAGTTAAGTGACAAAAGAAAGATTCAGAGTAGTATATATGAAAATAATCTTATATTTCTAAAAGTAATGGCTAAAGCCCAATGTGTATGCATGTGAATTTGCATATTGCTATACAAACATGGAGAAAACTATGTGTCGCTCAGATCTTCTACTGCAGAAACCAGACCAGCTGTTGTCCTTCTGGGTCTAACCCTTGTTCATGGTGAGGCCACACTTTCTTCAAGGTGCTGTCAGCCAATGCCTGGGCACAGCATAGCTAATAACATAGGCCCATTCCTACAAGTTGTCAACTGGGTGACTTTGACTAATTGAGTCCCCATTAGCTTAGCCAAACTTTCTTAGAACCATACTGCAGCCTCAGACTCTTTCTACCTCTCTCTTCTCCTTCTCAGGGGTTAGACCTGTCTAAAGGCTCTCCCAAACTTCTCCTGCCTCCTTCCCTTTATCTTTCACAGTACATCTTGTTCACAGTAATCCTGTACGGCATCTGCATCTTGAGGACTCGAACTAAGTGGAAGGATACACTCCAGGAATTAACAGTGGTGACCATACTGGCAGGGAGGATATAGGGAGAAAGAGGAATCAAATGTCGATGAGGGGAAATAAACAAATCAGAATAAAGATATCCACACACAAAAAATAACATACACTGACAATGTGGTCCGAATTGTGTTACATTGTTTTTATACATAAAGAATACATGTGTCTGCACAAAGAAAGCATGTGAGTATGTTCAACAAAGTATCGATGGCGGTTATCTTAGAGTGGTATGATTTCAGGGGACTTTTAATTTTTGTTACATTTTTATATATTATTCAGCATTTTCAGGGGCAACATGTAATATTTAAATAATCAGAAATAATAGAGTTGTATCCTTCATAGAAATAAAAAATGGAAGACTATATATCCAATAGGGAGAAAAGAAAAGAGAAAGGTCCAAGCATATGGTGTTAAGCTCAGAAGCAGGCCTCTTAGATAACACAAAACTGATAAAATAAAATAAGTTGAATAGTACTGGTAAAATTAATGAAAAAAATGAAATAAACATGTTCACCTCTCAAAATTATTCTTACATTACAGATATACCAATTTGAGTTCTATGAGTTCTATTTGAGTTAAGACTTGCCATGAACCTTTTCTCCACTCTATGAGATCATGGTACACTAACTGGCCTTCAGATATGGTAACTAACTCGTCTTGGCTTGCCTGGGACTTTCATTTTCTTTAGCATTGAAATAACACAACCTAGGAACCCCTGCAGTCCCAGACAATCTTGACCTTTTCCTCCCCTACCTTCAAATGCTATTCAGTAGGAGGTGAGGTCTGTGTAATGGGCCGCAGAACTAGGTTTAGGCTATCTGGATTCATCTGCAGGAGAGAAGACTCTTCATTTGGAATTTCAGGATAAGATACCTTTGATTTCTTTGGGGTTTTCTATATTATACAAAATCTGAGCTGAGAGGCACCTGAGAGATTTTTCTCATCTAGTCACCTTATAATAGAGATTAGCAAGAATGTTGAGTCAGACAAAGTTGTCAGTCAAGCGGAACCTGATGATCGCCAGGCTAGTGTTTTTGTGTCACACCAGACCATCTCCTCACAGCAGCATAAACACAAGCTTATGCTCTCGCCACAGTGACCTTCTCCATGTGCCTCAAAATTACCACACCCTTCTCCACCTCTGCAATTTGCACATCCTTTTCCCTCTGCTGAGATTGTTCCTACTCCTCTGATAGAAATGTCCTATATTTTAAGGCCTAGTTCAAATAGTACCACTTCTGGAAATTCTTCCCAAGCAGAGTAAGGACCTCTCATGGTTTGGTCCACGGTTTGGACCATGATCCAAACCTCTCCTTCAGCTCTTACCACATTGTAATGCAGCAATGGCTCAGTCTCTTCTCACCGGCTAGTGACCTCAAGGACTCTAGAGTCAGAACTCCTTGGCTCAAAGCCAGCTCTGCCACTTACCAGCCTTTTGACCTTGGGAAACTTATGGAAGTCTTACAGAGTCTTAGTTCCTCATGTGTAAAATGTGGTAGTTGTAAAGATCAAATGAGTTCATATATTACAGGGTTTAGGAACTTGCCTGGCACATGGTAAATTCTATATCATGGCTGCTGTTATGACTACCTCTGTCCTCAACACCCAGCTCAGTGCCATGTTCATAATCAATAGATTTGCTGAATGAAAATCGCAATAGCAAAGGCATGTTCTCAACAGAGAAAAGAGAAAGAGCAAAACCAGGTCACACATAGCTGAAGCCATCAGCCAAATATATCTACCAGGGCTGGCACTTAAACAGCCAAAATGCCCCCCTCTCGTGATTATGTCCATGCATTACAATGGTCTCTGGGAGTGAGGAAGTAGTCCTTGCTGGTTTTCCAATGAACACTGAGAATTTGATTCATGCCTCAACTTTGCTACTGGAGTCAAGAGGTATACAAGAATGATTTGAGTAGCACTAGAACACACGGCCAAAGGTATCTTCACTGTGTCTAAAACTCTAAAATATTTAAAGCCCTGGGATGTAGTGAGATAACACAGAAGAGGGAAATAGGCAAGGAAGTGGAGGAAACTGTGGAATTAAAAACAATTAAGATTGGGAGAAGGAAAATTCAAATTATATTGTGAAGTACTAGCTTGAGAGACAGAAAGAGTCCAGAAAAGTGAGATGTAACTTAACACCAGAGAGTGTATTAAATACAAAAAGAGTCATCAAATGCATCAAATAAAGCTGAAAGGTTAGAAGAGGAAGACAAATACAGGGCAATTGAATTTAGCGACCTTGACAAGAGCAGTTTTATGCAGTAGTTTGGATGAAATCCTGAGTGCAATGGTTGAAGAATGAGGAGAGGTTAGTGACAGAATATATAAATGACTTTTTCAAGAAATATTGGTATAGGAAAAACAATAGGCAGAAGAAATGAGGTGGTAGCTGGAGATGTATGAGAGGAAAATAGTGGGGTTTTTTTCCTTTTTCTTTCTTAAGAATGAGAAATTCTAAACTACCTTTATAAAATTTTATCAATGACTATTTGAGAAAGCCATATTTACGTTTCAACAAAAAGAGGGGGCAATCGAATGGCTGAAGCCTTGAGAAAGTATGCAGGAAAGAAATCTGGAGTATGAAGGGCTTGGTCACTGGTAGGAGGCAAGGCATTGAATTAGTTTTAACAGAAGGGCAAAAAGAAAAAAACAGGTGTTGAGAAAATAGATATTTAGGTTTGTTGTTGGGAGGACAAGGGAGTTTCAATTTGAAATGCTTTATTTTCTCAATGAAGCAGGACAAAGTAAGCACAATAGAAGTGAGAGCATCTAGGATTGTCACTGGTTTTAGGAGAGAAGAGGACGTATGAATCCATTGTTTCTGAGAGTTTAAACGTGAGCTTATTAGATAATTGTGGTAAGATGATTAGACAGGGTTGACTCATTTTGAATATAGAGTGAAACTAATCTGGTTTAAGAGGTTTTTTTCTGGCAATGTTCTACTCCTTAGGGGTGGACATAGAGGAACTGGACAGTTGGGTTCAACCAGGATGGAGAATTTGCCACCCCAGAACTGAAAAGGAATAAGCAATTTGCATTTGAAAAGATATAGTTAGGATGGCAGATCATGGACTATAATTAAGGTAAACCAAAGGATAAAAAATGAGAAGAGGGGTCTTTGTTCTAGTGAGAAATAGCATTAGCAACAGATTGGAGATCTTGCTATATGGCCTCTAAAGATGGACGGGCCATATCTCAATCAGTTTGTCAGATCCTGAATACTTAGAGTAGAGACGTTTGAGTTTTTTAGCGGAAGATGAACACTGTGAGGGAGTGGAAGAAAGCAGAGCGCTAGGGAGGCCAGCGCACTGCTGGAGGGACAAGTGGAGCGCCACAGCATGCTGCACAAGGACGGCTTGTGTAAGGAGAGAAAGGAACTATTATACAGACCGTCCTCTTAACAGCCTTGTTCACGTAAAAATACATGCACCATTCGTGTCTTAACTTGTTGTCCAGCTTTGCTTTCTAATGGCTGAATAATATGCAATTATATGTGTTAAGTTAATCCTCTATTGTTAGATATTTAGTTTGATTCCATTTTGTTAAATTATGACTAGAATTGTGAGAACCTCCCTTGTACGCTAGCATGGGGAGATAATCTCATCCAGCACGTCTGGGCATAACCCTCAGGGGTCCTTAGATTATTTCTTTATAGAACCATAAGAACCTTTAAAATAAGGGAACATGCATAAAATGTCACTGCCTTCAGGAGAGGCCATCTGCTCCAAGAGTGACGTGATAACAGACCCCTTGCACTTTTGGGGTTAGAGATTCTGTCCACATTATATTCTGTGAGGTCGTTATTGACGCCTTGGAGTAGCTGGTTTGATTTCTTTAGAGGCCAATTTTCATTCCCAAGGCAATTTCACTTAAAAAGTGTCATGGAATCAAGTTCATCTCCTTGACTTTAATTCATCTTCATTTGAAAACTTATTTCCAGACTTTAAGAAATACAGCATTTTGATGCATTTGTTTGGTGTAAATGTATTTTTCCAATGCTCTGTGTAAAAATGTACTACGATTTAACAGATGATCCCAGATCCTGAGGACTTTGAAATTCAGACTATGCTGCCATCAGAGGCAATTAAGTCTGTAAATTTGCATTAAACTGAAATATCATAACTGCCTTATGAGTCGTCGCTTTTTTTAGAGGCCTAATTAAATCTTGTAGATAAACAAACAAAATATCTAGGCAGGTGTACATACACTTCAATATCATGAGGGGAGGGGGATGGAGATGTGCCTTATCTCCATATTGGAACTGGGCAATTTTGAAAGAAACTTTTATTACTTCAAGTAACTAACAAGAAACTCTATGTTAAGTGACTGACGCCCCCACCCCGATCAGTTCAGACTTCCATGATCAGTCTCTGGGGTGTCCTGGCTTCAGTTCCCGGCGTCTGTAATAAGCTTCCCTGGATGCGTTCACATTCAGCTCTCCGGGCAGTTCTATTCAGAGCATTAAAGACTCTATGTTTTTCCTTCTGACCTCACCAAAAATACCTTCAAGAATGCCGCTAACATTCCCAATTTAAATACCAGGCCACTGAAGAATTCAGCATTTAATAATTCTTTCCAGCAAACCCTTCTGTTTATACAAAAAAGTTTGTGACTGGGGTACACAATGAGTGCAGATGTACTGGACAGCTAAAGGGGACATGGAGAAGTTTCTGTAAGATGAGAGAAAGGAGAAAAGTAGATACATGTGTGTTTTTGTAAAATATACCCACCTTATCAGAAAACATAAAGTGGTGGGTGAGGGCTCTCACTAGTTATCGTCCTTCCACTTTTTTTTTTCCAGAAACAGGAAGAAAGTGATGAAACTGTAGAAAGTACAATAATGGAGTCTATTATCCTCATGGGAAAATCAGGCAATGAGATATTATGACCCCAGGTGGACACTAACCTGTGCACCGCTTCATTTGTCTCTATTTTAGAAGGATTCCTGACTTGGTCTTTGTAGTGGCAACATTTCTGAGGTACCGTACCGCTGTTTGTTGCAAAACTGACCGTGCTCCTCTTCCCTAGAAGGCATGCATAAAACAGATTCAGCCCCTGGATGGAGGGTCTGTGACATTCGGGCACATGGATGGAGGTCCAGAGCTCCCCTACACCGCAGTCGCCACACCCTGAGAAGGACAGCGCTGCTTAAGAGGCATCAGGCCCAGGGCTGATGTTTGGGCCTTGTCCTTTGTGAGGCACACAGATAACTGTGAACTAGTCCTCTAACTTCCATGTCTCTGTCTCCCCGGTAAGTGGGGATAGACTCACATAAATGTTTTGCTAAGAGAGACAACGTCTAAAAACTCATTAGTAAACTTGTACCACAATGAAAGTAGTAAAGCGCGTACAGAGATAGCCTGGATTTCTACTGAAGCTTATGACTTCCAGCAGAGGGCAGGTGGGCAAATTACTCCACCATTGTGAACCTCAGCTTCCTCGTCTGTGAAAGGATGCTTCCTAGGACTTTTGGGAGTGGTGTCATGGATACACATACAAAGCACTCAAAACAGTCGTCAGTCAATAAACACTAGTCAATTATCTTTTCAGTCAAAAATATCAGCCTCAAAGATGGAACAATTTTAGCTTCTACAAGGTTAATAACTGCAATGGATTAAAACTCATCAAATAAGTTTAAATCCACGAGTTCATAGTGCCATTTTTTTAATGGTCATCTTTGGAGGATGATAGGAAAATATTTATCTTGAAAAGAGGTAAATAAATAGAAATAAGTAAGCTTTTGTCCTGCATTTCCTATATAAACTGTACCATTGGGTGACCAGATAGAAGATGAGGGCAGTATCTCTTTACAGAATTATTTCAACTAATATGTAAAGAAATATAAAATTTGAATATAAGCATTTTCAACCCTCAATTACTTAATGCATCTAGGTGTTAAGTCTCAATAGCTGCTAATATCAAAGAAAGAACAAAACCAGTCATTCTGTGCCTCTTGAAGAACACAAATCCAACTACAGTCTCACTAAAGTGATAGAAACTGAGCCTGATTCAGAGGCTACAGTCACAAACTACAGACTGTGAGAAATTGCACTGGTCAAATGAGTCTGGTCTCTCAACAAATAAAAACAAAAAACTAGGAGGAGGGTGAAAGAACCTGTAGATTAAAAAATCATGTAAAAGATATAACCAGTTAGAAAAAATAGCAGGCTAAACATCGTGTTGAGGGATGCACACTTCAATGACAAAACTAAGAGTAACGAGGCAATTACTATAGAAGTGGGCATAGTTTGTGGGGGAGAGATGAATGTGTCTGGGATGAGGCATGGGGGCAGGGAGTCTGGGGTGACTGGCAAAGTTATTTCTTACAAGGGTATTTATCTTGAAACAAATCATTAAGCTATGGATTTGGTTGGGTGGCTTTCGGTATTTTTTTTTAATAAATTATAAAATTTTTTAATGAAAGCAAAAATAAAAACTTTGGTACCCTCAGTATCATCGTTTAACCCAATGTATGACCAACTCAGGGAAAATGACAAAAAGGAATTTGCTTTCAATGAAGGTTCTATTACTAGGAGGGTCGCTTAATCTCACTTCATACTGGTAACGACACTCAGAGTTATCTCCTAAAAAATAGGCTTTTTTTCCTGTCCTAACAGAGAATTGAATAAAGATTTTGCAAGGTACTTCTTATCCTTGAATGTCAGATTTTTTTTTTAAAGTACAGAATGCATATAACAAACGTTAAAAATAGTACTTGAGAAAGCAGCTTTATCCCCCAGATTCTTGTTTCCATTACCTGAAATGACATTTTAAACCCTTTCTATTTCTTTCTTTAGTAAGCATTCCAAGGAATCTACATTTATCTCTATATTCTAACTACTTCTGAAAATACTGTATTTTATTCTCCTGGGAGTCATTGCTTGTGGTCAATTTGTGATTTAAACAATGTGCAATGGTGTATTCTACTCTGTGTTGTCTAAGGCAGATAATATATCATGGAATATTTAATGAATCTTTAAAGACAACAGACTTTGGGGTTTTCATTAGCAACAAAAAAATGTTTCAAAAATGCACAATTTTAGTTTTTTAGGTTTTTGAGGCATGTCCCAGGCTTGAGTTGAAATGAAGGGTCTGATGCTAATAAGCCCCTGGTGTGAAAGTATACTTCCTTTGTATTTCTGCAGCATGAGACTGAGGTGATTGTGGCTAGGTCCTGGATTTTCCAAAACAGAATGTTAGAATTCAAGAATCTTAGTCCTGCAAAGCTTCTTCAGGATATGCATGTCCAATTTCTAGCTCACGGAGGCGGTATTTCCATAGGTGTTACATAGGCCTAACCCCTGAGTGATGCTTCCAGCTTTGGGTCTGGCATAATTCCATGTACACTGCATTTGCATTTCAGTTAATTTACAGGACAACCCAAGGAAGCAGCTATCATTATAGATGAGGACCTAAAACAAAAGAAATTTGGACTGACAGAATTAAGTTAGAGACGTGCAGCTGGGATTTAAAAACCAGGCAAACACTACCTTATAACTCATATTCTTTCTATTCCCTTTTGTCCCTGTTGTTTTCTTAGCAAAGCTGTTGGATACAAAGGAAAGAAGCAGATCTAATGAGAAAATGGAAATACCAAAGAAGTGTTGAATCTCAATCAGTGGAGTCAAGGGGCTGGACAGAAACAGCACAAAACTTAAAATCACCGGACCCTTTGGCAGGGATGATTCAGGCCACTATGATTCTGAGGACTGCCCTGGCTTCAGATGCCTCTGATTGGCAGGCTGAAATATTCTGGAAATTAGTCTTCAGTGGAGGTGGACAATGGGGTAAATTATGCAGGAAAATAAATGAATATTAAACCTTTAATAAAGCTGAATTACTCTTTTATTTTTTTTCTCCAGTCTTTCAAAAAAGACAAATGGAATATTTTCACAGCTTTCTATGTTCCTAAGCACTATGCTAGGTGTGTGCCCGTCTCATAAATTGAATTAGACACAGTCCCAGCCCTAAGGTAACTCACAGTGCCCTGGAGGACTTAGCATAGATCATTTGCATTCTGGTTCGTCTCTTGGGACATTTCTTTAGCTGAGGGAAACCATATTTTGGTGCTTGCAGAAACTCAATACTTTTTCCTTTTGTCTTTTCCACACCCACCTCTTTCCCTAGCCCCTGTCTCTTCTAACCTATACTCTCTCAGTCTGTTTCCCACTGAACCATCCAGAAAAAAAGTGGCTGAAAATGCTGAGTCATATTGGATCTTCCCATTAACACTGAGAAATTCATTGCTTTGGAAAATGCCAAGTTTCCCCATTATTGGCACCCAGGCATCACCCCATTGACCATTGCTAACTCCATTGATGTCATAAATATATCTGAGCCAGAAAACTAATTGTCCAACATTGATGAGAAATTAGGGGAGCATGTGGAATCCCCTCATGGACTCTTTGAATAATTTCGCAGAATTAGGGAATTTGTTTGTATAATTTCTCCAGGGACACGCTCGATTATTCTGCCTCAGCTTTGTAACAAATGGTGATAATAGCTATTTTCGAGTTTAATATAACAGGAGCCCAGGCGGAGGAACAGGTGCTAAGGGAATTAAATTAAAAACCTTTTGCTTTCAAAAATCAATCTGCCTATGTTTCCTGTACAAGACTAACTGTTCTGTCTGGCTCCCCGCCCTCTGTATTCCTCCCCTCCCCGTGTGAACCCAGGACCATATGAAACCATGTGGTATCTCACCTGTTGTCCACCAGAACCAGCTCTAACTTTAACTCTGGAAGTATGGGCAAGAGGGATTTCAAGTAGTTTAAGTCCCACACTGTGATTCACTAATAAATGTCTTGCTGTTGATCTGCACTTAAACTCACTTTTTGTCCTGGGTGTAATAAAAAATAATACCATAATATGTGTTATATGCTAAGCACTATACTACATTTCTTACACATATCACTTCATCTAATCTTCACATAAGTAAAGATCTGTTATTAATCTGTTTTACAGATGCTGAGAGTAAGTGCTATACTCAATTCACACAATGAGTAAATGCTAGAATGAGCCCAGGACTGCCCAACCAACCACCAAAGAAATAATCCTTTTTCAGGCTCTTCTGTCCCCAGAATATTGCCTGCATTAATCAAGGTGGTTCCCCTGGTGTGGCTAGAAATCTATAATAATATCACAATAATCTGTTTTATTTAGGCCTGTTAAGATGTCCAAAAATTGATATAATTATTTGATCTCACAATAGAAAGTGAGAACTTAGTAGATTTTTACTAGACAGAAAAATTTAATCTAAAATATACATTACATTTATCCATTCCAAATTGTAAATTTTACCGAGTGTGGTCTCATTATTCTCTCCAAGAATCGTCTCAGTGATGAAAAACCTTAGGTGGGCCACTTTCTTTGTCTTCCAGGTTCTAGATTATTCTCCGACCTTCTTCCCTGTCCTATGCTGTCCACATCACAGGAAAATTGCTCTTTCTATTTAATAAAACAATTCAATCTTTGAGTCTGAATCACTAAAACTTCACTCAAACTGCAACTCCATCAATTTCTTCAGCTTTAACTCCCCTTGCTTCTATTTATACATCCTCAAGCATAGCTAGAAATTCCTAGTGCCATGTGAAATAGTGACCATGGCTCCTTATCTATCCTTCCTGAGTGTACTGGATTTACATCCCCATATTGGAATTGAAGAAGAATTGGGGTCGATTCTGGACTTGGGTGAGAAAAAGTCAGCAAATATGCATGTTGGCTCTACAGGAAAGCTGGAAAAAATATATAAATGTACATAAGTGCATACACATATGTATGTATGGTATATGTAAATTTCTATACAGGACATCTAGAAGATCTTCTTTAGAAGATCTGAAAATAATTGATATTTGGCCACGTGAAATAAAAACACTTAAAATAAGCAGCGAAATTTCATTTAAGGAGGAAGAAAAAAACTGGAAGAATGAAACTATGTATACAAATATGTATATTTTACCTTACATTTAATAAAATATAGGTTTTAATTGTACCAAGTACTAATTCTACGAAAGAACAAAATATGGATCAAGTCCTCACATTTTTTGAGTAATTTTTCTATGCAAATTTTATGTCATCTTCACTTCATACATGTCTTTTTCAGCCTGATCTTAAAGTACCCATAGTGAAACAAAGTAACAATAATCAGTACTACCACAATAAACCAAAGGCTTTGCTTAATCTTTTGGTATTCGTTTCTTTTTCTTTATAGTGCCAATCTTGTCATCACTATTATCATTTTGCTGGCCCCCCCTCCTCCCCCACTCCTTTCCTTCCTACCTTCCTTTCCTTTTTTTCAAATACTTGCTTGTCAATAGTTTTGGATGTGCTTTGAGTAATTCTCCAATATTACTATCAAGGATCCATGAAATATTGCAAGACCTGCAATTCCATTTTATGATCGATGCACCTTGCATTTATATTGCATTGTTGGATGCAACCTTTAAAATCAATTAGGGATGATTTACACAGACACGATGTATAAGTGGAAAAGTGAAATAGAGATGGATGATTGAGTGGAGACTGATTTTATAAGTATTTAGTACATTAGTGAATACTTTCATGTTATAAAGACTCACTTCCATACACGTTTTCCTAATGTTAGAGACTTGAGTAACGAGATGCCCATA
This sequence comes from Tapirus indicus, assembly GCA_031878705.1. NCBI lineage: Eukaryota > Metazoa > Chordata > Mammalia > Perissodactyla > Tapiridae > Tapirus > Tapirus indicus. The sequence goes on from CM062921.1 coordinate 85,732,356, forward strand.
TATACCATCACACAAGTAGACTATAAATATTACTCTATCTCACCTTTTTCATTTAATATATGTCATAGACATTTTTCCATATTAATACATATAGAGCAGGCAAGGGTCAGAGAGGTAAAGTAACATAAACAAATTCACACAGCTTGTTGATGACAGAGCCAGGCAGAGGCACCCTAGCTCCTTGTCCAGTTTTCTTTTCTTTTTCTTTTTTTAATTAATCCACACTTACTACAGGATTCAATTTAAAAAAATAGACTATCTTGGTTTTTATTATGTAAGTTTCTTATTCCCCACCACTGCAATTCTTAATCAAGAGTTGGTAAACAAAGAAATGCGGTGCAGTTCAAATTACATGAGCAATACATGTAATTTGAATGCAATTGCTAGGAATCGGCGTTTGGTCAGAATACCAGCTTTAAAACCTATTCTCTTAAAACAAGGTTTGTTTACTTTCAAAAGGAGGACTACAGCATTTCTGATTCTACCTGCAATGTGGCCATTCAAAATTCATTACTGAGGAATGGGATTTAAAAGTTAATGTTACATTTTATACTCAAGGAAAAACTCATCCGTTTTGCTGCTAGAAAGATAGCACTGTGTAGAGGATGCCTGGAAATTTAAGAAGTGTTTTTGGCAAAATTACTTCTAAAATTTGAAAAGGAGATTTGCAACATCATCACTTATTGTAATTGCAACAATAATTTAAGAAATGCTAAAGTGCATATATTATTAGAGTCAAATAATACATTATACAAAATTATACTAAAAAGAGATTTACAATTAAAAATCAAACCCCTCCCCCCATCCAACCCAAAATAAAAGAAGCCCACCTGCCATAATCCTGAAGGGAAAGCTCTTACACAACTTCATTGTTTTCACTTACATGGAGAATTCTAGGTCACAGGTATGCTCAGTTCTTTACTTTTATACTGAGCCACAGAGATGTGTGCAATGGGATAGATTTCAAGTGGAAGTTCAATATTGGAATCTCTTGAGTAGTTGGTGCTCTATATCCTAGTCCATTACTTCTGAAATATAGTCTCGAGTTGCTCTAGGAATCTAAAGGAAATACTCAGAATGGAAGATGGCAGATATAAAAGCACTTTTGAAGTCTCTGGTTTTATCCTCATTATGCAAATTTTGCCTTTTACTTCATATTACATGTATACACCTTAATTCAAAAACAAAGTATCGTTTAGGGCCTTTAAATAATAAGTGTTACTGAGTTCAGTTCTCTGTGGGTAGTAAATTAGCTGGTCTTAGCTGCTTTGGGGCACACTCATATGCCTGGGGGTCACCTCTGTCAGTTAATCTGGGAGGGCAAACAAGAGCAAACTGTTCCCACTGTACATCTCTCTCCCTCCTCCTCCTTGGGACCAGCTGCTCACCTGGGCATCCCCTTCTTGTGGTGAAGGAAGAGGACAAGTCAGAGCAAGTGAATACCAGGAGATTATGAACGGATCTATCCATGAAGAAGGATTTATTCCTTTCTTCTAATTTATACCCTAATTACAAAGACAATTCACATCTGAATTAAATGTATCTTTATGTCATGTCAATACAACACTTTTGCAGGTATAAAACACTTTTCAACACATCATCTCTCGTATTCTTTAAACCACTTAATGCAGCTGTGGTCCGGGTGGTGATACTCATTCTAGGGATAAGGAAATAGGGTTTCTGAATGGCTTGAAGAGTCACAGGAAAAAAAAAAAAACCTGATAAAATCAAGGCAAGAACTGTCATTTTTGAATGACCAGTCTACATCTCTTTACACAGAATTTTTTTTTTTTTTTTTTTTTTTTTTTTTTGGTGAGGAAGACCAGCCCTGAGCTAACATCCATTGCTAATCCTCCTCCTTTCGCTGAGGAAGCCTGGCCCTGGGCTAACATCCGTGCCCATCTTCCTCCACTTTATATGGGACGCCTCCACAGCATGGCTGATAAGCAAAGTGTCGGCAGGCGCCCGGGATCCGAACCCGCGAATCCCGGGCTGCCAAGCGCGAACCAAACTGTTGCGCCACTGGGCCAAACCCCCCACAGAATTTTATTGACTCCATGGACAATATTTCAGAAGGCTTGGCTTAGTTGTCACATATTTAGTACTGCAAAGAGGTTCTGGAGAATCTTACTGTATGACTGAAGTTTATCCCCTTGAGCTAGATGAAGTCAGCGTGATTTATCAGAAAGAACGCTAGGCTGCAGGAAGCATTGATTTCTGATCTCTGACATGCAGGAGCTAAACAAGTCTTTGAACAAGTCATCCGGATTTTCCTAGCTTCATCTTCCAAATCTGTGAAATCTGGATGCATGAACGTGCCTCTTGGAACCATTATAAATTTAAATGAGATAATATCGATGAAAATACTCATCATATTCCTGGCAACATTGTGGGACCTGAATTTTATCTTCTCTGACTCTCAGGTAACACCCTCCATGAGTCCGTAAGTTCAACATAACAATAAATCTGAGTTCAAGAAGAATAATTTCTGATTTTAATTTTCTTTAAAGGAAGATAGAAAGATTGATGGATGTATAGACGGATGGATCAATAGAGAGATTTAAATGAGCTGTACCAGTGTTACTTATTTTTTTTTCTTTTTCATTTTGAAATCATTCCAAACTTGCAAGAAAGTTGCAAAAACAATACCAAAAGATCCCTATTGTTTTCCCTGAGCCATTTGAGAATAATGTGATGACATGATATAGCATTATCCCTGAATGCTTTGACGCATTTTTCCTACAAAATGATATCAAAATTAGGAAATTAATACTGATATATTACTACTATTTAACCCTCAGGCCCCATTCAAGTTTTGCCAGTTGTCCCAATAATGAGCTTTCTAGTAAAAGGATCCAAATCAGGGTCATGCACTGCATTTAGTTGCCATGTCCTATGAGTCTCCTTCACTCTGGAAGAGTTTCTCCATCTTTCTTCAGCTTTTATGCCCTTGACACTTTTGAAGATTGCCCATCAATTATTTGATAGTATGCCCCTTAATTTGGATTTGACTAATGTTTCTTCAAGATTCTATTCAGTTTTTGTGCCTTTGGCAAGATTGTCACAGAAGAGATGCTGTGTTTTTCTTGTTTCATCCTATCAGATGTTGCATGATTTTGATTTGGTCCGTTCCTGCTGATGTTAACTTTGAATACTTGATTGAGGTCATATCTGCCAAGCTTTCCCATAGAAAGTTAGTCACTTCTTGCTCCTTGTAATTAAGAAATATTTTGTGGGAGTTACTTTGAAAAGATGTAAATATCAGATTCCTCATCAACATTTGATTTGTTCATTATTAATTTGTATCCATTTGGACTCAAGATTTTTAGTTTCACTAGGAGACAATCACAGATGTCAGCAGAGGCCTCAATAAATTGGCTCTTCTTTATCACGCCCCTATCATTCTTGGAGCACTTCCTTTTTGGCAAAACAAAATGTTCCAAGCACGTCTTGTCATTTCCCTGCGCCAGACCAGTAATCAGCTATTTCTCCAAGAAGCCTGGTTCCTTTTAGTGGGGAGTGGACTGGATACTTAGAAACCAAGTTTTTCTCATTGTTCCCGGGGATGATGCTGCTCCCCAGACCTCTGGGTGGACAGAGCTAGGCAATATATGTTCACATATATTTACATATATATATATATATATATATATTCACATATTTATGTCTAAATTCACCTCTACCCACATTTACACTCATTTTATTTCCATATTTCTATCCAGGTATCTGGATTAGTTTTCTAGGTCTACCATAACAAAACAGCACAGGCTAAGTGGCTTAAACAACAGAAATTTATTTGCTCACAGTTCTGGAGGCCAGAAGTCCAAGATCAAGGTGTCAGCAGATTTGATTTCCCCTGAGCACTCTCTCCTTGGCTTACAGATGGCCTTTCCTCTGTGTGTGTGCACCCCTGGTCTCTCTTTGTGTGTTCAAATTTCATCTTCTTATAAGGAAACCACTCAGGTTGGTTTAAGGTCCATCCATATGACCTTTTAAACCTTAGTTACCTTTTAAAGGCCCTATCTCCAAAAATAGTTGCACTCTGAGGTACTGGGGGTTAGGACTTCAACATGAATTTTGGGGGGGGACACAATTAAGTCTATAATACTATCTATCAATCTAATTATGAGTTTACACTGATACTATCAATTCCAAGACAAAACCTCAAGGCTTGTTCTAATTTTCTCTCTTTCCATATTTTGTAAAGATTTTCTCCATTAGTAAGAAATCTGATTCCAATTATACCCAGTGTGTTTACATATTGCATTAATCCTCCCAGTATATAATCAATCTCCCATCTCATGTTGCTAGCAACTTATCCCCTACACCTGTGTCCTTCCCTGGGCAGATGTCCTCTCTACTCCACTCAGGCCCCAACCCTTGAGTCTGCATGCTACACTGTCCTCCCATCATCCAGGGTGCACGCACAGGCACGCACACTCACAAAAACACACACACACACAAAAACAATACTTAATTTGTTTGATCCCAACAAATGTTTTATGAACTGAATTATTCCTAAAGGAGGGAGGAAAAGAAGAAGGAAGGATAGGGGAAAGCAAAGGAGGAAACTAGGGAGAGAAAGAACAAGGGAGAAAGGGAGGGAAGGGGGGAGGGAAAGAGTAAGGCAAGCACTGGAAGGAAGTGCAATCTTGTTCTAAAAGCAGATTAAGACCACTTTTTTCAGATCTTCTGTATTTTCTATGTATTTCCTAACAAATAGGAAATATTGACTAAAAAGATTATGCATGACAACATGGATATGGACATTATCAAGCTCAAAGAAATCGGGCAGGAACAACAGTAAACTTCTCCAGCTCCCAACTTCAAAATAAGGAAAACATGTTCATCTTTTCAGAGATAAACTGTGAAATAAAAACAAAATAAATGAGAATAGATATTTCCAAAGACAATCTACAAAAGCAGATTGGCTGACTAACCCAGTCAAAAGTAGTGGATGGTATTAATATCAAAAGAAAAAAATAGTAATCAGAATGGGAGCTGGTTAAAAATGGACCTTAGATTCAAAAATAATACTAATTATAGAGGCAATTGTTTGCTATCATCACCATGTAAGTACTAGCTTCAGAGGAATGGGTGTCCTGACTTATGCATTCAAGTTCCTGGCCCAGTAGATGTGGAAAAGGATGTATCCAGATATCATTAGCTGATGCCATTAAAGACAAAGAGATGAAAGAATCATCTCTTAGCATCCCAAGAGTCACAAAGCAAATTTATGTTTATAATGGTGTTTTCCTCTAGAATTTTCTGTAGCAGCAGTAAAGTCACAGTGTTACATTAAAGGACTCTCAGGAGCAAATGGGTAGAATTAGAGTCAGTGCTTTGGGAATTGCACAAAACCTCATCAAGAAGTCCATACATTCCTCATCACTGGGAGTTTTGCATGCCTGTGGCCATATGTGTCAGCATTTTCAGGCAGAATAAGATCTATGAACTATGGCTCTAAATGGAGACAATAGGTTGGTCAGTTGACTGCACCACTTGATAGTTACAGTTTCAGTTGCAAATGTATCAAGTGGTTGTGAATTACACATAAGTCCCTCTTGCAATTGAATAAAATAAGTCCAATCCTAAGAGATGATCCTTCCTCAGGGTACTAAGTCAAGGGTTGAGGCCTGAGCAATGAAAACCAGAACACTGGTCTGTCCTGACTCCGCCAAAATCCATACCACATCTGAGGACACGGGGAAGCCTTATGGTTTTCTGACTGGTGTCCTCCAAACTTCAATTTTGGGGGGTCCCTCTTCCCACTTACCTAAAGTATAGCTCCTTATCTACACAGTTTCAATAGCAGTAACATGTTTAGAATGTGGTTTTCTGCCAAGGGAAATATTTCACTGATTTTGTTACCTCAAATATTTCCGTTCTCAGAACCTTCCAAGGAAACCAGTTTTTATTTTCTTTAGGTGCAAAATGTGGAGATCCTTTGTAGAGTCTCAAATTCATTTTATACTTTTCAGGGTGTCTTCTTGGTTTGCATGTCCCTTTGCTGTCTATTGTTGTATATTTAGGGGTTCACACTATGGGCATAGATTGCAATCAATGGAACTATCAGGTACTCCTGCCAAAATGTTGTGTTAATAACAGGGGAGTCTCCTTATTACCATATGGGGTTAGAATCTGATCAAATTGTGTAAAGATATTTTAAAAGGAAAAAGCAGACAGAACTCAGGCATTTATTAATGAGTTTGCTGTTATTTTGATTTGTTTTTGGCTAAATCTATAGTTAACTTGTCGTATCAGAAATGGTATATTTGGATTAGAAAGCACAGCTAGAAATAGGCAGATAGATGTAAAGGTGGACAGCACCAGTGCTGAAGTCAGGGGCTCTGGGTTCAAACTCTAGCTCAGGCACTGTCTGGTCTTGGGCCTGGAAACGTCACTTTCACTCTAGTCTCAATTGAAAACCTGGGGTGATAAACTGAGATTTCACTAGATTGTCATGAGGATCAAGTGAAATAATGGATGTACATGTCTGGGCCATGGAGACCTCTCACTGACTAGTATTATTAGTTTCATTATTCACAGGTCTCTGGAACTCAGTTGGTCCTCAAAGAATTTGCCTTCTCTTATAAATTCCTGGTTATCTACCCAAATACAGAATATGTTGCCATATTAACAACCCTGTCAACACCAAGACAGCTCTGCCCGAACTCACAGCAGCAACACTGCTGCCTCTTGCTTTCCACAATCAGTTCACTCAGTAACTGTTTGTAATAGGGTCACAGAAGAGCTAATTAGAAGAGAGTTTTATATTTACGCAGTCCAAGGCCCTTGATTTATGGAACAAGAAACTGAGTTCAAGTGGTAAAGCACTTTTTTCCAAAGTCATAAAGTATATTAACACCATTGTTTGAAGAAGAAAAGATATTATTAATATCATTGAAGATACAGCTTTCTGTAAATCTAAAACTGTATTTAAAAACAATCTTTGAAGAACTGAGAACTGTTTACTTTCCTGCTTTGGAGCTGTGTAACACTTCCAGGAAATCTAAGATGTATTTTGCCCAATAGTGGTCCAGAAGGTTCGTAGCACGCACTTGGAATTCAAATTATTGTTTATAATTTAACTTTTCTTTATAAAACTCTATCAAAGGAGCAAGGTAAGGCATGATACTAAAATGGATAGTTAAGTAATTAAGGAATGGGGTCCCAATTTAAAATACAATAAAAACAGAGTTGCAAAAGTCATTCTCCTTCAAGTCCATAACAGGTCTATATAAGAGCTTTGTGGTTCTTACTGCTTTGTTTTCAGATGTGTTGATATATATAACATCTTTGTATGAGCTGTCCATACCATGAAAAGGTAGACAAAGCACATCATGATTTCAATGTTACAATTTGCAAATGGGTATATATTAACCTAAGTAAATTCTACAAAGGACAATAATGATAGTAATTTCAATAATAAAAATGATGCCTTATACTGAATTGCAATTTACAGTTTATAGACCGCTTCTGGATTCTGCACATCATTTAATTTTCACTAAAATCCTATAACATGATATTCTGGACTGAATGTGTGTGTGCTCTCCAAATTCATATGTTGAAATCCCGACGACCAATGCGATAGTATTAGAAGGTGGGGCTTTGGGAGGTGATTAGGTCATGAGCGTGGAGCCCCCATGAGTCAGATTAGTGTCCTTATAAAAAAGACCCAAGGGAACTCTCTCTATCTTCCCACCACATGAGGAAACAGGAAGAAGATAGCTGTCTATGAAACAGGAAGCAGGCTCTCTTACCAGACACTAGATCTGCCAGCACCTTGATCTTGGCTCCCCTGCCCCAGAATTGTGAGAAATAAATTTTTGTTTTTTCTAAACCACCCAGGCTATGATGGTTTTGTAATGGCAGCCTGAACAGACTAAGATAGGTGAAGATTGCATGCATTTTACAAATGAGTAACCAGAGGCTCCAAGAAGATTTTCACAAGATTACATGGCCAATCAGGGTAGGATCCTAAGCTTTTCTCTAAGTCTTCCGATTCCAAGTTGGGAGTGTTTGCTTCTCCATGACAACTGTCTTTTTTTGGTTGAAGTATCTTTAATATAAACTCTTTAATAATTCTTAATTCTTCAACAAATTCTCTAATTAGCGCATTTAATAATTTAATAAAATAAATGTATAATGTTATTTAATAATTCTCACTGTAACTAAGGACCTTTGGAGCCCAAAGAATGCCCTGGCAACATTAATGCCATCCTCCTACTAATTAGCAATCTAGGCTAGACCTTGATGAACCCTCTATGAATGAGGACATAATCTCGGGGTCTCCAGATTACGAAGTTTATGCTACAGCGACATGGTAAACTATTCCATCACAATTTCATGGCAGGGAATTAAGCACTAGTCTGTTATCTCTGGATCTAGGCAAGAGAAACATCGGGCTCTCAACTAGATCAGCAAAGTTTTAACCACCTAGAAAATAGCAAAGGGCAAAAAAATTTCACCATAACCTTCTACTTACAAGTCAAAGCCATCCTCTCTTGCTCATCTCCCAAAATGCATGTTCTTAAAGAAGTACAAAAACAAAAAGAAAAATATGCTGTTTTGACAGTAGAGAAATTCCAACCCCTAATTCTATGTGAGTGAAACAAATTTATTTCTTATGAGAGAGAGAAAGCCCTAGTCTGGGCCAGTCCTGTCTAATGGAAAACAATTTCATTCCTGGTTTGGGTTGGTTTCTGTGCTGTCCCCTCTCTAGCTCCAGTGAGTTGTCTTCCAACTTCAATTTCTCATACTTCTGGTGCTTTTACTGAGGCTCTTTTCTATCCTGAAGTAGCCAACAAGTCATTTTGTTTGTCTTCTTGAATCCATCAAATCCTCAGTAGATTCAGACCTCATGAAAATAGTGTTACAAAATCTTTCTGAGTGATATGTCTGCTTTGTGATACACACAGAAAGGCTGATCAATTATTAGACTGTGATTGGTTGCTTGGCAAAATAAGTTCACAAGAGACCTTGGCAGAGACCTCCTGAGTGGCTAAAGTAAGCTGAGCCTGGGATCAACATTTACAAAGCAGGCATAATGCCACTTATCCAACATCTCAGATTAGGGAATTTCCAAGACAATTTAAGTCCAAACTGTACTTGCTAACACAAAAGCGCTATAGCTTTTGTGAATGTCAGTTTATAAAAATAGATTTTTTTTTTAAATTACATTTGCGAGCCAACCCTGATGTTCTAGCAGTTAAAGTTCGGCGTGCTCCGCTTGGGCAGACCAGGTTCAATTCCCGGGCATGAAACCACATCACTTGTCTGTCAGTAGACATGCTGTGGTGGTGGCTCACATAGAAGAACCAGAAGAACTTACAACTATACAGAACTATCTACTGGGGCTTTGGGGGGTGGGGGAAAAGAAGGAAGATTGGCAACAGATGTTAGCTTAGGGCAAATCTTCTCCGGAAAAAAAAACAAAAAAAAAGCATTCCACTTCTCACAAGTACTTTTATATGTATTTATGAAGATAGTTTTCTTGAAAGTTTCTGCATGGCTATCTGAAGAGCTTTCAGCATCCTCTGTTACAGCCTGAAATAATGGTACCTAAGACAAATAGAACCACTCCACAGATTCCTTTATTCAATTGTTCATGAGAAGCAGCTCTGGGGAGGGGCAATGAATCTCTGGCAAATTAGAGAAAATAAATACAAAATTAAAGAAAATAAGAAAAAAATTATATTCACACATTGAATTCTTGTAAATTATATTTGGGTTAAGAGCAGAGTGGTAGAGCTCATTATGTTAAGGAAGATGTGCAGGTGCCTTGTATAAAGCAATATATTAATTTTGCAATACAAATAAATCCACCCAAATTATGTTTAGACATTTAAATATTTCTATATGAGTAGCCAGCTCTACATAAAGACTCAGGCTCATGTAGATTCTCTTTCTGGAATCGGTCATCTCCCAGATGCAGTCTGTCACCAGGGTTCTCTCCATCCCCATTTGTGTGACAAAATGTAACACAATTCTAGTTCTTCATCATTTCTCTCCCAACATTGGTAGGTTTTCTCTAACTGCAATCATGGTGTCTAGTTTTAGTTGTAAACTCAAGAAATTCTACAACACTCCAATAAAAACTCTACACTTCTCAAAATGCAAATTCTGATTATATTCACACACCAAAAATGCTTTAAATATTTCCTTCTGTTGAGAGTAGAATTTCCTAAAAAGTCTTTGGTAACATTCTTCTTCCATGAGATGCTCCCTAAAGAAAGTATTTTGTGCTAAAACAAGTAATATTGTATACAGGGTTATTGAAGGTTCCAAGAAGTTTTGCTAGGGGAAAAAAAAAAAAAAAAAACAAGAGCTGAACCTATTCCTTAAACTTTTATTACCAAGCATTGCCCACACTTATTTGACCACAGAACCATATGTTTTTCTTTTTATAATGGGGACTATTGATATCCTATAGAAGTGATGTTTCTAGAAAACACACTTCGAAAAGAACACACTTCCTGACCACGTAGAACATTTGATCTGCAGCCACGTGTCAGGCTCCACAGCACCTGCCCTCTGTGAAGTGAGAGCCTGCTATCTCTCCAGACTCATCTTCTAATGCCAAGTAATTTGCACTAAATAAATCTTGATGCTGTACAAATCAGTTCTTTTTGTCCACAATAGTCCCGTGTCTGGAAACCTAGAACGGTTGAGGCATCACCTCGTCTAGCACATGTTCTCCAACTTGCCCCTCATATTCCTGAAACAGTTAATAATTCTATCATCTGTGCACTGGCTACACCCAGCACAGATTCCTAACAGAGGACTCAGCCCACTGTGATAAAATTATTTGTTTCATAGATACATAGATGGATAGATGATAGATAGATATGTTACGTGTGTGTGTGTGTGTAAAGGTATAGTGTGTGTATATAATTTTCTGCAATAGATTGTTCTTTAATAATAAGAACCATATTTCAAATTCCTCTCTTTTGCGTAAGGTCTGGGACTTCCTGAACACTTCATGAATGTTTGTTAATTTGATGAATTAGGGAGGGGAGGAGTACTTGGAATCTGTTGATTAAGACTAAACGTGGAAATAAAAATATAAGTTCTTAAACAAATCCTATTGGGGGGCTGGCCCATGGCACAGCAGTTAAGTTCGCATGCTCGCTCTGGTGGCCTGGGGTTCGCAGGTTCAGATCCCAGGTGTGGACCAAGGCACTGCTTGTCAAGCCATGCTGTGGTGGCATCCCATATAAAGTAGAGGAAGATGGGAATGAATGTTAGCCCAGGGCCAATCTTCCTCAGCAAAAAGAGGAGGATTGGCAATGGATGTTAGCTCAGGGCTGGTCTTCCTCACACACACATGCAAAACAATCCTATGGGGGCCAGCCTCAAGGTGTAGTGGTTGGGATCACATGCTCTGCTTTGGCAGCCCAGGTTCACAGGTTTGGATCCCAGGCATGGACTTACACCACTCACCAGCTGTGCTATGGCAGAGACCCACATACAAAATAGAGGAAGACTGGCACAGATGTTAGCTCAGGATGAATCTTCCTCAGCAAAAAAAAAAAAAAAAAAATCCTATTATTTGTTGAGAGTGAATAGGCTCCTGTGTGTGTATGTGTGAGTGTATATACAGACTACTCTGTCATTACAATCATAGCTAGAGTGACTACATGATTTAATGTGTAAATTGAGATATTTTTGAAAGTGAAATGGTGAGCCAAAAATAGTGAAATTATATATTTTTATAATAATTATTTATTAACTAGCAAATTAGTTGATTATATTAGTACACATAAATGTTTCTATTCATAAAACTATGTTCAAGAGTAAAATCAGGGGCTGGCCTGGTAGCTTAGCAGTTCGGTTCACGCACTCCGCTTCTGGTGGCCCAGGGTTTGCATGTTTGGATCCCGGGTGAGGACAGATGCACAGCTTGTCAAGCCATGCTGTGGCGGCATCCCATATAAAGTACGGGAAGATGGGCATGGATGTTAGCCCAGGGCCAGTCTTCCTCAGCAAAAGAGAGGAGAATTGGCAGCGGATGTTAGCTCAGGGCTGGTCTTCCTCATATACACACACAAAAGAGTAAAATCAAAAAATATAAAAACAAGATATCTCCTCTTGTTATATAATAACAATAAAAGCAAAATAAATAAAAAAATTTATTTTATTCCAAGAAAAATCATTCTTAGCACATATTCATATGAATCAATCAATCAATCTATCTCCAGTACCATGTCACTGGTATATGGAAGAATATATCTTTGAAAGATGTCATTATTTTTAATTACCTATATGCATGTACAGGTTCCATTTTATGGATAATTGATTTCAAATTGTTCATACTTTCAATTGACTCTTCTCTATGAAGCACCATAATATCTTTAATTAAAAAAATATGTTCACTGAAGGTGCAGAGTTCAGAGTAAGTTCAGAGTAGTAAGTTCAGAGTGAATTCTTTTATGTACAGGCTATTCTCAACTCTATTTTTCTTTTCATAATGAAAGGTACAAATATTTCAGCCCAAATTTTTCATTAGTACATTTTTTACTTCAATTCAAAGTATTTTTCTTTGTTAATTGTTTTTAAAAGACACAATTCAACAAATAAGCTGTTTCTCTTCATCATTCTTTTAAATATTTCACTAAAGATACTGCAAAATTTTAGGTCTTCCCAAATTCATGCCATTGTAATATACAATAGAAATCTATCCAATTAAAGATAAAACTCCATCAAAATTTTCTTACCGTATGTCAAGATAACCTAAAAAACAAAAATAGAATTCTAACATTCAATCCTAACCAATTTTTGTATTCTCACTTAATTTGTTCAGTGTTTTCCTTGCTTTAGCAGAGATACATTTCAATATCATCCTTTTTTGTGAACTCTACTTTCAAGGTGGCTCTTTATGAAATGCATAATTTTATTAAAGTTTTCCAACTGATTTTTTGGTGAGAAAATGGTTAAAAGACATGTTTACCAAAAAAGTCCTATATGATTGCAGGATGCTTAGGTTGATATACAAAGTATTTCTGTAAAACCTCAACATTTCTAAAAACGATTAATGATGCACATTGCTGAGAGAAATCAGGACCATCAGGCTAAAACATATATTTGATTATAAGTATTAGCTTTGTCTCTGAAGTTACTTTTATTAAACATATTCATAAATTTTGACAACTACATCTTCTCTATTGATAGATTATTGAATGTTATTTGGATCAGTTATGAATTATGTGTGTGGAACAGTCTATTTCTGCTTCATAGATTCCGTAAGTTAATAAGAACATTGCATTTACCATGACACAAGTCTCCTTCAAAATCTCTACGTGTATTACCACTGTAAAAGGAAACAAGTAGTTTCTCTTCATTGTTCAATGTTGAACTTTCATAAACTAAATTTCTTGTAGCTTTCAAATTAGTGTGAAATGATCTACCTTCATCAAAAGGAACTTCCAAAACCTTTAGTTTGATTTCATAAACTGGATGAAATTTCATTATTGGCATTACCTGACTTTCTCTTTAAAATGCTCGATAGCACTGATATAAAACTGGCATCAGTTAACTGTCTGCGAATTGTCTCTGCAAATAAAGCCAAGACGTTTACAACTACTACGGTTTCACCCCTTGTACATGCATAATAACACCTGCAGTAGAAAATGAGTGAAGTTAATTTAAAAGAACAATGATTTGACATAAATAGTCTCACTTCAGAGCTAACCATGTTAATTTGTCATTTTCAGGCACAGTCTCTTAAAATATCTAGTGACTTTTGAAATAGATGCTGATATTTCTTTAGGAGATTTCTTTAGGAGATCTGGCTTTTGTGCTGTCAGTGATATTCCTGTGGCTCCCATAGGTGATGCTAAATGTAGACCAACATTTTGTACAATTTACATGTCTATCATCAACTTTCTTGGCAACTGAAAATTCCTTAAGCCTGAACTTTTGGATGACTGCAGCTACAGACTTATTTAAAAATTAAGCATTGCCAAACAAATTAACAGTTATAGATTTAAACCATGCAATAAATGACAAAACTACTGTACTGATAATACTAATATCCTTTCTCTACATTCCACAGCTGGAATGCTCAGTTGCTATTACCCTTCCTGTTTCGCAAACTCCTCAATGATAATTTCCCAAGTTGCACTCTGATCCTTTCACATTTCTGGCCTCATATCTTCCTGTTCATGCAGACTTAGCACACTTCACAGAACTGGCTCAGACACCAAGTGGCCAGTGGGGGCCAACTCCACTCAATACTTCTCCCACAGACACCTGAAGCCAGAGGAGTTAGCTGTCTCTAGTCACTCATATGTTGGAATATTTTGTTATATCAGCAGGCACCCTGAATGCTGCCCTTCAAAGAGAGAATTAGCTATGTTGCATTTGGGAAAAATCATGAAAGCAGAAACGGATAATACTTGATCATCATTCATGTTTAAGCATGTGTTAAAACGTGAATTCAGCTCACTGCACATGCATCTCACTCCTAGGCAAGTCTAAGCTGGAAAGTGAAAGTCAAAGTGGAAATCCACCAAGTCATTCTAGATTATTTAAATGTCATGATTATTAATGAGATTTCATTTAAAGTTTCAAAACCAAATGCTAAACCAAATGGGACGCCAGGCAGAAGGTGAACCAAGTCCTTCCTGATCAGGCAGATTACAACAGGAAATTGTTTAAAACTCTAATGCTTAGAGTGATTTGTGAATAGAATAGGGTAGGGATCTCGCATCATGGTTAGTATCCCAGCAGAAGCTGCATTGAATACTCAAGAATACTGAAGAGGGCATCCTTAATCCATGGATGTTTCTGAGTTCTGGCTTGCAAGGTGTCCTCTACTGTCAGGAAAATGACCTTCAAATAGAGGGCTCATAGACTTGTCAGGGGCAGATGCTAGTTAAAAGCCAGCATCTTTCTCTGCTGTCTTGGAGACAAATATGCTATTATGGATTTTTCAGTGGTTTTCTGATTGCGTGTGGCCTTCAAACCAAGTGCTGAGTAAAAATACATTTTCATTTCTCCAGCATTTCTGAGCCATGCAATTGCTACTTAGTTCAGAAAAAAGGATTGACTTTTCTAGGAGGTGTAAAAGAAAGTATTGTCAATTCCAGAAAAATGGATAGAGATCTCTCTCACCTGGGTCAACACATATTTGACTAAATATGCCCTCTTTGTTTTCAAGGACCACATCTCCGATGATTTTGTAAATCCATTTATGTATGAATTTCTAAACAATTAAGTTTACTAAGGCCTCTTTTTGGGCATACATGGAATTACGTTATAAGTATTACTTTGCATGTTTCTTCAGTCACTCAAGATTTAAACGTATGATTGATCCATGTTGACATCTGTAGATGCTGTCCTTCATTTTCATGGTGAATAGAATTCCTTTGTCTGAACACACTACAATTGATCTATCCATTCTACTGTTGGTAGACATTTTGTGTGTTTACAGTTTGGAGTTATTAAAAATAGTCTTGATATGAAACATTCGTGAATATGTGATTTGATGGACAATTTTATGATTTACTCCAGAATGTTTATCAAGATGTAAATCTTTTGGTTCAAAGGTGTGTGTATATTCAAATATACTAGATGTTGTCAAATATTTCCAAAATACTGGTACCATGCCTACTACATGCCTAATACATCATCAACTTTGTGATTGTTTCATATATGTTTAAAAGTAATTTGTATTTTTCTGCTGTTAGAGGTGGTATTTTGTTGTTCACATCTTCTATATCTTACCTGATCCCTTATGTCTGCTCGTTCTCTCAATTTTTGAGGGAACTGTGTTAAAATATCCTATTAGAAATGCATTCTTTCTTCATGTCGGTTTTTGTTTTATATATTTTAAGACTGTTACCAGGTACACATAAATTTAGAATTATTGTATCTTATGGGTGCACACACAGTTTCATGATTATAAAGTGACTCTCTTTACTCCTAGTAATGCTTTTTGTCTAAAAATAGAATTTTTTGTGATATTTATAGCCACACACCTTTCCTTTGGTTACTATTGGCATACGATGTTTATTTTCTTTCTTTTTATTCCCCATTTTTATTTTTATTTTTTTTGCAGAGGGAGATTCGCCCTGAGTTAATATCTGTGCCAATCTTCCTCTATTTTGTATGTGGGTTGCTGCTACAGCATGGCCACTGACGAGTGGTGTAGGTCCACGCCTTGAAACCAAGCCCAGGCGGCTGAAGTGGAGCACCTCGAATTTAACCACTAGGTCAAAGGGCTGGCCCCTAGGGTGTTTATTTTCAACTTGTTTTCATATTTTCTTTAATCTTTATGGCTTTAGGTGTGTGACTTGAAAATAGCACATATATCTTTTAAACAGAATTAATACATCCAGTCTGATAATCTTTGTATTTTATTGGAGCATTTAATCTATTTACATTTAATTTAATTATAGATATATTTAATTTTTTCAACTACCTTGTTTTGTACTTTCAAATCTGCACTTTCAGTTACAATTTTTCTCATTCTATTTCTCTGTCTTCTCTGTTTTCCTTTTATTTTTTTGATTCATTGATATTTTTTCTCATTCAAAGCTTGCAACCTATGAATTCTGAAGTTAATTTCTCTATTTGTATTCCTTTAATCATTATAATAAATTATATCGAAGTATAAAATAAAGCAACACTTTTACTACCTCCCAGAAAATACAAGAAAATCAAAGCACTTTAACTCCATTCATAACTTCTCTGACCTACACATCAGATTGTATTCTCCCTATCACCTAGCTATAGGAGTTTTATACTTTTTCTCTGCAGTCTTATTTATAGATCATTTTCCTGACCTTTCTTCTTGATTTTCTCTTCAGCTATATCTAATCTGCCATTTAATTCATCCATTTAGTTCTTGATTTCAGTTATTGTATTCTTCTTTTCTAGAAGTTTTATTTTGAATGTTTTAAAGTCTATTCTGTCACTTGTCATAGTTTCCTGTTTCTGAAAGATATTTTCAACTTACCTCCTATGTCTTTAAAAATAGTGATTATGGCTGTTTTAGGATCTATATCTGATAATTCCCATAATAAGCTCTTTGTGATTCTATTTCCTGTTACCTGTTGTTTTTGCTGGTTCTCACACACAGTACCTCATTTTCTGTTTGTTTCATTATATTTTATATGTTTGATTGTCTTTGTGTGATGTTCTTTACCCTAGGAAAAAAAAATCCACAGTAATAACTTGAGGCTTAGGATAAAGCCGCATTACTTTACAGAGAGTTTCTCTTTGTTTTTAGGTAGTTAGGAGTCCTGCCAGTCTGCTGAAACTTTTAAAATTCATGCTTTTGAGCTTCTAATTGATGTCAGCATAAGTTTGAAATCATTGTGAAAGCTGATTTCTTTTAATTGATTCTCAAGGATTAACCACTAGAGATACCAGTTGTTTGTTAGGAGGATTTCCTGTTAAACTTTCCAATATTGTATGTGTCCCGGAGTTAGACTTCTAATCCTTTCAGGCAGGTAGAAAAAAAAGGTCAAATTTGGCTCGATGGGTAAATTCTTTCATGACTAGCACATCTTCTATGTTCTACTAACTTTTTAAGGTATCCTTCTCTCATCTGTTTTGGAACGATAATTTCTTACTAACTTTTTAGATTAGTTATACTTTTTAGAAGTTTTCAATCCACACTTTAAAATTACTATCAGGGAGTATTAAATAATAATTATCAAATTATTATTTGATCAAATAGCTTTATCCAGCTTTAATCTAAGTGAAATTCCAATGCTGTAATTTTCTGTTTGTCATGATATAATAATAAGTTGGGAAACACTACCATGTATCATTCAGTGGTTCATTCTAAAAATATTAGTAAGCATATTTTACATGAAAGACATATTTCTGTGAACATAGAAGAAGGAGAGGAGATCAGAGGAGAAATGCAATTCCCAATGAAAATGCTAAGAAACCAATAAGTATAGAAACTTGTAGAAAATCCTAAGTGCCATAGGAGGGCCTCAAACAAATTGCTCTGAAGACCTATTAAGGAACAAAATACTTCCAGCCAGGGTGATCAGGAAGACTTCTGGAAAAAGGAGCATTTGTAGGATATACAGGATTTGAACTAAAATTTCCTACATTAAAAAGAATATGAATTTTGAAGACAAACTGTTCTACGCTTTAAGACTAGCTCTAATATTGCTACTTAAATGAATCTGAATATGTTACTGAGAATCTATGAATATCACTGTAGTATAAAAATGATAATATATATGTAATAGAGAGATTGAGGCAAATAAATGAAATACTATGGCTTAAGTTTGAAAAGCAATGCCTAGGCTCTTAATAGATATTAAATATATTGTTGTTATTGAATTATTTCAGGGTGCAGATGTATATTTCCATATCTCAGTGAAGTATTTTGGGGGGCTTAACATTAAATCTTGAGTAAGAAAAACAAATTAACCTTATTCAGCACCTACCATGTATCTCTTACAGTGGTAAATGTTTTCACATTAATTACCTTATAAATAGTTCCTTCAATTATTTTTTGTCATAAATACACATACTGCCTTTTGAGTAGGCAGCAACTACATTGCCATTCTTTGTTTTAATCATTCTGAAATTGCCATTAGAGGGCTGTTGGTTGTTATTGGAGGAGAAACATACGAGATATATTTTACCACTTTATAAGGGGTCTTCAGCGGATCATTTCAAAAATGCCTCTTGTTTTAGCTCCTATGGAAAAAGATCTTGTTTGTTAGACATGTACAGGGACATATTTGAGGGTAATTGTGGAGACCACGTATCATCACTTCACTATACGTGTCCTGTATTTTAACTAACTAACAACATTCAGGGAAAACATGGTCTCCATTTTCAATACATATTTTTGATGAAAGGGATTCAACTGAAAACTGCCTGACTAATGAAGATATGTGGACAACTAATCAGAACAAAAAATAAAGTTATTTTAAAAGTTGGCTTCAATTGGAGCCAATCAGCTGGAGGGTAAGGCAGAATTCCTCGGAGGGAGAGAACAGCTACTTTGTTTGGAAATACACCTTATAGGGCTTTTTGAGTTATATAAGGCTGGTGCCCTTTTGTATAGAAATGAGAAATACAATTCAGCAAATAGAAGTTCAAAATGCCATCCAGAGGATGGGAGAAAATTTTACAAATCATATATCTGATAAGGGACTTTATGTGGTGTGTGTGTTTTTATTTATGTATTTATTTGCATGTATATATACTTGCATGTATATTTGTATGTAATATATATGTATATATACACTATTACAACTCAATGATAAAGAATATAAATAACCCAATTTTTTAAAAAGACCAATAAACATGTGAAAAGATGTTCACCACTACTACTTATAAGAAAACACAAATTAAATCATAATCAAGAAAAGGGTCAATAACAAGAATTTAAAAGAATGTGGAGAAATTGGAACCCTCATACACTGCTGGTGGGAATGTTAAATGGTGCAGCCATTGTGGAGGACAATCTGGAAGTTTCTCAAACCTGTAAACATAAAGTTACCATATGATCCAACGATTCCACATCTAGGTATATACCGAAATAAATGAAAGTGTATGTCCGCACAAAAACTTGTACACAAATGTGCATAGTAGCATTATTCACATTAGCCAAAAAGTGAAAATAACTCAATCTATGAAGTGATGAGCTGATAAATAAAATGTAGTCTATCCACACAGTGTAATATTACTCCACAGTAAAACAAATGAAATACTGACATGTGCTATAAGATAAATGAAACTTGAAAATATTACACCAAGAGATAGAAGTCAGCCACACAAGTGCACATATTATATGATTCCATTTATATGAAATGTCCAAAACAGGCAAATCTGTAGAGAAAGAAAATAAATTAGTGTTTTCCTACATCTGTGGGTGATGGTATGGATTGGGAAGAGATAGCTAAGGGGTTCAGGGTTTCTTTTTGGAGAAACCTATCTCCTCAAAGATATTCCAGACTACTCTGGGAGACAGAACCTAACAAATACTCCCAAAGCATAGTGAAAATAATCTACCATCATATTTATGTTAAACTACTACTATCTTAGTTTAGGCCCTAATTATCCTCCTTCCAGAATTTCTATTGCCTCCCTACAAGTCTCACTAACTTTGATCTTTCAAAAACATGGTTTTAGCTATGGCTTCACTTCCTATGAAATTCTTCATTGACTACACATTGTCAGTTGGATAAAGTTCTAATGCTTCACCATAGTCAGCTAATCCTTCCTGAGTTTGGTTCCATCCTACCTCTCCAGCCTCGCCTGTTGGCTTTCTCTCCATGCAACTTAGGCTCTGGCATGCACAACGGCTTTTGAAATGTCAAACCAATAACAAAACTATTTAAAGCCACATATTCCCGCTGAGCAGGGGGATTGTGTTAAGCAAGACTCTTGTTCTTCATAGCATCCATGGGGGCTTGAATATATAAAAGAGGACCCAGAAGACAGATAGTTCAAGAATGGTTACTGTGCACATGACATGAAGCTGCTGTGGAATATTTCTAGTGGAGAGAGGGGCAAAGGAATTTAAAGAACAGGAGTGTTTTAAATAAATGAGATGGCATTCGCATTGTTACCATGTAAATTCCTGCTCTCACTTCCACCCCGTAACCCCCACATTGCTGAACCCTTAGTACAACCTACTACATTCAAAAGGCTTTTGAGGAGAGGTGGTGGGGAACTGATGGAAGGATGAACCTTCACATCTGAGTCACTGCCATGAGGAACAGAGAAAACACTCACAAGACAGCAAGGCGACTCAAATCTAGAGGAAGACACAGTTTGGAACCAGAAGTGACCTTGACAATATAAAACCTCCAACAACTCTCAGAATACTTCGGGGTGCTTTGTACAATTAAGGAGAATGGGACGGGGAACTTGAGGCTATTTGATCAGATCTCAAGGGGCAGAGAAACCTGATACATGAACTATGCCCATTATACCCATAAACAGTTTTACAGTGCCTCACATTAGTATGGAATTGTTCAATAAGATTCCGAGGAAAGTCACTGAGATCACATTGCAGCTGTACACACCAGGAGTGAACATCTGGGGAAAAGCAATAGCATTACATTGATTCATAGGGGAGCACATGTAATATCATTTCCCCTTGACCTCTATTGAGCTGGCTTCACTATCAAACCTCTTGGTGTTATGGGAGGCATTAATTTCTGAACTGTTCAGGCTGGTACGTGGATTTTTAGTATCAGGTGTCATCTATTATAATTCACAATGGGACTTTTTGAACATGCGCTTGCTGATAAAATCAAGGATCAATCCAACAAATGGGAAATTGCCCATTCCAACCAACCATCCATTCACTTCTCTCCGTAGACATTAATGGCCCTGTCACCAGCTGCCCTTGAAGATAAAACCTCTACCAGTGTTAATTTGAGCTGTGTAAATGCCTTCATATATAATAATAAAAATACAAGTCTAATCAGGAAAGATTTACTTCCATGTGCAAGTCTAAATAAAATAGTTTTTAAAGGAAAAGGTAACTTTTAATATCTCTCATTCCAAACATTCACAAATGAATAATATGTGCGTGTTCGGGGGAAGCTTTTCTTTCTAATGAAAATACTATTTCCCCAAGTTGTGATTTACTTAATCACTAGACTGAAAGCTCTGTGATGGCAGGAATTTTATCTGGTCTGTTCTCTGACATAGCCCAGCACCAGCCCCTGACACATGGTAGAAAGACAACATTTGTCAAATGAATGATTAAGTGAAGGATATTACCATTTAAATTACTCTGTTGGTTGTTTCCTTTCTCATATGTAAACAATTTAGATTTCAAAGAACATGACCAAAAAATCAAAAGATATGATTAAAAACAATATTGGCTAAGGTTTATTGTTTCCTATGTCCCAGGTACATTTTTAGGTACATTTATCTCATTTCCTTACTCCACTCATTTTACAGGCTAATGAAATTTAAGAAATGTGTCCTAAATCACAGGTAAATTGAAGAGTTGGAACAAGAATCTTGGTCTTCTTATTCCAGAGCCATACTCTTAACCTTTGTCCAAAGTGCCTCTCCACATATATATGTCTCTCCCTCTCTCTCGCTCTCTTTCTATATATGTATAATCCACATCTCTCCCAGGGGAAAGAGTCCCTGGGAAATGAGGCAGAAGCTGTCAAGAGATAAGTCTCTGCTTAATGCTATTTTTCAATTTTCATTGCCCAGTATGGATCTTATATAGTTTTTCACAAAAAAGAGATTATTTGTTTTGAGCCAAATTTATACACATGGTCAATAAGGAGCTAACAATGTGAGTTCTAGAAAAACTGCCTCGAATTTGTTTTTCTAGCCACTATATCTCAGTTTAAAACTGGATCTATTCTTAGCCCCTCTACACTCCTCCACTCACACACATTGATAAGGAATGAAGATTAGTGATGTTTGAGAATGCATAATCAAGTCCTGCTCAAGAAGATTTCTTGTTAACGTTATAGGCACACACTTGTGCCACCGCAAGATTATACATTCCTAGACTAAATCCAGCGGTGACTACAGTAGCAATTTTAGTGTAAGAATAACTGGATACTTAAGTAAGGCAACATCCCTTGGACAATGTTCAAATTGAACACTTACATTCAGTAAATCAAATGAATAATCATGATTACTTTCCTCAAACAGCAGAGAAAAAGCGCCAAGCTTATTGAACACACGCACTTTTTTCCCCTTATTTTTACATTTCACTCCCAACAATGACTCCAATGAAAAAATTAAAATGTAATGAAAGACAGAGTGTGTGTAGAAGCTGTTAGAATCTCATTAGGCCACATGGTATCTACGGAAAGGAAGAAATTTGCATGGAGACCTAAGAAGAAGAACTGGACAAAATCACTCCAATGTTCTGTTGGAAGAATTTGTCAGGTAGAAAGAGTGTGATGATTCTGGGATAAAACCAAAGCTTTTCTCCCAAATTAGTTAGTATGAAATTCATTTGCATAGGGAGCATTGTAGATATCATGAGATTTTTCGAAGAATTGAAAAATTCATTGAATAATAAAATGACTAAGAAAGAGTGTTCCTTCATATATGCTTTATTGACAATTTTTATTCGCATTTACATTTTGCTTGTCTATAAGACTGGGTTTCAGTGAGGAAGACCTTCTGATTTTTAGCAGTAAGTGGGTGGTGCTTGTCACATATATTTTTCCTTTGAGATCACATCGGCCTCTTGACACCCTTGCAAAAAGCATTTGAAAATAACTCTTACTCACTGACTATTTGAAAAACCCTTAAAAGCAGAGAATGAATTCAGACATGGCCTTGTAATTTCTGAGCCAAAAAAAAAGTAAAAAAGTAAAGAATCATCTTGGTGTAAAGGTAGATAAATTTGATAGATAAAGTAAAGGTAAATTGTTGGTTAATGAAAATCTTTTCACTGAAGACCATGAATTAATATAAAAGGCATTGTTCTGGGAGTTATTTTCTTATGCCTCTTTTTTTTTGCAACCTATATTGAAGTCTTACATTTTCATTCATTCTGATCTACCAATAAGGTCACTGTGTTCTTTGCCTTCTGTGGATAATAGGTATATTTTTGAAATGCCTCAAATTTAGTCTATTGCACTTAGCATATTGGTAGGTTGAGCTTCTCCCCCATCACTCCATCAGTCATCAAAGCATAGTCATGCAGCTGGCATTAGGAAGAAGTAAGGATGGAAACACTAGACATCTGCCCATTCTGGCCTAAGTGGACTGTGGTGAGTTCTGCATAGATGGGATGGAAAGAAAAAGAATATTAAAGACGCTCTGATCTGAATTTTGTGAGGAAAACAAAGATAGGGAGAGTGAGAGGGTCATGGACAAAGACGATTGCCTCCTTATTGTACCTCCACCATCACACACACACACACACACGCACACAATATCCAAAACATTTAACAATTGACATGAACCATTCAAAATGGACACAATCCATAGTGCTGGAAAAGGGTGCTGGAGGCCTCCTGTTGTGACAGGATGCACAGGATCTCAGGCAAGTGGCTGCCGACCAACCGGCACGGGAGTTCTGCAATATTTTAACAACTGATAGGGCATATTGGTGTAGAGTGTTAACTATCAGTCTGGAATCTGTGCACTCTCAGGGTCCAAACCACTAGCGGTGAGGGAGTATAAGAAAATTCACACCAAAGTAGGGAGATACAAGAATTCTGAGGCAGGGACACACTTGTCCCTTAATGAGGAAGCTCTAGAAGAAAATCTCTAGAAGAAAGAAGCCTTGCATCTAGCCACTTTCAATAGGGCACGGCGGTAGTGACATAGAAGTGGCGGCTGCTAGATTGGTCTAAGAATTGTTTAAGATTTCTGTTGTTGGGGGCCGCCCGGTGGCGCAGCGGTTTAGTCCGCACTTGGCAGCCCGGTGTTCGCGAGTTCGGATCCCGGGCGCCCGCCGACGCACTGTCTGTCAGCCACGCTGTGGCGGCGTCCCATATAAAGTAGAGGAAGATGGGCACGGATGTTAGCCCAGGGCCAGTCTTCCTCAGCAAAAAGGGAAGGATTGGTGAAGGATGTTAACTCAGGGCTGGTCTTCCCCACACACAAAAACAAACAAACAAACAAAGATTTCTGTTGTTGATGTTGTGTGCAATTCAAGAACTTAGTAGGTTGGGAATCAAGAGAAAGACCAGATTATTTATGTACAAAATAAAGGCTAACAGGTCACTGCACACTCAACAGCTAATGACAGCAGATCTGCAACCTTCTTGTACTTGGAAAATTTTCTTAATTCTCTTCCTCTCTCCCACTCGCATAGTAAATAAAGGAAAACAGCAGTGGGACAGGTGAGCACTCCCCACCCCACCGCCTCCAAAAGCATAGATTTCACACTGTTAGGTCAGTGTTTATAAAGTGTCTGTCTTTATAGTGTGCTAATCTCCTTAAACATGGTAGAGCATAGATTAAAAAGAGAAAAACTCATTACCTCAAAAATGGTCATTTATATAAAGTTCCATTGGTGTTCATTTTTGTGTGTGTGTGTATGAGGAAGACCAGCCCTGAGCTAACATCTGTTGCCAATCCTCCTCTTTTTTTTTTGCTGAGGAAGACTGGCCCTGGGCTAACATCCCTGCCCATCTTCCTCTACTTTATATGGGACACCGCCACAGCATGGCTGACAAGCAGTGCATCTGCAGGCGCCCGGGATCCGAACCTGCAAACCCCTGGCTGCCAAGCGTGGACTAAACCGCTGTGCCACCGGGCAGCCTCTGGTGTTCATTTTTTATATGTGTTGTTGCTGTTCAGTTGCTACGTTGTTTTTATTTTTTTAATTGTTTATTTTTTTCTTTGAAATTAGACACAACTGGAAACTTAAACTTTACCTCATATAGTTTTCAGGGAAATGCAAAGTAAAACTATATCAAGATACCACTAAATCTCTACTTGATTGGCAAAAATCAAAAAGTCTGAAAACACCACCTGTTGCCACATGTTAGCACATGTGGCAATGTGGCGCCAAACAATGGGGGTGCTCATACCATGTTAGCTGGAGTGTAAATTTGTATAACCACTTCAGAAAGCAATCTGGCCTATAGAGATAAGCATTCCTTTTGATCCAGTTAGTCTAGTCTACCAGTCTCATTTGCCATAGCAAAAAAGATAAGCAATAATAAAATTGGAAACAACACAAATATACACTAGTATGTATCAGTAATTTGTGGCTACAAAAATTCATATAATGCAACACTATAAAGTAGTGATAATGAAGAAATGTAACTATTGCATTGATTTAATGAATTTCAAAATAAATACTATTGAACTAAAAAGGCAAGATTACAAAGGAATACACTACAATTGAATTTATAAAAACAGGCAAAATTATATTATTAATTCTTTCTTATACATATGTATAAGATAAAGCTAAAGACAGATGCAAGGAAAAATCTATCAAAAATTCAGTCTGGAGGTGGTAAAGGGAGCATGCGATGAGGGCGGGGCATGCAAGAGCTGCAACTGACTGGGAGTAGCATTCTAAAGTGGACCTTGGATATTTGGTGATTTTGCTATTCTCCTATAAACTATACATACATGGCATATACTCATTTGAATGATTCATAGATTTCAAAATATGCTAAAATATAAAAAAGAAAGTAAAGAATAGTTGACTTCAACCTAGCATGCACATACCAGTACCTACTTTATTATTTTAATTATTATTTCTTAAAAATGTTACTGGAACATTATCTTACATATTCAGTGGAGAATGTAGGCACACTAATCTAAGAGATATGCTTTTTCTGATCTTAAAAATTAAACAATTGGGGAGATGTTGAAGGGTACAAACTTGCAACTAGAAGATGAGTAAGTTCTGGAGATCTGATGCACAGCCTATTGATTATAGTCAACAATATTGTATTATATACTTCAAAGTTGCTAAGAGACTGCATTTTAAATGTTCTCACCACAAAAAAAACAAATTATAAGTATCTGACATGATAGCGGTATTAGTTAAAGCTATGGTGGTAATCATATTGCAATATATAAATGTATCAAATCAACGAGCTATGTAGCTTAAATTTACACAGTCTTATGTGTCAATTATATTTCAATAAAAAAAGAAACAATAAATAACAGCAATAAGAATACAGCTCCTGAAGTCACTTCCATCTGCAATTTGAACGTGGCTGCTGTAACTCCTAACAGCAATGGAACAATGAAAAGCTAATGGAAATCTTGTTTTTTTCCTCTAAATCAGGGGCTGAGTTAGACATGAGAAAACTTTAGGTGTTTGATAGAATCCTGATAAGTTTTATTCATCTCACTCTTCACTCCCCCTTTGTTTATTACAGGGCAGAACAAGGACAGCCTAGGGCACAGGAAGGATTTGTTCTGTCCTTGCATTCCACTACTCTGCTGTTTATTAACAAATCCCCTGGCTCTTTCCTTTTTCTTATTGACTGTATTACTTCCTGCACTTTTGAAGAGAAATAAAATGACCAACTTCTGTGCTATTTGGGCTCCACTCCTCCTCACCATGTCTCTGTTGGAGTCTTTCGCCAGTCCCATGGCGTCTTCAATTGGACCCTCATTTCCCAGAACCTGACCAGCGGGGATGAGGAGCAGCAAGTGGAGAGGCCTCAGTCAGGCTGCTTTTGATATTGTTCATGAAAGAAGCTATACCTTTCAAAGTGCATCGTACAGAGATTATGTAGGCAAGAGTAAGAAAATAGGTCATTAATTTTAGGTGATAAGCTGAGATAAGCACGAGGCACCACAGAAAACTGTGCTCAGGTAAGGAATAAAATCATTCGTTTTTACTCTCTGGGAATTGTTGATGTCGTTCTTGTTGATTTTGCTTATTTTGTTCTATTTCTTTCCGACAGGATATAGAACAGATTTGACTAATGTATACTTCCAAATAATCTGAATATCAGAAATGCTTTACCTTGTGTTCAGAATTTTAAGTCAATCTTCTTTTTGGCCATAAGAGAATCAAGTGTCCAATGTTATATTTTGGCAGCAGAGTTTTGGTTCTGCAACAGGTTACAGGCAGAGAATGTTGAAATCGAAAAATCTTTAGAATAGTGAAGGTCAGGAGATTTACATCTACTAATATGCATTCCTTCATGTAATAAATGATCATTTCTTTTCAGATGTGCCAGCCTCTTCTAGGTGTTAGGCATTCAAAGGTGAACAGGGTAGTCAAGGTCCCTTCTCTTATGGAGCCTCAAATCTGGCTCTAACAATTGTGCCTACCCCCTAAGTAGAGGCAGTGCTTGGATGACCAAGGGGCAAAACCTATCTCATATCGCGGAAAAGCACAGGCCATTAGTAGCCGAAACTCTATTAAAATATCCTGGGTAAATTGGGCACTCTGACTCTGTGCTAGTTTTTCTACATTTTCTCTTTATCTATACTTATTGTTTGTTCTTTTCTGCCCTATTCTCTGCCCAGGAAGCTGACCTTAATGGGACGCATTACCTGGGTTTCCTTGCACTCTGGCTTTGGGTTGCATCTCATAAATGGGAGGCAGCGGAGAGAGATAGGAGGATCAGAGGTAGGAAGATAAAAGAGAGGAGAACAGGAGAGCCTGTGTCTATTTCCTCTTGTATCCTCCCTTCTTTGACTCCCACTCTCAACTGGACCCCAAGCATCACACTTTCTGCCCCTTGCTCCTTCTGCCCTACTGTGGTCACATCTCTTGTTGGCTTTTTTTTTAAAACTTTACCCACACTTGGGTAAATAATTCCCATGGGAAAGCCTCTCCAAAAGTTCCATCTGAGAGTATCACCTGTGTCCTGCCCAGACCTGAACTGAAACCACCATCGAGGGAAGAAGCAGTGTGCACAGTCTTCCAGCTGAATGTCCAAGCAGAGAGAGTCTATGTCTCACCAACAGGGGCCCTGCCTCAGTGTAAGCCTGCAGACACTGGGCCCTCAGCATCACACTTGGCAGAATTTGAAATTTATCTAACAAATACCAGTTGACACCTACTAGATGCATAATAGAGAAAATGATGAGACTAGTCTGCTGCCTTCTGGGAACTCACTGTCTGGTGATTCCAGACATTACTGGAATACCACATGATGAAGGCTATAAGAGAGCTATGTACAGAGAATAATGGAAACAAGTGATTAACCCTGCTGAGAGTGGGAAGGGGTTTGGGGTAATGGAAGATTTAACTGAAAATGGTGTATATGAGCTGAGACGAAGGATGAGTAGGAATTTACTACACAAGGAGGGGGAAGCTGGATCAGGTGTGTTTGGTAAGTAGGGCAGAGAGGGCAGTGCAAAGAGAAGAAGCTATGTCTGCAAGGTAACAGGAGCAAGGAGGCCTGGACAAATAGGGCCTGTAGGAGGAAAAGCAAATGCACAGGAGAGAATGGCCAGAACAGAGGCTGTGGAGTCTGCAAGGACATGAGTTGAGGAAGTAGCAAGGGTCTGACCACAAAGGGTTCTATAGCTCAAGGTGAGGATTTTTATTCTGTGGCCCTGTAAATACATGTAATTACTCGATAGGGAATTGAATAATTCAATGTGCATTTATAAATATAAACCAGTGGCAGAGGTTGAAGGACCAGTTAGCTTGGTAACAGAGTAGCAACGTGGCATCCCACATCTCCCCTAGTACCTCTCTGGGCCATAGGCCTTACCAACTTCAAGGATAATATTTAGCTCTTATGCACCCTAAGGGTTTATCGATTGTTTGTGGCCAACCTCTACTGTACTTTGTTGTAGTATGCATTCTGATAGGCTTATGCCCATGCCTTACCCTTGTAAAACGTTTTTATATGCTCCTCTTCGAGGATGAAATTATGGAAAACTGGGATTACTGGAGGAGGGCCCTCTTGTAATGTGACTCAGCAGAAAAGACAGAACCAGACACTTTCAGCATCATAATTATCTCAAAATATTCTAAGACACCACTCTTCACAACTGAAAAGATCTGATTTTCTTGTCATTTATTGCATAGAGAAAGTGTGACAAGGAGAGGGAAACTAGCTAGACAGGAGACAAAGGCAAGGGAGAAGTTTTGAGGATAGGGATAGAATTTGAGTTTAGGAATATTGAGCTAAAACTACTTATGGAAAACTGGGAGGGTAACTAGAAAACCTGTGGGCCTCGAGCTTAAGAGAAAAGAGAGGGTAGAGATGTGTCCTTAGATAGAGATGTGTCTTTAGATGTCATCAGAAACAAGGTCGAGAGTCACCTGGTGAGTTTATAAAATCCCCAGGAATAATGTGTCACTCTGTGAAGTGCCACTCTATGAAGAAAAATGAAGAATGGAACACATGGAAACTCTTCATTTGAAAGGGGAGCCGAGGAGAGCCTCATGGGTAAGGACACTGAGAAGGGGCATCATGTGGAGAGCACCCAGGCATGGGCCATCATTAGGGAGCTCGTCTTTCTGAGTTACCTGGAGCAGCTGCAGTGCACGCTTCACGCTCCAGCATCCTACCTGGCTCAACATCCGACTTTGACAGAAGTGTCCAGTTTGAACAATGAAGTCTGTGGTTTGAATTTAACTGAGTAGAAAATTTAGGGAGGGAGGGGTCAAAAGCACTAAATGCAGCTCTGAGCAAACCTTCCAGCCCCCAACCTCTGAGGCACCTGCACTGCTGGTCTCCCTAAGAAGTGTTCTCCGCCAGGAACCTCAGTTGTACTCCTTGGGGTTTGTTTTCAATGCTTTGTAATCATTATCTTGAATACGGATTGGCTCTTGGGAGTAATTCAGCCTATTTGGATTTTTGGTGTTTCGCTGCTGTTTTTCAGTTTTAATTTTACCACAGTTGGTTTTGGGTGATGCTGTTTTATCTTCCATCATTATATGTCCTTTTTAGCCTTCACCTTTAAATTGAGGTCCCTGATAGTTTTGGTGTCAACAGACTAAAATTAACTTGGTCGGGGGAGTGTTATAAATCTGTCATATCTGACATACTTTAAGTCTCCATAATTAATGGCCAGTCTGAGATTCTGATCTTCGTGTCATGTATGAAAACAACGCATCCATGCTGGTCTGCAGTTTGTAACATGTTAACATTTTAATCGACTCTAGTTGAATGAATAGTACACTCCCATAGGTTTTAGGGAAATATTGATTTCTTGTAGGAAAATACTTAAACTACTAAATGCACATGAAACCCCGTAGGAACCCAATTTAAACCTTAGAACATTTAATTAAAAAGACTTCTGTATAATTGGTTTCCAAAATAACCTTTCTGAGGAAATATTCTATTAGAGAAATGCTATTTGATAGCCAAAGTACTACAATTTGACAATGTTTTCTCCAGTAAAATCCTCTATCACAATCCAAGTTGCCCTTATCAGACCATATATTTTATTTTTTCTGTCAGCAGGCAAGCAAAGAAACTGGATTCAAAAACATCATCATTTCTATGTGTATCTTTCTTCCTTTCATGAGGAAGTTATTTTCTGCACAGAAGAAGAACAAGCACGTATCTGGAACACACAGGAACATGTCAGAAGACTAGTCCCACATATTGCACCTGAGGTCACTACCTGTTCCAGGATGGCCTAGTGGTCATCTGGAGGCTCAGAATTGCTCAGGACAGGGACCTAGACAGAAAAGCCAGTGGCTTCCACCCTCTGATTTAGCAATGTGAGATGTGGCACCCACAGACCCATCTCAGCTGCTGGCTTTGCAACCTGTGCGTCACTGCAGTGCTGTTCTGGCTGACTAGGCATGGGCAACCCACATCTGTTCCCTCCAGGATGGGGGCTGAGCCTGCGCCAACCCTGTTTCATTAGGGACCCGAGACTCTCCCTTCTTCTCGGAATGAGGTTTCAATTTCCAAAACCTACTGATCAAGGACATGTCTGCCCACAGTGTCCTTTTCCAACATCCTTTCTTTCCCTTTATTGTACTGCTGTAAACAACTTTGCCCAGATCTTACCAACTCCCTCAGACTTGGCACTTTGGACTGTTAACCCCGTCACAGGAGAAGCAATATCCCTACCACTAAATTGGCCATACAAGTCTGGGAAGGGTGGTCCCAACTTAATCCCTGTGCCCCCATCAGCTGTCAAGGCCCAGCATGGCTGGAAATAATTGTAAAATTTTTTATGACAGCACATTGTTCCCTTTTATTCTCTTTTTTCCTTAATTGGCTTGGGGAAGCATTGTTCTGGACACAATTTCCACTTCACGATTACATTTTGGCATGAACAGCAGTCTTCACGGAATATCTTACCTGACTGCTGTGTGTAACTTTACTGATAATCTCACAAAGGCAGTAAAATTGGTCAAGAAACAGCATCTCCTGAGAAGCTGTTCCAGGGTGGAAGCCACCGGAATCAAGGCAATGACTTCGCTGGGCACAGACACTACTCAAGTCGGGTAAACCACTACACAGAATGTGAGCTTCACCTAAGAGTTTATTTATGTGAGTAACCCTTGCATCTGGATACATTTCCTGGTATATAGAGTAACACAGACAAAATTGTTACAGATCGCTTCCTCAAATCTGTCCCCAAAACATGTGAATGCCATGAAACTGGGGAGCTCCTCCAGAGCTCATTTGTCTCGCAGACACAGAATTGATTGATGTCATGGTTGGAAATAGAAAGACAGAAGAGGAGAAGAAGGAAGCAGGGGAGGGCTGGAGGGAAGGAAAGAAAGGAAGAGAATAAATTCCAATCAGATAAAGACCATGCAGCAGCATTTGTGCTCCTCTGAAAACCAAGGGGTCACTTCCCTGCAAAAACAGCAATCAATTATTGTGTCGGCGAGGTTTTGTGATTGCAGGCAGCAAAACCTGCTCTGGCAGATCTAAGCATAAAAGGAACTTGTTGAAATGAATTGCTTGGAAAGAATGAAAGAAAAAGCTGGAGTCCTTTGTCTCCGAAAAGAGAAATCAAGGTAGCACTGGGTGTAGGTGATAAAATTTCTTGCACAGTCTCTTAATGACACCCTTATCAAGATAAACTCCAACACTAAACATCCTTGTGGTATTCTTCTTAAGAATAAAGTTGCAAGGAGAGAGTGTGCAACTTGGGAGAGTGTTCTAGCTTGGGTTTGCTACCCACACCTTGTCCACAGAATGTCGGGCATCTCCATGCTCAGGAGCCCCAGGGATGCTCCGAAGTGCTAGTGGGAAAGGAATCCTGGATACAGCAAAATCAGAAGGTGCCCTTTGCAGTTAGCATGCTTTGCACCAGTATTGTGCCTGCTTCAGACTTGGCATGGTGGTATCCCACACAGTTATCTAATCTTATCTTTCCATCAGCCCTATCAGGTAGGTAGCTGTATCCTCATGCCTTTGCTAAGGAAAAAGAGGTCCAGGGAGTGTAACTGACTTGCACAAACTTAACACCTGGTGAGTGGCAGGGCCCAGACTAGATCTTGGCATGGCTTCTGTTTTAATCCAATATAATCACTTGCCTGAAACTTCCTGTTTCCCAATCTGAGAGGAAGATAGAACTCAATGATTTTTGTATTCAGGGCTGATGTTCAGTTGGTATGGACAGTACAGTGATACCTGTTGTTAAAATATTGAAATACTTCCCAACCAGTTGGTGAGTAGCCACAGGCTCTCTGGAAGCCGCACGACCACCACTCTGACCCTTTCCCCAGGTCCTCAGATCTCCCAATTATCCAACAACTAAAGCGTTAACACCTGGCACATCAAGGGACCACCAGAGTTCTGCTACTGTATTATGGCTGGCAGCCTGTCTGATTAGTTGCTGTCAGTTTCAGACGAAAATATTTTGAATTTCACTGCTGTTTCTATTTAAATCTCAGGAAAGAAGATAGTAGGGCTTTAAATAATGGGTTCCAGTTTAGATTCCAAAATTATCTGTACAATATTTAAAATAAAAGTAGCTAGGTCATTACTTTTACTCTAGTCTTAAAGGAAAAAATCTAATAAAAGCAATTTACCTCTTGGCCCACAGAGTCTTTGCTTCACTGAATTTTCCATTTTGGTACCCTTTCTTACTTAGCATTCTTTCTAATTTATTAGAAACATTAATCTAATGGGAATGTGTGTCTATGCCGTTGTAAAAAAAAAAAAAAGAAGTGTGATGTATGGTGGGTAGAATTATCCTTTACTCATTAGGCAGGCTCCAGGAGAGTCTATAAGAGCCACTCACCAGGAAGACCGTAAATCATAGGCAAGAGTTCCCCCAGAGGACTCTAAGGTACTGTACTTTGTTATCTTCCCCAACATGAGGGTGCTTACTTTGTATTCTGGCTCCACTTTTCCATGTTATAATACATTCATTTAAATGCAGATTTTATCATTCTGCTTAACATCATCAGTCTATCAGACAAACACCTGTGGGGAGATATAAATTAACCTATCTCTGTACATTAGTGGGAAGCACTAAGCTTGCCACAATTATCAGTTTGCCCTCAGGGTCACCTTTTTAATCTTTCATACATTAAGAATCCTGTTCAGAATTGCACTACCATGCCTTGCCATCCTAAAATGCAGAGCCTCTCCATTAATAAGACAACTTTGGCTACACCACAGCATGAGGAACTCATCCATAAATCCGGGAAAAAATGTCATGCTGGGGGAAAGTACCATTTGCAGATGCCCTGATATCTGTGAGATACATCATACTTCCTCCAATTACTTTGTCTGGAAGGCTCTGGAATGGCTCTTCCCAACACAAGGACATTCAGGGTGGGAACTCAAGGCAGTACTCAGTGTGAGCCTCATTAGAGGTCATCTGACTGGTCATTCATGGAGGGCACAGGGGGTGGAAATTAGCCTTCTCTGAAAAGTGAACCAAGGAAATCCACAGATAAGAGCTTGCAATAGTGTCATAGTAAAGGGCTCAGGAAATCAGAACTAACATTAATAAGTGCCTGCCCTGGTTCTGTATTCTAAAAACAGTATTTCAGTCTATATTTATCATAAATTGGGAAGCAGGGATGACATTTTCTCCATCTAACAGATGAAGTTTGGAGATTCCATTACACATAGCTGTTGGCTATGCTGTCTGGTTCCTCTAAACTATGTTTCACAATATTAGTTCAAAAGCAAAAAATGTCTGACAACATACCAAAGCTCACCACATACATGCAAATGAAAGCATTGGTTTCATCAGCAGTACTACTCTATCTGAAGAGAATATCAGACTGAGGTTGAAGCAACATTGGAAGTTGAGACCTCAAGTTTTAAATACTGGATTTGGCGCAGTATCTTTCCTGAGCCTTCAAACTGGGGTTAAGTATCTTTATTGGCCAATCCTAGAGTATCCCATAGTCTTCTGCCATACACTTAACACTATTAAAATTATTTGTCTGTAAATTGCCTTTCCAAATAGACTGAGGGCACCACCAGAGCTACTGCCATAAAGTTTTGTTCTCCAAAAGTCCCCACACTTAGCCCAGTGCACGGCACTTAATCAATATATATTGAATGAGTAGTCAATCCCCAACTCAGTCCACAGCAAAGGGAAACTGACATGGTGACACCTTGACCAAGTGGATGTATCTCCAACAGTACAGGTGAATGCATCAGACGTCATAGCTCTATACAACTGGCTTCTCCTCCTCACTCTCTGGGCTCTGAATCCAAGTTGCCCAAGGAACCACCTGATTATTTTTATGGTATGCTATGTAGGCTTTCTGCAGAGGCAGAGTGTATAGATCAGCTGCCATAAATACCTAACTTCCTTGTCAGTTTCTTTTCTCAACCGAAGATCAGCACTGGCGTCTTAGTCACTCACTTGCCTCTTATGTTTTTGAAGACTGTGGAGCTAGTCCTCTGGAATGTGAGTGCAGTCACATGATGAAATCACTGGACCTCTAAGGCATAGATACAGACCCAGAAATGCAGTGACCTACTATGGCATCATAATTGCAAGATCAGCAGTGTTCCCATAAGAGCTTCTCTGTAACATGATGTGGAAGCAGAATTTGGTTCATTCTAAGAAGAAATGAAATATATCTGGAAAGTCAGAAGCAAAAACACTTAATAGTAGATTTTTGTAAGAAATCTTACAGAACTTTCAGGAAAAGAGAAGTGGTTAAAGGTTTTGTGAGAAACCATGAGCAATAATAGTGGTTGAGATACTGGTCTCAGTTGTAGGTTTCCTTATGAAAATACTCATAGGTCTTCTTAAGATAGTAGGATTTATCAACCCTCCTCAAAAGCACACTGCCTTATACTAACAAACTCCTTCTGTCAGAAGAGTCTACTGACTAGACTTTCCTAAGAGCTCCAGGCTAAAGATGGAGGACATATGTGTCTGTAGGTCTTGATCATTCATAGTCCATTTTGGTTATGCCTCTGAAATTCATCTCTCCTTCATCCTCTGCTAAAGTTCACAACTCTCTTTCTTTATATGAGGAAATATTTACACAGTTTACAGATTTAAACCATCCTTTCTCTTCTGTTTCACTCAAATATAACGAAGAACATCATTTTCAAAATCAATCAGGAGGTACAGAATATAGATACACTCTGATTCATTTCTAGGCTTTCTTCTAGTAGAAATGGATGTTACAAAATGAAACTATTATCTCCATTGAGACAAGTAGCACCTTTTAATAACTCCTGATACACCCTTATAATCATTTAGTCACATATTCTTCACAACATGTCAAGCAAATCAAATCGGAAGACAAAAGGATGCAAATCCTGAAACAGAATTCCTTTTTAGATAGTTTGGGTATTTAAAATATGTGTATTTCACAGACAAAGCCTGGAGTTGTCAGATTTAGAGGATCTTAAAAGAAATCCCAGAGGAAAGCAGTTTCTCTGCAGACAGCTGTATAACAAATGAAATCCGTGAAGTTTTAACATGTTACAAAGAAATTTCAAAATTACCTCATTAAATTCCACACCAGTTATGTGAAGTGAGGCGGGACTCATATTATGGCCACATAGAATAAGTGAGGAAACTGAGGCACAAAGAAATTTGTGGCTCTTCCAAAGTCACTCACTTAAAAAGTAGCTGACTGGGGATTCAAAGTCAGATTTTCTGACTTTGATTCTAGCGTTCTTCACAAAACACAGAAATATAATTACTTTTGGTTTTTTTTGTGTGTGTGTGTGAGGACGATTAGCCCTGAGCTAATATCTGTTGCCAATCCTCCTCTTTTTTTCTGAAGAAGACTGGCCCTGGGCTAATATCCGTGCCCATCTTCCTCTACTTTATATGGGATGCCGCCACAGCATGGCTGACAAGCTGTGCGCCTGTCCGTGCCTGGGATCCGAACCTGCGAAACCCAGGCCACTGAAGCAGAGTGTGCAAACATAACCACTACACCATCGGCCAGCCTTAGAAATATAATTACTTTTTATTATAAAGTTTTCATTGAAATATCATGAGGAACGCATATTTATTCTAAAACTCAGTGAATTTTCAGCCAACCCATCATTATTTATGTGCCTAGCACCAGAAGGTATAACAGGAAGGAAAGCACTTTGCCCCTGCAATAAAGCCTTTTACGATTTAGCTGAGGGACAACACAAATACCAGGAGAACCTGAAAATTTGTGCTGCTAAATTGATTGTTTCATGAGTCTGGGATTTTCAGAACAAGTGAAGGACACTGCTAACCTGAACAGGTTCTTGCAAGCCTGCCAGCTGGACACAAACCCTTAGCACATGAGAAACAGGATTCCAGAACATGGAAAACTCATGATGGAGACTTTTAGATTACTGACAAAATGGAAAAAATAAAATTGAGGAAAGTAATCAAAGTTATATTAACTACTGTCAAGATATTTTTTGACATACACACTTTTCCCCCATATCATTCAAATGAGTATCTCTCTTCTGCCTATCACTTAAAACATTGGATCTCTTCAGGTTTCATTCATCCATTTCCTTATAGTAGGAGGGAAATGGACAGTTCAGACAAGAAATGACAGTTCTATCGCTGGTCTGCTTCTTTCTCCCCACTAGCTGTGCTTGGATGATCACATCCATTCCAATTTGTTCCTTCACACATCCCCATGTCCTGATCACTTCCAAATCTGTCTCCAACTTGGATCCTTCTCATTAGCTCCATCTATTTTACAACACCAGCCTAGAACCAAACCCGTCTCTCTGGAGGCTTATAGTTTCCCCAAACCACAGTATATTGAAATTTAATTAATTAATTTCTCACTTTAAGTTTGCAAGGCTTTATTTTTTAGTTAATGACATTATATACCCAATTGTCTATCTATAAATCTAAATCATACTCCATTACTACTCCTCAACAAATAACCATCTGCCATTTCTATACTTTCAAGTCTGCTACCATCTTACTATTCCTATTGCTGCTGCCCCAGTTTAGAACATCCTGATATTTTTCCAGAGGTACATACAAAATATCATTAACAACTGTACATAGGTAGTATGGCTCCTCTTAGACACAGGTACAGAAGTTCAGGCTAGGCCCACAAAAGAACCAATTATTCCTACCCAAGATACCACCGTCACCTTTTGGAAGAGACACACATTTATTCTACTGTTTCCTTCTTATTGCCAAGTGACACACATTCTAAAGACCCACTGAAAGGATTTTAGAAGATGAGATATAAATTAGAAGGTGCTGTCTTCTGTTCCTATAAACAGCGCACCATAGTGGATCAAAGACAACAAATAAAACTGTTGAAATAATTCAAGAGTTAAAAAGCCAGCATTAAACACAGGCAGGGAAAGTTAACATGGAGAACAATGGATGGATTCAATGAGTATTGGACAGATTCAGGACTTGCCAAGGGTATGCAATGAGGATGATCAGGAAGAAAGAGGCTTAAAGGTGAATTCTAGTTTTTAGGCTTATATGCTTAGTATGGGTCAGCTGAATTCCTGGATTACCACAACTTCTACTGGAGGTGATGACCACGAAATGTGCCCTAGGAGGAAACTAGGGGATTATTTGTAAGGCTTCAGGATACTGGTCATTCTAAGCATCAGATAGAGACTTCAGGACTTGAGTTGATGACCTGCTACATTGCCACCCTCTTCCGAGTTCCAGTTCATGTCTCTCCTTCTCCAATATTCCCCACTGCTCTGGCAGGTGACACTTCCTCTTTTCCTTCTCCAGCACTTACAGCCTGGATGAACTTTAGACCTGATTTACGTATGTTTTCAAGACCATTTGTTTCAGCCGTATACTCTTAATGTAGGCTTCTTGAGGTCAGAGAGCTGTGTGCAAGACGTTTTCTATATTTTGTTCTATTTAATCTTCACAAGAACCCTTTGTGAGAGTGCGACCACTCCCAGCCGGAAGAGTTGAGTCTCAGCTTGTACATCATGGAGAAAGAGTTTACCTGCAGGATGCCAGACACCAACAATGTGTGCTTGTGCCCGTACACAATCTCACAGGTAAAATAAATACAATTAAACCCTCACGGATGGTTTTATTATTCATAAGTGTCCAATAAATATTTCAATTGTATGTCATTCAACTCACAGACTCATCTTATATAACTTCCTGTAATGTAAGGAAACAGAAATACCAGGGATCTTTTCCATTCTCCTACTTTTTGTTTAGAGAACACTGGAGACAACATTTATATTTGAGAAAATGACGCGTTTACAAAGAAATCAAATCATATTCTTTCTAGAAATCATCTGTAAAATGATAAGCCCTAAATAGCAAGGCAAGGTCAAGAACATGTGAAGAAACAAAGGAGCAGATTGCTAATTATCATTTTTATTATCTGCTAGGAAAGAAAGGAAGGTTTGTCTGTAATTGCTTTGGTAGGCAGTCATGGCAAATGAACCTGAAAAATGCAATATTCCTTCTCCAGAATTGTTCGTTGTTTCAATTTCCCCTTTGAAGGTATCAGTCAAACCCCCTTTTAACTGTTTGAAAACAAAATCAAACTGAGTTACAGCTCAGCATTGTAGGGAGTTCATAGTGTCGGCTTTTTGCATCATGTGTTATGGGATTTGCCCAAGAAGAGAATTATTTTTCCAATTGAATTCAACATTCTTGCTCTACAACTACTGTGCAAAGAACATATTCACATGTTATTTCATTTAATCATTACTAGGCCAGGCCCTTCTTCTCAGAGCATCTTTGTTTTCCCCCTGAGAACCACTGATGTTTACTGGCTTTTCCATTTCAAGTGGGCTTTTATTCCCCTGCTGGTCACCATGTGCCCATCTTTGCTGGGCAATGGGCTGCTTTCATCATGCATTCTTGTTGATGCCCTAGAACCTCATGTGGAGTTCTCAAGGTCCCCTAAATAAACTTTGGTCCATGAGATAGACTATCTTCATCTTATGGCATAATATTCTGTGAGCCTCTTGCACCTTAATGTCTTACAGGGCTTTATTGAAAGTTGTTCTTTAAGTTTTTGTTCACATCTTCTTTTTCTCAAGAACCCATACAGTGCCTCATGGATACCTGGGCTGAGACAACTTTGAGTGACAGGCAACAAGGGATTCTCTAAACTATTCCTTTTCATTGAGAATAAAAGCTCGATCCTGAGTCAAACCTATGTGAGTGACTCTTCTCTCCTAGGAACTTGTACACCATTTTTGTCTCAGCCATTTGTCAATCCAGATAAGTCTGCCTCCCAGCTATGAGCAAATCACTGAATTTCAAAGGTGAAGGGCACTTTTAAAGTCATGGAATCCATCCATCCACCAATGGCAAATCTCCATTACAATATCCCTCCCAAGTGGTCATTTGGTTTCTGATGAAGACACACAATGCGATGAAGACGAGACAGTGTTTATTTTGAGCTAAAACAGGTCTCCTCTTCGCTTTCGCATACTGCCCCTGCCCAGGAGTTCATACCAAAGGTGCAGTGAAAGAAGATGCTTTCTGTCCTTTTCCCTCAGGTGTCATTAGTGCCGCACAACCAGGATCATATTCCCGAAAAGAAAAATCAACACAAAGTGGCAAAAAGAATCACTCTTATTTATTTCACCTTAATAACAGGATTTTTAAAACCCATTCTGTTCAAGCGTATGCACCACATCAAAATGGTAATCACAGCAAAATAATAAGCTCTGATAAAAGACTGTTATTTTGACTTTTGTTTGGTATTTGTTTATGTGTTTATTTTGTCTTTCAAGGATTAGGAAGAAAAACATGATCACCTCAAAATGACATGCAAGATCTGATGGGAAGGAAGAGGACACCCAGCTTCCATTTGATGTTAATTGTTTGCCCCACGTAACACTCAGTACATTGAGTGTGATATTCATTCAACAGAATTAGGAAAAACCTAGTGGTTTTACCCAGGGTGACTGGTAGCCCCAATCTGTCAGCTGGTCCTATAACTGAGAGAGGCAGCAACCTCTAGCTATAGCCTGAGAAAAAAATATGAAAGTTAATTTAGCAGAATCTTTCATAAATTTAGATTTTAAATGTGAAAATCAGTGCATCCCATTTGCTACGCTTTTTGACACCATGTACTAAAACCTTAAAAATCCAAAAGCAACAATTACAAAAAAGATTCAAACGGTTGGAGTCTCTAATTCTGCCTTTGGGAATCTATTTTAAGAACATAATCTGAAATAGAGAAACAGCTTATGCACAAAATATTCATTGCAGTGTATGTTTAATGGAGAAAAATTAGAATTAACCTAAATATCCAGTCATTGGAAAGAAGGTTAAGTAAACTTTATTATTTGATATTTGGTATCTAATGTAAACAGCTGCAACAAAGGTTATTTACAGTGAGGTTATGGTAGCCCGGGAATATGTAAAGATAGTACAACAGAATAAAAATATATGGACAGTATGCTCTCAAATATGTTAAATAAATACCAAAAGATAATAAAGACTGGAAGAAAATAAACAATCTTACTAATGGAGAGTCCTGGGAATGTGGGCAATAGTTTTGTAATTATTTTTTCTTTTTTTCAAAATGAATACAAACAACTTTTAAATGGGAAGGGAAGCATACCTTACATAAAGAAAAGCTGACTCCTTCAGAAATAGAATCTCTTCTCACAGTCAAAGCAGCTGTGCAGATTACAGTGGTGTTGCTACTGGGTTCATGAAATATGAATGCTGACCTTGTCTACCTGCCATGTACTGACACTGAGTGGTGTTTACTGGAGGCCAATTACTTTTTCTCTCACCTTTAATTCTTCTCCTAATTTTATCACTAACTACTGCTCGATAAGCCTAAAATTGCCTGAATGAATCAGTCTCCTTCTTTTTTTTTTTTTTTTTTTTATTATTTTTTTTTTTGTGGGGAAGACCAGCCCTGAGCTAACATCCGTCGCCAATCCTCCCCTTTTTTTTTGCTGAGGAAGACTGGCCCTGGGCTAACATCGTGCCCATCTTCCTCTACTTTATATGGGACGCCGCCACGGCATGGCTGACAGGCAGTGCGTCGGCGGGCGCCCGGGATCCGAACTCGCGAACCCCGGGCTGCCAAGCGCGGACTAAACCGCTGCGCCACCGGGCGGCCCCCAGTCTCCTTCTTAAATTAACATTTTCTTCTTTTATCTCAGAATAATTCTGAATATATTACAAACATTGTATGCACGAAGTCAATGCCACTTTGCGTTGTGCACAAAAAGCACAACACTTTGTCCATGAGGACATCTTGTCAGGCAGACCGCATCTGAGTCTGTATTCTAAGCAGCTCTCAACTCCTTCATGAAATTCAATAATGTAAATTTTAATGAGGAAGGAAAATAAAATCTTATCAATTGTCCTGTGGAGCCTTCAAAATTGTCCTGCATTCTTTAGGCAGGAACTCACTGAGAATGTTTTTATTGTCACATCCCTCCACGGGGAAGGGGCAGGACCCCAGCACTTTTCATCTTCTCCTCTGGGCTGAAATACTGGAAAAGACAAGGCTAGACACAACCGACCAGAGGTGGCCGCAGGTGGATTTGCCAGGAAGCTGATGAAGCTCAATCATCAGGCCCCCCACTTGCTTGAGGCTTTTCCAAAATGCTTTATATGTTTAAAATTTGTAATTTTATAAAGGCCCTTCAAGTTGTATAAGAAAAATGTCCCTCAAAATTTAGATCAACCACTGGACATGACCAACCTTCCCAGATTACTCTTGATAACACTTGGAGTGGAACACAGATCTCTGTTTCTTCATTGACTTTTCAGGTGTGAGACCTAGTTGGTCAAATGGAAGAGAGGAAAACACAGAGAGAAGAGCAGAACAGAAATGTAGGGAAAAGGAATGTGAGATAGAAAGGGAAATACTCTTTAATGATCCTTAAGAACTGAGATTAAAATCAAGTCTTGGTGTTTTCCCAACAGGAAAAACCTAGCCCTTATGATTTATGATGACCCTGAGGGGATGAACTCAAGGACCAAAGGAAGAATGGCTTTGGGACTATAACTATTCAAAGGCCATATTAAGAAAGAGCAGGGATTAGCTCATCTCTGTGGCTGATCCCAAAATCTTACGTGCCAAGATCTCAGATGAACATGTTATTTTGGATCACGTAAAAAACAATTCATAAAATTTCCCTTTCAGAAAATGGTGGAGGGGACTTGCAGTTTGAATTTAATGGCAATCATCATAGAGACCCTGATAACTAACAAGGGGCCTTAACAAGCTAATTCACTTCCTTCATTTACAAACGGACAATGGAGCAGAAAGGAGAAATGGCATGCCTGGGTGATGGATTTACTGGCAAAGCAGAGATAGCAATGCTTCTTTCATATAACACATCTTTGTATATTGGATGATACTTTTTTTAAGAAAAATTACAGTTTTCTGATATGTTAGGCAAAAAATTAAAAGTTCTTTAATGTTAATATCCGATTCCCTCACACACATGCACACATACACATGCACACAACCGTAGAGGAAAAAAATTTATAAGTGTATTTTATTACATGTC
The DNA here is from genome assembly GCA_031878705.1 of Tapirus indicus. NCBI lineage: Eukaryota > Metazoa > Chordata > Mammalia > Perissodactyla > Tapiridae > Tapirus > Tapirus indicus. The sequence goes on from CM062921.1 coordinate 85,775,555, forward strand.
CTATCCCACAATAAAAATTTTGGAAAGAGACTGTATTTAGATTTTCTTACTTATCTGTGTCTTTGCTTTCATTTCATTACTTGCAAATTGTGCAGAGGAGAGGTAGAAGTAGGCAGAAGATATAAAATGAATTATCTTCTCTATTTAGAAATATTAAACCTCAGGTGCTTTCTCACATCCCCACACAGTCACCTGCAAATATTCGTAGCATTTCATTCCAAGGACTGCACTTGAGATCACAGAATGCTGAAGCCACAGCAATCCAACGCCCTGGGGTGACACCCAACTAATGCATGAATGCTTTCAGTGGGGAAGGATTTACTACTGTGTGAAACTAAATATGAAGTTCAATTCAGTTTTACGTGGATCTGGGATTAAATGCACAAAAGGGATCAATTGTGTCTGTGGAATGGCAAGGCAGACCCTGGTGCTTAATTTTTGGGAGATCACTAATCTTTCTGATAAATTCCGATGGACACTGTCCTCAAACAAATGTCCTACAAATGCACACCAATGTTTGCATATAAGTTCAGACCTTTACTGGACCAATCAAAAAGCCAGGGTTCCTAGTTCATCTGCTCAATGTGACAAAATGTGGGTTTATATATTCATCTTCCCTTTCTGAGCCTCAATTTCTCTATTTGCAAACTTTGTCATAACTGGGCTTGATAATATCTTAAAATAATTCTAGCTCCGAGATTCTCTCAGTCTGTATTAGGTTTCTGTCCAATTTGTCTTGAAGAAATAAATTTATATAACCATGCTGAGCCTCTGGGGAAATTCAAGCTTACGGTTTCTCAGAAGTTCACAATGACTTTAGTAATTATGTTGATGATTTTTAAAAAATCACCATAGAGTGTCACTTAATTTTCACTTACACGGAAGAAAGAATTATCCTGACAAGACAGGGAATATTTCTGAGATAGTTACTTAGTTCACTTCAGTTCTGCATGATATTGAAACTAGCAGAAAACTGAATTAACACTTGCCAAGAAATTAAAATAAAATTTAAGGATCACCATATGAAGCTATTTGTCATTCTGGAAAGAATGGATGATCCATGTCAACCTTTAGACTCAGCTCCCGGAAACTATCAAGAGTTTTAGAAGTGATGGCCAAATGGAGTTTGATACGGGTAAATGCCAGTTGATTCAAAGATTGAAAGGACAGCCGACTGTGACAGACACATACACTGTCCATGAAGATCAAATTATTGAAATACAGTGTTCAAAGAATCCTAGAAGGGCTAGGCTTTGCTGTCATAATAAGAGATTAATCTCAGAAGAATTAGAGTAAACTTGAAGAAAATACTTAAGAATGATCCCGATTCTTTCTGATACCACAATGATTTTAAATTCCCTTTATTTTCTTAACCTAAACAAAGAGAGCATTAATAGGCATCTGATGAAATTTAAGGGAAAGAGGAAGGCTCCTGAGCTTGCGGAGGCAAAACCAAAGGCCATTTTTCCATGTTTTTACAAGGCAGAGGGCACACAAGCAAAAGCTGATTCAGTGACTTGCCTGGAGTTGATCACTGACCAGCCCCATTAAATGGCGCAACGATCAATACCATTGAACTACTTGGTGATTTATATGCAGCCTGAAATAAATTTGCATAAACCTATGGCTAATAGGGAAGAAATGAGACTCTGGTTGGATAGCTGAGATTGTGAGTATCTGTAAACAATAGGGGAAAATGATTGCACTCTTAGATGTTTCAGAGAACAACCCTAAGTTTCTGCAAAGTTAACACAGTTGAACAAGGTCTGCCACATACTTCCTTTCATTCACTCAACTTGTATTTTCTGAGGACCAACTACGTCTCAGGCACTGTTCTAGGCTCTTGGAATACAACAGAGGGAAAATGGCCAAATCTCTGTCCTTCTAGAGCTTACATTCTAGTGCAGAACGTTGTATAATAAACAATGACCATGCCAAGTACATTATCTAGTGTGTTAGAAGGTAATACATCCTATGTCAAAGGTTTTTTTTTTTTTTAATTGGGAATAGGACATCAGGATCAGAGGCACTGAGTAAGGTGGCAGGCAGGTGGCAGCATTAAATAGACTGCTCAGGGTAGGAATCACTACCCTATGAGCAAAGTGTAAAATGCGAGCAAAGATTTGAAAGGCATGAGGTAGGTAGCAAAGCCAATATCTGGGGAAAGAGGAATCCACCCAGAGGGAACTTCTAGAGCCTGCAGATGGAATGTGATGGTGTGACTTGAATAGAGAGAGCAGGCTAGAGAAGGAGAGGGGAAGTAGACCACTGTAAATGCGCCGACTTTTTCTCTGAGTGAAATGGTGAGCTGGATTTGATGCATAGGGGAGACACGACCTGACTAATGTTTTGGTCACTCTACTTGCCATACTGAAAATAGACTATAGATGCACAAAGTTTGAAGGGGGGAAACTTGTTAAGTGTTTTTTATAAATAACCCAGGCAAGAAATGCTAGTGGTTTAGATCAGTATAATAGCAGTAGCAATAACGAGAAATGGGCAGATTTTTAGACGGGAAAGGTAGCTAGTGAAGTAGGTTTTAGGGAGAAGAACAAGAATTAAAAATTGGAAATGTTGAGTTTGAAATATATATTAGACATCCAAGTAGAGATATACAGTACACACTGGGAAATACAAGTCGTATTGAAAAGGAGGTCTGGGCCAAAGCTGTAATTTTGGAAGTTGCTGAAGTTTAAGTGGTACTTAAAGCCATAAACCTGGACTAGATTTGCCAAAGTCATGAGGAAAGAGAGACAAGGCCATCAAGGATTGAGATGCTCCCATGTGAAGAGCTTGTAGAGAAGTGAGGACAAGTGACCAGTGAGGTAGGAGAAAAATCAAGAGAACGTGTGATGGTGGGAGTCCAATGAAGAAAGGTTATTCAACAGGATGACATGATGGCCTTGCTGACAGATCATTGAGGACTGGGAAATGACCAGAGGATTGAGCAGTATGGAGTCAGGGTCATCTCTGTACAAGTGTGAGGGTGAAAGTCAAACTGGAGAAGGTTATGAGAATGCAAGTAGAGGAATTGGATCGCTGAGTGTAGACACATCTTTTGAAGAGTTTTGCAGTAAATGGAAGCAGAGAAGAAGGGATGTAGAAGTTTGGGTAAAGTGATGGTGTTTTTTCATGAGAATTAACAACATATTTGTAAACGATGGAAATGATCCAAAAGACCATTATCATCCAATAGGTTCTGTCACTTAATAGTTTTATGACCTCAGACAAGTTACTCAAATTTCCTGTACCTCAGTTTCTCCATCTTAGCAGACATAAGGTTCCAATTGGCTTTAGTTATCGATTTCTAGGTAGCCAGCATTGGGTTGTGGAAAGATTCAGAGATAAAGATTTATATTCTAGTTCTTTTACTTGGAAGCTATGTGACTTTGGGCAAGAAACTTCTTTTTGGATCCTTAGTATCTTCATCTTGAAATGTGATAATAACACCTGTTCTATTGGGATTTGGTAAGAATTAAATAAAATTGTGCAAATGAATTGTTCAGAATAGTATCTGGCACAAAGGTACACAATGTGATTTGCTTTAGTTGTTTGCTCTATCATGTCTCAGATGAAGGTTCAAATTATCTGAATGGACATCTGTACAGTCAACCTCAACCCTACTCTTTGATTGATGAATCTGGTCTCCAGTCCATTTGTAACAGTATCTTAGCTTGAGGCATTCCTGTGACTATTTATTCAGCTTAGATTATTGCTTCACTCCTAACAATAACTCCACTGCCCCAACTTCTGCCCACACACTAAGCCACACAGGCTGTGCCCTGTAGAGGCTGATGCCAAAGCAATGCCAGGCATAGGGAGGGTTATTTCAGAAAACTGGCAACAGAAAAACCAAGTAGATTTAAGTCAGAAATGCACTAAATGTTCCCTGCTATAGATTTTTAGACCATTTTCTTAGAGAGATTTTCATATCTCTAAGAATATGTAAATATACCATGTGAGACTATGTAGAGAAGTATGGTGAATAAATAGAGTTGTTAAAGCACCAGTTTCTGAGTCAACTAGATCTGAATTCAAATACAGTTTGATCATGCTAGTTAGGTGAACTTGGGCAAGCTAATGAGCTTTTCTAAATCTCAGTTATCGCATCTGTATATGGGGTTTACAATATTTATCTCATGTGATCTGTGTGAGCATAAACTGAGATAATTTAAGCAAAAGCTCTTAGCAGAGCACCTGATATGAGTAAATAAGAGTAAAGTTTATTATTGGTTAGGCCTACCTACATATTAGGTACTTAAACACAGGAGAATTTCACATGGAAATCTTTTCAAAAAATTCACAATTCAAGACAAGGATAATGACATCGAGACTTTAATTCAAACATTTTTTAAAAATAAATTTGAGATCCTGTAGTATGAAGCCCTTCATGAACAAATTATAAAAGAAATTCAGAATATGGCACAAAATCATGAGGTTTTATGTAATTCTCCCCCCAAGACACAGCTCATCATGACGTCCCTGGGGACGACTTCACAGCCCTTGGAGCAGAAGTGAACACTCTCCTCTAGGAGGTGGCCTTCTCTGTGGGGGCCAGTCCTACTTACAACCACAAAAGTCATCCCTGCCTCCACGAGACACTGTTTTTGGAAAGAAATTCCTCAGTAGAGATTGTACCTATTCAAACTAAAGTTAGAACTACCATTTTATGCACACCATAATTTAAGGCAAGAAAAAAATTAATTTCACATGAGCTGTGTGATAAAAAGAGCAACAGTTTTTCCCAATGTTTTCCATATTCCACCAAAGTAATTTATTCAAGCTTACTTAAATTTTATTCAGAGTTTGGGAGACTTCCTTCTAAGATCAGTCCTACTACTATTTGCATGGCTTTTAGCAAGTTATATGTCCTCTATAGGTCTCAGTTTCCACATTGGGAAATAATAAGGTTTCCGTTGGAGAATGGTTGTAGAGGTTAAATGAGATGGCATGTATAATGCATCAGGCATAGAGAAGGCGTTCAAGACTTGGAAATTCCCCTTCTGCAGTATGATTTATGCTCTGTCACACTTTGATAACTTCTAAAAACCCTTATCTACCTCAGGCTCATAATGATCAAATGGCCAGCTGGATCCTATAAAAAAAAAATGAGAATAGGCTCATAATTACGTCCCTGATTCTCCTCACATAAATTTAAATCAATGAATTTACACCATTTTAATTAAATGTATTGTTTTCACTAGACTTAAAATAGATTTGATGCACACGCACTACAATAATCAGGGCTCCATTATTACACACGAAAGACTTGAGAATTATCTGCTAGACAAGTACTGTACCCATGTGCTAGTCCATAATTACTGTGAGCCCGAGGAGGCTGCCATCAATATATTGGCCACAACCCATAATATACGGAAATGTCATTCTGGACTCCACAAATTGGACTGTGAAATTCAGTGTGCAAGATTTTCATGAGACACCCAGAGGAATGTAAAATAAATGACATCACATAGCTCTATATTGTATCTGTTTCTCTTTTTTACAACTAACACAAGTAGATAAATCACTAAGATAAAGGTGAATGCCTTTTCTTTTTTGTAATAAACTGTGTATATAATTGTAGTCTTGGTCATTTTCAAATAATCACACCTGGATATGAAGTCTAGTAAGGATTTACATCAACAGTCAAATCAGCGATGGCCTCTTGACGTGTTTAACCACGATTCTGAAGTCTGGAATGTATTCACTATGTAACTATTGTTTAATGTGTACAAATCTCTCTCCTTAGGGTTGCAGACCTGATCCAGCTGGTGGGGCACCGAATGTAGGCTTGTGGTGTCTGAAGCCTGCCTTTACATGCCAGCTGCACTCAGTAGGAGCTCTGCGAATTTGGGAAAGTTACTTAATGTCTCTGATCCTTCACTTACTTATCCACAAGAAGGAATAATGACAGTGTCACCATGTTAACTTTGAGAATTAAAATAAATAAACAAACAAATGATGGAAAGCATGTACTAGACTCATACAATCCATTCAACACAGTCATAAATTAGTCACTGAAAACTTTCAGTCCACAAATCCACTTTCTGAGGTGTTCACCTGAAATGCATTTACATATTTACAGGAAGATAAAACTCCTGGCTTTTATAATGACTTACAGAGTTATAAAAACAAAACAAGACAAAAAACCTCAGACTATATGAGTAAATGAGAGGAAAATACAGAACAAACCAAACAAAGTAGACTGGTACTGATTCTTTCCAGAATTACTCTCAATAAATCACTTTATGCTCATTTACATTTTACTTGGGGTATCTTTCTCTTCATCAGTTGCAGAATATTCCTTATGAGACTTTAGGATAATTGTTACATTTTAAAGAAATACTAGATGCCCTGTTTCTGATTAGATTACCCGTCAAGAATCCTACTACTCTGTGTACGTGCTTACCACACTAAATGGCCTAATATCTCAAATTAGTCAAACTAATATTCAAATCAGAAGCTCTCTTGATACCTGATGCTAAAAGCTATTGACATACTGTTTCTTGAATTATTCAAACATATATCATTATCAATTTGTAAAGAGGGTGTTTTACAAATTATAAACAGGCAATTCATTCAAAGATACATTCTTCTTCAGGTTTATCTCAAAATTGGCCCATCTTTGGATTCAGTTAAGGTATTGGAGGCTTGAAGGCTTTTTGGATAGAGCAAGATTATCAGAGAGACACAACTGTGGAGTTGAGTTCTTCTAGGCTCTACACTGGGGCCATAAGGGACAAGTACCACAATGCCATTCGGGAGACAACCTAATGATGCCTGTTAGATGCAAAATGAATTGTGAAAGATGCTATAACCACATTATCTTGTTTGTACTTCAGCACATCCTTTCAGTGGTATCATTCCCATTTTATAAATTGTAAACCGATATTATTTCCATTTTTTTAGATGATTAAGGCTAAAAGAAGCTGAGGTCACTAGCAGAAAGTATTCTGGGAAAAGCTGGCAGAGTCACATACACCACCCCTGGATACAAAATCCAGAGCAAGACATTGCCACTCTCCTTGGAGAGCTTAGAGAGTCTGGGAATCCCAAATCTGGAATAACCTGAGAATTCCTCTCCTCCAGCTCTCCCCCTGCACTGTGGTTCTCCCAGGAATGGGGCTCTCACAATGAGATCTTCCTGGGACACTCTGGCTCGACATCAGGAAATGTCACAAGGGAACCACACAAATAAGGTCCTGGCTGCTCCAGAGCAGGGACTACTGTGATTGGAAGCGAGGAAAATCAGATCTTGTGAAAACTGGGAATCACCATATGGTAGTGACACAAAGGTGACTTATTTAGGGAATAAAAATGTAATAATTTAAAAATGATAATGATAACTATAATAATAATAAATAGCTACAATTTTAAAAATAATAACAGTAACTACAACAGAAACTTATAGTTATTAAGTGTTGATATGTGCCAGACACTAAGCTAAATTCTTTACATACATCATCTCATTTAATCTATAAAACAACCCCTGGATAGAGCTATTATAATTACTCATAACAAAACTAAGGCTCAATGAGTTTAAATAATTTGCCCAAGGGCATAAAGCCAAAGGGTGGTGGTGCCTGAATTTAGAAACATCTTGGATTGACTCTGAAAGTCAATTTCTTACCCTTATGCTACATGGCTTGTTCTTGAAAGTCAGAAAGGAAAAACAAGCATGGGAACCATTCACTAAATATTCAAACTGTTCCCAGAATCCAAAGCATCAGTCCAGGTAGAAACGGGCAAGCATGTGACCCTGTTTCAATTCACTACATTGTTTTTTGTGGACCATAAAGCCATTATAAATAACTAACAGTAGGCTCACAGATTCAAATAAAATAGAAGGAAGAAAAAAAACCTTACTAGATGCTGGAAATTAAAAGTTTAAAGTATAATCACATTTCCAGATGGTCTTTACATACAAAAAGCAAATTAGAATCTAATGTATATAGTATCTTCTTTAATTTTCTTAGAAGTACTCACTGGAGTTAAAAGGCAGGATTTTTTCCTGTCTCTAAATTCCTAAGCACTCTTTGTGTATAAACACTAACAGGCAAATCAAGTGCTTTGCTTGCAATAATCAAATCCACCAGGGTGTTCACGTGCTGGGGTAGCTAGAGATTATTTGCCATAAACTGACCTTGAGCAATTGGTGCTGTCCATACTTTACAACCAACCCGAGATGCTATTCTAGGAAATCTTCATTAGTAACAACCAAGGAAACCTCTTCAAAAAGGGAATGGGTCTGATTTTTTGTAAAAAGCTGCAGCTGCATTGAAATTTTCTGGGAAGCAATCTACACTAAAAAGAAGAGAATCATCTACTTCCAGTGTCATCTGCTTTACATCAACAGCATCACCATGTCATCTGTGACATCATCGTTATGAATACTTACAAAGGTTCTCATTTGAGGGGCAGAGATTGTTTGCTCCATTTTACCAAAGTCCATGTAGTTTAAGACAACCAACCAGTCAGCTGCCTGGAGAACTGGGAGTCAGAAGTCCCTGAATCCTTTACGGGGCAGAGCGAAGAGCTGCCCTCCATCTGGGAGACCCAATCCTCACTGTACTGCCTGCTATGACCCAGACTGTAAGCTCATCATGTATGTTTTACAGGAAGCATATCTTCCTGTTAGCCCCTTTTGACTTTGAAGTCCAGTTCTCTCAAAAGGCCATGGTGACCTTTGACCCAGGTTCTGCACACCGGGTAGCAAGTGCATACATTCCTAGAAATCCTACCACCAACTCATTTTCTTTTCATCTGTCAGGGCCCTTCTGCCCTGCCCTTCCTGGATAGAAACTTTGAATTTTGGAATTGATCTGAACTGAAGATACTTGTTAATTCCTTTAAGAAAACCTTTGCACACCTGCAGTTGTGGTATGCAAGCTTAGTACCTGTGCTGGATGGTGAAGCTGATGTCTGTTTACAGCAAGGTCTACTCCCTCCAGGGCTTGTTTTGGGAAACCCAGACTCTGGATTTTTGACTCCCTCACACTTGCTCCCACATCCTAATACTCCAGGTGACTTGTCATGTACCATTATCCCCCACTCACTATCCATTCCCCCTCCATGTTTGCATCTTTAGGAAGATTAACAAAGCCTCATTGACTAGGCAGAGGTGACTAGCCCTCACAAACCTTAGGGAGCACATGAATCACCAAGAGGGCTGGTTAAAACACAGACAGCCGGACTCCACCCCCAAAGTCTCTGCTTTAGCAGGTCTGGGTGGGGCCCAGGAATGTGCATGTCCACCAAGCTCCCTGGTGCCAACAATGCAGCCTGTGTGAAAACCACACTTTGTGTTACTCCAACTGAGACCATTTCTCTGCACTTATTTCTCCCATGTCCCTCTGTTCGAAGGTCAGTTCCAGGACTAGAAATCCAGGCCTCCAAACTCTTGCCGCTGTACCACAAAATCCTCACAGTTTCAGCTAAATGTTAATAGATGGGAAAAGAGGAAGCAGCATCTTCCTTCCACACCAGAACACAATTGAACCTATGACCATACACAGAAAATTCAGAGCTACTATAGGATCATTCCTGGCATCAGACTATTCAGGAATAAGAACCTTGGTCCAGGATGGCAAGGCTGGGCTCAGTGCAACTTTCTTCCTACTACGCGAGATTAATGCTCGTTAGGGCTCAGTGACAGTTAAAAACAATGATTTAAGAAATACAGGTGTTATATATTTATTTTTGTCCAATCCTTTTGCAGAATTCTGTATGTGGATTTTTTTGTCACCAGGGTACTTCTAATTCTTTGAATAAAATCGCTAAATATTTCCTATTTTTATGTTTTTGACTTTAAAAATGGAGAGGAAACCATTGCATTGAGGAGATGCCCAAGTTTTATTTATTCGTTTTTGTTGTGTTTTTGAGCTCTTCTCTTGGGAATCGTCACATCAAAGGCTTCAGGGATTAAAGGCTAGGAACACAGCAGCAAATTTACTGCCAGGAGTGGAGACTGTGAGGCCCATCTCAGTGAGACAGAACGCGGCGCCCAGGGAGGGCGCAGCAGTGTGAACTAGCTCTGATAGAGGAGCAACCAATACTGAATACCAAATCTTTTCAGAGGGCTTGCATTCATCTATGGCAATTAGTTTTTCATTTCCATGGGAAAAGGGTACTTTGATACTATAGGTCAAAAGGAGAATGAAGATTAGTGTACAATATTTCTGGAAGTGAATGTTTTCAATCATTTAAGTCCTATTATCTTGTAAAGTAAGGTTGTCCCTCATTTAACCAAATAGTACTTAGGAGTTCACAGAGAACATTCTAAATCTGTGATGCATTTTGCTCTTCACAGCATCCCAGGGAGGCCCCATTATGCATTGGTTAAAAGCACAGTTAAATTACTCCCCAAAAGACAGAGAGACAGTGAGGAGAAGAAACATTCAGGCGTAAAATATTCAGGAATAAAATTGATAGAGTTGGATGTGAGGGGTGATAAAGAGGGAAAAATCTACTTGAAGCCAAGTCAGGAGACTGGCACAGGCAAAAATGTAACTGACAGGACTAAACACAAGAGGAGCAGCTTTTGGAGGGGAAAAAGTACAAAGACTTGAGTGAACTCCTAATAATAAAGAATATAATAATATTTACCAACAACTCACTATGCATTAACTACTGTGATCATGGTTAATACTGCTATTTCCACGTGACTGAGTCTTTACAACAACCTGATGAGGTAAAGAGTGTTGTTTACCAATGAGAGAGGTGAGTTCACAGCAGTGAAACAGAGGATCAATCAGTCTTTGTGAGAACAGAGTCCAAGTTCATAATTACCAAACTCCATCAATTCCCATTATGAGGCAGAGTATAAGTAAGTGATATAGTGTATTGATTAAGAAGACATTAAAGCGAAGGAGGGACATGTGTTCGAGGAGGTTGTGAAAGAGTCTCGGAGAGACAGAGGAGTGAAGAGGACACTCTGCTTCCACTCACTGGGATCCTGGGTTCAAGAGGCAAGAGCTAACGTCAGACAGAAAGAGACTGTAAGAAGGGAAGGACAGATACCAAACCATGGCTACATGTTACTGACAACCACAAAATTTCTCCTAAGTAGTGCAGCCATCTCAAGAAGCAGGAGGCCACTCTGTGCTGAAACTGGTGGGGGGCATTGTGAGGACAGGAGGGTGGATCTGTCAAGCTTGCTCATCTGAAATGGGACTGTCATTGCAGACTGCTCAGAACACTGTGATGCAGTCCACTCTTGGGACAGCTTTGTCTTAAGCCTTAACCAAGCATTGCACGTTTGGTTCAGTCATATAAATGGCAGCACCTTGGCAGCTTCAGTGCTGCAGCTGAGGGGCTGCTAACAGACAGGGTGCAGAGTGTGTTTAGGAGCCCCCTCTCAGCTCTGAAATTCCCTGAAGGCTGGCTGCTCCTTCTCTTAACCAACTTGCATGCTTTGTCACCCAACTCCTGCTTCCATTAAAAGGTTTTCCCACTTGATCATATTGGCTATTATTTTGCAACTTTCCATATATGCTGGATCTTTCTTACATGTGAAGTCTACTTGGTGATGAGACAACTACAATGCCAGGAATACACTCACATACACAACACACACACACACACACACACACATATGGCAGCAAGCTGCACAGCCCTGGTAAGACATGAAGCGCTGCCAATTACATTTGTATAACTTCAGATCTACCAGTTAACTTCTCAAATTCTCTATTTTCTTACTAGAAAATGGAGGCCACACTAGGTACCTCATGGTGTTGTTAAAGGGATAAATAATAAAGTTTTATAAAGTGCCTAGCAGAGAAATAAAGGATGCTCAGCAATATTGCCCCATGTTTTCCCTTGTTTCCCTGATTAATATGTGAATGTCATAAAATATGTGCACAAACACTGATTCTTTATCGACTTAACACTGGGATCCTGAATGCTGGTCTATATATAGGCATTGAGCAAAGCTGTACTTCTAAATATAATGCTGTATTTCCACCTTAGCATTGTACTTTAAAATTTGCAAACTACTTTCGGCTATGTAGGATAACACTTATGAGTAGAATCATTAAAGCTAAAATTATTTTTAAATTTCTCATAAAAACACTTTTTATTTATATTCTGTGTAAGGAAAGATTAGAAGGATTAATATGCAAATGAATGTGATTAATTAAACATAGAAATCATTTTTCACCCTTTGTTTTCTTATCCAAGAAAGCTGAAACAGACATGTCAATATGGGAATCACACTCGCAGAAGTGAAACTGAAGACCTGGGGCTCTAGAGATCACACAAGAAGGGAGTGTAGGGAGAGAAGAAAGTGAACTCTGGTAGGCTAGGGAGGTCAGAAATTCTGCATTTTAGAAGTTTACGGTACAAATGACAACCATTATCAAAACAAATAATGGCTGGGGGCTGGCCTGGTGGCGTAGTGGTTAAGTTTTCATGCTCGGCTTCGGCAGCCTGGGGTCCATGGGTTAGGATCCCAGGTGTGGACCTACACACTGCTCATCAAGCCATGCTCTGGTGGCATGCAGAACATGCCACATACGAAATAGAGAAAGACTAGCACAGATGTTAGCTCAGGGACAATCCTCCTCAAGCAAAAAGAGGAAGATTGGCAACAAATGTTAGCTCAGGGCCAGTCTTCCTCACACACACACACAAAAATAAATATTGGCTGAAGAAAATGTCATTGGATTTGGCAAATAAGGTCATTGGAGGCTTTAGCAAGAGCAATCTCAATGGATTGAGAGGGTTCAGTCATAATCTAAATAATTAAATCGATAGAGAAACAGTAGTGACACCAACTGGTTGTGATTTTGAAGTCTGGCAATATGAGGAATGGAAAGCAGAAGGTGGTAATTAGGAATATCAGCAGGCTCCCTGGAAGAGATTTCCATGGTATGAGAACCAGATTTACCTTAAATCATGGGAAAGATTCCAGTGGGGAAAGAGGAAAACGGGATAAATATTTGGGTGTTAAGAGAGTAGAAGTGATTGAAGACACTGATGGAAGGCTAAGCTCAGGAAGGATGTTAGACAGGTCTTCCTCCAACACTAGTAAGTTGTCCAATTGTATTATTGTTCACAAATAGTCATAATCCCCTTGTCCCATGGAAGGAGTGCATGTTTACTTCCATTGGCACTAGGCTTGACCATGTGAGTTGCTTTGGCCAAGGAAACATAAACAGCTGTGATTATACTTTATCTGAGCAGAGGCTTTAAGAGCTAATAGGTTTGATTCAGTCTGCTCTTGCCCTACAGCACGAGAATCAACATGTCCCATTATAGAAGCTGCTTAAAGAATGAGAAAACATGTGTATCAGAGCTAAACAGAGCTGAGTAGAGCAGACAAAAAAACAAACACATCTGAGTAGATGCCGACATGCAATATAAATAATAAAAGAACTATAAGCCACTGTGGTTTGGGGAGTTATTACTAAAAAAACTGACCAATACACAAATACAAAGATATTTACAGAGAAAAAAATACAAGAGATCCCTCCCCTGACCCCCTCCTCCTGGCACAAATAATGTTTCCCAAATTCATAGGCACAGATTATTTTATTTAGGATATCAGGTCAGCATATAGTAGTCCCTCTTATCCGCGGTTTCAGTTACCTGCAGTCAACTGCGGTCCAGAAGCAGATGATTCTCCTTTCGATGTATGACCACAAGGTCAGTAGTAGCCTAGTGCTACATCACAATGGCTATGTCATTCACCTCACTTCATGTCATCATGTAGGCATTGTATCATCTCTCATCATCACAAGAAGAAGAAGGGTAAGCACAGTACAATAGGACATTTTGAAAGAGAGAGACTACATTCACTTACCTTTTATTACAGTATATGGTTATAATTGTTCTATTTTATTATTAGTTACTGTTGTTAATCTCTTACTGCACCTAATTTATAAATTAAACTTTATCACAGGTATGTATATGTAGGAAAAAACATCATATATACAGGGTTCAGGACTATCTGTGGTTTCAGGCATCCACTGGGGACTACTGTATAGAAATGCTTTTTACTTGTGAATGGCTTTATTGAGATATAATTAACATATCATAAAATTCATCTGCTGAAAGTGTACTATTCAATTTTTTGTGTGTATTTACAGAGTGATGCAACAATTACCATTATCTAATTTTAGAATATCTTTATCATCTCCAAAAACCCTTGTACTCATAAACAGCCACTTTGTACCCCACCTCCTAGTTCTAGGCAGCCACTAATCTACTTTTTGTTTCTATATTTGTCTATTCTTGACCTTTCATAAGAATGGAACCATACAATATATGATCTTTTGTGTCTGGCTTCTTTCATTTATCATAATAGATGACCCTCAGAAACATTAGGCATTCCTTTTTAGGGCAGAACAGAAACATCTTTTTTTGAATGGCAGGCTCTTTTCTTACTATCTGACATACATATATGTATATGTATATATATATATATATATATATATATATATACACACACACACACACAGTTTATCATTATTATGACATATATATCTGTCAAATTCTGTATATATATACATACACACACACACACACACACACACACACACACACATACAACTTAACCCTCATAATAACCCTGAGCTAGAGGTGTTATTATTCCTATATTTCAGACAAAGAAACTGAGGCTTAATGATCTAATCCAATTCCAAAGATGCATAGCTCTTAAATGGTGGCACCAGTATTGAAAATAAAGTCAGTTTGACTCCAATTTCCATGCTTTTCTCCACTCTATCACATTATCTCATATTAATTTCAAAGGACTATTTCTCTAAAAATATCAGTTATCTAAGGATATTAAATTGGATAGTGGATATCCTTCAACTTTGTGCCGTGAGTCTCTCTACATTGTCTTGCACCATAAAAGAAACACAGGAGAACCGCACTGTGCTTTCGAAATAGGCAAGGTAATTTAAAAAGCAGATAAAAAGCCGAAAGTAATCACAAAAGGAGCCTGTCTGAGTATTGAAATGTAATCCACTTCACCCAATCAATTATTCCCTACATAAAAGAATACTAAAAAAGATTAGAAGGTTCTTGTCTATTGTTTCTGATTATTTCCAAGTTTACACTGGTATGACATATAAAAGGACATAATGGGATAAATCTAAAGGACCGCAAACTAATTTTCAAGAGAGACACAAACCAGCACTCAGTCTGATCTCAAATGGCTGGAGCAGCCCCGTGATTGTTGAATACCTAATCTCACCCAGTTAACAGGTTACTGTGCCGTCTTAAAAAGCTTAGTGTCCACGGTAGTACAGAGCTTCTTAAGCTTTCATGTTATTACTTTCAGACTAATTATGCATCATAAAACATATTCTTTAAATCCCAAATGGGATTTAATTGGAGATTTCTGCAATTGATCCTAACCAATTCAGAATAGTCCCTTTCCTTACCCCTCCTTGCATCACTGAGTTCTTGGCCTCAACAAAGTATCAGATGCCCCAGTCACTGTAAACTCTTTCAGAGTCTTTGACCCCTTTAGCTGATTAGCAGCTAAATTCAACTGATTCAACTTTCTCAAAGCTTTTCAAATCATTTCACACACTCCTTTCCTGCCCTCTCATCTTAGTTTAGGCCTTGTTCCTCTGTACTCCCCAACAGATCTCCCTGATTTCAGCCCTGCCTTTCACGAATTTACTTCATATTTGTGTTGCCCAGTTGCCTTCTCAGAGCAATTTCTACTCTCATCTCTTGCCTACTGAAAATGTTAAGATTCCACAATGCCCCACAGACACCGCAATTTGAAGGTCAGATCTTTAAAATGTGACCTAAATAAAGCCACACTCAGCTAATTCCCTCTATGCAGCACAAGTGGCCAAGGGCATAAACTCGAGTTTTGGCATTCAAATACTTGCTCTGACACATAGTCGGCAAGTTGCCCACGGAAAGGGGGAAAATAATACAATCCAGCTAACGGGGCTCTATGCTCATATTCATGTTCATATTCATATGTTAAACTCTGAGTGTCATATGTTGACATTATTATTGTCGTTACTATTATGCAGCTCGATAAAACATTCTTATCTTAATGCCTTGATCATGTTCTTTTCTCTGGAACCCATTCTACCTCACGTCTGTTCTTGAGACCCTACTTGACATTTCCACTCTTAACTCCTTATATGAATCTGGTGTTCCAGATCTGCTTTTGTTTTGTTTTGTTTTGTTTATAATAGTAGCCATCCTATTAGGTGTGAGGTGATATCTCATTGTGGTTTTGATTTTCATTTCCCTAACAACTGCTGATGTTGAGTGCCTTTCCATGTGCTTATTGGTCATTCATTTATCTTTGAAGAAATTCCTGTTCAAATCCTTTGCCCGTTTTTAAATCAGGTTGTTTGTTCTATTGTTTTTCAATTGTAGAAATTCCTTACATATTCTGGATTTCAACCTCTTAGAAGATATATGATTTTCAAATATTTTCTCGTATCTCATGGGTTGAATTTTCACTCTGTTGATAGTGTCCTTTGATGAATAAAATTTTGATTTCTATTTTTTGATGCATAAAATTTAAAATCTCTAATTTTGATATAGGGCAAATTATCAATTTTTTCTTTTGTCGTCTGTGCTTTTAGCATCATATCCAATAAATCCTTGTAAAATCCAATGTCAGAAAGTTTTTCCCCTATCTGTTCTTTGAAGAGTTTTGTACTTTTAGCTCTTATATTTAGGTCTTTGATCTATTTTTGTGTTACTTTCTTATTTGGTGTAATGTTATGACTTAACTTCATTCTTTGCATGTGAATATCCAGTTTTTCAAATACCATTTGTGAAATGACTGTCCATTCCACACTGAATGGTCTTGGAACCCTTGTTAAAATCACCTGACCCTATATATGAGAATTTGTTCCTGGGGTCTCTATTTGATTCCTGGGCTTTTCTTTATTGGGAGGATTTTGATACTCATTCAATCTTCTGAATAGTTTATGTCTATTCAAATTTTCTATATCTTCACTATTCAGTCAGTGTAGGTTGTCTGTTTCTAGGAATTTTTCCATTTCATCTAGTTTATCCAATTTGTTGATGTGTAATTGTTCATAGTACTTTCATATTTCTTGTATTTCAATAAAATTAGTGGTAATATCCCTTCTCTAATTTTTAAATTTGACTTTTTGAGTCTTAGTCAATCTAACTAAAGGTTTGTCAATTTTATTGATCTTTTTGAAGAATCAACTCTTGGTCTTATTGATTTTTTTCTACTGTTTTTCTATTCTCTATTTTGTTTATATTTGCTCTACTCTTTACTATCCCATTCCTTAGTTGACAGGTTTTTTATTTTTATTTTTGTTTTCTTTCAACACTTTAAATACATCATCCTACTGCCTTTTCATCCACAATGTTTCTCCTGAGAAATCAGCTGATATTCTAACAGGGGCTCTCCTGTACATGACAAGCTGCTTTTTTCTTGCTGCTTTCAAGATTTTTTTTGTCTTTGAATTTTGACCATTTAATTGTAATATATCTCAGTTTGAGTCTCTTTGGATTTATCTCACTTGAAATTCATTGAGCATCTTGTATTTGTATATCCATTTCTCTACTCAAGTTTGAGACATTTTGAGCAGTTATTTCTCATATAACCTCTCAGCCCCTTTCTCTTTCTTCTCCTTCTGGAACTCCCATAATACATATATTGATCTTGTTGATGGTATCACATACATCTCCTAGATTCTCTTCACTTTTATTCATTCTTTTTTCTTTTGCTTTTCAGAACTGAACATTTAAAATGACGTGTCTTCAATTTTGCTGATTCTTTCTTCTGCCTGCCTGAGTCTGCAGTTGAACCCCTCTGGTGAATCTTTCAATTCAGTTATTGTATCTTCACCTCCATTATTTCTGTTTGGTTCTTTTTTATAATTTCTGTCTCTTCATTGACATACTTATTCTGTTCATATATCATTTTCTTGATTTCTTTTAGTTCTTTGTCCATGCCTTGCTTTAGCTTTCTGATCATACTTGACAGTTGTTTTAAAGTATTAGTCTAGTAAGTCCAATGTGTATGTTTCTTCAGGGACTGTTTCTGGGGATTATTTTGTCCCTTTTAATATGTTAGGCATTCCTGTTTCTTTGGATGCCTTGTAATATTTTACTGAAAATTGGGCACTTGAAAACACTGCTACCTCTCCCAATCTTTGCAGACTGGATCCACGCAGGGGAAGCTAGGCACTCATCAGCCTGACATGAAGGCTTAAGGTCTTCTCTGGCCTTTTCTAGATATAAGTATCCCCTGGGCCTATGCATGAGCTTTTTTACAATTCCCCCATACACACAACTATTTTTAGAATATCATACTTTCTCTAAGAGTCTCACACCTGCTTCTTCTTGGGGCCTAATACATCTATTGTATCCTTCAATCAGTAATCTCATGTGTCAGGCATCTGCAGGTCTATAGCTCCTTGCACTTTTCACAAGCCATGGCTGCTGTTTCTCATGGATTACACTAGCCTGAGATCCAAGCTGCTTCTGTCTGTCTGAACTCCAATGAAGGTGACACAGAGAAGAATCCCTCAGGCAGTCTACAGACAGGTTAGAATGTTGCAAATTCAGCCCTCTCTTCTCTCTCTGGTTCACAGGAGAGAACTGGGGATGGATCCACCATTATCTCCAAACTGTACTGCACTGTGCTAGAAAGGGGGTGGGGCAAGTGGAAGTAAAAATGCCATGGAATTTCCTACCATTTCAAATGTGGCTTTTTCACGATTGGGTGTTCACTTGGTTGCTGTAGATCTTTGACTGATTTCCAGAGCACCTGTACAGTTATTTTAGTCACTTTCTAGTTGTTTTTAAAAATAATTCCATGGGGAACTCTTGCTGATGTCACTCTATCTCTTCACTCTTGTATACTGGAAAACAAATATTTTCACCCATAACACATTGATGCATCTCTCCATGATGCTGGCTACATTTTGTCTATAATTTGTTTATCTTCTACTTTTCTTATTATTCTCGGCACACTCTGAACTCCTCAAGGGCACAGAAAAGTTTCTTTCTTCATACCACACATAGCTCAGCACCTGGCTCTGAATAGGCACTCAATTTTAACTTGAAAAATTGAGCACTACATAAAAGCAAGCCCGTGTGTGTAGACATCACATCATCTAGTACTGTGAGGATCATCACCAACTCCCTGGCTGTACAATCACAGCATTGCTTTAGAATGTGTGTCAACAGTCGGGTGTGTTCACAGAAAGCCCACACTGATTTTGTTGAAATCCTGTAGTTAGTGTATTGTTATGTTAGCAGACTGTTTTTGGAAATTGCAGCAGGCAATGTGCATCAGCTCAGAAGGAAAATGAGCACCACTTCTCCACAATGCCTGCACCACGCCCCCTCCTTCAGTGGAAAGCGGGAATTTACTCAGAGAGAGAAGGCAGCATCATTCCTATTGTCGATTTGTCTTATTCAAGAGATTCTAGAAGCAGCTCTGGCATTTTCAGAAATAAGGAAAAAAATCAAAAACAAAGAAACAACAAAAAATCACTAAGTATATGAGTCTCTTGAAGTAGAGTTTAAAGTAAAAGACTGCAGGACACTAATTAATTCCTGTTATCTGAGATAATGGGGAGAGAAGGAAGGGAAAGGGAAAATATGCTCGGCTTTCATTACCACACACAGGAGTCCTTCTGAAGAAAGACATTAAACGTTTTCCCTGAGGTGTCTGTTGTCCTCCTAAATGAATTAGTCAAGTAGAAATGCACATTATTTGGACAGTGATACCCAATGGGGAATTGCCATAAAGTGGAAGTGTTTGATAATCCACTAGAAAATATTATATTAAGTAGCCTCTATCATAAGGCAATTTTTTAAAGGGAGAAGAATTATTGAAAGTCAGCACAATTTCTCTAAAGCAGTCTCTCTCTCTCTTTCCAAAAACACAATAACTGGAATACTAATTGTCACTTATATACTTTGGATCTGCTTTTTGCAGAAAGAGAATCTCCCGTCATTGAACTAATATATTTTAAGAGCCTCCTTTTATGTATGTACCTATATTGACAGGCACATATTCATCATAAACATATTTTGAATAAAATGTTTTCAAAGTCCCAGGTTTTGGCTCTCAATTATCTATTCAATTTTTCAAATTCTTAGCGATTCTTTTTTATAGGTGGCAAAAATACATTAAGAATTTGACCAAGGTTAATTTTGAATACTTAAAGGATTATGGTTACATGGAAGTGAAAGAGTGTATTTTCTGTAGTAAATATATATTTTTTAATTTCCAATATGATTTTATTTCTACCATCCACTCTTATTTAGTAATTTACCTTAATTGGCACATACCTAACTCCTCACATAGCAGATGCTCAGTAGTTATTTTCTGAATAAATCAATTATAATTTGGCTCCAAACTTTAAGAAACATGCAAAGCTCAATTATTAATATAATCCTTTCAGTTTTAATTTTCCCTGAAGTTATATTAGCACTTTTTCTTTGGGGAAGATTAGATCTATTGGTAACATATATATATATATATATATATGTGCATAATATATCTGTGGAGAAGACGTCATTTGAATTGGACCAGAGGAATAACATTAAGAAATGCCATTGGAATGTACCATCCTCTCTCAACAGTTCAGGTGGAGTAGTAGCCAGCAGGCAATCAGGTACCAGAGAAGACTTTTAGTTGGACTGAGCAGGAAGGGTCAGAAAGGAGAAGGTCAGAGTTCTGGTCCATGAAGGAGTCTGGATACCCTGTCAACTCTTGAGCAGAAAAGCTTGGGGACCATGACAGACGAGAGAGAGCTGCAGAACCATGGCCCTGGAAGAGTGGAAATTGTGTGAACAGCAGTCTTGGGAATGGGATGGGACCAGCTACCCAAACAGAAACCCGTGATGGGCTAACCAACACAGGAAGACCCAAGGAGGAAGCCTGGGATCTCTCACCTCAGCTAAGGGCTTTTTCCAGGAACTGGGACCAAGACTTAAATTCAAGAAACTAACTGTGGGGAAAAGGAGGGTTGTAGAAGCTGAAGTTGAGCAGCGGTGGCCAGTGGGGCTGGGTCTGGGGTAGAATGTGACCATGGCTAGAGGACCCTGAGCTCTGTGACTGTGACACAGGGCTGTTGCTCCATCCAGTTGGGTCCTATGCACTGCCTGCACCTGCCTTGAGGTGATAAGCTTTCTTTGTAAAGTACTATTTGGTGCTCATAGGTCTCGAATAAACTCTATCCTAAGGATGCAAAATCCTTCTAGTCTTATCAAAGTACTGTTGAACTCTCCGTTATTTCTATGTCTGTAGTTACCATTATTAAATAACAATCATTCTCTTTTGTTGTATACATATAATACGTTTCACACATCCTATCTCATATTATCCTTTTAACGCATTCTTGTGAGAGGAGACAATTGAAGCCTCAAGTGGTTCAGCCACTTGCCTGAAGTCACCCAGGCCATGAGTCATGAAGCTAGAACTTTCATCCAGCTCTGTCTGGCTCCAGGGCTCCAGTGATTTCCACCAAGCCGCCTGGCTCCCACTGGAAGATACCTTTACTGAAAATACTAATAATCAATTAACCTTAAAAACATTTAAAGAGAACATTTTAGAAGGGAATTCAGAACCCCCCGAGCCGTCTTTTATGCTGTGCCTTGTCATAGCATGGAATTTAAGACCTGCATCTCAGAGGCAGGTTATAAAGAAGCCAGAACACACATCGGCCCCGAGGGATGCCCTCTTCAACAGTCTGAAAGGGCATGGCCAGGGCCCAGTTTTGCACAATTGACTAGACGGTTGGGACGAAAACAATTAGCTTGCTATTACATTGAATTTCTTAGTATGCACATTCAAAGACACAGAGAAGAAATGATCACTCCTGGCTCTGTTCTAACCATAACCAAGAAAGTAATTAAGAGGGAATAATAATGATGATAAGACAGTCTTTTAACCTTCTAAACCAACTGCAATATCCAGCAAGTAAACACCTTGAACTAACATGCATTCAGACACACACGAGCACATGCCCCACACCTGAGCTGGCCATGCTTCTCGCCCATTCAGGAAGCTTCAACAAGGCCTGGTGCCCACAGGAGGCACCCAGTCTCCTAAACATTCAGAGACCACACCCTCCACCCTCACAAACAGCCCATGACATGTTTGTACACTCACTCTTGTTCTATCCACCATGGGCTGAAGTGATCACACCCAGAAGTTATGTCTCTATTAGTTTGGTCAAACAGGTTCCTCATAGGAAGTTTCCCACCTTCCCCCCAACGAGGCAGTATTTGCCTTTTGAAATGTCATTCATCTTTCAAGTTCTGTTTTAAAATGCTCCCAACTCTGTGGATCCTTCTTTGGCATGCTCTACAGACCCGGGTTTCTTTACAGCACAGACAAGCTCTTTGTGTCTGATGACCGCTAGCTCCCTTGTACTTATCTCAGTGCCTGGTACACACAGGTGCTCAACAAATGTGTATAGCAGAAAGAAAAGAAGGGGAAAGTGGAAGAAAAAAATGTGCAAGGGAGGGAGGGGCCACCTAAGTATCAATTTTGAAAAGCAAAATGAAAAAGAACTCAACAGGGAAAATGAATGACTGTAGTTGCCTTACAAACTTATTTAATAACAGACATGATGAGTCACAGATGTGCTCATTCATTTTACAAAGAAGCTGAAGACTGGTGGGCCTGGAACTTGTCTTCCTGAGCTATAAGAAACTTTGCTCAGTTACAGCAAGAAGTCAGGAAGCTTGCATGTTTTGTCTCCCACCATGACATCGGCATTGATTTTAACACATAGATATTCTCTCTCTCTTTCTCTTTCTCTCCCTCAGCCTTCTGTTTGCCCTTGTAGTTCCACCAGAATAATGGTGACCAGACTAGCTACTTCTCCTGGCTGTCCTGAAGATTCAATTAGATGAAATAGATCTAAAGCTCCGGCTGATATTCAGCAAGGCATCTCCCAGGACCTGCAGCACCTGCGGTGGTTCTACTCCCGGCACTCCCCTCACATAATTCTCTGCCTAGGAGAAATCTGTCAGGTCTTTTTGTATCACTTGTCTCCCAGACAATGCCAACATATTCCTAGAAATTCCCTCCTCAACTCTGAGATTAAAAAAGGAGAGGGGGGAGATGATAAATGTTTTTCAAAGTAAAACAGGTCTAGGTTGTACTGAAGTTCTCTAAGTGTAACCTCACTCTCCTCACTGACTCAGCCCCACAGCCATGCTCTCTCTGAAGGTCAGACACTGACATGCAAATTCAAGGAAGTATTTTATGTCACAGTTCACAGTTATTAAACCTACTGCCATGGCCACCAGTCTTTCCCTCGCAAGGGATGAGCACCGCCATGTCCAACCTTCTTGAACTGCTGTGACATGGTGGAGGGAGGCCGGACCCTGGAATTATACAACCTGGGTTCCAATCCCAGTTCTGATATTAATCACAAATTCCATTGCAAGGTCACTTAACCATTATTTAGCTCAGTTTTCTTATCTACACAAAAGGGACACATACTTCATAGGTTATTCTAAGGATTAAATGTGATTGCCTAAGCGGCACGCTGGAAACAGGAACAACATATAGTAGGTGCTGGGAAAATGTTCTTCTCCATTTTCCTCATGAGTTATGTGGGCACAGAACAATTATACAGAAGGTATGACATTCAACACACACACACACGCATGTGCACAGAAATGTCATATTACTTGTTTCCTTGAAATCGACTTAAATTTAACTCCAAATGTCTTTCTTTGCCAAGGAGGAAAGAAAATCAAACAAACTTCCGATTAAGGTTCAATTCTTTCCTCTGACAGGCCCCCAAGCCCCATGGTGGTATAAGGTCCAGAGCTCTCTGGTAGCATGATGCGCCGTCTCATGAAGTCGCAAGACTCCAATCCCCATGGGTTACCCATGAGTGTTCTACTGTCCCTGTCCTCTCGTTCCCTTTAGGTCCAGCAGTCAAGGCCCTGGGACTCGTTACTGTAGATGCACAGAATTCCTTCTCTGAAGACAGGCCACCTTCCTGGTATACTTCCAGAGAATGGGACCCCATTCCCCTCTTCCACGGGACCCACAATCCTTCTTCCTCCTAAGACTGCAAATTGCCTTTGGATCAAGGGAAAATGTTTCCTATTTTCACTTGTTTCCCTCAGACTTGTGCTGTCTCTTAAATCTTCATTATGAATTTGGCAGCTTGGAGAAGATAAAATTAGAAACAAAAGCATCATGTAGGTCAGGAAGGCTAGAGCCTGAAACATTTTTGGATGGGGAGAAGAGGCCATGCGTAAACATACATTAATATCTCAGAATTTCTCCTGCTACAATAATTGCAAATATTTGAATAGCTAGCATTTAGTGCGCATTATGAGGAGCCTAAAAAATACCAGCAGTTCTATAATCAGAGACTAAACTTGGAGATATAGTGCAGCACTTTACTGATTGTAAGGCTCCTTCACATGTCATCTCAGTGGATTCTATCTCCTGGGGAGCAGGCTATCTCCATAAACTTATGGAGGCACTGCAAAGTCAATTTGTGAAACTGCCAGCTTGCCCATTCCTGCAGCTCCTTGCAGACACCTCTCCATCTGAGATTCCTATACCTCTGAGTCTGTGGCTAACTGGCCTCTGTCAGGGTGCTAGAGCCCAGAATCCTGGAGCCCAGCTTCACACCCCCTTCTTTTCCCTGTCTCCACCCCTCACGGTGTGTGCTGCTCTCATAAATGGCTCCTGAGTTCTGTGCCTAAACAGATGCATCCACACTCTGCCCGAGCCTCAGCTCCTTCCAGGGCTGAGGTCACGCCGGGTTCCTCCCCAGGTCTACTTGACGGAGGACGACTAGACTGACCCTCTTTCCAGAAGCACACAGCTGTCTGACTTCTTGAGAAGCTAACTGCTCCTTAATGCTGTCTCCTTGTTTCTAGAGCCCAGAACTGAACCCCCAGGCCTCTGGTCTGAGGTGCACTGACCCCACCTACCTGCTGGGTTACCATTCATCAACTTTCTACAGGCAGCATCCTGCTTGTTTACCCGTCTCTTCCCAGCTTGCTGGCCTCCATTGTCTACCTGTTTCCTCAGAAGAGTCTATTTCTAGGCCCTGGCTTGCTTAGTCCAGCCATTCTCTGTTTCATTTAACCCTTGTCTGGTCACAATCAGATGAATCTGCCTCTAATAGAAGGTGGATGTTAAGGTTAACTCCTTCCCAACAGACTCTATCGAGGAGCCAAAGAAAAGGACCAGGACATTGCTTCAGGGATCCTATCTCCCTACCCAAGTGCCTCTCATGATGCATTTCTCTTCAGGGAAGAAGGACTGGTAGGCTCTGTCTCTGGAGTCCACAATCCTGAAGAGTGGTCATTGAGCTGGGAAGGGTGTTAATCCAAAGGCAGTCAGTGGTGCTGTACCAAGTAGGAGAGACAGAAGCTGGCGGAGAAGAGGAGGACTAGTCAGAGGATGCGAGAGCTTGTATCATGCATCAAACAGAAAGGCCAGAGGCAGATGCCTGGCAGTGAAGGCAAGAAGAGAGGAGGTCAAAGAAATGGAGTGGAGGCAGGACCAATGAAGTCAGGCATGTGGGACTTCAGTGTAAGCAGGAGCCTGTGGGCCTAGGCACTCTTTCTATGTAGATGAGATACATCACGATGGCCAGGATCAGCCCCTTACAGAAGCCTCCCAGGCTGGATAGATTCAGAAGCAACTCCCGTTCCATGAGTACTTACCTTGTGCCGGTAGATTCTGTCACATACTCTACCTCATCCCATCTGCGTAACTCCTCTTACACAGAGAAATGATTTGCACATTTTAAAGGTATTGAAAAGGGTTCAGCCTTCATGACAGCCCTACCCTGACAACCAGTGGAAAGAAGCTACATTTAATACAAGGTCCATGCGATACTGGTGTTTTCTCCACTACCCCAGACTGGTCCTCCAGCCCCACAGCTCCCAGTGCCCGGGCCAGGGCCCCAGGCTTGTCTTTTATTCTAATTCCTTTCCCACCACCATTTAACTTCTGCTGCAGATATGAGAACTATTCAGAAATAGCCCAGTTGGGACTGCTAACTGTTTTTCAGTCCTGGGCACCCAGGTACATGGCCAGCCTTCAGCCCTTGTCAGTGAGACAGAAATATTGGACTCACAGATGAGAAGTCTCTGAAGTTAAAGTGTTGGTCAGGGAAGATAAAGGATTCCATTCTAATCTACTCTATGGAGCCAGCCCTTGAGGAAGCATGTGCTCTCTTCTGAGAAATTGGCCCACTTGGAACCCCTGGTTTGGACAATTTTTTGAATGATGACTGACTTGAGACATCCCAGAGGGAAAAATCTTAACTTGACACCAAATTAGTCAGCCAGAAATCTCCCACAAGTGTGCTCCTTCTGTGCTTCAGCCAGAGCCTAATTAAGACCCTAACATGGCTGTTCGTTTGTGTCAGCACTGTCATTCATTTAATGGCCCATTATTGTCAGCCTTGCAGCCACTCCTGCATGCACTCTAGAGATGCTCTTCAGGAAGACAGAACTTTTTTTTTTTTTCGGTGAGGAAGACCAGCCCTGAGCTAACATCCGTTGCTAATCCTCCTCTTTTTGCTGAGGAAGACTGGCCCTGGGCTAACATCGTGCCCATCTTCCTCTACTTTATATGGGACGCCGCCACGGCATGGCTGACAGGCAGTGCGTCGGCGGGCGCCCGGGATCCGAACCCACGAACCCCGGGCTGCCAATCGCGGACTAAACCGCTGCGCCACCGGGCCGGCCCCTAGGAAGACAGAACTTTTAAAAATAGTTCCCAGGAGAATCAACCACAAACCACACCTTAGGACAAGGCCCACTGCTGTCCTCAGCCTTCAGTGTGGGCAGCACCATGGGACTGTGAACACGAGTCAGAAACCTAGATTCAAGTCCTGGTTCCTCTAGCGCCAGGACATGTGGAAAATAGGGCCGGGCACTGACCCTCTGTGAGTTGGGGATAATACTCCTGCTTCTTAAGTGGTTGCTGTTGTGAGGGCCACAAACTCTTTAAGCTCCAGAGCACTGTACAAAACTTAGTATTATTAGTCTATTCTGAGCCCCATTTTCTGACAATTAATTGATTGATGTAGCTCCTATTTGCCCGATTTCCTCTCTCATTGTGCATTGAATCTAATCTGTTCACTTGCCAAGATTTCCCATTTTAGCCTAGAGAAGTGAAGACTCTGGAGCACTCATCAAAGGCTGGGAGGCTGCAGAGAGGGTGGGCTTCCCACTCCTTGCTGTGGTCTCAGCTGGGCCCAGGCCTCAAGTTGACTACCCTGGGGCTGGGCCTTTGGCTCACAGGCCACCCCCACAGCGCAGGGAAGGCCGGTTCTTCTAGTTCCGTGGATATAAATGTCCTGGGTATCAAGTGCGTGTGGATCCCTTCTCCTTTAATTGGTGGTTTGAATTCTGCTGCACAATCAGCCTCCCTGCCATTGAGTCAATTAGCTCCTGCAAATGCACTGGGTGCTTCTCAGGCTATATAATTATCACTTAGTGTCAAAAATTGAAAAGTGGAAAGAAGCAAACCCTAACCATATGACTTGGAGGTGAATGTCAGCCTCTAAGAAAAAAATTCTGAGCCTCATTCTTCATATATGTTTGCTTCAGCTTTGAAATTATTTTGGAGGAAGCATATAAATCTATGTGTCTATCATCTGATGATTTAAAAGTTACCCTGACTCTCAATGGCAGAGGTACCCTCTAAACCTCAATTTCCTCATCTATAAAATGGGACTAATACCCCTTGCCCCATCTAATTCACAAGACTCAGGTGAGTGAGGATAAAAACGGACAGTTAAGTCATATAAATATTTTAATTTTTAAAGTTTAAGTCACACTACAGACATAAGATAGCATTATTACTTTACTTGATACAACACTTTTCATTAGCACAACAGGGAATTAATTTGCAACAACACATCACCTACCCACGGCCCCCTCAGTGCCACATCTCAGGGCCATCCTTCCCAAGATTCAAACAGTGATACGATGGTGTCCATTTTCTTTCACTATCTAACGTGGTTTGTCAAAGACATCTACTCTAAGGGAGTGCAGCTGAACTAACCCGTGCACAGGCGTGGGCTCTGATTCAGGCAGATGAGGGGTTTTGCCTCTTGGCTCTGCCACGTGGCAGCTGTGTGATTTTGCCCACTATTCAGCCTTGCAATGTTCTGAAGATCAAATGAGCTCATGTCAGTAAATTATCAAGCACACAGTGGGCCATCACTTAATGTTAGTTCCTTTTCTCTCTAAATCCTCACAGCATTGTTAAATTAACAACACTAACAGCCATGATCAAGGAACAGCCCATATGCAGGTTTCTGCTTCTGAATCCAGTCCCTCTTCCACTGCTTGGGAGTAATTTCAAAAGAAAATTGGGAGTGTGGCTTCTCCATAACAGTAGTGTCCTTGGACATTTACACAGAGAGAGAGCAGTTTGGATGCTGTTCTTGACAAATACTTAAGCCACAATTAAATATTGCTACTGTACTTAGGACAAAGAACAAGTGATCGAAGAAGACTAATTACAAGGAATTATGATCGCTCTCCAACTCTGCACCTGATATTTCAGCTGCCATGTGACTAGATGACAGGGTTGAGGAAACAACCACCTGCCATCTGTCTAAAGATTCAAAACAGGACCAAAAAGTGCTTGGAGGGCAAGCCAATTAATGATTAATTAAAATCTTAAAAGTAGTGCTCACCTGCCAATTTCTGAGTACGTCCTATCCTAAGGAGCCCAGAACGGCCTGGGAGCTGGCACCCATCAATGCCAACAGGGCTTTCTAGCAGGTGGACAGATAGCGAGGAGATTCAAGAACACAGTGGTCCTGGGTTCAAGACCAGCCCTATCTCTTCCTGGCTTTTTTCCATTCTGGCCATTTAAGCAACTTCCCTGAGTCATCGCTTCCACATGAATCAAATAGCGAAAGAAAACAAAAGACAGTGCCCAGCCTATCTAGCTTGCAAGGTCAGTTCCAGACTTGTATAGTGATACATTCCACTCAATATGCTCAAAATCAGATTCATTATCTTTCTTCCCAAAGCTGCCCTGCTTAAAGCACCTATACCAGAGAATGGCATTGCTATCTCCACGGTCTCCCAATCACTACCAATCTGGAGTTCAGTGCAGACTGCCCCTTTCACTCTCCCTCCCCCCTCCAGCGAGATGAAATACCTATTCTGTCTTTCCAATCCATCTCCTCTTCTCTACTCCCACCTCAGTGGCCTAAGTTAAGAACTCACCACCTCTGAACATCATCTCCTCTTTGGTCTCCCAGTTTCCAGCCTTGACCTCATTCCATCACTCACGCTTGCTGCTGAGATACTGCCTGTAAACTACAAGTCCCAACAGGACATTCCCCTGCCTGAAACCCTCCATTGGATCCACAACATCTATTGTGGCAATTTTGAAATTCCTTATAAACAGCAGAAACTAAAAAAAAAGAAAAAAATTATGAACATCAATATATAAAACAAATGAAGGTAGAACAGCAGGAGTAGAAGAAGGAATAGGTACTCTCTAAAATGTTACCTCTCACCCCTCAAGGCTCCCCCGGAATTCCCTTTGAGTGCTCAGGAAAATATGTTAACTTACATGGCGCAAAGTCTCACCTTGACTTCCCCTTTTTTCATCTCCACATCAGCCTCTAAAGACAGGTCATATTTTTAATGCTAAGATATTGTGATATGCTCAGTTATTTTACAGCAACAATATCCCACATTTGAACAGGGCTTTGGAGTCTACAAAGTACTTTCATATTCCTTATTTAGTCATTCAATACATACTATTCAAGTGTTAACTATGCACCAAGCACTGTGCCTAGTGTTGCCAAAATAGAGTAAAAGAAGTTCTCCCTGCTCTTCCTCAGGTAACTAATATTTTCATAGGTAGGTAGATAAATACTAGTATGCATCATGTGAAATAATCAAATGGTCAAAAATGATCAAATGTCAGCAGTTTCGTGTGGCTCAGTCTATATGACCTACATTGGTTCAATCCAAATTCACTGTTAGTGGGTGTGACAAGTGCCATGTTGAAAATATGAGACCTAAGGGAGCACAGAGGAGGGAATTAGAGCATGAGACTGGGAAAATGTCCTAGGGGAGAGGACACCTGACACACACTACTGGTGGAGGTGAATTGCTGGTGTAAGCGAGCAGTCCAAGTGCACACAAAGAAGCATGACTTAGGAACATTCCAGAGTGATGAGAAAAACAGCACAGAGATATAGTATGTAATCCATATGACAGACAAAGAGGGGAACAATTCAAACATCCAGAACAGATGAGGACTGCTCAAAGGTATGGGATATGGGAGAACAGCGGGCCCCTTTTGGGGAGGAGTGTTGGTGACCCACACACTTCAGTTCCCATGGCACGGCTCCACCAGGGTTACGCAGGGACTGTAGAATGTCACCAGGCCTACAGTAGTGTAGGCTTTGTGTGCTCCTAGAACTGCCTGCTCAGTCAGGGGCCTGCCTGCTCCCCAGCAGATTCCCTACTCTGCCATGGACCTGCAATACGAATCCAGAAAACACGCATTGTCTCCAAATTTTGTATTGTCCTCGGCTCAGCCTTCCCCAGCACAAAAAGAACAGAGAATTATATGAAAGAGAGAGAAGATCAAAATGGAGCAAATAAAGTAACACTGTTGAAGCAAAGGGAAGCAAAGTAAGATGTAACAATATTCACCATATGACCCATAGCTAGTGCGTACTCACCACTTAACTGTGTGTGAGCCTCTGTGTCACATATCTTACAGACATCATATAAAAGTCACTATTACAACTTTAAAGTGCCTTTTATTTTCCTTATTTTACAGAAAACAAGCCACAGAGAGGTTAAGTGATTTGTCTAAGGTCATTCAGAGCAAACGATGAAGCCAGGATCCTAATCCCCAAAACTGGCGCCCTTAACCCCTCTACCGTGCACAGGCTGCCACGATCCAATGTACCAGATTCAATCCTTACAACATACTTTGAAGTCAGTGTCGCTATTGTTCCTGTTTTAAAGATGAGAAAACTGGCATGGAGGACAGAGAAACAGAGAGTGATGAGAGAAGGCTTGTAAAGAAGGTTAGAGTGTGAGGGCATCAAAAAGAGGGAAGTGATGCTCCCACCCTGGTTGGGGAAGAAACAAGAAACAAACTCCAACTAAAATGAAGGAAATAATGACCTTGCCATTCTTCAACTCCTCTACCACTTTCCAAAACTGTTCCTTGTTTTTTCCATCCAGTATCATACTCCTGACAATCACGTGAGTGAGTCAATGAAAATAGAATTATCTCCCTTGGCAAAATAATCTGGTTGGGACGAAGATGTCCCAAGAATTAGGAATAACTTCTACTGATGTTTGCTATAATCAAGAACCCAAGTAAAATGACATTCCCAGAGAATCATGATTGGCAGGAGCTGGGGTGGGTACATTTATTATTTTGAAGTGAATGTTACTCCCTTCCCCTAGAAACAAGTGGATGCTGTTAGAGGGTGTCAATAACGGGAGCAGAGGCTAAATTTCATGGATGCTGCAGAGATCTTGAGAAAGAATTCAACATGGGATAGAGGGAGGCTGCATTGTTCTTTCCTCCAGGCATGAAAATGGGAGAGATGAGATGTTTCTAGACTATCAACTTCTGGGTGAGGAGAGGAATTGGGTCAGCTTTATTCACTTGTATCCCCACCGTCTGGAATGATGCTCGTGCACAGTAAGTGCTCAGTAGATGCTTTGAATGAATGAACACATACACTTGCACTTGCTCACAGTCCAATTCTATCAGTCTGTAGATCTGATAACAACAACAGTAACCATGTTAGTAGCAACGACTAGAGAGCAGTGCAACTCCATAGAGGAACTGGAACCTGGAGCTGGAGCAGCAGGGCCCTCGCCCACAACAATGCATGGTCAAGGCTCACAGTCATACCAGAGTCGTGGCGGAGGGAAGTGAAAGACTGGGGTTATTCAGTGGCCCCAGCAACCCCAGGGGACGGTATGGGAGTATGGACCAGAAAGACATCTCAGTGGCAATCTGGGCATGGCTTTGGGGCCACGATGCTCTGGCTACTGTGAGACAAGCAGGCTGGATCAGTCTATGAGATACTGTGGGTAAGTGGAGAGACAACACGGCAGGCTGAGGGCTTCCATTTTCTCAGGTGGGAGCAATGCTGCTGGAACTGCTGGGCTAAAGTAGCAGTAAATCCTCGTTTCTACTCACAGCTGCTGTGCTCTGGAGAGCATCTATGTGAGCATACTAACTCTTTCACCCAACCAATGATAAACACTATTTTCTCTATTTTTCAGATGGGAGAACTGATACTGAGAGAAGTTGGGTTTATGTTCTGTAATCTAGAAGTAGCAGAGCAGGCATTTAAGTCCAGGTCTATAATGCTCCCAAATGTATAGTATTTAATCATTTTTCTTGGTTGCCTTCTAAGGGACACAGCTAGGAATTGGTCCCTGTTGCCTCCGGTTCCAGTTTCTCCACTCTTTCTCCTACTTCATCCCTCAGTGCCATCTTTGTGCCACTCATTCAGAAACAAATCTCTTAACGATTTTTCTTTTTGTGTGTATGTGTGTGTACTTCTGGCACAGACATTAGACTGTGAATTCCCTACTGATAGGTGTGACAAATTCCCTACGATGATTATTCATCTTTGTACCCTGGCACCTTGGAAAATATGGGACAGATTAGGGGCTCAAAAAAGTTTGGTTTTGATAATAATGACAATATAATAAGATTATTATATAGAAAAAACATAAGGCCGAGGGGAAATCTTTCCGAAGAGTTTCACCTCTTGTTCTTCAAAAGAGCTTCCGTATTGTGATCCACCCACTCCTTCTGTCCAGTCAGAAGAGCAGGACAAGCAAGGCCAGCTGTCCAGGTTGAGCTGGGAGCCCCGCGATGGACCAAGGGGTCCCTGGAGAGAGCTTGCCTGACGGGGACTCAGGAAGGGCCCCGGATGTACAGACTATCCACGCTCTCAAGGCCTGAAGCCCATCGGCAGGCTGCTCCATCTTCCAAGCCCCGCCCAACACCACGAGTTGCACCTTCACTTTGTTCTTTTCCTTCAGACCCATGCTGCATGTTCTTTTTAACCTGTGTTTGTGTAAAACTGGAACCCAGATAATGGGTCCTAGACCCTCCTTAGGGTGTCATTGCTGGAAAAATTGCTGGGAGAATTGGCCTGGGGACAGGAGAGGGGTTGAATTCCTCACTCCCGAGGTTTGCCTGAACTTTCATTCCAACGATCAGTGTCTTTTCTCAGTACAATGGTGACCTCGGAGTGCCTCTGCTGGCATTTGGTTCCCTGAGGGCCTACAGGATGTGTTTGTCAGGGCTTCCCCTTCTGCTCTTCTGGTATGTGATGGACTGTGAAGTATGAAACGCAAATGAATTCACTTTAGAATAAACAGAGAGCACTTGTTTCACCACACAGTTTGGTTCAGTTCACCAGGTATTTATGCAGCTCCCAATATGTTCAGGCTGGGTGCTAGATTCAGGAGACAGAAAGATGAGAAAGATACTTAACAGGAAATTAGAGGCTTTACAGAGCAGCTTAGCAGAGGAATCAGATGGGTAAACAGATAATTACAATCTGGTGTGATTTGCTTTAATAGATGCACAGAAGTTATTTATAAGAAGTGATTACTTCACTCTTGGGGGTGATTTCAAGGAGATCCTAATACTGTCTAGAGTCTTGAAATACAGTCTGTTAGATATCCATGATGGCCAAAGGTATTCCTTGGAGAAAAAATGATACATTCCATAGCACAGACTCCCAAAAATGCTGGCTGGGATTTGGGGTGGGAAGCACAGGAAGACTACAGAAATAGACACTGGTGAGGACAGGAACCTTAAGAGGAGCTTCATCAGCACCTGGGATGTCGGACCTGAGAAAGAGGACATGCCAGGTCAGGAGGAGCTGCTGGCGCTCAGCAGACAATGAGGCTTACGACATGTTGTTTTTTTTTTTCATTTACATATTTTTTGGTATCATCATTCTGTTTTTTCATACTAAATATTGAGCTTTCTTTTATTATAGTTAGGAAAAAAATTGAGCAGAAATACCAAAATTATGTCATCTGAAACTGAATGGCTGCTTATTATGGATGGAAAAACAAAACAAAACATGATACCAGTTTTTTAGGGCTATTTTCTTACTTGGGGAGGTTGAATGTGAGTGAAGAGCCATCGGAGTTCTGTTTTCCAGAGTTCAAATTCCAGCCCTCCGCTCATTAGCCAAGTGACCTTGGGCAAGTCACTAAATGACTTAAAATGTCTGGGTCTCCATCTCCTCATGTACAAATGGAGATAACATTATCTACCGCACAGGAATATGGTGAAACTTAAATGAAGGGCATGGTGCAAAAGTTTTCCCTGGTTTAGTGTTTACCTTTCAATTATGTTTAATGTCTCTCATACAGATTTTTCAGCATTGAAGTACTTAAATACACTATTTGCCTCTATAGTTTCTTTCTCTGCTTTTTTGTTTAGAACACCATTTTCCCTCCCTGACATCACAGAAGTATCCACCTGTGTTTTCTGCTTCTTTTGTAGTTTCACTTTATTCATTTAAATGTTTAATACATCTGAAATTGTGTTTGCTGAATGTTGTGAGAGAAAAGAGAACTAACCTTTTTTTTTGTCTGCGCAGTATATAAGAAGTGATTGATCCCTTCCTCATCGATTGGAAACACCAGCTTAATAATACCTTATATTTTATACTTGGGGCTTTGTGTTTTGCCTCCTTGATCTATTTTAAAAATTATTTTCACACTGTTTTCATTTTTTAACTTTTTGAATATTTGTATTCCATGTACTATCCCCCATTCTTTGTTTACAAAATATTCTCGTCTATTATTTTATTCTTCCTCATAATCAATTTTAAAAAGGGAGAAAACTCAAGTCAAACTTCATAACCGGAAAAACAAAACTATTACATATAGCTAAAAATAGATAATACAGAAGGATGTAGCATGTAACTTTTTATGCATATCCATGAAATGCGATTACCTTGACGTTCTCCCATTAAAAGTTTGTGTCACTGAAGAGACAGTTCCAGAAGACCCAAGCTCTCAGAGTTGTGGTGCTGTCAAGGCTCCAATAGCACTGTGGGGACCATTCACACCTTATATCTGCATCACTGGGAAGCAGAATACCCACTGCCATCTAGCAACTGACCTGGGCACAGACGTGAAAAATAACAGTAATCACTGTGATCTATTGAGCAATTACCTTGGACTGGGCACAGGGCCAAGCCCAGAAAGGCAAAAAACTGTAATGATTATGAGAATGAGCTTTGGATTCAGACAGTCCTGGGTTCAAAAGTCCCAGCATTATTACTAACTAGCTGTCTGACTTTCGAGATCTGTAGCACTTCTGCGATGAGTAAGGATGTGCCATATGAAAAGCATGTCACTGAGTCCCTATGGTAGATCTCCCCTGCACTTTAGGAGCATCATTCAATTCAACTCTCATAAAACTATTTGAGTCTATAAGCTTCTGTCTGTTGAATAAATGAGAAAACAGAGGACCAGACAGTTAACTTACTGAGATTCATGCAACGGGTTAATGTAAAGCCAAGTTCAAACTAGGTTCCTCTGACCTCAATGCCTCAGGCTTTTAACCTGGGCATTATCTTTCCCACATACATCCTCACAGTACAGGAACCAGGTGCCATGTATACATTGCACATTAATTTCATTCCTCATGGAGCTATTTGAGAAAATTTTGTGTCATGCTTAGTTTAGGTATTTTCTTTGTTGGTAAATTTTACCATTGAATCAATACAATGATTATAAAAGACTATCCCAGGAAGTGATTAAGATTGATTTGTAGCTGTGGTGACCAATCACCCTGGTTTGCCCAGATTCCTCCTTCTTATCTGTAATATTTGACTCCATGAGCTGTTGGCATATCCCAGGCAGACATGAAAGAAGCTCTCAAGAAAAAGGACAATTCTGAAAATAAAGACATCTTGTTTATATGGCCTTGCTCCTCAGCACTCTTTTTGTTCTCTAGGCTAGGGTAACATAAATGAATCCATTTTTACACTAATACCATTAACAGTAATTATTATTATAACATTAAAATACTTTAATCTGTGTAGCTTTTTACAGTTCACATTTTTTAATGTACAAGGTTCCATCTAGTGATGACAATAATCTGTGAGGTAGTTACATTTCCTTCATTTTAAACATGAGAAACTGAGGCTCAGAGGGGCTCTCTAATGTCACACAATGTGGTAGAGATGGCTGTTGGCCAGATTCGTACTCCTTTTTCACAGTAGAGAATTGTTGCTTGAACATCCCCTAAGCCATGGACTACATTTCTCGGAATGCTTTGCACCCAAGTGAGGTCATATGACTGACTTCTGACCAACGGAATGTGGATAGAAGGAATGGACATCCTCTCTAAACCTGACTCATAAAATCCTCCACAGTTTCTCCTCCTCATTTGCCAATGGATGTGGATACTCAGGGAGACTTGAAAGCTATATGATGAATGTGGTAGAGCTAAAGATAGAAGGAAGCTAGTTCTTGAATCAAGACACTAGTGTAACTAATACATTATTATAAAGGGTCTTGAACTCCAACTGTGGGAGAAAACACATGGGCACACACAAGAGGACAGCTGACTATGAGCACATTTTGATCCAGCTTTCTGAAGCATGTGTTGTCTCAGTCTCTCAGTGGACAGATAAGATGGCTGTTTGGATTTCCCTATCCAAGGTGAAAAAAAGAAGGTTCTCACACAGATATTGTACCATGACAAAAACAAATTGGAATTCCAACTTGTAAAGCAAAATACAAGTTACAGATAATGGAAGCCATTTAACTGGAAGCAATTTAAGTGAGGAAAATGAAATAAATTGTGTTCTAAACACTACAAGTCAAAGCCTATAGATATTCACTCAGAAGCCCACTGAGTTCTGCAAATGAGTATGTGGTATTCATAGCACAAACCCAGCTGATTCAGCAGATGTAGTGAATACATAATCCGTCGTGTTCTGGGTGGACAACCTGACTTCATAGCCATAAACAGAATTATGTCTAACGGCCCAAGGCTAACACTGCAATGAAACACACCATTACAAGTTTATAGAACAAGGCTGAGAATACTAATAATTACTTCCATTGTGGTTGGGCCACAAATAGGATTATTAGACATCAGCATGGATAACAGCCCTGGTTTTGCAAAACATCACAGGTCTGGGGACACTCACAGGTCTGGTGGGCAAAACCCTAGAAGAGGCCATGCTGGATACTGAATGTAGAAGGTGTGGACCCTACTAAGTCATTGTGACATTTCATAGGGCTAACTTTTTTTGTTCTGAATGGTCAAACACATAGAACTCGCTTTAAATTACATTTCTTTTTTTTTTTTTTTTTTGTCCTGGATGGAATTCTACAAAGACAACCATGTAGATAGGTCTAAGCTGTCATCACTTTGCCAGGCAATACATAATTCAAGTGGCTATTGCCTCTTGGGGCAGACTTTCAAAATGTTTGATGCATATATTGCTAAAGCACAATACAGCTCAGAAACCCAAATGAGAAATCATGTATGCAGTGTCTTGAAATAAAATAGACAAGCTGAGGCACACAGAGGAGAGCTGATATACATCACCTGTTAAGATTATTCAGTCATTGTTATTGATTTTATTTACATTTGCTGCTATTCCTCTGAGAAGCTAAACAAACTACTTGTTGAGACAAACACAAGGTTGGCTGCTTTATTTTGTGAAGTGGGAAACACACACCCCAGCTCCCCACGCTGTCACTCTTGGGTTTTGCTAAACTGTTTGCATTTATCAGGTAAATTTTCTAATGTTAATATTTGCCTACATGAATTCACCCTACTTTTCACATTCACAGGTGATTCTTCATTTCTTTAAATATTTGACAGCCAAATAAATTGTGCTGGGGCCTTTCTAGGATCAAGTCTGTACTATTTCAGGCAAGACAAGTCATATCATTGTTAGGAGGTTGGACTCCAGAGCAAGATGGCTTGGATTCAGATCCAGGCTCCAATCCCTGCTCTTTGAGTCATCTGGGTAAGTTATTTAAACTCTCTATCTTAGTTTGTCTCCTATGAAATGGGGATAATGATTTCATCTTCCTATAAAGTTGTTCTGAGAACTGTATGAGTTAAATTGTTTACAGCACTTAGAACACTTTCTGGTATAGAGTAAATGGTATATAACTGCTTGCTATTATATCTCTATTCTTTTTTTTTCCAGGAAGAAAGAGCTCATCAGTAGCTATGTAGCTAACATGGCTGATAAGACTTATAATAGGAAAAAAATACCTTTGATACCAATTTAAAGATAATGTTGAGTTGAACACTGGGGAAAACATACAGATATACACAGAATCACATTCACTAAGAGGGAGTGACTGTGGAAAGAAAAGCTCTTGGCTGGAGCAGGGCACTTGGCATTTTATTAGGCTGTCGTTATGTTGTGATCTCTGTTGGATTGAATAAGATTTACCAGAAGAAAAATGTCAATGTAGAACTTGATAAATGATTTTGCATTGACCAAATTAAATCCATACTAATTATTCAATCAATAAATGCATTTAAAGTGCATTTTTTAAAATCTATCTAAGCAGAGAATGAGAAAAACTTGACTCCACAGCTGCACTGAGTCTAATGAGTCAAGGTTCCAAGAAGACATGGCAAGAAGATACTTGATGAATGCTTTCAAATCTCCTCCAGAAGAGGATGTGGGCAGAATTCTCCAGAAGGTAACAGCCAGGAGAGAGGTCAGAGGTTGTAAATCTTAGTAATATGTAATGAACTGAGATTCACACCAAGGGGAAGTTGAGTAGCCAGCTGCCGAGGCCACTGTTTAGAGTCTTTAATTGGTTGTTTGGCTAGACGTTTGGCCAAAATGACATCTCAGGTTGGTTCCATCTTGAAGATGCTGTGACCCTGTTGC
Organism: Tapirus indicus; assembly: GCA_031878705.1. Taxonomy (NCBI): domain Eukaryota; kingdom Metazoa; phylum Chordata; class Mammalia; order Perissodactyla; family Tapiridae; genus Tapirus; species Tapirus indicus. The sequence continues at coordinate 85,814,434 of CM062921.1, forward strand.
AAGTCTTTTCTTTTGCCACTATGCTTGTGATGCACCCACAAGGAAAGCCCTCTGGAAGATACAGACCAGCATTCCCCAAAGAGAGACCCATAAGTTTAATCAAATAAGCATTTCTCTTTACTGAAGGATGTCTGAGAACTTTTAGTGTGCTAATATATTTTTAATATACTAGAGAGGGCTGTAATATTCAGTGTTTCTCAAACTTACTTGCCTATAGACTCCTCCACCCTTTTTTGTGCAGCTTTTTGCAGAGTGTTGCTCTAAAAAAAAGGAAACAAAGATGCACACTGAAACCATTTTTACAGAGCTCCTTTCCAAACTCATTCTTAGCAGCCTGTCCTAGAGATTAGAAGCTCAGTTCTGTTCTAACTGGTATGGAGAGTCACTATTGTGTGTCTCATGCCCCCAGGCAATCCTCTGCTGTCTGTCTCTCTCCCACCAGATCACGAGTTCTTATAACCCTGCCTTTTTTATTATTTTTATATCCACCCTTGACACAGTCTTTGATATAGAGAGGAAGCTCAAAAAATGTATGTGAATGAACAAATGAATTAAGTGAGTGGAGCAGGCTTTACCCTGAAAGAATTTAGGTAGGGAAAGAAAGCTCAGGACCAGACTGATACCTGATACGGCCTAGTATGAGAAGACTCCGCTATGCTGAAGATGTGACTCTTTGGGATTGGGTCTCTGCAGGCCACTCAAGTCCATGTTAGCTGAGATGCACGCAAGAAGGCACAGAAGCATTCACAGATTGACTCGTCCTGGACTTCAAGCTATTCTCTGTTACTGATTGCATTTACTGGTTTCTTTCTATGCTTCCTCAGTATCCACAGCAATCTGGGAAGCTAGACCAGCCCCAAGGAGGGAAAATGAAAAGATGATATCATCTTGGAGAAGGAGGTTTCTCTTTCATTCAGGCTTTCTTTCACTCATTCACATGGCCACTAGAAAGGGAAGACTCACCATGTGCTGGATCCTGTACCCAGGCAGGGGCACAAGGATAATAAAAAACCTGGCCTTACCCCTCAAGATCTCGCAGGCTTTTCTTAATATCTGTCAGCTCACTTCTTGTCCTTGCAACATGCCTACCAGGCAAGGACCCCTCACATCTCAGATCCCAATTCCACTCAGATCTCCACTGAGGAAGCTTTCTCTACTCCCACGGCAGTTAGCTGCTGCCTGGCCTCAGCTCACAACATCCTCCCAGAGTGCTGCTTCCAACAGCTCCTCACATCCAGATGGCTCCAACTCCCTCTGAGCTGCCCCGGCCTCACAAGTAGTCTGTGCTTGGGAACAGTGCAAAGAGCCTGCTGGCTGCAGCCTTCCAGTGCTCCTCACACTCTTGCTGTTTGTCCTATTCATTCAGGGTAAGAGGTAATCACACACTGAATGACAGAGCACGGGCTGTATCACTCATGAGAAACTGTGAAGCTAAAGCTTGACAGTTGACTTCCAGGGCAGGCACTACAGTTTAATCGAGTCTTTGGTTCTATTGATTGCACAATTAGAAATTATATAAATAATAAAATCATTAATAAGGTGCAATACAAGTTGAACAAAGCTTTTTTAAAAAAGTCTCAATTAAAATATTGCGTGATCTCACTTACACGTGGAACCTGAAATAGTCAAACTCATAAAAATAGAGAGTGGAATGGTGGTTACCAGGGCCTGAGAGGTGGTGGAATGGGACAAATGGTCTTTAAAGGTACAAACTTGCAACTAGTAGATAAATAAGTTCTGGAGATCTAATGCACAGTATAGTGATAATAGACAAGAATACTGTATTATAAACATCAAACTTGCTAAGAGATTAGATCTTAATTATTCCCACCACAACAAAGAAATGATAATTCTGTGATGTGATAGAGTGTTAGCTAATGCTACAGTAGTAATCATAGTGCAATATATAAGTGTACCAAATCAACATGTACACCTTAAACTCACACAATGTTACATGTCAATTATATCTCAATTTTAAAAAATACAGTAGTCATTAACATGACCCAGAAGGAAATCACTTTTATGATGGAGTGAAATCATTCTAATCCAGGGTAACTGGGAAAAGGAGCAGCCATCTACAGGAGAGAAGCAAGATTTGGGTGTATTGAACACAAATTTTAAATTATTTTATGTTTTTATTGAAGTTAAATTTAGTACAACAATAAAAGTATGTTAACATCTAAAAATGTGAGCCCCTCAAAGGCAGAGACCACATCTAACTACTCACTGCATATTCAGTTCCTGGTTAACAGGAAGCACTCTGTAAATGTATGTGAAAAACTGAATATGCAGAATTTTAAAAAAATATTTTAAAAATACACATGTCTTATAACTCAGTCCAAGCTAAAAGACCAAGTCTTGCACTGAGTGGGGGTGTACAGGACTGAGTCTGACGAGAAGACCAATCTTTCATATTTTGCATAGCAGAAGGCCTTGGAACTTTCCCGTATTCGTCGAACAAGTCTCTGTCCTCTAGAGCACCACTGCAGAGGGACCTTAAGCTCTCTGACACACAGAGTCCCTAGATATCTTCAACATTCAATTTATTTTTGTAATTTTCAACCCAACAACTATTTAGAGAGCAATACAACTCTGCTTTTTGTCACACAGAATACAGAGATGAAGGAAATTTGTTGATCTCAAAGAGCTCACAATCATGTGTGTGTGTGCATGTGTGTGTGTGTGTGTCTGGAGGTGAGAGGAGTGGGTAGGAAGAACAAATACCCACTATAAAATCTCGACACCTAACTGACTTAGAAAAGTTACATTTAAAAATGCTAAGAAAAGTTATATTTAAAAATGTTAGGGAAACTTTTGGAATCTGTGTATCAATTCATTCATTCAGTCACTCATTCTACAGATAATTATTAAACAGCCATTTTGTGCCAACACTGTGCTGGTTTAAAATCCAGAGTTGCTGCCCTCAGGGAAGGAAGTTCATAGTCTTGTCACTGAGAAAGATGCCTGAGCAGATAATTGGAGTTCAGGTGGGTAAATGTTAAGGTAAAATTATTAATAAAGAGCATTTGGAGCACAGAGAAGGAAGTGACTTTATCAGCCTGGGATGTGGAAGAAGTTTTCTCAAAGGTGCTGACATTAAGCTGGGTCATGAACAAATGAGTAGGAGGGAGCCAGGGGGAAATGGTGGTGTCCCAGGCAAAAGGACAGTGACTAAAAAGCCTAGGCATCAAAAATGGGAGCATAGTCTCAGGAATGTTGATCATTTGAGCAAGGATTTTAATCCCAATTTAAAGTCAGAGTGTTGATGGTCAAAAATGCATATTAGGGTTAGGTAGGTTGAGGACAGTAGCTTGAATATAAAGCTAAGGATAAACTTGTTCTATACTCAGTAGAAACCTTTACCCATTGTACTGACATGAGAATTTTTAGTAAGTTCATGCCGGTGGCCATATGGAGAATGAATTGGGGAGACTCAAATCAATGAAATAGATGTTACAGAAGTTTAGACCTGATTTTATTGGACTAAAACAGAAAGGATGGAGGAGAACCCAATTCTCAGGTACATGTTTAAAGGATAGTGCCAGTAAGCCTTGGTGTTTGAGTGATATGGCAGGTGGAGAGGAGAGAGGAATCCAAAATATTTTCCAGAATTTTAGCTGGAGGAGCTACTTGGATGGCCACACCAACCACTGAGCCAGGGCACACAGCAGGAGGAAGATATTTAATGAGAAAAACATTCTACTTCAGACACAGTGAGATCTCTAAGAAGGCAGGCCCATTACACCCTTCTCTAGATGGGTCTAGGATAGAAGTGACAAACGAACATCCTGCTGTCAAGTAAAGCTCAAAGCTATGTCTTATTTGGCAAGTACAGGAAAAAAATAGATAAGCAAACTAGACAATGGTGAATGCCTTTAGGCGAGGAATACATATCAACAACATTGTGATTCCCTACTGTCTCCTTCAAATATTTAGATCCTTAAGGGCATTTTCACCGGCCACCCCTGCTTGACACCCCTGTGTGTATCTAGAAGGCTTACATACAGTTTGGGAGTCATCTGCCAAGGCAGTTCAAATAATGGAATTTGATTGTGTAACTCTAGGAGAATTTGTAGGGTGGCAAAGAAAATCAGCCCCAGGACAGCCTGTATGAAGAACATGCTAAAGAAAAGAGGGAACTAGGGCCTTTTAAGTGTGTAGTATGTTGGAGTTAGACGATATTAATTACCTTCTCAACTACCCCCATGGCATGACTTTTGAAACTAAATTAAATCCTTTATTCTCCTTAAATACCTGATCAGTCTACATAACATATATTTTTCACTTTTTACATGCATTTTGATCACTGCTTATGCAAATCCATCTTTTACATTTGTATTAAGTAATTTTACAAAGATTCTGATAACATCAGTCAAGAATTTGACCTGTAGCTTTCTTCATCCTAAACCTTTGGAAGGGAAAATGGACTAAGATACAGGAAAACAGATGTGACCTTCCAATTATCTTTTATTTGTTTTAGATAATATATATTCAATAAAAACTTTTCTGCTGCCATGTTCTGAACACACCTTGGGGCTTTCACACCTAACTTTTCTTCTGCCTCGGAAACTTTTTCAGTAGCTCTTAGCACAGCTGGTGCTTTCTCACTGGTTCTTCTTCATCAAGAAGGCCTGCCCAGCACACTCTAGTGAAGAATGCTCTCTCTTCCTCCCTACCACCACCCCACATCTTCTTATTTTCTATCAGTGTTTCTTCTTTGCAGTACTAGTCTCAAGTTAAAATTATGTATTAGTTGTTTATTTGTCAATTGTCTGTCTCATCCTCCAGACTGTAGCCCATTAATTCTTCTGAACTTCTTATTTCTTCAGTCACATCAGAATAGCTTTTTGAGAGCATGAACATGTTAATTTATTGGGGAGTGACAAAATGGTGATAGTCTATTATTTCTTCTTTCACTTATTGGCTGGAATGCTTTCATACAGGAGAGGATAGATAGATGCTTGATTCTTTCCTTTTACTACCAGTTTTCAGGTCAATGAATGCATTTTTTATTATCTTCCAGAGGTGACCAATTCAGTCCTTAAATTTCTTCATAATGAAACCACCATGGATGGGGGGGGGTCTATATTTATAACATCACAGTGATCCACCAGGGATTGAAGAAAATTGGTCCAGATCGAGAGCAGTGAGCCAAAGCTCAGACATTGCCTCTTCAGTTTTTTTAGTCAGAATCATACAATCCTTCCCACAAGCTCCCTTAGCTTATTGCACATACTTCTATTGACACATTTTTTGGAATAATGTGGAGAGGTGATTAAAATCATGAGATGTGGTAGAAAACTGAGTTTAATTGTAGGTTTGTTACTATAAACTGTGGGTTCTTGGCCAAGTTATTAAAGTTCTTGGAGTCTTGGTTATTGCAGCTAAAAAATGGTTGTTAAAAGGATTGATGAGACAATAGGTACAAATCACTTATCAAAGTGCATGCCATTATATGTTCTCAAAAAATGTTAATCACCACTATTATAATTGTTCATGTGTCTGGTTTCCAGTGAACTATGAACTCCTTAAAGGTAAGAGACATAATTATTCCTTCCTTTTTAACCACCTAGAACAATATGGGTGTCCAATAAATATTTATTACTTGAATGATGACCCCAGTCACCCTGGTGGTAATTTCACCCTAGGCTATTTGTTCCTTGAAATACTGAGGTGTGAAGTGGGATATTGCGGTGGAGGGAGAACCCAAGAGCACCCACTGGATCCTAACATGACAGAAGTTGTCCCGGGGCTCTCTCTGCCTCCCTTTCTTTTTTACTCCTCTCAGGTCTACAAATATGCTGCTTGAAGCTCAGCCTGTGACCTCTAACCCTTACTTTTCTGAGTATCATATTCAAATGTAAATGTCAGGGAAATACATAAAAGTCACAGAGATTCCAAGGGCCTATTGAAAGCTCCACTGGTGACTTATTATTCTAGTGACTTGTCTCATCTAAGGAAAGAGCTACACTGAGCCCAATTATATCAACTTCTGGTTCAGCCTAGAACACCAAAACCCAGCTGGTGGAAAGAGGCCTGTTAGATGTCTCTTCCAAGCAACTTCTGTGCACAGCCCCCCAAGATGTGTCTTATTACATACAAAATTCATGTAGAAATAAGATCTTTGACACTCAACAGCCCCCACCTGATGCTTTTCTTTCTGTTTCTGATATAATGAATTCTGGCTGCTGAACTCCATAGTCTGAAGATTCTGACAAATTTTTTTCCCCACAGGTAACACTGATCTTTGAAAATCAAGGAAAGTCGAAGAGCATGGAGACTGGGCTACACCACCCTCCCCATTCCTCTCTGTCAACTCCAGCCACCTTGGTGTTGCCTCAGCAGCTTAAATGTACCATGATCCCTCCTGAATCTATTCCTTTGCCCATGACATTGCCCCCATCTGGAACCCCTCTCTCTACTCCATACCCATCCTTTGCCTAGTTAACTCTTACTGACACTTGAGATCCTAGTTAAATGCCATTTCCCTGTGAAGGCATCCTTAGCTCCTCAGACCAGACTGTAGTACCTTCATAAGCCATACTACTGTTTGTAATTATATTTACTTACACGACTGTTTGATTCACGTCTACCTCCTTCCTTCTTCTGCAAGCTCCTTCCTGCCAGAACTAAGACTCTTGTTTCATAATGTAGAAGTTAGCACTGTCTCTATCATAGAATCAGCCCCAGTAAATATTCGTTGAATGAAAATGTACCATGTAGTCCAGGAGAAGTAACTCACATGCATCAATCATTTACTAATGCTGGCAGCAGGTTAGTGCAGATAAACGCGTCATCTCATATTATTCTCACTTTGACGAACAAGGACCATCATCACCACATCATTACAAATATGGAAATGGGGCTCAAAGAAGTGAGTCGTGTCTGCAACACAACAGCAATCCCAGGAAAATAGTATTACAGCTAAATTCTCCAACCAGGAAAGAGAAGAATATTGTAAGTACAAGAACCCTACTCTTATGTCAGGCATTCTTGACAAAAATTTGCAGATATTCTCAAAATTTAGTAAGAGCTTCACTGGAGCATGTGGTTGGTCTTGACAGTCGGCTGTGCGAGATCCTGAGAAAACAGTGAAGGATTTCCTTTTTCTTAGAACTAACAAAATATTTTAATTCCTTTCCTCACTTTCATCTGTTATGAATATCCACATTTGGTTTTCCCCACATAGAATGCAATTTCATCACTCTTCTTTTACCTTTTTTTCTTTTTTTATTAACATTGTTACTGATTTTTATTTTTAAAAAGAGATAGACTAATTTTACATTTTAAATACTCATTGAGCTGCAAAGTGAATTTCATGCTATTTTTCCCTCCAGTTTTACTGAGACAAAATTGACAAAAATTATATACATTTAAGGTGTACAATTGATATTTTGGTATACATATACCTGGTGAAATGATCACCAAAATCAAGCTAACATCAATTACCTCACATAGTCATCATTTTTTGGCGTGGGAAGAACACTTAAGATCTACCCTCTTAGCAAATTTCAAGGGTACGCTACAGTACTGTTAACTGTAGTCACACTTCTGTACATTAGATCTCCAGGACTTACTCATCTTGCATAACTGAAACTTTGCACCCTTCACCATCATCTCCCCATATACCTCACCTCCCTAGCCCCTGGCAACCATTCTACTCTCTGCTTCGGTGAGTTTAACTGTTTCAGATTCCACGTGTAAGTCAGATCCTGCAGTATTTGTCTTTCTACATCTGATTTATTTCATTTATCATCATGTTGCCCAGTTTTATCCACGTTGTCACAAATGTGAGGATTTTCTTCTTTTTAAGGCTAAATAATATTCTGGTGTATGTCTATATCTCTATATATTACATTTTCTTTATCCATTCACCTGTTGATCAATATGTAGGTTGTTTCCATATCTTGGCTATTGTGAAAAATTCTGCAATGGACATGAGAATGCAGGAAGCTATTGGAGATCCTGTTTTCAATTCTGTTAGATATATACCCAGAAGCCGGAATGCTAACTCACATGATAGTTCTATTTCTAATTTCTTAAAGAAACTCCACACTGTTTTTTGCAATGGCTACACCAATATACATTCCCACCAACAGTGTACCAGGGTTCCCTTTTCTCCACATAATTGCCAACATATCTTTTGTCTTTTTGATATTAGCCATTTTTACATGTATAAGGTGATATCTCATTGTGGTTTTGATTTTCATATCCCTGATGATTAGTGTTGCTGAATACATTTTCATATAACTATCGGTCATTTGTATGTCTTCCTTTGGAAATGTCTATTCAGGTCCTTTGCAAATTTTTAATCATTTTTTGTTTTCAGCCATTGAGTTGTATGAGTTCCTTATATAGTTTGAATATTAAGTCCTTAGCAGATATATGATTTGCAAATATTTTCTCCTATTCCATAGGTTGCCTTTTCACTCTGTCGATTGTTTCTTTTGCTATTCAGAAGCTTTTTAGTTTGATGTAATCCTACTTGTCTATTTTTTTACTTTTGCTGCTTGTGCTTTTTGTGTCATATGCAAAAAAACAATAGCTAAGATCATTGTCAAGAAGGTTTTTCCCTATTTTGTTTAATAGTTTTGCAGTTTCAGGTCTTATATTTAAGTCGTTAATCCATTTTGAGTTCATTTCTGTGTATGATGTCAGATAAGGGTCCAATTTCATTCTTTTGCATGATCTTTTGGGATAATATGGACATTTTAACAATATTAATTCTTCCAATCATCTCTTCTTGATGAAGACATGCTAGGATCATCCTCTGACTCACATGGTATTAAGGCACCTGTTTCACATGGGGCAGACCTGCTCCTTTCCCCTGCAGAACCATGAGAGTCAATGAACTGTCCCCTTATGCAAAGTACTGACATTAATAAAACTTTTGATATCTGTGAAAATGGTGGTTCAGAGACATTGACTATCACGTTCACAGAAATAGTAAATAGCAGGGCCTAGATTTGTCAACAAATCCAATGTTGTTTCTACTGCCATCCAGTTGACCAACAAATCATCCTCCCTGCACTACAAGTACCAGGACAGGAATCTGCTACCAGCACCATTTTCTCTGAAATTCTTTCCATGTATATTAATGGTTTATTGATTCCACATGAATACTAGATATGCAAACGGAATTCATACTTTAATGAGATAAACTTTGTACAATTTACTCTTTTGTTTTTTAAAGTTATTATCTATTTCTCTCTATGATGCCAGACAAGTATTCTTTTTGTGGTTCTTATTTCATGGTCTCCAGCAAAATAACCAGTGTCCAGATAAAAATATCACTTCTGAGAGTCTACAAAACTGCTCCAGGATTTAAACCTAGCTAAGAAAAAAAGATTAACTGCTAATCTGTTGTGGCTAAGGAAATTCACAAATTTCTAAATCTAAAGGGATTTGTTTTGCATTTATATGACCTGAAGTCACATTCCTTTCTGGGAAGAAATCCAGAATATGTGTGCATTTTCTATATTTAAGCTGAGTCAGCGAGCAATTTACTATAGTCAGCAATGACCACAGTAAACAATAAAAGTGCCATTTTAATCACTCTAGAAATTTAGAACACATTTGCAACAGAGGCTTAAAAATGAGTGTGAGACAATATGGAAAAGCAAAGTGCTTATTGTAAGCTAATATATGATCTCTTGTGTTAAGTGTTTAGCACATTAATTTTATATCTGTAGATACATTAATTGCAATCATTTGCCAAGGAATCTATCCTCTTGCAGCCATCTGGATTACAGGCAAATCGATTTCATTGGTTCAAAGCGGATTCAAGCATTCAGAGAAAAAGTTAGCATCTTAATGAAGGTTCCATAAAGTTATTTTTAAGCAAGATCACTGATAAAGATATTGGTCACACATAATGCCTCTGAATTTCAATTATTTTAATGCACATGTTTCACTCCAAAACCTCTGAGACAGAGTAAGCATTAAAATAAACCACAATAAAACAGGAGGGAGAAGTAAGAAATTAGAAAACTATCATTAATGAAACAAAAAGCAAAAATTATAGCATAAAATTAGATAAAACTGAAAGGGGGCTATTAGAGAAAACAATGAAACAGGTAAACTCCTACAAAAACTGAATATTAAAAAATGAGATAAGCAAAAATATACATTATATATAATAAATGATTTGTAACAGATATACATAGGAGATATTTATAAAAATAAGAAAAATATTCTGAGTAAATTTGATAGCATAAAATTGGAAAATCTAGAGGAAGAAGATGATTCCCAACAGAATATGATGTCTTAAAATCGACTGCCAAAAAGGTAGAAAATATAAACAGCTCAATGTCCATAGAAAAGATGGGAAAGATAATTAACTGTCTGTCATTAAAAAGCAGCCCAAGACCCAGATTGTTTTCCAGGTGCATTCGACTAACATTAATAAAATAAATTACATCTATTTAAGTGAATAATATTAAACAATGGAATAATATGCAAGTTTGTGAAATATATTTTATGAAGCCTAAAAAAGAAAAATCCTCAGGGCAGGCCTGGTTGGTTCATGTGCTCTGCTTTGGTGGCTCAGGGTTCATGAGTTCGGATCCCAGGGACAGACCTATACACCACATGCCAAGCCATGCTGTGGCAGCATCCTATATACAAAGTGGAGGAAGACTGGCATGAATGTTAGCTCAGTGACAATCTTCCTTACTAAAACAACAACAACAAAGAAACCCTCAATATCCGAATCTAATAAACATAAAACAAGAACTACATACCAATTACTTATATACATGGACACAAAATTCAAAATGAAACACTGGTTAAGTAAATCCAGTAGTGTATTAAAAGAATAAAACACTATGACTAAATAGATCTTATTCTAAGCACACAAGGATAATCCAACCTTATGAAATGTAAAGCCATAATTAATCAAGTAATTAAACATATCGAAAGAGAACAACCAATATGCAATTGATAAAATTAGCAGTTATTCCTAACTAAAGCAGAGTAAAAAAGAAACTTAACAAAACTCTAAACTGACAAACAGCGAAGGGGCACCCACTCTCATCTAATATTTAGCATTGTTTTAAGAATTTTAACTAATGCAATAGGATAAGCAAATTAAATAATAAGTATAAATATCTCATAAGAAGAATAAAAGTAAATGTTATTTACAAATATTTTGGTAATTTAACTGAAAAACCCTAGAAATTATTAAATAGTTTAAAAATTCCTAAGAGTATTTGGTAAGATGTGTAAGTTATATATATTGAGGAAATTTTTCATTTAAAATAGTGATACTCCTTTTAAAAAATTAAGGAAAGATAAATTTAATAAGATATTTGAAGGACATAAATTTTTTAAACTATGAAATTTATAGAAAAACGAGCAGAGAACATTCCGTGTTCCTGAAGGAGACATCACATCATAAATCATTTTCCATATTAATATATGAATATAATGCAATTTCAAACAAAATCTCAATTTCAAAAGAATCCAGCAAATGACTTTAGCATGTATATGGAAGAAAAAATACTTGAGAGCAGGCAAGAAAATTCTGAGAAAGACGAAAACTGAGGGACACCTTTTCATTCTAGGTTTTAGATGAGTATATAGCTACTGCAATCAAAACAGTATACTGACATAGAGATACACAAATAGGCCTGAAGAAACAAATAGAAAATTCAGAAATAAATGCCAATACATATTAAAACTTATATATGAAAAGGTAATGATTCAATTCAGTGGAAAAAATATCTCATAAATGGTGTTGGTATAATTGGCTAAGTATCTAAGAGATAATAAAGCTAGAACCCCACCACAAACTACATAACAAAAAATCAATTCTAAATATATTATATAACTGTATTTAAAAATAAAATATCAAATATATGAGAAACAAATCTATGGCATTTTTGTCTAAACCTGGAACAGGTGACAAAGTCTAAATCAGGACTGAAATTTGAGAAGCCATAAGGGAAATGAGGTAGCAACACTGACTATGTAATATTTTTAGCATTCCTATAAATTAATGTGAAAAAAGAAGCTAGTCAATCAAAAGTGAGTATAAGATATGAAGAGGTAAGGAAGATGAAGACTGAAGCAGAAATGTAAATTGTCAATAAAAAGATGAATAAAGAATTCTCAATTTTACCTCTAGGCAGAAAAAAATTTATTTAAAAATAGATATAATTTTTTCAGCATCAGTATTGTATAAATGCATAAAACTGTAGATTTAGGAACTTTTCAGAGTGTGAACTGGCACACACATTTGATTCACCAACCCCACTCTAAAGAATGTCTCCCATATGAATAATAGCAGCAGTATGTAAATCTACTTGCTGTTTTAGTGGTTTAAAAAATAATTGTTATAAACCTAGCTATCTGGTCACAAGGAAAACAACAGATCCCTCCTATAGAACTATAGGACTGATTAGAAAAATGAGTTTGATGTGCAGATACATATACGTAAATGTATTTATATCCCTGGAGGATGTCCATGATTTGTTGTTATGTAAAAAATTCAAGTTGTAGAACAAAATGTATTTTCCATTATTTCTTTCAACAATATCCTCCACGTTTTCAGCAAGAAGATAAAAACCGGTATACTAACATGGTTATCTCAGAGAGAAAGAGATATCATTAGTATTTTTTTAATTTAAGTAAGATATTTCCGAATAGGTCAAAAATTATTCTCTTTTCATAAATCTAATTCAATTGCTAGAATCAAAGCAGTATAGTCTTTGAAGGACTTCCAGAATGGTGGAGTAAGGGCATATGAAAATCCACTCCTCCCTAAAAGTTATGAGAACACTGGCAAATAATTGTCAAAATCTACTTTTTCATAAATCTGAAAATTAACTAAATGCTTGCAAAAATGCTATGATAATTTGTTCAAGAAAAATTAACAAGTGCCAGTAAGAACAGTAAACTTTTTGGTGTTTTACCCTATTTCCATTCCCTCTCCTCAGCTTCATGGTAATCTTGAAAATAAGAAGCCTCACAACTATGGTAACTGTGAAAACATCAACATAGCAGATATTGGAGGGGGCTCAAGGTGTTTGGAGATCCCTGAAAAGCCCCATCCCTATAGAATTGTCACTATTAGACCTAATTCTTATAAGAAGTGAAGACTAAAGTAGAGTTGTAAACAGCCGAACATTTAAGTCATACCCAACACAAACACAGAACCCCTTGGCAGAGGGTGGGAGACATATTGGTTGAGGGCATTTAAGAAAATCAATAATCAAATTATTATCTGACCAAAGAGCAAACCCAGCAAAGATATCAGTGGCCACACATGACAAGAGATACAGACTATACAGAATCAGGCTATGAAAGCCACTAAAAAGCAAATATCGACAACAGCAAAAACACAAAAAGTAGCAACAACAAAGGCTAGAGGAGGGGGGGATTTGATTTAAGGAGTTGATATATTATGTTATTTAAAATGTGCAGCTTACAAAAAAAGTACACAATAAAACAAGAATGTATGGCCCAAACATGTGAGGGAAAAAACTCAGTAGAAATTATCCCTGAGGAAGACCAGATACTGGAATCACTAAGAAAGACATTGAATGAGGTATCATAAATATGCTCAAAGAACTAAAGGACATCATGTCTAAAGACATAAAGCAAAGTATAAGAATAATTTCTCCAAATGAAGAATATTATTAATATTGCATTATAATATAATAGAAATTATAAAAAGGAACCAAATAGAAATTCTGGAGTTAAAAGTTAAAATAATTGGAACGAAAAATTCACTAGATGGGGGGACAATAGCAGATTTGAGCATCAGGGAAAAGAATCAGTAAACTTGAAGATAGATTCATTGATGATTATCCAATCTGAGAAACAGAAATAAAAAAGAATAATGAAAAATGAACAGAGTATCAGGGACCCATGGGACACCATGAAGCACACTAATATGTGCATAATGAATCAAAGTCCTAGAAAGAGAGGAGACAGAGAATGTGGCAGAAAGATTATTTGAAGAAATAATGGCTAGAAACTTTCCAAATTTGATTAAAAAAACACTAATCTACATTTCCAGAAGCTCAAAAACTTCCAAGTAGGATAAACTCAGACAGTCACAGCTAGATACATCAGAGTCAAACTGTCAAAAGGCAAAGATTAAGAGAGAATCTTGAATGCAACAAGAAAAAAAAATGACTCACATATACAAGGGATCTTCAATAAGATTAATAGCTAACTTATTATGAGAAACCAAAAGGGAGTGGGATGACATATTCAAAGTCTGAAAGAAAAGATTCCCAACCAAAAATTCTACATCCACCCATATGATCATTAAAAAATTAAGAGAAATTAAGGCATTCCAAAATAGACAAATACTGAAAGATGTCATTGCTAGTTGATCTGCCTTAAAACAAATGAGTATTAGATAGATAGATGAGAGAGAGAGAGAGAGATCAATAGAGAGATAAAGTCCTTCAGCATGAAAGAAAAGGATACTGAACAGAAACTCAAAGCCACACAAAGAAATAAATAGCATTACTAAAGTAACTACATAGGTAAATATAAAAGACAGTATATATGTACTTTTTTTGGTAACTCTTTTCTTCTCCCATCTGACTTAAAAGACAACTTCATTAAATAATGATTATAGAACTGTATGGATGGACTTATAATATAAAAGACATAATTTGCATAATAACAATAGCACAAAGGAGGTGAGAGGTTAGGCCATGACATTAAGTTGATATTAATCCAAATTAGATTGTTTTAAGTTAAGATGTTAATTGTAATCCCCAGAGCAACTACTAAAAATAACTAAACACATATTAATAATCACTCAAAAGAGACTTTAGGACAGAAATTATTATTTAAGAAAAAGAATGAAATTTATAATGATAAATCCTCAATACATCAGAAATAAATTACAATTATAAACATATATGCACTTAACAACAGAGGTTTGCAAAACATTAAGCAAAAATGGCAGAACTGAAGGGAGAAATACATAATTCAACAATAATGGTTGGAGACTTCAATCCCGTACTTACAATAATGAATAGAGCAACAGGCAGAAGATCAATAAGGAAATATAAGACTTGAACAATACTACACACCAACTACATCTCACAGACTTCTGTGAAATATTCCACTCAACAAAAGTCAACATTCAAGTACACATGAAATGGTTTCCAAGACAGACCATATTTTAGCATAGATATTAAGCACCAGTGAATTTAAAAGTATTGAAATAATACAATGTATGTAGTTTGATCACAATGGAATAAAATTAAAAATCATTAGCTAAAGGACTTTTGGAAAATTCACAAAATTTTTGGAAATAAACAATTAACTACTAGATAACCAATGGGTCAAAGAAAATAATCACAAGGGAAATTAGAAAATATTTTGAGATAAAGCAAAACATAACACACCAACAATTATGAGATGCAGTTAAGCAATGCTTAGTGAGAAATTTTTAAGTGTAACTGCCTATATTGAAAATGAAGAAAGATCTCAAATAAATAACCTAAATTTCCACCTTAAGAACCTAGATAAATAAAAGCAAACTAAATAAGCAGGAATAAAAAACTAATAAATATTAGATTGGAAATAAAAGTAAAATATAGAAAAAAAGTAGAGAAGCTCATCAAAACCAAAATCTGGTTCTTTAAAAAGATAACCATTTTGACAAATTTCTAACTAGACTAATCAAGAAAAGAAGAAAAAACACAAATCATTAAACCAGGAATAAAAGAAGAGACATCACTACTTTCCTTAGAGAAATAAAAAGAATTATAAGAAATGCTATGAACAACTGTTTGCCAACAGATTAGATAACCTAGACAAAATGGACAAATTCCTACAAACACAAACTACAGAAACTGACTCAAGAAAAAACAGAGCGTCTGAAAAGATGTATAACAAGTGGATTAAATAGTCATTTTAAAACTTTCTGCAAAGAAAATCCCAGGCCCAGATGGCTTCACTGATGAATTCTATCAAATGTTTAAACATGAATCAATATCACTCCTTCACAAATTCTTCCAAAAAGAGGAAGAAGAAGAAGAGAGGAAGAGAAGGAAGAGGAGGGGGAAAAGGAAAGGGAGGGAGAAGAGAGGGAAGGATCACTTTTTAACTCATGTTTGTGAGACTAGTATTACCCTGATACCAAAATCAAGCAAAGATATCACAGAAAAAAACAGAAGCAAAACAAAACAAAACCACCACAAAAAAGCTCTCAACCCATATACCTTGTGAATATAGACACAAAAAATCTTAACAAAGTACTAGGAAACGAAATCTAGCCACTTTTATCTCGGATTGCACATCATGAAAACATTGTATTTATCCCGGGAATTTAAGGTTGGTCTAACATTCAAAAGTCAATTAACATAATAGTTTATATGAATAGAATAAAGAACAAAAACACCTGATCATCTCCATGGTGGTAGGAAAAGCATTCGGCAAAAATCCAACACCTTTTCCTCATAAAAACTCTCCACAAACTAGGAATAGAAGAAAATTTCCACAGCCTGATCAAGGGCACCTGTGAAAAACCCATACCATCATATTTAATGGCAAAAGATGGAATGCTTTCCCTCTAAGATCAGAAATAAGCAGACAAGATGCCTGCCCTTGCCTCTTCTACTCAACATTGTAGTGCAGTTTGTAGCCAGCACAATTAAACAAGAAAAGGAATAAAAGGCATCCAGTTTGGAAATGATAAGGTAAAACTATCTCTATTTGAAAATGACACAATTTTGTATATAGAAAACCTTAGAGAATCCATGAAAAAGCCTACTAGAACTAATAAAAGAGTTCAGCAAGGTTGCAGGATTCAAGGCCAATATACAAAGATCAGTTGTCTTTTTATATAGTAGCAATAAACAATCTTAAGATGAAATTAAGAAAATAATTCTACTGAGGACTTCCCTTTTCTGGTCTAACATGTATAGCGCCTGGAAGTTGTCATTTCTATCCTCCCCTTGCAACGAGACAAAAGCTGAACAAACGGAATATTACTGACTCTTCTTAGATCCATCAGAGAACAGAGGCCACAGAGCAAACTGCCTCCATTAAAACTGGAGAGACAGATGAACACAGGGATCACAGCTTACTCGGAGGAGGATCACTGCTGGAGCCAGCAACCCTTATGAACAATTCAAGGGGAATCAACTCATTACCGGAGAAAGAGCTTGGAGCAGCAGGAGAGAGAAGTGACGGCCCAGCCTTACCAGTCCTCACACTTGCCCGAGTTTGGCCTTCAGGAGCCCCATCACATTCTCAGGGTGATGGGGAGAAAAACCCCCTTGTGCTGTATTTTTACATACACTCAGAGTGCTCCATTCGCAGCAAAAGCCTTTCCTCAAGGAAAACTATTTCACCAGAGCTTAACCAACTTGAGTTTTACTAAAGTCTAACCAAACTTGGGGAAAGGAAATGCCAACTCTGTCCCACTCTAGCCTTCCTGTCTCACCCAAGAGGAAGGGGGAAAGCTAAGAATTATCTGTGAAGGTCACAGCCCAGGGACATAGGTTCAATAAAAGATTCACACCTAATGGCAGGATTAGAAAATGTTTCTCCACTCCTGACACCTTATCACTACCTTATCACATACCTTATCACCACATGAATAAACCTTCTGAATAATGATAGCAAATTAGAGCTGAAAGAACTTCAAGGCTCAACCCCTATTTAAGAAGGAGTCTCTAGGAAAACCCAAAAACAATATGGGAGACCAGAACAAGGACACTAGAGGAAATTTTAGCCTCCAGCATCACAGATACAGCAAACGGTAAGCACAGCCTCACTCCTACCACTCCTACCAAAGATCAATTTCCTCAATTCTTCTTTTCCAATGCTTCATGACTGGCTTTCCCCAAAATATTAAAATACATATTAAAAGGCAAAAAATACAGTCTGAAGAGACACAGTAAGCTTCAGAACCAGACAGAGATATGGTAGAGATTTTGGAACTATCAGATCAGGAATTTAAAATAACTATGATTAATTTGCTAAGAGCTCTAATGAGAAAAAAATGTACAACATGCAAGAACAGATATGTTATGCAAGCAGAAAGATGAAAATTCTAAAAAAATAATTCCACTTAAAATAGGGTTAAAAATAAAATAGTTAGGGCTGGCCCTGTGGCCTAGTGGTTAAGTTCATCACGCTCCACTTCGGCAGCCCAGGTTCAGTCCCTGAGCACGGACCTACACCACTGATTGGCAGCCATGCTGTGGTGGCAGCTCACATACAAAATAGAGGAAGTGTGGCACAGATGTCAGCTCAGGGCAAATCTTCCTCAAGCAAAAAGAGGAAGATTGACAACAGATATTAGCTCAGGGAGGATCTTCCTCAGCAAAAAAAGAAAATACTTTAAAAAATTAACAACAGAAGTACAAGTACAAGCAGCAAAACAGTGTTAAAAAAAATTTAAGGAGACCTAAATAAATGGAATGATATCCCATGTTCAGGAAACAGAAGTGTTAATATTGTTGTGATAATAATATTTCCTAAGTTGATGCACCGCTTCAGTGTGATCACTATCAAAATCCCAGATGGACTTTTTGCAGAAATTGACAAGTTGATCCTGAAATTCATATGGAAATGCAAGGAACCCAGAATAGCCAAACAATTTTGAAAAAAGAAAAAGAATGAAGTTGCAGGATTCACAATTCCTGATTTCAAAACTTGTTAGAAAGCTGCAGTGATCAAGGCAATAATCAAGACTTATGACACTGGAATATGGAAAGACAAGTAGATCGACAGAATAGAATTGAAATAAGTGATCACATTTATGGTCAGTTGATTTTCTACAAGGGGGCTAACACAATTCAATGGAGGAAAGAACAGTTCGTTCAACAAATGGTGCTGGGAAAGGGGAAAACAAGATATCCACGTGCAAAATAATGAATTTGGACCCTAACCTCACACCATATAAAAAGTTAATTCAAAATGGGTCATAGACCTAAACATAAAATTTAAAACAATAAAATTCTTTTTTTTTAAGAAAGATTGGCCCTGAGCTAACATCTGTTGTCAATCTCCCTCTTTTTCTTTTTTCTCCCCAAAGCCCCAGTACATAATTGCATATCCTAGTTGTAGGTCCTTCTAGTTCCTCTGTGTGGCATGCCTCCTCAGCATGGCTGGATGAGCAGTGAGTATGTCCACGCCCAGGATCCAAACCAGCGAACCCCAGGCTGCCAATGCGGAAGGCGCAGACTTAACTGCTACACCACCGGGCCAGCCCCCAAAACAATAAAATTCTTAAAAGAAAACATAGGAGTAAATCTTTGTGACTTCGAGTTAAGCAATGGTTTATTAGAAATAACAAGAAAAGGACAGCAAAAAAAGAAAGAAATACATAAACTGAATTTCATCAAAATTAAAACTTTTGTGCTCCAAAGGATATAATTATAAAAATTGAAAAGATAACTCACTAAATGGGAGAAATATTTGAGAGTCATATGTCTGGTAAGGGACTTGTATCCAGAATATATAAAAAATTCTTAAAACTCAACAATAAAAAGACAAATAACCCAGCGACTGTCTCGGTTGCATAGTGGTTAAGTTCACATGCTCCGCTTTGGCGTCCCGGGGTTCACAGGTTCAGATCCCGGGCGTGGACAGATGCACCGCTTATCAAGCCATGCTGTAGCAGGCATCCCACATATAAAGCAGAGGAAGATGGGCACGGATGTTAGCCCAGGGCCAATCTTCCTCACACACACACAAAAAATGGGCAAAGTATTTTTGAATAAAGAGTGCTTCAAAGAAAAGATCAATAAGCAAAAGAAAAGATGCTAAACATCATCAGTCATTAAGGAAATGCACATCAAAGCCACAGTGAGGTACCACTTCACATCCAATAGGATGATTATTATCTAAAAGGCAGACAGTAACAAGTGTTGGTGAGGATGTGGAGAAATTTGCCTCCTCACACTTGCTGGTGGGCTTATAAAATTATGCAGTCACTTTGAAAAACAGTTTGACAGTTTTTCAAACAGTAAACATTGAGTTAACATATGACCCAGCAATTCCACTTCCTAGGTATATGCCCCAAAGAACTGAAAATATATGTCCACACAAAAACTTGTACATGAATGTTCATAGAGCGTTATTAATAATAGACAAAAAGTAGACACAACCCAAATGTCCATCAACTGACATATAGATAAACAAAATTTGGTACATCCATAGAATGGAATGTTATTCAACCACAAAAAGTAATGAAGTATTGATCTGTGCCACAATATGGATGAAACTTGAAAACATTATATTAATTTAAAGAAGCCAGGCACAAAAGGCTACATATTGTATGATTCTCTTGATATGAGATGTCCAGATTAGACAAATCTATAGATACAAATCTGCAAATCCATAGGAGGTAAATTTGCCATTGCTAAGGGAATGGGGTTGGGGGGAATGTAGAGTTACTGCTGATGGATATGAGGTTTCTTTTGGGGGTGATGAAAATATTCTGAAATTGGAAAGCAGTGATCATTGAAAAATCCTGCAAATATAAAAAAAAAAACCCTCTGAATTATCCACTTTAAAAAGGAAGAATTGTATGGTATGTGAATTCTATCTCAATCAAGCTCTCAAAAAATATAGACTAAAAATAAGTGTCACCACAAATTCATGAACCTTTCAGAATAGTAGCTACTATGTGTGTTTTCCCCCACATATAGGATTCAGGGAAAAATTGCCATTTTGGTCAAATTAAGAAAATTTTAATATTCAGTCTAAGTTTCAGCCCAGTAAAATGATTGATCAATCAAGGTTTTAACTCTTTCCAGAATGAGCCAAAGATACCAAGAATGAGTTAATATATAACCAATTACATATTCTAAATTCACTTTCAATAACAATACATATAGTTCAGCTCTCTTTCGGCAATCATTCTATACATGTAAATATAATGATACGATATAAAAAAGAATTTTGAGCTAACATGCTATCAGATTATAGACTGACGGATTCCGTTGGCTTATTAATAAAATGACATTTTCCTAAAATAGTTTAAATCCATGATTATATTGTATTAAATATAGTGCTACATTGACACTGAGTTCAAATACAGTAGTCCCTCCTTATCCATGGGGGATACATTCCAAGACCCCCAGTGGATGCCTGAAACCACGTACAGTACCAAACCCAATATATATTGTTTTCTTCTATACATACATACCTATGATAAAGTTTAATCTATAAATTAGGCAGGTAAGAGATTAACAACAAAAACTAATAATAAAATAGAACAATTATAACAATATACTGTAATCAAAGTTATGTGAATGTGGTCTCTTGTGAAATATCTTCCTGTACTGTACTCACCTTTATTCTTATGATGCTGATGTGAGATGATACAATGCCTATGTGATGAGATGAAGTGAGGTGAATGATGTAGGCAGTGTGGCGAAGTGTTAGGCTACTATGGACCTTCTGACAATACATCAGAAGGAGGGTAATCATCGAGCCACGACAATGTTGATGGTTGGATGTCAGGAGCAGATAATAATGTCTGTGGTTGACCGTGGGTAACTAAAACCACAGAAAGCAAAATGGCTGATAATACTGTATTTGTTTTAGACATCAGAAAAACAATATTAAATGATAAGCCAACATCTCTTTCTAGAAATTTATTCTTAGTTTGTAGTCTATTTTACTTGAAAACAATTCTATTGATGTGCACAAACTCCTTGCCCAGAATTTAAAAATTGATTCACTCATCAAAAAGCACCTATGATCTGTCTGACACTAAATCTAGTCCAAATGCATGAACTAAGTAACAGATGGAAAAATGTATTTACACATTGGGTCTCTCTTCAAATTAGCCAGCCCTGCTAGTCTCCTGGTTAAGATTTGGTGCTCTCACTGCCAAGGTCTGACTTCATCTCCTGGTCAGGGAACCCCATGACCATCTGTAGGTTGTCATGCTGTGACGGCTGCATGTTGCCGTGATGCTGAAAGCTGTGCCGCCGATACTTCAAATACCAGGAGGGTCACCCATGGTGGACAGGTCTCAGCAGAGCTTCCAGACTAGACAGACTGGGAAGAAGGACCTGGACACCCACTTCTGAAAAAAGTGGCCGTGAAAGCCCTATGAATAGCAGCGGAGCATCGTCTGATAGAGCGCGACAGGATGGTACAAAAAGATGGGGCAGGATCCACTCCGCTGTCCACAGGGTCGCTGGGAGTCAGAATCGACTTGATGGCACTAACAACTATTCTCTTCAAATTACTAAAACCCTCACCTCATTTATATGAGTCATATATTCGGGTTAGTTAGGGTAGGGAGCACTCTCATGAAGTGCACATGCCCTTCTCACCAAATTCTGGCTGCAAATCTGCCATTTTTAATTGACAATTTTTACCCAAGCATAGAAAATAATTTACCACATAGCAAAGCTGCCTTAATCATCTAGTTCTTTCAATTAAAACAAATTGGTATCTATCCTACCTCCAGAATTCTAAAATATTCCGGGGATTACCACTGGCACTGCAAAATTCCAATTTGAAAATGATAATTCAGAAAAACAAGGCCGTATGTTACCAGCAGCTTGGCAAATGCACTTCGGTCAATGCCTGCAATTTCTGTGGCTCCAAGGCAACATGCAGCGTGGCTGATAATAATCAATACTAAATATTTAAGACACGAAAGATGATCTTTTTTTGCTATCATTCATGCAAGCACTTTGCAAAGTGTGTAGAACAGAACACTAGGACTATAAAATTGTTTGGGAAAAATTAACAGGGGCTTCTATAGTCAGAGAGGTTTGGGGACCCACACATTAGATTCCATTCTTGGAAGGTCATAGCGCATATGAGTACATTACAAGTTCTCAAAATTCTCTCCAGGAGGAATCCTGATCAAGTTTCTTAACCCAGCATTTGAAATCAGTATTTCTCTTTTTTTCTTTATCTTTTCCTATCTCTTTCTCCAAAACACACATACAAAGTACCTTTGCATAGCCTAAGTTATATCTGATTCAGGATAGGCAGACATAAATGTTTGCTGATTGAATGAACAATGTTTCCACAATGCTTGGACAAGGGCACTGAAATCAAAGGTTCACAATTAAAGAGGCCAAGCTGAAGACCTCTGTAGCACTGTTGTTTAGCCAAAGAATCGTGCATAACCTGTAAAGAATTAAACCCTCAAATGCAGATGACGCTGAAGCTCTCTCTGGTGCCCAGGCTAGCAGAGTAGGCACTACTTGATGGCATGGTTTCATGTTCTCCCTGGGCAAGTTGGAAGTTAAACTGACAATAGTTTTAACACATACCCAGAAGGAACTCAGTTTCCAGGAGAGTGCTACATGCCCTTTCCAGAAAGTTTAAAGATTCTCCAAAGGGAGAAGGAAGTCCTGTTTGAAGGCCATGCTAATGCCACGAAGCGTTACTCAGGGGTACTTGAGGATGCTATAGAATGGGCGTGTTCTCACTAATTTGAAGGAGCAGGTGGACAGAACCAGTCTGCAGCACTGCTGTTAATACCATTATCACCTCTGGCCATGAAAAGAAATAAAAGTAAGTGAAATGGTAAAGTCTCACTGAGTAGAGCTGAATAAGCACTACAGAAGAATTTGGGAAAATTAATTTTAACAGGTGGACAGCATCTAGCAATTCAGTCCTATAGCTGCTGGAGGGTGATCCAGAGCTCTTACATAAGTCTTTTTTTTTTTTAACCAAGTGTAAAGACTTTAATAATTTTCCATTTAGGCCTGTCCCATAAGCCTCCATACGTTATGCAAAGCCTGCATCATTGTTGCTATATAGCCTTCTCTGTTCCCTTCCATGTAACATTCAACAGGATAAATGTTAGCCTAACCTGACACGGCATCTGAACTGATTTTCCCCTTCCTTAAATTGGTGCCCAAGTCTTTCATATGTGTCACATAAGAATCAAAAGCACCATTTAATTGGAAAACAAAGCACAATGTTATGCTAGGATTTAGAGCTTTCAGAAATGAGAACAGGTAGGAGTCACAGGTGTTATTATCTCTTTATTTTATTTGCATGTGATAGAACTAGTGAAAGATTTTGTTCACTGATAACTTGGATTTTTTTTTACATCCAGCAGTATTCACTATTTTGGTGTACAGTTTTATGAGTTTTAACACAGGCAAAGATTCTTGTAGCCACCATCACAAACAGGACGCAAAATCCCAACATCACAAAGAATTCCCTCACACTGCCCCTTTAATAACTACACCCTCTTCCCACTGCTGACCCCTGGCAATCTTTGATCTGTCACTTGCATTTTCAATGTCATAAATGGAATCATAAAGTATGCTGAAGGACATTTGTGTTGTTTCCAGTTTGGGGCAACTGTGCTGCTATACATATTATTGTGCAGGTTTTTATATAAACACAAATTTCATTTCTTTAGAGTAATTTCCTACAGATGGGATTGGGAGGTCACGTGGCAATCATATGTTTAACTTTGGAATAAACTGCCAAACTGCTTTCCAGAGTGGCTGTACCATTCTGCATCATTTGGATTTGAACAAACAAGTCAAGCTATTTGGGGAGGAAATGATGCTTCCTAGGTAGTTTACATAAGATAGGATGTTTCTTTTTTACAGCAAATGATGAGAAAGTGCATATTAAATGAATTCAGCTCTGTGTATCTTAAACCCAACTCACTTGGTTCATTTGTCCCTTGAAAATAAATACAGTATAAAATAAAAATTGATGAACACTAAACTGTAGTTATATGTTGCATAACTACAGTTTAGTGTAAAATCATTGCATCCCTAATTATGACTTCTGTTCTGCTAAGAACAGCTGGTATTACTGAATGTTTTAAATTGTGCAACAGACTCAGCAAGACAGGATCACTGGGAATTCTTTCCTAGGACACAGAGGCAAAGAGGACCCAAGTCAGCACGAAAAATGAATGCACAGAAAAAGCTGTAAACCAAGACTGGCCATAAAGTCAATTGCAGCCAGATATTTCAATAGGTAAGTTCTCTACCGAGTTGTTCAGGGAGAGAGGTAGAAATGTGAAACAGGTTTGTAAGCCATTTTCTCAGAAAGGAAGAAAAAATATGGAGACAAACTGAGTTTTGGTGACTTATTATTTGAGTTGCTGGATCCAACCTTGCCAGAAAAACACCACCATCCCATAGTTCCTGTAAGTACATCAGTCTGTTTGAGCCAAGTTTCTGCCACTTGCCATACAAACTATTCTCATACAGATGTTATAACAAACCTAAGATAATGCAAAATATAGAGAAAAAACTTCAGGCAAACATGTAAAAAGCTGGAAATAAAGTAAAACATTGTGTTAACTGTGTTTGGAGAGTAGAACCATATGGCTGTTTTCTTCTGTTTTTAAAAATCTTTATTTCCACATCTTATTTCATGAACATGTATTTCTTTAAGTGAAGAGATATAAATAAAAATAGATGATTTCAAAATATATCTATTTCTATAAAAGTATTATACTTCTTTAAGAACATACAAGTCCACAATGAAGAAAAACACTCGGATAACAAACCAATCACAACTTATTGATGCTGATGCTTTCCTGTGCAAGAGAAAAAAAATTATTTAAATGAAAGAATATTGACTTTAGTAACTTGTAAGAGTATGGAAAACTTATTTAGCTTTTCTGAGCCTCAGTGTCAATATCTGAAAAATGGGAGTGTGCTTTGTGGTTCTCAGTGCCTGTGATCAAAGATAGAACCCAGTTCCAGACCCCAGCAGGCTCTACATTTGAATGTGCAGTTCCAGGTTTCTGGAAAGTTGAAACTCTACTTCAGTTATCCAAAGACACTCTCCTTGACTTCTTGGTAGCCCGGTTTGCCTTAAAATTAGAAGAATATATATCTCAAAATCTATGGATCTTTTCTGAAATTATTATGGAAAATAAATGGATTTCTATTTTGTCAAAGTAGATTATTTCATTAAATTCAGGGTAGTCTATCAATGAAAAATAGACTAGTTTAAGACATAACGCTTGTATTTTCTTGTAAACATCAGTGACGCTCTTGGTTTATCCCTACAGCATCAAGTTCAGCATATTTGGCTGCCTGATCATATCCATAAAAAAGCACAATTTATTGGTTTGCTTGTTCAGAGACCATTGATTACAAAAATTCTTTTTAACCTGAAGAAAAAGCTCAGTAAATCTCTGGGGAAAGTATGTTAGGCTTAAACATCTGACTGCATTAAAAAAGTCTTTACAATTTTTTTCAAAAATATCATGAATTAAAAGTAGTTGAGAGTACAAGCATAAAGCATATTGCCAACATTACTAACCTCTTGCATCAACAACATTAATCTGCAAAACACGAAAGCTCCCAATGAATGATGCAAACATAGCTTCCTACATCCTCTTTTGACTTGCACACATTGATAACTTTTTATTATTGTGTCCACTACTTCTTCGGAAGATAAAGTCAAATATTCCATATTAACACAAAGCTTCTCAATATCTAACATGGGAGTGCTTTGACCTTACTAGTTCACATGTAGCAGCTATTTAAGTTTAAAAGATTCCCCCCAAAACCTGGTTGTTCCTAACCTCAATCAGGCCCCACTCACAGATAAGGTGAATTGCTTTTTCCTTTAAACCCATATTTTAGACACATATACTGTGGGATGGCAGTAGTTTCCCTCAAATAGTTCCTTTCATGAAGGTGTGGCACGGCATATTTGGCCCTGAAATATTTCAATCACGAAAATGACAAACTCGGATAGAAATTTAAAACCTTTTCAATTCAAAGCTGTCACTTCCAGGTGTTCTGGTTAAATTGAAAGTTCCTTTTACAAAATAATGCTCTGTAACTCTTCTAGTCTAAACTATCACCATCACTTACTCAGACTCCTGCGTCTAGCCATGTAACTGGTCTGCCAGTGTCCCTCTGGCCTCTTTCCAAGCAGTTCTCCACTCGGCAGCCAGACTGGAGCCTAACTGTGTAAGTTTGCATCCAGTTTCCACAATTTACTGACTATAAACATGAGGGCAGTTACTTTATCTATCATTGCTTCAGTTTCCCCTTCTGTAAAATTAAGATTGTAATAGCATCCACTTTAGATGGCTGTTGATAATTGTCTAAGTTAACGTATTGAAAGCTTGAAATGGTGTCTCACATGTAAAAGTACTCAATAAGCAGTACTATCAGTATTATTTTTAGAGTGAAACAAACATTGTTCAATGTGCCCTACAAGGCCATGCCACCAGACAGGTCAACATCCTCCTCTCAGCTGCACTTGCCTTATTTCACAGACTTAAGTTCACTATGTTCCTTCTTTGCCCATGTTTTCCCTGGAATGTATTTCTGTGTATTTTGCCAGGAATACTGTTCTCTTCTTCCTTTGCCTCTGCTCAGTCTTTGGCTCTCAACTCAAGCATCACTCTCTTAGGGCTTCTCTCCGATCGATCCTAGTCCACCTCTGGGCACTGTAGCTTTTTAAGCTTCCTTTTCCTATATTTTCAGAGAACCAGAAAATGTTGCTATTTTAAATTCAGAGAAATCTGTAAACAGATAATTATGATGTAACTAAGTGTATAAAATATTTATAATTGGATTTTTATGGAGCTGAAGGGAAAGAATGAATTACTCTGGAGACTAAATCAGGAACTTGTTAAAGTGGCTTAAAAGATGAATTGGAATCTGCCTCAAAAAGGCAAAATGGGACTAGAAGCCACTGATGATCAAAGGGTTGGCACTGTTATGGGGGCCTGGAGGATGATATCTTATTTAATTTTCCTGAGAACCCTCCAAACTAAGTACTATTTTTTTCACTTTAGACATCAGAAATCTGATGATTGAAGTAATGTGCATAAGATCCGACAGCCTTCCAGACAGGTCTGGAGGTGAACTTAGATCTGACTTTCCTACGTCATCTTTGCACTGAAGCCGTTCTTCCACGAGGGAGAAAGAACAAGACTCACTCAGAAACTACTGAGGTGGTCGGGATGTGTGGAGGCAGGCTGTAAGTGATGTTGGTAATGAGGCTGAGAAGACTAAAGCATAGAGCTTTATACGTTTTCCAGTGAAAGCAAAGAATCTCATCACATGAAGCAAACAGTAGGTGCCATCACTTAGGCCCAACAGATAGTGAACTCACTTTCTTGGGGACCCAGATAGCACTCATCTTTCTCCTCCTCTCTCTCTACTCTCCGAACTACTTTAATTCTCATACTTACATATGAACTGACATGTCTGCCAACCCTCAGAGATTGGCACCCTATACAAATTCACTGCAATTTCTTGGTCTCACAGTTTGAACTATGAGAGGGAATCTGTTTGGTGGTGCTGTCCTTCCTTGATTGTCTTTGCTGCACTGGAGGGTGCAGAATCACATGGTACAGGCAGGAGTTAAAGAGCAGAGCCAATTTCCATTTGGGGGGCTCTGAGTTAGGATAGGCATTCCAAAATAGGTCAACTAGACACGCCACATTAAAAAAAAAAAAAACTTGAACTTTATTCTGAAAGCTATGCTTAACAGTTCCTAAAATAGTACCAAACATTGATTTGTAATAGATTTATGCAAATCAACCACACTCAACAGCCAATGTGGTATACTTTGTACCCTTGGAAGATGTGCCCTGATTAAATATTGACTCTCTCTAGCTTAAAATTTGCAAGAAATCATTTAACACGGGAACTGAGAGGTAACATGTTCATGATATTTTAATAGAACACACTTCTCAGTGTATTTCCCATTATCTGAATAAACAACTGTGTACGCCCAAAATAAGAGCCAAGGGTATTTCTGTATTGAAGACGATAGATAAGCCCACAAATTGCCTGAATATGCCTACAACACATATACTTCTGCTTGCAGGAAAATATCTCGTTATTTTTTTAGTTACGATCAAGGGGAAAAAAAGACATAATTAACTGTTCTTTCTTCTTCTAACAATTTTACAGTTCACAGCAAGCCTTGCAAAATGAACTTTGTCACAGAGCCAAAACAAATATTCTCTTGACTAGAAAGACTCAACTTTGTAAAGATATCACTTTCTTTAAAACAAATTCAAATGCACTTGAATAATTAAAGGAAAAAATAATAATGTGGTCTCTCTACAATCATTCTTACATTAAACTCTGTACATCAAAATCAAAATTATTTTTATGCTTGATGGGCAGTTTCCCACTAATAATTTTCTAAATTACCTAATAATTTTATGTAGAATAATTACAAGACTCCTACTTGTGTATTTTTGCTTCTCTTTGCTTCCATCTGAATACAAATTAAGGGTAATCACTAGCAACATTTATGGTAGATGCTTACAATGTAATGCCGCAACAGAGCTTTGTAAAATGAACCCGACAGGAGAGCCCCTGAAATACTTCTTCCCTTAAGAACAGGACATGCAACTATATGAGGAAAAATTTCTGGACTAAGTGATTTTCTGAATAACAATGGCTAAATACATGAAGGCAGACTGATTGCTCATGAATCACTTTCATTTCTAAAACTCTGCTGAACATTTCCACCTTATGATCCAGCAGTACCTGCAGTTCAACACTTGTGTATCTAAACTCCCTATGAGTGTTTCCCACTCTGAAGGTTACTTTCAATTTCAATTTGCCTAGGCCACATTGTTCAGTTGTTCAGTCAGACACTAGTCTAGATGTTGCTGTGGAGTCTTTTATAGATACGATTAATATTTACGATCAGTGAACTTAAATCAAGAGGGTTATCCTTGATAATGTGAGTGGGCCTCAATCCCATCAGTCGAAGGCCTTCAAGGTGAAAACTGAGGTTTCCCAAAAAGAAGGAATTCTGACTCAAGACTGTAATACAGAAACCCTTCCTAAGTGTCCAGCCCGCTGGACTGCCCTATGGATTTTTCACTTCCCAACTCTCACAATCACGAGCTAACTCCTTAAAATAAATCTCTCTCTGTCTACACACACACACACACACACACACACACACACACACACACACACACATATATCTTGTTGGTTCAATTTGGGTCATATCTATCTAATAACACAATATCTTTCCTTAAGTTGAATTGAAAGAATCTCCCTATTTTTACTGGCCTACGCCTAAGGAACATAACCATAAAGTTGCAAGTTTGATACAGTAGTTTTTTTCCTACAACACATTAATACACAAATACAGTCACGTGGCACATAAAACGTTCTGGGCAATGATGGACTGCATATATAACAGTGGTGCCATAAGATTAGCACCATAGAGCCTAGGTGTGTAGTAGGCCATATCATCTAGGTTTGTGTAAGTGCACTCTGTGATGTTCTTACAACGACAATATCGCATGGCGATGCATTTCTCAGATCATATCCCCTCCGTCAAGTGATGCATGACTGTATTGACATTTTTAAAAATGGTCATCCACACGAAACATAAAATCATGCTACTGGATCCTGTAGCACTCTGGGGAAGCATACCGTGGACTCACTTCTCTCTTTGATATTGTTTTGATTAATAGAATCAATATTTTCCTAATATGCGGAATCAAACTATCTACCCTTTCTATCTCACCTCTCTATTTCTTTTGCCACATCACTAACTTCTTTTCTATTATTGTCCCACCAGAACTTAGGTCTTTATTACATAAAATCTAAAATATAAAATTTCTGGTGAGTCAAGGACCCATCTGTAATTCCCTCTATTCATATCACCCAAAACCCTAGCCAAACGATGATCAGAACCCAAAGATGCAAAGAGAATTAGCTTTTTCTTGTCCTGAAACATCTTATGCTTTAGTAAAGGATTCATTCCCAAACAGTTATTCACTTAGAACTCAGAGGACATGCTCAAGTGGCTAAGAGCATAAGAGAGATGCCACAGTTTCCTGATAAATGGTGCTCAGTGTCTAAACATTAAGGAGGAGTTTTCTAAGGAAAGGATAACCAAGGAGTGAAGTTGGTCTTGACCTTTACTGTTGTTGATCCCCTCACTCGATGTCTGAGGACAAGAGAGGCTCAGGGACATGCCCAGGGTTACTCATGCGTAACTTGAGTCCTGCTCATTTCAGTAATACTAATTAGACTTTTGAATAGAGCTTCCTAAGCCTCCTTTCCTCCCAAGAAGAGCTTGTTTTGAATTGAGGTAGCAAAATCAATAGACTTCATTTGATAAAATAATTTCTTTTTTCCATCCTTCTTTCCTCCTTCCATCTTCCCTTCTTACTTTCCTTCTTCTCTCCCTCCTCTTCCCTCTCTTCCTCTCTCCCTTCCTTTCCCCATTGTAAATATTGGATCCCACATATCAATTTGATAATTGGCCTTCAGACAGTAAGCAGAATCTGCTCCCAAATCTCTCTTACCTCAGTCTCCTCGCGGGTGCACGGGGAGCTCACCTCTCTCTCCACAGCGCTCAGCTTGGCTGCCTCACCAAGGCCTGCAGGTCTCTAGTGATGCCTGTGCCTGCCAATCATGTTTTTGAGCCACACCACAGCCTTTCTTCTCATGTAAACCAAACCAGCAAAGCCCTTAAAATGACAGCTCTCCATTGCCTGATCTAAACCTATTCTTGTTTTTAAGGGATATAAGTATTATAAGGGTAAATCCCTTCTTGTCTTTCCACTCAAATCAAGCTTTGTAAGTAACTGCTGAGTATGGACAGGTGCACATCATTTTATTCTTTATTGTTCTAGACTTATCTAATGAGGACCATTTCCTAAAGGAGGTATTGACAATGAGAACCCAAAGAGAACACAGAGTACCCCAACATGCTACAACCTGAATGAACCTTGACACATTATGGTAAGTGAAAGAACCAGACAGAAAAGACTACATAGCCACCACATGAGTCAGATTATATACAATGTCCATAAAAGGCAAATGCACAGAGACAGAAAGTAAATTTGTGGTTGCTAGGGCTAGAAGGAGAGGGAAATGGGTACTGAGCGCTAATGGATATGGGCTTTTTTGGGTGAGAGTGATAAAAATGTTTTGGAATTAGGTAGCTTTGGTGGTTGTACAATCTTGTGAATATCTTAAAACCATTGAATTTTACACTTTGAAAGGGTCAATTTTATGGTATATGAATTATAGCTCAATAAAAAGAAAAAGAAGACTTCACAGATAAATTTGTGAAACCTAGAAATATTGTGTCATTAGCTCTAAAATAATATTTTTGCATATATTAGAATTCTGGAATTAGTTTCATAATAGTTGTATGTGATTGTTTTCTCTCTTCATGGCACACAAAATAATATTATGTCATAAAATTGATTGTATCTTAGAGTCAATGAAGTATGGTATATTTCTGATTTTACTTACTAGTAGATACAAAGAAAACTATTAAAAATCTGTATTTCAAAGAACTTTTACTGGAATAAATTAATGTTGGCTGTTTACTTCAAAATATTTAAACCAAATCCACTCAGTAAATAATCAAGTTTTTTGGGGTTTTTTTTTTTTTATTTATTTTTTTTGGTAAAGATGAGGACTGTTGCAGAGATTTTTAAATGGCCACAAATTCTTTAACACTCTTCTCATTAGGAACTGGGCTTCATATCCTTCTCCTTGTGTCTGGGTGTGTTGTGATGCTTTCAACAAGAGAGGCTGAAGGCAGTGATATGGGGTGAATTCCAAGGCCTGATCAGAGAAGGCCATGCAGCTTCCCCCCTGGTTCTCTTGGGATGTTTGCTTAGGAGGAAGTCAATGCCATACAGGACATCTGATTACTTTAAGACTGCCAAGATGAAGAGGCCACAGGTAGGTGTTTTAACTGACAGCACCAGCTGAGTTCCCAGCTGACAGCCAGCATGGACTGCCAGTCACCTGAGCAAGCCTTGTTGGCTGTCTGGCCCAATGAAACCTTCAGATAACGGCAGCCCAGACCACACTGAGTGCAAATGCATGAGGAATCCCCAGAGATAACTGCCCTCTCGGGCCCTTTCTGAATTCATGACCCACAGACTCAGGAGCAAAACGAAACCGTTGTTACTTCACACAATCAGTTTTGGAGTAATTTGTTATGCAGCAATAATAATTAGAACAAGGACACAGTGAAGAAGGTCACGTGTTCTTTCATAATGACCCGTCCAGACAACTCGGCAGCTAGCACAAACCCAGGACCCATTTTTATTACACATTTTTCACAGGAGAATGCTGACTACTATACTCTAATGACTCAGATTCGTTTCTCTACCCACTTCAGCCCTTGGTTTATCCAGGCTCTGGCTCCTTCTCTGCCCCCTCAGTCAAAACATGATCTTATGAATTCTTAATGGAGTGCTAATTTATTATTTATAAATATGTTTGAACACACAAATCAAGCATTTTCTAAACCACCATTGGTTTCTTTCAACTGTTGTATGCTTATATGCCACTATTAAATAAACTGTAAACCTGCCACGTGTTTGACTTATAGTTAATGAAGTGTGATTCAGTGTAAAGGACGTATCTAATTTGGAAATGCTTTACTTTGAACTTAATTATTGTAGTAATTGATAGACATCTTATTACTCTGAAATTTTTCTTTCTGACAATAAACCTTCCATACATTTTAGACTAAATCCTCACTATTCATAGAAAAATGCTGAGTTTTTCTTCCTGATATACCAGGTCCCCTACTATACAGCGCCACCTTAATTTTCCCCTCTCCTATTATTGTCCTCCAGATACATTATGTACCAGTCTAAGTAAAAACTTGGGGTATGGTATCATATAAAGTTACCTATTCCCATTTCCAAACTTTGAAGTTCTATCTGTGGAAAAGTGTCCTCACAATATCTGCATGACTAAAGCTTTATCGGCTTACAGATTTTCTAGTCTGTAAAATTTACCATAATTTATCCATTATAAATAACATTTAATGCACATGACTTTTTCTCTCTTGTGTTATTACTGTCATCATATCTTATATAAATATTTGTCTCAAAAGCTTTCCTGGAACAGATGCTTAGCAAATGCCACTGAAAAAAACCACAGAAGAATAAACAAATGAATAACGGAATAAATCAATGAAATGTTGAATTTAGTTTTGTCTACCTCCTTCCTTAAGAGTAGACAACATATTCCTGAAATTTTCATCAACAAATGAATTATAACTTCGTAATATATAATAACTTTGTAACAGTAATGATTCTGTAAATTTACCTGTCTTTTCATTGTGTGAAATATAGCTCTTGTGCTAAATTGATCCATTTCATGAACTAGTTAAAAGATTACATCTGCCAAGGATACATCCATTATTTCCTTGAAGAGGACTGAGTGATAACCATGAACTCCTTGAGAAAACATCAGTCTCCAGCAAACCCATCTGAGGTTCAGAACACACGGATACTGTTTATATAGCCTTTAACACTATGCTTGTCGAAAAAGACTAGCTTGTCCCAGGGCAATGGTTCTCATTCATCACTAGATTATTTCTCCTGAAGAATTAAACCAAAGAATCAAGGTCCCTCTATCATTGTAAAAGTAATTCCAAGAAAGGCAGTTAAGATTTTACAAACTTTCCATTACTGTATTCATTCTTAGTGAGTTTAAAGGATTAAATCCTCTCTATCAAACTAGTCAAATTGCACACATTAAATATATGCGGTTCTTTGTATATCAATTATACCCCAATAAGGTTGTTTTTTAAAAAAAAGTCCTCTCTAATGTTGGGAGTAAATTGTTGCTATTATACATGGAAGGCACATTTTGGTGAACAGAGGAACTGATGATCATGGAAAAGATCCCATGCCGTATATGGCCACAAATACAAAACCTGTGTCAAGACAGAGCATATCACACTTGTAGTTTATATGGAAATTGAGGGAGAGTGAACTTTTAGTCATATCTCAAAGCCCTTGCACGGGTTATGCCCTGTGCTAGAACAGCTTTACCCACAATCTTTGATCACTTGAAATGTACCTTTTTGGGGGTTTGTCTCAAACATCCTCTCAGAAAGCCTTCCCTGATCATTCTAAGTGCCTATCTTTTCTGTTCTCTATAATAGCACCCTATTTGTTTCTTCCCCAGTACATCTCAAAATTCATTATCATTTTGCTTATTTTTTTCTATTTTAACTTGTCTCCCTCACTATTGTGTAAGCTTTACAAGGAGGGGGACCTTATTTTTCTTGTTCTTCATTGAAATCCAGCTCCATTCAGATTGCCGAGCAGAGAGTAAGCACTCAATAAATAACAGTTATAAAAATGGAGTAACAGTTGTAAGTATCCAGTGTTTTCATAAGTCAGTAGTGGAGCTAAACTAAGCCTGTTAATATGTGATCTCATTTAGTCCTTACACCTGCTTTACAAGGTAGAGAATCATTTTACAGATGAGTTAACTGCCACATAGAAGTTTTTTAACTTTCACACAATCACAATGAGTGACAGAGTCAGGCTTTGGATTCAGAGTTATCTGCTTCAAAAACAAATTTCACCACCAATGTGCCCTTCTATTAGAGTAGATTACTTCTGCATCCTACCCATGGTAACTGTATTCCAAGAAGAGAATTCTTGTTCAGACATTTTAGGGATAAAAATGCTAAGACTTTAAAAAGTATATAGAAATAGTTCATACTTATGAGATTCCAATTTTAACTGTTCTCTTCTATTTCCCTTTTATGTTCAAATGAAGGATCCAAACCACTATCTAAGCTGCTTTCCCAAAGTTATTTCTTGTAATAATCCTCTAAATATGAAGCAGAGTCAAAAGAAAGAGAGTCAGGGTGTTTAAGAAAGGCTTTTGGGGAAAGCAGATCAAAGAAAAGAAATAGGATCTAGAGATATCCTGGGTGTAAAAATAAGAACAATAATAATGATAAGGATAAGATTCCACTGTGAGTTGAGAAATGAAAGATCTATGAAAATTAATTACATTCTGGAGAGAAGTCATAGGAGAAAGCATTTCAATTTAGTCTTTGGATAGATTAATACAGTATGTATCTCAATGTAAAATAGACCAAATTGCTAAGTCAACAAATTTCTAAGCTCACATAGTGGAATTTTTTATACTCAAAATATTAATAAGAAAAAAAGTCCTTGCAAGTCAGCATACTGTATTCCATCCCTCCGTGTTACTGGGTGCAAGACGTTGGGCAAGTCACTTCCCTTCTCTGTCTCATTTTCTTTGTCTCTGAAGTGGGCAATCAATATCTGCTTTGCCTCTCTCCAAGGGCTAACAGGACTCCAAACAAATAATGCATCAGGAGAGGTGTGAAGCGTTAAAAGTCTGTCACTCTCGTTTTGATGAGCATTACTTCTGAGCACCTGAGGTAGAATTCACAAGTTACTGAATGAGGTGAAGACACAATTAACAGAGGACTTGCTTTGCCATGAACTTGGAGTGAGACCCTGACAATGTCATTTAATTTTCCCGGGCCAGTCTCTTTCTGTCTCGCTGGCTTGTATAATGACATCCATGAAAGTGCTCTGAATGCAACAATGTGCTGTAAAGAGGTGAGGTGTTGTCAGTATTGTTGCTATTTGAATTATTTCCTCTGTTGTACTCTGATTAATTTGTCAGAGGACATAGATATTCCCCATGAACAACAGAAAGGTTTTTGTCCTCACCTGCTATTATCCCAATGCTCCTGATACTTTGAGTATATGATTTAACAATATAATTACTGGGTAGAAAATTAAGGTAGGTTTAGCATCTAGTTCACCCAGCCCCCTTGTTAAGGTCTTGTTAAGATCTGCTTGGCAACGGTAGGTTCTACTTCCTGCTGACAGGGATAGACAAATGAGGAGTATATTAGAATCTCAAGGAGATCACAGGCTGGTTAATGATATTAAATGCAAAAAGTGGTGCTCTTGGCCCCCTACACTCATGCTTGTTAAAATACATTAACTCAGACCCTATACAATTAACTATAATAGACTTCACTTATGGCAAATAGCTTTCCAATCTTCAAAATTACTAATTTCCTAGTAGATATAAAGAAAAAGGAACCATCACTGAAATATTTTCCAATAGCTTAAGAAAGTTTTTATGTAGGAAAGTTCATCTCTGCTTAATATTCATCTATCCATCCATCCATCCATCCACCCATCCATCCATCCATCCATCCACCCATCCATCCATCCATCCATCCATCCATCCATCCATCCATCCATCCACCCATCCATTCATCCACCCATCCATCCACCCATCCACCCACCCACCCAACAAATATGGCACAATATAGGGATTAAGATAGCAGGATCTGGAGCAAGACGATATAGATCTAAATTGCAGTTTCTCTATTTACTTAATTGTGTGACTCTGGTGACGCTGTGCCTCAGATGCACTGCCTGTAAAATCAGATAATAATAGAAATGTGCTATTAGATGAAGTTAAGTTAGGACCTGATAGTGTCCAGCACTGACCAAGCCCTGAACAACTCCATCCTGCCCAGGCCTCTTACTGAGCACCCTGTGGGGCAGCATAGCATCACACCAACCCTTTTTGTCCACTGAAGGTCCAAGGAAATCCTCTTGAAAAGGTGAGCTATGCAGCCCTAGGCAGGTTTGTGAATTTAAAGGACCCCAACTCTTCTCCCTTTTCTGTACTCAGACCAACCATTTATACCAAGGTGTAAATGCCTCTTCCCTACTTGTGATACATACTTAGAAGAAAAACCCTCATATATCAGAAGGCAGTCTTAAGCACTAAGATTAAGCATTAAGATTAAGCATCCAGCCTAGCAATTAGTATAATTCTTCTCTATACCTAAACCTTTAGTGCTGTAACTTAGGTCAGCAAACCCGAGGTCACAAAATTCCATAAGTAATTCAAGGCATACAAAGTAATTTTCTCATGTATTAGTTAAAATTTAAATCCTAAAATATATGTTGAGGTTGAGATTGGTGTTATCATTTCCATTTCACAGATGGAAAAGCTAAGGCCTTGAGAGTTGGCAAGGGATGTCCAAAGTCACATTGTTGTTTAGAAATAGAAATGAGACTAGAATCCAGGACCTATGAACAACAGTCCATCTCTCTTTCGGCCATCCCCCTCCATTTCTTTAGAAGCAAAACAAGAACTTTATAAAGAATTCTGCACCCTGTTAAGTGCCCTAAATATTAGAAATATCCCCAAGGGCAAGAGGCATATGAAATCTTACAGACTGCTATCATCTTTTCAAGTTATCCTTTTTCTATTAAAAGCTCGTGTTTTAAATCATGTGCATTAAAATAGACGTCATTGGGGAAAAACATTTAAATTTCAAGATTCAAAGTGATTTTGAAATATGTATGCCCTTTTCCAGCTGAGGGAAGATAGTGACATATAATCTATAAATTATAGTGGAATCTTGTTAATTCTAATGAGTATCTGGAAGGGCTGTTGCCAATTAATAAATCTTGCAAACAATTAAATGACAGAAAATGTTGGCTAAAGGGCAGTTTTTCTGAATGGGGGAGGGGTGTGTTCTTTTTGCTGCAGATGACAATTTGCAGCCTATGCCATAAATGACTGTGAAAGGATTTATAGGGGTTGAGTGATAGGAGGCCCAAATGCATAGTTTTCACTGGGAAAACAGGGTCAATATTTCATCATTAAGTCAATGGTTTTATGAAGTCCCATGGAAACTGCTCTGAAAATAATTACCTCACATGAATGCCTCCTCATGTTTTCACGTGTTTCAGATGAGAGAGTTTGTTAGGCTTTTTCTGTGGTTTCATTACTTATTCTTGGCTTCAAGCTGGGAAAATTATTCCTTCAAAGATCACATAGATTCCTTCAAATTACAACAATAGATATGGACAACACTTACTTGGAGCCAGCTATCTTTTAAAAAACAGTGAAAAACTAAATTATTGAGATACAGTTCAACTGTCATTTCTGTTGAAATCCAAAGCAAAAATGAGAGACACGATCTCAAAGAAAATAGCTCGGGACCAACACCAATAAACATAGCGATCAATTTTCAGTGTAACGATTTATTCAGTATGTCATTACCAGCGTGTGCACACGCTCTCACACACACACAAATATACACATTATTGAACGTTATCCTGAATGTCAAATAATGACTGAAAGTTTTATTGACATCTTTTAAATTGTAGGTAGAGGAGGATATGTACAACAAACTTCAGGTTAATGATGCTGAAAGAAGTTACACTGCACAATTCACTGGCAGTGCCTGGAAAGGTAAGGAGTGAAAGAAATGACTAAAAAACCTTCTCACT
Source organism: Tapirus indicus (assembly GCA_031878705.1). Classification (NCBI taxonomy): domain Eukaryota; kingdom Metazoa; phylum Chordata; class Mammalia; order Perissodactyla; family Tapiridae; genus Tapirus; species Tapirus indicus. Next base: position 85,853,438 of record CM062921.1, read on the forward strand.
TAGTAAATATCACTTTAAGTGTCAAGACCATAAGATCTGACCTCTTTAGGAGCACTAAGTTGGGACAGTGCAGCCTAGGGGGCGTGCCTGAGCAACGACTGAAAACATACAAACAAAAACCATCTGTTCAGCTAGAAAAGGAGAAATGTTGATTTCCTTCCAAAAGTTGACCTTCTTACAATAACGAAATAAGCACAGCTATTTATACAATTTTATTTTCTTCTTGGTCTTGAACTCCAGAAAATTTGTGGCTAAATACCGTAGTTAATCCAAGTAACTTCTTGGGAAAAATAAACACCAGCATCCTTTATTTCTATGACTGTTTATCGTTAAATTAATGTATATCCTCTCATTTGCTTTTTTTGAAATAGATATGCAATATACTGATTAGTACCTAATAATAACTTAAAAGGCAGATTTATAAGCAAAATCTCTATAACTGGAAGATTTCAAGACTTTCTCAAAAAATGTCAACATGAATATATATTATCATGACTTAATGAGGTTTTAACATAGAAACCTAATTTTATTAAGTCAGTTTCTGATGGTCCTCAATATCATCTATAAAAGACGAGTTTTTAATTCGTTGCATATGAACTTTGTTTTAAATAACTGAATAAAGCCAATAAATACATAGAACCTCATTCCACAAACTTCCAGGCTCTCTCACCCATATTTTGCCTTCATGACTTTAAATGGCATCGAATATCTGCTTTTCCAAATTTGATACAAAAGAAAAACTTAATAAACCTTAAGAAAATCTGGTTGAATTACTTACAGGCAGATATAAAAGGTAACATATTCCAAATAAAACAGAAAATAAGAGCATCAAACCATTCAAATAAATTCTGCTTGAAAATGGACTAGATTTAGGGCTCCTGTTATCCCAAGATGAAGAGCTCTGAGGTCTCTAGTACTGGACCTCTTACAAGTAAGAAAGGAATACAGATGAGGTATGTATATATATATATATATATATATATATACAGTGGACTACTACTCAGCCATAAAAATGACAAAATTGTGCCATTTGCAACAACATGGATGGACCTTGAGGGTATTATACTAAGTAGAAAATGTCAGACACAGAAAGACAAATATGATTTCACTCATATGTAGAAGATAAACAAACACAGAGATAAGGAGAACAGATGGTTTGTTACCAGAGGGGAAGGGGGATGGAGGGAGGGCAAAAGTGGTAAAAGAGCACATGTGGATGGTAAGAGATGGCAACTAGACTTTTGGTGGTGAACATGATATAGTCTATACAGATGCCAAAATATAATGATGTTCACCTGAAATTTACACAGTATTATAAACCAATGTGACCTCAATAAAATAATTTAAAAAAATTTTAAATAAAGATAGTTTCTTACAGACAAAAAAAAGAAAAGGAACACCTTGATAGCAGATCAATAAGCCACTCAAAGTGTCCTACATCCAAGTGACCCTCATGTAAGAGAAGGGGAGTGAAAGTCCTGTGTGATTTATAGAGCCAGAGGTCAATCAAAACATCACGTTGTCCCAATCCTGCCTCACACTTCGTGGAATTTATGCACGCTATTCCCTCTGCCTAGAAGTAAAAAATATATATAAAGATAGACAGGTAATATTTTATATTATATATAATGTCATATTATAAATCACATATATTTAATACATATATATTTAATCCTCAATTTCCTAGGTCTAGCTTACATGCCACCTCTTTCCAGGAATTGCCCCGATCTACCCAGTTGAAATAACACTGATATTCTTCTTTCTCCGGAAACACTCAGTTGTGGGGATGATGATGGGGGTCCTCTCCATCCCTGTCTGAGCAAGTACGGCAGATTAAATTGTGAGCAGCACTTTTCTCAGGAACCTCCCAATCCCTCACCTACAAAATTTGGATAACAGCAGCTAACTCCCAGGGAGGCTGGGAGGGCCAAGAATATGTAAAATGCTTAGCCTGGGACCTGACATGTGGTGTGGGCCTGACGAATGGTAAGACTTAGAGTTTCTACTATTAACATTACTGACAGTACTGTGTATTACTGTTAGATAGTTTGATCACTTAAATTCTCTGAGATGCATCTCTAAAACTGGCATATTTATATATGTCATGTATAATTTGTTTTCTTCTTTTGAAGATTAAACCATTTAATGTTTATAAACTATCAATATGGTTCACGATGTTCATGATCTTTTCCCAGCTCTCCCCCATAAGGGCAGACATCCATTTGAAGCCTCTTTGCACATCCTCAGTGGCTGTCAGGGAGCAAGCATTTGCTGAGTGGCACAGAAGTACATCACTGGTGTTTTAGATGCCTCCATAATCCTATCTCTGCAGGCAGACCTATAAGTTTCCAAATGCTAAATTAAATGGAAGAGACAATTAACAAACGTCTATGTGAGTATAGCGAAATGACTCTTCATGGACGTTGCTTTAGCTAATATAAATCCCTACCTCAGTTCCTTGCTCACGGATACTCATAGCACAGGAAATAAAATTTCTTTTGTTGAGTTTCACAATAGCTAAATTTTCCTATAATGTTTGAAGAAAAGCTTTTGGTATTATAATTGTATTCATTTACATATGCCCTGAATTTCAATTGGTATAAATCCACTCTATTTGGTATGTTCAGAAAGAAAAAAAAAGATTATCCTGCTGCTCGACACAGCCATGGTTGTTTTGGCCTTTCATTTTTATTGTTTACTTATTATGTGAATGCACTTTTTCAATTAAATGTATTTGTCAAGAATCATGATTCTTATTTAACTAAAAAAGAAGCCATGTATCCCAGAGAGTGAGATTAATAAACTGTGCTGAGAATAAATGGGATCCACAAACAGGCAGCAATGTCAAAATTAACTACCACTTGTCATAATCTCAGAAACGGGCACGTTGTTTACGCATATTCCAGTGGCAGTCCTGCATTACGTCGCTTAGAAACACTGTACCAAATTAGTTTATCTGCTTCCTGCTGAAAGTAAGGGCAGGTGAGAAACCTGCAGTGGGAGGAACACCTCTGTCAAGTGAGAAAATCAGCTCAAGCTGATTCGGATTCCTTCTGCCTCTTTCCCAGGGAGTCTTGACAGAGGTGCAAGAGCCCAAAGTGATCACCAGAGGGATTTAATTGTGCCTCCTTTGGACTCGTCTGCTTTTCTACTCACATTCCATTCTCCCTTGCTTTGCAATAAAAACGCATACTTCATGGGCCTTTTGGAAGATGACTTTTTCCCCTTCCTGTATTCAGAAGCACGTGTTAAGTGGTTGGTTTGGTTACTTACTATGCCCAAATTCAATTGAATAAAAAAAAGGGCCTGTTAGTCTCTTACTGAATTCACAGTTGCCACAAAAAAGAAGGTAGAATTACTAGCATATTCCAACTGGGTCCAAAGATGCTTCATTTGGACTCACTTGTAAAAATTAGCTTCACATCCCTTTGCAACTCCTTTCAGAGCTCAGGAGAGGGCACATTGATCCAATCAAAGGTACTGAAAACAGTCTCTGGCTTTTCACGGACCTTCTCTGGATGTTGATCATCTCTCCTTATGCCAAAACCTCTCTCCTTCTCCGGGTGCCTCTAGAGGACCTTCCATTGGCTCGATTTTGTTTCTCTCCCCTTGCTTAGCTCTTTTGAAGGGCTGCTGCCGCTGGGTCTGATCTTGACCTTCCCCTCTTCCTTGGTTCTGTTGGTTCTGGGGCCCAAGAGCCACCCCAGCCAGCCCTGAAAGTCTAGCCCACATCCTGGGTTTCTGCCTTCCCAGGGCACTCTGCCTGCTGCATAGATTACCGACGCTTGCCTAGTGGGGGGCTTCAGGGAGAATTCTAGCTGGTGACTGACAAGTCAGAACTGGGCTCCTCTCCTTACATATGCTGTCAGAGCTCAAAGACAGCCTGCCCTTTGGGTGTGAGGATAATAGCAGGTTCTTGGGAAAATGGCAGCAGGAGGTCTTCCTTTGTCCTCTGTCAGGAGGCAACCTGTATTTGCCTTTTAATCTCTGGGATAAGATGGCTCTCATTAAATGTCTGAAAGGTAGTGCAGAGGCGACATCCGCTACTCTTTCCTTGTGAAGAGGGATGTTATCTGTCTCAAAAAGAAAAATATTGGTTTAGCCTCCCTACCACATATTTCCTGGGAGAGTACATTATTTTGCCCTTTTGCATTACAAAGTGTCCTTGTAACAATAAAGTAACAAATTCATTTTTGACAGGCATTTTAAAACTGCGGCATTTAGGAGCTGGTCAGTGGCTTTGCTTTGACTCTGAATAACAAATGTCTAAAAGACACTGAATAGGATAAGCAGAAACTGTCGTAAGTGAATATTGTCAGGACAATATAGTCATATGTCACTTAACAATGGGGATATGTTCTGAGAAATGCATCGTTAGGTGATTTTGTCATTGTGCAAACATCACAGAGTGCACTTACACAAACGTAGATGGTATAGCCAACTACACACCTACGCTATATGGTACTAATCTTATGGGACCACCATCATATATGCGGTCCGTCGCTGACTAAAACGCTGTTATGTAGTGCGTGACTGTATGTATTCATGCTGTTCCTGTCTAACTGGCTCACTGTCTCCAATTTTATTTCTCACTTAGACAAAGAAAGACTTTGGGACCATGTGCTCACTATGAAATGCAAATATTTTTGTTTTTTAAGGAATACTTTTTGTATTCTAAATGCCGATTCAACTTCAAAAATCCACATTCTATTATCCACACAATTCGGGAGCACATTTTTCTTCCCAAAGAGCATTTTAACCCTGCATGGGATGTGTAAAGCCAGATTAAAGAGAACCAAAACACTCAGGCTATGAGGGCAACAGCTGCAGGAGTCAAGACCTTAGAGGGAAGAGAACAGACACCCTCGGGAAGTAAGGAGCAAAAACCAGGTCATCACCTCCAGGATGAGCAAAGAACCATCTCACAAAATCCAAGAGAGACACCGAGTGAAACAGCTGGGGACAGGGACAACAGACACAGAGGGAAGACACAGGCGTGATAGGAGAGGTAATCCTCCTCTGTCTTGAGGGACTCAGAGAACACAGTTCAAATTTCAGTTACTCCAATACGTTAACTGTGAGTAACTGCATAAACTACAAATTTCCTTGCTAGCTCTTCAGTCCACAAATCACGACGTGAATAACACACACATGTCATGATCAATGATGAATCATGTCACCTCTTTCAAAATCTGTTGGTGACTGGTCATTGTGTGCATGTCAGTTCACGAACAGACTGCAAATTGTGTCACGGTGTTGCCTCCTGGTCTTTCATTGATAAACCCATTTGGTGTTTTTAAAAAATAAATAATAAATAAAGGGAATTGGTTAATAAAGATGAAAGTGCAACACAGAAATAAAAGTAATAAACCTGGAAGTGAAATTCAGATTGACAGTAAATGAAATTACAGGAGCAATAGCCGACCGTGAGAATGCCGACACTCCCGCCACTAGAGAGACGCTGTTCGCAGCCAGAGGAACTTAGTGGAGAAAAAGTTATTGACGTAAACATGGAAAATGATTGTGACGGAAGGGATGAAAATGTTCTAGAGGAAGTAAGTCTATCAAAAAAATCTTCACTTTAAGAGAACTCTTGGGGGTATTTCACACCATCAAAAACTCAAAGGATAAAATGTTGGAAGCTCATCCAAACTTAGACAGAAGTATCACAGTTTGCCAAGGCGTAGAAACTTCATTCATTCCATTCGTAAGTCATATGACTAGAAGAAGACAGGCCCTATTCAACACCCCTGATAATTTTAACAAAGAAACACAACACATAAAATTGTATTGTTTTAAATTAAAACATACTAAATATTAGTCTTACTATTTTTTTCATTTCTCATACATTTATATCTAACATTAAGGGTGTTTTTAATGTTCTGACAAAAAATTTTAAAGGGCAGAGGGCAATAATAATTTCTTCCATTCATTATTAGGATCAGTTTGTATAGTTTCAGCTTGCAAAGTCATTTTACAGTCCCACACTACTGTGTAAAGCAAGGACTGCGCATGGATGGATAGATGAAAGGATGGATAGATAGATAGATAGGTAGGTAGTTAGGTAGGTAGCCAGTAGACGGATAGATAATGCTATACTGTCTATAATTTATTTTAAAATATTTCAGCTTAGATACACTAAAATATAAGTCCATATACTTATATCAGCCTCACACAAATAGGAGTAAGGTATGATCCCAGCAGTGTGTACCTAAGCAGTCTTCTAAGGGGGGATTCTGTCTCTGGATTCCAATTAGGTCAGCAGAATCCTGCCCTAAGAATATTTTCATACCTGCAACGTGCTTGGTGGAGTGCTTCAAAGTATTGGTTGTATAATATTCTCTGTGCTCACTTGCTAGTAAATGTCGGTATATGTGTATTAGTCAACTATTACTACAATAATATGGGACAAACTCAATACTTCAGTGACCTACAAAATATCTGTTCCTTGTGTAAGGAGCTGTGGGTCATTTGGGTGTCAGCTGACCCTATGCTTCATGAGTCTCATTTTGGGGTCTCATGTTGCTAAAGGGGCAGCAGCGATCTGGAGTATGTTCTCCTCATATTGATGACAGAAGCAAGACAGCAATCCCAAACCCACAAGCCCATGTCAAGCCTCTGCTTCCAGTTACCTGCAAATGTCCCTTTGAGTAAAGCAAAGCACACATCTGAACCCAAAATCAAAAGGTGGGGAAGCATTCCACCCACAATAAACCATGACAAGGTTGTGTCTGTAACTATCCTACCACAGGGAAGAGAGAACTAGGACTGATAACTCACTCTGCCGCAGTATGGGAGAGTTCATGCTAGGATTAATTTCCGGTGTAATACAGCATCTGGCAGCAGCTGGGTTATGGAAGACGAGACCTCAGATCCTCACCTATTACTCTGCAGGTTACTGATGACACTCAAAAATAACTCATCAATTGTGACCAACCATGTTGACCAAGGTCAGTCTGTAACAAATGATTTGAGCTCTTTAATTCTAAAAATAGGTATTCTCTATATTTTCCTAATGTTTCTAATAAAATACTCCTGGTATGATAATTAAATAAAAAGAACAGTTTGGCTGGGTTTTGCAGCCAAGCGCCAGTTCAGAAGCTCTGTTGCTTCTCCCAGCTCTGTGCACACAGTTGTGTTTGACAAACCATAACATAGAAGAGCGAAGGGATGGAGAGAGGAGCCCTCTCCATGAACTGCTCATCACCCCAGACTGTGGATGTCTCACTCCCTCAATGGGAACTGAGCCCACAGAGAGCTGGCACCCTGATTTGCTCCTCCTGTGTGGTCCCAATGTCTGCCCGAGGTAATGCAGGAGGCGGATTCACTTTGCTTCAGCAGCCCGCTTGTGGAGGAGGCTGGGCACACTGCGGGACTTGCGGGTGTCTGCTGGTCAAAGGCCTGCTTTGTAAATATGCTTCCGGATCTGTTCCTTAGAGGATTGAGAGCATGCCAAGCAGGGTGTGACATGAGAGAGGAAGAAGCCCCCTCACTCTCAACCAAGAGGAAATACTCTGTCTGGGCTTTCTGTTGGCTCTCTGTGTCTGCAGAGGTGACATCAGCCAGGAAGTTGCAAAAATAAACCACTCATGTGAGGGAGAACCTGGGTTTAATGAAGTGACTGGAGACAAGGCAATCTTTGAATAGCAGTGCACCATTTGCACATTGTACCAGGATTTGCGTGGGTGCAGTTTACAAATAGGATAAAGGTATGGAAAGGTGGTAACTGGTAATCACTTGGCATGCACATGGCAGGCAGAATTAGATTTCAGAATTTGTGATATCTAAGGTCACCAAGAAGAATTTCTAACCCCACAAAACACCCGCTGCAAGCATGAAAGAAAGAACAATTCCAGAAATAAACAGTCACACAGTCGGCAGGTACAGGCAGTGCAGTTTACGGTATACCCCTAACAGGGACGTTAGTTCATTGATTAACTTTATCCCTTTAGTAAGCACTTATGAGAAACGACCAGGTGCCCACATCTATGCCAGGAGCAGAGGTCTGGGTCACACATCTGCATCTCCTCTCAGTCCTGTTACTCGCAGGAGGAGTGAGTCTAGCAGCCGACATGCTTGTGTTCCTAGTGACACAGTTGTTCTGCTTATCCCTTCCAGGTAGCATACGCATTCTTAAGGGTTTGGATGAAGACAGGTTCAACCATAGTCCTCCAGTCCTCAGCATGACAGAGACCTTCCTTCCTTACAGATTTTTTTCCAGTTTTATTGAGATATAATTGACATATAACATTGTGTAAGTTTAAGGTATACAATGTGATTATTTGATACATGTATATATTACAAAATGTTTACCACAGGTTTTTTTTTTTCCCACTTTGGCATACCATTTCCCTTCTTACAATGACTTCCTTTGTACCATTTCCAGGACCCTCTCTCTTCCTTTCCGTCAATCAATCAACGCCAGTCAGTCATGATGGAACAGGCTGAATGCCAACTGCACGTAAGATTCTGATTCTATCCCATAGGGCTCCTTTCTGGACCCAACGCTAATAAAATTAGGCAATGTACCTTCTTCCTGAGTTTTGGGAAATGAGATGACAAAGTCACATGGTATCCCAGTCTCAGCATAATCCAGTCAAGACTCTTCCTCACATCTACTTCATTTTCTTTGCTTTGTAGGGGTCTTCTAGGAAGACACGACTTAGGCCAGCCACACAACATGCCCCTGCTACTGACAGCTACACCTTTGCTCTTAATACTGACACTCTGAATTGCCAAAGGAGTCCAGTGGGTTCCATGAAACAGGATTGGTACTCTAGATAAACTTGGATTCTACTTAAGAAGTGAGAGCATTTCAACTACATCCCATTTTAACCCATTCCTTGTGGCAAAATGAGCTACTCACAATGTCAAATAATTACCTCAAGACCTTCCTCACCTAACGACTTTCTTAACCTTGCAGATGAAAGAAATCTCCATAACTGTCACTAAAATCATATAAAGCCTACAAAAAAGGAAATATGACCTCACCCCAAGCAATATGTGATTTTAACAAACACAGCAGCCTGCAGATAACACCCCTTCCAGTCTGGACTCCATGCAGGACAGCTTTTCTTCTTCCTCGTTAGATCAATATCACACTGATCCATGTTCTTCCAGCCGAGCTATAATGCTGCATTCTTCCAGGGCTCAGTAATATAAAGTGATTTAGTGCTTTCAGCTTGAAAGATATTACAATGAACACTGTGATTTATAAAACAAATGGGCTATTGCCCTAAATAAGTTTAAAATTATATAGACCTGAGGAAATAGAGTTAACTAAAGTTTTAATGCTCTTAGCCTATTTTCTGCTCAGCAATTTATACAGACACATAAGCATTTCAACTCAGAAAATGCAACAGAAATTTATCACCAGAATCCTCCATACATAATTTCCTTAAGCAAGCGTAACTTTCGGCATTTATTAGTACACGTCAACTTCCTACATATCCTTCTTATATCCAGGCAACTGTTTATATATTTACTGGACCCATAAATCATTGGATTCTAAACACTTGGTCTACCAGAAAAATATGCTAATTGTAGAGAACAGCCTATCCTCTATTGAACGTTAGTGGCATTTCGGAATATTATTTCTCGCTTTATCACAGAAGTGTGGTAGGAAATAGAAATGACGGGAGCACTGGAAGCCAGAGGAATCTAGGCGACACATTGAACAGCTGCCATCTCTTATTCTCAGTTCACATTGGTGAAGACGGCAGAATGTGATAACAGTAGACAGGATATTTTCATTTAATCTTTTAAATGTATTGGCTTAGAAATGTGAGTGGAATTCACATGGGGCATTCTAATGCTTTTCCTAGTTTCTTTTTTTGCACATGCTTGAAAAAAAGCCTCAACTTTAGCAGCAGTATTGATGAGAATTGTTACAACAGAGAAAGAGAGAGGAGACAAACTGAATGAGAATTTAAAGAGCAACTTAGTCACAACCTGAAGATTTTTTGGTCGTTTTTGCAGAAGACTGTAGACACCTAGAAACAGCATATATTAGGTAAGTTGAATTTCAGCTGCTATAATACAGAGGCCCCCAAATAGAGAGATTTAAAAAAAGAGAAAAGTTTATTTCTTTCATACAAAACAATCCTTGGATGTCTGATCTGTGTTGATGAGTGGACTCCATTTTGTTCCAAATTTTCATCCTCTTGAGCGTTGCTCTCATTTGCATGATTGGAAGGTAGGTCATGGTCATTTCTGTGCTCCAGTGTGTAGTAAGGAAAAGACAAAGCGATTCCAAGGCAAGGAGCTTTTCTTTTATGTGGAAGAGGCCCCCAAATTACATATATCACCCCACTCGTGTCCCATTGTCTCTAATTTGGTCACAAGACCTTACCAAGCTACAACAGAGGACATGAAATGTGACCTACAGCTGGGAGGCCAGGTGCCCAGCTCAAACTTTGCCTGTTGACTCTTCACTGACATTTGAAGGGTATTTCTAGACAGATTATTTACTTTCCAAGGTTGCTCCAAGTTTCATTTAATCCCTTTCACCCATTTTGTGTTCTTTTTATTCTGGGTCCTCCTTCTTGGTGCGATGATATAATTAGCAGTATATTCCCTCTCAGACAGAAAGACTTGAGGGGAAACCTCACAAGATTCTAGCTCACAAGCAACCCAAGCATCTTAGTGCTTTGAAGTATCTGATAAGCAGACGAGTTGAATTACTGAGTCAACTGCAAATAGCAATGTTGTTATATGTACATGGTTAGATTTCAATATGGCAAAATGGTTTCAGAGGGAAAATATTTGTCACCATGACCAAAAGCTAACAAAAATGACCCCATTTAGTGATTACACACACAGAGAACACTCAAAATCACGTTTCCCCAAAAGTGCATTTGTAACCCAGAAGCCAGGGCCTCTTCCACCTATTTCATCTTACCCCTCCTCCCAACCCACCCTCCTCAGAAGTGAATCCCACAGCCCCAGCCATGTGAAAGCTGTCCCCATAAGGCATGAGTATCTGCAGGCTCACTTACAGATGCTTCCTTCTGCCCCTAGGCTTTTGCGTCCCTGACTGCACTCTCTGTTTTGCCCAATTACAACCCAAATGCAAAATAGGCCCTTTGTCAGTCTTTCCCTATAGAGAAATGGACAAATTTATCTTTTCTTCTCTTAGAGAAGTTCTCTTCTCTTAGTTACCTTTCTTCCCCTCAACTCCTGATACTAGCTGAACTCTAGGTCCTGAGAAATTGCTTTTGCAATAAGGTGGCTCATACACCCTGTCCAAATCATACACTTTTGAGAGTGAAAAGGACACTATTAACAATTGTGTAGGTGCAAAGTTGTAAACTGGGATTGTCTTGGGCCAATCAGATGTACGGCTCCCCTTCTTATAAAGCACTTTCGCTAAAATAACTTGTGACGAAATAATTCTACTTCAGGGTTCATTTAAATTGCCACTATAAGAATATTCTTTTACCTCAAAGCTAATGCTGGGGAATGTTGAACAATTACAAAGAAAAAAGCCTTAAAACCTGAATCCAACTCAAATAAAATAGGAGCATCCCCTAAGTCTCACCCAACCAGTGACATAGGGAAATGTCATCAAAGGAAATAGAGGCAAAATCTCTTAGATGGCCTTTTGAAAGGGGCTCAGTAAGACCAAAAACTTACCACTATTAGTGGAGAAGGAATGTGAATTGAGGCACAAAACATCACGGTAGATAGACACTTTCATAAATATTCTAGGTTGTTCTCCCCACGATAACATAGTGAAGTAGGTACCACATACAATCCCTATTTTACAGAAAAGACGTTGAACCTCCGTGAGGCTCAGTGACTTGCTCCAGTGGTTGGCTGAGTGGAGATTCAAATCTAGGTCCATGTGACTGGACAGAGACAGGCCAAAGGATAGTAAATGACACAAGTAGCCCTTCCAGTGAACCTGCCAGACCAAATTTCTGACAACTGAGAACTATTGTTACTCTTTAGAGTCAATGACTTCAGAAAGTCACACTCTAAGTATGTTTGTATCCCCATAAGACCAGTTCTTGACCTAGTACCTAAGTGAAAATTTTCTGAACCCATTTTATGTCCAAAAGCTACTCATATATGTGTGTGTGAGTGTATGTATATGCAAAAACTGCTTATTGGACATTGTCTGTATTTTTGAGTTTCAATAGCCACCTGCATTTTATTAATTCAGAATATTACTTTGTATATTCAGCAGTTACTTTAGTTTGTCTGCTGTCATATAAAAAGTACATATCAATGCTTGAATTTTTCCTCCCTATTAAAAATAACTAGCCAGCCATTGAAAATATATGTGGGATACTTGCTGATCATATAAGTTAATCTGAGCAGAATGTTCTGTGAGGGATAAATCAGAGCAATGCATAAGGATATGAGAATGTAAAGTAAAATGGGAAAAATTTCTTGTCAGACAAATTTTTGATCACCAGTGACTGGTAGGTGGTGAAAGGCTGGGTAAAGCATGACTCTCCACTGTGAAGCAATGTTCTTTGAGAATGTGACTCTTCAAAACCACGTTAACCGTTATGTGCCTTTCCTGTCAGCATGGACAAAGCACAAATTTGTGAATCTAATTCTGATTTGTACTCGCTAACTCCATCACCTGTGGCAACTCACTAAGACTCAGTTTCCCTGTCTTCTAAAAGCAGTTCTAGTGCCCACTTTGTTGTGTGGTTAGGGGAGTGAACGCACATGAAAGTTTGTGAGAAGTGTCACATGCTGGGCAGTTCGGAAATATTTCTTATATTTTCTCCTCTTCACTCCCCAGCTCTTACACCAGTGATTTTAGAACTTTGGTTTAAGAGTAACCTTGAGATCTTTTGCAAAATGCAGATTTCTGGGCCCCTTTCCAAGGTAGCAAGTATGGGGTGTAGCTCCAAAATATTTATTTTAACATGCTCCAGCGAGTGACTGATGCAGGTGATTTGTGGAGCATACTCTGGGAGACACTGCCTTATAACATCCCTCAGACATTCAATCCCAGGCTGAATCAAAGCTTGGTTGGGATATTGGAGAGATCACACCATCTTGGGGTATGAGGACAGGGAACACATTACTTCTCATTTAAGTAAATTTAACTCTTCCTTCTGTATCAGGCTAGGTTTCCAGATTCTCTAAGAATCATGGATCAATTCCACTGTTACTGTTAATACGATTTCTTAACATACTTAGAGGTCAAATGTTACAAATGTCCATTGTACAGAGTTTACTGTTTTCTAAAGAAATATCAGGCCTCCAAAATATTTGCCTTATTACATGTTTTTATTAACTTTGTTGTTAATATTTGAAGGGTAATCCAAAGGCATATAGCAAATTATCTAACTCATATCTTGGTTTTGCCATCTATTTTCCTGTTCCACAAGTCATCAATATTTCTACTTTCTCATGAATAATTCTAGAGATATAATTCTTATGTATAATCCTATGCATGTACAAACAAATGCCTTCTATTTTCATACAAATAATTATATACCTTTGTTTACTTTGGTTTTCCTTGACTACGAAACATCTTAGAATATGTGCCACATTTTTTCCCTAAAAAGTCTCCTTGTTCTATTTTTATGGCACATTAGCAAATAATGCATGAGGGTACCATAATATATTTAACAATTCTCCTGCTGATGGACATTTGTTTCCAATCTTTTGTTGTTTCAGTGAAGTGATGAATATCTCTACTCGAGAATCACTCTTCATTGTGTTAAGATATCTGCAAGGCCGAATCTTCGAAATGGATGTGTTAGCTCAAAGGATAGATATATTTCTAATTTAGGAACAAATTGCCCTGTATTGTAACAGTTTACACTTCCACATACATGTACGCTCATTTTCCTACCTGCTCACCAACAAAGTATCATCAAACTCTGTTCTTTGCCTTTGTCACGGGTTAAAAAATGGTATCTCAACATAAATGAGTGAGACTATTTTTTTCTGAAGCAAACACAGTTTTCCTTCCCACAAACACACACATAATTTCCGGCTTTATATTGATGTTATGATAATTACTTTTTCTTCTTTTTATTTAATTATGGTTTTATTTTTTTAATGAGAAATCTTTCTGGAAGAAAACTGATGGGGATATTAGTAGTCATAAATTTGATGATGATCAGCAATTTCTGTGCCCATTGCTGATGCATGTCCAGAATTAACTTTCTCATCCTGACTGATTTTGCAGGAACAGCCCATTCACATGCAAACATGAAGGTTCATCTATTAAAACTATTAAATTTGCATGTGTTTTCAAGCTAAAAAATCTTTCAAAGTAGCCAATTTTTCCTTTTCTTGTTCGTTAGGGTACATGAATGGCCCTGTACTTAACCTCCTGAAAAACAAGGGTGTTGGTGAGGACAACAGCTGGAAGGCAGGGGACCCCACACCTGTCCATGCACCAGCTTGTGACAACGTCAGCCCATCAGCCTGGCAGCACCATTACATGAGTAAATGGAAATCGGAATGTCAATCAAAGCAGCTGTGTGTATTCTTTCTTCAAAATACAATTTTTAAGACAATGAGGAGATTGGAATCATGAGGATATCTAAGCTTGTGTGCTTTATGAGAAAATACCAAATTGTTTAAAACAAGTCAATACTAACTTAAAAGTAAAAAAAGTTATGGTTTTTGAGTAAAGAAAAAAATAAGGCTAAAATTGGCAAAGTAATTGGGGTAAATTAGAAAAAAACTGCCAAGATTAAACTAACTCCTGTGTTTAGAACACTAGTTTTAAATAAGTGATTTTATAAGACACATTGCTGGATAGTTATTTTTCTTTAATGTGGCATTGAAAAAGTAAGTCTTTCAGACTATAAAAAAGCAGTGGCAATATCTTCAAAATGAGTCAATAACACTTTTTTGTGACCTTTGAGATTAACCATTTTATAAGAATTCTTTAGCTAAATCGGGAACATGTATAAGAAGAGGAGAAAAACTGAAAATGCATCTATGAAGAAAGACTCGTCTCTATTTGATTTTAAACCAAAATTGAGTATTTATGATGACATAATGAGACTTTGAATAATCCATTCTTAAGCTCAACTCACCCTCATTTATGATATTACCCAAATACACAATTAACAATTTAATATCCAAATAAACTCAGGCCATGTTATTGTTAACGTTTGCATTCCTTCTCTCCTTGCATAAAAAAGACCATTTATAAGGAGTCATATTAAAAATAATGGGACACACATCCAAATGCCAAAGGAATGTTTCCACGCCTGACGATTTACATAATTGAAGTTTTGCTGCTTACAGTTATTAATGAAAACCTTTTCTTTTTCATTTAATATTCATGTCCTTTTAAAATGTCTACATGTTAGACACATTGTTCCACAACAGAAAAGGCAGATTGATGGGGGATAAAAGTAAACAAATGTGCATAAACTATATAATAATTCATATTTCATGTACAAGCCTTGTGGAAAACGATTTTACTGACGTGATCACAATTTGCTAGTATTACTCAATATATATCCAAAATTGAGATTAAGCAGTTTTAAAATAAAATACGTCTGATTGCAAAAATTAATGGATGTTCAGAATAAGACAATTTGAGAAATAGAAACGTAGTTTAATATCCAAAACACTTTGTTGAGCTCTTTTTTCTTTCTATCTCTTTTTCCTTCCTTTCATTCTTTCTTTCTTTCCCTCCTTCCCTTCTTTCTTCTTTTTCTCTTCTGGTTTAACTACAGCTCTTACCTGTTTACAATTTTCATTAGGGCAATGCATTTTATAAACACACCTAATTAAGCATTATTAAACAATATTTGTATCCCATCTTTGTCTCTAAAATCAAATAAATTTAAACTTTATAGCAGCAATCCCCATTAGTGGTGAAGTATTATAATTTACTTGCCTATAAAACCCTGCCCCTCATTGTATGGATTCTCTCCACTTTAAATGTACTCAATCTGATTCAACCCCAGTGACAAGGGGAAGCTCTGAGCAATGTGTTGACAAAGGCTCTCGGTCCATACAGTCTCTGTGGTGGTGCCTATCAGGGAATGTCATTCTATACGCTTTGCATACTAACGGCATGTTACAAATCCCACTATGAGCTATGAATAAAGAAAAACCTAAAAAATAGAAAGAAATCTTTTAAATGATGAAAAACAGACCATTCAAATGTAAATAAAATTAGAGAAGCCTGCCAATATTAATATAATGGAATTAAGGTATTGAGTAAATTAATGATGACAGCTTACAGTGATGAAATTATATTCAAAATTAACAATGTCAGAAAGGTTTTATTTGAAGGCAATGGCAGATTAATGTTTAGCTATGCCATAAAATCATTTTTTAAATACAAGAGAAGATAAATTATCATAAACACATCCAACTGGTAAAAATAAAGACATAAAAGACATGAGCAACATCATTAACATGGGTAATTAAATAGATTTTGAATTTTGCCTCTTGTACATTGTACATTGTCTTTTTAATAAAAAATTTAGAAAAAATAGTATTTATTTGGATATGATGAAAACCTTTACTCATTCCAAAGTTGGCATATTTAGTCACGTAGATGTGTAAATATAGTCTCTATGTTTATAGATCACAATCTCAGATTACAGTGTCATAAACTTATGAGATATAATATTAAACAAAAGTCTCCTCTTTTATATTTTTAATCTCTTTGCCAAATAACAATTGGGCCAGGGAGGAATCAGGATACACAGTTACATCCTATTAAAAATATATATATATATTACGAGGCTGGCCCCATTGTGTAGTAGTTAAGTTCACACATTCTACCTCGGCGGCCTGGGGTTCGCAGGTTCAGATCCTGGGCATGGACCTACATACCGCTTATCAAGCCATGCTGTGGCAGGCATCCCACATATAAAGTAGAAGAAGATGGTCAAGGATATTAGCCCAGGGCCAATCTTCCTCAGCAAAAGGAGGAAGATTGGCAACAGATGTTAGCTCAGGGCTAATCTTCCTCACCCCCCCCCAAAAAAAAAGAAAGAAAGAAAGAAAAGAAATATACATTACATGCAGCTCACAAATAACAATCACAGCATGAGGTATTTTATTATTAAAAAGAAAAAGAAAGTAAAACTTTTAACATAATCAACCAAAAATTACACAAAAAATTAGGTGTACTAAAAAAATGCAAAAAACGGTAAATTCTGAGAATATATTTAATAGCCTGGTAAATGCACTCAGTGGAATAAAACAAACCTAAATATTTAGAAAAGAGAGAGAAACAAATTTCAA
Organism: Tapirus indicus; assembly: GCA_031878705.1. Taxonomy (NCBI): domain Eukaryota; kingdom Metazoa; phylum Chordata; class Mammalia; order Perissodactyla; family Tapiridae; genus Tapirus; species Tapirus indicus. Next base: position 85,870,643 of record CM062921.1, read on the forward strand.
TCATATGCTACAATTATGAAATAAATGGTCAGTATGTCATGAGTTATAGAAAAGAGAAATGATAGAGACAAGACTGGGTGAGTTGTCAAAAAACTATCCTACTGAAAAGCATCCTGGTAAATTTACTTATCAGTAAATTCATTTAAAATATAAAGCAATTTTAATACAGCTGTTACACAAATTGCTTTGAAATTGGGGGAATATATGGAGCATTTTTCTAAGGTATTCTGTGAAATAAAAGTAAAACTGAAATTTAAAGTGAAAGCACTGTAATAAAAAATTAAGCCTGGCCAATTTCACTAATGAATATTCAATTAAAATTTTAAGTACATTATCAGGGCTGGAATTAAACAACATGATTAAATTTATCCTATGAATACAAGGATATTTCTATACAGGCAGAGCGATTAATGTAATACACCATAAGAATAGCTTAATGAGAATAAAGCATTCCATTAGACGTGTTGTGATAAAAAGGTTTATGCACAAAATTTTATCCATACCAAATAAAAGAATACATTGAAAATGTGAGACAAATTCTTTAAAGTCCAACACAAAATAAAGATACCTTTAATAAGCTTTATCTTATTTACTATAGCTTTGGACTGCTAGATCAATATGATAGTATGTGAAAACCCAATAATAAAACTTAATAACAGAAGTCTATACAACAAAAGACGCATTCCTTTCATGTTACACGATTACAAGGCTATAAAAGGCAACTCAGATTAAATATAACAGAAATGTTTAGTTCATAAAGCAGCTAGATATAAGACAAAAATACAAAAATAAGTACCTTTCCTATATCATTACAAAAAACAAATAGAAGGGCTACCACGTACTAGTTAAGCAATAAAAAACATAGGGTAAATAATCAACAAGGGCTATGGATGAGGTCATAAAGAAGCTACAAACTATCAAGGGGAGTATTATAGAAACACTTGAATAAATGCACAGAAATACCACAAATGTGGAGGAGAAAATGAAATCTTATAAAGATGAATATTTCTAGCCAAGACTGGAAGACTACATGCAAAAATATTTATATTACTTATCCTTAGAAGCTGTCATTGCAAGTGCCTTTTATTCTTTTTAGTATGCCTTCCATAAATATAATAAAATGAGTCTGTATTTCTATAGAAGTAATATAAATAAAACAAATATAAAATTTAATAAAATGCAATTTTTTTAATTTAAGGATATCAAATTATATTTGAATAAAGTAGAACAGTGAAGAAAAAATAAATTGTATGGCCAGGAATTAAAACCCACTCAAAAGGAAAGCTAATTAAAACAACGTGGAATGGCATATGAAGGGAACTATTATTTAAACCAAACAAAAGAGAAAGTTCATAAACTTATACACATACATACACACAAATACATGTGATAAGGGGTGCATTAATACAAGAAACAAAAAGATTCTTCAATAATGACTTTGTTGTTTTACCACTTTCTTGATATATGAAATGACCCTGTATTATGACTTGTCCAGGCTAATCCAAGTTTGATCTCACACAGTCCTAAGAAGCAGGTACCATTATTTCCATACCCATATCACAGAAGAGAAAAGTGAAATGAATTTTCCTATTCTTAAAGCTAGTAAGTGTCGGAGACGTAATTTGTGTTTCATTCTTTTTGCTAGCTCAATGAATGATACTGCCCAACTGTCCAACCAGGAATTTGGGAGTCTCTTTGAATCCTCTTTCTCTCTTACCCTTCTTTCTTCATTAGCAAATAAATCTTGTGATTTACCTCCTTCAAATCTACCGAGTATTTCCTCTTTAAATTCTCACTGCCAATGCTTCTTTAGATCATTGCCCCAGGCTCCTTTTCCCTGTCTAAAGGCTTTCTCTAATTCATGCTCTCTTAACATTGCTCCTCTACCACTGATTAGCTATGTGAAACTTATTTTCCCCCAAGGGTATTAAGACAATTTTTCAAGCAATGAAAATGCAGAAGAGACAAAGGCTAGACTTTCTCAGACTTGCAGCCCTCTGAGTTAGAGTGGAGGTGGGGTGAGCTTGAAGGGAGAGCCCGAGGTGCCAGGAAGCCGCAGTTAATTTCAGCCTCCTACCAACCCTTCCTCAGGTCCAGCCTTCATCCTCAGTCCCCCAGTGGGGAAGCATCCTTAGGAAGAACCACATCTTCGAATGTAACCCATCACTTTTGGAGGTTTGGGGAAAGAATGACAGGGAAATGACTCTCTCAGCCTAATTAGTCCTCCCCTGTGTTGCCTCTGCTCCCCATCCACGTGTGCTGCCCAGATTTTACTGGTGGCCTCAACCTTATAGCTTGAGCCAGAGTGGTGTGAATACCGGTACACTAAGCCATGCCACAGATGGGGAAAAGCAAGAGCAAAATTCCAACAGCTCTTTTCCGTGCTGTCCCCACAGCCATACCAGCCACCTTGGACTCTAGGCTTTAGACTGCACATAGTGGAAAGTTCAAAACCATCCTTCTCTCCCCTGGCAGTTTGTCACAGGGGTTTCTCACAACATTTTCCCTGTGTGGATGCCTTCTCTCCATAGTTCCTCCAGGTTGATGCTGGGGAGGGTAGGAGAGGTTTAACACCTTCCATTCACTCTCTCCCCTGTAACTAAAGTGATCTTTCTGAACAAACAGAAAAACAACCAAAATAATCTTCAATAAACAGTTCAAGAAAGTTCTCAAGCCCCTAACTACCATTAGTGACTGAAATCCCAAGATTTCCCTTTCCTTGTCCAAATCTTAGAGATAGTTTCCTTCTTAGCCCACACACCTGGTGGAAAAAAAGATGGCCGAATTCTATCAGCTACTAGTGTTGTTACTGTAGTCTCTGCCACAAGGTGGCACCATTGAGAGACGTGGGAGCCTTCAAGAGGATCCTAATCTGTCAAGACTTGGAAGCTTTGTTTGCAGAAATCCCAGCCTAGTCAGGGATGGAGAGTGGGGTTAGCCTCTCTGTGTTCCAGGATTATAGAGTTTGTTTCACCCCCACTCAAAAGCCCAGAGTAGAGAAGCCAGGAAGAATGTTCCACCTCCGCCATATGCCAGTACAAACTCAGCCTGGTTTCTAGGCTACAAATTCGATCCTGGATCACCATGCTACTCTTCTGCCTTCTGGTGAGCTCACCTTTTGGGGCTCTTGGCGTCCTTTCCTGCCATGAATCTTAATCAGATCACTCCATTCTTCCCAGACAAGTCCCCTTCACTTTGAATTTAGAGGAACATGATTTGGATTCTTGATCATTTATCTCCTAAAAGGCCTTGAGCTCATTATTGTACTAACTGCTTCATTCTTTTCTAGAATTCTGCATTCTAAGGCATCTGTGGGAGAGGCAGGCTAATGAACACAGGCACACGCACATGCACAAGAAATACACACAGACATATACAAACCATTTACTTTCATCTTACCAGACAGTGGGTGCATGCCTGTCTTATATTTGCAAAATTATGAAGGTCTATTTAAGTAAAAGAATGTTTGCTATGAGGCAACTTATTGTGCCTGCCTATACAAGGAATGAGCTGGCAGCTTCTATACATCAAAATAAATAATACACGCACAAAATGAATATGTTATTTACTTGCTTAATACTCTATGTTGGTTTTCCAGTGCCTTCAAAAATTCACTTAAGTAAAAATAAAATAGAAATTCAATTTATATCCATATAAAAGGCATAAAGTGTTCATTAATCAAAGGCACAGATACTAAATAATAATGAGGGACAAGCTTAGACATATTTAACCTGCAAACAGAAGTTTAACTAACCAATGCAGGCAAGTCATTTTTGGGTCAAGAGCCATGAAAATGTTCATACCCTTAGGCCAAGCAATTTCATCTCTAGGTTCAATTCCAAAAAAAGCAGTATGAGAGAAGAACTCCATCTATGCACAAACCTCACTGACACACCTAGCACAGGCTTGACAGAGAGTGAGCGCTCAGTCAATGTGTATGGAAGGCTGGATGGAAGATAAAGAATGAAAAGAGGGAGAATGACAGGTAGAGAGGACAATTAGAAAGCTTCTAAACATGCAGCCATGGAACACGTTAATTGTTAAATGTGGGTACCATGACTAGCACAACAGTATGTAACTTGACAGTGACAACTGGGGAGACCCATGTAGCCATATGGAAAGATGCCCATAAGTGGTGGTGGTATTGGGGTGCAGGGACCAGAAGACAAAGTTGGCCTGCTTTATACAGACCACCATGGAATTCTCTGAGTATATAGGCACAGACTGGAAAGGACTCAGTCAGATGAACAGCATAATCTCTTGGCATAGTCAGTTTGATATATAGGTATGGTAGAAGTGAGGGTAAAGCCCCTGTTTTGAATTAAACTAACATTGTGATAAAGTGTTTGTGATAAAACAAAACCCGAAGTTGTCGGGGACCCGGGAAGCAAAGAAGGAGGTTTATGGCAGCGGCATAGTCCAGTAATTCTCAGTGTTGAATGCCCATTGGAATTACCTGAGAAGCTTTAAAAATACAGATGTCTGAGGGGCTGGCCCGGTGGTGTAGCAGTAAAGTCCGCATGCTGCGCTTCAGCAGCCCAGGGTCTGAGAGTTCAGTTCCAGGGCGTGGACCTACACACCACTTATCAAGCCATGCTGTGGCGGCATCCCACATACAAAATAGAGGCAGATCGGCACAGATGTTAGCTTAGGGCCAATCCTCCTCACCAAAACAAAACAAAAACAAATACAAAGAGAGAGAGATGTCTGAGCTCCATTTACAGAGACCCAAATTTGTTTGTTCTGCATGTGGCCTGGACATCGAATGCTGAGTCTCCCTGGGTGATTCTACTATGCAGCTAAGGTTGAAGCACACAGACATAGAATCTTGCTACACAAATCCAGGTCCACAACCAGCAACACCATGGCTTGTTAGAAATGTAGAATTTCAGCCTTGCCCCAGACATATTGAATGAGAATCTGAATTTTTAAAACCTCTCCGGGTGATTGCATGGAAATGCCAATCTGGAAAGCCCTGGCATGGACAACTAATAGGTTTGCATTGTGCTGCCTTTTCTGTGACAGTCATGCCCTTTTTAATTTAGCATTTCATCTTTTGTACTTCAAAACACAGAACGGCCATATTTTCTTCTGGAAATATTTGCTCTTTCTGAAATCCCTCTGCTTTTCTTTGATAGAAATGCAGTAAAACACATCATGTTTACTGACACAGCTGAAAATACAAGAGATCACTCAGTTTCTTCGCCTGATTTTGAAGTTGGAAGTGACCTTAGGAATTATCTGAACTGCGCTATCTCACAATGAAGAAATTAAAGCCCGCAGAAGCTGAGATATTACAAATGTCACATGGCTAGGAAGCAGCAAAGTCTAGATTTAGAACACCATCATTTTTGATAAATCAGAGTTGTGCTTTTGAAAACTTAGTCTTCCACTGTAAAATTCCCTTAGCATTTTGTCATGTTTACACATCATGGCTTTCTTAGTTTGAAAATAATAATAATTTTTTAAAGTCTCAGATGAGTTATCTGGGATGAACCAAATTCCCAGGGAAATGTGATTATTGGCAATCTTTAACAAGTGTTGTATCCATTTCTTTGAATGTTGCAGAGAATATTTTCCCTCAAATTGAAATTCTGCTCTTTGGGAAAAATACTAATCACCCAGCCTAAACCTATGAATCGCAGATGTGGTATATAAAATCCCCCGATATAAGAGAAACCTGATGAGGCATCTGGCTTATAAAACAGTTGTGGATGAGATGGGCATGGGACAAAGTCATGTTGCAGGTACCCAGGGATTCTTATTTGGCAGATATGTGAACTAGCAAGGTGACTAGTAGGGGTAAATGAGTTTCCAGAAGCTTCACAAACATATTCTCAAGAGTGTGCAGGAAATCTTGCTCAGACATAATTACTGAGTTGCATATGGATGGAAGATGTATCCTAGTGGCATAATTAAGAGAAGATCCCTGTGGGGTGGGAATAGGGGTCCCATCCTGTGCTGGGCAGCATGATTTAGTCCCTCACTGCTCCAATTGTGGGCCGTGGGCCAGCAGCACAGGCATCATCTGGGACCTTGTTAGAAATACAGAATTTGAAGCTTTACTCCAGACCCACTGGACACAATTCTTCAGTTTAACAAAATCTCCAGAGGATTCATCCACTCATTAAAGTCTGAGAAACACCAGTTTAATTCACTACTTCCCAAATTCGTCTCAATAATGGAATCACATGAACGCACGATTCTTGGGTACCACCTCGAGTCCTGAATTAGAAGTTTCAGAGGAGAAGCCTGAGAATCCACATTTACAACCGTCACCGTCAGTGAGTCTTACAGTAAAGTAAGTTTGACAAGGTTGGAAGATCAAGAGCTGTATAGTCAGACAGAACTGAGGCTGGTGCTCAGTCCTGCCACCAAGTGACTGCGCATCCTTGAAGAAGCTACCTTTCCTCTCAGAGCTTCCTTGTCACACATCAAATAGGATGCAACATCCCTTTGAAGATTTAATATGAAGACGATAGAGGCAATCATGTAGTGGTATATAAAGGCTCGAAACTTCTGTCTTGCACATAGTAGGTATGAAACAGAAGGTAGCTATTAGCACTTTTGTTTTTCCCCATTTAACACCTCAATTTTGTCCTCTGAAAATGTGGGTGGTAGGTACTGTCTAGGGTTCTTTTCATTCATAAAATTTATCTTTACTGAGTAGGTGGCAGGTTCCAGAAGCAAAAGTGAACTCATAGCCTAGTGGGAGAAGCAGGTAGGTGAACATGAATATTATAATAGAAATAGAACTTTTGTTCACAAATGAATCATTTCATACATTCAGATAATATTTTGGTTAGCTTGTGGGGGAAAGAGATCAAAGCTGCTATTTAATATCATTAAAATAATCATTATTTCTCTCACATGTGCTAATCCAGGCAGAAAGGAGAGAGCTTTCCAGAGCACTGAAAATAAAACCTTGTCGCAGAGAGAAAGGCTTCTGCCTGACTTCAATTGTGGCTGTAAATTAGCCCAGGAGAACACCCCACACTGTAGCAAAATTACGACCTTATTTAAAGTAGGTGCTTCATTGCTTATCCCTTCTGCCAATTCTTTCCAACTTAGTGTTTTCCACTCTCCATTCTCCTATATTAGCCTCTGTTTTATAACAGCTGGAGAATGTTTTTCCTCTATGGGTGGAGCCCCCGCCCACACACAGGCCCCTCCCTCCTGAGGCTCAAAGCTGGGAGTTCCTAACTGAATTTCTGCCCTTCAGGAGCACAAGGCCACTGGGCTCAATGTGCTGTCAGAGAACTCCAGGGAGGCCAGGCTCAGGGCACATGGCCTCCAGGCATCATTTTAGTCTCTCCACACTCCCATCTCAGAGCACCCCTCTGCTCCAAAGCCTGGGGTCTGTTTGTTTAATGAAGTCTTCTGCAGAAACAATAACTCCTTTCCCTGATGTTGGCTATAAATGCATTTTTGAGGTGTTCAAATGAGAAAGTCGTGTTTAAGAAACTAGAAAGCCACCCTGTTTAGGAATCTGACCACCTTTCTCTGGTTTGTGCTGTGTGTTCCTGTCACTGTATATGTCAAAGTGCCAAAATGCTCCCTGATCCATTATAAGGGAAACCCGATGTGGTTGCCTTACTTTGACCTCCTGTGGGCCTCACAGGAGCTCTGCTAGAGAAAAGAAATACGTTTCCGTTAGGAAAATGTAGGACATTTTATTTGAAAATGCCAGTAAGTGTCTTTAAACATTGTTCCTTACATTCTCCTTGAATAATTCGACAATGATCTCTGGTCAAGGCATCATTGAATAGATATGTTTAATTGGTTAGGAAAATTTTAGTGCTGGAAAATCATTTCTTACACCTAAGTTGTTAATAAGTTAATTTTAGCTTGTAGCTATTAAATGATCTTTGCAAATATTTCATATATGTAGCTAAAAATCATAAATTAATTTTGGATAAAGAAAAAGAATCTTTATTTCATAACTTAATCAATGTGACACTTATTAGGTTTGAAAAACCATACTCTTGTCCGCTCTTTCCACTCACCATAAAAATTCAGAGTTTGAGGGGCCGCCCGGTGGCGCAGCGGTTTAGTTCGCGCTTGGCAGCCTGAGGTTCGCAGGTTCGGATCCCGGGCGCCCGCCGACGCACTGCCTGTCAGCCATGCCGTGGCGGCGTCCCATATAAAGTGGAGGAAGATGAGCACGGATGTTAGCCCAGGGCCAGTCTTCCTCAGCAAAAAGGGGAAGATTGGCAACAGATGTTAGCTCAGGGCTGGTCTTCCCCACAAAAAAAAAAAAAAAAAAAAATTCAGAGTTTGAGAGAATGGAATTAAAAATGTCATCATGTCCTGATATGTTCTGAAAACCACCTGGACACAAGACAGAAAATAATTCCGAAAAGAAGTGACCAATTGCATAAAGAATTTACAATACGAAACTGATTACTCTTAATTGCATCTAAAATAATTTTGAAATTTCCTCCTGGGGTTTGAAGGTAATCTTCTCCAATAGCAGCTCAGTTCTCCATGCATTTGTTGGCAAGCAAGAGCAGGCTTCAAAATGAGACCCGAGTAGGCTCTTATCTTCCCAAATGCAAATTCATGTCACTTCCTCTCAGAAGCTCTCCCTGACTTCAGGGCCATTGGTTTTTGGAGTCTTCTATGCAAATATGAGCTATTCACTTATAGATTACATAGTTTGGATGATATAGGTCACTGAACTTGTCACATTGAATTGAACTAGAAAATGCTACCTCAACACCCTCTCTTTTGAGTCTTTCTGAGAAGATTCATAACTATATTCCTACCACCTTTCATTCTACCTACAACATTGAATATGCTTAACAAACTGGTGGAACGATGGGGATAATGTAAAGAATTGCCATTCATTTTTTAGTGTATGTAGGATAAGACTAAATATACATTCTATACTACTCACCTATGACATGTGTATCTATAAACACATTCTATATCACTCATGTATGACATATGTCTCTAAACAAGATATTCCCCGATGTTCAATGTTTTCATTTTTTTCCTGTTTCTTCTTTTAATTTTATCTTTAATTTCTCATCTTTAAAAACTTGCATGGGGGTTTGGTATGTAAATAAACTTGATGAAGATACTCCCTCTAAGTCAACCAGGCTGGGAAGGATTTCCTTGCTATCCTAAGCGTGGGCTTTGGTGCCCAGTGACGGTCAGTGTTTGCCCATCATGGAACCTTATCACACCAGATTGTGTTGACTGCTCGGTGCTCCAGCTAACAGCAAGTTCTGTGAAAGAAGGAACCTTTTTTTTCTTGTTTGCTCTTGAACCCCAGTGCCCTGCCTGATGCTGGATACCTAGTAAGTATACCATATAGGTGTGCGTGTGTATGCATAGGACTTATCTGGCTTCAAGCTGAGTTTTCCTGATATTCATAAAACCACCAGAATAGCTGTAATCATAAAAAGATAAACAGAGTTGTAGAGACACACTCCAAGATAAACCAGAAATGCTGTCTTTGGCTTCTTTCTATAAAACAAGGAAGGCTTGGTCCTCCTGTCACATTTTTCAGTTTTTACAAATAATAGCTGGGTATATAGCTAAATAAACAGAACACTAATTGGATGTTGACATGTACTTCCACAGATTTGGGGTACAGTAGAGAGACGCCTGACTCTGGCGGCCCCCTGCTCTGTCTTCTCATCCAGACTCTGCCAGTATTCAGTGACCAAGAGAACTCGCAGCTGATCCGGGGGAAAGTGAGAATAACAATACAGAGGTTGGAAAAATCTTGTGAAACTTACATTAAGAAAAACACATATCACATATGGTGGTCTGCTTTTCTGTGATTTTGAATTATGTCTGAATTAGGGCAACTTATGTCCTATTTACCTCAGGGTGTTCCTGGTTTATGCTTATTTTACAGAAGAAATTTATTAAAACTGCCCATTACATCTCAAGTGCTCTCGGGTTTGGCAGATAATCTATATGGTCACTCAGATAATAATTTATTAGGGAATTTAAATATGATATATTATTTGTATGTGATTATAAATATGTATGTAAATATATATGTTTAATCAATTTTGAGGTACTTAAAATATATCCAGAGTTTAAATGTTTTATTTTCAAGCAGTGGGGATTTTAGGATTTCTGGAGCACAGGGATTTTAGAGGTGAGAGGTTAGTGAAGAAATTAAGTGTATAGACCCTGAAGTCAACCTGCTTAGCCTGAGTCCTGCTCCACTGCTGTATAACCTGAGAAATGCCCTTGGCATCAGTCATCTCCACCTCCCCCGCAGGGCTGCAATGGGTGCCCGACACATAGGAAGGACCACGTAGATATTACCTAGGCCTACCCTTCCAGCTAGATGTGCTGATGCTCTTCTGGGTGGGGACTATCATTTATCTGAGCTACACAAAGACTGACATTTTGTTATATGCATAGACAATGTGATTTGGTCCTTAAATCATCCTTTATATTTTTTAAAAGATGCTCAGACCAAAGTGAATTGGAAAGAAATACCATCCTCAGGAAGGCGAAATGCTGCCAGATGCTATAAAAGTTAGGCCAGAGCAAGAGTCCTTTCACAGTAAATGGGCAGACTGCAGAAGGGTATTGCAAATTCCCTCAGTGCCCCAAGAGAGTAGGTAAAAGGTTCCAGCCATTTTGGTCCTGTTTTAAGAAGGTTTTACTGGAATGTTTGCTTGACGAGTCTGCCTGGCAGGGCCTGTGGTACCATGGTTAAGGTTGTTCACATCTGTAGAGATAGACCACCTCCAGGTAAAATTATATTTAGGGGTATGTTCTTAATTTTTAAAATAAACTGGGTGAAACAATGCATAATCTAGGAAAACTGCAGCATATGCGATCATGCCATCCTGGCTCAGTGCTGGAGCTCCCGGGCTGCTCCATCAGTAACAGGACTGCAGGCCCCACAGGCAGGAAGCAGGTGCCTGAGGAGGCGAATGCAGGGGCTGCTGTGGAGGATCTATCTGGAGAGTCCTCAGCTGGAATGGCCTGAACAGTAAGAGGGGAGGAGAGTTTTCTGCCTATTCCTCTCTTCAGGAATTGTCAACAGAGAGAATTCCCCTTACAAAAGGTGGCCTCTTGCCTCTGCTTTTCTCCTAAGTATACTGTTTGAATAACTACGATGACTCTTGATTCTGAAAAGTGTTCTTGCCTATGATCAGGTATTACTGTGTTTTTAAATAATTTTTCTGGGCCAGTTTTCTTTAATTCCCATTAGTGAGTCTAAGCTGCACTCTGAGTGCTGGGAGACTCTGAGTACCCTGGCACAAGAAGCCCTGGCACAAGCCAACTGATCTGTAAAGAAAGCTGTGCAGATAAAGTAGCAAAACATGCCCCTTAGTGTATTATACCCCCTCCACTCCACTCAATTCACCGTCTACTTTAAACCAGGCAAGTGCACTTGACGTGTCTCAGTCCTCACGATGATCCTGTAGAGCAGTAACATTATTTTCCCCATTAATAGACAAGAACACTCAGTCACAGACAATATGTGTAACTTGTCAGTCTGCTAGTTAGTGGTGAAGCGCTGAATCTAACCAGCCAGTCCAAATGGGCATCATTAGGAAAAGCAGAAGAGGAAAAGATCTAGTATTTTTTTTTAAAGAATTGCAAGGAAACAAAAATATGTTTTTTAAATCCTCTTTCTTTTTTCCAAGTTAAGAAATCTTTTAAAGACATGGTTTTGCAGTGAGATCTTCTTGAAATAATCAGACTGGCGGCAGGAAAGTTTGAAGAAGTGATAAGTGATAGGTAAATGTTGAAGTGTGTTGGCTGTAACAACACTCCAATAATTCTTACCGTGTTTTAATTAATAGTAACTTCAGTATAAGGGGTTAGGGACAGACCAAAAATCTGTTAATCACTATTACATATTTACAATACCTTGTATTTATGTAGCATTTTATAATTTCCAATTGACTTTGGCATACATTTTGTTCCAACAACACTGCCAGAAAGGACAGTCAACATTACTCCCAGTTTACAGTTGGTAAATAAATCATCTTGGTAGCAAACAAAAAAATTGTGTGTGTGTGTTTTATGAAGCCACACACTTATATAAAAACAAGACTGGTCTTAAACCTCACAAAGAAAAGCGGCTGAAAACTACTTATTCAAAGCGTTGTGCTAACTCCAGCGCTCCCACACGTCCAGGGGAAGCTGACTGTGCCTCGTCATCATGTGTCTGATAGTAAATGTTAACATAGTCTGCACTCAGAGAGGTCTCCCTTTCATTGTTTTCTGCAAGCTCTCATCAGTTAGATTATTTTATACCATTCAGGATTTTAGTGCCTATGTATTTTAAACACTAAAGTATACTAATAGTCAAACTTTGTGAAAACTATTTTGAGAAAGAATGAAGAAAAAAGCAAACTTCATTTTTTAATCCTATCTTTGCCAGAAGTTAAACGTTTTTCGATGTGTACATTGTTCCCTTGAAATATATTTTTATTTTCTGAAAAAAGAAAGTTGACAGACCGTTTTATTGTTTCACAGAAGTTTAAAATCAACACCTATTTTACATTAATGACATGATTATGGCAAGTTACATTGATGTGGTAAGAAAGGAAAGAGATTATTTCCTCTAAAAGCTATAAATATTCAGCAAGAAGAAAATTTTAGAAAATCAAGAATTGGTTTCAGAATTGGAGAAATAATAGAAAATTGTTAATTTGTCAGAAATTAAAATTAGCAGTAAGAAGCCCAAGCCCTCAGAATATACACTGGAATTCTTCAGCATGCCCTCTCTCCCCCTTTCAAACCTAAGTCTCCTTTAAGTTAAATAGGTAGATGATGTCTACTTAATTTCCCTCACAGGATTCCAGCAAACATGCTTTTGCATGGTTTCAGTATGAGCAGAAAAGAGGAAGAGGAAAGAACTATCATATGCATAATGTCTGTTGTGCATTTGGAGTTTTCTCCAGCAGCATGCTGCTGCTTTCAATTCTTGCATCAACCTTTTGAGGCAATTATTAGTCCCTCTCTCCCTTTTTTTCTTTTTTTTAAATAAAAGACTGAAGGTTCCGGTTACATGACTTGCAAAATAATTCCCACAGCCAATATAACAGCTGAACAGAGCTTTTAACTCAGGTCTCTCAGTCTTGAACATCCACATTTGCCTCATATACCTCTTATCCCGAGTCAAATAAAAAGCTATTTAATAAGCCAAATTTATGTCAATTATTTGATACAACAAAAAACCCATGTCTTAACAACCACCTCAAGAAATATCATTTCATGCTTCAATTAGAGCTGCCAATCAAGTTAGAAAACATTAAAATAAGGTAAAAACCTTTGGCCATTAACTAAAAGATGTATTATTATTTATCAAATGTGCTTTTCTGGGCTTTTGCATAATATTTAAGTAGCCCTTTAAGAACATCAGCTCAAGTCCAGTGCAAACAGGTTAAACCAGAAGAAGTAAACCACTGCCTAAGTGTCATGAAGTTGCAAAATTATGTTTGTTGTGTTGTTCTTTGCTTATTTTCTTTTTGAGCTAATGAGACTATTTTGACAAACTTCATCCACAGAGAAGGAGATGGATGGCTATAATTTGGCTCATTTCTTCTTGTCAAGGTCAGTCAGTGGATGGCCTGTTATGAACATGGCTATTGAAAATTACTCAAATTATGTCTGGGCTGTTCATACAGTCTCATGATGAACTTGGAATTTATCTGTTGAACTTGAAAATTCTTCTAAGGCTCTTCACCCTATGATTCAATTCCATTCTACAGGAACTCTGCCAGTAGGCCTGGATTTGTAGATATTTCAGCCTCCATCCTCTCCTGTCAATGGAGTTCAGGGATGTGTGCCAAAACTCCATTTCCATTCTGACTTGCTTCAACCACAGGGAATCATTAGCTGCCACTCTCAGAGCACTTACTGGAGAACCATTTGACAAAGAAGACCCTCACTGGATGGAAAAGCTAATGGACCTCCAAAGTGATAGAGCAAAGCACCGGCAGACATGGTCCTGTAATTTTATATAGTATATCATAGGGATATGGTTACATTGTGCTCAATAAATTCTCTTAAAAATGGAAGCTTTGATTTCAAAACCTACTCCGGCAGAAGTAGACAGAGTGAGGAACAGCAAGCAGCTCCTTACAGGGCTCCCTCCGCTTTCAATCAATTCTCCCACTTACCAACTCCTAGGAGCATTTGACCCAGATTGCTGCACAGTCCATCAGCCCATTTAGGTAGTGCTGCCTCAGGCAATGGCTGCTATTGGACTGCTTTCCTCTTTTTCTGGCAGTTCCATATTTCAAGTGATTCAAGTGACTTCAAGTGAATTGCTTGATAGATTTCCAAAATGATCACTATAGGTCAAATTTAGCTCAGATGCTAGCCTTTTCAAAGTTTTGAAAATCTGTTTTTGCAGCAAGGCTGGTGAAACATTTAATGAGCTTCAATTTAGAAGAGACACATCCTTTTAACTTGAATTTGGCCTCAAAACATGTTAGGCCCATTCAAATGCCTAGCCAGCTTTTCAGCTACAATGCCTACCTCTTTCACTCCAGTGTGCTACATTATAGATAATACCATTTCTCAAGTTCTTAAAATTTCTGGAAATGGTATAAAGATAAATGTGTTCAAGAATACCCTGCTTTTGTTCAGAATATTTTGACTCAAGGAGTTTGTGGTGACTTGCTTTCCTTCTCTACCTAGCTTCATTTTGTAGGATGTATCTTTCTATTATCTAATCCAATTTTGTTCATGTTTCAAAACACATGAATTCAGCATGGGAAGAATTATTGTAAAGAGTATAAATGAATTATAAATAAAAGAAGGAGCAGACACATTCAAATAGAGTTGGTAGTGTTTAATCTGGAAGGGCTTATTTGAAAGTTCTCTTAACAGTGTAATAATAGTGAATTATGACGACCTTGACTTAACAGATACAGGGACACTATCTATCTTTCTTAATAGAAAGACGAAAAGTAGGGGTCAAGTGTCTTAACCTGGTGCTACATAAATGAAATACATGTGCAACGTAGAGATCTTGGAAAATTTGTCAAGTTCAAAGAAGAAAATAGTTGTAAATCCTATTAGCCTTTTTATTTGGTTCTTTTTCCAAATTGGATTGCTATGGTGTGTTCAATGTTATAATTATATATCCCAATCTTCACACATAACATGATATAATGAGCATCTTCATATCCTTAAAATATTTTGAAAATTCCAGCTATATTGAATTCATCCAATGTGTAGATCTATCCTAATTTATATAGACATGTAAATTCAGGCTTTTTTTCCAGCTATTACAAATAAACCTGTGCTGCACATCCTTACAAATAAATCTACATATACATTCTGTAGGCTACCTATCTTAGAAACAATATAAAGATTTTAAAACATACTGAAACATGACCTACAGAAGATGTTTAACAAAGTACACACCCTCAAGTACTGAATATGTTTTTACTGAAGCCTTACCAAACTATTTGCTTTTAAAAATCATTAAATATCTGACAGGCAAACAAAAAAATTAATTTGCATTTCTTTGGGAGGCTAAGTTTTTTTCATATTTATTGGTGACTTGTATTCCTTTTTAAGGGAAGAGTGTGTTCCTCTCCTTTGCCCATTTTCCTACTGAGATTTAATTTCAGTGTTACTCTTAACTGATCTATGTGACTTCTTCAGAATATTAGTTCTTTGCCATATTTGTTGTATGGTTACTGATAGTGTACCTGCTTTTTAATTTTGTTCTGATTTATGATATTCAGATCAAAAAACAATGTTGCGTCAAGGCTGTTTATTTTTTCCTTCCATTGCTTTCTGCTCGAAAGGTCTTTTCAGCTGCTGATGTAAATAAATATGCAATTTTATTTACTGTTTTCCTTAAGACTTTATTTATTTATTAATTACATAAACTCTTCAATTCATTAAGAACAACTTTTGCTATAGAGATGGAAGTAAAAATTCAACTTCGATTTGTTTTACCAAATTTATTGAAGAATCAGTCTTTCCGTTTTCCTCCTTTTTATGCATCTCTCCTTATTCTACACTAAGTTCCGCTATATATCAGGTTCTGTTTTCACTAATCAGTCAGTGAATATTTATGACTTTAGAATATATTTTAAATTCAGCAAGATCAAGTTTGCCTATTTATTTATTGTTCTTTAAATTCTCTTCTGTCAAATTAGTTTTAGGATCATGGTATTCATCTTAAATTTTCATTAATTTGCTCTATAATTTCTAATTATTCATACTATAAGTGGGTTTCTGAAAGATCTGAAAATACACTAAAGAATGAGAAAATAACAAATGGGAAAACATGCAACTTATCCCAAGATTCACACTGTAACATTTTTGAGCACACACTTTCATGATCTCTAACAGAGATGATCTAGGTAGATTTCTACAATTCTTCCTTGGCAAGTAAATAGAAAAGTGTCAGACCATGGTCAATTTTTTATAACATAGAAAAAATTTTGATTCAGCTTATCAGGATTGCAGTTTATTTGTAAAACATTAGAAAGTATAATCTTAATTTCTCTCAGATTTGAATGTAAAAGGTAAAGTATTTAATGGGCTACATTCACATACACCCCTTTATATTGCTGCTCCAATATACTAAATTGCACTTTATTTAACTTGAAACATAATCCAGCTAGTAACGTATCATAAGGATACCCCTGGTAGCATGCCAATCACGTGAAAGTACTTTCCTTTGTTTTCCTCATTTCCCAACAATGAATTATTTCACTTACCCCAAGTGCGTTAGAAAGTGCAGTAGCCATTTAATCCCTAAGTTCATTTTTGCACACATTTATTCAACAGTATCTTGGTGATAGGAAGTAGTCAATAAACATTAGTCCAATGGAGAAGAATGAATGAAACATTCTACTTAAAGAGAGTGCTGTACAAAGTGACACATTATTAATAACTACATCGGAATTCTTAGAAGTGGCTGATGCAGGAACCAATGTAAGCCTTTTATTCACAGCAACGCCTGGGAGATGAATAGCTGGCACATGCGATGTGTGATTTATTCATACACACTAGGAGGAGATTTATAGGCATCTATTAACCTACTCGAGCTCCAATTCTGTCTTAGGCTGGTCTTTTGTCATGATTAGCTATGTTGTGACTCTATGTTAAATAACAGGTTGTCTGTGCTAAAATATGCAAGAAATATGAGGACAGAAGGCCAAAATTATTATACATGTACATCATTCCAGCTAAACCATAGATATATCTTTGCTTATGTGTGTTAAAAAAATTAGACATGTACCTATGCACAAAAGCAAAGGAATTTTTTTCTGGACCTGAAATCCATTGTCATAGACTGGATTGTGTCTCCCAAATAATTCCTATGTTGAAGTCCTGGCCGCTAGTACCTCAGAATGTGACTGTATTTGGAGAAAGGGTCTTTATAGAGGTAACTGAAGTAAAATAGGTCATTAGAGTGGACCCTAATTCAATATGCTTGGTGTCCTTATAAGTGGTACAGACACTTACAGGGGGAAAAAATGAGAAGACACAAGGAGAAGACAGGCATCTATAAGCCAAGGAGAGAGGCCTGGAAGGAGACCCTTCCCTCACGGCCCTCAGAAGGAGATAATCCTGCTGACACCCTGATCTCAGACTTCTAGCCTCCAGAACTGTGATAAAACATTTTCTGTTGTTTAAGTGACCCAATCTGTGGTACTTTATTGCAGCACCCCTAGCAAACAAATACACCCAGGAACTAATAGAGAATACAGTGAAACTCCATATTGAAAGAGAGTAAGAATTATTTTCTTCTTTTCAACATCCTTAATTTTGGGAAAGATAATTCATACCTTCCCACATACTGTGGTGGGGCTGATCTGATCCTTCCCTGGAGTGAAACACCATCAGGAAAGTCACTGCTCTGGCTGAGACTTCTGATTCATTCCTTCATCAATTGACTAAGAATTCAAATGTAATTGATTGCATTGCCCACTTCCACATGATGACCCCATTAGATTGGCAAAGGTAACTTGAACATATGGTTAAACATCTAAGAGCATGGATGCACTTCATGCTTTGAATGGGTAGCTCACTCTTGGCTTTAAATGTGTAGCTTCACTCTTATTAAAGTCACTGCGTGCTTTCTACCTGTGTGTGCACTGACTTAACAAATGCAGCAAGAGAAGAGAAATGGGGGGAGGATCCATTCCCACTCCCTTTCATCCCCAATCCAGGTTCACAGAGGACAGAAACGGGGTGTAAATTTTGTAAATGGGGTAAATGTAATGGCACCGCACAAGTCACATGAAAGCCACCACGTCAAGGGTGAGGGAAAGTCGAGTTCTGTTTATCCCGACAGGGGACACATGGTACCTCTTACAGAGATCTGCTGCTGTCATTCATCAGCCCATCCAAACCTGAGCTGCTGCCCACTATGGCAACTAAGCCTCTCCGGGGACGGAAGCTGGCTCTTGGAGCCAGGCAGGATTGGTTGACACGTTCTAAGATCATAACGATAACATGTATTCCTCTGTGCCATCTTAATAAAACAACATGGAATAAAGTTTTATAATAGCAATAGAGAGAGAAAAAAGTCATAATTTTCATGCTTCACGATTCAGAATAATTAATTTAATAACTGTGTCATATGAGAAGAGTAAATAAAGAGAAGGAAAGGGGTGTGGATATATATGATCACTGAAGCATGTACAATTGCAAGGAAAAACAAATTACCAGCGTAGTGCTGGAAATAAAAGCTTGGTGGGAAATATTTTCTGGATGCTAATTTGATTTTTCTACAGAGACTTAAAGATGCAGTGTCTGCAAGTGAACTATTTATCTCCACTTGTTTTTATTTTTAGCAATTATATAACCTGATGTTTCTAAAAACCATTTAAACACCTTCCTGATCTCTACTGGGCATTTTCCCTAAGTAGCCTCTACCTGGACTGTGACAGGACTATGATTTCATTGACAACATCCTGCTGGAGAGTATTTCACCATCAGAGGTGTCTTTAAAAATTACTGAAATTAATAAACAAGGGCAGAGTCAAAATAAGATGCAGTTTTCTCTGGACACAGTTACAGTCTCTGGAGTTTGGTTCACAATAAACATTGAGACGCCAGATCTTCGACCAGCAGTTTGCTTTGTCATGCCACAGTTTGTGGGTTTGCAAGAGGGATTATTTCTGAGTATGAGCATATGCGCCCAAGTCCCACACCAAAAATATAGGCTTTTAATGTGAGTAAATAATTACTTCCATTAAATTGGTAGATATAAAAGGAAATCTTCCTTTACTTGGTCAGATCTTGTCTACTTTGATTCAGTTTTATCTTCCTCAAATACTAAAGATACCAGCCTTGTCCCTTCCCATGTTAAGACTCTTGATTCTGCTATTCAAACAGCTGCACCTTATGCATCGCATGGTATTATATTCTCAGAGCTCCACCTCCCCTCCCATCTCCGGGCCTCCCTGATGGCCCGTCCTTAGTGCCAGTCGCCACAGTGGCTTACCGACAGTGTTTATGGGATCCGGTCAGGGTTTCGATCACAAAGCACTCGCCATCATTGAGACAGTATGCAAGGTCCTTGTCGCGGCAGGGTTTGAAGTGCTCGGACCGCTCGGTGGAATACGTCGTCGTATCTGTCAAGGAAAGCACATAGAGAAATGCCATCAGCAGTGCATTCTGACACCCCCAGCTCCTGTCATTGGCCTGATCTGGCATTGAGGCCTTCTCATGGGCACTGATCTTGGAGACTCTAGACAGACAGGATGGACCCTCCACTGTACTGAAAAACCACAACTATATATGACCACGTTACAGACTGAATGTTTGTGTCTTCCCCACATTAGTACATTGAAACCTATTCCCCAATATCATGGTATTAGGAGTCTGGGCCTTTGGGAGGTGTTTAGGTCATGAATGAGATTAGTGCCCCTACAGAAGAGACCCCAGAGAGCTCCCTCACCCATTCCAGTCTTGTGAGACATAGCAAGAAGACGGCCTTCTGCAAACTAGGAAGTCCTCACCAGACTCTGAATCGGTAGGCACCCTGATCCCAGACTTTCAGCCTCCAGAACTGTGAGAAATAAATGTCTGTTGTTTATAAGCCACCAAGTCTGTGGTGTTCTGTTAGAGCAGCCCAGACCGACTGAGACAACCACTGCATTCAATTGTCGTATTTCTCCACTAGATTTTAAAGATTGGAACCACTCTAGATGAGCCCCATTTGAGGACACATTAACAGTAAAAGCTGATGATCCTGCAGTCAGACACCTCAAATCCACTTTCATTAATTTTAGTTTTAACAAACATGTTATATGAAGGATTGAAACAACACTCATTTCCTTTTATTGTCGCCAAATGTCATTAAACAACTCATCAATGTATATTGTGACTGTTCTGTGGAAACCAATGTCAGTTCTGTGTGCATGCATTTTTGTTTTTGTTTTTTTTTAGTTACAGCTGTAATTGGCTAATAGCTAAGCCAATTATTTTTTCACTTTCTCCATTTATTATGTAATTAAAATGCAAATGTTCCAAATTGTGAAACAGAATCTCAAATGTGAAGAACATTTCTGGTAAATATTTAACAGGACCAAATTATTGTCATTTTTTAGCATTATCTTAAACATGTATTTTTTAAAACATAATTACTTACATTTTTAACTTAAGCTGTATGTCTACATCTGCTTCTCAAATATGGAACTAACCGTAAGTATGTGCTATCTACTAGACACAGACTCTGTTATCACATGTAGACATCCTAGGTTCAGAGTTTTAAGCAACTGAAGTGTTAGTACCAATTCCACCGTGGCATTCAGGAAAAAACACATTTAAAAAGTCAAAGATGAATGAATAATTCAGCATTTAAGCTCTTTGAATTTCCTTTTCATAGATCTAGATTAATAATAATGTTCAACAATGTGGGCTATTGAACGCGCTTACCACCTGCAGGTCACCATGAGCCTTTTCCTGCTCATCATCCAAACTGAGGGGAGAGCAATTGTTCTTAAAAGGAAGTTCACGCATGTCCTTCCCACGTCTGAAAATCCCGAATGGGCCCCATTCCCACAGGAATAACTCCAAATTACTTAGCAGAGCAAAGAAGGACATAGGCCATGTGGGATTTTTGTCTGCCTCATCTCATCTTCTTGTACCCTAAGACACACAACTTACTTTCCAAATATTATTTAACTTCCCCAAACATCAAGAACTGGCACACTGTTCCTTTCTCCTGAACCATCTTTTTCTTTGCTGGAAGACATCCAGAAATCCTTCAGAGCTCATAGCATCTTCCCTTTGTGTCCCCGTAGCACCTTTTATCCCTGGCATTACTACATTCAGTGCTGTAAGTAACCACGTGGTCACATGTTTATCTGTTTCTTTAGTCTGCGAGTTCCTTGAGGTCAGAGGTTGAACTTTCATCAGAACTGGTGCTCAGTAAAAACGTCTTCATTAAATCTGATCACTCTAACCCACTAAATTTAAATGCCATTGATGAAAGATACGATCATTAAAGACATATTACAATCATATAAAAGTTAATGCATATCTTACAACAAAAAGTTAGATATAATTCACATCAATGTTATCTTTTTACTATATCCATTTTAATATTGGTGAGTATTGCAAACAAACATTGCCTTCAGATCACACAAACTCTCATTCGTATACTGCTCATATACGTGAGCATAGAAAAACCCACTTCCAATCTCCTCTTTCTTGGTGGTACAGTGGGAACTTATTTTTTCAGCTTCAAAATATCTGGCTATTAATACTTTGGCATGAAACAAAGGCTCTACAAACAGCCACATTTTCTGTTTTCCAAGAAATCTCCTCTACAGGGAAGATTTGATGTTTAAGACAGTATGTGATAAATAGTTACACAGAATCAATCTCTCTTTCTATGGAAAATATTTAAAATTCAAGAGCTCTGAGCAAAAAATTCAATATGAAACACCACACAGTTGATTGCTACTCTGACTGCTGAAGTATATTAACTCATGATCAGTTAGTTAAGTTTTCCTTTAATTTCTTATTATCTTTTTATTGATATTCACTGATCATTCCTCTGAGAACAGCTTTTCATTAACATAACCTATGGCATAAAAAGTGAGATCCTCATTTTATAATCAGTGGTTTTAACAAGCTACAGACTCCAAGCGCAATACAATGGCAAAGCAATTACAATCAATTAGTTTCCATCTGACAACTACTGTCTCCAGTGGTTACTGCCCCATTCTACCAACTGCTTTACCCATCACTTTATCCTCTATCAGCACATGACAGAGGATCAGACCCGAGTAAATGCCTCTGCAAAAGTCCAATGTGGGAGAGTACAGAGATGTCAGGCTTAACATGTACTCAGGTGTTCTATTTCCATAGCTCAGTGAATCTCAAAATTAATTTAAAATATGCATGCTTATCCATCACAATGCCTTGGCTGGATGCAAAGAAAACACCATTATTAAATATTTTAATAACTTAATATAATAAACAATAATAGAATGTCAGGCTTGAACCTTCTTTAGGTAAATAAACTGCAATTATCAATAAATTTGAAATCTTAGAATTTATCTAAGCTTTTCACTATATGGTATCCATATAGCACTACACACCTAAAATTACAGAGGCATTGGGCAAGCTAAATAAAAATCCACCATGAGGTGAAATTTTACACTTGTAAGGCATCATGCTAAATATGTGGATGGAAAGATCGAAAAATTACTTAATGAAATCACTAGGCTGCTATGCTAACTCTAAAACCACCTACGCACTTTTGTAAAATACGGTAGTCCCTCGGTATCCACAGGGGATTGGTTCCAGGATCCCCAGTGGATATCAAAATCCATGGATGCTCAAGTCCCAGCAGTCGGCCCTCCGTATCCGCGGGTTCTGCATCTGTGGATTCAACCAACCACGGATCAAAATACAACCTCATACTGTATTTTCAACCCGTAGCCGGTTGAATCAAGGATGTGGAACCCATGGATACTAAGGGCTGACTATAAATAATAAGTGTACTGTGTCTAAGTCATTGTTAGTCAGGCTTTCTATTATTTACAGCCAAACACAGAACAATAAAGAGACAGTAATAATTTAGGATGACACGCTCCAATATTTGAATATCTCACATAAGTGCATGTATGTATATATCTGTTTAATTTTTTAACATATAAGATGGATTACAAACATACAAAATGGAACACAAATAAAAATGAGACAAAAATAAAGTATGAGGTGGAATTCTTTTTATTTTCTTTCTGTGCCCTAGGGTGACAGAGTGGACTCTAATATATCCCGCTGAGTATTTTGTTCTGAAGGGGAAGTGGGACATTTGTGAGAATGGATAAGATCTAACTCCAAACTATAAAATTTATGGCCCTAAATAACCTTGGGGTACCTTAACAATAAAATATAGAACTTTCATCTGTAAATTTATCCAACATTTTTGAAACCTGTTTATATTTTTTAAAACTGCATCACTTTTAAGATAGTCTAATTCATGAAGCCAGCTAAAGTATATGGTACTATTTTGGCATGTATTTAAAATTCAAAGAGCATCTTATGTTTCTAGGAATGTAATCTCGTAAATAAATTTGTTACAGAGCTCTTCATTGTCTTCAAAAAATTACATGGATGAAGGTCCAGGTAAGTGAACTAGGAGGGGCCTAATAGTCCCATGAATTCCCTTTTCTCTTTCAAGCATCCCTTACTCCAGAGTACCTCATGATCAGACATCACTCTACCGCATCAGCTCATGGGTCTCCCATCTGACTGGACCTCGAGTTCCTGGGGGGCAGTGCCGACTTCACATCTCTGGTCCACTGTCCTACGGATGGCCTGACACAGAGGTGCATGTAATAGATGTTTATAGAGGAATGGTCTTTTTATGCATGAGCATTTTTCTCAATATTCTATATTGAAAAGTGTGCATGCTTTTGTTATCATCATAAAATTAAAACTTTATATGCATAAATGTTTAGAAGAATGTTAGAGAAGAATTCCAAAAGCAACTTAGGTAAAGTGTATAGAATTTTACAAGAGGAGTGGAGAAACAACTTCACAGGATGGAGGGGAAGGGAGGCGAAAAAAAAATTAGGGAAGGCGTGAAGGATAAAGGAATGTTAGGCTGAACAGAGAGGAACAGAAATGGTACTAAGGATGGGACTTCCAAGCACCATGAACAAAGTTCAAGGTCTCAGGTCAAGGAAATGTAGCTGCTGGCAAAAGGAAGAGTGTCCATTCACTTGGGACCACAGGGGCTGTGCAATTATCCAGACCACTCATCTGGCACTTGTTATATGTAGTTTAATATGTTTTCTTATATTTTTATGGGGTTTGGTCTCTGTCCTTAGGGAGATCAGGGAGAATGCTTTGCTTTTAATCTTTGTGTTCTTTCCACCTCATGTAGCACACATAGTGCGCAGTCAGTACAGTAATTAAATGCACAGTGGGAGGCAGTGGTGGTGAATTCATTAAAGGAAAAATGGGAAGAAAATGTAAGACTGGAAGACAGAAATCCCTGCAGATTTTGCAATGAAAGATAATTGATTAATGAATTAAAACAATGACTGGTTTTCCCCTTACATACTGAGTTGAACCTGAATATTACTTCTGGAGGTTTTCTACGTTGCCAGCACAATGCTGCATACTGTGAGAACACAGATCTTGTTGCAGAAACAAGAGTACTAAATGGGCTATTATAGATAATAATTGCAATAGATAAAGAATGGGAGGCTATAGCTATCTCTGAGGGCTTCCCAAAGGGTCGCCATTGGAGCTGGGTTTTGAATGAGAGTGATTTAATTTGCGCAGGAAAAGGAATTCTAGGTATGAAGAGCAAGAACACCTGAGGAAGGAGAATGATGAGGCACAGCGCAGACTCTAAATAAGTTCTTCACACTCCTGCCTTGCAAATGGCAGATTCTTCAAGCAGTATTTTCCTTCCCCCACTGAGTTCATGACACGCCAATTCTCTAAGAAAAGTTAAGAATCTGATGATGCAATCTAAAAGCTTTTAGGATTAGCAAAATACCTTTACAGGCCAGAAGCCATTTGAATATGGTTTTCGACTCCAGCAGCGTCTTCCGTGAGAGCAGTGTAAACGAATCTGCTGCCATGCAATAAAATTTCCTGTTGCACCTGCCATTTAGCAGGCACCCAGGAAGGAGCACTGGCGTGAGACTGAGTTATAAAATATTTAATGGTCAAGGAAAATTGCAAGAAGAATGCAGTGGTGTTTGAAAGGGAAACAAACCATTTCTCAGTTGGCAAGAGGCAGAGAGCTTTCTCCCTGCTGCCAGAGATCAGACAACTGTTCACTTTGCTGGCATGGGAGAAGCGGGAGTGTTGGACAAGGAATTAAAAAGTTCAGTTGAGTCGTGGGGCTCCTGTGATGACTGACAATTCCTGATGTATCCCAGAGCCATCAATTCTCATAGCAAACGTAGAAAGGGCCCTTGTTAAATTTACATGACATATCTGCCACCTTTCAGTTTGAAATCTTGCTTTTAAAAACTCTGTTCCAGCTTAAATAAACCTACATGAGACATAGTCTGTTCAATGAAAATGTATTTATTTGGGAATTGCAGAGTTTATCCTAAAGCTGAATATATTTCCTTCTACCTGTGTGCACACACGTGCCCATACAAACAGCTTTCAACTACAATCACTATAATGGTAGACACCGTCCCTTGAGCCCTTGGCTTGCACTAGGCTCTGTGCTATATGCTTCACAGACAACGTCTCTGCTCTCGACATCACTCTACTGAAGTGGTCCAGTCTATGTCTCTCACTTTCTCTAAATCCAAAAGACATTTAAATATTTTTTGCTCATCTTGTTTGAGCTCTCAGAAGCATCTAACATCTAGCCACTCCCGCCTTCATGAAAAACCTTTCATTGGCTCCCATGTTATCACACAGTCTTGATTTTCCTCTTTCTTTTGTTTTTTGCCACCTGTCCCATCGAATTTATTTTTAAAAGCTGGATTACTTAAGGACTGGTCTTCAAATAACTCCTAATGTATACTCAGCACTGTGCTAATAAGCGTTTTCTTTTACTATTTTTTGGCACTAAAATAACCCTACAAATTTATGTTATTACTTACTATCCTTATTTCACAAATGGAGAAACTGAGTCCTAGAGATTTACATCATTGACCCAAGGTCACGTGGCTCTTAGCTGGTGGCTTCTGGACTCAAACCCATGCAGCCTGACTTGCTCCAATATACTGCTTTCCACAGGCCACATTTTTATTTCTGTTTTTTCCACCTGTACTTCTTTTCTAGATGAGTGCTACTCCAGGTACGGTCCTCAGACCAGCAGTATCAGCATTATCTGGGAGTGTATTAGTAATGATAATTCATGAACCCCATCACAGACCTACCTCATCAGAAAGTCTGGAGGTAGATGGTGATTTAACAAACTCTCCAGGTAATTCTCATACACGCTAAACTCTGAGAACCTGCTCCCTTGGGTGGTACTGTCTGATACCATCTACATGCCAATAATTTTCAAAGTCACACCTCCAGCCACCAGGTTTTCTAAACTCAATCTGCCTACCTCTGCTTTCCTGATGGATATCCCTAAAATTTAGGATAGCACCTAAAATTTAACTTGTAGAAAACTGGACTCTTGCTTTCCTTCCACAAAATTCTTCTTCCTTCAGCATTCTTGGTCTCTACTAATGTCCCACCATCAATCCTGTCGTGTAGGCCAGAAGCCTAGTAGCCATCCTTCTCCTCACCCTCTGTGTGAGTCACCAAATACTGGTGATTCTGCTTCCTAAATATCTCTTGAATCTACCACTTCTCTCCATTTTATCTCACCTAGAACACTTCTTATGGGCCTGCCTACATGCATGCTTGCCACCCTAAAGTGAATTGACCATATTACAATCAGTTTGCACCATGTGTGCAAAAACACAGAATGATGGTCATTTCCTTCTGGAAAATCATTTAGTGGCTTTCCCTGGGTCTGATGATGAAAACCAAAATCCTTCCAACACCTGCCTGTCTCTGTTCTCATCTCGTACATAACACCCACCCCAAGTTTCCGTGCCTAAGCCACAGTTGTTCAACAGGTCCATGTCCACGTCCCCTGAGGCCTTTGCACATGTTCCCCTCTGCAGAGGGCCACCCTACACCCCACACACTCTCACAATAATCTCTAGATTTCATCCAGAGCACATATTATGAGACACTGAAACATTTGGCAAAAAATAAATTCCCATGAGATATTTCTGCTCCCTACAAAACCCCTCAGGTTGTACGGCCAAGCACAGGCTTTCTCATGGAACTTCCCACATTTAAGCCAAGCCCAACCCTTGTCATGTTCCTCTCTTCTTTCAAGCAGAGATATTTTGGGTGCTGCTCAGTCTTCAGTCACGGATGACAGACAGGCGTAGGAACCCAGGCTTTGAGCTGATTTATCAAAGTCTAACAAAAACGAGTCTCACCCTGGGGGAAATTCTCAGATTCACTGCTAGAAATAATAAACTTCATTATTTTTGTCTGTTTGTCCCAGAGACTACAGGCTTCTGGAAGACAGGAGCATGTGTTTTTATTTTTGTGTGTGTGTGTGTGTACGTGTATGTGCTGTATTGCTAGTAACTAGCCCATCAGCCTGCCCAATAGTTATTCAATAAATATTTATTGAATGAAAATATGCTATAGACTGAATTCTTGTGTTCCGCAAAATATTTGTATGTTAAATGATAACACACAATACGATGGTGTCAGGAGGTGAGGACTTTGGGGGGTGATAAGGTCATGAGGGTGGAGCCCTAATGAATGGGATCAGTGTCCTTATGAAAGTGACCCCAAAGAGCTCCCTTGCCCCTTCCACCATGTGAGGACATAGCAAGAATACAGCCTTCCAGGCCAACCAGGAAGCCCTCACCAGACATCAAATCTGCTGGCACCTTGATCTTAGACTTCGTAGCCTCCAGAATTGTAAGAAATAAATTTCAGTTGTTTATTAGCCACCTAGTCTATGGTATTCTGTTATAGCAGCCCGAATGGACCAAGATAAGATCCTCACAGCAACCCTGAATTATAGACTTTTACCTATTACAGACGAGATTTTTAAAATCCCTGTAAAGACTTCATTCCTTCTAATAAAACAGCCTTGCTAGGGAGTTTGAACTGTGAGTTGACTACCCCATAGGCTGAGCTAGCCCTCCGGAAAGCTTGGGCACATTATGGTGAATGAGCACCTTAAAAATACAGGACACAAGATGACTATAAGAGGGCTTGTCATCGACACAAAAGTAGCAGTCACTAACTCACAGTGGTCAGAAGAGGCAGATACTTGGACATTTTCCGCAGAGTGGTGTTGTGTGTGTCTGGTTCCAAACAAAGTCACAGAGTAGCTTGGTGGAATATCGTGTGTGCTTATTTGGAAATATCAGTCTGGCTGCCAGCAGGATCATTTCAAACTTTTTCAGATGTTCTCTTAGCATGAGTAGTAGCATGAACATAGAAATTCTAATACCATCAGCCAAGGAAAGAACACGGCCCTTTGTAGGTGAATGGCTGATCTTGATCTCCAAAAATAAGAGTTCTGAGGCTGTCAGTGGGCCCTTTCAAGCTTCTCCAGCTCAAACGCCACAGTTAACAGACTTCAGTTCTGTCCCTATCTTACGAGTCAGGTGCATCAAGGGATTTTAATGAGATGCTGTTTTAGGCCTGAATGACACAGCATTCCTTCTGACACCACACTCCCTAAGCAACATTCTAATTGGGAGTAGATTTCCTATGCAAGAATGCCTTTCAAAACGGGATGGCTGTCCACGTTGGGGACAGTGTTTTATGTTCTGTGACATCTTTATTTCCCAGATGCACTTTTACGTGACATATAATGGGTGAGAGCCCCTTGCATTTGTAGCTGCAGCCTCCCATCTGGTCTCCTTGTGACCCACTGAGAGTCTTCTGCTCAGTCAACAGGTGACACCTTGATAGCACACCGGAGCTCTCTTCATCCTGTGCCTAAAACTCCATTGCGCCCTCATTATGCAAGATTAACAAACGCCTCCTCACTCGTTCTGCAGTTTCCCCACACAGACTGAGCACAGAGGCTCCCAGGGACTCCACTTTCTCAGCTCCCTCTCACATTCCTGGGGTTCCAATAACACTGCACAAATCAGGCCCCTTGAAGACTGTGACTTTATGTGTGCTATTCCTTTGACCTACACACAGCCAACACGTCTCTGTCTGGCAAAACATTTCTAATTGTTTCAGATTTATACAGAATGTGAGCTCCTACTGAAGTCTTCCCCAAATCCCTAGGTTGGAAGTAGCTGTTGGTATTTGAAACTCCATTAACACTTCACTCCTGCCTCAAATACTGTGATAATCACTGAGAATTGCAATTCAACAGTTTACAAGTCTGCTCTCTACCCTTTTCCCAAACTAGACTATGAGTTCCTGGGGACTTGGCAAGGTCATCTCTATATCCCCAAACTTTATCTCAGGGCCTGACACACAGTAGATGCTTAACGCACGCTGTCTGAGTCAGTACCTATCATAACGGATACAACAGTGGTGATGATACCAACACCACAGCACACACGTACCGTCAGCATGATAGGGCGAGCTCCACAATGTAGGTCCACATCAGTCATAACGTTTTTGGAGATAAATAATGAAAAGCATATCTACGCTTATGTGAATGTACCTGAGGCTGACTGCTAATAATCAGGGTTATTTATTTATTTTTTTATGTTCATGGATTTCAAGTTAAAAATGAACAGTTTAATGTTTTTTGATAAACAACTATATGTTTATTTACTCAAGAACTTTCAAATTTCTCGCCTGTCAATTATATGCAGAGGTAATATTCAAAATATTTAATAAGCAAATGTAAATGACAGGACTAATCAGAAGATGTCTGTCCACAGCCAGAGCAGGTCCTGGAGGCCCACTGAGAGGCCAGATGTTAACTCTTTGCTTTCTGGATTAATACTGAGGAAGTTTGGGAACTCTGTGCGAGGCATCCTGTGTGGTGTGGAGAAACTTAATTCAGGGGGAGGTGAGTAGTGGTTATTTACCAACTAGAATAAAATCACTGCACTATTTTAATAGTTAATACAATTAGTGAAGCACACTGCTATATATCAGACCTTCTCATGTTGTAAATTTGTCTTTAGCTGATTTAGGTATAACAATTCCAATCAGCTGATCTTGGGATAATAGAGACCTTAGAAGTCAATGTGTAATAATAATGCTTGGAATAAACCTATTAATCAGATATAAATGTTACCTTCATTTTGCAGAAGAGAAACTGAAGCACAGAGGGATCATGCTGTATTCTCAGGATTTCACAGCTAGTAAATGGAAAGGCAGGGGTAACAACCAGAGAAGCAAAGCCCCATAATGAACATTCTTCATTCTTCAGCAGTTGGCAGTTCCACCTGTGCTGACTCTTGGTCTCTTTTAAAGTGTATATATTCAATCCTCTCCTTGCCAAACTCCATTAGTCACTCTATTATGAGTAAATATAGGAGCAATTGTGAAGCAACATTTCTCAGCAATCCATTCATCTTCTCATCCATCCACCCAACACCCATTTTTCTGAGCACATGCTGAAACACTGTGTAAGGCAGGCACTGGGAAGGGGTAGATGGGTGCACAGACCAAAATAAAGACAGGGCTTGACACTGGGAATTTCTATCATTGTCTCTTTCAAATTTCCTTTTCATGCTATTATTGCTTCAAAATAATGTCTAAACATTGACATGAGTCTCCAAATTCCTCAAAAAAATGAACGTCACTCACTTTATTATTTAAAATCTTATTCTTCCACCTTAATATCCTTAGCTCTCGTTTGGATCCTCTCTTGTAGTGTTCAGAAATTCATGTACTTCATATAGGGCATGAAGGAGGCCTGGGCACTGCAGCCACGTGGCCCTAGCTTTGAACTCCTGCTAATGCATTTGTTGACTATGTCAAGTGTCATAGTAGAAGTAGAAAAAAATCTTCTAGGGGAGTTCAAAGAGAAGGCAGCTTTGTCAGCAGTGGCTCGGTGCTCTGCATTCATCTCTGTGTAAGAATGGCTTGGAGAGTGGGTTGAGATGGGAACTAGACCTACCTTAGTGCTGCCTTTGCAAAGGAAACATGTTCTTACTTCTGTTGTATGCTAAATTTGGATTCTTTGAGAGACTGAAATTATAACCACCATTCTACTCTCTGTTTCTGTGAGTTCGGCTTTTTGAGATTCCACATATAAGTGATATCATACAGCATTTGTCTTTCTCTATTTGACTTATTTCACTTAGCATAATGGCCTCAAATTCGACCATTACCCCTAACCACCAATCTCATCCCTTGGTATCTTGCCTATAATCCTGGGAATGAAGAAAAGTCAGTCAAGAAAAGTTTTCAAAAGAAATTCTCAAAGAGACTTTAAGGAATACTCACTCCCGCTGACAGAAAAATTATAAATATTATTTTAAAGGACAATAAAAGACTAACAGATAGTTGTCCAAGTACAAGGACTAAGTCTTCAAGCTGTCTTGTATCTTCAGCCCCCACCCTTGCTACCATATTGCTGGACACACAAGAGAAGATAAAGAAATGATAAATCAGGTGGAACAGCTACAACTTCTTACAAAGCACAGCAGTGAGAAATTCACATAAGGAGGCGAGGAATTGAAAACATACAACCAAAGGACCAAGAAGACATGAAGGGACAGCAGAAACACACTGAAAGTCAAAGAGCCCTGGAAACTTAAGGCACTTGAACTTCAGCATGTCCAAACTTAAAGAAAAAAATTGCTAAAAAAAAGACTTAAAAAAAATGCTGCCTAAAAATATAGGAAATCAATAATGCAGTGTTAACCCCCAAAATGCCACATTTGTTCAAAACAGACAATCTACAATTCATTCGGTCACTACATCATTTGTTCATTTGACAACCTCCAGGTCTTAGGGATATGCAACCTGATTATAAAACAAGTACATTATTCCCCAAACCTCCTCACATAAGAGTACTCTACACATCATTCATTTCACTTCCTTGCAAAGTCTCATCCTCTGCACCCTGCTCCTCTTCTTAGGAACAGCATGGGGCTCATCCCAAACAAAGGGGAAAAGGCCTGTTTCTTTGTATCACATTGGAACTCTGTGCTTTGGCCTCAGTACATAGAATTAAGTGTGCCTAGGCCTAAATACCTAACTTAATGCTTTATAATGTACTTTTGCAAATCTAGGTTTGCATTCCAACTTTGGTACTTATTGGCATTTTGAACATGAGTAAATTGAATACATGAAAAAGGAAAAGTCATGGGGTTTCATGAAGTCTATATGAGAAAAAGGAACAATGCTTGATAGTGGCTCCTGTGCAATGCTTGGCACCAAGCACTTTTTCTCTTCTTTGCCTTTTGCTAAGTAAGTCAACAAATATTTATTAAGCATCAACTTAACATCCAATTCTTCAATGTCTCTGCCAATGCCAGCTAAAATTATTTCTTTATTTAACAATCTATCATTGAGCATCTACTGTAAGACTCTTGAATACTGTACTAGTGTCTGGGATAGAAGTGAGGAACTCAGTTCAGAGATCCTAAGGTGTGTGGCTGCCTCCCAGGAACTACCAGGCACGTATGACTGTCAGGTGCCCAGTTCACTTTGCTAAGTGCTGGGCAGGGGAGAGGGTGGCAAACTCACACCCCCCAGAGTTTGCTGACTTCTTAGCATTTGTTTGGAGACTGGATATGGCTACAGAATGTCATATACAAAGAGATTCCTCACAGGGAAGCTTGTGGATTTCCCATTTGGTACTAAAAAGAGTACCTTAATAAAGGGTGGGATGCCCCCACCAATCCCCAGAAACATGTCACAAGCGCACAGCCTGCAACTCTACCATCACACTGATCTCAGGAAAAGAATTGAGACTTTTCTGCATTATTCTTCATATATTTTTGTTTGGGTTTTTGTCTTTTGCCAGAGAAGAGTGGGACTCATATTTCATTAAGTCATGGTTGTCTTACCAATCTGTGAAGATGTAGACAAGAGATGGATGCTTAGCATACTCATGAGACAAAGGAAAGGTCTACAGATCTTTTCTGACTCTTGGCTCAACCATCTCCAGCTGATTTTCAGCAAATTCTGAGGTTTTCTAAATTTTATTTTAAAAATGTGATTATAATATCATTTATTATTCTTTTTCATAACAGTTGAAAGGGCCCAATGGATTATTGACTGCTAGTAAATATTAATTTTATCTCATGTCTTTTCTCCTTCAAAACTTTCCTTTCCATTTGATTAGAAATTTCTCAAAGAATGTATATATATATATATTGAGCATCTACTGTAAGGATATATTATAATATATAGGATATATTATGTGTATACATATTTCCAACAAACACATGAAAAGATGTTCAACATTGTTAGTCATTAAGGAAATGAAAATCAAAACCATAGTCAAATACCACTCCACACCCACTAGAATGGACAATAACAAGTGTTGACAAGAAGAATGTGGAGAAACTGAAAACCTCATACCCTGCTGGTGGGAAAGAAAAATTGTGCTGCTGCTTTGGAAAACAATTTGGCAATTCCTCAAAATGTTAAACAGAGTGGCCATATGAAACAGCAAATCCACTCCTAGGTGTCTACCCAAGAGAACTGAAAACAAACGTTCATGCAAAACAAATGTTCAGACATGAACATCCAAAGAAGCATTATCCGTAGCCAAAAAATGGAAGCATCAACTGATGAATGGATAAGAAATGTGGTACATCCAGATGACGAAATATTATTCACCAATAAAAGTAATAAAGTCCTGATATATGCTACAGCATGGATGAATCTTGGAAGTGTTATGCTTAGTGAAAGAAGCCAGATGTAAGGCTCTATTGTATTATTCTATTTATATGAAATGTCTAGAATAGGCAAATCCACAGAGACATAATGCAGATCAGTGGTTGCCAGAGGACAGAAGGACTGAGAGCTCTCCTTTCCTGTCTTTCAATCTTGGTTTTCCATGTACACTCTTTTATATTTTCAGTTTATTAGTAGATAAAAGGGGACAAATATGGTTCAATATTTTAGATTCTGCATAAAAATCACAATTGATTCCATGCTATGCCTTTGAAAGAAAGGGAACACACACTGTAAACCATTTGAGAAAAAAGAAGGCAAACCCATCATGTACTTCCCCAAAGCTCCCTGCATTATTGACACAACTTTACTCCCAGACCTCTGTTTCAGAACAAATATTGTTTTGAGAAAATTGGTCCATTCTCTGTGCCTGTTGGAAAGCAATTAAAGCTGAAATCAAATAGCTATAATCATCTGTTCATTTCCGACCCTTCTCTCTCCATTTGCAGAAAGAGCTGCTATGTATTAAAGCGTTTGTGGATCATTCAATAATTTAAGTATTAGAGAAAATGGTGTTTTTTGAAAGCAGTGCTGAGACAATTTGGAATTTTCAACAGAAATTCTAAATAACGTACAGATAAGAAGCTAGCAATCCTCCAAATTTTCCTTCTCTAATGGTGGGAGTCATGCAATCTGCCCATCTGGACATTGGCTTATGCTCTTTCCCAGTCAGCACTACAAAGTAGAAACATACCCACCCTCTTTGACACCTAAAGTTTGGCAGAGGAGAAGATTCTCTGTCCTTCCCACACTGGGACTCCATGTCTCCTCTTGTCTTCTTTCTGGTGTGGCTTTTTCTTGTACAGACCTATAATATTGACTTTTATCCAGCCTAGTTGGATAGCCTTAACCAAGAATGAGATTTAGTTTGTACAGAACAGGGGTCAGGAATCGATGGTCCATGGGCCAAATCTAGGCCATGACCTGTTTTTGTAAATAAAATTATATTGGAACACATCTAAGCTCATTGTTTATGTGTTGTCTATGGCTGCTTTTGAGCTGCAATTAGTTAAGTAGTTGTGAGAGAGACCACACGGCCTAAGAAGCCTAAAATATTTACTATCTGGCCCTTTACAGAAAAAGTTTGACAATTCCTAATATGAAAGATTGGGGATGGCTGCTGTCCTTTAAATTATATATTTGATATGTTTGCAGCATTAGAAATTTTGACACTGATTTAAGTGCTTTGGTGTTATATATTTTAAATAAATATACATATGCAGGAGAGGCATAGCCAAAAACTAAGCACTAAGTTTTGGAGTCAGACTGACTTGAATTTGATCTCCATTCTCATATTGAACTACCTGTATGATCTTGGACAGGTTACCTAACTGCTTTAACTCTGTTTCCTTATCTGTAAAATGGGGATAACGAGGGTACCAACCTGTGTTAATTACAGTGATTTTGACTGAGAGAACATAAAACCCAACTCAAAATGGCTTAAATCAGAAGGAAAATAACATTATCTCACTTAACAAGAGTGGTCCCTTGTCGTCTAATCCACTGGCTTGACGGGATCATTAAGGACACAGGAATCATTCTGCTCAGCAATCATTGGCTTTATCCTTAGGCTAGGCTCCCTCATCACAGGTGGCTGCTGTGATCTTAGGCATCACATGTACACATAGTCCTGGGTAGAATTGCATCACCTGCCCTCCTCTTTGAATCAGACTCCAGCATGGGGAGTGGCATTCCTCTGAATGGCTTAGTAAAGCACATGGCCATATGGAGAGTGGACTGATTATCAGAACAAAACTGGAATTTGTTTAGAAGGGGAAGCCACGGAGGATGAAATGTGAGCAGGTAGCCAACAATGTCATGAGGATTCGATAAGCTAAGGCATGTAAAACACAGAGTGTGTTTTCAATAAATGTTGGTTCTTCCTTAGGGCTGCACCTTTCTTTCAACACACTCTCATGTATCAAGGTTACTCAAGTCCATCTCATATTAAGTGTGTATCAAACACTTATACATCCCCAAGGTCATTCAGTGTAATTAAATGCAAAGTAAACTTAATTAAGGTAAATGAATGTGCTATTTTCTTTACAGAATCACTCACTGAATGCCCATAATTAATAAAAAGAAGCCTACCTCCTTAGCTCCCCTAATTCATACTTGGTGCAGGCATCATCTTCTCCAGGTATTATTTGCAGTCTCTCTTATCTGCCCTCAAAGACAAAGCACTCCACATTCCCTTTGTCACAGCCCTTATCGCACTGTATTGTAAACTCTAATTTACATGTTTCTTTCCCCTTCACCAGACTGCCAACTTTGAAAGGGCAAGTCCTAATACACAGCATGTACTTCTTCCATGCTTTGGGGAAAAAATAACAAGTGAACATAAATGCCCATTGAGAATGTCCACATCAAGAGATATCTGCCCTAACTTACACACCTGGCCATGGAGGAACTGCTCTTTTCACTCACCAGATTGAAAGCCCCATGCTTCCTCTCCCTTTTCCTTCTCCTAGTGTCTTCACCAAGGCAGGATGACTGGAGCCATCCAAAAGTCTGTTGTTGTTTTCTTTTCCCCCTCCCCATCAAGACATTGATCCACAAAAAAAAAAAACAAGAAGAAATAGACTGAGACTCCACCCAAAATTAAGAGTCAATGCAGGGAGTAAATATAAACTAGGAAAGCTTATCTGTAGATATTCCGAGCAGGTGTGAGAAGATCTGAGGAACTCAAATTGCTAAGTTATGAGATATTTAATTAAAACTATCCTACCAAGAAAATAAACCCACATGTCCCCAAAACCATAGCTCTGGATACAGTGACCATACACAACACAAGGGGAAATGTCCTTGGAGAATGTTGACCGCAGATTCTGGAAAGCTCCCACCTCCCGCAATGCGAGTTGTTCTAGGAAAATGCCTCCACGTTGCAATACTCTCCCATTAAGCTCTACTTTGTGAAATCCCATCCATTTTCCCAGATGTAACTCAGAGTCAGTTCAGTTGTGCACTTTCCCCCAGTCCTCCCACCTGGCATTGACCCTGGCCTCCGCGCTGCTTCCTCCACATTCTGCAGTTGTATTTATGATAACACGCATTCCCCTCTGTCTTGAGTGCTTACTGTTTTTGTAGGTGTTTGTCATTCCTGCCTCCGCCAAGGAGATCTTGAGCTCCTTGAGGGCAGGGACACTGATTTCCTCATCTCTTCTTCCCCCTGCCACAGACCATTACACCTAATAGAGAAGCGGAGGGAGGAATGTATCTTGATCAAGAAACATGTTTGAGTATGTTTGTCCCATTATACTTTACTGCAAACTTGAAAGCTTCTTTGTAAACAGACTGTTTCCCTTATGCAAGTAGGATTTTGAAAAATGAAAAATTATGTTAAAGAACCTGGTTGTTGATCCTTTCTGTATGATTGCCTACATAAGAAGAAAAACATTCATTTTCTTCTGTTAGGGTGAGGATATTGCACCAAATATAAATGCCTGTGTTCCCCTAATTCCATTTCTTGTGAAGACATACTTTCTTTCTAATTTAAAATTGCCTCAAGAGATTGGATTTTGGCAGATAGTATTAGATCAAGAAAGTCAGTTTCTCTCTATACATGGCCTATCCATTCAAGAACAAAATATCACAAACTGATCACATCAGAGCCCTCAAAGATAAGAAAAGTGACTGCCCCAGTGATAATGACCTCATGCCGGTATAGAGATAGGGCAACGTGGACTCCGCCTTAGCTTATCTAGGAAAGGAAAAGTTCTGCAAAGTCTGGATGTGACTCAAAATATAACATCAGGCTGCCTTGTAAGGTGGTGTATCCCCCATCATGGCAGGGATGCAAGCACAGGTGGACTGGCCACAAATCATGGGTGTTTGAGGGATTTCTTCCATTAGGGAGCGGGTTGGACTAGATAGCTTCTAAGGTCCCTTCCAGATGCCAGTCTGTGAGAGATCATCCCCAGATTTAAGCTGCAAGGAAAAGCCACAGAGTGGCAGAAAAGAAACTGTTGGCTCCCCAGTCTCCTTGTTCCCCGTGGCACCAGATGGGCAGGTGGCAGTGTCATGATGTGACACAAATGTAAGGCATAGGCTTCCAGTCTCAAATGCAGCATGTACCAAACACACTGACACGGTGTCTTAGTCAAAAATTAGAGCTGTGAAAGCTGATTAATTCTGCATCCAACTGAAATTCTATTTCACAGAAAAGCAGTTCCCCAACTGTGAAAGGATGAGCACTATGGCTCCAAAGAAATCAATGATCCCTCTCTAGTACTTAAAGCATCCTTATGACCCCCTTTGGGTGACAGACAACTTTACAGGAACATTGCTCTGATAAATCAAACCTCATACATTCCAACCAGTGGGCAAACAATTGCCCATGAAACTCACGCACTTCTCTGCCCTAGGTACTCACTGGCTCTCTGCCAGCAGAGCAGCATGGAAGGTCGCAGGTCCAGGCCTCCGTCTGCTCCCACTCAGGCACCCTCTCCGTGTCCAGTACTGCACTGCAGTCAGTCAGTACTGCATGGAGATTATGTTGTGGAAATGTTTAAGAGATTCTGTTAGTGCTGAACAGCAAGATGTGCACATTCTAGCTCCAATCGTGGGGAACGTCTATTTTTAGCCACCTCCGTAAACAGGCTGAATGGTCAAAGCAGTTTTTTCCAAAAAAGTTTTAAGATAAAATTACTCTAGGTATAGCCATAAAAAATGAGAAGAGGAAAAAAAGCAGGTTTTCAGTGGGGAATGACTGGGTTAAAACATTTTCTTTCTTTCTGATGTCTCCAACCCTTCGGATATGGTAACGTGAATGCGAATCTTCAAGAAAGGAATTTAGGAAGCACATTTCACAGCTTATTTGACCATGGAAACCTTTGTTCCTGGCTCCCATTGAAATTTCAGTTCCACAGAAGCATAGCTAAGGAAATGCTGAGTTAAAATCAAACCCATGGATCTACAGCACAGGGGAACATTAACAGTGTGCTCTAGAAAGTGTTGGAGAACCAAAGCCTTCACACAATTCAGAGGCTGGTAAAAATAGCATTCAACCTGGAAATGGTTCGTTTTTCCTGAAAAGCTTGGGAAGGTAATAAAATCACCTCTATTTGCACAAGCCCCAGGCCAAGAGAAGGGGACAAGTGAGAGGAGGGAGGTGTTGGAGACCAAAGTATGAACAAAGAGTGACCAGGTCCAGCAGGTCTTCCTGGGCACAGGCAGCAGCAGTGGGACTTTTGCCATGCCTGCACTGGGACAGAGCTGAATCCCCAGAACGGCAATAAATAGAAATGGGCCCAGTTTTAGAGCCATAAGAATATGGTTGATTAAGAATCTGTTGTACAAGTCTGATCACTGCAGATGATGAGATTACCCTTCAATAAATACAAAAGCCAGGAAACAAAAGAGGTGAGCTCAGATGTTGTTCAGTAGAAAACACAGAATTGATCAGTGCATGGCTAGAACCAAGATGTTAAATGGAGGAGTGGGCAACAGAATCATTCCTCCATCACACCTGCTGAAGGTCATCAACAATGCCACTTGAAGAGAAATATACATGATGCTAAGAATCCCAGTGTATATTATTACACTTCAGATGTCAAGTTAGTGGATATTTACACTGACTACTTAGGAAGCCAGATGGATAAAATTGCAACTGTAGTCAAGGATCTGGTGCCAGTGACAGGACAACAGATTAGGAAAGCATTATTCATCATAAGGCTTCAAAATGTTTCTAATGTTTGAATTAGAAAATTCAAAATT
The DNA here is from genome assembly GCA_031878705.1 of Tapirus indicus. NCBI lineage: Eukaryota > Metazoa > Chordata > Mammalia > Perissodactyla > Tapiridae > Tapirus > Tapirus indicus. Next base: position 85,910,162 of record CM062921.1, read on the forward strand.
CTACTAATTCTACATGGAATCTGCCTAGAGAAAACTATCCTAAGTATAAATATCCTAAATATCCTAGAATGTTTTGTTCAAAGATACATATTTCCATATTATCTATAAAAGTGGAAATATTAAAACCACACACATTTCCAATAATAGAGTGGTTAAGTAAATTATATTGGAGTCATACAGTGGGATTATATGTAGTTATGAAAAGTGATGTATATGAAGCATCTGTTAACCTGATTATAAACTTGATTATAATATAATGTTAAACAAATAAAAAAAAAAATGTGTGTATTACATAATCATGACCGTGAAAAAAATTAAAGGAAATATAGCAAGATGTCTGAAAAATGTAGCAAAATAGTAATAAGAGTATCGGAATTGTATAACTAAATATGATTGTACATGTGCCTTCTCTTTCAATATTTTTCAGAGTTTTCAAATTTTTCTTTTACAGGTACGCTTACTCTTATGAAGCATATATAAAATATGTTAGCCCAGGAAAGTACTATCTTTAAAGAATGGTGCCAGAACCAGGCTTTCCCAGTAAGGTGTTCCTCACTATAGATGCATGTTTAGGAAGCAATCCCATATATGGAAAATAATTATAGCCAAAAATTTTCATAGCTATAAAGAAATGTCAACAGGAAAGTGGGAGAAAGAGAATGAATGGACACCGAGGGATCTACACCTCAGGTAGATTCCAGAAGCTAGGTGTGGTTCAGGTAGACTCCAGAAGCTAGGTGTGGTTCAGGATAAAAACCTTTTGCTGGAGGCTGGGCTCCATAGCTGTAGAGGCCCATGTCACATACAGCCTGAAACCAAGAGCACAGATCTCCAGGTTCCTACAGTAGGTTGCCCACAGTGAGGTTTCCGTGGCCAGCAATCTTGGCTTCCAGAAGTCTATTTCACCTAATGACATATAAGGGAAGATTTGGAACGGGGTCTAAGTGACATTGCCAGGGTGAAAGCACATTAGACATATGGTTTTGGAGTCAGAAATGTCATGAACCTGAGGGGTTACTGTGAAAGAATACAACAGATTATTTTATGTGCTTAACAAGCTTAGTCTTGTTCTTTGGAGTCACTCTTGATATGACAAAAGATCTAAAAGTCACCTTGCCTTACCTCTAACATATATATTATAAACTCTCTAACTCCTGTTCAGGATTTCTTCTGTTTCAGTCTGTCCCAAACTAATAATGTACCCCTAAAATGTAATTTCAGGTCATTCTTATTTTTAAAAATCTAAGCAATCATTTAGCTTTATTATAGGTGATTGAGACAAAAGAAAGAAAAAAATGCAATAGAAGTGTTAATTGATTAAACTCCCAGAAGAGGCGACTCTTTTATAAGAGAGCATGATGGATACAGAACTAACATAAATTCTTCTCTTATGGGAGCAATTCTAATTTTTTTAAAAAGCTTGTTTTTCAGTAAAATACATCTTCTCAATAAAGTAGCACCCTGACACTAGCCAAGCAGAAAAGAAGCCACTCTAAAAATACCTCAGTAAAAATGGAAAGAGCTGACATTTCCTTCTATGCTTCTGGAACAGCCATCTCTGGGACTGAGTGGCCCTCGGCTGTCTAGTTGCTTTACTCTTCACTCGGCTTTACACCTGTGCTTCGAAGGGCAGGGAAAGTGTGTGGAAAATGGCTCCAATTCTCAGTCTTCGTGAACTTTCTTTCATTTCTTAAAATGGATTTGTTACAGAAAAAGCACTACAAACAAGCGCCAACAACAGAATTTATAAAATTTCAAAAATACACCATGCGAAAGCAATCTTCAAGGATAAATAAATTCATACTTTAAACTCCTGGATCATCAACTTCTAGTATTCCCCCACATATTCTCTTCTGGCATCCGCATTTGGATAGGTGTCATTTTTCATGTTCTTTCATTTACTCCAAAGATTTTACTGAGTGATGATGTGCCAGGCATATGGAAAGTCTATGTGAGAATAATGGATGATGAGACATGGTGCAGCTCCTAAAATCACTCCAAGGAAGTCACAGGCCACTAACCCTATATCCATGGTGAGATAAACAGAATTTGAGCAACGCTTGTTCAATCCATTTACAGACTTGACAAGACCCCACAGAAGTGGTAGTCTACAAACCACCTTCCTCTACATTCATAGATTGGAGAGAGGTTGACCAATCAATCAAAAACCTAGATTTAATTCCTGAGTCTAGAATGCTACTCTAGCCACTGAAGGGTGTGGCTGAAGGTCTCACCCCATGAGGACACACACATTAAAAACATTCAAACAGGAACCCAGTCTCAAACATCAGTGAAGATATACGTACTGACCCTTCTCTTTCTAGAAAATGTCTTCTTCATGAACTTCTGAGCCAGAGTACTGACTTCTGTAAAAAGGGATATGAGATTTCTGTTCAGAAGAAAGGAGTTGTTATTTACCAAGATCTATTCCTTACAGCATGTTATGGACTGAATTGAGTCCCCTCAAAAATTCACAGGTTGAAGCCCTAAACTCCAATGTGATTGTATTTGGAGATAGGTCCTTTAAGGAGGTAATTAAGGTTAAATGAGGTCATAAGGGTGAGTCCCTATTCCAACAGGACTGGTGTCCTTATAAGAACAAGAGGCATCAGAAGTATGTGCACACAGAGAAAGGGCCACATGTGGACACAACAAGAAGGTGGTCATTTTCACCCAAGGAGAAACCAAACTTGCTAACACCTTGATCTTGGACTTCCAGCCTCCAGGATTGTGAGAAAATAAATTTCTGCTGTGTAAGCACCCAATCTGTTGATATTTATTTTGTTATGGCAGCCTTAGCTGACCAACATACCATACAATGACTCACACATCACATATGTTAGTCTGTATAAAGGAACATATCTGGTAAATGTCAGCACCATGTAAACACAAAGAAAGGCATTTGAGGGAATTGTATTGGTTTGCAGTTATAGCTGAGGCATAAGTGCTTTGAGACCAGAAAGATGAGGGTCCCTAAGTCTCCATGATTTACTCTATCTCTGCCTACTCCAAAGGTAACCCATTTAGAGTTCCACTGTCTGTAAGAGGATTACAATAGTGAAGGAAATTTGTGTTAAAGAAGACAATAGACAGACAAAAAATGAATACCACTTTTAATCTCTGCCTTTCTTAGGCTTTCTTAATTGTAGCCCCAACTATCTTCAAGTTGAAAGCTCAGGTCCACCTATCACTGGGGCAAATTTTCCCACAGGTAAATCAGGAATGGTATACAGTACACCTGTGGAAAACCAAGGGCATCCTCCTGGCCTTCATAGCTCCTGTTTTACAATTGACACTCAGGCCACACACTGGGTTTGTAGTCTCAGGTTCTATCCCCATCCCAATTTTGCTTCTGGTCGGAGTCTAAGAGCCCAAGACCCTAAGAATCTGACACTCTGCATAGCTCTTGCTTGTTTCCCATATTGTGTGACCTGTATGCTTTCCTTCAGCCTAGAGTCTTCCTCCCAATGAACTGATCACATAGAACAAGATAACAATGCCTGAAATGAGCCCCTGCATCACTTCCTAACTTTAATCACACTAGCACTTACTAATTAATATGTACCAGATAACATCTTGAGTTGTATTTAGAGATTACCTTATTTTTTTAAACAATTCTTTGAGATAGATATATTTTTAATCAACATCTTAAAGAAAAGATAATTGAGGGTTAGTGAATTTAATTCTTTTGGCAAAATACACAACTTAAATGTGATGAGAGATTTCTGATCCTGGCCAAAATGTAGTAACATGGCCCAGATTTACCCTTCTGCCTAAGAAAAAGGTAAAACAATTTTGATCAAGACTTTAGATATCTGGTAAAGAAGGAAAGTGATCCCTGAGAAATGGGAAACAAATGACAGATGAATATTATAATGTCTGAGATAATAAATACACTGGATAGAACTGAAGATATATTAGACACTGCAGAAGAAAAGAGTAGAGTACTTGAATACATAGTAGTAGAAACTACCAAAAACAAAACTATTTTAAAAAAGAAAAAAGAACCAAGCATCAGTAAAGTGTGGGACCACTTCAAGCTGCATATTAGGCTTATAACCTAGGTGGAAGTAACTGTAGTTTCCCAAGAAGAGAAGGACGGAAAAAAATATTTTAAAACATAATAGCCAAATTTTTGGAATTTTGATGAAAATTATAAACCCATAGAAACAAGAAGCTCAACAAATCCCAAGCATAAGAAAGATGAAGAAAACTATATAAAGGCACATGATAATCAGATTTCTACAAAACCAACAACAAATAGTAAATACTATAAATGGTCAATGGGAAAAATATATTATATACTGAATAAAAAAAGATAAGAATGACAGCAGGATCGTTGTCAGAAACATTGCAGTCTGGATGTCAGTAGAGCAGATCTTTAAAGAACTGAAAACAAAAACAAAAGCAATCCAAACAAATGAAAGTAGTTAATTTAGAATTCTTTACCCAGCAAAAATATCTTTTGAAAACAGAGGTGAAATAAAGCCATTTTCAGACATACATTTAGCTCAGAGAACTTAGCAGCAGTAGAGCTGCACCACAAGAAATAATAAAGGATGTCCTTCAGGCAAAAGAAAAATACCAGCCAGAAATCTGGATCACCACAAAGGAATATGGAGCACTGGAAATGGTAAGTACATGGGTAAATATAAAGAATTTTTTTCTTTTTACTTAAACATCTTAAAATACAACTAACTGTTTAAAGCAAAAACAATTACAAATTAATCTAGAAATAAAATGTTTGATAACAATAACATAAAGACTAAGAGAGGAGAAATGGAAGTACACTGTGTACAGTTATTAGGCTGCATGCAAAGTGGTATAATATCACACGCAAGTAGATAGTGAAAGTTAAAGATATATACTACAAACAACAAAAGGAACCATGAAAATAGTGAAACAAAGGGTAAAAGTAATAAGGCAATAAAGGAATGTAAAGGCTAATTAAAAGGCAGATACTATCAGACTGGATATAAGAGCAAGACCTAAATTTATGCTGCCTATAAAACGCTAACTTTATACGTATAATTTATAAATAGGTTAAAAGTAAATGGGTAGAAACAGCTCACACAAATAATAATGAAAAGCAAACTGAAGTAGTTATATTAAAGTCAGACAAGTGGACTTCACAACCACAAAAATTTGAAGGATAAAGAAGGATATTGCAGAATGATAAATGAGTGGGTCAACTCTCCAAGGATCCAAAACTATTGTAAATGTGTATACAGCTAATTAGAGATTCAACATGCATGAAACAAAAACTCATAGGACTGTAAGGAGATATTGACAAATCTACAATTATAATCTACTTTTCCAACTCTTACACTCAATAATTGATAGATTAAGAAGACAGCACATCAGTAAGAATATAGAAGAAGACTTCTATAGAAGAATTAAGCAATATTATCAACCAACTTGACAAAATTGACAATTATAGAACATTCTATTCAAGAACAGCAGGTAAACATTCTTTTCTATTGTGCATGGAATATTTACCAGGATAGATGATATTCTAGTTCATAACACAAGTCCTAATATATTTAAAAGGATTTGACCCATACAATGTATATTCTCTGACCACAGTAGAATTGTTAGAAATCAATAACAAAATGATATTTGGGAAATGCTAAAATACTTGGAAACTAAATGTATACTTCTAAGTAACAAATGCAGCAAAGAAAAAAAAAGACAAAAGAAAAATTAGAAAGAACATTAAAATGAATGAAAATGAAAGCAGAGCATATCAAAATTTGTGTGATATAGCTAAAGTATCACCTTAAGGGAAATTTATAGCACTGGAAACCTGTATTAGAAAAGAATAAAATCCTCATGTTAATGATTTAATTTCCATATTAAGGAACAAGAAAAGGAAAATCAAAGGAAATAAAAAAAATAAACAGAGAACGGAAATAATAATGATGAGATCAGAAATCAATAAAATAGAAAAAAGAAAAACAAGAAAGAAAAATCAATGAAACCAAAACTTGGTTCTTTAAAAAGATCAATTAAATTTACTTCTGCCTACAGTGACTAGGAAAATAAAATGAAAGAAGATACAAGTTACTAATAAAAGAAATGAGAGAGATGACGTCACTACACTTTCTAGAGATATTGCAAGGAAAACAAAATATTATGAACAACTTGATGCCAACAAAATCAAACACTTTGATGAAATGAATGAATTCCTTGAAAGACACAAACTATCAACGCTCATTCAAAAAATAGATAACTTTAATTGCCCTATAAATAATTAATTATTGAATTAACTGTATCAATAAATTGAATTGTATTTGAAACTTTCCCACAGAGGTTTTCACCCCAGGTGACTTCACTAGGCAATTCTACCATACATTTACGAAAGAAATCATACCAATTCTACACAAACTCTTCCAGAAAACTGAAGGGGAAGGAAGATTCCCAACTTATTTTATGAGGTCAACATTCCCCCAATAGTAAAACCAGGCAAAGACATTACAAGAAAAATACGTACCAGTATTCCTCATAAACATGAAGGCCAAAATTCGTAACACAATTTTAGCAAACTTACTCCAACAAAATGTAAAAAGGATAATATATCATGGCCAATTGAGGTTTATCCCAGGCATGCAGCGTTTGTTTAATATTCCAAAATCTAACAATGTAAATCATCATATTAACAGATTAAAAAGAAAAACCATATGATCATCTCAGTTTATGTTTGTTGAACCATGACTAAGCCCCACCCTGGCTGACACTGCTGAAGTCCAAGCCTAACCTGCATCTGAGTCCTCCTGATCTGAGGCTGTTTTGATTTATAAAAATCATCAGTACATGTAATACACGATTTTTACCATAGTGTGATCAAAAGTGATTAAGCCAATTGTGTATATACGTTTGGATGAACAATGTTAAATGGACATTTAGAAACATAGATCATTAAATGTTAAAAGCAACATTGTAATAATTTAGAGATTGAGAGTAAAATAAACTCTTTTAGAACATCTAGAAAATATTTCCCACACTGATTTTCATTTTATTTTAATTATGAAGTCACAGCACTTCTCTTTTTTTTTTCCTCTTTCTGCTTCTTTTTATCCATTGTCATTACAGTATTAATCAGAAGTCTCTGCATAAAAGTATTCCAGAAGGAGCCATTTTATTCTAGGAATTGGAAGAAAATACTCTTTTTAAATGATTTTTGATTTCTACAATTCTGTACTCACTACATTGCAAATGTTATCATATCAAATAGCATCAAATGTAAATGACTGTGTACAATATAACTCTATGACATAAGGATAAAGAAATATAATCAACACTTCTCTTTCCTCTACAGGTTACAATTCATCAAAACATTTGCCTTCCTTACTGAGTCACATGAATCCATGCTTTCATAGGAACATAACGGATTCTCAAAGATTAATAACTTGTCTATATTTTACCTGAATGTCTTGAATTTATAAATTCACAAAGAGCAACAAAGAAAATTAATGAAGGTTATATATACCAACAAACATCAGAAATACCTAACTTTAAGTGTCTGCAAAGTAAACAAAAATGCCAATATGGAAGCCAACCTCTAATAAAATCTAATGAAAACTTTGAGAAAACCAGAACTAACTATGTTATATAGCTCCTTGTATTTAAATCTCCTTGACTTCCTTCCATAAGTATTTGTTTCATCTCAGATTGTCTGAACTTTATTGAAATCACAACACGTGCATAAAATTCTTCACCATCCTAGACTCAACCACATATCCAGTCCAATACCACATTTAATTGTGATGAGAGGGAATAAAACCTTCTAGTTTTTAGTTCTAGTACTTTTATCACTATTGTAAACCAGTGCAATGCCTGACATATCATGGGCATTGAATAACTACATCTTCTCATTTCACAACACAGGTGATTTTTTGCAAACCATTCCAATTTAGATTATGACTATATGCATTAGATCATAATAATGATTGAATTCAATTTATAATCCATGTTCCTAGAAGAATTAAAACAGTTCTCTAGTATGCTAGGAGAATATATATTACTAAAATATTATAAGATGATGGAATTCTTTATCTTTTTTTAAATTTTCTTACCACTTGGCAACATATCACTGTCACAGCTGTCATTGGTGTTGTCATGCCATTAATCTCTAACACAGGTAGCACTTGGATGCTCCGGGAGATCTGGCAACAGGAACAAATCTTAGTGACTGCCCCAACAACTGTCAGTCTTGGGACAAGAAAAAAATGTCACAATAACTAGATCGAGAAAACGTTCTACATCATCAGGAAATAGACATACCCCTGTTTGCCTTCCAAATCCTCTGTCTTTTGGTGCAAGATGCCATCTCTGAATTAATTAGTGTTTATGTATGAGCCAGGCATGCATGCTTCGTTCTTAGCATGACACATCATATCTCCATTTTAGGGTCTCCTAAGAACACACAACTATTGAGGAGTCAAGGATGTGGCAGGTGGATCCTCATCTTCTCAAGGTCATAAACTTTGGGATCACATCCCAGTCAGACGGGATGTTACAGAGGTAGCATAAAGCAGAATTCAAAATGTAGGCCCTACATTCAAATGCCAGCTCTCCTGTTTCTTATCTGAGGGAGCTGAAGCAAGTTAATTTGTTATTTCCTCAGATATAAAAGAAGGCAAATAATAACTACCCTCTAGATGGGTTGAAGAAATAATGAAGGTAACGCATTAAGGAGATCAGCATAGGTCCTGGTACATCTTAAGAACTCAAAGAATGATAGCTGACTTGGGGGCTGCAGGGAGCTTGGGCCTCTCTCTCTGCCCAGGACCTGCTACCCTGTTTCTGGCTGATACACACATCCCAATCGCCTATGACAATAATCACAATTACCTTGTTTAGATGACAAATTAAAGATTTACTGAATATTAGATTTCAAGGAGATCTCAACAAATGATCAAGTCCAAGCCTTTTATTTCAAAGAGTGAAGCAGTGACCTGCTCAAGCTCACCCAGCTAAATAGTCAATGAGTCCTGACCCGGGTTTAGATCCCCTGACCTAAAAATTGATCTGAAATTGATCTCCAATCTCCCCACTGAGCTGAAATGCCTTCTCCCTGTCTGGCCTTTCCTCTTCTCTCTTTCTCCTTCCCTCCCACTCCCTCTCTCTGTCCTCTTTGGTTTCTAGCTCACATTGGAAACGACTAAGGAACTTTACTAAGCATCCTGAAGGAACTTCTCAGTCATCTGTAAACTGGCCTGGTCACTAAACACCAGAATTACCCAATACGGTTATAGTGAGCGTATGGGCAAGTATTTATGCCTCCAAGGTTTATCTTAGTAAAATAAAATCATGCTACTTGGAAGATATTTCAGGAGGGCTAGAATTTATTAACATGTAAGCCCCTATGCACTGTCTGCAAAACTGACACAGCCTATCAGATGATAAAGGAAATATTAGAAGACAATCAGCGGGTTGTTCTCTTGAGCCCTGGATCCATTTACACATATCTTTACCCTAAAATGCTCTGAAAAAATGGAACCAGTACCCATGCCAACGCAGCCATGGTCTCCAGCCCGGGGAAGAGCAAAACAGTGAGTCACCAGAAGATTCAGCCAAGAAGCCAAATTCTTTCTGAAGCAACTCGGACCTTTCTCCAACTGCCTGTCCCCAAAGAGATTGACAGATCAAACTGTGAAGTCAGCCGCCAAGGATTCCATCAGCGCCGCCCACTCTGGGCAGCTGAGAGCTCAGGTGGTCCCAACCCTCTCCAGGCGGGCGGGCGGCTGGGCACGGGAGCCGGGTCATTACCAAGACTGCCTGTGAGTGCTGGGGCCGGGCTTTGCCAAACTAGAAGTTATGGTCCCAGAAATGGCCAAAGCAGGCCCTGCGGGGTTTCTGAAACCACTATTAAATGGGGAGACTGTGGTAATCTGGTTACAGTCTAAGAATCACGCATTCAAAACACAAGGGAGAATAATTTAGAAGAAAAGCAACATGACGCCAGGGACAATAGAGGGGAGGAGGGTTTGAAATTCCAATGCAAATTGCATTCCTCTAGGTTCCAATTTGCCTTGCAGCGGAATTTAGACGTCCTAAAGTTAAATTATGCATACAACAGCCTCATTATCCACAGTGGTATTTTCATATAAAGACTTGAAGACAAAATGTAAGCTTGCCTCTCGGAGCCTTTAGAAAAAGCAATTGACTAATCCACATACGGAATGGCTCCGGTACCACCTGCTCCGGTTCCACCTGCTGTACAGACGGGAAAGATGGGGCCGAGGGGACTCCCTGCAGCCGCCAGCACCGCAGGCTTGGCTCTGCACGCACCGCCACTCCGGGCCGCTCTTTCAGATGCTGCAATTTTGCAAAACATTTTAAACACGTTAGTCTAAAGTCGCAATGCACGCAGCTGGTTTGCAGTGTAAGAGATGTTTCCTATAACAATATTTGGTGGGTTTTTTTGTTCTCACATTAATATATTCTTTCTGGTATTAGACCAAAATAAACAGGTTTGGAAGGTCTGTTTTTCCAAGAAAAAGCTGAGTATTTATTCTTTGTAAAGACCTTCCTGAGGAGTTCCTCTCCCCAAGAGGAATGATACTGTTGCTCGATGGCTTTTTCAGTCACTCAACAAATATTATTTGAGCTGAAAGCTGGAATTGAAAGACAAGCCAGGTATTGCTCTGCTTTCACGAGGTTCCCTTTCTGTTTGTGAAGTAAACTGGCCAATTCTGTTACAATAAGACATGTTCTTTGCCGTGGGGGCTAAGCAGAGGCAATAGCGAGAAGAGCAGTGACTTCTGAGCCATCTTGAAAGAACACTGAACTAGTCAGCAAGACCGTGCTGGCCCAGCGCAGCACCTGCAGAGGTATGAAGATTGTGTGGTGCACAAGCAGTGTGGGAGAAACCCCCTCGGGCAGAATGTCAGCTCTGAGGTGGGCGGAAGCAAAGGAGCCACGTCACCAACAACATTTCATGCTGATTTTATGTTGAGGATCACAGAAAATGGTTAAGAATTCTGTGGGGGAATGAAAAACCATCTTCTTCATTCTTATGCCATTTGCATATACAAATCACAGGTATTGTGGAAAATAAACTACAAGCACAAAAACCACCTGTGACACCACAAACATGATCAGATGTTTATGTTAAACCAAGCATTCTGGAAACAGTGGGAAGGGTCTATTATGGACCAGAAGAAACTGGAAGTAGGAGACTTAAGAGAAAATTGTGATAATACAAGCAGAGAATTTATTTCAGTTTAAGTAAATTCAATAATTTATAGAAAAAATCAGTGTGAAAAACAGTGGCAAAGAAATAAAAAATGAAGTGATTACAACCAAGGCAAGAGAAGTAAAAGGGGCTAACACCAGGACTTTGACGGGATGCTGCTGTAGAAAACACCTTCTAGATGAACTTGGGCAAGAATGGTGAGGTCAGCTGGGCCTTTGTCTTCTCTAAACCACTATGGCAATGTCCAGCTTTCCCAGTTTGTCTTTACCATCTCACTGTGGATTTAGTCTGTAATTCCCCAAATGAACATCTATTGTGTGTCCAGATGTTCTCTTCCCTGTGAGAGACTTTGTTCTCAAAAGATGTAGAGAATTTGATACATATCAGTAATTCTAAGTGTTTGCTTAGCTAATAAACTCAGTCCTCTGATTTTTAAAAGAAAACAGGAAGGAGGATATGATAATGAAGAGAAATAGTCTATACTTGATCTAGAAATGCTAAGTTCTGTACCTAATCCAAATTTTGATCACTTCTCATAGGCCTGTCCTACACCCCATTTATAATTAACTCCAAACTCATCCCAAGGAACTTTTATATTGCATTCCTCTCCCAAAGAAAACAAAATGGATGGCTAAAATCCCATTAGTTTTCAGAATTCCAGCCACCCAAGTACACAAACATTTCTTTGGAGTAAAACAACAACAACAACAACAAAAGGATTATAAAGGGTGGAACCAGGTGAGCATCAGCAAAGAGTGAGAGGATGGAAGGATTTGATGGACAACAAGGTAACTAAATAGATAATTCTTGGTCAGTGGATATCACCAATTCTTGGTGATCTAGAGGAAGAAATATTCATTTATTCATTAACTAGCCAAATATTTAATGCTCACTATGTGCCAGATACTTTTCTGGGTGTTAAGGACAGAACTAAACAGAAAAACTCCTTTCCCTTCTGCAGATGACATTTAGGGGAGGAAAATAAAATAGTTTCCAAATCTCTGGCTTGGCAAACTAGATTATCATTGTATCCCTTAGATAGGAAATTCATGTCTGTAGTAGAAAAAAAATCTATTCTCCCGTAGGCATATTGAATTTGAGGTCTGTGCCTTCTATAAGCTTACTTGAGGGATTACACATTCTACAGGATAGAAGGCCTTGCATATTCTCTACCTTTTTGGAACAAATAGGACTGATACCTCAGAAACAAAACATTCCAATTTTCAGGAGCAGGTGACAAGGAAAGGTCACAACCAGCTGATTACAAAGGTAAACTAGCTAGCAAAAATGACCTGCATGCCACACACAGGAGCTAGAGTCAAGGTAAGAGTAACTTAAGGGTAACAGTTACTTTTGCCTGACAATGCTGAGCAAACAGCCTGGAATCTGTTCCATGGTTTCATCTGGATGAGGTTCCCCTGCCTTCCATGAAAGCAGCCTCTGTAGGTAAATGCAGCATTGGCTGAGATTATAGAAAACTGAACTGACAACTCTGTCTAAGAAAGATGAAAGTGCCACATGCCGCGGAGGGAAACAAGGGCGTAAGTGAAATTGGGCAGAGGTTTTCAACCTTTTACTTTTTAGAAGTAGAAACTTCTTATGAAATGAAATCTTATCCCATTTATGTCAGATAAAATGAAGCAGATGAGGGAAGTGTGGCTGGGGAAAGGGGCTGTATTTGTAATGCAGACACATCAGGGACCCAGAGTGGATTCTAAATTACAGTAGACTCCTAGTCGTTTTACCACTAGGGAAAAGAAAAGGGTCCATCGAGGCAAAAATACTTGTTCATCTAAAAACAGCAGCTGAGTTTGATTTGGAACCGAGCTCAGAGCACTTTTTACTTCCCACATTTTTCTTAACGCAGTAGATTTCAACAGAACTGGTTTTAAAGTTTATCTCATAGAATGCATTGAGAGACAAAGCAAAGTATATACTTAACTTTGTGATTAAGTAATGACTGTTAAATATGGTTGTTAATATAGTCATTTCCATCGCCAAAGTGTCCATATTGTTGTAGTGATAAAAACAGCAAATTGATCTCTATAATCTTATGTAGTTGTAGAAGTGTCTTGAACATGATTCTAAGTTCTTTTTTGTTTGACATTTTTCCAATAGTTACATGTTTTTTTTTTTTTTATTGCGATAAAAAATGTTCACCACTCAGAGACTAATTACAATCCATCACCACACACATGTGCCTAATCATCCCTTTTGCCCTCCTCCCTCCCATCTTCCCCTCTGGTAACCACCAATCCAATCTCTGTCTCTATGTGTTTGTTTGTTGTTGTTTTTATCTTTTACTTATGAGTGAGATCATATGGCATTTGATTTTCTCTCTCTGACTTATTTTGCTTAGCATAATACCCTCAAGGTCCACCCATGTTGTCACAAATGACTGGATTTCATTGTCTCTTATGGCTGAGTAGTATTCCATCACGTATATACACCACATCCTCTTTATCCATTCGTCCCTTGATGGGCACCTATGTTGCTTCCAAGTATTGGCTATTGTGAATAATGCTGTGATGAACATAGGGGTGCATGTATCTTTACACATTCATGTTTTTATGTTCTTTGGATAATAATAACACTTTAAATCCTTTTCATACTTCTTCAAAGTAAGACTGTAATGTGTTCTTCTCATGGGGGACTGAGATGTTTTAACCTAGATAGAAATGGAAGGGAAAAGCATGTAGAAGCAGAAGGCTCTGAGTACATGTCCCATTAACGGCTCTACGTTCTTTATACTATCGTTAATTGGAGCCAATATTGAATGTCCTGTAGAAGGTTATAATTATTCTAAGAGCAAATCTCCCCCACTCCTCCTACCACAACTATGGACATAATGGTAAAAACCACATATATGATGTCTTTGACACAAAGAGACATGATTATAAGTAAAAAATCATACACGTTCAGCAGAATCCATTCACATGTCCAAAATAACGTCATCCTCCAAAGATGTCACCTTGGGAGGCACTATCCCTACAAGAGCAGCCACTGCTGTCTCATTTCCTGCCAGCTTCAGCGTATGATCCACACAAGAAGATCAAATCAGACTACCCACTAGGCACAGCTGGCCTTTGACTAAATGTAGTTTTGTCCATATTGATTGCCATGCTTATTTTATTTCAGGCCATTTTGAAAAGTCAAGTCGTTCCTCAAAGGTGGAAATCGGCTCTGCTGTTCACAAACAGTGCGTTACAGAGTGTGCCCCAGGCTCTACAAAGGACTCGGACAGGAAGTTTCAAAAGTGCTCCTAGCAGTAAGTGTTTTTGCTTACCTGGCATCTACTTTTCACAGACCTCATACATTGCAACTAACAGAACTTGCACAGCTTTCATTTTTAATGAGCTCTATTATATTTAAACTTCTAGGTGTACATATATCATTTTAAATATGAACCATAAATGCAGTATGGAAATTCCACTATGCTGATAATGGGTGAAGAAACAAAAATCCATGTATACCTATTACTTAAATTTGGATAAATCAACACACACACGTATATATTCTGCTAGAAATTGTCAAGTCCAAACTCATTTTATAGTTGAGGAAATTAAGTCCCAGAAAGTTGAGAGTGATATGTTCAATGGCACAAATTTGGAACAGAACAAATGAACCTAGAACAGACCCTGGGATGGCTCACCTGCCACAAACTCTGTCTTTTATTGTTCTTCATCTCTTTTTGACGTCAGTCACAGAAGGCTGGGAACAAATGGGTAAGTCATTTTTCCTACGTTGGCATTAATCTCCCCATATAAAAATGAGAGGGTTGGATGAGATGATCTCTGGGCTCACTCCAAATTTACAACTCTGCCATCTGACAATTTTAGAAGACTGGGCAGAACAGAGATAATGAACGAAAAGCTTGGAATGTCATAAGATTATACGGAAATGTGATAATTTTAAAATGACATCAGCCCACAACTCTTGCTTCTTAAATAACATCAACTTCTGTAGATTAAATAATAATCTCTTGTCAAGCTAATGAGAGAAAATAGGTGATAAATCTCCTCTGTATAAATAAAAATTTCACAAGAGATAACAATATTGGGTATTGAATTTGTGCTAGGACTTTACTAAGGTATCTAATTCTCTTGAAAACACTAATGTGTAGGTTCTACTGTTATCCCTGCTTTGCCCATGAACTGAGGTTTAGAGAGGTTGAGTAACTGGCCCAAGCCTATAGAGCTGATTGGTAGTCAGCAGAGCTCATATTGCCAACCAGTTAAATCTGGCTCTTCTTTCATTAGAAGTAAGGTTAGAAGGAGGGGGTGAAAAAACAAATCAGAATCAGAGCTCATGTTCAAGCAAATAGGGCCTTGACTTCCTAAAACTGCCCCATCTTATACATATGCACTAAGCACTGTCCATTCAGCTATTCCTTTGTTTTCCACCAAGCCTTCAATTGCCAGAGAGTAGATGAAATGGATTGTGCAGTCAGTCCTTAAAGGCCTCCCAACTGTTGGTTTGGAAGACATAAAGTCATATCTGTTGACCCTGACACAGCTGGAAACCATAGCACATATTCATAGGACCTGGCCTTATCCGGCCTGGGATAGTGTCCCTCCCCAATTACACATCCATCATTGGGCTGTGTATGGGTTACCCCAGCTTCCTGAGAACATCTCCATGGAAAGATAAGAGGTTCTTTCAGAGGCCAAGGCTGGTCATGCTTACTGATCAATGGTGACTTGGGTAAGGTCATTCAAGAGATGGCATCTGAGACCTAGGGTGTTCAGGCAGCACAACCTAGGCCCTTAAAGGACAGGAATCAGAATGTTACATTCAGGATTGGCTCAACTAAAAGATGACATAATAATCATAATGAAAATAGCAATAACTCCATTTGTATAGTGCTTTTCAATTATCAATGCATCTTTATGGACACCATTTAATTTGGCATAGTCTTTTGATGGAGCAGCAATTATTATTTTGCTATACAGGTAAGAAAACCAAAGCTCAAAGAGGAAGTATAAATTATCTAAGCTCCATGGGCTAATGATGTTTCCCACAATCTCCTCATTTTGTGATCCTTTGCCCCGACTCTGGCAGTAATCCCTTTTACATAGTGGTGCCATCTTGCAAAATTCCCATATCCAAATTCAAAATCACAGCAAATCTAAGAAAAGAATGGAATCCCATCCTTTACAGCTTGTTGTGAATACAATCACTTTGAGTACTTGCCTGTCAGGCACTTCTGGGCACTGGACACCCACTGTAGGCTCTAGGAGCTGGGGAGGTTGCAGATGCAAGGAAAGAGGTTGAAAGGGCACTGTAGAGTCTACATCTCCCATCTGTTTGCATTTCAAATCTCCTGCCAACCTTTTCTTTTTATATATGAGTTTTTCTAGGGATAATCTTGGCTGCCGATTTGGAATAGTTTTCTCAAATCGCTTGCTAAAATTCTTGCCTCCACAATATGGACTCAGATATGCCAGCATGCTTTCAGGAGCACTCTTCAAAGGAGTCAGCTTCCAAAAATTACAAAAATCAAGGCTTCTCGCTCTCTAATTCTTCCTTTCTTACTGATTATTTACTGTATGAGAGGCCCTGTGTCACCCATCAATGACACAGAATAAATGAGAAAATATCCTTGCTTGTGAATATTCTGGAGAAAGGGAATCACCACTGGAAAAGAACCAATATTTGCGGTGCTTTACTGTCCTGATTTTTCAGAGAGGTTGACTAATTTGCTCCAAGTAATACAGCCAGAATGCCCTGTAATCATGTTGAGGTGGCTGGGATAGCACCTGTAGGACTGAATTTAGACTATCAAGGTGATTATGATCATAGGTAATAAAGCCCAGGTCTCCCATTTACTACTTGAATGATGGTGGACAAGGTGATTAACTTCTCTATGCCTCGGTTTCCTTCTCTATAAAATGGGAGAGCAGTTGGAAGTGATGGTACCTTCTTCATAGATTTGGTGTAAGTATCTAATGAGATAATACAGGGAGTGTACCCAGTACCTGGCACATGGAAAATACTCAGTAAATTTCTAGTAACTATGGAGTAGCAAAACCATACTTGCTCATCTACTTTCTTAATCCTAACCTACAACTTGCATGTCCATATCCCCCAGTTTTTTGTTTTGTTTTGTTTTTTTGAACCATCATGAAAAACTAAAGATACTCATTTTTTAGCACAGCCAGTTGGTGCTATATCAATCATAAAACATTTGTTTCACAGCTATTTACTTGGTCTCTCTCCACTTCTATACAGATGGAAAAGAGAACAAGCCAAGAGATCATTTCACTGTGTGCTGCACGGGGCAGTTAAGATAAAAGTATGGGTATTTGGTGAACCTGAAAGGAAAAATTGCCTCAAACATTGAGGGTCCACTTAAAATTCATTTCAGGAATAATACCAGATAATCTCACTTCCTTGAAGATATCTCACTTTTTCTTACTAGGCATCTCAGAGTAACATCTGCTCAGTAGTCAGGGGAGGAGCTAGAAAGAAATTTCACACTCCCTTGGCCCATTTTTTAGGGGAGCAACACAGAAGTGTTCTCACGTTTGTGTACACTGACTAGCTAACTTCTAGTGCTGATGCTTGTCCAAGATTTGACATTTCCTGAAATGAGTTCCTTCTACCTAGGTAACAGAAGAGGGGACAGAGAATGAGAGAGAGGGAGAGAGAAGAATTTTTATTGTTGGTCAAAGAAGGAACATCTTCCTCTCCAGTTTTTGTATCCTACTTGTGCTAAATATGTAGCCCTGCATGGATACACTTCTTACAGTATTTTGCAAGTGGAAAAAATAATCGAAAGAAATTGCTGGCATATTCAACCCAGCTACCCTTATGGCACTTTCACATACAATAGCCTAAAGTGGTTGATGTGTATATTTTGGAAAATACAATATTATTCTTTTGTGCTCAGTTGTCTCAATATTCTTCATTTTCCTTCAATTTTATCTGAGTGAATGTTGAAATCTCCAGACTATTTTGACAGTTGTATAGAAAGAGTTTTATGTTGTAGAGAATTCTTCTATCCCCATGGCATAACAGCACACTAACATTTTTGGGGCATTCATTATTTGCAGAATAATGGAAATAAACCCAGAAATGAACAGCATTCAATCTGAGTCTGCCTGATAGAAAAATCCATAATTCACCTCTTTGACTGACTCAGGAAACAGCACAAGTTACATCACCTTTTTGGTGCCTGTTCTAACCTTCTACTCACAAAATAGAAAGTTCAGGAATGAAGGAGATGAAAGATATTGCAGCAATGCCACACTTACAGTCGAAGGTCACTCTTACATGAAAAGATTACTCTGATAGCAGTGAGAAGGACAGATTGGAGGGAGAGACTGGAGGCTTCCAAAGAAGCCAGTTGAGGGGCAATGGCAATTGTTCAGGAGATATAACAAAGGACTGAAGGGAAGTTATAGCAAGAAGTGGAGGTAGTGTGATTGCAAAAATAATTTGGAGATGAAATGGCCACATATTGGTTTAAAAGGATTGAGGGAGAAGGAAGAGTTGAGGCTGGTGTTCCAATAATAACAATAATAACAATAAACCAAGATACATCAAAAAAATGACAGAATTGGGGGAAACCATTTGAGTTGAAAGGTGCTGACATTGCGTGCTAGGTTAGGGCACCCTCCAATTTGCGTATTCAAAGTTCCACCCTTGACTCTCACCTCTCTCACATTTTTATTCAAGGGCTCCCTACTCCTGCTTCTAACATGTGCTTCTTGTTTGCCTCTTTGTTTTGGTGAATTATTTAACCTTCCTTTTCTTACTGACCTACCTTGGCCCATGACTTGGAATATAGATGATATTCCTGGAAGTCAGACTATTGCCTACCTTTTTTCCCTATAGCAGGATAGCTTGCTTGTCAAACTGGAATTCTCCCAGATGCTCAGACTTGGACCCTCCAGGGCATCAGAAACCATTAGCCAATCAGTAGAAGGATTCTTCAAGGACTTCTTTTTTTTTTTTCTTTTTTGATGCAAAGCAAATTGTGAAATGAAGCACTATCAGTTTCAATTCAACTAAGAGAGCTTGAAATACAGCAAGTGGCGATGTGGGAAGTGTTTCCATGACAGTTTTTAAATATAAAGAGGTGTGTTAAAACCTTGTATCAATTTATTTTTCTCAAGTTCTGCAATCTCATAGTAATTTGTACAAAACCTACTCATAGGTGACATTAGGGGAAGGACGGGAGATGGTAGCTTAAATGCATCTGGGCTCTCCTTCACTCCCAACAGCACCCCAGACAACATATGGAAGATGCTGGTGAAGTCTCAGACACTGTCCAGGGTTCTGAAGTCCAGAGTTGGTGCAGGGGTTTCTCTACTCAGCGCTTGATGAGATCTTGGAAATTAATGCTGGAGAGTTCCGGGGGAAGACAATATTGGTGGATCCTGGAGAGTATATGACCTGCAGAGAAACCTTTGGATCCCAGGAAAAGAGAGTAGCATCACTCCATAGGAGTATGCCTGATTTCTCTAGCTCCCAAACAGCTGAGGGAGAGATGAGCCAGTGGTGAGTCCTGTCCAAACCTGAGGCTGGGACATCTGGAAGAGAAGGAAAACAGATGTCCCCTGGTTTTTAGAGAACTGACCCCACGCTTTAGCTACACCATTGGACCATGGTAGAAGAGACCACAGCTCTTCCTACCATTCCTGGCATGGCTCCAACTCAGTGTACAGTAGAGCTCCACCTGAGTCCCAGAAAATTCTAGCACATGTAAGAAGTCCTGCAGCCAGGACTAAGAGCAAATGAAGCAATCAGGAAAGATCCTAATAAATTATAGCTTCTGAGAGTTGTAAATTAATACATGAACCAAAATTTAAGGGGAAGAAATCTTGGTATGACCATGATTGTATATGGCAGAATTTTTCCTCTCATTCTCCTTGTAATCATAAAGAAGTAACAATAAAAATTATATACACAAACTCATTTTCAGAGACATTAGGTGACAGTTACAACATTCATACTTGAAAACACAAGTAAGGGCTTGCATAGGGAGCTGAAATCAAGTAGAAACCACATGGGAGGAAGGCAAGAGAAGACACATGGGTCATGTGGCGAGAACCCAGAAGCAGAAAAGTCTCCAACAACCCAGTAAAAATACCCTTCTTGAGAGTGAGAGGCTCTTTTGAAGTTCGGAAATTATACTTCTTGTTTGCAATAAGAGATGGAAATTTCAGTAAGTACTTCTCTTAAACCAAGTTGAGTTTAAGATATTATAAGAAAAAAAAGTCAAAAATAGCAATAAAATGTAGTCACTCACAAGAGAACAACTATTGCCATGAAATAGAGGAAATACGACCAAATATTTAACTAAAATTAAAAATGAATTAATGAAGTAATCACACATATAAAAAAACACAAAAAATAACTGGGAAGAGTTGTGAAAAAGATAGTGTAAGCACAGAAAGAGATGAAATACAAATATGAGCTTACAGAAGTTAGGAAAGAAAATGAAGATTAAAAAAATGACAAAAAAGATAAAATTGGAAGAGAAAAATGAGGTTATATCTGGTGGTAAATTTGAAAAATGTTATTACAGGTAGAAATAAAAAATAAAAGGAAACAGAATAACAAAAAAAACCTTAAAATGGCTTAGAGAGAAAATGAGAAAGGCAGAATATCAGCTAAGGAAATTCAATGCATGTAATTCAAGTCCCTGAATAAGAAAGCCTACACAGTGACACAGAATAAATATTACAGATATTATTTTTAATATGTTAAATAGTATAGATATTTTTAATTAAAAAAAGATGTAAAATAGAGGATGACTCAAAATTGAAAAAATGTTAGAATAACTTTCAGAGAAAATTGGTTAATATAGTCAACATTGTGAACCATCTTGGTAAAAGCACTCAAATTTTTAAATGACTTAATAGTTTTTTGCCTTATTGCCCAAAATGTTTTTTCTTAATTTTCACAAGAAAAATATCAGACTAGTCGTAGATTTCTCCACATCATTCAACAACCTAGAAGATATTCCAGGAAAAAAGTATGAGCCAACTATTTCATGTCTCTCACTTAATCATAAAAGCATACACATGTCTGAACATGAAAGAACCAAGTTAATATTGTCCCCTTCAATGATAAAGGACTTTAACTCATCTCTCACAGACAGTGATGATCAAGTGAGCGGAAATAAACACAGAAAAGTCTAAATAACATAATTAGTAAGATAAATCTTATTGACACATGTATATAATTATGTGCATGTGTGTGTGTGTGTTTGTATAAAACAACATTTATTCTTTAATAGAGAGAACAATTTTTATGTGTCCATATGACAGGAATAAAAACTGACGATGACGTAGCACACAAAATATATCAATGCAGGCACAGGGAGTGTTCTTTAATAAAAAAATATAATACAATAAGAAATTAATGACTAAATGACAAAACAAAGATCTCCCCCAATTAAGAATATTAAAAAGTTCCTTTGTGTCAGAAAAATCTGCAAATTTTAATCACAAATATTTTAAAAGAATGATATTGAAAATCAGAACCTTCGTATAGGTAAAGCTGTGTGACATGAATAATAATGTAAGAAAAGACAATGTCCTAAAGCCATTAAAGCAAGATTCAAAATCTAAGTATACAACATAAATGAAATTGGCAAAGAACAACTTTCTCAATCAAAAAAGCAACAAGCTCAGATGTTTTCATGGGAGACTTGTATGAGACCTTTAAAGCAGATAGTCCTAATATCATTTAAATTGTTAGAATATAGAAGAAAAGGACATTTTTTGAATTAGTTTTAAAGAAGAATGTATAACAGTCATTCCAGAACCTGATCAAGATAGCACAGGAAATAAAACTACCCATCAACATTACTTAAAAAATAGCGCTGTAAAAGCCACACATAAAATATCAGCAAATTGAAGGCAGTAGCATGTTAAAAGAAGAACAGATCATGATCCAGTGATGTCAATACCAGGAATGTAAGAATGGCTCAATGTTAGATCTATTTATATAAATAGTCATATTAATAAGTCCAAGAAGGAAAAACATCATTATCTCAATAGGTGTTAAAAAGTACATTGACATAATTCAACTATTTCTTTTAAAAAATCAATAAAATAGTAATTGATGTTTACCAAACTTTTTGTGATAACCATCTCACCATGCACACATATATCAAATCATTAGGCTGTACACCTTAAACTAATATAATGTTATATGTCAATTATATAAATAAAATATTAAAAAGTATTAATAGATAGGTACTAGCTTTTCCTAGAAAAATACATTTATGTCAGCCTAGAATGGTATCATGCTTAATGTGAAACTTTATAGGTATTCTGACTAAAATGAGAATAAGAAAATGATGCCCTCTATCAGTAGTATCCCTTAAAATCATATTTCAGTTAATTAGAAGTCAATCAATCAGTCAATCTTACTCAGCCAATTAGAAAAATGGGAGAAATTAGATGTACAAAATTTGAAAGGAGAATTATTATTTGCAGAAGTTAGATTTGTATATATGGAAAATCTGAGAATCATCTAAAAATTACTGTACAAATTTAATATACTAAAATCAGTAGCATACATATAGGAAAATAACTACTACTATAAGATATATTAGGTGAAAGATCCCATTCATAACCAGAACAAAAAGATAAAATATCTTAAAACCAATAAAACACATATAAGAACTATAATAGGAAAAAATTAAAATGCTATTAATTGAAAACAAAGAAGTCTTGAACAAATGGGAAGTCATATATCTTGAAGAGAAAACCTCCCCATGATAAATTAGCTTAGATATCATCATTGTCCTCATAAAACCTGAGAAGGTTTTTCTTTTTTATAAGATAAGCTTATTCTAATGTCAATATGGAAATTATATCAAATAAATATAAGCCAGTGACACTCCTAAAAAAAGAGCAACAAGAGAGAGTTTGTCCTACCAGATATTAAAATGCACTATAAACTTGTTTCAAGGAACAGGCGAACTAATGGATACATGAACCAGGAGATCAAAAGAGAAACTGCAGGGAGACCTGTGGCAGGCAGAGTTTTAAAATGACCCCCAAATTCCCTGTGTAATCCCTTCCCCTTGAGCGTAGGTGGGACCTGTGAAGATGATGGATGTCACTCCATGATTAGATGACGTTACATGGCAAAGGTAAAAGGTTTTGTGGATGTAATTAAGGTCCCTAATCAGCTGGCTTCAAATTAATCAAAAGGGACAGGGTAGGGAGCTGCAAGGACCTTTAGGGGCTCAGAGTAGCCCCAGGTTGACAGCAGCAAGAAATCAGTGAATTCAGTCCTATAATTTCAAGGAATTGAATTCTGCCAACAATCACATGAGCTAGGAACAGCATACCCAGTATAGCCTGACCCATACAATGACTCAAAATCCAGAAAGTCAAAAAACAAACAAAAAGATAAACTCAACTACAAAAATATATTTTTAAAAGTTCTGTGAAAAAGAACCCCTTAAGAAAAATCAAGAGACAAACAATAAACTTGAAAAATAATTTTTATTTATAAATTATTCAAAAAAACCCTAATATATAAAGTGCTCCTATGGGGAAAAAAATAAAAGACAATGATCAGAGAAAGAAGCTATGGGCTAAGAAACAAATAGATAATTATGAAACAAGAATTGAGAATGACTCTTAGATATATGAAAAGAGTTCAGTCACACTCAAAATAAGATAAATGAATTTAAACTTCACAGTGGTACAATTTTTCACCTATCAGATTGGCCAGAAAAAACATTCCCAAATTTTGACAATACAGTCTGTTGATGAAGCTACAGGAAAACAGGTATCGCCATGCACTTCTGGTAGGAGTGTTAATTGGTAGAAATGTTTGGAAAACAATTTGGCACCATCCAACAAAATACATAAACACGTACTCTGATATACCACAGTTCTACTGGGAATGTATCCTCGACATACTTGAATACATGAGAAAGGAAAATGTTATTCATTAGTGTGTTGCTTGTACAGTCATGCGTCGCTTACCAACAGGGATACATTCTGAGAAATGTGTCATTAGGCAATTTCGTCATTGTGTGAACATCATAGAGTGTACTGAAAGAGAAAAAAATTTGCCACTCCAAAATGTGTCTCTTTAACATAAAGATTATTTTAGGCTGATTATTTTTAAGAAACAAACGACTCAGAAAGTTTTTCTTGTTACTTCCCCCCTTAAGTGCCTAAAAGAATTCGGATAAAAACCTGTCTCAGGAAGAGAGCTATGACCTTAGCACAACATGAACCAGGTGGTAGACAGGGAGGAGCCTGGAAAAGCCTGTTTGTTGGGCTCCCCTCTGTGTTCCACTGTTTCTCCTGGGGCCAAAGTCTTGTTTTCCAAACATTTGCTCCTTTTCACCTATCTGTGAATTGCCTTCCTTCCCTTTGAAGTCCCTGACTCTCCCCACCCCCAACATCTTTTATCTTTAGCTGAGGATGGTATTTAAGGTGAGGGCTTTGGCCATTTTGGCAAGTTACCTGGTTTTCCTGAGTTTCTCCCATGTATACATGTTATTAAACTTTTGTTTGTTTTTTTTCTTTTTAATCTGTCTCTTGTCAATTTAATCTTAGACCAGCAGAAGATCCTAGAAGAGTAAAGGAAAATTTCTTCCTCCCCTATAGTACTTACACAAATCTGGATGGTATAGCCTACTACACACCTAGGCTCTGTGGTGCTAATCTTATGGGACCACCATGGTATATGCTGTCCATCGTTGAGTGAAACATCATTATGTGCTTCATGACTTCAATAGCAAAATTTAAAACAACTAAATATCTGTAAAGGAGGGACCAGATACACTTATATCTATCTCCTATTGAAAAGTGTTAAAGTGCTTTTCTAATTTTGCTATTACAAAGAATATTGCAATGACTTTAAAAATTACATGTTATATGCCCCATCTGATGACAATACTCAAGGTATGACATGAGCCTCCAAATAAATTATAGTAGAGTCCTCAGATGAATTGGAGAGGATAAGAGGGGACAATGGTAGGTTATGTGTCCTTCTGTGCTTTTGTGTATGTGGGAAGGAACATTAAAAACATTATTCTACAGTTTATTTTTCTTGAGTAGGAGAGAGAACAGCAGTGCCTTGGTAGTGTCTTGGTGGAGAAAATAGAGTACATCTTATTCCTGTCTAGTGGTAGAGAGATATATGTTTGATTATTAATGGAAGAAAAGTGAAATAAAATGTTGCCTCCAAATTATTTAATTCATCCTCAGATAAAATTGTGGTTGAACCTGAAGGCCACATGTTTCATTGCACAGTTAATGAATAATCTTAAAAAATAGAAAGACTGTTGACATAGGTGCTTTGAGAATACATTGCATTAAGCCAGCCATTACAACCTGCTATTGAGATAATGGTAAAAGCTTCAGACTATTTACAAGTCAGATATCTTAAGGACATTAAGTCTATATACATTAGGCACATTGAGGCAAAGGTCCTTTCTTGTCAGATTTAAGCTTATTCGAAATCTTGTCATCATGAAATTGAATCCTGGCTAGTTTGTTTGCAAGAAGCTCTCCTGGGACATCTTGACTTAACTAAAATGATGCATTGTTAAATAACCCCTCAGTTAAGACACTGACACTATTTTAACTGGTTTGTGGTATGAAATTGTATTGCTCTTTTTATATTTGTATTAGGAAATTGAACTTATTTATCAATCTTTAATATTTAGCCTACTAACAATGACCTCACCAATCTTATTATATATAACCCAAAATGTACATAAGTAGTATATTAAGTATATACATAGTATATAAACCAGTGTAGTCCAGTAGAATTTTCTGCAATGACAGAAATGTTCTCTAAATAGGCACTAGCCAATATGGTAGCCATAAGCCACATACAACTCTCGATAACTTGAAATATTACTAGGAGGACTGAGAAATAGAGTTTTTAATTTTAACGTAAATAGCTACATATAACTGTGAGGATGGTATGGATTCTCTTGCAAAACCTTTTTCTTCCTTATATAAGTGAAGTTTAGAAAAAAAGGACCTGGACACTTGCTTCCAAAGAAAGTGGCCATGGACACCCTGTGAATAGCAGCGGACTATTGTCTGATACAGCTCCAGAAGGTGAGAGGATGGCGCAAAAAGACCAAGCGGGGTTCCACTCCGCTGTACAGAGTTGCTAGGAGTCAGAATTGACTTGAAAGCACTAAAAACAACAATAAGTGATGCTAGTAGAATAAACGTAGGTTACAATAAAATTATCATTTAAAATACAACGTGAGCTTTTTCTTATGCAAAAGGCAACCTTTAATGGAATTACAAAACAGAACTCCCAAATGATCAAGTGGGAAAAGGAAGTAAATAATAACTTGAGCAAATTGAAGAAAAAAATAGGGAAAAAGACAAAAAAGAAACAAGAAGTAAAAAGTAAAATAAATAACAAACATAAAGTAAGATGGACAGAATAAAATTACACATATTGTCACCCTCAATGTAACGGAGTTAATTTTCACATTAAAAGATGGTGTATTAGATGGGATTATAAAAAGACTCAAGCTATAAGCTGTTTATCAAACCTCCCCGCCCCAAAACCCTGTAGCAATGTGATTATCAATAGCTGCAAATAACAGAAGACTGGGCAACAAGATAGGAAGCCAAAGCGAAAGCAAAAATTCATAATAATAATAACAGTGATAATAATAAATTGTCAATACCAATGTCAGACAGGTGAGATTTAAGCTTAAAACTACCAATCAGAATAAAGTGGTTCATTATTTGAAATAAAGACATTTACAGAAAAAGAAAACACACACATACAACAATAAAAACAGAAACTAAATGTAGAATTCAAAAATAAAAATGCAAGGAGACTGTGATAAAATATATGATTATAGTGGGACATTCTAATTTCAGAATTTTTTGTTGGTGGTGCCTTGGAGACGATTCCGACTGCTGGTGTACCTTATCTTATGTCCAGCAGGCAGAACCCTGTCCGGTCTTTTGTGCCAACCTCTCCCTTTCCAGCACTGTATCAGACGATGCTCCAGTGCTAATCATAGGGTTTTCATGGACAATTTTTTCTGAAGTGGGTGGGCAGGTCCTTCTTCCTAGTCTCTCTAGTCTGGAAGCTCTGCTGAAACCTGTCCACCATGGGTGACCCTGCTGCTACTTGAAATCCCGGTGGCACAGCTTTCAGCCTCAAAGCAACAATCAGCCTCCACAGTGTGACAATAGGCAGATGGTGGTGTGGTTCCCTGACCAGGAAATGAAGCTGGGCTTCGGCAGTGAGAGACGGGATCTTAACCACTAGACCACAAGGCTGTTAGGATGTAGATGAGTTGACTACGATAACAGCAATTTGGTTTTAAAACTCTAGAATGTAAAGTTGGTAAGAGCAGGCTCTGTTTCCTTTCCTGCGACTTCTCTCACACCTACAATTGTGCCTGGTACACAGCACTGCACAAGTATTCAAAGAATAAATCACTGGCTATATAGAGAATCTTATTTCCTTTAATTAGAAATATATACATTATGTATTTTAAAATATCAAAAATCTTAAATACTTGAAAATTAAGAAGGCACTAATGTGTAATTCGGGGATCAAAATGGAAATTATAGTGCCGGGATCGATTGGTGGAGGAGCATGTAAAAAAATCATTCTATGACTTTTTCTCAGAATTGTCAGTTTGATTGACGTACTGAAACCTTGCTTTCAACAGGTGTTAAATATCATTGTTCAAACACAACACAAATATGATATGCTGATGAAACGAAAGATTCAAGTGAATTGCTGCAAGAGGTATTTTATGCATATTTTACCTCCTCCTTTTTTAATAACAGGAAAATGATCTTCAAAAGATGTTCTCATAAGTCAGGGTGTATCTGCCTCCCTTCCAGAGGGACTGAGTGGAGTCCAAGCATTTTGTAATCTAGCCAGTGGGGAAATAAGAGAAGCAGGAGGGAACTGTTTATTCGTGATTCTCTGTGGATGGGAACTCTCCTGCATCCTTTGCCATCCCTCACACTCCAGTTCATGCTGGCAGGAGTGGCAGGTAAGACAAAACAAAGTTGTCAAATAATTTGTAACTACTCAAAAGGTGTCTCATCCTTACTTATGCTTAGAGCCAGTTCATCAATTCTTTTCTGATAGGACAAAGAAAAGAAAGGATGAATGTCATGACAAGCATATGATGAAAATACTGTTTTTCTGCATTCAGTTCATGAGAAAATATGAGAACTACCTTAATAATTTATATGGTAATTTTTTCAATCTTTTGATTATGGAATTTTCAAACACACAAAAGTAAAAACAATGGCATAAGAAACCCTAATATATATCAATCACTTAGCTTCAACAAATACCATTAGTTTGGCTATACTTTTTCACCATACTCCACACATTTTTATTTATTTTGTTCCTGCTATAGTACTTTAAGGCAAATTCAAGACAGTACGCCATTTCACCCATAAATAGTTCAGTAGGCATCACAAATAAAGACTTGGCTTATTAACATAAAACCCAAATAGTAACTTTTAATATTTGTTAATCTCCAAACTAATAATGTGTTTACATTTCCTTATTTGTATATAACTACCTGGCATTCTTACAGAAGCCCTGACTAGATGTCTAATCTGGTCTATAATTTACAGTTTAGGCCAAGCCAATAATTAGAAGTCTTTTCAGCATAGGCTTGCCCTTTGGTATAATGCTCCTATCTGCTTTTTCAGCTAAAAAGCATCTAGATGGTCCTCAAAGACTTGGTTATTTTTTGCATCCTCACAAAATTGGGGGTTTCCTTGGATCCATGTCACTCTTTGGATGCCATCTGGTTGGAGTTTTGGATCCCTGTTGTCTACTGCAGAGGTTGGCAAACTTTTTCTACAAAGGGCTACATAGCTAATCTTTGAGGTCTTGCAGGCCATATGGTCTCTGTCCCAGCTACTCAATTCTGACGTTGTGATTTCAAAGCAGTCACTAACAGTACATAAACGATTGAGCATGACTGTGTTCCAATAAAACATTATTTACAAAAGACAGATGGAGAGTCAGATTTGGAGCCGTGATCCACTTGGCCACTTTAAAACATGCTGGCCTCCTTGCCGTGGCCCGTGGGTAGCGTGCTCCTGGATGGCAGATACAACACGTCCTGTGGACCAGACTGTCTACATCAAGTCCTGGCTCTCCATTTATTACCTGTGTGGCGCTGAAAAATTACCTAACCTTTCTGTACTCAATTTCCTCATTTGTAAATTGGACATTATACAAGTAATTATCTCATAGGGTGTGACTAAGGATTAAGTTACTAAATATATGTAAAGAGCTTAGACAAGTATTCCATCAATATCAGCTAGTACTTCAATCATGAGGATCCTAGGGAGTGTCAGCCCTCTGTTCATCAACTCGGCCACCAGTTAACCCTTACTTAATTGTAGAGCTTGGCGTTTCTGCCAGATCCTTTATCTAGAAACTGGCCTATTGGTTTAAACCCAATCTCCACACTGGGGCTGCTTCCCTTAGGCCACGTGGCATGCAGCTGGATCTCACCTCAACCCGAGACTCGGAAAACTGAGGAAGCCTCTCAGCATGATCGCTCTGATCCATCAGGGCAACTTTGAAGTAATGGTGCCCAGGTTATTCTGGGGAGCCTACTGTGCAGTCTCCTTGAGAAGTCCACCTCAGCCCTTTCTTAATCTAAGGCCTCTCCCGCCACCCCAATGGATGACTCCATATGAGAAGACAATCCACATTTCTTTCTCACTCTCTCTCTGGATCTCCTTGTCACAGCATCCTGAAACTACAGTAAAAACAGATTTTTCTTTTATTCCCACTATACAATATCCTCAGGGTTAGTGTTTCTACCATAGGTAGATGACATTCTATCTACACCATAGAATTACTCTGTGGTTTTGTTATGCTAAAAGGAAAGAGAAATGGATTTCAGCAGCAGAGTTGGAAGGGCATTGATCATAGATCCTGGCTGGCAAGATTTATTATCCTTTTGCATAATCTAATGATGAATGTCAAAAGCTAAACACAAATTTGGGGCTTTTTCTTTATATTCTTTTCTAATGGATCTTAACTTCATTCTAAAAATGTTGCCAAGAGTAGACAAAGGTGAAAATTCAAGAAGGAATTTAGCTAAATTATGAATATTAAACATGTTACATATAAAAATG
Organism: Tapirus indicus; assembly: GCA_031878705.1. Taxonomy (NCBI): domain Eukaryota; kingdom Metazoa; phylum Chordata; class Mammalia; order Perissodactyla; family Tapiridae; genus Tapirus; species Tapirus indicus. Next base: position 85,940,480 of record CM062921.1, read on the forward strand.
AACTCATATTCAATAGACTTTAAAAGCCATATATTAACATAGTTATGATCCATTAGGCTTTGAAAAATAAGCATCAACCCACTAACACATTAATTTTAGATGGTTAAGAAATAGATCTGGGGAAGAGATTCCAGATTTTTTCCTTAATTTAAAATAGCATTGGTGTATGTATTGGCTCAACATTTGCCAGCCTATGATCTCCTTAAAGAAAAGAAAGAAAATAATGTGTACAATAAATAAATTCAATAGCAATATTAACAAATAAAATGTAATAAGTAGCATATGTATGTTTTAATGTATGTTATAACAACATATATTTCTATAATCCAATACAATATGTATGTATACATGCACACACACACACCCATATATATATATATATTACCTATATATATCTATCACAAAGAGTTCCACATTCATTATCTCAGTAAACTGAGAGGTCAGAAAGGTTTAGGGACTTTCTTATGGGTGACTTTAGTCCAAATAAGAGGAGCTACTCTTGGTCAGCCTGCATTTTCTTCTCTGCTAAGCAGAAGAACATGTCAAAGATTCCTATTGCATTGAAAATGTTCTCCTCCTCTCCATTAGTTGATATTCATATTCTAAGCAATATTGGATTCACCTTCTGCCCTGATGTTGATCATCAGCTTCCTCAGCTCCCACTCTTCAAGTCCTGTTGAATTTACCCTCTAAGAATAGCTTGCATCACTGCTCTCCTCCACCTCCATTGCCATCTAGACCACTGCAGTGCCCCCAGCCTGGTCCCCCTGCATCCACCAAGAAATCCCTCCAATTCAGTCTCCATGTGGCAGGTGGGATGGCATTTTCCAATACAAAACAGAGTACGTCACCTCACCCTCCTCAACCCTGCTTAATAAACTTAGATGTGTTCTCATTGTTTTTAGGGTAAACTCTGAAGGACACAACACAAAATGCTAGGCACTACGTATGTTCACCACTCCTTATCCAGCCTCCCTCCTCCTCTCTCATCTCCATCCACAATGACTTTCCATTAACTCCTCGCCTTCCTAAACACAAGACCTACTTACATTCTTTACTTCCACTTGCAATGCCCCTCCTCCCACCTTTCAACAAGTTATCATGCTCATCCACTAGATACCAGGTAATAGATGATTTCTTCGGGAAAGCCTGGCCTCCCCTCTATGATGAGGCAAAAGCTACCATTATATGCTTTGATTGCATCAGGATCTCTTCTTCATAGCACTTACTATAGTGACAATTTTATATTTGTCTATGTAATTACTTGAGGTAATTACTTAAGCTCCCTAAAGGCAGGTGTTTTTTTTTTTCCCCCTGATTTTGTTCACCTTTGAGTTCCCAGAGCTCAGCACTGCACCTGCCACATAGGAAAATCAATAAATATTTGTTGAACTAGTGAGTAAATTTGGAGAGAAAAATAAATATCAAGATATTCTACCGACTGGTAGAAGATGCTGACAACATATAAGTAATAGAAATATGAAGACAGACTTCTTCAAATTAAGGTCAGAGGTTAAAATAGCATACTAAATCTACTGAATAAAATCACTGGGTATGGTGATTGTAGAGTGCTTTAAGGTGTCAGAGGAAGGAACGTTTTCTTTATCTCTCGTGTAAGATATTTTTGGAGTATCCATTGGGGAACGAGGTTGGAGATGCCCAGGGCCCAGCTCCCAGCATATGGAAGACAGCATGATAGTGAGATTCCCTAAGATTCTGTTAGTGAAATTTGTTTTTGACTCCTCTCCACTTTTCCCAGATCCCAGAGGCTCTCATCTATTAAAAATAGATAACAAAAACAGACTTCATCGAGGTCACACAGTTAGAGAGTTTGACAGTAAACTCATTGTTCATTCCATTACAATACACCTGCCACTCTTGAATGAAGCTTATAGCTGGCAACCAACCAATTCTATTACAGCACAATCACCAATCTTTGTTCTTTTCCATAGAGTCCCATCTACATTTTAAAGGAAACTAGTCATATTTATTTTTGTTTTAGGAACTCAACTGTTAGTAGTCAACATTGCATTAGTTCAACTCTCTTAAGTTTGGGAAGGATTAGTCATATGCTTAGCGAAACAAAATAGACCAAGGTCTTGTGTATTTAAAAAGAATGAGATTTAACTTTAGTCATAAACAGTTTAAACATAGCAATATTTTTTTACATTAGTCAGTGGATAGCACACGAATCTCATGGTTAAATTTTATCGTCAAAATTTCACTTTCAGGCTTCTCAGTTTATTTGCACACATTACTTAAATTCATTAGGAATTTCTATCTTTATCTTTCATTGTTTCCTAAAAACCCATGGCTATGAACTTACCATGTTTAGGAACTATAAAGAAAAAAAAGACTAAAACAAAAGCCAGAAGGGAACAAATAGAACCACAACTACCATTGGTTTGTCTACAGCTGCTATCCTCAAATATTTGCATTCCTAAAGTAGATGAAACATCAGATATTATGCATGACAAATTCAGATATTCTAGGAGTGAAAAATAAAGGAATATAGGTAGGCATGAAAAACCACAGGAGAACCTAAGGAAATATTTAAGATTCAGTTTGAGGGAAAATCATGTGGTGAAGCAGGAACCTAGGAGAGAGCATACATATTGATGCAGATTATAAATTGGCATGGTCTTTATAAATGACAAGTCAGAGGTATTAAATAATCCTCAAGAATGACTGAAGAAGTCTTATAGCACAATATGGGTGTGGTGTACGCATGCGTGTGTTAACACCCAAACCTACGAATATATGTTCACTCCATGAATTGAGCAATATTATTGCTAAGTGTATTAGTTACATAATATACCTTTATAAAAAATATCCAATATTTCCTAGTCACTCTAGAAATAGCCTAGAAATGACAGACTCGATATTTTCCATTTATCAAAAAAATGCTTTATCCATCTTATATCAGTCCAAGGTTAACTTTATTTGTGGTTAAATAAATTGACCAGTTTGAAGAGGGTTTGAAATATGAACTGAGTTTAGTGGGGAGTGAAATGGTCAGAGTGGTTTCCATCAGAGAAGACTGAGACTAAAATTAAATTAGGATACACGTCCAGGGCCTTGATGCCATTTCTCTTTTTGGATGAATCCTATGGAGCTGAGGGAGAGCACAGAAGTTGGATACTTCTCATCCTTGGTGAGAAGTGAGGCAGGACATATGCTGGGAGGATGCCAAAGGCCAAAACCAGAGTAGCAAGTTCAGACTAGCCCATCTGTCAGAGAGCAAAGAAGAGAAAGGAAGTCGAAAGAGAGACAGTGAAACCCAGTTTGCCAAACTATGCTTCACAAAGATAAGTTTGTAGGTGCCCTAGAGAAATTCCAGAAATAGAAGAGGTTTCTCTAACTTTTCAATGTGCTTCCAGGACAGGCCCACGGAATTATGACACATTAAGAGTCTAAAGCAGATATGTGTCAAGATACACTTATTTATTTTTATTCTGACAGAGATTTCAGGCAATTTCTAAAGATGTATAAGCTTTCACAAGATATATAAATTAAATGTGGGATAAGAAACAAAGAAAACACAGTTGGTCAAGCCTGAAAATGCATATCATAATGACCCACATGTTGCTAGAGAGTGGCCTAAATTTAGCTCTAACATTTCAACAGCCCAAAAGAAAAAGAAAACCTGATCATATAATTCACCATGCCCGTAAGAAAATATAATGCCTCAAAGAAATCTTACCATTCTCAGATTAAAGATGATATTTCTTATAGGATGACCAAAGCATGATTTACTATTGGAATGTGATAGAAACACTGAATCTAAAAACTAGTGCTGTCGGAGTTTAATTCAAGTTTAACACACAAAAAATCATAATTAGGCAAAGTAATTGTAACATGGTGGCTTCCCTACGACTGTTAGCCGTGTATCAGAGCAGCCAAAATGTGCTACATCTAAATACTACTCTCTTAAAGACGCTGAGTGCAGATTTGAGAAGAAAATCATGTGTGCAATAGAAATGCAAACCTAGGAGGACTAGGAGGAAGTCAGGGATTTAGGACCCTTCTTAACGCAAAGGGCATCTCCAAGGCCCCTCCTGAGGACGCTGTTGCAGCGAAAACGCAGGTGTCACAGCTGGCAGAAGTGAGAAAAGCTGAGCACATAGTCAAGGAGATTAAAACCAGGGTGATAATTGAGACAAATCCATTTGAGTGATCATTTATTCAACAGATGCCATACACATATTTGAAAATGTCAAAATACAGTCAAAATTAGAAAGGCATAAATAAAACCTTCAAAGAAAACAGGGCCACAGGGAATTATGTGATGCTTGTTCTGACAATGCTGGGAGGCAGAAGCCGAGAAGGAGCCATGGTTATTAAAGCCATTATTTCCTTTGCAATTACTAAATGAACTTTCTACTTTGTAAGTATATATGTACACGTTAACTGGGAAATCATTATTTTGAGAACTTTAGTTGAAAAAAATTTTATATTGAGGCAAAAATAATTTTAATTTGGTGTTTTCACATGTATGGAAAAGAAAAAAAAACAGAAAGATATATGCCATCTGAAACTTTATGATAAAAGATAGAAAAGCTGAAGGAAAATATTATTTTCATATGTAACAAATTCGCATGAACACAGCCTGTGTTATTGCAATTCCAGTAAATTAATCTTTTATCCCAACTCAAGAAAGCAAATTTGAATGCAAGACAGAATCATGTTATTATAAGGATAACCTTGAATCTACTCTACTATTATTTTTTTCTTCAATAAATCTTTCACAGACATTGGAACTCATGTTCTTATTTGTGTAACAAATATTCTACCTGTGGTGTAACAGTTTGCTCTTTTCCTATACAGATCACAAGATAGTTAGCTGTTGGTCTTCTCTGATGTTTCTTGTGGCTGAAGGAGGAAGGAAGAGGTATTTTGGGGGGAGAGGAAGAATGGGGGACAGCAATAGGAATGCTACTCACCCCATTCCTCACCCCATCTGCCCTGCTATGTTGGTCTCTAGCACTGATGGAGTGAAGGGTAGAGTCAGAAAAGAAGTAGCCAAATGCCAGGTTGATAAACACAGGGTTGGAGAAAGGGCTATTGCTCCACTCTCCCCAGCACTTCAGGCCACAGAAAAGCTGAGAAGTACAGGGATCGGCATGAAATCAGGAGGGTCCACTGGCCCTAGAAAGACATCTTCACGGGGGAAGTAGCAGCACTTTTTCTAAGGAAATATGTGCATATGAATCACTGCCCAGGCTGGTGGGAAGAGGTGCCCAGGTCCAGTGGTCATGTGCCTGTTAACACTAATGTGAACAATTGTGGGCTTAGAGGCTGGCAAGGTCTCTACATAGGAGCGTAACAAATTACTCCTGACCCACCTCACAACTGTGTTTCACAACACTGTGTGAGGGGAGACAGCCACCACATGTAGGGTATCATCCATTAAAGGGAACGCCAAACACCTCAACAATGAGAGGTCTGGTTATGATTACAAACTATTGAGTTTATTAATATGGTGGCAGCCACGTTTCATTGGAACATAAGTTTTAGAGGGCAAAGAATTTCTTTTGTACAGATTTATCCTCACTACTTGAAACAGTGCCTGTCATGTGGGACCTACTCAATAAATATCTGTCAAGAGAATGAACTCATTCCTTACGGCATGGCATCCAAGCCTGTGCCAAGCTGCTTCCTCCTTCCTGCCCAGCTCCTACTACATGAGCACCAGTGAAAGGGCTCCTAGCCCTCTATAGTCCAGCAAAAATGATGTCTCTTCCATACACACTTCTGAGCTCTGAGACCTTTCCACTCAGTAATAGAATACCAGGTAAATTATTGAACCTCTCTGATTTTCAATTTCTTCCCTAATAAGATAGGAGTGATAATAGCTACTCAGGAGAATCATGAGTATTAAATGAACTACTGTTAAGTGAAATGGGAAGTGTACAACAGCTTCTTGATAAAAAGAAGTAAAATTCCATGTCATCATTCAATAAATATATAGGTAATTTATTTGAATGGAATTGGGCTCCTCAAGATAGTAAGAGAAATTCAGAACACCAAATAAAGATATATATCTCAATTTTCCAAATAATTATGAGGCAATGAAGGGAACTCCACTGGGGCTACCTTATAGATGATCACATATCTGTAGTTTTGTGTCCACAGAAATGTATCAGAGTGAAGATCTAATTATCAGCCTTGACTTTTGGAAAAATTAAAATTGGCCAGGTCAAATTTGTTGGCCTGGAATTTAGCCCTGATGACCATGACCAACACCCATCCCTTATATGATGACCCTTGGTGCAACAATAGGGCTGGGCCAAAGTTTCAAGGAACCAGAAGACATGGGTCCTTCCTCAGGTTGCACCTAATATGCCATCCAATGGCCAGTTGTCCCTCCAGCTCTGGCCTCTCCTTTGCCAGCTTCAGTTTTCATCTATGCCAGCCTGAATCCAGAATTCTGCCTGAATTTGAGTGCATCAAGATTAATCTTAGTATCAATAAAAAAAGATCATGAACAATGAAAACTAAGGATATTTTAAAAATCTCAGAGAAGCATTCTCTCTCCTCCTTCAAGATCCTACCCACTCCACCTCTGCCTGCCCCCTACTCCCAGAAGTCTTCCTCTTGTTTGACTGTCATCCTCTCATGCTCCATTAGTTAATGTTGTCTTTTCTCTCTCGTCTTAGCTAGGTTGCGGTTCAGATTGTCAAATTCTCCTGCTCTTATAGTACTTTAATTAACTTTTCTCCCCCTCTGCTACCTGGGTGCTAGACCACTGAGTCTCTGAAGTTCAGGATTTCCCTTAAGTGGGTCTGTCAAAGTATCCTTTAATAAAGACTGTTCCTTCCTATAAGAAATGTTCATATCAGAGGATGGAAGAATTAAATTGTGCTTGCATTGTTACATCAGTTAGGAATATTGGATATACAGATAAAAGATAAATGTTTAAACATAATTTTAATGTAAACTTTTCCTTTGTCCTTTGTGTACAATGATAAACCCTGTGGTCAAAACACTCCCATCTTTGGAGCTGGCCCAGTGGTGTAGCGGTTAAGTTCCTGCGCTCCGCTGAGTCAGCACGGAGTTTGCAGGTTCGGATCCCAGGTGTGGACCTATGCACTGCTTATCAAGCCATGCTGTGGCAGGTGTCCCACATAAAAAGTAGAAGAAGATGGGCATGGTTGTTAGCTTAGGGCCAATCTTCCTCAGTAAAAAGAGGGGGATTGACAGCAGATATTAGCTAAGGGCTAATCTTCCTCACAGAAAAGCAAAAACAAAAACACTCCCACCTTAAACACACAAACGCCACCTCCATCAGCATCACCACCACTTCCACCACCATCATGAAATGCTAAATGCAACTAACCATCTGTAACTGCTGCCTTTTCATTCTTTTCCTTTGAAACTTACCCCAAACTGAGGGTACGTTTCTCAGTTTGGATAAATTCCTTTGCCAAATCACTTTGAAATCAAAATCTTAGGAGTTTCTAGCTCAGTTTCTTAGACCCTTACCCTCCCACCCTGCGGCCCACATTGGGAATATGAAGGCTATCAAGCTATAAAACCCTGAACACACTGGTGGACTTGGCTCTTCGTGTATAGCATAAATACATAACAGCCACCCTCCACTCTGCATAGCCATCCTGGTTTGAAAATAAAGAGTGTCTACCATCAAGGAATCAATAGTACTTAACATCCGCCCCACCCTCAGAAACCTAAGGGATAGTCCTGATATTCTTCCAACAAGAGCAGTTTTGCTCCTTCCATGTGAATAAACCCAGGAATTTGGAGGAATAAAGAAGCCTTACCCTGAAGGTGGGGCAGCTCTGAGCTGTGGCTGGAAAGCTAGGTGTAAAGAAGGTGAGTGATTTGGCTGGAAGTCACAGGAGAGGCCAGGATTTGGAGACAGACATACTGACTGCTTTGAGAGAAAGCATGGTGGTGAGAAGAGAGCAACATATTGACTCCAGTTATTGAAGGCTCCCTCCATTCCCTCCCTCTGGGCACCAGCATTCATATGTGTCCTGGGCCAAACACTGTCCTTTCATACGGCATGAAATTATTGATATGATCTTTGCTCTGGCCACTCCTGTTAAATACTACCTATCACTTCCATCTCAGGATAATGCTATCTAATGGATTATAAGATCCATCAACTTATTAATTAGGCTGCTATATCCTGGGGAATTGGTTGCAAGAAAAGAAAGACATCTTAAAAGTCTCCAGGGAAGATACTTCCTAAAGCAATCTACAGATTCATTGCAATCCAAAGACTCTTTTTTCATGGAAATAGAGCAAAGAATCCTAAAATTAATATGGAACAACAAAATACCCTGAATAGCCAAAGTAATCCTGAGAAAAAAGACCAAAGCTGGAGGTATCACACTCCCTGATTTTAAAATATACTTCAAACCCATAGTAATCAAAACAGCATGGTCTTGGCATGAAAACAGACACACAGATCAATGGAACAGAATTGAGAGCCCAGAAATAAACCCACACATCTATGGACAGCTAATTTTAGACAAAGGAGCCAAGAACATACATTGGAGAAAGGAAAAATCTCTTAAATAAACAGTGTTGGGAAAACTGGACAGCCACATGCAAAAAAAATGAAGGTGAACAATTATCTTACACCATACACAAAAATTAACTCAAAATGGATTAAAGGCTTTCATGTAAGACCTGAAACCTTAAAATTCCTAGAAGAAAACGTAGGCAATATGCTCTCTGACATCGGCATTAGTAGTGTCTTTTTGAACATCATGTTTCCTCAGGCAGGGGAAACAATAGGAAAAATAAACAAATGGGACTATGTCAAACCAAAAAGCTTCTGCACAGCAAAGGAAACTATCAACAGGACAAAAAGACAACCTAACAATTGAGAAGAGATATTTGCAAATCACATATGTGACAAGGGGTTAGTATCCAAAATATATAAAGAACTCATACAACTCGACAACAACAAAAAATCCAATTAAAAAAATGGGCAGAGGATCTGAACAGACTTTTTTCCAAAGATATACAGATGACCAACAGGTACATGAAAAGATGTTTGACATCACTAATTATTAGGGGAATGCAAATCAAAACTACAATGAGATAGCACTTCACAACCCTCAGAATGGCTATTATTAGGAACACAAAAAATAACAGTGTTGGAGAGGATGTGGAGAAAAGGGAATTCTCATACACTGCTTGTGGGAATGTAAACCGGTGCAGCCACTATGGAAAACAGTATGAAGATTCCTCAAAAAATTAAGAATAGAAATATCATATGATCCAGCTATTCCACTTCTGTGTGTTTATCCAAAGAACATGAGAACACTAATTCAAAAAGATATATGCGTTCCTGTGTTCATTGCTGCATTATTCACAATAGCCCAGATTTGGAAAGAACCTAAGTGCCTGTCAACAGACGATTGGATAAAGAAGATGTGTATATATATACAATGGAATATATATTCCATAGCACTTTCTTATCATAAGTTTGGTTAATGGGTAGTGCAACCTTTAGAAAACAGGCCATATGAAGAAGAAGTGGGATTTATCCAGGAAACAAAGTACCCAGATTTATTAATTGCTCCTTGTCTATTAAGCTCAGAAGACCCACTTTGTCTTATAACGTCTGCATAACTCAAGTCTCCACATGCAGACTCAGGTGCTCTTTTACTAACTTTGTGACTATAAGCTGCTGTCTCCCTCCAAAGGCAGTGTCCATTGATTGAATGTGAGCCTTGAACATTTCAGAAGCCCAATCTGTTTCCTGCTGAGGGCTAAGAGTTTGCTTTTCAAGGCCTACTGGAAGGGAACGACTTCCCTAAGTCCTTTTCAGAACAAAGGGATGCATCAACCAAACAAACAAAGAAAAGTTAAAAACAGGAGTCTAGCCACAATCTATTTTCTGAAATATAGTCTCCTGGGGGATTCTTCAGATAGAGCTAAAATATTAATTTAAAGCCAAATGGGTTTTAAACACAATGTGTTTTCCTGTCTACTTGCAAGCAACAATTAAGAAAGACAAATGCATACATTATGGGACTGGGGAACAATAAATTCCTAGGAATTAAATGGAAGGAAGAAGACCTGCTATCTGAGTGAGGGTCACATGAGACACACTATCAAGCTTACAGAGCATGTCCCTCTTTGAAGAGGGTCAATATATCCTAAGATGGAATGGCAAGAGAATAATTTGTAAAAAGAAAGAAAGAAAAGAAGAAAAGAAAACTGTCCACTCGTGAACCCCAAATTTTCAATGTCACATGTTTTAGAGATGTTAAAATGAAATTGGTATATAGAAAATAGATGGAAAAAAAAACAAGAGAAAAGAAACAACATACAAATAAATGAGAAATTAGAGAAAGTTATTAAGGAAATCATAGAAGAAATAGAAATATTTTCTGTGGAAAAGTTGACCTTTTCAAAGAAATAGATTCAATGGAAATAGCTTCATATGAATTCCCCTAGTCTAATAAACTCCACTGCTTGTCAATAGAATGCCCACTCTGCAGGGCAAATAGTCCAGTCTAGATCATAGGGATGACATCAGTATCCTTCACGCTCACTCTTATGTCTATGTGAAACAAGCACCTCCATAGCTTTCTATAGAGAAACATAACCTGATATGAATTTAAATGACAGCCCATGTTTATGGTTGATTAAACTAAGTTTTTTATGGTGTCTGTGGTATGAATTCAACTCGGAAACAATTAAACGATCCATCTCTGAAGCAAGCGGCTCACTGGCACCAGCATCTGACCATTCATCACTTGCCTTGTGTCTTTTCACTGTCATCTCTGCAGCTCCTTGATACAGAGATACTGGCTCCCCTTCCGAAGTGTGTTCATTTGTCACTACCATCAGGTGGCATACAGTGAGTGCCAGTGAATTCATACTGAGCCTGTATTTTGTGTTGGAACAATTCGTAATGAAAGTCTGTGCTAGGAATGGCAGTGGCTCTCTCTCCGTCTCTCTGTCTCTCTCTCATCTCTTGTTTTCCCTCCTCAGCAAACTGTAAGAAAACTATAAGCCACTGAGAAGCCAAATCACAGCCCAGTTTCATTTATGCACTCATTCAAGAACCCTTTCCTAAGCAAAATTATGAAACTTGGCATGCTCTAGGCTGTCAAAATTTCAAAGATGAAACAATTATCTCAAGCCTGAAGGGTCTTAAGACTTTGTGAATTGAGACTGAGAGATGCACAGAGATGATGTTCTGGGATACACTAGGGCATGGAGGCACAACAGGCCATTTCCATGACCCAGTCGGAGGTGGCACGTCATGGCGCCTTCCAGACTCAAGGCAACAGGTGCACCACATTCCTTGGCATGAGAAATTCACAAGCATCAATATATTTAGCATAATAATGATAGATATTATTGTATCTCCATTATTGAAAGCCTGCTGCTGTGTGTGAGTTTCTCTAGGCTCTCGTACAATGTTACATATCATAGAACCCGAGTTAGAGATTTTTATCTCCCACATCTTTGTTCCTAACTATTTATAGGTTGACCTATTTTTGGCAAAAATGAATAAAGGTTGCATATGAAAACTTAAATTGCTGAGTTATAATAGCTATTTTCCAATAAAAGCTTGACTTTGTGTACTGCCAGAAAGCATCATATGTTAATATGATTATTAATTTTCTCAAAAAATAATGTAGCCTGAATTCAGGCTGCTCATTTATATTTGCACAAAGAAATGTGAGAAGCCGGGGATGTGCTCCTATTTGGCATTGTGGAACAAACACATTCACCAGAGGCCGACACAGGAAATCCGCTCCTGACGTGATTTAACCCCACTCCAGAACTAAGCACACGAAGGATCCAGTCTTCACTCTTGGAATCCCACTTTCTTCCTTTCTGTTACCTTAGGAGTATTTCCCAAATCTTAGTGGTGAGCCTTTCACCAGGTCGAGGTTGAGAGGACAGGAGAACTCATGGTTATGGAGAATGTGTCATGTGCCATGAGCTGTGCTGGAGCCGGCGGATCCTCACAGAGCAAGGTGCACTTGTGAACATTTGGAAAATAAATCCAGAAACATAGAGATTAAGATGGAGTAAGACAACAGCTCAAAGCAAGACAGCTGTTAAACCTGAGAGCCAGAATCTGAGCCGAAAGACCCAGATCTCTCTACTCTGCAAGCGGTTCCACACATGGGGAAGCAGCAGAGTCACCTGGGAAGCATGTTGCAAACTCATATACCTGGGTGCTACCCTTGGATTCAGGAAATTTGTGGAGCTTCTGGTGGAAAAGCATCCCGGGGGCCTGTAAACAGCTGCTCCACAGACTGTCACTCAGGGGCCGCCATGTTCCACTTTGCTCTCTCATTCCTAATGGTGAGGACAAATACCTCTGCCGCTAATGTGTATTAACTGATTTAATCATCACAACCTTATGAAGCACATGCTTGTACTTCTCCATTGTATAAATGGGGAAATCAAGGGTAGATTTATTAAGCAACTTGTATGAGGTCCCACAGCTGGTAAGTTGCTGGCTGGGATTCAAGCTCAGGCAGGCTGGCTCTGAGCTGTCCTTTAGCCTCTGTGTTACACAGCTTTTAAGTTCTGCTGCCCCAAATCCTATGCAGCCTCCAGGGGACCCACCACTAGTGGGTCTATGCCAGTGACAAGGAAGTGACTTTTCTAAACAAGAATCCACAACTTCCACTGGCTGCCAATCACTTGCACCCCAGCAGGCAAATTGATGGCTTACAGGTCAGCTACATGCTCCAGATTCTTTTAAAAAATTAGTTGTACTGTTATACAATTAAAAATTTCTTACAAAAATTGAGTTATCTGCCTGGTATATATCCACATCTCGAAAAAAAATGGCTGGAACAACACTGGGTCCCTTTCATTAGACTGGGCACGCATTCTTCAGCCCATCACAGTCCACTGCCCTGCCTCCCTCACTTATGTTTCTACTTGTCCCCTCTGGGACTTTGAGTTTGAGATCCTTGAGGCAGACAAGCACAGGCCTGGAATACAATACTAGGGATAATGGGGAAAAGATGACCACCCCGCTTGTTACCAAAAGGCTTTATGTAAAATACAGAATGAAGCCAGTCAACAAATGTGACCTCTGGAACAGCCATTTCCACAGTCAAACCCATCTCTATAATAGACTATCTGAAAGTCAATTAAAAACTAACACAAAGGCAAGAGAAACTTAACATCCAGTGCCCATGAGACGAGAGCTTCCAGGCACACTCTCTTCATCTTCTGCCCTCCCTCGATTCTCACATCTGGCCACATCAAAGAGAGTACTGTCCAGTCATACTCTCTTGGTGGAAGATGAAATTTAAAGCCATTTTCAGGCCTCAGTCCCAGGATCCACTCAAGTGTCCCAACTCTTGTTCCTGCAAACTGCATGTTAAGTGCAGTAGTGGTGACCAGTGTCCCTGTAACCATCTCCACCCCACTGCACGTCTCTCTCCACCCTCACCAACCACTGCAGCTGAATTTGGCATCAGAATTCTTCTGTTATTTCTGCCTGGCTAATGTGCCATACCTAGAACTCCAAGAATTCTCTGAATACTTCCTCTCTTAATCACAACAGGGAGTCCTATTGTCCCAGTAAGTTCCCATGTCTCCTTCCTAAGGTTAAATTCCCTTTTTCTTCCAGCACACCATTCAGCAATCATGCTATTTGCCATCTGGATCCATGACTGGATGTCTTATGGCCACACTCCATCCCAGATAGAGACCAGGTCATGAGCCTATATCCTGGCAAGGCAAGTGGTTTTAAAAAAAGTAAGCCATATAATCTTTTCTCCAATGAAAATGTTGAGGGAAGTCTAATCTGGAAAATAAAAGTGAGGTGAGAGTGAGAAAGGACTCTCCCTGTTCCCAGGTCCGTTCCCCTGAGCTGCTGTGTGATGCGCTGAGGCTCTGAAGGCCATTGAGCCACAGCACTTGTGCACAGTGCCCAATAGCACTCTCACTGGGGCCACACACACAAATGCATGGCTTCTCCTTTCTCCATCCATCAGGACCTCACTCCAAGTCTTCCAGTTCATAAAAGCACCAATTTCAACTCATAATTCTTTCCATAGTTGACTATCTCAGAAAGTTTTCACAGCCATCTTATGCCTAAGAGAAAATAGAATAAGAAAATAAGATCTATTTAAACAGGCTACAATTATGAGACAACACCAGTTAGTTTTAGTGTTTGTGTTTCTGGGTCCAGAGGTCTCCTCCTGCAAGCAGGCCTCAGTGTGTTCTGGGTGGCCATGCTGGCACAGGATGGATTGTCATTGGAGGGTTGTAAACGTTGCACCTTCCCTTCACTTAATTGCCCATGTGTCATGCAAAGGAGGAATTAGAGTACTCCTTGCTAATACAGAGATAAATAATTGCCTTCTTGGGAACCTTACTGGGAGCAGAGGATATGCAGATTACTGTGCAGTCCAAAGGTAGATGAAAACCTTGCCAAAGGAAGGCTTTGCAGAGTTTCCAATGTGGTACCTCCAAATGCCTACAACAACCGTTACCAGCACAAGGGCTGTGGTTAGGTCACTGTAGAATTTTCAGGGTAGTGAATTTGGCCATTTTCCAAAGCATTCTTCAAGCTTTGCACAAACTAGGAAAGGAAGGTCATCTTTTCATATTCGGCAGTAAATATTGCTAGGTGCAACAAGGAAACATTTGTGATAGTTTTCCAAGGATTACATTGCATCACATTGTCAGAGACAGCACCCAGAAGAAATTGTCACTTGATGTGCTGAGCCAAAGGGACCTCAACTGTTTAAATGATCTGTATTTCGTGCCCTACTGAATATCATTCTATAAAGTTCAGTGTTGATGTACATGGCACCACCTTCATTAATATACATTTAGAAAATAAAGATCCTCTGCTCAGCTTTTCTCTCGGATATGGGATAGAGAAGTTTTGAGACGCTATCCCTCTCCCTCTCCTTCCCTTTCCCTTACTTTGTTTTAATGAGGTACTTACCTCAGCTCCTAATCAGCATTGCCCCTAATCCCCACTCTGTGCTCCTGAGAGAACAGCTGCTAGATCAGCCTAGAGACTTCTCTCACTCCTTAAGTTATTTCAATCCCATTGACCTCTCATTTACTTTAAGCAGTAGATTCAATAGCAAACTATTTGTTCACTATATTTCGAGAACTCTTCCAGGGAAAGGCCAGTACTTATTGCAGTAAGCTAAGGATAGAAGCGATTTTACTGTCTCCCAGGATAATTTCGATTGATCTAGTTAAGACACATTGCCAAGGTTAATTATAATTCATCAATCACACCATCACGTGACATTCACGGATGGAGACAGCCCCGCATGTCTGTTTCGGTATGCAAACGTCGTGAGACATCAGTTTTAATCATCGTTCACTGCATGTTCATTGTCAGGAAAATGTAATTTAAGGAAAATCATCTATCCAACCCCAAATGTATTAATGGAAAACAACTTTACTTTTTTAAAATTCTTTATAAACAAAATCAACACAGCCAACAGAAATCAGTTGACAAGTATAAAACGTTTTCAGTCAGTTTAATCTCCATGAAGTGTTTATTGATGTTGTGTGAAGCCAAAACATTATTTACATAAATGCCATTATTGTCTATGTGGATTTCGGGAAAGGAATCAGATGGTTTTCTTCACGGCTTCTTTCCAGGTGAACTTGAGAAAGGGTTGCAGACAAGGCAGCGGTGTTGCAGCTCAGTGGTTCTGTCCAGCAGGTGCGAACACTCATGAAAAACCTGGAGACTTGGAGTCAGACCAAGAGTTGTCTTCCAGAGCCAGGAGATACTTCCCTCAGCACGCTCGCGTCAAATGACCAGCACGTGCACTGCTGCCTAAAAGCTTCATTTGCTAATGACTTCTCCAGAAAAAAAAAAAAATCCAGTCATTCATTCATTGTGAAACACCTATTTATGAGACCTTCTCTACTGGGGACTGAGCTGGGTTCTGTCAGATCAGCAACAAAAAAGCCAGGTATGGCTTCTATCTCCACACAGCTGACAGTCTCATGAGGAAGACAAACCTTTAAACAAATGATTATAATAAAATGTGCTATGAATCATTGTAGGAGAAGCAGAGGGCACTATATGAGGAGACCAAAGCAGGCACTTAACTCATCTACGGGGCAAGCAAGATGTGCTGGTGGAAGTACTTTTCAGTTTATATCTAAAGATAATTCGTAAGTTGTCAAGGCAAGTAGAAAAGAGGATATCTCCAAGCAGAGATGGTCATGGCTTCTCATATTTTTTTAGCCATGAGACATCCTCAGCCAAATTGCCAGGCCATGTATGGAATACAGAGCAATGAACACAGTCAGGGACCTGGGGCTCAGTCAGAAAAAAGAGGATCAAAACTAAGCACCAACAGTCATTCTCTTCCAGCCACTTAAGAACCTGTTTCTTATTTCACGAAGGTCTAACAACAGTTCTCAAATCAATTTGTTAACCAAACCAGCATGGAATTGCTCACTTACTCTGCTTATGTCAATTCTGCTTGCCTGGACCCCTATGAGAGAAAAGATTTTGCTGTTAGTGGCACAAAAATCCTGCCAGGGGACATTTTCAATAAAAGAGAGGAAACTGGGAAGAAAGGGTGGAAGAGTCATCAGGGTCTAGTCCCCAGGTACCATGAAGACCCTAAGATAACCTTCCTCTATCTAAAGTCACAACATTCCATTCAGCACCACCCACTACAGTAGCAGAAAAGAATGCCTCAGCAAGATGTGTAGGTCTTCAAGGACTTCATCAGTGCACCTGCACTTTCTCCCAGTCTCAGATGGCATGATTTTGTAATGTCATGCAGTCAGAATAAAGAAACCAAGAATGATACAAAATATATGTGTGTAGTCTATCACTTGGAACTGTTCAGTGCCTTGGAGATTAAGAAAACCTTGGTGCACATCCTCATTTCAAAATATGGACACGTCTAGGTCCATTCTCAAAACCTTCATAAATCTCTGTCCTGTTCATCAGGACACATAACGTGTGGTGCTCTAATTTTAACTCTTCCTTCTTTGTCGTCAAGGACGTATAGTGATGTTTAAAGTTTACCAAAGACTTAAAGTAATATGGCAAAAAAATCACATTTCATGACATCACATCTATCATCTTATTGGCTCCTCCAAAGCTCGCCAAATGCTGAGAAGAGTAGACTAGTCCACTTCTCTCACTGCTTCCCTTCAAAAGACAAAATGCCACTTCCTGGAATTCTGGTGAAGAAAAGAATCTTCTTATGACTCACTGTGGCTGGAATCCAGCTAAGGCGTAAACACTACATATTTAAAGGTTAAATGTTGAGCATCTTTAGACAGAAGTATTGAGAGCTTCCTACAAGGTCATTGCAACATTAATGCTATGATATAACCAGAGCATCATGGAGCAACAGAATGCAACTTCCTGTCACAGGGACTTGAGACCTAAATGGAGGATGACTGGAAAGGAATGTGGGCATGAATAGAGCCAAGAAAGGAAGGGTACTCTGGTGACTACTAGTTCTGGAATGTTACCACATTCCCTAGTGAGAAGAAAATTATTATTATTATCTATCCTCAAAGTAGAGATTCTTTATGCTCATTTGCAATTCATATATATATATATATATATGAATTATTTAAAGGTAAAATAAGCATGATTCAAACATGATGTAGCCTTTACCATTTTTCAAGTTATAAGCCCCATTCTAGATGAAAATTATCTGAACTGGGTTGCCTTAACCTCTACTTGTAATCTTGCCAGGGTGCTATTTCAGTGAGAAATGTAAATAGGAGTCTTGCCCAAGCTAATGCTTCCCTATTTAAGAATCCACATTTTTTTCCATTTCTTTTATGATTCAAAAAAGCATTTATTGGGGCTGGCCCAGTGGCACAGGGGTTTAGTCCGCGCTTGGCAGCCCGGGGTTCCCGGGTTCGGATCCCGGGCGCCCGCCGACACACTGCTTGTCAGCCATGCTGTGGCGGCGTCCCATATAAAGTAGAGGAAGATGGGCATGGATGTTAGCCCAGGGCCAGTCTTCCTCAGCAAAAAGAGGAGGATTAGCAATGGATGTTAGCTCAGGGCTGGTCTTCCTCACACACACAAAAAAAGAATTTATTAATGACTTAAACGTCCCTTCTAGGTTGAAGGCTTCAAAAGGACGTGAAAATAGCTTATATTCTCATAATGAAAATTTCCATTAATGATCTATTTGAACGAAGAAGCTGAATATGTAAGAAAGTTGGAAAACAAATATCTACTATGGAGCATCTGAAATTTAGATCATCTCAATTGTATGGTGACATCACCCTCACTAATGAGGGAGAAAATATTTTATTAAGAACAAAACATATTATTATCTTTCTAAGTTTAAAAGTGTATAAGACACTTTAGGAATTTTTTTTTTTTAAGTTTAAAGCTTAGCCTAATACCACAGAAGGAAATGCACTATCTTCTTTGACGTGTTTTAAGGATTTAAAAATAATACTTCTGTGCTAAACACACAGAAAGTTCAATTCAAAAATATTTTGAGTGTTTATTATGTACTAAGCATCACAGATATAAAGATGAGTATTTTTTCTGCCCTCAAAGATCTCATAGAATAATATTTATTTACCTGTCCACTAAGCCAACTCATAAAATTATATTGGACAAGTTATATATCATCATCTATGCAGCAGAATAAAAATGTAGTATTTACCTCTATTTATAGCTTAGCTTTTTTGAACCCTTTACTGCAAAAACTTAAAACACTGGTCTGCATTATTCAGTATAATCCTATATTATATTTCTTTGTGACACTGCAAAGCAAAATCATGTTAAAACGTTCTGGTGATTTCCTTTACACCTTCCTAGAGGAAGGGATTTATAAAAACCTCAGTTAAGTTTATAAAATAACCTATGGAAACTCAAAAATTAATTTCCTTTCAGTATTCTTTTTTAAAGCTTCAGTGCATGGTCGTGTATCCTAATTGTTAGTTATAGTTGTTCATGTGAGTCGCCACCACAATATGACAACTGACAGGCTGGTGGTGTGGTTCCAGGACCAGGAAACAAATCCGGGCTGCAGAGGTGAGAGCACCGAATCTTAACCACTAGACCATGAGGGCTGGCTCTCCCTTCAGTATTTAATATTTTTCATGAACCAGATTTCTAATTGAGAATAAGAAATACATTTTAGAATCACTTTATTCAAATCTTGTAGAGTGGCATTTCAGTTAAATTAAAATGCAAAATATACTAATATTTTAAATAAACGTGGCCATTCTTGGACAGGTATTTGTGGTATATTTCCTGTTTACATTACTAGCTTGAGTTAATGAATTTATATGTAAATTGGAGCCAATTACCTATTTATGTGCAATATGTTCAAATAATATTTTGCCCTGATATGTATTTTGGAAAATGAATTCTGGATGAATAAAATGAACTTATTGTTGCTATTAAATAAATAGGTCATCATCTTAGTTAAAATTGGGTTCTGTGAACAGTATACATAAAGATATTCAGTTCTTAGAGGACTGTTGTATCTCTTTGCTTACTTTTGCAAAATATTTGCATATTAAAGCTTTACTAACAGCACATACTAGGTGATCATTTTCTCTTGCGGGACATATATGATTCATAGCCTCACTAGAAGGATGAGTTATATTTGGATGTTTTTCCTAAATTTAAAGTTAAAGCACAATCATGTACCTTTATATTCTATCTCTGAAAATCACTTTTTCTTCATATATAATGAACTTAATACAATTATCTCTTCTGAGATTTTTGAAAGATGGCATTTATAGTGAAAATACATGAAGGGATTAGCAAATAAATACAAGAGCCAGGATTTCTGTTTAAAAGTAATTCCCTACCGAACATCTGAAGCAGACAGCTCCCAGACTCTGGAGACTGAGATTGCCACCATGTCTCTCTGCTCAAAGTCACACTCACCATCTCTGAGTATCTTTCACTGGCATTTCACCTTGAGGGAAGCTAGACTCTCCTTAAGAACAGAGTCTAATTTTTCAAGTCATGTTAGTACCTGAGCCTTCTAGAAAATTCACATTTCATTATTCTACACATAAAATAAATATCATATAGGTGCTGTCTTCTGCTGCAATTTCAGTATATGGAGCTGTAGTCTAAAGCACACTTTTAATCAGTTTCCTAACCCGATGCATATGTCAACTCTGGGAAGATTTCGGTAAGAAAAAAATCAACGACTTCCAATAGAAGGTTACACATGTAGTCTACATTGAGTAATGTC
This sequence comes from Tapirus indicus, assembly GCA_031878705.1. Classification (NCBI taxonomy): domain Eukaryota; kingdom Metazoa; phylum Chordata; class Mammalia; order Perissodactyla; family Tapiridae; genus Tapirus; species Tapirus indicus. The sequence continues at coordinate 85,960,657 of CM062921.1, forward strand.
TATATAGTAAGGAATAGATGTACAAGTATAGTTTTTAAACCACCTAAAGAAACTTTAACAACAGTTAACTCCAGGGTGTTGGATTCAGAGTTGTAGTGGGAACTTGAAACTTTACTTTTATTTTTTGAACTGATTTTTTTAACCATATGAGTAAGCTACATTTTTATTTAAATAAAGTAATATTTTTTAAATAGAGCATTATGGTGTATATATTTGTTATCGAGGAGCAATAGAGCTGGAAGGGACAGTGAAAAATCTGGTCTACCCAGCCTTTTATCATCTGGCAGGTGGTTGTTCAGATATTTCTTGAATCTTGATAATGGAGACAACTGAAAATGTTCAGACACATTGAGATGAGATATGAGTTAGATAAAGTGGAGGTTTTCCAAATGAGCCAGTTAAAGACTTTAAAAAAGAATGAAACACTAATCTGACACCCTAGATGGAGCCAGAGAAAATATTCCACGGAAAGAACTAGATTGAAGTTCAGAGAGAGGCAGCAGAGGCTAGTCTTAGTAAAACTCAGGGGTTCTGGAATTGGGGAGGCTTGGCATTCAAAATAGCACCCATCCTTTCTAGCTGAGTGCTTTGGGCAAAGGTTTGTTCTGTCTTATCTGATCAAATGAGTCATAAATGGAAATTGCAGCACAAGACTGATGAGAAGATCAAATTAGCTTACAAAATGCTAACCATTATGGCTTACAAACAGCAACAATAAAATAAGCTCACCTAAATAACTTAAAATTTTAGTTTTTAAGATTTTTACTAATTACCCGGTTAGACTTGGGTTTAGTTCTCTAACAGTGCCAGGGGCTTTATACTAGTATATTCTATTAGGAATGGTATGAATGGAATATTTCTTAATTTTTGCTAGTCTCTTTTTTGTAACCTGTACCTTCTCATCATATTCATATTCTTTTCCCAAACAAAAGTATCAAATACAAATATATAATAGTCATTTTCATTCATTTGCTTTGCTAGATAAAGTGCTTAAAGCTAAAATTTTAAGATGAAAGGCATCAATAAAAGCTAACAATAATTATAAATCTGACAACTAATTCTCGCCTGAATATGGGAATTTAGACTTGGAAAAAAGATTGTGGATTGTTTAAATTCACTCAATCTTCCAGCCAGCCTTGAACTTTCAGTGAAAGAAGCTTCTAGGATCCTGGGAAGAGACTATTCCAGATACTCTTCCACCTTATTTTGCTACAATAAAATTTTTGAACACACAATTACAGACACTTTGTCAGTGTTCTCTTTTTATGACTCTTGAAATTTATTTCATACTCACTGACCAAATTTCAGAAATTATATATATTTTTAATTTTAAAATTACCATGAAATTTCTAAGAAATTAATTTTTCCTCCTCTTTAATCCTCTGAAATCATCATGAAAAGCCACACAATCACAAATGGATATTTTGGTTTGCAAGAAAGTTGCAACAATTTTATAGCTTTATAATTCTGAATGGAACCTTAGAATTAAGTCTTTTTACCTCAATCATATGCATTTGGGGGTGAATGATGTCGGTAGGGAGAGATAAAATAGTGTTTCAGTGTTTATCTGTCTCATTTTTATCACCAAGAAGTTTTATTCTTTGAGGAGGTGAGTGAATGAGAGAGAAACACTACTGATCTTTCAAAGGAAAGAAGAACTTGTGGTATTTTTTTCTCTGCCTAGGATTTTTAGGAACTGAGTTCCTTCTACTTTGGATTACCTCTTATGTAAATACTTTTCTTAATCACTATTATTCTTTCAAAGTTCACTCAGTTAATTTACATAAAAAATAGTATTTTTGTAAAAGAAACCACATATTATGAATATATTAAGAAAATGTTTAAAATGGGTTTATACATGCTAAGTATGTTAGAGATTCCAAATCTCATTCAAGATATTGTTTGATACATTTTCTTCAACTGAATTCAATTTCAAAGGGTACATTAAATTTCTGTGGCTTATAATTAATAAAATTGGATCACGTCCACTTTAAATTTAAAAAATATGTTTTAAAAAACTTCAGGCACATAAGAATAATGTAACTATTTAAAATAATAAATAATTTAGCTAGGTTTTGTGAAGGAAAGCAGAAGGTGTGAATAAAACATCATTCTCTTACTTTTCTGGCACTTGATCCTGCAGAATTGACTCTAATGTCTACTCTATAGAACGAGTTTTCCCGCTTTGGGTAAATGTGTTAGAATATGACTAAGCAGCCAAATAGAGAGCAATAAATGTGTGCAGATGGAAATCAAGAGGTCAATATAAAGGTATAACAATTTAGAACAGTGAAGAGTAATATGTACTTGCAGAAAAATACATGGATACAACAAACGTAATGAAGGATAGAACACTGCTCAAGCGTTGGAAACACTGAAATGAAAGGGAATTTCAGAGTCTATGAGAGAAGTTAAAAGACATCCCCGACTTAAAATTTGGGGGGCAAGAGGCAGAGAGGCAATTGCGAAATCACCAGAGTCTTCAACCAGATGCTAAATGTAGGGGATTATACTGGTCTCCCAAATCCCTTGAAGTGATTCATAACCTTAAACAGGCCAACAAGTTTTAAGGTCACAGCAGACCTTAAGGAAAGGAAAACCAAGGTAACCCAAAGACAGCAGAGGCAATTCATCAAAAGCTTTATGTTAGTTTCTTCTCAGGTTCATAAAAGACAGAAAGAGGACACAGTATAGATTTGCGGAAGAAAAGAAATAAATGTTACAGGACATCATGGCCACATTGAAAATGACAGTCAGGATAAGGCAAACAGGTGAAGGGGGACATTAAAAGTCAACTCAAAGGTTTTTGATTTCAGGAACAGAAAAGTAGACAGGCAAATCCTGCATGCTGTTTTTTAAATAACAAAATCTGAATCTACAAAACAGATAAATCACAAGTGATTATCCACTTTATCAAGACATTTAACCACCAAATCCCTTATATGGTTAGACCTACAAGCATTCAATGTTCACGTACAACTCAAAGTAAAATCTCTTTTTCTCACCACCATTTTATAATGCTCCAGTGGCTTCTCATTGCATCGAATAAAATCCAAGCAACTTACCCCACCTACAACCCCACCCCCACCCCTGATAGCCCAGCCAGCCTCTCCAGCATTGATTCTTAACAGCGTCTTCCAAGGGCTTGGCACCCACAACTGGGCCCTTCTTTCTCTCCTCATCTGACTTGAATCACTTGCTTTTCTCTCTGCGCGGAGAGCTCGGAATCCACATTTTTGCCTGGCTCATTCTTTATCATCATTCAAGTATCGCTTCAAATGTGGCCACAGCTTTCCCCACAATCCAGAAATAGTCACTCCCACCTCACCCTGATCACCTCTACTCTATCATCTTATTTTCTTCTAGAAAATACCAACATCTAAAATTACAGCTAGGTTGGTTGGCTGTTTGCTCACTCGTTGACTGTCTAACTTTCATCTCCAAAAGATAATCTCGACAATAATAGTAGGTTTATCTCTTCTGTAAACTGTTGTCTCTAGTGTCTAGAACAGATCTTGGCCCCAGGAAACACCCAAAATATTTATTGAATGGATAAATGACTGTCTTTCCGAACAATGTGTCTTTAAAGGTATTTAATAACATTGTCAGGAAAGGAAAAAGACAACCCAAAATATCTAAAGTATAAACTATGTGAATCTAAAAAAATATATCTTTAGAAAGATATGAAGTTCTAAACACATCCACACTATTCCTCCTTTAAATTTGGTGCAGTAAATATAATGGAAGCACCAAGGCTCTATCTTCGCAGCATCTGTTTATGCTCGTTGGTGGGGAACAACAGTAAGTCAGCAGTATTGCTTACATGATTCCAGTCAATTAGAGTTAAGTAGTTAGTAGTTGTAGTGTTATATAACATTTAGCCAAGGGGTCATTTCATCATCTTATACTTTTTAAGTAACAGTAAGGATAGACGTAAGGGATAAGAGGCAAAGTTTTAATAGCTTTAAAAGGGTTTTCTTGATTGCTATGCCATACAATGATTCCTAAAAACGGCTACCATTTATTGAGCCAAATACTACACAAAGTCTTCTATACACATGTTTTCTTTTAAGTTTTACAACCGCCCTGAGAGGTAGCATTGCAATCCCTGCTTTTAAGAGAATAAAGCTAAAGCTCAAAGAAATTAATTAGCTGCCAAAATTACACAGCTAGAAGGTGGTGGAGCTGGGACTTACACATCACTTACCTACCCTGCACATACTAAAACAGGGGTTGTCCATATGGAAGGTCCTCCATGAATAGACAACCTCAAGAACCCTGTGTTTTTCTTGGTCTTCTTGGGGAACTCCCTCTCATCCTTTCATCTGGCCCCTTATGCTTCAACATCGGAGAATTCACCCCCAATCTTGCAGCCATCAGTACAAACCAGTATATTGCCTCTAATCCAGACATTATTTTCTCGAATAAAAGTGGTGAAGGCTTGTCTTCATTCCTGTTCTGATTTTCCTCCTGTCAATATCATTCTCTGAGCTAAGGTTTGGCTTTCACCTTGAAATGAAGAAGGGAAAATTGGCTCTCATCATCAGAAAAAAGGTAAAATTGATAGTCAAGTTATGCCTATTTATGAATTCTCATAATTGCATCGAACATCTACAGTATATAATATTCTGCATGGCAAGGGAGACAATACTTGGTACAGATGCTTCCATGCACATAACCTGGGTCCATGGCAGACGTTGCTCACTAACCGTGACACTTCCTATTGAACCCAGGCAGATCTTGTAATCTCCTAGTAATCTCCTAGTAATCTCCCTAAGAAGCTATCCTCAATCAGTCAGCATTGTCATGAGGAATGAAGCCAATTTGCTCTAACTTTGGGTGAGGAAACAAAAGTTAACCAGGCTTTGAATAATAAATTAGATTCTGCTTTGTGGTAATAAAGGAAAGGACACATCAGGGGAAAAATATTATAGAAGAAAGCACAGAATTAGGAAAGCAAAGAGTTCAGAAAAACATAGACTTTGTAATATCAATGCTGTGTATGGAGTAGTGAGAGGAAAGGCTGGAAAGTCAAGATGCCAAGGAAGCTCCTAAATGCCCTGTTAATATATTCAAAATGTGCTTTCTGAGCCAGACAGGGGTCTATTTATAATGGTTGCTCCAAAGAGATTAAGGTAGAACCTGGCAACAGGAGGAAGTTTGGGGAGCATTGATGGAGAAGGAGATGCACCTGATCCCAGCCATGGTGATGAGAAGAAAATAGATGTGTTCCAAAGCCCAGATTGTTACTACATGGGAGGTGATGAGTCATAGGGAGTGAGGCAAAGAAGAGAGGAGTAAAAGTTGTGCCATTATAGCTAACAGTTTTTAAGGGTCTGCTAAAAACTAGTGTGGGCACTTTGCTCATATTAACTCAATTCTTTTTCACAAAAGTTCTGTGAGGTAGATGCTTTAATTATTTCCACTTTACAGAATAGGAATCTGAAGCATAGAGACATTGAGAGAGAATTTAAGCCTAACTCAATCTGGCGGCAGACTAGTGTACTAAACCGGTTCTCTGGGCAGCGGCAGCAGCATCACCTGGGACCCTACTAGAAATGCTAATTCTCAGGCCCCGCCCCAGACCTGCTGAGTCAGAAACTTTAAGTGTAGGGCTCAAGCAATGTATGCTTTCATACAAGTGGTTGTGATCTCCCTAAAGTTTGAGAAGCACTGCACCAAACCACTATACATATTTTTTTCTTCTTTTTCCCCCAGCTTTATTGAGATATAATTAACATGTAACATTGTATAAATTTAAGGTATACAATGTGTTGATTTGATATATTTATAAATTGCAAAATTATTACCACCATAAACCACTATATATTTTTTTACAACGGATTTAATCTGAGATGTAATGCCTAGATGATGAAGAGGTTGGATAGACTTTAAATAAATTGCTGAAAGTAGAAACTGTATGGAGAAGAGATGATAAGCTTGCCATCATCCCTGTTGAGTCTGGGACATCAGAGGGCTTTCCAGTTAAAGTGGTTCAACAAGTAGTGTATGAGAAACGAAAGGTCAGAACTTGCGAGCACATGAGGCTGGAGACAGAGATCAGCCCTGCATTCACACGGTGCGTTAGCCGAAATTTCGGAAGTGGAAGAATTATCCAAAGCCTTCCCAGAAAAGGTCCAAGGGCAGAGCATTAGGGTTGTTTTCACTTATGGGAACAGAATAGAAAGAAGATCCAGAACTGGAAAGATGGAGCCATTAGGAAGAATCAACTGTCACCATGCAAGCTTGGACTCCGCCAGGCCCTTAGATAATCATCTCCTATTAGAGGCTAAAGTGAAACTGAAAAATTAAGGGAGAAGAGGATTTCCAGAAAGAGCTGATCAAATAGTGACTAGCATCAGAGGAAAACTAAGAAAAGATTACTGAAGTTATAAATTTATTCATTGAATTTCTTAGAGAAAACAGTAGCAGGAAATGTAGAGGGAGAGAACAGTTTAAAGGATTGCCAGGAAAGTGCACTGAAGGAAGTAGTAGTGGCAAATGCAGACAATGTTTTTCAGAAGTTCAGCAGTGAAAGGAAACAATAGAGGGACGGCAGGGCAAAGGAAGATGGGCTAAAGCTGCCAGGTGTACAACTCTAAGTGCACCATTCACAAGGAATATGATACAGTGTCACCCATGGAAATGGCACTGGTCCTCTTCCTCTGAGAAGGTCTTGATTATAGAGTTGCCATTTATCACCCCTCATCCTGCCGCCCAAATTAAACACTAAAATCAGTCCTTGATTCCAGTAAGTCCAACTTTGCCTGGTGTGCTAGACGGGAAAGAAATCAAAATATAAGGAAGCACTTCAGCTTTGCAGAGTCCTTAGGTTGGTGATTAAAACATGAGAGAAAGAGACAAGATCAACTCAATCTCGTAATGTAATTTTACTCAATGAGGCTAGGACTTATTGTTTTAATAATACAACCAGACTCTAGAAAAGGAAGTTTGCAGATCTATAAAAGAGAGGGGCAATAGATTTTTTTTTTAAAGAAGATATTCTGATTTTCAAACAGGGGTACCTTGTAAGGGAAGACGAGTATTTCAGAATGGAGGGATGTGGGGTGGAGACAGTTTTCAGATTTAAGGGGCATAGATTTTACCAGAGTGAGAAAAACTGTTCCTGATGCAGTGAAAGAAGGACACAGGGAAGAGTCAGACCAATCCTGTTGGGCTCTGAGTCCATACGTGCTATTTACTATAAGAAATGATGTCTGTAAGATATTTAGCAGCTTGAAACCTCAGGTTTCAGGAGCTTAAGCGTCAGTTTTTCTGACCTGAAAAATGAGAATGATAAGAATACCCTTGTACAATAATATGTCTCATCCGTGTTCCTACAGAGATGAAATGAGGGCTCACTCCGGGAGGAAACTGTATGATTTCATTTCCACTTTTCACTTTCCACTCCATGAGCTCAGGAAGAAAGCAGTGAGTAGTGGAAAGAATTTCTTCACATTTGGTTCCAAGAGGAGGAGCCGTTAGGACACAACCAAAAAATAACGCACTAATATCTGTGTAGCAGTTTTGGCTACTATACTACACCTTTTCTCCAAAATTTGCATTTTATAAGTAGAACTCTTTTTGCCCTTTTCTCAGAGCTTACAGCCAATTTGCTATTCAATTTTAAAAAGAATGCTTAAGAGACAGGCGTCCCTTCAATTAGTGCTATCTCAAATGACTTTCCGCAGGAGGATGTACTGCCCACCATGACTGTAGGGAGAGAATTCACCTTCTGCCCAGAGAGAGTGAAATCATCCTGCACACCCCTCACTGTGTAGAGCTGAGTAATAGGTTTCCATTAGGATACAAATTTAATGACCTCATCCAGCACAAAACTAATTAAATTAAACTAACACGTCAGTGGTAAACATTGAAACTCTGGGCAAATCATGGTTTATTTCTGAATTGACAAGCACCAATAATAGTCATTCCATCTGTGGGTTTTCTCAGCTATGAATAATGTGTCTGCAGAGGCTTAGAAGCTGCAGCTAGAGCAGAAGAAGCAAGAAGGCTGCCTACATGCTGTGTTTACCTTGCAGGGAGCCTCAGTCCACACACAAGACCTCCAGGGTCTGTTCCAGCCAGGCTCCTGGCCTCTGCAAACTCTCCTGGCTACAGCCCTACTCTTGCATTGGGTCTCACCAAGTCACAAACTTTGTGCAAGGGCAGGGCACAGCTGTGTATGTGTGTATGCACACGTGCAAATGTGTGTTTGTGTGTGTGCATATGGTGGCCAGTGTCCAAAAGTTCTACATCACTGAAAAAAAATTTGGAGCTCTAGAAAACAGTTAAGTGTCAGAGGCCTGCAGCAGCAGCCAATCTGCTGGTTAAACCAAAGAGATTGGGCTGAATCAGAGCCCTAGAATATAGCTCTCAATCAAAGTTATATGTAAGAATCATCTGGGAAACTTTTGAAAATTACTGATGCCAGGGTCTCAGACATTCTGATTCAATTGTTCTGGGATAGAATCTGGATATTTATTATTGAGATTCCAGGTGATTCTCCTCTGAAGCCAGGTTTGAGAATCACTCCCCTAGACTCTAGAACTGGGCATCATGAGTAGTAAGTTAATAAGACCAAATCAGGATCCAGGGCTAAGGGGAAACATAGGGATTTAGGCCATGCTATCCCATGGCTTGGCATGGTTGCCTTTATGTCTGCTGGAAAATGAGTCACTCACCTACCCAATGTCTCTTTCTCCCTCTCTGTAGGGACACTGCATCACTGGAGCTTAGATTCTGTGTGCTCACTGCCTACATAGCCAAAGATCTGAGGTCACCAGGTTCTTGGCCAAACTCCTTCTCCTATTTGTATCACCCAATTGGGACCCTCTCCCTTGTCTCAGCTGGGGAAAATTGTACTGAATCCTGGATTCCCCCAAGTGATCCTCTTTGGGTGAGTGGGATATACTCGATCAGTCTTGTAAAAGAAGCACAGCCACTGATAGGAGAGCAGCAGCTCTCAGCTAGTTTAGAGCTCAGGATCTCAGCCCTGAGCCTGACAATTTATTTAGGCTGGTCTTCCACATTTTTCAACACTGCTCAAATGAGTCAAATGGAGGTGAAATGGAGGACCACTTAGCTCTGAATGCTCAAGACCCCATATAACTCAATAAGCTCCATGTGTCCACGTGCCCCTGATAAGATGATCAGTGCCCACCCCATTCTCCAATACTCTCTGCCTTACCTTGAAGAACTAAGAGACCATTACCCCAATAGGGTTATAATTAGAACATTTCATCCCCTTCCTGCCCCCGTGCCACCACAAGTAAGAGACCAATAGGCCCAACCACATTAGACCCTATATCTATTTTTTTTAAATCCTGGCAGGGAGCCTAAGTGTTCCAGGTCAACTCTATTCATCAGGACTCATATCCATACACTGTTCTGAATATCTCCTGATGGGACTCAAGCTCCCACATCTTCTAGATTTCCCAAACTCTCTGGCACTCTGAACATACCCTTCCCTTCCTGAAATAGAAAATCAACTAATCCCTGGGAACTTTTCTCTGAAGTCCTATCAAATGATGGATTTTTTTCTCTACTCCTCTCCTATGCCAGGTACCACTAGTCTTGGAGTTCAGAGAGGGCTACTTCCACATTCCTTATTGCCACTTCTAGAGTACTTTTCTTCTCTTATCTCCCATACCCTAAAACTAAAAACTTCACCACCAATGAACTCTTCTTGTTTCTATTTTTTACAGTCTTCTAATAGCCTTCCCCTAATTGTTGATGATACTTGTATCTCACGTTGATTTTATAGTTAAGGTTATAGCCATCATTGTTGGTGATCAGCATGCATGTAGATGATCCAACCACCATAATAGTTTCTCAGTTTATTAACCAACTCCTCTCTAATTTTCATGTCCCTTTTTGCCTTAATGATTCATGCCTCAGACTGCATCTTTATCAATTACTGTATCACTTCCAAAACCACATTACAGACATTCTAGTCTAGTTACTACCTTGTAACTTTCAAGCATTCTTACTCTAGTATCCTTACTCCTTGACCTCTTAGGACCTCCAATAAACTGATCATACCACATTTTCATTGTCCACGATCTTCCTTATGCTCTCACCCTCCTCCTTAGCTGATTTGGATTTCATTGTCTATCGTTGCAATACCTTGCACGAATCCACTTCAATGTCCTTGCCTTCGTCTCCTTCCATTGTAAAAATCCCAAATTAATGTTAAACAGATCTCGTCACTTCCATACATGTACCTTAAGATTAAACATGATGTAGACAAAAATAAACAATCGTGCTAAAGAGTCTTACCCTAAACTTATAACCACAGCTCTCAGGTAAGTTCTCAGCACTGGAAGCCCTAGTACTTTGCTGGTTAATTTACTCTCTATCAACAATGGCCATTTCACACCTTTTCTTCTCTTCTCTCATCTCCAACACACTTCCTTCTCAGTTAATTTGCTGAGAGAGTTTCCTTAACCTTCCACCACCAACCCAACTGATATATCGTCATCTGTAAAGAAGCTCTCTATTTTCCCCACTTATCCAGTGGAAGGCTGATTCAAAATTCTTGGCAAGATTTGTCTGTACTCACTGGCTCACTTCCCCACCTCCTCTCTCGTACCCATTCCAGTCAAGCTTTTAGTTCACAAGTCTGAATGTCATTCTGAATGTCATGTATCCAATGGGCAATTCTCAGTTCTCATTTTACCTGACCTCTCGGTAGCATTTGTCATGATTGATCGCTCCATTCTTGAAACAATTCCCCCCCCCCCCCTTGGCCATTAGGACATCATCATTTCCTGATTTCTCTTATGGCTCACTGGCTGCTCCTTCATCATCTCCATTGCTGAATCCTCTTCCTCCTGACTTCCAAAGTTGACAAACTTCAGAGTTCAGTCCTTCTTCCTTTGCTCCTCTCTATATACACAGACTCCCTTGGTAAGCTTATCCAGTCCCTTGGCTTTAAAAACACATGTCTACACTGAGGCTATCAACTTTTTATCTCCAGTTCCTACTCCTCTCCTGAGTGCCAGATCTACATATCCGATGCCTATGTGACATCCCCTTTTGGTTGCCCTGTAAGCACCTAAAGCCATCACATCTGGGAAGGTGATTCAGCCAGTTGCCTGGGGTGAGGGGAAAGAAACTCTAGGTCAACTTTGACTCTTTTATTCTCTTACTCCTTACATGCAAATCATCAGCATATCCCATCAACTTTAACTTCAAACTAAACGTCAAAACAACAACCACTTTGAAAACAGCAACAGTTACTACTATTTGGGTCACCTTCATTCAATAGACTGTTTGGTTTTTCCTGTATCTGGCTTGTGGATAATATTGACCTTTAAATTCCTTATTGGAATAGATGGGCCACATGTCTTCTCTTGGGCCAGGGAAGGTAAAATTATACAGCTTGGCTAGTTATGGAAGAAATTTCTACAATTTTAGACAGAGATAAAGCCTGGAAAACAGGTGTAAGTGTGGATGTGTGTGTATGAGTGTGTATATGTTGTATCAGAAGGAAAGATTATAGGTTATACTCGAGTAGTCAGACTAAAATGCTCTGCCAAATGTTATTTTGAACATTTTTACTATATCAGTTCAGCAAAATTAATGCTTATAAGTGCTGGGAGCATAACTGAGAGAGAAAACCATTAGTAAAGGCTATAATCTTAGCACATCAGAAGAAAATGATATGGAGGATAAAAATTTTCAACACAGAACTTGACATAAAAGGCTTTAAATGTCCAAAATCTCATCTGGAGTCACAGACTTTATAGATTCAGTGGCAAAATCCCAAACTGGTCTATCTTCTCCTGCTCATTCCCTATGGGATTCAAGCCTCAATGTCACTTTGCGATAATCTCTATCCTGTATGCCATTTTTGCCTTCTAATTTTTCTTCTCTTAGTCATTCCTGTCTTTCCCTTCCCAATACTCCCACTGATTTACACCCACCTCCTGTTACTGCTATTGCAAATGCTTCTTAGTTGCTTTGATAGATGCCCAGAGTTATCCTTCTAGAAACCATCTTATGCACTTCAGTGAGATGAATCTCGCTCTAGTGTCACTTTTATCAAAATACTCCCAACTCATGACTCGTGACTCCATATTTCTTAAAAACAAATATAACTGGTTCTATTTGTCTTTTAGATATAAGTATTTAACGATTCCACCACCACCTTCCTCTAACATGAAGTAAATCTCTCATTCCTTTCCAAACTCATTTCCCACTACAAATAGCCTCTATGTCCTGGTCCCAACTGAGAGAGGAGAAGATCCGGTAGAAGTTCTAATGGTGAGGCAGCTCCAAGTAAGAAGTTCACAGAGGCTGTTTGTGGCTGACAGGAATGTTGCCTAATGTATTGTTTGTGGGCAATTCTGAGCCTTGGGAGCAGAGCTAAGGCTAGCTGTTGTTACTAACTAAATTTTGCATTCACTCAGAAGGAATTAACTCCTGAATATAGGAGCTGAGAGGAGACTGTGAGAACAAAGTGACAGTAGGTACATGTGGCTAAAACAAGAATAAGATCTAGAACTCTCCAGATACCAAATGGCAGACAAAATCGTCTTTTTGTTGGATGCAGCTATTAGTAGGATGGGGCAGAATATTTTAAGGTCCCAAAGCAAAGCATAAACCTTGGGCAAATCAGGCTTATCTCTCTTCTGTGACCCACTGGCCAATCTTTGTACTTGATACAATTTGTGCTGTTCCCTTCTAATAGCCCCCCTTTTAACAGTCAATTCAAATCTCACCTTTACTTCCATGACTCCAGCCCTCTCTGCATAACTACTTCTCAGAACTCCATTAGCACATGAAGAATGTCACTCAGCACCTAAATATATATTGTTTATGACAGTCATTCCGTGTTTCCCCCAACTCTGCAGAGGATATTTCTTTCACATCTACTGTCTTCCTACACTATTTAGTGAAACTGAGAGAATAGTCTCTGTGCCACCAGTCTCTACCTTTCTAGTCCATCCTCACTGGGCTTCCACAGTGAACTGGAAACCAGAAACCTGATCCTGACATAGTCCCACTGCAAATATCATTACTTAGAAGATAAATGTCAACCCTCTTGGGCACCTATGCATTGTTTTCATCCAATCTACTTTTGAAATGTTATTTGAAGACATAACTACCTTGCCCACTTGAGATTTCCTGAACAGGTGAGAAAATTTGTTGTTTCAGTCCCCTGTTCAATACAGGGGACGTGTCACTTCTAAGAATTACCTTCTGGTGTTCCAAGAAAGACTAGAATTCATCCCAACTCTACTCTCAGAAGGCTTTGCTTGCATCCCTAGCCCCTCTTGGCATTGAAAATGTTTTCCATGTGTTACGTGTCCCGTTACTATATGTTCTACCAAAGCCAGGGCACTGGGTACGAATTCCAAACTCAGTGATTTTTCCAAATTGTTTAGGAGAGACACAGATAGGGTGAATCACTAAGCCCTCTATCCCAAGACAGCAGTGTTCGGGGAGGAGGGTAGATTAGATATATGGAACATGGCTAAAAAGATATATATCTTTTTTCCATAACCAAAAGGAAAAGAAATGAATTTATGAATCAACACCAAGTAGGCACCTGCTTAGTCATGGGAATGAGTGTGCATTTTGTGGGATAAGAAAGAGAAAGTGTGGCGTTTTAGCAACCGGCAACGCTTTGCTGCAACCTGATTGACTTCAATAGTGAGGTCAGTGTTTGCAATCTCAGTCTCGCTGGTTATTCTGCTGCCATTTTAGGCAGATTTTTGAACTTATTCCTTTTTTTATGTTTGTCCATGTCCATGATTCACAACAATGCCTATTTTATAATCAATAAAGAAGAGTGCAGGTCTTAAATATTCATAAGGGTCATGAATTTAAGGTTACTCTGCACAGACTGGGCATCAGAGACTTAAGAAGATTGGGCAAACCAGGAATTCATCCTGTTAAAGACCCTGCCCCAAGCACTACTGATTTTTCTAACATTTGACAAGTATTTTGGCAGCAAAAAGTAGTGTATAACTCCAAAAACATACAAAGGCCTTGAGATGGACCAATTTTTCAGTTTCAAATGGAAAGTAAAATCAAGTAACAAAGAGAGCAATTGTTCCGTCAAATCAAACGCTGGGATTTTTGTTCATCAGCAGATGTTTTCTCTGTCTGAAATTAACCCATGGTGACATAAAGGCTCCCTTGCACCTGAGGAAGCATTAAATCCATAAGACCATAGAATAGGCCTGAGTTCTGGAATGATCCCTGAGAGAACATCAGGCCAAGCGCCCAGTTTTCATCTTCCCTTTTATAATTAATTAGTTTCCTGGGGATACCATTTTCAGGCACAATCTTCATAATTTTCATCCTCTAATCTGCAGATGCTTTTGCTTCTAATTTCCCAAGTTCCAAGTAAAATTAAGTGTGTATTATTCTCAGGGGAGGAGATTGATATCGCCATTGGTGTGAATATACCCAGCTTTAAATCTCGGATCTACCACAAAGGATATACTTGCCCTCAAGAATGGCATTTCACACCTCCAGGCTTCAGTTTCCTCATCTAAAATGTGAAGAACAGACAACTCCTCTCTTGGTTTGATGTGACCATGAGATGAGGCAATACATAAATGTATGCCTAACACACAGTCCAGATGAAATCAGGCATTCAATGGATCCTTTTCCTCTAAGGTAACATTAGGAAAATTTCACATCGTTTGGCAAAGCACTTAATTAATATCAAACAAGTAAGTTCACCATTTCCCCTGCTGCACTGGCCTTTTGTAATGATTTTTATCTAGTCTGTGTAATGAAAGTCTATGCTATAGATACAATAAGGATGCCTCCTTAATTTGTGAATTCATATTTCTGATTCCTCAAATACATACTTAGCATATCACATACATAAATTCAATTTATATGTCATATCTCTCTCAAACTCTCACAGTAAAATAATGGACTCTAATATAAAAAATAAAATTATCAAATATAGAAATGTTAAATCCCAATTATGAGTCACATAAAAAAAACAGAGGATGCTTTGACATGATAAGCCATAATTGAGCACACCTATTATCATCATCTGTTCCCTAGGAGAATTCCATTCTCCATCCATGACCAACATAATTGTAATTGTAAATAAATTGGGTTGGAATCATTTTAAACTGCTGCATTTCTTCTGGTACAGCACCTAGAGCACTGCCACATCTGGACAACTGCTAGATAACAAAGCTATTAAGAAGAGAGATGGTTATTAAAGTTTGCTATCTGTTCAAGGCTGTGTCTTAGGCACTAGCTGGGAAAGGGGGATATCTGATCATTACTGAGAAAGGGCCTGTTTTTAGCCAGAGACTATGCAAGCTATGGAAACTGAGGTGAAGGGAGTTAACCATTTATGTAAGGTCATCTCATTACCAGGTAATAGGGCTGGAGTTTCAACTTGGATTTACCTAACTCCAAAATAGTCATTCTACGCTAATACTCTACTTTTCATGATGAGGTGCAGAAAATGGTTTTGTTAGATAGACTTCACTGGAAAAGTTAGAATTCTTATTGACTTTTTTTCTCCATATTTATAAATGCTCTCTAATCACTCTTTAAAAAACCATTAAAATTGTTTAAAATGTATCCCTTTATTCAATCAATTAACATGAATTGAAAGCCTTTTATGAAAGGTATAGTCCCATTGGGATATTAATGCAGTCTGGTCTCATTGCAGCTGGATTCTTGAAAGAAAGAAAAAACATTTTTCTCCCTTCTCCCCGCTCCTTTTGTTTCCTCTCACTACCACCACAATCTGCCAGAAAGGTAGAAGATTGCCTGTAGACTCAACTGGGCTCTCAAACAGTACTTTAAGGCATTCAGAGTGTTTTAAAAATCAGAAATTTTCACATATAACCCAGAGTTCTAGCTCCTTTTGAGAATTTAAGACTATCTTGCAATCGGGCCCACTGTTGGCGCTAAATTCTATGTTACAGAACAAGAGAAAATGGCATGAGAAGTAGTACTGGTTATAAACCATGTCGTCTACACATTGTCAACTGAGAGAAATAGCAATTCCACAGATCATGACCTCTGATTCATCTGGCCATTGTTTGCAGAAAGTCATTTCCTAGAGAGCAGAAAAGCACACCTCTCACTGAGATAGAGACACAATGCTCCCCACTTTTCTTTCTCTGTAAAAATTCAGCTATTGATCCTGCTGGGATTTTTGGCACTTCCTCTTCCCTTACTGAAAGGGTTCCAAATGCATTTTCCTCTTTGACCTTACGCATTCCTTGTGAATCCAGAGACTATCCTTAGTTTGCATAGTTAGAAAATAGACATGGGGAACTAGATATCCCTCAGTTTACAACGCTACACAGAGGAGTATTAGGAAAAAAAATCAGAACTTTATTCTCATATGCATCCCACAAGAAGACAGAGGAGAACAGGAGTGAGAGTGAGAATGAAGAGAGACTCAGAAAGAGGAAGAGTGGAAAAGTGCCTCAGTCTTGAAGGGAGACGAAGGCCTAGGAAGAGTCATAGATGCCTGAGACCATCCAGCACAACACCTTCAGGAGAAGGCAAGTCATAGAAGAAGACCGTCCTGCATCCGTGGAGCATTCTTCAGTATATAAAGTATTCAAGAAAACATAATTTCATTAAACCTTCACAAAATTGTGGTATGATGGGAAGGCCAGCTCAGAAATCTTCAGTAACCACTACATGTTGAGAATCAAATCTCAGCTCGCCACACACAATACGTTGGACAAGGATTTTAGAAGCTTCAGACATTTTAGCAACAAAAAAATGAACGAAAATAAAACCCACACTGACTTTGGGAAAAGAAAGCAGATGCATCTGAATGTTCCTAGGACTACAGCAAGTATGTGATGATGGTGATAATGATACATAGTATTTTTTAAAGAGATTTTATTTTTTAAAAAAGTTTTCCATTTACAGAAAAATTGAAAGGATAGTACAGATAATTCCCTTATACTCCATATCCAGTTTCCTCCATTATTTCCTCTAAAATACAGGAGTCCCCCCTTATCTGTAGGGGTATGATACATTCCAAAATCCCCAGTGGATGCCTGAAACTATGGATAGTACCAAATCCTACATATACTACGTTTGTTCCTATATATGCATACCTATGATAAAATTTAATTTATAAAGTTGAGGCACAGTGAAAGAGTAACAATAATAACTAATAATAAAATTGAACAATAATAACAATATACTGTAAGAAAAGTTATGTGAATGGGTGTCTCTCTCTCTCTCTAAATGTCTTATTGTCCTGTACTCACCCTTCTCCTTCTTGTGATGATGTGAGATGATAAAACCCCCAAGCGATAAGATGAAGTGAGGTGAATGACATAGGCATTGTGACATAGTGTTAGTACACTACTGACCTTCTGACAATATGTCAGGAGGATCATCTGCTTCCAGACTGTGGTTGACCATGGGTAACCGAAACCTCAGAGAGTGGAATCACAGATAAGGGGGGGCTACTGTGTAAGATGTAATATAAATGTACCATTACTGTGGTACATTTGCCACAATTAATGAAGCAATATTGATACATTATTATTAACTAAAGTCCTTAGTTTCTTCAGACTTTGTTAGTTTTGACCCAGGGTCCTTTTTCTGTTCTAGGATCCCATCCAGGCTAAACACTATATTTAGTTTTCATGTCTCCTCAAACTGTATTTGGCTGTGGCAGCATCTTAGATTTTCCTTATCTTTGGTGACTTTGACGTTTTTAAGGAGTACTGGTCAGGTATTTTGTAGGATGTCCTACTATTGGAATTTGTCTGATTTTCGTTTATGATTAGACTGAGCTTATGGGTTTGGGAAGGAAGACTATCGAGGTAAAGTGCCCTTTTCATTGCATCCTATCAAGGGTTCATAATATCACCATGATTTACGACTGTTGATATTGACCTTTATCACTTGGTTGAGAGTGTTTGTCAGGTTTTTCTACTGTAAATTTATTCTTTTTCTACTGTAAGTTTTTCTCCCTTTCCATATGTACTCTTTGGAACAAAGTATCTATGTGTAGCCCACATCTAAGGAGTGGGGAATCATGCTCCCCCTCCTTGAGGGTGGAATATCTATATAAATTATTTGGAATTCTTCTGCACAGATTCGTCTCTTCCTCCCCATTTGAATATTTATTAAATAATTTATTTATATGAATATAGTCACATGGATATTTTATACTTCGAGTTATAATCAAATGCTACTTTATTTTGTTTCACAAATTTTTCCAGCTTTGACAATGGGGGTTTTGTTTTATTTTGTTTTTAGCACTTCCTTGCTTTCTGGCACAATAAGATGCTCCAGGCTCCTCTTGTACATTCCCTACCTCAGCTCTAGAATCTGCCATTTCTCCAAGGAAGCCCTGGTTCCTTTTATTGGAGAACAGCATTAGAAACCGAGATCTGGGCACTAGGTCTGCTCGTGGCTACTGGGGTCATCAGCTATGTTGTCCACACAGCATTTAGAATTGCCAAAGTGTGTTTTCCAACCATTATTACATCCAATCCTCATAACAGTCCTCTAAGGAGTACTGTGATCCTATCCTGTCACTCAGCAAATTAAGTCTCGTAGAGATTGAGGCATTTATTCAAAGTCTCAAATCTAGTTTATGGTAGAATGAATTAAGTGTTTGTCAAACAAGTCTCATATTTCTGGCATTGTGCAAGTCATAGGATTATAGTAGTGAGTGAGTAGATCTGGAAACTTCCTTTCTTAATCTTAAAGTATAATTTCAGAGATACCATTTAAATATGTAAGTACATAAATAAACATTAATCTAACAACAATTGATCCTTTAAAGAAAAAGTACGTGGTACTGGTCCTGACAGAGTGAATGACAGTGGCACTTCACCACAAGGAAGAGAGGAGGAGGGAATCCCATGATGCATTGAGAATGGGATATTTAAGCTGAGACCTTGGGGATGGTTTCCAAAGAGAGGAAAAAGTATAAGCAAAATGCCCTGAATTGGAAAGAAGCTTGGCATGTTCACAGAGCTAAAAGGAGATCACGAAGGTGGAATGTAATCAGTAAGGGTGAATTCCTGTATGGAAGAATGGGGAGATTTAGACGCAGCAAAGATTGTGCAAGACTTGTACGCTAAGTAAGATAAGAATTTTTAGTTTATTTTATGAGCAATGGAACATCATAAAAGTAACTTAAAGCAAGGGAGTGAAATGATAAAATGTATGATATAGACAAATTTTTTACTTCTGTGTGGAGAATGAATAGGAAAGAGGCAAAACCGAATTTAGGAAAATATTTTGGCATTCGAATAAGATGGTAGTAGCTCAGTCTGGAGTGTTCGAAGTGAGAATGAAAGAAATGGTAGGATTAGGGAGGTAGTTATGTGATAGGATAAAAAGTCAGGAAGTTAAATGGATGGAAAATGTAGTGCAATTGACAAGCAGTGCTGGGAGTTCAGTTAAAGAAGACAATCTGAATATATATATTCATGTATTGTTTATATATCATAAACAATACAACCTATCTCTCCAGTTGTGTGATTATCTCCAAGTCTTGGGTTGTCAGCATGGAGAAGGTTTATAAACAGATTCATCTAGAATTGAGTGTTGGCATGGAGTAAGAAGACAGTGATTGACATTAGAATCATGACATCCATGCAGGAGAGAGAGAAAAGTGTTGTTTATAGGAAGCTAAGTGTTGGGGGAAATGAAGAGTTCAGTGGAGTGAAAGAATATTGGAGGTATTTGAACTAACCAGCTCACAGGCGAGGGGGTTTGGTATATGAACAGAGCATTGTAACACATAACACGTGATGTAGTTGTTGATGATGGCAAGTTCCGAGATGTGATGATGAATGATGAAATGAGCGGCTCAGATGAACAGATGAGATGAAGGGATTGAGAGATCAGAATGTCGGATGAAGCGGCTCTGTGGAGGCTGAAGTCCCTTATGCTAACAATAGTTGCAGTAGAGAAGAGGGCTGGGCTAGGTTCCAGTCTTCAGTGGACAAGGGGGCGCATCCAGGAGTTCATTGTTGAGAGAAATCAGGAGGAAGAAATTGGCACAGCCAAGGATGAATCTCAGTGGAGCAAGGTGGTGTCGGAGGAATTATTCTGTACCCACTATTTTAAGATAATAGTTAGTATTTGGTTCTTATTAGTCTCTCCATTCCAGGAACCTTGAATAGAATAACAGAAGGCTCACAGACAAATCTTAAGGGGAATTTTAAATCCCTCACCCTAGACAGCCAGCTATTCTATGCCACCATAGAGCATAACACTTTGGAAACAGAAATAAGTGAATTCAAATCCTCTTTTTATCACTTACCAGCAATATCATCCTGGACATGTCATATCAATTTTCTGAATCTCCAGGCTCATTTGTTAAACAGAACTAAAAATATCAGAAGTTTTTATGAGAATCACATGGAAGTATGCATGAAAAATACCTCACACAGAACTGAATCCTGTGACTGCCTCTGTTTTCTGATCATAAATGGGGTTAATAATAGTACCCAGCTCACAGAGATTTTGTGAAGATTAACTGAGTCAATTTAAGTTCGGAGAACAGCGTTTGGTATGTGGTGGAGATCATACTAGCACTGGCTATTTTTTATTACTAAAAAAAGCACAAGGTAAGGCACCCAGTCTCCAAGTGAGCAATGTTTGTGCTGACATCATTTGTCTTCATTCATTGATTTATATGAATTTTCTACAAGAAGGAGTCAGTGATTTCCTCTTCTAATCCATTTGTTATATGGTTGGGGAAACAGGGCCTTGAGAGCCTAAATCTCTGTTTTTGCCCCTCAACCGTTGGGGACCACAGGGGACCCCAGTCTCTCAGTCCTGCTTCTCTGTCCACAGCACCATGCTGGGCAGGCTTTGTGAGGCTGTGCCCCCAGGAAGGAGCTGTAAGCCAGTGAGGGGCAGCACGGGGGTAGAAGGCAGGACCCACCTCCCCACTGCCCCGTGGCTCAGGGACCATTTTGGGGAGCCAGTCTTCCTTGTCTCCAACAGAGGGATGACAACCTGGACAACCTTCCTCACAGGGAGGCTGTACTGCCAGCAAGCACCCAGGCCACAGTGATTGAAGTTAATTGGCCTTTATTTACTGTCAGGGCCGCTCTGATCTGCCTTGTTAACCCTGGTGACCACATGGTGCTTTTTAATGAAGATCCTAACTTGCCCAATTCTCAGTTTAAACAAAGGCACCTTTGAAAATCTCTAAGTCCCACACTGATCAATTTCTACTTAGGAAAAATCAAAGTCTTCTCTGCTGAATGGTCAGGAGCAGCACCAGGATCTGCCTCCTTCATGCTTCTCAGGCCACAGCAGGTGGCAAGACTGTGGTCAGGAACGAGGAGCAGCCCAAGACCAGCCAGAGTGCAGCGTCGAAGCCCTGTGCGTTCGTGAGGAAATCCCAACCACAACCATTCCCAAAAGAGGCCAGCGCTCCGTGCAAAGGTCCTTCCAGGTCTGCAGGGCCTCGGCAGACATGGAGCTACCTGCTGTTCTGCAGGACTGTGGCCTGGAAGAGCAGCCTTCTTAGAAAGCATGATGGGTGCTCCTTTCCCACTTAGGGAGAGTCAGTAGGAGGAGGGAGGGGAGATGCTTGGCATCATCCCCCTCCAGAGATAAACACAAAGGGAACTAGCATCTCAGTGGAGCAAATTCAAATGCTTGCAAGCCAGCCGGGTCAGATAGTGGTGGGAAATAGCCAGCTTAAAGTGGAGGGTCTGCAGTAAATTGGAGAATCCTTCCACCAGGGACAGCCATTGAATTCTGCTCCAGGTTTTTGTAGCAGCAGGGGCCCAGTGTTGTCAGATCTTCAGATATTTCAACAAAAGCAGGAAATGTGGATTCGTGCTGGGTATGCATCTAAAACCTCTCAATTTACAAATGTTAGCAACTAAAATTCAGTTGTTCTTAAAAACATGTGTGCCACAACTTTCTCAGTCAAATATACAAGACTGTGGGTCAAAGGAAGCCTGTAATCTGTCCAGTTATGGCTTCTGAGCTACAGGGTCAGACTTGGAGCAATGAATGGTAGTGCCTTAGTTTCGTCCCTTTTAATACACCACCCAAAAACTGTGGTGACTAAAGCACTCTTTTGCCACAGACACTGGGCAAGTTACCGGAGAGGTGTCATCTGCCTTTATGTGTCTTGTAATGTAAATGGGGAGTATAAACAATGAAATAAGCAATCACTGCTGTGTAATGTGTAAAATGACAGGGAAGTACAGGGTCCTATGGGACAAATTCAGCGGAGGACAGTCTGGCAAGGCTTCCTAGAAACAGTGGCCAAGATATCTCAGCAAAAGCTATACTTCTTATTTCTACTCTGTCTTCTGATTGGGATGTCAACACTTGCTTAAACATTCAGCTGGATGCACAACGGCTACCTAAATTAGTATTCTTGGCCCCACTCCTTCTCAGCCTGTAGGACTACCAGTTACTCTCAGATTAACACACTGAAGGCTGAAAAATCATAATGACACTTTCCCCATATTCCTAAATATACCCCCAAAAATTCAAGTGAAAAATAAAAGGCATGCAAAGAAAATGAAAACCCTTAATATAACATATTAATCCACAATTTTATGACATTTTAATTGCCTCTCTTTTGTTCATAATCTTCTCAACTCCCAAATTTATATTTCTGGGGTAGTCTCTGTAATGTAATAAAGGATCAAAAGTCACAAGATGACTCCACCTTGTAGAGAGGGGTTTTACTTCTGTCACTGTGTGGCTCCAGGTGGTGTTCAGGAGATGAGAACACAGCCAACGACCTCTGGAGAAGAGGAATCAGCTGTCCTATTCTGGCAGGTCACCTGAGAGCATCTTCCATGCTCATCCCTGTGGAGCCTCCATAACAGCTCACATTTATACTGAGCCTGTGGGGCCCCACTCATTCCTGCAGCAAATTTTTTGATGCAATTGTATGGTGCACGTGGTTACCACAGTGACAAAAGCAAAGTGAAAGGTAAATTGATTTAAATCTTAACCTAAGCCAATTGCAATACAGAAACAAAGTTGACTTTAAAAAGATCAAAGAATGGGGGCCGGCCCAGTGGCTTTAGCCGTTAAGTTCGCGCATTCTGCTTCTGTGGCCCGGGGTTTACCTGTTCAGATCCTGGGCGCGGACCTACTCACAGCTCATCAGGCCATGCCGAGGTGGCGTCCCATGTAGAAGAGCTACAACTCTACAACTATGATACACAACTATGTACTGGGGCTTTGGGAAGTAAAAGAGGAAGATTGGCAACTGATGTTAGCTCGGGACCAATATTCCTCAAAAAAAAAAAAAAAATCAAAGAATGTATTGCAAAAGCTAGTATTTTGATAGTGTCGTCCAGTGTACTTCATAAACATAAGCATGCCTCCCAACTTGAGACTCAATGATTTCTACATTATTCAGAATTGTGAGTGTGTTTTTCCTCCAGAAAATGTCTCCTTACAATTTTTTCCATTTCTGGCAGTCAAGTGGGACAGGGTAGGGGTCAATCATTATTTTTCTTTCTCATTCAGCAAACGTATACTATTTATTTTCTTTTCCATTCAACAGATATTTACCACCATAAGCCAAGCACTGTACTTTTGAGTTTAACAACCTCTAAAACTCAAAAGATGAGAAAAAAGAATCCCAATATGTCTCCTCCATTCATCAAATTCAACAGGGCCAGTGACCTATGCAAATCAGTCTGCTCAGCAAACACAACAAGATGGGAGGTGAATTTCCACACTATTCTGATGTTGAAACCAACATGAATAAAATAGCCCTTCACTGAACATCATCCAGTTGGGTGTAGAGTCCTTTGTTAGGGGCTGGAAGGCTCCACAAAGGCAAAAGCTCTTCCCCAAGGAGTTTATAATCCAGGAGGAAAGACAGCAACATGGATGTGAATAACTAAAGGATCAGAGAGAGAGACATGGGGCCAAAGGAGACCTAAAAATAAAGTGCTTTGCTTAACAGCTGCAGAGAGGATAGACTTATTCTTGATCTAGAGGATTACAAAAGTCATCAAGGGACTGGTAGCCTTTATTCTGAATCTTGTGAATGGCAGGTAGGATTTCAGAGGCATGGAGAAAGAAGGGAAGCAGGATTCTGGAAAGCACAGTGGGGAAGGGAGAGGGCAGTATTGAATATTACATTGTGAGTTGTAGAAGATAAGGCTGGAAAGGCAAAACCAGCACCACTGGGAGGGCCTTAGAAAACAAACAGGAGCTGAATAAAATTGTTAGGCAGTAGAGAGTATAAATATAAATGTAAAACAGCTTAATAACATTAACTAAGCTTGGTTTTAGGGTAATTTGGCTGCTCTGTGCAGAATGGACTGGAAGCAAGGGCTCCAATGGCAGGGAAACCATTTAAAATGATGATGATAATAACTAATATTAAAACAATAACAATAATTGCAACACTTACCACTTACCATGGGCTAGAAATTGTGTTAGCATATAGCAACATATTGATCCCTCTCAAACACCCTATAAAGTAGATATTATTATCCCCACTTTACTAAGGAGAAAAGTAAAACTGACTTTATCTGCACATGCTCACCCAACTCAGAAGGGCAGAGAGATGTTCTGGACCAGGAAGTCAGGCTCCAGACTCTCTCTCAACCTCTGCACTCTGCTCCCTGGCAGACAAGCCAGCTCACCATCTTCATAAGAAATGCTGAGAGCCTAAAACTGAGGAGTCGCAGTGGGGATGGAGAGGGGCAGTTTACACATAGGGCAGGGGAGTAGACAGAGGAGACCACAGTGCAGCTCTCAGAGAGGTAGTAGAGGTTACAGAGGCCAAGGCATGGAAGATTTCAAAGAGAGGGGAGCTGGTCCAGAGAGACAATGGTGCAGAGTAACCAAAGCAGATGGAAATTCTGAAAGACCTGGTGAATTTGCTTACAGTGGGGTCACTGGTGCCTTTGGTCAGCAGTTTTAACGCAGGCTAAAAGAGTAGATTGAAAGGGTTAAGAGAGAATGAGTAATACGGAAGAACTACTAGAAGAGATGTTGCTGCTAACATCTTCATGGTAAAGGAAATCTCCAAACCAGAAATAATAGTGCGTGGAACACTGGTGGAGCTCCATAAATGGTAGCTCTGCTATTATTATGACTACTACTATTACTACTATTGCTATTATTCAAGGTGAAGAATCTTTACAGGGAAGGTCAGCAGAGAGAAAATCAGCAGTAAGTAGTGACGGAAAGGAACACACTCTTAGCTTATTTGAACTCAGTTCAAGTATCTGGGCACAGATGAATGGACAGTTTCGAATCTAATCGTTATAAACCACTATACATATCCAAGTACATAAAGACCAGCATTTAGACTCTGGTCTGAATGTCCTGAGATTCAGCTGAAGGTTTGATTCACACCCAATAAGTTTCTATATGTTTCCTTTTTAGAGTGAGGCAAGGTCTAATGTTTCTCTGGATGTAGTTGTCTCAACTAGATTTTGGAAGCCTGAGGATCGTGAAGCAACTTGGACCCTAAAGTACGTCTGGATGGCACTTCACTGGGTGCAACACACCCAGGCAGATGCAACAAGTTGTTCACTGAGATAAGCAGGTGTAGAAGAGCAGATTTTCTGAGGAGACAATGTCATCAAGGATGAGGGCAACATCAGATCTTCCTCGGCCTCTTCTTAATCCCCAGCGGCTGGCACTGCAGCTGAATGGAAAGCTGCCTTCTCACAGTTTCTGATGTTTCCCAGTCTGTTGTAGTTACAAGCATTTGTGACGTAATTTTAGATACCTTATAACAGTGCTGTGAGGCGGCCAAGGCAGGGGATGTGATCCCATCCCAGAGATGAGGAGAACAAGGCTGAGAAATGTGACATCCAGCTCAAGATCACGCAGTTAGTAGGTGGCATCGGCCTTCACATCCAGACCCTCTGACTCTGCACCCTTTGCTCTTCAACAAAATCCTTGTAAATACCAATTCCGTCTTCTTTCAGTAAAAGCAAAACATGCCATTTCTTGGTTCTGACAAAGATAATTTTCTTTTCATTGCTTTTTTCTGCTATAATTATGTTTGACCTCTTAAGATATGTAACCCCTCTTTTGGTCAGACAACAATTATTCAGAATTATGTCCAATTTTTCATGCCAAAGCATTAGCATGTTCCAGCTTTCACTGGTAACCAGGGAAGCAATAATTACACTGTTTGCCAAAAGAGTAGGTGCCCTTGTTATCTATCTCCAGGTAAAAAGTTTGTTTAGACTTTTCGTCCCTCGTGTTTTCTCTTTAATAGTTATCTGGTTAAATTATTCATCGTAGAGTGCTTCCTGGAGAAAATAAATTCAAAACCATGTTGGAACACTCTCAATAAATGCATGTCAAAGCCCAAGTGATCACTAAGGCACACAGATAGGGCACATTAGAAGCTCTGCAGCCTGTGAGAGCAAAATAGGCCTGTCTGGAAATGGGCCAATGTCACTGTCCTCAGAGAAGGAAGACACCACTGGGTCAGTTCTTTCTTCCAGAATAAACCAATTAGCACAGGAACTGCCTTTCAAATGACAACTCCAGACTCCACATAATAAAGGGTTATATGTAAAAATTGCAAGGAGATAAGGCCACCAACCTAAAATTTCACTACCATAAGGACCATCCTACAGTTCTCGTTCATACATCATGTCTTCCTCGGGAATAAGTACCTGAGTGTTTCACAATATATGTTGAGCCAAAAAAACAAGGGACAGGGCAAAATGAGGCTAATACTATGATCACTAGTATTTGTGCAGATTCTTCAAAGTGTGAATCAGAATAGATCAGCATATTCTAACTTTCCATGAGAGCAAGGCGAATCAAGGAATGCTGAAGTAAATGGCTGATCAAAAGAGAATTTTATTAATGATTTTCAATATTGTTCAGATTTTACTCATTCTTTCTCTGCTCAAAATGAGATCCCCTGTGTGGTTAAATTCATGCTCTAGTTCTTAAGTTAGAAAGCATCACACAAATAACAGTTGCCATTAATTGAATGTTTTTATTATGCAGGCACTTTACATATATTACCAGCGATTTCAAAAATTATTGAAAGCTAAGTACCATGTTCCCCTTTTTATAGTTGTGGAAGCTAAATCTCAGGAAATAGAATGATCCAGCCCAGACCACACAGCTCCTAGGAAGCAGATCCAAGATTTAAATCCAAATAAAAGATTTTTTTTCCTATGTCTCCTCTTTTCACCACCCTATAAAACTGTAAGTCCTTTACATCACTATGCATCCTAACAGAGCGCCACCAAAGCAAAATACACAAGAATTCAAAGTAGAAAAGTCATAGAATAAAAGAAATGTAGATTGACTACGCATATTAAAACCCATCTATTCCACTGTCTTTATTTTTCCAGTTAGGCAATGGCACTCCAAAGAGATGACGTGAATCACCCAGAGGCAGTGCTGCCACCTGGTCTCCAGACTCCTAATCCAGCGCTCGCCTTACTTATTGCCCCAACTTTCTAAACTCGAGGTCTCTCTCACAATCTGCAGTTGATGCTACAGCTCTCATAAGTGCATTGAAGAATTTAACAGATAGATTAGGGTAATAATCTTCTTAAAGAGCTTTGAGATTATCTGAGCTTTAGATAAAAAGCCATAATTAGGTTCCCTGCCAGTTTAACAGCATGAATGCTATTGTCCATGTCCAAGCCAGGAGAAAGTGCTACAGGACAAAATAAAAAAATTCACAGTGGGGGTCTTTCTACACTTTTAGGTAAAAAGTCTGTTGATGATGAAAGACCATGGAATTCTAAGTTTGCTTCATCAGACCCTATTAGGCAAGTATTTGCACACCTTCTTTCTTGTCTATTAATCTCATTCAGTGAATTCAGAAAAATACGCAGCATCATAGTTAATATTAAGAAAACAATCACCAGCCTAATGTGGGTTTCTAGGCAGACCTTTACTTGAAATTGAAATTTCTCCTATTAAATGTTATCTTTGAAAATTTTAATCAACCTCTCCTAGCAATTTCTCTCCTTGTCCATATAACGACACAGCTATTGTACACATAAGGAAAGAAATATGAATTTACTCACAATTATAGCTCAGTTAGCAGCTTCTTCAAAGTCAAAAACTTAGTGCAGGGGCCTGAATCAAGATCTAAACTTTAAAAATCAACTACAGGAAAATTTGAGTGACTCATCCACTTTAACCCTTGCATAATAGTGACAATTCAGACTGAAGATGAGTTACTTTCCTTGAGAATTTTAATGAATTGCTACAATTTCTTGTAATTTCCAGGATCACCGTTGAAAATTCTGAGTGGTGATCATTAGAATGTGATTTCATTTTTCTTCCTAGAATATTTTTTGGTTTTCTCTTTAACCCTAGTATTACGAATTTTCCTAATAATGTATTTCAGGTATGTGGTATGTCTCTATGTTTTTTTTTTTTCAATTGTACTGAACCACTTACTTGGAAATTTTCTTTTATTCTTTCTTTACGTCCTCTCCATTTTCTCTTTCTCTTTTTTCTGTTATTTTAGAGACATTCTTAGAGTTTTCAGTGAAGAACGCCTGTGACCAATATATTGATTTTACTAGAAGGCTGCTTTATTTTTCACATACTGTAGTTTCACTTCTGATTTGATTTCATGTTCTGCCAACTTATCACTTTAACATTGAATAAGGTCTCTCTAATGTGAAGCAAAAGCTGAAAAGGAAATGTGTCCTACTCAGCAAAACCCCTCTATCATGATAGGCAAAGAAATTCTGTAGAAGGGAAAAAGTACTCACATGTGGTCTTCCATTTGTGAGTTTTGTTTTGGTTGCTTGGTTGTTTTTCTTGAGGATCAAGCAGATTCAGCCAAAGGCTTAAGCACAAATGCTGATGAGAGATCTTTAACATGTCCTGTTCAAAAGGGCCAGGCCCAGATGAAAACTCTGGGAAGAAGTGTCACTGAGGAACAGACTGTGCATTGTCAGCAGAGACCCTTCTCAATAGATCAGAAGTTGTAAACAAGGCAGAAGTGGCTCGATGAGTGGGAATGGGTCCCTGGCTGAGATGTGTGGAAACTCAATTCCTGGGCACCCACTTACTTCACTGTCTTGTTCTCACTCTCCCCCTTGCTCTCACTCAAACCCCACCCTCTCTTTCCACCTAATCTCCCCCACAGGAACTCCAGTCATCTTCTATCATACAAAGAATCAGTTCTTTCCAGATCTGTTCCCAAATTTGAATATGTAAACCTGTCCAGGTTCCAGCAGAATAAGACCTTCAGGTTCTACACTCCTTAGAAAGACGTACACATAAATAACATTTTTCTTGTTATTTTATTTTATAAAGAAATCATTTTAAATTCACAATATTTTACTTAGCACTTAGAAGTCACTCAAAAGAAAAATAAAAGCGCTACATAGGGGCAAATATTATTGTCTCTTCTGTTCTTGGAAATGTTCTTAGTATCTAATACAGTTTCTGATCCATAGTGAGTACTCAATAAATATTTCTGGAATCCTCAGCTTTCTTACTTCCCTGTGTCTTTCCTAAAATATCACCTGCATTGCGTGGGTTCTAATTTTTCCTATCCCATTGTTAGGAACGACTTGCCACAATTATTTAAGAGAACATCATTCATAATATAAATGTTGTACAATATTTTTCCAGGCCAAACTAATTTTCTTAATTGAAAAAAAAAAGAAGAAACATGCTTATATATACTTTATCAACCTGGTTTGCACTATGAATTTATAGTAAGTAAACTTCAATTTGGTGATTCTCGAACTTGTCTGAAAGCAGCATGGTGAGACAGATCCTTCCATTCCACTCAGCAAAATGCTGCTACACAGAAGCTGCCTGTTCTTCCACACGGATGGTGATTCACAAACGTGTATGTCGTGGAGACGTCACAATGCATCTCCCAAAGAACAACTGTCCTGTGATGCTCACAACACGTTCCACTCTCCTATTTTAAATCCCTGGGGGAATTTAACTTCCATCACTCGGGATAATTAGTTTGATGCTGATATAATTAGCAATCAGCACAAAAGAACAAAGATTAGAAGATCAATGTAAATAAAGGCAAATTATTTCACTTCTCTAAAGAAATATGGGCCTTCCCATTTGCCATTAGTCATAGGCAGACAATTTAAAATGTATTAAGCGTAAATCAGCTAAAATAAACAATGTGCCTTCCTTATGTTAAAGGTCAGTTTGGTGGTTGTTAATGTAAGAATCTGAGAATGGGGGAGGGGGAGAGAAAGAAAGGAAAACTGAGGGCCCCCCGGCCTAGGTATGAAAGATATCCCCTTACTTACTGTGAAATATGGACAATTTTGCTGATAAGGACACAATTTGAGAGTTGCAACTTGACTAGGGTCTCAGAATAGGAAATATCAGACCTGGGATTTGATTTTCTATGTGTCAAGATCTCCCATATTATTGCTCCCACTATATGTCAATTATGACAAACAAATTAATTTTCAAGGAATACATTCTAAACATTTTTATAATTTAGATTCCATCCATAATCCAAAAGCAATATTTTCTTTTTCATAATTTTTTGTCACTCCCTCTTGGAGGGACACTGCTGTAATATTTATAGAAGGTATGAATTATTCTAGCTCAGAGAATCAGCAGATCTCTTATTTTCTACCGAAATTTCAAAGAATGTCATTCCTTAAAATGTGTGCATCCTTAATAAAACCTCTTCTCTCACAATTTCCTTCCCCAACACTTGCTTAAGATAGTTACAAAATCGTAAAACACTGAAACAGGGTTCTTAAAAAGCCTTAGAGCCTTTCGTTGTGAAATTGGATGAATACACTTGTCCATGTCATAATGTTGTCTAAAATTAGATGATCTCTACACAATTGGAGTGCTGAGCAATGAAGGAGAAGAAAACTTAACCAATAAGGATATTATCAGAATAACTAACAGAAACCTTCTCTAAACACATTTGTATCAACATTAATAAAGGAACATCTAATGCCAATCCATTTGACTGAAATCCAAATCTATCGAACTTTCAGACAACGTAAATAGCCTATTTATTCTTGAATGAACTACATAGTCAGCTAAGTGCTTCCCTCAGGTTCCTCTTCCTCCACTAGATTACCCCCTGAAACAGTGTCAGAGATCTCTGCTGACACTCAGGTGACTGTTCGAAAAGTCTTTTTCCCCTGATGGAATTAGGAACACATTTCAACTCTTTCTTCATCTACCCGTCAGTTCTAGATCATGCTTCAAATATTCCAACATAAGCAATAATCATTTAGAAGAAAAGAAATCTGCTAAAATCATAATGCTATTATAAAAGCTTTATTTTATACTAATCTTAAATCTACATTCTCATCTTTGTGTTTGGAGATGAAATGAAGGCCTGTGAATGACTACAATTTATTTCAAATGCATATAATTTACCAATTGAAATAAATTATCCTTAATCAATGAGAATGTCTCTTTTAATTTTAGTTTCCCATTTAAACTGACATAATCATGTAAAATTATATTGATAGTGGTATGCTAATTGCTGGGAACAAAGAAGAGTTTTTTTGAAACATTCAACTTAAAATCTCATGTCAGTTCCACTGATAACTCTAGGCTAGTGCGGGAAGAACAAAATAAAATGTGCCTTTACAGACTCAAACACATATCAAAAGCATTTCTGAATAGGTCCAAAACAGACATAGAAAGGGATTTGCCTTCATAAAAAAAAAAGTGTTGACTGAATTTCTATTGTGGGAAAGACATTTGGATATTAAAGAACCATTTTCCTTTCTCCATATGTAAAAATAAGTTCTTTTAATGAATAAATTTGAAAATATGCTAGATTTTCCATTGTTTAATAGATGGTATGAAAATTACTGCTTCACTCTACAGCAAAAATAAAACTGGAACTAAGCTAATACCACATACAAAAGTGTATTAAAAATCTAAATACAAGAGGGCCGCCCGGTGGCACAGCGGTCTAGTCCGTGCTTGGCAGCCTGGGGTTAGCAGGCCCGGATCCCCGGCGCCTGCCGATGCACTGCTCGTCAGCCACGCCGTGGCAGCGTCCCATATAAAGTAGAGGAAGATGGGCACGGATGTTAGCCCAGGGCCAGTCTTCCTCAGCAAAAAGAGGAGGATTGGCAATGGATGTTAGCTCAGGGCTGGTCTTCCTCAGCAAAAAGAGGAAGATTGGCGACGGATGTTAGCTCAGGGCTGGTCTTCCTCCCAACAACAACAACAAAAGATCTAAATACAAGACGTGAAACTATACTTATTAGGAAAAACTGTAACAGGATATCTTTATGACTTGGGGAAAGCAAAAGACTTTTAAATCAAAAGCACCAAAAAGAATTAGCTAAAAAAATTATTAAATGACAAAATGAGAGAAGACAATTGCAATATTTAAGACTGACAAACAAGAAACTCTTACAAATCAACAAGAAAAAGACAACAGCCAAAACAGAAACATTGGCAGCAATATGAATAGGGAATTTACAGAAGAGGAAACCCTGATGCTAATAAATAAACAGAAAGATACTTAAACTTATTAATAATAAGATAAATTAAAACTAGAATGAAATTCATAGTATACCAATTAAATTGACAAAAATTGGTGTGAGACAGAGGAAAACCATTAGGTAGGATAGTGTAACCTAGTACTGATGACCTAGGCCAAATTAAGTGACAATAGAGGAAGTTTATTCCTAGATATATATCCCAAAGAAATAATTGCATAGCTATATAAAGATACGTATGTCAGCCGCAGTGTCATTTATGATGGCAGACAGTTGGAAGAACACTAGTTTTCCATTACTTAATGGGAGGAAGGATAAGTAAAATGTGGATGCACACCAAGGAAGTATCATGCAACAGTGAGAAGCAATGAATTAGAGTGTTTAATCCAAAAAAAGCAAGAAATAGCCTTAAGAAAATAAAAAATGCATACATACAAAATAATATGCATTCTGCAAGAATACACACAAACCAAATATATACTTCATATAATGGTTAGAATGGCTGCCTCAAGGAGGCGGGGGTTCCTGATTCTACATTCTATGCAGCTAAAGTAGAATATTAGCTTCAAGATTACTTCCAATATTTTGAAATACATATCTCCATATTTAAGGTTACAGAGAATACATTATGAGATTGCTAAAAGATATCTTAAAATGTTCCTTACCAACCAAAACCTGGAACCAATACCACACTTTATTATACTTTGCTATACACTAAACCTCAAAGAGAATTCTCTAAGCTCTTGGAAAATTAAAATGCTGAGGAGTAAAGCAACAAAATGTATTCATTTTGTTTTGTTTAAAGATTTGAGAAGAGCATCATCTTAAAAGGGAATTATCCTCTTAGAGTAAAAGTCATGTAAGGACTTCCACTCATTTTTCAGATCATTGGCATATTCACAACCTTCTTAGAAAAGATAGGTTTCAATTTCCAGTTCAGAATTTCAGACAGCCATTTATAGTCTACAGGAAAACATACTGGGGAGAGGTAAATCTGCCTAAAGTCATTGTTCATTCATTTATTCATTCACTCATTCGTTCAAGAATAATTTATGAAGCACTGCTATGTAGCAAAAAAATGCACTGGGGCTGGGCATATATTAATGATCAAAGCAGACTTGGTGTGGGCCTCAAAAAGTAGGTAAAGGAGTAGGGACATTTAACAAACACAGAAGTAAATACTTGCTATATATAGAATGACAAATTCTGATAAGAATAAGCAGGAAAAATAGGAGTCCAAGAAAAGAAATAACAGAAAGGACAGGATACTCATAGAGATCTCTGACAGTAAAATTTTAACTGACACCTGATAGACACAAAGAGTGACTCTTGCAAAGAGAGGCAGAAAGGTGTACAGGTAGAAGGAATAGAATGTGCAAAGGTGCTGAGGCAGGAAAAAGTTTAGTCTTCAGAATCACCGACATCAGTCAAGGGGCCTTGAGCCTGGTACACTGTGAAAAAAACTCCAGGCTATGAGATTTAGAGGTGCCATCAAGAGGGCTTCATAGACCATGGCATAGGGATCTGAGATCATGACAATCATCACGGGAAATCCTCAGGAGTTTTTGAGAAGAAATCATCTAATACGTGTGCTTAAAAGATCACCTGGCTCTCATTAGGAGAAGGAGGTAGAAGAAGACCCATAAGAAGGTTTTTCTGTCTGACCAGGGAAAAGAAAATAGTGCTTTGGGCTAAAGAGACAACTGAGAAGCTAGTGGGAAATGGCCAGATTAAAGATGTATTTTGGAAGGCTTGTTGACGGACTGACTAGATGGAGAAAGTAGCAATAATGACTCAGAGTTTTGGTTTCAGCAACGCAGCAGCTTGTAGTGCAAAGTGCTGTGATGGGAAAGACTAAATGAGGAGTCAGGAATCACAGGGAGCAGACAATTTACCTGCAGATAAGACCCCTGCTTCCACACCCCAGGAGACTACACGCCAGTGGGGGCACATGGCTGGGAAGCAGGTTTGGTGGAACATAAAGCAGGCCTTTAGGAACATAACTGACCTTTACCAACCACTTATGGTGAGCTAGGGGCTGTGCTGGCCCCTGCCAAATGACACCTCCTTGACTTCCTCCTTCAGGTCTGGGAGGTGGCTACCATTAGCTGCATTTGAAAGATGAGGACATCAAACGGCATGTTTTGGATCTTGCTCCAAGTTACTTGGTAAATGATAGAGTTGGGATTCAAACCTATAACTATAAAAATACAATGCTCAAAATCTATCTTCAAGTTCTTGATGTGAAATAATGCTAATCTGGAGCAAGTGTCAATGACGCGTGTGTGTTTGTGTGTGTGTGTACGTCTAGGGGTGAGGTTGGGTGTGCTGAATAATGCTTGTTTTTGACCCAATTCTACCGTCACCTGCAGAAAGTGAGGAGGCAAGTCCATATTAACAGAGACGCACAATTCAGACTCACCCCTGCGTTATACAATGTCTACCCCGTGGCGGGCACTGGGCAGGCTTCCAGGTCAGCAAAAGAGGCACAATCCTTACTGTTACTTGGTTCAGAGCCTAACAATCTATCATGCTCAAAACACAATTTTCTTTACACAGTGCCACATCAGTAAGCCAGATCAGCCACACACACCCACGATTCCATACGAGGTCAAAACTCTGCGTGCTGCGGGAGATAAAGCACCAGGTGAGCCATTGCGCTGTGGGAGATAAAGGGCCACGTGAGGCCAACACCATGGGCGTTGAGAGTGGTGGGAGATTACTGGGGAGGGAAAGGTCACAGAAAGCTTTATTTGTACATTAAGTAAAATGCCTGGACTATAATAGGGACTGAACGAGGTGATATTGGAATGTATAAACAAAATCTGATTTCCCCTCAAATTAATTAGTGATATATATATAGACATGATAAAAAGTAGTTAAACTATTCTAAAACTACATCTAAGGCTCAGAACAAAGGAGATTATACCTAGTGCGAGATGAGCAATCTTTTCCTACACAGGGGCAGACGGGAAGTATTTTCTGCTTTGTGGTCGGTGCAGTCGAAGCAGCATCTGCTCAGTGCTGCTGTTACAGCCTGAAAGCAGCCACAGGCAACACATAAATGAATGGGCGTATCTGTGTTCCAATAAAACGTTATTCACAAAAACAAGCCAGGTGCTGGATTTGGTCTGCAGACCATTGTTGCCAACTCCTGCCCTAGTCTTATATTGCTCCCCAAATTTAAGAGAATTACTGTCACTCAAGTTGCTGAGAACGTCAGGAAGAAGCTGAGCCTGATTAGGTTACGTCAGACGAGGAACATCTTGGAAGGAATCAATGTAAGATGAGACTGAAGCAAAGCGCTGCCTCTGGAGGGGTTTTGCCAAGAGAGGAAATACAAACAAATTCCAATAATGAGCAACATGGCAGGCAAGGCCAAAGGAAGAAAGTTGTGTGCAGAGACCCGCTGTCTGGCGGGGTAACCACCACCATGGCTGAGGCAGGCAGGAGTGCAGGGTTGGTACCTTGTCAGCATCACCTTCTGAGCTCTCTCTCTCTCTTCGCTGTCTGGACTTGCCTCAGTGGAAAGAATTTGGCAAGCTGAAGCCACTAAGAGAAGCCCAAGTTCCAGTGAACTTTTATGATGCCTTCTATGCTCTGGCTGAGGTACTCCTGTCTTCCTCTCTCTTTCCCCACTTTTCTCTTTCTTGTTCTGTTAATAATGGTCCATTTTTAATAAAAGTTTTATACCAAACTGAACTTAAACAATCCATTCAATAATTATTGATTAGGTATAATTGTCTACTCTTATAATGTGTCTACTCTTATAATGTGTCTACTCTTGAGTGTCTACCATGTAACTCCACTGTGCTAGGAGACAGAGATTAGGTAGTGACAAAGCCACTCGCACTGTTCCTACCCTCCTGGACTTAGAGTCCAGATGAGGGGACACCAAGGTCACAAATAAACATAACTGCAGGTTGTAGTTAGATGATTTGAAGGGAATAAACAAGCTGCTATGATGGAGAATCCCATGGAGAGGGATTAATTTAGAGTAGACAGAGAAAGTTTTTCTGTGGAGACCTTTATTTAATTAAGTCTCCTGTAGAGACCAGAAACACTGTTCTAGAAACTGTTTTAAAAAACCACTGTGTTTGAGCATAGTGGGGCAGTGGGGGTGGGCAAGAGGGAGAAGAGTGAAAAATTTACTTTCTTTTAATCTTATAATCCTTCTAAATCATTGTTCATTTAAATTTCTTTTTTTCCCACCTCCACGTCCTTTATGGTGTCTCAGCAGTTTCTATTCTCCTTTGTGTTGTTTCCAATGCAACTTTCATTTCTATGTTAGCTTTAATATTCCTTTCTAAGATTTTCCCCTCTTTACCTGCTTGTATGTCATCTTTCTTTCTTTCTGTTTTTTTTTTTTTTTTTCCTATTCTTTCTTGAATTCCTCCTTTCCGGATCTCTGCTTTGAGACTTTATTTTAAAGAGGTTATTGCTTTATTAAGGTGTGTTGTTTAATTGTGGTCATATATTTGACCATTATTTTCATTTCCTCTGTGGCAAAATTTTCCTGGTTAATGTTTTCCATCTGTTTTCTATTCCATTCTACTTATAATTCTTTTAGTACCTTTGCCTTCATCCTGTAAGTTCCTTTTTCCCCCATCTTTAAATAGGTTGAGTCTTCCTAGACCACACGCAGAAGTTTCCCTTTGAACATGGTATCTGGAATTCATGTTGGCAGTGGCCAGGGTGGATCCGGTACAAAAGCAACCATCCCTGGTTGACCACGACATGCATTAAAATGGGTGTCTGTGTTTATATTAGTTTAGCCCTTACTTCTCCCCAGCCAAGAGGTTAGCAACTCAGGACTGCTGCTAAAGGTGTTTCTCCTTCAGCCTAGTCCACCACCTGACTCCTTCCTGGGAGGTGGGAGGTCCCAACATGTCCTCTTTCAGCCTCAGGTCCTGCAGATGATCCATCACGTTCAGTGGGTTCTAGGGACATGCCAACTTGCTCTTATTGTTCCAAATAAGAGGTTGTTTGCTCAGAAGGGTATTCCATCTACTTTCCAACCTGCATACTAGGATCTAGAGCCCTTTGTCACATATTCGCCTGAGGGTTAGTTTCACTAATGGTTGAATATCTTTCTGGGTATTTAAAGTTAATTTTCAGAGGAGAAGGGGCTGTGTTATCTTCACTTCGCCATTTTAAACTCAAAGTCTTCTACATTTCAAAAATATTTTATATCTATAAACTAATTTGCAATTTACCTTATCCAGTTATATGTAATTTGGTAGTAAACACTATCCACAAAAAGAAAAATATAAAGAAAATGAAGTTCAGGAAAGCTATGTGATTTATTCATAGCCACACAGCAAATTAATAT
This sequence comes from Tapirus indicus, assembly GCA_031878705.1. Classification (NCBI taxonomy): domain Eukaryota; kingdom Metazoa; phylum Chordata; class Mammalia; order Perissodactyla; family Tapiridae; genus Tapirus; species Tapirus indicus. The sequence goes on from CM062921.1 coordinate 85,998,379, forward strand.
CATATTTGGATGAAAAATCATATGCTCTTACTTCTAAGTTAATTTTTCTTTCCATTAAGAACATGTTTACTCTATTTAGTTATTTTTACCCCTGGAAATTCATCACAATGTTGGGTCAGGAGTATAACATAATGCCAATTTAATCTGTGCCTCACATTTACCAAAAAAAAAAAAAAATTGTGCTTGCATTCAATTATACAATAAACACTAAATTTATATATTTATAAATTCTTTTACTATATTGTGAATCACTAACTGGTATTGTATTTTGTATCAAAACATTCATTTTTTTAAATCCTTTTTTTAATGCACTCATAAATTTAAAATGTTCCAGTTCTCTCTGGAACTCTATGGGATCTGGGTCTGCCCTGTTCTAGAGTTATGTGAGGAAAGTTCTATTAGCAGGCTCCTCTGCATCTCTCCCTGGGGAACTCTGGGACATAAGGGACACACCAGGTATCCTATAATATAGGTGATCTATGATCCAACAAGAGAAATGATGAGTGGAATTTGGGCTGACAGTCACACTCAAGGATAACTTAATTAAGCCACAAGTCCCTTGAACTGAAATGGAAAATGAAGGCTGCCCCTAGTACCAGGGCTCAAGGGTAGGAATTAATAAAGGAACATAGTGAGATGTCCCTGAAAGACAAGAAGTTACAGAGAAATGGAAAGAGTAAAGGACCTATCTTGGAGTAACACAAGGTCATCTGCCAACACCATGTTCTTTATATTCCAGAGGAGTATTTATTTAAGAACTTTTTATTGAATCTTCTTCTCCAGTTCAACATCCCCTTTCATTAGAAAAATCATTCCCAGAGTCTGTCAACATCATTTATTGAGTTCTTCTAATCAACACAATGAAAAAGCAATATTCAGAAAGAAACATTAGTGTACTGTCTCAAACACAATTTCATATCTCTTTCTCATGGGATGAAATTACATATAAGGTAAAGAAATAACTAAGATGAGAAAGAAAGACCCTTAAAGCTCTCTTCCTTAATCAAATCCAGTACTGAAGCATTCCTCAGAAGCCTTATAAGAACTTCAGTTAGTGCCCAGCACACTCTCAATTACTGCTGTCGTTTATGATTGACTGTAGTGTTTCATTGGCATAATAATTTTAACATTCATTTCTATACTGCTGTAGGCACAGACCACCCAGGAAAATGGCAGAATAAATAGTGCCTCAGGTCACCACCTCCTGACTAGATTTAGCAGTAGAAAACAGAAATGTGAGAAGCAAAGAATAACTAGATTCAATAAGCAAGCATCAAATTCAAAGTCAATAAGTGACGCAATAAAAAAATTATGACCCAGTTGCCAAATACAAGGGTAAGTCAGTTTGCAGGTGCTTAGAAAGTATTCCTGCAGTGTGTCTCCATCAAGACAGAGAAAGCAGAAAACAGTCATAACAGAAGGAATAGTTCCAAACTTAAAGTCATTAACTAAAGATCCAGTATTTGGATAAAGGGAAAAGCAGCAATGATGATGGACTGAGGCACCCTTGCACTTGCTGAAAAACTGAAAGTTTAGGTGGAGGTTGTAGAGGGCAGAATTCATGAAGAAGAACAAGGAAAGATGACACTCTCATGTCTGAACCATGAGATAAGTGACAAAGGAGACAGCTAAGAAAGTATCACATGTACCTCCAACATCTGGCTCTTAGTGGATTCACAAGAAGGCAAGCAATATTTATTGCAATAAATAAAGAATGCAAGCACATTTACAGAAAATAAAAGAACAATTAGCTATTCTGGAAAAAGACTTAGCTCCATGTTTGTCAACTGAGAGTTTCTGGAAAATGAGTTACAAAGGTTTCCTAACAATAGTAATAATAATAGCTAACAATTATTGATCACTGAATAGTATGTGAGCCTCGTCCTGGAAATATAGAGACTGAGTCCAATAGATGAGGGTTTGAATCCATGTCAACTAACTGTGGGAATTTGGGTAAATTAGGCAAGCATTTTGTATCTCAGTTTCCTATGTATAAATGGAGATAAAACAGTAACTACTCCATAGAGTGGTTAGCAATCTTGCCAATGGTCATATAGCTAGTAAGTAGGGAGGAAGGATTCAAATCAAAAACCCACAAGGACCCTAAAAGCAGCACTGTAGTGTTTGCCTCTGGACAATGCTTTCCTGCAATTCTGGACTTGTGACAGATGGCTTTAGCTCCACTCGCTTTTCTGGGATGCAATTTGGAACGATGAAAGTCCTACACACGACCAAATGTCCCCAGCTTCTAAAGTGGTAATAGAGCCAAGGACCGCTTGCCGTACAGATGAATAAATGGTCCCTGGTGAGGAAGACTGGGCTCAAAGATGAGACACAGGATCTGAGTTAGTATCCTGGGAGTATTGTTTTTCTTCCAGGGAAAACTAGATGCTGAAAAGTGTATTTCCTTGATCCTGTTAAGTCGGGAAGTTTTTCTTTTTTGCTATTTAAGTTATACATGGATAGATTATTGTGGTAAAAATGCAAAAAAACATAGAAATATTATTGTACTTGGAGATACTAACAAAATCCTACCAAAAGGTGTCAAGCTTAATAAACAAACAAACAAAAAATATTGTAGATCTTGACAAGATAATCAAGAAGGTGGAAGTAACAGAGGTATGGAGAGAGGTCACTAAATAACGTATGACAGGGACATGCCACATGCTCTCAACATACTTCAACAAAAGATAAATAAATAGTAAAATAGAATTAAAAGGCAAACAACATTAAATAAATATATTCAAATTTTTCTCAAACATTTCACTTTAAATATTACACAGTAATTGTACAAATGCAAGTGTTGAGAGGAGATTCCAATGTTAAGGAATATCCTATGGACCTTACTCAATGCTTTGCACACAGTTAATATTATACACATAATCACATGTATATATATATACAAATATATTTATGACACATAAGGATTAAAAACACACAGGAAAATATTGATTTACACATTTTTTTCTTCTGTCATTTCAGCTATTGCAATCAGGATATAGTTCCCTTGGACAAGAAGTGATTACCATCCCCACCCCTGATTTATTAAAGGAAAGCACATTTTCTTTAGAGAGTATCTATTCCTAGACATTGAAGAAATTCCCCAGGACCACATTTAGGCAGCCTGTTGTCATGAGGGATAGTTTTCCCTAATTCTACCGTTACTAACCATTGTCATTGTCATTTTTGCAGTTATATTTTGGAACACGTTTCATTCCTTTTGTATAACCATCATATTGATGATGACTCTGATTTTAATTAAATTTAAAATGTGTGTGTGTGAGCATGGGTGCTTATGTGTCATTCATCTAGTGTTTTATTGCTATTTATGTTTTCTTGGCCATGCTGTTGTAGTGTAAACTGCCCTTAGGAAGCAAACCATGTGACCTGGCCTGGTGTATTTACTCCACCTGCTGAGCCACGGTATCCCCCTCTGTTTCTTGCTGGTAAAAAAGAAACAATAATACCTAGCACTCAAACTGTTATGTGCATGAGAAATGATTTATGCCTAGAGTCCATCCTATCATATATCAGTGTCTAATTAAGGTAGTTTCTAATGGTAATAACAGGAATAGTAGAATATAGTTTTTAGATAATTTATGTTATTTCTTTGCAAATTGTAGTCAACTGATTTTAGTTTTTAATACTGTAATTATAACTTGTTATTTTTTTACTTGCTGCTGTTTTGTCTCCTATTTTCCCCAATTAGCATTTAGTGTATTATTTTTACTTACTTTTTCGGTTTCTTAGTCATAATCCTAAACAGTTGTATTTCTTTTTGTTGCAAGTACACACATTTAAAACAATGTTTTCCCCATTAGCTCATGCTTAATATCTTAAGATCCTAAAATCTTTAGCATACTAAAGGTCTTGAGATCTAGTGATTATATTTTAATGTTATTTTTCCTTATTATTTAATAATTTTAGCTGCAATGGTGAGGTGAGTCATGTCTGTATTATTCCTGTTTGTTTGTTTTGGAAAATCTACATTACATTAAAACATATTTTTTTGTCTTATGAAAAAAGAAACCCTCTTTCCTAGTACTTTTTGGTATGTTTATGAAAATAGCTGTTGAATTTTTATCAGATGTTTTCTTTGCAATTGAGATAATTACATAGATTTTACCAATGTTTTCTCTTGGTGTGTTCTGTTAAGTTAATCATTTTCTTGGTGTGATATCAGCTTAGCATTCTAGGGTTAACTTCTGTAGGTTTCAATAAAGATGGATTTTTGTATCTCACAGCCTATTTACTAATGTTATTGTGGATGTTTTCATTTATTTGCTTATTCAACCAAATAATTAGTAAGCAAGCACTTACTGAAAAGAACTGTGCTGGGCTCTGCATTCAAAGATGAATTTAAAAAGTAACTATTGTCAGGAAACACAGTCTACTGGAGGGGGCAGGCATGAACACAGCCATAATACTAGACATTCTGCTTTATGCATCCTAGCAGTGCTCTTTTATTCATGGACAAATATTTATTGACTTTCTTCTATGTGTTAGACACTGTATTCATAACAGAGGATAACATCACAAAGAAAACAGCATGGCGCTGCCTTCGGGGAACTCCTAATCAGGGCGAAGATAGCCAATAATCATACAACCATATAATCATATAATACTAATCAAATATTTGATAAAAAAAAAAAAACTACTAGCTGCCTCCTAGAAACCAGCCTGTGTTTCAAGTGCTGAGGATATGGCAGTGAACAGAACAGCCTAAATTCTGCTATTTTGGTGCTCACATTCTTGTGGCATGTGATTCAGTGTGTAAGTCCCCCTGCACTGAGGCCAGGACAGCACATGGTGATAGGGAGCCTTGATCTTACTTGGAAGGCTTGCCTGGAAAGATGACACAACCAGTACTTCATGGAATATTAAGTATTACTAAACCAAAATGTGGCAAAATGGAACAGCATCAGAAAAGAGGAGAGCTGAAAAACCAGAACCCAGAGATCAAGGGAGCAGAGGGGCCCGAGGTGAAGATGCAGAAAACACAGCTGGGAGTTATATGGGTGTATAGCCCACACAAACTGAGAATTTTCATTTTTATCCTAAAGCAGAGGGAACCACTGAAAGATTTGTTTTAGGTGTGCAGGGAAATGATCAGATGTAGATGTAAATAGCATTTTCTTCCAGTTCACTAATTTCTTCTTCGACTGTTGCTGTACTTTTCATATCCTAGATCCCTAACTGATTCATTTAATAACGATCTCTTCTTGTATCAATTCTGCATGTTTTCATTCCATAATTGCTGGCTAATTTTCAGAGGTATGTATCTTCATTCACCTCTTTGAATATCTTAGGCATACTTAGCTTTAATTATCAGAATGTTCTGTAAAATCTTCCTTCTGGAGAGATTTTATTTCCTGACTGCATTAGCATTACATTTCTCCATGTGTTTCAGAGTATCAGCATACAAGCTCATTGTATGTGTGCAATTTTGCAGGTGTGAGCTTGAGTGAGTCTCTATCTCATGTGCACATATGCCCTTTTCAGTTGTTTCCACCTGGTTTGCTGGGCACCCAGTAGTGAACCAGTTCTTAAAATGGCTTTGGGGTCTTTTTTCCACTGTGATATTAGGACCGTCACAGAGTCATTAGTCAGCCTGTCACTGTTCCTCAGTTAGAAAATGTATTTTTCGTATTAAAAAAGTCAGAGGAATAATTTAAAAACTTGATTAAAAATACAGTTATAGGGGCCGGCCCGGTGGCGCAGCGGTTTAGTCCGCGCTTGGCAGCCTGGGGTTCGCTGGTTCGGATCCCGGGCGCCTGCCGACGCACTGCCTGTCAGCCATGCCGTGGCGGCGTCCCATATGAAGTGGAGGAAGATGGGCACGGATGTTAGCCCAGGGCCAGTCTTCCTCAGCAAAAAGAGGAGGATTAGCAACGGATGTTAGCTCAGGGCTGGTCTTCCTCACCAAAAAAAAAAAAAATACAGTTATATTGTAGCATATTATAATGTCATAAAAATGTAGCTTCTCTTTTTAGATATTAATGTCAGTAAAATAAAGCAAATAAATACGTTTACAGGGACTTTGGAGGAAGAACAAAACAAATAAACAAACAAAATAAATCAACACTTGCCTAGCAGCCCCACTGCAACACAGAGAAAAAAGATGAAAACTCATGATTAAAACTAAGCAGGATCATCAGCCTAGTGCCAGAATCCCGGAGCACTCTCTGACTGCCCTCATGAGACCGAGGCCACATGGACCTCTCACAAAGTGTGTTCCAGACAGGAAACTACAGGCGTGCCCACAGCCTTAGGGTAGTGTTTCCCATGAATGCTGGGATTCTGGTCCTTTTCCCTTGCCATCCCTGCCCTCTTGCTAGATGGCTCCTTTTATTGGAGAAGGAACACACCAGAAAAAAAAGGTCGAATGTGTGGAATGTGTGCATGTGAAGGTGTGGGGGGGGGGGCATGTATGGAAATGTGGGTGGCATGTGTGCATGTGTGTCAGGGGGGATGGTTGCTAGACTATTTCACTGCATTCTAGTAGGCAAAAGGCAGCAAAAACCCTGGTAGTATATTTAGCAGGTAAAGTTTTTCCTTAGTTCAAAATCTCCAGTTCTGATTATCTGAGAATTAGGTGGTAGAACAGAGGGATATTCTGCAAAACTGGAACAAAAGTGAATGAGTAAACGCTGCTAAAAATTGAAATTGGCCTGGAGCTGTGAAGAGGTTTCTCCCAATTATAGATCAAGGGTGTAGACCATTACATACATGGACAGATAGCCTGTCCTTTGACCTATATTTTGAAAAATTATGTATTCTGATCAGTTAAGAGTAAAACACTCACATACATGCACACACACACACACACACACACACACACACACCCCTTGAGATGCTCTCCACTTCCTCTTTGCTCCAGACCCTTGACTTCTTCCCCTGTCAGTTGCAGCTGCCGTGACTGACTCCAGGTGGTCTGGCAGTTCTGCCCTCTGGCGTATATAACCCTGCTCTAGCTATCTTGGGAGGTACCTTCCAATAAAGTACCAGCACTTAAGTATTTTGGGTTCTGTTTTCCAGTGAACTCTTAACTAAACAAATCCTGAAGGGAAATACTTCAGAGTCTCAAAAACAAAAATATATAGTGATGAGTTAAAGAAAGATTGTGTTCATGGAAATGATCTACTAGAGAATCCAGAGGAAAATTTCAATCTTATTACAATTCAAAACCACATGGCTTCCATTATAAATGCAAAAACAACATGATTTTCATATAACTTATCCAGAAGCAAAAGGAGAGAACAGGAAACAATAAAAATGCTACACAACAGGATATGAAAGGGGATACAGGGTGTAAGGAAGATTACAATGAAAAAACTATACTAAAAGTCCTCATTGCAGGCACTGAAGTGCAGGACTAATGCTAAGGATATGGAAAAGCAGGTTAAGAAGGTGCCTAGAATGTAGAAGAAAAGAACAAAGAAATAAAAATAAGGAAAAAAAAGGGAAGATATGGAGAATAGAAAATTCAGAGTTTACATCTGATTACTCCTTCTTCTTAAAGAAGAATCGAAACAATTCAAGAAGTGTTACAAGAAAAAACTTTTTTGGTCAAAATGTCTTCCTCAGTTTTAGACATGCCCTTGGAAAAACCACCAAACCCGGATACTCAGGGACTAATCTGGCTTCTGCCACGTCTCTAACAATAACATTTCAGGGATCTAATGAGCCCAGTCCTGTAAGTTCTGGAAACCCAACCTTGGGACAACCTTTGTACCCTACCTTGAAGACTGGCTGAAGTGTCTGTACCACATGGAATGCTTGTCTGCACCCTTCATCCAAATTATGCTCCTTGCCTCCAAAGTACCTTACACTTCTCCTTAATTCTTATCACAATTGATGTTAACTCCTGCTTCATTTAAGAAATTGTTCTGTTCTGTCACTCACACTCCTTGAAAGAGGAGCCTGTCTGTTTTCCACTACATCTTCAGATAATTTTTAAGTATAGACAAAAATTTAAAACAAAGGAAAGAGATTAGCTTTACACTGATAAAAGTAAAACGACAGTTTACTTGACTTAAACTGTTTTGAGGTAAATGACTTGACACCAAAATGTCAACTCATTTATCTGACACAAATTTAAGGACTTCCCACTCTATGTTAGACACTATAACAAAGTGACACAAAAAAGGTTCAAGTTTAAGAAAGGGTGAGCAATGTCCTATCAGGCAACTACAAGCAGCAGAAGAGAGCAGGGGATGGCAGGCCATGCTGAGGGTCTGGGAGTGGGAAACCACTGATTGGAGTGATCAGTTTGCAAGGGTCCACTCTGGTGGAACCATGGAGAATGGATTTGTGTTTCTCTTTCCACCTGACTAGAAGCAAGGGAACTTCAAAATGGCAGCAGGAATAACTGTCGGTGGCTCAACCAAACAACTGGCTTTTGCCCAGGACATAATGGCCATGATAGTCCTGAGTCTCTGGTAGCATGGATCATTCATCAGAAGCCCACGCTTTGGTTAATTAGAGATTTTATAGCATATACATTAATTCATTTGCTTTATTTTCATCCACCTTTGTTTCTTCTGTATCTGTTGCTTTCTTTTGTTTTTAATCTCGACTTTGCTTAAATTTTTTTTCTGTGTCTTTAACCCTGTTGTTTAGTTTTTATTTTCTTCGGCTTTAATAAGCTTTATACAGAATTATCCCCCAATTCCTATCTGCTGGCATCTAAAACTAAGGAAACAGGCCCTGGCAGATTGTGGAAAGTCCTAATTTGTATGGTCAGAAAAACTGGTTGAAGGCATTTAGATGCTGAGATCAAAAAGTTGCATTTTAGGGGGGCTGGAAAGCTGTACATTGATGATGCTATTTGAAAGATGAGAAATAAAGAAAGCAAAATCTGAGAGATATATAAAACCTAGGTTTGGAATGACTGCTTTTGACTTTTATATTTTGTGACCTAATTTTTTTCTTCCTTTGTCTTGCCATTTCTTTTTTAGCAGCAAGTGGAATTCAAATTAAAATATATGCCTAGAAAAAAACCTGAGTTCTAAATCCAGTCTACTCCATAATCAAGAGCTCTAATCATTTTATAAATATTAAAGATGTTGCAAAGTGAAAATGTCTTCCCTTGGCCTTGTTGCAGTATTTTATCACCCGGCCATGTGCACAGGACAGAGAAGGAAACAGAAGCACCAGAGCAAAGTTTCTACTTTGGGCTTTTTCCCTGTGTGAGGTTTATGTATTTTTTAAATGCAATTTATTTTAAAAAATGGATTAAATATGTTCTTAATGATTTTGAAAACCTGTAATTTTAAAAATAGTATGAAAACAAAATAAAACTTCGGAATCCAATATGGTTACATGGCATGTATTAAGCATGTGTTATTAACAAATAGGTGTGATATTTAGGAGTTTTAATGATAATGAAGCATATTTCTAACAAAAACCCTACATGTTATCCTCAACTCTCACCCTCAGCTAAATCCCCCCAACTCAAGGACGATCATCAAAAGCTCCTTCATGCAACACCCTTGATTTTAATTATCTGCCATAAATATGAACTTGAGGGTTCCTGAAGCTGTTGTTCACTCCAGGTCTGCAGATATAGGGAGTCCACTCCCACCCTAGCTGAGATCCCCGAGTGGATGTGAGCTTCCCTTCCTAAAATCTTTTCACCCACCATATCCCTGAAAACATGGTCTGTACAGTTAGGAGACTTAATGAAATATATGTCACTATGTCCTGGGTATATATGCGATACACGTGCATCCCCAAGTGACTGAAGAATCTTAAGATCTTCCCACTCTTGTTTATTCACCTATCTTAACAACAAAATGATTATCTCATTTTAACTCGTATTTTTTTTTCTTGTAGTGTATGTCTATTTTTCTCTATGCACGTCTTCTAGTTGTCTTTGGTCATTGTGAATTTTTTTGTTACAACATTTATGCATTTATATATTATTCTGTTTGTTTTTTAATCCATATTGAATTAAATCTGTGCATGCGTGTGTGTATTTTATCGTTGTGTTTCTAATTTTTCCTTCCAGTTTCATGATACAGTATTACTCCCTTCTTTCTTTAAGTTCATAGCATTGAGGTGAAATTTGGCAAGAAAGATGTTTTTGTTCATGTGGTACTATTAAAAGGAAAGTTATTTTAATTCATTAGACTCTTGTGTACCCGTTAATATCAAAACAATTGAGGTTTTAGAAATTAGTGCTAAAATGAGTACTAGTACTATTAGTACTAAAATTAGTGCTAGAAATTAGTACTATGGTGAAATATTTGTGCTAGATAAAAGCATCTAGAAAACTTAACGAAATAGAATTAACAAATTTATATATGGAAGGCCAAAAAGCAATCATGTGGAAAGAAACACAAAATTGGGTCAAAACTGCTAAAGTTTAATGGATGTTTATGTAGGATCAGTTTGCAAGCAGATATTAAAATAGATCCATTTTTCACAGTCATGAAAGAAAAGCAGTAGAATAATAATTCAAGAATTAAAATTTCTTTACCAAAAATTTTTACAGTCTGGATAAGTGAATCTTAAATTGGGATGTTGTTTCCTTCAGGGAGACATCTGACAATATCAGGTGACATTTTTGATTGTCACAATTTGGCGATGGGGAGGCACTTTGCGACATCTAATATATAGAGGCCAGGGATGCTGCCTATAATATGCAGGGTAGCCCCATGCTCCAACAAAGAATTATCCAACCCCAAATTTTAATAGTGTTGAGAGTGGGAAACCTGTGTCTAGATTAATGCAGCTCTACTAAGGACATATTTGTTACTGATTGCTCAAGATGAAATGTTCTTTGATGTAACACATTTCATTAATATGTGTGCACAACAATTTATCAGTTTTTCTCACAATCATCTCTAACATTCTCTAAGAAGTACTTAGAGAAAGAGTTATAACAATGGGAAAACCCAGATATTCAAGCTGAATAGTGTTTTTAAGTGCCTCATACATACATTGGTTCTTTTCTGAGCCATTCTTTGCAAGGCAAGCCCAACTCCTAACTTCCCCAGATGCGACCAGCCTGTCAATCACTCACCTAGCCTTCCATTTCTAGCTCTTTGTTTTTAATTCTAGTGTCCACAAGACAAAGCCTCAGGAAACATTTTTATCTAACTCAGATTGAAATCCAACATATAGGTGAGACCATGGGAGTGACTAAGAGAGCTAGAAGATGGCTTTCTAGGTAAGAAGGAGAGCATAAGCAAAGATGCACAAGAAAAAAGACATGCGGAGACCAGGAGAACACCAACCATAGCAGAAGAGTCAGGTAGAGAGAGAGCGAGAGACAAATGCAGAGGCTGGATGTGCTAGACTGTGGAGTGACTTGAATAAGGATGGCACAGGAAAGCACTAAATTCAAAGACAAAAGCCTCCTTAAGTAGGGAGTGTGCTATAGATGCTGTATTTTCTACAGTGTAAAGCACAGAGTGTGTCCTCAATGACTGAACTGAACTGGATCCCAAACTCCTTGACAATGTATCTAAGATTATAAAATTTTGTGTGTTGGGTAACAAATACATTTAACATTAGCTCCCTATTCCACTCCTGGACTGGACTTTTGTGGTGAATTTTCACGCAGTTAGTAAAAAGAATAAATTAGGAAAACATATGTATCAAAAAGACTATCATACAATTTTACCTTGTTAAAATGGATGAGATGCAATCTAAATTCTTACATAAAATGACGTTATTTCATTATTATTAATGACCACATTATACTTACCTTCCTATTTGCATGACAGAGAAAAGTGATCTCTTACGTGTATATTCAACCCAGGCTACTCATTCATATTCATTGCTTTTAGCTGATCAATCTTTCCAAAAGTGTATTTTCTTTGGGTATTTGATATTATACATTATTAGAATATTGAAAAGATGTTCAAGGAAATATTCAGACCGAAAAGAAAATGAAAAAGTAAGAAATGAGGATGAGAGTGAGGGAAAGAAATGAACTTGTACTGAAAGAAAAATGAATTTCATTTAGAAGATAAAATAAGATAGGCATTTTAAGGAATACAAAACTAATGAAAGACATTATGCAATAGAATTTTAATAACATTTCACTTTTTAAAAGGTGTATTAGTATTGTGTATTTGCAACCTTAGTTTCTGCAGTGACTGAATGAAGAAAGAAGTGTCATGTTAGACGCTGGTCTTCAGATGTGCTCAGATGCTGGAGCGTGCAGAAGCCACGCGTACTCACTCTGTGTCTTCAGAGAGACTCACTGACTCACTATATGCCAGACATTTCTGCAGAAATCACTTTACAGTGATTTTCTTTAATTATCACAGTAACCTTATGAGATAAATACTATCATTATCCACATTTTACAACTGGGGAAAGTTGAGCACAAAGATGTCAAGCAATTTGCCCTTCAGGACCTAGGACAGAAGTTCTCAAGCTTTAGGCAACATCAGAATCACCTGGAGGGCACATTAGAGCACAGATTCTGGGCCTCACCCCCAGAGTGTCTGATTTAGTAGATCTGGAGTTGTGCCTGAGAATCTGCATTTCTAATAAGTTCCCTGGTGGTCCTGATGCTGCTGGCCCAGGGATGACACTTTTAGAACATCTGAGCTAGGATTTGGCTAAGAGTGACTGTGCCCAGGCAGTCAGCATACAGAGTCCCTGGTCTTAACCACCATCTTAGTGGCCACTGGAAACGGGACCATATTACACATGTGGCACCACCCTTGTAGACACCTGCAAAAGAACCCTGTCACATGGAGTGAAAGCTGCTATTTCCAAGTTTTATTTTTTCTCATCCTAGACCTTCCTGGCAGATACACAATTTCAGGAAAGAAATTTAATAAAGAATAACTTTAATTGAAAAAATCATGTCCATTAATTTCTTCCTTTGAATTGTGAAAACATTATCTTAATTTAAAATCAGCAGCAGAATTGTTTTGTCTAGATTTTCTCAGTATGTCTGATCTGCAGAAACAGAATATGAGAATCCGTTTTACACCAAATGCTACACTGGACAAAGAGTGGAAAATTTGATTTCTAAGGTCTCGTTTTTCCATTAATTTTCTAGTGACAAAAAGCATGTAACTCTCTACACCTGCAATAATTAAACTGAAACACATTTTGTGATTCCAAAAAAAAAATAATAATAATAGTGCTGGTTAAAACGTTCAGAAAAATACAGTGTTAAAAACATGCCAAAGATTTTATACACACACATATATATAATGTATATACTATTTGCTAATTTGTACTATTTTATCTGTAAACCATCCCTGATATTTCAGAGTATGTTCCACAACAGATGTCAAATTACAAGATAATTGATTTTCAACACTTTAAGTGCTCCTTTTTCTTGATTCTAAAGGAAATCATCTGGCCTTGTGCAGGAAACATAAAATATATAAAAATATCCATGGATTTTTCTTACAAACCACACACAAAGTCAGATAGTTTGCAGTAAGGAGTTGGCACATTTTCCATAAGTGATTAAATATTATTTTAATTGTTTATAAAGCACTGAGTATACATAATTATCAAATTTCTTAAAACTACAAACATGTTGACTGAAAAATTAGGCCCACAGAATATTAGAAATACCAATGTTTTAAAATGTAAAACAGAGTTTCAGAATCCCATATATAAGTCAGATGGTGTTATTACTAGAAGTCAGTCTGTCTGGCATAAGTTGGAGTGTATTACGATGAAAAGTAAATGCTTGCTCCAGTCATGAAAGACATAATTTATTTAGAACACTTTGGCTTGTCATAGCAATGGCTTGAAAAATAGTAACAGAAGATGATTCTGCAGAAAATTGACTTAAAATTCATGTGCATACACATGCACATGTACATGCATACACACTCATATTAATCAGAGTGGTAGCATTGATCATTATTGGTGAAAAATAAATAGACTTTGAATTGGAGGTGAACAACGAGTAGCTAAGGGAGAGACCTCTAACATATGAAGTTACAGAGGATGCTGGAAAAAAAAAAAAGCAAGAATTAAAATGAAACTAGAAGAATGAATCCTGAATATTTTAGATGATCTAAAGTCAAAATATTGTCTGTAAACCATATTGTTCCATTTGCTATCACCTGATTCAATCCTGCATTCAAATTTTATTTGTAGCCATTTTTGCTCATCTGACCTATTAGTACATGCATCTGTTCCAGAAATACAGCAAATTATTTCTCAAAATTCTTCACATGTCTTATTATAAGAGGTAAAAGCTTTTTGTTTAATGAAATTTTACTAGACTTGAAAAAGTTAATTTCTACTCACTATAATGATAAGTGTCAGAGATGCACATGTTCTTAATTAACATCACATTAATAAAGGAGAATTTCCCCAGATATAAGTACTTAACTGATATTTGCCATGCGGTAGTGGAGGGATGAGCAAGAATCCATAAACTTTAGGAAGATGAATGAGAAGATTATAGCAATGCCCTAGCTGAAGAAAACAGAAAGTCTGCATATTTACTTCCCTGTTCCTATTTTTTGGAATAGTGTCTAAAGAAACTTGTGAGGAAGTCATTGTGAAGTAAAGGTCTTTCTCAAAAATAGAAATAAAAACAAAACAAACATACAAAAAGCATGATGGAATAGGACCAAATGCCTGCCTAACACATCTGGTGGTCCCACACTGCAGGAGAGACAGTGGTCCGCCTGCAGGAACAAGGGTTCAGGCCATGGGCAGCCTAGTGAAGCAGCACTGTTGGCTGCCGACCTGACGGCCACAGCCACTCCTCCTTCTTGAACATAAAATCCCTTACGTTTAAGGGAGGCTTGGTCCTTTCTCTAAGCCTACATTTGAACCTCTATTATGCTAAAGAAATCCTATTAGTACAATTGCTTTTGTCCTAAACTGGCGAAAGAATGGGCCTGTGGCATAGTGCTAGCCACTGAGCCTAAAAAGAAGGTGAATATTTTGCCTTTTATTCATTTTTTTCAAAAAAGTTTGTAAAAACAGAACTTTCTCATGTGTTATGCCTCTGGACATTGCCATCTTCACAGCTGCTTAGAATTGTGACAGGATCTTGGAAATTGAGTAGATCCGGCCAAACAGAAAGAATCAATTGGTTCAGAAAAGCCCAATGGGAACATGGAAAGAACTTGGGTTCTTATTAATGGCTTTGAGGTGTTGAATCAAGCAACTCTGGAGCCACTTATCTCTGGATTCTCATTATTTGAAATAAGAAAATAACACCAAAAACCTTGCTCTGAAAACATATTTTGTTGCGTTGTCTGTTTCTGGAAACATCCTAAGTGACACAAGATAATGTGTTCTTTCATTAATCAATATATTTTTTCACTCGTTCATTCAACAAACCCATACTGGGTGCCTACATTACCCAAGATGCTGAGATAGATAACAAAGATAAACACATAGATAATACCTTATATTTTATAATATAGAATATATATTTTATATATAATATAATAAAATGCTTTCCATACAATATTTCATTATTTTCTTATCCCAAAATAAACCCATGCCTAAGGAATTGAGGCTGAGGGAGCTTGCTCCTTGCACAAAGTAACAGTGTTAGGTGGTAAGACCTCTGCCTCTAACTAAGGCTCTCGACACCACCTTACCTGCTTCCTCCCTTATGAGCTGCATGTTCAGGCTCTAGCTTCACCAAGTTCAGAAGTCATTCTGACCTGATTACAAATCCCAAATCTTTCTCCGTCCTGGGGGCCAGCAGCAGGGCCTGGGAACCATGCAACTCATAGAAACCCACCAGTCTGTGCTATGGCATCTCCATTGACGCAGCTGTAATTGTGCAGTCCTTTGGGATACAGGGAGAAAATAGCAGAACTTGTAATATATTTACTTTTAAATCTTTTCTTTAAAAAATTCAATGTTTACATATGTTTTATAATGTACACAAAACATTTTTTCTGCCATGCATAGACAATTTACAGACAATCACACAGGTACTGATGCCTCATACTCATAACATTGTTACATATAGGGTTGTGTGATCAAAATATTTGAAGATCACTGATCTAATTGTTTCTGATTAGCAGATCAGAAAGCAACATGCCTCCATGCCTCCTTTGCTTCCCAGGCTGAATGTTTTATTAATTCTGAGACATCAGTATCGGGCAATGACCATACACTATACTCAGTAATGTGCAAGATCCCACTGCCTACCTGGATAATCAGCTCAAGTCACAACTTCTCTGGAATGTCCACTTCCTTATCATTGGGTTGTTATAAAAAGCAAATAAGCTAATTTAAGTGAAAGCACTTGCTAAGTTGTAAAACACTGCAAAAGTGTTAAGTTCAAAGCAGTGGCTGAAATTAAAGTGCTTGGAATCATGACGGAGGGAACTGACTCTTATTGGGCACTACTATATGCTTTTCAGATACAATCTCACTGAGTCTCCACAAAATGTTGAGTTGATGATAGAACTATAGCAGGACGAGTATGCAATTTTTGTTTGTGTGTTTATGTACAGAGTTTTTCATTTGATCCTTAGAATAAGTCTCAGGAGTATTTCTTAGTCTGAACCATAGGAAATTTCTGTTTTCACAGATCAGTCAAATATCAGCAATTTCATATGGCTCCAACTAATAGGAAAATGATCAGTTTACATATGAGGAAATGGAAGCCAACCAAACTGAAGTGACTTACCCAAGATTGAAGAGCTAGTAAGTGGAGGACCTAGAACTAGAACCCGTGTCTTCTACCTGTCTCCACAGCTCCCTTCTGCATACTGCCCAACACAATGATCATGAAGACAGGGCCCCAAAAAGTAGACAGCAAGCACCCTGACAAACTCAGTAGTCTTTGTCATCCAAAGGACAAGCCCTTCAGAGGGTGTGTTCAGTCCTTGGTGAGGGGGCACAGTGCACTGCACTTCAAAGGAAGGGTGTATTACAGCACCTCCAAAAGATGCTCCATGCAGCCACCCTGCTGCCCTGTCTCCAAAATCTATATCAAGTGAGAAAAATTAAATACTATGTCATCCTAGGTACCATAGCAATAGCTACATGCATTTTTGGAAGTCTATGCATGCTCAACTGAATTTCATCATGGATTGCTGATGGCCTCCTAGATTTCATCAACTATTATTTCCATCTGGTCCTGAAGAATGGAGTCACATCAGCCCCATACAATAGTGCAAATCACTAAGAAAAAGCCCCCCATCTTTGCCAGAAAGTGATTTTTAGACATCTTCTGTCTCAGGAGACTCTCTTGGCGACCTGCGAGTGTGCGTCCTGCACACTCTTATTCAGTCACTCATGTGGGATGGCATTTTTCTGCCAAGGACGCTTTTCTACTCCCTGGAGCTGAATCTAGCTTTTCCTTAGAAAACAAAACAAACAAAATGACAGGAAAGGAGAAAGTTTTTACCTCAAACATCTTCATTATCTTAATATCCTGTATCTACCTGCTGAGAAGCCGTTTAAATACTTTGAAGAAAAGGAAATGTAGGACCAAAAATCTACCTTTTGCTATATTAGAGCAGAAATTCCTTTAGATTAAAGCTTGATTAACAGCTTAAAAATTAATCAGTGGTTTGTCTTTAGAAATATTCATAATTCATTCTAATCATTAATGAAAAGAACTGAATATATGGATGATAGAATGCCTAAGGTTGTGTTTAAAAAGTAATCTTACTTCAATTCCATCCACTAAAGGAAACTGAAAGACCATGAAGACCATCTGGATTTTAGGAATCCAATAAATATTAACATTTATCAAGTTCCATATTTATGGCAGCTTTGTTAATTAACTCAAAAGGTCATTTCTGGCACTCGTGATTCTGTAAGTACAAGACCATAGTGGATCCCTTACACTTTACCAAGATGTGCAGCTTGTTTTTACCAAGTACCAGTGAAAAACACAAATGCTCATTTCATTACTGGAAGTCTCTGCATTAATACCAAGGAGCTAGTTTTGAAGATAATTATATATTTACCTGTTATTGCATAAAAATTAGTGTGTGCATAAATATGAATTTTCAATTTTAGGTACAGTTTAAAATGTGCATTCATGCGTTTTGACAATACTTGCAACCCTAAACAGGCTGACAATTTGATATTGTGTTGATTCTGGGTGTTTTCTCCCCTTCCATTTAGCTTCCTTTTTGATTTTTGGTCTCATTGCCTAGCTTTTGGCACAGTGAGAAAGCAATTTTCGCCAGATTCAAAATTAGTACTGCATCATGAATTATTCAGCTTGACACATTGCTTCTTTCAGCATCCTACGCTCTTCCAGCCCCAAAGTTTGAAGTCTTCCCTTTCACACATTCGAGTCTCCATTCAACCCCCTGCCCTACACTTCTCCCTCCTCCCAATATGGCAACCCAGCAGGCTCACACCCTGGCACCTGATTGAATTTGCTTTATATTTAAATTTCAAGTCACATAGCTGCCTTCTAGTTGAAGTGCTTCAGAGTGCAATCACATGAGGCAGGCTGTCTCCACATAAAACAACTTCAAATACTTTCTGTGAGATGAGAGCCAGCCTTTAATAACTTCCCTTAAAATAGACTCATTGAGAAGAGTCTGACCGAGACTCAAATGCCTAAATAAATGTAATATTAAATCTGTCTTTAAAATCTTTATTTTTGACAATTTTAATGTTTTCCTATAAATTTTCTCTATGCAAAGCCTCTTGTCTGGATATGTTGTTGCCACATTTCAGTTTTCTCCCTGTTACTTCTCAGTTCACTTATTTTCTTAAGAAAATACTCTTTACCTATATAAAATATATATTGATATCAATTTAGATATATATAAAATATATTTAGGTATCACTATATCCTAATGCCACTCTGTCTTGAAGTAATACAAATTTTAAGTGAAATATTTATCTCTCCTTTTTTTGTTGTTTTTTAGGTGAGGAAGATTGGCCCTGAGCTAACATTCACACCAATTTTCCTCCATTTTGTATATGGGACTCTGCCACAGCATGGCCTCATGAGTGGTGCATAGGTCTGTGCCCAGGATCTGAACCTGTGAACCCCGGGCCACTGAAGCGGAGCTCACAAACTTAACCACTATGCCACTGGGCTAGCCCCTATATTTATCTATTTTAAGTATATAACCTCGCTTTTTAAAATTAATTACATTATTTATGGAATTGTTATAAAGCCACACTCTTCAAATGACCCAAGGTTGACTTTGCATGGGGGAGGGTTTGGAGCTGCTCCTTATCTAAACTCATGATATCATGTGTAACTGAAAGGAATTTAGAGAAAATTGAAATAGAACACCACAGTTGTAAAACTGACAAAATAATATCTCCTTAAGAAGTTTTCCAAATAACCAAAAACAATGCATTCATAAGAGCTCTATTGAACTGTCTTAAAAATGTACTCCTGAGATCACTTTTCCATTAGGCAGATGCTCCAGAATGAACCTATCATTTTATTGCTCGAACAAATAGCCAGGTCTTATCCTGTGCCGTTACAGTTATTCAAAATTTAGTGGTCATATAGTTGGGTGAAAAAAGTTTCTGATCACCCAATTCCATGAAGCAGGGATGATTAGTAAATAAACATAATCCTTAAAGTATATAATTTTACTTACACAGAAATGATCATTGACAGATGTTGTTAAATCCACAGTTTTCTATTCAAATAGATTTAATTGGGACAAGATAGGCCTCTTTAAATTAGAAAATAAGTCATATTCCTTTTGAGAGAGACAGTTTAATATGTATGTAAACTTCAGAATTTAAAACATTGAAATTACATTCAAAGGAATCTTGATTTTGATAAATAGATGGCATTAGACTCATTCATGTTGGCCAGTGCATGCTACATGCAGCATTCTACTGCTGTTGCTGAAATGATTAATTCTAACTGTGTGCCAAGATTCAGAATCTATAGTCTGAAAATTTCCAATGCTGTAACATTCAACTTATATTTTTAAAGATTCCTTGAAGATGTTAATTTTGTGATTCTTGATTTATGCTTCCAAGTACAATTTTTACAGTTTGAGTAATCAGTGTTTCTCTTCCCACCCATTCTTTTTCCCCCATCTTCTCTCGATCTCTCCTCTCAATGTCATGTAGTTGTGAGAAGAGAGATTCTGGTACAATCCCCTGGGGTCATCTGATGAGCATAGACCATATGTTCCTGACTTTCTTCAGAGATTACTGTGTGTATTACATTGACGAACCAACTCCCCAAAACAATTCTGGATAACTTTATGTTACACAAACAGTTTTCTAATGAGTCATGATGGCAGTTGCTATACTTTAGTAATATTTATTAAATTGTTAAGAGGCATGAAACTGTATTGCTTTATCTCTGTGATGAATTAGTTAAAAAACGGAAGGTTTTGTTTTTGAAAATAATCTTTCTTAATTAACTCTTCTATAGTTTTTCTCCCCCTCATATGTGCTGTAAATATTTTTCCTCCTATTACTGATATTCATTCAGGGAAGACCAAAGAACAAAGATTTTCAAACGTATTTTTTGAAAGCTCTTTTACCTAATTGACGTGACGAAGAGCACGGTGGTACAGTATTGTGGGTAAGGTGTGGCATAGCCTCTGTGTTCCATCACCACCACTGAGAGGTTTGGGTGAAAGAGAGTAAATACTCAACGCAAGGATCTGCTGTCATTATTATAATTTTGCCGGTCTTTCCAGTGGCTTATCAAGGTAGATAATTTTAAATGTTTGATTATAATAGAAATGGAATACAGGTGTAATTCTAAGATAGCATTCCCAATTGCATTTAAAAGGCTTTCAATTTTGTTTAATCCTTGTTTAATCTAAAACAGACCAGAAAGTCTTAGCATATTAGTTACAGATATTGCCCCTCTCTAGACAAACCTGTTTAAATCTTCCTCACATATTATGTGAAGAATTTATTTCCTCACATAATAAGTTAAATACCTTTCTTATGCTTCAGTTTCCTCATCTACTAAATGGTAATAATAATAATTGTTATTGACTGATAGTTCAGGTTAAATGAGATAGTTCACATAAAGTGTTTTGCAAATAGTCAATGGCCAAATATTATAAGCAACTTTAGGCTATAAATCAATTGATACTAACTATTCTTAAGAGTGACAATTTCCTTACACAGGTTTTCTATTTGTACAGAAAATAATGCCAGCTGATATTTTTGAGAACTTACTGTGTGTTAGGCACCATTCTAAGCACTTTACACATGTACACTCCTTTGAACCTCACAAAAACTCTGTGTGTAGATATGTCGTTCATCCCAAATTTGCATAAGGGCTAAGGCACAGAAAGTTGAAGTAACTAGACCAAACTCATCCACTAATAAGGGGCTATGTTCTTTACTACTGAACTCTGAGTGAAAATAAATATACATTTTCCCTTAGAGGTCTTGGGATTTCTTTCTTAACCAATAAAAATAAATATATTAAAAAATAGTTGCCAAAAATAATAATTCACTCAGTCAGCTCCTCGCTCATCTGGCTAGGACAATTAGACTGACTGCCCAACAGTATCGCACTACAGTCAGGAGAGAACCAGAGACAGCCAGATTGGAACAAACTTTAAAGGTCATTTAGTCCAGCAATTCATCTGGAAAGCCTATTGCTTCTCCAGCATGTTCTGGTTTCCTTTTGTCAAAAGCAATTAAGAAAGCAGAAATGTAGATCGAGGGACTCAGCATCTGAGGACAGGAAGGGTAAAGCACAAGAGCCAACTAGTAAAGGCCCTGAGCCTCTCCCAGCCTCAATTTCCTTATTTGTACATGGAAGTAATAATGGAAGTAATAATAGCAATCTCTTAAGTTTGGTGTGAGGCTTCATTTAGATGAAGTATGGGAACAGACCTTGCAAATATGCTATGTGATTAGTTTTCAAAATGTGCTACTTCTTCTATTTTGATGATGAAGATTAGGATGAATTTACAGATGAAGAAGAAATGTAGAATACATTTTAAAAGACTATTTTAATATGTAGCCTGTTGTAAAGTTCACTGAGATAGCTAAAAACTATAGTATACCTTCAAAGAGTCCTAACATTGCAAAGCAAGCAATTACTTCAGCCGTCCCAAAGGGAAAGACAAATGGAATGCAGTGAACGGTCCTCAAGGGTGGGCTCAGTCTGTACATAAAAATAATTCTCATATTGGGGAGATTAGAAGAGATGTGGGAAATCTACCTCCAGAGATAGAACTACTACTCCTGCAATATGCTCAGTTCCAGACACACTGCCTGTGGATTAACAAGGCCTCCTGCACTAGCCATATCTCCTGCCTGCCATCCTCCAATTCTGAAGCTTACTAGCAAATCCAGCAGAGGGGCATCTGGGGCCAATGAAAAGAACTGGCTATTAAACCAATGAGTATGGTCATTTGTTTAGCAAATTGTCAGGCTCTGGTGGGGAAGAGGCAAAATGTATTGTCGAAAGGCGGTCATGGAGATTTCAATTATTTGTTCTAAATCTGTTCTTAATTCCTGGATCAAAGGAATGAGCAATAATGGAGGGACTGAATATTTGAAGATGCAAATTAAACAGGAGAAATTAAGGTGCTTTTGGAGGTGAGAAGAGCAAATAGCAAGATATTCCTTAGCAAGGGAGGGCTCTGCTTTCTTAGACAGCAAAGGAGTCAAAGAAGCAAAGAGATCTCAGGTAGTAGGGAGAAAAGTAGAGTGTCATTGAATGGTGTGTGTGGTTAACAGAGATTTATCGAGTTTGGAGAAGATTTGGAACAGAACATCTGGTATTGGAATAGAGAATCAGTAAGAATCAAAGTATTTTTGAGTAATGATTAGGACCGAACCATGATTAAAAACACAAATGAAGTGTGATCAAGAGATAGAGCAGAGAAAATAATTATTTATAGAACTGAAAAAGCAGATGTGGTAGAAGGTGAAAAAGTAAGACCTTTCAGGAAGGTAGCAGGTAAATTGTTCAAGGTGCTTAGGTTTGAAAGGAAGCGACCACGATGGTGATGGAAATGCATGCCCTCACTGTGCTGAAACATCCTCCTCTACATAGTGGCTGTGCAGTCTTCTACGACTCCTGGTTCTTCATTCCAATATTGGTGAAGATACAAGCGTGAATGTCCAAACTTCTTTTATACATTTCCTCCCACACCTTCCTAAATTTGTCACTTTTGACCATGCCTCCCTTCTCAAACTTTTTTCCTAAACTGTCCTTGATGATATTGTGCTAATTCTTATACCTCTTAATGTGCCTTCTTGGTCTACCTTTTTGACTTCTATTCTTGCTTCCATATTTATATACATACCTGAGAGTGGGCCTTTGGCTGTCTTTTCTCCATACAACATCTTTCCAACAGTTCTCATTTACCTGTGCAGCTTCACCTAGCACATCATCCAGGCTGCTGTTAGCTAAAATGAAAAGGAACAGGTGGGATTCAGAAGAACCAGAGAAATGAAATCTGCAGGACTGGTCCTAACTGAACAGAGAAATAGAAGAGAGGGTCTCCAAGATGACACTGAAGGTCAGAGCCCGGGTGAGCTGGAGAATGGTAATGTTATCTCTATCTGTAAGGAAATATGATTGAGAGGTGGGAAGATGCATCAGAATAGGGTTGAGTTTGGCATAACTTTCAAGTATCCTCCAAGATTCTCATATATGTCTTCAATATCATCCTTCTGACTTAGTATCCACATTTCCATCTGCCTACTGCACATTTCCACTTGTGACACAGACAACAGTCTGCTCACCAAATTCCATTTCTTTTCCACCATTTATGTCCATAAGAAGACCCCATTTCAGTTTTGGCAGGGCCATGTGTCTGTGTTCTGGTCAATAAGATAATAAGTAATATCCACATGTACAGGACTGACCACAAAACCCTTTTCAAGTGTCCACACTCAGTCTTACTTCTGCAGCAACCTCAGAGATCATATGTTTAATATGGTGGCAGCAAAAGATGAAAGGTGTTTAAATTGCCACACCACCGCTTTGAGAACATATGTCAGTCTTATCAGATAACATATGGCACATACAAATTGAGAAGTTGAAAAGAGATGCAAAGGGACATATTACACAGGTGAGGACAAGTTTTACAGATAGCAATGATGAATGATGCAGTAGCCCGGGGTTACCCAAAATGAGGAGACATTCCCACTCCTAGACCTGAAGAGGCAACTGAAGGAAGTAGATTCCAGAATCCAGAGAGAGAGAGAGTTGTATGGAGAATGGCACTTGACTGGAGAATTCCCCTTTAAAAGAAGCATGCTGTCAGAAGAGACAGCACTGCAGAAATAAACACTCCAACTGAATCCCTCCTCCTACTCTTCAGTCATCTCCAACTCTTGTCCTGTATTGGCTAAACCCAACCAGAAATACACAGCAAAGGAATCCACCAGTGAAGTCTAATTGGGACAGCCTCCGAGGCACACATCAAGGTGGATAATGGGAGAGAGTGGAGAGAGTGTCAAAGAGAAGATATCCAGCACAGAGGAGAGCCTCCGAAGAGAACTACCAGACACTCATCAGACTAGGATATGAACAAAGAGGAAACTTTTATTGTATTAAGACACTGATACTTTAGGGCTGTTTACTACAAACTAACCATGGTTGTCTTGACTAATCTATAGCTTGTATGTCCTGTGAGTGCCTCAGATTCTATAAGGCTCCTATTAATACTGGGGTTATACAGTGAGGTAGATTCCAAAATACAAGCCAGCATTTTCTTAGAATTGAATTGTACAGTCAACTTCAATGAATCAAAGCAGAGATACACAATGTTAGCTTAAAGAGTCGGAAATTTCTGACTCCAAAAAGAGTTTATTTTACCCTGACTGATGCATTTTTATTTACATATATTAAAATAGTCAACCAAAGGGTTAGTAAAATAAGGAAGAAAAAATCAGAGATAAAAGTTGGATTGTCATCCAAACCTGACCTAGTGCAGTAGACTGCATTACAGAATGCTAAATATTCTAGTGCCCTATAAGAAGATTCATTCATCTTTGCTTAAACTCAGGAGAGGACATAGTACTTGCTTTGTCTAATGGAATATGGGTTGAAGTGGCATGTGCCATTTGCAGTAACTTTAAGAGCTGGTATGTGGTTCAACAAGTCTCTTTTCTCTCTCCATTATAACCAGCAGTGATATAGATAGAAGCTGCTCCACCGCACTAATCATGGAGTAAATATAACACGGACCTGACACAGAGCCAATGTGCAATGGCCAGGTAGCTTAACCAACAAAGTGCCTTCCTAGTTTAAACTGTTAAAATTTTGCGTTCATTACCATGGTATAAGCCAGCCTATCCTGATCGATGCAGGAAGACAGAGATTTTAGATGGAGAGATTTCAATTGCTTGTCATACTAGTAAGGTCATTTCTATGGGAAGATGGATGCAATGAGCTATTGTTAAATATTTGATCCATTCAACTTTCATTGCTCTGATTCCTTGTTCATCAAGAAACATTCTGCTCTTGATTCTTATGATTTGATTGTCCATGGTGGTGTATCAAAAGGGAGAAGGAGGCTAAACATATCCATATTAGCACAATTCATTATTTTATTTATATGACAATTTACTAACTTTGCCTATTGATTTTTTATCTCTTCTAATCTTTGTTAACGTTTCTACACCTGTGAAAGATAGATATGTTCTTGATTTGCAGGCAAAGTCATATTTCTAAGCAATGGCACCATGTAAAGCATCTCCACAGACAGTGAACTGACCTTCCACAGTGATTATGTCCTGTCATTTCTATGTGGAGCAGAGTAAGCTTCTTTCATCTTTAGGTATTAATTATATCCAAACCTAAACCAAGTTGAATTTCTAAAGCTCAAATAATGAAAAGCATTTTTGATGTTTTCTTCTGCCTTACTGTTTAATTCTAATCTGCTGCCCACTTTGGTGGAAATGGAATCCTCATTTCTGTGGAAGTGGAAACCTCATTAGAATCCAACTCCAGGTCTCCTTTTCCATTACCACTGATTTAATCTGAAGTCCAGCTATCTTTGCTTGAACTTTTGCAAAAGCCTCGCGGCTAGTCTCTCTGTCTTCACTCTTTTCTTTATAATCCATTCCGCACATGACTCACAGATAGCCTTTCTAATGCACAGCTGCAATTATTATTTTCTCTGCTCAGAATAATAAAACTATTCCCTGTTAATCCATCTTCATCCTGACATTCATGTCTTGCCCAATGTGCCTCCATCTAATCTAACACATCACTCTATGTATATGTCATACATCAATCAAAAGGAACAGCTTGTCCACAAATGTGCTATGAGGTAAGCAACTTTTAGGAATGAGTTTTTATGCTGTCTAATAGCATTCACTAATTTTTCTGATGTATGTTTTTCTTCTAGTCAGATCCATCCAACTCCATCCCTCTCATAAGACTATGCCTTCTTCATCTATCAAGGGGGATTCAGTAAAAAACAGGAGCATATCAGCCCCTTGGGTAGAGACCTTGACATTTAAAACATTGATTTTGATTCAACCTAACGATACCTGTGGATTCAATCAGGGGATCATGTCCAGAGGAGAAATTTAGCTCTTTCTAGACAGATGTAAACAATAGAGTTTCCATGTAATGATGATACTACTTGAACAATATAAAAGAATGTGAGTTCACTCAGTAGCAGCTGTTCATTGACTGAAGGAGGCAAAGAGGTGTATATGGAATTGTTCTCTCAAAAGTGGTCAATGAACTCTGTGCTAACTTTGGCATTTGGATTTGTTTTCCTTTAGTTTCTCAAATAGTAGTCCCTTAGAGAAAACTGGTGAAGATCCACATACCCTTTTGTTTACTCACCAACCCAACAAGCTGCCAGTCTGGAATGACCACACTCTAAAATTCCATTTGTCACAACTCTAATTCCAATGACGTATCAAATGCTACCTCCTCCTTAAAGTTTCAACCCCTCAGTCTATGCCTCCAAGTAACTGTCTTATGTGAGTCAAGTGGCTTAGTGGATACAGCACTGGCTTCGAAATTACACAGAATTGAATTTGAGTCTTATCTCTGAATCTAAACCTATGTGCACTTGGGTTAATTGTACAACCCATCCAAATTTCTGTTTGCTCCTCTTTAAAATAAAAACAATTATACACACCTGAAAGGTAGCATAGTAGGTCTTCAAGAAATATTTGTTTCTTCACTTTTCCTTTCCTTTCATTACTGTTGCATTGATGAGTGTATGTTAATTATCTTCCGCTCCAAGCTTTACATTCCTATATGCCACTCTTCTCTCTAAACCCTTAGCATAACAAAATATAATTTCTCATATACTAGACACTGAATGATGAATAAATGAATTAATGTTGAATGTGTGTGAAGGAAAATATACCTTGCATCTCTTTGAGGAAAGGCACTTAATAAAAATCTACTGAAAGGGGTTCTATAGTTTCCTTTTCATGATAGTTATCTTTCAATGGCATCTGAATGATTACTTTTATGAGGTTTCCTACTTACATTATTCTTTCTTCTAAGAGCACCTCCTTTACCAGTTCCCTGCTGAAAAAAAAAAAACAACTTTTTTCTGTCCTAATTGAAGGTTTTCCCTCTCAATAACCACTACTTGAAGACCTCCCCTCAAAATGGCCACTATTGTTTAAGAAGTTAGTTGATCTCCCTAAGTAGATTTCACTAAGATTTTCATCTTTTCATCTCAAGTATAGACCAGGAAAACCTGAAGAGTTGATTAAAATAGCAGAAGGAAAATAGACAATTTGTAACAGATATGATTTCTAATAACTCATGATTTAGCTCCTTATGAGAAATCAAAACCATTCTAAAGCAATATTATACCACCAAAAACTTTTGGCTAAAGTACTACCAAAATCTGTTTGTTGAACTACTTACCTCTAGGGAAGTAGTCTAGGTCTTCTGACCACAGAGTCTGTATCTTTCTACAGGTCATTCTGGCTCAGTGGTTGCAACTGCAACCACATCTAGATATTGCCAAGCTCCAATCTGCCCACCCTGGACGACAGCCTAGAGTCCAGCCTGTCTCTTCTTGTTTAATTGAAACTGACCTTGGCTCAGTTGAACATGAACTTATGTCCCTTTTTCTCCTTCAGTGACCATAGGACATGGATATTGCAAGCCCTTACCCTGAAGCTCTCAACTCTGAACTCGGAGTGTTAGTTTATCGCCAAAGAAGTTCTTAGCTTTACGTCAGGGGATAAGGACAGAGAAAGGGCTCTGGAGACCAACAGGCCTGATTTCATTCCTAAACTCATCACTATACTATCTGTGTGACTTTGGGTAAGTCACTTAGCCTTTCTATTCCTATCTCCTCACAGGACCATTGTGAAGATAGAATTAGACCACACAGTTGATATATTTGCCAGATAATGTTAGAAATCTACCCTACTCTTCTCCGCCTGCTTCCCTATCCTTTCATTCCTTGTGAGAAATAAGCATAAGGCTGAGTAATCCCATCACATGATTCTTAGCCTAGTCCTCTTTCAGCCTTTCTTCCATTTATTAACTACAAAATTATCTACAAATATAGTCAATGCTTCCATTCAACAAGGATGTGAATATCTCCCTAGTGTTAGGTATTGGTTAGGTACTCGTTATTAAAAGCAAATATCAGAGCCAGCCCTGATGGCCTAGGGGTTAAAGTTCAGTGCACTCTACTTCAGTGGCCTGGGTTCGGTTCCCTGGCACGGAACCACACCACTCATCTGTCAGTAGCCATGCTGTGGCAGTGGCTCACATAGAAGAACTAGAAAGACTTACAACTAGAATATGCAACTATGTACTGGGGCTTTAGGGAGAAAAAAACTGAGAGGAAGATTGGTAAGAGATATTAGCTCAGGGGGAGTCTTTCCCAGCAAAAAAAAAAACAAAAAACAACAAAAAAGTGAGTATCAATGTGTCAGGAAATATCCAGTCTGGTCCAGGAGTCAGGATTACTGAACCACTGCTGCTGGTAATGCTGTATTACCACTACCACCAGCCATGACACCAACAGTACTGGTTGTATTAATTGAGGGTGAACTATATAAGCATAGTGCTAAAAACACACATATTCATCACTTATGCAATTTTCTATTTTGTTCACCACTATATTTCCAACACCTACAAGAGTTCCTGACATTTTTGCAGATAAGAAAATCAAGGTGTCAGCCGAACTGTTCCTTGTGGAGGCACTAGGGACATATTCATTTTCTTGCCTTCTCCAGTTTCTAGCCCCATTCTACAGACAGGGAAACTAAGGCTCAAGGAACAAACCAACGACCACAATAATTTCATAAGTGCTAGGACAGGAGTATGCTCCTTTATTCTACCTCCACACACACGTGCACACACATATTCAACAACAAAGAATCTGGGCACTAGCCTTTAAACTTTTTGAAAGAAAAAAAAAGTATATTTTGGAAACTAGATTAATACACCCAAACTTGTAATGTAGGCAGCAGGTGTAGACTGATTCCTCGATCCCCATCTAAATCCTGATTTTATAGGCGGTGGTCCTAATAATACATGACAGATGTCTCCCTGCCAGGTAACAAATCACTCACTCTGTTGTCTGTCCATATACAAGTTAATGCAACTGCAAAAGATGAGAAAAACAAGGTTTTACATAAAATGCTGAAAACTACTTCTATTTAAGAAAAAATGGTAAAGTGTCTCAAGTATACATTTGTGTAAGCAAGTTGGTCTATTCAAAGATAGATTGATTTATTTATTCATCTGAATTTTCTTATGAAAGTGTTTCCCAACCTACATACTTCAACTATGAGCTATATTCAGTGAATCAGTTCCCAGAATATGGCCTATCATGGAGAACTAAGCAGAGCTGCAACCAACATCCCAGATTTAGGGTCCAGAGATAGAAGATTCCAGGAAGTTCTGCACACTTGCTTCATACTTCTGGTTTAGGTTTGAGAAGCTTGGCATTATACACTATACTAGCCTTTAAATAATAAATGAATAAATTAATGGATTAGTTAGATAATTAATATATACCTTCATTTATCCTTTCTTTAGTTATTTTAAGTACATTACAGTTAGAATCAGGACCTTACACTCAATTGATATTCTGTAAATTCAAACTAGAAGAAAGGGTGAATGAATGAGTGAGTGAATAAATGAATGAACCAACACTTATTTTTAACCTCAGATAGAAATATGGGCTTTCCCCAAATTAGCATATGTTGATAAGGTCTGATTGTATAAGAAGTTTGGGGTGTTAAAATCTCTTTGCTTATTTGAACTGCATACTGGAACTATATCCCACTCAAATAGTCCACATATGTAGTGTTGTTACCTATCTGTCAAGAATTTCCTTACTTTCATGCTAATAAGACAGCCAAGAATTACAAATGTTATTCTCTCTTTCTAAACCATATTTTATTTTGTTTTTCCCCCAGGAGCTGTTGCAAAGATAAAAATCTGCCCTTTGTTTGATCTGCTACCCAGGGAAATAGTGTTTATATTTCTTTCTCTTCCATCCTGTATCTGAAAAATCATGAAAGTAGCCAGATAAGTGGTGTGTTTCTTCAAGTGATGTTTTCACTGTTTCCTTTCCCATATTTTCAATAAATACGAAGTGATAGCTAAGTGGCAGTAAGTAATTGGAAGCAGAGGCTTTTAATGGAACAAGTATGTGAGGATTTATTTTCATAAGGTAAGATCAGCTATAGTGTACAAAATACTCATTGATTTTCAACCCTAGGTGCTTACACATTTGTAAATAGATGTCCTCTCTTTTGATCAGACTATGTCAATGTAAAATTATGAATAATACTGTAAGACTTCAAGAGCAATTCAAACAAAGCAGCTATATCAATAAACAGTTTAGTTATTGCTTCTGTTTTATTTATAATAATTACATACTTGGGGTCTAAAGAATTTGAGACTAATTTTTCTAAAAAGGAAAACATGAGTAGCTTAAAGATCTCAAACCCTTTTTTGTTTCTCAAGTTTATCAGGAATTGCCTAAGTTCTAGAGCAGCTTTTCTTCTTCTAGTATTATCTTAGATAAATATTACATGGCCCTTCATGCATCCTTTTACCATCCGGTGCTGTTTATTTAGGATAATATACTTTCCTTCTGATTATAGGCACAGCATTACCTTTTGGGAGAAAAAAAAGGCTGGAACAACATTCAGAGCATGGGTTTATGGTAAAATTATCAAGCAGAATAATTAGCCCACACCAGGTGACACAGTAATAAAAACAGCAAATACGTTGTACTATGTTCTGTGCACTATTCCAAGCACTTTATAGGTAGAACCATATTTTATATACTTCCCTTCTTTGCAGAACAATTTTTGGTCTTGTGTAGGAGGGTTGAGTGCCTGACACATAGTCTACACAGAAAGCATCCCAGAGCCTTCATATCATAGAAATGACTACTCAGAGAATTAAGCCGACCCGTTGAACTCATCAAGTTCCTTGATTAACATCTCTTTGAAAAGAAGACCCATATTGTTAAAAAGAGCAGATTTCCTTTATACAATAGAAACTACATTCATTCATTCACTGAGCATTTACCATGTGACGGGTGCTGTGCGGAATTCTGAAGGCCAAATGATCACTGTTTCTCCCTCCCAGAAGTTGTGGTGAGGGAGAATTGGTTGCTCTCATCTTGGTTGCTGTCATAGAGACTCACCCTGACTCTCTTACTCACGGTCTCCTCTCAAGGTGGACAGAATTTTCTTAAATGCTTAAGATGCACACTGCCTTTCTGGACATCCAAGAACCTTTGACTTCTATTTCTACTTACTGGACAGCTCGGAGAATTGTGTTTGGAACCTTGAGCAACAAAACTGGATTCAGGGTGGCTGCAACTTTCCCAGGAATCCATCTAAATATGGAAGAGTGATTCCTAAGTGCCTTTTTACTAAGGACTGCTGAGATTGTCTTGAAACCCGAGCAACTCAGTCCAGAAAGTACATGATCTCCTGGACACAGTGGCCAGAGAAAGGGCTGCTGATTATATGGACAGTTTCACACCTGCCTTCCACCAACTTCCTTATCACCCACTCACTGTAGCTCACTTAGGAAAGAGTAACATTTGACTTCATATGGTCAGAAAGAGTCTGAATTGTAGATAGTGTCTTACTGACCAAGAATGAGGCCAAGGCACAGTGATATTTGTTATTTGCAATGATAACTCTTTGCATGTGCATTGCTTTCGTGGTGTATAAAGTACGTTTGCTTTCATCACTATCTTTCAGCACAGATGAATAGGCCTTTATATCCATATTTTGCTAATGAGAAAACCAAGTCCCCAGAAAGGCTAAATGTGTTGTGTAAGGTCACAAAGAATGAAGCTGAGACCTGAACGCAGTTCTTCTGTCTCTCAGGTCAGTATACTTTCTAATATTTTATAAGGTTGTTAAAATCACCCCAGAGATTTGAGGGGAAAATCAGAGTTTACAAAGCCATTTCAAGCACATCATCTTATTCACATCTCCTCCACAACACAAGAATTTGTTACTACCCCAACTGTCAGGTTGAGGAAACTGAGTCTCTGGGCCTCATGTTTTAAAATTGCTGTGATTTCAGTACCATCTTATTGAAGGGGTGCTGTTATAATGCATAACATTTGGAATCTGATTCCTGTCACCAGTTGATATTCTGTTACTATGTATGGGTTGCCTATGGAGCTTCAGATTCTGGCGTGGAGGTATCTCACATTGTGCATTACTTTCCTGTTGCTGCTGTAACAAGTCACCACAAACTTGATGGTTTAAAACACATGTATTATCTTACATTCCTGCAGATAATAAATCCAAAAACGGTCTCTCTGAGCTAAAAACAAGGTGTCAGTCAAACTGTGTTCCTTCTGCAGGCTCTGGGGACATATCTATTTTCTTGCCTTTTCCAATTTCTAGGGGCTGCCCACATTCCTTGGTTTGTGGCTGCCTTTCATCTCCAAAGCCAACAATGTCCGGTCAAGTCCTTTCCCTGCTGTATCCTTTTGGTGCAGACTTTCTTTCCTGCCTCTTTTATTTCTAAAGACCTCTGTGATTACATTGGCCCCATCCAGATAATCCAGGAAAATGTCTCCATTTTAGTGTCAGAGGACTAGTGAGCAATCTTAATTACATCTGCAACCTTTATCACCTCTTGCTATGCAACATAACATACTCACAGGTTCTAGGGATGAAGACATGGGCATTTGGTTGTGGGGGGCATTATTCTGCCACCATATTCAGATAAAGAGCTGTCATCTTTCTCTGCAGTTTAAGACTCTTTTCAGTCATGTGAGGAAGAAAAACTTGCTCTATTGCACATTCCAATCAGAGATCACACCCTCAAAGACAAAGCTACATCCCTGGGCTGTGGAGATGGTGCTGAAAGTACTTGAGTCGCACCCAAAAGGACCTACACTTGGCAATCAAGTGGGATTTCAGACCCATAAACTGAGGGAGTTGTTTGTGGTTCTTAATTGCTTGTTTGTTTCATCATAAGCAGAAAGACGGTCTTTAACCAAACTCAAGTGCAAGGCTAGACTCTGTTGCACATGGACAAGGACTTTTCCCAAGACTGCAAATGCTGTCCTGCTGTGGCAGCCTTCAGTCCAGCCCTCTGGAGCTCAGACGCGCTCTTACCCGAGCTGTGGGGCGGCTCCTACCCTGGCCACTTCTCTTTCTACCACGTGGATCAGACCAATGCCCATCCTAACACCCAGAAATAGGGATCCTTATCCCTGCCCCACCTATGTACAGGAAGGAATCTAACCGAATTTGATAAGGAGACTGGGGGATGGATTGGGAAGGCTTTCGGAAGAGGTGACACTTCAACTTAGCCTTGAAAGATGTTTAAAATTTAGCCAAAGGAAGGAGAGAAAGGGAGTTTTAAAAGAACAGGGCATTTGACAAGGCATTGATGGCTGAGAGGCAATGGAGTATTTAGAGAAGGATAGGATTGCTAGGAACAAGAGATCAACCTGTGTCTTCCTTGATAAAATAACTTTTACCAGGGGGCCTTCAAGAGAAAATGCCTAAAACTTGTTGATGTCTAAGTCAAATAGCATAATTATATGTATCATTAAAGACTCAAGTCAGATGCCACCTCCTCTGTCAAACTGTGGAGAAAATTCCTCCCACCACTGCCCTCCCACAGCACTTTGCCTCTCTCTGCTCAGACCGCTGTCTGACTCACGCAGCGAGATGTGCACGATGTGTCTTTCTCCTTTGGATCACAAACTGCTGGGAGGCAGCAACAGTCCTCCCACCACCACATGGACTGACCGTCCTGAATCTGTGCCTACACTCCCGCTTTCCCTCCTGTCGTCCTGTCAGAGGCTGGCCCTTCACTTATACTCTGGCTTTCCTGTCTCCTCTGCTCAAGGACTTCGTTCCCATAGAAATTCACCTCCCCTCACAGCATCTGTTTCTCCTTCTCCATACTTTTCTGTGTTCAAGATATCTCGCAGCCTTTCTTTGACCCTTGTGCCCCTCCACCTACAGCTGCGTTTCTTGCTTGCTGTCATATCAGTCCCCAAAGTCCTCTGTGCCAGTTGTCTGTGTCTCCTGCCTTCACATTTTATCTTCAACCCACACTTGCATTCCAGTCGCTCCACTGAAAGTGTCCTGATGAGGTCAATGGCAGCCCCCACAGTGCCAAATCCAAAGACCACGCCTTTGCTTCCATCTCAGTCTCTCAGCAGCATTTCACGGATTTAAGCTCTGTCTTCTGGAAACACATTCTCTTGGATGAAGTGGCATCCAGAGATTCCTAGTCTTCCCTCTATCTCACTGGCAGCTCTTTCTGAGTTTTCTTTGCTGACTCTTCTTCATCGTGGGGCTTCTAAATGCTGCAACAACTCATGGCCCAATCCTGGAACCTCTTCTGTCTCCTGTCTCTGATGTCGATCTCACCCTCATCCCAGTCCATGAGCTGTTCCATCTCAGTACTCTCGAGTCTCGTGTTTATGTCTACAGTAATGTCTGCTCCCTTCAGGGTATTTATGCAACAGTCTACCTGGACGTCTAATGGCATTTGAAATGGAACGAGATTTGTTTTCCTACTCTTAATGGTTTTTCTTTCCAGACCTCCCCATTTCACTAAGTTCTGAGCCAAAAACCAAGAGCCATTAGAGATTTCAGTCTTTGTCTCACCATTCACATCAACTCCATCTGCAGGCGACGGGCAGCTCTACCTTCCAAATATACGTTTTTAACTCACTATGTTCTTTTCATCTCCATCCTGTGACCAACAACTCCGACCTGGAGTTTCCCCCATCTAGCCTCCTCCAATTCTTGCTCCTCTACAATCTATTTTTCATATAACAGGCAGAATGAGCTTTTTAAGGTATAAATCAAGTTATGCCACTACCCTACACCAAACCCTCCACTAGCTTCCCATTGCACTTAGAATAAATATCAAATTCCTTATTTAGACTTAAAGACTCTCTAAAATCTAAACCCCTTTCTATCTACCTCCGCCAGTATGCCTCATATTCTCTCTCCCTCTTCCTCTCCCTCTCTCTCTCTCTCTCTCTCTCTCTCTCTCTCTCTCTCTCTCTCTCTCTCCTTCTTATTTCCCTGAACACTACAGGCTTGTTCCTCTTGAGGCAGCTGCAGTTGCCACAACATCTGCCTGAACAACCTGCCTCATCACTAACATCTCAAGTCAAATGTCATGTCTTGATAAGGTCTCCCTGACCATCCAATCAAAACACATCATTATGTTACAGTAGATTTTCTTCTTAGTACTCACCATACATTTATTATCTCTTGGCTTATTTTTTGTGTAGTCTCTGCTTTTATCCACTAGATTGTAAGTTTCATGTCTCTCTGGTTGAATATCTCCTGCACATAGAATAGTACCTGGCACTTACACAGTGCTCAATAGGTACTTGTTAAATGAATGAATGAATAGATTCATCTAGATAGGCAAAGAATAGGTACAGTGGGATGCTGGGAGTCAAGAGGGAGGGTTGGCAAAGTAGCGTGTCTCAGGGACTGCAGGGCATGCTTGACCTGGAGTTTATAGTAAAAGTGTACAGAGGTCAGCTTGACTTTTGGGTGCTCATTGGGCTGTGTGGTGTCCCCAGGCAATCCCAGCAGAGAATGAGTCACACCAGCCCTCCCTCAAGAGCCATACCCTGTGCCCACTCCTGCCAATTACTCAGCTTCAGCTCTGAGAGCAGGACTGTAATTACACCTGTTACTAATTAAAGGACAAAATAAATGTGAAGTGCCAGTGAAATACTGCACAGGAACAAAGCAGCAATTATATTGATTGTATAATTTCCATTTGGCAATTATATTGATTGTACAATTGAACATACTGCATAATCGTGATAATTACAATTGTTAACGTTTTCTGCTGGGAAGAATCCAAGTGGGTAAACAGGTTGTGAGTTACTGACAATCAGAAGGGAGAGTTTGGAGTTTCTCTTTAATTCTTACACATATTGATCAGAGATATTTCCTTAAGAAATACTGAGGTTTGAAGAACAGAGCTTTCGTGCTTTGAGAAGGAAAATCAATTTGAACCTTTCAGTATTTTGCATTGATGGAAGGAGATAAATGCAAAGGGAAATCAGACCCAGAGAAACAAAGAGAAAGTTTTCCTGTGTTAGAACTGAATTGGCAATGAGCCTCAACCTCAAGACGAGAGGCAGCTGGGAAATAAGTCCCACGGCATAAGGAAATGGGCCCCAGCTGAGTCCTGAGAGCAAATCAGTCCTGCTTAGTGGATCACTTCTGTATGAGTGATGTCACCCCAGAGCAGCCAGAACAAGAGATGAGAACAGTGTTTGGTACGAGAGCATGCATGCTAGACCGTAATCCCTTTGAGTTCTCCTTGTGTGTCCTCGGAAGAAAGGAACGCATAGTTTTACAACACACAATGAACTTGCCTGTTGTTTACTGACCTTCATAAGATGAATCTCAATAGTATATAGATTTGATACTATTTTTTTCCCTGCATTATTATTGGCTCCTGGCAGACTTAAGGAAGGAAGGAGCTTAGAAGTCATCTAGTTCGTGCCTTTTGCTGTCATGTGTATTATGGAGATCAGTATAGTCAGCAATGTAAGAGCTACTGCAAGGAGTAGATGATGACCTCTACAGAGCCCTGGCTGAGCAGTGGAGAAGCAGGTGAAGGAGAGACTAGAGTTGTACTTAAATATAATTGGCTAAGGAGCCTTAGACTCATCATAGAAGCACTGCTGTTCATGTGAGAGCCACAGGCCTGTTTATAAGTGCAGATGCTGACATTATTTCATTTACTCTAAAAAATAATGCTGTGACTTAGAAAAAAATAGTATTTCCCCCATTTTATAGGATAGAGAATTTAAGGCTTCAGCAGATACTGCGCATTGTTACTCCATTAAATCCTGAACAAAAGTTTATCCACGTATCCAACCTTCAGGGAAGAGAACACTATCTCCAGCTCAGAGGTAAATAGGGATTAGTCTAACCCATCAGAGAATCTCGCACTGCTTTAACCAATCAGAGCAATCACACTACTCTTGCAAGTGACTGACTGGCTGGGTTGATACATGATCCAGTTATGACCAATGCCATGTGGAGGAAACCCTGGGACTGAGGAGTTGTGGGAGAGAGTTTCTCAGTTTTAGGAAGGATACAACAGAAAAGTCATGTCCACTTTCCCTCCACTGGGGTATGTTATGTCTGTGTGTAATGCCTGGTCCTGTAGAGCCAACTTGTGGGCATGAGGGGGAAAAGATGAGAACAAAACAGAAATACTGAGGATGGCAGGACAGATGGTTGGGGAGAAAACCTTGATTTTAGATACTGTGGTTGAGCCACTGATTAACCAACCCTGGGGTGACTCTGCCTCTGATGTGTTCTTCAGGAGCTTTTCTTCTACTGAGCAGCTGAAAGCTCCCTCACTGGTCCAGAGTCATAGGGAAGTAGATTGACTTGTTCAAGATCACAGAGCAAGTAGGAAAAATTGTCCACAAACAGTGAAAGCAATAACTCGCAACTTTTCATTTCTTCAATTTCTGGACAAAATGAACAAGTGATGTTTGAATACATATAGAAGCAAGAATCATATCTTTTTAACCTATATTTCTATAGACATTTGGCTACTTTGGGTGATTAACAAAGAAAATAGAACTATTATCAACTTCGTCTATGGGAAAACACCATAAATTTCACCAAATGCTTAAAAGAAAGAGCTTAAATTATCTGTTTTAAATAAAAACTGGTGGCCATAACCTTATTTGTAAAAATGTTGTGGGAATGTTCCAGATTTGGGGCGTTTTTTCTTTTTCTTGAGAAGCAATAAATTTACTAATGATAATATGAAAGTAACAGATAATATCATTTTGTGACAATGTGCTAAACTCTTTGAGGACATTCTAATGTGACCCTCTCAGCAACATCATGAGGTAGGTATTATTATTATCCCCCTTTTACTAATAAGTTGTGGGGCAAAGGAGTTTTGTCCAAGGAACGCAGCCTGCAATGACCAAGTCAAGGTCTCTATTCCAATGCCTTTGCTCTGAACTGCATGCTATATTGTTTCCCCATTTTGGAATCCTCTACGTTAGTTAAATTTTTTTAAATATATATTTAACACCTACAGACATTTATTAGGGAAACTTTAGAAAACAGACAAATTTTAAAAGGTAAGGAGAAGTTTCAGCTCTATTAACATTTTGGAATAATTCCTTATCTATTTTCTCATCAACAGGGCCATTCAAAACTACTATATTTGTATAAAATTTAGTCATTTTCAAAATTTGCCATTTCATTATGGGAATAGCTAGCTTACCCGATCATTCCACTGTCTTTGGAAGTAGAATGTGATACCTTTTTTTATGATGTTCAATCTTAAAAAAAAAATTCTGAAAATATATGTTCAGAAATGCCATTTAAGTAAAGGATAGTCAATGATAGAATATGATCCCTGCCCTAAACTTAAGTATATGCTGGAGGGAAAACAGTGGCCCAGCCCCCTGCACATGGGCTTCCTCAGAGATCCAGTCAGTCTCAACATTGATGCTGTCAAACATATACAAAAACCAGCAAAGAAGGAAACCTCCATCTAGCCCATCGAAAAATCCAGCACCACAGTTCCTGATTTGAAAATGATGGTAAAGAAGCTTAGGTTTTATCACTCTCATTCTAAATCAAATTTCTGTTTCCTCAAACAAAAAATACTGAAAACTTTTATTTAGCAATACAGTTTCAGTACATAGATAATTAACAGCAAAACACGAATTTTATAAATATCTTTGTGTTTCATCAAGAAATTTAAAATAACAATTAAAAATTAATAACTACCAAAAATAAAGTTTCTTATTGATGACATAAATATCCAGAGGTGAGGATGCCTTGATGACATGTAAGAAGCCAGCTAAAACTGTCTGACCTCAAGAAGATAGCCAGTAAGTGCCTGATGAATGTTAAGACAATTTTTTGTTCATTTCACCATCTCTATTGACAGTCTTAGTAATACGGCAGTCTATGTGTGTTTTATAGCTCCATCACATGGATACTAAGGAATGCTCAACATCTAGGGCCTAAAAAAAAAAATCACATTCTGAATATTTCATTTTACTTATTATTTTTATTTTGCACTGAACTAAAATATATGAAAATAAACTGAATTACAGTAAGCACCTACCAAAAGGTCTCTTCTAGTTCTTGGATGAGGGCCTAGACTGGAATCTGATCTAGTGGAAATAAGACCAGGTTAAATATTTGTGAGGCTCATGAGATAAGGGGAAGCCAGGGCTTGCCAAAATGATTATCATTTCCCTATGTGTCTCATAAATGGGATTGCCTGTGTTACAACTGAGTCTACCATGTGAAGAGAAACAGTCTCACCACACCAAAACTCCATATCCCAAAGCCTCAGAATTTCGTATAAGAGGGACTTGAATGTCCAGAAAGTCTATAATACGTATAAATATATAACATATATATATGTATAATCCATAGACATATAAGTCCATAATTTTGTCCAAATATGGACCAACCCTGTGACTTCTGATTAAGTAACCATTGGACTGTCTCATGGTCACCTGGCTACAGTAGGAAGGAGCTTTTGAGGTGACTCCAGCACTGGTCAGGAGCGAAGGAAAGGTTAACCATCACTTCAGTGACAACAGCAAAGATGCATCTCTTCTGCTTCTGCTTCTCACTGATGCTTCTTTGCTGGTGAGGATGTCAGGAGGTATGTGGGGACACACGGGAAAGAGGAGTGAGATCCTGTCTGTTCTTTACCAATTTTCTGTGACTTATAATCTCTTTGGGGTTCTGCATGCTTCTGCTAAAGAAATTATCTTGTTTTTAAGCAATGAATTCTTGAGTCAGTTATTAAACAAGGTGATTTCTAACAATTTCATGCACAGACGTTTAGACATGAAGTGATGAGATTGCCGCTACCCAGAGACAGGGAACTAGAACACGCAAAATAGTTGATGCATCTGTGAGGAAGCTCACCTTTTCAAAGAATATATTAGAAATAAAGACACATGATACTAGTTAGAGACTGGATGACAATACAGGGTGATAAGCTATATGAAACTCTTTGGATTGGGTGATAAATTGGCACTTTATTTTATTTATTATTAAATTAAAACTAATTATAAGATATTAAGACGTGATAATGCAGCCTTTGAGCATTTTCTAAAATGATTTTGAAAGATCCTCGAGCCACCTCTAACATTTAGTAGCTAGTCAGCTTGACCACCTCACAGGTCTGTGCTTCTGTATTAACTGATGAAAAAGACACATTCCAGTAGTATCTTCCTCATGTAGGAAGTAGCAAGTGAAGTAACAAGTATATCGTGCAT
Organism: Tapirus indicus; assembly: GCA_031878705.1. NCBI lineage: Eukaryota > Metazoa > Chordata > Mammalia > Perissodactyla > Tapiridae > Tapirus > Tapirus indicus. The sequence goes on from CM062921.1 coordinate 86,038,995, forward strand.
GTGTGTATGAATAAATATTTATTGCTATATGATACCTTCTCAGTCCAATAGGCTGGAGTATGCATGTAATAGAAGAATGCATTTTATTTTGAAAAATTGATTTCAATTTAGAATTCTTTTCACCGTTAACACAAATTTAACTACCCTCTGCAGAGATTAACTGGACACTGCTGATCTATCTGCAGGACAAGGTTTAAGGAGGTTCTGAGAGAGAAAGATGGAAAAACAGCAGAGTGAGTTAAAGGCTGCGAGAGGCAAAGCTAACTACCCAACCCCCAAAGGACACTGTTCCTTAAAACAACTGCGCAGGTGCTTTAATGTCTTACGTTTCTTTTAAAACTTCCTAGCCCATGGCTGGGCATGTAGTAAATGCTTAGTAAAAGTTTTTTTGTTTTGTTTTCTTTTCCTTTCATTACTCTCTCTCAAGAAGAGTCTGATGAGAGAGCTGAAGGACCCTGAACCAGAGATGGTCCTGAGCCTGGATCTCCCTGGGGCTGCCTCTCATTTTCATTTTTAACAAACTCTGTTTCCAGCCTCTTAAACAGTTATTTACTGATTTCTCCCAAAGGGTCACAGGTAATAGGCTCAAGATGCTGCTGCCTTTTACTCACACCGTGTGAAACACTCAAAGATGCCCTGTCAATTAATCAGCAGCTTAATTGGAATGAAATTATGTAATTAAGCATCTCATTTCAAATTAGCTATAAATGTTTACCAGCTCATAGGGATGAGACTTTCAAGGGGCCTTCATCCAGACCTTGTGGGTGTTGACAGTAAGTCAATATCTCCCCTTCCCTTTTCTAGTTAGAAATGCAGGATTTTAATGAACCCTAAAGATAAGTTCCATAAAGCAGTTAGATATCAGTTTATTTACATTTTGTAGGAACTGGTGACCTCCCAAAAGATCACATTCTTCCTTTGGGCAAGTCTATTTATTAGACTCCCAAGGTATTAATTTACCTCCAGAAGGTGAATGGTGAAACATATTTTTATAAAATCTGTGTTTGCAAACTATCCCAAAAATTATGGTTGGTTTTCTATATATTAAAACTCTATTGCTATTGTATAAAAATAGGAATTTTAAGTTGTTCTACAATTAAAGACCTCTGCCTTCATTTAGCAGTTCAGCAGTCTTTCAAGTGTTTTAAAGCATTTCCCTATCATGATGGATATTGCTAATTTTCCACACTAACAACTCTGCATACCCCTTTTAAATGGAATCCCTTCCTCCATGACAAAATCTTAGCCTGGCCATTTGGTGAAGTCCTTGCCATGGAATACAAATAGCTAGAAGGATGTGTGCAACTTTCACATCATTTGCTTAAGAGTCATTTGCTTGCCCTCAGCCTCTTATCTTCACCCCTTGCAGAAAGAGGATGTTGTTCCAGTGAGCCAGAAATGACTCTGTGGATAAAGAAAACTCCTTGAGGAATAACAGGACAGTTAGAGAGAAGGAACCTGAACCCTCAAACAACATTGTAGAGCATACGACCATCTTCCTGGCCTGCCCCTATCTTGAGACCAGAGTTTCTGAACCTGGGCACTATCATCATTTGGGCTGAATAATTCTCTGTTATGGGCGAGTGCTCCAGGCATTGTAGGTAGTTTAGCAGCGTCTCTGGATACCAGTAACTCTCCTTTCCCTAGTTTTGCCAATCAAAAATGTCTCCAGATGTTGCCAAACATCTGGGGCAAATCTGCCCCTGGCTGAGATCCACTGCTCTAAACAGTTACATGAGTGAATAACCTTTTATCTTTTTTGATCCTCTGTATTCTTGGATATATTTTCTATAGCAGTTCAAAATAGCAGTTCTCAAAGTGTGGTCTGCAGAGAACCTTGTAGGGATTCAATGAGGTTAAAACTATTTTCATAATAATGCTAAGATGTTACCTTCCCTTTTCACTGTCTTGATATTTGCACTGATGATGTAAAAGCAATGTCTGATAAACATTCTGGCTACCTACTGCAAATCAAGGCAATAGCACCCATTTGTAAGAATATTAATCATATTATTTTTTGTCATGCCCTTTTAGGGGAAAAAAAGCCATTTCCGTATAAGAATGCCCTTGACATAGAAGTAAAAATCATTAACTTTATTACATCTTAACTCTTGAGTATACATCTTTTAAATATTCTACATAATAAAATGAGAGGTACACACAAAACACTTCTGATGCACACAGAAGTGTGATTGTAGTCTCAAAAGCACTTGTGCGATCCTTCGAGTTGCAAGCTGAACCAGCTACTTTTTTCATGGGACACTATTTTGACTTGACAGAATGGCTGATGGACAGAATAAGGTGTTTTCAAACTAGGATATTTGGCAGATATTTTCTCAAAAAATAATAAAGTGAACCTGTCATTTCAGGGAAAACAACTGAGAGTATGTTAATCATCAGTTGTTGCTGATGATAAAATTCAAGCAATTGACTGAAAATTAGAAATTTGGAAAACTTGTATTCACCACCATGAGTTTGGCAGCATAAGACATTTCTGATGTGATTAGTGGTCATATCAATAAAACAATTTTTTCTGATAGAAAATCTGCTTAACTCAATGAAGCAATATTTTCCAAATGACTAGTATATGATGCCATGAAATGATGTACAGGTAAAAGGTTCATTCAAAGTGGAGTCAATAATCTATGGATTAATGTCACAGAGTATGAAATTTATATAATTTCAGATTTCACATTGCCAGTAATCTTTAAGAACTATTACCTATTGAGTTAGGGTGTAGAATCAAAAAATATCCAAAGTTATCTGACTTGGCTACAAAAATAATCCTTCTTTTTTCAACCACATATTTGAGTGAGCTCAGTTTTCCTCATATACTTCCACCACACCAATGTAAGGCAAGAGATTGATTACAGAAGAAGATATAAGAATTTAGCTGTCTTCTAATAAGGCAGACATTAAAGAGATTTGCAAAAACACAAAGCAATGCCATAGCAGATCAGCAGGATGGCAGAACAGGAAGCCTTAGACCCTCCTTCCTCCCACAGAGATACCGATTCAAAAACAATACATAGACCAATATTCTTTGTGAGAAATCCAGAAAACAGTTAAGAATCTCCTGCACCCCAGGTGGCACAAAACCAGCTGCAACGAAGCCAATAGGAAAATGTATGGCACCCTCTCACCATAGTCCCTCTCCTGATTGGGAGAAAACTCCCAGCTCCTGGCTTCTCCCTGGAGAGGGAGAGAGAAGACTGGACTGTATGTTCAAATTTTGACTTTTCATGGAGAAGAAGGGGGGAGCCTGTCTGAGAGACTGGCTTCTATTTCACCTGTCTTGGAGCATAGATGGGACCCAATATACTCTAGATGCTGGGGGTTTGCTGAGAACTTAAAAGCTCTGGGCAGTGTTCTACTTATTCAGAGGAACCACAGCACAGAAGACTTACACCACAGGGAGCAAAAGAGTATGAGCTCCTGAAATAAGAAACCAGCAACCCTCTCTAATCAGAATTCTACATGTACAAGTCCAGAGAAGGTACATCCACAGAAAAGGCGTGTAAAGCCCCCAGAATCTCTAGTTAGGCCAACTGGTGAAGGTCTTCCCCTGTAAAAAGCCAGTACGTAAAGGAAGAGAGGTGGCTGGCTTTTTCATATGTGCAGATACCAACACAAAGTTACAAGAAATACAAACAAACAAGAGAAAATATCTTAGTCAAAGGAAAAAATTAAATCTACACAAACTGATCCTATAGAAATGGAGGTATATGAATTAACAGAAAAGAGTCATAAAGATGCTCAGTGGGCTCAGGAAAATGATGAATAAACAAAATAAGAATTTCAACAAAGAGATCAAAAATATTTTAAAAGAAACGAACATAAATTTTGGAGCCAAAGAATGCCATAATTGAAGTGAAAAATTCATTAGAGATGTTCAACAGACTTGAAAAAACAGAAGAAAGAATCAGACAACTCAAGATAGGTCATTTGAAATTATGCAGAGGAGCAAAAAGGAAAAATAGAACAAAAAAAGAGTGAAGAAAGCCTAAGGGCTTCTGGGACTTCATGAAGTGGCCCAGTCCTATAAGCACTCCTATAAAAAGAAGAGAGAAAGAAAGGTACAGAAGGCTTATTTAAAGGAACAATGGCTGAAAAATTCCTAAATCTGGGAAGGAAATAAATATCCAGATTCAAGAAGCCTAAAAAATCCCAATTACGATCCAAAAATTCCACCCTGGACAATTTACAAACTGTCAAATGTAAAAGACAAAGAGAGAATTTTGAAAGTAGCCAAAGAAAAGGGATTTGTTACATACAAAGGAACTCCCATAATATTATGAGCAGATTTCTCAGCAGAAACCTTTCAAGCCAGAAGGAAAAAGGATGATATATTCAAAATGCTGAAAGAAAAAATCTGCTAATTGAGAATACAAATCTTGCAAAAAAAAAAAAAAAAGGGGAGAGAGAGAGATACTTTCCAAGATAAGTAAAAGGTGAGGAAGTTCAGCATTACCAGACCTACTTCATAAGATGTATGAAAGGAGTTCTTCAAGTTGAAACAGAGGATGCTAAACAGCAACATTAAAGTATATGAAAGTGTAAACTTTGCCGGTAAATGTAAATATATAGGCAAATACAAAATACTGTAATACTCTAACAGTGGTGCATAAATCACTTTTAATGCTGGTATAGAGTTAAAAGACTAAAGATAAAACTAATTATAACTATAGAGATATGTTAATAGATACACAATATTAAAAAAGTAATTGGTGATAGCAATAACATAAGTGTGTAGAGGGGGAAGTAAAAGTGTAGAATTTTTGTATGAAATTGAATTTAAGTTGTTATCAGCTTATAGTACATTGTTATAACAATAAGATGTTTTATGGAAGCCCCATGGTAACTGCTAAGAAAATACCTATAGAATATACACAAAAGAAAATGAGAAAGGAATCAAAGTATGTCACTACAAAAGATCAATGAAAAGCAACATAAGCAAAAATAAACAAGTGGGAGTACAACCAGTTAAAAAGCTTCTGCACAGCGGGGGCTGGGCCAGTGGCGCAGCGGTTTAGTTCGCGCTTGGCAGCCCGGGTTTGCCGGTTTGGATCCTGGGCGCCCACCTACACACTGCTTGGCAGCCACGCCGTGGCAGCATCCCATATAAAGTGGAGGAAGATGGGCACAGATGTTAGCCCAGGGCCAGTCTTCCTCAGCAAAAAGAGGAGGAATGGCAACGGATGTTAGCTCAGGGCCGGTCTTCCTCACACACACAAAAAAAAAGCTTCTGTATAGCAAAGGAAACAATCAACAAAATGAAAAGATAACCTACTGAATAGGAGAAAGTATTTGCAAACCATAAATCTAATAAGTGGTTAATATACAAGACATATAAAGAACTCATAAAACTCAACAGCAAAAAACCCCCAAACAATTCAAATAAAAAATGGGCAGAAGATCTGAATAGACATTTTTCCAAAGAAGACATACTAATGGCCAATATGTACATGAAAATATGTTCAACATCACTAATCATCATAGAAAGGCAAATCAAAACCACAATGAGATATCACCTCACACCTCTTATGCTATTATCAAAATGACAAGAAATAACGAGTGTTGGCGAGGATGTAGAGAAAAGAGAACCATTGTGCACTGCTGGTGGGAATGTAAATTGGTACAGCCACTATGGAAAATAGTATGTAAGTTCCTCAAAAAATTAAAAATAGAAATACCATATGATCCAGCAATTCCACTTCTGGGTATTTATCTGAAGTGAAAACACTAACATGAAAATATATATGCACCCCTATGTTCCTTGCAGCATAATTTATAATAGCCAAGATATGGAAACAATTTAAGTGTCCATCGATGGATGAATGGATGAAGAAAATGTGATATATAAATATAATGAACTATTATTCAGCCACAAAAAAAGAATGAAATCTTGCCATTTGTGACAACATGGATGGACCTTGAGAGCATTGTGCTAAGTGAAATAAGTCAGACAGAGTAAGACAAATACCATTTGATCCAACTTATAAGTGGAATCTAAAAAAAGAAACCAAGCTCACAGATACAGAGAACAGATTGGTGGTTGCCAGAGGTGGAGGGTGGGAGGTGGGCAAAATGGGTGAAGGTGGTCAAAAGGTACAAACTTCCAGTTATAAAATAAATAAGTCATGGGGGTGTAATGTACAGCATGGTGACTATAGTTAATAATGCTGTACTATATATTTGAAAGTTGCTAAGAGACTAGACCTTAAAATCTCTTATCACAAGAAAAAACATTTTTTGTAACCATGTAAGGAGATCGATATTAACTAGACTAATTGTGATCATTTCGTAGCATACACAAATATTGAATCGTTATGTTATACACTTGAAACTAATATAATGTTATATGTCAATTATACCTCAAAAAATCAATGAAATACAAAGGACAAGAAGAAAGTAAAAGAGGAAAAGAGAGACAAAAGAGCCACAAGACAGAGAGATGACAACAATACGGCAACAGTAAGTCCTTCCCTAACAATAATTACTTTAAATATAAATGCATTAAGCTTCCCAATCAAAAGACATAGAGTGGCTGAATGGATTAAAATAAAACACACACAAACACAAGATCCAATTCTATGCTGTCTGCGAGATACTCATTTTAGACTTAAGAACATATACAGGCTGAAAGTAAAATGATGAAAAAAGATATTCCATGCAAATGGTATCCAAAAGAGAGAAGAGATTGCCATACTTACATCAGACAAAATAGACTTTAAGTCAAAAACTGTCACAAGATCAAAAGGACATTATATAATGATAAAAGGTTCAATACATGAGGATAAAATAACTATTAAAAATATATGTGCACCCCACATGAAAGCACTAAATATATGAAGAAAATATTGACAGAACCCAAGGTAGAATTAGACAGCAACACAAAAATAGTAGGAGATTCTAATACTCCACTTTCAATAATGGACAGGACATTCAGACAGAAGATCAATAAGGAAACAGACGACTTGACCAACATTATGGACCAAACAGACATATACTGAACATTCCAACAAACAGCAGCAGAATACAGATTCTTCTCAAGCACACACAGAACATTCTCCAGGGTAGATCACATATTAAGTCAGGAAACACATCTTATCAAATTTAATAAGATTAAAATCATACCAAGTATCTTTTCCAACCACATGGAATGAAACTAAAATCAGTAACAGAAAGAAAACTGGAAAATTCACAAATATGTGGAAATTAAACAACACACTCTTGAACAGCTAATGAGTTAAAGAAGAAGTAAAAATGATATCAAAAAATACCTTGAGACAGATAAAAATGGAAACACAACATACTAAAACTCATGGGATGCAGCAAACCAATATTTAGCAGGGAGTGTATAGCAATAACATCTGCAGTAAAGAATAAGAAAGATCTCAAACAACTTAACTGTACACCTCCAGGGACTAGGGAAAAAAAATAGCAAGCCAAGCCCAAAGTTAGCAGAAGGAAGGAAATAATAAAGCTTAGAGTAGAAATAAATAAAATAGTGAAGAGAAAAAAATTTAGGAAATTAACAATGGGTTTTTTGAAAAAATCAAAAAAAAAAGAAAAAAACCTGACAAACCTTTAGCTAGATTAAGATAGAGAAGACTCAAATAAATAAAATCAGAAATGAAAGAGCAGCCATTACAATTGATGTCACAGAAATAAAAAGGATTATAAGAGACTACTATGAACAATTATACACCAACAAATTGGATAACCTGGAAGAAATGGATAAATTTCTAGAAAAATACAAGCTACTATGATTGAATCATGAAGAAATAGAAATCTGAACAGACCTATAACTAGTAAGGAGATTGAATCAGTCATCAAAACTTCCTAAGAAAGAAAAGCTCAAGACCAGTTGACTTCACTGGTGAATTCTATGAAACATTTAAAGAAGAATTAATTCCAATTTTCTCAAACTCTTCCAGAAAAATTGAAGAGGAGGGAACACTTTCAAACTAATTTTATGAAACCAGCATTACCATGACATCAATGCCGGAAAAAAAACAACAACAACACTACAATGAAAGAAAACTACAGACCACTATCTCTGATGAATATAGATGCAAAAATACTCAACAGATTGCTAGCAATCTGAATTCAGCAGCATATTAAAAGGATTGCCCACCTGATGACCAAGTGGGATTTATCCCTGTGACACAAAGATGGTTCAACATAGGAAAATTAACCAATGTGATACACCATTACACCAGAATGAAGGATTAAAATCACATGATCCTCTCAATAGATGCAGAAAAAGCAACTGACAAAATTCAACACTCTTTCATGATAAAAACACTAAAAAAACTAGGACTAGAAGGAAATTACCTCAACATGATAAAAGCCATATATGACAAGCCCACAGCTAACGTCATACTCAGCAGTGAAAAACCGAAAGCTTTCTCACTCAAATCAGGAACAAGGCAAGGATGCCCACTCTCAACACTCTATTGAGTATACTACTGCACGTTCTAGTCAGAGATATTAGGCAAGAAAAAGAAATAAAAGACCTCCAGATCAGAAAGGAAGAAGGAAAATTATCTCTGTTCACGGATGGCATGATCTTATGTAGAAAACTCTAAAGTTTCTACACAAAAACTTTTAGAACTAATAAACAGATTCAGCAAAGTTGCAGGACATGGTCAACATACAAAAATCAATTAGGGGGACAGCCCCGGTAGCCTAGTGGTTAAGTTCAGCATGCTCCACTTCAGCAGCCTGGGTTCAATTCCTGGGCACAGACCTACACTTTTCTGTTAGCAGCCATGCTGTGCTGGCAGACAACATACTAAAAAACAAAGAAAGATTGGCATGGATGTTAGCTCAGGGCAAATCTTCCTCAGCAAAAAAAAAAAAAAAAAATCAACTGTGCTTCCATACATTAATAATAACCAATTCAAAAAGAAAATTAAGAAAACAATCTCATTTATAAGAGCACCAAAAAATTACAAGACTTAGGAATAAACTTAATCAGGAGAAAAAAAGATTTGTACACTGAAAAACTATAAAACTTTGCTGAAATAAAGAAGACATAAAGGAAAAGACATCCTATGTTCATGAATTGGAAGACTTAATGTTGTTAAATGTCTGTAACTATCAAAGTGATCCACAAATTCAATGTAATTGCTATCAAAATCCCGATGGAAATTTTTACAGAAAGAGAAAAAAGAATCCTAAAATTCAAATGGAACCACAAAGGACCCCAAATAACCAAAACAATCTTGAAAAAGAAGAAGAAAGCTGGAGGCCTCACATTTCCTGATTTCAAAACACAATACAAAGCTACAGTATTCAAAACAATATGGTACAAGCATAAAGACAGACATGGAGATCAATGGAACAGAACGAAGAGCCCAGGAATAAACCCATGCATGTACTGTCAACTGACCTTCAACAGGGGTGCTAAGAATACACAATGGGGAAAGACCAGTCTCTCCAATAAATGGTGTTGGGAAACCTGGATATCCACATGCAAAAAAAATGAAACTAGACCCTATCTTACATCACTCACAAATATTAACTCAAATGGATGAAAGATTTAAATATAAGACCCAAGACTATAAAACCTGTACAAGAAACCATAGGGGAAAAGATTTATGACCTTGGTTTTGGCAATGATTTCCTGGATATGACACCAAAAGAACAGGCAATAAAAGCAAAAATAGACAAGTGGGACTACATTGAACTAAAAAGATTCCTCACAGCAAAGGAAAGAATTAACAGAATGAAAAGGCAACCTACAGAATGGTACAAAATATTACAAACCATGTATCTGATAAGGGATTCATATCCAAAATCTATATGGAACTTCTACAACTCAATAGTAAAATGAAAACCCAATTAAGAAATGGGCAAATCGGGGCTGGCCCGGTCATGTAGTGGTTAAGTTCACACGCTCAGCTTCAGTGGCATGGGGGTCACAGATTCAGACCCGAGGCTCAGACCTACACACCACTCATCAAGCCATGCTGTGGCAGTGTCCCACATACAAAATAGAGGAAGATGGGCACAGATGATAGCTCAGAACTAATCTTTCTCAGCAAAAAGAGGAGGATGGGCAATGGATGTTAGCTCAGGGCCAATCTTCCTCACCAAAAAAAGGGGGGAGGGGTAGCAAATGACTTGATTAGACATTTCTCCACAGAAGATTTACAATAGCCAATAGGTATTTGAAAAGATGCTCAACATCTCTAATCATCAGGTAAATGTAATTTAAAACGATAATGAGATTTCACTTCATACCTGTTAGGATGGCTATTATCAAAAATACAGAAAATAACAAACGTTGATGAGGATGTAGAGAAATTAGAATCTTTGTACACTGTTGGTGGAAATGTAGAATGGTGTAGCCGTTATGGAAGACAGTATGGAAGGTCCTCAAAATATTAAAAATGGAGCTAATATAAGATCTAGCAATCCCACTTTTTGTATATATATACAGAAGAATTGAAAACAGGATCTTGAAGAGATAGGTGCACTCCCATGTTCATTGCAGCATTATTTGCAATAGCAAAGAAGTTAAAATAACCTAAATGTACACTGATGGAGGAATGGATAAAGAAAACGTGGTATATGAGAACAATAGAATATTATTCAGCAATAATAAGAAGGAATCCTATCATATACTACAACATAGATGGACGTTTGAGGATACTACACTAAGTGAAGGACAAATACTACATGATTCCACTTATCTGAGGCACCTACAGTAGTCAAACTCATTGAAGTAGGAAGTAGAATGGTTGCTCCCAGAGGTTGGGGTTGGGGAAATGGGGATTTGGTGTCCAATGGTATAAAACGTCCTTTATAAAGATGGAAAAATTCTAAAGATCTGCTGTACAACATTGTACTTACAGTTAACAATACTGTTCTGTACACTTAAAACTTTAAGAGGGTAGACCTCATGTTATGTGTTGTTCACAGCAATAAAAAAAATATATATATATATAAAGTAATGTCACTTTTTTTGTTTTGGAAAATTTATTTTTCATCAAAAATTATCTATATTAGCATACAATGATTTTATTTTTTAATTTCAAAATTAATCAAAAATATTTTTGTTTTCTCATTTTAACTTTTAGCATTGTAAATACTGATAGCTATGACTCACTGAAGACTGTTGGGGAGTCTTCCACAATGTCTATGAATGGAAAGGGTTCCTGAGACCAAAACAGTTGAGATTCACCACCTTAGCTAGATTATACTCTATAATATGCAAACCCAAAATACATTTTTCAAATCTTGTCAGTTACACTTACTCATCACATTAACTTTTAAACTTGAATGCTAATGGATTTATCCAAAGCTCATCTCTTTAAAACAAAGAGTGTTTTTTAATTTCTTTTACAAATAATTGAAATATTGCATATAATGTGTCATTGATAACCTTTTCTAATGTTTATGATTAATTTCTGATAATTACAAACTCTTTGTAAAAAGGATCACTATATTAATCTTTTAGTGTTTCCTTAGACTTAAAAAAAAAAAACAAACACTATCAGGCCTTGTTAGTTAGCTTGTGAGAAAGCAAAAGAAAGTAAATGTAGTATGTAAAACAATAAAAGACAAACTGAAATATGCTAGTACTATAAACAGAGCAAACAGTAAATGACCACTGCTCTATTCCAGACACTGGTCTAACTATTCACCCTCTCAACAACCTGTGAGGTAGACATTGTTATCATCGTCGTGCACATAAGGAGAGGTGAGGTTACCGTGTTTAATAACTTGTCCAAGCCAGCAATGGGCAGAGCCGGGATCTGGAGTCCTGGAGCCAGGACTGGAACCAAGGCCTCTGACTTCAGAGCCACCTTCTCTGTGTGTGTGTTTGGGGTGGGGGGGAGTGGTGTTTTGTTTAAAGGGACAGAGTTTTTTTGTTTTCAAATACATGCATCTTCTGAGCTGCTATGTCATTTGAGCTACAAAGAGCAAATCCAGGTCAGCAGCAATGCCACCAGCCGTGAAACAGGTCAAGAAAAACAGAAATCATTGAGCCTGGGAAATTGCCAGGGGGATCAGGGAATGCCATGTCACTGCTCCCAGCTGGACACTAAAATAAATAAACTTGTCCTGAAAAGTGCAGAAGTTGCAGGCAATTCCATAGCACTCACTCCAGACCAAACACCACCAGAGAAGAGAAATCGGAAACAGGCTGTGTCAGTGAGGATGGAGTGCAGTCAGCTGGATCCAAGTATTTTCTTCTCTTGCACATGCTTTGAATGAGAGGTAGCCTGTGCGCCTGGGCATGGACAGAAACAAGTAGGGAGCATCAAGCACACATTTCTATCTCTCTCCTCTCTGCCAGTGGCAAATAGAGGCAGGGGAGTGAGGCGCTGGGATTCCAGGAATTGATATGCCAACCACTTCTGCCTGATCTCAGTAAAACAGAACGAGTAGTTGGGTAGGGATACAAACACTCTCTTGAAAGAGATTTGAGAAAGGGGAGTGGTCCCTCAAAGACTAAGAACACCAGAAGTTATTTAAAAACAGCATTTGATATAATGTTGCATTTCCCAAAAGAAATTCTGCATGAGAAACTCATGAAGTGGGTTTTGAAGCCAAATAGACCTGGGAAGTACTGTGCAGTGCACTCAAACTTGGAGAATCATGTAAACGTATTAAAGGCATTGAGAACTAGTGCAGAAAGGAGACTTGTTTATGTTGGTTTAATCCAGAGGTTCCAAACTGGATGCAGAGATAATGTCTTATGAACACATTTTGGACCAATGAGATGAAAGAGTATGGCGTGGTCAGGGCTAAAAAGAAGTAAATAGATCTGATCTCGGCAAATCCTTAATTTCTCTGGCTCCCAGATTTCTCACTGGGAAAATGGGCACAATAGCAATTACATCAGAGAGTTTGTACATTAAATTAAACTATATACATACTGTATATATACAGATACACAGATAGTATATACATATATAGTATATAGTATATACATATATGTACTATATGTATACATAGTTTCATTTATAGCATTTTATATTAGGTGTGCAATAAATTGTATCCCTCCACTCAAATGTGTGCTGAAGTCTGTGGTGCAGTTTTTTCCTTTCATGATAGTTATAGAAGTAATAATACAAGTAACTAAGCAATTCCCTTCACTGAGTACCTGACACTATACTGGGGAGACAATGATGGATACGATATAGTATCTGTTCTTTGAGTACTCATAGGCCAATTAAGGAGAAAGACATGTGAACAGCTAACCACAAGATGAGTGCTCCCCTAGGGGTTTGTACAAAGTGTTACGGAAACGTTTAATTTTCCCAGGGCGAGTCACGGAAGCCTTCAGAATTGAGTCTTAAAGGATATATGGTAGTTTTCCAGGCAGAACAGTAAAATAAAGTGTTTAAGTGAAGGGAAAATTTCTAAATGATGCCCAGAGCTGTGATGTATTCAGCATTTAGGGAAATGTGCAGTCATAAGGATCGAAATAGAGGGGAAGAGATCGCTCAACTGAGAGGGCTGGTGGAGGCGACAGTGTAAAAGGCACTGCCTGCTAAAAGAGTTTGGAATGTGTCTTAGGGCACTCTGAAGCCATTAAAGATTTTTTAACAGGAATGACAAGATCAGATCTGTGTTTCAGAATGGTGATTCTGATACCAGTAGGGAGTTTGACAGGGGGAGTGAAACTAGAAGCAAGAGAGTAGCTAGAAGCCAGTCATCTCCACTTGTCTGTCCTCACCTTGGTGAGGTCATGGACCAGGACAGTGTTCAAAGGAAGAGAATGGTAGGAGCTGATAGACAGCAAGGCAATAGGAAGGTCTTTGTTCAAGTTCTAAATGTTAGGGAAGGAAAGGATAGAGGGATAGGAAGGTAAAAACTAATGACTGACATTCTAACTTGGATAACTGGGTGCATGGTAGGACAATTAACCACGATCAGAAAAAATGAAAGGGGAATGGGTTTAGGGAAAGATAATGGGGAGAGATTGTCCCATTTAGAGTTTGCAAGTTGAAATTAACGATTCTTAGGTCTTAAGGAGACTTGAAGCATAATAAAATTAGAAGTACAGTCTGGAGTTTGGCGTCCTAGTTGGGACTGAGGCTGTAGCATTGAGAGTGATCAGTTGAAGATACCCCTGGCCCAGAATGAGGGTGTGGAGTATTCCAAAGCATGCCAGAGTGAACTGGAAGTTGAGAAATCCAAGGACAAGGAAAAAGTGGAGTTTCTGCCTTCAGGAGGATTATAATTCAGTAGAGGAGACAAAATTGATATATTGTAAAGGAATGAAAGAAAAATTACATGTCAAGCTCTGTGCTACTTATTATAGCAGCAAGAGCATACAGTTCACTAACTAAGCCTTGAGATGGAAACAAATGAGACCTTGAAGGAGAGGTGGAGTTTCTCAACTAAAGGGAAATAGAAGAAATGGAATTTCATTGTCAAGGGCAAAAAGCCAGCCAGATATTTATATTCGGATTGTTAAAGGAGGCTAGAAAGAGGAAAGGTTGGGGTAATGATTTGCAAAATTATGGAGATAGGAAAACGCGTGTACATAAAGAGGAAACAGGGTAAAGTCAAATGTCTGGAAAGAGACAAGGATAAAGGGAGAATACCGAAATTACTCAGGGCTGAAAAGAGAGGTTTGGAATTGGCATGGTTGCAATAACATTACTACGGATATTGCAACACTTAACGGGGGGAGGGGCTTAAGACACGTTATGCTTGTCTTTGGTTTTAGAAGCAGTTCTTGTATTCAGTCCTGACGGACCACACATGGTCCTTTTCAACAGCTTGGAGTGGGCAAGACGGGTACCAAGTAACTAAGGTAGCTGCTGTGTGATTCTATATGAAACATGAGACTCTGAATTAGGTAATTAAACCTAAAAATGTAATTTAGAAGGAATTAGACGTCAAGATAGTACAAATATAACAGATAAAGGAGAAGAAAGAGTCAATGAAGACTCCAACCACACAGAAATAACTTTACACGACTCAGTAGAAAATGGAAATCCTGTTAACTAGAGGTTGAGGGGCCGCCTAAATGCAGGTGAGTGTGGGCTTGTGTTTTGAGCAGCCAGCAGCATGTGCTGGGATATGTCTGTCGGTATGTGTACCTAAGTGTTCATCTTTGTGTGCCTATCTGCCATTGTCTCCGGGTCTCTCTTTGTATGCTCTTCTGTGTGTGTCCACACACATGTACACTTGTGCTTCTATGTGTTTGCCAATGTATCCATAGGTGTCTTGGCTCCTCTACACGTGAGCCTTCATCTTTCTCTGTGTGACTCTGCAGTTGTCACTCTGGGCTGTGTCACTATATCATTTGACCAATGTCCTCCTATCTCCATTTGCATGTCTTTGCAATATGACCATGTTCACATGTTTGAATAGCTGTCTGTGTGTGTGACTGCTGTGCTTTTTGTGCCCATATGTACAGGTCTGTACTGATATCTGTGTGAGTGTGTCTGTGTGTCCGTGTGCCTGTCTGTATTTTCTAAAGCTTTACACAGCATACCAGTTGGTGCCTTCCACAGCTAATGTAAAACTGTCAAACAGTCCTGAATGACAAATAGGAAAACCCCTACTATATCTGGCTACAATGGCCTTTCTACTTTTAATAGAAAATTGATCTTATCTTTTATGGCCTATTTCACTACATATCAATGTGCAGATGCAAATATTTCCATGCCACTAATATAAAACCTGTATCAACCCAAAGTGATCTTTTGTGTAAACTGAATCTGAAATTATTTTCTTTGCTTTATAGTTGTGGCAAAAACCAAGCAAAGCATTTCTTTGCTTTTTTAGCCATAAAATTCAATTTAACTCAAAAGTCATACCAGTTTATGGATTTTTCCTACACAGAGACTTTCATGTTAGGGGCCTGTGGTGAAGATACCCTGCTGATTTTTGTAAATTCTAGAAGCACTAAAGAGATGCAATTTCAAATTTTTTTACCCAACTATTAGTAAAATGACTGTGATGAATCACTGTTGTGGGGCTGATGTAGAAGAAAGGAGCAGGGGGAGGGCCTGTGCCAAGGGTAGCTAGAATGGCTCTTTGTATCATATTATGAGCCAACTGAGAAAGGCCAGGCAGACATTGGTATTTGAAACTTACAGGAAGCTTGAATGAGGAGGCCATTAAATTTGCATAACCGCATGAACCCAGGCGGGCACGGGGACAGGGATGCATATAGCATGGTGGTTACGCAGCTGATAAGACTGAAGGCAATCTCAGTTTTCAGATATAATCAAGCTGAATCTCACTGAATTTTAGCAGCAACCTCAGGATCACTATGTGGGATCTTGGAGTCTTGGAGCTGAGATTGAAATTTGGATTTCTTTGATATATTCTCCAGGTGAAGCCACTTCCCAAGGACCTATGTCATAAGAGCTTCCTAAAACCGTCTTCTTCATGTTTGGGGTTCATTGTCTATATTGAATAAATCAGACAGGTAGAAACCCGACCTTCTTTGGGTATACATTTTAAAGTCAAAGCAGCTCTAATACTTATCAGAAGATCTCCTCATACTTAAAGTCCTTTGGTCGACATAGTTAGCCACGTGAGGAGACCTGGATTGTAAGCTCTTTTTGCTGTGCTGTTTCCCACTTTTACACCAAAATGTGGCCTATTAATAAAAAAAAAAAAAGGGCAGTCAGTGCAGGAGTCTTGGAAGTCCGTTCACTAACTATAGTTCAGATGGAGTGCAGCAGAAAATAACATATCTGCATTTCACCTCCCCACACAGAAACTCCATGCCAGGTGCTCAGAACACCCCCGGTACTTCCATCACTGCCTGCCCACTGATGTGAGACAGAGCACTTCAGCCCCAAACACTGGGAAGATGCGTCACAGAGCATGTCTTACCCCCAATATCTGGTTCTCCTTTATTTCATAGAAATGAATCCTGGCATTTTAGTCGTGTACTTTGCTGAGTGCTAAAATTCACATTCCTCATCATCTCTTGCAACCAGATGTGGCTATCAAGTTCTTATAATAAGATATGGGGAGAAGTTTTATAATGATACTTCTTGGTGTTCTCTTAAAAAAGAAGTGTCCTTTTCCTTTCTTTTTCACATGCCTGCATATAGATGCAGTAGCTGGAACATCAGCAGCTATTTTCAATCATGAAGCAATTTTCGACTGTAAGCAATGAGGGCAGAGAAACAAGAGCAAAGTTTCTGTGTCCCTGGAACTATGGAGCAAAAATGAGCCCCAAAATGCCTACATCTGAATTGTTCTTACATGGAAGAAATCTACACTTCTCTTTTAAGCCACTATATTTTGAATTTTCTTACTTGCAGCTGAACTTCCAAGAAAGCCAACACCTCTAGGCGGTGCAGGAAAACTGCTCCTCCTTCCAGTTTTCTCCCAGTCATGACCCAAATGCCTCTGCAGACAGCAAATGTCAGAAAACAACTAAGCCGGGAGTTCCAAGTCAGATTTTCTGTGGTGCTGGCAGGGCAGAGGCAGTGTTTGGTACCTTGGAAGATGTGGCAAGTTGGTGGGAAGTAAGGTAAGGCTGTAGGCAGAGATGAAAGAACTGGATAATAAGAGATGTACTTCATCTTTCAGAATATCAGAAGGCCAAGCAATTAGGGAGAGAGAGAAGAATTGACAATCTGATGTCTCTCTAATTTCTGCATTATTTTCATTTACCTAAAAATGGGACTTTTATTTTTTTTTAATGCTTGATGTCAAAAACATTGATTGAATTGTACCAGGAGACTAAGTCAGAATGAAAAAAAAAAATGGGGAAAAAACCCCCCCTAAACTAAATAGAAAAGAATGACAAAAATAAAACCAGAGACATTTATTATTCAAAATAAGTATCAATGTCTTCAGTTCCTTCACTTAAAGGTAAACGATCTCACATCACCTCACAGCTGTTAGAATGGCTATATCAAAGAGACTGGAAATAACAAGTGTTGGTGAGGATGTGAAGGAAAGGGAACTCTTGTGCACTGTTGGTAGAAATGTAAATTGGTGCATTTGTACCAATTTACACTATGGAAAACACTATGGAAGTTCCACAAAAGATTAAAAATAGATCTACCATATGATCCAGCACTCACACTTCTGGGTATTTATCTGAAGAAAACAAAAACACTAACTCAAAAAAATATCTGTACCCCTATATTCAGTGCAGCCTTATTTTCAACAGCCAAGATATGGAAACAACCTAAATGTCCACTGATGGATGAATGGATAAAGAAAATGAAGTATATAAATATAATGGAACATTATTCAGCCATAAAAAAGAATGAAATCTTGCCATTTACGACAACAGGGATGGGCCTTAACGGCATTTTGCTAAGTGAAATAAGTCAGACAGAGAAAGACAAATATTGTATGATCTCACTTATATGTGGAATCTAAAAAAAATAAAAAATAAAAAACCACAAACACCAAGCTCATAGATACAGAGAACAGATTGACGGTTTCCACAGGTGGGGGAGGGGGGTCAAATGGGTGAAGGGGGTCAAAAGTTATAAACTTCCAGTTTTAAAATAAGTAAGTCCTGGGGACATAATGTACAGCATGGTGACTATAGTTAGTAATACTGTATTGCATATTTGAAAGTTGCTAAGAGGATATATCTTAAAAGTTCTCATCACAAGAAAAAAAATTCTGTAACTACGTACGGTGACGGATGTTAACTAGACTTATTGTGGTGATCATTTCACAATATATACAAATATCAAATCACCATGTTGTACACCTGAAGCCAACATAATGTTGTATGTCAGTTATAGCTCAATAAAAATATAAAATAAAAAGACAAGTTATTCCAAACTGTGTAAAAAAATTGAACAATACACAAAAGTCAAATTAAAATAGAAATATTAAAGTACAAAAGATGAAGTTATAGATTGACATTAAGTTAGCCTGTAAAGTGATTTCTCCCACATTCTGATTGGAGTATCCACTGAGGCTGAGAAAAATATGAAAACTCATAACATTATAAAAAATGAAGGCTGGAAATCTAATGAGAATCTTGGGAAAGCTAACTCTAGTGTTGGTAATTAACATTTAACAAGTGCTTATTATAATAAGCACCTACATTATACTACATATTTCATAGACGTAATCTCATTCACAACAAACCTCTGATATGTGAGGTGTTTTATTTCTTATTTTAAAAGTGAGAGAAGTGAGTTTTAGTGAGACCTTGCTCAAGGTCAAACAATTAATAAATGAAATTCTGAGACTCAAAATCAGGTGTCTGACTGTGAACTCTATGGCTTTTCACGGAGAAAATAAACATGTAGGCTTGGCAAACAACATATTAAGTTTGATGTGATTAAAGAAATAGTGCCTTAAAAATGTTGGGCTATGATTATAATTTTTCCTACTTCCTATTTGCTGACTCAGAAATCAAGGACTACTAATCTGAGAACCTGGCCACATGCCCTCTCTACGTTTCCAACAGACTCTGTGAGCTGAAGGGTATGTTATACTTTCCCCCACCCATGCCATATTTCTGCACAGATTGAAAGGTAGTGTATTTCAGAAACAACAGGCCAGGAGCAGGTAGAGCTGTACTGGGTGGTCAGTTTCATCGTGAAGTCATCTCTGCTAATGTGCTGAGGGCAGAATTTGGATAACGGAGAAGTGTGAACTAGAAAATAACATTTGTTCATGTCTTACAGCAGTTCAAGAATAAGAGACAAAGCAGTGGAGATAGAAATAAGTCTAATATTTTACATCAGTGATCCATCAGATAAACACCTCATAAAATTAAAGCTTAAAATCTGAGCTGAGAAGGTAATTTGTTTACACACAAGTAGGCAGAGGGTAGAACCAATATCAACTAAATTATCTGCCAGGTAAGGACATCCTACCCCATTTAACCGTGAGTAAAGAAAAAAAGAGACAGAGAGAGAGAAAAATGTTGAAGAACAGGATAAAGAGAAAAGTAATTGGAAAACTCAAAAGAAAAACGTAATTACAAAAATGATCTACAGAAGGATCAGAAGAAAATTTGAGGAAACCACATAGAATCTTTAATAAAGAACAAAACTACATGCTTTATAAAGAAACAGAAGTATTCAGAGAGAAGAAGTTGAAATTCAAAACAAGTGGGTAAATGATATGCAAGGTAAACGAGAACAGAAATACATATATTAAAGAAAGTACAAATAAGTCGTGGAATCAGAATTCACACTGGAAGCAGTATAAAGCAGAACCAATTTACAGAAACGTAAATCAGTTATTATTAGAAGTAAAAGCTTGAGATATACTTCAGAACTAAGAAGGAAAGTGAAAAACAAATGAGATGCAATTACAAGAGATGTCAATACGTAAAGAAGGATGAGTACGGAACCCTAAAACACAGATAATTGTTCCTGAACAAAAGAGCAGATTTTTAAAAAGGCAAAATAATTAAGATATTCTAAAATAAAATCACTCTTGCAAAAATAAGGATTATTTTTGCAAATTGAAAGAGTTCTTAAGATTCCAAACAAATGAAAACAAATAGCAATACAAACCTAAGTACCTCTAGCAGACATTTCAGAATTATAAGATAAAAAGAACTTTACAGGTATGCATAAAGATACAGTCATTAAGCTGATATAAAATTTTACACAGAGCCTCATTGCTTTCTTCACCTGAATACTATAGAAAGATATTTGCAGAAATGCAAGTATTAAGACAGCAAGCAGAAGACAGCACTGAGTTCTACTTCATATTGAAATTTCAATAAAACTACCTCCACTAAAGGAATTTTAAGAAGGCATGAATTCACAAGACAGAGGGAATGGGAACCAACAAAACTACAAAACTTTGGATGCTGGAAAGCTGGAGTAAAACTGACTTAACTGGCCCGAGAAAGAAGAATAGTTAATCTAGAAGTTAGAAAATTTGATAAGAAACTCAATTTACATTCAAAACTTCTCCAAACTGAAGAAATGGCAGAAGTGATATCTGTGGGATTGGGATATAAAAAACAAATTAAAAAACGGAACACTTGTTGAAAATCTGGTTAAGAAACAAATGGATCCCTCTTTACTTTAGGGCAGGCTGCAAAGGTGGGTTAACTCACTTTTCACCACTGTGGAAGCAGATTTAAGTTTAATGCCCCAGAGAGGGTAAAATAGAGTCTCAGGACTGCATTACTTCACCGTTGAGGACTGGACATGTCAACTATGAACAACATTCTGAGTTATCTGACTGGGTGAGGTTGATGTAGATGCTGAACACTAGAGAATTAAATTAAGGTTAAATATTGCTACTTTCAGCATTCTTCTCTCACCTGTATCTCCATATTTTGACAATCAAGTATATTCCACCTATGTAGGAGAGTTGAAGATTTATTTTTTTCCTGGGCAATCTGACCACTTCAAAAGACATAGATGATTTCATAGTGAGATCTTCCAGGATAGTTCCAAAGTGGATAATTCTCACCCACCCAGAGGGAGCTTCCACCTAGGTTTTGTGCACACCATTCTTAAATATGAGCAGATATCCAAATACTGACAAACATTTAAGGAAACCATTTTCTGAAAACAGGGACTAATATAGAAAAAAATAGAGGAATCTAAGGCTATATAAGGAGAAGAAATGTTAAATAACTAACATAATATCCTCCGAAGCAAGTTTAAACAATGCCAAACCTCTAAGAACTTCCTCTAGAAACAAACACACGTGGCTAAGTCCCCATCTGCTGGGAGACAACTGTATAATTGGGAGTTCTCTGAACTAACCTCAATGTAAAATACAGAACAGAATAAATAATAAAAATGTGGTAATTTGAAGATTACACTTCTTTTACTAAAATTTGACAGTAAACACAGCAATTATTATTAAATTCTCTGCAGGGTGGACCATTCCCATCATCCTGCTCTTTGGATACCACTGTCACTAGTCATATTCAGAGCAAAATTAATAGTTATTTGCTTATTATTAAGAAAGTCATGTCTCAGGAGAGGCGAAGCGAATAATTAGCCCTAGACTGAACCCTGCTTCCATCCAGCCTAACAAATCATAAAAACAAGAATTAAAAGGATCATTTTACAAGTAAAGTAACTGCATCCCAGAATGAAGAAAAAATTATTTATAGGAATCAAAAAATATCCAGCACCTAATAACTAATATTCACAATGTCTAGTATCCAGTTAAAAAATTAGCAGGAATGCAAAAAGCAGGAAAACATGACCCATGATGAAGAGAAAAATCAATTAACTGAATTAGAGAAACATTTTTAAAAATAATGGCTGAAAATTTCCCTAATTTGATAAAACTATAAACTCACAGATCCAAGAAGCTCAAGGAATCCCAGCACATAAATAAATAAGCAAGTAAATAAATAAATAAGTAATATCATAATCAAATTTCTTAAAGTTAACAATGAAGAGAAAACCTTAAAAGCAATAAGAGAGGAAAGACACATTACATACACAGGAACAAAGATAAGAATGACAGCAGACTTCTCATCCAAAACAATGCAAGCAACAAGTCAGCTGAGTCACACCTTTAAAGTATTGTTCTGGGGTGGGTTGGGGGTGCGGTGTGGAACTTCCCAGCAAAAACATCTTTCAATAATGAAGGTGAAATAAGACTATTCCAGACATACAAAATCTGACAGAATTCATCACCAGCAGACCCACACAACTTGAAGTATTAAAGCAAGTCCTTCAGGTAGATAAAATTATGGATCTAAGCAAGTGAATGAAAAGTACCAGAAATGGTAACTACATGGGTAAATATGTAAGTTTTTTCTTAATATTTAAATATTTTTTAAATATACTTGATTGTTTAAACAAAAATAAAAACTGCAGTGTGGAGTTTATAATATATGTAAAACTAAACTGTATGTCAACGATAGCACAAAGGCCAGGAGGGGAGAAATGGAAGACGGCATTGTAAGGTTCTTATACTACATGTGAAGTGGTATAATATCACTTAAAGGAAGACTGTGATAAGTTAAAAAGTATACTCTAAACCTTAAAGCAGTCACTAAAATAACAAAGCACAGATTTACACCTAATAAGCCAACCAAGGAGATAATATGGAATCCTAAAAAAAAAAAAAAAAAAAAAATTCTATTAATTCAAAAGAAAGCAGAAAAAGGAAAAGAGAGCAAAGAACAGATGGGATGAATAGAAAACCAATAGCAAGAGAACAAATGGGACGATGATGTTATAATTATAAAATGCTGACTAAATGTACTTAGGTTTGCACAGTTATTTATTTGCATCTGTTTGGAACGTTGAGATCTCTTTCGATTTGCAAAAACAATCCTTACTTTTTCAAGGGTTATTTTCCTTTAGCACATCTTAAGATAGGTTAATTTAGCAACATAAAATGTTAATCTCTTCTGCACATTGCACCCACACCCCCTTTAAAAGAAGTGAAAAACCCATAAATGTAATAAAGTGGTAAATAACAAACTGGAAAGAAAAAAACATTTAATGTATTTATGAAAAAGAAACATTAATATCCTTTATACATTGAGTTTTTACATGAGAAAAACAAGAGTGATCCCTGATAGGAAAATGGGCAGCAAATATAAGTGGATATGTATGAAAGAACAACAAATACCTGATGAAAGTATGAAAAATATCAACTGCTGTTCCCTAATTTTACAAATGCAAATTAAAATAAGCTATGCTGCCTATCAAATTGACATTATTATAAATTGCACTATTCAGTTTTGCCAAAGCAAAGAGGAAAAATTCACCCTCATGTAATCCTACAGAGAGTGTAATCAGACTGCAAATAAATAATTACTGAGCATCCATTGTTAGGTGTCAAACATGAAGTACAAATTGTGTTTTTTATCAAAATTTTTAAAACATTCATGCCTTTTCTCTCAGTATGTCTACTGACTGGAATTTGTTCTATGGGAGAAGAAGTTGAAAAACTGTAAAGACTAAATTGGTAAACTACCTCATTTTGAAATTAACAAAATATAACAAACATAAATGTCTAATTGGAGAGAATTAATTAGCCAATTGTGATTTCATACAATGAAATGCAATATAGTCCCTGAAAATGTTTTGCATAAAAATGGTTTTCAAACTCTTCTATAGCTTGTTGTTTGTCAAGAGAACAATTTAGAAATAATAAAGAAAAACATGAAATTGTAGCTTGTTTAAGAAAACAGGGGACAGTCAGGGAACTCCCATCTGCGAAGACCCAGCTGATTGCATATATGGCTTGAAAATCAGTATTAATGCAAATAATGAATGAAAAAGTTTTGTTTTTTGTATATGTGTGTGTATATATATATTTACACAGACATATACATGCACATATATATGTATGCAGATATATGCATACACATATAATTTTTAAAGTAACAAGTTATATAGAGTAAAAACTGGTATTAGAATGTGAGATGTTTTTTAAAATATATATATTAAATAAAACATGAAAAAGATTAGAAAAATAAATACTACAATGTATAAATATATACTATATATACTATTTATGTAGTATACTATCGTTATACGTCTTGAATCCTAGCTTCTCTCTTGAACTCCAGACTACTACATCCAAGGTCAAAGTTAACATGTCCAAAAATAGAACTCTTTATTTCTCCTTCTTTAGTTCCCTTCCCCAAACTGACTCCTCCCTTCATTTTCTCATTATGAATAAGCAAAAATGTTGTTTTCCTTGACTCTTTTATTTTTACCTCTCACTACCGGGCTTCAGCCAAGTACTGCCATCTCTGCCTCCAAATCATATTCCTAATCTGACCAGCTATCTTCCCCACCACTATTTGCACTCTTGAGCTCTAAAATCCATTCCCCATACAGCAGCAAGAGTTATTTTTTTTGAAACTATAGATCCAATCATATAGATCCCTTTCCTGAAATTCACCAATGACCTCCCACCATGCTTAAAATTAAATCCAAACTCCTTACCACAGCATCAAGAGCTTCCATTGTCTGGTCTCTGTGTATATTACTGACCTAAGATCTATGGCTGCCCGCTTTGCCCACTAACCTTAAGGCCCTAGACTCAAGCAGGCCAAGAATGTCCCCACCCAAGGGTGCTACCTTTGCTCTTCCCGGAAAGCACCTTCTCAATATTCAGGTCTCTGGTCAGAGAGGCCATCTGTCCACTTCTACACGAGCACTCTCTTTCCAGCCCTCGCCTACCCTACACACTGTATCAGAAACTTGCCCTCATGTATAGCCTTATCTCAATTCGTATTTCTTGTTTCGTTTTCCTACAGATTTATTGAGTGGCAATGATGTCTAATCTAAAATCTAAGCCCTTAACAACCACATTGCTTAAATATCAACACTACTGTAGTTACATTTGGATGTTGAGTTTTATTTTCTTCTTTGTGTTTGTCTACATTATGCAAACTTTATACGATTGATTAATATTAATCTTAAAGCCAGAATAAAAAGTTCCTATGCATAAAACTTAACATAACAATGGCAAAGCTTAAGGTGCACAAGAGGGGAGGCATTTTCCTTGAGAATTTGATTGAGTCATTCCTTCAGTTGTGGGCAATTTTTGAGATAATCTTTGTTTGAGTGGAAGATCAAAAGGGAAATTTAATATATAAGAAGAGAGAATCATATGAAAGAGCTGTAGGTATATGTGGAAGAAACTGTAGAGGTTAATCAGACCTCCTAAAAAGCGGCCAGGAAAAACAGGGAGAGAAAAGTGGTTTGACTCATTTGCTGGCTTGAGTGATCTGCATACTTAGAACCACAAGGGGGAGGAAGCCATGAGCACAGCAGGAATTTAACTGAAGATCAATACTATATAGCAAAACTCCATTCTCTGTTGCCCTGTCAACTGGTTCCCACTGGAGCAAACAGCATTTTAAGAAAGTAACTAGTAATTAGAGGTGGGGCTTCACATGGTATAGTTAAACTTGTTTTGGGTACGGGACTAAGGAGTGGTTTGGAGAGCTTCATAACAAAGAATTAAGTCAAGACTTTGGCTTATGTATAAAAGAGTTAAATTGAGTAGGCATACCAGAGAAAGCCCTTGGCTTTCTAATTCTCTGGCAAGGAATAAATCCCATAGTTACATATCCACATTGTTGTCTTGGTTTTACTTACTGGCTTCTCTGCCAGTAACAAGAATCATAGACTGAGAAAATGGAAGCTCACTGGATACCTTGGTGCATTCTCCTAGGTTCAGTGAGAAAGGGTAGCCAGCAACTCGGTGCTTTCTCCTTGATCTTACTGTTAGGAGGGTCTACTCTGTCCAAAAAGGATGAGACCAGTAAAAGCCAGTGACTGACTTTTGCAATGAGAACAGTGTCCCAGACGTATCAAATGATTGGCAAAATGATGGCACCTCTTCAGAAAGAGCAGGGCACCTGGTACTAACACAGCCTGCCCTGCAATGTCCACTTTTGCAGTAAGCCAAAAAGGAGGAAAACTTGGTGAATGTTGTTGAGTAACGTGACACTTTTCCATGTATGACTTTTACCTCACAAGTATGCAGATTTAATGGCCATCCACCTCTTCTTTAGCTAGTGTTTGAGCTTCTGAATCTGTCCTGAAAATCAATGTTCACTTGAACTAAACTCAAATTCAACAGGTAATTGCAGAAGTCTTGAAGAGTAAGAATTGATCTTTGAAAAATGGCCTATTTTCTTTTGCTTTAAGAACAAAGTCCATTCTAGTTAAACAAAGCCTTCTTTCTCCTTCCATTCAGGAAGTTTTCCCTCTCTATATAAGCTTAGTGCAGCTCACATGAGAGTTTGCCTTCACCAGTAGTGGGAATGATCAAGGGTGATGGTCCACTTTGTCATATCAAGCCATTAAATATATTTTTGTAGGAATTTATATATTGCAGTATATGAATCTAAGAACTAACGTAGAGGACCAGCTTCCCAGCACCTCTGGCCAAGCTTAATTACTTCACTTAAACTCAGAGTAACCCAGGATTTCCATCCATCAAATAGGACTAATTGCAGTTGATACCTTTCTTTCCTAAAGGGATGCTGTGATCATTATTCAGAGAGTGTGGGTCAAGAAGACAAGGATTTAGTGACAACAGGCCCATTATTGAAAAGTAGTGAAAGGTAGTAAAAGGAGAACAGACTTTAGATGTGATAGACCAGGATTTGACATCTAGCAACTCCATTTACTAGCCAGTGAAGGTGTAAAATTCACTTAAGCTCTCAGAGCTTCAGGTTCCTTATCAGTAAAACTGGAAAAAAATTACCTACCTTGAGCAGGTCTATGTGAAGAGTGTAGCCAATATATACGAAGTGCTGGCCCACTAAAAATATAAAATGAAGTGAAGTGATTGTTTTATGTACTTTATAGATCACTTACCCTGTAGCAAGTGCTTCTGTGTAGAAGCCATTTAAAAATGAGAGTACATGCCCCCTTAAAGTTGGGACTTATGGTTTGTGTTATCATATCATCCACAGAAATTCCAAGAACGGTGCATTCCACCTAACAGACCATTAATCCAGTTGTGAAATAAGTAACTAATAACTGAGGTCCCATAACTAGTAAGCTGGTGACTCCCAATTTTTCCAGCCCCAATCCCTTCCTAGAGGTCCAGATTCACTTATTTAATGGCTTGCTTGACATCCCCACCTGAATTCCTGATATCTTTTTTTTTTTTTTTTTTGTGAGGAAGACCAGCCCTGAGCTAACATCCGTTGCTAATCTTCCTCTTTTTGCTGAGGAAGACTGGCCCTGGGCTAACATCCGTGCCCATCTTCCTCTACTTTATATGGGACGCCACCACGGCATGGCTGACAGGCAGTGCGTCGGCGGGCGCCCGGGATCCGAACCCGCGAACCCCGGGCTGCCAAGCGCGGACTAAACCGCTGCGCCACCAGGCGGCCCCCTGACATCTTTTAAGATGTTCCAAACAGAACTCTAATTTCTTAAATTTTCTCTATATTCTGTCCCTCACCAGTCTTCCTCTTACAGCAAATAATATGGTAATCCATCTTATGATCAAGAAAGAAAGGCTTTACCAATGTCTAAACACAATGTGTATTATAGTGTATATTTTTCCACACCCCTTAGGACTCCATATATTATACATATTTTAAAATTGTTCCAATTTGATAATTGCTCTAGTTTATATTTCCCTAATTAATAGTGAGTTTCATCTTCTCATTGACCATTTATTTATAAGCCTTCCAGCTCACTGAAATGCCAGTGTCTGGATCAGACACTGAAACTGTTTCTACACTACCACCTGCACTGACCAAGGACTGATTGAATTTCATCCTTTATCCTTAAAACATTCTCTTCAGTGGTCCACATTTTAGAAAAACCCTGCATTTAGAGCCAAATACCTTGCTGTTCTGAGTTATTCAAATTGATAATGGTATTTTTCTCACTTATGATTCATTTCTTGTTGTTGCTTTGTTTAAGGACATAGGACAGAGAACTACACTTTAAAAATGTCTTACAGAGTCCATTTTTATGGTACTTTCTGTTTACAGGTGCTTTCCAATTTTTGAAGCCCTGACAAAGCATTCACTATCCAATAACTTTACCTAGGGACCTAAAGAATTTCAAATCTGGTTACTCTTTATACTTTCTTGGAATTTCCTTTTTTGTTTTTTTGCCCCCAAACTGAGTTTACCTCCTCTCCCAAGCCATCAGCACACTGGGGAGTTGAAGTATCACTAGGGAACAGGGTATCAGGGTAAGTATATCGTTTTCTTTCAGATAATCACTCAGCATAAGGTACTTAAATGATCCTGTGATATTTAGGGTGTGGAATATGATTTGCTTTTATATTTTTTTGAAAAGACTAATTAAATTCATGCTTGTCAACCTATGTGGAAACAGAGAGCTTAAATTCTTGCAGATTCTGTGAGCTCAATAAAAGTCCACTCAAGAAAAACAAAAACAAACGAGAGTTAATTGCTTATAGGAACCTCTAGGCTCAGTTCAAACACTTTTTTATTCATGAAGCCTTTCCACTGTCTTTCAGTGAAATGAAATTTGTATTTTGCCCTCCACTCAGTTCCTAGGATCCTCTCCACGTGACCTTCTGACAGCATTCACACATAGCTTAATATTTGAGTTAATCACGAGCCTTTTCCGTTTCTAGGTTGTTTAGAAAAGTCATCTGTTTTTACTTGTATTTTTAACCCTCTTCCCAAAAAACCTAGAAAAATAGCTTGCAAAACATTAAGTAAGGGGCCAGCACAATGTCATAGCGGATAAGTTTGTGCACTCCAATTCATCGGCCTGGGGTTCGCAGGTTCGGATCCCGGGCACAGACCAACGCACCACTCATCAAGCCACGCTGTGGCAGTGTCCCTTATAAAGTAGAGGAAGATGGACACGGATGTTAGTCCGGGGCCAATCTTCCTCAGCAAAAAGAGGAGGATTGGCAACAGATGTTAGCTCAGGGCTAGTCTTGCTAACAAAGAAAAGGGGGAAAAAAAAGTTAAGTAATTCCATTTTTCACTTTCTTTTATTCTGTGCCCCATCTTGCAAATTATATTTAATTAAAATATATTGTACACCTACTATGTGCTAGGGATAGTGCGAGATGCTATGGGGCTAAAAACCTAAATAAGGCATGATTTCTATTTCTTAGGCTCTTTCAGATTAATCTTAAAGGCAGAAAAGTAAAACATGCTTAAAATACTCTGTACAAAGAACAATGAGTGGTGTGAACCCAGAATATTATGGGTCCAGTAATCAAGGTAACTAGAGGAAGACACTGGAACTGAATCTTGAAGGAGTAGTCGACAGAGTAACAGAAAAGGGGCATAACAAACAAAGGGAGTAGTATTTACAGAGACATGAGAACCAGCAAAATATTTAGGAAATTCCAAGAAGTTAGAGGTATTAGGAGCAATGAGAGAGTGAGGGAATATGAGCGTGGAGAGGCAGTCAGGGGTTGAATGAGGAATGGATTTAAATGCCAGCCTAATTTCCTGAATGTGATAGAGAACCATTGTACCATTTGGATCTATCACATGAGAGTCTGTCCTTGAGCCCAGGTTCCTAAGCTACTGCAATCTGCAATCTGCAATGTTACTTTCGGGTGATGCATTTATTCTGTACCTTGTGGCCTTCAGGAAAGTCTTTGCATTGTTAGATTAAATCAAATCACGATTTTCATAGTTGGCCTTCTTATTGTTCTACATTCTTGTTTTGTTTTGTTTCCATCCTCCCAATGTTCAGAGAAAATGAAATTTGAAAAAAACACAGTCTTCAACCAAAGACTCATTTTCTTTTTGTTCCTCACTTCTCCTGCACATTTGAATAAAATTCTTCTCATGTATTTTTCACACATTCACCAGAATGGAAAGCTTAAGTGAGTAAATGAATCCCCATGAGAGATTTCATTTCCAGTGTGCAAACGATCAGGTTGAAAAAAAATCCTCTTTTTTCAATCAAGTGAGAATGGTTAAAAAAAAACAAGAGAGAGAGAGAGTGATCTAATTCCCACAAAAATAATGTACCACATTGCTCAGGATTTCAAGAACAAGCATTTGTGGCATTTTGTTTGCATGTGAAAATATATATATATATATATAATCCCAAAGGAATGATCTCAAACAATGTAACAGGAGAGCTGATTTGACAATAAATTTGCAAAGTCCCCGTTCACAATTGGCATCAGCTGTAGTCTCATTAAACGCTACAGTTGGACAGTTGAGAGAAGAATATACATCTAATTTATCCAGATAGATGCATTTTATGAAAAGACTTGAGATTTTAACACCATAAACACCTCTCTTAAAGAGCCACTTTTTTTGTCTTTTAAATACAACATACACAGACACACACGCAGATACACACAAATTATGCATGCACAAACCTGCTCTCACCGATACAGACACCATGAAACACCACCTAGAAAATCAAGCCATGTACTGTCTAATGGATGCCACAGACATGTTTACAGGAGACTAATTAAAAAACAAGGCCACGATATGTTATTCAAACATTTAGATGACAAATTTATAATCTTTTTGGAGAAAATACAAACTTAACTCTTTCTTTAACAAAAGTTAAATTTTTCAGTGGACAAACAGGATATTAAGTCATTTCCCTTTATGAAAAGACTTGGGAATAAAATATTAATCTCTAAATACAACTGAGCTGCATTTTTAAATTCATTTTGGCTATTTCCCTTACCATGATTCAATTACCATCCTAACAAGACAAAACATTCCCTTTGTAGTGTATGGAGATCATGTTTTCTAAGCTGCCTAAGCAAAAGTAGTTTATTGCAACAACAATCATAATGAGGCACAAAGGAGGAGACTGAACTGGTCAACTCTGCATGGCTTCTGATCCTAGTCACATTCTTTTATCCTCCCAAGAGTAACGGCACCATGGGCATGACTTTCTCCTTTGCCTTGAACATCTCTTGATGATGCTTGGGTTGGATTCTTAAAGCATTTGAAACATACTATGAAACTGGAAGATCCATACTCCATCTGGTCCATTTCCTAGAAGATGGACTTCTGTTCAAACTTCATACCTGACACAGAATGTTCCACACCTCCTTCACCCTTAAATGTACTTCACTCTCCAGTCACACCATACGTATTCTGGAATAGTATCCATTTCTGCAGCTTTATCTACTTAGTATTCCTTGCCTCTCTTCTGTTTGGATTCTCCCCATTCTTCTGAGTTAATATTCCATTTCCCCCTAACAGACCTCCCTCACCTCCTGGAATTGGCACTCAATAGATGTGTTGAATTGATGCCACAATATTTTAAATTACTTCAGGGTTAATTCATGAATAGCCATATTTTGCAAACTAGATTTCCTTAGACACAAACCTCTAACCTGCTATCAGTGTGACCTTGACATGAGGCAAGAGACGTATAAGAAAAAAAATCTGAGATACTGCTTATTTCCTTTAACAAGTCAGCAACCTGTTTCTTTGGCTCATTTTGTATTACAGATTGAACAGTCTTTCTGGGATAAGATTTGTAGCTATTAAATAGCTTTTTATACTTTTAAATGACTGTTTGGTTAAATGCAAAAGCAATATACTTTCTTCAAGAGCAAGACAGCCATTAGTCAGCTCACTCTTGAGTTACATTTGGTCTTAAATTTTGACTTGCAATATTCACCATTGTTACCGGATGATAAACTGAAATAAGAAAATACACTTCTCTTCCCTGTAAAATGCTGTCTCTTTTAAATGGGCTTAGCAGTGCTTAATATTACATCCAAAGATACCCAAAGTCAATGTGCCCTGAAGCAAATCACAAGAATGTTGGACAACTTCATAATGACCATTAAATCACTGTCATTACTACAGACAGGGCTTCCTGCCAATACAGTGACAAGGCAGTTTAAAGAAAATTAAAGAATAAATTAAAAATACATAAGTTCCATTGTTGCCATGGTAACCCCATGTATAAACTACCATGAACTTCTACATAGTTTCTTCTCACAAGATATTAACAATTGATGCTTCCAACTTAAATTTACTGGTATTGCAGCTTTATGCTGATGATCATACCTATATTATTAACAGTGACTGAAAATATCACAAGCTATAAAAGTAATAGGCATCTCAAACATACCAACCTGATCTTAAACTCCATGGATCTTCTTCAACACCACTCTGGTAGGTAGACACCACAGGAGCTAAAGTTGGAATGAGGGGATAAATTCTGCGAATCCCAAATTCTGAAATATCATTGGAAATTTCTTGTTTATAGACCACTTTATGGAAATGTTCACCCAAGTGATATTTCTATTAATAACAGAACATTTCATAAAATACAATGGCGGTGTTAAGAGCCAGTGATATTGATGTTAATTAAGTCAAGGGAAGCTGGCTTATAGTTACTGAGTATCTACTAATACCAGGCACTTCATATAGGCTCACATCATCTGAGGAGATAAACTTCATTCTATGGTTTTTAGATGAGGAAGCTGAGACAGGAATTATGTCTCTTGGACCTGCCACCCAGCCGCTAAGGAGTAGAGCTGATACTGGGATCTGGGTATATCTGATTTTAAAGACCGAGGGCACAACAAATATTTGTGGGGAAAAAAATGAAAACTTTGTAAACAATCTATTTAAAGGAAAAGAATTGGGGCCGCCCGGTGGCGCAGCGGTTTAGTCCGCGCTTGGCAGCCCAGGGTTCGCTGGTTCGGATCCCGGGCGCCCGCCGACACACTGCCTGCCAGCCATGCTGTGGCGGCGTCCCATATAAAGTAGAGGAAGATGGGCACAGAGGTTAGCCCAGGGCCAGTCTTCCCCAGCAAAAAGGGGAGGATTAGCAATGGATGTTAGCTCAGGGCTGGTCTTCCCCACAAAAAAAAAAAACAAAGAATTAATATTGTTCTTTCTCTCTGAGAATTCAAAAAGTTGAATTTTGTTTTAAAAAGTTCCATGTCCAAATTAATAAAGACAACTTGAGAAGAAGCACCAACCTCATTCACTGTCTTCTCCAGTACCACACAAACAGAGATGGCCACATCTTGTGAAGAGAGGAAAGTCTCTACTTCTACTCTGAGCTGTAGCATTTCCCCCACACTTCAGTATTTTAATGGATTTTTCTACTGAACAATTATTATTATGTAATTCAGAAAATAATCAGTTACCTTTATAATAAAAAGATACACATAAATGTGTAGACAGGGTAGCAACTGAGGTTAGGAGAGAGGACACTGCTACCTTGTTTTTTGTATATTTCTATACTCTCTACCTATCTAGATTGAGTTTTTATTATTTTTATAAATAGAAGAAATAGAAACACTGGAAATAAAATGAATATGATTACACATATATTATATAAGGTGACATGATCTTGGGTCACCAGTCAATATTGTTTTAATTAAATAAATGGCTGTATAACAAACCTGAAATAAACTCATAGCCTGCCTCCACCAACAAAATATAGAATGTTGGTCTATTGAACAACCTGTCTTCCATTGCCTTTGATTATATGCCTCACTCTGCCATCATAAATAAGATATCAAATTAGCAGGTACATGTTACATTAAGCCATTGTCTCTTTATTATGATGTGTTCATAATTAGCATTTATACAACAGCCCTAAGAGAGCCGGTGAAGCCTGGGGCCCAGTGGAGAGCGCTTATGGCATTTCCTTATGTCTCCTTCATAATTACAGTAATATGTGGCACAGTAGACAGGAGATTAGTGATATTTCATCAATACAATAACTGCTTTCTCGAATACCAGTCTCAGTTCTCTGCAATACATTATACTTATTTTTTAAAGGCAAATGGCTGGTGACGTCAGCAAGGTGGCCAAATAAGACATCCCTCACCATATCCCGCTCAACAACCACAATTTGGCATTCATCCATGGACAACAGTGCCTCTGTGGAACTGTACAACCCAGCACCACATGCCGAGTGGGCTGCGAGAAGTGTCAGCCACCCACGTGTCAGGTAATAGGCATACAGATCTCCGTCCAGCTGTGGGCTCTAAGTGACCTGTGAGACAGCCACGGTCCAGGAGTCCCTGGAGAACATTGTCTTAGATAGTCACTCATGGATGAGAAAGCTTTTGTGGAAGACCAGAAGTCCAGCAGGGAAGTTGCAGAACACCGTTGGAACAAAAAAATATGGAAGAGAGTAAGAGGACAGTTCAACTTTGCCCACGTCACCCTTTCCCCAAGGCAGCACAGCTCAGTGCCAAGACAGATCGTCCTTAGCCACGATCTCTCCCGGGGAGGAATGTGAGAGCATGTGAGTGAGCGCCTGGCTTCTCCAGCTGGGCAAGACACTGCCAAAGAGGCCCACTGCTCTCTCATCTCATCCAGAGTAGTGAGTCGTGATCATCACAACTGGAAGACAGGAAGAGGTAATGAGTGTCAAATAGGACTCTTAGAAGATATTAAAAAGATGTGGATCCTACTAATCATGTAATGGACTACATCAAGAAGACTGTTCACAAGCCAGTAGGGACACCATGTCCATGGATTCCACCAACTTGCCCACGGGGACCTCTAGCACTCTGCATGCCTCATCTATACACACCCCCACCTTGTGGCTGGCTCCTTGTGCATGTTCTTGATGATGCTGAGAGCAAGCTTTGGCAGGTGGCTACTGAGTATGCACAGAAAGTTATCTCAAATCTGCAAGCCAGGGAAAGACCACTAACTTGAGCTTTAGCACTGTCCTTAGGAAAGCAAAAGGGAGGCTGTCAGCACCCAACCTGCTGTTTTGCAGGAAATGAGAAAAGGCATACAAGCTTAGGAACTCAGCCACAAGAGGGAGCAAGAAGTGTGGAGCAAACGCATCCATAGAAGGTCGAAGAAAGTCTCAGAATTCCCAGCAAGGCTGACAGAAGGTCTGCCTCTCCTAAAGTCAGTCAGTAAAGACTGGAGGAGGTAACTGCTAGTTCAAATCTGAAGACAGCAATGCAAGACTCCAAGAAATATGAAAAATCAAGGAAACATGACAATTCCAAAAGATCATAAGAATCTTCCAGTAACCAACCCCAAGGACATGGAGATCTGCAATTTATCCAATAAAGAATTAAAAAGATTTAAGAAAACTCAATGAGCTAAAAGAAAACACAGAAATACAATCCTACGAAATTAGGAACATAATACATAACTCAAAGGAGAAGTATACGAAGAGAGATAAATCATTAAAAAAGCCAAACAGAAATTATGGAGCTGAAGAATACAATGAATGAAATGTAAAATGCAATATAGAGAATTAACAGAAGAATGGATCAAGCAGAAGAAAGAACCTATCTATTAGAAGACAGGACCTTTGAAATTATTAAGCCAGGAAAGAACAAAGACAAAAGAACGAAAAAGAGTGAAGAAAGCCTATGTGATTGATGTGATACCATCAAAAGTGATACCACCAAAAATTGGGGTCCTAGAAGGAGAAGAGAGGGAAAAGAGGGTAGAAAGCTAATTTCAAGAAAAAACACCTGAGAACTTCATACACCTGGAGAGAGATTTGGACATCTAAGTTCATGAACCTTATAGGTTCGTGAACACACTCAATTTAAAGAGATCTTAATCCAACATATTTTTTAAATGTTCAAAAACAAAGTCAAAGAGAGAATCTTAAAAGCTGCAAGTGAAAAGAAGCTTGTAACTTACAAGGTAACCCCATAAGGCTATCAGTAGAAGTCCCAGCAGAAACCTTACAGGCTGGGAGAGATTGGAATGATATATTGAAAGTACTGAAAACACAAAACTGCCAGCTAAGAATCCTCTACCCTGCCAAGTTTTCCTTCAGAAATGAAGGAGAGATCAAGACTTTCCCAGACAAACACAAGCTGAGGGAGTTCTTCATCACTAGACCTGCCTTAGAAGAAATGCTGAAAGGAGATCTTCAAGCCGAAATGAAAGGATACTAATTGGTAACATGAAAACATATAAAAGTATATAACGTACTGGTAAAGGGAAGTAAATAGTCAAATTTAGAAAACTCTAATACTGCAATATGGTGGTATGTTAACCACTTAACTTTAGAATGATGGTTAAAGGACAAAAGTATTAAAAATAACTGTAGCTACAATAATTTGGTAATGAATACACAGTATAAAAAGAGGTAAATTGTGACATCAAAAACACAGAAGAAGTTATCAGTGTAAACATAGATTGTTATATCTATAAGATGTTTTATGTAAGCCTCATGGTAACCACAAAGCAAAAACCTATAATAGATACACAAAAGACAAAGAAAAGGGAATCAAAGCATACCACTGCAAAAAATCATCATCTCACAAAGAAAGACCACAAGATAGGATAAAAGGAACAATTTAACTGCAAAACAGCCAAAAAATGTTAATAATACGGCATTAATAACTCCTTACCTATCAATAATTACTCTAAATGTAAATGCATTTTATTCTCCAAATGAAAGAAAGACACAGAGTGGTTGAATGGATAAAAAAAACAAGATCCAACTATATGCTGCCTACAAGAACTCTCTTCAGCTTTAAGAACATACATAGGCCCAAACTGCAGGGATGGCAAAAGATATCCCAGGCAAATGGAAACTGAAAGAGAGCAGGCGTAGCATATTTATACCAGAAACAATAGACTGTAAATCAAAAACTCTAACAAGAGACAAAAAAGGTCATTATATAATGATAAAGGGGTCAATTCAATAAGAAAATATAACAATCATAAATGTGTGTGCACCCAATATCGGAACACCTAAATATATCAAGTAAATACTAAGAGATCTGAAGGAAGATATAGAAAACAATAAGATAATAGTAGGGGACTTCAATACCCCACTTTCAACAATGGATAGATCATCCAGACAGAAAATCAATAAGGAAACCTAGCATTTGAACTATACTTTAGACATGGACCTAACAGACATATACAGAACATTCCACCCAACAGAAGTATAATACACATTCTTCTCAAATACAAACAGAACATTCTCCAGAGTAGATCATATGATAGGTCACAAAACAAATCTTAGAAATTTAAGAATATTGAAATCATACCAAGTATCTTTTTTGACCACAATGGTGTGAAACTACAAATCAATAACAAAACGAAAACTGGAAAATTCACAAATATGGGGAAATGAAGCAATGCAATACCAATCAACCAGTAAGTCAGAAAACAAATCAAAGGGAAATCTTGAAACAAAACACAACATACCAAAGCCTATGGAATGCATCAATAGGAATTCTTAGAGGAAAGTTTGTAGCAATAAATGCATGCAGTATTAAGAAAAAAGATAGATCTCAAATAATCAACCTAACTTCACACCTCAAGGAACTAGGAAAAGAGAACAATGTAAGTTCAAAGATAGCAGAAGGAAGGATATAACAAAGATCAGAGCAGAAATGAGTGAAATAGAGACCAGAAAAACAACAGAAAAGATTTTTAAAAATATGAGTTGGTTTTTGAGAGATAAACAAAATTGACAAATCTTTACCTAGACTAAGAAAATAAGAGAAGACTGAAATAAATAAAATCAGAACTGAAAGAGGAGACATTACAACTGATACCACAGAAATACAGTGAATCATAAGAGACTACTATGAGCAATTATGTGCTAACAAATTGGATCACCTAGAAGAAATAGGTAAATTCCTAGAAACATACAACCTACTATGACTGAATCATGAAGAAATAGAAAATCTGAGCAGACCAATAACAAGTAAGGAGATTGGATCAAGAATCAAAAACCCCCCAACAAAGAAAAGCCCAGGACTGGATGTTTTCATTTGTAAATTCTACCAAACATTACAGAAAAATTAATGCCCACCTTTCTCAAACTCTTCCAAAAATTGAAGAGAAGGGAACACTCTCAAACTCATCATACGATGCTAGCATTACCCTAAACCAACACCAGATAAAGACACTATAAGAAAACTATGGGCCAATATGAATATAGATGAATTAGATGCAATATAGGTGCAAAATTCCTCAACAAAATAATGAAACGAATTCAGAAGCACGTTTAAAGGATCATACACCATGATCAAAAGAGATTTATCCCTGGGATTGATGGTTTAATATATGCAAATTAATCAGTGTGATACATCACATTAATAGAACGAAAGATAAAAATCCTACAATCACCTCAATAGATCCATGAAAATCTTGACACACTACAACATCCTGTCATGATTAAAACTCTCAACAAATTGGCTATAGAATGAATGTATCGCAACATAGTAAAGGACATATATGACAAGCTCACAGCTAACATCACACTCAGTGGTGAAACGATGAAAGCATTTCCTCTGTGATCAAGAACAACAAAGGAGGTCACTCTCACCAAGCCTATTCAAGTAGTGGAAGTCCTAGACAGAGCAATTAGGCAAGAAAAAGAAAGAAAAGGCATCCAAATCAGAAAGGAAGAAGTTAAATCGTCTCTGTTTGCAGCTGACACAATCTTATATAAGGAAAATCTTAAAGATTCCATTAAAAAACTGTTAGAACTAATCAACAAATTCAGTAAAGCTGCAGGATACAAAATTAACATACAGAAGTAGGTTGTGTTCTATACACTAACAGTGAAATATCTGAAACAGAAATTAAGAAAACAATCCCATTCACAATAGGGAATACTTAGGAATAAATTTAATACTTAGGAATAAATAAAATACTTAGGAATAAACTTAATCGGGAGGGAAAGATCTGTACACTGAAAACTATAAGACTTTGATGAAACTGAAGAAGACACAAATAGATGGAAGATACCCTATGTTTATGAATCTAAAGAATTAATATTGTTAAAATGTCCATACTACCCAAAGCCATCTACAAATTCAATGCAATCTCTATCAAAATCTCTATGACATTTTTCACAGAAATCGAAAAAATAATCCTATAATTCATATGGAACCAATAATAGCCAAATAGCCACAGCAATCCTGAGAAAGAATAACAAAGCTGGAGTCATCAAACTTCCTGACTTCAAAGTTCACTACAAAGCTATAGTAATCAAAATAATATGTTACTGGCATAAAAATAGACACATAGATCAATGGAACAGAATAGAGAGTGCAGAAATAAATGCTCACATATATGGCCAACTAATATTTGACAAGGAGGTCCAGAATATTTAATGGGGAAAAGATAGTCTCCTCAATAAATGTTGTTAGAAAACTGGATAACCACATGTAGAAAAATGAAATTGGACCCCTGTCTTACACCACTCACAAAAATATCTCGAAATGGATTAAAGATTTAAATGTAAGACCTGAAACCATAAAACTCCTAGAAGAAACAGGGGAAAAGATCTACAACATTGGTCTCGGCAATGATTTTTTGGATTTGACACCAAAAGCACAAGCAACAAAAGCAAAAACAAATAAGTGGAACTCCATCATGCCAAATGTTCTCACACACACACACAAAAGGATAAATATGCTAGGTGATGGATGTGTTAACTGACTAGAGAGGGGGATCTTTTCACAATGAATAAGTATATCAAATCAACACAATATACACTTCAAATATCTTCAAATTTTATTTGTCAATTATACCTCAATAAAGGTGAAATTTAAAAATTAAAATAAAATACAATGAAAAGACAATCTATGGAATGGGAGAAAATATTTATATATCTTCTATCTGATAAGTGGTTAATACCCAAAATATATAAGGTACTCATGCAACTCAATAGCATAAACTAAAAACTCCAATTAAACAATGGGCAGAGGACCTGAATTAACATTTTTTCAAAAAGACATACAAATGGCCAATAGGTATATGAAAACATTCTCAACATCACTAGTCATCAGGGAAAAGAGAATCAAAACCGCAATGAGATATCACCTCACACCTGTCAGAATGACTATAATCAAAATGACAAGAGATAAGTGTTAGTGAGGACGTGGAGAAAATGGAACACTTGTGCACTGTGGCTGGGAATGTAAATTGGTGCAGCCACCATGCAAAACACTTCAGCAAAACAGAATGAAGTTTCCTTAAAAAATTAATAATAGAACTACTATATGATCCAGCCATTCCACTTCTGGGTATATATTCAAAGGAAACGAAATCATGATACTGAAGAAATATCCACACTCTCATGTTTATTGCAACATTATTCATAATAGCTAAGATATGAAAAAAACCTAAGTCTGTCTACAGACAAATAAAGAAGATTGAAGAAGATGTGAGGTATTTATATATATATATATATACAAACACACAATGGATATCATTTTTGACAACATAGATGAATTCTGAAGGCATTGTGCTAAGTGAAATAAGTTATATACAGAGCTTTCTGTATATATACAGATGCTGTATGATATCACTTATATGTGGAATCTAAAAAAGCATAATTCATAGAAACAGTAGTATGGTGGCTGCCAGGGCCTGGGTGGGGGATATGGGGAGATGTCAGTCAAAGGGTGCAAACTTTCAGTTATAACATGGAGAAGTTCTAGAGATCTAATGTACAGCATGGTGACTATAGTTAACAATACTGTATTATATACTTGAAAGTTGCTAAGAAAGTAGATCTTAAATGTTCTCATCTCAAAAAAGAAATGGTAATTATGTGAGGTGATGGAGGTGTTAACTAACGCTACTGTGGTTTCACAATATATAAGTATATATATGATAAGAATATATCATTTCACAATATATAAGTGTATCAAATCATCACATTGTACTCCTTAAACTTACACAGTGTTACATGTCAATTACATCTCAATAAAGCTTGGGGAAAAAGATATACTAGGATTTTTTTTCAGCAAAGGAAACAGGAACATCCTAGCATGATGGTTCAAGACTTTCCCCCCAATCGTATTTCTTAAAGATGGAGGTAGTGGTATAGTATTTTCATAGTACTCCAGAAGCAATTTAATTTCTCCCTGTAAATCTCAAGACATGTATTCTTATTTAAAAGAAAAATGGTCCTTTATTTCACAGGACAGTGATCATCACAGGTCATTAGAAACTAAGCAGAATTCAGTGAATCATGTTGGGGAAAAGGAGAAGGGAGAGAATGAGATTCAGCTCACCCACTTCATCCATTAAGACCAGAGAGGGTAAAGTCAGATAGATAGACAAAGTCAACACTCAATCTAAATGCCACAAACAAATGACAGACAAGTAGGTGAGAGGAGACATCCAACAAGATTGCGAAGATGGAGACCAGGGAGAGAGAGGCGGAGAGAGAAAACCAGAAAAGGAGGGTAGGTGAGGTTCAGCTTCCAAGACTGAGCCCTGCTCCCTGTCTCCCATCTCACTTTTTCCTCCCTGTGTGCCCTGCTAGGCTTTCTTCTGTATAAGGTTCCAGTGATGAGAGACTAGGCACCCTTTCTTTCATTTATGAAAGAAATAAAAATAATAAAATAAAACAAAACAACATTTCCAATCATCATACCTAGAGACCTTTTCAAATTGATCCCTGGTCATGCATTATTTCAGTTCAAACACACAGTGACCTCAGTTTGCCAGGCCCTGGGCCCGGCACTGCAGAATCCCTTATGAGGGTGAGCAAGAATGTGCCCGTGCCAGATGCCAGCTTCCAGGCCCTCTTTCCTTAGCCATTCCTCTGCTCTTTTATATGCCTCTCTGGCTTGGCCCCTTGGCTAAGCCAGGTTTGTGCTTTTTTTTTGAGCACCACATACTTTTGATCCTTCGCATACATTTTTGCTGTGTTTTGCACAAGGTGATTGAAAATCCTATCTCAGCTTTCTGTAAATTATTGCTTTGTCATTTTTCTTTTTGTCCTAACAAGGCTCAGTTTCTGTCAAGATTCTCTTTTCTAAAATAGAACTACTTCAGAGCATAAGTAGGCCTTTTTTCTATCTTTTCCCTTTCTGTATCATTATTTTGATATACACAATGTTTAAAAGACACAGAAAATGTCCTGGGCTTAGGAAAAAGTCCCTGTTTTGTGAAATTTAGCATGTAGCTCTTACAGACTGAAAACTCTGGCATGGATAGCCTCAAAACAAATGAAAGACAGGCCTTCTACTGCTTCATGAAGTGATCCGAGTGTCCAGGTGCCCTCTGCTCTGGAGCTTGTGATGTCCCTCTTGTCAGTTCATAGGCTTTGTTGGTCGGTTTGTCTGTTCTAGGCTGCAGAGTTTGGTTCTTGTTTTTAATGGGCAAGTTTTTGAAAATCAGTAGAGGTCAACTTAAAAAAAGCAAACAAAAGCCAGTCTGGATCCTGAGGGCTTCTTCAGAGATCAGAGACTGGGCCACCCCAGTGTGGCCACAAAAGGAGTGGGCTGGGCCAGAGCTGCCTCCTCTCAGCAGGGCAGGACACCCCCATCAGCCAAACTCACACATTCACATCACCTGCTGGCTCCTGGGCGCTTGCAAGTCTTGAGCTCCTGCAGAGGGGTGACACCTAAAATATTTACCAGCCCGCAGTGGCCCAGCCACTGCCACATCCGAACAGACACCTACTGGAAATGGGTTCTGGAGTAGCTGTGGCCCTCATTAATCCTTTAGGTCCAGACTGTACGGTGGTCCAGGGGTCCCCGAAGGAGGGGATAGCTTGGTGGGAGCAGCAGGGAGTATGGAAAGATAGTGACCCTCCAGCAGGAAATAGTCCTGCCTAGACTGCAGCAGAGGACCCCCGGCATAGCTGGTCCAGAGTGGGCTTCACCTCACTTAAGGACAGCAACCGAATCTACCCCATTCTGCATCCACCCAAGGATGATGGGAAACAAGCTATAGACAAGGGAGAATTAAAGCAAGAGCCAGAACTGGACTGTTCAGAAGTGTTTTCCCAAATCTGCAGCAAAACTGTGTGAACTGATTCATAAAAACCCTGTGGGAACATATAGTGCATTTATTAAGCTGAATTCCACTAGAAAGCTTTAGGAAAAAATCATAGTTTTCTAAATTTACAATATACACTATAAGGCTTTAATATCTTACTCAGAAAGCATGAGGCTCGATTCCCATGCCACACATTTCTATGGAAGAACTTTCTGGGAAAACTAAAACAAAAATCTGGTTAAGTTTCAAAAATATTTGCTTCATTTTAATTGATTTTTCTATGTCCAAGAAGCATAAAAAGCTCATACTATACATAGAAACTGCTCATAGGTAATAAAGTGCATGATAAAATGCCCAAAACCAACATCTGGAAATGTAATACAGCAATTAAATTTTAAATAATGACAAAAAACAAAGTTAGGGCAGCCCAGTTAATCAATTATATTTGCTTTTTAACTCTTATTTATCTCATGGCTGTACCAATATAATCAAAGTTATTGGGTAGCTTCTTAATTAGAAAATTATTTCTAAGGTATTAAAAGTTATTTTTAGAATTGGTTTCATGTAAGAGAAAACTAAACAACTGTGGATAGTAACTTGATACACTGCCTTCCATACCACTTTCAGGTC
Organism: Tapirus indicus; assembly: GCA_031878705.1. Lineage (NCBI taxonomy): Eukaryota > Metazoa > Chordata > Mammalia > Perissodactyla > Tapiridae > Tapirus > Tapirus indicus. Next base: position 86,082,658 of record CM062921.1, read on the forward strand.
TCAAGCTGTATTTTAATTACTGAGCCCTGAGACCCCAAATGATTATTCCCTGGGGCCAAATAACAGCTGGGAAGCAAATTTTATCAGGTAGGTTTGGTGCTTTAAAAAACGGAAACATGAATGGTTTAGGTGGGGCCTGCAATTCTTAGCTGTGTCTGAGGTCAGCAGGTCTTACCTACCTAACCCACCCCACACCCACCTTTGATGGTTTCACTCATTTATACTGTCTGGCCCCCTGAGTCCAATGAATGATAGGCAAACAGGAAGACAGAAGAAGACGGGTGGATGGTGACAGCTGAAAAGTCATACACTAAAAAGGAGGAATTGGGGTTATTCAGCCAGGAGACAAAAAGGCATCTTCTTGGGATTTTCAAGTTTTGGGAGATGAAGGGAAGACATATTCTATATCAATGATTCTCAAAATGGGAATAAGCATCAAGATCACTCAGGAATATGTTAGAAATGCAAAGTATCAGGCCTCTCCTCAAACCTATGGAAAATCAGAAATTCTAGGGTGGGGCGCAATAATCCTCAGGTGATTCTGATGCACTCAAAAGTTTGAGAAACATTTTCCTAGATGCAAAGAGAACAACCAGGAAAAATAGGTAGAAAACATAAGGCAAGATATTTCAGCTTACTTAAAGAATTTTAGTGAAAACCTTTTAGAGATCCCAGATTAAACGGCAGATGGGAGGGTGGGAGTAAATTCCCCGACACTGAAAGTGTCAACCAGAGGTCAGAAAGGATTCAAATAACGGTGATATTTTGAATTGGATGAACTCAAAGGAACTTTCTAATCAGAATAGTCAACAATTCCAGGATTCTAAGTTTTCAAAGCTCTGACTCCTAGCAGAGGAGAAAATTTGGTCACATGATGTAATGAGAACCATTGACCCTAAAAGCCAATAAGGAACCTAACAAAAATGAATGCCCTGGGGGAGAATCTGCCAGTGATGCTAACAACATGTGAATTCCAGAGCCTCAGGAAACTACTTTTAAATTGTTTTTCCTTTTCATGGAATATATTGTCAGAGGGCCCATTAAAAAACAGGGAGTACAGACAAAATCTGTTTGTCTAAAAAAGAGAGAAATTTGAGAATGTGACAACAATGAGCGATTCGGAAGTTTGAACTAACGAAGCCTGAAGCTGCCATCTTGTAGAGCCATTTGAAGAGAAGTAGAGCATTCACAGAAATAAATTAGGAAAGTCTCTGAACAAAGGTTCAAATTTTTGCACGCGTGTGATTACTGTGAGTACTGTGAAGTAACGTGCGGGCATCCATACACAAAAGATCTGGGGCGCGTTATGAAGGGACTCACCGAGGCCAGCAGGCACAGGCACATTACTGTGCCAGGCTGGGACAGGACCTCCTCAGCTCACTAGTTTTAATAAGAACCTAGAGATTGCCATCAGTATAATATTTTTGGTTGTAGTATATATTCATGTTACAGATAGCTGGGTAGTAAACTATTATCCTCATTAAAAGTATGGAATTGAGTCTTCTCAACTGATCTGTATTTGTCTCTTAAAGAAGCTGAACCAAAGAATTCCACAGATAACGTCACAGGTAAATGATTTGGCCATGGTTCTCTGATTTGCCTCTTATAGTCAAGATTCTGGTGTCCAGAGGGCACCCTAAGCTAAACCCACCAGGTGAGTAGCCAATTTAAGGATTTCAGGTGCCCTTGTTTACCAAGTTTCAGAGGCGTATCTGAACCTGAACCGGGAGTTGAAGGATTCCAGGGGAAATCAAATGTGAGATCAAATACAAGTTGCACCACACACAACTATAGACTCAGACAAATCACAAAGTTTGCATCTGTAAAATGGGAATAATAATACCTATCCCATATGGTTGTTGCAAGAGAATGAGAGAATTGTCAATATGCAATATATGTTAGTTATTTGCAAGCAGTTCTTAGTGTCTGCTTACTCCAGTTTGATCTGATACAAATATTGATGAATCTTAGCCTGCAACCTGGACCTGCCTAGTTGGTAAAGAGTTCTGAGAAAGTCTGGAAATGCATCAGGAGCTTAGCAGAGAGGTCCAGCATCCATGTGGGTGAAGGTCCAGGTACCAGAACTCCCACTTAGCTGTAGCTGTTATTCTATTCTTTCCTCCAAAGCTGGCTGGGGCCCAGACAATCTCCTCACTTTTGTCAGCTCCTGCTGCCAGGCCTCAATCTCTGTCAGGGAAGCCTCCACTCTCTTGGTCAACTGTCTTTTCACCACATCCCAGGGCCCTGAGATGGGGACAAAAAGCAACTGTCTTTGCAAGCAGCCTGGGTTTACCCATTAGTCAGGTCATAACCAGCTTAGGCCAGGCAGGTTATGGGTTACCCTCTCCCCTTTCCCCTTTTCTCACCTCCTCTCATGTCTCAAGTACCAAAATTAAAGTAACTACTGTACATGTATTTGCATGCTTTGCAAGGCATGTGGTCAATATTATTAATGGACTTTACTGCTATCCACTGAGGTATTTTAAGAACTGAGATAAATGAAGTACACCCTGCATCTCCACTTAAAGCATGAGGGCACACGCTATCGAGGAAAGTCTTCCAGCAGATGATGGCTCTACAGAGCTTTAGGCAGGAAACATCTCTCCAGTTTGTCACCCATATGGTTACTGAAGTCTTCATTTCAACAGTCCACACTTCTCGAATGTCTAAGCCTGTGACTTTCCCGTGTGTTGCTCACCAGCTCACCTACTAGAGGTGATCATGCAGAATTCAGGAGCCAAGATGAATAACGCAGAGATCACTTGCAATGTACTTCCAGGATAAAATCCCAGACACACTGAATGGTATCTGAAGTAAGACCAATACTAAAATATTGAAGTATGCAATGCTTTTTTATAAAGAATCTCGGTCTTTCAGTTGGATTTTAGTAGGATCTGGAAATACACATGTTCTCTAACTCTGCTTTACAATCCTCGTCTCTGCATTCTCTTTGGTGGAAAAAGAATCAGACTCCAAATATTTGCACTGGTGTTTAATGTTGAAAAAAGTACTTTCCTGAACTGGATGCTATCATAAATAGCTTGATACATGCCTTATGTCAAGATTCGAGGAGTTTAACTTAGTCATAAAATATTTCCTGTCAGCCACTCTGAGCAAATATGATTTTAACACACTGTCCACCTCGATGACAAGGTGTTGGCTAGTAATGTTTGAGTTTCATATGGTTCATTGGCCTTTAAGGTTACCTAACTCTTTACCCTTTTTCTGTTTCAGTGGCCTTTAGAGCAGGGTGACCAATGGAATATGACAAAGCTACCTCTTGATGTGTATGCGAAGGAGCCATGTGCTGCATTTCTTCCAGGTTTGCTCTAGATATTTCCATTTTATCCGTGGAAGACTTACTATGCCAGACAAACAAGACTGCATATGCCACATTATTTCAGCTAGAGTTGTACTAATGGAGTGATTAGCACACAGCACACATCAAACTAATAATAGATCTTTTCAAGATAAAAACAAAGTGGACGTCAAAGAAAACAATTCCTATGTGATAAGAGACTAACAATATCAATAATAAAATCACTGGTGGGTTTTTTGTGTGTGTGTGTGAGGATGACCGGCCCTGAGCTAACATCCATTGCTAATCCTCCTCTTTTTTGCTGAGGAAGACTGGCCCTGGGCTAACATCCGTGCCCATCTTCCTCTACTTTATATGGGACGCCGTCACAGCATGGCTGACAAGCAGTGCGTCGGTGGGCGCTTGGGATCCGAACCTGTGAATTAAATCACTGTGCCACCGGGCCGGCCCCAAATCACTGGTGGTTTTAACCTGATGCTGAAGCCATCATACAAGCACCTGAGCCTCCTTCTCATGTATATCATCCATTTGCTTCTCACAATGATCTTGTGAGAACACAAGAGCGTTGATATTCCCATTTTACAGCCAAGCACTCTGAGGATCCTCAGACTTTAAGAAAATGTCAAATATGTCACAAATGTATGCTCAAATTGACTTCTTCTTGATATTTACCAATTTGGGGGCAATCAGATACCAGGTGAATATTTGGTATTTCCACTTGCTTGTAACAGCAAAAGCAGAATTTTCTATTCAGAGCTAGCAAAGATGGTATTTCACTTTACCAATTCCGTGTGGACTGAGGTCTGGGGAAACACACCATATCCAGTTCTAGCACATGCATGGACCCAGCCACACCAAGGAGACTGGCTTTGCTTCAGCAATTGATTTTAACACCAGTGCCCAGCACTGTCAGGGCGATGCAAAGCAATGCAGACAGCTTTTGAAGCCACATCCCTTCACAAGCTATTGAGTGGCTGTCCCATATGTACAGCAGAAGTAGTAAAAAAAAAAAAAAAAAAAAAAAAAGGAGTGGGATGAGAAAGATGGAAATATTACTTCCATAAAAGAAATGAACTCAATTCTCAAAAGGCAACAGGAAAGAAAATGGGACTAGCATTCATTGTATACCAGCTTTAGGTGCATTGCAATTACTATCCAATTCAGGCCTTCCAAGAAACCAGTTAGAAGTGTTACATATTCTCTTTTTACCCATGAGGAAACAGAAGATCAGATGTAACTATTCTGCTTAACATCAGAAATGTCACACAGTGGTAGACACAAGAGTCACACAGATTATCTGAATCCAGAATCCAAGTTTTTTCTACTTTCATACTTCTGTTCAGTGAAATGATGTGTGTCCTTGGGGGAAGGGCTGAGCACTGCTTCCCCCAAATTTACTTTTCTCAAAATGACTGATATAGAGTTGACTCATTTCCCCGGAATTTTATTACATGTCTTCTTTTCACTAATTAGCCAGTGAGACTACTCTCCTTTAACTAAAGATTATCCCAGAATAGCTGCTAATTGTCACAAATATAAGTGAAGCCATTCCTCACCTACGGGGAGTCTGGGAATGAGGGGTGGCCAGGTGTCCTGGGTGGCATTGCCCATTATGATACACAGGTCACAAATCCTGGGACACGTGAGCACAGGAGACATCAGAAGCAGGTGCTTTCCTGTCCCAAGGGAACAATTCCCATTAGAGCTGCTTCAAAGATCACTTAATATAAGATAGATGTGGCCCAGGGAAGAAACACGGTGTGGAATAGATGAATGCTTGCTTTCCGTACCTTCAATCAACCACACAGTGGTTGACAAGATAATGAGACAAAAGCCTCAAGTGAGTAAGAGCACAGAAGAAATCATAAGAGTCAAACTTAGTAAAGAGAGAGACTATTAAAGTATAAAAGGAAGAAGCAATTAATATGGACTGAACACCTAGAGTATTTCTAAGTCTGGCGCAAATGCTCTTTCATTTAACCCTTACAAGGTGCATACAATTAACCCATTCCTACAGACAGTGGACTAAGGAGCAGTAAATGAAGGCCCCAGAACCACCGACTCCAGATTCCATGCCTTTCCTCTAAATCGCATTTACTCCAATGGGCAAGCGGATGACCAGCTGCTGACACACACTGATGCACCTGCCTAGAACAAATATAGCACAGGAGGCAACTTTTAAACAAGAAATATGGACAGAACTTAGCCCAGAAACTTGCAATACAGGCACCCCCTTGCTTCCTACACCAACCACTGGACTGAATCGCACATCACGTAATTGCAGTAACCCACTGAAAAGCAGCACACTTAATCATGCTCAAAAAGGCTAATAGCTTTGGCCCACCTTTAGGCATTTAAATCCACCCATACATTCTATTTCAAACCATACACATTAATAAGAGACAAGTGACATACCAAATTCTCAGTAGTTGCCCTGGCTAATCCTTATTATCCTCAGCTCAGGTGGATTTAGTCTCCTCTCCCTGCTTCCTGGATTCCTTGCTCTGTGCTTTGACCCCAGAACCTGTCTTTGGCCTCTTGGTCTTGCAACCATTTGGGTTTCAGTCTGCTTTCTTGAACTAGCGTCTTGTTTAAGTTTATATCATTCATTACTCCTGTGCTTTAGAGTCCCTTGGTCTTCATGGTCTTAAAAAGAGAAATCTCACATATCACTCCTGACTTTGGAGGCTCTCAAACTAGGACAGCTCCCAATTCCTCCAAGAGAGATATGATATTTTTGTCATAGAATTTTCTATTGTAAACGTCTTCTTCCTTACTTTCTATAATACCTTGCCGTGTCTACTGGTCCTTCCCTGAACTTAGCTGAACACAGAATAATGGATGCCCAATGGGACCCTATTTCTGTACACCCCGCTCCAAGCCCTGGATAAACATAGAAATTCATGTCATAGGGAGGCAGCAACCAGAAGCACGTGTTCCCACTGTTCCTAATGCACACCTATGCCTCATCCTCTCTCTGGGCCATGACCACATTCTGAACCCCAGCATTCTCAGGACCACTTCTGCCTCCCTTGCTGGGGGGTGGGCACTGTCCCGTCTGATTACCTGTTATTTCAACCAGTTCTCCTTCCTGTGCACTTGTTTGCTTGCTTGTTTTCCCCACAGGGTCAGAAATTAGACAGCAGATTGGGTACTGCTACATCCAAAAGGATCAACTAATGCATTCACCACTGCTTCATTCCAGGAATACAAGGCTTTGGAATAAGGGTATTTGGGATAATAACAACTTAATCCTGCAGCCAATTTTTTTTCAGTGTTCCTCAAGAGGATATTCCTGGATGAATTAGGTAAGAACTACCAGTAAAGTGGATAAAATGCAGATTCTTGGCCTCACCCTGTAACAACTGATTCAGAGTGTATATTGGTGAGCTCTTTGGGGCTCTTTTTAAGCAGCGTAAATTGTGAGAACGTCTGGTTAGGTGAAGAAATGCTAACCAAGCAGCAGCAATTGGGAAATTTCACACAGAAAGACATGCATCTTTGGAAGAGGAGGAAAAAAAACAGGTGAAGTGCATCAGTGCAGCGCCCACTGAACTGCCAACTTAGGGCGTTCACGCATCTGGTGAGTGACATATCTTTAGGAGGTAAATATTTATTGGAAAAAAATATCAGTTACTCATCTAATTTTGCTTTTTTATTTCGACAGTAGTTATGTGACTAGAAGGAATTCTAGTACAATGATGATTTGGTAAAAGTATGCAACTTATAAAATCAACCTGGAATCACTGTGCGCGTGTGTGTCTTAAATGTTGCAACACACATGGGGACTCAATACTGTAAAGCTGCTTCACGGGAGTCAATGTGTCTGAGGTAGACAGACATGTTGATTCACCATCACTGAGTCAAAAAATAAGGCCTGTGCTGTGAGGTTTTCAGGGAAAAGACGTGGTCAGTAGGGTATTTTCCAAGTGATGATTTCCTTCAGCATTCTTTCGGTAAAACCCAGGCCCATGGTCTGCAGGTGCAAAAGGGTAAGGTAAATCGGCCCCACATGACAGGAGATCCTGAGAGCATCCCTACCACCCGGGCTGATCTTCAGTCTGCAGGTCACAGGAATAAAAGGGCTCCTTCAACCCAGCATGAAATGATGGCCCAAATGCCTGAAAAGGGTTTAGTCCCAGTGAGTCCTATAAAAAGTACATTTACAATGCAAGAAATTTGTAGAAATTAGTCCCCTGAGTCATTGAAAGAATAGAGAAGAAGTACATGAATTATAAAAACAAATTAGATTATGCATCCACATAGTCTTCTGATAGTAAAACAGTAATGTCTACCCATATGAAGCTCAATCCTTCTTTATTCTCCATGCTTCACTCTAGTAAATACCACTTTTCAGGAAGAATGTTTTCTCTCTTTTCTTGGAAAGACACAAATGTCCTTCAACTGCTTCCTCAAACTTACTTACCACATTTACTTATATAAAAAATATATAGAAACATATACATACTTGTATGTGTGTGTGTGTATATATATATATATATATATATATATATATATACTCATGGGGGCAGATATTTCTATATAATGAAAATTGACGGGTCAAAGAAACTGTGAAATGGACCCGCATCCATTTATGGACAGTGAAAATAAATCTAGGCAGGGTTAACACTATCCAATGTTCTATATTTTAAGTTCCTTTCTGAACTACAGTTATAGAAATGTTATCAGTACAAAATGGTGCCCATTTGATGAAAGTGTGAAGTCTGGTGCCAGGAGACAGATTGGCATTGTTTTATTTCTGCGAAGACTAGAAGTCATAAATTATTTTTGTGTCTTAATGTTTTGAAAGTAACTTAAAAATGAATTAATAAATAAAATGCTACTGTTAAACAAAATTGCATCAGCGAATTTAAAGACAACTTGTCTGTTTCAGCAAACAGACAGTTTACAGAGTAAACTCTTCAGTGTGCTTTGCTTCGTGCAACTATTGATCAAGAAGCCACCGTCAAGCAAATGGGTCCTCTGCCCTGGAGATGCTGAGAGGGTTCTCTAGCAGTGAAGAAAAACATGTAATGAGTTTAAAACCAGATAGAGTGAGAATTCCCATAGATCTGAAATGAGTGGGCAATCAATAAAACAACGAGTGAATGAAGGAGCATAGATAATTAACTAGGGAGTTTGAATCTTAACAGAAATAACAAAGACTATTAATAATTGAAACATACTCTAGAAATATTTTTATCACTTCCACCACAAACACTGCAAATATCTCAGCCTGATGAACATGTTTCTTGTTAGCCTATCCAGAAGTATTGAACTAGTCTCTAAAACTTGGCAGAAAAATAGTGCATGCAGTTTTTGATTCAGGTGCTGGGTCATATTTGGACAAGAACTAAAAATCTTATTAAACCACAAAGATGGTAGTTAAAATCTTGCTGAAAATGGAAAATATTCAGAGATTAACTCATAAATCCAGTGAATCATCTAAACATGAATACTTAAAATGCTGTTCTGATAGTTCCACACTGCCTTAATGTTAGCTTAAATAATATGAAGAATTTTAAACGAAGGAGGAAGCAAGTTGTGAATTCTTTTGAAGGTATTTTTGAGAACAGTGCTTTCTCTATCTTCTAATAAATGGAATCTTCAGGGGAAAAAATTATACATCTTTTTTTTGTGCGCTGTACTATTCACTTTGGCTTAGACTTAGTCCCTTCCAGAATGTTATTTTGGAATGTTATTAGCATATTTATTCTCTCCTTAAAGACTTCAACAGTAGTGTAACTGTCATAATATTGAGAAAGCTTGCTGCTTCCAAAAGAAAAAAAAGACAATAGTCATATAGTTTACAGTCAGGACAATGAGGCTGTAACAGTAAAGCTTTTTTAATAAGCTACTTGTATCTAGTCAGTTCAGTACAATTAAAGCAACAAATACAACCACAGCCCTAGCCTTCTAATGTCACCAGTTACATCAAGTGCAAGGAAATTAAGATCTTTAATGTGATATAATGTCATTAACACAAATACATTGAAGCATGATGTTGTCATTTATAAATTTAACTGCTCTATGTTTTCCATGTTGGTTCACCAAATTAATGACTTTGTTGCATCTTAAATGCAAATTAATAACCAGAAAGAAAAAGGCACAGCTGAAACTGCAGTTACACACGGAAGGACCACTTTGCTCAGTGAGAAACCATATTTCAGGAGCTTGCTAATTAGAAGCAATGTCCACAACACAGCGTCATTGCTTTCTAAGCAGAAAACACCCAGAGTTACTGGAAATAAATTTCCACTTTGCTGTGTATTTTCCTGATACAGAATTCAGTTTTATTTACAATTATACTTCGGATCCACAATAAAGTATGCCATTACTTATAGCATCAATCTAGGAATAGTGTGAGTCGAGGCCCAGGGGCAGCAGCAAATGGTCTTGTCTGCTTTAATATGAAGGGATAGCTCTTTATAAGTGGACTGGTGTAATGAGGCAACCTGGAAACTGGACGTTTAAATCAGTTAATAATTATTTCTTTCATATCGAATGTGTCTTACCTTTGGACATTTTGCTTTTTTTTTTTTTTAAGTTTTCTTCCCCCTGAAAAATATTTTCAAAGAAGTACAGGGTGTAGATAAATAAAACAAAACACACACACACACTTTTGCTTGATTCTGAGACAATCTAGAAAATTGTATATCACCAGCTACAGAGGCCAGTAAATATTTAACTGTAAGGGACAAAAGGTAGAAAGTTGATTGCTACTGTTTATTTTGTTTTTACCTCTTTATCCACTTTTAAGTGATGAGAAAATATCAGGAGTCTAAATTTGAAACTTTGTACCTATCCAAGTTACTGATAGGGATAATTTTGTTAGGTGGAAAAAGCACCGGTGGAATGTTGGCATTTGTTTGATGAGTGAAATAGATTCTGGGGTTTTAACTTAAACCCACTAGATTATGAACCCTCAACACTCAGTTTGTAATCTGTGACTTTGCATCCCCGTGTCCACAGTGCTTAGCACAGTCCCAGGTAGAGTGGGAGCATAATAAATGCTTGCTGCTCCAATCTTTTGGATCCCGTGACCTAAGCTATTATTTTGGCACAAATGAACCTGAAATAGGGCACGAATTCTGTTATTTCAATCTCACTAATGGCAATTTTCTCTGATCAATTAGTTCCAAGGGGCAATAATCTGAATAGCTTATTAAGTGTCTAAATAATTGATCAGATGCAGGCCACCAAACAGTTATTTCTGCCTCAAAAGCAGCTACAGAACTTCACCAATTCCTGCACAAACCTATTTATTCATCATGATATTTGCTCATATATAGGAAATGTGCTAGCTGGAGCTGCATTTACATTTATGCTTAAAATCAGTCAAAATAATCCAAAGTGGGAGGTATTTGCATTTCATGCATTTGGTTAATACTCTGGCACTAGGTGCTTAGTGTGAATTGAAATATTGCATTTTTTTCTTCTCCCAACAGAAAGGCCCAGAGCAGGTCATTGGCTCTAAAAGCCCAGTTCCAACTGGGCATCTCAAGTGTTTTATCAACCATCACCTTTCTTCTACACGTCTTTACTTGTGATACATAACAATCTCACAAGGTTTGAAATTCAAACTCTGTAGTTGAGATAGGCAACCAGGATGAAGGAAGTTCTAAGACTAACTTTAAATTAATGATACATATGATAAACAATCAGGAATATTACTGGAAACTGAAGATGAAATGAGCCCTCTGACAACACAGTATCTGGCTTTGCAGGAAGGCTGTGCATTGAGAACATTATGTAGAATTTGTAGAATATGAATTCTCAAGCAAATTAAGGTGACAGCATATGCATGGTGTGCTTTTATCATCGACATGCTTGTTATTGGCTGAATTGTTCCAGTCCCTAATTGTAAACTCAAGGTGGAGAGACTAATCTGTTTATTCAGATTCCTTGTAGCAATACAGTGAAGAAGCTGAAAATTTAAATAAGCTCTTAAAAATGTTTCTGAATACATTTTGAGTCGGAGGCTTACAAGGTCTTTTTAACCAACAATCCATGACTCCAAGGTTATTGAAATGATAGGCAGCAGAAATGTCAAGGTAAAGGATATTTAGTGGTCTCTGCAAATTCATTCAATGTAAAATTGAAGATCTAAATCCTTCATTCATTCTACAACAAATGTAAAAGGCACTTCCTTATCATTATCTAACCCAGAAATGGTTTCCTGTGGTATATGGGAGGCACCGACTGGGAAGAAGCATAGAAAGTGAGAGTTTTCATATAAGGAATTCATATATCACTTTCTAACAGCTAAGGAGAAGCATCCCCTCCATATTCACATCACAAACTGAGTTTCTAAAAAACACATTTTTAAGGTGAAATCTCTAAAACATACATAGCCATTTATGATAAAGTTCTTAGAAAAAATGAAATAGCACTGAAATATTAATAGTGATCAATAAAAAAATAAGTGAAATGCCATTGTGCACATACCCTTAAATGATGGTGCATTATTAATAAGGATGGTTGTCTGGAACGAGATATATCCTAGCGCACATTTGTACATTGTGTAGAAGGAAGGCCACTGAGTTGTGAGGACACCCGAATACAAGTCCAGCTCTGTCATTACTAACATGTGACTTTGGCCAAGGCACTTGTCATTTATGGGCTTCAGTTTCCCATATCCCAAATTACAAATCTTCGATTTGTAAATTCCCAGTGTTTGAATTGATCTTTGAGGCGTTTTCTAGCTAAACCATTCTACGATTTGAGAATGAAGTGCTTAAATTGCCTGTGATGAAAGGGACAGGGAATCTGTCCTTCATCTTGCATCTGGAGTTGAGCTTCCAAGCACTTCATGAAGGGGGCAGGAGAGAGGAAGTGCAGCACAGGGTGGGGATGCCCAGCTGGGTCTCCAAATAGCTCCTGTTCTAAATTGTCCTAACTCTGGTAGCGCTGAGAGCACAGACCGGGGAGTTGGCCTTCGAGCAGGCTGGGATCTGCCGGGACAGGCCACTGCAACACGTCCTGGCACCAAGCAAAGAGCATGAAAGGGTGCCACTCACCCCTTCTACCCAGGTTTTCTGTGCATGTTCACAAGCAAGTGCCCCAAACCCCTGCATCCACAGTGGATATAACCTCTCTGGCCATCACCTATGTGTCAGAGCAGACACTGTATGTTTAGGGTGAGTGTGGGTAGGAGAGATGGAGGTTCCAAATTTCTCAGGAGGACAAAGGCTGAAGATTGGGCTGGCGTACAGGAAAGCAGCTCTGTCCGACGTTAGAGAACACAAGGCACGGTTCTGTTTGCTTTGCCACACTCGAAAAAGTATAAACTTTTCATCAAGGTAGAAGAGCCAACTAGCAAACAAAGCAAAAAAGAAAGCTAAGTGTGCCCTCTGAAGAGAATTACTCCACTGCTGGGTGCAAGTGTCTAGGGTCTGTTCCTATCCTCCTCCAATCCTGGCTCGTTGGCTCTAAGTTTGCTTTCTGACCTTACACATTTCGTTGAACAGAGAGCTCAGTGCAGCTGCCCTTCTGTGCCTGCAGCCACCTCTGAACAGAGATGAAGCCATGGGGACCATCAGTCTCCTCCAAGTATAGGCCCATGGCATGGAGACTTCAGGAAAGGCTTACTTCTGCTCAGGGACTGAAGAGCAATGCCAAACAATTTTCCCACCATAATAGTGACAGTGCAGGGTCTGAAATTTCACTCAAACCTGTGGCAACGCTACTACAGAGGACGACTGAAGCCAGACCTTGTCTCCACTTCATCACAGGACCAGGACACTCTCCCGTGTCGCCAGCTGCAGATTCCAGCCTGGGCTTGTATAAATAAGCAAAATAAGGCCCTCCTTTGCTGCTGGTACCATAACAATTATGGTAACACCTAACACTGGCAAAGAACTCACATATACATTATCCCATTAAATATTCCTGACATCCTATGAAGCAACCAGGATAAATGTCATTCCCTCCTTTAAACAGAAGAAACATGAAGGTGTAGAGAGGTTAAAATGCCCATTCAAAGAGGCAGCCAAAGCAGATTTATTCTTTAGTCTTTCCAACTTCAAAGAATATTTATATGCCAATTTCCATAAATGGGCAAAGAATAAAGACTAGATCAGGTGTTAATCAGACTAGATCAGGTGTTAATTTAAATTAAATCTCTGCATACTCTTTGTGCCTTGTCATCACAAACTCGGGTTTCTGGCTGGGATGTCTACTGGACAGAAGATCTCCTATGGTAGTTTGATTTCTAACTGCCTAGCTTTTGTTTTGTGTGTTTCATTTTACATCTTCTATAAAATGTAACTTTTGACCTCAAAGCTATAATCACAATGCAAGCTTGTTCTACATGTTTGCAAAAGAAAATACATTTATTCATTATACATGTATTATAGAGAATAGTATCAGTCTGTTAAAGGAAATTGAATTTCTTTTCCTGAGTGGTAATGTATATGACAGCATTGTGGACATTTAATTCACTATCTAAGGCTTCACTACCTTAATTCTGTAAGTCTACATCTTCATTAGTGGCATAAATTCACTTTCTAGTGAAAAAATATTAAGATCTGCGTGACTATCATTCCAGTTTGCCTGAGACCAACCTGTTTTATGGCTATAGTCTTGGAATAATTATTAATAGCTCCCCCTTTCACTCAAGTGTCTTTGTTTGGAAAATAAATTTTATAGTCACGATAATTAAGATCTTTCATCTTATCTTTCTCCCCACAGTCCTTTTGAGAAAAATAATCTTGTGATCCTAAAAGATTAATTTCTAAACAGAGAGAACAACTTTTTTCTTCCACAGAGGCTACAGAGCATCCTAAAATCCAGAGAGACATGATATAGACTTGACCTGAATTATCGGTAATGAAGATAAAGAAAAGCGCACATTTCTGGACAATATTCAGAATGTATAAGTATGTGGTACCTGAGTATGTGTTGCCAGAAGAGAAGAATGATCACCATATGTTTGCATGAGCAAGTAAGTAGGGGACACTGGAAAAGGCGCTATTTGGGGAAGGACGAGTCTGATTCCAGACACACCTAGTATGAGTTCAATACTATGAAGAATGGAGACGGGTATATGGATCTGGAGCTTGTAAAAGGTCTGGACTAAAATATTCATTTGGACCTACCAACATATCATTGGTATTTGGTAGCAGTGGTATCTGAAGCCATGTAACTGACTAAATGGCTGACGAGAGTGAACAGCATGGAAAGAAGAGAAACCAGGACCAAGCTCTAAATAACTGCAATCTTTAAGTGCTAGGGGAGAAACCAGCCTAGGCAATTAGTAAGAAACTGCCAAAGATAGGAGGAAGACCAGGGAAGCATCATCAACGGAAGAAATTTTTTCAAGAAGAAAGAGTGATCTATTGGTCAAGATCTGAAGTGAATTCAACTAAAATGAGGATTAAAAAGTCTAGAATTGGAGCCAGCCCTAATAGCCTAGTGGTTAAAGTTCAGCATGCTCTGCTTCAGCAGCGCATGTTGAGTTCCCATGTGCGGAACCACACCACTCATCTGTCAGTAGCCATGCTATGGCGGCCATAGAAGAACTAGAATGACTTACAACTAGGATATACAACCATGCACTAGGGTTTTGGGGAGGAAAAAAAAAAAGAGGAAAATTGGCAACAGATGTTAGCTCAGGGTGAATCTTTCCCAGCAAAAAATGTCTAGAATTCTAAATACAATGTGGTAATCTGAATTGGATCCTGAAACAGAATAAGGACACGGTGGAAGAAATGGTGAAATCTGAATAAAATCTGTAGTTTAGTCCGTAGCACTCTAACAATGCAATGTTTTAGTTGGTAAGTGGACCACGGTTATGTGTGATGGTAACGTTAAGGGAAGCAGGGTGAAGAGAACACAAGACACCTTTGCATTATCTTTGTGAATCTTCTGTAAATGTAAAATTATTTGAAATAGAAAGTTTCAACTATTAAATAATGGAAAGGTAGGGATGAATGCCATTAGCACATTTTAATAATCATTTATGTAAATGATTTCTGAAGCCAAAACACTGTATGAAAAATTGTTTTTAGTCTAGAAATTAAGGAAAAAAGCCAGGCAGCTGGAGGAGAATGTGGGGTCCAGGAAGGGTTTTCGTTCTTTATTTGTTTCAACTGGTCAGACTGATCAAGAAGAGAGGGAGAGACCAAAGATCCAGGGGGGTCTGCCAGAGTGGGAGTGGTATGTCTGGGAAGGTAAGAATAAGAAAGATTTAGAACTTGTGGGATAAACAAAGAGAAAAAAAAGAACAATATAGGAAAAGCACACTTCCTTTATTTCCTTTATTTAACATGGTTGAAGAGAAAAGGCAGGGCAGGGATGGGTGTGGGGAGGTGCTTTTACAGGTTACATGTCCAGACACCCCAGCGGTTGAAGGAGCACCTGCCTGATAGCTTCTTCAAAATATATCTTTACAATCAAAAAAGATCAGAGTCACTTATTGTTTGAAAGAATTTTAACAGAATATAAGTAATGTTAAATGTAAAGCCATGGTTTACTTACACTCGGTGAAAATCATTTAATCTCAGAGCTGTACACAAAGTCTACCTCAGGAAACTAATTTGGAAGATGGTGCATGCACACACACACACATACACACTTGCACACGTGCAGAACAAAACACGCAGACATTGCTTAAATTTATGTCAAGGGAGAGGCATCTGTCATCTAAGTGAAAATGATGACAGTAAAGGACATTTCAATTGTCTCATCAGCCTATGATAATATTCTTTCATCTTTGTCAGATTATTAAATAAATAAAGGCAATTTGACAGCAAGAGGGTGAGAGTAAGTAAATGGGTAATGAATATGGAGAATATGAGGGAATCAGTAAGCACGGCTTAGTTCAGCACGACAAGAAAAATATTGAATTTTGATGTCATTTCTAAGTAAAATGTGTTTGTCAAGTGGGGAAGATGATTGGTCTATTGAGAAACTGAAAATCAGACCATTATTGGATGATATGATGTTTTGCTGTGTCAAATAAATAGTCTGTGATGAATGACACAAGATTGAAAGGAAGCAATAGATTACACTATGTCTTTTTTGCCTTAGAAAACATTTATTTGACATCCAAAATTGTTAAACATTTCTATCCATACTAATTAGGGTTGGAACTATACAGTCTTTGGGAATTTCACGCGTGCCAGGCAAGAATTACATGTGGATTTCCACAAAATATATCGAATCTAATTTTATCTAATCATCACAACACCCCTGTTAATCCCATTTTGCAGATGTGCATGTAGAAACCCAAAGAGTTTGTCTCTTGCTCAAGATGCTAGATTCCAAACCTACAACTCATCAATTCAAAAGCCAACATTCTGTAGTTCTGTCTTATGCAGACTATTATCTAAAACAGGTCACTGAGATGAATGAAGGAATGGATGGATGGCTACTGAAAAGAGCATCTAAATAGTTCTATTGAGGGCCTGGGGAAAGTCTTTCCTTGACAGCCAATTAAAATGCAAAACTCAAGTGTTGAGACAGGTGGACAGTCCTGAGTGTCAGATGTCGAAACTGGTTTCCCCTGTGAACTCAGGTATTCCTGGAGATCATAACAAGGAAGAACCTAATGTTGCTTGCCACTTTCCAGTCTGTCAAAACCAGATGACCCTACTCCAGACCAATTAAATCAGGAGTTCTGGGAGTAGGACCCAGGCATCCACATTTTCTAAATCTTCCAATTGATTTCTGTGTATAGCCAAGGTTAAGAGCTACTGTTTTAGAATCCTAGGGCCTACGTTTGGTAGATTTAGACTTGCCTCAGAAACTAATGGGACTAGCAGATGGAAGAACAGAATGTTGGATGAACTGAACTCTTAAATCCTAGTTTCAGGTTCCCTTAGTTTTCCAAGAAGTTCCTTTGAGGGCAAACATCAGTAACACAGGAGGAAGTATTGGAGGAGGATGCCAGTGCCCACCATGAACAGGGTGGTCAGCTGGACAGTGAAGGGTTAGGTCTGGTTTACCAAACAACAAGCAGGTGCTCACAGTGAAAGTAAGGAGAGCCGAGGAAAGATGGGCCCCACAATGCTCTGCGCTTTCGTCCCCTCAGCCTAAATGCATGAAACTCGAGGCTGGCACTTAGGACCCGGAGCAGGATGGTGAAGGGTTCAACAACAAGTGAGTAGCAGGAGGAAGGCGTTCTCGTTTAAGGGTGACAAGAGTGTCTCTGGTCGTCAGGGAAGGGAAACAAATGCTGATATTACATTGTTGATACTCTAAGTATTGAAATGATCTCCAAATAGTTCTAATAACATGCTTTTAATTATTGAGCCATGTTTATATGTAAAAAGTAGCATGCTACATGCTCTGTGTATGTTGCATATTCATTCCTAAAAATAACTCCACATAGAAGGAGACTGAAGCACATTAACACATAAGGTAAACAATTGTGGTGCCAAGGTTTGAACATAATTCCATGTGACTCTGTTTTACCAGTTTTCCACTTTGGGTTCTTGGGTGTCTTTTCACCCAAGTGAACTTTGGCCCAGGACTTATTCTATTCTAGAGGAATCTGAGCTGGTAACACAGAGCAGATTTGGGATACAAATTCAAGATGTAGAGAAAGAGAGAGGAGAGGGAGAGAGAAGTCATAATGGCAGTAGACATCATGTAGTGGAAACAGGTTGGGTTTTGGAGTCAGAAATATGAGTTTGTATCTTAGAGACTTAATGAGAGTTATAAGAATTCATGGAAAGTAAGGATAATGACACGTGTGCTGCATGTCAAGCTCCCTTTTAGTAAAATAATCCTATATACTGTAGACTGTGAGGTTTCCTTTTATGGCACCCAGGTCAGTATACCATGACCAGAAAGATGATAGGTATTCAGGGAGGACAGTGTCTAGGAAAAACAATCATATAGTTGGCTGGTAAGCAAGCCATTGGCTGCAGTTGCCCTTGTGCAACGTCACCTGAGATAGGAGAGCAAGAGGTAAGGAACTCAACCCTCATTACTGAGAGAAAGATACAATAAGGGAAACAACGCGAGCATCAGACCGCACGGAGGCCAAGTGTGACCAAGTGTCTGCGAAGGGAAACTAATGAGCAAAACACACTAACAAATTGGCCCCTGAGTCGTGCTAACTCACGTGTCTGTGCCACAGGCAAAGGCAAGCAAAGCAGATACTATGCTTGAAGCAAACTCCAAATGCCAAGGGGAAAAAAACTCGACTTAATTGGCCTAACAGATAGTTATTTCTGACTGCTATGAAGAAAATCAATGCTCTACTTGTGGGAGAATTTCGATGTAAGAAACCACAAAGGACCAAAGTTTTTGAAAAATAATAATTAGATTAAATATAATAGTCGTAACAGAGCACGTGTACCATGTCAGACGCTATTGTAAATACTTGTGTTAATTCATTTAATTGTCACAACAACACAAGAAGCAGTGCTATTAGCTTCACTTTACAGATGAGGAAACTGAAGCACAGAGAGGCTAAGTGACTTACTCAAGGTCATCCTGCTAGTAAGAGAGAGTACAGGGATGAAATTCCGGGCAGTTTGTCTCTACAGTCAAAAATTTTGTCCACCTTGCTCTACTGCTTCTATGATGCAATTCTACTCAATAAGCATTTATTAAATGCCTATTATATAATGGCCTTGAAGAAGATCCAGGGAAGTGAAGAACATCCAGGGAAGTGAAACATATTCCGCCAGGGGAGTTTATAGAATGGGCAAATAAAAGAAGCACAAAGCCCCAAAGGACTATAATCTGTAATATAAAGTCCATGTAATATAAACCGTGCATAATGCATGGTTTTCTGGGAATATCAGAGGACATATAAACACAATGAGGAAAGCTGGGTGTGATGGGAAAGAAACAGGAATCAACCCCTCATCACTGCCAACTCTGTGGAAAGCACTTCAATTAGAGTATATCTCTGAATCTTCTCCTTGAGGGAGTTATTTCCCCAAAGTTTAGAATTGAAGAAACCAACACATTAAGCAGTTCCATCACTTACTTACAGGTACAGCGGCAGAACCAATATGTGCCCCTCAGTCTAATTCCAGAGTCCGTGCCCCTTCCACTCTCTCATATGCCTCCCGAGAAAATTTCTGTGAGGTGGGTGGAATTGGAGATAAATGTCAGAAGATAATTATGGTTGTCATGGGGACCAAGTGAGGGATGAGAAGAAGAATGTCCTACAGCCAAACTAAAGCACAGTCATGGAATCTAGGCTTTATTGGAGGGACACAGAGCAGATGGGCCAATTTCACTGAAGTACAGGGCACCTGTAAGTTCAATGGTTGGGACTATTTGTATAGAACCTGGAATGATGGAGACAAATGTCCTTACACGGTAGGGAGATGCTGTGAGTGCTTTTGCACAGATTTTGATCCATACTGCATCATAGGAAGGTAAGTTAAGCTGGCAGCATCCATCACAGAGCGATAGAAGAGCAAGTGGAAGAAGAAAGAGATGGAGGGATGAGTTATGAGGCATGTGCAATAATGCAGAGAGGAAGTAATGAGCTTCCCCATGGGCAGAGCAGGGGTGGTGGGAAGCACATGGGTGGCCCTGAATCCATGGATCTTGGCCACTGACTCCACGGCACTCAATATTAGTCCACAGAAAAGTCAAACCTTTATACATTTGCATCAGTAGCTGGACTTCTTGTTCTGTTTTTCTGTAATTTGGTCCCTTAAAAGGATCAATTCAATTTTGGCTGCTAAAGGTGTTATTTCTAGTTAGTACATTTGAAATACCCCCTTAATACCCTCTTTAAACATATATGTCTAAAGGCAAGTTTAATATATAATTTGACTTACATAATTCTCTGAGTGAAGAGGAAAACCAAGCCCAGAAGGCATCAAGCATCGTACACTGTGTACAATTTCAGGATTCTCTTATGGTCCCCCAGTTAATTAGCTCATTCATGACTCATGTGATATCCCTGAACTCATTGAAAGAAAAGATTTGTTTCCTTTTTCTAAAATGTAGATTAACTATTACTATTGATTTTAAATAACTGAAAACTTTTAAAGAAATTTAGAAATTTAGACTAACTCCAGAAAAAGAAACCATTTTCATGGGTCTTCTGTCCTTACGATGCTGAGTCATTCCTTCCCATCATTGCCTACACAGTTGGAGGAACCTGAGAGTATATATAGCATTTTTACTGGGCCACTCACTAGAGAAGAAATGGCTCAGAATTTCTGTGGAGGAGCTGTTCCATATATATCGCTGCTTCTTGAACAGGCTGATTAATTTTAGGCAAAAAGTTATTTTCCAACAGAATCACCATAATCCATCTTTCTTTAAAACAATACTTTCATTTACATTAAAATTAGTCATTTATTTTAGGAAGTAATTGTGTCATCTTTCCTTGCAGCATTATCCTTGTGTTTCAAGGTGGGAACAGCAAAGGTGGTGTTCTTGACAAAGAGCACAGGCTTCCTTCTCCATCACCCTCAGTCTGCAGCCACATCATTTCTACTCAAGGACTGCAGAAAGGAGGAAGAGAAGCGCTCATGTTTTCAGTAACGTCACCCAAAATTTTGGAAATACTGCTAACACATGAAACTTTTCACCCTGTCTCAGCATGGTACCACTTTATCAATATGATAAGAAAGTTGGTAACAACAAGCAAACATATAAAGGAAACTCCTCACACAAGTGCAGGAATGAATTTGTCAATTTTCAAATGATTGTTTTTTGGCAGCTGTGTATCCTTAGGCAAAATGCTCATAAGTTTAGGACAAAGTTTACGTAGTGGCTCTAGGTAGTGAGAAGTCAAGGACACAAACACTCCAGGGCCAGAAAGATCCAGTTCAAGTCCTCACTGCACCACTTTCTGGCTGTGAAATTGGGTAAATTTATTCATGTTCTTTATGCCTCAATTTCTTTATCTGAAGGATGAAGCTAATGATGTCTATCTAATGTGATTTTCATGTAGATTAAAAAGCAAGGTAGATAAAACCTTCCATCTTTTTTATAGCCTATGTATAACTTTGTGTAAGACCCATAAAAAAAAAATCAGGTAGGTAAGTAAATAGACAATTGATAGAAAGATAGATAGATAGATAGATAGATAGATAGACAGATGGTAGAGATAGACAAATAGAGAGATAGGAAGGTAGATAGATAACCAGATAGATAGATATTAATGTCAAAACACAAACTCAATTTACCTTTAGAGAAAAGATTAATTTGAGAACTTTGCCTAATGGCCAAGCTGTGTCTGCAAGTGTGGACCACAGAGAGTCTAACCCATTTGAAGGACCAAGCATTGTGCAACTGTATACCCGGACATGATTAGTCTATGGGATTCCATAACTATGGAGAAGCAGCTCATTAAAAGTCACTCACCTGTTTGTATTCTCTAACACGTGTGCATAGGCTACAATGGTCTCCCTTTTTTTCTTGAAACCTTCCATGGCTACTGCAAAGAAAAAATCTTTTTCTATTTTCAGCATTAAAAATACACATGATCCCCCCTCAAAAAAGGCAAAAAAGAGAGAAAGAAAACAAGTGACAAAATTCAGAGAAAACAAGGTCATACAGTCTCTCACTTCCTTTTTACATCCTCAAGATAAATATTCAGGTCTGGGAAGAGGCTGGCTCTCTCCTTTCCTTGACTGGGCTAAAATAAATGTTTAAATAGTTCCATTTCAAACCTGTGACTGCACACTATTAAAAAAGAAAAAGATCCACAGTCATTTTCAGTCCAAACTCCATTCTAAATAAAGCTTTTCGTCTTTCCTTTACTCTGATTCCTAATTTAACACGATCTCACCTCTCTTACTTATCCAAAAATCACTTTTCTAGCAACTTTGTTCTTAACAGAGGCATGAATCAGAAAAGAAAAAGAAGTCCCCTCGATGGATAAGGCACAGCCTAAAAATATACATGCACCAAAGCACATATAGATTTTTTAGGTTTTCAAAAAAGAAGTCCTTACTAAAATCCTAATCACTCTGTTCTCATACTTACTATAATACGTTCCGGTGATCTGGTTTTACAGTTACCAGAAGGACAACAGAGCAAATCCCAAGACAATGGCAGTGAGTCAGGAAGTGAGGATTAGAGGCTTAACAGTCGTCATGGAAACAGTAATACTAGTGAGTGTCAGTTTCTGGTGATGCTACCAGCCCTGTTCTCAAGACTTTATATGTACCGACTGATTTAATCTTTACAAGCCCATTTTTATAGTTGAGGAAGTAGGGGAATTGAAAGATTGAATGATCAAGTAATGGAGCTGAACTCTGAACGCAGGCAGTGTGGCTTCACGATGACAATGAAAAAGAAGAGGAACATGCAGGCATAGTGCAGGCATGCAGACAGAAGAGCTGAAATCCAGTAGCTCTGGTCATCCAGGAAAGGGGATAGCAGGTGTGGGCTACAACACCCCTCAAGGTGCAGTGGTTCCTGCTGGCTCTAAGCTCTGATCGCAGTGCTGCCCCTGAGCTCCTGCACAAGACTCTCTGGGCAATGCCACCCATTCGATCCCGCCATGTGAAAAGACAGGGGCCTGCGTGGGCAGCTCCTCCTTGGTTGGCAGAAGAATATTATGCATTGGAGGAACAATGTGTGGCTTGTCCGCCACTACACACACACATTCTGAGTCCCCAAGCTTTATCTCATCATTCAAGAAATAATTTGACAAAAATTAAATTATATAAAACAAATTTGACAATAATTAAATACAAACACAAGAGAATCCCATATGAGAGGGACTGAAAGTGAGGGAGCAACATAGACTTCAGACTATGTTCTTCATCCATCAATGAAACCCCTATAGAGAGCTGCTAGGTATTGAACCCTGACCCAGGGACAGCAGAGATGAGTGGGATCCCATCCTTGAGCTGACAGGGAGAGTAAGTAGACTGATGTACACTCAAACTGTGCATAGAGAACACTGAGAGTACAATGCAGGGAACACTCCTTTCTCTCTGGAGGAGTGGAAAAGTTTCCTAGAGGAAATTGCCCTAAAATGGGAGCTATGAAGATAAAGCTAGGTGGCTGCCCCTCACCCAAGGTAGACCAGAAGGGAAAGGAATCCTGGGTAAGGGTGGGTGTGCAAGAGCTGGAGGTATGGAACCATGGGACTGGATTCAGGACCAGCCAACAACTCCTGAAGGCTGGATCCCAGAAAGGGAGTGGACTAAAGCTTATTGAGAGGCAAGGCTGAAAGGAAGGGCATGAGCCAGCTGAGGGCTTCTGTAATGAAAGCAAACCTCCAGGCCATGGGATTTCTGGAAGGCAAAGAGGAGTGCAGAAATCTCAGAATGTTGGGTTGGGAGCAGCTATGCAATTTACAGGAAGTCAAAGTCCTCAGCTCTTTCTCAAATCGAACTTTTCCAGACACCAAGATTCACTTGGGCATCACGCCATGAGTCATTAAGAAGAGTTATGTGTACATGTAACTCTTTTGTTCACAAAAGGAAATGACTGTACAATTATATTTTAGAAAGATTTACTTCAGAAACATTTGAAGTAGAAAATACACACTTTTAAATGGACAAGATTTAGTTATTTGGAAATGCACTTATATGAGATTCTCATCCTCTAATTATGTCAAAGAAAAGTAAATGTCGCTGATATAACCCTCACCCCAAGTGAAAACATTTAAAATGGCATATCTGAAAGCATTCATAGTTTCTAAATTAAATGTTGATACATAGCATTTCCTATTCCTGTAAGTCTAAAAAAAGATATTTAAGAGCTAAATAGTGCTTTGTTAGCTACTCAGGAAACCAGAGGGCTGTTTAAGAATTAATACATTAGTTGCCTTTAATTTTAAACTTGGCTATTAAACATGCTCTCTTCCCTCCTTTTGGGGGCTTCTTCTTGTGGTAAATGAATAAAAGGGAGGAGGAGAAGAGACAAATCATCTGCACATCAACAGAGAAGGGACAAATCCCGTGGATGGAAACGTTTAAAGTTTTAGGATAGTGTAGTCACTATTGTTTCATTTCTGAACCTAAAGAATCCAATTTGTTGAGGTTAAACAGTGATGAGTAATAAAAATGCCTGTTGTATGGAATTTGATTTACAACAATTCATAATTGTAGCCTGGTGGAGGTGCCTGGTAGAAAAATATCCTGTTGGCTTCAGCCAAAAATCAGAGTTTCCCCAGAGCTGGAGTTGTGGGGAATCCACAGACTTTCTCTGCAAGATAGCAGGATAATGAGACTCCGCCTCCACCTCGGAAAGTCAGCATGCACGTGTTTGCAGCAGAGCATCCCCTCAGCAGTTCTGTGCCTCTGCCCATCACAAGCACTTACCAAGCCTTCATCTAGCACTTGGAGCCCATCAGGCTAGAGAGGGAACCAAGAAATGTCAGAAAAAGAATTCTTCTATAATGAGACCCCACACCTGGTAACCAAACACTCTTGAATCTAGTATAAATCTAGTATGAATGTTCCCTTTCCCTTTCAGGGCCTTAACTCCCCTTCTGGTCTTGATGGTCTTTTGAGAGCCTCTTGGCACAATGCTTCCCGGAGCCATCACATTACACCAGGTGAACAACCAAGCCCCTAAGGGAATCAAAGGCCTCAGTTCCAAGGGAGCTGGAAGGACCAGGGCAGGGTCAACCTGGGAGGAGAGAATATTTTCACTCAAATAGGATCCAGAACACAGGCTCCTACAGGGCTCAGACATCTCTTGAAGTGCCTTTCAAATTAGCTGCATTAAAAATAGCACAAAGGTCAAACTCAGAATTATTGGATTTCTTGGGCTCTTTGATTCAAGTCTCAATCACATTTGGTGTCCCAATTTGATTACATAATTTGATTCTGCTCCACAATCAAAATGTCACACTATTGAAAAGTTGTGGTTATTATCTAGAGGGGCCGCTTGAAGATTCCCTTGCATTTACAAAGTGTGCACAAAGAGACATGAAAGCTCTGGGTAAAACGGGGAGAACATTTGCTCAGCTCTGCTCAGGCTACCAGCTGAGTGAGCAGGCTTCCCCAGGCAGGCAGCAAGGGCTGAGGAACAAGGTACAGAAGAGATGCAGAAGAACAAGTCACAGGACTGCCCTGAGCATCCATTTGCTCACTTATGTAGCAAGTGATGTGTTAAGATGATCAGGTCTTGACTCATCCTTGCTCTTAAAAGCAGGAACATTGGGAGGGCACATGATTAATGGATTGCTCTAGTCTTCCTTTTTCCAAAAGAAAACTGAGCAATTAAGAAGATATACAAGTCCTCCAAAAAGGCGCTATTTGTCAATGATCTCAATTCATGTCAGTTCAGCAAACACACGGAACATGTGCATTGTGTGAAGCTACTTTGCTAGAGGAGGGGAGACCCAGGCGTAACCCGTTAAGTGCTTACCCTCTTAATCACAGCCAATATTCCGACGATTCATCATGAAGAGAAGTTTCCAGGGAAAATCTGATTTTTAAGAACAGCCAAAAGTAATTTCAATTAAGCACAGCCAAAAACCAGGGGCAAATAAGGTTACAAATAGTTGATATTTCTATATGGCTCATAAACCTCAATCAGCAGAGATTTCTAAAGAAAAGCTGCCCAATTTCCTGAGCAATTTCAACATCTTGCGAAGGTTTGGACTTCTTTCTCCAGAAGGCTCTTGGAAGGAGACACTTTTGGCTGCATGCTTGTGCAAGTATGTATGTGAACGTGTGCATGTTTAAAAACTCTTTGTTTTTGTAGGTACAGCTTATCTATACAGGATACTCATAAACAGATTCACAGAGGCAGTGAACACTAAAAATTATTTGAATTTTTTAGCACATTGAGGTACTTTTATTCCTTCTCTCTAAGAGACTTTCCTTTTAGGTCAAGTTAGAAATAATTGGGCTAAAACCAAATATATACCTAAGATAAATGAAAACATTTGTCCACACAGAAATTTGTACACTAATAATTACAGCAGCATTATTCATACTAGCCAAAAGGTAGAAACAACCTGCATGTCCATCAACCAATAAACAGATAAACAAATGGGGTATATCTATACAATGGAATACAATTTGGTCATAAAAAGTAATGAAATATTGATACCTACAACATGGATGAACTTTAAAAACATTATGCTAAATGAGAAGAGCAACTCACAAAAGGCTACATAGTATACGATTCCATTCACTTTAAATGTCCAGAAAAGAGAAATTTATGGAGACAAAAAGTAGATTAGTGGTTGCCTAGGACTGGGGAGTAGGGAGACGGCTGGAGGAAGGGGGTGATAGCTGAAGCATTCAAGGTTTCATTTGAGGGTAATGAAATATTCTAAAATTGATTGTGGTGATAGTTGTATATATCTGTGAATGTAATAAAAGCCATTGAATTTCACACTTTAAATGGGTGAATTGCTTGGTATGTGAATTATAACTCAATAAAGTTGTTAAATGTTTTTTTAAAAAGCAAGCATGAAACCAGCATAGTAGTGGCCCCCTTTTAACTTTAAAGATATGTCTATGTCCCATTCCAGCCTAACACTATCCTTCACCCCAGCCACAAGCTCCTTAATATGCAAAGGAAAGCTCTAATAACACACACTGGTCTCATCCTTCCTCAAAAGTCAATGGACTTTTTTCCTCAGATAGCTCATCTGGTGAAGGCAGGACTGTGGGGCCAAGGTCTCGGTCAGCTTCACGGGGTTCCACGAAAACAGCTGGACCTACTCTTTCCTAGAATTCTCATGCTGACCCCAAAGGGGACCAGGAGTCAGTATGACTGACTTGGTGCTGAGTTTCTCCATCTCCCAGCCATGGATAAAACATCTCTCGTCATTCCTGTTATCTTCATTTATGGAAGACTGGATCTTCTTTCAAATTTTCTAGCTCTAATTTGCATGCTTATAAGACATCTATATTCTCTCTTTCGTTGGGGAGACAACCTAGCAAGTGGATATCTGGATGGACTAGATGGGGGGCATCTTAAAATTATTATCACTTTTAATCAATATCAGCAGCCATAAGGACTAACAAATGTGTTCATTTGTTAAAAAAAAAATCACCAATACCCTCTGTGTCTTGTGTCTTGTACTGCCTGGAGTGCAAGGAAGAATTGGACACAGTCCCTGCCTTTAAAAAAATCACACTATTGTTAGGGCAACTATATTGTAAACAGATAAATACATCCAGAATGACAGGTGCTAGAGCAGAGGTAAATCCAAGTTGCTTCTGGAGGACAGGGAGGAAAGAGACTAATGATCCTAGGATTACATAAGAAGGAATTTTGTAATTAAAGATCTATATAAAAATCGAAATCACTATTTTTAATTTTTTAAATAAAATCTTATTTTGTAATAATTCCAGATTTATAGAAAAATTGCAAATACACTACAAAGAATTTTCACATACCCTTCACCCTGCTTCCCCTAAAATTAACATCGTACATAGTACAAAGATCAAAACCAAGAAGTTCACATTTATGCAATAGTATTAAGCTACAGACCTTACTCAGACAGCGCCAGTATTTTTACTATGTCTTTCTTCTGTTCCAGGATTCAATTCAAGATACCATTTTGCACTTAGCATGTCTCCTGAATCTCCTCCAATTAGTGTCATTTTCTCAGTCTTCCTCTGCTTTTCCTAACCCAAATCACCTGGACCTACATTACCTTTTTATGTAAAAACAGTCAAATATCAGCAATATCATATAGTTCAACCTAATGGTATTAAAATTGTTGAAAGTCACAATGGCCCCTGTGCCATCTCACTGAATGTGCAGTCACAATTCATGTTCAGCACTCAGCATCCACGGTACGTCCATCAGCATGTAGCAACATGGTAGCACAGCACAGGGGTCAAGAGCACAGGCCAGAATTCACAACCCAGAATCATCACTAAGCAGCTCCATGACTTTGGACAATTTCGTTAACATCTCTCTCTTTAGTATTTATCTGAAGCGCAGCCCTAGCCTCCATTGGATTGTTCTGAGAATTAAATGAGATAATTTATAGAAAGCACTTAGCACATTGCTGGGCACGTAAAAGTATTCACTTTTGCTATTTCTTTTCCTGGATGCCATACATTCTCTATATTACTAATTATCCCATGTTCCTCCAATTCTCGTTCACTCCATGAAAATCTCGGTAAATAGCAAATCAGGTAGTGATTTGTGTTTCCTAAAGGACTCACTGGGGGTAACGTGCAGGAGGAACAGGAGAAGTCTGAGGTGAGGAAAATGAGGTGATGCAAAACCATCACTAGGCATTATGGCATACAGCAATATAGAATAATCATTACAGCTTGTCTGGGCAATGTCCCTTTTCTGATGAGGCTGTGACATCATTGGAGACACATCCATTGCAAATAGAACACTGGTCGTGGCCTGGCAAATTTCAGGTTACCATAGTAACAGTTGGTGACGCTGCGGAGCTTCTTCAACAAGATCGCTTGAGATTTTAAACCACAGAGTGACATTCAGAACGTCACCTAAATTTATGTGCTCCGTAAATAATAGATGTGTCATAGTTCATTAGCAGTTTGTAGCAAGCTGTAGTTCTCACTAAAGAAGAAGCACAATTTAACAAAGAATTGTGCAAATTATCAACTATTTAAGAAAATGCTTGATAAACATCTTCACCAAATTACATTTAAGTTTGCCATTTAAACTGCCTCCTGTGGAGTTTAACTACACCATCAAAAACAGCTAATGCTTATAAAATCTGAACCAAAGGCAGCAACATTTTCTGCTTGATTCTTATAGAGCCTGTTCCCTCATCTTCCTAGAAAAGAAATGGCCCCACAGCTTGTACATTTCTAGAGGCTTTGCCTCTATGTTTGGTCTACAAACTCTCTTCTCATAAAAAATAAATAAATAAATGAAAATAGAAAGGGTAGGCTACACATCCTTATATTTGCATAATTTTGATGAATAACCTTACACTATTTGGATTTTAGAAGAGGATTGCTAAAAAGAAGATTTGTGATTGCATAATAACAAAAAGCATTGATCACTTGGAGCCGGCAAAAGTTCATTACAAATTAGTCCATACTGGTAGATTGAGGAATGTTATAGGCAGATATTGTATTGATTTCATCGGGGAATTTAATAGAGACCCTCATTACATATTTGATAATAAAAAAATAAATGTGAGCTGTGGGATAGCTCTGGTTTATAAGTTCACAGCTAGATGAAAGCAAAGAGAGTTCACAGATGCATCTTTGTCAACCAAAAGGGCACACGTGGGTGAGGACCAAGGCTGTCCTCGACTTTGTCCAGTGATCTACAAGATGACAGAATTTGGGGGAGCCTCAGATATGGCATAAAGGGCATGCTAATGTAACTGTGAGATGATGTGACACTCAAAAGCAGAACCAGTGCTCTGGTTTGTATCTGTATCAAATCCAAACGAGAATATTGATTAGGGATAATGTATAATCTAGTTTTGGAATTGTTGAAATGTAAATACATTATTCAAAACTACAGTAAGGGAGACCTGGTTTCAGATGAAATTATCAGAATATGCCGTTGGGATTCAGTTGACCATAAACTCAGTGTGAGCTAATTAGGTGGAAAGATGTTCAAGAAGGTAATTCAAGTACATCCTTTCTGAATAACATCTGGTGTTCAGACCAAGAGAGGTAAAGGTCCCACTTCCTTCTTCTGAAGAGACCAGATCCCATTCGAAGGAGTGTGTCCACATTTGAGTATATGTTTTTCAAACTTTTGATTTTTAATTAATTTTAGACTTATGGAAAAGTTGCAAAAGTAGTGCAGAGAATTGCTAAAAATCTTTCAACCCAGTTTCCCCTTATGTTGCTATCTCACATCACCCTAAACAATTATCTAGACTCAACATTGAACATTGGTATAATTCTATTAGCCAAAATAAGACTTTTTTGTCAGCCTTCATTGATTTTCCACTAATTTCCTTTTTCTTAGGAACAATATTTGAAGATCAATGCTAACAAATCAGGACACATTCAGAATAGGGCCATCAAGAAGGCAAGGGATTTGGTGAGGAACATTGAGAGCAGCACTCTTTCCTGTCTCAGACTTACTCTTCTGATGATCCTGCTCTAATGGTTTTCAATATCAACTATGTTCTGTAACTTCAAGGTTTACACCTCCCGCCCAGACCTCTCCCCTGCATTCCGAATGCCACTACATAATTGCCCTTGTGACATCTCCACAGGGATGTCCAGTACACATCTCAAACTGAAGATATCTGACAAAACTCCCCATGTCTCCACACTGTCCTTCCTGCAGTCTCCCCATCCTTCTAGTTCTTTGACTACTCTCTTTCTTCCTTACTCCATATCCAAAACATAAGAAAATCTTGTTTATTTCCTTTAAAAGCATAAACAGAATCTGATCACTTTCCACCCTTACTAAACATTTAACACAGTGGTCCAACCATCATCTCATGGAATAGCCTCCTTTCTGGCCTCTTTGCTTCCAACTTTGCCTCTCTCTGCTCTGTTTTCAACACAGCACCCCCTGCAATCATAAAACATTTTCATTCCTCTAATCAAACTCTCCAATGGCTTCTGATCTCACTCTAAAAGCCAAAATCCTTGAGTGACTTGCAAAGTTTACACAATCTAGTCTCCTATTCTCTCTCTGACATCAGCTCCTAGCACCCTCCCATGTTCACTCTACACAACAATACCGTTTCCTTGCTATTCCTCATCAGGCTCAATCCCATCTTAAGGACTTTGGATTTGCTTTTCCATCTTCCCAATATATATTTACCCCAGATATTTATATGGCTGATGAATCACACCCTTCTGGTCTTGGCAAAGTGAGGTCATCAAACAGATACACTTGACCTGTTTCCTTCACTGTTTTGAGGGCAGAGACTTGGACTATCTTGTTCACTGCTACTTCTCCAGCACCTAATGTACACTCAACAAAAATTAGTTAAATAAATGAACCAAAGAATCACTGTGATTAAGAACACTTATTCTAGAATCAGGCTGCCAGAGTTCAAGTGTTAACTTGATCGCTTACAAGCTGTCTTGGTCAAATCATTCAACTTTCTCTGTGCCTCAGTTTTTGCACCTGGTACATGGGGACGATAGTAATGCCTAACTTGCAGACTAGTTGTTAATGTGACAATTAATTTTTGTCGATTAAATGTGACAATTTGTGAAAATTATATAACAGTGCTTGAAAATAGGAAATGCTCACTAAGTATTACTATTAATTGATTAGAAAGCAAGAAGCAACAGACATTCTCACCATAAAATCCCTAGCCAATGAGTCAGTATAAGAGATCAGGACTTTGGAATCGTTTGACCCAAGTATAAATCTTAGTTCTGTTATTATCTAGCTTTGTTTCCTTGAGCAACACAATTAACCTCTATAAATCCTGAAATCCTTAACTATAAATTGGAATAATAATCCCACTTCATCATTTTGCTGAGAAGACAAAATAAGACAGTATAGAGTGCTTTGCACTATTCTCGGCATCTACTAAAATGTTGACCGAACAAATTTCATGATTGTTAAAAAACCTGTATCGTCATTTCTCCAGGTGATTGCACCTTTGCCTTTCCTGTGGCCTTTTCTGATTATCAACCATGTTCCTGTAGCTCAAGCTTGCTCTCTGAGACCAAGAGCCTTGTGCCCTGAACCTGTACCTATTCCTTGGAAACCTGGCTCTCATGGAAGTTACAGGAAATAAACTGACCATGTTATAATTCTTCTGACGTTACGGGCTGACATAATTGTTTTATTTATTCCAGAAATGTTTATTAATCCCATCTCTGTGCTAGGTGTGCACTAAGTATACAGTGGTAACTAGAACTCAGTCCTGCCCATTCAGAACTTCACTCCAGTGGGGAGCAAGAGTGCAGGGAGTCAGCCCTCCCAAGGCTCATAGTAAAGGAGGGAATCTCTACTGTTATTGTTGCAGAACTGACTGGGGACAAAGAGATGTGGATCAGAGGCCACTCTGGGTAAGTATATCCATATCATACCCAGGCTGTGGCCACACCGTTCTTCTGCCCTGGCCTCCACTAATCATTAAGCAACTATTTCATAAGGAATACCAAAGCACTCGTCCCCTTCTCAGCAATCAGACCTAGCTAGCACCACCACTGTCACTACTATTACTCTTACTGCCACAACTGTAATGTCTTCTACTACACAAATACTATCAACTCATTATTTTTTCAATTACTTACCTAGTTTTTCCTTTATAACATTGATGTAAGTGGTCTCCACCCTCTTGATTTATCATAAGTCTTACAATACTGAGCACATTGTCAATATTTATATCCAAATTGTCAAATATAGGAAGGCCAATTTCATTTGCAAATATAGGACATATTTATATTCAAATTATCAAATATAGGAAGGTCAATTTTATTAGCAAAGGAAATTATTAGATAAAAAGGAAGTCAAGGCAGGTTGACAGATGGTCATCCATGCATCATGGTGACATTTCAATTTATCTCCAGCTCTCACAGACTTCCAGTACAATGACACTCAGTCAGCACTCACTTGTTCAATCTGGGGCACTGGAGGTCTGAGCAATGACGCTATTAATCAATTTTCCCTACAATCAACCAAAAGAACAGATATAGGAAAATTGTTGACATACTAGCAAACGTATCAGTAACATCTTGCCAAACACCCCTGTCTGTGTACCTGAAATGTCAGTGGAAGAAGACTGATATTAACAGTACAGATTAGTACAAATCATCCATAAAAGAGAGATATTTCCTTACTGTGTGCATTGTGATTATAAATTTATCTGATTACTTTTTCTCTTTAGCTAGGCAGATAAATGGCATGGTGCCACATTAAATGGCAAGGCCACGAAGGACAGATCCAACCTCAGGCAAGAAGCGCATGTACAAGCATGATCGCTAAGGAGCTAAGGACAAAGCAGAGCCAACAGATGGCTGGGGTTCACCATGGCCACTGATAAGCTAACCACCATCCTAATACATAAGTATCCCTGTTAGTTGCAATTTTCAACTTTCCTTGCTGGTTTGTAAATTTTCATTGTTTAGGAGGAAAATAAGCAAACTATACAAACTCAACTTTTCACTCATTTTGTTTTTAGGTCATATATATTTTTTCTCCTTTTGACTCTCTCCCCATTTCCCACAGTGATTATCACACTAATTCACTGAACAAAAGAAGGAAGATGGAGGTATGGAAGGAGAGAGATTTATTAAACACCTACCAAATGGCTAGCCCTGTGCAGCGACACTCAAGAGCACGGTTTATCCCCTGCAAGTAGCTGCGTGGAAGCCCTGCAAGCTCTGCAGCTGAATCTCGGTCCTGGTACATACGGCAACGCTAATTTCTTTTCTCAGTTTTTCCATCTGTAAAATTTTAAAAATAGATGAGATAATCTATACAGAACATGAGAAGTCGGCATATCATACACGCTTATCAATGACATGTGCCATTATGTAGAAGTTTGTTCTTTCAGTGGTTCACAGTCCTTATCAACCACACCTTCATTTTATGGTCTTTCCAGTTGGATTTTAATGGTCTCTCCTTTGAGTTCCTTAACACGTCATCACATTTTCTGTTCAGTCTGGTATCATTGCTTTGCATGGCCTTGAGGGATGTGCCATGTCTAGTTCATCTCAGTCCCCCTACCATGCCCTATACATCGCCTAGCACACAAGGATTCCTTGACTATATGAGGAAATGAATTGCCACCTCAAGTAGGACTACACTGAATTCTAAACATGTAACATTTTGTAGAAAGATTATTTCCCTTTATAGCAGAGTGTATCTTTTCCAAAACATTTTCGTAGATCTCTGAATATAAATGCTTACTTATGAGTTTTCATGATAAAGGTCCAGAATAAAAGAGCTTAAAAAACAGTCCAACCTTGTATATGAAAGTGATCAGGATTCTGAAAGGAATCTTGGGCTTGTAAATCTAAATTGTATTTGAGGGTTCACAACTAGTTGAAAAGAGCTGTGGGTCTGCCCCCCTGGGTCTTACTTCTAGCATCTACACCATGGTCTTAGCAGCACTGGCCATGTACTCCTGGTTTCACAGCTGTTTTTCCAACCCCATTCCAGGAGCTTAAGCCTGACTACTTCGAAGGCTGGCTCATTGGCTTAATTCTGAGTACTCAGCTTCTGACTGACCTTACCATATCCAACTGGCAACAAAGGCCAGGCCCCTATGTTTAACACTTGGTTGCCTTAGGTAACCTTGATAATTAGACTGAAGTGTTGGTCTATGTATCAGGTTCAGTAGGTCTGAAACTGTCAATGTGAGGCCAATGGAAAGTAATGGAAATAGATGTGCTTACTAAACCATATGCCCAAATATGCAGACCCCAGAAGAATTGACCTTTGTTGTAATGAATATCCCTCAGGTCATAGCTGCATGGAATTAGTTACCATTATTCAACTGAAGCCATTAAATATGACATAAGTCTTTGCATACTGGGCAGTGTGTCTTGGATTTTACTGTGTCATATCTGTTGTAGTCATGGATATTCTGGACATCTCTATTTCTTCCTAAATGTCAAGTTGTTGATCGTTTCCTCCCTATAATCTCAATGTTCTTGATTATTATTATTTATGTACATTTACTTTCAGATTGACATGTAATTTATTGATAATGCCTCAAATTGTTTGTAAGATGATGTGGTACACAGAGATAGAGAGAGAGAGAGAATCAGATAGACAGATAGATATCAATAGATAGATGAGAAATAGATAATTGTATGGATTCATAATACCTCTCTGTGTGTGTAGTGTGTGTGAATGTCTATATACACATGCACATACATGCATATTTATATATAGATGCTATATTAATTGGTAGATTTATAAAAATATTGTACAAAAATGCGATGATTCAACATGTTATCTTTAACAAGCAATGTCAAGATTTATGCCATTTATATTCTCTTTTGTAGCTATAATAATCATGGTTGTTTATTCTATATTTCTTTATTTATGTATGTATTCAGTGGTCACTACATTTTTTACATGTCACATTTTTTTACACAGCACATTTCCACAGCATTTTAGAGTTTGAATATTATTTCATCTCGCCTAAGAGTAGTTTTGCTCAAAAATGATAAAGGCACAAATTTTCTTGAAATTTTTAAAAATATATTTCAAACGTCTGTCTGCTTCCCAAATAATAACTTGGCTAAATATATACTATTTTGCATCCCACTCTCTTTTCCCCAGATACTTGTAGATATTTTTTTACTTTTTATTTTTGGAAACATATGTTCAAATGGAGATGAGCAAGGGCCACTTTTTCCCCTGTTAAGTGGCTAGTATATCACACCTGGATAACTAAAACTTTCTTTAATTTACAATTTTAGTATCCTAACCAGGAATTCTGGTGCTGGCCAATACTCTATAAACTACTATGCCAATCTCTCTCTCTGACTACAAGTAAAATCTCTGGAGAGAAATACAAAAGCAAATTATTTCTGAAATATAAACAACAGTAGGGAGATTAGAGACAGAAGTCAAAAAATTACAGAACAAGCAGTACAGGGGAGAATTGATTGATTTTTATTTTCCCCTCCTCTAACACTCAACTTTGACATGAGGGTGAGCTGAATTGCAAAACTGGGTAGCAGGTATAGTCAGAAAATAAAGGAGAAAAACCTCCATTCTAGTGATATTACTGGTAAACAGGGCCCCTATGAGACAAACAGTGTAGAAGCATCCTTTCTTTCTGTCTATTTTCCTTTCTTCTCCCTCCCTTCTTTCCTTCCTTCATTTATTTAATTGTTCACTTATTTGTTTATCTCTCTTCTCCCTGGCCTTACCACGTGGCAAAAATCCCCTTCTGTAATGCTGGCAGTGAGAGTAGAGGCATCTAGAAGCCAAAGAGAAAATCCACCTCTCTGGCCTCAAGAACTAGGAGGGCCACCGAGAGCTAGAGAGCGTGAGGGATATTCTGGAGAGGAGAGAGTTAGAGACAGGAATCCTTTAATTCTGTGCATGAACCGACAAAACTTTTGGGCTCACTGCTAAGTGGAACATGCATTTTATAGACCCAAGGAAGCATAGTAAAGGCTTTAAAAACAGAACTATGATATAAATACCACCTAAATCCCAGAATAACTCATGAGTGGTGCATTTGCAGCACAGACAACAATAGCATAACAACGCCTTTTGAAACAGAACTGACATTGGATCCATTGCCCACAAACGGTAAGACAAAACTCATAGCCTAAACTTAAGTTTATTACTTGCTTTAAAAACAAAAAATCAGAAGGATCCAGAGTCTCACAATATAATAATCAAAAATGTTCAGGACACAATCCAAAATTACTTGAGATACAAGGAAATATCAGAATCAGACTGCTAAAAACCAAAGATAACAAAAATCTTGCAGGCAGCCACAGAAAAATGACACATTACATATAAGGGAAGAACAGAGCATGACTGTGAGTGTGTCATCAGAAACCGTCGAGGCAAGAAGATAATGGAACAATATCTTTAAGTGCTGGAAGAAAACATCAGTCCAGAATTCAATATCCATTAAAAATGTCCTTTAAAAAAGGAAGACAAAATGCAGATATTCTCAGACAAAGGAAACCTGATAGATGTCTTCAAGACTGAATCTGTTCTGAAAGAAATGCTAAAAGAAGTACTTCAGACTGAAGAAAAAATGGTACCAGAGAAAAAGCTGGAATTTCTAAAATGAATAGAGAGCAACAGAAATGGTAAATATCAGAATAAATATATTAGACTGTTTTTCTCTGCTTTTTAAAGTGTGCATTAGTGTTGAAAGTAAAAATTAAAACATTATATGGTGGAATTTTCAATGTATATAGATATAATACATATAAAAACTACAAGACTAAGGAGAGGCTTAAAAGATCTATATAGGCATCTAGATTTTATTTTCAGAAAAAAAGTATTAACTCTTAAGAAGACTAAAATGTTAGGGATGCATATTGTAGTCTCTAGAGTACCTCTGTGTGTATATGTATACACCAATAATTATATTAAAATAGCATATTAAGAATACTCTAATAATGCCAAAAATAGCACGAAACTGGGAAGCAGTGAACAAAAGCACAGGGGAAAAATCAAACTAATAACAATAAAATGGTAGACTTAAATCCAACCATATCAATAACTACAATATGTAAATGGTCTAAATATAACAAATAAAATAAATGGATTGTCAGTTTTCATTTAAAAAGAAAGGAAAAGACTCAACTATATGATGTCTTCAAGAAACCTACTTTAAATATAATAATATAGGTTAAAAGTAAAATTATAGGAGAAGTTTTACCAGGTAAAAACAAATTCAAAGAAACATGAAATGGCTATATTAATATCAAATTTCATTTTAGAACAGGAAAATTATCAGGGATATACCAGGCCATTACTTCATAATCAAAGTGTCAATTAACTAAGATGACATTACAATCCCAAATATATATGTACCTAAGAACAGAGAGTCAAAATAACCAGAGCAAATTCTGATAGAACTGAAAGGAGAAACAGACACATCTCCAGTTATTCTTGGAGGCTTCTCTCTGAGTAATCAATAAAATGAAAAAACAAAAATTAGTAAAGATATGGGAGACTTGAACAACAATGTTAACCAAACTGATTTCAATGACATTTATAAAACCACCCAAAAATAACAGACTACACATAATTTTCAAGGATCCATGGAGTATCCTCCTAGATAGTCCATATCCTGGGCCATAAAACAAACCTTAGAATATTAAAAGAATCAAAGTCATACAAAGTATGTTCTCTTAACATAACAGAATTAAACTAGAAATCAGTTACAGAAACATCTTTGGTAAATCCACAAATATACAGAAACTAACACACCTCTAAATAACCCATAGGCCAAGTAAGAAATACAAAACCATGGGAAAACATTTTGACCTCAATCAAAATAAAAATAGAATCTATCAAAATCTGTGGGATACAGTTAAATTAGTGTTCAGAGCATATTTATTGAGTTTTTATATTAGAGAAGAGTTTTCATATTAGAGAAGAAGAAAGCTCCCAAATCAATAATCTAAGTTATCATGTAAAAATCAAGAAAATTAAGAGCAAATTAAGCCCAAAGCAAGCAGAAGAAAAGAAATAGTAAAGATATCAATGGGGTCAATAATAAGATATTGATATTAATATGATATTAATGAAATACAAAGCTGAAAAATAAAAGAGAAAATCAATTAAATCAAAAGCTGGTTTAATTGGAAAATAGTAAAACTGATGAAACTCTACCATACTGACCAAGAAAAGAATAGAATCACAAAAACTAATATTAGGAATACAAAGGGAACATCACTACAGACCCTACCAACTTTAAAAGCGCAATAAGAAAATATTACAAATCACTCTATGCCCATAAGGGAAATGTACCACTTCAAAGACACTTGAAAGACACAAATTAACAAACTCACCCAAGAATAAATAGATAACCTGAAGAGTCCAATATCTACTAAAGAAACTGAATTTGTTTTAAAAACATTCCAACAAACAAAATTCCAGATCCTGATAGTTTCACTGGAGAATTGTACCAAAAATTTAAAGAACAAATAATACCAATTCTACATATTCTCTCCCCAAACACTTCTCAATTCATTTTGTGAGGCCAGGAAAACTCTGATAATAAAACCAGACAAAGGGACTATAATAAAAGAAAATGAGAGACCAATATCCCTCATAAATGTAGACACAAAAATGCACAACAAATATTAGCAAATCAAAAACAGCAATAAATATGAATGGTGATGCTTCACAATCAAGTGTAGTTTATCCTGGAAATTAAATATGATTTAATATTCCAAAACCAATCACTGTAGTAAGAGACTTCACCATAGCAAAAGACTAAATAAAATCATGACCATATCAGCACGTCAGAAAAAACATTTCACATCTATTCATGATAAAAATCTCAGAAAAC
The DNA here is from genome assembly GCA_031878705.1 of Tapirus indicus. NCBI lineage: Eukaryota > Metazoa > Chordata > Mammalia > Perissodactyla > Tapiridae > Tapirus > Tapirus indicus. The sequence goes on from CM062921.1 coordinate 86,121,735, forward strand.
TGGAATAGAAGGGGATTTCCTTGATATGGAAATCCTACAAAAAGAAACCAAAATCTAGTTACTATCATATTTAAACACAAAAGACTGGATGTTTTCCTCTAAGTCCAAGAAAAAAGAATTCTCATCACTCCTAATCAACATCATAACTGAAGTCCTAGCCAGTGCAATAAAGCAGGACCAAATGGGAAAAAAGGCATAAAGATTAGAAAGAAGTAAATTTTTCCTATTCATAGAAGACATGATTGCCTATGTAAGAAATCCCAAGGTATTTATAAAAATAACCTCCTAAAAAAACTATGTGATTATAGGAAGTCCATAGGATTTTTTTAAAGTCATATTTCTAAATGTTAGCAATGAAACACTGAAAATAAAAATATTTAGTAATATTTACAAAACTCAAAAATAAAATTCTTGGGTATCAAGCCCCCAAAAATGTGCAAGGTCTGTATGCTGAAAATGACAAAATGCTGATGACAGAAATCAAAGACGATGTAAATAAATGGAGAGATACCCCACATTCATGGACATGGAGACAATGTCAATAAGATGTCAATTGTCCTAAAAATTGATCTATAGATTATATATTATACCAATCAAAATGCCAAGAGGATTTGTTGTAGAGGTCAATAAGTTTATTCTAAAATTTTGATGGAAAATCAAAGAATGAGAATAGCCAAAACAATTTTGAAAACAAACAACAAAGTTGAAGGACTCACGATACCTGGTTTCAAGACTACTCTAAAGCTACCATACAAAGATAATATTGTATTAGTAAGCGCAGGATCATAGATCAATGCAACTGAAAAGAATCCAGAAGTAAACCCAGATGTATTTCAAAGTTTTTTCTGCAAAGGCATTTAGCAAATAATGTTGGAAATATCAGTCATCAAAAAAAATGAATCTTGACCAGACCTCACGCCTTATACAAAAATTAATTTAAAATTGATCATACATGTAAATGTAAAATGTACAAATATAAAACATAAGAAGAAAACAGGAGACTATCTTTATGACACAGAGGTAGGCAAAGGGTTCTTAGATACACCACCAAAACCACAATCTATGAAAGTCTAATAAATCAGACTTCATCAAATCAACTTTTGCTTTGCCAAAGATACTGCAAATAAATATATAAATAAAAAGACAAGCCACACACAGGGAGAAATATTTGCAAATACATATCTGACAAACGACATATCTAAAATATATAAGCGTTGGGAAACAATACTCCCCGAATATTTTCACATCTCTACACAGTTGAAGCTTCCTGAGCAAGGGTCATATTTGAATAGCAAAGGCCTTGGAAGCTAGAGATAGTGGATCACTCTGTGAAGATTTAGACACATATTTGCCAGGACTCATTTGCTTACATCTCAGCGTAATGAAGTAATGAAATATTGATACTAGAGACTTTTCCTTCCCTTCCTAGAGAGGATTTGTTTAAATTCCACAGTACAGATCTCTCTCTCTCTCTCATATTCTCACCTTCTTTCTCTCCAGAGAGGAGAGGCTCAGCCTATGTGTCAGCAGCTCCTATATAAGTTCTGAGTCTCATAATCGTGAGGTTCCTGTCCTGTGATGCACCCCACACACACACATCGCATGTGCAGGGTAACATCTGACTCTCACTCACTTTTTGAGGGCTCAAGGAACCTGTGCTAAAATGACGCTCTAGCTCTACTTAGCAAGAGTAATAAACTGCTTCTCTGATTCAGAAAGCCTCGTGTCTCTTGTCAGAATATACATATTCTGTGGCAGACTAACCTGTAGGAGTACACATAGGGTAAGATCTCACTGTTTCAGACTTACAATAAACAACTCTCAAAACTAAATGATAAGGAAAGAAATGTCCCAATTATTTTAAATAGGCCCCCCAAAAAAACTGAACAGACACTTCAAAAGAAGAGATACTAATGGCAAAGAAAATATGTTCCACAGCATTAGTCATTAGGGAAATGCAAATTAAAACCACAACCAGATACAGCTATAAACCTATTAGAATGGCTAAAATTAAGCAAACAAACAAAAACATCTGACAATACTAAATGCTATCAAAAATGTGAAGCAACAGAAACTCTCATTCATTGATGGTGGTAATGCAAAATGGTACAGCCTCTCTGGAAACAATTTAACAGTTTTGTATAAAGTTAAACATTCATGTACCATATGATCCAGTAATCCCACTCCTAGGTATTTGACCAAGATAAATGACAATGTATGTTCACATAAAATCCTGTACGCTAATATGTATAGGAGCTTATATATATATGTATATAATTGTCTGGAAACTGGAAATAATCTAAGTGTCCTTCAACTAGGGAATGGATAAACAAATGATGAAAGAAAGGTACAATTGAATACTACTCAGTAATAAATATTGATAAACACAGAGGTAAATTTCAAATGCACTATGTTAAGTGAATGAAACCAGACTGAAAAGATTATATGTGGTATGTTTTCATTTATATGATATTCTGGGGAAGCAAAACTACAGGGACAGATAACATCAGCAATGCCAGAGATTGAGAAAGGGGGAAGAATTGACTGTAAAGGGACGGCATGAGAGAAATTTGGGGAATGAGAAAATTGTTTCATGTTTTAATTGTGGTGATGGCTTCAGGACTCTCATTCATTTGTCAAAACTCACAGATATGTACATCAAAAAAGTGAATTTTACTGTATGTAAATTAAAAAATAAAGTTTAAAAAGCTGCCCAAGAAATATCCTAATCAGGCATTATCTTGATATAAATCAGAGTTTATTCTAATATATTTTAATCCATTTTTAAAATTCATGTGTAGGCTTTTCTTTTCACAGACAACAGACTCCTATGTCGGCTCATCATTATGTGTCCTAAAAATTTACCATCTTCTCTCTTTGCTTTATTTTCTTTTGTCTTTTCATTCACTGTGATTATATCTGCCTGTCTTTCTGTTTTTTTTTTTTTTTAGTTTAAAAATGGTATTGTTGCTTTAATTTGCATATTTTGGTTACTAGTGAATTTGGATATTATATAAACTTCAGGTGTACATCATTATATTTTGACTTATATACAGACTACATTTTGTTCACCAACAAAAGTCTAGTTTCCATCTATCACCATACAAATGTCCTCCGTTACCCCTTTTGCCTCCTCCCTACCCCATTCCCCTGGTAACCACTAATCTTGTTCTCTGTATCCAGATGTTTGTTATTATCAACAGATTAATTATTATAATTAACAGATTAATAACAGATTGTTATTAACAGATCTGTTATTATGATCTGGCTTCCCTACACCATCTTTACAAATAAAATGCTTCTTAAAAAAGTTCCAACATCACGTGGAAAAAAGTGCAATTGAACATAAGGACATCACAAATACAGAAATCTCATAAAAAGACAATATCCTTCTAAATTCATGCTTTTATTTTGTAGAAATATTTGATCAAATGAAGTCTCAAAGCCTATTTCAATATGAACAGAAAAGACCAAGTAAAATGTTTCATTGTCAATAAATCCGAATAATAATATCTTATATTTGTGTAGCAACTTGCATGGAGTTTACAAAGCAGAAGGTTAATGCCTCTTTGTCAACCAAGGAAAGGCTTTAAATTCTAAGTAATATGTGCCTTTTCTGTAAATTCAAAGGCATTAAAGTCATTTTCACACTTAGTTGTCTCAAACCAGTCTAACAGCCGTTAGGGTATATCAGTAGTGGGTGCTGAAAAATGTTGGTTCTCCACCCCAAAATGTCTCCCCTCATCTGTTCTGTCACCTGGATGCTGTCATTGAAGGCTCATATTTCACCAGCTCAATCTATGTTAAAATGTTCTATTGAAATCTAAGTCCAATGCCTGGGGAGAGGATTCCTACATGACAAAAGTTCGTGTCCTACAGGGTCTAATACATGTATTATTTGATACAAGCAGTGGGTTGTTGGGGGACACCAGATTTGGCATGTGAGTACTGAGTGTGATCTGTGTAAGAATCAAGTGCATATGGAAGCTGCTTTCATATTTATGTCCTTATTGTCAGCAGTTTTTCATAATGCCCCAATTATATACATGTATTTTTAGGTTAATTATTATTATTTTTTTTTGGCTGAGCAAGAGTAGCCCTGAGCTAACATCTATTCCCATTCCTCCTCTTTTTTGTTGCTTGAGGAAGACCAGCACTGAGCTAACACCTGTGCCAATCGTGCTCTGTTTTGTAGCCTCCACAGCATGGCTAGTGAGTGGAGTAGGTCCATGCACGGAATCTGAACCCACGAACGTGGGCCGCTGCAGTGGAGCACGCATGGAACTTTAACCACTCAGCCGTGGGGCCAGGGCCAGGTTAATTAAATTTTAATAAGCTCAGAATTATTGTTAATTACTTTCACCTGTAACTGAAATTTCTAACTAACCCAAACTTGAGAGATTGGCACCTGAGGTGTAAGGTTCACTATGGTAGAGGGTACAAGAAGTTTGATTACATGAGGCTACAGCTTCATGTATACTAGCTGAATGTTTTGTTTAGGCTATCAGATGCAACACACCACATTGCCGTGGGGTCTACATTTGACTCATGAGCTGCTCACTGTGTCTGATAGCCTAGTAAGGTACTTGTCTAAAAGCTTTATTTCCTCCTCTGAATAATGAGATAATAATAGTAAATATCTCAGAGTGCATCAATGAAATAATATGTGTAAAGCATGCTGTCTGGTGTGCATGGGAAGCAATTAATGAATGTTAGGCCTTGTCATGAACAGTAAAGACTCTGAGATTTTCTCTCACTTGCAAGCTAACATGTTAGCCTGCTGCAGTTTTGTGGATATGGGCAGAAGAAATGAGGCTTCTGGGACTGTGTTACACAAAGACACAGCAAGTAGCATGAACTTAAAGTTTGCACTGGGTCTCCTTGCCTCTCTAAGTCCCATAGGGGCAACCCCAAGCAGCCTCGGTGGAGGTTGCACATATAATGTGTTTGTGTCAAAGCTGAGGAACCACAGTCTTGGGGAACCTGAATCTTTTAAACTGGGCTGTAAGCAAATTTACCTGACCTTTGCACTAGAGGGAGACTATCTTTAATATACTGGACAGTAAACAAAACTGCCCTCTGCTCCAAAGGGAGACAGCTCTCTCTTCCAAAGTTATTTGCTCTACAAACATCCTTAAAAATATAGTCCAGAACAAAAGTTCTCAGTGCTTCTGCTCACTAGACATGCAGAGGTACAAGAGACCCATGTAGAATTACAGTAGTCCCCCATTATCTGTGGTTTCCTTTCCACAGTTTCAGTTATCAGTGGTTATCCATGGTCTGAAAGCAGATGATCCTCCTCTGATATAACATCAGAAGGTCAGTAGCAGCCTAACACCATGCCACAATGCCTACGTCATTCACCTCACTTCATCTCATCATGTAGGCATTTCATCATCTCCCATCATCACAAGAAGAGTAAGTACAATGAGATATTCTGAGTGACCACATTCACATAACTGTGACAATATATTGTCATAGCTGTTCTATTTCTTTTCAGTTATTGTTGTTAATCTCCTAGTGTGCCTAATGTATAAATTAAACTTTATCATAGGCATGTATGTATAGGAAAAAACATAGTATATATAGAGTTCAGTGCTATCTCTGATTTTAGGTGTCCACTGGCAGTCTTGGAACATATCCTCCACAGATTAGGGGGACTACTGTATCTCCCAACAGACATAATGAAGATACGTTTCTTGGTGTAAGTAAATTTAGGGAATCCTATCCAAAGTACACTGTGAAACAAACAGGATAATGAGTGAATGAAGATTAGGAATCTGGCGGGGGAAGGGGTGGGCAGGGGGTATCAACTTTGTCATTTTTTGCTAGGATGGAGCTGATGCCTGAAAGTTAAGAAGCGTGTGTGTGTTTGTGTCTGCTTGGAGAATGGGGATGACGGTTATGAACCTGTACTGACAGCATATTATGTAACAGGCACTGCATGAGCCATTTTGGCACAGGAAGTAAGAGTCAAAAGCATTGGAGTCAGACACACTTGGTTTACATCAGGCCTCTGCCAATTGTTAGCTGTGTGACAATAGGCAAGACACTTGACAACTCCGAGATTCCATGTCTTTGGGTGGACAACGGAAAGAATGATGAAGCCCCCTTCACAGTATCAGTGGGAGGGTCACACGAGATCATGCACATACAGCACTTGTCCTCCCTGGCACAGAGCAAGTGCCAAAGAAATGTTAACTCCTGTGATCATTGATTTCTCTTCACTAAATTGTCTGACAATCCTAATTATTGCCCTTTTTCAACCTTGAAAACCATTGCTCAGCAAAAATCAGAAACTAGTCTTAGGTTACACGGCTATAAATGTCAAAGCTCAGATTTTTCCCAGGGCTGACTCTAAAATCCTTTTTTCTGAAACTCTTTGCACTGCACCATTGTGCCCTTTGTAGAGGCAAATGTAGGAATCTTTGTAACTAAACATGAAGCATTGGATTTCCTGTCTTTTCTAATACAACAGGTAACATAAAGAAAGAAAGAAAGAAAATTCATAAATACACAAACCCTTGGATACACTCTAGGATGGTTTTAAATCTCAAACCAAATGCTATTTCTGCCACGTTACTGGATTCCCATTTCAGATATACATAGAGTTCAAATGATAATAAGCCTTGTTTTGCCCTGATTTAACATTATCGGATATTCAACAAACAAATGAAAACCTTAACAAATATTCAACTCAGTTCTGGTTTCTGTGCTCCTGAGATGGTTTAAAATCTCTTTCAGGAAGTCTGCAGTCCACTCCCTATCAAAATACAACATCATCATGCTGTAAATATTTTGCTAATGCATTAGATTCTAATCCCCACAGAATGACTGGTGCTTCATTAAAAACAATGAAATTCACTTGCTTTTCCATGTCAGCTGTAGGCTTAAATGTTTTCCTCACATTTCTTTCCACTTTCCTCAAATTTAGTAAAGTTGGAAAATTTATTCCTAATCCACAGAAGATTTGCATCACAAGCAATTAAATAAAATGCAGCAAATAGAGAGGTGCCATAGAGGTTTTTATATTTGTCTTCACAAGTGAACTTTCTGATAGCTATAAACAATAAAATAGCATGGTCTAACTCAAGACATACTCTCAATTAGTTACTAACCCAAGCCCGTTGGAACTATGTATTCTTTTCGTACCTTACACACTCTGACTATTAATGTTCTCGACAAAAAAAATACAGTACCCTTGGAAGCCATGGCAAATTACGCAGACAGGACTACATAGCAATCTACATAGCAACACTGTTTGTAGACGCTTGTAGCAGGATCACACTGCAATTCACCATGCAACCAAAAAGGGAAACTCACCTGTGTCTTATGTATTTGGTCAGAGATCTTTGAAGCCAAAAGAGAATGTGACCCTACCAATTTCAAACCCACCAGGCAACAGATGAGGGAAAAGAAGCCAATGGAAGGGAATGACTTGTCCATGATCACGGCTGAGCAAGGAGCTCTGTTGAAGCAGGAACCTAGAAGCCTTGACCAGTGTCATCTTAATTGTAATGCTTATTTTGGTAAAGGCCATAAAATGATTGCCCACATTCTCTTCTATTGTGGAGGAAATTCTTCTAAAAGGAGAACTGCAATGTTCAAATCCACACATCTTCAGCTTTGCATAATACCTTTTTCCAAAGGCTAGATCAAGAAGGCATGGAATCAATTTACAACTTGATCTTCTCAAAGAGAATCAGATACTGAAAACAAACAAATGAAAACCTTAACAAATATTCAACTGGCTTATTATAAAACTAAAAGAAGTCACTAGATTGAGAGTTGCCATGACAACTGGCAGCCAAGAATGAGCAAGGTGTAGCTCCTAGCTATGTCACTGAACTGTGAATTAGGCACACCGCCCCACCCACAGCCTACTTTCTCCTCTCCCGCTCTCACCCTCTTTCCCTGATAGCCCCGCTTCCTCCAGATTCATCTTTGTGTCATTCAAGGGAATAACCTCTGTTAGAGAGAATGTGAGGGAAGCACAGGTTGCCTAACACCTGCAGTTATAATCAATATAAAAACCAAAGAGAAATCAGCTGTCACTGCATTGTGGGGCTTAAAGGGGAAAAAGTAAAGCACTAATATATGAGAAAGCCACTATTTTAATGGAAATTGTGTCTATCTTTTATATACTAATTTGCTACTTATCATTAGCATTATCATTAACATAATACAGTAATAATGAAGGTCTTTTTCCATCATTAACCTTTTTACCCATTGACCACTAAAAATTCTAAAACATAAACTTTGACTTGCTGTATCTGGATTTGAAAGAAGTCCCTGGAAATAGAAATTCAGGATCCCAAATCTGAATCATATAATTTCTATTTGACATTTTATTTTCACATCTTATTGATTCTTTAAAAAATATTCTCTTCTGGTTTTTAAACTGAGCACTGACTAGAAAAGAATGGTAATGTAGGGGAGGGTGAATTATTCTTCTACCTTCTAGGTCCTTTTGGCTGGTCTAATAATTAAATTGACTTGAGATAGAATAACAGGAGAAAATCAAACAGTTTAATAACATGTATACATGGGAGAAATCCAGGAAAACTGAGTAACTCGCTAAAATGGCTAAAGCCACCACCTTAAATACCATCCTCAGCTAAAGACAAGGAGGACATTGGGGGTAGTGGTTTGAGACTTCAAAGGGGAGGAAGGCAATTTACATGGAGATAGAAAACCAAGTGACTGATAAACAAATGTTTTCTAAACTTCAAATAGTCACACACAAAGGAAATTTATTCTTCCCTGGTCTGATTCTCATCTCTTCTGCTTAGTGACATGGCCTGTGCATTCACAATCAACAGGAACTCTTTTGCATTCGGAAAGAAATACCAAATTACTCACATAAACAGAGCACTCAAGTTACGCATGAAGGATTTTCAGTTCTCAAAACACAGACAAATGTATCTCTACAAATCTGGACACCATTTAGAAAACAAAAGATATTGCACTTATATCAATAGTTTGCTGTTGGGCTGTGGACACGTTAATTTGTCAAAATTTCAAGATATGAATAAAGTACAATGGTGTTACTGAACCAAAGAGAAACAGGATGATCTCAAGTGGATTATTGATTAGGGCTCTCGGTGACAATTGACAGAAATCACAGTCCAAGCAGGCTTAAGCAAAAAGAGAAAAGAAGGAGGAGGGGAAGAGAAGGAGGAGGAGTAATTTAAGAAACAGGGAAGTACAAAGTAGTGTGGCTTTGAAATGCTGATTCAAGCAATCATCATGAATGAGTTTCTCACCAGACTCTGTTTTGATCACAGAAACTGGGGAAGAGCAAGACACAGCAGGCTCCCCAGATCCCACCTATTCAGAGGCTATGGATCCACTGGGAACTCTGAGAATCTTTTTCTCAGCTATCCCAAGAAAAATTTCATTCCTTCTAGCTGCTTCTGACTGGGCTCTGTACCTAGTTCCAAACCAATCAGCATGGCCAGGGAAATATGATATGCTTAGGCCTGGAGTGGAGGATAAATTTGGGGAAATCTTGAGGACATCTGGAGTAGCTGGGATTATAGATGATCTCTGAGAGGTAAGAAACTGTTAGCATTTAGGAAGAAACTTTCCTAATTTTAATGATTACATATTTCATAATTTCCCTGGAGAATGCTAAATTATTTCTTCAAATTCAGCCATAATGTGTTGAACACCAGTATGTGCAGTGCAGAATGGGCAAAAGGCAGTGAGATGATAGATAAGATACAGTTGATGTTCTAAGGATCTCTCGGTCGGTCGGGGGCACAGGAGTCAAACACACAAGATAGCAAGTCTATCTACACTGTTGGGTGGCTGTGATAAGTGTAAAGTGGGGTTTACAAACAACATGGAAGTCTGGGAGAGGTGGAGTTTACATAGTGTGTACTTAGGATTCAGTGTGGGATCCCTCAATAAATGCACTGTTAGTTCAGAGATCAGAGAGGATGATAAATCAGCAGACACCGCTGTGGTCATGGAAGGCTTCACGCAACTGGCAGGGCTTTGGAGGGCAGGCAGGTAGTAACCTCCCAAAAAAGGGGCAAGAGGGGCCAGCCCAGTGGCATAGTGGTTAAGTTCATGCACTCTTCTTTGGTGGCCCCGGGGTTCTCGGGTTTGGATCCCGGGTGCGGACCTACGCACCACTTATCAAGCCATGCTGTGGTGGCATCATACATATAAAGTAGAGGAAGGCTGGCATGGATGTTAGCTCAGTGACAATCTTCCTCAAGCAAAAAGAGGAAGATTGGCAACAGATGTTAGCTCAGGGCCAATCTTCCTCACCAAAAAAAAAAAGGGGGGGGGTGGAATAAGAATAAATCTGAAACAGACTCTGGAAATCATTTTTAAAACTCTGATTTAAGTCTTATATCCATAATGTCCTAATAAGTTTGTTGGATGGATTCATTACTTTCTCGTAAAACCACAGTCCTGTCCTTCTGCCTTAAAGATTAAGTATGTCCAACGGAACTGCTCTTTACAAAGCCAGGATGATTACTGCCTAAGTAGCCTTTTGCTTTGATGAGCCTTCTGTGCCCAAGTGAGGATGAGGAATATCCATCTTGTGAGGTCCATCCTTGCTTTATAGACAGAAGACCCAAATTGATAGCCCTGACTTTCACCCATGCCAAGCCTTACACATCCTTCCAGATTCTCCAATCTTTCTTTACCAATGTCAGTGTTAACACTGTTAGAGTATTTGAGAGGAAGGGGATTGGAAGGCAATAATGACACCAGACATTTCTACCTAATTTACCAGACTCTGAGATGGCCTAATGATTTGACAGTGTCAATGGTGGGTGAGCCACTCCCAAATATTAACCCTATTTTCACTCAATGATGGCAGGATCTAGTTCTATTTTTTTTTTCTGGCCAGGATCCAGTGCATAATTCAGAGAACCAGGAAGCCACATCAAGCTGCAGAAATGTATTAAGTCTGCAGTTTCTATCTATCTTTAGAACAACCATGATGAGGGTTCTTTCAATTGTGTTAATCGGGGATTATACTGGTTTATGACCGGATCAATATGAAGTACATCTGATTTCAACATTACTGAAAACCAGGTTGGGCTGAAAGAGCGAAGAGAAAATAAAAATCAATTTTTGTTTAGCTTTCCTGGTTTTGCATGGGCTTTGGAAGAGGATAAGACTAGACTTTTTTAAAAACTTATATTGCAATCTGATTCTCATCATGTCCAGTCTCAAGCAATGGTAGCATTGTCGTGGAGAGAGGAGCTACAGCTTGGAGCCCTGCACAGTGCCTGGACTGACCTATCCGAGTGGAGCACTCCGGAGAGCTGGCAGCCTTGCAGAGAAGCAGCAATCTCCTGAAGCTAACTCAGGATGCAAGTGAGAAAAAGAGAAATGACCTTGACCATGTGGGCTTGGCCTGGAAATGATCCAATACTGACCTCTGAGAGATATACCAACCCAGAACTGCAAAAAGTTCAGGGAGATATGGACAATTCCAATAAGAAAGATATATATTCTACATCCTGACTGAGGCATTTCATACCAGGGAAATAATGCAATAGAAACAATAAGGATAAGGATAGAAGTGTGATGCATGCAGTTATCTGTAATAGTAAAAGCAAACAAAAAATAGCTCATATGTGTCCAAAATTAGGAGACTAGCTAACTAAATTACGGTTCTAAAGCCCACAAGTCTATTAAAAAGCTGTTGAAACTGGGATTACATTGTTAACACAAATAAGTTTCTATGATGTCATTCTGAACTCCAAAAAAGCACAAAACAAAATAGTATGAATTTTAGGATTCCAATGAATGTACATGAAAAGTAATATGCAAAAATGAAAATTACATGAGATGTTTTTAATATTGAATGTGTCATTAATATTATTATAAATTTGTCTTTAAATAATACAAATGGTGTAAAGAAGAGATAGTAAGAGAGAAAACAACTTTACTCAAGATACTGTGTTTCAAATAGACACTAAAAGTGTCTTTGCCCAGTACTTAGATAAATGGAAGCTTCCAGTGCACAGAAGGAAAAGCTCCTCTCTCTCCCCAGGTATAAATAATCACAACTGTGAGGAACAAGGTTACACAGGCACGCATCAGGCTGGAGAAAAGCTAACCCATCTTCCCTAAACTAGTCTCAAGGCTCCCTTACGATGCACATAGTATTACAGCTCTTGAGTGTGTGATTCATAAATATATAAATAAATATATACTATAACAAAGTGCTGAAAATATCAGACCAATAGGTATATGGAGGCACAGCCGAAGTCTTCAGAGAGCCCTGGTGTCCTGGAATGGATGCGATGCTACTGTAAATTGCGAATAGTGGCCTCAGATCACGTGTGCAAGCTCTCTTCAAGAATGTCATAATCGACAAAGAAAGTAATGATATTAAGACTAATATAATTTAAAAATATGTTCATAATGGTGGAGCATTTTCATTTTTTTCCTTAAAATGAAAAAAGAAATACAAGAAAGAAGACAGTAATATATTTGAAAGAAATGAGCCAGTCGGAAACCTAGGGCCCCCAACTAGAAGGGCTTCTTGGGGGTTTCCCATTCAGGCCCTATTTCTTTGGGACTCTCAAAACTGTACAGAAAAGCAAACAATCATCCAAAGGTGAGTGTTTGCAAGATTTTTATGCAAGTACTCACACTCCATAGCTGCCTTTTTCTCTATTTTTCATGTCAGACTCAGATTTCATATAAATGGCCCCAACTCTACAGTCTTGGTTTTTTTTCTTATCCACTGTGCCATATCCTACCTCTCTGCCACCCCATGGACAAACTTCCTTATGAACCCCAAATTCCCAAGACCCACCTCCTTTCCCGGGATGTATCTAGACCAGAGGATGGACCTCAACATTTCTTTGACTCACTAGCTGGGTAACTGACCACACCTCAGAAACCTTTAATTTCCTGATTGTAAAATAATGAGTTTGAACTAGAAGCTCTTTCATATTAAATATCGGAGATTATGGCGCAAAGAAAAGGCATGACCCAGTATTATAAGGAGGTGAAGCTATGCGCCATGCTTTTTGAGATGTTTCAAATTCCTTAATTTTGTGAACTGTAATCTAGACTAGTGAGATGTTTTTCTTACAATGACAAAGAGGAAAGCAAATCAAGCAGTTCTCATTTCTCTAAAGTGACTAAGCAAATTTTCTGTTAAGCATTTTAAATGAAGGATACAAGCTAAGGATTAAATGAAACCAGAAATATTTGAATTTAAAATGGAGATTTTTGTGTTATGCATCAGAAACCAAATCTAAATGGATTTTTTTGTTGTTGCAATTTTAACAAGTGAACTCAGCCAGCTCAAAGCAGTAAGACCCTCACTTGAATGAATGATGTCTCAAACACACCCAGATTGACACCACGCCAGAAATGGCCACGCTGCCTGCCCAAGTGCCTCCAATGGCCTGGATTCATGCTTGGTTTTGCTTAGGAGAAGCATATCATATTGGCGAGTCGTTTATAGACATCAAGAGGTTTCCTCCAGGACAAGGCATAGATACACTGTGTGCAGTGATTTTTGAGGTTGAGTTTGGGCGTACAGGATACAGTGTGTATTGCTGTTTGCCATGGGTTAGGTGCTGCTGGGAAGTGGGGAAGGAAATGAATAAAGAGAGAGTCAGGGGGACCAGCAATGATGGTGCTAGGTATATGGGATCCTTGACTTGAATGAATGTGTTTGATGCAAAGAGGAGGAACCTGAGGTGCATGGAGATATGACAATTTTATAGAGAGTTTAGGTGGCAGAATGAGGACCAAATTCCAGAACACCAAATGGATCCTAAGCATCCTCAGGCACTGTCCTAAACATAGAAGCTTCCTTTGAAGTTTAGTTGCTCACTTAGCTCAGAGCAAGAAATTCCCCCAAAGATGGGGATTATAACCCAGGTTATACTTGGATGTGGAAAGAAAAGAAAAGGTGGAAGTGAGGGGCAGCTGTGGAAGAAGAGAGTCGAAGCTTTGCCACATCCTTGGGTGGCAGGAGGGGGCCAGAGAAACTAGGATGAGGGGACCTCAAAAAGCCATGGAACAAGATGGCCTGCCCACAAGGCTTTAGTTATGTGTTTCCAAATACTGCAATAGATCTGTAATAGAGATCCAGACCTCATTCTCCCTCCTCTGTAAAATAATAAATCTTAGCACCATAATAAATCTCCCTGGAGAGTTAGGGAGAAAATTATGCACCAGGAACCCTGGGTGTCTGAACAAAAGCCAATAAATTTAAAATAACTATCCATCCATTTGGTTTCTACCCCTCTAGGGGATGCAAACTCAAATGCTCATAGAAAGCTGAAGACAACCTGAAGAGTCAAGTGTGTGTTGCAGGGGGATGGATACATTGGGATGGGGAGACTTAGTGAAGACAAAGCTCCATCTGTAGATTGCTTTTCAGACTGCCCAGTACTGACTGATCTTTTGTCTTTTTTTCCAAAGAAGCAGGCATGCCGATTTTTATGTGATATCTTCAGATTTATTAAAGTCAAAAATAAAACACAACTTGCTTTCTTTACTTATAGAAGCTTTATTCATAACTACATAAAGGTTTACTCAGAATTGAATTCACAATTGCCAAAACTTGGAAGCAATCAAGATGTCCTTCAGTAGGTGAATGGATAAATAAACTGTGGTACATCCACACAATGGAATATTATTCAGCGCTAAGAAGAAATGAGCTATCAAGCCATGAAAAGACATAGAAGAAACTTAAATTCACCTTACCAAGTAAAAGAAGCCAATCTAAAACAGCTACATGCTGTGATTCCAACTATATGACCTTCTAGAAAAGGCAAAACTATGGAGTCATTGACAAGATCAGTGGTTGCCACAGGTTGGGAGAGAGGGAAGGATGAATAGGCAGAGCACAGAAAGTTTTTCGGGCAGTGAAAATACTCTGTATGCTACTACAGTAGTGGATACATGTCGTTCATTTGTCTAAAACCATAGAATGTACAACACCCAGAGTGAACCCTAAGGTCAACTATGGACATTGAGTGATAATGATGTGTCAATGTAGGTTCATCAGTTGTAACAAAGTATCACTCCTGTAGGGGATGTTATAATGGGGAAAGGTATTCATGTGTGAGGACAGGGGGATATGGAAAATCTCTGTATCTTCCTCTCAATTTTCATGTGAACCTAAAACTGCTCTGAAAAATAAAGTCTATTATATAAATACATACATACATAAACACTTTGCCACAAAACACACACACACACCTGCGGCTAAAATCTGGTAAGTGGGCCACTAATTTCAAAATCTGGGCTCCTCAGAGAAAGTCACTAAGGCCTTTGGTGCTTGTCCTTTCACCTGCCAAGCTAATCACCCATCTGTGGCTAGTGCAGGAAATGTGTGGCATATTCTGTGCAACCCAGTTCCTGCAAAGTGCTTATAACTTGCACACCACTAGACAGCATTTGATTTTTACTATAAAATAATTTTTATCTCCACTTTAAAAATTTTGGCATTTAAAGATTTATTATGCCTTCAGGGGAAATAATTGTCATGGTTTTGATGACAGACCTCACATCTTTCTCATCTTCTGTGGCATTAAATACGGCTTAGAGCACTCCCCTAGAAAGCAGTCAGTTAGCATTCATTCACCTTTCTTCAGGAGATCTTGCCTTCACCTCCTCTTATCTTTCATTTTCACTAGACAAATAATCTCCTCAACTCTGAGGGAAACTGGAAAACTACTTGCTCTTTTTCAGAGTTATAATCTCTTCTGTATTTATTTTTTCAGATATTGTTAAGTTACGAGTGAATTCACTGAGAAGCCTGGTTGGGGCACTGCTGTTTTAAGGTGGGTGGCTGGCCAGCTTATTTTAATTCTGGATAATGCAGGTTTGTGTCAGTAGAATCCAGGTAGGTCTGTATGTCCAGAAAATTAAGAAAATGAAAGCCCCTGTTGGTGGTAACAATATAATATTGAAGGACTTATGATTTGCATGTTGGGGGCATTCACTGAAATTCTCAGTTTTATTCTCACACAATAAAAAGGTATGAAATGAAAACAAGGGATGAGATATCGTGCCACCTGCTCATTTGGTTTCAAAGGGGTGTGAATCATTGTCCTCCATCAATCAAGCCCAAATGTGAATACAAGCAGGGGAGCACGTTCCCCACCCCCACGTCAAGAATAGGCAAATAGAATAAATAAGAAATAAGTAAGAAATACTTCTATTTTTGTATTTAAAAAATAAAAGAAAGTGAAACAGTGTATCGATCAGTTGTTCATTAGCATATTGACTACCATGCCTTATCCCAAGGGCCCAGTTGGGGACTGTCAGCGTCTCTCAAAAGATACGCTCAAAGAGAGATGGGAAGAGAATGGACTGAAAGAGAAGCTTCCTAAAGGAACTCAATTCCCTTCTTGCCTCCAACCTCTCCTAGCTCTCTACTCTCTGTGTTTGGAGGGACTAGTTGCCACATTTCTTAGAACTTGTTAGTTTGGCCTTGAAGAATTCCGTCCACTGGGTCACTTCTAACATTGTTCCTTCATTCTAAATACATGGTCATTATAAAAAAAAAAAAAAAAGAATGTAAAATCAATTATTGCATCTAATATAAAAGTTATATAGGGAACACAACCCATTATACATCATCCAATGCTCCCTATATAAAGATATTTATGGGATTTTTTTCTAACTCCAATATG
Organism: Tapirus indicus; assembly: GCA_031878705.1. Classification (NCBI taxonomy): domain Eukaryota; kingdom Metazoa; phylum Chordata; class Mammalia; order Perissodactyla; family Tapiridae; genus Tapirus; species Tapirus indicus. The sequence continues at coordinate 86,138,384 of CM062921.1, forward strand.
TTTACTTGCCCTTAGGAATGGGTCAAATTCCTTCTTTCAAATATTAAGATAATTCCTCCCCACATGCACACCTGCTATTGTCTTCTAGAAAATAAAAGCCAATTCTAAATCTCTACCAGCAGTAATAAATAATTACAGAAAATAGAGGCATGTTCAATTTTTTCCAAGGGATATGAAATCAGTGGTTATATAAAATGTCTAAAATAAATATTTGTTACATTGAGTAGAATTTATAAACCTTCCAGGGATTATGAAATAAGCACTTATAAATGGAAATTCCACCATTTAAAATGAATTTAATTAAGGGTAATTAATAACTACTCAAAGATATAATGACATTGAGACAAATTAAGTATCAAAGAGGACTGATGATTTATTTTGCTTGAATCTCAAAAAACTAACGTGTGATGAGCACTATTTTCCATACAGCTAATAAATGTACAAATAAATTTTATTATACAAGAGAAAAATTGACTGATATGTGTCCCTTGGTTTCTAAAATCATATAGCATACTTTGACTCAATAAATGATTTTTCAGATTTTCTATTCTAAATGGCTCTGTTATTCGCTATTATTTTGCCAAAATATTATTATCCTTAGGTTGTGATGTGTCACAAGAATGAGAAAATCATAGATCAAAAATATAAGGGAAATTCATCCCCTTATCATCATCGATCAAGTAAGTCAAGCGTCAATATGCCTTTTTACGGTTAAGAGAATCAAGGACACCCAAAACCAGCAGTTCTACAGAAAACTTAGTGCAGGCTTATTTCTGAGTCTTCCTATAAATACTCGTCTGGCTGTTCCACAAAGTAACCATCCAAGAAGTCAAATGGCTAATAACGAAGATAATCATCATGAAATATACTTGAGGAAAGTAGATACAACCAGAGCTGGACGGTCTAGAACAAAATCTTTCTCTGGCTTAGTTATCTTCAAAATAAGGGAGTTGGACTACAATCACATGGGACATAGTTCATCTTTGAGCATCAACCCTGACAGAAAATACTTAAGAACTGGGCTATGAAGGCTTAGTGGAGGGGAAAGAGCACTCTGATTGATTAGTGATGTCTGTCCTTTGACCTCAGTGTGGAATTAAGGTGTGGCAGAACATATATCATGGATTGCCATCCAGACTAGATTAGCCCCAAGATGTTTTCCAACTCCAGTACTCCATGGTCCAGGAAATATACAATTCTTACATGGCCTCAATGTGATACAAGGTGTTATACACACCCCTATCCCTTTTCTTAGAATTCCCCTCAGTCTCCCCCTCCACACCTCCTTTTGCCAATCTCCTGCCCTTCTTTCAATGTTCATTTTCTCACCATTTTTACAGTTCCTTTTCCCTCCCATTTCATTCTAACTTTCAGAATTTTCAACCTTCCTCTGTAATTCCAAAGTAGACCATCTAATTCTACTATTCTTTTCAGGTAGGGGCATCCTTTCACTTCAGATTTCCTTAAGAGGGCATTTTGGTATGGTATTACTCCAGATGTGTGTCATATCATGATGAATTAGGGACATTTTAATGTCTTATTACACACACACACACAAACACACAGAGTATATACTTATAGTAGAAAAATGGAAATTATAGAAATTACAAAGAAAATTATTCATACATCTATCTATATGGTTGTTCATAATCTTAAATAAAATTATGGCCATGCTTCATATACTACACCTCCCTTCCCCTCCTGCCACACTTTTTGATTTTTTATCTTCCCTTTACATGCTGAAACACACCTGGAGCTACTGTCAGTTCTTTAGTGGAAAGAGAATACTGGTGAGATTCAGGGAATTTGTTGTTTTTCCTTGCATAAATCTCTTAAACATGGTAAGCCTCCATTTTTCTATCTGTAAACCTACTTATAAGGACAAATAGTGAGGATAATAAAATGGATTTCAAGGCTCTTGACTTCTCCAACATGGGCACGAAACCAAAAATATATAAAGGTTTATGCATGTCAATCTAAAACTTTGGTATAATCCAAAACACAAAAATAAAGTTTAAAAAGAAACAATATACTGCCACGTATACAATATATAACAAAGAAGTAATATCTGGAAAATATAAACAACTCCTAGATATTCATAAGAATAAGAAAACAATCCAATACCACATGGAACAAAGGTTATGAACAGGCACTTCATGAAGAAATACAAATTTCTAATAAACACATGAAAAGACCTCAAACTTCAATCAATGCAAATTAAAGCAACAAAGAACTTATACTGCTGAGCATCAGAAAGGTAACACTTAATTCATCGATTAATTCGACAGATAGTTATCAAATGCCAACTCCATGCCAAGCATGATGCCCAGCGCAAAAAGTTACCAAAACTGACTGCTTTGAGGATTTGGGAGGAGAATCTCATGTATGGCTGCAAAAAAGAGGCTTGAGAAAGTCATATTGGAGGATATTTTGGCTGAATCTATGAACATTTCAAATCATCCTTGATTCCTCCCTTTCTTTCACATACAAATCCAATCCTCTGGCAAATCCTAGATTCTTTCTACCCTCAAATATCAATTCAATCTGACTCCTTCTCAATACGTTTCTAGAACAATTACCCAAGGCCCATTATCTCGTCTGTCCTACTATAGTAGACCCTCCACAGGGATTCCTGCTTCTGACGTTGCTGCTCTGGAGTCTATTTTTTTTAAAGCAACCACAGTCATATTTTAAATGTAAATTAAGTCATGTCATTTATCCGCTCAAAACAATATAGTGGATTCCCACTACTCTTACAGGAAAATCCAAACGTCCTGTCTTCCACCTTCCTCTCCACTAGCACCTGTTATTAGTCTCCAGCTACCTCTCCACCAGCATCCCATAACCCTCTTTCCCTGTTCATTCTACTCCAGTCACAGTAACCCTTTCGTCCTCCCTCAAAAACATCGAGGACAGGTCTTTCACTTCTTTGGTTAAATTTATTTGTGGTATTTTATTCTTTTTGTTGCAGTTGTAAATGGGGTTGTATTCTTGACTTCTCTTTCTGCTAGTTCATTATTAGTGCATAGAAATGCAACAGATTTTTGTATGTTGATTTTGTATCCTGCAACTTTATTGTATTTGTTGATTTTTTCTAATAGTTTTTTGGTGGATTTCTTAGAGTTTTCTACATATAGAATCATATCATCCACAAATAGAGTTTCACTTCTTCCTTTCAAATTTGAATGTTTTTTATTTCTTTTTCTTGCTTAATTGCTCTAGCTAAAACTTCCAGTACTATGTTGAATACAAGTGGTGAGAATGGGCATCCTTGTCTTATTCCTGTTCTCAGAGGGATGGCTTTCAGTCTTTCTCCATTGAGCGTAATATTGGCTGTGGGTTTGTCATATATGCCTTTATTATGCTGAGGTACTTTCCTTCCATACCCATTTTATTGAGAGTTTTACCATAAATGGATGTTGGATCTTGTCAAATACTTTCTATTGAGGTGATCATGTGAGTTTTATTCTTCATTTTGTTAATGTGGTATATCACATTAGTTGATTTGTGGATTCTTAGCCATCCTTGCATCCCTGGAATAAATCTTATTGAAAGAAACCAAAGAAGATATAAAGAAATGAAAAGATAGTCCATGCTTGTGGATTGGAAGAATAAATGTAGTTAAAATGTCCCTATACCTAAAGCAATCTACAGACTCAATGCAATCCCAATCAGAATCCGAATGACATTCTTCACAGAAATAGAACAAAGAATCCTAGAATTTATATGGAACAACAAAAGATCTTGAATAGCCAAAACAATTCTGAGAGAAAAAGAACAAAGTTGAAGGTATCATACTCCCTGAATTCAAATTATACTACAAAGTTATAGTAATCAAAGCAGCATGGTACCAGCAGAAAAACAGATACACAGACCAATGGAATGGAATTGAGAGCCCAGAAACAAAACCACCCATCTATGGACAGTTAGTCTTTGACAAAGAAGCCAAGAACATAGAATGAAGAAAGGAAAGTCTCTTCACTAAATGGTGTTGGGCAAACTGGCCAGCCACATGAAAAAGAAGGAAAGTAGACCATTATCTTACACCATACACAAAAATTAACTCAAAATGGATTAAAGACTCAAATTTAAGACATAAAACTCTTAGAAGAAAATATAGGCAGTATGCTCTTTGACATCAGTCTTAGTAGTATCTTTTTGAATACCATGTCTACTCAGGCAAGAGAAACAAAAGAAAAAATAATCAAATGGGACTATATCAGACTAAAAAGCTTCTGCACAGCAAAGGAAACCATATACAAAATGAAAAGATAACCCCCCAACTAGGAGAAAATATTTGCAAAACATATATCCAACAAGAGCTTAATTTCCAAAATATATAAAGAACTCATACAACTCAACAAAAAAATGAACAACCTGACCAAAAAAATGGGTGGAGGATATGAAAAGACATTTTCCCAAAGAAGATATACAGATGGCCAACAGGCACATGAAAAGATGTTCAACATCACTAATTATTAGAGAAATGCAAGTCAAAACTACAATGAGATATCACCTTACACTCATCAGAATGGTTATAATTAACAAGACAAGAAATAACAAGCATTGGAGAAGATGTGGAGAAAAGGGGACCTTCATACACTACTGTTGGGAATGCAAACTCTGCAGCCACTATAGAAACATTACAGAGATTTCCTTAAAAATTAAAAAAAAAAAAATAGAACTATCATATGATCCTGCTATCCCAAAGCTGGTACTTATCCAAAGAACAGGAAATAAACAATTCAACAAGATTCATGCACCCCTACGGTCATCACAGCATTATTTGCAATAGTCAAAATGTGGAAGCAACCCAAGTGCCCATCAACTGATGAGTGGATATATACCATATCTTCTTTACCCATTCATATATATATATATACACACAATGGAATACTACTTGGCCATAAAAAAGGACAAAATTGTCCCATTTGTGACAACATGGATGGACCCTGAGGGTATTATGCTAATTGAAATAAGCCAGATGGAGAAAGACAAATACTGTATGATTTCATTCATATGATGAAGATAAACAAACACATAGATAAGGAGAACAGACTATTGGTTACCAAAGGAGAGGTGGGTGGAGGGAGGGCGAAAGGGGTAAAGGGGCACATGTGTATGGTAACGGATAAAAACTAAACTATCAGTGGCAAACATGATGCAGTCTACACAGAAACTGAAATATAATAATGTACACCTGAAATTACACAATGTTATAAGCCAAGATGACCTCAATTAAAAAAAACTAAACATGAGGACGCTTCTGCCTCTGGGCTTAACCTGGAACACCCAATGCCCAGAAATTCAGATTCTGTCAAGTCCTTTCACATTGGCCTCAGTCCTGTTGCCCATGTCCGGCTCTCCTTTGAATGACCCTGTTCTCATTTTGTGCAGTTTACCTCAACTCTGATAGCACCGCTGTCACTCTCCATGCCCAAACCTTGCTCTGTTTCTCTTCAGAGCTCTTCTCACTACTTGACATGCTGCTGTATCTTTCTTTTCATATTTTATACTCGTACATTCTCACACATATACTCTTATTTATTTGTTGGTTTTCTGTCTTTGCCACTGGAATGTAAACTGCTAAAGTATAGGAATTTTGTTTCTTTTGCTCAGGACTGTATCTCTACTCCTAGAACCATGCCTGATATAGTAGCAAATGTGCCATAAATTTTTGCTTCATGAATGAATGAATAAATGAATGAATGAATTTAAAACATATGAAACCTCTCATCCAGCAATTCTAATACAAGGAAATTATCCTAAAGAAATTACACCTGAGCCAAAAGAGGCGCATGCTATGGCATCTATTAGGGCATTATCAATAATAGTGAAAAATGAGGAAAAACTTATATGTCCACCAATATAGGAGTTACCAGACAAATTACAGCACTTTCATTTTATATAATAGTAATGGTACCAAAAAAAAAAAAAAAGAATGAGGTAGAGCTCTATGATCTAATAGAGAAAGAGCTCCAAGACGTATTGTTAAGTGAAGCAAAAATCTAGGTCATTGGCACAGCTATCTTTTTGAAAATCCGAAAATGGATAAGAGGTGCCATATTTTATATAGGGAATATCAAAATAGCACTATATATAAAAGAAGCCAGCAAGAACATCCACAGATTTTGTGACAGATGTTGTATTTCCATACCCTGATTAATATCCTGACAGGCTCTGAATGTGATAAAATGAAAGGAATCCTTGCTGTGTCATTACTCAGCTGCCCAGAAATCATGCACCTCAGAGGTGGAAATTTTCTAATATCTCCTGGTAGTCTGCTCCAGGGTTTATCTTTAGAAGTAGTGAGACTGGATTCTACTTTGCCGTCACTTGTACACGTTATCTTTTGTTCTGTTCTTTGTCAAGTTGGAAAAAATAGATCACTTCTCTTATTTCTTTGTCCTTTCTAATTTTATAAATGATATGTTTATAATAGACAAATTAGAAAAGACATAAAATCCTAAAGCAAAATAAGGATGTCATCTATAATCCTAATACTGAAAGAAAACCACTATTAAAATTCTTGATTATGCATTTTCAGCAGATTTTCAAAGTGTAGATACCCATACACTCTCCTCCCAATTTGGAGCATTCTCTATAAGCAGAGCTGGATATTTTTTTCTATAAAAGATCCTATAACATGTTCTCCCAAAATTAAATACATATGAAAACAAATTTTCTTTTGCTATCTGCATTCTCTTTTAGGTTATGTATGCACGATTTATTTAATTGTTCATTCTTTACTAAACAGTAGCTATGAAACTCCTATATATACTGGTCACTAAAGTGGGTGCTGGCTGTCTGGCTGTGATCTCCCCCTGTATGTCAGGGAAGACAGATGCTGAAGAAGTGATTATCCCAAAGGCAACTCCCTTCTTCCAGGTGCTTAGAATCATCCTCCATATTTCCCTTTCTCTCATACCCTGGATCCAGTCTTTCAGAAAATCCTATTAGCTCTACATTCAAAACATAACTAGATATTTTTAGGGGAAAAAAGCAAGGTGCAATACAATTTATATCATATGCAAACATGGTAGCAAGCAGGGATGAAAGTTAGTATAATATGTTTTATGCCTTCATACACATATGCATATATATGCACACATATGTGTATACATATATCTATAAAGATATTCATATCAAGAACCATTGAAAGAATAAAAGGAAAACTAACAAAATAGGATGCAGGGGGATTGGACTGTGACTTCTTGTGTACATCTTTTAAAATAATTTTGATTCTGGATCATGTAAATGTATTGCGTATTAAATATAAAATTGGGATATTCAAACAATGTAAATAAATTTATAAATATCACAGCCCACCCCTTCTCCACTACTTCTACCCTTACTACATGAGCCCACACCCCCAACATCTCTTTCCTTTGTTATTACAACATTCTCTTAGATGGCCTTGGCTCCACACTGTCACTTCAGCCAATTCTCAACAGAGCAGCCAGAGAGATCATATTGAGACGGAAGTGAAATCATGCTGTTTCTCTGATCAAACCTTCCAATAGCTTCCCATCCTCATCATGGCCTCCAGGGCTCCCTGCATTCTCATCAATCTTGTCTGCTTTCCTGCCTTTGGTGCTCTCTGCTCAGTGACAGTGACCTTTTCAGCAGGGATTCGAACACATCCAGCATGCTCTCCCCTCTGACTAGAATGCTCTTCTCTGTATCCCTCACCTCAAGCAGGTTTTGAATCACTCGTCACCTTATCATTGAGGCCTCCCCTTCACACTCAGTTTAAATCACATTGTGCCTTCCTCCACCATCCTCCATCATTATCCGCATCCTTGCTCACTATGTCTTAATAGCACTTACCATCATCTGACAGATGACATGTTTACTTATTTGTTGCTTTTTTGTTTAATCGTTTGTTTCTATAATACAGCAAGAATTTTTTTCTACTTTGTTCACTGCTTGATCCCCAGTGTCTTGAAAGGTACCTAGAACACACAGTAGGCATTCAATAGCGGTTCAGTTATTGAATAAATGAGTGAGAATAATTAATATAAATTTGCTGAGAATTATAAAGTGAGATTACAGAGTACTATAGGAACAGACTGCACAAATTAAGTAACTCATCCCATTTGGTGGACATTCCATTTATTTAAACTATTTCACTACTATAAGTAATTCCACAGTAAAAACCTGTATACAGAAATCACTGCATACACATCTTCTGATTTCCTTAGAACAAATTCCCAAAGGTAAGTGACTATGTAAGTATACAAATTTTCATGACCTGATATATATTACCAAACTGCCAACAAGGAAAATTGTGATGATTTAGTTACTTAAAAAATAGGTCTTATCTAGTAAAAATATATTAATTTAACAGGCAAACATTTTGTTTCAATCTGCTTTGCTTTGAAGACCAATTAGTTTGAAATGTTTTTCATTTCTTTCTTGGTATTTTTTATTTCTTCTTTTGTGATTTGCTTGGTCATATCCTTTGCTCTTTTCTTTCTATCATTTGTCTTTTTTCTTATTAAATTATGAGAGCTTTTATTTATAGAATAGATTTACACTTTATATATTACTATTATTTTTGCAGTTTGTGTTTCAATGTGTTTATCTTCATTTGACACGTTGACATTTTAAATTTTTGTTTCATTAAACTTATCCATATTTTCTGTTATAGTTTTTGACTTAATGATTTTAAAGGATCCAGCACCTCAAGGAAAGATAAAATCCACTCTTATTTTCTTCAGATTATTTTTTGACATTACTAAATTTAACTTAAGCCTTCTCTTTCCCTTCTTCTTCCTTGAAACTGTTGGCTCCCTTTTTGCATGTTCAACTGGCTATTTCCCCCTGGTAGCCACAAACGTCCTCCCAACGTGAAGGAACTGGCTCAGAGGTAGGAAGTCCTACTGGGGCAGTGGAGGAGGCAGCTGCGGGTTCAGTCAGTCAGACTTTCTGGCAGAGCATGACAGATTTCAAAGCAGCTGTTTTAAGTCAGACTTCAGCTCAACCCATATACTTTCCTCTCAATTTGACCAATATATTTCTTGACACATGTAAAGCATGAGTAAGATCTAAGATTCATTATTTTCTTGGATAATGAGCATCTTTCCAGATGGTGTTTAATCAAACATATTCACTCAGTAGAAAAATCTTTGAGCTATCACATGATTTTCCTTGATATTGACAGCTTATTAATAATAAGAGAGGAGATTCTGTTCTTTCCCTGTGCCAACACTGCACTGGAAAAAAGACAGTGGAAGGTTATATTTCTTTTGACAAATGAGTTATGTTAACTTTCCCATTTTTACCATTTATTTGTATCAAGTAATTCACCATAGCAGTTTTCAAAACTTATTTCAATATAAAACATCTCTATCACTGCTAGATGATTTTTGACATATTTTATAAGTTTTCTACAATCAAGATTTCATTGTTGTTGTTTTTTTTTACATAAACCCCTTCAAAAATAAATACAAACATAAATACCAATTTAAAATAAGCGAAGCATGTAAACTGAGATCTTCACGTGGAGTCAGCGGATGTGGGTCTGGATCTTGTTTCACTATCTGTATGACCTTGAGCATTAATATTTAAAATTTTCTAATCTTCACATTTCTAATTTATAAAAATGAGCATATATATATATCCTATGGCCGTCGGTAAGTTCAGTATGGCCGCGCATGCCTAGTGCCTCACCCAGCACACCAGTAGATGTGTAGCAACCTCCCTAGTGGCATCTCTGTCTTCAGTTCCCAGAAGAGGCAGATTCACAGCAGCAGAACTTCCAACTGCCTCTCTAAGTAGTCTTCTTCAATACGACAACCTGGTCTTAGTTTTGTAATCTCTTTATTCCAAAAGGAAACCCAGCCTGCTTCACAGTGGAGATGCTGACTAGGTGGACTGCAGTTGGGGTTAGATGGAAGGAGATGGTAGTGTGATGCTCTTGTGATATGGACGGCTGGAGTAGGGTAGGAGATGGAGGGAGTGAACTGAGCACAGGTGTTTCTCCACTCAACCCTTATCCTTTTGTTTCTCATTACTATGTGGACTGCAGGAGAACAAATCCGGGGCCTTTCAATGAGCCATCCACAGAAAATCAAGACCCAGGCAATAACCAGAACCAGATAAGACCATAACTACCACTCAGGACGGTTGCAAAGGCAGACTCCCAGTCAGGAAAGTCCTTGGTATAGAAACCAGGTACTACCTCACAGGTCTTGATATTTAGCACCTCTTATCTAACTTTGTCATACTTTGCCTCTTTTCCTGTATCTGGATTCTCCATGCATGCTCATCTCTGAGGTCCAGCTGTTCTGCCAATGCTGGAGGAAGCCAAGTTTCTAACTAATTCTAATGCAATCTGACCCCTATCCAATCCATCTGCACCCTGGTAGCACAGCCATCTCAACTGCTATTTAAAGACCTGCTCTGTGGTCCTGAAGACAGTAACAAGAGGAACGGGTTTCTCTTTGGGCATGGGAAACACTCTCCTAGGATCATAAATTGTCTGAAGCAATTTGTGTATCTATTTATAATGTTCAAAACCTTAATCCAATTAAACTCTTCTGTGGACACACTGTTACTCAAATATACTTCTAGTTTGGTTGGTCCACTTATTTTAAATATTTATAAGATTCCATTGCGATTTAGTGAAAACAGCATTCAATGTTATCTTATTTTTATAGCACCCAGACTGATTTTTAAATACACAGATATGATTATTTCATTCCATACTTTATGGTCTGAGGACAAAGACCAGCATGTATAAGTTGGCTAAAAGTATGACCCAGCTTGGCCACTTCACCTGCTTCATTTCCTACCACTGTCCTTCTGGCATTACTAGAACACTGTCTCCCTTTCTCTGTCCACTCCCCCAGTGTCACTTTTTTCACTAAAGCAATGTGTCTCCATCAGTTAAATCTCAATTCTAATATTAATACTCAGGAAGCCTTCACTGTTACCCCTTTTTATATGCTCACACTGCTCTCTATACTTCCTCATAGCTCACCATCATAATTTATTTGTGAGTTTATCTGATTAGGCAATTTCTCCTCCACTAAGGTATAAACTTCTTGAGGGCAGGGAACATGTCTATTTTGCACATCAGTGCCTGACACAGAGCCTGCCATGTAGTACACGCTTAAATAAATTTTATTGAATGAATGAAGGAAATAGGAAATGAATGAGTTTTTGTTAAACTGAGCATTTATGACCTTATTTTACAGATTAAGAAATTTGTATGCCATTGTCATCAGTAGCTGATGTATCATGCGTGCTGTATCTTCAGTATCTGTACTAGAAATCAAGTGAGACATTAAACACTAATTATTAAAAGGCGTTATAAACAGTTAAGTTCTGTAATAACATTAGTTGTTGCTGTCATTAGCTCAAAGCTATAAAAAGGAAGAATGGTTTCTCTTCATTAAATTAGTTCTGAAGTCCTAGTATTTATAAACTGGAATACTGCTGTTCTACACTCACCCATTCAACTATTCTTTCATTCATGACACACTGCTCGAAGAAGATCATTACTCAAAGACTGTTTGGGGGGGATGTAAATGTCAAGGGAAAAGAGGAATATACTTATTTGTTTTACATGATATTCACATAAATGCTACAAAAATAGAAATTAAAAATTTGATTTTCCTTTAGATTGTAGAGTAATGCTGATATCCCTGAGGGCCATGCCATATGTCATGTGAAACCGACAAAGTGCTACTCAAAAGAAATGACAAAGATTGTTCTGGCAGCACTAAGATAACAAAGCAAAGTTTCTCCATATCTCTCTTGCACCGCTCTGTGTGAAAAACAATGGTTCAGGGTCTAACAGCTCTGGTCTGGTGCTGCCCCTCTGAACAACGCAATGCCAATCCACCGATGTTGTCAGCCAGGGGGCAGCTATCAGAAAAGAAACAGCAACTGGGACAGAAAGATGAGGTGGGGATATTTATTAAAATGGAAAAAATAATTAACACAAATTAAATAAATTTAAAAGAAAATAAAATTGAGACCTTCAAAAACCTGAATTACAATAGTTATCTTCAAGAATGAATTTTCCTAGATAACTTGAATGGAAAACATTCCACTAGGTTCAAATTTTCAGGAAACAGTTTGCAGCCTTGGGTTGCAGCCTAAAAATGCTCCACTGTTTGCAGGTTTGTTATATTTGCTGTTTTTAATTTTCAAGTTAAGAAAAATTAAATAAAATATAAATGAGAAAATTTGCAGTTCTGTTTTGTAATAGCTCTTGTTTATATATTTGGAATTTATTTATTTATTTTATGTACTTAGAATTTTAATAGCCCAAAGTGGATGGGCATTCTTGGTTTTTATTTGGGAGGGGATACTGAAATTACTTCTGTATGGTGATTCACGCTAATACTTTAATTACAAATTAAATGCAAAGAATTCTGAGAGCCGATATGGCAGGATTAATTGATCATATCCTGAAAGAAGGAAGGAAGGAAAGAAAGTGGGAAGGAAAGAAGAATCTAAGTGTCTTGGGTCAAGAATTGGCTGGTGTCTTCCTAAGCCATTGAGATGGCTGTCCCCAATTTCCCTTGGTTCTAAGAACATTATATTCACTGTCATCATGAGAATAGGTAAACGTTGTATTTGCTTCAGGTCTTGTTTAAGTGAGGCACCCAGATGAATTCTCAACAAACACGGAATTTTGAAAGTTGTATGATTATAGGATTTTTGACAGTCCAGAAAGTTTAGTATGTGTAGTCCAGGTTGCAGAAAACACATATTGCAGAGGCCCCAAATGGAGACCAGGACAAGGACCCCAGCCTCTGCCTTCTCTGCATCACTCAACCTTAAGTGAAGCAGAAAAGCATCTAACAATGGGAGATGACTTAGCCAGGTTCCAAACTCCATAAGCATGTCAACAAATGTAATGTTAGACAGACTGCACATGTATATGACATATACATACATTAAAGAAAAGTAACATATACATACATAATACATATAAATGAATATATAGAGACACATGTGTGGATATATATTTTTATTCTCTGTTAGGTAAATCGTAAACATATTCTTATATTAAGAATATTTGCAAGATGAGTGGACAAGAAAATTTATGTGGCAGCTACTCTTAGATAGCTGAACAAAATATATGAAACGCAAAATGATATTTGAAAAACTAATACATCTATTAACTTCTTGAAGGCATAGTTAAATAAAGAAAGAAATAAACAAAATATATACATTTTAGTTCAGGTTTAGTTCTAATCATCATAATTTTAATATGATAGATTTTCCAAAAATATGAAGATAGACAATAAAAAATGCAAAACTGATCTTTGAGGATTTGTAAATTGGATTGTGAAAAAAAATTTTTTTTCATGGAGAAAGTAGGTTAGGTAGCAACTTGATTTATAATTTTTAACTATAGAAAGAGTTACAATGAGGAAACTCGACCAGATAATCAGAGAGTTCAGTGTCAGGGAAAAAAGACTTTCTGGTTATGGCATTTAAAAATCCACCTGAGGAATGAAGCAGCTTAGCAAAATTCCTGAAAATTCCCTCTTCCTACAAGAATACATCTAGAGACAGGTAATATACCATCTCACACTTTCTCTAGCATCTGTGATTATGAGAAACGTTTGCCTTTATTGAGTCAATCTTTAATGATAACCTCTCTACGCTGATCTATAGTTCACTTTCTGTCAGTAATTCAACAAATATTTATTGACAGCAAACTATGTGCCAGGGACTGGTGTTGAACAAAATTAAGAGAATTACCAAGTCACATAACAAGGCAGATCACACACCCTTCACAGTGATGCAAACTGACACAATGTAGGTGTCTTTTACTACACGCACTCTCACTGTACAAACGTGTGCTACAAGGATTTGCAATAATTCTTACCCCCAAATCACTGTCAAAATCTAAACCATACTTCAAATCTACTTATACATATCAGTGAAATGATTAATTTCAAGTCAGACCTGGTGAGAGAAAGTAGAGTGTGCTGCATTTGTCTATGAGCCGTTTTTCTAATAACGAGCATCTCCTGTTTGTGCTTTTTAAATGGATTTTTCATTATCACTATCAATTACCTCCATAGTTTTAAAGTGAATATGTTTGCTATGGAAGAAGAAATGCCTTTGAAGAAAGTCAGTTGGTCTAAACTGTCTTGAAAATCCAATATTTAGAAGAAAAGGTGGAATGATAAAGTATATTGAGATGTGATATTGTTATAAAATGAAAATTTAATTTGAATCTGATACTGCTCAGTTTCTGCACACAGAAACCTTACAAATAAGTTCACAGTTAAATAATGGGGCTATTGGTGTCTTGAACTCTTTATGTTTGCATGAATACTTGGTGGGTTGCTATATGGGTATTTAAGAGTATTTAGGTCATATTGAGGACTCTGGTTGGGGTTTTTGATTAAGATGGGAACACATAACTATTTCTCTATTTAAAATGCAGAGATATAGGTTCTTGCTATCCCCAAATTCACTGTTCTGCAGATATTCAGAAGAGGATAACACTCGACTAGTGGGGACGTCTAAACGCCCGGTGGAGGCTGCGGGCCAGCCTTACAGTTAACACATTCTCAGGTGTCACGCACTTTGGGGCACACTTTTAGCTCATATTTGTCTTGCAGTATTTGAATACTCACAGCTCTCTGTGCATGAAGCCGTCCTATCTCCGTGTATTGCTTCCTTGAGCCTCAGTCTATGGCTTTACATTTATTCATCAAAGACTATATTTACTTCAGTTAGCTACTCAAGCCTATTCACATTTTGATCCTTTTTTTTTTCATCTAGTCTACAGCATCTTTGTCAACCACTATCTCCTAGATGCATACTTTATTTCGTTCAGCAAGTAAATCACAATTTAAAATGTATATTTAATAGTGATGAGTTAATGGGCATTTTATTATGCTTTATAATAAAAATATTATTTTAATGTATTTGGTACGTCCTAATAAGATGATTACAAAATTATAATATTTTAGTAAGTGTATATATATATGTATATGTATGTATTTTGCATGTATTTTCACATTATTTTATTTGAATGGATCCCCATAAAAGCCCTGTGAGGGGAACTAGGCAAACGTCCATTCTACTCACGTGTCTAGACCTTAGATGAACTTCCTGTGATAATAGAGCTATAAGCTGTGTAGGATGCGCCTATAGAGTTATTCTGACTCTTAATTTAATGATCTTTCTTTTAAGCTATCCCTCAATTCACTGATGAGATTCTAAACCAGAAAATGTCAATTTAGTTTCCCTATCTATAAAAGTCTGATCAAGTGGGCCCGCCCAGTGGAGTAGTGGTTAAGTTTGTGAGCTCTGCTTCGGCGGCCAAGGGTTCACAGGTTCGAATCCCATGCACAGACCTATGCACCGCTTATCAAGCCATGCTGTGGCAGGTGTCCCACGTGCAAAATAGAGGAAGATGGGCACAGATGTTAGCTCAGGGCCAATCTTCCTCAGCAAAAAGGGGGGCATTTGCAACAGATGTTAACTCGGGGCTAATCTTCCTCACCAAAAAAAAAAAAAGAAAGAAAAGAAAAGTCTGATCAAGAAAAATTACATTTCATGTTGACAAGAGGTACAATTTCTTCACTGTCACCATGACAGAAATACAAGACTGGATCAAAAGGGGAGGCAGGAGATTCCTTCCCAGAAATCCAGAGTAGTCATTCATCAGCCCAATAAACCCTCTCTAGAACTCAAATCTTTCTTAGTTAGGATTATTTTACTCTCCCAGCTATGCTGTAAAATAGAAATTAAATTTCCATGATGCAAGCCATTAGGCAATTCACACCTGAATGATCAAGGAACGTTGGGAAGGAGTTTTTCTCCCTTTGATTACATCATTTTTCTTTCTTTAGTTCTCCAAATATTAGCTTATAAACTTATCTTTACTAATGATTCAAGACAAAGGACTGAGGGATTTACGGTGGGCATTAAATGACTTTTCTTAGAAAGCAACTTGTCATATGACCAAAAAAACCCCTCATCCCTTGCCTCCAAAAAATATGTTGATTATCTCCACAAAAACAGAGCAGAAATTGCTTATCAGTAGAACAGTATAGTTTCTGTCTGAAACATGTTTACACCTTTGCACCTCGTGTTTCTTCCAATTACTTTTCCTCTGCTATTATGAGCTAAGATATTTGTAATACTTCAATTCATATTTTTCACATTTGTACCTTGGTATAAAATTTTAGAAAACCAGGAACTTGAGATTATAAAATTAAGCTAAATCTAAAATACATTTCTAGGTGATAGTTAGCAACACAAAAATGACAAAGCAGCCATAGATATTTTCATCCAAAGACTTGCGAGAATAAGTATAGAACCAGAGAGGAACTGAATTGTTTCAGGTGGAGGGACCTTTGGGATTAGCTGAGGTATATGATTAAGTGTCCCAACACTTAACCCAGAGAAGGTATCAGGTCAGCAGAGAGACAGATGGACAGACGACAGGCCCTTCGGGTGGCTGAATGGCACCATTAACCCTCAAATGAGGGAGCGGCATGGGGCCCGGGTTCGGCAGCTGCAGCCCCAGGCACACTGCACACACAGCAAGGGAAGAGACTAATCCTTCTCCAAAGAGCAGATGAAGCATTTTTTTTTTCTCTCTTCAGCATCTTTTCCTGCATTTTCGGTTTCCCTTCCACATTTTTATAATGCTACTTCTCCCAGTGGCAAAATCAAAAGGGAGAAAGAAAGACTGAGTAGCCTCTCTGAGTCATGCCCTACATTCTCTTTCACCCACCTGCCCGGCAGCTGAGCTTTCCTGTAATTCTTAGCCATTCTGTCATTCTGCATTCCAGCAATTAAATTTGCTCTCCCTGGGCATCCAGGAGAGACTAGGGTCTGTGGCAGATAGAAGAGGAAGAGCTGTGCCGAGCTCTCGGACAGTCCGTGCCATTCGGGAAACCCTGGTCAGGGACAAGAGAAATCTAAAGATAGAAGCGGGGCTTTATTTCCCAGACCTCTCAGATCACACCAACCACACAAGCCCTGCTGACACATTGTGCCCACAGTCCAGATAGCTGCAGCCCAAAGCTATCTTTGGATAGCTATTCTTTGGTCATTGGAAAGAAGGAAAAGGAAAGACAAATATAAATTTGCACCAAGCAGTTTGCTGATTAATTTCTATATATAGTTGCTTTTAAATATTTGCAAAACAATAAATCAACTGACACAGTATCATCATCCTTGTAAGAGATATGTGCGTGTGTGTGCATGTGTGACTGTGCGTGTATATGTGCCAGAGAGAGAGAGATAAAGGGAAGGAAGGGAGGGAGGGAGGGGGTGGGAAGGGAGAGAGGGAGGGAGGGAAAGCCAGAAAAGGAGACATGTAACCCTACTACCTTCTCAGGTGGGTGAATCCTATTAAGGACCAGGCCCTTGGTGCTGTGAACAACCTTGATATTTTGGATGTGTGAGTGTGAGAGTAGGACCCAGAGAAAGACGAAGCATTCTGCATAACAGAGGAACTTTGATTTGGAGCTCCTGAGGGCAATTATGCAGCCAGAAGCCTTGACCCATATATAGAGAAGAAGGGGGAGAAAGGAGGCCCAGGTAAGGGCCCACAAACATTGTTATCCCCTTACAATACTGCAGTGTTCACTAAGCTCGCCCTACACATACATGCAAATGCCTGAGTTTCATATTCTGCTAGACGTGGGTAAAACAGTAGCAACAACCATGAGCACAGGAGCTGGAGGCAGAAGAGACAATAATAATATGCAACATGGAAATTTTGTAAAAATCATGGGGAGAGCTTAAGAATTTCACAGAACTTGGAACTGGAAGAACGATTCAACTTCCACTACATTTCTGAGGAGCAAATGGGAACCCAGCTATGTTGCTCATTTGAGTAACACACTGTCCTAAAAGCTTAATACACACATACATAGAAACACACACCCCCGAAACAAAACAACAACTTGGTCTCAAAGAACATACAGAATTATTTCAAGATTCCAAAAGGAGAAAATGGCAGCAATGGGATTGGGATCCAGAAAGGCCTGACCTCAAAGGTAGAGCTCTTACCACTCACAAGTGTCCCCAAAACTTGCATGAATGAGGCATTCGGAGTTAAGACGAGCTAATCCTACCATCTTACCCATTCCAGGCTTCCCAGTTAGTCACTGGGAGAAGGAGGCCGAGGGTCCCCTCCTTAGTAGAGACAGTCTGCAGATCCCCCTCCTTCTCAGCACAGCCGTGTGCTGGCCACAGGTTGGTCAGTCCAGGCACCTTTCAATCCAAAGGCTACCAACAATTCCTCTAACAAAGAATAAGGCCAATTTTCCATACAGACACTGGGGAACTCAGGTGGACAATATTTCCATTCAAAATTTATTGTACTCATTTGGCTGTAATAAATATTCACAAGGCTAAAAGAAAAACAAAATTGCTAATCAGATGATATTCAATAAAAATTAAAGCATATTCTTGAAATAATTGTGTACAACACCACTTAAAATGCTCCCTATTGCATCTTTTATTTATGCATAACCACCAAAATTACTACTCACAGGGAGAATAGAACTGTTGAACATATTTACAGTCATTGTAGTTCAGGCTGGAAGAATTCAGGGTGGAAGAGAGCACCTCTCAGCATTTAATAGCACACAGTAGCAAATACAGGAGTTCAAGCAAGTCTGTTTTCTACAGTAGTTTTATTCTTCCTAGCAACCCCATGACGTAAACATTTATTCACGCCATACATTGTGGACCTACATTATGCTTGTCCTTATTAATTATTGTGAGGCTAACAGAGGAAATATCCGTGTCCTCACAGAATGAGACACATCCACAGATGACTATAATGCCAACAGACTATGAGAAATGGCTGTAGAGACTTGATATTAATAATTATTATAATTTATTAATTACCAGCTAAGGATCAGATACTGTGACAACTCTAGGTCTACCCACCACAACCAGCAAGGTATTTATTATTATATTCCTTCCAAAAAAAGGAGGAAACAGAAGTTTAGAGTGGCTGATTTGCTCAGGAGTAAGGAGTCTGTAAATGGCAGAGGTGGGTGTGACTGTGTCCAATGCCCACGATTTTTAAACTAAGTTACAGCATATGTGAATAAAATGTTATGGATAATCATCAAGGAGAGATATTAGAGGACATTGATAGTACTTAGGGTAAAGCGGTCCTTGTAGATTGGCTTCAACAGATATGTAGGCAGGGGGCCTTCCTGGGGGAGGAGAGAGAATGAACAAAGCCACAAATATGGAAAGCATAGCATCTGTTCCAGTGTAGGATGAACTGATTAGGGGTCCCAGTTGGGAATCACTGACATGATAAATAAAAACAACGTTCACTAGACCAGAGGTGAAATTTGCAATGAAAATGAGATGAGGCACATTTTCACCTGGATTATTTAATAGACAACTAATTCAAAAAGTCCCCCCCCCCAAATTACTTAATTTTTTCCCCTGGAAATAGCATCTCCTTCTTTCTATCACCTATTTCAGAAAAGGACAACTCCATCCACCAGCTGCTCAAGAAGAAGCTTGGGAAACACCCATGACTCCTTCCTTTCTCCCACCCTTACCACCTCACAATCACTAAATCTACTCATTGCCTCTGAAATCTTCATCGACTCCGTCCACGTCCTTCCACATTCATGCTCATTCCACTCATCAGGTCACAGTCATTTCTCACGTACCTCACAGTGACGCCCTCATAACCAGCCTATTTTCTCCAGGCTTCACTCCTTTCTCCCATGTATGAAAAAAGCTACAGTCCTGCTGTTATTTTGAAAAAGCAAATTTGACCACATTACTTCACAGTTTCAAAGCTTTAAATGAATCCCATTGCTCTCAGAACATCCACAATTCTCTTGGCCCTTGTTCCTGCCCTGCTTCCTTCTGCAGCCCTTGCATATCAGCATCTATACTCCTCCCCAAACTGAATTATTTATTCAGTTTCTCAAATAACCCATGCTTTCTCTCACCAGAAACATTGCACATGTTGCCTCAGCTTGGATTTCTCTCTCCTGACCTCTGTCCTTCTCCACCATCTCCAGTTAACACATCACAAATACAGACGTCATGCCATCTCTTCCAAGAAGCCTTCCCTGATTCCACTATCTAGATTAGTTGTACCTACCATGCAGGTTTCCATGCCAAGTCATTTTTCATTAAAGAATATCACACTTAGTCACAGTTGCCTGTTCACTTGTCTGTTGTGCTTACATTTGGGGTTTTGATATGTTTGACTTTTTCATTTTCGTAACCTCAAGATTTGAAGAAAAGTAGCATAACCCTCAATATTTCTTAAAAAAAGAAACACACACACACTAATGGGTGAATGAAGGGAGGAGAAAGAAAAAAAGTCAAAATCAAAGGATCTGTCATGGAACTACTCAATATTTCCTAAATTAAACTCATTTTTTGTTTGCTGTATAAGTGTATTTATAAACATATATTCTATTAATAAATTGAACATAACAGAAAGTTTTAAAACATATATATGTATATATATATATATATATATGTCTACATATATGTAACTATTTAGTACCACATAAAAAGCCACTTATATTCTACTAAGGAAATGGGTTATTGAAAAGTAAATTCCAGGAAGAACTAGGAGAAATAACTGGTGAACAGGTTTATGATACCAGCGAAGAAATGTTTCTAGGCATAACATCAAAGGCAGAGAACATAAAAGGAAAGATCAATATATTTGACTATATGAAAATTTAAACAGTCTGCAACTGGAAGAAAAACATAGCACCATTAACAAAGTTAAAACTAGAAACAACAAACTAGGAACAAATCACTTGCAATATATAGCCAAGAATTGCTATCCTTAATATATAAAGAGCTCTTGAAAAACAAACAAAAAGATGAACCCCCTCCACCATGGGACTTACAACTCTTATCATTAGTTTGATTAAATGTTCCAAGAATATATCACCCTTCTATTCCCAGTTCAACACAATGGAAAATATAATATATTAATAAATCATTTTTAATGCACAGCTGTATTAGCAGGACAGTAAGGGAATTCTTCAGAAGACTTGGGAAAAGACAAAAATTTAGAATCCACTCCAGGTGAGTAAGCAAGCAATAGAATGAAAAGTTTTCCTGAACTTACATGCTAATCACTGGTGGCCTAGGATCTGAGTTTCAGTAGGCCCTGCAAACAAGAAACCAAGGTGGAAGATCCGGTTAAATACTCCCTCTGGGAATGTTGGATGCCTGGCACAGGACCATCCATCAAGAGTGCAGTCCCAGCTTTGGCTCTGGGTAGAAAAGAAAAAAAGACTTCCTTGATAAATTTTTAACAAAATTTACATTCATGTTTGTAAACAGAATTTATGTCTTTCCGCTTTCCTCCCTCAAACAAAACTCAATCTTAAAGTATAATTTAAAGCTGTTCTGGAATGCTAAGACCCCCAGTTATCTGAAAGCAGCATCTGAGAATCCTCTTTGAAGGAAATTTAAATTTAGCCTCAAAATTACCCTTATAAGATCAAAGGATCAAAGATCAAAAGAATATGAACTCATAATAAAAAAAATCATTATGTAAATGAAGAAATAAGCTGTCATGAGCAAGTATAAGTGCCATAAAGCACAGAATCAGGCCCTGATGATTATAGGTATTGGATTTATTAGATAGAGATTATAAATAATACATGTTGAAAATGTTTAAAGAAATAAGACAGAAGATTGACAATAGAAGTAAGAAAAATAGACACCAAAAAAATTGACCAGAAGTATTTGATAAAGAACCAAATAAACCCATAGGAATGAAAAATTTGAGAGTTAAAAAGATTATTAGACAGTCAGAGAGAAAACTAGCATGTTGAAAACCCAGAGAAGGAAGTACAGATCTATGGATTGACAGGAAAGAAGAGAGGGACGTTTTAAGAGAATGGTAACAGAGTGAGAAGGCCCAGCATGGAGTCACGAGACTTCCGAGGTAATAGAAAGTGGGAGAGGCATGAAAATTTGGAGAGACGATGCATAGGAACTGCCCAGAACTGATGAAAGATAACAGGCTTCATAATTGGGATGTGGTGAAACCCCTACCTACATAAATCCAAGTGAAATTGAAGAAAAGAAAAAACAAAAGTTTTTAAAAAATAGCTTCTGAGAAAAAAAGTTACCTACAATAAACAACAATTAGACTTTTGGCTTCTCAACAGCAAACACGAAAGTCAGAAGGCAATAGAACATTTTTAAGATGCTAAGAGAACATAATATCAACCTAGAATTTTATAGCCATAAAGCATCTTTGAAAACTGAGGTCAAAATAGAAACATTTTCATTTGAACAAAAACTCAAAGATTACCCCAACTAGACGGATAACAAGGAAATTTTAACTAATATATTTGCAAAAATCTCAGATGGAAGGTCATAGCTGTAAGATTTTAGTTCCTGGCTCAATGTCACATTATCCAACCATGTCCATGTCAAAATTCTCAGGATTTAAACAAGTTGGATGATACTTCCAATACCTCAGCCTCTCCATTCTTTGATCTTCTCTCCTCAAACAACTGTGTTTTCCATCCATCCTCAGGTCCTCATTTCTATTATTTTATCAGATACTGCCAACAACTGTAACCACTTTATCTTCTTAGCTTCAAGGATTCCACTCTCTGACTACCAGCTTCCATGCTTCTATGGCATTCCCTTTAATAACATAACTACAAAAAAATCCTCAAATACCCCAATCCTTCCATCTTTTTTACTGTCTTACTCAACTCCCCATGTCATCCTCCTCATCCACCTTAGAGTCTATGGTGTGCCATTATGACCACCCTTCTGCTTACACACTAAACTCTCAACACTCTCTCATGCCATTTACTCACCAGGAAAAAAAATACCAACTTCATTGAACAAAATTCTCCATATATGCCATGGCTGCACACAGAGGTAATATCACTGGATAAAAACACACCACCAGGTTGAATGGTTTTGCTTTATATTTGGGCCCATTAACTTCAAGTGGGTCCTTGGAACTGCCTGCGAAAATTTCCCTACTCCACTCACTAGCGCATTCTCCAAAAAGACGATTTCACATCTCCTCTTTCTTCTGAACGACCTTGCTTTTTATTTCAATGAGCAAAAAGAAGCAATTCGAAGGGAACTCCCACCAGTCCACCATGCATCTGTCCTTACCCTGCACTGCTATGGATAAACAATGTGAGCTCTTATCTAATTCCATCCCTTTTGCTGGTGCATCTGATCCAGCCTTTCTCACCAACATAAGATTATTGCTTATTAATTTCCCTCTCTTTTTCTTGCCTCATAATTTTCCCCAATCATTCTACAAATGTACTGTTCCCTTTCCCATTTAGAAAAACCCTTTCTTGTTCTCACTTCCTATTATAACTACTACCCCATTTCTTTTCTCCCCTTTATAGAAGAAAACCCTCAAAATAATTAAATAAGCACATTGCACAAATTTGTCTCCTCTCATTTTTTCTTTATCTTACTCCAGTCACAGTTGCTCTCTCCATTATTATACTAAAACTGCTTTTCTTCAAGACCACCGATGGCTTCT
Source organism: Tapirus indicus (assembly GCA_031878705.1). Lineage (NCBI taxonomy): Eukaryota > Metazoa > Chordata > Mammalia > Perissodactyla > Tapiridae > Tapirus > Tapirus indicus. The sequence continues at coordinate 86,161,890 of CM062921.1, forward strand.
CTATTCACACTCTTCACAACTGAATTCCTAGTCAATTTCCAGTTCTCGTTTTATTTGCTCTATGAGGAGCAGTTGAGATTGTGGCTCATTCTTTCTTTCTTGAAACATTTCTCTTACTTGGCTTCCTTAACACCACACTCTCCTGGTTTTCTTTCTTTGGCCACTCCTTTTCATTCTCTTGTGCTAGTTTTTCCCCATCTTCCCAAACCCTAAATGTTGGAGTCCCTCAGGGCTCAATGTTTGGACCCATTCTTTACTTGCACCCACTCTCCCCTCCCCCCTGCTGAATACCAGATTCATACACCTGACTGCCTACTTGTCATCTCAACTTAGATATCTACAAGTCACCCCAAATCAAGCTCCTGATATAATTCACCAACACCTAAATGGGATCCCCCTACAGTCTTCCCATCTCAATTAGCAAAAACTCTGTTCCTCCAATTAGTCTTTCAGGCTCCAAACTCTGAAGTCATCCTTGACTCCTCTCTTCCTCCATGTCTCACCACCAATCCAACGGCAAGTCATGTTGGCTGCACCATCAAAATATATCCAGAATCCAGCCACTTCTCAAAACCTCTGGTCTAAGCTGCCATCACTTCTCACCTCAATTATTGAAAAAGCTTTCTAACTGTCTCCCTGCTTCTGTCCTTATTGCACCACAGTCTATTTTCAGCACAGCAACTAGAGTAATCCTTTTAAAACATAAATCACATCATTTCACTCCTCTGCTAAAAACCCTCTAATGACTTCCCCTTATCTCAGAGTAAAAGCCAAAATCCTCACAGTCACTCATTAGCCTCTGTATGTTGGTGCCCTATTACTGCTCTGACCTCATATCCTACCATTCTCTCCTTTGTTTACTTTGCTCCCATTCTGTTAGCCACCTTCTTGCTCCTTAAACACAGGCAAGCTGTCACTTCATGGCCTTTGCATTTGCTGTTCCATTGCTTTAAATGCTTTCCCATTAGATTCCACTTGGTTCGCACTCTCACTTCATTCAAATGGTTGCTCAGATACCTCTTTTTCATTGAGATCTTTCTGGACAACTCATTTAAAATTGCACATTCAGCACTCTGTCCTTCTTCCTGGTTTATTTATCTCCATAATGTTTATCTCCTTCTGACAAAATATTTATTTTACTTATTGTTTTATTATTATCAGTTTCCTCCAACTAGACGTACACTCCAAGAGGGCAGGGATTTGGGTTTCTTTTGATCATCTACCTGTCCATTAAAAATTCATGCCCCACTTCAAAGTGTAGAGATGTTCCTAGGATAGATGTTACATTTCCCAATCTCTGTTACATCCAAGTGGCATCATTTAACAAATCCTCAACAATACCACATGGATGAAAGGAATTTGTGTCTCTTCTGAGCCAGTGTGTTTAAGGAAGGATTATTTCTTCCCCAGTCTTCTTCTGCCCTTATCTTCTGGCTGGATGTCGAAGATTATAGTGAACTTAGGGATCTCCATCAGCCTGTATCTCTGAATGACTACATGGATCAGGCCCCTCCCACCATCCACTCCCCCAATCCAACCCTCATACTCCTGTCAATAAGAAACATTTGATTTGGACTTTATATGAGTGAGAATTAAAATAGTATTGTGTTAAACTCCTGAAATTTTAGGTTATTTATTACAGACACCAGCATTACCCTAAATAATATGTTAATGCCTGTATTTCCCAATTCTTAAAACATCAACAAGCTCAAGAAATATTTGTTGAATAAATGAATGAACAGAAGGAATGAAGACATGCAAGCCAAGTGAATGTTAAATATGTAAATAACCTAAAAACATTTGATGAGTTAATGAATAAAAGAATGAATCCATTGTTGGCAAATTCCTTGTTATTAGTTTCCTTGTTCTGTATTTGTAGTCCAATATTTCCCTTTAAGAAACTTCTTTTCTTATGTTTATTTTGAATTGCCCTTTCATAAGTACTTCGCATTGCTCTTAGTTACCTTTAGCTGAATCACAGTAAACAATGCTGTTCCTTCTTATTTATATTTTTCAAATTTTATATATCATTATCATGAGCACCACTTACTATTGTTAAGCTAAGCTACACATTATTAGTTTCTTATTAAAAGAGCTCTCCATTCTCTTAATCACTTTCTTCCTCTTGCTTGAACTTTCTTTGCTTTTCTATACTTTCATCCTTAAAATAGATCAGGGAACAAATCTGGACTAGATCAGTAGCTATTGAGAACAATGTGGACAAAAATTCACATTGCTTCGGTCCTTGAAATCACCAGAGGAAATCAGAAACTATGTGAGTGCCTGAGGCACAGAAATGATGGCCCATTGCTCCCGCATTTCCAGTGACTAGTGGAGTTTTTGGAATGTGCTTGGCTGTCAATGTAAGTCTCATGCATGAAAAATAAATGAAGAGCTGCATTACTACAGTAATCTGATCCCATGGATTATTGTTCTCCTACGCTGCAGCCTGATTCAGTCTTCAGTCATCTGAGAGTATTCTTGATGTTGGTAAAGTTGAGATATTTTCAGGAAAGATGAAAGGAGAGTTTTGGTCTCTGGACAAGTAGATCATCAAATCCTTCACAGGCACAACAACCTGCATTTCTGTTTTTTGTTGCAGTGACCCTAACCCAATTGAATATTTATCATATTTAGGATTGCAGTTGCCTAACAGGAACATTGCTCACGAGGAGACAATGACGGTTCTGCTGCCACATGTTTCTAGAAAATGTGAAGGAGTTGTTACCTTACAAAACAGCCTAAATGCAATATTTGGCTCTCAGCAGTAGCCAAATGTTATACATTTGCCAGTGCTGTGACTTACTGTAAGACGGATGAAGAAGAAATTTGTTTAGGGGATTTATAATGTTTTAAAGGATCATTGAATCTCCTAAGTCAAAGTGCATTTTTTTTGCAAGAAAAGAGTCACAGACTTAATAAAGATCATTTCCTTAAAAGTGAACTTTCGGTATACATGCCAAGGATTTTGTGAAATCCATTTCCACCATCTCCTACCTACCCTCCTTCCTCAGACAATGACTGAGATTCAGTCTTTTTTCTCTTTCTCCTTTACACAGACTTTCCTCCTGAGATCTAGTAGAAAATGTTAAATTACTAATTTACCGTATCACCTGCATGAAAATGAATATCAGACTTTTAATCCATTCTTTAACACAGTCAGCTAAGTTCAATAGTAAAACTATCTACAGGGTTCAAAATTAGGGTGTGGGTATTAAAGCAAATTACACAGTACCACATCAACCTCAGATACAGCCTACTGCAACTACATCTTGATTACAACCTAATGTTGTACAAATTTAGATTTATTAATTTTAAAAAGTTTCCCAGCCTATTAAAAGATGTATAATTCAAAGAAAGGGACTTCTTAAAGAATCATAGTATAGTTCAAAAGAAAGTGGTACATATACAGTTATTAAGGGCAAAGTATCTGAAATCATAATAAATTAAATGGAGATGAAACTCTCAAAGGCAATGAACAGATTATGCACAAATTCAAATGGGTAAGTAAAGATGCACTCAATAAATTCTCATAGAACTCAGTGGATAAAGACGAATAATGGAGATATTAGATTCTTAACATTTCTGGACTTCTAATATACTTATAATTGGATTCTAAAAAGAGACAACAAAATAGATGAAGAAATAACAATCACAGAAATTATGGAAGAAAATCCTTCAAGGCTGAGAAATGGATCAAAAGACCTTTTTCAATACTACACAAAACATTTACTCCTACTGTGGTAGTATAGGATATCTACATTCACACACACAAATATATACACAAACCAGCTGACGGGAATCACTAACCATTGAAGAAGCTAGGCTAGTTGAAATAAGTCATGCCACCTATTTAAAGCTTGCATAAGATAATGCATATCTATAAGAAAATAATGACATATGAAACCTAATTTATTGGATCCTGAATGAAATAGTAACAACAATAGCAACATTTATTAGGCTTTGCCTTGGGTCAAGTACTATGCTAAGAGAATATGTAATAACATATAATCAACACCCTCATGAAGGTGTAATAATTATCTTACACAGCTAGTAAGAAGCAGAGCCAATATTCAAACATAAGCAGTCTTCTTCTCGATGTTCTAACCATTCTGATCAACTGTTGTAATTCACCCTGGTACTTACCTATTTAACTCAACATATATTTACTGACATCTTCAATAGTCAAAATTGTATTATAAGGGCTCTTGAAAAATACCCAAAAATGCAAACACTGAGATCTTGGATTTTAAGAGGTTGCAGTCATAAAGCTACAATAATCAAGATAGTGTGGCATTGATGAAAGAATAGAAAAATAGATCAATGAATAGAATAGAGAATCCAGAAATAGACCCATATAAGTATAGTCAACTGACCTTTCACAAAGGAGTGAAGGCAACACAATGGAGAAAGATAGTCTTTTCAATAAATGGTGCTGGAACAACTGGACATCCACATGCAAGAAATGGATCTAGATACATACCATATACCCTCCATAAAAATTAACTCAAAATGAATCACAGACCTAAATGTCTACAACACTCCTATAAGATAACATAGGAGAAAACCTAGATGACCTGGGATTGGGCAATGATACTTTAGATGCAACATCAAATGCCTGATCTGTGAAAAAAATAATTGATAATCTGGACTTATTAAAATTAAAAATTTCTGTTCCGTGAAAGACATTTTCAAAAAAATGAAGACAAGCCACAGATTGGGAGAAAATATGTGCAAAAGAAATATATAAATGACCGTTATCCAGAATATACAATGAACTCTTAAAACTCAGCAATAAAAACAAACAACCTGACTGAAAATGGTCAAAAACTTTAACAGACACCTCCCCAAAGAAGATATACAGAGGGCAGACAAGCATCTGAAAAGAACCCCTACATCATATGTCATCAGGAAAACACAAATTAAAACAATGAGATACCACTACGCACCTCTCAGAACAGCCACTATCTGGAGCACTGCCAACACCAGGTGCTGGCGAGGAGGTGGAGCAAAGGAACCCTCATTCATTGCTGCTGGCAATCAAAATGGTATGGCCAATTTGGAAAACAGTTTGACATTTTCTTACAAAAATAAACATGCTCTTACTATATTACCCAGCGATAGCAGTCTTTTGTATTTACCCAAAGAAGTTGAAAGCTTATGTCCACACAAAAACCTGTGCACAGATGTTTACAGAAACTTTATTCATAATAGCCAAAACATGGAAACAACCAAGGTATTCTTCAGTAGGTGAATGGATAAATAAACTGTGGTACATTCAGACAATGGAACGTTATTTAGTGCTAAAAAGAAATTAACTATCAAGCCATGAGAAAACATGAAGAAACCTTAAATGCATATTACTAAGTGAAAGTAGCCAATCTGAAAGGCTACACACTGTGTGATTCTAACTATATGACGTTCTGGAAAAGGCAAAACTATGGAGACTATAAAAACATCAGTGGTTGCCAGGGGTTGAGGGAGGAATGAATAGGAGGAGCACAGAGGAGTTTTAGGGCAGTGAAACCATTCCGTATTATATTACAGTAGTGGATACATGTCATTATACTTTTGTCCAAAGCCAATGTACAACACCAACAGTGAACCCTAATGTCAACTATGGACTTCGGGTAATAATAAAGAATCAGTGCAGGCTCATCAACTGCAGTAAGTGTACCACTCTGGGGAGGGATGCTGATAATGGGGGAGGCTATGCACTTGTGGGGACAGGGGTATACGGGAGATTTCTGTACCTTCCTCTCATTTTTGCTGTGAATCTAAAACTTCTTTAGGGGCCGCCTCGTGGCGCAGCGGTTAAGTTCGCACTTGGCAGCCCGGGGTTTGCAGGTTCAGATCCCGGGCGCCTGCCAATGCACTGCCTGTCAGCCCTGCCGTGGAGGCGTCCCATATAAAGTAGAGGAAGATGGGCATGGATGTTAGCCCAGGGCCGGTCTTCCTCAGCAAAAAGAGGAGGATCGGCAGTGGATGCTAGCTCAGGGCTGGTCTTCCTCACAAAAATAAATAAATAAATAAGTAAAACTTCTTTAAAAAATAAAGTATTTTAATAAGAGAGAGAGAGAGAGAGAGATCGCAGTCTATTAAGGTTGAATAGATATGTATACATATAATTTCTAAGTTCAGTTCAGAGCAAGTTCTAAGGACTAATAAAGGCAAGGAACTTTGGTTGAGTTGTGGAGAGTCTAGAGCATTTTATGGTATGATAACAAGGACTTTAAAAATATAGGTTAAGGGCTCCGAAGGATGAGAGGAATTCTGAGGAGAAATTAAAAAAAGGATTCCAGGTGGATTTCCGAGTATAAATACTGGGGGAAATAGGGAGAGGTTGGATAAAAGGGTGCAAACTTTCAGTGTTAAGATGAATATGGTCTGAAGATCTAATGTAAAATGTGGTGACTATACTTAATCACACTGTGGTGCATAATTGAAATTTACTGGGAAAGTAGAACTTAAATGTTCTCACACACACAAAACAGGTAAACATGTGAGGTGACAGGTGTGCTCCGTAACTCGCTGGGGGGAATCCTTTCACAATGTGCATGTATATCAAATCATCACATTGTACACTGTAAATATCTTACAATTTTTATTTGCCAATTGTACATCAATAAAGCTGAAAAAAGTATAAATACTGGCATAAAAGTGGCAAAGAACCTGTTATTGGAATGACAGAGTTTGACTCAAGTGGAGAATTATGTTTGTGGCAGCTTAAAGCACAGATCAGCAGGGGAGGTTGGAAATTGCCTTGGTCTGGGTAAGAAGGCTGACCTCACTTTGACCTTAGCTCAATAATTCCCAAGTAGGGAAACCACAGACAGTTGATGATCATCTTTAGTGTCACTGTGGAAGAAATAATTTAGACTTAACGATGATCCTTTATGAAGATAAGCAAGAAAAAAACAAATAGGTCAGTTGATACAAATACTATGTTTGTAGTTACTTCAAAATTGGATTGCTCATTTTTCACCCGTCATTGAAAAGATAATTAAAATGTGCTGTGTCGATCTGTGGCTAAAACCATCCTTTGTAAAATAAATATTGAGTCCAAGCTTAATAATATTAATTTAGAAATAATATCCATAATCAGAAAAGTGTCACTAGCCAGTTCTTAAACTATGAGCTGAGCATCCTTGATGATGGTAGGCCAATACTGGGACACATTGGGATATTTGAGTGTCAGATAGGAGCACTAATGCATAAGGAGAGTCACCCTCACAGGACTGGAGATACTTTGTACATGAAGGTGTAGGGGAGCAAAATTTGCTATCCCAAAATGTGTCTCTTTGGCTTGATTATTTCTAAGAACAAAAAACTCAGGAAGAAACTTTGGCCTTCCAACTGCCTAACAGAATTTAAGATGGAAGGCCTGTTTCAGGAAGGAGAAAATACCATAGATAACTATAGTATAATATGAACTAGATGTGGTAGACAGGGAGGAACCTAGCAAGGCCCATTTGATCAAAGTTCTCGCCATGTCTCATTGTGTTTGCAAGGCATGGCAAATATTTGTTGACCAAACATTTGCTTTTCCAGCTCCATGTGAATTGCCTTCCTCTCCTGTGAAGTCCCAGACCACTACTCCTAACATCCTTATTTGCCTTAACAGAAGATGGCATTTAAGGTGGTATCTTCAGTCATTATGGTGAGTTACTCAGTTTTCCTGGGTTTCTCACATGTATGCATGTTATTAAATTTGTTTGATTTTCTACTGTTATTCTTTATCACATCAATTTAATTCTTAGACCAGCCAGAAGAACCTAGAAAGGTAGAGGAATATTTCTGCCTCCCCTACATACATGATGGAAAATTTGGTCATTTTTAAAGTGAAAGTCCATGGACACCCCAAGCAGGGTAATGACTTGCCTCAAACAACGTAAGTGGCAGAGTCAGAACTGGTCCTCAGATTTCCTGAGTCCCATCCCACTGCTCTTTCATCACTCTAATTGAATAATGCATTTTCTGATTGAGTGACCTCTTAAAAATTAATACCCTTTTATCTGTAGCTTCTGAAATAGGAAGCTAAAAATCAATTACTAGCTATAGTTTTCTGGTAGTAAAAATTATGTCTGTATTAAAATAGCTATGGATGGATGGAAATAGAAAAATATCAACTTGGAGAATTCTGAATATACTGCTTTACCCATTTTACTTCCATTAAATGTCCCCCAAACTGATAACAGCCTACAACCTCCCCACTATTTCCAGAAAACTACAGATGAGAACATATAAATTCTCTCCAAAGTTAAAGAGACATATTTTACATTTGAAAGAGCAGGGCAGAGATAGTAGGTTGGCACGAGGATGTGGCTAAGGAAATGACCAGGGCAAAAAGGAAGAGTGAGTGAGAGGAAGGAAGAATATTAAACAAGAGCAAGCATAGTCAGAGAGATAGAACAGAGGGTAGGAACAGTTTGAGAGAAAGCAGGAAGAAGAGAGTAGAGCTGGCAACAAGAGTATCACTCTTGGTCGTTAAAATGGTACCTGGTTGGCAGTCTTTGACAGTCTCTCACCTCTTTCCACCAAAATACCTATGAAGGCAGAGAAAATCTGATAGCAGGTAGAAAGACTTTCTACCCCAATACCACCACATTGTGCCCTGCAGACCAACAGCACAAATCCCACACCAATGAGAATCCTAAACAACTATTTGTCCATCCATCCATCCATTCAGCCAGTCAAAAAAATATTTGTTGAGGATACACTATGTTCCATGGTTTATAATTAAATGATTAAACAGGTCATTTCTGAGAGTAATATATGAAGAAAATTTAAAATGAAGGATGAGATTGGGATGACATAGAATATGGAAGGCCTCTCTGGGGTGGCAGTATTGAGTCTAAGAACATGTTTGAATGTTCTAGTGACTGAACACCAAGTGCAGCCATGACGCGTTCTCCCTCAGTTTCACCACTGGTAGCCATCTTAGTAGATCTGCTCAGAGCTGGAATCTCTGCAAAAAACACTGGAAGGGAAGACTGTATGCTGCTGATGCATATGTGGGCTGGAAAGGGAAAATGAGAAAATATTCCATTCTACAATATATCAATCCTGTAAATGAAGCACTATAGGCACAGAAGGAAAAAATATATAGATTCTTAGGGGCTGTGATTATTGGAATTTTAATTTTATGCATTCAGAATATCGGGTAGCCAGATGGTCAGAGGAGAAAACTTCATCTCCAACCAGCAGGGTCACACTAGATGAATGTCAGCTTGGTGCTTTGAATTGGGCTGTGGGATAATCATATCTATCTACTATTTAGCTATTGATCTGAGAGGGGCATTCAAGCTGCATCCAAATGGATGCAGAAGAGACACTATGGGTCTCCACAGACCCTGTATCTTAGGAAACACATGGTCCGGAATGGGCTTTTCTCACTGCAATATGAATATACAGAAAAATCTCACATAAAATCTATAAACTCAGAAAATGAGAGAAACAGTATAAAGGCTCTGTGGAATAGTAGTCTTTGAAAATAATTTTCGATAGTAACTAAATGAAAATTTTAGAAAGCTTTTTGGCAGCCCTCTTATCATAAAAAATGTTGATGCAATAAGAAGAAATTTAAGGAAGCTATAACAACAACAGCAGAAAAAAATAAGACCCATTGGAAACATTAAGGAACAGAAGTTATCCAGTGCAAAATGTAGAAGCAATGTCTAGAATGCACTTGAGCCACCCAAAAAGCATAGGACAAAAATGATAAAGGTTCCTTTTATGATTGATGTTGAAGGTAGATAGCAGAACTCAAAACCTAAGGATTATAGCATTCCTAAGGAATAAAGCAGAAATCTTAGAAGACAAGCAATAATCAAAGCCTTACTTGAAGAAGTTTCTGAACCTGGGAAAATATCTGAGCATATCATGAAAAGTTGTTGCTAGACTGTAGGCAGAATCAATGAAAAAGCATGTGCTCTTATCCTAATTGTTAATTTACTATTACATTACAAATATTAGATAATCAAAATATTTAATGTAAAGCAAAGCGACTACCTGGAAATGCACCAATATGTTACCCCCAGCTTTGCTGTGTTTCACATGTGAAGGTAACAGGATGATATTCTCAAATGTACAAAAATTATATAAAGACATACTTGATCGAAATGAGAAATTAATCAAAATTAAGAATTTAAGGAATGAGATTACGTGATAAAAAGAATCATATACTTTACTCTTCTAACCGAAAACAATAGTTCCAAACACAAAGATATTTATCAGTAAGTAACGACGTTATGAAACTGTAGAACCACAAGAACAAACAGAGCAAAGGGAAAACTTAAATCTTTTTCCTTCAACATTTTATTCTGAGCTGAGCAATATTTGATTGAGGTAAGGACTAAGACACACTTGAGTATAAACAAACCACCACTAAGGAACCTGAGCTGGCCTCTCTGTTTTCTTCTCCCTCAGGCACTATTGACAGAGTGTAGATTTCTACAGAAGGACCATCACACCACACTTGAATTAAGCACTAAGGGAATCATTAACAGTTTCTGCCATGCCATCGTCCTCACTTGAAGTTAATAATTCCGGGTTTGAGAAGCTCAAAGTCCTAATGTTATTTTAATGACATCATTTGTTTCCCAGGGACTAATGACATTGCCACAGATTCTCATACACTTTAAATGAGAAAGCAAGAAACTGTCTACATATCTAACAATCAACATAGTGGACTAAAACTAATACCAAAGCTTCAGGTCCTCTTAGGAAAAAAAACTCTAATAAAATATTTTACAAATGTTACCATTATGTGTCAGTTTGCATTCTACTATATAATTATTATTCAAATGATTTGTCTATAATTTTATTCAAGATATTTTAATCTAGCATTCACTTTCCCTTGATAGTAAAAACAAATAAAAACTAAACAACAAAAATATCACAAGAAATGTCCAACACACATAGCTCAAATGGCCTAATAAAACAGTTGTTGAAAAATTGTGAACATTTTTTGTTTGAAAATGGGAGGTAAAGTCTCCCACACATCACTGATGCTAATGAATTCCTAACCACAATGAACTTTCCTGTGAGAAAAAGTCAAGCTTCCAATGATAATTCTAAATGTATCCTGTGTTTATAAATGCACACAGTTTGTCTCCCACAGGAGTCCATTAAACTTAAGAGTTAAAGCAGTAAATAGTGAGGGAAACACAGCATGACGAACTTCAAAGTATTTGCAATTTTTGTTTTTTTACAATTTGGATGAGACATTGATCAGTAATTCTAAATATAACATTTTAAAATCTTAATTTTCTCCAGACATTTTAGGCAGTTCTCATTTAATCCTCTGAAAACATAGTTGAAAATCTATGCTTATGCATGGATATTCATGAAGATTAAAGTTAAATAAGAAAGCTACTGCCCCACACTACTTTAAAAACTGCCAATGAAAATGCATGCAAAAGCAAAAAACACCACATCCAAGTTTAAATTTTCAATAAAGTAAATATATTTGGATTTTAAAAAATTGTCTCTGTTTCCAGTTTTGTTATCATATTCAAAATTAGCATGTTCCTCCAAATTGTCTTCAAGTGAGTTTATTTTGATTGGGAAAAATCCTTCTGAAAGCCTATAATGCCTCTTGTGCCTGACTGACCACATTAAAACAGTAAACCGTACTTGGACTCAAAGGATATGGGTTCAGGCCCTAGTTGTGATACTGTGTGACTTGATCAAGTCATTTCACCTTTCTGGGCCACAGTTTTCTTAACTGTAAGATAAGGAGATTGGACTAGATGATCTTCACCTCCAACTTTTGATGCTGGGAAGATCACAATGTCATTTAATGAAATACAGATGTCAGTAGACCAGTCATTCTTTCATATGGGAAACAACAAATACAGACCTTGTCACATACCTAGCTGTCTGTCTAGGGACACTTTGCCACTTATCAGCCACCTACAGATATTCTAAGGAATGTTGTTTCACACTAAAGCAAAAATAACCTCTGTTTATGAGGAAAAGGATGTGTTTTGGAGAAGCTACAACTTACAAGTGAGAAAGTATTCACTCTTACTTACAAATAGTTCCCAAAAGTGACTTTGGCCAATATGCAAGCAATTAAGTTCAGATCTAGATCCAGGGCAATGAAGCAGATTTACAGATAAAACTGAGAGAAGGCATTTGCATTGAGAAGTAAGTATAATAGTGGCCACTTTCCAATTGGGTGAAAAAACATGCCCATCCTTCACCTCAGCTCATAGCGGGATCTAGAATTGATGGGGGATTAAGGTGTTAAGAGTGAAGTTAAGGCTTAAACACATCCTTAAGGAAGCCCCATTGAAACTGAGTTAGCATGAGTGACTCCATGTCTAAACCACCCCTCGCCCTGTCCTGTTCTCATCCTGTGCTTTGGAGAAACGCTTAGCACTGCACGTAGGCAAGCTAGTCAGTAACCAGTAGAAAGAATGACTTGTCAGCAGAAAATTTAAGTCCTCTGCCCAAACTCTTCCTTCTCTCCCTGAAAAGAAAATAACTAATGTTATCTTAGATTCTTCAGGAATGTTGCATTCAGCAGATTTGAAACTTTTGTCTACGCGGAGGCATCCAACGGTCTGTGGTCATCCAATACCTGACATTCTGAGCCCCCTCCCCAACTCCGTTTGTCTTATATAAGTCATTTCCAAATCAGTTCGTCTTTGAGTATTTTTTTTTAGGATGATAGTCCGGCATCTTCCAATCAGGTAGCTCATCGTTTATACAGTTTTCTATCTCCACTGCCTTGCCTGTTGACAGACTGGCTTTTGTCTTGCGGCGAGCTGACCAAGCCCTCCCTCAGTGTCACTGTGAACCCCTACTGCTCAGCTTCCTGCTTGGGGGAAGAATTCGATTAAGGTAACCAGGAGACATGATGACTCCTTACAATAAAGAAAACAGGGTGAACTCACAAATTCTTAGAACAAGTCTTAAGAACGGGAATTTCTGTAAGGAATCTGGTAATAGCATTTTCTAAGTAGATAGAGACATAGGTTAATTACTTGTGTCATCCCACTTTGTCAAGTCAGTAGCATTAATGGCAAAAACATGCATGACATTTGGTCCTTCTTAAAATCAGTTGACATGCAATGTTTTACCTGTTAACTCTAAATGATGCACCAAACACTGTGTTTTCAAGCAAATTTGTCCCTTATTGGGTATGTCTGAAGGCCATGCTTCCCTATTTTTCTACTGGAAAGGCTTTTAGAACAGTTCACATGCAGGAGCCTCGGCTTTTATCTAAATATACTTAAAATGCTGAGATATGCTGGGCCAGAGAGAGAAAAGTAAAAATTTGGTATTTTCTTTTTCTGACAGCACTGTGCCAATATAGTGAACAGAATGTAGAATTTGGGGCTAGCTAAATATGCAGTGAATGCCCAGCTTGACCATTCCTGGTGTGTGACAACAGGCAAACTGTTTTACCCTCTCCACGCATCTCTGGTGGGATCTTCTCCTGTCTTACTCTTTAGAGAGCCCGCCACTGCACTTTTTATCTGCTAAACATTCTGCTCTTGGGGCCGGCCCAGTGGCGCAGGAGTTAAGTTCCGCACGCTCCACTTCGGCAACTCGGAGTTCATAGGTTTAGATCCTAGCCGTGGACCTACGCCATTCATCAAGCGATGCTGTGGTGGCAACCCACATACAAAATAGAGGAAGATGGGCACAGATGTTAGCTCAGGGCCACTCTTCCTCAAGCAAAAAGAGGAAGATTGGCAATAGATGTTAAGTCAAGGCCAATCTCCCTCACCAAAAAAAAACCAAAACCCATCCTGCTCTTAACTTTGGTTGTCTTGAAGAATGCATGTGTTGCTACACAGTTTGCCAACCAGGTTGAAGATAGATGTATATGTGGGTGCCAAGGGAGAGATTTTCAATCAGGCAAAATTCAGTCTCCACAGATCAGAAAGAAAAACACCATGAAAGATTTTATATCTATGCATGCATATGTATATATATGTATGTATACATATTATATCTGTATATGTGTGTTTGTGTGCACACATATATGTATGTCTACATATGCCTGTAGATTTATGTATATTATTTATGTATATTGTATACTTATACATATGCATGTACATGTATGCATATTCGAAAATACTGAAATCTCCTAGGCTAGATTTGAATTGTTGGAAGATGGAGGCGAAACTTAGTATTGCATGTGAAAAACATGACTTTTCAAATTTAAAGTCTTCTAAAAATGTATTCAAAGAAATTTAAGTAGAAATATCTATAGCAGATTAATATATTCCCCTAAAACATTATCAGCTTTTATTTCCATAGTGAAAATAATGTAAAGGACAAATGTTTTGAGAATAATAGACCTAGGTGTGAATCCTGCTTTTTAAGCACTTACTAACTTTATATTATGAACTAGTATTTAATCTTCATGGGCCTAATCAGTAAACACCTACTTCCAAAAATTATGTCTGGGTTATGTAACACAATTTGTGGCATTAGTGAGTACTCAGTAAATATTTGCTTTCCATTTCCCTAAACAGGGATTGGGGAGCATGGTGAGGGGTTGGGAAGGTGAGCTGGAGGGTGAGCTAATGGAAGAGACCGTCAGCAGAAAAGACAGGGAACCTGGAGGTGAGTTGCTGAAAAGATAAAATCTTTGTGGTTCCCAGTCTTCCTAAAGGTCATTTCTAGAGTCAAGAACACCTTCTTCCACAAATTAAGGATAATTCCATGGCAAGGATTTCTGATTCTGTCTCAAGACGGCTGATGGAGATTTGGAAAAGATCAGTGAAGCTAAGTAGAAATTCATGACGGGTTCACTGTTCTGCAAAACCCTGGGTTCTCAACAGAATAAAGCAGAGATATCATGCCTCAGAAATTAATGACTGCATTCTGTTAATCACCAACCTAACTTGCTACTGAAATTGTAAAATGCCACATTTCCCCAGAGCTGGAGCTATACCCCAGTGCCGTTTCCATAATATTTAATGCTATCCCCAATGTGGGACTGTAAATTCCACCCACAGTTATTTGGCTCCCATTTGATAAGTGAATAGTCCCAGATACTGGAATCGAATTTCATGGCTAATAGGCTCTCTGATTACTAGGAATTGTTGCTATTTAATTTAAAAAATGTTGCTTAGCCAAGACAGTCATTATTTTCTAATGGAAGCTGGATCATTTCACGACATCCTTTCCTGCTACTGCTGGGGTGTTGGCAGTGCTAATCATCACTCACAAATGGGCTGCCTTGCACTGGAATTTGGCTGTACAATACAAGTAATGAGAACTTTTCTAGGAGTTTTAAGCTGCATAACACATTATCCTCTTTATATAATACAGCCTGTGTGTCTTTTGGGATTAGGTAACTTTGGTACCTTGGAAAATATAATCAGAATACATTTTTTTTTAAATATACAACTGTGCAATGTTTTCATAGACCTGCTTAGCATGCTCTTCTGAGCTCAGTGGGGTATAGTTGCTTCATAAACAACCTGACAATAGAACATATGGCCTCTGTCTTCCTAACTAGGCCAGTGTTGGCCAAAAAGGAGGAGAAGGTGCCCAGGGAGTGAGAACATGGAAAAGAGGGTGATAGAACCAGATTGCCCAACTGGGAGAGACAGGACAAGGATACGTGTCAAGTGTCAAGGTGAAAGGAAGAAAGACAAAAAAAAAGGCCAGGTGGTAGTTGCAGAGGCAAATGGATGAAGGGGAGAGAATGGGGCACTGTGCCCAGCTAATACTGAAATTCCTTTTATGCAGTGCATGGAACTTTCAATGAAGGCCAAATGAGGTCCATAAAAACCCCTTCTAGACTTGGCAAATGAATCTTGCATGGCTATTTGAATGAAAAACTAAACAAAAATCATGGGTTCCAGTAATCTGAAATTGAGTCCTCACTCTGTTGCTCATGAGCATTGTCATTTTTGTTGAGTTAGGTAACTTCTCCAATCATCCTCATCTGCAAAATGGGAATAATGGTAATTAATAACCCCCATCAGAGGGCTGCAGTGAGGATCAAGTGAGGTAACATATGAGTCAAGGTTAGCATTTGGCCTGGCACTTGGCAAGGGCTTGGAAAATATTAATTATATGTACTATTATCATGAGAACTCATATAAAGACACTGAGAATATGATAGGACAAAGGTGACTTTAAGATCATCACCATTGGGGCCGCCTGGTGGCGCAGTGGTTTAGTCCGCGCTTGGCAGCCCAGGGTTCGCAGGTTCGGATCCCGGGCGCCCGCCGACGCACTGCTCGTCAGCCACGCCGTGGCAGCATCCCGTATAAAGTGGAGGAGGATGGGCACGATGTTAGCCCAGGGCCAGTCTCCCTCAGCAAAAAGAGGAGGATTGGCGACGGATGTTAGCTCAGGGCTGGTCTTCCTCACACACACACAAAAAAAGATCATCACCATGAAATAAGCTTTGACTACATTTTTCAAAAGAATGTTTACAAGTATAAGTAATTCAGAGTGTGCAGGACTCTGAATATTGGGTATGCTTTCAGTTTATACAAGTTTTTTTTTTTAAACAACTAATGAAGAGTTAAGTCTATTGGACATCCCATAACGAACAGAATCAACATTTTTTTACTAGGTGTTAAATTATTTATTTCAAAAGGGTTTTTGAGATTCTTGGTTGTTTTAGTTTGTTCACCCCCCAACACACTAAGATTCCTTTCACAATTTCAAAGGCACTAATGAGCACCTTATGTGTGCCATAAAGACCCAACCCCTATCGAGTTGATTCATCTGGGAGTGTATTCCCAACACAGCCTATGTATGTCGTGTTCACAATTTGCCAAATTCTTGCCTATTCACTTTTCCCCTTAATTCTCACAACAACGCTATAAAGTATGCGTGAGGCAGATGCAGTTAATATTCCAATTAAAAGAAGAGGAAACTGAGGCTCACCAAATTTAAGTCCCGTGTGGGAACTTACACAGTGAACTGAGGCCAGAGTAAGGCTCCTACCTGATGTCTTCCTGCACTGCATGCGTTCATAAAAGATCATGCCATTGCTATGAGGCCTGTTTAAAAGACTCTTGTGCTTGATAGAAAAAGCTGTGTCATGTCACTTTGAAAACTAAATGATGGAAACAAGAAAGAGAGAAAGGAGAGGATGTTTTTCCTGCCTTGGCTCAGGGACAGGATAAGCTTCTCCTAAAGGATTAGTTCAGTGGAATGTGTCATGTGCATGCATCCGAGACAACGCAGGTGCCTGAGGATTGCTGAGGTTTGCCTGTGGCCCTGGTGCAATGGAGACCAAAATCCAATCTGCTGAGCTCCACATTCCGCCCTGATGGAGCTGGGCGTGGTGCCCAGTGGACGTACAGAGGATCCTTGTGCCCTGACTTTTTGGCCAGCCTCTGTGCCAGGGGACCGTCTGGCAGTGCTTGACCCACCGATCGTTCCCTGGAGTGAAGCCAGAGCCTGCGAGGCAGTCTGACTCCATCCAGAGGCTTCTCTACCTGATGGAGAAGTTGTCTGTGATCTGCCATGGGGAGTTCTCAAGTGTGACTAAAAATATATTCTGTCTGACTCAGAGGGGCACTATCAACTTGGAATTCAAAGAAAGTGAAGAGTCTGTAGCCTAAATGAAACAGAAGATGTGCTGATGATTCTTAATTATAATCTAATTCCTCTCACATGGATTAGTATAACAGCTTGCTAATAGTGTGATCATCTTTATAGTGATCCGGCTATTGACAGTTGCGGCAAGTCACTACCCCAAGATCTTTTGGCCAAAGAATGACCCTGAGCTCAGCACTGTTGTGACACTCCTCTCTCTATCCAAAAACAAAAACAAAAAACAAGCAAACAAACATTGCAGGGAGGAGAAAGGGGGAACCAGGATTTAGTTATAGATGTAAAAACATGGAGAATTGCTGTTTAATGAGTAGAGTCCAGTTACACAAAATGAAAAAATTCTAGAGAACTGCTGTGCAACATTGTGCTGTACTGTACACTTAAAATTTTGTGAAGAGGGTAGACCTCATTTTAACTGTTATTCACCACAATAAAAAAAACATGATGGATTTTCTTCTACAAGAAAGAAAGGCATGTCTTAATTTTAACATCATATATAATAAATTGTGGGCTTTGAATCATAAAGGCATAGGTTTGAGTGCTAGCTCAACCTCTTGCAACTGGGAAGTTATTTAATCTTCCTGAGCCTGGTTTCCTCATCTGTGAAATGCGGATAATACCCTAGGCCTTTTCAGGGTTGTTAGGAAGATTAAATGAGACAGCAATTAGAAAAACAAATGGCCCTAATGCCTAGCCCAGAACAAGCACCCTTCACGTTTAATGTTCCGCCCTTTAACACAACTTCTTTTTGATGCTAGCATGTTTATCTAATTTAAAATTAGGTATAACTGTGATCTAATGGCATAAAGTGGAAGTCAACCTTTTTAGGTTAAATGCAGTTCTTGCCAGAAATCCCTATGGCCATACTCCTCACGGTAATTACCTTCTCTAGTTTCTTAAAAGCCCTTGTGAGTAGACCCAGATCCCTCAAAGGTCCATTCCTGCCTAGGATTCTACTGCTGAGAATCAAAATAATAGATGAACAGCAAGAAAGAGCCCCAGACTCCACTGCAGAAATAGAAGATGCATGTGGTTGCTCTTTATACATGTGCAACTGCATAAGCAGCCTTGGAATGCAGATTATTGCCTCAAGAAGATATATTGTAAAACTTCAATTTCATGTAGAAAAATTCACGTCGCTCAATCTATGTGTCAGGAAGTCTTCCAATCATAACATGTGGTAATTAAAAGGACAATGGCCAATCACTTTATTCAGCACAGTTAAGTTTTGCACTCTGCAATGTCACCCTAAAGTTACTAGAAATAAGCATAGTATGAAAAAAATAATTGACCTTTCACCTATCCATAAAAGGAATTCAGACAAACTTAACAAATTTTGCCCCCAAATTCTATGTACCTGTTTTTTTACTTACTCCTTAAGTAGATGGGCAATATCTTTCCAAAAATTGATAGGAAATATTTAAATAGACAGACTCATCTATGGTGACATATTTTCAGAAAGAATGGTAATGCCACAGTATTAAAGAGAATGAAAATTCAAATCCTGGATTGATTTTAATAAGATGCCTGGGCTACAGTTTAGCATAGCAACAGTGCTAAAAATAAGCAATGAGAATACAATTTTTCTACTTTCATTAGAGAAAACACAATGCATGCCCAAAGATGCTTAGAAGGAATGAATACACTGTGAAGAAGAAAATAAGACCAAAGAAACCACAGGGTATAAATTTTATATCTTTGCCTTCCCGCTTCAGAACATAGGGAGTCCATGTTTTAATATGTTGTCTTGAACACCATGGGCATTGATACACATCTGTTCCTTTTTCTAATATCACTTTAGTGATAGAGGAGATTGATGCATTTGACCCTAGGTCAGTCCTCACTCTCTGGGACCCTGAAGCTGCAGTGAATTCAGGAAATCATGCTGGGTGAGTCTGGCTAGAAAGCATAAGTGCAAGCTGCTCAAACTACAGAGTGGCACGAAAAAGAATATCAAACCCACTGTATCATAATCCAAATTCTATTCAGGACTATGCACCTGTTAGGACAGGACCTGTTAAAATAAATTCCATTTAAGTTTATGCTTTATAGATCTTTTTTTTTCTTTTTGGTTTCTAGAGAACACAGGTAAAAATGAGGTGACTACTCTGAGAAAAGTATAGACAGAGGGATCCTATGCTGAATTTCAGTCCACTGGACTTGGGCAGTATGCCAGACCCTTGTGAGGCGATCTGGGGGCTCCCAACAAGACAGGCCAGGCCTCTGTCACCACTGAGCTCACAGTCTAGTTGACAGAGACAAAGAAAATGAAGAAACAAGGTAGGAAGGAGTGGGCTTTGAGCAAAATAGCGAAGGATTTAAAGAGGGTGGTGACTGAAGAGGAGGAAGAGGTAATGTCAAAAGTAAGAAAGAGGGATGAGCAAATGCAGATAAGGGCAAGGTGTGCTCCAGGTAAGGGCTGGGAAACTAACAGTTTTCACAATTGCTTCCATAAATCAGCTGTATTCATTGTCCCCCTTGTCCTCACTTCAGTCCTATGAAATGAGGGTTATTATTCTCATTTTAGATATAAGGAAAAGAAAACTGAAAGAAATCAAGTTGCTTGCCCCAAGTCATGCAAGTAGAAACTGACACAACTCAAATTCTAACTTGTTCAAAATTCAAGGCACTCTCTACTGCCCTCTACCCCTTTGCAGGAAGCACTTCTGGTTTCCCAGATACTTCTACTGTTTTGAACATACATATGCAAATGTATACTCAAACAGGATGCCTCTGAAATAATGATTCTGGAGAACAATTTTGCATACTTATATCTAAAATTTAAGGATCTTTAAATAACAGGCACTGTGAATGTAGTCTCTGCTTATTCATTCTGGACTCAATGCTCAATTAATTAAAAGAAAGTACTAACAGAGTATAGATTTAGCTAATAAAAGATTAATTCCTCATGTGCATAAGGAATTTGCAAAAGATAAAGGAATCGAGTAAAATGTCCAAGAAAAAGTACCAGCTCTCCCTTCATTACTTTTGCCATATTGCCATAAATACTAGAAGAGTGCAGATTCTCTGACCTCCCACCTGAAATCATTTCTAATGTAGTCCAAGATCATTGCGTATTCTTATACAAAATTTTCTACCTTTGCAAATACATTACTATAATACTAAAAGACCTATGATTTTAAAATCTATGACAGCTGGTTAGGCAATAATAAGGAGAATACATTTTACAAATATAAACTGAGGTTTGCAAGGTATAAGAGATTTTCCTGAGATCAAATAGTAAGGCAATACCAAGGTCAAGTAAGCATGGAGTTTAATTTAGTAATAATATGAGATGCACTATGCTTAAAGGGAAGTCTAGAAATGATTGGACCTTACTCAAACCCTGCGGCATTGTAGAGGGTGACAGATGCTTGCCGATCACACAGGCACTCGTGTACTCTCCACTTAAGCATACATCCATCAGTCCCTCCTTCCTTCATTCATTCTGTAACCATTTTTATAAATTTTGTCTATGTGTCAAATACTGCACAAATACTATAAAAATGACAAATAAGATATGGTCCTGGTCTTAAAGAAGAGAAATTGAGGGAGATAATGAATACTGAATTATAATGCCACATAGTAAACGCAGTAATTGTTACTCACAAGATATTTTGAAAGGTAGAGGGAAACTTAAAACTTACACCAGGTAGAAGGCAACAAGAGAAGGCTTCCTAAGGTACAGGCCAGAGATGAATCTTAATGGGTAAATACTAGTTATTCAGGTAAAGAGCGGATAAAATACTGTGGGGTGAAATCCATGCTTCGGGGAGAGACTGCATTGCCTACAACATCTTCTCCCAGGTCGTCGCATTCTAATCTTGCTTTGGACTATTTTATAACTCTGTAAACTGTATACAACTGAGAGTGATGCAAAATAATCTCTGCCTCTAGACATGCAGCATTCTGACTCTTGGAGTTTCAGTTGACTTCCCTCTCCCACTATGCAAGGGGCCAGTTTGGGCTCCACTGGCACTTCTTTTCAATATTCCTGATCTATAATTATATCTGTTCTTTGGATTCTCCTTGAACTCATTATAACATCTCGCTGGTTCCCTCATTAATGAGTGAAATTAAATTTTAATATGCGTTCATCTTATATCTGCTCGAGAGTCATGGCTTTACCTAATTTTGAAAAAGATCCTTTAACAGCATGTTCCACAAGGAAGACACTCAGGACAGATGAGTATCTATGAGGAGCATCATGCTCTCCAGGAACTACAGGGACGTGGGTCTTGGAGAAGAAAAGATGATCCTGTTAGTGTGGTTGAAATTTTATGCTCCATTTCAAACCCATTTAGTCTCCAAGCTGTCAAAGAAAGAGACATCAGAATTAAGGCACAATGTGCTGTTACCATCCTCAAAATGTATTAAATATTTCTTTCTTCCTCACTTATGAAATAAGAACTATAATTAGATCATCCTCCTAGAACTCAAGAATTGCCAGTGTCAAATGGGATTTCAACAGGTTTCAATTCTGTTTAAACTGTCATTATTCTGATCCGGTGGAAAGATAGTCTTCAAATTTTGAAAACTCTGAGTATCCACAATGAGAATTTTCCACTCTTAGGGATAACAGAGATCTAGCTGTTCTTTCCACTGCAATTGTGAAACAGGATAGCAACACAAGACATTATCAACTACAGCAGCATCAGAAAAAATTGGGAACAAAGAAGAGATCTTAGAAGGAAAATAATTCCTTTGTATTTTGAAATATTTTGAATCTATCTTTTCTAGTTAGAGTATCAAAGGTTTCTTTAATATTCTGAAAATAAATGTTAAGCTTTATTTCTTAGGGACAGAAATAACTTCTGATTGGTGGTTCACAATAAATGGAATTGCAGATCCATCAGAAGAACAGTGATATCATGACTCTTAAATAGAAGCCTATAACTAACATATTTTTTTCAAAATAGGGGTTGGCAATATGAGTCCAATGAGATAAAAGTCAAACTAGTGCAGTCATTCACCCCAAAGACCAGAGACAATATTAGTGTGGTTACAGATCAGTGCTGGCATCATGGATGTCTACTTCTCCCAACCAGGAACAGCACTGGATCCACTCTTGAACAGCCCCTGTGAGGGTGGTGCCGAGGGGGTGGATGTGAACATGAAAAGGCTATTGGTGTGTTTCATGTTCCTGAAAATTAAAGGCCAAAGCAAGTGGTTTCTGGATGCTCCATCCATGGGGACAGCCCAAGTCTACATGGAGGGAAGGGAGTGGCAAGGTCATATGCTTAAATAATGAGATGAACTTGAGGTGGTCAAGCAGGACACTGTAAGAAACAAATAAGGACCACAGATCAGTGCCTGTAGAGAGCTAAAGAATTAGCAAAATCAAGAAGTTTACTTGTTTATTTGATGCAGAAGCACAATCACTGCTATTACTGGAAAATTGAGTTTAGTTACATATGTGCCAGGCATTACATACTTCCAACCATAGGACATCACGTGTTTTCCAATTCCTCTTAAAAACACAATAACAGGGTAGTAATGCTTACTTATAAAACACGTATAGATGGTGAAATTGCTTTCTATTTCATTTGATATGTGCAGTCACTTGGATAATCAAGTAATTTCTATCTGTATCACCTTGAAATTATTAGCAGTAACTAAGAATAAAGACTTAGAATATTATAATTAAAGGTTGAAAGAGGCACAGCTAACTTGTAAAATATTAACCCTGACAGATGATTTCTAGAGAGTATCTACTGTACAACACCATTCAGATATTTAATTAAAATCCCTGGTCCACCTAACATGGGTCCATGGGAATACCAGTGCTTCATTATCCAATATGACTTAACACTAATAGATGTGTGCACTCAGTTGAAACAACTTTCCCTAAAATAACGTGGCATTAAAGAGGGTGATGAAATTGTGTATTTAAATGGGACACGTCTGCCATGATGGACACTTGGAAATGTTTTAGGGATAATGAGTGGCTGGGAAAATGCAACTGGCTTCTTACATAGGTGGAGATACAGGTTTTTCAGAGTCCTTAAAAGTAATATTTAAACACCCAGTTATTAACTTTCATTTTGTAATCAGGAATTATCAGAGGTCTTCCAAATTTCAAGAATTAATTTCTATCTTTACTTAAAATACAGGCTACTTCTAATCGCATTGCTTCCCGGATTAAATGCCTTCAATAACCCCCCACTCCTCATGAGTTGAGCTCAGAATCCTACAAGTTGTATTCTAAACCTTCTTGTCTTGCACAAACCTATTTTTGAAAATTCCTCTTCCACTGATTTCTTTTATATTCATTGTGTCACTCCCTGCCTCCATTCCCCTAACTTGGCAGGTGAAGACCCTCCCCCGACCCCATCCTGCACGATCCCACTCAAATTCTATATTCTTCCTTACACTTTTTCCACTCCCTTCAGCCAGATGCAAGATTTCATAACTCTGCACCTCACAACACCTAAAAATAACTTGAGTAATATTTGTTTTGTTTTTGTTATCAAACTAGTATTATTATTGCCTCACCTTAAGTGTAAATTAAAATGAATATTATTTATTCTTTTAAAGAAAATTTGCTTAATTCCAAAATGGAAAATCAAATCTTGACAGTGTCCTCCATTATGTTGAGTAGTTATCTTGCTTTATAGAGAAGGTTTTGGTACAGATCATGTGTTCTCTCTAGGGTATGTCTGAATTTCCTTTTCAGTCTCCTTTCACTTATTAGACTTTCATCCAAATATTTTCCCTGTAAGCACGACACATCACATAGGCACTACTCTTTCCCTCACTTGGATACAAATCATAAAGTGCAGAGCTACATAAACTGTGACCTAGAGGTTTGTAGGGACCATTGTGCCACCTGCCTGCTTCCTGAATACTCTCTCTACTGCCATCATTCATTGAACTTGATCACTATTATTGTTAACATTATCACCACTTCCATTTTCTCTGATATTTCCTGATTAAGGAAACAAGCAAAGGTCTGGTGGAGCCAAATAGCCTCCTTCTATCTCCGTGGATGAGCTTCTCTTCTATTCTTTATCTAAGGGACAGCTTTGGCTCTCTCTCAGAGACATCTTTCTTCCTGGAGAACAATCAGCCTCAAGGCAAATATTTGTGTGAAGGGCTGTTCTGTTTCTATTCCGATCCCTGAAAACACCCATGCCAACCAAGAAATAGCAACTAGTATATTAGAAACCTGTGTCAGAGTTCCCTGTTATGATTTCAGCCCAGAGGCAATCTGAGGGCTGTTTTTTCAAAGGAAACATTCGTCAGAGAGGTTGTTCGCCAACATGGGAAATACACTATTGTTTTTTGAGAAGGTTATTTAGTTCCCAAAGGCCAATTATAATACCTCTTGAGATGGTAAAAGCCTTCTTCAGATAACTAAATAAGCCATTAGAAGTCCCAAAATGCTCCTAAAGTCCTAATTAGCTCATTACACATGAACATTAATTAATCATTTTGTAGAGTCTTAGGTGAAGGTACCATCTTCACTGCAGTGTTCCTGGGAACCCTGAAAGTGAGAGAACATTAACCCACAAATCACAACACTCTCAACAACATCCATCAAAATGATCAACCTGCTTTTAGCTCCCAACTAGTGTGCTAGAAGATGTCTTTGTTTAATTTCATTTCTTTAATTTAAAAAATATTCTATTAATTACACCCAATGAAATCTCTGAAACTATTAACTGGTACTGAACACAAACACAGGTTCATTTATCCATCACACAAGAGGGGACCAATAACTGGAAGATAGGCTTGTGGCAAGGAAAGAGTTTTATTTTGAGTGACGTCAGCTGCGAGACAGGAGTGAGCACTCAGATACATCTTTTCAAAAGACAGGAGGCAAGGGGTTTTACAGGTTGTGAGGAATGTGACTTCCTGCAGGGAGAGGGGTGGTGAGATGAGGGGATCTGCAGGTGGGTGTCCTTGGTTGCCTGCTTCCATAATGGGTGGTGGATTCTGGCACCAGGTAGCCAAGGAATTGGGATCCAGAAAACT
Organism: Tapirus indicus; assembly: GCA_031878705.1. Classification (NCBI taxonomy): domain Eukaryota; kingdom Metazoa; phylum Chordata; class Mammalia; order Perissodactyla; family Tapiridae; genus Tapirus; species Tapirus indicus. The sequence continues at coordinate 86,187,420 of CM062921.1, forward strand.
TTAGCTTCTTGATATTCTCTGGACATCTGTTTTCCTGCCATAAACTTCAAGGACCCTTAATTAGCCAAGAGTTCAGTGTGAGGCCACTTGAGTTTTAACAATTTGTAACTTTCATGTGCCTTGCGCGAGGGGGAAGTTAGTGCTCTAATCTCAACACGACAGCATATGTGAAGCTCATATATGCAGGGGGAGGAGATGGGTGCTTTTGGTTTTAACCCCATATATGCTGGGGTTAATGTAGGAAAATCAAGATCAGGGCTGGTGATCATTAACTTTTGCAGGCTCCAGCAAACAATACAGTAATGCAGGTAGAGATCACAGGAAAATGTTAGATTGATAACTTTGTTTATTTATTTATTTATTTATTTACCATTTTTTTAATTGATGTCTTAATAGTTTATAACACTGTGGGGTTTTAGTTGTACATTTTTGTTTGTCCGTCACCTTGTGGATGTAACCCTTCACCCCTTGTGCCCTCCCACCCCCCTTCCCCTTGGTAACCACCAATCAGTTCTCTCTGTCCATGTGTTCACTTATATTTTTGAATGGAGCAGAATGACTGATCAGAAGCATCTGGGGGAAGAGATAAGGTTACCAGAAACCAGAACTATTTTTCTAAAGTACAAGAGGTATAAGTATAAAGTACAAGTACAAGAGGACTTATTATACTTCTTATTTTGTTTTGCCACAAGCACATCTTCCAGCCATCATGTTGCAGGATAACTACAACCATTAATGTAACAGCTATCACTTATTAATCCCTTACTACATGCCAAACACATATATACATATGATTTAATTCAATCGCAGCCACTCTGCAAAATAGATATTTTAATCTCTAGTTTAGAAAGAAGGGACTGCTTGCTCAGAAAAGTTAATTAAGTTTCTCAATATCATACAGCCAGCAGTGACAACAATGGGTTTCAAACATAGTTCTGTTTGGCTCTAATGACCTCTCTCTCCACCATCAAACCATGCTGACACCAACCAGATCTGAGAGAATTTGTGATTGAGCTCCATGTAAATCCTTACATGGTGAATATATGTCTTAGCTATTTTGTGCTTTTCATGGTATAGTCAAGGTTCATACAACACTTTCAGGATGTCACTCCCTTTTCTCCCATTAGAATGAGCAGCCAAAAACAGAAGCGACTTCCCATAACATTAAGCACCAGGGCAAAGGCTTGTATAAGTAGACATGGGTCCTCATCTTAGGGAAGAATGTTGCTTTGCAATATGGAACAGCCTGGTCAGAGAATTCCAGAATGTTTCAGTCACTAGGTAGGTTTTCCTATCTTCCACATCCATTAACAAGCAACTATTAAGTACCTCATGTGGAGATCATCCTGGCTAAGCAGCTTGGAAATTTCAGGTTTTAAGAAGTGTTGGGATGAGAACTTTAGCTTTGTCTATTTTCTTCTCTGTCCTTACTGAGAGTGAGATTATTGAAGAACAGAAGGCAAACACCACAGTAACCCGAGGTGGCAAAGTACACGAACTGGGAATGCAGTTGAATGCAATTCACAGAAACTTTGACTCCAAATCAGGATTTGATATTTTCTCATATGACTGAAAGTCTGGAGGAAGGCAGAAACTCAGTGAAGCCTGGGCATAACATAGTCTTTTCTTTTCTTTTTCTTTCTTTTTTTTTTTTTTTGTGAGGAAGACTGGCCCTAGGCTAACATCCATGCCCGCCGCCACAGCACGGCTGACAAGCAGTGCGTCTATCCGCGGCTAGGATCCGAACCCTCGAACTGTGATCCACCGAAGAGGAGTGCGCGAACTTAACCACTATGCCACCGGGCGGCCCCCAAAGTCTTTTCTCTCATGTTCACAAGATGACTCCCCACTACTGCAATTCTAGATACAGCATCAGTATTTAAGGCAGAACAAAAAAATGAGGAAGAGGCAGTGACACAGAATTCCATTTAGTAAACAAACCCTAAGATGACAAACTCTACTATAATGAAAGTTGAGAAAAATCTTTCCCAGCTGTTTTAATAGAAGCCAGTGAAAAAGAGTAAGGTTGACAGTGGATACCAACCTGGACCACAGTTAGGCACATATTGCCTCCACAACCCTAATCTCACAGCCTAGAGTCTCCAGAAAGTCTCTGAGGAACTTGGTTTCCTTCCTTCTCTCCCCCACCTCCTCTTTTCTGCATCTCTCCTCCGGGAGCTTTCCTTCAGTTGGCCTCAGTGTGGGTGGGCACGGCTGCTTGGTTGGAGGCTCTGTAAGTCTGCCTCTTCCCAAAACCTCCCATTGAAGACAGGCTGCCACCCCCCATCCACCCGTGGGCTCCGAAGCAGCACGTCGACTACATCAGCTCAAGTTCAACTTGGTGGAGAGACTCGATGCCTGCATATGGAGTTAATTTTGAATTCTGAATTGAAAAATCACCAAAAAACCTGAGCAAGGGAATGCCAATACCCAGGCAACATTTAAATACTGTCATGTAGCTGATGCTTTCCTCATATTATTCTTTAATGCACAGGTGGAAAATTACCTGATTTGACAGAAACATCATTTCTTAAATTTTGAGAAAGACTTAAGTTAATAATCTTTAAATTCATCCTTTCAAACATAGTTAAAAATTACTTCCCTGGAGAAGAAATACCCTGAATGCACAATGGGCTGAAGTAGTCCATACAAATAGCTCCCCCTAAAGTTGTGCAGGACACCCATGACTTCACTTAATTCCAAAAGGCTGGGGAAATTAAAATCCATAATTTGAATCAAAGAATATCAATAAATATTTAACTTTCAGTAATAACACCTTTTCCTTTATACTTTGCTCAGCTTTCTAAAGTATATTTTTATTTAAAATGCTGAATTTGGTATAGGAAGATAGTGCTTAGGTAACTTCAACTGCTTGTATTAATTATTAAGTCTTCCAGGAGCACACCACTGAATAGTCATAAAGGACACCCATAAAACTGAGATGATAGTTACAAAGGAGTCTTGTGTTGTTCACTTATACTTGTGAAAACCAACTTCTTTAAAGTCATTAACTAATCAGCGAATAAACAGAAATAATATTCTGCAACAAGAGGTGGTTACCTGGATCAAAGACATATTGACATTAAAACAAGCAAGAAAATTCAAAAATGAAAATCCCCAGAATAATACAGATGATTTCCACCTTCTTACTTGGTCATAGCAGCTCTTTTGCCTAGGAAGAGATTTGAAAAATGCATACTTAATGTATTCTACTTTTTTGTCTTAAATCTTAAAATTATTACAAAAATAATATTCTTACCAAACTTGAACAAATTGTTCCTAATTATAGGCCTTGCTCTTTTCAGAAATATGATACTGGAGATTGATTAGTTTATTTCTATTTATACCTTACCTCTCTTCCAAAAAGAACTTGTTGTTGCCTTTGGAGAGGCCAAAACCCAAAATAAACCTCAAAAAAACCCATGAAAATTTTGTCTTCATACACAAGATTTAACCCATAATTAAATAAGAAATTATAGGTAGAAGTATAAAATTAAAACTCAGTAATTGGAGCATACAAATAAGTCAGAAATAGTCAATACTACCCCCGTGATTAAGCCTCAGATTTGGCTCTGAGTTTCCAAGAGCCAAGCAAAACCTGCAACATGATCAGTTAACAAGTAATAGAAAAAAATGAATCAAAAGAACACTTAAAAAATTCAACAATGAATTTTTAAAAATAAATCTTTCACATATTGGAATGTTAGTGTTATAAGAAAACAGCTGTAACAAAGATCGTACTAACGTCAACATCTCTATGAGGTTTTTTCATTTGCTTGGGAAAAAAAACACAAACAACTACTCCAACCAATACTCCAATAGAAGGACCACACGGGGATTAATTTATCTTCATGCTCCTGTGAGGACTTGATCATTTCTTGGAGCTCACATTAGAATGGGGACTACAGTGATTTCCCTCCTGGTCTGCGTGTGTGTGTAACTCTGTGTGTGTGTTACTCTGTGTGTGTATGTGTGTACAGCTGATCAACTGATAGGGAATGCTGACAGAGGGGCTGTCTATGACTGAACAGGACTTAAAGCCAAATCAGTGAGGAAAAGCCTTGAGGGTTCTGTACTATCCAAACCAGCTCACCTATCAAAAAGGAAAACTATCTCAAATAATTAAGTAAACAGACTAAATAAACCCCGGGAATAAGCTATCACAAAAGAAGAATCAGAAATTGCCAATATGCTCATTAAACAACTTCTGATTCTCCTAGCAATCTCTAAGAAATATAAATTCACACAAAAGTAAAATACAATTTTTCACCCAAAACATAAACAAGACTTCAAATGTTAATTTTTCTATCGGTGAGGTTTCAGGGAACAGGCAGGCTCCTACCCTGATAATGGAAACTTAAACTGAAAATATAAACTTTCTGGAAGGAAACTTTATAGTAAATATGAAAAGTCTTAAAATATGCATGTCCTTTGATCAGCATTTGTTTACTAAGAAATGACTTTGAATGAATTATCATGGGCATAAGCACATATAAATATATAATAAGAACAAAATTTTCTAAATTACTCACATATCCCACAGTATGATACTGGCTAAAAGTTTTCAAAGTACAACATATACCCTATATTCAATACTATAGTCAAACATACATTGGGAAAAATCAGAGAGGGTTCAAGTAATTCATAAGTTTTGTTTATGAAGTGTTCTGCATTTTCTACCTTTGATAATGAACAAGTATTATTACTTTTAATATCAAAAAAGTTCTTAAAATTAACTTTTGAAAGCTAAACTATGGAGTAAAGTTAGAAACAGCTTTTCCAATATTAGTTTTAAAAATAAGGATTTTTTAAAATTGAGTTAAGCTGTTTTAAATGACGTGATGGGACGAGAAATGGTTTATTTTCAGCCGTATCTGCATATTTTCAGAGTGCTGGAAATTTCCTTGTAAGAGATCTTTATCAGATCCTTGTAAATCACAGCATGCTCAACTGCTTCCCGTAGGCCTGAACAGACTGAAGGATGCCTGCTCCAGCCTCAGGCTGCTCAAGGAAGCTTCAAGCGACAGGAATTACAAATTCAACCTCTCAAATAAATTAAGAATTGGAATGTGAGGACTATTTCGTCTGATAGGGTTTGAGGAGATATTGGAAGGGTTACAACTAAGATTCAATCTTATACTCTGGAAGACTATTGGATAGCTGGATTTAATGTGAGAAGGGACTTAGAGATCATCCACTTTTAAATGTTTTCCACATTGTTCAAATGAGAAAACTCAGCCCAGATAGGGAAAGTGAGTGACCACCTGGAGACCCTAGTTCGGAGCGGGAACTGAAGCCCGAATGGCAGTCTGGCTAACCTGGGCTATCCTCTTATAGATAATTCTTATAACAACAGTTCCGTAAGTACTATCTAAGGCAGCACATTCCAGTAGAAATATAATGAGAGCCATCTATGTAATTTTAAATTTTCTGGTAGCCATATGAAAAAAAGGAAAAAGACATAGGTGAAATTAATTTTAATAATATATTTTGTTTAACTCATATAAAAGTATTATCATTTCAACCTGAATTCAATATAAACATGAAATGGAATTTCACATCCTTTTTTTTTTTTGGTACCAAGTCTTTGAATGTCACTGTGGCTTTTACAATTAGAACATGTCTCAATTTGGGTTCAAAAATTTCAAGTGCTCAACAACCAGTGGCTGGTGGCTCACATATTGGATGATGCAGACCAAAGGCATAGGTGATTTTACAACTTTCTTCCCCAAAAGGCCAGGCCCAGTAATACTTTTGGCCTGTACCTAAAGACGGAAAACTTTATCCAGAAATCATCTGAAGAATCTACTCCAATAATGAGGAAACACCACAAATACTGACGTGTAGAATGGAATAGACAATGCCTTTCTAGCATTGGCTGATAGCTTTAAGTATTAAAATCTTCTCCTAACATGAAATAACGTTGACTCAATTGGGAAGCACTAAAAGCTCATCTAGGATAACAGTGACCTGTCCCTGACAGAGCTGTGGTCATTCTCTTGGTATTATCTGCTTATTTAAAACCTACAGGCCTTCCCCCGAGTAAGATTCCCAGGTGCTTTCTGCCAGAGATGACTGTTCCCTCCTCCTCAATTTAGTGATACTTTCATTCTGCTTCATATGCTAATTAGGCCTCAATCTCCAGTCTCCCCAACCAGGTTATCATCACCTTGATAAACGTGCATCACAACTTGCTGATCTAAATTCCAGTCATTGGAAAGTAGCACAGCACACTGCACAGAACAGGTGCTCAAAAAACTTTTACCAGATGAATAAATGTATCAGTGATGCCTACTCAGAAGTCCATGCTGCCTTTCAGAAAACACTATCAGGGGTTAAATAGGCAGGAAAAAAGCACCCATGTAAACCTTCTAAATTTCTAACTAGACTCAAAAGACAAGAATTTAGGAAAAAGCTACAGTCAGGAATCACATGGCCATGCTAACCGAACACACTATCTAAAATGATTCCTTCAAATCAGGAAGATTTAACTCTAAATCAAAGGTAATACACACACACATATCAAGCCCAACAGCTTATTAGAGTTTTTGTAAACAACTCCATCAGGCTGATACAAAATTATCTTCTTGTTGCCCTGATTCAACAACAAATTATTGCTTCAACACTTGTAATCAGAGTAGCAAAACTCTTGAGGACTCAACAACTGAATTAGAGATTCTTTATTATTCCTGAACAAAGTTATATTTGGCTTTAGACATAGTTCTAGAAGGCTGGGATGATTCACGTGTATTTTTTTTCTGAGGAAGATTCACCCTGAGCTAACATCTGTGTCATTCTTCCTCTATTTTGTATACGGGTCACCACTGCAGCAAGGCTAAGTGGTGCAGGTCCACGCCTGGGATCCGAATACCCGGTCCCCAGCTGCTGAAGCGGAGCATGCCAGACTTAACCACTACACCACAGGGCCAGCCCCTGATTCAGGTGCATTTTGATTGAAGTTCTGTTAGGCCAGGTCTATAAACTTACAAAGCTGATTCCTGCTAAATATTTCTGCCTAATTTCTGTTCATTGCTAAGATAGTAAGCAGCCTATGAGAAAATTTCTCTACTTGATTTTCCCAGGAAAAATTAATTTATTTCTGAAGTGTGTGAAAATTCCATTTTAGCCTTTAATATTTAGGCTGTCTTTTTGTCCTCTGGTATCATCTCTGGCAACTGACTTAATTCCAAGCCTACCAGTTTAGGAGCATGTGGTAAAAACATCTAAAAAATCAATAGAGCTTCCATGCCCCTCCGTCCCAGGAAGCCTTGCTTACCATACCGTGAGAGCTCATCACACTGTGGTTCCACTTGCTGCACTTCTAAATTGATTGGAACTGCCCAACCCAAAGGTCAGATGGTAGTGTGTAAATACAAAGGCTGTTTCACCACAGAGCTCAAAGCTCCCCACTGCAGGAAGTCAAGAAGGCCATTTCGAAGGCACTGGTCTGTGTCCTACAATAGAAGGCTAACAATCTTCTTAGGAATGGCATACATTTCCACTTCCTCAAGATGATCCAAGGATTGCCACTGGAGTTTCTTCAGGACCCTTGCCATGTTCCTCTCCAATAAAGATGCAGGAGTGCTGCCTTCATAATGTGCCTTTAGAACCAGCAGGACTGGAAGTCTCAAGAGTTTTAAAAGCTGTAAGAAATTAAAGTCAATCTAGTTATACAGTCACAAGCCACATAACAACATTTTGGTCAACGATGGACTGCATATACTATGGTGGTCCCATAAGATTAGTACCATAAAGCCTAGGTGTGTAGTAGGCTGTACCATCTAGGTTTGCGTAAGTACACTCTATGATGTTCACACAACAACGAAATTGACTAACAATGCATTTCTCAGAACATCATTAAGCAATGATGACTGTATGTATTATAAAATTTTTAACTGCTTCCTCATGATATATGAAGTGACATTTACAATAAGAATTTTGAATGATCTATAAAATCTTAGGAAAATGGATCATTCTTTAGAGAATAATGATATAACAGAATTAACACTGAGAGGAAGCATGGCACTGTAGAGTGCACAAAACCAATGGTCGGAGACCCAGATTGTCACTTGATTCTTGGGACCTTGGGCAGGTCAGTTAACTTCTGTGAGGCTCAGTTTCTTGAAGCTCCTGGTTCTTAAGCAGTTTAGGATCATGGTTGTCTTTGAAAATCTCTTCTTGGAAACACGCTACATAAATTTTACTGAGATCATAGACACCTCTCTATCCCAAAACCCTTCCCTGGACCCAAGTTAAGAATTCCTGCCAGAGATACACTCCAGGGCCTACCCCTAGAATGTATGCTCTGTGAGAGCAGGGTGTTTCCAGTGCCTGAGGCAGCTCCTGACACCCAGTGAGTGCTCAAGATATTTGTTAGATGTCAGCAAATGAAAGAACGATGAAAACTGTTGAAAGATTAAACACGTTTATATGAAGGAGACTTGCCAAGCACAAAATATTCTACAAATATATTATTACTTTTGTTAAAGTAAGTGCAAGCCACACCTTAAGCTCTGTTATAATTCATACTTACAGTAAAACATATAATCACAATTTACATTTTTCCACAGGTATAACATTTTTCTATAAATGTAAATTTTTTTAAATCAATACTTGTGCTCCAATACAAATTTGTTCCTTTGAAAATCTTTATAAATATCAATAAATTAATGAATATTAAAGTCCTCCTTAAGAAATCGTGCTCTTCACCTTATCTGTCCTACCTGATTCCAGTGATATCATTATTATTTGTCAAATTTGGACAATTGTTAAAATGTCAAAGTTGGACATATAATTCATCCTCTAATAAATTCTCACATCAGTCAACAATTCAATTGCTTGTACTTTGCAAAAGTCTCCCACCTGAGTTCCCCACTATTTATCTTCCATGACTGTGCCTCACCTTTGCCCTCATTATCTTTCATTTAAAACATAAAGTGTCGCTCACACCCATTAAGATGGCTACTATGAAAAAAGCAGAAAATAGCAAGTGTTCACAAGGATGTGAACCTGGAAGTGAGTTTCTCAAACCATATGATGATTCACATGCAGACTCTAAGAAGGAGAAACTTCTGATGCTATATTGAGAAATATACTTAATTTAAAGAAAATGGACCATTTCTTACATTTCCTAATTGTGATTCAGAGATCCTCAAAAGCTTGCAGTGAAATCCCTTCTCTTCATTGACAAAGACCTCAGATTGTCCTTTCTCTCTCATTCTTCGTCTCTGCTCCTTACTCATTAGTCTGGACATTCTACTTTCTGGGGGCTCTCCAGTCTCTCCCCTTCATCTCCCTCTGGTATATTTCTAGTCTCCTCTTCATAATTCTCCTGTTTTGCATTGCTGTGCCTTTGGTCCCCCAGAGTGGGGGCTCTTCCCCACCTGAACTTGGCACCTTCATGCTGCTTCTGCCAGGATGTGGCGATCAGCTATCTAAAGAGTCATGTTTCATTCCCAACGCTTATCAACATCAGGACCATTCCTCAGTTCCAGTCCAAATCTTTCTTACTCACATTGTGGTCCTAGGCAGGCACTTAATTCTCTGTGGTCCACAGGATTTACGTGAGTATTAAGTGAAACAATAGATGAAAAGTTACTTAGAATGATGCCTGGACCATAAGAACTCAAAAAATTCTGGTATTATGTTCAGCTATTTTATCACACTCCGTCTCTTTAAGGAGGCACTTTCAATCACTGCATAGAGAACAGAGATGGTTAAAAACATGAGCTCTGAAGAATGTACAATGGGGAAAGGACAGTCTTTTCAATAAAAGGTGCTGGGAAAACTGAACAGCCACATGCAAAAGAATGAAACTGGACCCCTATCTTACAACTATATAAAAAAATTAACTCAAAATGGATTAAAGATGAACATAAGACCAAAAACCACAAAATTCCTAGAAGAAAACATAAGCAGTGAGCTCCTTGACATTGGCCTTGGTCATGACTTTTTGAATTTGACACCAAAAACAAAGGCAACAAGGCAAAAATAAGCCAGTGGGACTACACTGAACTAAAGCTTCTGCACAGCAAAGAAACCATCGACAAAATTAAAAGGCAACCTGGGCCGGCGCAGTGGCACAACAGTTTAGTTCACACTTTGGCAGCCCAGGGTTCTCAGGTTCAGATCCCGGGCGCCCGCTGATGCACTGCTTGTCAGCCATGCCGGGAGGCGTCCCATATAAAGTAGAGGAAGATGGGCAGCAGAAGATGTTAGCCCAGAGCCTGTCTTCCTCAGCAAAAAGTGGAGGATTGGCAACGTATGTTAGCTCAGGGCTGGTCTTCCTCACACACACACACACAAAAAATTAAAAGGCAATCTACCAAATGGGAGAAAATATTTGCAAATCATATATCTGACAAGGGGGTAATATCCAAAATACATAAAGAACTCACACAGCTCAACAGCAAAAAACAACCTTATTAAAAAATGGGCAGAGGATCTGAATAGACACTTTTCCAAAGAAGTGATACAAATGACCAATAGGTACAGGAAAAGATGCTCAACATCACTAATCATCAGAGAAATGCAAATCAAAACCACAATGAGATATCACCTCACTCCCATCAGAATGGCTATAACTAATAAGAGTAGAAATAACAAGTGTGGGGGAGGATGTGGAGAAAATGGAACCCTCATTACACTGCTGGCGGGAATGCAAACTGGTACAGACATTATGGAAAACAGTATGGCGATTCTTCAAAAAATTAAGAATAGAACTAACATATGATCCAGCTATTCCACTTCTGGGTATTTAACCAAAGAACACAAAAACACTAATTTAAAAAGATATTTGCACCCCTATGTTCGTTTCAGCAATTATTCACAATAGCCAAGATGTGGAAACAACATAAGTGCTCATCAATGGATGAACAGATAAAGAAGATGTGGTATATATACACAATGAATTACTACTCAGCCATAAAAAAGATAAAATCTTGCCATTTGCAACAACATGGATGGACTTTGAGGGTATTATGCCAAGCAAAATAAGTCAGAGGGAGAAAGTCAAATACTGTATGATCTCACTTAAATGTGGAAGATAAAAACAACAACATATAGGGGCTGGCCTGGTGGCGGAGTGGTTGAGTTCGCACATTCCTCTTTGGCAGCCCAGGGTTTGCGGGTTTGGATCCTGGGTGCAGACTACACACCACTCATCAAGCCATGCTGTGGCGGTGTCCCACATACAAAATAGAAGAAGATTGGCAAAGATGTTATCTCAGCAACAATCTTCCTCAAGCAAAAAGAGGAAGATTGGCAACAGAGATTAGCTCAGGGCTGGTCTTCCTCAAGTGGAAAATTAATCAACTAAACAAACACACATAGATACAGAGATTAGTTTGGCAGTTAGCAGAGGGTAAGAGGGGAGGGAGAACGGTGAAAGGTGTGATTAGCACATGTGTATGGTGATGGATTTTAATTAGTCTTTGGGTGGTGAATATGATGCAATCTACACAGAAATCAAAATATAATGATGTACAACTGAAATATATATAGTGTTAAAAACCAATGTTACTTCAATAAAAATATTTTTTCTTAAATTAAAAATAGAACTACAATGGGATCCAGCAATTCCACTTCTGGGTATTTATCCAAAGAAAACAAAAACACTAACTCAAAAAGATATATGCACCCCATGTTCACTACAGCATTATTTACAACAACCAAGCCATGGAAACAACCAAAGTGTCCATCAATGGATGAATGGATAAAGAAAATGTGGTGTGTGTGTGTGTATATATATATATATATAATGGAATATTCTTCAGTCATAAAAAAGGAAGGAAATCCTGCTATTTGTGACAACATGGGTGGACCTTGAAGGCACTAAGCTAAATGAAATGTTGGATAGAGAAAGACAAATTACCATATGATCTCACTTATATGTAGAATCTAACAACAAAAAAAAATAATTCATAGATGCAGAGAACGGATTGGTGATTGCCAGAGTTGGGGTTGGGGGTGGACAAAATGGCTGAAGTTGAATAAAAAGTACAAATGTTGAGTTATAAAATAAGTAAATCATGGAGATGTAATGTACAGCATGGTGACTACAGTGAGTAATACTGTATTGTATATTTGAAAGTTGCTAAGAGAACAGATCTTAAAAGTTATTATGGGCCTGGCCCATGGCCGACTTTTTAAATTTCTGCAAGCTCTGCTTTGGTGGCCTGGGTTTGTGGGTTTGGAACCCGGGTGCAGACCTACTTCACTCACTAGCTAAGATGTAGAGGTGCCCCACATACAAAATAGAGGAACATTGGCACAGATGTTAGCTCAGGGCTGGTCTTCCTCAAGCATAAAAAAGAGGAGGATTGGAAATGGATATTAGCTCAGGGCGAATTTTCCTCAGCAAAAAAAAAGTTTTCCTTATGAGGAAAAAAAATTTGTAACTATGCATGGTGATGGATGTTAACTAGACTTACTGTGATCATTTTGTGATACAGTCATGCGTCACTTAACGACGGGGTTATGTTCTAAGAAATGCGTTGTTAGGTGATTTCGTTGTTGTGCAAACATCACAGAGTGTACTTACGCAAACCTAGACGGAATAGCCTACTACATACCTAGGATATACGGTCCTAATATTATGCGACCACCATTGTATATGCGGTCTGTCGTTGGCTGAAATGTCATTATGCATCGCATGACTGTAGCGACAAGTATTGAATCATTAGGTTGTACACTTGAAATTAATATAATGTTATATATCAGTTATGATTCAATTAAAAAAAAAAAACACAAAACACCAGCCCTGCATCAGTGAGACCTGAGCCTGCTACCTACTATTGGACCTTGGGCATGTCACTTAACTTGTTTGGCCTCAGTGTTTTCTTGTGTTAAAGAGGAATCCTGTAATACCTGTATCAGAGGGATGCTGTGGGATTCCCATGGAATAATGAGTGCCCCTGGCCCTAGCAAAGAGGAACTTCCTGATCTACATATTAAGTAGCTCTCATTATACCCAGCACCAAAAGATCCTGCCCTTCGCTAAACTCCTAAAGAACCACTGTCCTTTACTCAGACTAAACATCGTATCTTTCTCTATTTCAGTTGTGGTAGTTGTACCCTTCCAGGCAGATGTGAGTTCCCAGAGCATTCACTGTGTTTTATATTTCTTCTGAACTCCCCCGATCCCCCAGCAAATAGGAGTGTTAGGAATGTAAACGCCTAAGAACCACTGATGAGTCATATTTTAGCATCACCAACACATCTATTAAAGCAAGTATGGTTTATTTATATAGCTTTTCATCTGTTTGAGTTCATAACCAAGAAAAAAATAATAAATTGTCATTCTCTTGTCCTTTTTAGGGGCACAGGGAATTGAATATATTTTAATAGCAAATTTATATAAATAGATAACATTGGAAACATGTACTTGAATGCAGTATAACTGAGTAAGAATATTAGAGATAATGGACACGATATAGTGTATAAAATTCCACAAACACAGTTATTGTCAATTAAAAAAGTTTTTGTTTAAATAAATCTAAAATCTGAACGTGCACAGGCAAAAAATGTAACATAAAGCTAAATTTCTGAAACTTGTTCACTGAAACATTTTGATTAGCATTAATATCTGAATTTATATGAAAAAGTCACATACTTGGAACTGGCACAGTGGCATAGTGGTTGAGTTTGCGCACTCTGCTTCGATGGCCCGGGGTTCAAGGGTTCTGATCCCGGGCACAGATCTACACATGGCTCCTCAAGTCTTGCTGTGGTGGTGTCCCACACATAAAATGGAGGAAGATGGGCACAGATATTAGCTCAGGGCCAATCTTCCTCACCAAAAAAATAAATAAATAAAAGTCACACACGAGTGAACAAAGAAAATAAAACTTGCCAATACCTGCTCTCTACTTTCCCATTGGATATATCTGTGTCACTTTTGACCCCATGGTGAAAAAAAAAAATGTTGAGAAACACTAGTGGAAGAAAAAGGCTCACACTATTTTGAAATGGAGATAGGAACTTTCCCATCTTCTACTGTGTAAGCACAATTCTCTATACATGAGGTGGGAGAGTTGGGAGCCCTTCGGTCGAAGCATTATTCATTTGGCACAGATAAGACACAGGCTGAGTCTCCAAACAGAACAAGCTCACTAGCTGTCCTCTGGAAGCCAAGTTCTGTTTTGAAATCCTAAGAAGCATCTTAGGACACAGGTCACAAGAAGGGGTTACAATCTGAAATTGAGAGTCTTCTGCTCATCAGTGAGGTTTCATAGCTCTTCATCCGTGTGGGGCCCTGAGTTCTGAGCTTCTTCCAGAGTACCTCCTGGGCCCTGTGATTTGCAAGCTGAGGGCTCCAAGTGAGCCATGGGATAGAGGCCTCTGAATCCCCCAAACAGTGTGACGTAGTGGGGCAGACCTGCAAAGCATCTGCACCAATAAATGGCCATCTGTACTTTATACCTCAGGAAAAGGTGGCACCAAGAAGCAAAGTTTTCATTGATAAAGCCACTTCTAGAACTTTTCCCGTATGGGGAAAGGAGTTTTTTGGCAGTAGATGATCTGCAGACCGGAGCCCTGGAAGTACAGGAACTGCTCAGGAGCAGTGAACTGTTTTATGAGCAACCTCCCCGGGGCAAGTGCTACATAATGAAATAAATGTGTTTATAAGTGCTGCACCCTTCACATTGATAGAAAGTATCAACAATCCGGACCTAATACAATAACTTACACTTTCCAAACCACATCATATTTTGCAGAAAGCTTTCTCACAAAGATGCCTTTATCTATTTCTCCCATTAAGCCTGAAGAGAGGGAGAGGGGGCTTTAGAAGTGGCACAACATGGTGGTTATAAGTATACATTTTGGAATCAGACTCCCCGGTTTGAATATCCCCGTCCCATACCACATGTCTTTATGCCGTTGTCCAATGGCTTAGCCACCCCAAGACTCAAGTTTCCTCACCTGCAAAACTGAGTGAATGTGTTTCTTCTCATAATGTCACTTGATGTTAAATATAATAATGTAAGGGAAATCCCATCACCATGTGCCTTCGGGAAATTTTCTTGTTGTTAATGATTCATGGAAGTCCCGCAGTATTGGCAGAGCCACCCTACCTCTCAGACCTCAGAGGCTGAGTCCTTACTGTCTGCACTTCTTCAGGGCAGATGAAAATAAATAAGCATGGCTTCTCCTCTCTTGCCGAGTAACGAAAAGAGTCCAAAACAACACAGCTCACACAGTGGTCTATGACTGGGACAAAACCAACATTCCTGCTGTGCGTCCACTCTGCCCTGTGTCTCAGGCCTCCATATTGCCCGGCTGTCATCAATCCTCCACAAAGCACATGTTCAGAGGAGACATACACGAGGCTGAAAAGTCTGACCCCAGCACTTTGGTCTCGACCCTTGCCCCACTTTCCTGGATCAATGCACATCTTTGACCCCTAGAAAGATGGCCCTCCCCTCTCCGAATTTCCCTTGTAAGATTCTATGAGGAGAGCATGCATTCCCTTTTTTTGTGAACCGCTACACACTGTCCAATCTTGACCAGAGTTCCCTCAGTGTGAGAGAAAGCACCTTCCATGCGTGTAAGAGGTAATCACACCCGCCCAGGCCTAAGCGTTGAGGGGGTGATGATGGGGGTTGCTCCAAATATAGAGATGCCAGAATAGGACCCTGAATCTCTCTCTGCAGGCAGAGCTTTCCAGAGTGCCAGGCCTCTGCTCACACGCCAAACACATGTGTTTGGTAAACTGCTCGAATTCCTGAAGTCCCTAAAGGCCCTAAGCACCTTGCACCTGATTTAGGGGGGAAAGGAAAGGAAGACAGAATCTCGGCTTCCAGCTCAGTGGCAGGACACAAAACAGGCCAGCCTCAGGTGATCAAGAACCTTCACTTGCACAGCCTTGTCGCTCTGAGTTTTCTTATGCTTCTAGAAGCAATAATACATCCCATTTTACACCTCAGAAATTTCTGTATTACTTCTTCTTATATGACTAAATACATATTAAGATTTTATTACCACCTTCTATTCAAGTATCATTGGTGGATAAAGGCAAAATAGTAATAGGCTTTTAAGGAAAAAGCATATTTGATACATCTATATAATTAGCTGGGAGTGATAGCACATCTTAATGAAACTGCAGTTAAATTTTAAAATCAACTTCATACTTGAAAGTGAATAAGGAAAATGCAGGCTGCTGCATTTCATTTTGTGGAGCTGACAAAACAGAGCTCTCCACATACCCCTCTGCTTCTTGAGAACACAGGGTCTAGACAAGACATGCCTTGCATTGAAAACTGGCTGAAAGGCTGTATTAAGACAATCAACCCCGATCTGCCAAAATGCCCACAGTCAATATTGTCCTTGACTATTCTTGATGACGTTAGTGTGTCCAATGAAATTATTTTTTAAATCACTAATGCTTTTTTTTATCCAAATTTTGCTCTCCATGGTTGATGAGGGACAATGGAGATCAAAATAAAATGACAGGCAGCGATTCAGCTAGAACAAAGACGATGGGATTGCAAGGCTGCAGGTCTGCACATGAGGCAAATACATGGGCAGCCATGATCTTGAGTGGCTTTGTACTAAATACCATGGCCCTCCCCTTAGTTAAACTTATTCTCCCTAATTAACCAGGGAAAAATTCCAAGTGATATAAAACATCTTCCAGAGGCATTCAATAGATATTTGTTGTCCTCCAAGATTTTTATATTTTTGTATTTGGTATGCCTATTTAACATTTGTAGCAAATAACTTTTCATTGAATACTCTTTTTAGAACAACATCTACCTTCTCTTTGGAGCACTTTGCCTACTTAGGTCTCACCTTTACCTGTCTAACTCACACTCCTCATTTGGGTCAAGTTCAAATGTCTTCCTGACCTTCCACACTGGGCATTGGCACCATCCTCACCCAGTCTCCTAAGTGTTCTGGCATCATGCTTCTCTTATGCTTCTGAGCAGGCACTGGATTGTAAGGAAATAACCAATATGTAATTTTCTGTGCAATGCCTGCGTCTCTTGTCAATTCAGAAGGCTCAGGAGGACAGGGACACTGTCAGTCTTATTCATCATGGAATCCCCCAGAACCAGCATGGTGCATGGCAAATGGTGGACAATCAGTAAATACCTGTTGAATAAAGTAAAGAATTACAGTATAAGTTAATAATGAGTAAATCATAGAACACTCGTGATTGAGAGAGAGCTAGTTTACTATTTCTTTTACAATCCATTTGGAAAACACTTAGAGTACAACAGTTTTTGAGGTTCCAACTATGAGTATCAACTGTCATTTAAGGTGACAATAGGTGAAGAGGTGTAGCATACAGGCTAACACTGTTTTGTGAACAAGCCCATGAGGTAGCTATCTTGCTTTGACTACTTCTATTCTTCATTATATTTAAAATGTTTACCAGAGTAAAATAGTACAAAAAATTTTAAAGGATTAAAAGAATAAAACAAAATATCATTTATTCACAGGCTATCCACACAGAAAATCCAAGAAAACTAATAAATAAATCACTATAATTAAAAAGATTGTTCAGCAAGGTTGCTGGATGCAAAAACCAATATATAAAAAATGATTGTATTCCTGTATATCAACAACAAATTATTAGGAAACCTGATTTTAAAGAGTTACATTTATAATAGCACAAATAATAACATAGCTATGACTAAATCTAATAAACATATGTAAGACTTTAGAGTAAAATAACAAAACTATACTGAACGTCATAGAAGAAAACATGAATATATGAGAAACATATCACATTCATGTACCTGAAGGCCCTAAAGGCAACTCTTACACATTAATCTATAAAATCAAAGCAACTTCAATCAAAATCTTATCAGTACTTCTCATGAATGTGGCAACTTTATGCCAAAATATATGTGGATGAATTACAGGTCAGTATCTGTCAAGGCAATTTTGAAGTAGAAGACAGGACTTAGCTTAACTGATAGCAGGCTTTCCTATAAGGCTGCAGAAATTAGCCAGTGTGTATAGTTGAAGGATAGGCAAACAAACCAAAGTAACAGAATAAGTGGCCTTAAACTCATCTACCGATGAGAGCGTTGGATATAATAGGCTACAAATTTGTGAGCAAAAGATAGACTATTGAATGAATGGTGCAGGGACAACTGACTACCCACAGAGAAAGGAAAAGAAAATCAGATCTCTACTTCTCTTCCAACAATACTAAAAAAAAACCCATGAAATTTCTGATGTATTAACAACTTAAATCAGATAAACAAATATCTGAATTTTTAGAGTACAATATAGAGAATATATTGATGAAATCAAGACAAGGACACAAAGAAAAGCAAACTATAAAAGCAAAAATAAACATGTTTGAACACATCAATATTGAAAACTATAAGATAAAACCTATCATAAGCAAAGTGCAAAGAAAGTTACAGGTGGGAAGAAAATATTTGCAACCCATACAAGCAAAAAAGGAATATTATACAATGTACAAAAGGAACATGTACAAATTGATTTATAAGAAAAGAAGACAAACAATAGAAAAAAATCAGAAAATTATATGAATAGACAATTGAAAGAAGAAACTTAAATGGCCTATAAATATATTAAAAAAGTCAATCAATAATAATCAGAGGATTACAAATTACAACAATAATCAGCTACTATATCAGGCATATTAGATTGTCAAAAATCAAAAAATCTGACTGATTTTAGAATGTAAAGAAACAGACCAAATGTGTAATAGATAGGAGAGTAAACTGAAGATCTATTTAACATTACAAAGCTGATACACACCATTTATAACCCAGTAATTTGATCTATAGGTCCGTACCCTAGAAAACCTCTAATCCATTTTCATAAGGTGATGTACATAAGGATGTTCATTACAGTGAAGCCTGATTTTCACACACATGTGCACACACACATTTCCTCTTCATTAACATGTGAATTTTTTGAGATCATGCCTTATTCACCAGTATAAGAGTAACAATGGACTTAAATGTTTATTGAAAAAAAAGAATTAATGAATCAGCACAACACGCTAAATGTGTTGCAGACTCCAAAACGACATTCAAAGCATTTGTTTATTATAGTACATTTCATTAAGAAATTTAAATTTAAAAGTTAAGTCAAAACATGTGACATTAAATAAAAAAAGAGGCCAAAAGCATTATAGAAAGATGGAAAGCAACTTTATTGGGATCACTTAGTTATGGTGTTTGCATCAGGAAGCCAAAGTAATAACAGATTGATTATTACTTTATTGAGATACTCCCTATTTTTTTTTAAGAAATGTCACAGCTCATAAAGAAGATTTTTTTAAAAAATCAGCTATCTTCTTTCCCATGCACTGGTCAAGTTTTATCATGTCTTATTGAGAGGCTAAACTTAAAATTGTTCATTGAGCTGTATAATTTCATGGGCTACATAAAAGTGATGATTTTTAAATGTTAATATATGTCATGTTTGGGCTTTTTGAGGTTTTAAATGTTTAATCTTATTTCATAAAATATCAGAATTTATATTTGCAGAGAAGTGTAGCTTTTGGTCCTAGTAAGTGAACCAGCATATAATCTCATCTACCACTGTAAGCATAGCCCGACCAAAAGGCCTGTTACATAGCTGTTTGTCGTGGAAAGGATATCAGGCAAAGATTTACAAAACTTCATTTTCCACTTACCAGCTATTTTGATCCCTGGTCTTGGGTAAATCATTTCTTATCTCTACACCTCAATTTTCTCATCTGTAACAGGCGTTCATGATCCTGGTCCTTCACACCTCACAGTGTAGTAACAGTCCAAGGAGACCAAATAAGACAAAAGGCACGACATTAGTCTGCTAGGGTTGCCATAACAAAATACTACAGACCTGGGGGCTTAAACAACAAAAATTTATTTTCTCACAATTCTGGAAGCTAGAAGTCCAAGATCAAGGTGTCAGCAGGGTTGGTTTCTTCTGAGGACTCTCTCCTTGCATTGTAGATGTGACCATGTCTTCTCCCTGTGTCTTCACACGATCTTCTCTCTGTGTGTATCTGTATCCAAACTTCCTCATTTTTTAAGGACATCAATCCTATTGAATTAGGACCCATCCAATAACCTAATTTTAACTGAGTTACTTCTTTAGAGATCCTATCTCCAAATGCAGTCACATGCTGAGGTACTGGGGGTTATAAGACCTCAACATATGAATTTTGAGGGAAACAATTAAGTCCATAACACAGTTCTGTGACAAATCATTACTGATGACAAAAGGATAGTCCTTTAAAATCCAACATACATACTGGCAAAAATATGGATTTGTTCATTTGTGGTCAGGTTAATGATGACTAATATAGAAGCCACATGATAAGTGGGTAAGAAGAGAAAAGATAAAAAAGAATTTGAGCGCTTCACTCCTGCTCAAGAACTTCACTCCTTTGTTTTTCCCGCTCTCCTGCGTCATCAGTCTCTTTCTCTCTACTAGACTATCCCTGTCACCATGCAAATATTCTCTAGTATGGTGGATTCCAAACTTTTCAAACTGTGATTCATATTAGGAAATGTATCTTATATTATGATCCAATATACACCTATATATGCGTGTGTAAATATGTAACTATTAGTAAATATTTCATAATATATTCCATAAAAATAAAATTCTTACCTTTACCATATGAGATGTACTCTGATATTTCCTGTTTTATTCTAGCTAATTTTTTAAATGATGATTGCAACCCAATGAAATTTTTTTAAGGCTACTAATGGTTCACAAACTTCAGCATGATAAATGCTTTTCTAGGGTATCACTTTTTTAAAGGAAAACAAAAACTTCCTTTACTCCATGTGCCCTCCATCCACCATCCCATTTCTCTGCTGCTTTTCTCAACCAAAGATCTCAGAAGAGAAGTCAATCAACACTCTCTCCACTTTTTCACTTTCCATTAAGTAATTCAGGTCACTCCAACCTGGCCTCAGCCCCAGACACTCTCCTAAATCTTCTCTTGCAATGGACACCAGCAACCCCATATTGTCAAATCCAATGGACACATTCCAATCATCTTTCTCAACCTCTAAAAAGCCCTCAATAGAGTTGACCACTTTGTCATTCTTAAATACACTCAACTCATGTGTTTAGCTTCTCAAACAATACCATGCATGTCTCAGTCACCCTTTCCTGTCTTGCCCTGCTCTACTTCACCATACCTGAGGATCATCTGGGCCCAATACTGGAACCATCCTCTTCCCAATCTATACCACATCCTAGATGCTGTCAAAAGCTAGGTTAAATATCATTTATAATCTATAGAGTCCCCAATGTTTATCTCCTCCAGAATTCTTTATGATCAAGGATCTTATATTCAGTTGCCTATTTTGACATCTCCATTTGTGTATCTTACATGAGACTCGGACATAATATTTCTAAACTCATCACTTTACTCTACTGATCTTCCAGTGTTCCTGACTAAATACAAGACCACCTACTCAGATACTCTTGCCAGATCAGGAAGTCTTCCTTTTCTTTCCCTCTCTCCTCTACACATGAAATTCACCAGCATGACCTGTCTCTTCTCTCTTCAAAGTATATTTCAAATTTCTTTCTTGGACTGTTATGATTCCTTTCTAACTAATCAGTCACTATTTTACACGGCCCTACCTATCAGCACCCCCACCACACAACTCATTATTTTCCACAAAGCAACCAAAGTGACCTTTAAAAACTTGAACTAGATAATTCCATTGCTTTCCCCTCTCCCAAGCATACACTCATTTTGCCTGGCACTCAGTAAGCACTCAACATTTTTTTAAAAGAATGAACAAACAATATATTTGTCGTGCAGCTGCAGGAGAGAGAAAAGAAGCTGAAATAAAATGCTTTGAAACTGTTTTCTTGCATATGTGCCTGGTGGAAAAGAAAGAAGAAATAGCAGGGATTTGTATAAAACAGCCATTTCCAGAATGTTCTGTTGTGGTTCAGTGAAGCCAACAACATATATTCTTTCAAATATTTGGAGTACAAAATGATTGAAATTGTCAGCCTATGTGTGTACAAGTGATCTTTCAACTATTTAATAGAAATGTTATGAATAAAGTTGCAATGCATGTCCATTTCAGTGTTTCTGGGGCCAGAATGGAAAAATTTGGAAGATGGATACTAACACATCTATAATAGCATAGGTTACCACTTACTATAATCATTCAAGATTTCAAAGAATCCTCATAAAAATTTGGCATTTTAAGATTATAATCACCACTAATTAAATAAGGAAATCTGGGTTTATAAATATTAAGCAACATACCCAAGAAGTTTTCTCAATCCCTGCTTAATCTCTGCACTATACTGCCTACCCCTGATGGTGGAGAACTTGGATAACTACCAGAATACCCAAAATGACCCCATACCTGATAAGTAGATGTACATGAGCTCTTCCTGAAAGTAAGTCTATTCTCCAAAATGCACAAAACAGAATTTAAAACAGCATGGTGACTATGTGGTCCCTGGAGTCCCCGGAGTCAAAGTTGTTCTAATTGAGCTGACGGATGAAGACATAAGGGGAGCAGACTGAATGTCAGAGTTCTCTTGTTATGGTTGATGATGGTATGGAACGAAGCCTTCCAGCTCAAGACCATCGTCATCCTGCTTAGGGGCAGCACTAAGGAAAGCAATGTAATAAGGGACACCAAATTCAAGATATCAGTGGCCTTTTCTGGGGTTTGAGAGGAAAGACGTGATTGAGGAAGTGCACCTGGGAGCTTCAGTTCAGAGAAACTGTTCAAGTTTTCATCATTGGAATCTACTGGAGTTAGGTTTGACCCAGGTCTTCTGACTTTAAGAATGAGCTCTTTTCGGGGCCGACCCGGTGGCGCAGCGGTTTAGTTCACGCTTGGCAACCCGGGGTTCACGAGTTCGGATCCCGGGCACCTGCTGGACGCACTGCTTGTCAGCCATGCCATGGCGGCGTCCCATATAAAGTAGAGGAAGATGGGCACGGATGTTAGCCCAGGGCCAGTCTTCCTCAGCAAAAAGAGGAGGATTGGCAGTGGATGTTAGCTCAGGGCTGGTCTTCCTCACACACACACACACAAAGAATGAGCTCTTTTCACTGTTGCATCCTGGATGGCTCTAATGACATTTGAGTGTGGAGATTTGTCAGTATGGAGGGATGGGAAAACCCTCAAGACTTTGGTTTGAATTCACCTCTTAATATTCTATGAACATGGCGAGTTCCTTACTCTCTGAGCTTCTATTTTCTAATCTGTACAAAGAGGATACTAAAACTATATACAGCACCATTATGGAGAAAGTGCCTACACATGCTCAGAACACCACAGGCCTCCATTCCCATCAGTTTTACTGAAGAAACAATCAAGGCTTTTTGGTCTGGATTTGACATCAGAGAGAAA
Source organism: Tapirus indicus (assembly GCA_031878705.1). Classification (NCBI taxonomy): domain Eukaryota; kingdom Metazoa; phylum Chordata; class Mammalia; order Perissodactyla; family Tapiridae; genus Tapirus; species Tapirus indicus. Next base: position 86,210,753 of record CM062921.1, read on the forward strand.
AGGATATATAATGATTCCAGTTTGCTCTTCATAAAATGTAGGATGGCATGCTCGTCACATGCACCAGTCTAATTGAATCATATACCAGCATACAGAAAGGAAGAACAGGTACAACTGTACTCATCACTGGTATTCACCCCCAGATAATTCTAAATAGTTCCTTGCCTAAGTAGGATTTCAGCTGAATCCAGTGGTGCTGTCTTCTCTCCCAATCTGGAAGAAATGCAAAAGGCTTAAGAGGGCGACAGCTGGTGTATTATATGTCCATTCTGCCCATTTCAGTGTGTGACATTTTATGGAGGATAACATTGGCATCTAAATGTGCAGACCAAAGGCAGCAAAGATGTAAACACTTGAACAGTGTGGACCCTTGGGTTTATTCACAAGGACGGATGCTGGTTTCTTAGCTCCAATGATGGTCACATGCAACTGAGTAACTAGGTTTGAAATACGACTTTAAATTCCTCCAAATGCCTCTTGAGAGCCTGCACTGATGAAGAGCCACACTGTCAGGCACGGGATGTGTTCTTATGGAAAAATCTCACAAATAAGAAGAACAACTACTTAGGTTGTTTGGTTTGTGGCGTCATTTCCATCAGTGCACTGTTGGGTCAGGTGACTCGGGAGGTCCCTCCTGCCATCAGGATTCCATGTCATGGATTTGTTTCCCACTTCAAAATTATCTTAACTCTCAACCTGGGTTTTGCTGTAATCACTTTTCAAATGTCCCAAATCTGACCCTCTATGAATAATTGTGTATTTTAAGTGTTCAATCCCTTAGATGCTTAGCAGAGATATTATAAATATCTGGAAATGTCACCTTCTCCTCACCATGTTGCCTATGTGAGCCACACAGGCACAGCCAAGAGAGAAAGAATCTTTTCCATTCTGAGCTAGGGCGCAGGGGGAAAACATGTTTTCAGAAGGCACACTGAAATGGCATGAACTAGAGGTGCAGAGAGCCCCAAAGTCTGACCATGAGTTAGAGATGCAACCTGCATGTTTCCATGAAAGGAGCAAGAGCTGGAAGTATACACATTCTACCTAATGCAAAGAGCAAACAGTTCTTTTACTAGAAAAAACCTGCACATGAACTAAATTGCAATTGTCCTCTATTTTTAAATAAATAAAATACTTATCTTTTTATGCCACATTTGATCTGCCCAGCCTCCATAAGTGTGGACAGTGGGTGCATACAAAGGTAGTAGGATTCATTAGGGTTGAATAAGACAGGAATCAAAAGGTGAGACAAATATCAAATATCAAACAGGGACAGGGAGCCCCCGCAGGCCCAAAGACAAGGCAATTTGGCCATTTAGAAAAGCTTGAGGTGTGCCAGGCCTGAGGAAATGAGGTCCCTGGAGTAACAGTTTATCTACAGACACAAAGATGAAAACATATTTGGCAACTGCAGACATGATTTGGAGGTTGATTTGAAGTCTTGTTAGTCACAGTTTTCTTCATTTTATATAATAACGGCTGTTTTGCCCCATTAAGTATACAGTGAGAAGAAAATACAGGTAGGAAGTATTGCAGGATGAGTGAGGTTGTCCAAAAAGAGATTTTCCAAGTTTGCAAACATTGCATTGTATGTATGTGTGCAATTTTATAAAAAGGTTTCCAAAGGGCTCCAAATAAAGGAAAATGATTGTCTGTTACTAACAGCATCACAATGCTGTTAACATAACCCCCCTCCTAAAACCAGAGGGAAGAACTTTGCTAGGTCCCAAACCCACATAGATCCTGAGAGCATCCATATGCATTTTTATGAATACAGACACTGCAATATCAAATAATTGGTCAACTTGATATTTTAGGAATGGGAAATGCATTTTCCTCTTAGCCTCTTAATTTAGGTAATAGGATTTTTTGGAAATCAGAAAAATATCAACAGAAGAAGAGATCATTTAGGTTTTCTGAGTTTAGAAAGCAAGGCTAAAAATTCATTTGCTTTATTATGTGTAGAAAAGAGGGCACATGGGGAGAAGTGCACACACTCCTTCATCTTCCCTGTCCTCCCTCTCCCTTCTCTCTCTTTCCTGCTCTTTTCCTTTCCTGTTCTTTCTTTTCTCTTCTTTCTTTTGCTTTTCTCTCTTAAATCCTTCTTTTTTAAATATATGAGTTTGAAGGACAGTCCTTGAAGCTTTCTTCAAACAACCAGCAGAAATATGTTTTTAGAATGTGATCTTTGTCTTCATTGTAATAGGAATATGGTCATGGAGAATTGTTTTCTGATTCAGAGCAGAAAAAAAGAAACAGTAGAACACAGGACAATGTTTGCTCAGTTTTAGTTTTGAATTTGTATGTAACATTGTCAGGATATTATATTAAAATCTACACAAATTGACAAATTGAATGAAATGGTTTTAAAAGAGAAAAAAAAGAATAGCAGTGATATGCTCATAAGACCACTTAAAAACAAGAATCAATTTTAGTAATTCTGCAACAGAAATTACCATATTGCAATGTATTGCATTCATTTGAGATTTTCTTTCAAGTTGCTTATTAACCAAATTTCATACTCAACTGTTAGTGCTTGCTACAGATGTAAGAGTAATAAGTTAATATATTCATTTTTGGAGCTTTTGGTGAATAAATTATTCTAATCATATTTTCTATTTTATTCATCTTTTACTCTAGAATAATTATAAGAAAGAACCTACTGAAGAGGCTTTCAGGTTACAAATATTAATTATTTAATGGTTTTCTTATATTTATTTTGATGGTATTCTATAATATTTTGTCTCATGAAGAAATCATCTCTTTTTCTGTTTGCATTTACGACTCCTTTCTTACCAAGTCTATCAATCACAGAGAAGTTAACGTCAATATGAACTGATAAGGAAGCTACAGTTTCTGAATTGACCCCTGCTCCTTATATCAAAGAAAATAAACACAGAAAAGTATACAGGGAAAGATTTTACCTGAACTGAAAACCACGGAGGCCCAGCTGCCTCGGCTGGAGGATACAACTTTCTACGGATGCTTTAGAGGTTCTCTTCCAATCGTAGGATTAACTAAAAATGGGTAAAAGCATTATTTCAAGCTTCACATTTTAAAAGCCATCCTACGTTTTCACATAGCTCTCCGAACAATATGTCAAGTTATCTTAGATCCTCCTTCAACATTTTATCCATTCATTCATTCAGCAAATAATTTTTGAGAATATACTTTATGTCACACACTGTTTGAGGTATTTGGAAGACACCAGTGAACCAAATGGATAAAGACCCTTGTCCTCACGCAATTCATATTTTAATGGGGAGAGGCAGTCAATGAACAACATAGAAAATAAAGAAGTATAAGTAGATTGCATCATTCACTAGAAGGTACTGTAGAATCAAGAGAAAGTAAGTCAGTGTAAGGAAAACCAGAAGTGAGGGAGGTGACAGACTGCAACAAAAATAGGGTGCTGACCACTCACTGAGAGGATGACATTCCACTAGAGATGTGAGGAAGTGAGGGTATTCGCCAGGTGGATATCCATCCGGGGAATTTCAAGCAGAAGAAACAGCCAGAGCAAAGACCTGAGGGAAGAGCATGACTGGCATGTTCAAGAAAGAACAAGGTGACCAATGCAGCTGAGGGGAGTAAACAAGTGGGAAAATGGCAGGAAGAAGTAAAGGATCCAGATCCTGTGGGGCTTTGTAGCCATAGGAAGGATTTGGACTTTTACTCTGAGTGACACAGGAGCTAAGGCAAGGTGGGATCAGAGCAGTGATTGATAGGAGACAGTCTTACATTTTTAAAGGGTCACACTGACTGCCATATTTAGATTAGAAAAAGCAAGGGTAGAAGTGGGGAGACCAGGTAGGAAGCTACTGCAGATGAAGGAAAGAGTTGACAGACTGAGCCCAGGGAGGTAGAAACAGTGGTCTTGGTAAGTAGTTGGCTTATTGATATGTGTTGTAATGACAGCTAACAGCGCTAGTGCATGGGATGTGGGCTATGACAGAAAGATAGGAGCCAAAGATGACAGAGGTCTCTGCCGCCAGCCGTGGATGTCACAAATCGACCATTCACATTTCTGCCTACACTACAGGAATCTATCTACACTACAAACTTGCGCATGTTCACCCACGGCTTACAACTCTTCAGTGATATTCAGTAGCCTATAGGAAACAAATAAAGCTGCATATATGCCCTTTGTATGTCAATTAACTTCCCTGAATGTCACAACTGCTTTCTGTCCAAACAGGGATAAGAATGACTATTTCATAAGATGTGGGGGAAGATCAAATGCAAAAATGTGTGAGAAAACTTCTTTGCCACATAAAATTTACTGAAGAAAGGGAACATATGTAATTTAAAAGTATAGGTAAACTAAGTTCCAAAGAGTTATTATAAATAATTTGTAAAACACAGACAAAAATATACTTAATTCGTTAAGAACAAAGAAAGAGAAATCTAGTTTTTTATCATTTAGCATCTTCCCAACCAATTTTCAAGTTGATAAGCTTGGATACGGTCTCATTGCTAGGTTTGGCATGATTATGTTCACAATAAAATATATTTAGAATGGATATTAGCAAAGAAATTAAAATGTCAAGAAAAGGATCATATGACTAAGGCATCTATCTAAAAATGTCTGACTGAAGCAAGTTTCACTTTTTCAATTTGTACTCTCTGTGGATCAGCTCCCCACTAAACTGGACTTATATGCATCTCTATGTTATTTAGAAACAATAAATTAACAATATAAGTAGATTCAAGACATGGATGAAGCATCATTTATTAAAGTTATCACCAATACTTTCAAGCACGACTACAGTTTTATTCAATTTTATTCTTGTCTGCAAGTTGTTAAAGGCATAAATGAAATTTATTTTATACGAGCACATATAAATCTATTCGGTAATTAAGAACTCATTTCTTCAGATTGTGTTATGACTCCCAAAGAGAAAACCATAAGAGGTCTATGTAGTCTCATTACAAACTTGAATACTTTTATAAAATGCCCTGAGCTCTCCAAGGGAAAAATGTTTCTCAAACAATAAATTTTCATTTTAATATAATGAAAAACAATACCATTATCCTAACTATGTGGTATTAATTTTAACTACCAATTTGGCCAAGTAAGTGTTAGGTTTAAAAAAAGAAAAAAAACACATTCCCAGAAATTTCAGAAAATCTAGGCATGAGGTTAATCAAATTATTTACCTCAACAGAACAATCCCAGAAAATTCTAACGCAGAATTAGCAGTGCTTTCAAGATTGGATCTTAAGTGTTTAAAAATGCATATAAATATATAATGTATATATAATAAAAATGGCTTGCCACAATTACTAAAGATAATAATTTTGCTCTTAAGAAAAGGTCACATTCATGTATTTCTGCTATTTAAAACGCAACTTTTGATTTTCGAAAGAACCACTAATAATCCTTTAGAATGCCCCAATTATTCAAAATTACATAGTTGAAAACATTGATGCACTTCTTTCAATAGTTTTGGAGTGAATTTTGGAAATTGTTGTACTTATATTTCATCATTTTCTTCAAGCTCTACTGTCACTTCTAGAAAAGAAATTTGTTAGTTGAGCCTTGAGGTTTCACAAATACATTTTTTAAAAGAAGGTACAAGTTTTATCCTTCACATAAATGAAATCTTTTCACTGTCAATGGTCATTAAGGTAGCAAATATCCTGAAATCTGAAAATGTGTTTCTTGTTCAAAACAGTTTGCCATGTTATGGTTTTTTAAAAGTGGAGATGTTTAAAATGAAAAGGGCAGCACTGTTTGAGATATACGCTTATGCTCCTGACTAGGCTTATTTCTCATGATGACCGAGGTGTGAGAAAAGAGGGGAGCAGGGAAGACAGAATTAATATTCTATGGGTCCTTTACATATGATGCAATTTGTTCTAGCTCATAACACCTTTTGTGTCATTTATTCTTTACAAAAGTCCTAGAGATAGACAAGATTAACATCATTTCCCCAGATGAGGATATTGAAACTCAGAAAGATTCAGTAATATCGATGAGTCACACAGAGTCAATGGCAATATCAAGACTAAAGTCCAGGTTATCTGACTCCAAAGACCCATGAGATGTCCACTCATCCACACCACTTAGAAGTACGAAGAATTAAGGACACCAGCACAACACAAAGTTCATAGAATCAGAATGGCCAGATTGGGAGGTAGGATTCTAAAGAACTGATTTCCAGCCATAGGAGAGAGTGTCTAGAGGCCCGAAAAGAAGCATTCTAACTAGACCCATCCAACATCAGACCTGATTAAAGTAGATAAACACTAAACGTTTCAACTCTCCAGATCAGCTTAAAGTCCACCTGTTTGATAATGAGCAGACACAAGCTTAATCACACTCCATATATTTACTTCTTAAACCCAACCAAAGGAAGCCAAGCCGTTCATCACACTGAAAACATCCTTGCAACCATCAAACTCACTAAGAGCAATGAACTCTGAAGCCCAGCTGATCTGCTCAAGAAAGGAGGCCAGAAGTCATTGCCACCTAAAGGACAGTTGAAGTAGAGACAACACGTCATCCTAAATAAAGATGCACAAACCACTCAGTCCTGCTCAGGTTAGATACGACGGAAGAAACCGGGCTGAGATGCCACTATCATCTGAGTGTTAAAAAGATAAAGATGTAATTGGGTGCATATTTGAGGTAAGAAACTGTGCTGAGCCCTTTGAGGACACAAAGTCAAACCCAGCTCAGGTTCTGCCCCCAAAGAGCCCAAGGCCAGGGAGAGATTATGCATAGATAAAATCACATGATAGAGATAGCAATGAATTTTAATAAAAATCATAGAATATACTGTGCTTATTTGACATATATATGACCTAAGCCCTACAGTATGTATGAGATTCAGATATCATCTTAATTTTCCCACACCCAAGAACATATATATTATCACTTGTAGTTCACAGATGAGGAAACTGAGGCTCAGAGATATTAGTTATCACACCAAAGACCAAGATGGCATAACTATATGTACAAATCTGAATTCAGAGCCTCCACACACATAGCCAGAGCACCACATTTCACTATCTTCGGGATGGAGACAAAGGATTCAGCCAGTTCACAGGGGACAGGGATTGTCCTGATGTCTCAGTGGTAACTCTACTTGAAGGAGGAGACACGTGAGCTGAGTGATTCAAGACAGACAGTGTTGACACACAGAAGGGTGGAGGAGAAGGGCATTCCATAGTGATCCTGCACAGGCATGGAGGAGGGACAGCACAGAGCCAGAATGCAGAACAGCAAGGGGCTTGGCTTAGCTGGATCCCAAGATATAAACAGACAATAGGCTGGGGAACGGTGTCAGAGAGGCAGGTGGGCACCATATCCGAGCAGACTCCAAATGCCTGCACACTGTAGGCACTGTGGGGCCCAGACGGTCTCAGTAGGTAAATGAGCTGACCACATACAATACAGGGAGATTAATCTGCTAATAGTACGCAAAAGTAGGGAAATCTTTAAGATTCTATTAGATTCCTAATTGTGAGCAACCTTATCGAGGCCATTCGCAGAAATCTTACCCAGTTTATTAAAGAATTTAAATATGTAGATTTAAGGAAGAGTAACTAATAACATATTATTTATTATGTTTTTGTTTTAAACTATGCCTATGAGACCACATCTATCCTAGGTACAATTTTAGATGTGCTCACAATTAGTTTTAACTAAATCACAGCATTGCACTACTTGGTAATGTTCCAAAATGATGATACAGAAAATTCAGACTTCCAAAATTATGCATCTATGATGCATACACACACACAGGCTCACCCACACAGCAATCATATTCTCTCTCTCTTCTTCCTCTCCTCTCCTCCCACTCTAACCCCTCTCATCCTTCTCCCTTTCGTTGTCTCTGTAAGTACAGAGTAGGTTCAGCATTATCACTAAATAATCAGAAACATTAACAGAAAATGCCCTCTCATTTTCTAAATATGCACTCATCATGGATATGTGAAATAAAAGATAATGACCAATTGGCATACATTTGTATATATCTTATCCTAGTCAGACTACACCATCTTGCGCCATTACATCATATTGCAATGCTATCAATTTTTCATTAAACCTATGCTTCAATAAGTAGTAATATTCTGACTTACTATATTGTGACAGAAGGTGGAGTGTGGAGGAAGTAGAAATCCATAAGCCATTTGGTTACCTCATTTCAAACAATGATGTTGGCAACATTTTCCTGGAATTCAGCTAAATGACAACAGTCTAAAGGATACACTATAGACTTCAGATATGCATAATGCAACATTTTCATGCTTTGTGTAAATATTATGATGTGCCATCAAGGCCTTTAAAACAATAGACAGAATGTTCTGACAAATATTCTGTTCCTAATGGCCATGAGGTGCATTATCTATTTGTCACAAATAAGCTAACACATTGTGTGATATTTTAAAATTTTTCCATCATGTTAACACTCAGACAGCTGTCCTCTTTTTATTCTTGAAATTTGAAAGCAAAATCCTCTTTAGCAAAGTCAGTCATTATGAATCGGAAAGAAAGAAAAAAGTTCCCAAAGATGGATGTAAAGGATCATGCGCAGATTGAGCAAGGGCTTTTCAGTTAAGAGGGCCATGTGAAAATAACTAAAAGTCCCTCCAAACACTTTTGGATGTGGATGATCAACACAATACAAAACCAACATCTGGGGGGCCGCCCGGTGGTGCAGCGGTTTAGTACGCGCTTGGCAGCCCGGGGTTCGCGAGTTCGGATCCCGGGCGCCCGCCGACGAACTGCCTGTCAGCCATGCCGTGGCGGCGTCCCATATAAAGTGGAGGAAGATGGGCACGGATGTTAGCCCAGGGCCAGTCTTCCTCAGCAAAAAGGGGAGGATTGGCAACGGATGTTAGCTCAGGGCTGGTCTTCCCCACAAAAAAAAAAAAAACCAACATCAGTGCTTTTATCCAGATAAGGCACTGGTGAAGAATTAGAAATTACAAGGACTTCTGTAAGATTGAAACATTGAAGAGCCATGGGGAAACCTATAGAAGGAGGTGGTCTGTCTCTCACCTCCATGCTGAACCACTTCCAAGTAATCATAGGGAGTAATGGAAAGAACATATTAATATTCTGAGACATCCTTAAACTGAAAGACAGAAGCCAGTACATAGGGACAGCCAGCACAAGAAGTTCAGATCAGAAGAAACGTTTCTCCATTAGTAGGCAGTCACAAGAAGCAGAAAGCACAATGCTAGGCTTTCCCTTAAGTCTTCCTTCAAAGTAGATAGCCACAACAGCATAAAGGAGGGACCCACTGAGTTGGTGCCACACACAGTGGAGATTCTTTTCAGAGTAAGCAGCCACAACATGCATGAAACCAAGTGAGCAAACAGGAAAATCAGTGAACCTATGAGAAGATACTATAGGAAAGTCAGGGACTGTCAAGAGAACAGAAGAAATGCCTCTCTCTGAAATAGATTTTCTGTAAGAAATGTGAGAATATTGGAAGAAGGTCTATTGGAGTTATCTTCTTTTATCTCCTATACTTGCATCGTGTAATAACATAATATGATTTGAGATTCATCACACAATCATATTGTTGACATAACACACCAAAAGTGAGCACGGAGAAGGAAAGGTTGTGTTAGATGGAAAACACAGTGGGTGAAATTAAGGATACTGAGTTATATATTAGAAAAATCAAATGTAGAGGAAAACTAGTAATTCATCTTGAGCTCAGTGCATAAAAATGTTGAGAGAATGGGACATATGGAAGACGTATTCAAGAGACTAAATTCATACAAAAAAGAAATCTGGAAAAGAGAGAAAAATAGATAAAGCAACTAACGTTATCAGAGAAATAATGGAAAATAATTTTCCTCTGCTAAAGAAAGATGTGAGATTCCAAAATAGGACCCAAAAGCTACCATATGTATAAATTTACGAAAAAAACAAAAGCTAAATCTCATTAAAATCAGGGCCTTCAGTTTCATTTTCAAGATTAAAAAATCCTACAGGTAAACAAAAAATAAAAGAAGGCAACTTCAAAAGAACTAAACTAAACTGGACTGGCTTCAGATTTGACTTTTATACAACCAGATATCAGAAAATAATGGAACTGAAAATATTCCACTCTTCTGAGAAAAAATGAAAAACAGACTATGACTCAAGAACTAAATACCCAGCACATCCTCTTGATTAACTGACAAAGAGCAACAGAAATCTAACCTCTCATATGCAAATCCTCTCAAAGTATTCAATATATTACCTGTTCAACAGGGAAAAAAATTAACTAAAGGCATATTTCACCTACCCAAGAGAATAAATTAAAAACTCAAGAATAGAAAGTCAGGTTTGAAAAGAAGATAAGACAAATTGGGAAACTTGATAAACAGTTAATTCTCAATTATTTCCTTTAATATTATCTTTAAGCTTAATGCACTCTCCAAAATAAATCTTGAAATAGTTATTTTACATATTATAATAATAGCAATTAAAATCATACATAGAAAAATGCAATATTATCAACAGAAATGGAGATACTATAGTGCAACCGAAAAGGAATAAAAAGCATGTTAAATTACTATTTTCCATAGTAAACACAAAAGAAAATAATCTCAGAATTCTGGACAGTGTGGGGTTACTTTGCTTTGTTTGATTGTAAGAAAAAGATCCCCTCATACACTACTGATATGAAGGAAACCGATATAACTTGAAAGAGTACAGTTTGGCAGTGTAGAACAAAAATCTTAGAAATGGTGACACCCTTTGAACCAGAAACTACAATTTTTTTAGTATGTTCAGTAAAATACAGTTTAAAATAGCATAAATTTGGAAACAATAGGAAATTGGCTAAATGAAAGACAGGGGTTTTAGGAAGGTGAGTACAGCACTGGGGAAATCTTCACACCATACTAAATAGTAAAAAAGGGGGTTTGAGATGCTCGATGCATAAATGTACAAAAACTCAGATTGATAAGCTTCTTTATATGGTACTACATTTTGTATATGATTAACAAGAAACATGTATTACTTTTATAAACAGAAAAATTAACATTACAAATAAAATTTACAAAAGCTGTGGGTTCCATCAAGAGCATTGTAAGTATGTTTCTCTTTTAATAGCAGTGGCTTGATCTTGTGGATTTGACACTAAATTTGGAATTGGAAGATAGGAATCTGAATCATGATCTCAACTATTTTTAACAAGGCTGTGCAAGCACGGTCAAGTAAGATCCTCTCGCCAGGCCTCAGTTTCCTCAACTGTAAAATAACAATAATATACTGCACCTTTCCTATGTTTTCTTCATGTAATGCTAAGTACATCGAGTGAAAGGAACACAGTCAAATTATGCCTAAAGTCTTTTTGTAAATTTCTTTTGTAAAATGTGCAAAATCATAGAAATTAAGAATAAAAATTGGGTGCTTGTATCATTCATTTCAGTCTAGGTTAACTCTTCCAAGTAAAAAGGCAGGATTATTATTATTCCAACAGTAACATGGCATTTCCCAAAGTGTATTCCTCACATCATTAGGTTCTCAGAATATGAATATTTATTATAAGATAAGGGCTTCATGATAAGATAATTTGAGGAATTACAGATTAATAACAAGTTTCTTTACTGCAAGGCTCACAGACACTTTAACATAAGAATGGAGTTCTGACTCTCCAAGGGGGTTAAACTTTTGACCATAGATCTATTATTCCTTGGGCCGCTTGCAGGACTCATATTCTGACACACTACAGGATTTGCTGTCATACAGAGAATTCATGTATTAAATCACAGCACAGCTCTGACAATGGGGTGAGAGAAAGACCCTATTGGAATGAGAACCCCAAAGTAAATGGAAAGGCAGAAAAGGAAGAGGTGACAGGAGAGATCTCTGAAGAAGATAACAAACAGAGTCAACCTATCTCATTCACAGCTTTAGAAAAGGGACCTAAAATAATTATTGTTGAAATATGCATTAAGTGAGTATAATAATGGAAATAAACCATTTCCTATGGTCGAAATAATTTGTTTATGAAAAGTCACCATGGTTTGTGAGCTTAACAAAACACATCGCTTACCTGAAACTATATCTATTTATATGTAAGTTTCTCACGTTTAGAAAAATGAGATCTAGCCAATGTTCTTCCACTTTTCCCAGCAGGCCAAACGGGAAATGAGTGAGAGGGCAGATCCATTCTCAAGGATAGTGGACAGTTATTCATCATTAGAACTACCAGACCTCAGTGGTACTCACAGAAACTTCCACTATGTTGTGCAGGCAAGTGTCTCTAAAAATAAAGTGTGTTTCAAAACTGTAAACCAACATGCTTTCCACATATAATCCTTCAGTGATTTTCGATAAGTGAAATATATAACCAAAGAACAAAATAATTTTATTTAAAAAAACTATTTGGAACTGCTAGTTTGTTCATAGTTTCAGTTTTCAATCAGCTTATAATAATGAAAGAAATGAAAGTTTTTACTTCTATTAACTATATGATAGAACCTAACTTACAATGGGATTTTGTATTCATTACTTGAAAATAATAATAAAATAGGTCTTTTTGAATAATAGAATCCTAGCCAAGATAAGTAGAAAAATTAAGCATGATATTTTGTCTCAATCTAATTATAGTAGTTTTTCTATGAGTATGTGCATAAATTATGATGTAATATATTATTTCTTTATCAATAATCATGGAAAATATTGGCCCTTGGGAATTTACATAGTTCACTCTGGAGACTAAAGAGTTATCCCTTTGAAAATATTAGACATTGACAGATATAATTTTGCTTAAGATTAAAGTAACAGCAAAAACACAGACTAAATTAACTTATTTCGGAGATTATTTCCAGCATCATTAAAACCATCAATTAGGGGCCAGCCTGGGGACATAGCATTAAGTTCACGTGTTCCATTTCAGTGGCCTGGGGTTCGGTGGTTCAGATCCTGGGAGCTGACCTGCTCACCATTTATCAAGCCATGGGGAGGCAGCATCCCACACAGAAGAGCTACAACTCTGCAACTGTAATATACAACTGTCTTCTAGGGCTTTGGAGAGAACAAAAAAAGAAGAGGAAGATTGGCAACAGATGTTAGCTCAGGGCCAATCTTCCTCAAAAAAAAAAAAAAAAGGACATTATATAAAAAAAAAAAAAAAAACATTGCCACTTAAAAAAAATAAACAAAAAACCATCAAATAGTAGCCCAAACAAGCTAAAACATGTTTTGGCTTGGTTTGGTCTGGTTTTGGTTGTCGTTTTGTTTTTATTCCATGACAGAACTAGTAAACAGTTTTATATGAAAAAGTCCTCTAACTTTGGCCATTTCTGTTTTCCGAGTTAAGGAAGTCTGGTTGATCATAATGTCTGCAATAACCTCATGTCTTTGGGGGACTCACACCATGTTTGCATTCTAGATTGTTTCCACATTACTATTCTACCATAGAATCATGTATCAACAAATCAGTGTGGTTTTAGTCTACTAAACCACAGATCCCACTCCCAATAGCATCCTTTGAGCATGGACTTTGGGCTAGAGCATTTACTAGCTACCAAGCTCTATGCTCAGCAATTTATACTTGTTGTCATTGAGTTTTCACAAATCCTTTGACTTTTGAGGTTATGAGCATCATTTTTTAAACAAAAAAGAGGCAGAGAGATTAGCAAAATACGATTAATGGATCCATTTTGTAAAGCAAAATATCATTCATGAAAACAATTTATATATTGAAAATATTCCTTAATAGTGAAATATCAGTTTTAAGAGTCTCTGTCAATCAGCAGTCTCTCATGCCCAACCCTTCCTATTTCTGCAGACCTATGTCTAGGTGTGTGTCATGACACACTAAATATGTCCTGCTTTTGCATAAGTCAGTACCATATAAGTGGGGACAGACAATGTAATTTTCTCAAGTTTTTGACTCAAGTTATCTTCTCTTCCACATTTTGGCTCCAAACACATTGAAAACTTGACTCGTTTCAATTTAACAGTTGGAAAGCAAAAGTTAAATATATAGGTTTGCATTCTACTAGTAGTAAGAAAGGACTAGCTTTATTTTCTTTGAATTTTTAACAATGAGATTTTTCTTAAAAAGAAAAAAATTATCTTGACAAATATAATTTAGCTAATGTCCCCTCAAATATTGAAGATAACATAAAAGGTATTTCAGTACAAATAACAATAATACTCTTCATAATTGTTATTAATATGGCTGTTTTAAATCTCTTTTCTGGGTATTTCATCTGAAACCTTCCAGTATCATAGTACAGCAAAAAATATGGAAGTTAACATTTGTTAGAAATGAATACGTTTTCAAGATAGTTACTGCTGTTAATGAATTTCTCTCACTGAATTCTCCCTACTGCATCAAAATCGTATGGTTAATTGGCAAAAGCTGTGAAAATAAGATTAAAGCAATAAAAACAATGCAAATATGTTGCGGTCTCAACTTCAAAAAAGTTATAGTTTCTACAAGAGGATAAGTAATCTAAAGAACGAATGAAACCAGTTTTCTCATATAAAACAATACAGATGACTTCATAAATGAACCATAAAAATATTCCCTTGGAGATAATAGACTTAAATATCTTTTAGATTCATCTTCAAATTCTCCACTTTTAATATGAGAGTAAACAGCCTCAAGATACACTTCCCTTCTTCATCACTGCTTAATAGCATATGCATGACTCACAGGAATAAATCTGTAGACAATTCAACTCAGAAGGAAGCTTGGAAACAACACAGACCTAATCCTCTGTCTTTCAGACAAGTAGACTGAGACCGAAAGTGTAAAGACAGAGACAATAACTTTTTGGAATACAAACTCCACCACAAACACCTTCTCAAAAACTACAACCCCAGGGGCCGTCCGGTGGCGCAGCGGTTTAGTTCGTGCTTGGCAGCCCGGGGTTCGCGAGTTCGGATCTCGGGCGCCCACGGACGCACTGCTTGTCAGCCATGCTGTGGCGGCATCCCATATAAAGTGGAGGAAGATGGGCACGGATGTCAGCCCAGGGCCAGTCTTCCTCAGCAAAAAGAGAGGAAGATGAGCAATGGATGTTAGCTCAGGGCTGGTCTTCCTCCCAAAAAAAAAAAAAAAAAAAACTACGACCCAAACATTTTTCCACTGTTAAGCTGGATCTTCAATCTCTTTCCCCAGCATCACTTCCCTAAGTTTCCACACATGGTCTGTAATTTTCCTTCTGTAAAAAATGTCCCCTTGACCGATTAGCCTTTTTCAAACTTACACTCAATTTCTCTGCTCCTCTTCATAGTCAATCTTCTGCAGAGACTTTTCTACACATTTTTCTCCACTTTCTCACCTTCTGTTCATTTCTCTACCCACTACAGCCTAGCTCCTGTCTACCTCTCTAGAAGGGCATTTTTCTCAAGGTCATCAATAACCTGTAGTTCACCAAAGGACAAAATTCTCAGTCCTCTTTCTACTCAACCTCTCAGCAGTATCAGCACATTGACGCATCCTATTTCATGGAACAGTTTCTCCTCTGGACTTTCATGACCTCCATCTCTCCTTGGCTCCGTCCCTGTCTCACTGTCACTCTCAGGCTTCTTCCAACCCTGTCCAATTTCAAAATGTTGGTGTATCTTAAGGCATGGTACTGGGTCCTCTCTTTTTCACCATCTATACTTTTTCTCTAAGAGATCTCATCTTAGACATTTCTATGCTGATAGCTTTCACCATCTATACGCTGTTAATTCTCATGTTTGCACCTCCAACCCCAGACTGCCTTATTGAACTGTCCTTAACAACCCCACTTGGCTTTCTAATGGGCATCCCCAATAGAACTCTTAACTTGCCACCATCCAAAACATTGCTTCCCACTCTTAGTCTTCCCAATTTTGTCAATAGCACTGTCATCTAACTATTTCTATAGCCAGGAACATAAGGATTATCCTTGATTCCTCCTTTTTCCCTCACTTCCTCATCCAATGTATTTAGAAGCCTATTTGATCCTTCTATCACTATAGTATGTATTAAATACAACTGCATAATCATTTCTGCTCCCAACACTGTAGTCCAGGCCAGCATAATGTCCCACCTGTATTACTCCAACAGTCTCTTGACTTGTCTCCCCTCCTCAACGTTGCTCTCCCACTCATCCATGGTTTATGTAACAGCGGAGGTATTTCGTTTTTATTAAATACTTCCTGGCTTGGAAATCCATCAGTGGTTTGCCATTGCACTTAAATAGATCCCACATTCCTTACCATGGCTTGTAAGTCCACACATTCTCTTGCTCTTTCCTTGCCCTCTATCCTCCAGCCTAATCTTCCATTACTCCTCCAATAACCTCTATATTCTGGCCACATTAGCCTTCTTTCATTTCATCAATCAGATGATGCATTTTGCTAGTTTGGGACCCTGTCACATTCCATTCCTTCTCCTGGAAGTGTTCCATTCTTTGCAAGGCTTCCTTTTCCCTCCCTTTGGATTTCAGGTTGATAGTGATCTCATAAAGGAAGCCTTTCCTGATGACTGCTCAAAGCAGATTAATCTCAGCACATCTTCTGTGGTCTTCATTTCATTTCTTACTATTTGCAATTATCTTATTCATTTTCTAGCTTACCAATTTTTCCCCTGGGTAGCTCCCTCCTAGCTAGAATGGAAGTTCCATGAAAACAAGCCCTTATGTCTACTTACTGTCACATCCTACATTTGTGCACACTTACTAGGGACAGACAGGGTTCTACCCTGGACTCTACCCAAAAGACTACCTTGCGTTCCACTATAACACTCTGTAACTATGCCATAGCAAATATTATTTAGATACCCTGACTTTCAAGACAAACTAAGCTTCATATATGAGATCATATTTCCCCCACTGCATGTATTTAAGAGGGACAGAGTAAAGTTTCCAGATTCTTTTGACAGGGGAATCAGATAGGTATTAGCAATAATAAGAATAGTAACAACCACAAAACCACCACTATCACTAAAAGCTTCCCATTCCCCTAGACTGTAAACAAAAATATCAAAGTCAGGTATACTGGGTGAAGAAATCTTGGTTTCCTTTCATTTTTTCCCCTTACAGAGGAAGGGGGCAGTAGTGAGTGGCACTAATGTAGCTTTTAGAGTCCTAACGAACTGAGTTCATATCTTAGCTCTACCACTTAACCAGATCCATGACATAGGAGCTGGGCTAACTGACACCACCTCTCCGAACCATCTACTCAAGAAAGCAGGGATGGCACGACTTAGTTCTTAGCATTTCTGAGAATTAAATAACAAACTATACACTGTCATGCTTGGATATGGTTGATATATTGAAATGTATTTTTGTTATCCCCGTTGTTTTTCTAGTTTATTAAATATGACATTTTAACCCAAATATTACCTGAAAAATTATTTACCAGATGAGACTATTCTTCAATAACAACCGAAAAAGTGAATCCTATACCTTGATTCATATACACCTCTGCTTAGTACTATCAGTCACGACAGTCAAAAAATGTTGGTGTGATGCAGCATATGGATGTGGGTAGCTCCAATCTCTGAAGAACATACATAAAAATATTTCAGTGATTTTCCTTTAATAAAATGAACATTTTTTTTCACTGAATTTCTCAATACATCCATGAGAAGCAGCTAAATTTCTTTGGATACCAAAGATTTGAGATGAATTTAACAAGTAATTTTGAAGAGCTCATTATTAGTAGCTTCTGATAGTTTTCTACTCATATTTGCTGCTCTCTCACTTGTAATTATCATATAATTTTTCCAGTGTCATTTATATTGATCAACAATGCTCCTATCCAATTCTAAAATACACTTAATCAAATTTAGCTATATGACATATTCTTCAAAAGCCATTTAGCCACAGATATTTGACATTAACTAGAAGCTGCACACATTTTGCAATGTCAGTTCTTTCATCAGGTTGTACTGTCTGTCTATCCAGGACTCTACTCAGTGTTTCTAAAAGTTACACGGTGGGATATTATATTAATGACACAAGATAAAGATTTTATTTTCATCAGATAATTTATCATTAAGGAATATACTATGGTATCCATACAGACTTGAAGAATATTTTTCAATGTGCAATTTTCTCTTCTGCCACACAATAAGCAACTAACTGCAATCATAGGCACTTCTCATTAATAGTTGTCAAATGAACAAGACATTGTGCCAATGACTTTATGTTTTTCCCTTCCTTGAAAATAATTAAAAGACTTATTGATTAAGTACAGTAAGCTTTGTTTCCAAGTATCATTTTAATTTTGAAAGTTTTAAGCTCTTACTTGCAAAAATATTTTTAAAAATACGCAGAAATATGTCATTTTCATTGGATTTTGTATATCTGATAAAAAACTATTTAAAAGTATCTTAATTTTCATGACTTCTACTAAATTTATCTTTTCAAACTTCTGCTAAAAATTAAAACTGTTGCTCATTAGTCAATATTTTTCTCAATATTTTTACTATTTACATTTCCAAATCCTGCAGTTGAACTTGAACATACCTCTCTATTTTTTTAATTCATCATTCTTTCTTTCTAATAATGAATCAGTCCATTTTAAGGGCAATTTGTATTGTATTTACTAAAACATTGCAATTGTTGCAAATTCAGTAACAGTCTGTCTGAAAAACACTGAAATTTTGTAGCCCAAAGCTTGACTGAAAATCTCAACACTTTTATTCACAACAGAAAAACAATTCCTGGCTTTGTCTCACAATTAACCACTAATTATGTTAATATAAAAATAGACTGTACTCTCTCTTTACAGTGATGAACAAATTGACTCTCATAGGCCAGAAAATCAAATGAGAAGTTAAAAAAAGATAAACAAACCATTTCTACCCAGTAGATACTCCTTCTACTAACTGGCTCTCTTGCTTCGAGAGTTGCAATTTGTTGCAGTAATTTTTGTCAAGTATGCAATTCTTGGTAAGGATTTATGCAAATATTTCTATGATATGCTGTACTATATTACACTCTTCTGTTCTACTCCATTCTACTTTTCTTTTCCTTCATAAAATGTTGATGGTAATCTACAAGACTGATTTTATGACCCACTCATGGGTCACAACCAGCACTTTCAAAAACACTGATTCATGCTCTATGACACAATGGACGATGAAGGGAAGCCTCAAAAATTCATATGCTAATAACTTGTGCATATCACACTGAAAGCATCTGCCTTAAACACAATGTCTCTGGTACTACATCACTCCCCTTCTAACTGCTTCCCACTCATTTCCCAATCCCATTCCTGGAGGTAATCTCTCAGCTCTCTCTGTTAATTATCACTCACTAGGTTAGGGTTCTTTACAATGAGGACAGTCATATTTCTCTAAAAATTGTTCGGGTATGTTATAAATATTAATGATAGTGATTATATAGACTTTAGTAGTTGTAAATTTGAAATAGATGAGAATTACGGGCAGACCTTGGAGTTGAAAAATAAGGATGACACTACCCAGTGCAAACTTCAGGAGATGAGCATGGGCTGCTCTGGTTATCAGGCTTGGCCAGGTCACTTTAGCACAGCCACACAGTGGCACTGCAGAACCTTCTAGCTGAGATAGCAGAGTATGTTGAGTAAGAGGACAGGTTCTGGACTCAGACTATCTGGGTTCAAATCTCTTCCTACCCGTGTTAGTGCTGTGCTCAGATACTACACCATTAAAAGTGGATAATAAAAATATCTATCTCATAGGGTTGTTTGGAGAATTAACAAGAGTTAAAATACACAAAGCACTTAGAACACTACTGGCACATGGTAAGTACACAAAGGATGTTAATAGATGTATTTATTCTCTTATTCTTTGATCCCTTCACTGGTATGTCTACACATGCATGTAAATGTTTGCATACTTTTTTCCTGACCATTTTTCAAGCGTTGTAAGATATTTCCTCTAATGCCTCCACTGTTAATGAAAAACACATTTTGAAGATACCCTTTTGTATTTCTTACTCTTTCTTTCCTCCTATTATTAGCATATATTTTATAATGGGATCTCCAGAAGAACCTGGCAGTTAATATATTTCATCACCCATTCCTTTGAGTCTTATTTGCACATATATAATAATAAAACAGATGTGATACTAAGTCCTGGAATGATACAGTTCCCGTGATCAAAGGAGGTGATGACCTGGAAGGGTGGAACAAACACAAAGAGAAATAATTACAAATATATAAGGATTATTCAGAGAAATATATTCAAGATGCTCTGGAAACACAGAGGATAAATACAAATATTTACATCTGTGGAAAGATTCACAGAAAAGAGGATATATAAATTGCCTTCTAAAGTATAAATAGGAGTTTGGCAAATGAAAAAGTTCAAGAAGCATCATACGACTTTAAGCAGAAAAACAGTTCATATCTGGCTTTTATAGAACAATTTTAGAAGGAGTGTGGAAGACAGTTTGGAGGGAGTGAGGTTAAAAACAAAGATAGCTTTTGGAAAATGACAGTAATATTCAAGGGAGGACTGCCAAATTTCTAAACCATAAGGGTGGGGTGAAAATAGGGAAGGAAGAATAACTTAAGGAGCATGAAGTAACAGGAGTTACTGGCGACTGTATGAAGCTGGTGGTCAAGAGGAACGCAGGTAAAATTATAAGATTTTGAACTTCACGGGTGATTGATGATGTGATTGTGTTAGTTTCCTAGTGCTAGGTAACCAACTGCCACAAACTTAGTGGCTTAAACCAACAAATTTATTCTCTTACTGTTCTCTGGAAGTCAGAAGTTCAAAATCAGTCTCTCTCAATTAAAGTCAGGGGGTCAGCAGGGCTGGTTCCTTTTGGGGATTCTGAAGGGAGAATCTGTCTCCCTGAATTTTTCAGCTGGCTTTTTCTCGTGGCCGCCTGTATTCCTTGGCTTGTGCCCCCTTCCTCCTAAGAGTATCATGCTAATCTCTGCTGCAGTCATCACACTGCCGCCTTCTCTTCCGACTCTGACTCTTCTTGAATTCTTTGTATAAAACCCATTGTGATTACATTAGGTCCACCTGGCTAATCCAGGATAAATTCCCTATCTCAAGATCCTTCACTTCATCACATCTTCAAAGTCCTTTTAGTCATGTCAGGAAAGCACTCACAGATTCTGGGGATTAAGATGTGCACATGTTTGGGGCTGGGGGTCATTATTCAGCCTACTGCAGTGATAAACTGAAATCAAGTAAGGAAGGGAAGAGACTGAGCTCATTTGAGCTCTACCACATTGCAGGTGCCTTTATACTTGGAGGCAGGTATTTCCAAGAGGGGAGAACATTTAAATTAGATCACAAGATCCTTCGTGGATGCAACACAACTTTATCACTGCATTACTAGCACCTAGTATGGGACCTGGAATATAACAGGTAGTAATTACTTGTCTTATAAGAAATGAAGAATAATAGAATCAATAAATCAATATTAGTCAAAGTTAATGCAAAAGATTTAGATGTCGATTGCCTCATGCAAACTAAGTTCCTAAAAAAGCCTGAAAACTCAAAGAACAAATGTCTACATATGAGTTTTTTGCATGTTAGTGTTCTTGAAGTCCACCAGTCAGAAAAGGCACACTCAGTGAAAAGGAAGGCAGACAAAGCCTTTAGGGAAAACTTTCTAAGGAAAGGAGCCACTTCTGTGTGCTCCAGGTACTCCAGGACAATTCTGCTTTTAACTACTCAGTTTTATTGTCTGACTTTCCTAGCGCAATTTTTGGTTCAGTTAATATGATCATAGACTCTGTTCATTTGTTTCCAGACACGGTTACAGTGTCAGTGTGCCAGTGAATTCACAGACAATATAACACTTCCCCCTGCTGTGGTCCATCTGCATCCGGCAGGCCTGCAAGCCAAACCCATCAGCATCTCCACCCACCGTGGCCACAATCCACATGGCCCTCCTGACCTCCTGCCCAGGAATCAAAGAAACAAGGTTTTAAAATCAAGATGCTGGCTCCTTCTTAGTGGTATTACAGCAATGTGGTGTAGGTAAGCTAAGCCTACACTTCTTCCAAGTCATCATTTCCTAACCTTACCATTTTGTTAAATTGTTCTTTTAATGGTATTATGGACCTGAATGTGTCCCATCCCCAAATTTATATATTGAAACCCTACCCCCCAGGACTTTGGAATATGACTGCATCAAGAGATAGGGCCTGTAAAGAGCTGACTAAGTTCAAATGAGGCCCTTTTGATTAGCAGAGACCCTAATCCAATCTAACTAGTGTCCTTGTAAGAAGAGGAGATTTGGACAACTGAAAGAGACATCAAGGGTGGGAGGACACAGTGAGAAGGCAGCCATCTGCAAACCAAGGAGAGGCCTCAGACGAAACCGAACCTGCTGACACCTTGATCTTGAACTTCCAACCTCCAGACTTGTGAGACAATGGATTTCTGTTGTTTAAGCCACCAGTCTGTGGTATTTCATTATGCCAGCCTGAGCAAATGAATACAAATTTTGGCACCATGAAGTGGGTGATGCTGTGACAGATACCTACAAATGTGGAATGGCCTTGGGTAATGCGCAGAGGTTGGAGAAGTTTTGAGGCACGTGTCAGAGAAAGCCAAGATTGCCTTTAAGAAACTGTTGTTACAAATATGGAAGTTTAAATGTGCTTCTGTTGAGGCCTCAGATGGAAATAAGAAATATATTGTTGGACACTGGAGAAGAGGTGACCCTTGTTGTAAAGTTATCCTTATTATAAAGAGAGCAAATCACTTGGCTGAGCTGTGTTCTAGTGTTTTGTGGAAAATTAAAATTGTAAGTGACAAAGTTGGATATTTAGCTGAGTGAATTTCTAAACAAAGTTTTGAAGGTGTCATCTAATTTCTCTCCTTATTGCTTATAGTAAAATGTGAGAGAAGAAAGAGAAACTGAAGAAGAAATTATTAACCAAAAAGTAACCAGAACTTGAAGATTTGGAAAATTCTCAGCCTGTCCATATTGCAAAAAATGAGAGTATATTCTGGAGCGAACACCAAGAGTGTGGCTGGACAATAACCCTAGAGAGATTATGAGTGTGACTCATGGATCTGATTAGCCATCTCAGCAGAAGACAGGAATAGAGACGGGGCTGTGCCAGCAGAAACTCTGTCAGCTTGGACTAAAGGGACAGACATGGAACAAAATGAAGGAAGGCTACTGGACTACAGGGATTCTACAGGATTGGACAATAGAGCTATCCAGCTGCAAACATAAATGTCCTTCAAGTAAAGGGAAGAACAACCCTGAAGACTATTCAGAGGGCAGCAGGGCTGCCACTGGTACCTCGGGCCTGGGCCCTGGCCCAGAGGGCAAGGCTGTCTACGTCTTGGTTTCAGAAAACCAAGACTGAGGAGGGCTACCTCCTCAGTTTCAGTGGGCCAGGCTCCAGAGCAGGGGGGTGGGGGTGCGCATTGCTGCCCAGGGCATCAGAGGGCTACCCTGCTGCCCACAGACAAGATGACACTGCTGTCAGGGGGCCCAGAGGGTGGGGCTGCTACCCTGGTGGGCCTGGAGGACAGAGCATCGAGCCACAGAGGATTATTCCCAAGTCTTAAAATCGAACAGAATTTTCCCTGATGGGTTTTGTCCCAGAGCCCTTCCTTCTTTCCAATTTCTCCCCTTTGGAATGGGACCATCTATCCTATGCCTGTCCCACCACTGTATTTTGGAAGCAGGTAACTTGTCTGGTTTCACAGGTTCACTGTGAAGAGAGAAATTTTGCCTCAGGATGAATCATAACTCGAGCCTCACTTACACCTGATTTAGAAATTTAGATGAGATGTGAGACCTAGAGTAGATTCTTGAACGGGTTAAGACTTGAGCTTTGGGGATGGGAGTGAATGTATTTTGTATACGAGAAGGCCATGAATTTTGGAAGTCCAGAGGGTGGAGTGCTATGGACTGAATGCGTTCCCCTCAAATTCATATGTTGAAGCCCCAGCTCCCAGTATCTCAGAATGTGATTGCATTTGGAAATAGGGCCTTTAAAGAAGTGATTAAGTTAAAATGAGGACTTTAGATTGGGGTCTTAATTCAATCTGATTGTTGTCCTTAAAAGAAGAGGAAATTTGGACAAAGAGAGACGTCAGGGATGTGCATGAACAGAGGAAAGACCATGTGAGGACACAGCAAGAAGGCAGCCGTCTGCACGCCCAGGAGAGAGGCCTCAGGAGAATCCAAAACTGCCAACACCTTGATCTTGGACTTCCAGCCTCCAGAACTGTGAGAAAATACATTTCTGTTGTTTAAGCCCCTCTGTGGTATTTTGTTATGGAAGCCCTAGCAAACTTAGCAATACAAATAGCTGGCACTTGACTCAGCAAAGAAAAGTTCTGAAAACCATGAGAGACAGATTGCTGTGCCTTCTTATGGCAAATCATCACCTTACCACTCTCCATACAAAAACAAAAAAAATTGTTGATCATTTTTTTCAGTCAAAATATAGTGCCTCAAAGTCATGGTTTAAATATGAATGTTGGAAGTAATTGGAAAATCATTGTCTTTTTTTCATTTGTTCAGTTTATGAGGTACTTTTATTATCTGACTCTTGCAGTAGCCACATGAAATAGAAGACAGAGCAGATATAATAATGCACTCAACTGTCAAAGATTAACTAACTCGCTCAAGTTTACAAATGTAGTAAGTTGGCAGAATAAAATCTCAGACCCAAGCATTTCAATACCAGTCCACTGAACTTCAGTAATTCAGAGCCCACAAAAACACCCAACTCCTACCAGTACAAGAAGCCCAGATTCTTTATCAAGACACATTTAAAGACTGGAGAAACTGACAAAATATTTTAAATTCAAATAGAATAGATAATTGACTGAAACCAGATCCTTACTCAGTTAGAAATAAAACTTGTGGAACACTGGGAAAGGTGATGGGGGACTGGGATAGAATGATGATAAGAATCAGCTTTCTAGCAAGGGGAGCCTGGTTAACGTCCTGTCCTGTGTTTACCTGTCACCTCCCAGTGCCTTCTTGACTTGTGCACGTTTACTCTGAACTTGGCTGGCCTGTTCATGGGATGCACAGGCAAAGGTGGACTGACGGGTTGACTGACTGACTGTCATCTGGGTTAAATCACCAATTAATTTATTCAACTTTTCACCCTGGATCTGGCAAAATGTACTGTAGCTGTCTGGAATGGAACACAGATACTTTTTGTGAATCCGTAACAAGGTCGCAAACGTGGCTCCTGTGAGTATTTATACAGATGATTCTCTAGGGATGGCTCAGGTTGTGTTTTCTTTGACTACCACCACAACATTCTGATGTAAGCTCTTATTATAAATCAAATTACTACCTACATTTGTCATTGGCAAAAATAAAAACCAACACTAAACAAAAAGAAACCTAAGTGGGACAAATTACAGGGCAGGGGGCTGTCACCAAGATATATTTCAGCCCACCTGGGCCTGCATGTTTCCTCATCTTAGGTTGCTTCTTTAGAGTTCTCTA
Organism: Tapirus indicus; assembly: GCA_031878705.1. Lineage (NCBI taxonomy): Eukaryota > Metazoa > Chordata > Mammalia > Perissodactyla > Tapiridae > Tapirus > Tapirus indicus. The sequence continues at coordinate 86,236,103 of CM062921.1, forward strand.
AAACTCTGTGGACAGTGCCTCACAGAAATGTTCCCATTGGATATGAGCAAGATTTTAGAGCTTCCTTTTTGTAATTAGGATATCATTAGGGTGGGGCCCTAACCTCTGCAATATCTCCCATTGAGGCTGTGTGTAGGAAATCAGTGACATCGTGGGCACAGTTACCTGCAGTCCTGAATTCAACCAGGGAGTTTTTAAAAAGAGGGGAGAGTCAGATGCTGCAAAACACAAGATGCTGAGTCCAAAAATTGAGGCCACATGTGAATAACCTGACAACAAAACATACCTTTATTTTTCTGATAATGTTGTTACTTGTTCTTAAGGAGCATAGAGAGAGCAATATGCTACAGATCAAGGATGTACTTGGGGGGAGGCTACAAAGACATTACAACGGAGATTAGGAATAAACCCACATTTTTTTTTTAATATTCATCTTGGGTTGTCATTACCTTAATCCCCTGCTGTGTCAGGGAGTAAAGAAGCTGTCCATGGCTCTGCAAGCTAGCGTGGTCTGGCATGGCTCTTCAGGGGGCTTCTAGAAGTAATGGCATACATTATAGAAATTATTCCACAAAGGGGAGCGATATTCCCACGCATTGAAAGATGCACGGAGAACAAACCCCTCTTTCCCTTAAAGATGTCCCACCAACTAAATCTAAATTTTCTGTTTTCCTCCATCAATTTTCTGTTAAAAATTGATTGTTAAAGAATATGTATTATTTGCTTTCATGTCATCCAGCTTATTTGATCCTCACAATAGCTCTGTGAAGTAAAAAATTGAATTTATATTTTTATTTTCTCCATTTAACAAATGGGGAACCTGAGGTTCAAACAGCATGAGTGTAACAGCATACAATTATTGGTTTGTAGGGTCAGAAGCCGACTTTCCAAACCACAATAGTGTCTTCACTTAAAAAAAAAAAAAAAATATATATATATATATATATATTATACGGTACAATTATGTTGTTGGCTTCTGTTAACGACAAATTACACTTTGAAAAAGTTAGTAAAACATGGTGCTAGCAAAAAGATTTAACACACCTATTGATTGGCTCAACGCAACAGAAACTTAATATGTGTTTGAAACAATACAATTTTTTCTGCTCTTCAAAAATAATGAACTTGGCCAATAGAGAACACAATTTGGGTACTGAAAAAATGTAAAATAAAAAATACATTGCATTATTTTGGCAACCTCATCTGTCCACTGATTTGATGAACACTTATTAAGAGTTCACCACGTGCCAGGGGCTGATCTAGTGGCTAGACAAAGGACAGTAAGATGATTAAAATCTGACTTTGAGGTGTACACACAGCTTACTGAAGTATACAGACATTAAATGAAGAGCTACTCTGCAATGCGGTGAGTGAGAAGTACAGCTCTAAAGACTGTCACAAGACCATGGAGGAGGAAACCCCTCACTCAGTCTGGGGGGTCATGGGAGGCTGCAAGTGTGAGATTCTTCAAATTTGAATGCTATAGAATCACTGTTTTTAAGGACAAAAAAAGAAAAGAAAAAATACTGCAATAGCATCTATTGCTCACTTCATTTCCACTATAACACATTCATTGTCATATTCGTACTAAAACTCTGGGAATACGCAGAACCTGGGATTGTGAGTCAAGCAGGAATAGCACATATGTATGTGGAGGGGAGGGGGACCCTGAGATATACCTAAAGAGGATTTGTGTGGGGGAGTGTTTATGTGTGTGAGATTCTAAGAGATGCTCCTAATTTGACTTTGAAGGCACTGGATACCTTAATCTAATCTGTCCCTTCCGATGCGGCATTAGCCCTGAGTGTCCAGGAAAGAAAAATCTGTCTAGAATTACACGGTCATATCAAGAAGAACTGCAGCTTTGGCCAGCTTAGAACAGCAAAGCTGGGGTTCCTTCATTTGTGTGCTAAAGTGTATCTGTTTCAGTTTATTTTGTATTAAATTATTCATTGTAAGAATTGCATATCATGTTGTGTTCTTTGGATGACCTAATAAAAATCTACTTCCTTACACTACCGGAAACTATCTCAGCAAGCTATCCTAGGGTCTAGAACTGAGAATCTAGCAAATGTAGACATAAACATTTTCTCCTTTGCCGAACCTCTCAGACTAGAAATTTCAGTTTTTCTATCTCCAGTGTCTAGTATAAAGTCTGGCACATAATAAAAGCTTAATAAATGTTAGATGAATGAAGGAAGAAAGGATGGAAGGGACATAAAGAGGAAGACCAGCTACTTTAACAGTCAGTGGAGTGCCCACATTCCATCGGGCTTACCTTTATAATGCGCAATAGCTAACCTCCACCAACCTGAGGGTTTTCTTTCACTGTTTCCACATGTGGGAACAGTGGAGCAGGAGCAGGAGCTCCACCACTGCCTGAGCGTGTTATACACATCCCAACCTTCTTTTCTCTTGGGTGAGTATATTGGTTTCCTATTGCTGATGTAAGGAATGACCACAAATTCAGTAGCTTAAAACAACACAAATATATTATCTTACAGTTCTGGAGGTCAGAAGACTAAAATGGGTCTCACTGGGCTAAGCTCAAGGTTTCAACAGGGTTACATTTCTCCTGAAAGCTCTAGAGGAGAATCGGTTTCCTTGTCTTTTCCAGCTTCTAGAGGCTGTCTGCATTCCTTGGCTTAAGGCCGTTCTTCCTTCTGCAAAGCCAGACGCAGCACCTTCAAATCTGTGCATCTGGCCATGTATCTGCTTTCTTCTCCCACACATAAAAGACCCTTCTGATCATGCCAGGCCACCTGGAGGATCTAGGATAGTCTCTTTACCTTAAGGTCAGTTGATTAGCAACCTTAATTCTCCCTTGCCATGTAACATTACATATTCGCAGGTTCTGGAAATGAGGACATGGGCATCTCCTGGGAGGCCATGATTTTGCCCACAATTGTGGATTAGCTCTGAGGCCAGATCTACACTAATCCCAGAATTTCCCAGTGGGATTAAACACGAGTTGCATACAGCATTTACTTTCTTGATAATGCCACTTTAATCGGTGCCTCCATTTCCCCTTTAGCTATTTCACTTCCCCAGTCTCTCCTGGTGCTTCCTAGAATCACCTCTCAAATAAAGTACTTGTACTCAAACCCTCCTCTTGGGGTATAATTCTGAGGGACCCCAGACTGGACACTGGACACCTGGCAGAGTAAATGTCATGCCCCACCCTGATATAATGGTTATTACATATAAAAATATAATAACCACATATATAATTTAATAATCATATGTAGATTACATACCTGCATGTTCTTATATATTATTTTATTACTTTGTGTTGATCTCTTAACAACTGTTACAGGGGATTGTTTCTACCATGCAGTTTTGGCCTGACTCTGAGATCCTTGCACTGCAGGACAGGGAAGTACTGGCACCCTGACAGAACAAGTTTTATCCTGTCATCATATTTTTTTTAAACCAGAATTTCTGGTGGTCTTCATTGCTTTCTGGGGATCCATTTGTCCATCTGCAATAATTTTTATTCTCTCTGAAGAACTTCCTTTAACACATCTAGTGTAGGTCTACTGGTGATGAATGCTTACAGCTTTTGCATGTTTGAAAGTCTTTACTCGTCTTTACTTTTGAAAGATATTTTTCTGGATAAAATAATTCTGGGTTGACAGATTTTTCCTTTCAATTGTGTAAAGACGTTGCTCCATTGTCTTCACATTTGCATTGTTTCCAATGAGAAATCCTCTGTCATCCTTATATTTGTTCCTTTGTATGTAACATCTTTTGTCCTCTGGCTGCTTTGAGGATTGTCTCTTTACCATTGCTTTTGAGTGATCTGATTATGATGTGCCTTTGTTAGTTTCCTGTGGTTTCTTGTGTTTGGGGTTCATTCAGCATAGGGACCTGTGGATCTACAAATTTAGTTTTTGACAAATTTAGAAAAATTTCAGTCATTAACAATTCAACTTTTTTTCTGTCCTCTCCCTCTCCTTTGAGTACAATTACACATATATGAGGGTGTTTGAAATTGTCCCATCAGTGAGCTCACTGATGCACTCTTCACTTTTTGAAATTATTTTTTCTATGTTTCAATTTTGGTTGTTTCTATTGTTATGTCTTCAAGTACATTAACCTTTTCTTCTATAGTGTCTAATCTGACATTAATTTCATCCAGTGCATTTTTTTACTGAAAACATTGTATTTTTCATTTCTAGACATTTGCTTTGGTTCTCTTTCCATGTCTCTACTTAATTTCTAAACATAGGGTATTCAGTGAAAATAACTGTTGTAATGTCCTTATCTGCTATTCCAATGTCTATGTCAGCTCTGGATGGGTTTCAATGGATCTTTCTCCTCATTATGGATCATATTTTCCTGCTTCTTTGCACACTTGGTAAGTTTTGATTGGATGCCAGACACTATAAATTTTACTTTGTTGGATGCTGAATATTTATTTTTGTATTCCTATTAATATTCTCTAGCTTTTTTACTAGGACACACTTAAGTTACTTGGAAACGAGTGCCATCCTTCACATCTTGTTTTAAGATTTCTTAGGACTTGAACCGTGTTTAGTGTAAGGCTAATTAATCCCCACTACTGAGATGAGATCTTTCTGAGTAATCTATCCAATGCCTGAGAATTAGAGTTTCCAGTTTGGCTGGTGGGTGGGGGCAGATGCTATTCCTAACCCAGTGTGTGTCCAGTGCTGTTCATATTAAACATTTTGGGTAGTTCTTTCCTGGTCTTGGTGGTTTCCTCATATGCATACACTGATCAGCACTCTACTAAACACTCAAGGGGACAGATCTTCAGAGTCCTCTCTCTGTGCAGCTTTCTCTCTCCAGTATTCTGTCCTGTGCACTCCAGCTACCATGGTCTCCCCAGACTCTCAGCTCCATCTTTTCAACTAAAGGAGACCACTGGGCTCTGCCTGGGTTCTCTTCCCTGTGCTACACCTTGGAAATGGTCTCTTAAAACAATAAGCTGCAGCAATTATAGGACTCTCCTTGTTTGTTCCTGTCTCTCAGGATCAGTGTACTTCATTGCCTGCAATCCATTGTCTTGAAAATTTTTGCTTCATATATTCTGTCTATTTTTTTTTCTTGTTTAAGGCAGGAAGTTCCTGTCATCCTAATTCATTTTTTCCTTACTAATTAAATTAATAGATATGTTTACTCTGCTTTCTAAATCATCATACTATATTGTAAACAATACCTCTCATCTTAACTCTCAGAAATTCCCCACTCAGATCTTCATATCTTCTTCTATACTGCCCTATATACCAAGTCTCTACTCACCTTAATATGTTATTATACACGAGCATCTCTCCAAAAGAGAAGTCTCAAGCCTGAGCTGACATACAAACAGACACATTGACCATGAAGCTCATGATGCTTCAGCCTCAGGCCTCCTCACTTGCATAACCCTACACTTAATTTTCCTGTGTTCCTAATTTTGTGTTCTTTTTCTTAAAGTAGGTTCCCCAAATTGTATGAGGTTTAGGACTCCAAAGTCTAAATCTGTCCCTGGGTATAAGAATTCTACTCAGATGAAGCACGCAGTTTTAGATATCTGACTCCTCGTATCTTGGTCTAACATATTCCGTTTCCCTCACGAAGCCATTTCTGGCATTGTTATGCCCTTGCTCTACACATCACTCAGCACGTGGTGGAGTCTCAGTACTTAATTTACCCAAAAAATGCCAGTCCATGGCATTAAATACCTAATATAGATTAAATTTGCAATATGGAAATGAGATATTGAGAGTTCAGTTGCGAATTACCTTTTCCACCTCTGTAAAATTACAGAATCAATAAAAACTGCTAATGTTCAAGTTAAGAGAAAAAAAATTCTGTACTCTATAAACCTAGTTGAAATGAGTCACAGACCTTGTTGTTGCAATTACTTTGCACTTCAATACCTTTAACACCGATTTTATCTAGAGGGGTAATTACTCACAGAGCAAGTAACAAATAGCATATCTCTGACATGTTGACTTACTAGTAATTGCCAGTTATATACACAGTCACATTTACTATGCTATATGCACAAAGATAACAGCACTTCCTCCTCACTGTCTATATTATTTTTTCCTCTGTTGCTGTAAAAATTTGCAGAAGTATTAACTGATAATCTAGGCAAGTTACTTTTAAAGTACTTTCAAACTGGGTCTTGGAAAATAACATGATGAATGGATAGAAATGTTACTGTTAGCATAAATATGGAATACATTAGGCTTTTTTTGAGTACCTACTATGTGTCTGGCACTACAATAGAAGCAAAGGTTACAAATGATATCAAAGTCCCCTCTAAGAAATCTTCTGGAAGAAGAGACAGAGTGTTAGAAAAAAATTACTGCAATATGGGCCAGCTCAGTGGTGTAGTGGTTAAGTTCATGCACTCTAATTCGGCGGTCTGGGGTTCACTGGTTTGGATCCAAGGCGTGGACCTACACACCGCTCATCAAACCATGCTGTGGCGACTTCCCATACACACAGTAGAGGACAATTGGAATGGATGTTATCCCAGGGACAACCTTCCTCAAGCACAAAGAGGAAGATTGGTGACAGATATTTGCTCAGGGTCAATCTTCCTCACCAAAAAAAAAAAAAAAAATTACTGCAATATCTTGTGATCAATGCTGGAATGGGGGTGACAAAGTACTATGAAGAGACTGAATTAAAACAATCAATGAAACATGAGCCTTCACTCTTCTAAACACACACACACCACTCAAAATCTTCAGACATGAGAGAATATAATAGGTACAATTAAGAAGCCTCAACTTAGCAATAAGCAACTAGGGAATGATTTATTTTTTCCAATAACTGATATTATATTTGCTTTCTGAATTCTCAGCATCTGGTGAATTGGTTATGGGAAACAAAACAATCTTGTCAAATACAAGTATCTCAAGCTTATTGCATAATACTCTTTGGTCATATTAAAAAAATTTTTTTTTCATTTTCTGCTTTAAAATGTGGTCCCAATGGAATGGTGAATGGTGGTCATAATGAATGAACATATTCAGCTCAGACTAGAAACCTCTTGGGTATGCCTCCCTCCCTCATTTCCCTCCCTCACTGCTCCTCCCCGTGCTTCTCTTCTGCCTGCACGCAGTACAAACAGGGGCAGATGTGTTTATGTGTGTGGGGGTGAGGGGTAGGCTGTGGGGGATCTATTTACTTCAGGGTCAACGAGATGTTGATTTGCATTGCATATTTCATTATTCACAGCCATTTTTTTCTCTAATGCATGGTGGTTATTTGTCCCCTCTATGTTGCCGGCCTCCAAAAGCAGCTCCCAAATGATATATTGGTTGTCCTTTGGTGCTCTGCTGGGGTGGTAGGAGAGATGAGGAACCTTTGTTCAGGTCCCTGGCACAGGTGGTCCAGCTGAAGAATAGCCATTTGCTCCCTCATGTCCCTAATAGTTTCTTCATTCCTCAGTTCCTGCTCCACTGCATGGCCTCCTAGGGATTTGACAAGATGGCCTCTTCTTTGCCCACAGGAAACTCAGGTATCCTTGCAGCCTTGACACTTCCACCAAACTGGGCTACTACAATCGGGCCTTTCTGCACCCTATATGGGACAACACTGCCCCATTCGGTCCTCCCTGCAAGGCTGTTAGTCTGGGTTCTGGCTCACTAAATCTCGAAAGAGGTGAACACCCAACTTGAAATTAGAAGAGAGGGTGTAGGCAAGGCAAGCAGAAATTTGAGAGATGAGGAGTCAAAGATCATCCTGTTTAGACTCTCTTCTCCCCAAGAATTTAACTCTTTCCTAGCCTTCCTCTAAGACTTGATGATCTGAGGTAAGAGTAGAAACAGGAGTCCACCTAAAGGTCTTAATATTGAAAAGCAATACATCAGAACATCAGAATAGTTAAGTAAAATATGCTCTATCCCCCTAACTTGAATATACAAGTAAATAATGACCTGAAAGGCTAGTTTTAAGTTTAGCATCTCAGAGTTTCCACCAACACACGGTAGCTGGGAGAGTGGTGCCCAGTCTCCAACTCGGAGCTGTGTAACAGGGGAAATGGAGGCTGGGGGCAATCCAGATTCTTATCTTCTCACCCCTCAGCTCCATCCTTCCTGGCAAGTAGTCTGCTGTACCCCTAAGTGGACCACCCAGTCCGAAGTGCAAACACTGCCCACCCCTCGCTTCTCCTGATCATAAACAGCCGCTTCTTGGAGTGACTGACATTCAGGCAGTCAGAATCCTGTAACATGTCCACTCAGGTCCTTGAAGGCTCAAGGGTGTTTGGGCAGAGAATTCCAAGAGCGAGGCAGAGCACAGGATCTGAGAGCTTCTCACCACTACTCCCCATTCCCCCATAAAATGAGGGGAGCCTGACAAACTGCAGGGCACAGAGCAGGGGCCTCTCTTTCTACTGACATTCTGTGGTTCTTAGTCAAAATGCAGAAACTGCTAGGAAAATAAAACTAAAACCAAGAGTTGATGTTACTAGGCAACAATGCCTCATATTTCATCCCACACATTATATTTGCATGCATATCTATAAATGTGCTGCAATAAAGAAAGGATGTTGGCAAGAGTAAGTCTAAATACACTGGTAAATATAATATCGTGGATGAGCTCAACTCTTCTAACAAAAGTCAGAGGCCTTTTGATTGGGAATGTAAGAATCTAGTCATACACAGTCAAAAAAGATACAAAAAGCAAAATGGCTCAGGAATTGTGAAAATAACAGGAACTGAAAACAAAGAAAGCTATTCTAGTCATATAAAATGGAAAAATACATCTGAATGCTGTAAAAGACACAAACTTTTATGCAGCTAAAAATTAAGCTTTCAAAGATTGAGGGGAAGACAAGCCAAGAATATAAAAAGAAATTGATGAGACTACTTTCATAGTTGGATAATTTAGTATAACTTTCTAATAAATTGATAGATCATATAAGCCAAAAAAATAAGAATATAGATAATACATGTAATGCAATTAATAATTGCAATTAATAATAATAACTAATATGTATATGGATTTTCACCCAACAAACAGGAAATATGCATTTTTTCCAAACACATTTGGAAAATTTCCCAAATTGACCACATAGTAGAACATAAAGGAAGTTTCAATATATTCCTAAAAAACAAAAAAGTCCCATTGACAACCATTATGTAACAAAAGTTAATATTCCCAAACAATGACAGAAAAAATCTGTTCGGGAAGTAAAATAAAAAACAAAAAGAAAAACTTCTAAAATTAAGTTTGGATTAAAAACTTGGATTAAATAAATATTATCAGGGAAATTACCAACTATTTATATAAGAAAAATAATCAGAGCAATAAACCTTAACATCTGTGAGTTACAGATAATATGGTAGCGAGAGAAACATTTATAGCCACAAATATATGATATAAAATGAATACTGGTGATCTATGAAATCATAAATATACCAAAAACATAAAGTTAGAAATATTTAGGAAAGATAAAAGCATATATTAATAAAATAGGAAATTTTAAAAAGTAGTGTTCACGTAAAGATATAACACACACAATCAATTCCATATCATAGCTCACATTAAAAACAAGAAAGAGAGAGAACAGACATAATATAAAGAACAGTAAAAGGACATGGCTATGGAAGAAATAATTAATTTATAATTCTATATATAATATGTAATTTTATAAAAATATTAATTTTACTACAGACAATTTCAAACAAATACAACTGACAATCTAGAAGACAGGATTAATTTTCTAGGAAAATGTACATGGCCAAAATTAGCTCAAGGAGAATTACCTAAGCAGAGTAAAATAACAACCACTGATGAAACTGATAAGCTAGTTGGATTACTTCTAAAGAGACATCAAGCCTGTGTTGTTGTCCAGGTAGAGTCTACCAGACATCAGGTCCTAAGAATTCTTACACTAGGAAACCTATTGTCAAGAACAGAAAAGATGAGAAAATCAACTCATTTGGCAAAGCCAGCTTAATCTTGATACTAAAACCAGAAAAGGATAATGCAGTAAAGAGAAACTAGGCCATTTTCACCTATTATAAAAAGGCGACATATATAAAACGTATTAACAAAAAATTCAGTAGTATATTAAAAAGAACATATTTTGACCAGGTTGAAATTTTATAAGAAATACAAGGATGGATGGTTCAACATTTAGCAGTATATTAATGTAATTCACTTCATTAATTGATAGAAGGTAAAAAAATCCTAGCATAATCTCTGAAGATGCTGAAAAATATCTATGTAATTCAAAAACAGTTCTTGATTAAAAGTTCTCAACATACTAGAAACAGGACAAGACTACTTAAATTGATAAAACCTGTCCATCATAAAGGTAAAGTAAACATTATACTAAATGTTGAGAAAAAAATCAGCATTTCTATTTATATTCAAAACAGCACAAGATATCCCCATCACTTCAGATGTTCAATACTGCAATATCTAGATTCAATATCTAGATCAAACATTCAATATCTAGATAAAATAATAAGAATACTGTAGGAAAAAGATATGAGTTATGAAGATTTGAAAGGAAGAAACAAAACTTTTTATTTTTGTCTTAGAACATCTGAGATAATCAACTGACAAACTATTAGAACAAAAAAGACAAATTCAACAACATACCCAGATTCACAAACATACAGTGAGTGTATTTCCTATTACACTGAAAAGGAATTAGATGATACTACTATACTATATTAGATGATCCCATTCATATCAGCACCAAGTTATAACATACCTGGGGATAAATTTAACAATTAATGAGCAAGGGCAAAAGTACATAAAGAACATAAGAGCAGAAAAGACTTAATGAATCCCCAATAATGTACTAAATGGGAAGATTCAATATTATATAGATGTCTAATAGGTGTTCAATAAATTATTAATACCCAACTATGTCTATCAAAATCCCAAAAGAGTTTTGTATGAAATTTGATGAACAAATTCTAAAATTTAAAATTTTATTTTAAACATACAAAAAAAAAAAAAAGAATATGAACTCTGAAGCCAGACCAAATTACCTGGATCCAAATTACAGATCTGCTACTTAGTAGGTGTGGCCCTAGGCAAATTCCCCAACTTCTCTGTGCCTTAGTTTCTTCATATACGAAATGGGATCATCAGAGTACCTGCCTAATCAGGTTGTCAGGAAGTAAAAGAGTTAACATTCGTAAAGCACTTAGAGTAGTACTTGACACATAGTAAGCACTATGTAGGTGGTTACTAGATAAATGGGTGGAGGAACAAATGGATAGATCGATGATAAATAGATTATGATGATAAGATAGAAAGACAGATTCTTCTCAGGAGGGAAAATATCATAGGATTTTTCTTACTAAATATTGAAATATACTATAACCAGAGCCACCAGCAAAAACTGAGGCCTGAGCCCAGAACGCTCTTGCACACACTTCCTGGGATGATCCCTCAGCAACTCCATACATTCCCAAAGTTCCTCAGGAACACAGTGCATTGTTATTTGTTCATCCCTGTATTTGTAATGCTTGAATGCTGAATGATGCTTAATATGTAGTTTGCACTAAGTAAATATTAAATGGATGAATGCATACATTTATAATTAATATATATTCACATGTATATATAATCTATGCATGCATATATATATATTTATATACTTTTATATACTATAGGAATTAAAATGTGTTTTTGGCCCAAGAATACAAAAAAATATATATCAATGGAAGCAAATTAAGAGGGTCTAGAGAAACACATACACCGATATGGTTTCCATAATAAAATGGGCAAAACATATTCACAGAAGAGGAAATACAAATGCTCAATAGGAAAATATGTGACACCTCACTGATAATCAGAGAAGTGGAAAGAAAACAATGAGATATGTATCTATTTTCATATCAAACATGCAAAACTTACAAAATTTTAAATAATAGCTACTGTTGATGAGGGTGTGTGGGTCCCTCTCTATGAAGTAGGATTTCTAGCAGGCACTCTAGCAACGTCATTGATAAGGACATGTCACACTTTGAGCCAGCACTCCACCTCCAGGTACCCATCCTAGAGGCCTGGTCACACCCTCACCCAGTTGCACAAAGAGTTGTGTTAGGAATGTCCACTTGGACATTGTTGTCCTCAGTGAACACCTGGAAACAATCTGTGCCCATCCACAGGGAAAATGGTTACATTCACAACTGTAGGGTCAAACAAGGGAATTCTGTGCAGCTGTTTAAAGTGATAAAGTTGATCTATATGTAAACTTCTCCAAGTCAATGTGGTTAATTGAATAAATGATATCACAGGGGCCGGCCTTGTGGCCTAGTGGTTAAGTTTAGCGCACTCCACTTCAATGGCCCAGGTTTGGTTCCTGGGCGTGGACCTACACCACTGGTTGGCAGCCATGCTGTGGCAGTGACCCACATACAAAATAGAGGAAGACTGGCACATATGTTACCTCAGGGTGAATCTTTCTCAGAAAAAAACAAAAACATGGAATTTGATTCCCTTTGAGTAAATTATACATACTCATAAGTGTGTGAGTTGATGCAGAGAAAATATCTGGAGAGCTACATACAAAATTGATAAGATTGCTTATCTCTGCGAAGGGATTAGGGTTGGAAAAGGGATGTAGTTGGACAGAAGAATTTACTCTATTTTTATTGTTTGAAATTTTTATAAACAGAATGTACTTGGGTATTTCTTGTATGATTAAAATAAATTAATCAGCAGGAAACAATAACATAATAATCCAAACTTTCTGAAAACACAGATGAAAGAGTGATTAATACTTCCTGGATTGGGGGTAGAGTAGGACACAAATTCTCTCTGCTTTATATGAGTAACATAACACACAATGAAAATGTTACTTCCTTCAGCAACAAAGCCTTTAACTCTACTCTGGAGCTGTAAGGTTACATGCCCTGAGGGTTTGGACAGGCTTTCACATTGCCAGAGCAACCCCTAGCAATACCTCATGCACTGCGGACATGTGCTGCATCCTGCCAGACGAAGTCCAAGCTTGATGGATGGAGGGAGGACAGCCCACTCTCATACAACCGACTCGATTGACTTGACTCTTAAATTTAATTGCTGAGGATTAGAAGGCAGAATTTAGATAAAGATAATTAAAATGTATCTATATATGTTTAGATGTGATGGCTAGATTCAATTCATTTGAGCATTTTTGGTAATAGCTATATGCTAAAGAACAACATACTATCCACTCTCAGGGCTCCTTGTGGCAGATTGTATTTTCCACAGACAGGCAGAACAACATCTCCAATTCTGTGTATTCTTTTTGCATTGTTACTAGCCAATAACTCACACATCAAGATGTGGAATCTCTTTCTCTTCTCCCTTGAATCTGGGCAGGCTCTGTGACTGCTTTGAGCCACTGGATATGGAATTTGTTCCAGTTTCGGACAAAGGCCTTAATTGGCCTGGCAGCTTCCACTTCCTACCTCTTAAAAGCAAGTCACTGTGCAAAAAGTGCATCTTTCCTAAGACCACCATGCTGTGGGAATCCCAAGCCAAGCGGACAGACCCTGGAGGATGAGATGCCATGTGGTGAGCAAGGCCAAGCAGCACTAAGGAGGCTGGACATGTGACTGAAGGAGCCTTCTTTGAGGGGCTCCTCCTGCCACAGTGAACCCAGGTGAGTCCAAGTGGAATACACACTAACCCTCCAGCCAAACTTTTCCTGAATTTCTGATCCACAAACTTGTGAGCAAAATAAAATGGTTGTTTAACTACTAGTTTTGGAGTAGACTGTTTGCAGGAACAGATAAGAGGAACATCCCTGATTCACATGGCCATTACCAGGACTACTTTAGGAAGATGGGAACATACATTTCTATCTGGGATTTCCGAACTAAAAGACATGAGTAAGTCACATTTTTTTGTCAGAAAAGAGTCCAGTCCAAAGGTCAGGATCTAGAAAGTTTATACCATGTGTAATAATACATCTTATATGATTAAAAAATATGATTTCTACTTTAGATTTCATGTGATGGTGGTGGCAATAGGAAGGCAGGAAGTCAACTCTACATGTGTTGACTGGTTTCTAGTGGCAGATCCAATGTGACTTTTTTACAGCTCATTTAACAATTTAAGGAGGTGAATATCATGATATTACTTATACGTGGAATTTTTAAAAGCCAAACTCATAGAAACAGAGAGTAGAATGGTGGTTACCAGGGGCTGGGGGCTGGGGAAAGAGAGGAGATACTGGTCAAAGGGTACAAACATCCAGTTATAAGATGAATAAATTCTGTGGAAATAATGTACAGTATAGTTATTATGATTAATAATATTGTATATATACTTGAAAGTTGCTAAGAGAGTAGATCTTAAATGTTCTCACCACAAAAAAGAAACAGTAAATATGTGATGTGATGGAGGTTTTAGCTAAGGCTATGGTGGTAATCATTTTGCAACATATAAATATCAAATCAACAGCTTGTATACCTTAAACTTACAGAATGTTATATGTCAATTATATCTCAATAAAGCTTGGGAAAAAGATAAAGTGAGTATCAATCTCCATAATTTATAGATGAAGAAAACAGGGCTCAACTTTCTTAAATACCTTGGCTAAACTCACACAATTAATACATGGCAGAGCTATAACTTCGATCCAGACTTCTCTGCTTTTTTTCCAGTCAAGTGCAGGTTCTCAACCTTTAGCACGCATCAGAATCACACGCAGACTTGCTAAAACACAGACAATTGGGCCCCATCGCAGAGGTTTGGATTTAGCAGGTCTGGAGTGCAGCCCTGAAAGCGTACTCCTAACAAACCTCCAGGTGATGATACAGACTCCCGCACAGACCATGCTGCCTTTTCCTGTCTGACGATGACCTTCTCTGAGCAAGAACCTGGAGAACACATAAAACAAGCTTTGCTTTTGCTTTCTGAGAAGACAGTGCTTCCTATGGGACAGGTTCATACAGAACAAACTCCTTGCATGCCAACAGGAGCAGAAATTATCATCTAATGCTAACACTTAATTAATGGAAAATGTGCTGAATTATGTCCAATTCCATCACAGACCTTACAAACAAAGAACAGCTGCCCAAAACTGACACAGTTAAGTTTGTTTACCTTCTGATTTGTCCCCTGTATCCTGCTAATGGCAAAATGCCATTGCAGAGGATGTGAAAGTGATGTGTCAATATTGTTAACTAAAGTTTACACTGCATGGCTTAAGAAATGAACATAAAAATAAATCGAGATATGTGTGAAGTGCAAAGTAGTATTCATTCATCCATCCATTCACTCACTTACTCAGCAAACATATACTCAGTGCTACAGCTCAGTAGTAGTGTCTTGGGAAGTACAGAGATGAAGGGACTCAGAAGCTGTCCCTGCTCTCAAGGAGATTACAATGTAACACTGGGGGCTGGGATGCCCAGAAAGAGCTGTTGTAAAGCATGAAACTATATCCACAAAACCAGGGTATCAAATTTTAGGATTTAATGTATGACATATACAGGAAAGATGAAAGAAACCTTATCCTCCTGTAGAGGATAAAGTCAAACTTGCAATTCTTCATTATTCGTGATGTGTATTTAAATTACGTGTTAACTCACATAAGGGTAATTTGCCACCATCTTTCCAAACTCCAGTCACGCCTCCTTCATTACAGCATTCTGAAAAGAGTTTCAGGAGTCAATATTATAGTCCATCAAGTGAGACAGGAGTGCTAGTCTGAGAGGAGCAGGTAAGCCAATGGTGAAATCCCACTGCCCTGCTAGGACTGCCACAAAACCCAAGATTGAATTTTCAATACCAAGTTGTGGCCACCCAAAGCAGAGGATTAGAAAGAGGATAACCTCGAAGGAAACTCTGTTGATTCCGAGTCCTTAAAAGAGAGGCTTCTCCCTTAAGCCAGGAATTAGCAGAGGTGGCACTACTTTGAGACAGGACATGCTGGACTCCATCAAGTCTGATCTCAGGTGACGGGGTGCTCCTCTGGGGCACCTTCTCTGCCCCGCTTTGCTCAAGTGGAGAAGAGAACCAGCAATCACAGCAAAGGGGGCCCCAGGCTGCAGGGAGGATATAGAGTGAATGTTACACATCTCCGTGCCTGCAAAGCCAAGCATAATGCTCGACACCAGAATCAATTTGTTCCAATTACTGAAACATCGTAGAGTTCACTGCACTGAATGTAATAGACTATTTCTAGTGCCATTACTGCTGCTACCCTGCTACATGATCTTATGTCAATTGTTTCATTTTTCTGAGTTTCAGTCTTCACTTCGGAAGATGAGCATTATGATGACAACATTTCATGTGACTCCTTTAAGGAAGAAGTAAAAAAATGCAAACTAACATTCTAAATTATAATGTGTCATATAAATGTGAGGGTTGAAAGGTAAGAGAGTTACCTTTAAGTTGTTACTCCCTGAAAAGACGAACATATTTATTGGCTAAAGAAGTATATATGAGAATTTGTTCAAGTTATACATAGTCATCTGCTCAATTACACAAATAAAGTTGTAAGCAAGAATACCCACCCCCCTCCCTGCTCATCCAACCCCAGAACTTGATAAAACTATTTTCATTTTGAATGAAAACACATCAGAGCAAGAAAAATTTTAAATGAACCATGTGGAAAGGGATCATGGATGAAGATGTGCTCCAACCATATCACAAGACACATGAAGAAGTCAAGGTAATTAATAGAGAGCAATATGAGCAAAAGAAAATGCACAGATATGAACACAACCAGCTATATAATCTAGAAACAAATCCTTGCATATATATATTAATTTACCATATAAAAGTTAGAATTCTAAATCAATAAGAAGAGGTATTCAATAAATAATGAAGAGTTACTGATTTAGGAAAAAAGTAAAATTACACCTACACATTATATTATACACACACCCACACACATATACACATAAACTCTAGACAGCTTAAACCATGGAAGGTAAAACTATAAAACTGCAAAAGATATTAGTGGAAACTATTTATAAGATTGGATTGGGAAGATCTTTCTAAGCAAGACACAACCTAGAAGACATAATTGAAAAGACAAGAAGAGATCATGTGAAGACCAAAGAAAGTCCTCTGTAAAAAAAAAATCATCATTGAAGTTAAAAGAAAAGTGGAAGACTTAGAGAATACATTTGCAATGTATTTAACAAGTAAGGACCACACAAGGAAAACTAAAAATCTCCTAAAGCAATAAGGAAAACACAACAGGACAGGCAATGCCTATTAACACTACAATCACAAAATGTTCACCAGCAGGGTAATGCCTCAAGTATAGGCCGTCCATTTTACAGAATGTAAAAAGCTGTCAACAATTTAGGGTAGACTTAAGTCATTATTTTATTTCATATTTTCTATTTTATTAATAGAAAGAAGAGTTACATAAAACATATTCAGGGCCGACCTGGTGGCATAGTAGTTAAGTTTGCATGCTCCACTTTAGCAGCCCGGAGTTCACAGGTTCAGATCCTGGGCACAGACCTACACACTACTCATCAAGTCACACTGCAGTGGCATCGCATATACAAAAAATAGAGGAAGATGGGCACAGATGTTAGTTCAGGGCCAATCTTCCTCATCTCCCCCCCCCCCCAAATATATATATTCAGTATTACTTCCATAATGATTATAAAAGTCAATAAAAATATTTACACATATATACTGACTGTAAGAGCATAAAGGGAGACTTGAGGGAAAACTTCAAAAACGAGTGTGCCTGAACCATTTGTTTCATTATTGCACTCCTGAGGAGTCTTTTTTAGATATTTATTTCCTAATCACTCCCCTGTGAAACTCCCCACCCCATGATATTTTAATACCTCAGATATATTGTATGTCTGTTTATGTACTGTATGTATATCTATACTTTATACATAAAATGAACAAAATCTTTTCACCCCTCCCAAAAACAAATCTTTGCCTCATTGGGGGCAGTATCACCTCCTCTGGATATTCACTCACTAAATTACTCAACAGTTGCGACTCTGCCTGGAACAGGAAACGGAAGAGATGAAGGGGCAATGTCACGTTTGCTCAGTATTTTTCAGTATTACAAGGAAAATCAACACATTTTATTCATTTTTTTAAATTAGAAAACAGAATAACAAGGGCTTATAAACATGTTTTTCCTGAATTGGCCACTCCACAAAAAATACTATTTGCTTCCTGGAGATCTGAACAAAGATTTGTCATACACAAACCTCCCCCTCCCCCAAATGGTGAACTCAGGATCCACACAGAAATTAAGAAAGGTAGAACTTGCACAGCACCGTCAAGCTAGAATGTGCCCATTCTAACCTCCCATTCAGAGGTGGTGTGATGGTCAAAACACCTGCCAGGGCTGTAGACTCTCCCGCTTTAGTATGTGTCAGAGTATCTACCAACGGACCTTCAGTTATAAAAGTGTTAACAGCTCTTAGGGATTGATTACTCCAACCCAGAAAGATCACCCTATGAGACTTGTGTCAAATACATCAGTGCCCTCCTTTATTCAGGATAAGAAATGTTAAGGTTAGCAATTATTCCCCCCAGTCACCTTTCATGAATAAGAACAAATTAGAGAACGGAGAACACATGTTTATTTGTGAAGCTCTCAAAGGCTTAGCAGGTCACATACATGTTTTGTTTAGTCGTCACGACTACCTCAGGAAACAGATACTGCCTCCATTTGATGGCTGTGGGAATCAAGGCACCAAGAAGTTGAATGAACTGAGTGACACTCACTTAATTACTAAGGATTCTAATTCCCAACATTTCATTCCTGTTCCAGGTCTACTTGATGTAATTTCCTCCCATCCAGTCCTTCTGCAAGGAGTTGTGGGGCTCTGGCTATATGCCAGGTACCTTGTAGGTGCTGGGGATAAAGTAACAAGAAGACAGACAAGTTCCCTGCTATCATGAAGCTTACATTCTAGTAGAGACACAAGCCAAACAAAACACATAAGTAATATTTCATACAGTGATAACTACTATGAAGTAAACAAAGCAGGGTAATAGGATAGAAAGTGTGTTTGTGTGTAAGTGGGGGTGGGATAGTTGACTGTTTTAAATGGGAGCAGGGTCCTGAATGATATAAGAGGGAAGAGTCCTCCAGGCAGAAAGGGTAGCACATACAAAGGCTTTGAAGCGGGAATAACACTGTATTAGGTAGCGAAATACCACTGCTCCAGTGAATAAAACTTCAGTAACTTACCACAGTAAGCTTTACTCACATTAACAGTCCAATGCAGGTGTTCCTGGTTGGTGGTCAGTTTTCCCCCACGTGGTGACTCAGGGACCCAGGCTCCTTCCACCTTGCCGTTTTGCCATTGTCAGGGCTACAGAGTGCTTTGTGTCCAGAGTGGAGGCAGCATAGTTGCTTCCTAATAATACTATCAGGAAGTACCACATCACTGACAAAAATTAGTCTCATGGGTGCAAAGTGAGCTGGACGTTGTAGACCCAGGAGGAATCCCACAATTATGGAAGGACAGGCATGCGTTCTGACTCAGATATGAATGTTTCAATGAAGAGGAAGAGACCACCGTGGCTTGAGCATTGTGAGTCTGGAGAATGGTAGCAGAGATCTCAGAGAAAAGACAGGCACCAGATCATGTAGGGCCTGCTGGTGGATAGTAAGGCATTTAGTAGTATGTTAAATGTGATAGGAAGACATTGGAGGTTTTAAGCAAAATAGGGACATGATCTCATTCATGTTTTTAACAGATCAAGCTGGCTTCTACCTGGAGAATATAATCTGTAGGAGGGCAAGAGCAGGGAAACCAGTTAGGAGATTTCTGCAGTAAGTAAGGCAAGAGATGATGGTGTTCAGGACCAGCCGTAGGGGAGTTAAGAAGTGATCAACATGCAGGCTATATTTTTAAAGCAGAGTTACAGGATGCACTGATGTGAGTGGTGAGTAAACAAGAGGAATCAGGATAGCTTGTGTATGTTTTGCAAAGGTCCAGTTACTAAGGCGAACATAACAAATTGCCCAAAGTTTAGTGGTATGTCTCTGACCCACAGTTATCCGGGCCCTCAGCTGGATGACTCAAAGGCTGGGGATAGGAATCATCTGAAGTCTTGTTCATTCACATCTATGGTGGTTGATGCCAGCTTGAGTTGGGGACCTCACTGCCTCTCCACGTCGGCCTCTCCATATGGTCCCTCCCTGTGGGCTAGTTTGGGCTTCCTCGCAGCATGGTGAATGGCTTGCCCCAAAACAAGCAACCCCAAAGAGAGAGCGCCAGATGGAAGCTGTTTCGTCTTTTGTCCTTGCCTCAGAAGTCACCAAACATCATGTCCACTGTACTCTATTTGTGAGGACATTCACAAGCCCCCACCAAGTTTTAAGCAGAGAGAATAGAGACCTCACCTCACATGGGAGGAATGCCAAAGTTGCATCATAAGAAAAGCACGTGGGATGAGAGATCTTTGTTGTGGTCACTTAGAGAAATACAATCTGCCATGTCTAAGCAACAGGATGAAAGGGAGTCATTAATTAAAGGGGAGGAAACTGGGTGATCAGATTCTGTTCTGCATATACAAAGCTTCAGGTGCCTATTAGACATCTAATTGGAGATATGGAGTGAGCAGTTGGATAAATGAGTCTGAATTTTTTGGAGATATGAGACCCCGAGAAACATATTTTGGCATTATGAGGATGGAGAGGTATTAAAGTCATGACTCTCATGAGATTGCCCAGAGAAAAGTTTACTAGGAAAAGACAACATAGTACAGAGCTCAGGAGCACTCAACTCCCCAAAAGTATCAACTTTTATTTTGCTGTGATTTTGATGTTTCAGCCTACTCTTCAGGTAGTAAGTAGGTACTTAAATACATTTAAAGAATAAGATTTCGGCAATGAAACATAGCTAAAACAACTTTTAAACCTATTTTGCCACCAGTCAAGAGCTATAGGATCTAGACTGAATTCTTACAATCTAATCAGTTCTCATCAGACTCATTGATGACACTGTGAAATTCAGCAATAACATAAATGGCCACTATTGTTTCTGTAGAAGTGGTCCACTACTCAGCCTCCTCAGAGGAACACTGACTCTTCCAGCCTTCGGACTCGAACTGGGACATTGGCTCTGCAGATTTCGGACTTGCTAGTCTCCATAACTGCATGAGCCAATTTCTTATGATACATCAATTTCCCTCCATAGAGACAGATATCAGATATAGATACAGACACATCCTATTGGTTCTGTTTCTCTGGAGAACCCCAACATCGATTTTAGTTATATTTTTTCAAGAGCACAACCCATCACAGTTCAGCATTCTGAGCCCTTATATAAATAACATGTGAAATTAGATCAAGCCAGTCAATACTATGCAAAAACCTGAGTGACAGCCAGGCATTTGGGGAACTGTTCCTGGTTTCAGCACAGCCGTGGATGGTGTGATGCAGTTGGGCAAAGTGGTATAAGCATGGCTGCTTTGAAATGGTCTTTCTTCTCCTTTCCTGGATGTTGGCATGGATGCTGATTTTTAACAACCTACCTAGAACAAATGTCTATACCCTTCTTAAAACTCCCTCATTCACACTCCTCCTTTTGTGAAGGCAGATCTTTTTATTTTTTATTCTCAGTGTACAAGATGGTTGTTTCGGAAGTAGATCAATTTGGACCAGCCAGGTGGTATAGCGGTTAAGTTCGTGCACTCTGCTTCAGCGGCCTGGGGTTCGTGGGTTCGGAGGCCCGGCGCAGACATACACAACGCTTATCAAACCATGCTGTGGTGGCATCCCACAGACAAAAAATAGGGACAGATTGGCACAGATGTTAGCTCAGGGCTAATCTTCATCAGCAAAAACAAAACGGAGTAGATTGATTTGGAGCTGATCCCCAAACACAGCAGGAAACTGTGGGGTTCAACAGAAAAAAAAGAGAAAGTGCTTGAGCACAGCTTGTTCTCTTGTGATTTTTTTTTTTTTTTTTTTTTTGCTCTGAACGAAACCAGGGAACTTGCTTGGCAAATGGGTGTGTTAATCTAATGGTTGAATCACTTGAGAGTAATTTTTGCAAGTATCCATGGCATGCATATAATCAAAGGAAGGAAACACTTAAATTCCATAAGACAAAAAGAAATAGGACATTAACCATTGAGTATAAATATTCGTAAGCATCATGCCCCCCGGTATTTAAAAGGCTCAAGATAATAAACGAGAAGAAAATGCCTGCCAGCCCCAGCATAGAAAAATCCTCAGACATTAGCAGCAAACAACTGCTGTCCATAACAGGGCTGCTTCCTAAATTAACTCTGCTCCTACGACTTCAGCTCTTCTCAACCCCCTCATTCCACACTGAATATTTATCCAAAATGCTCCATACCACATATTTTTAAAAATGTATTTAAATAGACAGGAATGCCCTGACTCTTTGATAGCTACCTAATTATTTTAAAAGACGTCAAAGAGGAAGGAAACACATTGATTTAGGATTTCATAACTTTCGGGTTTATCTGAAAACACAGCCAAGAATAATGCTCGTTATCCAATTTCAAGTCTAATTCAATATATCTGACTTCCCAAATACTCAGATTAAAAAGTTGAAAAGCACTTTATAGTTTTACCAAAAATGTTAAGGGTTTTAATGAGTCAGTCTCTTCCTGCTTAGAAAACACAATCCATAAACAAAGACAGGATGAAAAACGTTCTGCTTTCATTTTAGAAAAATCAAATAAATTTAAAATGCAAGACTAATAGAGAATAGAACACTCTGACGATATATTTTATTCTCAGATCCTCATGACCAAAAGAGCAGAATGAAACTGTGTCATAACATCAGAAAGGCAATGACTCATATTCTGGGAAGCAGGGCAACGGATTCCCTGGCTCCATCTAAATGTTCTGTAACTTGATACTTTATCAATCCCCCTATTTCCTTGGGTTACAAACCAACACAGAAAAAGAGATGGACTTGGTGATTCACAGGAGTGTATCAGAATGGACTGGAAGGCACAGATTAAGGTTTTTTCAAACCCCCAGCGATTATGGAATAGACAGCAATCCCATGACAGGCAGAGCTCTGAGGACTAGGTCCTGAGATTCCCCAGCTGGGATGAGGCTTCATTCCCTCTGAGACAACAGCCATTAAAAATATTGAAGAAGGACTGAGAGACAAAAGGAAACCTCCTCTGGGAGGCCTATCCCTCCCCATAAATTTCTACTCCCAAAAAAGGGATGGGATGCTCAAGACACAGACTTGTAAAATTTGGGAAGGTCTTACAGAATGGAGACCAACTGCTAGTTCTGTTGGGAATTTCCCCTTAGCCACAGGCTTGCAGTCTTCTTCCATTGCTCCTGGAATTAAGCATTGGAAAGAGATGGCCTGGCAGCACAGATAAGAGGAGAAAAGAAAATAAATGTGAGTCCATAAATCCCATACCCAGGTCCCAGAATCAGGGCTGGGGAGGGGAGAGGAAATTGCAGGTGACTGACTTGCTGGGGCTGCTGCAGACAGGGCTAAAGAGGGAAGCAGTTCAGAGAAACACTAGCCTGGCCAGCCAGCAGTAACAGCCAAGTGTCCACCGAGGGCAGGTAAACTCCTCAGTATTGAACACTCATCAGTGGGATCAACGGGGGTGCTGATTTCTGAGGCTGAATCCACAATTTAGATCATCAGTAAGCTGGATCAAACTTGGAATGAGCAATCACAGATGGAGACGCCTTTTCTTCTACCTCCTCCTGACTGTATCTATAGGGCTAAAAAAGAAGGAGGGGGGTCCCTTCCCTCCCAATCTCTGTTGTGTGTGTCTTCTGTGCTTGTGTTTCTCTCTCTCTCTCACTCACTCTTTCTCTGTCACTCATGCACACACAGTACTCCAATACTCTCAGTGACATCACCACAAATGTAGTCAGATGAGGGAAAGAAGGAGGAACTCAACTCTGGGTTTACGTTTTATCAGCCAGGACTAAAGCATAGTAACTGGCATGACTCTTCTTAAATACTCAAATGTAAATAAAAAGTTGTGAAATCTCTCTGAGATGCCGCAGAAGGAGCCGACTGCCCAGCATTGGGAGGTAAAGTGTCAGAGGTAGAATGAAACAGAGCCATCTCATGCTTGTCCCCCAGCAGGTCGGGGCCCCTCAGTGAGCAGTTTATAGCTGAATAAAATAATTCCATCCACGTACCCCAGGACGGCTGCCCTCTCCAGGTGTCCATGGGGGTGTCGGGTACCTGGGTGTGAAAGTCCCCATGTGTGCACAAGAGCAGCAGCAGGAGCTTCCGGGATGTGCATGGGAACTGCAAAGATCATGGTTAACCTCTCAATCAGCAGGAGGTATTTCACTCCTGATACACAGCTAATTTGTTTCTAGTTTCCTGTTTCAAGGCTGGGGGAAGGGAGATGCCTGCAAACCAGGTACTATTCTACAGGGAGAAGAGAGGACAGACCACAGCTGTTAGCCTGCTGAAGGTTCTGAGTCCTGCCTGAGAAACCACTCCTGAAAGAGGAGAAGGAAGTTGCCACCCTCATCCATGCCAACCTGGGTGGCGGCACGAGCCTCCTCCTTATGGACATCAAAAACGCTGACGCGTGGGAAGAGTTCAGGAGCCACGCTACCGGCCACATATGACTCAGTCATATAAATATGATACATGCGATATTCTGACCTAAAACCACACAATGATCAATTTCAGATATCCAGTTCTGGGGAGGCACAACCTAGCTAGTAGTAGCAAGTGCTGAACAGCATTTTTAAATTTAGTTTTCTTCCTCAAGGGCAAGATCATGAATTTAAAAAATTCAAACACAAAGGTTAAAAGTTTAAGGTTAAATTCACTAATAGTATATATTCAAAAAAACCCACATACAAACCACAGATACAGTAACGAAAGACGAACACTGACTTTTGAATGAACCATCTTTCTATGTAGCATTTCACTTTACAGTTGTGTTGGAAGATAGCAAAGAGGAAAATTTAATAATGGTCTTTGGCATTTTATTCACCTTGAACATGCTAGTGAATAAAATGAAATATTTTTCAGATAAAACAGAAATGCTGAGCAACTGGTGATAGTCATAAATACACAATATCCAGCTCGAGGCAGCAGCCACCTTCCTGCGGAATAGTGCTTCCCCTAGTTAGATGCATTCTGACCAGCCCAGAGGTCAGCAGAGGCATCATCTGGATGCAGGGAGTTTTCTCAGCATGAAGGAGTAGGAAGAACAGAGGCCAAAGTGTGACTGAATCCCTGTTTGTCCTTCAGTGATTTTCCTGACCTCTCTG
Organism: Tapirus indicus; assembly: GCA_031878705.1. Classification (NCBI taxonomy): domain Eukaryota; kingdom Metazoa; phylum Chordata; class Mammalia; order Perissodactyla; family Tapiridae; genus Tapirus; species Tapirus indicus. The sequence goes on from CM062921.1 coordinate 86,261,253, forward strand.
GGCCTGACTTGCCTCCTCTGTAAAGTGGAAACCCTGACAATATCATAGGAGATACAATGCCTCACAGGGTGCCTGGCACACAGCAGATGTTCCGAAGTGACAGTAGCTGTCACTGCTTTCCATGCAAACTATCTCCCCTTCATCCCAGGTTTGACTAAATTGAGACCTACTTTTATAACCTACACACTGAGTGTTAGATGGGAATGTGGTCCGGGCAAGGATGGGAGGATAAAAACAGAAAAGCCAAATCTCATTGAATAAAAGTGTGGGACCCAACCAGACAAGAATATTTGCAATATTAGTCATTTGAATTGTTCCCAGAAACTTCTAAGAACTTGGCATATTAGAACCTCTTTGCAAACCATGTATGTCTGAAGAGGTGCGCCTGGAACAGGGCTTCTACCTAATTTCTGAGTCTCCTGGGGAATTAAGGCAGTGGTGATGTGGCCTTCAAGGTTGCCCTGCCTGGGATAGCTGGAGTTTGACTTGAATCAGAAAAATCTTCTGACTGAGAAAGGCAGGTGCAATTAACACCAGAGCTCAAAGGAAATGTGGTAGTGAGATTTTCTGCAGTACTGCTTTCAATTCTCACAGCAACTGTTTACACATGAGGACCAAGGCATTTAACGTTTCTGAATGTCTCCACAAATGAAACAGACTATTACTTCATCCTGCTGGCACCCTGGGGACACAGGTAACTGGCATTTAATAAATATCAATTTCTCCAGGCTCAACTGTGAGGATTTCAACATCCTCTTAACACATATTTTTCACATATTGTCCCTGCTCTAAACCTTAAGCATCAAATGCAGAAAATGATGTCATACAATAACTAACAGGTAGTCACTGGCTAGACTTAACTTCCCTTCTGAAACAGCCCTAAACCCTTGGACACATCACACACAGTACCAGCATGCCAATACAGCAATCTGGCCACGAGAAAGGCCCTAGTGTGGGCTAGAAAGAAGGCACTTAAACAGCAGGCCTGACAGTTCCTAAGCAGGGGCAGTGGCCATGCTCTTAGACAGGGCTTCACATTTACACCAGAAGACTTGAATGGCCCCTAAGGATCATTGCTTTCTTCTACATGTATGTAGTATAGAATTTATCTTTGCCCAACCTGAGGTCTGCCCTTTGTCCTCAACTTCCTAGAGGTGATCTCTAAGCCCTTGGCATGTCACACCTGATAGGAGTGTCTTTGTTTACCTGGGGTCACACTTGAATGTCTAACAAGGTGGTTTAGATTGAGGGTCATGTGGTATGAGCTCAACTTCCTGAGATCAGGCACATGCATAGTCAATGTGATGGAGCCCCAATAAAAACTCCAGACACCCAGGTTCAAGTGAACTTTCCTGGCTGGTGACACTTTGTGCATATTGTCACACATCACTGCCAGAAAAGTTATGTTGTCCACACTCCATGGCAGAGGACAACTGGAATTTCTGCAATGGAACCGTCCTGGACTCTGCCCTCTGCACCTCTTCCATTGGCTGATTTTAATCTGTATCCTTTCCCTGTAATGAACAATAACTGAGTAAAACAGCTTTAAGTGAGTTCTGGGAGTCCTTCTAGTGTATTACTGAACCTAAGGGTGGTCTTTGGGTCCCCTGAATTTGCAATTGGTATCAGAATCCCAAATTTGCAATTGGTGTCAGAAGTGAGGATGGTCTTGTAGACCGCCCCTAACTTTGCATTTTGAGACAACTGAGGTTGATAAAAGTGAAGTTGCCTAATGAACACTGGTGTTAGGACTCACACTCAGGCTGTTCTTTTCACCTCCAGTGTCTTCCCTTCAAACAGGCAGCACATGTCTCAGTCCAGCAAAACACGGGATGTTTCCACAGAAAGGACTGCATGACAAACAAGATTCCCTTATTCTAGTGTGAATGAGACAATCTACAAACTGACTAGGAGTGACACAATTCTCACATGGCCAGAATTGTTGGCTTGGGAAGACAGGGCATGATCTCAAGAAAAATAAACTACAGACTTCCTTCCTTTCTATAAAATCTATGCATGTTTTACGGGAATCCAAGGGTTTGGGGAGCATTAAAAAACAAACAAACAACAAAATCAGCAACTTTCAAGCACCCTGTGGGTTTTAAAAGAGAGAGAAAAGACTCAGCATATATAATGCTAACAGGTTACAGTAACCATGGGTCTGAGGGTTGAGTTTGTAGACATAATGATTAGGGAGTAGAATACGCAGCTGTCACACCAGGAGCACGTACTATGTGTCAAGCACTCTTTACCCTGCAAGGGAGGCATTAAAAATCATATTTTTAAAATGAAAACACCCAGAGAAAGAAGTTAAGTAAATTTCCTAATGTTATCAATCAAATACAACACAGATATGAGGTTCAATTCCAAAATACTTGAATCTGGGGTGGCTGCATTTCTCACTGAGCTGTCACTGTTGTCCAACCTCACAGGCCTTCCCTGGGATGACAGAGTCTTCCAGTTCCTGCCAGTACCTCCATCACATTAGCCACTTTTTCCACGGTCAGTGATTGGACTGCGTCATATCCTTAAGGTGTGCAAAGATAGAAACTCTTCATGTACTGCCACACTGAGCTCTGCTAATCTGCAAACACTACCTACTAGGAAAAATTGCATATTCATAAATCATGTCTACTCTGGGATCTCAGGGCAAACTGGCGAGCACAATGATTGTATAGATAACGAGACTCTCAGAGTGCTACTGTGAGCAGCGGGGTCAAGGCCAAGGGGCACGACGACTCCCTGCTGTTTGCAACCAGAATATCCACGCATGGAACTTCTGTCTGCTGAGAGACAGCCTGGGCCCCAGCCTGAAAAGTCTCTTTGGTTAATGTAATGAGTTGAATTGTGTTTCTCAAATAAGGTAAGTTGAAGTCTTAACTCCCAGAACTTCAGAATGTGACCTTATTTGCAAATAGGGTCTTTAGAGAGCTATGGAGTTAAAATGAGGTTATTAAGTTGGACCCCAAACCAATATGGCTGGTGTCCTTATAAAAGGGGGAAATTTGGACACAGAGAGAGACATGCACAGAGGGAAGATGATGTGAAGAGACAGGGAGGACGCCACATGAAGATGGAAGCATAGGGAGAACACCGTGTTTTGAAAAGACTGAGATTATGCTGCCACCAACCAAGGAATGTCTGGGGCTACCAGAAGCTGGAATAATCAAGGAAGAATCTTTCTTCTACCAGTTTCAGAGGGAACATGGCCCTGCCAATATCTTGGTCTCAGATTTCTAGCCTCCAGAAATGTGAAAATATAAATTTTTCTTGTTCTAAGCCACCCAGCTTGTGGTGCATTATTACGGCAGCCCTAGAAACTAACACAGTCAGAGGATAGGTTTTGGAAAGGGGACAAGACTAAGAGAGACCAAGACCCCTTCCTGAGCAAGAGCCCATGTTTCACATTGGGCCTCTTGAACTGAGAAAATCGTTTCTGACCATAACTCAAAGTTCACAAAGATGTTTGTTCTAAGCATGTGAGAACGATGATAATTAGCAGATTTATGCACATGATGCAGAACTCATCTGTTCACAAAATATTTTCTTTTTTATGAGTGTGTTAGCCAATGAGCATAATCCCATGGCATTAGCTGTATATGTTATTCTTTCTTAAAACACACACACACACACATTTCCTTTTCATGACCATATTATAGAAAACCAAAAACTGACCTGCAGTGAGTGGAGCAGCCCTCCTCCTCCTGCAGAGTATTTGGTGCATCAGGTCTCAGATGCTGCCCCAGAGCCCTCTGGGGAAATGAAGGGCAGATGGAGCACTGTTTCTCACCTAGGTTTCACTTGGTGTTTTAAGTTACAAAGAAAGAATAATTACTTTAACACAAAGGTGCAGACAAAAGAGTGCCTTTCCCTTTCTCTTTTTGAACAAAAATACCATCTGCATTAATTTGCTTGTGCTACAGTAACAAAGTACACCATGGCTCTGGCGTAAAGACCATAAAATTACTGTGTCACAGTTCTGGAGGCTGGAAGTCTGAGATCAAGGTGTTGGCAGGGCTGGTTCCTTCTGAAGGCCATGGGGAATAACCTGTCCATGCTTCTCTCCCAGCCTCTGGTGGTTTGATGGCATCTCTGGTGTTACTTGGCTTATAGATAGATCTATCAACCTGATCTCTGACTTCTTCACATGGCATTCTCTGTATGTCCGTGACTGTGTCAAATTTCCCCTTCTTATAAGAACACCATTCTTTTTGGAATAGGGGTCCACCCTACTCCAACATGACCTCATCTTAAGTTAACTAATTACATTTGCAAACACCCTATTACCAAATAAGGTCACATTCTGAGGTACTGGAGGTTAGCACTTCAACTTATGAATTGTTGGAGGGGCAAGGAGAGGTGACACAAGTCAACCCACAGCCCACCATCCCCTACTGCACAGCTGTGTAAAAGTTTGCCTTATTTAACTGCACTTATATAAAGACTTTGAGGTATAAGATTATTCTTGTTTTCAGAGCAAAAAATATTATGTGTTCTATAAAACACCAATGGCTCAATTCCCAGAATATATTTATGGGCAAAATCACAGTTTAGAACACAGAGATAAAGATAAAATGTGACTAAGCACTGCTATATGCAGTGCTATAGTTAAGGGTCCTACTACCTTTATTCTTGTTCATTCAGTAAACCAACCGATTGATACTGGGCTAGACCTTGGAGAAGACTTTTAAAAATAAAAAATAGAAGGTGAGTAAAGATGATGCCATCAGACCTTCCAGAAATTAAAATCAAATCATGGAGACAAAACCAGACACGAACAATATAAGGTCCAATCAGGCTGTGTCAAATGAGATATTCAGATGAAGACTAGAACATTGATTTGGGAAGAGAAAGATCACTGAGAAGTGGCAAGCCACAAAGTCCTCCCTGAAGAGGACAAGTTTGAATGGACCATAAGTCTAGTTGGCCTGGGGAGGTGGGATCAGAGCATCCCATAGTGGTCTGACCTGAGCCCAGGAGCAGAGGAATCTCGATGGAGCCACGGCTGGTGCTGGGCAGTGGTGGGTGAGGCTCAGAATGGCAGAAGTCAGACCCCAGAGGTCCAGATCACGCCAGACTGAGGGGTCACTGAAACCACATTTCCAATCATTAAGTTCAAGAGTTTTTAAACAATATTTACCTTCCATTTATACTGATATTTCTCAGTTTTTAGCACTTAATTTTTATTCACCACTTTTTTCTGGAAGTCAAATTAAGTTTTCTTTCATTCTATTAAGAAAAGAATATGACAGTATATTTCTTTCTTTCTTTTTTTTTTTTTTTTTGTGAGGAAGACTAGCCCTGAGCTGACATCCATTGCCAATCCTCCTCTTTTTGCTGAGGAAGATTGGCCCTGGGCTAACATCCATGCCCATCTTCCTCTACTTTATATGGGACACCGTCACAGTACGGCTTGACAAGTGGTGCATCGTGTGGGTCTGCGGCCGGGATCCCAACCTGCAAACCCCAGGCCGCTGAAGCAGAGCATGAGAACTTAACCACTAGGCCACCAGGCTGGTCCCGACAGTATATTTCTTGAGACTTCACATATTATGTGATCTTTAAAAAATTCTCTTGTAGCTATATAATTACTTTCTCAAATTTTAGTTTAATTTACCCCTAATACATCAGAAGTACATTCTTTTGCTAAATATGTAGGTTGATGGCACAATGCAGCCCTTGTTATACTAGAGGCCCCTGGTTGTCCTATCTGATGCTTGCCCTTAGGCATGACATGTGGATTTTTTTATCTCTGCTTACTTCTATCTGAGTGATTGTTAAATCTCCTTCTCAGATCTGCAGTTAAAAACAGGTGGATGCCACAAGCTGTGCCTGGTGAACAAAAGTCACTCAACCACTGTGGGTCTGCTGGACTGAGGTGGGATTCTCCTTTCCTGCTTTCTATGGCTCTCGGAACACGAGCATGACAGTCTCTGCATGCCCACTCTTGCACCCAGGTGCCTCCTGTCTTAGCCCCGATCTAAGGGGACTACACTTGCCACGACGCAGTAAATCACCACTGGTTCCTATCCCTCTTGATGGCACCCTGTTCTCATCAGAGAGGTGCAATCTGTGAGTGAATACAACAAAAAAATATCATCAGTGGCAGAAAACCACATTAAGCTACAGTAAAAGCAACATATTTGTAATAGAGAGATACTTTGTTTCCTAGTTGGTGAAGCCTCTGGCCTCTGAATCAGGCAGTAATCAACAACAGTGTCTTGAAATGTTTTTCTTCCTGTTTCAGAATAGTCTTCTCTACTTTCTGGTTCACATCAAGGTCAAGTCACTTCTGTTTTATTCTCAACCTAGGCAGATTGGCTTTACATCCATCCCCTTTCAGATCCAGACAGTAGGTTGCCTCCTGGCATGAGATGGAAATGGGATGTAGTTGTAAGATTTCTTCTTTTTCTGAATCTTTTTTAGTGGGCATTTTAATGGGAAATTGGAAGAGGCTATTTCAAGAGATGCTTGGCAGAAGAAAGGATAAATGGGAATCCAGAATTTTTTAAGGATGGCACACACTAACCAAAAATTTAATGCAACTAATTCTATAATCAACAAAATAGGAGCTAGGAAGTAGAAAATACATCCATGTGATATGGGAAATGATGTCATATAAAAGTGGATGTTATAGGGAGAAAACATAAACTGGCAAATAGAAAACCATGCCTACTTAGAAGAATCTAATTTTAATATTCTAAAAACTGATGTGATTGATGTTAATGTTTATAGATTCTTGAATTATTAATGCTCCAAAGACTAATCACAAAATCACGTGTATTATTTATATTTGATCATATATCATAAATGAATTCACCATGCATTGATTGTCTGGATACAGGTACTGCTGGCCTCCAGATTCTTATGTGCTGGTATATTAAGAGGATTCATCTGATGTGTACATAAAATAGCTCAAAGAAATTAACAAAATTGTAAGCTGAGTGAGAGAGGAAAACTACAGCGGTAGGTTGAGGGCAGCGAAGGGGTTTGGTATTGACTCAGAAGAGAGTTTGGAAACTTGAAAGATCTTGATCTTCACAACTTAAAATTCAACTCTACTTAGTTTAACATATAGACAAAGTTTGTATGAGGAAAATGGAATTTTCAAAGAAAATGTCACTAGTCCTGGATTGATAACAGTTGTTTTCTCCACCTAATTATAGAGGGGGTGTATTATTTTGGAAGCAACGTTATGTTTATTTAAAACCTAAGGAGAGAGTTGGTGCAATGTGTCCTACTCACAGCAAAAGCTAAGGACCATACATCTTTCGAGAAAAAGGGTAGCATCTGTGGTATATCATGTGCCTGTTCTGCTGGTGCATGCATTCCACCTCTTTATTCCAAAAATGTGCTCACAATGGAGCACTGAAACCCAACTGCATTTCTGATATGTAGAGGAAACAGCATGAATATCTTTGTTGCCCTAGAAATTTCAATCCTGGGTGGGAGTCTTCACTTTGTAAAGTAATCTCAGGGAAACTCTATCCTCTGAATTATTCATTTGTGCAAAGATAAATCTTCCTCCACGAAGCATATATTTTAAAGTACAGGAATAACTCATGAAATTTTAGGTCTGCAAAGAGGGGAGGGATGAGAAAAGGATAAACTTTGATGAAATGACTTCTGAAACGTGGTCTTCTCTTGGAAGAAAGTTAAAAGCAGCATGATTTAGTGCAGTGGTTTGTTTTGCCTGAGAACGACTTTTTTTTTTTTTTTTCTTCAGGGAAAAGCTAATGCAGGAGTCCAATAAATAAAAATTTCAAGGCCAAATTCTGTAGGTGAAGGAAGTGGATATCCCAGAATCTGGTCCACAGAAAGTCTGTTTACCACCCTCTCAAACCCCAAGAACACATCCTGTGTTAACCCTGGAGAGGTTTCTCCAGGATGCCCCAGAAATGCAGAGTACACTGAAAACACTGGACACACTGATGGGAAAAGCAGACTCCATCATTCCCTGCTGTAACGTCTCCAAAGCTCATTTTTTTTCTCTTCTTTAAGTTATACCACTTTCACAGAATTGGTACAAATGAATATGATAATTTTAAAATGACACATAGCCTGGCATAAGAAAGACTCAATCTAATTTTTATTCTAGTCCGCCAGTGGTATGATCAGAACCACTGTATATTTATAGTTTTCATTCACAGTATTTCTTCTAAAGTTATATATGCATACATAGAAAGTAACATAAGTTGCCTAGAATCATCACCTCCTTAGGCACCAACCTATAAAATTATCTTACTAAAATTTATTTCAATCTTACCTGTTATCAATTTCTAGGGATGGAGAAATGATTAATAAGCACAATTTTCAGTGATGAGAGTCACTGACATAAATGCATAATGTCTCCCAACAGACCATCTTCCTATTTCATATTCTCTGGTAGTCACACATAAAAATTATGAAATGGGATGGTAAAATCTAGAAATAGAATTGTCTCTTGTGCATGCTGTTAATAGAGTATGTAACAACATGGGTGGAAGTAATTTGGCATTGTATATCTTTTTCATCCTGAATTCCCTGCAGTACCATTTTAAACTTTTAAAGCTTCATTTTATTTTTACTGTGCTTCTTAGAGAATACATAATAAGGTAAGAATTATATATGTATTGTAACTTCATAAATGAGGAGGTAAAAGCTCATATATCACAGATACACAAGGGAGGGCTTTAGATCTTCCTCCATTAATGAAATGAAAAGCCTCATCAGAATTAAGATGTGATAGGATATAGATTCAGTTCCTTAAAAATATTAGATTCTAATCCAGTATTTTAGACAGTCTGCTGTATGTCCCAAAATATCCATTCTCCAGTTTTACCATAATAATACAACACTCACTTTCAGGTGTGCACATGGATAATCAGAACTCTACTATCCTTTCAAGTCTTCTCTGCAGGTAGGCATGACCAAGGAATGCCATTGAGATTAAGCCAGTGTACTGCAAGCAGCTTCAAGGAACTCTAGATTTAAATTTTTAAATAAAATTTGAGAATAATCAAATAGAAAATCAGTAAGGAAACAGAAAACTAGAACAACACTATAGACCAGTTAAGACCTAACAGAATATAAAGAACACCCAGCCAACAACAGCAGAATATGCAGTCTTCTCAAATGGACATGGAACATTCTCCAGGATAGATTATGTCATAAACTACAAAATAGGTCTTAACAAATTTAAGAAGATTGAAATTATAACAAGCATCTTTTCTGACCACAGGGGAATGAAACTAGAAATCAACAGCAAAAGTTAAACTGGAAAATTCACAAATATGTGGAAATCAAACACATAATTTTGAACACCCAATGGGTAAAAGAACAAATCACATGGAAAATTCAAAAATATCTTAAGACAAATGAAAATAAAAACACAACAAACCAAAACTTATAGAATGCAACAAAAGTGGTACTAAGAGGAAAGTTGATAGTTCTAAATGCCTACACTAAAAAAGAAGAAAAATCTCAAGTCAACAACCTAACTTTATACCTCAAGGAACTAGAAAACAAAGAACAAACTAGACCCAAAGTTACCAAAAGGAAATAAATAATAAAGATTAGAGCAGAAATAAATGAAATAGAGAAAAGAAAAACAATAGAACAAGTCAATGAAACTAAGATTTGGTTTCTTGAAATGATAAACAAAATTGATAAACCTTTAGCAAGACTAACAGAAAAAGAGAGAAGACTCAAATATCAAAAATTAGAAAGGAAAGAGAAGATATTACAACTGATGCCACAGAAATAAAAAGGATCATAAAAGACTACAATGAAGAATTATACATCAACAATTTGGATAACCTAAAAGAAATGAATAAATTCCTAGAAGCTTACAACCTACCAAGACTGAATCATGAAGAAATAGAAAATCTGAACAGATCTATAACTGGTAAGGAGATTGAATCTGTAATCAAAAACCTCCCAACAAAGAAAAGCCTGGGATCAGACAGCTCCACTGGGGAATTATATAAAACATACAGAAAAAAATAAATACCAATCCTTCTCAAACTCTTTAAAAAAATTGAAGAGGGAACAATTCCAAACTCATTTTATGAAGCCAGCATTACCCTGAGAACAAAACCAGACGAAGATACTACAATAAAACTACAGATTAATACCGCTGATAAATATTGAAGCAAAAATCCTTAAAAAAAATACTAGCAAACTGAATTCAACACCACATTAAAAAGATTACACAACTCGACCAAGTGGTTTTATTCCTGGAATGCAGATGGTTCAATATATGAAAATAATCAATGTAATACACCACATTTACAGAATGAAGGACAAAAACCATATGATCACCTCAATTAAGGCAGAAAAAGAATTGGACAAATTCAACACCCTTTCATGATAAAAACTCAACAAACTAGGACTAAAACGAAATTACCTCAACACAATAAAGGCCATATATGCAAAATTCACAGCTAACATCATACTCAACAGTGAAAGGAAGGAAGCCTTTTCCTCTAGGATCAGGAGCGAGGCAAGGACGCCCACTCCAGCCACTTCTGTTCAACACAGCACTGGGAGACCTGCGAGGCAAGGACGCCCACTCCAGCCACTTCTGTTCAACACAGCACTGGGAGACCTGCGAGGCAAGGACGTCCACTCCAGCCACTTCTGTTCAACACAGCAGTGGGAGACCTAGTGAGAGCAATTAAAAAGAAAAAGGAAAAAAAGGCATCCAAAATGGAAACGAAGAAGTAAAATTATCTTTGTTCACAGATGACATGATCTTATATGTAGAAAACACTAAAGACTCCACACACAAAAAAAGCCCTGTTAGAAGAAAGGAATTGAGCAAAGCTGCAGGACACAGACTGGACACACACACAAAATCAGTTGTGTTTCTACACATTAACAATGAACAACTGGAAAAGGAAATTAAGAAAATAATCCCATTTACAACAGCATCAAAAAATAATAAAATACTTAGGAATAAACTTACCCAAGGAAGCAAAAGACTTGTATACTGAAAACTAAAAAAAAAAAAAAACACTAATAAAAGAAATTAAATAGAACATAAATAAATGGAAAGACATCCCATGTTCATGGACTGGAAGACTCAATATTGTTAAAATGTCCACATTACCCAAAGTAACCTGCAGATTTACTGTAATCCTTATCAAAATCCAAATGGCATTTTTTTTGGCAGAAATAGAAAAAAAATCCTAAAATTCATATGAACTCTCAAAGTACCCTAAATAGTCAAAACAATCCTGAGAAAGAAAAACAAAGCTGGATGCCTCATATTTCCTAATATCAGAAAATATTACAAAGCTACAGTAACCTAAACAGTATGGCATTGGCAGAAAGACAGACACATAGACTAATGGAACAGAATAGAGAGTCCAGAAATAAACCTTGTGCACATGGTCAAATGGTGTTAGAGAAGGGTGCCAAGGCAAGGATAGTCTCCTCAACAAATGGTGTGGAGTAAACTGAATATTCCCATGGAAAAGAATGAAGCTGAACCCTTACCTTACATCCTATAAAAAAATCAACTCAAAATGGATTAAAGATTTAAATGTAAGTCCTGAAGCTATATTAACTTCTAAAAGAAAACAGAGTAAAAGCTTCACAACATTGAATTTGGCAATGATTTCTTGGATATGACACCAAAAGCACAAAAGGCAACAAAAGCAAAAATAGACAAATGGGACTGCATCAAACTTAAAAAACTTCTGTGTGGCAAAGGAAACAGTCAACAGAGTGAAAAGGCAACCTACGGAATGAGAGAAGGAAGATATTTGCAAACCATATATGAGATAAAGGGTTAACATCTAGAATATATAAAGAACTTCTACAACACAACAACAACAAAAAACCAAATAACCTGATTTTAAAAAAAAAGGCAAAGGACTTGAACAGACATTTCTCCAAAAAGATATGCAAATGTCCAAGAAGCACATGAAAAGATGCTTAACATCATCAATCATCACAGAAAAGCAAACTAAAACCACAATGAGATTTCACCTTACACCTGTTAGGATGACCATTACTAAAAGAAAATAATAAGTGTTAGTGAGAATGTGGAAAAATTGGAATCCTTGTGTACTATTGATGGAATGTAAGATGGTACGGCTGCTATAGAAAATAGTAAAAAAGATTCCTCAAAAAATTAAAAATAGAATTACCATATCACCCAGCAATCTTACTGCTGAGTATATACACAACAGAACTGAAAACAGGATCTCAAATAGATACTTGCACACCCATGTTCATTACAGAATTATTCACAAAAGCCAAAAGATGGAAACAAGCTAAATGTCCATCAATGGATGAATGGATAAAGAAAACGAGGTAGAAAATATACAATGGAATATTATTCAGCCTTAAAAAGGAAGAATCCTGTCATGTGCTACAACATAGATGAACCCTGAGGACATCATGCTAAGTAAAATAAGCCAGTCACAAAAAGACAAATATTGCATGATTCCACTTGTATGAGGTATCTAAAGTAGTCAAACTCAGAAAGTCGAATGGTGTTTGCCAAGGGCTGGGGAGAGGGGGAAAAGGCAATTTGTTGTTCAAAGAGTATTGTTGTTCAGTTTTTCAAGATGGAAAATTTCTAGAGACCTGTACCTCTGGAGACATAATAATGTACACATAGTTAACACCACTGTACTATACACCTAAAATTGAATAAGATGTTAAATTTTATGTTATGTGTTTTTACCACATTAAAAAAAAAGATAATAAGCATGCTGGCTTTATCACCCTTTTTGACCCTATCTCCTTGCTGCCTAGAGCAGATATGGTGGCTGAGGTACTAGTCACCATCTCAGACCACGAAGGCAGGGACCAATTACTGACTATGGCAGAGTGGGGAGCTAGAAAGAGCCCAAGTCTCCAACGCACTTATAGAGCAGGGCCAAAACAACAACCCTAGTCAGATTACCTCAACAAATCTTCACTGACCAGGGTTTCTCATATTTTTATTGCAGTCAGCCCTGATTCTCTATTCTCACTCACTTTTCTATTCACAGAATACACTGTCATCCTTGCTTACATACTCTTGAACAAGCCCTATTTCGGTACTTCTTGACTCCATTTCTGCCTCCCTCCAATCCATCTTTCACACAGTGCTCTGAATATATTTATAAAAAAGTTGATCATGCTTAGTAAGTTTACGAACCCCTTCAAAATCTAAGTCCAAGACACCTCTCCAGCACCACCTCACTCCACTGTCCCTTATACAACTACTATGTTAGAAGATCTAATCACAGTTTGGTTCATTACTTCTTGAATGTTCCATACTCTCCCAACTCAGAGATTTTACCCAAATTGTTCTAAGTGGAATCCTTTTCTCTAAGTCTCTTCTTAGTCAATGCCAAAGCAATCTTTCCAACATCTATTAAAATGCCAGTTCCAATTTCAAATCTTTGTCAGGTCCAGGGGAGAATTATTCACCCTCTCCTCTGGGTTCCCTATATATTTTTTTTCTGTGGCATCTAATACAATGGATTATAATTGATCCCTTTCTCTCAATGTCTACCCACTTACATTATGAGCAAAGGCAGGCATCATAACTGAGACAGCCCACTCTGTGCACATGGGACAATGGCAGTGAGTAAGACAGACCCAGTTGCTGCCCTTGGAGAGCTGACATTTCAATGGAGGAAGTAGTACAGACACACAGACACATACGCACACACATGTGTAAGTATGTCTATACTAATATGTATATATAAATTCAGGTATTGAAAAGTTTTATGAAGAAAAATCCAGGTAAATCGAGAAGTTAGAGAGTGACCGCAGGGAAGGTAAAGGCAATTTATTTTAGAAATATTGGTCGGGAAGTCTCCTCAGAGGAGGCGACTACAGCAGGGATATGAATGAGTGGGAGAAGGTCAGAGGGAAGAGTCGCCCATGCGAAAGGAGCAGCACATCCAGGATTCCGAGCAGAACATACCTGTGTGTCTGAAGAATGGACAGCTATGAGGCTCTTCTATCATGAGTGCAGAAGACAAGGTCAAGGACGTTGAGAGAGGATGCCCTGGATAAGAGCTTGTAGGGCGGGCAAAGAGGTCAGATGTTATTTCAAGTATGACAGGAAGTCACTGGAGGGTTTGAGGAAGAAGGAACATGATCTGATTTCTGGGTTTTGTTGGCATTTTTTTAAATCTCTGTGCCTATAATGGACAAAATAGACCATGTGTGTGTGCAGGAGGGTGAGAGGAGGGAGGGGGGTTGTTTTTGATTCAGTGAATGTTCAATGAAAAAACTGTTATTTGACTACTCATCCAAAAGGAAACCAGAATGAAAATAATAATAAACACAAGCAATTTAAGGCAAAAAGAAAACTAGCTTTATTTTAGTTTGCTATTGAACATTGCAAATCCCTTGAATACAACATCATTTTAACTCAAAAACACCAACTCTAGTATATTATGTATTCCAAATAAAATGATAGAATTCATAAACTTCCTCAGTTGAAAGTCTCTTCTTATTTAAAGTGAAAGGATTCAAAGGTATGTGAAAACACGCCATTTGGCATATATATAAACACACTGGCAAAAGTGGATGACTCAGCCTTTGGTTTGGCTCTCCTGTCCCCCTTAATTCATTTCCCTCCCTCTCGACTTCTCTCCTATATCTTTTCTTCCTTTCTTTCTCTTCTTCTTTTCCTACTTCACTCCTTCTTGCTTCCCTTTCTCTTTTGCCATGTTTCCCTTTATTGCTCAAATTACCTTGGCAGCTAGGCAGCCACAAATGCAGAAAAAGAATCTCAAATGATCTCAACACATTTAAAGAATTCCACGTTGTTTTGCCCTGACCAAACAAATCAACAGACAGATGAAAAAAGCATGAACTTCGTCATAGCCTGGAATTATTCCAACTTGTTGTGGAGAGTTGTTAACTATTGGGGAACAAAAACGAATTATTACACGACAAATGCAGTTGGGAAACTGAGGAGTTTGTGGGAACTGACAGCTAAAAAAACACACCTTTTTAGGCAAAAATTGGGGAATTAGTAACTTTTAAGAGTGTAGCTTATGGTCTCGTTTATTTTCAGCACGTCAATGTTTTATAAATGTTTATGATAATGCCCCTGATCAAAAAAAAAAGGTCTTTTTATTTAAAATTCTAGTTTCTGTAAAAATTTATTTCCTGAATAAGCAAGATGTCCAAAATAATTTCAACTCTCTTAATCAGTTAATCTTCTGTCAAGAATGTATCAAAAAGAGAAACAAAGATGAGGAGGGGATGATTTCACCAACAGGTGTTTTTGTTTCCCTGAAAACAGACCACAGATCACAAATAGGCTACTTTAGCCATTATAACCAAGTTTGACAGTTAAATCCACCTAAATACAACCTAATTCTAAAGGTTCTCAGTTAATAAAACTGATCTTTTGCTAACTCTCTTGTCATCCTAATACGATAAATATGTTTTGCAAATTTAAAAAAGTTATTATCTGGTTGCTTCAGGAATTACTCATCACAAATTATTCATGTAATGAATAGAACTCCATGGAGTTATTTTTCCCCCAAATGACATATTAATACCTAAAAGAGTATGGGAGCACCCTGCCTAACTAACTCATGTTTACAGATGATTATACTCTATTCCAAACAAGCCCATGCTTTCTAAAGAACAACATAAAGAAGCTAACTCCCTATTTATTTGGAAATTGATTTCCTCTACACTCTCAACTACTCACACTTGGCAATTTCAATAGCAGTCTCTGGGAATCTTTTCCTTCAGTGAATTCCAAAGCTTTAATAAATGAATAAAAGAGAGCATAATATAATACACAGCCATGGTTTAAACACTTTGGGTGAAATAAAAGGTAGTTCTATTCTTTGGGTCATGTCTTCTGGAATCCGTTTTTGGAGTAAGGCCTCTTCTTGAGTTAGCACCTAATTGAGGCTTGGCCTGGGGAGATATGAACAGCACATTGTCACAGTCTGCTAACACACTGCTAAAGGCAATACCAAATAACTGCATATGTTAACATTTCATTACCTTATTGATTTAATTCATCCAATGGAAGAGCATCATTTTTCAGTATTTATAAACATAAAATATATAAAGGTGGAAACAAAATTACAAAAAATGAATAAAGTGATCTAAAATCATTTGCAGCAAAAAACTGCAAATCCCAATACCAAGTCCAATTTTACTCTTAATTTACAGAAAAGCAACACAGTCCTTCATTATCCAAAAGACAACATACCTAAAAAAATCTCTACTATAGTTTGATTGGATGAGTCACTTTCTGCAGATTTAGCATCCTCAAAAGTGTAGTCTCTCCAATAAAGTGAGCTCAAAGAGAAGGAGAGATATTTTCATTGTTGTAAGACAGAAGCTCTATGTGTGTCACAGCAATTACCTCATGGGGAGTGTCTGATGCTCAAGGAGAATGACAAACTAGAAGGAAATGCAAAATTCAAGCACAGATGAAACGATGGCAAAGAAAGAACCACCACGGTGTTTAATGAACAATGCTGCAACTATTCATTACGCCTCTTCTCCAGCTGATCATTAAGTTTTCAACACTGTTTATGCAACAGAAAAGGAAATGTTGACTCAAGATTTCATACACTTACTATTCACACAAAGAAGAAACCAGGAAGAGTATAATCTGCAATTACAGTACCTGCTGAAACTGGATCGCTGTCACTGAACCTGGTTATTAGTTGTTGTAAGTGCTGTCAAATGCATTACAACTCCTGAATTGGGGATCTGCCTTGCATGATCATTTGAGATACAAACTTGAGAGCTCATGAAATAAAAAATAATAAATAAAATTGGTTAAATAATATCAATTGAAACAAAAGATTCCAAATGGTAGTTTTAAATCTCTAAGACCTAATGGTAGGAGAAATCATTCTTTTTATTTCACGATTTAGAGGATTTCAAAAAGTCCTATTAGTCTGTCACTACTTTTAACCACCTTCACCATGCAACGCTATAGAACGATGTGACTCAGTGTGTGTTGACTAG
The DNA here is from genome assembly GCA_031878705.1 of Tapirus indicus. NCBI lineage: Eukaryota > Metazoa > Chordata > Mammalia > Perissodactyla > Tapiridae > Tapirus > Tapirus indicus. The sequence goes on from CM062921.1 coordinate 86,278,206, forward strand.
ACAAAAGAATGAGCATAATTCCTGTATGACAATCTCATTTCTAGCAATATCTGGGCACAAAGAAGCTACTCAGTAAAAATGCCCTGAATTAATGTACCTAGTAGTTAGCTTACCTTTAATAACCTGCTGGGAATATTCTCTGATCCTATATTAATGAGAACAACACTTTGCAAACTAACAAACTGAGAATTGAGTGGTAACTCTATGTTGTATAGAAAACCTTAGAAGCAATTACCCATATGACATTGTGGAAGGGGTTTCACTTATCAAAATAATTGCATCCTGTCTCTATCACTTACTGCCTCATGAATTAGTGAACATGATATCTCCTTTTCTGATCTATAAAATGGGGCCGTAACTATCTTAAAGAGCTGCTTGAGGATTAAGTGTAATTAAATAAAATCATGGATCTGAAAACTTCTGGTATGAAGCCTGCCGTGATCATGTGGCAGATACATTGTTGTGCTAGTTTCCATCCATCCTTCTGAGATGCTAGATTCTCTTTCATTATGTTCCGAGTCACAATAAGAGACCAGAAAGACTGTGACCCTTTGGATGGTTACTTGAAGCAATCAAACACCTACTACCTACTACTTTTTAAACCAACATTGAAAAACAACTAGAAATGGATCAGTGTGATCCATTCTGAGAAACGACTAAGGCTCTCTTGCATTGTTTTTGCCTAAAGGTAAATGAAGTACTTAAGACAGAAAGATCCTATAAAGTGTTATCTCTGGAGTACATTTCAAAGGGATGATACATAAGTAAATATCACTTTAGGGGCAACTCAATACAATTTATTGTGCCAAATAACTTTAATTTTGAAAGTAAATTCAAAACTGGTTTTTGAAGGATTTTGAAGAATCCTCTATCACCTGTGTCAAGCAGTAGTTTATATGCCTTTTCCTGAGTTGCCAGGAGTTCAGACTCTTTTAAAAAGAGATGTGAAGGCTTTTCTTTTTATTCATTATCTTTTTTGAAGGATGAAATGCAAAGATTTAGCTCCCTGGCCCTTTAGAAGTGGAGAAGAAGCCCATCATTCCCTCTAAGAAAGGGAACTGGTATCTCTCCTGAAACTACCTCCAGCTCTATGTTTAATGGGCAATTAGTTCTACTGGGAAAAAGGAGAGTTGGTGGAATTTTGGTTACCTGTATTTTGTTTTGTTTTTAGGGTTTTAGGAATGGAAAGGGTGTAGGGATGGAATGCAAGAGAGGGCAGGGTCAGGGATGAATCCTAAGGTGGGAAATAAAGAGAAGAGTCCCTGGAAGGTGGAACATCGATTCTTGGAACAGTTTCCAAAAAGAGATAGGGATCACACCCAAGATGGCTGGGCTGGAAGAGGGCCACCATGAGCACCACTGTTCAGGAGCCAAGGGACTGTATGGAAGCTGAGTCTTCCACCTCTTACTTCCCAGTCTGGCTTCAGGAAAACCTACTGTTGTACAAAAAGGAGTTTTACTGGTCTTTGTCCCTGGTTCCTGGGAGAGAGACTCTAAATCCTTGGAATTTCCCAAGTAATATGAGTGTCTTTAACTATTTATGAGCCCCTTGGATCACACACATCTCATTCTAATGAGATGACACGACTCAAGATGAGGCTGGTCAACAGAAGAACCAAACAAACAATTAGAGGGTTGGGGCTTTGAACCAGCCTGACCTCCAGGGAGAGAAGGAACGTTGGAGATTGAATTCAGACATGGGGTCAATGTTCAGTCAATCATGTGTATGTAATGAAAACCCAATTTAAAAAGCTCTGGACATCAAAGCTTATTGGTGCTTCCTCATTGGTGAACACACTGATGGACCAGGAAGGTGAAAAGTTTTGATTCCACAAGGAGAGGGCATGGAAGCTCTATGTTTGGGGCCCTCACAGACCTTGCTCTATATGTCTCTTCATTTGGTTGTTCCCGAGTTGTATCTTTTATAATATAACTGTAATGGTAAGTATAGCACTTTCCTGAGTTCTGTGAGTCATTCTAGTTAATTACCAAGTCTGAGGGGGGGTCATGAGAGTCCCCAGATGGGTAGCCACTTGGTCTAGAGAGCAGTCTTGTTGGCAAACATGCCCTTTAACTTGTGGGGTTTGCACTAACTCCAGATGGTTAGTGCCAGAATTGAATTGTAGCATATCAGTTGGGGTTGAAACAGGATACATCGCCTAGCACTCACCCTGGCCAGTGACCTTCCACACAGCACTGATGAGTCCTGTCCACAGCAGCACGACAGGCGATAATGATGATCTGTGCCACACAGTGAGCTCATTCCACCTGGACCACCCCACAGAGAACTACTCTACAATGCTCTAAGACAACAATAGGCCCAGAGTATTGGGGCTGGGGGGTGGGAGTAAGGAGATTCCAGGGTACAGTGGGGAAGTCTCTTTCATGCGTACTTGGGCTAACTTGAAAACCTGAGACCTCATTAGTGAGGCTTCTTTCACAGATGTTTAGTATTTGGCTAAAATTTCTACAGTATTCCTGAAAGGGACCCAGTTGAACACACAGCTCAGTCCTGACCACACATTAGAATCACCTGAAGGGCTTTTATAAACTAGCAATGCCTGGCCAGATGAGTCCACCCACAACCTCTGGAGAATCATCTTAGGTGATTCTACCGTGCTTGGTGTTGAGAACCAGTAAACAAAGTACAATGAGGGTGGAAGAGCCTGTGGAGCCTGGGTCTCCACTGAGCTCCCGAACTTGGCTTTGTTCATGGGAAGAGGCATGCTACAGAAAAACACTGGTCAATTTCTTCCCAAGCTTGGGAAAGAGAAGGCTAACGGAGGAGCTGGTAAAAGGCTTCATCATCCCACAGAAGGAAAAACATGTCTCAATCACCCCACCTACTAAGAGATGCTTGGGCTCTAGAACCCTGTGACACCATATAAAACAGCCTTCAAACATTTGAAAATGGAATTCAATCCAAGCATCGTGTGGAAGGTGCAAATCCACTCCTCACTATTCTATAACTAGATATACTGCAACTTTCGTAAATGTTTCTCAACAGATTATGTTTTAATTCCTAGACACGTGATCGAGGTCCAGTTGAGAGGAATCCAACTTTTGTTCAGATCAGCACTGCAGAGATTTTAGAAACATTGAGAAGTTAGGCAGATGGGGAGTGAGGGTGTCTGTACACAAAACTAAACATTTATTAGGACGTTAGCCATGACTGGCCACGTTTTTCCATAAGTGTTACAATGCAGTGCACTCTGCCTGACAGAAATGTCAATTTAAAGAAAAAGTAATGGAAATCCTAAGGGCTTTGGGAACTTGTCTCATTTTCTTTCCTGTTTAAATTTCAAATATAGTAACAGTTGCTTCTAAATATTAAGAAATAAACTGTTTGTTAAATAAAAAGTTCTCCCCCATTCCCCAAACACATTCTCCAGATGTAACCACTGCTAACCATTTAGTGGATATCTTCTCAGATCTCTTCCAAAATACTACGAACCACAAATACACAGGATTTTTCAATTTTTTACGGTGGGTGAAAGTGAGTTTATTTTTATAAAAATAGCATCATAGGTTAAAAATTGTTCTTTAACTTGTTTCTGTTGCTTAATAATGGATAACTGATATAATTCACTTCACTACATCTAGATATACCTATTTAAAATTTTTAAATATAGTGGCCCACACTGTGATTGCACTGGATGCCTATTCAATCATTCTCCTCTTGGTGGACACTTAGGATATTCATAAATTTTTGCTACTGCATGTAATGCTTCAATGAAAATCTATTTATGCTGGGTAAATTCTTAGATATAGAGTTCTGGACCAAAGGGTATGTGAATTTTAAATTTTAATTCCAAATTGCCTTCCAAAAAAAATGGATACCAGTTTACATATGTCCTCACTCCTCTCTACTGCTCATGGAGAGGTGTGATACCTGTTTCCTCTTCTGCAATTCTTTGCTCACTTCTTATCAAGTTTTTGGGTAGAGCAGAAAAGGAGGAGAGAATCAGACTACTCCTTTAATTTGCTTCATGCTTTTATAATTTGAGGACTAAGACACAATGCCTGAAAAGCTGTTTGCTTTTATGGTTTAAAACACAGTATTAAAATCTTTACCGTGTATTTTTATATAGCAATTTCTTTCACATAGTTTAATTTCTCTTGACTAAATCAATATATTTTTCAATATGTTGTTGGCTTCAACCTAATGTTGTTGGTTTCAACCATAGCTTTGCATTGGAAGCATCTGGGAACTTACAGAACTACCTGGGAAGGGGGCAAGGGTGGGGGTGGGGGCAGCTGTAGAAGGGTGAACATGCAAATCAGAATCCCTGCAGGCAAGGACTGGCATGGGGGCTTTTGTGAAAAACTCTCCAAGTGAGGTTAACCTATAGGCAAGGTTATACTCCAGCTTCAATTAAATGGTAGATGTTTAATTTATTGCTTCCTTTAAATATAACCAACAGAGAATTTGTTTTCCAAAGTAGTTAAGCGAATATAAATACGTTTTGGCTTATTATGCAGTCAGTTGTTTTAAAGATTGAAATTTGAATGTTTGAATCCAGGGTGAGATTTACTTGCAAAGATTTATTGACCTGGAGAAAAGTCTGAATCCGAATGTAAACAACAATTAATCATTATTTATAATAAACATATATGAAGTTTACTATTGATTCTTAGGAAACTAATGACCCTGTTAGCAACAGTGTCTCTCTTTTCAGAAATCATCCCTAAGGATGGTTATAAGAAGGCAAGAAGCTAGATATGAGCTGGGAGCAAGGCCACTCCACCAGGTGCAACGTCCTCATTAACGGACAGCGGCTCTTTGGACGTGGAACACTCCCCCGACCCTGACCGAGCGTAGCCCCCAGCCTCATTATACCCTCATTTGCATTGCGGTTTTGACCCATCTTCCGTGGGATCACCACCGTGACAGTTCCAAAGATGCCTATGTAAGGAAAAAATCTCCCCCTCCCAACATGGAGGTGGAGACAATGCCTGGATTGGTCCTCGTTCCAGGACCCTCACCCCCACCCCCCCCGGGACCCCCATATTTCAAAGACAACCGACCACCACAACTTTGGGGCAGTTGCTCACCTCCAGCCTGCCTGACCCTCCCCTTGGGGGTGTACTTTTCTTTGCTAATAAATCCTTCTCTGCCAAAACTTGTGCTGTGTGTTCACTCTCAAATTCTTTTATGTCTGTGGACCAAGAACCTGGGACCTCACCACACCAATCCAACCAGTGCCGGTGACAGTTACTTTTGTTTGTTGTGATCATTAATGTAACCCTTCCAGAAATATTTATTGAGCACCCACTATATGCCACCAACTGCTCTAGGTGCTTGGGATACAGCAGTAAACAAAGTTGAAATCTGAGCCTTCATGGCACTTACACAGTACTGGAAAAGTAAAATTCATTCATTCATTCATTACACCTAACTAAACAAATGACTAAAATCCAACACAGTGACAACACCAAATGCTGGTGAGTGTGTGGAGCAACAGGAACTCTCATTCCTTGCTGGTGGAAATGCAAAACGGTACAGCCACTTTGGAAGGCAGTTTGATCGTTTACTATAAAACTAAACATACTCTTACCATATGATACAACAGTCATGCTTCCTGGTATTTACCCAAGCGGGATGAAAACTTAGGTCCACACAAAAACCTGCACATGAATGTTTATAGCAGCCTTAGTCACAGTTGCCAAAAATTGGAAGCAACTAAGATGTCTGAATAGATACACTGCAGTATATCCATACAATGGAATATTATTCAGTGTTAAAAAGAAATGAGCTATCAAGCCATAAAAAGGCATGGAGGAAACTTAAAAACCAATTACTAACTGACAAAAGCCAGTCTGAAAAGGCTACATAGTGTATGATTTCAACCATATGACATTCTGGAAAAGGCAAAACTATAAATATAATAAAAAGATCAGTGGCTGCCAGGGGTTGGAGGAGCAGACAGCAGGACCAATAGGTGGAGCACAAGAGAGTGCTCAAGGGCAGGGAAACTATTTTCTGTGAAACTACAATGGCAGATACATGGCATTATGCATTCCTTACAAATACAGAACTGTACAACACAAAGAGCAAACTCTAATGTATACTATGGACTTTTAATAATAGTGAATAATAATGTATCAATATTGGTTCATAATTAGAACAAATGTATCACATTAATGAAAGTTGTTAATTAGGGGAAACTGAGGGCAGAGGTGAAAGGAAATTTTATGGTAACTCTGTACTTTCTGATCACTTTTTCTGTAAACCGAAAACTGCTCTAAAACATAAAGTCTATTTATTTAAATAAATAAATAATGAGTAATTAAGTAGATATATAGTCAGGTACTTATTTTTTTATGTTCCTAAACTTACATTATTTTATTTCACATCAAGTAATAACAAGTCAAACAGCTCATTTGTAGCATATTAAGCAGATCTCAAGACAGTTAATATCCACTTTTAATAGCTGGAATTAGTCATCTTGTCACCAACTAGGTGCCCCATGGAACTCAAGGGTGGGTTTGGAAGCATTTAACTGGTTTTCCAAGTTGTTTTTTTTCCCATTTGTTATGTTAAGGAGATGCAACCACCAACCATCCTGAATCAGACCAAGCCTCACCACAGGAGCTGCACCCATGACCTTCACCTTATTTTTAATGCTAAGATCTCCCCAGGAGGAGCTTAGGCCTCATGACTTAACCCGCAGCTTCTGTGGAAGCATGTTCTCCAACTGAGCCTGTGCAAGCAAATACCCTCCTCTCCCTTTTGAATATTCATCCCCCATCTTAAATAAAAGTCCCTGCTTCCTTTTGTTCAGGGATACTGTGACTTTCGAAATGATTCCTCATGGCCTCCTATTTGCTGCAAATATACTGTACTTTGTGACACAACTTCCACTGGTGTAGAGTCTTATGTAACTCTCCAGGAGGCAAGCCCACTTGGTTTGATGACAATCTTAGTAAAGGTATATTGACCCAACCTGAAGTTCTAATAGGTGGAGACTTAGACTATGATCATTCTCTCTCAAGTGAAAAATGAAAATTACAGCAGAGAGGATATTAAGAATTCAGTTCATGAACACAAGTCAGAGAAAAGAGAGAGAGGATAATTTGGCATTTGGTTTCTAAGGACTTCTTAATCAGCTCTGGAGTGTTTTGGGTCAAGCCTAGAGTAAACAAAGGATATAAGATCATGTTCATCTTATACTTGATGAAAATAATGGCAAATGACCCAAAAATTCTCTAGTAATTTATTTTTATCTCTGGCTAAGAGTAAGAACAATGATATAATCATCAGTTATAATGTTTATGCTCAGTTTTAAGTCATTCCATTACAACACTGTTGCTAGAAGCAATCCTATAAAATCCCATGCACATTAGGCCCTGGGTGCACTTAATCTGATTAAGTCCTCACGACCTCTCTGCCAGGTAAATATTTTTATTTCATTTATATTTTTACTGAGATTCAGAGCAGTTAAAATCTTGCCCAAGGCCCCATGACTAGTAAGTGGCAGAGCCAGGCTGCATCTGAAGATTAAAACCAGAGGCTCCTATGACTTTGGGGACTCTGTGCTCTCTGATACTCAACCTGGCTCATAAGCCAGCATTTTTCGTTTGTTTACAAATGAATTTGATCACTGATTTGGGGAGTCAGGGTTAATAAACAGGACTGCCACAACAAAAAATTTAGAAGCAAACTTAGTAAATCCAAAACAAGGTAAACTGTTTAATTTACACCCACACTTGTCATGTTAACGTAAATCTCTTAGAACTGCTAAAATAAGTAGAATCCTTAAACAAAAACCTATTTTACTTTATAAAAAGTTCTCAATTATGTAGGTCAATACTCTACAGCAATATATAAAACTAATCTGATATTCTCTCCTCTAAAGTATCGTCATGACTCTTTCTTCTACAGATTTTTTTTAAGTATTCATAAAATAGGAGAAAATGGCATTTGCATCCCAATCCGACTGCTGTTTATCCCATGGTTGATTTTTCCTGTAGCTGAATGTGGTCCTTCAGCAGGTTCCTCTCCTAGAGTCATTCTAATTGTGGCCTCTTCACCTTTCCGGAGAGAGCTACACAAAGGAATCATCACCTCTCTCTGATGTTTAATCAGAGTTCAGCACTTTTATGAAAGCTTCTTGGCAGGAAATCAAAGCCCCTTTCTTCAAAAACAATACAACATGAAACAGAGGGATCTACCTGTCAGTCACGATAGATTTCTCTTTAAAAAAAAAATCCCTCTAAGTATAAAAAGCTTTCACACTAATTAATATCCATTAAAGCTCCCACCAGTTTAAAGTCTTGAGCAGAGTCAAGAATTATCCAGCTAATTCAAATCCAAAAGGTGCTTTTGCATCACTCGTTTAGATTGAGAAAAGAAAGTACTTCCCTAAAAAAGATTAGGATAATTAATTCCAATTTGCACTTCATATTTGCAAGCCCAACCTCTGTATGTCAGCCCTTAAAAATTTCCTTGGAGTATGACATTGTAGTCAATTATTCAGAATCAGGTCTAATTCCGTACATATCTATTGCTTATCCACATAACACCATGCACCATGTTAGGTTCTGGAAACACGAAAATGCTTAATTCATTCTCTTGCTTGTGAACAGTGTACAGTAAACTAGAATTCTGCTTCCTGAACAGTTTTTCCACATCCTATATTCTTTTATACATACCATAGACACACTAGATGAAAGGTACCTTGTATTTGTGCCTGAATTCCCTCTATGTCATGCCTCTCAAGTGGTTATCCAGTCCATGCTGGATACTTCTTGGGACAGGCCATTGTATCTCTGGATATCTCTTTAATCATTTTGATAGTTGCCAACATAATTAGTGATAAGGACTACATGCAATTTATTTGGGCAGCTCTTTGGGGCTGGCAGGACAATTGAGAACCTCTACAGTGGTCAATTATGTATTTCTCTAAGTGGCTATGAATCAAATGGACAGAGCACTAGATTAAAGGAAAGCTTAACAATCTAAAATCGGTTTGGGCTCCTTTTTTCCCATCTTCAGGCCCTTATTTTCTCTATCACCTGCAAATATATAGCATTCAAATGTCACATATATCTCTCCTCCATCACCCCCAACACATATGCAAGAATTACAGAATAGTTAACTATTAAAGAGACTATCCACTCAATTAAAGAACTTTACATATTGTCATGGATTCTGGCCATCTTCCTTCAATAATAGACTTTCTTTCATCCAAATAGTACTAGTAAATCAAGAGGCAAATGATCAAACTAGAAAAAAAGTTCCAAAGCCTTGACTAAATTATTATTTTTGAACTATAGTTAGAAACCTAAAAAAACTCCTAGATGGAAACTCTGCACTTCCTAACTGCACATGTTGAGGGCCATCCTATCCAAACCCCTGCGACTGGGACATTACTGGGTTTCCTTCCACCCAAATATGCTCACTGACATAGTTCATGCTTACAAGATATCTGAACAACCCTACACAAGAACTTGTAAAATAGCCTTGATCTTCAGGGGAAGACCACAATCAGCTCACCCAGGAGGCAGAGGGAGGAAAAACCCAGTCAGGCAAATGTTCTGTCTAAACAGCTTTGGAGTTAAGACAATTCTCTTTCCAAATTCTTTGACTACAATCATTTTGACGAAATTACAGTCAAGCAAATGATGATAAAGTGATTTAGAAATGATGAGAATGCATTCTAGGGACATATTTTTGTTACCTTAACACAGACATCATTTCCTTTAAACTGTGAGTTGGAAAAGACACACATTTCTGTGGAAACAACCAAAGAGCACTAGCTTGTCTTATCCACACAGCCCACATACGTACTCTTTGCTTCTTGTTCTCACTCCCACCCATGAACTGTGAATGACAACACGACCCAAAGTTGTCCCCACCACTTCTCTCCAATAATCCCACTGGGTTCCTGAGTACCCAAGTACCTGCATACATCATGCCCACTCCATTCACTCAGCATTTGTCCCGCAGACATCTGATGAGCACCCACTTCTGCTCAGTGCTGGGGACACATGAGGAGACTGCCGGTCGAAGGTGCGCATGCAGCCTGTTCCACAGAACACCCAACCCATGAACGTCTTCCCTACACCTGGGCGCCACGGCCTCTGCTAGTAGAGCAGGTGGAGGAAAGAACAAGGTGAGTGTCTAAATACGCAAACCTAATACAGTATAATGAAGGCTACACCACAGGCTGAGCAAAATGATATGTGGCACAGAGAAGGGGCAGGAGACAGAGATGGGGAGAGTTTGTGGAAGGGCTAAAAGAAACAACCTTCTGCTGGCGTCTTAGAGAATATGTAGGGTGTTTTTAGGCCAACAGCATCCCAGGCAGAGGAGACAGAATGTTCCAAGAGTCTCCTGGGAGGTGGGAAAACAGGAGAGGAAACAAGGCTGGAGCTGCAGTCTGAGGGGCAGGCTGGGGCCAGTGCAGGAAGGCCTGTTGCCCACCCCACAAAAAATTCTAAATTTGATCGCAGAAGTAAAGAGGTTGCACACAGAAGGGTGATGTGATCAGAGGTATGATTTAGAAAGATAACTGCAAAGAGTCAAACTTTTAATTAATTAAAAGAGACAAAATAGAAATGCATTATATTAAGAGAGGAAACATGAAAAAAATCATACATTTAAAATAGTAAAATCCCATGTTACTTCTTAACAAAATGTAAATTACCAAAACAAATAGAGGCTTGGGAAAACCTGAATAAGCCAGGAACCACAGAAAAACATTCTTCAGGCTATTTAATTTTTAGAATCATTTTATTATGGAATATGCCAAATATCTATAAAAGTGAAAAAATGTAAAATGAACCACCTCCCATATACTCAGAGTCTCATATTACCCCTACAGACTCTCCCCCGACACTCTCCCTGGATTATTTCTAAGCACAACCAAGACATTCGATAATTTGGTTAGAAAATAACTGGGACATTTAAAAATATTTTCTAAGGACTGACATTCCAAAACCAGCTCATGGGTGAATTCTTTCAAACTTCTTATTTTCTAGAGCACTGAAAAGGATGTAATGGTTTACAAATTGGGCAGGAATCCAGCATTAACAAATGCCAAAGCCTGAACCCCCCCAAAACATAGGAAAACAAAAGAGAAGGCCAGAGCTGAATTTTTCATATGAATGTAAACGCAGAATCCTAAATATTATTAAATCAGTAAGAATCATGTAATAATATAAAATATTATTATAGGAAGATTTTCTCAAAAAATGCAAGGTATTCTAAATTTAATCCCTAACATAACTAAATCAAAAAAGAAAAAAAAATCCCAACAGATGACAAAAAAGCCTTTGATATATTCCAACATTTATTACTAACTAAAAATCTTTAGTAATATAGCAATAATAAGCATTTTCCTTAATATCACACTGGATAGTTTAATATTTGTGGTATTCCCCTTAAATCCAGAAATGAGACAAGGATAAAATGCAAACACTTAGGAACACACTGCATAAGAATGTATTATGTGAAGGAAAGCACAACATTTTCAGTAAAGGATAGAAAAGATTACTTGAATATACATAGCTACAAATGTTACTAGATGGTGAGAAATAATATTGCAAAGGATCCATTTCTCTAATTTGTATAAACATCACCTCCACTTAAAGTTCCACTAGAATTTATATTGCAGTTTTAACAAATAAGTCTAAGTTTCATAAGGAAAAGTTAAAATAGCCAGAGCATTTTTTTTAAATGGCATGCACTATCAGATTTTGAAACTTCATCTTAACATTACAATGTATGCCACTAACAAGGAACAGAATAAAACAGACCAGATGCCTATAAATAGTCAAAATTGTGCACTGGATCCTTTATTCTTATCAAAAATAATTTAAGAAAGATTAAAACTTAAATATGAAAAATGCAGTCATAAACATACTAGGCAAAAACACAGATATACATTTGAATAATTAGGGAGTGGGGAAGGTCTTGGTTAGGAAGTCATTTATCATAAGAGAAAGAAAGACTAAGATCTGACATGGGAAAAGATCGAGCTGTTAAAAGAGAGATTATCTGAACCAAAATTATTTGGCATTTATGGCAGAGATGGAGTTACTATTCCTAATATACATTAAGAATATATATTTACATATATGTATATCTATATCTATATATATATATATATCAAATTAGATAAGTAGAAATAGTTTCAAACAGTATGGGCAAATATTATGAGTGAACAAATCACAATTAAGAAAATATAAATAAATAGTAGAAAAATAAACATTAAAAAATTAAAGCTTATTAGTAATTAGGTTAGTGGAAATCAGCATGATAATATAATGAAATTCCATTTTCCTCCCATCAAAGTAGCAAGCTTTTATTTTATTTATCTTCTTCTATGACAAGTCTCAGTATCGGCTAGGGATCCAAGGAGGAGCACTCTCAAATATTCCCATTTCACATAAATTGATATAAATGTCCTCAAGGCAATTTGGCGATACATACCAAAAGGATTAAAAATGTGCATACCATTTGCCCAAGAAATATATATTTCTAAAATTATCCCTGAAAAAAAGATGTTATTGAAACATATGTGTGAGAAGGAAAGATGTTCACAAAATACTAAGTGGACAAAATAGATTAGAAATAAGTGATCCCATGTTTGGTGAAATATGATGAATGTCTACTTACTGATGTAGTAATATTACACAAAATATTATAAATGTTCTGGATTAGACATGCATGTGTTATTTGGGGAGAAAAGTTTGAAAACAAAGTTCACAACAAGTTACGTCATAAAATATTTTTTTTTTTTGTGGGGAAGACCAGCCCTGAGCTAACATCTGTTGCCAATCTTCCCCTTTTTGCTGAGGAAGACCGGCCCTGAGCTAACATCCGTGCCCATCTTCCTCCACTTTATATGGGACGCTGCCACGGCATGGCTGACAGGCAGTGCACGTCCGCGGGCGCCCGGGATCCGAACCCGCGAACCCCGGGCTGCCAAGCGCAGACTAAACCGCTGCGCCACCGGGCGGCCCCATAAAATATTTCTTTTTAAAAAATGGATTACAATGGTCACCTGGGTGACCCTGTGATCAACGGTTGGAGGAATAGGACCAGAGGGAGGTACACTGGGATGGCAGGGGTGGAGGTGAGATGAGGGGTGGCAGGCAGCAAAGCTTCAGGAATGAATGAATACCAGAGATTCTTCAGAAATGAAGTCAACTGGAGTGGGTCTCTCTTCCCATCTTCTCTGGCTGCAGGATGCTGAGGTTAAGGAGAGGTGACTTTCAGATTTCTGCTCAGGCCAAGCAGGTGGCAGGTGATTCAGTTGATAAGTAAGATCCCATCTCTCTTACAACTCTCCTTTTCCCCAAGATACTCTCTGTACAATTCAGAAGACAAGTCAAAGCTTCCTTCTCATAGTGGTGTCCTTTATACCTCAGGCCATAAGACATCTGCGTCCTCTGAACTCCAGCATAATTAATCCCACCATCATCTGGTGCTTGACAGTCCTTCTGCCTTGAGGCACGTCTTATAATGTTATTTTTACTGTTATTTAACTTTTCATACATTAGTGTCTTTGCCCGGTGTGGCCAACAGCAGTGGTAAAGGAGAAGCACATCAAGAAGGAACCTTCACAGAAGACCCTGTCAGGAGAGAAACAGAGCTCACCGCATGTTGCCCTGGACTGCTGTCCACCCCGCCTGCTACTGTCTTCTCTCGCCTCTGCTCCTCACACCAAATTCTGTGTGCACCTCTGGATATTCATGTGAGTCACATTTTTGCCTAGCTGCTAAGTCTTTTAATTGACGTGGTTCTGGGGTCCTAAATTCTTCCCAATATTCAACCTCAGCTTCCCTCAATTTGGGGAGGGTGTTGTCATTTGCCAAATCCATGCTGGCAATGAAATGGATGCTTCATAAGAACTCTACCCCATCTTTAATACACACACACTAACACACCATCTTATTTCCCCAACTACCTTGTAAGTTATTTGAAGCACTGGGCCATATTTGATGATGATGTTAATGAAAATAACACTTTAGACAACATTATTTATGAATTTCTAACATGTGCTATGCACCTCACACGTTACTGCAAATCCTGATGCACCTTCGAATTAAGTATTACCATACTGCCTTCACAGATTAGGTAGTATAAGCTCAAAGTGGTTTAAAAGACAGATCCAGTGTCAATGCCTGGTTTTGAGGCAAATGTCCATCTGACTTTCCAAGCTCCCACACATTCCTACAACCTCTGCTGCCTCAACACTTTTTTCAGCCCTGAGACCCACTCCATAGCTTAGCAAGTGCCACAGCCCCTTACATAAGAAGTTCTAGGCCAAGCCCTTTCCATACAAACTCCGCTGACCCTAGCAGGGATTCAATAGATAGCTGCTGAAATGAAGAATGAGTTCTTATATTTACTTCCCCAATCTAAGGGAGCAGGAGGCCAATGTAGTATAATCGAACCAAAGCAGCATTTTTTTTAAAGTTATAGTGTAATAATAGTTAATGGGGTGAAATAAATTTAAAAAGCAACAGCTTGTTAAGTACCAGATGCATTCCAAAACCTGCTTGACAGGAAAATGTAATGATTACATTCACTGCTCCTGGTCAGTTAGATGCTTGTGTGAGAAATACAGAGGCAGGAACAAAGTCAGGGAAACCATTTGCAGCAGGTAAAATACAAGGAAAAACTAAGGGTACTTCCTTAGTGAAATAAAAGAATGCAATGCTCTATTAAAAGTACCTTCCTTTGACTGAACTTGAAATAATTTTCCAATGATATCAATGAAAAGAGAAACATGCCACGCTTGCAAGTAAAACATTCATTTAAATGGTTTATCTCTATGCTTCATTACTAACTGCTAAAACAGAGCATATGAAATATCATTTACAAACAGAAAAATCCAGAAAACAGGGTAACAGGAAAAAAAATGATCTTGCATTTCATTTGTATGTAACTGAAATCAGATGATTATGTGCCTTATCTAAGAAACCCAAAACGCTGTCAGGAATTTATGTCTGTGTTTTATTCTGTCCATATACTAGAGAAAAAACCCCAAAGAGCTATATCGTAACTGAACTCACATCTGAGTCAGAGGACCGAGGTTCTTTAAATCAATTCACTGGGAAACTCTAGGCCTTGACCTGTAAAGAAACTCTCCAAATGCAACAACGTATGGGCCAGCTTAAATCCTCTCTGGAATAAGATGGGAGAACATACCCACAGATAAATAGCACAGGAATAAATCCACTTTCGGAGGTGCGGGGACAACACTTTTACACACCGCCAATTGGCACACATTCCAAGTGGTGTCCAAAGTCCATGTCTGACAGAACTGCTTCCTTTCCACTCAGTCCATAGCTCCACTCTGGTTTGAATATGGTATATGCATCTGGATGACAGCGATGGCAGACATTTCGGTAAAAGCTCTCCTTCACGATCAACCCAAGGTCTTCCACTGAGTTCAGGTTCATCGCTGCATGCCTTTACTCTAACACATGCGAAAAGGGTAAACAGTGTCCATGTCCCCTGCATACTACCAGTTATGGAAACAGATTTTAGCTCATAATGATTTCTGCTCTCAGTCTTCTCCCTGCCAAGGTACAGTCTGGAGGGGGGGGGGCAGGGAAAAAGACGTTCTCTAAAATCTGTGAAGCAGCTCTGTGAAATCAAAGACAAGCTGCCTGTATGTGGTAGCTAATAAACCAGTGCATGCACGTTTAATATTTCAAATACATGACTAGTCGAGTTCAAAAAACAGCCTGCCCCTTACAATCCTTATGTTGCATATTATCATCATAATCAAAGGGTTTACCCAAAATCTACTCTGAAGGTAATTTATACAAAACAGTTCCCTTATTTTGAAGGGGGCAAGAATGTTTTCATTCATTCATTCATACATACATTCATTCATTCATCTATCTGTCCATCTAGCTATTGACCTCATCCATTTGACACATATTTTGAGCAGCTACTTTGGACAAGGCATATGTAGTGGTTGAAGAGGTAAGGCAGATAAAACATGCTCATCTATAACTACAGTCAAAGGAGAGGCTAATTATGCGCCATGAAATGTGTAAATTGTTTGGGGAGATCAGAGGAAGGAGAGATGAATTCTAAATGAGGGACTTGAAGTAGAGCTCTTTATAGAAAGTGGCATCTGAATTTGTTCTTGAATAAGTTAAATGATTTAAGTGCACTTAATAATTTAATTTCAATCTAACCTGGCTCAAATCAGACAACATGTAATCAAGCTTCTCCATCAATCCAGATGTGTTTATAATCTGTGACTAATTATGTTCTGAGCCATGGTATTGTCTAATTTGGGCAACAGTGTAGACTAGAAATATGTTTTAGGGTTGGATAGAACTGCGCCATAATCAGTTTCTCCACTTAATATCCGTGTGATCCTTGGCCCATTTCTTAACATAATTGTACTTCAATTTCCTCATCTATTAAATGGAGATAATAATAGTGCCAATTTGGTGACTGTCTTTTGGAAAATTAAGTTTTAAAAAGTCTATAAACCCCTTAGAATGCTGATTAACATAAGTAAGCACTTGGTAAAAAAAAGCAGTATGATTATTATGCATTGCTAGTCAGCCTTCCTCACATAACTCAGTAGATGCCCAAGAAAGGTGCACCTCAAATACAAATTGATGCCTGTAACTGGCAATGCCTGCCCTTCTAGAGTTTGTGCTCATAGCCATCCTCATTATTATCCTTTTTTCTGTGTCTGGCATCTAAATAGTACAGTACATCTCTTCAATGGCAGTCCTGTGGGTTCATCATTTTACTCTGACTTCACCTGCTTGTGGAAAATGACTGTCTAGTGCTTTGTGATGCTACCTAGAGCCCTCCAAAGCTAGTGTCTTATATGCCACATAGCTTAAATTTTAACTCAGATGGTCCTAAGCTACCCTCCAAATTCGTGAAAACTCATAACCAGCTGATTCTGTATGATGCAACTAGCAAACAGATATTCAGAAACTCTATTTATACTTATTATTTTTTAGAATTTGATTTATTGATTGAAATTCTAGTTATATTGACAGTAAATAGTGCAAAAGATTAGAGGCTCAATCATTATTTATTGAGGGGGAAAGGCTGTTACATGGAAATGGCATTTTCTACTATGGGACAGGTTAAGGAATAAGCTAGACCTGCACTGTCCAATATGGTAGCCACTAGCCACGTGTGACCAGTGAGCACTTAAAATGTAGCTAATCTGAATTGAGATGTGCTGTAAGCGTAAACTACACACCAGGTATCGAGTACTTAGTATACAAAAAGAATGTAAAGTATTCCATTAATAATTTTTGTATGGATTACACGATGAAATAATATTTTAGACACATTGAGTTAAATGAGATATATTATTAAAATTAATTTCACCTGATTCTTTTTACTTTTCTAATATGGCTACCAGAACATTCTAAGTCACATATGTGGCTCACATTGTATTTCTGTTGGGCAGCACTGCAATAGAGGGAGCCTCTCATCTTCATGGAGAGACAAGAGCTGTCCTCAGAGCAGAGGCGTAAGCATTTCCTGAGATCGCAAAGCTCCTCTGAGATCCCAGATGTCCAGAGGACAGAGCACACTTCTTACCAGTCTCCTTAGCAGGGAGAACAAATAAATGTGCTCTCATCTGGGCAGTTCTCAGGACTCTCACAGAAGTGCTAGATAAATCTCAGGGATCATTCGTGCCAGGCGTGTCCCAGCAGGTGGCGAACTCAGTAGTCCCTCTTGCTTCATTTACTGGTGTGACAACACTCCATTCTTAACAGTGTTAAGTAGCTCCTTATCACTCACTGACTCAAACATCTCCACAGCTGAGCACCAAAGATATTTTTAAACATTTTTTGATGTCGTGTTTTGGTGAAAGATGAAATTTAAAAGTATCTAGAGGTTGGTTGGACTATCGATTTCAAGAAAAGTTAAAGAAATAAATTCCTAACTGCTTAACACCCACCTCAATTCCTTTTTGGTCACCTAAAATGACCCTGTTCTTTTCTCTAATTTTTCTATAACTTTGTCATGGTCAAGAATCCAGCCTCTCCACACCAAATAACCAGACAAGAGCAGAGAAAACGCTTCTCTATTCAGCACTGAGTATCAAGCACAGTCTAACCTAAAATGGGCACTCGCTGGTCTGAGGATGGAAAAGCAAAGATCCCCAGATCTGATTAATGCTTAAAATATGAGAAAGATTTTTATGGAGGAGCAGTGCAGCTCACATCCCAGTGTTGCCGCAAAATTCATAAGTTTTAATACCTAATTTCCAAAGAGAATAGTCCATTAATGAAGAGGAAACTGTTTTAATAAATGATAAATTATCCCAGTATAAAATATTTGCCCAAGTTATCTTAAATAAAAATACAGCTTGGGGCCTTCGTAGGATACCACAATAATGAATCAACAAGAAATAGCAGCTGATGGCTGTGTTGATGGCTTAAAAGTACTTTAAAAATGTATCTAATTTGAATCATCAGATAACCTAGAAATATCATAAGGGAGGCATTGTTTTCCCAATTTTACAAATGACAAAACCCAAGAGTTTATATCGAGTAAACGCCCAAAGCAAGAATCAAAATTCAAGTCTCTGGAGAGCAAATTGCATATTTTGAAAAGATCCCATCAGGAACCCTACTAAAACCCACAGCATGTGAAGATTTCAATATCAGAAGACCTGGCAGATTTTATTTTTAAAATTCTAAAAGAACATGGGGACACAGTCCTTGGAGTTGAAAATGCTGGATATGAATGTGAAGTTGCATGAAGAGTTGTACAAAAAGTTGAAGGATATTACTTCTTGAGTGCCTTATTTTTCTCATTACAGAAGTAACACATGTTCAGAAATATGAACAAGAATACTTACCTATTATTTCACAAAACAGAAAATCATCATTAATATGTCAATAACTATTGATGCGCATGCAGAGGTGATCTTTGATATATTTAGTAGCCAATGTGGCACCCCAGAAGAAGGAAGGGACAGCCATTACGCACGCCACCTTAGACAGTCTGCACAGCTGCACCAGCTAGAACACGTGACACAGGTGCTCTGCATCCATGTAATGTTTTCACAGAATCTTACAATCTTACAGATTTTCAACTTCCTTTTTAAAAAGTCACAGCATATTTTAAACATATTAGGAAGCTTGTTTCAAGTTTTCTATATACATAGACTCTTCATTGGAGTAAAACTGTGGCCCCCTTTCTGGAAACTGAAATGTTGAGGTTCACAGTAGCCCTGACTGCTTATCATATATTCCATAGAGCTTCACTGACCATCTTCTACGTCAAAAGTGCTGAGTGAGGTGCTAGCAAACGCCACACTTCTGCCTTTAATACATTAACAGTCTGTATTAGCATTAGGTTTTGCATTGGACGCCAGCCAATGGAGTGCGTTGGCTCATTATTCCAAAGGTGGCAAGGGAGACAGCTGCAGGTTTCACTGCTTGTTGTGTGATGCTCCGTTACAGCTTCTGCTAACTAACCTTTCTCGAGCAAGCCCATCACCACTCTGTCAATGTATTCTGAATAAATTCAACCATGAAACTGATTAAAGGTGGTGCCAGGCTCTTCACTGTTTTACATTTATTATCTGACTTTTCCTCCCAATGACCCCTTCAGGTAATGTCTATAAGCACCTCCATTGGAAAGATTTGGAAATTAGGACCGGGGGATATTAATTAGCTTGACTAAGTTTATATAAAAGATTTATCTGACTCCAATGGTCAGGCTCTTTACACCACATTCTACTGCCTTCAGAACATTGCCCATGGAAAGGTAGTCACAATATATCAAGTTAAATAACCTGGCCTGGAAGGCGCCCAGATGATCTGATTCCTGCAAAACTCACATC
Organism: Tapirus indicus; assembly: GCA_031878705.1. Classification (NCBI taxonomy): domain Eukaryota; kingdom Metazoa; phylum Chordata; class Mammalia; order Perissodactyla; family Tapiridae; genus Tapirus; species Tapirus indicus. The sequence goes on from CM062921.1 coordinate 86,298,023, forward strand.
CTGTCATCCCATCTCCTCTGTGCATCAGACTCATGGTTCTTTCAGGTGTAACAGTAAGCTGAGCCCTCTCCCCACAGGAAGAACTTCTCACCTGTTATCATCTCTACCTGCCACGTTCTTCTCCCCATTCTTAGTACGAACACAGATCTCGACCTTAACATCTCACCATAAACGTCACTCATCGAAGAGGATTTCCCTGGTCATACATTCTAACCTATTCTCTCTGACAGCACTTGGCTTCCCCTGCCCTTCAAAACATGAATGAAGTAGGTTTCAGAGCAGTCAGTACAAAATAATATTCTACATGTAAAAACACACTAGTATGCTGGTATGCACCCAAATACACTCACTTATACACACACCCCATCTAAAGCCCGGAATAAAATATAAAAAGCAAAAGAAAAAAATAAGTAAAAAAAAAAAATAGTATCGGGAAAGCATTATCATGAGATTTTAACGATTTTTTTTCTGGTGAATAACATTTTGGAGATTTTCTATGTTTTTGCTTGCCTGCCCTTTCTAATCTTTGGTAAATAACATGTATTACTCTCACAGTACATTTCAAAAGCATAATATCAACTCTAAAATAAGCAATAACAACCCTTTTTTTTTTTTTTTTGCAAGAAAACATTTTTACATGAGCAGATGCTGTTCTTGTTTAGGTTCTCTCTATATTAGGTATCCAAAGTCGTGGCAAGTAATTCAGGGAGTCACTATGTTGCCTTTGTCCTTTTTAGAATCTTTTTTGGGGGACAGGGGAGGGTTGGAAGGAGAAGGAATGGTTTTAACAACAAAAGCAGTAACAATTAGCAGTTGAGGAAAAAAAGTCCTACCTGATATAGTCTCTTCAAAGAAAATTAAGTCTGTGTTGGGGTATGAAGATGTATACCCACCAACACTCCAGTCAAAACAGCAAATGAGAGCTCTCCCAGCTCCCAACCCACAAAAAAGCGAGTGCAGAGAGGCACGTCCACTGCGGTTGTACAAGTCTCTCGGGCAACAGTGGAGGGCAGAGGAAAGCATCCTGGGAGGCTGATCCCTGAGGAGGGGCAGGCAGGGCAGAAAGGCAATTGGTGAACTCCCAGGATTTGCAGAGCACCTGGCTCTTAATCTGCCTTAGTCCTTTACCTGAAAATCCCATTTTTAAAATCCATTATTAGCTCAAAAATAAATGAATTCTCCAGTTGGATAACTGGGACAATTTTCAATTATTTGGTCAAATGCCAAAATACCTCTGTGGGCTTTACTGATACAGACATAGCAGTAAAGCTCACAAACAATGCATTTGGCATGAATCAAACTGATGGAAAAGAAATGGCTATCATAACATTGGTAACTAAAGAAAAAGGACTTTTTTTTAATCTGCTGGCACAAATTTTCATTTATTCTAAGGATAAATTCCAATGAGTAACTTGGCTTTACTTGAAGGAGAAATTTTAGGGAAGAAAAATGTAAATCCTCTTAAGAAGGAGTTTATCACAATAACTGCTCAGCAGCTCTCATTTCCCAGAGAACCGAGCAAGTGTGGCATTTGTGCCAACACAGTGGCGCAGCTCAGTGTCACGCAGGGTGAGACGAAGAATGCTCCCCAGACACCCAGGAACACTGGACACCTGAATCTTGGTGTAATAATTTGTATCACTAAGGAAAAAATATGTAAAGTGGAATATTTTGTGGTTTTTCTATAGATTATATTTAATATATGTTGCTTAACTTAGGTTATAAATCAGTGTTGACCCAATTTTCTGAAGTGCTTTGACTCTGAACATTATCAAGTACTCAAGCCTCCAACCTTCAAGGGCTCAGTTTCATGGTACCACTGTTGAAGGGATTTGGTGTTCTGTGTCCTTTTGCAAACACCTTCTCACCTTGTGTGGGTTTTTCGCTGCCCTTCACTGCAAGCTAGAACTGGGCAGCGGAAAAAGGGTATCCCACGTGGTGTCTGGCAGGTGAACAGTAAGAGAAGCTGATTATGGAGTGGGAAAGAGTGGGTGACTCACAAGTTATCTCCAGCCACAAACATCAAATGTCTTCCTGCAGGATTCTAGAGTGAGTTTCATGAGAAAACTGGGCAAAAAAATTAATTCATTTACTCAACTGAAAAGCAGTTTAGATATTTTGTAAAATTTGAGAACAGGGGCTTTTTAGTGCGCAACACTGCAAAAATCACTCCTACAACATAAATTTTTGAGCAGGGGGAAGAATAGATACAACTTTAGGGGCACCGAACAATGCAAAGACAGAACATGTAAAGTTTCTTATCAGAATTAAGAGAAAGACATGAAAACACTAAGTAGAAAATATATCGGCACTCCCATGTCCACTGCAGCATTATTTACAATAAGCAAGACTTGGAAGCAACCTAAGTGTCCACCAATGGATGAATGGATAAAGAAAATGTGGTACACATATATATAAAATGGGGTATTATTTGGCCACAAAAAAAGAAGAAAATCCTGCCATTTGTCACAACATGGATGGACCTTGAGGGCATTATGTTAAGTGAAATAGCTCAGACAGAGAAAGACAAATACTGTATGATTTGACTTACATGTGAAATCTAAAAAAAAAAAAAAAACCCTGAACTCATAGATACAGAGATCAGATTGGTGGTGGCCAGAGGTGGGAGGTTGGGGGTGGGTGAAATGGGTGAAGGTGGTCAAAAGGTACAAACATCCAGTTATAAAATAAATAAATCCTGGAGATGTAATGTACAGCATGGTGACTATAGTTAATAATACTGAATTGTATATTTGAAAATTGCTAAGAGAATAGATCTTAAAAGTTCTCATCGCAAGAAAAAAACGTTTGTAACTGTTTGGTGATGGATGTTAACTAGACTTATTGTAGTAATCATTTTGCAATACATACAAATATCGAATCATTATGTTGTACACCTGAAACAAATATGTCAATTATATCCCAATAAAAAGGAATTAAGAGAAAGAGAAGATGATTCCAAACATGGAATACAAAAGGATCATGTATATTTTCTATAAAAGTTTTATTCTCTTTCTTATTTTGATTACAAGTTCTGTGTCTTATATTTAAACGTTATTGCTCTCTAAGAAACTACAATTGCTTTACAGACATAAATCTTGCCTTTATTCCTAGAGAGAGAAGCACCTGCATTGGTGTCATGTGGATACAACTAACTTCTTCCTCCCTCACTTCTCAAAGAGCCTTTAAGGCATTGCCAATAGGCCATTCTTTGTCACTCTGTAGTAACTCACGTGCCAAGAGCTGTTCACAGGTTTGCAGCCAAATTTGGATCAATGCAAAATAAGCATTTTTGCTACATCTGAGTGCATATCCTGTGAGATGGAAGCCCCGGCTGAACAGCTCAAATGGAGCAGGAAAAATACCCTCCAGTCTCTGGGTATGGTGGAGCCAGAGCCTTATTCTCTGGATGCAGGAGAACCCTGCCTTGTGAGCCTGTGCAGGAGTGAGCTGAGGCAACAGACCGACCATCCATCCCAAGACACAATCAGTGAATGGTGACACTCAGTGGAGATGTGTGAATCTCAGGAGGCATTCCTTTAGGGCATGGTCACGATTGCTTGTAATTATCTCTTACGTATTTTGTGTCAAGTCTATTAATCTTTTTAAATTCCCCCTCTCCCCAAATTCCTAGTACTGGGAAACATTCTTTAAGCACTCATAGTTGGAAACAACTGTGCTAATCACACCTGGGTGGCCACAGCATCACTTTTCTATGCCAGTGTTCTATAAATTGCCTCAGTTCACCCTAGTCACAGGAATGTACTAGGGGATACTTGTTTACAGTGAAGCAACCCAAAAAGTTATTATGGCTGACATTCAGTGGTCACTTTGCCTTAGCATGACCCCCACATCATCACCACCATGAGCATCATCACTGTTATCCCACCTCTACTACCACCACCATCACCACCACCAAGGTACTGGGTTGAATAATGTCCCCCCAAAATTCATGTCCACCTGGAGCCTGGGAATGTGACCTTATTTGGAAATAGTGTCTTTGCAGATATAATCAAGATGAGGTCACACTGGAGTAGGATGGGCCCTAAATCTAACATGACTGTTGTCCTCATAAGAAGAGGGAAATTTGGACACAGACACATAAGGGAGAAGGCCATGTGAAGAAGGAGGCAGGGTTTGCAATGGCAAATCTACAAGCTAAGGAATACCACGGATTGTTGGCAACTATCAGAAGCTGGAAGAGGCATGAAAGGATTCTTCTCTAGAGCCTTCAGAGGGATCGTGGACCTGGTAAGACCTTGACTTCAGACTTCCAGCCTCCAGGACTTGAGAGAATAGACTGCTGTTGTTTTAAGCCACCCAGTTTGTGGTGCTTTATTACGGTACCCCTGGGAAACTAATACAACTCCCATCACTTCCACCAACCCTGTCACTCCCACCACTATCAGCTCCACCTCCCTCCTCATCACCATGGCCATGAACACGCTATGAAAGCGCTCCGATAACTCCCTTTCAGGCCAACACTGGGACTTAGTTTTAGTGGTCAGCAGCTGACACCCCAGGATGAACTTAAGTAAGTGTCTTAACCATGAGTGGTCTGACCCCTGCTTCTGGGGTTACAGATTTAGTATCTCTCCCTTTTTATCCCCAAACTTCTAGTTTGAGCTTGATATGCTCCCTTTTTCCCATTCCCACACAAGGAAAACAAAGATGGTTTGACATGAAAGAGACCTCAAGGATCACTGTTTTTAACCCCAGAATCAGACAGCACTGGGGAATATGATCTCTAGAAGGTGAACGGCCTTATATAAAGTCAGTGAATCAGCATCTAGCAGAATCAGAGCCAGGACTCAGACATCCGGACTCATTCAATCAACTCTACAAGACTGCTTGCCACAAAAGTGTGTGCAGTATTTTTTAATATCGACTATTTAATATTAGGAAGCTCTCTATAAAAAGTATGGACATTCCCGATTCTACTAGCAACTCATTGGCTTATTTTAAGTCTCATTTAACCATACCAGAAAAATGCGTAGACCAGGTTCAGAGATAAAATTACTTAAGTATTCACTATGATATCAGTGGTGGTATCACATGATGGCATTTAAGAAAGATGTTTTCTAATATTAGCAATACATAACTGAAAATGTTTCCACTGCTAAGGACGATATCCTAATATTAATTCTATATACCTGTATAAAATAGAAATAACTTGGGGGTCTTCTCAAAACATATCTGAGGTAGCATTCTTATCAAGCAATCAGAAAGAAACTTTGGAATTATGAGAGCACTAATCAGTATGTTAATGAAGATTATCTACATCATGCATCTAAGCATCAACCAATTAAAGAGGGCCTCTGTGTTCTAAAGCATGTGGTAAAGACAAAAAATCATGATAAACACAATTAGGCACATTGATTCTTTTTGTTCTTTAAAAGTCATCTCATTACACTAGCTTTCAAATCAGAGGGCCTTAAAATGCAATCTCTAACACTGAAATGATACTTTCCTATACACCAAATTCTGAAAACTTTGGAAGAAAGGTATTGGAATTTTGATGTACAGACTGAGAAGCCTGTAAACAATAACAATAAAAAAGAACTGTTAAGATTAGTTCCCCAAAGCAAGATGTAATTCTCTACAATCCAGCTCCACGTCTACAGTCAAAAAGAGGTAATCTACACAGTTATGCAGTTAATCTAAATACTCTCAGCTAAAAATATGTAAAAATCATAGTTTCCTTAACATCATTTCCTTTAGCGGTAGTTTTATTAGAAATCTTTTTTTCTTTTACCAAGTTGATACATAGTGCCCTAATGTAACTAAAATAGTACTTCTTTCATTTTTAAAGATGATTATATGAAAGAACTAACAAAAACACATACAAATTTTAAAAATTTAACCAATCAGTAAGGTATACACCACTACCATTTTCTAAGACTTTGAATTACTACGGATTTATAATCTGAAATTCCCATCATCATCCACTATTTCAGTCTCCACCAGAGAAGTCACCACAATAAACTGTGATGAATTATTTTTTCTCTTAAAGCAATAAAAATAGAGCTTTGAGCTTCTAATTAGCATGTATATTTGTAAGCTACTAAATTTTCTTTTAAGTAGTGGATGCAGGTCCTCTATAATTCTTAGAAGCAGCAATAAGAATTCTAAAACCGACTCTATTGCTTGTCTTGTTTAAATTTTTTATTTTTCTTAAATAATTCATTTCTTCCCCAAAACAGGTCAAGTATGACACAGGTGGCAAACGAAAGCTAGAAAATTCTTCAAATGGTGCTACTTTTCCTAGGAACACATATCCTATTGGAAGTCTAATAGCCATCTCAAATTTAATATGTCAGAAACCAAACCCCTGACTTCCCCAGTCCAAACCTCTGCTACTCCAGTGGTCCCCTCTTAGTAACACTACTATTCACCCAGTATGCACAGATTAAAGAAGACAAAACATTCTGTATTCAGACTCAATTTCTCTTTCCCTAATCCCTTGGCCCCTGGCTGCTCCATATGAATATTTATTGTAGACGCAACTTCTGAAATATCTTTCAAATCAGAACACCTCATATCCACTCTTCTGCTCTACCCCAGTTCATGCCCACAATGTCTTTCACCCAGACCACTGGGAGAGCTTTTTAAGTTTTCTCCTTGCTTCCCCTCATGCCCCTCCATCGTCTATTTTCTCCTCAAGCCAACTACACACCTACTTGGCAGTTTCCACTTGTTTTCCACCTCTCACAGAATCAGTTCCAATTTCTTGCTGTAACTTAACCCTGGCTAGGTCTCAGACCTCATGTGCTGCCCTTCTGTCCCCAACCCCCTTCACTCCATGCCAAATCACGCTGGATACCATGCTGTTTTTGGACAGGACACACTTTCACATCAAGGTCTTGGTACGTGCTCTTTCCCCTGCATAGAATGTGTTTTCTGCAGATATTGTCTTAGCTTTCTCAAAACTTTCTCAAATGCTACCTCCCCAGAGAGTCCTTCTCCAACCACCCTATTTAAAATAGTACTGCCAGTAATGTCAGTTGAACAAAGGATGAGCTCTTCACTGAAATTACAGTTGTGACTTAGGATGACATGAGAACATCTGGAAAAGGAACATTTGGCTGCACGTGGTATGGAAGAACAGGGTCTATTATCTCTTTGAGAAGAAATGTTCTTTTTCAATGAGAATTATGATGATGGTGGTGATAACAACAGCAATAGCAGCTGACACTCAGTGAACACGGGTCCAGCACTCTAGAGTGTTTCATCATACCCATTTACGGTTGAATAGTAAAATGCATTTAATTCTTACAACAACCCTTGAGGTAGGTACATTATTGTCCCCTTCTTAGAGATGAAGTAACCAAGACACAGAGAATATCTGGAGAAGCTTGCTTCCCCCAAACAAGTTAATCTGATCAAGAAGGCTTTTTACAAGAAACATGAATAAACAAAATTATAAAATGTAAGGCTACAGAAATATTTAAAGTCTACTTATGTTTGTACAGGGCTGCTTCCTCTAATAAAGGAAAGATGGCCTAAGAGATTTGGAAGACTCTCAAAAGGCAAATTCCAGTTATGTAGCCACAAACAATCCTGGTGTAGACCAGAACAGAATACATTCACAGTGCAATCCAGCCATGATGTAAGGGAAGATTTTTAAAGGACATGAAGAAAACATGAAAATTCGGTACAGGGCAACTGCTGATTAGCAGTAACAGACTCTAAGAACAAAATAGAAAAAATGCATTAATTTCCAGAAAGAGTTAAAAATTGTAATAAAAGTATAAGAGTAACCAAAGGGGTTCCTTATGTTCTGCTGAATCTAACAAGGACGATTTTCTGTCTCCTGCTTGGGCTAGATGAATTACAGTGACAGATGTGAAAGACAACATTGTTTTTTAACTCCTGTCTGATTCCACGTTTTGTGGGGAGGCCAGAAGGAAGTCTGGTGAAAGAGAACCACACACTTCAACACTCCAAAACTCAGGTCTGTGGTCCAAGAAATACCACATCCAGGAAGCAGAGGGCTTGCAGAAAAGAACACGTTCCACAAGCCTGGAGGGATACGGAGAATGCGAAAGGTGCCAAGAGAACGCTGAAGATAACTGAACACAGTGTGGTTCGCAACAAGGGGAAGAGGATCGAACCCACCACCTAGGGAGGAAATAAAGAGTCACTTTTGAGTGCATAAAAAACAGAAACAGTGATCTCTAGGGCCAATGTGGATTCATTTAGAATGAATCAGGCCAAATGAACGCCTTTTCCTTTTTTGCTAAAGTTAGATAATGGTGCATGATGCCAAATTCATGAAAGATTCAAAGCTGCGAGGAGCAGCTAATTCACTGCGTGGAAGGGCCAGAGAGTCCCGGTCTGGAGGCCTGGTATTCAGTCCCGGGCTTAGCAATCAAGAGAAACCGACAGTAACAACAGCTATCATTTTTTAAGCACTAACTAGTCCCCAGGCACTGTGCTCCTGCACGTACCATCTCCTTGCATTCTCGCAACAACCTCCTGAGGCAGATACTACAATATCCTCATCTTAAAGAGGAGGACACAGGCTGAGAGAAGACGACTTGCCAAAGATCAGTTATTTCCAAGGGAAGGGGCTTGAGAATTTGGGATTAACGGCTGCACTCCTACAGTCAGCAATCGGGATGCCATGGGGATGTGAACCCCGCTGTGTGGAAAGAAATTGGTGAGACTACTGATCTACCCTACAGAGGGAAAGGTCCAGGAAAACAAAACTGCAGCCTCCACATGTGTGGAAGCTGGCCATGCGGAACAGGGATGGACTCCTCCTTTTGGCTCCAGAGAGCAGACTCAGGAACATGGGGAGAAGGTGGAATCTGACTAAGAATGAGACAGCACTTCTAATGATCAGCACCATCTGGTGATAGAAGGGAAGGTCTTAGGAGACCGTGAGCCCTGTCACTGAAGGAGTCCAAGCAGAGGCTGGGCAGCCATTTCTGTGAGGGGACAGTCCAGAGATTCAAACAAAAGATGACGATTAGACTGGAACCCCATCAGATTTCCTCCAAATTCTGAGATTCTGTGAGGATACAAATTTGTGGTATTACTAAGGTATATTCTGAATTCTCAAAGGCAGATATATTCATATTTGTCAACTTGGTCATCAGATGCCCTCTCTTGATTAGCATTTCCAAAGAAGCACTGATAACTGATGTAATATTTAGAGGCAGGGCCCAATGCTCTGCTGGGATCATTGAATAATTCTGCGTCCATCTTTAGATTTTAACATGGAAAACACAAAACAGTTGAACATATTTGTTTTCTCTCACTCTGCACCATCGCCCTGAAACACCAGTGATTTATACCGTTTCTTGGGCAAGGCCTTTTGGAAACAGCTAATGACGCCGCCGGGCCCTGAAGGAGGGAACTCTCCGGATGGGTTTGCTCGAGTGTCTGAAACCGTGGGATGCTGATCACATGATATACAGGTTCTCGGCATTCTTTGATCTTTCAACCAATATTAACCACCATTAGCCAAACAGAAATACCAGAGACGCCAATTTGGCTGGATTCGACGTCTCCATACAACACTTATCCTCATTCTAGAAGTCAGTTGAGCTATGTTTACACCAGCTTATTTAATTCTGTTTTCTTTTCTCACATTAACCCTGCTTGGGCTTCCATGAGTTAGAGGAGAGAGAAACCTCACACAAGACTGGTGCCTAATCTTTTATGAGAAACACAGTTGGTCCAATCGCTACTCCCAGCATATCTGGAAATGATTCTGAGATACAATTACACATTCTGCGCCTGTGGGTCAAGTGGCGACTGAGATGGAACCACACGTGCCAGGAGGACAGGGACACTGAGTCTGTAAGAAAACAAACAAAACAACAACAATCCATTTCCTTATGTACCATGTTACACGTAATACAAACATCTTTTGAGACATTTTAGAGTCCAAGTGAACAGTTCATGGGAAGCAATGAAACAGAGATCTTTAAATCAATCACATCACTAGTTACAAACCAGACCCCTCACATCACCAGCGAGGAGAACATGGGCCAGTTACTTAACTACTCTACACTCAAGGAACCCTTCAGTGAAAGGGAGATAATAATAGTACCTGCCCCATTAGACTGTGCTGAGAATTAATGAGATATTATCTATGATCCATGACAAGTACTTAAGAAATGCTCAATACAGTGTAGTTTGTCCTCATTAATATAAATTTCATTTGTTTCCTTTAGGAAACTAGAAGGTAAACTCACTCCAGTGCCAAAGATTTTAAGAGAGGTAGTGGTTGTAGCCACTTCACTTGCCAAAGCACTCCGCATCATATGCCACCTGTAAGCCACCTGCCCCATCTCCACCTTAGCTCAGGGCACCTGACGCTGCAGGCCAGGGCTGCCTCAGTATCAGGCAGATCTGTAACCTCTTCTCTTCTCCAACTCTTGTCCATTACTTCAAGAAAGTCTCTTTGCCCCCTTTTCTTTATTTAGAAATGAAATCTTGATTTTGGGGTATTCGGCTTGAGAATCACCCCTGTGATGTGCTTCTATAAAGAAAAGGAATACCAAGGTGCCCTCCTGAGCTCAATCATGGAAGGATCATCGAGAAAACTCACAAAATATGCAGAGACTCTCTTGCAAATTTCAAGGAAACCACATTTACATGGTGTCAGCATTCCTGCTTCACCTCTGGAAAGCAGCTTATCTTGCCTGTAAAGAGGACAGTATACTATAGATACTAATGTGTACCTTCTGGGACCTGTGCTGCATAAACACATAGAAATGAATGACCCAGAGTGTGCCCACAGGTAACTATCATCTGTGTTCTTTCTGTACAAATCAGGTAATTTTCAAAACAGACTAACCTTCCCCCAACTCCTGCAATCTCTCCTCATAATTTTAGAGTTACTTATTTGAGTTTGTCAAAGATCCCACTGAAGACTTCATAAATTGAAATTTTACTATCAATGGTGAAGATTTTAGATATATAAACTATATATTTTATTAACGCAAATCCAGTACTCCCTATAGGAAAACACACAAGCTGACCGCACTCTTGCTGGGGCTGGCATCACTTGTTCTTTCTACTCTCAAGCTGGAATCTCGGGGAGGGCCTGGCTGCTTACCCCCACTGCACAGGGAGTGGAGATGACAGGCTGGACATGGTGCTCAGCCCCCACCCTGGACCACACCAGCAAACTCACTATGATCCTGTGACTGCCTTAGGGTCCTGAGATAGTCTGTACTATTCTAACAGTGCACCTTCCCCACCCCCATCTTACATCCCTTAGGATTTCTTACATCTGGGGGTCCCTACCCCACCAAGGAGAAAGAGACAAAGAGAGAGCAGGGAACTGTCTTTAAACATCAATAAATATTTCACTTTTCATTGAAACTTTAAATTTCATCAGTATATAACTTGTGTTCATTATATCACTAATACTTGTTTAAAATAAATAAAAAGCTTATAGAATCCTGAGCAAAAAAATATTCCAGCAAAGCCTCTTCTAAAATTTTTCACTTGCTATTATTACCATTTCTAACTGAAAATAAACCAGTATTTCAGTTATATTTCTGGATAAATAATAACACATGCCCTGAATGTTTTCATGTTTACACAGCACTTTCTCAAATTACCTAAGGAACCTAGCTATCATTTGTAACTTTTTCTCCTTGGAGCAGCAAAATTTATTCTAAATTACACATATAAAACATACAAACACATTTTAGGATAGCCTAATTTTAACTCTAAATTTCTATTAGGTCAAAATGTAAATATCTGAAACACGTTACAGAAATTCAGCTAAATGACCTTTTCAGTGATCATGGCCTTCAGCATCCATTCGCAAAACTCAGCACGACCAGGAGAAGCCTCACTGCATGCTGTCGACACCTGAGGACACGATATTCCATACTGAGTTCCCCAAAGTCATAATTCACAAGGTATTTGTTTTAAGATTCTCAGACTCTCCTAAATTCATTTGGCTTGGTTTCTGGAGTAACTCAGAGCAGTGAATTTGCATGAATTTAAATGAAATTATTTTGCCAAGTTAGCTAGGCATTTATAGGAACAAAACGATGGTAAAAGAAAAAAGTTTGGTGTCATACATGTTTAATGTAAGTAGACACAGCTGATTTTTTTCACTTTTCTACTTGTTTTGGGGAACTCGACGCCAAAGTCCACAGGTGATATTAACTGCAACTAACAAACATTCAACCATCAGAGGCCTACAGACTGACTGTTAGACTGTTTATCAATAACATACCCGAAGGTGGGCAGCTTCTGATTGCTTTGGCAGCTCCCTAGAGTTACCGAGAGCCAGGCCCTTCATCTTCAAGCCTGCAGTTTCATGGTCCCAGGATGGCTGCAGCAGATCCAGGCACCATTATTCTATTGAAAGTTAGCAAGTACAGGTCAAACACAATAGTTCTCTGGGTGGCTTTCCCTCCTTTAATTTGGGTAAGAAATCCTTCTCTGATCCTTCAACACATGCCCCCTTACCTCTACTTGGCCAGAACAATGTCCACTTTTAAACCAATCACTGGCAAAGAGCAATGGAATTGCCATGGACAGCTTACCCAATCACAGTTCATCGCTCTGGGCTTTAGTTTTCACCAAAGACCAGCATATCAATTAACACAAAGGAAACTATTTTATATCTATCTATTTTATTATTTTACCTAAAGTAAGAAAATGTTAGGTGAAAAACAGTACTTGGAATGAAGTACTAATAATAAGTAATAAATAAACTGTAATAATGAACAGTAACAATGGAATAAAGCTCATAGCTATGAGTGGAAGCAGCAGTGCATTACCAATGAAGAGATGCTAACATGTGCCAGGGATTTTACAGCATATGCTTGCCCACTGGTTATCCCATCCAACTCTTGTAGCATCTCTGAGAGGTAGGTATCATTATTCCAAATTCAGAGAATCAGGTAAACAAACTCATGTAAAATTAAGAACTTATTTATCAATCTCTTTTAAAATACAATTTCAACTTCTGTTCTTATTAAAACCCTGGGACATCTGAACTGCATGAAAAATTAAGGAAATTTAAAGTGAGATAAAATGAAATTTAAGTGAAAATTTTAAGAAAATTAAAGTAACCCATAATCTCATCACTCAGAAAGAGCTGTTTTCTTTACAATTTTATACACTTACTACCAACTTTTCTTTTCTAAAATATTCATGCATAACTACAGTCATATATGATTTGTAAGCCTGCTTTTCATACTTCACATTATGGTAAATGTTTTCACCATGCTACGATTTTAAAGAGGTGATATATAATGCCTACACTGTTGAAAATTTGTGTCAGCAAACCTTTTCAAGTATTTCTGTGATGAACCCCCCCACATAAAAATCTCTGAACATTTTCTCCCTTCCTCCCTTTCCTCCTCCCGTCTTCTCAGACAGAGTCCTAGAAGAGGAATTCCTGACAAAGGTAAATGGTACGTACTAAAGTAGTTCACATCAAATGATACTCCAACCCATTTCATTCTGCCTTTAACAATGCTGGGCATTATAATAAAAATTATTGCCAAATTGTTAGAGACAGGAAGAGTTGAGATTTTCTGTAAATAATTTTGCTCAGACGGTAGAGTGAGCCAACCCTGTCGATGGAAAGGGATCTGAGTCTGGGAACTGCCACCGGAGCTTTGCCCTGGACTGAGGTATTTCAGTGCCTGACTCATCAGGGAGGAGTTAGTTGTGTGGGAAGTCTGCCCTCTCCCTTTTCTCTAACTGTTGCCCTCTTTAGGGGCCATGTCCTGCTCTCCCCTGACATGGCCAACCACGCTGAGTGAACAAAGGGTCTTGGGTAGCTTTGGTTTCCAGCTGTGGGTGCCAGGAGGGATCACGTGATTCCCATCCCCCACCTTACAACACTTGGCCTTCCCTCACTTCCATCCTTTTTCTTCTCCAAAGGATGAAGGTGGTGAGGTTCTGTGGAGGTGCTTCCAATTCCCAGTTACAGGGCCACCAGCCAAACGGGATTAGCGGGTCCTCCCTTCCTTTCTTTAAATCTAGCTGCCCACAGTCCTAACAGCACATTAAAACCACCTCGGGAACTTAATAAAACCTGTCTTCCATGCCCTCCCCCAGAGACAGATTCTGATTGGTCCAGGGCGTGGAGCCTCATGGGATTCAAAATGCACCCAGGGTTGAGAACTACTGCACTGCATCTACAAGGAATCCCTCCCAGTTTATACCGTGTGGGCAGCCCTGTCCCTGGCTTTCAGTGCAGATGCAGGTGTCCAAGTCTACTCCCCCGCACCTTCACCCTTGTTAATACTATTTGCTCTTTCAATGGGTATCTACTATTGGAATGGGTATCCCTCCATTCCCCTCTATCCAGTTACCTTCTCAAAACATCCATTTGCACATCTAACAAGAATGGAGACAAAGGATCCTTAAAGCAACCCTTTCATCTCCATCCCCCAGCCCCCAATCCTGCTCATTCCTTGGTCCTCCCCCTCCCAGTTAAGGATGCCACCATCCTCCCTCTTCCTCAGGACGGAAGCCTAGGAGGCAGTCTTGAGTCATTCATTCTTGTCTTTTCTTCACAGTAAGCCCTTCTCCTTGCCCCCTAGGGCACATCTAGTCTGTCAGTGCCATCAATCCCCCAACACCTGTCTCCACTAGAAGCTCAGCTGCCAGGACCTCTTTGCTTGAACGCTGCGGCAGCTTTCTCACCTGTCTCCCTGTCTCCAGTGGTGGCCCCTCGAGTGCAGCTCCACACAACACCCAGAGGGACCATTTTTAAGCATATCAGAACCCTCCCCTCCCTAAATCCCCCATGGTTTTCCATTACAGTAAAAATCAACTCCAAATTTGTTTAGGGTCTGACTGTCTACCTCTCCCGCTTCACTTCCTACCACGCTTGGGCACATTCATTCTGCTCAGGCATGCTGGCCATCTTTCTGTCCCTCAAGGCCCTTGAATTTTTTCTCTTTCTGATACACTTCTGACACAGGTTTGGCCATCCCTGGCTTCTTCTCACATTTGGGACTCAGTTCAACTATCATAAATTCAAAATTTCTATCCTATAATCCTGTTCCGCATTTCTCACTGGTAGAAATACCTCACTTATTTATGTGTTCCTATATGAATCCCCCACTAGAATGCTCCGGGGCGGTAAGGGGGCAATGCTTGAGTCAATCTTCATCCTGATTGCAGCCCCAGAGCCGGGTGCCTAAAACAGCATCTGGGAAACAGTAGGTGCTTAATAAGTACTTGAAAAATGAAGGCTCTTGATAAGGGCCCTGTAGAAGAGGAGTCAGGCGTGCTCGTGTCATTAACATATCTGAACAGCTTCATTCCCCCTGAAACCATGATAAACATTTTTTATCACACAATGTTTCAACACAGAAGAAAACAAACCCCTAAATTCTCATCCTTGGGAAATTAAACCTATTACTACATTTGGGTTTTTAAAACATATTTATATGGAAAAGAAAATGAGGTACAGGAGAAAGTCAGTGAGATGAATTTTAGCTTTCTCTAGAAATACAGATCCTCTACTTTATCTTCGCATATGAAATCTTGCTTAACAGTCTACAGAATCTATCAAGACACACTCTGGAAGAAACGCTTGGGAATAGTATTCTCTACTTAGCACTGAGAATCAGTTCTTAAGGACAATCGACCTGAAGAGAAATGGCAGGAGACAGGATAGTGAGAACATGCCAGAGGGTTCTTCACTCTCCAGAGCACACTTCCTCATCTGCTTGTGTTTAGTGTGTCAGAAATTAAGACATCAGGGACTGACACAGAGTCAGTTTCAAACTGAGCATCCACACTTCTGGGGCAATCATACGAAAGGGCACGCTAGTTGAGTCTGCCCTCTCAAAGGCTGAGAAATTCACGTCCAGATGTCTGGAAACTGATATTTTTTTCTAGTTAACACCGTTTGGGGTTTAAATTTTCACAGCATCCTCCTCTTCCTCTCCACAGTGCTTTCCAGCTTGAATTTTTTTCAAACCATCAGTTCCTAAGTATGGTATTAAATATTTAAGATTAAATTTAGTTCCCCAAAAGAAAACATTAGCTCGTGACATAAATGACGTTCGGCCTCTTACGATGATTTCACATTGCCCCAATTGTCATGTATCTAACATCCCTTGGCTTCTGATGTGTAAATTATCAATCTGCTCAGCACCTTGGTTTATAAGACGGTTTGATATCTACATATTTCGCAGCAGCCTTATGTGTTAAGAAGTAGCCATTATCTCGGCTTTTGAAGACAAGGAAATTGAGTCTCATGGAGACAGATGCCATCAAGCGCAGGTATCTAATAAGAATCAAAACTTGGATTCAACCTAATCGTCCAGACTTAACATCCCAGGCTCGTTCTACAGTACACACACTCACAAACATTCACACACAGACTACAACTCACATCATTGACAGTGTAACTCTGATCAAAAGAAAAATAACAACTATTACATGCATTCCAATTCTAATTGTTGATTTTCAACCTAATTAGATGGTAATGGCACCAGTTAGTGGAAAACAAAACAAAAAGTTAACATCCACATTAAGTGAAATCCAACAAACAGTCCACCAGATTAAACTGGTAGGGGTTCCCTTTGGGCAGCTGAGGTTAAGACTGCTGAGGGTATTTGGACTAATAGTCTGAATATGCAGGTCTATCAATTTGGAGGTATCATTAGAATTTCTTGATCTGTGATATAACATATTCGAGTTTGTGTGTGTGTGGAAGACGAGCCCTGAGCTAACCTCCATTGCCAATCCTCCTCTTTTTGCTGAGGAAGACTGGCCCTGGGCTAACATCTGTGCCCATCTTCCCCTACTTTATATGGGACACCGCCACGGCATGGCTGACAGGCAGTGCGTGTGTCCATGTCCAGGATCTGAACCTGCGAACCCTGGGCTGCTGAAGCAGATCATGCAAACCTAACCACTACACCACCGGGCCGGCCCCTGAAGGTTTTTTTTCTTTTTTAATGTCAAAAAAAAGACAACATGGTAGATGCTAGGGCAACTTGCCTCGATCTTAAACCTATCAAGCTTAAAGGATAGATTCGTCAATGATCAGCAAACCTCAACAGAGTCAGATTTTTTAATCCAAATCATATTAATTTCTGGTTTGAGTGTTGGTGATATGCCAGAGAAAGGGCATCTCAGCCTAACCAACCTGTGCAGGTAACTGAAGCACCGAGTCTGCCTGCTCCTCATGAAGAAGACTTGGCCAAAGGGAACCGGCTGCCAAAAAAGCAGGGAGCTACAGGATGCTGGCCCTGCTCCTCCTCAGGCGGTTCTATTTTCACCATGTGGCATGTGAAAATCCAGTGTCAGTTAGTGACTTCATGCTCATCCACCTCTCAGCCACCCCTGGAGCTCCCTGGGTCTCCGTGGCACTTAGTGGGCATGTGGCTGCTGGAGGCAGCAGCGGTCGCAGGCCCGGGTGCAGAGCCGCTTACATTGCTCTTTCCTGGAAGCTGAGCCTCGTCTCCAGCTCACCATCCAGACCACGGAGCAGAAGAGTGGAAATGAAATGTTACTGAACTGAACACTGAGGGTGTCCTGGACAGGACAGGGACGGGAGGGTGAGGGCAGTCCGCAGGCATTGTCTACACTCACTGGGAAAGCTGTAAGTTAAGCCCTCTGGACTTCTAGAAATTATTATGATTGTTGATCTATCGTATGTGTGTTCAGGATTGTTTTCTTTATCAGAATCTTATCAGCTCTGTTAAGTGTAGGTTAACATTTAGCATCATGGTTTCACCAATGCCAAATGAACCCAAGATGCTCAGTCAAGAGTGGCACCTTATTCCTTGTTTGCTGCCTCCTCGCGACCTTGAACCCACCTCCTATCTGCAATATTGTTTCTGGGGTTAAGGAAAAAAAATTTTATTACAAAATTACCTGGCAGCTTTAGTACTTCCAGGCCTCAGCTCTTCTTGATAGCATCCCAGACTGCAATGAAACACTGGATGATGCAGAGGGGCATCTGGCCAGACAGCGCATGCAGACAGGCAGGGCTCACTAACCTCCCCACAAACTCCACCTTCCATTTAATAAGGACCTAACAATGCTTAGTCTTGCTTGTAATTAGAGAAATGCAAGACAGAACACCAACAAAACACTGTTTTAAAACTATCTGGTTGGCAAAGGTTTTTTTTTTTGTTGGTTGGTTGGTTTTGTTGTTAATGATATGTAACACCAATGACCATGGGGAGGGTTATGGAAAGAATGGGCATTCGGACACTTTAATAGCAAGAATGTAAACTGCATAAACTTTCTGGATGAGGATACAGGAATTCAGTTTTAAAAAATCTAAGTTTATTTGCATATGTATTGCCCAAAAGTTTTCATTCCAAACTGTGGGTGTTAAGGTCAGAATTTTACATAATGAAGACCAAATTGGAACAAACTAAATTCTCAACAGGTGATAAGCTCATTATATTTTAGTATGTCCATATGTTTCAGCATTTAACACAAAATCTGTGACATTTTGACATAGAAATATTTTAACATAGAGTGCAAAAAGATAGCTTAAAGGGTATTAGAGTCAAATTTTATTTTTGTAAAAAAATACATATTCATAGAGCAAAAAAAGTGGGCTAATATTCAACAAAAAGATAACAGTAATTATCCCTGGGTGGTAGAACTACAGGTGACATAGTTTCCTCTTACTGCTTATATTTTCTAATTTTCTATAGTAAATATGCCCTGTTTAATAACGAGGAAGGTGCTCCAAAAAAAAAAAAAAGATAAAATATTAACACTAGCTACCTCGAGCTTGAATTAAACAGTGCCTTAGAAATACCATTTCTTAGTCCTCTGTTCTTGTGACACTGTAAAACGCAGCAACTAGAAATTCTGTTTAATTAAGTGAGAAAGATATTGTGATTATGTCTAGAACTGGATTAATTTATTTATACTTCCAAACACAATATTTGTGCATGCCAGTTAATTCCTCCCGGCCTCCTCAGACCTCTATTTTTGGAATCCATTTACATTCATACGTGTGTCTATATATATATATATATATATATATATATATATATATACATTTTGCAATAACAGACCTACAGTTGCCTACCAACCTCTACATCTGTCAGGGGAAGGATAAGGAACTCTTTTTTAAAGTTGTAAACAAGCAAAGTTCACCAGACTCTAGGACGCAATCAAGTCCCACCTACGTTAGCATTCTAAAACATGGGGATTACTAAATGCTGAACTGCAAAATATCCCACCAAAATCATACCCAAAAACCGTGTGTGTGTGTGTGTGTGTGTGTGTGTGTGTGTGTGTGTGTGTGTGTGTGTGTGTGTGTGTGTGTGTATGAGAGAGAGAGAAGAGGGAGTGGGGGGAGAGAGCCAGTGGAATCAGTCATTCAAAAATTCCACTAAGATTTTAATCTCAAATTTAGAATTTGGCTTCAGGGAATCTGCCACAAGGAGACTCAGGGACAGTCTTGTCCAACAGCCTCATTTACAAAGGAAGCTGATTCAGTGACTGAGTAGTCCACCCTAAGGTCTCAAGCAACTGAGTGATGGAGCTGGGCAAACATTCCCAAACCAGGTCCAGTCGCCTTCCCACAGTGCCTTAATTACTTTTCTCTTTTAAAACCACTCTTCTAATAATCTTATTTCCAGTTTTCCTGGGAAGCAAAATAAAAACAAATGTAAGGATTAACAAGATTATGCAAAGGAACATGAACTTCCCTAAGGTAAGACTCTCCGGCCTCTCCCCAGTCTCCATGGAAATCACCTCCTGTTCATCAGATTCTTCTGTTCAATTTACAAAATGGTAGAGCATCAAAGAGGAAGTGGTAGACTAGGCATATGGAGACAAAAAAGCCCGGATAATCTACAGATTTCAGAGTCCTTACATAGATACCTAGAGTGGGCTGTGTAGCTAATGCACACTGCCATCCACAGCAAACCTTGGATAGATGGTTGATGGTCAGGAAGCTGAGCCACAGGGTCCACTTATCAAACACACTTCTGGGAAGAGCTTTCCTTCTTTGACTCTCTCTCTCCCATGGCACATGGCAACACCGTTCCTCATCAAATGCAGAAATATTCTCGAACATTTCAAGGCCTGATTTTTCCTGGCATGAAAGCATCTTTATTTTGGAAAGGACAAGAGGTTCAACTGATAGCGTAACTGATAACTGAAGATTAAAGCAACTTCCCAGCAGAGCAGTGAAAAGAAATTGATGGAACAGCTAGAGTACTCTTCCCAAAATGCAGCATGTGTAATTTATTTTTACACTATTCATTTCATACCTTGTAGCTGATATCTGGAGGAAAGAAAACAGTTCTAGTAGGGGGAGAAGATGATTTCATATGGCAAAGTAATAAAGTCTGGGGAAATGTGAGAAAAGTCAGTGGCAGACTTGAGCAAAGTGTGTGAGTTTAAAAATATGGCTGGCCAAAGATCATCCCTCTCTATGGTTTGCTCACAAAGACACTCTCCTGGATAAAGCATAAAGAGCTCACTAGCCAGCAATTTAATTCAATTTTCACAATGGGAGTATAGTACATAAAGACTTTCTGCACCTGGCAATTAAGGTCTTCAAACCCTAACACTCAGATCTGCAGCTATTTTATGGCAACCAGGATGAGAACACATATTCACCGTGAACAGCACTGAGCAATTGTACTAATACATTGCAGAAGGAGCTAAGGGATGCAAATTGGATATATGTTTGGTATGGCTCCATTTTTGTAAATGTGGGCAAGAAGACTCTGAGAATGCAAACATTGTGATAAGAGGTAATTTTGAAAAAAAATGTCAAGCATCCATAAAGCTTTGTTCTGATACAATTATTCTAATGTTTACTTTTTAATATCTCTTTTCAACATCTTGTACTCAAATAAACTATTTAAGTTGTTGCATCCTAGCAGCACAAAGTCCTTACCATTGGAAACACCATTTTTAAAAATTAAGAGTTTTAAAGTATAAACAAATTTTGCAAGTTTCCCCCTTCCCCCACTCCAAAAAGATGAACCACTGTTGACCCTCGCCAATCCAGCTAGCTGGAAGACACAAATCCCTCCTTGCCATTCTAGAAGGTAATTGTTCAGAAGCCAGTCCCTGCAGAGTTCAGATGCAGAAAGCCTATCAGAAGGTATCAGGCAGAAGAACTGTGCTTCGTCAGCTGCATGTTCTACTGGACCTTTTTTCTTAGGGTTAACATTTCTGTGTTATCTAGTCATTTAGAAGTAATAGAGCTCTTTAGACTTTTACAACACTGAGCCCTTTGCAGTGCATTGTAGGAAACAGCATTTCATTATTTATCATAAATAACTCAGAGCTGCTCATGATGAAAGATGAGCATCAGCGTGGTACCACAGAAGGTCACTTAGAAGCTTACCAAACCAAATGATGAAGGGGAAACACAGATTTGATAGTGACTCTGCAAAGACCCCATCTACAGCTTTGCTGCCTTTCTTTCAAAAATCTCTTCTGATCAAATGCACAAAGACCCAAAGAAATAACTAAAAATGTACCTTTATCTAAGTCAAAAAAAATAGATAAACTAAAAATATTCCAAGCAAGTAACACTAGTAATATGTCAGCTGGCTTATTATAAATGTTGACATCAGTGAAAATTATCTGATCAGGGAAAAATAGAGAAAGAGAGACGTGGTTGGCTATTAATAGCAATTTTACATGTGCATTTACACAGCATCATAGCCCCTCTGTCTGGTAATAACAAGCAACCAAGGAAGCTGGCAGGAGTGATGAATTGGATTCTAACCTGAAGGTTCTTCTTTATGGTGAACAAAGTGGGTGACACAACTAACTTTAGCTGTCAGTATGTAAATGCATGGTGATAACTCTATGCCAACAGGAGGAGCTCTCTGACCGGCCAAGGGAGGGCCTCATCTTACACAGATCCATCCTCAGAGTTCCTGCAGCAGCATCGTCTTCCCTCCCTCACTCCTCACCAAGTGATGAGTGCAGACAGGGAGTCACCAGTGCCAGTGCCTCCTGAATGCCGTGCAGTATCAGCATTCAATCCCAAAGGTGCTGAGCGGCTTCTGGAAAGAGGACCTCAGATGGGACCAGAAGGGTGAGGTGGTGACCAACTCATCAAGTCATTCTCGCCTCTGAAAGATCTGAAGGCAGCCACAGGTTAACTTAGGGGAAGCAGCAAAATCAAGGGTTTCTTCTTGTTATTCTGCTTGTATCTCTACTTGCAAATTTGTAGATATTTGAAAGCTACTATTTGGGGTTAAATCTAGGGCTGAGTTGATGTGACTGGAAAAAACTAATCATTTTAGAAGATACTAATTCTATCGCTTCTTGCAACACTCTGAAGAGGCACTGGAATGAAGTCAATACTTAAATATATTCAGCACAAGTCAAAGACCATATATTTAAATGATTTGGGACAAATTAGCCTTGGAGAATCTTTAGAATTTGCTGCTTGTTCCTCCCTCTAAGCCATTCTGGAGATCCTGAATCTCGTGAAAACATCTCAGATGTTGCAGCAGTTCCTGGCACCAACCCTGCCTGTGGTTTCCCACAGCAGCCCAGCCATGTCCTTCCAAACTGTCCCTCTTGAATCAGGCCCTGCCCTGAGGAACAGCTGAGGATGCCTCATGGATTTCAAGAGAGACTCTCTAGGCCCACCAGGCAGACACCTCACCGGCTCCCATACAGGGGAGCACACCTGGACTTCAACCTCTGTTAATGACCTTTAGTACCCTTAGCCTCACTTTACTCTTTCTCTGCCTAAATTCTCCATTGAAACTACCTACATACACTCTGATCACTACTTTCTAAAATGGCCTAATATACTTTTCAGTTGGAATCAGAGACCTCAGCACTTAATTATTCTCTAGAATGTATGTTCTGGTCTTCTTAACAAAACCATAAATGCAGATGCTGAATTGTCTTTCTTGTGTATCGTGCACTCAGATGCTTACAGAACTGTGATCAAGTCACTTCCAGGATACAAGTATGGTTCTACACGTGTAAGATGTGGGAAAAGTGCGGTACCTTATGCTGTATCAGAAACCTTATGCTTTCACCCTGATATGGGTGAAAGAAAATGTTAATATAAACACAAGGTATCCACTCAGGCAGGCTTCGACTGAAAAGGAGTGTGGGTACCTGCACGGAGTCTCCCTAAGCCAGGATCCTGAGAACAAGGGAAGCCGCTGAGGTCAGGGAGATCCTCTCAAAAAATCATAAGTATACAGCTCAATGAATTTTGACGAACAGAACTCACCCACGTAATTAGCACCCAGATCAAGAAGCAGAATATTATCATTCAAATGTTACGTATTCATATTTGGCCCAAGCCCTTCCTTCTAAGACCTAGTACTACTAACTAGCCTCTGTATTTTACTTTCACTTGATCCTTAAAATAGAGCAGGTAATTGGTTGGTGTACACAACTGACCAATTTCCATCAACGACAGCCAACCCCAGTGATACTACTAAAGACTGCCCCACAACTACAGACTGGAAGAGCCATTAAGGAACATAAACTTCCATCTTCTTTATTCTTATAAGGTCAAGGCTAATCATCCAGGGCCCAGGGTGAGACACTCTGCCTTCAATAAGGCCTTATTTCCCAGGAGCCAGTGAAATGCATTTATTTTTCTACACATCTGATCTCATAGCAGGGGCCCAACTCAGTCAACACTTTAGTGCTGACAGCACCAATTAAGACCCAAACTCTTAGACTAAAAAAATCTTCACAGAACCAAGACCAGTAATTGAAATGATTCATGGAGCTTCTTCTTTACTTTTTCAAAAGTTTAATAACTTCCAATTAGAGAGATAATTCATGACCATTAAATAAAACTTAGAAAATACAGCACATACAATAAGTTAAATAGCATTCCTATTCCACAATCCAGAAATCGCCACCATTAACAATTTGATATATTTCCTTTGAATATAGTTACTATATATTAAATCTGTCCTCCATAGCTTAATATAATTAGCATCTTGTATAATTTTCTACCCAAAGTTTTAGATAATTATATATTAAACATTTTCCAATGTATTTAAAATTATTAAAAACACAATTTAATGGTTTTGTAAATCTATCACATGGGTAAAGTAAAATTTATTATTTATTTTATTTTAACCTAAATCATACAAATGCACATTCACTTGTCAAATATTTGGCTACAGAATTCAAGGCTTTTCACTGAGTAAATTTCTGTTATCTTTCTTGTGAAAAACTATATCCAAAATGTATACTGCAACTTTCCAGCTTCAGTTTATTTATTGTGGAATGAGAACTTAAAGCCAGATGACAAACAATCCAAGTGCAGATTTCTTACAGATATATAAATATATTCTCCAGTAAACTTGCCCAAAACTTCAACAAGCGTTTTTTTTAAACTGACTTACCTTTATGGAGTATATCCAAAATAATCAACTGTATTCTAACAGAAACCACACGTAATTCACTGGCTTGCATACTGTTTAAATACCTTATCTAATTATAGCAACAAGGACAAGCAGCATAAACAGGTCTGGGAGCTAATACAACTAACACTTGGCAAACACACCTCTCGTTCGGTGAAGCGCTACCAACTGTGGCTTTTCAGCACGGAGAAGGCATTTGTCAATTTTTTAATACAGAAATATTCTCATACTGAAAAGTCAGTTAAATAGAATTCAGTCAAGACAGTGTTTAATATAAACATTTCTGCACCCCATTTTTACTTTCTCATTCCTAGAGTCTCTAGATTTTGCTATCATGCTGACAAAAACTTTCATTTAACAATAAATTTGGGTAAGCAATCTCACTTCCGCTCTTCTTGAGTGCAGCTGTCATCCTTAGCCTACGAGTTCATTCAGTCTTATGAGATTTTGACAACACAGGCTTCCTGACATTACAGTATTGCCGCCCTTCAGCACAGCTATTCAAAGACTGTACAACCCAATCTTACAATCTGACCTATTTCCATTTTCTTTCTATGGGTTTGCAAAAGGAGGAATCCCAATCATCTTTCACTTTAACCACCAGAACCTTTTTGTCTTAGGGACCCTTGCTACAAAGAAATGTCAAGGGGATAAGCAATGACTGGGTCCAGTTTCGGGTATCCTTGGCAGACCATCAGGATCTCAGCAATCTTCCTCTTCTTACAACTGCTGGCTAGTCAACGGTGGGTACTCTGCAGTATGGTTCCAAGAGCGGGTTCAGATGCTCTGCAGGAGACATTGCATCCGGTGCAACACTCACCATTTATTTGGTAGGGCTGGTATTTTAGTGTCTGCAGAACTGCGGGGCTATCACTCCAATGTTCCCTGACACACTTCCATTGGCCAGTCTCAGCAGAGGACGCAGTAACTACTGTAATCAAAGCCAGTTTGGAATGGGCAGAGAAGACAGTTTTAGCTGGATTTTAGGAAGCAGAGAAACAAAGCCTGTAACTGTTTCCTGCCATTGTTGTATTGAATCACCTACAAGCAGCCACAAGAGAAAATAGAGAGAGAAGAAGATCAAGGAATGGAGTTTAGAGGAACACATTCTTTATCGTTTGTGGAAACATCTAAATTTCTCCTTAAACTGCAAATAAGGACAATTCCTCCAGTTAAAAAAGCTCCCTTTACCATAGCAAAGAACAGGTACATGTGCCATTTATGGAGTTTATGATGGCAAATGCCACTGTCTATGAGCTAAAGGCTTGAAAGAGGCCATGTACACAGATATGGCAACACTGTCTCAATGGTTTAGGCTGTGGGGTGGGGAGAGATCACCTGTAAAATGATCTTCCCATCTTCTTATTCTTCAAACAATGCCACTATGCATCTCCTGGACAAATTACAGAACCACTCCAAGCCAGCTCCATTACCCGCATGACCGAGATATTCATACCCGGGCTACAGGCCTAGATGATTTTCTTTGAGTCCTAGTTTTTTTTTTTTTGTGGGGAAGACCAGCCCTGAGCTAACATCTGTTCCAGTCCTCCCCTTTTTTGCTGAGGAAGACTGGCCCTGAGCTAACATCCGTGCCCATCTTCCTCTACTTTATATGGGACGCCGCCACGGCATGGCTGACAAGCAGTGCGTCGGCGGGCGCCCGGGATCCGAACTCGCGAACCCCGGGCTGCCAAGTGCAGACTAAACCACTGCGCCACCGGGCGGCCCTTTGAGTCCTAGTTTTAAGAAATAAATAAGATGAAATATGTCAAGTGCTGGCCCTCCTGGCCCACAGTAAAAACCCACAAAAAACAGCTCTAGCTGTCATTATGACCTAAATTCTCAAGCCCCTTTCAAGACTGAGATTCTGTGAAGAATTCTTCAACATTTCTAAAAGCAAAATTCATGGCAGACAAATCAACAGAATCTGATCCCAAAATGATGAAGGTAATGCTTTTCTCTTAGTAAAGTTCTAACTCCCTGGCAGTTCTCAGGAGGATCCTGCCAGGGTCACATGTAGTCGTGGGAAGGGTGTCGTAGGAGGTGGGCCGATACGCTCAGGAATTCCTATCCATGTGTAGACGAAGACTCTATTCTCACAACCCCGGCTGCAACGCATTCATGCTGAAGTAGTTGCATAGACTCAGACGGTTGTTTTAAATGCTCTTACAGCCTACACTGCAACCATGACACACACTATAACTTCTAGGAAAAGGCCTCAAAGACAAAATCTTATCACTGGAAGATGCTAAACTTCTCCTATTAAACTTAATTCTGAATTCAGTTTCCAGGCTTGTTTATAACTAGCCTCTTTTTATGCCTGGGAATGGCAATCTATGATTTATGTACAATTACCAACCTGTCTTGAAAAATAAAGGCTTATAACAAAAAAGTAATACTCTGAAATATAATTCAGGGTGAAGTTTCCAACAAACACAGAATTGAAGCAAGATGTTTTCAAAACGCAAATATTAGAGTTCCCCAAAGTGCAAAGGCATACATCTAAATGAGTTCTTGGATGGATGCAAGCAAGCTATTAATCCTCTGGAACCTAAATCACAGTAACTCCTAAGTTAATAGGGGAATAGAATGCAATGCAGACAGTGCCTATATTTACTAAAGTTGTCTCCAAACTCCAAAGACTCAATGACAATAAGACGGTGTGAGAATGGAACAAAACAGGGTCATGGGGCACTGTTTCATCAAGAATCTTCAGATTTCAGATTTCCAGATAATTCAACAATCTCACTCTCTTTCCTCTCTTTGATAAACATATGTCCAAAATAGGCTTTAAAAAACATCTACCAAGCAAAGGATGAGAAATGGCGAGCTCCAGTTTGTGACTAGACTTCCAAGGTGACTTGAGGTAATTTCCACACCACAGTCCACCGTGTGCGCCAAGGTATAGAGAGGAATGCAGGCGAGACTCAAGGGCATACGAGAACAGTTGTGTCTCATTGTGATGAAAGATCCCTCAAGCTAGGTAGCAAACTAGCTCCAATATTTCAACTGAATTCAACAGCTTCATGTGTTGGATGAAAATACTAGCCTATCCACTTCCCATCTCTCTTGACATAAAAATAGTAGATGGTTTTGCAGCTTATAAGCTCTTTTACAAGTGGTATCCCGGGCAGGTTATTGTCATCACCCTCCCTATCTCAGGGGAGGAAGTTAATGTTCTAACAGAGTAAACTGGTTTTTTGAGATCGCACACTATCAGAGGATTCAAAATTACAGGGTTTCATTTTACACAAATCTTCGTTGCTCTCCCAAAAACAGTCCCTAAAAAATATGGTCATGGCTGATTCACATTTTCAATACTGTTACCTTCCAGAGGAGTCACTCTCTTGGCCCAGCTCCCGGTAGCCAGTTCACTGCCACCACTCCTCCAGGGTGATGGACACTGTTGGGCCCACTCCCCTGTGGAAAGGTCACAGCCACCAGGCCAAGCTCAAGGAAGCCTGCACACCTCTGCAACCACCTGTTAGGTTGTGTGCTCACCAACACTCACGCAGGGTAACAAATCTGTTTATGCCAGTTGTTCTAATAGTAATTATGTAATTTACTTAAATTTTATGTAAGCCAGTGATACAGGATTGTGAAAATGAAAGACAACTGCACTTTCTACTAAAATGTAGTTGAATGTTTTGAAGAAACTCCAAATGGTGAGCTGTTAAAAAACAAATGAATAAAATTACTTTGAATTATATGGGCAAGAAAACTGTAAAAGATTCCCAGGGCAGGCGGTCTATTATACTATCTATGAAAAATCTGGGTTCAGATTCCTTCTCCAGTATTTTTAAAGAAGAAACAGGTAGAGGTGTGGCTTATGAAAAAACAAAAAAGATGCTAAGCTCAAACTAGTAGAAATGTACTGAAGGAAAAGCCTTGGCTCTACATCAAGATATGGGAGAATGAATGTTGTACAGGTTTTAAGTTCTATTTTAATTTTCTGCATTTTAAACCATTACCTTTATAGACTTTTAAAATTACCAATTAACTACCAGCATTGTAATGCCCCAAACTGATGCCTGATAAATATTCATTAAAATGAATTAAAAAATCGAAACACATTTATGATGAAAACAATATAATTATGTAAATAGTATAATAGCTTATGTTCAATTGTACAATTGTTTTGTGGAATCAGATAATAAGTGCTGTCATAGTATGATTTGTATACCACTCTACTTGGGACAATAAATGGCCATTAATCTTCCACCAAGTTTTTGAAATCCTTAAAAAAAATTTTAATTTAAAAACTAAAAAAAAATAAAGCACCAAGACAGTTTAATAAATCAACTGCCTAAATGGGTGGAATTTTTTTTCTTAACTTTCTACATCAACTTAAATAGTCTAACATGTCTTACCAAAAGGGTTGACTTTTAAAACAACTTGAAATGACACGGAGATGTTAAGAATATCTAAAAAAAAATCTTTTAATGACTACTGCTTATGCTAAAAAATGAAGGGCTAAAAGAAAGAAAAAAATCAAAAGTCTGTGAGGAGACTTCAGACAGAGCCATTATTCAATTCCATAAAAGACCAGGGAAGGGAGGAGCGCATGGAGTCCGCAAGGACAGAGTGAGGAAAATGGAAAACTGAAATACGCACGTGTCCTAAGACTTTCATTAATAATTGCATGAATGGGAAACACCAACTTACGTACGTTTTCATCCTGATATTGCAAAGCTTTAAACTGAGTCTTTTTCTCCTTCCTGCCTTCACTATGTACATGGCTCTGTAGGAAACACTTTCCCGGGTGTAGACAAGTAAGACTTCTAGGAGCTCAAAATGTCTCAGTGGTATTTGTCAACACAGTACCAGCTCTGTGCCTCACCCAACACAAAAGTCAGAAGATAAAAACAGATTCAAAGGGAGAAAAATGAATTTCAGTTCTATCTACAAGCAATTCAAATGCCTTTTGCAGACTTAGATTTACTTAGATTTATGGCTCTTCCCTTGCTCTTATATATTTCAGGGGCAACTTTCGTGTTCCATTTTGATATCCCAGCTAGAACATTGAGATATGTTTGGCACTGGATATGAGAGGTTATGAGGAAAGAATTTCTACAAAAGAAGCAAGTTGAAAATCTGCCTTCTTCTCATTGGTATGTAGCGGAGGAAGAGCTAGGGAGCATGCCAGAGGAAGAGAGCTCTTGTTGTCCGTAGACTAGACCTCCCAGGAGAGCGCTGAGTTCAAACTCAAGCACTCTTGCTTATGGCCCAACCTGGATTTAGAAAAGTTGGGTTCTTTAGTAACAGAGAGAACTTGCCACAAATCAGCTTTTTTTAGGTTGGCTGGTTCCTTGTTTTTCTTTCTGACAAGCTTGTGGATCAACACTGTGTGTTAAAAAAAGGCTATCTGGGAAACAGCACAAACACAATGGTGGCTGGAATCACAACTCAAACCTGCGAAAGAGACCCTCAGTCAGCAACAGCACTACCAGGCCCTTATCTCAGCCATGAGGAGCCGAGGAGGAGGCCTTAAGCCACACTGTCTTAATGCACTGAGACCAAAGTAAAAATGCCCCTAAAAGAGCCTTGCCAATTCTCTGCCCACCCCGGCCCCCACTCTTTTTTGGTGAGGACCATGAAGTACAACATAAGTGTCTAAAGAGCAAAATGTACAGTATAATTGACAAAGGCAGAAAAGTCTCATGATCCTGTATTAAGGACAAAGGAAATCAAAACATAGTCTTGCTGCAGCACTTGCTCATAACAAAAGCTCTGAATTGGATTTCATTAGAAATACTGATCTGGAGTTCTGAATCTTCTCTCTGGCTACCACACATGATTGGGATCAGCACCTTCCACGTTCGAATTCCTTTGAAGGCCTCAATTCATAGATAGAAGACAATGTAACTTTATTTAAACAAATTAGATCTGAGGCTCCTTATAAAGCAACCAAGAGTATTCTTATTCAAAGACTAAAGATGTTTAAAAAAGAAAGATAGAAAAATAGTGTTATCACTGGTTCTCTTCAAAATTACAATAGGTACGACTAGGTGAAGTTTTATTTAAATAGACTTGGTTATAGCATTAAAATTACCCCATACCATGTTTCAATATGGATGATACATTGTACACTTATTTCTTCACTAAATACAATATTTGACATGTGTGATCCTACTCATTGGAAATAATTATATACCTTCCAAATCTGACCCAAAGAATAACACATTAAAAGAGGAGCTTTGTCTATAACCAATGACTCTGGTCTTTCACCTGTTAAATAGTGCTTTCTGCTGAGTAAAATAACAATCCATTTGCATGGACATTCTACAAATATGTTTCAAGTCAGAAAACACAACTCAATGTGCTGTAAAAGGCTATTTGTACACTGGTCAACATCACTGTTCCTCTACTGTCTGCAGTAAACTGCGTTTGGCTTGAAAAATCCGTAAAGGAGCCTACACTTTCAGATGCAAAATGCTTCAAAGATGTTTTGGGGGAAATAATCTCCTAGTGGCACTATGTCTAAGATATTTGTTCTTAAAGCACCTGAAGCAAAGGCCAGTCCTGGGCAGCTAACTGGGAACCCAGGAACAGAGAAGAAAGTTTTGGTCCAGCTTATGGTCTAAAGGTTGGAGGATGAGCACAGTCAACTTCCAAGCCCTTCTTCTCCTCTGCCTTTCAAGTTCAATCTTCCTTTGTCTTTGATTCTACAGAACACTAAACACAGTCTTCTAAACTGGGCCTTCCCCATAGGAAAAATAGCTTTTGCTTAAAAAATCCTATTATCCATTAGCAAGTGTGTTTATTCTAGAGTGAACTAGCCACCTCTACTCCAAAGAGCTGTGCTGCCTTTACAGACACCATCCTTCTGACTGACCTAAGGCACACACAAAGACATCTATTCTATAAGCCTTGAGATGTTCAACTCAAGAGCAAAGGCCCTGGCCATGAAAGAATCTGAATTGAATTACTCTTAAAAAAGCAGAGCATCATCCTTAGCTGTCCTCAGGTGCTACAACACAATCCATGATTTTCATTAAAAAAAAGAAAGAAAGAAAAGAAAAGAAAAAAATCTACTGAAGTCTGGAGGTAGGAGCTGGGAAAAAGGGGAATTTCTCATCAGGGAATTTTATTGGCACAATCGAAACAAGTGAAAAATATAAATGCCAGGTATTCAGGCCATTCTTCAGTCCACAGTAGCAGTGCCAACAATTGCTCAGATGAAATCTTTATTTCCTTTTATTAATCATCCCACAATCCTGGACCAAAAAAATAATTAAACCATCCTTTTGCTTTAAATTACCATACAACCTACCTATCTAAACTCATCTTTTATGGAAACTACATAATCTTCCTTTCATTAAAATTTCCCTTGTTGATATATGCAAACCAGGTCAGTTTCTACTGGATTTGCATACTTGCATTTTATCCCTTAATTCAACTCCTTGTTAAAGGTTTAAAAAAGAACAAGGGTTGGACCCCAGATACACATAAAACAAATACTGCTCATATGTCTATGTGAACACTGACACCATTTACAGATCCTCCCTTTTCCTTGGGGCTGAGAGCCCTGTCAATAATCATTATTTATTAAACAGGCTGCCATTCCCTTCTACAGAATGTAGGAAGAAGGGAGCATGGAGGGATAGAAATAAGTACCTTGGGCTTTTCTTCAAAGACCTCCGGAATGGAACGCAAAGAAATCAATTGAGAAAGAACATGAGATATCCCCCTCCATATGCAACCCCCCCCACCACACACACACACATACACAGTTGGGAAATACACCCACACTCCATCATTCACATCAACTGTATCAAAAGAAAAGAAAAAATCTGGGGTCTTCAAAATAGACACATGTACATTTTCAACCCATTGGATATGTTTACACTTACACTTGCACATCCTTTATCCCTCCACAAAACTCAGGTTAGATTTGTTGAGAGAAGGCTCTAAATACCTCCTGAAAAAAATGTGCTCTCAAAAATGACTGCTTTATCCAGAAAAAAGCAGCAAGTTCCTGGTTTGATTGCCATTCTGGCTTGTGGCTGATTCCCTTCTCCTCCCTGTCTCCCAATTTATCTTCCAGCCCATTTTTTTCCAAAGCAAAGTAAGGGCATAAGAAATTTCTCTCTCGGACCTTACCCACAAATACACTAAATGCTAAAAAAGAGTTTTAAGGGTTAAATAACACCCAGAGTAAGTCCACAGGTCAGGGAAATGAAAAATTACCAGCTAACTGAAAGCAACCCAGGCATTCCCACCGAAGAGTTAATGACAGGTACTCTTCTCAGATGTCATGGCTCAAAACAGAAATACAATATAAAGACAGCATAACCAGACAGGTTTTGGAGAACAGCCTTGCACAGAGCTCGAACTGGCAGGCTGAGGTTTTGTCCTAAATAACCTTCACAGGTTGCACAAACTGTTCCCATATCCAGATCAACAGTCAGATTAAGAAGCTTCCTAAGATTTCCTTAGCAAAGGAACAAAGTGGGTGGGGTCAGGGGTCAATTAGTCAACTAAGACATTTATTAAAATAGAGAGAAAATATACACCTGCTATACAAATAAATAGAAAGCTATCGTGCTTGGTGTAAACTGGCCAGTTCTGGCAGCAACTGAGCCGAGGCTGAAGACGCTATATTCGGAGAGTGACCTGTTTCAAAAGGGGTGGATGGTCTTCTCCTTGAGTGCAGAGAACTCTGCCCCATTCCGCCTCTGTTTTTCAGACACAGAGGACCGGAGATGAGGTTCCCATCCCACCTTCTTTAAATGAACAAAAGCAAACGCTCGGCAGAGCTGGAAAAACTCCCCCTTCGTCAGGACCCTAGAGGCGGCAGCTCTGTAGGGCTCCCTTCCTATCTCCCCTAGTTAACTCTCCTCGGCCACAGAATCCATTTCTACACCTTGCAATGGCCATGGGCAGGCTGGGGGGTGACCAGCTTAGCCCTTAGCCATGGATCGCCTCCTTTGCCTACCTCCCCCAACGGCTTCTAATTAACCCTTCCTGGTCCTGCCCGGGTCAGGGCTGCTGGATGTCTACAGTTTCATTCTACCACATCTCAAATCATCACAGACATACCCCCGCCCCATGGACATAACTTCCCTTTGTGGTTCATCGTCGGTCAGTTTACGTGTGCTTTTCTTGCTCTCCTTCCTACGGGCGGGGAAAGCGCTCAGGGCTTTGGGAAGGCCCGCCCTCCCTCCCCTGCTCTGCACAGGAGCGAGCCCGAGCTCGCCAGCAGGTCTGCAGTGAGGAGTGATCGCACTCGGGTTAACCCTTTGAAGGGACTTAGATCCGTTCCCATTTGGGACCCACTGAAGTAGGGACTGTGGCGCCTGACAATCTTCCTCTGCTTCCTCCCGCCCCCACCCCACACACGGACCCAGAACAGGCCGGCACCTTCTTCCTCCCTGGTGGCCAGTTTTAAACTCACTCTGTGCTCCAACCTGGAATGGGGTGGGGGTTGGGGATGCTGGAAGACAGGCGGCGAGAAAAGACAGCAGAAAGGCAGAAAGGAAACTCAGCAATAAATCAGAGTTCAGACACAGTGTTTACTTACGAAATTTGGGGCTGGTGCTAGTTTCTAGCGTGGTGGTGGTGGTGGTGGAAGAGGAGGAAGAAGAAGAAGAAGAAGAGGCAGCATCCTGAAAGGGAGACAGGGTCCAGGAAGGAGTAGAATCATGAAGGTAGGAGGAGGTAGCATATGCCGCAGTGGGCCAGGAGGGCATTGCCTGGGTACTGGGGGTTCCTGGCACCGGGGGTCGGGAGCCCGGCGTGCTGCTACTGACAAAAGGGGCCGTGGTAGACAGGACCGTCGGGGGGGCCGCAGTGTTCCGTGCCGTGGTGGAGCGCGGGCTGGCCCGGATGGGCACCCGGTGCCCGGGGAAGCGAGTGGGCGCCCGCGTGATGGTGGTCAGGCGGGTGCTAATCCGGTTGGGCGTCCTGGAAGAGGCGGCGCCGCCGGCGGAGGGGGTGGCGGGGGACGCGGTGGAAGTGGTCGTGGTGGTGGTCTCCATGGCCTTGGGGAAGGAGCTGGGCTTGGAGAGGAAGAATGGGTCCTGGCCCATCCCCTTGGAGTCCACCAGGTCGGTGGGCACGTATTCCTTGACGGAGCCCACCACGATCCATTTGAGGAGCATGAGGCTGAGCCCCAGGCCGATGAAGCCGATGAACAGAGGCACCACGCACAGCCACGTCTGCTGCCGGTTCCACACGATGCAGTCGCTACAGCGTAACTCCCGGGGGGGCTCGGCCGCCCCTTCGCCGCCGCCGTCCGGGCCCCCGCCCGCCGCTGCCGCCGCCGCGGTGGCCTCCTCGGCCGAGGCGGCGGCTGCCGAAGCGGCTCCCGGTGGCGAGGCGGCGGCCGCGCCTTCGCTCATCCTAGGCGGCGGTCTTCACCTTCGCCCCCCCGAGGGCCGCGCAGAGGCATGGGGCCGCGGGCTCCGGCGGCGGGCTCGGGCGCAGGCACGGCCGCGGCGGCCGCATGCAAATCGGCTCCCTGCCCCCACGCCCCTCCCCCCGAGAGGCGGGCGGCGGGCGGGGAGCAGAGGAGCGGGGGAGGGGACGGCCGGGGAGGGGGCGGCGAGGAGCGCGCGAGGGGCGAGACGGCCCCTGGCGCCGCGGCGGGTCAGGGAGCGGCGGGGCGCGTCTGCAGCCCGCCGAGCGGCCTCCTGCGCGCCGGGGCCCCGCGCCCGCTGCTGCTGCCGCCGCTGCTGCCCGCCGCCTGCGTGCGCCCCAGCCGCGCCGGCATCCTCGGGGCGCCGCCCGCCCGCCGCTCGGCCTCGCGCCGCCTTCAGGGGCCGAGCCGGCCGGCCGCGGGGCGCCGGGCGCCGGAGAGCCGCATTCCGACACAGCGGTCGGCCCGGCGCGCCGCGGTCCTCGGCGGCTGCTCCGCGCGTCCGGGAGGCGAGGTGCACCTGTTCTTCAGCCGGCCCGCAGCCAACCCTCGGCCAGCACTCCCGGGGAGAGACCAATCCGAGCGCAGCGCGGAGGGCGAGCGGCCCGGCTCGCCTCGCTCCCGCCGGCCGAGAGTCAAACTCCGGCGAGCTGCGCCGCCGCCAGCGCCGGCCCGGCCGGGGGCGCACGGGGCTCCGCGGCGGGTCGGACAGCACCCGCCGCGGAGGGAAGCCAGCCGGCCGCAGAGGATTCGAAATCACTCCTGGGCGCCGTGCCCGCTCACCCTGGGGAGGTGAAGCGGCGGGCCGCGTCGGGGATGCCAGGCGACGCGCACCCTGGCCGGAGGCGGCTCCAGGCGGGCTCTGGCGGCCGCGCGGGTGCAGTGCGTTCGGAGCCGCGGCGGACTGGCTGGGCTGTAGGCGGAGTAGCGCCTCCCACCAACACCTAATGGTGGTTTCTTAATGTGTACGAGATAAATAAATGATCCGAGCCACCCCCGCTTGGAAGTGTGTGGCAAAAGCAGCTCCCGACCGATTGTGAGCCCGTCTCCTATGCGGATCCAGAGGGGTCAGAGACTGACGCTGCGAGGCGAGGGAATGGGGGCGTGTGCGCGTGGGATGGTGACTGTGCGCCCCCCTG
Organism: Tapirus indicus; assembly: GCA_031878705.1. Taxonomy (NCBI): domain Eukaryota; kingdom Metazoa; phylum Chordata; class Mammalia; order Perissodactyla; family Tapiridae; genus Tapirus; species Tapirus indicus. Next base: position 86,333,848 of record CM062921.1, read on the forward strand.
CCTGACAGCGGGGGCTGCTGGATGGAGGGCCACCTTTCCCTCCAAGTTCCCGGAGAGATGCTTGTGAAGCAGATGACCTTTGTGCGGTTACACCCAGCAGATATCGCCAAGCCGATTTAAGATTTACGATAACTTACCTTTTTAAAAAAAGTATTGCCTTTAAATGGAGATGTGCGCACAGGTACACACGTCACAGGGCAAATGATTGTGAGAGGTAAAATTTAAAACGATTTGGGCTGGTATTCAAAATTCTGTTGCCGGTTTCTTCCCCTGGGTAGAGAGGCACCTGTGTACTTATACCTCAGGTGCAGTGGGGGAACTTCATGGGGGACAGCGGACAAGGCGAGGAAGGAGGAAGGGGTAAAAGAGCCAGCATCAGCATGGTTTATGCTGATGGTGCAAACCCTCGCTTGTCAACTCTTCCCCAGATTTCCTGGTCTAAAGTGGAAACCGGTAAAATGTTTTTATTTCCGAGCTATAAGAATGAGAGGTTGAGAATGGCAGACTCCCAATACGGTAAGATTGGCGAGCATGATGGAACCAGCATTTTCTTGTTCAGTAACAGTCTCCCCAAAGATGAAGTTTTCAAGGTTTCCATTTTATTCACAGGTGGAGAGCCGAGCGGTACACTAAAGACTGCAGAGAGCAGAGGATACATTGAAACAGGAAGCCCCTGGGATCTGGTGCCTATCAGAGTATTTTGCACAGACACGGTTAATAAATTATGTTTGATGGCAGTAATGTGGCTGTCACCTCTTTCAGCTCTAACATTGAGACTTTCCCCATAGGAAAGCTTTCGATTTTTAGTTTGATAGAACATGCCCTAATCCAGAAGTGAATTATGGTTCCAAAAATTGCAAGTCAAAAAAATACCACAAACCCTTGAATCTATAAACCTTCAGCTTTCCAGTGCAAGGCCCAGTCCTCTAAAGTAAAAACTGACCCAATCTCTACTTTTTGTGGGTTCTGGGCAGTTACTGGCCAGCTTTTACTGTAGAGCAAATAAAAATTAGCTTTCACACAAAACATTGTGAAATTATAGCAGGTGCCGCTGTCATCTATATGAGACAGAAAATTACTTTTCCAAAACACTCCTAGGTCATTGGCTGCCCAGTATTCCTGTGGCCTCTCTCTTCCTTGCCTGCTGAAGTAAATCCAGTGTACAAAAATGGGTGCTGTGATGCTGCAGCTGGACAAAGGCTCTCCTGTGCCTGCAGTCACACAGTATTGGCCCCATGTGGCTCAGTGCTCCCCAATGCTGTCTTCCTCTACTTCTCCACGTTTCTTCCCCTTCTCAGTTCACATGGCTTGAACAACTTATTCGTGGTTGCCTGTTGAGCTCATTTTCTCCCAGATCCCAAGCCAATGCCCTTGACTACCCTTTAGCTGTTCTCATAGTGAACCTCATCACTGAAGGGAAAAGAGAACCCGTTGCTTTGATAGGCTTGTATTGGGGAGCAGGTTGTACCAACCTATCCAAGAACGTTTGGCTGCTGCAGCCATCATTAACTTGCAGTTTTCCTGTGAGGCTCCCTGGTAGCAGGTGGTGGCACTGGAGCTGGAAGTGGGACCGGCAGGGGGACAGCTGAGTCAAAGACGAGTGGTGGATACTCGCTGCCAATGCACAGCCAACTAGTCGGTCCCCTGGCAAGAAGGAGTCCCAGTCTGGTGACTCACAGCTCCCTGACACTGAAGGCTGGAGAAGAAGTGTCACATTCAGACTCTGAAGACACGGATTCAAGTTTGAGCTCTGCCCCTCTTAAGCAATAAAGTCACTGTGGGCCTCTGTTTTCTCATTTGTGAAGGAAAACTATAATATCTACATTCTACATAATTATATGAAATGGTATAACTAAAGGGACTATTCACCTATGGCAGGCATCTCTCAAGCGTTGTTATCAGATACCTTTGGGTAGAGAGGGGTGTGGACTTCTTTTCTAACAAATGGGCATGACATAACTCAGCCTCTCCTGAGCTCCATATCTGCCTAAATATAATCACCTTCTGGATGTCTCTTGTGTAATCCACTAACACATGAAACTCAGAATTTCTAACCGTTGCTTCAAGTGTGCCCACAAACTAGCATTTCTGTTGAACTTCAATTTTTCCCTTCTGGACGTCAAAGTGCCATCTCTGACTTCTTACTTCCCAAGTTCAGTTAGTCATCATTAATGATACAATATGACTCTCCTAGGCTCCCTCCATTGTAAATTCTTTGGCAAAGACCCATCCTTAGAACCACAAAGCTGGAAGTGAACTTGGTGGTCAAACACCTCCAATGGGTCATCCCCGAGAACGTTCCAGCCCAAGAGTCATCTGGGTCCAGCTGCAGCTCTAGAGAAGGACCACATCCTGGAGAAGACCACTCAGCCTGCAGACAGTATACATAATGAGGAAATTCTTTGTGTTGAGCCAACAATCTACCTTCCCATACTTTCAACCTTTCTTCTTAGCTCACTAATTATGTAAACCTTTCATGAACTAGGCTTCAGGCATGGAGGACACATCAGAAAACCAAACAAAGCTCCCTGCCATCCTAGGACTTACATTTTAGTGGGAGAAACTGACAATAAACAAAATAGGTAAATTACACTGTCAGAAAGTGAGAAGTGCTGTATGGGCCTTGTGGGTGTGATTACACAGGACATCTTTTCTTCAGTTCCATTATCCCCAGTCTACTTACCATCCTCACAGCCCACGAGGACTTGACACTGCTAGGAGTACCAGGTGCTGTTTTATTAGCCGTGGGTTCCCTGGATGAACGTCGGTACTACAGAAGCCAGTCTGGCCTGCCGAATCATAATACTCTTCATAATGTCCACTGGAATTGTGCATAGGCAATACGATATCTCAAAACATTTCATAAATAAACACTTTATAAGGGTTAATGAGGTTAACCTTCTTCCCATGGTTACGTAGTATTATAACGACATACATTTCCTGGTAAATCATGGTGGCCTTTTTAAAAGAGAAGCAGATTATTTTATTCAAAGTTCTCAACAAGTTACCTTATTTATTTCTTGTGAGCACTTTATGTCTTATATAGAGGACCTACTCAAAATGTACTGGAAAAATCCCCAGTTGAATCTGTCTGTTCACAACACCTTGACTCTAAGAATTTGGGTTACATTCCAATATCATAAATCAAACAAACACTAAAATTTATAAATTCTACAGAGCAAAAGGCACAAAGTGGAAAGGTGAAGAATTCCAGTTGTAACTATATCCTAGTCACAAAAGATGATTGTAACCCTGTTTGGACTTAAAGTACTGGAATATCACCTACTTGCACTCTAATAAAGTAGGAAATGCTGAATGCTGTGTAACAGGATGTGAAATTGGAAGTTTTGAATGAGGCACTCAGATAAAGTAGATGTGAGATTTCAGTGGGAGTTGTCAGAGGACAATGCCAAAATTTCAAGATAGGTTAACTAAGAACTGGGTGGATGGCACAACACTTTGGAGACTAAAGGAGGGTTTTTATGAAGAGGATTTCTTTGGCAGAAGTTCAAAGGGGAGGAGCACAAGTACAGAGCCTTTTCTTGCCACATATAGTGAGAGGGGCCTCAAAGGAGCATCCTGGAGAGCTCCATATGGGACCCCTAGAGTTTGGACCTCATTGGATTGGGATAGACACACAAGCCTCAAGAATCGTAAGTCAAGGAGATGGCTAAAGTGGTCTGTGGCTTTAAACATCTGCCATGCTGAGAAGGCAAGAATCCCCCTACAATAGTAAGAGTCCAGCTGGAATGTGAGGCCAATGTAGAGAAGCAGAAGTAGAAGATGTGTTGAAAACTCAGTGTGAAAAGATCTGAGTGTCATAGTGAGGTCTCCATGTATTTTTTTTTTCCATTGAATTCAAATTGCCTGTACTTTAGGGTACCAACATGCATATTTTATTCTTGGCACTCAAAGTTGCCATTAATGTTTATCTTATCTAGTTTTTGGTCTCTTTGTCAATAATTTTGCCCTTTATCCCTGGTATCTTTCCTAAACACATATACATTCTTGGATCGCTTCCAGTACAACTCTATTCTTTTGCAATCATTTTATTGGATATGAAATTGGAGGACTAGTAGATGGAAGTTTTCCTTGACAATTCACTGATCAAGCAACAGCAGAGGACCCAGTGCTTTGGAAAGAGCCAAGGAAATGTCTTCTCAGCATGGTCAAAAACAAACACTGTAGGTTCATGTTCTCTTTCCCTCTCCAGACTGTGAACAGGATTCCATTTGGCAATTCACAAGCTTCTCACCACTCCCAGATCAGATCAAGTATAAGTGAAGCTGCAAGTGTAGACGCGATGTAGAAAGCCAGCTCCCTGACGTGCTTTCTTATAACCGAGAAGAAAATATTTTTGTGTCAAACTTCATTATTCCTAAGAAAGACTGCTTAATACAACTGCATTCAGAAAGAATTCATGTGAGTTCATGTTTGTATAAATAACACTTGGGCTTCATCTCACCTGTGTTTTCTAGAAATCTACATTCTGCTTCTTTAGATTTTGGAATGAAACTTTCACAACATTCTATAGGGAGAAAACAATCAGATAATTTCTCAAAATCCTTCCCTGGTTTCCTTTATGTCTGTACCATAGGGACTCCCTGCTGAGCTGTTCAGAGAAATTTGAAGACAGACAGACTTGGCGCCAACCACTGAGACCTTTGGTCACAGTAGCTGATGTGTCCAACATGGGCCTAATCTCTTGCTTTATCCAACAGAATATTAAGATAAAAGCATGGATTTATAGTTACCTTCTTCCCCACAATCTCTTCTGAGGACTATTGGAGGCATTTGAAGGTTTTGGGGTGTTCCACAATCTAGCTCTTATTTTCTGTAGCAGATCCAGAAATTACTCTTGACGTGGATCAATTGTCAGTAAAGGAGAGAGCAGACATTTTGGAGTCAGACAGACTCGAATCTCACTTTCAACAGGTTGTGGTAGGGCTGAAAAATGTCACATGTGATCTGCATAGTGCTGTGGTTGGCATGTGGTAGGCAGCTCAGAAATAGTAGCAAGTAGTTTTTTTTTTTGTGGGGAAGACCAGTCCTGTGCTAACATCTGTTGCCAATCCTCCCGTTTTTGCTGAGGAAGACTGGCCCTGGGCTAACATCCGTGCCCATCTTCCTCTACTTTATATGGGACGTCGCCACAGCATGGCTGACAAGCAGTGCGTCAGCGGGCGCCCGGGATCCAAACTTGCGAACCCCAGGCTGCCAAGCGTGGACTAAACCGCTGCGCCACCGGGCGGCCCCCAGCAAGTAGTCTTTTTTAATGAAAATCCAAGTTGCCCCTGTAGTACATTCTCTAAGGAGGCCGCCTTTTCCTATAAGTTTTGCAGGAGGTATTTACAGAAGTTTGGCACTGCATTGTTGCCATTGACAAGCCGGGTCATGGTGGAGTGTGTAAGCTTCAGGATCAGCAAAGAGGCACTGTGGAGAAGGACTGACCTCATGGCCCCAGGTGATGAATAGACATTTATTCCCTCCATTGTGTGCCCCTCCAATACACACACACACACACACACACACACACACACACACACACACACACACACACACACCATGCCCTCCTCAAAGGAAACCCTCAAAATTACCAAGGAATAAGTATTAATAGCTCATAGCAGATTTGACCCATCTGTTTTGTCTCCAAGAAAGCATATCTTGAGAGGACAAAACTTACTTGGTGCTTATAAACTGAGAAAGAAGGAAGGAAAACATCACGTGGTTTATTTGGAAAAAATATCAACTAAAACCAAAAAGGCTAATAGTGCTTACTTCCTGTGAAGTAGATGCTCCAAGGGGTTTTGAAGACTTATAAACCTTGTTCTTTATCTTGCCTTTGAGATTTTACCATTTGGTGGAGAACAATTTCTTATTTTAACCAAAGAGTTCAACGAAGGTAGAAATGGTTGTTTCTATGTGTATGTGCCTATGCCTGCGTGCTGTGCTGAAGCTGAATACAGACAGTAAAGGAAAAAAAAAATTATTCAAGGACTGCTTGGTGATGAGCTTATCAACTGGCTCCAGAGTTTTGTTAGGAATTATCTGAATAGAGCTATAGTTTTGTCCAGCATCCTGATGCAAAGAAAAAAAGAGAAGTAAGGAAACTGGTTTTATTCAGGCAATTGCAATAAGAGGAACACCCCAGCTCCGAAGATCAGAATGTCTCAGCATGGTGCTTTTGCTTGGACTGTCATAAGCAGGAACAAAGAGTGACTTACAGTTGGGGTCATTTTGCAGTTAGATGAAGTCTCCATCAGTTAGCTGAACAGGCAACGTTTATCTCTGTGTCTGTCTAGTTTCAGGGAACAGACCTAATCTTAGCTAATCACTCATGAGAAAAAATAATAGGGAGTGGGAGGGTCTTTGTCTACCCTTTACAGCAGGTTCAAGGAAAAGGAGAGAGGTCTACATTTGGCCTCATCACAGGTAAGCCAGGGGGTAATCCGTGAGTTTTATGGGAGTCCTGAGAAAGTTTACAAGGAGTCCTCTCTCAGTCATATGGGGAAGGGTGCTTCCTGGTGGTCAGCTGCTTCCTGGAACATAAAAGGGTGGAGGGATTTCTGGAAACCAAAATAGTGGGGACAGTTTTCTTAACCACTGCTGTTTTCCAGGGGCACAGGACTCGGGTAAAGTTCAACATTGATATTGACATAAATTTATAGCTCTCTTTTTAGCATTTTAAGAATATGTGTGCCAATAATTACTACTTAAAATAAGAGTGGTAACATGTCTTATAGATTAATGCTTCCTTTTTACTTGGGCAATGTGAAGTAAAATTATCCCCCAATCTTTAGTACCTGTGAAAAGCATAGGCATTCCATAAAGATGAGACAAAAAATGTATATGAATTTCTGAATTTGACAAAACATTCTTCATATTCTATTAGCTTAATAGAGGATATTTTAGAATTTAAAAGCCATAAAACTGTATCACAGTAAATCCTTTAAAACCATGGATACGATCCTATATAATTTATAAAACACACAAACTATATCAAGGTTTTTGTTGTCTTTATTGGGAGTTTGACTAACATACATTTTTTTTCAATCCAAGGTCTCAAAAATCATTGTTTTTAATTAATGTTGGGATGTAAGAATGTGGAACTGTCTTCTCTTTGACTATAGACTTCTTGAACATTTGACTGACATATTTAACCAATAATTGTGTTTGTGCATGCTTGTGTTTGGGTGTGTGTGTGTGTACCAATATATGTAAAGAAGTAAGAGAGGGTATGGGAGCAGATTTTGTATTAAGTATCTAGGGAATAAGGTGGAACAGGAATGGGACTATATGTGTGGGTTGGAGAAAACTATATACTGAACAGTGATGATTAAATTCCAAACACAAGTAAGAGAAAAAGTGAAAACAGGTAACTATTTGGGCTTGTTTACCCAAAGGAATTTCTCAGAGTTTTGAAATGCAAAGTTGACCTGCTGAAAGACTCACCAGGCCACCTGGCTTCCCTTGCACTTGGGGAGGAGAGCCAGCTTTGCTTTGGAAGCAGATGAGAGGAGTTTAGAATGGTAGCCAACTGCAGTACTGATGGTTTCTTTTATGAAAAACCACACCAGGGACTGGAATAAGATCCACCCAACTCCAACCTCCCCTGAATTGCTGTAAATGGAAACAATTTATAGTTTCTACTCTATTGGATAAGATTAAAGATCAGAATGATACTATTTATGGTTAATGGTTTAAATATTAAAGAAAACATTAGGCAAAAAACTCAGGATCATCACTTTGGGAATGACATAAGATAAAAATAATCTCCTTGGGAAATATTCAGTTAACGAGGAAAGCAGGCCTAATAGAAGATGTTGGTACTCTCTTGCCTTAAGGAAGATTTGCAAATAACTATACACTATTTGCCACCCCACACACAGCTCTGCCTGTTGTCTTTTCTCTCTGAAAATCCTAAAAAAGTAAAGTCACAATTAGCATTCCTAAAGGCTTTCTGTGGCACACATCTGACTTCGCTGGACAACTGGCTGAGCAGCAGGATAACTCTTAAGCAAAGCATGATTAGTTTTCAAATTTGAACCCCAAGGGCATCCTTACCTTCTCTAATCACTGAGGTGATTAAGTACATATCTTTAAGCAAGAGAAGATAATCCTAGTCTAACCTCTAGAAGTTCCATCTAGGTTTGAAGAATGACAGAAGATACCTGATGTTCTATACAGGAATCTACAAGAGGACCCCAGAAAGATTTAGAAGTTACATCAAAACTTTGGTGAACACTGAAAGTTGTAGCAATCTACAAGTGTGTTGAAGGAAGGCCCTGGAGGGAACTACACCTCCTTTGCAAAAAAAAAACCTTTCAATCAGTCTTTTCTGGAAGCTGCATTCCAGTGACCCTTTGAAGTAGCAAAGCACACTCAGGATTTCATCATTCTGCAAGGCTAACAGGTAAAAACTGACACCTGTCATCTTTAAAGCTTTCAGACAAACTTGCATCATTCAAATTCTCCAAGCAGTTCCCTTTTGCTACAGAAAAATGGCCATTTCTTCTTTCTTTCTTTTTTAATTTAAAATTTTTGTTGTGTTCATGTGTGTGTGTGAGAGAAGATGGAACATCATGCGGTCTTTCCCTCTTTGGTCTCCAGGCATGGTGCCAGAAGCGTCATCCTAGAGAAAGAGAGCTCTGTGCATCAAAGTCAGTTGGTCACACTGTGCTTTCGAAGAAGCCTTACGCAGAGTTGCAAATATCTTTGGTTAAGCTAAGCCAGGGGTCACATATCATTTCTGAAGACACGGGTATCAAATACTTGACAGATTTAGACAGTATGTGTCCAGAAATCAATAGGTAGAGCTGATAGTGTGATGAGTAAATGCTTGATTCTTTGACATGATTAAGGACATGGGCGTTGGGGAATGCACTGAACAGATGGTGAGGAAACCTAGGCTTGAATCCCTACTACTCCAATAATTTTATGAGACTCTGGGTCTCACTTATGTTGTCCATAAAGTGTGGGAAACACTGCCTAACTCCAGGATTATATGATGATAAAAATGGAAAACAAATGTGAATATATTTTGCAAATTTTAAAAAACACTTGTGCATATACTTGAAAACACTCAATTACTATCAATTAATGTGATTAATGAAAAATTACTATTTCTAATTGTAACTTTATATTGGATGATATGGGTGATATATGAATCTCCCTATTTTTTGAAAAATCTCAAACTGAAATGTAAAAAAATTTTTTTCACGATTTTAATCACATGTGTCAGGCTTCTTTCTGTTGTTCTATTGGGCACCTCTCTTCTACCAGCAGACAGATGCTCTCCAGTGTATACACAACCAGGGGCAGGGGCTAGGCCATTCCTTGAAAACTGCTGCTTTGGGCAAGTTGATAACCAAGAAGAAGGACTGTCTTCACTGTCATTCTTTGCCATGACACTGAGGTGGAAGTGAGAAGACTGATTTGTATCCTTCCTTTGTCTTAGGCTGCCTTCATCTTGCCCCAAATACTTTTCTTTTGGATCTTTTGTATCATCCTTTGCACCCCTTTCAGTGCTGCTGGGACCTGGAATTTTAAGATCATGACTCTTGTAGCCATGTCATCAGTCATTTCTATTAGTGTTAGTGGCTTGGTCAACTTTATTGAAATAACAAAATCCAAAGGAATAAATGGGTCCTGTGCAAATAGATTGCTTTATCGACTAAGGGATACTTGGGGATCTAACAACTCATTAGAGTCATTCTTATCACTATTTTATTGATGGATTAGTGCATTATATATTACAGAGCTCTTATGTTAAGAACCTACAAAATAATATAGTCTATATACTAGTCATGGATTTATCCTGTATATCAAAATATCTAATTTTTTTTTTTGTAAAGAAAATAATTAAGAGTGATGCCAGCAAAATGATAGAGTAAGGACCTCTGAAAATTCTATTCTCTATAAAAACAATGAGAAAACAGGCAAAAAATGTGAGTCAACTTTTTTAGAACTCTGGAAATTAATCAGAGCAGCAATCTGGGGAGCATTTGTTTTAAGAAAAAAAAGCTGAGTGTTGGTAAGAACAGCAAGGCTATCCTAGTTCCATCTTTCTCTCTCTAGCTCCACAGTAGCCTTGAAAACCAGTAGCCTGCAACGACAGTGAAAACCATAGACTGGAGGGGCAGAAAGGAATTGGAGCTCTTTGAAAGCCTTATTCCCAGAGAATTGTCACTATTTACCCCATTTGATGGTTCACTAGAAGAGCCAATTGCAAGGCTGACTTTACTTGACATGACTCAGAGCTCGTGCAATATGAAAAGCCTTTTCCCCTGGGGAATTTGTTTGAAAAATTTAGAGGCAATTGTTTAACTTTGGGTTGTCTGAAGCAGTAGATAACAGTTGGGACAAACAGTAAGCTAAGCAAAAAGCTTAAAAAGAAAAGCTGGGGATGAGATGTCTGTGGGGGCTTTGTAAAACTCCCACATATTTCTCAGAATATAGAAGAGCATGCACATGCATAGGGCTGTGGACATCTCAGGAAGACCTGACAAGTCTCAAATGCTCACCTCTGGCTGACCTTGATGCTCTGTACCAGCAGGACGTGAAGGTGAAGGCAGAGTTTCAAACTGCCAGAGCATTGAAGGCATGCCTCAACACACACACAACACTTGGCAAAGACTGAGAGACTTGTTGGCTTCACATGTTTAAGGAAATCTCTGTCAAATCATGAACTAACCACTAAGCTGACTGAGCAAAAACTTCAGTGACTACATACGATATTACAGAATTAGTCCAGGAAAGCTATTAAGCAAATAAATAAACTACAATAAACAGCAATAACAAGCCATGGGGGGAATCTGATTTCCAGAGTTGTTACATTATATTACATAAAATGCCAGTTTTCAACCAAAACTTATGAGATATACATCGAAAGAAGTATGACCCCTACACAGGAAAAAAAGCAATCAAAAGAAATTGTCCCTTAGGAGGCCTGGGTGTTGGACTTACTACACAAAGACTTTAAAAGAGCTGTTTTAAATATGTTCAAAGACATAAATGAAATCATGTCTAAAGAACTAAAAGAGAGTATTAGAATTATGTCTCACCAAATAGAGAATATCAGTTAAGAAATATAAATGATAAAAAAAAACCCAGATAAAAATGAGTTTAAAAGTACAAAAATTGAAATGAACATTTCACTAGAGGAGCTTGACAACAGATCTGAGCAGGTAGAAGAATAAAATCAGCAAACTTTAAGATAGATCAATTGAAACCATTGCATTTGAGGAGCAGGAAAAAAAAGGAAGAAAAATTAACCGAGCCTCAGAGATCTGTGGACAACGTCAAGCATACCAATAAGCATAATGGGATTCCCAGAAGGAGAAGAAAGAGAGGAAGAGGCAGAAAGAATGTTTGAAGGAATAAAGGCCAAAAACTTCCTAAATTTGATGAAAAAACGTTAATCTACACGTCCAAGATACTCAACAAGCTACAAATAGGATAAATTCAGAGAGATTCACAATTAAATACATCATAATCAATTTGTCAAAAGACAATGACAAAGAGAGGATCCTGCCAGCAGTAAAAGAGATGTGACATGACAAGCCTCAATAAGTTTATCAGCTGATTTCTCATCAGAGACCATCAAGGTCAGGAGGCACTGGGATATCACATTCAAAGAACTAAAAGAAAAAGACTGCCAAACAAGAATTCTAGATCCACCAAAACTATCCTTCAAAAATGAAGGAGAAATTAAGACATTCCTAGATTTAAAATAAAAAGCAAGCAAAACAGAATTTGTTGCTTGTGTGCCTTCCCTACAAGAAATACTAAAAGGAATCCTTCAGCTTAAAGTCAAAGGACACTAGAAAATAACTTGAATGCACATGAATAAAAAGCACTGGTAAAGATAACTACACAGGTAAGTAGAAAAGGCAACATGTGTACTTTTTGTTTATAATTATTTTTTCTTCTATATTATTTTACAAAACTACAGTAGTCCCTTATCTGCAGTTTCACTTTCCATGATTTCAGTTACCCGTGGTCAACCATGGTCCAAAAATATTAAATGGAAAATTCCAGAAATAAATAATTCATAAGTTTTAAATTGCATACCATTCTGAATAGCATGATGAAATCTCCCGCACCATCCAGCTATGTCCTGCCTGGGATATGAATCATCCCTTTGTCCAGCATATCCACACTGCATACACTACCCACCAAGTTAGTCACTCGTAGCCATCTCTGTTATCAGATTGACCGGAGAGGTATCGCAGTGCTTGTGTTCAAGTAACCCTTATTTTACTTAATAGTGGTCTCAAAGTACAACAGTAGTGATGCTGGCTAATTGGATATGCCTAAAAGAAGCTGTAAAAATACTTCCCTTACGTGAAAAGGTGAAAGTTATTGACTTAATAAGGAAAGAAAAATAATGTATGCTGAGGCTGCTAAGATTTGTGGTAAGAACAAATGTTCTATCTGTGAAATTGTAAAAAAGAAAAAAGAAATTCATGCTGGTTTTACTGTTGCACCTCAAACTGCACAAGTCATGGCCAAAGTGGGTGATAGGTATCTATATAAGTAAAAATATAGTATATATAGAGTTCAGTACTATCCATGGTTGGGCATCTACTGGGGGTCTTGAAATGTATCCCCCACAGATAAGGAGGGAGGGACTGCTGTGTATACAGCAATAATTCTAAATCTGTATGAATGGGCATACAATGTATACAGATGTCATTTATATGACAATAACAGCATAAAGGAGTGGGGCAGGAACAGAACTATATGGAAGCAAGGTTCTTTATACTATTGAAATTATGTTGCTATTAATAAGAACTAGATTGTTATAAATGAGACGTTAGTTGTAATCTCCAGGGCAACCATTAAGAATATAACTATAAATATATATAATAGACAACAAAGGAATTAAAATGGTACACTGAAAGATATCTATTTAACACAAAAGAAGGCAGTAATGGATAAAGAGAGGAGCAAAAATGACAGATGACATATAGAAAAGAAATAGCAATATGGCAGCTGCAAATCCCACCTCATCAGTAATGATATTAAATGTACATGGATTACTCACTTCAGTTAAAAGGCAGAAATTGGCAGTATGGATACAAAAATGATCCAATCATATGCTGTGTGCAAAAAACACCTTTAGATTCAAAAGCACAAATAGGTTGAAAGTAAAGGAACGCCAAAAGATATACCTAAAGAGAGCTTGGGTGACTGTACCAATACAGACAAAATAGACTTTAAGATAAAAATTGTTACCAGAAAAAGGATATTTTAAAATAACAAATGGGCTAATTCATCAAGAAGTTATGACAGTTATGCACCTAACAAGAGAATCCCCAAAATACATTTTAAAAAAGCCAATCAGAATTGAAGAGAGGAATAGACAATTGAACAGTAATAGCTGAAGACTACAATACTCCCATTTCAATAATGGATAGAACCACTAGACAGAAGTCAATAAGGAAATATTAGACTAAACAGCAATAAAACCAACTAGACATAACAGACACATGTAGAACATTCTATTCCATTAAAACAGAATATATGTTCTTCTCAAGCGCATGTGGAACATTCTCTAGACTAGACCGTATGTCAAGCCATAAAACAAGTGTCAATAAATTTAAAAAGATTGAATCATCCAAAGTATGTTCCCCAACCAAAATGGAATTAAATTAGAAATCAACAGCAAAAGGAAATTTGGAACATTAATAAATATATGGAAATTAAACAACACACTCTTAAATTACCAATGGATTAAAAACTGAATCACACAGAAATTAGAAAATATCTTGAGATTAACAAGAATGAAAACATATGACACCAAAATTTATGTGATTCAGCTAAAGCAATGTTTAGAAAAAAAAATTGTAGCTGCAAATGCCTATATTAAAAAAGAAATTCTCAGATAAATAATCTAACCTTCTATCTTAAAAAGAAGAACCCAAAGGAAGCAGAAAGAAGGATATAATAAGATTAGAGTAGAAACAAATTAAATAGAAACTAAGAAAATCAATAGAGATAATCAATGAAGCAAAAAGTTGCTTCTTTGAAAAAAATCAACACAAATGACAAACCTTTAGTCTGATGAAGATGAAGAGAGAAAGGACTCAACTTACTAAAATCATGAATGAAAAACGAAACTTTACTACCACATATATAAGTACCAGAAGTGAATACTATGACCGATTGGATACCGACAAATTAGATAATCTAGATGAAATGAATACAGTCCTAGAAACACACAAACTACTGAAACTGACTCTAGAAAAATTGAATAGACCTAAAACAATTAAAGAGATTGAATTAGAAATAAAAAATTTCCCACAAAGCCCAGGACTAGATGGCTTCTCTAATGCATTCTATCAAATATTTAAAGAAAAATTAACACCAATTCTTCACAAACCCTTCCAAAAAATAGAAGAGGAGGATATACTTTCAAACTTATTTATGAGATTGTTATTATCCTGACACATCACAAGAAATGAAAACTACAGATCAATGTTCCTTATGAGTGTAGATGCAAAAGTCCTCAACAGAATATTAGCAAATGGAATCCAGCAGCACGTAAAAAGGACTGTATGTCATGTTCAAGTGAATTTATCCCAGGAATGGAAAATTGGTTCAGCTTTCAAAAATCAGTCATTGTATTACATCATGTTAATGGAATAAAAGACAAGAACCAGAAGGTCATCTTAATAGATGCAGAAAAAGCACTGACAAAATTCAACCCTCTTTCATGATAAAAACACTCAACAAACTAGGAATAGAAGAGAAATTTCTCATCCTGATAAAGAACATCTATGAGAAACCCACAACTGACTACATGCTTAATGGTGACAGACTTAAATCTTTCCTCCGAATATCAGGAGTAAGACAAGAATGTTGGCGCTCAGCACTTCTCTTCAACATTGTACTGGATATTCTAGGCAGGAAAATTAGGCAAAGAAATGAAATAAAAGGTATCCAGACTGGTAAGGAGAAGTAAAACTATCTTTTTACCGATGACATGATCCTGTATATAGAAAATCCTAAGGAATCCAGAAAAACAACAAAAACTACAATTAGAGCAAATAAGTTTAACAGGTTGCAGGATATACATCAAAATACAAAAATCAATGTTATTTCTACACACTTGCAATGAAAACTCTGAAAATGTTATCAGGAAAAAAATTCATTCAAAATAGCATCAAAAATAAAATATTTAGGAAGAAATTTTACATAAGAAGGAAAAGAGTGGTGTACTGAAAACTACAGAACCAGTGAAAGAAATTGAAGAAGTCATCCTTTGCTGATTGATTGAAAAAATTAGCATTGTTTAGATGGCAAATTGATCTACAGATTCAATGAAATTCCCAGCTGGCTTTTTTTTTTAGAAAGTGACAGGCTGATGCTAAAATTCATTTGGAAATTCAAGGGATATATAATGGCCAAAACAATCTGGAGGAAAAAGAACAAAGTTGGAATACTCACACTTCCTGGTTTCAAAACTTACTACAAAGGTACATTAATCATGACTTCTGTTAGAATGGCATAACGAGAGACATATAGATCAACGAAATACAATTGAGAGTCCAGAAATATACCCAAAATTTATGGCAATTAATTTTCTACAAGGGTGCCAAAACGATTCAATGGGGCAAGAATAGTCTTTTCAACAAATGGTGCTAGGAAAGCTAGATAACCACAACCAAAGAAAAAGCATGTAAATTGCCCTTCACCGTAATTTAAAAATTTTGTTTTCAGTAGTACTATCAAGAAAGTAAAAAAACAACCCACAGAATGGCAGAAAACATTTGAAAATCATATATCTAATAAGGGTCTAGTATTCAGAATATATAAAGAACTGTTACAAGAATAAAAACCAAATAACCCATTCCTAAAATGGGCGAAGGTTTTGAATAGACATTTCTCAAGAAAAAAAAAAAGAAAAGAAATATATACAAGTGGCCAAGAAGCACATGAAAAGATACTTAATGGTCATTAGAGAAATGCAAATCATAACCACAGTGAAATACCATTTTACATCCATGAGGATGGCTATTTTTTTTTAAAGTACAATAAATGTTGGCAAGGATTTGGAGAAACCGGAACACTCATGGTGGGAATGTTAAATAGTGCAGCTGCTTTGGAAAACAGTTTGATGTTTCCTCAAAAGTTAAACATGGAATTGTCTTATGACCTAGCAGTTCTACTCATAGGTATGTACCCAAGACAAATGAACACACATCTACACAAAAACTTATACATGGATGTTCATCACAGCATTATTAATAATGGTCAATAAGTGGAAATAATCCAAATATCCATCACCTGATGAACACATGAACAAAATATGGGATATCCATACAGTGCAACATTATTCAGCCACAAAAAGGAATGAAATACTGATATATGTTACATCATAGATCAACTTTGAAAATATTATACTAAGTGAAAGAAGCTGGAGTTAAAAGACTACATATTATTTGATTTAGTTTATATGAAATGTTCAGAATAGGCAAATCCATAGAGATAGAATGTAGATGGTTGCTAAGGACTGGTGGGAGGGAGGAAAGTGGAATGACTGCTAATGGGTACAGCATTTCTTTTTGGAATAATGAAAATATTCTGAAATTACAAAGTATTAATGATTGCACAATCTTATGGATATACAAAAAATCACTGAATTATTATGGAGTGTGAATTACATCTCAAATAAAGAGAGGAATATTATAAGGTCAAATATTCTTAACTGAATTTAATTGTTTTAAAAAATAGGAAATAGGGGCTGGCCCAGTGGTGTAGTGGTTAAGTTCATGCACTCAGCTTTGGGGGCCCCCGGTTCATGGGTTTGGATCCTAGGCATGGACCTACACACTGGTCATCAAGCCATGCTGTGGTTGTGTCCCACATACAAAATAGAGGGAGACTGGCACAGATGTTAGCTCAGGGACAATCTTCCTTCAGCAAAAAGAGAAGGATTGGCAACGGACATTAGCTCAGGGCTAATCTTCCTCACACACACACAACACAATGAACTATTTAATGTTTGTTAAATACCTTTTATATATAGGTGCTTTACTTATATTATCTCACTTATACCTCAACACACCCCTAGGACCTTATTCAAAATAGAAAATCTCAGGTCCTGCCCTAGACCTATTAAATCAAAATCTGTGTTCTAGCAACTTTCCCCAATTTCAGTGATTTTTATGCATTCTACAGCTGAGAAACAATGATGAGGCTACCACGAAAGAGTCCTATGAACGTGGTGAACATGGGTCCCCAGATGCCAACTTTCCCTAGCAGAGGTGGTACCAGCGACATACATTCAAAGCAGGACTAAATTATGCATTCTTCCTGTAACATGGCTTTTCCCTCCTCCGTCATGTATAGGCATCACTCCCTCACAGTAAATGGGAGAAAAAGACAGGTTTGTGTCCTGTCTATTGAGGAGTCACCGCACGTGGGGCCGCGTATTGACGCTGCTCTCACCCGCACCGCGCCTCTGCCTTCTCTGCACGTGCAGGCAACATTTACTCCACAGCGTCGCTGTCTCAAGGCTCTAGGTGGAGGTCCCTTGACTGATGGTGAAGGTATTGGAGCACAGCGTTTCAGAGCAGATAACTGAAAAACGTCCTTTTAGATATGTCTGCTCTTCAAATGCACTATAGCAGTTTTTGAGTCAGATGTGGCTGTATTTGGTCATGGTTTTAAATCAATTCTTTCCCTTAATGAATTTATGCTGTCAGCACATAAACACCCTATATTTGTGAACCTAAAACATGAAAACAGAGTGTGAAGAGTTTGAGAAGGTAAGAGTTTAAACAGAAGTCAGACAGCACTTAGCTATGCAGACCAAGAGGGCTTTGAATGCAGGTCGTGAAACCAGCACTTGCTAAACCACTGCTTCCTGGTACAAAAATGGGCTAAGCATAGATCTGTGAATTTAAAAACGTACTAGGGTTGTCTGGGCACACACAGAATTTTCTTTTTGTCCTTGCTTCCTCCTCTGGTCCTTTTTCTTTTTCTTTTTTTTTTTTTTTTGTGAGGAAGACCAGCCCTGAGCTAACATCCATTGCTAATCCTCCTCTTTTTGCTGAGGAAGACTGGCCCTGGGCTAACATCTGTGCCCATCTTCCTCTACTTTATATGGGACGCCGCCACGGCGTGGCTGACAAGCAGTGCGTCGGCGGGCGCCTGGGATCCGAACCTGCGAACCCTGGGCTGCCAAGCGCCGACTAAACGGCGGCCCCCTCTGGTCCTTTTTCTAAGCATTTTTCTTATTTTTTCAAACAAGTAATCTGACAAAAAGAAGCTATATTACCCAATCATAAATCACAGCTCCAAAGGTCTACTAAAATTGGAGAAAGTCTCAACTCATTTATAGCATAATTCTTATATCAGACTTTTAAAAAGTTTTCTTATGTTTGATTCCCAAGAATGGAAAATACTGTTCTAGTCATCACACTGTTATAAATAGTGGGCATTTCCTTCCTTCCTTCCTCCCTCCTTTCTTCCTTCCTTCCTTTGTTTCTTTCTCTCCCTCTCTCTCGTTTTTTTTAAATGCAACATGTGAAAAATTGTACCTCTTTTAATTTGCTTCTTTGATAATTTTTAACCTAATTATCTCTTAATATATATATATAAATATTTTTTGCTAATTTTATTTCCTCTTTTGTCAACTGATGATGCCTAATTTATTTGTTTTTCTTTCCATTTTCCATATTGATGATGACAAAACGTTATAAACTATATCCTAATTCCAAATGTACATATTTAGAATTTATTCCTAAATATTTATTTAGAATTTTAGTAACTAGTAATCTTAGTAAATATTTAGATTTTTTTCTTTAAATGTGTGGTAGGTGATTGTAGCAGACACTGTTGGCGCTCCTCACAGATCCCCTCCAAACCCTTGTACCATTTTCATGTGACCCTCCTCTAATGTCCCTGTGCTTTTTCTCTCAGTGGGGGGCACTGTCAGTCTTCCTTGTGGAACAACCATCAGGCTACCAGGGCCTCCTTGACTGAACTTGCAGAGAACCTGAACTATTTGGGAGTTTACACTCCTGCCGTGGGCGCCCTTAGCCTTGACTAACTGCAAGTTCAACTCCCCTTGTTGCAAGTTGGGACAAACTCTGGACCTAACTCACATTCCCATTTCTCCTGTAGAATTTGGCTGAGTGAGACTTTTTGCCTCAGATCACACCTTGTTAGGGTCTTCCCTTTTCTGTTCCAGCTTCCCCCACTTCCTGACTAATCCTTCCTGAGAGCTCACACAGATCTTCTGGGCTCTCTGACCTATGGTAGTAATGCTTTACTGTCAAGAAAGGAGAGAAAGAATGGTCTGGAAAGAGGTAAACTGTGGAAAATCGAAAGAATTAAAGCTACAAAGAACCTTTACACGGCATCAAGTAAAATGCATCCTTCATTTTTCAGATATGAAAGCTACTGGGGACCGAGAGAGAGCGTGGATTTTCCCAAGATCACAAAACCTGGACTAGTACTAATATTTTATTTGACCACTTGTAAAGGGTCAGCATAGCATATGATTCTGGAGCCATACTGCTGTGAATGAAGACCCTGGTCCTGCTACTTCTAGTTTCATGATCTATGGCATTTATCTAAATCTTTGCTTCAACCACCTTGACTGTAAAGCTACTTTATATGGTTAATGGCATTATTAAATGAAATAATACATACTGAGGGACTAGAATAGTCATTGACGTGTTGTAATCATTACTGTAAAAAAAGCTACTAATTCAGTATTCTTTATATCATGTAAACTGGAGCTAATTAGTTAAAAATATTATTGCAAACTATTCCACAAAGTGCTTTAATGTAACTTCCTTTTATTCTTACAAAATCTTTATATTTCAGAAAAGGAAGTTGAGGCTTCACATAGAATCATCCGGATGTTTTGCAACCTGGTAGAGTTATTTTTCTGCCACGTCTCAGCCACAAATGATAACAAACCAGGAAGAACATAAAGGACCAAGATGCAGAAGGCAAGTGACACTTGCTGTGACAGATCCTAAGACGGACTTATTGATGCAACTCAGAATATCAATAATGCTAAGTACAGGTCAGATAGGCCGCTGCAGCCCAAGCGATGGGCACCTGGGTGTTGTGCTCAGAGAATTCATTGCCAGGTCCATGAGTTTCTCTTGGAAAATGAAAGAAAAGCTGGAATAATCTGACAACCAGATAATTCATTGTATGAGGAAGAAGGGACACAATCTGATTTCTACATTTGTGAAGGTATCTGTGAAGTCAAGCTTGATTAATTTTTAACAAGATTTAGTGGCTGCATCCCTTGTGCAAATTGAATATATGGCCGTACAATGTCCATCACAAAAAATGAGCACTGTCATCGGAACTAGAGAGTGGAAATAAGTGCATTTTCCTCAGATACGCTGTCAAGCCAAACTGAGGTTGTTTTCACAGTCAAAATTTGATTAAAACGCCCAATAATAAGCCTGTTAAGAGTACCTGATTGCCAGATCCCCATTGTGTGAAACCGCAGCAACTAAATGCTGGAATCAATTTTAACTCACAGTCAGAAACAATACCCAAATACCATTTTAAATGCTCAGGAAAGCCTAGATTCAAATAAATTCCCAAATAACAAATTCACGTGGAATTACAAGCCACGTTGCATCATGTAATTTTCCCCTTCCTTCGCCTCCTCCCCCCCCCTTTTTTTTGTTTTCATGTTAAAGATTTGGCTCATAAATAATACTTAAACATGAAATTTTACAAGAAGACTTTACTACCAAATAATGAAATGCTGTTGAGGACTTTCATGGTAACTGAGGAAGAGATCTTTCTCACAAACACAGGATTACAGGGCTGCCACATTCCAGGGGAAAGATGCCTTCCTGAGTTCCTATTATTCAAAATTCACATAGCTGAATTCAGACAAAGATGGTGGGTAGATCTCTTCAGAAGCTAAAATGGCACCACCACATTACAATAGGATAAACACAAATTATAGTTCACTCAATTTTCAGCTTTGTAATTATGCAATTCTCAATGAATTTTTAATTTAATTAGATTCACATTACTTCACATTTTGTGCAGAAATTGAGACTTTCCTGCTATTTTATATAGTATTATTTCAAATGTGCATAAAATATACTTATCCTTTGTTAGATAAGTGTAGTAAGCATTAAGCACAGAAGGCAACTTTCAGGAGGGACTCAAGGGTTTCTCTCTAAACTGTTAATCCCTCTTCTCCTGCCATATGAAAGGAGATTTTTATAGTTCATGGATAAATTATGTCCCACGGTCAATAAATGGAACATGAAGGATAAGGGAGAGGAAAGTGTCAAGGATGGCTACTAGATTTCTGGTGTGGCTATCTGGATATATGATGGTCCCTTCTCTGAGAAAAGGGGTGTGAAGGAGGACTACATTTGTGGAGTTCGTGAACTGGGTTTGGGGCATAGTAAGTTGGAAAGGCCTGTGGAGCAGCATAGGAGGCAGTTGGACATAAAAGTCTGCAGCTCACGGAAAGCATAAACTTGTATGTAAACTTAAAGCGCCAAATTAAGGTTTTGTTTGTGTTTATTATAATGTTTTATTGTGTTTATTTGGTATTATTCTTATACTCCAAAATGTGTCCTTGAAAAATAAAGGAATGAAAACTCTGGACATGCAGTGGTCTATTCTACCTTTACTGATATCCAAGATCCGTGTGAAAATTTCTTTCAAAATAAGTCAAATATGACTTGACCTGTGGGAAACAAGTAGACTGCAAGGGAACAAAGTTCACCTTCAAATTCCCAGGGACTCAAAGGTCTCAGAAGGCAGACTATCGCCTGAGTGAAAATTATGTACAATATGTACAATTCATCCCCAGGCAATGTGTTCATGCTGTATTATGGGAAAAAGTCCCAGGTACAGGACAAATTTTGTCAAATATATTCTGAGCCATATGGAAAACAAAAATAAGACCAAAGATTCTGCTTCTGATCAAAAATGTTATTTTTATAGTTTAAATTAGATTCTGCCTATAGAAAATTTGGGAGAGTTGAAGACTGCATTATACTTTGTAGTCACATTTTTTTGAGAACTGAAATTGCAGCTTAAAGTATTTCATTCCTACGTATTACTTTGCCAAAAAAAGTTACACTGTTGCAAAAATTTTCAACTTTTATACAACAGTCATTGTGATATTTGGTGTTTTCCTAAGGGATACCTATTTAAATCAGTTAAGTCCCGTCTTAATCCTGTTCTCTCTGTAGTGGCTTTTGTTCACAAGCCAAATTAAAATCAAACCACTTCATTTCTGTTGATGTGCGATGCTCACTCAGCCCTTCCTACCTGTGATTCTTTTTCTAGTATCAACTCTGTTCTCTTCCGAGTGATTTAGAAGCAAAAGTCTAGAAATCTAGACTCAGATTATGACTATTTGCAAGGCTAGCTTTGATAGTGGAATTCAGTGCACTACATCAAAGCACAGAAGTGCAAGTGTTTGTCTGACTGGACAGGGACTTTATAAATGCTATATAATCCCAGTGTCAAAAGATGAAGGGAAATGACTCTGTGTAAGCCTAACATTGTATTTTGGTTTGTCTTGAATATAAATACATGTCTGAGGGAGTAAGAGAAGTCCATTAGAAATAACTCCAAACAAAGGAGTGAGCCTGAATCCCAGCTCTGTGTCACATTAAGTGTGAAGCTGTAGACAAAGACATCGTGTGTCTGTGAATTTAAGATTCTCATCTGTAGAAGGGGATAATAATGCTTTCTCCACATGACCACTGGGAAGACCAAATACCATAAAGCATGTGAATGACTGGTGCTCCTTTTGACATGTTTATTTAACAAAAAAATGCCATGAAAATAATGGTTCCAGGAAAGAAAGTGTTTATAACAAGTGTACTTTAGGTAAGTCATTCTGGGGCAAGAAATTGGGTCACAATAACCATTACAAAGGTGAGCCCCCACTCATTCCTCTGGAACTGAAGCTCCTTTTAAATTCCTCCAAAGATATATGTCACATACACATAGACAAGTGTCATCTTAGGTTAAATGGCCTTCAGATCTAGGCACTGAAATGCTTCTGCCTCCTTTCTTGGATGAAGGTGCAAAAGATATCAAAGTAGCTTCCTCTTTAGGGCAACTCGTTTCTATAGGAATTCTTGTCCTTCATCCAAGGAGAACTTGTATGGAAACAATCTAGGGGCTGCATACCGTTAAATTCTCAGTCTGGCTCCTTCTATCCAAAACTGGTCTATTATCTACACATGAAATTTGTGCATCTTTGCCCTCTCATCCCTTCTGTTCACAGTAGGACACTCAATCCCTTCTGCAAATGGACAGCAGGCAGGTTTTTTGTCTTCAGTGCCTGAGACTCAGAGTGAATAATACTTAGTTTTCAAGCTGTATCTCCTGGTACATACATAAGGCCTTCATATCCATGCTGAAAATGGCTAGTTATAACATTACCTTAATGACTTAGTTATAAGACTTTTCTGTGAAACCTCCCTGCAACAAGACAATGTCTTTCCTCAGTCATTAATAGCCATTCTTTATGAGAGATATAGCTAATACTTCCTCACTTTGCCTTATAGAAAGGGGGAGAAAGGCTTAGTTGTGGTTTGTTGGGTCTGTAGTCTAGAAACAATTATTTTTTAATTGTCTCTCCTCTTCCTGATATACATGCTAAGGACAAATTTCACTAGAATTTAATCCTTTTTTTTTTTTTTTTTTTAGGCTTCTAAGAATTTGGTCTTCTCTGGAATCTGTCATACTTCCTTGTTCTCCTTGACTACTACTAACTCATAGGTTAGGTCAATCTTGTCTTCAATTGCAGTAGCTTCCCACAGTCTTTATTTCCTGATAAATTTACCCCCTTATATTGTGCATGCTGACTTAAACCATCAAACCAAACGAGCCTACAGTGCACCATGAGTCTGAGTTTAGTGCAAGCAAGCGGAGCACCTTAGTTTGATTGGTGATAATGGTCTAAGGACTCTTTCTCCTTTCTCTCACCTTTTGTTCCTAATTTTATACAAGTCGACTTAGCTCTTGACCCTTTGAATATCATATATACTCAATTCCACTTTTGCAATTTGTAATTTTTCCCTGCTTTTCTTTTTTTCTGACTAGAAGTTGCCCCCTTCTTGGGATTTTTTTTTTTTTTAACTATCCCTACTGGTCTTTTCTACTTCTGACTTCTTTAAGCAAGATCATCTGCCAGAGTGTCAGCTCCTTGGTGTTTAAATCACCATCTTCAGCAGTATTCTAGCTGGACTTGCTGGACATAATTGAATTCTTGCTCTGTTACTTTGTTTTGATAGAGTCATGCATCGCTTAACAACAGGGATACATTCGCAGAAATGTGTTGTTAGGAGATTTCGTCCTTGTGTGAACATCATAGAGTGTACTTACACAAACCTAGATGGTATAGCCTACTACACGCCTAGGCTATATGTTACTAACATTATTGAATCTCTGTCATATTTGCAATTCATTGTTGACCAAAATGTCGCATGTCTGTAGTCTTATTTCACCTTTTTGTATTGTACACTGCCCTATTTTATTTTTTAGAATGAGGCAGCAAATAATTAATAAAGCATTTACTTTGTACATCAAATACTTGAGCCAAAACACTCATCTAATTTCTAATATATCTCAAACTCTATGAATCAACGTGGAAACAGAGAGAGACCACTACCTTCCAGAAGGAAGAGGCTGGAGACTGGAGCGCTCATGATATCCCTCTCTCTCCCTGATGAGTTCAAAGGACTGTTATTCTATTGAATAAACCAACTTATAGTCAGGTCTTTCCTTTCAGGCCAGGAAAAAAAGCAGTGTTTTAGTGTAACAAAATCTCACAACAAGGAAACAGTGAAAAGCCCACAGAATTTGTTATTGTGGGGTAATACATTTGTGTACACTGGATGCATGCTATGGAACAGGGAGCAAATGGCAGGGACTCCATTCCACTGGAATTTCAAAACTTTCAGATAATGGAAGAGTTTCAAAGAAATATAATTTTATGATTATAGATACATTCACTAACACAAACTACCAGTAAATTGCTGCCAAATCGATTTCCTGCCAGACTTGATTTAATAATTGAAGCATTCCTTATATTTAAATATTTCTTTTAAATGGCCAGGAAGATGAATAAGACAGGATATTTTCCTCCAATAACTTGTAGTCCTGAAATCAAAGAGATAAAATTCTAGACAAGCACACCAACAGGGACAAAAGCCTGGGAAAGACATCTGCCACAAGTGACTCTGTGAAGAGCCCAAGAAAAGTCACCTGACTTGCATGGGAGACTTGAACTTAGTTTACCGCATAGTGCTTGCACAGTACATGTTTCATTCCAGGCACAACTTTGTGTTGTGTTTCAACGTGTTGTGGAAAGTTTTAGGAAAGTGTTAGACAGGGCCCCAGGTCCTTCTAGGGTTCAAAAATCTTCGTTTTACAGATGAGAAAAGTTTTGAGATGAGCCCTGAAAATGGAGAGAGGTAAAGAGAAGGAAGAAAGGATTCCAAGTAAATAAAAGAACTCAAGTATAAATAAATAAGGAAAATAGAGATGGGAATTATTAGGTTTTTGAGGGAACAGTTCTTATTGGAACAGACATATTTTAAACACCTGTTATATTTAAACACCTCAACTTTCGGGGCTTCCTATGTCTTCTGATTTGTCTTCGTAATCTAACATGAACAATTTCAGTGAACTGAATGAAATGAGCGACCACTAATTCTATGTTGAGTTGAACTGGTTTAAAAAATTGGGTTGAGGCCACACTGTGGAATTCTGATTACATCGTCTGTTGTGGCATCAGCTATCACTATATTCTACGAATTGCTCATATTGACTGAACTGCTCCAACCTGAGCTTTTAGGATGGCTATTGAATGTATTCATTCATTCAGGAGCAGTAATTGGACATCTATTACATGGTGGGCATTTAACTAATTACTGGGATAAAAACCAGTCAAAATAATAATTAAAATAGTTCCAATCTTTAACTTGTATCTGTCAAAAAAACCCATCTTAATTATATTAAAATAAACTTGACAACACTCATCTCTTTTCTCTTCTGCACAATTTCCTCTCACCTAAGGCTACTCAAGAGCTAATCCCTCATCACCACTCCAAAGCTCTCCCTCCACCCTTGCAGCCCCTCCATCTCTGCCTCTTTATTCCTACCTCTTTCCCCCAACCCTCTCAGATCTGTACCATGTAGAGCAACTTAGCCCGATTATCTTTTGGCTTTTCTTACATTTTTCAGGGCCAGCCCCCTTCTGCTCATTTTTTTGGATACATCTGAAAGTTCTGAAATCCATTTTTGTGGGAAGCCACATACTTTAGAGGGTGGGGAAGATGGAGAAGTCGAGCAGGCAAAGATAACATTGTCCCGAGGGATTGGGAGGTGGCCCAACTGAGGGGTGGCCAGAGCATTGCAAATCCATATTATCCTCCCTCCCATCTTTATTGTCTTCCTTTCATCAGTATGTGTTTTACCATGTCATAAGATTCTCTGGTTAATCTTTGCAGATTCTCTCTCCCTCTTTTTCACACACACACACACACACACACACACACACACACACACAAACGCACACACACATGCACACATACCCCAAAATATAATGTAGCTCCTAGTTGTTAGAATGATAGCATACCTCCTTAAAAAAATGTATGTAAATATTCTTAGATGCCTTTGAAGATACTACCAGGGGTAGTCTGTTTATCACCTTCTAAATATCTTTTCTCAGAACTTGAAATTGGTGGATGGATAGCTTGCTGGAGAACAGACACAACACTGGCAGCACCTCCCACTCAGAACCTCTGTGCATTAACTTGCTCTGGGCTATGTGCTTACCAGTTGACAACCCTCTCAGTTTCCAGCTGCCACTAGATGTCCCTCCTACCCAATGCTGAAATGCAATCACACTCTCCATCCTTCCTGGGGTGTCTGAAGTGTAAATGGCTAGATGCTCCGGTGCACTTGTCCAGCTCCACCACAGTGTTAGCAGATTAGAGCAGGCTATTTCCAACCTGGTTTTGATTCTGCCTCTGGGCGTGTCTGTATGGTTCTGATGGGGATTGAGCAACTCATTTATTCATACTAAATGGCTTCTTGGTGGTGTTTCTTTAGCTTGATTTCATCAAAGGGAAAACTTTGAGGCTCTCCAGAGTAATAATACAATGTAAAGTATAGTCCAATAGAGTTTATTGAATGTTGTGACAGATACCCTATGGTAACCCCTGATGGGTCACACCCTTGCATCATCTTCTCCTCTTGTGTGCAGTGGAATCTTTGACTTTCCTCTAATTAAAAAATATGGCAAAGATGATGGGATGCCACTCTCATGGTTATGTTATATTATATGAAAAAGATGAGAGCATTTTACAAATGTAATTAAGGTTCCTTATCTGTTGACTTTGAGTTAGTTAAAAGGGAGATTATCCCAGGTGGGCCTGACCTAATCAGAAGAGCTCTTTTAAAGAGGATTCAAGCCTTCCCTGAAGTTAAGGGCTCCAAGTAGCAGAGATTCTCATTCTCTACTCTCTTGCGAGTGTTGATGAATCAAGCTGCCTTGAATTCTACAGTTGTGAGAACCTGACTCTGCCACCAACCTGAGGGAGCTTAAAAGTGGATCCTGCCCCAGTCAGACCTGCAGATGAGACACTGTCTAGCCAATGCCTTGATCTCAGCCTCATGACATTCTGAGCTCAGGACCCAGCGGACTTGTGCCCGGACTGCTGGTCACAGAAACTGCAAGGAAAGAAGTGAAGAGCAACTGGTGCTGCTAACTTTGTGGTGATGTCTATCACAGAAAGTAGTATAACCACGTGACGACACTGCAGGTTCTGTGCCAGACCACTGCAAAAAAGTGAATATCACAACAAAGTGAGTCACATGAGCTTTTTGGTTCCCCAGTGCATAGAAAAGTTATGTTTACACTATACTGTAGTCTAGAAAGTGTGCAATAGCATTATGTCTTAAAAAAAAGTATATACCTTAATTAAAAAACACTTTATTGCTTAAAAATACTCACCATCATCTGAGCCTTCAGTGAGGCATAATGTTTTTACTGGTAGAGGGTTTTGTAAAAAACACAAGATCTGTGGAGAGAATTAAAGTGAAGTGCATGCCAGTGCTCATATTAACTGCACTCAAACATATTCAGCTTAGCTGCTTGTGAGTGACTGGGAGTCCTTATTCTGCACCCCATCTAAATGTTATGTGCTCCTCCTGTTTTTTGACTCTAAGTACAAAACTGGAAGACACTTATCCTTGTTGCTGTCTCATAAAGCTATTTTTTGCCATAAAAATTCCATTGCTATCATGCATTCATTTCAGTATTCTTCGAAGAACTATCAGTCTTATGGTCCCTTAAGTGTTTTTGTTTCTAATCAATGATGTCTTTTCCTCTCTGAGCCTGAGCCTCTTTGTCATTGTTCTATTGGATTAGACAGCTTTTTTTTTTTTTTCTTTTTGGCAGCTAATCCCAACAATAAACTGCTGATTTTCTTCATAGCTTTGCAGGTTGGCTATCCCAGACACGTTCCTGGTTGCAGATGGGGCTCAGGTTTTCCTGTTCTGGGACCACCTATACTGCTGTGTTCTTCTCGAAGTGGACAGCAAGGGTGCAGGGGAGCAAGAGGACACGTGGGTGTTTCTTAACATCTCCATTCAGAGATGGCACAAGGTCATTTTTGCCCGCCTTCCATTTCTCAGAGTGCTATGGACTGAATTGTATCCCTCCCCCAATTCAAGTATTGAAGCCCTAGTGATGGGCTGGAGATACGACCAGCCCACTGATGGTATTTGGAGATAAGATCTTAGAGAAGTGATTATTTCACAAGGAGATTAGTGCCTTTACAAGGCTAGATATAAGATCTCTCTCTCTCTCTGCCATGAGGACACAGCAAGAAGGCATCCACGCCACATGGCCAAATCCAAAGTAAACAGATGGAAAAGTATATTCCCCCAGAGGTGTGGGGGAAGGAGGAGTATATTTGTTAATGGTACAATGAATGGTATTACAGGTGTCCAGACCATGTTTCAGCCCTTGGCCTCTACCTATCACTAATGTCTTAACTTTAACGTTACCAGTAACCTGTTCCATCATCATTCCAGAGTCTGTTTAACTGACAGATTATGTGATCTTGATCACAGAAGCAAAGCAAGAGTCTTAAACAGACAAAGTAGATAAGACCTTCTCTCAATATCCACATGATATCAGTTGGTATCTGAAGAAGTTTGGGGAAAAATAAAACAAAACAAACCATAAGATCCAGCTTTATAGTTTATGATGTATAAGGTACTTTGCTGAGTTTTTCTCAAGTTAGAGAACATGCATATGTTTGCGTTTCTGGTTAAAAACCTAAGAAATAAATAGGGCCTTTTTCCAAACTATGAAAATATTACTAGGGTATCATCCTCTCAAGAACTCTTCAATGTGTTAGCATAATTCCCGATTTGATGGACCCTGCCTCATCAGTTTCATTATTCCAACAACTTAGCAGTCAGGATGAAAATACACTTTGACTCACATTTACAGTGATGGCTTTCATCCTGACTGAGTTTGGGTGGATGCTGGAACCAAAATCCCAAATCCTGCATGTAAGTCCTCCAACATATTGCCCTAGGAAACAAAAAGATGATTCAGCCCCAGAATGATATTATTGTGAAGAAACATAGTTTACCACCCAAAAGTATTTAAAGAAATATACAAGTCTTTATTTTTGCTTCTCAAAGGACATTAGAGGGATTTCCTATAGTATTAACTTTAGTTACAGAAGCTTATATCAAATCATTTTCCCATCTACCACCTGAATGACTCTCAGATGGTCTTGCTCAATTCTCTTCAACCTGCAGTATATATACCCTTATTACACTCTCATGCTCACCTCCTTTTCTCTTGTGCAGATTGACTTGTCCTCTCTTGTAGGAAAAGATCATCCTTGCCCTCAAGGTGGGGCAGAAATAGGGAGCAAATAGGACTATAGTCACATAATTCTTTTAGTTGACTGGGGGTGAGGGAAGTCTATGAACAAACTCATGTTTACGGTTTATAGTTTTCAGTCCTCAGCACAGAGTTTCAAGGCCTAATTGATCATTTCTTAAAATCTCAGAAACCAAAGTCTGGAATAGACTTTGGAGTCATCTGTTACGTTTCCATTGTATATCTAAATGTGCTTCACCTTATACCAGATAAGAAAACAATGTTTAAACACCACTAATGAAGCAGGACTAGACGTAGAGACATCTGGAGTCAGACTGTTACATTATCTGTTTGGTTTGCTCTAAAGAAACTTCCAGAATGTACTCAGAGCTGATATCATCTCAGTGAAATTTCTACTTAATGATCCTAAAAGTGTTTCTTAAGAAATTATTTTTAATTTCTCTTCCATCTGAAAGTCCTGTGGATATTTGAAGATGATATTGGACATATCATTTGAAGGGGATATTGAAGATCATGCACATTATTGGACTGAATAAATATCATTTCAAATACTCTCATGTGACATGGACTTTGGTGTCCTTCCTATCCTGATTGTCCCACTTCAAAGCAATGTGTATCTGTAACTTTTATTGTTTGCCCTAGACTCTAGTGATTTGTCAAGAAAAGTGTAACAGAGGATCCATTAAGTCCCTGTCTGTATACACTGTAGTCCTATTAATTCAGTTCAACTCTCAACAGTATTTTGAGAGGGAGAATACTGTGGTTTTGTAAGAGCTCCAAATTGGAGTTAAACCACCTGGGTTCACAGGCAGACTCAGCCACTTACTAGCTGTGTACTTGGTTTCTGCATCAATAAATTTATATGATGCTGATTTTATAGGGTTTTGCAAGTTTCCAATGAGATAATGCTCACAAAGAACATCCATAATGTCTGGCACACAGTAAGAGCTCAGCTAATATTAATTATTATTATTTTTGTTGCTCTGAAAACTCCCAATTTTAAAATGTAGAGGAGCCAAATATGGCACCCCAAAATTTGTCTCTTTTGGTTGCTGATTAGTTTTAAGAACAAAAGACTCAGGAAGAAACTTTGACCTTCCCCTAACTGCCTAAAATAATTGAAGAAAGAAGGCCTGTTCTAGCAAGGAGGTAATACCATAGATAACTATAGTGTAATATGTCTTGCAGTGGGCAGATGAACCCCACCTTTTGGGGGGTAACAAAACTACTTTCTTTAATGACTGATGCTGCAAATGTAACGGGATATACAGCAAAATAAGGTAGGAAAAATATGAGTTTTAAATGAATTCAAGTGAAAAAATGTCTTAAAAATAGCTATTCTGCTTCCTTTCTGTTGATATGCTGAAATCTCCTCTAATTTCATAAATATTTTCCCCTCAACCCTTACACTCTTTGGAGCTACCATCATTGCCATCTCTTTCTTCTTTCACACCTAGACTTCTGAGTCATTAAGGTTTCCTACTGGCTGTTTCTGCATCCTCAGAACTTACTCATTCTCTAACTCCTTTACAATCTAGCTTCCACTCTTTCTCCCATTAAAATCACTAGCTTTTTACACGGCCACAGAAGGCTCCTTTCGGCCGAAGGCTATGATCTATTTTCTATTCTCTTTCTCTTTGATCTCTGCAGAGTTCTAATTTATTTTCCACTTTTTCTTTCTTAAAATTCTCTGCTCCTTTAGCTTCCTTAGCTCTACACTATCTTTACACTCTTACTATCTTTTGATGGACTACTTCTAGGCTTCTGGGTTGATCCCTACCCCTCAAATATATACCTCCAACAGAAATCAATTTTCAATTTTCTGTTTATAAAAGTCTATACACTCTTCCTCTGAGATTTTGGTTGTCTATTCATTTTTTCCACTGGGCAATCATTTATTGTGTTTCTAACATGATTCAAGAAATGTGCTAAAAGATATGGGATACTAAGATGAAAGTTTCCCTAAAAGAGCTTAATTATCAAATGACCACCAACATGGTTATATTCTTTCAAATCTAAACATATTACTCTAATTCTTGCCTGAATTCCAAGGTACCACAGCCCTGGGCATCACTGTTATAGCTTCACACTCAAAATATACCTAAAAAATGAACTCATTCCCTTTCTTTCAGGTAGCCTAATTCTCTGAACTATGTTCCCTCTAAGATGGCACTTACTCTGTCACTGAAGCTCAATATATTGAAGTCATCACTGACTGTTAATTCCTATCAGTTATTTCCAAATCATAACTGTTGCATCTATTTCTTCCTTTTCAATCTTAGTGCTACACCTTTATTCAGATCCCCCCACACTAAGTCAGAGCAATTAAACTGTCTTACAGTATCCAGTACTTGTGCCCACACCCAGCTCACTCTCTACCTCCAATCTATTTTATTTTATTTTGTTAGAATTATCTAGATAAATACTAATTAGAATAAATTTCCTCCAATTCTAGTGATTCTCCCCTGTTTAAATAATCATGAATATGGGTGCCCTCCACAAGCTAGCGCCAATCTTCTTTGCCAGCCACAACTCCAGTTGTCCTTTTACATAAATTTGAAACTCTTATTGAAGGCATTCTAGGTCTTACTGTTAAATTCTGGTCTCAGCTCCGGGCCTAGTATTTGGAATATGGCTTCTTCCTCTCTGCTTTATTGATCATACTGTTCTATCAAGATATATCAACTTGTCTTTTGCCAACTTGTAAGATATTTATCACCGAATTGTACATCATTTCTTCTATTACTCTCTAGCCTTTAATTCTTTCCCATAGCTGATGTCACGTACTGCTTATCTTCACCATTTATTTGGCCCTGCATTCATAGATTCTCAAGCAGTTCTTATATTTCAATCAAGAAATGTGGAATACAGGAAATGAATATGTAATAAGCCAGATGGAAGACACCGTCATAGCCCAGCCTCTCAGAAACAAATATCACCAACAATTTTAGAGATTGTCTTCAATTTTCCTATTTATCGTGCTTTCAAACAATGTAAATATGGGGTTCTCTATCTCCAATTGGATCTTGAAACTCTTGAAGGCTGGTCTGAGTTATATTACTTTTGATTTCTCAGAGCCTGACGTCTAGAATGCACTCAATGAGGGCTCATTAATGTTGAATGCTGGACGACAATTATGCACACAGCTGAAATTTAAATCATATACGTATTTGTGTGTTAGTCTGTATAATGAATGTTCACACCAATAGTCAGTACACACCATAAAGGTAGGGAGTAGATCAGCTTTGCTTAGCACTGCCTACCCAACACCCACCACAGTACCTGAAACACTACAAATTTGTGGAGTAAGTGAATACGTTAAAATCACACTCTAGGATGCATGTACTATAGGGGAATCATACAGAAACCTCCTGTGAATCATCCACTTATATAAAATTATCTCTTATACATTTTTAACATTATTTTGTTACAGCAACACTTTTCTCTCCATCATGCACTCACATTTTTCCTCTCTTGTTTTTTCTTTGCTATGGAAGATTTGCCCTGAGCTAACATCTGTGCCAATCTTCCTCTATTTTGTATGTGGGTTGTGGCCACAGTATGGCCACTGACAAGTGATGTAGGTCCATGCCCAGGAACCCAACCTGGGCTGCTGAAGTGGAGTGCACTGAACTTAACCACTAGGCCATGGGGCTGGCCCCACTTTTTTCCCTTCTTAACCCACTTAGTGGCATTAGAAGCTCTCTCCTCCAGACTTTCAATGTTCAAGCAAAATTTCCATTTGGGAAACTTCAAAACCCATCAAAGGGATGATTTTATTAACTAGGTATTGGGAGGGACATAATTTCATATAGTTCATTGATAGACATATACTCACAGTGTGTAAATAAGATATACTAAAAAAGGAATATTTATATTCAATTTAGTACAAAATAGTATGAATACTTACAAAATGAAAGATATTGATATCTAGCAAAAGCATAACCCAATCCATGTGTTAAGAAGCCTCTCGTGGTCTTCGTTTGCCCCAGACTGTGCAATAGTAATGTCTTCTCTTCCAAGAGAATGGCCAGAGCCCAGGACAATGACAATCACTGAGCTGCTAATTGAATGTGAACAGCAAAGGTTAATGCTCTATCTGTAGGATTTATTTTCTCGTGGTCAATTAGTTCATCCACTCCTTGTGGTCAACTCTCTTGGAATTCGTGATTTTGGGTTCTTTTCTTTTTCATCCTTACTGGTGGAAGCTGGCCGTAGAGACTACCCGGTCTTTATTTAAAGCCTTAAGCCTTCCCACACTAGATAAAATGATTCTTCAACATGTATAGGCAGGTAACTCAGATTTTTAGGGTAAATTCTGGAGCTAATGGCCGGCAGTTCTCCGTGCTGCCTGTATGGCCTGGGAGTGTTCTCTATCTGTATGTCCTCTGGTCATCCCAAGTTTCTGTGTCTGCCTATGGCCATGGTCTTTGGCTGGGCTGTTTGAGGATTGATTCAGGATTAATCCCTGAGAACTCACCATTGCTCACTCTCCACTAGAGAAAAGAATACCAGGAGGTATTAGTGGGATGAGAGCCGCCTGTGTAGGAAAACAGACATCTGACTTAATCAGGCTTATAGTGCGGGCGCCCGGGTGCGTGTAATTGCACTTGTCGAAGAGGCTTGAAAACTGCCTGTTATTTGATGCACACACCTCAGAACAGTGACGATCAGCAAAGAAAATTCGCTTTCCCAGGACGATAGCAGCAACAGCAGCAGCAACAATAACTGAAAACCAATCAAATTATTGTTAAGCCGCTTCTAAATCGATGCATGTCAAACACTATGATCACATATTTGTATGAAACTAATGCGAATTTTGTCCACGGCCACACCTCTAAAACAATTATAAACCCAGCGTGCCCATAGATAGAATAGGGCTAAGCCTTATCTTAATGCAACCTCTTCATTTTGCTGGAAAAAAAAAAAAGAGCCCAAGGTTTTAATTGGGGATGAGATCAGGCCAAACTTACGCAACTAGTCAGTGAAAGAGATAATATTACACCTTCTTCTCTAGATCCAGAGATTTAGCCCCTTCACCAAATGGCTTTTTCTCCCCTCTCAAATTACTCTTAACTCCAGTGATCTTTCTCATTTAAATAATACAGGAATTTAACAAACACAACAAAAATGTCATACCTTTTAAATGTTAATATGGGTGTCACTACGCATATATGTATATATCTATCATCATGTTTATTCAGTGTTCAATTTTATGCCCTAAATGCTAATCAGATCCAGCCATTTTCTCATGTGGCAGAAAAACAAGCAAATTACCTCAGAAACTACTGCAAAGATATTTGGCTTTTCACTATTTAAAATAAATTTCTCTATCTCTTTCTCTCTCTCTCTCACACACACATACACGCATACACCAAGTTGTTAACTGAAATTAATCCTCATTTTAATTTTCCAGGTCACTGAGTGTTTGCCCGTAGCCTCCTGCTACTTCTTGATTAAAAACTAGTTTCTCTGCTAGGATATTGCTTCAGTTTTCAATATACAAATGACTTGGATTTGATCAAAATTCAATTGCAGAGGCCTGGCAACTTAACTATTGTATAAATGGCATGCATATGTGAGATGTGGGGTACATTTTGTGTTTAAACTCTCCTGAGGAGGTGACCCCTCCCCCTCTGTTCTGGTGTGAGTAACAGCGGACTGTCCACCACTTCGCATTCCAAGTGAGCAGTGTTTTAGTAAATTGCAGGCTTCTGTTTTGCTGAGGGTAGGAAGGGATGGCTTGTTCTGTACTATAGGAAGGATTAATATGAAAGGGGAGGGAAAAGAAAGGAGAGAGAAGAGGTGGTTTGGTCATTTTAAGAACTTTAAGGATGAAAGAATGGATATGTCTAATCAAGATTTTATTAAGTCAGAGCTATCCGTTATACCTTTTCTTCCTCATCTGCCCATTGGATAAATCTTCAGTAAAATATTGATATTTTTAATACGTTAAGGGGTTGGATCTGCTTTTGAGTTGTGCCAAGTACTCTATCTTGTTTCAAGGTGAGTAGGTGGCAAGAAGAGGGACAGCCTGTGCGTGCCTCTCTTTCTTTCTCTCTCTTCTCCCCTCCCCCTTTCTCTCTCTCTCTATCTGTGTGTGTGTGTGTGTGTGTGTGTGTGTGTGTGTGTGTGTGTGTGTGCATGTATCTGCAAAGACCTGGAGACACTAGGGATGATGGCTTCCCAGACATTGTCTGTCTGCAAAATCGAGATGACTTGGGAGGTTCTAAGTAGTGCCACAAAGCCATGTCAAGTAGACAGCCAGTTATTTCTCCAGCAAAATGGGTTTATTGAGGATCATCAAAGAACTGAAATTCAGGGTCTGTAACCATGGCAATCCACCTGCAAGTTCCCCTCACAAAGGGAGGAGAAACTCTTTTACAGAGAGGAAGAGGAAGTTGGGAGGGCTATTGTTAACAAGGCGTCCATTGGAGGAATTGAGACTTCGATGTGTAATGGCTTTTCACTAGCTGGGCGGTGACAGTCTCTCACTGGCTGGGCTTCTTGCTGATTAAGAAGAGGAATTCTTTCTTCTTCCTGTTGGGTTCTGCTATGATGTAGGGCATGAGAGCTCCCCCTTTGGGCCTTCTGACTCCAGTTTAATGAGGTTTCTGTTTATTAATTTCCACAGCCAGGATCTGACCTCAAAATTTCAGGAAGTGTAGGATCCCTTTGAACACATCATTTATAGAGCTGTGATAGAGGGGAAAATAGTAGCTACACTTTTGACCTTTTGATGCCACATGCTCACCCCAACTTCACTCCCCTCTATTTTGACAGGTTAGTTTCACTAGTTTGACAGGTTAGTTTTCAGAGGTCTGAGCAGTACTTTTTGTTGAATGTTAACTCCCTAAACATCACTGACACAATCTGTTGATAAAGTAAACTGAATGAATTGCTTCCCTCGGTGAGGGAGAAACCACCTCCATGGAGCTCTGTAGTTATTATTGGAGAAAAGGCCGGGTCAATTTTGTTGAGAATAAGAAGTTTGGTTTAAGCTGGGTCTTTAAATGAGAGGTCTTGATTAAGATTGGAAAAAGATCATGATAGAACAGTTTAGGAGTGCTGGAAATAGGAAAGTGAAGATTTTGAGATCAGGGATTCCAAAAGTCTGAAGACCTAAAGTATCTGTTGATAGTTCCTATTGAAGCATTGAAGGGAAATTTGAAAGTTTGGAGAAAGTCTTGTCATGAGCAATCAAATTATTTGCCTGGGCAAAAGTTTCCTGGAATAGCAAAGTTATGCTAATGAAAACAATGGCACAGTGAAGTCTCATTAATACAGATTATAATGTCAATGGTAAGGGGGATGTGTGTGTGTGGGGTAAATGGTTTTGGAGTTTTGGTTTTCACATCCTTATCCTGAGTAATAGAGGTAACCACAGGAAAAAGTTCAAGAATTTCTTACATCGGCTCTTTTGATACTGCATTCCTGATTTGAAGCATTTATTCAAGCCCTGGACTCTTTTGCATATCTTTATACAAGGGAAAATTCCCTTCCTATAAAATTTTATTAAGTCCCTTATGAAATCATATGTTTATGGTTCAATTTGCACAGGGGAAGAACTGTGTAATAGGGTGGTGACACAGTCTCAACTCTCCTAGGATCTCAAGGTCTTTTCAGATCTCCTCCCGCGTAGGCCAAGGCCTAAGTGGAGACACCATCTGTACCGAGTAAGAATCTCAGTCAGGATTTCTGCTTATTAAGAGTCTGTGGTGGTAAAAATAAGCATTTATTTCTTGAGCCTGAGGGTACTTATCCATGTTCTTAAATTTTAAGAATCAATTTTGCCTGGGCAAGTCTCTATCTCAAAACCTCTGAAAATTCCAGATTGTGTGGAAATCTATTCATCAAAATCTGCTTTGGGGATTTATTCTGTAATACTGAGGAATCTTGGATAAATCCTCTGTGTTTCAGGGCCACTACTCAGCAAAGACCCTTTGCATCTATTGGGTATAATCTGATGTCTGTAGGAATAGAAATTACTTTCTAGGGCCTCAGCAGACTCAATGTAACAATATGTTGTCTTGAGGTGGGCAGACATCAGTGGGTGGGATGGTATTCATGAAAGTCGCAAGTGATTTTCATCTTATCATTATGTTGGGTTTAGGAACTGAGAAGTTATTTCAATTGAGAGGGGATCAGAAACAAAAAGAGCTGAAGAAAGATTTTTCACCCAGCAACAAAGTTTATTCAAGGTGCAGAGAAACTAAATGTGGAGGAAGGACAAAGTTTTGGGGAGAAGCCCATGTAGGAAGAAGGTCATACTATTTCTCAAAGGGATCTGAAAGCTCATTTATTTCCTTATTTACTCAATTTTCAATAGAAGTGGCTTTGGGGCTAAAGGAACTATTAAATCCTTCTGTGTTGGAGAAATAAAAAGAAGCCAGCCTGAGCTTGTATTTGAGGAATTCAAGACCATGAAATTGCTTGAAGCTTTGCCTGTTATAAATTTGGTGTAGGGAATGTAGGCTGTATCATTGGACATAGGCCACTTGATTTAGAATTAGGGTGCTAGAAATGCAAGGAACTAAAAGTGGAATTTGGGGGTCAATAAATATATTCATCACAATGGAATGAGAGATCAAGTGATATTAGATACATGGATTGAGTGTCAAGGGGAGTAAGGGAAATTCAGAAATTCCCTGGGGATTAGGAGGTACCATCATGGTAAAATTCTGCCTGAATATTTAACTTGTCATTCATGAAGAGGAGTCTGCTGGTTTGCATTAGATACAAAAATTGTTTCCCTAAGGAATGGAAATCATAGAGCCACAAGTAACCTCTTGTTGTAGCTAGTCTGCCAAGAGGGCTGCCATCAATTTCTCCCCCATATTTTTGTGCTACTTCTCCCATCAAGAACTGGAGTCTAATTCCTCTCACCTTAAATCCAAGACACCTTGATGATTCACTTGCCTGATTCTGTTCAGTGAAGGTGATGTTGTAGTTCCAAGGTAGGGTCAGAAAAAGCTTTGCAGCTTCTACCTAGGCCTCTTATAATGCTTGATTTTGAGACAATTCTTGGAATCCAGCCACCGTGCTGTAAGGAGCTGAAGCCACACGAAGGGGCCACATGTGAGTCCTCCAAATAACAACCCCAGTTATTATGGGCTCCCAGCCAACAGCCAGAGTTTGACTACCTCCCCTGTGAATGAGCCATCTCTTCACCTGTCCCAGTCGAGCATTCAGATGACTGAGCCCCAGCCACCATCTGCCTGTAGTCACATTAGATAACTCTGGTGAAAGCCGCCAGCAGAGTTCAGTCAACTCACAGAACCCTGAGAGAAAATAACAAGTTGTTGCTTTAAACCGCAAATTTTAATGTGATTTATTATCCAGCAATGAATAACTGGAACGCTTCTCAATGTACTATTTATGCAAATTTCTGTCAGTTCACAGTAGGTGGGTTCTAGACAATTAGAATGAATGAATAGATCCTAGAGATACACAAAACTCAAAACACAAAAACTTTCAATTGTTCTTTCTTATGTTTCCCCTGCCTACGCTGTTTCCCCAGTTAACAGCATGCTCTGTGGTGTGCAGCAATCAGTTCAGACCTGGCAATATTATGTTTGCCTTTTTTGATATTCCCACTTTATGGTGGAATTTGTACTACAGATTATAAGCTGCTTCAGTGATCACATTTATTTTGGGATCCTGGTTGTGTTGTGTAAATAATGTTGGTGATATCCTGGTATTCTAAATTTTTCTTATAACTCCATGGAACTTTGGAAACAGACAAAAAGTAGGAAATTTGGGCAGGAGTAATTTATCTTAATGTGTTAAAGGAACAACATTAATTTCTGTGACAGACCTATTAGTAGCTGCTGGTGAAGAGGTCTAACCAGAAATAAGCTTCCACATGGGTAGGAGAGAGTGGGAGGATAAATTAAGCCGAATGATGCTTTTTCAGTATTTCAGGATTAAGATGAGGGTATAATCACTTTGTTAGAATTGACTTACTCTGTGGTACCAAATAATTGAATTGATAAGGCTAAGTTTAAAATATGTTTTTTAGGGTCACAGAAAATTTGGGTCATTCGATATCACTGGCATTGTATGTTGTTAGTAGTTGCACATTTTATACTCCAGACTTGTAATGCTAGCTGGACATATGGTTAAGTATGATTAGAAAAGGGAAAGTGAGAGGTGAGCTACTGCTTGATTAGTTTGTGGTATAGTAGGAACTATTAATGAGTCTTCAGCTGTCCTATTGCTTATGCCATTTTTCCCAGATGGCCATTAAGAAACAATTTAAAGGACTGGAATAATAACAGGTAAAGCTTTTCTTCTTCCCTTGATTTTATATTGTCCTCTCTAGAGCAACAGCCTTCCTCTAACTGCCCAGGGCTAAGGACAAGAAGAATAAGAAAAGATGTGGAGGAGAATCACCTTCACACACCAACCTCCAGGGGTCACTCAAGGCTTTTTCTTATCCATCTCCTCCCCCTGCCCCTCTCCTCCACAACCATTCTCCAGCAGCTCTTCTGATTTTCCGTCCAGTGCGTCTTCCACTTACATCGTGTTACCTTGTTATCATTATTATGTTCATAATTTGCTCACCATAACATGCTACTGCACGTGGGGAAAATGTTTATCACTTTCAATGGAGGAAGAGCTAATTTGTGATCCCTCATCATGCATTCTTACTCTTATCAGAAATCCATACATAAATATTTCATGGGCATCAATATGTAGGCATCCATATATGTGGATATATATTCCATATGTGTGTCTGTATATACATACATATATTGTCAATAAAGATGGGTTTCTCTTCTATAATTCAGTGGTGATGTAAAGTTATTGCATATTAAACAAAAATGCAGGCAGAAGCTTAGCTGAAAAGCCTCTTATTTTTAAGTGATATGCCTTTGAAACAATTAGAATCATGCATGGTAGATACTGAATAATTCAAAGAAAGTTGCAGATAATTCATGCTCCCTCCTTGCAGTTACTGCCTTGTCTACAAGTAGTCTGAAAAATGATATGGTCTGATGGATGTTTTTTCCTCCTGACAAATAAGGGTATTATGTTCCCATAATTATCCTGAAATATTTTAGCAGTAAAACCCAGAATCATGTCATAGTAACTGAAATCAGGCTTACAACAGAATTCCAAAATAGCAGCAGTCTTTTAAAGGTATCTGACTGTCTACGTCTGGAAAAAAGAAATATTTAGGGCTCATATTTCTGTAGTTGGACCCAGTTCACCTCAGAGAACCTTAAGAAAATGTAGCATATATTCTATATATGACTGGATTCTTGCTAGTTGTCTGTTGGATAGAGGCAGCAAATCCTGGTGTTAGAAGTGTGGAATACACATTTAACAAATTTGAAGTTTTATTTTGTCTATCGTTTGCATTTGTAATTTGGGAAAATCTCAAACTTTACGTTTCCCATAGATTTATCTATGAATCATGTATATCTTATAATTGTGTATCCCATTATATTTTAGAAAAAATTTTACAAATATTACCTCATTAAATCTACAAAACCCTTGAGTAAGGCGGTAATTACTGTAATAAGACAAAGAAACTGAAACTAAGAGAAGTTAGGAAAATTTTTCAGATCACA
This sequence comes from Tapirus indicus, assembly GCA_031878705.1. Taxonomy (NCBI): domain Eukaryota; kingdom Metazoa; phylum Chordata; class Mammalia; order Perissodactyla; family Tapiridae; genus Tapirus; species Tapirus indicus. The sequence continues at coordinate 86,375,344 of CM062921.1, forward strand.
CAAGTGAAGAGTCAGGATTTGGTATAGGATTTCTGACTCTAAATCCAATGGTTTTTTCATTACAACCAATAATTTACTAGCTACCCAACATTTTATGTTGAGCTATTTTGATATTTAAAGTAGTACATTATAAGAATACAATTATACCTTTTAGGGTCATAGTAATTGGACAAACCATCTCAGACAATGTCTGACATTCCTAGTAGTGATTTCTAGAAATGACAACAATTGGATATGAACACACACATCCTACGCATTAGGTTAGAGATCTTTAAATTATGAAAAGTCATCCTCTTTATGTGGTAGAATCTCAATAACTCATCGGTGTTCACAATGATATTTGATATTTGATGTTTCTGATATTTCTGAGGCTTAAAATAGCCATCGGGATGTTATTTGACTAGGTTTTTGGGAGTTTACATCAGTTTTCCAGGTTTTTGAAGGGCAGATTTCACACAAGCTTAACCCTTTGGAGAGTCAGAGAATTTCTTCCTGCCTATGCAATAAATCCCACACTAAAATAACCCACAAACCTTTCACTGGAAACATACTAAATTTAAACATCCATAATTTAATGTGTAGCTGAGATTGCTAAATTGAAAGAGAATATCTCAGGTGCCAGGAGAGAAATAGGAGTGTCCTGAAAAACACTGAAACAATTGTGCGAGGAGTTGCTGCAGCCCTCCTTTGAGGGAGGGAGGGAGGGAGGGGCTGAAAGGCTGGGGGAGGCAGCATTCAGGAGGGATTGAGATGAACAACCTGGAGCAGTAGTGCCCAGTGGGGATGACTTTGCCCCCCCAACCCACCCCACCTGGAGACACATGACCGTATCGGGAGGCATTTTTGGTTGCCGCAACTGTGGGAGTGGTGTGGTGTGAGCATGTTAATGGCATCTAGTGGGTAGAAGCTAGAAATTCTGGTAAACATCCTATAATGCACAAGAGAGCCAGAACAAAGAATTGTGTGGCCCCAAATGTCAATAGTGCTCAAGTTGAGATACTCTGGCCTAGAGACTGGGGGTTTTGTGCCTATACGGACAGTGAGGGAAGACTATGGTCCAGGGGTATGGAAATTTAGAATGGAGACTCCCAAAATGAAAGCCTTAATCCTAGAAATGTTCTTTCCTAAGTCGAAGGGAGCACCATGAAATAAGAACAAATCACAGGATTTGTTAGGGAAATATTTTGTTCTTTCCCTTTCTGCCTGAAATACGGGTTAAGAAAAATTCCCATGAGCCAAAGCAACCTCTTAGTTTGTGGTTCATATTTACCAACCACATATCTTGCATTCCAAATATTTAGAAAATAAAATGAACACTGATTCTCAGTCTGTGATATCACTGGGATTTCTTGCAGAATAAACACAAAATCTCTCTGGCAGGACAGTTTCATAATCTATGCTACAAAAGAATCTTCACAGAAAGAAAAGTAAAAGAGGATAGAGATTAGCTTACAATAAAAATTTAAGAAATTAAATGATGCACCAAAAGAGAGAGTTAGTACATTTTACTTACAGTACTATCAAAGCCCTTAATACTTGAAATAATAAAATAATCAAAACGGGAACACAAACTAAGTTGAATACCGTCAACATATTAAAAGTAATTAAAATCCTATGAAAATGCAGACACAATAAAAGAAGAATAAGTGGATTTGCCAAAAAGAAGCAAATCAAACTTTTAGAAATGAAAAATAAACTCACTGGAATAAAAAATCCAATCAACAATTTAAACAGCAAATTAGATACAAATTAAGAGAGAATAGTGAACTGAAATAAACACTGAGCAATTAGCCAGAATACAGCAGAGATGGAAAAAAAACCCCAATAATGCTGGAAAATGTGAGAGCTTGAGGAAATATGGAGTTTAGAATAAAAAGTGTCAAAATTCATATAATAGGAATTTTTGAAAGAAGAACTAGAAAATTGGGGAGAGATAATATTCAAAATGATGGAACTTCCACTTGTAATGGTGGATTAGCCTATTTGGACAAACTCTCATGTTGAAAACAACTAAACATTTTAGATTTACTATGGGGAAAAAAAATCTTTGAAAAAGCTTGGAGGAACTAACCTGTTAATGATAAATTACTGAGCAGAATCCTAGAGAAAAGGAAATCCAGAAAGGCAAGCACGTTACTTAGTAAACCCACTGGATAGTGGAGGTTTGTTGATCTGAATGAGATAGCTAAGAGGCTAAGAACATGAGAATCTTTTAATAGTATATTCCAGTTTCCCCCTCCTTGCCTTTAGGCTATTGTTGTCATACATTTTATTTATACATATGTAGTAAACATCACAATATGTTATTGTTTTTATAGTATTTGTAATACAATCTTATTGTTTTTATATTAGTAATAATCTTTTAAAGGTTATGTTACATGTAATCTTGTATCTTAGGTGTAGTTGTAACTGTTGTTATATTTCCTTTTATTTCATCAAATTTGGAAAAATTTCACCCATTAATTCTTCACATATTTTTTGGTCCACCTTTCCCTCTCCTTTGAGACTACAATTATATGTATATTAGGCTGTTTGAAGCTGTCCCACAACTCACTGATGTTCCTGTCTTCTTTTGGATTTTTTTCTTCTGTCTTGTGTTTTAGTTTGGGTAGTTTTTATGACTAGATCTTCAAGTTTGCCAAGCTTTTCTTCTGCCATATCTAATCAACCAGTAATCCCAACTGGTGTGTATTTTTATTACAGGCATTGCAGTTTTTCATCTCCAGAAGCTTCATTTGTGTCTTTTTAATATCTTCAATGTATCTATTTAAATTTTTGAACACTAGAGTACAGTTATAACAACTATATTAATGTACATGTCTACCAATTCTAACATCTTTATCAGCTCTGCATCAGTTTCAATCAACTGATTATTTTCTTATTATGGGTCATATTTCCTGGTAATCTTTGATTGAAGGCCAGACATTGTGAATTTTATCTTGTTGAGTCCTGGATATTTTGGCATTTCTATAAATCTTCTTTGGTTTCGTTTTGGGATATCACTTAGTTATTTTCAAACAGTTTGATCCTTTTAAATCTTACTTCTATGATTTGTTAGACATGTCCAGAGCTGTGCTATGTCTGGGGCTAATTATTCCCCATTGTTGAGACAAGACTCCAAGCCCCATTGTTTATGGGTTTTCCAGACTGACTGGTGAGAACGGCCACATTTCCAACCCTGTGTCAGTCCTGGGCACTGTTCTTTAATCCTTTCTGTGTGTTACCCCCTGGCCTCTGCTAATTTCCTCATATGCTCAGGTTGGCCAGTACTGTCATGTATGTTCAAGGAAGACCCTCTGTGCATGTCCCACTTGAGTACTCTGTCCTGCACGTTCTAACCTCTTTGGCTCCTTGAATTGTCAGCACTGCCTCTAAAATTCAGCAAGTCTGCTGAACTCCTTCTCGAATCCCCTTACCTGTACTGTGGCAATGAAATGTGGGCAGCTGTAGGATTTGCCTAATTTTTTTCCTTTTTTCTCAGGGAACACTGTTTTTCATAGCTTGATGTCTAGTTTCTTCAAAACTGTTGTTTCATATAATTTGTCTGTTTTTTTGGTTGTTTTAGATGGGAAGTTATATCTGGTCCCTTTTCCTGTATCTAGGGTAGCAATGGATTTCTCATCTATTACATTTTTATTATCCTTTGAGATGAACACCTAGGTTCCCTACAACTCTATTAAACCAAAAAGAACCATGGAAAACATTTTTGTGCAAGCCAACTTATGTTCAAGAATTTTTTTGGGGGGGTGATATATATTTCCAGAAGTCAGATCATTACATTCTAAGACACATGTATAATTAATGTTATATTATGTTAATTGATTTTCTTCTAGAATGCCCATACAAATTTACTGTTCATGTACTATTGCCAAGAGTTCTAGTCTCCCCACATTCTTGCCAACATGTGACATCAAACAAATTTTCTAATTATTACCTTTGTGCTAGGAGTGGTCTCTCCTCGTTTTAATTAGAGCATTTTAAATTCATTCTTCCTGGTATTCTGTGTGGCCCTTTAATATAAGAATTCATGTCTTTCATCAATTCTAGAAAATTTTTGGCCATCATCTTTTAAAATATATTCTGTTCACAATTCTCAATATTCTTTGTTTCTGGAAATCCTATTTGACTTAATTTGGTAACTTTTTTAAAATTATCTTCCATGTCTCCCCACGTTTCTCTTACTTTCTGTATATATTTATTTTTCTGTTCTACATTCTTTTTTTTAATTTTTTTTATTGATGTCTTAATAGTTTATAACACTGTGGGGTTTTAGTTGTACCTTATTGTTTGTCCATCACCATGTGGATGTAACCCTTCACCCTTTGTGCTCACCCCCCACCCCCCTTCCCCTTGGTAACCCCCAATCAGTTCTCTCTGTCTGTGTGTTCATTAATATTCCATATATGAGTGAGTTCATGCAGTGGCTGGCCTTCTCTCTCTGGCTTATTTCACTTAACATAATACCCTCTAGGTCCATCCATGTTGTTGCAAATGGGACAACTGTGTCTTTTCCTATGGCTGAGTAGTATTCCATTGTATGTATATACCACATCTTCTTCATCCAATCATCAGTGGAGGGACACTTGGGTTGCTTGCACTTCTTGGCTATAGTGAATAATGCTGCAATGAACATAGGGGTGCGTAAGCCTCTTGTGATAGTTGATTTCATGTCCACTGGGTAGATGCCCAAGAGTGAGATTGCTGGATCATACGGTATTTCTATTTTTAATTTTTTGAGGACTCTCCATACTGTTTTCCATAGAGGCTGCACCAGTTTGCATTCCCACCAGCAGTGAATGAGGGTCCCCGAATCTCCACAACCTCTCCAGCATTTGTTGTTACTTGTCTTTGTGATTATAACCATTCTAACGGGTGTAAGGTGATATCTTAGTGTAGTTTTGATTTGCATTTCCCTGATGATTAGTGATGTTGAATATCTTTTCATGTGTCTATTGGATATCTGTATCTCTTCCTTGGAAAAATGTCTATTCACAGCCTCTGCCCATTTTTTGATCAGGTTGTTTGTTTTTTTGTTGTTCAGTTGTATGAGATATTTATATATTACTGAGATTAATCCCTTCTCAGACAAACAATTTGCAAATATTTTCTCGCAGCTGGTGGGTTGTTTATTCATTTTGATCCTGGTTTCATTTGCCTTGTAGAAGCTCTGTAGTCTGATCAGGTCCCACTTGTTTATTTTTTCTTTTGTTTCCCTTGTCCGAGTAGACATGGAATCTGAAAGGATCCCTTTGTGTCCAATCTCAATTAGTGTACTGCCTAGATTTTCTTCCAGGAGTTTTATAGTTTCAGGTCTCACTTTCAGGTCCTTGATCCATTTTGAATTGATTTTTGTATATGGCGATAGGAGATGGTCTACTTTCATTCTTTTGCATGTTGCTGTCCAATTTTCCCAGCACCATTTATTGAAGAGACTTCCCTCTCTCCATTGTATGTTCTTTGCTCGTTTGTCAATGATTAGCTGTCCATTGGTGTGTGGTTTTATTTCTGGGCTTTCAATTCTATTCCATTGATCTGTGTGTCTATTCTCGTACCAGTACCATGCTGTTTTGATTACTATAGCTTTATAGTATATTTTGAAATCAGGGATTGCGATCCCTCCAGCTTTGTTCTCTTTTTCAGAATTGCTTTAGCTATTTGGGGTCTTTTGTTGCCCCATACGAATTTCAGAAGCTTTTGTTCTATTACCGTGAAGAATGACATTTGGATTCTTATTGGGATTGCATTGAATTTGTAGATTGCTTTAGGTAGAATGGACATTTTAACTATATTTATTCTTCCAATCCATGTGCATGGAATATTTTTCCATTTCTTTATGTCTTCCTCGTTCTTTCAATAGTATCTTATAGTTTTCATTGTATAGGTCTTTTACCTCCCGGTTAAATTTATTCCTAGATATTTTATTCTTTTTGTTCCTATTGTAAATGGGATTGTCTTTTCGAGTTCTCTTTCTGTTGGTTCATCGTTAGTGTATAGAAATGCAATTGATATTTGTAAGTTGATTTTATACCCTGCCACTTTACTGTAGTTGTTGATTATTTCTAATAGTTTTCCGATGGAATTTTTGGGGTTTTCTACGTATAAGATCATGTCATCTGAAAATAGTGAGAGTTTCACTTCTTCATTGCCTATTTGTAGTCTTTTTATTCATTTTTCTTGCCTAACTGCTCTGGCCAGAACTTCCAGTACTATGTTGAATAAGAGCAGTGAAAGTGGGCACCCTTGTCTTGTTCCTGTCCTCAAAGGAATGGCTTTCAGTCTTTCCCTGTTGAGTAGGATGTTTGCTGTCAGTTTGTCATATATGGCCCTTATTATGTCGAGATACTTTCCTTCTATACCCATTTTGTTGAGTTTTTATCGTAAATGGATGCTGGATCTTGTCGAATGCCTTCTCTGCATCGATTGAAATAATCAGGTGGTTTTTATTCTTCATTTTGTTAATGTGGTGTATTATGTTGATTGATTTGCAGATGTTGAATCATCCCTGTGTCCCTGGTATAAATGCCACTTGATTGTGGTGTATGATCTTTTTGATGTATTGCTGTATTCGGTTAGCCGATATTTTGTTGAGGATTTTTGCGTCTATGTTCATCAGTGCCATTGGCCTGTAGTTTTCCTTCTCTGTATTGTCCTTGTCTGGCTTTGGTATCAGGATGATGATGGCCTCATAGAATGTGTTGGGAATTATTCCATCTTCCTCTATTTTTTGGAATAGTTTGAGAAGGATAGGGGCTAAATCTTCTTTGAATGTTTGGGAAAATTCTCCAGGGAAGCCATCTGGTCCTGGACTTTTATTTTTTGGGAGGTTTTTGATTACTGTTTCAATCTCTTTATTTCTGATTGGTCTGTTCAGATTCTCTATTTCTTCTTGATTCAGTTTTGGGAGGTTGTACACGTCCAAGAATTTGTCCATTTCCTTTAGGTTGTCCAATTTGTTGGCGTAAAGTTTTTCATAGTATTCCCTAATAATCCCTTGTATTTCTGTGGTATCTGTTGTAATTTCTCCTCTTTCATTTCTAATTTTATTTATTTGAGTCTTCTCCCTTTTTTTCTTAGTGAGTCTGGCTAAGGGTTTGTCAATTTTATTTATCTTCTCAAAGAACCAGCTCTTTGTTTCATTGATCCTTTCTACTGTTTTTTTGATTTCAATTTCATTTATTTCTGATCTGATTTTTATTATTTCCCTCCTTCTGCTGATTCAGGGCTTTGTCTGTTGTTCTTTTTCTAATTCTGTTAGGTGCAATTTAAGGTTATTTATTTGGGATTTTTCTTGTTTGTTAATGTGTGCTTGTATTGCTATGAATTTCCCTCTCAGGACCACTTTTGCTGCATCCCATATGAGTTGGTATGATGTATTTCCTTTTTCATTTGTCTCCAGAGAGCTTTTGATTTGTCCTTTAATTTCATCAACGACCCATTGGTTGTTCAGTAGCATGTTGTTTAGTCTCCACATCTTTGTCCCTTTCTTAGTTTTTTCATTGCAGTTGATTTCTAGTTTCACAGCATTATGATCAGAAAAGATGTTTGTAATGATTTCAATCTTCTTAAATTTATAGAGGTTTGCCTTGTTTCCTAATATATGGTCTATCCTTGAGAATGTTCCATGTGCACTTGAGAAGAATGTGTACTCTGCTTTTTTTGGGTGGAGTGCTCTGTATATATCTATTAAGTCCATTGCATCTAGTTTTTCGTTTAAGTCCATTATTTCCTTATTGACTTTTTGTCTGGATGATCTATCCACTGATGTAAAGGTGGTATTAAGATCCCCTACCATTATTGTGTTATTGTTAGTATCTCCTTTAAGGTTTTTAGCAGTTGTTTTATGTACTTTGGCGCTCCTGTGTTGGGTGCATAGATATTTATAAGTGTTATGTCTTCTTGGTGAAGTGTCTCTTTTATCATTATATATTGCCCTTCTTTGTCTCTCATTACCTTTTTTATCTTGAAGTCTACTTTGTCTGATATAAGTATGGCAACTCCTGCTTTCTTTTATTTGCCATTAGCTTGGAGTATTGTTTTCCATCCTTTTATTTTGAGTCTGTGTTTGTCTTTAGAGCTGAGATATGTTTCCTGGAGGCAGCAGATTGTTGGATCTTGGTTTTTAATCCATCCCGCCACTCTTGTGTCTTTTGATTGGAGAATTCAATCCATTTACATTTAGAGTGATTATTAATATATGAGGGTTTAATGTTGCTATTTTATTGTTCATTTTCTGGTTCTTTTGCATTTCCTTCATTTCTTGTCACTTGTTTTTCAGACTGCAAATTCAATTTGGTATTTCTGCATGCTCATTCTCTTAGTTTTCTCTTTGTCATGTGTGGTTCTCTTCTGGTTATTTGTTTAGTGGTTACTGTGATGTTTATATAAGCGATCTCCTGGATAAGATAGTACATTTTCAGATGCCTCCTTTTTCCTGAGGCTAGGTTGATTCAATCCCTTTCCTCTTCCCCTCCTTGTTTGTTATCTCTATTTATTCCATCTTGTGTTATGAGTGTGTGTTTACAGTGATGAGCTTGAATTAATTTTTGATTATCCAACTGTAGTTCGTTCTGGTTTAGTGTCCTTGCTAAAATCTTTGTATCCCCTTTCTCATTTGTTTTTTTTCAGGCCTAAGGGCCTTCTTGAGCATTTCTTGTTGTGGGGGTCTTGTGGTGATGAACTCTCTTAGCTTTTGTTTATCAGGGAGAGTTATTATTTCTCCATCATATTTGAAGGATATTTTTGCTGGATAAAGTATTCTTGGCTGAAGGTTTTTGTCTTTCATGATTTTGAATATATCATTCCAGTCTCTCCTAGCCTGTAGAGTTTCTGTCGAGAAATCGGCTGAGAGCCTGATGGGGTTTCCTTTGTATGTTATTTTGTTTTTTTGTTTAGCTGCCCTTAATATTATTTCCTTGTCACAGATATTTTTCAAGTTTGCTACTATGTGGCAAGATGATTTTTTATTCCTGTTTATATATTTAGGTGATCTATTGATTTCATTCACTGTTATTTCCATCTCATTCCCTAGGTTAGGGAAGTTCTCAGCTATTATTTCTTTGAACAAACTCTCTGCTCCTTTTTCTTTTTCTTCTCCTTCTGGAATACCTATTATCCTTATGTTGCTTTTCCTCATTGAGTCTGATATTTCTTGAAGAATTTCTTCATTTCTTTGTAGTCTTAGCTCTCTCTCCTCCTCTATCTGGAGTGTTTCTGCATGGCTATCCTCAATAGTGCTAATTCTTTCCTCCATATTGTCAGTTCTGCTCTTTAAAGACTCCATTTTTTCCACTATCTCGTCCACTTTGTTTTTCATCTCCAATAATTCTGATTGGTTTTTCTTTATGGTTTCAATCTCTTTTGTGATGAAATCCCTGAATTCATTGATTTGTTTCTGTGTGTTCTCTTGTACTTCATTGAGTTTGTTTATGATAGCTATTTTGAATTCTCTGTCATTAAGGTTATCGAATTCTGTGTCTTCAGGGTTGGTTTCTGGGTGTTTGTCATTTTCCTTTTGGTCTGTAGACATAACAAACCATCACATGGATCTGACCGCTTTATTGTTTCCTCTCATCTTGAAGTTGGTCCTGCAGTTTCCACCTGCTGCCACTGGATGGAGATGGCCTGTGGTATGTTCTGAGCCCACTGCAGCCCCAGGAGGGATTGTGCTGAAACACAGGGTGTGTGGGGGTAGGGGTTCTCTCTTTCTCCTGCTTGACCCAGGGGTTTCCCTTCTGGCTCTCTTAGGGCATTTGCTACACCCCCGAAACGGTCCATTGTCACTTCCTGGTGGGGATCTCTCAACAGTCTGTGAGAGCACCTGGAGGGCGATAGTTTTCCCCGCAGTGGGCCGCCCCTCCTCACTCCATCTGTGAGCCGTGCTGTCTTTGCCAATCGATTGGGGAGGGGGAGTACAACTTCTTACCTCTCCTCACATCCTTTTGGGCTTCCCACGCCTCCATCGTCCGATGTATGGCAGCAGGTGTTTCTTAGAAGTCCTTTGTAGTGTTTGATTGAGCTCTATTGGAATGCAAATGACGTTTTCATTGTGTCTTAGGCGGTAGAGATTCAAAGAGGGAATCTCACTCTGCCATGATGCTGACGTCACTCTCTGTTCTACATTCTAAATGAATTTTCTTCTAGTCTATGTTCACTTGATTATTTATCTTATCAACTGTCTATCTATTGCTTAATCTTCCAGCAAGGGATATTTTTTCATTTCAAATGACTATAGCTTTTATTTCTATAATTTTATTTAGTTCTTTCAAAATTCCTCCTGGTTTTTTAAAATTTTTTCTTAGCATTTGTCTTCCTTTATTGTTATTTTAAAAATTTTATATGGTTTACTTTGAAATAGTAATTTGATTTAATTTTTTCTAGTACTTCTAGTGCACATTTCTGTTTGTTGCAACTTATGGCTCTCTCATAGAGGTTCGTTTCCTTGTGTTGTTTGTTACAGTTGACAGACAATTTGTCTTCATTGGAGCATGTTATCTATTGGTGTCCCAGTACCTTCTGTTGTAGAGGGGTCTCTCTGGAGAATGAAAGATTACTTTTCACCTCTGCCAAGTTTTCATTATGCCAGACACAGTTTATGTTAACTCCTTAGCTAAGAGTCACATACTTAGGAGGTATTATAGATTTAGACAGCACGATCAGTCCTGCACAGACTGAAGTTTGACATTCCTGATAGGTTGCTATCCTCTCAGGACTCCAGGTTCAGGGCAAATTTCTTTGCTCCTTCTTAGGACTAATGAGTGGAATATTCTACTTCCCATTTCATAATGAGAATGACCTTTGATGGTGCCTAACTTTATGTAAGAGACTCAGTTCCAGTTTCCTGCTTCTATGGTCTGAGACATTATGATTTGTCCTAGGGAGACAATCAAAGTCAAATTCCCAGCCCTCAAAACCATGATCTGGTTTAATATTTCTTATGCTAACTGCTCTGATTTTGAGTACTCTTTATGAAAGGAAAACAAAATAGTCAAGGATTTCTTTAGCCATCAAAGAGATAAATCAAAGTAAATTAATGATTATGTTATATTATAAATGAACTGAATGTGAGTGTGAACCTAGAACCTAGTTAAATATTGACTTACAATAACACAGGTGTTATAAATATGGAATCAATTTTAAAAGGTGTCAAAAGAAGTACTTACTAAAAAAAACCTTGGTTACAACTAAATTCTTTGTAAACATTATTTTGAATAATTCTTAAAACTTCTGTAAATATTTGGCAATATTTTTATCATTACTCCATAAGTGAAAAAAATCAAGTTTAAGATAAAGAATCTTTTCAAATGTCATATGACTAGTAAGTGTTAAAATTATGAAGGCAGTGAGGCTAATCACTATACATGTGGGTCACAAACTTCAGTGTGTGGAAAAATTACCTATTTGTTCAAAATGCTTATTTTCAGGGCCCAACAATAGAAATTCTGATTCTGAGTTTCCATGGCAGGGCCTGGAATATGCATTATAAAAATATCTAATGAACTTGAGAAGTGTAGCATATTGAGAAATGTACACTACACTGTGAGTAGACATTACTCAGATATGAAAACTAGACAAAGGTAAGGATAATAACATAAACTATGTATTAATCTCACAAAAGAAAATAGATACCAGTATTTAATAAATCTATTATGATAAAGTAGAACTGGTTACAGAAATGCAATATTTAAAAGGCATCTCTCCTCCCATTTCTAGCCTCTGTCCCTGTAACAGTACTTTGGAGGGTGGGATAACACAATATGGGGAATCTTGTTGGCCACAGTGATGCCATTCTCTCCATGGAATTAAAACAAAGAGACTAGCCCAAGACTTCTTGAAAACAGATCCTTTCCCCAAAGATTTTTAATTACGCAATTAGAGTTACTTTGTCAGTAGTTCACTAAAGTTTATTTTTCTCCCATAAGCATGGACTAAAGTATATTTTTATCCTATTTTGTCCAGTGGCCTTGTCTTCTTCTACATTGGCTTTATGCCTTAAATAAACAATACATGCTTGTGATACAATCTAATTTGTTCCCCAATTTTTTCATCCATTTATTTTAATGAATTGTTTTCCCTTTCATAACATTTAACACAATTTATAAATAATACACATATATTTGTTTTATGACGATCTCCCATTATGACTGTAAGAATCATATTGGTTTTATTTTCCTTGATATTTCCAAGACCTAACAGAGTGAATGGCACATAGAAATGGGCACAGGATATTTTCAAAAGAATGAAGGAAAGGATGAATTCTGGCCACCCAAAACCAACAAATAAGATTTCTGACTTTTCAAAGTCATAATATTACAGAAGTCTGAGCAGAGACTAAGTGAAGGGCAGTACATTTGAGAATTTCAATCTGAGTTCATTTCTAACTTTGTTTTATTTTCACAATATGAGACTGCAATCATATAATGTCAATTAAATGAATGTTTAAGTGCCTTTGAAAAATTATAGCTTATTGGTGAAATACCAGAGGGATTTCCACTAAAATCAAGAACAAGGAAAGTATGCCTGCTATTACCTGTATTATTTATTTTTCTTAAAGTTATAACTAATAAAACAAGATAGCAAAAATAAATGAAAATTTTAACTTCTGAAAGAGACAAAATTTGCCAATATTTCTAGTTGCTTCACCTAGAAAATTGTTAGAATAAAATAAAAATTTGCTTCAAGTCTTAAGTTTTGGGGGTTGTAGTAGGCTGAACAGTGGCTCCCAAGATGGCCAGACCCTCATCTCTGGAACCTGTGAATGTTACCTCATATGACAAAAGGGATTTCACAGATGAGATTCAATTAAGGGTAATGAGATGGGGAGACTTCCCTGGATTGTCTATGTAGCCCTAAATATAGTCACAATTGTCCTAATCGGAGGAAGAATTTACTACAGAAGAAGATGATGTGATGAAGGGAGCAGAGGGACACAGAGAATGATTTGAAGATGCTATGTCAGTGACTTTGAAGACAAAGGAGATGTCATGAGACAAGAGATGCAAGGAATGCAGCTCCAGAACCTGGAAAAGTCAAGGAAAGGGATTCTTCAGAAGAAGCTGGAGAGGGAGCATGGCTGGCCCTGAAGACCAGTGAAATCCATTTTGGACTCCTGACCTCCAGAACTGTTAGAGAATAAATGTGTTGTTTTAAGTCCCTACATTTAAGGAAATTTGTTGTAGCAGCAATAGGAGGCTAGTACAGGAGAAAAGAGATTCTGTTCATAAGATCTACAGAAAATATCCACATTTTGGAATGAACATTATCAAGTATATGTTTTAAATAGCTTTTAAAAACTTACCTGGGAATATGAAAAGAGAGGCACTCAAAAGTGTAATGGTGTTATTTTTTCCAATCCATTTAAAGCCTTTATTTCATTTCAATCAAGATTTTCTGTGATTTTTTGTTTTAAATTTCAAAAAAAAAATATTCTGTGTTTCATATAGAAGAATAAATTTGGGAGAATAGATGAGAAAAATTAAAAGAGAATAAATGCAGAGGAAGATGGAGAAGGGGGAATGTGACTTACATTGCCAAATATGAAAATGTCTTGTTAAGACAAGATAATCCTTTTTTCAAACCCCCAATTCTAATAGTGCTATGTTGAGGCAAGAATACTTTTCTCAATGGAACCAGATTTTTATAGGCCAGCAACAACCTCATGTATATATGCAAACATTTTAGCATCTGATAAATGTGGCATTTCAAATAAGGGAGAAATTATGAATTATTCAATAAATCATGCCGGGACAATTAGTTATCTCGGTGGATAAATAATATACTGTATGCCAAAATAAATTTCAGAAGGATTAAGAAATGAAATTTAAACATGAAACAATAAGTAAATAAGAAAACCTTTCTATAAATAAATTCCAAGGCAGAAATCATATTAGAAATATTGATATATTTGACTACCAGCAGTTAAAAATATTTGTATCTCAAAAACTGGGCAAAAATAAATACAGATAAAAGGCATAAAGTCTGCTTGAAAAATACACTTGAAAATTTGACAGAAAAAAGGATTTTTTATACAATAATTTTTTATATTAATAATCAATGGATTGAATATTCCAATAAAAATGGGTAAAGAACAGAAGTAGATTACTCAGTAAAAATATACAGATGGCCATTATACTTCAGGAAAAAAAAAGTTCAATCTCACAATAAAAAATGCAAATTTAAACAATGAGGGTTCTATTTTGCCTTCCAAACTGGTAAAGATGGGGAGAGGGAATTGTACACAGTATAGTAATTACATTTTTTAATACAAAGAACATATATTCGTGTTGTAGTAAGAACATAAAGCAAAAAGCAACACTGAAGAAAAAATTTCAAGAAATCTTTGCTTTCCTTTCCTGCCTGGGCTATTCATTCATTTATTTGGTTGATGCATATTGAGGAATTACTCTCTTCCAAGTAATGTCTGGTATACACAGTCAAGAACCTTGTAGGGGAGCAGAAGTTGTCACCCTAAAATGTCTCTTTGTCTTGAATATTTTTAAGAACAGAAGACTCAGGAAGAAACTTTGACCTTCCCCTAACTGCCTAAAAGAATTTAAGAGAGAAGGCCTATTCTAGGAAGGAGCTATCACCATAGATAACTATAGTATAATATGAACTAGGTGTGGTAGACCAGGAGGAAGCTAGCAAGGCCCATTTGATCAAAGTCCTCTCCATATCCCATTGTCTCTGCAAGGTATGGCAAGCATTTATTTACCAAACATTTGCTTTTTCACATCCATGTGAATTGCCTTCCTCCCTTTTGAAGTCCCAGACCATTACCCCCATCATCCTCTTTTGTCTTTAGCTGAAGATGGTATTTAAGGTGGTGACTTTGGCCATTTTGGTGAGTTACTCAGTTTTCCTGGAGTTCTCCCATGTATATATGTTATTAAACATGTATTATACATGATTTTCTCCTGTTATTCTGTCTCATGTCAATTTAATTCTTTGATTAGTCAGAAGAACCTAGTAGGGTAGAGGAAAATTTCTTCCTCCTCTACAGTCTCAAGTCACTTTATAAATGGATTTGTATGTGTGGTTGGAGGGTGGAGGGTGAGGGTAGAGAGGCAAGGAAAGTCATATTTACAACCCAGCATGATAAGGACTGGGAGGTGGCATGGAGAATATGGGTTGTAGACATCGAGAAGCCCTTTCACAGGGGGTCAGGGAAGAGTCAGTGGGAGGAGGTGCTTGAGGTAAGGCTCAGAGCCTTCACAGACAAAAGGAGCTTACCAGTTAAGAAAAGGAGAAGGGATGGGCTTTTTTGGGGGGAGGGGGAATGACATGGAAGTGGAGGTGGGGAGCATGGCCCAGTGAGGAAATGGTAATAGTTTAGTATCACTGACACACAGATCACCAGGCAGGATGAAAGCATACTGATGATGGAAGGAAAAGAGCCACACTGATTGACAGATGACTTCACCCACAACTGTGGGTCATGAACTGCTTTGAGAACGGGATGATGGGGAAGCTTTTCTCCAGCTTCAGGTACCCAGGTGTCATAAGGCTTCAGCAACAGAAGCCCAAGTAGGGCTCCCTAACGTTTTGGATTTTATTGAGGAATTCAATTGTTTTGTTCTTTTTCTTCCAATATTTCATTGGAGATAATTCTAGTTTTGAATACCATCCAAGATACATTCAAACAATGATTAGAATAATTTTCCTCCCCCCACAAATAAGCCAACTGAAAAAAGGAAAGGAAGTAAAAAAGTGCAGATGGAAAGAGAAGGAGGGAGGGAGAGCAAGAGAGAGAAACAGGGGAGAGAAGGAAGGAAGAAGAGAGGGCCAGGACTCTCCTGTTTTCTTTACTTGACGCCTTGTTTTCTCTCCAGGTGGATGTGGAATTACTATGATTGGAGTGCTGAATGTGGCCTCAGCCCTGGAGCTTGCCAGAGCTGGGAAATTAAAATAAGAGGCCTGAACAATGGTCCACATAATTCTCTGACATTATGCAATTCTTCCTGACCATTATGCTGAATCTTTATAAGCTAATTTTAATACTTCTCAGTAGGAGCAAAATATCTTGATCTTTAAAAAGAAAAAAAAAATGCCCCATGCGTATCCCATTTTCCAAGTGTGTTGTTTATGAGCAGGAGAGAGAACAGAGATGGGAGGAAAGTGAAGGTAAAGAGAGAGGGAGAGGGAAACGAGGGCAGATTAGTTTGTCTCCTCAAGCTCACTGTGGCTTGATCTGCACCATGATGCTGCTGCAGCCCAGAACACTTCCCAGCTGAGTTCCCGCCACCTCACTCTGTGTACAGGGCTGGCCCCATGACATTTCAACGGGAGCATTGAGATCAGGCTCACATAGAGATGCTGACATTTTGCAAGTTCATCAGAAAAGCAAACTCCATAACCCATAGTTGTTCTTTCTGGGAGCAATATTCGGTTTTCTCTGAGTAGCTCAAGTCTGAGAGCGATCGAGAGAAAGACTGAGAGAAAATGAACCAATATTTCTCATTAGAAAGGTGAAGAATTAACCCACACCTTTATTGGCTGCTGCTCATCCATGGCTTTCTCTGATCTGCTAGCTGGAAAAGATGTCTTACTCCACTGAACCTAAGAAGTCCTCTAACCCATATGTCATTTATCACTGTTCCTTTCCATTTTGTGTTACAGGAGTAATCTCAGGTGTACAAATCAGGTCCTAACAAAAGACAGAAAGCACACTTAGCTGGGATGTTGAAAACAATTTGATGAAGGGACTATTACAGAGGTATGGACAGGGTTAAGGAAACCAGTAAGTGATAGTGAGTTTCCCAGGGACTAACCACAGCAAGAAGCCATCTCCACTCTACCTGAAGAGCAAGGATAGGAAATGGAGTTAGATTGAGATGAGTGCTAGAGCAGTGGAAATGGGGCTGCCCATTTCTAGTTGTGTCATAGCCACTGCCAGAAATGTGATACCTAGACAAGGAGAAAGCCTGTGTGGGAGTGGTGGGAGTGGGAGGGGAGGAGGAAGGGTGGGTGGTCAGTACCCTGAAATCTTTCTCTTGGAGTCCTCTGATCTCCTGCTCATGTCTTCTATTTCCTTCTCTCAACTGAACACAGTCAGAAGCTGCAAAGGTGGAAGCCCAGAGATGTAGCTTCCTCAGAGTCAGCCCCTAGTGGGCACAGAATAGAGCAAAGATGGGTGGAGAATGGGTCAGACATGGGGGCTGGCAGACAGAATCACCAGACCATCAAGTGGATTCCCTAAATATATGGAATTGGTTAAAAATCCATAAGTAAATTTTCTTTTGTGCTAATGAGCCCAGCATACATGTACAGTTGGTAGGGGAAGTACCTGGGGTAGAGAGGAAGGGGGAAACAGTCTTCTGTGTGGATATTGGACACTATGATTACATTATATAATTATGGTCATTATCCCACTATTAAACTGTGAGTTAATTTAGGCAGAGATCCTTTCTTGGTTTATTTCTATATCTAATCCCAATATCCCTGTCTTCCACCATTGCCTTGGTCAGAGCAGATGCTTTCAAGTATTTATCAGAGAAAAGAAGCTTTTACAGAGAAAAAGCTCCTAATTTAGCATCAGTAAAATCATGTATTAACCAATACATCTTCTTGGAAATATTTCTCTAGTACATAATATTTCTCTAGTTCATATGCTGATAAAATTCTGTAGGAACATTTTGATGGTTGGGCCACGTTTTCTAAAAAGAACTCTGAAGGACTCTTGAATCCTTGTAAGAGTGAAAATACTTTCAAGCACAGTAAAACATAATGCATATGAAATTAGTAAAAAAAGAAAGAGAGCCCACTATGGAAACTATTGAAATAGACATTCAAGAAATACAGATTTGAATATTTCATTATGAGAACAAATCCCATATTTGTATCAGACCAACAATCCTACTAACACTGCATTATAAGCAGTTTCAAAGCACTTTCACAGAGAATAACTTAATTGGGAAAGAAAGTTAATCTAAATGTCTGTCAACAACCTTGCCTGACATCTCTGAAAGCTGGGAAACACCCTTATTTTAGTTGTTCTGTAGGGAAAAAGAGCTCATTAAGTAATTTCAACCAGAGAAAGGACAATAGGAGAGAGAGGGGAGAAACTAATAATAAATTTGAATCTTGCCACCCTCATGATCTCTGGTAAAGGCAATTCATAAGTATAAGATTGTCCATTGGTCAGTAGGTGATAAGTCGGGACATGGGAGTGTGCTTTGACCTGAACCCCAAGAAGCAGTTAGAAAAATGATGCTTCACTGATAAATAGATTGACAGAAGTTGCTATGGTTGGAAGCAAAGGTTAATCTGGGTAGATACACCTGTGCCAGTTTCATCTGGGTAAACACATCTATGTCACCAGGATAATGGTGTTTCCATATGAAAATGATTAGGCAGAATATACTGTGTGTTACTAGTGGGACATTTTAGTGTCAGGATATAGTCTCAAAGCAGGCCTTCAGCATGAGTGTAGTTGTCACAGGTAGTGGCACCATATTGGATACCATTGTTGACACGGGGCCACATGAATGTATGGGATAAACACAGTGGCTGTGTGACTGGCATGTTCTAAAGGTGTAACCTGCATGCTGGCCTCTGTGGCAGGGATGTATAATTGACACTTCAGCACAAATAGACATATATTTTGTCTCTTGTATATTCTCACTCCTGGGGTCCCTGGATCTCTTGAAGGTGTCACTTAAAGAGAGCCTCTATTTACTTTCTCCTCTGATCCATCTTCATCAGCATCAGTCAAAGATGAAAGGCCATGAAACAGAAGATTCATTTGGGTAGATGAAGCTGCACCCTCCAACTTGATACATTCAGTTTCCTCGGAAATAATTTCCGTCCAGCAGTTTGGCTGCTTGACACACATGACACGGGAAAAGGGAAGTACCTGAAAAGTCTGCTCCCTCTGAGTCCATCTGAAATACTTGAGGCTGTTGGGTTCTCCTTGTTATTCTGAGACTCTGAGGAAAGGCTTGATAATAAGAACAGCCATAGAGATTGACTACTGCAGTTGACTTTAGGGAGAAATAAGTGTAGAATCAATTTTTAAAAATAAACTTTTTATTTTGAGGTAATTATAGGTCCACATGCAGTTGTAAGAAATAATACAGAGAAATTCCATGTACCCTTTACCCAGTTTCCCCCCAATGGCAACATTTTCCAAAACTAAGACATCACAACCAGCATATTGACAGGATACAACCCACCAATATTATTCAGATTTCCCCTTATTCAGATTCCTTGTACTTATTTGTGTGCTTGTATGTATGTGTGCATTTAATTCTATACAATTTCATCACATGTGTAGGTTTGTTTTGTTCACCATCACAGTCAAGATACAGACCATTGCCATCACCACAAGATTCCTCCTGCTGCCGTTTTATAACCACACCCACTTTCCTCCTCCCACCACCTCCACTCCCCTTCCTAACCCCTGGCAACCACTAAACTTGTCTCTATTTATAAAATTTTGTTATTTCAAAATTTTTATATAAATGGTATCATACAAAATGCATCTTTCGGAATACACTTTTTTCCCAGTCAGCATAATTCTCTGGACATTCGTCCAAGTTGTGTTAATCATACAGTTTATTCTCTGTTATTGCTGATTAGTATTCTATGCTATAGTTGTACTACAATTTGCTTAACCATTCACCCATTGAAAGACATCTGGGTTGTTTCCAGTTTTCAGCTATTACATATAAAGCTTTATGAACATTCATATACAAGTTTTTATGTAAACGTAAGTTTTTACTTCCCTAGGATAAATGACCAAGCATTTAACTATGAGATCATATGGTGGTTGCATATTTACCTTTTTTAAGGAATTGCTGAACTTTCTTCCAGAGTGGCTGAAATGTTTTACATTCCCACCAGCAATGTATGACTATGTCTTCATTCTTCTAGGACTGCAATTGCTGGGTTGTACGTAGTTGCATATTTAGTCTTATAAGAGACAGCGAACTATTTTCCATGCATTAGTGATTCAGTTTCTCCATACACTTGCCAGAGTTTGATGTCACTATTTTTCATTTTAGCCATTTCAATAGATGTGCAGTGATATCTCATTGTGATTTTAATTTGCATTTCTCTGATGGTTACTGATGTTAACTATCTTACCATTTGATTATTTGTCATCTCTTCATCCTCTTTGTTGAAATATCTGTGCATATCTTTTGCTCATTTTCTAATTGAATTATTTTCTATTATTAAGTTTTGAGAGTTCTTTTTATTTTCTAGATACTACACATTCGTCAGAAAAATGGCTTGCAAATATCTTTCCCATTCTGGAGCTTATCTTTCCATCCTTTTAATAGGGTGTTTAGCATAGTGAAATTTTTAAATTTTGATGAGGTTCAATATACCAATTTTTCCTTTTAATGGTCATATTTTGGTGTCAAGACTAAGAACTCTTTGCCTATAAATAATTTCTGAGGATTTTCTCTTATTCTTTTTTAATTTATAGTTTTACATATTACATTTAAGTTCATGATCCATTTTGAGCTAATTTTTGTATAAAGGTAGGATTTAGGTCAAGCATGATTCTTCCTTCCTTCCTTTCTTTCTTCCTTCCTTCCTTCCTGCCTGCCTGTCATCCTGCCTTCCTTCCTTCCTTCTTTCTTCTTTTCTTTTCATTTATGGCTATTCAGTAACTCCAACATCATTTGTTAAAAAGTCCATTCTTCCTCCACTGGATTTTGCACCTTTATAAAAATTGGTTGGAAATTCTTGTGTGGGTCTATTTCTGGGTTTTGTATTCTATTCCATTGATCTATATGTCTCCCCTCCACCAATACCACATTGTCTTGTTTACTGTATCTAAACAGTAACTGTTTGAATCAAGTAGAGTGATTCCCCCCCCTTTATTCATTTTCAAGATTGTTTTATAAATTCTAGGGCTTTTGATATATTTTTAAAGAACTGACAATCTTCTTGATCAGATGGCTCCCTCTGGATGTGTTATAGCCATGAGTCTTGTTTTGGGAATGTTGGCCTGAGTCCACATGACTCCAGCTGTGTTTGAAGTTCTGTGCTGCAAGTGGAATCTACCATTTAAGAAGCACTTGAGGCATCAATACATTATGAAGTCTATCATAAAGATGTCTCTCGTCCCTTTCTATAACTGTAGCTGCAGAGCTCATTAATCAAACTTTTGGCCTTAGGCAAGAAAAGAAAAGTGCAGAGAAGACCTCTTGCAAAGCTTGTAGACAGCCTCAGTGGCTAACTTACCCTGGGAAGATCAACATATATGTAGGTAGGAGATCTAGCAAGACAGTATAGG
This sequence comes from Tapirus indicus, assembly GCA_031878705.1. NCBI lineage: Eukaryota > Metazoa > Chordata > Mammalia > Perissodactyla > Tapiridae > Tapirus > Tapirus indicus. The sequence goes on from CM062921.1 coordinate 86,396,588, forward strand.
AGAAGCCTTACCCACTTCTCTACTACACCACTAATGAAACCAATAAGACAGTATGCACTAAAGTCTCTCAAATATGAAGTCCTTTTGCATCTGGAACACCTTAAGGATACAGCAGGACAGGAGTTCATTGTAGCCCTTAATTTTCCTCAGAGGTAGAAACAGCAGAAACAGTGTCAGGGATAAAATTAGTGGTATTGGGTATATTGCACTGTGATTAGATTTCTCTCAGGTCTATTCACGTTGCTGACTGCTCTGATGTCCCCCATGAAGAATGGGAAACAACAAAGAGCCACAATTCTGGCATTCTACAGCTGGTAATCCATATCCTCTTCTTTAATTTATGCGTCGAGCTGGAAGTTCCTATTGGTGACCTCAAAAATCTTCTGTGATCTTACCATCCAATGATTGTCCCAGAGCCTGGAGATTCTCCAAATCCAGAGTCTCATCGAATAAATTTTTGTATATTTCAAAACACTTATTTGCAAATTGTTGAAACCTAAATTAAATTAGGTTAAGAACAAAAGGGATGTACTGGGCCACATAAATTGGAAAGCAATGGGGATAGCTAAAAAATTAAAGGAAAAAATACAGGATCTGGGACCTCGAGGGGCGGAACAAAGGATTCTTTTCTTCTCTTCATCCATCTTTCATCTCTTCTTATCTTTTCATGTTTTGAACTCACTTTTTGCTATTGGAAAGAAGCTTTGTCTATGGAGCTGGGGTGTCTGACAGCTTAAATTTATAAGCTTGGAGTACCATGAACTCCTAATGAAAGAGAAAGTGTATTAATCAGTAGTTCTGGAAGAAAAGTTCTGGGAAGGATTCTGATTCTCACTATAACTATGGAGAGAGGTATGGAGTATTCTAATCGATATGGGGAGGTGTGACTGACATCATCATGATTGACATGACACAACACATGAGAGTGTGAGTGGAAGCTTAGTTCTGCAACCTCTGGGGTCCTTTTATCTTTACAAAGAATGTCTTGAAAAATAATGTATTTGCTTTAGAATGTGAACCTTTACTTGGTTAAAACATACCCCAAGTACTTTTACTATTTCTGGTGTGTCTTGAGACTTTCTATTTTGGTAACATAGTCTACTATGAGAGTATTGGTCACATCACTGGTCAACCCCTTTAATAGAATGTAAACAGCCCACCACTTAGTAGTAAAGAAAAGTTACATGTGGACCCTTCAGATACTTGTTCACTGTGTTGACACATGCATCCTGGAGCCGGGAAATCAGGAAGGGCCTGTTTGACAGATGTACCAGCTAACAGTGACAGCACTTGTCATAGCGACCTTTAGAACCTCACTGTCACTCTGGCTCTGGATGGGTCAAATTCAAACCTCCGCAAAAGCCAGTCTTTGGTTTTCTCACCCCTGTTGTATATAACATAGGGGATGCCCTACACCTCTCCCAATTACTACTCCTCCATGAAAACTCAGCTCACTCTTGTTCTCTACAATTAGTCCTGTCAAATTGTAGAATTCTCCCTCTGAATTCTGGAATCACTTTATTCTCTTCTGCCTTCCATTATAATTTGTACCCACGTCTCATACCACCCACTCCACAGATACACACACACACACACACACACACAGACACACACACACAAGAATATATTGTTCTTGAGTTCCTTTCTTATGTGTTATCTTTCTTCCAGCTAAGACATGACAGATGTTTGAGGAGGAATCTGTGGACTGTTGCTTTTCTCAAATTTCTTTAGTGATTCCTTGTGTTTTCTCCACTGGAAAGTCTAGTTAATGTTTTGAATGTAGGATGGAGCCTGCCCAGGATTTCTCCTCTAGCCTTCGTATGACCAGGCTATCAGGAACATTTACTTTCTTCAGTTTTTCTACCCTGATATACTGTTTCACTGAGGCAGTAATTTATGAAATCCAAGTTCAAGTTGCTAATGCTGAAATGAGCCACCAGGGCACTGAAACCATCACTGAAGCTCAGTCTACTAATCTTATAGGTTTGCTCCTCCCAAACTGAGAGAGGTTAATAGGGTCAGCCCAGGGGGCAAATTCTTTAATTGCTTACCAATTCTCCACCATTACTTAGGTGCTTAGAAGTCCAGTTGTGATAGGGACAGTCCTGGTTTGCCCATGTTTCTCCTTTCACTTCAAAATTGTACCAGTTTGGATAAAACTATATGGTCACCCTGCCTGACATTAAAGCAGTGTGGAAAGGCCATCCACAGAAGGGCTTCAATGCCTGTTGAGCCTGAAGTTTATGGTGTGGCTTGGCCAGGTCTTGGTTCTGCTCTCTGCCAGGGCTAATGGCATAGTTGCTGCTCAGGATACAGTGGTTCTTCAAGGAGCAAGAGAGAAGATCCCCTCACTCAACACCCCCATACAACGTTCAGCCAAGCACGTTCCAGCCAAGGATGTCTGGATTCGATAGTTAAAGATCTTTACTAAGCATGCTTCTTTTCTCCAGGAGTTTACCCAGATTAGTTTCTAGGATCTCCAATCTTGAATAAACTGAAATCCTAAGATGTTTAATTGGCCTTCCATTCTCTTGCATTTTATAATATCAGCTTTAGGGAAAAAATCTTGATCTGTTGAAGGACAAAAGTGTAAAAACCACTCAAGCCAATGTAGTCCTTTTAGAGGGAGAAGTTAAATTTTAACAGTACCCAGAATATGCACCCATTTCAGGGGATGTCAACTGACAAAAAGGTAATGTTTTATTCCTCTCTCAGGGTAATGCCCAAGTCATACTCCGAACATTTATAAATGACACCATTGAGGTTGACTCAAGCTATATTTTATTATCTACAAGACTAATTTTTATTTCAAAATGGACATTTCTGACCTTGATTTGTTCCCTTTTATAGATAAAATACCCTGAATCTTTTTAAGGTTGTAAACTAATGTTCTCGGTTTTTTTTTTTTTAAGGGAACTTTGTTTAATTGGGCTTACTTACTCTGAACATGTATAAATAATCTTGTTTTCTTGAATCTTTTCATATATCTGGTGATTTTCCCTCTATTTTCACAAATTTACAAGTATAGTACAAACTGAGACTTGAAACGAGTTCTCTCATATTGTGTTTAGATCCTGATGGAGACAGAAGGACTATGTTTAGACTCCCTCAAGTTATACTTGGCTAAATTAGGATCCCAGTTGCTTTTGGGAAGTACAGAAAAGTTAGAGCTAGGAAAACCTCCTTCAGGGAGCTCCAGGGCTATGTCACAGAAGGTCACATGTGAATAATTTATTGTAGTCCTTGTAGTCAACTGATGAAGTGCCCACTTGTTTACTGGCATGAAAAGCTCATTATGCAGCAGCCACCACATGTGCCTTCATAGTTTAGTACATGTATCAGCTGCACTGGGAAGCCCCAGCAGCTGGTACATTTGATTCAGGTTTTCATAGGATCATGATCTGCCAACCACCTGGCTGATGGTCCTCCCTCACCCCAACTCCTGTTGTTTGAGTTAGGGACATCAGCTGGATTCTTCTGGCTGATGAGTCTATTTATTTAGTTCCTAATAATCCTATTCTTTGCATGTAATCAGTAGGTTAGCCTTTCTGTTAATCGTCTTTGGCTATCATTATTTAATTTTGCATTAGTATTAATAGTAATTATACTACTACTACTACTATTATTATTGTTAATACCTGCTTTCATATACTGAGTTATAGGTAAGTGCTACGTAGCATGCTACCAAGATCTTGATGAAGTACATGCAGGTATCTAGATTTTACAGATAAGAAAACTGAGGTACTAAATAATTTCTTCACTAAAACGGGGTGGGGGTGTAAATAGAGGGCAGTTTAGAGCTAAAAATCATGCATATATCCACTGCACCAAGTGTGTGGCATACAGATGATTTTCCTGGTTTACAAAACAAAAGGATTTTCTTTACTTTTTACATATTGATTTCCATGTCAATGGGGAATTGGATGTGTTAAATGAGGTAAATATGTAATGTAAGGGCAATAGTTTGAGTCTTAATGCTATTTTTCCCTTTTTAAAGTTCTCTCTCAAATATCACTCAGAGAGGCTGTCAGAGAAAGATCTTATATCCAGACACTGAGTCCCTTGAATATTGATGAAGGTACTTCAGATAGGGCTTCATTGTATTTTTTGTCTGTCCCTGCCAGACCCAGCCCAGCAGGTACCTGCCTGGACAGCCCGGCATGATGCTCCATACCAGATGGTGAGTGAGATGAGAAATCAGGCTGGATTGGCTCCATACCATGGATCAGTGAGTGGACTGAGCCCCGGTTAGTCTAGTAACAACTACACTGGGTCCTCCACATTTAAAATAAAATCAGATTGACCAGAGGCAAGGAAGGATTCCTGAGCAGGTTCTTGAAGCCTTCATATCTTCCTTACTTCTTGATATTATCTATCTCCATACCTGGATTCTGACTCTGAGATAATTTCCTTGTCTTTGGGCTCTTGCAATAGTTAGGCTTCACTAGTTCGCTGCTTGTCAGGGATATTTATATATAAATAAATGATGTTGGTCCTTAGTGAAAAGTGTTTTTAGATGAAATAGTTGCTAATAGGTTGAATTTAAATATATATGTGGAAAGAAGACGCCTTGCCCAATTTTGAGCTGTACATTATTTTTTCAAAACTTAGTTTATCCCCTATTAAAATAACATTTCCATTGTATTTTCTGATACTGTCTTTGTATTACTGTAATTGATACAAAGACTTTGCAGTACAAATCTACACTGGACAACAGGCCCAAGAAAATGAGCTGGGACTTGGTACATGTTACAATGTACCTCAAGTATGGACTTGGTACATGTAATGATGTGATCCCCAAGTTCTGTGTTAGAGTCACCTATGAAATGAGCTTCAGTTTTGTCTCTAGTTCTTTTTGCCCCAACTTGCAATCTGCATCATGCTCATCTGATTCACTAGAATTACTTTTTTATTGGAGCTTGTCTGTCATATAACCTTCAGATTAGGTGATATAATCACACAGCCCCTTCCCCAGCATTAAGGAACCTCCTACTTGCCCCCCACCCCCAACCGGATGGCATCATGATCCAGAGATAATCACCCTCTGGACTTTGGGCACGTCATTCCCTTACTTTTCACTACAATATAATCCTACAGAATAACCTGGGCCATCATAGAAAGGAAACTGAGATCAAAGCTTGGGAGAACACGCTTAAGCGTCAGTAGAAAAGTGTATAAAAGTTGAAATTTGGGGGTCATTAGCCTTGGTGTTGCCTACTATCTGTGTGTTCTTAGATAAGAAACTTTACCTCTCTGAGCTCCATTACATGTAGAACTGACATACTGAGAGGAATACACGTGGTATCATGACAAAGTAAATCAGATGAACATATGTCATATAGTAGTGTCTGACCCATTGTAGAGTTACTACTTGTTTCATCTTGTATCTGCTGCTTGGATATCCACAAATCTCTGAAAACCAAAGGTATTTTGTGACTCGTTTGATAGAAATCCTGATCCAAACATATGTGAAGCTATTTATGGTCTTTTTTTATCCCGCTTAGTGTGAATGTTCATATGTTTCTCTGCAGAAATATTTATGTGTTTGATGATGATTTGTTACCTGAGGATCTTTGGGGCTGTAGTGTCATATATGGTATAAATTTTAGAGATTTTAGCAATCTCTAAAATCTGAGAGCCTCAAATTCTAAAACAGAGCTGAGTTTTGATAAGAAATTTCTCCCATTATTAGCTCTCCACATGATTCTTATGGGTACGTGGCAGGAGGATGCTGAAAGTAAAAACTGAAGTTAAGGGTTAGGTTCAAAGAGGGCTGTACAAGAAACAGATCAAGAATGAAGGAAGGAAGGCTTCTGAATGTTCAGAACTTGCTTTAAAAAACCCTTCACTGCATAGCATGTCTGTGTATTGGCACGGCTTGAAAAAACCTGGGAAAGGAACAACTGACGAGGTGCTTGTGAGCTCAGGCATTGCTTAAACATAACTGTGACATGAAGTCCTTTGGATTTCATCTTTAGAAAGTGACTGAGTCTTATTTTTTGTTGAACAAGGTCTAGTTAATGAGGAAATTCTATGTCAAATATCTAAAGTTAGACAACAAAATGTCTGTGCATTAGTTGTCATCTCTTTTTATGAATCAAAGTAAATTCCCTTTTTTGGATATTAATAATTTTGCCTTGGTGTTATTCCCTTTATTCTAGGCTTCTGAAGGTTTCTATGTCTGTGTATATGTTGTATACACAACAGTCTCAAAAGTATTACTAGGAACGGTTACTCCAGATAAGTTTTTAATCTCAACAATTGGGTCTTTAACTCCCAGGAACTCATTAAAAAAATGAGAAGCCAAACAGATTCAGGTGAATATTCATAACTTGATATGGTTATGACTCACCAAGACACTAGAAGAAGGATCTGGTTTACACTGTGCTGCTAGCCAAAGATTGGCCGTTCAAGAGTCTAGAAATGAACTCTGCACACCACCATTTTGACAGGAGTTCTTGGAGAAGACCTTGCTTCTAGAATTCCTCTTCTGAGGGCTAAGTTGATCAAGCTATTGTCCTCTGGAATGGTCAAAAGAAAATGGAAAATTCAAAATAATTATACCAATAGGAAATAATCAGATCAAAGAACCGCAGTACTGGAGGACTAGGAGTGGATGTAAGGGCCTCGGATATTTGATGGTTAATAAATAACGTCTGGACATTGAGTGGATCTTTTCCAGGACCACAAGATGTTTTATTATCCTTGACTATACCCCATAAGGTGCTTATTTGCCATCTTCTTGAACTCCACCAGCAGCAGGGAGCTCACCAACTCATAGATAGCCTCATCCCAACTGGAACAATACTTGCTACTAAACAGTCTTTCTTTTACTGAGCAAGGGCTCACCACCCAATGCACATAAAGAGTCAGTTATTACGGCATCAGCCTTTGGGAAAAGGAAAGTAGTTTTATTTGAGAGATCAACCTGCAAGGAGACGGGAGTGATATGCTTTCAGATCTGTCTCCTCGATCCAGGGCTTGGGGCAAAATTTATGGGATGAAGGCTAGGGTGGTCTGAAGTGTGGAGATATATGATTGGAAGTAAGGAGAGGTGAGGTAATTGATGATCTGCATAAGCGTAGTCAAGCTCCATGGCTCTTCCTAGGACACATGTTCACAAAATGATGGTGTTAGCATGATCTGAGGGTGGAGTTTTCAGCCCTTTGATGTCAAAAGAGGTACTTATTGGGCATTTGCACAGGCCCAGTTGATGGGTTGGTGGTTTCAACTGGCCTGACCTGGACAAGGGGTCATTTCTCAGTTCCTGAAAAACCACTCTTAATTACTCTGTTGGTAAGATGGGATCAGTTGAACTGGTCCTAGAGGGCCTGTGGTTACACTTCCATATGTTAATATACAATAAAATTCCCTGTACATTTCAGGACTTTATCCTAGTTCTGATGTTTGTGGGCATGCATTAGGCCTTGTTCATATTATGATTTTCTGTGAAATTTCCTTCCCCAGATAGGCAGTATAGTGTAGTCTTTAAGAACAGTGGCTTGAACTGGCTACAAACTGACTCTACTACTTCCTGACATTACCATCTTCAGCAATTCACTTAAATACTCTGAGCCTGAACAGGAATAATGCTAATCTTATGGAGCCATGTGAATATTAAATGAAATAATGCACACAAAATACATAATGTACATAAAATTCCTGGAATGTAGTAATCAATATCTGTGAGCTCTTCGTATTATAATCACCCACAGTCATGTGCTGCATGACGATGTTTCGGTCAATGACAGACTGCATGTACGATGGTGGTCCCATAAGATAAAGTACCATTGAGTCTAGGTGTGTAGTAGGCTATACAATCTAAATTTGTGTTAATAAACTCCGTGATGTTTGCACAACGACAAGATAGACTAATGGCCCATTTCTCAGAACATATCCCCATAATTAAGTTGACTCATGACTGTAATCACACTACCCTCTTTCTCCACATAAGCTTCTCCTACAATAAGATAAATCCTCTTACAATGGTAAGAAATGATTCTTCTCTTAAACATTTTTCTCATCCCTGCAAGGAGACTTCCTGTAAGAAGTTAGGCTGCTAGAATACAGTTGCTGGCTGATAATTCGATGGGCCCAATTAGAAGGCTGGAAACCTGCAGAAGCAGTTGCATATGAAGGCAAAATAAGCATGTTTCAAGACCTTTTATCATGGTGTAGGGCAGCAGAACTTGCCACCCCAAAATATGTCTCTTTGGCATAAGGATTATTTTAGTCTGATTGTTTTTAAGAAACTGCAGACACAGGAAGAGCTCTAAAAACCCAGCAGAAGTTATCCTTTTGTAAGAGACATTTATGTTTATAAGGGAAATCTCCATTTGTAAGGGCATTTTGATCTCTGTACCAGGAAGAGAAGGACAAATCTACATCCCTAGAAACTCTTATCAATGGAGAAGGCAAGAACTTAAATCCAAATAACAACCTTACCCTGTGTACTGTGCTCTTCCTGGCAACCTGGAGTAACTGACACCCCATGACCAACGTCTTTTATCTTTAGTTGAAGATGGTATTTAAGGTGTTGGCTTAGTCCATTTTGGAGAGTTAAATCAATTTTCCTGTGTCTCTCCCGTGTATACAGGGGATATACATGTTATTAAACTTTTGTTTGTTTATTTCCTATTAATCTGTTTTATATCACTTTAATTATTAGGCCAACCAAAGAACCTGGAAGGGAAGAGGAAAGTTTTTCCACTCCTACAGTTTCATAGAGTACAGGATTTGCATTTCTTTATTTCATGTATAAGGAAGATAAGGGAATTTAGTTTCCTTACCTAGAAGAAATCTAGACCTGTGGAAGAATATATTAACATATATTCTCTGTAGATCATTTAACAATGGGAACTGGAGACAGTCTGAAAACAAAACAGAAGTGACATCTCCAAGTTAATAGAAGCAGGGATTTGTGATACTGTTTAGGTCAGGCTGATCAAAGGTTGTGATCACTGTAGGGGAAAGCATCAACTGTGTATGGGATTTCATAGTAGGTAAATCTCCATTGCTGTCAACATGATAGAATAGTGGTTTATATTAGTTATTACTCTTCAAGGATTTCAAGGAGAGAATGCCTGGCCAAATAGCACAGATAAACCAAATTTAGTAAACCAAAGTTGCTAAAAATTGATACTAATCATATGGGCCACTGGTCCAGTAATCATCAGTTTACAAAGTACGTCACTGGTTAGGATCTAATTTCTTCTATTTGTCTGTAAATACATCTTGATAGCCAGAGCTGTCATGTTGGGTGGATGTGGGATTGGGGAGAAAGAAAATTCACGTGAGTGTGACTGGGGACCTGAATCTTCACAACCAGAGGAGTAAAAATTTTGTACCGCACAAGCAGATTCCTCTCTAATGAGTTTAATTGGATGAAGGCTTTTTACCCTTAACTTGAATTTCAGTTTCATTCACTAGTTATATTCTTTGCAACAATCTTGCAAGATATTTTATTCTCATTTTAGAGATAAGGAAATTGAGTTGGTTCAGAGGGTTTAAGTGACTTGTCAAGAGGACAAGTTAGCTAGGAAAGACCTCGATTTCAAATCCCACTACTCTTACTCTTCTTGATCAATTTTAAAGTTCGATTTCTCTTTCATTATTATCTATTTCTACGTGTGTTAAATCTCTAGATTGTGTTGCTCTGATGTGAGAATTATTCATTGATATATTTATATATTGCTTCTGTGGCTTTACAGAAAACATCACCACATCTCTATTCATGCTGCTTCCTTCCTCTTCTTTTTAGTTTAGGGATGAAATAACAGAGCTGTATTTTAGATAATCATATATCAAAGTGTTATATACTAAAGAATCTGGCCGGCCTTTATCCATAGTTTCTGGGCTGGAAACCCTAAACCTTTAGAATTTCCTGAGTCAAAGGAGTGTCTTTGTTATTCATGATGGGCCCCTCAGATGACACCTGAGTTTATGCTGAGGAGATGACTCAGGATGGGGCCTGGCTGTGCCAGAAAGTCCAACTATGAGATTACAGGGTTGGGGCTTTGAGTCATCCGACGTCAGCCCAACCTCATGGGAGGGGAGAGGGCTGGAGATTGACTTCCATCTCATGGCCGGTGGTTCAATCAATCATGCCTACATAATGAACTCCCAGTAAAAATTCTGGACACCTAGGCTTTGGTGGGGTTCCTAGTTGGTAACACACCGGAGTGTGCTGGGAGGGTGATATGTGCTGACTCTATAGTGAGTAGACCCAGAAGCTTTTCGTTTGAGATCCTCCCATACCTTGCCCTTTGTGTATCTCCTTTTGGCTAGTCCTCATTTGTATCCTCTTTTGTTATAGTAAAAGTATGATTCTAAGTTTAGCACTTTTCTGAGTTCTGTGAGTCATTCTAACAAATCAGCAAACGAAATGCGATAGTAGGAACCCTCAGATTTGTAGCAAGGTGGTCACAAGTGTGAGTGGCCTGGGGATCCCAAGCTTGTGTGTTGTTTCTGAAGTGGGGCAGTCTTGTGGAGGAGTGGGCCTTTAATTTGTGAAGTTTGGCTGAATGCTGAGTCATTAGTGTCAGCATTGCATTGCACAAGGGTACCATTTTTTCCCTTTCCTCATTTTGAACCATGATGCTGTGATGGTTTTGAGAAGCGTCAGTATTCAGATACATCCAGTGAATAGAAAATACAGGACAAGCAAGACATGGCAGTCAGTGTGGAAGGGCTGTGGTTCAGCTCAAAATCACTGAATACCTTCTCTTAGTTGTAACTGCTATACCTGCTCTCAAATGCATTTGACAGAAGGAGGAGAAGGAAGCAATGAACTCCTTACACAATGGATTGGCTTACACGGGAACTATCACTGAAAGCTGCTTTTCCATTGGAGAAAGAATGTGATGTGCATTGAATTATGATTTCGATTTTGCAAGAGAAAAAAAAAAACCATAAAAGGAACAATTGAAGACTTCATCTTCATGGGGAAGTATCAGGTCCTTGATTATGCCAACCTGTTCTGTCTAGGTACCTATAGCAATATGTAAGAATACTCCATTCCACAAAATTTTATGTGTTTCAGAGAAGCACTGCCATGAATTTTCAGACTCCGGTCATGAGAAACATTTCTTGTTGTTTTGTTTTTTTGCTTTGCATTTTTTTTGCATGTTTGCTTTGTTTAAAATAAAAAATTTTTCAAAAAATTCTCTAAGGTTTGTCATGAATTTAATCTCTCTGTGATTGAAATTTGTGGAAAAGGGAATGTATACAGGAAAAGTTATTCTCTGATAATAGGGACAATACATAATACAATATTACATTTATGATAGTTAGAGAGACTAAGTTACAGCAGTAATTAATATCACTCAGCATTTCCTTCTGTACTAGGTAGTTTTGTTGGCAGTTTTCTACTCGGGTGGAGGAAGCGTACCTATTAGAACAAGCATTCACACTGGCATTCCCTGGAGAAGGATGAGACATGCTGAGCAGAGCCACACCAGCCCTGACAACCTGAAGCAGATACCCTACTGCCTGCAGAGCTGTCCACCAACGTCAGCCTAGGTCAGCTGGTCCCATTTGAACCACAGATGTTTGAGAAGATTGTTGTTCTCAGTCACTGTTTGGGGGCAGTTTATTACACAGCACTTGCTGCTTGATATAGATCCTGAATATTTGAAACAGGTTATCTTATTGAAATTTTAAGTCACAGTAACTTAGAATTTTACATTGTATTCACTTAATATTTCTAAAACTTAAAAGTGTATGTCATCCATTAACGATCTATTTGTTTATTCTCAGTTACTGAGAAAATGTCATGGGTCAAAGAGATAGTCAAACAATCGATTATACACTATTTAGAAAATGAAAATGAGGGGGCCGCCCGGTGGCGCAGCGGTTTAGACCGCGCTTGGCAGCCCGGGGTTTGCGAGTTCGGATCCCGGGCGCCCGCCGACGCACTGCTTGTCAGCCATGCCGTGGTGGCATCCCATATAAAGTGGAGGAAGATGGGCACGGATGTTAGCCCAGAGCCAGTCTCCCTCAGCAAAAAGGGGAGGATTGGCAACGGATGTTAGCTCAGGGCTGGTCTTCCCCACAAAAAAAGAAAATGAAAATGATAACTCTAGGTATCTTATGAAATGTGATCGAAGATATATAGAAACAAATGTCTTTATAAATGCTGTTAATATTAACCAAGAAAGAGAAAGTGTATATATACACTTATGTGTATAAAAGTGCATAAAAAGATGACAGGAAGAATTTATGTCAAACTCTAATAGGACTTACTGCTATGGAGATTGTGTAGTTGGATATGGGGTTGGTAGACATAGGGAAGAAGATTTTCATCATTTCTGTGCATAATACGGTAATGTTTGAATTGTTTTCAAATATAGCATTTTATTTATTGTATTTTATTATATAGTCTTAAAAAGAAGCCAGATTGGAAGAATACCCATCCAAAATGTTAGGACTGGTTATCTCTAGCTATTACTACCATAGCTATATTTTTTTGTTATTATGTGTTTTAGTTCAGGTTCTCCTGATAGCACAGCCTGAGGAAAAGACTTGCAGTCAGGTAGTTTTTTCAGGAGGTGAGACCAGGGGTTGGAGTGAGGGCAGAGTGGGACAGACAAGGTGGAAAAGCTGATGTAAAGATACTGACGTGGGCAACAGATGCTCTATTCCGTGGGAACCTTCTGAGAAGTGTTCAGAATGTCTTCCAGAAGGACCATAGGCTGGGACATTTACCCATTATCTCCCATCCTTCTTTGGTTGAGAGTTGACTCCCTGTGCTTCTGGGTCATGGTTACACAGGGCTGAGTGGGTTCCTGGAATGCTGGAGAAGTTCCGGGGCCAAAATCAAAGCAACATACCTTCGATGCTTGAGGGATGATGCTGACAACACAAGGTGACTTCGAGCTTGAGTGGAACTGTCAATGGCAGCTGTGGTGACAATCAGTGATGGTTCAAAGGGATATGATGCAGCTTTCCATTCTGTCATTATTTTCTTTTGTTTAGCATTTCCTAGTTTTTGTAATGAATATTTATTCTTTGTAAAGGGAAATAAAGTATGCTCTAAAAGCATCTTGGTAAAATATACTTCCCTTCTCAGTTACAAGAAGGAAGGATTATTTGAAGCATTTTAATATTTACTTTCACAGCACCATCCATTTAAATATCTTACTGAAAACTTTAGAACTGCTTCAAACACCTACAAATTTTATAGGTCAATTGTAAGGTCATTAATTAAATACACTGACAAGGAAACATAGGCTTGCCAAAATACAATGTCTAAGAATGGATCATTTTGAAAATCACTACAAAATATAAATGCCAAATCTAAAATGTTAAGAAAAACACAATTAAAAATGGGTCTACTGTTATTTGTATTCCATTATTTTATTCAGTAAGTTTTCACTGGTTAAAATTATTTTTATTTTTTTCTACATAGCGCCTTCGAATGAGAACGACCAACCCAGAAACATGCATTGCCCTTGATCTGAAAAGGCAGCTCTGGGATTCAGCATCTCTTCATGACCTCAGTAGTGAACCGGTCTTTTAGCACTGACTTTTTTCTGTTTCTTCATCTCCCAGTGACCAATCTTGATGTGCATTTTTATTCTGATATAGTCATTTATCTATTCCTTTATTCAACCAACAAATGTCTATTGAATTCTTGTGTTCTGGGTGTTCCGCTAAGAGTTGAGGTTAAATGGTGACTAAGGTGGACATGGCCACTGTCTCCATAGACATGTGAGTTTTTTATGACAGAACAGTTTATGAACTGTGTCCAATTAGACACAGCACTGTTTATCTGTGTGCCACTTTGGCTCTCCTTGGCTGAGTTTTGTTTTTTTTTTTTTTTTTTTTTTGACAAGGCGTACTTAACTCAGGTTGCTTTGAGGAAATAAGGGTCTCTGTTTGGAACAGTTACAGCTTTGAGATTTTCCTACTGAAGCAAAGTAACTTGATTTTCCATGAGGTTCTGTAACAGTGAAGGAATTTAACTTCACTAATTGTTGGAAATTGTGCAGTCAAAGCTGTGTGTTTACCTGAGTAACTTACAAATACTTACTCAAACAATGGATCTTCTTCTTTAATATATGTCCCATAAAATGGAGAATGATAATAGATCTTTTAAACTCTAGCAAAGAGCTTGTTTCAGGAACATGCCATGTTGATTTTTGCCGTGTTAACATGGGCTCTACTCCTTAATTTACAAACTGATGTTCCAGATGCTAGAGATGGACTTGTCTACACTCACAGCAGAACCCACTACCTGTGAAGAGTCATGTCACGGTCCCCTTTGACACTTCTTTTTTCAGGAAATGCCTTTCCCCAACGGGGCCTATCTTCAAAGGGACTGTGGGGACATTCTCTCCAAATCCTGATCTGGAGTTTTAAATGCATGTTTCATCTCTACCTAGTGTCCCTCTGATAGCAGGATCTCTCTTATCTTCTTGCATTTGGTACTGTGGTTTCCATTTTAAGAACTGAGGTCTTCAGTCTCTATTTCATGACTTGAAATCCTCTTAAATGAATCTCTCAGCTTATACTTTTTGCCCTACCTTTTCCTAAACTACCTGAAATAGAAACGAATTTTTTAAATGATTCAGAAACATGTAAATCTCTTTGTTTGAAACTAAATCTTAACTGCAATAAAGAGTTTTGCTGTAAAATGCTGATAAAGTTAAAACTTTTCACAAAATAAAAGAGCATGGTGTCAGATTTACCCTGCATTCTAAATATTTGTTTAAGAAACATACACACAAGGCTCAATACATTTTAATCAGCTACTGAATTCTATTTTCTTGGTTTTCATATTGCTAAATAAGTAACTCGCAACAGGAATAATGTCTTTATTCCTTTACCTCATTAAGTAAGAAAAATAAAATAGTAAAGGAATTTATAAAGAAAACAAAACAGCACTAAGAATTACCTAAAATGTATAATTCACTATTCGACGCCTTGTTTTTGGCTATGAACTCCTTTATTTGCCAGTTCTTCATTTAGCATTTAATTTTCCCAGCATTCATTCATCCAGTCCTTAGAATAAACATTTAAGTATCTGTTGCTCTGAGTCACTGATTTAGATGCCATGGTAAAAAGCATGATCCCAGACATCTAGGAGCTTAGAAGATAGAAAGCAAGATGGCATATAAATCAGAAATTGAAACATGATATGATAGTGGTGATATCAAGTCGCTCATCCATCCATTCATTTATTTATTCACTTGTTATTTTATTATTTTGTTCTTTAATATTTTGGAATTTACACTATATATCATATATTAGCAACACAAAGACAAATAAGACTCAGTTTATAACATCAAGCAACCAAACAGTCTATAGGAAAAGACAGACATAAAAATTTTAAAAAAATGTGTCAAATATGATAACACAGATATGCACAAGGCATTGTGGGAGGAAAGAGAAGGGGAACTTATCTTTGTATGGGAAAGAATTCAGGAAAATCTTCTCAATGATGCCGGAGGGAAGAGAAAGAACTTTCAAGGCCTGAAATACCACATAAGCAGAGACAGAGGCGTAGAACTACAGAGACTGAGGGAGGAATTACAAACATTTTAGTTTCTCTGGAATGTTATGCATGAAGGAGGAAGTGGTGAATGAAGCTAGAGATGTGGAGGGCCTGGCTTATAGAGGTGAGATAGGTCATTTTATAGATCTTAAAATCTAATCTATAAAAATGTGGAACTATTGAAAGTTCTTAAGAGAAGAAGTGATGTCATCACACTTTTGTTTTATAAAAGCTTTGTTTTAGATGCTAGGAAGGAAAGTGGCTCTTACAGAAGCACAGCCATTATGAGTGGTTGAAGCAAGTTGTAGAGATGATGAGAGAAGGGCTGGTTAGAAAAATATTGAGGAGATAATTTTGCTCAGTTGGATGGGGGAAATTCCTGAATTTGAAGAGTTAAGGCTGGGAGGATGATGGTGCCATCAATGGAGATGGAGGCTAAATGAAGAGGAACCTGTTGAAGGCAGAATATTTCAGCTTTGAAAGGTTCTGAACATGAGGTTCAGGGGAGACTTTCAGCAGGGAGTGGACTATGTGAGCAGGTTGTGAGATTTGCAATCATGAGCATATAGGCGGTAACTGAAATCACGAAACTGAACAGACTCATCTAGGGAGGGTATGTGTAGTGGGAATGGGGTCAGACCTGGGAGGAAGCACCAATGCATAAGGAGTGGGGAGATGGAGAAAAACTCAAGCAAGAGAAAGGAAAGAGTTTGGTAGAGGAGAGGGTGAGGAGGTGTATGTAGGATCACCAAAACCTAGGTCAGAGAGAATTTAACCATCTCATCAGTTTTAGTTGTGCCAGTAAGTTCAATCAAATAAAAACTGAAAAACGACCAATTAATATTTCACTGGTGACCACGGTTTAATCAATTTCAGTAGCATTCAGGAGGCATGAGTCTCACTTTGACAGAAGAAGGAGAGACTGGGAAATGAGGATGTGAGGACAGATAGCAGATTGTGTTATTCTGAGAAGCTTGAGTGAGGAGGGGAAGGTAGAGTGTAGATCGTATTTAGAGAAAGACGTAGATTTAAGGAAGAGTTGTTGCTTTTCTGGAGACTACAAGAGTATAGTTGTTAATATACTGATGAGCCAGTGGTGGAATACATAATGAAGATACAAACCAGCAATGTCTAGTAAAATAGGAGGAAATGTGAAGAAGCATACAGCTTAAATGGGCCTATGTATGAGACTAAAGGGAAAGCTGTATTGAGTCTGTTTGGAGTATGGCAGTAGGAACTGAGAAAGAGCATGCTTGAGGGATTATACCAGGTAGGTACTAGAACAGTGGTAGTTCTTAGAGAGCGATGGGATTTTTCTTGGGTGGACCAGCAACACCTTCACAGACAAAATACACTGGGTGTGAGTCTTTAAGGAAGATGAGAAATAGATACCTTTTTTTAAATACAACATATATTTATTGAGAATTTACAATGTGTGCAACATGGCTTTTACCTTCAATGTGGTTACACTTAGGTGAGCTGAAGAGCATTGGAGAAGTATACAGCATGCGCAAAGGGACAAAGGAATGTTAATTCTTGGCCTGTTAGGGCGCCTCTGAGCTCTGTAATATGACTCAAGGGAAGAGTTAGATCTTTCCTGTAGATAGGATGGGGTAAAGTAACACTAACTATGTTTGCATTTTAGTGTGCCTCTTTGGAGAGAAACTTAAGATACTGGTGAAAGTGGGAAGGTTCTTTTACATTGACATAAAACATTGTGATGTTTACAGTTTTATCATTTGGTTACGCTATTTTTGCCATTTTTTTTGAAAAATCATTTTACATGTACTAATGCATGTACATGTTTGGTAAAACAATGTTTATTTATGGATAATTAGACATAGGAAAT
Organism: Tapirus indicus; assembly: GCA_031878705.1. Taxonomy (NCBI): domain Eukaryota; kingdom Metazoa; phylum Chordata; class Mammalia; order Perissodactyla; family Tapiridae; genus Tapirus; species Tapirus indicus. The sequence goes on from CM062921.1 coordinate 86,413,933, forward strand.
AATACAGATTTATGAAAAAGTTTTAGAAATATTGTTAAAACATCAAGCAACTTTCAAAACAACATTTTTAATGGTTTGTATGTAAATTACTCAAATGCAGATAAATTTAACTTCTCCAGAGTTTGAAAATTTAAAGAAAACAAACTGTAGTAAAACTTTTAGATTTTAAGCATCATATGTACACTTTAAAATGGAAAAATGAGGCTGTTTGCACCTCTATGTGCACTCAGCCTATGATGTGACTAAACCAACAGCAAATCTGGTGACTATATACATTATCTCTGGGCATAGCCACAATGTGATTATGTGTAAAGCAAAGTAAAAAATTATTCTCCCTGACTTTTCTGCCACAAGAACTCGAATATTTACTCTTTGCTTTGGAACGTATTTGCACAATAAAGAATTTATTTTTTTAGACTTTCTTATGGAATTGGGAGAAAAACAATAATTATATCAGCTGTGAGATTTGCATGTCAATATTGAATGAGGACAGGAAAAAAATGGGCATGTTTACCTTATGACAGAAATTTGAAGGAAGACAATCTGAAAATTATCTGGATTTGGGTTTTTGGTCTTGACCGATTGAGGCAATAAAAGGAAATTAAAATGTATCTCACAGTTCTCAAGTTACTCTTCAAAATTCAATATAGCAGAAATTTGGCATAAAATTTCCTTTCCCTAGAAGGCATGTTGCTTTATATTAAATATTCTTATTTCACCAGAAATGTTGTATTTTGCGAAGAATATCTCAAAATCCCTCCCAGGGTCCATGATCTTGTGCTCTAACACTCAAGCCATTTGCAGATTTCCGCAGCCTCTGCAGATGATTGTCAGGCTAGAGTTATATTATTTTACCATATATGATGCAAATCCATAAATGCTTTCCTAGGAATATCTGAATAGGAAAATTCTTCCAATCAAAATTAAGAGGTAGTATTGACAAATTTTTAAAAAGCAAAATAATCAACTTTTAAAGTTATAACACTTTTGCTTCTAAGCTGTTGTGGTTATTTTGCTGTTAATTTTTTTCCTGAAGTAATTCAAGGCAAATTACCAAAATTTTCTTTTTAATGCCACATGTGATTCTCTATAATCTTGTATCTATGTGTTGATCTGGAGGAAATATATAAAACTTTAGATTATTTTAATTTTATTTCTTAGAAAATTTAACTCCATACTTACAAATGCATAGGTTTTAAAATGACAAGAGTCTAAATATAATAAAAATATCATATATGTTAAACTTGTTTCCAAGATAATTGTTCTCAATTTTGAGGCGATGAAATTAAGTGGGTAGAGGAATTTGCCCAAGGCTGCAAAACTATTAGGAGACAAAAGTGAATATGATCCCTGAGCTGCCTGAATGGAAAGCCTCAGTCTAGTTTCAGTACCTGGCAACTCTCTTAATAGCCCCTGAACTGTCTTTTCTCCCTAGCCTTAAAAGGAAGCTACACAACTTTCACTAAGTCGCTTCATCATTTGGAAAGATACTGCGTAAGTACATCCCAAGACAGAACCATTGAGTTCACAGTAAGCTTTAATGAAATCCAAGAAATAAGTGTCCGATGGAGCTTACCAGATCTTAGCCCTGTGCCTGCCCGGAGGTTGCACAATGCAGCCAAGCTTGGCTACTCAGTGTCCCACTTTTGAACACTGGTGTAGCTACAAGGCTATGCTCTTGGATACAAGCTGTGGCCATGAAATCGAAACAAGCTAAATAACCTACAAGGAAGTGTTCCAGATCCAGCTCCTTAAAACACTGGCATTGACTAATATTAATCTATTTTCTGAGCCTGTTGCTATCAGGGTTGTCAAGAAAGTCCCTGCAATCTTTTGGCTTGAAAAAAGAAAAAAAAAGTGAAGCTATGGTTCAATGTGAATCTTCAGGTCTAGTCCTGGAAGAGTTTCTCCTTATTTATTCTTTTTAGCATGGAGCTCTCACAATCATTCCATCTTGAATGCCATACAGTTGAAATATCAACCTGGATTCAGTAGGTGGAGAAATGCTTATGATTAAATCACCATGTGGTTAGACACTCTTGTGTTACCTGGGCACACCATGAAAGATGGGTTTGATTAATCTGTACAATAGTGTTCTGACCACCTCCTACTCACCGCACTGGTGGAAGAATCTCATGCCCTAAATTGTACAAGCGGTCAAACATAGATAACCAACACTGGACTGATGAGATTGGCAGCAGTTATCAGTCACATAACTCACAGCCCAGGGGAGGAGCACACTGCAGCATGAGCCAGAAGGGGCTGTGGGAAGCAGACTTTGTGATAACACAAGGATAGGATGCCCCCAGGTTGCCACAGGAGGATGTGATTGGCTTCTTTGAGTAAATTGATGGATTGGCAGGGAAGTGAAACCTACTAGGTTGCAGAGGAACCACTGAGGACCAGGTCGGGTGCAGCTAGTCTGGTTAATAGGGGAAATAGCAGGGTGGGGTGCCTTCCCCACTGGGTGGAAGCATATCTGATGAATATACAGTTAGGCCTTTCGGACCCTCTGAGGCTCAAACGTCAAAATAGCACTTGAAATTTTAGATCTTATGATATAAATGTCTATAATAATAATTCCCCAAAACACGGAGCTCTAAGGGAAATAAATGGAATAAATATGTGAAAATACTTAGTAAAATGAAATGTGTTTTTAAAATGCTTAGTTTCTCACGTAAGCTTTATTAGAAAAACTTTAAAATGTGTTTTATATTTATTATCCCTTATCTACATAATAATTTGTTAATATGAGGTGTAGAAAAACGTTAAATCTTACTTATGGGTTAACCTCTACTATACTCCTTGTTGTTAATGAAGAATTTGGTGCATATGGCATTGCTATTATAATGGCTATCCTCTATCGAGCTAAATTGAAAATGGATTGTGTGGATTGTGAAAGTGGTATTATAAAAAGAGAAATGGAGCAAGGAATTCAAGATAGTGATGGCCTACAGTGGTCCAGAGTCCCCAAGACCACTCTCAGGTTCCATAATTTGCTAGAAGGATTCACAGAATCCGGAAAATTTGTTACACTCTTGGTTATCATTTGTCACACCAAAAGGATATGGGGTAAAATCTGCCAAGGAAAGGAGCACAAGGCTGTGTCCCGGAGCTACCAGGTGCAAGATTCCCCCTGTTCTCTCCACATGGAGTTGCATAGATGGCACCTATTTCTCCAGCACCAGCATTGTGAAAATACTCATAGAGTATTGCCAACAAGGGAAGCTCACTCCAGCCTTGGTGTCCAGAGTTTTTATCAGGGTTTGGTCATGTACACATGGGTGGTCACCTGCATAGTTGACCTTAGTCTCCAGCCTCTTCAGAGGTTGAGCTGATAAGGCTCCCATCGTAAATCACATTATTAACATTGACAATCTGCATGTCCCAAAGCCCCCTGGCAAACAAAATCACTCTTATTGAGCAAGACACATTCCAAGGTCTTAGAGGTTACCTCCCAGGAGCCAAGAGCAAAGACCACATCTCTCATAGGGCAAGGTTAATCCTTTACTGCACACTAGCATTCTCTTTCTAACTCTAACACTAATTCACCACCTTTGATAGCACTGGGCATGGGTTTCCTCACCTATGAAATAAGAGTGCTTGATCATTGTTTTCCACTCTTAAGTTTGAGGAGGATTAGGAAATTTTTAGAGTTGACTCTGAAATTAATGAATATGGAGCAAAAGAAAGCTACTAGGAAGCTGGGTCAACCGCAGCAGCTCAAAGCAATGTATGTCATGGGCTTTTACCTCCTGTTTAACAGAGGAAATATGTTCTTCTAACTAACTGTTTAGAAGTAGAAAATTCCCACAAATTCCTGGTTTCTGAGATGTCTTCCAATTCTAGGTTTGGAGGATAATATGTTTATAGAAAAGACAACCTGTTATCAGATAATTATCTGGATACTTTGTATTTTAATGTAATAATATGAAGATGCAAACATTGTTTGAATTCTAAAGTTATGACCACCTGCAATTTCTTCCAGAGCTGCATATGGTCATTCATGTTTATAATAACATTCTTTGAACAGTGGTAGTTATATAACACAAATGCTTTAAGTTCTCTATATTATCTTGAATCCTATTATGTAAGTGCTATTTTTTCATTTTCCAGATGAGTATTTGGTTTTTAAGTAGATAAAAACCTTCTCTAGTCAAAGTACAATAAACAAATATGAGTATTGAATACTTCTGTAAGGGAAATAGTACATCTTACTAAATTATTAGAAAATGTCAAATGAATTTTAACTGGACACTTTGGCATAGACTAAAGAATCAGACAGCAAAAGAAAACTTTTGTATCATCCGTTCCAACCCCATTCATGCAGTGACATCAGTGAAGTGGGTCCAGATCATTGCTCTATCAGCTCCTTAGATTTTGCACGTAATTCAGAAAACTTAGAATCCCAAGCTGTTATATTTTTAAACTAAGATGATTTTGACATATTTCTCTCAAATTTGTGAGCTACGGTATCAAGAATAAGCAAATGATGAATGCCTTGATCCAAAATTTGCAAGATATCTCGAGGATGCCCAGGCCAGGCATTAGCTGACTCGGTATTCATTCCAGCTCTAAAACATGAATTCCATGACTTTGGATACTACAGAACCCCTTTTCTCACCAACCTTTCATGTGTCTAGTGAGGGAATTAAGCTGAGTACCCTGGTTGTGCAGCGTTTGAGGTTGATTGCCTGGTGTTTTATAGTCTAGCTAAGGGTTAGACATTTACAACCAAAAAACTCAGGATGTATTTCTTCCTTATTTTGTGAGAAATCATTTCACTGCATCGTAATCACTTGTCAGTGATCGCTTCACACAGGGCAGCCAGGTAGATTCAAGGTCTGCTAGAACTCCACTTGTATGATTCTACATATTTTATGCAGTTCTAAAGTTTCTTTGCTTCTATCATAAAAATCTATTTGACCATATAAAGGCTTAGGATTTATTTTCCAATTCATTTGACATGTAAGAACAACAAACACACTCCCAGTTTCACCACTTCTATTAAATTACTGCTATAAAGGGCGTGCGTTTGCTATTGCTACCAGTGATTACTAAGAAACTATGCTGTATGGCTCCAAGGCCATGCAGTGTCACTCTGTATGGAATGTAGGCTGTGACATCACTTTGTGCCATGCTCATGATGTGTCAGTCCTATTTTGTTGCATATTTGGCTGGAAGTGTGGAGGTAAGAACAGGCAACGCCTCCGGTGTAACCTGATCTAGCGGTGGCTATTATAGAACCATACCACTATGATGTTCTACAAATGGATCATCTCACTGTAATGAGATAACATCCCTTGCAACAGTTACTCTCAAGCTCGTCCTCCGTCTTGTTTGTTACCAGATGGGATTGTACATCTGGATCAAATCACTAATTAAACTTTAATCTGCAAAATGCATCACCCATTCCAACCTGTCTGCAAAAAATAAAATGTAACTTAAAACACAAATGTAAAAAAATAGCATATCGAAGTCAGAATCCTTCTTTGAAAGCAAAATAGTTACACCATCTCTGAATATATCAGCAAATAACCAATAAAAAACACAATTTCATGTGAAAAGCTGCGATCAATAACCAATACTTTTTTTTCTTCTTCTTTTTGGTGAGGAAGACCAGCCCTGAGCTAACACCCATTGCTAATCTTCCTTTTTTTGCTGAGGAAGACTGGCCTTGGGCTAACATCCGTGCCCATCTTCCTCTACTTTATATGGGACGCTGCCAGGGCGTGGCTGACAAGCAGTGCGTCGGCAGGCGCCCCGGATCCGAACCTGCGAAGCCCGGGCTGCCAAGCATGGACTAAACCACTGCGCCACCAGGTGGCCCCTCAATAGCCAATACTTTAATTTCCACAAAGTTGTTCCACATTAGCAAGAAGTTCTCTATGTTCTCCAAGCTGTATCATAAAAAGCTTATATTTAAGCTAAAATCACCACAGCAATTAAAATGCATAGTACCTTTTGGGTTCATATTTGAATGAGAGATTTTTCAACCAATCTAAAATAAAACAAATCAATTAGAAAACCATCTGGGTAAAATTACACCTCAGGAAATGGCAAGTAAAATGTGGACCCTTAATACTACCCTGGCTCCCAGTGGTTCTCAGAAAGATCTACTGCCAGAGTTAAGTAACACTTAACCTTTAAACAGATTAGTATTTCTCAAACCTGGGTAAGTCTTATCATCTGTGTAAATTAAAGTAAATACAACAGATGTCTTGTTTTAATCGATCTGTTGTGGGGTCCAGGAAATGGAATTTTTAAAAGTTCTTCAGGTAATTTTAATGCATAGTTAGGATTTAGGACCCCGACCAGATGTATTTATTATGATCAAATTTCCTTTTTTTTTCATTGCACAGTAAGCAACAAATTACATCTTCCATTTCCCTTGATTCTGGAAATTATGTTACCAGTTAATTTACATGTTGCATGTGGGCTTTTAGAATATATTGACAAAGTAACAAAACATTTTCTTTTTTTTTAGTTTATTTTTGTTATTCTGATTTTTTTTTTTTTTGAGGAAGACTGGCCCTGAGCTAACATCTCTTGCCAATCTTCCTCTTTTTCCTTTTTCTTCCCAAAGCCCCAGCACATAGTTGCATGTCCTAGTTGTAGGCCCTTCTAGTTCTTCTATGTGGGATGCCACCTCAGCATGTCTTGATAAGTGGTGAGAAGGTCCACACCCAGGTTCCAAACCAGTAAACCCAGGGCTGCCAAAGCAGAATGAGCGAACTTAACCACTACATCACTGGGCTGGCCCCCAAAATATTTTCTTAATGTTTCTCTAAAAATGTCACCAAAATGTTAACATTCTCAAGTATTCTTGTGAGCTAATAATGGCTGCTTTCTTCTTTACATTTTCCCCTTGAGGATCTTGTGTTGGACTCTACAAAATCAGAGAGAGAAAGAGAGAGGAATAAAATAATTTTTACCAAGTAGATGTTTTTAGTGCAACATTGTAAAATAAGGTTTTTATAATAAGGTTTGGAGTTTTGAGATGGAGCAAGACAGAGGAAGTAATGAGCAGGAAGTGCAGATTCAGGGACATCACAGTGTTCCCAGGGCTAGTGGAACATGGTAGGAAGTCATTTTGTTGAGTAAATAAAGAAATGAGTGAATGGATGAATGAAGAGTAGCCTTGGAGAGTTAGTCAGAGAGGAAAACTTTAGTTTTTTAAAGCTAAGATGTAGGAAGCTTCTGGTGAGGAAAATGTTGAGACAACGGTGCCTCTATATGGCTGTAGACTAGTGGAATTGGAAGGCTCTTTTGTTGAGAAGCCCTAGGAACTGTGAGATGAGAAGTTAGAAGAGACATCACTTTAATGATGGGTATCACTGTGAAGGACAGCAATAGGCTGGAAAGGAGGGAAGGGAGACAGGTGCTGAAGTCCTTGTGGGAAATGAAGGAGTATCCCATGGAATGGAACAGGGATTTATAGAGAGAGTAAGGAGCATGACAGGGGCTACAAAAGGAGGTGCCATTGAGCAATGGCCCAAAGAGACACATTGCAGAGAGAGAGAGAGAGAGAGAGAGAGAGAGACCTTTAAGCATTACTGTGTAATACATATAAAAACAGTCTGTTAACTACAAAGGGCAAAGCATGTATATTATGTAGACACTTGCTAAGGAGCTCATATTTGAGGTATTAAAAGTGAAATAAGTTTATGTCTTTATACACTGATACAGATGATTCTTTAAGAATGATAAAGATAGTAATTATTTTAGTTAGAGACCTTAGATAAATTTTAATTAGAGAAAAATTTAGTTTTTCCTGACATATAGCATGGACAGTTAACGTCCACCTTTAATACTAAACCTGGAATGACATTTTTCACAAATTGAAAGTTTCAAGGAGAGGGTGCTTTGCACTCAGGAGGGGATGAGAACAGTGGTGCAAAGGTAGGTGTGAATACAAAAAGAATCTTGTATGAAGAGAGAATTCTGGAGGTCAAACCTCAGATACAGGATCATAAGAAAAAGCAACACTTACATTTGTAAGAAATATTCATCATAAACCAGCATAGTTAAGTAATGGAGATAGTGCTCTGGATTGATGGAAGGTGTGATCAAAGAAAAGTGCAGCTATTAGATTTTTACATTCTAGTACATTCAACACTTCTGCTTTGAGTTTTCTTTGTTATGGAAAGAGGAAGACACTGACATTCATCCATCCCCTACATAAGCCTTTTATTCATCCCTTTCTACTTCCCTGTGGTGCTGTGTTTACTGCAGTCCCGCTCTCAAGGAAACCCTTGTCTTGTAAAAGCTGAATTTCTTCCTAAGCTCTTTGAATCTGTCTGCAAAAATGGGAAAAATGATTCTTTCCTCATTAACATATTGAGAGAATTAAAGAGAATAGATGATAGTACTGCCGATGCTACTAGATTATACTTATTAAGCATTTAATATTGCCAGAAGAAAGTGATAGATTTAAGAAACAAGGCTAGCTGCTCTAATTCTTTCTTAGCTCTGATCAGGCTGACTGGTTGCTTCTCAACCTCCTAATGATTGCTTGCTTGCCTGCTCTGTTGGTGTTCAGTGTGTGATGAACTAAATGAAGGCATGAATCAATGCATGAGCATTGCCTCGACAAGCATTGTTCATTGCTGCCTTACTCTGTGCTCAGCCCAGAATATGATCTTTTTTATTAATGCTATAGCCATGCTACAGGAACAGGATGGCTCTCCACTCAAAAACTGGTTCAAATGTCAAGGCTGGTGTTCGCTACATACTCACCAAGAAAGTCTGAAAAGATTTATGTAAGTAACTACATAATGAGGCTTCATGGAGAAAGCAGGGCAGCCCTCCAAAACTTGTCTGAAAATGGTTTGAAGCAGAAAGGAAAGAAGCCTGCTTGGGTTTTTTTTGGTGGTTAGGGGCTGGGGCTGGGCTGAAAGTTCCCACAGAGAAAGGGGATTGTGTAGTTTGAAGCTCTCACAGGTGCCAGAGGAGGGAGAACCAAGGCTTTCTTGTCCCATTGCCCAGGTGTGGGCACAAAGGGAAGGGAAAGGTGTGAGGCTTTAAGGATGTTAGCAGTCAAACATAAAGAGAAGTGGAGTCAGATTCTATTACAACCACACACGGACTTTTCACCTAAACCAGTGCAATCACTTTGCACCATAATCTCTTCACTATAGCCTAGTGACAGGATTTCTGCAGAGCTCCTGCAAGTGAGGTCCTAATTCTATATAAGCAATATAGTGGTTGTCTAGATTCACCTTCATGTCTTCAAGTTTCTTGAAATGGTTATTTACACTTTCAACTAAAATAGAAGAATTACCAAGTACCAAAGCTTATGATCTCCTGGAAGTTATTGATGGTATTTGTGCAGGAGAGAGATAAAATCAAAAGAGCATTTAAAGAAGATTAAGTTTGTGACAAGGTTCAGGAGTGAGAGCCTAGGGCTCAGAAGACAAGGCCCGGCGTCTGCTGAAAAATCCTAAGAACGAGGCTGCGAACCTTGAATGAGTCATGTGGTGGTTCATTGGAAAGAAAAGAGGAATGCAAGTGAGATCAGGTATGAGTAACCAGGAGCAAGAATGGCTAGTTTAGAAAAGCTAGTTTTCTTTTTGTAACAATGATTTAGATTGTGCACTCAGAGTTTTTCTCTCTGAAAAGACCAAAGAAATATTAAAATAGGAAACAAACTCTATTTACCCTGTAAAAGTCAGGAACTTGGCAGATTTCCTACAGAATAAATTGCTGATAAAACTGGATAGTAAGAAACAAAAATGTGTTGTTGACGTTCAGCATATGCAAAGGGAGGTTCCACCCAGGGTGTGCAGGAATGGAATCTACAGAATAATGTCTTAAATTCCCTATTTTAGCCCTTTGATGAGAGGTGGCAGTAGGAGGCTGGAAGCAAGGGTAAATTGTAGAGTGGTTGGTGAAATCTCAACCTTATAAAGGCTTTGGGAAATATGTTACATGTTGGCATTCAACTTGCTTGGCTCCTAATTCCCCTCCAAGCTTTTCTTGATGTGGGTGCTGGTCAGGCAAGGCAAGGATGTTGACAATGTAGAACCTTAAAAATGATAATCATATCAATAAGAATCCATAAAATTTATGTGAACTTCCTATCCTAATTTTGATGAAAAGGCCTATGTTTGCCAAGATGTGCATGAATTCCTGGAAGTACACCTCATATGGTCACCTCCCGTTCTGCTTTTCTGTGTCTGTGAAATCTAGACCACGCAACTCTTTCTCTATGTTACAACCCAAAGGAGGAATGTGGACTAATATCTTTGATTTCCTTATACTGTAATGGCACTCACTCTAGGCTGTTGCAGATAGCTAATTTTAGTGAAGCTTCAGTGGCACCAAAAGGAATTACATGACAGGAAAATACAATAAAACAATTTTCAAGATTAAATATTTGACACCCTGCTTTTGAACATTCTAAGGCTGTTCTAAATTTTTCAGATGCTGATGTTTCTCATGAAACCTCTTTATATTTCCTGTCCCCTCTCTCCTTCCTTCTCAGCTGACTTCACTCACTTCTCTGCCCCTCCACACTGTAAAAAACCCTGTTTATTTTTTAAGTTAAGCAACTTAATTGTTTATTTGTTTTGATATCTCCTTCTAAACCACACTCTGTGGGCCTCACCTTTTATATTCACAGCACAATTTCAAGGTATTTTGCTAATAAAACAGGCTAACACTTGAGAGAAATTTATGATTCCCTTAGGAAGAGAAGCAACTGCAATCACATGTGGTTTAAAAGAGTGGATTTTAAGGACGTCTGCTACACCCAGAAAAAGTACCTCATAAACCTGCCTTCTCCAAGCTGCATCCAAATTCAAGTCATTTTCAACAATTTATAGAGTTAGCGGAGCATCTATCTATCATAATAAAATTTCTAGACATTATCAACCTTCTCCTACTCTCTATGATTTGCAGTAAAATCCTTGACAAAATCCATTTCAAGTCAGAAAAATATACAGATCTCATTTCATGAAGAAGAGTGATAAAACCTTATTTAACAGACTAACCCCAAGAAACTTAAGGGAAAAAATGCATTCTTAATAACATTCAAAGAACACATGTTATCTAAAGAATGGAGGGGGGGTCTAAGTTGAGGAAAAAGAGCTTTATATGGAGGAAAATATTATTAGATAATTTCTATTTTTTCCTGCATTACTGTTGGGTCAAAGAGGAATTTAAAGCTGGCATTAGAGATTAGGTAGAAAAATAACAATAACATGAGCTAACTTTAGGCATATGGTCAATGTTGTACTCTGAGGCAAAATCATAGCTTGAATTTTAAAAATTATTAAATAAAAATTGTAAAAGCAAATTAACTAAACATTTAATTCAAGAAGTCATAAAAAGGGAAATTAAAAATAAGCCTGAAGTAAGAAGATGAAAGTAATTCATACAGATGAAAGCATAAATAACAAATTTAAAAGACAAATGGAATTCAACTAGATAAATCTAAAATATAGTTCTTTGATACAGTAAAATGTATACAAAATCTGATAGATTAAGAAGGAAAAATACAAAACTCATAAACATGTAATATTATACAGGAGAATTGGAGTATAGTCATAGGTGATTGAAAATATCATAATATATTTTAAAATTTTGGTAAATAGAAGATGTCCTAGGAAACTATAATATATCAAATTCAACTCAACAAGTGGTTAAAAATCTTAGTTATCAAGTTATAATGGAAGAAATTAAAATATTCATATTGTTACACAAAATCTGGCCTTGGAGATTTTAAGAGGAAATTCTCTGTTTTTTCAATAAACAGATCATTCCAATACAATGCAATTTTTTCTAGAGTTTATAGAGAGAAGTAATCCATTTCCTTTCATACCAAATGTACGGCATGTTTTTAAAAAGGGAAAAAAATCATTATCATTTGTAAATACTCAGGTACGAATTCAAAATAAGATATAATCAAATCATTGAGTCAAAATTATATTATTGTATTAAAAGCAACACATTTTGATGAGTGACATTTGTTTCAATATTATGAGAATAGTCCAATTTCAGAAAATCTATCTCCACGTTGAACTGCCTACTCTAAATGAACTCATCTCTAGGTACTAAGTTTTTGGAGTTCTCTGAAGTGTGGGGTCATTATGCCAGTTCCTCCCCCAATTCCCTGACTGGCAGACAATACCTCTCCAAGCCTTACTAATTATGGTTTAGGGCTCTGTCAATTGCATTTCAGTGGATACATTTTTGGAGCCACCTAATGCTCTGCAAGACTTACTTTTCAGTCCTTTGATGATTATATGATACACTACTAAAAGGATTTGAGAGTTCTTGGGAAATGATATCTTATTCCATGGGATGTCTGAAAGAGATCTTAGAGATTATCTAATTAAGTATTTTTATTTCATTAAATTGGAAATGTGGCTTCAATTTTATTTCAAGGCCAAAAATAGAAAGAGGTGTCAAATTTTTACTCTGATGACTAAAATATATCAACAGAAACGTTTAAAGAGAAGCAGCTTGGGAAGTGGTGTGGTGAATCATGCTAGCTGTATCCCAAAATCTGTTCTTTCCTTTTTTCAATAGTAACTCCCAGTTTTTGCAGAGCACAAGGTTGCCTAGAATAAAGTCTATGTATCTTCACCATCTCTGCAGCTATGTGTGACTGTATGACATCAGTGGAGGTGGTGCAAGCAGTTTCCAAGAATTATGTTTAAAGGGTAGGCTTTATCTTCCCTTACTCCCTCCTTCCAATTAGCTGGAATGCATCCATAATACCTGGAATTGTAGCAGACATCTTGTACTGTGAGGTAGTTGTTGGCACCGGAAGTCGTGCATTGTAGAAGGACAAAATAGAAAGGAAGGAGATCCCTGACCCAGTGCCTTGCCAATCAGCTCTGGAGCAACTACCTCCATTAAATGGAAACAGAGCCAGACATTTGTTAAAGGCAGCAAGACAGATTTTACTCTGGCTACTGCAGTAGGGGAAGAGACTTCAGTACAAACTGAGCTCAACTCCAATCTGAGCAGAGATGACCAGGAGTTTTAAGGGGAGAATGAGGAATTAGAGAGCAGCAATGAGTGAAGTCTAGATCCTTCAGGAGAGGGGAAAATTACGAAAGTTGGTGGGGGCAGTTTTTGCAGAAAAGTTAGACAAGTCAGTTGTTGACTCGGGGTATATAGTTGCAGTTTGGCTTGGAACAAACAGTAAATTCTTCTGGCAGCCTTGAGCTTTCCCAGGCAGGAACTTAACAGGTTTGAGTCATCCTGGGCACAAGACCTTGAGCTGCTAGAAATCATGCAAGTGTTTGTTCAAGTACCTAGTGTTGGGACTGATGAAATCATTTGTGTCTAGAGTTTGCAGGTGTCACAGGCCAAGGTTTAGGCCTAGTTGAGAAGAGGGCTCTGAGGAGCCTGGTGACAGTTTGGTCAGGGAGAGAGTCTGTCACCTCCAGACATCTTGAATATGAAAAGGAAATTAATTTCAAAATTATTTAACACTATCAAGTTTGTTGAGCCTAATTTTTACTAATGGAAAGGAATACAGGTTATTTTCTTTGAAATAGATTACATTGAACATTGGTGTTGGAATATACAATAGAAGATGTCAGGCAGAAAGTTTCCTGAAGCTCAGGAAAGAGATCAGAGCTAGGGATGATTAACCTGGATAGTATGGACAAATGTGTGAAGTTGAGTTTTTCAGCAAAGAATAAGAATGATTGGGAAGAGAAAACAGCCAAGGATAAAATCTAGAGGCATGCCTACTTTCGGTTGCATGTCTTGAATTGATTTTCCAAGATTAGTGATGGGTCCACCTTGCTTCATTTATCTTTCTTTTTTCTCCCCAGGTTTATTGAGATATAATTGATAATTTAAAATTGTATATATTTAAGCTATATAACTTGATGATATGCATATACATTGTGAAATAATCACCACAATAAGCCAGTTAACATATTCATCACCTCACATAGTTACCATTTTCTTTTTTTATTTTGGTAGTGAGCATACTTAAGATCTACCCTCTTAGCAAATTTCAAGTGTACAATACAGTATAGTTAACTATAGTCACATTGTTGTACATTAGATCTCCAGAACTTACTCATCTTGCATAATTGAAACTGTGTACCTTTGAGCAACATCTTCCCATTCCCCACCCACTGCACCCCTGGTTTGTGTGTAAAAGATGTAGAGAATGTTTGATAAACACATTTAAGTGCTTCTAATCATTGCCTTCCATCTATATGATCCTCTTGCGCTTGCGTGAAAAGTGATAAATGTAAAAGAAACTAGTTTTCATTATATATAAAAAAGAACTCATAATTTGAAAAACTTTTGCATTAATGTACTAGAAAATCAAAGATGAAGCTTTATTATAATATTATATTGTCTATTTCTCTCAAATATCATAGTAACTTTATCTTTTATGTACATTATTATAGTCAAGGAATTTAACAATATTCAGACAGTTAACATAAGGTTAACAGTATAGGATAAAAAGCCCAGAATATTTCCCTAATTGAAACATGGATCTCCATCTGAACCTTCCCTCAAGGGATTGAAGGAATAATGAGAGGCTTCTTTGGAGGAAGCAAACAAGTAAAAAAACACCACCACCATAGCAGTAAGGTTAACATCTTTTCTAACACTGTTGATTTTGAATGACTTGTTGGTTTCTACAGTGTTCAAGCTCCCACTCCTACCTCAGACAGTTAAAACATGACCAACCTGTTGAATGAAAAGAATGGAATCAGCCCAGTGAGAAAAATTTGGGACTTGTATCTGTGACTGTCCCCTCACCTACCTCATGGGATCTCCAAAGAGGTATACTAAGGAACAAAGCAATTTTTTGAACATGAAGTTTAGAAAAGAGAAATTGCCCATATGGTTATTGGGCTATTGTTAATAATCCTAAATGCTTCTATTCAGTTCAGTTCAATTCAATTCAGGTCATAGCTTTTGGGTATGCTAAAACTATGCTAGACTCCAGAGATACAGAATTATTAAACATAAGACCCTGTGTCTGAGTACAGTAAGAAGGAAGATAAGTAAATACATGGCTGCAATCATTGCAATTACTACTGGGTATAGGGCAACACGATAACAAAGACAATTAACTATTGGCAGGTTTATAGAGAGAATGTGACTTAGGGAAGAGTATATTGAAGAAGCGATGCTTGGATTCAGTAAAAATGGGTGCATAAAAAATCATCAAGAGGATAGGAGACAGTAAACAGTGGAAGAAATATGTGGAGTATAAAGGAGCATGTGACATTTAGAAAAGTTATATGTATTAACGATAGCTTAAGCAGAGACAGTAAATGAAAGGCAGGTAGGACAAGACATTAAAAAGGTAGAGAGAGGCCAGATCATCTATTCCATGATAAAGAACTTACCTTTAACATAAATACAATATAGAATTTTAAGTAGGAGATTAACAGTTGAGATTTGTGATTTAGAAATATGATCCTGACATCATTGCAGAATTAGGAAGGTGTAGGGTGGATGTTCAGGGGTGCTATCATTGGGTATATGTAAAACCCATAGAGGAGACTGATGTTAGTGTAAAAATGCTCAAAGAAAGATCTGAATTCATGTTATGGCAATAGGAATGGGGCAGGAGAAAAGGATTTGAGACATGTTAAAAAGGCAGATTAGGAGAACCGATAACTGGGATGTGGAAAATGAGAGCGATGTAAATGTCTGGGATGATTATGTTTTGTGTTAGATAAAATACAATATTCATTGCGTTAAAGAATGCAGTAGGGTGAACATTGGCCTTTAGTGAATAGAGCACAAAAATGTAAGAAACTCATGGGCACCGTGATTTGCTTATGTGAGTTCCTTGAAGCATCCTAGATAAAAAGACTAAAGCCATCATCCAAATAAAGTTGGAGAATTATTGTACAAGATAATTCATGATGGGTCATATTGTGCCCAGTTAACTCTGAATTTTTACAAAGGCATGTGAAGAATCATGGGATTGTTTAACATAGTTGATTGGTAGTTGAGATGGTTATAGTTTCTGATACATACATTGTGGTTGACATGACCAAATAAATTTTATTGCAATAAATTTAACTTTGGTATTTATTAACTTTTACACACAAATATGAACTCAAAGCATTATATTCATGGTATATGAATTTGCTCTTTTAATAATATATTATTAAGTACTTGGCATGTATAAATGATGATATTCTAAATACCAGCACCAATGAGGACTTATGGAAAGATTTATAGATGCTTATATTTAGGCTTCAATTTTAGAGAGCTTCTCAATGGAATCTGGCAACATACGTTTCTTAGGTCAGCTTCCCTAAACAGATTCTGAGATGAAGATTGCATGCAGTAAGTTTATTGAGTAGTGCTCTTGGGAACAATACCTGTGAGGAACCGAAGGAAGGAAGACTGGGCAGAGGGAGAAGTTGGGCTGTGATGATGTCTCAAGAGAATCTTTAGTTGACTCCAAGGACAGCTTTCAAGTTCATGCAAACTTCGTAGTTGTCCTGAATTGAGGCAATGGGTACGGGCTGCCCGCGGGGAATAATTAATCTTGATTGAAGCAGCTCTCTTTGGCTGTGGGTAGTTTCTGGAAGAGATTGAGCTGTGAGTCTTCAGCAGCCAACTCTACTGGAAGCTGGAGGAATGAATGTCTTGGTCCTATAGCAGAGATCTGGGTGGCGCACCACGATGTCCATAATAGCCCATTCTTTGTGCCACTTAGTTCCACTTGTGTTATATATGTTCACCCTGTCTGAGAACAGGTCCTCTGGGGAAACTTAAAGGAAGTTTAGTGGAATGTATACAGTCCCCATCAATGCATTTGGTCTTGGGGATACAACTGATACATTTAGATTCTCCTCACCCTTGGCAAGGAATCTCTGGTGGCCTAGGAGGCTTGCCTGATCCAGTAACCCAGACCTTCATTCCTGAGAGGTCTGATCTCCTCGTGCTATAATCTTATCAGACCACTACATTTGTCTAATTCATCAAAATTAGGCAAGGAAGTACCAAGAGATGTCCCAGGGGACCACCTGATTGCCAAAAGTATACTTCTCTTCCCCAGTGTGTACTAGAAGGCCTATCTCCTCCTGATGATCAGAGTCAATTATATCTGCCAGGGTGGTGACTTCTTTCCTACCCTACTGGTCTCTTGTCAAAAGGAACCTAACGTGCTGGTAGCTGTAGCTTAAAGTTTATGGGATTTTACTGTCCCTGGTGGAAACATTTCTTTTCTAGGACCCAGGACCTCTAGTAGGTAGAGTCCAGAGTAGGAGGATGGAAAGCAAAAATTCCTTAAGCAAGTCTATAGAAGTGATGGTAAGCACAGCCACTAGTTCTTAGTTCTGACACCCATATGTTCTGCCTATAGGGGACAAAGCACCACACAGTAGTCTTTGGTTCAGGGTGCATTTTGTATCCTGTCAGATGTTATTGTGTATTCACGGCTTACCAGCTCCAAGGTGTCCCCTCAGCTGGGCCTTCTGAAGATTGTTTCCTTGCTGAAATTAGACCTCACTTTTGGGTGGTGTGGCACATGATAGCAAGGTCTGATTCATCCGCCCCATGATGACCCAAGTTAACTTCCTTTCTTATTGACTGCACTAGAGGTTCTTTCTGACTGCACAGTACTTTGTAGCATATATTTTATTCTTTATTTAGATATTTCTATGTCTATTTGTCAGTATATTGTAAAATAATTGACCATGATGACCATGTTTTATATATCTCCTCATAATATTAGCACAATGCTTGGTGTTTATGCCCTCACTAAATATTTATTTAGCACCTATTATATGTCAGGCAATGTATCAGGTACTGCGATATATGTTGAACAAGGCAGAAATGCTCACACACAGAGTTTTCAATCTAAAGGAAGAAGAAATTAACAAATCATATTTATTACTCCCAAAAGTGGGAAAAGAAGCTAACACTTTCCTACCACCTACTACATTCCAAGAATGGCTTTTAGGCATTTACATACATTGCACATACTTCTCACAATTGGCTTATGTGTTTGGCATTATTACTTTCTTTTTATTGAGAAAAACTGAAAGTTTCCTTAGCTAAATAAAGACCAGAAGTGATGGAACTCTTTATTACCGAGCTGTCAGACAGAGACAACTTACAGGCCCACTCAACTCCACCCAGCCTCCCCTCACCACACCTTCTGAGGAGGAGGGCAGCTGTAAATTCACCCAATCCAAGGACTTTACATTGGCCCACAGTCTCGGACAGATCTACTGACTGAGTTTGCACCTCTGCGAAGGACTGCTCTCACCTGTGACCTGGCTAAGGCGGGCCTGGAGGCAGTTTCCATGGGAGCTTATGAGCCTTACCAGTGACTCTTTAAGAGGGATGAGAGGCAGACAGCTTTAACTTGTTTCCTCAAGGTATCAGGGCACATTATCTTGTTCTTGCTTTTCCTGTTCTGCATCGTCTCACTGTTGAGTTTTTATTATTTAGCTTTTCCTTGAAATGTCTAAAGTAGAATTGGGCTTGGAGGTGAAGGCAATTTGACCAGATTTGGTTCAAGGCAATACCAGGATACATAGCTTAGATGAAAAGAGGCCCTGGGGCCCAGACTGTTCAATAGAGTTCTAAATTGCAGTTTGGAGTCAAACAAGTAATACACTGTTCCTTTGCTTTTCTTTGTTTCTTTGCATACCTTTCCTTGGAGACCTAGAGAGAAACAGGTCTTGTATTAAAAGCACAATTTGGGTATTTCAGGGACTGTTGTCCAATAACATTACATCCTCACCACAGTTTCCACATTTGAAAATTGTCCCAGTGTCACTTTTGTGACTTGAAATAATGTACGTATTTTTAAACAGTATTTCATCAAGCATAATTTACATACAGTAAAATGTACAAAATTTACATGAACAGCCTTATACTTTTTCACACATGTATTCATTCACCCATGTAATCACCATCTAGGTCAAGATATAGATAATTTTCATCATTCAACAAAGTTTTCTTGGGGCCCTTTCCAGTAATTTCTCTTCACTCCCAGTGACAAGCCATTATTCTCAATTCTATCCCCGTATGTTAGTTTTGTCTGTTTTAAATTTTATGTAAGTGGTATTTCTTTGTTACATTATGATCTCTTTTCTATCTGGCCTCTTAAATTCAATAATGTTTTTGAGATGATTCATATTGTTTCATGTGTCAGTAGTCATCAACAGTATCCATGGAGTATCGACAGTGTACAATTCAACTGTGAACAGCACTCAAATAATATCTAGAAATAAATGAACAAAACCTTTATAGTGAAATGTGAAAAACTCTACAGTAAACATGAAAAAGTCTACAGACAAGTCTCTACACTGGAAACCAAAAAAAAAAAAAAAAAAATTACTGAGTAAAATTAATTATGGATCGCAAAGCTCAGTATTGTTAAGATGTCAATCCTTCCTAAATTTATCTGTACATTTAATGCAATCCAGTCAAAATCGCAGCATGCTTTTTAAAAAAGATATTGACAAGCTGAATCTAAAATTTACACACACTACCTACTACCCAGATTTACATATTTGTTAATGTGTTAAGATAGTGTGGTATTGTTATAAGGATAGATATATCCAGAAATATTATATTATATAATAATGTGTGTTATTATATATTATAATATATGTTATGTTATATTTTTCCTGTTAATATGAACAATGACACTGACTGATTTTAAAATATTAAACCAACCTTGCATTTCTTGAATCAATTCCACTTGGTGGTGATGTATTATCGATTTTACACATGGTTGCCTTTGGTTTTTTGTTCAGGATTTTGATGGAAATTGACTTCTGATTTTATATTCTTAAAAATGCCCTTAGCTGTCATTTGTTCTTTAAAATCAAGGTTAAAATAAATTGGCAAGACATTCCTATTTTTTATTAATTATCTAGAAGAGACTGTGTAAGATTGGTTGTATTTTTTCTTTAGAAGTTTAGAATTATAGTTCACACGGAAGGTCAGCTGGTCCTTATTTGTTTGTTGGTATATGTGTGAAAATTTTAAATTACAGATTACACTCATTTTACGAATTTAGAACTATTAAAATATTCTGTTTCTGAGGCCGACTCAGTGGCATAGCAGTTAAGTTTGTGTGCTCTGCTTCGGCGCCCCAGGGTTTGCAGGCCTAGATCCCGGGCGCGGACTTAGCACCGCTTATCAAGCTGTACCATGGTAGCGTCCCATATAAAGTGGAGGAAGATGGGCACGGATGTTAGCCAAAGGCCAATCTTCCTCAGCAAAAAGGATCGGCAACAGATGTTAGTTTAGGGCTAATCTTCCTCAAGAAAAAAAAAATCTGTTTCTTCTTGTACTGTTAGTGGTAAACTATGTTTCTGTCTAGAAATTAGTTTGTTTAATCTAAACTTTCATATTTATTGGCATAAATTGTTTCATAGACTCCTCTATTCTCATTCTAATGTCTTTGGAATCTATAGCATGATTGACTTTTTGATTTCTGATATTTATAATTTGGGGTTTTTTTTGTTGGTTTTCTTGATTAGGCCTGCCTGAGGTTTGTTGATTCCATTTTCTTCTCAAATAACCAATTTTTGGCTTTGTTGATTCTCTCTAATATGCTTTTGTTTCCTCTTTATCTTCATTTTTATTATTATCTCTATAGCTTTCTTTCTTGTGTATAAACTTTTCTCCTTATTTTCTGTACAATTTGATGAATTTTGTTATAGTGCTGTAGAGAAGTTTAATTGTAACTGATATTGTTTTATTTGTAAATCATGAGATTTTCCTTTCTAGATACTTGTGGAATTGTTTTATTTCTTTTGTATTTAATTTAACAAATCTCCTGCAAATGTATCAGGAAACTTTTCTGTTCAATAATTTCGCTCACTATTAAGTGTGTCCTTTGACCTTAGATCAGGGAAGTTTTCTTTATTTTCTCTAATTTTTTCTCATTATTTTATTACATAGTACTTATTCTGGTTGATCTTCATTTCTCCTTTTTTCCTATGTGAATTTGTTTCATATATTTAAAATTTTTTAATTGGAAGACTTTCTAGATATTTTATTCTAACTCAGTAATTCACTCTCTTGCTATTTCCAATCTGGGATCCACTGCAGGCATTGTAATTCATAGAGTAATTGCGATTTTAATCCACCTCATGTCTTCCTGGGTTATAGATATATATACACTTTTACTTTTTTGTGACTGTTTTATCTCTCATAAAAGGAATTTACTATGGAGTTATGCAATTGTGTTAATAATTGAGAGATTGTGTTAATAAATGAGAGATATCCTAAGGTTTTTTTTTCCCCACCCATAAATTTAAACAGCAACCTTAAAGTTTTTTCCAAGGTTTAAGGTTATGTCTGCATATGTCAATCTTTCTACTAGACAATGCAAATAACAAGCATGATTTATAAACAATGGGTATGTTGTACCATATGCATAGCTTGATTTTGGCATTAAAAACAATGCAAAAAAAATGAAATTTTATCATTGTATGTTGTCTAATTAACCTGTAGGATGACATGTCAGTTCCTTTCATTTAGGTAGAAATAGCATGGAAATTTGACTTACATTTGAAGTAGAATCAAGCAAGGATCACACTTATGAAAAGATTCAGCAACATATCCTAAGAAGAAAGTTTGAAGGAACTGGGGAAATGTGAAAATGTCTTCAAAAATCTCAAGGCTTCCAGGAATATGATGAAGTCTACTATTCCTGGTAGCCTTAAGAAATAGAAATTCACACAATGCAATCCAAAAGGTAATATTTTAAAAATTCAGAGCATGCCAAACAAGAAAAATATGGTCAGCAGAAGCTGTATGAATATAAGAGATATGTGATACAATCCAAGCATGGGCTTGAGGACCCGGGAACTGACTCAGATGACCACCAATGTTCCTTCTAATCATGGGCTTCTATGATTCTTCTTTTCCTCCCCTCTTCAATCCCAACTCCTACAGTGGAGCCAAATTTCATGGATCTCGTATGGACAAGAATGACTAAGATACTTTGGGACACAAAGATACATTTTTCCCCAAAACGTGTGTTGATTAAAATATAATTTACAGACTTTCATAACTGGTGAAGAGGCCATACAAAACCTACATAAGAGTGTTTACAGAATCTTTATTCATAATTGCCAAAAATTGGAAGCAACTAAGTTGTCCTTCAATAGGTGAATGGAAAAACACACTTTTGTACATTCATATGATGGAATATTCATTCAGTGATAAAAAGAAATGAGCTACTGAGCCAAAAAAAAAAAAAAAAAAAGACACGGATGAATCTTAAAAGCATATTGCTAAAATATGTGAAAGAAGTGAAAGAAGCCAGTCTGACGAGCCTATATACTTTTTGATTCCAGCTATGTGACATCTGGAAAAGGCAAAACTGTGGCGATAGTAAAAGGTTCAGTGGTTGCCAGAGGGTCAGAGGTGAGGGGGGTGAAGGACAAACGGGTGGAGCACAGAGGATTTTTAGGGCAGTGAAATTACTCTGTGTGATACAGTAATAATGAACACATGTCATTATACATGTGTCACAATTCAGAGAAAGCAAAACACAAAGAAGCAACCATATGTAAACTATGGACTTAATAATGTGTCAAATTTGGTTCATCAGTT
Source organism: Tapirus indicus (assembly GCA_031878705.1). Lineage (NCBI taxonomy): Eukaryota > Metazoa > Chordata > Mammalia > Perissodactyla > Tapiridae > Tapirus > Tapirus indicus. Next base: position 86,436,484 of record CM062921.1, read on the forward strand.
GTAACAAATAGACCACGTCAATGCAAGATGCTACTACTAGGGGAAACTGTGAGAGGAGGGATGAGGGGAGCATATGGGAACTTTCTTCTCTATTTTTCTGTGAACCTAAAAATGCTCAAAAAATGAAGTCTACTAATTTAAAAAGATGTATAACTACTTATATACTTTCATAATGGATGGGGGAACCTTTAAAAACAACACAATAAGAGTGATCAATGCAATATTAAATGGAGAGTTTTCTTTAAAAAAAGAAAATATAAAATAATCTACTATCCTGCGTGCTTTTTATTCTTCTTTCTTAACTGAAAAGTCATAAGGTAAATTTTACTGATTATTGCTGATACTTTAGGGTTCAATCTCCTACAGGTTTGTATTATGGTCCACCATATTTGGCACAGGTAGCTAGGATTATTTGCTTTTTTGTTGAGATGTGTTGTTTGGCTAACTTCATCACTTTTTTAAAATACAAGGCTCCAGGGCATTTCTTGTTTTCTCTTCAATTTAGATTCTATTTTTATGTGGGAAACTCTTAACTGATGTAACCTATATCCAGTCTCATACACACACACTATACAATGGCACATATGATTGTGTATTTATATACACCCATACTAGCCCTAGAATCGGCCAAGAATTGCATAGAAACTGCATAACTGCCTGATGGATGCTGTGTGGGTTTCTTTCAAAGATATTTTCAATTGTGTATTTGAATTTCCCTGAGGTATGTCTTTTTAAATTCTGGGAATCTGCTTTTCTGCCTCCAGTTAACTCATGTGTGGCAGTAGTGATCGGAAAGAATTCATTCTTTAAGATTATACAATATAGGTGGGAGAATTTGTGCACTTGGCAAATTGTTGCTCTTTACCTATTATTTTATTGTGTCCTATGGTGGCCAAGATGGGATACACTATTTTTAACCCGGGCCATTTCTGTTTTTGGCTTTGGGTGTAGATCCTGGTGATTTTTAGAATTCTGTTCAGCCCAAGTCAGGATTCAAACCTGAAATTTCTCTGTTTCCTTGGAAACGTGAAATATAATTCCTTCTAACATGGAGGCTTGAAGTTTTTAGCATCAGTGTTTGTGCCTAACCCCCAGGCCCAGGTTTAAAATACTTGGTTAAGACTCTCACTTTTGAAGGTGGGGGAGGCACTCTTTTCAGCCTGATGAACCTCAACTGCCTGGAACTATCTCAGTTCTTGATACAAACTGGGAGACTCACTAAATTTTCTTTATATTTTATAGCTTCACTAAAAGTATTCACAAACATCAATGGAAAATTATCTGTACATATTATTTGTCACCTTAGAAAAAGGTGCTATCCCTTGAAATGATAGCTTTAGGGCCTAAAGAAATATAATAGAAAGTAGGATAGTCTCAATATCTTATTTTGTAGATATCGACTGTGTTTATATGAATGTTCTAGAACTTCAGAGTCTACCAGAATCACCTGGAAGTCTCGTTCAAATGCAGATTGCTGAGCCCTACCTGCAAAGTGTCTGATTTAGTATATCTGGGTAGAGCTTGACAGTTTTACCTTCCTGACAACCTCCCAGGTGTTGCTGATGCTACCGATCCCGGGGTCACACTATGAGAACCACTGGTCTGCATGAACTCTTTCTTCACAGGTGGGATATTTGATTTAGGGCCTTAAATGAGGTGTTAGAAAGAGCATGGTCTTAATAAGCAGACAGAACTCAGTTTCATTCTTTACTCTGTGTCAAATTTTGTGGTCTTGGATAAGTAGCTTAATATTTCTGAACATTAGTTACCTAATCCAGAACATGGTGAAAATGATGCTCAGAGCCTGCATACAGTCTCTGGGATCTATTTGGGACTTCCTGAGAAATTCATTCTTATTTTCTACCAGCAATAGTTGAGCATATGTTACCTTCTCTAGCTCCTAAGCAATTAAGTGATGGGTAAGACAAAGTCCTCTACTTGTGGTTTTCCAAGATAGACAAATAATTACAGCCCAGTGTTGTTTTATTTATACACTGAATACCACTGGATTGCATAGGTGGTTATGTAATGTAGAATGGCTTGAAGGTAGGGGCGGTTTGAATCGACTAGCTTATGCAACTATGATTTGGGATCTTCTTTCCTCCCATACCCCCTCCTACAGTAGAAACCTGTGACCCTTTACAAATTCATGTGTACATGGAGAGAACTGAATCCTTTCTCCCAGTGCTAGATAAGCTATCACAGGCCGATCTATCTTGAATTCATAAGGCACTGAATACCTTGACCGGGATATGGCTTACAGTTGTTTTCATAAAAAAATAAAAACAAAAGAAAAAGAAAAATAATCTTTATTGAGGTATAATCTGCATCCTATGCAATTCACCCATTTAAATGATACAATTTAGTGGTTTTTAGTATATTTGCATAGTTGTGCGCACACCACAAATTTAGAAAAATCACAGTTTAGAACATTTTCATCACAGCAAAAAGAAACTCTGCGTCCACAAGCAGTCACTCATCATTCACCACACTCCCAACCCCCAGCAACCACTGATCTACTTTTTGTCTCTAAAGATTTGCCTATTCTGGACATTTCATATGACTAGAATCATACACTATTGGTCTTGTGTGTTGGGCTTCCTTTGCTTAGCATAATGTTTTCAAGGTTCATTCATGTTACAGCAGATATTAGCACTTCATTCCTTCTTTTTTGTCAATAAATACATCGTAGGGATATACTACATTTTGTTCATCCATTCATCAGTTAATGGACATTTGAGCTGTTTAAAAATTTTGGATATTATGAATAATGCTATGAACATGTACAAACAAGTTTTTGTGTTTTCATTTCTTTCCTAGGAGTGGAATTCCTAGGTGATATGGTAACTCTATATTCAACATTTTGTGGAACTACCAAACTGTTTTCTAGAGTGGCTGTTCCATTTTAAATTCCCACTAGCAATGAATGGGGATTCCAGTATGATTGTCTATCCTGTTGATTATAGTCATCCCAGTAGGTGTGAAGTGGTATCTCATTTAGATTTGTGTTTCCCTGATGAGTAATGGCTTTCAGTGTTACTTCATGTGACTAATAGCCATTTGTATATTTTCTTTAGAGAAATTTCTACTCAAATCCTTTGTAAATGTTTAATTTACCTCTTTATTATTGAGTTGAAGGAGTTCTTTGTATATTCTGGATACAAGTCCTTCATCAGATGCATGATTTGCAAATATTTTTTTCTCATTCTATGGATTGTCTTTTCACCATATTGACTGTATAATTCACAGGAGCAATCTCACCTGGTTAGGGCATAGATTCTATTGGTAACAGCACAACAGGAACAGACATCTACTTCTGAAAACCCCTCACTCTTTGCACCAATTCCAAAGCATCCACATTCCCTCACAGAGTGGGACTTTAATAAATAATTGCTTTCTTTATTATTAACAAAGCGATGCATGATCTTTATGAAAAAATATTAAAGTATATAGAATAAAAATTGGATTTCTTATCTTACTCTTGTACCTCAACCAACTCCTTGTGTATTTATAGACATATGATTTATTAATCAAAAATTGAGATTTCTTCTATTTAGCATTGTGAATTTGGGATTTAACAATTTTTTCATGCATGTTTCATTTAGCAATAAATACATCTGATGTATCATTATATATTTTGCCATTATTTTTTTGATCAACATATTCGTTTAAGATCTTTTTTGTTGCAAGAAATTGAAATCATCATATTATTAAGGTTTAACGATTCACTGTGTTGTTTTAATTTTAATTCCTCCAATAACTAATATTACTGGGCACTTTCTGGGTATATGAATTGTTCATATATGTTCTCCTATCAATTACTTTTCTACTTTTCCCAATTTTTTCCCAAAACAGTTTTTCATTTTAATTTTGAGTTGTACAAACTCTTAATATACAAAGGTTATTGTTCCAATTGTCTATTGTTGCATAACAAATCACCCATAAAAGTAGTTGCTTAAAAGAATAATAACATTTATTTTATTTGCAAATTTGCAGTTTGGGCAGGGTTTAGGGGGGACATCATATTTCTGCTCCACCCTGACTCATTTTGTCCAAATCAAAAGCTGGAGTCTAGAATTTATTCATTTACATGTCTCTTGATTGATGCTGGCTTTCATCTTGGAAATTAGCTGGAGCTATTGACCAGACACCTACATATGACCTCTCTTTGTGGCTTGGGCTTCCTCACAACATGGTGGTTGAGTTCCAAGAGAAAGCATCTCAAGACTGATTTGGGCAAAGACAGTATTACCTTTTCTAAACTAGCCTTGTGTGTCATGCTGAGTCTTTTCTGCTGTGTTCCATTTGTTAGATACGAATTTCTCAGACTGATCCGTACTTAACAGGAGAATAATTAAACATTAGACTACATCTTTTTTTGGGGAATAATGTCTGTGATATTGTGATTAATAAGAAATATATATTTGGCCATTCAGGTAACCAAAGTACATTTCTCATATATACTTGGTCTTTGTCCAGAGCTCCCCAGCTCACAGCTCCCCAAACCCTTGAAATTTCCTGAGAGATAAGAGCAATGAGAGCATCTTTTGTTGTAATATTTGGTTTCTTGTCCTCAGTTCCTGAAATCATTTCAGAGCCATAAAGGTGAAATGGATGTCTTGTTATTCATAACAAGCCCCTTTCCACCACAGCCAGGTTTATGTTAATGAGGTGACTTTTGGAAAGCACCTAAGGATGGGGGTTGTTGCCAGGGGAACCAACTGGGAACAGAGAGTTGGAACTTTCAGTCCCACCCCCTGATTTCTGGGGAGGGGAGAGGGGATGAAGGTTAAATCAATCACGAAAGGTCAATGAGTTAATCAACCATGCCTATGTAAAGAAGCCTCCATAAAAACCTAAAAGGACAGAGTTCAGAGAGCTTCTGGGTTGGTGCACACCTAGAAGTGTGGGGAGTGCTGCTCTCTGTGAAGTCATGGAAGCTTAGCACCCTTTTCCTGTACTTTGCCCTATGCATCTCTTCCATCTGGCTGTTCCTAGGTTATATCCTTTTATAATAAACCAGTAATCTAGTAAGTAAAATGTTTCTCTGAGTCTTGTGAGCCACTCTAGCAAGTTAATCAAACCCCAGGTGGGGGTCACAGAAGCCTCTGATTTACAGCCAGTTGGTCAGAAGTACAGCTAACAACCTGGGCTTGGGATTGGCAACTGAAGCAGAGGGTGGTCTTGTGAGACTGAACCCTTCACCTGTGGAATCTGATACTGTCTCTGGGTAGATAGTGTCAGAATTAATTTGAAAGTAAGACACCTGGCTGGTGTCAGAGAATTGCTTGGTGGTGTGGGGACCCCCCCACTGCTGATCCTATGGCAAAATTCATTCCAGAATCCTTTCAGTGTCAAAGAGTTTAAAGAAATGTTTTAAACTGGTCACAGATATTAACCTTTCTTTGTAACTTTGTAACATCTTTTGTTTGTTTTATTTTTAATCATTTAGTCATTTAGCCAATTCAGTCAGTAATAAGCTTTATGGTTTCTGAGTTTTGACATCTTTAAGGAGAGCTTCCTTTAACCAAGATTATAAAGATATTCTCTTACATTTACTTTTAGTGAGATATAAAGAGTCAATTTTTGAAAAGTAGATAAATAGTAATTTAAGCCCAAATTATTGAACAGCCCATCCTGTCTAATTTTGAATGTTACCTATATCATCAAATAAATTCTTATATTTCAGTTAAACTGCTTTTGGATGCCTATTTGGTTCCATTTGTTTGTTTTTGATCCATTTCATATGGTTTTTATTACTGCAGTCTTATGGAATTGTAACATCTGTGTCAGCATCAGAAATTCATTGTCCATCCCTTAGCACTAGAATTTTTTTGCGGGGGGAGAGGTGAGTACATTTATGCTGAACACTTTTTACTCATTTTTTTTTTATTTTCTGTATTTCTTAATGTCTTTTGTGTTTTATGTCTTGTAGATGTCTTTCCTCTGTCCCACATAAAGCCGAGTATAAAATATAGCACTTGAATAGTCCTCACTTCCCCAGAGTAACCATGAAATGAAAGATTGGTCTGCATTTGAATTTGTTCTGAAAGTTTGGGTAATGAGAATTACTTTAAACCAAAATTCATTAGAAATAGATCAGTCATTTCAGCCTATAGGAACTGCTCATGTTCTGCTATTTTCTTCCTGTCTCCGAGACCATTTTCATACTATTTGTACCCCCCTTCCAAAAACCTCTTCATATAATTTTAATATGCTCCTCAGTTGTCCAGTTCTCTCCATTTCAAGATGGCTCTGGAAACCCAATTTCTTCCACCTGTTTTGCAGAGTAAAGGATCCACTTTTCTGTGTGACCTTATGACCCTTGTCTTGCTCCCCATTTCACATCGAAAAGGTGCATCTAAATTTTTTAAAATACATACTTTTCATTCTTTAACATTTAATTTTCTAGACAATTTTAGAATCAAGTTGTCATTTTCCTCAAAAAGAAAAAGTGATATTTGGCTTTAGAATATTTTAAATGTATGGATACATTTTCTTGGCAATTGCCGTCATTGTAATCTTGGAACATCTATACTTATAAATCTTCCCAGGCATGCCTCCCCCACCACCCACCCCAGAACATTTCTGTCTTTTGAGTCTTGTTTCCAGTCATGTCTTTTAGCACATTTTCATTGTTTTCCACATTTGAGTTGTTACCTCCCACTAGCCCCTCTAGGAGGGTCCAACGTTCCTGGTTATAATAAGGGGTAGGGATAAGCTATTACCTAGCAGGCAGCTGTCACTGCAGATCCCAAGGAAGGGGGACAATGTATTTCTACACTTTCCAAGCCCTTGTTCTTCCCAGGTGGCACTTTCTAATACAACAGGTGAGCAATGGAGTTAACTAACACATGCCATATCAGTGGTCAGAATTAGCTGGAGATGTTTTTACTTCATTCAGAGTTATTTTAAGCATACAGTCTCAAGATATCGCTTGTATTTATAAAGGAAATTCTTTTCCCTGGATCTCATCCTCTGTGGCATAAATCACTCTCAAATTCCTCCTTAGATACCTCTTGAGGTGAGGTTACCCAGCCACCTGTGATTGCCTCTCATTATCGCTTACCTCATTGTCAGAGTTGAAGCTGATTATACTGCCGGTGATGCGACATGGAGATTCTAACGCTGGAGTAACTGGCAGTGGCAGAGCTGAATGTCAGCCTTTTATTGACTCCATTTTGTTTAACCCACGCTGTCTTTGTTTTCAGTACTTCTGGGGTGAAAAAGAAGAGAATAATCAAAACATTCCACAATACTATGCTTTCTCTCTCTTGCTTATAAAGGTTCTCTTGAATTTATAGATTTTGCTCATTTTTTTCTTTCAATGACCTTCGTTGCTCATTTCCCTTCTGAGTAGTCCACTTAACATAATACTTTATTTTTGTTTCATGAGATATTATATAACTTTGTTACTAATTAATGGCGTTTTTAAACTTTTTTTAGGTGGTTATTATTTATATGTGACGATTGGTATTTTTATTTGTTTGGGTATCTTGAATAAATGAATATTTTATACATATATTTCTGAAATGATACACAAACTCATTCACATAAAGTATTTGCCTTTTAAAAACTTCTGTTGATAGTTACATTAGCTTTTGTGTTGCTGTTGTTGTAAATTATTTTTGGTCAGATAGTCTACAATTTCATCTGCCTTTCTTTTTAAGAACTAGCTCTTGATTTCATTTTATTATTATTAAAATTTTTCTTTTTGTTATTAAATGTATTTTTATTGTGAATATTCAAAATTTATTTGTTAGTACTTTGTGTTTTCTATTAAATGGACTAAAGAATATATTTTTCTTTTAAGTGCTATAGAAGCCTCTCAATTCCAAACACTTAAAAAAATCCCTAATTTTGGTTTTAGTTACCTGTATAACCCAAGTAATTTAGAAGATATACTATGTATATTTAATTTCTAAATTAGTTATTTTGGGCTATACTTCTACTGTTAATTCCATGTGATTTTATACTGTTTTTACATAATTTTCCTACTTGCTTCTCTCTTTGTGTGATTTAGTGAGCTTTGTATATCACTTACAGTATAATATATATTTGTACTTAAAATTTTCTTGAGTACGGAACATAACATTTTTTTTGGATAAAAGGTCCACATATATAAAATATATGTCTCATAAAACTTTTATCCAACGTCTTTCTGTATCTACTATATTATATCCACTTCATATATCAATTTCTGAAATAACAATTAAAACTCTTACCTTATAATTGTGGTTGTGCCATAAAACTTCTGTTAAATATTAATTTCTATTTATAACTGTTTTTTCCTATATTTGTTCAGCAAGATGTCTTTTTTCTAGGGATAGGGAGTATGTGACATTGATGCTTACTTTTCTCATATCTAGTGGTGGAAACAGAAATCACTTTCAACCATATCTTTATTCTGGGAAACAGTCATTTGTGTGTTCTCCTATGTTTCAAATCTAGAATTTGAAACTATCAATCTTTATATGGATATTTTATTTTCTTTTACAATAGCTTGGCAATAACTACCTCAGCCCTTGTTATTCAGCAGGTTTCACTGTGGAAGACCTGGACCAACTTACAAAAGCCGGATTATCATATTCCCCAGTGAACTCCAAGATCCAAGGTTAGGAAGATCATTGCAGTGGAAAAGTAGTGCTGACTAACCAAGTTCCAGCAGTGGAGAAGCCAGGGAAGATTCTGAAATAATATTACTTTGAGGGAAGAAAGATGGGTCTAGGATGGTGATCCAGCTTTAAGACAAAGGATTATTTGGATAGATGGTAACAGTGCAATAAGAGCATGCCACAGGACATCTGACCTAGGTTGGGGGAGTGAGGGTGGGGGGTGGTTCTTGAGAAAGTTGAAGTTGGAAGGACGACTCCCATTTAACTAGCAGTTTTGTTTCCAGCATCACAGTGTTGAATTAAAGCGGACTCCCTGTTGCAAGTACATAAAAAATGCTGAGCAAGATAAAACACAACAAAATAAATATGACTGATGTTGAAAGAAAGATTTGAAATCCCCACATGGCAGAAATCAAGCTAGGTTTTAAAACCTGCTTGTGAGGTGATGTAGTAAGGACCTGCGGGAACGTCAGAAGTTGATTGAGTCTGGGGATTTAAGTCCTACATCGGTGGAAGAGATGTGCCCATTGGGCCTTTGAAAGGGGCAGAGATGAACTGAGGAACTTGAAGGAAGCTGGAATCAGCAAAAGGCAAAATGACAAAGAAGCTCGACTTGGTCCTGGGACTCTAGGTGACTCCCGTGGGAGATATTGGCATGGAACCCTAATTTAAACACTAACATGCTGCTGGAATCTTCAAGGTGGGGAAATTACTGTAGGATTATTCTAAACAATAATGCACACAACACCTGCAAAATATATATACACACACAAGGCAATTGGCAGGAGGACATTAAAAACCATTCTGTAGAAACTTGGTCATAACAAAGGGGCACATTAGATTCCCTGAGGGGATCAGCACTAGAAAGAAGAACAAAAATTAAAATATCCATGATTTGAGTGACTAGAGCAATTTAAAGACACAATAAAGAAAATATGTTGAAACGATTAAATGGATGAAGTAAAGATTAGAAAAAGTGGAAACTGGAAGAAGAACAGGCGTTATCTCAAAAGGAATCAAATAAAACTTCTAGATATAAAATTATAACCCTTGATATGAAAAAATTCAATGAATGTCAAATAGCAGATCAGGCACATTTAAAGAGTGATTTAATGAACTGAAAGATGGATCTGAGAAAAATATCCACAATGCAGCACAGAAATGGAAAAAGAAAATATGAGAGGTAAGAGATATAAAGAAGAGAATGTGAACATATCTAAAAATCAATCTACCGAAGACGTACAAACCTATCATAGAGAAAACTTTAAAATTTCACCAAGTACATAAAAGAAGGCCAGTATTAATAGAGAGATCTATCATTTCATGGATGAAATGTTCGATATCTTAAAGATGTCACATCTTCTCAAATGCAAATAAACAACTGAATGTGTCTTTCACAGAGTTTAGCAGACTGACTTTAAATTCAGACAGATAAGTAAATCTCTGATAACTGTCATGAACTTTTTAGAGCAGAATAAGACAGGAGGTAAGTGGAGGGAAATTGATAAACCGGATCTCCAAATATGTTTTAAAGCTATAGGAATTAGAATAGTGTGATATAGGAACAGGAGTGGATTTATAGGCAAACAGAACAGAATAGAGAGCCTAGAAGCAAACCCTTTATGGGAACTTGGTATATAACAAGTCATAGTTTAATAAAAATGTTAAGAAATGATTGCCTATTCTGGGTGTTGGCAAATTTCTTCTTCAAGGACCAGAGAGTAACTATTTTAGGAATTGTGGCCATATAGTTTCTGTCACAATTACTGAGCTCTGCTGTTGTAGCACAAAAGTGGCCAAATATAATGCATAAAAGAATGAGGGAGGCTGTGTTCCAGTAAACCTTCATTTACTAAAATAGGCAGCTGGCCCATGGGCCACAGTTTGTCAGTCTCTTGTCTGTTTAATAACTTGTTCTCAGATATTTAATAATTTGATTTGGAAGATTTTGAGATTATATCCTCACCTCTCCCTGCACATAGGACAAATTCTACCTGGACTGGTGCTCTAAATGTGAAAAGGAAACCTTTAAAACACTCAGAGAAAAATATAGGAGAATATCATGGTAGAATAAGGTTTCTTGAACAAGAAATAACCACAAAAATTAAAACATTGACAAATTTGGCATTATATTTTAAAAATTTCTATCTGTTTAAATACATTACATGAGGTAATTTTAAAATAGGCTACAATTTGGAAGATGATATTTGCAACATACATAACCAGCCCAGGATTATTTAAAAGAATGCTTATAGGACACTTACAGATCAATAAGACAAGCTAATCAAAAGAAAAATCAAATGGGCAAACAACATATAGAGTCGATTTAAGAAGAGGAAATTCAAATGACTAATACTCATATGAAAAGATTCTTAATCTCTAGTAATAAGGTAAGTACAATCTAAAATGTGAGATATCATTGGATAGTCATCAATACCATGGATATAAGGAGGTGGAAAGTTATATATTGCTGCTTTAAGTGTAAGTGCCTACAGCCACGTTGGAAAGCAATTTGCCAGTATTAAGTAATGTTGAAGTTGTGCATACACTAATATCCATCAATTTCCACTATATATTATTTAGGAGAAACTCTTACACATATGCATATGGATACATACAAGGATTTTACTGTGGTGTTGTTTATAGTAGCAAAAAGAAAGGTAAGCAAAAAATAAATATTCATCCACCAAGGAAAGATGAATACTTCCAGTGTTAATGAATACATTATTTTCACACGTACTGATATTTATGTATATCAAAATTATAACAGTGAGTGTAAACATCTTGTAGAATTATAAGTATAATGATATTACCTTTATCTAACAATGGGAAATGCAAAAAGCAATGCAGTATATTACTGCTGTAGTCAGAAAGAGAGAGAGGATAAAAATAAATGGATAATAAATATATATGGATTATATATTAAAATATATGTGAATTTGGCTGGAAAGAATAACCACAAACTTCAGGACCATGCCTATTGGGAAAGAAAGAGAGGAATGGAGTTTGAAAGAAATTCAATGGGAACATTAACTGTATCTGTAACATTTTATTTTCTTAAAAGTGATATTAAGCAATTTTGACAATGATACATTTATTATGTATGGGTTGTGGAAACCAGTGGCATCACACCTTATGTTTGTAGTTTTCTCCATGCTTGAATAATTTGATAATTTTTGAACAGAGGAAAAAAGTATGTCTACACACATATGCGTATATATAATGTAAATATATGTGTATATATGCACACATGCACACACACACATACACAGATGAAAAAAGTGGGATGAGTGGTAGAGGCTGGATTATTCAAAGCAAAAGTATGCTAAGAAAATAAAGAAATTGAGAAATTTCAGGGCTACAGAGACAAGAAAATGTTTGAAATTTTAGTAGATAATAGACCTTGCAGAGCACTGTTAAGCAACTGAGAATTCCATTGAAGGTTTTTAAACTGAGATGGGAGAGAAGACGGTTATAACAGATTCTATTTTTTTTTTTTTTTTTTTTTGTGGGGAAGACCAGCCCTGAGCTAACATCTGTTGCCAATCCTCCCCTTTTTGCCGAGGAAGACTGGCCCTGGGCTAACATCCGTGCCCATCTTCCTCTACTTTACATGGGACGCCGCCATGGCATGGCTGACAGGCAGTGCGTCGGCGGGCGCCTGGGATCCGAACTCGCAAACCTCGGGCTGCCAAGCGCGGACTAAACCGCTGCGCCACCAGGCGGCCCCAGATTCTATTTTAAAAGATCCCTCAAAATGCAGCATAGAAAATGTTTTGGGAGGTATCTCTGAACACTGTGGGTCAACTGCTTAGAGATCTATTCCAGTAGTCCCAAGAAGAAACAATGGCAGCTTGTAGTATGGCAGCTTGTAGTATTTTAGGGTGTAATATCAGTAGGACTTGGTGATAAATTGGGGGAAGAAAATGAAGTATCAAAATGATTCAGAATATTTCGCCTATGCTGTGCCATCCCATTAGTCAAAAGATGTAGGAGAAGTGAAGATCACAATGTGAATTTGAATAGGTTCAGTTTTATGTGAACTTGAGACATGTAAGTGGACGTGTCAGGTTATCCTGGAGATCAGTGGAGCAGTTTTGGTTGAAAATTGTGAATTTTGCATATTCTGGTAATTGAAGTCACGGACTCATATTTTATAGCCTAAAAGAGCACAGAGTCAAAGAAAAAGTGGCCCTGATCTTTAACTTGAAGAACCTCCATTTCAAATGTCAATATGAAGAGTGCATGGAAATAAGGCTGAGAAGTTGTCAGGGAGTTAGGAAGGAAATCAGGATACAGACATATTAGTAATGTAAAAAGAAGTAAAAAGAGGACAGTGCTTCAAAGAAAAAGTGGTCAAATAGGATTGAAAGCTAGGAGTCAAACTAGGATGAAGAGTAAAAAATATCTACTGAACTTAGAGACATGGTTACCATAGGAAGAGCTGGTTAGGGTCATAATAGGGACAGACAACTGGTTTGTCTGAAAATTCGGTGAATTACGGGTAAATGAAGATTATGGGTATAAACATTTTTGAAATTGGTTCATCTGAGAGGACAGAGAGAGGATTATATCTGGAAAAGGCTGCTGGGTCATAATTTGATAGAGTATATTTATTGGAAAATTAAATCGAAAGGAAGATGTTGAGTACACCAGACAGAAAGGCAAGCATCTTGTTAGTTAGAATGGCAATTGGAAACATGGGGAGAGGGATTAGGCTCAAGCACAGGGAAGAAGATCTTGTCCTCTGCAAAGGCAGGGAAGGGAGGCAGATGTGTTGGTTAGCATATTCCTCAGAGGGAAGTTGAAGAATTCTAATCTGATTTTCTCTTAGGTAGCAATCCAGGCACCTGTAGGGACTGGGGGTTAGGATTGAGGAGTGCAGTGTTTGAGGAGTGTGGACAAGCTATGAAACAGGTGTTTCAGAGAGTGAGAGAGTAAGTCCAAGAAAGAACCAGAGTCAGACTGCCTAGCAGTTTTGTATGGCCATTTGAGATCATGTCTATGAATTCATGGCAGTAACAACGTGCAATGACAAGTGAAATTCTCCAGTTGCCTTTGGCTTTTCAGATATAGGCACAGAAAAAGTATACAGTGGGGGACGTGTGGGTGGCACTTTTGCTGCACTAGTGCAATAACAATTCAAGAACTTCCTGCACTGGGGCAGAATGGCCTGGAATGCAAGTTGTATACAAAGAAAGTACAGGAGAGGACTGATGGCACATTTTACAACTGGTGTCCTCCTTTCCCGGGGAAGATAAAAAACAAAATTGCCAGGTTATATTTTCAAAAGTTTCCTGTGGTTATGGATAATAAAATTTCTGAGCCCTTATTTTCCCATAGTCTTTTTTTCCCATTCTCTGTGTGAACCATAACTTGATGAATTATCATAAAGTCAGCACTCACGTATCCATCACCCAGATGGAAATTAGAGCACTTCCAGTGCCCAGAAGAGCATGGAGTACACATCACTAATGATAACCTCGTCATTCTCCCCTGAAGATGATTATTATCCTGAGTTTTCTTGCTTTTTTGTTTTCTTGCATTTTTGTTGCTTTTCTTCATAGTATTACTACCTATGTATGTATCCATATAAATTATAGCTTAGTTCTTTTCTGTATTTTAAATTCCAATATACAGAATCATACAATACATATACTTGGGTGCTTTTTAAGCTTCATCTATGCTTTGCAAGTGGCTATACCTTAGTATTTCATTGTATGAATATTTCATAATTTATCCTTTTGCTGTTTATGAACATTCAGGTTGTACATATTTTGGAGATACCGTGAACAATACATGTAATCCAATACACATGTGCTGGAGTTTCGTGGAGTTGCTGGGTGATAAGGTATTGTAGCTTCAAACTTGCTGGAAAATGATAAACAGAATTCCATAGCAATTGTACAAATTTACATCCTCCCAGCAGTTTGTGGGAGCCCTCACTGCTCCACATCGTCAACATCATTCGACAAGATCAGATTTCTAAATTTTGCAAATCTAGGGATCGTAATTTAATTTTGATTTTAATTCCATTGGGATTTCCTCTTTGGGAAATGCCTTTTCAAGTCTTTTGTCCTTTTTCCTATTGAGGTATATGCCTTTTTTATTTCTAGTGACTTATAGCAATTCTTTATATTATTTCTCACTTTTGAAAGATAATTTGCAGGGTACAGAATTCTAGGTTGGTGGGGTTTTTTCTCTCAACACTTTAAATGCCAACTCCACCACCTTCTTGCTTGTGTGGTTTCTGAGAGGAAGTTGAATGTAATTATTATCTTTGTTCCTCTATAGGCGAGACATTTTTTCCCTCTGGCTTCTTTCAGGATTTTGTCCTTATCTTTGATTTTCCACAGTTTGAAACTGACATGCCCAGGTTTAGAGGTTTTCTTGGCATTTATTCTGCTCAGGGATCTCTGAGCTTCCTGGGTCTGTGGGTCAGTATCTAACATTAATTTGGGGAGATTCTCAGTCACTATTGTTTCAATTACTCCTTATGTTCCTTTCTCTCTCTCTTCTCCTTCTGATATTTCCATTGCACGTACGTTACACCTTTTGTAGTTGCTCCATAGT
The DNA here is from genome assembly GCA_031878705.1 of Tapirus indicus. Classification (NCBI taxonomy): domain Eukaryota; kingdom Metazoa; phylum Chordata; class Mammalia; order Perissodactyla; family Tapiridae; genus Tapirus; species Tapirus indicus. The sequence continues at coordinate 86,451,672 of CM062921.1, forward strand.
CCTTGGACATTCTGCTCTGTTTTTTTTTTTTTTTTTTCCATTCTTTGTTCTCTTTGATTTTGGTTTTTGATTTAAAAAAACACTGATGAGGTATCTTCTAGCTCAGAGATTCTTCAGCCCTGTCTAGTCTCCTAATAAACCCATTAAAGGCATTCTTCATTTCTATTATAGTGTTTTTTTATCTCTAGCATTTCTTTTTTGTTCTTTCTGAGGATTTCCATCTCTGCTTACATTGCCCATCTGTTCTTGCATGCTGCCCACTTTATCCATTAGAGCTCTTATCCTATTAATCATAGTTGTTTTGCATACCTGGTCTGATAATTCCAACATCCCTGCCATTTCTATTTCTAATGCTTGCTCTGTCTCCTCAAATTGTGAGTTTTCTTTATGTGTCAATTGTACCTCAATAAAACTGAAAAAAGGAAAGAAAAACAAGATGTGTTTTCTGCCTTTTGGTATGCCTTGTAATTTCTTTCTTGATAGCCAGACATGATATACCACGTAAAAGGAACTTCTGTGAGTAGGGCTTTAGTATTGTGGTGGGTGAGGGGAAGTGTTCTATAGTCCTATGATTAAGGATCAGTCTTTTAGTGAGCCTGTGCCTCTGGACTGTAAACTTTACAAGTGTTTCTCAGCTTTTTTCTCCCCCCTTAAGTGGGACAAGATGACTAGAGTGGGTTAGATTTGGGCATTTCCCTTCCCCAGATCAGTTAGGCTCTGATAATACTCCCTGGTCAGGCTCTAGTTAACTAGTTCCCTCTGAGGTTGGGCCTTATTAAAAAGAGAAGCGTACTCAGGCATATTCCAAAATGATTTCTTTTCCTCTCCTTCCCCACCCCCCACCCAGAAGCCCAAGGAGATTTCTCTCCACATTAACCATGGGAATCTGGTTGAGATCCTGGAGGTAAATCTCACAATACTGTGGGACGCCCCCTCCCCCCATCAGTGGGTCGCCCTGGAGTTTTTCATTCTCAGAGTTGTTTACCCTGAGCCTCCAGCAGTTCATCAGCTACCATGTGGGTTTCCCTGCTCTGGCACTGGTTTCTGTGGCAGTTTCAGGTTCTGTTCTCCTAAGACATGACTTCCTGTATTCACCTGTCTCTCCTGTCTTGGGGCCATTGGTTTTCCCTGGATCCTCCCTCTCTTATGGATCCAAGAAGAATTGTTGATTTCTCAGTCCGTTCAGGTTTTTACCTGTTAGGATGGAGGGGAGAGCAGCTTCCAACCTTCTTATGTGTGGAACCAGAAGCTCAACAGATCAATTATATCTTTAATGTCTCAAAAGTCTTTTTACATTTTGTGATTTTCCTTCTATATAGCATTCCCTTATTATCATATAGATGCTACATTATGTTAGAATTCTCTGCAGACACTAATCAATATTTTTATTTGAACATCTTCCATGTGTTCTGCTTTCCCTCTCTTTCCACTAGGCTGAAATGTTTTGCTTATTCATCTCTGAGCTTCTCTAATATGAAGTTTCCTTTTTTTTTTTTTTAGTTCCTGGAGAGTTTTGATGGTCTGTTCATATTTTTCAGTAAATGACTAAATTAGTTATTTTAGGTATTTGGCAAAGATTTACTCAGTGGCTGAGACTAGCTATTTCTGTTACGGGCATTTCCACAGGATGTAACTGCTGACTGCAGGTTCTATACATAAGTGGCTGGACGTACCAAAATGCAGGCTGTCATTAGGTTACACGAACAAGGAGCTTCCGGGAAAGTAAGAAATCTTTAATCTTTCAGTTTAGAGGTTTATCTGTTTCAATCATGAGTTGGCTGACTTCTTGTTCCCAATTCCTTTCAATTTTTCCTTTATTTTTGGTGGAGTTCTAGTGTTATATCACTCTGGGATCTGCTGCTCTTTATATCTGGTCTCGACACCAATACAAGGAGCAAGCAAGAGAAGATAAAACTTTAGAGAACTGCTCTTCTAGCTGTAGCCTGGGGCACTGGTTCTCAAAGTGTAGTTCAAGGGCCAGAAGCATCAGCATGCCCTGAGAGTTTATTGGAAATGCAAATTCTTGGACCCTGCCCCAAACCTACGGACTAAAACTATGTGACCTAAAACTATGTGGACAGAGAGTACGTATTTTCTTTTGCTAATCCCAATTCTGTATGCGTTGCTTTCCCTTGCCCTGGCAATTTGTATTACTGCAAATGTGCTGTTTCCATTTTTTGCTTGAGGTTAGGCTTAGAAATCTGCATTTGAACAAATCCTCCAGACAATTCTGATGCACAATAAAGTTTAACTACTCTTCAAAGGAAAAAGATACACAGTCAACTACTCCATATACCCAGGTGGGAGTTGGGATATAAAAGGATTGCCCCAAATAGCTCTGCTCTTCCACATGTCTTTAATTAATTATAGTGACAGAAATCTATTCCCCTTTGTCTATCAATGATCTGAGCTTATCTGTGTGTTATGGTGGGAAAACTGGCTTTCATTTCTAAATCAACGCTCTGGTGCTGATTTCTGTTTGAGGTTTTCCCATGAATTTGCATCCATGTTCTTTTGTGCCAAATTTCCTCAAATTTCAGTACCCCAGATGTGACACCATAGCCTACTTATTTTGCACTATTTTGAAGTTGGCTATATATAATGTGTGTGTATGTATATGTACATGTAATAATAAGGAAAATATATATAGTAAATAGATGTATGTGTGTATACACACACTTTGTCTATCTATCTATCTATCTATCTATCTATCTATCTATCTATCTTTTTTTCCTATAAAGACCTACTAACCTGCACAGAGTGGAACTGCACTTTGTTCTCTTAAGACACACATCTCTTCTGTTACTGAATTCTGTGGCTTCTACCATGTAAATATTCTTGTTCTCTCCCTTCTTCTGCAGTCCCACTGCTGCCATATATTTTAGGTTCCTTTTATCTTTCACTTGAATTATTTCAACAATTTTCTCAATGAATCTTCTGACTTTTAAGCTCTGATCTACAGAAGAAGAGTGAGGGCAGCAGGTACATGTAAGAAACAGAAAAATAGTAAAATTTTCTAATTTGGCTCATTTGTAAAATGGAGATAATACAAGTTTATTATATTAGTTATGGGGACCAACACTAGTTATTTAATGAAAAAAATCTTGGTAAGTTAAATAATTTTTCACTGTAAGGGATAATAAAAGTATTCTGGGCATCAAAGAATAACACTTTTGCATGAATTGGCTCTTCCCACCAAGACCCAGTAATTACAGTGTATCTGTCCATCTTACTGACTTTGAATGCTGTGTTTCCTCACCCAAAGCCTTATTCATTGTAAGACATACCAACAATTTAATAACAGTTCTTCGAAAAACAAAAGGAAAAAATCACCACACTAAATATATACATAAATTATAAGAAATATTCCAGGGCCAGAAACATCAAAATGAGAAATGTGTAAATATTAAAAAAGGAAATATGTTGGGTAGAGAGGCAGTAACAGTGTCATTTCACATTAGCAGTCAGGTGGTGGCAGACTTTTCTGAGGCCTGGGTGTGTGTGTTGGGGGGGAGGGTGTTGACTTCTCCCATTCTATGGAAAGGAAATTGAGGCTCAGAGAAATTCAGTAATTTGTGTATTTTACAAATTGTGACAACAGCATGGAAACACGTCTAGGTGATTTCCAATTCCACTCTGTCTTTCGTACACTGTACCACCTTTGTTGGTCAAAAAGTATCAACACTTAATCCCACCAGAGGCACTGAATACTCCCTTCTTATTAACCAAGTGATAATTTGAGCTACTTAATAAATTTAGAAAAACAAATTTCTTCATTCTTTCTCTAGTGCTAACTATAGAAATGGCATCACTACTTCTAGGAAGTGAAAAAAATCCCAGCTTCTCTTTGAGAATTTTTTCAGCCTTTACTCTCCAACAATTTAACAAGCAAGGAAAATCCTTAATAATTTAATAACCTGGTGTACACAGGAAATGTAGAGATTTTTTTTTAAAATGTAGTTAGAAGTGGTTAAAGCTTTCTGTAAATCCATGTATTTTCTTTTAACTTTAAACAGAATTCACATTTAAATACTTTTCTTCTTATTTGCGAAAAGACCACTGACCTTTTCTGCAGATAGCTAACTGAAGGTGGATTCCATCTGATGCTGAGCTAGTGGGATTTCTCTTACTATATTCATGGTTAGTCTTTATGTGGCTTCCCAAATTTTCTTAGAGAGTTTTTCTCTTTAAGGTAAATCACGGAACACTTCAACTATGTGGACAGAGAGTACGCATTTTCTTTTGCTAATCCCAATTCTGTATGTGTTGCTTTCCCTTGCCCTGGCAATTTGTATTACTGCAAATGCGCTATTTTCATTTTTTGCTCCTATCTGAACTCAGATTATTCCAATGCTATTCATAGAGAAATTCCTTAATAGGTTATTGCTTAGAGACATGATCACAGACTAGTGATTAAGAGTGTCTGCTGTAGAATAGATTGTCAATCTGTTATTTAATAGTTGGGTATGTGTTCTAACCCCTCCTAAGTTGAACTTCTTCACCTTCAAGATTGAAATAATGAATGAAACTTTCATCTGTAATGAGAATTAAATGAGACAATGTAGGTAAACTTTAACAAATGCTAGCTACTTCTCAACATATTTCATACTAATGGAAAACTTCTTTCCCTATTCTTTAGCTTCATTGCCTGGTGCATCTGTTAACTTACTCATACAAAAGTGTTTTAATTTCTTTTTAGAAATATAGTGTTTTACAATAATATTGGGATTTCCCTTTCCCTCTCTTCCCTCCCTCCCCCTTCTTTCTCCTTCTTTCCCTCCTCCTCCTGTCTTTCTTTCTCTTTCTTTCTTTTTCTTTCCTTCCTTCCTCCCTTCTTTCTCTCTTTTGTAGAGACCAGGAGAAAGAAAAAAGAAGAGGAAAATCTAGGAAATTCCAGATGTTCAAGGAAAGGATTTCACATGGAAGATACATCTTCATCTCTAGTATCTTACAAACAAAAATAAACTATGTCCAGCTAACTGATTCAGTCATTGGGAATTTAAGTATCTACAGAGTCAATTAACATTCAAAAAATAGATTATACTATGGGTTCTTCTAGACATAGTCTCTCTAAGTTAGATATGTTTGGAAGCAGATGTACTCAGGAGTTTGGTATAATGTATAAAATATTTTAAAGATTTTAGATGAAAGTTGGTTTCTAGCTGTGTGCTCAAGTGATGCTTAGAGTCCCTTCACAGGGTTCAATAAACCCTTTCCTTAGTCAAGGCAGAGGCCACCTCCTTAAACTATGACCTTTCCTCTAATCTTCCTCCACTTTTCTTCATTGATGTCCCCAGTCTAATTCTTTGTTCAGAGCAGCTGGAATATCCAATATTACTCCCCAGAATTCTTCATAGTTTTTTGATTTTTTTTTAATGAATAGAGGGATTGGATTGCTTAAGGAAGGAGGATTCTTTAGTTCTGAAGTAGTCCTTGTGGTCTTAGAGGTCACATCATAGACACTTGACCTTGCTAATTCATTCCAGTTACTTAAATGAGTAAGAGACCTGGAGAAATTGTTCACAAGATCTTCAGCATCAAGACCATACGCTTTGCAAGATGATTTTTGATGCCTTTTGTGGCATACCAGAGGAAGACATCTGCAGGAGGAGGGTCTCCCGACCCCACATTTGTTGTTAAAGATGGGTGTTGGGCATAGTGTTAGTCACTTCCCATGTTCCTTTTTTATTTTTATTTATTTTTTTTTTTTTTTGCTGAGGAAGATTTGCCCTGAGCTAACATCTGTGCTAACATCTTCCTCTATTTTGTAAATGGGTCACTGCCACAGCATGGCTGATGAGTGATGTAGGTCTGCTCCCGGGAACTGAACCCTCAAACCCGGGTTGCCAAAGTGGAGCTCTCCAAACTTAACCACTAAGCCATGGGGCCAGCCCCCCATGTTCTTTAATGAGGAAGTAAAACCATGCAGCTAAGGTGATTGTTTCTACATAGCTTTCCGAGCTACACACATATCTTGATTTGTAATCGCACATATAATGATTTGTAAATGGCAGTTAAAGGACGTAAGAGACATGTGCTAAAATGTAAATCAAGGATTTTTCACCAAGTCAAGTTGAATGAAGTAAACTTGTAAGAATGAAAGATTCTGAAAATCTATATAACATTTAAATGGACAAGGAATCAGAAGGGGCAAACCACACATTTATGAATGCTGATTTATGTGTCTAGTGAGCATAGTCACGGTGATTTTTGTTGTTTTTTTTTTTGTTTGTTTCTTTTCGTGAGGAAGATTCACCCTGAGCTAACATCCATTGCCAGTCCTCCTCTGTTTTGTATGTAGGATGCCTCCAACATGGCTGGTGAGTGGAGTAGGTCCATGCCGGGGATCTGAACTCACAAACCTAGGCTGCTGAAGCTGAGCATGCGAAACTTTAACCACTCGGTCATGGGGCTGGCCCCATCAGGGTAATTTTTTTGAATCAAATATAAATCACACGGAGCATCTTTCAGTGCTCTAGAATTCCACAAAGTGGATTGCTCACAATCCATTAAAGCAGTTTTTCTTTTGGCTATGTAAACAAAAATGTACATAGTAATACCAAATATCCAAAGTTTATAAAATTAGTGTTATATATGAATTTTCTTTAAAATAACAATCCAGTGATGTAAATATCTTATTATTTTTAAATAACTAGATGGATGTTTGTAGATATTTAGTGACTCACTTAAAATCACATAGCCAATTGGTGACAGATGTCAGAAGCCAACATAGCTCTTCTGATTTCCTGAAAAATGCTATTTCCATACTAAATGCTCCATTCGACCCTGGGGATGGAACTTTAGGTCATGCTTTGTTGTTTTTTCTGTCGTGTTCCTTCCCACTGGTGCTCCAAAGTGCCTACAGCTTGGACGTGGGTTGAAGTAGGTGTTTACTGGGGACATAATCCGAGGATCCTGACTTGGAGATCATAATGCTGGCTATGCTTTGTTAAAGAAATCGTTTTTCATGACACTTGTTAAAGTTGGTGAAGAAGACTTTATTCAAGAGGGACTACTGCAATGGGGGTTTTTCAGTAGGGCAGAGAGATTGGGCTCAACTCCAAATACAACAAGCAAAAGTGGGGATTTATGGTCAAGGAGCAGGCTGGGAGTCAGTGGATGGAAAATTACTAAGAGGAAACATCAGGTGTAAGGGGGATCCTGGCTAGACAGACTTGACAGGATTCTTGCTGAAGGCAGGCCAGGGTGATATTATATCAAGGGTGGGGAATGAGGAATTTGATCAGATATCGAAGATGGGGGAATTTTGCTAAACTGAAGCACTAGGATTCTTGCTAAAACTGCACTAAGCAGATCAAGGACAGAACTCAAGGCTGGGGTCTAGTCAATAAGAGGGCTACAAGGAGCCTGACTCAGGTTTGGTCAATGAGAGTTTGTTGTCAGCTTCCTTGATTCTGTTGGAACAAAGAGAATCTTTTGTTCCTTGCTGTACTCCCAATGTGGTTGTCCTTTGTCTCCATGATGGGAAAGATGTGCAAGCCAAGGGGCAAATGTTAATATCCGTTCAAAGGAGCAATTAAGATGCTCTGAGAAAATATGTCACTACTTCTCTCAGTAGTTAGTGAACCAGTAACCTTTATTCCTTGGACAACTTTTTGGAGAAACCCAAGACCAGGGAATGGCTTGGTCACCATGGGTCCCAAGAACTGAAATATCCAGAAAGACCGTAAGCATGCAGGTGAAGATTAATCCAGTCATCTTCCACTTCATATTGATTTTAAAAGTGCACTAGATAGTTATGAAATGAAAATTCATTCTTTGTTTGCTTTTACTCATTTGTGAAAAAGATTAAAGAGAGAAAAGTTATCTGCTGTCCTTATATTTCAAGTTGCAGATATGAGATTGTGGTTATAATTCAATTGTATTTAGCTACAGAGCCTAGTGAATTTTTTTTTTTTTTTTTGGTTTTTCTCTAGAACCCAGCGTTATCATTGCTCTTTGCTCTAGGAGGCAAGTTTCTCCTCTCTCCTGTATGGTCCAGGATGGCTCAAGCTGTCACCAACTGTCCCTGAGACTCACAGCTGTGTGGAAGTCACACCTTTTTAGGCCCAAATACAGTAATGTGCTGCATGACGCCATAACAACGTTTCAGTCAACAATAGACCGTATATATGACAGTGGTCCAGGAAGATTAGTACCATACAGCCTAGGTGTGCAGTAGGCTGTACCATCTAGGTTTGTGTAAGAGCACTCTATGATGTTCACCCAACGATGAAATCACCTACTGTCGCATTTCTCAGAACGTGTCCCATTGTGAAGTGAGGCATGACTGTAATGACACCCGCTTGAGTGAACTCAGATGGTATAAGGTGAGGTGTGGAGACCCTCTGTGTGCTGCTCAAACCATCGTCGCAGATACTGAAATTCCGTCATTAGACGAGGTAAACAGATCTTCACTTTCTTTTATTTTATTGTGAATTTAGAGCCTTCCTGCCATGGACCAATTCACAGAGGTAGGGAAAGTTTTCCTTTTATTTAACTTGTCTCAAAACTTATTAATGTTGAACTTGACCAATGCTTCTGAAGTCTTAACTTTTAATCCTAGAAGGTCTAGGAACTTTTATCCTTTGGAGGATCTTGGTGGCAGATTCTGTTAAGAACTGATAAACTTTTTTCAACTTAGATTTAGTGTAAATGGTATGGTTATAACCAACAGGTGCAAAGACTTATTTATCTAGTTTGAGTCTGTGCCTAAAATAGTGTTATTTATTGAGACAAATTAAAATAATTTTATTTAAAATATGTTGAATTTCATATGTGAAGAATTCATTCATGTACTTGGTTCATTTATATTAATGAATACCTCATAAATGATAAGCACTGTACTGATGAGCAAAAACAAAAACAGAAACAAACTCAAAAAAATTCAGACACAGTCCCAACCCACAAATTGCTTATGGTCTTAGTTCATTCTTTTTCTGATCGTCTTTGATGGAATATAAGATACAATAAACTGTATCAATTTAAATTGTTCAATTCAGTTGGTTTTGATAATTATATAAACCGATGAAGCCACCACCACAATGAAGATACAGAACATTTCCATTGTGCCTTAAAGATTTCTTGTGCACCTTTGCAGTGGTCCCAGTCTCCACCTTCATCCATGGGCAGGCATTGCTCTGCTTTTGGTCACTGTAGATTAATTTGCATTTTATAGAAATGGAATCATAATATCTATTCTTTTATGGCTGGCTTCTTTCGCTAATCATGATAATTTAGGGATTCAATTATGTTTTTTCTTATGTGTCAGTAGTTGTTTCTGTTTATTGCTAAGTAGTATCCATCATATGGATCCACCACATTTTATTCATGTATTTCTCTATTGATGAACATTCAGGTAGTTTCCAAGTTTTGACTTTTATGAACAAAGTTGTTTGCACATTCCTACACAAGTCTTTGGGTTGACAGATGTTTTCATGACTCTTGGGTAAATAACTAGGAATGGAATAGTAGAGTCATATGTTAGGTATATATTTAACTTTGTCAGAAATTGCCAAATCATTTTTTAAAGTGGTTGTACAATTCTACATTATTACCAACAATGTGTCTGAACTCGACTAGCTCTACATTTTCATCAAGGTATTCTCTTTTTAAGTTTTAACATTCTCCTAGATGTGTAGTGATGTTTACGGTGCATTTTATTGCATTTATTATAAATTGCATTTCCCTTAAGACTAATGACGAAGAGCATATTTACGTGTTATTTGGTGACTTTTTATACACTTTCTCTTGTGAAATGTCTGTTTAAACGTCCATTTAGAAAACTATGTTCTTTATATAATGATTGTATTATAAATGTCTTTATAACATATAATGTGAGTAAATATATAAAATGTAACCCTATTTATAATTTCTCCCACTCTGTAGCTTGCCTGTATATTTTCTTTGTTGATTTTTTTTGTTTTCTTTTTGGCTTTTTTGAAGAGTTGTAGTTCTTAATTTTGATAAAGTTCCTTTTATTATTATTTCCTTTTTATATTTCATGACTTCCATGTCTTAAAACCAGGTTACAAATATTTTCTCCTATCTTTTCTTAAGAGAAATTTATAATTTTAGTTTTTACATTTTGGTCCATGATCCTTTTCAAGTGAATTTTTCTATATGATGTGGAGTAAAATTGATTTTTATGCCGTAAGATAACCAGCTATTCCAATATAAGTCTTGAAACTATTTTATATGTCTTCCAACTTTGCTTTCCTTTTAAAACATTTCTTTCAGTATTATACATTTTATGGATTTCCCTATATGTTTGAGAATAAACATTATTTTTTACACAAATGCATGTTATAATTTGATTGTGAATTGCACTATTGTATTGTATGCCCGATGTTAACTTTTTTCTACCTAATTTATGTGTGTTGCTACATATTTTTAAATTGTATTTTCCCGATGTTAGCTTCTGGCGCATAAAATACAATTGATTTGTGTACATTAATCTTGTATCCTCTGACCTTGCTAACTTCACTTTTCAATTTTAGTATTTGATTTGTAGAGGCTAGAGATTTTCTGTGTAAAAATTATTCTATCTGCAAATAGACACTTGTAATTCTTTGAGATTTTTATTGTTTTTATTTTATCTTTTTTATTGTCTGCATAGTACTTTCTCTTAGCAATATTTTGTAGTTTCTAGTGTTTAGTTATTGCATATCCTTTATTAAATTTTTTCTAAGTGTTTTGTTTTATTTATTTAATTAATTAATTTATTATTTCATTTATTTTTTTATTTTATGATGTTAATGTAAATACATTTTAAATTTTATTCTCCCGTTGTTTGCAGTCATTGGGCTCTCTCTTCTGTTCCATTAATCCATTTGTCTATCCTTTCACTAATATTACATGGTTTTGATTACTGTAACCCTTAACAAATCTTGAAATTGGGACTGGGGGGTCCTCTAAATTTTTTCATTTTTTTTTAAGATTTTATTTTTTTAGAGCAGTTTTAGGTTTACAGCAAAATTGTGACATTTCCCATATACCACCTGCCCCGACACATGCACAGCCTTCCTCGTTATCGACATCCCCCACCAGAGGGGTACATTTCTCACAACTGATGTCACCTGACTTGAGTCTCACCTGAAAGTCTGGAAGGTTAACCAAAATCTCTTCACATTGATCTCAGACTCTAAACTCTGTCTCCCCACGCTGAGTAGCTTCTGAAATTTCTTTTCTGGTCTCCAGCATATCAAGAGCTGTCCTTTGCTAGGCCACATGGAATCCTGCCATGTTCAGCTATGAAGTTGGTCAAGGACCAGCTGTGAATATTTGTGTAGAATTTTTCTCCTTCCCGAACTTGTCCCCCAAATTTCAGGTGGCATGTGTCAGCCCCTGCCTCTGATCTCTCTTTTCTCACCCAGTGAAATCACAGTTTTTCTATTTGAGTTAGATTCTCATGCCCTGGTTTGGTAAAGGCCTTCAGGTAAAAATCCACAGTGAATATTCTGATTGACTATCTGGTTCAACCAAACTGCACTGGTTGAAGTACAGCATCTGCAAAGAGTTGCTTTTCATATTTTGTCAACCTATTATACTTACTGATGGAAGGAAGATAATTCTATTAACAGTTATTCTGTTATGGCCAGAACTAGACATTACCTTGAAATTTTATTCTAATATAAGGTTTTTAATAAATATTTCATCTACTTGACATAACTTTTTCTATTCTGGTTGGTTTTAAACTTTAAATATTTAAAGTAATTATGTGTATAAACTTCTTTATATATCTCTAATATGAATTAAAAGAGTGTTTATTGTATCAAAGGACATACACATTTTAAATATATTTTTGAATATTTTTCTGGATTGTTATTCTAGTGTGTTTTTTAAATTACTTTTTTATTCTGGTAAAAAATTCATAACATAGAATTTACTATCTTAATGATTTCTAAGTGTACAGTTCAGTGATATTAAATATATTCACATTTTGTGCCACCAATCTCCAGAACTTTTTTATCTTCAAAACTGAAAGTTTATAATCATTAAACAACAACTTTGATACCCCCTTCTCCCAGCCCATGGCAACCACTATTTTACTTTTTGTTTCTATGAATTTGACTACTATAGATACCTTATATAAATGGAATCATTTGCATTTCAAATCTCTTTTAGTGACTAGTTTATTTCACTTACCTAATGTCCTCACAGTTTATCCATGTTGTAGCATGTGTTAGAATTTCCTTCCTTTTTAAGGCTGAATATTCCATGTACATATATGCCACATTTTGTTTACCCATTGATGGACACTTGGGCTATTTCACCTATTGGCTATTGTGAATAGCACTTCTGTAAACATGGGTGTACAAATATCTCTTCCAGATCCTGCTTTGAAGTTTTTGCAGTATATACTCAGATGTGGAATTGCTGGATCATATGGTAATTTTATTTTTAATTTTTTGAGGAACTACCGTCCTCTTTTCCATAGCAGCTGTATCATTTTACATTCCCACCAGCAGTGCACAGCGATCCAATTTCTCTACATTATTGCCAACGCTTGCTTTTTTCTTTTTTTTTTTAATAACACTTGTTAGTTTCTGTTGTCCTAATGACAGTGAGGTGACATCTCATTGTGCTTTTGATTTGTATTTCCCTAATGCTCAATAATGTTGAACATCTTTTTATATACTTGCTTGACATGTTTTCTTTTTGCAAACCAACTTACTTTTCTATACGAGTGTCCTTGTTTTCTTCTACATATAATAATGCTGATGATCATTGTTATCATCATCACTGTTATTATCACAAGTTTGGTATATAGACTTAGTTAAAATGACACAAAACAGTATTTTATTACAAAAATAATTTATCTGTTTCCTGGTAACTTTGAAAAATTGTTTATTCATCATTTTTAGCATCATCTGGCTCTTCATATTCTTGAAGTTTTTCTTTGTAATCTTTACTTGTTAATCATTTTCTGTTACTAACATTGAATTTTACATTTACATTTTCAAGTATTTATGTGTCATTTCAGAATATTGATGGAATTTCTTTACATAGAGTCATTTTCAATGTCTAAACTGAATGAATTGATGTTTTATGTTTGATTTATTTCTTTGTTTTTCCTTAATTTTTATGTTTATTCCTTTTTTTTCTAACATAGATACATGTTCACCAAAATATTACTTTACTCTTGACAGATCATTCATACATTTTTCTTCCTTTTTGTTTTATTTCCCTTAGAAAGATACGTTCAATCATAAAACAGATAAGTTTTCACCAAAATATGACTTCACTGTTCAGAGGTCATACATGCTTTTTTTTGTCCATACTTTTGTTTTCTTTCCTACATTTTGCTTACATGTATTTTCCAATTTATATATAAAGTGTAGGTATTAATTTTTCAATATGAGTGATTAATTAGTATTTTTAATCTATAAATTTCACAGTGAAAACCATGAACTTAATAGAAAATGGAGAATTGTTTAACAGACACAAAAATAATAATAAAAGAGCAAAAACACACACTCTATGTTTTTATTCTTTAAAAGTAGAAATTAAAATAACATATTTTTATCTTGTTGATTAAAAACTATAAAAGAAGGTTAATATCGAATGTTGGTTTAAATGTACACCAGCAGTGTTAAATGCAGGTTAATTTGGTAAATTCCTTTGAGTGAAAATGTAACAATATGTATCAAGACTTTTAAAATAAGAAAATTCTTTGCCAAGTCAATTATGATTTTAGGAATTTCCTATGAGAACATAATAGTGGATTATGAGATGATGTACAAACAAATGTGTAAATAAAGAACTGTTCATAATACTGTGACTGAAAACTACCTTAAAGTCAAAAATTTGAGAAATTATGAACTGTATAATATATTTACACAATGAAACATATGTGACTATTGATAGTAATGATCTTTGTTTTTTAATTAACATGAAAACTACTCTTAGGATTTTATTTAAAAACATAATATGTGCACCAAATATTATTTACAATAAAATCCCTCAGGTGTGTATGTGCATCTTGAAGTATATGTGAAAATGTTAATAATGCTTATTTTGGAGTGGTGGCATTTTAGATGATTTTTATTTCATCCTATTTCCTTTTTGAATATCTTTATTTTCTAAATTTTTATAATCACACATTAATATGCTATTATTTTTTAGGTTATTAAAAAGTTTAGAGAAGTTGACAGTTCAAACATCCCAGCTATGTATGTCTGTGTGTGTATCTGTGTGTGTGTGACAGAGAGAGAGAGACAGAGAGAAGAGACAGAAATTTTTTATATAAATTTGACTCCTGGTCTGGTTGACTTTTTTTCCATTACAATGTGCTTTCCTTTCTGTATCTGATCTGAATGTTGCCATCAGTGTAAATGAAATCTGCTGATGGAAACTTATAAATTACTTGAGATAACTTCTTGCATTGTGAAAGGGAAGTTCTTTTCTTCACTGTAGCATCCCTGTAGATATATAGTCAACAGCTTTAAAAAGAAGGCTTAAGAACACTGGACTAAGTCATTGCTGTAAACTTGCACATCCTGACCATAAAATATCATTGGCAAGTATTAGCCATTTCTCTGCAAATGCAAAACCCTCATTTATCATTGTTCCATAGAAATGGTGTAAAAAGTTAGCACATTCGAGGTTTTATATCTCCTATTTTTTCTGACCATTTTTTCTTTCACTACAGAAGGAATTGTTATACGAGCTGTTGAACTGCTTCTGTTTTCTTGTCTGCCTGTTTCTCTGCTTTACTGTGTCTGTACACTCTTCATTCATCTTTATTAGGCCTGCAAAAGGCTGAAAAAGCCTGTCTAGTGTGAAAGTTCTTGTCAATTATTTAAGCAGGGAAAAGGTCTCTAAGACAGGAAGGCTTATGGAATTGTTCTAGTTTCTTTTTCTTATGTACTTAGCCAATATTTGCTGCCCAAACCCCAATTCAAGAGGACTCAAATTTTCTTGAAAACCCTATAAATCATGGCACAAAAGCTTCCAGCCTAATTAAAACCAGAGGAAATTAGATCTCCTCCAATAGTCAATGAGATGTGCGTGGTGGTCTGCATGGAGTAGAACACAATGACCCGTTTTAAAAGTTAGCTTTATTCAGAATTATACTAATTTCAGTAGATTCAGGTAGAGCACCACTCACCCCAGTTTTGTGATCTCAGATATTTTCTCAAACCTGAAAATATTATTAAAGTTTCATTCTTTTGGGTTTGACAACCAATCTCTTTCAGGTAGAGCACTCAAGTGCCTAACACAGAAAGAAAATGATGCTGAGGGTGTCATGCCACATCAGTAGAGCTTCCTGGGAGGGCATGGGACAGATTTTGGCATCTTGGAGCTGAGGTAAGGAGGGTCTGTTGCATGGAAAGCAGTCAGAAGTGCCATACCAAGGGAAAGAATGTAAGCCAAGAACCAGTAAGTGAAGCATATGGATAAAGTGCCAAAAGACTATTAAGTAGGCAGCGAGACTCAAAAATCAGAATGTTTAAGAGCCAGGAGAAGCAAAGTGAGACTCCCAGACAGACAGTCAGAGAGATCAAGCACTAACACCACCAACAATCCATTTAATGCCATATTTTTGCTGGGCTCAGTATCCTTTTATTTAAAACCTCTCTCATTCATTAAAACTTTATTAAAATAATTTGTGAAATATGCTTGTCAGATTTAATGATAAAAATTGCTAATAACCCTTCCATCCTAAGAAATTTTCTGTTGACAAGTTAAATTTTCTTCCTGTATTTTAAAATAAACTTTGAGCTTATGCTGTATATGTGATTTTGTAGCTGGTCATATAACCATTATCCATAACCTACTAATACATGTCTTAACTGGCTATACGAAGGTATGTCACACGGATGTGTTTTGATTTTCAACAGTTCTTATGCATTTGGGATATATATGGTAGAAATATATATATATATATATATATGGTAGAAATATATATATATATATTTGCTATAATATATTGCACTACTAGGAACAGATTTGTATAAGTACTTTGACTTGAAAATATTACTAAAATATTTTCCAAAGTGGTTGTAATACGTTGCAGTCTCAAAAGTAGGGTATTTGACCACTGCTTTTTGAATGTGGATCAGCATACGAGTCACCTGGGGATCTTGTGAAAATACAGATCCTGATTCAGTCAATTCTTAGGCGTGTGGCCTGAGGTCCTGAAATCCTAAGTTCCCAGGTGACACCAATGCTATTGGTTCCTGAACCACACCTTCAGCTACAAAGTAGTAGAATAAACGTTCAATAAATCTTTACCCACGGTGAATATTTTCATCTTTTAAATCTTGGTTATTTTGATAGTTGAGAAAGAGTAATCATAAAATATTAATTCTCTCTCTTTTTCTATTACTGGTGAGACTAAACAGTTTTGCAAATTTTTATGTTTTTCTCTTTCATTATTGGTTTATGTCCTTTTGTCATTGCTTAAGCAGGATCTCTGACAAAGACAGAGTTGATTGTCTTATACAGTTTAGTAAGTTTTATATGTACTTGTCGTTTGACAACTTGCTTTCATCCCTAGGATCATAAAATAACGGATAGATAAATTTGGATATAACAATGTTAAAGAATTCTATTTATCATTTTACTTTTAAAAAAGTAAAAAGACAGATTATAAATTCTGAAAAGATGTTTTCAAAATATATAACTTACAAAAGATTAGTTTCAAATATATAAAGAATGCAAAATTATATGGAAAATCCAATATAAAAATGAGGAAAATAAATGAGCTGTCATTTCAAAGAAGAGGAAACACGTTTCTAAACATTTTTTTAAAAAATGCTATCGTCATTAGAATCATACAAATGCCAATCAAGGTCTCAATAAAATTCAGTTTTTAGAAATAAATTTTCAAAATACGGCCTGACGGTGCTAATTGTCAGAGGAATCATAAATCAGGATCCCCTCAAACATTATTGATGGTAGTTTAAATTGGTGCAATTGCTTTGGAAGCTAATCTAGAACACTCTCTCAATGCTGAACTTTCACGTATCATACACTCAGCCATTCCATTCTCAAGTATAAATCCATGGAAAAAAATAATATGTGTAACAAATGGAATTTACAAGAATGCTAATAATAGCAAAAATTCTGGAAACAACACACACATCCATAGAAAAGAGAAGCGATGTCACAACATGCATGATGGCATATTCTCACAAGGGAAAACCAAAAGCTATCAAAAAGAATTACAGCCACATACAATAACATGGGTAAAGCTTAGTAATATAGTATTGTGCAAAAAGGAAAGTCATGGAAGAACTATATAGCCTGATATCTTTCACATGCAATTTTCATATGAGAAAATCTAAATAACATTGTTTAAGCATATATATTTATATAAAGAACAAAAAGAAAGAAAAAATACACAATTGAATATAGTTGCTATCTCTGAGCAAGGAGATAAAGAGATGGGATAGCGAAAGAACAATAAGTAGATGTAATTTTTTTGGTGTTGTTCTAGTTCATTAATTTGACAGTCCAGTGTTTATTTTATTTTTTAATGTCAGGTCAAAATCTGGTTTTGGATTGGAGGCCCTGGCTTACCAGGTGTAAAAAAAAAAAAAAAAATCACAAAACTCCTGGGCATAGAAAGGTAATGAGGGAGAAAAAAGTGACTTCCAATCAAATTTAAAACACATAAGCTAACATATTACTCTAAGAGAGAGAGCCAACAAAATTAACAAATTAACAACCAGATGAGGAATTCATTCTAGGAGAAAGTAGAGTAGTATAAGAACCTGAAAAATACTTCAAAATAAGGGTACTTAACTCTTAGGATTTTCAAAAAGATCAATGAGAACAAACCCTTGATTAAACTGTGTAAGAAATTATGAAACCAAGTAGGCAGAACTACAAAGAAAATAGTTGTATGTGAAATAAAACCAACTAGAAACCTGTTCTTTTAAATTCAAAACAGACACTCTAGTTAAAAATAAGAGCATTTGTTTAGTATTAAATGGGTAGTTAGAGTGTGAAATTACTTCACTTGTTCAGAATTTGTTTAGACATACTGAATAATTTTAGGTTTATTAGACAAAAACATAGCTGTACATGTATGTTAAACATTTAATGGCAAAAGATTCTAATACCAAACTCCTTTCTTCTAAAACATTCACGTTTGTCTTTTTACATTTATGTTAATTATCTATCTGGAATATATTTTCATGCTTCACATGAAATATGGATGTAATTTTTTAAGAGAATTTCCCACTTAGAAAACCAGCGTTGGTCCCACTGGTCCCTTTTTCCACTGATTGATAACTCTACCTATATATGAATTTCTAAATATGCCTGTCTGTTTATAGGCTTCCTAATCTTTTATTTTACTATTTGATTATCACTAAACAAATGAAACACCATATTTATTACTATAACTTTGTAAAAAATATTTACATACTGTAGGACAAATCATCCTACTTTTTCTTTTTCATACTTGTTTTGGCTGTGCTTAACCCTTTGCCCTTGAATTTATAACTTTCTCCATCAAGTTATTCTTAGATCCTTTGTGGATTTTATGCTATTGTGAATGGAAGGTTTAGCATATTTTGTAATTGATTTTGTATATTGATCTTTCATCCACTATCCCTGCTGAAATCTTTTAATACCTCAAACAGTGTATAGATTATTTTATGTTTTCTGTGTGGATGACTCTATTGCTTGGAAATAAAGAGTCATTCCTTCCTTTCTAATTCTTGTACTTCCGTACTGGCTAGCTTCTCTAGGACAACAATAAAAGTGGTTCTAAGAGCCTTTTTGTCTCATTCCTGACTCATAAAATTTTATCCCTATGCAAGTTGTTTGCTTTATAATTTTTGTACATACTACTTAGCACATTATGAAAATTTCCTTCTATTCCTCATTTGTTAAAGAGTTCCTTATGAATGTTTGTTGATTTTTATCAAATGGTTTTTCTACATTTATTGACATCATATTTTTCTTCCCTTATATATTAACATACATTTTCCTTTGTACATTGCCTTAACTGTTGTGGAGTTTGTGTTATTGTTCATAAATATTCATTCCTCATAAAGTGTTTATAAATCTATGCCCATTGTCTTGTGACTTGTGTTGCTATGCCCGCTGTGGGAAGACTCTACATCCCTTCCTCGACTTTGCTCTTGCCGAGGTGAACGCTTTGGTTACGGCGTGAACAGAGTCGTGTCCTGGAGCCAGGCTGCAGCTTGGAGCAGTGCACAGCTGACCTGCAGCCCACGTGAAATAAGAGTTACAAAGTCACTGAAATCTGAGGATTGCTCATGCCTCAGAGCTGAGTAAGACACCCTTATAATGTCTGTTCCATAACATTTTTACTAGCATCATTTTATAAAGATTTTGCAAATTGTTTGGATTTTTTTTCTTCTAAATGTTCCCAGTATCATGGTTGTTTGTTTCACCATTGTACTGCAAATTCCACTGCATTGTTTTAAATTATGTTGGGTTGTATTATTTCTATAAATTATATTTCACTTACTATAAGGTCAATTTTTAAACAATCTCCATGAGCATTTGAAAAGCTCTTTCTTCTGTTGTTAGAGAACATGCTGATTGTGTGTGTGTATTCACATACGTGTATGTATGCACATATATATGCTTATATATCAAAACTACCTTGTTTATTATGTCATCTCAGACCTCTGTTGTTTTAGTTACTCTGCCTAATTTATCTCTTCAGTGTTGAAAGCGAAGAATAAAAGTCTGCAACAATCAATAAATGTCCCTTGTACACATTCATAAAGGACTGCATCATTTTTAACATGAAATGACTCTAATGGGTTGTTTTTTGCCCTGATAATATCCTGACTACTCTTTGCTTTTCATTTGCAAGTATCTGCTCTGTCTTTTTTTCTTTTCTTTGGAACATTTATGATGTCTTTTGTTTCAGAATATTTTTGTATATTTTAACTCTATCAGCATGTCTTTCATCTTTAAAAGTCATTATTATTTATAGACATAAAGATATGTTTGATCTTTATTTCAAGCATTTTCATTTGTTTGTTTAGTTATTTAGGTCCATGTTTTCCACCTATACTTTATGTCATCTGAGTTTCTTTGTTTTTTTTTCTATGAGTTTTCCTTTTCAGTATTTAAAACATTTCCATTCACTCCTTTCTTTTATTTACAGCTGTAACTTTCATACATGTATACACACACACACACATATATATACATATACATACATATGTATCTTTTTAACTTCTATTTCTCTCTTTTTTTTTTTTTTTTTTTTTTTGTGGGGAAGACCAGCCCTGAGCTAACATCTGTTGCCAATCCTCCCCTTTTTGCTGAGGAAGACTGGCCCTGGGCTAACATCTGTGCCCATCTTCCTCTACTTTATATGGGACGCCGCCACGGCATGGCTGACAAGCAGTGCGTCCGTGGGCGCCCGGGATCCGAACCCGTGAACCCCGGGCTGCCAAGTGTGAACTAAACCACTGAGCCACCGGGCGGCCCCTTAACTTCTATTTCTTTATTGTTAACTTTAGTCAATGTGAATTTACTCCCAATTTCAATTAAAAAAATATAAAATCAGTGCTCTTAGTCTCTCAATATTCTCTCTCTCTAAATGCTCATCTTACCTGGTTGTATTACTATAATCATACATTTTTTCCTACTAGCTTTGAATTGCATTCATTTCAATAATATACTTATACAGTTTGTTCCTTGATTTGTCATATTTAGACTCTCTTACGTGGAACACTCATGATGAAGACCAGGCCTGTGCCCTCACGTTTCCCTTAGGTCCCTTACCCATTTGAAAATTATATTTATACTTTCTCATTACTACCAAGGCTCATTAAATTTGTACTCTATTTCATGCTAAAAAACCTGGAGTTTTCTAGTCTTACTTTTATATTGTAATTGATATATTTCTCACTAACTAATGGTTTGCTGTTGTTGTTATTTGTTCTGTTTCTGTTAATAGCAGCTTCCTTCCTTCTAAGTTTTAAAATTTGCCTACTTTCTTGGCTAGAAAAGTTTATTCTGGTGAATCTATTGAGACGATCATATGTTCTTTGCTCCTTTAATGTTTCATTTGTTGAATTATATTGATTACCGAATTTTAATGAAATCTGTCATTCTTAGCCTGGGAAAAACTACTTGGTTATTGCATATTAAATTATATATTGGAGATACAATTAACTAATATTTTGAAAAACATTTTTCATTTTTCCATGAAGGATATTTTTGTGGTGCCTTTTTCTCCCTAGTTTTGGGATCATAGAATTGCTTGCCTCATAAAATGAGTTGAGAACTATGGTAGACAGAATAATGGTCTCCCCAAAGATGTCCATGTCCTAACCCCTAGAACCTGTGAATGTGTTATCTTACATGGAAAAACACACTTTGCAGATGTGAATAACTGAGGTGGAGATTATCCTGGATTATCTGCGTGGGCCTCGTCTATTCATAAATTTCCTTATAAAAGAGAAACAGGTGGGTCAGAGTCAGAGAAGATATTAAAGAAGAGTCTTGAGGGCAGTAAAGGATAAATTATGCCTTACCTAAGTGGTAAAACAATTTGAATGACAGTGGGTTTCTCATCAGAAAACATAGAGGCCAGAAGGAAGTAGCACATTTTTTCAGCAAAGAAAAGAACTGTCAATCCAGAATCCTACACCCAGAAAACATCCTTCGGTAATAATGGGAAAACCAAGTCATCCTCAGATGAAAGACAACTAACAGATTTATTGCCAGCAGACCTCCCCCAAAAGAAGGCTAAGAAAGTTCTCTAAACAAGAAGGCAGTAATGAAAAAAGGCATTTTGGAACATTATTAGTAAGGAAGAAAAAATATGGTAAGCAAAAATGTAGGTATATGCAATAAACTTTCTCCTCTTAGATTTTTAAAATTATGTTTGATTATTAAAGCAAACATTATAACACAGTCTTGTGTGATTCTAAATGTATGTAGTGAATATATTTGACAATTGTAGATGGGGCGAGTAAATGGACCAAAGAGAGATAATGTTTCACTTTCACTCAGAGACTCTTACAATAAAACCAGTACACTGTGATAAGATATGTATATATAATGTAAAACCTTCAGTAGCTGTTTAAAAAGGTATACGAGAAGATGCAATAAAAAAAACACTCTAGGTAAATGAGAGGGGAGATTTTAAAATATTCAAAATAAATGAGAGAAAGGCAGGGAAAATAAAAAAGAAAAACAAATAAGCAGAGAGAACACACAGAAAACAAAAAAGGCAGACTTAAGCCTTAACATACCAATACATTATCTACAAAAGGCCTAAACATGCCTATGAAAAGACAGAGATTGGTAGAGTGGATTAAAAATCATGACCCCCCTGTACACTCTTTACAAGAAACTAATTTCAATTATACTGATATAGTCAGGTTGAATGTAAAATGAGAGAAATATATATATCATGCAAATATTAATCAAAAGAAAGTGGGACTGGTTATATTAACATCATATAAAGATGATTTCAGCAAAAAAATATTGCCAGAGGCTGGGGGAGGGACCTTATATAATGTAATCTTAAATGAGTATACACCAAGCAACAGAGTTACAAAATATGTGAAGCCAAGATTGATTGAAGCCAAGGATAAATAGACAAATGCACACTTATAGTTAGAGACTTCAGCACCCACCCCTTAACAACTGATAGAACAATTAGACAGAAAATCAGCAAAGATAAAGAATTTAACAACACCATCAATCAAAAGGATATAATAAATATTACAGAAACCTCCACTAACAACAGCAGAATACACATTCTTCTCACGTGCTCATGAAACATATGCCAAAATAGACTATATCTTGAGCCATAAAATCCAAAAACCTCGAAAAATATAAAAGAACTGAAATCATACAGAATGTGTTTCTAATCATTATGGAATCAAACTAGAAATTAATAACAGAAATGTAACAGGAAAATCACCAAATACTAGGAAACTAAACACAGAAGTCTAAATAATCCATAGGTTTGTCAAAAGCACAGAAATAGCAAAAGTGAAACCAGTGAACCACCAAGGTAATAATTAGTAAAAGTTCCTTGTGCACACACCAAAAAGACAGCTTGCAAACTGGGAACACTCAAACTGAAACATGGAATGAGGCTTAAGGTTATGTTGTTATAATGCTCCTTATATAGTGAGGAAGCAGTGATTGGTTATATTATTACATTATATCTGATTATATTATGTTAGCATATTATGTTATTCTTCACAGTGATTGGTTCTAGTATTAGAATTTTCTTAAATGACAGGGAATTAGTGGTTACCTCATATCAATTTTGGGAGACAGTTTAGGTTTTGCTTATGATTTCCAGAGGCATAAGCAAGAAATGACCCAGGTCAAGTTAGTCTTGCAAAATAAGCTAAATTAATTTTTTCTTGTGTGACTAACCTGGTTTTGTCTGTTCAGAGAATTTTCAAGGCAGGTCTCCATTTGTTTTTTATTTTAACAGGTAAAATATAAAGTCTCAAGGGAGTTAAAAAATACATTGAATTGAATGAAAATACAGCATATAAAAATGCATAAGATGCAGCTAAATAAGTGCTGAGAGGGAAATTCGTAGCACTAAATGCATATATTATAAAAGATGAAAGGTCAATATGGAAGGCCAATATCAATAATCTAAGTTCTTATGAAAAGAATATGGAAAGTGAAGAGCAAAATAAGCCTAAGGAAAGCAGAGGAAAGGAAATAATAAAGATAAGAACATAAATAAATAAAATCAAAACAGATAAACAATAGAGAAAAATAGTGAAACAAAGAGCTGGCACTTTGAAAAGATCAATAAAATTGCCAAAGCTGTAGCAAGACTGACAAAAAAAGAGAATACACAAATTATGAATATCAGGAATGATACAGAGGATATCATAACAGACCCTGCAGGCATGAAGAATAATAGAATATTCTGAATAATTTACAACTTAGATGAAATGGACCAATTTCTTAAAAGGTACAAAGTACCATAACTCTTTTCTCACATACATAATAGACAATTTGACTAGCCCTATAATTATTGAGGAAATTGAATAATAGTTAGCTCATGAAAAAAATCTCCAGATATATATTTTATTGGAGAATTCTTTATTTATAGAAGAATTAAAACCAATTTTACAAAATATCTTTCAGAAAATAGAAAAAGAAGAAATACTTCCAATTCATTTTATGAAGTTAGTAATACACTGATACCAAAACCAAAGGCATAAAAAAAACCCCACTATGGACTCATGAATATAGGTGCAAAAATACTTAACAGAATTTTAGCAAACAGGTTTTGTAATATATAAAAAGAATTATACACCAAACATACATGACCTAATGGGTTTTATATCAGGAAGGTAAACCTGGTTCAATATTCAACAATTAATCAGTGTAACTCATTAACAGGCTAAAAAAGAAAACTCACACGTTCATATCAATCAGTGTAGATTTAGCATTTGACAAAAATTCAGTACTCATTCATGATAAAAAAAATCACAGAAAAATAGAAATAGATGGTGACTTCCTCAACCTGATAAAAAATCATCTGCTAAAAACCTATAGTTAACATTATATCTAATAGTGAAAGACTTAGTGCTGGCCCTCTAAGGTTGCTAACAGGGCAAGAGTGTACTCTCACCAGTCTTACTCAAAATAGTGATGGTAGTTTTAGTCAATGCAATAAGAAATATGGGTAAAGGAAAAGGAAATTTTTAAAAATCACAGTTAGGAAAGGAAGATATAAATAGGTCTTTATTTGTAAATGACATGACTGTCCATGTCAGAAATCCCAAGGAACATACAAAGAAACCTGTTAGAACCCGTGAGTTCAGCAAGGTTACAGGATACCAGATAAACACACACAAATGGCTTATCTTTCTATATACAATACCATTTACAATTGCTCAATAATTTAATTACTTTAACAAATATGTACAGAACTGGCATGCTGAAAACTACAAAATATTGATGAAAGAAATCTACATAAATGAAGAGATGTACCATGTTCATAGATTGGAATATTCAACATGGGAAAGATATCAACTCTTCTCAAATTGATATGCAAGTGTTATCAAATTACTATCAAAATCCCAGCAAGATTTTTTCTTTATATAAAGAACATTATACTAACATTTATTTAGAAAAGCAAAGGAACTAGAATAGCTAAAACAATGTTGAAAAAGAATAATAAAATGGGAGCAATCAGTCTATGTGATTTCAAGACTTATTATATAGCTACAGTAATCAAGACTTTGTGAGATTAGTAGGTAGATAGACACCTAGAACAAGGGAGGAGAAGAGAGGATCCAGTAATAGAAATACATAAATTTGTCCAACTGATTTTTGACAAAGGTGCAAAAGCAATTCAATGGAGGTAAGATAGATTTTTCAACAAAGATGCTGGAGCAATTGGATATCCATAGGCAAAAGAAAAAAAAAAAACCTTCTACTTAAACCTCACACTTTACATAGAAATTAACTCAAAATGGATCACAGAATTAAATGTACAATGTAAAAATATAAAACATCTAGAAAACTATATAGGTGAAATCCTTTGGAATCTAGATTAATAGTTCTCAAAATTGACCCCTAAACCACGATTTTTTAAAATAGTTGATAAACTGCACATTATCAAAATTAAAACTTTTGCTCTGTAAAAGATTTTCTTAATAATATGGAAAGATAAGCTATAGAGGGGGAGAAAATATCTGCAAAACACATATTTGATGATTCACCAGTATCTAGAATATAAAAAGTACTCCCCAAACTCAACAATAAAAAAAAATCCAATTAGTAAGTGGATAAAAAAGACACTGAAGCTGATATACAGATATCAAATGGGCACATATAAAGATTTTTAACATCACTGGGCATTAGAGAAATGCAAATTAAACCACAACAAGGTATTACTACACACCTATCAGAATGGCTAAACTAAAAAATAGTGACAACATCATATGCTGGTGAGGATGCAAAGAAATTGGATGACTCACCCATTCCTGGTAGGAATATGATACAGCTCAACCACTCTGCAAAACAGTTTGGCAGTTTCTTAAAAAAATATGCCATGCAACTACTAAATGGCCCAGGAACTGCACTCTTGGTCATTTATTTTAGGGAAATAAAAGCTTATGTTTGTATGAAAACTTGTACATGAATGTTTATAGCAGCTTTACTCATAATAGCCCCAAACTGGAAACGATTCAGATACCCTTCAAGGGGTGAATGATTAAACAAACCGTGACATCCTCATTATATGGGGTACCTCTGAGCAATAAAAAGCAATGTGTTTTTGGTCTGTGGTACAACCTGGATGAATCTCAAATAAATTATACTAAGTGAAAAGATCCTTTCAAAGGTTACTTACTGAATGATTCCATTTAAATTTTAAAAATGACAAAATTATAGAAGTGGGGAACAGATTAGAGGCTGCCGGGCTTTAAGGCAGGGGTGGAGATAGAAGGAAAGTTGGTATGGTTTTAAAGGGTCAATACAAGGGGCCAGCCTGGTGGTGCAGCGGCCTATTTTGCGCTTTGGCAGATCAGAGTTTGCCGGTTCGGATCCTGGGCATGCAGCCGACACACTGCTTGTCAGCCATGCTGTGGCAGCATCCCATATAAAGTGGAGGAAGATGGGCACAGATGTTAGCCCAGGGCCAGTCTTCCTCAGAAAAAGAAGAGGAGGATTAACGATGTTAGCTCAGGACTGGTCTTCTTCACAAAAAAAATAACAAAAATAAAAGGACAACACGAGGAAGACTTTTGGTGATGGAACTGTTTCATATCTTGACTACATCAATGCCACTATCCTGGTTGTGATATTGTATTGTGGTTTTGCAAGACTTTTACCATTTGGGGAATCTGAATAAATGTATGTAGATCTTTCTGTATTTTTCTTACAACTGCATGTGAATCTATAATTTTCTCAAAATAAAATGTTTAATTAATAAAATAGAGGATATTATGAACATTTGTGCAACAAATTTGAAAATTTAGATGAAATTTTTCTAGAAAAACACAACCCACCTAAATTCATTCAAAATTAAAAAGAAAATTTAAATATTTTGAGGAAATAAATTTTTAACAAAAATACAGTCCATAAATTAATCTTCCAGCCCATTTACCTTCAAGAAAGAATTCTGCCAAACTTTTAAGCAATAAATATTCACTGATCTTACACAAAGTCCAGATATAGGAAAAGAGAGAACACTTCCTGTGTTCATTTCCTAATGCCGCCATAACAAATGACCAGAGATTTGTGGCTTCAAACAACTCAGATCTATTTTATCAGAGTTGTGGAGGCTGTAAGTCAGAAATCAAGGTGTCAGCAGGGCCCCCTTCCCTCTGAGGGCTCTGAGAGAGAATCTCTCCTTGCTTCTTCCAGCTCTTGGCTCCAGATGTTTCTTGACTTGTAGCAGCATCACTCCAATCTCTGCCTCCATCTTCACGTGGCCTTCTCCTCTGCTTCTGTGTCTCAAACTTCCCTCTGCCTTTCTCTTGTATGGACAATTGTCATTGAATTTAGGGCCCACATGAAATCCAGGATGATGTCATGTCAAGATTCTTAACTTAATTACATTGGCAAAGACCTTTTTTCCAAATTAGGTCACATTCACAGGTTCCAGGGATTAGCAAATGGACATATGTTTTGGGGGCCACCATTCAACCCACCACACTTGCCAACATATTTTATGAGGTCAGAAGTACTTTAATACCAATATTTGACAAGGACAGTACAAGAAGGTTATAGGCCAATTTCTCATAAACATGAATAAACATTTGTTAAGGAAAATATTATGAAATCAAATCCAGCATGACTTTAAAAATGATATTATATGAAATTGTGTTTCAGGAATGCACATTAGCTTATATTTTAAAAAATTAATCATAATATTTGACATGGTAACAAAACAAAACAAAAAGAGCATTTGATCATCACAATGTCTATTTATTATAAAAACTCTTAGTAATCTAGGAATAGTAGGAAAATTCCTTGATATAATAAAAAAGAATTTCAATTAAAATGTCAAAAGCTTTTCCTCTGCTATTGTACAGTTAGCAGTACAGTTAACAATATCATACGGTTCCTTGCTAATGTCATAAAACAGGAAACAAATGGTGAAGGGCACAAAAAGAAAGAAAGAAAACTGTCATTATTTGCAGATGACACGAATGTGAATTAATAAAATTCAAAGGAATCTACATTTACGAAATGGGACTAATTGAATGAATTCACAAGGCGGTTAGATAAATGGCCCATATAAGAAATTGGTTTTATTTCAGTTTACTAATAATCAAGAAGTAGAAAATTAAATCTGAGAAATGGTGCCTTTAAAAATAGCATTAAAAATAAATACCTAGGAGCCAGCCCTGATGGCCTAGTGGTAAAGTTCAGCACTCTCACCACTTCAGCAGCTCATGTTCGGTTCCGCATCATGGAACCACACCACCCATCTGTCAGTAGCCGTGCTGTGGCAGTGGCTCATATAGAAGAACTAGAAGAACTTACAACTAGAATATGCAACTATGTACTGGGGCTTTGGGAAGGAAAACAAAAAAAGAGGAAGATTGGAAACAGATGTTAGCTATGGCGAATCTTAAAAAAAAAAAAAAACTAGGAAAAAATTCTAACAAAAGATTTATTCCATTTTTGAAGAGGATGTGTCCTGTTCAAATTCTGACAAAGAACTGTTGTGCAAAATATACGAGGAACACGTGCAAATCAAGTTTTAAAAAAAGACAATCAATCATATGGAGAAAAGAGGCAAAAGATTTAAAGACATTTCACAAGAGTCTATCCAAATGGCTGATAAACTTAGAGAAGGGTGCACAACCTCATTAGTTATCACAAAAATTTAAAACCACAATGGCATAATGTCTAAACCAGAATGACTAATACCAAGTAATGAAGAGGGCTTGGAGCACCAGTTGTTGTCAACAGAAACTTATCTGTGGTGTGTAATTTTGTACGATTGTAACCAGACTGAAGAGTCCAATCACTCAGGTTCTTGGTCAGTGTCAGAGAGGAATTCAGACACCGATACCATGGCAACAGCAAGCAAGCAAAGATTTATTAGAGGAAAGGTCATTTACACTCCAAAGGAGGAGCAGGCAGTGCCAGAGAAGGCATCTGCCCTCTGTTTCATGTTACTTTTATTTTTATTTGGCTGTTCAGAAGGGAATTAGCATTATCTGGTTATCCACCAATAATGACTTTTCCTACACCCACCTGTCAGGAGTGGGGGTTCTTAACCTTCTAGGGGTATCTCCGGAACTGTCATGGCAGTCATTCCCCGTGGAAGGGGGGCTAATGCATATGGAATTTGTGTGTAAATTAAAGAAAGGTCAATGTCCTCTAGAGGTGTATAGTATAAGGCTTTGTTTGGGTACTTGCTATCTTTATCGTAGTGGTTGATGGCCTCAGACTCTGGTGATGGCCTCAGGCGGGTCTTAGTTCCCCTTTATCTGCATCATGTAGGATGCCAGCAAGACACTTCACTGATGCAGCAATGTCTCCAGCTATGGTCCCCCGCTCATGTCTACCTAACTATCTATCTCACAACCACTTCAAAAACTGCTTGACAACATTTACAAAGGCTAAATATATGCACTTGCCATGATTCAGCATTTCCACTCTGAAGGGTTGTGTCTAACCATAATGCAAACATGTATTTATCAAAATATGCATACAGTGATGTCCATAGTGACATTCGTAGTAACAGAAATTGGCAACTGTAGAATAAATAAATTATTTATGATATACTCCTACAAAGAATACTACTTTACAACAATAAGAAGAATCTAAACACTTAAGTTTGAGCAAACGAATCTAGGTGTAAAAGATTATGTACTGTAAGATCTCATTCACATAACCATCAAAAACTAATTAATGACGTTAGGTGTTATTAAGAGTTACCATAGGAGAGGGATGCTGACTGGGAGGACCAGGATGCTTCTGAGGGGTAGACGCTTTTTTATCTGAAGTCTAGTTACATCCATCAAATAATGTTTGTACGTTATAAGCATTATGCTTCATTAGATGTTTATAAAATAAAGTAATAAGCACTAGAGATAATGCCAGCTTTAGTCATCTAAAACTTTTGTTTCAATCTTCACATTTGAGAACAATATACGTTCTGATAATAAAGAGCATTTTAAATAAGTTGGGAAAAAGATAGACTTTCCAAAAAGTTATGATGGAATAATTGGCTATCTCTTTGGAAGAGTATAACTTTGCTGCTCTGAACCTAAAATGATACATTAAAATGAATTGCAGATACCTTAAAGGGATAAACAGGAGAAGTTAACCATGTAAGAACTAGAAAAAATATGAACAAATATTGCTATTATTTTGAGGTGAGGGAAGAATGTCTGAGCATAAAAGAAAGACAGGGTAATTAAAGTGAAGAATATACAGGTTTAACTATATTTAATATAAATATTTTGAATGGTTGATTAATTATCATGTATAAAATGAAAAATTAAATAACAAAAAATTTATGGATCAGGCATAAGATTAGCAACCTTGATATTAAAAGAGTTCTTTCAAGTTAATTAGAAAGTAATCATATAGTAATGATTAAATAGATACAAAGATATTGAGAGGAGAATCTCTCAAAGGCAAAAATAAAAATATCAATACTACAATGACATATGAGAAAATGCTCACATTTTGCAGTCAAATGCAAATTAATATAAGATACTGCTAATAAACTATCAAAGTGCAAAACAAATAAATACAGAGAGGGAAAGAGAGAGAGAGAAAGAAGGAAAGAAATGAAAAGAACATGGCTAGTATTGTCAGGTGGTGGGAGGAAAGGGATCTCTCACATATGTTAGGTAGGATTTTTTTTTTCTTTTTTCTGGTTTAACATTTCTACCGTAAAATGAAACATATTCAGAAAAATATATATAAATGTCTAATTTAGTGGAACATTTTAAGACAAATGCCCTTGTAACCGCAATCCAGGCTCTGCAATAGAACTTTGCCAGCTATCCAAGAAATTCCTTCTTTTGCTCTTTTACAGTCTCACACTCACTCCCCTTAAATGTATTCACAATCTTGATTTTTATAGGAAGCATCTCCTTATGCTTCTCTACAGTTTTATCTTCCAAGGATGCATCCTTATAACTTTCAAGAATCTTTAAATCCACAGACACCTCCCCCTCCCACACACACCTTTTCTAAGTTTATAGGTTGAAAACCCTGGCTTTTGACCTCTAGAGTTTCCCACAGTTTGGGTATCGCTGATTGTGTCCTCAGTCAGGATCACATCCTCAGTCAGTGCGACTATAGGAAGGATAAAAAGTCTGGAAGTCTGTCTTTTGTGCTATTAGCGACTCAATGCCTACTCAGTGGGAGGTTGCAACATGGTGGTAGACAACTTTTATGACAGCTTTCTCATTTATTAGTTAGAATGATTCTTGTAAAATAACACTTCCTTTATCCACTACTATTTGATTATTCAATGGTATAATTCATATAGGAAAAGCAGGAAACATGTTTGATATTTTCTTTTAGTTGCATCTTTTAGATAATAGATGCATTTCCAACAATCTTCTTAAGGGACTTAGTTTTTGTTTTAATATTTGTATGAACTTACTGATTTAAACACATTTGGTGGGTTTCAATAAGCCAAAGTTATCTTTTTTGAGCTCAGATTGTCCCATTTTTGGCCAAACCCTGTTTCAATTAGCTCTTGACATGGCCATAGTAGTTTTGAGAGTTTCCTTGTTCTCTGTTATGTCAAGATGCACATTTCTTGCCTCAGACATGAAGTCAGCCGTTTTTCTAAAATGCCCTGGGTTTTTGTTAATGGGACATGGCATTTCAAGATCATATTCTGGACACTAGAGTTCCTTGTCACTTCTGGGTTCTTGATTATTGTTTCTAGCCCCCTTACGTTGACAGACCAAAGAAATTATACATGCTCCATACACAGAAGCACACACACACAGAATACCCATGAGTTCATATTGATACTTCAAGTTCACGATTAGAGAATTTTTAGTGTAACTTCTTTTGTAATTTATCTGTGTCTCTTTCTGAGGATCTTGTTTCCCTTCTTGGGGAAGGATGGATGATAGAATATTGCATAATTTCACGTTTACTGTATGGCCATTTACACACCCAGCCACCTGAGAATAACATTGCTAATTCTACCACCACCAATAAACCAAGAAGAGTTAACATTTGTGTTGCATGTACTCTCCTCATTCTCCCTCCACTTTTATACTTGTGTAATATCTACATCACCTGAGCATACAGCCATC
This sequence comes from Tapirus indicus, assembly GCA_031878705.1. Lineage (NCBI taxonomy): Eukaryota > Metazoa > Chordata > Mammalia > Perissodactyla > Tapiridae > Tapirus > Tapirus indicus. The sequence continues at coordinate 86,483,885 of CM062921.1, forward strand.
ACAACCTGTACTCTCCCTTTTTAATCCCAATTAATCTTTAGTTCTATAAGTAACTATATGTTTAACAATCATCACTAGTTCTTATGAATATTTTTTTGTTATTTTGTTTGGCTAAACTCATTATCTAGTAGATTCTTTAGGAGGTGATCATGGGAACCATATTACCAAACTTTTACTAGTTAATTACTAATAGTTTTTGTGTACGTGGTTTTTAAAAAGTCAGATTTGCTGGATATAAAATACTAGCCTCAGATTTTCTTTCCTTGAATGTATAAATATGTTACTCTGTTTTCTTCATGTTGCCACTGTGTTGCTTTTAAAACATATGATGACAATGAAATTTTCTTTCCCTTATAGATAGCTTGGGATTTTTTTTCCCTTAGGTAACAAATAATAATTTTTCCTTTTTCTATAAGGCTTAGCAATTTTACTAGATTATAGCTGGTGTTATTCATTCCAGTTTGGTATTATCAGTGTGTGATGGGCTCTTTAATACATAGTTTCAAATCATTTTAATTTCAGGAAAGTATTTGTGAATTATAGTTTTTAGTATTGATTTTATTCCCTTGATTTAGTTTCATTTTTCAGGCACTCCTATTATTCATAAGGTGGGTATAGTATATTATTTGCAATTTTTGAAATTTTTATGTTTCTTTACTTTTTTGATTTTTAAAAATTTCATTCTTTTCACCTTCTAATACTCCTAAGATGTTGTCTATTGCATTTATTCATTCATGTTCCAATTTAAAGTTTTTCATTTATTTCTGATTGTTTTCTGACTTTTATTATATCATTTGAGATTTTTAAAATTATGATTTATGTTGTTCTGTCATGTCATGTAATGCTTTCCTAACATCTTTTAGCTCATTTTCGAAGTGTGAATTTTGATGTTTTCAGTGGCATGTCTTTCTGGTGTGCTTTCATTATACTTAGGGATGTTATTATTATCCTTACTCTCATCTTTCTTTCATTAACTTAGTGTGGAATTTGACCTCAGTACTTTTCTGTTGCTCATCTATGGTCAAGGAATTATCCTGAACTTTTAGAAGGAGGCGTGGTTCAGGGCAGATCTTCTCATTTCCCAGAGCTCCCTCTTCTGTTCTTTTCACGTAAACTTTAGTCCTCTGGTGGATTGCATTCTGAAATTTCTGGAATCTCTTCCTTTCCTCATTTTTATCTGGCCTTCCTCTTTATTTTTCAGTATTATCCCTGACCTGCCCAGTTTTAATGGCACATGTAACAGTGTCTTCTCGTGCGAGCTCCTAGAGTCCTCTCCTAGAAGGGAGTTCCTGGAGGTCAGTGTTTGGAGTTCACAGGGAATAGCCTAGTCCAGTCTCGTTGGCCTTTACTCCAGTCTCCTAGCACTGAGCCCCTATTAGAAGGGGCAACGCCATCTCCTAGTTCCAGATACTGTTCTCAAATTGGTCAGCCATGCCATCCAGTGAGAATTTGTGGGCTTTTTTGAGACTCCGTGACTCTCACATCTGTCAGCTGCCTCATGGCTCCCTTTTATTCTCTCCCACAGGGAGAGTGATACCATGTAGGTCTTGTGGCTGTTGGTGGTGTGTCTTCATCTCCTTATAATTTGAGGTTTGTGGTTTTAATTTATAACTTAGTTTTGTTGTAAATGTAGTCCACGTGTCTTTGGTTTTGCTATCTATTTATCCTGTTTGCTTTGTAGATTTGGAGATAGTTAAGATCTATGCCACTGCTTCCTCCATCTTCCCAGGATACTCATGGGTGGGATTTTAAACTAATAATTAATTAATTAATACTTTTACTAGTTAAATTAATACAATTTAGTTTATGCATTCCAATTTGGTCATATGCACAAAGCCTCAGGGATCTATGTGTAACCAAGGAATTTCACTTCTCAGAATTCATCCAAAAAACATAATTATATAAGACCACAGTGATATGTGGGCAAGAGTTTTCATTAGAATGGATTTATAATCGCAAAAATTAAAAACAATGTACATTTACAATAACAGTTGATTGGTTCAATAATAAATTAATAAAATGCTATCTACTGTTTAAGAATCTGACATAGAAATATATTCAGAAATGAAAGTGAGAGCTAAAAATAAAAAAAGAAGCTCTACAATACAATCCTTATAGCTCATAGATCTAGATACAGACATATATCTTTATATAGGTATATCTGAAGATAAATGAAATGTTACAGTGATTAGTTAGTATGGTGGAACTCCAGTAATGTATTAACACTATTAGCTTATTTTTTTAATGTGAATTAAAAATTGTGTTTATTCAATGCTCTGACCTACTTATGGTTGTTAAGTAATAAACTAAAAGGAATGGTTGCCAAGACACATCAACACTGGGGCTGTAAATCAATTCCAGTAAGGCTTGTGGTGTATATTACAAAAAGGATTTTCCTTTTCTGTTGACCTCTGCAACTTGGTTTATTTGCAATCACTAAAGAGTTATATGTCTGCAATTTCTGATTTTGATTTGAGGCATGGAATTTCCCATCACTTAGCAAAGCTGTAACTTTCCATTAGACTTTTGGAGGTGGGAGTTCAGAAGGAAATAAAATCCTCTAATCCATAGGTAAACTGAAAGGAAATAGAAAAATAAATCCTCTATTTTTTTCTGTCATGTTTCATTGGTTTTTAATGAACTGTTTAAGTTTATTGAGTAACAAAGACAAGCCAGATGTTTAATGGTCCAATAAAGTAATTAATCGGTACTTCTGGTTTAACAATGTTTTGCCTATCAGCCTCCATGGCACAATTTCAAGGATATTGGATTGTTTAATTGCATTAACCAGGTCCAGTTAACCCTTTATCAACAACTAATGACAGTGGGATATTTTTATTTACCACTTTTCTTTTACTTTGTGTAATTATAAATGGCCATAAGAAGTTGGAATTTGGAAATTTATCAATTCCCCCCTTCCTATAACAGTTATTAATATTTTATTAATCATTCTACGTTGTCCAGTCTACCACAGATTCTTTTTTTCTTTTATGTTTCTCTTTTGCCATTGTTCTAGCTCAGGTACATATCATCTGTCTTCTGGGATCTTAAATCCGTTTCCTCTTGTTTTAATATACTTTCATATGAGTGTTCTTAATAATCCATATCTTATGTCACTCTAGATTCAAAGTATTTGATGGATCACCATGCCTCATAGCAGGGTTGCACATTCAAAATGCCTTTAAGGGCCAGTTAGAACAACAGGGACCACAAACAGGAGGAGCTCCCAGACAATACGATAGGTCTCAGCATGATGAGTAGCCAATTAATTTAAAAACATCCTCCTGAACAAGAGGAATGCTCCTGCGGGTCAAAAAGCTACAAGTTTGTGCTCTCTATCTGGGAAAACAAACTTCCAAATCCAGATGTAAGCATACAAAGCACCTTATAACCTGTTCCATACTCATCTTTCCATTTGTCACTATAATCAAGTAATGACAGACACTGTTTTCAAGTAGGTACAGACCTGCGTTCCTCCATGCCCCTGCTCCCAACACAAACACACACTTTGGGATCACACTTGAGTCATTTTTCAGTATTCAAATCAATTTTTTTCTTTTATGAAGAATTCCCTGGCATCTTAGTATCCTCTCCAGCTGATTAGTTATACTTTGGACTGTCCCTGTATTGTTCCCTGTTCATAACTCAATTTGAATATATTATTGTTGCATTGTGATTACTTATTGATGTGAGCTTCTTAAGATGTGCTCCAAGCTTCTTGGTGAAAGGAACTGTGGGCTTTTCCCTTGTCAACCCATGGTACCCATCTCAGTGCCTAGTACATATTTGATGAACACATCTGAAAAAAATTATTCTTTGTTTAATTTATTTATAAGCCAAGCAATAATATTAATATTTTCTTTAATTTTTTGTTCTAAAATTTTTTTGTTCTAACTCCACGGTGCAGCTCAGAAAAGGCTCATAGTGGTCATCTGTTTAATGCATGTTTCTTACATGTGCTGGCTGCATTTTGACCATCGAAAATCATCTCCAGACATTAGATTGTTTTAGTAATAATGTGTGGATTGTGAGCAGAGTCAGAATAAAGATTTCTGGTTTAGTGGGAAAATTTTACAGACTCCACCCCAGTTAGTGGACATCTTGGCCCCACTCATTTACTATTAGATTTTGGAAAGATGATTTATTGGTTTTTTCAGTCTAATCAAAGGAATTAATGATACACACTTTCAACATGTAATTGGGTACTTGATACAAAGTGTTAACATGGTTCCCAGCACATATTAACCTCCCTCACAAACTGGGAAAATGGCTTCCTCTTCCCTCTACCCCCCTGCTTGGCAGCTGAATAGTAGCTCCTTTAAGAGTATTCCACGGCAATCAGATCCTAATGACCACTATCCTAGACATCATATTTACTGCATAATATTCTTGGGATCTAAGCCACGTGTAAGTATTTTTTTAAGTTTTAGAGAAAGAATTTCAAACCCTTCCTTCACCTAACAATGATTTACCAGTTAGACCTAGTTTCAATTCAAGTGTTCTGCTCCACTTGAAATTCTAAATGTGTTCTTAATCATCTCAGAACGAAAATCCCAGAGAGGAGACCGGTATGGTCTCAGAGTGTCTTTCACAGAAAAGGTCAGCATTTCCTCTGCATGGGAGAGAACAGGGCTGCCGCCCTCTGACTCCAGGCTGACATGCCTGTCAGCACAAGATGGGCAGGTTGGGTTTAGGACTTAAAGCAAGATGGTGTGTTAGCTTTTTGGACATGTTGAGTTTAAGTTGTTTGAACATCTTCAAGTGGAAGAGTAGTCAGGGGAAGACTTTTAACTCACACTCCTTGGAAAATAATATGAGGGAGAGTAACAGGGAATAGCTACTTATAGAAAGGTAACATTTCTCATTAACCCAAACAAACTACCTTGATTTTCACTGGTCTGAATTCTTCTACTTCTGGAAATTCATGAGAAGCATTTGGACAATAAATAACAAAGCCTTGCGAAACAAAACAAAGCGAAAAACAGCTGCCAGCTGGTTTTATGCTGAGGCAGGCAACCAGGTGCTGAGCAAATGTAACCAGAGTTCCAGATTTAGTTAGTTTCATGAAATCCAATATTTCACTAGGTCTTGAGATTGCAGTATCTAGCTAGCCTTAAAAACACCTTAAATCCATCACCACATACAGCAAAGTATATCATTCACCTAAGAGCACCTTTTGTATCATTAATATTTCTGCCACTAACTTTGTTCCCATTTCAAAGCCAAAATTTCTTCAGCAATATGCTTGTTCAATATTCTTGAAGAATAAAAAGAAATTTAGTACATTCCAGTGACTCACGTTCCACATCTGGCCTCGACTCTTATCTTCCTCTTATCATGCAGTGCCTGGCATCTTGGTGTGACTTTTTAGTCCTGTTTCTGACTCCTGTGTCCAATATATGACATTTCAATCCACTGTCACCCTGAATTTAACAAATCTAAAAAATGGAAATCTGTTATCAAACATGAATATGAGGTGGGAAAATGTATTAGATGTCAAGTACAGATTGTATCTTCCTTCCAATTTATTGATTTGCTAAGAGCCACTACCAGAAGGAACATTCTAATCTTCGAAGCATTCACATAAAGAATCTTAGAAGAGTTCTATTCCAACACATTTCCTTTGTGGTGGTTGAATGGATGTCTTTAGTATGCCCACGCAACTCTTGGAGTATTGTCAGCTTCATAGAAGAAGAAACCGTTACTCTGTTGTGGTTTATCTGTTGTTCTTAATCACTTAACTTCTCTGACTATTGCTTCTGATTAGGATTAACCTGTTGCTCTACCACTTGATATTTTATTTTCTATATCTTTGAATTTAATATATTTTTCAGGGATCAAAATCAGCCATATTAGCATTAAATTTCTCTGCTTGGGGGAACTCTGATCTCAGTATAAGGAACTCTTTCCTTTCTGGCATTTGGAGACCATACATTTAGAGCCATTGATAAGGTCTGTGCCAGTGCCCTTTGCAAATCAAATCAAATGTAATTTTTAATCAAATTAGAGAATTAATTAGGCAGATGAGATTGCAATTTTTCCTTAGTGTTCTGTGGAAAGTACATAAGTGGATGGCTGCCATTTGTCTCACAATCTGTCTCTTAATCATATAGGTCCCCAGATTTCAAATTAACGTTCAACACAGTTATTTAATTTTGGAACTGATAAATTTCTCAAAGATAGCCAGTTCTTCATGTTAAAATGAGGACACTGATATCCAATATCACTCAGACAGTGAGTGGTAAAGCTGGCAAGGCAAGTCCCATCTCCTGAACCCTCAGTTAATAATGGATGTTAAAGATACAAGACAAGGAATGTGGCTCCCCACTGACTCCCTCATGGATCTTGTATTATCATGGAGTTTGCCCAAAGTTTGATGGTCTTAGTATTTTACACAGAGGATGTCTTTCACATGCAAGGGACTCAGAATTGAAGATGTGCTGTATTTTAAAATTCTACAATGTCAGCACTCACAAACTATTTACACAATCCTAAAAAAAATGTAATTCTGTTACTCAACAATCCATATCCTTCAATTATAAGATCAAGGTCCCAATCTATGAAATGACAGCTAGGCCAGCGCTGGGGCAATGTCTTCTTTTCAGCATTGGTGCTATAAGTACTGGGGGGGGGGTTTCATTGTTTCCACTAAGAGTCATTCTAGGTAGCTCTGCCTATCCCAGTTTCTTATATTAAATTTTTCAGAGCACGCAACTTCAAATCCAAGTTGCTGCCTTTTAGGTGAAAGTAGAATTATGCTGCTGTGGACCATAAGAGTGGAATATTTCTTCTAGGACTGCAGAAATCAGTGGTGGAATTCAAGTATATTAGAGATCCTGAGTTGTGGAACCCCTCTCCACACCATTATCACACACAATTTTTCTTGTATGGGTTTTAATTCTTCTGCCACCACAGATGATTTTTTTGTTTCTGAAATCTTATAGTGGATGTTCCTTATCTGTGTTTGTGGAAGGGGATGTACAGGCTACCCAAGGGTGTTGGTGTATGGAAGTGCTGAAGGAGGGCCTCCAGTGGGGGCAGGGGCTGCCCGGTCACTGAGCTAAAGGCAACTAGGAAGAGAGACTACAGATAAAAATGAATAATTATTACATAATACATGTTCCTCAAACCTGTTCTAAGTCCACAGAAAACAAAAGACACCAGGATTAATGTTTTCAAAGACATTGCACGTCCAAATGCAAGATATGGTAGGAGGTGAAAAGAGTGGGTGAGTTCTCATGTGTCAACAAGTAAAACGTCTAAACGAACTATAGAAAGCTATAATTTAGAAGTCAAATATGCAGCTTTGTTTTCTAAGTAGAGTTAGTAATGTTATCAGTACAACTGGCAATGTTTTGGAGTCTAAGGATATAGTCTTTTCTCTTTTAGAGCCTTACTCGGCCATGTTGTAGAGATGTAGATGGGAGATAGGAAAGAACAAGGGATAGCCTTGTTTCAACCTAATGGGTTCATGTAGAACCTCTGGAGAGGACAAGAGGACTAACTTGTCATTTTTGCTAAGTGACTTGAGGGAATTAAAAAAAAAGCAAACCTTTAACTCCCAGACTGTGGATTAGCTGAGGTCTATTGTATTAGCAAATTCTCAGTAAGAAATTTCAACCACCATGTACTGGTCCCTCATCATAAATGTGGAGAGCATTATTGGCATCCATATGAATTTATCCTGAAATCCCAACAGATCCCTGCCTCTTTTCTTTGCAAGTACAGTAGTCCTCCCTTATCCATGGGGGCTATGTTCCAAAGCCCCCAGTAGATGCCTGAAACCACAGATAGTACCTGGGTTAGAGTCCGAGAGTATTGGATTTATGTGTCTGTTCATGTTTGTCTATGTCTGACTGTTTTCTTTGTTAAAATTAGCTGTTTGGGGACTGAGTTTCTCAGTGACAGTAACAAGCACTCTTTAGAAACTACCTTGTTTATTGTGGCTACCTTGGGAAAAGCCCCCTAAAATGGAGATAACTATAAACAGCTGGCAAGATTATCCAGGATAATTTAAATTTACTGGGGCCATTTTGGGCTCTTTTTGAGCCTCCAAACTGAGGAACAAGGAAAAGTCCTTAATCTTTAAAGAGTCAAGTTCTCTACCTTCTGGCACAACTGCTCACAATCTAAATGTTCCAGAAGCTGTAACTATTTACAAAGAACTGCAAAATCTTACCAAGCTTGTTTCATGTCCTGAGGGCTTGGCTTGATAATTGTCAGGTTGGGAGGGGTCCCAAAAATATGATCAGATGAAAATGCTGTTGCACCCCATTTTGTGGTCAGAGATGGTTGGACAAAAACATGGATCACAGTCCCTTTTGAGACTGAGGGTCCTACCAAACTGCTGTGAGCCTCAGGGGAATAACATTAGCCATTAGAAGAAATGTTCCAATTAGATAAGATCTTTAAACGTGCACATAAAAGCAAAGACTTCAAAATTCTGAAGTAACCTTATTGAAAGTTTTATTGCAAAAAGGAAAAGTTCAGTTGTAAAAGGTACCAAAAGAAAAGTATTTAGGTCATGGCTTCACAGACACCTGTGTAATCCTCTCCCAGAGTTACTGAGACTCTGAGAGATTTCCTGGAAAACTGATATTCAGTAGAGCCAGGTATAGTTACTGCTCATTCTGCCTGAAACCTGACAAGATATTTGAAAGGATATAGCAACTTACAATCAGAAATTTGGACAAACTGGAAGCTGATATTCAGAGCCTGATAAAAATTATTTAGGCCTTCTTCCCTAAGTCAAAATAAAACTAGGCATGCAGAGGGAAAGAAGCAAATTAGGGATGATGCAGTTGGACAGGTAGAACAACCTGTAATGTCATTTAAGTTACAACCCAATTTTTGAGGAATTAAGAGCAACTGTCCTTACAATATCTTTGCAAATCTGGAAATGCAACTCTAGAGGCAGTTCAGATTCCATCCATTTCCTTTATCTCAAAAGGCTTATAGCCTCTCTGGGAACTGTTATCATCACCAATTCCTAAGGCTGAAGAAAAAAAAAGGAAAGAAAAATGACATAAGAGCACTGTTGCCCAAAATCTAGCATCTTGAAGGTCTTCTCTGCAAATATTAGTAGAAAAAGCTTAAAACAAAATTTAGATTCAATTATTCTTTCATAACTATTGAGCCTTGTATTACTGTACCTGATTCGTGACAGTAATTTAAAAACAATAACTGTGGAGTCTCTATGTATGTATGTGTGTATATATATATATGTTATATATATATGTGATATTTTTTACCTCTGGATGGCATGATTTTTAAAAGAGCTCTATTTAATTGGCTTAAAGTAAGTGCTTATATAAATGTAATGGAAACTAACCCTAATGTTTTCCAAGTTAACATAATATAAAATTTGGTAAATAAAAGTTTATTTAAGTTTGTTGGTTTGATTGAAATGGACATGTCCTCAGAGTTATCAGCATTGGATATGATGGAGACATGCAGACTTTATTTTATGTTTATTGTTCAAAGAAGCTCAAGTTATCTCTGTTACAAAACTGGTTAGCAAAAATAATAACTTGAAATGATAACTAATTTTTGTCTAATATCTCATGCTCATGAAGTTTTATAGGTAATCTAAATAATTATTTGGAGCAAGAAAACTAAATAGATGTAACATAAAAGTTTTTGAGTAACTTTTCAATAATAATTACATGTTGTGGAATTTGTGTTTAAAATAACTTCCCAAATCTTTTTTTGGTAACTTGAAACTGTGAAGTTTTGCTAGGTGAAATTAAATGATAAAAAATTCACTGAATATCTTGGTCATTTTCAAATAAAATAAAATACTGAAACATTATTGCCTTTGGCTTCTTATTACAGAGAAACTAATAGATGTTTGGATCTATTAGTAAACATGTCTTGTATTTTATTAAAAGATTGTACTATAAAGTAGCTTGTTTCTAGAAATTATAAAAAGTATTTATAAATTTGCCAAGCCACAGAATGCTAATGTAGAATACAGTTTATAATTGCTTACTTCTTAGTTTTCCCTAAAATTAATTAATACATGTGATTAAAGCTGCTAAAAATTAACAAGGTAAACATCTTTGTATTCAAGGAAAGTAAGATATGTGTTTTCAGTAAAGAAGGTATAAAGAACGACATTATACTTGTTTGTTTTGCTAAGAAAGATAAATTTGTCCTATATTTTAGACAGGAAAGGAAAGAAGGCATGGAACAAATTCTGAATGTAAAAAGAAACTTATTGGTTTGTGGAAGAGAAATCCTGAGGAAAGAATTTTGTGCATGGTCAAGTTGGCTAAGATTAAAATAAATTTAATTAAATAAATGGGTTTTAATATCAAAAGTAAACTGGTACAAAATTAGAATTTGATTTTCCTCTCTTAAAAGGATAATTTTCTTGAACTTCTAGTCTGCTCTGGACAGAGAGAGTATAGAAGGTTTTTCTTCACTTTTGAGTAAGTCTACCAAAATGACAGAAATGCTTTATTTTTTCAAAATAATTTCCTATGTTTTAAAAAGCTAAGGTCTCTGTATTAGGAAAAGTGAGGGTTATTTTTGTTTAACTCTATCTGTTTGCCCTTAACATCTTCTGTTTTTATCTTGGTTAAATGGATAACTAATCATTGTTTCCCACCTGACCAAGTGTTTTGAAAACTTTTGCTATTTTTGACAAACTTCCCCAAAATTCAAACTTTGAGAATTTCCAGTTGAGGCCCTGAGACTTCTCAAATAATTTGTTCCCTATTTCTATAAAGAAGGAGACATTAAGCTAATTAGGCATATTTGGTATCTTAAATTACATGGGAAGCATTATCAAATAAATGATGTTAAACCTTCTTAGGTTATATTGTGTGGGTAAATCTTATTAATATAAGTGTTTTTAAAACTATATAATATTCTTAAAATTCTGATCTGTCCTGGTTATCAGCCATAATTCTAGTTATTTTAAATTGTTGTATGTCTCAGAAATAACCACATTTCATTGTCAACTGCCATTTTTATGTCTTTTGTCATTCACAGACAGTTATTGCTTTACTGTGATACTTTTGCATGAAGATGAAATATGTTTCATCTTCAGAGAGATTCATGGGAAGGACTCTGAAACTTGCTCTATAACACAGGTTTCTGACAAACTTTCAGTCTATAGAACTGAGCTAGGTAAGAAATTGCAGAACTCTAAGGGAGAAACTCATGGCTTCATAAAATGGCTAACAGAAGATCAAGAGTTGATTACATGGGACTGAATGAACTGAAAAGGATGATTATGGGTTTTATGACATTTTCTTTGAAATATTGTTGATCTTTAACGTTTTGTTTTTCCAGATTTAATGAAAATTTTTCTCTTTTCTCTTAAGCTAGATATAACTTATAGCAATTTGGTAAAATTATGCCTTTGTAAGAAGAATTGAAATATTTATTTCTCCTCCCTACTTGATCCCTCCATAATTTGGAAACTCTTAATGAGTGAGTATTCTTATTTTCATGGCAATATAGTTATCAGCATAAGTTCAATAAGAATCTACTCTCCTTATAGCAGGACACAATTGTAAACTTTAGTTATATTACCCAGGTTTTGATTGGAATGACATATTTCAGAAAAGCATGCACAGACTCAGATATGACCAGACATCTTTGAGGAACAAAGATTAACTTTGTGGAATAAAGCCACTTGGAAATATTGGCCTGGTATCTGGTTCACATGGTTCCTAGAAACCTTACCGGTGAGTGGAGAAGATCACTTCCCTGAAAGGTACAAAGAACCTCAGGATATGTTGGCGAAACTCAAGAGAAGAATTAACCCAAATCTATAGATATTGGAGGTGGAGTCTGATGACAAGTCCTTGGCTTGGCTTTCCTGGCCTCAAGAGACCTTTAAACTTCAATCTGAGATTCCTTGAGAAAAGTTCCAGCAAAGCAGATTTAAAACAGCCTATATGACCAATTGCTATGCTTGCTGTACTGATGTAAATAACTGGGCCAAGCTTATTGAAACTAGACTTATTTTGCAAACCAATGAGTCTAATTTGTCTATCTTTGGTAAAAATGAGGGTGATTTTAGGGAGAAAAAATGTGTTTCAATAAAAACTATAGCACACATTCACAGATATTAGATTTTCGTTCTGTTAATTGTCTTTGACGTTTTGTTTTCTGTCTGTAAACTGGACTGGATCCTGAATTCTAGTCTCCCAAAATATCTGGCTATAAATCTCCAAACTAACATTTGCATTTTTTCCATCATTTTCATTTGGAATCATTGAGAACTGAAGCCACAGTTTTTTCTGAAACCCTGAAAACTGAAGCTGGGCAGCTTGATGTAAACTTAAGAGGGATGCATGCCTGTTGCTGTGTAAGCCACTCAGAAAGATACCTGAACACCTGATGACATCATCAGAGACATTTCAAACTGCAAAAGATGCTTCAACCCTGAAATCTAGAAATCTTTTTGATTGACTGTCACCCGGGCTCAGACACTGGTTTATAACTTGCTCCAACAATTAACCTTGTTTTTCATTTTGTTTCCCTAGAAATGCTTCTTGTTAAATACCTGATTACTTGCTTACACAATATAGGCCTAAATTTGGGAGCCCACCTGCATCACCACCTTACTCGGAGACTGGCTCAATGAGATGGAACAACCTATGCCCCTTATCAGCAGGAAGAAGCTAGAGCAGTCATCACCCTCTAGCCCTCAAGATTGAGGAATGAACAACAATCAGGGGGGATTTGTAACCACAGACTCTCTAGGAAAAGTTCAACTGACCCCATCTTGTCAACAGAGTAATTAAGAGTAGTTTTTCAGGAACTGAGAACCCTTGTCCAGTTCAGGCCAGCTGAGACCACCAAACCATCAATAAATGCACAATCAATGACCTTTTTGATGTCAAAGGGCTGAAAACTCCACCATCAGATCATACTAACACCACCATTTTGTTAACATGCATTCTATGAAGAGCTGTGAAGCTTGACTACACTTGTGCAGATCATCAATTACCTTCCTTCACCTCACCTCCAATCATTTACCTCCACACTTCAGACCACCTTGCCCTTCATCCTATAAATTTTGCCCAAGCCCTGGAACAGGGAGACAGATCTGAGAGCTGATGCCTCCTGAATCCTCACAGATACATCTCACAATAAAGCTGATTTCTTTTCCCAAAAACTGTTGCCATAATAATTGGCTCTTTGTGTGCATTGGGCAAGAGAACCCCAATTTTGTGTGGTAATACTATCATAAGCTTAATTTATAAATTAGACACAGTAAGAGATTAACAACAATAACTAATAATAAAATAGAATAATTATAACAATACATTGTAATAATATTTGCCAAAGATCTTAGCAATCTCAGCATATGAGTTTTTTCTTTCCATATTAAGTTGATCACCTAAAGGAAGCACTTTATGGCTTCTCTTTGGCATTACTGAATTGCCAACATCACTACTCTTGTGCTTTGGGGCCATTATTGAGTAAAATAAGGGTTACTTGAACACAAGCACTGCAATTCTGCAACAGTTGATCTGATAGCCAAGATGGCTACTAAGTGACGAGTGGGGAGAGTATACATTGTGGATATGCTGGACAAAGGGATGATTGGTGTCCTCAGGCAGGAGGATGCGATATTTTATCATGCCACTCAGAACAGCATGCCATTTAAAACTTATGGATTGTTTATTTCTGGAATTTTCCATTTAATATATTTAGGCTGTGGTTGGCCATGGGTGGTGGAAACTGTGGAAAATTAAACCACATATAAGGAGAGACTGCTGTATCAAAGCAATAGGTTACCTGTAGACACACACAGTAGAAAAGAACACTTGAGGGGCTCCAGGCTTTAGAGATGAGTACTTAATCTTAAAGTGCAAGAAGATCCCCGCAGGTCCTATTGGTATTGTTAATTGCTGTTTTATTCCCAAACAAACGTCAAACTCTTTGCATATTTTTTGCATATATTTGTCACATTTGTGTATTTGTCATGTCTTTGGAATATATTACTTTGCTTATGGTATCCTGTACAGAAGGGTAACATATTTAGGTTAGATTTCACTTGATTTACATACTGATCTTGTCTATTCTAATTTCTGCCTGAGTTTGTTTGTTTTAGACTTTTGGTTTGTTTATTAAGAGTAGCTGCATCAACAAGACTGCCTGGGTAAAAGGCTGATGCAGCTCCTTTCCAGTGAATTGACTTAATCTTAATTTGAGAATTGACTTAATCTTTCTAAGCTTCAGATCTTCAAACTATAAAATTGAGATAACAATGATACCTACCTCATAGGATTATAGTGGAAATTAACTGAGATGGTTTACATAAAGAACTTAAAACATATTAAATACTCATCAAATGGAAGGTTTTATTAAATGTTATTTGAATTATCCATTACCCTGGACTGTCTAGATCACATCTCCATTCTGTCAAAAAATATAACAATAATTATTATTAATAATAATTATTATTATTCAAAAGACAACAAACACATATGTTTCATATTGTGTTCTAGACATTTTTATAAGAGCCCTATTTACATGTTTACTCATTTAATCATTAGAACAGCCCTCTGAGGTAGGAACCTTACTGCTGCATTTAGAGATGACAATAGGAACAAGAAATCCCAGCCACGATGTCTTTCTTTGAGAGCTTTCCTCCAGGATTCTGCCTTGGCACTGTTGATTAAGTGGTACTCTCTGTGGTTCTTCAGTTATTTTCAATTTTTGCAACTGAGACAAAAAACATGAGAGGGGATATTTTTTCTTAAAATAATTGTTTTAGATTAAAATAAATTTTAAAATATTTAAAAAAATTTAAGAATAAAATTGATTTTTTGTTTCCAAATTCAGAAGGGGAAGGGTGTAGAAACCAAATAGCAATTTTCCTATTTGGGCCCTAGATTTGTTATGATATCTACCAGAAGCCAGATTCATTGTACTGATAAAGTCAGTATTCGTTTTGCTTAAGCAGAAAAATGATGTCAAAACACACCTGCTTGACTTCAGTTCTGCTGAAACTCCTCTGTTACATTCGAATAGAAGGTCAGATTTGCCATAATTCAGCTCCACTGGATTCCCTCTTGGGACAAGTCAGCTCCCAGAGCTCTTCTGCCCTTTGCTGGGCTCCAGGGAGACATAGTCATCAATGCCTTCTGCTCACTGAGAAGGTATAGCTTGGAGTGAGTATTGGTTATTATTTGAGCTGTTCTGTGGATTGGATTGCAAGGGTTGTTTTTACACCTTTTTTAAAAATAGTTTCCTGGAACTGTGTGACTTAGATATTCTGTTTCTAATGATAGATTTTATTTCTTCAAAAATCTCCAAAGTGGTTACAGTGAAACTTGCAAAAACTTCAAGTTTTGCAACTAAATCTTTAGGAGTGCATAGTTTTAATATTTAATTGTGTGACACAAAGGCAATTTCAAAAGTAAGCCATATTTGTCTCACCATATGGCGTGTGATGCCTGCAGTATCCTCCTGGTAGTCACTAACTGCCTATAAAAGGCCATGATGCAAGATGTTTTTACCTGGGTATAAACCTTATTTGATTGAGTTTTCTTTTCATTTTAAAACTCCACCTGAATCTTCTCTATTCTCCTTCATTAAAATATGTCTATTTAAGATTCAGGGCAGGGATAATCTTGATTGTTGATTGGGGTCTCATTCACTCGCTGTTCATTTCGAGGAATAAATTACCAACAGATTAGATTGAATAAGAGGAGGCCCAACCTAAGTGACACAAAGGACAGCTAAGCAGTGATCTTGATGAATATTCACTGGGTCAGAGTCTGATCAACAAATCAGGAGAGAGAAGCAAGGATGGTTCTATACAGCACAAATAGGCTAGGTACAATGTATAGATAAAATGTTCCCTTCTTTGGAAGTGGAAGTGGAAATACACCACTTCCATAAAAACTTCCCAGATTCCTTCTCTCCCATCCTTCTATTTTTTCACCTTAGGCTGAAAATAATTTCTGCTTCTGCAAATATCCATAGGCTAAAAGATAATAATTATAATAACAATGACCATTTGAGTGCTTACTATGCACAGATCAATTATCTTATTCAACCAAAAATTTCAATTTTATTCATTTTAATTACTACAAGTCTCATAGCACAAGTCTGGCATATAGAAAACACGTAATAAATGATTGTTGAAAGAAAAAATAAAGAAATAGTGAATGGCGTGGAACATTGAAATATCTCCTTTCCACATGGCCTACCTTTTTCCAATTTAATCTAATTTCTATTTCAAACACACAGTTTGGTTTTCCTCCTCCTTTTCAGCCTACATTTTGTTCTCTTCCATGATATTCTAGAATTATCATCTATTTTCAATTCTTGTGTCTCATTCCTAAAATGTGTAGAACTCCAAGGCTAAATGATGATGTCTACAGAGTTTTCAAAAATCCCCATATCTCTATTCAAACTGAATGATCAAACCCAGGGATAAGGGCAGCCAGAATCTGAGGAGTGCTCTCTCTACAACACAGCTCTGCTAATCGCATGGGTATCTTCATTAAGTAATCAGCATGAGAAGATCTAGGTCTAGAGGAGCCAGAGTCAGTGTACTGTAGCTCGAGATGTCTGAACACAGGGAGCACATCTAACTGAAGCCCCAGAGGAGCTTCTGAGCACAGGAGAGAAGCAGGTGGCAAACCTTCCTGCGCAGAAGAAAGTTCAAGAGTAAGTTTGGTGTTAGATTTGTTAAGTTTGATCTCTTGTAGTATTGTTAAGTGCTGATGTTCTGAGGAAAACATTTTTAGGTTATGCTTCTTGGGCAATAAAATAAGGAGGAAATGTCCCAAAGTTGAAAAAGGGCTCAAAGTGAAATGATCCCTGTGATCATCAGCAATAGAAGGATGGAGTAGATGCGAACACAAGAGGGAGTGAGGTTTAGGATCTTTAGTTATACTTGGTAGATTAAAAAAGATCATCATTTGTATGAGAAAAGGAAGCTTCCTTTAATTTCAGGGTAAAATTAATGAAGTTGATATAACGGATAGTGTTGTGTCAGGTCCTGCATCAGCTATCATGCCTTTTTCTCAGGAATACACCCCACTTGTACAAAACCTAGCATTGCAAAAATGCAGAATTTTTATAGCCTACACATCCCTTCCTGGAAAAAATAGAAATTAATAACAAACTATAACATAAAAATCAAACAACTTGGACATTACTAAAGAACAAAACACAATATCTTAAATAAATGCTTGGTCAAAGGATAAATCAGACCCAGAAATATCAAAAACTATACAAAACTAAGAATTATATGCATAAATAATGCCTAGATTCTTGCCAAAGCTTTTATTGGGTACACAAATTAACTAAGTGTTCAGTGGAAAAAATTGACAGAAGAATAAGAGAACACAAAGAAGCAGAACTGATTAATCAATAAACATAGAAATAAAATGAAAGATATATAAAATTATAAACAAAAATGGTAAAAATGAAATAAAAATATCCAGACCTACTAATGAAGACAAGTAAGACATATCCAATTGTTAACTAGCTGAATCAAGAAAAAAGAAGGAAAGAAAGCTACCGTTTTATAATATATAAAGATCTAACTATGTATACAAAGGATAAAAAGAAGATAATTCTGTGTCTGAATTTATATTAATAGAAAAGAAATGAATTACATTTTAGAAAAATAGCCCTTTAGGAAAAATAATGGTCATAACTCGAGAAAGAATTGAGGACCAGGACAGACTAATAATGACAGAATCTCAGGCCTGTCTATTTAACCGCCTACTTTAGATCTCAAAAGATTCTCAAACCAGGCTTGATCACACTGAATGTCTGATTTTTCTTCCAGTAAGTCCTTTCCACCCGTAGGCTTCCCAACTCTGGAAATGACACATTTCTTCTCCCATTTTCTCAGGCTAAAAACCTTAAAGTCATCATTAACAGGTTTTTTTTTTTCTCACATTCAGCAAATCCTGTTATTACCTTTGCATCATATCCAGAATCTGACCTCTACCCACCATCTTCACACTACAGACCGCACCCTCTCAGCGCCATCACTAATGATCTCTTTTCTCCTCTTCCTTCCAGTAGTGAGGCTTTCAAAACTTGTATGGATCACTGCTTACAGTCCTCCTTTGCTGCCCCTGTTGCTCAGGGGAGAGTCAAAGCCCTCACCAGCTGCTCCAGGCCCTGTGTGATCTGGCTCCTGCTTCAGTCTTTGACATCCTTCTCCTCCACTCTCCCCACCCCCTCTGCACCCATGCTTTGCATTCGCTGCCCCACTGCCTGTGGGAGTGACTATTGTAGGCTACTTTGAAAATGTGTATCAAAAATCTTTAAAAATGTGCATACCCTTTATTCCAGCATTTTTTAATGAATTCATAACATAATCACGTGTGCAGAAATAATATTTGCAAGAATAGCCATTTATTTAATATTAAAAAGCAGAAAATTTTATACCCTTAAACATCGGGTGAAAGTAATAAGAGAATACTTCAATAAATTATGGTATAGGCGTAGAAAGGAACAATTTAAATTGATGGTAAAAATGCTTATTTTATAATATGAGAGATTTTTACTATATATTTTTGGGACTATGTTAAGATACAATATATACATTATAACTTGAATTTTAAATACACACATGTTATACTATACTACATTATACTGCATCATCTGACATAAATATTGGATGGAGATTCACAAAAGCAAGTGTTAAAAATATGTTTCTTTGTAATTGGATTAAGAATAAATTTAAACATTTTATTTGCTATTCTTTTCTATATTCCCCAACATTTTAAAGAAAATTATTGATTTTTAATCAGATAGTTGTAGTAAGATTAAAAACAATTGTGGATGGTTTACATGAGAAACTCTTTCAACGTCCACTGATATGTTACTACCGTTGTTGATAATGGTAACCATTTATTGAGAGCTCATTATATGTGACAACCTCTTACTTAGCCTTCAGGGTTATTTCAAAACAATTCTATTGTTTTTCCCCTTTAACAGATGAGGACACTGAGGAAAAAGGTAGCCCAATGCATTACATTAATTTTTACCCTGGCTCAACAATAGTTCTGACTCTACACCATTCTCATATTTGTGTGTATATGCATATGTGTATCTTGATTTCACAAATGAATTGTGAATGGTTTCAAAGGAGAGTAGGTGTCATAAGAGAACATCAAACATTTTCCAACTATATTTTGATATCAAAGACCTCTTATTTTAAAAGATGGTATCTTGTTTTTTGGTCGTACCTATCTTGTGTCATCTGTATGGATATGTCATAATAGCTGTTTCAAATCCACACTCCTATTATCTGGTATGTTCCTACTCAGCATGATGTCAGGGCACCAGCAGCACTGGCCTTACTGGGGAGCTTGTGGAAATGCGGCATCTTGCTCTCCACTCCCAGACCTTCAGAATCTGAATCTGCATTTGGATGAGGTCCCAGGTAATCTGGAGGCACGTTAAAGTTTGAGATGCTCTGATCTTAAAACTTTCTTAAAGTATCAAATGAAGAAATACCTTTCTTTTTCTCTTGGTTTTTCTTGGAAACTGATTCTGACTCGTTGTCCTTGGGAGCAACCAGAATTCTTTTATTTTGTGAAGCAAACAATTGCATGTGGATCTCTTCTGTGAAGTCTTGCTCTATGGTAACTCCTACAGAGCATCTGGCTTAAAAGAATCTGACGTAAAACAAATGAACCATGTTTCTCATAGTGCTAGAGAGGCATGATTTATTTTTTCAGTTTGCTGCTTTCCACATCTGTGAGTTCACCTTGACTTTTGGCTTCTTTTTCAGCTCCCACTACTTGTGTGGGCTTTGGTAGCTGTGAGATGAACATGGAGAGTGTTGCTGCTCCCTGCACTCTGGAGATGGCTCAATGACACCAGTGCCTACATGATAGCACTTGGTAGAGAAACAAGTCATACCTTAGAGGCTGCCAGGTTGTCTTTCTTCTTATGTTATACCTGCCAGACTTGGAACAATTTCTCACCTGTTGAAAGGACCAGGTTCTCAGAATGGAGGGATTCCCAAATGTCACCTTCCTGCATTTTTTCTGGAACTTGGGCTGCAAGTGCCCAACTCCTCAGAAAAATTACCTGATACAAAACAATTCACATAGTGCCTTAAAATGTACAATGTGGCTTACAGATGCTAATGTCGTATACAGCCTTGTGAAGTTGGTATTATTGTTCCATTTGCTAAATGAACTAATTGTGTCTCAGAGTTTAGTTACTGCCCGGGTGTCATTTTAAGGAGTCCTATGTCCCACATCCAGATCTCTGTCTGAAGCTCTGGACCCAGAACTGGGAAATTAAAGATAGAAAAAGTGGTTAGGCACCTAAGGGGCAGAGGGATATTGGGCTCTGCTGCTTTTGTCATATCCAATCCCTCTCCACATCTATGCCCTCCTCTTTTCTCTGTCTAAAACTGTCCTAGCATGGCCAGAACCTCTCCCAGCATCAGGTAGCTCATCTTCAGCCACAAATGGTTCCTTTGATCAGCTGTTCCACCCTAAGGTGGAGTTCCATTACCCTATAAAAGGGACGGCCCTCTCTGTCTTTAAGAATGGAAGCATTTCCTCTATCTTGCTCCTCAAAACTCATTGAGTTCTACTTTCACTGCCTATTATTAATTGTAAAATTAGCCCATTCTACCCTTCGTGACTTGTCTTCTCCTCCTACAGATTTGCTGTATCCTGTTGAGATCTGTATCTCCAGTTCAGCAGTTCTTTCTTGGGTTCCCTAATATGCCAGACCACACAATATGGTAACTTATACTTGTCCAGAAACCACCCCCAAGGGGCAGTGGATGCTACCAACTTGCTTCCTCACATCTTACAGGAAGCACTCAGAAAGCTTCACCTCACACATCTGCAGCTCAACCACAATCACATTTGTGCATCTCAACTCTCAAGTATTGGCATTTGTCTTGCTCTCTTGGTCTGATCTCTTGTATTGGTAGTCTATTACCAAGGACAGGATCTGGCCTCTAATCTGTCTATTGCCTTATCTTCTCTCTGCTCAGAGCTTGAAATCCAGGTTAGTGTCTTGGATCCCAACACTGGCTAACAGTGATGGCCGGCCACTTGTCACGCATCCTCCTCTCTCCGTTTGCTTTGTGATACGCTTTCCCTCTGGGACACCTCAGTCACATTGCCTGCATCTCTGATACCAAGGGCTTATCTGTATTACGATTTATGGATGATGATCATTTTGGATATTGTGTTCATCTTGAAGGTACCTACACTTCTATTTTCTCCACTCCACTCCCTTATCCCTCACTACTCCATGTTCTCTCCTCAGCAAGAGGAGAGACTTAATTCTGGGTCTCACCCTCTCACTGCCTGTAGTTATCCATGCCTTGACTGACTAGCCTCCTTGATAAGATAGAAGAATAAAGAGAGAGAAATTAGCATGAACATATTTTAATGACAAACTGCAAACTGCAGACTTTTTTCTTTCTGATCAGTTTTGTGTCATGATGAAAAGCAATTTATGATGAGGACTGAGTTACACTAAGATGTCATTGTCCTGCCCTTCTCAATCCTTGACAGAAGATGGATGCATGGGACAACAATTTATGTCTAGTGGCTTTTTTCCCACCTCCTTTCTCATATTCTCTTGTTGTTTCTAAGACACAGTAACCTAAGAATGGGTAATGAGAGGCATTCCTGTTACTCTGCAAGTTAACAAAAAGATCGAAATTTATTGATTTTTTAACACTCTCACTGACTCTACAAAAATAGCCTATTCAAAATGATCAACTTCTTATCCAGAAGACAATAACATGCATTTGGAAGCTTTCCTTCTTCCTCTCTCTCTTCTCTTATTCTTTTCTTCTTCCTCTCCCTCCTCCTTCTCCTTCTCCTTCCTGTTCCTTCTCTCTCTCCCAATAATGTAGTTGATAGGAATAAAACTTGTAAATTTAATATGCCAGAAATTTCAAAGTAACTCTCAAATATGGGAGAGTATTTCACAAACCCATGATCATCTTTTCCCAAATATAACATAAGAACTGAGTCTTTTATGGTATTTCTAAATAAGTTGGCTTTGGAGAAATCAGTAGAGAAATTGTCTATTTGGAGTCTATCAGTCGTTTGGGATACCTCAGGCTCTTCAGTTAGTGGATGCTTTATCTCGTCAGCCCTGCTCTCAGCTATCTGCTACAATATCGTCAGCAGCAGCCCATACGGTACCACTCACCATTGACCAGGAAGTCCATCCCTTAGCTCCTTCAAAGGCTTCTTGAATCATCATCATGCTTCTCTACGTTAGTGGGCATCATAAATGATTCCTCACTGTGTCTGAGTCAAAGATGTATGAAACCCTGTCTGGAAATCCTAATTCCTCTAAAAAGTTTCTGACATGAGTATTATATTCATAGGCATCATTTATGTTCAGTTGGAATGGGAAACTATGGTTTGTCATATGTTTGCTATCCCTGAGCTCTTTCCTGTGCTTGAGATCCAGGACTCTACATGCAACTACTTTTTACCGTCTTTTAGCTTCATTTTTGGCCTTCCATGATATCATGTTTTCAGTTATAGCAAGAAACGTGAATGTTATATCATCCACACATGTCTCCCACAGCTGCAAATCCTAAGTGAAGAGATGAGATGAACAAGATAAGACATAGTGACATATTCTTTGCAAACCTGCTATGGTTTATAAGGCAGCTTCACAGTCAGAACGGGTCTGAGTGCCAAGTTCACAACCAAGGCTTTGCGTAGTGGCTTAAGTGTGAAGAATGACTTCCTTCTGTTTTAGAAGATGTGGTGGTACCTTACAGTAGCAAGAGATCATATACCCTTTATTTACTAAATGGGATAGAAAACTGCTGCTCTGTGTCTGTTTCACAAGATTTTATTTTTGTGTGTGCATCGTTACATATTTATTCATGTGGTTTTTATTCCGTTTTCTATGCAAGAATTTGAGAACTTAATGTCATAAATGAAGATGTTTTTGGGGTGCTTTCATTCTGTACGACCATGGGCAAGTAACCCAGCCCTTTTTAGGCTCAATATCTTTAAAGTAGAGGCCTAGAGCTCTTCTCTTTGTAATGTTTTGTGAACACTACTCCAACTCCTGTGTCCCCACGACTCCCTTTTACTATTTTAGGAAGGTAATATTGGAAAGCATAGGTGTTGTGAGGTCTTGGAGAATGTTTTCAGAATTTTCTTTAATCATCTGATTCATTTTGGCAGCAAACATATCTCAATGCATGTGGGAATAAAATTACTTTGATCAACCAAAGTCCAATTACCTGATCATATTTTTACAGTTTAGACTACCTTTAACACATGCCATTTAAAAAGATTATACAAAATGTACTTTATATTTTAATCATAGTTTTAGAACTCCATAATCAATTAAAATATCTGATATGTATATTGAAATTCTGCCCTGGACTATGGGGAGATGATTGATTTGCCTTCTCCCCTGCTCTTTTCCTGAGTAATCAGGATCTTGCTATGAAGCTAAGTTATTCACTGCTTGGCTTCACAACTATTCTGCCTGGTGACACATGTCAGATAAGGCCACCATAGCTCTGTTCATGCTGGTCAAGGGCACATTACTCATCCAAGGGGAAGCCAATGTCAGGACATATTCTAGTAACAAGCCCTGGTTGGGAGAAGAGGGGGTGTGTAGAGCTTGGTACCTCTCATTTGGAGTTCTCTTCAGTTGGGTTCCCAATTGCACTTGGTGTAGATCACTGGATAGGAGGAGAGACTGTATATGAAATGGAAAGAGAATCATTTCATAAAAAGCTCTTGGGATTCTAAGACCAAAGATTCCCACAGAACAGTGGATGTCTTAGATGTCGAGAGGTATTCTTCCCCATTTCTCATCAGTACACACCTACAATCACATCTACATCTCCAGGGCACCAGTATATTTGACACTATCATACCATGATGCCCTATGAGATATGACAGCTGAGTCCAGATAACCAGCCCCAAACTGTATGGCATCCTCAGAAGTGCTCAGGGTGGCAAAGTCTAATAAAAACAGCAAAAGTCACAGGGCAGGCGAAGTAGAGTCTAGAAGAGAAGACTGGGCACAGAGGAAAAGTAAAGAAACTGCAGACCTCCAGGGCAACCGACCAGGTAGCTGATGAGAATTACTTGAGATCACTGGGGAGATGCCCCATGAGTATTCCCTGATAAGGCTTAGCAGATACTCAAAGTTTTTCTCTTAGGCTTTCAAAAGCATGTAACGTTACACTGATTCTTAGGTTACATTAAATAACGTTGCTCTTGTGATATCTTCCTTCAAAAGTTAACAAGATTATGGCTTTGGGTTTTGGGGGCCATCTTTTTCTTGTGCTATAGTTTTTAAATGCAGTCAATATTTCTGAACATGCCCTAGAGCACTGAATGCATTTACAGTATATATTGTAGCCCAAGCTTCATTTCCAGCGTAGAATTTATGGTTATTGCATCTGAAATATAACTTTAGAAAATACAAAGTTTTAGCGGTTAAAAATGAGCTGGGAGCCGGCAATATGTTTTGTAGCATAGGACACCATGTCACAGTCAGCTCTCCTGTCCTGCTTGAGTTGGAGGCAATGGGATCCTGGGATCATGGCTGGATATATTTTATGCCCATGAAAGGGAGGGCTCATGCTTATGAGATTATACAATACCAAAAAGAATAATCCATAACTGGTTATGAAATTCAAATGGGTCAAAGGAACCATGGGAAGCCATGACGTGTAACTTGGCAGATTCTCCAGAGTTCAGTTATCAGTTACAAAATATCAGCCATCTGTAGATTCAGTTCAGTGAACTAAGCCAATAAGAAACTTCTAGCAGTGTGTTTAGGTACAGGAAAGTTAACCAGCATTACTCAAGCATGTGATTCCAGCTCAATATGCATTTGAGTCTTCCTTTCCCTGTAAAATGCTTCATCCTTAATGCATTTTCCATTTCTGTAAAAGAACTCATGGGCTATTAACTGATTTACACATGCTTTCCTGGAGCAAAGTGACTTGGAAAGAAAACCTCTAAGCCAAACTTCTCTGTCAGATACGCTGAAGTATATTCTGTACAAATAAACTACTGTGTGTCCAAACAGTTTCCTCCATGCAGCTTGAAGTTGCTCTAAGATAGAAAAGATAGTGATTTCCCAGCCAGATGGATGTATAGTAATAGTAATCTCCTCACAAAGATTAAAGTCACTCGAGCTGCAGGGCACTTCATAAGAAGGTGAGTAATCCTTACTGTCACTCAAGGAAAAGAGAAAGAGTAGCTGGAAGAAGCAATGGCTCAGAATCAATTACCATCTCCAAAATTACCACCTCTTTCTACATCTTCTCTATTTCATTACCAGTAGCAGCTTCCACAGTCTCCAACTACAAGCCCTGCAGTCACCCTTGCTTTCTCTATCACCCTTACTGCTCAGGTGCTTGGTCTCCAGTCTTTATCTAGCATGTAGAGAGCTATGGAGTTTTAAATCATTTGGGGAAATGAGTGTTAAGGAGTTGATGAGCCAGAAAAACATGTATATCATATAAAAAGAAGAATGGACATAATTTCTGGGACTGGAAGGTCTTAATGACTTAGTTATGGACCTCAACATTAAAATCTAACATCGCAAAAATCTGTCCAGTCATTTTCAGATTTATGTGTCCTATTTCAATCTTCATCATTTATCATCATTTCCCAATGCTGCCAGATCCCTAAACATCCAAATCTAAGTTATACTGTTCCTTAAAAACAATCAACTTCCAGTCACTTCCACACAGCATATGGGTTCCTAGTTTCAACCCTGGTCATCATCCTATTTTCCAGGCATACATGTTTATACATAAACAAGTAATTCAATTAAACTAGTAATTAATTTGCTCACTTGAACATCTTTAATCATGTTATTTCAACTTCATGCCGTTTTCTCCCTTTCCCTAACACCCCTACACTCCTATCATCTTCATATCCTCTACCTTTCCCCACCAGCTGCTAGTTCACCTTGAACTTTTATTCCGAACATTAGCATCAACTTCTGACTCAATTCTTTCCTAACTTCTTCATGCAGATTTAAGCACTTCCATATTTCTGGTCAGATGATCATTTTATTTAAATTGCCTGGTCACCATATATCATTCATTGTATTATGATTAGTTCTTTGTGTATCTGCCTACTCTGCTAGATTGTGAATTTGTGGAGTTCAGGCTTGCTTGTGACTTTATCCCTAGCATCTAGTACAATGTTCAGCAAATAGTGTAAATATTCAACACATATGTAAATGAATTAAAAACCAGTGTCAAATTAACTTAGTTTACTTTTCAAGGCATTAACCCACTAATGTGTGGTTAAATGCATATTTGGACTGAATTCCAAACCCCAGGTGATAATATTCAGGTGCATTTTTCTTGTTATCACTCCCTCCAGTCCTGAGAGTTCTGAGGGTTGGTTTAAGCAGAAGGATTTTTCAGAGAGAAGAGAGAGAATGGTAAAACAGGTGCAATTATCAGACAATTTCTGCAACTGCCTTTTTCTTGATAACCTTGGATAAAGTCAACCCTCTCTCTAGAGTTGCACTGTCCGAGATGGTATCTACTAGCCACATGTGGCAGTTTTAATTTCAATTAAAATTATATAAAACTAAAAATTCAGTTTCTTGGTAACACTAGCCACATTTCAAATGATCGATAGCCACATGTGGTTGGTGGTTACTATATTAAACAAAGCAGACATGGAACATTTCCATTCATCATCATAGACAGTTCTACTGGATAGCAATGATCTATAAGATTTCCCAAACTACTGAAAGAGCCATCTTTGTAAATGCAGCATGTTTCTGTCACTCTCATGCCTAAATCCTTTAGTGGGTTGAGATTATGGCCAATACCAAATTCAGAAGCTTTAATATATATCCCTGCCCCTCATAACCTACCTTTCCTGACCATTTCTCCAGTTTGATGGCTTTTTTATAGTCCCACAATCATCCTAAGTGCTAGAGGAAATGGTGTTCTTGCAAGCTGATAAATTGCCAGAGCTCTCTGACCACCCACATGTAATTTTTACCTGGAATTCTTGCCCATGTACCCAATTCCCAAGACTTTTCCAGGCACAACAACATGAAACTTTTCTTGGCTCTCTCCGAGGAAAGGGTATTGGTAGTACCCTCATCTGTGTTTCCCATAACTCCATGTGCTTATCTCTCATCACCTAACCTTCTGAATTTTCAGATACAATTTTCCCTGAACAGTAATGGTATGCTCTTCACCTTTATCATATGGTGAATGTGGTTGATAAAGCATAATGATTGATCCTGTGAGATAAACTCATCAATGTTAAATACAATGTTCTCTTACCATCCATTGTCAGCCTCCAAAATGGATATAATATATAAATAATCCCTAAATTTGGCAATAGTTTGAATTAGATATCTCTACAGGATTACTCTACAATCTATAGTCATACTATTCTCTGATTTGCAAATTTATTCTCTAACATATCTTTATAAAAATAAAAGTGGAGCATCTAGTTTTGAGTTAGTTACTTAAATTATTTAATTATCCCACATTATTTAATTTATTGGTTTTAGTAGACTTCTGCTTTGCCCACACAAAAATTATGATTATATATTCAGAGATACTTTTTTTTGTTTTGTTTTTTTGTGAGGAAGACCAGCCCTGAGCTAACATCCGTCCAATACTCCTCTTTTTGCTGAGGAAGACTGGCCCTGGGCTAACATCGTGCCCATCTTCCTCTACTTTATATGGGACGCCACCACGGCGTGGCTGACAGGCAGTGCATCGGCGGGCGCCCGGGATCCGAACCTGCGAACCCCGGGCTGCCAAGCGCGGACTAAACCGTTGCGCCACCGGGTGGCCCCCCAGAGATACTTTTTTAAACACAAAGAATAACACAAGAAGTTAAAGAAATGTATCACAAGATGCCATATTCAGAGAAATAATGGGAGAATGTATTATATTGTAAACATTTAGCCGTTATAATCAACTTTAATTATCAAAGCTGCCTTGGAGTCTTTAGTATTTTAACATTAATTTCAAAATAATTTATTCTATTATTACACCGACTTTCATGCTAATGTAAATGAACTTAATAAGATGAAACTCAAATGTAATGTTAAAAAGGAAACATAATAGAAATTGTAACCCAAATGAGTACACTCCAAAGTAAAGAGGTTTTTTGGCTGGCTTCTATGGAGGAATTTTCATTTCCTTTAATTCATATCACAGACTTGTCAAATCACGAAAAGGGGAGATAAATTTGCTAATGAAAGGTTTTTGCATTTAAATGATAACTTTTCATTTGCCTTGGAAATTGTTCTGAAAACATGGGCACTCTAAGGTTAAAAGTACAATTGTGAACCTGACATGCTCACACGTTTGCTCCCTCCCCTACACAGCCTTCATTTTGCAGAGGTTTCTCTGACTCTTCATCTTTATTTCTCAATTAAAGAGAAAATGATCTTTGTTTAATTTTAATTTTAGAAATTATAAGTAGGACTCAATTAGTCTTTGTGATTAAGTCTAATCTGTGTTGATTACCTGGGAAATAATGACAAAATTAAATGTGCCTATTTAACTCCTCAATCCTGGATAAATATTTGTTGATGTTACTTCATTCTAATTAAAAATGGTGAGAATAAAAAATTACACTTTGAATCCAAGGTTATGCAGTATGCATATCTAATATGGATTAGTCTTTGGGACTTTTTAAGCCTCTCTTCTTCACTGTGGAAATTTC
Source organism: Tapirus indicus (assembly GCA_031878705.1). Classification (NCBI taxonomy): domain Eukaryota; kingdom Metazoa; phylum Chordata; class Mammalia; order Perissodactyla; family Tapiridae; genus Tapirus; species Tapirus indicus. The sequence continues at coordinate 86,512,552 of CM062921.1, forward strand.
TAACAATTAGTTCATTTTAACCGTGGCATAAAATAAAATATTAAATAAACTATAATGGTTTGGTACTCTGAATACATGAAAAAAATATCATGACTGTTAAATAAATCTATGATAATATAATGGATTATCTCTCAGGTCAGGCTGATGGAAATACATTTTATGACTTGGATAACCAAATAACCAAACTAAAAGAGAAAGTGAGTGATATAAAACATATACATGACACAAGCATCCTTTATCCCTTTTACTATTTGTGTCCTCTACTTCCTGGTAATGTTAACTCCATCTCATTCTTCCATTCTACATACATACACACACACAGTCCTGTACAATTACGATGTCCCAAGGCACGAAGTCATTTTGTAGGTCACCCTCCAATTGTCAAGGACAACAAAAACAAAAGTGTTTCAGTCCTAACACCATTGGTTTTATGACAGGGCCTAATCACTTCTGGTTCCAAGTGCCAATATTCACAGAATCACCTTTTATCCTTGTCACATTCCGTCTTCCATGGTGCAGACATCTGTCTTTCCCACGTCTCTGTAATCATCACTGCAAAGGCTATGCTTGAGCTTCCTCTCATGTGTGCCCAATTACAATGCTTTGTAAGGTGGGAATTCCAAGGACTACAGTGATCTGTGCATGCTTATAACATCCAGAATCCCAAAACAGAGCTTTAAAAGCACGACGTTTGCAGTTACCATTTGCTATAATGTGGGATTTCTGCTCTGTCATTACAGAATTATCCTCCTGGGTGGGCTGTAATTAAGGCCCTTGAATATAGCAAAGTTTGTAACAGGAATCTATACTACAAAATTGCTTCTGACTACAGTATCTTCAACAATAAATTGGCTGCTTCACAAGCCCCACTTGGACCCTATTAGAAACATTCTATGTACATCATATTAAACTACATTTTCTAAAAAAAAATAGAACTCTTTGTATTGAGATTGGATTTTGATGTGGACATCACATCTAATTAACCACCACTCTTGTAGTCTGGGGCTATTTCTCCTGTATGGGTCATGGGTCACCTGGCACTAAATGTCATTAGAATATTTTGCTAAGATAGTGTGCAGAGTGCTGAAAAATTTTCTCTCTGAAATCTGACTGCTGAATTTGAGTCCTAGCTCCACCTCCTCCTAACCAGGACCTATATCTCAGTTTACTGGGTTTTTTTGGTTTCTGTCTGTAACATGGTGGTAATAATAGTACCTTCCACATAAATTTGTGAGGATTAAATGAAATAATTCATAAAAGTACTTAACAGAGTGCTTGACATCGAATTAGCTTTCTAGAAATGTTACTTATGATAATGTTTAAGTATAAATGAGATTTCTAAACGAGAAGCCTATCTACTACCATCATGGATTTAGCATGCTGATTACATAGTGGAATTTTACAAATATAATTAAGTATTTATATTCACTTGAATCAAACATATATTATGAATCTTTGTATTCCCATTACCTGCATAGTGCCTTGTGTTGTACATAGTAGACATGGAAAAAACTTTCTTAGCTGATGGTCAGAGAGATGAATGATTTGATGGATAAATAAAAACATAATATGAACAGCTAGTTGAAATTATAAATGGGAAAAATTCCAATTATTTTCAAAATATTACTTTATGCATTAGTTTGTATAAAACTAACCATTATTCTTCTAAAACATTTATTACATTAAAGTGAAATGAAATATAGTCAGCCTGAAATCTCTGGACAGCGTTGGTCAGACAAGGTCCACTGTGTCCAGATCCTTTGGCCTAAAAGCGCTCCAATTAGAATGCTCCTGTCTTATTCTCTCTCCCTACACGTGCTTTCTTGACTGATTTGTACCATCAGACAGAAATTGGGCTCTGAAGCATTCCAGTCAACAGAGTAAGAAGAAAAAAGAAGGGAAAATAATGAAAAGTATACATGTTGTTTATTTAGCATTCTTTCCAGGGAGGGACCACCTCTCTCCAAATCCATATTCCTGGCAAACCTTTGGGAATTCTTCTGATCTCTGGCAGACAAAACACAGAGAGGCAGTGGCTCTCATCTGGGCATCCAGAGCCCTTCACAAGGCATTTCTGAAAGTGCTTGTGGGAAAGGCTATTTCCTGCTTTGGGGACATAAAGCTGGCAGGGTATGAATTTGGGGCTGCTGGAGCCAACTTCCTTGACCACATGAAGGAAGCCCATATGTCTTAGAAAAGAATCAGGGCAGCGTTCAGAAAGAAATCAATACAAGAAATTGAGAGAAAGAGAGAAACTTAGTAACTTTATTTGAAATTCTGGATGGAACTGTGTTTGAAGCCACTTCCTATGCCTCCTCCAGGAGCTTCCCACTTAACGAAAGCCAATATAGTCTCTTTTTTCACTCAAGTTTATTTAAGCTGTATTTTTGTCACTTTTTTCTACAGGAAGTGTCCTGATTAATTAAGCTAAAGAAAAACATCGAGATAGCTTTGATTTTAATTATTCCCTAGTGTCCAAGAAAAGGAAAGAAAAAATTAACAGGGAAGCTGTGAACTATAATTAAGATATTTTCTTCTTTCAGTCAATCATACATGTATAAGTATTTATTGAGCACTTAATATGTGCTAGGCATTTTTATCTAGTTGCTTAAAAGAGAACAATATATAAAAGAGGCAAATATTCTTGCCCTGGTAGAACTTACATTCTAATAGGGAGAGACAGAAAATAGAAAGGCATAACAAATAAGTGCATTATTTGTAAGTGTAGTTTGTTTGAAGGTCATATTGCTGGCAGAATGTGAAGTGGTATGGAAAAGTAAAGTAGAACAGACTGGGATTTGTGTATTGGGGGGACTAAGACAGGAATATCATATAGGGAGATCAGGGTAGACCTGTTGGAGAAGATGGGATTTCAGCAAACGTTTGAAAGAGGTGGTTGTGAAGAGTTTTCCAGTTGTAGGGGACAGCCAGTGCAAGGGCCCCAAGGTGAAAGCATACCTGAAATATCTGAGGAACAAAAGGAGTTGAGGATGACTCCAATAGAATCAGCACAAAGGAAAACAGAGAAGATGCCAGAGAGGCGATGCAGGATCATCTCCAAAAGGGGTTTGTGGGCTATTTTAATTTTATTTTAAAGGAAATGAAGCATCATTGAGCATTTTGAGTAAAAGAGTGACATCATTTGACTTACAATTTAAAAGTATACTCTGCTGCTCTTTCGAGACTAGACCTTGGGATGTAGAGGGGCAAAGACAGAAGGAGGGAGACAGTTAGGTAGATATCTCACCTGATTCAGGTGAGAGATGTTGGTAACTTGTCCAGAGTGGAGAGCAGTGGAGGCAGTGTAAGATCACTAAGTAGCATGTATATTTTGAATGTAAAGCTTACAGTATTTCCTTTCAGATTCGACATGGAATGTGAGAGAAAGAGAGGAGATAAGGAAGACATCAAGATTTCTACTGGGATGGGGAGGCTTTGAAAGAAGTCTTTGGGGAAAGATCATTTAATTTTGGCAGTATTCCCTTTGAGATGCACAAGTGGAGATGTTTAACAGACATTTGAATATGTAACTCCATAGTTCAGGAGCAAGATCTGATCTGGAAACATGATAAGGGGAATTGTTGACTCACAGGTGGGTTCTAAGCCATAAGGTTGCCTAAGGTCACTAAAGGAGTATTATTGCTGGATAAATGAAGAGGACCAGGGATTTAACCTTGGGGTATTCCACATCAAGAGTTAAGGTAGAAGAAGGGGGTCTAGCAAAAGAAAATGAAAAGTGACCAGACAATTAGAGAGAAATAAAGAGTGCATAGCATCTGAGAAGCCATGTGGAAAAACTGTATTAAGGGGAAGGAAAGGAAAAATTAAGTCAAAAATCGATGAAGAATAGAATAAGTTCAGAACTGAGGATTGAGCTTTGGCTTTAATAACGCAGTCATCGTCTGGTGACCTTAACAGAGTATTTCTGTGGTATGTGGGGAGGCGAATGGCAAAAGCATGAACAAAGTAATTGTACAAAGAGTGAGAGGAGAGGAATTTGAATCAAGGAGTGCAGACAAGATTCTAGATGTTTCCTGAAAGGGCAGCAAAGACATGGAGTGGAAGCTGATAAGTCAAGAGAGTTTTGTTCTGTTTCATTTTTTCTTTTATTTATATTTCCCTTTAAGATTGGAGAAAATAGCTCTTTTTTTATGATGGGAATGACCCATTTTTTTCTGATGGGAATAGAAGAAAGAAAAATTGGTGATGTAAGAGAGAAAGAAGGAAGAGAAGTGTTGGAGTGATGCTTTTGTGTATGTAAGAGAGAGGGTGGACCCTAATACAAAATTGAAGAATTGACTTTATAAAGGAATGTGATAGTTAATTTATGACAAAAGATGAGAATCTAGAGTGTGCAGATATAGATGCTAGTAAGTAGGAGGATATGAGGATGATGGTCTACAGAAGGCTCAATATTCTCAATGAATTAGGCAGCAGGTTATCAACTGGGAATGAGAATGTGGGAGCAGGTGATGGGGGTTGCTGTGAGAGGAGAAGATATGAAAAAAAGTCACCTAAGAAAGAGAGATGGCAAATGGGTAGTCTAGGCAGAGTACAGGTGCTTGGCAGCATTAAGGGTCGGTTTGAGATTTATGGTCATCCATTTAAAGAGAGGCCATTAGTCAGGCTTTGTGCTTTGTTCCAATTACATTCAACTTTGCAATCAAAAGACACAGAGTAGAAAGAATTGGGTTAAATAAAATTGTAGTTTTACCAAATAAATCCCACACAGTAAGAGAGAGCAGGGAAGTGTATATACGCAATACAGTCATGCATCACTTAACAATGGCATATGTTCTGAGAAATGTGTCGTTAGGTGATTTTGTTGTTGTGTGAACATCATAGACTGTACTTACACAAACCTAGGCAGTATAGCCTACTACACACCTAGGCTATATGGTATAGTATTAAGGGACCATCGTGGTATATACAGTCCATTGTTGACCAAACCTTTGTTATGTGACACATGACTGTACAGTAATTATACTTGATCATGCAATATATCTAGGCAAAGAGGGGAGGACAGATGTAAAAGTGTGAGGAACACTTAAATTTTGTAGGATCAGTGACCTACAGGGGACCTGGTAGAGTCAAGGATAGTTGTAACTCAATGTATTAGAGTTAGTGAGTTAGAAAGAGAAAAAAGAGTACTTCATGAGAGTGCTCAGAGCACAGGCAGACCCTGGAGATATTGTGGGTTCAGTTCCAGACCACTGCAACCAAGTGAATACCGCAATAATGTGAGTCACACAAATTTTTTGGTTTCCCCGTGCATGTAACAGCTATGTTTATACTATACAGTAGTCTATTAAGTGTTCAATAGCATTATGACTAAAAGATATATGTACATACCTTAATTAAAAATACTTTATTCCTAAAAAATGCTAACCATCATCTGAGCCTTCAGAGAGTTATCTTTTGCTGGTGGCGGGTCTTTCCTTGAAGCTGCTGGCTGCTGACTGATCAAGGTGGTGGTTGCTGAAGGCTGAGGTGGCTGTGGCAATTTCTTCAAATAAGACACCAGTGATTGACCCTTCCTTTCATGAACAATTTCTCTGTGGCATGCAATGCTGTTTGACAGCATTTTACCCACAGTAGAACTTCTTTCAAAATTAGAGTCAATCCTCTCAAACCCTACCACTGCTTTATCAACTAAGTTTATGTAATATTCTAAATCCTTTGTTGTCATTTCAACCATCTTCACAGCATCTTCACCAGGAGTAGAGTCCATCTCAAGAAGCCACTTTCTTTGCTCATCCATTAAAAGCAACTCCTCATCCATTAAAGTTTTATTATGAGATTGCAGCAATTCAGTCACATCCTCAGGTTCCACTTCTAATTCTAGTTCTCTTGCTATTTCTACCACATCTGCAGTTATTTCCTCCTTTGAAGTCTTGAACCCTTCAAAGTCATCCATGAGGTTTGGAATCAACTTCTTCCAAATTCCTGTTAATGTCGATATTTTGACTTCTTCCCATAAATTACAAATGTTCTCAATGACATCTACAATGGTGAATCCTTTCCAGAATATTTTCAATTTACTTTGCCCAGATCCATCAGAGGAACCACTATTTATGGCAACTAGGGCTTTATGAAATGTATTTCTTAAATAATAAGACTTGAAAGTTGGAATTACTCCCTGATCTATGGGCTGAGGAATGGATGTTGTATTAGTAGGCACAAAAGCAACGTTAATCTCATTGTACATCTCCATCAGAGTTCTTGGTTGACCAGGTGCATTGTCAATGACCAGTAATGTTTTGAATGGAATTTTTTCTTTTTAATGAGCAATAGGTCTACCTGGTGGTCTAGTAGTTAAAATCCATTGCTTTCATTGCCATGGCCTGGGTTTGTTTCCTGGTCAGGGAACCACACCACCCATTTGTAGGTTGTCATAATCTGGTTGCTGTGTGTTGTGTGATGCTAAAAGCGATGCCACCAGTATTTCAAATACCAGCAGGGTCACCCATGGTGGGCAGGTTTCAGCAGATCTTCCAGACTAATATGAACTATGAATAAGAAATGGGCCACTCACTTCCAAAAAAATTGGCTGTGAGAACCTTATGAATAGCAGCAGAGCATTGTCTGATATAGTGCAAGAAGGTGAGAGGATGGTGCAGAAACACCGGGCAGGGCTCCCCTCTGCTGTACACAGGGTTACAAGGAGTCATAATCAATTCACCAACACTAACAGCAAAGGTCTCAACTGTGAGCTTAAAATATTCAGTAAACCATGTTATAAAGCGATGTGCTGTTATCAAGGCTTTGTTGTTCCATTTATAGAGCACAGGCTGAATAGATTTAGCATAATTCTTAAGCACCTAGGATTTTCAGAATAGTAAATGGGCATTGGCTTCAACTGAAAGTCACCAGCTGAATTAGCCCCTAACGAGAGAGTCAGCCTGTCCTTTGAAGCTTTGAAGTCAGGCATTGACTTCTCCTCTCCAGCTATGAAAGTCCTAGATGACATCTTCCTCCAATATAAGGCTATTTTGTCTACATTGAAAATCTGTTGTTTAGTGCAGCTAATGCCATTAATTATCTTAGTTACATCTTCTGGATAACTTGCTGCAGCTTCTACATCAGCACTTGCTGCTTCACCTGCACTTTTATGTTATGGAGATGGCTTCTTTCCTTAAACCTCATGAACCAACCTCTGCTAGCTTCCAACTTTTCTTCTGCAGCTTCCTGACCTCTCTCAGCTTTCACAGGATTGAAGAGAGTTAGGCCTTGCTCTGTATTAGGCCTTGGCTTAAGGGAATGTTGTGGCTGGTTTGATCTTCTATCCAGACCACTAAAACTTTCTCCATATCAGCAATAAGGCTGTTTCAGTTCCTTATCATTTGTGTGTTCACTGGAGTTGCACATTTAATTTCCTTCAAGAGCTGTTCCTTTGCATTCACAGCTTGGCTAACTGTTTGGTACAAGAGGCCCAGCTTTCAGCCTGTCTTGGCTTTTCACATGCCTTCCTCACTAAGCATAATCATTTCTAGCTTTTGATTTAAAGTGAGAGACATGTGACCTTTCCTTTCACTTGAACGCTTAGAGCCCATTGTAGGATCATTATTTCACCTAATTTCAATATTGCTGTATCTCAGGGAATAGAAAAACCTGAGGAGAGGGAGAGAGATGGGGTAATGGCTGGTTGGTGGAGGAATCAGAAGACACACAACATTTGTCAAGTAAGTTTGCTGTCTTATATGGGCGCGGTTTGTGGCGCCCCCAAACAATTACAATAGTAACAAAAAGACAATTGAACACAGGTCATGATAACAAATATAATAACAAAAATGTCTGAAATATTGTGAGAATGACCAAAATGTGACACAGAGACATAAAGTGAGCAAATACTGTTGGAAAAATGGTACCTATAGACTTGCTAGACACAGAGTTGCCACAAACCTTCAATTTGTAAAAAACACAATTTCTGCAAAGTGCAGAAAAGCTAAGTGCAGTAAAACAAGGTGAGCCTGTACAACACATGTGATAGGGATTGTGGGGGGCCAGCTGGCATTGTAATGAGGTCTAAAATATATGACTATGGGAGTGAGTGACTGAGGGTGTCAGAGGCTATATCATTGGAGGAGAGGATGTTATGAAAGTGGAAGGTGTAGATACATCATTTACATGTACATTGAAATTCCAAAGAATTAAGGCAGAAGTAATATTAGCAAGAATGGCAATAAGTAAGAAGCTAAAATCATCAAGACCTGAGTGGATAAGGGATATTATGAAAGAGGAGAACAAAAAACAATTCCAAAGAATCCCAAACGCATTTGGGACCGTTTTGAGAGGAATACTCTATCACAGAACAATGATTTATGAACTATATTAAAGAGCAATTACTTAATGACATTTTATCTGAGTCTCAGTGTCTGTGTGGATTCTTCATTTAGGAAGGATTTAAGAAATTTGAGAAAATTGGTTATTTATGGATAATTGGACTTAATGCATATTGGGCCCAAAACCTCTGCCCTGATTTCAGGGTTCCCTCTGTGGTTTGTAGGGAGTTGGTAGTATTCTGTGTCAATTTAAAGACTGAATTTTTTTACATACTGAGGGCTAATGAAGATAACAAGAGAGTCAGCATTTTTCCATCAGAATGTCTTTTTCTTCTTCCTTCATTTTATTTTCTTTTTCTGTTTGAGAGAATGCTGCAGAACATCTCTGAAGTCATGTAATTCATCAGTAGCTGATGAAGAAGGGAGATGGGGATATGGACTATTTGGTCCAATTAGCTAATTTAGATGATATAATTTATTACATAAAAAATAATAGTCAGCCATAAAACAGATGTGTATTCAGTTCAAACTCTATTTTTCTAGCAGAATTTAATTTTCTTCATGAGCTCTCATTTCTACTTGGCACTGAAAACTTTAATTTCAATACCTTCAGATATACTCATCTGATTCAGAGGGTTTTCTTCAATCAAATTAAGCACTGTTTTCTGATTTACTGTCCAATTCTAAGTCATCAACTCAGTATTGCCTTTTCCCTCTGGGTTTCCTAACATCCATGCAGAATTTACACCACACTACAGGAAGGTGCTGGAAGAAGACAGACATATATGTCTCTGGCACTGGAGACAACTGATTCTGGTTATTGGGATGACTAAGGAAATGAGTGGCTGTAATAGGATGAAAGACAAGATTGTTTGAGAAGAGCATTTTGAGGTGCTGGAAGACTAGGATACTGGAAGAATCTTCTACATGTATGTTGAAATAGCAAAGAATTATATAGGGATATCATTAGAAAAAATATTATCATAGACAGTACAGGTAGCTGACTTGGCTACCTGGAACTCCTGTAACTTTCCGGCACGTAGACGGTTCTACAGGAGTTTGTGAGTCTTTGTTGCTATTCCAGGTAAGAGGCCTGTTCACAGTCTCTGCTCATAGAGTACTCTTTCTTTGCTTCATGAACTAGCCATCCAGGAGGTTGTCAAGCCAACTCATATTTTCTGACATTGTCTTCAGCTTATTCTGGATCCCAGGAAGAGGATTAGAAGTGGGAGAAAAAGAAAGAGGGCACAGTAGAAGCTAATGCTTGGTAGAGTCTGACACCAGAGTAGAATATCCTCTGAACTTAGTCATTTGGAATTTAGTGGTTTTATTCTAAGTTGGAGAGTATCTCCATTTCAAATCATGTTCTCAATTTTGACACTGATATCGAGGTAAGAGCCTTTCAGGAGCTCCAAGTAGCAGAAGAAAACTTGGTGCTTTATATAATCTTGTTTATGATGAGGTTTGAAAATGCATGAGAGGAGTCTTCTTAAAGGTAGTAGATTGTCTAGAAGAGATAGGCAGATACAACCACACACATGTTCCACTTTTCCCACACCTCTCTGAAGCAAGTGGCACATAAATTTCCAATAGAGTATGATAACAGATTACTCCCAGTTTTCTGCCCTTCCTCATTCACATGCCCTATTGTATGTATAATAGTGAATTAAAGACATATTGCAGGCTAAATTAGCATTTATGAACATTTTGATAAAAACTATGACTAGATCTCTAAACTTTTCATCAATTTGACTTAGCAGTATCAGAGTAATGCTAAGACAAACTGTCAACAAGCAGGTAGCCAGAGGAACCATGGATGCTCAAATAGGGAAAGAGCCACTTGTCTCTTATCATGTTTAAGGATGGATAGGGAAAACGTATAAGAAGCTGCAAATTATTTCTGACATGACATCTAGGAAGAGCTGGGGCCTGTCTTGTATCATAGATATTATAAGAGAAGGGAATCTGTGGTGTTCCTTGCTAAGAGTCTCTTTAACAGTGAGGCCAGATGCTCCATTCATAAACTATTAAACTACTACTGAATACATTTTTGGTGATAAACTTAAGGAGTTTGTATAGTGTGTACTTATTCATGTGTGAACTGATAGTTACCTATATGGTTATGGGTACTAAACTGCATATGTGTGCTGGAAATGTGTGGCAGCTCTACTGAATTACAATTTCAGTGTTAATTGTTGATCAGTTGAGTAGTAGAAGTGCTGAGAGAAGTATCCAACCAGTTTCACCTACAGACCATTGACATCTCCAAGAAGGAGAAACAGGCCACTTGGAGCTACAAAGAGTGTATTCATGATGGAGTATGGCCTGCTATGAGTCTTGTTTAGTGCCTGATGTCTGGGACCATGGAACTTATCAATTAACCAACTATAATACTTTAGCAGATTCTCTTGTGCTGGTTGTATTTGGGCGAAGCAGTCACAGCTAGGACAGATGTAAAGAGTAAGAAATGTTTAAATTATTAGAAATCTAAAATTTTAGAGCTGCTTAATCTCTAAATACTCACATAATTTAAAAGAGTTTTGTTAAACCTACCAAGAATTTTAAACCCAAGCGAAGGAGAGAGTGGAGATGATATTTGGTATTACTGATCCATGACATTAGAAAATCCAGCATTTCTTTCACTACCTTGCTCATAGTGAAAGGGCAGGGATCCCAGTTGCCCATTTTTCCTGCTTTGGGGCAGATGAAAAAATGATTATGACTGATATTACTCACTTCCCATCATCCTTCTTCCTTTGTAATGGAAGAACATCACCACTCAACTGAAGACTTCGTTTCCCTCCTTCCATGATGTCATGTGGCTATACAGCTAAGTTTCAACCAATAGAATGTAAGCACATGTAATGAGTACCATTTCTGAGCCCTGCCTTTAAAAAGAATGGGGATGAATTCCACTTTTCTTTCTCTCTCTCCCCTGTTTAAAAATCATTTATGACAATAGGAATTGATGCAACTCTTTCAGACCATGAGATGGAATCCATATGTTGAGGATCGCAGAGGAAAAAAGCTGAAAACCCTGAATTCATAGGTTTGGAGAAATATGTGAGAAAGAAACAAACTTTCACTTATCTAAGCTACAACATGTTATTTTGATCTTGGATTCAATAACTGAACTGATAATCTCACTGTTATAGAAGAAATGACTACTTTCTAGGAGTATGTTTGGCTGATTTGGTGGCAGTTATGGCTACTCAGTATTGAAAAAAATCACTCTGACACTCAGGTTCAATGTCATGAGACACAGAATTTGGTGGTTTCAGAAAAACATAAACTATCAAATTAAAAGTAGTTTCATATTTGAAAGTGCTGCCATTAGCATCCTTGCTTATGAGGTATTGCTTATGGTCAGGGGTGAGGCAGTCAAGCTGCCGTGTTGGGTCTATCTTTTGTCTACTTTTGTTCACTTCTTAGGGAGAATGTGGGCAGGACAAGAAGACCCAGGACTTCATTAACCAAGGGAGCTCCAAAACAAGTAAAAGGCACCTCACTCTCTCCCTCTCAGAAAAAGGGAGGTGTGGGAAGTCACCTGTGACTTTTTGAAGGTGACTACCTGATGAGAATACAGGCAGGAATCCCACAACACTGATATAAGGAGACCCTGAACTGTCTTCTATATAACTTAAGATGGACACATCAAGCATGGGAAACTGTGGAAACTGTCAGTGCAGGCAGACTAAGCACTCATTCATTCATTCATTCATAATGCATTCAGTTATCACTTATCTCCCTACTTAATGAGGAATCTAAACTAATAAATAAGAATTCACTTCTTATTACTTGTCTGTACTGGTGGCTGGGTTTAGGACCTGGTGATTAAAAAATATACATATTGTACCCCTCCATCCCAAGAAGTCTACATTCTAGAGCCTTACTCTAGCTATAAGATTAGAGAATTTACAATCTATTCTGTTAAGTGTTATATTACTTCCCTTAAATGCAGGGGGATTTCTAGTTGTCATGTATTTACTGCTAGTATACTTGGAGATTCCCAGTTTTTAGAGATAAATCAAGGACATCCCTTTTTCTCTGGAAAAAAGTGAGAATACTGATATTTCCTATGCTTTATTTACTTTAATGAAGTACTGCCCATCTTTCCAAATACAGTTCTATTAAAGGAATCTATTCTGTAATTGGAAATTTTAGTAGATAATTTATATTCACACTACTCTATGCTAAATTAAGAATTTTGACAGTTACTAATGGTACAGTAATAAAATAATAGGCCCGATTTTCTGATAAACCAAAGGGAGAAAATTGTTCTACTTGTAAATGTTGGGAAAAATACTTAGGGTAATCACAATGGATTATTCTGATAAAAAGGTGGTTGTAGTCATTTTATTTTTTCTTTTGCATGTTGATCATCTCTATCTCTCTAATGATTAATGAGATCAAATACTCATTTAATGATTTATTGCATCTTGTCATTTAACAAAAATCTTTATAAGAGCTTATCACAAGGAAATCTTATAATAAATTATTTTATATTAACTCAACACATTTGGCTATTTAGTTCGTGTAAGATGAAGAAAGCTAAAGCTAGTACTATTAACTTTGGATAGGATGTGAATATAAAGAAATCTAAGGATTTTAGATAAATTTCCTTCTCTAGATCGTACAGTGAGTAAGATTTGATAAAACTGGATATGTTTTGACAATATGACAGTGTTATAGCAATTTAATAATCCCAAAATTATTTCTATTCTTAGAGTTGGAATTCTGAGTTGACTATTTCCTTTTGTCTTACATAGTTTGGAATATTTTAATTTTTGTTCCTTATTTTTAACCAATCTTTAGTCTTTCTTGAGCAGATCACTGGAAACGGGAATTACTACATTTAGTTATTTCTAATATCCCATCTATAGAATAACTATTTTGTTTGGTTTTTATATCTGAAATTTTAATATACTTTTACAGATGTGAAAGTATATCATATATGCTTTTAACATATCGTAGAGAGATTAAATAGCTTTCCTAAGATCATATGTAGATGAAACTAGAATTCGAATATCAGTGTTCTAAATCCAAAAGTTTACTCTTTTAATGATATTCTCCTATTCTAGAAGTCAAGGACTTAATATATTTTCTAGGTGAGTTGTGATTCATTGTTCATTTTGAGTCTTCATCTTATATGTATACAGTGATTATGTCTGAGTTGTATGGAGACCAGAGAATTTTTCAGCAGTGATTAAAACTATTGAAGTTTTACTCAAAACTAACCTAAGTTCTTATTATTAAAAAATGAATCTAAAGGCAATAAAAGAGTCAGAACTTTCAGCTTGGTGTCTCCATCTAAATTCCTAAATCCAAGAGAAATCACCACTAGATTTGGTCTATTTTCTGTATTATTTATTTTAAAAGATGCTGTCTTATGGGATGAGAAGAGCAATCATACCAGAATTTCTAGACAGCAGTTTTTCTTGGCATGCAGTAGATGCCAGAAAACTGCATGCTACATGGAATGAGGGACATTACAAGCTATGATATCACAGAAAGGGTTTGGTAATCAGATGGACTAAGATTCCGATGCTGGCTTTACCATTGATTGCTGTGTGCGCTTGGGTAAGTGAAGTAACTTCTCTGATCTTGAAGATCTGAGAATGGTAATAATCTTCAAGTGTTACTCTTAAAGGGTCTATTCCAGTATTAACAGATAATAAGTGGCCTACATATGCTTATTTCCTTCTCTAGAACTTGAAACTAAACAGGAAGGGGCAGCCAGGCATCGAAAAACAGTGAAGAATAGGTATATCCATTTCCACCAAATTGTTTTGTTGCTGTTTTAACCTACTTATACAGCTTTGTAGAATTTCATTAACCCAGTCTTCAGTAACAGAACACTTGGGATTCTTTTCCTGGCTGTGGCTCTATCCAACAAGTTACTTAACTGTGCTGAGTCTTAGTTTCCTTGATTGTGAACTGAAAAATATTTTCCCTATAGTATTATCCTAAGGATTAACTCTGGCTAAATATTATAACAGTCTTAAAAATATTTTTCAATTATACAGTGCAATATAAGTATACAGGCTGTTTTTGTAACTTTTATTAATACTACTCTTTCTGGTTTCTATGACTTTAAAGACCTGTGCAAAGACATCTAACAAAAGTTTACTAAACATTAATGTGCTTCCTATTTTTATACACCCACGTTGACAAAAATCACAAAGCAGTCTAGGGAAAAACATAAAAGCAGGGCTAAGAAAAGCCCTTGCATTTTCCCTGAAATAAATATGTAATTTAAGAATGCATACTGTACTATGCAATCTGCAAATTTTTTGAAAAGAGAAAGACAGTAGGTTAAAACCTACCTTTTTTTGCAATTCTATAATAAGCCTTTTCAAATATGAGAAATTGTGACATTCTATTAATATAGTGAGCAGTCTGTTAAGAATTATTCTTTCAAACTTCTCATCCTGTTTTCCATAATTCATAACAAAATCACATCTTATTTATGTGGAAACTGCTGCTAATGCCACCTCTTCCCTCTGATCTTGCACAATCAGGCTGAGATGTGCTCATGCTGGAGCATCACAGCAAGTGCCCACAGCCAAGAGCTCAGGATTTCTAAACCTGATTAACTTCTGCAATTTGTGTTTCATCATTGACATATCAGTCTTTAAATAGATCGAAGACTGTGCATGTTTGAAGTGAAATTTACACATTTAACAACTGAAGAAGATTGTTCATTTCTTCAAGAAATTATTTCAGTCCTAATGAAGAATGAAAGATTGTCTGAATCATTCATTAGTTTAAACTTTTCCATCTCCTAAAAATCAACTGTTCATTTATAGGAATATGAGAGAGTATTTTTTCCATATACGTAATAATTGATTAAAATCATTACTTCAGATTTTAACTAGGCATTTTACTTTAAATGTTTTGTTTCACTGAATTAGTGACATGTGAATATCAGGCAAATTAGAATAAATGAAGGTGGCATTGAGTCAGTACTCCCTGAGTCACTCTTTTGTAATTTTCCCTTAAACACCCATCATGACTTATGAAAGAAAAGCACTTTTATCAAACACTAATACATAACACCATTTGCAGGATTTTGTAAAAAAAGTTAAACTAAAATCTTATGTAAGTAATACAGGATACATGATGTTTTACAGACGGAGAAAATATGCCAGATGAACCCTCTGATGGAAGAGGCTTAATCTCTCCTTTACTCCCTATAGGTTTAAAAGACCAGGAATTGTACCAACTTGGAAACTGGACATCTGTCCCTCCAGCTTATTACCTGCATATTTTGGCGTGTGTGTGTGTGTGTGTGTGTGTACATGTGTGGCCAGATACAGTTCTTGCCTATTTGCCCCACTTCTTCTATCACTTCTCATTTTGCTAGATTTGGTAACAACATCAGCAACCGAAAAATAAGATGGTGCAGAAGGCCCTGGAAGTGTGATATTACCCTGTTTATTCCCTGTGAGATGGTCAGGAAGAGAAATAATGGTGCTTTATAAGGATGGAAGGTTTTATTG
Source organism: Tapirus indicus (assembly GCA_031878705.1). Lineage (NCBI taxonomy): Eukaryota > Metazoa > Chordata > Mammalia > Perissodactyla > Tapiridae > Tapirus > Tapirus indicus. The sequence goes on from CM062921.1 coordinate 86,528,336, forward strand.
TCCATTATTTAGGCCAGATAATTCAAATTCACTTTGTTTCTTGATGTTCAAAAATTTGAACTGAACTGATCCACTTATTGGTCACATTTAGTTAATATTTCCATTTACAACAACTCATTTAATCTTCGGATTAATAAATTTAGATAAAATTATTCTTTGATGAAATATTTGAATTTCAAATATTATGTTTAATAATGTCATATAATGTTGAGTGTGCACTGAGCGTGAACTAACAGCCAGGATCTTTTAATCACTTTATATGTTTTATCATATTTAATATTCACAGCAATTCTACAAGACAGATATTACTATTATACCTATTTCTCAAATGATGACACTGGGGTATGGAGAGGATAAATCTATTACTCAGTATTGCTATGTTGTGTGTGATGATAGGGGTGGTTAAAGTGGAGGCCAAATTTGATTCTAGATTTTCCAGTGCTCTTATCCACAGTGCTCTACTTCTCCTGTGTTCTCCTCTTCAAAGACACAAAGATCTGCCTTTTATGTCTCCATTATCTGCTTCCACATTTATCAACGTCTTTGGAATATGTTTTAAGTCTTTCTACTTTTCTTCCACATTGTTATAGACCATCTTATACTTTTCCTCCACGATGAATTCAATATTCTGAATTTTATATAGTTTAGAAATCTTTGATGGCATTATATTTTTCTTTACTTAATTTAACATTTTGACTTCATTTCAAACTATATCCCCAAGAGTGGAAAGCAGCTGCTTTCTCATTGCTTTTCTTTCTGTTTCCTGAATTATCATCAACATCATTGTCATCATCATTCTGTTTCTTTTATACTAAGTCCATTATCCTCTGGTAAGAATTTGCAATATGTCTCATGGCTTCATGTGGAGGGAACTCCATTTCTCTTATGGCTTGTCTGTGCCTTCAAGACTTGCCTCAGTTGATCCTCAAACTGCACGATTCCTGCAGGGGTCATCATTTTCTAGTTGCAGTTATGATATGTTTTCTACCTTGTTGTTTCAATTTAGGAATTTTAGTAAAATTCCTTACAAAGGGCTAAGACATCTGCTTTTATGGTCTCATCTTTTCTTAACGCCAAAGTTGCATGATCTCTTGAAGCTTATTAAGAGCATAGTTAGATTGTACTCATTTTTTTTCTTCACAGTAGAACAGTTTATGAAGGAAATAATTGCAATACTGTCTCATTGTTTCACCTTCTGTATGTGGGGTTCAAATCTGTTTGCACAGTGTATGTGCTGGAATCAAGTGCTACCTTGAGCTTCGCTTCCACTTGTAGGCTCCATTGTAAGAGATTCTTTTCATGGATCCTCCACTTAAGGAGAGGCTTTCCATGAATGATGGAAAGATACCCAAATACCACCCCACAACTTCCAAACTCTATTTTTTTTCAGTGTCTCCACATCACATATGGTTGTGTTAGTTGCATTCTATTGGAGTCAGTCCTCTAACTTTTAAGCATACTCCTTTAGAGTTTAGTTTAGAGACTAAAGCATTAGTCTTTTTCTTGCAAAAAAATAAGTTCTATATTTAGGAAAAATGATTAGAACTTTCTTGATTTTATCCTACAATGATTTTCAGGAGTAACAGAATTTTCTACTTTTTTAACACATCATTTAAGTGGAAAATCAGGATGAAGGTTAGTCATCTGTTTTCATTTTGTCTTTTTGCCTAGATATAAGAAAGTAAAATAACATTTCATGCAAAGGTTGTTATTGTTTTCTAAAGTTTCTTGTGAAGGATTTTACGATTGAAGAGAACAAGCAAACTTTCATCTATCTTTTGTTTATATTTTCATTTAGGCTTCTTCTTATTTTGCTTAAATTGAGATATGTCTATACTTTTCAGTATAGATGAGACTATACGTCATGATTTTGTCTTCTGAAGACACGAGAATTTCCATTATTGAGAAGATACAGTAATAAAATATAATTTTCAAAGAGTTTGGGAGTCCTGTGCTGCCACAGAAAATCTGATGCTCCAACAGGCTGTGGAAAGAGACAGGATGAGTTCTACCTTCACAGTGTGGGAAAGGTGAATGGACATGACTCTCTGGACTGTAGACCTGTGAACACTGCTGCTAAGGCTTCATTCATTGCTTCTGCCTTTATCTAGATAATGCCACCTACAAGTGAGTGGAAAAGACTTGTTTAAAGTCTATGATGATAATTCAGATTCAACTATAGCAAGCCAAACTGAGAGAAATTAGACTCTGACTTTTTGTTCTCCTATTTTGAAAGCACAGATACTATTAAACTTAAATGGAAAAGACATCCATTTGATATTAATATGCATAGCATTTACAAACTGTACAATGTTTCAATATCAGTTTTGAAACATAGATTAAAATAATTTAACATGTTTTTTTCTTTTGGGATTACCCAGAGGTTTTGGTGGAAATCAAGTATGCCTCGTTTACCTGCCTTATTTGACTACGTTTTCATAGCACAACTATCAACATCTCCCAAGGATCACTCTGCAGAGCACTTTTTAGAAATGCAAAGACTTTAAAAATAAATCAAAACCATAATTTCTTGCATTCCCATAATTCTTCACTGTTATTTTCATTCTACTCTTACCTTATGCATAGATTATTGAACTGTTCTCACTAAGAACTGACCACTTTTCCTTGCCAAACTATTAATAGCTTGGACATGCTTTACAAATTTTAGGCATGCTTTGCATCCAAAAACCTTGCATCATCTCACGCATGCTTTGCATCCAAAAACCTTGCATCTTCTCACACAATGGAGTTTGCGTGCTAGCCTCAGGAAACAATTTGGTGATCATTTTCTTTAAGTCCCAAATGAAACTAATCCTGAGTTAAATTAATTCTGTTATTTCACTGTGCATCTCTTTTATTTTGTGATTAGAAGTGATGGAAGAGTGAGAACATTTTTATAGTAGCATGGACATAATAGGCTAGAATAAAGCCCTGGGGGCATTTTCTGACTGGCTAAAGGTTTTCTTGTTCATTTATTAACATCAGGTCAGAGAAATCTTCCTCTCATTTTGAATAATTTGGCTCTCTTGGGAGGGACTTGTGTAGGGGAGGGAAAATAACTTTTCCTCTGCCCTTCTGGGCTCTTTGTTGTGACCTCCCTAAAATAAAAAGACACATTAACAGAAGAAAAGCAAATTTAATTACATATATATGTGGGGGCCTCACAAAGATATGAGACTCCAAGGCAGCCAGGCAATTGAAGCTCATGCACCATCCTGAGTGAAGGAAAGTGAGTGGATCTGGCTGGGGCTTCAAAGGGGAGGAAGGCAATTCAGAGGAAGGTGAGAGGAGCAAAGGTTTGGTAAATAAATGTTTTCCCTGCCATGCAGATAAGTCTCTTGGGTGAAAATGTCCTCTCTGAAACATCTCTATTCCTGGTATACGCCCCCTTTCTTATTGCTTTTAGGCAATTAGGAGGGGGTGAATAGCTTTTTCCATCTTGATTGCCTTCAGCTTAAAATAATCCACATGCTGAAGTGGCCTGTTTTTTCGTGGTACACTCTGCTACACTTTCCTTGTTTACTTTGTCATTTGCAAATATCTATTTCTTTAATACCATTCTATTTTTAACCTAATCTTAACCTCATTCCATTCTACACAGGATATACACGGAGAATAAAAGATTGTAAACTATTTAGAGTATTTTTAGAAGGAAAAAGGAAGAAGAAAAATAAAAAAGACAGATGCCATGTTAAATAGCAGTAAAATGTTTTAATCACTGGCACAAAACAGAACTCTTTCCAGGCTTATGGGTATTTAGGGAGAATGAAGACAACGCTAATTAAGCCACTCTTTTGACCTCAGCAATTGCCACTCTGAGTACCATTTGGAGACGGTAAAACAGAGACAAAGATATTGACTCGTTAGCACTAATACAGAATGTTTTACTTATAAAGCTTGTCTAACAGTAATAGCACTCCCGTGAAGTAGTTCATCTTATTACTAAATGTTTAAAAGACATTAAAACTAAATGTCAGAAATGTAAGGAACATTCATGACTGTACAACTAGGAAGGTCTTGAGTCCGTATTATCTCAGATAGTCGTTCTTGAGGTCATTGCATTACACTGCATTGCCAACACATTTGACAAGAGAATAAATAATTTTAAAGAGCCAATTTAATTTAGGAATAACAAGTCCAAGTGAATGTGCCATAAGAGGATTGTAGCAGTATTGAGCCAGAAGTGTAGAAAGCTAGAATTTCCACTCCATAAAAAAAGTATAAGCAGTGGTGGTAATGTTTTGGGTCTCTGTTAGTCTCGAGGACAGCCAGCCAGAAAGATCTGGGACCCTGGAGAGTAGAAAGCATCAATTAACAATATATATGTGTATACAACATCTTTCCTAATTTATTTATTTATTTTATTTATTTATTTATTTTGTGTGGCAAAGACCAGCCCTGAGCTAACATCTGTTGCCAATCTTCCCCCTTTTTTTTTTGCTGAGGAAGACTGGCCCTGGGCTAACATCCGTGCCCATCTTCCTCTACTTTATATGGGACGCCGCCACTGCGTGGCTGACAGGCAGTGCGTCAGCGGGTGCCCGGGATCCGAACTCGCGAACCCCGGGTTGCCAAGCGCGGACTAAACCGCTGCACCACCGGGCGGCCCCAACATCTTTCCTAATTTAAAAGATCATGTGGTTGGGGGTCAAAAAGACGTATTTGAGTCATAGTACCATTACAAATTTGGTGTATATCCATGGAGAATATATTTAAACATTTTAAGCCTAAATTTCTAACTTTGGTCAGTAGTGATGATAATACTACTTAACTGGTAGTATTATTGTGAATAATCGTATGGTGAGTTTTACATTACTTTAGATAGTGTAAATCACTGTCAAATATGGTTGATTTTCTCAATAGCCTTAAAAGGCTAGAATTCTATAGTTTTTATAGTCATTCTCATTTCAGCGTTTCCACAGATATCACCTGCCATGAACATTAGAACCTTATCTACTCACGGTTCTACCACCTTCCAGCTTTGTGACCTTAATCAAGTCATTCAGTGTTTCTCAATTACAGATTCCGTCACCTGCAAAGAGGACATAATATGTACCTTTATTTTTGATTCAAAGTTCCAGTTCTAATTAGGATGAAGAAAACTTCAACGGATCATTACTTCCACCCTACCAACAAGAATATCCAACTAATGTATACAATCATGATTTTGAGCCCATCAGAGAACTGAGGTTGTATATAAGACAACCAGGTAAACTGAATCCCAAAGTAAGACAAATTGTTTTATTTTTGGAATAGTATAGAAGGAGACACAGCAGCCATCAAAGCACATCATAACAGAACAACCGAATTTTTTACAAATTTTAAAGATCAAATGAGGCTAGTATGGCAATTCAGAAACCTTGTTCATCCCAGCCAGATCTTTTCCACGGGCTTTCACTAAGTGTTCATAAAAACAATTCAGTCATAATGCTGTGCTTTACATTCCCATGACTTGTTTATTTTATAACTGCAAGTTTGCACATTTTGATCACTTTCACCTATTTCAACCACCTCTCACTCCCTGCCTCTGGTCACCACGAATCTGTTTTCTGTTATCTAGGAGTTTGGATATTTTTTTCTTTTTTGTTAGGTTCCACATATAAGTGAGATCATGGAGTACTTGTTTTTCTCTGCCTGACATCTCACTAAGCATAAGGTCCATCTAAGCTGTAACAAATGGTAGGATTTCTGTCTTTCTCATGGCTGAATATTATTCCATTGTATGTATACATACCATATCTTCTTTGTCTATTCATCTCTCAAGACAACTTAGGTTGTTTCCATGTCTTAACTATAGTAAATAATGCTGCAATGAACAGGAGACTGCAGACATCTCTTCAAGATATTGTTTTTATTTCCTTCATATATATACCCAGAAGTGGAATTGCTGAATCTTGTCATAGTTCTATTTTTAATTTTTTGAGGAACCTCCATGCTATTTTCCATAGTGACTGCACCAATTTACATTTCCACCAATAGTTTACAAAGGTTCCCCTTTCTCTACATCCTCGTCAAGATTTAACTCTTGTATTTTTAATGATAGCCATTCTAACAGGTGGGAGGGAATATCTCAATGTGTTTTGATTTGCATTTCTCTGATGGTTAGTGCTGTTAAGTGCCTATCATGTCCCCATGGCCATTTGTATGTCTTCCGTAGAAAAATTCTGTTCAGTTTCTCTTTCCATATTTGAACTGAATTGAATAGTTTGTTATTTTGCTATTAAGTTGTATGAGTTCTTTTTATATTGGGGATATTAACACTTTATCAGATATATAATTTGGAGATGTTTTCTCCCATTCTATAGGCTAGCTTTTCATTTTATTGATGGTTTTCTTTGCTGTGCATAAGTTTTTTAGTTTGATGTAGTCCCATTTGTTTATTTTTGCTTTTATTGCCTTTGCTTTTGATGTCAAACCAAGAAAATCATTGCCAAGATCAACGTCAAGGAGATTTTTCCCTATGTTTTCTTTTAGGAGTTTATATGGCTTCATGTTTACATTCATGTCTTTAATCTATTTGAGTTAATTCTTGTGTATGGTGTAAGATAGGTTTCTAGTTTCACTCTTTTGCATGTGGCTGTCCAATTTTCCCAATACAATTTAATAAGGAGACTATCCTATCTCCAATGTATATTGTTAGCTCCTGTGTCATAAAGTAATTGATCATATATGTGCGGGTTTATTTCTGGGCTTTCTATTCTGTTCCATTGATGTGTATGTCTGTTTTTATGCCAATACCATATTGTTTTGCTTACTATTGCCTAGTAACATAGGTTGAAGTCAGGAAATGTGATGCCTCCAGCTTTGTTCCTCTTTCTCAAGATTGCTTTGGCTCTTCAGAGTTTTTAATAGTTCCATACAATTTTAGGATTGTTTATTTTTGTGAAAAATATCATTGGCATTTTGATAGGGATTGCATTGAATCTGCGATTGCTTTCCATAGCATGAACATTTTAACAATATTAAATCTTCCAGTTGGTAAGCATGAAATCTTTCTATTTATTTATGTCCTCTTCAATTTCTTTCATCAATGTCATATAGTTTTCAGTATACAGATCTTTCACTTCTTTGGTTAAACTTCTTGCTAGCTATTTTTATGTTTTTGATGCAATTGTAACTGGGACTTTTCCTAACTTCTCTTTCTGATAGTTCGTAATTAGTGTAGAGAAATGCAACTGATTTTTCTGTATTGATTTTGTATCCTGCAACTTTACCAAATTCATTTATTACTTCAAACAATTTTTACTGGAGTCTTTAGGGTTTTCTGTGTATAAAATCATGCCATCTGCAAACAGGACAGTTTGACGTTTTCTTTTCCTTTTTAGATACTTTCTATTTCTTTTACTTGCCTAATTGCTCTGGCTAGAGCTTCCAACACTATGTTGAATAAAACTGGCAAGTGTGGGCATTCTTTTCCTTTTCCTGGTCTTAAAGTTGAGTATGATTTTAACTGTGGGCTTATCGTATATGTCCTTTGTTATGTTGAGGTACATTCTCTTTATGCCCAGTTTGTTGAGAGTTTTTATCAAAACTGGATGTTGAATTTTGTAAAATAATTTTTCTGCATCTATTGAAATGATCATATTATTTTTATCCTTCATTTTGTTAATGTGTTGTACCACATTGATTGATTCGTGGATGCTAAACCACCCTTCTATCAAGGAATAAATTCCATGTGATCATAATATATGATGTTTTTAATGTATTGTTAAATTTCTTTTGCTAATATTCTGTTGAGAATTTTTGCGTGTATGTTCATCAGGAATATTGGCCTGTAATTTTGTTTTCTTGTAGTGTCCTTGTCTGCTTTTGGTATCAAGGTAATGCTGGCCTTGTAAGTTGAGTTTGGAAGCATTCCCTCTTCTATTTTTGTTGGTTGATAATGAGTTGAATCTCCATGTATTTGTGAATTTTCAAGTTTTCTTCTTGTAACTGATTTTTAGTTTCATATCAACGTGGTCAGAAAAGATGCTTGACATGAATTCAAGATTAAATTTATTAATACTTGTTTTGTGGTCTAACATATGATCTAAACTGGAAAGTGTTCCATGTGCACCTGAGAAGAATATGTATTCTCCTGCTGCTGGATTTAATGTTCTATAAATGTCTATTGAGTCCATCTGGCTTAACATATAAAGTCTACTGTTTCCTTATTGATTGTCTGTTTGGATTATCTATTCATTGATGAAAGTGAGGTATTAAAGTCCCCTATACTGTTATTGTATTGCTATCTATTTCTCCCTTCAGGTCTGTTAATATTTGATTTACATATTTAGGTGCTTCTATGTTGGGTGCATTAATATTTACAAATATTATATCCTCTTGTTGAACTGACCTCTTTATCATTATACAATGACCTTCTTCATCTCTTATTACAGTCTTTGGTTTAAAGCCTCTTTTCTGTGATACAAGTATAGCTTACCCCTGCTTTCCTTTTGTTTCCATTTTCATGGAATATCTTTTTCCCTCCTTTCACTTTCAGTTTGTGTATGTCCTTAAGCTGAAGTGAGTCACTGTAAGCAACATATGGCTAGGTCTTGTTTTTTCATCTGTTCAGTCACTCTGTGTCTTTTGACTGGAGAAAATAATCCATCTACATTTAAAGTAATTATTATTAGGTATGGACTTACTATTGCCATTTTGTTAATTGTTTTCTGGCTATTTTATAATGCCTGTTCTTTCTTCTTTTCTTGCTCCCTGTGGGATTTGGTGATTTTCTGTTGTGGTATGCTTAGACTCCTTTCTCTTTATCTTTTGTGTATCTACCAAAAATTTTTGCTTTGTGGTTACAATGAGGTTAACATAAAACTTCTTAGAGTTATAACAGTCTATTTTATTCTGTTACTAGTTTAACTTCAAACACATAACAAAGCTCTAGATTTTTGCTCTCCCCCTCAACAGTTTACATTTTTATGTCATAATTTATACCTTTTTAGCTTGTATATCTATTTACAAATTACTGTAGCTGTAGTTGTTTTTAATACTTTTATCTTTTAACCTTCATACTAAACTTATAAGTGATTAACTCACCACCATTGCAACATTAGAGTATTCTGAATATAATGATATATTTACCTTTACCAGTGAGATTTACACTTTCATAAGTTTTCCTGTTATTAATTAGTATCTTTTTGTTTCAGCTTGAAGAAGTCCCTTTAACACTTCTTATAAGGCTAGTCTAGTGGTGATGAACTCCTTCAGCTTTTGCTTGTTTGGAAAATTCTTTACCTCTCCTTCAATCATGAAGGACAACTTTGCCAGGCAGAATATTCTGGGTTGGCAGTTTTTTCTTTCAGCATTTTGAATACATTGTGCCACACTCTTATTCCCCACAAAGTTTCTGCTGAAAGATCTGTTGATAGTCTTATGGGGGTTTCCTTGTAAGTAACAAGTTATTTTTCTTTTGCTGCTTTTAAGGTTCTCTCCTTGTTTTTGCCTTTTGACAATGTAATTATAATATATCTCAGTGTGGGTATCTTTGGATTTATCTTATTTGGAACTTTCTGGGCTTCCCGAATCTGGATGTCTGTCTCTTTCCCCAGGCTAGGGAAGTTTTTAGGCATTATTTCTTTAAATAAACTTTCTGTCCCTTTCTCTATGCCATTATACTCAATGCAAGAATGGTCTGCTTGATGGTGTCCCATAAGTCCCTTAAGTTATCTTCACTCTTTTTCATTATTTTTTCTTTTTGCTCCTCTAATTGGATAAATTCCATCTTCAAGTCCAGTTATGCTTTCTTCCACTAGGTATAGTCTGTTGTTGAATCCCTCTATTGATTTTTTAAAAATTCAGTTATCACATTCTTCTGCTCTATGACTTCTGTTTGTTACTTTCTTCTTCTGTTTGTTACATTTTTCTATCTCTTTGTTGAAATTCTCCGTTTGTTCATGCATTGTTCTCTTGAGCTCAGTGAGCATCTTTATGACCATTATTTTGAACTCTTTAGTAAGTAAATCACTTAATTTCATTTCATTAAAGTCTGTTTCTGGAGTTTCATCTTGTTTGGAAGATATTCCTTTGTTTATTCACAATATGTGGTTGTTCTGCTAGTATCTTCTACTTAAGTCTGTGATTGATGTAATTTATGATCTATTTTCTTGGTTTATTCAATGTGAGATGGTATTTCCTGACCACTTTGTTCTTATTTTGGATTTTCCTGGATGTGTTCTGCCACACTTTCTACCAAGAATGGTTTTAAATGGTAGACTCCACAGTGTCTTATGTACCATACCTTATCCTAACTAGTCTATTGGTTCTCAGTTCATTCATCTTCATTAGTTTGACTCAAGAGAATGTGGTAGACTTCAGGTCTTCTCTTTGTCATTTGGGAACTAAAGATTGCTTAGATTAATTAAACTTGGATCCTTCTTTGGCCAAGCCATCCCGTGCCACCAAGTTTATCCTGAAGAAGCTCAGCTCCAAGTTAGTGCAGGAATAGAAACATTTAACAGGAAGTAGATTGGTCCCTTATGTGCTTACCTTTCCTATCAATGCATACGATACACATATACACTCTAAGACTTCCATCTGGAGATGAGAGAAATACATACTTCATTACAGTTCCTCATTCCCTATCACTTTTCTTCTTCACAAAGTCATTTGGTAGAATATGAAAGAAATTTTATTTATCTTCCCTTTCCAGTCTAGCTAGAATTTGAAGGGTAAGTTTTAAGTTCCATACTTTCTGTAGGTCATACCATTCTTTCTGACACTAGCTTCATGGCTTTACCTTAATTACTGGTGGGTGGGGCTGGGAGGACAGATTGACTTACTGATGAAGTAGCATCAATCAAAAGACATGAAAAAACACTATACTTGTTCTCACAACTATAAAATTAAAATGCATAAAAACAGTCTCTTCTCCAATATTAATTCAGATAGCAGGCAATTAGAATGAACGGTTCCAAGTGAGTCTCTTATTGTACAGACAAATGTTTATTGGAAGCTTTTATCAGTACTCTAAATTCACTCTGACTTATGTGCAACACTAACACAGATAGTTGTGCATATTGTTCTCAGAAGCAAATGCTTTGTAGGATACAGCAGAAATTTACCAGCCTTCTAGGGGAGAAGACACATATAAAAGTGATCCCTTGAAACCATTTGATCAATCTGATCTTAGTCAATCAAGACATGACTAAAAAATTACAGGAAATATCATTAGGGAAACCTTTTGGAAGTTTGAAAAGGTGGTAATTGTAGCTGGTGTTTGGTGTGTCACACAACAATGAGAGTAAGAATGGGGTTATTTTGACTGTGGCAAACTAATATAGCTTCCATCTGCCCCAGCCTGCTTCTCTTTAGATTCTTCTGATATAGTGCTGGAATTTTGGAGACTGTGTCTCAGAAAGCAGACATGTGTTTGCTATTTACCATTTGTCTCCTCTCCAGTTCTTCTATTTTCATCAATGCATAAAGTGACAGCTATTCCATTAATGCCCATTAAATGTCACAACACTAATTCCCACAAAAAGTACCCATGGTGGTGTTAATTTCCCCTGATGTTTGCTCCAAGGCAGTCTAATCTTGCTTATAACAAGCTTATGGTTTCTTTTATATGCAGCATCTTTTGTTACATATACAGCAGACGACTCTAGTGCTGAGTATGCCTTCAGCCTTTGATGTCCCACAGCATTGGAAGATAAACAGCTGTTTCGGCTTTTCTCCAACTGTTTTATTGCAGCATGCTCCAATCCCAGGAATCAGTCATGAATCCATAGGACTGTTCCAGAAGCCAACCTTAGTGAGAGACACCAGACTGTGTTAAGAGTCACTACTCCCCTCTAACTCTTGTGAATTTCTTCAAAGTAAAAATTATAATTCTCAAGGGTCTTCTCTTGGAGTTAATTCTGTGCAAATCTTTTCAGTCCCTCTTGCTTATCTTAACTCAATCCTTTAGATATGCCCAGAGGCAGCAAAAAATTAGAGAAAATATATTAACCAAAATGGAAAACACTGGGAAAAGATCAAACTTCAGGTAGGGGGAAATCAAGCATTTTGTTTTAGACATTAAGTTTCATTTCTATTAAGGTAATTCATTATGAGGTAATGGTAACTGGAACAGACAACATAACATAAGTGTCAACAGCACAGCAGAAGTCTTGTTAACTCCAGAGAAATAGTCCAAGTGTCTCCAAATTGACGCACTTAGGAGTGCGTGGTCTAAGAGGTGAGGCTGAGGGTCATGCGCTATGTCAGCTAAAGAAAGCAAGAACCTCCGAGAGCCTTTCAAGTATTTTTCTTGGCTAATAACATAACAGTATCCAGGAATACATAATTTGCTCTCATCCTCTGATGCATCTGCATCTCCCAAATACAGGTTAGTCAGTAGACCTTCGCTCAGTGAGGTATAAATGCTTGGCTCCACACATTGTTTTTAGTTTGAATCTCATTTATCTTGGATCAGATATAGTCATAAATTATTTGAATTTATGTGTGTAGGATTCAACGAGGAGTAAAATTCTCAAGTGTCTCTGAAATTAGAGAAACAGACACAAATATGCTATTATCTTCTTCTTTCAGTAATAACAATATAATGAAAACAGTAATAGGTATCAGTTATTAAAAATATACTATACAGCAACCTATGTGTTAACTGTTTCATATACTTATAGTGCTTCTCACACTACCTTGGAAAAAATGGGAAGATTATAAGATGCAAGCAAAAAAAGAAAATCCAGAAATAATATGTCAGCTAACTTTGGCTGCATAACAAAACATACCAAAATATAAACAACAATTGTTTCATTTAGCTCATGGTTCTATGGGGCAACTGAGAGAATTTTCTTTCTAGGTTGTCTTGACTAATCTATCTGGGATCAGGTGGTGGGTCCACTAGCAGTTGAATGATTTAGGATGGCCTAGTTTACACGTCTGGACTTTTGGGCAGCTTTTCAACAGGGCACCTACGTCTCCACCACGTGGACCTTCCAGCAGACTAATTGGAGTTCATTCGTATGATGGCCTCAGGGTTTTAAACACAGCAAGCAAGAAGCCCTCAATGTGTAATCTCTTTCAAATTGCTGCTTGTGTCATGTTTGTTAATGTCCTATTGGCCAAACCTAGTCACATGCCAAGCCCATTAATTAAATAGTAGTAGGGGAGCATTTTGGTCATTTTTGCAAACGATCTATCAAAAGCAAAACTACTTATGGGGTTTTTTGTTGTTGTTGTTAAATCTACAAGTGGAGATGGAATTGAGGTAGTCAGAGAAGTAAAAAGACATTAGACTCATCAATATAACTCCAATAGGCGTCACACAGCCAGGAATGCTCTCTTTGGAAATCATTGACCCTTTGAGGAGTTCTGAAAATCTAATGCATATATGAATTGCTTACTTCTTATTCTACACTAGTTTTCTGGATTTTGATGTTGGTTATGGGCATGGTTATATCAGGAATTCAAAACATATTGTACTTATTTTATGGCACTTGTCTAAGATTCTAAATTCACACATTACATTCATATCGAAAAATAAAAAGCAACTTTTTATTTTCCTAAAACTGATTTGGTCTTCTTTTTTTATTTTTTGTATTGTGGTAACATTGGCTTACAACAGTATATAAATTTCGGGTGTATGTCACTATATTTCAATTTCTGTGTAGATTACATCGTGTTCACCACCCAAAGACTAATTACAATCCATCACCAAACACATGTGCCTAATCACCCCTTTCACCCTCTTCCCTCCCCCCTTCCCCTCTGGTAACCACCAATCCAGTCTCTGTCTCTATGTGATTGTTTGTAGTTTTTTTTTATCTTCTATTTACTAGTGAGATCATATGGTATTTAACTTTGTCCCTCTGACTCATTTTGCTTAGCATAATACTCTCAAGGCCCATCCATGTTGTCACAAATGGTTCAATTTCATCATTATTTTTATGGCTGAGTAGGATTCCATGATGTATATATACCACATCTTCTTTATCCATTCGTCCCTTTGGGCATCAAGGGTGCTTCGAAGTCTTGGCTACTGTAAATAATGCTGCAATGAACATAGGGGTGCATGTGTCTTTATGCATTTGTGTTTTCATGTTCTTTGGATAAATACCCAGCAGTGGAATAGCTAGATCATGTGGTAGTTCTATTCTTAAATTTTTGAGGAATCTCCATACTGTTTTCCATAGTGGCTGCACCAGTTTACATTCCCACCAGCAGTGTATGAGAGTCCCCTTGTCTCCACATCCTCTTCAACACTTTTTATTTCCTGTCTTCTTAGTTATAGCCATTTTAATGGGAGTGAGGTGATATCTCACTATCACCTGGAACTAACAAGTCATTAGATTTGATTTTCATTTCCCTGATAATTAGTGATGTTGAACATTTTTTCATGTGCCCATTGGCCATATGTATATCTTCTTTAGAGAAATGTCTATTCCGATTTTTTGCCCATTTTTTAATTGGGTTCTTAGATTTTTGTTGTTGAGATGCATGAGTTCTTTATATATTTTGGATGTTAACTCCTTATCAGATATATCATTTGCAAATATCTTCTCCAATTGTTAGGTTGTCTTTTCATTTTGTCAACAGTTTCCTTTACTGTGCAGAAGCTTTGTAGTTTGATGTCCTTCTGTTTGTTTATTTTTTTCTATTGTTTCCTTTCCTGGTCAGACATGGTACTTCTAAATATGCTGCTAAAATCAGTGTTGAAGGGTGTGCTGCCTATGTTTTCTTCTAGAAGTTTCATGGTTTCACATCTTACATTCAAGTATTTAATCCATTTTGAGTTATTTTTTGTGTCTGGTGTAAGATAATGGTTTACTTTCATTCTTTTGCATGTGGCTGTCCAGTTTTCCCAACACCATTTATTGAAAAGACTTTACTTTCTCCATCATATGTTCTTGGCTCCTTTATTGAAAATTAGCTGCCCCTAGATGTGTGGGTTTATTTCCGGGTTCTCAGTTCTGTTCCATTGATTTGTGTGTCTATTTTTGTGCCAGTACCATGCTGTTTTGGTTTCTATATCTTTGTAGTGTATTTTGAAATCAGGGATCATGATACCTCCAGCTTTGTTCTTTTTTCTCAGAGTAACTTTGGCTATTCAAGGTCTTTTGTTTTTCCATATAAATTTTAGAATTCTTTGTTCTATTTCTGTGAAAAGTATCATTAGAACTTTGATAGGGATTGGATTGAATCTACAGATTGCTTTAGGAAGTATGGACATTTTAACTATGTGAATTCTTCCAATCCAAGAGTATGGAATATCTTTCCATTTCTTTCCATCTTCTTCAATTTCGTTCAACAATGTTTTATAGTTTTCAGTGTACAGATCTTTCACCTCTTTGGTTAAGTTTATTCCTAGGTATTTTATTCTTTTTGTTGCAATTGTAAGTGGGATTGTGTTCTTAATTTCTCTTTCTGCTACTTCGTTGTAAATGTATAGAAATGCAACTGATTTTTATATGTTAGTTTAGTATCCTGCAATTTTACTATATTCATTTATTATTTCTATAAGATATAAGTAGATTCTTTAAGTTACATATATATATGTGTGTGTGTATATATATATACATATGTATGTGTCTATATAAAATCAAGTCATCTGGAAATGGTGACAGTTTCACTTCTTCCTTCCTGATTTGGATCCCTTTTATTTATTTTTCTTGCCTGATTTATCTGGCTAGGACTCCCAATACTATGTTAAATGAAGAGTGGTGAAAGTGGGCATCCGTGCCTGGTTTCTGTTCTTAAAGGGATAGCTTTCAGTTTTTCTCCATTAAGAATTATATTAGCTGTGGGTTTGTGATATATATGGCCTTTATTATGTTGAAGTACTTTCCTTCTATACCCATTTTATTCAGAATTTTTGTCATAAATGGATGCCGTATCTTGCAAATGCTTTCTCTGCATCTATTGAGGTGATCATGTGATTTTTATTCTTCATTTTGCTATCACGATGATGGATTTACAGATGTTGAACCATCCATGCATCCCTGGAAAAGATCACATTTGATCATGGTGTATGATCTTTTTAATGTATTGTTGTATTTGATTTTCTAGCATTTTGTTGAGGATTTTTGCATCAATGTTCATCAGTGATATTGCCCTGGAATTTTCTTTTTCTGTGTTGTGCTCGTCTGGATTTGATATTAGGATAATGTTTGCTTCATTGTAGAATGAATTAGGAAGCTTCCCGTCCTCTTCAATTCTTAGGAAGAGTTTGAGAAGGGTAGGTATTAAGTTTTCTTTGAATGTTTGGTAGAATTTACCAGAGAAGCTCTCTGCTCCTGGACTTTTATTTTTGGGGAGGTTTTTGATTACTATTTCAGTCTCCTTATTGGAAATTGGTCTATTCAAATTCTCTATTTCTTCTTGATTCAGTTTTGGATGGTTGTATGATTCTAAGAGTTTATCCATTTCTTCCAGATTATCCAGTTTGTTGGTGTATAGCTTTTTGTAGTATTCTCTTTTAACCTTCTGTATTTCTGAGGTTTCCATTGCAATTTGTCCTCTTTCATTTCTGATTTTATTTGAGCCTTCTCTTTTTTCTTGGTGAGTCTAGCTAATGGTTTGTCGATTTTGCTTATCTTTTCAAAGAACTAACTCTTATTTTCATTGATGTTTTTCTACTTTTTAAAATCCCTATTGCATTTATTTCTGCTCTGTTTTTTATTATTTCCTTCCTTCTACTGATTTTGGACTTTGTTCTTCTTTTTCCAGTTGCTTTAGGTGCACTGTTAGCTGGTTTGAGATTGTTCTTGTTTGTTGAGGTAGGCCTGTATTGCTATAAACTTCCCTATTAGAACTGCTTTTGCTGTATCCCATAAATTTTGGCATGTCATATTTTCATTTTCATTTGCCTCCAGATATTTTTTGATTTCTCCTTTGATTTCTTCATTGACCCAATCATTGTTCAGTTACACTTTGTTTAGTCTCCACATATTTGTGGCTTTTCTGATTTTCTTCATATCATGGATCTCTAGTTTCATACCATTGTGGTCAGAAAAGATGCTTGGTATTATTTCAATCTTCTTAAATTTATGGAGACTTGTTTTGTTGCCTAACATGTGATCTATCCTGGAGAATGTTCCATGTGCATTTGAAAAGAATGTGTATTTGGGTTGGAATGTTCTGTATATATCTACTAAGTCCAGCTTGTTTAATGTGTCATTTAGGCCAATGTTTCCTTATTGATTTTCTCTTTGGACAATTTATCCATTGGTGTAAGTGGACTGCTAAAGTCACCTACTATTACTTTCTTACTGTCTATTTCTCCTTTTATGTCTGTTAATAATTGCTTTATATATTTATGTGCTCCTGTGTTAGGTGCATAGATAATTATATGTTATATCCTCTTGTTGGATTATGTCCTTTATTATTATGTAATGCCCTTTTTTGTATCTTGTTACAGTTTTTGTTTTAAAGTCTATTTTATCTAAGTATTGCTACCCCAGCTTTCTTTTCATTGCCACTTGCATGGAGTATCTTTTTCCATCCCTTCACTTTCAGTTTGTGAGTGTCTTTAGGTCTGAAGTGTGTCTCTTGTATGCAGCACAGCACATATATAGGTCTTGTTTTTTATCCACTCAGCCATGCTATGACTTTTGATTGGAGATTTTAGTCCATTGACATTTAAAGTAGCTATTGATAAGTATGTACTTATTGCCATTTTGTAACTTTTTTCTGGGTGTTTAATAGTTCTTCTCTGTTCCTTTCTTCTTCTCTTTCTCTCTTCCCTCGTGGTTTGATGGCTTTCTCTAGTATTCTTCTTCTCTTTCTCTCTTCCCTCATGGTTTGATGGCTTTCTCTAGTACTATGAGTTCCTTTCTCTTAGTATTTTGTGTATTTATTATAGGTTTCTGGTTTGTGATTACCATGAGATTTATATGTAATAACCTACATATATAGCAATCTATATTAAGTTGATGGTCTCTTTAGTTTGACCTCTTGCTAAAAGCTCTAGTCTTTTACTTTCCTCCTCAAACATTTTATGTTTTTGATATCATACCCAGCCTCTTGTTTTGTGCATGTGTATCCATAACTCTCTTATCATAGAAATAGTTACTTTTAGTACTTGTGTCTTTTGACCTTCATATTATCTTCATAGGTGGATGATATGGTACCTTTACTTTATATTTGCCTTTACCAGTGATTTTATTGCTTTTTTGTTAATTTTCTTTTTCCTAATTGTGGTCTTCTCTTTCCCACTTAAATAAGTCTGTTTAGCATTACTTGTGAGGCTGGTCTCTTGGTAATAAATTCCTTCAGATTTTGCTTCTCTGGGAAACTCTTTATCTCTCCTTCCATTCTAAATGATAACCTTGCTAGGTAGAGTATTCTTGGCTGTAGATTTTTTCCTTTCAGCAGTTTAAATATATTTTGCCACTCCCTTCTATCCTGTAAGGTTTCTGCTGAGAAGTCAGCTGATAGCCTTATGGGGTTTCCTTTGTATGTAACCTGTTGCCTTTCTCTTGTGGCTTTTAGGATTTTCTCTTTATCTTTAATTCTTGACATTTTAATTATAATGTGTCTTGGTGTGGGCCTCTTTGGGTTTTTCTTGTTTGGTGATCTTTGTGCTTCCTGTACTTGGATTTCTGTTTCCTTCCTTTTGGTTAGGAAAGTTCAGCAATTATTCCTTCAAATAGATTCTCTGCTCCTTTCTCTCTCTCTTCTACTTCTAGGACACCTATCATATGGATGTTAGTATGCTTGATGTTGTCCCAGAGGTCCCTTAGACTGTCCTCATTCTTTTTAATTCTTTTTTCTTTTACCTGCTCAGCTTCAGTGATTTCCTCTAGTCTTTCATCCATCTCACTGATTCATTCTTCTGGACCATCTACTGTGCTATTGAGTCCCTCTAGTGAGTTTTTCATTTCCAGTATTATATTCTTCATTTCTGATTGGTACTTCTTCATGTTTCCCAATTCTTTGTTGAAGTTATCCCTGAGTTCATCCATTCTTCTCCCAACATCAGTGAGAACCCTTATCACTTTTTGTTTGAACTCTTTGTCAGGTAGATTGTTTACTTCTGTTTCATTTAGTTCTGTTTTCTGGGGTTTTGTTCTGTTCTCTTACTTGGATAATATTCCTTTGCCTCTTCATTTTGGCTCTTCCTCTGTGCTTGTATCTATGTATTAGGTAGATCAGCTACATTTCCTGATCTTGGAGAGGTGGCCTTATGTAAAAGATGCCTTCTGAGGCCCAGCAGTGTGCTTCCCTCTCGTCATTGGTTCCAAATTTTCCAAGAGTGTCCCCTGTGTGGTTTACATGTGTCCTTCTGTTGTGGCAGGGTTGTTCTTGCTGCAGGTGTCTGGGGAGGCTAGGCTGTCCCCCTAGCTTCCTGGTTGTAATGCTCAGCTCTATGTGGCTGCTATGAACCCTTCAGTCACTTTATCAGGTGTGGGGAGCCCATGCACAGATAGCTGCAAGGTCTAATAACACATTCCTGTTGCAGTTTTTCTGTTAAGTGAGTAGGCCCCCAGGGTGGCTGGTTGCTAGACTCAGAGGCTTACAATTGTTTTAGGCCTCCGGGCTGCAAGGCTGTTGTCAGCTCTCTCAGGATTGCAGCTGAGTGGGGCCAGCCCCAGGCAGGGAAGCACCCAAAGTTTTCAGACTTTGGAAGGTGGAGTTGATCCTCTATGTGCTGTTTGAGAAGCACACATCTGCTGCAGCTGATAGGCCCTACCAACCACAGGGCCACACACACCATCAACACAGTCCTGCCCCATGCTTGCTCTCCAACCTACTGAAGGGGACCCAGTCACCCCACTGCAGAGGCCTCACACAGTCCACCAATGCCTCACACATTCCACCTGCTCCTCATGCATGTCCTGCCCCACAGAGGCAGACACACTCACCCTGGCTGCATAGGTTCCAGACACCCCATCTTATGCAGTCCCACAAGTTGCCTGAAGATTTGATGTTGGGTGGGGCCAGTCCCTAGGATTGGCTGCCTTTCCAGGCTGAGCTGGATTAAGTTGGTACTCAAGTGGGTGGTGCAGACCCTGAGTTAACAGGGCAAGGGAAGAACTCCAATACCATCTGCCAGTGTCTGTTTCAGCACATCTGTACTAGATCACAACAATGACTGCTGCCAATGTCTCAGTCCCTGGGGAGGTCTCACCTCTCACTGAGATGCACCTATCAAGTGAGTCTCTTTTCAACAAAGGACTGTATACCTTTCTTTCTGGTGATTTTAGGCTGCTTTCCAAAATGGGTGAATTTGTGCATGGGCCCTTTAAGAGCAGACTTTTTTTCCCCATATGTCCAATAGCTATTCTGGGGTATTCCCCGTTATTGTTAGTAGCCAGCAAAGTCAAATATTATGACACTTGTCGCGGTTGTTCTGAGTCCAAAAGCAGCTTATATTGGTAACTCTCCCCTGCTCAGATCCCCCACTCCTCCAGGGTAGGCTTTGTATCATAAGATTGCTACTGGGCAGCTGTGAAGTACCACGGCTCATGAAGGTGGCTTTTTTCTCTCCAGAAGGGAACTTCTACCTCTTCCACCTCATCCAGCACTGTCCCTTCTTGTGGGGGTTCTTCTTATCAAGTTTTCAGTTCTCTCTCAGGGTAATTGTTCTAATAGTAGTTGTAAATCTGTTGTGTCTGTGTGAGGAGGTGAGTTCAGAGTCTGCCTATGCTGCCATCTTGACACCATCCTCCCTGATTTGGTCCTCTTTATTTCACCTAGTTTGTCTTTTTTTGCATTACTTTCCTCTTTGCTGATTTGTACATACTTATTTATCTTTCATATAGCCTTTGCTTCCTTTCCTTGGTCAATATTGATAGAATCAATATATGAATGAAATTGAGTGTCTGACACTTTGTTAAGATAAATATAAGATTCAAATTGATGTTTTGCATAATAGTATAAACATTCAGCAACTACTACATATCTAGTATTATTACTCCTCTTTCTTCCTCTTGTTGATGGAAAAATCCTTATTTTTATATATTCAAACATTTAAGTAACTATCTTTTCAAAAGCATTCTCTTTCTGCCTCTCTGCTGTGTCTGTGTGTGTGTGTGTTTCTAAAGTGTTGATAATCTTGTTTCAAATCCAGTTCAATTTCTCATGTTGGCACAAATCATCATTAATCATAGTTAAGTACTAAGATTTACATTCAGGGCACTGTAATGTCCTCCTTGTTCCCACTTTTATATTTAAGAGTCTGCATTCTTCTGTCAGTCATTTATATTATTTCCCACAATGAGGGCAGAGAATTCCAATATAGAATCAATGAGCATTTATCAAGTGCCCACCATGTGCCAGGCACTATGTTTATTGCTTCCACAATTTTAACATAACCACAACTCATTATGACCTTGTTTTCTTCACCTATAGTCACTTTATCATTGGAGAAGCTTGTTGTTAGAAAGATAACTTGTCTTTCTCATGGAAGGACAGAATTGGTCAGATGGCATATTAAGAAATGTATACTGGAGACATCAAGCTTGTCAACACTATTTATTACCAGTACATTGGTCCCTGCTTTCTTTAAAACTGTCATTAAGATTAATTGGAATGGGTGACATATAAGCTAGGAGAGGCCTTAGCATAAAAGAAATGGTAAACTAGAGAAGCTTCCATGTTTCTTTCACTTCGGCTATGACTTGGTTTCCAATGACTATATATAATGGGAATAGGTATCCTTATCAAGGGAGATAAGTCTCCACTTTTCTCCTTCTGCTCTAACCACATGTAGATAAATTCCATGGAAACTCAATTCAAAGAGAAAAAGTATGTAAAGAGTAAAAAGACCCCATAAGGAAGCTGAAGTGTGACAAATCTAAGCTACTTGGAAGGAAGATATTTGAAACTTTGCTAATTCACCAGATGAATGCATCAGTTTAGAGCAACAGCCCAATTGTCATAATGGATGCAAAGAATTTAATTCTTTGGAAGATACAAAAATTGGGGGAAGAAAGAAACCTTGATTACCCCTCGAGCTTCCAGAGTGCTACTAACACTTGGGTATTGTTCTTTCCATCTTAAGCTTCAAGATCTGAAAAGCTATTTTATGGTAAGTCACAGATCTGCTGTTCTTAACTGGTCAAATTGTATGGCCAAATTATAATGTCACAGCGCAAAGCTCATTCCTGCAAAAATGTCAGGTGCAAACAAATGCCAGCTTTTGTCTGTCATTTTCCTCTCTCTCTCTCTCTCTCTCTCTCACACACACACATACACACATGGACAAACGCTATTTGTACAAGTATCCAAAAATGGTTTAGTAAGTGTGTTCGATGGCTTTTTCAGTACAATGACATTACTTCTCCACAAAAGGAACAAAAACTCATAAGTGTGAGGGTAAGATGAAAAAGAGATTTGTAAAAAAAAATGAAGAAATGCAAAAAGTTACAATCTTTGCCATCCTCACAAACTCTTACACACAGCCACTTTAGGCTTTTTATATAACAAATACTTTTTTATACTTTCGTTTTCCTCTTGAAGTATTTATTCTACTTACTGTGAATGTTTCTTGCTGTACCAAACCTGACTTTCCCCAAGATATCTGAAATCTTCTCTAATGTGTGTCTATCCTGTGTGTGTGTGTGTGTGCTTTCTCTTTTAATCTTATTAATCTCCAAAATCTTAGAATCAAGAGGTAAAATTGTTGTCTTATTTTCACCTCATTGTTGCTTCCAATCATTATATTCTCAACTCAAAAAAAAGCTTTCACTTTTTAATTGATTATGTTATTTGTAATGCAATTGTTTTTTTCTCATCACTACAATTTACTGGTGTTTAGTTATTTCTCTTCATTCTTCAAAACTTTGGGGTTGGTTCTGTGTTCCAAATTGGACATCTTAACTGATTTTTCTCCACAAAATATTAACATAATATAGAAATAATTTTAAAAAATATCTTCAACCTTTAGAAAACATAGCACAAGTGTGAGGAATTTTCAAAGCTGAAGACCATTTTTTTCCCTGAGAGTTTCTCTTGATCCCTACCTAATTTAAACTTCTTTCTTGATAATTGCATGGAAGTCAGATGATAAGAAGTAAAAAACTTTCCCACCAAGTAGGGAAATTTAATAGGAGATTCCCCACATTATTTTGAGATTCCAAAGAGCTAAGCGAATAGTGTAACAGGAAAACCAAAAATGTAAGGGTAAATGAGAAATAATATACACTGGAGAAAAGATAAGAACAAGAAGAATTGCTGAGTGGAAGTAGAAAATCTAAAAGAAAAATGATGTCAGCTCTTTTACAGGGTTTGATGTCCCAGGTAAACTAACTGTGCATTTCAAAACCTCAGGTAAGTAATAGGTGTTATCAATGCCTTTAGATGACAGACAAAAGCAAATAAGTACCTACCCTTATGTCAGAACTCACAAGTTTTTTCATGAAGAAAATAAGAATTCACAGTCAAAATCACAAAACAGACAAGTTGGAAAGACATCATAATTAAGAATCAGTGAAACAACAGATGAAACAAACCAACAAAATTTTCAAGTATTAGAATTATATGACACAGAATATAACATAGTTCTGTGTAATTTGTTTAAAAAGATGGAAAAAAACACAATAATATAAATGGGTGAACTAGCAAACCCCCCCAAAAAAATTAGAAATGAAACATCAAAAGATTAGACAAAACTGAAAAGAAAATTGGTGAACTAGAATGTTGATCCAAATTTGAAGGCTAAAAAGATGAAGAGCTGTAAAATATTGAAGAGAGCTTAAGAATCATGGAGAACCTGTGCAAGATCTAGCATAAAATTCACTAGAGTTCTAGTAATAAATAAGGGAGAGAGTTAGGATGAAAAACATGTTTGAACAGTTAATGGCCAAAGATTTTCAATAAAATTTGAAAGGCACAAATCCTGAGATCTAAAAAGTCCAACAAAGGCCAAGCAAGATAAAGTAAAAAGAAATCCAGACACAAAGCATAGTCAAGGAGAAGAACCTGACAGAAAAAGAGGAAAATCTCAAACGTGGCCAGAGAGATAAGGCAGATCACCACAAGAAAAAGCAAACTGAAAGCTGACCTCACAACAGCAGTCACAGAGGCCAGAAGATGACAGAATAATGTCATTAATGTGTTGAGAAGAAAATGACTATTGCTCTATACCCAGAAAATTATCTTTTGTAAACAAGGGGGAAATAAATAAATTTTCAAACATGCAAAATCTAAGACAGATTATCACTCTCCTCCCCTAGATAAACAAAATAAAACTCTCTAAAGAAAATTCCAAAGGGTATATTCAAGGGCAGTAGTTCTCAACCAGTGGAAATGTTGCCCCACGAAGGACATCTGGCGATATCTAAAGACATGTTTGGTTTTCACAACTGAGAGAAAGCTACTGTTGACATCCAGTGAGTAGAAGCCAGGGATGCTGCTAAACATCCTACAATACACAGGACAACCCTCCACAGCAAAGAGTTATCTGGCCCAAGATGTTGGTAATGCTGAAGTTGAGAAACCCTCCACTTGGGAGCAGAAGAAAGAACTGGAATGGGAAGTTTGAGATATAATAATGAATGATAAGTAAAAGTTATTGGAAAATGTGTAGATTGATTGAAACCAACATCTAATATAACACATTTAATATGTGAGAGGAAAATAAGTTGTCAGCTCCCAGTTCCTAATGCTTTTACCAACAAAAAGTGCTAGGCAACAGTAACATGAATTGGTAGAGAGTAATTAGTTTTAAAGCTGTCAAGTCTTTTCTGTTTTTCAGAAAGAAGCTAAAGAAATTGAATAGCTTTAGACATTATTAACCATGCAAGGTAGAATAGTTAAGGATTACAACTAAACGTAAAAAGCAGAGAAAGTAGCATGAGAAAAAGAAAAGAAATCCTAGAAAAGAAACAGAAAAATCACAACAAATAGAAAGCCTTATTGGACCCCAAATAAAACTTCTCAAGAGATGTCTACGTTGGCTCTCTCCATCTCTTCATAGGCCACTCACACTTGACCCACATCGGTTTCCCAAATTCTTTTTTATTCTCAACAGTGATCATCATGTCACTTAAGCCACTGAGCATTTTACTATCCTCACTTTATCTGACCTTTAACTGCATTTTTACTAATCCCTTCATTGAATGTTCTCCTCTTATGCATTATATGACTTCACATTTTCCTGACTTTTCTCCAACCTCCCTCTCTACACCTTCCCAGGCTAACTCAGTCTAACTTCGCTATCTGAAGTCTAGGTGCCTGTGTTCCTCAGAGCTGAGTTATGAGCATTTTTCACATCCTACATTCTTTATTACTATGCAAGTTCATCTACTTCTGTGGCTTCAGTTACCACGTTTGCTGAAACTTTCAAGTGTATATTTCCAGGCCAGATTTTCACTCTGAGCTCTAGACCCACATAATAATCTTAATTTAATTTCTTTGCTTAGATATCTTATAGGTACATCAAAATCAACACATCTAAAATCAAACTCACTATCTACTTTCCCTCAAATCCGATCCTCATTCAGATTTTCTTGCCTCAGTAAAGTAACACAGCGTTATGAACCAGGCCCTTAGGATTCATACTTGACTCTCTCTCTTCCTTCTCCCCATAATCTGTGCTCAGTTTCTGTCAATACTAGGTAGATGTAGCACTGAAGGGAAATTTACAATGATCTTCAGGAATAACTCCATTCTGCCCTAGATAACATACTTCTAAGTAAAAGGATGTTTGATATTATAAATTTAGCTTCAAGTTAAATTCCTTCCAAACTGCCTTCTGACTAAATTGCGTCTCTTAAGTCTCTCTAAAACGGAAATTCTAAAGTCGCCACTGACTCCAGCTCTTAACTATCTTTCAGACCCATTCTCTACATTGAAGCCGAAAAGATCTAAAAACAATCCAAAATCGCTCATGTTCCTGCTTGTCTTAAAATTCTTCACTGGAGTCTCACTGATTCTAGAAAGAAAAAAATTGAAAATTAACATAATCTGTACACATGGTCTGAACACACCCCTGACCTGGACTCTAACCACATTACTAGCTTTAACTTATAGCACTCAACACCTTACTCTGTGATTACCCAAAACAAACCAGTTTTCAGCATCTTAAATGATCTGTTCTACTGCCCACACTAAGCATTTCAGGTGCTGTTCTCTTGGACTGGAAAGGCACTTACTTCCATCATCAATGTGATGTGAGCCTTTAAATCATATCATAAGCAGTAAATTTTCAGAGAAGACTGAATAATAGTTATTATTGTTAATATTATTACTAACAGGCAAAGGGCCATCAAAGTCCAAGTTTAGGAAATAAAAGTCTCTAAAAAAAACATAAACTTCCAAGACACAAGTCTGCTGAAAGATGCATTTAATTTAAATTAATAAACAGAATACAGTGTTTCACACTGAAGAATACAGACTCTGGTAGTTTTATTGTGTTATGTCTTCAGTGGGAACAGAGTCCTTGCTTTACTTTGCATAATAAAAGTGCTCACTGAAATGTATGTTCCAGAACAAAGGAACATTCTGTTAGAGAGGTAAAATTCAGTTTTAATATAGAAGGCAGATATTGGTAGAAAGTTTTAAACTACAACTTTCCCTAACATTGGCCTTCAATCCAACTCTGACTTACTAGTCACACACAGGAGGTTCTTATGCAGTATATGTATACATGTGCACAAACATGTATACAGGTGTATACATTTTACCTTGTGTGCATGTGTGGGTATGTGATCATGTATGGGTATGTCACTGTGTCAGGGTTATTGTGTGTTGGTATGTACCAGGGTATGGGTATGTGATCTTGTACATACATGTGTTGTGTATGGGTATGTGCATTGTGTATGTGTAATGTATAGAAGTGGATTTGCAGCAACACATTAACAGAGATTATCTATAGGTGTTAACAGTATTGTTGATTTTTTTCTGCTTAAAAAAATTCTTTAATGTGATCATGTGTGCTCAGGTAATTAAAATAAAACTAAACATTAAAAGCTATTTCAAAATGTTAAAAAAGTCTCCTGAGTGAAAGTTTCCATCAACAAGCTAACTGGGACGAGTAACATTTATGTAGCAATAGAACATGTGCCATCTTCTGACATCCTTCAGCAGTCAGCCTTTTCCTTTGGAGAGTGACCTCCATCACCCACTTTCACTGGGAGAAATTCTGAAAGTTGCATTGGTAAAAAACTCAGTTCCCAAATCTTCCCTGAAACTGACTTTCTTTCTTAATTTTCCATTTCAAATATTTAAAACCCCTCAATTCTCCTTCCCATTCTCTCCTAGAGTTTTGCATCCTGCTTCATTAGTGAGAGTTTTTTAATAGATTAACGTCCACTACCTTGGTGAATAGGCAACTTACGCTTCCAACAAACAACTCTGTAAGTAAATTTCTTGGCTATATATTTCCCCACAGACTCAACATCCCTTTAAAAATCCAAAAACTTTCTGAAATTTGTACTTTCAGTTTTTCTTAGTGTCTGCTAACACTGCTTCTGGCCATAAAATTACTGCTATGCTAGATCCTCCTCCCAAGAGATACTCCATTTTATGTTTGCTTCATTATGTGAGCCTCCCTAAGGAGACCTGGAGCTTCTGGGACCTGTGGGCATGTTCCCAGTGGGGATCAGTGAGGAGTTACATGTATTCTACTATGGTCTTCATCTCAAAATCTTTCCTCCACTTTTGGAATCAAGGTCTGGATTAACATTTTCAATTGCAGTAAGAGATTTTTTGTCACTCTTTTTTTAAAAGCAAGTACCAACCTCTACTTTCTCTGTTGTTCAGCTTTCTCTTATATTCAAAATTTATCAGAATTTGTGGAACAACAAATGTCTTGTAGAAAGTTTAAGACAGTAAAATGAAGACAGATATCTAATTTTATTTTCTCCAGAAAACCACCTGACAGTACAGTAAAGTGATTCTTTTTTTAAAGGCATAAATTCACAAGGATTAAAAAAAAAGAGGTGAGGAGGAAATAATAACAAAATTTTGGAAGTTGGAAAACATATTGGTACCTGATTGATAATAAAGAACTTGTCTGGCTTTTCTCCTTAGTTCCTGGGAGGGAAATCCTAAAATCCTTGGAATTTCTCAAGTGAAAGAATTGTTGTTGTTATTCATGAGCCCCTGGGATAAGAACTGAGTTTATGCTAACAAGGTGACTCAGGATGGGCCCTAGATAGCTTCAGGATGGAGGCTGGTCACCAGAAAGACCAACCACATGATAACAGGGCTGGGATTTTGAGCTAGCCCAACCTCCAGGGATGGGAGCTGGAGATTGAGTTCAATCCTGTGATTAATCAATAGCACCTAAACTACAAAAACTTAATAAAAACACTGGACCTCAAAGTCCCTTGAAGATTGCTGATTGGTGAACAATCCAGGAGGGTGATTTGCCCTAATTCCATGTGGAGAGGTCACAGAGTCTCTGTATCCTATATGCCCTATTGTTTCCCAAGCACCATAAAGTAGCTGTTATTAGTCATATTTTTAGATGAGAAAAACACATCAATCAAATGGCAAACATTGCAAAGAGTAGAGTCTGTCTTTCTTGACTCTAAAGCTTATTCTTGATTATTTTATTATTCCTCTTGGCTGCCTTGCATATGGTCAATAAGTATCCATTGATTTAATAAATAGGACTTAATTTGATCAAATATATTCCATCAATAAGAATTTCAAATTAATGTCTCATTTTCTATGTCAGAATACTAGATCTCCATGGATTATCAATGAGATTATGGCATTAGTAAAGAACGATATATTCCACCGGGTGATATTTTGTTTTTCTAAAGCCAGATAAATGACCCTCTCAATTTCTTTATTTGTTCTTTGAAACTCAGACTTAAAATTCTCAAAAGAGAATATTTCAATTATTTTAAGACCAAAGGAGAGTTTATTTCTCTACCTTAGAAGTGATGATACCAGCTCAAGACAAGGTTGACAAAAGGGAAGCCATATCGTAGAATAAAAGAAGCCCTATTGTAACTTTGAATGACCTCTGACTAACTAACCCAGCTGGATATGCATCCTTGAGCAGACCTAACTACTCCATAGATTTTACACTCCTGCTTGTGCAGGTACCTCCCAGCTGAAATAAGATGATAACTTTGTTCTTTTGAGTTCCTTAGGAATGTGATGACCCTCCAAACAGAGAGCCTATGCTGATAGCCATCATCAATGACAACTGAAAGATCTGGGTATAAGGTGTTGCTCTGGTCTCTGATGTATATCCAGTAAAACAAAAGAATATCAGAAACTAAGATCAGATGGATGCCTCCACCCTGAGACCAGATGCCTCTCCCACCCAGAGACAAGCTCCCCCATGTAACTGGCCTGTAGCCTTTGTTCTGTAAGATGGTTCTTTCAGATGTGAGTCATCCATCTTCCCTCTTGCTGGCAAGCTATAATAAAGTCTTTTCTCTCCTACCACTTTGACCCTTGACTATTGACATATCTTGTGGCAGGCAGATAAACCCCCTTTTTGGGTGGTAACAGTGATGCCAAAACATATTGGGACATTAAGCAATATTACCCAGAACTATTGTAAGTAACTTATTATGTAACAGGGAGAACTCTTCTTAGATTGTTTTCATGTACTTAGAACTAATTAAAAAACATTGAACCTTAACAATAGATAGACATATTTGTCACTGGAAGGAAGAGTAGCAGCATGGATGCTAGCTATTCCTTGAGAGCTTACTTTAGAAGCTTTCATTTATTTGCCCAGAATGAAATCTCTTGGAAGGAAGACACTCAAGGAAATTCCTTATTCTCCAAAATAACAAATGATCCATATGAAAAACACCAGGACAATAAATGTCATTATAATATGTGGCATATGTTCTTGTTTGTGTTTATAATAGTGAAAGAAGATATCTGGCTTTGTAAAAACCAAAATGCAATACACTTTGGTTGTGTTGTCACCATAAACAAGTAACTTTAGCAATACATTGTTACTGGGTGGAAGTTCTTTGTGAATAGACATAATGAACATTTCTCACTTGACAGAGCTCTGATAGCAATGATTACAGACCAGGGAAACCCACCTGCTGATCAGAAATTAATAGAAATTTAGCCAAGAAGTCATGAAAATAACCAAAAATCATGGAAATGCACAAGTTTCACCAATTGTGGCTCTTGTAGATACTGTCATAGCTGCACAATAAAAAAAAAAGACAAAAATACATGACACTTTTGGTTTGTAAAGACCTCCTGCCCTGTTCAGCTCTCAAACAAGGATTGCCAGGGCATCTAAGGTGACAGAGGGCCAATCTCTAAATGTACAAGTTGCCTCCTGGCAAGATCCCTCTACACTAAAGGAAATAAACATTGTCATTAAACAAATCTTTTCTTACTGCATGATGTCAAAAACAATTATTTTGCTATTTGTACATTGCCAACAACCAAGATTCTGCAAACCTTTGTAGACCTTAGTAACAGCCACTCATGTTTTTTTTTTCTTATAACCATGTAATTCACAAGTGGCTATAATCAATTTTCCAAGTGGAAACAGTAAATAGTTTGTGTATAAAAGATGAGTTTTGTGTTTTGAGGCATAACTCACATATTAGAGATGATTCAGATTGAATTTTTTTTTTTGGCTCTTCAATTTGAGTTATTTACATACTGGTCAACATTAAGTTATTCTCACTATGGATTTGTCTAGGATGCCCAGACTCCTGAGGTACTGATCTGCCTTCTGGGGGATCAAGTTTTACACAACCAGAGATAACAACAACTCTACATAAAAGTTCTGGGCCCTTTGCTGTGGGAAATCAAAGGGGACCAAAAATGTTGGCTAAGATGAGTCTGGGGAAGTTTCATAAAGAAGCTTGTGTTTGAGATAGGTTTTAAATAATTAGTAGGAATATATATCTACAGGTGAATGGAACAAACATTTATTGACATAGGTATCCTCTCTGTGCTACAGATTTTGTTTAAGCTATTTCTGTTAATTTTCACAACAGGCCAATGAGGAATCCTTATCTCCATTTTATAATCAGGAAACAAATGTTTAGATGGGATAACTAACAAGAATGTAGATAACATGGAAAAGTGGCAAAGCAGGGACATAAACTCAGATATTCTTATATTAATTAGGGTTTCTGGAAATTTTCACAGTTGGAGAGATGGAGGCCTCAATTTTATCTGATGATCTCTTTAAAATTAATCAGAATCATAATGGAACATCCCAAAAATGGAATGTAAAATAAAGATAGGTTGTCATATAATCATGATCATTATATAATCCTCTGTTTTGTTTGTATGTTTGAATTATTTCAACATTAAATGGAACATTTTATTAAAGACATAAAAAAATAAAAGTGTGTGGACTGGGCTTACTGAGAAATTCAGGATTAATGAAGAAATATACTCTTTGAAATATACCAGGGTAAAATTCCTCATAATAGATTAAAGATAAGTTTTCCTGAAATAGAATAACACTAGACATCTCATTCAAAGTAAAAGCTACAAGACCATAGTGCATGATCATAGTGCATAGATTCAAGAATATAGTAATCAGCCAAAATATCACTTATGTGTGGAGATAGATTTGGACATTTTTTGAAATATAAAGTTTCAGAGAAGACCACACATTTATCTATCTCATGATCAATGAATCTTTAGTTAAATGCAGATAGTAGATGATAATGTTATTAGGAATTTGTGTTTGGTAAAAATTTTTCCATAGTAGGGTAGGTTGCAAAAAAATTTAGCAATAACCTGTAACCAAAGTTTTAAATTATCTCTTCACAAGAATATACAAGATTCTGAAAGCATTTACAATTGTATAATTCAAGTAAACAAAAATAAGCAGAGAATCTCAGTAACACAATCAACTAACATTCACAGAAATTACACAGCTACAGTGAACCATTTAATTATTGCAAAGAGAGAATCACACTTATACTTATTCAAGGAAATATTTTTCTTTTGAATTCTAGATTTGTCTAGAAAGGAATCTTAATAAATTTCAAGCCATATTTACTTTATTAGCCATAGTCTCTGACTTGTCAAATAAAAATAAATAAATGATAGAACGGTGGCAAGAAACACCAACACGGAAATTAAGAAGTGCTTTTCCAGTTGATGTCAAGATCAAAGAGAAAACTCAAAATATAAAATACAAAATGTATACAATATAATGAAAAGGAAACATTTCATAAGAATATCTACAGAACACAGTTAAAGCTGTACTCAAAATTTGTAGTATTTTATATTTGAATTCTTCTGGTATTGGAGAAGAAAACATGAATCATAAAGTCAACTTAAGGAATTAGAAAAAAGAGGAAACACATAAGTTAAGAAAAGTTATAAAGATTAAAGTTTAAATCTATAAAAATAAAAAGAGGAAAATAAAAAAAATACAAAATCAAAAGTTGATTTTCAACAGATAGGTCAGTAAAGTAAATAAGGTTGAGAGAAACCCAAGTAATAATTTCACTTTAGTGAGATCACACAAAACAAAATATTAAAAATGGCAAATTTTTACTATTTGTAATGGTAATTTTTACTACTTTACTATTTACTATTTTTACTATTTTACTACTTTCAATAGTTATTGAACAGCTTAAAACACTTGGAGTATTATTTAAAAAGTGGGAGTATGTTAATATTGAAATCATTATATGATTTTTTAGCAAATTGTAGAGTACTGAACTTGATCCAAGAAACAGTAGTGAAAGGATAACAATAAAGTTATGCAAATTTTGAAAACTTGGTTAAAAATCTATTATTAAAAAATACTATGCAGTTTTGTTTAGTAGTAGTTTATTCATTATCATTAATGTATAGAATTTGATAGTAAGAATAGATCACAAGTTATTTATCCATTCTATCATAGATAGATATTTGATTTCCAATAATTATTGCAAACAATGCTATGATTATTCTATGTTCACTCAATTTATCAGGCATGTTTTCCTAAAAAGTTTTTGTTTCCTATTTAAATTGTCCAAATTTTTGTTGAAACAATGAGTGAATTCTTGTTCCCCATATCTCCAATTAAAGAGTTGTTCTGATGACCTCATGCCTCTGCATCCCACCACACCCCCCTCATAAAGAAAAATAGGGACTCAAGAGACATGAGAAAAATAAATCCTGACATAGTCTGGTGAAATATAAAAACATCAAAGCAAAGTGAAAGCTCAAAAAGTTTCCATAGAGATAAAGTAGATAACATATTAAAACGAAATGAGACATACTGAAATCAGGTTTTTCAACAGCAACAATAGATGTAAGAACACAACAGAGTAGTATTTTTAAACTATTAGAGGAAAGAGTGCAAAATTAGAATTTCATATAACATATATCTTATTTTGTTCCAGCCTTATTGAGATGTAATTGACATATAACATTGTGTAAATTTAAGGTGCACAAATTGTTGATTTGATACATTTACATGTTGCAGAATCGTTACCACCATAGCTTTAGCTTACACCTCCATCAGGTCACATGGTTACTATTTGTTTTTTGTGGTGAGAACATTTAAGATGTACTCTTTTAGTAACTTTGAAGTACACAATACAGTATTAACTATGTTATAATTAATATAATTTAGTATTAACTATAATCACCATGATGTACATTAGATCCTCAGAACTTATTGATCTTATAACTGAAAGTTTGTACCCTTTCACTAACATATCTCCTTTCCCATTCCCTCCCTCAGCCCCTGGTGATCACCATTGTAATCCGTTTCTATGAGTTCAGCTTTTTCAGATTCCACATAAAAGTGATGTACCATGTTTGTCCTTGTTTGACTTATTTTAGTTGGCATAATGTCATTAAGGTCCATCCATGTTGGTGCAAAAGGCAGGATTTTCTTCTTCCTCACGACCACATAGTGTCCATTGTGTCTATGTATATACCATATCTCCTTTATTCATTCATCCACTGTTGGACACCTAGATTATTTTCATATCTTTGCTATCGTGAATAATGCATTATGAACATGAGAGCACAGATATCTCCTCAACATAGAGTTTTTATTTCGTTCAGATATATACCCAGAAGTGGGATTACTGGATCATACAATAGTTCTACTTTTAATTTTTGGAAGAACTCCCATGCTTTTTTCCATAGTGACTGTACCAAATTAAATTTCCACCAACAGTTCCTTTTCTCCACACCTTACCAATACTTGTTATTTCTTGTCTTTTTGTGATAGCATAGGCATTCTAACAGATGTGAGGTGATATCTCATTGGGGTTTTGATTTGCATTTCCCTGATGATTAATGATATCGAGCACCTTTCCATGTACTTGTTGGCCATTTGTGTGTCTTCTTTGAAAATGTCTATTAGGATCCTCTGCTCACTTTTTAATCAGATTGTCTTTTTTTGATATTGAGTTGTATGAGTTTTTATATACTTTGTATATTAACCCCTTATCAGACACATGATTTACAAATATTTTCTTCCATTCTGCAGGTTACTTTTTGTTTTGCTTCATCTATATGATCAAAAAGAGATCAAAGATTGCCTTCTCTTTGTGTTGATTGTTCCTTTTGCTGTGCAGAATCTTTTTAGTTTGATGTAGTTCCACTTATTAATTTTCACATTTGTTGTTTTTGTTGCTTGTGCTTTTGGTGTCATATCCAAATTTTTTTGCCAAGACCAATGTCAAGAAGAATTTTCCCTATGTATTTTTCTATAAGTTTTAAGGTTTCAGGTCTTACATTTAGATCTTTAATACATTTTGAGTCAATTTTTTGAGTAGTGCAATATAGGGTCCAATTTCATTCTTCTGCATGTGATCATCCCATTTTTTCCAACACCATTTATTGAAAGGCTGTCTTGTCCTGATTGAGCATTCTTGGCTCCCTTGTCAAATATTAGTTAACCATATATGCAGGAGTTTATTTCTGAACTCTTGATTCTGTTCCATTGGTCTATGTGCATGTGTGTGCATATATATTTACCAAGATGATCTTGTCTTGATTACTATAACTTCATATTATAGTTCAAAACTAAGAAGGGCAATGCAACCAGCTTTGTTCTTCTTTTTGAGGATTGCTTGGTTATTCAGGGTCTTTTGTCATTCTATACAAGTTTTATGGATGTTTGTTCTATTTCTGTGAAAAATGCCATTGAAATATTATAGAGATTGCATTAACTCTATAGATGGCCGTGGATATGGGCATCTTAACAATATTAATTCTTCCAATCCACGAGCAAGGAATATCTTCCCATTTATTTGTATCTTCTTCAATTTCTTTCATCAATGTCTTGTAATTTGCAATGTATAAATCTATCACCTCCTTGGTTAAATTTTTTCCTAAGTATTTTAATTTTTTGATGCTCTTATAGACAGGACTATTTTCTTAATTTCTCTTTCTGATAGTTTTTTCTTATTATACAGAAAAGCAACTGATTTTTGTGTATTCATTTTGTATCTTATTTATTAGTTACAACAGTTTTTTGGTGGAGTCTTTAGGGTGTTCTATATATAACATCATGTCGTCTGCAAATAAAAGACAGTTTTATTTCTTCCTTTCCTATTTGGATGCCTTTTGTTTCTTTTTCTTGCCTAATCACTCTGGTTAGGACACACAGTACTATGTTGAATACAAGTGACTGGAGTGGACATCCTCATTTTGTTTATGATCTTAGGGGAAAAGCTTTCAGTTTTTCACCATTGAGAATGATGTTAGCTATGGGCTTGTCATATACAACCTTTATTATATTGAGGTATGGTCCCACTATACCTACTTTGTCCAGAGTTTTTATCATGAATGGATGTTGAATTTTGTCAAGTGCTTTTTTGGGTACCTATTGAGAAGATCACATGATTTTTATCCTTCATTTTGTTAGTGTGGTGTATCACATTGATTAATTTGCAGATGTTGAACCATCCTAGCATCCCTGGAATAAATCCCATTTGATGATGGTGTATGATCATTTTAATGTGCTATTGAGTTCAGTTTGCTAGTATTTTGTTGAGAACTTTTGCATCCATATTCATTATGGAAATTGGTCTGTAGTTTTCTTTTCTTGTCTGGCTTTAGTATCAGGCTAATTCTAGCCTCATAAAATGAGTTTGGTAGTGTTCCTTTCTCTTCAATGTTTTGACAGAGTTTGAGAGGGATTGGTGTTAATTCTTCTTTAAAGGTTTGATAGAATTCATCAGTGAAGCCATCTCTTCTTGTTGGGAGGCTTCTGATTGCTGAATCAGTCTCACTAATATGATCTGCTCATATTTCCTCTTTCTTCTTGATTCAGTCTTAATAGTTTGTATGTTTCTAGGAATTTTTCCATTTCTTCTAAGTTGTCTAATTTGTTTGCGTATAATTGTTCATAGTAGTCTCTTATGAGTCTTTCTATTTTTCTAGTGTCAATTGTAATGTCTCCTCTTCCACTTCTGATTTTTTTTTATTTGAGTCTTCTTTTTTCCTTAATTGGTCTAGCTAAAGGGTAGTCAATTTTATCTTTTAAAAAATTCAGCTCTTAAATTTCTTGATCTTTTTGTTTTTCCAGTCTCTGTTTTATTTATTTATTTCTGCTTCAATCTTTGTTGTTTGTTTGTTCTTCTTTTTCTAGTTTCCTGTGGTGTAATATTAGGTTGTTTATTTGAGATCTTTCTTTTTTCTTAATGTAGGTGCTTTTTGATATATACTCCCCTCTTAGAACTCCTTTTACTGCATCCCATAAGTTTGGCATGTTGTGTTTCCATTTTAATTTATTTCAAGATATTTTTTGATCTCCCCTTTGATTTCTTCTTTGATCCATTAGTTGTTCAGAAGCAGGTTATTTAATTCCAATATATTTTTGATATTTCCAGTTTTCCTCTTGTTATTGATTTCTAGTTTCATATCATTTTGGTCAGAAAAGATACTTGGTATGACTTGAATCTTCTTAAATTTGCTAAGATTGCTTTGACCTATCATGTGATCTACCATGGAGAATGTTCTATGTGCACTTGTGAAGAATGTGTATTCTGCTGCTATTGGATGGAATGTTCTGTGAATGTCTGCTTGGTTTATAGTATGGTTCAAGTCCAATGCTTCCTTGTTCAGTTACTGTTTGGATGATCTACCCATTGTTGAAAGTGGGATATTGAATTCTCCCTTCATATTTCTTAGTATGTGTTTCATATATTTAGGTGCTCTGATGTTGAGTACATATATATATTTATGACTGTTATGTCTTCTTGCTGAATTGACTCCTTTATCATTATATAACAACCTTTTCTGTCTTTTGTTACCATTCTTGGGTTAAAGTCTATTTTGTCTGACATGAGTATAGCTACTTCTGCTCTCTTTTGGTTTCCACTTGCATGGAATATCTTTAGCCATCCCTGCACTTTGAGACTATGTGTTTTAAGCAAAAGTAAGTCTCTTATAGGCAATATATCATTGGGTCTTGTTTTTTTAATCCATTCAGCTACTCCATATCTTTTAATTGGAGAATTAATCCATTCACATTTAAAGTAATTATTAATAGTTAAGGACTTATTAATGCCATCTTGTTAATTATTATGTGGCTGTTTTGTAGTTTTCTTGTTCCTTTCTTCCTCTTTTACTGTATCCCTTTGTGAATTGATTATTTTCCATAGTGGTATTCATTCATTCCCTTCTCTTTATCTTTTGTGAATTTACTGGAGGTTTTTGTTTTGTGGTTACCATGTGGCTTACATAAATTATCTTATAGGTATAACTGTCTATTTTACAATGATAACTTAACTGAATCACATTTTAAAACTCTACCATTTTACTCACCCTATTTAGGTTTTTGATGCCATACTTTACCTTTTCTATATTGTGTATTCATTAACAAATTATTTTTATTTTTAATACTATATAGTTATTTTTAATACTTTTGTTCTTTAAGACTAGAGTACTATAGTTAACATTCCACCATTTACAGTATTAGAGTAATCTGAATTTGACTGTATATTTACCTTTACCATTATATTTTACTGTTTCATGTTACCAATTAGCATCCTTCCATTTTGGCTTGAAGAACTTCTTTTAGCATTTCTTTGAGGCAAGTCTAATGCTGACGAATTCCCTCAGCTTTTGTTTGTTTGGGAAAGTCTTTATTTCTCCTTCATTTCTGAAGGATGGCTTTGCCAGGTAAAGCATTTTTGGTTGGCATTTTTTTCCCTTCAGTACTTTGACTATATTTTCCCACTCTCTCCTGACCAGTAGAGTTACTTCTGAGAAATCTGCTTACAGCCTTATAAGTTCCCTTGTAAGTTGCAAGCTTTTTTTCACTTGCCACTTTTAAAATTCTTGTTTTGTCTTTGATTTTTGACAGTTTTATTTTCATGTGTTTTGGAGAGGATCTCTAAGTTTATTTGTTTGGTGGCCTATGAGTTTCATGAACTTGGATAGCCAAATCTCTCCCCAGATTTGGGAAGGTCCAGTTATTATTTCTTTGAATAAAGTTTCTGCCCCCTTCTCCCTGTCTCTTCCTTTTGGAACTTGAGTAATTCACTAGTTGGTTCTTTTGATAGTTTCCCGTAGATAAAGCAGGCTTTTTTCACTCTTTTTTTATTTGTTCCTCTCTGATTGGATAATTTCAAAGCTCCTGTCCTCTGTCTCACAGATATTTTCCTCCACTTGATTCATTCTGCTGCCAATGTTCTCTACTGCATTTTTCATTTCATTCATTGTGTTTTTCAGCTCCAGAATTTGTGTGTGGTTCTTTTTTAAAAATCATTTCTATCTCTTGGTTAAACTTCTCATCTTGTTTATGTATTGTTTTCCTGGTTTTGTTGAATTGTCTTTCTGTGTTTTCTTGTAACTCATTGTGTTTCCTTAAAACTGTTATTTTGAATTCTTTTTCAGGTAAATTGCATATCTCCATGTCTTTGTGTTTGATTACTAGAAGATTATTGTGAACCTTTGGTGATGCCATGCTACACTGATATTTCATGTTCCTTGAAGATTTGCATTACTGTCTTTGTATTTGAAGTTGTGGTCACGTGCTGCAGTCTTTACCGGTTGCCTTCAGGAGAGAGATACTCACCATCAGCCTTGCTAGAGATTCTGAGGTTATGTCAGACATTCTATAGTTACACTTGCTCCACGTTTCTTGCTCCCTCTTGTGGCAGAATTCTTAACTTTATATGCTTTCTTTGGATCCCCCAACATGCCAGGCCAAGTGCTGATAGCCTCTCTTTTGTTTCCCAAAGGTGGCATTAAAGCCCAAGTATGTGGTCTCTCCCTGGCTCACAGATTCACTCTGGCCTCTATATGTGCCCTCTAGCCAGATGTTAAGGCTTTCTCTCACTGCCACAATTGGCAACACACACAGGGAACTGGTTTGTGTGTGTGTGAGGCATGCAGAGCACTGGGGGTGCCCATGGGCCAGGTGGAGGGATCCAAAGGTGAGGCATCTCAGGGGCTCATGGGCAGGTTTCTTGATGGAATCTGTGACACAGCTAATAGAATCCTGTCCTTTTATTCCTATTTGATGCTCTCCCCACTTCTTCTCACCCCCCATTCATGAAGCTCATGATTCAGAACTCAGAATGGGGCAAGAGAGAAATGATCCCCTTTGTCACTGTCCTGCACAGCTGGGGAAGCTGGGTGCTCACTCACACTCTCTCTCTTTCCCCCAGTGAGAGAAATCATGGACCAAGAATATCTCCCTTGGTCCTATGCTATGCTGCCTTGGGGAGGGGATGATGCAGATGAAGTCAAATCACTCCTATAATCCTCACCAATGTATCCAAACTCATACTGGCTTGCTCCAACTGTGTGCTGGAACGTCTCCTCTGCAAACACAGACTTCCACAAAGGTTTTTTCATTTGTGAGTGATTGCCTAAGACAGAGTTTTCCACGAGCTCTCAGATCATGGTCAAGAGGGGCTGGAGTCAGTTCACCAGCCACTACAGTTTCCATGGTCAGGACCAAGTTCTGTATGCCTATTACCTAGTGCAAAGGTGGGCAAAACTCTTCCCAGGTCTCTTAGAATATGGTCCTGTTTACCACAGCTCTCAGAAAAGCACATTTGTCCATGGAGGGATGCCTGATTTTTCTGCTGGGGGGAGGCAACAAAAATGAGGATGATTTATGCCACCACTATGCTGAAGTCAAACTGCATTTACTTTAAATACGAGGATGCAATGACTGTATTTTCAGGCAAGTGCAGCTTCAGAAAGTTTACCAATTTTACTGTAGCCAGGAAATGAGTGAAAATAATGGAGAAGTTAGGATGAGTAAATAACTTGGTAAAAATTATTGTTGTTTAATCAATAAAAAAGTAGCAAGAACAACACAAAAGGAGATAGTAATAACTATCTAGAAGTAAAATGTAAGAGTTATTCCATCATGTCCTGTTGAGCGTGGTGGCAATGAGAATACAGGTGCTGAGAGACATCTAAGGTACCCATATTTCTCATGGATAAGCCCAGATTACTAACTGTAAAGTTGAAAGAATAAATATTTTCATGGGCTTAATAAATTAGGATTAGCCAAAATAAAAACATAATGTACTTATTTCAAACCTCTGTGAAAAAAGCTGTCTATGAAATGAAAGTTGGGAAAAGAGCAAACTAAACAAATAGTAATGTGGTAAATGGCACAATGCCATGAGAAGGCAGAAAAAGTATTAATAAAAGTTTATATGAAAGAATGAAACCAAACTATAAGAAGACAGCATATTAAGATATATAAAAGATATATAAAATATGTAATTATATTTGTACAAGAGAGTTATTTTATAAATCCATTTCTTAAAATGTCCTCAAGAAAGTTCAAAATATTCCATAGAAAAAGTATCATACACACTACGTTCTTCAAGAATAAGGCAATGAAACAATTACCCCAGAAAGACAATGACCTTTATATTGAACAATGCCATGTAGGAGTGTATATTTTGTTTCTCTTTATCTCATAATTTTCTATAAGACAGAAAATTGTAGAATTCTTTAATTTTTAATTTTCTTCCTGTATTGAATGGTTTTGTTGGGAAATAAGAAACTGAGTATTAAAACAAGTTATGAAACGAAAAGAGTATTCTTCACATAACAGACTCTTAGAGTAAGCACTTCCAAAAATTATTACGTAACCTTTGGAAATTTCCTGTGCATAAACACATATGTATGTAGATACGTTTGTGTGTATATGTATGTGTATATTCCTAAAACACAAATGTTCTATACACACTTTTCTTTTCATCATCTTTTTCACTTTATGTAATATATCTTTGAGGATTCCAATATTAGCTCATTCTAAACTACATCATTCACCCTAACTAAAGCATAGAGTCACATTTCAGAGATCCATAATTTAATAATTAAATGTACCATTGTGGGGCAGTTAGGTTATTACTGCTGAGTTTTCATCTTCTTTGTTTTGGCTTGTTTTGTTTTTGATACCATAGACAATGGTGCTGAATCCTCTTACATACAGGTGTTTGTCTGAAGTGTTAGTATATCCATAAGGTAAGTTACTACAAATGGAATTTCTGAGAAAAATGATACATATTTTCAAAATCTGAAAAGAACTTGCAAAATGCCTAAATTTCTATATCTACCTTTAATCTAGTAGTATTTCCTAGATTAGGAATCTAAACTCCTTGACATCTACAACTCTGCCAGTCATGGTGTTCATCCTCATCCTCCCTCCTTACTCCTTTCTTTCCTTCAGCTCTCTCCACTGCCAGCCCAGTAATTGCTGAAATGTCCTAGGACAGTGGTTTACACTGTGCAACATGAGGACCACTTGTCATATAGCAAATAATTTCATATGGTTCCTCAAGAAGCACATTTATTTAAGTATATATTTATTTTAATATAATCATTAAAAAATAACTAGACTAACAAATTCATTTTGTCTTGGAGTAAACTTATATGAAAAGTGAATTTATTTATAACAAATTATTTAAATAAAAATTAGTTCATTTAAGTAAAATACAATACTCCAATTTGGCAAAACAAAATAGATATTGGGAAAAGTAGTTTATGTTTTAGAAACATTACTCCAGTGTCATGTCTTGCTCATCTTTACTTCTTGGGCTGTCATTGTTTCTGAGTAATATTTCCCACATAATTCTGAAAACATGTGAACAGTGTTTGTCAGCCAGTACACAATACGTAAAAGTTATAATTTTTAATTATGTTTGGAGTAGGATAAACAAAATGGCTATTGTAAACTTCCTCAAAGATTTATGTTACCATGGTAAAGTATTATGAACTTGACATAAAGAAAGAGATGGATGAAGACAGACAGATATCCAAAAGACATGGAGAGGAAAAGAGAGCAACAATATGTATTAAAGACCACAGTGATAAACACAAAAGAGCAAAAGATATTAAGAAAGGGGCATTAAAAAAAGACAGGAAGAATGTGAAACTGTGTATATCTGAATTTGGGCTCTTTTCTACCAATGGTCTACTCCAAGACTGAATATTAGCTCATTTGTAAGAATCAAAGTTAGAGCCAGCCCCAGTGGTCTAGTGGTTAAGTTTGGCATGGTCCACTTCGGTGGCCCAGGTTCAGTTCCCAGGCACAGACCTATACCACTTGTCTGTCAGTGGCCATGCTATGACAGCAGCACTTGTACCAAAAAGAGGAAGATTGGCAACAGATGTTAGCTCAGGACAAATCTTCCTCAGAAAAAAAAAAAAAAAGCAAAGCTGTAGGCTCCACAGGCCAGTAATTATAGCACTCACTTCACATTCCATGATTCAGAAGTATATAATCTGGGGGCTTCTTACCTTTGCATACAGAGAAGGTAACATCTCTAATTTTGGACAAATTTTTGGTACTCAGAACTACATATTTATACAACATTTTAAATCTTGGTTCTACTACTGTAGAACTCTGATTAGATAACTAATCACAGAACTGGTGCATTCTTATCTAAATATGTGGAATATGTGAAATAAAAAATGAAAAATGAATAACAAATGGCATATAATAAGTGCTTCTGTTTATAGCATGATGGGTGCTTTTGTTTAGAGCAAAGGTAGAGTTCATCTGTAGTCAAAAAATGCTGAAGTACTAATTTTTTTAATTGTATAATCTTACATAATTATAAATTAAACATTGGACCTAGCATGTTTTGTAAGAGCCACATTTAATGTAGCTCCTATATGTTTATGTCTCAGACTGGGAATGTAATTGTAACCAAAATCAGCACTGAGAATTCACAAATATTTGAAGATGAAACACACTTTTAAATAACACCAGGGAATTACAGAGAAGCTAGGCAATATTTAGATCTGGATGAAAACAAAAACACAACATACAAAATTGTGTAGAATGTAGCTAAAGCAGTGATTAGAGCTATAAATCACTATATTCAAAAAGAAGGAAGATCTTAAATCAATGTCCTAAGCATCCACCTTAAGGAACTACAAAAAGAATAGCAAGCTAAATCCAAAGTAAACAGAGAAAAAAAATAAAGATTAGAGTGGAAATCAATGAAATATAAAAGAAAAAACAATAGAGAAAATCAGTGAGACCAAA
The DNA here is from genome assembly GCA_031878705.1 of Tapirus indicus. NCBI lineage: Eukaryota > Metazoa > Chordata > Mammalia > Perissodactyla > Tapiridae > Tapirus > Tapirus indicus. The sequence continues at coordinate 86,571,618 of CM062921.1, forward strand.
GAATTATGTACCATGACCAAGTGGAATTTATCCCAGGAATGCAAGGTTGGTTTAACATTAAAAATCAATTAATTAATTCACAAATCATAGAATAAAGGCAAAAAAACATGATGGGACTAGCCCAGTGGCGTAGTGGTTAAGTTCACGCACTCTGCTTTAGGGGCCTGGAGTTCACAGGTTCGGATCCTGGACATGGACCTACACACCACTCATCAAGCCATACTGTGGTAGTTTCCCACATACAAAATAGAGGAAGATGGGCACCGATGTTAGCTCAGGGACAATCTTCCTCAAGCAAAAAGAGGAAGATTGACAACAGATGTTAGCTCATGGCTGATTTTCCTCACCAAGAAAAGCAAAACATATGATTATCTCAAAACATGTAGAGAAAGCATTTGATAAAATTAAGATCCATTTGTAATTAAAAAAAAAAACCTGTCAAAATAAGACTGTGAGGAAATTTCCTCAATCCAATAGAGGGTATTTATTAGAAAACTATAACTAAAAGCATACTTAATAGTGAAAGACTGAATGCATCTGCCCAAGATCACAAAAAAGCAAGGTTACCAATCTGTACTCTGCCTATTCAACATTGTACTGGGAGTTCTACCCAGTGAAATCATATAAGAAAAAGAAACAAAAGGCCCCCAGATTGGCAAGAAAAAAGTAAAACTGTTTTTATTCACAGACAACCTAATCCTGTATGTTGAAAATACAACAAAATGCCTAGAATAAATATACAAGTTCAGCAAGGCCACAGGACGAAAGATCAAATTCAATATAGAAATAGCAAGAACATTTATATGTACCACCAATGAACAACCCCAAAGTAAAGAATAAATGCCATTCACATTGGTGTCAGAAAAAATATATACTTAGGGGTAAATGAAAGAATTGCGAGACTTCTATAGTGAAATCTAAGAAAAAATGTTTTTGAGGGGCTGGCCCAGTGGCATAGTGGTTAAGTTTGCATGCTCTGCTTTGGCCAGTGGTCCAGGGTTCGCATGTTCAGATCCCGGGCGCAGACCAGGGTACTGCTTGTCAGGCCACACTGTGGCAGCGTCCCCTATGAAGTAGAGGAAGATAGACACGAAGTTAGCCCAGGGCCAGTCTTCCTCAGCAAAAAGAGGAGGATTGGCAACAGATGTTAGCTCAGGGCTGATCTTCCTCACAAAATAAAAAGAAAAAAAAAACTTTTTGAGATAAATTACAGGTCTAAGTCAGTTGTTCTCAGCCGGGATTGATTTCACCCCCTAGAAGACACTTGACAATGCCTGCAGATAATTTTGCTTTTCATAACCAATAGGATTATTTCTACTAGCATCCACTGGGGAAAACTAAGGGATGATGATCCTGCAGTGCATAGGAAAGCTCCTTAAAAAATATTAACTGGTCCACTATGTTAATCGTGCCAAAATTGAGACACTGATCTAAACATAGGAGAAGCATTTCATATTCCTGGAAAAAGAAACTCAATATTATTTAGATGGCAATTCTCCCCAAATTGATCTATAGATTCAATACAATCCCTAACACAATCCCACCAGGATTTTTCCCTGAAATTTACAGGGTGATTCTAAAGTGTACACAGAAAAGCAAAGACTTGGGATAACCAAAACAATATTGAAAAATAACATACTGTAGGGTTTATGCTTCCAGATTTCAAGCTTACTATAAAGCTGTAGTAATCAAAAGTATGCTACTGATATAAAGATTGATAGTATAGATAAACAGAATAGAGCTGGGAGTCCAAAAATAAACTCCTACTTTATGGTCAATCAGTTTTCAACAATAGTGTCAAAGCAATTCAATGGAGTAAAGGATAGCTTTCAGCAAAGGGTGCTGAGACAACTGGATATTCACATGCAAAAAATGAATTTAGTCTCCTGCTTCACACCCTATACAGATATTAACTCAAAGGATGATATACCTAAATGTAAAATATATACCTATGTTACTTCAAGAAGAAAACATTTCTGTGACCATGTGATAGACAAAATTTTGTTAGATAAAACATCAAAAGTACTGCCCACAAAGAAAAAAAATGATAAATTGGACTTAAAATTAAAATTGTTCACACTTCAAAGACCATCATTAAGACATTGAAAAAAATAAGCCATAGACTGGGAGACAATATTTTCAAACTAAATCTGGTAGAGGAATTGTATTCAGAATTTATAAGGGACTAAAAGAAATCATTAATGAGCAAACACCCCAAATGAAAAATTGCACCAAAGATATTTCACCAAAGAAGATACATGAATGTCTAATTACATAAGAAGGTACTCAACATCATTAGTCATTGGGGAAATGCAAATTTAAACTACAGTAAACTTCCATTTCATGCACCCTATGCTGGCTATGATAACAAAGACAGTAACGAGGGTTGGTGAGGAGTTAGAGAGACTGGAACCCTCATCCTTTGCTGATGGCAATATAACACAATGAGCCATTTTGCAAAATGATGTGTGGCAAATTCTTTCAAAGTTCAACACAAATTTACCAAAACCCTAGAAATTTCACTCCCTTGTATCTATACAAGAAAAATGAAAACGTATGTGCACACAAAGATTTGGACATGAATATTCATAGCAGCTTTATTGATATAGTCAAATATCCATCAGCTGGTGAATGGGTAACCAAAATGTTGCATATCTATACAATGGGATACTATTGAGCAATAAAAAGGAACAGGCAGTCTTATCGCATGCTATAACATGGATGAACTGCTATAACATTATGCTAAGTGAAACAAGGCATTTGCAAAAGACCATTTATATGAACTGTGTAGAAAAGGCAAATCTATGGATACAGAAAATACATTAGTTTTGCCTGAGTCTGGGGATAGGAACAGGAGTTGACTGAAAGTAGGCACAAGAGATATCTTTGTGGTGATGAAAATATTCAAAAAATGTACTGTGTGTCATTCATAAATTTATCTAAAGAGCATTAAATTGTACACAAAATAAGTAACTTCATAGAATGTAAATTATACTTCAATAAAGCTGTGACAAAAACTGAACACTGAGCTCATTTCTCATTTGGGGAGAATCTTGAATTATTGGTAACTCCTGCCATATCAGGTGTTTTCTGTTCTCCATCCGTTTTTGCCATTTCTTGGCATGCTGCCTGATTCCCAGCTGTCAGCGCCTGTGCCCCTTTTTCTGAGGACTTTCTCTAGCCATATGCTCACTGCTGGCAGGACATTATTGGGGGTATCGTGGACTTGTGGGAGCCAACCTTGACCACCGATTGAAAGAAACTCATGGATAAAAAAACGCCTTGCCCCTCAGTGGGATAAAACTAAGTTCCAGTTGTCCACAGCGTTAACTTGCTTTGTAATGTATGCTTGCTGCCTTCCCTTCCCTCTTTCGCTTCCCTATTCCCTTTTGTTGTACTGAAATCCCTTTATCTACTATTCTTTCCATCTGTGGTAGTCTGCTTTGTTAGTTACTCCCACAAATCCATTTCTCCCTCTTCTTGCTGGACATGTAACCTCCTAGCTGTCAATTAAATTTGTCTGCCTCTCTTGTAGCTAGGCATCTCCATGTAATGTGAGCAGAAGAAATGTGTATACGTTCCAGTCATTTCTAAATATAAACCACTTTTTTTGGACCCTGGCTCATTTTCCTCTTTTCTATGGGCAAGAATTATATAGTTTTGACCATGTAGATGAAAATACCATTCTAGGGAAAAGTAGAGAAAAGATAGAAGGATTCTAAGTCTGTAAATAACCGAAAGGAATATGATGACCCTGTTAATCCAGACTTATCAGACTGATATGAGAGCTAAATAAATGGCTATATTATTTAAGTAACATTTTTTTGTGTCTCTGATATAGCAGCTAGCCTTCTTACTAATATATTCCTAATATATAACCTTCCTGCTGTGTCTTCAGTTTCTCTTCGGCCACCTGTCTTAAGTCTCTAGTCACCTGATTAGTAATCTATAGTGACCTCATTGACTGCATCCTTTCACCAAGTTTAAGAAGGATCTGCAAATTTTGGTAATATATTTTTTTATCAGACTTCTTGAAGTCCTAATATTTGAAAAACACAAATTTTTGTTGACCTGTTGATGCTCTGTAATTACACACAATGTGCACTGTAAACCATCAAGATCTTGGCTCATAAGCCAGACTCCTTGGTCTTTCTGTGTGAGTATTAGCAGCGAGGAAAGTGGCAGCAGATGGCGTTCCCCTGGGTAACTGTTTCTAACTCACCCGCTCCTGTCAGTACCTGCTTAAGGTTTCAAACTTGTAGGCAGTTTAATTCATTTGACAGACTTGTTGAAGAAACAGCTGAGAGGGTCTCTAGGAGCAAAAGCTTTCTAAAACTGTCAGCCTTACTGCATCCAGTTCATTTGGAGGGCATTTGGTTTATCAGGGGTTCAGAATTATAACCACTTCTAATGCATTATAAACTGAACATAACTAGCTCTTCTTCTCCATTGGCTGACTTGTTCAAAGAGGCAATGCTTAAAATGACAAGAGCACAAGTGTCAGCTTAATAGATATTTAAGCTAAGTAGTTGTATTCTGGTGGTAACCACAAAGGGAAAGTGGACGAGGGTATCTCTGAAATGTGTCATATGTACTGATCCTCTAGTAAGATAGTAATGACCACCTTGGAAAACCATCTACTCCAATTTGGAGAAGGATCCCCATTCTGAGATGGTGTGCAGGATGTTTAGTAGGGAGTACTCTCGAGATCAACTTCTATGTAAAGGAAGAAAGAAGGATTGGGCAGAGGGAGAAGTTGAGCTGTGACCATCACAAGCCTCAGCCAACCCCACAGAGTGCTCTGAAGGCAGGAGGTCTTTATAGTTGACCTGCATTGTGGACAGGGGGCTAGACATTCAATTCCTATATTGACCAGTCATCGTACACAGGCTGTTCCAGGAAGGGACAATGACCTAGGAGAGACAGATTTCTTTAGTCTTGGGTAATTTCTAAAGAAGATTGATAGTTTTTAGCTGTTGTGTGACACCCTTCCAGGAACTTTGGGTATAAGAAATAAGGCTAAAAAACTCAGAAGGAGGAATCTGGATGACTCATCACAGGATGTACTCTACCAACCCTTCTAAGCACCTCCATGGTGACTCCAAATGACAGTTTCTTCTATTAGTTTCAGGCCCTTCTCCTTACGGCTACTGGAAGTGATGATTTAATCTCTGAAGTCAGCTACACATGCCTTTTCACTATGGTGTCAGTGAAAAAAATGTCCCAATCAGGGGGTGGCTGGGATTTGTAAGTGACACAAGATGTTAAACAATCCCTTTGCTTTGGAGTTCTTAAATTTCACTACAATGTGTTGGGCTGGGATCGTGTCTCTGTGCCACCTGTGACTCCTCTTCCCTTGACTTGGTTATTCATTCTGTTACTCATCATTTACATGCCATGTATTGTTCCATGTTGAACAATTTTCCTTCTTGAAATAGGGTTTTTATGCAAATTATTATTGGCCTTTGTCAGAATTTGTCAAAAGTATAGTGTTTCAAATCCAGACCTTTTTCTCCCTTAACACTAGGCAGTATGGTGTCCACCCAGTTTGGTCCTACGAATACAACAGGCACTCAGCAGGTGCTTGTTGAACTTAATTGAATCGTACAGAATTTCCTCCCTGAAATTCGAGTGTCCTATTTACATTTTATTTGCTGTTTCATAAATCTGGAAATGCATGATTTTCAGAAATTCAAAATGCCTTTAAAGAATGTCACTTAAAAATGTCCTATGCATTCTTGAACTAATATAGACCATTGTTTTTATTAGTAGTAATATTATTATTACAGCTTTTAGGTTTAAAATAATAAGAATTGATGCTTGCTGACTTAGGAAGAAAGATAATTTACTGTGAAACTATTGCTTGACACAAATTATATGGGAGACTTGAGAAACAGGCTGGGGTGTGGGCAGGGCCTGGGGAGTCTCCAGGGAGCCAATAAGCAAGAATTAATCAATAATCTCAAAAAGATGTCATCACAGGAATACATGTATACATTCTATTATATTTATAATTTTTTACTTTCATTCCTTCACTCAAAATTCAAATACTAGATTTGATTGATCTAGTCTGATCATATGCTTATTCCCTACACACACCATGATTTCTGTCTCCTGATTCTTTCTATATTACTCGTTCTGTTTCTCATCTGAATGAATGTTAATACTATCCTCCTAGTTGTTTAAGTTAGAAATCTACATGTCCTGTAATACTTATATACACAGTTATTGCTACAGGTTTAAATACATCTATTATAACATTTACATAAACTAATCTACTAACACTCTGTCCACCCTTCTACTCCCACCCTAACTCCTACCTTGTACACACATAAGAGACTGCAAACTTCTTATAGCATTGACTGTCACATCTTATCCATTTTATTATATCTACATTATATGGCCACAAAAAAGTTTGCAACCACAACAAAAAATATCTTTCTTTTCTTAACCACTCAAGAGAATTCAACCACATTTCTACTCAGAGCTTAATATTTATGCATGCCTATATATTTTTTTCAGAATAATATGTGCACATATTTTAAAAATGTGGAATCATATTGAAAGACTCATAGGATGACAGGAGTGTGCTCTTAATGCCACAATCCAACTGCCTAGAAACAAACACTTTCAACTCTTTTTGCTATTTTTCCGACGTTTTCCTGCATACATGTTCAATGTGCTTTTACTAACATCTCTCAAGTAATTAATATTAGACTTTATGTGCTGAGATCCTATTATGTCAAATATGGGTTCACATCTTTCTGGTCCTTCCTGATTCAAAATCCTCCTAATGTAGGTCTGCCCCACTTACATAAATTCCATTGAAATTCCTTTATCTCTCTCTCTGTTTTTATGAAGCTTCCCTTTTTGGGGGGGTTTGGCTTATTGCTTATTTATTTGTTTTAAACTCATTCTATTTGGAGATTTCCCTCAAATACACCACTGCATTTAGCTCTATATCTTTAAGAGTGAGCTGCTGGTTAGAAGGTTGAGTGGAAGCTGTTGCATGTGTGTTTGGTTTGTTGACAGGATATGGAGTTATTTTTTCTGAGCGCCTTGGTTTTCTCCTGGGATACCCACAGAACCTCATTTGGATACTGATAACCCCGGCTGCTTGCTTTTCTGAAGCAGAGGGCATAGGATCCTGAAGGTTTCACAGCTGAATATGCACATATGCATTTGATTTCCTTATTTTCAATAGAGTATCCAGTTCTACTTTCTGCTGTGACCAGTGCTCCTAATCCAAAAACTTCTCTGATTATTTTTTTTCCCCATAGAGGAGGAAAGTTGGTATGGTAACTTGCAGAGGTTGGAGAGGGGATTGGCACATGGTTATCTAGGAGTCTAATAGCCAAAGTTTTTCATAGTTTTACACAATCTCTTTATTTCCTACCCCATGTCTTACCCACATCTTTTTTGTGCATGTGTGAGGAAGACCAGCCCTGAGCTAACATCTGTTGCTAATTCTCCTCTTTTTGCTGAGGAAGACTGGCCCTGGGCTAACATCTGTGCCCATCTTCCTCTACTTTTTGTGGGTTGCCACCACAGCATGGCTGACAAGCAGTGCGTCCGCGGGCGCCTGGGATCCGAACCCACGAACCCGGGGCTGCCAAGCGCGAACCAAACTGCTGCGCCACCAGGCCGGCCCCCTTACCCACATCTTTTAGTTGTCTTATTATGCCTCAAGTTTCTGAGCCATTTGGGGGTTATTATGGGACTAATTGGCTTGCTTATTGTCAATGTCTTTTTCAAGAGTTATTTAATTTTTAACTTTCCACTGTCTTTTAAATTTCAAATGAATATTAAGAATTGCTTAATTCTTAGATGATTGAATTATATGAAAAAATCATTGGATCTCATCTTACATAGATACTTTTCTATTCACTGAGCTTACCTTTCATTTATCCATTCATTTATTCAACCAAAAAAATGTTACTCTAGGTACTGTTAAGGTGCTTGGGATACAGCAGTGAAGAAAAGAGATAAACACACCTTTCTATGTGAAACTAGCTTTCTAAAAGGGGATTCAGACCATGAGATTTTTTAAAAGCAATATATTGTATTTTAGATTGTAATACAATACATAATATGATACAATATGTAATACACAATAAGTGTCTGTATTTTAGCTAGCAATATATATACCCTTCCCCTAGACCTAGAAGTAGAATATTACAACACGAGAAAACCCAGTGTAACCTTCCCCAATTATATCCTGTTTTATCCCTGCCACAGATAACCACTATTCTGATTTTAAGTTAATTGTTCCCTTGATTTTCCTTAGAGATTTTTTAAACACCCAAAATTTCATTGTCTAGTTTTGCCTTTTTTTCAAATTTTCATATGGAATCATATGATAAACAAATTCAGGGATTTGGGTTTTTTAAAATATATTATGCTTTCCAGATATACATATATTGATTTGTGTAACTGTAGCACATTTATCATCATTGAATTTTGTAATTTACTTATTCACTTTAATGTTAATGGATATCAAGGTGGCTTCCATTTTTCGGTTTTGTTTTGTTTCTTGCTATTACAAACAATGACCATATATATTTCCTGCACATGTATGCCCTGTGTAAGGATTTATACATAGTAAAATTGTTGAGTCATAGGGTGTGCACATATTCAACTTTACCAGGCAGAACCAAACACTTTTCTAGACTGGGAGTGAATGGAAATTCCTTCTGCACCACATCCTAGTAATACTGATATTGTTCAGTCTTTGAATTTTTGGTCAGTGTGATGGTGGAAATAAAACCTCACTCTGGATTGAAATTGAATCCCCCTAATTATTAATAAGATTGCGTGTCATTTTATATATATGTGTGTGTGTAGGCCTTTTGTGGTTCATCTTTGAAATTCCTGTTTATTTCTTTTGTGTGTTTTTGGAATGGGATGGTTATTTTCCTTATTGATATGGAAGTCTTTCTAGTATACTTAGGGTGGTAATATATTAAATATTTTGCAAATATTTTTTTAAAGTTTATGTCTTAACTTTCCATTCTCTTTATCATTATTTTTAAGGAACAGAAATTCTTAATTTTAATGCAGTAGAATTTATCAGTCTTTTCCTTTATGAATTGGTTTTATGTCTTAAGTTCTTCCCTCCTCCAAGATCATGAAAATATTGCTCTAGTTTTTATTTTGAAAGTAGTATAATTATGCTTGTTAGCATGTAAGTATTTATTGACCTGGAATTGAATTTTGTGGATGGTGGGTGATTGGTTCCTAATTATTTGTTTATTTATTAACCGTTCATGGAAAACCATCCTTCTTATATGACCTGCACATGTCCTTTTATATGTAGGAAAAAAAATCAGAAAACAAAATTAAAGGCAAGTATTACTCATAAAAATAGATAAACATTTCCAAAGCAATTAGTAACAAATGGAATGCGGGATGTTTAAAAAAAGATAATACATCATGGCCAGCTTGGGTTTATTCAAGGAATAAAAATTTAATAACATTAAAAAATAACAATGTAATTCAATAGACGAATCAAGAGTGTAAAGAAGAAAAATCATTTGATCATTTTAATAAATTATGAAAAAAGCTTTCAATTTGTTTTTTATTACACTTATCACCGCACTACTGTACGGCTTTGTTGATGCTTCCAACTGAATATTTGTTTTCTGGTTCACAATTACTGGTGTTTTATTTATGATTTCCTTTATTCTTTTGAAGTTAATTTAGCATTCCTTCCTTTTAATTTTGAGATGGATCCTTGCTTCATTAAATGTCAGTTTTAATTTCTTTGAATGGAATTATTCAAAGTTACAAATTTTGTTCTGAGTACTGTTTTAGATATTTTCCACAATTGTGTTATATTTTATTATCATTTCTTTTTATATATTAACATTTTCATTATGAGTTTTTTCTTATAATTAGGCCTATTGTTGGACCTTTTAACATTTCCAAACTTAAAGTGTTTTTTAAAATTAAGGTTTTTATTGATTTCTAACTTAGTTATTTTGATAAGAGAATGTGATACCAACTCTTTAACATTTTTTGATACCTGCCTTTTAGCTTAGAATGTGGTCAGTTTTCATAAATATTTCATGCATACGTGACAAAAATGTGGACTCTCATTGTGGATACAGTCTTCTATATATTCATTGCATTAAAACTGCTCATTGAGTTTTTCAATCCTTTCTATCTTTATTAATATTTTTACTTGTGATAGTTATCATTTAATAAGAAATATCAAAAAGTATCAACTTACTCAAGTTTATTCATATATTTTGTGATTTATAAGCTTCTAATACTAGAATTATTATAGTATAGTGATGACTTGCACTTTTATCATCTTATGGTGACTCTTGTTAATAATAATTATGCCTTAAATTATATTTGTTCTGATATTAATACAGCAACACCAGCTTTTTTCCTGGTTAATATTTGTCTGGTGTATTTTTGTTACATTCTTTTATTTCTGAACATTTCTCTATCCTTACATGATAGACATGTCTTATTAAAGTGGTAATTTTTTTTTTTTGGTCCAAAAAGTAGATCTCTGTCTTTTAAACATCAAGTTTAGTGGAACTATATTTATTTTGATTAGTTCCACATTGTTTTGTGCATTCTATTTAAACTGCATTTTTATACTTTTAAATTTTTTTCTTACCTGTTATTAAATTGCTTGATATTTCATTGAATTTTTTGTTCTCTATTATTTTTAAAGTAATAAGTTGCATTTCTATTCTTTTGTGTTTCCCCATAGAATTTGGACATGAACAATTAACAAAATCTAAAGTTGATCATAGTGAATTAACCTCTCATGAAAAGTAGATGGTGTCAGCGTGTCTAAAGTCCAAGGACTGTGCTCCAGTTTTGCTAATATTTTAGTTTTATTCCATGTGCTTTTCTGTTTAACGCTCCCTTCAATTAGATGTTGCTACATTGATTTCAATAAATGCATATTTACATTTTCGTCTGTTTTTCAATTTTTTTTTTTTTTTGCTTATCAGCCTGCAATTCATCTATATGCTATTTCCTTGTCAATAACTTGTCTTTATTTTGGCTGCTTAAAAAGATATTATCTAAAAGATAATCCTTTTCTCTTTTGTTTTCTGAAGTTTTACTATGTTGTATCTAAGCGTGGAAATCTTTTATTTTACCTCGAGGATAAACGTATTTGAAACACTGAACATGCGTTTTTACTGTTTTGGAGAATCCTAAACCAATATATTTTGTATATTAAATATGCATCATTCTCTTTCTTTTTTTTGGAACATCACTTTTATTAGATCTCATTTTGTCTTCCATATCCACTTGCTTCTCTTTTACATTTCTGTCTCTTTTACTCTGTGCTGTACTGTGAGATTTATTTTTAGTTCTATCTTCTGTTAGGCAAATTTTTCTTTATCTACATTTAGTCTTTCATTTAGCACTTCATTGATACATTTTTCATGTTTATATTTGTTGATTTTTCTTCCTATCTTTTCTTCACTTTGATATAATATTTACTTACTATTTTTTGATTCAGTCATTTTCTCTCAACTGTACTTAATTTAAAATACATATTTTATATTTTGTATCCCTCAATTGCAATACCTGATTTCTCTGATATTCTTGGTAATCTAAATCTTCTGTTTCTTGTTTTCCTGTCTCTTATTAATTGGTGTTTGTATTACATTATTTTGTATGACAGCTCATGGTGGGTGAGGCTTTATCCTGTGGGATTCTTGCCTGGCCTGTTTTGAGGGTGTGTCCTATCAAAGACAGTTGTCTTTTACCTAATCACTGCTTTAGTTAGTCTGCAGCTTAAAATAGTGCACCAAAAGCTAGAAATACAACCATGAAGTCCTTGCCTTCAATGAATTCACTGCAAGGACTGGTAAAGGGACAATTGCACCAAGCTCTGTTAGTGCTATACTCATAGTTGCTGCCATCCCCCATCTTCCTCCACTACCCTCCCTGCTTATTCCCACACTGTAACCTGTCTGGTCTTTTAAGAAATTTTTTTTCTTGTCCCTTCTCTAGACATAAGTTGTGTAAGAAAGGTGACTGAATGGAAAGACGATTGTCTACAGAAAGAAATGGAGGGAGAGCAAATGGCTGGACCAAGTGCACTGTGTGGTGAAGTTGGTACATGAGAAGTGAGTAGAATGGGAGCTGGAGAGCATCTGCACTATGTCAAGATGTGGTCTACAGGAAAGGGGTCTTCAAAAACCGTTTCCTCTGAGTTATAAATTGGAACCAATACGTTTCTAGAGAGTCACAAATAGAGATTCAAATTACATTTTTACTTATTTTTAACCAACTATTGATTGAGTGATGCTTTACGGTAGGCACCTTTCTCATCAAGGAGGATACAGCAGTAAACAAAACAGGCAAAGACCTTACTCCCACGAAATCTACACAGCATAGAAGGTGATTTTAAAAGATGATTAAATCATTAACAATATCTTAGGTTGGTATGCCTGTGACGATGGAAGTAAAATGGAGTAAGGGGACAATGAGGGAGGCATGTGTGCTATTTTACATAGGGTAACCAGGTAAAGCCTCTGTGATTACATGACTTTTGAGCAGAGACCTTAATAAAGTTGCAGAATTTTGTTCCCTTAAGTGAGATGTTGAGCTAGGACTGAGCTACCCGAGGACCAGCTTCTACTGCAGCTACAGTTATAGTGAGGTAAACATCCATTGGGAGGACAGATGTGGACCAAGTTTGGTTTAATGGGTTTATGAAAGGCTTACAAGAGGGTGACCAAAGATGATATCTCAAAGATGATAAAATAAGTAGCCAGTCAAAGGGGATAGAAAAAGTGTGCACAGAGAAAATAGTGTGCATAGAAGCATAAAAGACCGTGGAATGGTGTCCTGCAAATAACTTGATTTGCTCTAGCCTCTAGCCTGGTAATCAAGTCAGAGATGCAAGCAGAGGCAAAACCTACAGTATTTCTGTGACAACCTACGTAATCTGGATATTACTCTGAGGCCAGTGGAGGAGAAAATGAGATGATTTTAGGTGAGGGAGTAATAAGGTTAATGTTATTTGTTGGAAAGATCATTCCACATGCTGAAAAGTGGCCAATTTATGGAGAGTAGATTGAAAGGAGTAAGACTGGAGTCAGAAAACTAGGTAAATATCTTTATCTAAACATAGACACAGTTCCTGAATATGACTGACTCCACTAATGTCTACCTTGAAGATAGAAACTCTTCCATGAGCATGGTGATACTTATATAGGTAGAGTGCAAATATTTTAAATTTGTATCCTTAATGCTCCCTACTTATCCACCTTACCCATCTCCTAGGAAGGGCAAAAATAATTAATTCAGCATATATTTATTGAATTTTTTTATACCTATTATCTGCCAGGCATTTTTTCTAGGAACAGGTAATACAACAGAAAATAAGGCTAGGATGACACAATGAATTTTTATTATGAAACATCTAATTATATTGCTATTACTTTTCATTTTAATTCCTGCTGACCACTTTCCATATTTTGATCTATCCTTGATGGTGTTTGTTTTTCCTCTGGCCATCTTATTGAGCCATGTATATCATCGATAAACATAACGATCATAAATATTCTCTCTGGTTACACTGCACATCTAGGCCTTTACTATAACTCAAAAAATCCAAAGGTTATGTGACAGGACAAGTGCCTCCCTAGTCTTCATTGCATCTATTACAAGTAAACTCACTCCAGTGGTTCAGTGCTTTTCCATCTCACAGATGAGTCTTGGTTACAGGTTATCTGAACCAACAGTTTATTAGAAAGAAAGCTGCTGTTTGACTGCCTTACATTGCCTGCCCCGGTACTTTTCTCTTTGTCTATACTTTTCCCCTGTAAAGCAAGTCATTAAAATTTGCTTTACAAATTTCAACATGCTGCTTTTCCTGTAGTTGGGCAATGAATTGAGTTCTCCAGCAAAGCACTGCACACAGCTCAATTTCTTCCCTCTAAATACTTCTTAATGTGTAAAACCTTCACCTTCAGAGCCCTCGTAATGCTGCATTCTTGGTGATTACTTTATATCGCGACTTAGAGTCAATCCTAACATCATCACTTTACCTTTCTTTTAGACGCAAAGGATACCATTATGATCTATCATGCAATGGGTTAGCTATTAGCTCCCCTCTTGCTCACTGGCTGAATAGTCAAGAGCTGTCACATAAGAAATGAAGTTATACATATTTTGTTCCTTATGCTTTGCATACTTGAAAATAAGTAAGTAACATACATTTTATGTTCCAGAAGGAGCCTACCTATTTTATGCTACTATGTTTACCCATACCAGTTAATCTAAGCTTCCAAGGAAGAAAACTCCTATTACATTTCAGTAGATGTTATCAGAAGAAACTAAGATGTGGCTAAAAGGGCAGAGGTTTTAGAGTTTTACAGGTATGAATTATTAACTTTGTCATTTCCAAACCATATGAAATTGAGTGGCTTAACATAGCTGAACCAAACTTTCCACCTCTGTAAAATAAAGGATGATAATATCACAATTCAGTTTGTGAGTTATACCTTTTTTTCTAAGAATTTTTGTTAATTCTTGTATATTTATAAGTCTATATGTAGTTTATAATGTATTTATCAGATTTCAAAAGAATCACCTTGGGTTGGGATATAGAATTGCATTCTATTTGTAGGTTAATATTTTTCCTTTTATGTTAGGAATAGGATTTATTTCTCTACTTATTCAAAACATTTGTGTCTCTTCTCCAAATATTTCCCTCATCTTTAGTTCTAATTGAATTCTGCAATCCCTTCAGGATAATTGATAGACATAGAGGTAGCTCTTTCAAATGTTGGTTGTTTAGTTCTGTTCTTTTTTCTTTATTTTTTTTTCCTCAACATCTAGTCTGTGAAAGGTTCTAGAGGTTTTCCTGTGTTTTTCATTGTTCCATCCATAATATTTCTTTTTCTTCTCCCTCAAAACTATTCTCTTTGTGGCAGTCTAAACCAGTCAGCTTCTCACTCCCTCTTATTTATTTAACACATTAGAAACTAAGTCACAGTCTTCACTACTACTCCTGTCATCATTCTTGCTGTTAGGATGTCAAAAACGCTGTTAGGATGCTTGGTATAGGGGCTTAATTAGAAAAAGGGTCTCAAATTTTGATCTATCTCTATTTTCATGAGTTTTGTAATTTGACTTTGCTGATCCTCTTCAAGAGTTGCGGAACATATTTCCCTACACCTTGAACTTGGGTTAAACTTGTACCTTACTTTGAAGAGTAGAATCTGGCAGAAGTGACATTGTGTTTGTTCTTAGCCTAAGCCTAAAAGGGCCTTGCACACTTCTCCTCTCTCTCAGATCCCCCTGACAACAGAAAATGCTCGGGTTAGACTTCTGGGAGATAGGAGACCATGGAGCAGAACGAAGTAAGTAAGCTCAGTGGTCCCAGCTGAGGCCCTGAACTTTAGATAGTACTCAGCCAAGAACATCAAAGCCAACCAGCCACTGACCCCCAGCTGACCACAGATGTATGGTGTATGGGTAAGACATGCCAACACCAGCTCAGATCGGCAGAACTGCTGAGATGACCCACAGCTAATGAGCAAAAAATAAATGTTCATTAATGTATGAAAGTGAGATTTTGTGATTTTTTTACCCAGTATTATTGTGACATAAATAACCGATATAAGAATTTGTTGTGAGGAAATGGAAATTTCAACAAGTTATGTAACATAACATAATAACAAAGCTAATAAAAGTTGTATTTGGAAGCTGAGTTATTGATCTTTCCATTATACCACAATATCTCTTAACACCTATGAAAACTATTGATAAAGTTCACACAAAAACCCACACCGATCCGGACAACTCCATTTCAGAATTCTTCAGTCATTACCCAAGTTACAGACACTTACTTCCAAAGTGAAAAATTTGAAATAAAAGTTTGTATTTGGTGTGAGAAATGAGAAGTGAGAGAACATTACAAAAGTGCTCTTGGGATACTCTATGTAACTGGAATGTGTAGATATGAGTTTCTGAATCCTTGTTTCAACTTCTTCCTGAAACTTATCCCCACATATGATGAACTGAACTTACTTTCTTAGCCAGTTCCACACACCAGGAATGAAAGTACTGGACGATCTCCACAGACAGACGCAGAGAAGATTCAAACTGAGTCAGAGAAGTAACCTTTTCAATTTTAAATTATTTTTGGTTATTTTAGCAGTAGACTATCCTCAATCTTCAATTACCGAATATTCTTTTTAAGGTTTGCCATCTGGACAATCAAGGTGAAGATCCTGGAACACTCACATTCCCACAAAATTGAAAATCTGTTAAAACCTTTTCAAAATAGTTTCTTACTTTGGCTTATGATAATGAAATATGTTAGAAATAAAATTTGACCAGTTTGGAATGCTTTGGTTCTCCTGCTTGACATGAAGGAACTAAAATGGCTTTGGCATCAAAGCACAGGCATGGCACAAATAAAGATGGATGCACACGTGTGAAGCAGGAAGATGCCACCAATCAGTGACTGTGCCACCTTGAGCCCATATGCACATAACTTTAGCTAGACTTCACTCACAGTTTCTGCACAGTAACACAGGTGTGAATATGCTTCCTCTTTCAGGAATGGCAAAATAGAATTGAGAAGTGAATTAATTTTTTTCCATTTAAAAACATTCTGCTAATATCATGCAGTTAAAGAGCATGAGCTATAATGTGACTGAAATAAGTTAAAACTCCAATTTTTCTGCTGTTTGGTCTTGTGATGTTAGGACAACTTACTGAATACCTCAGGAAGCTGCTTTTCATGTGAAATGGAGGTAATATTGATTGCCTCAGTGTTTTGGCTGTGTTCTAACTTTGTTTGAGGAATTAATAGACATTATATCATACTGCCTTAGAAAGAGATGATGCTCAGTCAATTCCTTTCCTCTACTTCAAAAATCTAAACTCCATTCTGTATCATTTTAGGCACAGTTAAATTCTCTTCCTATCATAATCATTTTCACCAAGATCTTTATTAATTTCTGTCTAATATAGACCTTACTCAAATGTTACTGATTAGTTTCAATTTTGATTCTAACATATATGCTGTCCAATTTAACTTCCAACCATTGATATTGGCAAATATATTACTCATTTTAGCAATATTATTTTTATTATGCTCTAAATATTTCATTTTCAATAGATCTTTCTTCTTAAGATATTTGTAAAATTTTGGAGGAGAGGGACTCTCCCTCAGTCCTATTATAAATAGGACAGTACTAGCAACAGACAGAATATAATGCATATTTGCTAACAGAATCAGTGAATTAAGTCTGAGAATATTTTTTAAAAATCTCATTTAAAAAGATATAGATAATGTGAATAGTCTTGAATCTATTATAGCAATAAAATTTGTAGTTAAAATATTTAAAAAATAAACAAATAAAAACTCTGGGTCTGGAGAGTATCAATGGTAAAATCTACCATATAATTAAGGAATAAATAATACCAATTCAAAAAAGAAAATTTTCCAGAAAATAGAACTGATTTTCTAAGTAAAAAATGCTAAATAATCTACAAAAGAGATCCTAGAACTAATAAGTGAATTTAGCAAGTTTATAGGATACACATGTATGTCATAACCATATACCTATATAATTGTGATGTGTAATTGGAAATTAGAATTTAATGAATACCCTTTAAAATAGCACCAAAAAAGAAATATTTCGATATCACCCTAATATTATCTGCATAATGCATATGTGGAAAATCACAAAACAGATAAAAAAATCAAAGAAAGCCTAAATAAAGTAAGAGAAATATCCATTTTCATAAATTGGAAAATTCAATTTTGTTGAGATGTCATCTCACAGTTTGATCTCTAGATCCAATGTAATTTTAATTGAAATCCCACCAAGGTTTTTTCTGGATTTTGACATGCTAATTCTAAAATTTCTATGGAAAGACAAAGGAACTAGAATAGCCAATTCCGAGACTCTGAAATTTCAAAAAAGAAAAAACAAAGTCATAAGGCCCAACGTTACATAATTTCAAGAATTACTGTAAAGCTACAGTAAAAAAGAAGATGTGCTATTGTCAAAAGGATAGACACATAGATCAATCAAACAGAATGAAGAGCCTAGAAATAGACCTATTTTAATAGTCTCAAATGATTTTTGACAAAGGTATAAAGGTCATTCAATAGAGAAAGGACAGATAGCCTTTTTAAAAAATGCATTTGTTTCATATCTTACAGAAAAAACTTAAAATGGATTATAGATTTAAATATAACATGTAAAACTATAAATGTCCCTGAGGAAAACATAGCAGAAATCTGTTATAATGGGTTCATTACAGAGTTTTTAGAAATCAAAGTCCATAAAAGAAAATATTGACTAATTGGACTCTATCAAAATTTTTAAAATTTTGCTCTGTGAAAGACACTGTTTATACAAATGAAAAGATAACCTATGAAATGGGGGAAATGTTTGCAAATGACTTATCTGATGAATTACTTGTAGTGAGACTATATAAAAACTCTCCAAACTCAATAATACGAAAACCAAAAACACAATAAGAAATATTTGCAACATGTGAACAGACATTTACCTATATATGGCAAATAAGCACAAGAAAAGATGGTCAATACCATTAATCACAAGAAAAATGCAAATTAAAACCACAGTGAGATACCACTACACACATATTAAAATGTTTAAAATTTTAATAGCTGGCAATATCAAATGCTTTTGAGGCTGTGGGGCAGCTCTCATGCATTGCTAACAGGAATTTGAACTGAGGCAGCCATTTTGGAAGACAATTTGGTAGTTTCTTTTAAAATTAATACTTTAAGAAACTTCATCTTTTCCTTTAAAAGGTCATAGTTATCACATGACCCAACAATTTCATGCATAGTTATTTATCCAAGTGAATTCTGAAATTTGTGTTCACATAGCGCTATTTATGATCACCAAAAACTGGAAACAGTCCTGTGTGAACAGAATAATGATCCCCCAAAGACATCTACATCCTAATCCCAGGAGCCTGTGAGTATGCTTGTTCCAGATGGAATTAAATTTGCTAATCCACTGACTTTAAAATAAGCAAATTATTCTGGATTATCCAGGTGGGCCAAAGGTAAACAAAAGGATCCTTAAAAGTGGAAAAGGAATCAGAAATCAGAACCAGAGAGATGGCAGTGTGAGAAGGACTCAGCCTGACACTGATGACTTTGAAGCTGGAAGAAGAGAGGCACCGGCCAAGGAATGTGGGTGGTTTTTAACAGCTGGAAAGGACAAGGAAGTGGATTCTCCCCTAGAGGCTCCAGAGAGGAATGTAGCACTGCTGACACATTGATTTTAGCCCAGCAAGACCCATTTTGGATCTCTGACCTCCGTTAACCTAAGATAATAAATTTGTGTTATTTTAAGCCATTAAGTTAGTGGTAACTTATTACTGCAGCTTTAAAAAATTAATATGTATTTAGATGTCCTACAACAGAAGAACAGATAGACTGTGGTACATCTGTACAATAGAGTAGTTCTCAACAATAAAAATGAAGCAATCTATTTATTCATGGAACAGCATGAATGAAACTTAATGGCATTTTATTGAGTGAAAGTAGTGAGATCTCAATAGCATTTATACGGCATTCAGGCAAAATGAAAATGACAGGGATGGAAACAGATAAGTGGTTGCCAGGATTTAGCATTGTAGGAACAGGTTGACTAGAAAAGGATTGTGCAAGAGGATTTGTGGGGAAATAGAACTGTTCTGTATGATAGATGACTATATGCATGTGTCAAAACCCGTGGAACTGTATACCACATAAAGGGAATTTTAACTGTGTGCAAATTAAAAAAAAAAAAAAATCAACCAGGAAGTCAGGGAACCTGAAGGGGAAATAACCGTATGTATCTTTCAATTTGATAAAAATATAAAAGTTAATGGAAAAATCACTTAAATTCCTAGCTGAGAGAGAAGCACTGTCAACTGGTAGTGTGTATATTCCCAGAATCTTTCTATTCATATAGATAAATAGAGATAGAGTATAGATTACTTGCAAATTCGTCAATACATCCTGAACTAATTTTCATATCATTTCAAAGTTGTTTTTGGTTTTTAGTGTCTCCATTGTGCCTTTCTTTTCTGTGAAGTCTGTCAAGTTCTCAACTCTTCATGTGTTAGGATTCTCTAAGTTGGTGTCATTAATGCTGTGTCCTCTTCATTGTTCAGGTGACAAATTAGCAATGATCTCAAGTTGTCTGCTTCATTCCTGTGCTGAGTTACCTACTGCTGTGCCCCAATTCTACCACAAAGTGAGTGGCTTTAAGGACACAGGTTGGTGATCTCACAGTTTCTGGGACCACAATTCCAGGCACAGCTTACTCACTCCTCTGGCTGAGGGTCAGAGAAGACTGCAACCCACCTGTTGGTGAGGGCAGAGTTCTCATCTGAAAGCTCGATTCTCATGTGGTTGTTGGCAGCCTTTGGTTCTCAGTGGTTGCATTACTGAGAGCTTGAGGGCTTTTGCTGGCTGTCAGGGGGGAGCCCCCCCCCCCACCTTGGCTCCTAGAAGCCTCCTGCAGCTCTTTGACATGAAGGATTTCCTAACATGGCCACTTGCTTCCTTACCACCAGCAAGGAAGGGACAGAGTTTCCAGCAAGACAGGTGCTGCAATCTTATGTAACATAATCAGGTACACATAATCACACATATCTCGTCATCTTTGCAAATAACAGGTCCCACCCACACTTCAGGGGAGAGGAACACACAAGGATGTGAGCACCAGAAGGTGAGGATGATGGGGACACCACAAATTGTTCATCAAGAGTCTGCTGAGAGAAAAGTCTCCGGTAGCATCCATGTCCTGCTGTTTACAGTGATGGATTCTTCTATTGTCTTTAAAGCTCAGCTTCATTTCTAGTTTCTAGTTTATTTGCAGTAAGTAGTCTCTTTCTAGTTCTCAGGGAGACTACTTTTCACTTGCATCAAATAGTTGTGTGTTCCCTTCTAATCCGGCTTTTATTTGCTCTTCATGTAGAAACGCCTTAAAATTTTCAAGTTGTGTTTGGTGCCAAGATCTGCTGCAGATCTTTTTGTTAATTTCAGCAAGAATCTGGAAGGAAAGGCAATATATCTCAATTATAATATTTATCCAGATTTATGGGAATCTTTTAAAGTTTTATTTGAGGAGGAGAGGGGAACAATTCTATAACAAATATCATCATGTGTCAACTAGGATTTCTACATCTGCTAGTTTGAAAATCTGTTAAGTAGGGGTTATATCTGACTCACAATCCCCACCCACTAGTGATGGTATGATACTTATATTTGCTCATATTTAAGAAATATCCCAAATTTTAAAAAATCTATAAATATATATATAAATGTAAAACAACAGGAAACATGACATTTAAGCATTTCTTTCAGGCTTTCTCAGTGTTGCTTTGTGACTAGACATGAGGCTTTTGCCTGCCCAGAGGACCTGGTGATGGGAAGAAGGCACCTCTGTTTTCCTGAGTGAGTCCGATTGCCTGGGGCCTGGGAGAGTCTCTCAGAAGGACACCTGCCTAGGACTACACTTGATTAAGCAGCTGACAGAACTGTATGTGGGGGTCAGGAGGCAATGTGGGACCTGCCAACAGTATATCTCTTCACAGTATTTTCTAGTTGGCTGTTAGATGAATGTACAAATGACAACTTCTAACAGCATCTACCTACATAATGTAAGATAGGAGATGAAGGCAAATAAGGAGCCTGCTATGAACCAGGAAGACGGCCCGCACTCAACCATGCTGGCACCCTGATCTCGAACATCCAGCCTCCAGAACAGTGAGGAATAAATGTTTGTTCTTTATGAGTGACCCAGTCTGTGGTGTTTTGTTACAGGTGCCTGAACAGACTCAGGCGCCATGTCTATGGCATGTGTCTCCTCTTCCCGCTCCTCTGTCAAAGATGAAAGCTGCTGTGCTTCTGTTTGTCTCTCTTACAAGGGTCTTATCCTCATGTTACTCTGTGTTCCCAGCTATTGGATGAGTTCAAAATAACTATAAGTTTGTAGATTATCCAGTTGTTTTTGTAATTAGGCTGGGAGTGATATTTTCTTGCCATTGCTATATCCTAAATGAAGGAAAAATCTATCTAACTTTTGAAATGGGTCTTTAACTCTTTATTTTTAGTCTGTTATCTTGGGTATAACTTTATGTATCAGAAGGTGCTCACTCACATGGATTTCTCCTCAAGGATGTGTTCCTCTATGTTTATTAGAGCATATCTGACCAATCCTAAGTGGCAGGAGTATACACCAACTCTAATCACCAGGCAGGATCACAACAGTTTACACCAGGTCAGACGACTCAGTAAAAGGTGAAACTCTTATTTTTGACCCTCTATTTGAAACTCCACCCAAACACCTATGTTTTATCTTTACCACATATTTTTCACTCTTAGTTTCTACTTCCCTCTTAATTCTCTTTTGTACCTCTTCTCACTGAGCCTAATTTTGTTCTTCCTCTTATAGGTGACTGCACAAGAAATTCAAATCCCCTCACATCCAACACTTTTTGTGGCTAAAGTCAGCTAAATCTGACAGCGTTTAAATTACTTTCAAAGTATTTTTACTTAAGTGCTAATAAAACAAAACATGTTTTGAATATATAAGTCAAATTAGTCTTTGAGTGTTTATTGAACACCACTTATGTGTCTGATTTCATTCAAGGTGCTTTAGACACAGTGGTAAACACATCACTTTTTTCACCATCATAGAATTTATGGACTAAGGATGGGAGCTATAAATAACCCCAGAAGTCATACAAGTATTGCTGTTCTTGATCATATGCATGCATAGGCATATATAGATGTACAAATTCACTATACATATTCTAAAGAAAGCAATATGAGAGGACTAGATTGCATGTTCTAATTTGGTAATAATAAGTGCATCACTAGTGTATGAAAAATAAATGTGAAACCAAACAAAGGGAAAGATATTGAACTTTTCCAGTCATCAAAAAACACAGGTTAATGGGTGACATCAGCAACATGGCAGAGTGAGCTATTCCCTTTGTCTTTGCCCATTTTGAACTACAATGAAATGGACATTCATTGACCAAAAGAAGAAGCCTGCACAGCACAACAGGAAGCCTGAGAGACACAAGCTGCTATACATCTGAGGGTGGACAGACTGACCCTCCCAGAAGTGCTGGACATGAGTGAACACTCTCCCCCCCACACAGCCCTGTGTACACACAAGATCACTTCCAGCCTAGCATGAGTGCCCTGAAAGTGGGAATGGAACGTGCCCCAGGGCGACTGAAGGAAGAGACAGTGGAAGCCCTTAGCTGCCGGTGACCATTCTCCCTGCAGGGGATGGGGGAAGCCCATCATGGCCCTGCAGCCCCAAAGAGTGGCCCTGGCTGGATCCACACAAGAAGCCCCACCCACCAAGCACAGCAGGCTGCTGGTCTGCAAGCAGAGTCTGTCGCAGAACTAAAGGCACCAGGGGCAAACATTCTCCAGGCCTGCACCAGCGCACATAGAACCACTGAGCCCAGAAAGAGGGAGTACACCCCAGCAGGACTGCCAGAAGAGGTGGTGGCCACCCTTAACCCACTCGTGATCACTTTCCCAGTGAGGAAGGTAGCCCACTGTGCCCCTGCAACCCAAAGGAGTGGCCCTAGCTCAGTCCCACATGAGAAAGCCCTGCGCACCAAGCACAGTCCATACAAGTGCATGAACACTCTCCAGGCTGGTGCAAGCCCCCGCAGTACCCACACAACTTCCAGTAGACAGAGTGGGACCAGAAACTCTGTCCCTGCTCCCCCTAGTGGTGGTAGCAGGTGGAATCTTTGACCTAAAACTACCACAAATGCCCCAGCATAAGATTAGTTCATTAAACACCATAAGAAACCACAGCAACAGTTCAGACCAGAAGGAAAATGACAGTTCTCCAAAAAGTAACCCTGAAGGCACAAAAATTTACCATCTAGATGACAGATAATTCAAAATGACTGTCATAAAGAAACTCAATGAGTTACAAGAGAACACAGAAAAACAGTTCAGTGAGCTCAGGAATAAAATGAACTTCTTCACCAAAGAGATTAAATGATAAAAATAATCAAGCAGAAATTCTGGATATGGAAAATACAATCAATGAAATAAAAAATAATCTAGAATCCTTCAAGAATAGAACTGATGTTATGGAGGAAAGAATTAGTGATTTACAGGATAAAAATATAGAAATGCAACTGGTGGAGGAACAGACAGAAATAAGATATTCAAAAAATGAAGGAATTCTTCAAGAAATGTCAGGCTGAATTAGGAAAAGCAACATAAGGATTATAGCTATTCCAGAGGGAGAAGGGAGGGAGAAAGGAGCAGAGAGCTTGTTCAAAGAAATAATAGCTGAGAACTTCCCAAACGTGGGGAAGGAACCAGATTTACAAATACATGAAATCAGTAGAACACCTAATTACATCAATGTTAAAGGACCTTCTCCAAGGCATATAATAGTAAAGCTGGCAAAAGTCAATGGTAAAGAAAACATACTAAGGGCAGCTAGAAAAAAGAGAATGACATACAAAGGAACCCCTATCAGGCTTTTAGAAGATTTCTTGGTGGAAACTACAGGCTAGGAGAGAATGGAAAGATATATTCAAAATCCTGAAAGACAAAAACTTTCAGCCAAGAACACTTTATCTAGGGAAACTATACTTCAGATATGATGGAGAAATAAAAGTTTTCCCAGATAAACAAAAGCTGAGGGAGTTCATTGCCACTAAACCTCCCCTACAAGAAATAATTAAAGATGTGCCCACACCACAAACAAAAAAGCCAAAGGGCTACAAAGCTTTGAGTAAGGAGATAATTAGACAGACAAAATCAGAAAACTGCAGCTCTCTATCAGAACAGGGAAACAAATACTCAGTTATGACCTAAAGATAAAGGGAAGGAAGGCATGAAAAGTAACTATAAACACTTCAACTCAGTCACAAACTCACAGCATTAAAAACAGAATAATTTGTAATGACAATAACTCAGAAGGGGACGATGTAAGGGATGGAACCTGCTTAGGTTAATGGAGATAAGAGGCTATGAGCAAACGGACTGTTTCATCTATGAGATCTTTAACACAAACCTCATTGTAACCACTAAACAAAAAATCAGAGCAGAGCCACAATTCTCAAAAAGAGAGAAACCTCCTCAGAAAACCACGAAAATGAAATGGCAGTCAGAAATTCAAAGGAAGAGAAACAATGGAAACATAGATCAACCAGAAAACAAGAGATTTTTATCTCTTGGCAGAATTAAGCCCTCATATATCAATAATCACTCTAAATGTAAATGGATTGAATTCTCCAATCAAAAGACACAGAGTAGCTGGATGGATTAAAAAACAAGATCCAACAATATGCTGCCTCCAGGAAACACATCTCAGCTCTAAAGAAAAACACAGGCTCAGAGTGAAGGGATGGAAGATGATACTCCAAGGTAATGGCAAACAAAAGAAACCAGTTGTTGCCTTACTTACATCAGACAAAGCAGACTCCAAGTTTAAAAAGACAATAGAGACAAAGAGGGGTAGTATATAATAATAAAATGGGACATTCCACCAAGAGGACATAACTCTTATTAATATATATGCACCTAACACAGGGGCACAAAACTACACAAAGCGACTATTAACAGACCAAGAGGGAGAAATTAACAGCAATACAATAATAGTAGGAGACCTCAACACACCACTCACATCAGTGGACAGATCATCCAGACAAAAAATCAACAAGGAAATAGTAGTTTTAAATGAATCACTTGATCAGATGGACTTAATAGATGTATACAGAGCATTCATCCCCAAACAGCAAAATACATATTCTTCTTAAGTGCACATGGAACATTCTCAAAGATAGATCATATGTTGGGAAACAAGGCTAATCTCAATAAATTTAAGAAGATTGAAACCATACCAAGCATCTTCTCTGACCACAGTGCTATGAAACTAGAAATCAACTGCAAAAAAAAAAAAAAAAAACTGGGAAAGTCAGAATTATGTAAAGACTAAATAACATGCTACTGAATCACCATTGGATCAATAAAGAAATCAAAGGAGAAATTTAAAAATACCTAGAGACAAGCAAAAATGAAAACACAACATACCAACTTCTGTGGGATACAACAAAAGTGTTCCTAAGAGGAAAATTCATAGCAATACAGGCCCACCTCAACAAACAAGAAAAATCTCAAATAAGTAATCTTAAACTGCACCTAACAGAACTAGAAAAAGAAGAACAAACAGCACAAAGTCAGCAGAAGGAGGGAAATAATAAAAATCAGAGCACAAATAAATGGAATGGAGACTAAAAAAAAAAAAAAAAACAGTAGAAAGGATTAATGAAACTAAGAGCTGCTTCTGTGAGAAGATAAACAAAATTGACAATGCCTTAGCCAGACTCACCAAGAAAGAAAGAGAGAAGGCTAAATAAATAAAATCAGAAATGAAGGAGGAGAAATCACAACAGATTCTGCAGAAATACAAAGGATCATAAGAGAATACTCTGAAAAACTGTACACTAACAAATTGGATAACCTAGAAGAATTGGGTGAATTCTTACACTCATACAATCTTCCAAACTTGAATCAAGAAGAAATAGAGAATCTGAATAGACCACTCACAAATAAAGAGATTGAAACTGTAATCAAAAACCCCCCAACAAACAAGTGTCCAGGACCAGATGGCTTCTCTGGAGAATCAAACATTCAAAGAAGATTTCATACCTGTCCTTCTCAAAGTATTCCAAAATATTGAAGAAGATAGAACACTTCCTAACTCATTTTATGAGGCCAACATTACCCTGATACCAAAACCAGACAAGGAGAACACAAAGGAAAATCACAGACCAATATTACTAATGAATATAGATGCAAAAATCCTCAACAACATATTGGCAAACTGAATACAGCAATTCGTTAAAAGGATCATACACCATGATCAAGTGGAATTTATTCCAGGGGCACAGCGATGGTCCAATATTGCAAATCAGTATGATACACCACATTAACAAAATGAGGAATAAAAACCACATGATTATCTCAATAGATGCAGAGAAAGCATTTGATAAGATCCAACATCCATTTATGATAAAAACTCTCAATAAAATGGGTATAGAAGGAAAGTACCTCAACATAATAAAGGCCATATATGACAAACCCACAGCCAATGTCATACTTAATGGTGAAAAACTTAAGCAAAACAAGGGTGCCCACTTTCACCACTTCTATTCACCATAGTACTGGAGGTTTTGGCCAGAGCAATTAGGCAAGAAAAAGAAACAAAAGGAATCCAAATTGGAAAGGAAGAAGTGAAAGTCTCGTTGTTTGCAGATGACATGATCTTATATATAGAAAACCCTAAAGAATCCATCAGAAAACTATTAGAAATAATCAAAAACTACAGCAAAGTGGCAGGGTACAAAATCAACTTACAAAAATTAGTTGCATTTCTATACACTAACAATGAACTAGAAGAAAGAGAAATCAACAGTACAATCCCACTTACAATCACAACCAAAAGAATAAAGTATTTAGGAATAAACTTAACCAAAGAGGTGAAAGACCTATACACTGAAAACTGTAGCACATTATTGAAAGATATTGAAAATGACACAAAGAAATGGAAAAATATTCCATGCTCATCATCGGAAGAATCAACGTAGTTAAAATGTCCATACTACCTAAAGCAATCTACAGACTCAATGCAATCCCAATTAGAATCCCAATGACATTCTTCATGGAAATTGAACAAAGAATCCCAAAATTTATATAGAACAACAAAAGACACCGAAGAGCCAAAGCAATCCTGAGAAAAAAGAACAAAACTGGAGGCATCACAATCCCTGACTTCAAACTATACTACAAAGCTATAGTAATCAAAACCACATGGTACTGCCATGAAAACAGACACTCAGATCAATGGAACAGAATTGAAACCCCAGAAATAAAACCACACACCTATGGACAGTTAATCTTTGACAAAGGAGCCAAGAACATACAATGGGGAAAGGAAAGTCTCTTCAATAAATAACGTTGGGAAAACTGGGCAGCCACATGCAAAAGAATGAAAGTAGACCATTATATTGCACTGTACACAAAAATTAACTCAAAGTGGTTTAAAGGCTCAAACGTAAAACCTGAAACTATAAAACTCCTAGGAGAAAATATAGGCAGCACACTGTTTCACATCAATCTTAGTAGCATCTTTTCAAATAACATGTCTGACCGGGCAAGGGAAACAAAAGAAAAACTTAACAAATGAGACTATCTCAGACTAAAAACTTCTGCAAAGTAAAGGAAACCATGAATAAAATGAAAAGACAACACACCAACTGGGAGAAAATATTTGCAAATCACCCATCTGATAAGGGGTTGATCTCTAAAATATGTAAAGAACTCATTCAACTCAACAACAAAAAAACAAACAACCCAATAAAAAGATGGGCAGAGGATATGAACAGGCATTTTTCCAAAGGAGATATACAGATGGTCAACAGACACATGAAACGATATTCGACACTAATTATTAAGGAAATGCAAATCAAAACAACCATGAGATATCACCTCACACTGGTCAGAATGGCTATAATTACCAAGACAAAAATGCAAATGTTAGAGAGGATGTGACAAAAAGGGAACTCTCATGCACACCTGATGGGAATGGAAATTGGTGCAGCCACTATGGAAAACAGTATGAAGATTTCTCACAGAATTAAA
This sequence comes from Tapirus indicus, assembly GCA_031878705.1. Lineage (NCBI taxonomy): Eukaryota > Metazoa > Chordata > Mammalia > Perissodactyla > Tapiridae > Tapirus > Tapirus indicus. The sequence continues at coordinate 86,600,305 of CM062921.1, forward strand.
AATAGAAATACCACATGATCCAGCTATTGCACTACAGGGCATTTAGCCAAAGAACCTGAAATCAATGATCCAAAGAGATCTATGCACCCAGCAACTGACGATTTGATAAAGAAGAGGTGGTGAATATATATATATATATATATATATATATATATATATATATATATATATATATATATACACACACAATGGAATCCTACTCAGCCATAAAAAAAAACAAAATCATTCTGTTTGCAACAAGATGGATGGACTCTGAGGGGCCTTGATGTTAAGTGAAATAACCCAGAGAGAGAAAGAAAAACACTGCATGATTTCACTCATATGTGGAATATAATAAATACAGGAATAAAGAGAACAGATTACTGGTTACCAGAGGGAAAGGAGGGTGGGGGGTGGGTGAAAGGACATATATGTGCAGTGACAGACAATAATTAGACTACTTGGGGTGACCACAGTGAAGTCTACTCAGAAACTGATAAAGAAAAAATGTACATCTGAAATTTCACAATGTTATAAACCATTATGATATGATCTCAATAAAGTTACTGGGGAAAAAAAAGATAGATGAGGGGCCTGCCCGGGGGCACAGCAGTTTAGTTCGTGTTTTTGCAGCCTGGGGTTCACGGGTTCGGATCCTGGGCACCCGCCAAGGCACCGCTTGTCAGCCATGCCGTGGTGGAGTCCCATATAAAGTAGAGGAAGATGGGCACAGATGTTAGCCCAGGGCCAGTCTTCCTCAGCAAAAAGAGGAGGATTGGCAACAGATGTTAGCTCAGGGCTGGTCTTCCTCACACACACAAAAAAGATAGATGAGAGTTAAAAAAAAACCAAAAAACCCACAAGTTAAAATATTAGGTTAAGATGTTAATCTATTATAAAACAAAACAAAAACCCAAACAGAGTAATACAGGGTCTTAGGGAACCTGATTTAATTTTACATATTTTTTGTGTCCAAACTGGAATAAGCAATTTGGAAAACAATTTAACAATACATTTAAGTAGTTATAAAGTATTTATATTTTTACTTAATACTACTATTCCTTTAAATACATAGGAGAAAATTTAGTAGAAAATAATGTTATTTGTGAATAAAAATGTTTGTTGCTTATTTGTCTCTAATAAAACATAGAATAACATTGTTGTGGGCTAATTCTCAGCATAGCAAAATGGTAAAATTATTTTCATACTTCATCTCCTACTTTGTGTTCCTGAACCATTTTGCAAAAGTCAAAACCTTAGCATACATTATCCATCGATAATCATAGACAGTCAAATGAAATGCCTATCCATAACTTCTTCCAGTCAATTGTAAACCCCTGCATTCCTCACTCTCCTTTAGAGACTCATCTGAGTTTCCTCCTATAAAATGAGCCAATGGAAATATTCTCTTCTCAAGAAAAATTTATAATGAGTGGAGATTTTTGTTGAACACAACACTTCAAAGAATTAACAGGGAAGGTCTTAAATAGTTGCATTCTGCAAGGCCCCAGCAGTGTGAACTCTGACCCAAAGGATTTTTTGGAAATTTTATTTTAATTATTATATTTAATCATTATCATGTATAACAACGCAAAAAAAAAAAAGGAAATAATAAAATTCAATGTCATTCACCTACCCAGAAATGAAATTCATTCTAATTCAGGACATTGGTTGTATCTGAGAATGGATGCTGTGTAATGGAATGAAAAATCTTTTGCATTTTATGCCTTGTGTTTCTTCCTCTAAACATTACAAATCAAGAAAGCTGATTCTGCTTATCTACTAATAGGCTGCTTCAACAAAAATTCTACATCAAATACAGTTTAAAATCTCTATAGCATTTTAGTAATTTAGCAAGATTGAAATAATTATGTTTTTAATGGGATTTGAAACAATGGTGCTAATAGCAATGTTTAATGATAATCAGCCCTTGTGGACCAAGTGACTGAAATTTGAGGTAGAAGATAGGAGACAAATTTACGGGTATAAAATCTTTACATTACTTAAGTATATCAAACTCCTTGTCAAATTAAAAAGAATAAGTAATTCACACTTGTGTATAAAAATTTAGCTCTACTTGAGTGATTTTAGTGTAGCTTATTAGAAAATCACAAAGATTATTAAATAGTGTGGAAAATTGATGTGGATGCAATAAGTTCTTGATTTCTGTTGTTTTATTTAGTCTGTGGGTGTATGTTTATAAAAATTTTCTGCTACCTGATGGGTAACACACTTCACTCTCTTTCCAAATAATTCACCAATGCATAAAGCAGCAGCCTACTGTTTAACAAATCCAAATCTACTTTACTTTTATTTAAATTTCTCCTTGTACTAGTCTTGCTAGTATATCAAAGGATATAATGATACCCACACTAGGATATTATGTTAAATAAGTGAAATATTGAATTAAAATAACCCAACACTGTATTTAAAGCACTCAAAAAATGTCACATCCTTTTTCTGTTTCCTGGGCATTACACAGCTGCAACCAGTTAAAGAAAAGGGAAGCAAAACATAAAATAAAGATATCATGTCATAGAAATTATAATCTTAGATTTTATTCCATTCACTTTGATAGCATTTTAACAATAGGAATTTATTTTAATGATGTTAATATATAAAATTTTTAAGATATGAGTAAATATCTTCTACAGTGTTTGTTTTGCTAGTTAAGGATTATTCTATCTTCTATTTTTCCAGAATAAACTCTAAAGTAGAAGGTTTTTTTTTCTTAAATATTTGGTAAGAATCTCCAATTAAACTACCAATGTCCTATATTTGTGTGTGGGAGGGTGTGCTTTTGTGTGGACGTTGTGTTTGAAATACTAATTAAGACATTTTAATGCATAATGAGCTATTCTTGTTTCTTATTTCTTCTTGATTCAGCTTAAATAAGGTATACGTTTCTAAGATATTTCTTCAGTTCAATTCATAAAGTTTCAGACTGGAACTGCCATTCCCCAATCTGTGAGTTAGAAAGTGTCTATGTCATAGACGTTTTTAAGGTGATTATAAACTTAGTTCATATAAAGAACCTGAATATAATAAAGATTCAGAGAATATTTGTTTCTAATCTTATCAATAGGATAATGAAGATGACCTTTTTAACCCTCTTATTTAACAAAACTATACAGGAGCTCATTTATCACTGAACAACATGGTACAAATATTACATTGAGGTCAAATGCACTGGAAAACAAAGAGAATTAAGATTCATTGACCACATATTTTATGTCAATCATTTCATACAGACTATCTCATTTGATTTCTTCAAGATTCTCAAAAAACAACTATTTTAGAGAAGTGGAAATCCGCATTCGAAGTCCCACTACCAGTAAGTATTCAGCCCCAATTGGAACCCATATCCATTGGTTTATGAGTCCACTATTCTTTCTACTCTCTACAATAATTTCCACATCTCTGCATCATCCAAGTATTGTACTTGCTCTAAAACACTAGATAATCGATGGTATGTGATCAGTAAGAATAGTATACTAAGAAAAATATATTATAGAAAAGGTGGACTGTTTGGTTTTTCCCACTAAGGAGTCAAGTTAGAAAAACAAATTCAGGGCTGGGTCTGGAAGAGTTCAGCAAGCAGGGAGATATGTGAACAAGCATGAATGAGTACACTGTTTTGTCTGAATTGTATGCATTACAGTATTGTATATTATGCCACTTTGAACTAGGAAAAGCAATGGTTTGAGTGTTAGAAGATCTAAGCACTGATTTTTGCCCTCATGTTTGGTTGGAGTGACCTGGACAAGTCATTTCTGCTCTTTGAGTCACTAGCTCTTCAATTTTTAATTTAAGGAGTTGACCAAGAAGATTTCTAATGTCCCTTTAAGTTTACAATTTTATTTGAACCAATGATATCCCCAAACCTTCCTCATATTTGTAGTATTTTTCATTGAATCATAGTATGCCAACTAACACTGCTTTGATGACCAAAGGAGGAAAAGCATATAAAAAAGACGAGAAGCCAGTATATCTTTATTAATGCAATGGAACGTGAGCTCCCTTCCTGATATCTGAAAGGCAAAGATCACGTTCTCCAAAATAACAGTGGCAAAGCAAAGAAGCATAGAAAACAAGGTTACAGAAACAAAATGGAAACAGAAAAAATTACTTTTGCTCTGTGGTCTCCCTGTTGTGAGAAGGTTTCAGCAAATCTCAAACCTATCAAGCCACTCTGAATATTTAGTAGTCATTGTTTGGAATATAATTACGTTTAAGTATAATAGAAATGTAATTTTAAGTATTTAAATGTTTTAATGTGCAAATATACGAGAAACTAAAGAGCTGTCCAGTGATGGGATTTTAATGAAAGTAGTTAAGCCACTTCATCCTGGAACTATTTTTGGGGAAGAAGAGTCTGTGCTAAAGCATCTTCATTGACTATCAATGGAATGCCAAGAATAAACAGTAATAGAAAGAAATGCCTGTTACACACATTTTTTAATTACTGAAAACAAAGGGTCTTATTTTAGTCAGATTGATGGGAGAAAAAGAAATAAAGATCTATGAATCCCCTTCAAACTCAGTGAACTTAAAAGCTAATAACTTTTAATATTTCAGGAATATATCTCTTTTTGCCTCTTTTTTTAATCTAGTTTTTTAGGGATTTGGGATAGGAAGGGAATTAGATACCAATCAGTCCACTGATCATTTTTCTCCTACTTTCTGTATTTTGACATAGCTTCTATTTAATCAGTGAAAACATCAGAAAAATTTCTCCATTCTATTGCATTTTTTATAGTAATTGATAAATTCATCTAGATTCTTATAATAGCTTATTTATTGATATGAGTCTTGTTTCTCTGTATTTGTGTCTTCCATTTTTATTAACAAATATTTTAAATGAAAGAAGTTTACATAAGCTGTGGCTAATCAAATATTTAACTACAATATTTATATTTAAGTGGGATTTAATTTTCAAAAATTATCAGTTTTATTTAAATAATCAAACATATTAAATAAAGCATTCCATAGCATTATTTTAATGGTGAAACAGAAGTAATCTAAATTGAGGAACAAGTAAATTTCTGTTGTATAATACTCTTCTAGAAAAGGTAACCTAGTGGCTTTGCTGATGGAGCATCAAAACTTGAGTCTTGGATACTGTATCATACAAAACCAATGAATCAGAGTCTCTGAGGTTATGTTGTGTAAATCTCCATTTTTTTCAAAGATCCAATGGAAATTTTAATATATTGACAGGTTTTAGAACTCTTATTCTACAACATAAAAAAGGAAAATAATTTTTTAAATTATAATTTTTAAATAAGGTAACAATATTCATTATATAGAGGGAATATAATATTATATATAGGAGATTGCTTTCCTGGAGTATCCAACAAAGCAAACTCAGACCCTTTTAGAATTGTTAGGCAATTTTAAATGGTTTGTGTTAAAATGAATATATTTTAGAAAGTCAATAGTTTTTAACACTCAAGTAAAAATCACTTGAAATTATTCTGCACGATGCTTTCATTAAAAGCAAGATTATTGTATTAAAACAAAAGTATAAAGTAAATAGAAATATAATAAGAAATGTATGGAAAGTATAAGAAGAAAATTATAAAAGAAGACATTTTTAAAAGGCTTGCAAAAAAATGGAGTGGCATATACTTAAATTACCATATCACAATGAGCACATCTCAGCATTTGAGAAAAAATAAATTTGTAATTCAAAAATCACCATAGATAAATTTAAAATGAAAAAGAAAACAACATGTAAATAAATGAAGTGTATCTGACAGATGATGGGGATTTTATAAAGCACTGTTAAAATTACTAATCAGAAGATGAAAACACAACTAGAATTATTAACAAAGCCTATAATAAGGCATTTACTAAAATAAATACAAGTGGCAAATGGGCATAGGCATAACTATTCAAACTCACTAGCAATCAAAAATGCAATTTTAGGAAGAATGCAAACCAATTTTTTGCCCATTGATTTTTGAAAAGAATTTTAAAAATCTAATTCACTAGGTGGAAGGTGAGGAGAAATGAGCACTTTCAATCACTGATGACAGGCATGTTAATTGCTAGAAACTTACTTTACTTCAATTTAGAAATATTTATCAGAAGCTCTGAAAATGTTCATGTGATTTTACTTAGCAATTCTACTTAGAGAAATTCATCCTGAAGGACTAATCATAAATATGTGCAACAATTTGGTATAACGGCAATTGATATATAAGGTTTTTAAAAATTAATATGAAAATCCTAAATGTCTACCAGGAATGGAGAGGTTAAATGACTTATGAGTACAGATGCAGAACTCCAAAACAAACTATTGTTTTTAAAAAACATACATAAATGCAAGCAAATGAAATGAGACAATACATGGGTCAATAATAAAGGAAAGGCCCAAGGATTATGAATAATTCAATTATCTAATTCTGTGCACCACAATTTAAAAAGTCATGTTTTCAGCTTGTCTTATCAAGGAAGTCAATAATGTAGATGACTTGCATACTCAGATATACTAAAAGCTAGTTTCTATTAGAGCATAGTAATATATTTCATAATAATAATAAATAACAGTATCTGCTGATATTTAACATGGACTAACTAATTTACTCCCCATGACAGCCTTCTAAAATCATACTGCTTATCATCTCTGTTGATATATGATAAACTTACCCACTAATTATTGATGAAAGTGGGATACGAAACTTGGTAGACTGTCTCTTGTATATAACTGTATCTATGAGAAAATATATATCTAGGTACTATGCACTATGCACATCTATGTACTATCAACGATAATTTATCTAAACAGAAAAAATTCTTCAGAAGCACAAATGGAATAATCACAGAATTCAATGACATATTAGCCAACAAAAGATGTCTGAATAAATTCCAAAGAATTAACATCATAAGACTATGTTCTAAGCCTGTAATGAATGTCTTTTACAATTATTTTATGTCTATATATTCTCTATATATTTTTATATGTTTGGAAAGTAAACAAAAAGCTACTCAATACCACAAGAAAATAATTAAGATTAAATAATAAAGAAATTATAAAATGATCAGGTGAACACAAATTATACATATACATATATAAGCTATATATATGTCAAAATTTGTAGTAAACATCTAACAGTATTCAGTGAGAAAAGAAACTATATTCATCAAAAAAAACATGAAGGATTGGGGCCGGCCCAGTGGAGTAGTGGTTAAGTTCATGTGTTCCACTTCAATGGCCCAGAGTTCACTGGTTCAGATCCTGGGCATGGACCTACTCACTGCTCATCAAGGCATGCTGAGGTGGCATCCTACATAGAAGAGCTACAACTCTATGACTATGATACACAACTATGTACTGGGGCTTTGGGGAGAAAAAAGAAAAAGAAGGTTGGCAACAGATGTTAGCACAGGGCCAATCTTCCTAAAAAAAAATTAAAAGTGAAGGATTAATTGTAAACCAGATGAGGATTTAAATCTATAACAAGAAAGAATTCATGAAATTCAGTAAATTCAGAACAAATTAAAAGAAATAAGAAGAAAGAGTATAAGTCAATGATGTAGAGGAAAAAAACAAAATAGAAAAATTTAACCAAGAGCTGTTTTTTGAAAATGTCAGTGGGACTCTATCAGAAGAGATGAAGAAAAAAAGGAAAGAAAGAAAAAGAAAGTAAGAAAGAAAGAGCAAGATTATGCCATTAAAAAGCGTACTACTGATAATGGATTATTATGATGACATAAATTTGAAAATGTAAATGAAATCAACACATTTCTAGAAAAATATAAATTTCCAAATTTTGCTAAATTTAAATTGAAAACTTATATTGGTTTCTAAGTTTTAAAGATATTTTAGACTATCCCTCTAAAGTTTCAGACCATGATGATCCCATGAGTAAGGTGCTTTTTATTTGTTCTAAAAAGAAGCACACCATAAACACAAGATAAAATATCCCAATTCATTCAATAAGATCCGTGCATCCTTAATTCCAAAATCAGGTCAAGATATAGAACAGAAAATCTCAGTCATTGCTGGTGGGACTAAAAAATGGTACAGCTACATTGGGAGGCAGTTTGACAGTTTCTTACAAAAGTAAACATACTCTTACCATGTGATCCAACAATCACTATCCTTGGTATATACCCAAATGAGTTAAAAACTTATGTCTGCACACAGGTGTTTATAGCAGCTTTATTCTCGATTGCCAAAACCTGGAAGCAACTAAGACGTCCTTTAGTAGGTGAACTGATAAAGAATCTGTGGTACACCCAGCCAATGGAATACTGTTTAGTGCTAAAAATGAATCAGCTACCAAGCCATGAAAAGAAATAGAGGAACCTTAAGGGCATATTACTAAGTGGAAGAAGCCAGTCTAAAAAGGCTACATACTATGAGATTTCAACTACATAATATTCTAGAAAAGGCAAAACTATGGAGACATTAAGAAGATCAGTGGTTGCCGGAGGTTAGGAGAGGAGGGAGGGATGAATTAGTGGAGCACAGAAGATTTTTAGGGCAGTGAAACTACTCTGTATTATACTGTAATGGTGGAGACATGTCATTACACAATTGTCCTAACCCATGGAATGTACAACACCAAGAGTGAACTGTAATTTAAACTATGAACTTTGGGTAATAATAATGTGTTAATGTAGGTTCATTGATTATTACAAATGTACCACTGTAGTGGAGGAATGTCAATAATGCGGAAGGCTATGCATGTGTGCAAGTAAGGGTATATGGGAAATCTCTGTACTTTCCTCTCAATTTGGCTGTGAACCTAAAACTGTTCTAAAACAGAAGGTCTATTTAAAAAAAAAGTTGAAAGTTATATTTGATTTATAAACAAAGATATGAAGATCTTAATTTAGTCAATGAATATTTATTTATTTATTACATATGGAGAAATGTTCTAGGCTCTGAGTATACAGCACTGAATAAAAAAAGGTTAAAGTCCTTTCAATTTGGAACTCAAATCTACAGAGAGGAAATAGATAATAAACCATCATTAAGTATGCATCTGTTGGAATTAAAATTTGATAGAGAAAAATACATCAGAATAAGGATACCAGGGAAAGGATAGGTTTTTATTTTATTCTGAGGTGATTAGACAGTGAAGGTGATGCTATTAGTGGCACACACCAATCCCCATCCCATGAATAGGCAGGGGAGAAAGTAAATGATGAGTGTCAGTCATGGCCTTAGGATCAACTCTTGCAGTAAGGGCTGTGGTTTATCCCACTAGCCCTGGTCTTCTATGTGTTCCCAGAAGAAGTGACCAACCAGATAAGTTCACTGTCTCCATCCCTGTGGGCACAGTCAAATGTGAATAGGAAGTGTATCTGAGCAGTTCAAGGGGTGGACTGTAGTGGATACTGTTGGTGATTTTCTGACATAACTTTTCTTAGCTGGTGCACACATTACCAGCTGCTGTCAATGTTGTCTAATAACAACTCACAGCTGCCTTCTCTTCTAGAAAATTTCTCTTGGACAAATGTGAGCTACCTAGTCTAGGAGCCAACCCTTGTTCTTAGGGAAAGAGCTTAGCCAATGACTAACTGAGATGGGGTTGAGAGATGGGGCCCTCTTCCCTCGAGGTGAGACTAATTCTGTGGAGTGACTTGTGCTACAGAACTTCCTGGTTTGAACTGGGCACTGCAGTGTTCTGCTTCAACTGGAGACAAATCTGAACTGCCAGTCTAGCTTCAGAGCTGCTCTTAGAATTGGCTGAAGGATCAGTTGCAATCACAGTGTGGGTCACCTTCTCCCCCTCTGCCCAAATCTGAAATTTTCACTTTCTTAGAAGTGTGTTTCCTGAAAGTACACCCCAATAAATCTACTTCAATCTTCCATCTTAAAGTCTGTTTCCAAGAAAGCAAACACTGTGGGACCAAACTGAAGCTAGTCTCAAGCTCATGACCCATCTTTACTTAGCTTTTTCCCATGCCTTATTTGGCATCCTTCACTCTCCTTCTGAGCACATTCTCAATAATACCCAAATAAGCCTGTCTCAGGCTCTACTTCTAGGGAACTGACATAAAAGAGATGATATTTGATTCTTGACTTGAACAAAGAAAAGAAAAAGAAAGAATCCTGTGTGTATAGTGTAGCTCAGGCAAATAGAATGACAAGGAAGTTAGGTGAGAGAATTTATATTAAAAAACAATTAGAAGGGCGGTGTGGCTAGAGCAGAGAGTCAGTGAACTGGGAAATGGGAGGATAAAATAAATGGCCTTGAAGGTCTTTGGAAAGACTTAGCCAAATAACTATGGGAAGACATTGGAAGAATTGGAGGTCAAGAGTTGGCTGGTATGTTTTATATTTTTAAAGGATCATCTTGGCTGTACTTAGGTGACTAGACTAAAGAGGGATAAGGGTAAAATACAAAACCCTGTCTGTGTGTGTCTATGTAAATTATTCAGTGCATTAAAAGATCATCCTTCCCATCTAAGATTATTCCCTGAATGCAAAAATGATTGGTCAACATCAGAAAATCTATAAAATCAATTTACAGTTTAAATAAATTTAAGAAGAAAAAGTATTATGTCTACCTCATTAGATCCAAAAAACCATGACAAAGTTCATAGAATATTTATAATAATAATTTTAGCTGGCTAAGATTACAAGATGATTTATCAAATTTGATTTGTGTTAAATCTTAAAGATATGCAACAAATATATTAAGTGCTGTAAATCAAGACATTTTAGGCTAGTTGGTAGCCTAATACTCCAAAATATCAAGGATTTACCATGATAAAAATTTATTTCTTGCTCTTATCACATACTAATGTGATTTAGACAACTCTCCTGAGCTGTTATCCTATATGCCAAGATCCTGCCAGAGATGTTTTCTTCCACCTTTTGACTCCAAGATCCCCAAGGGATTTCTCAGAGTCTTTCTTCCACATTCTTGGCATATAGACATTCAGTGAGAAAAGAGAGAATGGAAGATTGAAGAGAGTATTTTATAGTTGGCCCAGGAAGTGATAAATATAACTTCCAGTAATATTACATTGGCCACAAACCCTGGCCACAAGTCCCCATTCTAATGATAAGTTAGGCTGGAAAATAAAATCTATAATCTTCTAGAAAGAAACAGATTGATGAGTATCTACCTAATTTCTGCCAGGAATGATAAAACTATAGGTATAGTTTCTTTTACATCAGAAATGAGGACATTTACTATTATCCTTAACATTGTCCTGGAGGCTTGGGCCAATGCAATAAAATAAGAATATGAATAAAAATATATAAAGAGAAAAATGCAAGAAGTAGACATTTATCTTCACCCACTTAGAGTAAAAGCAGTACAGTATATTGATAAAAATTGTCTATTAAGAGGGGCCAGCCCAGTGGCATAGCAGTTAAGTTCACACGCTCCACTTCCATGGCCAGGGGTTCACAGGTTTAGACCCCAGGAGTGGACTGATGCACCACTTGTCAGCCATGCTGTGGTGGCATCCCATATAAAGTAGACGAAGATGGGCATGGATGTTAACCCAGGGCCATGCTTCCTCAGCAAAAAAGAGGAGGATTGGCAATGGAGGTTAGCTCAGGGCTAGTCTTCCTCACACACGCAGACAAAAATTGTCTATTAAGAGAATTCTATATATTTGGCAGACACAATATCCTTTACTTAGAATCAATAGTACTTTTTAAAATACCAAATGTAATCAACTTGAAAACTGTATAGATACGTGATTTCATTCATAATAGTAACTAAAAATGTAAAGTATCTTGAAATTAACTTAAAGAATATATAAGATACATATAGGCAAACTTGAAACTCTTTTAAAAAGTGTAACAAAAATCTAAACAAATGCAAAGATAATAGTTTACCAACACTATATATGACATGACTTAATAGTATAATAATTTCAGTTTTCCTCCAAACAATTTATTAATTTACTGCAATTACAGTCAGCTGAGGGTTTTTTTGAGCCATTCAATATTACACACACACACACACACACACACACACACACATATTTGTAAGATCAGAGGTTCATGAGTAAATAAGTCAATTTTGGAAAAAAATGGACAAAATGGTGGGATAAGTCTATGAGATAGTAAGACATATTACAAAGCCATAGTAGCAAAAACAGTACATAATTGGTGAAAGAATAGACACGCAAACCAATGGAAAAGGATAGAAAGTTTAGAAGAAGATCAATATATGTTAGAAACTAGTATATAATAAAGGCGGTATCACAAATTTATGTGAATTAAAAGACTTTTTAGGGAGTAATTTTCAATAACTTAACTCACTACATGATAAAAATAAACAGGATTCCAACTTTACACCAGACATAAAGATGCATTAAAAATCAAAATATAAAATACTTATATATACATTGAATAGAAGACATGTAGGATAATATTTTTATGAGTATTGTAGGAAAGAACTTAACGAAGATCTTCCTTAAAATTTTTTAAGGAAGATTGGCCCTGTGCTAACATCTGTTGCCAATCTTCCCTTTTTTTCTTTTTTCTCCCCAAAGCCCCAGTACATAATTTTATATTATAGCTGTAGAGTTGTAGCTCTTCTATGTGGGAAGCCGCCTCAGCCTGGCTTGATGAGAGGTGAGTAGGTCCACGCCCAGGATCCGAATCCACAAACCCCCGGCCTCTGAATCAGAATGCTTGAACTTAAACACTATGACACCAGGTCTGCCCCTTCCTTAAATTTTTATTAGATCAAAATTAAGTATTTCTATTCAAATATAATATCTACAATATAAAAAATATTTTACAAAGCACCAAAAAATCCCAGAACAAAACAGGAAAATGCAATAAAAATAGTTAAAAATTGGGAACAGAAAGCACAAAGGAGAGAAAACCCTTTTGTCTGTAAGCATTTGAAAAGATATATTCATTTATAGAGAAAGAAATGCAAATTGAAACCACAATGGAATATCACTTTAGACCAATCTGACCGACAAAAGTGTGAAAATCTGCTAATGATATGTTACCTGGTGTTAGGCAAAACTACACAAGTTAACGGGGAAGAGTCCTTACAAGATCATCCTCACTTAAGACAGCCATGAGTTTAGAAGTCCCCAGGGCCATCCTCACTTCTGAACAGCTGGCTACAAATCCAAAACCCTCACAGAGTCCTTCAATTCAATAATTTGCCAGAAAACCCCACAAAACTCTGAAAAAGTTCTATATTTACAATTACAGTTTTATTATGGAAAAAAGATATAAATCAGAACCAGCCAAAGGCAGGCATAAATAGGATGAGTTTGGGAGAGTTCCATATATGATGCTTCCGTGGTCCTCAGGGTCATGATGCCCTCCTGGCACAATCACACACACTAACATGCAGAGTACTGCCAACTAGGGAAGCTCACCCAAGCTCTGGAATCTGGAGCTTTTTATTGAGGCTTCATTACATAGGCACAAGTGATTGGATCATTGGCCGTGTGGATGAACACAATCTCTAGCCCTCCCCTCTTTCCTGGAGGTTGGGCTGATATCGCATGGCTAAAAATCCCAACCCTCTAGTCACATGAATGGTCTTTGTGGGGTAGCCAGTCCCCATCTTGAGTCATCTAGTTAGCATAATCCATCAGGTATGGTCCCAGGGGCCCACCATAAATAACTGACACTCTCATCACTCAGGAAATTACAAGGATTAAGAGGTTACCTCCCAGCAATGGGGGATAAAAGGCAGACAAATTCTTCACTAATTCTTCCCAAATCTTGTCAGGGACATGGGCAAACAGGAAATCTTACAGACTGATGATGGGAATACAGACTGGAACCTCACTTGAGAGGCAAATTTAAAGTATTTAAGCTAAGTGGATATAGGTAAAAACTGTTACTTAGAAATACCACTCTTGGATATATATTACAGAAAAATTCTCAAACCAGTTCATAAGGGAGTATGTGTTAGGTTTTTCCTAATACCAGTTGTTCCCAGTGACTGGATTTGGAGACAATTTCTGAGTATGAACTCATTGCCTCAGTATGGGGCAATAGATTAAAAAAAAGTGTGTATGCAGTAGTTGAAGCAATTACTTAGCTATATACTCAGCAACATGAATTTATATTTAAAACATATGGCTGCACGAACAAAAAGAGAAACAAAGTAAGATATTCAGTAATTTATAGATTAAAGACACAACAACAACTCGGGGCTGCCTGGTGGCGCAGCGGTTTGGCTCGCGCTTGGCAGCTCGGGCCCGAGGGTTCGGATCTCAGGCACCCGCCGACGCACTGCTTGTCAGTCATGACGTGGCGGCGTCCCATATAAAGTAGAGGAAGATGGGCACGGATGTTAGCCCAGAGCCAGTCTTCCTCAGCAAAAAGAGGAGGATTGGCAACGGATGTCAGCTCAGGGCTGGTCTTCCTTACCAAAAAAAGAAGAAAAAAAAACACACACACAACAACAATAATGAGACTGCACATTTGACAAAGATGGCTTAAAATTCAAGAATGGATGCTAAAAACGTAGCAACCCCCTATGTTTGAGGACAGGTGGCAAATCATATGGAGAGAGATTATAAATGAACTGAGAGCAGCCATTGGTGGATCAATGATAGTCACGTGAACTGAGAAATGTCAGTAACACTCTGATTCTTCGGTTAAAAATAAAAGACAGTCCTATCACCATACTTTTTAGGCAAAAGATTATTTTAATAAAATTAAAAGTGTGACTATGTATGTGAAAGAAATTTATTCATTTAACAAATATGTATTGAGCACCTATTACATGCTGACACTCCACCACCTGATGAGGATAGAACAGAAAGGTCAGTCTCAGCCCTTGGTGAACCTGGATTCCTTGGGTACATGGACATGTGCACTAGCCTTTACAATACATTGAAACTCATCCCAAGAAGCTTATGCAAGGAGCTATGCGAATGTGAGGAGACTGATGTATTCTCTCCAGAGCACACATTATTTCATCACATACACTCTGTATTTCCATAGCCGTAACACTAATTGCACTTTTTCTGACTGCTCATTTTTCTGATTGCTTGAGGACAGGCACCTGGTCCGTCTTGTTATAGTATCATGAATGCCTTACACAAAATGTAGGATCTAGTCAGTGCTCCAAAAATATTCATAAAACAAGTAAGTATACAAATGGCCCTGGTTAAATTTCAGAAGATTAATTCTGTTTCTGCAGAATTTATTTTCATGAATTTCAACAGAAGAACCATGGTTGATGACAGAAAAATGCTGTCTTGCCCAATTTTCAATAAACTAATAATGGCTGTGAAATTACAAGTAAATTTTTTTACCATATCCCAGGGTGTGACAATTCTAAATTTAACCATTTTAGTTTAATGCTGTTATTTATTATTACTAAATTGCAATACCAGGGTATGATGTTATCCTATGGTTTATCTTATTTTCTTTGAATGCTCACTCCAAAGGGCATCTTCAATATCCACTTGGGATCAGGCATGGCATTAGTTGCTGAGGAGAGTTAAATACACACTCTCCTCTTAAGAAGCTCACAGTCCATCTATAGTGACACATACATGAATTCATTCAAAGTATTCAAGTACACAGAAAGTGGTGCCAGAACACAGAGGAGGAAATGAAATGTGCTATGAAGTTGAAGGGCAACCTACAGGAAAGATGATATTTGAGCTAGATCTTAAAAGGAAAGCAGGAGTTCACCATCTGAACAATTAGAAAAAAGGCATCTAGGAAGTATAAACAACAGATTTTGAGAATAAAATGAAGGAAAAGAACAGTATACCTCAGAAGCTGGGAGGAATCACGTGTGGCTAAACCATAGGTTGCTCTTGTGGGACAGACTCAGGATGAGCCTGCAAGGACAGCATCGGCCCCAATGCCAGAGAGTGGTTCCAAGTTTATTCAGTAGGCAATGGGAGGTGATGAGCAGCCTTAAAGTTCTTACATTTATTTTCTTTCCAGAGTTATAGTTTCCTGACTCACTGTTCTGGTTCATGGAAAAGCATCATTTTACATTACTGAATGTAAAAAGGGCTGAGAGTTCATACATCAACTAATCTCTTTTCAACCACATATTAGCCCTTGTATTGGCTTATAGATATAATTCATTCCAGGACACTGTCTTGAGGTTCATATTCTTGTATGGGGTTAAACATCCCAGAGCCACAGTGTTTGCTGAATCAGGAATATAACTAAACTATCAATATCTCAACTTGACAAAATCCATATCTACCCATTTATATTCTGCTGCAGACATGAAAATTCTCTGTGGAGAATGGAAATTTGTTGCACATATATACAGTAGAGTAAATTAAATAGAAAAGAGTAATGTGAGGCTGCAGACTCAAGATAAATGGTGTATAAATCCAGATATTAAATTAAATGTTTCACTGGGCAATGATGAAGTGTTATACATTTGCTCTCTCCTGATGTATAAGAAATTGATTAGCTAAATTTCAAATTCACAAGGTAAGGAACTGACACTCATTTTGCATAATTCCTAAATTAGGCTTAAGATACTTGACAAAAGTCAACAATAATCTTAACTGAAAAGTAATTTTTTGCCTGTATATTTTGCATGTGAGCTGTGAGGATGCAAGAATTATGGGAAAGCAGTCAGAAAATTTCAAATGCAATAACTGTCCTTATAATGAGTTGCTTATTTTAATTCTCTTGCTTATTTGATTAACATGGATATTATAGGCAATATGGATATAAATGTATTTTTTGGTACCTTATTATTTTACAAGAAATATATGGTAACCATTGGGTGTGCAGTATCTCTCCTTGTAAATCTCTTAAGATATACACACGAGTAAAATGCTAAATCTAGAGTCAGTTGTACAGAACAATTAACTTGGGGACATTGGTGGAGTGGGTACATAGAGAACTGATGGTCTTCTTGCTCTCCTAGCAACCAGTGCTATAAAATTTGGATGTAAATAGGGCATTTACTTAATTTCAGTAAGGCAATTTGAACCCATTTATTGAACTCTGTTTTTCCCAAGGTTCTTGTGAAATGGGTAAAAAATATGAAATAAATTTGGGGACATATGTACTGTTAATAATGAAGAGTTTCAGACATCAAAAAACAGGTTAGAAATTCAGGAAGTGAGTGTAAGTGGTAACCCACTACATTACACAGCACAGAACAAGACCATGTGGAAAGGAAATTAATGGAGTTCCCCATGGATCTGGATTCACAGGAATAAACACAGAGACACAAATGGGAAGCAGCAGGAATGGAGAATCTTGGGAGACTCTGGGGTGGAGAAGTGAGAGTAACTTGAACAGTTCCTGGCTACACCACGTTAGCAACAAACCAGTTTGCCCTGGCCCACAAATTATTATTCTTTTAGCACAAGTATATAGTGAATTAAACTCTGAAGATTGCTACTATCAACTCCTAGGGCTTAAAAAAGGAGGAATAGTTCCTCAGCTGACTGAGGCACGGTCAGCAAGCGGTGTCTCCCCGGTGGTGTGTACCACTCCCTGTGCTCTTCATGGCCATCTAGAATAACTACAGGCTAGCCTAATAAATCTACAGTAAATATCAGCTTTTCCATTTCCATTTACAAGTGGACAAACTGAGTAAAAACACCAAACATAGTGAGGCAGTTAAGGAGTAAAAGGAGAAATCTTATGAGGATTCAAAAGAAATTATCCCAATATGAAATTATTTTAGTCTAAGAAACAATAAAACATAAGAAAACCTCTCATTTGTATTTGTATTAAGATTGAAGAAGACTGCATTTTTAAGGTAAAAATGACAAAATCAGCAAAGAAAACTTATGGATGAAAAATGTGATTAAAATTTTTAAACTTTAAGAATAATAAACAAGGAGAAATGAAAAATCCTGCTTAGGGAAGTCCCATGGCTCATCTCATGTCCTCAATTCCTGCAGATGTCAGCTTCAAGATCACCTCACCTGTGTGGCCATCCTGAACTTTCTTTTGTAAACCTGGAGCCCATTCTTACACTGCTCTGGGTTTTGTTCCTCTTATCACTCTCTGACATGAAATATATTTACTTGTTTACTGGCTTATTGCTTGTCTTCCCCAAAGGAAGACAGGACCTTTTTTGGTTTGTTCATTGTTCTTTCACTCTATTATCAGAACCATCCATCACATGTTGCAGCTGCTCAGAAAATGATCTGTAAGACAAAAGAATGCTAGCTAGTGAGAGCACCTGTGACCACAGTGGCATTCGTAACTGAATCGCATCAGCAGAGGGATTAAACTGTCCTGCCAGGAATGAAACAAATCTGTTTGTTTGAAGCAGTCTATATCAAGGAAGATCAGACTGTCAAAAATGTCGCTCTCTCCTACTCTGGTTCTTTATGAATTATACTTTCTTGTTAAATTATTTTGACTCCCTTATGTGAATTTACATAAGCTTCACTGAGTTTTTAGTGCATAAACCCTGAACTTCATGTCTCTCCAATGCTTTTAGATTTGCTTTCATAATCTTTAAATCTTTACTCTGGATGCACATCAGAATCATCAATGACTATCCAACAAAATTACACAAGACCAGGTCCTCCCTACACCAACCAAAACCAATTTTCTGGGTAGGACGTAGGTATTTGTAATTTTTAAAAACTCTCCTGTAGATCCTGTCAACACAAATAATCCATAGCCAATCTATAAATCAAAATTGGGGTGAGTTTATTATGAGCCAAATTTTGAGGACCATAGAGCCCTGGGCCTTCCTTCCTCAAGGGAGGAATGGCACCAAAGAAGTGGGGTGTACAGAGTGGTGATATACCATCAAAGAGCATATATCACATATGAATGCAATGTCCTTTTTACAATAATTACAAGATTGCCCAGTTGGTACAGACTTTGATGGACATTGCAGGTAGCAAGTCTGCTGTCTCAAGCTGGGTGGTCACAGGATGAGCACAACAATCAAATCCTCACCTAAGGAGAAATGCTTACCCTTAAGGAAATGCTAATGTGGGGAAAGTTGCATCCTTATCTTAAGGGCATTTGTTCTTGTCTCTGGGACATGGTAAATGCTCAAATCAGATATACTATGTATGTTCAAAGGCCAGTCAGGCCCTTTGGAAAAGCAAGGTCAGGCTGAATTAGTTTTACACCAAAGGGCTTCCTCATAGACTCCAATATATCCTATTGCTTGCCATTTTATTTATCGATCCTATTATAAAATTAATGTCGGAATCCATTGCTTTACCACTTTCTCTCTTCCCCCAGAATAGCTAGTGTTTTTCTGTATTACCCACTAAAGATAGCTGATTTCCATTCCTTGTATAGGTTTTCTATTATCAGTTTTCTGACTCGAATGCTACAAGGTAATAGAGACATGATTGAGTATACCATAGGAATGTGATTTTGGTCATGACACATCTAGCTTATACAAAGATTCAGTTTAAACAACCTCTGACCTTCCTACTTAGCTCAGAGGGATTCCGTATCCTCTAGTCTATCTCCAAAGTTGTGGCAATTAAGATCTTTTTACACCAGGAAAAGTGCTCAGCAATCTTCAAAAGCTTACAAACAGGCTTACAGCTTTAGCTGAGCTGACATTTCAGGCTATGGCCAAAGGACCAGCAGGCAAGGACAGAGAAGACCACATCTCCATGGGTACTGAAAGAAAAATGAGCATTGTTTCACGGCACAGGAAATGTAGTGGCCCCACTTACCTAGAGGCCAGATGGGCATGAAGGATGAGGATTCATCTGAGAAGGTGAGCCCTGCTCCTACCTGACTCTCTTATAGCAAGTGCCCTCCACACCACTAAAATCTAGTGAGGCTGTCATAGGAAATCACAAACTTAAAACTTTTTAAAGTTATTTCCTCCCCATTTTCTCTTTAGGATTCTAGCATGTTCCCTTGAACATGGCAAACATAAAATAACTCCTTCATTCTTTGTCTTTGATAACAGAACCTGACTGTGGGAACGTCCTGGACCTGAGACACACAAAGAACCATTGCCCGCTTATCCCTGGGAGAAGGCAGAGGGTAGGGGGCAAATTTGGTACCCTGATTTTACTTGTGATAAGCCTTTCTGCTCATCTCATTAAATTCTCAGTTGTCCCACCAGTTAAGCTTTGGGAAGTATATCCTGCTCCATGTCTAATAACATATTTTGCAATTCAGTCCTACTGTCTTACATATTTTGTTTTTCATGGGGGGATGTCCCAATAGAGAAACCCAACGATGCTCCCTGAATCACCCAAGGTGCTTACTACAAAAAATGAAGATTCTTGAGCATCAGATTCAGATACATTGGAATCTCTAGGGTTAGAGTCTAAGAATCTTCACCTCTATAGATTCCATTGCACATAAATCTGAGCTTCAGTGAACTAAGGAAACAGACAAATGGGACATCAGAGTATAAATACACAGATGGTTAAATGCACTTGAAAACAATGTGCATTCTGCAGTTGTTGGCGGGACTGACCAGTACAAAATGAAAAAGCCTGGCCATTTGTTCAAAAATTATTAAGGATTTCAAGACCGCAATCGCATATCATTAAACCAAGCACAAGCCCCTTTGAAGTGTGGGGCCTGGCTCAACTGCACGGGTGCATCCCCTTGAATTGGCTCCAGTCGTGTGCAGGGCTCTATGCTGCCATTTAGGTCAGTTTTGTTACTGTCTTGTTCAAATCCATGAGATCCTTACTACACTTTTTGTTGCTTGTTTTATCAGTTACTAAGTGATATATGCTAAAATCTTCCATGATGATTACTGATTTCTGTATTTCACCAATTAATTTACTAATTCATTATTTATACCTTTAGAAATTATTTTATTAGGTTCAAACAAATTCAGAATTGTTTCTTTCTTGTTCACTGTCTCTTTTATCATTAAGAAATATTCCTCTTTATCTCCATTAAGCTTTTTGCTTTATACACTAGGCACTATTTTCACAAAAATGTTTTCCATTATTTTACTATCAACTGTTCTGTATCCTTATATTCAAAGTGTGTCTCTTCTAAACTGCATAAGTTCATTATATATAATACATATATTCACTCTGACAATTCTTGTTCTTAATTGAATTATTTAGTCTAGCTACATTGAATGTAATCATTGATATGTTTGGTTTAAAATTTGGTATCTAATCATTTGTTCTATACTTATCATACATGTTCTATAGGTCTTTTCCTCTTTTCTTGTCTTTTATTTGATCGAGTATAATTTTTTCCATTTCTCCCCTCTGTTGACTTGTTAATTTACTACTTTTTGTTGCTTAGTGTTCTCTCCCCAACTTATTAGGAATTATAGCTTTTTTATCTTATCTCTTCTTCTCCTCTAACTATAATATATAAAATGTCAAAGGGGACCTCCTTTTCCCTCTCATGGTCTCCAAGCAGAGGACTTTTTCTTAAGCACACCCATGGCCTTTCTGAGAAATTGTTATGCATGCTCACTCTGCCCTATCTGATTCTTATATTTCGAGGGATAATTTGCTTGACTCATTTGCCATTGTTCTTCCTGGGAATGGGGCCTTCCCACCAAAACACAAGTCTCCTCCTCCAGACTTTTATTTGTCCTGGAGCCTCCTCCTATGTAATTCTAACATTTTCAAAATCAAAATTGGGGGAAGGACTGCCCCAATCATTGATAAAACCCCTGGGTGAGTAAATCTGATTAATGGTAGGGGTCTGTGTTAAGATGTTGACAAGAAGATTGAAAGTCATCTTGTCAGCCACCTTATGTCTTATCAGTAATAAAGGTCATATTTTTGCCTCAGTCTTTATTGTTTTGTTTTATATTTCAAATTGTTTGTAATCCAGATTGAGAAGATTTGGGATAACAGCTCTGAGAGACAGACACACCCATAAAGGTTGTAGTTATTGTGATCTTGTGTGAACCATTGGTCCAGATCTCAGAAGAATAGTAAAGAATGTACAAGGAAATGGATACAACTTTGAAATTCTGAAGTCTAATAACAGTGTCTCTTTAACAGATCCTCAGGGAGAGCAGTTCCCTGTGTGCTTGACTTTCATTGAGGGTGGTGTCAATTCTACATGTTGTTATTGCATCTTGTTAAATTCAGGCATCACTTGTATGGAAAGAAAGGTGTTTGTCCTTTCAAACCAAGATGATTAACATAGTGGAAACCTCTTGGGTTATTTTTCCAGACTGCTTGTTACTCTTACATATATGGCCCATTTCAGCCATGTTAATGTTACTGCTATATAATCCTCTATGGAGACTGTACCCTTTATCTCCCCACATAAATTCTGAATATTGAAAAGGCTGAGCAACTGTTAGTTTTTGAGAGCTAAGTTAGTAAAAACTCTAAAGGGAAAAATCCACAAATTCCAAATGTTAGGGATCTTTATTCTAATACTCTTTCAAGCCTCTTTTCTCCTTTGTTTGCATTATAATACTCTCTCTAAAATGAATTATTTTCCCCCTTTTTCCTAGATTAGCTCATGTTAACAACCAATAATACAGAAATATTGGAGAGATCCACTATATCCTATGTCACTTTCCAGCTACTATGGAAAGTATGCTATACCAACCACGGTGTACAATATATAATATTGACACAAGGGAAACTTATGAACATTGCATAGAAATCTTTAAAAACATCTGAGTTTAAATCCTCCCTGTATTCAAACACAGAGAATTGTTAATTCTCTTCCTCTGTGTGTATATGTGTGTATAGACAGCAAGAGAGACAGAAGGAGAAGGAAAGAAAGGGCATATATTCAAGGATCTTTGGTTGTTTGTCTTTGAATTCAATAAATTTTTAATGAGTTAAATTATAACAATTCCAAATTGATGCGTACTCAAACATACTTGTCTTTCACTATATAAATATGTGTGTATGTGTATGTCAGTGGGTGTGTTTATGTGCATGTGTTGTGTGTATGTGCATACACATATAATGTATATATGAAATAACAATGAATGTGGGAAATGAGGGAATATTAAATGAGGAGCAGATTTTCTATATTAGTTATGTGCATGTGTGTGTGCAAGAAGAAAGTGGCCACTTACATGCACGTATAATACACATAGTGTCATTAGCTGCAGGAATCAATTATTTAAATAATGGGAGTTACTTTTCTAGATCCTGAATATATATTTACAGGTACTGAAAATAGATAAAGACAAGTAATTAACAGCTCTCTGATAGCTTAAATGATAGAAACAGATGTTCACATTTAAGGCATCAAATCTGAGTGTTTATCATTGAACTGCTGCTGCTTGTGAGCGATGGTGTTTTAATCCTCTTTCATAGGAGAGAATATTGTAATGCAGATTATTGTGATTGTCTGAAAATATCTCCATGGCTGATAATACTTTTTTTCTACTCTCTTCTATGAGAGTTAAACAGGGGCTGCATTTAACAAGCACAATTATGTCCTTTCTCGCCTATTATGCCACATTTAAGCATAATTGCTTGCAGAGAGCCTACAAATGCGTCTTCCAGCTCAAGTTGCTCATTTCCACCAAAACCAAAGAAAGATAATCCATATATTATGTTTCCTTAACATTCCTTGAGTAAAAGGTGACATTAGTGATGACTCTATTAAACAAGATTAGGATTAAGGTTTAAAAAAAGAGAATCTAGGCATTTAATCTGAAAATTCTGACTCAGGCCTAGTTTGAAAATTTTTTCCATAGAAAAACCAAATATTCACTCTTTAACAGTTCACTTTTAGGAAATAATAATTCTGTTAAATCCAATCTTCTACATTTCAATTTTCAGTGAGTCAGAGCAGCCCTCTTGTAAGTGACCCAAACATTTCTTTCCATTCCTGAATTCATATGTTTTTCATTAGTAATCAATTAAAGCTTTTAAAGATTCGAGGAATCTATTATGGGACAGTATTTAGTTTAGAATATATATATGTATATATATTTGGAAATGCATAAAATATATACTAAATTCACTAAAATTAATATTTTGAGGTATCATTCTGAACATTTTAATTCACATATATGCACACGTAGACACATTTTTTCAATTAATATTACATATTGAGATTTTTTTCCCTTATTAATACTTTATTAAAAGCCTAATTGTTAAAGCTTCATATTGTTTCTTTATAAGTAAAGTAAATTTATTTAATAACCACTTTCTTTCCTTGCTGGACATTTAGTGTGTTTCTAATTTTCCTACATTGTAAATTACACTAAGACTTGATTTTACATAAAGTTTTTCTTTTTCTTTCATATTTTTCCAGAGTGGAATTTTAGCCTTGTTATTAATGGATTAACTACTAAAAACTCTAAAATCTCATGATTTACACTTAAAAATTGTACTTCAGGAAGTTTTTGTAATTTATTCTCCCAAATAAGGAGGGGAAATCAGCAATTTAATAGGTGGTAAAATATCTCATTATTTAAATTTACATTTCCATTGAGCACGCTCAATAGGTGAATTAGGCATTTAGATGTTTTCCTCAGTTACTGTTTCCTCCATTTTATTCTTTCGACTACTGATTGTTTTCCACTGTAAGTATTTTTATAAAGGATAGGGACACTTCTGAGTATTACATCTTTGCAAGTATTTTTCACTGGTAGTAATTTGTCTTTTTATTTTAGCTTAAAATGTATTTTTATAAATATGTATGGATATTTTCAATTTTAGTTAGCCAGTTCTACTGAATTTTTATTGTGTATTTCTGCATTACTTTCCATTATTAAATATTCATATATTTTACTGTGCTTTATGGAAATCGTTAAAATTTAACACTTATTTTATTAAAAATTTTAAAACTGAGATGCATAATTCTGCCTGAACTTCAAACTATAAAAACAAGCTTTTCATCATAAGAATATAGACACTATCACCATAATTTGACTTTGGTCGCTATGTAAAATACCGCTAATAATGTTTCTACATAAAATACATTGTGGCTATTTCTTTAAATGTCAACATTAAATAGGTCTTTTCACAATTTTAACAATCCATATAAATCTGTAAGCACCAATGTTTCTATTCTAACGGTGAGATGTATTTTTGTTTCCTCCACAGTTCACTAGATTTAGAAATGGATTTCAATTTATTATGTGAAAAACAAATGCACCAAACAATTAAGGAGCTGATTTTACTCAGGCTATTGCAAAGGGTGAATGTTCCCTAACAAGAAATATCTGGAAGAAAAGGAGGGGGCCTGAGGATTTACAAAGGCAGATATATGAGGAAGTCATTCACCAATCTTATGGAAATCAGGAAGAAGGATGGAAAGAGGTCTTATCTTGGAATATGTGAGATCAGGGTTATAAGCAGGTTTAAAAGCACAAAAATGGGCAGGAGGGGCTTTCCTAACTATTGCTGTTTCCCAGGAGAATGGAGCTCAGGTAAAGCCCAACATTGTCAGTTAGTATGTGGTGTCATGTGGATCAAAGACAATTTTTTTTTTTTTTGTGAGGAAGATTAGCCCTGAACTAACATCTATTACCAATCCACCTCTTTTTTTTTGCTGAGGAAGATTGGCCCTGGGCTAACATCCATACCCATCTTTCTCTACTTTATATGTGGGATGCTTGCCACAGCATGGCCTAATAAGCAGTGTATAGGTCCGTGCCTGTGATCTGAACCTGTGAACCCTGGGCGGCCAAAGTGGATCATGAAAACTTAACTGCTATGCCAATGGGCCAGTCCCTCAAAGACACATTTAGGTGTTGTCTGTTGAATTCTGTAGTCATTTGTCTTAAACCCGATGATTAATTATCAATAGATAATTCTAACATTTTCAAAATCAAAAGATACATTAATTTTTTCTTTTTGGTCTCAAGAAGGCATTTTTAAATGTACTGTAGCCATTTAGAAAACATTTAAAAATCTTCAAACATAGGGAAATTATTTCCTCTGTACTAGACAAAAAAATCCCCTAGGGTACTCTAAGTATTTTGTTGAAGTATTCACGTGAAGAAGGTATGTTCAGAAGGCAGGCTTATTAGTAGGCAAATTGTAAATGGAGCAACTACCACAGATTCTATTTGTTTGTTTGTTTCTCATGACAATGAAATTGTGCCTGAAAAATAGAGCCAAGTGATTAATTATGGCTGAAATTGGGCAATTACTCCTCAAATTAGGCAAATGCAGGTATAATTATTATTTTAATAAGACTAATTGTTCAGTGGTAATTTGCAAAGGGGAGCCTGCATATGGTGGAAACACAAAAACTCTGGCCATTTAACAGACAGCAAATATAATGTGATGTTAAAAAATAAGGAGTGGAAATAATTTATATATACATATATATATATATACATATATACATATATATATGTAGAGAGAGAGGAGAAGGACGTAAATGAAATGATGGAGTAAATGAAAGATCAAGAGAGATTTAACATCAAACTATCAAATTCTATGAAAACTGTCAAATAGGAAAAAGTACTTTAATCCCTGAAGTTAAGCCAAGTATTCAGCATATATGAGAATCCAAGTGAATTTCTGAAACCAACCACACCTATCAAAAATTATTTTTAAGGTCATGTCCAAAGAAAATTACCACTCTACTTTCTCATAACTTCTTAGCACTTCTAAGCCATCGTTATCTTTCACCTGTATCACTGAAATAACCTCCTAATTAGTCTCTCTTTTCATATTTTTCTGAAAGAATAGCCAACATGTTCTTGGCTACCACTCTCTTAGTAGGCAAGCCCTGTACCTACAGCCCTAGAGTGCCATGCCAGCATCTACCATATCTGTTAAATGAGTGTTGAAGGAGAATTATTAGTGTCAGGAACATTCCATGTCTTCTGGTCTACCATTAGATCAGGATTATAAATACATCTTGGAGGCACTGAAAGTGCTGTGAAACCCTTGATAGGTTCAAGTGTACTATGTCAGGTAAAAACTAAGGTTCAAAGGCCTGATACTTTCTATAGGAATATTTGTTTGTTTCTTAATTTTTATTTTGAAGTAATTATATATTCACAGGACATTGCGAAGAAATGTATAGGGAAGTCTCATGTAATGTTCACCCAGCATCCCCAGTGTTAATACTTGATAAAAGTATACAACTGTAAAATATCAAAATCACTAAAATAATACTGTTGTAATTCATAGTGCTTATTCAGATTTTACCAGGATACAGGCACTTTGTGTGTTTATGTGTATAATTTTATCGCATGTGTAACCTTATGTACCAGTGCCATAATCAAGATATTCAACTGTACAACAGCATAGGCTCATTGGTATAATCCTGTTTATAGCCACACCTATCCCCTCCCACCCCATCTGGAACAGTGGGTAACCATGATCAGTTCTCCGTCTCTATAATTATGGTATTTCACCAGTGTTACAAAAATGGAACCATGCAGTTTATATCATTTTGAGATTGGCTTCTCTTCTCTCTCAGCTAAATTTCCTTGAGATTCATCCAGGTTGTTAGGCATATGAATAGTTCATCCCTTACTGAGTAATGGATAGTTCATATTATCACTGAGTAGTATTCCATGATATGTATGGATGTACCATAGTTGTTTAATCATTCACCTACTAAAGGACATTTAGGTAGTTTCCCAATTTGTGGCTTTCATGAATAAAGCTGCTATGAACTTTTGTGTACAAGTCCTTGTGTGAAACTTAGTCTTCATCTCTCTGCAACAAATGACCAAGAGTACAATTGCTGGGTTGTATGGTAAATCCATTTTTGGCTTTGAAAGGGACTACCAGGTTGTTTTCTGGAGTGACTGTACAATTTTACATTCACAATCACAGTGTGTGAGGGATTCACTTTCTCCAAATCCTCATCAGCATTTGGTGTTATCACTATTTTTCATTTTTACCATTTTGCTAGATTTGTATTGATATCTCATTGTGGTTTTAATTTGCAATTCTTTAATTACTAAGAAAGTTGAATATCTTTTCATGTGTTTATTTGTCACTTGTATATTCTTTTCAGTACAGTGTCTGTGTATGTCTTTTGCCCGTTTTCCAACTGGATTGTTTTGTTTGTTTTATTGTTATGTTTTAAGAGTTCTTAATGTATTCTCCATACAACATTTTTATCCAATATGTGATTTGAAAATATTTCCTCCAGTATGCAGCTTGTCTTTTCATCTTCTTAATGGGTTTAAGTGGTGGATCATATTTTTGCTGAGGGATGTACAATTGCTCCAGCACGATTTATTGAAATTAAAAATGTTTTAACTATTTTTGGGATTTTGCCTTTTTATATAAATTTTAGAATAATCTTATCTATGTCTACAGTAAGAGATTTTGTCTATGTCTACAGGCTGAGATTTTGTAAGAAATTGTGCTAAGCTCCTAGGTTAATTTAGAACGGGCATCTTTATTTTGTTGAGTCTTCCAATCCATGAACATAATATGACTCTCCAAATATTTAGATCTTTGATTTCTTTCATCAGCATTTTGTAATTTTCATCATATAGAACCTGTATATGTTTTGCTAGACTTATTTCTAATATATCATTTTCTTTGAAAAAGTTGTAAGTGGTACTGTAACTTTGATTTCTGTTTCCACTTATTCATTTTTGGTACTAAAAATATAATTGATATTCTGTCCTGTGACCTTACTGTACTCACTTCTTAAGTCTAGATGGCTTTCCTTTTTGCAAACTCCTTGGGGGCTTCTACTGACATAGACAATCATGTTTTCTGGAAACAGAGATCATTTTATTTCTTCTTTCAAACTGAATTCACTTTTCTGTCTTATTGTAGTTTCTAGAACATCCAGTACCATGTCAGATAAGAATAGTGAGAGAGCTGCCTTGTTCTTGACCTTAGAGGAATGTACTCAATCTTTCACTGTTAGATATGATGTCAGCTGTAGGTTTTCTTTATTATTATTATTATTATTATTTTGGTTTTTGCTTTTTTTCCCCTCAAAGCCCCAGTCAGTAGTTGTATGTCATAGTTGTGCATCCTTCTAGATGCTCTATGTGGGACACCGCCTCAGCATGGCTTGGTGAGCAGTGTGTAGGTCTGCGTCCAGGATCCAAACCCTGGGCTGCCACAGTGGAGCTTGTGAACTCAACTGCTATGCCACTGGGATGGCCCCAGCTGTAGATTTTCTTGTGGATGATCTTTATGAAATTGAGTAAATTCTCTCTTTTCTAGTATAAGGACAATTTTTAATCATAAATGGGTAATGAACTCGGTGAAGTGTCTTTTCTGTCTCAATTGATATAGTCATATGAATTTTCTACATTGACTTGTAATGGTGGATTGCATAACTAATTTTGGAATATAAAACCAATCTTACATACCTGGAATAAATGATTCAATATGGTTATGGTGTATTTATTGTTTCTATACCTTGCTGAATTTAATTATCTAAATTTTGTTGAAGTTTCCTGTGTCTAAATTCATGGGAGATATTGCTTGTTTGTTTTTTATGTTGACTTTGGTTTTGGAAATAGGGTAATAGTAGCCTGATAAAATGAGTTTTAGGAAGTGTTCTCTCGTCTATTTTCTAGAAAAGATTGTAAAATTGTTGTTAATTTCTTCTTTAAACGTTTGGTAAAGTTATCCATTAAAACCATCCAGGTGTGGAGATTTCCTTTTCTGAAGCTTTTTAATTACAAATTCAATTTCTTTAATAGTTATGAGACTAACACTATATCTTCTTGGCTGATTTTTGGATTTTATTTTTTCAAGGAATTTAATACTTCTAAGTTGTTGAATTTAAAAAAGTCATTTTGTATGTAGTAGTCCTTCAATATCTTTTTAATTGTTGCAGGATTCGTTTTGATACTCCTGGTATTCTTCATATTAGTGAACTTTGTCTTCTTTTTCTTTTATCTTTGTCAGTCTTTCTAGATTTTTTAAGAAGCCCTATCTGGTGCAAACAGGCAGTTAGTGTGTGATCAGATCACCTGAATCAAGTCTTAGATTAAGGTGGGTTTTAGTCTTCTATGAGGACTATTCTGGGTAGCTCTTTCAATATACTTTCTGGAGATTGGATACATAGATAGATAGATAGATAGATGAATGTCTGGTACAGACATATAGTATTCTGGCAGCTTGGTTGAGATTATTATATTCCTTTGAAGTTTTCTATAGTGTATGAGTTATTTTATAATAAACACGTTAATTTTACAACCGTAATGAGTTAATGTTTCTTAAAAACAATGGAAATTTTTATTACCTTGAAATGATATGTAGTCAGAACTTTTTAAGTTAAATGTTCTAAAATAAGGACTTAAAAATGTTGAATCCATTTTATTTTTTAAGCTGGCATAGACTTTTTAATTTCAAAAAATCGCTGACTAACATTTGGGACCAATTAGCAATCAGGCAGTATGTAATTTAGAAGTGAAATCCTGCTGTATTAAATTCTGATCCGTTTTAATAGATGCTTCTAGATGAGCTCAATTGTACACTGTCAAAAAGGTCAGTATTTATTATGTAAGAGAAATATGTAATGTGGTTTGAGAAAGCCAATAGGCCAACTTGACCAAGATTCTGTTTCCCAATCAAAACCCTAAATCCCCAACATTAGAGTCCCTCTGAAGACTTAAGCATTTTTTTTCCCAGATGAGATGACTTCAGGAAAAGTATAAATCAATGATGTGGATTGAATTACAAGTTATCTGGATGACACTCATCAGCATTATCTAACACAAAAATTTAAGGCCTGTTCATTACTACAGAGGCACCACCAAGCTCACAACTGCCCCATCTTTTGGCCTTAAATAGCAGATATTTGCTCAAAGATCATCTGTTTCTGAAAGACTCTAAAAGCTTAAGAGATTGTATATGCTGTCAGTCCTTCAAGACTTCCAAAGGGCCTTTCTGTACAGTCATGCACTGCATAATGATGTTTTGGTCAACAATGGACCACATATACAATGATGATCCAAAAAGATTATAATGGAGCTAAAAAATTCTTATCACTTAATGACATCATAGCCCTCATACATTGTAGCACAACACGTTACTCATGTGTTTGTGGTTAGGCTGGTGTAAACAAACCTACTGTTTTGCCAGTCATATAAAAGTGTAGCACATACAATTATGTACAGTACACAATACTTGATAATGATATTAAATGACTATGTTACTGCTTTATGTTTTTACTGCACTATACTTTTTATCATTATTTAAAGAGTACTCTTTATACTTATTAAAAAATAGTTTACTGTAAAACAGTATGCCATGTTATGCTGTCAGCAGCCTCATGCATCTTGTGTTTACCACATCTCTTGATTGCATCATTTTGCCTTGTGCTTGACTTACTCTCATGTTGCTTGGTTCATCATGGCCTCTAAGCATACAAAATCCACTGCTAATGTTGCCAGTAAGAGGCCACATTCAATGATTGACCGAGAAACAAATTAAAAGTGATTAAGGATTACAGTGATCATTATTGCTCACCAGTCAGGCATGTCCCATTCCACCAGAGCTACAATCTTGAAGAATAACAACAAAAAGTGATTGGAGCTGTTAAAGGATCTGCTTCATTGAAGGCAATGAAACTAACAAAAATTTGAGAAGGGCCTCTATCAGACATGGAGAAACTTCTAATGACCTGGATTGAAGATGAGACTCAGAAGTGTATCCCTCTCAGCACCATGACAATCATGGCCAAAGCAAAAATTCTATTTGCAATGTTGAAAGAAAAGGCCAGACCCAACTTTGATATTGAATTTCCTGCTGGCTCTGGGTGGTTCAAACAATTCAAGAATCATTATTCATTACATAATGTGAAAGTGAGTGGTGAGTCTGTGAGTGCTGATGTGAAGGCAGCTGAAGAATTTTTAGAAACTCTAGATAAGCTGATATTGGAGGAAAATTACTTGCCAGAGCTAATATTCAATATGAATGAAACCTCTCTATTCTGGAAATGAATGCCCAAAAGAACTTTCATTCATAAGGAAGCCAAGTCAATGTCAGGTTTCACAGCTTAATTTAAGGACAGGATAACACTCTTGGTTGGGGGAAATGTTACAATCTACAAATCCTTTGTGATCTGGCACAGTGAGAACCGCGGGCCCTTCAAGCATATCAATAAGCACACACTGCCAGTGTATCACAGGAGCAATAGGTCCTGGATGACCCAGCTTCTCTTGCATTATGCCCTCCTGAACTGCTTTGCCAGTGAAATGGAGAAGTACTGTTTGAGGAATAACACACCTTTCAAGAATTTGCTTGTTGTTGATAATAGTCCCGGACAACCTCCTTTTATTGGTGATCTTCATCCCAGTGTCAAAGCCATGTTTCTCCCTCCAAACACCACCTCTTTGATCCAACCAATGGATCAAGGAGTTATAGCAGCTTGTAAGCCTGCTACCTGAAGAGGATCTTTGCCCAGCCTATGGCTGCAACTGAGGAAGACACTAAGAAGGCACTGATGCAATTCTGGAAGGATTACAACATCTGTGACTGCACCAAGGACCTTGCTTGAGCTTGGGGTGACATCACCAAATAACATATAAATGGAATCTGGAAGAAGACACTCAAGAGGTTTGTCCATGGCTTCAAAGGATTTGCCAAGGATGTAGATTTTGCAAAAATCAACAAGGCTGTGGTTGAGATGGCAAACAACTTTAACATCAGTGTGGATGACAATGACATTGAGGAGTTCCTAGAGGTGGTTCCTGAGGAATTAACCAATGAGGAGTTGTTGCTAATGGAGCAGAGATGCATAGCTGGAGAAGAGACAAGAGAAAAGGAAGCTGCAGGAGAAGAAACAGAAGAACTCCCAAGAAAATTCACAGTGAAGGATTTAGGAGAAGCTTTTGCAGACCTCAACAAGCTCCTTAAAAAGTTTGAAAACACAGATCCCAATATTGAAAGGTTTTCATTAATAGAGAGAAATGTTCATGGTGCATTATCTGCTTACAAGCAAATATATGATGAGGAAAAGAAACAAACCAAGCAAACCACCATGGATGTCTTTATGAAAAGACTGATATTTCACCAAGAAGAGCCTCAGACAGGTCCTTCATGAGGTGTTCCAGAAGAAGGCATTGTTATCATAGGAGATGACAGCTCTGTGTGTGTTATTGCCCCTGAAGACCTTCCAGTGGGACAAGATGTGGAAGTGGAAGACAGTGATATTGATGATCCCGACCCTGTGTAGGCCTAGGCTAATGTGTGTGTTTGTGTCTTAGTTTTTAAGAAAAAAGTTTAAAAAGTAAAAAATAACAATAACAGTAATGTTAAAGTAGAAAATGCTTATAGAATAAGGATATAAAGAAAGAAAACATTTTTGTACAGCTGTACAACGTTTGAGTTTTAAGCTGTGTTATTATAAAAGAGTTAAAATATTAAAAAAAAGAAACAGTTTATAAAGTTAAAAATTCACAGTAAGCTAAAGTTAATTTATTATTGAAGAAAGAAAAATATTTTTAAATAAATTTAGTGTAGCCTGAGTGTACAGTGTTTATAAAGTCTACAGTAGTGTACAGTGATGTCCTAGGTCTTCACATTCACTCACCACTCACTCACCCAGAGCAACCTCCAGTCCTGCAAGCTCAATTCATGACAAGGGCCATATATGGGTGTACTGTGTTTTATGTTTTATACTGTATTTTTGCTGTACTTTTTCTATATTTAGATACGTTTAGATACACAAATACCATTGTGTTACAATTGCCTATAGTATTCAGCACAGTAACATGCTGTACAGGTTTGTAGCCTAGGAGTAATAGACTATAGCATATAGCCCAGGTGGGTAGTAGGCTATACCATGTAGGTTTATGCAAGTACACTCTATGATGTTTGCACAATGACAAAATCATCTAACAATGCATTTTCCCCCATTTTTATGCAATGCAATATCCCTGTAGTTAAGTGACACATGACTGTACTGAACTTTCTCTAATAATGTCAGAGGATATTGTGACATATATTTCAATTCTGCAATGTTTCTGAAGTAGCAGATACTATCTATCTTTTGTCAATTCTAGTTACCTCAGTTAGACTTTGCTGTACCTCGCAGGCCTTGATGATTGAAGATAATTTTTTAAATTTTATTTTATTTATTTTCATTTTTTTAATGTTTTGAGGAAGATTGGCCCTGTGCTAACATCTGTTGCCAATCTTCCTGTTTTTCTTCTTTTTCTCCCCAAACCCCAGTACATGGTTTTATATTATAGTTTTAGAGTTGTATCTCTTCTATGTGGGATGCTGCCTCAACATGGCTTGATGAGTGGTGAGTAGGTCTGTGCCCAGGATCTGAACTGGCTAACTCTGGGCCACTGAAGCAGAAAGTATGGATTTAATAGCTACACCACTGGGCAAGACCCTAAAATTTTATTTTTTAATGTACATATACTCTTTTTTGGGGGGGGAAATTACAATTCTATGAGTTTTAGCACACTTATAGATTTGTGTAACTACTACTACAAGTATGATAGAACTTTTCCGTCACCCAGAATAATTTTTCTTGTGAGAATCCTTTGAAGTGACAATTTCCATAATCCCCAGCCTATGGCAAAACATTGGTCTGTTCTCTGTCACTACAGTTTTTCTATTTGAAAATGTCATACAAATAGAATCATAATATGTCACCTTTTGAGACTGGCTTCTTTTACTCAGCAAAATGCATTTGAAATTCATCCTCATTGTTGAGTATATCAATACTTCTTCATTCATATTTATTGATAAATAGTATTCCACTGTATGGCTGTACCAAGTTTGCACATCTGTTAACCCCCTAAAGGACAATGGGGTGGTTTACATTTTTTGACAATTATGCATATATATCAGAGATCTTAGCAAATTTGGGAATTTTTCTTGAAAAAAATTGTGGGTAAGATTAATGGTACATGAAACTGATGGGGAGTAAATAGGTAAGAAGCCTACTGAGTATTTTGAGGGAATTTCAATGCCAAAGAAACTAAGAACTTTGTCTAACAAGATTCTGACTGTGTGATGAGCATCAGGAAAGAAGCAAGCTAGGAAGACTGGATAGTGTCAAAAGAAGGCAGACCCAGCAATGATAATTTAGATGTAGCTGTGGAAGATGATAGGCAAAGAAGTGTTTCCCTGAAGTTGGAGCTGGAATCTTAAAAAATAATGGACAAGACAGAAACAATCAATGTCTAATTAAAGACTTTCTCCCTCTTTATTCTTCTTCTGTAGAACAATCACTAATCTGTGTTTCCCATTCTTCTCTTTTCCAAATGGAAGATTTACTATTGCTAAGCTGTCTCTGTTCTACTACTACATATTGGTTGGGCAGGGTGCATAGAGTAAGCAATGAATTTGATTTCAATTGAATTCTTTTGAATTCAAAGACCACTGGACAGTGAAGACACTTCCATACCTAATGCAGAATAATGTGTATCACCTGGAAAACCAGGACCTGAGCTGGATGCAGTTAGTAATGAAGCTTTTGATTGCCTCCTTTGTAAAGAGTGCATGTTCAATGTGTGTGGGGGAAAAAAGTGAAACTGGTATTTGGTGACCAGAAGATCAGATGGTAGCCAAAAAAAAAAAGCTATTTGTTTGTCAAACTGTTTTATTTTCCTTTTCAGTACATGGTAAAACTACAATTCCCAGATTTCCTGGAGGATAAATGGGGCTATTTGGCTGCATTCCAGCCAATGGAATGAAAATATTATTAATGCATGTCAATTCTGAATGTGGCCCTTAACATTTCTCATAAGATCTTCCAAAATTTCTCTCTCTCATGATCTACCAGCCAGACAAAAAGATCCAATGGAGGTCTCTGAGACTGCGGGGAATAATGCAGCCTCCACATCATTGATTTCAATGGGGTCATTTTACCATCCCCCATCCCTCCGGGAACATTTGGCAATGTCTGGAGAAATTTTTGTTTGTCAAAACGGGGATGGTTCTACTGGACTCTAGTGGGTAGAAATGAGGCATATTCATAAACATCTTGCATTGCACAGGACAGCTGCCCACAACAAAGAATTATCTAACTCAAAATGTCAATAGCATCAAGGTTGAGAAACCTTGCTCTACATAGAGGGCATCTTGGTGTTTGCATGACTACATGGGAGAGAGCCCCTCTGCCCACCTTTATCAGATGATAATGTGAGACACGAACCTTTATTATATTAATGTACTGAAATTGGGGGATTGCTTTTTGCAATATTCTCTAATATAGAGAGAAGGCCAAATGTTCTAAATGCTTGGTAATAGCTTCCTTATAGGATTGATGAGATTAGGTTATTTTATTTGTAAAGCATTTAGAAGAGTAACTGGTACAAGGTAAGCTCTCAAAATTTATGAATAAAAAGAAGGATTGTTTGTTGTTCTCCCATGACTTTCTCCATCATATGAGGTATGTATTATTATTTTACAATTCCCCTTTGCAGATGAGGAAATTAGGACCTAGAGAGGTTAACTAGCTTGACCATAATCACATAGGTTGTAAACAATAAAACTGAGATATAAATCTGGACAATGGGGCTCCCAAGTCCATGTCTTAATACTACACTAAGACTGCCTCTTGTTTGGAAGGAACACGAGGTCCCACAGATCTGGAATATTCCATTTAAACTGAAAATCTTTTCTTCTCTGTGTATCAACTGATTATAGAATCAGCTGCCCTTGGAGGCTCAACATTAATTAGAGGTATATCATACAGAAATTTGGGTGGTTACAGAAAGTCTCTATAATATACCGAGGCTCCACATTGAGTGGTGGCCAGTAACCAGAGTAAATATAAAATTAGGTACTAAAATCTTGTATTTCATGTAGATGCTTCCCTAAGTAAAATAGGTAACAATATAGTTTGACTGCTGAGGCTGCTCAGATAAAAGTCTGCTGGATCACTGAGTGAATGATTGAAATTTATAGCAAACTCCCCTGTAGCTAAAAATCTGAGAAACATATTCTGACAGATTTTAACTTGAGAGTGAGAAAATAAAAAGAGTATGTATTCACTGAATTTGGGGAAAAGTACCTTTGATATAAATCTCTACTCAATAATAAATATAAGAAAAATGGAATCACTGAAGACATATGAAGATAGTACAACATTTGTGTGTGACTGGTGGGGTGGTGGCAATATGCCTACAGTGTAAGGTTCTACGCTCACTCACTCAGTGTGATATGCAGTGATACATATGCTCAATCCTTTTGGTTAGGAGATGGGAACTGATGCAGGGTGTGTTAACCATAGCTCAAAGT
Organism: Tapirus indicus; assembly: GCA_031878705.1. Taxonomy (NCBI): domain Eukaryota; kingdom Metazoa; phylum Chordata; class Mammalia; order Perissodactyla; family Tapiridae; genus Tapirus; species Tapirus indicus. The sequence goes on from CM062921.1 coordinate 86,637,226, forward strand.
AATATATTCAGAGAATAGATGCCTGATGCAAAAATGGCCAATCAGAGCCTTGGGATGTTAAGAAACCGACATCACTTTTACATTAGGTTGCTGATTTAGAATCATTTGACTACAGACCTGCAGGCAGCCATTGTACTAGATATGGAGAAAGCCTGCATTTATTTATTTATTCATTTAATGAATACGTTTTATAAGTGTTGATTATGTACCTGGCAATCTTCCAGTTCCAGGAGATACCACAATATGTGAAACAGATGAAGTCCATGCTCTTGAGAAGCTAACTTTCTAGTGCAGGAGACAGACAATAAATAAGTACATAATGTGAAGTCAGTTTGAGATAAATGTTGTTTTTGTAAACTAAAATAAATGTCAGGGATGAAATACAAATTGGAGAAAGGAGCCTTGGATAGTGTGTTCAGGGAAAGCCTTTATGAAGAAGGGACATCTGAGCAAATACATAAACAAAATAAGGGAGCAAACAAGTAAAACATCTGGAGGAGGCAGAGGGAATAATGATAAAGATTTGAAATTAAAGCATTTATATTTTTGTAGTGCTTGATAAAAGCAATGGAAGACAGTGTGATTGAAGCAGAATGAATATGAATATTTGTGGAAAAATGACATTATAGAGGTAGCCATGTGCAAGGGCGTGCATTGCCTTGCTAGAACAGGACTACCAATTTGGTTGTAATGGAAGGCCATGTGATGATGTGGATGACTGAATGATGTGATAAGATTTATTGCTGTGCAAAAAAGTTTTGATATGCAAGATTGGAAGCAAAGATACTTATTATTAAGTTATTAAAATTACAGGTGAAAGACGACACTGGTTGTATCTGGGATGGTGACAGTGGCAATGGTTATATGTGTTCATACAATAAATACATTTTGAAGGTAGAGATGTTGGAAATTGACAGAAAAAAGAGGGAAAGGGGAACAAATAACAGAAAAATAGAAAATAAATGGCAATGTGGTGGATTTAAACCCAACTACATCAATAACTACATTAAATGTAAAGATCTAAACATCTCGTGTAGAAGTCAGACATTGTCAAATTGTATAAAAAAGCAACACACTACTATTTGTTATATATATTAAATGTGAAAACACAAACAGATTAAAAGTAAATGGATGTAAAAGACAAATGTACTATGCTAACATAAATGAAAAGAAAGGTGAAGTGACTTTATTAATATCAGACAAAGTAAATTGCAAAGCAAGAATACTATCAGGAAAAGTTGTCATTTTTTTAAATAATAAAGATGTCAATTCAATAGTGGACATAATAATCCTAAATCTTTGTGAGTCTAATAACAAAGCTAACATGAAGCAAACATGGATAAAATGGAAAGGAGAAATAGAAAAATTCACTATTGTAATCAGAAAGGTAAACATCTCTAACTTTCTCACTACTTCATAGACAATTAGCAGACAATAAGTGAGAATATGGAAAACTTGAACAACATTATCAACCAACTCGACAAACTGATACTTACAAAACACTCCACCTAACAATAGCAGAAAACACGTTATTTTCAAGTGCATACTGAACATTTACCAAAAGGCATGACAAAAAAGTTCATAAAGCACATCTCAATAAATGAAAGTGCATTCAAATCATACAGAATATATTATCTGACCACAATAGAATTAAATCAGAAAGCAATCAGTCATCATCATCACCTTTAATATTTGAGAAATTCATTGGAAAATGGTATACTTTAAAACTTGATAAACTCTATCTATCTATCTATCTATCTATCATAAACTCAGTATATTATTCAATGGAGAAACACTAGAGTCATTTCCATTATCATTAGGAACAATACAAGGAAGCCAACTATCTTTGCTGTTCTTCAATATTGTACTAATGATATTAGCCAGTGCAATTAGGGAAGATAAATTAATTAAAGACATAATAATGGTAAAGAATGAGTAAAGCTATCTCTCTTTCAAGAGTATAATAGTATACCTGGGAAACTCTACAGAAACAATGATAAAACAGACTAAATGATTAAAAAAAAGAATTATATAAAATGGCAGGATATAAAAATACCATTAAAAATCAATGGCCAGAGATCAACTTCCTTCATGACAGTGTGAGGAGGTCCACTGACACTCCCCAGTGAAACTGGTGATAATTATTTTAGAAAAATAAAAATAAAAACCATGTAAAGCCTTTGGAAATGATCCTAAATGTGAAGTGCAAATGAAGAAACATTTATTAAAGAAAGTTTATGGAAATTTAGTAAGAAAGTTGAGAATCTGTGGTTATTTTAACCTAGGCCACTCCCTCCCTCCCCCTTCCCTGCTCAATGATGCCAAACTCAACTCCAGACTACTGCAGCCAAGGACAAAGGGCTCACACTCATCCCAGCTTTTGGCCAGAAGGCTTTCTTTCCAGGAGGAGCAGGACTTCAGCATTTCTCATCCTGTTCCTAGCTGCCTGTTGCTAAGGCTAAATCCTGGGTGAGTGTGGTCAAAAGGGAGGATTCCCTTCTTCTGTCCAGCCCCTATGATGGCACAGAGGCTCTACCTAGGGCTTGGCACACTGCACCAGGGCCACAAAGGTCTTTTCATGGCTCATGAGGAAGTGGTTCCATGGCAAGAGAAGCAAATCAGGAGGACCTAAGGCTTCTGTCCTCTAATACACCTAGAGGACATAGATCCTAGAATGGGGTGTCACTAAGAAAGTTTATCATTGTTCCCATCCCCACTCCCCATTCAAGAGCCTTGGTTCAAAGATTTTGCCTAGAATAGGAGGAGAAACAGATTATAAAACAGATAGTTCATAATCTCTTTCTGAAGGAACAGACTTCATTTGTAACAGAGTGTGGAAAAATTTAAATCTAGGAACGCTCTCAAAATAGTGGAGGTTGTGGTGAAGGAAACTGGGAGGAGAATAATGGATCTAATGAAGACATAGCCTGGATTGTAGGCCAGCTAGTTTTCAGGAGAGAACGACAGAGTTATGAGGTTATTCTGAGGTCAGAATAAATATCAAGCAATAAACTCAGAAACTGTTCCTTGGAAAGTGCCACAATTTGAATAGATTGGTTTGCAGAAAAAGTTATGTTCCTTGGCAACATTGTAAACAATAGAGCAATTGACAAACAATCAGTGGGGATTAACAGTTGGATATAGTCAGGGAAAGAGTGGAAGAGAGCCCCACCAGTACCACTGTCATTGCTGGTTAACTTGGGCATACTCACAGCTGCACCTCCTTTAGGACAACATCAGAGATTCAACATGGGGGGGACATATTTTCACTAAAATAATCCAGGCAGTCAGTAAAAAACTGAAAAGCAAGTGATAGTAACAAGCTCTGGGAGGAGGTACTAGTACCCATAGTTGTTACTATATATTACCCAAAATGTCCAATTTACGACAAAAAATTTTGAAGTATTCAAAGAAATAGGAAAGTATGACCCATATGCTGGTAAAAAAGTAGACAACAGAAAGAATCTATGAAAGCAACCAGATATTGGATTTAATAGAAAAAGATTTTGATGTGGTAACTATATATATGTCCATGGAACTAAAAGAGAATTTGATTAAATAAGTAAAGAAAGGTATGATGACAATGTCATATAAAATAGAGATTATCAATAAAGAGATAGAAATTTATTTAAAAAAATGAATTCTGGGGGCTGACACAGTGGTGTAGTGGTAAAGTTCACGCATTCCACTTTGGTGGCCCAGGGTTTGTGGGTTCAGATCTTGGGCACAGACCTACACACTGCTCATCAGGCCATGCTATGGCAGCATCCCCCAGTCAAATAATGGAGGAGGATTAGCATGGATGTTAGCTCAGGGCCAATCTTCCTCACCAAAAAAAAAAAGAAAGAAAGAAAGAAACAGAAATTCTGGAGTTGAAGTCTAGTAACTGAAATTTAAAAAAATTACTAGAGAGGCTCAACCATAGATTTGAACTAGCAGAAGAAAGAATTAGCAAACTTGAGGACAGATTGATAGAGATTATGAAAGCTAAAGAACAGAAGAAAAAAAAAGAATGAAGAAAATGGACAGAGCCTCAGAGAAACATGGTAAACATGGACACCCTTTAAACCCCCCAGCATACACATATGGGAATACCAAAGGAGTGGAGAAAGAGAAAGAAGAAGAAACATTCAAAGAAACAATGGCTGACAACTTTCAAAATTTATTGAAAAACGATAACCTACATGTCCAGGTAACTCAACAAACTCCAAGTCAGATAAACACAGAGAGATACACTGACACATCATAGTAAAAGTGCTGAATGTCAAAGACAACCTTGAAAATAGCAAAAAAAAAAAAAAATCAATCAAGAATTCTATTTCCAGAAAACCTATTGTTCATAAATAAAGGTGAAATAATAACATTCCCAGATAAATAGTATTGGGAGAATTTGTTTGCTAGCAGATAACCCGTTTTACAAGAAATACTAAAAGTTTTTCAGGCTGAAAGCAAGTGACCACAGATGGTCATATGAATCCACATGAAAAAACAAAAAGCAGTGATAAAAGTAATTATGTAAGCTATAATAGACACTATTAATACAGATTTTTCTCTTTTCTTTTATTAACTTATACAAAAGCCAATTGAAGAAAATGACATGTATATATGTATTTTGGGGCCTATAACACATAGAAATGTAAAATATGTTTGATATATTTACCAATAATAGCATAAGGAAAGTGGGTGGGAGGAAAACTATAATGGATTAAGGAAATGAAGACAGATTTTATAAAGTAATAATTATAATAATGTATTTTTGGTTTGTAACATTAAAAAATATAATATGCATGGCAATTATACCACAAAAGGGGAGGAAAGGGAATGGAGCTACAAGGGAGTAATGTTCCTATATATTACTGGAATTAGGATAGTATAAACCTAAACCTGATTCTGATAAGTTAAGATGTATATGGTAAACTCTAGAGCAACCACTTAAAAAAAATGAAAAAAAATGCAATGAAAATCATTAATGAAATTAAAATACTACATTAGAAGATATTCACTCAATGCAAAAGAAAGCACAAAAGAAGAATAGAAAAACAAAACAGACACAGACATGAAAAACAAAATGTAGGAGATGTAAATACAACTATATCAATAACAATAGTGAATATGAATAGATTAAACAAGCCAATCGAGAAACAGAGATCATCAGACTGGGGAAAAAATCCCAGAATCTAACTATATGTTGTCTATAGGAAACAAAATTTAGATTCAAAGACAGAAATATATTGAAAGTAATAGTATAAGAAAAGATATACGTAGGTAAACATCAATTACAGGAAATCTGGAGTGGCTATACTAATATCAGACAAAATAAACTTTAATCTAAAAAGGTTACTAGAAGTAAAAAGGGATATTTTATAATGGTAAAAGTCAATCCATTATGAAGATATAGCAATTATAAACATATATGCACTCAAAAACAGAATTGTTTTATGTATTTTGATACATAGAGATGACAGAAATAGAAGGGAGAATGACAGAGATAGAAAGAATAACAGAAATAAAGGGAGAAATATACACTTCAGCAATAATAGCTTGATATCTCAATAACTCACTTTTAATAATTGATAGAACAACTAGACTATCAATTTTTCAACAACAAAATAGATTTAAACATTATGAAACAGCTAGACCTAATAGACATCAAAGGAACACTACATTCTAGATGAACAACAGAATATATATTCTTTTCAGGCACACATAGAACATTCTCCAGGATAGACTAGGTACTAGGAAATTAAACAAACTCCAGTTAGTTTAAAAGGATAGAAATAATGCAAAGTATGTTCTGTGACTGCAATATCATGATATTAGACATCAGTAGCAAGAAAAACTTGGGAAATTTACAAATATGTGGAAATTAAACTCAATACTCCTAAATAACCAATGGGTCAAAGAATAAAGCAAAGAGAAAATCAGAAAATAAAATTCAAAATACACTGTACCAAAACTTATAGGGTGCAGCTAAAGCAATGTTGAGGGAAAATTATAACTGTTAATGCCTGGGTTAAGAAAGAGAAAAAGTCTCAAATCAATAAGCTAACCGTCCACCCCAGGCACTGCAAAAAGAACAGAAAATTAAAGCAAACCAAATAAAGGAAATCATAAAGATTAGAGTGGATATTAATGAAACAGAGAATAGAAAAGCAACAGAGAAAAATTAGTGAACCCAAAAGCTGTTGGTTTTTTTTTAAAGATCAGCAAAAATGAGCTATTTGAGCAAGGAGAAAAGAGAGAGATGCAAATGACTAGAATCAGAAATGAAAGATGGGTCATGACCACTGACCTTACAGAAATAAAAAAATATTATAAAGGAATACTATGAACGATTGTACAGCAACAAATTAGATAACATATCTCTTATAAATATGGATACAAAAATCATTAAAAAATACTAACAAGCCAAATCTAGCAACATATAACAAGAATTATACACAATGACCAAGTAGGATTTATCCCAGGATGCAAGGTTAGTTTAACATCTGAAAATCAACTAATGCAATACATCACATTAATATAATAAAAAGTCACATGTTCATCTCAATAGATGCAGAAAAAATGTTTGATAACATCCAACACCCTTTCATGATAAAAACATTCAACAAACTAGGAATAGAATGTATTTTAGTCAGAGTTCTCCACAGAAAGAGAACACAGAACTCACCCTCACACACACTTACATACACATACACACACATATTTAGAGAGAGAGATTTTCAGGAATTGGCTCACAGGATTGTGGGCGCTGGCAAATCCGAATTCTACAGAGTAGGCCAGCAGGCAGGAGACCAAGTAAAGAGTTGATGCTTCAGCTCCAGTCTGAAGGCACTCTGCTGGCAGAATTCCCTATTCTTTAGGACAGAGTCTGTCTTTTTTCCCTTGAGACATTCAGTTGATTGGAAGAGTCCCACCCATATTATGGAGAGTAATCTCTTTTTCTCAAAGTTTACTGATTTAAGTGTTAATCTCATCTAAAGAAATACCTTCACAGCAACATCTAGACTAGTGTTTGACCAAATACCTGCATACCACGGTCCAGCCAGGTGGAAATATAGAGTTAACAATCACAGAAGGGAACTTCTTCAATCTGATAAAGGGCATCTATTAAAAAAAAAAAATGGGTAACATTATACATAATGGTGAAGTATTAGTTGCTTTCTTCCTAAGATTAGGGACAAGACAAGGATGTCTGCTCTTACCACTTCAACATTTTACTGAAAATTTTAGCCAGAACAGTTAGGCAAGAAGAACAAATAAAACCAATCCAGATTGGAAAGGAAAAAGTAAAACTATCTCTATTCACAGATGACATGATCTCGTATATAGAAAATCCTAAGAAATTCTCTAAAACACTATCAGAATTAAGAAATTAGTTCAAAAAGTTTATAGGATTCAAGATCAATAAACAAAAACTCAATTATATTTCTCTGTACCTGCAATTATCAATTCAAAAGTGAAAATAAGAAAATAGTTTTGTCCATGATATCATCAAAAATAATAGAATATTTGGGAATAAATTTAACAAATGAAGTTTTAAAAACATACTTTGAAAACTACAAATCATTGTTGAAAGAAATTAAAGATCTAAATAATTTGGAAAACATTCCAAGTTCATGAATCAGAAAATTTAACATTATTGAGATGACAGAACTCTCCCCAAACATCTATAGATTGAATGGAATCCTTATGTAGACCCTAACAAATTTTTTTGTAGAAAGCTAATTCCAAAATTCATATGGAATTGCGAGGGACCCAGAAAAGAAAAAACAATCCTGAAAAAGAAGAATAAAGTAGGATGACTCACACTTCTGATCACAAGACAACAATAATGAAGACAGTGTGTTAATGGTACAAGGACAGACACATATATCAATGAAATAAAATTGAGAGTCCAGAAATAAACTCATATATTTATGGTCAACTGATTTTTGACAATGTGCCAAGACCATTCAATGGGGAAAGAACCACCATTTCAGAAAATAGTGCTGGTGCAACTATGCCCACATATAAAAAAATGCCCACATGCAAAAGAATGAAGTTGGATCCTCATCTCATACAATATATAAAAATTAACTCAAAATGGATTAAACACCTAAATATGAAAGCTAATACTACAAAATTCTTAGAAGAAAGCATAGGGGTAAAACTTCATGACCTTGGATTTGTAAACAAATTTTCAGATATGATACCAAATGCTCGAACAACAAAAGAAAAAATAGATAAATTGGACTTCATAAAATTTTAAAAATTTATGCTTCAAAAAATACGTCATCAATAAAGTGAAAATATAACCCATAAAACAGGAGAAGACAGTCACAAATTATATATCTGATAAGGAACTTGTTTCTAGAATACACGAACAACTCTTATAACTCAACAATAAAAAGACAAATAACTCAATTTAAAAACTGGCAAAGGATCTTTAAATAGAGCTTTTCCAAAGAAAATATACAAATGGCCAATAGGCATAGGAAAAGATGTTGACATCATTAGCCACTGGGGCAATGCAAATAAAAATCACAATGAAATATCACGTCATATCCACCAAGATGGCTAGAATCAAAAAGTCAGATAGCAACAAGTATTAGTGAGGATGTGGAGAAATTGGAATCTTTATACAATTATGTATAATTGGGAATGGGTGCGAATTGGGTGGGAATGTAAAATGGTCCATCAACTCTGTAAAACAGTCTGGCAGTTTCTCTAATGATTAAACATAGAGTTACCATATGACCCAGCAATTCCACTCCTATGTATATACCCAAGAGAAATGAAAAGATATGTCCACACAAAAACTTGTACACAATGTTTAGAGGAACATTACTCATAATAGCCAAAACATGGAAACAATCTCAATTTTTATCACTGGACTAATGGATAAACAAATGTGATATATCCATACAATAGAATATTATTTACCTATACAAAGGAATGAAATACTGATACATCTTACATCATGAATGAATCTGAAAATGTTAAGTGAAAGAATACAGTCACAAAAGACCATGTATTATTTGATTCCATTCATGTGAAAATCCAGAATAGGGAAATCTATAGAAACAGAAAGTAGATTACTGTTTCTTAGAACTCCGTGGAGGGCCATGGGGGTTAGGAAGTGATAGTTAAATGATATGGAGTTTCTCTTGATATGATGAAAATATTTTAAAATTGACTGTGGTGGTGTTTGCACATATCTGTGAATATACTAAAAACTATTGAATCATGCATTTCCAATGGGTAAATCATTCATTATGTGAATTATATCTCAATACATCTGTTAAAAAAATCAATGACCTTCATATACACACAAAATTAGCAGTTAGAGAAGAACACCGTTTATAACAGCAAGAAAGAATATTAAATACTTAGCAATAAACCTAAGAAAAATGTGTACAAGCTATATGATAAAGATTTTGAAAAAATCCTAAAAGATATAAAAGTAGACTTGAACAAATAGAAAAGCACCTCTTGTTCTTGGGTATAACAATTGAATAATATACAACTGTAACTTCTCCCTAAGTTAATTTAACAATTTGAAACAATCTTTTTAAAAATACCGAAAAGAGTTATTATAGAATTAGACAAGTCAATATTATAGTTCGTGCAGAAAAACAAACATGTAAGTAAATCCAGGAAAGCTCTAAACAATAAATGAGTACAGACTAATTCTACAAGATATTAAAATATACACTAGAGCCTTTATAATTAAAAGTGTGTGCTATTGGTTCACACCAATGGAATGGAAAATACATCATTGGAATAGAGTAGAAAAGCCAGAAATAAAGCCAGGTACATATTAAATTTAGTATATGAATAAGGTGGCCTCTTAAATCACTGGCGCTCAGATGGGCTTTTTAAATTAAAAAGTATTGAGTCAAGTGTGTATCAATTTGAGAAAAAAAGATAGTCCCATACATTATGCCATTGACAAGAATAACCTTCAACTAAATCAAAATCCAAATGTAAAACATCCAATCTCATAGTACTAGAAGTAAACATGGGTTAACTAGTATTTAAACTTGGTTTAGGGAAAGGCTTTTTATGCATGACTCAAAATTCAGAGGTAATTTTTTTAAGACTAATAATCTTAAAATACATAAAATTTAAAAAATACATGGCAAAAAAATGCCTTGAACAAAGTAAAAGACAATTGACAGAATGAGATAAAACATTCTACAAACAAATAACTAACATCCTTAATGTAGTAAAAATACTCTTAAAATTGAGAAATAGAGGTCCAAATATCCAATAGAATGAGGGAGAAAAAACATGATCAGGAAATTCCCCAGAAAAGTATAAAAAAGATTCTTAAACATATAAAAAAATTCACTCCATCACAGTTAGAGAAATGCAAATCAAACTCTGTTACCATATCTCATGTGTCAATTGACAAAAGTTTTTAAATGTGTATCATCATATCTGCTGCCAAACCTGTGAGGAAGAAAACACATTAGTTAAATCCTGGTGGAAATGTGAACTTCTCTTACTCTTCTGGAAGGGAATTTGGAAATACTTACAAAAGTGTGTATCCTCTTTCCTTTTGACCTTTCAATTCCACTTCTAAGAATTTTCTCTGGAGCTAGATGTCCAATAATAAGAAATATCTGTGCACAGTTATTCATTGCAACATTGTTTGTAACTGCAAAACAATGGAAGTGTCCTAAATGTCTGTACACAGAATAGTGGTTTAATAAAATATGGTTAGTTTAAACATTGGAGTATGATGAAGCTTTAAAAAAATGAGGGAGATCTTTGAACTAGTATGCAGTCATTTTAGGACCTAAGGATGGCTTTTAGGGAACAGGAAGAAAGAAGCTGAAGGCCTCAGTCAGAGACACAAGCAAATTAATTCTTGCAATGACTGGAATCCATTTGGAAGTTTTTCTTCTGCAGTCAAGCCTTTAGATGAAAATGTTGCCTGGAAAATGCCTTCGTTGCAGCCTTGTGAAAACCTGAGCAGAGGAGCCAGGTGAGCAGTGACAATTCTGATCTCAGAAACTGTGAGATAATAATTTGAGTTGTTTAAGCCACTGAATTTGAGGTAACTTGTTTCACAGCGATATAAAACCAATTCAGTGATATAAGATGGTAAGTAAGGAAGTGAATGAATGAATGAATGAACAAATAGGGAAGAAGAAACAGCTAGCTCTTCCTTGTAATGGAATTCTAGAAAAATAGATGTTAAAGGAATGATGAAAATAGAAAATAACAATGAGGCTAATGCCACAGTAATAATTATGTCGGACAAAATTCACAATTAGATGCTAAAATTAGTAGGCAAAAATATGATGGGAAACAGGATACTTACATAGTCTCAAAGAATCTGTCCCCACAAGACACGTATTAACCATAAAGGAAAAACAATTGTAACTTTACAGAGGACACCGCCTTAATCAAGTGATCAAAGTTTACACCAACAGTAACAGCATGAATATCATGTACCCCCTCGTATGTTGCACTGAGAAGGGAAAATGATCACTTCTGCTATAATATCGACAAAATGAATAACTTTAATGTAAGTACAGGAAAACTTTAGACAAATAAAAACTGAAAGACATTCTACAAGATAACTTCAAAATTATTAAGGTCCTGAAAGACAGAGACAGACTGAGGAGTTGCCACAGATTGAAGGAGGTTAAGGAGACATGACAACAAGTTCAATGTGTTATTCCAGATTGGATTCTGAACAGAAAAAGGGAAAAGTAGGAGAATTAGCAAAATTTGAATAAGGTCTGTGACTGACTAGTAGCACTGCATCAATATTGTAATAGTTTTCTGGTATTGACAATGGTACGATAGCTGTAGCAGACATTAACATTAGTGGATGAAGGATAACGGGAAAGCTTTTGAACATTTTTGCATCTTTCCTGTAAATGTAAATTTATTTGAAAATAAACAATTTTTAAGACATTTATGTACTATTTTTACATCTAGAAACCCTCTTGGCTGTGTTTAGTCAAAAAAATGCTTGCAAAATAAAAAGTGTTCATAAATATAAGTATTTAAGACACAAATCAGTAGTGAGAACAAACAGCATTGATTTTAGTTGGCTAAATAATTTTTGACAAAGTTATCTAGAAAGAAAATGGAATTATTTTATCATGAAAGAGTGGGGCAAACACAAAACAAAATTACAATGTTAGAAATAAGTTAAAATACATCATTAATCATAATAACATACAAAGAAACAGATTTAGTGGAACACACAGATGATTTCTAAAAGCAATGATTAATATCCTCTTGAGATAAAGAAAAGATATTAATTTCCTGATGAGTAATGTGCAGGAAGAGGGAAGTTAAAATATACTAAAGTTTTTGTTTGTTTTCTGTTTGGATAGATGACATAAATCCTGACTGCCTTCATATCTTGAGAAAGTATAAACATAAGTTTATATGTGTTCAAATTAAAGTTTAAGTTACCAGAATACTAGAAATGGTTATGGTATAATGATATACCATTGCAAATATTTATTTTTTTCATATATATACATATTTATTTTTTCATAGATATGTATTTATACCTATATATATGTACATATATGTATGTATGTATATCTGTATATATACAAAATTAAACACATTTGCTCTGCAAAAGATCCTGTTAAAGGATGAAAAGACAAATAATAGACTGGGAGCAAATATTTGTAAATCATATACGTGACAATGGTCTAATACATAGATTACATATAAACAATTCTCAAAACTAAACAATAAAAACAAAACAACTTAACAAGAAAAAAATCAGATAACCTGACTAAAAAAATGAGCAAAGGACTTGAATAGACATTTCTCGAAAGATATACAAATGGCCAAGAAGCATATGAAAAGATGCTCAACATCACTAATCCCCAGGGAATTGCAAATCAAAACCACAATGAGATATCACCCTACACCCATTAGGATGGCTACTATCAAAAGAAAAAAATCCAGAAACTAACAAGTGTTGGTGAGAATGTGGAGAAATTGGAACCTTTGTGCACTGTTGATGGAATTGTAAAGTGGTGCAATGACAGTGGAAAGCAGTATGGCAGTTCCTCAAAAAATTAAAAACAGCCCTATCATATGATCCAACAATCCCACTTCTTGGTATATATCCAAAATGATTGAAAGCAAGGTATAGAAGAGATATCTGCACAACGATGTTTACAGTGGCATTATTCACAATAGCCAAGAGGTGGAAGCAACTCAGATGTCCATCAAAGGATGAATGAACAAACAAAATGTGTTATATTCATACAATGGAATATCATTCAGCCTTAAAAAGGAAGGAAAACCTGTCACATGCTACAGCATGAATGACCCTTGAGGACATTATGCTAAGTAAAATAAGCCAATCACAGAAAGACAAACACTGTATGATTCCAGCTATGTGAGTTATCTAAGTAGTCAAATTCGGACGAACAGAAAGTAAAATGGTGGTTACCAAGGGCTGGCGGGATGGGAAAAAAAGAAGTTTCTGTTTAGTGGATATAGAGTTTCAGTTTCATAAGAAGGAAAATTCTGGAGATTTTTTTCACTTCAATGTGAATATACTTAACATTACTGAACTGTACACTTAAAAATGATTGATGGTAAATTTTATATGTTTTATTTTTACTACAATAAATTAATAAACTAATTAATAAAATAATTTAAAAGGAGAATGTGTAGGGAAAAACAAATCCTCATTAGATAATTCCAACATTAGATTCAAAGCAAGGTTATTAGTTGATTGCCATTTCTCATTCATGTTGCGATTTTCTTAGTTCTTGGTATGACAGATGATTTTCTATTGTAGTCTGGACTTTTTTCCCATTATGTTAGAAGAGTCTGGATCTATTTTCATTTTCTTTTTTGTTTTAGCCAACAGTCAGCCTATTTAGGTTTAGCATGAAGAATCTGTCCTTTTGTGGGCTGTCATTCTAATAATAGTTTAAAAAAAAAAAAAAAAAGCTGCCTTGTTTTGCAAGGTTGAGAGTAGGAAAATACTGGGTCTGGGTCACTTCTGTTACTGGGTAGCATGACCTAAGACAATTCGTGCTGTGTGTTCCTCTAGTCTCAGGGTCCCGAACCACTATATAATCTTACCACTTTTCAGAGCTTCTTGGCATTGCCTCTTTGATCGTCTCATATTATTTCCAGGGTTTGTAGTTGTATCTAGTAGGGAGAAGCAGAAATAGGTCTATACAATCTTGTCCAGATCAGAAGTCTAACTTGTTTTTAATTCCTAAAAACCCTCCCAAATTTCTTAGTGGATCCATTTACATGGGAGAATCTATCTAAAATTCCAATATTATTTAGATGGTATCTTATAACCATTCCAATCAAGGATAGAATACACACAAATTCAGCTTTGTAGAGATCTTTGCCCAACTATGTAGATTCTCAATGAGTTCCTTATTTACTGTAATCTTAAAGGTAGTCTCTCCCCAAGAGAGGAATACTTCCTACAGAAGACAAATCAATGGTTAATTGAATTAGAAGATGAAACTGACACCTGGCAAGTTTGGGCTCCTTAGGTTACCGAAATAACAAAGAACAAGATTCCCATATTGGCTATAGTGACTTATTCTGATAACTGAGGGAATTGAATTGCTGCTGTACAATGAGGACGGGGAGTTATACATCTGGAACTCAGGGAATTCTCTGGTGAATCTCTTAGCATTTCTGTGTGCTATGGAAACATTTAATTAAAAACTATAGCAGTGGTCAAAATCAGAATCATTGAGAATTTAGAAACTTTAGGGAAAAACATTTGGATTCTATGCCAAAGACAGACCCTCCTCAGGGCAAAGGAAATGTCCATTGGTGTTAGAAGATGAAAGTTGTAAATATCAACTATGGCTTCAGTTGATTCTAGTTTCTAGATTCTTTTTCCACAATTTCAGAACCAGCTTCATCATAACCTGTTAGAAATATCAACACAAATACCAGTGCCGCCTCCTGAGGTCTGGATATCCACTCAGTGAAATGCCCTACTCCAGAGTCTGAGGCACAGACAGACAATGCATCCTCTTTGGAGGTCTGTGTTTTATCCCTGTAGGGATCCTCCCACAACCTCCTGAGGGACTAGCATCATCTGAGCCAAATCCTTCCTCAGACACACAGGTCCCATCTTCTGGGGCCCCTCTTCCAAACTTCTGGGTGTTAGTAACCCTAACCTCTTTCACAGCCCTTCTAATGGTAGCAGCTTTCTGCAGTTCTACCTCTCTGTTACGTGAGTAGTTTATTTTATTTTATTTCCTTTTAAATCCTTCATACAGTGATAAATAATACCTTATATTAAATTCTAAGTTAAGATACTGGCTTGGTTTCTATTTTCCTGACTGGACACTGACTGATACAGAATGCAAATATTCTATGACTGCTTCTTTCTTACTTTGCTGACCGTAGACATTTTAGTACTGAACTTAAACTATTTCAAATGTAAATGCCTATAATGTCAAATATTCTCCCTGTTTACACGGCTTCTAACAAAATGCGATTGGCACTATGTGAACTTAACGTGCTCTTCATAAGAGATTACCACTGTATTTTACAAGTAAAATTTCCTTGTTCTTTTTATTACATCCTATCAGACTCATTTAACCTTTGAATATCTTATATAGCAGTTTTTAAACTAAATGCCGAGTATATTGAAGCATTCAATCTGTTTAAATGTTGAGGTGGTTTTAAATAGCCCTGTGGGTATCATGGTTACTAGAAAGGATATCTGTACTATGCATCATAACAATATAAAACTCTTAAATATCATGCCATTCTAAATCGGGTAGTGAAAGGGACATGGTACCCAATGATTCACTATTGGCACAATGGTGTCCTTCACCTTATTTAAAATATTACATTTTTATATACTAAAAACTTACTATCATTACAGTTTGGGTCTATTAATGAGACTTTTGCTCACCTATTTATAGTATAGATAATTTATTTATTTATATTTTTTAAAATCCCAAGTGTCAATAGCATAACCGTAAAATGCATCAAGCAGAGTTTGAGGAGTCTTGTAGTGATACAGAGACAAAGATTCAAGTTCAGAAACTGCCAGAAGGAAGGGCCCTGGGATCATCTTAGGCTCTCAGTTGGAAAACCTTAGGACCATGGCCCAGAACCCAAAGAAAAAAATAGGTAAATGGAACCTAGATAAAATTCCCTGAAATTTAGCCTTATAGCAGCTTAGTCTCTGACTAAATTAAAATTATTAACCTCTATTCTGTCTGTCAAAGGAGAGGTAAGCTCTTTTTGAGGAAGATAACATAATCTAATAAATCCACAATTTAGTACACAATGTTCAACATTTAAAAAAAATAGACAGACACTAAAATTATCAAATGACAAAACTTCATAATCAAAATAGATGATAGAAAGAGAACCACAGGTGACGAAAATTTTGGAGTTATCTGATCAGGATTTTAAATTTGTTTAAATATTCAAGAAAATACAGGACAACAGAATAGACAGTAAGATGCAAAATATTAATAGAAAATTGAGAACCATAGAAAAGATAGAAAAAGGACTTCTAATACTACAAATCACAATAACTAAAATTAAGAACTTGAGATGAATTATTAACAGATTATATACAACCAAAAACAATTTAAAAACTGAAATATTGATCAATACAAATTTTCATACTGAGTCACAGAGAGGCATAAAAATAGGAAATCTAGAAAAGAGTGTAATACACATATAAGATATAATAAAAAGCTCCTCAAAGAGAAGAGAGACGGAATGGGATAGACACAATATTTGAAGAGTTAATAGCAAATATTTTCTATAATTGATGAAAAACAGCATGACACATATTCAAGAAGCTCTACGAACCCCAATCAAGATGACTATAGAAAAAAAAATCACACCTAGGTGCATCCTCATACAAACTATCAAAAACCAAAGAGAAATAAAAAATTGAATACAATTGATGTTAGGCTTTCAACAGAAAAATAGGAAGCAAAAAGACAATGGAGCAACATGCTTAATGTGTTGAAACTGAAAAAAAAAATACCCCTGGAGAGATATCATTCTAAAATAGGAGCAAAGATATTTTGAAAAAATAAGAACTGAGAGAATTCATTGACAGGATATCTACACCTAAAGAAAAATGCTGAAGAAAATTCTTCAGGGGAAAAAAAAAAAAGATCCTTAAGGAAACACAAAAATTTTAAATAGAATAAAGACCAAAATATGTAGTAAATGTTGGATAAACATAAACAAATATCAACTACATAAAATAATGACAACAATAATAATTTTATGAGATTAAAATATGCACAGATTTAGAATGGATGACAGCAACGGTAAAGAAGTAAATGGAGTTAATGAATCTCAAGATCTTTTTATTGTCAGGAAATGGGAAAATAATAATTTATATTAGATTTTAATAAGTCTAGGAAGCCTACTACAATCTCTAGGGAAACCAAAAAGAATATTTAAAACTGCTAATGAAAGAGAAATAAGAAGTACAAAGATTGAAAGGTAAATAATAAGTATGACCATCATTATTTGCTGCTGATGCAATTGTTTTCACTGAAAATCTTTTAAAAATCTACATAAAATATGGAATTAATAAATCAACTTAGCAATGTTCATGAACATGGCCATAATAAAAAATCAGTTGGTGCCTTTATCCCAGCAACAAATGAATAGAAAATACATTTTAAAGAAAGATACCATGTTTGATAGCATCGAATAATAAATTATCAAAGAATAAAGAAAGACCTGCAAGTCATTTTTGCTGAAAACTGCTAAACATTTTGAGAAAATTAAAGAAATGCCTAAATAAATGGGGAGATATAGCATGTTCATGAGTAGAAGACTCAAATGTGTAAAAGTGCCACTTATCCCAAAACTGATCTACAGAATTAATACAATCCCAGTCAATTGTCCACCAATCTTTTTAAAAATGAAATTGACAAACTGAGTCTAACATTTATATGGAAATGTAAAGGGCCAAGAGCAGCCAATGCTTTCTGAAGAAGAACAAATGGTGGAGTTACATTACCAGAAGCCAAGGCTTATTATAAAGTTAGAGTAATTCAGGTAGGGTGGTATTGGTGTATGTATAGACAGAGTCCACAAAACTGAGAGTTCAGGAAAATGCTCACATGTATGGTCACTTGATTCATGGTGAAAGTGATACTGAATTGTAGTGGAGATGGGCATATCATCTCAATAACATATTGGGTCAATTGGACATCCATATGGAAAAATATCTTCATTTTATCTCATAACACACATCAAAATAAATTTCATATGTATTGCATGTCTATGTGTGAAAGACAAAATAATCATCAAAACACGATAAAAAAACCAGGACAATATCTCTCTGAACTTGGGGTTGATAAAATTTTCTTAAATAAGACAAAAATGTACTAATCATAAAGGATTAAATAATATTTATAAATAGGACTTCATTAAAATTAAGATCTTTTATTCAATCAAAAAAACCTATTAAGAAAGTCAAAAGGCAGGATATATTATATATGTAATACATATGTAAAACATATATAAAACAACAACTTCTCTACAGGTTATAAAGACACCTCCTAAAAATCAATTAAGAAAAAAAGACTTTAACATGTATTTAAAGAGTCTATCAAAAGGTGCTCAGCCTCCTTAGTCATTAAAAAATGCAAGTTAACATCATAGTAAAATGACAATACACACCTGATAGAAAGGCTAAAATGCCAAAGACAGACAAATACAAATATTGACAAGAGTGTGAGAATGCAACTACCGGGCATTTACCGAAAGGAATGCATCCATAGGTGTACCAAGTACATTTGCAAGAATGGTCATAGCAGTGCAAATTTTAATAATAACTAACTGGAAGCAACTCAACATAAGTCAACAGAAAATATTAAATAATTTTTTATGTTCATAAAATGGATTATTATACTGTAGTAAAAGTGAACAAACTTTCATATGTATATAATCAGGGATGAATCTCACAGTTGAAAATTTGAGCAAAAAACCCACATAAAGAAAACCATAAATAAAAGACACCACAGAGCACACACAACATAAATTCACTTATATAATGTTTAAACACAAGTGTAACTAGTTTATGGATTTAGAACTCTGAATAGCATTCATTCTTTAGAGGAAGAAGTGCCCAGGAGGGTACGTTAAAGGGGCCTCTCAAATTCCAGTGATGTTTTATTTCTTGTTCTGCATGCTGTTACACGGGTGGGTTCACCGTGAAAATTCATAAAGCTGCATCCTTACGATTTGTTCACTTTCCTGCATGCATGGTATACTTCAATACTAACGAAAAATGTAAAAGAAACATAAAGGAAAAATGAGAACATTAGATGAATTAAAAATTCTAATATAAAATATAAATGATGTTCAAAGTTAAAATTAATTATGTCAATTTAGCAAATGTTGCAATATTCCTGAAACAGTTTATTATCTTAATGTATAAAGAATACTTGAAAAACAATTAGAATAAACGGTCAAAGTAATAACAATATCCAATAAGAGGATATAATAAACAATAGTTCTATCTAAAAGAGCAACCCAAACCATAGTAGCTAGTAAACACAGAAACAAGAGATGAACAGGTGGAAAACTTGACAACTTTGCTAAAGGACATTAAATAAAACCTAAAGAAATTGAGACAAATTATATTTTGAAATAATAAGTACCAATACTATAAAGACACCATGCTCCAAAGCATATCGTGAAGTGGAACATGCAACATACAGAACCGTGCAATTCCATTTATGTGGGAAAAATAAAAGTACACTAAATGTAGATGTACGCAGGCATAATTGCACAGAAAGACACTGTAGAGACAAACACCAGATGCCTAATACTGCTTATTTGTGCTCTAGAGAACTGTAGAAATTATATTTGTACACGTGTGGGGTAGGGAGGTAACGCAAGGTTGGAAATTGAAGTTTTATTACATATTTCGATGTATTGATAGAAATATATTACTTAAAAGAAAAGACAGGCGAAATATATGAATATACGCTCATAAAGAAAAAATGCAAATAGCAATTAAATATATAAAATAAGATGTTTAACTGTTTTTAATTAAAGAAGTACATCATTTTCTCAGTAGCACATCTATCAATTACGTTTTGAAGAGAGAAAGGGAAAGAAATATTAATGTAGGACCCAGGGAAATAAAAGGAAGACACTGGGCAACTGAGATGGAGCCCTGAGAAAGAAAAGGAAAAGAATCTCACCAGAGACAAATTCTGTTGAAATGTGTTTTACCTGAGTCCTGAGCTCCCTGGATATGCACAGTCCTCCATGTGTCTCTGCAAAACTCACACACAACTGTTTCCCGAATTAAGTAGGACAGAAAATGAATCAAAATACAAAATATTAATAGTTTATACAAACTTAGCCTGTAAAAGGCCCTACTCAAAGATCTGAGATCCAGGAAAACACAATGTAAACCTTAGTTATCCTTGATGGGCAGTTTCTCAACTGCAAATTTATAGAGAAGACAGAACCAAGATGACCAGAAAAATCTAACTGAATCCTCCAAGCAAGAATTCACTGTTGTGAGAAGGAGAGCATGTGAGTGGGGCAGCATGTGTAGTGGAGGATGTAGGAACGGGTGAAGCATCACTTTAAATTGGGTCATCATCCGGAATAGCACGATTCACTTCAGAGGGTCTCTGTCTCTGCTACCAGCTGGCTCTGGGAATGCATCCACATTTCCCCTCTCTTCTCTTTGATTTTCCTACCTGTCCCTCTTGTCTTCAAGACTGTTGTGGTAAATATGATATGCCTGTAAATTCTTCTTTGAACCTGTAAATTTATCTGATTAGATTGTCCATGATCTCCTGAAAAATAAAATCTCCAAGACAGAAAATTCTGTAGGGGAACACAGCTTGGAGGCAAAGCTTGTCGGTTTGTTCAGTACCAAGCATAGAATGTTATATTAGAATCTGGACCTGGCTATTGATTCAGTCTGATTTTAGTCAGATATGTAAATAATATGTGCAAATCTTGATTATTGACTTACCCCCGCATTGTAATAGGGTTATATTGGAGAAGGGGACAGCGTGGTGCATATATGTATTAGTATGTATTATTTTGTCCGTGTTATAGAAACAATAGTATAAGAATCTGCCCTCATCTTCCATAACAGAAATCAATAGATATTACCAAAAATTACAATAGGTAAATAAAGTCTGTTATTTAGGAATACGGTAATAAGCACAGAATTAAAGTTAAAAGAGCTTAAACAGTTACCTCTAACTGGAACACAGAGATGATGGGATACAGAGTAGTGGACTAACTTTAGGGGTTATAAACATGCAGTAATATTTGCCTATTGCATTATACTTATGCTTTATTTGCTAAAAATAAAAATTTAAAGTTAAGTAAAAGTTCATTCATTTTTAAAAAGCCATATACCATGCAAACACTACTGCCTACTTTGTACACACTTACTAATATACCACCAGCCACTTAAGCCTTCATGCTTTACTTCAAGGACACCTCTTGTGCTGATCTCCCCAACTGGTGATATCTGTCCTGTGTTTGCATGTCACATTGCTTCTGTCTCTATTACATCAATTACATCATTCTACCTTAAAAAAAATCTTCTCACATACCTGCCTCCACAATTTAATCACAAATTCTTTGTTCTCGTGTACCAGTTGGGTAACACTCCCCTTTGTGAGAGGATTTCAAGGATTTTTTAACATACTAAATATTTAACTTAAATTATTTACTAAATCATGTACTCAACATTAACGTCATTAACTTACAATTATTGTACTTTTATGGGGTCAAAATTAAATTCAAACTGGATATTTAGATCAGAGTTAGGTGTATAGTTTTAAATTTTAAAGAAAAACTGCATGCCTATATATTATGACTACTCAAACTCATCTCTGCATCTGGTTACATTCACATTATACAAGGTCTGATGTAAATGCAATTAGAATACAAAGGATCAGGGACATTTCCATGACACTGGGATATAAATACACTCATTTGATTATTTTCACATGGTTCTGAAGATTTTAATATTTTCAAATTATACAAAAAGCAGCAAGTCAAATTGAAAAGGGAGGAAATTCAGCAGTGAATCAATTCATATTAGACTAGATATTCATACTAGACTATACACTCATAACTTTTATTTAAAAATTTATTTCATAACAAAATTTAGTGAGAAGAGTAATGAACAGGGTATTAGCTTTAGATCTTCTTCCTACAAGTTCTATGACCATGGACAACTCATTGAACCTGACTATGCTTCGATTTCCTCACCTACCACGAGGGTATGATACCAGATGATTTCCATTTTATTATTTATTTCCAATGCTAATAGGTACTAATGTCTCTACATATCTTCCCCAAATAACATTTGTGATAAAATGTCATTAGCCCTGCAATTAATATTACAGTCTTTTTAAAGATACATATTTTGAAAATGACCACACATGGTTTTACTTCTATGACAAACTTATTCTTGGTGTCTTAGTGTCAATTCATTACTAATTTAATGTCTATACAGTTAAGGAGATACATCAGCTGAGCAGAAACTAACGAGAAATTCACAGTGAGCTACTTAAATATTAATGATCTATTCACATATTGGCCATATGATTCTACTGGCTTCCAGTTTTATTACAAGTCTGCAGATTGGTTGTTCATTGTATTTTTTTCCATTATGCTGGGTCCATCATAAAACACAATGGAAGATTTTAGAAGATTTATGAGTAAATGAGATATGCAAGTTGCTTTATGGAAGGCAATTATTTTGTATATAGACACATCTGATCAGAGGCAATGTATATCAATTATTTTGCATATGTATGTTAACTGATAATTTAAATTTTATTATTGCATCTATCTCCTAGGTTTAAAAGCCACATATATTTAAAAGAGGACTCTAAGTAGGTAATTCACTGAGCACCTACTGTGTACAAGGACCTTGTGCATCTAGAGCTTATGAGAAGCAATGTCATTCTTCAGATTTTCCCAAGGGTTCAAGGGTTGAAGGTCAAAAAAGGGACACTTTTATTTAGGAGTAAACGTATCAGTTTTGACCACAGTGGAACATTGTTGGAGAGGGTCATCGAGAGGATGTAACTGCTGGTTGACCCAGAGCTGGACCTGGGCAATCAGAGGCTCCTCACCGCCTGCACCCCCACCCCCATCCTTGGAATGTACCTTCTGCCCACGATTCCCACAGTGGGAGCTGTTTTCAAGAACATAGCCTGGAGAGAGTAAGGTGTTGTTCAGACCATCTGGACTGTATATGTGACTAAAACCAGTTAAGACCTCTATATAAATGTTAAGATTCTGGAGGGCAGATGTGGAGATCCACTTGCCTCATGGCAGCCCAAGGCAAGTATTAAACCTGCCACCTACCAATCTGGAGTGGCCTGCCTTTCTTCTGACTTTCCTTACCCTCCGGGTAGAGGGACCAGTTTCAGATTACAGCCAGGGAAGCTCCTGAGGTTGCAAACCAACAAACGTGTCTTATGTGATGGATTTTCTCTACTTGTTGTTTGCCTATTATAATAAGTTTCTCTTTCTGTATGTGTGTGTATAGCACCTTTAGCACCTTATGCTATATATACTCCATATACGCACAGACATACAGATGTGTGTGTGTGTATAAATATATATATATATATATGTGTGTGTGTGTATTTTTTCAGTGGTCATAATTTAAAAAACACTATGCTCAAATAATTCTTTTTATTTTTCGTAATAGCAAAGTGAAGTGGAAAGGCTAGATTTCATTTTCTTATAATACTTGATTATTGTGGAAATGCATTTTAGAACATTATTATAGAAATAATAAGTACTTTGTTTCCTGGCTTCACTTACTTTATCCAAGTACACCTGATTTTAGTCAACATGGGAGGTGTTTACCCCAACTTCACTTTTGTCTCTACCCTCCCCTTAAAAGAATGGCTAATTTCTGATTCTCTTCCTTTCTAAATTTTATTTTCCTCTTAGTTCACAAAGATACTGCATATGGCTACTAGTGTTTACTCATCAACTTGTCCATGTGTTATTCATCAGTGGCATCAGCTAGTGATGAGCAGAATCACTTAATGTTAGTTAGAAATTAAGACCAAAGCAAGTATGGGCTAAACCGTCATATAAGTGAAATTAAGTTGAACTGATTGAAGCCACGTTGTATTTCAGCACTCTGAGACAGCATCTTACTGTTGGCTGGTGATTTGCTCTAATTTGCTCTTGGTCCCTCTGTGTGTGAGTGTTTATGCTATTTTCTGTAGTTAAATGCCTTCAATTCAGAGGTGCTACTCATATTATAATGCAAAGATGATAAAGAATGCATTTCCAGAAGTAGATCAAAGTGGTTAATTGCAAACCAATGTCAGTATTTTGCCCTGTTTGTCACGAGAGAAAAACAGGTGGCATATGGTTCTTTGCCAGAACATTGCTGTATAAATAATCATGCTCTTTGAAAATAATACCTGTGAGTAAGTCATTTCAAGATAATTTTAGTGTTTATACATGTCGCTTCTGAAGGAGGCTTGAAATATTTTACATTTGCCAACTGATGTTTAACTCTTTCTCATCTTAGTTTAACTGGATCATTTAGAATACTTCAAGAATCCTATTAGCCAGAAGGGTACTGATAATCGAACCAAATGGGAGTCAGAAGACCTGGATTTTAATAATGACCATTGTGTCTTACCCATGTACTGAATATTGTGAATATTTGCAACCCACTCTCACTAGATATTTTGTGATTTTTAAATATATTTTATTTTCTCTTCTTTTTTACTCTTCATTTTCTCTTTTCCCTTCCCTCCATATAAGAAGTTAGATTTTTTTCCCCTGGAAGAATGTGATTGAGCAAAAAACCTCCTCTGTATTGGTAGAACTGAAAGTCAGGTCTACAAGTGTTTCTCATGATCCTAACCAGTCTATTACTCAGTCTCTCCCAACAGACCCTTTCTTATCGCTTATAACTCCCTAAGAGTCAGGACCAAGAATAGGCTACAATAGAACTGAGCATCCGCCTTCCACTAAGAAGCTCTCAGGACAAATCCCATCATATTTCACATCTCTGGAGCCCTCAGAGTCTGTGAGGAGGTCCAGCCTCCCAGATCATCCTTCTTCACTAGAGATCATGGGCCCATGTGGCTGTGCCCTGACTCCGCTCTGTCCACTCTCGAGTGCTTTCTGGAAATGAATCTGTTTTTTAGCAAACCTTCCCTGTATCCTCCAACTCTTCTCTCAACATGCTTTTACTCTTTGTTGTCTCAGAAACCTGCATGTTCCCTGAAGACACTGTTTCCTCTGCAGTCCTCTTACTATGTACTGTTTTCTTTCCACACCCTATTTCTTACCTGGTCACTCTCTTGCCAGCCCCAACTACTTTCTGTGATATTTTTGGTTATTTTAATATCACGTATATAATTCATCCAACTCCCTGAACTCTCTGTCTTAGACCTCCATACTAATAATTCCCTAGTCCTCTACTTCAATATCAGCCATGGTTTTAAATCCTAGAACTTGCCATTATTAATTAATACACACCTCCAGTTTAAAACATGTCAATCTCCCACCACATTCTCTTCTTTTCACTCACTCTCCAGGATCAACAACTCCTCCACCCACCAGTACTTCCATTGACCATACCACAGTTTTAATATATAATGTTTGCCCTCCTAACACATTGGGTTAGATGATCCACTATTACAATACTTCGTTGTTTTCAGCCCTACTCCTTTGCCATTCCCTTATGCCTATTTATTTTCTGGCAAACCTTGATCTTGGGTAAATCCATTTCTCCATTCCTGAATGCAGCTTGAGAAAATCACAGAAACTTGCCGACCAATCTCACCTAAAATTTATGACCTCAAACTTTAAATGAACCTGTAGAGTCAGGTTCAATTTTCAAAGGGTAATAAGTGTCTGTAGGATAAGGAATTGGAGATGGATGTGGTAACAGGAGTGCGAATTTGAATAAAATAATTCTACAAAAGTTCACCAAGAAGGTAGCACCTGATCAAATCTTTGAAGGAGATATGGGAGTGACTAATATGGACATCTGGGAGCAAAGTAAAGAATAAGGAAAGAGCCAGTGCAAGGCTGAGAGTCAGGGATGTGTTTGACAAGTTCAACATTCCACAAGACAATTAAAGCTGGAGTTGAGTGAGTGAGAGGATAATTGGTTAGGAATGAGAGGAGAAATGATCTGCAAGGTAATTGGGAGCAA
Source organism: Tapirus indicus (assembly GCA_031878705.1). Taxonomy (NCBI): domain Eukaryota; kingdom Metazoa; phylum Chordata; class Mammalia; order Perissodactyla; family Tapiridae; genus Tapirus; species Tapirus indicus. The sequence goes on from CM062921.1 coordinate 86,663,402, forward strand.
GACCTCGAAAAAGACCTGTGAGTAATTGTAAGAGTTTTGGATTTAATTCAAGTGAGAAGAGAAAGTATTATGGAGTTTAAGACAGAAGACTGACATGATCAGAATTACATTTCACAATGACCATTCTGGCTGCTGTGTTGGAATAAGACTGTGGTAAATAAGGGAAGAAGTAGAGTGATGCATTGTGAGATTATTGTAACACTTTGAGTGAGAGATTTTAATGAATTAGCCCTGGGTAGGAGACACAAGCCAATACTTCTACCCCACAGAGAACACAATCCTACCTTGTCTTGCTGATCCAAGTAATTTGCTCTGACAATTACCCCTCTTTTCCTCTTTTCAGGATTATTCCCATCAGTATGCAGACAAATTGTAATATTCCCTTCTAAACCAAATAATTTTAAAAGTAAAAATAAAACAAAATACTCCCCACTAGAGAGTGCTCCTATTTCTCCACCCTTCTTTACATAAAAATCCCCGGAAGGGGTGCCTATATTGTCTGCACTTCCTTCTCTGGCTCTTGCATCCAGAGGAGTCTGGCTTCTGTTCATCTATTTCCATAGAAACAACTTCTTTCACCGTCACCAACTTTGAAACTTTCTTTTCAATTTTCATCAAAGTGTTATGTACATAATTTTAAGGCTCAATATTTTCAGCAAGCTTTTTAACACAAAGCAGCAATCAACTGTCCCACCCTGATGATCACTTGCAGTTCTTTTAGCTGTTTCTTCTATTTGCCACCGTTTCCAAATAACATGCTCTTTTGCTATGTCATAATTATCCATGCTACACACGCATGAGCACAATTCCCCCTTCACTCTCTGACCAATCTAATAGTAATTTTTGGTTAACGTTCACTAACATTTGTCTGGAATTTAAAATATCCATTGCACTTGAGCCACTTTGCTTTTCTTTTCTTATATAGCTTTTTGTTTTCTCTGAAGTCTTTCATATTCTCTCTCTCTCTTTTTTTTTTTTTGTTTGTTTGATCAGTTTTCTACATACCTATTATTAATTCATTTCTAAAATTTCTGCCAGGTTAATGAGTCTCCTCTCAACATGATTAAAACATATTGGGGAAATTTGCCATTTCTAACATCTTTTTCCTAGACACTTCCCTCCTAGAATCCGCTTTGCTCCAATCTGGACTAGATGCTCTAGAATATGATGCTGTCCTTGAGCATTCCTCCATCGTCTTCCTACGGATTCCCATCATCTCTCTGATGTATCGATCCTCTGTATTCTGAATTCTATATTTATGTTTTTTATCTTGGTTTACACTCTTGTTTGAAGGGAGTATATATTCCAGAAATTTCCAGAGATAGAATCCATGGGAGATGATTTTTTAAGGCCTGGAGTGTCTGACAATGCCTATAGTATATCCTTGGTGATGGTTTCTAACTGGGACAATTTGCCTAAACTGACACAATAGATAGCAGAAATTCCGTCCCTCATATTCCAGGTTAGGATTGGCCACAAGAGAAATTTGTGTGAGATTTGGGAGTGATCGTGACACAGCAGCCATTCCATTCTGTATGTCAGTGTAGGGTGTCGAGTGCCACTGAAGCTCACACCTTGTCGATCATCTCCTGGCTCACCTTGTCCGTGTGGAGTAGCAGCCAGGCCTGCGGCTCCTGCAGCCGCTCAGAGTCTTGAGACAGGTGCACGTGCCTCTGTGAGGCATCTTTTGTAGGTTACTTATGTGAAGATTGGAGGCGAGGAGACCATAGCACAGGTTCCAGTTTCTCCCTTACTCTCCTCTGCTTCATGTCTAGCCTTTCTCCCTAACTGCCAATCCTACTGATCTACAGTAACTTCAGGCCCACTAGCAGACAAAGAAGCAATACTCCTCCATACATTTATTTACCAGCTCTCACAATTCTCTATGATATAATCCTTATATATAATGTATCCCTTGACTTCATATCTCTCAAGTGGTTCTACTATCTTGATCAAACCCAACTATTATGCCCACTTACTAGCTGGTAGTTTAACTAGATTCTAGATTGGACTTTCAAGGTAAGAAATTCTAGGTTGAAAATCATTTTATTTCAGATTTCTAAAGGCTGCTTCACTGAATTTAACATCCAATGACCTCTTGAGAACTCGGACGTTTTCTGAGTCTCAATTTCCTATTTTTATAAACTTAACATATTTTCCCCCAATGGCCTAAAATATGATTATTCAATGTGTGTATTATTTATTTATAATCACTATGCAGTGCCTTCTCAATCTAGAAACTAAGTGCCTTAATCCATTTCCTCTTTTTCTGCACCAGCCACCCATATTCTCACAGGTGCCTGTTGGCTATAATTCCTGAGATTTTGTTTGAATTCTGTGGTGCAAACAGCCTGCATCTGGTCTTGTTCGCTGCTCATGTGATTTTAGATTTTTCTGGTATGTTAGGTCTCTCTTTCTGGTGTGCTAAGTTGTCTCTCATCTCTCTGCTTTTCAGCCCCTAAAATTTTGTTGCCCTTGTTTCCTCTGTCATTGTTTCATCCTTGAAATTTTATGTCTTTTTTGATGTCTTTACTCCCATTAAGAAAGAGTTTCTGGAAAAAAAAAAAAAAAAAGGCCAACTCTCTCCTATGTTTAATCCCAACCTGTACTGTTTTCCAGGTGCATTTTTAACACTGGGCTTCCAGCTGATTTCTTCCTACTGTATTGGCTACTCAGTCTTCCTTGTTGAATTTCTCTGCTCTTTATGCTTTGTTTGCTCTCTAAACTCCTCTATAGTGACATCATCCTGTCCTGTGAATATAAATACAAGCCATATGACAATGATAATGACTTTTGCATCTCTAGCCCTGATCTCACCACAGAACCACAGAATCATTTATTCCAAATCTCCACTTAGATTGTTCAGAGGTTGATCATAATATTTCCAAGGTTGATATTTTGTTTATTTCTCCACCCTGATCTGATCCTCCCCAAATGGTAACCCATCCATCCGGTTGCTCAGGACATAAAGCTAGGCATCTATCTGACTCATTCTCTGGTGTACCTCACACCTAATCCATAGCAAATCCTACTAGCTCTAACTTCAATGATATGTCAAACATAAATGACAAACCTGAACACTTTGCACCACCTCAATGGCTCCCATATAAGATTCCAGGGCCCCCTGTCTGGATCTCTTTAGCAGTGTCTTGACAGGTATCCTTGCTCCATTATTACTCACCTGGAGTCTGCTCTCTACAGGGAAGTCTGAGTGATTTTTTTAAATACCTAAGTCAGATCATGTCACTTCCTTGCTCAAAACCCTCCTACATTTTCTCATTGCACTTTGACAAAATTAAGCTCTTACCATAAACTAAAAGAATTTGTTGTTCTTCATATATAACAAGGTCTTTTCCACCTCAGGACCTCTGCACTTGTTAGAGTACATTACCACACACATTCTCATTTTTCAGTCAGTCGTATTTTTTCAGGCCACTATTCAATTGTGGCCTCTTCAGAGAACTCTTACCGGGTCAAAGTAGCTAAAATGGCAGCCCTCGACACTCTCTGTCTCATCCTGTACACTATATTTCTTTAGAGCACTTATCACTACTTGAGAATATATCATATATCTTGCTTGCTTGTTATTGCTTGTCTCTCCCACTACAATATAAAGTGTTTGAGTTCAGAGGTGTTATCTTGTCCATGCTAATATCCCCAGCTCCGGAACTGTGCCTGGTACATGGTAGAAATTCAATAAATATTTATTTAATAAATGAATCTTGAATGACCAAAGTGCCAGGCATTGTTCCAAGTGGTGGGCCGAAAACCCTGAACAAGACAGATGAGTTCTCTCTCATGGCTCTTAGATTCTAGTGGTCAGTCATGCTCAATAGCACAGACCATGTTTATAAATTTGCTTTTCATGTGAGCCTCTCTCTTTGGCTTGAAAATGATGTCCTTGAGATCATCTTTGCTGTCCTGTACCTAGCCTAGTACCTGGAACTTAAAATCTTGTTAAAACATTTTCAGTTATCCTATAGATTCTAGTTTGTTTACTTGTATTTATAACTGAGTATCGACCTTATCACAAAGTTTGCAATTGTATTTTAAAATTCTTAGTAAGCAGCTACTATCCCATAAGTCAGACTTAGGCGTTCAGTGGCAAATGGTTAATATTCCCGTTTACAACTAGTAAGCCACAAGAGAGTGTTGAAGTAACTTTCCCAAGGTTATCCAATGAATCATTGCCAGAGCTGGAATTAAATCGCATAACTCATTCTTGTTTAGGAAGCACTTTTATTCCTGGTTCTAAAATACACTGGAAGAACACTGTGTATCACCATCATTTTTCATTGGAGGGTTTAGAATAGACAAGGACTAAATCAACTCCATAATAGAGGTCTTTATTTCATTTTGGAGTTTCAGTGAAATATGGTTAAGGATCATTAAATGTTACAGATTGTTTTAAGCTGAAATTGGCTTATGGATCATTAATCAGCTAGTGAGTTCTTAAATAATTAATTCCACACATTAGAAAAAATGTTGCTATTGGTCAAATTTCACTGTACCTACTATGAAAGATATCTTTATCAACTGTGAAAATATAAAAAAAAATGTCAACATCTGTAAAATGGTATTACTTTGTATTGACCATTGCTTATACAGAGATTGGTAATGACAAGAATTCATTCACACAAAATCAGAACACTCTTCTCTTAACAATCCTCAATTAGATTCTATATCTAAAGTTGAAGGAGATATTTGTGGGAAGCAATAAACATAATTGATATTGTTGTAATGATAATTACTAAAAATATTACCTAAATTGAATTTTGGCTTACTTAAATCAGCTAATACCATTTTACTTTGAAAGACTGTTCATTTTTAAACATTTTATATATTTCTCCTTTTTTTCTTCTAAATTGTGATAATTATGCCTTATAAATTGTAAAATCAGACTCCTCACATGGCTGCATGGTTCTTCTTTTATCCTTTCTTTTATTCTATGGTGATCAGGGTGATTTTTTAACAACTTAAATCTTATCATATCATTCTTTTGTTTAAAAGAAAAATCTAATAGATTTCCATTTTATTTCCAGTGAAATCTAAACACTTTTCATGGCCCATAATGCCTTATGTAATTTGATGCTGTAATTCACCCCAACTCCACCTCCCACACTATAAGTGTTGTTCATTATGGTCCAGTCTTTCTAGACCTCCTTGTAAGCATCAAAACATCAACCCTTAAGATGATTGCATTAGTTCTTCTCTGTATCTGGAATGCTTTTCCCCTGTCTTTGCATTGCTCTCTTCTATGGTTCAGGTCTTCTCAAAAATAACATATCAATAGTATCTATCTAAAATACCACTTTCTATCTTATTACTCACCTTTTGTTGTAGTCAGGCCTTGTGTTATTCTCGTTTTATTTTTACATGTATCTTCCCTCAACACCTTTCCTAAAAGTCATTAGAACATAAATTCCTTGAGGACAGTATCTTGAAGATTTTGCCCTCCACTTTATCCCCAGATCTTAGAAAGATGGCTGACTATAGTAGGTTTTCATTACGTATCTTGTTTGGGTGAGTGAAAACTTTCTTCTCCAGCATTGCAAGCCTTAACAGATTGAGGTAAGAAAACGGACTCTAAGTTGGACTCCTTAATATTATACGAATACAACTCCAGGCCTCGATATTAAACTCATTATTTTTTCACCCTAATTTTAAAAAAGACTGCTTTCATAAACTACCCTAACTGGAGACTTTTATAGTTTCATAATTGCATATGCACAACAAGGCACGTGCAACCAATCACAGAATTTAATATCAGTATCCTGAGTCCTCTTCTAATTTGGTCTAAATTATATTATAGCAATCCAGTGTACTTTGAAGGATGTAAACTCAGGCTTTTTCTAGTATCAGTATAGGTGTTTATGTTATCTTCAATTTATTTTTATAGTATTGGGAGTTAGGGTTGAGAGAAAATTATTAACTTACCTTCATCTTTCTTGAAAGTCTAAATGCCCTTCAGAAAGCACTGCTCCAGACTTTAATGTAGTGTGCAGAGCAGGAGGTCTTGGGATGTTTCAGGCTGATATGGGCCAGGCTCCTTTCTCTGAAATACAAGACCTTCTCCAATTCCTCTCCAGTTTTGTGTCTCCTATTGTGAATAACCCTTTTTCATAATAAAGAGTGAGAATCACGATTATAAGGCAGAAAGTATACATTCGCATGTAAGCATTGCAGTTTTATGCCAAAAAATTGTAAAAAAGAGATTTCTAAATTCATCCAGTAAGGTGAATTGTCTTTTATCTAAAAATCCAACACTAATTTATTCAAAAAATTAAAACAATGCTTAACATTTAAAAATTCCTTCATAGTATTTAGGGAATATAATGTCATTAACTTATTTTACCCTAATCATAGAATAGACTGTGTAAATTATATCATCCAAGTTCAAAAGAAACATCTCCAGAGGCTCCCTCTCAGAAAATTAAAAAAAAATATTGAGAGAAGATATTTCATTGCATAATTTAATAAGAAGGTTAATGCAGTATCAAATATGGTATATTACCTTAAATTGATATTCATAGAAGCAAAGCAAACTAGCCCTCTTTCCGGGCACTTGATTATACCTTTTCCATTCTTACATCTGGCTCATGACAGAGCAGTGCTACTCAATGTAGTTCCTGGACCAGCAGTATCAGCATCACCTGGGAACGTGTTGGAGATGCAAATTCTGAGGCCACACTCTAGACTTACGGAATTAGACATTCTGGGTGTAGACCACAGCAATCCAAATATTAACAAGCCCTTTAATGGGGTGATCTTGATGCACATTACAGTCTGAGAGCGATAGTCATACATAGACCTACTCAGAACAATTTGTCAAATTGTTTTCCAAACCTATCAAATGCTGACCTAGTCTAACTTGGGAAAATTTTGATAACTGAGCATACTAGATTGTACTCATCGAGGAAAGCTTTCACATCTTCCTCCCAATTTATGTTTGCTGAAATATCTTCTCCTGACTTTTAATTTAATCAGGGTTTATATTTAAGTTACTTTCCATCTTCCTGTGCTATAAACTTTCCTCCTACACATTCTAAATTTTCCTATTTTTGCAACCACACAGAATCAAAATACATTCAGTGGGTAAGTATTGTGGAGCTTAGGATAATTAACAAGAATATCGATTTTTTTCCCTTACCTCCTATACCTCTAAAATTAAAAGTGTTTGGTTCCATGTTAAGTCACACTAGTCACTTTACCAGAATAAAACACAACATACAAATGCCACCACTACAATTCAAAGTAATATATAATAAAGAACAATAGATCTACATGCCAAAACTCATGTACTGTCCTGATTATTTTCTGACATAAAGGACCAAATTGTGAGTCCTTGTACTCATCACTTCAAAAGTGAATAAAAAAATAAACTTGAAATCTCAAGCATAATTGTGAAGGTTCTATGTAAATGAGCCCTACAATAGCTTCTCCAATTCATGGACTTAAACCCTGTTTACTGTAATGTGGTGACTTCTAAAAAAGTCAGGGCTTATTTTATAGTTGATTCCATGATGAGAAATACACACATGAAAACACACACACATACACTCAAAGAATTAATCAGAATGTTGTATTTGAAATATATAAAGAACTAAAATGGGGACCAAATTAGTTTATTTGTAAATTAATTTCAATGAAAAATGCTCTGTTGCTAGCAAGGAATTTTATTTAAAAAAATAATGGTTTCCACCAAACAAAAGTAACACATAGAATATGAGAAAGATGAACCTACATTTTAAAAGAAGATACAAAATTGTTCACAGATGATATCAGCAAAATGAAGAGATGCCAAAAATGACCATTGTCTTTGTTAGCGACCACAATGAGTGAAGCTCCAAATGTTTCATGGAAGGACTAGGATGCATTGTATCTGTGTAGGTGGGAAAAGGTTGGGGAATTATGCCAAGAAGCATAAATCAACTCTCATAACATGGCCTATTGTATTAAGTGGGTGTAAATAAAAACTTGCTTCTGAGCCTTCTGCCTTGAACAAACACCATGCCTACTTGCTCATCTTATTCCTAATCTCCATTTCAAATTCTTTTCCTTTCTTATTTTGTCAGATAACTTCATGGCAACTATACGTTACTATATTTTTATACAAAGTATAAAACCAGACCCCTCCCACCCTACTCTTCATTCTAAACTCAGCTCGGGTAGTAGTACCTCTCACCACACAGTCAGGCAAAATGGTATCATAAACAAATTTCTCATTAATTCCTCATGCTCACCTTTCACATTCAAGTTACTGGTCTTATTAAGCATTTCTTCAAAATAATCATCAAATATGTTGCCTCCTCTGTACTCCCATTGCCATTTTTTCTTAGCTCAAACCTTATAGCACAGAATACTTGTTACCCTCCCTGGTACTAGAATCTTCGATATTAGCTAGACCTATGGCTTTCAGAAGAAAATGTTTATATATCTAAATTCTTTGTGGCTTCCAGTGGCCATATGATGAAATTCTGGCTCCTGGGGAAGACAATCTAGGAAAGAATCTTTAAGGGGAGTGTGCTATTTTCCTTGTTTTTCTTCTTCTTGCTAGTTAAAATGTGACCAACTTGTAACAGTTACAGCTGACCTTGTGGTCCATAAGTGGCCTTGGGAATGGTAATCTGGCAAGGTGGAACAGCAAAAGTGACAAATCCTGTGGCCCTAACGATATGAAGGGCCATTCTGACCTCTACTAACAACCTCAGGACTTGTTGTACATAAGAGAAAAATAATTGTCTATCTTGATTAATATGTTTATTTTGTATATTTTTCTTATTGGAGTGATACTTAATCCTAAAAAAATTTTCCTCAACTTTTCTTGAAAAAGTTTACAATATTCTCCTTCCTGATGTACTCGACTCCAAAACAGACTTCAGATAACTTCCAACTGAAACTTCTGAAACCCAGATCCAATCATTTCCTTATCTGGTTATTCCCACCTGTTTTCTACCAGATGAAGCTAAAAATGTATAACCTGGCAAAAGGGGGATTCACGATCCGGCCTATACCTCCCTTTATAGACTCAATTCTTGTCCTCCTTCACTCGGTCCGTATTTTCCAGAATTTATTACATAGGTTTTTATTGAGCACCTGCTGAAAGTCTGCCATTTCAAGCACCTCATATCCCTTCTGAGCCCCATAGACCAGGACTTGCTGCTTCCTCTGATTGAAAGACCTTCCCTGCTTTTCTGTTTAATATGGGATGACATTTTGCCTTATATGTGAAGCCATTTCTAACCCTTCTCCTAAGTCATCATCTTTTTCTCTTTCTATATCACATTGTGCATATTTTAATTGGTGATTTTCATGCTATATCACTTTCTTTGACATGTTGGCTTTCCCATTAGACTATATGTCTCTTTGTAGCAGAAATATTATAACCATCTCTAAATTCCTAGTATCTGGGAGGTGCCAGGAGCAAAGTAATTCTCAAAAATATTTGTGAAAAGAATATTAATAAAATAATTTCAGACCTAAAAGGGATATCTTGTATCATCTTGTCCAACTTTCTCTTACTAGATGAATAAACAAAGGTTCAGAGAAGTTAAAAAAAATAAGCAAAATCCTACTACTCTTTATTAACAATGTCAAAATTAAGTGTGGTGCTGTGTGACTCACAGATTAGTGACAATTTCCCCACTTCATGTCAGTTTTATTTTTACACCTCAGTAATTAACCCTATTTTTCTTTTCATTTTCCTCACCATATCTGTTTATCTAATGTTAAAATAATGTTTATTTTCTCAGTGTCCTAATTATTTGACTCACCTCCTAGAAACTAGAACACTGTTAGAAGACAAAGGCTAAGAGAAAGGTTAATGGATGGAGTTAGCTATGCAAAATCCTCATCTTCATTGTATCTGAAAAGAAAAGATAAACAGCAACATTCTGAATTTTTCTTATGTTCAAAATCCACAATCTCTCATTGTGTTTCTTCCCATAAAAACTGAAACCCATTACTAATTGAGGTGGTAACTACCAGACACAGTTGAAAGTCATATCTGATATATTTCAGTGATGTTGAAAATGTTCATAAAGGGAAAAGAAAAGTCGTTTCTTTTTGTTATCCTTGCAAACTATTCAGACAGACATTGGATTCCAGAAGAATGTGTAGAACCACAAAGTTGCCATCTTTGTTGTAGAAGAACAGTAGAAATCAATCAATATTTCAGAACACATATTTAGAAACAGGCCAGAAAAAGTTAATGGTTGCTGACTTTGTGAAAAGAATTATGAGAAAGATGTGACTGGGCCTACAATTTCGAAACTCCCCTACACCAATCTCATCTCTCTCCCCGAAGCACCTTATTTATATTTTGGCTAAGTTGAACATATTCCAGGAATATGAAAAAGACAAGGAAAAAGGAAAAATAAGGAAGAAAAAGGAATAAAGAAAAAGAAAGGAAGAAATTTAGCAATCGTGTTTAGGCTGTTCCAGATTGGAGACAGGTGCTTATTATTTGTTTGGGGGCCTTCATGGAACATAGATGGGTTATACCTTTAATTCTCATTTAATACAACACATCTTGAACCTTACCTCAAACTTACATTATTCAAACCTCACAAATACCTCTTCACTACCCACATTGTACAGATGAGAAAACTATGATATAAAGAGGAGATATAGCAACAACACTAAAAACAGCAAGTATTTTCTGAGCATTAACTGCACCAAGCAATCAACTAAGCTGTTTACAAGTGCGATCACATTGTCTCTTCACAGAAGCCATGCAAAATAGATTTTACTATTGTTGTTTAACAGACAATACAGAGGTTAAACAGTCTGCAGAGTTTCACATAGATACTAAATCAAGGGATGAGAATCAAAACCCATGGCTTCCCTTTTGACTTTGAAATCAAAGCACAACTATCCTTAGGAGGAAAAAAAAAGTCTCCATGTAGATTGCAGAGCCCCATCAGTTACAGACCCACAGGGTTAGCCATGCCTATGTTGAGATGGCAAAACACCCGAGCATGCCTCCCAGCTTGAGGAAATTGGCAAAACATATAAACATTTACAACACACTAGACTGTGGTTCTCAAAGTCTGGGCCCCTGACCAGTGGAACTGGTTAGAAATTCAGATTTCATGTCCCACCCCAGAAGGACTGAATGAGAAACACTAGGGTGTCCCTCAGAAGTCTGTGTATAACAAGTACTAGATGATGCGGGCTAAAGCATGGGGAGCTTACTGCCCAATGAGCCTTGTAAGACCCAGGTCAAAGCCATGCAGCCCAGGTCCTAAAACCCTGTAATACATTCCCTATTTCCTCATTTGGGGCTCTACAACTCTGTAAGGGGCATTGGCCTTTCCTGCAGTAAGTCTAATAATCTTAGCTTTACCCAGCGTTTTTTTTTTTTTTTCTTTTTTTTTTTTCTGGTGGTCTCATGGGGAATCAATAGTCAACACTTTGGAGTGAGAGATGAAAACAATCCGTGGCAACCTCACAGGGATGGGGTCACGATTAAATATCTCCGCCTCTCTCCTCTCCAACCCTCTAATGTACTGCCAGTGCCTCTCCCTGGCCAAACTCAGCCAGAAGATAAAGGGCAAGGAAATTTGTAAAATTGTCCATAAAAGTCAGTCTCTCAGCACTCACAATGAGGTAGATGTCGGTGGGATGTAAACATAGAGGAAAAAACTGAAGAAATCTAACAATACTCCCCAATTTGCCCCTCAATATCCACTAATTTCTTTTGTCCAGAATAAAAACTGGTGTTACCCAAACAGGGAGCACGTAAGGACCATGAGTTACCACATTATAAATGGTGCATTATCCGCTTGTCATACTGCTACTTGAAGCCTAAAATGTTAGTCGCTCTAGTGCTCTTCACGTAAGACACTTGGGATGAGATGAGGAAAACAGAGATGGGAAGGCAGAGCTTCTGTTGTGTTCACTTTTGCAGCTAGTCCTGAGGCTTACGCTGATAGTCATAGCTCCCATTTTCAAGGGGATTCAATGATCCTATTGATTGGATTGCTGGTTTACTGTTGATCAAGATCACTGGCAAGGGAATATTAGAGACGTGCAGTCAGGCCCCTGGGCTCCACACTGATTCGTCCTTGTACCCATTGATTACCTTTGGAAATCAAGGCTAATCGTGCTGATCCACAGAGGAATCTTCCTGTCATGCCTATTGAATGAACAACATGAAGAACTCCAAAAGCTTAAGGAGCACTTTCAACTTCCAATTATAACAATAACTATGTTTCCTGGTAGAAGCATTCTTCTTCTCGGCACTGAAGAACTTCCAAATCCATTGATCCCATAGTCGATTGTATAAGAATTAAAAATTCCTTCACTAGGTTGTTTAGTGTAATAACCACCTCCATTTGGTTATTGGACCCATGTATCCTGACTATACGGGAGTTGACTCCAAATATTAGATGTGGATTTAAAGTATATACTTTGTTCTTCCAGAAAGGATTCCAACATAGCAGGGTTTCATCTCCCAACTAGAGCTATAACTGAGTTGTATCAGTCCAGCTGTTTCTTTGTAGTAGAGTACATGGTAACACTGGTGAATTCTATGCGTATAAGCCTAACCTTGCATGTCGTGGAGGCAATGTTGCATAGATTACCATGGTGATAAATAAGGCATTATGGAAATCCAAGATAGGGGTACGGCAAATTCCCTTCAGTCAGGGAAGACATATTCATATCGGGAATCTATCTGTCCCTGTGAGGAAACATCACTGCCATCTCTGTGATGGAAGGGGTTTAATGTCATCAACCTACCAGTTTGTTTCCCCAGGAAATGTTCTCACATGGAGGCCTGTGAAGGAATGCTCAACATTGTCCTCTGCTTTTATAGATTGGGCAGTGAGTAGGTTTTATAATCAAATCAGCCTTTATAAGGGGAAATCCAAGATGTAGAGTCCATGCACAGCTACCACTCTTGATACAATGGTCACTTTGGTCATTTTCTCATTAAACAAGCATTGCAGTGGCGGGGGGGAAAAAATCCTACTTACATCCACAGGAGAGATGATATTGTCTGTCAGGAGACAATTCTCCATAATGTTTCTATATTTCTAGGAATGTCTTTTCAAGTATGTTTATATGCAAACATACTTGGAAGCTAGAGATAGTATCTCCCTTTGGGTCAGAGGGCAGATTTTTTTCCTGGTCAGGAGAATAAAGGTAATGTCTTCTCTTGAGGACAAAGATTGGGCAAGTTTGCTAGAAGTGTCTTTAAAATATTAAAAGTTTTCTAAGCTTATTGTACTTCAGTTGTGGCAGAGATCCGCTGTGTGCCTGATATCCATCTGTGCCTGGTCCTGCGTCATCCCAGTGAGAATTGGGGGGGAGATCAAGTGGAATCAATGCAAATGTAAAGCTCATGCTATGTGCTGTGCCATAAGAAGTAAACTGTCTAACCCTGTTTGAGTCTGTTGTCTCCTTGCTGGTCAGATCTATGGACATGTGGCAAACCAAATTAGCAACCACAGGAGTTGCATCTGCTGTGAGTGTGCTTGATCAGTTGACCTGGTCTACCTGATTATTGAGTGTCTTACCCACAGGGATGCCTTTTGGTGGGATTTTATAAGACAGAATATCTTCGTGCTGTCTGTGGTACTTGTTCTCTTTAAGTTGAAGATTCCTATGGTGCATGTTGCAGTAGAATCTCTTTCCCTGACATTGATGAGAGTAATGAGATCTCAGAGTGGTAGAGGTTGAGGGTTGTACTTAACCATAAGAAATACAGAGTTACGAATATCCCAACAAGCCACGGGGTTAGAGTGGTAATTAGTCTTTTGACCATAGAGATTATGTTGTTTATGATTATGTGTTAAATTTGGCTAAGGTTTATAAATTTGGCCAAGATTTTTTTTTCTCCAAGTTTTATAATATGCTAAAATTTAGGGAAGCAGTCACTCATTCTCCGTATCGTTCAAGTGCAGAGTTGACACCTGAGAGTAAGTGCGTCCTTAAATTTTGTATCCTAGGTGCCTGACTTGCATCACTCAAGTCCCGACCCTGCACATGACTCTCCCTGCAGAGTATGTTCAGCCTCATCCATCAGGTCAAACATCCATTCTCATACTTCAGAGCTCCACTCTTTCCCCACCAATTCTCTTACCTAGAAGAGTCTTGGCAAAGTTAGGCACTTAACACTGCAACACTACAAACCTTATGATAACGTTCAGGGCCGATGGGCAGTTTTTCCAAAGAGTACAGGAAATAAGTAACTCCTTCAAAACCTCCAAAAAGTAGTTTCCACTTTTATTCTAAGTGTAGCGGTCAGAGCCATATGCTTCTCCTTCTATAGGATTGTACACTGTTGTAGAAAAACTATAGCTATCACCGTGACCAAGTGCCACATTTTCATGATTTCCTGAAGACTTCCACATTATGTTCACTTTGTCCTATGCCAACATCTTAATAATTTATATAATCATGACATCACCACATGGCACCACAGTGCCATCCTGTACCCTTCTCGCTCTGTACTAGTTTCTTAACGGCTGCTGTAACAAAGTACCACAAAAACTAGGTGGCTTAAAAAAACAGAAATTGATTCTTTCACAATTCTGAAGGCTGTAAGTCCAGAATCAAGGTGTCAGCCTTGTCATGCCCCCTCTGAGATTCTGGGTAGGATCCTTTCTTGACTCTTCCAGCTCCTGGTGGTGGCCATCAATCCTTGGCATTCCTTGGCTTGCAGCTACATCACTCCAGTCTCTACCTCTGTCATCTCACGGCATTTCCCCTGTGTTTCTCTCTCTTCAGGTGGCACTCTCCTCTTCTTATACCAGTCACAGTCATATTGGACTAGGGCCCACTCTAATGACTTTGTCTGAACTTGATTACATCTACAAAGACATTATTTCCTAATAAGGTGATATTCACAGATACCAGGGGTTAAGGTTTCAGCATATCTTTTTATGGACACAATTTAATCACTAAGACCTCCCAACAAAGAGATTGAATCTATGTTCTTCAAATATATGAGCAACTTGGTAGGAAAGAAAAGACATCCTCACATTCTGTAATATTTAAGAAGAATTTACAAAGGCATGGCAACATTATGGGAACCAAAAACTATTCAGCTAGCAATAGCTTGAATTTGTTAACACCTCCAGGACCATAAGGGCAAGAGGAGAGTGCAGTAACTGAAATCTAGAGAGAGAAGTCATATGGAGAGAATATTCTGACAATAGCTTTAGTCTTTGGCAGAGAGATTCAGCTAGCCCCAGTCATCTGTCAGAGTGGGAGGTGGGAGGATAAACACCTGAACCATTTATCTTCTAATCTCCTGGCATTGTCTCATTTGAGTGAAATCCAACTGTCAAGTACCCACACGATAGAACATGGAGGAAAATGATGAAAAGTTACTTTGGAGGGACCCAGAGAAAATACCTAGCACAATTCATGTAATCACAGTCCACAAAATAAAAGAAATAGAAGTAGATTATAATTTTCAAAAAATTTTCAAGGAGAATCCAATTACTACGTCATAGATTAATCACCATCATAAAATGATAATACAAATCTTTGGTAGTATTGTTGGAAAGGAGGGTAATTTTGTAAAACATTTAATGACAAATCCATTTGATTCTGCTATTTTGTTTGTAGGAATATTTTCTACATATCTATTGGACATAGCACAAACATTACAAGGATGTTCATGGAAGCATTACTTAATAACAGAAAAATCCTGACCACTACATAAATGTTTATAAAAATAGTTTAGATGAAAATTAGCATGTCAATTTAATAGAATTTTATGAATCCATAAAAATTATAAACTAAAACATTTAGTTTAAATTGTAGATGGAGTATAAGAAATAACCTTCTCTCTAACCTGAAATAGTAGTAGTAACTCAACAGCAATGAAAAGAAGAGGATAAAGGCAAATGGCAACTTTTATTTTAGGAGGAATAGAGGACCAAATGTCTAAGTTCTTTCCTATGTAGATGCAATTTATTCCTGAATAATTTATTGGATGGTCCAAGCACGTTGACTGACCCATAAATACAAATTATTTTATGCCCATTTTCCACATAGGTGTAGGTCTATTTATGAGCTCAACAATTTAGTCCACTGTATTTCATTTTTTGTTTGTTTTGATATGATTTATTCTTTTGTCCTTGGAAACATGTATTGCAAATATTTTCTCTATCTATGTCTTGCCTGTTCATTTTCATTTTTTCTTTTTTTTTTTTTTTGTGAGGAAGACCAGAACTGAGCTAATATCCACTGCCAATCCCTCCTCTTTTTGCTGAGGAAGACTGGCCCTGGGCTAACATCCGTGACCATCTTCCTCTACTTTATATGGGATGCCGCCATGGCATGGCTGAGAAGCAGTGAGTCAGCGGGCACCGGGGATCCAAACCCGTGAACCCCTGGCTGTCAAGTGAGAACTAAACCGCTGCACCACCGGGCGGCCCCCCTATTCATTTTCTTAATAGTATATTTTGATGAGCATGGCTTTTTAATTTGAATTTGAAGTCCAGTTTGTCTTTTTGTTTTATATTATGATTAGTGATTTTTGTGTCATCTATGAAACCTTTAACAATCAAAGTCTTGAAGAAATTCTCCTATATTGCCTTTCAGAAAGTTTATAGTTTAGGTTTTATGTTAAAGTCTATGATCCATCACAAACTAATTTTTGTCTGTGCTACAAGGAAAGGGTCAAAGTTATTTATCACATTCTTTAAGCCTCATTTGTGAGAAAGACTCTCCCACTGAATTGCCTTAATGCCTTTGTGGAATAAAAACTATATTTCTCAGCATTCCTTGCCATTAGGTGTGGCCAATGGAATAGAAGAATTTAGAAAGACTCCTTCACTCGTTCCTTCTCTTTGCTACTGGATTATAGTCAGAAGGTTGCCATCTTGGGATATGAAATAGAAGTCACATGTTATTATTGCTCTGCTGTCTTCAGTACAGGCAGAGTTTCCCTCCTGATGAACATGGAGCCCATACCCAACCAGCTATGGTTACTTCCCACAGGATTTTGTTATATTTGTACATTTATTTTTGTCAAAAAAAGCTGTAAGAGGAGATAAAATGGAATACAAAAATAAATAATATTTTATTTCCTCTAAATTTTCTGATTGTTTCCATGTGAGTGAATGTCCTTTGCAACCTTCTATATCCTGACTAGATGCTGAAATCAATTGGATGATTTTTAAATTTCAATAATTTCATTTCTAATATTATTTTCCTAACTCAAGCCTTAATTGGAGAATTATCATTCTGAGATGATTTTAATTTGCTTATACCTGTAACCAGGTGCACCAATAAACTAGTGATCATATCAACCTCTTACAATATCCAGAAATACCCCAAGTCTCACAATCACTCACTGGATTTCCACTGAAGAAATTTCTCTTGTAATTATCCTGCTGTTTTCAGATCAATGACTTTAGTCCCTTTGATAGTCCTCTCCCTTCTAGCCTGGTAATATAACTTTTTATGGCATGCAATTTTAATTACTCTGTGACTAAAAGGCTTTTCAACTTTGTCACTTCATCAAATGGATAGAAAATGATATTTAAAAAATAACTTTCAAACTAAAATGTTCAATATTTAGCCAAGTTGCAGTTTGGTCTTTGGGCAAGACAAAGACTTTTTCAACGTGTAAAGCATCAGAATGTTTATCTAAAATTCTTTAATACATATACCAATAAAAGAAAGATTTTAACAAAAAATGAAAATATTACATCCAGGAAAGAGTGCATTTATCTCTGTAGCTAAGGGATAGTCTGTAACCAGAAATGGTTAGACTTACAGAACAGGCTGTTCAGATTGATTCAGGCAGACAAAGAGTGGAAGGGAGTACATTTTTCATAAATAAGAGGAATTAATGGAACATACAGAATAGACCTTGGGAGAAATTTGTAGTATGAAAAATATATATATTGAGGCACCT
This sequence comes from Tapirus indicus, assembly GCA_031878705.1. Classification (NCBI taxonomy): domain Eukaryota; kingdom Metazoa; phylum Chordata; class Mammalia; order Perissodactyla; family Tapiridae; genus Tapirus; species Tapirus indicus. The sequence goes on from CM062921.1 coordinate 86,681,286, forward strand.
AGTGGATGGTAAAAGAGAGTGTAAGTTCATATCTGAATGTAGGAATATTCTCCCTTTGGTTCCCAGAAATCATGGCATGGATCTTCAAAGAACAAATTATACTACAATACACTTCTTGGCTCTACAGTAAATAGATTTTACAGAGGAATAAACCATATTCTTTATTGATTTTCAAATTTCAGAATCCAAAAAACAAAAGGCTACAAAATAGAAAACATATTTCAATATCCTAATTTTGGAGAGGAGAGAAATAAGGAAGGAAAGAAAGATAGAAAGAAAAGGATAGGCATAAATCTGTTTGAATAACATTCTCCCTATGACTGATGGTACAAAGAATGAGTGTTTATACATGTGTTAACAGTTGAAGCATTGACCCGTAGGGATAAGCGGAAAAGTACTTAACTAAATGAGTAGGACGGAAGACTATATGTTGAGAGTGGTCTAAATACATTAAATCTTATCATCGTACTAGTAGAATGTTAATCAAAAATAGCTGAAATAAATAAGTGAGTAGATATTAATAAAAATACCTCATTTAGTAATAGAAACTTCATATTAGTTTTCTATATCTGCATAACAATTTGCCACAAATTAGTTGCATCAAACAACATCTACTTATTCTCTTACTGTTCTGTAGGTCAGAAGTTCGACTGGCTCATCTGTGTTCTGGGCTCAGGATTTCACAACACTGGAATCTTGGTGGAAGAATCCACTTCCCTATCATTGTAGACCCAAAGCCTGATTTCCTTGCTGACTATCGGCCAGGGGATGCTCTGTGATCCTAGAGGCCACTCGTATGCCTTCTCACATGGCCATTCCCATCTTCAGACCAGCAATGGTGCTTCAAGTCCACTCTGCTTTAAGAATTTCTCTAACTTTCTCTTCTGTCTTCTTCTTCTGTCTTTCCTTTGTGCCTTCCTCTTCTGCTACTAGTCAGAGATAGTTCTCTGATTTTAAAGAATATTTGTGATTAAATTAGGTACATATTTTTTAAGGTCAGCTGTGGAATATCACATAAGATAACCACAGGGAGCGATATCTTACACAGGTAACAGGGGTTAGAGGATGTGGAATCTTGGGGCCACACCTAGAAATTCTGCTTACTACAGAATTCACTTCTAGAAACTCCAAAGAGAAATGGCTGAAGATAATTTTTTCCTGTGGGAAACATATTTGGTGTTCAGGTGCTAAAATATGTTGGGTGTGTAATTTTCTGTTTTAAAAAAGGCAAAAAATTAATTCTGTGGTAAAATAATAAATTAATCAATTTTGGGATAAATTTTCATATTATTCAAAATATATTTAACTGTCTATTTTACACCACAAAAATAAGCATAAGAATAAAATATATTAGAAGGTAAAGCAAATAGTTTTAAAATGTAAGATGACTTAGAAGGACATATTTTACCTTATAAAATCATAACCTTTTAAACAACTACTATAAATAAAGTTAAACAATCCAAAGCTAACCAGGGTAAAGCTCACAACTTGCAAAAATAATTAATATACAATATATCTTATAATTACAAAAGTGAAAATATATTAAAATCTTACATAGCTGATTAGAATAATGAGCCAAACATATTAACAGACAATTCACAGCAGGAAATAGAAGTGGCTTATAAATTTATAAAAGGATATTAATCTTATTGTTTACCAAGAAAATGAGAATTAAGAATTAAATGAAATATTGTTTTGCTCATCTGATTATCAATTTAAAAATATACACAATAGGGGGCTGGCCCAGTAGCGTAGCAGTTAAGTATGCACGTTCCTCTTCTGGCGGCCTGGGGTTCGCAGGTTTGGATCCCAGGCGCAGACTGACGTACCACTTGTCAAGCCATGCTGTGGCGGCATCCCATACAAAAGAAGAGGAAGATAGGCATAGATGTTAGCCCAGGGCCAATCTTCCTTGGTAAAAAGAGAAGGATTGGCAATGATGTTAGCTCAGGGCTAATCTTCCTCACACACACACAAAAATATATATATACACAATATACCATTTCAGGGACACCTTAACTATCCTTCCTGACTGGGTCTATTTCTCCTAATTTGTACCTTAATGGAATCTTGAATACTCACAGTGCACTATTATTGAAGCAGCAACTTTATAAAGAATACCATAATTAATGTCTGTCTCTCCATTAGTTAATTCCCAGGGCTTAGCATACTGTCTGGACTATGGAAAATACTCGCTAGTTACATTAGAATGGACAAAAAAAGAACCATTTATGAGAATATGGGATAATGCATATTCTCATATATTGTTGCCAGGAAAACTATTGCTGTAATCTTTTTTTGAAATAATTTAGAAATACTTGCTAAAATTATAGTGAACCAATATTTGACCAAGCTATTTCATTTCTTTTAAAAATTTTTGTTGAGGTATAATTGACATGACATTATATTAGTTTCAGGTGTACAACATAATGTTTCAATATTTGTATACATTCCAAAATGATGACCACAATAAGTCTAGTTAACATCCATCACCATATATGGTTACAAATTTTTTTTCTCCTGATGAGCACTTTTAAGAACTACTCTTTTAGTGACTTTCATATATACAATACAGTATTACTAACTAAAGTCATCATGCTTTATGTTAGCTCACTATGACTCACTTATGTTATAACTGGTAGTTTGTACCTTTTGACCCCCTTCACCTATTTTACCCACTCCCATCCCCCACATCTGGTAACCACCTATCTCTTCTCTGTATCAACGAGTTTGTTTTTTTTTAAATTCCACATATAAGTGAAATCATACTATGTTTGTCTTTCTCTGTTTGACTTATTTTACTCAAAAAATGCCCTCAAGGTTCATCTATGTATCGCAAATGGCACAATTTCCTTCTTTTGTAAGGCTGAATAATATTCCATTGCATATACCACATTTTCTTTGTCCATTCATCCATCAATGAACCCTTAAGTTCCTTTGTCTTGGCTATTGTAAATAATGCTGCAATAATTATCTGGTGCATATGTCTTTTTGAATTAGTGTTTTTGTTTTCTTTAGATACATACCCAGAATTAGAATTGCTGTATCATATGATAGTTCTATTTTAAACTATGGGGGGTACCTCCATACTGTTTTCCACAGTGGCTGCACTGATTTACATTTACACCAATAGTGCACAAGGGTTCCCTTTTCTCCACATCTGGCCAACACTTGTTGAAAGAGAGAGAGAAGGAAAGAAGGAGGGAAGGAGGGAGGGAGGGAATGAAGGAAGGAAGTAAGGAAGGAAGGGAAAAGAAGGAAGGAAGGAGGGAGAAAGGAAAAACAACTACAAAGTATCAAATATGTGTAAGAAAGTGGTGGAGAAAACCATCAAACTCTACCAAAAGACATAAAAGAAAATGGGAAATAAATGAAAAGATAAACTGGGTGTGTAAATAGGATGACTTCATATTGTAAAGACATCAATTTTCCCCAAAAGTAGTCTATAAATTGAATTCAACAACAGTCAAGTCCCCAAAGGGAATTGTGTCAGAAATTGACAATGTGATTCTAAAAGTTACCTGAAATAGTAGTTGTCGCAACCTGGAGATAATTTTTCAATGGTGAAAGATAGTCCACTGGCAAGGGAGCTTGGGCAATACTGTTCCCAGTGATGGAGTGTAGGGGTATATAGGAGAGCAGACAGGCAAGCGTTCGGCACAAATTTTATCCTCTTAATGAAATATCCCTTTGAGTTTGCACTGTAATTACTTCATTCACAAGAATAAAATATATGAAGCAGGGAGAATGAAAATTTAATTTCCAGCCCGACTCTCTTTACAGTGATTCAGGATCTTGAATGCTGTATTCTGGTTGGTGGCTAAAATAACCTTTCTTTTAGAGATGCTTTTCCCAAGCCTAACCTACCTTCCTAAGGCATGGAAGAACTAAATATAGAGATTAAATATTTTATTTATTTTTTTCTATCCGCTGCTACTCTCACAACATTCTCCTTTTTTTGTTTTTCATGGTTTCAGGATTTTACTATTCGTACAAAACAGGAGTGGCTCTTGTATTTGTAATTGTTCTGAGGAGTAATTATAGAGAATTTCCATTAAGAAGTTTCAAAACTTACACAACTGCTTTTTCCACTTAAAAAAATAAACTCTAATATTAGTTAAAAGAAGATATGTTGACAACAAATGAAATTTTTGTCTGTTCTGTATAGTTTCACAACATTCTCCTTTAAAATATGGTCTTGAATTCATAATATTTAAATGGACAGATTACATTTCTGAATCAGTAACAATTTACTGTTAAGCCAAATAGTTAATTAGCTAACATTTTTAAAAACCATGATACCCCTAACACAAACCTTCTACAGAACTGTGGGTTCTGCAGTCTTCTTTACCGGCATCCACTCTATAAAGGGCAAATATCTGTGATGAAAATCTGATGCAACATACTGTCCATCACCCCCATTATAATATCTGAAATATACTATATTTTATAAAGCACTTTTTCTTTCTTTGCCCATTTAAATTTTACTGTCTAATTTTGAAAAATCTATATTGTTTAAACATGTCAACAAGTTATGGTATCTTTTTTCAGAAAATAATCTAATATTCATTTTCGTATGGCCATTGTGATTCATGTTTACTGTAGGATCTGTAGTAAATCAGCTTATAAAATATAATCAGAATGACATTAGTGAAAATGGTAGAGTAAGGAACTCCGAAATCTGCTCCTTCATAAAAGCATTGAAAAAACTGTTAGAGTCAACTTTTATAGTACTCAAAACTAACAAAAAGCTTGCAACAAGTAGAGGAGTGCTTCCTCTAGAAAAGTAGCTGAATCTCAGTAAGAAGAGTAAGTTTTCTGGCATTATTACTTACCCTAGTCCCATCCCCTGCTAACCAGCTCCCTCCAGCTCACCTTTAGCCTTAAAAATAATAGTCCACATTTCTAGTATCAGGAGTGGAGGGAACAGAATGGACTGATTTGCAAAACAAGTGTAATTATTTGTGTTGACTTGTATGGTGGATCCTGGGAAGACTGGCTCAAAAAACTTGCCTTTATTTCTACCAATTCAGAACTCACCCAGTGCTAAAGTTAATACCTGACAGGCGTTTGTCAAAAACATTTGCAGCGCAGTAGTCCTCAAAATGTTTAGGTAGACCCCTTTCTCCAATATATAGTTGCCCAAATAAATGGCCATAAGTCCTGATCATCCATTGTTGATTTTTTTAATTGATTGTATAGATTAAGTAGTACCCTCATTGGCAGCCCATCTAATGTACTTTTAGGAACCAACCCCATAGCTTTCTACAGATCAAACCTCTCTGGCTGCTTGCTACTTGTTTTCAATAATTATGATTTCAATAATTATGACTCCTTTGCTTCTGATGATTAAGCACTGCAACCTGACCTCTATTATTTTGGGATCCTAGAATCCCTGTTACTACTAGGGAGCTCTGTTCTTTCACAGCATTATTTACCTTCAACCTACTGCATGGAGGACAGCTACCACTGAGTTCTGAGTGATGCTAATGCCACCTCACCAGAACACTCATTACTTTGGTAAATGTAGCCTGCCCATGGAACATAGTCAGGTTGTAGGTTTTTAGGCCTCATGTAGTATAGCCATTCTAATATTGCCACTTCTATAAGCCTTCCTTCATCGACCATGGAGATTCTAGCATTTTTATTTCATTTAGCATGGTTTATTATGTTTTCAAACCATCAAGAGTCATTCTAGTAGCATATTAGCACAGTTACCCTGGGTTCTTGGTGGGTCACTTATTTCTGTGTCCTGGGATAGGGTTTTCATACCAAGAAACTCATCATTATCCAACTTTATGCCTTTTCCCCTTGGTTCAGCACCCTCAGTGTCATTTGTGTTAGTATATGTTGGCTTGGCTCCACAGTTCCCCTGATGTTCAGATTCTTTCCACCCTTAGCTGAACCACAAATTCCTCTCTGTGATTTTTCCTGACATTTAGCTCTAAATATGTGTTTTCGGTAAGCATGAGGGATGTTGTGAGTAGATCTTGAGAAGAGCACTTTGTTTCTTTTCAAGGCATTACCATTTGTAGAGTCTTCAAGTCACAGGAGGGAAGCACTAGTTGTTAACCTGGAATAATGGCACACTATTAGTGGAAGACTTTAAAGGATCTGAAATGCATCAACCCAGATGACTCAATCTCTAGTCTTCGAATCCAAGCCTTAGGGTTCCACTATTTTTCCTATTAAGGCTCTAACTTTTGGAGTAAGAGATTCTTTAGCATAAACATTCCAAATTTATCTGATGCCTAACTACTTTTATAACTAAGTTTTGACGTGATGTTCAGCTTCTTCTGCAGATAATAGTCTTTTTATAAAATGCCAAGTAGGCCCTCTAAATTTAACACTTTGTCTTAAATTTATTAATAACTCTTAGCCTTCATCGTCTTTCTCTGATGCATCAACATCACCTACCAATAGCCATCCCCATTCATAGTCCTTACACTTACTACTTATCCTGTAGTTCTCCAACTGCTGAGATATTATACGAGCCAGTAGTGTGATATCACGCTTCAACTGATATCACATCCTAGTTCATTACCACAAACATTTTTAAAAATATAGCTTTATTTTTCAGAGCAGTTTTAGAAACACAACAAAATTGGGAGCAAGATACAGAGATTTCCCATATACCTCCTGTCTCTACACATGCATACATGATAGATACTACATTATCAACATCCCCCACCAGAGTGGTACATTTGTTACAATTGATGAACTTACATTACAATTATTATCACTCAAATTTCACAGTTTACATTAGGATTCACTCTTCAGTGTACAATGCATGGGTCTGGACAAATATGTAATGACATGTATCCACCATTATATTAGAATACAGTGTAGTTTCATTGCCCTAAAAATCCTCTGTGCTCTATCTATTCATCCCTACCTGCTTCCTAACCCTTGATAACCACTGATATATTTACTGTCTCCACAGTTTTGCCTTTTCCAAAATGTCATATAGTAAGAGTCATATAGTACATAGCCTTTTCAGATGGCTTCTTTCACTTCATAGTATGCATTGGAGTTTCCTCCATGATTTTTTATGGTTTGACATCTCATTTTTTTTAGCTCTGAATAATAATCCATTGTCTGGATGTACTACACTTTATTTACCCATTCACTTCTGAAAGACATCTAGGTCACTTCCAGAAATATTTTAATAATTGCCCTGCTTTGGTGACACCACAGGCTATCAATGTTTTACCTATCACAAGCAAAGAATGCTGGCAAGAAATATCTTGTATATTTGGTATTTGGAAATAGACTTTGAAGTAATTTTTGTGCAAGAGAATTACTGGGGACTGAACTTAAGAATAATACCTGTAAGGAAGAAAAATTGAGCATAGAGAAAAGTTAAACTGTAATATAGTTTCAACAGAGGGGTCAGCTGATCCCTCTAGAGCTGGGATGTTCCTTTAAAATTATCTGTCATATGACCCAGTATTCTACTTCTGGGTATATATCCAAAGGAAATGGAAACAGGGTGTCAAAAAGACATCCTCACTCCCGTATTTACTGTAGTATTATTCACAATAGCCAAGTTGTGAAAACAACCTAAATGTCTGTCAATAGATGAATGAATAAATAAGATGTGATATATACATACAATGGAATATTATTCAGCCAAGAGAAATAAGAACATGCTGCCATTCATGACAACTTGAATGGAGCTTGAGGGCGTTATGTTAAGTGAGATAAGTCAGATAAAGAAAGGCAAATACTGTATGATGTCATTTATATGTGGAATCTAAAAAAGCTGAACTCACAGAAAGAGAGAGTAGAATGGTGGTTACCAAGGCTGGGGGATGGAGGAATTGGGGAGATGTTGGTCAAAAGGTGCAAACTTGAGGTTAGAAGATGAATAGGTTCTGGAGATCTAAGTACTCATAGTGATTACAGTCAAAAATACTGTCTTATATACTTCAAAGTTGCTAAGAGTCTAAATCTTAAATGTTCTCACCACAAAAAAGAAATGATAAGTATGTGACGTGATGGAGGTGTTAGCTAATGCTACAGTGGTAATCATATTGCAATATATAAATGTATCAAATCAATAGGTCATGCATCTTAAGCTTACACATTACATATCAATTATATCTCAATACAAAAAAAATAAATGAAATTAAAGAATAAAATTGTTTTCAGTTGAACAAAAGGTCTAGACCTTCGTATTCAAACATCACCAGTCATTGGATGAGGGCTGCCCACAGGGAGACTTTTTGACCTTGAGTGAGGCAGCAACCTTGAGAAAATGACAATTCTCTGAAAGAGAAGTAGTTGCTGCCATCAGCAGCCGACAGTCTTAGCATCTGGAGAACTGAGTTGCTCAGCTCTGAAGTGGGGACCTGGGCAGCACACCACAGCATCTACTACAAGAGATGCATTAAGGGAAAAAATCTTAAATAAATGCAGGCATAGAAGAAGTGTTCACAATAAAGGCAACACTGCCTTTAGCTACACATCATAGTAAGACTTTCCCTATTTGATGTGTTCAAGAAATAGGTAATATAACCCAAATGAAAATTTTGGACACCGAAGCTTGGTGGAGCTTCCTGGTTGGTAAACACATTAATGTGCCAGGAGGTTGATACACCCTGATTCCACAAAGAGAGGGCATGGAAGCTCTCTGTTCAGAACCCTCCCAGACCTCATTCTATGTGTCTCTTCATTCAACTGTTCCTGATTAATATCCTTTGTAATAAAACTGTTGTCATAAGTATAGCACTTTCCTGAGTTCTCTGAGTCATTCTAGCAAATTATCAAAACTGAAGGGGATCATGGAAATCCCCTGGATTTGTAGCCAGGTGGTCAGAAGTGTGGGTGGTCTGGGGACCCCACTTGTGGCTGGTATCTGAAGTAGGGGAAGTCTTTTGGGCAGCTGTGCCTTTAGCTCGTGGAGTCTGCATTAATTCTGGATGTTTAGCTCTAGAATTGAATTACAATAAACCAGTTGGGGATGGTGTCAGAGTAATGCCATACTTAAAATGCCTTCAACAGGATCAAGGATATTTTCTGCCTGTTCGCTGCTCTGTCTCCAACACTTAGCATGGTGCCTGCCACAACACAACAGGTATGCACATTTGTCAAAAATATCAAGCATATTACCCTTTAGAGTAAATCCACTTTCTTCTTGAAGTGAATTGATTTCCTTGGACTTCCTGCTCTAGAAGTCTGGATTGCATTCTAGTTCAATAGCTTTCATTGACCTTTTTTCCCCCCTTTTCTTCCCATTATTGCCTGTATCTTATGCCACCTTTTATCTTGGATTCCAGTTTTGTATTTCTTGCAGTCTATCTTCAACTTTTTTTTCTTTGACTTTTGTTTTGTTTCTGTGTGAGGGGTGTTGGTTTTTAAGAAGAGTTTATTAGGAGTAAACTACTTTCATGACTTAAAACTTCTATTGTTTTTAAGTAATTGAATAATAGTCTGGCATTTGGTGTACACATAGTCTAAAATAATATTTCCTTAGAATTGTGATGTCATTGATTCACTGTCTTGCAGCAATTTTTGCTGATGAATTGTCAATTGCCAATCTAGTTCTTTTTCCTTTATTGGCAACTTCTTCTAGCTTTCTGAAAAAAAATTCTTTTGCCTCTTCTTGTTATATTAGAGTTGAAATTTTCATAGTGAAATATCTTTGGGAGTGCTTATTGACTGGTTGACTTCATATGAGGATATGAAGGTCAATTGTAGGCAAATAGATGACTCTACTACATGTTGAAACAAGAAGTACTTTCCTGTGGGTATCAGATCCTCTTTAAGGAGCTCTAAACCTACTGAGAAAGATATTCTATTCATTAAAGAAAATCTCTGGTTTTGTAGATGTAGAAGAACTTGAAAATGGAGCCTTGACCACATTGTTCCATGTACAGCCCTGTGATTAATTCCTACAACTGTGTAATCAAAGCATCTTGTTTTCTAGAGCCACAGGCACAGAGCTTGGAGCCTCTCTTCAGTGCTCAGAAGAACTGCCCCACATCATCTGCAGCCTTCTTCAGTGAGTGTGTTCTAGGGTCTGGCTTTTTCTATCCTAGTTTATTCTTCAGTATTATTCTATCATTTTTAAATTTTCTAGGTAATTGTAAAATAGCTACTCTAATGATGAAGAACCACACTTCCTCCATTCCTTAAGAGGTATGTGTGTATGTATGTATATATGTGTACATTTTCTATCTCATTTTGACTGGATTTGAGGAAGCAGTCTAGCTAAACATTTTCTTATTTTATCTTTTGAAATAGAAATTCACCAAATTATATTTCTAGATTTTACTATCCAATATTAATAATTATTTTAGTGTTTAATATTTATATGTTTTATATGTAATACTTAATATTTTGATAATTTATTTAATTTATTTCTACAATGTAGCAGTCTATGAGAGTGCAACAAAAACATGTCAGAGAATTTTTTATTTCAATTTTTCATGGAATTACTATCTTTAGCTTTGTTAAATGTCAAATGCTTGAATGCATGCCCTATTTTCTATCTATTTCATCATTTATAGACAAACTTTTAGATGGATCAAAACCCATTAACCTCGTTATGCCATTAGGTCACTTGTATTGCTTAATAACTAGCAATAATTACAGACATTTTCAAAATATTTTAATACCAGACATTATATCTTAACATATTAATATCATGCACTCATACAATAAAATTATATCCAAGATTTGAAAAAGATGTTTAAAGTATAAAAGAGAAAGATGTTTCTTACCTCATATAGTTAAAAAATAAAAATGGAAACAAAGATGATTGCATATTTTTAAATCAAAGGGTTGCTTTATTTTGATCAGTCAGACCTCACATATCTGCTTGAAGATTTTCTTCTCTCAAATATATTATGATGATCTATGGTATATTATGTGATTGTCTACAATTATCCACAACCCCTGCTTTGTCTTATTTCAAAACTCATAATCTCCACTTTTCCAAGAAATAACAATTTATTTTCCTCTTGACTACTTTGAAGTAAAGTAACAGCTACCTCTCTTGAATAAATGCTGCTGCTATCAACACATTTAGCCAAGAGTAGTCAGGATAATTTGGTTTGTAACTCAATTTTTTATTTTCTACAGTATTTAAAAGGTAAATGCAAAAATATTTTTAAATATATATCTGTGAATACACAAAAAATAAAGATATAATTTGTGACATCAATAAAATAAAGTGAGGGGGCAAACTGGAAGAAGTAGAGTTTTTGTAAGTGATTGAGTCTAGTTGGTATCAGTTTAAAATTGAGTGTTATTTTAGAATATTTTATGAAATTTCCTTGATAACCATAAGAAAATCTCTGTAGAATCGAAAGATGTCACTACAAAAGTCAACTCAAAACAAAGAGAGGAAAAGAGTATTTCTGGTGCATATCTATAAGGCATACAAAAAACAAATAAGAAATGAAAAACAAATAGCAATAATACGTCTTTCCTTATCAGTAATTATTTTAAATGTAGATGAATTAAACTCCCCAATCAAGAGACATAGATTGGCAGGATGGATAAAAAACGGGATTCACCTGTAGATGGTCTTTAAAAGACTCACTTTCGATCTAAGGACACATATAGGCTAACAGTAAAAGGATGGGAAAATATATTCTATGAGAATACTTACCAAAAGAGAACAGGATATCTATACTCATATGAGACAAATTAAAATTTCAGTCAAAAGCTGTTATAAGAGACAAAGAAGGACGTTATATAATGATAAAAGAGTCAATTCACCAAGAGGGTATAACAATTATAACCACACAGGTATCAAACATCAGAACTCCAAAATATATGATGCAAACATGGATAGAACTGAGGGAAGAAATAGATAGCTTGAAAGCAATGAAAAGAGACTTAAATAGCCCACTTTCAATAATTTGTAGAACAACCAGGCAGAAGATCAATAAAATAATAGAGGATTTGAACAACACTATAGACCAATTGAACTTAACAGGCATATACAGAACATTCTACCCAACAACAGCAGAATACACATTTTTCTCAAGTGCACATGGAACATTCTCCAGGATAGCTGTATGTTAGGCCATGAAAGAGTCTTAATAAATTGAAAAAGATGAAATCAAATATCTTCTCTGACCACAATGGAACGAAACTAGAAATCAATAACAGAAGGAAAACTATAAAATTCACAAATATGTGAAAATTAAGCAATATGCTCCTAAAAACCCAATACTTCAAAGAAGAAATCCTAAGGAAAATTATAAAATATCTGAAGACAAATGAAAATGAAAACACAACATAACAAAATGTATGGGATGTAGCAAAAACAGTGCTAAGAAGGAAATTTATAGCTGTCAACACCATCATATATATCCCTGGGCATATCATATTCAAACTGAGGAAAACCAAAGACAATGAGGAAATTTTAAATAAAGCCAGAGAAAATCCCTTAGCTGTAGAGGAACAAAGATAAGAACCATAGTGAAATTCTTATAAGGCATCATACAAGCAAAAAGAGAGTGGAGAGGAATATTTAAACTGTTGAAAGAATATTAAAAAAGCACTAATCTAGAATTCTGTATTCAGTGAAATTATCTTTCAAAAGTGAAAGAGAAATAAAAACTCTCTCAAACAAACAAAAATCGAGGGAATTTGTTGCCAGCAGACTTGCCTTGTAAGAATATTAAAAAAATGTTTTGAAGGAGAAGAAAAATGATGTAGGTCAGAAACTCATGTCTAGATAAAGAAAGAAGGGATGTGAGGAAAGGAATAAATGAAGATAAAATATAATAGTTGATTATAACATATGGATGAGTGAAATGAATAACAGCACTATTATAAGAGATGGGAAGAAGGAAATGAGAATACTATCTTATAAGATCCATGCACTACATGTAAAGTGATATAGTCTTATTTGAAGGTAGATTAATATTAATTTTAAAATATATATTGCAAAACCTAGGGAAACAATTAAAATTTTTTAAAAGGTGTTATTAATTAAGTCAAAAGTGGAGATATTAAAATCATATAAAATACTCAAGACTCAAGAAGTCAGAAAAAATGTGAGAAGAAAGAAACAAATAACTTCAATGAATACAAAACAGTTATAAACATGGTAAATATTTATCCAAATATATCTCTAATTACTTAAAATATGAATGGTCTAGGGGGCCAGCCCAGTAGCGCAGTGGTTTAGTTCGTGCTTGGCAGCTCGGGGTTTGCGGGTTCGGTTTCCAGGTGCCCACCGACGCACCGCTTGTCAGTCATGCCATGGCGGTGTCCCATATAAAGGAGAGGAGGATGGGCATAGATGTTAGCCCAGGGCCAGTCTTCCTCAGCAAAAAGAGGAGGACTAGCAACAGATGTTAACTCAGGGCTGGTCTCCCTCACACACACACACACAAATGTGAATGGTCTAAATACACCAACTAAAACTCAGATAGTTATAGTGGATAAAAATTTTATTCACTAGACATGGTCAACAGTAGATTTGAGCTGGCAGAAGGAAGAATCAGCAAACTTGAAGATACAGCAACAGAGATGATGCAATCTGAAGAACACAGAAAAAAAATAATGGAGAAAAATAAATAGAAACTCAGAGAGAAATGTGCAACATCAATAAGCACACAATATATGCATAATGGAAGGGAGAGAAAGTTGAATAAACAAACGTGAAGAAATAATGTCTGAAAACTTCCAATATGTGATGAAAACATTAGTCTATACATCCATGAAGCCCAACAAACTCCAAGTAGGATAAAGTAGGAGATTCATGCACAGACATATCATAATATAATTTCTAAATGATAAAGAGAAAATCTTGAAAGAAGCAAGAGAAAAATGACTCATCACATAATAGAGACCTCTGATGAAATTAATAGCTGACTTCTCATCAGAAACACTGAAGCCAAAAGGAAGGGAGATAACATATTCAAAGGGCTTTACGAAAAGTACTGCCAATAAAGATTTCTATATCTAGCAGAAATGCAGGTAAAATACTGACGTTCCCAGACAAAGAAAAACAGAGAATTTTTTTGGTAGTACACCTACTTTACAAGAGTCTACTAAAGGATGTTCTTGAGAGTAACTTGAATCCACACAAGAAAACAAAGAGTGCCAGGAAAGGTAATTATATAGGTAATTATAAGTCGGTACAATTGCATATTTCTACACCTTTCTTTCCTTATTTGATTAAAAAAACAAATGCATGAAATAAAATGTATATAATTGTATTTTGGGCACTTTAACACATAGAAATGTGATATATTTTGCAATAACCGTAGAAAGGAGGAAGGTGAGAGCAAATTTTTATTGAGGCAAAGAAATGACAGCACATGGTAACTTGAGTCTACAGGAACACATGAAAAGAACCAGAAAGTAAATAAGATGGCTAATAAAACTCTATAAATATATACTGCAAATATCTATTTTTTATTATCCCCTCAGTTTCTTTAAAAACATAAATTTTATGGGATAAAATATTAATGAATTTTGGGCTTTGTATTATATATAGAAGCAAAGTGCATAACTATAATGGCACTATAAAAAAAGGAGAAGAGCTCATATGGCTATATAGAAATAAAATTTCTACATCTCATTGGAATTAGTATAAATCTGAAGCAGGTCCTGGTAAGTTCAGGTGTATATGGTAAGCCCTAGAGTAAGAAAAAAAAATTTTAAGAAAATTAAAAAATCAGTGAAAAAATCATTTAAATATTATATTAGAAAATATTCAATTAATGCATAAAAAGAAATAAAGGAGAAACAGAGGAACAAAGGAGACATGAAAGGTACAGAAAAATAAAATGGCAGATGTAAATCCAACTATATCAACAATAACTTTGAATGAGAATGGATTAATCAATCCAATCAAAATGCAGATTGTCAGACTGGATAAAAAATACCGTCCAACTATTTGGTATCTAAGGAAGACACACTTAAGACTCAAAGAAACACATGGTTTGGAAATAAAAGGATAGAAAATATATAGCATGCAAATTGCAATCATAAGAGAGATGGTGTTGCTAATTTAATATTATACAAATAGACTTTTAAACAACAAAAAAAACTAGATAAAAAGGAGCACACTCTATATTAATAAAGGGTCAATTTATCAAGAATAGAGAACAAGTATTAAAATATGCAACTAGCTGATTCCCAAAATATATGAGGTAAAATGAAAGGGAGAAATAGAAAATTCAACAATAATATTTAGAGAATTTTACCCCACTTTTAATAGTAGATAGAAAAGCTAGGCAAAAGATGAGCAAAGAAACAGAAGGCCTCAATGACACTATATACCAACTAGACCAAACACACATGAATTGAGCACCCCACCAAAAAAGCAGAAAATACATTCTTCTCAAGTGTACATGGAGCAATCTCCAGGATAGACCATATGCCAGGCCATAAAACAAACGAGTAAATTTAAAGTGGTTGAACTAATGTGAAGTATGTTCTCCAGACAAAGAGGAATGTATTTAGAATTCAATCACAGGAGGAATTTTGAGAAATTCATAAATATATGGAAATTAAGTAATACATTTATAAATAACCATGGGGTCAAAGAAAAAAAATCACAAGGTGCATCAAATTAAATTGCTTTAACATGAAGGAAAATGAAACAAAACAGGTCAAAATTTAGGGATGAAGTAAAGCAGTCACTAGAGAGAAATTTGGAGCTATAAATACATATTAAAAAAGAAGCAGTCTCAGCCCGGCCTGGTGGCATAGTGGTTAAGTTGGCACGCTCTGCTTCTGGTGGCCCTGGGTTGGCAGGTTTGGATCCTGGGTGCGGACTGATGCACTACTTGTCAGCCATGCTGTGGCCGAGTCCCATATAAAGTAGAAGAAGAAGGGCATGGATGTTAGCCCAGGGCCAGTCTTCCTCAGCCAAAAGAGGAGGATCGGCAAACGGATGTTAGCTCAGGACTAATCTTCCTCACAAAAATAAAAATAAAAAAGAAGCAATCTCAAATCAATAATGTAACCTTCCATCTTAACACACTGGAAGAACAAACTGAACCTAAAACAAGCAAAAGGAAGGAAATAATAAAGATTAGAATGGAAGTTAATGAATAGAGAATAGAAAAACAATAGAGAAAATTAACAAAACCAGAAGTGGTTCTATGAAAAGACCAAAAAATTGACAAATCTTTAGCTAGACATCTAATAAAAAAGTAAGAAGAGTTAAATTGCTAAATTAAGAAGGAAAAGGAGGCTATCATTCCGGACCCTTCAGATATGAAAAGATTATAAGAGAATACTATAAACAAATGTATATCAACAAATTAGAAAATTTATATGAAATCGATAAATTCCTAAATAGAGACAACCTACTGAATTTAACTAAAAAGTAGTCAATTTGAATAGACATACAAGTAGTAAAATTTTTATATTAGCTATTTAAAAATTCCCATAAAGAAAAGTGAAGGCCCGGATGTCTTCACTGCTGAATTATTACAATCATTTAAAGAAAAATTAATATCAATTGTTTACAAACTCTTTAGAAGAGAAGGATACAATGGCAACTCATTCTCTGAGACCACCATTACCCTGATAACAAAATCAGACAAAGATATCACAAAAAAAGAAACCTACAGACTGATATCTTTTATAAATACTGACATAAAAACTCTCAACAAACTACTTGCATACCAAATCCAGCAATACATAAAATGGATTACGTACCATGGAAAACTGGGATTTATCCCAGGAACACAAAGTTGACTTAGCATTTAAAATCAGACAATATAACCCTTATCAAATATATGGTTTGCAAAGATTTTTTTTCCCATTCTGTAGGCTGACTTTTTTGTTTGCTGATTGTTTCTTTTGCTGTGCAGAAGCTTCTTAGTTTGATGTAGTCCCACTTGTTTATTTTTGCTCTTGTTGCTTGTGTTTTTGGTGTCAAAGAGACTGCGATATTCATACATGGAATTTCCTATTTACAAATGTCCTAAAATATATCCATCATCTAAGTCTCATGATCTTTTATTCCCCTTTTCACAAAAGATACTTGGAAGAATAATTTGCGCCCTGGCCCTACACCCTCCATACTCAAAAAAAAAAAAAAAAAAGAAAGAAAGAAAGGAAAAAGGCAAGCTGTATGAATCAACTACAACTCTGGACCAGCTTCAATTCACTCCTGACATAGCTTCTTTTCTGTTCCCAATTTGCCTAAATTCTGGCCTTTGGGGCTGTCTCTCAAATTTCTCCCAGAACTTTTTTTTTATTGTGGTCATATGGGCTTATAACATTGTATAAATTTCAGGTGTACATTATTTTATTTCAGTTTCCGTCTAGATTGCATCATGTTCACCACGAATAGTCTAATTTTTATCTGTCACAATATGTGTGTGCCCCTTTGTCCCTTTGCCCTCTCCCCCACTCCTTCCACCTCTGCTAACTATTAATCTGTTCTCTTTATCCATGTGTTTGTTTACCTTCCATATATGAGTTATATCATATAGTATTTGTCTTTCTTTGTCTGACTTGATTTTGACTAACATAATACACTCAAGGTCCATCCATGTTGTCACAAGTGGCACAATTTTGTCTTTTTTATGACTGAGTAGTGTTCCATTTACATATATATCACATCTTCTTTATCCTTTCATCCCTTCATGGTTACTTGGGTTGCTTCACATCTTGGCTATTGTGAATAATGCTACGATGAACATACTAATGCATAAATATCTTTGAATTATTGCTTTCAAGTTCTTTGGATAAATACCCAGTAGTGGGATAGCTGGATCATATGGTATTTCTATTTTTAATTTTTTTGGGAAATCTCCATACTATGTTCCATAGTGGCTGCAACAGTTTGCATTCCCACCAGCAGTGTACAAGGGATCCCTTTTCTCCAAATCCTCTCCAACACTTGTTATTTCTTGTTTTGTTAATTATAGCCATTCTGATGGATGTGAAGTGATAGCTCATTGTAGTTTTGATTTTTATTTCCCTAATAATTAGTTATGTTGAAGATCTTTTCATGTGCCTGTTGGCCAGCTGAATATCTTCTTTGGAAAAATGTCTGTTCACGTCCTCTGCTCATTGTTTGATCAAGTTGTTCAATTTTGTTGTCGAGTTGTATGAGTTCTTTATATATTTTGGACATTAACCCCTTCTCAGATATGTAATTTGCAAAAATGTTCTCCCAGTTGGTGGGTTGTCTTTTTATTTTGTTGATGGTTTCCTTTGCTTTGCAGAAGATTTTTAATCTGATGTAGTCCCATTTGTTTATTTTTTCTTTTGTTTTCATTGCCTGAGTAGACATGGTATTCGAAAAGATGCTGCTAAGTCTGATGTTAAAGAATGTACTGCCTATATTTTCTTCTGAGTTTTATGGTTTCAGGTCTTGCATTCAAGTCTTTAATCTATTTTGAGTTAATTTTGTGTATGGTGTAAAATAATGGTCTACTTTCATTCTTTTGCATGTGGCTGTCTAGTTTTCCCAACATCACATATTGAAAAGACTTTCCTTTCTCCATTGCATGTTCTTGTCTCCTTTGTCAGAGATTAACTGTCCATAGATGTGTGGGTTTATTTCTGGGCTCTCAATTCTGTTCCATTGATCTGTGTGTCTGTTTTCTTCCAGTACCATGCTGTTTTGATTACTATAGCTATGTAGTATAATTTGAGTTCAGGGAGTGTGACACTTCCAAACTTGTTCTTTTTTCTCAAGATTATTTGACTATTTGTGATCTTTTGTTGTTCCACATAAATTTTAGGAATCTTTGTTCTATTTCCATGAAGAATATCATTGGGATTCTAATTGAGATTGCATTGAATCTGTAGATTGCTTTAGGTAATAGGGACATTTTAACTAAGTTTATTCTTCCAATCCATGAACAAGGAATATCTTTCCATTTCTTTGTGTTTTCTTTGATTTCTTTCAGTAATGTCATAGTTTTCAGTGTATAGATCTTTCACATCTTTGGTTAAATTTATTCCTAGGTAATTCATTCTTCTTGTTGTGATTGTAAATGAGATTGTATTCTTGAATTCACTTTCTGGTAGTTCACTATTAGTGTGTAGAAATGCAACTGATTTTTGTATGTTGATTTTGTATCCTGTAACTTTACTGTATATGTTGATTATTTCCAGGAGTTTTTTGGTGGATTCTTTAGGGTTTTCTATATATATAGATTCATGTCATCCACAAACTGCGAGAGTTTTACTTCTTTATTCCCAATATGGATCATTTTTATGTCTTTTTCTTGCCTAATTGCTCTGGCTAAAACTTCTAGTACTATACTGAATAAGAGTGGTGAAAGTGGGCATCCTTGTCTTACTCCTGTTCTCAGAAGAATGGCTTTCAGTTTTTCTCTGTTGAGTATGATATTGGCTGTGGGTTTGTCATATATGGCCTTTATTATGTTGAGGTACTTTCCTTTTATATCCATTTGGTTGAGAGTTTTTATCATAAGTGGATGTTGGATCCTGTCAAATGCTTTCCCTGTGTCTATTGAGATGATCATGTGATTTTTGTTCTTCATTTTGTTAATGTGGTGTTGCACATTGATTGATTGGCATATGTTGAACTGTCCCTGCATCCCTGGTATAAATCCCTGTTGATCATGATGTATGATCCTTTTAATGTACTGTTGTATTCGACTTGCTAGTATTTTGTTGAGTATTTTTGCACCTACATTCATCAGTGATGTTGGCCTGCAATTTTCTTTTTTTGTGTTGCCCTTGTCTGGTTTTGGTATCAGGATAATGTCCTCCTTGTAGAATGACTTAGGAAGCTTCCCTTTCTCTTCAGTTTTTTGGAAGAGTTTGAAAAGCATAGATATTAAATCTTCTTTGAATGTTTGGCAGAATCCACAGGGAAGTTGCCTGGTCCTGGACTTTTGTTTTTTGAGAGGTTTCTGATTACTGTTTCAATCTCTTTGCTTGTGGCTGGTCTATTCAGCTTCTCTATCTCTTCTTGATTCAGTTTTGGGAGGTTGTATGATACTAAGAATTTATCCATTTTTTTCTAGGTTATCCGGTTTGTTGATGTATAGCTTTTCCTGCTATTCTTTCACAATTCTTTGCATTTCTGAGGTGTCTGCTGTAATTTCTCCTCTTTCATTTCTGATTTTATTTATTTGAGTCTATTCTTTTCTGAGTGAGTCTGACTAAGGGTTTGCCAGTTTTGTTTATCTTCTTAAAGAACCAGCTCTTAGTTTCACTAATACTTTCTATTGTGTTTTAGTCTCTATTTCATTTATTTTTGCTCTGATTTTTATTATTTCCTCCCTCCTACTGACTTTGGGCTTTGTTCTTCTTTTTCTAGTTCTTTTAGATATAGGATAAGCTTGTTTGTTGGAGATTGTTCTTGTTTATTGAGGTAGGCCTGTATTGTTATAAATTCCCCTCTTAGTACCACTTTTGCTGCATCCCCTATGAGGTGGTAAGTTGTGTTTTCATTTTCATTTGTCTCTTCTTTTAATTCTTTCTGCGTTATTTTTTATCTCATTATTTGTGCTCTTCTTATCCAGAATTTCTGTTTGGTTGTTTTTTTAAGAGCTTCAATGTCTTTGGTGAAGTATTCCTTCTGTTCATTAATTTTATTTCTATGCTCATGAACTGTCTTTTTGAGTTTTCTTGTAATTCATTGAGTTTCTTTATGAAAGCTCTTTTGAATTCTCTGTCAGTTACATTATAATCTTCTGTGTCATCAGGTTTGGATTCTGGAGATTTGTCATTTTCCTTCTGTTCTACAGTGTTATGATAGTTCTCCATGGTGTTTGATGAGTTGATCCTCTGCCAGTGCACTTGTGGTTGTAACCACCTTTTCTTACTTGAGTATGACTTTAGTTACTTTGGTTCTGGGCACCTGGGTCTCATGTTCCTCACTGACTCTCCATGGGCTCAGATGCTGCTGTCCCCTGCACCATGTGGGCTGCTGTTCCTGGGTTGTCTTGGGGTGCTGGTTGCACTGTGGCCAGGGGTGCTGGGTTCATGTCACTGGGGTTGCCATTGCTGGAGTCTGGGTCAATAGTTCTGCTGTGGTTCCTGATTCTTCTGGTTTAAGATTTCATTTGCCACTGCTAGGGGGTGGGCATGAACTGTTTTTTCTGTTCCTGCCCCATCTGCTCATAGTTGTGCTGGTCAGGCTGCTCTATGTTTGTATGGGCTTGATCACCACCACTCAGTGTGGCATGTTCTCATGGGCCTGGCTACCATTGCTTGGCAGAGAGTGTACATGTGGTGGGGCCACTGCAGCTTGGTGGGCACTCCCATGGGCCAGGCTATTACTGATCCACAAGTATTATGTGCAGGCCAGGTTGCCCCTGCCTCCACTCACACTCGTGTTGGCTACTGCTTGAGAATCCATGTCCTGGATTGCTGCAGCTTGGGGGGGCTATTCCCCTAATTCCACTGCTTCCCAGGGGTCCAGTCCACCCACCTTTGGATGTATAGCTGCGTGGATCACTCAGGTGTCCTGTTGTGCTCTATAGGGAATCTTCTGTTGATTAATGGATGTCGTTTAGTTGTAACTTCTTAGAGGGGAGAGACAAAGGAAACAAATCGTTCTGCTGTGATATCAATTGATTTGTCTAAAACACACCCTCTAAATCTTCCTGCTTTTAGGGGCCATGGATAGGATACTTTGCCCTTTTATTCACCCCTTGTACTTTGAGCCCCAATCTCTGGCTCTGAGTCTGTCAGTTGGTCTTCCCTGGGCTGGAATTCAAACAGATTAATACACACTTAATTGCTAAGACTTCAAAAGACAAGCCTAATATCGCTAGGCCTGTCACAACAGACATAGAAATAACTTAATTAATGCTCATTATGTCATTAACAAGGTAGTCATTTTCAAATTAGGAAACTCCTTTTTTTTGATAATGCCTTCAAAGTCTCAATCCTGGTTTTTTGAATTCCCTTAAATATTGGTACATCTCCACCTTTGCACAATAGATTTAATATTTACCCTCAGTAACTATTTATTCAGCATCAAATTTGGGGAAATAAAGTGTGATCAAGTTAGAAATTACTATTTAAGCTTAAAAAAGATAGTTACAAATGTGTAATCCCCCCCCCCACCCCCAGGACCAGCAAGCTTACTCTGAAGGCCTGTTAAAAAAAAAACAAATCTATTCCAAGATACAAATATCAAATAGATCTTTCTGGGCAGGAAGCACACTTTGTTTCACTTCATCCAATCTCATCAGCCAAGCATGTCCTGTCCTGCCCTAGGCCAGATCCACAGTTGTCTTGGGAGAGCAACCTGAGAATTGACAATGCTGCTGCTGAAGCCTTCTTTCTTCTCCTTAAATATGCAAAGCTCAAGTAAAATGTGGTGTACTTTCAGGAAAAATTTTGTAATACATGTAATAAGAATATTTCCTGGCTGTCAGACAAAACACATGCTTTTCCTATAGCCTGACATCACAAAAGAGGGAGGTGTTAATGTGAAAATTTGGATGTAAGGTTTGAGCTCTCAGAGATGTGGTTCAAGCTGTGATTTTTCTGGTTTGGAAAATATCACTCTTTTGGCTTTAGAAATCTTTGGATTTTTGTTTATCAGCGTTATCTTTTTCTTAGTGCATTCTTGGCACAAACGCAACCCCAGAGGAAGAGACATAAGAGCAGAGTCAGAACAAAGATTTGATTCTTGAAAAGAATAGCATTTATGAGTATGTATTATTCCTCTATTTGGCTTTCTATTTGCACTACAGAAGAATAAGCATGGGGTGATTTTGTTCTTGGAGTTCCAGGTCACTTGTGTCCTAGAAGCTCTGCCAAGATGCTTTGTGATGTTTTGAAATATTCTTAGTTTTTTTTCTTTGCTTCTATAAGTAGGGAGAAATTGTCATTCCTGAGATATATTGTAAATTTAAGTCATGTCAATGTGTCAGAGAAACATGGGAAATTCAGAGCTGGTTCACAACAGAATTATCAAGTCAGTAAAGTGTGTCTTTTGAAATGTATACTTCCTCCAGATGGGCTTTCTGAATTGACCTTTGACTCTGGGTTGAGGGCAGTTCATTGTCATTGGACACACATTTCTTGTCCCTCTCTTCCACTCAGTATGCCACTAGAGTCTTCATTAAGTTTATTTAAAAATCATTTAAAGAGATTAGAGTAAGGTTGGGAGCAATATTAACAAATGGATGTGAAAAAGGTAACGATAACTCTCTAGAACAGAAGGAGAAATTTAAACTCTCTCCTGAAGTTAGGTTCTCAAGGCTTCTGAGTTGATCATGCTGAGTTGATCATGATGGCGGTGGGGTGGGGTGGAGGGGCAGATATTTGGCATCATGAGGAGGCAGTGAGGTTGGAGAGTGAGGAGCCAAATGGTTGAAACATGACGACGCTGTGCTTTTAGTTTAAAGAATATGCAAAGCACTCAACATGGGCCTTTTACATGGTGAAATTTCAATATCAACTGCTATGCTTTTTATACTTATTATCTTTCTGAAGGGAGTTGAAGACTTACAAGAAGGACTTTAGGTCAAATTGGAATTTTAAGAATGAGAGAGGGAAAAGGAAATCCCCCTTCACTGAGCCTCCACAATGTGCCAGAGACTCTTCTAGAAAATTTACATGAATGGTCAAATCAATCCTCCACAGCCCTGTGAAAGATATTCAATTTCATATAATTAATACCCTTTCACAAATATGGGAACTGACGGTGGGTAATATATAGCCATGTCCTCATGTTCAAATTGAGGAAGAGTCCAGATTATAACCCAGTTCTATTTGACTACAAATTTCATTTTACCATTTTCTGTGCCATACTGATAAGCTTTAAATCACACCCAAATCAATAGAATGCACTGCTATATACTGATGAGTGATTAGTCTGTCATCTTCCAGTGTTTTAGAACAGCTGATCATAATGGCAATCAAACGTACAGCAAAGTGATGATTTTGAGTCAAGAGGTATTATTGAGAACTTGTTACCTGCTGGCTGAATGGCAAGCTCATCAGCTCTTATTATGTCTGTCTGGATCAGAACAAAGCTGTTTTTATCCCCTAGGAGGTACTGATGACTCCTCATCCTCACCCCCAATTTAAGACCTTGATTGCTAGTACACAACATGAAGTCTTGCTCACAGGCTATCTTTACACCAGTACCTCTACTTGCTCTTTTGAGTAAAACTTTTTAAGGCCATTGCCCTTATTAGATTCCTATCCTCTAAAATAGGTATACTGAATTTGTCTGCCGTGTTCAGATAAAAAAAAAATGCTATTGTATGTATACTTTCAATATATGCTGGTCTTTCAAGCAAATTAGAAAAAGTGCCTCTCCTTGACTTTACTTCTGTGTCAGATAGTAGTCCTGATGTAACAGTTTTGATAGAACAATTCACTTTTATGCAATCTGCTTAATGAAGCAAGTGTAACTGATTTCCCCTGTGTGTAATATAAATGCCTTGTTTTTGTGCAGTGAACTTTGTGAACAAGCCAAAGGGTTGGCTATGAAGAATCAACAATTACTTATTGAACATCTATGTGCTATGATAATTTCAGTGAACAAAAAAAAGACCGAATTTCTTTCCTTCATGGAGCTTCAATTTTGAAGAAACCATAAATAATAATAAAAAAAGATGTGAGGAAAATATACATTAAATTATGGTAAATGCTAAGGAGAAAAAAATAAAGCAATTAAGTTAAATATAAAATGTTAGTTTTTAGAATTTACATATTTTATGTGCTAATATATTAGTATCATGAAACAAACACAAAAAGAAAAATAAAAAAGATTAGATGAAAATAAACATGAATGGCAGGTCCAATATAATCCCAGCAGAAAAATTTTCCTTCTATGTTTGTGGACCATGGCTGAAAAGTAGCACTGCCCAATAGAACTTTCTGGGATGTTGGAAATGTTCATTCTATGCTGTTCACAGACTGAGCATTTAAAATATACCTGGTGAGACTGAGGAAAGGAATTTTAAATTTTCTTTAATATTTAAATAGCCTAAATGGCTACCGACTAGACAGTATAGCTCTAGAGGAAGCAACATTCTGCTAAGGATATAGAGTCTGAGGCAAATAGAACTTTGCCCTTGCCCTTGACATTTGACACCCATTTTACCTCCAGACTCTAAACTTAGCCCAGTTTGACCTGGATTAATGAAATGCTTTTTCCATTCAATGCTAGCTGACTTCCCCCTGAATTCCAGGATACTTAATGAACTCTGCCTAACTCTGCTTCCTGCACCACTGGTGGGATGTTATCTTCTAAGTTTACATCTGTGTTGTCCCTAGCTCCAACCATATGATCTCATACTTTCACTGGCTCCAGATATTGCTATCCTAGCTATCTCTCTACTGACTCCCTGAGGAGGAGGTCCTCAGACCCCCACTGTCAGGACAATGCTGTCCCCAGAGGGTCCAAATCTTCAGAAATTGAATCTGTAACAGTTAGGGTATTACCCCTGGGAGGCTGTTTGTGCTGTGAACTTGTTCTGCTTTTTCAAACACTCCCTGGAGCTTAATTAAAGAAGCAGTCTTATCTCCCAGTCTCATCTTAAACTGTTGTTTGAGGACTATATGTTCATTAAACAGTGGTGTAAACCCTTCCTCAGAGAGTGCTTCTATGTTTAATATTGGATTAAGTAATCCTTCTGGATCTCTACTTGAATCTCCAGAGCATAGTGGTGCTAAATATGCAAAAATTATTGAAGAGTTTCTTGGAGAAAAGCTGGTGTGAAAACATCAGATTCCAGTGTATGGAGTTCCTCCAGGCTGCTGCTGCTCCAAAGGAAGCCTCATTAGAAGGATACCTGTACTGAGGAGGTCATCAAGAAGACCCCAACAAGAGGTCAGTGGTAAACAGCTTCAAATAAGCAGCTCTTTGTCCCCCAAAGTTCTGTGCACACTTGGACAAACAGCTCCATATCAAAGAGTGTTCTATTTATAACTCATGACCACACACATCACACACCCCCAGCAGGTCATCCAGGAACCCCAAATATAGTAAACAAGATCAAAACTCCTATATTCAGCCTAGGGCTTGCTCATCTAAAGAGCAGGTGAGGCATCAAAGGAAAAGCTCAGAAATATTTTTCCCAGTCACATAAGCCTAGCAAGACTGATGTGCGATAAAGAGGAAGTCTAAGCAAAAACATTAAAAATAATCTTGAAAAAAAACAGCAAGTTGAGGAAGAGTCATATACAAAAGTTGTTTTCTTTTCCAGTTAGACAATAAAAAAATCATGATATTATAAGGCAGAATTAAATAATACCAAGGAAATGAAAGATGTGAATTACATACGAAGGGAAACAAATTAATTAGAAAACACCACAAAGAATAGAGTTGATGAATACATAAAAGAACTAGCTCTTTAAGTAAACCAATAAAATAGAGAAATGTTTAACTAAAAAATGTTGAAAATAAGAAAGCCATTGTAATTCACAATAGGATATTATATAAAGTTCTATAATAATTAAGTTTTAATATCTTAATGATGTGAACAGCATTGCACGAATGTATAAATTACTATTATTGACTAAAAAAAGAAAAGTGAAACTAATAGACTCCAAACCATAGGATAAACTGGAAAAAATGATCAGAAATATCTATAAAAATTTGGTCCATGGTAGTTTTAAAGAAACTTCTTATAACCTTCAGGTAAAAAGTAATTCCCAGGATATTTAACAATCCTGGATTTAAAAGTACTTTTAGCCATAATAATTATATCCTTTCTGGGACTTGAAGATGGTGAAAGGTCCTGAGCTACACCAGGACCACCTGCACTGGCAGGACCCCTATGCCTCTAGGACCACCTACAGCACCACACCAAAATGAAGAAAGAGGGAGAAGCTACTGTCTTGGTCTGGGAAAAACAGATCATAATTTTAGGGCAGATGGAGAATGAAAACAACTTGAAAATGAGTGAAACAAATATATATTATCTTCCTAGTATCACCAAAATTCTGAATAAAACAAGGGTGAACAAGACATATTTCAAAGGGCTTTAGATAAAGACAAAATTAAATACATGTAGGAAACAGTATACCCCCCCCAAATGATGGATATCAGTTAAAAAATGATGTAGCTGCATTAAAATACGTCATCAAGCACAAAATCTGACCTACTGAACCCAAGACAAAGAATTTACAACAATTTTAAAAAGGCAGACAGTTATATGGTACTCTCAAAGGGTCTGCCTAAAATGATAAAACATTAATTGAAAAAGGATAAATAAGTTTTATAAAGCACATGTAAGCAATAATAAAGTAGGGTTTCCAAGATTAGCATCTATGTCTGTTACTATCAAATTTAGTGGCATAGGCAACAAACATTATGGTATTTTTGCAGATTCTGAGGTCAGGAATCACAGGGAATAGCAGTGATGACTCATCTATGCTCCAGGATGTCTGGGACTCCTCTGGGAAGATCTGAATAGCTGGTCGTCATTCACATGTCCGGGGGCAGACATCACCCGGAGGCTCCTTCACCTACACCTGCAGAGCCTGGGCTGGGATAACTGAAAGACTGGACTCAGTTGGGGCCATCACTAACACACCTCTATGTGGTCTCTCCATGTCACTCAGGCTTCTTCCAGTAGGGTGGTGAGTGTCCAGAGGGAGGGTTCCAAAAGCATGCATTTCAAGAAAACTGGACAGAAGCTGCATGACCTTTTATGATCTAACTCAGAAGTCACATAGTATCATTTTTATCAAATTCTATTGGTTGAAACAGAGGTAACTCCAACCAGATTCAAAAGGAGAAATGTGTACTTCATCTCCCATTGAGACCTTTTCTAAATCTCCGTAAAAACAGACGATGGGGAATCCAAAGTGAGAAGCATTAAACGGGACACAGACAAGCAGTTTATTTACTACGGAGTACTACTGACAATGAAGCTATAACTGTTAAGAATCCGTATGTGATAAAAAATAATATCAAAACCACATAATACAGAACATTTTCCCTCTCTAACTTTTCAAATCAAGTTTCAAAAATATAAAAGATCTAATTTCCATACAAATTAAAGTAAACTTCATATATTGAATTA
This sequence comes from Tapirus indicus, assembly GCA_031878705.1. NCBI lineage: Eukaryota > Metazoa > Chordata > Mammalia > Perissodactyla > Tapiridae > Tapirus > Tapirus indicus. The sequence continues at coordinate 86,709,215 of CM062921.1, forward strand.
AACATTTTACACAGTAGGAAAAGTGCGTATTTTCCCTGTGTCAATTGATAATTTCAAAATTAATGTATGTTAGGCCACAAAGGCAATGTCAATACAATCTTCAAAGCATAAATTCTCTGCCTCTGTAATTCCAGTAATAAAACTAAAAATAAGTAGAAAAAACAAATGTTTAATTAACATTTAAAGGTAATAACACAGCAATTTAAAAAATCTTCTAAATATCATGTGTCAAAGAGGAAATCAAAACTGCAATTACAGGCTCTTTACTAGTTAGAGAAAATGACAACAACACACAGGAAAATGTATGGGATACAGCTAGCTCTGAACTCAGAAGAAAACAAGTACACATTTATTTTATACACTTAATTCCTATCCACAGGTGTCCTGTAAGTAAAGTTCCAATATTACTATACTTCTATCTATCTACCTATCTGCCTATCTATCTATCTATCTACCTGTCTACCTATCTATCTGATCTATCATCTGTGTATGTATTCAACATTCATTCTTCATTTGTCTCTGTGTGTTATAGTCAGCATGGTAGGAAGTAATCTAAATGCTTATCAATAGGACATTAATTCAATAAATAAGACATTACTTCAACAAATTTTGGAATCCATATAAGGTATAATATATTTGTATGTAGCCATTATATAAACATTATGTATAAGCCATTATATAAACATGACGAAATGCTTATGCTATAGTAAGGTAAAAAAAGAAGACTTTAAAGAAGGATATAGAGCAAAATTTTGCTTTTATGTAGGAAGCCTGGAAGGATACAGCAGAAGGAATGCCAGCGTCTACTCCAACCCTCCTTTCTTCTTTCTGCCAAATCCCTAATTTTTTTCCAGTAATTCATCGTCCACCACATAGCCATGTGCTTCACTAACTAAAGCATTATAATGTCATTTCCCTTTCTAGTGATTTCTTTAGAGGTTGACATGTTACTCAACTCTGGTTAATGACCTGGGGGAGCATCTGCTGAAGGGTTCTGGAAAATGTTTTCTTGTTCTTAAAAGGATGAAAGAATTCCTCTCTTTAATTTAATACTTTTGTGTTTGCATGTTATTTTAGAAACTGCTCTAGCTACCTTGCAACCCTGAGGAGAGCTAAGCCAACATTTTGAAGATTGCCAGTAGAAGAGGAAAAGCATCTACTTGAAGGCAGTGAATAAACCAACCTAGGAGAGGCTGCCTTCCCTTGGAACTTATTATATAAGAAATAACTCTGCTATGCAGAAGCTTTTTAGTTTGATTTAGCCCCACCTTGCCTGAGGGGACATTTCCCAAAAGATATTTCCAAGACTAATCTCAAAGAACATACTACCTATATTTTCTTCTAGGAGTTCTATGGTTTCAGGTCTTATGTTCAAGTCTTTAATCCATTTTGAGTTAATTTTTGTGTATGGTGTAAGATAATGGTCTACTTTCCTTCTTTTGCATGTGGCTGTTCAGTTTTCCCAACACTATTTATTGAAGAGATTTTCCTTTCTCCAAACTAAAAAACTTCCACACAGCAAAGGAAACCATCAACAAAATGAAAATACATGTTGGGAAAAGATATTTTAAATCATATATCTGATAAGGGGTTAATATCCAAAATATATAAAGAGCTCATACAACTCAACAACAACAAAAACAAACAATCTGAACAAAAACATAGTACAGAATATTGTCCCTCCCTAATTTTTCAAATCAAGTTTCAAAGATATAAAAGATCTAATTTCCATACAAATTAAAGTAAACTTGATATATTTAATAACATTTTACCCAGTAGGAAAAGTGCATGAAGATATGAACAGACATTTTTCCAAAGAAGATATACAGATGGCCAACAGGCACATGAAAAGATGTTCAACATCACTAACTACTGGGGAAATGAAAATCAAAACTACAATGAGATATCACCTCACTCCTGTCAGTATGGCTATTATTAAAAAGACAAGAAGTAACAAGTGTTGGAGAGGATATGGAGAAAAGGGAACCCTCATACACTGCTGGTGGGAATGTAAATTGGTGCAGACCTATGGAAAACTGTATGGAGATTCTTCAAAAAATTAATAATAGACTACCCTATGACCCAGCTATTCCACTTCTGGGTATTTATCCAAAGAACACAAAAACACTTATTTGGAAAGATATATGCACCCCTATGTTCAATGCAGCATTATTCACAGTAGTCACGACTTGGAAACAACCTAAGTGCCCATCAACAGATGAATGGGTAAAGAAGTAGTATAGAAAAGAATGCTACTCAGCCATAAAAAGATGAAATCTTGATATTTGTGACAACATGGGTGGGCCTTGAGGGTTGTATTAAGTCGAGCAAAATAAGTCAGATGAAGAAAGCCAAATATTATATGATTTCACTCATATGTGGAAGATAAAACAATAACAATAAAAACAAACAAACACATAGATATAGAGAACAGATTGGTAGTTATCAGAGGGAAAGATGGGTGGGAGAAAGGTGAAAGGGGTGAAGGGGGACATTTGTGTGGTGATGGATAGAAACTAGAAATCTGGTGGTGAACATGACGTGGTCTATACAGAAGTTTATACTGAAATTTATATAATGTTATCAACCAATGTCACCTCAATAAGAAAAAAGAGATATTAACTCTTCTATTTCAGCCATTTAAGCTGCTATATCCTCATATTTGTAGCTGAGGTCATTTTATAAAACACATAGGATATACAGAAAAAATGTTACTGGGGACAAGATTGTGTGCATTCTTTCATTTTTTCTGATTTTTTTTTTTGTAAAATGTTTATGCTATTGGATTTGTCAATTTTTTTTTTGGTGGAGATTTTTCTATTTTTTCTGAGACTTCAGCTCTTCAAGTCTTAGATCAATTTCTCAGTCTATTTGTTGGAGAAACAATGAAAGAACTTCTATTTTAGGCCAAATATAGATAAGGATGACCACAAGTACTATGTACCTTGGCAGAATTATGTCTTATTTTACAGTAGATCCTGAGTGATCCTATCTTCTGAATTATGGAGGATAAAATATGTGGAGGAAAGAGAGACTTCTAACTACATATCCCACTAAGGAAAGAAAGAGCTGGAGTTTGGCAAATGTCTTCAATTAAATAAGAAGAAAGAAAAATAAAAGGTAGATTTTTAAGTGGAGGAGACTCAGACAACAAGAGTGTACCCTAATTCTTGGTGCTATTTCTCCAGCTCTTTCTGAAGATGTAGGAGGCAATAATTAAAAGTGTTTATCCTTTTTTTGAGGCAAGGAAACATATAATATTAAAGGACATCAAGAATTAGTAAGGAAAAGCGACATAAATATCAACATGTAATTTCAAATGTTAGATTAGGTCATTACTTGAAGCAATTTTAAAAATATTTTTGAAATTTGAAGAAGCAAACCAAAAACATATTATAGGCCAGCCCAGTGGCCTAGTGGTTAAGTTTGGTGCACTCTGCTTCAGTGGCCTGTGTTCGCAGGTTTGGATCCTAGGTGTGGACCTACACCACTCATTAGCCATGTTGTGGTGGTGACCCACATACAAAATAGAGGAAGACTGGCACAAATGTTAGCACAAGGTGAATCTTCCTCACTGGAAAGAAAACCCCAAAACATTATACCTGAAGGAAGCATAAACTATTGTATTAGCATTAATGAAATAAAAAAGAAAGAATAATAAGTATAGAATTAAAAATAAGCAAAACAGAGGCCAGCCTGGTGGCATAGTGGTTAAGCTCATGCACTCTGCTTCAGCAGTCCAAGGTTCACAGGTTTGGATCCTGGGCATGGACCTACGCACTGCTCCTCAAGCCATGCTGTGGTGGTGTCCCATGTACAAAATAGAGGAGATGGGCACAGATGTTAGCTCAGGGACAATCTTTCTCAAGCAAAAAAAGGCATATTGGCAACAGATGTTAGCTCAGGGCTAATCTTCCTCACCAACAAAAAAAAAGTAATAATAAAAATTAAAAATAAACAAAACAAAAAAGCAAACAAATGAATACCTTGGTTCAGTTCTCAGCTCCTTCATTAAATACCTGTTACATTTTTAGGATGCCAGTTGGCTGTTTGTCAGAGCTTGTTATTCTATCCACCTTCATCCCTTTATGCCTCAGTTCCCTGGTCTGTGAAGTTATTATCATAAGAAGTGGAGGAGTTTTCTGTGGCCACATAAACAAGAAACCCACAAACAAGGCTGAGCCCTGAAGAGAAGAGAGCTAAGACTGGGGTATCAGGAACACAACAGGAAGCATACCAGGTCAGGTGGGAATACCCAGACCTGGGAACAGTGTTGACAGGAACATGATCAAAAAGGCAAGGTCCATAGTTTCAGAGCTCCTGGAAACTTCAGAAGCAGACAGAGCAGGGATTCCTGAATCAGCAAAAGGACAAGTCATTTAAACCTGAGAGTCTAAAGTGTTTTGGGGCTTGGGCGGCACCCGAAGTGGTAGTCAGTAGTGAAACCACTGTTTTGGGCTCTTTCTGTGGTTTAGGACATGGAGAACATGTTTCTAGTTCTGGATAATGGTTTGTGTGGAAATGATGGAGTGTCATTTCTGTGCAAGAGCATTTATATGCTAACATAAGACCCTCAAGTCATTTTACTCTCTCTACAATGACCAGCAATATTCCCAAAAGACACTCATCTATTAATCTGGGTCCCACTGTGAGGATAAAGCAGAGTAGATGCCCCCCAAAACCTGCAACTGACTTATAGTATGAGGGAGAAATAAACTTTTTTTGTTAAGCCACTGAGAATTTTAAGTTTATCACTGCAACATAATCTATTTTGTGATCAAGCTAGATTGACTGATACAGCCCTTTCTCCTGACAGAAGCAAAGGCAAGTCCATTGTAGAGGGTAACTTCACCAAGGAGAAGCTCAAGTAGTAGCCAACAAGATGGCATCAGATGACACACACATGACTGCATAAAGGCCACTACACGCACTGAGAAGGAAAGCCATCATGAAACAGAAGCAACAGAAACAAGCAGTAGCAGAGCTAAATTCACAAGGACTGCAGATATTAGAATTTTCACAATTAAAATACAAAATATCTGGGTATTGACTGCTTAAGGAAATAAAATTACAGAGGAAACAAAAATCATCATAAAAATAGACTTTAGCAAACAAAATGGAAGTTCTAAATGTGAACAATATAATTAGTGAAAAAATTCTGACTCAGGAGATAAGTCAAACAGCAGATTAGCTACAATTGAAGAAAGAAGTGTGATGAGAACTGGAGATGTATATATTATATGTATATATATATATGTATATATATAGATGTGGATATATAAACACAAATTTATATGTATTATATTTATATATATGTAAAATTATATACATATAAAATTTATCCAGAATGTAGCAGACATATAAAGATATGAGAACTATGGAAGAGTAACACAGAGACATGGCAGGCAGAGTAAGATTGGTATCCCAGAAGAGAAAATTCAAATGGAGATGAGGCTTTATTTAGAGAACTAATAACTTCAAGTTTTTCAAAATTGGTGAGACTTTAACCCAAGCTGGATAACCAGAAAACAATTTATGACTCAACAAATGGTAGGGAAACTGCAGATAGCCAGAGAGAGAATGAGAGAGACAGAGAGAGAGATCCTGAAAGGAGCCAGATAGAAAGGAGAGAGAAGCACCTACAAAGGAATAAAGTAGAATGACAGCATGCTCCTGAGAAAAAGGAAAAATGTTATTTAAATGTTTAAACATTTATCAATTCAACAGTTTTGAACTTAGTGTGTCTTTGTATTAGGTGCTGTTATAACCTCCAAGGATACAGCAATGAGGAAAACTGAAAGGATCTCTGCTTTCATGGAACTCACATTCATACGGGGACAAATAGTCAAATAAGTGAATGATGTAATTTTTTAAAAAGATAATTTCATAATGTAAAAGTGCTATGTAAAAATAAAGTAGGGAGTTAGGAAGTGCTTTGGTTATTTTAGAGAAGGTCCTCAAGTATAAACTTAATGTTGGACTGACAGTTGAGCTGAACTCTCCAAATGAGAGGGACCATACAAATAATTGGAAGCAAGCCTATAGGCCCTAGGATAAGAATGAATGGCTGCAGAGAAAAGACCATGCAGGGAGAAAAGGATTAATGGAGTGAGGTAATGTAGCAGAGGTAGACAAGACTTGGAAGGAGATTGGATCTTATTTTAATGGCAGTGAGAAGAATTTGAAAGTTTTAAGAGGGGAAGTAATATGAATGGAGTTACATTTTCAAAAGGTCACTCTGTCTGCTATGTGGGAAATTGAATACAGCCAATTATAGAACCTTGGTGCACTTTCCTCTGGATTTCCCCATGTATATATATATTTTTTTGCCTCAAAGCCAAGATTGGAGCTTGTGTCTAAGGACTCTTCCAGTTTAAGTAAGCCATTTAGGTAATTTAAACTGGCTTTAATTTTAAAGGATATCAATTTTTAGCCCTAAGCAAACAAAATTCCAACATTTGCTGGCTTCAGGCTTGGTTTGATACAGGGAGTTAAAAAGATATTAAAGTTCTGCACCTCCATGAATCAGACAAGCTTTCTTGATGGGAGGTGCATGGTGTTTCCCGACAGCCTGAGACTTCACTCCTAATAGCATTTCAACCACATCACAAGGAAAGCTTCTTTCTTGATGGCAATGGAGTGCCCTTTTGTTTCCTTTTGATGACATTTCTATTTCTTTTCTTTTCTTCTTCATCTTCTTCTTTTTTTTTTTTTTTTTTTTTTTGGTGAGGAACATTGACCCTGAGCTAACATCTGTGCCAGTCTTCCTCCACTCTGCATGTGGGACACTGCCACAGCATGGCCACCAAGGAGAGATGTGTAGGTCTGTGCTGGATCCAGCCTGTGAACCCAGGGCCACCAAAGCAGAGGGCACAACCTCAACCACTATGCCATGGGCCACTGGGACATTTCTATTTCTTAACATTCCTGGGCCTGGTGACTTGAGCACTCTGGTTAATGAGATTAAGGTCACATTTCTACTGCTGTGTAGTTGTCAGGGAGTGAGGTTAGTCCCTCCTGAACCACACAACATGATTTCTCCATAAGAGAGAGGATAAGTCTCACTGGAGGAAGGTGGAGGAGTGTCTGCCAGGAAGGAAACAGGTGTCAATGGTAGAAGAATGAAAGGAAGTTTACCCATTTCTTTAATAAAATGAGTTCTCATGATTCCATGTTGTTTGGTCCCCTTGGTAGGACCCACATAGTAGTCAAAGGAAAATCTCATATTGAAAATCCATGTGGGATCGGGACGTGAGCATCATGGTGAAGTGAGATTTCCCTCTTTGAATCTCTGCCCCCTAAGACACAATGAAAACATCATTTGCATTCCAACAGAGCTCAATCAAACACTACAGAGGACTTGTAAGAAACCCCTGCTGCCATACTTCAGACAGTGGAGGCTCGGGAAGCCCAAAAGGATGTGAGGAGAGGTAAGAAGTTGTACTTCCCCTCCCCAATCGATCAGCAAAGATGGTGCAGCTTGCAGACAGAGGGGGGAGGGGCAGCCCACAGTGGGGAAAACTACCACCCTCCAGGTGCTCTCACAGATTGTTGAGAGATCCCCACTGGGAAGTGACGACGGACTTTTTAGGGGGTGTAGCAAACACCCTAAGAGAGCCAGAAAGGAAACCCCTGGGTCAAGCAGGAGAAAGAGAGAAACCCTCCCCCCACACACCCCGTGTTTCAGCATAATCCCTCCGGGGGCTGCAGCGGGCTCAGAGCATAGTGCTCGCAATCTCCATCCAGTGGCAGCAGGGGGAAACTGCAGGACCAACTTCAATATGAGGAGAAAAAATAAAGTGGTCGGATCCATGCGACAATTTGTCATGGCTACAGACCAAAAGGAAAATGACAAACACCCAGAAACCAACCCTGAAGGCACAGAATTCGATAACCTGAATGACAGAGAATTCAAAATACCTATCATAAACAAACTCAATGAAATACAAGAGAACACACAGAAACAAATCAATGAATTCAGGGATTTCATCACAAAAGAGATTGAAACCATAAAGAAAAAACCAATCAGAATGATTGGAGATTAAAAACAAAATGAATGAGATAGTGGAAAAAATGGAGACTTTAAAGAGCAGAACTGACAATATGGAGGAACAAATTAACATTATTGAGGATAGCCATGCAGAAATGCTCCAGATAGAGGAGGAGAGAGAGCTAAGACTAAAAAGAAATGAAGAAATTCTTCAAGAAATATCAGACTCAATGAGGAAAAGCAACATAAGGATAATAGGTATTCCAGAAGGAGAAGAAAGAGAAAAAGGAGCAGAGAGTTTGTTCAAAGAAATAATAGCTGAGAACTTCCCCAACCTAGGTGACACGAGGGAAATAAAAGTGAATGAAATCAATAGACCGCCTAAATATATAAACAGGAATAAAAAATCATCTCGCCACATAGTAGCAAACTTGAAAAATATCCATGACAAGGAAATAATATTAAGGGCAGCTAAACAAAAAAACAAAATAACATACAAAGGAAACCTCATCAGGCTCTCAGATGATTTCTCAACAGAAACTCTACAGGCTAGGAGAGACTGGAATGGTATATTCAAAATCATGAAAGACAAAAACCTTCAGCCAAGAATACTTTATCCAGCAAAAATATCCTTCAAATATGATGGAGAAATAATAACGCTCCCTGATAAACAAAAGCTAAGAGAGTTCATCACCACAAGACCCCCACTACAAGAAATGCTCAAGAAGGCCCTTAGGCCTGAAAAAAAAAACAAATGAGAAAGGGGATACAAAGATTTCAGCAAGGAGAAAAGCAAGGAGACTAAACCAGAACAAACTACAGTTGGATAAAATAAAAAATTAATTCAAGCTCATCACTGGAAACACACATTCACGACACAAGATGGAATAAAGAGATAACAAATAAGGAGGGGAAGAGGTAAGGGATTGAATCGACCTAGCCTCAGGTAAAAGGAGGCATCTGAAAATGTACTATCTTATCCAGGAGATCACTTATATAAACCTCACAGTAACCACTAAACAAATGACTAGAAGAGAACCACACATGACAAATAAAGAGAAAACGAAGAGAATGAGCATGCAGAAATACCAAATTGAATTTGCAGTCTGAAACACAAGTGACAAGAAACGAAGGAAATGCAAAAGAACCAGAAAATGAACAATAAAATAGCAACATTAAACCCTCATATATCAATAATCACTCTAAATGTAAATGGATTGAATTCTCCAATCAAAAGAAGCAGAGTGGCAGGATGGATTAAAAACCAAGATCCAACAATCTGCTGCCTCCAGGAAACACATCTCAGCTCTAAAGACAAGCACAGACTCAAAATAAAAGGATGGAAAACAATACATCAAGCTAATGGCAAACAAAAGAAAGCAGGAGTAGCCATACTTATATCAGACAAAGTAGACTTCAAGATAAAAAGGTAATGGGAGACAAAGAAGGGCAATATATAATGATAAAAGGGACACTTCACCAAGAAGACATAACAATCATAAATATCTATGCACCCAACACAGGAGCACCAAAGTACATAAAACAACTGCTAAAAAACCTAAAAGGAGATATTAACAATAACACAATAATAGTAGGGGATCTTAACACCCCCCTTACATCAATGGATAGATCATCCAGACAAAAAGTCAATAAGGAAAAATGGACTTAAATGAAAAACTAGACTCAATGGACTTAATAGATATATACAGAGCACTCCACCCAAAAAAAGCAGAGTACACATTCTTCTCAAGTGCACATTCCATATATTAGGAAACAAGGCAAACCTGTATAAATTTAAGAAGATTGAAATCATTACAAGCATCTTTTCTGATCATAATGCTGAGAAACTAGAAATCAACTGCAAGTAAAAACTAGGAAAGGGAACAAAGATGTGGAGACTAAACAACATGCTACTGAACAACCAATGGGTCATTGATGAAATTGAAGGAGAAATCAAAAGCTATCTGGAGACAAATGAAAAGGAAAATACACCATACCAACTCATATGGGATGCAGCAAAAGCGGTCCTGAGAGGGAAATTTATACCAATATAAGCTCACCTTAACAAACAAGAAAAATCCTAAATAAATAACCTTAAATTGCACCTAACAGAATTAGAAAAAGAATGAGACAAAGCCCCAAATCAGCAGAAGGAGGGAAATAATAAAAATCAGAGCAGAAATAAATGAAATTGAAACCAAAAAAAACAGTAGAAAGGATCAATGAAACAAAGAGCTGGTTCTTTGAGAAGATAAATAAAATTGACAAACCCTTAGCCAGACTCACTAAGAAAAAAAGGGAGAAGACTCAAATAAATAAAATTAGAAATGAAAGAGGAGAAATTACAATAGATACCACAGAAATACAAGGGATTATTAGGGAATACTATGAAAAACTTTATGCCAACAAATTGGACAACCTAAAGGAAATGGACAAATTCTTGGACGCGTACAACCTCTCAAAACTGAATCAAGAAGAAATAGAGAATCTGAACAGACCAATCACAAGTAAAGAGATTGAAACAGTAATCAAAAACCTCCCAAAAAATAAAAGCCCAGGACCAGATGGCTTCCCTGGAGAATTTTACCAAACATTCAAAGAAGATTTAGCACCTATCCTTCTCACACTATTCCAAAAAATAGAGGAAGATGGAATACTTCCCAACACATTCCATGAGGCTGACATCATCCTGATACCAAAGCCAGACAAGGACAATACAAAGAAGGAAAACTACAGGCCAATATCACTGATGAACAGATACGCAAAAATCCTCAACAAAATATTGGCAAACCGAATACAGCAATACATCAAAAAGATCATACACCACGATCAAGTGGCATTTATACCAGGGACACAGGGATGGCTCAACATCCGCAAATCAATCAACATAATACACCACATTAACAAAATGAAGAATAAAAACCACATGATCATCTCAATTGATGCAGAGAAGGCATTCAACAAGACCCAGCATCCATTTATGATAAAAACTCTCAATAAAATGGGTATAGAAGGAAAGTACCTCAACATAATAAGGGCCATATATGACAAACCTACAGCTAACATCCTACTCAGTGGGGAAAAACCAAAAGCCATTCCTTTGAGGACAGGAACAAGACAGGGTGCCCACTCACCACTCTTATTCAACATAGTACTGGAAGTTCTGGCCAGAGCAATTAGGCATGACAAAGGAATAAAAGGACTCCAAATAGGCAATGAAGAAGTGAAACTCTCACTATTTGCAGACGACATGATCTTATACATAGAAAACCCAAAAAATTCCATTGGAAAACTACTAGAAATAACCAACAACTACAGTAAAGTGGCAGTGTATAAAATCAACTTACAAAAATCAATTGCATTTCTATACACTAACGATGAACCAACAGAAAGAGAACTCAAAAAGACAATCCTATTTGCAATAGCAACAAAAATAATAATATATCTGGGAATAAATTTAACCAAGGAGGTGAAAGACCTATACAATGAAAACTATAAGACACTATTGAAAGAAATAGAGGAAGACATAAAGAAATGGAAAAATATTCCATGCACATGGATTGGAAGAATAAATATAGTTAAAATGTCCATTCTACCTAAAGCAATCTACAAATTCAATGCAATCCCAATCAGAATCCCAATGTCATTCTTCACGGTAATAGAACAAAAACTACTGAAATTCATATGGGGCAACAAAAGACCCCGAATAGCTAAAGCAATTCCGAAAAAAAAGAACAAAGCTGGAGGCATTACAATCCCTGATTTCAAAATATACTATAAAGCTATAGTAATCAAAACAGCATGGTACTGGTACAAGAATAGACACACAGATCAATGGAGTACAATTGAAAGCCCAAAAATAAAACCACACACCTATGGACAGCTAATCTTCGACAAAGGAGCAAAGAACATACAATGGAGAGAGGGAAGTCTCTTCAATAAATGGTGCTGGGAAAATTGGACAGCAACATACAAAAGAATGCAAGTAGACCATCTCCTATCGCCATATACAAAAATCAATTCAAAATGGATCAAGGACCTGAAAGTGAGACCTGAAACTATAAAACTCCTGGAAGAACATATAGGCAGTACACTAATTGAGATTGGACATAAAGGGATCCTTTCAGATTCCACGTCTACTCGGACAAGGGAAACAAAAGAAAAAATAAACAAGTGAGACCTCATCAGATTAAAGAGCTTCTACAAGGGAAATGAAACCAGGATCAAAATGAATAAACAACCCACCAGCTGGGAGAAAATATTCGCAAATCGTTTTTACGACAAGGGATTAATCTCTGTAATATATAAAGATCTCATACAACTGAGCAACAAAAAAACAAACAACCCAATCAAAAAATGGGCAGAGGCTATGAACAGACATTTTTCCAAGGAAGAGATACAGATGGCCAACAGACTCATGAAAACATCATGAAACTCATGAAAATATCACTAATCATTAGGGAAATGCAAATCAAAACTACACTAAGATATCACCTTACACCCGTTAGAATGGCTATAATCACAAAGACAAATAACAAAAAATGCTGGAGAGGTTGTGGAGAAATGGGGACCCTCATTCACTGTTGGTGGGAATGCAAACTGGTGCAGCCTCTATGGAAAACAGTATGGAGAGTCCTCAAAAAATTAAAAATAGAAATACTGTATGATCCAGCAATCCCACTCTTGGGCATCTACCCAATGGACATGAAATCAACCATCACAAGAGGCGTATGCACCCCTATGTTCATTGCAGCATTATTCACTATAGCCAAGAAGTGGAAGCAACCCAAGTGTCCCTCGACTGATGATTGGTTAAAGAAGATGTGGTATATACGTACAATGGAATACTACTCAGCCATAAGAAAAGACACAATTGTCCCATTTGCAACAACATGGATGGACCTAGAGCGTATTATGTTAAGTGAAATAAGCCAGAGAGAGAAGGACAGACACTGCATGAACTCACTCATATATGGAATATAAATGAACACACAGACAGAACTGATTGGTGGTTACCAAGGGGAAGGGGTGTGGGGGGCACAAGTGGTGAAGGGTTACATCCACATGGTGATGGACAAACAAAAATATACAACTAAAACCCCACAGTGTTATAAACTATTAAGACATTAATTAAAATAAAAGAAAATCCATGTGATTTTTTTCATATAATTTCATTAGAAATTACCAATTAGCCTCATAAGGAAGATGATAGGGCAGGTGGAGAACTTGATATTTCTTCCAGGAGGGGTCCGATTTGTCCTCGTATAGCATCAGCTGCATGAAAGAAAAGAATATGAGAGGGGCTTCCTTAGATGCCAAAATTCAGAGAAAGACCTCCAAAGGTAGTATTCCAATTGACACTGGGAGAAATTAACTCTTCATTTTTTTTCCCTGTAAATCAACTCTTTCTCACATGATAGTCCAGTTATTATTCTTTGACCATTATCTAAACCCTGACTACCCCTGAGGGGTCAAGGGAAGGAGTTTCATTGAATTTACCAGAGAGATTGAAGGTGACACTGACAGTTGTAGAGACATTTTATAACCTACAATGAACATTTGACTTTTGATATTATTTTGCCAGCATAACAAAGAGTCATTAAATGGAGAATGAAGAGTTATTAAATACAGAAAAAAATATTTTTAAATTATTCATACTAAGATCTCTGTAGCATACTGGGTAGGAATAAATAGTTATGGAAATAAAAAAGAAAATTAATACATGAATTTTAATTTCTGTTCTGCATCATTAGATAATATGTTTGAGCTTTGCTGAAGCTGCATCATTTGCATTTGGTCTGGAATAAAACAATGTCAAAAGGAAGGTAAAATGGATTTCTTAAAAGCCTAATACTGGCAATGTAAAAAGTGTAATTTTTAAAGCTTTATAGCAAATTATTAGGGTTTTAACAATAATGGAATTAGATTACAATTGAATTCAGAGCTAATTATTTTTTCTAGAAAAGGAGACTACTATAGAATAATAAAATAAATCTACCCAGCACCCTTTCTCAGAGAATTTTAAATGCATTCATCATTGTTTTATAATTGTAGAAATTTTTCTCTAAAACTTTACAAACATTTATTGATAGATAGCTTTCTGAGCCCATGCATTTTTTCCTCTGCTTCCCAACTTCCCACTGGAAAATAACCAACACAACAAAAGTGAATTGGACAGTCTGTATCAAGACCAGAAATCAGGTAAGTGTCCTATCAACAGGATCATGAGAGCAGTTTTGCTAATTAAAGAAAGGGACTGTGTCCCACCTAAGGATGAGCTGCAGTGACGAATATGGAAAAGAAAACACTTTCTACGTGGGAAATTTTTGCCATACAGCTGTCTTTACCAGGATTCCTATTTCATTTTTGACAGGACTAAAAACCATATCATACACTTCCAACTGCCTCTGTCCTTAAAATCAGAAAAAATATTCCTGCTATCCCTTTGTCCCCAAATCAAAGTTTTAGACAGTGATCCACCTAATATTAAAAAGAATCTCTCTTAAATCTAGGCATGCACATGCACAGATTTCCTTTTTAAGTGCAAAGAAAATCTATGCATCAAAAGATGCAGTAATTCAAACAATGAGACGTCTTGTAGGTAAATTAGCAAGCTCCCCTCCCATCATCAAAGTAAAAATGGTGTATGATGCAGTAAAAAAAAAAAAGGTAATAATGTACTTTGTGTATTCAGGAAAGCATTATTTCAGGATGACCTATACAGCATTTAAAAAGCAAAAGCAATAAATCCAGTGGATAGCATATTGACTCCATGAGAAAACCAGATCAGTGAATTAGAAAGTTGGTGAATTCTCCATGACTTTCAGGGGGAAAGATTAAGAGAGAAATATGATCAATTAAAAACAAGAAATATTGAGGATAGACCTAGTTAACTCATTATATATGTATAAAATCCTTCCATAAGGAAAGAAGAGACTAACTAACAATGAAGGAATCAAAAATAACATAACATTTCACACTCATATGATGGATAAAAATTAAAAGGAAATCTGATAATATCAAGTGTTGAAAGACAACTCTCATTCAGTGTCAATAAGAATCCTAATTAGTACAATCATTTTGGAAATCAACTTGGCAATATATATGTATGTAGCACTTGACTTTACATTTAGCTAAAATATTCAAACCCTACAACCCCAAAATTCCACTCCTAGGTATATTTTTCCCTAGGTTTGGATAGTTTCAGAAACAGACCTGCAGACTAATATTTCTGAGCAAATAGTTTATTTGTGAAGTAGTTTCAAAAAATGCCAGTGTGGAAATAGACAGGGAAGGAAGCCATTAAAGGGTGAATTATCAACAAGTTACCACTGTGGGCACCTGGAGCTCCATCTGACTGAGGAAATGTAGGAGACAGTGTAGAACACACCATCAGAGTCATTCCGGTCAAGGGTGAGTCGCCTGGGGTATTTATCTGCCCACGCACTGTCCATCACTGGTTAAGGGCTACTTCTGGGCATACTGACTGTGCACTTCCAGCTTGCCCTGCGAATTGACTGAGCATGCTCCCATTAAGGAAACTGTCTTCAAGCTGTCCACAGCAAGCAGCCTTCCGCATAAAAGAGAGGGCTGAAAGAATGAGGATAGGACGCTGATAGTGTCTGCTGCAATACTTAACGAAAGCAGATAATATGTACAAGGAAATATATTTAAATATATTTAATATTTAATCATTTATAATATAAAAATGGCAGCAAATTGAATACTTATCCTTGGAAAGATGAATAATGTGATATAGACACAAGGAATAACCTAGATCTCATCAACATTACTAAATCTTAAAGTCAGTGAAAAATAAGCTACACAATGGTGCATACATTTATTATAGCCTTTATATGAATTTAATAACAAATTACATAAATAAGTGGCATATGTAAAATAACATGTTTTAATTGAAAAAAGTCTACCATACAATGTAAACATACTTTATGTATGTAAAAAATTTTAACAAAAGCCTAGAAAGATACACACAAAATTTATAATGCTTTTTACCTCCTGGAAAGGAAAAGGGATAGGGATGAACAATGAAATGGAGTTTACATTTATCCACAATATTTCTTTCATTAATTAAAAGGAGAATTTGAATTGAACAGTTTTGTGTCAAAATGTGAATTGTTGGATGGACATTTAGATATAGCTCTTTGTAAATTGCTTTTAATTTTCTCAAAATAAAAAGAAAATAAACACAGAGAATGGAAGATGGAGAAAGAGCGATAAAATAAATATTAAAAGAAAGTATCTCTGAGCTGAAAAATGCATTAAAAGGTTAGGTACAAAATATTATAGGCGAAATAACTGGTGAACTATTTGAATTTTATAAATAAGAAAAGAAGAGGCTTGCTTTATTCCTAATTTTAATTTGAATATTTCTATTTGGCTCCATAGGCTCTTATTAAATTAACTGCTCAGCCTCAGGACCCTATCTCCAGAAGCCCTGCTTGGTGGGCCACCAGCCACTGACTGAATTTATCAGCAACAGTTATAGATCCTGGATGTTTTTGGGATTTGGATTCAGAAACTACATAGACGTTGTCTCTACTATGAAGGCCATTTTGAGTAGAGAGACACACACTTCAAAGAGAAAGAGAGAGAGAGAAAGAGAGAGATTACTAAACATTCAGTTTTTGGTTTTAGTCTTCTGTGAGATTTCACTTTCTGACATTTGGCTCCACTGAATATTTCTGCATATTTACACATATTTATATTTGTAAATTCTCTCTATCAAAGAGTCTATTCCTCTTTTCTTAAAATTAATTTATTTTTATTGAGGTATGATTGACACACAAAAATGCTGTGCATATTTAATGTATACATCTTGATGAGTTTGAAGATAAGTATACAGCCATGAAACCATCACTATGAACAATGCCATAAACTTAGCCATCGCCTCTAGAAGTTTCCTCCCTCCCTCTTTTGTGTATGTGTGTGTGATAAGAACATTTAACACTGTTTACTATATGTACTATCCTGTAGAGTAGATCTGTAGAACTTATTCATCTTGCATAACAAAACTATGTGCCCCTCACCAACACCTACCTCCTTGATTCCCCCTCCCCCCAGCCCTTGGTACTCTTCACTTCTATGTGCTGACTATTTTAGATTCCAAATATAAGTAGAACATGTAGTGTTTGTTCTTCTGTGTCTGTCTTATTTCACTTAGCATAATGTCCTCCAAGTTCATCCATGTTTAGCAAATGGCAGGATATCCTCCTTTTTTAAGGCTGAGTAATATTTCAGCATATATATATTTTTTTCTTTATCCATTCAACTATTGATAAACCTTTAGCTTGTTAAAATGTTCACACTATCCAAAGCAATTCACAGATTCAATGCAATCTCTATCGAAATCTCAATGGAATTTTTAACAGAAATAGAAAAACAGTCCTAAAATTTATATGGAACCATAAGAGACCCCAAATAATCAAAGCAATCTTGAGCAAGAAGAACAAAGCAGAAGCCATCAAATTTCCTGGTCAAAATATGTTACAAACCTACAGTAATCAAAACAGTATGGTACTGGCATATAAACAGACATATTGACCAGTGGAACAGAGTAGAGAGCCCAGAAATAAACCCATACATTTACGCTAAACTGATCTTTAACAAGACAGACACAGATACACAATGGGGAAAAATAGTCTTTTCAGTAAATGGTGTTGGCAAGACTGGACATCCACATGAAAAAGAATGAAATTGGACCTTTACCTTACACCATACATAAAAGTCAACTATGAAAGGGTTGAAAACTTAAACATAAGACCTGAAACTGTAAAACTAGAAGGAAACATAGGGAAAAAGCTTCTTGATGTTGGCCTTGGCAGTGATTTCTTGGCTATGCCATCAAAAGCACATTCAACAAAAGCGTAAATACACAAACAGAACTATATCAAACTAAAAGGCTTCTGGAAAGCAAAGGAAACAATTAGAAAAGTGAAAAGGTAGCCTATGGAATGGGAGAAAACATTTACAAATCATATATCTGATAAAGGGTTAACATCCAAAATATGTAAAGAACTCCTACAACTCAATAGCAAAAAAACAATAACTCAATTTAAAAATGGGTAAGTTCTCTCTCTGTTCCTACTTAATTAGTATGGATTTTGGTACCATACCACCAAAATGTCTTTGACTAAGACACTACTGTTTCAGTTTGATTCTTGTCTCTTTTCCCTCTCTCCCACCCACTCACGTTTCCCTCCTTCCTTCTTTCTGTCTCTCTCTCTCCTTCTTCCTAACCATTAATGTATCTTTTCTTCTTTTTTTCTGAGAGTGTATTTGTCTCTCTATATTTATTTAAGGTAAACATAATATCTAAATATTATTCTCTAGATATTTTTCTTGATGATGAAATGTTTTCTTCCTTTAAATATTTACTATCATCTACAAAAACTTATTAAAATTATTCCTAGCTTGGGGCCATTTTTTCAACCATGAAATGGAGTCTATTGGTAATATATTATTTCAAATTTTGCCTCTCTGTTTAGGAGATATATTACACCTTATAGATCTATACTACAGAGCTTTCTTTTTTCATGCTACCTTTACCAGTTTTAATGTCAGTCATATGTTAACATTGTAAATTTATTTGTAAAGTTTCTTTTTTTCTATCCTCTTCCAAATTATAAACTTCATTGAGAGTGTTAAAGAATTCTTCCAGAAAACAGAATGGACTTATCCCTTTTTTAGGGAGTGGCTTACTTTTTAACACCTCTCATTCCATTTGATAGTTATTTATTATTGCCATTTCTACCACATACTGAGTCAGCTACAATAATATGTAGACATCTAGAAATCCAAACACTTCCTGTGTTTAACAGAGAAACACTACAGACAATTGCATGATAACCGTTTTTATCTCTGGATATAGTCCTGGGACTGGGAATGGTGGTCAAGAAGGACTTTAATCTCGTCTATAATGTTTTATATTTTTCACAAAGATTGCATTCACGTAGTTCTGGTATAATTAAAATTAATGTGTAAAAATTGGGAACTGAGTAGAGGATTAGATTAAAAATAATGAATATGTTTTCTATTAATATCTCTTTGAAAAATAAAGTCATAAAGTCATGAAATAAAAAATATAATTAAAACATATAAATAAATGAATATGATGATAGTACATGAATAATTCAATAAAAAGTTTAGTTTGAATTATTAAAAATATTTAAGTGGATAAATATATGGTTTTCCTAGAATGAATCATACACTATTGTTAAAAAGTCAGTTTTCCACAAGTTAGCCTATAACTTTATAATAATTCTAATACAAATAACAACACTCTTTGGAATACAATAAAACCACTCTAAAGTTCATCTGGAAGAATAAATATGTGAGAATTGGCAGGAAAATTATGGAAAAATAATCAAGGTACACTTATACTATCACATTTTACAGTTACTTAAAAGGTAAAATTATTCAAATGGTCATGATGAAGATTCCAGAAATGATATCTCAGTGGATTAAATGAGAACATCTGGAATCAGACACTAGTTTATATAAGTATTTGATATATATATATATATATAAATTAATATTCAAAATAGAGGAAAATATTATTCAAGAAATATTCAAGAAATAATGTTAAGATAGACCAGTTTATTTAGAAAAAAATGAAGTTACAATCTCTCTCATAATTTACACCAAATACTTCCATGTGTATGTTTCTGTGTGTGAATATGTACGTATTAACTATTTAAATTAAAAATATTTATACCAGGGGCCGGCCGGTGGCACAGCAGTTTATTCCACGCTTGGCAGCCCAGGGTTCACAGGTTCAGATCCCGGGCACCCGCTGATGCACTGCTCGTCAGCCACGCTGTGGCAGGATCCCATATAAAGTAGAGGAAGACAGGCACAGATGTTAGCCCAGGGCCAGTCTTCCTCAGCAAAAAAAGAGGAGGATTGGCGATGGATGTTAGCTCAGGGCTGGTCTTCCTCACACACACACAAAAAAATTATAACAGAAACAAGGTAGTTTATTTGATGTGGGGATTGTAAAGCCTCATGCCAGTGACAGAAACTACAAAAGAAAAGATTAGCACACTTAAATACATAAACATTAGAACATTTCTTGACCAATACATACACAGAAGGAAAAAGACAAGCTAGAAGAAAGCATTTCTAGCACAACAAATGCAGATTAAAATCCTAATATAGAGAGATCCATCATGTCCTTAAGCAAAAATATACTTTGAAATGTAAAATTTGTAAATGCCACATACAAATTTACAAAATTAAAATATCACTGCCAGCTGAAACAAACAAGAAAGTTCATTCTCATTAGTTACTGAAGAAACACAATTGAAGCAGCAGCAAAGCAACCTGTATTAAGTACCACCCAGCAGTGTTGAAAAGGAAGCCATGCCAGGCTGCCAATTCTTCAGATAGCCAGTATTTAGCTGAAGGAGAACTTTGCCTCTGCCTTTTATATCCAGCAAGTCATCCCTCTCCAATCCACCTGAATTTGGGGAAGAATAAATAAATAAATAGTCTCCACACATCCTCCTATCTACCAGCTTTACATTTTAATACTGAACTTTTGCCTAATTTTTTGTAAGGGACCATCTAAGCCAATGCTGTCCAATAGAATTTTCTGCAATGATGGAAAAGTTTTATATCTGCATTGTCTAATATGGTAGCCACTAGCCACATGCAGCTATTAAACATTAAATGTGGTAAGTGTGACTGAGGAACTGAATTTCTAACCTTATTTAATTTTAATTTTTAACTAAATGTCACGTGTGGCTAATGGTCACCTTATTGGACAGTGCACGGTGCAACTCCAGGCAAATCCCATCATGCCCCTCATTCTTATTTACCTCAGGGTTGGATGTATAAATCTCTCAAGCCACCCACCCATTAATTTCTTTGCACCTATCCAAGGGATGAACCGTTTCTAATCCTATCAAAAGCAAACTTCTTCAGGTGGCCAGTGATGTCTTCCCTCTCACTGACTGGAAGACTTCCTTTCTCTTTATTCCTTCCCATTTTTCTACTTTGCACTCTTTACTGTATAAACACTTTTTAAGGTGTCTTCCACCTTTGAGAAAATCTGCTCCTACCACTTCTCCATTCCTAAGGTCATGTCTATTTTTCTCCTATCCAGAGCAAAACCTGATGAAAGATGTGTATATAATAGCTCTGTCTAGTTCCCTGAACCTAATTCTTTATTCTCCTTCATTCCACCCAAACTTCTCTTGCCAAATCAGTTATAGCTGCCATGTTAGTAAACATGGTTATTTCCTGCCCTCTTTGAATGCTTCTCAGAAGCCTTTGGTACATCTCTAGTGATTTGAAACTGAAATGTTCATGGCAGGGTATGGAGAGAGAGAGGATTACTTCTTTTACTCATTACCTGAGAGTAAAGTAATGATGGAGGGATTTTTGAGGAGAGAAAACTAGTTGAAAATGGTTATCTTGGATAAGGGGAATGTGACTCTTACTAATAATATACAATAGGATTATCGAATTGTACATTAAGATTTGTCCATTTCCCTGCAAATTTACCTCAATAAGAATAATTTAAAAATTAAGCAAGCACTGAATATTCGTTGAAAATATGCATGCTAAAGTGGGGTTCCCTCTAATTCTTTCAACTTCTTTGTGTTTTTACAAATTTTCCATAATTAAATTTGGAGGGGAGGATAATGCAACAAGCAGGAGAGGAATAATAACATAAGAAATAATGAAAGAAAATTTACCTGAACAGAATAATGACTGGAATCTTCAGACTGAAATTTCTTAATTAATCCTTGGCAGAAAAAAAATTAAAAAGAAGCAATATCTTAGAGAACCTCTTGAATTCCAATAATAAAGAATTAATATTACAAAGTTTGATATAAATTGAACTGGTTCCTTACTAAGAAAAGGAAATCTACCTTATATATGCTTTTAAAACTGGAAGACAGGAAGTTAGAAAACCACAGAACAGTATCTTGAAACTATTGACAGAAAAGTACTATAAATGACATATCTTATATTTAGCCAACATAAAATTCACATCAAATAAATACATGAATAAATGCACAATATGTTCATGAATGGAAGGTTTAAGTCTCAGTATTATTAAGTTGATTCTTAACAAAATGGTCAGTATTCAAAACAAATCCACTAACAAAGGAATGGGTTTTTTTAAAGGAATTTGACAGACTGATTCTAAAATTCACCAAAGTAATATAAATGCAAAATTCAAAACAATTTTGCCAAGTAAAAATGAAAGGCATCTTTCACTATCACTGATTAATACATGTTTAGCACTTCCACTTTTGAGATGATGGAATAGCTTGAATTTGAAAAAGACTCAGGAAAAAGCAAGAAATGACAAAATACAAAAAAAGAACCTGTTTGAAAGCGTTGGAGAGTTACTGACGCAAGCAGCATTTGGGGAGTCAAGGTTCTGGAAAGAAGAGCACTACAGAAAGAAGACATGACATTCTCTAAGCATCTTTCCCTAGGAGAATTTGCCAATTTTTGGTGTGATGCCAGAGGCTGCAAATCAAGAAGATGGCTTTGGTTAGTAGGCGAAGGAACCGGCAGATATTCTGGCAGTCACTTGTGGCCAGAGCTTTAAAAAATTCAAATTTAGAACTGCCAAGAGAGTAAGTAAGGACTAGAAGACCCAGGTTCTCAGAAAGAAGAGAAGAGCAAAGGAGTAAGCCTCACAATTTGGTAGCTTTAGCTTGAAATATTTGTCAAATTTTTAAACTAGGAAGGGCAAAAGATCAAGAAGTTTAATGGAAAATCCGAGTAGAGTTTTTCACAGTCTCCCAATGCCGAGAAAACAAAAGTTGGCGTTTAGGACACATAACAAAGGGGGGGTCATAGTAAGTTTCACAAGCTTTCAATTGGGATCCCTGCCAGTCTTTACCCTAAAAGTAAGGGCAAAATATCTATACACAAAAACTCAAAAATTCTGCAGTTAAGCTAGATGAAAAGCCTTTGAAAAATCAGAGTAGACTTTCCAGCAGTTTCTCAATTCAGAGAACCCCAAAACTGGAATTCAGAACTTATAAGGAAGAGAGGCCATAGCAAATTCCACAGGATTGAAAATCCGGAAGGTCCTTTCCCCAGGAGCAGAGTAAGCAGAGCTTTATAAAAACTGCAGCCCAGCAGTTTGTGTCAGTCCCTAATTTGATTAAGGCGATTCCCCTGCTGTGAACCACTAGAAGGGTGAACTTCTGTCAGTTCTTACACTTTTTTACACGAAATATCTGGCATTTAGTAAAAAATTAACAGGCATGTCAAAAAATTAAAAGGACCAAAACAAAAAATAGAAAATAGACACATAGATCCATAAATGACCCAACTATTGGAGTTACCAATATGCATATGAAATACTGTTATTAATATGTACAAGAAAATGTTCAGCATTTCACCAGAGAATTGAAATCTATATGTTAAAAAATGCTGGAAAGTATAGATTTGAAATAATAGAAATTAAATTTTAATGTGTGGGGTTGTCGTATGATAAAGGCAGCATGAAGAGTTTAGGATATTCTCCTCCATAGAAAACAAATATAAAATTAAACAAAATTATTAATAACAACCTTTTCAGGGAAACATTCAAAAGTAGGCAACAACTTGAAAGGTGTTTACTCACAGAAAACTGCTAACGTTTTGGATAAGAGCAGTTTTTATAATGTTCTACCCTGAGGACAATTTTGAAAGGTTGAGTTAATACACCCTCCACACATCCTTCATTGACTATTAAACTACGTTAGAAAGCCTAGCAAAAAATTGAAAACCCAGGAAACTTGCAATTTTGTACTTTTTAATGTGTTCCCTAATTTATACAAGATCAGAGGGCCCAGAGTGGTCTTGTAGACTTCAGGTATCTGAGAATAATCTCTGCAAATTGTTGATTGACTGTGAAATATATACAGGTTCAGGGGAAACCCCCTAGAGAGCTAGACCAAAATATATATAATCGCAAAACAAAGCACATAAAAAACTCTGTGTAGAGATAGCAGCAGCTCCGCACTGTGTAAGTTAATTGCCCACTAAAACAACAGTAACAACAACAACTCTCAAATGAACAAAACAAAATTTAGCACCATTAAAATATATTATTTAAATTTACAGTTTTGAATCATAAATTACTAGATATGTGGAAATCAGAAAGAAAATAAAAACTGTCATCCAAGGTTTACATATTTAATGAAACTATGTTTCAAAGATGAAGGCAAATTAAAGACAATTTTAGATAGACAAAAATGATGAAAATTCATTAGTAGTGGGCCTGGACTACAAAAAACTGCTAAAGGAAGCCCACTAGGCTAGAGAGAAATGACACAAGATGACAAACTAAATCTACAAAGGGACATCAGAAATGGTAAATATTTGGGTAAATATAAAATTATATGCACTATATGTACTACGGTAGGGTGCTTTTTTTCTTCTCTTTGTTTAAAAAAGAAATAACTGTTAAAAGCAAAGTTTATTACACTATACTGTTGGGTCTGCAATGTATGCAGATGCACTACATATAATGATATTACAAAGAAGAGATGGCACTATTCCTGTGCAAAGTTTCTATAATTTACCAGAGATAAAGAAGTATTAATTGGAAAAAAATTGCAATGAATTAAAGACAATTATTGTAATTTCTAGACAACCACTAAAAAGTAATCCAAAGAAATAACGAAAGAAGAAAATAAATTCAGAAAATAAAATGGTGTACCAAAAATATTTGTTTAACACAAAAAGATGTCAGTAAAGCAGGAGCTGAGAACAAACAAAAAAGAAAGACTTATAAAAGCAAATAGCAAAATGGTAAGTTTAAGTCCAATCATATGGATAGTCACATTAAATGTGAGTGAGTAAACAATCTGTCAAAAGGGAGAGATTGTTAACTTTATGAATAAACAAGATTCAATTACTTGCTGTCTAAGAGAGATGCACTTTAAGTTCAGAAAGCCAAAAGTCTGAAGGTAAAGGATAAAAAACGGTAAGATGCAAGAACTTAACATAAGACAAGTGAGGTTGCTATATTAATAACCACCAAAATACTCTAAGATGAGAACAGTTAGAGACAAATAGGGATATTTCAAAGTTATAAAACAGGTAGCACAATAGGAAGATATAACAATTATGAATGTATACACACTACAAAACAGAGCTACAAAATTCTTACATATGGAATTGAAAGCATAGATATATAAATTGAAACTAGCGGGAGTTTTAGCATTTCTAAGTAACTGATAAGAAAGCACACAAAATAGATAAGATATAGAAGACTTGAACAACACCATCAACCAACTTGAACTAATTTACACATAGAGAACACACCAACCAACAACAGCAGAATGCACATTCTTTTCAAGTGCACCTGGAACATTCACCAGGTCGGATAATATGCTTGCAATAAAACAAGTCTCAATCAACTCACAAGAATTGAAATAATATAGATTATGTTCTCTAACTGCAACAGGATTAAGTTAGAAATCAATAACAGAAAGAAATCTGGAAAACCCCTAAATGTATAAAAATTAAACACTGCACTGCTAAATAACACATGGGTCACACTTGAAATCAGAAAAAATAATGAGAAAATACATTGAACTAAATAAAATGAAAACACAATATATCAAAATGTTTGAGATGCAACTAAAGCAGTGCTTAGAGGAAAATTTATAGCAGTAAATGACTGTATTAGAAAAAAAAGGAAACTCTCAAATCAATGCTCTGTTTAAACCTTGATGAACTAGAACTAGAAAAATAAAACCAAAACATGTAGAAGACAGGAAATAGTAAAGATGAGAGTGGTGTCAATGATGTAGAACAAAGATCAGCCCACTTTTTCTGTGAAGAACCAGATAGTAAACATTTTAAGCTTTAGAGACCATATGGTCTCTGTCACAGCTATTCAACTCTGCTGTTGTAATGCAAGAGAAGTCATAGACAATATATAAACAAATGGCATAGTTTTGTTCCAATACAACTTTATTTACAAATCAGGCAGCAAGATAAATTTGTTCTGTGACTTGAAGTTTGTTGACCCCTGATATAGAATATAGAAACATAATAGGGAAAATCAATAAAGTCAAGAACTAGCTCTTTCCAAACAAACTTATTGATAAAACTTTGGCTAGATTGATCAAGAAAAAGGAGATTCTTATTGGCTAATTCTTAGATAAAGTCTTAGAGATATACATCCTCTATTTTTTTTTACATTTGGGGAAATCAATGCTCCCAAAAGTTAAGTAATTTGCTTGAATTCAAACTTATGAAAGATAAAGCTAAGATTCTAGTGCAGGACTGACTCCATTCCTGTCATTTAGCAAGATAGAATTTTTAAATTCCAGAACATTTTAGTTGTTTTTATTTTATGAATATTCTTCGCTAATTAGTATTTATTAAAGCTCTCTTCCAACTCATAGCAAATAACTGCCCTACTTAAAAAGAATTTTAACGAATGACCACAGATTCTTTGAAACAATTCCTATTAACACATAGTGCACACTGTTAATTGATACAAGGAATATACTAATTCCTCCAATAAAAAACATATACTATAGCACCGCACTATAAATTTAAAAGAATAGCTCTTTAGTAGTTGCTGCTGCTAAATTTATCTTATATATTTCCACATTCTGTATTTCTAGGTATTACTCATGGATCCTTTGTTTCATTTCTGCATGAGATTTATTCTTCTCTAGGGAGTATCCTACAGCTCTGATGTGGTTAACATGTTTCTCAGTGGATGTGCACTTACTACTGCTTCTACATCCCTAAGGGTGCAAATAAAACCAGATTTATTGCTTCTCTGATTGTGGAGTGATAAAAATTTTATGTAATGGACTTTATGATTCCATTTCATAAATACCACAGGAAAATTTTGCCTGGTGTTGTTCAGCAGAAAAAAGTACATTTTATTATTCCTTCTCCATATGTTAAATTACTGATTTCTGTTAATGAAGGAACCCTTCTCCAAACCAACTTTATTTCAGGACAACATTTTTAAAAAGAGTAAGAATGATATTTAACTTACAGCCTTATGTTTTAGAAAAGCAACCTCTGATCAAGGGCTTATGGTGAGAAATTCTCACAGCCAATATGACCTAGAAACACTTCTGTACATTTATCTAAAATCTCTACAGGGTTCCTTTTCACATTTCATTTTTTAATACACATGGAAATTGTGTGTGTGTGTGTATGGGTGTGTGTGGTGTAAGAAGGGATGCAATTTCTTTCATCTTTTAAAAATGGATTCCCAATGATCCATTATCATTTATTGAAAAATTACTCTCCCTCTCCCCCATCTACCATCCTCATTGATCTGCTGTTGCTGTGTGACCTCTGCTTGCTATTACATATGGATCTTTTCAGAGCTCTCCATCATCTTCCATCAATTTTGTCTATATCTATCTTTGCATTCACAGCATAATACTCTAATTGCTACTGTTTGAATCCTCCCAAAAGGTGCTTTCCAAGAGTGTCTTGGCTATTCTTAGCAATTTACACTCAAATAAAATTCAAATCAGCCTGTCAAGTTCCACAAAATAAAGTCTGAGATTTTTACTGGGATTGCTTTATATCTATACATTATGTGTTTTTAGATATAGATATGGATGGATACAGAGATAAATCTGGAAGAAATTGGCATATACCTAATATATACACATACATATGTAATTAAAATACATGAGAAATTGTATTTAACTTGTGATGGGATAAATGAAATTACAGTACACTAAAACTCTATCCAGGAAAAAGTAAAATACTAATTAGTAATAGACTTTGACATGTTAAAATTGCATTTGGTGACCTTTGTCAATAGATTATTCTGGAGATGTTAACGTTTTTGTGCTTCCAAGTTTGCCTAGGCACCAAAATGGCTCAGTGGGCTGCCAAAGGTGAGCCACTTGGTGGCAGAAGAGAAGCTTTGCAGGAGAGATTAAGAGAAATGTCATGTAGATAGACAAAGTACTGCTGGGCTACATCTGACATAGAAACAACTAGAGAGAAATGATGGGTGAAGAGAACGGAGATGGGACAAGAAAGATGCACAATAAATGTACCTGATAATATAGCCTTATATTTATAGAGGTAATTTAAAATAAATAAAAGGGAAAATTGATAAATCCAAAAATCACAGTGAGAGATTTAATGCAACTATGTCAGTTTACATAGCACATGCAGACAAAAAAATTAGTAAGCATATAGGAGATTTGATCAATCCAATGAATAAACTTGATTTAATTGACCTGTATAAAACATGGCATCCCAAAGCTGCAGGAAAAAAATATTTTAAATTACACATGGGTTATATACCAAACCAAATGGCCAAACACCTGGTGATAAAGTCATTTCAAGAACTTAAAAAGAGTGAAATAATACAAATTTGGGTTCTTTGACTACAGTGTTCATATTCTGGACAACAATAGCAAAAGCTAAATAGAAAAATCTCATATGTTTGGAATTTATGAAATATATTTCTATCCAAAGGTCCAAGAAAAATAATCATAATCATAATGGAAATTAGTATATTTAAAATTAATTATTATGAAAATAATACAAACACATAAAATTCAAATAATGTCATGATTAGTGGAAAATTTACAGCCTTAAATGCATTTTAACAAAGAAGAAAGGCTGAAGACAAGTGAGCTAGGCATCATCTCAAGAAGTTAGAAAAAGAACAGTGAAAAGAGGTAGAAGGAAGAAAATAACTATGATCATATTAGAAATTAATAATAGTAGGCTAATAGGTAAATAAGCTAAGAACAACAAAAACTTGTTAATTGCAGTGATAAATTTAATGGATCTCTGCTCAGAATGATAAAGAAAAATAGAGAAAGCATAAATTATCTTATCAGTAATCAATTTACTGCAGATCACTGCAGATACTCCAGATATTAAGAAGATACTATTCTAAATATATTATTAACAACTTTATGCAATAATTAGAAAATTAATATTTATGTAACTATACACACATATATATTCTTGATCATTATTAACTCAAGAAGAAATAGAAAAACTAAATAGTCATTATCATTAAATACATTGAGAAAGTAGTAAGGTAAACCCCTTAGTAAATACTCAGGTCCTAGTTGGCTTCATGAGTAAATTTTACCAATTATTCAAAGGTTAACTATTTTCAATATTAAACAAGTTTTTTCAAGAACTAGAATAAAAGGAAACATTGCCAAACTCAATTTATGAAGCTGTCATAATCTTGTCACAAAACAAATACATGAAATTTTCACTCATAGATATAGAAACAAATATTCCTAAACAAAATACACCCCCTCTAGGAATATTAAAGAGTATAATAAGTATGTAAGATGTATATACCTGGAATGCAAGGTTTGTTAACATTGGAAACCAATTAACATCAGTCAATACATTAACAGGTCATAGAGGACATAAATATATGAATATTTCAGTGGATGTGGAAAATGCATTTGATAGTTTTCAACATCTTTTTATAACAAATAATGTGGCAAAATTTGGCCTCAAAGAGGCCTTTGAATGTGATTAGGTACTATAACAAAATATAGAGCAAACATTAAACTTAATGCTGAAACACTGAAAGCTATCACAACTGTAAAAGTCCTAAATTAAGGAAAAAGAGAGAGAACTCAGTAGTAAAAGAGCTAAAAATTTGAAAAGGCTCTTTATACAAAGAAGTCCAAACTAGTAGTGGTCAACTTCATTAATAATCAGGTACTCGAACATTACAGTCACATTTCTATACATACCATATTTATGTATAATTTTGTCAAATTATAATTCTGATGATTATGTCAAATTATAATTCTGACAATATCAAGTGGTAATATGTGTGTGGAGATATGGAAGTTCTCATACAGTGCTATTAGAGTGTAACTTGGTACACTCTGTACAACAGTATGGTATTATGGAGTGATTTAGAAACTACCCATATTCTATGGCTCAATAAGTGTGCTTGTATCAGATACTGTAGAGAAATTTATGCACATTTTCACCAGGAAATGTGTATAAGAATGTTTTTAGCAGCATTTCTCGTAATAACTCCAAACCAGAAAGAATTCAAGTATCCCACACATTAAAATATGTAAATAAATTGTTGCATATGGAATTCTATAAACAAGTAAAATAAATGAAAAACAGTTCTCCAAACAAGTATGAATCTATGAAACTCAATGTTGATCCAACAAAGCAAACAGCATCAAAACCCATACAGAATATTTCCATTCGTATAATGTTCAAAGCAGGCAATCCTAAAGCACCATTTAGGGATGACTGCAGGCCTGGTAAAAGTATGATGAAAGGAAGGCACTGTCGCTCTAATGAGGATCAGGAGTTATAGGAAATATACAGTTAGAGGAGTTTAGTTGTCATATGAAAAGTCAGGAATCTCAGAGGATGCAGCCTTTTCACTGAGAAGACAAAGTGAAGGAGAAGCCTGGAATGGAAATTAGAAATGTATTTTTTGTGTGTGAGGAAGACTAGCCCTGAGCTAACATCCATTGCCAATCCTCCACTTTTTGCTGAGGAAGACTGGCCCTGGGCTAACAGACGTGCCCATCTTCCTCTACTTTATAAGTGGGACTCCTCCACAGCATGGCTTGACAAGCGGTGCATCTGTCCGCCCCTGGGATACGAACCTGCGAACCCTGGGCTGAGGAAGCAGAGCGCAGAACTCAACCACTGCCCCAGGGGGCCAGCCCCTGAAAGTATTATTTTTGCTGGTGGTTTCTGAAACACAAGCCAAATAAGACATACACATACGGAAATACAGCAGTAGGATGCACACACTGATGGAGTGCGAGACAAGTAGAACAGCTGTAGCAGGTGCCCTCCTCGACCATCTCCCTTCCTCACTCAGTGGGAGCAGGAGTTATCTTTCCCGGTCAAAACACAGAAGGGTTTCTCTAGACTAATTGAACAATCTTCCTGTCATGAATCAAGTGTTCCTGTGTGTGTGCATGCTTGTGCACGAGTGTGCGTATGTGTGTGTGTGTGCATGTGCACGTCAGAGGGTGAAAGTGTGGCTATTCCCCGCCTGCCTATTCCTCAATCATGGGTTCTAAAGAAAAGCCTGAAAATCAAAGCAACTTGTCTGCCTACATAAAGATTCCAGTCAGCCTTCTCAACAAGAAAGACACTGATCGTGGAAAAGAGATCTACTTATTTATGCAATGGCAAAAAATAAAATAAACTAAAAATTTAAAAAAATGTGAGACAGCTCTGAACCTAGTTCTTGGCTTTTAAACAAACAGAAAAGAAAGAATGAGGTATTTGTAGAAAATAAAGAGTTCTGGACAGTAGAACTAGGGAATAAAAACTGATGTACAAACTGATCTTAAAGAGAAAAGAGATTTTAAAAAGGGGAACACTATAAAATTAATAGTATGATTACCAGAAAATCAAAAGAAGCCTGGGAAATAAAATTAGATATCTGAAACAATGTAGAATAAAGACACAAAGAAACCGGGGAGGGAAAAACCAAGAGATATATGAGAACAATTCTTGTTTATCTCTGTATAGGAATCTCTAAATTCAAATGTTACAAATTCTAGAGTGAGCAGAGAAAATGTAGGGGAAGAAGCAATCCCAGTATTTTTGTTTTTGTATTTGTATTATGTAATGAACATTAGTTTATAATTTTATTTTGGCATTTTTGAATATAATTATGTCATCTGCCAATATTGAATACTGTACCTTATCTTTACCAATAATTGCAATTCTGATATTTTTTCTTATCTTAATCTATTGGCTAGAATTTCCAGAATAAATTTAGGTAGTGATGGTGGTTGTAGCCATGATTTCTTTAAACGTTAACGTTGATTGTTGACTATTAATAGCTATTCTTCCTCTTTTTACGAAAGAATTCTTCCATCTGTAGTTTCCTAAAAGCTTTTGTTTTGACAAGATTTATAAATCAGTAAGGATGTTGAATTTTAGCAGATCTCTGAATAGCATTTACAGTGCTGATCATATGCTTTTTCTTACTTTAGCATTTTGATGTATTATATTAATATATTTCCTTTCATTGAAGTTTATTTGAATTTCTTGAATAAAACATTCTTGGTTTACAGTATTTAGTTTCATGGAACAATCAAAATGAGGTCCAGAGTTGGGGGAAGAATCTTGTCTCTTCTTGAGGCTCCTGGAAATGTGTATACTTTTCTATAGATAATGGCCAGCCAGAATCTGTCTACTTGATGTTAGAGGGCATTCGAGAGGCTTCTCAAACTTGCCAATCCTGGGGAAGAACTACACTGGAATTTGGAAGAGTTTCTTGGTATCGAAATTGAGAGCAACAGCTTTTTACCCACAGAGAAGCCTGTTTATAAAGTGTATTATTCATAGCATCTCAGCAGTGGGGCTAATGTTTGCCTGTTCATTGCTGGCCAACCAAAACTGGCACAGCTGTGCCTGCCACTGTTCATCCAGTTGCTGGAGTCTCAGAGCTATCAGCAGTCTCACTGTATGGAAGATAAGGGAACACACGTTTACAAGTAGGCAAATAACTTACTTAGGGGTATCTAAAACGTGGGAGTAATACCAATCTGACCTACACTTTCTGAAAGGAGATATAATGAAAAAGAAAGAAAGGACTTTTATCATTCATTGTGTTGTTTTTCCTTTGCCTCTTGCAGAAGACTGAAGGTCTAATTATTGTTATTTCAAATTTCCTCCTCTGATCAAAGCCTACCTTGATCCCTGTATTTAAAATTGCAAACCCACATCCTGCTTGCCTCGCATTTATGCCTTTCAAATGTACTATTAGTTTGTATAGCGATTAATATGCTTCTTTCACTGGTCCATAAGTACTATAAAGGTAGTATTTTGTCTGTTTTGTTCACTGTTTATTCTCAGTAACCTGGAAGAGTGCCTGACACATAGTAGATATTTGATAAAAATTATTTTACAGAATAAATGAGCAGAAGTGCCATACTTAAAAATTATAAGTATTCTGTATAGATGTGTATATATATATCCATACTGAACATCTATTATATTTACTCCTTTATATTTTATTGTATATTTGCGCCGAGTTATATTTGTACTGAGCATCTAATATACGTAAATACCTAGTAAAATATTTTTATTTGTGGTGCAATTTAAATCAAAATATATTTAATGTCTAACTTAAACATAATCAGTTGTACATTGTACCTTTTTCCCAGGAGAGAAAGTTGTAACAGAATTCTGTAGGTAAAAATGACCTAAACATTGATTGATGCATGATTTTTTTTGTCTTTGCCACAATACATTAATGGCAGATAAAACTTAAAGGAATCTATTTTCCAAGGCTGTGGAAAGATTATCAAATTGTGTGCAGAGAGAAAGGCTTACTCCTTTTTTAAGACCTGATAAAGTTGTGCTTATCATAGGCTGAGGTCAGAATACTTGCTTACGGAATGGTCTTGGAGACTTAGAAGTTGGGTGATTTCCTGAAGGGATATTCTAGAGAAGATAGGGTAGGGATGGAATTAACACGACAGATAGCAGAGCCAGCTCTGGTGAGGGGGTTTACCTCATCATCGTGGGCAAGAGGGACATTTGTAGCATGGTCAATAAGCAAATTTATGAAAATAGCATTATTTAGTTCAGTAAATATGGAAGGGCAGAGTCTGATATTTTTATATCATACTATCCATTTGAAAAATCTTTCTTCCATTCTCCTTTCAGTCTTTATTTTTCCAGTAGAGAAAAGTTTTGGTTTAATTACTTTCCTCAAAATTGAAAGGGAGCAGTGGGAAGTCTGGAACAAACTTAGTGACAATTGCACTAGTCATTTGCCCCTGCTTCAACATAGAATAAAACGGAATTAATGTAAGCTCCTACTAATCTGTCAGGTCTTCGCACTTAGCTTAATGTGCCTGAACAAACACACTCACACATATCTGAGCAGGTCTCTGAAAGGAAGGTACTTCCATTTACACGTTTTACTTGAAAGTATTCATTTTTTGTAAGCTGAGTCAGCAAGCTCGTTGGTTCAGTAACTCATCCTACAGCCTCTCTCATCACCTTAAACTCTGCTTTGGCTATCCATCATTTTAATGAGGCAGGGTTAATTTGTGACAGATATTCAGACAAACAGGAAAATGCTAGATGGATTTTCTGGATGGGGAAAAAATAAAAAGCTGTTCTGTTGCATATCCTGCTAAGATCTTTCCTCCATCTTCATTTTCTTTTTCCCCATTTATGGCACTTCCAATATGGTGCTGTAAATACATCCAAGGATTAGAATAGTCCAACTCATTAAAAAACAGAACGCTAAATTGTGTTTCCAATTCATTGTTTTTATAATTGCATTTATATTTGTTAACTAAATCACTATTGCTCACATCAGGGTGTAGTGGAAGAGGTGTGACAAATGAGGTTTTGTGTGGAGCCATCACATTTAAAGAAATACTCCCATTTATGGATAATTTAAAAAATCATTTTTTGTCCCAACTTTTAAAAGTAAAGAGAGCGAGCAATAAGATTACTGAGTTTGCTTCAACTGATTTTTTGAGTACAAACAGTGGAGTCACAAGGGGCCGTGCAGCAGGCCAAGAGCCAATGCTACACTGGGTAGCAGAGTTCCACTAGGGAAAATCTGCTGGAAACTAGGACTCAAATTGGAGCTGGACCCCTGATCCAGATCTGAAAGGGGTTCCCCACCACACAAACGAACAGAGAGCGAAAGGACAGGCCACAGTGTGTCTGTTGACAAGGAAATAAGCAACTTATTTATTATTGTTTTGGTAATCAGGAAAAACATTTTGGAAGGAAATAAAAACAGAGAAAAATTGGTTTAAATATAATCACAACAGAATCAGGGTTTGACAGATCAAACACAAAAACATAAATTAGAAATAAAGAGTATCTGCTTAATATATTAAGATTGATTTGATAGATATATATTGAGTTTTGTATTCTACTGACAGAAAATAAATTTTATTTTCAAGAAATGGTGGCACACTTTTAGAGATTTCTAAAAATGTGGCCATTAAGGAGAACACAGAAAAATATTACTAATTTACACATCATATTATTTGATTACAGTGCTAAAAAAAGAGATTAGAGGAAAAATAAAATAAAATAATTATACCAATTATAACAGAACTAGAACTATAATACTCATGTCAAACAGACTGTAATAAATGTGTTAAAGAATACTTAAATGATTATGAAAATGGACACTGTTGATTATTACTACATGAAGTTCAAGTATGCTCTGAGGCAAATAATAGTATTAAATTTTCATTAATAAACTAAAATATATTAATATAAATGACCTAAAGTTTAAACTCAAGAATTAGGGAATGTAATTGACTTTTTAAAAAAACTAAAGAAAACGAGAGGAAGAAATCACTAAGAAAAAATGGATTGGATTGGAACTCAGAAATAAAATAGAAGAACAGATAAAATATTAGCTGATTAATTGAAAAAAAAGATCCTAAACTGTAGTGTGGTCTTTTCAGTGTAAAGATCGCTATTGGCAAATATTCCTCTATTTTATACTTCCTTTAATACTATGAAATATTCTTTCTTTTTCTTCCCCTAAATTTTTGAAGAATTATGTTGCTCTGGATGTTGCTCTTCCTGAATCCAGGGTAAAGCAGTTCACAGTGGACACAGCCACCTCAAAAGGAGCCCCAGAGGGTCAGGGAGTTCCCCAGGTTCTAGTAGCTGTGCTCCCACACCCATGAGTGAAGACGGACAGGTGGAGAGGTGCAAAGAGCCACATTACCTTTGGTGAGGGTAGCTTGTTTTCTCAAGTAAAGCCTAGCCATCCCGTAAGGCGCATCTACACAAGTATTTGACAATCTGATTCACTGGAGATTCCACAGTTACTCACAGACTAGTTAACTTTCAGGCCTCTGTATTCACTAATACTCTTTGCTTTAAGATTCCTCCATGATGCATGATGCAAATGAAAATTTGAAGAGGCTGCATTGGGAATCACCAGACATACGTGAACATATATCTAAGGTCCTTTTGTAATCGGTATATCAAAACACATCTTCTTTTGTATAGGATTTCAAGCTATTAAAAGTTAATTTCCCTTTGAGTCCTTATTTAAATTCTACAAGATAAATTCAGGTTCTCATGGTGGAAGTCAAAGTTTTGAAAATTGTTTTACCAACCGAATTTTCTTTTAGTCATATTGTAATTTCACCCTGATGTATTTGTTTAATTACAGCTAGAGATAGCATCATGTTTTGGGGCTATCCAAATAGTTCCAGCTGCCGAAGAAAGCTAATACAATGTACCTGGCTTATTCAATATGAGAGTGAAGTCTGAGTATTTTGTATTTCTTTGAGAAGTGAAGCCCTTGGTGGCAATTCTGCAGTCAGTGTCACAGGCCAAACCACAGTGATAGATGCAAGGGCTCTCACTTGGGTACAGCCAGATCAGAGCAAAAAGTTAAGGAGACAGTCAATCGTCTGATGGTATATGAGTGAGAGGTGCCTTTGCTTTATGGATGGGATAGGGATCAATACTGATCTGTTGAAAACTAAACTTTTTACTTAAGGAATTTTCTGCCTCTCCACACTGCAAGCGGAATGGTATCTTACATAAAAAAAAGATCATGATATCCTGCTTAAAGGCCTTCAATATTTCTAAGTACATACAAGATAAAGACTAAGATCACCCATGAGCATGCTTGAATCAAATTATTTTAATGCCTGGGTTACATACATTCAGTTTTCATGCTATTTTTAGCCCCCACATTGTCTGAAACTTTTAGTATTTTCTTACAAAACTGGAGTGTAGACACCCTCACAGAGAGAGGACATAGGTAAAGACCAGCTAATAATAAACTATTTTTTCTTCTTAGGAGAGACTGTTTGCTTTCTGACCCTGGGCACACTACATCTGTGCTGTCCTATATGATGGCTTGTTTGAATCACCTCATGTACCTATTTAAATTAAAATTTAAGAAAATTTAAAACTTATTTACTCAGTCTCACTAGTCACATTCCAGTGTTCAGTGTTCATTAGCCACATGTGGTTAGTGGCTACCCCACTGGACAGTGAAGATTATGAACATTTCAGTCATCAGAGTTAGTTGTACTGATTTAGAATCAAGTCGTTAAACTTTCTTTTTAGTACCCACTATCACCTTTAGTTTTTTTAATTGCCTTTCTCTCCTCCTTCCCTCCTCCCACCTACTAGACTCTTGTCTTCCAAATTCGCTCAATTCTGCATAATGACATCTAGTTCTGACTCAGGTCTATCTACAGTGGTATTCATTCTTGGACTTCTCTTTTTGTTATGCCTACTTTCTCCCTTGGTTGGACTCAGTTCTCTCAAATGACTTTGCGTGAATTTGCTCTCCAACAATGGGGTCCTACTGGAACATAATGATACATGCTCTATGCTTTAACTTAAACCTAACCAAGCCAATATCCCATAAAACATGGTGCATTTATATTTTATTACACATGACACTCTCTCCCCAAATATTTTGCAAAATTTTTGCATAACTACTTTGGCAGGAAAAGTACTGTGACTCTATTTTACTGTAATGTTCTGTTTTTGCTTCTTTAGAAATATGGAGGATTTTCCAGAAGGTGTTTAGTCCATATGAAAGATGAACCACTCAATTACTATTCATAAACAGTAGAATTTTAATAAATAGGTCTAAAAATGTAGAAAATTTGGGAAAATGAAAAATTCTTACCCATTGGTTTCCTAAATGGATCTGCATTTTGGACAATCACTTATAACTATGCCTTTTATCAAACTTTTCTAAATATAACCAGTTAAAATTTTTCCTTAACAGAAGTTGTTAATATTGATTTACCAGATGAAATTTAAGTGATAAGTAAAAATTTATTTTAATTAGCTAAGTTTAAGATAGAGATATGTTGCCTAAAAGATATTCTCAGCCAACATATATTCACCAGTATTAGGGAGTATTGCTAGCTCATAAATAATTTCTTGCTTATAATACCAGACATAGTGCTTCCAATCTTAGATGTTGAGTGTTTTCCCTGAAGTCTAGTTTTCCTAAGAGATGAGGAGATTGTTGATGGTAAGTCAGCAAATGTCATATTAAGTCCCCTCTGTATGCTGCTAACCAAAGATTTCCATCCCTATATAAACTTGCTTTTAAATGCTTAATTTTACACAAATATATTTTATGAGAAGAATTGAAAGAATGATAAGTAAGTCTCAGTCCATGCTACACTGCATCATATATTTAGACAAGGTTTTTTATTTTAGTTTATGCTGTTTTTCAATTTTATTCCTACATACTGTATTTCTGTTCCCTAGAATGAGTAACTAGTGGTTTTAGTAACTATACTTCCAATCTCACTTCTAAATATTTATTTTAATTTGTGTGGAAAATTTATAGTTTTATTTTTATTAAGATATAACATATGCTATAAAATCACCATTTTAAAGTGACAATGAGTAATTTTTAGAATATTCACAAGGTTGTACACTCAGCACTTCCAAAGAAAACCATGTAGTCATTAGCAGTTGTTTCCCATTTGCTCTTACCCTGGTCCCTGATAACCAATAATCTACTTTTTATTTCTATGAATTTGCCTATTCTGGGTATTTCATAAATGGAGTCATATAATAGTAGCTCTTTCATCTGGCTCCCTTCACTCAGCAAATTGTTTTCCTTTTTAGAACTGAATAATATTCCACTGAATGGATATATGCTCTGTTCGTCCATTCATCACTTGAGGGACATTTGGGTTGCTTCCATTTTTTTGCTATTATGAAATACTGCTGTTAAGAACATGTACATGTTTTTGTGTGGATGTATGTTTTCAATTTTCTTGAATATAAACCCAGGAGTGGAATTGCTAGAACATATGGTAATTCTGAGGAACTGTCAGACTGTTTTCTAAAGTGGCTGCATGCTTTTACTTTCTCACCAACAATGTATGAGGATTCTAATTTCTCTAAACCTTGTCAACACTAGCTATTTTCTGTCTTTTTGATTATAGCCATCTTAGTGGGTGTGAAGTGGTATCCCACTGTGGTTTTGGTTTGCATTTCCCTAATGATTAGTTATGCTGAGTATCATTTCCAAGTGCTTATTGGCCATTTATATATCTTCTTTGGAGAAATGTCTATTCAGATCCTTTGCCCACTTTTAAATCAAGTTCTTTTTTGTTCCTTTTGTTGAGTTTTATGAGTTTTTATATATTCTGGATTTCTGTAATTTGCAAATATTTCCCCCTATTCTGTGTATCATCTTTCCAGTTTTTGGGTGGTATCTGTTGAAGCACAAAAGATTTTAATTTTGATATACTCCCATTTATTTATTTATTTTTATGGTTGCTTTGCTTTAGGTTTAAGAAATCACTGCCTAATCCAAGGTCATGAAGATTTATATTTTGTTTTCTTCCACAAACTTTATAGTGTTAACTCTCTCTCATTTAGATATTTGACCAATTTCCTTTTGAAACTAATTTTTGGATGTGTGTGATGTAGAGGCCCAACTTTATTCCTTTGCATGTGAATATCCAGCTGTCCCAGCACTATTTGTTGAAAAGACTATTGAATTATTTTGGCACCCTCATCAAAAATCAACTAGGTGCCAATAAATGGATGAGTTTATTTCTGGACTCTAAATTCTGTGCCACAGATCTATATGTCTTTCATTATGGCAGTACCACAGTCTTGATTAACGTAGCATGTAGTAAGTTTAGTAATCAGAAAGTATACATCCTCC
This sequence comes from Tapirus indicus, assembly GCA_031878705.1. Taxonomy (NCBI): domain Eukaryota; kingdom Metazoa; phylum Chordata; class Mammalia; order Perissodactyla; family Tapiridae; genus Tapirus; species Tapirus indicus. Next base: position 86,748,856 of record CM062921.1, read on the forward strand.
AACTATGTTCTTTTATCATTTTGGCTATTCTGAGTCCCTTGTATTTCCTTATGAATTCCATATAAGATTAGCTTGCCAATTTCTGGACAGAAGCCAGGTGGGATTTTGATAGTTATTTTGTTGAGTCTGTAGATAAATTTGCCGTGGATTGCCATTTTAACAACATTACGTCTTCTTATCTATGAACACAGTCTCCTTTTATTTAGGTTTTCTTTAATTTCTTTCAATGATGTTTTATAGTTTTCAATGTACAAGTTTTGCCTTTCTTTTGTTAAATTTATCCCTAAGTATTTCATTTCTTTTGATGCTATTGTAAATGGAATTCTTAATTTCATTTCTGGATTGCTCATTGCCAGTGTATAGAAATACAGTTGACTTTTGTATATTGATTCCATATTTTGCCATCTTGTTGAACTCATTTATTATTTCTAGTAGTATTTTTTTTATTTTTCAGAGTTTTCTGAATACGAAACCATGTTTTCTGCGAATAGAGATTGTTTTACTTTTTGTTTTCCAATCTGGATGCCTTTTATTTCTTTTTCTTGCTGAATTTCCCTGGCTAGAACCTTCAATACAATATATAATAGAGTGGGAAGTGGGCATCCTTGTCTTGTTCCTGATCTTAGGATGGTAGTATTCGATTTCACCACTAATTATTATGTTAGCTGTGGGTTTTTTGTAGATGCCCTTTATCAGTTTGAGGAGGTTGTCTTCTAGTCCTAATTTTTTGAGTGTTTTTATCATGAAATGGTTCTGTCAAATGTGTTTTCTGCATCTATTCAGATAATCATGTGAAGGTATTTGTCTATTTTTTCTATTAATGTGCTATTACCTTGACTGATTTTCGTATGTTGAATCAGTCTTCTATTCCTGGGATAAATACCTCTTGGTCATAGTGTATAATCCTTTTGATGTGTTGCTAGACTTCATTTGCTAGTATTTTATGGAGGATTTTTGTGTCTGATTCCTAATCGATATTGGTCTGCAATTTTCTTTTTTCATAGGTTCTTTGTCTGGTTTTGGTAACAAGGTAATAATGAGCTTATAGAATGTGTTGAGAAGTGTTTCTTTTCCTCCTATTTTTTTGCAAGGTATGGCAAAGTATTTGTGGTAATTCTTCTTTAAACATTTGGTAGAATTCACCAGTGAAGACATCCAGTCCTGGACTTTTCTTTGTGTGAAGATTTTATAAAATTATTATTTCAATACTTTTGCATGTTACAGATGTATTTAGATTTTCTATTTCTTCCTGAGTTCATTTTGGCAGTTTATATTTTTCTAGGAATCTATCCTTTTCATTTAAGTTATTTAATTTGTCAGCATACAATTTTTCATAGTGTTCTTTTATAATCCTTTCATTTCTATGAGGTTGGCTGTAATATCTCCTTGTTTATTCCTGATTTTAGTAATTCGAGTCCTTTCTCTTTTTCTTAATCCGTCTAGCTAAAGGTTTGCCAGTTTTGTTGCTCTTTCTGATGAACTAACTTTTGTCCTTGCTGATTTCTCTATTTTTTATTTCATTTGTTTCAGCTCTAATATTTATTATTCTTTCTTTCTGTTTGCTTTGGGTTTTAGTTTGCTCTTTTTAATATTTTTTTATGTATCCAAGTGTGTTAAATTTCATAAATGATAATGTTCTATCAATATTTTTTCTCTTTTGTTTACTTGATAAACTCAACTTTGTCTTTTAAATGTATTCTGGATGTTGTGTAGTTTTATAGTGAATGAACATGATGCATTTTAGGTAACTCCTTGCTTCAATTCACCTCCTTGTATATTTCCCCTTATGCATCCTTGGGAGAGTTTCTCAGGGCTAAAAAGATTCTGAGTGGTGTTGGGATAGCTAAGTGATTAGTAAGTATTGATTGCTCTCCTGGGTACCAGTTTACACTTCTGCTGGAAGTGCATGTGGAGTCCTGTTTCCTCACCTTTTGGCTAGTAATTGAACTTTACATTATTTTATTTTATACCATGTTATTTTTGTTTTTTAATTTCTGTCATTGTCAAGGTTGTAAAGTCTCGTTCTTTTTAAAATTTGTGTATCTCAGAATATTAATAAAGATGGACATTTATTCATATGATGATTAGTCTTTAGATTTCCTGTTCTTTGAGTTTCGATTTTTATTTTTTCCTATTTTTGTATAACTTATTGTCTTTGCCTGCTTTATCAAGAGTCATTGAATAATTTAACATTTTTATTTAATGTTAGTTTTAATCACTGAGATATCTTCTCTAAATTTATCATCCCATACTGAACTGTGTCTATGATGTATGTTGTTAAACATTTCAAATTTTATGTAGTTAAATTTATCATTTACCCCCGTGTTTAAAAATTATTTTTCCCTCTAATTATAAAGGTGTTTTCTTAGTTTTTCTTCTGTTACCTTTGTAGTTTTAAATCTTTTCTGAATGTGGTACAAGAAATCTAACTTCATCCTATATTGTTATCCAAGTTTAAAAAATCATTAAAAACATCTGGCACTTCCCCAGTGATTTATGAAGCTACTCCTACCATATGTCTAGTGTTTAGTGTACATTAGTCTGTTTCTGGGCTACCTATTCTGTGCCATTGATTTATTTTAAGCACCCCTGGGTGGCAGTGTCACAAGTTTTTGAGGAGGAGTGAAGTTATGGTTCTGTAATATGTTGTATCATCTGATGGAACAAATCCTCTCTCTTTACTCTTCCTTTTCCAGTTGTCTTAGCCATTTGTGGACTGTCATTCTTTCAAAACAATTACATTTGCCTTGTAAATTGCTCTGTAAGTCTTATGTATTTTAGCAGAGTTATGAATATGTGATTACGTATATATACACATGTATACAAGCAAAAATTGAGTTACATTTCTAAGATTTTTCTGAAATTTTATATTTTCTGCACTATACCTTAAAATATTTCCTTGTTAGTCATTTTTTAAAAACAGTATTGAAAAATGAAGGACTAAAAGAAAAGCTGCGCAGATGATTTGATATGAGGTATATCTCAGAGTTGCAGATAACTGACTTGTAGTTTCAACCAAGATGTAGGATATGTTTTCACACAAGTTACAGACAACTGGCTGAGTATTGCAACAATCCAAGCATAAAAGATAATTTTTTTTTGCACTGGTAACTGTTAATACTTTCATAGAATTTTTTAAAAGATCATTTGAAGTAATTTAATAACACCTCATTTTAACTCATTACTGTATCATGAAATAATTTTCTTCACTACCATTTATATTTCATTCTTTAGATAGATGACAGCTTTAAAATATTGAAACATTGAATCCACAGGTATTCAAGGAAAGCAAAATATACCTATAATTAGATTTATACCTTTTAAAAAATTCAGAATGGTTATGCATTGCAATGTTAATATTTAGTGAATGACCACTGATAAAGTGTAATTTTACAACTCATAAAGAGGTAAGTAATGTATGCTTAATGATTAATTTTTTTTTTAGTTCTGAAAATATACATCATTTAGTGCCCACGCCTTACAACTTAATTTTACCTCTTATACCCATACTTACACCTGCACCTCACTTACAACTACATCTATATTTATGAAGGATCATGCCTAGGAAGCAGCCAAGTCTTGGAGATCCTGGAAAGGTGGAAAAAGGAAGGTCCATGGAAAATGCACCCTTATGCCATGATGCCTGAGCTAAATTTCTATTAATGACCTTTATAAGAAGTTTCTTGTATGTCACTAAGGAAGCAAAAGATAGAAAGAACCACAACCTTGGTTAAAATATGATCCTAAGAACTTGAGAATGCAATAAGAATTGTAGAAAACATAAATTGTCATTTCATACTCTTTAGTGTACTTCAAATAGAATACACTTATTATGCAAGCTATTTAATTACTCTTATAAAACTACCTAAACAGATTATTTATTTATGTAAAAATGAGGCGAAATCTATCTTCAGTGAAAATGTTTGAGAAGCAGTAATACATGTTGCAGAAAGTCTTGAATCTCTTGTCACTATCTTTTATTTGGAGAAACACTTCTATTGTAAACACTACTTAATCTGTGCCTGACCTGCATCTATTTCTTATCTACGTGGATATACGTGTGTTCTGGTTCAGATGGTGAAACATAAGAAATCAAGGACTGAGAAACCTGAAGTTTTCAGGAAGGATGAGCAGGAATGACTTTTATATCCTACTGGAGGATCAATCATTAAAAGGGAATGAGCTGGATTTAGAGAGATTTTCCTGTACTGTGATGCTGATGCATTACATACGTTTTCTAAGATGGAATGGCTTGGACTTTGACAAACATATTAACGTTTGACTTTTTGGGGGGGGTCAATTTGATAGTCAACATTTCTTTAGAGTTTACTACATACCAGATATTATGCAAAGCACTTTATTTGGATTAATTGACTTAATCATGACAACAACCTTAAAACAGGATTAATTTTAGTATCCTCCTTTTTTTTTTTTTTTTTTTGGTGGGGAAGACCAGCCCTGAGCTAACATCTGTTGCCAATCCTCCTCTTTTTGCTGAGGAAGACTGGCCCTGGGCTAACATTGTGCCCATCTTCCTCCACTTTATATGGGACGCCACCACGGCATGGCTGACAGGAAGTGCGTCGGCGGGCGCCCGGGATCCGAACTTGCGAACCCGGGGCTACCAAGCGCGAACTAAACCACTGCGCCACCAGGCGGCCCCAGTATCCTCCTTTTAAATATGAGAAGAAGACATTTAAGTAGCTTTCTCTAGTTGTCACAGCTGGATAATAGTGGAAACAGGATTCGAAACCAGGGAGTCTGATTCCAGAAATTGAGCCCACACATACTATGCAGATTTTTTTTTCCTGATTTGATTGGATTGTTGGGACCACAGAGAAAGGCTGCTCTCCATGGATAATGGTGTCTCCACCAAAAGGAGTGTATATGTTGTCAATCAGTTTAGAAAGAGGCAGATCTTGTTATAAGAAACAAAGATCAGTGACATTAGATGAAATAGTTCAAGAAATGTCATTTTTATTATGAAAATTTAAAATATCTAATATAACAGGCTCATATGTACTCATTTCCCAGATTCAGATATTATCACAGGTCACCAATCTTGTTTCACCTATACCCTGGCTCATCTCCCCCACACCACACCACTACGTTTTTAATGCAATTCCTGGTTGTCACATAATTTTACCAATAAATATTTTAGTATATGCCTCTATAAGATATATATTCTTTTAAAACATAGCAATTATACCTGAAATAATTAACAATAATAATTTTAATGACATCAAATATACAATCAGTTTTAAATTTTATCTAAATATTTCATTAAAAAAAATTTTTTTCACATTTGGATGAAAACCCAAAGAAGAAATTTCTTCTTTTTTTTTTGTCTCATTGTCTTTGATCTAGACTCCAAGAAGTCTAGGGAAATTGAGGACATTCATGGATTGTGGAAATAAAATGCTTTCTAGCCAATTAAGACACCCTGTAGGCTAGATAGGGGAAGACTTGCAGGGATTTCAAAAAAACTGCCAACATCGAAAGGAGTCTTGTCTAGTAGCTAATTGTTAGTTAATTGCTCTGAGCAATCTTATTCTGTTATTTCTGCATATTAATTAGCACTAAAAATTTTGCGGCCTAGTCTCTAATAAGTTTTGGCCCATGGGAGAAGGGATCTCCGTCTATAATTGGGTAAACAACATGGAAAATACGAGCAAATACTTGAAATCATGTGGATGTATATGCCCACACTTGAGGAGTCAGTGAGAGATAATACATGAAGAGTTAGAGGATGGAAAGTTGTGTCTGTTCATTACAGATAACATCACTTATTCTTGAATATCTGTGAGGCCTGAATATATAGACACACACCTTTGGAAGACAGTCATCTAGGAAACTTTGAAATATATCTACATATGTACATGATCTCTATCTATTTATCTGTCTATCTATCTATCATCATCTATCTTTCTACCTATCGTCTATGTATCTTTCTCTTTATCTATCAGATAATCATCTAACATCCGTATATTTATTTATTTCCTTGTCTATCACTCTATTTATGTATCTGTTGAGTCTATCTACAGAAAGCCTAGATGAGATTAAGATATATTCACTATATGATTTAGAGATATCTGTCCAATTGATGTGCTGAAATAATTGTGCATCTTTTTTTTTACAAGACATAAAGGAACTTTCAGAGAAGATTAATAGAGACTGGCTAACCAGGTTGATTTAATAGCAATGCCCTGATCAAAGATGGGAAAGGGAAAATTTTGGCTGAGCATGGTGCATATTAGTGAGTTTTTCTTTTTTTTTTTTTCTTTTTTTTTTTTTTTTTTTGTGGGGAAGACCAGCCCTGAGCTAACATCCGTCGCCAATCCTCCCCTTTTTGCCGAGGAAGACCGGCCCTGGGCTAACATCGTGCCCATCTTCCTCCACTTTATATGGGACGCCGCCACGGCATGGCTGACAGGCAGTGCGTCGGCGGGCGCCCGGGATCCGAACTCGCGAACCCCGGGCTGCCAAGCGCGGACTAAACCACTGCGCCACCCGGCGGCCCCAAGTGAGTTTTTCTTTTAGTTCATTATGAATGCGGTCAAGATTATGTCCTTAAAAAATAAGATGTCACAAATAGAACTAAAAGAGACATTTCAGCAAAAATGTGGCAGGTATTGATGGCTCAGTGTTGGCAGAATAATGGCCTCACCAAAGATACCCACATCCTAATCCCCAGAACCTATGAAAATGTTAGGTTACATAGGAAGAGGAAGGAATTAAGATAGCAGATGGAATTAAGGTTGCTAGTCCACTCATCTTAATGTAAGGAGATTATCCTGGATTATCCATGTGGATCCACTCTAATGTAATGGTACTTGAAAGTAGAAAAGAGAGGAAAAAGAGAGAGAACCAGAGAGACAGCAGCATAAGAAGGACTCTGCCCAATGTCCCTAGCTTTAAATGGAGGAATGGGACCATAAGTCAATGTAAGTGGCCTCTAGAAGCTGCAAAAGGCAGATTCTCCCCTAGAACCTCCAGAAGGAACGCAGCCCTGCTGAAAACTTAGCTCAGGGAGATTCATTTTAGATTTCTGACCTCCACTACTGTAATATAATAAATTTATGTGGTTTTAAACCACTAAATTTGTGGAAATTTGTTACAGTAGTAGTAGAAAACTAATACACTCATGATATAATTGCATTGATGGAAATGGAGATCATCTCCGCTGTAGTGATCTCTGTGTAAGCGAGGAGGGAGACATTGAAAATATCAGATTAAGCTTGAAATGGCAAATGCCTGTGTGATCATTAGCATATATGAACTTTTGAGAGCCTTTAAAAAATATGTCTTCAAAACATGGATCTAAGCATGACATGAATTCTCACAATAAATTGTGCGTAAAGAATCAAGCAAATAGTTTAATGATTGCTAATGAAACAATGATTATAACCAGGCTGATGATGGATATATTTTTCTTTATATTTATGTTTAAATATGTATATAAACAAACACACATATATATAAATATACACATAGACGCAGATATGTGTGTATGTGTGTGTGTGTGCAAAGAAGCAAAATACCATATCATGATGTGTCCTTCTGATTGTTGAAAGGTATTAGGGAATAAACAGAATGAGAAAAATGTAAGGAAATGTTATAAAATTATTTTGCATAATTGTGGAAATATTTGGAAGGAGTCTGGACAGTCTGAAAGAGAGGGAAGAAGGGAGTATAGGAAACGAGATAAGTAAGGAGAAAATTGGAAGTCATTGAGAAAGACCAGCATAATGGCAAGCTATTGGGTTGGAGGTAAAGAGTGCCTGGTCAGGATTGTAGACAATAGGCTTTTACACATGGAGACAACTTAAACTTACTTTAAATTATTTCCTGTTCTGCATCTAGCTGGAATGAAATTCTCCAAAAGACATGCAGAAGCCTGCGATAACTGTTGCAGTTAGATAACTAACTGTCTGACGGAGTTCTTATGAGAAAATCAAGGAAAAAAGAACACTGTTTCACATCTAGGTCCATGGACGATGGTAAATAGTAGCAAAATCAAAAGGTTAGATACAGAACAATTGTCAATTTAATAGAATTAGAACTGTTTGTCCAAGAGTTGGCTAGGTGGAACAAAAGCCTGTATTTTATATTCCAGGATATATTGGGAGGGATAGAATTTTTAGAGTATCCCAGAGTACTGGGATATATTGGGAGGGGCAGATTCTGTACCCAAATATAGCGTTGATTTAGAATGCTTTATTAAAAAAAAAAGGTAGGGAGGGTAACCCCTATTGCTGGAAATGTGTGCATATTTGTGCAGTCGACACATCTCCATCTCTAGGGCTAGCTCTCTATTTCTCTAGATTTAAATATGACTCTAGCAATATATCATATTTACATCTACTCAAAACTATTCTTTACAATAGGTATTCTACTAAAATAAAAATAAAAAGATCAATATTACACCTTAAAATGTTTCCGAATTCTGTTTCTAATATATACATGGTTATCCATGTTCGTGGAGGTTCATCTGAATCATGTTTTCTCACAGAATCATGGAATTGTATGGGGGATCGTATGTGTAACTTTCTTATGCAGGCGGTGAAATCATAGTCAACAAGGGAAAAGAGAAATGGGGTTTGCCTAAGGCCGCACACCCGGTCAGAATGTGATAGGCTTTGATTGTGTGTGTGAAGGAAATCAGAGCTTTCTTTACCAAACTGCATTGCTCAACATTTTCCACAACAATCTTAGGCTCATTTTCCAGATCTGTAAAAATCACTAATTAAATATGAGATATATCATATTGGAGACACGTATATGTGTGAAGTTCCATTTCAGATACACAAAAACCAACAAAGTTCGACAAAACATGTAGTCTATATTAGTGGTTTATATTTTTGCTACACTGTCCTCAGTATTCCAAGAGCTCTTCCAAGGTGCAGAAAAATTGTCCATCCATCATTTCTAGCACACCACGATTTAATGTTATAAGAATAATAAAGGAAGAATAATGTGTGCTTTTTTTCCCCAATAGAGGCACATTTATAAAGATTTGAAATTATATTTTATTCATGTAGGTTGTACTGAAATCAGTGAGGTATTATTCATGACTGTTAAAAATTATAAGATAACCTAGTGCCCAGCAAGGGCAGTTCTTAAGTAAACTGTGGGACATCAACTTGATGAGATATTATGCATCAATAAATAGTGAATATTTTAAAGATTCTGTAAAGAAACTGAAATGAGGATGTGAACAGTTGTTTTATGAGAGGGTTATAGGAATTTTATTTTTTTCATTTTATTATTAATGTACTATATTGTTTCTGCAGTTGGTCTATCCTGGAGAAAATTCCATGTGCACTTGAGAAAAATGTGCAGTCTGCTTTTGTTGAGTGGAGTGCCGTGCACAGTCTAATAAGTCTACTTGTTTTATAGTGTTGTTCAAGTCTTCTATTTACCTATTAATCTTCTGCTTAGTTTGTCCTATAGGAGCACAGTCTTTTAAAGTCACATTGAAAATTAATAGTAAAAAAACAAGTGATTGCACAAAATCCACACAACTTTTATACAAAAAATTAAACTTTAAAAAGAGAGAAGCAGCTATAAATCCAAAATAAATATGAAATTACTGGAAATGATACATAAAAGAAAAGAAATTCTAGGTAAAAATTTTTCCACACCCATTTTATTTCCAGAGAATGTCATAGTTATAAAATAATACTATTCCATCTGCAGCTGATAATTTAGAAAATGTCAGATTACCTATACATTTTGCTTTCTAACCTTCTCATAACAATTGTCTGAGAATGATATCAATACTGAATTTGTCATTGCTTTCCTTTATATTCACATGCATTATATATAGTCGTCTGTAAGGTAAAACAATAGCTCCAAATTTGAATTCAGAAAACTTAGGTAGGCACCCTGTTTATTAAATATTATTAAGCCTCCTCAAACTAGGTTTTCTTTCAACTCAATTATTATTACAGTTATCTGTCCTAATGACTTTATGAGATTGATTTCACAATCAATATTACCTAATTAATCAGCAAGTAATTAGCAAATTAAATTCAGTGTGTGTGCATATATGTATACATATTGAGGTAAAATAAAGCCAAATAATATGGTCATACTGACAAAAGTTATCTTTTGGGGCACACAATCTTTTGGAGGTATTAAGCAAATGTCTGGCATTTGATAAAAAGCTGAATCCTGACAACGTTGGCAGGAACATTTTCTCAGGTTGAAGGGTTGTGACAAGGGAAATGTCATCAAAAAGATTTTTTCTTCTATAAAGGTTTGTCTCAGGGTTAGGTGACAGGTAAACCATTCAAATATTCTCTGCCTTAAATTGATAATTTTATCAGATCTTCCACATCTACATAACCTTTATAAGTTTGGAATATTAAACCATACCATTGCCAATAAGAACTTAACCCTCGGTTCATGCAAAACAGACTTAGGAATACCATATAGTGCTTATATGATCATCTAATCATTATCTCTATTTGCTTTCAGAAAAACTAGAAATTGTAGATGTGTTTATTTTGTTAATTAATCATTATTTATTAATGCTTACATATGAGGACATTAGGGAGAGAGGAGTGAGAGTATAATAGAAAGGCTGCCATGGATAAGATCAGGAAGCTTCTGTCTTGCTGTGACAAACACTTTGTATGAACTGTAACTGATGGGAAACACAGGTCCAATTTAAAAAATTCCATAAAATAGAAAAAGAATATACAAGGATTGTATTTATCATTGAAAAGAATACTTTCTAACTTCCATCATTTTAAATATTGAGAAGTATTTCCTAAATGACTAATTGCAAAAAAGGACAAAATGTAAAAAATGTCATGCCCATAAAGGAAAAAAAAATATATTACTGTCTTAATAGAACCAAGCATACAATTAAATCTAGCATTCTTTTTGAAAACAAAATTTATCAAAATTAGGAACAGAGGGAACTTCCTTGAACTAATATAGATTATCTTTAAGTAATATGGAAAAAAATTGTTGAAACATTATAATTATTCCATTTGTAATAAAGAGACATATGCCTTTAGCACTACTTTTATTCTATGTTTTAAGAAGATCCTAAATATTTCATGAAAATAAGAAAAAAATATGAGCTATGTTAAAATAAAATGAAATTTAAAGTATTCCACCAAAATATAATATACAACATAGAAAATTCCCTAAAAATACAAATAAAATAAAAAACTAAGAGTTTTGCAAGTATGCTGTGCACAAACAATGTTCAAAAACAATTGGAATCTCTGCTTGTGCCATGATGAAGTCACGGGAAACAGACTGATCATCCTACCTTATCTACTAGAATACTGCCAAACTTCAGGAATGAATAGTTTTCAGTCATTGTACAACAAGAATAATAGAGGAATGATCTCAGGGAACAGGGGAACAAATGAGAAGAACGTATGACTTATCCAACTTCCTCCCTGGAGTTTCCAGACCACGACACAGGCAAGGGGAAATCAGGCAGAACAAGATGTTTGCACTGAATTGAGGAGATAAGATTTCAGAGTTCAGGGAGACCAAAGCAACTAACATTTGTGAAGTGAAATATAGGAGAGGAGGAAGTTGCTGAGATATGGAAATCCAGAGGTATGCAAACAGTTCCCTAGACTTTTTGGTTGGATATTAATCTAAGCATGCATGTGAGGAAAATACTAAAGGTCAGAAAAAGAACCATCAAAAAGAAGTATGCAGAACCACCTTTAAATCTCAGCTAGACCTGGGAATAGTTTGACTTTCCACTGTCCAAACTACAAAGATTTCCAAATACATGAAGATAGAGTGCTCGGTTAAAGTCCTCAGAAGGCATTGTCCCAGTAGTGGGATCCATTTGGCCCTAGACCAAAGGTTACTCTGTACCATCCTAACACACTTAAATACTGGCCTTGAAAAGAAAAAAAAAAGAAAATTGATTACAATAACTTAAATGTGTCCCAGAACAAAGCCCAACAAAGTGGAATAGAATTTAGAGACATCCAGTACACAAAAATACAATATCAAGCATCCAATCAAAAAATTGCCAAGCATTCAAAAAGTAAGAAATCAACCATAGAAGGAGAAAAATCAGTCAATAGAAACAACTGAAAATGACACATATAATTAAATTAGCAGATGACATTTAAAAAACTTTAAAAAATATACTATATATGTTTCAGAAGGTAGAGGAAAACCATGAACATGAGGAGAAAAGAAATGGAAGATATAAAAAGACCCAAATATAATTTAATTTTCATAAGTGAAAAGTAAATAGCAATGTATACACACTCATACAAATGCACCTTTACATAGAGATGAAGAACAGATTAGTCAATGAGATTAATAAAAAAGATTAATGAACTTGAAGAAATGACAACAGAAATTATCCAAAATGAAACAGAGAATGTAAAAGAAGAAAATGAACAGAATATCCGAGCTTCCGAACAATATCAAGTGTCAATCATGCATGGAATTGGGACTCTAGAAGGAGAACAAACAGTAGGAAGGGAAAGAATTTTCAAGAATTAGTGGCCAAAAAAATTACAAGAAAAAATTCCAACCAGAGACATATGAAGAAAACCATGCTTGATATACAATAAGTAGATTGCTAAAAATTAGTAATAAAGAGAAAATCTCCAAAGAATTCAGAAGAAAGAAGACATATTTATATAGAGTAATAAAGCTAAGAAATACAACAGGCTTCTCATCAGCTACTGTGCAAGTCAGAAGACATTGGAGTGAAGTCTTTTCAGTAATGAAAGAATAAAAATCTATCTAGAATATATTGTCCAGCAAAATTAACTTTGAATACGAAGAGGGAAATAATTTTTTCTTCACACAAACTAAAGTTGAAAAAATGCATCATTGACAGACTGGCACTAAAAGAAATGTTAAAGGCAGTTCTTTAGGTATAAGGACAATAATATCAGATGGAAATTGTGACTATAGAAAGAATAAAGAATGTCAGAAAAGCTAAGTATGTGGGTATAAATATACTCATTTTTAATCTTTAAAAAATAACTGTTTAAAGCAAAAACAATATATGGGTGCTATAACAAAGTAGAAATAAAATATATGATAAAAATAAGATGAAGGCTGGGAGAAATGGAAGGATACAGTTATATGTATACTACATTATGCATGAAGTATTCTTTGAAGGTAGGCCATGATAATTTAAACACGGTGTTTTAGGGGTGATGTCAGTAAGATGGAGGGCTAGGAGGTCCTAACACTCATCTCCCCCACAAAAGCAACAAAAACAGTATACAAAAACTTGGAAATGAAAAAAAATATCTCAGGAAAAGCTCTAGACTACAACAAAGAAGCAACAAAAACCCTGCAGAGCTCAAAAACTGAAGAAGTTTGCATAAAAAAAACATAGAAAGCATTTTACCTGTGTTACTCCATCCCCCAGTCCAGAGCATCTCAGTGCCAGAAGGGATCCCCTGAAAGGAATTTCACCTCGCCAGGAAATGCAGAGGAGGAGACCCCCAGGAAGTCTCACTGCTGTGGATGTTTGCAGCCTTTGCTACCTAGGACTCCCACAGTCATCAGGATGCTAATCCCAGCTGATGGAGCTGCCCAGAGTCCCTGCTGCAGCATTTCCTCTCCAGGGTTGGAGCTGTCACTGCGGTGAGATCTGCCTCCAGGGGCTTCAGCTGCTGCTGTGCACCACTCTCCAGTATCAAGATGCCGCAGCACCTCACCATATACAAGACCAGAGCTGCCTCTGTTCTGAGCCCCACCCCTAGTCTCTGGTTGAGGCTTTGTCCCATCATTACTAGGGCAGCTGTCAGTGCTCTGAGTCTGGTCCCCATGGTCAGGCTTTGACTGCCTTTGTCAGAGCTTAGCTGCAGCTACTCTGAGTCCTGCCCTCCAGTTCTGACACCTACTTTAATGGGCCACCATCTGGATGTACTGCTGCTCTTCTGCAGCTACCCTGGGGCCAGAGTTGGGACTTTGGCCCACCATCCCCAGGCTGTGTTGCTATTGCACCTTCCCCCCTGGACCCAAGCCACAGCTGCAACCTCTCATACCAGGACCTGAGCAGATGCTGTGTCCTTTCCAGGCCCAAATCACTGTGGTGAGCCTCAGACACACACACCCTGGTTCCATAGGAGAACTGCACATGCCTACACCTTAGACACCAGTGCTACTGCTGCAGTGCATGCACCTGCACCTCAGGAGCTGTGATGGTTCTGTGTGTGCCTGATCTTAAGATGCCAGCTCCACTATTGCTCTGAGTGCAAGCTCTTCAGTCCAGGCCCCAAGATGGATCCTTTTGACTAGAACGTCTTCCCACAGGCAAAAAAACAGAACAGGAGGACCCCAGCAGACTTTACCTCCAAGGACCCCATTAGCCCTAGCCACTACTGCCCCTCGCAAGACCTTTGCAGTTTTGGCCATGGAAAATACCCACAGTGCATTGACAATGACATCAGCTGCCAGAGCTGCATGGAGACACCAACGTGCCCCCCGCCCTAGAAACCAAAGACGCTCTGTTCTACCTAGTTGGTGCCCTCACTGCCACCTCCAGGTGAGAGCCCTTCTCCCACCAAGCCGGTCTGAACAAACTGGAAGAGATGACTGCTCCCTCAGATGTGCAGACATCAAGCAGTTTTAAGTAGGAAGTCTATAGCAATAAATGCTCACATTAAAAATCTCTCTCTCTCTCTCAAATGAACAAGTAACTCTATACCTCAGAAATTAGGAAAAGAACAAACTGAGCAAAGGGAGGAAACAATAAAGATTGGAGCAGATATAAATAAAATAGAGACTAGAAACACAATAGAAAAGGTCGAAAAAACTAAGAGTGGGTTTTCTGAAAAAATAAACAAAACTGACAAATCTTTAGCTAGACTAAGAAAAAAGAGAGATTATTTAAAACAATCAAATTGTGAGTAAAAGAGAACATAGTACAAATAATACCACAGAAACACAGAGGATCATAAGAAAATAGTATGAACAATTATATGCCAGCAAATTAGCTAACTTAGAAGAAATGGATAAATTCCTAGAAACACACAACTTACTAAAAGTGAATCATAAAGTAATAGAAAATCTGAATGAGCAATAATGAACAAAGAGATTGAATCAATAACTGAAAATCTCCCCAAAAATAAAAGTCCAGGACCAGATATTTTCTCAAGTAAATCCTATTAAATATTAAATATTTAAAGAAGAATTAATATCAATTTCTCTCAAACTCTTTCAAAACAGTGAAGAGGAAGGAAAACTTCCAAACTCATTTACAAGGCCAGTAGTAACCTAACACCAAAGTCAGAGAAGGAGACTATAAGGAAATTAAATTACAGGCCAATATCCCTGAAGAACATAGATGTGAATATTCTGAACAAAATACTAGCAAACCAAATTCAAGAGCACATTAAAGGGATCATACACTATGATCAAGTGGGATTCATCCCTGGGATGCCAGGATGGTCAATGTATGCAAATCAAAAATTGTGATACACTAAATTAATAGATTGAAGGATAAAAATCATATGGTAATTTTAATAGATGCAGAAAAAGCATTTGACAAAATTCAGCATCATTTCATAATAAAACTCTCAACATAATAAAAGCCACATGTGACAAGCCTATAGGTAACATTATAGTCAATGGTGAAAAGTTAAAAGCCTTTTCTCTAAAATCAGAAATAAGACAAGGATGCCCATTCTCACTATTTCTATTCAACATAGTACTGAAAGTCCTAGCTATAGCAATTAGGCAAGAAAAAGAAATAAAAGATTCCAAATCAGAAAGGAAAAGTAAAATTATCTCTGCTTGCATATGACATGATCTTATATATAGAAAACCCTAAAGACTTCCCCTAAAATACTGTTGGAACTAATCAATAAATTCAGTAAAATTGCGGGATATGAAATCAACATACAGAATTCAATTGCATTTTTATGCCTCAACAATGAACTACCTGAAAGAGAAATTAAGAAATCAAATCCCATTTACAACAGCATCAAAAACCATATGATACCAGGGATAAATTAAACCAAGGAGATGAAAGAACTGTACACTGAGAACTATAAGATCTTGATGAAAGAAATTGAAGAAGACACAAATAGAAAGATATCCCATGTTCTTGGTTTGGAAGAATTAAATTATGAAGATGTCCACACTACCCAAAGTGATCTACATATTCAATGTGATATCTGCCAAAATTCCAATGATATTTTTCACAGAAATAGAAAAAATAATCTTAAAATACATTTGGAGCCAGAAAAGACCTCAAATAGCCAAAACAATCCTGAGAAAGAAGAATAAAGCTGGAGGCATCACACTTTTTGATTTCAAGCTATATTACAAAGTTACAGTAAACAAAACAGTATGGAACTGGCATAAAAACATGCATATGGACCAGTGGAACAGATTAGATAGCCCAGACATAAACCCATGCATATATGGTCAACTAAATTTTCACAAGGATGCCAAGAACACAATGGGGGAAAGGATAGTATCCTCAATAAATAGTGTTGGGAAAACCAGATATCCATATGCAAAAGAATGAAACTGGATCCCTATCTTATACCACTCTTGAAAATTAACTCAAAATAGATCAACGACTTAAATGTAGCACCTGAAATCATAAAACTCATAGAGGAAATCATAGGGAAAAATATCCTTAACATTGGTCTTGTCAATGATTTCTTGGATAAGACACTAAAGGCACAATCAATAAAAGTGAAAAAATACAAGTGGGACTGTATCAAACTAAAGAGCTTCTGCACAACAAAGGAAATAATAAATTGAAAAGGCAATATACAGAATGGGAGAAAGTATTTGTAGACCATATATCTGATAAGAGGTTAATATCCAAAATATATAAAGAACTCATACAGCTCAATAGCAAAAAAGCCAATAGTCAAATTAAAAAATGGGCAAAAGACCTGAATAGACATTTTTCTAAAGAAGACAAATGACCAATAGATATATGAAAAAATGCTCAACATCACTAATCATCAGGGTAATGCAAATCAAAACCAGAACGAGATATTACCTTGCGTGTGTTAGAATCGCTATTATCAAAAAAACAACAGATAACAAATGTTGGCAAAGATGTGGGGAAAATGGAACCCTTATACTCTGTTGGTGGGAATGTGAATTGGTACAGACATTATGGAAAACAGTATGGCAGTTCCTCAAAAATTAAAAATTTGAGCTACCATATGATTCAGCAATCCCACTCCTGGGTATATATCTGAAGGAATTGAAATCGGTGTCATGAAGGGATGTCTGCACCCCTTTGTCCATTGCAACATTATTCATAATAGCCAAGATATGGAAACAACATAAATGTTCCTATTGAATGAAGGTATATAGAAATTGGTATATATATACAATGGAATATTATTTAGTCATAAAATACAAGGATATCCTGCCATTTGCAACAACATAGACAAAACTGGAGGGCATGGTGCTAAGTGAAATAAGCTAGGCAGAGAAAGACAAATACTGTCTAGTTTTGCCAATCTGTGGAATCTAAAAAAAAGCCAATTTCATAGAAACAAAGAATAGAAAATAGACTAGTGGTTGCAAGTGGCCGTGGAGAGGGGGAAATGGCATCATGGAGGTCAAAGGGTCCAAATTTTCAGTTGCAAGAAGAATAAGTTGTGAGGATATAATATACAGCCTGGTGACTATAGTCAAAAATATGATATTGTATACTTGAGAGTTGCTGAGAGTAGCTCTTAAGCACCTCCCCCGAAAAAGAGTTAACTATATGAGGTGATGCATGTGTTATGTTAGCCAGATAATCATTCTATGATATATGTACATCAAGTCATCATGTTGTATACTTTAAATATATATAATTATATTTGTCAATTATTCTTAATTATTCTTCAGTAAAAATTAAATAGAAGAAAGTAAACATGTATTATAAACCATAGAGACCCTGCTGCTAAAAAATGCAAACAGGCTGGCCCTGTGGCATAGTGATTAATTTCGGTGCACTCTGCTTCAGTGGCCCAGATTTGCAGGTTCGAATCCCAGGTGTGGACCTACACCACTTGACAGCTATGCTGTGGTGGTGACCTACATACAAGTTAGAGGAAGACTGGCACAGATGTTAGCTCAGGGCGAATCTTTCTCACTTAAAAAAAATATATAAACAACAAAGTAGACATGAAAAGAGGAAAAAGGAACAAAGAACAGATGAGACAAATAGAAAACAAATAGGAAAATGGTAGATTTAAGCCATCCTTATCAGTAACCACATTCAAGGTAAATGCCTAAACATTCCAATTAAAAGGCAGAGATGCTCAGATGAGATAAGATGCAAGCCTTCATTCCACTGCCAACAACAACAACAAAAAGAAAACTCATTAGACAAAACAACATAAATTGGTTAGAAGATGGAAACATATACACTATGCAAATAATAATAAAAATAAAGATGGAATGGCTCAGTCAATATCAAAGGAGATTTTACCATAAGATATATTACTAGGAATGAGGAGAGTCATCTCATAATAATACAATGGTCAGTACATAATTGGATAGAAGTTCAGAATTCATGAAATCAAAACTAGTAGAAATGAAATGAAAAATACCAAAAGCCACATGTGTCTTTGGAGAGTTCAATAACCCTCCCTTAGTAATTGATCAGTGGATACAAAATCATTAAAAATATAGAAGACTTGGACAGTGCTATTAACCAACTTGACCTAATTGCCATTTGAAGAAAACTCCACCTCACAACAGCAGAATAAATATCCATTTCAAGTGCAAACAGAACATTTACCAAGATAGACTATATTCGGGTACATAATAAATTTTAAAAAGAATGAAGTTATACAAAGTATGTTTTCTGACTACAACAGAATAAATTAAAATCAATAAAGATATCTGGAAAATTCCCAAATAATTTAAAAGTAAACAAAACATTTATAAATAACCCATTGGTCAATGAAAAATCAAAAGGGAATTTATAAAATATTGTGAACTGAATGTAGAATGCAGCTAAAGCAATGCTTAGGTGAAAATTCATAGCATTAAGGATTTACAATAGAAAAGAAGAAATATTTCAGTTAAGTGAGCTAAGCTTCTACCTTAAAAAAGTAGCAAAAAATCTAATTAAGCCCGAAGTGTGTAGAAGGAAGAAAATAATTGTGATAAGATCAGAATCAATGAAATTTAAAAAAGGAATGCAACAAAAGAATTAATCACATCAAAATCTAGTTCTTTGAGTTAATTCATTTCATTGAAAATCATCTATTCAGACTGTTCAGAAAAAGAAGACATAAAATTTTAAAATGCTCTTAGATTTCATGTCTAATATTTTAAATATGTCAAGGGGTCCAAAATTATTTTATATGCTTAATTTAATACCAATTCATATCCAATACTTTTTGGCATGACTCTTTGTAAGCTGTTTCTAAAATGGAATTGCAATGTAACAACAGCAACAAAAATAAATGTGCAAGTTTGTCAAGAGTTATTGGTGGAAGGATAGATAAATATAAAACTGGAAAGAATAATGTGTCAAAAACAGATGCACTACAAATAAGATCTATTTATTTATGACATTTAGTGTACTTTAGAAAGTGGAGAAAGGATAGCATTTTAAATAAATAGTGCTAGAGCAATTGGATATTCATATGCAAAAATTAAAATGTGACTTTTACCTTACACCATACACAAAAAAATTTATCCCAAGTGGAATGCTGATCTAAATTTTGAAGGAAAACACAATAACAACTCTAGGAGTTAAAGCTTTTCTTAAAAGAGAAACAAATCACAGCTGCCAAAAACTTAAAGATTAATGAATTTGACTAGGTTAAAATTAAGAACTTTAAAAGATGTCATTAGAATGATGAAAAGAAAAGTGACATGGTGAGGAAAAAGATATTACTGGACATAAACAAAAACATACAAAGAACTCATACAAATCAATATGAAAATGTCAAACAGGGGAGAGTTTTAAAAACACAGTTTACATAAGCAGATATCCATGGCCAATAAATGAGATAAAGCTAAGTAGTTCAAGAGAAGGGCAAATTAAAATCACATGTGATACCATAAATTACACACCGGCATGACTATTACAAGAGCTGACTGTACCAAGGGTCTGTGAGAAAGTGGAACACATGGACCTTTCACACACTGTCAGTGGGAATATAAATTAGTAAAATCATTTTGAAAATAAATGCTCGGCAGTATCTTATGCTGAATATACATTTGCATACTCTATGATCAGCAACTGAAATTGAAGAAATATACCAAAAGAAGTTTTTAAACAAAAGACACATTTAAGAATACTCATAGCAGCACAGTTCATCATAGTAAAAATGTAGAAATAACCCAAATGGCTATAACAGTAGAATGGATAAACACATTGTACTATATACAGACACCGTATGTATTATTTAGCAGTGAAACTGAACTACAGCTACTTGTATTAACATGGACATATCTTCCAAATATAAGTTGAGCAAGAAAAGCCAGACACAATATTAAACATATTATATGACACCTGTTATATAAAATTTAAAATAAATAACCTGATGAAACAAAAGAGTAGAGATTATTGATGGATATGTAGGTGGTAAAATTAAAAGAAAAGCAAAGAAATCATTATCATAAAGGATAGGACGCTAATAACTTTTTGGAGGAAGGTAGGGAAGGTGTGGTGATTGGCAGGAGTCACAAGGGGGAATTTCTTTGCAATGTTTTATCTCTTGACATAGGTTGTGTTGCACTGGCAGTTGTTTATGTATTACACTAAGCTATATTTTTTATATGTGCACTTTTTTGCTAAGTGTTATAGTTTAAAAAGTTAAAAAATAAAGTACAAGATACATTTTAAAAGTAAAATATTGGTAAAACTTTTATATAATATTAGTTACAGTTCAAGTTAATACAACTGTGTTGGCAAACCATTTGTCATTAGCTGATCAAGATGAAGATGTCAGTAACCTATGACCCATTATTTTCTCTTCAAGGTATGTTAGAGAAACTTGTTTATTTTAAATAGAGGCATATACAAGCATGAAAATAGCAGAACTCTCTGATAGAACATATTTAGAAGCAAAAAAATACTTAGTGAAAAGAGGATGAAAAAATTATTTTACTTTCATAAAATGGAACAGAGAGTAAAGGAAATTATCAGTTCATAGACAAATCTCAAGAACAAACTGAACAAAAACTCATCAAACTATGGATCGATTTTAATAAAGTTCAGAGGCAAAGTAAACAATATATTGTTTGGCAGTAGAAACATGCATAGTGAGCTAAGAAAAGAAGCTTTATCTGTGGGAGTGGGGAAGGAATCAGATCAGAAAGGGACATAAAAGTGGCTTTAATTGGAATGAAATGCTATCTTTCTTAAAATGCATAATGAACATATACATTTAAATTATATTGCCATAATTTCTAAACCAATATATAACAAATAATCTTTGTAGCAACTCAATATTTAATAAAATCTTTTTAAAAATATAATTTCTGGGTCTTCTAGCCATTTGTCACCCTCCTGCTGTTCACCCTTTACATCTTCTCCTTAACAAATTGTTTAGAAAACAGCTTCATAAATTGTTTAGAAAACAGCTTCAAAATTTACCCTTCTATATGACTTAGTAACAAAAGCTGATTAAATTTTGACAGATTAATTAACTCAGTATTTTTTCCAACTTGCTTTTATGAGTTATTGTCTATTTTCAATAATAAAAATGAACTCTGTAACTAAGCTTTCGTATATTGAAAAATAATTTTTCATATTTTACTACTAACCATGATGTCAGAATTATGGATGATAATTTAAGGAATCTCAAGGAAACAAGCAATACATTATTCAGGGAGACTTTTTATTTTCCCCTTTGCATATTTCAGCACCATTGATTGGAGTCAGTGGGATACATGTCGTTTATGTAATCAGAATAAAGACCTGCATTTTAACAAAGTAGCATGAAGACAGCATTTCTTCAAAGGCAGAGAACATAGAACACTAAAGTCACAGAGAAGCTTTTATAATTCCCTATGTAACCCAGCCTAGCAAATCTGCCTGCATCATGACCTTTGTCTCATATTGTGTCACCCAAACCCTTTTTTCTATATGGGAGAGCAAACGAATACATGTAAGACGCACTTTTTAAAACTGCGTATGTGTGGATTTGAGGTTGTCAGAAATAGGGGTGGAGGGGAGAGGTTTCTATTAGTGAGAACTGTTTCTGACTCAGGTTACTGCTATATGACAAATTAGTAAGTTATGTTCTTTCTGAAACAGTCCCAATATTTACAGTATGTCAACCCAATATTGATATCTTATTTCCTCTACTACCCCATTTTAATTCAAGTCCTGTAGAGGAGAACTTAAATTTCTTCTCAGCCCATATACCTAAATTTATTTCTCAGTGGCCACAAAGGAAAGCCTCTTGTGTGCTCAAGAAAAGTTTGGATTATTATTTAGCCTTGCTGTTGTCCTTAAGGCCTATGACTACTCAAATAGAATTTTATTATTCAAACTAATGAAAACATAACCTGAAATAATTTTGAAATAACACTGTTAATACAGGAATTTGTTGTTTTTGTGGTTGTTGGATTTCTTTCTTTTTTCTTTTTAGTTTTTCATTCCTAGCTTCTACTGATCAAGATTTAAAAAAAAAATTTTAGGCCACAAATTTTAGCCTTTCAGCCAGGCCAAAAAGTTACATAAATATTATTTGAAATCTGTACTGGACTGTTTTGGTCTTTTATCCTCAGGGTTTAGCTGGCATTTGTGAGTTTTTTATGATCTTGTTTTAAAAATAATAGGCACTGAGAATAGGGACTACTTGTCAACATGGCTCTGCAAGTTCAGGTTATGAAGTAACTTTTTTACAAAATAAATAGAAATCACAGGTAAAGTATACAAAGAGAAACTTTAATATATATTAATATAATATGTACATATGTATACTTATGTATATACACACACTATGTATGTGTGAGTAGCCTCAATAAACAGAAATAAGCACATCAATAGGCCAAGGAGAGAAAATAAAACAAGTCATTCTTGGAAACAGTGCAGAGTCTAGGGGCCTTTCTGGATATAGATTCTAAGGAAGAAGTGGATAAAAACGCCTAATGGATAATTATACCAAAAAGTTTCCATGTGAGCCACCCTCACTGAAACCAGGGGCTGGGGTAGGGGTTGTCACTCAAGAAATGATACTTGAATTATTGGTTTTATGGGGATTCAGCTGAAATGACATCATATAGCTTAGATTGAACTTAAAGAGAAAAGCTAGCTTGTGCCCTGAAAGAATTTTCTGCATCTGACTCATCTTCAGCTTTACAGGGCACAGGGAATGGGGGGGAGATACCAGGACCCAACCAAGTTGGCATATCTAACAGGAAATACTCATCACAAAGGAGGGACCATAGAAAGTTGAATTGGCTGTAAATTACCTGCTACGAAAGGTTAAGAAAAATTGCTTGGCTGGAAACTTACTTCTAGGTAGAAAGATAAAAGGGAAAAAACCTCCTATAAATCTCTCATAAGAATTTGTAACCATAAATGACCCTCATATGGGTTTGTATTCAAATTAATACTGCCTGAGTAGTTCACAATACCTTAGGCCAAATACTGAGTTTGAAGAAAACTCCTTTTTGTCATGTCCTCAAATGTCTGGAAGATGTAAATAAAAGTCTTCCTTGCACCCATCTTCAATACAAGTTATAAAAGATTCCCACAAATAAACTTTCAGGGAATTGGAGCTTACAGCCCAAACTTACAAATCATGCAAGGAAATGACATGTCAATGAGCAAATCCCTACAGACAACAGACAACTCTATCAGGCATCAAATGCTACAGATACCAGAGACAACATATAAGACTATTTATATGTAAATTATATTATATTTTATATATATTTTAATCATATGCTAAGATTAAAATATATTAGCAAGGGGCAATATATTAATTAAAATAACAAGTGCTTGCAGAAAAAAGTAAATCTTCTAGAAAAATAGAGTAATGTTATTTAAAATTCATTGAATGTATTTAAAAGTGGAATACTCATAGTTAAAGAAAAAATTCATGAACTAAAAGAAATTAAGAATTTATCTAGAACAGATACAAAGAGACAAATATGGAAAGGAAAAGAGGCTAAATGCAATGAAAGATAGACTGCTAGGTTCTAGCATACATTAAATTTGTAATTTTAGAATGGAGGAAAAAGATATAGGGGAGAAGCAATACATGAAGAAATACTGGCAAAGAATTTTCCATGAACAATTAAAGGTATCGATTTTCAGGGGCTGGCCCTCTGGCGTAGTGGTTAAGTTCACACACTCTGCTTTGGCGGCCCCGGGCTCATGGGTTCGGATCCTAGGCGTGGACCTATGCACTGCTCATCATGCCATGCTGTGGCAGGCATCTCACATATAAAGTAGAGGAAGATAGGTACAGATGTTACCCCAGGGCCAGTCTTCGTCAGCAAAAAGAGGAGGATTGGCAAGGGATGTTAGCTCAGGGCTAATTTTCCTCACCAGCCCACCCCCAAAGTATCAATTTTCAGATTCAGAAAGCCTGATAAATCCCAATCAGGCTAAAAAAACTCTACCTAAATATAGCATAATAAAAATGCATAATATAAAAGATAAAGAGAAGATCTTCAAAGGAACTAGCAAAGAATGTCCAGATTATCTACTTGTACAAAGGGGAGAAACGAGACTGATGGTTTTCCATCACCGACAATGAAAGCTATTGAAATATATCTGTAACATGCTGAGAGGAAATAATTGCTTGTATACCATACAATTTGGTATATATTTATATACCAAACAAATATATCTTTCAAAAGTAAAAGTGAAGTAAATAATTTTTGAGAAAAAGAATTTGGCACCAGTAAATCTTCATCAAAAGAAATTCCAAAAGATACAATTTTTGTGTAAGAAAAGTGATCCCAGCTGTAACCAAGGCAGCAGTTCCAATGGCCCCTCACTAACAAGAGAGCCCTGATATGACCTGTGAAAAGAGGTTTGTGTTCAAATAAGTTTGAGGAAAGCCAAACTAGTTCAAGATTTCCAATAAAAGTAGTGTATGGAATGATCTGATAAGTAAATAGAAAAGATATCTGTTAAAGTTAAATCAGCATTCCCTAAGTCTAATACCATAAAACATTTCTTGTCAATGAGTCATTGTTAATATCTCAGAGAATATACTTTTGGGAATGTAGAGTTATGCTTTCAAAGCAAAAGCTTAAAAGAATATTTCCAAACAGGAACACAAAGAATTAAGCACATAAGGAGAGATTAATAGACATGGAAAGCATTTCTCAAAAAAAAGATAAAGAACAATGTTGTGCAGCTGGATGGCAAGCGCAATGACACAAATCCCATACTCCCGTCAATGGGAACACTTAAGGCAACAAAATCCCAGCTGGGCTTTTATTGATCTCGGTAACAGGACTGTCAAATTCATCTGGAGGTATTTTCGGGTGATATTAATACAACTTTTTCTTAGGAAAAATAAATAATAAAAAAAGGCATCTGCATTTCCTGGTATCATAGCATTTTAGAGTCTAAGTGATTTATATAGTGTGATGGCTCTTCTATAGAATATCTATGCAGAAAGATTACAGGAACAAAAGAAAAAGCCAGGGGAAAGCTCTCCTTATATAGAACAATTTGATTTATAGAACAAAGACATTCAAATGAGTGGGCAAACAAATAAATAAATGATTCTTGAATTTTTGTTAACTATATTTAGAAAAAGTAACAGTAAATCCTGCCACATAATACTCACAACCAATAACTATATATGTTACAAAGATATTAAATTTTTAAATTAAAGCTGATACAGAATAGAAATAAATATGGTTTATTCAAAATAGGAAATTCAAGGTAGGAAAAATGGTAAACAATTAATTGATACATTCAAAAAAATTATGTATTCTATACGACTATGAACAAATATAAAGAGACACTTAAAAAACTGAGAAAGAGATTTCTATTATGCAAGAGATTAAAATCTTTACTATATAAATCCTTCTTACAAACCAGAAAGAGAAAATGATACAATTTACCAAAGGGGAAAAAATTTAGATGTAGACAGATCTGTTCTATTCAGCCACTTTTCTAGTTAGAAGTTAGAAAGGAAGAAAGTATTATTCTAGATTAATTTTGGGATTATAAAATCCAGTAAAAGTAAATACAGATTTAAATTCTGTTCGCAAGTTCACAATTTAGTAGCTATATAACCTAACCTTTTTTTCACATCTAAAGAAATGATAGAAAACCTACTAGAGAGGATTATTATATTAGGAAATTACGCAGAAGTTGTTCACAAACGCACAAGTTGTTCTGTAAACAAGGGAAGTGCAAATCTAAAATATAAAATTTAAAAATATATCTTTTAATGGACAATGGACAGTGTTTTTAAGGGACAATATTTCTAAGGGTATAGTTTCTAAGGGTATATATAATTTCATATATCCTAGCAGGGAAGGAAACGTGCACAAATTTTCCACAGAGATATTTGGCTTTATGAATCAAATAATTTATAATATGCATTCAATTGACCCCACAATTCCATATTTATGAATTTATTAAGACATTTCATGTATTTAAAGATAGATTTATCTTCAATAATGTGTATTGCTTTTTTTTGCAAGAGATGTAATTTCAGATACATATAGAAATACTTGTAGATATATGTATGTACACTGGTTAGTATGACACATTTTGTTGTAACACCTAAATTTCAAGTGCTTCCTTGACATCGTTGAGTCTCACAGGGCTCCATGGGCCTAATTATGAGTTGTCCTGTTCTCGGCAGATATGACCCCTACCCTATGGGAAAGATTCTCTACTCTGGTAGTTCCGCTATCAGCCAGACCAACTACACCCCACCTCTTTCTCAGTCTGACAGGTTTTATATTCTTGCCAGCCTGCAGAATTGAACAAACCAGTTCCATCCTCCTGTGACAACCAGGGAACAACCTAATGTCTTGTTAATATAAAGCCTGCCTCTCACAGCATTTCCTTATTCACTTTGCTCGTAAGTGCAACCCCTGTGTGGTCCCGAATGTTGTGTGGTGTCCTCCTCCCCAAGACTGCGAGTATATGTGATGAATAAATTGCTCTCAGTCTCATTTGTCCAGTGTTGTGTGTTGGGAGTGAATATCATACTATTTATGGTGGAGAGGCGACCCACCTCACCAATGGGGTGTATAAGAGGCAATCAGAATACACATGTTTTCTGGCTCTGTCAACTGAAAGGGCCTAGAAACAATGACACCTTGGTAGCAATGAGCACAAGACCTTGGTTTCTAATACTATTCTATATTAATTATTAATTAATTAATAGGAGGGAATAGACAAATCCTCCATCTCCTGTGCAGAGGAATTCCAAATAATTTCAGTACATACTCAGTCTCAAGTAGGTGAAGCCTAATTCCCCTTTGAGTGGGCTGCGCATGGTAACTTTCCTTCAGAGAATATATTATGTAAAAGTGGAAAAAGAGACATCTTATAGTGGAGAAACTTGACAAACATTAGCCAGGCCAGATGATCAAGGTCAACATCGATGGTGACGTCATGTCCACCAGGTGATCAAGGTCAACATCAACCCTGACGTCATGTCCATCACATGTGCCCCTGATGGGAATAGTACTTTACTTTTGTGGTCTTTCTTCTGAAAATCCATAACCCACACAATCATGATAAAACCAAAACCATGACCAAATGGAGGGATTTTCTACAAAATATCTGACCAGGACTCCTCATATTGCCAAGGTCATCAAAAACAAGGAAAGTCTGAGAAACGTCACAGCCTAAAGGAGCTGAAGGAGTCATGATGATTAATGTATGGTGGTGTCCTGGGGGAAATCCTGGAACAGAAAAATGACATTTGGTAAAAACTAAGGAAATCTGAATAAAGTACGGACTTTAGTTAATAATAATGTATCAATGTCGGTTTATTAGTTGTGACAAATGTACTGTCATAGTTAAGATGCTAAAAATAGGGGAGGCTGGGTGTGGAAAGTCTCTGTACTATCTGTGCAACTTTTCTGTACTTCTAAACAGTTTTAAAATAAAAAGTGTATTTAAAAAATTGAATAAGATCTGCACCCTAGTTGATGGCATTGTACCAATGTCAACTTTCTGGTTTTGAAGCTGTACTGCAGTTATATAACTGGCTGAGGCTGGGTGAGAGTTCATGTGACTCTACGTATTCTTTTTTTTAGTGTGAGGAAGACCGGCCCTGGGCTAACAACCATGCCAATCTTCCTCTACTTTATATGGGACGCCGCCACAGCGTGGCTTGACAGAGTGGTACGTCTGTTTGCGCCCGGGATCCGAACCTGCGAAACCCCAGGCCGCCCAAGCTGAGCGCACGAACATAACAGCTATGCCACTGGGCCGGCCTGAGACTCTATGTATTCTTTTGACAACTTTCTGTGAGTCTATAATTATTTCAAAATAGAAAGTTAAAAATGCTTTCTCTAAAAATATATGCATCTTTATTTTTCTATAACCAGCCTTAAGTACTGGGTTAAACCCTGTGAAATTGCCAATATTTGATTATCATTAACCTCAGAAATGATAACTTCACACTCATCACATAATGCTCTTATGAGTGTCTGAACGATGGAAGGAATCTGATGTAGGTAGATATATGTGTATGTTTGTGTATATATGTAAATATATATGTAAGATTTCCAGTCTTTAAAACTCATGTAGAGAAATATGTAGACATAATAAAATTAAAGACGTATGTTTTAGAAAAAACTGGTTTCCAAATCTTTTCCATATGCAACTAATTATGCAAAGGTACAGAAAAGTTTTCAGTTATATAAAGAAGACAATAGTGATTTAATGGAAGGTTTTTATTTTCTTTATTTTCTGAATCATATTTTTTGACAATAAAATGTATTGCTTTGAGAAAAACAAGTTATTGTAACAGCATTTCATGTCTAGGATATTTATGTTAAAAAATTTTCTTTATAATTCATTTTTTATTCTTTTCTTTCTCTTTTAAAAAAGCTATTTGTCACTCCACATTCAGATAAAATTTTATTTTAATCTTCTAATTTTGGTGATTTTAGTGTTTTAATTCTTACATTTAACTCTCTATGGATAGTCTTGGTAATTAAATATTCCAACATCATTTATTAGATTACCTTTCTTTTTTCTGACACATTTGAAAAGTCATTTTGTTACACATTATCACTAGTTCTTAAATTTATTTTTCTCTGATGCAACTGTTATACCATCAGAAATGCTCTCTCACTGTGGCCTGTTGTATACACATGGCTGTTCCTGTGTGTGCAATAAATGGAAGGTGTTTTTATTGTAACTCCAATCCTTTTCCCCACTGATCAGTGATATACAATAGCTGAGAATCTGTGGGCCAAGAATTTCTGTTTTGTTTTGTTTTTGGTCTTTTTATTCTGTTGCACTGTATTAAATCAAATATACTTATCATATTTGCTAATTATTGTAGTTTTATATTATGTTTTGATTTCTGAAAGAGTGAGTCTTCACCTTTATTTTTCTTCAAAATTTTAGTTGGTGAATTAATTATTTAAGATCAAATTTATAATTGTTTGGTCAAGTTTTTATATTCAAGACATACCTGTAAATTCCTTTAAAAATTTGATTGACCTTGTATTATGTTACATATTAATAGCAAACTGATATCTTTATCGTATCTCTTCTTCTTATTCAAGGACATGGAGGTATTTCCATTTTCCAAGTCTTCTTTTATGACGCAATAAAATTGTGTGGTTTACATTATTTTCTAAAAAATATTTTTAGATGTTAAATTAATAAAATGTGTTTTCAGATTTTCTTTTAAGAGAAATTTTCTGAAAACTTTGTATGTAGATTGGATTTGAGAGGTGAGTAACTAGAGATAGGGCAGAAAAAACTAATTCAAGGACTATTGCCATAATTCTGGCATGAGACGGTAACGGCCTGAAATTGAGTAGAGAACGATAATGATGAAAATGTGGCACATGTGCGCAGTGTTCAGTTAATGGAATCAATAAGACATGGTGGTTGTTGAGTGTGGGACGTAAGAGAGAGAAAAGTCAACATTCACGACTAAGTTACTAGTAAAGTTCAGACCTAGGTTTTAAGAATTAGGTAAAGAATTTCTTTGGAGTGAGTTGAGCTTACAGTGTGCAGTAGAGCATCTAGGGGAAGATTTTAGCAGGCAATTAATATATATCTTGTCATTGACCGTGGTTTAGTCCTCGATTTCTTCATCTGTAAAATAAGGGTGATCATAATTACTTCATGGAGTTGATTTGAGTGACTATGGGAGAAGCACTTAGCTCCTCTCCGCTTATCTTCTCTTCCGCTGTGGACCTGTAATTGCTCTGCTACAACCTCCAGTTTCAGGGGTGAGAAACATAGAGGAACATGAAACTGAGTAGAATTGCCAGTTTGCATATCTGTTTCTTCAAAAACTGTAGCATCTAGCATAGACCACTATGTTTATATTTATCAATTCAATTTATGTAACCTAAGTATGGACTTGTAGCATTTGGACATTTTTACTCTCTCAGTAATTATTAATTCTTCTGAAGATAATATTTGTGATGACGAAGTCATTATTAATGACTGGCTTACGAAAACTAAAGTAGTTCTCAGCTGTGTGTATTTAAATCTGAACTACACTGTATTTTTCAATAGGAATCATCTCTTCTCATTTTTTAAATCGCTTGTCTATAGCAGCTTTAATCTTTTTCACAATTTCTGTATGTCCAACTACTCCATTCCACTGAATTCTATGGAAAATAGTTTGTAAAAATTCATTATGACTGTATATTTACTTTGTGCGTGTGTGTGAACATACACATTTTTTTCTATCCACAGCTTGGAGGATTCTGTATGACTAGTGAATAATTATGGGTTGTTGGCCCAGTGACAATATAAGCAAAATCTTATTCTGAATCTAAGTCTGGAAACTTATACGAAGAAAGAAAATTAAATGTTGACTGTAAAACTTGACATGATCTAAGAAACTAATGGATCTTGGATACCTGAGATAGAACAACTCTGGATAACATAACTGACCCTGATTATAGTAGTCATGAGAAACTTCCATCTGCTCTCAGAAGTGGGTAACAATATACAATTGTGACCTTTTTAATGCTTTTTCTAAATTGGCCAAAATAAAGTTTAAGGCAGCAAAATATGGCAGTGGGTAGTGAGAGGCATACAAATAGAAAT
The DNA here is from genome assembly GCA_031878705.1 of Tapirus indicus. Classification (NCBI taxonomy): domain Eukaryota; kingdom Metazoa; phylum Chordata; class Mammalia; order Perissodactyla; family Tapiridae; genus Tapirus; species Tapirus indicus. The sequence goes on from CM062921.1 coordinate 86,780,015, forward strand.
AAAAGTAGAGTAATATTCTTGTATTTTTCAGGAGTTTAGAAATTATTACTTATTTTACACTATGGTAGAAAATATGCCTGCAATTTTGCATTAAAATGTACTAGCTACCACAAAAAAGCAGTGAAATATATAACTTCAAATGAATTAAAGAAAAATGAATGTGCTGAATATAACAGAGGCAGAATATGAGGGTGAAAACCATAGAGGAAGCAGAGCAATTAGAAACACAAAACGAGGGAGCAAAATAATTCCAAATATATTAGGATTCACAGCAAATAGAAACAAGTTTAAATTACCTAGTAAAGTACAAATAATGTCAGATTGTATTAAAATAAACATTATATAAATAATTAAGATTTACTTTAGACAATCTAAAATGCATAGAGAATTAGAAAAGAAAGAAAAATGTTATTGCAGGAGAAAATTCTAATGTTTTAATACCAGGACAAAGAAAACTGGTGTATGTATGTGAATAATAGATCAAATAGATTTCAACCTGAAAAGTATTGAAAGTGAAAGAAAAGACTATTTCATTTGGTAAACTGCATCCTTTTGCCAAGAAGATATAATAGTCATGAACTCGTGAGCCACTTAATAACCTAGCTTTGAAATATATATAGCAAAAGTTGGCAGAAATTCAAGATGAAGTATATAAACATACTTTACGGGGGAAAAAGAAATATGAATTTGCACAAGATATAAATTATAAAAGTAATAGCTTTGTTCCATATGTCTATATGTATATTCACGTTTCTAGCACACATAATATATACAATTTCACTAACATCTAGGCAATTCTCAAACTATTGCAAAGAAATAACAAAATTCAATCAATGTTAACTGCCCACAAATCAATTAAAGGCAAGAATAGACAAAATTAGTCATTTGGTAACCATAGACTACACTTACTAAATGCATAGATTCTAAAAGTGATACTTGAAATTACAAATATATACACTTATGTGCACACACACACAAACCACCTAGTTTTATATACGTAATTTTAAGTGTGTATTTAGGTACATTAGGTTTTGGGACATTCTACTCTCAATCTAGGCCTTTAGACATTTAGCCAAAAGAATGTTGAGGTCTACAAAGCAGAAAGATTTACCCAGATTTGCATCCTCTATATGACCCAAGGAACTAAAAAGAAATAGATGACCAATACTTAATAGCTTTTAAAGGATGAATCAAGAAATACAGACTGACACTTTTCTCACACCACCAGTTAGTAGAATCTTCCACTGTGAAGTAGAGTGAATAAATGGCAGCCAAGAGTTTTTCCCTAATGGAATCCCCTCCATATGAGAACCTAAGTCAAATTAAGAGAAATTCCTTCACAAAAATTTATTATTTTCTCTCTTCTATTTAGCTCCAATCTTGATAATCTCTGCTCTCTTGATTAGAGAGCATGCTCAAGTATTTATTTCAGATAAGGAACATGCTGGTTTACTCTGAATCCTGGAATGTCCCATGATGACTTTTGCCCCAAAGGTTGAACAATATCTTGACCATATAGAGGATTTATGGATTGCATAACTTTTCTTTCTGTAGGTTAAAATGAAATGTATATATATATACACACACACATATATATACACACATATATAAATATATGTAATAATGCATATTATGTGTGTGTGGGCATGTAAAACACGTAGAAATTTATAGCACTATGTAAGTGATGGCTCCTAAGCTTTTATGTGAAAAATCAATCCTATATTGAATGAATTTTCTTTGTAATTAACTTGATTAATATCTTACTTAAGTAGGTCCTGGTTTCTAGGGACAGCCTGGAGTCCCAGTGTCCCATCCAGTTACCATCTCCTTTTATGTTCAAAGTACTCTGACTTGGAACTAAATTAAACAGCTACCCTATCTATATCTTTATTTCAGGGCAATGGTCTTCTACTACTTCTTTAAATACTGTTTCTATCGAAAAATTCTTGCCACTCACTTATTAAATTGCCTACACAGTAGTTCCCCCCTATCTGTGGTTTCACCTTCCATCATTTCAGTTAGCTGTGGCAAATCATGGTCCAAAATTGTTAATGGAAAATTCTAGAAATAAACAATTCATAAATTTTAAATCATGCACTGTTCTGAGTTGCATGATGAAATCTCGTGCCATCCTGTCTGTCCCACTTAGGATTTATAAATCATCCCTTTGTCCAGCACGTCCACGCTGTATACGCAACCCAACCATTAGTCACTTAGTAGCCCTCTGGGGCATCAGATCAACTGTCTTACTATCGCAGTGTTTGTGTTAAGTAACCCTAATTTTACTTCATAATGGCCACAAAGCACAAGAGTAGTGATGCTGGCAATTTGGATATGACAAAGAGAAAGTGTAAAGTGCTTCCTTTAAGTGAAAAGGTTAAAGTTCTCGACTTAATAAGGAAAGAAAAAATTGTATGCTGAGGTTGTTAAGATCTGTGGTACTTGTATTACAGTATACTGTTATAATTTTTCTACTTTATTTTTAGTTATTGTTGTTAATCTCTTTGTGCCTAATTTACAAATTAAACTTTATCATAGGTATGTATATATATATATATATAGGAAAAAACATGGCATATATAGAGTCTGGTATTTACCATAGTTTCAGGTATCCACTGGGGATCTTGGAACATATCCCCCACAGATAAGGGGAGACTATTGAACATGACCTCCAATGCTTTTTTATGTAAATTTGCCCATATGACATCCATCTTTTGTCTTCTTTTGTCCTTTACTTTTCCATCATAGGCACATTGAGTTTCAAGAGTAACCATACTGCTTTTTAAATCTATTGAATAAATATTTTAATTTGTAATGTATTTTAATTCCCCAATTTTCCTATTGTGCTCTAGGTACATTTCCTTTACAGTTCTCACTATTTTATAATGATTTTTTGCCATAAAAATAATATAGCATATAAAATAAGCTTCTGACTTCCAGTTCTGCATATAAGGAGCTTGAAAGTCTCCACTCCATCCAAACAACAAGTAAAAAGCTGAATGGACTGAAAATCAAACTCTTTTTGGATCCACAAAGGAAGAGAGGACACAAGGCAAACCACTGCCCCTACAACAAAAGGGTCAGACAGGAAAATATACAGGGGTCATGATTTGCTGGAGCGGAGACTCATGAGTGGAAACCTCCATGGGAACCAGCACTGGGGTAGGAAAACCTGAACTGTAACTGAGCTGGAGGCTCAGTGTGGACAAGTCAGATTTAAACTCCCGGGGGTACACAAACATAGGGGAGTTCCCACAATATTGTGAGAATTACCTCAGGAGCTTAACCAGGTTTCCACAGTAAATATTGGAAAAAAATTCCCTGTTGTTTCCAGCAAGGGGAGGAGAAAAGAAACCACTTTGAAATACACCAGACCACTCTGTCTTCTTGACAAGGGCAATCATCAAGGGAAACTAGTTTACCAGAGCCTAGCCTCCTGGGGTATTATCAGAGCCTAATTGACCTGGGGTAATGGAAATCCAGTCCACTCTAGAGGTCCTATACCACCTGAGGCAGGGGGGGACTGAGAAACACTTGTGAAGTTTACAGTGCAGAGGCACAGACTCTAAAAGATTGGCATCTGATCATAGGACTATAACATGCTTTCTCTTCCTCCACAGCACACCACCATATTACTAAAGGCCTATTCACAGAACTTTCTTTTACCTAGTATATCATGTCCAACAGTCAAGAAAAAATTACAGTGTGTATCAAAAGTCAAAAAACACAATTTGAAGAAACAAAGCAAGCATCAGAACAAGACATGACAGAAATGAAGAATGCCTTTGATGTGCTTATTAGTAGAGTGGACATGGCTGAGGAAAGAATCTCTGAGCTGGAAGATATATCAATAGAATCCTCAAAAACTGAAAAGCAAAGAGAACAATGACTGAAAAATCATAGCAGAATATCCAAGCACTGTAGAAAACCTACAAAAATGTATAACATATGCATAATGGGAATACTAGAAGGAGAAGAAAGAAAAAATGAAAGGAAGGAAGGAAGAAAGAAAGACATAAACAGAAGAAATATTTGAAACAAAAGTGACTGAAGATTTCTCCAAATTAATGTCAGACACCTAACCATAGATCCTGGAAACTCAAAGAGCACCAAGCAAAATAAATGCCAATCAAACTGCACGTAGGCATGTCATTTTCAAACTACTGTTAAAGATAAGAAAAAAGTCCTAAAGAATCCAGAGGGAAATAGCATCTTACCTATAGAGGAACAAAGATAGGAATTGTATCTGGCTTCTCCTCATAAACCATGCAAGCCAGAAGAGAGTGGAATGAAATGTTAAAAAAAAAAAAACCACAATCTAGAATTTTGTACCCTCAGAAATTATCCTTCAAAAGTGGAGGAGAAATAAAAACTTTCTCAGACAAAGAGAAATTGAGGGAATTTGTTGCCAGCAGGCCTGCCTTGCAAGCAATGTTAAAAGAAGTTCTTTAGGGTAAAGGGGAATAATATAGGTCAGACAAAGACGTTGCAAGACAGGATAACTACAGACCATAACTTTCATGAACATAAACACAAAAATCCTCAACAAAATATTAACAAATCAAATACAAAAAGTCTAAAAATAATTATACACCACAACCAAATGGAAGTTATTCCAGGTATGCAAGTCTTGTTCAACATTCAAAGATTAATTAATGCAACTTATCACGTTAACAGACTAAAGAAGACAAATCACAGGATCATATCAATAGATCATAGGCAGGAAAAGTATTTGACAAAATCTAACGCCTATCATGATAGAAACTCTCAGCAAAATATGAAAAGATTGGAACTTTCTCATCCTCATAAAGAATATCTACAAAAAACCTACAGCTAACATCATATTTAATGGTGAGAAACTTTCAGCTTTTCAATTCAGGTCAGCTATAAGGCAAGAATGTACCCTCTCCACTCCTTTTCAACATTGTATTGGAAGTTCCAACTAATGCAGTAAGACAGGAAAAGAAAATACAATGTATACACACTGGGAATGTCATGAATGACAAAATAATATACATAGAAAATTCAAAAGAATCACCAAAAAACTCCTAGCACTAATAAGCAATTATAGCAAGGTTGTGGGATACAAGGTTAATGTACAAAAGTCAACTTATTTCCTATATAGCAGCAATGAAAATTGGAATTTGAAATTAAAAACACAATACCATTTACAGTAGTATCCAAAGAAACAAAATACTCAGGTATAAACCTAGCAAAATATGTACAAGATCTACATGAGGGAACTACAAGCCTCTAATGAATAAAATCAAAGAACTAAAAATATGGAAAGATATTCCATGTTCATGGATAGAAAGACGATATTGTCAAGATGTCAGTTCTTCCCGACTTGACCTGTAGATTCAATGTAATCCCAATCAAAATCCCAGCAAGTTATTTTTTGATATCAACAAACTGATTCTAAAGTTTCTGTGGAGAGACAAAAGACCCAGAGTAGCCAATGCACTATTGAAAGAGAAGAGCAAAGTTGAAGGACTGACACTAGCAAACCTTAAAACTTACTATAAAGTTACAGTAAGTGTGGTATTGGCTAAAGAAAAGAAATGGATCCATGGAACAGAATAGAGAGTAGGGAAATAGATCTCCATAAATATAGTCAGTTGATCTTTTACAAAAAAGCAAAGGAAACACAATGGAGCAAAGATAGTCTTTTCAACAAATGGTCCTGGAACAACTGGACATCCACGTGCAAAAAAATGAATCTAGACTGTCTTTACACCCTTCACAAAATTAGCTCAAAATGGATCACAGACCTAAATGTAAAACACAGTACTATAAAACTTGTAGAAGATAACATAGGAGAAAACTCAGATGATCTTGGGTATGGTAATAACTTTGTAGATACAACACCAAATGCACGATCCATGAAAGAAGTAGTGGATAATCCAGACTTCATTCAAATTAAAAACTTCTGCTCTGCAAGAGACAACATTAAGGGAATAATATAGGCTAGAGTTTGGGAGTAACTATTTGCAAAAGACACATCTGGTAAAGGACTATTATCCAAAATATACAAAGAACTTGTATAATTCAACAATGAGAAAACAAAAAACTCGGTTAAAAAATAGGCCAAACACCTTAAAAGATACTTTACTAAAGAAGATATACAGGTGACAAATAAGCACATGAAAAGCTGATACATATTATCTGTCATCAGGGAAATGCAAATTAAAACAACAATGAAGTACTACTACAAACCTAGAATGGCCAAAATCCAGAACACCGATGACAGCAAATGTTGGCAAGGATGTGGAGTAACAGAAACGCTCATTCGTTGCTAGTGAAAATGCAAAATGGTACAGCCACTTTGGAAGACAGTTTGGCAGTTTCTCACAAAACTAAACTTACCCTTACTATATAATCCAACAATCACTCTTCTTGATATTTATCCAAATGAATTAAAAACTTATGTCCACACAAAAACTTGCACGTTGATGTTCCTAGCAACTCTATATTTTAATGGCCCAAACCTGGAAGCAAGCAAGATGTTCTTCAGTAGGTGAATGAATAAGTAAACTGTGGTACATTCAGACAATGGACAATTACTCAGTGCAAAAAGACACAGAGAAACCTTAAATGCATATTACTAACTGAAAGAAGCCAATCTGAAAAGCCTGCTTACTGTATGATTCCAACTATATGACATTCTAGAAAAGACAAAACTATGGAGACAGTAAAAGATATTAGTGATGGTCAGAAGTTTGCAAGGGGAGGGAGGGATGAATAGGCAGAGCATAGAAGAATTTTGGGGCAGTGAAACTATACTGTATGATACCACAATGGTGGGTACGTGTCATTATACATTTGTCAACACCCATACAATGTACACTGAGAGTGAACCATAATGTAAGTTATGGACTTTGGGTGATTAAGAAGTGTCAACATAGGCTCACCAATTGTAACAAATGTGCCACTCTGTTGGGGGATTTGGATAATGGGAAAGCCTGTGTCAGGGAAGAAGCTATATGGGAAATCTCAGTACCTTCCCCTCAATTTTGCTCTAAATCTAAAATTTCTCTAAAAAATAAACTCTTAATAAAAAATAAAATATTACTAAAAGGCTAATATTTTAAAACAATAGCACCTACCTCACCTCTCCTGATACTCTAGACATACCCCCTGAGGCAATGATTTCAGCTCTGAGTATTTTTTTGTTTGCTTCTACATGTTACAACAGTGCATTGTGCTGTCTTGTATTGCGAGGTAAGCTGCGTGAGTGTGTGCACTGTAACTGCAGTGGGGAGCAGCAGTAAGGAACATGGTGCTTGGAGCAAGGCTACTTCAGTTGGAAACCCAGTTCCCGCACATATTCAATATTTAACCCTGAACAAGTCGTTTAACCAATTTGTCTGCAGTTTCCTTATCTATAAATGGGAACGATAATGTTATCTGTTCACAGGGTTGACATGACGATTGATTTTTATCTTCAGCAATATATACTGCTTATGTATTCTCTCCAGTTTTGAACTCTATTCTCCACCTCACTTTCTCTTACAATAGATACCAAAATGTTGAGTCTGTCCATAGTTCTGCAAGGGTATTTAGCTTCACTCCTGCCTCAGTCTCCCAAGAAATCATTTACTTTATGCATCATCTACCTGCTTTTCATAAAAAAATGTGTTGAACAATTTTGTCTGCTGTTGTCTTCTTGCTTCCTTTTGGGCTGAAATTGCTTTACCACAATTTCAGTGATATTTGAGAGAAGAAAGATGATAAACACATGTTCTCAATCTTCCATATTCCTGTTGTATATACTTAAAGCAAATGGAAAAAAAAATTTGCATATTTAGATAAATCTACAAAATCATTACACATGCTGCAACACCCATAACAATAAGATTTTTCTCAACTTAAATGACATTGAATCATTTTTTACAATCTCTCCTCCAAGAATGGCTGTGATGTGTGTCTGTATACTTGATTGAATTATATACATGCAGTATGTAACCTTTTCTCTGGAGGTGGTGATCTCTTTTTGCCGTCACTGCTCTAGACAGTTTTTGTTATGCAAAATGCAGTGGGTTGGAAGCTGAGGGATGAAAGGACTTTCTAGGAGGAGGTTAGATCAAGAATCTTAAAGTTGCATAAAAATGATAGCTCTACTACCTATAAATTAGCATTGCCAGGACTAAGGTAAAAGTCAAAGTCAACTTGCTCAGTGTGATTAAAATTAGAAACAAGCACACAATTCATAAAAAAGCAAAACATGAAGGTGAAAGGATGGTGAAAAAGTCATAAACTGAAGGTATAAGAAGCTTGAAAGGTACATTTGGTTTTAGTCTGATGGAGATTTGGGGATGCATTTTATTTGAAAATTACCAGAAGAAAAAAATGAAGATATAATTTTAGCACTTTTCTGGAGTCATTCTGGAACACGTATTGTCCCATCCCTGTGTTAAGTGAAGATTAAATTAATTGGGTTTCCTAATAGAATGATTAGTATCTGAACATAGAAGAGAATAAGAGCATATGAGGTTTGAGAGGACCACATAAAAGTAAATGCTTTTTGGCTTTTCATTTCCAATGATATTAATCCCAGAGAAATGAGAAGTAAAGCCACTTACTGCATTGTAATGTCAGAGTTGAGCTTAAGGAGGGTGGAAACCATTCGCAACAGTCATGATTGGCGTAGGATGAGCTATAGTCACTGGTAAGTATTGAGGTCAATCAGTACTAGAATATATACCAGAATACAAATGTTTGTCTCAGCACCTTATTTCTTTACCTATGCACTATTGCAAAACATCTCCACAAGGCAAGTGGAAAACCACACAGCTGTCTGTAAAGTTACCCTAGTAGAGAGCAAAAAGTGAATTAGGGAATCAAATCCACATGTGGAGACTACTTTCTAGATTTTAAGACTCAGAGTGATTGTACAGAAATTCAGAAGAAGCCCACTGCATGGCATGTGCAATTACAATCATTATTAAATCAGTATGTTATGTACAGTTTTCTTTTTGCCTAACAAAATTTAAGAATAAAATGCAGTAGACATACCATAGGTGCCTATATTTTAAAAACAATATATCATTTAATTTAAACATTTTTTTTTTTACCTAATCCATAGGATAGTTCCCAGAAACAAAGGAAAAAAATCAGGTTTCAGGAAGAACAGAAACAAGCAGTCTTAAAGATTCAGTGGAGACATTATTGGACGACACAGAAATATATGAAGAGTATGATAAAATTTGCATATGTGAAAGATCAGGCCGACAGCAAGGTGAAGAAAATAATTGAAAGGAAGATGAAACTAAGGCACAGTCATATAGTCATATTCTCAAACCTAATGGAAGGATTTATTAAACAATTAATGTATATCCAGAAGGCCTAGATTAGTTATTTATATACTGGAAAAGTTATTCACTATTTGAATTTTTCCCCCAGCTATTGATCAGATCTTCCCATGGCATGCTTATTAGATCAGACCCTTGATTTATCAGGACTACTCCATCAGTTTTAATAATAATAGTAATATGGTACTCGACTGTTACTGCTACGACTGTTACCACTGCTACTGTTTACTCCCAATTACAATATTTATATTCCTTTTGCTATGATAGACACTGGACATATATTACCTTTAACCTTACAATAACTACTACATCTACATAGACAGGAAATATGGTAGGAATCCTTTAACTGTTTTACATATACCAGCTCATCCAGTCCTCATAAAAAGCCTATAAGATAGAATCTATAGTTACCTCCATTTACAGAATAGAAAACTAAGGCACAGAGATTTCTTTGAATTGATTCAATGACATACAGACAAGATAGATTATTTAGTATCACTGCATTAAACCTATGCTAACTAAGGCTCAGAAGTTGGGTGAATTGTCCATTATCACACAACTGGTAAGACATCCCCCAGCGTGTTGTCCTGACATAAAGAGTCTGATCCAGGATGCAAAGACTGAGAGGTGTGGATTAAACAGAAGTTTATTTTCCTCTTGGCTCTAACACTTCAGAGCTGTGAGAATGTTGTCAAGTAATTAAGCTCTCCGAGCCCTTATTTCCATTTCTGTAAGGTTACACAGTCATTATGAAGAATAAATAAATTGTTATTTGTAAAATACTTACTATGGCACCTATCACAAGATGTTTTTAATAAATTCTACCTCCCTCATGCCTCTTTTTCCCTGTCACCTTGCCATGGGACCCAGGAAAACAGGAAATGAAAACATATGTCATTGTTCAAAATGGATGCAGTTTTGCAACAAAGGCCTGTTGGGAAAAAAAATAATAAACACAAATAAAAAGCTTTCCTTTGAGGTAGATAGTGTTCCCAAGTTTATCTTTTTGAACTTGTTGAAAAAACGTGCACCTCAATTTAAATGCAAACTGTAGATTATAACCTTTAGATAGTGCTACTTATACGAACAATAGCAGGCCTTCCAGAAGAACAAATAACTTGACGCTGATATGCAGGATTACCATCAACCTTAATCAGGCGAGGCAAACTCCGAGTTCTGCATCTTCGGAAGCAGTTCCCTGATTAGCTCTGCTCAGCAACAGGGCTCTGCTGGGCTGCACGTTAATTGCCCCAGCCGGCAAGGAAGGCAAAGGGAAAGCTGGGAAATTGTATGTGTGTGGAAAATGGATGGTTATGAATGAACTAGGCACAGCGTCTTCCTCAAACAAATATGGCACATTGATCGGGTGTCAGTCATTCCATTTTGATAGATTATTTGTTCCTCACTTCCTTCTAGAAAGATGTATTGGTTCAGCACACTGCAGAGCATCCAACCATGCACGTAGATCACTTCTCCCTCATTAAAACAGTTTTGCATATTGAGGTCCATAGATCAACAACCACGGATTTTCCCAGTAATTCATCCCAGAACAGTCTATGGTTGGATGGTCCCTTTGTGACAGCGATATAATCCCGTCTAAAGAGAGAAGCATTTAGACATTAATTTCAAGTTTTGAAAACTGGTCTGAATAATGTGTCTACCTTGTAACTGTAGATGTAATCATAACAGTGATACAAGAAATTTTCAAACTATTTAATTACATTTTTCTGGAGCAAAATAACTTATTAGGGAAGTACAGATGATGAGACACAGTATGGCATTTTGGAAAAAAATAAACAAGCAAACTGGACTTGAAGTTAGATTTGGGCTCTAGTTCAGGCTTTGAAAATAATCTACTAAAGAACAAGAAACATCCCTTTCCTAGGGCACTGTAACCTTATTTGTAAAATTCATAGGGTTAAACTAGATTATTTTCACTTCTAAGTTGTCTTTTTTATGCCTGTGCTCCTATAAATCTCATATTTAAAATATTTGATCTCCCAGGGAGTGTGTATTTATTAAGGGATGATTAAATAAATTCTTATTAGGTTTTACTAAATTCTATGAAATGATGAAAATTTTGCCTTGATCCTCATTTTTCCTAGAAGAGCTGGATCTTTTGCCTCCTTCTAACCTTGATGATGATTTTTATAGGAAAAGAGTTCATTGAAACCAAAGAAACAGAGTCTAATTTGGGGGAAGAAAAGGGCAGAAAGAAAGAAAAAAAACAAAAAATGTGAAGAAACCAATTAAGGATAAGGGCTGCCTAAATACCTATTTTTATCTGTCAATTTTATTTTATTTATTTTTTTAGAACGGCAAGGATTCACCTTAGATTTTGTTGTTGTTGTTGTTGCTAGCCATTTTATTGAGGTATGGTTGACTTGTAAAAAGCTGTACATATTTAGTGTATATAACTTGAAGAGTTTGGGGATAAGTATACACCTGTGAAACCTTCTCCACCATCAAGGCCATAAACATATCCATCATCTTCCTAGGTTTCCTGCGGCCCCCTTTATTATTATTATCATTATTTTTGTGTGTGTAGTAAGAACGTTTAACATAAGGTTTATCCTTTTAGGAAAGAGTGCAAAGTTTCAGTTATGCAAGATAAATAAGTTCTGCAGATCTACTTTGCAGCTTAGTATCTATAACTAACAATATTATATTGTCAACTTCATTTTAAACCATGAAAGTGGAAATACAGGGAGAAAAAAAGTCAGTCATATAGATTTTTTTGTTTTTGTTTTTGATAATTGTAGATTTTCTTAATGTAACGATGATGGACAGTCATGTGTCTCTTGACGGGGATACGTTCTGAGAAATGTGGTGTTAGGTGATTTCACGGTTGTGGGAAAGTCATAAAGTGTTCTTACACAAACCTAGATGGTATAGCTTACTACACAGATAGGCTATATGGTACTAATTTTATGGGACCACCATCGTATATGTGGTCCATCGTTGACCCGAACATCGTTATGTGGCACATGACTATATGTACAAAGTATATATTCAAATAAAATGACTTTGTATGAGTCACAAAGGGATTCATAACATTCTGGAACATTTGTTCAAATGCTAAAAATATAAAGAAAATGAAATTAACCAGTATTTTATCACATGAAAATTACCACTGAGTAAAAGTAAAATATCTGATACTCCTAATATTCTATTTTAAGCTTTTACCTACTTAACTTCAATCACATACCCAAACTACATTTTCACTTCTCTGTCTCCCACTTTATGTTATTTATGTCACAATTTACATCTTTTATATTGTGTATTCCTTAACAGACTTTTAAAGTTATAATTATTGTTAATACTTTTGTTTCTCAACTTTTATACTAGCATTAAAATTGATTAACACACCAGCATTGAAGTATTACATTATTCCATATGTCTATGTATTTATTTTTACCAGTGAGATTGTTCATACTTTCATATGCTTTCATGTTGCTGTTTAGTGTTCTTTCATTTCACTTGAAGAACAGCCTTTGGCACTTCTTGTAAGGAAGGTCTAGCGATGACTAACGCCACAGTTTTTGTTTGTCTGGGAAAGTCTTTATCTCTCTTTCACTCTGATAGGACAGTTTAGCTAGGTATACAATTCTTGGTTAAGAGTTTCTTTTTTCTTTCAGCACTTGCAATGTATCATCCCCTCTCCTGTCTTGCAAGGTTTCTGCTGGGAAATCTGCTGATAGTCTTATAGTGGTTCTCCTGTATGTGATGAGTCATTTTTCTCTTGTTCTTTTCAAAATTCTCTTTGTTCATGACTTTTAATAATTTTATTATAATGTGTCTCAGTGTACACCTCTTCAGGTTCTAGCTATTTGGGCTCCTTTGGAGTTAATGAATCTAGACATCTATTTATCTCCCCAGATTTGGGAAGTTTTCAACCATTATTTGTTTAAATAGCTTTCTGCCCCCTTTATTTTCTCTTCTCTTTCTGGGACTCCCATAATGTGTATATTGGTTCCCATGTTCATGGATGAAAAGAACTGATATTGTTAAAATGTCTATACTACCTAAAGTGATATATAGATTCAATGTGATCCCTATAAAAATCCCAATGGTATTTTTTACAGAAATGAAAAAACAATCTTTAAATACATATGAAGCTACAAATTCCCAAAATAACCAAGCAAATTTGATCAAGAAGAATGAAACTGGAGGAATCACACTTCTTGATTTCAAAATGTATTACAAAGCTGCAGTAATCAAAACAACATGTTACTGACATTAAAACAGACTTATAAGTGAATGAAAGAGAATAGAGTGTCTAGAAATAAATTCATGCATATATGGTCAACTGATCTTTGCCAAGGGATCCAAGAATACACAATGAGGAAAGGATAGTCTCTTTAAAAAATGGTAAAACTGGATATCCAAAAGCAAAAGAAGGAAACTGGACCCTTATCTTACAACATAAACAAATATCAATTCAAAATGGATTAAAGATTCAAACATAAGACCTGAAATTGTAAAATTTCTAAAAGAAAGTATAGCACAAAAGCTTCTTCACACTGGCCTTAGCAATGATTTCTTGGATATGGCACCAAAAGCACAGGAAACAAATGGAAAAATACACAAATGCGGTTACATCAGACTAAAAAGCTTCTGTACAGCAAAGGAAATAATTGACAGAGTAATAGGCAGTCTACAGACTAGGAGAAAATACTCGCAAATCATATTTCTGATAACAGGGTATTATCCAAAATATATAAGGAACTCCTACAACACAATAGCCAAAAAACAAATAACCAATAAAAAATGTTCAAGGGATCTGAATAGACATTTCTTTGAAGAAAACATAGAAATTTCAAAAGGTGTATGAAAAAGCATTCAGCATCACCAATCATCAGAAAAATGCAAATAAAAACCACAATGAGATATCACTTCACACGTTAGGATGGTTAGTATAAAAAAAACAACAACAATAGATAAGTATTAGTGAGAACATGGAAGAAAGGGAACCCTTGTATACTATTGTTCAGAATGTAAATTGGTGTCGACACTCTGGAAAACATTATGATCGCTCCTCAAAAAATGAAAATGCAGCTACCATATGATTCAGCAATCCTATTTCTGTGTATATATCCAAAAGAACTGAATCAGAATCTTAAAGAGATATCTGCATTTCCACGTTCATTGCAGCATTATGCATAACAGCCAAGACATGGTAGCAACCCAAATGTCCATCAATGAATGAATAGATAAAGACAATATGGTATATATATATAACATATATAATAGAATATTATTCAATCTTAAAAAGGAAGAAAATCCTGCCATCTGTGGCAACTTGAATGAACCTGGAGGATGTGGTAATGTAAATAAGCCAGATACAGAAGAACAAATATTATGTGATCCCAGTTATATGAGGAATTTAAAATAGTCAAGCTCATAGAAGCAGAGAGTATAGTGGTGGTTACCAGGTGTTTGGTTTGGGGGCAATGATGAAGTGTTGGTCAAAAGGATACACAGTTTCAGTTATGCAAGATATGTCTGCATATCTATCATAGTGCAGTAGAGTAGTTAAAAAAAAAAAGAAATGCCAAGATTTACCTATGCTAAAATTCTTATTTCCTATATCTATTAACTTGAATATAAAAATTTTATTTTTATGGTATTCTTCACTGTAATCCATTTTCTTCACATTGTGTGTAATAATATTCTGGACCCATTTTCTTATTTTATCAATGCTTTTCTGTAGTGCAGTCTATTTGTCCTTTAAACTTATTGCTGTGTTTTTTTCTACCTTCCCATCTTTTCCCATGTTAATAAATTCTTCCTACAGACTCTCAACTTATTTCTAGTTGATAGAGGATCAGGAACTCTAAGCCAAGACACAAGGTGTTATCTTTCCACGGTCCTTTATATGATGTTTGTCCCATGAGATGCCTTTCTAGCAGCTTTTACTCAATCCAGTTAATTTGACTGAACACTAAAAGAGATGACACCCAGTTTCTCCTATTAGATTTTTCTCTTAGTTTTAATGTCTTTTGATTTTCTTTTTCCTTTTTACCCTTTATTTCCTATTTTATATCTATTTTAGTGGAGTATTTGGATAGGATGAATGGAGAATATCAATTCAGATACCATTTTATGTTTAGGAAAAACAGAAACTAAATCTGTCTGTCTGTCTGTCTTTCAATATGTATATCCTCTTCAAGACCACAATCGTGCAATCACAATGGATGTGTAATTATAACTGCACATATAATATACATGGAACAAATCAACTCTGTTTTCAGTGGTTCTATATGTTTTAATTCTAATAAAAATATTAATATTAGAATAAAAAATGGAAAATAATTCTGTAGAATATTAATTACTTCCTCATAATAATTAACTCCATCCTATATTTATTTATTTATTTTGTGAAGAAGATTGGCTCTGAGTTAACATCTGTTGCCAATCCTCCTCTTTTTGCTGAGGAAGATTAGTCCTGAGCTAATGTCTGTGCCCATCTTCCTCTATTTTGTATACAGGGCGCTGCCGTACATGGTTTGATGAGTGATGCATAGGTATGCACCCAGGATTCCAAACTGTGAACCCCAGGCCACTGAAACAGAGCATGTGAACTTAACCACTGTGCCACCGGGCCAGCCCCCTACATTTTTAATCTTTCTAATTTTAGATAATAGATCAAAATACCTGTCAAGAATGCCTAGCAGATAGTATGCAATAGATACGTGCTATTTTCTTTCATATTCCATTTCTACAGATATATTGCTCCTAATTTTGCTGCAAAGTGCTTGTATAAAATTATCTACTCTCCTTTGTGTTATAAATTGCTATTTGGTAAATTTCAGGGTTTCTGATAGGAAAATTTTAGGAATCGCTTTTTTGGAGAATGTCCTCAAATAAAATTGTAATTTTTTTTCTATCACCTTTCTCTTATGGGATTTTTCTACATTCCCAATACCCAGCACACTTAGAGCTTCTGTTTTTCCTAATTAATGCACTCTCACAATATAATTGCCACATTCACTGTAATAATATTGTACTTACAGTCAATCATTAGTATTAACTTCATAGCATTCATACAGCATAGCAATAGATTCCCAGTCCTCTCTTTCACACAAAAGAGATGTTATCCATTAATGAAATAACACCACATTGGCTCCTGTTGAGATGGCTGGTTAAAATATTGCCTGTAGTTCAGACAGAACAACCAAACATAGTTGCGGCATTACTCTGCTTGCAGTTGAACATTTTTCATAGACATTGACTGGTCTATGGCTCTTGACTAAATAAGTATATGTTTCTTTAAAATGAATGCATTGTTTTTACCTGGTCCAATGCCTAATTCATTTTAGAACATTTTTTATTCTTTGTTAAAATACTCATCTGTGACTGCAGAATGGCCTCTATCCATTTACAGGTGTTTAATGCCATTCCACCCATTTAGCAAACAAAGCACTTCTTTGCTAAGCCTGAAGGATTTTAAAGATGATCTCATCTAGCCTCTATGCATAAAATTGAAATCTGTCCTGTATTAACACACCAAACAGGTAGATTGGTAAGACAGGGAACATTGTTTTAATGACTCCAAATAGCTTGTGCAATTAAAAATCCTTTGAGTTACTTTATCATTTACTTTTTTTCCTCACCAATGGTTTCCAGCTTACTCTTAAGATGTTGCTTACCTGTATTTCACCCTACAGGAATAAATGCTTCACATCCTTGCTGGGTTCTCTAGAGAGTAACCCCCAGTAAACTAGTGATTTTCCCCTGATGGTTCCAAAGTTTAATAAAGCAAAAAATAAAGAGAAAGAGAGGAGAAAATTGATCTAAATTCTTTTATACCCAACCATGTTAAAATAAAGTTATGCTGTCTTAACATCAGAGCCCTGAATATAAACATCTATTTATTTTAGATACCAGGAACAAAGAAGGTGAGGCACCTTCTCCATAGTGTTTTGCTCTTGATTCCAAGGCAAAGACTTATGTAAAAATGGGTTTTTCAGCCTTGGATTCCATAGAACTCAGGGTGGATGCGATGAAAAAGAACCCTCCATAACCATAGCCTCACCAATTCTGTGCCCACATCTAAGATATTTGTTCAGAATAAATAGACTATAAATTTAATTTTTACAGTGTCAGGTGAACAAGGAAGGCAAACACCACATAAACTCAACCATATAAATCGTGTTTTTTCTCTATTTTGTTTTTGTGATGTTTTCTAAGTCCCGTGTTTCCATCCACTTGAGTCAGTTGAATTTAAAAAACAGAGCCAATGAGATACAATTTGTTTTTCTTTAAGGAACATATGTAAAACACAGTAAACAGAAAGTTAGAACAAATAATGTGGGAAAATATGCCACACAAACATTAAGCAAAAGAAACTAGATATATTAAAATCAGAAAAATAAACTTAGGGCAAAAAATATTCTTATATATAAAGCAAGTTAATTCACAATTTTGAAATGTAAATTCACAAGGCAGATATAATACTACTAAAATTCTATGCACTAATAAGACTTCAAAAAATAGAATTTACCAAAATTGCTGCAAGAAATAGAATATCAGAGTAATTGTTTAACAATGAATGAAATTATAGCTGTCATCATAAAACATCTTATAGACAGCAGTGTAGGCATAAGATTAGCGTGGAAGATCTTGTTACTCCAGAAAGTAAGGATGTGTGTGAGTGTGTGTGTGTGTTTCTGAGAGAGAGAGACTGAGCATGTCACAAGAACACACGGGCTTCCATTGGCCATATATTTGGCAATTTTAAGGTCAAAATAAGAAGAGTGATATATACCTTTGGGGACAAAGTAAAAATCCACAAGAGAACACAATAATTAATAAATATATAAATAAGTCAGTCAGTCAGTAAGCAAGTAGTAACCAAAAAATAAACAAATAAGGGATAAGAGAGGACCCTTGCTTTCAAGATACTTAGTGCAAACTGGTAAATTGGGGGAAATGGGGGAGATGGAATACAATCATTTTGCTAGCATGATAGTATGGCCAGGTCCAAGCAATAATCATCAATGGATGCTGAATATAGAAATTTAAATGATTGTCAAGATATTTAATGTCCTTAAAGTATCGACCCATAGATTGCTTATTAGTTGCAAGCACAGAAATCAGACAAGTCCTTAGTATAATCAATGAGGAGCAGATGGACATTGGGTCCTTATATCTGTGATGCCCTGAGAAGTACACAATATCACTTATGTAGTACTCTGGTCTGGGGTATATTAGCTGAATATAACCATCAGGAAATATCAGACAAATCCAAATTGAGAAACATTCTGTTAAAAGAAGGGGAAAAAGGAATTGTTTTCTTTAAAACATCAATATCATAAAAGACAAATTCAGACAGTGGAAATGTTTCACATTAAAGGAGACTAAAGTATCATGATAAATACAGTAGCTCATCACAGACTGAATCCTGTATTGCAGTAATAACAAATTTTATATATATATACACACCAAACATATTTGTATATAAAATACAATATACAAATTATGTATACATATGTAAATGTATATATGTACAAGTGTATGTTTATATATAGTATATATATATTTATGTATAGTGTGTGTATACAGTCATGCATTGCTTAACGACAAGAGATGCGTTCTAAGAAATGTGTCATTAGCCAATTTCGTCACTGGGCGAACATCATAGAGTATACTTACACAAACCTAGATGGTACTAGGCTATATGGTACTAATCTTATGAAACCACTGTCATATATGCAGCCTGTTGTTGACTGAAACGTTATGCAGTGCATGACTGTATATGTATATATATGTATATGTTACATAGCTCAAATAAACGAACTTTCAGCAAATTCAGAATAGAGGATAACTACCACAATATGATGAAGCATATCGTTAAAAAAATGACAACAATATCCTAGAACAAGTCTTAGGTTCTAGATTAGGAAAGGGAAAATGATGCCCACTATCACCATTTTCATTTGCCATCGTATTGGAAGTTGTAATCAGTGTGATAAGGCAGATAGAGATAAAAAGAATAAAACCAAGGTAGAATATGCAAAATTGCTATTTTCACATGTGTCATTTATGTAGAATATTCCAAACAATCTGTAGAAAAATTATTAGAATTAATAAGTGAATTCAGCAAGCATGTTGGATAAAAGACCATTGTAAAATTATCAATTGCATATTTATGCAATAAAAAAGATGTATGAAAATATATTTTCCCATACCATCAAACATACCAAATTATTTTTTTTCTTTTTGTTGAGGAAGATTCACCCTGAGCTAACATCTGTGGTCAATCTTCCTCTTGCGGTATATGAGCCGCCGCCGCAGCATGGCCATTGACAGATGAATGGTGTAGGTCTGCACCCGGGAACCAAACCTGGGCCACTGAAGCAGAGATTGTTGAACTTTAACCACTAGGCCATTGGGGCTGGCCCTCCCAAATTCTTTTCAGTAAGTTTAATGAAAGAAGGATAAAATTTCTTCACAGAAAATTATAAATCATTATTGAGAGAATTTATGTAATTAAATAACTGCAAGAACATACAATATTTATGGTTTAGAAGAGTCAATATTGCCAAAATATTCAACACAATGACAATAAAAATCTCAATAGTTGTGTGTGTGAAACTTTTCAAGTAGATTCTAAAATTTATATGGAAATAGAAACAGCCATGAATGGCTAAATGTCTCTTGAAAATGACTTGTTTTCCTGTTTATGAATCTCTCAATTAATCTGCCATAAGAATGTGTGGTATGGCCATAGAAATAGACAGATCTATGAAACAAAGCAGTGTCCTTAAGTAGATCCATTCATATTTGGACACACTATATATCACAGTTTGGAAATACAGAGCAGTCTTTTCAAATGGTGGTGGTGGGGCAATTGAATATCCAATTTAAAAAATGAAAATTACCCCACAAGAATACCTGCGTGGACTTGGATTTGGGAAAACTTTCTTAACTATGAAAGAAAAAATTAGATAATTTGGAAGACATTAAGTATAAGAAATTCTCTTTATCAAAAGACACCATTAAGACAGTTAAGTCACAGTGGGAAAATACATTTGCAATACATGTAAATATAAAAGACACTCAAGGATATCTGAAGAACTTATACAAATAAGTAATAGAAAAATAAACACCTTAATAGAACAATGTGCAAGAGGCTTTAACATACTCTTCACAAAAGAAGATATCCAACATACGAGAAATGTTGGATTTATCAGTAATCAGGGAAGTGCAAATCCATAATTCAATGATATACCACAGCTCAGCCATCAGAAAAGCTAAAATTGAAATGACTGCCTAGACCAACCACTGATAATCGCCTGATGTGGATGACCTATATTCACATTTACTGCTGTGAAAATGTAAAATGGTGAAACATTTGGAAAATTTGGCATGATCTATGTAAAGCTAAGTATGCTCTACCCTAAGACCAATAATTCCACTCATTAGCATGTGTCCTGAAAATGCATACCCATGTCTGCCAAGAGAAATGTGTTAGAATGTTTGTAGGATCATTATTTGTAATAGATAAGAACCAAGCAACTCCAAAGAATAATTATCAATATAGTGCATAAATATACAGTGACATATTCATACATGGAATTCTATACAGTGATGAAATGAATTAATACAAATTAATATGGCTGCATACAAGAATCATGTTACATAAAGCAGTCACAAAATAGTACAAACTTGATTATTTTATTTATGTAGAGCTAAAAAGTAACAGAAAAAACCATACTCCAATGTTTAGGGATGCATGCTTTTGTGGTAAAACGCCATCCCTTCCATTCAGTTATGCTACAATATGAACATTCCTTTAGAATTGGGTAATGTGATGGCCCTAAAAAGTAAAGGGCAGATTTGTGCACAATCTATTGAAATGTGATAAATACAATATAAAAGGTATTTTAAGTGATTCCAAGAACCCAAGTCCAGCAGAGAGGATTTTTGAAGTGCCTTTTCTTCTTTCTCTATTTTACTGAATTTATGCATAATATGTAGTACTTGAGTGTCTGCTAGTTTGTACATAAAGGTTATCTATATAGGAGTGCCATTTACCTGATGTTTTTCCTGGAAAATATAGAACACGGTGACTTATCGCGCTTAGAGCGACAACTGGTGTCTGTGCTTTGCTTGGAAGTTCACATGATAAGTCCTATCACATGTCCATGCCCCCTGCACAGTCAGTAACTAAAAACAAAATTCCCCATAGTCAGAGCATCTCTTCACTGAGATATAGGAGAGGATATTTGTGGGATCTCATAATGCAATGATGCAGCAGACAAATATTCATCACTATATTTGACAGACATCTGGTTCCAAATGGAAGATTATTGAGTGCTATCAGATATAGAATACTATCCCTCAATTCCCTTTCCAGATCAATAAGTCAAGGTCTCCATAAGTTCTCTAGTTAACTTAATGAAGATAGGAATCTGTCCGGCTTTTATACATGAAAAAGTTTGGTATATATCAGTATCACAGCAACAGTTAAGGGACAGGATAAGCTGAAATCACAGGTGCAAGTATTTGCAAGGTTTTATTTAGCCCCAATCCCTTCTAAGTTAGTCACATTTTTCATATTATTTTCCAGCGTGTTACCATAAAAATCAACATCCTGTGTGAAGGATGATTAGACTGGTTTTAGGACAAATGGCATAAGTGAACTTTTATAGTTTCCCCTTTAAAGTCTCTTCGTTTTGTGGACCCCTGGAATGCACAGCTACACAGAATCACTTATTTGGGGAATGAAGTTTCTTCTCTGACTCAGAACTTTCCTGAATCCAGAGATACCCTTAGCAATTACTCTCCTCCCACAAAATCCTTTCATTAAAAGATCCAAAACAAGAAGACCAAAACCAGTTTCTCAACATTAAAAGGAAAGATTATGTAACATCCAAAAAAACATGTAATTCAAATAAATCCAGACCTCTCGTAAATGGCTGGTGGGTCTGTAACCTGCACAGCATTTCTGGATGCCTCTCTTTTATATTATTGATGCAGTTAATATTGGCATACAGATTTTCAATGGCAATTTTAAATGCATATTTCCCTTGATTCAGCAATTACACTTCTAGGAATTTAGACCAAGGTAGACTAAAGGATACAATACTATTGTTGAAAAGGTATAAATATGTATATATATGTATATACACATATATGTATGAATACACATATGAATATACATAAAAACAAAGACATAAAAGATTGAGTGATGAGTGGAAAAGCATGAACTTATATGTACAAATATATATACTTATATATGTATGAATATTTATATATATGAACATTTATATAACCCACATATATATTTATATGAATACTTCAGCATTGGTTATGGTGATAAACAATCTAAACACTGAATATAATGGAATGTCTAGCTCCTACAAATGAATCTGTAAAACTGTTTTTGACATGGAAAGATTTTTATAGTATATTTTTAGGTGGAAAAATCTAGGACTCTTTATATGGACTGAACATCTGTATATGTGTATATATCTAGATACATATCCATACATATTTCCATAGGAAAAAGTCTGAAGGCATGCATTCTAAAATGTCAATAGGAGTCATCTCTGAACATTAGGCTTTATACTTATCCAAATTTCCTTTTATTTTCTGAAGGTAAACCTCCACTAATTGAACAATAAATTATTATAAAGGAAGAGATTAACAAGCTCTAAAAATCGGTTTCCAGGGGAGAGAATTATTGAGCAAAATGATGAAATAAATTTGAGACTTACAGTAGGAACCTTTTCCTTTTGTACGGTTTCTAAGGAGTAAGTCAATCTCTTTTGTTTGAATAATCTGGTCTTAAATACCTTCAACAGGGAGTAACATCCATTACTGAATTAACTTTCAGTTTATTGGCAATTTTGCACCTGATAGTTTTTAGAGTATTAGGCTTAGGTACTGCTTGCATTTAGAGATATAATTTATAACATCCGTTGCAGAACTGCTTGAGTATGAGGCAGAAATATAAGGATTAAACTATTCTTAGAAAGGTGGGTCGTTGACCAAGAACACACAGCACAGCTGACATGCCTGTATTTTAAACACATTGTGTTTCCCGGAGATATAACTCTGGGTAATTTGTTTTCTTTTTCCTTTAATTTTCAGATTTATAAACTCGTGTTAGCACAGCGTCTTTCTTTTAGTCATCTCAAGGAGATGGCTGCTTTAACTGAGGAATTCCTGTTATATGTACAAATTCTGATTCCAAAGAAAATTGGGAATAAATCCAGTTTCAATTATTTATTTTTTGTGTGATTTAAAAAATCATTTAACTTGAGCCTCAAAGTCCTCATCAGTAAAATGTTGAGAATATTCTCGAATATGTAGAGTTGAGGAAAGAACTTAACACCCTATGCAAGACTGGTTTCCAATTTGCCTATAATAGACAAATGTCTCTCTGCTAAAAAGAGAAATATAAACCTAAATTTTCATCCATCCACCTATCCATCTATCCCTCCCTCCCTAAGGGAAGTTCTCCCAATCCCCAGTTCAAGAATAACTCTGAGTCAAATGTGGTAATCTCCTTTCCCTTACAAGTGATAGGTTTAGGCATGGGCATGTAAATGAGGCCAATGGGCTGAAACAGGAATTTTGCTGGAGATCTTGCCAGAAAGGTTTCCTCAAGCATAAACATAGATAGAAGGGCCCACTTCTGCTATTAGAGATTTCTTCTTCGCATGTGATCTGAAACTGTGGCAGCCCCCCTGCAACCAAGAAGTAAGCCAGCCAAGCAAAGTCAAAGCTGACACACTGAGGCAGCATAAAAGGAGGAGAATATCCAGTGACCTGATGATGTAGTTTAGCTTTTACATTAACCAATCCCTGAATCATCCTTCCTAGAAACTTATTATGGTATAAGTAAATAAATATTCCTGTTATTTATATTATAATTGATATTATATGGGCAGGAATTATGTTAATGTATCAGAAATGTCCATATAGAAAGTGATAATTTTAATTTTACACTTTGAATAAAATTTTAAATATAATCTCATTTTGAAGTCCTACTTGTGTGAGTTGCAAAGCTTTGATAAATTGTGTACTCAATTCATAAAGCTAATATTCAAACTCCATACCCATTTCCACAAAAATCAGGCAAATACACACTGAAATAGTTTGTGATCGTGAATTTGGGTCTTATTTGATTTAGGGATTGTTTATTAATGTGTATTATAAGGACTGATGCCTTAAAAAATAACAAACTCTCAGGCATATTAGATGAATCTAATGACGAATCATATTAGATGAATCTAGAAGTCATGTGGTCGAAGGTAATGTATTCTTCTGATCTTGACAAGAAGGAAATTTGTTAATAAGAGGTACTAGCTCTTGTCTTGATTTTTCTGAAACATTGAAAGTTCATTTTGCCATTATGATCCTTTAAAAATAAACATGTTAAAATCCCAGTTAAGAATTGCACAACACTAGAATAAGATGTGTAGAAACCCTTTGGGGCTGGGCTGATTTCTGACTGGCCTCTTGGTAGTTCGATTTCCCAAGAAAACAGGGTAGAAGGGGAGGTAAACACATTCACTTGTGTTGATTTTACTTAACTTTCACTCTAACCATTTGCACTCTGCTTTAGTTCCCTCTCCCTGAATTTAAGTTTCTTTTTGGGGGGTGGGGGTAAGCTTTTCTTGAACATAAATTTTATAAAAGTTAATAAAATCATAGATTTTAAAAACTTCCAGGAATAATATGTATAGTCAATCCAAATTGTTCACAGATTCCGTATTTTCAAATTCTCCCATGCACTAAAGTGTATTTATAACCTCCCAGTATTCATGGTGCTTTCATGGACATTCGTGGACACGCACGGAGCAGCAGATGATCTGAGTCACCCTATGTGCATGTTCCAAACTCAAGTCAATCAAGGCCACACTCTGCCTTCTTGTTTGGGTTCTCACACTGCAGACAAGTGTTCTTTTTGCAGTACATTTAGTGCCATACTTTTCACACTTTTTGCTTTTAGTTGGTAATTTCACTGTTTGACCCCCAAGATAGTGCTGAAGTGCTGTCTAGTGTAAATGCAAGAAGGCTGTGATGTGCCTTATGGAGAAAATGCATGTGTCAGGTAAGCTTAATCAGGCATGAGTTATAGTGCTGTTGGCCATGAGTTCAATGTTAACGGTTCAACAATGTATTCTAAATAAGGTGTCTTTAGACAGAAACATACGTTTTTTTAAAAAGGGTATATATTGATGGTTGATGAAAATTTTGTAAGCAAAGGCTCACAAGAACCTAACCCTGTATTTCCTCTAGTCACAATTTTTCTGTATTTGCCAATCCAGTGTTCACAGTGACTTCACAGAACACAACTACCATGAATAACAAGAATTGACTGCATGTCACTTAAAAAGGACAGGCATCTGACCCTCTTTCTGTAATGTTGGACATCATCATCCAATGAATCTGAGTTTAAAATGCATAAAGAAAATTATTTTGAACTTAATTCTACATCTAGCAAACTATTAATCAAGTCTGTACCCAGAGTAAAGATTTTATTTTTCATCCAATTAATTGAAGATATATACCAGTTAAATAAAGGAGAGATACAAGATATAGAAAAATAAAGACCTGAGGAACAAGGAATGCAATAAAATAATGGATGATAGCTGTAAAATATGCAGAGAAGCTAACTACTCACACTATAAAAGGAAAGACCTGGACTCTGAAACTGGAAAACAAAAAAGCAACCAATATTCACCATGTATCTTCCATTTTCCTCTTCAGGTCCACATTCCATCCTTCTCTACCCCACTTTTAGCCTCAAAAAAATGACTTGTATAGATTCCATAAAAGAGCTACTTTGCCCACAAGCTTTGAGTTGGATTCAGCTAATGGGGTGAGGAGATTAGATGGCTGCAAGATAAATAGGTAAAATTATTTATGTTATTGGCTCTCTCTTTGCAAAGTTGCCTCAGCCTGACTGTGTCCCTCAATCAAAGGTCACTGTTCCCCTCAATCTGGCCGCTTCTACATACATCTCTCTTTTGGGGTTCCAATAGCCATCTCTTCCATTGTGTCCTTAAGTTTAAGGGTGGTGATGGCTCTGCAGTTACTATGCCTTGTTCTTGCCACTCTACCTTGCATTTCTTTTTTCAACCATTTGCAACATTGTAAACACCTCCTTGTAAATAAATACATCTCAAATTACCCTAATTTAACTGTGTCATCTGTTTTCTGTGACTGATACACCATGCAGTACACAATACAGTTGAGTAGATGGGAAACTCAGAGACAATAATAAATTCACCTTGCTCTTTATCCAGATAAATACATAAAGGTAATTAAAAACACCAGAGAAAAGAGAAAACCATATTATATAGCCAGTTTCCAGATATGAGGAAAATTAAAATGCTTTCAGGAATATAGAATTTATTTAGCCTGGATGCCAGGATATTTTCCTTCTATCAGTTTAAGGCTCATGGAATTGAAGCCATAAAAAAATGTATAAATAAAAATTCTGTTTCACTAAAGAGTTCTTGAATTCATTATGTAAAAAGCTATGTTGAGGGGCCAGCGCAGTGGCGTAGTAGTTGGGTTTGTGTGCTCTGCTTCAGTGGCCCAGAGTTCACTGGTTTTGATCCCAGTTTGGATCAAGCCATGCTGTGGCAGGCATCCCACATATAAAGTAGAGGAAGATGGGCACGGATGTTAGCCCAGGGCCAATCTTCCTCAGCAAAAAGAGGAGGATTGGCAACAGATGTTAGCCAGGGCTAATCTTCCTAACACACAAACACAAAAAGCTATTTTAAAGCAAATATAATTTATTAGAGAACACTTTATAATAATCCAACTGACTTTGTTTTGATTGCTGACCAGATGGATATTTTAACGCTCTTCAATGAAAAATTAAAATTTTATTTGTTGCACATTGACAGGTGGAAGTATGGGAAAAAATTAAGGAACAATATAGGTGTTTATATAAATTAATCTATGTGTAAATGACTAAAGTTAATGAATGTAGGGATATGGATATTATTTAAACTTTCAGAGCTAATCAATAGAATATGTATTTCTTTCTTTTCTTTTTTTTGTGAGGAAGACCAGCCCTGAGCTAACATCTGTTGCTAATCCTCCTCTTTTTGCTGAGGAAGACTGGCCCTGGGCTAACATCCATGCCCATCTTCCTCTACTTTATATGGGACGCCACCACAGCATGGCTGACAAGCAGTGCGTCAGCAGGTGCCCAGGATCCGAACCTGCGAACCCTGGGCTGCCGAGTGCGAACTAAACTGCTGCGCCACTGGGCCAACCCCTAGAATATGTGTTTCTTAATATAACTATATATTCATACTCAAAGCCAAACCTACATGGGACTATATTTTTATATGTTTAAAAATAGAAATATTGTAAGGATAAGGGTCAGAGGAAAGAGAGATTAGTGTAAGTGACCTAAATTTTATTGAATCACAACTGAATCAATCGATAGTAAACAAGGAATAGAGATTAATGTTATATATATATTTCTATCTATATATAAATATTATATATTAATGTTATATATAGTGAATATATATATACATATATTTCCATGTATTGAACAGTATGAAGTTGAACTTGAAATTTGAAAGTATGCGTGCATATATAATCATATAATCACTAAAAATATACAGGGAGAATGTATTTCTTTCTTAGATGGAAATATATATGGGGAATGCTTGGGATACTGTAGTAGGGTTTACTCTTTATAAAGCCTATTTATAACAGGCTTTTTGTGCTCTGGTGTTGTTAATATGGATAGTTTGCCACAATTTAAAAATATGTGCTACAGAGATTTCTGCTACTGTTTAAGATGGAGTAACAGAAAACAGATTTATCCTCCTTCATGAAAAAAATTTTTAAATGGTGAAAAACCCCAACAATTTCAGACATATTATATCAAGAGATGAAAGAATATAAACTCTGAGAAAGGAGAATCAAGCAAAAGAAGGCTTAGGATTGCCCCAGGTTATTGGCTGTAGAGAATTTCCAGGATTCAGCACATCTAGGAAAAACCAGGGCAAAGCCTGGAGTCTCCCTGAGGTGAGGAGGCTCCAAAGCTTCCCGGAGGTGGGAACTCCAAAAATGGCCAAGGCAGCCAGAGTTGACGGGGAAGAACACCAAAGAGAGAGCTACACATAGAAAAAATACTGGAAATAAATATTTGAAAAGGGTCCCTTTGAACTCATTACTTGAGTACTGCTCAGTGCATGCATACGATGAAACTACCAGAGACCTTAGAAAGAACAATCAGAGAGCAGCACAGAGCACAATGTACAGAAATCTCACAAAACCAAAAATAATAAATGTCCCCACCAGCCAGACTGGAAAACCTTCTAATGCACAGGACATCAGTTCAAGTTGTCAGAAAAGTATTGCCTGTTTGGTAGGAAAATGTCCCTTTACTAAAGGGTGTCCTCCCTAACAAAGCTCAAAAGCAAGTTTCTTGTGAGTCAAATTGCTTGTAAGTTACTTACTGTCACGTAGTTGAAATCATACAGTATATAGTCTTTTCAGATTGGATTCTCTCACATAGTAATATACATTAAAGATTCCTCCACATCTTTTCATGGCTTGATAGCTTTTTTTTTTAAGTGCTGAGTAATATTGTCTGGATAAACCACTGTTTTCTATCCATTCACCTATTGAAGGACAGCTTGGTTACTTCCAAGTTTTGGCAGTTTTGAACAAAGATGCTAGAATCATCTGTCTGCAGGTTTTTTGCAGGCATTAGTTTTCAACTCCTTCAGGCAAATACCAAGGAGAATGATTGCTGGATATTAGTTTTGTAAGAAACTGCCAAACTGTCTTCCAAAGTGGTTGTACCATTCTGCACTCCCACCAGCATGAATGAAGAGTTCTACAACCTTGACAGCATTTGGTGTTGTCAGTCTTCTGAATCTTTACCATTCTCACAGGTATGTTTTAGTAAATCATTGTTTTAATTTGCATTTCCCTGGTGATATAGAATGTGGAGCAGGTTTTCATATGCTTATTTCACATCTATATGTCTTCTTTGGTGAGGTATCTCTTACGGTTTTTGGCGCATTTATTAATAAGGTTGTTTCTTTTCTTAATGATAAGAGTTTCAAGAGTTCTTGGTATATTTTGGATAACAGTCCTTTAGCAGATGTGTCTTTTGTAAATATTTTCTCCCAGTCTTGTGACTTACCTTCTCCTTCTCTTGACATTGTCTTTCGCAGAGTAGAAGTTTTTAATCTTAGTGAAGTCCCGTTTATCCCTTATTTCTTTCTTGAATTGTGCCTTTGGTGTTGCATCTAAAGTCACTGCCAACCCAAGGTCATCTAGGTTTTCTCCTATGTTACCTTCCATGAATTTTATAATTCTGCATTTTGCATTAGGTCAATGAATCATTTTGAGTTAATTTTTGTGAATGGTTAAGGACTGTGTTTATATTATTTTTGTTTTGTTTTGTTTTGCACGTAGATGTCCCGTTGTTCCAGCACCATTTGTTAAAAAGAATATCTTTGCTCCACTGTATTTCCTTTGCTCTTTTGTCAAAGATCAGTTGATTATATATACATACATACATACACACACATATATATGTATGTCTATTTCTGGGATCTTTCTTCTGTTCCACTGATTTATTTGTTTATTCTTCACCAATATCTTATTGTCTTGATTACTGTAATTTTATAGTAAGGTATTGTGTTTTTCATTTCAAATTCCACTTGTTCACTGCTAATATATAGGAAATAAGTTGACTTTTGTAATAACCACATACACTACAACCCTGATATAATTGCTTATTAGTTTCAGAAATTTTTTTGTTGATTCTTTTGGATTTTCTACATAGGTGATCATGTCATCTGTGAACAAAGAGAATTTTATTTCTTCCTTCTCAAATTGAATACTTTTGTCTTCTTTTCTTGTCTTATTGCATAAGCTAGACTTTCTGCATGACACTGAAAAGAAGTGGCGAGAGGAGACATCCTTGCCTTGTTCCTGCTCTTCACGGGAAACTTTGAGTTTCTCACTAAGTACAATGCTAGCAGTAGGGCTTTTTTGTAGATATTCTTTATCAATTTGAGGAAATTTCCCTCTATTCCTAGTTTACAGAGAAGTTCTTTTTACATCATAAATAGGTATTGGATTTTGTCAAATGCTTTTCCTGCATCTGTTTGTATAATAATGTGTTTTTCTTCTTATCCTGTTGACGTGATGGATTACATTAATTGATCTTCCAGTGTTGAGCCAGCCTTGCATACCTGGGATAAATTCTACTTTTTTGTTGCATATAATTCTTTTTTAGACTTTTTTGGATTTGATTTGCTAATATTTTGTTGAGTATTTTTGCATCTATATTAATGAGGGATATTAGTCTGTAGTTTTCTTTTCTTGTATTATCTATGTCTGGTTTTGGTATTAGGGTAATGCTGGCCTCATAGAATAAGTTAGTAAGTACTCCCTCTGCTTCTGTCTTCTGAAAGAGATTGTAGAGAATTCATATAATGTGTTCCTTAAATATTTGGTATAATTCACTAATGAACCTATCTGTATCTTGTGCTTTTTGTTTTGGAAAGTTATTAATTATTGATTCAATTTCTCTAATAGATAGAGGCATATTTTAGATTGTCTATTCCTTCTTGTGCAAGTTCTGGCAGATTACATCTTTCAAGGGATTTGTCTATTTCATCTAGATTATCAAAGTTGTGGGCATAGAGCTGTTTATAGTGTTACTTCATTATCCTTTTAATATCCCTGGGATCTGCAGTGATATCATCTCTTTCATTTCTGATATTAGTTGTCTGTGTCCTCCCTAATTTTTTCTTAATTAGCTTGGCTAGAAGATTAACAACTTTTTTAATCTTCTCAAAGAATCAGCTTTTTTTTTTTTGTTGATTGTCTCTATTGATTTCCTATTTTCAATTTTATTGATTTCTACACTAATTCTTTTCTGGTTTTCAGAGTATAAGTTTTATACTCTTTTGTTAAACATTCCTGTGTACCTTATTCTTTTTGATATCATTGTAAATGGAATTGTTTTCTTAACTTCATTTTTGTATTGTTCAAGTATAGAAATACAATTAATTTTTGTAGGTTCATCTTGTGGCCCTACTGAATGCCTTTATTAGTTCAAAGAATTTTTTTAGTGGATTCCTTAGGATTTTCTATATTCAAGATTATGTTGTCTGCAAATAAAGGTGGTTTTACTTTTTCCTTTCCATTCTTTTTGTGTGTGTGTGTGTGTGTGTGTGAGGAAGACCAGCCCTGAGCTAACATCTGTGGCCAATCCTCCTCTTCTTGCTGAGGAAGACTGGCCCTGGGCTAACATCCATGCCTATCTTCCTCTAGTTTATATGGGACACCACAGCATGGCTTGATAAGTGGTGCCTCAGTCCGCACCCAGGATCCAAACCTGCGAACCCCAGGCTGCTGAAGTGCAGTGTGCGAACTTAACCACTGCGCCACTGGGCTGGCCCCTTCCTTTCCATTCTTCATATCTTTTTTTCTTTCTCTTTTCTTCTTTTCTTTTTTCCAATTGCTCTAATTAGAACCTCCAACACAATGTTAAATAGAAGTGGTAAGAGTAGACATCCTTATCTTGTTCTTGATATTAGGGGGACAAGATTCAGTCTTTTACCATTAAGTGCGACGTTAGGTGTGGGTTTTTCAGAGATTCTCATTATTAGGTTGTGGAAGTTGCCTTCTCTTCCTAGGTTTTTGAGTATTTTTATAGTGAAAAGTGTTGTATTTTTTCAAATGCTTTTTCTGCATCTGTTAAGTTAATCATTTATTTTGTTATTCTATTGGCATGATGCATTACATTAATTCTCAGATGTTAAACCAACTTTCATTCCTGGGAAAAAAAATCCCATTTGTCAGGGTGTGTGATTCTTTTTATACGTTGCTGGATTTGGTTTGTTAAATTTTTGTTGATTTTTTTTATACATTCTTATTCATAAAAGATATTTTTCTGTAGTTTTCTTTGTTTTTTGATGTCTTTGGTTTTGTTATCACGGTAATATTGGCCTCATAAAAAGAGTTGAGAAGTGTTCCCTCCTCTTCAAGTTTTTGAAAGAATTTGTTAAGAATTAATATTAATTCTTGTTTAAATATTTGTTAGAATTCAACATTGAAATCGTCTGGTCCTGGGCTTTACTTCATGAGTAGTTTTTTGATTACTAATTCAATCTCTTCATTTATCATAAATCCACTCGGATTGTCCATTTCTTTTTGAGACAATTTTTGTAGTTTGTGTGTTTCTATGAATTTGTCAATTTTATCTAGATTGTATAATTTGTTGGCATAAAATTCTTTTATGATCCTTTTGATTTCTGAAGGTTGGTAGTAATGCTCCCTCTTTCGTTTCTGATTCTAAAAATTTGAGTCTCATCTCTTATTTTCATGGTCAATCTAGTCAAAGTTTTGCTAAATTTGTTGATCTTTCCAAAGAACCAGCTTTTGGTTTATTGATTTTCTCTATTTTTTAGTTTTCTATTTCCTTAATTTCTGCTCTAATCTTTGCTATTTCCTTCTTGATGCTTGCTTTAGGTTTAGTTTGTTCTTGTATTTCCACCAGCTTAAAGTGTGGTTAGGTTATTTCAAGTTTTCAGTTTTTCTTAATCTAGACATTTATAGCTTTAAATTTTCCTCTAAGCATATTAGTTTTTGTGTGATTGTAACATAGTTTATGTGTTGTCTTGACCCAGTTTTTAGGCCCTGGCTGACACCAGTTAGTTTCTCTTCTTGAGTAACCCATTAAGTCCATACCCCCAACCACTTCCCCTAGTGGGCAGTCACACTCCAGGCCACCATACACCTGCCCTAATTGCCCTAGGACCAGGTAACAGACAGCCAGGGATAGCTCTCATGCCCCAGAGTCCACTAATTTATTCAAGTTAGCCACTGCTAAGCCTCCTTTTCCTGCTTCACCTGTCCTTCCCATGGAATCCACGATAAAGGTGTTTGCCCCCAGTTCCTGCTCTCTGCCTTGTGACTGACCCAAGTGCTTCTCCTCAGTGGCCCTATGTAGCCTACTGTGTTCCCCCCAAGGAACTGTGAGTAACAAAACTGTAAAACTCTTTCTGGTTTCTTTCTCTTTATCTGCATCTGGCCTCATCATACCTCAGCAAAGGTGATATGGTTAAAACAATTGGCACAGTGAGTAGGGTGCTTTGACCCCAGATGAGAGAGACACCATTAGACTGCTCTTGGCTTACTAACTGGATTTCCCAAAAGGTAGAGGCAGCCTGGGAAGGCACCACTGTCTGCTGGTGAGCTTGCACTTTGACCACTGGCACTGTGTACTATTTGCTTCAGGTTTTGCCATCACTTCTCATCCTAAATTGTGGGACTCATAATCTTAATCCCTTCCCATGTTTCCACCACTGAAGCACACATCCATAACCTCATCTAGTCACCAGTAGCTAGGTAACTGTGGAGTGAATGTTTCACATTGACTACCATTCTACATAGGCTCTTCCAAAAGTTGCAGAGTGGAGATACCTCCCTTAAGGCCATAAGACCTGATCAGCCAACTGGGCAGTGCCAACAAGTGGCCCAGCATAGCTGTGTAAAATTCTTATTTCTTGTTTTCTGAGTTAGTGTAGCAGCAGGAGACTATCCATAGATTGCCTAGAAGCTCCAAGTGGTACCTGGAGTTAGTGGGGGGAATTTGATATGGCACCTCGAAAAGAAATAGTGTTATCGGGGCTAATGGTTTCTATGTTGTTGCTTACCCTGCCACTGTCACTCTCCATCCCCAGAACAGATGGACTCTCTGAACACACACCCATGAAGACCAGTGGCTCAAAATCTTATGACGTGAGAAAAAGGGAAAAAACACTTATCCACTGGGATGCCCTTGAATGAGAGGCTGCCATCTATGAACAGGGCCAGGAGGACCACCAGGAGTTAATCCAGTACACACACAAAGGACAAGATGGTGAGAGAGACAGGAGATTGAAATGGAAACTAGAAATTTAACCACCTAGAGATTCTTGCCATTCTAAAAGATTTTGTACAGAGACAGTGAAAAATAAACTGATACTATGGACAAGAGAGCTAATTGCACTGCTCCAAGGAGCGGTTAACGCTCTCTACGCGCACCGCCCAGTCCCTGGGAAGTAGACTAAGAAGCTGCCCCCCAGACACACTCATATACTGAGATTGTTTTCTCATTCCTATGCTTTTATAGTGGAAATGAGAAACTTCTGTTTTCCTAATCCACATTTTTATTCAGAACTCTATGTTTATTTCTATGCCTTGTTAAATCCATTTTTAATGAAATACTTGTTTTCATGTGTGTGGTTTCCTGTGTTGGAATTCATTCAATTCAGTATTTTGCTGTTTACTTCCTCCCATTTCTTTTTGCCTATGACATCAAAATATATTCAAATTTTTTTCTTTGCAATTTATTCATTAGCTAATAGAACTTATTGGGATACAGTAGCAGTGTTCGCTTTTGCAAGACAATATCTATAATCGAAGACTTATCAAAAATTTATGAGCCTTCTATATGTTAGAAGCGTTCACAGTCATCATCTTGTTTGTTTTTGGTGTAGCGACTATAGAGGTTTTTAGGAGAAATAAGATCATGTGCTTTTCCTCTGGACTTCAGTATGCTATACACACAGTTTACGTTAACAACAGAGTATATCTTTCTTATGAAACAGTGTTAAATTTATTCTTAAGTCATTGATGATAAAAACAGTTTTGAACTGATTTCCTTTAAATGTCATAAAAACTAGATGCATTTGACTCATCTCTGGAACTTTTATGATAGCAAATTAGGTTCAAATCAATTATTTTTCTCACTCTTTGCAAAAGCAGCTTGCAGATGTTCAGCTAATAAACTGGTCTGATGTACAGGTTTCCCTTTGTATATTTAGGTAGAGGAAAAATGTTTTATGTTGCTGGGCTTTGAAGAAGTCTTGTGATAAGAAATAAAGAAGCACTATTTTTTCTCTTGTCTGTAGAAAGACGTTAGCCACATATATTTCAAAAGATTAAGTATTGACCCCAAAACTTTTGGTGTTAGCGAACCAGTCATAATCTCAAATATTTCCTCAATATTAGTATGTGCATTCATTTTATAAATCCTTAATTTAGTGATAATATCAATTTTCATAGCCACACTATCAACAATAAATTATGATTTCTATGTATTCATAATTAATTTTTTCATCTTGTTGGAATACATACCCAAATGTTATTTTTACTTTTATTTTTTGTTAATGTGTGTGTTCTCTTCTTATTATCCTTTTTCTTTTCTTCCTCCTCCTTCTCCTTTTCCTTGAACATAGTCATAGTCATGGTAGTAGTATCATTTTAAAATTTGCATTTGGGTCTTCTGAAATGTTTGGGTAAATAGTGTATTTTCAGAAGTTGTACATCCAAAAATATTTTTTTCCTTTTTTCACTCCCTTAAGTAAATAATCTTTTGGTTGGATATAAAATTGTAGTTTCAAAGTAATTATCTGGCTATATCTATCTAGTCTATCTATCTATAGTCTATCTATCACCTATCTATATTTATATTTCCTTACTATTCAATCCTCCAAGTTTGTGAAATGTATAAACAAATCAGGGCTTCAATAATTTAAAGGTAATATCGTCTTATTTTTTAATTTCATTTTTCACTTCCATTATTTTTTTTTGCATTTCTTTTATTGTGGTAAAAACACATAACATAAAATTTACCATCTTAACCATTTTTAACTGTACAATTCAGTATTGTTAAGTATATTTACATTGTCATGAAACAGATCTCAGAACTTTTCAATCTTACAAAATTGAAACTCTATATCCATTAAGCAACAATTCCTTCTGCCTCCCTCCTCCCAGCCCCTGGTAACCACCATTCTACTTTCTGTTTCTATGAATTTGACTACTTTAGATAACTCATATAAGTGAAGTCATGAAGTTTTTGTCCTTTTGTGACCGGCTTATTACACTTAGTATAATGTCCTTAAAGTTCATCCAAGTTGTATTATGTGACAAGATTTCGTTCTCTTTTTTTTTGTTTTTTTTAAATTTTTATTTCATTGTGGTAAAAGCATTCTACATGAGATCTACCTATTATCAAAGTTTGGGGTTAAAATACAGTATTGTTAACTATAGGCACAATGTTGTACAGCAGATCTCTAGAACTTATTCATCTTCATAACTGAAGCTTTATATCCCTTGAATAGAAATTCTCCATTTCCCTTCCCCCTAAACTCTGGCAACCACCATTCTACTTTCTGACTCTATGATTTTGATTGCTATAAGTATCTCATATAAGTGGAGTCATGCAGTATTTATCCTTCTGTGACTGGTTTATTTCACTTAGCATAATGTCCTCCAGGTTCATCCAAGTTATAACATGTGACAGGATTTCCTTCCTTTTTATGGCTGACTAAATATTCCATTATATGTATATAGAACATTTTGTCGATCCGTTTATGCACTCATGGGCATTTGGATTGCTTTCACCTCTTGGCTATTATGAATCGTACTGCTGTGAACATGGGTGTGCAAATATCTCTTTGAGATCCTGCTTTCAATTCTTTTGGGTATATACCCAACAGAGATTGCTGGATCATATGGTAGTTCTATTTTTTAAATTTTTTAAGGTACTTCTATACTGTTTTCCATAGCAGTTGCACCATTTTATGATATCACCAATAATGCACAAGGGTTCTAATTTTTCCTAATCCTTGTCAACTCTTGTTATTTTCTGTTTATTTTTAAAAGTACCATCCTAATCGATGTGAGGTGATAGCCCATGGTTTTGATTTGCATTTCTGTGATGATTAGTGATGTTGATATTTTTTCATGTGCTTGTTGGTTATTTATATATCACCTTTGGAGAATATCTATTCAAGTCCTTTGCCCATTTTAAATCATTATTTGATTTTTTATTGTTGAGTTACAGGAGTTCTTTAGATATTCTGGGTATTGACTTCTCTTTAGATATATGATTTGCAAACATGCTCTCCCATCCCTAGGTTGCCTTTTCACTCTGTTGATTGCATCCTTTGATGTACAAGAGTTTTTAAGTTAGGTGTAGTCCTATTTATCTATTTTTGCTTTTGTTGCCTGTATTACTAAAAATTGTAAGTTGTATTGTCATGTTATGTTTAGTACATACAAATTCAACATATTATATATGTAAAATATGAAGTATAATAATTAAATAATGCTGAACCTGTCACATTTTTAAGCTGCAGAGTTAGTGATTTAGTTATCTTCACATGTGTGCTTCTTCTTAACCCCTCTCCCTGCTTATTGCCCTAGAGGTAACCCACACTGTTTATTATATTTTTATTATATCCTTCCATTTTTATTTTATATATGTAATATCATATTATACACAATGAATAATTTATAAGAAATACCTATGTATCTTATGTGTTACTTGTAATCCTTTTTTGGATTTATAGAAATGATGTCATTCTGCATTTAAATAGACTACTGTAAACTTGATAACTTAATTCAATTTTATACAAGTTTGGATATTTATTCATTTACCCAAAATTATTTACTTAAGAGGAGTTGTGATGTGAAGCTAGACAATCTGGGTCCTGAATTCATATCTTTAATCTCTTCATGCTAATTCAGAGATATCAATTTGCCATGCAGGTTTCTTTTATGCAATCTTCTTTCTGTGCGTGTGTGTGTTTAAATTTTAATTCGGATAAGATGATAATTTTCTCAATTCTTTAGTAATTTATTGTCTTATTTTTACCTAGATACTTCTTCTTTTACAAATGAGATTATGTTTGTTTACTTTTGCATCAAAATAATTATAAATGTATGAAAAATGAAGTGACAGGAACAATTTGAAAACTTAAGTTGGGAAATGGAATCCATTGAGTGCATGAATTGAATGCATATTTACATGGGTTGATGCTCTACTTTTCAAAAAGGCATATCCAACAATTAAAAAAAAACTTATGATCTAAAGTTGATTTCTAAAAATATGTTGAAAAGTATGTAGATTTTAGGAAGGCATTTTCTTTTTTTTCCCTAAAGCTTGATTCATGAATAACATTAGCAGTATATTTCCATACTTCTTCATAAGTGAAATAGAGAATGTTGGTCCTTGCATTCCTCTTAAAAGAGTTAGAAAATTTTAGTGCCTCAGACTCCATAAACATGTAGACAGATTTCTTGCCTCTTAAATTTATTCCTCCAAATCTTTTCTTTCTTGAAAGTTACTACCTGTGTTGACTTGCAACACTTGGAAACCCTAGGTTAACAAAACACGCATGAGCTAAGAAAAGAGAATTTATTGTATTTATATCATGACTTTTTTTGGCAAAAGAGTTAACCTCAGTCCTGAGAGTCTCAGTTCTCCTTGTTTGTTGTAATTTTTAATTAGTTGGTAATTTCTGCTTTATGTGATTATTGCAAGACTGCAAGGAGATACTTAAAGCACGAGATAAGAGCCTGACAAGTAGCTGGTTCTTGTTGACGTTTGCTGCTATCTGTTTCTCAATCTGTCTTCTCAATGCTTCCAATGCTTCTTCATAAAATCTTCACAATTCACAGTTCATGTATTTTCTTAAAATTCAAATAAATGATTTTATTCAATTCAAAAATAGTGATTTGCTTAGGTAACTGGTATCGATTTTCTTTGCTATATCTTTGCAAACTTGATTTATACGCCAAACACCAAGTTTGAAGATGGTAATGCAATTAAGCAACACTACTAAGTCCATGATGTGAAAGCAAACAACTTCTGAATTCACCGGAGGTTAAAGCGAGAATAAGCACAGAATAACACAGCTGAGGACCATAGGAAGGAAATGCAAAATCTTGAAACATGTCAGGTTATAGTAAAATAAATTTGAAAAAAGCAAGAAAATTTTAGTTTTATGAAATCATCTGCTATGGCCTCAGCTGAATGCACAGGTAGAGTGAGAAAGTTATGAAAATGTTGCTTTGTTATAGTCAATGCAAATATAAAGTGAATGGAAAGAGTATTTGTGAGGAACTTAAGTATAAATACTATCTACAGAAAAATAAAGCAATACACTAGCTAGTGGTAATCATGGGTATTTTCTGGATATGTGCTCATGAAAATCATTCAATTTCTCTACATTTATATTCTACATATTTCCTATACATTCTGTACATTTTGATTTAATGCAAATCACGAGAAGTGGCCCTTCAGCTTATTCATATTTTAACATCTTAGGAAAATTATTTCATTTTGTAAGTCAAAATAAGAGAGATAATTTTTTTTTGGAGGCGGGAAGTTGGGTTTTATAAGGTTTTTTTCTTTTTTAATTTTATCAATTCTGAGAAGTATTTTCCTCAAGAAAAATGTGTGTGTGCATCTAGCTCCATGAATTCATAAAAGAGCAGATATCAGCTTAGATTACTATCTGCCTCTAATTACTAGCGCCACCATTTACTAGCCATGTGACCTTGGGCATATTAGTTAATTGATTTGTTCTTTAGTTAAATCACCTGTGACATGGGAAGGCATTGGCATCTACCTCTTAAGATTAAATTGTTAAATATGTGATGTACTTAGAGCAATAAGTTATCCATAATAACTTTTCATATATTTAGTATACTGGTTTTCTATGCCTCTCTTTCTCTCCTGCCCATCACTTATTTAAATTCCTATTTAGCATTGCTACCAGCAGTGTGAACACTTCAACCATTCTACTTGACTCAGAAATCTTACTTAAAGATATTATCCTATAAAAATAAAACCACTGGCTTTAATGATATGTGTATAAGGTAATTTATTAAAGGATACTCCAATGTTTACCCATTGGAAAGTGAGTAGATATATTGTTATAAATTCCTACTGTGCAATTTTAAAAAGAAAAGACTTTGCATTTCAGTATTAGCTCAGAACAGTATGGTTATACTGCAGTAACAATCCCAAATCTCATTGTTAAAAAATACAATGCTCCCATGTGTGTCATCTATGTCAGTAGACATTCCCAAAGTATCAGTCACTATCTCAAATGTTTACTCTTTCTGTGCAAAAGGAAAGAGAGAATGCAATCAAGTAGCCAATGTCTCTTAAAGCATCTTTGGAGAAGTAACAAATTTACTTTGCTCACATTTTATTGGTAACAGCAAGACTTATGGTCATGCTTATCTTTCAGTTGTGAAGAAATTGAATAGTATCATAAGCTAGAGGAGAGAGCTGAAATATTTGTGAAAAACTGCAATGACTATCACTGTTTATATCAATTGACCTGAAGGGCAGGACATGAGAAATATAAGTTGCTGTGTAATGATTGTACTATGATCTAAAAAAAATTAATTTTTGAATTTATATGTTGACACGAACACAGATAAAGATGTAAATGTGTAAACATATCAAATAGAAGGGAAGGTGTAAGAGATGGAAAAATATGAGCGGTTTTATTTTTCTTTATATCTTTTTCTATTGTTTCCTTACTGTAGTGCATATTTTGCATTATATTTTTAAGAAAATCTAAGGAAAAAAGTAAAGATTAATTGAATGAAAACTCTGTGTGATTGTTTACTCTATTGTACAATGTGGTTTAAATTAATTTTAAGAAGAACATTATAGGGACTTACATGTAATACAATTTACATGTTTACAATTTACATTAAACAGAAGCAAGGGCTGAGTGGGCCCAGTAATTGATGGGTTCTCTGCACATACTGCACCCTCTTTGGCACCAGGATGGTGTATGCAACTGTTGGGAAAGTTCTCCAAATCTAGCTAATGTTTGGTATTTTCTAATTTAATTTTAGAGTCCATGCTTTATCAAAAATAAAAGA
This sequence comes from Tapirus indicus, assembly GCA_031878705.1. NCBI lineage: Eukaryota > Metazoa > Chordata > Mammalia > Perissodactyla > Tapiridae > Tapirus > Tapirus indicus. The sequence continues at coordinate 86,821,042 of CM062921.1, forward strand.
ATTAAATGAGACTGTGAGATAACTACATACATGTTTCTGTACCTAAGATTTCAACACATTTTCTATACTGATTGCATGATATTTATTCATACTCATGTAGAGAAGTTTACACCAAGTATGGTGGAAGCAAAAGGGATGGAATGACTAGTTTTACCTGGTGGGCTAAAATACGGAAGTTCTTCAAGCTAGTGATGTTGCTTGAATGGAGTTGAGATAGAAAAGACGGCAACAGGAGCATCTAATTGGATGAGATTAACCCTGGGTGAAGAATGCATACTGCCTGAAGCAATACATTGAATTTTCAAAAGAACAAAGTGGGGACCATGGCAGGAGATGAGGTTTATATGGAAGGCTAAATCCTCGAAGCTTATTTTTTGTCACAGTCAGTTTAACGTTTATTTCTTTGCTTATATAAAATAAATTCAAAATTATCTGCAACTGCATTATAATCACCTTGTAAAATATTTTATTTCATTCTCTTATACAGATTATTGGAAGACATCAGCATTTTTAAATAATCAAATAGTCTCAATGGTATACACTTAAGTTCCTTTTTCATTCTCTCACTTATTCATTGAACAAAATTCAGTGTAGTTGTCCATTGAAAAGACAGAGTGCCATTCTTAGTCTCACACTGTTTTATACAACGATGATGCATTGTTGTGCCTTACAAGAGGGAACCTCTTTGTCTCAATCTCTCTACAAAATACTTCAAGGTAAAATTTCCCAAGAAACCAGTTCTGATTTTTCTGTGTCAAATTTTGAGTTTCTAGTCATAACCGTAAAGTACTGCAATCCATTCATGCTGGGTCCCCTGCAAAACCTTATAGAGTAATGTAAATAATGCTCTCAATTACTTTCTAGGATAATTTCTATACTTCTCTCATCTGGAAATTTAAATGGTATGACAGATTCATTCTCGATAGTGTTATGAGCTAAATTGTATTCCATCAAAATTTATATTTTAAGCTCTAACCCCAGTACCTCAGAATGTGACTGTATTTGGAGAAAGGGCCATTAAAGAGGTAATTAGATTAAATGAGGTCATATGAATAGGTCCTAATCAAATGTGACCAGTGTTCTTATAAGAAGAGGAAATTTGGACACATGAAAAGAGACACCAGGGGCTCACACCCACAAAGAAAAGGACACATGAGGACTCAGTGAGAAGGAGGATGTCTGTAAACCAAGGAGAGAGGCCTCAGGAGAAACCAACCATGCTGAGAACTTGACCTTGGACTTCCAGCCTCCAGAACCATGAGGAAATACATTTCTGTCGTTTAAGCCACCAGTCTGTGGCATTTTGTTATGGCAGTCTTGCAAACTAATACAGATGGGTATGTATACAACCGTTAGCCAAAACAAACAAACATACAAACATGTAAATAACAAAATGTAGTACTTTCTTATCATGCAATTAATTGTTTGATAAGGAGCAGAACATAGATCTTCTTCAAGGATCATGAAATTGTTCCATATTACAAATTCCTCATTTGAAGGCACTTTGAAAAGAATAGATTCGATGAGAGCAAGGGAAGCTAAAACCAGGTCAAGTCAAAACCAGTAACACCACCACATCCATCAAAAAAGCCTCAGAAACCATCAAAAGAAAGTGGTGTCTCAGTGAGAAATTTCATTTATACTGGAACTTTTGACTGTATTTAAGGAAAAAACATAGATTTTTTTTCAAAAAGACATGTTAAGAAACATTACTTTTAGAAAGAAAATGGCTGAAATGGGATGTACAACAAAGCCTCATTTGGGGAATACTGAGACATTGCTAAAATATTCAACTTATTTTTCTATTGTTCAGTGAAGTGTCTCAAACCTTCCTATTGAGCACATCATGTTCAATCTCTAATGCAAATAGATTCAGTTCCAATTCATTTCATCCCTATTTTTTACTTATTTGTATCATACTGAGTGATTTTTGATGCCAGATATTCTCTTCTTCTCTTAGATTTTATTTTTTATCTATTCAGTTTCCCACTGTGGAGTTTGCTAGATTTCCTGTCAAGCAATAAGTTATATTTAAATAGGTGTATATATTTGGAATTCTAATGGTCAGCAATCTTTAAGCTGGAAAGAAAAAAATATCTTTAGGATTTGCCTAAGGGAATTATGAGGGAGACTGATTAATTCTGACCTTTTAATAGAATTTGTTATACTAATTTTTAAATATCCCTTAAAATCTCTGAATGTTGATTGCTGCTCATGGGAGAAAGTTGTGTTCTTCATGGATACTACCAGATATCTTTTAGTAATTAATCCTAGATATGGATTAAGTGATACACAAAGGAATGGACTTGCTCTGGAAATCCAATCAATTGAGGCCTTGTTTCATGTAGGAATTAAACAGGTAGAAAAAATTCACTTTTATTTGTTCACAAAGTGGTAGATATTTGAATGCTAACCTAGTAGTTTTGCATTTCTCTGTTCTCTCTGTTATACTATGTTTCAAGGAAAGCTTTCAACCAGAAGCTATTGTCAAGATTAGAAAACCTTCCACAAGAAAAGAAAAGAAAAATCAGTGGAATTAAAGAAGAAAAAAGATGAATTAGATGGTGAGATTTTGAGAAAATATTACTAGAGAGAGGAAGTTTCTTGTTATTTGGGAAACAGTGTTTTTTTTAATTGGACTATCACCCACAATAAAAATTCAATTTGTTTACTGCTATTGTTGTAATACCTGTTTCTGAGGTAACACTGAACTGGGGGGCTAAAAATAGGATCATAGCAACAGCCTTACATAGTGTCCCTGTAGTTCAACTTCCTGTCACTTTGTAGGATTTTTTCTATCCCTTTAAATGATACCTTCAAATTTTCTTTCTCACCAACTATTGCTCAAAATATGATGTCACACTTTAGTTTATATTTAGGAAACAAATTTCTTGTTAAGGGGTCAAGAGAGTGCATCTTGAAAAGATTATGGTTAATATTATGTGTCAGCTGATGTGAATAACCAATGAGGTCAATGATTTAATACAAGGGAAAACTGATTTTGTAGGAGAGCGTCTCAAAAATGATTATACCAAATTCTTGAAGAGGAAAGAGAGGATAAAATTAGAGGACAAGTGTTTCATTGGACATGAGAAACATGAAGGAATTATAAATATATGGTACATATGCTGGTAGGTAGATGTGGTCTTAGGTTCCTATGGAAATTATCTTCTGATTGTTTACATTTTCCTGACAGAATGCATGTTCTTTGACTATGAGTGACTATGCCAGAAGAAGAGATGGAAATTGAGGAGAAAATAAAAAATGCAAAATAATTGAGCATGAAAACTAAATGAACTAAGAACCCTGCAATATTAAGAACCCACATCATAAATTTAATGTCCAATCAGCATGGTTATATATTTTACTCCAGCTGCATTCAGTTGCAAGAACATAGGCACAGTGCAGGTCAAGATGTGGAGCTTTGCAAGTAGGTATGACAAAGAGAAGACCTCAGGATGGGAGAAGACCAAAATAGTGACAGGAGAATACAACCTCTGTGTCCTCCCACAAAGATCACTGATTACAATGACAGCTATCCATGAGTAAAAACAGCTCTGGGAGACTGCTAGAGTCCACTTATCAAGTTTTAGTAACACAGTGGAACAAAAAGGATGAAAAAAAATGTGCAAGAAGAGAAGGAAGACAGCTTCATTTTGCCTACATCATCTCATATCCCAAGAGGGCATTGTTCAACACCAAGAAAGAATTTCCCAGCTAGAGAGGGTTCCTTTCATCAGTAAAGGATGATTGGGGTGAGCTACCAGCTTCTTCAGCCTTTTGGGTTACTCTCCAAAGGTCCCTACCAGCAAAGATGAGACATATAGAACAGACTAGGAAGAAAGGAAAAAAAGCAGGAGCTGTTATTAGCACACAGCGGGAGTAATGGCAGTTCACAGAGACCTGCTCCACACACAAACTCAACAGATTTCATCACTGACAAAGCCAGCAGCCAACACAGCTACCCCGGACCCCTGCAGATTTCGCCAGCTTGTGCCCCACAGGTATTCAAGTTCACTGATGCCAGCCACCTGAGTCCCTCTCCACTCTTTCCACCCACCCTCACCCACTAGCCCCACAGAAGCCCAGGAAACACACTGGCAGCCAGCCTGGGCCTCTGTGGCTGAGCAACTCTAAGACATTGGCCACTTGAGTCCCTCTCCATTCCTTCTCTCCAAATCAATATACAATATAAAAATATGTAAATTGTGGCATCAAAACATAAAATATGAGGGAATGAAAAGATAGTTTTTGTATGAAATCAAAAGTAAATTGTTATCAGCATAAAATAGACTATTATATACATAAGACGTTTTATGTCAACCACAAGGCAAAAACTTACAGTAGATTCACAAACAATAAACAGAAGCAAATTAAAGCATGGAAAATCATCAGTTCACAGAGAAAGACAGTAAGAGAGGAAGAAGGAACAATGGAACTACAAATCAGCCAGAAAACAATTAATAAGATGGCACTAGTAAGTTCTTATACATCAATAAATACTCTAAGTGTAAATGAATTGAATTCTCCAAGCAAAAGTCATAGAGTGGCTGGATGGATTTTAAAAACGATCCAAATATGTGTTGCTTATAAACAACTCACTTCAGCAGGCTCAAAGTGAAGGGATAAAAAAAGATATTCCATGCAAGTGGAAACCAAAAGAGAGCAGGATTAGCTATACTTATATCAGACAAAATAGACTTTAAGCCAAATACAGTTACATGAGAGAAAGATGGTCATTATATAATGAGAAGGGGGTCAATTCATCAAGAAGATATAACAGTCATAATATATCTGCACACATCACTGGAGCAACAAAATATATACTAATAAATCTATTAAATAAATACTAACAAATCTGAAGGGAGAAATAGACAACAATACAATAATAACAAGGGACTTCAATACCCCACTTTCAACAATGGATAGCTTTTCCAGACAAAAAAATTAGAAGTGAAACATTGGACTTGAACCAAATTTTAGACCAAATGGAACTAACAGACATATGCAGGACATTCCATCCAACAGCAGCAGACTACACATTTTTTAAGTGCTCATGGAACATTCTCCAAGATAGACCATATGATGGGTCACAAAACAAGTCTTACAAATTTAAGAATGCTGAAATCATACCAAGTATTTTTTCTGACCACAATGTTATGAAACTATAATTGATAACACAAGGAAAGCTGGAAAATTCACAGAGACGTAGAGATTAAACAACATGCTTTTGAACAGCCAGTGTGTCAAAGAAGAAATCAAAAAGGATATCAAAAATATCTTGAGACAAATAAAAATGGAAATACAGCATATCAAACTTATGGAATGCTACAAAATAGTTGTATGAAGGAAGTTTATAGTAATAAACACTTGCATTAAGAAGAAAGAAAGATCTCAAATAGCAGCCTAACTTTATACCTCAAGGAACTAGAAAAAGAACAAACTAAACCCAAAGAAAGCAGGAGGAAAGAAACAACAAAGATCAAACTGGAAATAAATGAAATGAAGACCAGAAAATAATAGAAAAGATCAACACAACTAAGAGCTACTTTTCTGAAAGATAAACAAAATTGACAAATCTTTAGTTAGATTAACTCAGAAAAAAAGAGAAAAGACCTAAATAAATAAAATCAGAAAGGAAAGAGAAGACATTACAACTGATACCACAGAAATACAAAGGATAGAGATAACTATGAAGAATTATACAACAAAAAAATACATAAACTAAAAAAAAAAATGGATAAATTCCTAAAACACACAACTTACCAAGGCTGAACATGAAGAAATAAAAAATCTAAACAGATCAATAATGAGTAAGGAGATTGAATCAGTAACCAAAAACCTCCCAACAAGGGAAAGCCCAGGACCTGATGGTTTTACTGGTGAATCCTACCAATCATTTAAAGAATTAATGCCAATCCTTCTCAAACTCTCAAAAAATTGAAGAGGAGGGAAAATTTCCAAACTCATTTTATAAGGCCAACATTATCTTGATACCAAAGTAGGCAAGGACATTATAAGAAAAGGAAACTATACACCAATATCCTTGATGAATGTAATGCAAAAATTCTCAACAAAATATTAGCAAATCAAATTCAGCAGCACATCAAAAGGATTGTGCACCATGACCAAGTGGGTTTTATCACAGGGAAGCAAAGATGGTTCAACATATGCAAATCAATAAATGTGATTCACCACATTAATAAAATGAAAGATAAAAATCATATGGTCATCTCAATGGATCCAGAAAAAGCATTTCACAGAATACAACATCTTTTGATAATAAAAATGCTTAACAAAATGGGTATAGATGGAACAAAACACTACACGATAAAGACCATATATGAAAAACCAACAGCCAACAAGATACTCAACAGTGAAGGGTTCAAACTTTTTCTCTAAGATCAGGAACAAGACAAGGGTGCCCACTCTCACCACTTCTATTTGACATAATACTAGAAGTCCTAGCCAGAGCAATCAGGCAAGAAAAATAAATAAAAGACATCCAAATAGGAACAGGAAAAGTAAAATTGTCTTTTTTGCGGATGACATGATCTTATATGTAGAAAATCCTAAAGACTCAACCAAAAAAACTGCTGGAACTAATCAACAAATTCAGTAAAGTTGCAGGATTCATAATCACATGCAGAAATAAGTTGTGTTTCTATATACTAACAACAAAACATCTGGAAAAGAAATAACCAAAATAATCTCATGCACAATTGCATCAGAAACAATAAAATCCTTGGAATAAATTTAACTAGGGACGTGAAGGATCTGTACACTAAAAGCTGCAAGACTTTGATGAAAGAAATTGAAGAGGACACAAACAAATGGAACAATTGTTCATGGATGAAAAGAATTAATGTTGTAAAAATGTTAATACTATCCAAAATCATTTATAGATTCAATGCAAACTCTATCAAAATTCCAATGGCATTTCACAGAAATAGAAAAAAAAAAAATCCTAAAATTCATGTGGAGCCACAAAAGACCTCAAATAGCCAAAGCAATCCTGAAAAAAAAGAACAAAGCTGGAGACATCACACTTCCTGATCTCAAACTATACTGCAAAGCTATAGTAATCAAAACAGTGTGGTGCTGGTGTACAAATAGATGCATAGACCAATGGAACAGAATTTAGCCCCCAGAAATAAACCCTCACATATACAGTCAACTAATATTTGACCAGAGAGTTAAGAATACTTAATGGGGAAAGAGTAGTCTCTTCAATAAATGGTTTTGGGAAAACCAGATAACCACATGCAGAAGAATGAAACTGGACCCCTATCTTACAACACTTACAAAAATTAACTTGAAATGGATTAAATACTTAAACATATGATCTGAAGCCATAAAAATCCTAGAAGAAAATATAGGGGAAAATCTCCATGACGTTCATCTTGATAATGATTTCTAGATATGACAACAAAAGCAAAAATAAACAAGTGGGACTACATCAAACTAAAAAGCTCTGCACAGCAAAAGAAACAATCCACAAAATGAAAAGACAACCTACAGAATGGTAGAAAATATTTTCAAATCATGTATCCGATAAGTGGCAATATCCAAAATGAATAAAGAACCCATTCAAGTCAATAGCAAACAAACAAACAACCTAATTAAAAATGGGCAGAGGAAATAAATAGGCATTTTTTTTCAAAGAAGACATACAAATGGCCAACTGGTACATGAAAAGATACTCAACATCGCTAATTATCAAGGAAATGCAAATCAAAACCACAATGAAATGTCATCTCACACCTTTGAAGTGGCTACCATCAGATAGGAGATAAGTGTTGGTGAGGAAGTGGAGAAAAGAGAATCCTTGTGCACTGTTGATGGTAATGTAAATTGGTGCAGCCATTATGCAAAACAGTATTTTTTGATATTCCTCAAAAAATTCAAAATAAAACTACCACATGACCCAGCAATGCTACTTCTGGATATATATCTAAAGGAAATAAAAACAGGATCTCAAAGGGATATCATTATCTCCATATTCATTGCAGCATTATAGCCCAGATATGAAAACAACCTAAGTGTCCATCAGCGGACTAATTGATAAAAAAGGTATCTATCGTCTTGCACTGCATAATGATGTTTCATTCATCAATAGACTGCATATATCAAGGTGGTCCCATAAGATTAGTACCATATAGCCTAGATGTGTAATAGGCTATGCTATCTAGTTTTGTGTAAATATAGTCTATGGTGTTTGTACAATGATGAAATTGCCTAACAACCTATTTCTCAGAATGTATCCTCATCACTAAGGGATGCATGACTGTATATATAATGGAATATTATTCAGCCATGAAAAGCAAGGAAATCCTGCCATTTGTGACAACTTGGATAAAGCTTGAGGACATTATGCCAAATGAAAAACATCAGACATAGAAAAACAAAAACTACATGATATCACTTTTATGTGGATTCTTAAAAATGCCAAACTCAGAGAAACAGAGTAGAGTGGTGGTCACCAGGGGATGGGGGATGGATGAAATGGGAAGATATTGGTCAAATATTTCCCCATTTCCACAGGGTACAAACTTCCAGTTATAAGATTAACAAGTTCTGGGGATCTAATGTACAGCATGGTCTATAGCTAATACTACTGTATTGTATACTTGAAAGTTGCTAAGAAAGTAGATCTTAAATGTTCTCATCACAAAAAAAAGGTAATTATGTGACAAGATGGAGGTGTCTGTAGTGATTTTTATCAGTCTTCTTTATATCTGCCAATCTTTATCTTTTGATGGTTTTCATTAATTTGTCATTGGAAATCATTGGAATATAGTTTTCAGTGAGAATAGCATAAGTAAACTCACGTGCAATCTTTTTTTCTAAAATTGAGATGGCCTTGTTCTTCGAAGGTATACTTCAGGATGAAGAACTAAGGGACATAGAATATGGTTCAGGGAAAGTAAAGCATGGAAGACTCCCTGGGTAATGGCTTTGAATTGAGACTTCAGGTCCATGAGATGAAAGTGTCTAAGATGATTATACTTTATCCAGCTCAACTCAATAGAAAGAACAGAAGAATTAGGTTTGAGGCATAAGCTTAGCTTTGAATGAAGGAGTACGTGCAGATGGTATTTATTATGTCTCATATTCATCATGGACACCTTCATCTTCTGGGCTTTAAGTCTCAATTCAAAGCCATTACCCAAGGAGTCTTCCATGCTTTACCTTCCCTGAACCGACTCAATACAAGGAAACTCAGCAACTGGAACTTGTCAGTGACACCACTTTTTATAAATTACTGCCTCCACACTTCTTCCTCCTTTCTACCATTCACAATTGTTATTTGCTTCCCTCCTTAAACTGAGTAGATATGTCATTTGTACCCTCATTTCTGATCCTTCCCATAAAAGATTCCATCCAGGAAAGCTTCCCATAATATGAAAGAAAATATTATAGAAATATAAAGCACAAGAAGAAGAATAAATATGGTACTCTTGTATCTTGGGTCAAAAGATGACAGCAAGAGTGAAATATCTAAGGTGTCAAGGGGGAGGCACATTTTGTTATAGAAGTTTTTATCTTTGAACCATACCAAAGGGGACCTTCAACTGTGCATATTCATCCATTCTTTGATTATTCATTTCCTTGAATAAATATTTATTGAACACATACCTCACACCAAACGTGGCAATACAACCTTAAACAAGACAAAGGCACCGACTTCATGGAACATATACTCTTAGTAGAGAATACAGATAATAAATGGAGACAGATAAATGAACAAATAAACAAGGAACAAATAAACAAAAGAACAAATAAATGTAAGTAGATGTAATAATAATTGTCACAAGAAAAATGAAGCATAGTAGGTTAGAGTGCTGCTGGATAGCTTGACCAGAGAGTCTCTGAAGAAATGACTTTTGATCAGGGACATAAATTCAGTGAAGGGTCAGTGAGACTGTCTGGAAGAAAGGTGCATCAGGCAGAAGGAATTTCAACCTTGAGTGTACCAAGGAGGTAACATGCTTGGCATGCTTAAAGAACAGCAAAGAGACACCAATGACTGGACTGACTTGTAAGTATGGTGGGGAGGGATAATTCGGACTTTTAAAAATAAAACAACTGCTCTGGCTGCTGTGGAGATATAGCGTGTTCTTATTTATAAAGCCAGAGCATCCTAGCTGCATGTCCATGGTATGGGAAGGCCCTATCTATTAAAGAATGGAAGTTCTATATAGCATCCTAGAAAGAGGACTGGACAGGAGTAAGAGGACCTGATTAGTGCGACAGGACAACTGATCTCTTCCAACTCTTAACTCATAAATTCTAGTCATGGTCTGGTGATCACTATCTTTTGCTACTTTTAATATTTATTTTTAAAAATTTTCCAATAATGTGAATAGAAAAAAATTGCAGAATGGCCCAGTACATTTGATGAAAGAACTGAGCTGCCTGTACTTTTCCTAATTGCATTCCTTGTTCTACTTTACTTCAAAATAAGTTCTTTTTGTCAAATTAGTGAGATAATTTTCTTATCAGGTTAGAACAACTTTATCTAAAACCTAATGGTTTTTAATGCTCACTGTAAAAAATATTTGCTTTGCTAACATTTTATTAATAGGTATTTTACAAATTCTCCATTACTACCTAATCGTGCAAAATGCTCTTGCCTACTTTTCTCATTGAAGCTAAGTTTTAAAATGAATTCAATATGTTGGCATTTAAAAATAGTTATTAATTTCATGCCTACTTGCCTTCTATGTGTTTTACTCCTGAGATATTTGTGTAGCTCCTTCCTGTTCTTTTAATCCTTTGGAGAGCATTCACTGTTCTTTTTCTCTGGTCTCATGTTTATTTACTTATCTCAAAAATTGTCTTCACCATGGCTTTTACACTCCGACCCACAACAACCCCCATTGTTGCCATTAAGTTTTCAGAAGATTATTTTTTGGAATACCAAAAAGATATTTTGCTTTTCTAAATTTTACATTTGAGGGATGTGCATATCATGCCGCAATTATGGGAACATGGTGTTTTCTCTGCCTTCATCCACAGAAATGCTGGCGAACATCTCTAGTGAGTACATAATCGTCAGTTGGTTTTCTGATTTCTTTGGCTGGTTTCCTGATATTTCAAATCATTTAACAACAGAAGGTAATTTGAAAATTACAGATTAACATAAAATTATTTTTTCCATCAGTATGTACTTACTTCTGATTTGTTTTCACCTATGTTCTAATAATCCTTTTTTCACAAGTATCAGATTAAGATATATAAATAATAATAATATTCATGTTATATTAATATAAAATATAAAAATACATAAAATATATGTATATTTATAGGATTAGAAAAGATTTTAATTGTTCTCCAATTTAATCGCCATACAATGCAGATCCCCTTCTTAAATCAAATCCTGTACTCTTAGGATTCATTCACATACTCATCTCTAACATATATTATGGTAATAACCGTTTGATTTTTCCTCATTTTTCCATATTACCACCAGTAAATCTCTCAAAAGCAAATATCGCTGAATGGCATTCATTGCACTTTGTTTACTGACTTTGTTTTCTCATGCTCCATGTGGTTTTACTTTTTCACGCCTAATTTTCCTAATTTTAGCTCTGCTAATTTACATTATTTTCTATGGTTGCCTAGCCCAAAAGATAGAATATTTTCATAAAAAATCAGTTGATACTATTGTCAGAGACAAAGTTTGAGCTGTTAAATCAGTGATGAAACTCAGGTGGACATTTCTTATGGTTGAATGTTGAATAAAGTGTTTATGTCATTCTACACCCAAGCCAGGCATTTAAAAGGAAGTAAGAAAACCATGACAAGGATCTCTAAAACAGATATGCCTTTGGCTGAGAGCACTTCTGCCTATGGATGGCAGGGGAGTGATGGGTGGGGCAGGAAGAATTAAAGGAAACATGTATATATAGATGCCCCATTTTCAAATATGCTTTTTCACTGAACTATTTAGTTTGAGTCTTCTGAGTGCAGCTTCTTTTGTTTATTACCATTGTGGTATAGTATACATCACATAAAATTCACCATTTTAATATTTCACCTGTATTATTCTAATAATTTTATAGTTTTATCTCTCATGTTTAAACATTAATCAATTTTGAGATGATTATTTTATATGGTGTGTGGTGGGGAGGTAGGGGGTCTGTATTTGTCAGGGTTCTCCAGAGAAATAGAACCAATAGGATGCTTGTGTGTGTGTGTAGTTATATCTCTATCTATCCATCTATCTATCTATCATCTATCTCCTCTCTCTCTCTTTCTCTATCGAGAGAAAGATTTATTTTAAGGAATTGGCTCATACGATTGTGGGAGCTGGCAAGTTCAAGATCTGCAGGGCAGGCCAGCAGGCAGAAGAGTTAAAATGTTGACTCTTGAGTCTAAAGGCTGACTGAGTCGTAACTCTTTCTTAAGTGAGGGGACATCAGTCTTGTCTCTTAAGGCCTTCAACTGAGGAATGAAGATGACCCACATTATGCAGGATAATTTTCTTTAAACAAAGTCTACTGATTTAGATGTTAATCCTATTTTACAAACACCTTTACAGCAACATCTAGACTTGTGTTTCACCAAAAACTGGGTACCGTGGCCTAGCCAAGTTGACACATAAATTTAACCATCGTGGAGTCAAACTTCTTTCTTTTGTATGCGGATGCCAGGTTGTCCAGAAATATTTGTTGAAAAGATTATTCTTTCCCTATTGAATGATCTTGAAACCAACTGACCGTAGAGATGGGTTTATTTCTGGACTTACAATTCTATTCCACTGATCTACTATCCTCATGCCAGCACAACACTGATTGATTACTGCAGCTTTGGAGTAAGGTTTGAAATTAGGAGGTAAAGTCCTCTGACTTTGTTCCTCTTTTTTCAATTTTTTTTTTTTGTCTATTTGAGGTTCCTTGTAATTCCATATAAATTTTAGGAATGGCTTTTCCATTTCTGAAAATAAAGCCGATGAGATTTTGATAGGGACTGCATTGAATCTGTGGATCACTTTGTATTGCCATCTTAACAATAGTATTGCCATTTTAACAATAGTAAGCCTTCCACTTCATGAATATGAGATGATGTTAGATTTATTTAGGCCTTCTTTACAATTTTTTCAGCAATATCTTATAGTTTTTAGTGGTCAGTGTTTTTACTTTTATGATTAAATTTATTACTAAGTAATTTATTCTTTTTGATTCTATTGTGAATAGGATTTTTTAAATTTATTTTTTGAATTGTTCATTGCTAGTGTATAGGAACACAATTGATTTTTCTGTGCTCAGCTTCTCTCCTGCTACTTTGTTGAATTTGATTAATGGCTCTAATAGCTTTTTTGTTAATTCTTTAGGATTTTCTCTGTATAAAATCAAAGTCATCAGCAAAGAGACCATTTTACTTCTTTCTTTCCAATTTGATTGCCTTTTATTTCTTTTTATTGCCTAACTGCTGTGGCTAGCCTTCCAGCACAATGCTGGACAGAAGTTAGAACAGAGGGCATCCTTGTCTTGTTTCTGACTTTACAGTGAAAGCTTCCTTTTTTCACTATTAAGTAGGATATTAGATGTGGGATTTTTGCTGCTGTTAATTTTTTTATTGTTCAAACAAATGTCCTTTGTTATGTTGAGAAAGTTTCCTTCAATTCCCAGTTTTCTGAGTGTTTTTTTTTTCATGAAAATGTTTGTGTTTTTCCAAATGCTTTTCCTGCTTCAATTGAGATAGTCGTCTTTTTACCCCCCTTCATTTTATAATGTGGTGTATTACATTGATTGATTTTCTTGTGTTGAGCCCCCATTCATACCTGGGATAAATCATACTCAATCATAATATACATCCTTTTAATATGCTACTGGATTTGGTTCGCCAGTTTTTGAGAATTTTTTGCATCTATATTGATAGGGATATTGGTCTATAATCTAATTTTCTTGTGGTATCCTTGGCCTCATTATCAGGGTAATGCAAGCCTCATTAAGTGAATTAGGAAGTGTTCCCTCTTCTTTATTTTTTGGAAGAGTTTGAGTATTGGTGTTAACTCTCTGAATGTTTGGTAGAATCCACCAGTGAGGCCATCGGGTCTTGTTTTTTTTTTTTCTTCTTTTGTTATTGTTGGGAGATTTTAATTATTGATCAAATCTCTCACTTATTATAAATCTATTCATGTTTTCTATTTCTTCTTGAGTCACCTTTGGTAGTTTGTGTGTTTCTAGGACTTTGTCAGGGATATCTAATTTTTGGTGTACAACTGTTCATAGTATTCTCTTATAATCCTTTTTATTTTTGAAAATCAGTAGCAATATATCCACTTTTATTTCTGATTTTACTAATTTGAGTCTTATCTCTTTTTTTGCCTTAGTCAGTCTATCTAAAAGTTTGTTAATTTTGTTAATCTTTTCAAAGAGCCAATTCTTGGTTTTATTGATTCTATTGTTTTTCTCTTCTCTTTTTGTTCATCTTTGCTGGTTTGTTTTTTTTTTTAATTACTATTTCCTTCCTTCCACTAGCTTTGGGTTTAGTTTGTTCTTCTTTTTCTAGTCCCTTAAGGTGTGAAGTTAGGTTACTAATTAGATATCTTTCTTCATTTTTAATGTAGACATTTACTACTATAAATTTCCCTGTAAGCACTCCTTTCCCTGCATCCCATAAATTTTTTATATCGTGTTTTTTTTATTTGTCTCAAGATGTTTTATAACTTCTCTTGTGATTTCTTCTTTAATCCATTGTTTGTTTAAAAGTATATTTTTGAATTTGCATGTATTTTACTTCTGTTATTGATTTCTAGTTTCATTTCTTTATTGTTGGATAAGGTGCTTTGTCTGATTTCAAATTTTTACAAATTTATTGACAGTTGTTTTGTGACCTAACATATGCCTGTCTTGGAGAATGTTTCATGGGTACTTGATCTTAATCTCTATATATTCTGTTGTTTAGTAGAGTGTCTTACACATGTCTGTTAATTCTAGTCAGTTTATTGTGTTATTCTTATTCACTTTATTTCTTAGTTATTTTATCCATTATTGAAAGTGAGTATTTACACATATAAATATTATTGTAGAACTGTCTTCTTTCAATTCTGACAACTCCAGGGGCTCTGTTGTTAGGTGCATATATTTTTATAATTGTTATATATTCTTTTTTTTTTTTTTGGTGAGGAAGACCAGCCCTGAGCTAACATCTGTTGCTAATCCTCCTCTTTTTGCTGAGGAAGACTGGCCCTGGGCTAACATCTGTGCCCATCTTCCTCCACTTTATATGGGACGCCGCCACAGCGTGGCTGACATGCAGTGCGTCGGTGGGCGCCCGGGATCCGAACCGGCGAACCCCGGGCTGCCAAGCGCGGACGAAACCGCTACGCCACCGGGCGGCTCCTATAATTATTCTTGATAGATTGCCCCTTTTATCAATGTATAAGGTCTTTCACTGTCTTTTGCAACAATGTTTTACTTAAAAGCATATTTTGCTTGAGATTAGTATAGCCACCTCAGCTGTCTTTTCATCATTATTTGCATGGTATATCTTTTTCCATCCTTTCACTTTCAACCTGTTGCATTATATTTTCTAAAATACTGACAGTAAAAATTAAACTAAATGCTTGTTGGGGAGATAGTGCCATAAACTTATGCTGATGTCAGCTATGCCTCAAAGGCAGGAAAATTATCCATTTTTATTTCTCAATAATGGCATCCTAATGCTTAAGAAATGGTCATGTTATGTATAAACTAGTAAATTTGCATGAAGAACCACTCTTGTTAGTCTCTAATGTTAATGGCACTAAAAATTTTAGTGGTGGGCTATATCATTGCTCCTCAAGAAATAAATATTGTAAGATTTTTTGATAATCATTTGAAAATACACAAAAATACAAATGTATACATGCTTAAATAAAGACAATGGCCTAAGGTGTTATTAAGAATTTTCATTTCTAGTTTAACCAAAATAATTCTAACACTCACATTTATTTCTTGAGAACAGTGC
Source organism: Tapirus indicus (assembly GCA_031878705.1). Taxonomy (NCBI): domain Eukaryota; kingdom Metazoa; phylum Chordata; class Mammalia; order Perissodactyla; family Tapiridae; genus Tapirus; species Tapirus indicus. Next base: position 86,837,002 of record CM062921.1, read on the forward strand.
CACTCTCTGAGCAGCAGAGGTGTAGAATTAATTCTGAACTACTGTCAGCAATGACATTTAATCATCACTAAATTGTTTTTCACAGAAGTTGCTGTCCACATCTGCAATCTCATGTCATTTGTTTAGATCTAATATCAAAAATTACAATGAAATATTTTAACAAGCAATATGTTTCTGCTTAGTTTTACTTAAAAATCTTTTTTTATATAGAGCAACTATTGAGGGAGAAAAAACATATTTGAGAAGAATCTTGACTTCCATTTTTCTAACAGCATGACTAGAATTTATAATTAATAGATTTTGCAAAGTCTTCCCTGTGCCATTCTAAATGGAACTTTTAATTGCTATTACTGCATTTTCTTGCAATTTCATGTGTATAACTAAAATCCTTTATTATAAAAGCTTGGTAAAAAAAGAACTTCCATCTGAGATAATGAGGTTTCATTCAAGCATGTCTTGGCCAACTTTATATTATTATCATCTTGACTATCATCTCTCAAGAAAGATAATGGGCCTTTTGAGCATGCAGTAGTCTTGTGCTTGTCAGCTTAGCATCATCGTAACAGTTTTTAAGAGATCAATAATAAATATTTTAATAGTACCATATAAGTTTTGGAGATATTGTTTCTTTTGAGTGCAAGAGATTTCTTAATTCTTTCTTTTATGTAATTACTATTTAGGTTAAAAACTAAAAAAATTGATAAGAAAAACAGTAAATTATCTTCATAGTGACTGCTACTAAATGTTTTTTTAAGACACTTGGGCTTTCAGTCTGTTTTGTGTTATCTATTTTTTCTAAATTTTAAATCATACTATAGTGTATTAAAAAGAGCAAAGATTATGGGGCCAACCTGGTGGCGCAGTGGTTTAGTTCGCGCTTTGGCAGGCTGGGGTTTGCTGGTTTGAATCCCAAGCACCCGCTGACACACTGCTTGTCAGCCATGCCATGGCAATGTCCCATATAAAGTAGAGGAAGATGGGCATGGATGTTAGCCCAGGGCCAGTCTTCCCCAGCAAAAAGAGGAGGATTGGCAACGGATGTGAGCTCAGGGCTGGTCTTCCTCATCAAAAAAAAAAAAAAGAGGAAAGATTAGATCTTTTTAGATTAATTTTAATATTAGTAGGTCTAATTCTGTAATCTTCATAATAGTATCTTTTATAAAATCAAGTCTATTAATTTAAAAGTAAGATACATAAGCATAGCAAAAGTTGGTCACCCATATAATTCTTAATGATTTAATTTATCAAATCCTGTATTGTAAGGACTGTAGTAAGACTAGAAAACCTCACAATCTTGACAATTTGATTTGCTATTCCAAGGCTTTTTTGTCGTATAGGTTATTCCACCATTAAAGGAAATTAAAAAAAAAAAAAACTGCTCCAAAATAGGAAGTCAGATTAACCTAAACATTTCCAATGTAATTTGCTGCCAGCACATTTAAAAATTAGCTTTCAATATTAAATTTCTTATTCTTATCAAGACTTGGGCACCCGGTGATACTCCCACGGCAGGAACTTTTTTGTTTACTTCTGCTGTATGGGCTGGAAGTGTTGGCCTATTGTCTTGCACTATATTCTATGTCATAGTGGGGAAAACATTAATCCCCACTCTTGACAGAAGCTCTTTTATTATAGGAGGAGACTTAGGAAAGCAAAGTGTATCTTCTATTTGGAGTCAGAAGACCTGAGTTCAAGACTTGACTCTGTTGCTTTCTCCCTGTATAAACAAAAACAAATCACTTCCCTGATCTGAGCATTTATTTCCCCATTTATAAAGAGAAGATAATAATAATAGTGCCTATTTTGCAAAATCATTGAAATCTAAACACGAGATAATGGGTGTTGAAAACATTTCGATTATTATACAATGCTTTATGACTATAATGAACCATAATTCTTTTTGACATTTTTGTGTAACAAGAAGTATATTGACAACAAATAGAAGTTATTCACTAGACTTGCTGAGGTCTGATCACATTTTTAAGTCTTTATTTGAAGGTCTTTCTTCTGCTCTTACTTTATAATTTTCCCTTTTCAGTGATGACATTTCATTTTATTCAGATGAAAATGTTATTGTCCTTTTTGTGTGTGTGTGAGGATGTTAGCCCTGAGCTAACATCCATTGCCAATCCTCCCCTTTTTGCTGAGGAAGACTGGCCCTGGGCTAACATCCATGCCCATCTTCCTCTACTTTATATGGGACACCGCCACAGCATGGCTTGACAAGCAGTGCGTCGGCGGGCGCTGCGGATCGATCCTGTGAACCCCGAGCCACCGAAGTGGAGCGCGCAAATTTAACTGCTAAGCCACAGGGCTGGCCCCCTCGTTGATCTTTCCATACCTCGTTTGTATCAACTCAGAGTATAGAACTCAGAGTACAGAACCACTGTAGCTGGAGGCAATGAAATGACATGGAAAAGAGTTTGGGTCAAGAAACACAGAGACTTTGTTTCAAGTCTTGTCTTTGCCACTTACTAGCCGTGTGAACATGGGGAAGCTATTTAACTCATTTATAAAAAGAGAATAAGCAAACATATTTCAGAAAGTAATTGAGATGATTATATTGAATGCAATGTAAGTGACCACTGATCCCCAATAAAGTTCTGGCTACAGCAAACGTGCCCCAGTTAAACTTCAATTTATGTTGCAGGTAAATTCTACAAATATTCATTGGTAACTGCAACACATCCACCTATTCACTAAGTTATGCAGATTCCCTAGGGCCTGTGTGCATCTTGCAGAGAGGAGTCTGGTGAGGTCTGTGTTCATGCAGTGTTAGGGTGTGCCACGCACCGTGTCCTCTATAATGAGAGGGCTGGGTGGAGGTCAATGCTCCTGAATTGTGTGCCAAAGATTTGGCAAAATTTGACCAAAGATGCTGATTCACTTCGGTGGCCTGGGATGTTGGGGGAACTTGCCGCCTGCAAAGAGAAGGAAAAGGGGCATGAGTGGCTGATCTGGATCTGGTCTTGATGGCCCAGTCTCGTAAATTAGAGGCAGAACCTGGGATGTCTTTTCAACCACCCTTGACTCTTGTAACTTAAGACTTTCTTTTCCTTTTTCACTTGTTTTATATTAAAAATAATGAGACTACTTTTTTGTGTGAAAATTGAGGTTTTATAAAAACTTTCACCTTTATCAATATCTTCTGTTCAGCATCTACCTGTTTTGTGCTCGGAGTTGATAAAGGTGAAAGAACCTGACCCTTAACTCTGCAATTTCAGAAAGCATTTTAGCTAAGGTTGAATTCATATTATCCACACAAGGGACCGTGGAACTGCCAGAAGGTAAGCATTTCCTCCAATTGCTAAACAGGACAGTTTCACTGTGAGAACAAATATGAGATGGTTTGTAAAGTTGCTGTACCATATTTTAGAGCTGGTAACAATTCGCATGCTTTATGTGCCGTTACACCAAGGTCTTGGGGAAATTCTTAGTTAGAATAATCAGCCATCCTTTAGATTTGGCTAATGGACATAAGCAGCTTCCAATGCACTTTCTTTCTGCAGTCCCAATGGATAACAGAAATGCACATACCTCATTGAATGGCCTTATCTATTGTGTATTTCTGCTCTCAATGTCATTAGGATGTTGCTCATTTTTAAAGAAAACTGCATCTGTAATGAAATGTGCTTGTTAATGAAAATCAGAAAATCTGTGATGTTACTTAAAGTGTGTAGAAGAAAAACTAACAGGATTTAGAGTGGAGCTTGTGAAAGAACGTGTACCTTGGAAATTCTAACAATTTAGAAAATGCATGAAAACTAATACTGAAATATTTTATGAATTCCTAATAAATAAAACACATCACTCTGCCTTTACATATAAAAACAAGTCACTCTCTCATTCCACTCAGCTTTTTGTTACATTATCTATATATGAATTTAGAGTCAACCTAATATGCCTCCAGACAGTAAGGTGCTAGAAAAAAAGCATAAGCGCTAAGTACCATAGAAAGATGGGGATTTAGAGTCAACATTTCTTTTTTCTTTTTTGTGTGTGAGGAATACCAGCCCTGAGCTAACATCCGTTGCTAATCCTCCTCTTTTTTGCTGAGGAAGACTGGCCGTGGGCTAACATCCGTGCCCATCTTCCTCCACTTTATATGGGACGCCACCATGGCTTGGCTGGCAGGCAGTACGTCGGCGGGCGCCTGGGATCCGAATCTGTGAACCCCGGGCTGCCAAGCGCGAACTAAACCGCTGTGCCACCAGGCAGCCCCTGGATTTAGAGTCAACATTTCTGTTGTGAAACACGGATGAATACTGTCCTCCCAGTGTTATTTTGAGGATCCAATAAAGTGTGAAATATTATACATATATTTATTAGTTAATTTGTTTCTTTATTTTAATGTGATAGGATACACCACACAGAGCCTGGTTGAGGTTATATCCGGATTTAAACATGAACCTTGCACTCACTTCCTGCATGAGTTTTTAAGACTACCTAATCTATTGGATCTTCAATTTATTTTTCAGTAATAGTGTTTTAGAATAAAATAATCAGGAAGATGCTATGGCAATTAAAAGAGAAAGTATGTGAAACATCCTAATGTATCTCCTTACATACACTAGGAGCCTAATAGTTCATTTCTCCTTATACGCTAATCTTCATCTATTAATTCTAATACTTTTAATGTCAATATATGCTTAATGAATAAATGACTAATAAGAATTTTTCTTCCAATAAAATAATGAAGATTATCATTAGACAATAATGACAAGCAGAACTTGAAATGAAATATACCAATGCAAAAAAGAGGGACTGCATTTTGGAGCCATATAAATATTTTAAATAACTACAGAACACAATTACTTTTAAAAGTAACTCCTAAAACCCCAAATAAAGACAAAACAAACAAGCCTACCTGTGACCTAGTTGAAGGCATAAGCACTTTAAGTGACTTTATATCTCTGAAATTTGTTGCGTAAGTTTAGGGAAGTGTATTCTAAAATAATCTAAAAGAAAAACCTGCAAGAAATTTAAAACTATTTACAATAAATGTATCATTTATGGTGTTATTGTAAGTATTGCTGTTCTGATACTATTGTGTGTGTATTATGGCGCAAAGGAAATGACGAATTATGTTGGTGACATTGAGAACCAGAATTTTCAGCATCTGAAAAAAGGACAGAAGTAATATTTGTGAGGCTACACAAAAGTCCAATATTCATGAATTCAATTCGGAAGTATCATTATTAACACATTAAATTTAAGCCTTAAAAATTCTGTTTCCTAGTTCTGTCCCCTGAGACTGCCTAAACACAATGACTATTCTAGTTTCAAAGAACATCCCTAGTGCCTATATTGTAAATTCTGAATACCATTCTTAACTAAAGGAACCAACACTTCTTGCACAGAAAGCCTATCTAGGTCTGGGGCAAGAAATGTACAGGATGAGCCTGGAACATTTTGTCACACCACACAGCAAGGATGCCCTCAACAACTTCTAAAACCATAACCGAAAGGGTTTAGGATTTTGTGTAAGGAAGCTCCCTCTAGCTAAAGATGGAACACTTTTCAGCTTCAGTTAAGAACGTTGTTATCAGTTGAAATACTTGTATTAAAATCTATAAGATTATTATAAAAATAATAAACCTATTGATCATCTTTAGAGGATGCTAGGTATTCAACTTATGAGAAAATTGGTAAAAAATATCAAGTGTTTAACTTGTATCTCATTTTCTTTGCCAGTTGTAGGCCAGGGTAACTAGCCAGATGATGAGGACAAATTTCTCTTTAAAGAAGTATTCAACTAATAAATGTAAGAGGAATGATAAATAAGAATATCAGAATTTTTCAATACCTAATGAAATAAAAGATCAAGTCAATATCATGAATGGACACTAACATCATAAAAAGAGTGACAACCAGATTTTACGCCCCTGTTGGAAGACCACAACTCCACCTATAAAGTGTTTTTGCCAAAGAATATCAAACCAGAATCATATACATCCTGATACATCTATTAATTGCAAATAACAGAAAGAAGAAAATGATGAGTGACACCATGAGATGAATCAGAAAACTACAGACTCTGAGAGAGTCTACAAGACAAATGATCTTTTTCTCTCAATAAATAATAGCTAGGAAAGAAGAAACATGGAGTGGAAACCTGTAGACTAAAAGAGAGTTAAGAGACAAATCTATCAGTTCCAATGTATAGACCTAAGTGGGTTATGATTTAAATAAATTGTACAAAAAATATTGTGTTTACTTACATAGGAGTAATGCCTTTGTTAAAAACAACTATAAAAACTGGGGAAAAATATGAAACAACTGTCTGAAGACATTATAAAGTAACCAATGCAGTCATGATTTAAAGACCGACTGCCCTTAAAAGTAGTGACAATAACAAGTATTGACAAGAATATAGGGTAAATGCAACACTTATACATTGATGTCCAGAGTAAAAATTAATATAACCATTTTGGAAACTTTTTGAGATTATCTTCTAAAGCTAAACATATGTACTCTATTACTGAGTGCTATGTGAACCCATCTAAATGTCCATAAACATTAGAACAGACTAAATAAATAATTTGTTTTATAATTCAGAGATGGAAATCAGTAGAGAAATGATAAAGAATGAACTACTGCTACATGCAATACCATGGATAAAACTCAAAGACAAAATGCCGAGCAAGAAACCAGGTGCAAACGTGTACAAATTGTATGATTCTAGTCATCAAATTTTCAAAAACAGGCAAAAATGATGTAGAGGTGAGAGAGGGCAGAACAGTAGTTATACATGAATAAATATTTTATTAGTAGTATATTTATCTGGGTGATGGAAATGTTCTATATCTTGGTGGTTGCATAGATGTATGCATTTTTAAAAAGTAGTGAAGGAAAATGTATAATGAAAATAAGAACTTATGAGGTAACTGGGAAATTTGAACTCTAACTAAATAATTGGTTTAAGAAACTATTTTCAATTTCAAAAGTCAAGATAGTGGTAGTGTTATGTTAAACTGATTTTTAACCTTTAGGTGTACATACTGAGATATTTACAGCTTAATTTGTATCGTGTTTGGGACTTGCTTCATGATAATCTGGAAAAACAGACCCAAAATACATGAAGCAGTGACAGAATTGAAGGGAGAATTCAATTATTCCACAATTAGAGATAATGATTTCAATACTCATAATTCAATAGTTTTTAAAACAGTCAGATGGAAGATCAACAAGGAAACAGATGACTTAAAGAACACTGTAAACCAACTAGGCCTATACAGCACTCCATCCCACAAGAGCACAAGGAATATTCTCCAGGATGGACCATAGGACAGGCCATAAAACAACCCTCAATAAACTTAAAAGGCTTGAAATTATGCAAGTATGTTTCCCCACCACAATAGAATGACATGAAAAATCAATAACAGAAGGAAATTTAGAAAATTCAGAAATACATAGAAGTCAAAGAACTCCTAAATACCCAGAGTCAAAGAAGCAATCATAAGGCAAATTAGATGAATAAAAATGAAAAAAATAAAATAAAAACATGGTGTTAGCTAAAGCAGTGCTTAGAGGGAAATTTATAGTGGTGAACTTTTTTTTTTAAAGAAAAGTCTCAAAATGATAATGTAAGTCTCCACCTTAAGAAAGTAGGAAAGGAAGAGCAAACCAAACCCAAAGATAAATGATGGAAATAAAACATATTAGAGCAGCAGTAAATTAACTGGAAAGTAGAAAGACAGAGAAAATCAACCACAACAAAAAAGTTAATTCTTCGAAAAAATCAACAAAACTGGCAAAACTTTAGCTAAAGTGGTGAAGAAAAAGGAGAGAGGACTCAAATTACTAGTCAGGAACAAAAAAGAGAGCATTGCTACCGACCATATAGAAACAAAAAAGATTATGAGGGAATTCTGTGAAAATACATATGCTAACAAATTAGATAACCAGATGATATGGACAAATTCCTAAAAAGACAAACAATAAAAACACACTTTCAAAGAAAGAAAAAATAAATAGACCTATAACAAGTAAAGAAATTTAATTAGTAATTTAAAATATCACAGAAAGAGAAGCCCAGGTTTATTTTACAAAATGACTTCAATCTTTCACAAACTCTTCCAAAAAATAAAAGAGGAGGGAATGCTTTTCAACTCATTCTACGAGGCCAACATTATCCTGACACCAAAACCAGGCAAAGATATTATGACAGAAGAATACTAGCCCAATATCTCTTATGAATGTAGACACAAAGATCCTCTAAAAATACTAGCAAACTGAATCCAACAACATATAATAAGGATTATGCCACGACAAAGTGAGACTTATCCCCGAAATGCAAGGTTGGTCTTACATATAAAAATCAAGCAATGTAATATATCATATTAATAGAATAAAGGGCAAAAACCATGTAGACATATAGAGCAAAGGAATAGAATTGATGGTCCCAACATGAACTCATATATCTATGGGCAACTGATTTTTGACAAGGGTGCCAAGACATTCAATTTTGGAAAAATAGTTCCTTTAAAAATGTAAACATAGAGTTATCATATGATCCAGCAATTCCACCTCTATGTATATAAAGAGAATTAAAAACCTATATTCATTCAAAACCCTGTACACAAATGTTTATAGTAGCATTATTCATATAGCCAATAAGTGGAAACAATCCAAATGTTCATCAGTTCATGAATGGATAAACAAAATGTGAAATATCCACACAATAGAATATTATTCAGCCATAAAAAAGAATGAATTACTGATGCATGCTTTAATGTGGATAAACTTTGGAAACACTGTGCTAAGTACTAGAGTCAGATACAAAAGGCCACATGTCACATAATTCTATTTGTATGATGTTTGGAATAGGCAAATTCATAGAAACAAAAATAGATTTGTGACTGCCAGGGGCTAGAGGGAGAGAGGAATTGGAAGTCACAGCAAATGACTGTAGGATTTATTTTGGGGATGATAGTTGTGTTAACCTGGTGAATATACTAAAAATGACTTAATTGGATAGTTTAAAAGGGTGAAATGTGTAATATGTGAATTATATCCCCCCTCAAAACGAAAAGATAATATGAGCTATTATTTTGGATTCTAGAGAGCCATAAATTAAGTAGGATTGATCATGGATTGATCACATATGAAGCGTGGGGAAAAGTACATGTGTTTTCTTTGTATTATTTTTATTTCTGTGTATTTGGAATTTTCCATGATAAAAACTTCTTTCAAAAAAAGAAGCAAGTAATTCTTTACAGATGGTGCACAGGACTGTATAAATATTTAATTTCCATAGTATTTCCTAATTTTGTAATGCCTGTACTGTACTAAACAACCAAATGGAGTGTAAATGGTATACATAATTCATTTAAAAATGAAGTATTTTCAAATGAACAATGGACACTTAGAAATCTTGTTTCTGTAATCTGAAACTTCGTGGTCTATCAATCTCTATAATCTCAATTCATCATCATGTTCATCCTGTTATCTGTTACATCATCCATGTAGATTTAAATCTATGGTATGCCGGCCATTTTACATAAGGCATTTCTGTACACTCCCTTCCCTCTGTGAGTTTAAAAAATGTTTGAAGGAATATATAAATGATAATTTTAAAGAAACTTCTTTATTTTAGTCTTCTATGTTTGAGAAATTAAAGAAGCCTTTTGAGTTTTCTCTGAAAATCAAAATCTTCTAATAGAATAAAGGAGCAATACACACTCTAGCAAAATACATGCAAATAAGAAACAAAGACAGTTTGTTAATTATAATTGCAATGGAACATAGTGATGAAGTGATGGCTGTGATCCTGCTGATCTTTAGCTGCCCGTATGACTTAAATGTACGAATGAATGAGACATTTATATCTTATGGGAATTCATACTAAGATTGCAGCCAGGTAGCAGACTTTTTTTTATGAAAAATAAAATATTTATTTGAACATCTGACTGCTTCTAAATACCCAGATGTTTTTCACTAGACAGCAAAGCTCCCAACAAATTTAGCTTTAGTACCTTCATTACCCATGGAGAGACTTTGTCTTCTGCTTAATACCAAAACCAGGCAGGACGCACGGCAACTAGATTCAACGTCTAGACCCTTAAAATATTACCGTGAGTTTTTGATGGAGGTGTCAGTGTTCAGAGAGTTTCTGAAGACTATTCTTACTTAAACTATTTCCTGCAGAATAAAACTGAAATTGCATTCCTGAAAATATTATTTCCTTATGATATGGTGATATCTAAATTATATATGAATGAATGACATAGTGAAAGTATTCTGGAAAGATAAAGTGGATGTTGTTGACTAACTATACTGTTCCAGCTACATTAAAATTCAAGACAATATAAAATTTGATCCCATATAATGTCTATTATTTGTGACCCAACAAAAAATTTTTTGATATCTACAAAAAGATTTCTATGGAGAAAATTTGAAAAGATGGGAAGATTCAATATTATAAATATATTCTAAATTAATTAAAATTTAATGTATTTGTAATTATTATCCTATTATTTATGGAACTTGTTTTGTAAACTCTAAAATTCACATGGAAGGGGACTTAAACAAGGATAGGTACAAAATTTTGAAAAAAAGCAAAAAATGAAGACTTTTCTTAAGATATATTTTATAGCTATAGTTATTGAAACAGTATTTACCCATAGACAGATAGTACAGAGTGAAAATTCCAGAAACAAATTCATGAATATATAAAATATTAGTGAATTCATATATAAATAGGAATAACATGTAAAGGCTCTAACTGGAGGGTGTGAAAACAAATTTTAGTAGAAAGGAAATGTGTTAGCTTCTTTGTTTGCTTGTTTACTTACTGGTTAGTTTGTTTAGCATTAAAATGTTTGGGGAATTTTCATACCAATTCTGTAAAATTGAGGGCACTTAATAGAACCTCTAATATTTTGTGGTAACTCACACACTCGCTTCATCCTCAGGAGAATTTATGAGACAGTTCAAGAGCAAAATGATTTCTTTAGAATCAGGACTACTAAATCTTAGACTTCTCTTTCAAAGGCTTTATTCTCCTTGTTCTTTTACCCCCAATGTGTTGCGATGCAGAGTCCACAAAGTGTTGACCTGTCAGAGGCCTAAAAACCTTTAGGAAGTAGCCTAGGAAGACAGAGAGTAAACTTGAAAAATCTGTCCTCACTCTAAGGATTAACATAACAGATAAAATATCTTCAAATGCCAATTGATTTAGCCAGTATGGGAAATCTGAAGGAAATTTTGAATCAAATATCAATGGTTATTAAAAGCTGTGTATTTTTTAGTGGGTCTTCTGTTCTGTATGTATAGAATTCCTGATCCTCCCCACATGATAGACATTATCTTTCTCAGTTTTGAAAAGGAAAACTGATGGTAATAAAGAGGATTAAATGCCCATGCTCACACATTCAATTGGAAAAACTGGAATTTGATTTCAAGTTTGCCTGTCTTCAAAGCCCATACTATTTCACCTCAACTAAAATTTCCTGAAAGAAGGATATTCTTCACTAAGAAGGAACTTCATCTTTGGAAAGACCTAAATTCAACACAGAATGTAAAATCATTTGTTTCTGCTAATTAAGTCTATATTTGTACCATGACGGAAATGATGACATCCGTAAGCACATAAAGTTAGGAAAATAAAAAAAGATTCCCTCTTGGCAAGAATATTCAAGACACTTTATTTTTGTTTATTGATGCCATACATCATTTAGGAATCAGAAAAAAATCATGAGTCAACAATTAAGATGGCCTGATGACTCAAAAATAAAAGCTCTATTATTCTGCAGGTAAAGCATTTATTATATAAGGAAAGTGGTACGTTTTGCCTACACTTTCTCATAAAAATTTCACACACTTTCTGTTTTATATTTGTATATTACCCTGATGGATAGCTAAAGGCCATCAATCAACATATATAAAACATTTTGATAGAATAAAAATATTATAGAATAGATCGTGTGGAATAGATTCCCTTCTAATGTGGAAATATAAAGAGAATTCCAGGAAATATGGAAAACTGAGCAACTACATCCAAATTCTCTCCTTGTCTATTAGCCTCAGAATCCCTTATATAGCATGAAAATAGAAACAGAAAACTACATTGGTGCCAGTAACAAGAGAAGGAAGACCTCCAGGTCTTATTAACGTCAGCTACTTTATTTTAATATAAAGATATCAGATTGAAGGAAAAGTCAACATATCTAGTCATTTACCTTATGTAAAGGGCTAACCTAATTCCATTGTGGTCAGAAAATATATTCCGTAATATTTCAATTATTAAAAGTATGTTGAAACCTTATGACACAATTTATGGTTGATCTTGACAAGACAAATATACCATATGCACTTTACAAGAATGTGTATTTTGTAGCTGTTGGGTGTGTGTTCTATCAGTCAATTACAGTGAAATGAAAACATACTTCACACAAAAGCTTATGCACAAATATTCATAGCAGCATTACTCAGTATAGCCAAAAGATGGAAGCAACCCAAATTTTTATCAACTGATGATTGGATAAATAAAAGATGAGATATCCATACAATGAGATATTATTCAACAATAAAAAGGAATGAAGTATTTATGCATGCCACAACATGGATGAACCTTGTAAACATTATGCTAAGTGAAAGAAGCCAGTCACAAAAGGTCACATATTGTAGGATTCCACTTATATGAAATCTCCAAAATAGACAAATACACAGAGACAGAAAGTAGACTGGTAGGGCTGGGTGGGTGTAATGGATGGGAATTGACTGAAAATGGTTATGGGATTTCTTTCTGGGATGACAAAAATGTTCTAAAATGAGATTGTAGTTATGTTTGTACAAGGGAATGTGCTTAAAAACATTGAATTGTATACATTAAATGAATGAAGAGTACAGTATGTGAATTATATCTCAATAAAGCTGTTAAAAAAGTCACTTAGGTCAGGTGGTTGATAGTTTTGCTCAAATATTCTATATGCTTAACGCAGTCTTGCCTATTTTTTCTATGAGTTTAAGAAGAAGTGTCAGTATTTCCAATTACATTTTAGGATTTGTCTAGTCCTCTCTTCAGTTTTGCTAGTTTATATTTCATGTATCCTGATGCTCTTTAATTAATACAAATAAAGGGTAATGATGTGGTTAACTATGGAGTGGAAATTATCACCTAAAGCACAGTAAAGAAATTGCAGATGAAGAAGAGCAAATTTAACTCAACTATTTCTTGTTATACTACCATCTCACAGACATCTTTTGATTTTGATTAATTCTATTTGTTTGTTTTATTACTTTTAATGTATAATTTTATTCCTGTAACATAGGTTTTTTACCTTCAATATTATGTTTTAATCACCTGCCCATGTTATCAATTATTCTATTTTTAATAGTAACAATATCTTTAGAGGCTAGAAGCTATCAAACTTGTTTTTTGATATGTTTTACTTTTTTCACTATTTAAATAATATAGTAGACACTTTTTCTCATCAAAACATTTTTCTTTTCCTGTACTTATTTTTTAACTTGGAATTGTTTCTCTTAACTTTTATTTCTTGGTAAACAACTGCAGATGCTTAACTAGCCCACAGTGGTTTATTATAAAGTGTGTGCATTGAATGGGACTGCAATGAGTAAAATAATATTTATGCATATATTAGTTATTAACAATTTGAGATCAATCAAGAAATAGTTGTGTTTTTAGAAATTATTAGCTACTACTTAGATTGAATCATAAATCTCTTAGATTGAATCTTAAACCTACATAGTTAAATAGAAAAATGTTTCCTGAATCTTTTAAGTTTCTGAGGATTATCATTAACTAGAAAAAATCAGCATATATTGGTGTATACTTTGAACCTGTAGAGCTCTCCTATTGTTGTACCACGGATACCAATATCAATTTTATAATGTAGAAGGTTGGCATCAACTTTGTATTAATGTCCTCTATAAATTTAGTTGTGAATGTTCACCCACCATTACAGGTTAATAAAATAATTTTCCTTTAATAATGTAGCTACTGTCATATTTTTCATACATTTTGAGATTGAAAGTTCAACCAACAACAAGAAAAGAAACTTGGAATATTTTGTAAGACTCAGTCTGAGAAATAATTGTAATGCCAGCAATCTTTAATAAAAATCAAGATTAATTTTATTTCAAAGTATTTAAGAACTTCGTCAAACACACCTTCATTATACTGAGATATTTGGGGAAATATGCCATTAATATTTAAGTGCTACCCATGAGGCACTTACATTTTACCAAGATTTCATTTAAATTACTTCAAATAAAGTAAGTTTATATCTCATTTTACACACCACTGACAAAATATGTTGGCCTTTTAGGATTTTGTTAACATTAATGATTTGTGATGGAATTAAATTTCCTTTGATTGGGTTAAAACAAGTAAAATTCAAAGATGACAATAGATAACTGTATAAAATTGAGATGGATTATTATTTACAACATATTAAGTATATATTGCAAATTATAGTAAAAGATTGGCTTTCGTTCTGATACTAAACAAAAGTATGTGAATAGGCCAGAGGAAACAATACTGAACATGGAAAAATATTCATCCTCTGGTGACATTAAAATGTAGGTTAAATAAACTTATGGTAAACTTTTACAATCAGAAATGAAATGGTATCATAATTTAGTGTTAGTAATATATATTAAAGGTATTACACACTATTTTGTAACATGAAAATAAACAGCAAAAGGCAAAAGCTACTGATGGTTCTCGTGAAATTGAGAATGGTCATGTTTGTGAATCTCATCCTAGAGTCAACAATATTAAAAAGAATCAAAATTGACTCATCAAATGTGATCAAATTTTTGTAAATGTAATCTATTATTGATCAATTCCAGAACACAGTCTGAATTAAAAAAAAGAATACTTTGTTTAACTAAAAGTAGTAGAATTAAAATTATGATAGTCTGCCTCTCAGAAAAATGCAGTGCTTAGCAAGATAATTGAACATTATAGTTGGTCATAGATCATTTTTATATGTTAATATTTGAAATCCAATATGGAAGAGTATGTACACTACAAGTTCAAATGTATGAATAAGTCTCTAAATGTACGTAAAGATAGATTACTGTATAAGAAAGTAAATGATTAGATAGATAGGTGGAAAAAGAGAGAGAAATCAAAATAAATTATGTTGTAGTCATTGAATTATTGATAATTTAAATTTTTTTATTATTTTCTCAATGTTACATTTTTGAAATAAAAAATTAAACTGGATAATAAGATGCATCAAAGCAAATTTAAAAGTAATAGAAGAAAAATAATCAGTGAATGCTTATTGTGTTTGCAAATTCCAATTAAATATTTTCATTAGTTTTCACAAATATGAATTTAAAAGCATTTTTAAAAAAGCACACAACTTGCCTGTAGACAATCACAGAGATTATTTTTTCAATTTTATTTCAAACTGTATTACCACATGTTTTCAAGCAATGTGCAGAATAGATGTAAACTGAATCTTCAGCAATTAGGTGAATTAGCAAAAGAAGTGAGGTGATTACATACTATTATTCACAAAACATGATTCAACGTTAATGTAAAAGCATGGAAGCAAGTGACTATATTGTCTTTAGGATAGCTTTCTCTTAACTTTCATAGAGGAAATTATTCATATCAAATAATGTCTTTCCTGTAAAACGTTTCTCTCCAACCCAGATTGCTGCTATGAGGACTTAAGGAAGGACTTGATAATCAGATAAAAGATCAGATCTATCAGCAAAAGGCATATTTAATGCTGATAAGCTAAATTGAATCTACAGAGCTGATAAGACCTTAAATCAGTTTATTTTGATAGCATTTTTACAGGGAGAAAAAAACATTTATTAGAATTTTATTCTAAAATTACCAATATTTTTCATGAAAATTTAATTCCTAGGAATGCTTTTAAAATCTCCCCCCCCAAATTAAAGATTATTAATTTAATGTTGTATTTTAGGTCTTTTATCAACAATTCCAGTTTTTTTGCAATAGGAGAAACTAAAAATGTTTGTTCTGAGGCAAATGTTTAAAAAATATCCCAATCTTTAAAAAGCACCAGACAACTCATTTTAGTTAATATCACTAAAAAGAAAGAGGATCTACGCTAAGGAATTGCACTGATGATCTTTGATGAGAAAACAACATCTTCATTCTTTTCTTTTAAATTGTTTTCTAATTTTCTAAAATCACATTTACCGACTTTCTAACAATATAAAGGTATCACCACACAAAAAAATATAGCACAGATTTTTGTGCAGAAATAATAATATTGAAGTTTTATTTTCTAATATCATGTGTAAGTAAAGTGTCTTTACTTTTTTTTGGTTAGGAAGATTGGCCCTGAGCTAATAGCTGTTGCCAATCTTCCTCTTTTTGCCTGAAGAAGACTGTTGTTGAGCTAGCATGTGTGCCCATCTTCCTCCAGTTTTTTTATGTGGGATGCCACCACAGCATGGCTTGATGAGTGATGCGTAGATCCATGCCCGGGATCTGAACCTGCAAACCCTGGGCCGCAGAAGCAGAGCTTGCAAACTTAACCACTAGAGTACCAGGTCGGCCCCAACTGTCTTTACTTTTTGCTTTTATTTTCAAAGAAATTATGATACAATAATTTTCTATTCAGCCCAATACTACTAAGCATGAAGGAGTTAAAAAGCTGCCACTCAAAAAAAAATTGATGAAAGTACTTCACTCACTGAAAGACAATTCATAATATAGGCCCTAACAAAAGGGAAGATCTAAGAGAAGTATCTGAGAGCAATTTAGCCAATATATTAAAATTAATGTCTAAATAAATATCTTGACAGTGTAACTCAATCCAAATATAAAAGATAAAGAGAAGATGTGTAAGAAAATATACAATGATCATCTGACTTTGTCGTTAGCTCATCATAAGTTCAGGTGTGTCTGTTCAGGGACAGAAATAACAGCATGTTAAAGTGTAAATTGATGATGTATTATTCAGATAATTGGTTCCTTTGAAAAATAGGGGTTCAAATAATCTTTTGGACTATTTATTGGGAAAATTTTATAGAATCAAATTAAGATACAAATTTAACCTTACTGTGGTTGGAGGAAAAGAAATAAGCTTGCAAAAATTTACACATTTTAGAAATATAAAAGGATAGTATATTAACCAGAGGTCACTGATTTCCTTGATAAGCAGTTGTTTGTAGGACCGGTGGGATCATAAACCAGATACTAATCAGGCTGAGGAATCTAAGAAACACAGTGAGTGAGTGCATGTGCATCTTTTAAAATTTAATATAGGTATGGAAATATTTCACTACTTCCCAGCTCCATATGATACATTGTCGATATAGTCTACACCAACTTCTCCAAGTCCCTCAAAATGATATATATGTTTAAAATTTATTTATAAAAATAGTGCAAAACAAGTAGAGGTGGTTCACCACAGATAAAGCAATTCCTGGAAGAAAGCTGATCCTTTGGAATGAAGAATGGGAACCAAGCTCTACAACAGTCTGGAAAGCACTTCTGCAAAAGATCAGGCCTCTGTCCAGATGTCTCGAGTGTTGAGTATATGCCTGGAAAAGGAGCAGACATCAGGGTCGCTTGTTGGGTTGTTATAGCAGAAGCTGCTGAGTGTCAACCCCTCCACATTCCCCTGGCCTCTTCTTCAGCCACATCTGGGTAATGAGTTTTTGGTGCTTGAGTTGAAGAGGCTGGGACATGCCGTGTACTCCAGCAATAGCAAATTTCTTAAGGTAAGCCTAAAATAACTGGAAAATTCTTTTGCTTAAAACTATAAAATAAATTGAAGATTACAAAGTTAGAACTGAATAAATGGAGAGATTTGCCATGTTCTTGATATAAGAACAATATTAAGAAGTTAGTTCTCCAAATTAGTTAATATAAGCACAGTATAATTAATATAATTAATATGCTATACTATACAGCACTATAATATAATTAATTTAACCTCAATCAAAATCTCACCTCGATTTCTCACTTAAGTCAACAAATGATTTGTAACAGCACTGTGGAGAAATAAATGTGAAAGAGCCAGATATCAAAATATATGAAACTTTGGTAAACATATTAAGTACTCCATAAATATTCCTTCAACGAATGTAAAAGTTAATAATCTCTTTTAAAAAATGTTGTTGTGAAGATTAATTGTGATAACATATTTGGAAACACTTTATACATTCTATTAAACTGTTATTGATATCATTTTTAGGCTAATTGTGGTCATGGTTATGTTTACTACTATTAGAGGTTAGGCTACACCAATAGGAATAGTATTTGGTCTTGGAAAATATGTACATCTATTTCTAAAAAATTCTTATCAACTATGTTCCCTCCTAGATATCTTCCACAGATTTTAATACAATATAGTTGAATAAGGCATAGAGTTAAAACAATGTACTCCTCCATGGGTGAATATTTGAAGCACAAAAAAAAAATAAAATTATCTTATAGGTTTATTTCCAAGTTAATAGTTCATAAGAAAAGTTATACCTTTATGAAGTGGATCTAGTTAAGGCAAAAATAATAAATAAAATTTCCTTAGGAATTGATAAAGATTCCAGAACATATAATTCACAAGGAAAATTATGATAATGGAATAATTTATCACAAGCAATATATTATTAGTAATTATAAACAAGTGCCAGGATTTAAGGAAAAAATCAGAATATATGGCAATGAATAGAGAAGAAATGATTGGCATGGTGAGCTTACCCACATTTAAGTGTGATTCCAATGTATTCTGTATTTACTAATGAAAATCTTACTTCTGAGTCTAAAAAAAATCATTTAAGTTTTTCTTAAACATAAATGACTTTTCAATTTTCATACCAGTGGTTTTAAAAAGTTCTTTTTACATTTTTACATTCTTTCTCATTTTCTTATCACATTTAAAATCTAGTGTCTTACGACTTGCTAATCATTATTCTACACATTCATGTAATATTAGAAAGCACCATTCAAGTTCCTTCATGGTTTTATAGAATTGTGTCAATGTCATTTATTGTCTAATTTTTAACACCCTGGAATATGTGTCACCTAGACAGTGATTTATTTAGCCTTAAATGTTTAAAGTATTTATTTCTACCACTTTTACCTTCGTCACTGTGCAGCTTGTAAATTCATATGGCAATGCTAATTGCTGCATCATTTTAAAGGAAATATTTCTTATTAAGCACCATCTTAAAAGCATGTCAACAGTATGGCTATTTTGATGCTATTGTAGGTTTCATATGCTCTTTATTTATTAATGGAGTTGGGATATCATGTTCTGAATTGCTTTTATGTTTAAAGTATTTGAAAAGACTTTTCTTATTTCCCTGTGCCATCTGTCAGCATTTTGTTTCTTTTGACCCAATTCACTATAATTTTCACTAATAGACTAAACTTCATCTTTAGGAAGTCATGCACTGATTAAAATTTAGATCCCATCATGTTTTATTTTGTGGTTTTACAAGTTTCTAGAACCCTATCCAAAGTGATAAATTCAAACAATTTATAATCGATCAAAGGAAAAAGCAAATGAAATGTCAAAATTTAACTAAAAATTTTTAACAAATGGATTATATTTATTTTAGAAAATTAGACTATTTATATTTTCACCAGATACCAATTATTCCTAATATATTAGTATATTGAATTTCAGTCTATGCCATTATATAGATAAATTGGTGGTGCATATATTGTTCATAATAATTAGACTAAAGTTTATATGCTCTTGGAAGTTTGTCATATGTTTATTTTGCTTATCAATATATGGCAAATATTTTCCATTTTAATACAAATATTTATTTGTATTAAACTAGCTAGTCATAATGTTTCTTTCAGCTAATAGGTTTCCCCTTATGCTGTTAACTGAATCTCTTTCTAGGCTTATACCATCTCTACTCCAATGTTACATGCAAAATTCTTACTCATCAAAGCTCAGATCAAATACCACTTCACCCACAAATTATTCTACCATGATCCAATCAGAAAATACATGCATTTATTTGTTCCCATGGCACTTATTTCATCAATTTTTATCCATTACAGTCTATTTTGAATTAGAATTTGTATGTATAGTCCATTAATATTCTGATTGCATATAATTTCTTGTACCATGATTTACCAATAGTTGTAATTCTCAGAGGAGCTAGCATAGTGTCCAGAATATAGTCCAGAATATAGTGGATGATCAATAAATTCCAAATATATTGAGTTTTGCCAAGGATATTAAACAAAATTTTGAACATTTTCCATACTAGTGATGTCTACTACTTTAGAGTTATTCAATGAACTTAATGACTCTGATATATAACATATTTAAGGTGTTGGGATTCATAAATATATTTGAGGAAGTATTTTTTCTTTACTACATTTTACCTGACGTGGAAAGATGCATAAATGGTCTTTCCAAATCACAGTGACAGAGTTCCATTGAAGTTTCTGGTGTTATGCTGGGGAAGAATGAAAGAAATGTTAACATTCTGGAAAAGTTAGACTGCAGTAGTTGAGTTCTCTAAAGTGGCCTCATTTTTTTTTTTTTTTTTTTGTGGGGAAGACCAGCCCTGAGCTAACATCCGTCGCCAATCCTCTCCTTTTTGCTGAGGAAGACTGGCCCTGGGCTAACATATGTGCCCATCTTCCTCTACTTTACATGGGACGCCGCCACGGCGTGGCTGACAGGCAGTGACGTCAGTGGGCGCCCGGGATCCGAACTCGCGAACCCCGGGCTGCCAAGCGCGGACTAAACCGCTGCGCCACCGGGCGGCCCCTAAAGTGGCCTCATTTTGTGTCAGGTTAGAACAGTCATCTGTTAGAAATCAAGATTGTTTTCAACCAGATATGTGACATCACAGCCATAGGTAATTTGTCACGTTGTCAGGCAAAGATCTTATTAATAGGAAGAGAATTGTTGGATTTATGTATAATGAAATGTGACATTGAGAGCTGAACTGCTCTTTCAAACAACTTATTTATTCCTATTTCTTAAATTGCTGTAAAGAGGAAAATCCCAACTTTGGTGACTCAGAAAAATCATTCTTCCAATTCCCTGCACTTTTTCCCTATTGTCATTGCACATTTACAGTTGTAATAATGTGCTTTTACCTATGTCCCATATACAGAAATTTAACAATGTAATAACATCACTTTCAGTTGCAGCATTTTCATCTTTGGAAGGAGGCAAGAGGGAAAAGGGAGGAAAAAAAAGAGGGAGAAGGAAATATACGAGGAATTTGAGATCAGTCACAATTCAGTTAACCTACAGCTTCCATAAAGGAGAAAATTGGAATTTGTCAATGACTAACAATCCGTCTGACAAGTGCTTTAAACAACTTATCCAATTGAATTTTCCAAAATTTTACAGTGTAAGTATGTTCACCATTTTATAGATGAAAAAGAGGATCTGAGAAGTTTAATGAATTTCTCAGTATTCCGAACATGGAAATGATGCAAAGGAAATTCAGTCGGCTCTATAGAGGTTTTGCTATTTCCACTCCACTATCTTGTTTCCACACTGTAGAAAAGTCGCGTTCCACACCCAGCCAAACTCCCTATTTCTTAAAATACATCATGAGAAGGAAAGGTCTAAGACAAGTAGCCTGGAGGAAGATGATTGGAAATCCTTGAAAATTTTCAGTTACAGGCATGATGGCTTAATGGACATTTTAGAAAAAGTACCTGGCTTAGCTATACCTATTCCCCCAGACCTGACACACAAATATGTTCTGACTCTGCATTTAATTCATGTTCCAAGTGTAAATACAAAATAATGAAAGGAAAAATTAATTACATTCTAATTATTATTTTATTGAAGGTAGTAGCATGAATAAGAGTATTTTGACTTAAATTGTGATGGCCTGCCACTTTTAAGATACATTAAGGTTTAATAAACATGTAACTTGTATAAAGGCATTCATTTAAACTGAACTCCCTTCATTCAAAAATTCCTTTTGAAATAGCAAATGTATTTTAAAAATGAAAGTGAGTCTGTTCTCACTATCAAATATGGAAGATAGGAATGGATGTCATCAATAGATGGAAAGAAATTCAGATAGGATTGCTTTGAAAGAAGTACTGAGAAGCTGGTAATATGAAACATATAAAGGAAATTCTGCCTGGAGAGTGTGTGGACAGAATATCTCTGGAGAAAAGAGAAAACTAAACAAAAACGAAAGCAAACAACAAACAGAAAACAACAAAGCGCAGAGCAGAAGGTGTTGGCTCAGTCGTGAGGCTATAAGTGGAAGGATTCTGTGAAGTAGCTGGCCAACATGTCAGCCCAAATTTAGGGCAAATGGGGGTGGGTGTGCAACGGGAAGCACCACAGCAGGGGATTCTACGTGAGACCTGTGTGGGGGTCGGAGAAGGTGAGATGGTCCCCACTGTAATTAGGTTTCTACAACTAACTGGAAGGCAGCCACTCTTGAATCAGGGAACTTCCCTGCAGGAGCTTACCTGGTCACCCGCTTCCTCAGTGCCTCCCAGGCACCAAACTCCAATAAAGAATAACAAAATGGCTAAGACATAAATATATTGCTTTCCTATTGATTAAGACTAAAATGTATGAATAGGAAGCCACACCAATCTGAAAAGCAATTTATAAATTCATCAATAAATACATGAAAATGCTCATTTGCCTAAAAGAAGGACATTTCTGAAAATTCAGTGGTAATAACCTCCAATAAAGCAGGCTGGGCTCACTCCCAGAAACAGGAGGAAACCTAAAATGTTTTATGTCTTCTGTAAGATAGTAAAGAGGAGGCTACAATGATAGGAAATGAATATTTGATATCAAACTAAAACTTCTACAAAATACTATGATTTTTTGTCATGATAACCATCAAGAGCAGGAACTCAAAGAAATAAATTTTAAATTGACTAAGGAAATTCCCAAAACATATGCTTAAGGCTGAAGAAAGAAACATGATGAATGTAGTATGAAAGGTATAGAGGTCTGAGATGCTGGGAATTCCTGAAGGAGACAGCAGATCCTCTTGAAAGGTACTCAGTGAAGGATTAGGAAAAGAAATTGTGGAACTGAAAAACCACACTCGAGTCAAAAAGAACTAAAAGGTATAGCCACTTACATAGAGAAATTAATAAAGAGACACACCTAGAACAATAATGATGAGATTTTGGAATTTACACAGAGAAAAAATATTCCAGAAGCTATATATTTAAACCTAAAATAGGTTGGCATCATATTTCTTATCTTCAATGTCCAATTTTAGAAAGTAATGGAGCAACTACCCAAGAATTTAATATGATGATGTATTTTAAGTTTATTTTATAATATTGTTGTACTGATTTTGCCTATCACCCCACTAAGCTATTTGTATGCCTTATCGCATTTAACTGAATGAACAACCCACCTTGGTTGGTATTTTTAGCCCCATTACAAAGATGAGAATACAGAGGCTAAAGAAGATACAGCAGTTTCATGGAGCAACGCATATCATATGGGAAGAGGCAGGATTCACATCTGAGCCAGACTAAAGCTAGAGCCTGAGGAGCTGACCACTACAGAATAGCACCTCTCCAGGTCCATGAAAAATGTATCTTAGAAGATAGTAAATTAAATAATATAAATATCTTTAATAATGCATATTTTAATAATTTATAATAATAAAAAAGATTTATATTTCCCCTAATCTATGAATTTTATTAAAAACTAAGATTTGATAATGACAAAAACTCCATAAATAAAGTTGAAAGGCACAATTCAATTGATTCAATGATTGTATATCTATAACAATAAACCAAAATTAAATATGATTAATATATAAAGAGCTCATACTTATCTAAAAAACAATATAAACATATACAATAAAATTTCACATATGTATTATTTTCATATGCATGTATATATGTATATAAATTCTATACCTTAAATAGTCAAAGATCTGCATATGCAAGGATAAAATATTTTTTAGAGTAAAACACTGATTTTGGTGAGTGGTATGGGAAAATAGACCTGCTCATATATTTGTTGGAGTTGTAAATTGGTACGATCTTTCTGAAGGGAAATTTGACAATGAGCAAAGTAATGACCCCAAATACATCCAAATATACATGGAAATTTAGTTTAAAATAAAGTGGCCCCAAAACAGTTTTCCATAGATGTGAGAATTCAGTAAGAAATGAAGGTGGCACTTTCAAATCAGTGGGGAAAAAAGAGATCATTCAATAACAGTGATGAGGAATATATTAATAAATCAGGATCCTATTCTCTCTGCTTAGAAATACCTTCACCTCTCAATGATTACAAATAATTCACACATGGTATTCATGTATCCTCCTATATTTTTTAGAACTCTTATGATTCTGTTTTTAAAATTAAAATTGATCCATCTGAAAAAAGAGCACATAATATTTCAGATATTAATAAGTTATTGTACAAATAATAAAAAACAAGCCCAGTAAGGCAAAGAAAGTGTGTTCTTGGGGAACTGCTTCTTTACATAGGATGAGGAAGGGCTGCTGCTTAACAAGGCTGATGGAAGGGAGGGAGGGATGGGCTATCTGAGGGAGAGCATTACAGGGGGAGGAAACCATCAGTGCAAACACCCTGAAATGGAGGCATACCTGACAAGTTGTGGCACAAGGAGACCAGCTAGTGGAAGAGGAGTGAGACACAAAGTCAGAAGGACAGCCAAGGATCGGATGACTCAATGCCTTTACACCATCCAAGGATGTTAGCTTTTACTCACAATGGGATTTTGAGCAGAGTAATGACATGATTTGGTTTATGTTTTAAAAGTGTCACACTCTGTCAAAAATAGATGAGTTAGAGAATGTCCCAATCGTTCAGATGAGACATGATGACTGTAGGTCATGATAAATAGTTTGATTCTGGATATACTTTGAAAGGAGAGCCAATAGAATTGGTTGACTGATTGTGTGGTATGTAAAACAGGGAGGCAACAAGTTTGACTCTTAAGGTTGATGGGGGAGATTCAATGTTATTAATTTGCACAGAGAAGTATACCACACACACACGCCTCACAATACAAAAAGTGGTTTACGTTAAACAACTAATTATAAATATCCAATATACACATGAAATGATGCCCAATATATACATCTCAAGAAAAGTCAAAACCACATGAATAAGGCTATGTAGAAGCAAGTGTTCTCACACGTTTTGAGCAACAGTTTATCTTAAAATACTTTTATAGGAATATTAGATAATGTCTCTCATATTTATTTCTCATATATGTTTACTCTTTGATCTGATAATCTCACGACTAGAAATTTTTCCTGAGAATTCACTCGCAGATACTGGCCAAGGAAGATGTACAAAGATGTTCATTACAGTACAGATTTAACAGAAAATCATGGACTTAACCAAAATATTTCTTATATGACAAAGAGTAAGTTACAGTTAATTAAAAAATAAAGCAGTGAAGAAGAATGAAATAGAACCATATGTGCTGGACAGATGTAATAGAAGTGTTATATGAAATTAGTAAGCTTTACAAAAAAGAATTTATTTAAATAAAGAATTTATAGAAATATGTGCTTAAATAGTCATGGCATTATTTTTCAAGACAGAATTACATGGAATTTTAAAAATGGTTATTTTGGTGATGATGAACTCAGAAGTAGATGGAAAGAAATACTTTCATGTTTTTCTGTTGTGCCTTCACTATTTCAATTTTATAAGCACATCCATGCTTTACTTTTATTTAGTAATGCCAACTAGATTTATGTGAATGGTGTACTTACAATCATTTTTGTGTTTATATTTATCAGCATTTAAAAAAAAGAATAACTGTTTCATAAACTAAAAGTAAGAATATAATATGAAAAGACCCAGTCTAGACCAGGGAGTAGAAATTCAAGTCCCCTAAAACACAGTTGGCAAGAATATAGGTTACTAATAAATTTCTGATAGTATCTTCTAAAACATTAGTAGTCATTCATTTTCTTCTTGGCATAGACAGGAGGCAGTAGAGCTCTAAACTCTAGACTCGGACATGAAAGTGTTCCTTATGTTAATGTTTTGAGGCTGTTTGAACGTCAACAAAATACCTACATTTTCTCAGCCTGTATTTTCTTGTTTGTAGCCTTATATGATTATTGCAAGGATTGAATGGAATAATAAATATAAAATACCCCTAGCACACTGCCTAACACAGAATAGTTGTTCAGTAAATGGAAACTGTTAATACAATACTTAGAATTGGGATGGCCTGAAGCATGTATAAACTCCAGTGTTTACTAGTTTCTTTCTTTGAAAATTTTCTCTGCTCTCAACACCTGAAATTTCTGAAAGTCCAGGTGACTTGTTTCAATTCTAACGAAGAATCCAGGGGAATGAACACTTGGAAAGAGTAAACAACGTATTATAAAACATGATGTTTTGTTTCTTCCTTGCTGGAGAGATTAATTCATTTGCCCATGTCTCTAGAATTTCTATTTATAATTATTCAGAAATGACTTGTTCTTAATGCATAACACATTTTATTACACCGATATTACTCATCCTAATATTGATTCTATATTTTTTATGCTTAAAAATTCACGTAGTGGGCTTAGTCCAAAAATGTACGTTTACATGCATTCTTGAAATAAGAAGGAAATTATAGTAGACATCTCTAACTTAGAAGTTGTACTTTTTCCTGGTACATGAATCGCACTTCCCATAAATTAAGAAGCTATATTTCTACTCCTTTCTTCAGTGCTCTTCTTTGAATTTATACTTAGTCAAATCTTAGTTTAAATTAATCTCTCTCTAAAAGAACACAGATACACACTAGGCAACAAAGTAGCAAAAAATGAATACAATTATAAAATTATGTCTTTCAATTTTCAAAGGAATTCCTGCTTTATATCAATAATGGGTAGGTAATGGCAATTGCCTACTTTATAATTGAGAGTTGTAATCCAGTGTAGCCATTATGAATGAAGTGCTAGGGGAAGATAGAAAGAGAATGGCTAATCTGGGCTGGGGAAGGATCAGTAAAATCTCAATAAAGGGAATGATAAAATTAAGTCTAGAAAGAGAAGTAGAAGGGTTTACACAGACAAAAGCATGTTGACTTTTCTTCATGGAAATGTCAATGAGAGACGTAAGGGGTATTTAAAGTAGGGCAGAAGAGAAGACATGGATTATTTTTAACAATTTAAATTAATTGTTTAATTAATTTAACATGTTAAATTAACATATACCACACATTAAATTAACATATACCCCACACATAAATAAGGAACAAATAAGTGGTGAAATTTAAATTAAAATATATGTGCATAACTTTAAATTTTATTTTTACATTTTAGAAGAAATGTTTTGTTGCAAATAGCTTGGCTATTCTTAAAGATGCCATAAAATTGATGAGCAATACCAGCCTGTCTCAAGCAAATTGTCAAAACTTAAATGGAGTATTTAAAATGGTCACTCGGTCAGAACCATCTGCTTATTAAAGTATTTGCTTAAGAAGCCAGGTGCTTCAGTGATAGTGCATTTATGGATGACTTGCAAATTTGTTAAATATTGAAATCTTTATCAAGATGTCACACTTGTCATTCTTCTTCCACTCCTTTCTTGTAACAGTAGAGAGAACAAATCAGAAAAGCCTGAGTTCAGCTTTGATCTATGAGAAAGCTAATTAAGGCACAGCAAAAGATAAATAAAAGATAAAGAGCGTGAAGAAATAAATGAAGCATTTTTCCCCAAGTAAGCTGTGCTATTTATTTATAAGGGCGCCAAAGAGTTGATTTCATAGCCCCTATGGAGTTCCTTTCTCTAATAAAATATCTATTCTATCAAACATTAATTTATCGCAAAATAGGAATTATTTTAGGTAGAATTTCATGATTTTAAGAGACTGACTTAATTATTAGACAATGTAATAAGTAATTAGGAAAATTGTAGACTTTAAAAGAAATGAAGGTAGGACAACCACTGAGTGTATAGGTAGTGATTAAGATAGCTTTAAACCATTAAAGGAAAAATTGTCAATTGAAAAAAATAAACCATGTGTCCTACCTTTCAGTTATAGTCAATGCTAATTACTTTCCATAACTATTTCCCATTATACTCATTTTGATGTCCCTTAAGAAAACACACACAAATAATGTAATGAGGCAATAATTTGTTAATTTAAGAAAAACATATAAAACTCTGTAAATCAGTTTATGTGAAGAGAAATTATTGGATGGAGAACCCAGAAATATTTATTATGTTTAATCTTAAAAGAAGGCAAAATATCAGAAATAGAATTCCCGTTAAATTGTTGTAGAGAAGGAAAACATCAAAAAGTTAAACTCCTCATAAAGTCTGGATCCTTGAGAAAGCCATGTAAATGTGAAATATAAACGTGAAAGGGAAATTCTAGGTGTAAAAGGAGCATTGTTAATTTAAATACATTGTAAAAAATATTATTTTATTTATTTTATCAAGTTTTTTATGACATAGTTTTCCCAGAAAATCTATGTTTAACATATCCAGAATGATGAGAAAATGTAAACTGTTATGAAGGATATTTTTTGGTAACCAAACCTGCAAATAAGAATATAGATAGCTTGACAAGTGTAGTTTTCATTTTCATCTAATGTACTCATGTGTTTAAACTCTAAATGTATGGATTTTATAAATAATTAATAACTCTATATCATCTTGTGGATGGTCCTCGAATGGTTGATTTGTTTTCTAAAATAAGAATAATATTGGGGCCGATCCAGTGGCATAGTGGTTAAGTTTGCGTGCTCTGCTTCTGTACTGCAGGGTTCGCAGGTTCGGATCCCAGCTACGGACTGATGCATCACTCATCAACCATGCTGTGGCAGGAGTCCCACATACAAAACAGAGGAAGATGGGCCCAGATATTAGCTCAGGGCCAGTCTTCCTCACCAAAAATAAAAACGCCAAAAAAATGTTATTTAGTTAAGTGGGAAATATTTTCTGAAGAACAACGTAATGAAGTGTGTGTTATTTCGTCATGTAATTATTAAGGGCCATTATTATTATTATCCATATTAATGATCAAAGCCATCAATAATAAAAAACACAAGAGTCTGGGAGTCATCCTTGATTTCTCTCTTTCTCTCAAACATGTTTTAAACCTGTTTAACAAGCTTATTGCTTCTACCCTCAAAATATACCCAAATTCCACTGACTACTCTACAACCAGTCCCCTGCTGTGAGCCCCTACCATTTTTGATGGATTACTGCAACCCTGCTTCTAACTTTGCTCTACCCACATCTAGAGTCTGTTGTCTATATAGCAGCTGGAATGATCCTTTAAAATAATAAATCATTTTATGCCATTCCCCTCATTAAAAGCTGACAATTGCTTAACATTTCAAACTGTAGAAGAACCAATGCACTTAAAATTATCTACGTACCCTGTTCCCTCTCTAAATTCTCCTACTCCATCATTTTCTCACTTTGTTATTGCCTTTCTGGCATCTTTAGAGTTCTTATAACTGGTTAGGCACGATCCTCTCTTGGGACTTTTAGTTATTTCCTCCAATCAGATTTTTGACCCCAGATATCTGTTTGGCAAGACACCTCATCCCCTTGGAGACTTTGGTCAAATACCACCTTCTCAAAGGTTGCTCATCTAACTTAAAACTTCACATTCAGCACTCTCAATCTTTTCTTCTCTGTTCCTTTCTTCCTCATAGTTTTTATTATCTTCTAACACACTAAATTATTTACTTTTTAATGTGTACACTGTATATTATTTATCTTCTGCCCACAATGGGAATGTAATTTCCACAAGGCAGGGATCTACGACTGCTTTATTCACTGATGTAAATCAGGTGTTTAAAAGCATGCCTGATACATAATAAGGGCTTAGTACATATTTGCTGAGTGAATAGATGAGTGAATTAATAAACAAAGGGGTATTCTATTATGTCCTAGAGCTGCTGAAATAACCGACTCTGGAGCTGCCCTACCTCTGGAAAGCTTATGAGTTAATAACTTCCTAATTGCTAGAACAGTGGTCAGCATTTTCTATTGCCTGTAGCTGAATTACTCTGACTGGTACCAAAGGCCAGAAGATTCTGTCTGGGATGTGTCGTTCTGATCTTGGACTCGTACTTGGTGTGATTATTGAAAAAAAGCAGTTTTAGAGTTTTAGACTTATGAAACGGAATGGGAGATGGAGATTAAAAATAGGTTCATGATACATTTTAGATGTGAACTGACATGCCATATGGAAAGAACTATGAGAGAGAGTTACATAATAGTCATATTAAATGTATGCAGATAGTCATACAATTCAATAGCCAAAAAAAAAAATCTGATGAAAAACAGACAGAGGATCTGAACAGATATTTTTCCAAAGAAGACAAACAGACCAACAAGTACATGAGAAGAAGCTCAACATTACTAATTATCAGGGAAATGTAAATCAAAACCACGATGAGTTATCACCGCATATCTGGTAGGATGGCCATTATCAAAAAAACAAGAAACAGCATGTGTTGGTGAGGATGTGGAGAAAAGGGAACCCTTGTGAACTGTTGGTGGAAATGTAAATTGGTGCAGCCACTATGGAAAATGATATGGAGCTTCCTCAAAAAATTAAAAATAGAATTACCATATAATCCAGCAATTCCACTTCTGGGCATTTATCCCCCAAAATGAGAACACTAATTCAAAAAGATGTATTCACTCCCAAGTTCATTGCAGCTTTATTTTCAATAGCCAAGACATGAAAACAACCTAAGTGTCCACTGATGGATGAATGGATACAGAAGATGTGATATATATATACAACGGAATACGATTCAGCCATAAAAAAGAATAAAATCTCTCCACTTGCGATAACATAGATGGAACTTCAGAGCTTATGCTAAGTAAAAAAAAGTTAGAGAAAGGCAAATACCATATAATTTCACTGATGTGTGGAATTCAAAACAACAACAAACTAAGCTCATAGATACAGAGAACAGATTGGTGGTTGCCAGGGGTGGGCGTGGGAGGTGGGAGAAATGGGTGAAGGAGGTCAACAGGTACAAGATTCCAGTTATAAAATAATTAAGTCATGGGATATAATGTACATCATGATGACTGTAGTTAATAATACTGTATTGTATATTTGAAAGTTGTTAAGAGAGTAGATCTTAAAAATCCTCATCACAAGAAAAAAAATTTTTGCAACTACATATGGTGATGATGTTAACTAGATTTATTATAGTGACCATTTCACAAATTATGAAAATATCAAATTATTGCACTGTAGACCTAAAACTAATATAATATGTCAATTATACTTCAATAAAAATAAATTAATTAATTAAGCAAGCAAGTGAAAAAAATGTATGCAGATAGGTAAGCCTTGAAGTAGATAACTTCACTAAACAAGTGATGAAACAAACTGGAAAGGTAGGATCTTGGGAAAATCTGAATTTGCTGGTTGGGAAGAGGGATAGAATATCTCAAATTTTTTCAGAAAATTATTTTTGTGATTCTACGCCACTCAGAGAAATAACATCATTTCTCTTCTAAAACATTGTTCAATCCAAGTCCTAGTAGAGAGCAAGGCTAAACAGAAAGTTTAAAATGCATAGATGATTTTGTACTCATGCATTTTTAAATATACATATTTTAAAATATGTTAAATCTCCAACATCACAACTCATCAATACCAAATATATGAAAAAGAAAATTGTCATTTTTATGTAATTATACCAGACTAGTGATTTTGCAATCAGATGTTCTTCTAACAACATATGTCACAGATGATAGAATGAATTCTTGCAACTGTTTCCAACAAAATAGTTAAAACAATCTCCAATCAGGTCTGAAAGCATACGGCTCTTTTTCGTAATGCACAATAGATAATTTTCTTTACTTCACATGACAATAATAGATATTTTCAAAACTGTCTTAAAGCACCTGGTAACCCAGAGTCACTGAATTCCTTTGCAGTATTGATTATCAAAGATAATATTTTGGAAAGACATAATCCCAGCTTGTTACCTGTGCACCTATGATTGTACATATTCTACATTCTTAAAATCACAGATCTTCAAATATTATTTTATACCTCTTCTCTGCAGAATGCATAACCTGGAATATTTTTCAGTGATATGTGCTCCTATCCTATTGAGTGTCTCAATACTGCCATTTGATGGTTAAATCATGTGGTGACTTGCCCCACTCATCTATTACACTGTATTGAGTAACTGTTTAAGCAATCTTCATAAAGAGTGAAAGAATCTATCACATAATATTTAGTTTTATCAGCTAATCATGGTATGATTCATCTATCCAAAGAATGGAAGAATCAGCCAACCAGTATTTAATTCCAGAGCTCAGCAGTATGCTGGCTAACATGAAAGATTACAAAATATTTACATGTTATGTTATTTTGAAGTTTTAGGGATAAAAGATGAATATAATGGATCATCAAGATAAAGGAGGTCAGTGACTAGTACAGGGTAAACTTTAGTGGTTAAATTTGTAAAATACACATGAATAGCAAATTTAAGAGAGATGGGAGATATTTAGGTGGACTGTCTGAGGTGTGTGGTGGTATAATATCTGGATTTGAAGAACTTGTTGAAGTTTTCTGAGATGGTGAGAGAGCATGTCAGGCATAGAGAGTTTTAAAAGCACAGAAATAAAAACACATATTTAGAGAAATACTCAAACTTCTGTGATGTTAGAAAGAATATGAAATATCTGATGTTTGTGCATACCTGCATGTAGATTGTGGATAGATTATGGAGTTACTGGAATACAGGGAAATAAACTTGTCATTAGCATTAGAAAAAAATAAATCTAGGTTTTGTGATTTTTAGCATGAAAAGTTTACAAGTAAACTGGTTCTAAATAAATAATAATTATTAGAAAAAAATAAGGGAAAAAAGTGGGTCAAAAGGACATATAAGCAACAATAATCCTAGAGTAAAATAACAAAGGTTTTGACCTGGATTATAAAACGGAATTTAAGTAAAACAAATGAATTCATAGGCCAATTCAATGGGGAAAAAAAATCACTGAATATCTAAAGAAAGGTGTGATAAATAAATCAGTCAAAGAACTTCAGTTCCAGTCACCACACTCCTTTAAAATTTTTAAGTACAATAATCCTTAAAAAAAAGTCTAGAGAACTAGATTATGAATGCCTGAATAGAAATTACCCAGCTTTAACAACTATTCTTTTCTATATTTTTCATGTTTTTAAAAATAAAGTCTTACATTTTAGCTATTCATGGTCAATTGTAAATGAAACCGCAAAAACTCACTGAGATGGCAGAAAATTAAGTCTTTTAAAAGACAAATCCACAACAAAGAGAAAATTTTGGAAAGTGGATCAATAATTGATACCTAACTCATTAGATCTGATATAAGGAATGGCTAAATGTTTCATGGGTGGACTCTAATAATCAAGCTCAATGTAGCTACTGAAAGCTTCAGATACTTAAGAACTGAAGAAACCAGATGCCTCAGAGGAAAATTAATGGCTTTACATTTATTTATCAGGAAGACATACCAAAAAAATATATATATATGGCCCATGGAAAGAAAGAAAAGCAATCAATAGAAACCGTGCTTGAGGAAGCCAAGATGTTGGACCTTCGGCTATTTTAAGTATGTTCAAGGAATTAAAGGAAACCATGCCTAAGGAACCAAAGGAAAGTAAAATAACACTATCTCACCAAATACAAGACATCAAAGAGATAGAAATAATAAAAAGAAACAGACAACTGGACATTTTAAATAATAGAATTTGGCAACTCTGGAAATCAGATTCTCCCTCCCCCAGAGTTTGTTGTTGTTGCTATTTGTTACTGTTGTTGATGTTTGTTTCCTTAATGATTTTCCTAAACTAATTCTGTACAGTCTGTATTCTTTGCCATTTGTGGCTACTGAAGACTTCATTCAGTTAGCTTAATGGTCAGCTAACGATTTGATGGAAATATTTTTAAATGCCTGGTACCAATAAGTCTCCTCTTCTATGTTGAGTGACTCTGTGTGTGCTGGGGCACAAAGAAGTGGAGAGACAATGGAGTTATATAGAAGCCAAGTTTTTGTACACTATTGAAATTAAGGTGGTATTAATCTGAATTAGATTGTTCTCTGTTAGATGTTAAGTGTAACTCCCAGGTCAGTCACTAAGAAAATAACTTTAAAAATACAGTATATAGAAATGCAATTGTTTTCTGTATACTGGTCTTACCCTATGACCTCGCTGAAATCATTTATAGTTTTACAAGTGTGTGTTTGTTGTTGCTAAATCATTGGGATTATATAAAATGTCTTCTGCAATAAGGGACAGTTTTATTTCTTCTTAACCAATGTGTATGACTTTTATTTGGCATATAATTTTAAAAAATATTTTGACCTATTAAATGTTCTAATTTGTTATTCATTCTCTATTACATCTTGACATTTTCTAGGAATATTTACATTTTGTTCAGGCTTTCAATTTTGTTGGCTTATATCTGAGAACTTTAAATAATCCCCTGTCCCTATGTTGCACAATAATGGGAACAGAGATCATCTCCTATTCTGTGCTAAATTATTTTAGAATGAATCCTACATTTGTTTGTTTGTTTCTTTAAGAAACAACACTGAGGTCAAAAAAAAGGTAAATTGCTTGCTCTGGGAAACACCTACTCCTGGAACTTAAGAGGTGAGCCAATCAACCATTTGACTTATCAACAGTAGCAGCTCTCCCATCAAGACCTGCTTGAAGACCCTCACTTCACTGTGCACACTGGTTCAGAGCCATCATGTCAATAATACCACCCAATTCCAAGTCATTCCCATTCTGGAAATCTCACTTTAAAGTCGCTCAGTCCAGGATCTAAACCCTATAAATGCCCTCTTCTGTTTTCTTATTTTGAGACACTATTAAGACTCAATTCAGGTTATGTGTTCCTTTACTGCATAAGTCTATTAAACTTAGCTTTGCTTAATCAATAGATATTTTTAGTGGCCTTCTTGAGTGTTCATAATTGACATAGATGATCATAACATTTTTCTTATTTATAAATCCCTTCTATGTATATACCCATTTCCCTTTTGCATTATCTTTCTTTTTCCTTGCCTAGTCTTGCCAATGTTCTGTTAATCATCTCTAATTTTATCTGTTTCTCTTTTTGTCTCTGTTTCATTAACTATAACTTTATATATATTGTTTCCTTCCTACTTTTATATTTGCCCCCTTGCTCTATTTTACCATTCTTTTTGGTAAAATGCTCATTTTAAAAAATGTATTTTATTATTTTATAGAGTGTATGATTGAGTGGTTTTTATTATATACAAAGTTGTGCAACCATTACCATTGTCTAATTCCAGAATATTTTTGTAATCTCAAAAAGAAATCCTGTGTCCATTAGTAGTCATTCCCCATTTCCCTCTCCCCTTGATCCTAGTAACAGCTAATCAACTTTACGTCTTACAGATTTGCCTATTCTGGGTATTTCATGTAAATGGAATCACACAATATGTTGCCTTCTGTTCTGGCTTCTTTTATTTAACATAACGTTTTCAAGGTTTTTGCATGTTGGAGATATATCAGTACTTTCATTCCTTTCATGACCAAATAATACTTTGTTATACCACATTTGGTTTATCTATTCATCAGTTCATGGATATTTGAATTGCTTCCATATTTTTTTGTCTATTATGAATAAAGCTGCTATGAACATTAGTTCAGTCCATTTTGTCTGACATTATTCATAGAGCCACTCCAGCTCTTTTGGTAACTACTATATATCTTTTTCCATCATTTTACTTTAATCTAGTTCTGTCTTTGAATCTAAAATATGTCCTTTGTAGACAGCATAGAATTGGTTCATGTTTTTTTTTTCCCTCTGTCTTTGATTGGATTACTCGATCAACTCACATTTAATGTTATTATTGATAAAACTGGATTTACATCTACCTTTTTACTTTTTGTTTTCTACATACCATGACTTTTTTGACCCTCTATTCTTCCTTGACTACTTGCTTTTGCATTAAATGAATATCTTTAGTGTAGCATTTTAATTTCTTTAATGAAGTTTCACTATATTTTCGAGGTATTTGCAC
The DNA here is from genome assembly GCA_031878705.1 of Tapirus indicus. Classification (NCBI taxonomy): domain Eukaryota; kingdom Metazoa; phylum Chordata; class Mammalia; order Perissodactyla; family Tapiridae; genus Tapirus; species Tapirus indicus. The sequence continues at coordinate 86,872,944 of CM062921.1, forward strand.
TGGGGCTTGTCATATACATCTTAACGAATGAAAATCAACTTCAGATTTACAATAATTTAATCCACTGACAAAAGTTTTACTCCCCTATAGCTCTATTCCCTCTTCCTCCTTTTTGTACTATCATTGTTATGTATATTACATTTACATATGCTACAAACCCAACAATACATCATAGTAATTGTTATAATTATTACTTTATATTATTTATTTTAAAGAAGTGCAGAGAAAAGGAGAGCAAGTATATATTTATAGAGCTTGTTATATTTGTCTTCTTGTTTACCATTTGTGGTTCTTTTCATTTGTCCCTGTGGATTTGAATTACAATTTGGCTTAATTTCCTTAGTCCAATAACGCTTTGCTCCCACCCACTCCTTTGGGTTATTGGCAAATATGTTACATTTCTGTATGTTAGAGCCCTAACAATAGGACTACATACACATTGTTTTATACGATTGCCTTTAAAATCAGTTAAAAGAAAGAGGAAAAATATGTACTTATACTGTCCTTTATAATTGCATAATTACTTTTACCAGTACTCTGTTTTATTTTGTGATTTGCCAAACTCTGTTCTAAACTATTCTTTCAAAGAACTTTGCTGCAAAGTTGAACAAAGATACGAGGCAGTAACCAGTGGAAAAATGAGTTGTTGCTGCTGCTTTTGTCTGGGCTCCAGAATGAACACACAGGAAGAACAGCTGCGCCAGTTGATGCAGAGATATACAGCCTGAAGTGAAGTCACCTCAGCTGGATTGCGACCTGTGAGCATGAGAATCAATGCTTGTTCTTATATGTGACTGGGTTTTGTGCAGGTTTATTTTACAATGAAATTGAACGCTAAAATATGAAGAAATTCTAGTATACTAGCAAGAAATCTTAGAAAATGTAGCGAAAATGTAGCAAAAATGTAACATTTTAAAAAGCCTAAAATAGCTATATAGATACATATCTATATATTGTAGAGCTCAGATGACCCCCATTATCTCAGAAGCTACATGGAAGTATATATAGATGGATAAATAGTTGGAGGTTAGTAGATACATCAATAGAAAAATAACTAGATAATACTGAGGCATGCATTAAAAAAGTATGCAAGCAATTTACGGGGAAAATTAGAAATCTTTAGTGTCTCACCTCAGAACCTCACACCCTGTCAAAATCAACATAAGTAAAATGATGTATCCCACACTGCCTCCCCCACCTAATGACTCATTTCCACATCAAAGTGTAGTATGAACACATCTAACTGTCAGATCCTGAAAGAAAAGGGGAAACCATTAGGTCAAGGGAATCTTGAAATTCTTGATTTTGACCTCCCAGCCTTTGCACACTAGAAGGGCTTTGAAATGCATTGTGAACAAGGTAATCCTCAGTATACACACTATAAACACATACAAATAAATTATTAAGAAGTAACTCTTAGGAGAAAAAAGCCCTAGTGACCAATATGTATGTGAAGATATTCAATCTTCCTACTTGTCAAGGAAGAAAAATTAATATCATAATAGTCTTCAGATTCAGAAATTGTTTTAAAAACTCTGTCAATACCAGTGACAAGGGTGACCATTTTATTCTGCTATTGGAGTATACATTTTTATCCATATTTTGGAGAATTGGCAATATATTTAAAGATGATGCACATAGTCTATGACCCATCAATTCTACTCTATGTATAAACCTCTATAGTAACTGTTTCACAAAGGTAGAATAGGACTTGTATATAAAATGCATATAGAAGTAGTGTTTTTAACCACAAAACCATTGAAACTAAATAAAATATCCAACATGAAAATATATAAACATATTGCAATATGCCCTTAACAATGAAATACCATACAACGGTGAAAATATGCTAAAGTATGACAATATGGATGAATAGCTAATATAAGACTAAGAAAATAAAAGCATGTTGGTGTGCAATGATATTCTATTTATTAACATTTAAAACATTCAAAATAATGACTATGTTGGTAAATGAAATATGTACATATTAAAATCTTAAACAATGTGTGGATATGATCGTCCCCTTCCAAAATAAGTGTTTGACTCTATTAGGAAAGAATGTTGGTGAGATCAGGAATGGGTACAGAGAGAGAGATACAAGTGTATTATTAAAGTTTTTTGACGAATGATGGGTACAAATATACTCACATTACTTTTTCTTCTTGATATTCTGAAATATTTTGTAAAATATTAATAAAAAGGGAAATACAATACATTTTACTTCTTAATCTTTTATCCAATATCTGCAATGAACTCTGTTTTAATATTTGCCATAACTTTTGGATTATTTTTACATGGATTACCTTCCATAAATTATGACAATTTTTGTTTTCTCTTTGTATTTCAACACTTTAAGTCTCTTATTTCATTTTTGGCTTATTACACGGGCAGTGACATGAAACAGCCTTATCTTGTTCTTAACTTTAACAAGAATGTTTCTACTGTCCCTTGCTGTTAGCCATGAGACATGTTTACAGTTTCAAAGAGAAAATATTTATCACAGAGTGCTGAATGTTATACAATAATTATATCACATAATTACATGTAGTTATTATATAATATAACATATAGGTTAGGTAAAATTCAACTTTCAGGTAGATAGATGATAGATAGATAGATAGATAGACAGATAATAGGTAGATATAGAGGCTATCGTAAGATTATCACCCTTTTTTCTATCAATGTAGTGTTTGATACTAATAGATTTTCTGATATTATGTCTTCTTTCCCTGCATATGTGTCTTTTTACATCGCTGAATTTGATTTACTGTTGCATATATTTTATAGGTGAGATGAATTCATAATCTTTGAATTGCATTTTTTCAAATAAAGTATCCAGTTTATCTTAACCTCATAAATTTTTTTTTCTTTTGGTGAGGAAGATTAGTCCTGAGCTAACACCCATTGCCAATCCTCCTCTTTTTACTGAGGAAGATTGGCCCTGGGCTAACATCTGTGCCCATCTTCCTTTACTTTATATGTGGGAGTTCTGCCACAGCATGGCTTGATAAGCAACGTGTAGGTCTTCATCCGGGATCTGAACCTGTGAACCCTGGGCCACCAAAGCGGAGTGTGTGAACTTAACCACTAGGCCACTGGGCTGGCCCCAACCTCATAAATATTTTAATTAGAATCTTGTTTCATTACTACCTGAGTTTTCATAACATGGGGTTTATTTGTTCTTTGAAAATTTGCTCAAACTTGTGTATAAAGCCATCTAGTGGTCTTTTGGAAGGGATAATTCTGATTACAAATGTAGTGTCAATTCCTTTCGTTCATTCAGAAGTTTTTTATCTCTTCTTGAGTTCATTTTAATAACATATCTCTTTAAAATGCATTGCATTCTTTTATTTTTATTATTCTCTTATTTTAAAAATCTTTACTTTTGTCTGTAGTTATGTCCCTTAAATTAAACTATTTATCAGTCATCTTTCTCTTTTTTCTTTTTCAGTTTTGTAGGATGTTGATTTGTTGGGGCGAGGGGGGAGACGGGAGACGGGACTGGCCTCAAAGAATAAACTCTTTTGGCTTTGCTTATCCCATCTATTCTTTATTTACTTTTCTATTTTATTGATTTTGCACTCATTTTTATATCCTCTAGTCTATCTTTCTTAGGTTTGTTACATTATTCCTTTTAAATAATTCTTTCATTGGAACACATATTTTAAAATAATAGCTTCCTTCTAAATACTACTTTTGCTGCAGCCCTTAAGATTTCATGTGTGATAATTTGCTATCATTTAAGTGTGCATAATTTATAGATTGCATTGTACAATACTCTTATGAGTAAATTATGAATAACATGCTTTTATTGAATGCCTTTTATTATATATATATACTTTTATTGTACATCTTAATTGTATCATATTATTGGATGAATTATGTACAATTGCATTCATGCAGTGCATATAGCTTTATAATATCAATTCTTGGATATTTGTTCCATTGTGACTTCGTAGCTTGACAATTTCATTTTTTTGAATTTACATTTGATCATGAAATTAATGAAAACAAATGCAAATTATCTGTTTTGTATTTGCATATGTATACAAACATGTATACATGGTATATGTATACAAACATGTATAAATACATATATGAGTCTGCATACGCATATAATCAAGCTTATTTGAAAACATGAGTGTTAATTATTTTTCAAAATCATTCTTTATTGTAGTAATTTTTTGTCTACATGTCCTGTGTTCATTACATTATAGCTAGTTCAAACTCTGTAATTATAGATTTGTTAGATTCGACAATAATTCTGAAAATTTGCTTTCTATGTTACATCAGTGTTTTATTAGCTACACGTATGACTTTTCTATCATTTTGATTTCTTAACTCTTTCATTATTATGTAGTGTCCTTTTTAATCTATATATGTTTTTGATTAAACTCTTTTTTGCCTAACATTTATGTGCCTACACACCACATTATTATATTTTGGTAAGTGTTTGCCAGACATGCCTTTCTATTTGTATATTTCATACCTTTCTGTGAGGTTCTGTTGTGGATACATTGCCTATGAGCACCATGTGTCTATCTGGCTTTGTTTTCACACTACTGTGATAATCTCCTTTTTTATTTTTTTCTTCCCCATGTAAGAATAAATGCTTAACACTTGGGTTTATAGTAACTTTCCCTCTCTGCTTGGTAGATACTAACAAACTGTGTTGTTTCTTCCATTGTTATTAATTAGAAATCTATGAACTAATTAGAATTGCTTCGTCTTCAATTCATCTACTTTTCTGATAGCTCTTTAAGATTTGCTTATCTACTTGGTACTTTTAGTTTTCTGAAAATATAGGTGGATGTGAGTTTAGTAATTTAAAAAAAAATCTCCTTGGTTTTCAAAGAGTCTTTACAATAAAAAGCATGACTTTTTTCTTTAATTCTCAAGAATTTTCAACAATTATCTCTTTAAATATTATTTCCATCATTTTCTCCATTATATTCTTCTATAATTACTATTAAATGTTGAATGGAGCTTTTCAATCTGTCTTCCATATCTCTTATGGCACTTTTACATTTCACTTTACTGTTTCTCACTGTGCTGCATTCTGGCCAGCAGAGTTTGTATGCTAAAAGTAAACCTGCTTAAGTGTGAAGCAAGAAAACCAAAACAAAACTCCATGCTCCATAGAAATAGTTCTATGAGATTTCTATGATATTTCTCCATTTTCTCCTTCTCCCTAAAGTCATTGCTGGTGGAGTAAAATAAAGTAATAGTAATATAATACCTACTATCCAGACAACCAGGAATAGATTCAAATTTTGGCTCAATCGCATCTGGTTGTGTCATGAAGTAGAAGGCAATGTCCATCTTTAGATGGCCCAGGGGTTGGAGAGGAGTCTTCAATCCCTTCAGTGTGTGGTGTACACCTGAGAGCAGCAAGAGGTGGGATTGTAAACCGTAGGGGATGCATAGATTTACTTTCAGGAGCACACAGTGCATTACAGCTTAAAAAATAAAGAGATTAATAATTGTTGATGATGTGTGTTGGGACATACATTTACATGTGTTTTCTCATTTAATCCTCACAGCCTTCATAGATGTGGTGTAAAGTTGCTCATTTAATAGATAGGATAACTGATGTTTAATAAGGCTAAACACTTTTTTTTTCACAGAAATAAGAGTAAAAATTCTTAGGATTTGAACCCAAATCTTTCTAACTCCAAAATAAGCTAAAAAAATCATTAAAGTTATATCTGAAACTCTCAACAAAGACTTGCTAAGAGTATTATTGATAATCAACTTATTATATTAAAGCTTCACCTGAAAAATAGCTATACTCCAATACAAATCAATATGTAGCTAGAATGTCAGGTACAACTAGCCTTGGCCTACAAACTTAAGAGACACTTTCTAAGACCTACTTTAATTCAGAACAGGTGGGAATGTGGAGCATTCTCTAAGTCCACCTATTACTTGGACAGATATGGCATTGCTGGCTATGTGACACAGACTTGCTCATATGCCAGAAAACTGAGAGTGGAAGAGGAAGAGCCTGCTCTCTCTTTTAACACACAGCAAACATAAATAAATAAGGAAACAAATAAATAATAAGCCTTTAATTGACTTTAGCCCAGAAAATGTTCAATATATAACCAATCAAATTAGCTGCTCCTTCAATACAGTGGGGCTATTAATGAACCTGAACTATGGGCAGATATTATTTCAGCTGTGAGTAGAAACAAAGAATTTAACAGATATTGAGTGTATATCCACATCTTATCAGACACTTGCAGCACACGTTATGTTTTAAAAGCCTCACAAAAATACATTAAGGTAGGTTTTATAATTATATACATGAAAGGGTAAAGATTGCAAAAATTCAAAATATTAAAAAATTTCCAAAATTCATAGCGATTAAGTTGAAGAGATAGGTTTAGAAATATACTTTATCTGCCTTCATGGCCAGTAAAAGTCCTCCTATATTGTTCTTCTTAGAGGGGAAGAAGTTTTCCTCCTCTTCTTAGGAGGAAGAAGTCTTGAACTGAGTCTGAATGCAGGAATGGGTCAAAATAGGAGAGCGGCTGGTACAATTAGTTCACCACAGGCCTGTGTTAACAGCACAGGAGGGTCAATGAGTGTAGGTTTTTCTGAGCAAAGCACCCTGACTGAGGGAGTTAATCACAATGGATTTTGAGGATTAAAAGGACAATTAGGTTGAGAAAAGAGAGATTCCATTTTTACCCTTTTTTGTTTCTATTGTAAAGGGAAATTGTCTTTGATTTCAGAGAAATATTTTTGAAAATATGCTATGTGGAAAAAGCTGTATTGGGAGTGAGGATACAACTGTGATTGTACCATATAATAACCACTCTTCATGAAGATTTCATTTCTACTGGAAAGTTACACACTGAACACTTATCATCATAAGGTGATAAAAAGAAAAATAGAAGGTGCTACGAGATATATGACAAGGAAAGTTAGTGCAGTCAGATATCAGTACTAGCTTTCTGGAGCAAGTGATGATTGAACTCTCAAATTAAAAAGCAAATAGTATTAGCTAAAAATAAAGTTGGGAAACAGCAGTTGTAGATAAAGAGAGAGTGATTAATTTAAGAACATCTTTTTTTTTAGGTTTTGAGAAGATGTGGAGGATCCAGCTGGGGGTTTTGAGCACAGATTTTTGCAAATCCTCCTCTCTAATTTCTAGTACTGTCTCCAATAGTTCTTAAATGCTCAGTTGTGGCCGGGAAGAAGGATGGTTGTGAAATTCCTCTGGTGTTACAATTTATTTTAACATGGGAAAGACAATGAAACAAAGGAGTTTAGGGATTTGTAAAGAAATGGTTGAAATAATTGACCAAGGAGTCTAATCTGTAGGGAAAATAATTGAAGATAACATGGTTTTTAGTGAGAATGTAACAGAGTCAATGAGCAGATGATACCAATGAGGTGAAAGAAGATATGGGATTGGTGTAATTAACATGTTATGTGGAAACTTAGAAGGATGTAGTTAGAGACTGTTGTTTCAGTGTAGAATTTTAGAAGTAGAAATGTTTCAGCAGATGCAAATCCTGGGTGTGCATAGAGATTTGGGAGGTAGGAGTGGGGTGCTTCAGAAGTTAGGGGGAATGAGGAAGTCTGGAATGAGGAAATGAAGTCTGAATGAGGCAGACTGAAGTTTTGGCAAATTTTGTTGGGTTTTCCAGATGAGAGTTGACCTTACCATAGAAGGACTTGGGGAGAGAGTATAACAGAGAGCCAGGATACAAAGTTGATATATTGTAGCAAAAAGAGGATAAAGTGTAAAGGTTGTCATCACCAATTCCAGTGTGTGGAGGGGAGTTTCCCCACACCACCAAGAAATTCTCAGATGCCAGCTGGGTGTACTATAATTTAACAATTCTGATCTACATGGAGACAGCATCAGATTCCACAGGTTAAAAGCTCAGTCCTACAAGACTGCTCCACCCACCCCTCAACTTCAGATGCCAGTTGAAAGCCCAAGTTGTGACCTGTGCTTCTGACTGATTATATAGATTGGAGGTTGTAATGATCCCCTCTTTTGGTTCAATTAATTTGCTAGAGTGGCTCACAGAACTCAGAAATATTTTACTTGCTAGATTACCTGTACATTGTAAAAAGATATAATTCAGGAACAGCCAGATGGAAGAGACATACATGCCAAGGTATGGGGAAAGGGTGCACAGCTTCCATGCTCTCTCTGAGCACACCACTCTCCTCGAATCTCTACATGTTCACCAACCCAGAAACTCTCAGAACCTGTCCTTTTGTGTTTTTATGGAGGCTTCATTACACAGGCATGGTTGATTAACTCATCGGCCCTTGGTGATTGATTCAACCTCTAGCCCCTTTCTGCTCCCTGGAAATCAGGAAATGGGACAGAAAGTTCCAATCCTTTATTCATGGTTTGTTCCCCAGATAACCAGTCCCCGTTCTTAGATGATCTCCAAAAATCACCTCATGAACATAAACCAAGTTGTGGTGGAAAGGGGCTTGTTATAAATAACAAGACATCCATTTCACTTTTATGGCTATGAGGCAATTTCAGGAACTGAGGCCAAGACTAAATATTATAACAAATTATGTTCCCATTGTTCTTATTCCTTAGGAAATTCCAAAGGTTTTGGGAGCTGTGATCCAGGAACCATGGATAAAGACCAAATATTAAAGAGAAATGTATTTTGGTCATCTGAATGACCTAATATATATTTCTTATAAATCACAATATCATAAAGGGTAGTGTAGTTTCACAGTATTAACCTCAGAGTAATACGAAAGTATTTTATAAAAGGAAGGTTATTATTTCATTAAACAAATAATTACTAAATCCTATAATATGTCATGTACATCTAGGGAGAAATAATATAATTAAGCACAAATGAATAAAATAATTACATTTTTGACAGAAGCCATGAAGGAAAGAAATACAATACTGATTTAATATAACATAAATAAAATGATATGACTTGCTAAGGTGGAGATGATATAAGAGAGAGAATTTTCTAGTATTAATGTCAGGCAAGAGGACAAGGAAAGGAAAGATGATAAAATCTCTCAATCTTATGTTATAGGGCTTGAAACAATGCACAAGACACATTTGAGGGAACTGGAGAGAAATGGTGTCTTCAAGGGAAACAGTAAGGGACCTATCAGTGAATAGGTGAGAACATAGAATACTGAGTTAATCATGAAGGAGAAATGCTAACAGAAGGGTTCAGGAAGGAGTAAACTAGTGGAGAGTTTGGTTGGGTTAGAGAACATACAAGTTTGCATTGGACACAAATGTTGGAACACAAGGATCAAGAAATTATCAGAGTTAGTTGACAATACGGTTTACAATAAAAAATGGGTAATCAATGTAAATTCTAAGAGATCTGTATCGTAAGAGGAATTCCTGGAGGCTGTGGTGTTGATATGAGAGTGGCTTTTCTTGAGGACTCTCATGGTGAGAAAGGACATATGACAGGGGAACCCTGGCTAGCAGACCGGAGTGGATGCATCATCATCTGATGCCTCTGGTTTTGATGGACTGATGCAGAGAGCTGGAAGAGGTCAATTGGGTTTGCTCATTCAGTAGACATTACTGGGCCTGCTCCAAGATACAAGCACTGAAAATACATTTGTCAATAAAACCAATAGAAGATCATTGTCCTTTCATCCTAGAGAGAAAAGATAGCCAAAATATATTATGGAAGAAATATATAATGGTGACAATATGTGCTATAAAGAAAATGATAAAACAGCAATGAGGATAGATATTGATAGGGATGGTAGGACGTTAAAGTTTCTTATGAGGTAGTTATAGTAAGCACCCACTCTCTCCTGGCCACCACCACCACGACCACATGTATGTTCATAAAGTGACATCCGAACACAGAAGGATGTAGAGCAGGTGACCAACAAATCACAATGATGTCTAGAAGAATGGTCCTGGCAGGGGAAGCATCAAGTGGAAATTTATAGAAGTGAAAGGATGCTTGGAGTATTCAAGTATGCGAATCCAGTGTGGCTGAAGCAGAATGCATGAAAGAGGGAGCAGAACAAGTTGAGTTCAGAGAAGTAGGAGAATAGGGTTAAGTAATAAGAGGCTGTTACATCAAGGTAAGGATTTTAGATTTTACTCAAAGTAAGATTGGAAATTACCAGGGGATTTTGATCAGAGAAGTAACACCCTTTGTTTTAAAATGAAGGCTCCGCTCCTGCGTTGATGTTAGACTGTTAGAGAGCAAGGGTGGAAGCAGGAAGCCCAACAATAATAATAATATAGGCAAGAGATGGTGGGGCATGGACTGCAGTGGAATAGTGAGAGTGGTTAGAAGTGTCTGGAGCCTGGATACATCTGGAAGGCAGCCAAAATATATTCTGACGTTTTGCATCTAGAAAAAAGAGAGGAGTCAAGGAGGATACCAAGTTTTGGGCCTAAGCAACTGCAAGAATGACTTCCTTTGTGCTAGGCGTGCAATCTTTTCTGCACAATTCTTTTAGCTTCCTTGGTCATTCTTTTAGAATGACCATCGTTTTACATATCTGGTCTAAATATCTTTAGTTCTAATGAGAAGTTAATTGATAGATTGTCTAATTTTTAATTATTAAGGAGTAATGGTAGAAGTTAGAAATATTTTATTTAGCTATAAAGGAAACTCAAATTGAGCAAAAATTAATTTTGACTCCATTTCCTAAAAATTATAACTTCCTCTGGTTGAAAAATTGAATCCAATTCACTCATCTAAACAACAGGGAAACTGAGGACTGTGAAATTAGAGCCAAAAGTATATTGCTCATTTGCGTGGAGTTGCTACTACCAGAACCTCAGCGTACTGTTTGTCCAGCCTAGTGACTTTTTCACTTTACCATGGTGGTTGACGTAATATAGAACATTTTGTTGCTGGAGCCACAGGTCATCCCCCAAAGGATATAATATGCTTATTCATTTTGGTTAGATTTGCTCTCTGCATTGCCTATATTATTCTTGTCAGAAAGCTTGGTGTTTGTGATCTTATTATGCAGGAATTTTAGGATTTTGAAGCTTGTACCACATAAAACTTCAGCTTTTCTCATCTCCTGACTCAGTCTCCATAATTTTACTCAATATCATGATGATTCTTCACAAGGCTGAAAGATGATTTGATGGATTATTTTATATAAAAAAATAGATCATATGATGCTCCAGCTAAAGGTGATCTAAGATCATCAAAGGACAAAAATACTACTGGTACTGGGTCATCTGTGTTGAAGGACAGACACTCTGTGAAATGTTTCCATGAATTTCTGCCCCAGGAGTAAAGGGATTGCACCTGCTGCTGTGAGTAAACTCTGGGGAACTTTCAGGTGCAGTGCAAACTGCTGCATCTGGGGACGCTCCAGACTGAGCAATCAACCCCCAGTGCAGAGCAGTCTGCCTTTAGCCTGGAACCCGAAGGTCCAGATTTAGGAAAAATCACTTTCCAGGTCAGCAATTCTGCACCGTGTGACATTAGGGATTACAGATTAGGTACTGATGCCCCTTTCCAGCCACCAATTTGAAGTTTATGGGGAAAGGTGAGGAGGAGGGAAAGAATCATAATTCCTGGTTGTGGTGTGGTCTTCAAGCCTCTGCCACAGCTGCTATGTTTAGTTCAGACAAAAGGGTTTGGAAATGTCCTTTTCTGTTTTCATCTGGCATTTCTTCCTCATTCACAGTATGGACTCCCATACCCATCCTTGTATCTCCACATATTTTCATAAGCATTGTGGTTATTTTGGCATTTTGAAATCGGTAATCCTGGAACTTTTATTTGTAGGTAGACAGTGAATATTTATTTTATTAACATGTTAATGTATATTAAGTGGCTTAAAATAATACACTACTCTGATAATCTATCTTTATGTACTGATCTTCAGAAAAGAGTTTCTTTTAATAAATCATTGTTGTATGTCTATTTTAAAAGTAGATTATAGTAGGATTACACCTCAAAGCTGTTCAATCTCTTAACTTCTCATTCATTTTCTAATGACAAAAATGACAGTTTCCAGGTGGACATTAAAATTCAACATAAAGGGCCGCCCGGTGGCATAGCGGTTTCTTCTGCGCTTGGCAGCCCGGGGTTTGCGAGTTCGGATCCCAGGCGCCCGCCGACGCACTGCTTGTCAGCCATGCCGTGGTGGCATCCCACATAAAGTGGAGGAAGATGGGCACGGATGTTAGCCCAGGGCCAGTCTTCCTCAGCAAAAAGAGGAGGATTAGCAACGGATGTTAGCTCAGGGCTGGTCTTCCTCACACACAAAAAAAATTCAACATAAAGAAGCACTTTCATATACTCTTACTTTTATTTAAAATACTTAGATTACAGTCATGATGTTCTTAATGAAACTGGAATGCAATCTTTTAAAAATACAATTTGAATAAAAATTGTTTGATGTATGAAAGAACCTATCACAGTTCTGCATTTTATTTACAATTTTAAGTGTTAGGATTGAGTTTCAAAACATTGAGGAGTTTGTCCAAGATTACAAAGTAAGTGAAAGACCTAGGATTCAAAATGAAGACCTCCTGAGTCTAAGATGCCCAAGAGGTTTCCTCATCCCACTATGTCTCTTCAGTTGGGGGTTTGCAGAGCAAGTGTGACAAACACTCCTTGTTCCTTGCCAAAAGATGCTGTACAGTCCAAGCTGTGAATTACATCACCATGCACACAGCTGAAATTACATCATTGATTCTGTGACTCTAAAGACATGAAACTAGTGAATGTTCATCTATCAATTAAAATCAAAGGAAGAAATGCCAGGCAGGATAGAGAAGACATGCCTTAGCACCCACACAAAAATGAATTCCAGTTAACAGTGTGCCCTTCTTCGTGAAACACTGTCAGTAGGACTAATTATACATGTTTATTGTGGTAAAGCTTAAACCCCAACTCAGCTATGACAGTAGGGGAAATAGTACAACAGGATCTGACTGACACATCCAGAGCCCCTGTGATTCCCTGGGAGTCACCAGCACATCAATACTTCTGATGCATGTGTGGAGATATTACTAAAAAGACTTCCTGCTGCTCTTGGCAGGCCTCTGAATGATTGCCGGCATTCTGACTCTAGGAAGAACGGACCTGGAGAAATTGGCTGCTGACCTTTCTGGCTGTCTTAATCTGTGCAATACAATCAGGAGCAAGAAAAAAATAAGGAAATTGATAGTTCAATTTATAATGAGAAAATGAAATTGGGCCTAATCATTTTTAAATTATATATATATTTATTATTTGAAATGATATTCAAATGAAAGCATCCCATCATCCCAAATCCTATGACCAGAAATTACCATCAATGTTATGAGGAGAATATTATGTCAGGCCTATCTCCATGCAGAGGAATAGACAGAAAGACAAAGATGCTTTTGGAAAAGTGTATTCCATTTAGCTTTACTACAATTAAGAGGAAGAGAAAATGTTGCTGATGTGAAACTAAAGTGATCATTAAACTTGAGTTAAATCTTTTGTCAACTAAAACAAATTTGTTGCTAAGTGAAGTTCTAGAGTTAAGAAAAAGTAATTTTGTAAAACATCATTGTTTTGACCACACAGTTTAATTGTAGAGACTATCCATAACTCGCTTCTTTGAAATATTAAGAAATTAGCATTCTTATTCTTCCTTCCACCTTCTTTTTCACTATCATTTCAAAGATTTTATTAAATCATTATTCCTTTATTGCTAAGATTTACAACATACACATTATGCTTTGTAAACATAATTTCTTGGTTGTTTAGTCTTAGTTCCATATTGATATAAGCAAATACTAACCTCCTATTGATTTATCACAACTTCCTCAAATTTGATTTTGTTAGATTTTCTCGTAAAGTACTTTTTACTCCAGAAGCAGTCATACATATGTATATGGGATTGTCTCCAAGTTTTTAAGTACCAGTGTGTATGCAAAAGACAATATTGCTGGAAATTGTCATCTTGGGTCACCCTTCTTTGCTTTCAAATTTTATGGATATTGCACGATTTTACAATTGTCTTCTGGGATTGAATATTTGTGAAGAACTCTAATACTAACTTGACTTTTTCTCCCGGTAAATGACTGTTTTTTTCCATCTTTATTTGCCTATTACTTTAACATTGACAATTCAATAACTCAACTAGAATCTATTTTTCTTGTCCATAATTCTTAATCACATTTTTTTCTGTAACAAATAATATTCTCGAATTACAGAGTCAACTCTTCCTTTTCTTGAGAATATTATCTTCCCTTTTATTTTCCTTTTGCATTTTATGAGGTTTAACAACAATTAGGGTTAATTATCTTAAAATTTGATAGTCTTGCCCTCCACATCTTTTATGTCATCTCTAGCTAATTCGAATGATGTTCCACTGCATTCACTACAAGTACCTCAAGTCATTTATTATTGTTATAGTTCAGTTTTCAATAGGATCCCTTCAAAATTGTCAATATGTTCACTTTGTTCCAGTCAAGTTTGTCTTCTTTCTATCCTTTAAAGGGACTTAATTGTCTCTTCTCCGGATCACCCTTATGCTTGGGCTGCTGTTGCTCAGTCTTTTCATACCATTTCTCTATCAGAACTTAGTGAAGATTAAGCCACACTGAAGAATTCCTTCTCTACTCTAACTAAAACGACCCCCTGCCCCAGGCATTCTCAATATATTGTCATTTATTTTTGTAATGCTTCTCAGTACCTTTCAGTTCACGAGCTATCATATTGATTAATCATTTAATTAACATACTTATGACCTTTCTTTCCTCTTCTCTCTCCATGCTGCCTTTAATATTTAAGCTTAAATCCCTTAATGGGGTAACTTGTTTAACCAATGACTGTCATAAAATAGGTGCATGATAATTTTGATGGGAGTGCCATCAGTAAAATGGCTGAAAAAGGGGACACAGCATTTGTTTCCACACAGAACCACCAATTTGACATCCACTTGTGGACCAGAATACCTTTGCAGGAGCTTGGGAATCTAGGAAAGAGATTATAACACCCAGCTGGAGCACAAAAATGAAAAAGATGCATTGAAGCTAGGAAAGACAGTTTCACTTTACTCGTGTCATCTTTTCCCCAAGCCCATGCAGTGCAGCATTAAGACTCCTTCTGCCCAGGAGCTCTCCTGTGGCAGAAAGATTAAAATGAGTGTTTGATTTTAACATGGACCCTAGTACCATACCCACCTCAATGGACTCCCGTTTGCCCCAGTGGTCCTCAGACACAGGTCCATCCCCATGGACGTAGGCTCTGGGGCTACCTTAGTGGACCCCCACCATCAGGCTGGTCCCTGCATATACAAGTTCCAGCTTTGTCCTAGCAGACCCAGGCTCAAGGCCCATCCAGCAGACCCAGTCATCAGGCCTCCCTCTGGGCCCCAAGAGATGTCCACACAGAATTTCTGGCTGGACTGACTAGTGAAAGGCTTTCCTTGCCAAAATCAGTCTGCAAAGACTGGAAGAGTTGACCACTGTTTCAAGTGTGCAGATATCAATGCAACGTTACAAGGATCATGAAGAATTAGGAAAATATGACACCACCAAATGAAAAAAATAAAGCTTTAATAATTGACCCCATAAAAATGGAGACCTATTAACTGCCTAAAGAAGCGTTTAAAATAATCATCTTAAAGAAGCTCAGTGAGCTATAAGAGAACACAGATAGGTAACTAAACAAAATCAAGGAAACAATACATGCACAAGGCAAGAAATTCAACAAACAGAAACCATAAAAAATAACCAAAAAGAAATTCTTGAACTGAGAAATACAATCACTGAAGTGAAAAATTCAAAAGAAGGCTTCTACAACAGACTTGATCAAGCAAAAGAAAGAATCAGTGGACTCAAAGGTCATTTGAAATTTCTCAGTCAGAAGAGCAAAAAGAAAAAAGAATGAAAAAAGTGTGAAGGAAGCCTATATGATTTATGAGACACCATCAAATAAACCAATACAAACAATATGGAAGTCCTAGAAGGGGAAGAGAAAGAGAAAGGGAAAGAAACCTTATTTAGAGAAATAGTGGCTGAAAAATTCCCAAATTTGGGGAAGGAAATGGACACTCAAATTCATGAAGTTTAATAGACCACAAATGTATAGAACCTGAAGAGGTCTATAAAAAGATATATTATAATCAAATTGTCAAAAGTCAATGACAAAGAGAGAATTTTGAAAGCAGCAAGAGAAAAGTGTATTGTCACATACAATAGAAGCCCCATAAGACTATTAATAGATTTCTAATCAGAAACCGTGAAAGCCAGGAAAGAATGGGATGATATGTGCAAAGTATTGAAAGAAAAAAATGGTCAATTAAGATTAGTATACCTGGTAGAACTGTCCTTTAAAAATGAAGAAGAGATACAAACTTTCCCAGACAAACAAAAAAACTAAGGGAATTCATGACCACTAAAACTAACTTAAAAGAACTGCTAAAAAATGTAAGGACACAAAAAGCAATACAAAAGCATATGAAAGTATAAATCTCACAGGTAAAAGAAAATATATAAACAAATACAAAATAATGTAATACTGTAAGAGTGGTGCATAAACTTCTTTAAATCCTAGTATAAAAGTTAAAAGACAAAATTATTAAAAATGACTATAACCAAAAAATGGTTAATGGATACACAATATAAAAAGAAATAAGCACTCATATCAATAAAATAAAGTTTAGCGGAGGGGGAATAAAAGAGGAAAATTTTTGTAAGTGATTGAGGTTATTACCAGCCCAAAATAGACTGCTATAACAATTAGAAGTTATATGCAAGCCTCATGGTAACCACAAAGAAGAAGCATAGAAGATACAAAAAAGACAGAGAAAAGAATCAACATATATGCCTACAAAAATATCATCACATAACAAAAGAAAGCAGCAAGAGAGGAATAGAGGAAAAAAGAACTACAAAAGAGAAAGAAAATAATATTTTAAATGGCAGTAGTAAGTCATTACATATAAATAACTACTATACATGTAAATGGATTAAACTCTCTAATCAAAAGACATAGAATGGTGGAATGGGTAAAACAAATCCAACTATATGCTGTCTACAAGAGACTGATTTTAGATTTAAAGACACAAATAGGCTGAAAGTAAAAGGATGGTAAAAGATAATCCATGCAAATAGTAATGAAAAGGGAGTGGTATCCTTATAAATAGTAACCAGGGTGACAATACTTACACCAGACAAAACAGATTTTAAGCCAGAAACCATCACAAGAGACAAAGAAGGCCACTGCATAATGATAAAAGAGTCAATTAAACAAGATGTAACAATTTATGCACCCAACATCAGATGACCTAAATATATAAAGAAAACATTGATAGATCTCAAGGCAGGAATAGACAGCAATACAATAATATCTGGAGACTTCAATACCCCACTTACTCTTATAGACAGATAATCCAGACAGACAATCAATGAGGAAATATAGAAGACTTGAACTACAATATAGAGCAAGTGAACCTAACAGACACATGCAGAACATTCTACCCAACAGCAGCAGAATATGCATTCTTCTCATGCTCACATCGAATGTTCTCCAGCATAGATCACATACTATGTAAAAAAAGTCTTAATAAATTTAAGAAGATTGAAATTATTCCGAGTATTTTTTCTGACCATGATGGAATGAAACTAGAAACCAGAAACCAACAGCAGAAGAGAAACAGAAAAAAATCACAAATACATGGAAATTAATAAACAAACTCTTGAACAATCATTGAGTCAAAGAACAAATCAGGAGAAAAGTTAGAAAATATCACAAGACAAATGAAAATGAAAGCACAGCATACCAAAATTTATGCGATGCAGCAAAAGCACTTCTAAAAGGGAAATTTATAATGATAAACACCTACATTAAGAAAAAAGGAAGATCTGAAATAATCAACTTAACTTTACACCTCAAGGAGCTAGAAAAAGAACAAACTAGCCCAAAGTTAGCAGGGGAGGGAAAATAACAAAGATTAGAGCAGATAATAAATGAAATAAAGAATAGTAAAACAATAGGAAATTTCAACAAATTTAACAATTTATTCTTTGACAAGAAACAAAATTGAAAAACTCAGGTAGACTAAGAAAAAGAAAATTCAAGTAAATAAAATCATATATAGAAGAGGAGACATTACAACTGATGCCACAGAAATAAAAAGATCAAAAGGACTATGAACAATTATATGCCAATATTTTGGAAAATTTAGAAGAAATCGATAAATTTCTAGAAATACAACCTACCAAGTCTGAATTAAGCAATAGAAAGCCGGGGGGCCTGCCGGGTGGCTCAGCGGTTTAGTTTGCGCTTGGCAGCCCAGGGTTCGTGAGTTCAGATCCCGGGCTCCCGCTGACGCACCGCTTGTCAGCCATTCCTTGGTGGCATCCCATATGAAGTAGAGGAAGATGGGCACGGATGTTAGCTCAGGGCCAGTCTTCCTCAGCAAAAAGAGGAGGATTGGCAACGGATGTTAGCTCAGGGCTGGTCTTCCTCACACACACACAAAAAAGAAATAGAAAGCCGGAACAGACCATAGCAGAAAAGGAGATTAAATCAGTAATCAAAAACCTTCCAACAAGGAAAAGCCCAGGTCCAGATGGCTTCAAGTTGAATTCTACCAAACCTTTCAAGAAGAATTAATAGTAATCCTTCTTAAACTCTTTGAAAAAAATAGAAGAGGGAACACTTGTGGACTCTTTTTATGAAGCCAGCATCACCCTGATACTGAAGCCACATGAAGACACCACAAGAAAATAAAACTACAAACCCGTATCCCTGATGAACAAGGATCCAAAAATCCTCAAAAATTACTAGCAAACTTAATTCAACAGCACACTAAAAAGATCATACACCATTACCTCTCACATCAAGTAAGGTTTATCCTTGGGATGCAAGAATGGTTCAACATATGCAAAATAATCAATGTGATACATCACATTAGCAGAATGAAGGATAAAATTTACATCATCATCTCAATAGATATAGAAGAAGTGTCTGGCAAAATTTAGCATTCTTTTATGATAAAAGCTCTCAACAAATTAGGTATCTAAGGAAATTACCTCAATACAAGAAAAGCTGCATATGAAAAACCCACAGCTAACATCATACTCAATAGTAAAAAACAGAAAGTTTTTACTCTAAAATCAGGAACAATACCAGGATACCCATCCTTGCCACTTCTATCTGACATAGCACTGGAAGTCCTAGCCAGAGCAATAGGCAAGAAAAAGAAAGAAAAGGCATTCAAACGGGAAGGAAGAAGTAAAATTATCTCTGTTAGACATGATCTTATATCTAGGAAACCCTAAGACTAAGAAAACCCTAAACCCTATGGACCAGAAAAAAAAAAAAAAAACCCTCTTAGAACTATTAAATGAATTCGGCGAAGTTGCAGGACATAAAATTAATGTGCAAAAATCAGTTGTGTTTCTAGGTGTTTTAATGAATTACCTGAAAAATAAACCATCTCAGTTACAACAGCATTAAATATAATAAACTACTTAAGTATAAACTTAACCAAGGGAGTGAAAGACTTGTACACTAAAAACTATAAAATAATGGTGGAAGAAATAAGGGCAGCCCTTGACCTGTAGCTAATAGATTAAAAAATAATAATTTTGGTGATGATGAATTACTGACTGAAATTCTTCACAAATAGAAGGGAATGTAGAATTTGGTAAGTGTCTTCTAGGAATCAAATATCATATTCAACACTTTAATTTTTTAATCTAACCCTTACATTTATCTTATGTGTAAAATCTTATTCTAAACCTAATACATAGAGGCTAAAATATCTGTCTAAATTCACACAATTAATAAGTATCATACTGGTGATTCAAAATAAGACCTGTATATATCAAAAGAACTTATTTTTGTTCATTGCATATCACTAAACTACCAATATTTATATATAGGTAGGAATATAAATGAAATAAAATTTTAGGATGATTTTTGATTTTATATATTAGGTCAATTTGTTATATTTGTCCTATAAAGATAATCCTGTCTGAAGCCTCTGAAAAACTAGTAAAGAGTGATATGATATCCTGTCTACTTTTAAAAACTGAATAATATAATAAAGAAAAAGAGCAAAGATTAAAATTTGATGTTTTAAAAAATAATTTTAATTATAATGGGAAAATAACCAATCATAATAGAATAACATAAATGCATATGTAGTTAAACAATATTAAAAAATACACAAAATATATTTCAAGAATGAAAACCTAGAGATAAATAACATGTTCCTGAGGTCCTGAGTATGCATAATCAACATTATTAAACTATTATATCTACCGAATTTTATAGCTTTATTACACATCCAACAAAAATATCACGATTTGTAAGAACCCACTATTAATTATAAATTTTGTCTAAATTAATAAAACCTGAAAAAATATTTACAATATTCTCAAAAATAATTGAAAATGAAATATTTTTAAAATATAAAACATAACATCAAAGGAGTTAGGGAAATAACTGTGGATATTTTTTCATATTTCTTTTGAGATAGACTTCTAAGTACAACTCCTAGAGCAAAATGTAAAAAAGTAAAAAGATATATTTTTGCTATAGAAAGATTAAAGAACTTTTATGCCTGAAATAACCATAAGTATAATGACAAACTGGGGAAATGTTTACAAAATACAGGAACTAAGATATGGGAAAACATTTATAACAATCAGAAAATATGAACACCTCAATAAAGACATTTTAAAGAAAAGATATTTAGACAAATTTTGTAAAAAGAGAAATAAAATATAAGAAATAAAGACTGCCAATTAACATAAAATTTTAAAACTTTAATACTAATCAAAGAGATGAGAATTAAAATGTTTTCCCTACCAGATTAGTAAAGAAATATCCAGTGATTGTTTAGATATAAACCAACTAACAGGAATATGTGCTGCCAGTTGGAATGCAAATTGGGACACCTTTCATTAAAGGAATTAGGCAATGTGTCTCAAAATTTTATTGTGAAAAAAATGGTATTTCCCTTTTACTTATGCTAGGAGTTTTTTCCAATCAATAATTAGACAAGTGCCCAAAGACAGTATGAAGTGTGTGTGTGTGTGTGTGTGTGTGTGTGTGTGTGTGTGTGTGAGAGAGAGAGAGAGAGAGAGAAACATGACCACTGCAATGTTTTTCTAATACTAAAATATTTCAAATAAACTGAAGTATAACCCTGGGGGATTATTTAATATAGAATATACTCCATTAAGGTAATGCTATGTAGTGGTTCAAAATATTGTTTAAATATTGATTTAGGAATATATTAAGGTCTCCATGTTATGATGTTATTTAAAAAGCATGTGCCAAAACTCCTAAATTCTTAATATTTCTGTCTGAATTGCTATTAGCCTTTTGCTTGCATCTGATTTTAAATTTTTCCAGAAAGAATATTTCCTTTGCAATAAAAAAAGGAAAATATGTTTACACATTTTAATTTTTCCCCAAGCTTAAATCTCAGGCTTTCAAATGGTTATCATGATATATCTTGCATTGGGTTAATCTTTGCCTCTTATGACATGCTTTTACTTATCTGCTTATTTTTACCTTTTTAAGATATTTATTTCCACATCTGTTATTAGGATAAATGACTCACTTTACATGTCTTTTCATCATTTACTAAAACTAAATTGCAAACAATTATAATAATTGTGACAATGGAACGCATATTCATAAATATATTTATATCATATCATAAGCTTTTGATTATTTTATTTCTTTTCATAGGTTATATTTTTCAAAATATTTATTGGGGGGTTTGCACTTACCAAAATGCATTTTTACTACAAGATTCACTTGAAGGATGCAGATAAAATGTTTAAATCATCTTGCAGTGCTTTTCCTTAAGCAGCTGTTTTCTGTATTCTTCAGTCGCCATAAATAACCCTCTCTGTTTCATCAGATGCAAAGCATTTTCCTTTTGTGCCTTAAAAACATTTTCAAATACACACTAACATTATGCCACAAAAGCATTTTATAATGAATAGCCCATGTTTTTACAAGGTTTAGCATTTTCTTCTGTTGTGTATTTACAATGGCCACAGTAATTTTTAAAGATTCCTCAAAGACATCTGTGAAAAACTGCTTTGTTAATGTACATCCCCATTGCAGGCAATTTTCCCTTTATCATGTCAGCATTGTTGGAAACACGTGTCTCGCAGGTCATCACTCATTCTGCTGGACTGTGGAGAGGAGACCATGGCAGGACTGTGAGGTCCATAATAGGAGAGGCTGCAGTTGCCCACAATATAAAATTAGCTTCAAGTAGTTTTTTAAAAGTTAAAGAAACACTGTGAAACTGTTTTACAGAGTGGATTTGACAGCCTTTTACATTCCTACCAGATATGTATGAGTTACCAGATTCTTTGCATCCTCTCCAACATTTTCGTGTTTTCAATATTTTTAATTTTAGACATTCTGATGGGTTACAGTTTGGCAGTTTCTTATAAAACTAAACATGTGATCACCATATACGCAGCAATTGTACATTTATCCCAGAGAAATGAAAATATATGTTCACGTAAAAACTGGTACACAAATGTTCACAGCAGCTTTATCTGCAAGAGCCAAAAACCAGGAACAACCCAGATGCCTTTCGGCAGGTAAATGTTTAAACAAATCATGTTATGTCCAACTCGTGGAATGCTACTCAGCAATAAAAAAGAATGAACCCTTCATACACACAGTCACTTAGATGAATCTTAAGGAAAAGAGGCTGAATGAAAAAAGCCATTCCCCAAAGTTTACATACATATAATCCCATTTATATAACATTCTTGAAATGACAGAATGATAAAAAATAGACAACAGATTTGTGGTTGCCAATGTTTAAGGAAGGCATGGGCACAGAAGGGAAGTAATTGTTAAAAAGGGGCAAGATGAAAAGTCCTTGTGGTGATGTAAATATTCTATACTGTAACTGTGTTTTTGGATTCATAAACCTATACATGTGATAAATTTCACAGAACTGAACACCCACAAATAAACCTAATGAGTAAAACTAGGAAAACCTGAATGAGATCAGTGGACTGTATCAATGTCAATATCCTGGTTGTGATATGGTACTACAGTTGTACAGGATAGTATCATTAGAGGAAAGTGGATAAAGTGTACATAAGATCTCTGTATTATGTCTTACAGCTGCAGGGGAATCTACAATAATCTAAAAATGGAAACTTTAATTTGAAAAATAGTTTAAAGAGAGTACCACTTAATCATATGACAGTAACTTACAAGGAGGTAGTGCATGAATCATCAGATATCCATTGGGGGGGGGGGCTATGTCTTCCTGGGCTCACTCGCAGCTTTGTGTATCATCTTGGCTAGAATGGGAAGTATTAAATTCTCAGTGAAGCTGAAAATAGGCTATGACCCAGGAACTCTGTTAAGCTTCCTGCTTTCCCTACTTAGCTAGATTTGTGTTTGCTACTCAGTTTTATATTAATTACTTTATCAAACAGGATCCAATTAGGGAAAATAAAACAAAAATCCCAATTTTTAAATTTAATTTTTAAAAATTTTAATTATCTCTAATTAAATAAAGAGAATTGGTTAGCTAGCTATTCAAAGACGTAGGAAGGAAAGAGAGAAGGGTGTTTGAGGAGAACAAATAAAAAAACAAAAAAATGCTGCTTGATAACTAGATAGTTATAATTTCAGAAGTTATAAATTCCCATTCCTAGAATTTGGAAAGATGAATAAAGAAAGAAAGTGGTGCTACCAGGATCCTGGATATTTGGTTCTGCGCTACTAGGGGTTCTGCTCAGCCAGCCCTAGAACTGGGGAGGAAAAACCCACCCACCCCACAGTAGAGGTCCCAAAATGATCCACCAAAAAGGAAGCAGTGATTTAATTTGGGAGCACAGAAGGCAGGCAACTACTTTCAAAGGTGCCTCTGGAAGCAATGAGATAAAGGAGAAACCAGCTTTGCCTCTCTTCCTACTTCCTGATCTACCATGGTTGCGTCCTATTGGCAGAGTCTACAGCTGACACGTGAGCCTAGCTTGTAGATTACCGGACCCATTGTTATCACAGAACTTAGTAAAGATGGGTGCATGTGAGACTGGGAAAGAATAATGAAAAATAGACAAGGTCATCTTTTACACTTATCTATGTATAACGTAAGTAAATGTATATATAAATAAATGTTGATCAAATATAGAAATATTTAACTATACAAAAAAGAAGACATGAGACAAACAGGACAATATATCATCTTTTAAGTTCTATGAATTTGTACACAATTAATGTCCCCATGGGGCTAACATCAGTCGTTAATGTCTATTCATGTTGTTGAGTACAACCCACATGTGCCTCCCCTCCTGAATAAAAGCATATCTTCAACAATTGTCTTCAAATGTGGGGATGTAAGACATTACAGAAACACAAAAACATTGTAAGCACATAAGTATGTATTATTTTAACACTATCAATTTCCAAGTATTTGACTTTTCTATTTATTTTTTTTGTAAAATCGATCTCTCCCAGAATGTTCTCTCAGGAAATGGCTCAGGCTGGTTCCCCCTTCTCTTCAGCATCACGCTTTTCCAAGTGTACAAAACAAAGGCAAATCTTACCTAATTTTTACCTGTGGTGTATTGCCCTGGAGGCATATTCATATTCATATTTGTGCATTACTTGAGTGCAAGTCTCCTATTCCCTTTAAACCTTTGATGACTTCTCTATTTCTTCTTCTAATGCACTTTCTAGATTAATGGAAATATTTTGATGATATTACTATAAAATGGAAATATTTTGATGATATTACTATAAACAACACATTTAACAACCATTAACATATCTTTAGTAAGCCCCACACTTACTAGTGGCCTGAACCTTATCTGCTTTTTGCTATTGATGACACAAAATGCATTTCCATCATTAGAACGTATTCTTATATATGATGTCAGAATGTTTCCAACATTCCATCTAAAATTTATTGTCCAGAACTTTAGAAAACAGCTGAATTTATTTAGGATTAGGTCTTTACTCTTGGTTATAGATATGCTGTCTAATTTTATCAAATATACAACTATTAATTATTTTTCAACCATTAATTAAGATTATTAATATATATGCAATTATTATCAGGAGTTGAACTCATTATTTCTTGTTACATCTGTTTAAAATTCTTCTAGTTTACTTACAGAATTGAAATTGGGCAGAAACTATGATACTTCCAGTTTTGTGTGGTTATTTTGAATCTAGCTTCACCTAAATTCAATTCTGTTTATAAGGTATTTCTAAGTGCAAAAGTATATTCCTTTGATAAGTCCTGCTTAAGTTGTGTTGTATTAATTTCTAGAAACTAAGAAAAAATGACTTATGTATCACAAACATTCATGCAGGACTTATAATTTGTAATACTTTACTTTCAACAAGTTGAGTCATGAGAACACCTGAGTTATCAGCTGATTAACAACATCTTTTTGATATGTCATTATGCAATATGTGATATATAACTCAGAAGGATGTTAGAGGATTGACTGACATTGGTTTGTCAAATGTCATCCAAATCCAATCACGAATACAAATATTTTCACTTTTAAAATCTATAAACAAGGAAAAATAGGAATATAATTGTTACCAAATGCTGTACCATTCTAGAAGTACTTTTCTATTGTTTTCATTATGCATTAATACAGAAAACAGTATTGATTGCTTGTGATCACAGGAAATTATTTTTAAAATTCAACTTAAAAATTTTTGTTGGAAAGAATTATGATAGGAAGATCAATAAAAGACTCTCAAGGATAAAATAGTTTATAGTAGGATACAGTTTCAATAACCTCACTTTCCACTGTCCCTTCAGGCTTGCGAGTGGTTGAGAGGTGACAACTCTGCTGAGACCAGCCCCTAGTTTCTGAATTAAGCTTTGAAGTTCTCCTATACTCACCCATACTTTTATAATTAATCTCTTGATAAATATACTATTCTCAAATTCTAATAGACTGTGCCTTCTGTTTCATATTTGGGATTTCATTTATATGGTAGGAAACTGAAAATATGTGAGAAATTAATATTTTTCAATATTCATTTATGGGACATGATAAAATAAAACAACAAAAACAAAATATGCCTGAAATATACGTTTTCAGAATAAATACGTAATTATGTAATAGAGATGGAAATAGCTTCTGGGACTATCTACTCTACCAGCTACTACTCCCTCTATAATTCTGAATGAAATGTTCTCTTCACTTAAAATTTATTTTCAACATTAACAAACTGAATTAAGAAGCATTGTCTATCTTCCATCAATCATTAGAAATGTACTTTTTACATTATCAATCCAAGAAAAATCTTATCCTTTATATCAGTACAGTTTTAAGTGGTCAAAAACAGAAAAAATAAAACACTCTTAAAATGGCTATATTAAAAAGTTTTAAGAAATTATAAACATGTGTGTATTAAACTCAACAGATAGATTTCTGAGACTGAATGACAATGTTCATTCATCCTTTGAATTCTTTTCAAAGCATACCCTGAACTTCTAACCTTCTTTTATGTAGGAAAGAGATGAATAAAGGGATGAAGTTTTCAGAACACTTTTTTTTAAAAATCTTAGTAACTCCTTTAGAAACCTAGTACTCTCCTTAGATTGTGTGAACACTTGTCACTTATTCATTTCAAATATGAGACTTCAGCCGAGTAAAACTATGATAGGAGGCAACACCTTTTTTTGGCATCCTGTTACATATATGAATTGTAGACTTATTTTTACATAGAGAGGGAATTTATATATAATCAGGAGCATATAAAAATCGGATTTTTATCGTGAAATACAAAATCTCAAATTTAAATGGTTTTCATTATGAAAAGTTTTCATAACATTTAGGGAGATAAAAAGACCAATAAACAAAATGGTCAGATGAACTGTGTAAATGTTCTATTTTGTGTTTAAAACAAGTGACAAAGACAGCAAAGAAATGGGGCTTTTTTGGTAATAGTTTTGTTGAGATATAAACATTTACAATACAATTTACTCATTTAAAATGTACAATTCAATGGCTTTAGTTCTCAGAGCTGTGCAACCATCACCACAACCAATTTTAAAACATTTTATTTACACTAAAAAGAAAATTTTTATCCATTAGCAATCACTCCCCATTTTCTCCCAATCTTCCAATCACAGATTTACTTGCTCTGTAGATTTGCCTATTCTGTGCATTTCATATACATGGAATCATACAAAAGTAATCTCTTGTTATTAGATTCATTCACTTAGCATCAAGTTTTCAAGGATCACCCATATTGTAGCATGTATTAGTACTTTGTTCTTATGTTATCTAATTGTATTCTGCTGTACAGATATACCATATCTTATTTATTCATTCAAAAGTTGATGGACATTTGAATCATTTCCAGTTGGGTATGAATAATGCTGCAATGAATGTTGTGTACACGTTTTTTGTGTGGACATAGATTTTCCTTTTCCTTGGCATATACCTATGAGGAAAATAATGGGTAACTTTGTGTTTGACATTTTGAGATACTGCCACAATTGTTTTACAAAGTACCTGCACCGTTTTACATTTCTACCATCACCGTATAAGAATTCCAACTTCTCAACACTCTTGTCAAAACTTATCTTTTTTTTATTATCATAATCCTAGTGGGTATGAAGTTGTATCTCATCATGGTTTGGATTTTGCTAAAGCTTATGATGTTAAGCATCTTTTCATGTGCTTACTGGCCATTTGTATAGTTTTTTTGGAAAGTTTATTTAGGTATTTCCCCATTTTTAAATTGAGTTATTTGTCTATTATTGAATTATAAAGCTTTTTAAATATTCTAGAGAAAAGTCTCTTATCAGCTATATTATTTAGAAATATTTTCTCCTGTTAGATATATTCTTTCTACTTTCATGAAAGTGTCCTTTCAAGGCCAAATATTTTAATTTTGATATAGCCAAATTTATCTATTTTTTCTTTTGCTATGTGTACTTTGTATCCCATCTAAGAAAGCCTTACCTAACTCAAGATCATGAAGATTTACTTCTATGTTTTATTTTAAGAGTTTAAAAATTTTAGCTGTTACACTTGTCTATGATCCATTTGGTGTTAATATTTGTGGTTGATGTAAAGCGTGGGGTCCAATTTATTCTTTTGTGTGGGAATATCCAGTTGTCTCAGTACCATTTGTTGAAATAACTATTCTTTCCCCATTGTATGTTCTGGCACTGTTGTAGAAAATCACATGACCTTAGATGTTTGGGTTTATGTGTGGACTCTCAATTCCATTCCAGTGATCTACATGCCTATCTTTATACCTCTACCACACTGTCCAGACTACAGTAACCTTATAGTAAGTTTTGAAATCACAAAGTATGAGCCCTCTAACTTCGCTCTTTCTCAAAATTGTTTTGGCTAATCTGTGTCCCTTGAATTTCCATTTGAATTTTATGATCAGGTTGTCAATTTCTGCAAAAAAAAAAAATACAGCTTGGGTTTTAATAGGGATTGTGTTGTATCTGTAGAACAATTTGGGAATACTGCCATCTTTACAATATAAAGTTTTCTGATTTATGAACATCAAGGTGACTTTCCACTTGTTTTAGGTCTTCTTTAATTTCTTTCAGCAATGTTTTGTAGTTTTCAGAGTATGAGTTTTACACTTCTTTCATTAAATTTATTCCTCCTAGGTATTTTATTATTTGATGTTGTTTTAAATAAAATTATTTTCAGAAGTTCATTTCAAATTGTTTGTTGCTAGTCTATAGAATATTGTATAGAATGTATAGTATGTTGTTTATTGCTAGTATTTTTTAATATTGATCTGTACCTGGCAACCTTATTGAACTGATTTATCAGTGCTAATTTTATTTTAGTTGATTCCTTAGGATTTTCTATATGTAAGATAATGTCTTCTGGAAATAAACAGTCTTACTTCTTCCTTTCCAATTTGGATACCTTTTATTTCACTTCTTGTCTAACAGCCTTGGTTAGTACCTCCAGTGCAATGTTGAACAGAAGTTGTGAGAGTGGAAATCCTTGTATTTTTACTGATCTTAGCAGGAGAACATTCAGTGTTTGATCATTAAGGATCGTGTCACCTGTGGGTTTTTCATAGTTGCCCTTTATCAGGTTGAGAAAGTTACCTTCTATTCTTACAATGTTGAGTGTTTTAATCATAAAGGATTTTGGATTTTGCCAAATGCTTTTCTGTATCTATTGAGATGATAATGTCTTTTATTCTATTAATATGATCCATTTATTATCCAAAATATACAAAGAATTCATCCAACTCAATAAAAAAATGAACAATCCGACTAAAAAATGGGCAAAGGACTGGGACAGACATTTTTCCAAAGAAGACATACAAACGTGAATGGCATACAAACGTGAAAAGATGCTCAACATCACTAATTATCAGGGAAATGAAAATCAACACAGCAATGAGATATCATCTCACAACTGTTAGAATGGCTGTTATCAAAAAGACAAGAGACTATTGTTGGCAAGGTTTTGGAGTAAAGAGAACACTTGTGCACTGTTAGTGAGAATGTAAATTGTGCAATCATTATGGAAAACAATAAGGGGGTTCCTCAAACAACTAAAAATAGAACTACCATATGATCCAGCAATCTCAGGTCTGGGTATATATCCAAAGGAAATCTGCATCCCCATGTTCACTGCAGCATTATTCACAATAGCCAAGACATGGAAACAACCTAAGTTTCCATCAAAAGATGAGTGGATAAAGAAGATGTGAGATTATATATCACACACACACATATATATCACATATATAATATATATAATATAATTTAATCGTAAAAAAGAATGAAATCCTGCCTTTTCCAACAACATGGGTGGACCTTAAAGGTATTATGCTAAGTGAAATAAGTCAGACAGAATGTATGTTCTCACCTATGAGAAGCCGATTCATAGAAATAAAGAGTAGAATGATGGTTGCCAGGGTTCTGGGGGGTTGGGGATAATGGGGAGATGTTGGTCAATGGATACAAACTCCCAGCTATAACACAGATAAGATCTTGAGATCTAATGCACAGCATGATGATTATAACTAACAATACTGTATTATATACTTGAAAGTTGTTAAAAGAGTAGATCTTAAATGTTATCACCACACACACACACACACACAGAAAACTGTAATTATGTGAAGGAATAGACATGTTAAATAGCCTTATTGTGGTAATCATTTTGCAACACATACATGTACTTAATCATCACATTGTCCACCTTAAACTTGCATGTATGTCAATAATATCTCAGTTAAGCAGGGGGGAAAAGGTAGTGGCTATATGTGGATCCACAGCCATTTCCCCAATATTTTCTTTTACCACCCAACACACACACACACACACTCAAACACAAACACGAACAGGCTGCGTTGCTTCCCCCATACCAAAGTAAAAAGCAATGTTGCTACCAAATCCATTGAAACTAAATAGGAGTCTCCTCACTTTTTAGAAACAAATGTTTGAAATACTTATCATTTTAAACCATGTCATTGACATAAACATTTTCATATAACAATAATATAATGTCATGTTTAGCTAATACTGTTGGATCAGTCATATCTCCTTTGACTTTTCTTCACCTTCTCTAGCCCCAACCTTATCCCTCACCTGGATTAATTTAGTAGCTTCCTAACAAGTCTTGCATTTGATATTACACTTGCAAAACTGATTCTCAACACTGCAGGCAGAATGATCTTAAAAAACTAATTTAGATTGTTCTAATCTCCACCTTAACCTTCTCCTCAAGAACTTAACATCCCACACCCCACACTGTTTGCTCCATATATTTTTAGGGTCTATTTAAACATCACCTCTGTAAGAAAATTTCTCTAGCCACTCTATCTAAATCACCCACATGTTATTATTTTCTATCACAGCATTATGTTTATTGGCTTTCTGGCTCTTACTAAAATGTATTAAAAATTATTAAATTCTGTGTCTAGTTGCTTATAGTTCTTTATCCACTAGACTTCATATTTCTTGAGTGAAGGGGTACATCCCTCCTGTTACTTGTTATATCCCAGTTAACATAAAGTCACACACAAGGAAGACATTCAATGAATATCTGTGGAATGAGTGCATGGATGAATATTTTGATCTTTTACATTACAAAAATGCTTTCAGAAAAGGATCAATGGATACCAAAAGCAGCGGATAAAGTTTTTATAAACCAGATGTTCACAACGTCTCAAAAACACAACATCTATTAATTACAAAAGAGAAAATGCACTCAGAGAGTTCTACAGGTCACCAATTTAGCATCACTGATTATAGAATAATCTGATGTTATTTATCTCCTCGTATGTTGCAAAAAAAAGTAAATAACATCACCTATATAACATTTGCAAAAAATATTTTACCCAAATCTAACCACAAGGAAACAGTCAGACATTTGCAGAATGTGCAACATGCTACAACACTCTGGAAGCTTCCAAAAATTCAATGTCATGAAAAACTAAAAAGGTGAATGGAGGACCATTCTAGATTAAATAAGATTCTTAAAAATAACATAAATAAGTATAGCACATAACCTTTTATGGATTCTGTCTGCAATGTGTTCTTAGGACAACTGAGGAAATTTGAACATAAAATGTATATTAGACATTAATGAGTTAAAGTTCTTTTTTGGGGAATGATAATGATGTTTTGCTTAGATGGAAGTATATTCTTATTTTTAGGAGATTATGCTGCAGTATTTAGGAGTGAAATGTCACGATGTCTACATCATGTTGAAATTGTTCAGGAAAAAGCAACTGTGTGTTTTATATATATATATATAATGTAAAATATATAAATAATGTATAATATGTATATAATTATAAATAATATACATATATGTATACAAAGAAAGAGAGAGAATGTGTCATAATGTTAATGACTGACAAATCTAGGTGAGGGTTCCTCTAGGTGTTCATCAAACTATTGTTTCAACTTTTCTATAGGACTTCATATCTATTAATTCATGAACTATGCAGTAATCTGTGAGAGGAGATAGTTCTCTCTCAGCACTATAGATAAGACAACTCTACAAAGACTGGCTTTCATATGTATTTTGTGAGAAGCAATCGTATTATACCACAACTGTATTTATGAGTTATGCATATAAAGGCAAGGTGATTCATTCTGAATTCATTAGGAAAAGTTGAACAGTATTAGCTTTGTTTTGATTACTCTTCTAGTAACCAATATAGTATGGCATGGGGCTGTTGTCTTAAAGGGCTCATTGTGATGTGTATTCTAATAGACAGAAATTAGAAAGCTGGTTTTTGAAAATGCTTGTTAATTTTAATTGTTGCAATCAACTTGTGTTGTAAAATAGGGCTTCATGGGCACATTTGCCATGTGCTAGGGAATAAATCATCCCAGACTCTGGACCTGCCATCTTGTGGACACTGCAATAACTTCACAGTATCAAAATTGACTGCATTTATCATAGCCATGCTGTGCTCCAAGATAGATAATGCAGCTAACATTTTTTCCCAGAAATAGATTGTCCTGTCTCAACTTTTCATCCCAGGCTGTGGGATTTTATAATCCCCAGGATATTTTTAAGATAAAATCTAAAAATATCAAGTATTAATAATATAAAAACTAATCATATGCAGTTAATACCTATAAGAGTATTCAATATGATTTATTCATTATCTTAATGAAAAATTTAATGTGTCCTTCTAGATTATGTGTGAATGTACTAATTATGCTCACATTCAAAGGCCTATTTACTGCCAGAAAACAAAAGGAAATATAGTTGTCACATGCGTGTGTAAATCCACTAAGAGATGATAATAAATGCCTTATAAGAAAGACAGTATTGTGCAATGATATGATTTTTAAACCATATCTTCATTTGTTTTGCTGTGTTTATCATTCATTTTTAAATCATAGATTTAAGCTGAGTTAATTTGGGGATATTGAATTGAAATGAAATCCCATGTTTCCTCCTCCTTACCGTTCAGTTGCTGTGACAGCTCCACGAGGAAGCCGTGGAACTCTGAACTCTGCACAGCACCATTTGAACAACTTTGGAGTGCAGGAAAGAAACCTGCACTGCAGTTTGACTGGTCTGGAGTAAAGGCTGAATGACTTTAGCAAGTGAGTACCTACCTCAGCATTTATCAACTGAGTATACATAAGAGTCACTCTTAGTCCAGGTGATCATTCCATAACACTTATTGGGCATAGTGGGTTACAGTGGACAAGTCAGATGTGATCCCTGCTTAGAGCCTAATGGATGACCAAGTCAAAAAACCAAAGTGCAGACATCAACTTTGGAGCCAGAAAGAAAATCTCTTGTGTTTATAATTATTTTTCTAAAATTGTTTGGAAATAACTTGAACTTTATTAATATTTAATATGTGAGTTAGTACTATATACATAAAACTGTTAAGTATATAATTTTTGGAGGTACATGCTTAGAGTTTCACTGATAAATGTGTGCAATCAAAAATGTTCAGAGTCTACTTTTTGACAATTCTCAAACCATATAGATCTTTATGCATATATATAGCTATATAAAATGATAACTGGAAACAAAATACTCAATAGCTACACCTAAGTTATAACTACATATGTATTTGTAGATATATATTGTTTTACATCTGCACATGATGACTGAGTCCAGCAGACTTAAATGTTAGACTAAAGCTTAATGTGGTATAGAAAGAAAATTTTTAAAAATGAAAAACTATAAAAATAGGTGAATTATACCTGAAATCAATAGTCAAAAAGTCCCCCAAATTCTTAATTTGCTATAAAAACTAACTTTTATTAATGTGTTATTGGGAATTATTAGAACAATAAGAAATAGTCACATATTCAAGGACTCAAAAAGCATAGAAGGTATTTCCACAGCTTAAAAGAAAGAAATTCTTGAATACATATTCTAATCATTAAAGAAAGATTGAAGTAATGTCATAGAAATTACTTTGAACTCAAACTACTTAAAAGTAGAGATAATTCTAAGTCTTACAAATGTCGTTATAAAGCCTAAACACTCTTCTTTAAAGATTCATAGGTTAAAAGCAATTATGTAATAATTGTATGGAAATAAACCCAGATTATATTAAGAAACACTTGAAGTTAGGAGAAGGGAGAAAATGTATCCTGGATTTCAAACTTCAATTGGGAGACCTTGAAGATCCTCTTTATGTAAATAATTTAAAAGATAATTATAGTACACTCTTGAAACATTTAAGAATATATGTCTTCTGGGGGGGTAGGAGGGAAAAGGAAGTTGTTCAATGAATATAGAGTTTCAGTTTTGCAAGATGAAAAAGTTCGTGAGATCCATTGCACAGCAATGTGCATATAGGTAACACTATTGTACTGCACACTTAAAAATGGTTGAACTTGTAAAGTTTATATTATTGTTTTTGACCAAAGTAAAAAAAAAAAATGCGCTCAGAATCAAGAACTTAACAGAAGAGAAAATATATTTCATACAACAAAACACAGTATTGCAGCATTATTCACTATAGCCAAGAAGTGGAAGCAACCCAAGTGTCCCTCGACTGATGATTGGTTAAAGAAGACGTGGTATATACATACAATGGAATACTACTCAGCCATAAGAAAAGACACAATTGTCCCATTTGCAACATGGATGGACCTAGAGGGTATTATGTTAAGTGAAATAAGCCAGAGAGAGAAGGACAGACACTGCATGAACTCACTCATATATGGAATATAAATGAACACATGGACAGAGAGAACTGATTGGTGGTTACCAAGGGGAAGGGGGGTGGGGGGTGGGCACAAGGGATGAAGGGTTACATCCACATGGTGACGGACAAACAAAAATGTACAACTAAAACCCCACAGTGTTATAAACTATTAAGACATCAATTTAAAAAAATGGTAAAAAATAAAAATAAATAAATAAATAAAACAGTAAGAAAAATTGCATAAGAAATAGAAATAGGAAATAAAAATAGATATAAGATATATTAACAAAATTTTACGATGAATAGACAATGTTTAGGCATATGACTCTGGAAAATTTGTTTCACCTCCATAGTATTCAGATTTCTCCTCAGAGAAATGGAGAAAAGAATAGCTTTATAGAGTTGTGCTAACTATAATAAATTAATGCATAAACTATGTCCTCTGGTACATGCAAAGTTTTCTAACAGATGTTGAGTAGAAAATAAGATTCTTAGAATTAGGGAACATATGCCCTTTACAAGATTACTTTAAAAAGATAGAAGGTTAAAGAATTAAAGAATAGGTTGTCAATGTTAAAAGCAAATTCTCCTATTACTTTACTCTCAGAATGATTTTATTCCTGAATAGCCAAAACAATTGTAATTCTGGGCGTGTATGCTATGGCAAAACATAGGCAAATTCAGAAAACAAAGGAGGGGAGCTGCTTTTATAGAGAAAAAGGGGGATTTAGGGAGGGACTGTCTAAATGAAAGTCCATTGGGGGGAAGTAGCAGTTCAGGGAGGCAATGGCTTCTCATTGGCTGGGCTGTTGCTGAGTGGGAAGAGAAATCTTTCCTCAATAGTAAAGTAGTTGTACTTCCTGTTCCAGAAGCAGGCATCTGTCTCTTCCTAATTGGTGTAATTGACCATGTGTGATGGGGCATGAGAGTTCCCCCATAGGCCTTCCTGACTCCAATTTAGTTAAGGTTTCTTTTATTAATTTCCACAGGGTAAAGATAGGTCAAACAAATGCAAATTTTAAAAAGAAAAAAACAACAGAAACAATTTTTAAATCAGATAAACTAAAATTAAGTGAAATAGCAATAAATGATAAAGAGAGAATATTATATACTACCAGAGTAAAATTCAGCTTGAAAATATAATAGCATTGAAGCTATTAGCCAAATAACATTACATTGATACATATATAAACTCATAAACATTAGAATATTAAAGAAATATTTTAATTATACTAATATAATTATAAAATTTTTGAAATAATCTAACTCATATGTATCTATTATTGATAGACACAGAAAAAAATATGTTTATCTAAATGATATCATGAAAGTTTAGATTCATTGTTCTAAACCCTTACTATACATCAGTATCAACTAGTCAATAGCCCCCACAACCCAAAACATTACATTACTACCCCAATCCTTACACAGCAAAATATTTCAAATAGAACAAAAACTTAAGCACAAAGCACAAAACTGTAAAAATACTTGAACAAAATGGGTGAATAAATTTACAAACTCCAAGAAGGGTGTGCCTTTCTAAGCAGGATACAAAACCCAGAGGTCATGAAGAAATTTATTGATGAGATTGAGCACAGTAATTAGAATATACGAATTGAGAAAAACAAAAGGCAAACTGTGTGTTTGTGTTTGGGAGGGGGAGACGATATTTTCAAAACATAAAACAGATAAATAAGAAAAAGACTTACTATGGAAGGACTTACCCAAAGAACCCTGCTCTAGCTATATCAGTAGCAGGCAAAGAAAATTTTAGGGCAATAGTATTGCTCAAGTAAAAAGGGACATGTCATATGACAAAAGAGTCAATTGAACAGGAAGATACACAATCTTAAATTTATGTGCAACTAATAGCAGAGTATTAAAATATATTAAGCACAAGTTGACAGAACCAAAAGAAGTAATAGAAAAACTCTCAATCATAATCAGAGATTTGAACTCATCTCTCATAATAAACTGATAAAATGTCAAAGGACTAATTTTCAAAATTTACAAAATGTAAGACATTCTTCGGAATTAGTTAACATTTCACCACCATCAAAAAGGAGGTATCACACTAGACAAATATAGTGTTTGGATGGGGCATATCAAGAAAGAAATGTTTTGCAACTGTTTTGTCTCATTATAAAGGGAAAGACAATGTGAGTGAAAATTTCAACTTAAAGCATAAGGAAGAGCAATAAAAGAAGTGCCAATGACAACTTGGGTTCCAACTGCTCTTTGATAAAACCTAAAGCTCCTTGCTATAGCCAATGGAACCTGCGTTATGTAACCCATCCTAAGGCTCCAACATTGTGTCAGCCAGTCTCCCACCCTTCACAGATATTTCAATCTTGCTACAGTTTATTTTCTTTTTCCTTTTTCAGTTTTTTATGACTTTGTATTCCCATTTTTTAATGTCTCAGTTTGAATGTCATCTCTTCAGAAAGTACTTCCTTGACCACTTCATCTGATTCTACCCCTTTATTATTTTCATCCCCCAATTTTATTTCCCTTGTAAGACATCAAACTTCATTATTCTTTGCTCATTTGATACTCTTTTTTAAAAATGTGTTTACCATAAGAATATATGCTCCATTCGAGAACAAACTATGCCTGCTATTGTATCCCTAGCATTTAGCACTGTGCCTGACACAGGAAAGATCATCCATGTGTGTTTGTTGAACAAATGAATTAATAACCTGAGAAAATGTAATTAAGAGAGACCACAAGTCTTAGGAAAGAGAAATGACATACATACAGATGTAAAGAAAATTTAAAATTATAAATTCATACAGTTCTCACACATATGATAATGCACTTGAAAATATAGATAACATGAAAAATCTTGTATGAATATATGCTATCATGATTTTCTCAAACATTATTTTATATATTTCCCACATAAAGCCTGTGCAGTAGGCTTTCTTACCCCTGTTTTGTAGATTAGATAACTGTATTCAAAGCTAAGTATTGTTTATAACAATGAAAAAATTGGAAACAACTTAAGTGCCCAAAAAAAAGTGTTTGGAAAATTAAATGATGATCAGTCCATTAAAACAAATAAGCTAAAACCATAAAAAATGATAATGTATAACCACATTTACTTGAAAATATGTCTAATGTATAGTGTCAAATTAAAATATGCCTTGCAAAACAGCATGTAAAATATTGCCCCACTCCTTGTTAATCATGCACAAATACACATATTTTTCTAGGAGAACACATAAGAAGGAAAAAAAGTCTGAATGGAGATACCAAAAGGTATTAGCTCTTGAGAGCAGAATTACAGATGATTTCACTAATATCTTTATAAATATCTTTATTGTCTAATATTTTTACACTGTTTATGTAACTTGTAATCGGGATAAAATTTTACCCTTTAAAAATTAGTGAACAAATGAATAATATGTTTGTTCTGTGTCTCTAAGACCTTACACTCATATTCTAGTCAAATAAAATAACTTAAAAAGGGAGTATTTATTTGATCACTCTTCCTTTTGTAGTCAATCCCAAAACATCTCTCCAGAGACAGACAATGTTGTAATCAGTTTTGAAGGAATGATCCCTCCTACTGTGGGCATCTGATAAATTAAGAAGTTGGAGGAAAAGTGCAGATGAAAATGCTTCCACTGATGGTGGGTAAACCACCACTCCTCAAGGTTCCTTGAGCTCCCTCTGCCTCCCTATTTATGTGCAGTGTGAGTGCCTGACATGAAGTTTCTGATTGCCCAAGCGTCCATGTCAAGAGCCATCCGTCTTGAATAAACATATTGCCAGCTGTATGAGACAGCTACTAGCAAAACAACGGATAAGGAACTAAGCCCCTCACACCCATGAAGTCCACCTTTCAGAAAACCCTGGGTGACTTAGATAACCGACCGCTTGAGTGGCCCTGCCTACAGTCTCCCATGGCCTGGATCCCGCTCTTATGCTTCAAATTAACCAATAATGTGTGATCCTGAAAAACCCCAGACACCCAACCATTGGACTCCATTGAAGGCAAAGCCCCTGGTTCTCTTTCTCTTTCTCCCCCCACCCCACCCACCTTGCTGTGGGGCTCTTGGGTATGCTGTGTACCCTCCAGGACCTGTGTGTAATAAATCTTGTTCCTCAAACTTCCCTAATGGTTTTTGCTGAAGTGAGTCTTGCAATCATAATAAGAGCCACAATGGCTGGTCAGGCTGAGCCACAACACTGGCCCCAGTAGGGGAAATGTCTGTGTGGCTCCTACAAGTAATACCGCAGAGCAGTGCCTCAGGCATTTCCAGCAAGAGCATTACCATCAATAGGCTGCGACTGACACAACAGGAACAAAGTAAAGGTACCATAACACTTTCTAAATGGTTCTAGAGAAGTGTTAATTGTTTCACAAACATGACAGATTGCATAACGAATAGATAGGAAATTGCCCCAGTAGTACAAAAGAATAGAACCAAAGATATTAGCAAAAAATTAAATCTAATTACACTTACATTAAATTTTCAGTTTTTCAGTTTCCATTATTTTCGGTAAAACAGGCAGCAATTTCAAACCTAGAAAATTACCTTAATACTATAATATACTTTTAAAAAGACTAATTGAAATCTGAAAATTGCCTTTGAAGACTAATTGTGTCATTTTTACTGAGCATATCAATGAGTCTATGGAACTGGACCAGAAAGGCATTACATTTTCACAACAATTTGTAATCCCCAAAGCACTTTTGCATGTTTTATTTTATTCTTCCAGTGACTCAGGAATCAAAGCTTATAAGCACTTTATTGCATCTGGGAAAGAGATAGATTTAAGTAACTATGCCTTCCCCTTGAATGCAGGCTGAAACTCAAATTCAGCTCTTCAGATTCCCACAGAAATGTTCTTTCCACTAAACTGGACCATGCAATCTCTGAGATAATTGAAAAGTCTTATTAAGTACTACTAAGCAATGAAAAGAAATTGAAGACATAAGTATAGTCTTTCTTCAGGAAATCTAGATACAAGCAATTCAATTTACATACATAAAACCTAAGATACAGGTTTCAAAACAACCTACAACAGACATATGGTGCCGTGCTCATCTTTGTTATGACTGGTATATAACACGAAGGAAGAAGAGCAAGGAGTCTTGAGTAATTTAGTCAAGTGTCCAAGGGAGAGAAGGGCTAGATTGTGGAAAACATATGGTCCAGTGTTCTGGTTAGTCCTGTTAGCAATTCCACTAACAGTATTCTAACTCAATGCGTTCCCAGTCATATGCACTTGAAATTCTGCATATGATTATGATTCATTAGCTACAACTACTTTTCTGAAGTCACATGCTATCATTTATTGCTCTGTTATCTCAAAGCTTGCAGCTGATGAAGCTAACTATCTAATTAGAGGTCTGCCCAGCTAGGCTGACATTGAAATAGAAATCACTCTCACCAGGGAGTAACAACGATGATGATGAAGTGAATGTTTTTTTTCTGATTGCTGAGCATTTATCTGATAAGGTTTTGTGATTCTTCATCTGTTCTTTTTTTAAAGTCAAATTTAAATCTAGGGGAAAGTTGTAGTGATGTGGAGAGCGAGGACAAGAATATACATAAAATGAACACTATGATGCAGCAGAAAGGAGTTCAGCTGAATCTGAAAACTGCCTCCAAGCCTAAGGGTCATTACATAGGCCTGTAAAAGAGCAAGTTGTCCTGGTCCTTCATCAGCAGTGAGCATCGTAATCACCTGTGTCAATTTCTGTAACTCGAGATGCTCAAGGCTCATCCCAGACTCATCAAACATGGAGCATTCAAGTATATTTGACTTTAAACAGTTCAGAGATGATTATGATATGCACCTCTGGTTCATAATTATTGGACTGGATGAATTAATACTGATTGCAGCTCTCAAAACCTATGACTTTCATGTGGACTTTCTTATCACTTCATTTCCAGAGGAGCTTCAGAAGGATAGCAGAATTTTCCACCCCAAAATATGCCACTTTGGCACAACAATTATTTTGAGCTGAGGGCAATTAAGAAGCAAGTGCAAGAAAGGATCTCTGTCCTCCCTTTATTTGCCTGAAAGCAGAATATGAATTTATAAAGGTATCCCTCCTCCCCCCCTACCAGAAAGAACAAAAGTTAATCACCAGAGACAACTTTAGACCCTTAAGAGCCTGGAGACAGCACCAGAGGAATCTAGATAACAAATTTTACTAACAAGACTTTATCCACCGTTAGTTTTCTATATATTTGCCTTCCCACAATTTGCCACCCCATACAGACTCAAGGTCTTTTTCCTTAATCTTGTCATTTATCTAAGAATGCATCATTCCTTTGTTAAGATGCTATATAAGCTCAAGCACTAGCCACTTCTTTAAGTTATTCGTCTCTGAGTTTCTCCCATGTATTTATGAGATATACATGTTAATAAACTTCTATATGTTTTTCTCTTGTTCATCTTTTGTTACAGAGCCCCAGCCAAGAACCTAGAAGAGTGGAAAGGGAAAAACATTTTCCTTTTCTACACTTTTCTAAGGAAATTCCTTAGAGTTATACATACCAGTTTATAGTCATTATCTCTAAATAGACCATCAATACTCAATTCTCTAAATATATTACTGCTAACTGGTACCAATTCACTTAGTGGAAATAGTAAAGAAAAGCTGCTGGTGTCCTGTCATAAATTAATATATAAAAAACCTAGATGATGAAAGGATCAAAAATGGAACTACAATAATTGGAGGATAACTTAGGAAATTAGTTTTCTGCGATCACCTCAAACTATCCTTGTTTACCATAAAATCTTTGTAAGCAAGCTCTGGTTGTCAATCTTCCTTACACCAGAAGAGAGGTAACTGCCATAATCAGAGCCTTAAAAAAATCTCAAGATTTTAATGCTTGAAGTCTCTATAATTCTGACCACATTACCAATATCCTGGACTGTGAGAAGCTAGGTTGATATTCTTTAATTGCATTATCCACATATATATACACCCTGAAATTCTCCTTGTAGTATCAAAGATAGTTTGCTATTTTCTCAAGACTGGCAAAGTCATTGTTGACTTGGCTTAATTAATTATTTGTGAACACGATACTACTTTGTTAGAGATACCCTAACAAGGTACCACAAACTGGATGGCTTAAACAATAGAAATTTATTTTCTCACAGTTCTGGAGTCTATAAGTCCAAGATAAAGGTGTTGGCAGGATCAGTTTCTCCTAAAGCTATGAAGAAAAGACGTGTCCCAAGCCTCTCTCCTTGACTTGTAGATGTCTATCTTTTCCCTGGGTCCTCACATCATCTTCCCTCTATACATGTCTGTGTCACATTTCCTCTTTTTCTGAGGACACCAACCATCTTAGATTAGGACCAACCCTAATGAATTTATTTTAGCTTAATTACCTCTTTAAAGATCCTACCTCCAAATGCAGTCACATTCTGAGGGTTAGAACTGGGAGTTCAGACTTCAACATATGATTTGTGTGTAGGGGGGGGAGTGTTGGAGGGACACAATTCAGCCTCAAGCAAGCACTGTTTTCAAGAATATCTTTCTCTGATCACTTTAGTTGGTTGTCAAATTGTCTGATGATACTTGTTATCTGAGCAGGTAAATCATTTGGGAATGAGAAGTTGCAATGAGTGCAAAGCAAGAATCTTTATGTCACTGATAATTTTGACTCTAACAAAATAGAATTTCAATGTTCGTTTTCATCTTTTTTATCACTATTGCTAGGGTACATATGATAGAAAGTTCAGTAATGATAGTCAAGAATTCATAGACTTTGTGGGAGATCAGAATTTGCCATCCTAAATGTGTCTCTTGGCTTAATTATTTTTAAGAACAAAAGACACAGGAAGAAACTTTGACCTTCCCCCTAACTGTCTGAAAGAATTTAAGACAGAAGTCCTGTTCCAGGAAGGAGCTAATACAATAGATAACTATAGGATAATATGAACTAGGTGTGATAGACAAGAAGGAACCCAGCAAGGCCCGTTTGATCAAAGTCCTCTCCATGTCTCATTTTCTCTGCAAGGAATGGCAAACATTCATTTACCAAATATTTGCTCTTTCTTCTTCGTGTGAATTGCCTTCCTCCCCTTTGAAGTCCCAAACCACTACCCCCCAAATCCTCCTTTGTCTTTAGCTGAAGATGATATTTAAGGTGGTGGCTTTGACCATTTTGACAAGTTCCTCAGTTCTCCTGGGTTTCCCATGTATACATGTTATTAAACTTTGTTTGATTTTCTCCTGTTATTCTGTCTCATGTCAATTTAATTCTTAGACCAGCCAGAAGAATCTAGAAGGTAGAGGAATAGTTCT
This sequence comes from Tapirus indicus, assembly GCA_031878705.1. NCBI lineage: Eukaryota > Metazoa > Chordata > Mammalia > Perissodactyla > Tapiridae > Tapirus > Tapirus indicus. The sequence continues at coordinate 86,915,820 of CM062921.1, forward strand.
TCCTCCCCTACAATTTGGAGACAAGTAACCTGGGATATGTGCTGGTTCCAACTCTGGGAGACTTTTGCTAGGTTATCTTTTTAGTATAATATAGAAAATACCAACTGAATAGAATATTCTGAGAACTGAATAAGTTGATTACGTGAGAGTGTTTTCTAAGTTGTAAGGTCCAGTAGAAACTGCTTGTAAAAATATGGCTTTTGGAGTTAGAAGCCCTGAGTCCAATCTTATCATGGCAATTTATTTATTTATTCTTTGGGCAACTCACTCAGCTTCTCTGAGCCCCAGTTCTTTATCTCTGTAAGAACAGGGGTTGAGGATGTCTCCCATCTAAGGAAAAAGTAAGATATTGCAATTGCAATGTTAAGCATATTAAATTCTTATACGACTAAAATCGTTCCTCATATGAGATCTGAGGTTCTATGCATGCAATAGCCAATGAAGCCCCTCCACACCATCCTGCCTAAGGTGAAGTTTTTCTCCTTTTAATTACAGACTGCAGCTTGCAACTTTATGATACTTTTCTTTGACTAAGTTGGACCATTCTTAGTACTACTTAATGAATTTAGAATAGCTGCTGTTACGACTGCCTATGAAGGTGGTAACAGCTCTGTGTGTGTGTGTGTGTGTGTGTGTGACTGTTATTGCTAGGGAAGGGGAATGGGGTAGGTACCAGCATTGAGCCTTGTGTTATAGAGTCAGTTAATCTGTCAAGACACCATGCCTGAAGGAATAAAACTTACTGAAGGCGAGAAAAGTGAAAAAGGAAAATCAGAATTAAAAATAGTTTGAAAAATATTTTAAGCGGAGAAGAGCAAAGCAAGAGAGAATAAGAAAGTGAGGAATGGAAATGTATAGACAAAGATGAGATGTGGTTCACATGCACAAAAGGAAGATTCAGAAATAAGCTCTGACATAGGGCCCCTACAATAGTCATTTTAGGACAATTTGGTATGTTTCTCACTACTAGCGTAGGGAAAATTATCATAATGGTCAGCTTAAAAAATTGCCCCTGAGTTCTTGTCAGGTAGAAGAACAGGGTTGGAATGAAAATCCTGATCATATTACAGTACTGTAATTGGAACAGTTTTAAAGTTAATAAATAGAAACTTTTCTAGCTCTAGGGGAAGACTGAAATTGGAGACACTCAATTAATTCCTGTTAATTCCCTTGGCAAACACATATCGGCTAAGGAACCAGACAAAAATGTTGAATAAGGCACAGACCCCACCCTTGAGGACCTCACAGGCTGTGGGCAAGTCGGCCACACAAATAGAACGTTGCTGTCGGTGACACAAGCACTCTCGCTGAAGTTGGAAAAGGAGACGGTAGGGGCCAGAGTAAACTACCTTAACCTGTCTGTAGGAGGAGGGGTAGGTAAGGCCAGAGTTTGTACTTCAGAACCGTACTTCTGTTGGATGGCAGTGCTGGCCTAGAACACAGATCTTCGGGCCCTCTGTTAAGTCTTTTTACATAGTTACCTTTTCTCTCTTCCTTACATACTATTACCTTCTAAACATGCCTCTCAGTCAAGAAGAGGAGGAGATTTCTTCTCCAAAAGGATAAATTTTACACATCTACTTGGCTCTATTTCTTCTAAAATGTCCACAAAAAAAGACCAAAGTACTAAACAAACAGGAAACATCTAAAATTATAAAGAACTTCTCCTAAAATATCTATCAAAAATACCAGCATAAATAAGAAACATCTGAAATTATAAAAAGTTTCTGCACAATGTACTGACCACAGGACAATATTGAAGTAAATGTAGGTAAAAGATTTCACATATATGAAGAAAAAAAGCCTTCTTGGGTAGGAAATAGGAGGATAACCCACGAAGAATCCTTAAATAAACCAGGTTTAAAGAAGTTGAGGCTGCATGGAGAACAGACTACTGGGCTCCTGGAGTAAGGAATTGGCAAACTGACTACTGGGAAGAGTTTATAAAATTTCTAGATTGACAGAGAGAGAAAGAAAGAGAGACAGAGATTCAGACTTCAAGAAAAAGGCAATTGGCACCAAGATTTCTGAAAATGTGAGCACTTTAACACTCTGTAAGGGACCTGGGTGAGAAATTTCTCTCCAAATTTAGCCTCATTAATAGACGAAGCCAACAGTAAATTACCATTCTCCCTAAACCCTACAGCAACATGTTGGAAAAGGTGAGTGATAAGTTTATAATATGAAGAAGTAGACTTTGAAATAATCACATAACCAACGAGAGTGAGTCATTCAATTGGGGAAACAGATTGCGCCCCAACCATCCGTATTTTACAATAACCTTGGTATTTGGTTACTGGTTTTTAAAGAAGGATGCATCAATAAGAAAGAAACTGGTTACCTGTGGACGTTTACAAGAATGATGTAATGGGGAACACATCCAAACTGTTTCTGAATTCTACCACTCCGTTTACATAGCCATCACCACTATCAAGAAGCTCAAAGGTGGGTTTTAGTCTCAATTATTGAAATACACTTGGTTATGCATATTTTTCTCCTCTTACTTCAAATGTGTTTTCTCCCTCTATCCTTACTGTAGTTATTCTATTGTTCTTATGTAATGATCAAATCTACATACATATACCTATGTGGGAAATTTCACATCCTCTGCATGAAGCACTATGTCAGTTAAAAGCAGGAGACTATTATTGCAGAGCATAACTTGACTGTGAAGAAACCAAGTACTAATAGATTCAATTTAATATATCCTAGAGTTCAGGCTCTATCCTGAGTATTCGATATTATTTCATTTATAATATAAATACACAACTCTATGCATTCTATAACTTCAAATTTTATAGATGAAGAAAATGAGACATATAAAAGTTAAATAACTTGTCTCAATCCCATAACTAGGAGACAGTTCCATGTTCTAAGCCAGGCCTTTTGACTCCAAAACCCATGTTCTTTCCTTTATTCCAGGATGTTTCAGAAAGGACATTTTAAAGCAGAAGAATAAATAAATACTTCCCTATATAAACTGTTCTGACTTTAGTTTCCAAAAGTCTGATCATAAGGGGAAATTTAAAAAATACATCAGTTTTTAAGCTTCAAGTGATATTTCAAATGGTCTGAGCCCTTTCCATTTATAAAATATTGATTGCTTTTCTTTCTTCTATTTATTATGTATTTTAAACAAAACGTTCTGTTTCTGTTTACTTCTATGTTTACAGACTAGAATTATTAATCACAATGTCAATAGTCATAGATAGCTTGGAAGGAAAGTGGAGTTTATTTAGTAACTAATCCAACAAAAACTGAACCACAAAACTGAAAAACACAATATCTGCTTGAAGAAAAAGAATCTTTCAAATATATCTTATCATTCATTATCCATTCAAATGTTTTATGAGCTGCTGCTCCACACCAAATGATCTATTCAGTACTGCAATGATTCAGAGGTGATAATACTTGTATGCTGTCAAGGATTTACAGAAGTGGAAGTGGAAAAGATAATCCCTTTAAAAACAATATGATGAGAACTACAATAACTTTTATCTAAAATTCGTTCACTTGGCCCCAAAGAGTGAATATTACTTACAATTTCAACTGGTATTTGACTTTTTTTCTATTTACATCTCACATAGTTAAATTTTAGTAGTGTGTGAAAAGTCATAAGGCAAAAAAGATAAATGGCTTAAGAGTTCAAGTTACATCAAGAAAAGTATATATAAAAGAAACTAATGTGAGACCATGTCTCTTGTGAAAGACACAATTCACGTCCAAAAAATATATATCCATTATTATGGTAAAAACTAGGTGTAATGCTAAGTGAAGGGAAATTGAGCCACAAGAGCAGCACAGAATAAAATGTTGAAATAGTTTGGTTACAAAGAGAACCCAGGAAATGATCCCAAAATTCAAACAGGCTACTATGGATGTGGGTTTAGAAACAGAAAAAGAAGGTGAGAGGATGTCTTTTAATGGTAGAGAAGGGTCTCTTCATGTGTGGGTCTCAGACTCTTGACTGAGTCATGAGCAAACTCTCTGGCACCTCCCAATCCTGAAATTGTTTGCAAAACATCATGTATATGTCCATTTTTCCCAGGGTGAAAGGTCCAGAGCTTTCATCAGATTTTAATACAAGCATCCAAGTTTTCATTATCTGGGTGCAAATAATCAAATAAAATCTTCAGATCTGAGGGTAGACACCAGGGATTGGATAAGATCAAAGAGATGAATCAGTCATGAAACATAGTTGAGGCTCTTCAGTTTATTTGGAGGAGGAGTAAAAATTACTGGACTGGGGCTCCATTCACTGTCCCAGACTTTCTGCTCATCTCTCAATGTATATTTCTAAAATAAATTAAAATGTGATTCTCACACAAACATAACAAAGATAATTTCACTCATTAATGTGAAAATTGGTAGGCTTATTATAAGAGCACGTAAGGAACAGAGATTTATATAGTCAGGTGAAACTGGGATAGTGAAATAATTTTGCAAAGTTAGATACACAACTGGTTAATATTCTACAAGGTAATAAAACTATGGATCTTTGGGGTTATATTTTACTATCTGAAATAAATCATTTCCACTTCTGCTGATTAAAAATCATTTACAATTTATCAATTTCTACAAGTTTATATGTAACTTCACCGTGTCTGGCTAATCAATAATAAGTGAACAGCCAGGAAAGATACATTCTCCTAGAGAATTAAAGAATTCCCAGGCAGCCCTAAGAGACAATATTCTAGTATAACATTGAAAGGACATGTAGTCATTCTTTTGCCTTATTTTCAAGTTTTGGATAATTTTTCTTAACAGGTGTCAAATGCCACCATTGACAAGAGGAAGTTTCTTCCCAGTGACATGACATCTATAACTCCTTCCATCTGACTCTATGGATTCATGCTCACATTTGATGGTAACATCGTAGAAGGTTCAGACAGGATTTTGCTAAATTGGGTTCAAGGACAAAAATAAGAATTTCTGTGTGAAAATTATAGGTGGGAAGGTGAGACTAACCAAGAATATCTTACTTATGTAACCCAGACGCCTGCAGTTCTTTATCGTCCTTTAAGTATGCCTTGCTCTTTTTCCTGTCTTGGAGGGTTTAGAGGGTCAGAGCATGGAACCTGTTGCATGCCTGCTCCTCTGAGGGTTCAGGTAGAGTATTCTTCTTGATAAAGCAGTCCTTCTCACTCTGTCTACCCAGGGCCTCTCTCTAAACATCTCAGGACTCGGCTTGTCTTCTCCTTTCTGCTTTTATTCCAAACACAGTTCCAGTAGCTGACTCGTATTTAGCAGTTTCCATCTCTCACCTCACTATCTTCCAGATTATGGGTTCCAGACTTTTGGCAATTGTGCCCACATTTCCAGACTTCAGGCAGAATCTTAGGCTTCAGAGAACTTCTGGATGTTGGGCCAGAAGAGGGAGAAGAGTTGGTTTCCCACCAACAATAACACTGAGGAAATTATGATATTGACCATAAGTGGCTGCCCTCAAGTCTGTGTTCTAATTGCAGAGCCCATGTACTCGTGACTTGGCCCTAGACCTGTGCCTTTATACCTTCCCCTTCTCTGCCAAGAATAAATCCTGGTTCCATAGCCCAAATTAAACCATGATCCCCCAGCTATCTCAACTATTCTCATCATGAGCTATTCTTTTGACCACGTGTGGAAGCACCACCATTGTGAGATCCAAGCACCCTACATTTGGTCCTAAATTTCTGAGCTGCCAGTACAGGTGGAGTGATCTTTGTCTTTCCCAAAGCCTGGCCCACACTGCCATGCTTTGGGTTTGGTACTTAAATTTGCTTATAACTTTTACAAAGAAACAATAGTGGGAAATATTCATCCACAGAAACTTAACTCAGTAATTGTGTTTCTCTTCTCAGTCAGTTCATCTAATACAGATGTATCTGGTGTATATGTAGATGTCACGTGAGTGGTACCCCAGCCACACCCCTTGCGTTCCAACCACTTTCAGAAATGACTTTCTTACAGAGACTAGAAAAAAAATCCCTTCCACCAGATTTTACAAAATATTCAAATGTTCCTTGACACATTGTAAAGACTGAGGGTGGGAATGGGTGAGTGTCAAGTGGAGGTATCACATCACTTACCAAGCAACATTCAGGATGCTTACAAAGCCCTCTACTCTCACCCATTCCTGAATTTCCTCTACACACTCTCAGTTCAATGTAGTTGTTTGAAGCCTTTATACTAGCTTATTTAGCCAGAGGTTGAACTTCTACCCCTAGCACACTCATCAAATAATTGACCCAAGAAAGTTAGTTCTACCCTAAGAAGAATAATTAGTTGTTAAGAGGATAAAATGCTACCCATCTTACTACACATGCATAAAATTTAGAGACAATAAAGTATTCTCACACCAATTTGCTACCCAATAGCCTTGTGATAATACAAGAATTCTACATTTTAACACAAAAAGAAGCCTGCTAGGGTACCTAGAAAGGTTAAATAATTGAACCACGGTCAACTGAAGAGTTGGTGATCCCAGACTCAACATCAAGCCTTCTCTCTCTTATTCCATAGTTCCCCCACAAGTAACTCCTTCAAGCAGAAAAGAACATTACAACATACCTCCCATCAGCCTTCATCAATGCTTCTCCATAAGAAGAAAGGAGTCAAGCACTTAAGGATGACATGCCTTGTCAGCCAGCATGGGCTTTCAGTTAAATTTTTTAAACTGTACGATTGGTTTTATCAAATCTGGTATATATGTTGTATAGATGGGGGTATGGAGGCAAGATTCGCAAGAACTTGAAAATGAGAAGTATCATGTTGGTCCCTTGGAGATTATGATATATAATGCATACTGACCAGATCAGTAAAAAGATAGAAGTCACACTAAAGAGACTAAATGACCCCCATGGGAGTAGGTTGATGAATCCTGATTGGCAAGACTCATCCAAAGATGGTCCAGTGGTGGGACCCCTTGACAAACATGTTTAAAATTGTAAATTACTCTTATTCTCTGTTATCAGCACCCACTGTTATCTATTTTGATTTACTCTGTAACTTGTCATACTCAGAGGCAAAAGTACACTGAGCAGGCCCCTTCCAACATGTTATCCATCTGCTAGTTATTTTCGCCAATGACATTCTTATTTGGATTCTTATTTGACATTCTTATTATGTTATAATGGAATGGAGAGAGGGAGTAATGTACATCCCTGAGGGGCTGAAATATCTGGGCATGTTTGCTGAACTGATGGAGATTAGTCTACTAACAGTCCATTTCCATACAGAACAGAGGAATCTTCACACCAAAAGACAGAAATGTCAAGCAAACAGGCTTGGCCCCATGTTTCAGAGGAAGAGCATTATTGTTTGTCACAAAAACCTGCCTCCTGGCCTAGGCTCTTGATACTCACATGTAAGTCATATAGAGAGGGTTGGTGGCTATAACTAAAAACTTCTAGTTTAGTTATACCTAAAAAACCTAATTTTAAGATCTGGTTTCCTAAATCTCTCTGAGACATTGGGACACATGTGGGACTGCTTTATTACTCTTTCTCAGAGGGTCAGATAAAGTGGATTCACCACAGACCATCAGCTTGGACACTACAGTGAAGGAGTATGCAGAAAAGTAGCAGGAGGGCAATGTCATACCTGAAGAATGGTGATACCACCACAGCATAAATGAGTGGTAGAGGCAATGGGACCAGTAGGACTGAAGTATTCAGTAGAAAGTTGGAGTCAGTGGGAGTTAGTAGTATATAGCGGAAGCTGAAGCAGGGCATGATGGACAGTGTGGTGCCCATCAGAAGCAGTTGTGGGTCACAGCAGGGTTGAATTGGACATGGCTGTATGGAGAAAAAGACACAACAGTGATCAGAGTTTAATACTGTGCAAAGCATATGAAACTGTCAGAGGAAGGCCCAAACAAGAGGGAAAGGAAAAGAATAACAACGAGATGAGAATGAGGAGGAGGTGGAGAAGAGAAGGAAAGAAAAGAAAAACTTTTGGAGGAACGTGTAACTTGACCACTCATTATTAATGCCCCCGTTAGGACTCTCAGAGCTGTTTTAGGGGAAACAAACAGAAAGTTTAATGAGGAGAGAGAGAGAGCAAACATTGAACAACTACATATAAGTACATTTGGAAACCTATATAATATTTGAGATACATAAAAGGATAAAATTGATTCAAGAGAAAATTGAAACCTGGAAAAACCATGAAAGGAAACTGACAGGGTCACAGAAACCTGTCTCTTCAAAAAGTTCCCATGCCCAGGTATCTTTACAGGCACTTTTCACAAAGAGTTAATCCAAATCTTAACATGTTCTAGAAAACAGAGAAAAGAGAAAAAAAATTAAGAAATGAATTTGTGATTAATGAAATTCATTTCAAAAACTAGATAAGGAATGCAAGAAAAGAGAATCATAGATCCATTTGCAGATTATCTACCTAAAATATTAGATAACTAATAAATAACTATTAGTGTATTTGAAGAAACACATCACTATAAAAAAGGGTGTAGCTTAGCACTGCAGTGTAATTCCATATCTGAAAATGTACCAATATAATTCACCATGTTAATAGATTAAAATAAGAAAATCATATGACTATGAATAGAGGTATAAAAATAATTTTATCAAATTCAACAATTTATAATAATAAAAACACTCATAAAACTAGAAAGCAGAAGGAATTTTATTTGCTTTAAAAAAACTACAAAAATATTATGTCTAATGAAGAAACCTTGATATATTTCCTTAGAAGCTGGGAAAAAGGCAAAAATGCCCACTAACACAGCAATCATGGAACATAAAACTGTAGGTTAGAGCCAGTGTAATAATAATAGTAGGTCAATAAGTAAGAGTTTAAAAGATTGGAAGGAAAGAGATACAACTCCCATTCTTGCAGACAGTGTGGTCTTTCCACATTGACCAGTCAACATAATCAAAACATCGGAGAGATCAGCAGAGTTGCAGAATATAAAATCAACTTATAGAAAAAATTAGCAGTGGAGCTACAGGGAAGCTGATAGAGTAGGAAGCACCAGGAACTGTCTCCTTATCTAGACAACAATTGCACTGACAGAATCTGCCAGATATAACTACTTTGGAACTCTGAAGTGTATTGAAGGCTTGCAACTTCCAGGGAAAGACTTGGACTGTAGTAATTTTGGTCAATTTTAGGTAAATTAACTTTTTGAAAATGAAGAGCATGGAGTGGCATTTGGGGCTTGCCCTGTAAGATTAGGATATATTTCAGCATCATAGAAAGCTATATTACACAGTAGTAGAAATAGTGAGGTATAGATACAAGAATAGACAAATAGACCAACAGAGAAAAATATAGGTCATAAAGGTAGGCTCCCATCTATAAGAAAACTTATATAATAAAGTTGGCCTCACAAATTAAAGAGGAAAGAAAGACCTGTTTAGTAAATGATATTGTAAAAACTGTCTCACTAAATGGAGAAAGGTATTAATGAATTTTTACCTTTTATAATATACAAAAGTAGATTCCACATGAATTAGAGACCTACACACAGAGGGTAAACTTATGTAGATAATATGATATTATGTAGGATGTTATTCTTTCAAACTAGTGGAGGAGACTGGCTTCTTAAATGAAACTCAAATTGTTTAAATTGTAAGGCAAAAGTTAATTTGATTTTATAAAAATTAACAGTTCCCTTCCAATGATGGACACCTTGGATAAAATTACAGATAAATTACATTATGAGAAAAGATGATTTTCCATGTCTTAAAAAGAAGCAACCATCCATACCTAGAAAATACAAGGAACTCTTAGAAATCAACAGGAAAAAAACAAGAACCCTAGTAGAAAAGTAGGAAAATTGTATGAATACACAATTAAATAAGAAGAAATGTGAAACACATTAGCAAGTAGAGAAACAAAAATTAAAACAACAATGATGTATCTCTTTATACTCCTTAGCTTTGAAGAAAATAACAGAGCATTGGATAATGCTGGTGTTGGGGGGTGAAGTCTTGTAGGAACCCCTTACCTTGCTGTTGGAAGTGTGGACCAGGGCTGCCTTTCCAGAGACCCACCTGGCACTATGGAGTCAATACATGGGCACATGGCCAATGTTCGGCTGGATGCACAGGAACCATGTATCTGTTCTCAACATTCTCAAATGCTTCTACTCTGACTGGTTAATAGTGGCTTCCTCTCAATCCCCTAAATTGCCTCCTGCTACCACAAATGACCTGAACCTTCCTCTAGGACCCTCTAGATCATTCCATCATCCATTACCTCAAGTAGTGATACCTGCCAGAGCTGGGGTCCTCCAGGAACTTGCTCCATAACCACTGGCAGTATCCATTCTTTTTGGTCATTTCCTGTGTTATACCTGGAATATCAGTCTTGAGAATGCATGCAATGCATATAACTTAGCAATTCTTATCTAGATTATGTGTCCCAAAGAAGTCTCACACAGATCCATAAGGGACACGTATAAGAATGTTCATTACAGTGCCCGATAACAGAGGGTTAGACCTAATGTAAGAGGCTATCGTTTGGACAAATTAAATGTGTTGCATATAAACTGAAGTTCTGTGTAACCATTAGAAACAATAGATCATGTGTACAGACATGTGTTCCATAGAAATAACGTGGTACTGCATAAAATAAATAAGAAAGAGAATGAGATGTATATGAAAATGCCACTTTCCTAAATACAAATGTACAGAATAACATATCAATTCAAACATTAAAAAACTCCTTCTCCCCCCGAAAGAAGAAGAAAGGATCACATTAATCAAATTAGAAAATTTTCCCAAAAAGGCATAGAGAGAAAAGACAGTGTGAAATGAAGAAAATAAAGTCAAAAACAAAAACAAGAAAGGCCTTGAGCAGACCAATGATCAGAGTATGTGATGATATGAGAAATGTGCTTAATCTAGCTGTTTCCATGCATAGAGAAGGAAGGAAAGATAGGAAAGGGAGGGAGGAGCGAGAAGAGAGGAAAGGACAGCAAAACACAAGGTATATTTTATGAACTGTTTTTAAGCATAAGCCAGAATCCAGGAGGCCCAAACTCAAAATTCTGGGGGCATTGAAGCTTGGGGTCCTAGGCCTGAAAGGCTGATGGTGAGCCAGTAGATCAGATTGATGGATGAAGGTGAAAGCCCCTGGTGGAAACTTGGCTGGGTGGTCGGTCACCCTTCCCTGGGCAGCAACTCTCCCTTAACTTCACTGTGGCTTTTCCTCACAAAGCTGCCACTGGCATAAATAAATATTTTTTAAATAGTCCATTCTGTATTAAGAAATAATTAATAGTCAGGGACTGGACCAATTTCTGCAAGGAGATGTCAATTATTGTTAAAGCAGTTTACACTGCATAAAAGTCATTTGAGTGAAGATGGGGGACAGCACTCTGGGAATCATTACCTCTATGAAATTTTATAGTTACATTTTCAAGAGACCCGAGGCCATCTTTCATGCGGATACTATAAGAACAAAAGCTGCACATTAAGCATATTTTGTTATTGCATGGGCTGATGGAGAAATGAGAATTTCCACCAGGGAAGGTAGCCAAAGCACTCTCAGAGAAGGCTCACACAGAAATTTGTGAGCTCAGTGAGGCTGGCCAAGCCAGCTGAGGATGCTGGAAATCCTGCCTTCTGAAGTAAAGGTGACCCCCAGCAATGAGGGGTGTCTCCTGACCCTAAACTCCCAAACTGACTCTATCCGACTTCCTTTGATGACGTGTGCTCTTTTACATTATGTTTATTTGTGTCTACTGTCCCTTAAGAGACCAAGAATTTTTTTGATGAGAACTTGTATTTCACTCAGACTTGTTCCAGATACATGCTCTAGCACATACAACAAAAATTCTATGTTTGGCAGTGTTGACTGAACATATATATCTCTGAGGGAAAAACCTACAGTTAGAGTTTTTTGTAACAAATTTCTATGCACTGACAGAGGTTCATGGTAAAATTTACCAATCAGCAAATCATTTACTATTGAAGGTCTTTATTTCTCAGAATCTATACATTTAAAGCATAAAATTTTAGGAAAAAGTGGTTTATACCTCAATTTCCCAAACCAGAGTTCCAAGAAATTCTAGCTCTCAATGTTCTGAAGAATCATAATATGCATTTATATACTAAGAGATTGTAGAAATAGTGCATTTTTTAAAAAGTCTATTTTTTTAAACCCAGGATTTCTATAAATTTTATTTAGCAATGAACTTTCTGTCATCTAACACCTATTATCACCCCTGTGGGGTTGACATTCCTGAGCACACACTCTGGGAAATGTTGCCCTGACAAGGGATTTCACAAGAAAATAAAAGAAATGTATTTTACCACAGTTCTTCCAGATGTGTTTGTTTTGATAATCTTCAAAAAAGAATTTCAAGATGACACTAGTCCTCAGTTAACTTTTGATAATTACGTAACGATGAATATATTTATTTAAGTTAATAAATAAATATTACAATAAATGGTATAGAAATAAATGAGATAGTTATATAAATAATTACCTCAGTTCACTTTTGGTAGCTATATAACATAAGACAAAAAAAGGATTCATCATTTGCCTACATCCATGACAGATTAAATATAAACTGAATTAAATGTCAATTAAATTATTGTTCAGCAATTATTTGTACCATCCCCCAAGCCACCTTCCTGGAGATCAAGCTTTGCTGGAAGGGTCTTGCTATCAGTCAGTGGGTGATAGTCAGAATGGACAGCAGGCCTGTTTTGAGATTTAGCTGAAGAAATATCATATATTTCTACACTAGGAGCTCCTGGTGTCCCCAACAGAAGAGCATGCCTTGGGTAGGTACTTCCACATCAGTGTCTTCTCCAGGAGACATGTGGTACAGAGCCACCCTAAGCAACTTGTTGACCTCTATCCCAAAATCAAACTGCCCCAGCTGACACATAATGCCCAAATAAGAAATAAATAGAAATAAACGCTTATTGTTTGATGTTGCTGAGATTTTGTAGTTGTTTATTAAACAGCAAAGGCTAAGACAATGTCAAACTTATGTAATGTGTGACTTTTCTAAGAAACTTGTCCATGGAATCTGTCTCCATTTGAATCCTTCAATTCTCTACTCAACCAATAGCGTTCCTGTTATGATTCTATGAAATGTACGCCAGTATCACTTACATCAGCTTCTATTTTGCCAAACCCAAGGAACACTTCTCATCTTACTCATCATTAAACACACTTTACCTCTCACTGCTTCTGTAAACACTACTTTTCTCTCTTGGCTTCCATGCACCCATGTCCTAATAGTTTGGTTTTTTTCCTGACATACTGAGCACTCCATCTTGGACAACTTTTTTGGATCACTCACCTCTGCTCGACCTATTGGAATATTTAATTTTTGCTCTCAGACCCTCTTTTTATCTCTATACTTTCTTCCCAGATAGCCTCACCCAGTTCCAAGACTTAAAATAGTGTTTGTAATCCAAATATTAAATTTATATTTCATGCTCCAAAGTCTAAACTCATGTATATAGCTGTCCACTCGGCATCTCCATCAATAGTTTTTCATATTTTTTTATTAAGGTAACATTGCTTTAGAACATCATATAAATTTCAGGTGTAGATAATTTTACTTTGATTTCTGTGTAGACTACATCATGTTCGCCACCCAAAGACTAATTACAATCCATTGCCGTACACAGGCACCTAATCACCCCATTCTCCCTCCTCCCTGCCCCCTTCCCCTCTGGTAACCATGAATCTAATCTCCATATTTATGTGTTTGTTTGTTGTTGTTGTTGTTTTTACCTTCTATTTGTGAGTGAGATCATTCGGTGTTGACATTCTCCCTCTGACTTATTTCACTTAGCATAATACCCTCAAAGTTCATCCATGTTGTCGCAAGTGGCAAGATTCCATCTTTTATATGGCTGAGTAGCATTCCATTGTGTATATATACCACAGCTTCCTTACCTATTCATCCCTTGATGGACACTTGGGTTGTCTCCAAGTCTTGGATATTGTGAACAACTCCACAGTGAACACAGGGGCGCACATACTTTTATGCATTCATATGTTCATGTTCTTTGGATAAATATCCAGCAGTGGAATAGCCTGACTGTATGGTAGTTCTAGTCTTAATATTTTGAGGAATCTCCACACTGTTTCCCATAGTCCTGCACCAGTTTGCACAGCAGAAACCTTGCAAGCTACAAGAGAGTGGCACAATATATTTAAAGTGCTGAAAGAATCTACAGCCAAGAATACTCTACCCAGCAAGGTTATCATTCAGAATGGAAGGAGAAATAGTTTTCCAGACAAGCAAAAACTAAAGGAGTTTATCACCAATAAACCAGCCTGACAACAAATACTAAAGGGACTTGTGTAAGTGGAAAAGAAAAGACCACAAATAGGAATAAGAAAATTACAAAAATAAAATCGCTGGTAAAGGCAAATACAAAGTAAAGGTAGTAGATCAACCACATATGAAGGTCAAAAGATAAAAGTACTAAAATGATCTATTTCCATTATAAGATAGTAACAGATACACATGAACAAAAAAGAGGTTCAATATGATATCAAAAACATAAAATGCAGGAGAAAGGGAATGAAAGAGTAGAGCTTTTAGCAAGAGGTCAAACTTAAGAGACCATCAACATAATATAGACTGCTATATACACAGGTTGTTATATATGAACCTCATGGTAATCACAAACCAGAAACCTATACTAAATACTCAAAAAATTAAGAGAAAGGAACCCAAACATAATACTAAAGAAAACCAAAATACAAAAGTTTATAAGATAATACTGCAAATTTATATGTCAACAAATTGGACAATCTATGAGAAATGGATAAATTCTTAGAATTATGCAACCTTCCAAAACTGAATCAAGAAGAAATAGAGAATTTGAGTAGACCAATAACCAGTATGGAGACCAAAACAGTAACCAAAAATCTCCCCCAAAATAAAAGTCCAGGATCAGACAGCTTCCCTGGTGACTTCTACCAAACATTCAAAGACTTAATACCTATCCTTTTCAAACTCTTCCAACAATATTTTTAATAGGCATCTCTATCACTGAGGGTTCTTGGTTGCAAACAGAACCTCCTGTAGCTAATTCAGCAGGCGTATATTAAGGATATAATGTAGTTCACAGAATCTCTTTGAGGGCTAGAGAATCAGGCTTGAGAGCTACAAAGCCACAAATAAGTAACATATTAACATTTGGACTCATCTGCCATCACTGTCACTGGGCTGCAGCACTCCTGGGTCAACCACTAGCCATAGACACTGCTGCCAGGATCAAGGCCAATGCTTCTCTTATCATTAATGGGTATTGAACAGCATCTCCTTCTTTAGGTGGTTCTCTTTCACATATAAATATCTTGCAGATTCGTTTGATTGGCAATGCCTAAATCATGCACTTGTGCTCTTACTGCAAGCGAAGTTGGGAAAGAGGGTTATGACTTCTAGCTTGGAAAGTCAGGACTTAGATAGCTGGAAAGCCCCAAATATTGTATGTCAATCAGGTAGTCTATATATGCTGTAGTAACAAAAATTAAAATATATATATATCTCAATGGTTTAAAATAAGTGAGGAGGGAGTAGATGGAAGATGTTCAGCACGTCTGTGACATTCTGGAATTTAGGCTGATGGAAGCCGCAGTCTCAACATATGATCACCAAGGCAGAATAAAAGAAGCATGGTAAATTGTGAAAGGGTTCTTAAAACTTCCACCTAGAAGTAAGACACATTACCTCTGCTTGCAATTTATTTGCCAAAGCAAATCATATGAACATGCCTAACTTTACAGAAGGTAGGGAGGTGCAATTCTCCCCTGTTTCCAGAATGAGGGGAGGACTGATTTTTTTGTGAATGATTACATTACATACTCATGATTACAACATGTAGGAACATTTGTTACAAATGAGCCATTCTTTAAGCTGTAAATTCATGTGGTGAAACTTCTTCCACTTGAAGTCCTCCAACGGCCTAGTATCATTGAAAATAAAATTCAAACTCCTTGTCATAGCCTTGACCCAGCCTCACCTCATAATGATCACTATGCTCCAGCCACTCTGGGTTCTCTTGGTTTGGAGCCTTTGAGCTTGTTTCTTTGCCTAAAGTGTTCCTCCTGCAAATTTCACCTGTTTTACTCTTTCTTATCACTCAGTTTTCAGATTATAATTTACCTTACATTCTATTATGTAAAATTGATGTTTTTCTTTATAGTACTTTTCATCAGGTTAAACGATCCTGTTTATTTATTCACTTAGCTGTGCCTAGTAGAATACCTGGCAGATTGACAGTGCTTATCAATATTTGTTGAATGTGTAAATGAGTGATGAAATGAAAGAATAAACCAAACGACTTATTCACTATACCACACTACCTCTAAATATTTGGACTGAAGATGTTAGGTTACAATTAGAACAAATTCTTTCAAATTTATAATGGCTGGAATTTTGACGCAAAACATTAACTCTGATATTGGCAAATCACGCTCTAAAAACTTTCAGTGATGCCCCAGGTCCTTAGAATAACATAGAAGAGAACTTTATTAGTCTCGAACCAACATGCTTTTCTAGACTAAATTACATCAGTCTTTTCCTCCTTATGCACACTAAAAATTAATCAAAATGGACAATTAACCATTTCTCTAACTTCATATGAAAGGTATACTCCTTGAAGGAAACCCTTAACTATCCTAGGATCAAGCCTAGAAATATTTATACTTATTTTGCTATTACAGGGAGATACCTTGCTTTCTCCTCTTCTCGAAGTCCAGTTCCTCCACCCTTGCTCTAGATCTGTCTCCTCCTGTCTCCTCAGAGAGTTCATTCTTTTATGATACCTTTATCTATTTCTTCTTTTTTCATAATAGTTTTATTAAGGTATAATTCACACACAATAAACTGCACCTATGTAAAGTGTACAGTTTGGTAAAGTGTGATGAGAGCACACTTTTATACACCTGTGAAATCATCAGCACCATCAAGGCAGCCAACATATCCCCCCCACAAAAAAGCCTCCTCCCCTGTCACTCCCTGCACTTTCTCCACTGGCTGCAGGCAATCACTAATACTCTTTTGGTCACTGTATATTCATTTTCATTTTCCAGAATTTTAGATGAATGGAATCGTACAGTATATATCCCTCGATGTATGTCTTCTTTCATTCATCATAAATATTTTGAGATTTGTCCATGCTGGTCCACAGTATTGTTGAGTAGTATTTCTTTAGATGGATATGTCCAGTGATGGACATTAATATAGACATATGTCCATATAAACAGTTTGTTTATCCATCCACCTGCTGATAGGCATTTGGGTTATTTTCAATTTTTGACTATTACAAATAAAGTTGCTATGAATATTCATATACAAGTATTGTATGACCATATGTTTCACTTCTCTAGGGTAAATGCCTAGAAGAGGAATGGCTGGACTATACAGTAAGAGTACTTTTTTTAAGAAATTTTCAAACTGTTTTCCAAAGTGTTGTACCGTTTTACATTCTCACCATCAGTTTATGAGAATTGCAATTCCTCTGCACTCTCATCACCACTCAGTATGGTCAGTTAAAAACAAATGTTAGCTGTTATAATTGGTGTATAGTAGTATCTAGTGTTTTAATTTGAATTTCTCTAATGATTAATAATTGTGAGCTTTTTATGTTTATTTGCCAATCGCATATCCTCTTTGTTGATGTGTCTGTTCAAATCTTTTACCTATATTTTTGAGTTGTTTGTTTTCTTAATGTGTTTTAAGAGTTCTTTTTATACTCTAGCAACAAGTCCTTTATAATATCAGACATATGATTTGTGAATTTTTTATGCAACCTGAATATTTCACAAGAATTTCAACTTTCTTAAAATTCCAAAACTTAAACTATCCCTAAACCTGTCCTTACTCTGGTGTTCCCTTTCTCAGGAAATTCATCTAGTTTCCCAAAATCAAATCATAGCAATATCTTTGACTTCTTTCTCTCCTTTATTTCTCCTCCTTCCAACACATTCTGTGGTTCACCCAGTCCTGTCTATCTGACCTCAATAGCCGCATTGGCTCTGCCCCCACCACTACCACTCTCTCACATGTCTTGACGGCAGCTTTGCTATCCTCACTGGTCTTCACGTCTACAGCTTTCTTCTCTCCAATCCAGTCCTTCCAGAGAAGCTAACATGACCTTGTACATGTGCCAGTGCTCTGATCACGTGCCTGTTTTACAGAGACCCTTTCAATGACTTTCTATCACTCTATGGGTAAATGGTTTTCTAAATTTTATCCTGGTCTATAAGACCCATCATCACCTATCTCTTGACTAGCTCTCCAGCTCCATTTCTCTCCATTCTCACTCTTTCACTCTACATTTTATACAAATTGAAGAACTTCTGAATCCTCAAAAATATTATCCTTTCTCTGTCCCTCGGGCTCTTGTCCATGCTTTCCCTTCTACCTGGAAAAAATGGGAGCATTTGCTTTCTGTTGGGCTATCTCCTACCTACCTTATTTTCCCCACTGCAATGTAAGCTCCAAGGTCATAGATTTTGGCATCATCCTCACTGGGCTCCTAGCACCCAGAACAGTACCTAGCATGCAAGTATGTACATCCTTAAAGACCAGACAAAAGGCACCACTTCTGTAAAGCCATCAACAAGCTCCCAGGCAAAATTCATTTCATCTTTTTATGTCATCCTGTAGTAGTGTGTGCATCCTACTATATCAGCAATGCTTGCACTATTATACACACTTTCTGCTGCTGAAGGAGGGGCTTTGCTAGGACAAGTACAATGGTTACTTGATCAATGAGATACAGCCTCTAAAAGTCACTAGCATGGTAACTTCATGCATTTTATTTCCTTTCATCTTTCCATAATTCCCTCCTTCCTTTACTCACAATAAGCACAATGGATTATTAAATTAATGCCATTGATCAATAAGAAAGTGATGGATACTATACATCAAATAAACAGTAACTATTAAATTCATAGAAACATATACCTGTGCACACTACAAACAGATAGGGGACTCTATGTATCTATATAACACATTTTCAACAAAAGTACATTATTAAGTTTAAACTTCTCAGGCATATCACATGTGAACATAGGCAGACTTTTTTGTATCAATACTTGGGTACCTGTTACATTTCTAATCTATAAATATAACATTTTGGCAGGGTGTATATTATTTCTGTATATTTATAACTATATATAGACATCCATATAATACTACATTTATATAGCAGCTTGTAAAAGCTCTAAGATATAGCAACTTGCCACATAAAAATGGAAGATATTAAAAATATAATTCACAGCTTTCCACTGGGGGAAAGGGTTCACGCAAAGCGGTTTCATGGACACACTGTGACAAGTGATTTCACGACACATTCTTGTGTCATCAAAGAACTCCTGGGCAGTTGATGTGAGGTCGCATTTCTCAAAGTATAGCCCAAGGGCCAGCTACGTGAGAGTCCTCCTGTGTGTGTCAAACATTCAGTTTGTAGAACACCACCCCAAACCCACTATATTAGAATATCTGGGGTTTGGGCCCCTGAATCAGGATGTTTAACAAGCTTGACAGATGATTCTGTTGCACACTGCATTCTGAGAATCACTGATCTAAGGCACAGGCTTGTGTTGGAGAATGAGAGGCACGATGTGAGAGCAGCTGCGAGTGGGAAGTTGGATATTCTGCGTGAAGCACAGAAGGCTGGCTGCATGGTGGTGCTGGCATGCACAGAGCGCTGGATTCAACAGGGCGTGGGTGATTACAGAACAAGGGTTGTTTGAACGAGGACCTCATGTTCCCCTTTGAGGTTAAGGAAGCAAGACTCCAGCTGCCTGCTTTTCCATTTCTCACTTCCCTTTCATCCTCCTCCTGTTCTTTGACCTTTCCATCAACATGTTTTCCATCAGAAAAATGCTCTGAATCTTGGCAGAATCAGCACTGCCTCTCTCTAATGTCTCCTCTCATCCTCTTGCCATAGCAGGTCCAGACTCTGGTTATGGACAGGGGCATACATAGAGTGGAGGCCACAACCCAGCATCTTAGGAAAAATAACTTCTGAAATCAAATGACTATTGCTCTTCAGGCTCAGAGAATATCAGGGAGGAGAGGCATTTCAGAGATCATCTAAGCTAACACTGACCCTCATTTTAAGCTAAGGAAACACTTCAGAAAACAGTGAAGAAACTCTAAGATCACAAAGCAACTTAGCAGCCAAGCTGGTCTGATATCCAGGTCTCCTCTCTCCCACTTGATTTTCTTCCAGACATCCTTGTGATACATCTTTAAATGGGACTATTGTCTATCATCTTCTGTAAGCACCACATAAATAATTTTAACGTATAAATGAAACATTGAGTGATTAATTGATTAATGCCAAATGATGAATGAACATATTGGTGAAAAGAGAGAATTAGGAATGGGTTTCAGTATGAGGTAGATAGTGTATGGATGCTAGAAACCCAAAGGTAGTAAGTAAACTACATTTTAGAAAAGCATTTTATTACCTGTTATTTAATTGTTATTTTATATTTCATAATATGTAAGCTAACATATAGACAACACTCGACCTCACAAAACACTTCCCATACATAATCCCATTTAAAAACATTCCCTTTTAAAAACACTGGTGGATATTCATAAACTTGTCCATAAGCTTTAAAAAAAAATACCTGAGGTTGTGAGACATTAAGAAATTTGACACGTTATGCAGCTAGCTACGAGCAGGATGAGAACACAAACCCAGACCTGTTGAGTCCTTTCCCGTTGACATATAATATGATATTGATATGGTTATTCCATAATTAATATAACCAATTCCCAATTGGAGTTGCAGATTGTTTCCATTATTTTACTCTTATGAATAAGGATACACTGAGAATTTTTATATATAAATACTGTTCTGTATTTGTAACTATTTTCACAGTATATATTTCTAAAAGTAGAAATACTGAGCATGTTAATTCCCTGTTTCCTTCATATCAGTCTGAACCTATTAACATGAATGCATTGATCAGGCATTCTCCTTCCGTGTGCTAACTGAAGCACCTGAGATTGGTTATAAATTGGTTTTTGTTTGACTACACTTAGACTTACTTTTGCCCCATAATTTTTTCAAGGTTAATATGCTTGAAATGAATTTCTTGATTTAATATAGAGCAGAAATCCAAAACTTAAAGACATACGAATGTTGAAATAGATTTATCATTTGCAATCTACTTGCCCACCCACTAGCTATAATTTCAAGAGTATCCAGAAAGCGCTTTCTTTACCAAACATTGAAGAAGACAGCGGGAAGGGTGGCCCAACATTCAGGAACATCGCAACACTGTTCTTTGCATGCAGGGTAAGCCGACAGGGGTGATGCTTTCGAAATGGGCTCCTTTATCTCACTGGAGATTGGAGCGTAATGGTTATCAAAGGAAATATTGGAATGCACCTCAGATCCAAGGTGAAAGTGGTTATGATAATAGACAGCAGACCAGACTGGCCGTGACAATGGATTAACTCACAGAGGTCTTTGGTAAAAGCTGATTAATCAGTGACCCCTAAAGTCCTACTTGATTTGAATAAATGAAAAGCATTCCTGATGAAGTATTCAAAATCTGGCTTATGCCAACAAAATACAACATGATAGATTAAAGATCCTTAACCAGTTTCTAGACAGTTTAGAAACCTAGAGCCTATTAAATTTGAGGGAGGCCAAATATCCTTGCAGAAAAATGCTGCATGGCACTTCAAATGTGTACTGTGAATCTTTTGTCTATGTATCCCCAAAGTTATCTGTGGCTATGCGTTGTGAGAGGGAGGAGGGGAGAGAAAGAAAAAGAAGAAGGAGGAGGAGGAATAGGGGGAGAGGGAGGGAGGAGGAGGAAGAGGAAGAGCAGGAGGAGAGAGAGAAATGAGAAATACTTTGATAATTTAGGAATTATTCAACACTGACTCTGAGAAAACACTAATATTTGTAGATCCAGAATTTTATGACACTAGACTGGTAAGAGCAGGGGCTTATTGAGGTTAGATGATAAATGAAGCTTTTACCTGAGTACACCTCATGGTAGGTCTACTGGAATACATAAGAGATATGGCCAAAAGGACCAAGTAAATCTCTGTAGAGTTCCTTCACCTTACAATTAATAAATTAAAACAATACCATACCTTTCGGGAAAATTCAGAGATTGGTCCCAGCTTCAATGACTTGAAAGATACAGGCTGGGCTGGCCGGATGGCACAGCAGTTTAGTTTGTGCTCTGGCAGCCCGGGGTTTGCAGGTTCAGATCCTGGGCGCCCGCCTATGCACTGCTTGTCAAGCCATGCTGTGGCGGCATCCCATATAAAGTAGAGGAAGATGGGCACTGGCGTTAGCCCAGGGCCAGTCTTCCTCAGCAAAAAGAGGAGGATTGGCAGTGGATGTTAGCTCAGGGCTGGTCTTCCTCACAAAAAAAAAAAAAAAGAAAGAAAGATACAGGCTGATAGTAATTGCTATTATAACCCCAGTTACTTCTACAGTTTGATTCAAGAAAGATGGATTGAGCAAACTCCTGTCAGTAACAATCATGAACCCTAGAAAAATATTTCTGAAATTTAAACGACTGTTGAAAGACACTAAAAATTGACAAAAAGCATCCATAGAATAGAGAGGAAATGGCCATTGAAGCAAATTAGGTGAGATTGACATTTAACGGTTTTTCCTCCATGGGGATCCAGTCTGGATGGTGCACAGAGCATAGAGCAGAATTTAGATGTTTTACTAGGCTGATGAGTTAAAAATTAAGAGTTTAGGACTGCTCAAGTGTGAAAACTAGGTAGAGAACCATAGACAAGGAAGACACTAGAGAAGGGAGACACGAAGTCTACATGCAAATTTCCTTCATGTCCTTGGTGGACAACCATATTGCACATGGATAAGGCAATACTTAAAAAAACCCACAGCAGATTGAAAGCTGGATGACTAATAGAACCAAGCAGAGACCAGCAGCTGCTCAAAACTGAGGAAAGGAAAGTACTGGCAACAAGAGAGGCTTTTTAAACAACTTGGACTTTCCATTAAAAACTCTGAGGGCCAAGTCTTAGAAGTAAAAACCTACTATAATAAAGCCTAAAGCCAAGCCTCCACAGAATCAAGTTGATATACTGGTAATTTAACTGCCTACCAAGACAAAATTCAATACCCTTCAGCAGTTAAAAGCAAAAATCCAGTCTCTAAACTGTATTATTTGCAATGCCCTGGGATGCAATAAAAATTTTACTAGTCATGAGGAGAAACAGGGGAATATGAACTATAATCAAGAGAAAAATAGCCAATAAAAGCAGATTCACATATGATCCAGATGTTGGAGTTGACAGAGGCAATTTAAAATAACCTCCATAACTATTTTTCTAAACGCACAGGAAAAGGTAGATATAATAGGTAAAGAGATGTAGAATAACAAGAAAGATGTAACAACTTTAAAAATGAACAAAAAAGAAAAGATAGAACTGAAAATTACAATCCGACATCAAAAATTAATTGAATGAGCTTAACAGAAAGTTAGACACACACATAAGGAAGTCTCAGCAAATTTGAAGGCAATAGAAATTATCCAGATGGAAACAAATTTATGCACATTGCAATAAAAGATTTTAAAAATCCGCAGAATTGCAATGACCTGTTGGACAAGAGAAATCAGGCTAATGTATGAAATCTGAGTCTGAGAAGAATATGAGAAAGAGAATGAAGCATAAAAATATTTGAGAAAAACCTGCTGAAAATTTAACAATTTGGTGAAAAACACCAATCCATAGATCTAAAAATCTCAGTGAATACAAAGGAAGACACATACAAAGGAAGCCACACCTAGGTATATTCTAACCAAACTTCTGAAAATTAAACATAAAATTAAAATCTTAAGAGAAGTCCAAGTAAAGCAAAAACACATTCCAATGGGCAACAGCAATGAGAACGAAAGCTGACACCGCGTCAGGAGCACAGGAGGTCAAAGACAGTGGAGATACATCTCTAAAGTGCTGAAAGAAAGAACACCACCACCGAAAAAACCTTGTCCATCTGAACTTCTGTAGCCAGAATGATAATCCTTCAGAAGTAAAGGGGAAATATTTTCAGATAAACAAAAGCGAAAAATTTATCAGCAGTGTAACACTATAACTAAAACAGTGTAATTATAACAAATGTCAAAGAAGTTCTTCAGGCTAAAGAAAAAACGAGATCAGATACAAATTTGGATCTAGATCTACAGAGAGGAGTAAAGAGCTTGTCAAATGATAAATATTTGGGATAATATAAAATTCTGTTTTTTCTTTTGAGTTCTTTAAAAATCAATTAAGTGTTCAAAACAAAAATAATAACAATGTATACAAGCTGTTTCAACATATGGAGAAAATAAAACAGGAGATTGATAAATGGAATTATAAATTCATTCTTTCATTGTATGTGAAGTGGTACAATTGAGTAATATTAACACAAGGTAGACTATTATAAGCTGAGTGCATATCATAATCCCTAGAACAACCACAAAAACAACATATTAAATAATATAACTAAAAAATTAAGATAAAATGGAATACCAAAAATATTTGATTAAGCCACAAGAAGGCAGGAAAGAAGAAGATAATACTTCGTACATACTTGAATGGCTAAAATTATTTAAAACAAAAACTGACAATACCAAATACTAGCAAGCACATGGAGCAACAGGAACTATCAGCATTGCTGGTGGGAATATGAAGTGGAAAAACCATGTTGTAAACTAAATGCCTTTTACTTACCAAATTAAAACACTCAAGTTTCAGCCAGGGTCCAGTTGGAGTTAGAAACCATGCAAGTAATCTGGATATGGAAAATGTAATATAAACAATTTTTAACTTATAAAATGCATTTAACTATGAAAAGGGCTAAAAGAGGTTTCTAATAGGTCCATAGCATCAAATGCAAAAAGCAGCTACTACACCAGATGGAGTGAGAGTGAACAATGAAAGAACTTGGACTCTTAGAGGAAAACCACCACCACCATCTCCCCACATACATTAAGGCACAGATTCAGACTTTTTAGAGGAGGGGTGGCTGACACAGGTACACACAATATTAAAGAAACTTGCCAAAGAGTGTGGGATGTAGCTAAACTTTGAGTCTATTGTTGGGTAGCAAAGAAAAGTGCCAGGATGTGTAGGCCACAGCTGAACAATGAAGTCGGCTGCTGGTGATGCAGAATCTTGCCAGATGGTGCAGGCCAAGGACAAACACTGACAGGCCCCCTGATCTCTGATCACGTCAGAACAAGACAGGAAAATCTCTTCCTCCTGCCTCGGCCTTGAATTATCCTTCCAGTAACCTCCACTGACAAAGCCTAACGTTGGGCCAGCTAACAAAGCAGAAATGACCAGAGGGTTTAGTTCTAGCATCAGAAAGCAGGCCAAAGAAGGGTGGATTTGGAGCCGAGAGGCACAACGCACCAACCTGATAACATAGCAATTTCAATTCTACATTTTTACCCTGGAGGGATAGAACAATATGCACACATAAAACTAGTATGTAAATGCTCATGAATGCTTTATTAGTAAGAACCAAAAATTGGAAATAGCCCAAATGTCCATCAACAGGTGAACGGATAAATCAGTTGTAATATATTCATACAATTAAATACTGCTCAGCAATAAAAATAACAAACTACTGTTACATGCAACAACATGGGTGAATCTCGCATGCATTATGCTGAGCAAAAGAGGTTGGATGCAAAACACAACATACTATATGCTACTATTCATATGAAACTCAATAACAGCAAAACTAATTTATGATGATAGAATCCAGAACCCTAGCTGTCTCTGGTGGGCATGGACGAACTGAACAGAAACAAAAGGAATTTCTAGACTGATAAAAATATTCTGTATTTTGATAGAAGTAGTTATTATAAGTGTATTCATTTCTCAAATGCATCAATTTGTACACTTATTTTTAATAAAGACAATTTCTTTTACAAATTATTCCCCAATAATATGAGTATTAGGTAAGAATTGTATATATATATTATATATATATATAATATATATATAAATTATATATAACTGTATACACACACATAATTTATTTTAAACCAAAAAGAAAGATGGGTGGCTGTCCCAGTGACACAGTGGTTAAGTTCGCGCATTCCCCTTTGGCGGCCCGGGGTTCGTGGGTTTGGATCCTGGACGTGGACCTACTCACTGCTTATAAAGCCATGCTGAGGTGGCCTCCCACGTAGAAGAACTAGAGGCACCTACAAGTAGGATATACAACTATGTACTGGGGGCTTTCGGGAGAAAAAAGAAGAAAAGAGGAAGATTGGCAACAGATATCAGCTCAGGGCCAATCTTCCTCAAAAAAATTTTTAAAAATTAAAATTAAAAAAAAGGAAAGATGGATCTCAGAAAATGAAAACAGTTTATCATAATCTAAATCACTTGAGAGAACAAACGCAGCTACTACTCCAGGTGTAATATATTTATTGGAATAAACCAATATGACTCCTAGCACCTGAAATGCAGCAACTAGTCTAGCTGATGATTTTCATTCATCTATCCCAATAAACACAAAAAACCAGAACTTATTTGCATTCACCTGACAGAGTCAGCAAGACTCCACCATCTTGTCACGAGATTATGTCAATTCCTTGGCTAGGTGCCACTATTCAACTGCAAGCTCTTCATATTTCAACCATACCTTAATCATGCATAATATCATATTTATCTACCATACGTATGATGGAATATAGATAGAACTGCAGAGCAGGAAGCAACCATTCCATAGATGTTTTGGTAAGGTGCACACTGCTGGAATGTAATAAATAGTCTTATGAAAATGAAAAGGGTTTGTCACCTCAATGAAATTCCAGTGGATCCAGTGGTCTGGGTATGTTGACACGTTCCTACATAATGAAGGAAAAGCTGTTCAGCTTTGCACTTCCTTCTACTGAGGAAGAAAAAGAATACTCAGTGGTCTCTTTGGATTTCAGAAGCAACATTAAAATATTTGGATTCCGGGGCCGCCCGGTGGTGCAGCGGTTTAGTCTGCGCTTTGCAGCCCAGGGTTCACAGGCTCAGATCCCGGGCGCCCGCCGAAGCACTGCTCGTCAGCCACACCGTGGCGGAGTCCCATATAAAGTAGAGGAAGATGGGCACGATGTTAGCCCAGGGCCAGTCTTCCTCAGCAAAAAGAGGAGGATTGGTGATGGATGTTAGCTCAGGGCTGGTCTTTCTCACAAAAAAAAAAAAAAAAAAAAAACACAAATATTTGGATTCTTCCTCCAATTAATTGGGCAAATGACCTGAAAGACTTCCATCTTTGGTTTGGTGTATGAGTTATCTACTGCTGTGTAACAAATTAGCCCCATATTTAGCAGCTTAAATCAATAAAAATTTATTATCTTATTGTTTCTGTGGGTTGGGAGTCTGTGAGCACCTTACCTCGGTCCTCTGGCTAAGGGTTTCTCACAAAGGGATAATCAAGATGTTTGCTGGGGTTGCAAAGTTCAAGTTGGAGAGGATTGACCTTTAAGCCTACTGATGAGGCTGTTGGCAAGCTTCCAAGCTCACTGGCTATTGACTGGAAACATCGGTGCCTGGCTATATCTGCCTCTCCACAGAGCTACTCACAACATGGAAGCTTGCTTCCCTCAGAATGAGGGCTTCAAGAGGGAAAGAGTGAGAGAGGAAAGTTATAGTCTTTTTGTACCTTAATCTTAGAAGGGACATTTCATTAATTTTGCTGCCTTTTTTTTTGGTAGAATTGAGTACCTAGGTCCAGTCCATAAGGAAGGGGAAGGAATTATACAGGGAGTGAGTCTATACAGGATTCGGAGACTATTAGAAGCTTTAGAGGCTTCCTATCACTTGGGGGCTCAGGGCAAAAGAAAGCTTGCTAGTTAATCCAGCCTATAGATCAAGGATTTCTGTCTCTCAACCCTTAGAACCTAGACAATCTAAGGAAACTCAAAGTACCTGGGTCAGATCAAGATGCTGCATGGAGCTTGAAAAAACTTCAATAACAGCAATAGGGGACTCATAGTCAAATCAGCCAAGATCTTGGAACAAAGATGTGCCCTCTTTCATAATTAACGACTCTCCTTTTTTAAAATAGCTCTTGGTTTTGATTCGGGTCTTCGTAGAGACTGAACCCATGGTCTTGAGCTACTGAGTGATGGTGCAATCCAAAGTACACATCATGGGCTGGAAGCTGATTCAAATGGAAACAGGAGTGACAAGCAGCCCTCCTTTCAAGTGGAAAAAAATAGTACATTGAGGACTGTGAAGCAGTAGGCCCTGAAGAATAATTAGGTTGATGGGCTCATTTACATTTTTGAAGCTTCTGTTGCAACCACACTACCACCCCTCACTCCAGCCATGATTAAGCTCCCAAGAAAAGTCTCCTCTGACCAGTTTACTCTGGTTGAAAAAAAGCTGAACCTGTTTTGAAATGGCTCTACACCAGGAGTCAGAAAACATTTTTTGTAAAGGACCAGAAACTAAATATTTTAGGCTCTGCGGGCCACATACAATCTCTGTCACAGTTTTGTTTTTGTTTTGTTTTTACAACACTTTAAATATAAAAGTCATTTCTGGCTCACAGGTCATAGGAACCAGGCCACAGGCCAGATGCGGCCCATGGCTATAGCTTTGCAACTCACGCTCAACAGGATGGTCTGGCTCCCAGTGGAAGTGTCTGCTGCGTCATTAGAGCTTCACTCATGAGTAGCTGTAAAGGACAGTGAGGACAGTATAAATGCCCAATGGGTAGAATCTGGTGATACATCCTGTTTTTCTTCTCCTCAGAAGCAGAGGAAACTTGAGATAAGCATCCACACTGATTCATGAGTAGTGATGGTTTATCCAGACAGTCAAAGATGTGGAAAGATCAAGGTGTGAATGACTGGAAAAAAGTGATATAGATGAATCTCTTAGAATTGTCCTAAAGAGTCAGAACATCTGTATTTCTTGTGACATTCCCAATGTGGTGGCATGTTCTATGAATGTCAGGCCGTCATTTCTCTCGGCTATTTCAGTGATTACTCAACAGGCTCATAAACAAATGTTGGTGACTGTGCCTGGGCTGAAAAACATGGACTTCTCTCCTCAGGCTTCTCCACCTATAGCTGCTGACAAATGTTCCAGATGCAAAGCAAATATTGAGCTCTGTATTCGTCTACATGATTCACTAAAAGAACATGGGTGGAATATTTTCATAATCTGTTTATAGTTTTAAAATGATGATAATGTTTCACATATACAAACACAGAATACAATTATGGGACACCAGCCTTATCTCCTCAAAAAGTTATCATTTTGTGATGCCTGGAAGTAGTCTATACTAGGTTCTTTAGTTGGCAGTCTTTCCCAGAAGTTACTCTTTAGGGTCTAATTTTGCTAGGACAAATATAATTGTGACTCTCTTTTCATTGATTTTTACCTGTTGTGATATAAAACTTTTCAAACTTCAAATTCAGACCTTAAAAAACATACTGATCTACTTACTTTTCAGGAAAGTTCTATTCTATTCTGTGTGCTGTTGTCACTTTTGTTCCAGTGTCTCTGACTTTTCCACAGAAAGGTGATGTATATGATATTTTATCCCCATAACCATCATTTTCTTTCTCAGATTTTTCATTCATTTCACCCTTTTTTATTGCATTCTTGGAGAACTTCCCTATGTTTCCCTCAATGTCATTCATTTATTATTTCAGAGTATTGATTCTGATTCTGGCTGCCACTGATGGGATTTTAATTCTGTGACTACGTTTTATCTTTCTTGAAATAATTCTTTATGCCATATAACATCCTTTTTATTGCAAACTGCCTTCTTTTAATTTCATCTTATTTTCTCCTTATGGCTTTCTACTTCTCTTTCATATAAACACTTTCTTTTTGTATCCTGTTGCATATACCAGTTTTTAAAGCTTTGTTTTGTAATACTTTTCATGTTCTAAAACATTTGGTTTTAGTAATCCTTCACATTCTTAAAAACTGTGAAGGATCCCAAACAGCTTTTATTTTGCAGATTATACCGGTCAATGTTTACTGCATTAGAAATTAAAACTGATAAATTTTTAAATATTTATTTAATAATTCATTAAAAATAATATAAACCCATCACAAGTTAACATAAGTAACACGATTATATAAAAAATAACTACATGGGGCCGGCCCGGTGGCGTGGCAGCTAAGTTCGTGTGCTCAGCTTCGGAGGCCCAGGGTTTTGCAGGTTCGGATCCCCGGTGCGGACAGACGCACCGCTTGTCAAGCCATGCTGTGGCGGCGTCCCATATAAAGTAGAGGAAGATGGGCATGGCTGTTAGCCCAGGGCCTGTCTTCCTCAGCAAAACAAGAAGAGGATTGGCAACGGTTGTTAGCTCAGGGCTAGTCTTCCTCACAAAATAAATAAATAAATAACTACACTTTCCAAAACAAAAACACAGTGAAAAGAGTGACATTGTTTCACATTTTTGCAAATCTCTTTAATATCTGACTCAGTGTAAAAGAGATGTATTCTTGTATCTGTTTCTAAATTCAATCTGTTGCAAAATCACATGTTATGTATCTTCTGAAAAGTGCCACTATCCACTTCTGAGAGAATGAAAGCACAAAGTGCAAATAACACCCCAGTATTATTATGAAAATAGTTTTTACCTAATGGGCCCCTGAAAGGGTCTCAGGGACCCCAGGGGTCCCCAGACCATACTCTGAAAATGGTTGCTCTAATACATATTTTGCAGAGATCAGCTTTTCTTCTGAGTCAATACTATAATTTTGCATTTCACTTCATGTCTTTGGTTCTTTCACTGTTATATAAGTGATGAATAGGAGATGATTTTATAATACAAAGTTCACATAACACATTACTGAAATTCACTTCAAGTTCTCAAGGCCTATGGAAGATGTGATAAATTACATCCAATGTCCTCCACCAATTCTTCACATTTCTCCATCTCTGCATCCTTTGCCATGTCCTCTTTCAATGCCCTCAACGAAAGAAGATTGTGAGGCTTGTGAATCTGGGCTCAGCATGTCACTTGCTTTGACCAGTAGGATACAAGCAGAGACTTGAAATAGGCTGTTGTGCTTCTGAAGTCACCTTGGAAAGGACATGCCTGGGCTAATTCACTGTTCCCAGGAGGAGGATGAGAAACTTGGCAGAACTGCCAGGACAATTTAGACCAGTGAAGTCCAGGCGGCCCACAGAGACATGAGCTATATAAATAACTGATTATTGTTTTAAGCCCCTGAATTTGTGTTTATTATATAGTTTTCCCCCCTAATCCATGGGGAATACTTTCCAAGACCCCCAGTGGATGCCTGAAACCATGGATAGTACCAAACTCTATGTATACTATGTTTTTCCTATAGATACATACCTATGATAAAGTTTAATTTACAAATTAGGCACAGTAAGAGATTAACAACAATAACTAACAATAAAATACAACAATTATAACAATATACTGTAATAAAAGTTACCATAGATCTCAGCAACCTCAGCATACAATATTTATTTTTTCCTTGTTAAGTGAGAACTTTTACCTTTTCACTTAAAGGAAGCACTTTACAGCTTCTCTTTGGCATATCTGAATTGCCAGCATCACCACTCTTGCTCTTTGGGGCCATTCTTAAGTAAAATAAGGGTTCCTTGAACACAAGCACTGTGACACCAAGACAGTTGATCTGATAACCTAGACGGCTACTAAGTGACCATCAGGCGGGTAGTGTATGCAGCATGGATATGCTGGACAAAGGGATGCTTCACTTCTCGGGCAGGACCGAGTGGATGGCACGAGATTTCATCACACTCCTTAGCACAGGCATGCAATTTAAAACTTATGAATTGCTTATTTCTAAAGTATTCCATTTAATGTTTTTGGATCATGGTTGACTGTGGGTAATTAAACTGCAGAAAGTGAAACTGTGGATAAGGGGGGACCACTATACAGCAATTGTTAACTGATATGAAAAAGGAAAGGCAAAAAGAACTGGTATTTACTGAACACCTAGTAAATGTACAAGATGCTGTGCTATTTTTAAATCAATTAATATAATCTGAGTAGTTAATTATGCTTTCCAGGTTATCCAAACTAGAAAACAGATTCAGTAGGAATCTAGGTCTGTCTGAGAACACAAGCCCTCACTGTTTTCCTAGAAAAGTTAATGGGACTCTGTCGGGACTGTTATCAACAAAGGCAACAGAAATGGTGTATGAGTATCGCCTTTAAGGATCTCTCACATAGTCAGTTGATTTAGCAACAAATTATGTGGTGTTTGGTTGGCTCTTTCCAACAAGATTTAGAGCAGCTTTCTGTGTTACCTGGAGGATACCTTCCCTTGGCTGTAAATCATTCTTATTCTATGTATTATTTCAACTGTAAGAAGCTTTATCCCTGACAAAGTTTCCCCCATCAAATCTCAAGTGTTCCAATTAGAAACTATGTTATTGTTTAAACTACTGAACAACAGAACTTATCAGAGCCTTAGTAGTGAATTGTTCTAGATGGATTTATGATATTTTTGTTGTTGTCCAGTGGGTTTTTAGAACCATTTTTCTGTAGTTGTCTCTCTGGAGGAAGTTCTGTCATTACTTAGCTAACTCTAGTATTGTCATTCATGGAGAATACAATTATTGTCTTTGATTAACTGAAGAGAAGTATGTGGAATTGATGTTAAACTTATTCAGTATAGATGCAGAGAGCTAAAAGATTGCCGGTTGTGGAAATGCACAAAGGAGCAGAATGTAGACTAATGGAGAAAGATGGTTTTTAAAGTTAGAATACATCAACTAGTGAGATCCCTGTTACTGGAGGCATTAAAGTGAAGCATCAATGATCACTTCTCAAGGATATTGCAGTCAGGGGCTCTCACTCTGCTTCCACGGATGCTTAGAAAATCCCTGATGCCCAATATGTTCTTTCAGAAGGTCTGTGACTGCCTCCCAGAATCATATGCAAAACTACCTGTAAGGTTATGTGTACTTTTCTTGGAGAGGGTCCATAACAGCATTATTTTCAAAGGATCCCTGAGCCTCAGAAGATTAACAATTAGAAGAACATTCATTCATATGGAATGAAATTGGACTACATAAACTCTGCCATTGTATCAAAGTGTAATATCCTAAATAGTAAGCATTTGTTATTTTTTCGGCCAACACAGCATCTATAAATGTGATATATAGACCAAATTTTCTTTACCCATTCATCCATTGACAGGACACATAGGTTATTTCCATATCTTGGCTATATATATATACATATATATATAGTCCACCTTCCTGCTGATGTCCTCTTGCTTATCTTTTTCTGAGAAAAAGCAGCCAGAAAGCATGGAAAGTTTGTATCTATCTGACGTCCTCCTAGTGCTATTTTGTTTTAAATGATGGGAACCCCTTCCTCAGTTGGCTGTTAAAGAAGTTGATCACGCAACTGATAAATTCAAATTTTAAACAGTTAGGATTTCTGTATACTAGAGCAACACACTACCACCTACAACACTGACATATCACGCGTGCTTGGGTAGAGTGCTTTCAAACACTTGGTAAACAACGTATGCTTGACTAGCCTAGCTCAGAGATGCATCTTACAATACTGTGGGTTAAAATAAAGCTGCATTTTTAAGGTAAATCAAAGTGTTTTCTTCAACCTTAAATGCATAAATATACCTTGCAGCAACAATATCTTCCCAAGGAAGAATTTTCAGATTGAAATTGAAGTTGTTTTTACTATATATTTGTTTCTAAAAATGCTCATGTAAAGATCCATCCTTATACAAATATCACATTATTTTTATTATTTTGGCTTTAGAATATGTTTTCAGATAAGGTACTCTAAGTCCTCCAGTTTTGAAACTGTTTTGACTATTCTAGGTTGTTTGAATTTCCAAATGAATTTAGTAATCAGCTTATCAAATGCTACAAAGAAATGCTTTCTGGTGTTTTAACATTAGACAGACTTCCAATTCCAGTCAATATAAGTCTGGGAAGGTGAGGATGAATAGTCTTTGGAGGACAGAGTACTGAAGAGGAATAGCTTCACAGAGGGAAAACTCCAGAGATCCCGAGACGATCTATCCATCTTCCTTTAGTATGCAGTTGAGTAATACTAATCAACTTTTGAAAATAGGGAAGTTAAACATATCTCAGATTGATCTAAATTCATAAGCCCCATTTGCTACTTTTATTGAAGTACAAAAACAACAACTGGTGGCAATACTTAAATAAAAATGTTAATTAAGAATCCCCAAAAAATGTATAAGAATAAAAGTACAACTTAATTTTTATGACTTTATGAAATTCAGAAGATGGAAGGAAAGGGGAAAGTATATAAATTTAGAAAACATTCACCAAATCATCCAGACAACTGAAAATACAGATGAAGCAGTGACAAGAGAAACATTTGTTGTCACACTTCCCACATGAAAATTAACTGCTCATTACCCTTTGATGAATTCAGCTCTCCAAGGAATTTTTATGAATGCATAACTCAACTCACGCACTGAAATTAACAGCCAATGATATTTTAAATAACTAAATACAAAGTGATTTCAATAGTCTGTGCTTACTCTTCCCATTGTTTGGCTTCTGTAAAAGTAGTACATTTATGCATCTTTGAAAATAAATCTGCTGAAAAACAAAACCAATTTTAGAGCATTAAATTTTGTCATAGCATTGCTTTATAAAGACACATTGTCATTATCATGATATCAAAGGTGTTTTCCTATATTAACTCATTAGTCCTCCGATTGCATCTGCAATCCTGAATATTTAATGTCCTGACATTACTTAAAAGAATTATCTTACTATGCGCAGCATAAAAATAGAAATGCTGCCCTATATTACACAAGTTCCATATTTTACAGCCACTTTGACACAGAGAAAATTTTGTAAAATGAATTCTAATTTATCCATGGATTTCCATTATACAATTCAAATAAACACAATCAAAATGAGGAAGAAAATTAACTTACCTCCACCATAATTGATACAACAGAATAATATTTAAATTGAGCAAAATTTCAGACCTAAAAGCTGAAGCAAGAAAACTTTATAACTGGGGCCAGTCTTGTGGGCTGTTGATTAAGTTTGGCACGCTCCATGTCACCAGCCCCGGTGCAGATCCCAGGCACAGACCAATTGGTGGCCATGCTGTAGCAGCGACCCACAAACAAAAAACAGAAGATTGACACAGATGTTAGCTCAGGGCAAATCTTCCTCAGCAAAAAAAAATAGAAGTTTATAACTAAACATAATTGAATTTACTAATAGTCTTGGAGTTGTTAAGGATTTCTAAGAATCATATTAAAACCATAGTGGAAAATTTGGAGATATTTTTAGAAATTTAAATATATAAAAATTAAAAAACTACTGTAAATAGAATAGAAAGGAAAATGACAAACTAGGAAAACACATCTACAATATTCTTGAAGGTCAGTGAGCAAAATAATTTGCTAAATAGCTCATAAATCAATTATAAACTCAAACCCCATTAATTTAGCAGAAGAAAATATCTGGGTTAAGGAAAGAGTTTACAGAGAAAGGAATAAAAATTGCCTGAAATCAAAAGCTTTAAACACTCAACCTTTTTTATTGTTGAAATACATGATGTAAAACAGTTAAGAACTCAAATATCAGCTTTGACAAGATTGAATGCTGGTAAGAGTCTGGAGAAACAAGCACTCTCAGAAACTGTTTGAGTGTGTTAATAGGCACAGTGTGTTACTAGGTAAGAGAGGCACACGTGTTAAAATATTCTTTGCTCATTATTAATTCTTGCATTTTATTCTTTCTTTCTTTAATTCTTTCTCCCTCAGGTGTCCCTTCAGCAAAGTTCTTAAAGTGGTAAACTCAGCCTTTATTGAAAAATATCCTCATTCCGCCCTCAAACTTGAATGGCCATTTGATTTAAATGCTTAGATAAATATTCTAAGTTGGAAGTTAGTTTTTCCTAATAGTTTAAGAACTAAAATCTCTGGCCTCTTTCTTTTTTTTTTTTTTTAACATTATGAAAATTTACCAACATACAGCAAATTTGAAATAAGCATACAATGCACATGCTTACATCCTCCACCTAGATTCTATATATCACGTCTATCCACCTCTCTACCACCCATTAGTTCATCTTATTTTTGCTGCATTTCAAAGTACATTACACACATCAATACACTTCCTCTTTTTTCAGCATGCATAGTATTATCTAGAATTCAATATTTACTTTCAGGGGTTTTTTTTTGATGCAAAATCTAATACAAGAACATGCACAATTCTCAAGTGTACAATCAATGAGTTTTGACAAGTGTACACACTTGCGGAACCCAAATCCTCTGGCCTCTATTCTCCATGTGAAGCTTCTATTGCTGGAGTTTTATCTCCGGTTGATCTTACAACACTTTCTTCAACTTTGGTGTCTAGCCACTTCACTGCAATATGCCAAGGAATAGATTTATTAAGAATACCTTTAGTGACTAAAGCTCAGGTTTTGTATCTTTTATAGGTTTTGAAAAATTCTCAGCCATTTTCTCTTTAAATATTGCTCCCGATTTTTCTCCTTCTGGAACTCATGTTAGGTATATTTTCTATCAATTAAGTTCTTAACTGCTGATGATTCTTGGGATCATTATATATCCAGTCCAGAACTCTCCCCACACTACATTTGAATATCCAAGCAGCAACTTAAATTTTCCACTGAAATGTGTAATAAGCATCTTGACTTTAAAATGTACGACACTAATCAGCTGACTTCCCCCTACACCCTGCTTTTTCCCCAATGTTTTCTATCTCAATAAAAAAAAAATCCATTCTCTCAGATGCCCAAATCAAAACCCTTAGAATCATCCTTGACTCTTCCATTTTTCTCAGTCAAGTCATAAGTAAATCTGATCAGCTATAATGTCAAATATATCCAAAATCGTATTAATCCTGACTACCTCCAACACTATCAAGACACCTTCATCTCCAGCCCAGATTATAATTTCAATAGTTTCATATCTGGTTTCCTGCTTCTTTCATTGCCCCTCTATATTTTCAATATAAAGGAAATCCATATCAAGTCACATCCCTGCTCAAAACCCATTAATTTATTCCCATCTCACTATGCAGGGTAAAAACCAAATCCACCAATTGGGCCACAGCACCCATGTGTTATTTATCCCCTCTTTTCCTCTCTGACTTCATCTCCTACCACTCTTCCCTTGGCCACTCTGCTTCAACCACACTCACTTTCCTACTGGTTCTTGAGCATGTCCTACCTCAGGGCCTTGCAGATCCCTTTGCTTGCACCTCTCTTCCTGGAATCTAGGGCTCAGATCGACATTTGGCTTACTTTTTCTCTTCCTTAGTTCTCTGCTTAATGTTACCCTTTTAAAGAAGCTTTTCCTCATTTTTCTCTA
The DNA here is from genome assembly GCA_031878705.1 of Tapirus indicus. Classification (NCBI taxonomy): domain Eukaryota; kingdom Metazoa; phylum Chordata; class Mammalia; order Perissodactyla; family Tapiridae; genus Tapirus; species Tapirus indicus. The sequence goes on from CM062921.1 coordinate 86,953,120, forward strand.
TAAAACAGCACCCCTGGGCTCACACTGAGAATTCTTCCTCTTACCAGCTCCCTCCTTCTTACCAGTGCTATGTTCTCATAGCACCTACACCATTGTGGTAGTCAATTATATATACCAACGTGGCTGGGCCATGGCACCCAGATATTTAGTCAAACATTATTCCGGATGTTTCTGTGAGAGTGTTTTTGGCTGAGATTAACTTTGAAATTGTTGAACTTTGAGTAAAGCAGGTTGCCCACCATAATGTGGGTGGGCCTCGTCCATCACTTGAAGGCCTGAGTGGAAGAAAAAGACTGACCTCTCCTGAGCAAGAGGAAATTCTGCCAGCAGACAGCCTTTGGACTTGAGCTGCAACATCAGCTCTTCCCTGGGGCTCCCATCTCCCATCCTAGCCTACCCTGCAGATTTTGGATTTGCCAGCCTCTGTAATCATGTGAGCCAATTCCTTAAGATAAACCTCTCCATATATGCATCTTATCGATTCTGTTTCTCTGGGGAACTCTAACTGATTCAACCACTCAAAACACAAAACATTTGCTTGTTAATTGTGTCTCCTCCCCACCCCATCACTACAGCATCAGCTTCCTTGGGGCAGAGAGCTTGTCTGTTTTGTGTACTGCTGTACCTCCAGTGCTTACTTTAATTATTTTTCATCTCTGTCTCTCAGTACTGCATTCTGGAGAATTTTCTCTGATTTATTTTCCATAAGTAGTACTCCCTTCAGCCACTTCTAATCTGATGTTTGACTCACTACTTCATTTTTTAGTTGCAACTATATTTTTAAAACTAATTTTAGAAGCTTTAATTGTCTCTTTTTTCAAAACTGTTTCTTTTTCAAAGTGTATTGACTTTTTCTTATATTTTCAACTCCTTTTATATTTTTAAGGGTTTTGAACACACTTATTTTTCTAATCCTAATTTTGTGTTTTATTATCAGAAATTAATGGTGATCTTTGTCTGCTCTTTGTTTTGTCTACTGGCTATTGCTCATTGTGGATTATTTCCTTGGGTTTTCTAAATGTGTTTTAAGTGTCAGCTAATCTTGAGTGTATTCCTTTTATAAATTTAGGAATCTCATTGGAATGTCTCTCCTAAATTAATTTTTATTCAATTCTACCAGTACAACACTGGTGTTAATTTTTCAATGTGAAAACTCTGGACTCTTGCAAATAGTATCATTTTCATCCCAATCTTGCATAGTGTCAGAGTTTGATTTTCCCCAGAGTCAGAGTCATAACGGAGAAGTTTTATTTTCTTCTTCCTGTGCCAGTGGATGGGTTTGGACCATTTTCTTTGAGGACGTAATCCCTGGAAGTTTTCAGCTTATCACAGATGGTCTCAGATCTGTCTCTCTGCTTTATAAGAGCCAAAACTTGATCTTCTGATTCTATTATATTTGGATCCCCTAAATTACCACAACCACACCATTAACTCTCCCAAACCACCACCAAAACAGCCAAATTTTGAGCACTTGTTTTTGTCCCTATTGTTTTGTTTCTTCCTAGTTTCCACCATTTCTCTCTTTATGTAATGTGTATTCCTTTCTCTCCTAGGAGAGATATCAAATAATTGTAGTTTTACCCAGAATCTAAGGTGTTTAGAGTGAAAGTATTTTCAAGTTATGTTATTCTACCATCTTGCTGCATCCAGATCCAAATCTTTCTTCCATCTTTTTTTCCCAAAATTTGCATCACTGTATTTTAGTCATGAAGCAGTCTGTCATCAGATTTTGTTATTTTAGCCCAGTCTTGGAATCTCCATCTTTTTACATCTGAGTGTGATATGTTGATATTTATGTTGATTATTTACACATAGGATTTAATTCTACTATCTTATTTTGTGCTTTCTATTTACCATATATTTTCTTTGCAGCTTTTTTATTTTTTCTTCCTTTCCTGACTTGGAACTTGGCGGGTCAAGTCTTCCAGCTTGTGGCTCTGTCCTCCAGAATGTTAACTTCTCTTAGGCTTTAGGGTAATTATCAGTCGGAATCCCATTTAAGTTCCTAGTTTGGGAATTCCTATAGCACCAGGTGAGGTTGCAGAGATTCAGCACAGGCTCAGGGCTTTGATTTCTCACGGAAATCTTTTTTTTTACATTCCAGTACAAAAAGGACTTCTTTGTCTCTCAAAGGGCTATTTGCAGAGTTTTCCTCTTTCTCCTCTCCCTGAAAGTACATCCTCCAGACATTACATGGAGGTCTGAGTTCCAACTCCCCATAACCTAAATGTCCAAGTTCTAACTTCTGTGACCGTATGGAAATTGAACCCTGATTCTCTAGGACTTAGGGCCTAATTTTGGGTTTGATAATCAACTACAAGGCCAACACAGCCTCAGTTTACTAGCTTAATGCTCTGATTTTCAGGGGTTTTTGTTTCTGGCAAATGGAACTTCCCTTTTTTCTTATAAGGTGACCTATGCATTATGTTTAAATCTGCCATTTCTTCAGTTTATAATTGGAAAGATTCTAGTTTTGCTTTTCCAGCATGCTGCCAGAACAAAAGAACCATTGCATAAAAATTAAAAATTTCATCAAAGAATACTATTTGATTTACCAAAATAATACAAAGTGCTAATAGCAATAATATGTACAGATGCTTTATATTAAGTGCAAATGTAAGTGCAATACATTAATGCTTCTATAAGAAAAAAATAGCCAACATATGTGAGAATTTATGCACAAAAAGTAATATGGCTAAAATTTTTTTTAACATATAGTTAAGTAGTATCAAAAAATGCAAATTAAAACTTTTTTTAAACTCACATTGATAAAAGTTAATACAATTAATAATTATCATTGTTGGTGGATATTTTCTCAGATAGGCACTTATACACTGCCAGCATATGTTTCAAATTAATAATGTATTCTTTTGATTTAATAATTCAATTTATAATATTCTCTGCTAAAGATTTAACCAGATATTGATATGCTTATAATCTCTATATAGTCAACATTTTGAAATAAAGTGAATATTCAGAAATAGGAAATACACACCTCTACCATCCCTGCTTTTTCAATAAGGGACCTGAAGAACACATTCTATCCTCATTCCAAAGGATTGGACTTCATAAATAGGAGGAATAGTTTTATTTATATAATGGTTACTTGATAAATATATTCAGCATTATTCACATAAGCTGACTATACTATTTGCAATATTGATCCTTTTTGCAGTAACCTTAATATAAGAATATTAAATAGCTGGGGTTTCCACTGGGCTTTCAAAAAAATGGAAAAAGAAAATAAAAAGGGAAATTTTCATTTAGTTAGTGAAAGCGATTTCTTTACTGTTTTTTTCGTTTGATCTTTTAGTAATGTACCGGGAATTCAAAAAGGCAGGGTGGGAGCTTTACTGTTTTGCAATCAAGACTTGATCTCATTTTGAGTAACATTATTTGAGCATAAAAGTAATGATTTTCTTTTAAACGTAGGCTTTTCAAAGATTTTTCTCTATACTTGAGTGTGATTTTATTACATCTAAGGGCTATGTTTCCCCTCTGCCCTGAGAGAAACAAATTTTCCATTTCATGAAGTCAGTGGGGAGCCAGACTCAATTTATAAAAATTAACTTCACAGGGAACTTTTGCTAAGACTAACTATTGCTACATGAGGAAGTTACAGTCTGGTAATCAAAGGCTCAGTTGCAGAAACAAATTAATCCTCTGGCTTTGAGAAACTAGTGGAAAAAAAGAGAGAGAGAGAGAGAGAAAATGATGAATTCCATTTTCCCTGAAAAAAAATACAAGGACTTTCATCAGATTGAGCACAATTTTGACAGTTTAGGAAGGCGGTGCTCAAAAGCAGTGTGCAAGATTAGTGTGTGCAAGAAAGTGTCCTTTGGGGGGTCCAAAAAGAACATATTATAACATTTATTTGCATTTACTTGTCATCACATGTCTTGTATCTATGTTTTTGTATATAGTTTAAATTTAGATAATATGTTAGATAATATAGGATAGTGCCACATATACAAAATATATAAATAAATGTACATGCATTGAGGGGGCATGCTCAGAAACATTTTGTTGATCTAGGGCCATGATCTAAATGTTTGAATACCACTCCAAGACTTCTAGAAAATAAAATAATTGAAAAGAAGCAATTTTATATAGATGACAGTGCATTCAAAAAGTTATATCAAAATCTTTCCATTTTATATTCAGAAAAAAGTGATATTGCTTAAGAAAATATTCTGCATTCATTGACTAATTTTGTTTAGTGTCTTCTATTTTCTCATTGGCTGTTGTGATATTTTCTTCAATAGAAGAACTATGGAAGAATGTTAAATAGTAACCTTGTAATATAAACAGGAATCTTAATGATTAAACTAGCACAGTGGCAAATCATTTAACCATATTTGGTGGGCCATAACCTTTCTGAAAGCTTTAAAGAGGAGTTTTTGTATTTTGCCTTGAAAATAACAATGTAAGAAGAAAGCTAGGTAAAAGGTCTTCCGTTTAAAACTTGTAAAATAATTTTTCTGTGTTATGAATTCATTTTATATGAAATTAGAAAGACCATTAATTCTATGTTTCATTGATTTTAAGGCTCATACTCTTTTTAAATATTTAATATATTGAAGTTGGAGTGCCCATTACAATTTATGACATCTTTAGATTATTGTAGGCAGGTGGCTATTATGATGTAGCTGCCGTTTCTTCAGCATGCACAAAACCTGCAGAATGGATATCAGCATCTTGAGAGAGAACTCTAGGAACAGGAGTGGAGTGGTCTCCAAAGAAATGTTACCTCACCAACGCTCTTGATGACTCAGCGCATGTTTGAATACACGCAGACTTGATGACCCTGAGTTGGAAGGTAATTCAGGAAAATCAGACTCTAGAGGTGAAGAACCTTCAGGAATACTTTAATCCATTTATTTCACTTTTACGTTCTTTTTTATGCATGTCCAAGTGTGATATGTAATACAAATCTATGCTTAAATAAGTATAGGAGTTCTTTCAATAAGTATAAAGTAAAAATTCTAAGGGATAGGAAAGTATTATGTCTTTTAATTGATAGCGCATTTTTTTCCTAATAGTACATAAAATAATAATTGTACAGTAGGCAGTATCTTACATTCAATGACATATGATGCACCCACCATAACACATATGCTCTAGGTGATACGAGAAAAAAGAGTCCTGACATTTAGTCTTCATTTTTTGGCTTGCTTCTGCTCTTTTCAGTTTCAGTTAATATATGTTAATGTAAGTCTCCTCACGCTGTTCCCTATGTCTCTTTTTTTGAGTATTGGGAAGTAAAATAAGTACAATAGAATAAGCTGTAAGACTCCCCAGTAAGAGGTAGACATAAAGAATATTAAAACTAAAATTGGGCAATGTACACACTTCCATAATGCAAACAATATCAAAAAGAACATCACAAAGTCTTTTGAAACTGACAATAAACCATGTCATAGGTGGTGATCTAAGGTGCAAGAGGAAAGACATATTTTACAGAAGATTTAGAAATTAATATCATAGAAGTAAATGTCCCCCTTTACCCATTTCTGGGTGAAAAAGGTCAAAAGGTAAAAGAAAAAAAGACAAAAAATTAAGTTGCCTTGCTGATTAAAAAGAAAAATTTTTTAAAGTTTCCTCCTGCCTTCCTTATTCCATGGACATAGCAGGCCGCATATTTCCTAGTTTCAGCTATGACCAGGGCCCCTATTTCCCTTGTTTTATTGACAGGAACAGGGTTCCTATTTTTCACTTTTCCCATGGGCATAACCAGCCCGCCTAATGTACCCTTACTCCACAGAAATAATCAGCTTCCCTATTTTCTTCTTATCCCGTGGCTGTTACCAGGCAATGTACTTTCCCATTATTTGATGGAAATAAATAGTTCTCTACTTCCCCATGTTCTGTGGATGTGACTGGGCCATACATAGAGCCAGGGCCTCTATAAAAAAAAACGTGAATGTCTCCGGGAAGATAGCTACTGTTGCAGATCTTAATATGCAGGTATACACAAACTGCATATTCTGGCATGCAAGTTTCCATCATGACTTGGGGAAATCAGTCCCAGTTTTCCTGCTCCCAACCTTGATGTGCTTGAGGCACAAGTATTACACAGTTTAAAGGCGTCAGGGATGCCCTTCCAGTCACCAGCCAGCTGTCCACTTTGGATGCCACCAACATATCCATCATTTTGTGCTCATAGGGTCTCTTCAAGTTCAGTAATGCCAGTGCTCCTTTGACATATTTGGCGTCTGTACTCTTGGTCTAGGCTGTGAATACTTGGACTCTGAGCCTAGGAAGCTTGATCTTCTTCACAACCAACCATCAGACAACTCTCATCTCCCTGGTTTGCAGCCAAGAGGCTGGGCACTGCTCTCCACCACTCATATTCTTCCCAGGCTGGGGAAGAAAATTTGATTCTCCTTTTCACTCTCCTCAAGTTACTCTCTTCTACTCCAACCCTTCTGGGACACCTATAATCTCTCTCCAAATGGTTTTGGCTTTTAAAAAGGCTAGAAAATCCTTAGATTTACATACTCCTTGAATCACAAAAGAGCCCTGCTAGCTGCTCAAGAGGAAGGAGGTGCTGGAAAGATCTAGGGATGACACACACCAATTACAAATTATTGTGCCACATCCACACCAGAATTTCTTTCCTTCATCCAGGGAATTCCCATGTAATTTTCAATTAATTGCAACAATAGCCGAGAAAAGTGCAGGCCAGTACTAGTCACCATGCATGAAATGTACTTTCTCACAGACCCTTCATCTGCCCAAGCCATAGAATATACAAGACAATTATGTTTATTATCATAGAAAGTGCTAAATCATTAAAATGTTTTTAGCGAAAATTTCAAATCAGGATGTACTTCATTTGGCATTGTCTAAATGTGAATCCTGTCTTTTTAAGTCCTAGATGTTAGTCTGCACTTTGCATCATTTGCCACCATAATCCTGGAGTGAAACAACCAAGAGGAAATCGTGCAGGATGAGGAGGTCGTAGAGTGTCAGTTTATGAGTTTGTTTATTCTGTAGAAATTTTACTGCTGCTCAAACTGACTGCTTCTTTAGTGCCTTAAATCACAGAGCATAATCTGTGGACTCGAGATCAGAACAATAAACTTCACTGAATTTACAGCCTCAAGAGAACAGCATTCAATAGGGCCTTTTATTATGACTCTATCCTGACACTGTTTTCCTGACTTTCATTGCTTCAGGATTTCATAGGAGAGATGCCAGAGCAGCATGCTTTGTGGGCCTTACACCCCCACTGTCAGTCACACCTAATATTGAGGAAAACAACTTAGATAGGAAAAGACAACACAGAGGGACCTCTGAGGTGGGTACAGAAATTGCTTCACTATGTGTTAACAGACACACTTTGAAAAGGGAAATGTAGAGTCATTTAACTATAACATCTAGCATTCTCATTTACAGACCCTTGCTCATCAGAAGTATTTAGAGTGGTTTATATGTCCATGAAGGAAAGCTTCTAAAATCTCACATCCCATACCTAATTATTAATTAATCATATGTGTGTATATATATAAATATACTATTGTATTAATGTTATATACATCATACAGCATACAATAAAAAGGAAAAGGAAAATATATTAGATAAAAATAAATACAAACATATTTCTAATAATTTTCACTGGTCACTGGCTTTGGATTCACAGAAACCTGAATTTGAGTTCCACTGATGCTGTTTGCAATCTGCGTGAATCTGGGCAATTTATGCACGCTCTCTTAGCCACACACGGTTAGTGATGAGCACATGTTATAAGCCCACAATGAGCAGTGGATAGCCTGAGGAGGGGGGGGGCAGGAGGATATTTCAGGCTATCACTGACTTTCAGGGATCAGAGAAACCTTGGCAGGACCAGTCCACACACAGCCACTACCACCCCACCAAGTGGTTTCCTTTCTCAGCTTAAATAACTCTAATGAGATAGGAACTCATTATCCTCCAATTCTTTTGCTTTTGGAAAAATTTACAGGTTGGGATAGAGAGTAATTACTTTGTCGTCTTCTTCATAAGCACTTGTACCAATAGATGCTAAAATTTAGGTTTGTGGGAGTAAGGCAGGATGTTACTGTCAGATTCTTTAACCCCTTTGAAATAAAGTTAATACAGGAAGAAGAGAATGCTTTAGTAAAACTGTGCACCAACTTGTAGAGAATTGACATCTTTATTATGTTGAGTGTTTCAATCCATGAACACAATATGTCTCTCCATTTATTTAGATTTATTTTTTCATTACTTTAATCAGCATTTTGTAGTTTACAGCATAGAAGTCCTATACCTAGTTTGTTAGAGTTCACCTAAATTGTGGTGTTTTTGTTTCTTGGGTTTTTTTTTTTTTTTGGAGATCAAAGGGTATTGTATTTTAATTTTGGCTTCAACATGTTCATTGTAGAATATAGAAATGGAGTCAATTTTTGTATGTTGATCTTGTATCCTGAGACCTTGCTGAACCCATCTATTAGCTCTAGGAGAGTTTTGTTGATGCAATTTTCTGTATTCATGCCATCTGTAAATAGAGGCAGTTTTATTTTTTTCTTTCTAATTTGTATGCCATCTATTTTCTTTTCTTGCTTTATTGTGCTAGCCAGAACTTCCAGTACTATGCTGAATAGCAGTGGTAAGAGCAGCTATTTTGCCTTTTTTTCTCTCCCTGATCTTAGGGGGAAATCATTCAGTCTTTCACTATAAACTATGGTGTTGGCTATAAGCTTTTTTGTGGCTGTGAAACTCCAGTAACTTGACCTCTAGTCCTAATCTTCCAAGAGTTCTTATCATGAATGGGTGTTGAATTTTGTCAAATGCTCTTTCTGCATTAATTGATAAGATCATGTTATTTTTCTTCTGTGGCTTGTTAATATGGTGGAGTTCATTGGTTGATTTTAGAATATTTTAAAAACCTTGCATTCCTAGAAAAAGGCACACTTGGTCATGGTGTATAATTCTTTTTATAAATTGCTAAGTTATATTGCGAATGTTTTGTTAAGAATTTTTGCATCATTTTTCATAAGGAATATTGTTCTCCAGTTTTTTTTTTTTTTTTTGGTATGGTCTTATCTGGTCAGATATCATATTAATCTGTTCTCATAAAATGAATTAGGTAGTGTTCATTCTTTTTCTGGAAAACATTGTCTAGAATTGGTGCTAATTCTTTTTTAAACATTTGGGAAAATTCTCTAGTGGAACTGTCTGGGCCTGGAGATTTATCTTTGGGGAGTTCTCTAATAAATTTAATTTCCATAATAGTGGTAGGTCCATTCAAATTATTTATTTCATATAGGATAAGTTATAGTAGTTTGTGCTTTTCAAGAAATTGGTCCATTTTGACAAAGGTGTTAAATTAATACATATAGAGATGTTCATAGTATTTCCTAATTATGTTTTCTGTGTCTTCAAAGTCTGTAGTGATATACTCTATTTCATTCTTGACATTGGTATTTTGTGTCATCTTCTTTTTTTAGTCTTTGCTAGTCATTTCATTTCCATTCACTCCAATGTATTTTTTTATTTCCCTTAAGGCTACCTCTTTACTCGTAGACTATTTTGTAGCAAGTTGTTTAATTTGCAAGTGTTTGGATAGTTTACTATTATTTTCCTGTAATTGGTTTCAGATTTGATTCCATTGTGATAAAAAAACACACTCTGTATGATTTCAATTCTTTCACATTTGTTTATGGCTGTTTTATGGACCAGGATATGGTCGTTCTTGGTATATGTTTGGTGGGAATTTGAAAAAAAAACTGTGTATTCTGCTCTTGTTGAGTGGAGTATTCTATAAGTGTCAAATAGACCCTGTTGGATGGAGCTGGTATTGAGATCTTCTATACCTTTGCTGATTTTCTGTCTAATTGTTTTATCAACTGTTGAGAAAGAGGTATTGAATTCTCCAACTATAATTGTGGTTTTGTCTGTTTCTCCTTTCAGTTATATCACTTTTTGCTTCACATAGTTTGTAGCCCTGATATCAAGTGAATACACATTATGGATTTCTATGTCTTCTTGATAGATTGACTCTTTTATCATTACATGATATCTCTGTCTGTTTCAGATAATTTTATTTGAAGTCATAAATTTGAAAATTTATTTGATAAATTTAACTGAAGTCTACTTTATTGATATTAATATAGTCACTCCTGCTTTGTTTTGATTAATGTTTTCATGGCATATCTTTTTCCATTCACTTCCTTCAGCCTACTTATATTGTGATGTTTGAAGTGAATTTCTTTTAGACAACACATAGTTGAGTCACGTTTTTTATGCATTCCATTTATCTCTGTCTTATAATTGGTGGATTTAGACCATTTACGTTTAATGTAATAATTGATATTTTATGGTATGTCTGCCATTTGTTTGTCTGTTTGTTTTTGCTGAGGAAGATTAGCCCTGAGCTAACATCTGTTGCCAATCTTCTTCAGTTTTTATTTCTTGAGGAAGATAAGCCCTGAGCTAACACCTGTGCCCATCTTCCTCTACTTTATATGTGGGTAGCTGCCTCAGTGTAGGTGATGAGTGGTGTAGGTCCATGCCTGGGATATGAATCCATTAACCCGGGCCGCTGAAGTGGAATGCACTGAACTTAACCACTATGCCATGGGGCCAGCCCCTGCCATTTTATTTTTTAATAAACTATAAACTTTTATTTCAGAACAGTTTTATATTTACAGAAAAATTGTGAAAATATCATGCATACTACACATCCAGTTTCCACTATTACTAACATCTTACATTAGTATGATATGTTTGTTATAATTAGTAAATCAATACTGATTCATTATTATTAAAAGTCCAAACTTTATTTAGATTTCCTTAGGTTTTACCTAACATCTTTTTCATGTTTCAGGATGCCATCCAAGATATCACAATCCATGTAGCTTAAGTCTCCTTAGGCTCCTCTTGACTATGACAGTTTCTTAAACTTTCTTTGATTTTGATGGCTTTGACAGTTTGAGGAATGCTACTCAGATATTTTGTAGAATGTCCCTCAGTTTGGTTTTGTCTGATGTTTTTCTCATGGTTAGACTGGAGTTAAGGGTCTGGGAGAAGATGATTACAGAAGTAGTGTCCTTCTCATCGTATCATAACAAAGTTATGTATTATCGACATGACTTATCACTATGAACGTTAACCTTGTCACCTAGCTGAGATAGTGTTTGACAGGTTTGATAGTGTTTCCTGGGTTTCTCTGCTGTAAAGTTTTCCTCTTCCCCACCTTCCTTACATATTCTTTGGAAGGAAGTGTGTGCAGCCCATATCTGAGTAGTGAGAGGTTATGCTGCACTTCCTTGAGGATGGAATATCTAGATAAATTATTCCAAATTCTTCTGCATGGGAGATTTGGCTCTACTCATTTGTTTATCCAATCAATATTTATATCGGTATGAACTCATGGATATTTATTTTATACTTTGAATTATAATCCAACATTGTTTTATTTATTTTTTCTACTCAAATCCTTCCAACTTTGGGCACTGAAAACTCTTCCAGTTGGTTCTTGTGTTCCTTTTGGCATATCTTATCATTGTGGAGTTCTTTTTCAGCACTTACCATTTTATTTATTGTTTCTGTTTGTCCTTCTGTTTTTCATTTATCTGTAATTGTCTTAAATATTTTCTTTACATACATTTAGAAACACTTCAGTGTTATAATTTTCTCTTGAACTGTCAAACTTAACTCAGAAAACCCAAGAGGAGAAGGAAAGTCTATTGTCTTTATCTGTGTTTCTACTGTTTCCATTGTTCTTTCCTCCTCCCTGATGTTCCAAGTTTTCTTATTTTACCATTTCTTTTCTCTTTAGAGAGCTATCTTTAGCCATTCTTTGAGGTTAGGTCTGCTAGCAACAAATTCTCTTTGTTTTTCTCCACTGAGAATGTCCTGATTTCTCCTTCATTCCTGAAAATTTTTTTCACTAATTTTAGAATTCTGAACTCACTACAGAATTCTGAGTTCTTTTCTTTCAGCACTTGAAAAATGTTGTGGCCCATCCTCTGGCCTCTATGGTTCCTCGGGAGAAATTCACCGTCCATCAAATTGTTTTTCCCCTATAGGTAAGGTGTCATTGCTCTCCGGGTGCTTTCAAGATTTTTTTCTTTCTCTTTGGTTTTCAGAAGTTCGACTATGATGTGTCTTGGCATGAATTTTTCTAGGGTTTATCTCATTTGGGGTTTTTTCAGCTTGTTGAATCTATATGCTTACATCTTTTGCCAAGTAAGGAGATATTTCAGCCATTATTTCTTTTTTTTTTATTATTTTTTATTTTTTTTTTATTTTTATTTTTTTTTTGTGGGGAAGACCAGCCCTGAGCTAACATCTGTTGCCAATCCTCCCCTTTTTGCTGAGGGAGACTGGCCCTGGGCTAACATCCGTGCCTATCTTCCTCCACTTTATATGGGACGCCGCCACAGCATGGCTGACAGGCAGTGCGTCGGCGGGCGCCAGGGATCCGAACTAGCGAACCCCGGGCTGCCTAGCGCGGACTAAACCGCTGCACCACCGGGCGGCCCCTCAGCCATTATTTCTTTAAATACCTTTTCATCTTCACTGTTTTTCTCTTTTGCTTCTGGGATTCAATAATGTGAATGTTAGATCTTTTGTTATGGTTCCACTGGTCTCTGAGGCTCTACTAAATTTTTCAGTCTGTTTTCTCTTTTTCATTCAGATTGGATCATTTCTATTGCTCTACTTTCAAGTTCACTGATTCTTTCCTCTGCCCATTCCATTCTGCTGTTGAGTTTCTCCATTGTTTTGGTTTTTTTTTTGTATTTATTTTTCAGTTCTAAAATTTCCATTTTATTCTTCCTTACATTTTATTTTTCTTTGCTGAGATTGTCTATTTCTTTCCTGAGAGTAAATAGGTTTTATTTTGTTTCAAGTGTATTTATAATTGCTTGTTGAAGTATTTTTATGATGGCTGCTTTAAAATTCTTGTCAGATATTTCTAATATCTGTATCATCTGTCTGTTGGCATTTGTTTATTATCTTTTCTCACTAAAATGGGATTTTTTCTGGTTCTTGGGATGATGAGTGATTTTAGACTGAAGCTTGGGCATTTGGGGTATTATGTTATGAAATTTTGCATCTTATTTAAATCTTCTGTTTTAGCAATCTTCCTCTGACCCCACACTGCCTTGTTATGAGCAGCCCTGAAAGGAGTGGATGTGAGGGGACAGGATTAGCCTGGCTAGAGTCTGCCTCCTGAGGCTGTCTTAGGGGGTCATCAGCCCAAGGATGAAAATAGAACAGCTCATCCAGCTTCGGCTCACTAATAAATATCAAGAGGCTTCTACCCCACCCCATCCAACCTCATGTCAAGCAGAGAGAAGTGGGCACAATGATTGTGGTCAGGGGCCCTGGAGGTGAGGCGTGGGCAGAGAACTCAGGGAGAATCTGGAGCCCCCTACTCTTCCCAGAAGGGCCTCTAAGCCTGGGCAGAGCCTGGAGCCCAGGGCTGCCTCTCCTGCTGGAGAACAGGCACAGCTCAGAACTAAAGGAGAGACTGGACCCCACGATCCTCACACCTCGGGGAACAGTCCCTCCAGAGCATCAGGCCCAGGCCCAGTGCTGGGGGACAGGGGGGAAAATGATGCAGCCACTTCCCTCAGTGAAATGGAGGGGAATTGTGCCAGCCACATCCACAGTTCCCATCCTGTCCTGAGACAGGGTCTTCCTTTACTGAGTAGGGGTCCTCAGAAGTGATCTCACCTGACTGAACTTCAGTTTCCTCCTCTGTAACGTGGGGAGAGGAATAGTCCTCTTAGGTTGTCACGACTGCCTCAGCAGTTGCCACCACAGCTCACAAAGGACAGGGCTCCTCCCGGCCCCTGTGTCCCGGGGACATCCTGCGCATGCTCCTGAAAACACCCCAGAGGTAACCCCTTCAACCTGGACTACAGGAGGGAAGCCCTGCTCTTAGGTGGCCAAGAACAGATGTGGGCTTTCCCAAGGGTCCTCCCTTCCAAGTTGATCCAATCGGCACACACCAACCTTGCCCTCCTGCCCATTCTGAGGGCAAAGCACTCCCACCCTATCTTGTTGGCACTTCTGACCCAAGGGTCAAACCAGACAAACGTGACATTTAAATTTAAAGAACAAAGAACCAAATTTCCCTCCAGAAAGTTTGTGCCAAATCACACTGACTGTGTTTAGGAATGTCCATTTCCTTACATCTTTGCCAGCCCTGGATTTTAAGAATTTTTGTTTTTTGCCTCTCCCTCTGCCAATATACAATATCATATGTTTTAAATTTTTATTTATGAAACATTCCTGCCCTTATATCTTCTCCATTTTCTATTGGGGTGTTTTATTGCCTTTTTGTTGATTTATAGTTCACTCAATTTGGCATTGCAAATATTTTCTGCTATGTCATTTATCTTTAACTTTGTTTGTAGTTTTTCCCTAATGCACAAGAATTTCATGTTATTGAACTGGATTTGTCAAGTTATTTTCTGTATAGCTTCTGAGTTCCACCCTGTCCTATGCAATTCACATCAAATAGATCTAATGCAGCTTCCCACATTGTAGGGCCATCCCAGGCCACCATAGATGTGGATTTCTGGGGTTGTAAACTGCCCTGCTCCCTCTAGCTGGTTTCTCTTTCCCACGGAATGATTCATCTACTCACATTTCTCTGCCTCTGGGGCTGCCACAAACTGAACTCAGAACATAACCCCTTTTTCCTTGCTTCCCCTGAAACTCTCTGGAGGCTGTGGTACAAAGCACAACATTTCTGAAGATGGTTGCCAGGATGGAGCCCTCACAGCCCAGTGTCTGTCATACACAGTGTCTGTCACACAGCTTCCCACACTAATCGCGGGTCACACCCACCAGGAGGAACTTTTAAGGTGAAAATTTATTCTAAAACTTGTGCCCCCGACCTTCCAGCCTGACCAGCTGCTAAGGTTCCTTCCCAGATTCTCCTCACATTCCCTCGCAACTCCATCTGCTACCAGCTCCCCAAACCTTTGATCTTTCAGAGCAAGCTCCCACCTCCATATCCTCAGTCTGCACCTCCTAGTGTCTGCCTTCCACCATCGGAGGTCACCTTCCTCTGGAGCATTCATGGGAAATGGTGTTTGTCACTTCATGCACACTTCCAGTGTGTAAATAATTAAAATGCTGAGGGGCAGCAATATAAATCCTCATAATCGCAGCGCCAAGCTCTTCACAGGCAGTTAAAAAACCACAAAACTCTGCTGTATGGTTATGATTTACTGGCACCTACACTCCACAGACACAGCCATGGGTACATGTGTTCTAGGACCTTGGGTCTGCCCAGCATTGCCTCCATCCCCCACACCCCAAGTGGCTGCACACATGGCTGCATTTTTGTCCAACACGAGGACTGTCCTGCTCCTTGTCCCCCAGCAGCCTGGCTGTGTCCCCTCCCATCACCACAGGGTACTGCCTTGTCCAGGCTCCACCCAGTCAGACAGGCCTGGGTTGGAATCTCAGCTCTACAACTTCCTGACTGTGTGACCTGGGACAGGCTCCATTCTCTTCGGGGCCTCAGCTTTCTCATCTTTGAAACAGGGTATCATTGCTTTGGCCATGGCAAAGTATGACCCTTTCTGGTCTGTTCTGGAACTGCATGGCACACAGCTCACCATGACAGCCTACCCTAGAAGGCCTTACCTTCCTTCCGGATGGCTGTACAATGATCTCCTTACCTCGGACAGTGGCTGCTTGGGCAGTCCTATCTTGGGGTTATAGTTCGAGATTTAGAGTCAAAATGCTTGGTTTTGACTCATGATTTAGGATCTGTCTGAATTTGGACAAACCACTTATTCTGGCCAATTTTGAGTATTTATAGATATATAATAAGGTTCCTAGGCCTATTTCTACTTCCTATAGGGAGCCATGAATTAGGACAAAGATAGTGAATGGAAATGTCAGTGGCCACTAGCCAAAGACCAGCAGGTACACATGTAGTCAAAGTTGTTATTTTTGGTACTTTGTGCAACAAAGGCTCCGACCACGGGGAGCCTTGGGGTGTCTCAGGCACAGGGGGTCGGGAGGGGGTTTTTATGGGATTTAGGCTTGTGCTTGGTGTTTTGGGGGAATTGTTCAAGAAATTTGGAGTCTGATCTGAGTTGGGAGCTGTCAGGAAGTAGGGGTAATTTAATGACTGGGTATCCTAATAAATTTTATTTAGGACTGGGAGGAATAGAACAGAGCTAAAGCTGTTTTTGCCAGCCCCAGTGGTCAGTGGTTAACATTTGGTGCTCTCACTGCCATGGCCCGGGTTTGTTTCCCAGTAGGGGAACCACACCACCCATCTGTCTGTTGTCATACTGTGGAGGCTGCCTGTTGCTGTGATGCTGAAAGCTGTGCCACTGGTATTTCAAATACCAGCAGAGCCACCTATGATGGACAGGCTTCAGAAGAGCTTGCAGACTAAGACAGACTAGGAAGAAGGATCTGGCCACCCTCTTCTGAAAAAACTGGCCATGAAAACCCTGTGAATAGCAGAGGAGCGTTTTCTGATACAGCTCCAGATGGTGAGAGGATATCGCAAAAAGACCAGGCAGGGTTCCTCTCTGCTGGACACATGGTCACTAGGATTTGGAAGCAACTCCACGGCACCAAGAACAAAAAAAGCTGTGGAGCAACAGTAGACACTCAGGTCTGCCAGGAGAGGGCCATGCTGGTCATTTTTAATGTTTGCATAATGGCCTTTCTAGTCTGTCCTCAGTGGGATTCCAGAGGAGTCCTTGTTCTATCTCACTCCATCACAGGCACAGAGTGACCTCTAGGCTGGTGTTGGGTGTGCCTATGTTAATCAGGGGACACCAGATTGAGCTGTGAGTGTCAGGCCAGTGCCCAGCTGACAGGTCTCAGGACTGGCTGTCCTCCCCAGTGTCCTTGGAGATGGTGAGTTCTCACCTCTGGCCACAGAAGGGTGTCACCCTTCCTCATGTTTCCCACCTCCACACTCACGTCCCCCTGTTGGCCTGCCCTGCATTTCCATTCATGTGTTTCTTTTTTGCTCTCTTTTGGTCATGGAACCTTTGAGAATCTGAAAACATCACAGACTTTCACTTCAACAAAGACAAATAACACAGCACTTTGCATAGAATTTCCGGGGGATTTTCAGACCCATACAGCCCTGGACTGGGAGGTGGGAGCCTGCCACATCTGGCTCTGGATCAAGCCCCTCTCACATGTGCCATGACCCTGACCACAATTTTTCTGCTTACGAACAGCTCACCATCTGATTCCAGACAGACTGGGTTTGAGTCTGACCCTGCACTTACTCGCTGTGTTACCTTTGACAAGTTATTGAACTATCTGTGCCTTAGTTTCCTCATCTCTAAAGGAAGAAAAATAACAGTGCTTACTTCATAGATTCCTTGGGAAGATTATGTAAAAAGCTTAGAATAGTGTCCATCACATAGCAAACGTTATAAAAAGTGTTAGCTCTTTGCTTAGATTAAGATGAATCCATTAAGACTCAGCTCGAAAATGCCCACTTCTCTGAGCAATTCCCAACTCACCAGGTTCAGGCTACATTCTCTCTTTCCACAAACCCTATAAGTTCTGTTGTTCCCCAGTAGCACTTACTGTGCTTCCCCAAGACTGCTTACTCATCTGTATTTGCCCTGCAAGCAGCGTCCCCACCTCTCACTGTTCCACCTCTCTCTGGAACCTCGCTCTTCAGCAAACCACCCCAAACTGCACCCCATTCCCCAAAAGGCCTTGACACTCAGCATTAGCTGCTCTTTAAAATCTTCTTCTTCTCCTCCTGTACCTAGCAAAATGTAGACTTCACTCAAGCTGCAGTTCAAACTTCACATTCTCCTACACTCCTTCCTTGATCTATTCACACACTCTTCTCACGGTAAGGGTACAGACCCCGTGTCCACATCAGTCTCCTTCAACAGCAGGCACCGAGGCATTATCCCTGTTTCCCAGGAACCGGGGTAGAACCTTGGACATCATTTGAGCTCAGTGAAAGTTTGATAAAGAAATGCATTTCTGAATGGATGATTAGGCATTATTTTTCCTTTGGGGAAAATTTAATCAGAATTCTGAAAGGGGTGTCACCTAACCCCCACTAGCTCTTGTTTAAGGCTTTTTCTGGTCCTTCTCCCCAGAAGTGGCTCATTCATTCATCAAAAAGAAGAGAAATGTAATAAGGTCACAGTTCTAGTCCCAGGAGGCATGAGGTCAAATGAGAAGATATGGTCCTGTCCTCAAGAAGGACATGATAGGAAAACAGGGTTGACCATCCTGCTCAGAGCCTGGCAGATTCCTTGGACTCCATAGTGCTTCCTTATTCCCCATCCCTGTGTCCCTGGGACAGTTTCCAGGCATAAAGAGCCCTACAGAGAAAGCCAACTGACAATGTTTGCAGAAGCTAAGGGCCTCTCTTTCTAGATGAGTCTGTTGTCAAGTTGGTTGAGTATCCTGTTTCCTGAGTCAATGCATTGATGCATCAATGGCTGTGGGAGTCATTAAAGGTCTCCTGGAACTCATGGGCCTGGTGGTTTCCATATAAGCAGCAATCAGTGTGGAATGGGATGTGAGGAGCATGCAGGAGGCCACCTTTGAGAAAAGCAAAGTCTCAATTGTAGAGCCTAAGGGAGTTTTAAAGTTCCAAACACTCAATAGAAGTATAGGTGTATGGGGTGCTAGGAAGTAAAAAAGTATATTTACTTTTGTGTCTTTATTGTAGGGAATCAATAGTAACCATTCTATTCATTCTTTCATTCATTTATTCAGCAAAATTCATTATATAGGCAAATGACAGGAACTCTGCTGTGTCTTGGGCAAATAGCAGCTTACAAGACAGATGTGGATCGGGCCTCTATGGAGCTATAGTGGAGGAAAATAGATAAAAAAGAAAGAATTAGTTTAATGAAACAAACTAAATAAAACAAACCAAAATAGTAATTGTTATATAGGTAATAAACAGGATAGTGTGATAGAGACCAAAGAGAAGTTACTTCTACTTTCTTGACCTTAACTGGAAAACGTAAGCACAAATTTGCTTTGTAATTAGTGATGAAAAGTCATAAACTACAAAAAAGATATATTAATCATGAAATATCAGTATAAAACATTCTTTGCCCATTTTAATGTTTTCTGCTTTAAATTATACTATGATCATAGAATTGCAATTCCTAGTATCTTTTAAATAGATGAAGCAATATCTATAATAAATAGAGACAGAAATTGGCAAAATCGCTATCACTGTAGGAAACTTGAGAATATTCCCCTCAGCTTTTGCTGGAACAAAGAAAAAATAAATAAAGATATGGATTTGATTAAATAACTATAAAATTTCAATCAAAGTATATATATATATAAAATTTTCTTCTGAAAGGTGGTTGAACATTTTACATTTTATCATCGACTATGCTGCAAGGGAAATCCCAATAAATTCTAAACATAAGTCGTTTCTTTGAAATTAATTTAAATATTAAAAACAAAAGGAAAAACACCACCACTTCTCAAATAAAGAAACCACTGACTGGCTCTGCTTTTTCATTGCTTGATCACAAGATTCAAAATCAAGTTCTAATTAATCTCATCTAGGGAGCCTTTCCTGAGAGCTCCAGCAATTTAGTTGCTCCCTGTCAGTGCTCCCACAGCATCCTACACATTTCTCCACAACACAATACAGTAGATTGCTATGGTTTCCTCACTTGATTACCTATTCCACAAGTCGCAGGGAGCTTAAAATTTCTAAGTGAGGCCAACAGGTGCAATGACAGTAACTAGAACTCTCTATATGATTCGCACAGTGACACGGGCATTTATTAGGCGCCTAAAATTGGGCTGTTTTACACATGTGATTCTATTTAAATCATGTGAGGTAAATAGTGTTATACTCATTTTATGGATGAAAAACTGAAGCAC
The DNA here is from genome assembly GCA_031878705.1 of Tapirus indicus. Lineage (NCBI taxonomy): Eukaryota > Metazoa > Chordata > Mammalia > Perissodactyla > Tapiridae > Tapirus > Tapirus indicus. The sequence continues at coordinate 86,972,968 of CM062921.1, forward strand.
AGAGAAGATGAGCAGCTGGCCCAAGACTGTACTGTTAATAGATATGGAGGCTCTGAACCCTGATCTGGCTTCAAAATGACTATTTTTTTAAATATTGGAATGTAACACAAATATAGAAAAGTGTATAGAGCATATATATAAAATTCCATGACAGAGGCGTACCAAGGACACTCTTGTGGGAGCAGTCTGCCTCAACTTCAGGCAATAACGGGGTGTGTCATCTGTAGAAAATTTATCAATTAAAAAACGACTAAAATTGGTCTGCATTTAGTTATCACTATGAGTCAGCATTTCTGAACAATGTCAGTGATGAAATACTCTTTACTGAAAAAATCTTGTGTTGATCTAAATTCCAAACATTGTGTGGTTACTGTTGAGTTTTAATTTTATATATATGTGTATGTGTACGTATAAAATTAAAATTTAGTAAATGAACATATTGCTATTACATATTCTTTAATAATCTCTGTTTTCAACATAGGTGTTAATCCAAAGAACTCCCAGGTGTACAGTTAGGCCCCAACACATGGGGGACAAGCAACACACATTCATTTTGAAAGCTAAGTTTATAATTGTTATGGGCTGGATTCTGTCATCCTCCCTCTAATTCATATGCTAAAGTCCCAACCCCCAGTACCTCAAAATGTTACCATATTTGGAGACAGGACTTTTAAACAGGTAATTAAACTAAAATGAGGCTCTTGGGGTGGGCCCTAATCCAATATGACTGGTGTCCGTATAAGAAGAGGAGATTAGGACACAGGAAGGTCCTAATCTAGGACAGAGGAATAGTCATGTGAGGACACAGAGAGAAGGTGGCCATCTGCCAGCAAGGAGAGAGACCCCAGAGGAAACCAACCTTGCAGACACCTTGATCTTGGATTTCCAGCTTCCAGAACTGTGAGAAAATAAATTTCTGTTGTTTAAGCCACACAGGCTGTGGCATTTGTTATGGCAGCCCAAGCAAACTAATACGATAATGGTTTCCGATCTCACAGACTTGCTTTGGTGCAGTTTGCGTCTCTGACATGTGATACTGAATATCCCTGTGTTTAAGCAGTAGATTCAAAATAAATACTAGCACAGTGATTGTAAAAATGAAGAAACGGATTTTTAGTTACTTAATTACATCCATCTATGTGGCCACTTGGAGATTTTACTTGTGTTTCAGCATAAAACAGTGTAACAGAGGGCAAACTGTAAACTGTAGTATTAATTGAATTTTATTCTTCTGTTTTAGTTATTTTGAAACAAAAGATGAATCTAGAAAATATGGATTATTATTGATAATCATGTGATTATTACTAAAAATAATTTTGTCATATAGAAGAGAAAGTTGTTAAGAAATATTGTCCATTCTGGGAGTCAAATATGGCAAGTATGCAAATATTCAATGCACTATCACAGGCAAACACTAGTGTAACCCCCACCAAAGTCAAAAAATAGAATATTGCTGGTACCCAGCTGTCTTCCTAGTCCTCCCTCCCGGTCTCTACCTCTATCTTCTTTCTAAATGTAATCAAGTTCTGATTTCTATCCCAGGAGTTTATTTTTTTCCCATTTTGGAACTGATTTAAATAAAAGGTTAGTAAATTCTTTTGTGCCTCGCTTCTCTCACACAATATTGTGCGTGTGAGATTCATACATGCTGTTGTGTATAACAGTGGTTTGTTCTTATATATCACTGCATGGGATTCCATTGTATGGATATAACACATTATATACTGTTGATGCATATTTGAGTAATTTTTAGTTTGGAACGGGAGACAGTCCCCGACTTAGGATTTTTACATTTTTTCAACTTTACCATGGTGCAAAAGCAAAACGTATTCAGTAGAAACTATACCTCAAATTTTGAATTTTGATCTTTTCCTGGGCTAGTGATAGGTAGTACGATACTCTCTCACAATGCTGGGCAGCAGCAGCGAACACAGCTCCCAGTTGGCCCCGTGATCGCGAGGGTAAACAACGGATACACTTACAACCATCTTGTATACCCATACAAGCATTCTGTTTTTTGCTTTCAGTACAGTATTCAATAAATTACATGAGATATTTAACACTTTATTATAAAATAGCTTTGCGTTAGGTGATTTTTGTCCAACTGTAGGCTAATGTAAGTGTTCTGAGCACGTTGAAGGCGGACGAGGCTAAGCTGTGATGTTCAGTAGGTTAGAGGCATTAAATAAATTTTAAACTTATGATATTTTTAAACTTATGATGGGTTTATCAGGACGTTACCCCATCGTACGTTGAGGAAGATCTGTATTGGAATAATGCTGCTATGAACATTCTTGTCACATACCTTGTTACACATATATACACATTTCTATTGGAAATGGAATTGTTGAATTATAGAGTATGTATATCTTAAACTAAAGCAGTAAATAATGAACATTTTTCAAAAGTGGTTGCAAAAATTTACACTCCTACCAGAAGTGTAGGAGAGTTCCCATAGCTCCTTCTCCTTAACAACACTGGTATTACCATTCTTTTCAGTTTTAGCCAAGTTGATGGGTGTATAGTAGCATTTCATCGTGGTTTTCATTTGTATTTCCCTGATTAACAAGTGAGGATGAGCACCTTTCTCGTGTGATCAATGGCCATTTGAATGACCTATTTTGTGAAATGGCAAATCAACCTCTTTGCTCATTTTTCTGTTGAATGCTCTGTCTTTCTGCTGTCAAAAGTAGGGGAATCAGTTAGCTCATGCCAAAATTGTGGTGAATATGAGCCTTTTGAAGAGTAGACCCTTGGATATATGGGGCTAAAACTAAGAAACAGGGTCTGAGTTGCAGAAACCAGGATATGGAATTCAGTCTACAATACCTGGTAGTTTTTTACAAACCCGGGAGCACATGGTGCTTTGTCAATACAGCTACACAGTATGTGGTACTGTTAGTGGTAGCTCTCAGTGGGTTGTGCTGGAGACTCATTTAAACATAATGACATAGTAATCTCCATAAACCTGGGGCAATTATCAACATAATTTGGAGACTGTTAATAAGCCCAAGTTCCATCAAAATTTATTACTCTATCAGGGCCACCCTTGGCCTGAAGGAGGACAACCAAGTAATGACTTATAAAATGGCATTTTTTTTAACTAGAAAGCCACATTAAATGTGATTTACAATGAAATTGCTGACATCAGAAACTGGACTTCATGATTCCATGTGGCTGAAACCTTAAAAAAGATGTTAATGGGCTGCAAATACACTCTTATTTAGCTGTCAGTCACAGGATGCATCCCAAATTATTAACAGATAGGCTTTACTACATATCAGAAAGGTCTTCCTGGATGTCAACAAATGAAATTAAGTCTTTCCCTGGGTCTTAAGAAAGTAATTCAAATTCCTCCATATTCCCAATTAATGAAAATAAGGAAACGCTGATCAATCTAAACTCACATTACTTTAAACAATTTGTTTATTAGAATTGGAAACTTTTTAATGTGATAGGACAAAAGACTGCTGTTATTATGGGATGTATTCTCTCTCTCTCTCTCTCATAACAGCCTGCCACAATATCAAGCTTCTGCTTAAACAACAACCATTCTTTTATCTTACAATTCAGTTGCTTGGAAATTTTGACTAGATTGAGCTGGGGGTTCTTCTGGTTGCATACATCTCTGGTAAATTTCAGCTTGTCTGGGCAGGAGTGCATCCACTTCTGGAAGTTGATTGACTGTTAGCTGGGCTGCCGTGGCTTTTCTCTATGTGTCTCATCCTCCAGGTGTCCAGGCATCGTCACATGGTGAGGACAGAGGACTAGAATGAGCAAGAAAAGGAGGTTCCAAGCAGAAGGATGCAAACTTCTTGAGACAGAGCCTTAGAACCAGCACTCTATCACTTCTACCACATTCTACTAGCTGAAGAAAGTCACAAGGCCAGCCCAGAGTCAGAATGGAAAGGGATTAGAGAGTTATAAGACAAAAATTGTGCATATAGAGACAACATTAATTAGGACCATCAAAGCAATTAATCTATCACAACCTACATCATGCTGCTTCCCTAATTCTTGATTTTTTTGTCTTATTTGCATATTAGATTGAGACCCCTTCAGAAGCAAGGACCAAGTTATAGGATTCTAGCACTTAACTCCTTGCCTGGGCATTTATTTAATGTTTTAACTTTTTGTGTGCAGAGGGGAGATGTAAACACTTGATCTAATTTATAAGGCTAGTTGAAGGAATTATTGACAGACCTATTCATTTGACTAACATTTACTGAGCTACTACTATATGCTAGGTAAATCTTTTTAAAGATAACTTTTCTAAATATATGCAAAATTGTTGTGGTATTTATTAAGAGGCTCAGAAACACATTTCTAAGCTTAGAGTTTGTATATCCATTTAAAGGCAGGAAAAAATAATCTTAGGTATTGTTAAAATCCTCACAGCACAGCTATTTAAATTCTAAGACATTCAAAGAAGCTTTGTCTCACTACATTAGGCATCAGTTATGAAAATCTATGAGAAAACATTAGTGAAAATATTTGCTTTTTATAATGTTTTGTTTGTCATCGCCTATTCCAAATCAATTAATCTATATAGAAAAACTCCAAACATGATCAAATAATAATATCAATCTATAAATATACTTAATAAGAAATCTTTTGTAATCTCTAGAGCTAATTTTGGAATTCAAAATTTAGTACTCGGTATGAGAATTTTTGTTGTGACAAACACTGAAGTAATACTTTCATAATTAAAATGAACATTGAAAAGTATATAAATTTCAAACACATTTAGTGTTAAGCTGTCATGTACAGAACACTGTTGGATATATGCTGTAGGGAATGCTGGGCATTTTTTCCAATTGAAAAATTCTGTATTCTATTGAGAGCAATAGAATGCACACAACTATAAAACTTCAGTAAATAATCAAGAACTACTACAGATGCACAGGATATTTTCCATAAGGAATAATTCACCTTACAAATACTTCCTCCTTAATATTTGCATCTCAGCTTTTTTATTTGTCAAATGCAAATATGCCAACAAGCATGTACAGGAACATTCTAAAAGACAAATTAATCAAATTCATGAAAAACAAAATACCACCCAAAGTACTCAAAAAGTATATGGCAAGCATTCACTCAATCATAATTGAAACGGTTTTCCAAATATTCTGTAGTTTACAAAGATGAAAATACCAGGCCAAAAACTCTTGAGCATCATTTTTGTCTTCTATTGTATTCATTCTTAACTTACACTATTACAAGGAAACCCTCACTTAGTCTCTCTAGTCTGTATCATTGTGCCTCTAACATTGCAGTCTTACCTTTCCTCTGAAGACTCTCCCTACCCTCATTAAATGGAAAATAAGATTATTGTTAACTCCAGAGCTTGTAATAGACTTTGGCTTCTTTCATTTCATCATCATTCATTAGCAGCACCTCCTCTTCCTCCATGTTCTCACCGTTCCATGTTTCCAGTTGCCTTTGGTGTGCTTTCTCTGCTGTTTCCTTGGTTTTTAACAGCAGAAGTGACATTTAGTGACCCATCCTGGTGTTGACATTCAGTTACTGCCTCCATTAAAGATGGACTATTTAGAGTGGGCCATGGGTTGGCCCAGAATGAATGAGAGTGAGTGCAAGAATCAAAGCAGGGCCTTGACTGTCTGAAGCTCTGAAATATGAGTTCAGCCTCACATTTTGGAAGTCTGAGTTAACCTAGGTATGCGTTAGTAGTACTTTTGTATCCAAAGTTAGCTGCTAGGTCTATTTTAATCAGTGCTGTGTGTGTGCGCGCCCGCACACGTGCGCATGTGTATATGTTGGAGTTTTATTTATCCTTTGAAATTAATTTTATGTTAGTAAACATGACAGGACCTCATTTGTGGAAAGTACCAACAATACTAAGATGAAGGGAACATCAAATTGTTTACTATCAGACTCATTTTGATTCAATTCATCCAATTTTTTAAAACACTAAAGACTCTTTAATTTACATTACAAGTCTTTCTAGGAATAGAAATGCTTGACAAGGGTCCTTCCTGCCATCTCCCCTACATAATCACCATCTACCCTATCTATACCCAACTTTATCATTTGCATCAATTTATTGAACCTATCTAATCAGTGCCTGGAACATCTATAGACATTGAGGAGAGCTCCACCCTTTTAGGTATCAACTCACTCAAGAGACTACAGTGCATCAGCATGCCCCTCTGATTTCTTAACTGTGATGCTTACACCATCTGTGTGCTGACTCTGTCCATCCTGTTGGCCATTAGCATGCTATGGGCCACATGATGAAATGACTTATACAAAAGAGAAGACCAATTAACACTTGAAAGATCAGGATGTGGAAATTAAATTAGTCTAAAGATTATGCTTTTTTTTTTTTTTTTTGAGGTGGAGAAGGGTAAAGCTACATGAGGGCAGTGCTTCTAAAAGTTTCATTTTCATAAGAATCACCTGTGGAACTTGTTAAAATGTATATTCTGATTCAGTAGGTCTGGAGTGGGGCCAAGGATATTGCATTTTAGCAAGATCCTAGGTGATCCTGCGGCTTCTGGTCTGCAAACCATATTTTAAGCAGCAGGATGCTAGAAGCTTTGGTGACTTGGTCAAACAAATCAACATATTAAGGTCTATTTCTTCCCCTGTATCCTCTATGGTTTTATTGTAGAGACATTATACTTCCAAATGAAGTACAAGGGTGTTGCAATCACTCCCCAATCCCAGGGTTGAGGTTCCTAAAATTTCAAGTTTTCGTAAATGATAGGGGAGCTTAAAAACTTAAATTAAGGTACGGTGCAGAGAGAAAGATGGAAACTCAACATATGAAAATATTTATGTTTATAATTTTATTACATTTATAAAAAGAAAAAAGGATAACTGAGTAAAAAATGAAAATAAATTGCATCTACATATCTTAATTAGTAACAATAACCTTTATAAAATATGGTCCCCTTATCTTTATCTTAAGATTACTTCCCATGAGGTTGATAATGTTTTAAAATTGCTGTGATGGTGATGGTGTTGCTAAGGAAGGAAGACAAGGAAGTGGAATATTTTTAGGAAAACAGTCCTGGGGACTCTCTCTCCCCCTCTAATTCATGGATCTACAAGTCCTTTGAGAGCCCCATGCTTCTTCACCTCTCTAAATGGAAGTAAAAGTCACTCTTTTTGAAGGCCCCTTTGCACATCTTTACTGATTGTGTAAAATCACTCCAGGTTAGGTTAGACTTGCTAAGACTTTGCTTATGCACTTTCATAAAGTATGGTCTTTGAGTTCCAGGCCATAATAAATTCATTTTCACAGAAAGCTTTGCTTCCTTACGGTATGTTCTATATCAGGCAGCTGATAGGCAGAAAGAAGTTCTGTGAGGTGATGCAGCTATGGGTTCTGTGCCCATGCTGTCCATAGTGTGAGAACTGTCCCTTCTACTATCCAGTTCTGGACATTTCAAGTTCCCATTAGTGAGGAGAATTACTTTCTGCTTTCAGCTGGTCATTATCTCTTCAAATATTATTTTCTGCCCCATTCTTTCCTTCTTCTCTCCTTCCTGAACCAAATTTACATGTATGTTAGAACTTCTGATATTGATCAAAAGTACCTGAGTTTTTGCCATTTTTGTTCATTTATTTTGATTCTCTGTTCTTTAGATTAAATAATTTTTAATGATCTATCTTCATGCTCATGATTCGTTCTTCTGTCACCTGCATTCTGCTATTAAGCCCACCTAGTGAATTTCTAATTCAGATACTGAATTTTTCAGTTCTATAAATTACATTTGGTTCTTTTTATATAGTTTATATTTCTTTAATTTGATGTGACTATGTTTTCCTTTACATCACTGAGCATAGTTTAACAGCTACTTTAAAATCCTTTTCTGCTGATTCCATCGTGTCGTCTCACAGTTGGATTCTGTTGAATGTTTTTTTCTCTCTGTTTCTTGAGACTGCTACTTTGTAATTATGGGTCATATCTCAAACATTGGGAATGTTATGTTGTAGAGATTCAGTACTCTGGCAAATTCCTCAAAAAATGTTATTTTTGTTTGTTCATTCGTTTTAGTAGGCAATTAATTTTTATAGACCCAAACTGCAAACATCTCTTCAGCAACAGCTCAAATCTCATTTCAGTTCTTTATCCTTAATTGGGCTGCTTGAAATCTGCCCCAGCAAACAAGGCCATGAGTCAGCCAGAGATCTGGGCAGAGGGGACAAAGAGTTTGTGTGTGTGTCTCTCTCTCTTTCCCCCTCCTCATTTTCCAGCTGTTGTGTTCTAATTCCTGTCCTCCAGAAGGACCATTGCAGTTTTAGCTACCAGTGCTGCACCAATTGTGGAGAGCTTTCAGACTAAGAGCTATAAAAATGGGGAAAATGCCCTGTGAAGTTCCCTCCTTCCAAGTATCAACTCCCCTTCAGAAACTTCCTGCTTTTGTTCATCCTCAAGCACCTTCAGGTAGTTGATTTTTTTGTTTCTCCATTTTTTGTGTGTTTTGTCCAGATCAATAGAAGGGTTGGTCTATAGGAGCATACTCAGGCATATCAGTAATAGAACTTCATCATATATTTAGATCTATTTGTTATACAAATCTATCCTTCATAATACAGGAATTTAGACCAGACATTGGTACTTCCAAAATAAAATGTAAAATGTTTAGCACTGGCTTAGTGGTTGGACACAGACATGGCAAGGTGGAAATCTGGTAACCCTTGGTGTACCACGGCATAGGCAGGAAGACAAGCAGCCCAAGCCTGCTGCTCTAAACTCTAGAGGAAGTGTTAGCTAGAAGTAGGAATGACGGTGTGTATTGAGCTTCCTAACCACTTTAGGAAAACTCTTACAGGAAAGTGATAAACTCAGGCAAAACTTGTCTCAAACTGAATCAGTTATAAGAAGCAATTTAGAAATGGGGTGACCATATAATTTATCATCGAAACCAGGTTGTATTTGTGAGTGGAAGGAAATACTATTAATACTTACTTATAGGGACAACAGGCATGAATAGGCAGTATCTAGTACACACTGGTATACATGGTCACTAATGCTGAAGAGACAATCTTAGAAGGAGATGAAATTGTAGCATCAATCTCTTTCCTAACACTTCTGATTGATATTCTTCTGCCAGAAACGAGAAGCAGTCTAGTAATAAAGATCAGATTAAGAGACTGGCCTTCTGGACCAACCTATTTCACATACCTCCACCATGAAATTAAGAGGAATAGGCAACCCAAAGAGGACAATAGTTCTATTGTAAATGAGTCTTCAGGGTTAAGAGCCATGTCTGGAGGAGCTTCAGCTCTGATTATTTACATGTGGAATTGACTAGAAGCAAATAGACCAGAAGTCAGCTAATGTTTGAGACATGATATTGTCAAAGAGTCAGGAACTGGCCAACAAAACAACTAGGGTTTTTCTACCTCTAACAGAACATGAGTCCCCAAACCTACACAAGGTTATGATTTCATGGAGTTTATGATTTAGTTTCATTATTGTTTGACAGAGTTTCATATTCAGGGTTCTGATCAAACATAATTTTAATTCTTGGCTAAATCTGATTAGTTAGAATGAGGTTTTCTTTCGTGATCAAAGATAAGCATTTAGGACAATTTAAATCTGTTTCGTCACCGATATTAGCCCCTTTATTCCTTAAATTTCTATTTCTTTTTCCAACTGCTTGAACTTTTGAGGGTAATGAGGACTGTAGCTAATTTACATTAAAATGTACTGGTTTGTTGCATGCCCTGACCTATGAGACAGTTTTTCTCTTGTAATGCGTGTAATTTCCAATAGAGAGTTAAATCATTTAACATTTTTTGTCAATATAATATAATCAACACTTCCAGAGGTCCAGAAAATAAGCATACAATCACTATGCCAAATTCCTCTCCACAGACCTTGGGATCATGAATGAAATCCTGTGGTAAGTACAGAAGAGTAGAGACTGTTCTCATTGTAATAACTGTCCTAACAGGATACCCTACATTGTGAGCTTCACAAATAAGGTATGAGTCATCCTAGTGGGTAGTCCTAATAAATTTACATAAAATTTGAAGCAAACCAATGTATTCCGTTCTGAATGATCACCTTTCCTTCCTTCACCTTAGATAGAGAAGATGTGAATAAGAACAAGGAGAATGGCTACCGTTCTATTAACTAGTCGTCATCATAGATTGCCTGGATGTAAAAAAATCCCCATAAGTTTTGTTCTCTTGTTGGATATTGATTTTGTACACATGTCACATCAGGAAGTGAGAGCATAGATAAAGGCTCCCTCTTTTTTTTTTTTTTAATTAAAAAAACAAGCTACCAAGGAGAATATAAAAAGCAAAAGACCACTGCCTGAGCTGCAGAATTAGTTGATGTACTTTCTTCTAAGAAGTTGTGTTAATTTTTCTTTACTCTTAGTCCAAATTCCTTTTAATGAAGTTTTCATTATACAGGAACAGATGATACTTCCTATTAATACCAGATTACAGTATTACCAATCTTCAAAAAGAAGAAAACATTTTAATCTCCCCACAGGGAGACATATTAGAGACCATAAACACAGAACACCTAATAATTTAGATAGAAGTTTACACAACTAATTGACAAAAGAAATGGAAGGCAAAACACTAAGAAAAAGAAGTCTTTGAGTTTTCTTTTCCATAAAATTCTTAAATAATTCTTGATTTTCATGGGGACTATAACCACTATTTATCTTTTAATACAGGAAGATTTAGAATTGAGCTCAATTTTAAGGCTTTTAAATATAGACATTTATAAAAGATAATAGGGAAAGTCAATAAACCTGGTCAAATTTGTATCAGGGAAAGTCACCAAAACTTTTAAACTTGACCTCAAAGTTTTGCAAGTACATATTTCTACAACATTGCCAGGTTCCACAAGAATTTAGTCACAAGAGACTTTAATATGGGTCATTAATGTATGTAAATTTCATATGTAAATTGTCTTTAGCTAGATGTCACTACATTTATCGGTAATTTTCAGTCAGTTTTAGCCTACGTCCAGAATTTTGCCCCTTACTCTGAGCTCCAGACTTCTGCATTCAACTGCATATTTGGATGTCTGGTAGACATTTCAAATTCAACTTACCAAAAATAAAACTTGATTACCCTCACCCTAACCTTAAAACTGCTCCATTCTCAGTACTCCCTCCCCCACCCATGATTGCAATGTTTAGCTAATCCTCTTGGCTCAAACTTTCAAAATATACTCTGTTCTACCCTGCTCCCATTTTAGGTCAAGCCACCATCATCTCTCAACTGAACAAGTGAAATTGCCTTATAACTGTTCCTGCTGTTTTCATTCTTAATCCCTATAGTCAACTTTCCTTAAAGCTATCAAGGTAAACATTTTTAAATTCCCACATAGAAAAAAAAATCCAATATGCTCACCATGACCCATAAGATACCACACCATGTGTCCCCTGCCTAAGGTATCTATTTGAGCCTGTTTGCTAGATAAAGTTTTTGTAGCGATTTTACAAACACAGATGGATCTCCGACCAAAATTTAGTTCTATGTTGACAATGATGACACGTCACACACACTAAAAGAGTATGAAAAGATTTATTACTTATATAATGAAGACTTCTGAGGAGAGCAGAGTAGTTTTCTCAATATGTTCCAAAAATGGCTTCAGACAGAAAGGAAAGGAAACTGGTGGGTTTTTAGTGGTGAGGAGTTGGGGTTGGGGCTGGGCTGAAGTTTCACATGTGTAGTAAGGGGCTTGTGTGGTTTGAACCCCTTACTCAGGGATATTGCATGTACTGTTTTCTCTGCCTGGAACACTTCCATGTATGAGAGTGTACATTGTAGATTTTGCCAGACATACGGAATGATGGAAGGAGGCAATGAATGGCAGGTATTTGCCAGGATGTATTATAAAAATGGACCTGGAAGGTGGAATCCACGTGAATAGTGGCCAAAGAAAACCAGAGGATTTTAGCAGATTGTAAGAAAGTCCTGGAGTCTTTCCTTGGAAGTCTCAATAAGGCTGAAGTGGAGGGTATTTGAGCAGATGAGATGAAAGAATAGGAATGTGATCCCCAGGAAGAGGCTACTGGAAAGAGTGACTGAAATGCAAGGAGAAATTTTGACATAGGGGAAGAGGCCAAGGTTCAAAGAAACTGAAACCAGATTGTTCAGTATTTCATCTTCTTGGGTGATGTAACCACCGACAGTAAAGGCAGAAGTTTGGGTAGAGACAAACTGTGAGCAAGACACTTAAGTCCTCAATTCATGAAGAAAGTTGATCAGAGGTTGGTCATCAAATAGAGGAAGAGAACGCTGTAGGCAGATGGCTTGTGTTTCAACCTAGATGCTATTGCCACCAGAAGTCTCTAAGTTATGTTTCAGAAACTATTAATAGACTCAACTAGAATGGAATTTTTTTAAAAATTGGCAAAGGCTAGTGGGTATATTCCTGGGAAAACACACACATTTTAAACACAAGCTTTTAGAAGTTGTAATATATTATCATCACATTGCAGAGGTACCAACCGTGACTGCCAGGGCTCAGCTTCTCTGAGAAGAGGAGAAAAGGGGAATCAATTTATTAAAGGTAGTGAGGCCCAATGACTGAGAGACCTGCAAAAGGTCACACAGATGGCAAAGGCTCAAAGAGGAAACTCGTCTCCTGGCTCTGAGCTTCCCTGAGAACTCTGGCCTCCCTCTCCCTACCCACAACCACTAGCACATTACAGCCCACCAACTTTGAGTCACATAAAGACAAACAAAAATCACAGTCCTGTCTGCCTTTTAATTTTGTTATGAAAATATCATTCCTATAAAGGGTTATATTTTTAAATAATAATAATAATATGTTCACCCTTCCTCAAACTTAAGAACTAAAACGTGTCCATGTATTTGAAGCCTACTGTCTACCCCAGCATGCCCTACCTCTCCCACCAAGGTGACCACTCTCTGAACTTCTCAGGATAGTTTAGTCCATATTCATATAGTTTTATCATATAGGAAAATATCCCTAAATCATAAATTATTTCCTTTTCCTTATTTTGTCTTTATATAAATGAAAATATTCTACGTATCTCATCTAATAGAAAGAATTTTTTTCACTCAATGTTACATTTTTGAGATTCATTCATATTGATACATGTTGCTTTGATTCATTCATTTTCACTGTTGTAAAAATGATAGTTGAATAAAGACAGTATAATTTGTGTGTGTGTGTGTGTGTGTGTGTGTGTGTGTGTGTGTGAGGAAGACCAGCCCTAAGCTAACATCCGTTGCTAATCCTCTTTTTGCTGAGGAAGACTGGCCCTGGGCTAACATCCGTGCCCATCTTCCTCTACTTTATATGGGACGTTGCCAAGGCATGGCTGACAAGCGGTGCGTCAGCGGGAGCCCGGGATCCGAACCCACCAACCCCAGGCTGCCAAGCGCAAACTAAACTGCTGCGCCACTCGGCCGGCCCCCAGTATAATTTTTATATAAATATATCTTTTACTACTGATGAACCTATTTGTGTTCTGTCATGTTTTTATTATTACAAAGAATACTGATATAGATAAATGTGCATAAATAGATAGATATAGATATATAGCCTGGGGCTGAAGTGCAATAATTTATCTATATTTTGGAAATTCTAGGTCTTAGGTCACATGTCATTAAAATCCCATGTTGATCTGTCTACATTTTTAACCTTCATGAAAATTTTCTTGTAGAAAAGCAGCACCTCACAAGTTTATCATAAGAAATGAATGATATGTTTGTAACCGACATATAGCATAGTAGCTGGTGTTTAGAGCCCACAATAAATATCCCACACCCCAAACACATTTTCTCTTATTGATATTTGAATTTCTCATACCTAACCAAATCCTGCCATAGAGCAGATATTCAGTAAAACTACTGAATTGAATAAAATGAAGGACCATATACCTACAGGCATTTAATCATAGACCCTACTTCTCTTCTAACCTACAGAGATTATGAACCAGCCCCTGTCAGACAACAGGTTTGACTTGCCAATGGAAGATTGCAGTTATGGGCTGCTGAGCTCCAGTGAGAGAAATAAAAAGGTTTACCATCATCCAAACATTATTTCCTTCATTCGGCTCCTCAGAAAGTAACCTTCAAGCCTCTCAGGAAAGAAACTGTCCTAAAAGATGTGAAACACGATTGGAAATCTATACACGAGTTTAATGCTTTAGCTCAGAGATCAAGATTTCAAATCCTAGGTACCCCTAGACACATACAAGTGACTTTTCTATCCATTAGGGAAGCAAGGAAGAAAAAGCTGAACTCTAAAGTACCGATTTAATGGGCTGCCACCTAAAAACAAGTGAGTGAGAAAGTGAACTCCCACAAGTCAGTACTGAACAGAGAGCAGCAGCTGGTAAAAGATTACAAGCAATTTTCCTGAGATTTACAGTAAGCTAGTGAACTACAACATGACAGAGGCTGCCAGTGAAACTAAACGAGGCTGTACATCAACAAAGATTTTGTTCTCAGCAGCTATGAACTTGAAGATGATTAACAAGAGAAGAAGTGTAGATTCCAGGGCTCTTTAGAATACTCCAGGGCAGACAAAGTTATGAACAAGCAGAAGACAGAACAGCTAAGGCTGGGGTGGGAGTGGGGAGAAAGTTCAGTGCCAATGTTAGAAAAACTGATTCCATTACATAACTGATGGGCATGACTGGAGCGAGTGCTTTGTCTCATCCCCAGATTTTCACCCATGCCTTTCCAGTCCTCCTGCCCAGTCTACAGAATCAAACCTAACCCAAGGTCATGACTCAGCCTCCTGCACTTCTGCATTATTCCCCCTAGCCTCACCTGGCTACCCAGGCCTACATCATGCCCTGCCTTACACACATGAACCACATCAATCCCCAGCCATAGCCCAGCAGTCCATATTGGCAACTTCCTGAATGCCACTTCCCTAGGTATTACTCAAGGCACATCTCTATATTTGGTCTTTTCTCAGGACACTCCATTCTCCTGAAATTAGACCTCCTCATACTCAAGTTCAGCTGTTTTCAGATGGTAGGCTTTGTCTATCAACAACACTTTTCCAAGCACATCCACTGGGTCTTTTCCCCTTTTGCTCATCTGGCTCCTCTGAAGGGATTCTAGTTCTTTATTTTAGCTCCTCTCCCTTTCCTCCATCCCACTGCAGTTTACCCAGCAACCAGGTTATAAAGCACCATGCTAATCCTGGCCCAGATCTGGATCAGACTGCCTGTTTATACATTACCTCAAGCATTATAGATCATCTTCAGATACTCTGTCTCTATCAGACTATGGCTTCCTATATTTTGTTCAGGTTCCTAAATCTATAACCTACATACATAAAGACCAGTCAATCAATGGAACAGTCAGACCCAACAAGATGGATGATTGGTAATGAAAAAAAATCTGCTTTTCCAAACCCAGGGAAATCATCCTTACACTATTCTAATCCAAGCTTCTCTGTGCTCCCATGGAGTCCTGCCTAGCCCTCTACTCCTTCTCTTCTGAGTTCTAGTGTCTTACTTCTACCTGCTGTCCTAATTACCTTCAATAGCCACACCCTGAAACAGGGACAAAGGCAACTCATCTCCAGGTCCCTGTATCTCTTCTTTGTGCAGGGCCAATGCACCCAGGACCAGTCACCCTGACCCACTGGGACTGGGTGCAGCTGTTCCTTCAGACCTGGAAGGGGAGAGAAAAAACTATTCAGATCTCTTCTTAATACTGACTGCTTCTAAAGATGCCGAGAGGGTGATAGAGGGGATTTACCCAGTCAGTAACAATCCAGGGACACCCCGCTCTGCATCTGCCTCTTTATCACCAAAGGCATCGTCTTTCAGTATCTGGGGCTCCTGAATCAGTTTATTCCACAACCCAGCATTTCTAAATGCATGATATCTGGACCATCTCCATCAGAACCACTGAAGGGTTGTTAGAATGTGGATTCCCAGGCCCCACTCCATCCAGACTGATTCAGACATGCTGGAGCTGATCTTCATACATCTGCACTGTGAACAAGATGCACAATAAATGTTGAGAGCTGCTTCCCAGGTCCTTCCTAGAGGAACCACAGTGGAGTACCCTGAAGCAGAGGGTTGTCACCAAGTGGTAATTCCAGTCAGAAGGCTAGGGTACAATTATTCATCTTTTGGACCACTAAAAGCCTAGCATAAAACTGTATGTCTTCCAAAGAAGCTTGAGAAACACCCTAAAATATTACTGCTGGGATCCTTCCCGACTGCAAATGAGGATATGTGCTGAGAGCAGCTAGATAGATGCAGACATTAGCAAGGGAGTCTGTGCAGTGAGGGGGGAGCCCCACAGAGGAGAGGCCAGAGTTCCTGTGCAGTCAGAGTGCTCCCCGAGTGAACAGGATGCTATCTTTATGGAGTCACTCTGTGTCCTTGGAGGAGCATGCACACACATTGAAGGATCAGCCCTGATCCCCAAATGTATACCAGTTGACATGTCCAGCCAGTCAAATACACTGTGCTGAGTGTGAAGTGGCTTCCTTAAAGCTTGATCCGTGTTTTGATTCAGAAACTCTAAGGGTCTTCAAGAGTAATCATACTGAGGTCCTTTGGGACAATTTCAGGAACGAGAGGCCCCTCAGATTTGCTGGAGAAAGTATCCTGTATTGACTTGACTCTTCTGAGCCAACAACTTTGCCTATGCACACCCTAGGAAGATGCTGATGGTGATGTCTCTTGTACTAGAGTCCAAGAAGCCCCAGACCTAACTGGGAACATTGGGGTCTATCCTGGAGGGAACAGCTATAGTGGGATTTCAGGTAACTCTGGGAGAGAACATTTGCTCTGTGGAGTGACTGACCAAGAGCTTGTTGCCAGGGTATCACCAGAAAAACCTGGAGCTGGGGAGTTTTCCCTACTGTGGGAGGGGCCGAACTGCATGAGTTGTTGTGTCACTAAGGGAATAAGATAGTAAAGATGGTAAATACTCCTCCCCAAAGGGCCAGGCAAGTCAGGAGTGAGCCATATAGAGCTTATTTGGCTGTCAAGTAGACAGAAAGGAAGCCCATATGATTAAATAATCTCTCTGGATTAAAGTGACCCATGGAAAGAGATCTATGTCATAAAAGATGGGAAGGATATATAATAAAAGTGAGAAATACCTGAGGGTTTCATGGTCTATCTGTAGAAGGCATTTTCTGAGCCTTGAAAACACAATACTGTAATTTCATGCATGAGAGTAAAAAGGATGGCATTTCATGCATTGAAGACAATGCCCAATAAGTATTTGGTTAGAGTATAGAAGACTTAAAAAACAGCCAAGAATTTTGAAAATTAAAAGAAAGTGTGTTCTGAATTAGGACCATTTCTGCAGCCAAATGTACAGCAAGGTTTAGTGGTGGGATGGTGGTAGAGACTGAGGTGGGATACAGAATAAAGGCTGATGGAGACTAGATGACAGACTTCAGTAATAGCAAATGTACAGGATGGAATAGAAACAAAGCTCATATGTATGTATGTATCTTAGAATAAAATTATTTGAGTTTCAAAGGGACTCACAAATTAAGTGTAGATCAGGGAAAAGCAAGAAAGACATATCAATAATAATTCCAAATAATGCGAGCCACAGAGAACAGTGGATTAGTAATCTCATTTATTTACTCATTTGTAAAATCAATGAGTAACTAGTTCCTAGTATATGCCAGGCACAGTGCTTGGAGCTGGGTATATAGAAAAAACTATATTATATATATAATAATATATATATTTTATATATATATAAATACTGTATGTATGTATAATCCCTGCTTTCATTGTACCAATGTAACCTATCCAAAAGTAAGCAATGAATTCAATATTTGCTTTCTAAGGCCTGTTAATATTCAAACATTATTTTTGGTTTTTTACTGATTACTAAATAGTCATAATTCACAGATTATTATTTAAATCAGAGGTCAGCAGCCTATGGTCCACAGGCCAAATCTGACTCGCCATCTCTGTTTGTCATTAAACTTCCACTGGACACAGTCACACCCGCTTGTTTACATACTGTCTATGGTGCTTCCCTGAAACAGCAGTAGAGTTGAAGTTGTGACAGAGACCACATGGCCTGCAAAGTCCAACAAACTGACTATCTGACTCTTTGCAGGAAAAGTTTGCGCCCCCCTTGTCTAAACAACTATCACAGAGATGTCTACAATAAACCTGACAGTGCATCTCAGACTCAGGACAGACTTCACCTTCTCTTCTTCTTCACCTCCTGCCCAGGTTCCAGCTTTTCCGCAGAATAACCTAACGTGCTACGCTACCACTTGGGCAGGAGGTAGGGGCATCATCTCCCTCCCTGACTACAAAGTGTGATGCAATTACATAGATTTCTGGAAAAACAATATTTTTAAGGTCAATACTGAGAGAAAATATACAGTAAATAGCAAAGGTAACATAAGGAAAGTTATAAAGTTTAAGACAACCTATATCTTCTTCAAATAACATATATTTAGGTTTGTAGTAATACTAAATACCAAGAAAGCCTTCTGGGTTTGATAGCTCTGTTAACATGGAATCTGAACTGTCTTTAATCTCTACTAAAATATTCAGACAAATAGAAAAAATATATAAAAGAAATGGTCAACAGCCCTAAATTGAGAGAAAGGTCCCATTCACAATGTGAGAAATTTTGTGAGACAGTTTTCCTAGATAAAAGACAAATGAAATCATAACTTTGGAAAAAACTAAAGAAATAACCCCCCTTCTGGAAAAAAAAATGTGGAGCTATGTTACAGAGAATAAGCAGACACCACGTAACTTGGAAGGATTATATTTTGTCATATGGGAGAGCGCAGAACACTTGGGTTCACTGCCCTGGCATATACTTTTTTACTGAAAATCAAGAACACTGAAAAATAGAGTTGATGGCTGTGGGCATCCCCCGCTGAGTCTGGCACCTGTCCCAAAGGTGCCAGAAGAGAGTTTAGCCTGTTCTGTGAAATGAAGAAGAGAGTAGGGAAGTGATTCTATATAATAAAAAAGAAACTAGTGCCAGGAACACACAATGTGTCTGGAATGGAGGCAGGACAAAATAAAATCTGGATATAGAATATTAGACCCATAACAGCAACTTCAATAAACACAGAGAATAAACTGTACAAGGCAACAATGCCCTACAGGGCCTGCATCCAGCCCCAACTCATTCCTCGCTGCACTGATAATGCTGAAGCAGAATCACAGACAGAATTAGAACATATCTAGCTAATAATGGAGGAAAGAAAGCAGAATTTAAAAAACAGAATATACTTCACTTTGTTTGAAGAAAAAGAAAAATGTCAAGAGTTTATGGAAAGAGTATTCAAAATAGGAATAATCATCAAAGGAGGAAAATACAACATGAAAGAATAGATTTTTAAAGAAATTTAAACTAGAAATATGTTCTAGTTCATATATTTTGTTTAGAGTAAAAAAAAATAGCAAAAGTGGACTCAACAAAATGAATGAAATAGCTGATATATCAGAAGATTCAAGAAAAGGGAATTTGACATTCAAGCAGAAGGAAGGAAACTAAATGCGATTTAAAAAAATGTGAAGAATTTTAAATGTGAAATAACATAACTAAAATCTCCATTAAGAAAAGAGTGTGATTGGCAGAGCAGAATATATCAGTTCACAGGTCCAAAGCACACTCTTGAGAGAGTCTTCCTATCACGGCTGGAATTTAACTGTCATGCTTGCCTGGTGGAAGCCCCGGCTGGAGGAGAGCAGGAGGCAAGCTTAGGATGTGCGGACCTCGGAGACCAAGGCTTGGGAGGAGGGTGCTCTCAGAACAGCACATTTCTGGTCTGTGCCATCAGAGAGAATGTTGAGGAGCATTCTACCTACCCTGTATGTGATTTGTCCTGTAGCCTATACTGACATTGCCAAGATGTCCTAATTATCCTGTAATCAGATTTTTTTTTCAATAAATTACAAGAATTCAGCAGTTAGAGATACTTTTCTGCAACAGATTTTGGCCCTTAAATCACTTAAATATCAAGACCAGCTGAAAATCTTACCTCCACAACAAAGATCTGGACAATCCTTTACTGTCTCTCTTGCAGGTTTGGCTAAGGGATAACCAAAAGGGATCGTGGAGGGTGGAGAGGAGAGAGGCTGAGAACTAAAAGTAGCTATTTTTCATATTCAAGAAAGGAAAAGACTGTTCTCTGGTCAAAGTCCCACATCATGAACAAGGAACCACTGTTAGAGGTAACTTCAGAGCAGCGCACATGCTCTGAAATCAACCAATCAGCCACAGCCTCAAGCAGGTAACTAGTTTGTCAATGTCAGCCAATCAGAGACAGGTCCACACTTTTAGACAGCAGCCAGTCACCAAGTGCTTCACTCGGGCAGCCATACTCCTGAAAGTCAGCCTGTGGAAGTCGTCTCATTCCAGTGACCACACTAACGGAGGCGGAAATCCGTCAGTCCCTAAACACTCCTGCTTGTGAAAATTCACCAATGCCTGAACGCTGGGCTTCCCAAAGCCATGTATAAGATCAACTCTGGCTTTGTTTGGGAAGATTACACCTAACAAGTACAGCTCTCCCTTGCAGGTGATCGGGAAGTTCACTTCATTTTGCATCAGATATCTAATTTATTGTTTGCTCACAAATTCTCAATGCTTTCAACGTGGACCTTTGTTTACTGTTAGATATGAAGTTGGATTTATGAGTAACAGACATACTGAAGAAAGGTGAGATTAGCAATCTTTTCAATTCTTGGGTGGTTGCTATTACCTATTCTTCATTTGTGTATATTTGAACCCCCAAATGCCAAAACACAGGTGTAAATTTTTGGATGAATTTTCTAAACAATGGACATTTATTAAATGAGGAAAATGTCTTTTTATAGGCTTTGAGCAGTATGCAATTGTTATTCAGTATGGGAAATTGAAAGTCAGAAACAACAAGCCAGCATATGCTGACAGCTAAGCAAAAGAGATGTATGATTTCCTCAACTACTTCCAAAGGAAGTGATAAAATAATGAATTTTTTGATTAAGAGAGATTCAGATGAAGAAGATAAAATAACCACAGTAGAAATTGTAATGGCTTCCCATGCTGTGTATCATTATCAGTCTTTCAGCTCAAATGACTGTTTGAATATACTGCTACCATAAGTATTTTCGGATTCCAAAATTGCAAGTAAATTTTCAAGTGCCAGGACGAAATCTACTGCAATACTAAAAAAATGTAATAGCTCCATTTACTATTAGAGATTATCAAAGATCTAAATGCCTCACCTTTTTTTTTATGACACAGCCATGATTGCAAGTAATCACAATGCAGAAAAAATTTTTCCATTGCTTGTGAAATATTTTTCTCATGAAAAGAGCTGACTTATAAGATTGCAGGTAAAATCCTTTTCAGATGAGATTTCAGAAACAAAGTCAGATATTTGTAGAAAACTCTCTTATTTAAATAGGAGTTAATTTTAAAAATTGTACTGTTTTGATGGAAATCATAAAAACACAAAGGTTGATGTAAAGATGAAAACAATTTTATTCAAAGTTGAAGCTAGGCGTGAATGATTCTATGGAAGGTGTTGGTTGTCCCATCCATATTCTGCATAATGTTACTCACAGCACATTTGTATCCTTTCTACTGACATTGAAGTAGTAGTCATGAAATTATTCTTACTTTAGCACTGTTGGAACTGAAAAAGTAAGAGAGTTTTGTGATTTTGTTTGCATTCAGTGTTCTTTGATTTTCTCAAATTCAAAAACCTGTCGGCTCTCTTTGACAAATGCAATTTAGAGAATCCTCAGTTTATTTGAAGCACTGAAATCACACTTTAATTCTGGTGGCCCAAAAAGTTCTTCTTCACTTTTTAAATAATTCACTGAGTGAAGCCTACTTATGTCTTGTTCATAGTTTTCAATATTTCTTTGGCAAAAGGATTATTCAAACTGAAAGAAGAGCAAACAGTGTTATTAAAGGACTCCCTTGCTTAAAGAAACATGTTGCATGGGTTAAAAAAGAATTGACAAAATATTTATCCCTTTAAGTGTCAAGGTTCTTCTCACTAGGCATGATGTTACTTATGAACAAGAAAAGAAATTCTGATTTGAAGAGGATAATTATAACAGCATTTGCCATCAAAGTCTTTTCAAAAGGATTTTATTTCTTGAAGAATTCAATTCTTTTACATGGATGTTACTAAATACTCTGCCAGCATGGGAACAAGTGAACTCATGATGCATAGTATTGAAGAAAAAGGGAATAAAAATTGACAATATTGCTCTTTTTGTCAATGAAAAATACTTTTAAAACCCATTGTTCAAAAGATCTAACATAATCCTGAAGAATGGTAAAGCAAGTTATGCCATAAAAGATGGCATTATATACTTCAATACATCTAACTTGAAGAGCTTTCTCAGAGTGGTAAACTTTATGACTACAAATGTTCAGTGAATGGCTCATAAGGCTAATGTTTGGTGTATTTTCTCATTAATAAATGTTGAATGGACAAAAGAATGAAATAAATTGTATGTGACCACTATAGAACTGTGTTACAATATAAATGGAATGTAGACTATAATTGCAAGGAATTTTATAAGCAAATTCTACAAAACAAGGAATATTAAAAAGAGAACATCAAGGAAACATAATTAAAGAAAGTGTTATATAATTTAGATGTATAATTTATTTGAGACAAATAATAAATAATTTTTAAGTTAAATATGCTCATGTAATATTTTTATCTTGATGTGCATATGCATAAGCCTAATTCCAAATTTAACTGACATCCTGTATTTTTATTTGCTAAATCTCGTAACCCTAGTCAGAGAGCTGGGCTTGTCTCATTTGCCCAGGGTTGAGGGACTGCCTCTGTGATGTTTTCAGGAATATGCACAGATTGACTGTGGGACACAGAGGCCTGGAAGAAGAGCTCCCTCCTTCAAAAGCCAGTGCTTCTCGATCAACTGTTGTTCCAGTCAGGTCACTCTAAGAGGACAGAAATTCTCCCTTGGGAATTTTCATTAAGATTCCTATTTGATGGGTGAGGAAACTAAGGCTCAGGCAAGTAAGGTCAAAGAGTAGAGCCTGGGCTGTAACAGAATAGGAAACACATATGCACCTAACAACAGAGCATAAAAATACATGAAGCAAAAACTGACAGAATTGAAGGGAGAAACAGACAGTTCAACAATAATAGTTGGAGATTTGACTACCTCACTGTCAATAATGGATAGAACAAGTAGACAAAAGATCAACAAGTAAATGGAACCTGAACAAAACTGTAAATCAACTAGACCTAATAGGTATTTACAGAACCCTCCACCCAATCACAGCAGAATACACTTTCTTCTCAAGTACACATGAAGTGTTCTCTAGGATAGCCCACACGCTAGACCACAAGGTAAGAATTAAGAAACTTCAAAGTATCAAGAACATATAAAATATGTTCTTCAACAACAATGGTATGAAATTGGAAAACAATAACAAAAAGAAATTTGAGAATTTCACATATATTAACATAAAAAAAAAACTAATCCCAAGCAACTATTTGGTCAAGGAAGAATTCACAAGGAAAATTAGAAATTACTTTGGTCTGAATGAAAATGAAGACACAACATACCAAAACTTCCTGGATGCAACTAAAGCAGAAAATTAGAACTTTATAAGTGTAAATTCCTATATTAAAGAAAGATGACCTCAAATCAATAACCTAAGCTTCCAACTTAAACACTGTAAAGTGAAGAGTAAACTAAATCTAAAGCAAGCAGAAGGAAGAAAATAATAACATTAAAATGGAACTTAATGCAATAGAGTATAGGGAAACAATAGACAAAATTTTAAAAAATCAAAAGTTGGTCATTTGAAAAGATCAAAAAAAATGACAAACTTTTAGCTAGACTGACAAATTAAAAAAGAAAGAACACTCAAATTTTTAAAATTAGAAATAAAAGGGAGGATAATGCCACCATCCTTTCAGAAATAAACAGGATAATAAGGGAATATTATGCACAATTATGCCAACAGATTAGATAATTTAGATGCAATATATAAATTCTTAGAGAGATACAAACTACAGAAATTGACTCACAAAAAAATAGAGAATTTGAATAGACCTATTACAAGTGAAGATGTTGAATGAGTAATCAAAACAAAACCCACAAAGAAAAACCTAATCTGAGATGACTTCACTAGAAAAGTCTATCAAATATGTAAAGAAGAATTATTACCAATTTTTCATAAACTCTTCCAAAAAAGCATTTAGTGAGGCCAATAATTACCCTCATACTAAAACCAGACAAAAACATTCCAAGAAAATAAATGTACAGGCCAATAACTATTATGAATATAGGCACAAAAATCATCAAGATACTTGTAAATCAAATTCATCAACATAAAAAAAAATTATACACAATGACCAAATGGAATTTATTCCAGGAATTCAAGGTTTGTTTAACATTCAAAGATCGATTAATGTACTATAATATATCAATAGAATTTATGACAAAATCCACATAATCATCTCACAGATACAGAAAAGCATTTGGCAAATTCCAACACACTTTCATCATAAGAAAACACTCAGTAAAATAGGAACAGAGGAGAGCTTTCTCACCGTGATAAAGGGCACCTATGAAAACGCCACAGTTAGCATCACACTTGATGGTAAAAACTGAATCCCTCCCCCCAGATCAGAAAAATACAAGGATGTACTCTTTCATGACTTTTATTAAACATTGTACTGAAGGTTCCAGCCAGGGAAATTAGGCAACAAAATGAAACAAAAGACATACAGATTGGAAAACAATTAAAATTATCACCATTTGTAGATGACATGATCTTGGATATATAAAATTCTAAGGAATGTACTAGAAGACTATTAGAACCATGAAACTAGTTCAGCCCGTTTGCATAATACAAGATCAATATATTAAAAAGGATTGTATTTCTATACACTAACAATGAGCATTCTGAAAATAAAATTAAGAAAAAAATACATTTACAATGGCATCAAAAAGAGTACAATGTTTAGGAATAAATTTAACAAAAAATGCAAAACTTATGCTCTGAAAACAACAAAGTATTGTTGAAAGAAATTTAAAAGATTTAGGGATTTGTATCTAGAACATATAGAGAATGCTTACAACTCAATGATAAAAAGACTAATTAAGAGAATCTGAATAGACATTTCTCCAACAAAATATACAAATGGCCAGTAAACACATGTAAAGATGCTCAACATAATTAATAATCGGGGATATGTCAATAAAAACCACAATGAGACACCAATTCACAACCACTAGGATGGCTAGAAGCAAAAAGTCAGAAAATAACAAGTGCTGATGAGGAGCTGGAGAAATTGGAACCCTCATACATTGCTGATAGGAATGTAAAATGGTGCAGCCACTTTGGAAAACAGTCGTGTAGTTCATCAAAGGTTAAACGTAAACTTTTCATATAGTCCAGTAATTCCACCCCTAGGTATATATCCAAGAAAGATGAAAACATGTGTCAACACAAAAACTTGTATGCAAAAGTTCATAGAAGCAAAGAACCCAAATTTACATCAACTGATGAATGGATAAAAAAAGCATGGTATATCCTTACAATGAAATATTATTCAGGACTGAAAATTAAATGAAGTACCGAAACATGGATGAACCATGAAACATTATGCTAAGTGAGAAAAAACAGTCAAAAAGGATCACATATTGTGTGATTCCCTTTATATGAAATGTCCAGGCAAATCTATAGAGACAAAAAGTAAATTAGTGGTTTGCTAGGGCTGGGGGAGATATGGCAGTAGGGGCAGGGTAGGCAATGGCTAAAATGTACCCAGTTTCTTTTGGGGATAATGAAAATGTTCTAAAATTTATTGTGGGGATGGTTGTATGAATCTGTGGAGACAATGAAAAAATGTTGAATTGTACACTTTAAATAAATGTACTGTGTGGTATTTTGTCTCTATAAAGCTATTGCAAAACAACAACAACAAAAGTAGTAGTGTAACAGACACTACCTCTGAGGGAAAGCAGCTGGATGTTGCCCCCCCACCACCACTGAATCTGATCCCTGCTCCTGTGGAGTGACTGTTTCCAGCAGTGTCAGGATCCTGGCGGCCAGGTTCTTTAGTTCCAAACTGCATATTCTCTGAAAGAAGGGAAAACCCTGGGCTCCCGGCTCTGCTCCAGACTCCTTAGAGGCCCCTTCTGGAAAGAGGGGCTCTGCCCCTCACCTCAGAATTCTGCTCTCCTCTCCAGACCTCCTGATATGACCATGGTGCCCACCTTCCTCCTCCTAACAGGCGATGGTTGTGGTAGTTCAAGGACCGCATTTGTCAAAACCCAATAGAACTACCTAACATAGAGAGTGAACTTCAGTGTAATCCATGGACTGTAGTTAACAATAATACACTATTATGAGTTCATTAATTGTAACAAATACACCAGACTAATGCAAGATGTTAATAACAAGGAAAACTATGGAGGGTGGGGTGGGTGTATGGAACTCTACATACTACCTTGCTCAATTATTCCATAAATCTAAAACTGTACTAAAAAAAAAAGTCTGTTTTTTTAAAACAATTAAACCCCTGTCTTGACTGAACCAGCCTCAACTGAACATGCAATTCAAAATTTTCAGAAGAGAGTCAACGAAATGACAGAAATTTGTCAAGAGAAAGAGGCTTTCTCAGGATATTATCTGTCAAGGCAGATCAAGACCTGGAATAGGAGGAAGAACTTTGTGAAGCAAATGACAAGATGAACCATTAGGATAAAGAGCTGGAGATCTGCAGAAAGGCAATTGAAGGCCTTGAAGAAAACCTGGAAAGAACCTTTTCTTCATCTCAGAGCTGGATTCTGTCTCTTGACTGAAACTCGTGACCATTAGTTGAGAGTGCAGATGGCTGAATGACTCTTTATCATCTTGAAACAAAATGTGCAGACCTGAGCTGAAGAAGAACAGAAATGGCAACTGAACCAGAGCTTCTAGAACTGGACCCTCACGTGCCTGATGGTCCAGACTGAGCATTTGTCAGGGAACATTTGCTCCCTGGCCCCTGAACATTGGATGTGGCTTCCTCTGAGATGGGAGGGCTCAGCCTCCTCCCCTCAGGCCCCCCTAGCTGCCAAACTTCCCCAAATCCAGTGTTTCCAGTAAATCCAAATGGGGAGTTCATGGTAAGAAGATGTCCTTTTCTACTCCTTCCTCCAAGACACCTGGGTGAACTCCCACAAGCTGGCTTCCCACCTAGGGGCAGCTCCGTGCTCCTAGTTTATTCTCCTTCCTTGCATTTTTGCTTCTGCACTTTTTTTTTCTTTCCAAGTCTTTCTGAGTATTTCTCTCTTCATTCATTTATTGATTTATTCAGTAATGTTGAGTATGGGCCCACTATGTACAAGGTTATATGCAAGATGCAGGGAGTCCCTGTGAGACACAACTCTGTCCCAAACTCCTCCCTATCCCCTGTCCCAAACTCCTATCTGGCCAGGTCCTTGAGTCCAGGGGCAGGCCCTGAGGACAGATAATCCTTGAGCAGAACCTCTGCTCCTGGTATGGACTTCCTGGGTTCCTCAGCCTTCAGTGTCTAGGATTTGCAGAGTGAGGTCAGAGAACTGATAGGAGATTGACCTCAGGATAACCCTGCTGCCCCCAGGAGAAGTCCCCACCTCTGGTCAGGGCCAAGGAGATGAACAACACCCTTGTCTGCCAAACAAATGCTGATCTAGCTGTTCTTATAGTCCTTGTTTGGGCCATAGATCATCACCTTCATTCCCACACTGCCCCCTGGGTCCTCTCAGGATGAGGCAGATCCCTGAGCTCAGAGCCAAGCCCTGACCCAGAGCCAAAACCAGAGACCTCAAAGCATGATCCCTGAGACCAGAACCTGGAGACAAAGGACAGAAACAGAGCCCAGTCCACAGGGTAGGGGACAGCCCAGAACCCCAAAACCTGAAGCCCCAGTGTAGAGTCTCAGGCCACAGCCCAGGGAACAAATCTTGGAAAAAGGAGACACAAATGAGAAGAACATCCAAAACTCAAGACTTCCAGCCCAGAGCAGCCCCAGGAAAAAAGCTCAGAAAAAGTAGCTTAGCCCCTGGAAGCCAGAGAAAAGGAAAGTGAACTAAGCCTGGATCCAGACCCAGAAGCCTCAAGTCTCAGAGCCTGTGGCCCACAGTCAGAGTCCTCAACCCAAGCCTGGAGCCCCACCTGGGGGCAGAGTCCAGGGCCTGGAGACCCAGGCTGGTGTGTGTATTGTGCTCCTCCTCAAAGCTGCAGACCCCTGTGTTTTCCTTTAGTTCATTGGGTAGTGATGTCGGCACCACACTGGCACACTGTTCTCTACAAAGGGCCTGCAAAGTGACCAACTGCCGTGGCTGTCAAAGATCTTGTTTCCTTCCCTGCCTTTGGATCCCCACCATGAAACACCTAGAGAACAGAGGGATTAAAGTGATGATTTGGGGTGTGAGAATATGCATTTGGGGGTATCTGAGTCTGTTTCCATGTGTCTGTGTGAGTATAGGACTTTGTGTGGGTTTATTGCTGTGTCTCCCTTTAGGTGCTGCCTCCTCTTTCGTTGTCATCAACTGTGACTCCTGGGGGATGCTCTGGTGGTCATTATGAGAGGAACCCTGGCTGTGAGTGGTGAGGGTCTGGAAACCCAATACTAACCTGAGAAACCTGGTCAGGAAATCAGAGCCACAAGGGTCACCTGGTAACTTTCCTGGTGCCTCTGGGTGGGCAGAGGTGGGTCTGAGAACATTTGTGG
Source organism: Tapirus indicus (assembly GCA_031878705.1). Taxonomy (NCBI): domain Eukaryota; kingdom Metazoa; phylum Chordata; class Mammalia; order Perissodactyla; family Tapiridae; genus Tapirus; species Tapirus indicus. Next base: position 87,001,637 of record CM062921.1, read on the forward strand.
GACCAAATTTGAACTGAGACAGATCTGGACACAAAGGCCCAGGGTCCACCTCCAGATATGTTATGGACACACAGAACCTCTTACTCCCCACTTCTTCCTCTGTCAAAGGGCTGAGGGGATGGCTACATGAGGGGCCAAGGGACGGGGTATAGGAGTACAACTTGCTGTCCTGGACCAGTATTCTTGTGCTTCTTTCCGTTCTGCTTCTCTCTGCTATAGAAACATATGTCACTTTTCAGCAGAGCTAAGATCAGCCCTCCTCCAGTTCCAGTCTTTTCTACAAGGGTTCCCCATCCTCCCTCTGGCTGGAGTGACTCCATGGGGCCTGAGAAGAGGTGGTCAAGCCCTGCTATGGACAACAGTCACCTTGGACCCAGAAGCTTCCCCCTCAAATCTCATCAAAAGTGCAATGTGTGACCTGAGATCTCCCAGGGAGACCTGGGGCTCCAGTCCAGATGAGCTTCAGTCCTGCAGAGACATCCCTGAGTGTGGCTATGGTCAAGGCAGACAGAGGCCCCAGCAGGTGTGGGCCCTGGCCCCATAGCACACTCTCCCTTGCTGTTCAATCCTCACAGTCCCCCAGACAGGATGCCCCTATCTTTACTCTGATCCTCACTGGCCTGTGTGTCCAGCCAAGGTCTCAGTCTCCCCAGCACTGGACCTGAATGGTTAGGTCAGGCTGTCTCTGCACTGGTCTCTAAGCCTATTGGTTCTTCCCCTGGCTGCTGCCTGGAGTGCTGCTCTCCCTTCCCTGAGAATCTCTCTATTCCTCTCTCATACTCATGTACTGCTTCTGCCACACCCTCTCCTGGGGCAAGAAATTAATCTCTCTGAACCTCACTTTCCCATATGACAAATAGGATGATTGCAATATTTGCTGCTAGGTGGAGGTCTTTTCTTTCACTTAGAAATTTCCTTTATTATGGAAAATTGAGTTGTTTATTCTTCCAGGAGAGTATGTGAGATGAAGTAAGAATTCTGTTCCATTGCTCAAGAGGATTCTAATGATGAGGGCCAGGAGAGGATAAGGATCAGGGACAGCTACATGTGACTTTGAAAGCTGTGACTAGAGACAAGAAACCAAAAGATGACAGGCAGATGGATGCAGGAAATACACATAGTACTGCATATTCCTAAAAGTGGTGCAGGCTGAGTTCTGTCACTGGGAATGGTGATGCTTCTGAGAGGCTGGAGCACAGATGTCCAAAGATACACCTCCCATCCATTCAGTGTTAATTTGATGGGGCTCGTAGATCAACGAGGAAAACAAAGAAAAATGAAGTACCAGAAAAAAACTGGAACAAAAAAAATTATAAAGGTTTGAAGAAAAAACTATGACCCAAGAACTCAATAGTCAAGTATAATATGTTGCTATATTTTGATTACTTTTAGGGCAACAAGAAAACATTTTTAGATATAAAAGGGATATAAATATTCTACTAGTATTCATCCCTTTACATAGTTATACTAACTGAGAGATAAATCAAAATAAAAGTACAAGTAGGTGAGAGTTCTTGGCATAAAAGAACTAGAGTGCACATGGAAAGCAGGAAAACATAAATTTAAGGGTAAAAGTAGCTACAAGTATGAGTAGAAAAAGAATGTCTTTGCCAAAATAATTTGTGAGAAAAAGAAACAAAAATGGAACATTACAAAAGGCATATAAGTTTAACAATAATACACTGGATCTAGAATCACTGAATCACTGAAAAGAAATTAAGCTGAGTGTGGAGAAAGCAGAATGAAGAACAAGAACCAAAAATCCAAAGATGGGAGAGAAAATAGAGAGAGCATAAAAACACACAAAAATTAAGGTCCTAAGCTCTGCGTCTCATGTCCTTTGCTCACCAATTCTAAATGTTCCAACAACAGGAATGGGGAAAATTCTGGAAATCAGACGACATTCTTATATACTTAAAACTTCAGGAGGTAAGCAGATATGGAACGATATCCCCAAAGTGTAATTTAAATAAAAATATTGGTTACCAGAGTGAATAGTGACAAATATCCCACCAGGATGTAGGGTGCACCAGGCACTGCTCTAATTGTTTCACATTTTTAATTCATTTAGTCTTTGCAACAACACCATGAAGTCAGAATGATTACTTTTTCTCTCACAGCGCAGGTGAGGAAGCTGAGGCATACGGGAACTAAGTTAATTGCCCAAGGCCATACATTTAGCAAATGACAGAACTAGTGTTTAAACTCTAGTAGTTTGACTCCAGAGCCAACTGGTGCCATTTTTTTCTTGTTTTCACAGTAGACTTGAATAGGATTTTTTATTGAGGTAGAATATACCTACAGAAAGTGCACATATCTTAAGTGTGAAGCTTAATGATTTTCACAGAGAACTCATCTGTTTATCCAGCACCATGGAAGCTCCCTCAAACCTACCCAAGTCACTAGCCTGACTTCTAACATCATAAATTAGTTTTACCTATTTTTGTATTTTATGTAAATGAAGTTTTTGAGTATTTTGCCTCTAATTCCATTTTTCCCATAATCCCTGTAGTTTTTATTTGGATATTTTGCATAGCACTGTGATTTTTATGAACTCAGATGGACATTGTAGTAGAACTGACTGTATATGTTTTAGATGAATATATGCACACATTCTGCTGTCTATACAGCTAGGAGAAGACTTGCTGGGTCAAAGGTAGGTTCGGCTTTAGTTGATATTGCTAATTTTTCAAAATAAGTATCCTGCCACTAGTAAAGAGTGTTCTAGCTTTTTCACATCATAGTCAACACTTAGCATTTTTGGTTTCCATTTTAGCCATTAATATGAGTATGTAATCTGTCTGATATTATGGTTTTAATTTGTATTTCCTTGGTGACTAATAAAGTTGAACTTTTTTTATTTGCTTATTAGTCATTTGGGTGTTCTCTCCAATGACGTGTCTGTTCAAATCTTTTGCCCATTTTTCTATTAGGTTATCTATTGGTTTCTGATTGGTGTCTAGAAGTTCTTTACATATTCATGAATATCTTTTCTCACTCTGCTGGCTGCCTTTTCATTTACTTATTACTGTGTTCTGTTGAACAGAATTCCTTCATTTTAATATAGTTCAATTCATTTATTTTTATGTCTACTGCTTTTTGTGTCCTATTTAAGAAGTATTTGACAACTCTGCAGTCATGAAACAAGATTTCTTGTGCTTACCTCTAAAATATTTATTATTTTACTCTTTACATTTAGTTGTAGATCTGGAATTGACCTGTGTATAGGGATTTTTTTCCCATACGGATAGCTAATTGACCCAGATCTACTCATTGAGAAGATCATCATTTCCCCCATACCATTGGAGTGTAGGTGTCTATCTGGACTCTTCATCCCCTTCCATTGTCAGCTTGCCTATCCTTGTGCCAATACCACACTTTCTTAATTTTTATTGCTTTGCAAAAGAATTCTATTGCATTTGCAAAGTAATATGTGTAGATATCCACACATAAGTTTAAGACCTCCAGCTTTGTTGTTCTTCCGGATTGTTTTGGTTATTGTGTCTAGGCAATACTATATGAATTTTAAAATCACCTGTCAATTTCTGGGGGAAAAAACTAATGATATTTTTACTTGATATCATTTAATCTATAGATTAATTTGAGGAAAAATGGTGTCTTTACCATATTGAGTCTACCAATTCATGTATATAATATACTCTTCCATTTATTCAGACCTTTGTTATCTCTCAGTAATGTTTCAGAGTTTTCACTGGAAAAGATTTTCACACCTTTTATTGGATTCAATCCTAGATTTTTGAAACTATTGTAAATTGAATATTTTTTAATTCCACTTGATCTTTGTCTTTTTCTATTATATAAATATACAACTGATTTTTAATATCTATCTTGAATCAAAGTACTTTACTAAATTCATGCATTTTTTATAATACAGTCATGCATCACTTAATGGCAGGGATATGTTCTGAGAAATGCATTGTTAGGCAACTTCGTTGTTGTGTGAATATCACAGAGTGTACTTACACAAACCTAAATGGTATAGCCTACTACATATCTAGGTTATATGGTATAGCCTATTGCTGCTAGACTACAAACCTGTAGCATGTTACTGTAGCAAATACTGTAGGCAATTGTAACATATAGTAAGTATCTGTGTATCCAAACATAGAAAAGTTACAGTAAAAATATGGTGTAAAAGATAAAATGTGATACACCTGTATAGGGCACTTACCTGAATGGAGCTTTCAGGACTGGAAGTTGCTCTGGGTGAGTGAGCGGTGAGTGAGTGTGAAGACCTAGGACATCACTGTACACTTCTGTAGACTTTATAAACACTGTACACTTAGGCTACACTAAGTTTATAAAAACATATTTTTCTTTCTTCAATAATTAATTAATCTTAACTTACTGTAACATTTTTACTTTCTAAACTTTTTAACTTTTTTAACTTTTTGACTCTTTTGTAAAAATACTTAGCTTAAAACCCAAACACATTGTAGAGGTATACAAAAATATTTTCTTTCTTTATATCCTTATTCTATAAGCTTTTTTCTATTTTTAAAATTTTTTACTTTTTAATTAAAAATTAAGACACAATCACACACATTAGCTTAGGCCTAAGCAGAGTCAGGATCATCAATATCACTGTCTTCCACCTCCATATCTTGTCCCACTGGAAGGTCCTTAGGGGCAATAAAAATGCATGGAGCTGTCATCTCCTATGATAACGATGCTTTTTTCTGCAAATCTTCCTGAAGGATCTGCCTGAGGCTCTTCGGGAAGTATCAATATTTTCAGAAATATGTCCATGATAGTTTTCTTGGCTTGTTTTTTTTTTTTTCATCATAGATTTGCTTGTAAACAGATAATGCACCACAAACATTCCTCTCTATTAATGAAAACCTTTCGGTGTTGGGGTCCATGTTTTCAAACTTTTTCAGGAGCTTGTTGAGGTCTGCAAATGCTTCTGCTAAACCCTTCACTGTGCAGTTTCTTGGGGGTTCTTTCTCTTCTCCTGCAGTTTCCTTTTCTCCTTCCTCTCCCTTCAGCTACATGTTCCTGTTCCAGTTCCAACAACTCCTCACTAGTCAATTCCTCAGGAACCACCTCCAGGAACTCCTCAGTGTCATCCTCATCCACATCCAGGTTAAAGTTATTTACTATCTCAGCCACACTCTTATTGACTTTTGCAACCTCCTCATCCTTGGCAAATCCCTTTAAGTCATAGATGAACCTCTTGAGTGTCTTCTTCCAGATGCCATTCATACACTCCTTGGTGACATCACCCCAAAGCCGAGCAAGGTTCTTGGTGAAGTCATAGATGTTGTAATCCTTCCAGAATTGCATCAATGTCTTCTCAGTGTCTCCCTCAGCTGCAGCCATAGCCTGGGCAAAGGTCCTTCTCAGGTAGGAAGCCTTATAAGCTGCTATAACTCCTTGATCCATTGGTTGGATCAAAGAGGTGGTGTTTGGAGGGAGAAACATGGCTTTGATATCGGGATGAAGATTAATAAAAGGAGGATGTCCAGGAGCATTATCAATAATAAGCAAAATCTTGAACGGTATGTTAATCCCCAAACAGTACTTCTCAATTTCACTGGCATACAAATCCAGGAGGGCTCCTTGGAAGAGAAGCTGGGTCATCCTTGACTTCTTATTGCTCCTGTAGTACACTGGCAGTGTGTGCTTATTGATATTCTTGAAGGCCCCGCGGTTCTCACCCGTGCCAGATCTATTTGTAGCCTGCAACACTGCCCCCAAGCAAGACTGGTATCCTGTCTGAAAAGCCTTGAAACCTGGCATTGCCTTGGCCTCCTTATGGAGGGAAGTCCTTTCAGGCGTCTGTTTCCAGAATAGGAACATTTCATCCATATTAAATATTTGCTCTGGCAAGTAATTTTCCTCCAATATCAGCTTATCTAGAGTTTCCAAAAATTTTTAGCTGCCTTCACATCAGCACTCGCAGACTCACCACTCACTTTCACATCATGTAATGAATAATGATTCTTAAATTGTTCAAACCACCCAGAGCTAGCAGTAAAGTCAACATCACACTTGGGTCCAGCATTTTCTTTCAACACAGCAAGCAAACATTTTGCTTTGGCCATGATTGTCATGGTGCTGAGAGGGATACGCTTCTGTATCTGGTCTTCAATCCAGGTCATTAGAACCCAGGTCATTCTCCATGTCTGATAGAGCCCTTCTCAAACTTTTGTTAGTCTTGTTGCCTTCAATGAATCAGATCCTTTAACAGCTTCCATTGCTTTGTTTTTTTTCTCCCAGATTGTAGCTATGGTGGAATGGGACATGCCTGACTGGTGAGCAATAAGCATCACTGATTTTCCACTTTCATAGTCCTTAATCACTTTTAATTTCATTTCCAGATGAATCACGTGGTATGGCCTCTTGTTAGCAACATTAGCAGTGGGTTTTGTATGCTTAGGGGCTCTGATAAACAAAACAACATGAGATTAAGTCAGGCACAAGAGAAAATGATGCAATCAAGAGATGCAGTAAACAGGAGATGTATGGGCTGCTGCCAGCACAACACAGCATACTGTTTTACAGTAAACTATTTTTATATAAGTAGAAAGAGCATGCTCTAAAATAACAATGAAAAGTCTAGTATAGTAAATACAGAAACCAGTAACATAGTCATTTATTATTATTACCCAGTACCATGTACTGCACATTATTGTATGTGCTCTACTACATGAGTGGCAGCACAGTAGGTTTGTTTACACCAGCATCACCACAAACACGTAATACACTGTGCTACAATGTTATTATGGCTATGATGTCACTAGGTGATAGGAAATTTTCAGCTCCACTATAATCTTAAGGGACTTCTGTCTTATATGAGGCCTGTCATTAACCAAAATGTGGAGCATGATTGTAGTATATTATTTCTAATAGCTTGTTTTTTGGATTTTTTTTAGGTACACAATCATGTCATATTCAAATAATAGTTTTTTCTTCCTTTTGCTTTTATTTCTTATGTTCTTTTGTTCTTATGCTTTTATTTCTGTTTTTTGCCTTATTGCACTGGCTAGGACCTCAAGAGTTATAGCATCTGTGGTATACAGAATAATGGCCCCAGAGATGCCCACGACATAGTCCCTGGAACATGTGACTATGTCATTTCCTTTGGCAAAAGAAATTTGGCAGATGTGATTAAGGACACATATCTTGATATGTGGAAATTATTCTGTGTTATCCAGGTGGGTACAATCTATCAAATGTGTCCTTGGAAGCAGGGAAATTTCCTGGCAGTGGTCAGAAAAAAGAGCTGTGATGATGTTGCTAGGCATATAGCCAAGAAATGTATGTGGCATCTGGATGTTAAATAAGGCAAGAAAATAAATTCTCCCCTAAAGCGTCTAGAAGGAACACAGCCCTACTCTGCCATCCTCTGTGGGTAAACTTCCATTTTGAGAAACAGCTTTTGGCTTGCTACTGGGCCTCAGTAGAGACTGAATTCTTAACCATAAGCCACCGAGTTACCCCATGACCTAGCTGCCCATCATGAATAGGGTGTTAACTGACCTACCAAGCCACAAAGTTGGCCATGCACAGCAGCATTCCATTACCAAATGGAAAGGATACACATAAGGGTTTTAGTAGGCCCTGAAGGCAGAAGTAAGTTGCAACAGGAAGTAGCCCAAATGCTCACGGACCCTACTTCTGCTAAATTACCTTATCTCTCCCAGCCCACAACTATGGCCTCACATGGAGTTCAATTGACAGAGGAAGAAATAAACTCAGGCCTAATTTACAGATAGCTTTTCATGATATGCAGGCACACCCAAAAGCAGACAACTGCAACACTACAGTCCCTTTCTGGGACATCCCTGAAGGGCAGTGGTGAAAGGAAATCCTACCAGTGGGTAGAACTTCTTGCAGTGCAGCTGATCGCTCATTTTCCTGAAAGGAGAAATCACCAGAAATCTGAGTCTATACGAATTCATGACCTATGGCCAATGGTTTGTTTAGATGGTCAGGTACTTGGAAGGAACATGATTGGAAAATGGGTGCCAAGGAAGTCTAGGGAAGAAGTACGGGGATAGGCCTCTCTGAATGGGCAAACGATGTGAAGACACTTGTGTTTCATGAGAATGTTTACCAAAGGATGACTCAGCATAGGAAGATTTTAGTAATCAAGTGCATACAATGACTCATTTTTATGGATACTGGTCAGCCTCTTTCCACGGTCACTCTTATCATTGCCCAATGGGCTCGCAAACAAAATGACCTTGATGGCATGAGTAGAGGTTGTGCATAGGCTCAGCAATGTTGACTTCCACTCACCAAGACCAACCTGGCTACAGCCACTGCTGAGTGCCCAGTCTACCGGCAGCAAAGAGTACTCCTGAGACCCTGATATGGCACCACTCCCTAGTGTGATCTGCCAGCTACCTGGTGGGGTGGTGATTGTAATGGGCTGCTCCCATGATGGAAGGGGCAGAACTTTGTTCTTACTGGAAAAGACACTTACTCTGGATGTGGATTTGCCCTCCCTGCATGCAATGCTTCAGCCAAAACTACCATCCACAGACTCACAGAATGCCTTATCTCTTGTCACAGTATTCCACACAGTATTGCTTCTGATCAAAGAACTCACTTCACAGCAAATGACGTACAGCAATGGGCCCATGCTCATGGAATTCACTGGTCTTACAATGTTTCCCCATCATTCTAAAGCAGCTAGCTTGATAGAACAGTGAGATGGCCTTTTGAAGACTCAGTTATAGGACAAGCTTTGCAGCAATCAATACATTGCAGGGATGGGGCAATGTCCTCAAAGAGGCTGTACATGCCCTAAATCAGCATCTAATATAGGGTGCTGTTTCTCCCATAATGAGAATTCATGGGTCCAGGAATCAAGAAGTAGAAATAGAATTGACACCACCCACTATCACCCCTAGGGAGTCTAACTATATAGCTCGAAGTAGAATCAACTTTGGTAAATGTTCCACATGCCCTTGAAAACAATATGCATTATCTTACTAGTGGGTGCAACTTTCCACACACAATTTATTTGTTCAAATTTTTTAGTTATATTTTTTAAATATTCTTCATTCTGTGATTTGTTGTTATTGCTGTTACAGATTATGGATTTTTCTAGATCTCCTCTTAATTCTTCCAATTTTTGCTTTATATATTTTAAAGCTATGTTATAATATGCATAAAATTTAGAATTATTATGTCAGCCTGCTAGAGTTACACTTTTTTTTTTTGCTGAGGAAGACTCACCCTGAGCTAACATCTGTTGCCAGTCTTCCTCTTTCTTTTAGCTTGAGGAAGATTAGCCCTGAGCTAACATCTGTGCCAATCTTCTTCTATTTTGTATGTGGGACGCCACCACAGCATGGCTCATGAGTGGTGTAGGTCGGTGCCCAGGGTCCAAACCCACAAACCTGGGCTGCTGAAGCAGAGTGTGCCTAACTTAACCGCTATGCCACACAGGGCTAGCCCAAGTTACACTTTTATTATTATAAAGTGACCATCTTTATTTCTAATATTACATTTTGTCTTATACTCTAATTTGTCTGTTATTAGTATATCTACACAAGCTGGGGTTTTTTTGGTTAACATTTGCATAGTATATCTTTTTTCATTCCTTGACATTTAACCCTTCTGTGTCTTTGTACAAGAGGAATATCTCTTATGAGCACTATATTTTTGGGATTTGTTTTTCATCCACCTGACAATCTTAGTCTTTTAATTGATGAATTTGCCACGGTTACTGATATATTTAGATTTATGTCTATCATCATTCTATTTCTTCTTTTTATCAGTTTCCCTCCTCTTTTACTTTTCTTTTCTCTTACTTCTTGCCCCTTTTTGATCAGTAAGTTGTCATTATTTTATTTTTCCCTCTACATAGACTTCAATTAAATATTCTTTTTCTACTTTTAGAGGTATCCTACAGATTACAATAGGCATTTTTGTGTTACTACAACTTACAACTCAATATAAATTAATTATAAATTATTACAATATAAATTAGAACTTACTCTTTCCAGTTCCCAGATAATACTTAGATGTTAGGACACTTAAGTTCCATTTACTCCTTTCTCCATTTTGTGTTATGGTTTTTATGCATTTTAATTCTACAAATATTTTAAATCTTATAATGCATTGTTATTATTTTTAAGTAACCAATGTTCATTTATATTTATTCAGAGACTTACTTTTTTCATTGCTCTTCCTACATTTCCATATGTATTTCTGAGATTATTTTCCTTCTACATTAATATTTCTTCCAGTGGGTGACTGTTGGCAATAAGTTTGGTCAATTTTTGTTTGTATGGAAATACCTTTAATTTGCCTTACTTCTTAAGAATATTCTTGCTGCACTCAGAATTCTAGATTGATGGTTATTTTATTTTTTTGGTTTTAACACATATTTCCTTTTAATCCTGGTTTCATTAATTTATTTTGAGAAGACAGCTATCCATCTTGTTGATGTCTTCTTTCAGGCAACATGTTCTTTTTCTCTAGATACTTTTAAGAATTTCTCTTTGTGGTTTTTACCAATTTTATTATAATGCACCTATATATCTTTTTCTTGGTATTTTTCATGCTTTGAGTTCAAAGCATTCTTGAATCTGTAGCAAGATTTTTTTTTTTACACTTTTAGAAAATGCCTGGTTATTATTTCTGCAATTATACCTTCTTCCCTGTTCTTTCTTTCTTTCATCTTTGGGACTCCAGTTACACATATATTAGACTTTCTTACTATATCCCCAATGTATCTTACAGGGTTTTTTATTTTCTATACTTTTTGCTCTCTTTGCTTTAGCCAGGATATCTTTCACTGACCAGTGTATTGATCCTCTTTTCTGCTATGTGCAATCTACTATTAAATTCATCTATTAAATTTTTAATGTTATTTCCTTTTTTGATGATTAAATTTTCATTTCTTCAATGACATTCACCATTTTATTGTCTATTTTCTTAAAACTATTGATCACAGCTATTTTTAAATCTTGGATACTTCCAATATCTGGATCATCTGTGGTTCCTTCTATGGCCTTTTTTTCCCTTCTTGGTCCTAATTATTGGAATGCCTGATAATTTCTTATTGATTGTTGGACATTTTATATGGTAGACTGTAGAGTTTCCAGAAGGTGCTGTCTTCCCCTACCTCTGGTAGACAGAGTGTAGGTAGGCCACCCTCATTCAATTAGAGACTGAGTTGACAATTTGAGTTTTTCTGATGTTTCATTTTTCTCTGTTTCTCCTCTACCCCTAGACTGTAGCTCTCTGAGAGGTTTTTCAAAGCCCCTCCTTTTAGTGGATTATGAAGTATAGTTTCTGTCTCCTTGCCACCAGGAAAGGGTAGAAAACTCCACTCTTAACTTTCATGAGCTTTCTGCTTACCATCTTACACTGCCTTGTGCAGTTTACAAATTTGGCAAATGCCTCCAGGACAAAACTGGTCACACATTGGTCTTACTTTTCTATGCCTCCCTTTTCACCAGGATCTTGCCCCACCCCATGTCCTGGCTGTCCTGATATCCCTAAACCTCCATTTTTGTCTGTTTGGCCTTGTGAGATTGCCAAAGTCTCTACTGACTTCTCTCCCTCTTAGCTGCAAACTTCTTCCTGCTCTGTGCCTAAATTCTCAACCACATGCTCAGTACCAAGCATAAACAAATGTCCTGAGGTAAAAAGCAGCTACAAATGTCATCTTGCTCCTCTGAGGTTTTCTTCCCTCTGAGACCCTGGACCTTAAATCCCCACAGCCTCCATGGCTCTCTGCCTTTAAGCATGTAAAAATCTAGTTTTAGCAAGAACCCCCAACCATCCATATCTGATCATTCTCCATATCTGATCAGGTTCCCTATCCTCCACCATCCCCAAGGTAATGTCTGATCACTCTGGCCTATCTTCAGCAAGAATCCTGTTAGATCAGTTTAGCCAGAATCTCTTGTAGCCTTGATGTTTCTTCTTAGTAATTATCCAGCCACTGACCCCCACCCTGCTCCTTGGCTATAAATTCTCACCTGTCCATGCTGTATTTGGAGTTGGAATTGAGCCCAGTCTCTCGACCCCACTATAAAATCCCACTTCAGTGGTCCCTATACCTATCACAATGGTTCTGGATAAAGTCTGCCTTACCATCCTTAACAAAACCCACATATTTATCACCTAGATAAAGAATTTTAACATTTTGTCACATTTCTGTTCTTCCTAAGCTCCTCAGCATCCATCTCCTAAGAATAAGAATGTTTCTCCTTCATTACCATGATATATTGGGCAGTCTTGTTGTGCCTATTGTTTTGATAAAACAAATACTGCTTTAAAGAATATCCATGTACATTTTGGCTGACTTATGCCTGTATATCCACAAGATATATTCTAAGCAAGGGGGTTGCTGGTTCAAAGTGTAGGTGCATTTAAAATTTTGATAATAACTGGCAGATTATTCTCCAGAAAAGTTGCGTCAGTTTGCACTCCCAACAAACAGTGCATGGGAGCTCCTTTGAAGGATAGAGCTTTGATGCTTCTCTTTGGGTGTCTTGTCTGGTGATCTTGGCATCCTGTGATATACAGGGTGTGTCAATTAGCGCTTGAAAGTCACCATCTGCATGAAGGTACCCAGGGCTTCTTAAACCCAGGAATGCTTTTCAGACCCCCGTTTCCTCTAAAAGAAGGCAAACACCAAGAAGATATAAATTTGAAAATTTCAATTCTGATTATCTGACTATACCTAAGTCAAAAAAGGACCCAGTAAACTGTTCCTAGATGAAAGAGAATTGAGTCTCACAGGAGCACTATCAAAAGAGAAATAAAAGGAAAGAGGAGCCAAACTCGGGTGAGTTTGCTGAACAGTGCATCCTAGTGCATTTTTAATCCCCTTTGAGTTCTCCCTATCATAGAGAACAAGACTAAATGTTTCCCAAAGATGAGAAAATATTATGAGGGCCATGAAAATATTATTTTAGATAAAAGCAATGATAGTAAAACTCATTCCACTTAATTCAGATAAAATTAACTGATCCTCAGTTACATTAAACAAATTGTTTTAGACACTGCTGAGCGTGAAGACAGAAGTGAAATAGACCATTTGATGAGGTAGTTAGAGTCATTTAAGTTTTGCCAGAAGGATGACAGAGGGAATCAGTGAAGCAGGCATGCCTTCTGAATATGACCAGGTATGCAATGAATAATTAATTGCAGCAGGATCTTTGTTTTATTTCTTATTTATGAAATGTTTTCACCATCATTGAACATGATGTTCTCATACAAGTTTATAATAACATTAGCAAAATTTGTAAAGAGTTGACAAAATTGCCAAAAGGCTTGCATATTTGTTTTTAATTGATCCTCAGGTTTGACAGGTAAACAAACAAAAGCTCAGAAAAAAATATTTAAATAGACTAATTTCACATGACTAGGAATTTTCAAACCTGAAATTAAACCCAGAATATGTCATTTTTATGATTTAAATATTAATGAAAGTTTATAGTAGAAGATACAGAAAATCATAAAGACCTAAATAGCTAATCTTATATTTAAGAGATAGTGAATGTTAATATTTTTATATATACACACATGCAAATATCTATAATTGTTTGCCTTGTGTCAAAATAATGTTTATTTTTAAAAATTTGTAGAAGTAAAGCAGACCAGAGAAATAAAACTTCCAAGAATACCACTACCCAGAAATAATCAGTATTTATATGTTGGCATATAGCTTTCCAGAATTGTATGTGTATACATATACATGAATAGCAGGGTGAATAAATATTTACTGTTGTAGACTGCTATTTTCACTTAGGAATATATTGAGAGTGGTTTTCAATACCAATAAATATTTCCTGTTTATATTTACTATGACAATGCTTTTATCATTATAAAAATAACAAAGGACTTAAGAATTCAAGCAGTTTACAGAATCTCTCTCACATCCCATCTCTATCAAAAACCCCCCATCAATAATTATATGTTCTCATATATAACATATCCTTTATTTTTCATATAAATGCAAACTGAGGATATATCCTGTTCTCCATTCTCCTTATTCTCTTAATAATGTGTTATTGAAACCTTTTATTTCACTACACACAGAATATGCCATTGAACAGATACAACATAATTAACTGGCATTCTACTGATAAAAATTAATGTTTCAGTGGTTGTTTTTTGGCATTACAGATAATGTTGCAATAAATACAACTAGTAGTAGGAGTCGTACTGGTATTGTTAATGTTATTACATTATTACTATGTACCAGGCACCATTATAAGGAAATTACATATAATAACTCATTTAACCCACACACCAAATTTATGAGGTAGTTACTGTTTTTACCCTACTTTTACAAGTGAGGAAAATGAGGCACATAGAAGTTAAATAAATTGTCCAAATTACACAGGTGGTAAATACATATATATATCCACATATGTGTTAATAAATACCATAATTTCTAAGCTGTCTGAATCAAAGGGAATATGCATCTGAAGTTTTGATTGATATGGCCAAATTGCCCTTTAAATGAGACTATATCAATTATATACTCCCTATAACAGTGTATAAATTTTCCAGAATCGTTCCATTCTCCAGTGGTGGGATTGTGAAACTTTAATTTGTGCGAATTTAATAGGTGGACAAATTGAAGTGCTGTTCTTGTTCAGATTAATTTAATTATGAATAAATGCAAGCAACTTTTTATATCATTATTAGATATTTATCATTCTTTTCCTACAAGCTATCTGCACTATAGATGTTCTTTGTTATTGGGTTGTCAACCTGTAAGATTTCCTAATATGCCAAAGAAAATAATCCTCTGACTATCATACATTTTGCATTATTTTTCTCAGCTTTGCTTTTTAACTTTGTTTACAAAATGTTTGTAGCTGCATTTTTGAGATACTAAATCTAATTTTTATGTAGGCTCCATAGCCTCCATTTGGTTTTTCTTACTTTCTTTCCTTACATCTTTTTTCATGTCTACCAATCTTCGTACCTCTCTCTCTTTGCGTCTCTCCGTCCTTCCTCCCTGCCTCCTTAATTCTTTTCTTTGTTTATTCTCTTTCTATTTTGATCTCTGATACAGAGAGTTGAGTTAATTACACTCTAGGGACTGTAATCTAGGGATTAAGGCATACTATTATCAGCTTTCCTTGTTAGGTCTCTGATTATTGACTTTTATTATATTCTCTCTCATCACTGTCCCCACTACTCTTACCTTCCCTATAGGATCCTGCTTAAAGATGTTTGATGTATGTCCTTAGGAAAGCCTCACTTGGAAGGAAATTTGGTCATTTATATTTATCTAATTGTAATCTCTTTTTAAAAATACATACACACATATATCATGCTTTTTGTTATTTTAAATATTTTAATTTACATAAAAAACATTGTGCTATAGATCTTTTTCTGTTTATTAATAGTTTCACACAACATTGTGTTTTAAAATTGGTCATATGGCTTTCTTCCCATACTTCACATTGAATTATCCATTACCATGGATGTGGGCACCTTGGTTGCCCATCTCAAGCTATGTCATGATAAACATTCTGCCCTTGTCTGAATACTGACCTGAGAGAGTGGGACCCTGGCTCGTATGGAAGACTCATACTTAACTTCTTGAAGTGTCGTCAAATTTTCCTTCAGAAACAAGGCATCATTTTACACTTTCAATAGCAGTAACATTTCCTTTTCTCCATATCTCAGCCAACACCAGGAATTACCCAACATTACAATCTTTGCCAACCTTGGGTATAAAATGACATCTACTTCTTTCAAATTGCATTTCTCAGTTTATAAGGAACATTGAGCATCTCTTCAATTTTTATTAGCTGTTCAAATTTCCCTTCTTTTTAGTGTCTAATACTTATATCAGTTGTCAGTTGATGGTGAAAAGACCAACAATTTAAGTTGAATAGTTTCTAAAACCGTATCTCAAAGTAAGCTATTGAATCCAAGCTACAGTTTTTTAACTATATTACTAATTCATTGTTTGCCTTCCTAGCTAGGGATGACTTCCTACAAAGACCTGGCATCCAGACTGATGCACTAGTCCAATTATACAGGTTGTTCTTACTGCGTTGCATTCTAATTGATCAGACATTACTTCTGTTTGCTTAAAGTCTATGCTAAGCAAACTGATTATTTTTAATATTATCCTTGTTTATAGTACCTAAAATTAAACAAAACTCTTCTGATTCCTTCCTTCCATCCTTGATAAAAAACACTTCAATAGTAGTACAGGGAAATTAGCTAAATTGAACATTCACAACTTTGCCTAGAAACTTGGTGCTCAGCAGGACAGAGAAATGGGATTTGTGAGGATATAGATTTGAAAGCTACAAAATAGTTGCCCCTAAAATCAATAAATGGCAAAATGGTCCACACATTTGGAAAGTAATATGAAAATTCAAGTGAAGATTTCTTTGGTCCAGCAATTACACTTTTAATTTGCTACACAAAACAATCCAAAAGAAGAAAACTATGCCTTACCTGAAGCTATCCACCGTAGTCATGTCTATTTGGGGGTAGGGGAAGTTACATTTAAAAAGGAAAAGGTTAATGTGGTAAAAGTTAAAACTACATGCATCTGGGTAAAGCCTGAACATGAAATTATTTATTTTCATTTTTTACTTTATTTTACTATTTTTGTTATTTTAATGGTAAAGTCTCCAAAAAAATTAATCAATAAAAAGACATGTTTACTTCTTAAGACCTCATAAATAAAAAATGTTTTAATACCATTAAACAAGTCTTAAGGGATAAATACATAGAGTGGCTTGAACAGGAAGAAGTGAAAGATAAGAGAGAGTGGTAGAGATCACAGCCTCTAACAATATCTGCAAATTCAGATTTTAGAAGAGCAATTTGGGGTTTATCTATTAAATAGGTCTTCAAGAGCAACTGGTCTAAAATGAAATGTGAGCTAAGCATTGGCTATAAGAATCAGCACAGTGTCAAGAAATGCTATCTGCATCCATAATTGTAAGACTCAAATTAAAATGTCGACCCAACCTTGCTCCCTCAGCATCTGAACAATGACTTGCTTGTTAAGCCCTATTTTCTCTCAGATTGCTGAATTGTGATAAAGGGGAAGCTTTTCAGTGGAGGAGGTAAAGATTTCTCTTTTGGCATGTGTGACCCCAATTTATCTCTTTTGAATGAATTCTCTGTTTGAGCATATATCCCTACCCATATTCAGGCTTCATTATTGGAATAGTGTGCTTATCTAATCCATTTAAATAGGAACCCCTGACTGTTGAATGAAAATGCTCATGGGCTCATGTTTTTCAATTATGTTTTCTCCTTGAAAAGGATTATATAACTGTAATAGTATGAAGATGGAAAAGTTATCTTTATGCTGATGACTCCTATATTCTAATCCCCAAGTTTAAACCTCTATCTCTGGAGCTCGACTCACACAAATCAACTACCACTTGGCACTTTTATTTGGGTGTCCTAAAGGCACCTCAAACTAACTTCATTCTTTACTGAACCCATCACTTTCCCATGCGAACCTACTATTCTTCAAAATTTGTATCCCACTGAATGAGACTACTACCTACCCAGCTTCCCAAGTCAAGGTATCCTTGGTTTTCCTTCTCCTTCACCTCCCATAATCCAACACTCACCAAATCCTATTATGTCACTCACATATCAGTTAAATCTATCTATTTCTCAACACCCTTTATCATGGGACCTACCACACTTTGTTATAATTGAATTTTTATGTATGAGTCCAACTGCACCCCATAATAGTAAGCTCTTCATTTTCCCAGTATCTAGCCCAGAGTCTGGAGTATATTAAGCATGATATAAACATTTTTAAATTACTGAAACTTTTAAATGAGAAAACACACATAAACAAACATGCTTAAAAGATAAAGCTCTATTAAAAGGTAAAATGCTTTCAAAGACTGGAAATAGAGATGAGCATAAAGAGAGTCCATTTATTTCATTTTGACATTAAAATGACATGTGCATTTAGCTCATTCTTTGTGCTAGAGACTGTGCTATGTATACCTGTAAAATACTTGTTTCATTCTAACAACGTTGTAGGTTCTTTACACATAAAGTACTAAAGATTGAAAAAGATTACATATCTTATAAATAATAGTATGTCTAATATTATCATATTTGTTTTTCACTAAACCCTTGGGAAATAAACAGGGATTTTTGAAATATCATTTTTTATAAGGAATGAAGACTTAGAGGAGTTGAAATTCAAATCCAGGTTTTCTTGATTTTTAACTCAAACTTATCTACACAGTATTATGAAATATATAAAAAAGATTGTCCTCTATTATAGGTTTCTGGTTTGTGATTACCATGAGGTTCATATATAATAGTCTACATATATAGCAATCTATATTAAGTTGATGGTCTCTTTAGTTTGACCTCTTGCTAAAAGCTCTACTCTTTTGCTCCCTTCCTGCCACATTTAATATCTAAGCTCCTTTTTTGTGTGTGCATGTATCTGTTACCCTCTTATCATGGAAATAGACAATTTCGGTACTTTTGTCTTTTGACTTTAATATTAGCTTCATAGATGGTTGATCTGCAGCCTTTATTGTATATTTGCTTTACCAGTGATTTTTTGCTTTTCTAAAAATAATTTTCTTATTCCTATTTGTTGTCTCCTCTCTTCCACTTAAATAAGTCCCTTTACCATTTCTTGTAAAGCTGGTTTCTTGGTGATAAACTCCTTTAGTTTTTGCTTATCTAGGAAATTCTTTCTCTCTCCTTCCATTCTAAATGGTAACCTTGCTGGGTATAGTATTATTGGCTGTAGGTTTTTTCCTTTCAGCACTTTAAATATATCATGCCACTTCCTTCTAGCTTGTAAGCTTTCTGCTGAGAAGTCAGCTGATAGCCTTATGGGATTTCCTTTGTATATAACTTGTTGCCTGTCTCTTGTAGCTTTTTAGGATTCTGTCTTTACCTTTAATTCTGGACATTTTAATTATAATGTGTCTTTGTGTGGGCTTCTGTGGATTTATCTTTTTTTGGTGATCTTTGTGCTTCCTGTACCTGGATGTTTCCTTCCTTAGGTTAGGAATGTTTTCAGCTATTATTTCTTCAAATAGATTCTCTGCCCCTTTGTCTCTCTCTTCTCCTTCTGGGACACCTATGACAGGGATGTTAGTGTGCTTGATGTTGCCCCAGAGGTCCCTTAGACTGTCCTCATTCTTTTTAATTCTTTTTTCTTTTAGCTGTTCAGCTTGGGTGATTTCCTCTAGTCTCTCATCCAGCTCACTAATCCGATCTTCTGTATCACCTACTCTGCTATAGGGACCCAAATATAATACTGAAGAAAGCCATCAAACCACAAGTGAAGAGAACAAGAGAAGAAGAAAGGAACAGAGAAGAAATACTAAAACACCCAGGAAAAAAGTAACAAATAGGCAATAAGTACATACTTATCAATAGCTCCTTTAAATGTCAGTGAGTTAAGTACTTCAATCAAAAGGCATAGGGTGGCCATTGGATAAAAAAACAAGACCCATATATATGCTGCATCCTAGAGACACACTTCAGACCTAAAGACACTCACAAGCTGAAAGTGAAGGGATGGAAAAAGATACTCCATGCAAATGGCAATGAAAAGACAGCTAGAGTAGCAATATTTGTATCAAATAAAATAGACTTTAAACAAAAACTGTAGCAAGAGACAAAGAAGGGCACCACATAAATATAAAGGGAGCAACCCAAGAGGATATAACACTTGTAAATATCTATGCACCCAACAAAGAAACAACTAAATATATGGCAATTATTAACAGACATAAAAGTAGAAATAGACAGTAACACAATAATAGTAGGGGACTTTAACACTCCACTTACACCAATCGATAGATCATCCAAACAGGAGACCAATAAGGAAACATAGATAGACTTAGTAGATATATACAGAACGTTCCATCCAAAACCCACAGAATACACATTCTTTTAAAATGCACATGGAACATCCTCCAGGATAGATCACATATTAGACAACAAAACAAGTCTCAATAAATTTAAGAAGATTGAATAATACTAAGCATCTCTTCTGACCACAATGGTATGAAACTAGAAATCAACTAAAGGAAGAAAACCAGAAAAGCTACAAATATGTGGAGATGAAACAAACTGCTACGGAACTACAATTGGGTCAATGAAGAAATCAAAGGAGAAATCAAAAAATACCTGGAGACAAATGAAAATGAAAATAAGACATGCCAAAAGCAAAAGCAAAAAACCAGTTCTAAGAGGGAAATTTATAGCAATACAAGCCTACCTCAACAAACAAGAAAAATCTCAAATAAACAACTGCACAGTGCACCTAAATGAACTGGAAAAAGAAGAACAAACAAAGCCCAAAATCAGTGGAAGGAAGAAAATAATAAATTCTCAGAACAGAAATAAATGAAATGGAAACAAAAAAAATAGAAAAATCAATGAAAATAACAGCTGGTTCTGTGAAAAGATAAACAAAATTGACAAGGCTTTAGCTAGACTCACCAAGGAAAAAAAGAGAGAAGCCTCAAATAAATAAAATCATAAATGAAAGTGGAGAAATCACAACAGACACCTCAGAAATACAAAAGATTATAAGAGAATACTACAAAAAACTATACACCAAGAAATTGGATAATCTAGAAGAAATAGATAAATTATCAGAATCATACAACCTTCCAAAACTGAATCATGAATAGAGAATTTGAGTAGACCAATCACCAGTAAGGAGATCAAAAAAGTAATCAAAAACCTCTCAAGAAACAAAAGTCCAGGACCAGATGGCTTCCCTGGTGAGGTCTATCAAACATCCAAAGAAGACTTAATACCTTTCCTTCTCAAATTCTTCCAAAAAAATGAGGAGAAAGGGAAGCTCCCTGACTCACTCAATGAAGCCAACATAACCCTGATACCAAAACCAGACAAGGACAACACAAATAAAGAAAATTACAGGGCAGCATCACTGATGAACATAAATGCCAAAATCCTCAAGAAAATACTAGCAAATCAAATACAACAATAAATTTTAAAGATCATACACCACGATCAAGTGGGGTTTATTCCAGGGATGCAGGGATGGTTCAACATCCATGCATCAATCAATGTGATACACCACATTAATGAAGAATAAATATCATATAATTATCTCAATAGATGCAGAGAAAGAATTTGACAAGATACAGCATCCATTTATGATAAAAACTCTAAATAAAATGGGTATAGAAGGAAAGTACCTCAACATAATAAAGACCATATATGACAAACCCACAGCTAATATCGTACTCAATAGAGAAAAACTGAGCGCTATTCCTCTAAGAACAGGAACAAGGCAAGGATGCCCACTTTCACCACTCTTATTTAACATAGTATTGGAAGTCCTAGCCAGAGCAATCATCTAAGAAAAAGAAATAAAAGGGATCCTAATTGGAAAGGAAGAAGTGAAACTGTAACTATTTGCAGATGACATGAATTTATATATAGAAAACCCTAAAGAATCCACTAAAAAAAAACTTTTAGAAATAATAAATGAATATGTTAAAGTTGCAGGATACAAAATCAACACACAAAAATCTGTTGCCTTCCTATACACTAACAACAAAGTAGCAGAAAGAGAAATCAAGAATACAATCCCATTTACAACTGCAATGGAAAGAACAAAATACCTAGGAATAAACTTGACCAAAGAAGTGAAAGACCTGTACATTGAAAACTATAAAACATTGTTTAAAGAAATTGAAGAAGACACCAAAAAATGGTAAGATATCCATGCTCTTGGATTGGAAGAATTAACATAGTTAAAATGTCCATACTTCCTAAAAGTAATCTACAGATTCAATGCAATCCCTATCAAAGTTTGAACAACATTTTTCACAGAAATAGAACAAAGAATCCTAAAATTTATATGGAACAACAAAAGATCCTGAATAGTCAAAGGAATCCTGAGAAAAAAAGAACAAAGCTGGAGGTATCACACTCCCTGATTTCAAAATATACTACAAAGCTATAGTAATCAAAACACCATGGTACTGGCACAAACACACACACACAGATCAATAGAACAGAATTGAGAGCCCAGAAATAAACCCACACATCTATGGACAGCTAGTTTTGGACAAGGGAGCCAAGAACACACAATGGAGAAAGGAAAGTCTTCAATTAATTGTGTTGGGAAAACTGGACAGCCACAGGCAAAAGAATGAAAGTAGACCATTATCTTACACCATTATCTTACATTAACTCAAAATGGATTAAAGACTTGAATGTAAGACCTGAAACTATGAAACTTCTAGAAGAAAACATAGGCAGTACGCTCTTTGACATCAGTCTTAGCAGCATATTTTCAAGTCCCATGTCTGATTGGGCAAGGGAAACAACATAAAAAAATGGGACTACATCAAACTAAAAGCTTCTGCACAGCAAAGGAAACCATCAGCAAAAAGAAAAGACAACCTAACAATTGGGAGAAGATATTTGAAACTGTATATCTGATAAGAGAATAATATTCAAAAATACATAAAGAACGTGTGTACCTGAACAACAACAAAAAAAAAAAACCCAATTTAAAAATGGGCAAAAGATCTGAACAGACATTTCTCCAAAGAAGATATACAGGTGGCCAACAGGCACATGAAAAGATGTTCAACATCACTAATTATCAGGAAAATGTAAATCAAAACTACAATGAGATATCCCTCATGCCCATCAGAATGGCTATAATTAACAAGACAGGAGATGAGTGTTGGAGAGGATGAGGAGAAAAGGGAATGCTCATACACTGCTGGTGGAAGTGTAAACTGGTGCAGACACTATGGGAAAGAGTATGAAGAGTCCTCAAAAATTTAAGAATAGAGCTACCATATGATCCAGCTATTCCACTGCTGGGTATTTATCCAAAGAATGTGAAAACACAAATACATAGAGATATATGCACCCCTATGTTCATTGCATCATTATTCACAATAGCCAAGACTTGGAAGCAACCTAGGTGCCTATCAAGGAATGAATGGATAAAGAAGATGTGGTATATATACACAATGAAATATTACTCAGTCATCAAAAAGGATGAAATCTGACCATTTGTGACAACATGGATGGACCTTGAGGGTATTATCCTTATTATCCTAAGTGAAATAAGTCAGAGAGACACAATCAAATAGTGTTTGATCTCACTCATAAATAGAAGATAAAAACAACAACAAATAAACATATAGAGACAGAGATTAGATTGGTGGTTACCAGAGAGGAAGCAGGGAGGGAGGAGGGCAAAGGGGGTGATTAGGCACATGTGTGTGATGATGGATTGTAATTAGTCTTTGGGTGGTAAACATGATGTAATCTACAGAGAAATTGAAATATAACATGTACACCCAAAATTTAAAAGAAAATTTACTATTAAAAGGCATGTATTATGTAATTACTTTAAACAAATAAATAAAGATATTAAGCCTTTTGAAAAAAAAGATTGTGAAAGGGCTGGCTAACTCTAGCCAAACCTACCAAGGAGACCACTTCTTGTTTCATTTTAAAGAAGAATCTATGTGTCATAACCATAACAGAATTTTCCAGGCAAACTACATCTCTAGATGCTTTACCAAGACAATTGATATAATATATCCATTGAATTTGCCTTATTGTGTGAAAATTGAAGAACTGACTTAATTTCTGAGTGATAGCAAATTAAAATAACAATTTAAATGGCCATACTTAAATTTTTGCATTACTCCACCTTGCACAAACTCAGATGAAGAAATGTCAATTTTTTGAAAAAATAAGCTATACAAAATGGGGGGTTTTACCACCATAACATAGAAATATTTGGGTTTTGGTTTGCATCTATCCTCCACTGGAAACTTCTACTAGCAGCCTTAGTTCAATCTATTGGAAATTTGGTGAAAGACTACCAAGCAAAATGTAGAATATATTGCTCCTAACTGTGAGCTCAGAATAAGAAATGGAACAGCAATGCTGACATCCATCCCTATGGGTTTATGTAGCAAAATGATTAAGCCCACAGCTTTGGAGACTGGCATCTTTGGTGTCCTAGCTTCACAATGGACTGTTTTAGTATCCCTGAACAAGTTACAGAAGTGCACTAAACCTCAGTTTTATATCATATAGATTTTCTATGATTATTTGAAATGTAGCTGACAAAGAACTTAACACATAAGAGTTCTTAATAAATTTATGAACAGTTTTTAAGAGCAGAAATATAGACTGTCAAAGGTGGGAGAGGCCTTAATAACCACATGACCTGCTCCATTTTGTAGGTGAGTAAACTGATTGCCAGAGAGTGGAGGTAGTTTGCCCAACCTCACAAAGACAGGTTCCCAGTACAGCAGTGGGTCTCAAACTTGGGAGTGCATCAGAATGACCCAGAGGACTGATTTAACCCCTAACTGCTGGGTCCCATCCCCAGAGTCTCTGTAGGTGTAACTCAGGTCCAGAGATTTTTACATTTCTACAAAGTTCCCAGATGATGCCAGTGCTATTGTTCCACGGACTACACTGAGAACCACTGCAGTACAATGATCTTTGCACTATATTTTACCATAAGACTCCATATCCCTGAGGCATTCAGGGTGGATTGATGGCTGTCACCAGTCAGCCTAGGGTGTGTGTTCCATGAGCTATAGTTTAAAAAGCATATTTAATACATAAACTAGGTTTATTCATACTAATATATTACAATAATCAGCTTAAAGATTAATAATTGTCTAAGTGGCTTCCCTAAGGTCTTACAGATGGAAAGGGCCTAAGTGTGACTTCAAGAGCAGCCTATCTATGGCCAGCCCCCTGGCATAGTGGTTAAGTTTGGCACACTCCACTTCAGCAGCCTGGGTTTGTGGGCCTGGATCCCAGGTGTGGACCTACACTACTTGACAGCCATGCTGTGGTGGCATGTCACATATGAAATAGAATAAGATTGGCACAGACATTAGCTCAGGGCTAATCCTCCTTGAGCAAAAAAAGAGGAAGATTGGCAAAAGATGTAAGCTCAGGGTGAATCTTCCTCAGCAAAAAAAAAAAGACCAGCCCAACACCACAACCTCTGTTCTTACTCCTGGTTCAAATCTGGTGTTCTTTCCAATATTTCACACAGGAAAACACCCTACTCCTACAAAGGACAAAGGAAATACAATGCAGCAGAGATAGTCTTTTCAACAAATGGCACTGGAACAACTGGACATCTGCATGCAAAAACATGAAAAGAGACAGGATTTATTTTCTTCACAAAAATTAACTCAAAATGGATCATAGATCAAAATGTAAAATATGAAACTATAAAAATCCTAGAAGATAATATAGGAGAAAATCTAGATGACCTTGGGTACAGCAGTGACTTTTTAGTAAAACACCAAAGGCACAATCCATGAAAGAAATAATTGATAAGCTGGATTTCATTAAAATTAAAAATTTCTTCTCTGCTAAAGACAATGTCAAGAGAATGAGAAGACAAGCCACAGGATTGGGAGAAAATATTTGCAAAAGACACATCTGATAAAGGACTATTATTCAAAATATACAAAGAACTCTTAAAACTCAACAATAAGAAAACAAACAACCTGATTAAAAAATGGGCCAAAGACCTTAAAAGACACCTCACCAAAGAAGATATACAGATGGAAGTAAGCATATGAAAAGATGCTCAATATCATATGTCATCAGGGAAATGCAACTAAAACAATGACATACGACTACACACCTATTAGAATGGTCAAAATCTGGAACACTGACAACACCAAATGCTGATGATGATGTGGAGCAACAGGAACTCTCATTCACTGCTGGTGGGAACGCAAAATGTTACAGCCACTTTGGAAGACAGTTTGGGGATTTCTTAATGAAACTAAACATACTCTTAATAAATGATTCAGCAATTGTGCTCCTTGGTATTTGCCCAAAGGAGTTGAAAACTTATGTCCACACAAAAACCTGCACATGGATGTTTATAGCAGCTTTATTCATAATTGCCCAAATTGGAAGCCACCATGATGTACTTCAGTAGGTGAATGGATGAATAAACTGTGGTTCAATCAGACAATGGAACATTATTCAAGGCTAAAAAGAAATGAGCTATTAAGCCATGAAAAGACAAGGAGGAAATTTAGTGCATATTACTAAGTGAACGAAGCCCCTCTGAAAGGCTACATACTGAACAATTCCAACTATGTGATATTTTAGAAAAGGCAAAACTATGGAGACAGTAAAAAAAATCAATGGTTGCCAGGGATTAGGGGGCAGGGAGGGATGAAAAGGCAGAGCACAGTAAACTTTTAGAGCAGTGAAATTACTCTGTATGAAACTATAATGATGGATACATGTCATTACACATTTGTCCAGACCCACAGAATGTACAACACCAAAGTGAACCCTAATGTAAACTATGGACTATGGCTGCTGCTGATGTCTCAATGCAGGTTCCTCAGTTGTAACAAATGTACCAGTTTGATGAGGGATGTTGATATTGGGGGAGGCTATGCATCTGTAGGGCAGGGAATATATGGGAAATTTCAGTGTCTTTCTCTTAATTTTGCTGTGAACCTAAAACTGCTCTAAAAAATAGTCTTTAAAGATGATTTGAAAAAAATAAAGAAAGAAAAGACAGAGCTAGATATCAGAGTGATGTATCCACAAGTCAAGGAATGTCAGCAGTCAATAGAAGCTGGAAGGGACAAGAATCAGATTCCCCCCTAGAGCCTCCAAAGGAAGTGTTGGCTCTGCCAACACCTTGATTTAGGCTCAGTGATACCGATTTCAGACTTCAAGCCTCTAGAACTGTGAAAGAATTAATTTCTGTTGTTTTAAGCAAAAAAAAAAAAAAAAAAACTCCTACGCCTCATTGGGCAGTGTTAATAACATCAAATTTGTAATGGGTGAGAGAGGTGAAGAAGGCATACTAAAATGACACTTGACCTTGGGATGGTGAGACTCCAGTGGGGAGACAGGTGTGTGCTCCGTATAATGAAGGCACAGCATCCACTCAAGGTACGCACCACATGAAGTGCTGAGCAAGTGCAGGTGGTGGGACAAAAGAAGGGTGGGACTTGGGTGGAGTTGGTGGGGAATGGCATAGTCTGAGGCGGCCCACCAACACAGTGGCCTCAGAGAAAGGCTTGAGTTAAGCCTTGGCTCCAACATCTTCCATGAGGTTACATTGGGCAAGGCATGTTGTCTTTCTCCAACTTTGTTTTCTCTTCTGTAAATGTGGGATCACAATAGAATGCACCTACAAAGGAAAAACTCAGTCTTTCCTCTTGGTCTCTTCTTTACTCTCATGTTACTATCACGCAACACGTCTGAGACAACCAGATGTAGGGGAGTGGTTCCCACAACAAGTAATTCTGTAATACCAGCTGGGTGTCCTACAATTTAACTCAATTCTGACACTATCTACCTGGAGATAGCATCAGATCCCACAGGTCAAGAGGTCAGTCCCGTGAGACTGACCCTCACTTCAGATGCCAATTGCAAGTAGTAGTCCCCTGGTCACCCATAACTTCTGTCCAACTTGGCCACAATCAGAGATTTCTATGACCTCCTCCCCCTTGAACTGGATTATTTGCTAGGACCGCTCACAGAATTCAGGGAAATACTTAAGTTTAACAGTTTATTAAAGGATATGATAAAATACAGATGTCAGCCAGATGAAGATGCGTAAGGTGAGGTCTGGGAGAGTCCCAAGCTCAGGAGCTTCTGTCCCCATGGAGTTGGGGCGCATCACCCTCCTGCTATGTGGATGTGTTCATCTACCTGGAAGCTCTCTGAACCCCTACTATTGGGATTTTATGGAGGATTCCTCGTGTAGGCATGATCAATCACTAACTCCATTTCCAGACCCGCTTCCCTCTCTAGAAAATGGGGTTGGGATTGAAAATTCCAAGCTTCTAATCATGACTTGGTCTTTCTGGTGACCAGCCCTGACACAGGAGCCATTTTGGAGACCACCCAGAGTAGCCTCATTAGAACAAAAAACATTCTTATCACCTAGGAAATTCCAAGGGATTTAGGAGCCCTATGTCAGAAACCAGGCTCAAAAACCAAATATTAGAACAAACGATGCTCTTAGTGCTCTTCTTATCACTTAGGAACTTACAAGCGTTTCAGGAACCTCACATCAAGAACTGGGGGCAGAGACCAATACGTATGTTTTCTATTATTTCACACTTCCTCACAAGGCAGGTACCAGGTTGTAAGCTCTGTGAAAGCTAGGACTGGGTTTGGGGTTTTTTTCTCTTTTTTTTCCTTTTTCTTTATTCCCCCAACAGTGGTTCACCAGGACCTGGCAAAGTATAAGCCATATTGTAGACATTCTGTAAACATTTATTAAATACGTTAATGAAGATTGATGTGAAAATTAAATGAGATAATAGATACGAAACACTCAGAAGAGGGTCTAGTTCTTACTAAGACCATCAATGGATGCTACTTGTCATTACTTTTATTAGAGGACAGAAGCTAGTATTAAAGAAAGAAAAACTTCATCAATTAAGACTTAAAGGCCTGAATTATATTAACATAATTGTTTCTGGACTGGTGGTATGTTTAAGAAGATAATAGCATTCCCTTTTTTGAAAGATAATTTGCTTAATATATCAGTACTAATACAACAAAATCTAAATCCTCAGTGCTGTGTTTCAAACTCACACACAATTGACCCTGCATAAAAATGCTGAGTTCCTGAGGAATACCTGTGCTTTCATGGCTCTTTCTTTGTTCACTATGAGAAAGGAATTACTTCACTGAGAGATTTTTACACTTTGATCTTGTGCTTTCACAAGAAAAGATTTCATTACCATTGATTTAGAAGTAAAGGTAGAAGTTTTACTGTGCTTCCTATACCTGTTTTTGTTCAATCTCAAGAGTGATTTGGTTTGGTGTGGCATAGGAGTTTTTAAGTTTGCTTTTTGTTTTCATTTGCCAGTTAAAGCTCTTCAAGTCTAGCACTAATTCCAGAACATACTTCTTCTTACAAAGTAACGGATTTCTCAGACAACTTGAGTTGCAAAGACAAAGGAAAGAAAGAACACAAGCAAGGATTTTTCATCATGTTAAAAACCTCTATGTAATACATAATGTGTTTTATCTTCTTACTTGATTTTATAGGTTCAAAAATCATGAGGGAAATCAAACCTTATCTTTTTGTGTGTGTGAGGAAGACCAGCCCTGAGTTAACATCTATTGCCAACCCTCCTCTTTTTTGCTGAGGAAGACTGGCCCTGGGCTAACATCCGTGCCCATCTTCCTCCACTTTATATGGGACGCTGCCACGGCGTGGCTGACGAGCGGTACATTGGCAGACGCCTGGGATCCGAACCCGCGAACCCCGGGCTGCCAAGCGCGAACTAAACTGCTACGCCACTGGGCCGGCCCCCAAGCCTTATCTTTTAATGGATAAATGCCAAAGGAAGTCCTTTATCAGTTTGTTTTAAGGCATTGAATACATTTTCTGGAAATAAGTAGAAAGCCAGTTTACCGAGAGCTCATAAAGGAAGTTTGAGTTTTAGTTTCCAATGAGAGTATTATTTTGTGCTATCTCCACTGCCACAGAATTCATTTTCAACCACAGCCGGTAACCTCAGGTCTCACTGCAAAATAAGCCCTGTGAGTCAATAACAAATCTTTGTTTATTCTAAAATAGACATTATTCATATGTTTTTCCCATTCTTTCATTTTATTCCTGTTTAGTAATAAAATTTGTCTTGTGTGGTTTAGAATAGAACTCAAAGTATCTTCCTGTGATTCTGTGAGAAACAGATGTGACCAAAACACTTTTCATGAAACATCTCTTCCTTTCCGTGACTGCAGAATTAAAGACTGTCTGTAGCAATGACTCATGTGATTAAAGCACTTGAGAATCCAGACTGATGTTAATCCTACCAAGATAAGCTCTCTACTCAAACTCTGTAAATGGAGCTACTGGGACAGACTGAGGGAAAACCTCTAGAAGGAGGCCTTCAGTTGTCATTCATCCATCCCTCCCCTCATCTACTCATTCATTCATTCTATTGTTCATTCACTTGTTCATTTATTCAAGAAGAATAAATTGACTTTTGTTTAAAATAACATCTGGCTGTCTATTTGTCTGCGACACTGTTTTCCTTAACAGACATTTGAAATTTAAGATGGTTCTCTTATTTTATTTAAACATAAGTATTTCCATTATTTTGTATTTGTGCCAGTTATTAAGTAACTCTTTCAACCCCACACAGACTCTTCTATCTTTGCTCAATAAAGTTGGAGCTGAAACTTGACAAACCAGTTTCTTGCTTTGCCAGCTGTTCCTGTTGGGCTCTGCCAGTAGAGGGCAGTAGAGGGAGACTGCAAGGCTGATGGAGGAGGAAGAGATTCTCTCCTTCCTGTTTGCTTCCTGACCGTCTACTGTTAGGTGAGTGACACTAGCCTTGCTTCTCTACCCTGATAGCAGCAGTGGCAGCTGCTCAACTCAGTTTGCAATGTTTTCCTCACTTATAAAACCAGCCTCATTGCTCCCCCAACCTTAGAGACACCAGCCCCTGCCAGCTTGTGCTCCCTCGGCAGAGGTCTGTGTTTCAGCTCTGTGGGGCTCCTCCTCTGAGTTACTAATTTTTAACAATGCAGACTTCTTTCCTTTGCTCCCCAAGCCCTAGGAGTGAGAGCTGTTTCCTACAGGTGCTACTATCCTGATATTTGAAGATTGGCTTTTTACCCCTTCATGTTCCTAGTCAACACCATTGTATTGAGCTAACAGTTCTTTACATTAAATGATCTCTGTTCAAATAACTCGTATGTTCTCTGTCTCCTGACTGTATCCAGAACTGAGAAAATATTGGATATTTGCACCAAGGAATTAGATTCTTATTTAAGAAAAATATATCTGAGCCCTATGAATTTAGCTATTCAAACATGAAGTAACATAAAGCCAAATAAACTTATAGAATAATGATGCATTTCAAGAGATGTGAGAAGTTAGAACTATTAACATTCTGAGAGGGCCATGGAACCACGTTGGAAATTTCTGAATTTGCATTGAATTGTAATTTCAAATTGCATGACAGCACTGAGTTGAGCCAAGATTGACCAACCTGGCACTCAGAACCTGAGATGGAGGGAGTTACTCGAGGAATAACTTAGAGCACAAAGGGCAAAAGAGAAAGACTAGGTACATTAAGTACCCTATGCTTTAAATACAGTATGCCATTGTTTTATCAATAAAAAAGCAATTTATATTCATGGCAGAAAAACTGGAAAAGACACACACAGAACAAATCTGAAATCTGCACAAGCCTATTGCTGTGCAATTGAAGTTAGCTTTTTAGTGTTCAGGGTTTCAATTTTTTTATATCATTATAGTTTACTTACTGTTTGGTAACTTTATTCTTTTATTTAATAAGACATCATCATTTTACCATGATCACAAGTAAGTAATTTTCATGCGTTGATATTTTGAAGATTGTTAATATACTTTCTCTCTTACCTTGTCCATCTTCCTGCAGGTAGTTGAACACACGTTTCAGAAGAAATGAAAAGGGAAAGAACACAGCAATAATCAACTTCTGATGAAAACTAGGATTTTGCCACAAGAAAATCAGCTTGAGAGGCCAGCACTGTTGAGATAGGGTTTTCAAGCTTCCTTTATCTTCCCCCATCTAAAACCGAATAGCTATTGCTGAAGAATGCATATGGACAGAGCCCTCCCAGAGTTTGCAGAGATATCCTCCTACATACGACAATCGATTCAGAAATCTTTCTTCTTGATAATAGGAGGACATGACATAGGAGACGTAAGAAGAAAGGAGAAAGGTGAGACAAAAGGAGGGGATTGAGACAGGCAGATACGTGCTCCAGTTTATTTCAGGCTTGGCCATGGCCTGACGCCAGACAGATTTGGCTTTTCCAGGACCATCCTTAGCTTCTATGTGACACAGACATGATCCAAAATGTTGCCAGTCCTGCTATTGAACCTGTTGAAGATGTGCCGGGAAGGGAGCAAGGACAGGGAGGAGTCTCTAGCAGTGACCATAAAGCAGTTTCTCTGAACCAAACCAAAGCAGAGACCCACCTGGATCTTCAAGAATCTTACTCTGCCAGGGAGAGAAAAGGTGGGGGGAAGGGGAGTGCAAAGTCAGCCAGAGAGAACTGCCAAGCCCAAGGTAGCTGAGAAAGATAAGAATATGTGTTAGAACAGCCAAAATGCTCTGTCCTGAATGCCAGCAGGGCCACAGAATCCAGGTGGAAGGACCAGCAGGTCACACATAAATTAAACATCAGCAGGACCTCTTCCCCATCCAATACCATGAGTTCTCCTAAATCATCCATTCTGATGTCCTTTCACACATATAGCAACTTAGAGAGGGAAGCAGGAGGAGAAGAAGAAATTAAGAAACTGAGCATTTTTATGAGTGACTGAATATTACCCAAAGTGATCATTTAAGTTATCAGACTGGACTAGGCTTAAAACTAGACGAAACAGAGGTCATTCTTCCCAGTAACCTGTGGGTGGGTACTTGAGAAAGAAGACTGTGTAAATTATGGATGAAAATTAAGAAAAGTACATTAACTCTATACATCAGAGTCATAGTTTCAGTTTAGTTTTGCAATCCCATACATGATTATTTCTAACAATTTTAAGACATATGTGATGTTTCACAAGATGTACTAGTTATCTATTACTACCATAACAAATTATCACAAACTTAGCAGCTTAAACAACATTCATCTATCATCTCACCTGTGGGTCTTACAAGGCTGGCATTGAGGCATTGGTAGGGGCCACACTTCTCACCTGGGACTCAGGCTCCCCTTCCAAGCTCACTGGTGGTTGGCTGAACTCAGTTTCTTGCAATTATAGAATCGATGTCCCTGTTTCCTTGATAGAAGAACCTTTCATCTTCAACCCAACAACAGTGTATCAAATCCCTGTGCTTCCATTCTCTCTGACTTTCCCTTCTACGGCCTTTCTCTGCTTTCCTCTTCTGCTTTTAGGGGCTCATGTGATTACATTGGGCACACCCAAATATCCAGGATAATCTTCTTTTCTTAAGATGAACTGATGAGCAACCCTAATTACATCTGCAAAGTCCCTTTTGCCATGTAACATAGTATAACCATAGCAGTACAACCAAGGAGGCAGAGATTGTGGGGACCAAAATTCTGCCTACTACATACGATGCATCTAGAATAATTTGTTTTGCTGATTTCTTACCATTATGCATTCAAGCTCTTTGTTTTTTCGTTTATAATATACAATTAAGGGATGAGCACCCTTGTATAAAGCTTGAGCACAGGATCTTGCCTAGGAACTTTGTAAAAGAATAGTGGCTGATCCTGTCCCCGAGAAGCATGATGTACGTTAAGGATTCACAGGCATTCAGCTCATGGGACCTCCCACGCCTGCAAACAACGAGGCTGCAAGCTGCACGAGGCTATCGAGAGACTAATGAGGCACTGCGCCGCCCAGCAGCGTTGACGCACACTCCGTCGACGGCTTCCAAGCTACGGTTCTCCCGGGAGAGCACATCCTGAGTACAGCGCCGCCTTGCTTGCCTGTGGCGCAAATCCAGAGAAAAACATCTTTTTCAGCAGTGGCTGGCATCTGACCGTAGAGGATTAAGTAGGAGCTTGGACAGGATGCCATGGTTACAATACTTACACCAGACAAAGGCAAAGCATGCTAACCAGAAGCACCACGGCCCAGCGTCAGGCTGCGGACACGTCCTTCAGGCCCACACACATGCAGGACGGGGTAGCCCAGCACAGGGAACAGGATCTCACACAAAGTCCGAAAAGAAGTGCTGCGAAATTCCTTCCAGCACCCAATTTATTTTAACTTCAATGAAGTAGGTAAAATCTCTCGTGATCCTTCTGCCAAAATCTTTGTCGGTCTGAAATAAACAACCCAAGCTGGAAACTTTTACAAAGTGTATATAACCGCAGATGCTGATGAAATTGCTATACGTAAAACAGAACTCTATGTTCATAAACTTTAAAGTCTCAATTAAAGATAATTACATAGGAAAACTTAAATTATAAATTACATTCAGGATTAAGCAGGAATGTGAATTTATCAAATTCATTGCATACAGACGGCATGTCAAATCATTGGGGAAACTATGAAATTCAACAAATGGGCTGTGATAATAATTTAATTATTTGGGAATATCTATATTCCATCTTTACCTTATACCATACTAACATTTAGTCCAGATGGATTAAAAAGAAATCAAATATCAGACCATAAAGTACCAGAGGAAAATAACACAATATTTAAATAATCTCATGGTACCTTCGTGCTTTCAAACTAAGTCAGAAGCGATCGAGTTACTTACAAATCCTTTCAATCTGGTAGTAGAGATAAAACCGTCATTTTTATTTTATATATCATTTCCTTTTCAAAGACAATACAGCATCGTGGTTTCCATCCTGGATTTAGATCCCTGCTCTAGTCTTCTGAGCTGTGTGTCCTTGTAATTACCCAATTTCATAATTCTATACTTTGTCCAAGGTGCACTTGGTGCCTACCTTTCTTCAGCTGTAATGTGGAGATAGTAATAGCATCTCCCTGTAAGACTGTTATGAGAATTAAGCACGTAAATATGTGTTGAGAACTTAGAACAGGGTCTAGCATGTAGTAACCACTCAATAAATGCCTATTTTTCTTATTCTCCTTCATTTTCTCTTCTTCCTTGTTCCATGATTCCAATGGCAAATAAATGAAAAAATCCAAATACGTTCTCCATGTCATTTTAAATCTTTTCTCCCATTTATTTACCTCATTCCTTTCCTCAGAATCTGAGAGAATTTCTTACTTTGTCATCACATTTTATGATTTGCTTTCCTGCAGAATCTAATCTGCTTCTCTCTGTCTCCTTTAATTTCCTTTATATTTTTTAGAAACCATGTTTTTCATTTCTAGGCAAATTTTCTAGGTGTCAGAGTATTTCACTTTCCATTCACTGCATTCTTTTCTCTTGCTCTCTTTAGCCCATTTGAATTACTTTCTCACACTTTCTTCTTTCACTGCTAGCATCCACTTCCAATGTGTCACTCACTTGCTTCCTTGAATGAAGCCAACCTTTTCATACACTGAAATGTTCTCTCCGGTAGTTTTCTCCCTCCATTGCCCACCTTTACAGAGCAGAAGGTGGGAAGAGCCTATGATTGTCTGAGATGATCAATAAGATGACTGATCTTTCAGAGATTCAGAGATAATTTCTTTCAGAGATTGAGCCTTTCCACAACTTTCAAACCTTATGAAAGAATAACAAATCAGTTTTGGATTTTACTTTTCTTTATTGGAGTTGGAAGTCACTGTGTGGAGTAGGGAGGACATAGACATTTTAATGGTTTGCAAACGTACTGTCTTTTTGAGCTCACTATGAAAGCAGAAAGCTACATGGAGTAGTGTGCCCTTCCCTGACTGGCAGCCTCTGGGTTACAAGCCAGCTGTGCAGTCCCCCTTTTATGTAGCGTGACAATCCTTCATGCACTCACCAAAAGGACTCAAATCATTTCTTCCAAAAAGTTGTTCGGTGGCCCACTTTTCTCTCTGGCTGCTTAGGCCACTGACTATGCTTCATTCTTCTCTCTAGCACCTGTCACCATCCAACATATTATATATTCACAGGTTCAGTTTATCGCCTGTCCCCCACGCACTCACATACACATTAGCATTTGTGACACATAGTAGTTGCTCAATAAATATTTGTTAAATGAATAAATATTTCTCAAGTGGTCTTTTCCTCCATATAAAATTGATATTAGTCTATTAGTTCTTTCCTCAATATACTTTTCTGGTATATCTATTGGAAAGAAACTCTGTAAAATTCCTGGCATGATTTTCAATGCTGACATTTTGTATAATTTCAATGGGAATTGATACAAGTTGAATGATGAATGTAGTTCTGAAATAGCCATATTGAACCCTAAGTCCTCTCTACAGTTAGTTTTCTCTTCTCAAACTTCAATAGCCCTAAATCTTATTTGCTGATTAACATGGTAAAAAGTAAATATGATAGAATGGCTTGTAATGTGAAGCACTGCAAACTTTCCTTAACCCTAATGCAGAGGAATTACTTTTGTCATTTTCTGTGTTTAGTTCTTCCAATACTTACTTTTATGATTCCTAATATCATCTGTTCAGTTCCCCAGGAAATAGACTCTGAGATGGAGATTTATGCAGGAAGTTCACTGGGGAGTGTTCATGAGATCAACTCCTATAAAGCATTGAAGGAAGCAGGACTTAGCAGGATGAGAAGTTAAAATATGATGCAGCTGCACCAGAGGCCTTAGCTGATCCCACAGAAAGTTCCGGAGCTGGGATAGTCTTTCAGAGTTGTCTCAAAATGAGACAAGGGAGGTGGGCCTTTCTATATTCTCACTAAACAGTCATTAGATGTGAGCTGCCCCAGGAAGGGGGAGGAACATTGGGCAAGGCAGTTCCCAGGCCAAGAGCAATTGCCAGAGAGCAAAGCAGCTATAATCCATCTGCAGTCAACACTCCCAGACTAGAGGAGGGAGAGCTTCCATCCTGAAGGAAGATCCAGACAGCAAACCCCAGCACCCACCACATTGCTTTAGATCACTCCACATATTTTTGCCTCATATTTGTATCGTGGCTTTCTTGTTACAGCTTTATAGCATTCGGTTACAGCATTAATGAAGAAGAAGGAGGAAGAGGAGGAGGAGGAGAAGAGAAGAGGAAGAAGTGGAAAAGGAGGAAGAGGAAGAAAAGCAGCACTGACAACAACTGAATGCATGCACATTAATGTCTGGGGAAAGCAGAGACAAAAAATCAAGGTAAGGCAGTTCTTCATCTTTCCTAGTAAGGAGTTAGTGGATAATACCAAATGCTGAAAAAATGGAAAATAGAATCATGTGCATATTATTTGTAATTAAGGATATGACCATCAGAAAAACTAAAAATAGAATATTCAAATAGGCTCATGAGTAAAAACTGAAAAAGTACATAAGAGCTTGCATCAACATCAACGTATTCTTAGCTCCCCACACGATACACATGACCCCACTCCCCAGAGGCAGACGCTTTTACTTGTTCTTTTGGCAACACTTCCACTTCACTGAATAATATGTTTGCACACCGATTTCTTGACTTATATGCTCTGTTCAAAAGGTACTGATTTACCATTATAAAATACAATGATTTTGTACATCTAGGTCACCCCACCTTCATCTCCCCTCTCATCTGCTCAGAAGAACTTCGGAGGAGGTCTAATTTCAGAATCTCAAAGATAGGAGTAAAACGAGGTGGAACACATTGGAGTTAATCAAAAGTTTATCTACAATAAAGATACCCTAGTCATAATCTATATCATTAGCCAAGCAACATAGCTTTAAAAATACTGAGAGAAGCCTGTTAATTTCACGTGAATTTTGATGTGACCTGATAGACTAAGCACAAACATTTGCCCCCCATGATTATGAGACCCCAATAAAATAACAGAAAAAGAATTCATAATGGAATGACCCCATAGAGGGAAAAGGACAGAAGAGAGTAACATCAGCATATGGACGTTAAGATAAATTTTTAGAAGACAAAAGTGGATGAAAATGTATTTATATTTGAAACCAAAAAGAAGAAGCCACAACTCAAATATACAAGCTAGAGAACAGAGGGAATACTTCAAGGTCTGCCTGTGATACTCCACTGTCAGTCTCTGAGCCATGTCTACCACAAACAGAATGACCAGCAAGATAACACATATGCCTCAAACAAGTGAACTTAAAAGAAAAAAGAAGGCCATTTTCTCAAGAAATTAAACACTGTGCTCATGGAGAATTAAGCTGGCTATTGTGAGAATAAACCCTTTTTATTCTGGAATTTGTGAAGACCTCCATCTCCTGGCTCACTCCCACTAACGCAAAACCTAAACCACAGTCATTAAACAAATGAGAAAAACTGCATCAGAGAAAACAAAGAAAGAAAGAAAGAGAGAGAGAGAGGAAAAAAAAAAAACTAAGCCAGGAAGAAATAGATTTTCACAGAAGAATAATGAGCCTAAAACAGAAGACAAGAGCTTCCTTTTTAGTGTCTCCAGACAATTCAAGGAGATATAGCATCATTAAAATTAGAACAAATGCTATAAATAAAAGAGAAATTGAAGAACTAGAGTTTGGGGAAAGTAAATACTTCTGAAAGCTGACTTTAAAAAATCAATAGAAGTGTTAAAGACAAAGTTGTAGAAATCTTCAAGAATGTGGAACAAAAGGCAGGACCAGGATACATGAGAAAAAGACGAGGGAGATCCAAAAGAGGGTCATACGCTGATTGACTGGAATTCTAGAAGGTGGGAGAAAAATAATATGGAGGAAGAGAAATTATTAAAGGCATGATAATAGAAAATTTCCCAAAGCTGCAGAAATACATGAATATTCAGAAGGAAAGGGATGGGTCTTGAAGAAAACCAGACCTAGACATATCAATGTACAAGTTTCAGGCCACCAAGTATCTAGGAGTCAACAGTAGGTGATAGAGGGTGGGATTCAAGATGGCAGTGTAACTCCCTGCAAGGCCCAAAGTGAAGAAAATTTTAATCCTGGAATTCTACATGTGAACAAAATGTCAAAATGGAATGGTAAAAAAGAGACATTTTTAACTAGAAAGACTATAAAGTTTACCTTGCTTGCATACATTCATGGAGTTATTTGAGGAGGTACCTAAGAAAATTAAGCTGAAAAGTAGTGTGAAAAAACACGGAGGATACAAAATTCAGGAAGGAAGTAAATGGCAGTCTCAGGAAATCAGTCTGCCTGGGCCTGGAGAGGAGCCAGCACAGCTGCAAAGGGATCAGGTGACTACGGAAAGTGCCTCTTCAGTAAGAAAGTGGATTCTATGAAACAAATCACTTGTGTAAGAGGCTTGTTAAATTCAGGAATATGGCAAAGTGTACATTTCTTTTTGTTCAGAACAGCAATAGCGAAAAAGGCAAATAGAAACTCCTGGGAAAAACAGAAACTGAACAATAAAGTCATAGCATAAATATGAGGGGAACTAAAATGTGGCATGATTTTTACATGATTTAAGCAATTTGTATATTTCAATAAAAATAAAATTCATTTGGAATTCACACTTAGAACATTTTTTCTCAGTCTTTGTGAATCTTTTATTCCAATACTTTGGGCTGATTTTCTTTCAGGGTGAAAGTGATGGCCATTTTAAAAGACAGTGATTCTTCCCAGATGCCTCTGCATTGAGGCATAAAGTCAATAATTGCATCCACTTGCCTTCCTCCACCAGAGTTATTCTCCCTGAGACCAGTTTAGGATAATTCCCTCAATATTTCAGTCTTTCTGACTCTTTCATCTTCTTTGGTTTTGTAATTGCTACAGATGGAGTGTTTGTGTCCCCTGAAAATCCATATGTTGAAGCCTAATCCCCAGTGTGATGGCATTTGGAGGTGGAACCTTTGGGAGGTGATGAGGCCATGAGGATGACCTCATGGATAGGGCTAGTGATCTTATAAAAGAGGCCCCAGAGAGCTCACTTGCCCCTTCCACCAGGTAAGGACACAAGGAGATGGCTGTCTATGAACTAGGAAGTGGGTTCTCACGAGACACCAAACCTGCTGGTTCCTTGATCTTGGACTTCCCAGCCTTGACAACAGTGATAAATAAATGTGTTGTTTAAGCCACACAGTCTATGGTATTTCTGTTATAGCATTCCAAATAGTCTTTGACAATAATGAATACTCTTTGCACCATGTCCAGTCTTTTCACCATGAGCATTTTTTGCTGCAAACATTTTCACCACATAACTAATTGGTGTAAGGCAATTTTGCTGTAAAAGGTAAAGAAAAATAAAAAAGGGACATTAAAAAAGACATGATGAAACATGAAAAATGAATAACAAAATTAAAAACACTATTGCAAAATACAAAATATTTGAATAATTTAAAATGTGTGTACATTCATGGCAATGCTGCACAAATAACTGATTTTATTTTGTGGGTTTTACCTAAACACTTGTCTTCAAAATCTTTCATTTGTGGTACTTTACATTTTTGGGGGGCTTGTTCATTCATCTCCTCATTCAGCATCCATTGCACTTTTTCTTTTTCACTAAAATTTCTTCCTTCAATAAGAAAATTATCAGTTTCCAAATACCAGGATGCATATTTGTCACTGAGCTTTGTGGTGCATTGTGAATGCCTTCCACACTGTTACTTGTTCTTGGCATATTGTCACATGTCTGTTGATAGATGTTCCAAAGTTCTATGGGAAATGTTGAGCTAAGATTTATATAATATAAAGATGGGAGTACTGTGCCAATGGAGAAATGAAACCAAATTGTCAACCAGTTATTTTATCTTTTATGAAAAAATTGCCTTATGGCCAATTAGTTATGCGGCGAAAATGTTTGTGGCAAAGATGCTAAGGGCGAAAGTACCTAGAACCTTTTTACACAATCAGAATTCTTAACATGCTTTTTATTGCTTTTCACTTTTTAAAGTCAAACTACAGGAGGAATTAAGTATTGTTACCAAATTAATCATAATTGCAGATAACCTTGATAACATAAAAGAACAGCACCATGTGAGGTGGAGGGGAATAGGCAGTGTAAGGATGTGTTGGAACACTATTTTTTCTTAATTTTCTAGAGTGGGAGATAGTCTAAAACTAGTAGAACAAAAACAGTCATTAATATTTATTTTTAAAAAAATTAAAAATTAACAAAATTTAGAATAGAAGAGGGAGGGAGTTAAGGGCAGTTATGTAAGGAGTTAATTTCTCATCTTTCAAAGAGAGGAGCCAGGAGATATGTGGTGGACAAGTTAAGAAATATTGATACATTCCTTTAGTTTATGAAGATAACCACAGAGAAATATAGAAATGGTGAAGAAAGCTTTCCTCTGGGGAGTGAGTCTAGAGATAGGAGACTTAAAGTTCATTTTGTGCCCTTCCTACTCCAATTTTTTTTACCATATTCATGAATCATACCGTTTTATTATATTAAAAATATTTTCAGCAAAAGCAAAAAGCACACAGTAGAGGAACACATAGCTAAGATCCAGTCAAAGAGCCTTGCGGCTGGCAAAACAGGCCTGTGGTTTAAAGCCAACTGACACCACCTCTATGGACTAGAGGAAATAAATAATCTTTGTTCCATGAGCCTCAGTCATTTTAAACAGGGTGGTTTTTATCCACTTCACAGAGATTTTGTGAGAATTAAAAACAAGACAATGAGTGTAAAAGTACTTTATAATGTCTAAAGCAGTGAACAGATATCAGCTAAAATCAAAGCAGAAGATCAAAAAATCATTGATAATGCTATAAATATTCATTTATTTAACTAAGGAACTTGATTTCAGTAATTTGTAATTTGAAGTGTGGAGAAGAGTGAAAGGAAGTTGAACACAACAGAATTATTTCTTGCAGTGCTGTGGTGAAAAAGCAGGGAAGCATGAGACTTCAGAGTATCCCCAGTGTGGGC
The DNA here is from genome assembly GCA_031878705.1 of Tapirus indicus. Lineage (NCBI taxonomy): Eukaryota > Metazoa > Chordata > Mammalia > Perissodactyla > Tapiridae > Tapirus > Tapirus indicus. Next base: position 87,042,999 of record CM062921.1, read on the forward strand.
AAGTGGACGAGGGGCAGTGGACGGCCCTATGTTCCTGTGAAGTCATCGTGAACTTAACTGGAAGTTTTTAACTCACCACCATGGGGATTTTCTCTTTAAGAGTCCAGAAGGCTCTACTTTTTCACTACCACAACTACTGGGGAGGGGTGTTAGAGCTATTACTAGAAGATTATCACAAATCAGTTAAATTAAAAACCAACATCAGTTCATTTGGAGACTACTTATATGCAAGGCTGGCTATATTAAGTGATAAATTATGCAAATCCAACCATAGTAAATAGTTAACGGTTGCAGTACTTCCCTCTAGAAGTTCACATTCTAGCTGGCGATGATGAGAAATACAGAGTTACCTTCTAATATAAGGAATTTTATAATAAATGACAAATCAGTTATTTACATAGGAAGAACATCAGGACTTTTTAGGAAAGAGAAATCACCAGGAGATGAGCTTTTCATAGAAAGTTTTTGAGAGGCAGCAGGACTTAAACTATGTTTTGTTGGCCAAGTTAAAAAAAGAGGTGAAGAAGAGGGGAGGAATTTCTAGGCAAGAGAAAAATCTTAGAAAAAGACAGACTTTAGATACTATAAATTTCAAGTGGCATCTCTTCAAATTTTAAGGATAAGCTCTACACTGAAATTCTAACTTGAATTCAAGTCATGTCTTCCTACATCATTTTTATGGTATTGAAATAACCTTGTGGGGAAAGATCTTCATTTTTCCTCTTCTTATCCAATCCAACTAGAGATATTATTAAGTTTAAAGGAGTTACTATCCAAAAGATGGCCCATAAGTGTGTCAAGAGAATGTGAGTCTCTCCCTGAGGATCATTTAAATAAGGGTGGGAGATATGGACCACCCATGTCTACACACCAGCACTCTAGGTGCTACCTAGTATATGGCTTTGTGTATAAATCATGTGATACCAGTGGTGAGTTTTTCACTGATAATCCCAGCTTGTGGTCCTGCCAATCTGTCTTGATATAGTAATCTTCCCTCTCTGAGGTTTATATACACAAGTCAATAATGAAAGCTTAAACTAGATGAGGTTCTTCCTTCCTCCAAAACTGTATGTTTCCATAAAGAAGTCACAAACAGATGGAAGTCTTGAATTTTATGATATTACAAATATTTTTACTATTATATCCAGTAGTTTGGGCTGATTTTATTTCAGGGTGAAAGTGATGGCCATTTTAAAAGACAGTGATTCTTCCCAGATGCCTCTGCATTGAGGCATAAAGCCAATAATTGTATCCACTTGCCTTCCTCCACTGTTCCTCCACTAGAGTCAGGGAAGAGGAGTTGTTCTCCCTGAGACCAGTTTAGGGTAATTCCCTCTATGGTCAGAAAAATGCAGGAATTTAAGATTTATGATGTTGGGAAGATAGTGTGACATTTAAAAATGTATTGAGATAAAATTCATATAACAAAATTAATCATCTAAATGTATACAATTTCATGGCATTTGGTAAATTCATAAGGGTTATACAACCAAAACCTATGTCAATTTCCAAAATGTCTTCTCACCCCAAAAGAAAGCCAATTAAGCAGTCACTCTCCATTCTTCCCTGCCCCAGCCCCTGACAACTACTAATCTGTGTTCTGTCTCAATGGATTTACCTATTCTGGATATTTCATATAAATAGAATCATACAATAGGTGACCTTTTCTATCTGCTTTCTTTCACTTAGCAAAATGTTTCCAAGATTCATCCACATTGTAGAATACATCAATACTTCACTACTTTTTAAGGTTAAATAATATTCCATTGTATGTATATGTCACATTTTGTTTATCCATTAATCCTTTGATGGGCATTTGAGTTGTTTCCACCTTTGGCTATTGTAAATAGTGCCTCTATGAACATTCATGAACAAGCATTTGTTTGAGTGTCTATTTTCAGTCCTTTTGGTATATACCTAGGAGTAGAATTGCTGGATAAAATGGTAATTCTATGTTTAACTTTTTGAGGAACTTCCAAACTGTTTTCCAAAGCAGCTGTGCCATTTTACCTTTCCACCAGATATGTATGACAGTTGAAATGTCTCCACATCCTATCACTTATTTTCCCTTTTTAAAAAAATTTTAGCCACCCTAGTGGGTGTAAAGTGGTATCTTATTGTAGTTTTGATTTTCATTTTCCTAATCACTAATGATGGTGAGCATCTTTTCATATGCTTCTTTGCAGGAATGTCTATTCAAGTCCTTTACTAGTTTTTAAATTGGGTTGTCTTTTTGTTGTTTTAAGAGTTCTTTATATATTCTGAATACTATACCCTTATCAGATATATGATTTGCAAATATTTTCTCCCACTCTGTAGATAGTCTTTTCACTTTCTTAGTAATATCCTTAAATACACAAAGTTTTTAATTTTGATGTTATCCATTTTTTCTTTTATTGCTTATACTTTTGACATCATGCCTAATAATCCATCGTCAAACTTGGGGCAATGAAGATATACTCCCATGTATTCTCTTAAAAGTTTTATCATTTTAGCTGTTACGTTAAGGTCATTTTGAATTAATTACTATACATCATGTGAAGTAGGGTCCAACTTTATTCTTTATCTTTGGCTATCCAGTTGTTATAGCATCATTTGTTGAAGAAACTATTCCTTCCCTCTTGTTAAAAACTAGGTGACCACAGATATATCAGTTTACTTCTGGACTCTCGATTCTATTCCATTGATCTATAAATATCCTTATGCCAATATCACACTGTTTTGATCACAGAAGTTTTGTAGTAAGTTTTAACATTGAGAAGTGTGAATCCACCAACTTTGTTCTTCTTTTTCAAGATTGTTTTAACTATTTGAGGACCCTTGCAATTCCATGTGAATTTGAGAATCAGCATTTCCATTTCTACAAAAAAGGCCATTAGAATTTTAATAGGGATTATATTGAATCTATAGATCACTTTTGGTAGTATTGTCATCTTAATAATATTAAGTCTTCCAACCCATGTACACAGGATATCTTTTCATTTGTTTAGATCTTTCTTAATTTTTTAAGCAATACTTCATACCTTTAACCTTGTGTTAATTTGCTAGGGCTGCCATAACAAAATAGCACAGACTGGGTAACTTAAACAATAGAAATTTATTTTCTCACAGTTCTGGAGGCTAGAAGTCAAGATCAAGATGTTGGCAGGGTTGGTTCTATTCACTTATTTATTGCTGCTTTAATGGTCTCTCTGTCTTTTACTTTCAACAGTTTGATTATAATGTCTCTTGTTGTGGATCTCTTTTGCATTTATTCTTTGTGGAGTTCACTGGGATTCTTGAATCTGTATAATTGCATCTTTTATCAAATTTGGGAGGTTTTCAGCCATAATTTCTTCAAATATTTTTTCTTCACCATTCTTTCTTCGTTTGAGACTCGCGTTTGGGGTATAGTAGTATATTTGATAGTATCTCACAGGTCTCTTAGGCTCTGTTTATTTTCCTCATTCTCTTTTCTTTCTGCTCCTCACATTGGATAATTTTGATTAACCTATCTTCAAGTTTGCTGATTCTTTCTTCTGCCTGCTCATATCTGCTATTGAAACCCTCTAGCGGCTTTTTTGTTTCAGGTAATATACTTCTCAGCTCCAGAATTTGTGTGTGCTTCTTTGTTACAATTTCTGTCTCTTTATTGATAGTCTCTATTTGGTGAGACACTGTTCTCCTGGTTTCCTTTAGCTCTTTAGGCATATTTAAGACAGTTGATTTAAAGTCTTTATCTAGTTAGTCATTCAATGTCTGTAATTCCTCAGAGACAGTTTCTGCTAGTTTCTCCTGTGCACAGGCCATACTCTGTTGTTTCTTTGCATGCCTCCAATTTTTGGTTGAAAATTGAATATCCTGAATATTATAATGTGGTAACTCTGCAAATCTGATTCTTCCTCCCTCCTCAGGGTTTGTCTTCATTGCTTGCTTTGGGTGTAGTTATTTGTTTAGTGACTTTTCTAAATTATTTTTGTATAGTCTGTATTCTTTGTCATTTGTGGTCTCTTAAGTCTCTGTTCCTTTAGCTGGTAATCAGCTATTGTTTTCACCTTGACCACATGGAAAGAAGAAAGAAAGAAAGAAAAAGGAAAAAAAGAAAACACTTCTAGTCTTTGCAGACCGGCTCTGTCCTGGGCACTCCTTTTAATGCTTGGCCAGGCTCTTTTGAATTCTGCCTTAGCCCTCACTTTTGTCTTGCGCTGAGCCTGGAGATCAGCCAGAAATGAAAGCTTAGGATCTTCTCAGGCCTTTTCTGAGCAGCGACTTTCTGGATTCCCTGATATACACGGGTGAGCTTCCTTTCCCTAATTTCCCAACAAAACTCTTTCCCCAGCTTCTCTCCCAGACTTTCAGCATGTCTGTTGTTTATGTCAGCTGTAATCTTTAGCCTCATCTGACAATGGGTTATTCATTTGCCTCACAATGATTTCAAGAAATACCCTCTACTTAGCTGCTTCTCTGCCCTGAAAAAGTTCCAGATTATGTAAAACAAAGGCAAGAGCCTTGCATCAGTCCTTCAGGTAGCTCACAAACAGGTCAAGGCAAACAAAATTCTTTGAGAACAAGGTCTGCTCTTCTCCCTCCAAAACCAGGGACCAAGTCCTCACACTGGGAACTTGAGTCTGTCTTCAAGTCCGCTGCTGGATTGGGGAGGGGCAAGGTCAGCTAAAACCCACAACAAAGCTTCCCTACCATTTTTATGTTGCCTTATTCTTAATTCAGCATTTGTTTTCTGTAAACCTTTGGCTGTTTTCCTGAGTAGTGATAGAGTTGTTTATGAATTTTTGCTCAATTTTTCAGTGTTTCTGTGGAGAGACAGCCCCTTGGAGCTACCTACTCTGACATTTTCACTGATGATACCAAACTTGTAATTTTAACTCAGCCATGTTGGACCTGGCTCATTTTTTGCCTTTGTCTCCCAGTTTGGGGAGATTTTTCAACAGTGTAATATTTTAAGTGAGATTATCTGGTTTTAAAGTTCGGCTTGGCCACTTACTAGGTGTGTGACCTTCAGTTAGTCACTCCACGAATCTTGGTTTCAGTATTGTAAGTCAGGAATGATAACAATTACCTTTGAAGGGGTACTGTGTGTACAAAATGAAATAATGTATATGTATTTGATAATGTTTTTAAAATATAACATTATAAAAATAAAAATTATATTAAAATGCAAAATTTGAAAAAGCTGTATTTTACCTCTCATTCCCTCTGCCATTCAGTTCTGTACACAATCTTCCCAAGTATTTGTTCTTCACTTGATGACTTTTCTGTCAGTTTTTCCAAAGATTGTAATACTCTTGCCACTTATTTACCACAAAAAATATTTTAAATGGGAATGTATTTATGAGGAAGATAAGCCAAAAGTATCTCATAAATTGTAAAATAGAATAATACATGTCTTAAAATTACTTGAGGGAAAAATTTATCTGGTATTTCTCATAATATTTGTTCCATACAAAGACAATCAAATAAAGGATTCTGCTACTTCAGAAAAACCATCACAGAGATATTCAGAAATTTGCCCACCCTAGTTCAGTTTTAAGAGTTTAGGGTTCTTATCATTAGAATCACACATGAGTATCACCTGTGGAGGGGTTTTGTTTTTTCTTTCCTTTTTTTTTTTAATACAAATCCCCTTCTGAATCTGGAATGAGAACCAGGATCCAAGCATATGTATTTGTTAAAAGTTCTGTAAAAAATTGTGATTAGCAGTCAGGATTGAGAACCATTGATTTGAATGTTTATGTATTCTTATAGAAAGAGAATCAAGAGCAATATGGACATAACACTCCACAGGCCTTACAGTACTTCAATCTTACATCTGCATGAAACATCAGACCTGTTATTTTACTTGAGTCTAACACCAAATGAATACTACTGAGAAGTAAATTTTTCCATTTTACCATTCAACTGAGCTCAGAGGCAATGAGTGATTCATCAAAGGTCAGCCAGCTAGGAAGTGAGAGAATCTCAAGTCAGATCTTAGTTTGACTTTCAGGCCAGTTCTCTTTCTATCACACCAAATATGAGCTTTTATAATGTCCTGCCATCCAGCTTCCTTATCCCTCATTCTCAACACTTCTGCTGTTGATACTCTTTGGAAACTCATGTCTGTCAACTTATCTCTATTTTAGGGCCATAATCTAATCAAGGATCTGTGTTTTTCCTTATCCAGTGTAAACATTATGACTCAACACACCAAACATACTCTCACCAACGTCTATGATGGTTTTATCTCTTTGTTTATCTAAGATTTCTGCCCTTAAAATCTTTCTCCTTAGATCAACACAGCCTTCTTTCCCTGGTTATTTCCCTGAGTGTCTGCAGACCACTGGAGAAAAGCACACACTGTGTGAATTGCTGCTTACTCTCCATCCTCAACAAGAACCTCTGTGTCACTCAGCAATCCATCTCAGTGCTTATGCTTTACTCACTCCCCATGCCTAATACTTCAAAATTTATCACACTTTCTATTCACTTTTCAACTTACTATCAGTAGGCTTCTGTCCCATTGGTACCACTGAAAGCACTCCTACATAGAACCCCTCATATCCAAATCCAGTGAATTGTGTTCAGTTCTGGCCTTATTTGACCTCTCTGTGGAATCTGATGCTAGACCATTCCCTTTTTCTTGAAATTGCCTCTTTCTTTTATGCCATTCTCAACTGATTGTCTTATTTCCTTCTTAGTTTTTTCCAGCTTCTCATCTTCTTCCTGGCCATTGCGTAATGATGTTTCCTGAGGAATCCCTAAGATTTTGTCCTGAACCTCTTCTTCTTACTCTATGTGGTCTCCCTGGGAAAAATCACCCACTCTTTTGACATTAAACATCCCATATATGCCAATAAAGTTTGCATCTATCACTGTAACAACAGGAGGTCTTTGGGAGCTGATCAAGAAAAACATATAACCATGAGGTGGTAATAGCACCCATAAGCTTTATTTTGGTGATATTTTGGTTGGTTTGCATGTGGATAAGTCCCTCACAGCATGAGACCACGGGGTAGGAGGGCAAGGAACTCTGCAGGAAAAGGAGGATCAGAGAGGGTGCTTACACATCTAGATGTCTCTCAGCAGCACAGAAGGGAATCTCTTGGTCAGAGAGTTCCAAAGGGCAGCAGCAGGTTGGGGTTTTAATAGCCAGTTGATTTTATCTATCTACAGCTAGCAGATGTTGGGTGCGGTTTGTGGGGTATGCAAAGCAGGCAGGCTCTAAATTGCTAGAAATCTGCTTGCTTGGGTTATATTTAAAACAACTGGATGTGTAGAAATTTGAGTTTGGCATTGGCAGGCTTTTGCACTAATGGATCTCAGCCTGCTGTGAAGAAATAAACAACCTAGGGGCCAATATACAGAGACCATCTCTGGCTCATTTATACACTAGTAACTCAGATTTCTGGATGAACTCTAGGAACCTCAAAACTAAGCCCAATATCTTTCTACTAATTTCTTTTTCTTTTATTCTCTCTTTTTCTTTTACTCTATCTGTGTCATTGAAGTTACAGCAACTCTCCATATCTTTCAAGTACTCTAACTAATCCATGATCATTTTATTAATTGTACCCTCTTTACATCTTCTACTTCATCTCTTGCATACTATTTCCATCACCAGTGCCTATCATGGCTTCTCTGTATCTTGCCTAGATTGTCATCAAAGTCTCTTAACTAATCCTCCTCTCTGTAGTCCTACTATTGCCTGGTACATCTTTGCATTTACTATCAAAATAATTTTTCTAATACTCAAATATGATGCTGTCCATTTGCTTGATTAAAACTCTTTTCTAACTCTCCAGGATACAGAAGAGGGTTTGGCAAACTATGATCTGCAGGTCAAACCCAGCCCTCTGCCTGCTTTTATAAATAAAGTTTCATTAGGACACGGCCAATCCCATCATTTACATATTGTCTATGGCTGCATTAATGCTACAACAGCTGAGCTGAGCAGTTGCAAACAAGACCATATGGCTCACAAAGGAAAAAATATTTGCTATCTGGCCATTTACAGAGAAAGTTTGTCAACCCCTAGTCTAAAAGGTAAAGTTTAGAAGCTTGGCATGACATACAAGTACTTCATAAGGTGACCAGTCTACATCTGAGTTTTATCCTCACTATATCATCCATTACTACTCTAAATCACAGCCGTATGAAACTACTGGTAGTTTCCAGAATGTTCCAGAATGCCTTATTCTTGATGCCATTGTTCCCACTGCTCCTTCTGACCAGGAAATATTTCTCACACTTATCCATTTGTCAGTCACCTACTCATCCTAAGATTCAAGGGCTATTCTGTCAAGCACTTTCTAAATCTCTCCCAAAGTAGCATTGAATTCTCCTTCCTTCCTTGCTATAAACTTTACAGGCTTTTGGTCATAGCATCAATAATCTTTTTTTCTCATGTTTAAAAATAATTTTAGTCTACCCACATTTAGGTGACAGTTTGGCCAGGTATGCATTTCTACATTTGAGATCATATTCCCTCAAGCTTGAAAGCATTACACCATTGTTTTTGAGAAGTTTGATACCAGTCTGATTCTTGATACTTTGGATACCACTGTCTTTTATAATCTTTTTAAGTTCTTTTTTATGTCCAGTGTTCTTTAAATTAATAACTTTATATTTTAAAGCAATTTTAGGTTTATAGAACAATTGAATGGAAAGTAGAGAGTTATCCTACACTCCCTCAGCCCCCTCCTCACCGACAGTTTCTCCTATTATTAACACTTTGCATTAGTGGGATACATTTGTTAGAATTGATGAGACAATATTGATACTTTATTACCATTTACTAAAGCCCATAGTTTACACTAGGGCTCACTTTTTGTATTGTGCATTCTATGGGTTTTCATATATGTATAATGATATTTATCCACCATTACAGTATCACACAAAATAGTTTCACTGCCCTAAATATCCCCTGTGCTCCACCTGTTCATCCTTACCTCCCCACCCTGCTAAGCCCCTGGCAACCACTGTTTTACTGTCTCCATAGTTTTGCCTTTTCTAGACTGTCATTCACTTGGATTCATATAGTATGTAGGCTTTGAACTGGCTTCTTTCATTTTGTAATATGCACCTAAGATTCCACTGTGTCTTTTTATGGCATGATAGCTCATTTCTTTTTATTGCCGAGTAATATTCCATTTTATGGATGTACCACAGCTTGTTTATCCATTCAGCTATTGAAGAGATCTTGATTGTTTCTAAGATTTGGCAATTATGAATAAAGCTACTATAAACATCCATGTGCAGGTTTTTGTGTGGACATAAGTTTTCAGCTCCTTTGAATAAATACCAAGGAGTGCACCTGCTGGGTCATTTGGTAAGAACATGTTTAATTTTGTAAGAAACTGCCAAACTGTCTTCCAAAGTGGCTGCACCATTTTGCATTCCCACCAGCAATGAATGAGAGTTCCTGCTGTTCTACACCCTCACCAGTATTTGGTGTTGTCAGTGTTCCAGATTTTAACCACTCTAATAGGTGTGTAGTGGTATCTCATTGTTGCTTAATTTGCATTTCCCTGGGGATATATGATATTGAGCATCTTTTCATATGCCTATTTGCCATCTTCATATCATCTTTGGTGAGGTGTTTTTTCAGATCTTTTGCCCATTTTTTAATCTAGTTGTTTACTTTCTTATTGTTGAATTCTACCAATAACCTTTTACTACTGGTATAATTATCATCATCAAAATTACTAATAATGAGGCAAAACATTTATGAGTGCTTACCAAGTACCAGATAATGTGCAAAGTATTTTACAAACATTATCTCATGTAATCTTCATAACAACACTATTATTTTATCTAATTTTATCCATGAATAAGTGGCTTAGAGAGATTACTATACATATAAATTACATAAGATCACAAAGCAAGTAAGCAATAGGTCCAGAATTGCAACCCAGTCTTTGAATCTTCAGAACCAGAAACTTAACCACTGCACAACACTCCTTTCCTTTCTTTTACTGATGTGTGACAGGCCTGTTTCTTTGTTAAGCAAGGAACATCAGAAGGATAGGGAGAGTAGTGTGCTGGATGTAAGGACTGGCAGATGCATGAATCAATATATCTATATCTATATCTTATTAGAAGTTGAGACAAGAAACTTATCTACCTTTAAGGAGAAAACAAAAAGCCTGGGAAACAGTTCTTAATTTTTCCACTTAAAGGAGACTGCTTTGAATGGTATTTGTTTTCCATTTTAGAGAAATTAAATTTCCTCCTACAGCCAAAACAGACAACAGTTCAAAGTGTAAGGTATTTTTTCTCTCCCAAGTCGCTAATGGACCAATTAGCAATTTCTAATTTGGTCTGCTACTCCCTTTCATCTGAATCAATTACTAACCCAAACAAAGTGATCATCATGATCCATTGAGCATCCTGAGGGCTGCTTCTGCAGGAGACATGAGTGTATATCTGGACATTAAGGCAATTAGTAGAAATTATTAATGTTATACACATATTGTGTAAAAGAGGAAAATAAGGCAGTTTGTTGGACTTAGCAGAATTCTTGTGCTTATGCTAATGCAGAGTGTTTAGAATTCCATTTACTGGGATGGAAACTCTTGAACCCTTAGGCTGACACCACAGCCCTCTGGCAGCTTCAGGCTGGGTGGCCTCCTTCACTTCTTTGCCTCCTCCTCTGGCTGCGACGTGTGGTTCCACATGACTATTAAAGTTCCACTTCTGGAATAGGAACCAAATTCCCTTCAGCTTCCTCAGGAATGCAGGAGGAGGGCAGCCTCTCTAGTGCAGTCAGGCCTTTGAAAGTTTCCAGCTTTCACCTCTCATCCTGCCATCTCAGGCTGCACAGGCCAGTGCTTAAAAACCAGGGGCTCCCTGACCTGAGCCGCCAGGGCCACATCTTGGTCTCACTCCACTTGCGTCCTTCCCTGCATCTTAGGGCGTCCAGCCACACTCCTTGCTCTCTTGGTGCTCACCTTTGCCTTTATTACAAGTCTTAAATGCACCCCTGCTTAGTCTTCCCTCTCCACCAACCCCTCCTTCCTTGTTCTGAAGTATAACTGCACAGAATCTGATTCTCCAGCACACTCATCACTGTTCTGAGAAAAGAGCTGGTGCATGTGACGAGAAAGGGATGAAAACCGGTGCGGGAAAACGACAAAGACCCTGAGCGGCACACGTTTTTGGGCTCCTCGTTTCTGATCGACAGTCTTTGACCACATAACCTTACATCCAGGTAACCTGACGGCCTGCTGTTCTCTTCTTTGCCTGGGGAACATGGCTCTCTGAAACTCTCCTTCTCTGGACATCAGCCCTTTCCTAGCCCTCATCACAATAAATAAAAGCTACTCTCCTTGAATGCCTTCTGAGAGTAAGGAACTGAGATGTTGCTTTCTGCTTATTTCATTTCATCCTTTTTGCATTATCTCCATTTTACAGATGAGAAAACTGAGGTTCAGAGACATTTGTCATTTGCCCCCAAACATAAAATGCTTGTACAGTACAGAACAAGGATTTGAAGCAACATCTTTCTGATTCTTCAATCCACTCTAGCTTTACTACATCATCTCTTCTCTCCAGAAATCATGTTGGAATATTAGATTAAAATAAATGGCTATTCAGATGTTCTCTAGTCCTAAATGGGCCATTTATTCTGTGGCCAGGCTGATGACGCAATCTCTCCACCATAACTTAACACGCTTCTCTCCTAGGCAGACAAGAATACTATACTATGGAATAGACAAATCTCTGAAGTCCTATCTCCTAGATCACAAGTCTCTCTCGAACAGAAACAGATCATCACTCTCTATATAGCATGCTCTATCTAGAGCATCTAAAGAATGCTGCATGCCTAGCAGATACTCAAGCATTTTTATTAAAAAACTGAGCTGAACTATTCACATCTATAATTGAAGGATGCTATGTTTCATCATTTTCACAGTCAATAATAATAAAAACAGTAACTGGAAAACATATTCCCAATTTAAGTGGCATCTAATTTAATGGAGACATAATGGAACACTTCAGATAAAATTTCTCATTAATTCTTCTTCCAGCCTGTCAGTTAGCAAATAAGGAAATATTGAGGTCTTACTGAATTGTCCAGAATTACAAAGTTCTGTAATATGGATTCAAATTCACGACTTGGTTTCCTTTTAATTTTTCTGTTTAACAAACAAGGATTCATTACTCTGCCTCTGGGTAGCATTGATGGAAAGGAAATAGAAACATGAATGCAAATTGATCCATCACATTATTTTTAGTACTGGCAAACTTGGATAACAGCAGGATGAACTCACAAATTTATCTCAAAATTTAAATAATTAAATACACAAGTATGTCCTTGCGACAAATATGTTCTTCATATTGAAATGTCTCTTACAACTGAAAAACTGAATTGTCAAGAGTCACCAATTAGGTATAACTGGTGCTCTCCTGATGGAACTTTTCTATTTCAGAGCACCTCTTACAATTACCAACTAATTCATGATTTTAAAGCAATCACATGGGAGCTAGACAAAAAAAACCCTATTAGGGATTTTGTAACATTCAGGATTTGCTTGGTTCACATATTTTTATGCTATAGTGTCAGGAAAGTATTGGCTACAAGAGGTGATGATACCATGTAAATCAGAGTTTTTAAGTACATTTCTAACAGTAAACGCAGAATAATTTCTATACTAGTATTTTAATGCAATAGGTCCATATTTTTAAATTTCTTTTATTTTAAAGAAATATTGTGGTCAAGATTTTATTATTTCTCACCAAATATAAAGATCCTCAAATCCACTATAGTTTTAAAGATAGTTCATTTAATGAAACTCGTACAGTGATGTCAGCATGTAGACTGCTCAGCTTCAAGAAAATACTTTCTGGTCCTTATCTTTGCTGGGGATGAAAGGACAATGTAATTACCTGTCTCTGAAACATTTGTTTGCCCCATACAACAGCTTCTGTCTTCTCTATCACGTCTGAGGTGGGCTGCCCAGCTCTGACTGCTGAAGCAAATTGACTGAGGGTGTCAGCAAGCTCTGAGCTTATCAAGGCCAGGCACAGCCTCTCCATCATTACTGCAGGTGTGTGGGGACCCAGGCCAAGCCCTGGCCAACCGCTTCACAAATGCTCCTCCTAATGACTCTGCTGCAGGCAGAGCTGCGAGCTGCGGCCGATGGGGTGGCTAGAAGTAGTGGTGCAGGCAGCTTCAAGTTCCAGTCCAGGGAAATGCAGTGAAACCAAATAAAGAAGACTGACATGACCGCAATCACATGGACTTTCAGTGCACTCGCAGGAGTAGCCAGCCTCGGGACACAAGTCAGGAGGGGAGTAACAGGATGCTATTTCATCACAGAGGAGGCACACAAGCACACACATACACACCTGTATATTTCAAATATATCATATCTTTTCCTTAACATTTTTTCCACCTAAACAATGTATAGTCAGCATGGTGCCATTTCTACAACAGCATTTCTAATGTCTATACGGTTTCCATTGTATGGATATATGTGTTTATTTAATCAGTCTTAATATTTGATAATTTGGGTATTTCTAGTGTGGGGTTATTTTTAAATGTTGTAAGGAATAGAAATGGTAAAATATGTTTGCATGCATTTCAAATAATTTCCTTAGATAAAATGTGTAGGAGTGGAATTATTGGTGAAAAGGTTTTGAGCATGTTGAGGCAATTGTTAACTTATTGCCATGATGCTGTCCAGAAAAGTTCACACTCAGCAGAGAATAATAACGCTGGATTAAAGAAAACTGCCTCTTAGACATATTGGAATCTAGATATCCTGGAATGAATAGAATTTTATTTGAATCTTAGTGCGATTGAACGAGATTTCATAAATTCATTAAGTATTTGTGTTTCATATTTTGTTAATTCCTTGATTATGACTATTACTAATTTTCCCTTGGATTTTAGTCTTTTATTAATTGATAAAGACTCTGTATAAGATTTTTTAAAAAAATAACTTTTTGTCAAAGATTTTACACCAGTATTTTGCCAGTTTGTAGCTTGTCTCAAATTTTAATGGCATTTTAAGATATATGGATTTTTATGTGATCAAATGTATTAATAATTTGTGTATGGTGGTATATTTTCCTCCTCTAAGTTTAGGCCTAGCAATTCTATTACCACCAAGAAATAACATAAATAAACATATGAAGTCTGTGTTTTACATGGAATTCATTGGGCAATAGAGAATTCTTTTTTTTTTTTTTTTTGTATGATGTGAAATATGATTCTATCCAAACATATCAGCATTTTCAGAAATCAGAAACATGCAGTGTCTCTAGATTTATGTATGAAGCAAATTAGTGTTCTATTTTGCATCACATGGGGCCATGTCATTTCTTGTTAGATTTGCTTCTAGGGGAGAAATGAGAGAAAGAGATCAGATAAGATATTTTTTAAATGCTTCCTGTCCCCTTATCAATAAAGTTTCTAGCTGCCTGTACCCCATCTATCATTAATTTAATTTTGAGTCTAGATTTAGGGAGAAAGAGAAAGTGACTTTGGGAATGCAAAATTAGATAAGAAGAGAAACTAAGAGAAAAAAGAATACCATCGCTTTTGATCCCAGTTGGATTCTATAAAGATGAGGCAGACATGAGGAGAAAAAGATTGTGAGAAGCCATTTCTCATTGCTTCTACTACCATACAAGAAAGGAGATGCTGGGGGCCGGGGAAGGCAGTCATTTAAACACATCCTGATAAGCATGGGGAAGTCCAAAAAGTGTGACAGCAGCAGCCCAGTCTACATTGAGAGGCTCTTCATCTCCCAGGAAAAGCCCTTCAGGTAGCCAATGTAAACACAGTGTAAGTCCATGGTACAGCAGGTGGACGGGGCCGAGGAGGGCTCCTGATTCCCTACAGCCTGAATGCACATGCAAGAGATCCAATTGTGTCCCCGAATCCATGAGGGGATTTGGAGGTACTGAAAGGGTTGGTAGGCCAGAAGAAGCCTGGCTTCAGGCAAAGACAACTCAAGATACTGGGGATTTGAAACCAGAGGCAAATAATGATGACTGTTGATTACAGTGGGTAGTTCCACGACATCTCCTCAAAAAGTCAGATTATGCCACAAAAGTCACAAAGTTACGAGGGAGGGCTCATTTCTCATTGGTCACTCCGTGACAGTCACACAAAATGATCCAAATAACATTGTGTAGATTCAAGGAATCTACTTCTGTCTTCACAATGTCATATTTTCTAAATCACCTCCTCCAAAACTACTAGAAATGATCTTAGAAAAGACAAGAAGAATAATCATTCGCCTGAGTCATCCAAGAGAGACTAATTTTCATTAAAAGGCAGTTTAAATTATTAGAAAAAAAAAGATAGATTATAAATTTAGACTAAATACAGTTATTCCCTCTCTTTAGTCCTCCCTCTCACCCAGTGGAGTGGGGGATGGGAGGGAACTCATGCAGAAAATGAAGACAGTTATAAAGAATAATTCTAAACTGCTTTGTACATACCAATTAATGAGATTGAATTTGTTATACTAATACACACATGCACACACACACATTTTCCTTCTTTTTTTATTTTTCCAGTTGTTTTATAATGATAACATATTGTATTTTCTTACAAGAGAAGAAATGTTCATTTTTGAAAGCTTAACCAGTCTTTGAAAATTTCTGCTTTGGTCCTGGGAATACGTTTGAGTTTATGCAGCAATGGAAGCAGTGCATTGAAAGACTGAAAACCCATGTTCATATCCTTCCTTTGCCAAGTCTTTGTGGCATTATTCTAAGCAAATAATCTGTTACAAAAGTTGTTTTAAAAAAAAGTTGTTGTAAATATTAAATAGACTTCAATTTTCTCCTCTATAAAAAGAAGGTAACACTACCTAACTCAAAGAGTGATTCTGAAAGTTTCATTAGATAACATATGGACAGCACAGAATATGGTATTTTCCATATACAGCCAGGTCCTTATAAATTATAGCAAATATTATTAGTTTTATATATTTAAAACCACATTAATTTTAAAGCACTACATAGATATAAAATGATGCTAGCATTCCAGAAGGAGGGCATAGAACAATGAACGTTTCCTTCCTGGAAACATTTCAATGCACAATGCCAAGCAGATGCACGATGCTTCCCATGAGAGGAGCCCTGCCCTATCTATCCAACCTCATTTCCCATGACTTCCCAATAGACTCACACCGTGTGTCCTTCAGAAACATGAGGGTCATACCAGACTTCATTCCTCTCTTCCTACTCTCCTCACCCATCTGGAAAGGCTCTTCTCCAAAACAAAACCTTCTCGTAGCACAAGTCACAGAGCTTTGGAAACAGCAGTGGTCTGGGATCAGGACTCACCTCTGCCTGAACTCACCTTGGGAGCTCAGAACACTCAGTGCAACTCACCCGGGCTCAGTGCCCACATGGATGAAAGGGCCCTCCAGGTCCCTTATTGTGCTAAACATCTGCTGTTAAATAATTCAGCCTCGGCTCCTCCACTGAACTTTCTGGAATGACTCTCCTCACACTAACAGTGCCTTTCTCCCTGTTCCTACTCTGTTTAGAATCAGAATCTAGGGTTCTAAACAGTCCTTTCTAAATGTTTCCTTCAGTGCTGGCCTAATTCACCAGCCCTTCAGGCCTTATTAGGGCAGAAAGACACTTTCCTCTCCCCAGGCCAGAGCCGGTTGAAGGTCTGTCTTACCATATTGCCATCTAGAGTTCTTGGAGAGAAAAGTCCATGAGAAGAATACCAAAAAGGAGTGCCCAGCAGAGCTCCATCTTCCAGCACTGGGGATCAACTGTCTCTATGCCTTCACCATAGAACATGCCACCCATAACCACTGGCCCCAGACACCCGCCAATGCACTGTGGGAACACAAATGAGTCCAGCAGGCTCTCACCTCCTATGGACCTCTCTATCTATATGGAAGAAAATACATAAAACAAATTGTCTTAACAGAGTTTTAAAACCATCTCTTTTGTGAAGATGTTCAAAGACTTTTAAGTGTAAGAATGGGTAAGAATCCATGTGTCACCCCATATTAGCTATAAAGTCTTTGTCAAGGTACTTCACATCTATAAGCCTTAATTCCTCATGTTAAAACAGGGGCAACAATATCCAGTTTATGAGGATAATATGGAAGATAATGTACATGAATGAATCAATCTCTGGCTGTCTTTTAGGAACTCAGTAAGAAGCTGCTACTGTGAGGACAGTTGGGATGATTGTCTTCTCAAAGTCACCATTGGCCCTGAATTCTAAGTCAAAGCAGAGAGAAAATCATCAACTCCAAGTGTCAGGGCTTTGTCATTCAAAGTAAAAGAGCTTTTTCTTCAGAGTCTTGCTGGTCTAGGACAATGCCTTTGCTACATACACCATCTCTGTCCTGACTGACATTAGTTTCCTGTTGCCACTGTAACAAATGACCTTAACTTGGTGGTTGAAAACAACATATATTTATTCTCTTATATTTCTGGAGGTCAAAAGTCCAACCTGGTCTCACAGGACTAAAATCGACATACCAGTTGCACTGGTTCCTTCTGGAGGCTGTGAGGAGAATGCTTTCACTTGCTTTGTTCACCCTCTAGTAGCCGTCTGTATTCCTTGGCTTGTGGCCCCTTCCCCCATTTTCGAAGTGCATTGCTCCAGTCTCTGCTTCCATCATCACATCGCCTTCTCCTCTGACCCTTACTCCTCCTGCGTCACTCTGATAAGGACCATTATGATTACATCAGGCCCACATGAATAATCTGAGATAATCTCCCAATCTCAAGATTAATCACATCTGCAAAGTCCCTCTTGCCATATAAGGTAACACTCACCACTTCCAGAGATCAGGATGTGGACATATGTAGGGGCCATTTCTTCACCCTACAACAAGTTTCCACAATGATTGCTAATGATTCAACCCTGCCACTCTTTCTAATTAATGAACTCAGCCCAAGAGGATATTGCAGTTGGACTAACACAACTGTAAGTACAAATTTCCATAGAAAACATATACTTTCACATCAAAGTTACCCAAATTAAAATATGTGGCTCCATTCACCAAATCCACACATCCATATGCTTTGGGAAAGAGATAGCAGCCAAAAGTTTTTGCAAATGTTTCTAATAAAGGAAAGGAAAGCATGCAGTTGGATGTGCACCAGTAGTGGAACTACTCTGGAAAGCTGTTGGGAAAGTCCATTTACACTCTCTAAGCACACATTTATTGTGGAGATATGACCCTACAAACACTCAGTGGCACCTCTCATGATTGCACTTATATCTAACAGCACATGAATTTATGCCTGGTTTCTAACTAGACACAAGACAATTGGGAAAGAAAAAGTAACAATATATATAAGAATAAAATATATAAGAATGTCCTCATGACATTCACATCTTTATTCACTTTACTATTTAAACAGAAACACTTGGACAAGCTCACACATACAGTGAACTTCTACCTGGGTTGATAAAACATGCACCAATGTCAGACCAGATGTTTTACTTTCTTTTTTACTTTTAGAGTCAAATTTTAAACATATAATCTCCAGCACTCTCCCTAAAATAACAAAATAATTTTATTGGTGAGTGTCTTCTGATTATTCAGTCTTATTCTTTCTATATGCCTTTGGCCGTGGTATCATGAGAAATACTGTTATTAAAAGATTCCCCATGCTATTAGAGCTCTTTTAAATATATATGTATTTATTATTATGTATTATTATATATGTATTAAATATATATATATATACTATCCATTCAAAATTCCCACTAAAGTATCATGTTTTACAAGCATTATAAACATGTATAGGTAATTTGAATTGTTATCTGTTTATTCAAATGTCCAAACTACACCAACCTAAAATAACTATTCCACATTTCAATTTTTCAAAGCATCG
The DNA here is from genome assembly GCA_031878705.1 of Tapirus indicus. Classification (NCBI taxonomy): domain Eukaryota; kingdom Metazoa; phylum Chordata; class Mammalia; order Perissodactyla; family Tapiridae; genus Tapirus; species Tapirus indicus. Next base: position 87,061,818 of record CM062921.1, read on the forward strand.
GGAATTAATATAGTGGCAAGACTGATATATTTCTACCAGCAAGGGGGTTCTATATCAGATACCTCCACCAAATTTACAAGACCTCATATTTCACTAAATTTAAGTGGTCACGTTTGTTGTCATCTAATTTACGTGGTAATCCTTTTGCATCTCATTGTGAATAATTTATGCACAAAATAAGTTTGTATTATTAACTCTAGAAAATTATCGTCTATGCATTCATTTACTTATTCAGTCATTTAACAAATGTTTATCGAGTGCCTAATATCTGCCAGATCAGGCACTGAGCTAGTTGCTGGAGACAAAGAAACAAACAAAATTAATAATCTTAGTTCTCATTCTTTATAACAAGTTACTTGTTCCCTTACTCCTCATCTCAATGCCTGAAATCCAATCTGTAAAGCACCAATAAAAACAAAAGTTGCAAAACATATAGAATTAAATCACAGTGTGTGTTTTCACTATTCATAAGGTTAATGAATTCAATATTGAATCATGTATATCATGTCTTGATTATCAATCTTTTCTTGTTTTTAGTGCATTTATGAAATTGCCTCCTCAAGACATTTCTTACTATAAAAGCAACTGGATGAAAACAGTTCAAAATCTCCCCTAAAAAAACAAAAAGTGATGCCCATAGGAATTCTCCTATCTCATTGGGCATTAAACATGATGACTCTTAGGCTGGGAAAGTAACTCCCAGAAGGTAACTATACCTCATTCCCCGACCAGATAAACTAGAAGTTAGAAGGCTTGTGATCCAGTCCTGGAGAAGGAGGGTGACTTATTTATTGTCCAAATTTGGGTGCACATGAGAGTAAGTGAGGGCACTAACACCAGGAAATTTGGCATAAACCAAGACATGTAGTCACCCTATGAATAAATCACTTAAGTTCTTTGGCCATTGTGTTTCCTGTCAATGGTGACAATGGCACATAAGTTTATGAAAATATGAAATATGAGAATAGGCGTGAAAATCCTTTGAAAAGTACATAGTGCTACACAAATTGTAGTTTTACTGTTAATGAAAAAAATAAAATTTAATTTTCAACTTGCCCTGTGAGTTGACTCTGAAGAATCTTTTTTTTTTTTTAATATAGACACTATAACATCCAGGAATTACAGTAAACACCAAGAAACATCCTTCAGAAGTTACAGGGCCTCTAGTGCCCGCTCCAACTAATCAATTAGTAGCACTATTATTCCTAACCACAGCCATTCATCAGTGGGAACAAGGAAATATGGGAAAGTAGCACCGTGGATGGTGACAGAAACCTGCATCCCATCATGGCATAAACTGAAACAGACACCCATAATGAACATCCAAACCACACTGTAGTCCTGGACTGTTAAATCCTTATTAATCTCTAGGGAAAATTTTCAATCTGTAGCTATGAGTCTGACCTAGAATGCATTTTATCTGATGAGAATAGTACAGTAGCTATTCAAATAAGTCAATATTTTTTCTCACCATAAATCATTCACTTTTACCCTAGGAGGTGCAAAAAAACAATGCCTTAAAGCAGACATAAAATACTTATTTATTAGGAAAGGAAAAACACAATACTGACATTGATATAATCTAAAAAATCAGGGTAAAGCATTGCGCAAATGGATTCCATGTTATGATGTGTTAAAATAGTGTAATAAATTCCAGTGAGGGAAGGCTTTACAGGAGCAAATGGGGAAAAGGGATACAAGGGAGACTGGAAAGAACTCTCTAGGGATGAAAACAAAAGAAAAAAGAAAATGAACAATAAAACTAGACAAAGAAAAAATGATGGAAAGGAAATTAAATCCCCTCATAAAATAAAAAAGTCCTAATTTTAATCATCAAGTTTTGGACAATATGCAAGACAGCAAAAATTTTATGTGGGCTCTAGATTTATAAAATGGAAGGATTGGAAAGATATCACAACAGCTGCACCAGAAAACCTTCCAAGAAAATTTGGTGGTCAAAATGGAAGAACTTCCCTCTTCTTCAGTTCTTAAAACAAGATGACTGATTACTATCAATGCCGGAAATATGACAGCATATGGCAAGTAGTAAAAGACATTCCCTATATCTCCATTACAATCATAACAATCTGGGAGAAAAACTGCTAATTTTGCCCCAGTATTATTTCTCATCATCTTCCTTTGTAATAGAAGCTGATTATTGTCTAGGTACATTTTAGCTGAGGACAAAACTACAGTTGCCAGCCTTCCTTGTAAGTAAGTGTTTTGGCCATGTGTAAGTGCTGGACATTGGGACCTAAGCAGAATTGTCTTCAAGAAGTGATGCAAAAGGAGGGCATATCCAGATTTGCCTCTCCTGTTTCCTGCTGTCTAGGATGCTAATGTGATTCCTGAAGCCCACACAACAATGGTCCAATACATGGTGTTACATTTAGAATGATGAAGGAAGAAGACAGAAGTGATAGTGAAGCAACCAGAATGGCCCTAAACTACTAACCCCTGGATGTCATCTTCAGGGGAGGGAAATGAACCCCTCTCATTTAAATCACTCTTGCTTGGGGTTGTTGCTAACAGCTAAAAATAATCCTACTGATAAAGAATCATTGAACTAATATTAAAAGTTTATTCTTTTAAAGAAATCAATGAAGACATAAAGAAATGGAAAAATATTCCATGCACATGGATTGGAAGAATAAACATAGTTAAAATGTCCATACTACATAAAGCAATCTACAGATTCAATGCAATCCCAATCAGAATCCCAATGTCATTCTTCACAGAAATAGAACAAAAACTACTGAAATTCATATGGGGCAACAAAAGACTCCAAATAGCTAAAGCAATCCTAAAAAAAAAACAAAGCTAGAGGCATCACAATCCCTGATTTCAAAATATACTATAGAGCTATAGTAATCAAAACAGCATGGTGCTGGTACAAAAATAGACACACAGATCAATGGAACAGAATTGAAAGCCCAGAAATAAAACCACACACCTATGGACAGCTAATCTTTGACAAAGGAGTGAAGAACTTACAATGGAGAAGGGAAGTCTCTTCAATAAATGGTGCTGGGAACATCGGACAGCCACATGCAAAAGAATGAAAGTAGATCATCTTCTATCACCATATACAAAAATCAACTCAAAATGGATTAAGGACCTAAAAGTGATACCTGAAACTATAAAACTCCTGGAAGAAAATATAGGCAGTACACTAATTGACATTGGTCATAAAGGGATCCTTTCAGATTGCATGTCTACTCAGACAAGGAAAACAAAAGAAAAGATAAATGGGTGGGACTTCATCAGACTACAGAGCTTCTACAAGGCAAATGAAACCAGGATCAAAATGAATAGACAAGCCACCAGCTGGGAGAAAATATTCACAAATCATTTATCTGACAAGGGATTAATCTCCATAATATATAAAGAACTCACGCAACTGAACAACAAAAAAACAAAAAACCTGCTCAAAAAAATGGGCAGAGGATATGAACAGACACTTTTCCAAGAGATACAGATGGCCAATAGACACATGAAAAGATGTTCAACATCACTAATCATCAGGGAAATGCAAATCAAAACTATGCTAAGATATCACCTTACACCCATTAGAATGGCTATAATCACCAAGACCAAAAACAACAAATGTTGGAGAGGTTGTGGAGGAACGGGGACCCTCATTCACTGCTGGTGGGAATGCAAACTGGTGCAGCCTCTATGGAAAACAGTATGGAGAGTCCTCAAAAAATTAAAAATATAAATACCTTATGATCCAGCTATCCTACTATTGGGTATCTATCCAAAGAGCCTGAAATCAACAATCCAAAGAGACTTATGCACCCCTGTGTTCACTGCAGCATTATTCACTATAGCCAAGAAGTGGAAGCAACGCAAGTGTCCCTCAACTGATGATTGGATAAAGGAGATGTGGTATATATATACAATGGAATACTACTCAGACAGAAGAAAAGACAGAATTATCCCATTTGCAACAACATGGATGGACCTAGAGGGTATTATGTTAAGTGAAATAAGCCAGAGAGAGAAGGACAAACACCGCATGATTTCACTCATATGTGGAATATAAAGGAACACACAGACAGAGAGAACTGGTTGGTGGTTACCAAGGGGAAGGGGAGTGGGAGGTGGACACAAGGGATGAAGGGATGCATCCACAGGGGGACGGACCAAAAATAATGTACAGCTAAAACTGCACAATGTTATAAACTATTAAGATATCAATAAAAATGAAAATTAAAAAAAAAGTTTATTCTTTTATGGATGACATAATTTTGTGCCAATGGCATTTTTAAGATAGGGTTCATTATATATTTGCCACGGTAATACATAACTAATTTGAATTCTTCATTGAACCTTACAAAAATTTGCCCCATTTGTTTGTCTTCTCTCTCTTTCTCTGACTCTCCCTCCCCAGGACACTGTGATATTTCATTCCTCAACACTTCAGCCTACATCTTTTGGATATAAAGACATAAAGGTATTCTCATACTTAACCAGGATCCCATCATTATGGCTAAACTAATTAAGAATAATTCTGTAAATCATCTAATATACAGTCCACATTAAAATTTCCCCAGTTATGCCAAAAATGTTCTTTGAAAAGGCGATTAAAATAGATATCTGACGAATAAAAAATGTTTAGAAATAATAAACTATATTGGGAAGGAAAAAAGTACTTAACTAGATATCTACACTTGAGGTGTAAAAAACATAACAGAATATTTGAGCGACTCTAAGATAATGTTTGGAAACAGAGAAAATGGAATGCTTTTTGTAAAAATAAGTTGTATATTTCAAGGAGAAACATAAAAGCTTCATTAATCTAGTTACAGTAGAATTTGTAATAAAAATCTCTCCTATCTCTGAAAAAGCATGGAGTTCAAAAAATTATATAGCCATTCTGACCAGTGTAAGGTGATATCTCATTGTTTTGATTTGCATTTCCCTAATAATTAGTGATGTTGAACATCTTTTGAATGTGACTGTTGGCCATCTGTATATCTTCTTTGGAAAAAATGTCTGTTCATACCCTCTGCCCATTTTTTTTTATTGGGTAGTTTGTCTCCTTTGTTGTTGAGTTGAATGAGTTCTTTATATATTTTAGAGATCAATCCCTTGTCAGATAGGTGATTTGCAAATATTTTCTCCAGTTGGTGGGTTGTCTTTTCATTTGTTTCATGGTTTCCTTTGCTTTGCAGAAGATTTTTAGTCTGATGTAGTCCCATTTGTTAACTTGTTCTTTTGTTTCCCTTGCCCAGTCAGACATGGTACTTGAAAGCATGCTGCTAAGATCAACGTCAAATAGTGTACTGCCAATATTTTCTTCTAGAAGTTTTATAGTTTCAGGTCTTACATTCAAGTCTTCAATCTATTTTGAGCTAATCTTCATGTATGGTGCAAGCTAATGGTCTACTTTCATTCTTTTTCATATGCCTGTCCAGTTTTCCCAACACCATTTATTGAAGAGACTTTTCCTTTCTCCATAGTATGTTGTGGGCTCCTTTGTCAAAGATTAACTGTCCACAGATGTGTGGTTTTATTTCTGGGCTTTCAATTTGGTTCCATTGGTCTGTGTGTCTGTTTTTGTGCCAGTACCATGCTGTTTTGATTCCTATAGCTTTGTAATATATTTTGAAGTCAGAGATTGTGTTGCCTCCAGCTTTGTTCTTTTTCTCAGGATTGCTTTTGCTATTTGGGGCCTTTTGTTGTTCCATATAAATTTTAGATTCTTTATTGAATTTCCGTGGAGAATCTCATTGAGATTCTAATTGGGATTGCATTGAATCTGTAGACTGCTTTAGGTAGTATGGACATTTTGACTATGTTGATTCTTCCAACCAAGGAGCATGGAATGTTTTTCCGTTTCTTTGTGTCTTCTTCAATTTCTTTCAATAATGTCTTATAGTTTTCAGTGTATAGGTCTCTCACCTCTTTGGTCAAGTTTATTCCTAAACACTTTATTCATTGCATCATGATTGTAAATGGGGTTGCACTCTTGACTTCCCTTTCTGCTAGTTCATTGTTACTATATAGAAATGCAACTGATTTTTGTAAGTTGATTTTGTACTCTGTAACTTCACTGTAGTTGATTATTTCTAACAGTTTTCTGATGGATTCTTTAGGGTTTTTCTATATATAGGATCATGTCATCTGTAAGTAGCAAGAGTTTCAATTCTTCCTTTCCAATTTGGATTCCTTTTATTTATTTTTTTTTCTTGACTAATTGCTCTGGCCAAAACCTCCAGTACTATGTTGAATAGTAGTGGCATGAGTGGGCACCCTTGACTTGTTCCTGTTTTCAGAGGGATGACTTTCAGTTTTTCACCATTAAGAAGGATGTTGGCTATGGGTTTGTCATATATGGCCTTTATTATGTTGAGGTACTTTCCTTTTATACCCATTTTGTTGAGAGGTTTTACCATAAATGGATGTTGGATCTTGTCAAATGCTTCCTCTAGATCTATTGAGATGATCAGGTGGTTCTTATTCTTCATTTTGTTAATGTGGTGTATCACATTGATTGATTTGCACATGTTGAACCATCCCTGCACCCCTGGAATAAATCCCACTTGATCATGGTGTATGATCCTTTTAATGAATTGCTGTATTCGGTTTGCCGATATTTTGTTGAGGACTTTTGCATCTATATTCATTAGCAATATTGGTCTGTAATTTTCCTTTGTGTTGTCCTTGTCTGGTTTTGGTATCAGGGTAATGTTGGCCTCATAAAATGAGTTATGAAGTGTTCCATCGTCTTCAATTTTTTGGAATACTTTGAGAAGGACAGGTATTAAATCTTTGAATGTTTGGTAAAATTCTCCAGAGAAGCCATCTGGTCCTGGACACTTGTTTTTTGGAAGGTTTTTGATTACAGTTTCAATCTCTTTACTTGCAATTGGTCTATTCAGATTCCGTATTTCTTCTTGGTTCAGTTTTGGGAGGTTGTATGAGTCTAAGAATTTATCCATTTCTTCTAGGTTATCCAACTTGTTGGCATATAGTTTTTCATAGTATTCTCTTATAATCCTTTGTATTTCTGCAGACTCTGTTGTAATTTCTCCTCTTTCCTTTCTAATTTTATTTATTTAGCCTTCTCTCTTTCTTTCTTGGTGAGTCTGGCTAAGGGTTTGTCAATTTTGTTTATCTTCTCACAGAAGCAGCTCTTAGTATCATTAATCCTTTCTACTGTTTTTTTTGTCTCCATTTCATTTATTTCTGCTCTGACTTTTATTGTTTCCCTCCTTCTGCTGAGCTTGGGCTTTGTTTATTCTTCTTTTTCTAGTTCTGTTAGGTGCTGTTTAATGTTACTTATTTGAAATTTTTCTTTTTTGTTGAGGTTCACCTGTATTGCTATGACTTTCCTTCTTATGACTGTTTTTGCTGTATCTCATAGGATTTGGTAGGTTGTATTTTCATTTTCATTTGTCTCCAGGCATTTTTAAATTTCTTTGATTTCTCCATTGATCCAATGGTTATTCAGTAGCATGTTGTTTAGTCTCCATATATTTCTGACTTTCTGAGCTTTGTTCTTGTAGTTCATTTTTAGTTTCATAGCACTGTGATCAGAAAAGATGCTTGGGATGATTTCAATCTTCTTAAATTTATTGAGATTTGCCTTGTTTCCCAACATATGGTCTATCATTGAGAATGATCTGTGTGCACTTGAAAAGAATGTGTATTCTGCTGTTTGGGGATGGAATGCTATGTATATATCTATTAAGTCCATCTGATCAAGCATTTTGTTTAAATCTACTATTTCCTTGTTGACTTTTTCTTTGGATGATCTGTCCAATGATGTAAGTGAGGTGTTGAGGTCCCTTACTATTATTGTGTGCTGTTAATCTCTCCCTTTAGGTCTGTTAATAGTTGATTTATGTATTTTGGTGCCCCTATGTTAGAGGCATATATATTAATAAGTGTTACGTCCTCTTGGTGGAATGTCCATTCTATCACTATATACTATCCCTCTTTGTCTCTCATTGTCTTTTGTAACTTGAGGTCTGCTTTGTCTGATATAGGTATGGCAATACCTGCTTTCATTTGTTTGCCATTAGCTTGGAATATCATCTTCCATCCCTTCATTCTGAGCCTATGCTTGTCTTTAGAGCTGAGACGTGTTTCCTGGAGGCAGCTTATTGTTGATCATAAAAACCAGCATCTTGGTTTTTAATCCACCCAGCTACTCTGTGTCTTTTGATTGGAGAATTTGATCCATTTACATTTAGAGTGATTATTGGTATATGAAGGCTTAATACTGCCATTTAATCTCTTGTTTTCTGGTTGATCTATGTTTCCATTGTTTCTCTTCCTTTGTATTTCTGACAGCCATTTCATTTTGGTGGTTTTCTGAGGAGTTTTCTCTCTTTTGTGAATTGTGGCCCTGCTCTGATTTTTTTTAGTGGTTACCATGAGGTTTGTATAAAAGATCTCATAGATGAAACAGTCCGTTTGCTCATAGCCTCTTATCTCCATTGACCTAAGCAAGTTCCATCCCTTACATCTTCCCCTTCTGAGTTATTGTTGCTACAAATTATTCTATTTTTAATGCTGTGAGTATGTGACTGAGTTGAAGTGTTTATAGTTACTATTGATGCTTTCCTTCCCTTTATCCTTAGGTTATAACTGAGTATTTGCTTCCCTGTTCTGATAGAGAGCTGCAGTTTTCTGATTTTGTCCATCTGATTTTCTCCTTGTTCAATACTTTGTAGGCCTTTGCCTTTTTGTCTGTGGTGTGAGCACATCTTTAATTATTTCTTGTAGAGGAGGTCTAGAGGCAATGAACTCCCTCAGCTTTTGTTTATCTGGGAAAGATTTTATTTCTCCATCATATCTGAAGGAAAGTTTCTCTGGATACAGTATTCTTGGCTAAAAGTTCTTGTCTTTCAGTATTTTGAATATATTGTTCCATTCTCTCCTAGTCTATAGAGTTTCTGCCAAGAAATCCACTGAAAGCCTGATAGAGGTTCCTTTGTATGTTATGCTCTTTTGTCTAGCTGCTCTTAATATTTTTTCTTTGTCATTGACTTTCGCCAGTTTTACTATTATATACCTTGGGGAAGGTCTTTTAGCATTGATGTAATTAGGCATTCTATTGGCTTTGTGTATTTGTAAATCTGGTTCCTCCCCCAGGTTTGGGAAGTTCTCAGCTATTATTTCTTTGAACAAGCTCTCTGCTCCTTTCTCCTTCTCTTCTCCCTCTGGAAGACCTATAATCCTTTTGCTGCTTTTCCTAATTGAGTTGGATATTTCTCAAAGAATTCCTTCATTTATTTTAAATCTTATTTCTGTCTCCTCCACCTGTAGCATTTCTATATTTTTATCCTCTAAATCACTAATTCATTCCTCCATAATATCAGCTCTATTCTTTGAGGATTCTATATTATTTTTTATTTCATTGATTATGTTTTTCACATCCAGAATTGCTGCTTGATTTTTTTTATAGTTTAAATCTCTTGGGTGAAAAGGTTCATTTTATTCCTGAGCTCACTGTTTTTCTTTGTTCTCTTGTATCTCATTGAGTTTCTTTATGACAGCCACTTTGAATTCTCTGTCATTTAGATTGTAAATTTCTGTGCCTTCAGGGTTGGTTTCTGGAGAATTATCTTTTTCATTCTAGTCTGAACTGTTGCTGTGGTTTCTCATGGTGTTTAATGAACTAATCTTTCCTTGGGGCATTCGTGGTAGTATTAGGTCAAAGATTCCACCTGCTACCACTAGGTGGAGCAGGAGCAGAGTTTCTGGTCCCACTCTGTCTGCTGGAAGTTGTGTGGGTACTGTGGGTGCTTGCACCAGCCTGGAGAGGGTTCAGGCACTTGTGTGGACTCAGCTTGGTGGGCAGGGCTTCCTTATGTGGGATGGAGCTAGGGCCACTCCTTGGGGCTGCAGGGGCACAGTGGGCTCCCTCCCTGGCAGGGAAAGTGATCACGAGATGGTTATGGGTGGCCACCACCTCTTCCTGCAGTCCTCCCAGGGCACAATCCCTCTTTCAGGGCTCAGTGGTTCTATGTGTGCTGGCACAGGCCTGGAGGATACTCACCCCAGTGCCTTTAGTTCTGCTGCAGACTCTGCTTGCACACCAGCAGGCTGCTGTGATTGCTGGTTGGGGCTTCTCCTTTGGACCCCATCAGGACCACTCCTTGGGGCCAGAGGGGCATGGAGGGGTCCTCCACCCCCCTCACCAGGAGAGCCATGACCAGGGTGCTAAGGGCTGCCACTGTCTCTTCCTGCAGTCAGCCCTGGCCACATTCTGTTCCCACTTGTGGGGCACTCATGCCAGGCTGGAAAGTGATCCTGTGTGTGCACAGGGCTTGGGGGTGGGGAGGGGGAGTTCTCACCTACCTCCACCACTTCTGGGAGGGTCTGTCTGTCCACCCTCAGATGTATAGCTGCATGTGACTCTCAAGCATCCTGTTGTGCTGTGTAGGCTTCTTCTGCTAGTCAATGAATGTCCATTTAGTTGTAATTCAAAAGGGGGAGAGACAAAGGGAACAGCTCACTCCACCATGTTGCTGACGTCACTTCCTCAAATGGGAGTTTTTTTAATGAGAGCATCTCCTCTCTGTGTTCACTCCTACCTGTTTCATGGAATTGCAGGAGCCCAAACACAGGCCAGCAGTGGCCCAAGATCTAAGCCTGACCTTGCACAGGTGCTCAGGGTCTCTGTCCAATGGGACATCAAAGATCAGTACCCAGAGGCCAGCCCCAGGCTCTGTCCATCTCTAGGATATGCACTTGTTTCTGCTCATCCAGCCAACTTTGGGGAAAGCTCTCTGGCAGCTTCAGGTTCAGAAAGCATTTGAAGATTTTTCCAGACTTCAAGATTATTCTTGAAGGTCATACCTCACCCCACACCACCACCCCAATTCACATAGTATCTTGCTCCACTCCTCTGCCATACAGGTACATTCCTGTTTCCCACAAGAGTTAAACTCCTTGTTGTCACTTTCTGTTTCCATTCCCAAAGTCCAGTAGGCTTAAGAACCTATTCCCCACTCCGTGTTTCCTTTCTGTTTCTAGCCCATGCAGATGTTTATTGGTTTTGTTAACCATTTTTTCTCTCTTATCTTAATTGCTAGATGTTTACACAAAGGACAGGGAGGTTTATGGGAACTCACACTGTCATCTCCTGGAAATCCACAAAAATACAAGTTTTTTGAAAATATATATGCCATTGTCTATGCACTTGGCAGCATAAAGGAAAGCCCAGCTCAAAACCAGTCTAGACATTTGAGTCACCAAGTTTGCACAAGCTCAGAGCAGGGAGGGCTTCTGTATGGGTCCATCTAGCAGTTAAATGGCATCATCAACGACTGAAGTGTCTTAATCTCTCCTCTCCCATGTGCAGAGTTGTAGTCAGTTTAAAGCTGGCTTCCCCCCAGGTCACAGCACAGATGTCAGACATAAATGAGGCTGTATACTTATTGATTCACAGCTGGCAAGAAGGAGAGATTCATTCCTATGCTTCTTCTTAGGTGTGAAGAAGCTTCTTTCCCCCCATAAGCCTCCATGAACCCTTCCTTACACCTCATTGGCCTAAATTGTACCAATCTCTGGAGAGGTAAACATGATTGATAATTAAGTAAGACTAGTGATTTTCAAATTGTAGCCCCAGGAACCCCTGGGGATCCCTGAGATCACTTCAGGGGTTCTGTGTGATCAAAACTATTTTCACACATGAGACAAAAAAAGACAGCCCAGTTCACCTGTACAAAATGAATCTCATGTACAGCAGCTGTTCACAGTTGTGAATGTCTAAGAGACAGAACATAATCCATAAAGTCATAGGAATACTGAGCATTAATAATAAGTGAAATAAGGCCTGAAAAGATGAAATCATCTTTTCTTCTCTCTTATTGTAAGCTAGGAACTATCTTAAGATTGGGAAATAAGAGATTCTTGAAAACCAGGACTCAATCACTCATTTCAAAGTGAAATGATTTAAACCATAAATATCTTTTTCCCTCAGTTCTAAGATATAATTCACATAAAATATTGTGTAAGTTTAAGGTGTAAAGTGTAGTGACTTTATATACAGTCACGGGTCACTTAACCACGGGACATTCTGAGAAATGAGTCATTAAGCAATTTCATCATTGTATGACTATCATAGAGTCCACTTATACAAACCTAGATGGTATAGCCGACTACACACCTAGGCTATATGGTACTAATCTTATGGGACCACCATGGTACATGTGGTCCTCCATTGATCAAAATGTCATTATGTGGCACATGACTATATAAAAATATGTGTGTGTGTAGATATATCAAAATGATTACCACATAAGGTGAGTTAACACATCCATCACTTCATATAGTTACAGTTTTGTGAGGGTGTGTGGTGAGAACTTTTTAAAGCTACTCTCTTAGTGACTTTCAGGTATACAATATAGTATTGTTAACTACAGTCACCGTGCTGTACATTACATCTCCAGAACCTATTCATCTTATAACTGGAATTTCGTACCTTTTGACCACCTTCACCCATTTCCCCCACCCCCACCCCCATCTCCCAACTCCTATCCCTACCTCCTACCCCTGGCAACCACCAATCTGTTCTCTGTTTCTATGAATTCAGTTTTTTTAGATTCCACATGTAACTGAGGTCATATGGTATTTGTCTTTCTCTGTCTGACTTATTTCACTTAGCATAATGCCCTCAAGGTTCATCCATGTTATCCCAAATGGCAGGATTGTCTTCCTTTTTATGGCTGAATTTTATATACACATATATATATATATTTATATATCTCACATATCACATCTTCTTTATTCATCCATCAACGGACAATTAGGTTGTTCCCATGTCTTGGTAAACAATGCTGCAATGAACATGGGGGTGCAAATATCTCTTCAAGATAGTGATTTTATTTTCTTCATATATATATATACACATACATACATATATATATATATGCAGATACACACATACCCATATATGTCATATATGTGTATATATATGTGTGTGTGTATATACATATATATACACACAGAAGTGGAATTGCTGGATCATATGGTAGGTAGTTCTACTTTTAATTTTTGGAGGAACCTCCATACCGTTTTCCATAGAAGTTGCACTAGTTTACATTCCCACCAATAGTGTACATCCTCACCAGTATTTATCTTTTGTCTTTTTGATAATAGCCATTTTACCAGGTGTGAGGTGATATATCATTGTGGTTTTGATTTGCATTTCCCTTATGATTAGAATGTTGAGCACCTTTTCATGTACCTGTTGGCCATTTGAATATCTTCTTTGCAAAAATGTCTATTTAGGTCATTTGTCATTTTTAATTGAATTTTGGGGGTTTTTTACTATTGAGTTGTATGAGTTCCTTATATATTTTGGATATTAACCCCTTACTAGATACATGGTTTGCAAATATTTTCTCCCATTTCACACATTGCCTTTTCATTCTGTTGACTGTTTCTCTTGCTGTGCAGAAGCTTTTTAGTTTGATGTAGTCCCACTTGTCTATTTTTGCTTTGTTGCTTGTGGTTTGGGTGTCATATCCTAAAATCATTGTGAAGATCCATGTCAAGGAGCTTCTTCCCTGTTTTCTTTTAGGAGTCCTATGGTTTCAGCTCTTATATTTAAGTCTTTAATCCATTTTGAGTTGATTTTGTGTACGGTGTAAGCTAGGGTCCAGTTTCATTCTTTTGCATGTAAATATCCAATTTTCCCAGCACCATTTATTGAAGAGACTATCTTTTCTCCACTGAGTATTCTTGGCTCCTTTGTTAAATATTAGCTGACTATATATGCATGGGCTTATTATCTCTATTCTATTCCGTTGGTCTATGTGTCTATTTTTATGTCAGTACTGTACTGTTTTGATTACTATAGCTTTGAATATAGTTTGAAATTATGAAGTGTGATGCCTCCAGCTTTGTTCTTCTTTCTCAGGATTGCTTTAGCTATTCAGCTTTTTTTGTGGCTTCATATGAATTTTGAGATCATTTTTCTATTTCTGTAGAAAATGCTATTGGAATCTTGATAGGAATTGCATTGACTCTATAGATTACTTTGGGTAGTATAGACATTTTAAGAATATTAAATCTTCCAATCCATGAACACAAGAGATCTTTCCATTTATTTTCATCTTCTTTGATTTATCTTATAGTTTTCAGGGTACAGAACTTTCACATCCTTAGTTAAATTTATCCCTAAGTATTTTTAGGTTTTGATGCTATTGTAAATGGGATTATTTTCTTTATTTCCTTTCCAGATAATTTTCTGTTAGTGTATAGAAATGCAACTGACTTTTGAATATTGGTTTCATGGCCTACAACTTTACTGAATTTGTTTATTACTTCCACCAGCTTTTTTGGTGGATCTTTATTATTTTGTATATATAATATTTTTTCATCTGTGAACAGAGACAATTTTCCATCTTCTTTTCCAATTTGGATTCCTTTTATTTCTTTTTCTTGCCTGATTGCTCTGGTTAGGACTTCTAGTACTATGTTGAATGGGATGGTGAGAGTGAGCAACCTTATCTTGATCTTAGAGGAAAAACTTTCAACCTCTCATCACTGAGTATAAGGTTAGCTGTGGGCCATAAATATCTTTTAAATGGTGTAGAGCCTGGAGCGAGATAAAGACTACAGGGGAGCGTGGAATTTGCCTTCTAGGTTCTGGTGACTCAACAGAACAAAAAAGGAGGACCAGATATCTAAATACTGAGATTAGAAAAATTACTAAATGTAATCAAGAAATCTTTATAGCCCTAGGTTTTCTGAATGGCCTAAAGGCCCTCAGGAATTTTCTTTTTTAATGCAGCATATCCAAATGTATACAAAGTAAGTTATGAAAGTCTTAAAGATACAGAAAAGATGGCTGAGACTACAACTTGGGCAGTGATACACACTGTTGAAAAGCTGGCTGCTGCTCTAAAGAGAGCAAGGACACTTTGGCAAGCCTTTCTCCAAATTTCTTTTAGATATGAGCACAGTGAGCATATAATGGCCAGCTACACAAACCCAGGGAATCATCCTGGTGTTAGAGAAAATGCCACTACATTGAGGTCAAGTAGCAAAACTGCTCAAAGGTCACATAGCCCAAAGCCATCTGGGATCCCCCACACAATTAGGTTAATTGCCCATCTGACAGCATCTCTGGGTACCTCCCCTAGAAATGGAGAGTTCATACAGGCAGAAGTTCAAGTGACGATAGTAGGAAAACCAAGCCAGGCTGTGCTGAATATTGGTATCCAAATACTTCCATGAATAAAATCTTGCCCTCATTCCATAGCAAGACATAACAGAACTGAGTATCTCTGGATTGAATGTCCCTTATGTGGAGTACAAGGTGGCAAATTCCAGAAGGAAGTTGTGGAGCAAAGGCTGCAATGGATACTAATCCTGTGGTGTGCTTGGATCTGACTAGACCGAGATATCTCAACCTTGGCATTACTGACATTTGGAGCCAAATAATTCTTTATTGTGGGGGTTGCCTTTTTAGGGAGTTACTTTATAGGATGTTTGCAAAATCTCTGGCCTCTACTCACTAGATGCCATAGCACTTTCTCCCCACTTGTGACAACCAAAATGTCTCCCATTGCCAAATGTTTTCTGGGTGGCAACATCACTCTCGGCTGACAACCATCGAATTTGACGGACAACAATAATCAGGACTAACTGGAAGCCTAGCGTTGCTTAAAATGATTGGGGGAATGTATTTAGCTAACTTTCTACTATATAACATTGCATGCTTATATGCCACCACATAGAAACAACAGAAACAGCTTCCTCCACTCCAGCTGACAGATTTCCCAGAGGGAAATTAAGTTTGAAAAACCTCAACAATTTTTTCAGCACTTGAAGCAGGAAAGCAGAGGTTAAGAGTGAAGCTTTTAGGTGAGGAGTAGTGGTGTGTGGAGCCAGCACACTCCTGCTGTGCCACCTGCCAGCAAGAGCCAATTGTGGACATCTCTTCCCAGCTCCGTGTTCAGTGACGTCACATTGGTAACTTGAAATCAGCCATGGTGAAAGTATTTACACCACACAAATTGGCAAATCCTGTAAATTTGGGATTTTTGGTTGGTTGGTTTGGTTTGGTTTTTCCTCCCAGAGAGCCAGTTGTTAAACATTTACCAGCACACCACTGGCTAGGAGTGAGGAGCTCTGTCCCAATGGGTACGATGAAAGCAGTGGAAAGAGGAGCAGCACAATCCAGTTTTGCAAGATCCTGGACCTTTTAGGACATGCTTTTCTAGAGGAATGGCTCTGTCATAGATTAAGGATTTTAGAGACCATATTAAATAAGTTTTAATCAATATCTGAGTCTCTGAAGCCCTATGTATACCCTGTCATGGAGGCACAGCAAATATAAAGCAAAATTAGAATTGGTGTAGATCATCGTAGGCAGAATAATTATACCAAAGTAGATCAATACACTGTCCCTGGACTGTAGGCTGGCCTGTTAGTTTATGAAGGGAATCAATAGTATTCAAAATTGGATATAAAAACTGGATGTGTGAGAGGGATGGGAAAATACCCGTTATGATCAACTGAACAGGATGCCTCAGAGGTCCCGGGGCCCCAGATCCCTTCCAGTGGCTAAAATATCAAAAGAAAAAAAAGAAACAGAACTTGCATTTAGATTCATAGTTCTAAAATATTTTTCCTGAAATAAAAAGATTTCAATCTCAATTTTGAAATAGTATGTAGTAACTGGAAGAAGTGATCCAAACTGATGAACTCCAGGATATAGCTTAGTAAAATTATTTGAAACTTTTAAAATAGAGAGATATTATAGGCATATGCCAAAGGTTGTCATCCAAAATACCAAACTTTTCACCAAATTGATTAAAAGTTACAAGTATAGTGCTAGAACTCTTTCTTAGATGAGCACAATCTCAGTTACCTCTTGACCAAGAGATGTTGGGCTGTACCTGTGAGCAGGCATTGAGAACATTACTAGGCTAATCAGTTCCCCTCAGTTGGCTTTCTAACCCAAAAATCCTTTTACATTGCGTATTCAACCAGTCTGAAGGACCTGAATGCAGCCAAGGAAACTCTGGGGAGATAAAAACCCTTCGCATTATCTTGTCAAAGTTTACCCAGTAGCAAAACTTAGGACTCTATACACAAGCTAAATTCAGTTATCGTAAATAAATTTAAGGAATATGCATATGAAGTACCATTTCAAATGAGGACCAGCTATAACCTCTCATCTATGTGCTGATCAGTGAACATACGATAAAAGTGGAGCCACACAGGATCCTTTCCTGAATCTATTAACGATGCTGTTGGAGATATTCTTTTGTGAGCCGAGCCTTATATCACCAAGGTTATCTTTAACAAGGAAGTGAGGGTGATATTTTTCTCTTTAATATTTCACAATTTTGGCCTTTTAAAATATGTGACTCAAAGAAAATAAATCACTCGTGCTGTTATTCAAGATCAAATGACTTGATTAAACAAGTTTCACAATATCTCTAAAATTTATATTTTCAAATTTAAAATTGTGACTTTGAAATACCTAGAGTCTGGAAATAAAGTTTCAGGATTTCACTCAATTTAATTATCCAATCAGGTGAAGAGTAATCCCTTTTTCAAACACATACACATCACACACTGGCATACAGTGTATACACACACAAAACATATTTTTGCTTGTTTGTTTTGGTTTTGTTTTTCCTGTGTGTGTGTTATGTATGCATAACACGTAACACACACAATTGATCTGTTGCAATTGAAAGTCATAAATACACCAAAATGTCTTCTTATTACTGAGACTTTACATCCACAAAGTAAAACTTTATAGATTATTGGTTTTAAAGTATGTTAAATTCAAAGCAACTGCTATTCTCCCGCTATTTAAAAAATAGCAGATCAGCTTGTCCCAAATAACTCAAAATCCATTTTTCCCCAGGTACCCTACATTATGAACTAACAAGTCCTCTTGTATTCCATACTGAGAGATTTCTCGGTACACGCCATTAACTAAGCTATTTGTTCTCCTTTGAGATTTGACATAAACATTAGTATAGCTATTATTGCAACCACAAGACACATAGGTGATTTATCTGCTTTTTATCTTTCAAAGAAAAAAAACTTTGTTCTCTTGACTAACATGTTTATAAGTTTGAATTTTAATCGTATATATCCGGAGAACAGCCATATTTAAAATCTGTGATGCAGAAATTAGATCACCGGATTTGAAGTCAGAAAAGGCGTAAATTGTGTGAGCAGTCTGCTTGAACTGTCCCCCAGCCATCTGAATCTGCAGAGCGATAGCAGAGGGCGTGCATCCCAAGCCAACAGGAGGCTTCAGAGAAGCACAGGGCGGCACTCCAGTGGCGCACCTCACAGCCAGTTTTCTAACAAACAGGGCCTGAGAAGGGACAGGCAACATCTTGTTTCTCTGCCATCAAAGTGTTATCTGCAAGTTCATCTTCACATGCAGAATTGGGGAAAGCCCTGCCTGTAGAGAGAGGTTTCTGAAGGGCAGAATAACAGAACTGAAAAAGAGGCAGCCATTTAAAGGGAGGGTTTGGGGGCTGGCCCGGTGGCGCAGCGGTGTAGTTCGCGCTTTGGAAGCCCGGGATTCGCGGGTCCGGATCCCGGGCGCACCCCAAGCACTGCTTGTCAGCCATGCCGTCCAGGCATCCCATATAAAGTGAAAGAAGATGGGCACGGATGTTGGCCCAGGGCCAGTCTTCCTCAGCAATGAGAGGAGGATTGGCAACAGATGTTAGCTCAGGGCTGGTCTTCCTCACAAAAAATAAATAAATAAAGTAAAATAAAATAAAAATAAATGGAAGGTTTTGTTGGAAAATTATGCTGAACCCATCCAATTATAACTCACCCATTGGCCATTATTGATAGGTATCCATATCTAGCAGAGAATGAAATTTCAGCAATGCAAGTGAAATAGGAAGCGGGAAAGCTTTTAGCTTCTGGAACAAAAACTCAATATTAGTCAGATCAGGTGTGCAAGGCCAAGTATGCAACACCTGCTTGGTTTTCTGCACGGCTTCATCTTGTCCTCCCACCCTGTGGGAGCCACTGAAATCCCTCAGGCCGTGTCATCCCACCCCAAGCCCCATACTCCTCACCTTAGTCCCTTGCTCATATATTCCAATGACATAAGGCCTCCAGCGACGGGCCTACATAGTCCCTACTGGGGTAACTTCCTCTGTACTCTTTTCCACCAAGACTGGAGTGCATTGCCTTATTCCTACCATGATTTCCAGCCATCTCTCTGATGTTCCTGAACACTATCCCTTATCTCGGCCCTTCCTTCTTCTTCCAACTCTCTGTGACTGATGGACAATCACACACTCACTTACTTCCGGCCACCAGGCTCCCCAATCATGCCGGCTCTCAGCCTCACCCACTACAGTTGGATCTATCCTATCCTCTGCAAAATACCTTTCATAACTTGGTGGACATGCTTAATCTTTAGGCCACAGCTTCGACTCAGTTCCTTACTTGAATGCCACATAAATACTTGACCCAAGGATTGTGCCAGAAGATACACACACAAGGTCTCATGTAACACTCAGCACAGCTCAATAAGATGTATATCTTATCCCAGTTTCAAATATGAGAAACTAAGGCTCACTTATACCAAATAATTTTCTCAAGTTCTTATTGCTAGTAATCAGGGGATCCAGGAGTTACTCAGGGTCACGCAGCTCTCTAGACCCAGCCACTGTACCACACCATCTGCAGAGATGACAGGCTTGGATCCTCTCCAGGCAAAATCATTCTCCAGACACCAAGCTTCCCCTCTGATTTCCCTCTGTCTTTTCACTCAGCATGGTGTTTTGTGACAGGGAACAGGTGAATTCCTCTCCTGCTTCCTCATTATAAATCCTGGTCAAAATATCTATAACAAAATGCAAAAAGAAAGGTGAGTGTCAATGCTGGCAGCTGGAAAGTGCCAGGAGTATGCGCTTTTTTATAATGCCATGGGGCTTTGCTTGAGGGTTGCAATTTTGAATTGGCAGCTGTTTCATCTTAGTGTGGAAATACCAACTATAAACAGGAGACCAATATCTCTACATGTACCAATGGTGTTCTGCTATTCAAATCAGATCTTTTCCTTGGGCAAATATACCTACTGTTTTCTGCAAGTAGTCATTGACCCAGGGAAAAATGATAAGTTGCTAAGATAAAAAATTGAGCAGTCTCATAATTTAGTCAAGGACAACAAATTAGGGAATATTTTCCCTGTCTCTCTTTAACATAAAATATTCACAAGCTCCTTCAACCTTAGTTTCATCACTCATAATATGAGTTATTTCTTGTTTACTGCCAAGTATTTAGGGGAAACAAAGGCAAAAATGGTTGTGGAAAATGACTACACAAAAGACTGTAAGCATATTCTCTATGCAGGGTAGATTTGTTTGAACAATAAAATTCCAAAAGGGAATTATATAGAGAGAGTCACATTTGGTGAAAAACCATCCCTTCCTCACCGTGGGCTTCAGTCACAGCAGAGATTAGAGGTAAGGGGGCCCAAACTTTGCACAATCCATTATGTTGGGTTCTGTTTTGTTTTTAATTTCTGATGTCTTTGTCATATTGAGAACTTCCAATTCTTCTCATAATTGTTAGGAACACATTCACTGGACATCCATCTGATGCCATCCTTCAATGTGACAGCAGCTCTAAAATATCAAGGAACAATGCCAAGGTAGAGTTATTTACCAAGAATATAATTTAATAAAATCATCTTAAATTCTTAGATCCCAAGCCAACATTCAGGGAGAGCCCTTTTCCTTTTTTCTTTCCTCTTGTTTCTCATGGGGTTTCAATTTGGATCATTTCTGTTGGTCTGTCTTCACAGTTCACTGTTTCTTTCCTCACCTATGTCCAGTCTGTGGGGAATGGGGGGTAGGGATTGGGTCAGTCTGGTGAGGAGTTGAACAGAGTTGGGTTTTTTGTTACTAGGTTACTTTCAGTGTGGCACAGATCTGAATTCCTCTGGTGGTGGGCTACTGCTACCTGGTGCTTGGGTGGGTCTTAGGGTGCTCCACATTTTTCTCAGCACTCCTGCCCCAGCCTCAGGCTTCAGAGGTCCCTGCCTGCCTGCCTACACCAGAGGAAGCCCTCCCTCCTCTCTCTGCTGCTGCCCAGCAGTAGCCTACTAGTGCGGGTGACGTGAGATGCTGGGCTCCTGGTAGGAGCTGGGGCTTCCCCTGGTCCAGTCTCGGTCTCAGGCAAACCAAGGGCACCAGGACCTCGTGGGATCAGCAACCCGAGAAGCTCAAGAAAAATTAGGACCTTGTAAATGATCTGACTTTTCCTCTTTCTTACAGTGGGAGGATGTGGTCTTTCAAATTTCTACATCCTGTGGGGAAGCAGAAGTCCCCTGTTCTTTTTAAAGTAAATTTTAAAGTAATCCACTTTCCACAGGGGTAAAAAAATTCTTCTTCCTTTCTTTCATGAGCAAAACTTTCTCCAAAAACAGAGACAACATGAGTGAGTGCCTCAAGGCTGAGTCCCAGGGATTTTGAGTATGTTCCCGTGTATCATTCTCAAAATCACAGCTCGAGATAATGGTTGAATTTTTACCAAAGCAGCATTTTCTAAAGTGTGTTTTACAGACTTCTACTTCCTATGGATTGTAATGAGTGTTACTTTTAAATCAGGATTCAGCGGCCAAAGTTTAGTAAATGCTAGTTTAAAAAAAAAGTTTAAAAGATTTCTTTACAGCGAAACCTTTCAGAGTCTTACATAATCTATGTCCAGTTCTTTGGGAACACACAAAAAAACGCTTACATGTAAATCTCTGTGCATGTACACAAGCACATCAGTAGATAGTATGAGTCTTAAAATGTAATTCTTGGTTTGACTGGTATGCTTACTTTTTATATTTTAATTCAAATTCACATTTTGCACACCAACAAAAATTATATAAACTTACCTCCTCAGAAAGTGCATTAAT
Organism: Tapirus indicus; assembly: GCA_031878705.1. NCBI lineage: Eukaryota > Metazoa > Chordata > Mammalia > Perissodactyla > Tapiridae > Tapirus > Tapirus indicus. The sequence goes on from CM062921.1 coordinate 87,083,704, forward strand.
ATTCCCATTTCTTATACATACTCAGTAACCCTGTATAATAACATCCTTCTACTATTTGCCAGTTTTATAGGAAAGGGATACTGTGTCTTGGTTCTCATTTGCAAACTGGCTGTGTGTCGTGTGTGTGTTTATTTCAGATGTACTTGGTCTTTGCTCATCTTTCTATTGAGTTAATCTCATTTATTTGGAAAAGTTCTTTATATTTTAAAGAATTTAGGTGTTTTCCTATGAATTACAATTTTCTTCCTATTTTGCCACTTGTCTTCTAACATTGTTCATGAGGTTTGTTTGTGTTCATAAATGTTAATTTGTATGTGGTCAGATTTAGCAATCATTTCTTTTATACTTTTTAAGTTTCACGCCATGCTTAAAAAGACCTATTCCACTCTAAATTATGTTTTAAAAATCACTAGTTAAACTATTATATGTCATAAAATTAAATTCTACACAACTGTTAAAAACAGTTAAAAGATAAATCTATATGTCCAATCACAGAAATAGGTCCATTATATATTAAATTTTAAAAAAAATTACCTGTATTATTTCATTTAAGCCTCACTACACTCTATAAAATTGATATTGTTATCTTCCCAATTTTACTAATAAGGAAACTGAGTTACAGAAATGTTAAGTATCCTCTAACTCACCTAAAGTCTCATAGTTAAATGGAGGAAGCAGGATTTGCTCCAGGTCACCTGACCCCACAGCCTATGCTATTAGCCCAACTTCTGGGTCTATATGTGGAATATAAAGAACCTGGTGTGGCTCTTCTCCGCTGTTTTCTATTCTTGAGTGCTATTCAGCAATTAGGAAGAAATTGAAGTCTTCGAAAAATGTCTTTGGAAGGCCTTCCTTTCTGTTTGTTGGGTTTTGGGTTTTTTTTCCTCCCTAGAATGAGCCTGTGTTGCTTTTATAATGATTATTAAAAAAAAAAATCCATCTGACATTAAAGAAAGATCCATTGTGTCTCTCTAAAAGGACAGTTTTAGTATTAAATATTCTCCAAACTTCTTTGAACCTGGAAAATAGTTTTGGAGAGAATTTTGAAGAACTAATGTTCTTTTAAAAATAATACATTTGGGAAAAGAAATTAAAACAGTAGAATTCTCTTTCCCAGTTCCCTTCATTTTGCCAACAGCTCCGTTACTAGGCCCACTTCCTCAATAAATAATACTGCAAGCAATGCCACTTTAATATTAACTGAGGATATAATGTATGTTTTATTTACTATTTTAACCTTGGCTCTTTTCAGTTACTTGTGCGAGGGAAAAGGTTTTGTTCTTGATGTAATTTACATTTTAAAATAAGTTAAATGATTATCTAGCATTTTGTAACATTCTATTTAAGCAGTTAGGATAGTCCACATTTCATTACCAAGTTATGTAGGTCGCAGAGGGACCTCTTTCCCTCCATGTGACTCCCCACGTCTGTTATAATGCACGTCACTGTGAGCCAGGCCTTCCTTTCTGCTCCCCGTATATCCCTGCTCAGCCTGAAAAAGTTCATACACATTAATTGCTGCAAAATGTTTGTGCCAACAAAATCCAGAGCTCAGGTTAATTATTGGGGGAAGTCCCTTTCCCTGGGAAATCTGCATATCTATTAAAAAATCCTTATGGCAGTTCATGCAAGCACAGGCTCTTGAGGCTTTTTATAAAGGGCTTATCCATGTGCACTGATTAAATCCTGCATAATTAGATTCAGTTCAAGGTCACTAAGTACAGTGATATGATTCTACAGAAACATTCACACTTTTTCATCTACCATCCATTTAATTTCTTTCTTTCTTTTTAAAATTAACATGCATGCCCTCTGGACTGGAGAAACTTCACAGCAGTGTCCATGCTTCCAAGAATAAGAGCTTAGTTTAAAAATCTGTGACATTCATTTCCTCATCAAATAATTATTAAAAACGTGTATGTGCCAAGTCTTGAGAATGTAAAAAATAATAATAAATAAATAAGACATAGTCTCTTCCCAAAGGAAGCTTCAGAACCTATTGGACACCAGAGGCATATAAGATATGATTGCAACACAGGACAACCGGTGCTGTAATGGAGGTAAAACCAAACTCCACAGAACTGATGAGGACAGAAGAAACCTGAGGAACCTCCTTCACACAAACTGCACATTCCATGATAAGGAACCCAACAAACAATCTTTCACTCAATAGGCAAGCATGTGTACACGGTCATTTCCTCAGCAATTCAAACACCTCTGTTCATTCAGCTTCACATGCAGTTTTTACCATGTTTCCATACCAGGCCATGCACTAAATAGGCACAGTCACATCCATCATGTTATTTAAACCTAAGGACTTTATGAAGTAGTGCCTACTCTATCTTCATATAAGAAAGCTCATACTCACAGAAGTTAGTTTCCTCAAAGTCACACAGTTGGGAAGAAACTGGATTAGAATTTAACCTAATTCTCCTCCTCAAGACCACTGATTATCCCAGGGTACCATGATTGCGCACTACACCACTACTGCAGCATCTTTTGTGTGAATGTGCCTGTGGGTCAGGCTGGGGAAACATAAAGTTACAGCTGAAAGATACCTCAAGGGCTCATTTACTCCAAAATCCATTCTCCCAATGCGGGTGGTATTCCCTTTTGTTTATTTGTGGGTACAATTCTTCTCTATTCACTCAATATTGCAACCTAGTTATATTTTTCATAGATAAAACAATTTTCCAAATAATCATAAAAGTTTACTTATTAATTGGAAGATAAATCAATAGGGCTCTTCATTATCTGAATTTATTTCAGTTTCTTAACTACCAGTCTCATAATCATGACCCATTTTAGGAACCAGACCTCAGAATATGTAACTAGAGACAAAGGGTTCTGCATTAAATGTTCTACCTCTGCTTTCTTTTACATTCCTCCTAAAACATTTTGATCCTGAAACTGTTTGCCAATCCAATTGTCTCGTATAATTAAATGGTGTATCCAGTACTCAAATAACTGTATTAAGGTATCACAAGATAAGTGAAACTAATGAAAATCACGACTGCATACGGAAAGACAAATTAGCCACTTGGAGAAATGGCCCGCACTAAAACGGTTTAACAGGTGTCTCTGATTATCTTGGCACTTCTCCCACATCAAAACAGAACCAGAAAGAAACTGAAATCTAACCTAATTGACTAGACTGCAATAATAATAATTTCTATGACTTATTGAGTGCCTTATACTGAACTGATTATCTATTGCTGCATATCAAATTACCCCAAAGCTCTGCGGTTGAAAACAACAAAGGGTTATTATCTCACAGTTTCTGTAGACCAGGAATCAGGAGTGGGTAGTGGGTGGTTCTGCTCAGGGTCTTTCCTGAGGTTACAGTCATCTGAAGGTTTGCCTGGGGCTGGAGGCTCCATTTCCAAAATGGCTCCCTGACATGGCTATTGGCAGGAGCTGTTGGTTTCCATATATGGACCTTTCCATAAGGGTTACTTGAGTGTCCTATGCCTTCCTCCTAAGCAAATGATCCAAGAAAGCAAGATGGAGAACACAATGCCTTTTATGATCTAGCCTCACAAGTCACACCCATCACGCCGCACTATCCAAGAGTTTACATGGATCAGCCCTACTGACTGGGAGAGGGGACAATATAAGGACATGAATACCAGAAAGTGAGGCTCATTGGGGCCACCATGAAGGCTGCATACTACATATACTTAGCACTTCACAGGAACTATTTCTTTTGATCCTAGTATAGCATCATGTCATAACATAGTTACTAACATGATACCCATTTATAGATGTGGAAACTGCCATTTAGAAAGGTTATGATAATGGACTCAAAGCCTCTAGGTCGCATGTGTTAGAAGTAGGTCAACCAGGTCTCCTTGTCTGAGCTCTTAACTATGGACTTAGAACCCCTAAGGATACAAACCTAGAAGGACATGAGTGTGGTGTTGCTGATAAAAAGCTGAAAACCATTCTCTGGGGTTGCAAAATAGTTGTGGAATGTATGCAGAAGTAAAGGTTAAATGCAGAAATGCAAGTGCAGGTGAGTGCTGCTTGCACACCGCTGCAGAGAAGGACAGAGAATCCCTGTCAGAGAAAGAGAACCTTTCTACTCCTTGCCCATATCCTGAATAGTAGCCCAATCCCTTTACCTGGAATCCAGTTCACTAGGCTCCAACCACTTACTCCTTCCCTAAGTAGAGCTGCATTTCAGAAAAAAATGCTCAGGATAATGGACTCAAGTGTTCTAGGATCCATAGAAGAGAATCTCCCACTGTAAATTAACACATCAGGATCTGGTATTTGCAAATCTATCTGTTAGTTTGGGCAATGTTGAGTGGCACAAACCTACGGTTAACATCTTGCTGGTTGACTTGGCCAAGGTCCTTCTCTAAAGCAACCAGCCAGCCAGATGTCAATGCTCCATCTTCAACTTTAACAAAAACAGATAGCTCTAGAAACACTCACTCACCGTTAATCATTTTGTAATTGTACCTCCAAAATGATGCTCCTGGCTTCAAGGAGTACTAGTACCCAAGAACTGGAGAGTGATGACCACAATCAGGAATTACGCAGGAAGAATGTTCCATCCTAAAACCAAGTCAGCATCTGCCTAGGAACAATTTCCCCTTATTTGGGCTTATTTAAAATTTTTCATTTTTGAAAAGTAGTCATGAACTTCAGCACCAAATCCAACTTTACTCTGAAATCTAATCTCTGCCACTTTATAAATAACAACCAAATGAGTAATACAAATGCAAATTAAACTGCAGGGGAAGACTGGTGGCTGGAGGGGAAGAAATCCTGAGAGAATTGGTTCATCTCCTAGGTAATGAAGATGACAGACTGGTTTGCAGATGAGTTTGATCTCTCCAAAGCCATGGGGAAAGGAATGATGAGAATTGAGGCCACAGCTGTGGAATGCATCCTGAAGTCCATACACTAGTGTTCCCAAGCTTTTGCACAATAATGTTTGATTTTTACAATAACTGATGACTGTTTTTATTTGTGTTTCCCATAATGCTGCTACAGTATGCATCCTCCTGGGCTTGGGACTGCTGAAAATCTTTAATGTGTAACTGCTGTTTTCCATAAGAATGAAGCTAACCTCCTAGGGATCAGATCCTGGAAAAGGAGGTTTTCAGAAGCAATCTAACATTTTCACAGCAGTGGTCTCTCTGCACAGTTCTTTTTATAATTTAGAAAAGCAGCTCTGGAATTAGGAATACGGAATTAGAATATGAGCTACACTACATCACTAGAACACAAAGGCAGTCAGGATCTCCTCTAGTTCCCATGTGCACACACCATCATGGAGGGAGAACCCTGGTCCTCTGAACATGTCTGAGTTCCAATAGTGGCCAAACTGGGTTTCCCCAAATATCAGAAAGGTTAAATATGCAAAGTTCAAAAATAAAATCCTATACTTAGTATCCCTCCTCCACCAAAAAAAAAAAAAAAAAAATCTGCTTAAGTAGAGAGGAAGCAATGGATCATTTATAGGATACCATAGAAAGAAAAAACAAATTTAACTTAAGTGTGGGTCAACAGCATGACATAACTACCAAAAATCAGGCCTAGAAACACTTGGCAGAGCCTACTGCCCATGAAGAGAAAAGCATTAATGCCCCTAGGCCACCCTACTCGCCAGGACCCTGGGCACTGTTCTGTTCTCTTTAGTTTAGCAAGGACATTGATGGCATGGCTCTCCCTGCCTCCTCCATCCAAGTGGCTTTCGGGAGAATCTTTGCATGCTAAACTTCCTGAGGCCTTGAGGATCCAAAAGTATCTTTTCTCACTCACCCTAATAGTTTAACAGGATATACAACATTAATTCAGAATTCTTTTCCCCAGCAGTTAAAATATTTCTTCATTATCCTCTTGTATCTAGTGTTACTGGCAAGAAGTCTGATGTCATATAAGATTCAAACAAAATTGATAACCTTGACTATAAAAAAATTGAAACAAAAAAATTAATGGGAACATGGTCATTGCTTTACATTTTTGTAATTTTAAAAAATGCCTAGCTTAATAAAAGACATCTGTTTCTGCATTCTTCTTCTTGCAACATCACACATCATGTAGCCTGTGGAAAATTCCACTGGACACTCATAAGATAATGACAGTGAAAAGGCAAATAATATCTTAGTATCATGAAAATATTTTTGATTTCACACACTTCCTGAAATAGTCTCAGGGAACCCCCAGGCTCCCCAGATCACACTTTGAGAACTGTTAGTATAAAACACTTCTAAAAATAAAGAAGGAAAACTCCAACAATATTATTTTAAAATGAGCTAGTGAAATGAACAGACTATTCACAGAAAAAGAGAACGGCCCCTAGACGTAAGAAGTGATGTTCAAGCTTTCTCATATTAAAACAAACAAAAACTAAAATTATGCCAAGATACCATTTATCAAAAGGAAAAATTTTTCCTCGAAAGTTTGACAATGTACTTTGTTGGCAAGACTGTGGAGAAACCCGGTAGCAGTAAGAACCTTAGCACTCAGATTATGGGTTCTAAACACCATTCCCCCCTAAAGAAAATCAGGAATCCTTAAGAAATAGCTGATTCCCAGTCTAGAGCAGAAATATACAAGATGAGCTCAGAACATCTTGTCATACCTGATAAAAAGGAGCTGTTAACGAATATTGGAATCACAGCTAAAGGGCTCAAGAGCCAAGTTGATGAGGTTCCCACTCACCAAACATGGTATACCTTCAGCATCAATAAGGATAACAACCAAAATTGATTGAAATACATAAAACATATTTAAATCCATGACTTCATAATAATACTACAAAATCATAATAATAGGTCAACTTTGAAGGATGAGAGCAAACCAAGTCATTTAAAAACTAATCAACGAAGGGAAAGACTAAAGCAGCTATCCTGCCTTTCCTATAAGAACTATACAGATGGATTACCAAATAGTAGGTGAAGGGAAGTTTCTCTTTAGAGAAATCTTTCAGCTAATAAATGAAGGAATGATAGAATTAGAATTCCACTATTTTGCAACCCCTAAGGAATGATTCAATCTAGACATTATTTCATTGATTGCCAATGACTGTTAAAATGACAAAAAGAGAGACAGAAACTATATGTCTCCTGCAGACAATCACACCACCACCTATGAAGTACTCCTGGAGGGAAAAAAAACAAATGGAATTGGAAGAAGCCTCAAAATTTGATCACCTACTTGCCAAGTTGGCAGGAAATGTCTGCTCATCTGGTAGAGTCAGAGAGTTACACAGTTTATGTCATATTTTCTAGGGAGCTGAGTCTCATAAATCCAGAGTTCTCAGGCTTATTACCATGAACAATCCTAGATAACTAGACATCCTGCTAAACTCTCCAATGAGCAAAAGCCATTAGTTGTTTATCAGATCTGTCATTAGCATATTCACAAGAAGATTTGACTGAATCCATGCCTTCTTTCTTTCCCAGGGGAATCCTCCTGGAAGACAAAGGACTATAGAGCTGCTGCTTAACCATTTACTTCCTTCATGTCCTTCCATACAATAAAACAAATTGTTGAAAGGTCACAAGTAATAAAAAGAGACAAATGGAACAAAATAAAGAAGCCAGAAATTAACCCATATCTATATAAGAATTTTATATATGCTGGGGATAATAACTAAAAATCAATGAGGAAACAATGGATGGGTTCATAATAGTGTTGAGAAAATGGAGTCATTGGGTAGCCATGCTCCAGGATGGTTCCCAGTGATACTTGCCTCCTGGTATTCACACTCCTGTGTAGTCTTCTCCTACATTGTATCAAGGCTGGTCTGTGTAATCAGTAGCATATGGCATAAGTGACAGTACATCATTTCCAAAGTCAGGTTATAAAGACCATGGCTCCATCTTGGGTTCTCTCTCTCTCTTTCCCTCTTTCATTTCTTGCTCTGGGGAAAGCAGGCAGCCATGCTGTGAACAGCCCTCCAGAGAGGTCTGCATGACAAGGTTTCAATAAACCTTCAGCCAATAGTTACTGAGGAACTGAGGGCCACCAACGATTATGTGAGTGAGCTGAGAATCAGGTTTCCCAGGCTGTGAGATTATTGCAACCCTGGCCAACAGCTTACCTGCAACCTTGTGAGAAACCCTGAGGCAGAACCACCCGCCACCAGCTAAACTGATGACAGATTCCCAGCTCTGATAAAGTAAGATAATATTTGTTGTTTTAACCGACTAAGTTTTAGGGTAATTTGTAATGTAGTAATAAATAGCTCATACAGATTTTGATACTGAAAGTGGGATATGCCACAACAAAAACCTATATGTGGGAGAGGCGGTATACAGAAACTGGGTAGATAAAGGACTTTAAAGAGAGGACTAGTGAAAGTCTAAATTTCCTTGATCAGAATGTTGGTAGAAGTTTGGACTTTAAGGAGGCTGCCAGTGAGGGCTTAAAAGAAAATGAGGAAAATCATATTGGAAACTGGAGCAAAGAAGATCCTTGTTATGTAGTGGCAGAAAGTTTAGCAACAGTAACCAGAAGAAATGCAAAAGTTGAAAAGGTACCTAGTAAACTGGATGATCCAGCTAAGAAGATTTCCAGCCAGAATGGTGAAAATGCCACATAAATGCTATTTCTAGTGAAATCTGAGAAGACAGTGATGTTAAAGAAAGGACCATTACACAGGAGAACCAGAACTTTCTAGTTTTCACAGATTCTCAGCCTCGTCAGACGGCGAACAAAACCAAATTGAAGGAACGGCTCCGAGCAAAGAGCAAATCCAGGACACTCTCAGGAAAACAGGGTTTAATGTGAGCTGAGGGAGTGAGCATAAAATCCTTTAAGACCTCAGAAATATCAAAGGTGAGGCCTCAGAGGGTCACTCACTCAGACAAAAAAGCTCTCTTAAGGTTCAAGAGTGTGACTCACAGTTCCTTTACATCAAACAATAGAGCTTCTAAGAAGCTTAAGAGTGTTATTCCTCAATAGAAGCCCAAAGTGGAAAAGGGCTTATCTTGAAGAGATTTGTCAGTCTGCTTTTCTCTAATGGCGTGAACTCCAAAAAAATGCACGGAGGACCCACAAAGTTTCTAAGAGAAGGATATGTGCAGAAACATCACCAGCTTGGACTGAAAGGGACAGAGTCAGTACAAAATGAAGAGAAGCCTTAGGACACCCAATATCTACAAACAAGAGGCAGACTGAAAAAACTAGTCAGCTGCAAACACAGGCTACCTTCCCTAAAAATGAAAGGATGACTCAGAGAGTGAAATCAAGAGCCCAGACTGTGTAGCCAAGGGCCCTGAAGACCAACTCCTGAGCAGAAGTAGAATTGTGTTCTAATAAAGGAACCTCCAACATTTGGTCAGCTGTCTTTCATAATTACTACGTCCCAGGGACTCTTTGTGCCTCCCATTTTCCCCCCTTTTTGAATAGGAATGTTCACAGAGGTTACTCTATTCCTGTGCCATCCTGAATGTCAGGGATGTGGGGGACAAATAGCATGTCTCTTTAATTTCTCAAATCAAGAGAAATTCGACTCAATCATTCTTAAAGGATTACATCCAAGGAGACTCATACTCATCTGGACCTGACTTAGATGATCAGATTCTGGACTTTGAGCTGATGCTCAGAAAAATACCAAGCAGTAGCAAGAATGTTGATAAATAAGAACCTTTATGCATCCTAGTAAAGAAGACATTTTTGAGGGAAAAATGGTGAAGTTTGGTGAAATTAAAGATGTTCAGACCTACAACCTCAGCTATCTTACTGCTCAGTGGGGAAACTCTCAAAGGAACATGAGGAGGCATGTGCAAGGCTGTTCATTCAAAAACCGCTTATGGAACCGAAATTAGAAGCAATCTAAATGCCATGACTAGAGTAATGAATAACTAAAATGTGGTGCTGGCATTTGACAGAAGATGCTGTAGCAGACAGAAGAAGCCAGAGATTTGCAAATAGCAACACTATTAAATCTTTTTAATAGCAGGATTGAGTAAATAAATGAAACAAAATGAGTTTTGTAACATAATATCATCATGTAAATTAAAAAGACCTACTTGCCAAATAAAATTTTATGGTTTTCATTGACACCTGAGTACAGATATTAAATGCTCTAGAGTGGGTGCCTACGGAAGGTAGAGAAATGAACCTAAACATGGACAATGAGGAAGGAAAAGGTAAAATAAAACAAAGCAAAAGATGTTGCATGCTAATGAATCATGAACTGAGAAATATGATTCACTCAATTCTCAGTGTCTGAGGTCCCCCCCAAAAAAACAGGTATAGAGAAAGGAAGAAACAAACAAATGAACCAAAACACAACAGACAGGAGAGAGGAAGAAAGGAAGAGAAGCGAATTAGTCAAAAGGTAACTTTCAGGTGAAGAGCTTGGACCACTAGGAGGCATTGTCAGCTCCAGGCTCTAGCTGACCTCTTCCATATTTGGCACCATATGCTGCCTGTTTCTCAGACTTTGCGACCTGCTGTACCATGAGAAAGTGTCAGGAACTTGAGGACTTCAAGCTGAAGAAAAGATTTACTTTAGTTTTGTTTGTTGTTTTTCTAGCTCACCGATGGAAGGAAGAAGTAATGTAAGGAGTCCGAGGTATTGTTCCACTGCAGGAAAAACGCTAAGTCAAGTTTCCTGGAATAGGGGTGTCTTGAGTCTCCCGGGAATGACCTCACACTGTCTGCAGAGTATTGAGCCACTTGGGGTCTCTGGCTCTCGAATCCCTTTTCAGTGCATCAAATTCCCTTTGAAGACAGGTCTGAGGGCAGACCTGAATTATATTCTATATTCTACCAAAGCAATTAATTAGATGAAATTCACATCACATTCAGAAACTGTGTTTCATTAATACAATATGAAAATGCTACTCTTAGCCACATTTATGTGTTATTAGCAGGATAAAAGCATTAAGGCAACTTGCTTGGGCAGCCAGTGATACTGCCAGCCTCTCTGTTGCCCATATTAATTATGAAGCCATCCTTGAAAGTGCAGCATGATAAGGCTGGCTGAAGATGAATAGAAATATGGGACTGTGTTTTCCTATTTCTTTCAGTCCCTTTTCCACTGAAACCTTGATGGTGATTAGATAAATGATATTCAAGAGCCACCATCTCTGAGACCCTTAACGAGACCATTAAAACCAGGGATGGAAAAAGTGTTGTGTGTTACAAAAAGCAGGAGATGGCCCATGCCCAGTGAAAAATCAAAAACTCACTGCTTGCTCAGGAAGCCAGGTGTGAGGAAGGAATTCAGTATCCATCTGGACACTTAAATCTTAAAACAATATAAAGGAGGGAATTCATAGAATTGAAAATGAAGAGGAGAGCAACAGATGTGAGGCTGGAGAGAGAATGTGGGTAAGGCTGACTGTCCTAGCCTAGTGAAGAAGGAAAGCATCACCAGGCTGAAATATCTGAAGAGACTAAAGGCAGAGAGTCATCAAGAGCCCCATTTTGTACATGTGTTGTTGTGGTGATTTTTATTGTTCATGAAATTCTTCTGTTAGTGCATGTTAAAAAAAATCTAAGGAGATTTTGTATATTGACCATCTCTGGATTGTACTTTTACTCCTTTAAAGGGATGGGGTCCTATTAAACAAATCCATGCATTTTAGAGGAATGCACATGAAACTGAACAAGAATCATCTTGGTAGCTTTTCTAAGAGAAGGAAAGCATGCATCTGAAGAGTGCTAAATAAGGCACATTCATCTAAGTTCTTCAAAAACTCAACCATCATACAAAGCCAACCCCTTGGCTCAAGATACAATTGCATCTTTCTAATTTATTCATTCAAAAGTGCTGAGCTTTCAGGAAGGTGGAAGGAGTCATGAGAGAGTGATTTCTTACCTACACTTTTATAGAATCTAATTCAGATGGCCATACCATGTTATGATCAGTAAATTTGAAGAAACTCAATACTACAATAAGTACAAATAATAAAATTGCCCTGTAGAAAACCCAAGTCACATTGCAGGGGAATATATACTTCCCCTTGCTGAAAAGCATAGCCTTGGTCCTTCCTGGAGGAATTACAATTTCTTAACCACCTATGTAAGGAGAGGCCAAAAATCTCCATACTAAATAGAGTGGGTAAGGGTGAGCACTCAGTTCAGGAAATTAAATGCAAAAGGTCACTGAAGGATACTCCATGCCTGCTAACAGATGGCAAACTTTCCTCAGCCAGATAAGGTAGATGTCGCTAACAACCCTCCAGTGAATTCTCTGCCTCAGAGTTTGCCAGGAGGAAGGTGGTGAGCAGATGCTGTGACACTAAGCTTTCCCCATGGGTGGCAAGGACAAAATACATAAGGAGTCAGAATCAGATCACCAGAGGTGATTAAGAAATCTATTGTGAGCAGATGGATGTAACAGCTACCGTAAAGGGCAAGGAAGCAGATTTTTACAGATATTAGGGAAAAGACTCTACAGTGTCCTGATGCCTGTCCCATGCCTGATCCTGCATGGGTTCCAAAACCAGGTCTGCCCAGTCCTTACTGGTCCACAGCATCCCTAGGAGGCAGTTGAGAGCACAGGATAAAGCTTGACTGTTGCGTCCCTGGACCTAAATTGCTCAAATTGTTTTTTGCAATTTACTTAATTTATGAAAACCTCAGATTTTGCTTCTGCAGATTAAGGATAGTCATGCCCACTTGGCAGGATCATTTTAAGGATGCCTATAGGAAATGTAAAAAGAACTTAACCCAGTTCCTGTTACACAATGTGACTTCAACAAATTGTCCCTAATTTTATTATTGCTGTTATTATTACCATCAGTCATTGTACCCATGTATTGACATTCCTATAACATGCTTGGGATCAATGCTGACATTTCTTGGACCTGTGATTTGAATAATGAACACTTTTTTAAGGGCAAACATCATGGTTTTTTGAGAGGACTGTGTATGTTTTGGGATAAAGCCATTAGTACTTGAGATGATGTTAACAAGAAAAAGAAATTACCAAAAACAGATTAAAGGAAAGGGAAAGTCTGAGAAGTATATCTAGAGAAGGAAACAGGAGCTGCAAAAATTACTGCCATGCCTCAAACTACCAAAATTAACCCAAGGATTTAGTGAACCACTATAGAATAAACAGCACAAAAATTTCCTCTAAACAGCATTTCTCTTGATGTCTGACTTCTGCACTGTGTGCAGCGAGAGTATGGATACTTCGTGCAGATCAAGCCTCTGCCTGAAATACAGCAAATGGAAAACTGGAAAGGATCCAAAGACCAGTTGAGATGACTGGGGTAAAAAAAAAAAAAAAAGCTGGAAAAGCAAAAGGTAAAGATCCCTGGGACACAGCATTAAGAAGGTTCACCTACCTAAAAGGAAAGATAAGATGCGCTCTCCTGGTAGAACTTCTTCAGTGGAATTGTCCTGAATGAAGAAACACCTCCTTCAACATGTTCTCATTTTTATCTGAAGAAACTCTAACAGCAGGTAAGCTACTGTTATCTCCATTTCACAGATGAGGAAATGGACCCTCAGCAAGCTGGGTGACCACTCCAAAGTGGAAGACTGAGGTTCGAAGCTCCTACTTTCTGACCAACTACTCTGCCCTGTTTCCTCCATCTCTTACTCTCTACATTCAGAGACTCAATGGGATCTCTTTCTCTTGGGAATTCCGAGAATAGATTTCATCGCCGAGAGATGTAATTCTCTCTAGAGGGAGAATTAATGATCTCTTTCTCTGTCAAGATTCCTTTCAGCTTTTGATTCCTCTGCATTCTCCTTCTCTGAGCCTGGGCTCCTGGGTGACCTACTTTGGAAGCCGAAGAAAAGGAACCTGTAAGAGAGACAGGAGTCAGCACTAGAATGTCATAAGTACTTCTGGGTGTTAATGAGGCAGATGTAAAACCAAAATTTTGAATATGGTGACAACATCACACCACGTTGCCAAGGGGGTTATGAAACATGTAGACTGATTGACACTATTGTCAAAAATAAACTTGAAAATAGAAAGCGTATACCTATATGTCAATAACAGCTTTGAAATAGGCTCACTCTCAGTGCACAGCAGCAGCCTGAGAAGAGGTTTGACCCATATGAATCCTTAATAAATATTTTTGGGAACTAGATAGCTGTACATACACCAAGTGGCATTTTCTAGGATGTCTTTCCCTGCTGTCTGTCCTTCACACTTCCCTGGGTTCAAATCAAGACTCTGCCATTTCTTAATCTCACTGTTCCCCATTCCCTTTATCTGCAAATAAGGATAATAGAATCTACCTCATAAGTTATTTACAGGAATAAATAAAATCATGTAAGTATAGGGCTTCAGTGACATTGGTATATATAACTACCTACTAAGTGTTAACTATTATTATTAGCTATCCTCAGGGGTGCCATGCCCCTGAAACTCTCCTCTCTCCCCAATTTAATTACTTCATGCCTCATGCCCCAGATCAATCTAATCCAAGTTCCAAGAGCAAACTTGGCCTCGAGCACCACTGGCCATCCCCATAGACATCAGTGCCACTTGCTGCTGGTTCAGTTGTAACCTCTGTCACCAGCTCTAAAGGCTGGATGGGTTAGTTTCCTAGGGCTGCCATGACAAGGTACCACAAACTGCGGGGCTTAAAATCACAGAAATTTATATTCTCACAGTTCTTTAGGCTAGAAGTCTGAAATCAAGGTGTCCACAGAGCATGCCCTCTCTAAGAGTCTGGACAGAATCCTTCCTTGCCTCGTCCTAGTTTCTGGTGATGGCTGTTGATCCATGGTGTTCCTTGGCTTATAGACACATCACTCCAATCTCTGTCCTTACATGGCCTTCTATTTCTGGGTCTCTGGCTTCACCTGGTGTTTTCCTCCTCTTATAAAAATAGTAGTTATATTGGATTAGAACCACCCTAATGACCTCACTTTAACTTGATTACATCTGCAAAGAAACTATTTCCAAATTAGTTCACATTCACATGTACTAGGGATTAGGACATTAACATATCTTTGGAGGTGGACACAATCAACCCATAACCATAACCCAACCAGGTTTCTGCCTCACTCATTTATTCATGCAATTAACTTTTTTGCCTTATCATGTGCCATGCAACATTCTTGTGAATAAAACAGATAATGGTCCTACCCTCATGGAAACACCAGTCCAGGGAGGGAAACAGACATTAAGGAAATAATTAAATAAATTATTTAGTAACTAACTACAACTGTAGTGAGTGCCAAAGGGTGTTATGAGAATATATAACAAGGAGACTTAACCTAGTCCTTGAGAAAGGGAAGGCTTCCCAGAAGAAGAGAACTGGAAAATGAGCAGGGGCAAGCTAGGCCAAAGGGGCTAGGTAGGGTTAGGCAGCAATCCAGGTAACACTTAATGCACAGTAACAGTATGTGCAGAGTCCTTGATAGTAGAAAGGAGACAGACACTTGGGGGGAATTAAAAGAAGGTCAGTGTGACTGGAACAGAGAAAACAATGGATCAGGACATAGAAAGAAGCCAAACTTCCAAGGCCACAAACTGGCTATAAAGAACTCGATCCTAAGAGCAATGGCATCCATGGAAGAATTTTAAGTAAAGAAGTATTGTTATCAGGTTAATGTCAGTTACTCTTTCTGCTGAATCAAACCACTAACAAATTTTCATGGCTTCATAATCCCTGTGTATAAGCAGGACACACAAGGGTCTCTTTGACAAGCTCTCCCAGATTCTGACCTGACGTTCTTTTCTATTTCATTGTCATCATCATCATTGGTGTCTGCTCATTCTGTCCACCCTGCCTTCATGTCTCTCTATGAGGTTCTCATTCATATTAGCCAGATTCAAATCACCAGAACACTTTCTGGACCTCAAGTAAAAGAAGACATGGAACTCTTGGCTCAAAAGCCTTTAGCTCTCCATGTAGCTGACCCCACTGAAGACAACTCAGGTGAAAAACAAACTAAACAAACTTAGATAAAAGCTTACACATGTGCGCACATACACACACACACTAACTTGGAGTTATCCCTTCCTTTAATAGAGTGTCAGTGAAAAGTGTAAAGAACTAGAGAACTTATGTTAAACCTCACAGTTAAGCAAACTAAGCTCTCTTCACCTGACGGGAAATATCATGGAATTTTCCCTATGAATTCTGCAAAACTGATTTTTTAAGCTTTTCTAGTTTGGTGACACTGGGTATACACATTCATGTCTTGATGCTCACTTTCTTTAAATGTTCATTTTTATTGTCTTGGAAACAACAAAGTGAAATCTATTTCACGTGCAACTGTCAAGCTAATGAAAAAGAAGTTGCAGTGGTTTATCCAAACTGAGGTCTGTTAAATGCTTCAAGCAGGATGGGATCATATTAAATTCTGGATATAATACTTCATTCCACTCTCCAGTCTAACGCACAGTATTTCTTGCTTAACCAGGAATCATAAATACCAGAGATTTAGTTTGAATGTGAGACCACCCAATGCCTCCTGGATTAATGCCTCCTGGTGTTAAGCAGGAATATTAAATTAAGGAAAATGCCAATCTCGTAGCTTTACTAAATGTAATTTATAGTTTAACCATCATATTAAATCCTTTAATTGAAATTTGTAAAACAAATGGCAGTATTAGTAATTCCTTTATCAGCTTCCAATTCTCTGCCTACTTAACACCAGCCTCTAACCCAGGGGAAATATAGTTCCCAAATGGAATCCTTAAGCTTGGGAAAACGTCATTGAATCTTCATATTGAATAACCTTAATGTTCACTATTCCTACAAGATAACACATTTTCATTTACCATAAAAATGTGCTCATTTCCTTTTTGTGGCGCAAATGCATACTAACAGGAGTTTTCTAGCTTAACATTATCTGGACTTCTGGCTTACACTGTAATTATACATAAAAAAGAATGATAGTTCAAACAGAATAAGGAACAGAAAAACAGAATCAAAATGGTGACTAACGTGGTGGAAAGTCAAAAAGCAAATGAAAAATAATAGCAAAACTATGGAAGAAGAGAGAAGTACAGAGTGACAAGATGGAAATGAAAACCTATAATGAGCGGAATATCATTATCGTCTTTCCCAATACATTGCTCTCTGCAAAAGCAGCTGCTGGTTTGTTTTTTTATAATTGGTGCTTCCCAAATATAAGTGTGCTTATATTGACTGGGCTTTCTCTGCTACCATGTGCCTATATATTTGACAATTTCTCCCTATCTAGAACAGCAAAACTTGTCTAGATGTTTAAAGGTAAACACATCCTCCTACATCATTAAACCACGAGCCAGAAATGTCAATTAATTCTGCTAGACAGAGAGCAGGCAGGCTCAGATAAAGGGAAGGGCAGGCCAGCCCACAGTGTGTGAAGGAACTGCCTGCCTGGGAAATAATGAAAGAGACTCAAGAAGAATCCACTTATACCCACTTACCTGAAGGAGTCAGGGCCAAAGGGGAAAGCTGCAGGGTGTGGGGGTAGCGAGAGGACACAGATTTGACCCTGACCCCTAGAAGGTCTTTAGCACTTGTACCAAGCTCCCGTGCCCATCCCCAGGAAGGAATCCAGTGAGGCTCACTCCAGCTCACTTTCTGTGAGGGCAGTGGGTGGAGCCTAGAGAGTGCACTGCACCCACTGGCTGTCAACAAGAGAACGCTCCAATCAGAGAAGGAGAGCACAGTCCCAAGCATGGGTGTAGGTCCTGGGCCTTGCATGCTCAGCAAGAGCCCACAAGCCCATTGCAACCATGTGTCCTTCTGGTTCCCTTCTGGGCAGGATGCCCAGCTGTTGGGATTTATAACAATCCAGGGCCTGGCCAGCCCAGTCCTACCTTATCTCACTCAAAGAACATCACGTCTTAAAGGGACACAGAGCCCCTCCACATGAATTACTGTTCCTGGAAACACTGGTCGTACCAGGGACAGCCCCTTGGTAAGCATTATAGCCTTTGTGTCTCCTGCCTATATAAGGAACCCCCTCCCCACCTACGATTGTGGGTGCACATTGCTGTCTAGCCAGCTGCCACTGGACCTCTGAGTAAGTAACTCCCAATAAACCTATATGTCTCGTTCACCGTTTCCGGGTCTTTTCCTCGGTCTTGCCACAACCTACCCTGCACTGCTCACCCAACTGGGCGTGTGGCCGGACAATGGGGCATTCAAGCTTTCTGCTGAAAGTGCCTGGGGCTTTCCACCTGTCCTATTTGGCCTGTGAGTGTCCATGTGAAGCCATTTTCCTTCTGGCTCTGAGGGCAGGGATCCACAAAATCTCTGATATGACACATGTACAGCTTTTCCTCCTCACGATGGCAAAGAGACTGTGCAGGAGTATTGTTGTCAGTTACTATTTCTACTGAATCAAACCACTAACAGGTTTTCAAAGTTTCATAACCTCCATGTATAAGCAGATTCTGGGTCTCTTTGCTGAAGCTCTCCCAGATTCTGACCTGCTTATCTTTTCTATTTCATTGTCATCATCATCATCATTAGTGTCTGCTCATTCTCCACCCCACCTCCGTTTCCTCTCTATGGGACTCACCCCTATTAGCCAGATTGAATCACCAGGACACTATCTGGACAAGTAAGTGAAGGCATGGAGCATTTGGCCCAAGAGTATGAAGAGTCCATTCAAAAGCCCCACAGTTACTGCCAGAAAACTAGGAAAAGCTTTCGGAAATTCACATAAAACCAGAAGGATGCTGCCAGAAGGTCAATTGTACACAGGGGAAGGAGGGAGGGAAGAGGATAAGGGAACTGGGGTGTGCAGAGGTGGGATGTGTTCACGGGCACCCCTGCTGATTATCACCCTCACCCCAGCACCCTTTGTGCCTGAGTGTGCAGTAACACTTATGGGAAGGTGCCAGAGCCAATGCGGCAGGACACTTCCCAGTGCACCTGTCCCTTCCTGTGACCCCTTTCCAGCTCACACTGTGCTGGGCCTCCCTGGACAGCACCCCAATGCTACCTAACCTTGATCCTGGGCTTTCTGTAGACCCCATTCATGGCTGTGCCTCTGTTCAACACCTAGGGAGAGCCCCCAGAATCTGCAAAAGCCCCTCATTGCCACTGCCACCTGCTGTTTATCTGCCAGAGAATCAGGGTAGCAACTCCTCCCTCCCCAGCCTCCTGATCAAGCCCCTTTGAATTTTTCAAGCTTCCTTCCAGGTCCTGCCACCGTTACTCAGAGGAAGACCTTTAACTCTGCAGAATGACATCTGCTGCTGCTACCTTCCCCTGACACATTGCTTCCACCTCCAATCTGAGCAGCACATTCCCCCATATCTCATGGTCTGACTTTATTTCCATCTCTCTCCTTTTTCCTGGAATGTCTGAATTCGTCTCTACTTCCTTCCCATGAAATCAGACCACTTTCTTCAAGAAAGAGTTCAAAGTAAGTCTTCGGCTCCCTTTTCTCAGGTTCCATCTGTAGTGCAGCTAGTTCTGGCACCTAATGGCACCCCTCTCTAACTTACAACATATTCACATTTTTTAGTCATTTCAGGCAAGGTCACTGGAGTCGGTCTTATGTCTTTGTTTTTGCCACTTTGTTTCATGTTGATTTTCTATCTTGGTTTCTCACAGCTCTTCTTTCAAGGATCTGATACCACTTCCCCCAAAAGTGATGCATCATGGCTTGTTTATCCTTGAAGACCCAACAGCTAGTAGAGGGCAAGTTTTAAAAACGCTTATAGAACCTGCGTGAGCTGGGATTTATCAGAGGACGTGTTGATGATCCCACCAAGTTATCACATCAAAAACCATTCCTCCCTGCCACAACCAATAATCACCCTTGGGAAAAACAAGAACTTTCTCTTGCATTCTCAAAGTGAGTTTCCTGTGCACTGAGGACATTCCTAAAAAATCAGGAGTGACCTTTGCCTTCCCTCCTGTTGAGTGCCTGAACTAAGTGATCGCGAGCCCAACCACAAGTCTCAGAGTTTTCTGCACCACTTCTTGGGGCATTGTGTACAATTAGACCCTAGCAGCCTCTCCTGGTAAGTCAACATTCCCAAGGTCATTTTGCATATTAGGCAAAACTGGAGTTGTGACTGCTTAACTAATTTAGTAGATTAGGAAAGGAAGGAAAAAATACAGAAAGCCCAAGATGAGTTATTTCCAATAAGAGTTATTTCTGAGTTTTTGTTTGGTTTTATTCTGTTTCTTTACTTCCTCCTCTTTGACATCTTTTTAAACAAAGAATAAGGAAAATATCACTTTTCAAGAGCCTATAATGTGCTGGGCCCTGTGTTGTCACTTTCCTGAAACTGTTTAATTTAGCTCTCCTGAAAACCTTCCAAGAAAGGCATTTTAGATGGTTAAACGAAGGCTAGGCCAGTAAAAGAATTTGCTGAAAATCACATAACAAGTGGTAGATTCAGAATTCAAATTCAGATGTCTAACTCCAAACTAATGCTCCTTCCTCCACCCCACACCATCTCTCAAAAGCTTCATTCTATTGTAATTCTTCAATCAATACATGGACCATTGCATGACCAAATTAAGCAGGCAGCACACTGCAGAGACAGCCCATAGTACCTGCCCCAATTCAGGAAGCCTGGGTTTTTCTTTTTCCTTCCACTAACTAGCTATATGACCTTGGGCTGTTCATGTGGTTGGTCTGCCTCTCTCATTACATCTACAAAATTTACTTCAATAACTGGATTATCTCTAATGTCTTTTTGACTCTAACCTCCTATGACTGCTATATATAAGTAGACGAAGCTATTCAAATAAATTAATATATTGGAATCAAGACACAATTCTCTCTAACTCTTCCCATAATATCCCTCCCTTGGAGAACTCAATTTCCAGGCACTGATGTTCTCATCACCACAGACATTACTGCCTTGACAATGCCATTTCATTCACCTTTAGAATATAAAAATCATCCACCACGAGTGCATTTCAAAAATCACTTGCAGGCAAAAGTTAAAAAGTGGCTGCTGCATATAATGAATTTCTGAAGAGTATTCAGTCCCCGATCCTTCTAATACAGGCACTACTTCTCAACAATAAAGGGGGGAGAATAATCAGAAGCAGAGTCCTTACAACACACACCTCATATTCATCCTTCACCTTTGCAGCAGTCCTGCCACAAGAGAACAAAAGACTTTTCATGCTTAAAGGAAACTCATTTAGCCTCTTCATTCAGATTTGATCTTAAGAAAAAACAATTAATAGCCATTTTGGCGCCAACCAGAACCGTCACTTGAGCTCCTTGTTGCTAAGGTGTGTGGGTGCCCTGTGGGCATTAGGCAAGGAGGGAGGAAATTTGGGGCAGCTGTTTTTCTTTTATCTGCCACACAGTTCCCACCATAAATTAAGCCATTTTCAATTTTTTTAGTCCTATGACATTAGCATCTTCTATCTCTGTGTTCATTATCATCCCTGATAAACCTTTCCAGGGAATATTGTTTCACTGTAGTTCTTGCAGCATTTACTCTGAAGATAGCTTTTAAAGAAACTGATGCTCCACAAGGTGAAGAGGGAAAATACAACTTGAACGTAATGGAATTTGTATTAAACACACACACACAACAACAACAACACTATATATTTTTATAGTCATATTATGAATACAAATTCATTGAAACATACCTAGAAGGAAACACAACAAACTGATAATTGTAGTTTCCTTTGAGGAGTGGAGTGAGTAGAGGGGACAAGGATGAAGGGGATATTAGCATGGTATGAAATGTCTTAACATTTTACAAAGAAAATGAAAAGAACTACATTTTTAAACTCTAAAATAAAATAAGTTTAAAGAAAATGAAAAGCGTGTAATTGTCTCCTTTACTCTCAACGATCAGGATGGTTCTTTGATTTCTGCAGCCCTGATGTCCACGAAGTTTGCTCAGCTATCTGCCATGTGGGGCATGGGGTCATCTACCTCCTACCCCTGCCAGGAAAGTCAGACTGGCAACCTTACAGAAAGCCCAATGACTATTTTACTTCACACCTGGCAAAACAGACCATAAACAGGACAGATTCAGAAGCCGACTTGAGCAGCAGACACGGTGCCCTTGTTCTCTCCACCCTGTCCTTGGTCCTGTGCCCAGGTGGAAGACCTCCTGCCCTTGCATCTGGGCTTCCTGCAGAGACGGTCCCAGGCTTGGTGAGGGTGCCCCCACCCCTGCCTCTGCCTCTCACTGCCTGGTTCCCTCCTACCACCTTCCAATACTCCCACTGACCCTCATACTCCAATGCCTATCTTGTTAATCCTTCCTGAACACATAGTTTCCCCATCACCACTCAGTCCTGGGTAGTAGCCATTCTCCCAGCCTCGTCTTCCAGCTCAAAGTGTCAATATGGTAAACAATTATAAAGTAAAACTCATCATACCTAATGGGGAAATATTGAACACATTCTTCTTGAGGTCAGGAAGAAGATCAAGTTGCCCATTATCGCCAATTCTATTTAACATTGTGCTGAGGTCATAGCCAGGACAGTAAGAATAAAAATTAAATCATAAAGATTGAAAAGGAATAAACAAATCTGTCATTATCCTAGATGACACAATATTGTATGTAGAAAATTCAAATTAATCTGATTTACACATAAATAACTGGAATTAGAATTTAGCATTTAGCATTGTAGATATGAAATCAGCAGAGAAAAATCAGTTGCATTTCTATATAGCAAGGAAAAAGATTATAAATATTTTAAAAGTTACCATGTACATTAGCACCAAAATTTTGAAGCACTTAGACAAAAAATTTAACAAAATTTTCTAAGTCCAAGGAGAAAATCACAACCAGAAAACAGAAAACGTTTATTATTTTTAAGCGATCTATAGAGTAGTTGCAGGTATTGACTATTTAAGTGGTTCAGAGATGATGATGTAAATAGTATTCTTCAAATAACAGAAATGTCATGGGAATCATCAACTTGTTGAATTTGATACATTTTTTGCTTAAGCACCTGCAAAATTTCAAATGGAAAGACAAATATTTACCTAAAATAGTTCATGAATAATTAGTAAAAGTAATGAAAAATATGTATAAAATAAAAGGATAAATCAAAACAGACAGCAAATACTGCTACATTATTGCAGATTTGTTGCCATTTGGGACAAACACTAGTCAGTTAGGAATTGTTCAAACTCCAATTATTTAAGCACAGATAACATAGCAAAAAAAAAAAAAAACCTCTGAGCATGGTTTCTAACTTTTTCATCAGATGAAAAGCTTCTATCTGTAAGTTTATTCAACAACTTGAAATAAGTTCTATACAGTGCAACCTGCTGTGGAATAAAACTCACACACAAACCCCCTCACTATGTCCGTCAGCAACTCACTCCTTAGTCTGGTCTGACAGAAGCTGCCTCCACGGTCTCTGGCACGGCTGACTACTTTGCTGGTTTGCAAATACATATTTTCAAAGATTCAGCAGAGAAACTCAAATGCAAATGAGAAGCCAAAGAGTTTGTTTAAAGTCCAAAATGCCATTTTAACCGAATTTGGAAAAACATTTTGGAATGTTTCAAAACAAGTGACAAATGAAAGAATCCTGAGTTAGATCCAAATAATGGGTACCTCTTGTCATTTTTAGATTTATTTAAAATTTATGGAATAAATTTATGGAATACACAAAATAAGATGAATAAAGAAATCAACAAAAATTATTCTAACATCAAGAAACAAATAGTAGCAAAAATTTTTTTAGATTATATACCAAGAGCAGTAAATGATTAAGAGAAAGACATAAATTTCAGATAAAAATAAGGAATGGATTCTTGGATAGCTTGAAAACAAAACTGATAAAGAAGTGAAATATCTGAACACATTTAAAAAGATTTAAATTTCTTACCAATTTGACACAAAATACTGACATTGACTAAAGTAACATAAAACTAATAATATGCCACTACAACCTGGACGTCAGCAACAAACTGGGTAATGGGTGTCATTAATTTAAAGAGTATTTAGGATTAGTCATTGCCCAAGTAAACTTGAAATACTCTGAAATTTTATAGCTTATATATAAAAGAAACTTGGGAGAGAATTTTCCAAATTTGTTAACAATCCTAAAAATGTACATGACATTACCATGTCCATAACCAGTAATCAAGTAAGCCATCAATCATGAAATAAATGTCTATCACCCATGCTAGAGACGAGACTAAATCATCTTTATGTTCTCTATCCAGAGTTACATTACAAAATCACCATCATATAAAGAGGCTATCAAGGCAGCCAAAAAAAAAAATAGGGGGAAAATGGTTCTATTGATGTCAGCCCTTTAATAAATAAAAATACCTTATTTTTCTGGATTATGTGATGTTTGTGATATTTGTCATCTTTTTAAATTTGGAATTTGTTGCGACTCCTTTCTTCTTCAAATGAATATTCACATTTGCACCTCATTATGTATTTTAATTGTATATTTTTTCTGTTAATGAGCTACCCCCAAAATTAAGAAAGTATCAGCCCCCACATAATTTCAGTCTCCCCTCCACCCCTGAGAGGCCAAAGTTGGAACTGCAGATCCCAGTAAAGGCAGGCGTGTGGAGACAATTTCTTAGGGTTTTTTTTAACCTCTTCTCAGCTGGAAGCCAAGGCGCAGGTCCTTGTAGTTCCCTGGGGATAGGGTTGATTAATTTCCGGTTCACCCTTATCCTAAGGGGTTGGTGTTTGGGGTCCCAACTTTCCGGGGGTTGGTCTGCTCTTAGACTCTCCAACATAGATGGCCACTGGGCTTCTCTCTCACCCAGCAAGTTCCAAAAACTGCCACCCAGTTTCCCAATTTCAGCAAAAGCGGCTTTGGTGCTCTGCTGAACTCCCAGGGTTGCCACCATCAATGAGACTTGGACTTGGCAATCGCTTACTATCTTGTCACTCTTAGATGCTTTTAAGATGTTTTTACTATTTTTTATCCAGCGTTTCTAGTTGTTTTCAGTGGGCTGGTCAGTGTGAATTAATTAGCAAGCCATAGCCCTGGACACAGAACCTTATTTACTCATTTCATGACAGATTTAGAAAAGCCCTATATCCTGTCAGGTATATTCTTGCTTTTTATTTTTTTTAATTGTTTAATTAGGTTACACATAAAAATTTTTTGAATTAAAAAGCACCCACAGGGGCTGCCCGGTGGCGCAGAGGTTTAGTCCGCGCTTGGCAGCCCGGGGTTCGCGAGTTCGGATCCCGGGCGCCTGCCAACGCACTGCTTGTCAGCCATGCCGTGGCGGCGTCCCATATAAAGTAGAGGAAGATGGGCACGGATGTTATCCCAGGGCCAGTCTTCCCCAGCAAAAAGGGGAGGATTGGGAATGGATGTTAGCTCAGGGCTGGTCTTCCTCACAAAAAAAAAAATAAATAAAAAGCACCCACAATTCTACCAAGCAAATAAAATGAGTGTTCTCACACACCATCCTAATTCTGTGCTTTCTTCACAATTTTGAAGTCATAGGCTAGCTAATAATTTGAATTATGCTTTCTTTTTTGTCTTCATTCTAAAGATTTTATCATAAGCATTTTCTCACATCATTAAAGATGCTTGATGAACATTTTAGTTGGTTGTGCAATAAAAGTGTATGCGCTACTCTAAATTATACAGTAATAATAAGTGCAATTCAGTGACCTAAGAATAAAATCTGAGAATAAATAAAACACACATATGCTTCACCTAGACCTTCCATTCCATGAAGTTCAGCTAACTCTGTGGGCAGAGTCACTGCTCAGACTCAAAAGCTGAATGGCTTGTTCGGGAACTTGATTTGGGGACAGCTCTTTTCTTTTCCTCTCTGTCTCTATCTCTCTCTGTATATATTCATATATATATCTATATCTATATCTCAGAGACCAGGCAGCTTTGAACTCGGTTGGTCCCAAAGGGCAGAGGAAATGAGTTTGCATTTCCTGATTAGCTACGCTCAGCCAGTTCTGAGGACGTGTCTGAACAACTGGCAAAAGAAGTGGCCCTGGAACGACCAGAACTCAGTGTTTCCTGAAGTGCACACTTCTTTGAAGATGCTTTCATGTGAGGAATTCTGGCCATATATTTTCTAACGTAGAAATATATGTTTGGCTTTAAGAGAGATAAAAAAAGCACATGCGTTCCCTCCCCAAACTCTCCAAATCCCATTGAAATGACGGCAAAGATGTACCTGAAGGAATAAATCTGTCACTGCTCTGATAATGACACTGGAACCCAGGCACTGACTCAGACACTTGGATGAATTTTTACGGGCATGAAATGGGAGAGGGGCGTGTGAACAGACTGCAGGGAGCTGTGGACCAGAGCTCACAGAGATGGCCAGGGGCCTCGGGCTGTTCTGCTGGCAACACCTCCAAGTCTCCAACTGGTGATCAAAATAAATGGAGGAGTGCGCACGGGACACAGAGAGAGACAGGCGGCAGTCGATATCTGTCCCCAGCCTGAGGTCTACAATCTCTTCTCTAACGAAATTCCATGATCTGCCTGAAGAGGGCCAGTGTTCCTTGTGTGGATGTTGGTCCACAGGGTAAAGCCCTGTTGGTTTTGACGCTGAGGGGAGGAGGAAGTCTGCCTACGTGCTCCCTGTACATATACCCTGAAATAAACCTCCTGGTTGGTATCCCCTCACACACACACAGATAACTCTTGTCTGATTAGCTATTGCTACTTAACAATTTATCTCAAAATGTTGAGACTTACATTATCAACCATTGTATTATGTCTCATGATTATTGGCTCAGTAATTCAGGCAGGGTTTGGCTGGACAATTTTTCTGCTCCATGTGTCATTGGCTGAGGTCACTTGGTAGTATTCAGGTGGAGGATGGCTCAAGATGGCTTCACTTATGTCTGCCACAGCTAGAAGGCTGGGCTCCACTAAAATGGTCCTCTGCAGGGCCTACCCATAGCCTTTCCAGCATGGAGGCCTCAGAGTAGTTGGGCTTCTCACGTAGTTACTCAGGGACCCCAGAGAGTGAGTTCTCAGCAACAGGAAGAAGAAGCCTCCAATGCCTCAAGGCCTGGGCCCGGGAACTGGCACATCATCACATCCACCACATTCTCTTGGTCAAGCAGTCAGAAAGCCCATCCAGATCCAAATGGGGGAACATAAACCTCACCTCACATTCCAGTGGGGAAGAAGGAGACAAAAATAAATTTTAAAAACCACTAAATAGATATTCTATAATAAGGTGACTTCAGTTATAAAGAAAAAGCAGGGAGTAGAGAGTGCCAGAAAGGTGAGAGAATACTATTTATATAGGGTGGTCATGGAAGTCCTCACTGTTTAGATGACTTTTGAGCAGAAATATTAAGGAAGTGAGGGGACAGCCATGTGGATCTTGGCTTTTACTTTGAAAACAATGGGAAATCTTTGGGGGGTTTTCAGCAGAGGGTTAATATAATCTGACTTGAATTTTAAAGAGATACTCTTGGTGCTATGTGGATAATAGACAGAAGCAAGATGAAGAGGGAATTAGGGATACTAAAAGGCTATTTTGACAATCTAGCCAAGAAATCATGGTGGCTTGGATCTGATGATTCAGCAGTGGATGTTTTAAGTGGCCAATCCTGTAGAGATACTCTGTGGATATAGACATACCTACAAATATCTTTTCTGGTTCCTGGACCCAATTCTAATGTGTGTGTGTGTGTGTGTGTGTGTGTGTGTGTGTGTGTGTAGGCTTCCACACACCAACAAGCAATTATTGGACACCAGAAAAGAATCCAAGAATTCAACTCAATTCTGACACTATCTACCCAGAGATAGTATCAGATTCCACAGGCAAAGGGATCAGTCCCCCAAGATCACCCTCTACTTCACTTTCCAATCATGAGCCCAGGTTGTTACCTGTGCTTCTGACCAACCCACTACAAATTGGAAGTTCCAACAAGCCCCTCCAACTCAGGATGCCAATCACACATCCAGGTTGTTACTGTACTTCTCACTAACTGGCTATAAATCAGAGGTTTCCACAACCCTCTCCTTGGGTTTGATTAATTTGCTAGAACTCTGGAAACCCGTTTACTCACTAGATTACTGATTTATCACAAAAAATGTTAAAGGATACCAATCAACAGCCAGATGAAGAGATACATCTGGCAAGGTCCCGAACAAAGAAGCTTCTGTCCTTGTGGAGCATGGGGCCCGGCATGGTGGCTTACAGAAGTGTTCTGGTTTGCCATACTGAAAGCTCTCTGAACTCCTTTTGCTTTTTTATGGCGGCTTCATTACATCAGTGTGACCGATTGGTTACATCATTGGCCATTGGTATTGAACCCATCTCCAAGCCCTCTGCCCTCATGAGGTCATCGAGTGTCTGGAAGGTGGGTCTGGAAGTTCTGATCCTCTAAACACATGATTGGTTCTCAAGGCAGCCAGCCCCCATCCTTAGGTGGGGTCCAAAAGTCACCTCAATAACAAAACAAACGACACCTTTGTTGCTATCATCACTTAAGAAATTTCAAGGGTTTTAGGAGCTCTGTGCCAGAAACAGAATGAAGACCTAATATATACTTCTTATTATAAATCACAATATCACAAAATATATTTTCAATGAACTAATTTTTTCACCTTATATATCATAACAAATCTATAGTTTGTGAATTATTGGTAAGAAACCATAGTAATATTTCTTTTTTATTGAAGTATAAATTACATACATTAAAGTGTGCAAGTCTTAAGTGAACATTTGATTAATTTTTACATATGTGTACACCAATGTAACCATCCAGGATTACCCTGGCCCCTCCTTATCAATATTCTCCCCAGAAATAATCACTATTCTGACCTCTATCACTATATATTTGTTTATGCACTTCATATAAACGGAATAATATAAAATACATCCTGTTATGCCTGGCATAGTTCACTTAATGTTATGGAGATTAAAGTTAATCCATGTTGCTCACATACACAGTGGATTCATTCCTTTTCACTGAATATAGCATGATTTATTTATAAAGATATAGCTGATAGTATTCGCTGATGGTTCAGAAACAGGGTCTGAGAGGAAGATAGGAATCATCTTTAGCCTGAGCTTCTAGAAGACTTGGAATTATCATGGGGAAATCTGGAGAAGGAGATTTTAGGTGAGTGGGGTTGGAAAATAGTTCTGTCTGGGGCATGCTACTCATGAGATGTCTCTCCTAGTGGAGAGACCAGGCAGCATCTGGATATGTAAATTTGAAGCTATGATAGAAGTCTGAGTTGAAGATATGAATTTGGGAGTTGTCAGTGTATATAGACATTATTTAAGACCTTGGGACTGGGTAAGATCTACGAGAATGAAGGTGGCTATTCAATAAAGTAAGCTGAGGACTGAGCTGTAAGCGATGTGGAGAGCTTGGGGAAAAGGATGAACAGGTAAAGGACACAGGGAAGGCATGGCTGATGAGGTAGGAAAAAGAATCAACTGGTATCCTGAAAGTAAAGTAAGAAATATTTCAAGGAGTGAACTTTGGCAAAAGCTGTTAATAGGCCTGTAATGACGGGGGCTGACCTGACAAGAGCTGTTTCACTTGGACTCGTGTGGAAGCAATTGCTGGTTTCCACACAATAGCCACACACTGCTCTTCTTTAGTAACAAGAACTCTGGTCCTATTTGGGGTAAAATGCACCTAGATATATTTTCTAATCTCCCTTTCATCAAAGTGTGACTGTATATGACAAGTAAGTGGAAGTGTGTGTGGGATTTCTGGGAAGCTGGCTGAAAGGGAGCTGACTCAGCTGGGAGGCACCCTTTGCCCTTCTGTATTAGTTAGATTTTTGCTGTGATAGTTCTATGAAACAAACAACCCAAAAATATCTCAGTGGCTTAGAGAAAACATTCTATTTCACATTTCTGGATCAGTGGTTTGGCTGATCCGAGCTGAGCTCACTGGGTTTGGCTGAGCAAGGCTGTACTCCAAGGCTTTGGATCAGGTTCAGGGCTGCCTCAGCTGTTCCCATGGCAGGGTTGGGAGCACCAAAAAGCCTTGTGGAAATTTCCCATGCCTCCCAATGCTTCAGCTCAGAACCTACAAGGTCACTTCTACCCATTGGCCAAATAATTTACACAATTGGGCCTAAAGTCAATGAAGAAGGTTATCATTCTCCACCTATTATGAGTCATGGCAGGGGAGTAGAGGTGGGAAAAATTATGTACAAATAATGACATCTACCACACCTTCCTTTGTTTGTACCTTCTATGTACTAAAACCCAAAGTGATGGCTGGAGCACCAGCAGCCTTTGTGGGTCATTGACCTCGGAAGCACCAAGCTAAAATGATAGAGTAGAAAGATGTGTCCCATCTGTTCATGCAGTTACCATATCAACCCTGACCAGGCTAAATCTGATCTTATTTTATACAGAAAAAAAACCTATCTTTTAAATTTACTTTTATGTTATATTTTCTATTATATGCATTCAAACCTAATACTCATGGACACAAGTGGGTTTAAGTAAGAATGAGACATGTAAGGACAATACCTTCAAGGAATTTTTCTATACAGAAGAGCAGAGAGATCAAATAGTAACTGAATAGGCAGAGGAGTAAAGGGAGTTTTGTTTTTTTACTTTAAGTTGGAAAGTCTTATAGCATATTATATCATGATGAGAAAAATCCAGTAAAGAACAAAAGTAGTTTATACAAGAGAGGGAAAATTATTGAAGTACTATCCCTGAGTAAGCAGGAAGAGAAGGAATCCAGTGTCGACTTTGACATGTGGTACTTAGAAGTGCATTTGTTTTGACTTAATCATAGAGCAATATTTACCCATATTACCTAAACTATTTAAATTCTGTGAATTTTTTGAAGAGTTTTCCAGGAAACTCCATATATTAAAAATGTTTTTTATTCTTGTTTTCAATTTTGGGTAAGTGATAATTGAACCTTTCACAGACCCGAACTCCACCTTTTCCCACCATGTTTTTCATTTTGAATTGGGAAAGGAAGTAGAGGGAGAGCTTGTACTGTTTGGGATTACATGAATGATCAAAAGATGGCCCAATAGTTGAATTAAAAGAAAAAACTCATTAAATGGCATAAATCATCTTGCAAATAAAAATGTAAGACACAGAAATCTGATAAAGTGAGTAAAGAAAAATCCTATTTTTTCTAAGCCCCTTGTTAAAATGAAATTTTTAAACCCACAGATATTTAGAGGGAGTAAAAATATACTTCCTTGTTTGATGAAACTACTACAATTCCAAATATACAAATCCACCCACAGCATAAATTAAAGTTTAAAATTTTTTTCTCCCTCTGATGTGAGTAGCATCGTGCTTTTATCTGAATAAGGCACTGCTTTCTTCCCTGTCCTTCCAGATAAGGTGTGGGACTCTTAAATACATATTTGAGACTTAACTTTGAGATGCCTACTACACGGCCCAGAGGAGATGTTAAGTAACAAGAGGGATACCCAAGTCTGAAGTTCAGGGAGGAGGTCTGAGCTAGAGATGTAATTTGGGGAGTCATCAGCATTCAGTGTATTTAAAGGTGTGGAACTGGAAAAGATCATCGAGGGATTTAGTGTATATAGAAAAACAAAACAGATCCGTAGACTGAGCCCAGGGCATAACATTTAGAGGTTAGAGAAATGAGAAGAAATCAGCAAAGGAGACTGAGAAGGAGCAGCCGGTGAGGTGGGAGGAACACAGGAGGAGTAGTAACTTGAGCACCAAGAGAAGAAAGTGTCTAAGAGATTTACCGCTTTTGACTAATAATATGAAAATGGAGAAGTGATGTGGGATTGTGCAAATGATATTGGACGTCATTAGTGATCTTGATAAGAGTATTTAGAGAGAAGGGGGAGTGAACACCTGTTTGGAGTGGGTTCAAGAAAGAATTGAAGAGAAATTCGAGACAACAGGAATAGACAACTGTTCCTGGAGCTTTGCTGCAAATAGGAAGAGAAAGAACTTGGGTAATGGAGGCCAGGAAGGTTGTTTGTTTGTATGTTTTTAAACTGAAAGAAATAACAGCATGTTGCTACATTTATGGGAATGACTCAGAAGAGAGGGGAAAGCTGATGATGTGGGAGAGAGACAGAAAACTTGCTGGGGGAATGTAAGTGAGAGAGGATGGGATCTGCTGTACAGGTAGAAAGCTTGGCTTTAGCTGGGAACATCAACAGTTCATCCAGAACAACAAAAAAACAGTTAGAATATGTAGACACCAGTGCAAATAAGATGCTAGATATGATGGTGGGATTTTGTGGAAGCTCTTTCTAGTTTATTCACTTTTCTTTGTATCATCAGCCAAGTGAGAATCGGAAGAAAATACGAGAGGCTTCAAGAGAGTAGGAAAGTAAGAAATATCCATCGAGGATAGTAGGGAAGAAAATAAACCTGGAAAATATTATGTGATCACTTGGCAGCCTTAAAGATCCACTTGAGGTTATTGACCACTGATGTAAAGGGAGAGGAGTTGTCACAGCTGTATGTTTTACTACAGCCATCTTCAGCTGTGGATCCAGGCCTGAGAGGCATTTCATTAGTGGTTTCACAGAGCAGTATGACAAACTGAAGGGGTCAAGAGAGTTGAGGGTGTGTGCAAGGAAATGATTAAAATGATTGACCATAGAATTTAAGCTGAGGTCACAAGGGAGAGTAAGACATGAAGGGGATGATGGAGAATCTAAAATGTTAACATCCATGGATTGAAGCTGCACGTGGAGACTAACATTACTGAAGTCAGGTTCTAAAAGGGATGATCAGGAAAGACGGTGGGAGAGTTGTAGAGTGCTTATAATTGATATTTTGGATGAGATACAGTTTCAGGACAAGATCAAAGCTTACCACGAAAGTGAATACCGAGGAAGGGAAAAGGACAACATCACTAAAGAAGTTAAGGTGCCACCAGGCCAGGGAATGGGAAGGATCATCCAAGAGTATATTTAAATCACTAGGAACTACAATAGCAGAATATTGGTGAGAATGACAGTGAACCAGAAGCCAACACCTTTGGTGAAGACCACTGGTCAGCCATAGATGACTGCAGTGAGGATGAGTACTGACTGGCTAATCTCAGAGTCTAATGACATGAGAGGCAAAGCTCGGGGTTTTTGTGGAGGAAGCAGGGAAAATGGTTGAAAGTTCAAAGAGGAGCAGGAAGTACACTTCTCTACCTATAAGGCCCAAGAGCTGTGAGGACTGTCAGAGAGAGAAGAGCCACCCTGGGAGGGCTGCAGGGGAAGCCCCAGCCTGAGGTGAAGGCTAGGCTTCAGTTTTAACCGGAACACTTTGCTCTTTGTGCTGAGAAAGGATTAACAGGGAGCAAAGCATGGAGGTAGAATGACAAGTTAAGGGGGCTATTATAAAAATGTAGGCAAAAAACAACAGACTTGTTCCAGGGAGACAGCAACAAAGGTGTTAAGAAATGGTCAGATTCGGAATACTTTTAAATATATCATATTTCATTGCACCATTGATTTTAAGATGCCTCACTATTTTTTGTATCACTGAGAAAGAAAACAATGCTGCCAATTAAACAATGATATAATATTTTTATCATTTCAATTTTAAGATGCATCCAAATTTCAGAGATGCTAAAATATTAAAATGTGCATCTGAGAATTGATGAAATATGGTATGTTGGTTGAATATACTACTGTACTGAGGAAGAAACTCTTTTCCCAAAAAATTGAGAATTAAGAAAACCGAGTGTCAGCATCCTAGAGAGTTTACTAGAGAAATTCTCCAACAGGCTGCTGGAGGAAAAGCAGGACTGCTCCTGTCAGCTGACCTCCACATGGACACATTTTGCCACCTATTTACTAATTGGTTCCTGTCAGAGAACAACTCCATGTTGTTTGGTATGTCTAATTAATAGCCACAGATCAGTTTACTTATCATTTGCGTCTTCCTATACTACCTGCTATTTCCAGTTAATGGTTCATGTCTGATCATCATGGGACGGTAGCTTGGTCCATGCTGCAAATTTATACCTGTCACTGGTGACTATTACATGATGGCCACAGGAAGTAGAAGGGCAAAACAGCAGTCTGTGCTGAGTTAGAAGTCTTGTTGGTAAGCCCCCTTTCTCCCATGTGATATCAAACTGGCATATCAGTGGTTCATAATCCTGACTACACATTAGAAACACTTCAGGGTGCTTTTTAAAAATACTTATTCCTGGGCTGGCCCTATGGCCTAGTGGTTAAGTTTGGCACACTCCACTTCAGCGGCCCTGGTTCGGTTCTCAGGCATGGACCTACACTACTTGTCAGCAGCCATCCTGTGGTGGCAATCCACATACAAAACAGAGGAAGATTGGCACAGATGTTAGCTCAGGGTGAATCTTCCTCAGCAAAAAACTTATTCCTAGACCCCATCCCAGACCAACTAGAACAGGATCACTAAAGGTGAGCTCCAGCTTTCCATATTTTTGAAAATTCCACAGGTGATTCAAATATCCAGCCACCACTGAGGGCCATGGGTGCTTGGTAGTCTCCTCATTAATGAGTAATACATTTTGATGAGCTCAGATCAGTTTGTCTAAAAAATATTGCTCTAACAGTAGAAGCCACACAATGGTATATAGCAGCCATCAGAAATGAATATGGAATGATGTGGAAAGTTACAGTGTGTCACAAATAAAAATAAAACTGTGCAGAGTATTATCTTAATTAAAATAAGTTGTAACTATGTATTTCTATGTATCTACATGTCTAATTAATCAATACAGATCAATTTACCTATCATTTTCTTCTCCATATATTGTTTGCTATTCCCAGTTAGTGATTTATATATGAGCATTATGGAAAGACAAGTCTGAATCATCCAGGAAGTAAATTTAACCCTATTGCTGATTAATGACATACACACATTTGTACATATACACACACGTACGTATATATCTGTACACACATGATACACATTCACATAGAGATGATGATGGGGTATAGAGAAAATGTTTACAACTTTAAATGCTCAAGATAACAGGAGATTTTAATTTTCTTTCATTTGACTTCATTTTCTACATGTAAATGTATTTACTTTGTAATAAAAATGTATTCAGAAACAACAGCAATATCTATTCATTGGCGAAAATTTGGAAAATTCAGGAAAGCATAAGAAAATTATAATGGTTCATGATTCCACCAGCCAGAAATAACCACTTTGGACATTTTGGTTCATTCTTTCCAAATTTATTTTCTATATATGAGAGTGTGTGTGTGTGAGTATATGTGTGTATACAGAATTATACTTACCCTGAAAAAAATTTTTATAAAGTTTTTTGCCTGCTTTTTTCTCTTAATAAAAGTTTTTACCATGTCATTAAAAATTCTCACAAACACACTTTTTTTTTTCCTGGGGAAGATTAGCCCTGAGCTAACACCTGTCCCCTCCTCTCTCCCCTCATGCAGTACTGGGCCCCAAAGGCCAAGAAAACTGCTGTTTCTTTACTATTAGTATATGTGCTGGGGTTAGTAGTAGAGTTTATTTTAAGACTGAAGCCTTTCAATAGACCCTGAACACAACAGCAGGTAGATCTCTGAACCTAGGATATGGGTAAATATAGATAAATAGCTCCCCTTGTTCCTGGGTTTGGGCATTAGCTACAAATCCTGGGCATGAAGCAATACCAATGGACATGCTTTTTGAGCCTCTGTAGCTTCCAAATGCCCTTAAGATGAAAGACTAAAATCCTTAACGTGACCCCTCTCACTCTCCCAGCACCTCCAGACACGTATTATACGAGCTCCCACTTCTGCGTATTCCCCAGGTGCCTGTGAAGCTCCCAACCCTTCTTCAACTAGCTAACCCCAATGATCCTTCAGATTTCATCTCAAGCATCCTTCTCTGAAGGAAACTCTTCCTGGCCCACATGACAAGATCAGGCTCCCCCATTACACACCTTCTCATAGCATCCAGGCCGAGACCAGCCACAGTGTGATATCAGAGTAGGCAGAGAGCTTGGCTCCTTCCAGAAACTGGAAATCAACTGGCATCACTAAAACAAGTAACTGAGGAGTTTAACGGTGCTGGGTAAACCTGGACAGTGGTGTTAAGCAGTGCTGCATCATGGTCAGAGACGGATTATTTTTAAATTACTGTAGCTTTGGGAAGGTGGAAAATGGAAGGAGGAAAAAATATATGCAAAAGGATTAATGCAGAAGTAAAAATGTCTTGTACTAGGCCAGTGGTAGTGAAGGTGAAGAAAAATGAACAAATTCAAAAGATATTTGGTGGCTTCCAGCTAAATATGGCAGGCCCAATGCACTCAATCCACCTAACATGCCCCCTACCACCAAATAAGAAAGAAAGAAATTTGTCATGAAATCGATGATATTTAAACGTGCCTTGAAGACAGGAGGAGAGACTCTAGACAGAGCAGAGAGTTTATTGAAATTCTGGAAGACAGAGAGCGAGTATGGTGTTTCATCCTATTACTTCACTGTCATGTCCTCCCAAGTTAGGCCAGCAAAAGTGGGACGTCAATTGTACTGGATTTCAAGAAATATTGAAGTGTCTTGGCTTGCCTCAAATGGGTTTAGAAATAGCTAAATTCTCAGAGTAACCTCTGGCCATGTACTTTAACTTCTCTATCACTCACCGCCCAGCCCTCTTCTGTGGAGGTGGTGGTCCCAACACCTTTTATATACTGTTCTTTTCCTGGAATGCTCCCCCATACTTTTTGACCAGTTAACTCAAATTCACTTCTGCCTCAGCTGCAACATCACTTCTGCGGAGAATCCTCCTCTCTCCTTCTCCTAAATCAAGTCACTCTGTTAAACCCCTAATCACAAGTTTTATTTTTCCTTCAGAGACCCAGCACAACTTGTAATTTTGTTTTTGCTGGGGTATTTGTTCAATGTTTGTTCTACTCAGAATGGGTAGAGAATGTTGCATGAGAATGGGGAATGTATTTATTTTATTTACTGCTGTATCCCTTATGTCTTGGAAACCTGAAATGTGCATTAAGTATTTGTTGAGTAAGTGAATGAATGAAAGGTATAAGCAAGAACTATTAGGCATGGTGCCATTTGCAGGAGCTGTACTTTGCAGATCAAAGAGCTTTAAATGTCTTCCATGTAAAGTTCCTTCTGTGGGGGCGGGTTCCTTCTCAGTCTCCCACAGAGATGCATGAACCGATGCAGTGGGACTGGACCTAGACCTTCTTCTGACTAAGAAGACATTACTCTTTTCTACATTAAAAGGCCAAACGGGCAACAAAGACAAGACTACATGCAGTCTAGCTAGATCTTAAGCTGGAAAAGCCAAATGACCCAGGAGAGTTTGGAGGTTAGAGGGCTACATGCTTTGGTGGGCAATACTGTGTGTTTTTGTCTTGAGTGTCCTCTGCATGGCTCTCTCGAGAACTTGAGCAAGGAGGGCTGCAAAGGTGGTGGCCCTAGTCCTGGCCATTTCCCCATATCATTACAGCTAATATCTGAGATAATTTGGCAAAGTGAGGTGAGTTAATGATAAGAGATTAAAGTATGAGAAACTAATTTAGGTAATCACAATGCATTCAATTCTAAGGCATTCATAACGCATTCGTTTCGAAGACCAAGATACTTAAACAGCAAGAACAGTATCTTATCTGGTCATCAGCACCCATGAAAAGTAAGAGATTCACCAATAAGTTTGACAAATATACGTGGGGGAAAAAAGCAAGACCTTTTATTGGCACCAGGCACTGGTGGATGGAAACATTTTTGCTACCCCAGCTTTTCACTCATTAACTTATTTCTCAGCCTAGATGGATGACCAGCATCATGAGAAATGCAAGGCCATGAATTTGCTATGGGTTATCTGTTATTAATATGGGATTGTCTGCTCTCATGACAGCTGGGGCTGTCTATGGAAAAATCCCAAACAAGATAGGATTGGGATTCCAGAAGCAAAGAGGTACAAATACAAATGGAAAGGCAAACAGAGGAAGAAATAGAAAGAAACAAACAGAAGAAGAAGAAGATTACTCAAGAAAATCCTAGGGATTGAGAGTGAAATCATTAGGAATTTCTAAACTGTGGTGACACACAAACTCTTAAACAGACAGCATCTGGTTATACTGAGGATTTTCCTTCTTTGATATGGGAATTTTAGTTTTCAAGTTACATCTCAGTGGGAGACTTCTTGTAATTGAGTTTTAAATTCACAGATAGTTGAGTCTGGAAAACTGTTACAAATTGACTAACATCAACAAAACTGAAATCTCTAAACTTTCTTTTTCTCTGCCCTCTGTCTTCCTCTCATGACACTAAATCCCTGCCAATGTTTAGAAACAAAATGTGAATCTGAATTTCAAGATACACTGAGCTCTGGAAGCACTACTTTTCCTTCATTAATGTGATTTGTAAAGATAACACTGGTTAAACCATCGTACGCTACAGTCATCATATGCTCAGGTTTTGTTTGAGGATTTTTGTCATTTGTTTACGTTTTATTATTTTATGGTCACTGATAAGTTTTCAACACTAAATAGCACACATTTTGACTATTGGCACTATAGTCTTTTATTCCTTATGCCACTTCAGAAGTTTAGAAGGAAGAGACTATAAAAGATTTAGGATTTAAGTAATCCAGCTTTGGAGATGCTAAGGGAAAGTGGAGTGAAAAATGCCCCAGAATACAGTTTCTGAAGAGACCCATCCACCTACCAAGTCCTCATGGAGTGTGGCTGAGACTGAAGAGAAAAAGAAGTAAAGTGAGATATTTTAGTACAGCCATGCGCCACATAATGACATTTCGGTCAACGATGAACTACATATACAATGGTGGTCCTGTAAGATTAGCATCATATGGCCTAGATTCATAGTAGACTATACCATCTAGGTTTGTGTAACGACACACTGTGATGTTCACCTAGCGACAAAATCACCTAATGATGCAGTCCTCAGAATGTATCCCTGTCATTAAGCAACACATAACTGTACACATTTGGGAACTTGGTTTTTCTAAGGAAACAAGAAACACCATGGGAAAAGAGTATTTGTAGTGCTTATTTTCATATGGTGGGGTCAAATGTGGAGCATTTTACATCTCTAGCAAGGTGGTCATTGGGTTAAGCTGTCATCTGAGACATTATATAAGTCTATTGGCT
Organism: Tapirus indicus; assembly: GCA_031878705.1. Lineage (NCBI taxonomy): Eukaryota > Metazoa > Chordata > Mammalia > Perissodactyla > Tapiridae > Tapirus > Tapirus indicus. The sequence goes on from CM062921.1 coordinate 87,122,546, forward strand.
GAATTTGTTTGGACAACATAACTGAGAGTTCTTTAAGACTGAGAAATAGAACAGGGCATGACTTCTTGGCTTAGTATACAAAGTGGTATTGAAATAAAATTGATTTAAGTATTTTTTTGTCACATTTTAGAAGCATTTGATAGCAACCTCCAAGAAAAGGCCTTGAAAACCTGCATTCCCCACAGCACTGGTTTCAGATGGACATAGAAAAAGTAACAAGGTTTGGAAAGAATGGTAATGAAAGCTCACGCTGGAAATTTCTGACACTCTTTGGTCCCTTTCCTTGAGAGGCATTACATCACCACTGTTTTACACCAGCTCTCATCATTGGGTCTACATATCCAGTCAACAAGGGCAGAGGAGCTACACAATCTAGCATCCACCAAGAATTCAGATTCTTTTCTCCAAATTGCATTCTCTTCACTTCTGCTCTTCAAATTTCATGCAGGGTTTTGGGTCTCATCCTGTTAGAAAGGAAGAGCCTTATCAAAAGAGACCCATAGCAGGACAGAGGGAAAGGGAAAGGGATCAAGCCAAGTTCACCAGGGTAGGAAGCTACACAGGAATATAGGTCCTCACCTCTTAATGAAGAGCAATATCATGTGAATGTGTGTGTGCTCTCTTTTACAACCCTATAATATAATATAATTTCCTGAACTAGGCAATATATTTTCCTTCTAGTGGAAGGTTAATGTTGCAAAAGAGAGGGATTAAAGTTCCTGTATCCACTAGGATTTGATTGGGGAAGCAGAACCACTATGACTGACAGCAAATAAGGGATATAGTATAGGAATTAGACTTGATACAATTGTGGGCAAAGCTAGGGGTATAGAGGTCCAGGAGGGGATGGCTGTAGATCAGAGAGAACTCAATAACCAAGGACCATGAAGAGAAGTTTGTGAAGAACTCTACGTAAGACTGTTGCCTCTGGATCTGGTGGTGGGCCCAAAGTCGCTGTAGGTCAGCAGGGCCAGCAGTTGGGAAGAAAAACTGGAAGTGAAACAGTAAATAGAAAAGACGATGAAAGTCATAAGGACAATCTGGAACCTGTGAGAGCAGACTGGAACTTGCATCTTTCTCTGCCTCTAACCTCAATGATGTGAAACACTTGAGGGAGCAGAGGACCCTTTTGACCACTCAACTTCTCAGGAGTCTTGTTCAGAACTCAGAGAAGCTGAAAGACAAGCTTTGGTTGGACCTGGAGGAGCTCCAACCAGGGTCATTGCCCTAGGCTAACAATGGGAGCCAGCCAGTCAATGACTTATGCAAACCCCTGTGGTGCCCTACATATAGAGCAGAAGGGCTACTTCACTTCCTGTTTAAAATCTCACACAAACTGCTCTTGTGGCCAACTCTAGCCTGGAACCATAAAGGGAAGGGAATTCTGGAAAATGTAGTTCCACCTTAGGTAAATTGATGCAGCTCAAAACCTCCAAGATTTCCCAGTAATGTTTGACAATTATAGCCTTTCATTTAGATCTCCATTTCATCATTAAATGCTTTGTCCAAAATATAAATTGACTTTATTAGCTGCTTCTTATCTATCAGTACTGAATACATTCCAAGTCTCTTTAAAATTTATTTATTTGAAGAGGGACTGTCCGTCGTCAGTATGCCTGTCTTTGCAGTCTTGTTTTAGAGTCAGGTTATGGAGTAACCCAGTCTTGAAGGTCTTCCCCCATCAAATGCAAACCCCTCGTAACACACATTTCTCTTTCCTTGGGTCTTGGCTGAGCATATTCATACCTCAGTTCAACTCTGCTTCTAAACTCCAGCTACAGGCATGTTCTGGGCTTCCTTATTGCTACCTTTCCATTATCACTTCATAATTTCCTAATTTTCAAAAAACTGAATATAGTTTCATATCATCCATGTATAGCAAACTCATCAACTATCTCTTCAGGAGAGCTGGAGTTGCATGGTAACTACATTCTGGTAGATACCCATCTTGTCTAATTAAGAAGGTGTTAAAAATGAATAATAGACTATTGAACATAAAAAATTTTCCCCTTAAGATAAAAACTGTGTATACAGTATGACTTGGCTGGGGGAAGGGGTAGAATTGGAACCACTTACTAATTTTCCCTCATGATTTTTCAACCTAATCAACAAGATTTTGCTAGTCTACTTGCTTATTCCAGAAGAGTATATTTCAGTAGGTAAAAAATAACTTAGTAACAAGTGAATTATTCACATTCACCAGATCAACCTATTTTGAACATTCTTTTGTGCTTATCCATTATTACAGTACACAAGAAAATGTCAGATATTCAAAATTACATTTCTAAAATTACACAGAGCACTTGTACTACATTTGTTTTCTTCCAGTATTTTTCAGCGCGACTCAAAATCTCATGCTTCTGGTTAACATTTTTCTAGTTAATGTCACTGAAGATTTCCTTGGAAATAGTTGCCTAGAGCCCACAGATGTTTTATTCCTGGTCTTCGACCTCCAGGATTAATTCCAGACACTAACCTTTTCTGGTAGAATCAGTAATGTGGTATCTGGCAAAACACTCATGATAACAAGTAGACCAAATATTTCCTAAACAATAAATAGGAAATAATGTTTTAAGAAAAGAGAGCTCAGTGCAATTAAACTGCAAACTTTATATATGCTCCTAGCCCACGTTCTAGGCCTTTTTCCCATCCTCTTCAACTATCCACAATCTCACATGCTGCTGAAAGTTAATAAATATTCATTGATGATTGATGACACCAAGCAGAGTCTGATACCCTCAGATATTTACTGAGCAGCCAACAGCAGTGAAATTTTCATCTCATTGCTCAACTGGGTTCCCTGCCTCTGGGCTCTCCCTGCTGTAATCTGCCTTGTGCTCTAACACTGAATTAATCTTTCTGAAGTTCTACTGTTATCATGTCACTCTCTTGTTAAAAAATGTGTAATGTGTACTCTGCCATTCGGACCATGTCCAAGCTCCTTAACATCATTGACAAAATCTTTCCTTTTGTGGCCCCATCTCCCACCAACCTCTCCTATCCTCTCAACTCTACACACTAGCCATGCTCAAGAGCCAGTCAAGTCTTTAAATGTGCCAAGTGGATCATCCATGCTCTATCCCCTTTCCAGGCCTTTGCTCTAGCTATTCATTTCTTTGAACAGTCCCCCACCCAACTCCATCCCATGGTCTCCTTTGCCACAATAACTTCTGTTAATCTTAAAAATTTCAGCTTTAATATTCCTTATTTCATGGGAAGCCATCCCTAGACCTATTAGACTAGGTGAGGCTTCTCTGCTTTGTGCTTCCCTAGCACCTTGTACTTCCCTGTCTGAAGCAGGCTAAATGATGACCCCTCAAGGATATCAGGTCCTAATCTCTAGAACCTGTAAATCTTACCTTATAAGCAAAAAGGGTCTTTGCTGAAGTGATTAAATTAAGGACCTTAAGATGAGGAGATGAGCCTGGATTATCTAAGTAGGCTCCAAACACAATCACAAGTGTCCTTACAAGAGGAAGGCAGAAGGAATTATATACTGACAGAAGAAAAGACACACAGAAGAAAAGGTGGTGTGAATATGGAAGCTGGAAGAGGGAAGGAACAGATTCTCCCCTAGAGCCTTTGGAGGGAATACAGTCCTGCAACACCTTGATTTCAGTCCAGTGATACTGATTTTGGGCTTCTGGCCTCCAGGACTGTAGGAGAACAAATCTGTTCTCTTATGCCACCATTGTTGCTGTTTTATACCACCATAAAATTTATTCTCTTATGCCACCAAATTTGTGGCAATTTGTTGCAGCAGCCTCAGGAAACTAATACACTATCATACCTCTATCAGTTGGGGGGACCCATCAGACAACAGATGGCACAGTTAAGCCGCTACAGAAGAGTTAAGTAAAGAGAGGGTGTGGTAGCTCAGAGCTAATGATAACAAGTTGCCCTTACAGTTTTGAGAGGACAAGTGAAGGAAGCAGTTACCAGAACTCAGCAAATAGCTGAAGGGAAAGGGCTCTTCAGAAGGAGCTGTGGCTCTTAGGAGAAGGACACAGCCAACTCAAAGTGACCAGCAGGAGAAAACCAGAGGAATAAGTGTCCCAACCTCACCCTCTCTCCACCCTCTGATCTCCTTCCTTTTGGCTGAACCCAGAAGCCAGAGGCAAGGGAATATTTTCATACATTCCACAAAAGTCATAGCACAGAGCAAAGTGGAAGGAGGTGGTGGAGAGTGGATGGGTAGGAGAAAGTGGAAGACATCCAGCACAACATCAATTAGCCCATTCTATTGCAATTGTTCATTTAATTACCTGACCCCCTCGCTCTGCTTTAAATGCCATGAGCGCAACTACCACATCTGTCCTTTTTATTATGAATCCCAGTGCCTAACATGATGTAAAGCACAGATGAGGAACTTTATAAAATATTTATCGAATAAAATTAATAATAAAACACCTCATAGGAAAATTAGAGACCCTTCACAATTGGGATCTAGTCCCCCATTTCCACTTTCATTTCCCACTATGTGCCTTTACAAACCCTCTTCTGGAGGCCAGAATGGACCACAACACAGTAACCAAGCACGCTTTATGCCTTCTCAGCTCCACACCTCTGTCATGCCATCTTCTCCTGAGCCACCATCCTCACATCTACTCAATTCCTGTCATTCATTGAGACCCTGGAAGCTACCTCCTCCAGGAGGTCTGTCTGGATTGCCCTGTCAAAAGTGACCCTTTCCTTCTGGGCACTCTTCCAGTTCTTATTTGTATGTCCCTTGTAGCAGTAACCTTTTATTGTTCTGTTCTGTTGATATGTGTACATATGTCGGAACTCAACTTGAAGACAGTAATTTCTTTAAGAGCTGCCTCTTGGTCTCATAAAAACAACATATCCTGAACAGAATTTAGTTAGTGACTTTTAAAAATAAGTGCACAGAAAACATTGAATAAATCAATTAACTGTAACTTTTTTGTTAATTAGCAAATTTCATGGTCATTTATTTATCCCGGTCTCTTGTTTTACAACTATTATTCATAGCTAAAAGAATTTTCTTTGAATATTAACTTTATCTATTTCCATAACAGTAGTTTCCTTATTTAATAAAAGTCATGCAAGAGGAGACTTGTGAACAAAGTTTAAATCCTCACTCGACTTAAATAGTTAGCAATTCATAACAGTACTGTATGATTTACTATGAATCATCATTACGAAGAATTTGCCCCAGGGGTGGTGGTGGATGGGGGTAGGGGTAGAAACAGATCTTTAAGAATCCCTCTGGCATTTCTGAAGTTTGTCTTGAGGTGTGAATTTACCAGTTTTTGGCATTTCTTAGAATTCAAAGCAAGTTAAAATTGCATTTTAATATAACTGCTTATGAAAAGGGAAAACTAGAAAGAAAACACCGATCAGGATTCAAAGGAGTTGCAAGTACACTAACCAAGTTCGACAACGTTTTAATAACAGTCATATTAGAGGAACAAATATCAGATGCAACAAGGCTAAAATGACACATTCAGCTGCAAAGTTATACACCTCCACAACAGAATAAACATTTAAAGCAATCCTTATCCACAATTACCAGGAATATTTAGCAACACTTATGAGAGTTTATGAAATTTACTGTCCCATTTCACTATGGTATCACCTAACAAAAGAATAAGCTGAGTATATCTCCCCAAAGGATGGTATGAATACCTAACATATTGATTTTATTGCTGTCAGAAATAAAAACATACTTTCACACATAAAATCTATGTAGTTCAATAACTATATTTTGCAAATGACTACAGCACCATAACAACAATCCAGAAAAACTCATATATGAGTGCCTTTCGAAATATTTAAGCTCTTTAATATTTGAATTGCTTATAAATGTTTGTTATGTTTTTCTTCTGAAACCTACCAAGCTTACATGTTTGCACATCTAAGTCAATATTTGCATGTGGATGTGGATAAACACAGCTTTACAGAAGATTCATTTAGATGCAATGGACAGAATAAAATATATATTTTCTAAAGGAATAGATCCTCTTGGATATTCACTTAGGGCTCAAAAGCAAATGAATGTTCAATGTTTCACAGCTATTTAAATCAATGGGGACTTAATAGCTAAATTCCTAAAGAAGAATAAAAAGCATTTGAATATGAAGAACCCTGTGCATTACTCAGAACTGATGCAGCTTTCGATTCTGTGAGTGTGTAGGTATCATTTTGCTTTGCAAGGTCTGTACAGGTACTATTACAGAGCTAGGACCTTCATACCCAGCGGCCAAGGCATCTTCTGGGTCCTAAGGCTACCTAACTAAGACGAGTTAATACTGGCTAGGACTAAGTGACCTCATCAAGTTAACTGCACAGGATAGCATAAGGAGACACACCAAACTCACATCAAGGAACATTTTTGCCTCAGATTCATATAAATTATATAATCCTTTCCCCCTATTCTACAGTGGTTGTGGAACAAATGCATCCTCCATGTGTTGTAAACTATCCTGGGTTTCTAAAATAAAGGCTTCCATCATCCTTTTCAATATTCAACATTACTCAACATCTAAATAACAAGACATAATCTCAGATACTATGCCCGTGAATGATACCAGGGACTAGCAGCAATGCCCTAAAACAATTAACGTGACAAAGGGAATGAGCCAAAGGAACACTTAATGTCTGAGATTCAAGCTCTGGCATCTATTAAGATAATGTCAAACTCCCAGCTGCAAAGAAGAGAGGAAGAGATTTCCAAGGTTTCTTGCTTGCCCCCATAATTTTCTCGATTTTGTGTTAATATTAAACTTTAGGATGTGTTAACAGATACCAGAAATAAATGCTGGATTAGAATTAAATTCCACACTCAGGAGCTACCCAGCCTACTAATGGAAAAAACACACTAGGATTAAGAGTTACAAATTTTTGTTCAGTGGAGAGATGTAATTCCAGGCGACTGATCAGGCAGTGTTTTGTGCGGGGTGACAATGGAATTGGGCCTGGGAATATGAAAGTATTTGGGCTTATGGACATGGGGAAAGATTGCATTCCAGAGAGAATGAATAACATAATAATAAAAAATGATAATGGTGATGATGATAATGTAGATACTATGTTTCAGTCAAGAAACCCTGGTGTAAAATAATTATTTTCTTTATTTTCTATAAATCAACTTTTGACTCCAAGACCCTTTGCTAGGCTAGTAGGAAACACATCCCCAGTCACTCTCAAGCCCTCAATCCTCCCACTCCAGTGTTGTGCCAAGGTTCTGAGGCCTTAAAACTTCCAAGACATCAAGGAAGCCTCGTTAGTCATTCATCATGGGCCCCCACGGACTCCTGCTTAAACACTCTATGGTCTCTTTGAGGCCTTCTAAGCTTTAGACACAGGAATTCTAGTGAGTCTGGAATCAGCCTCCTTAGTACAGAATTCATACCTGTCTTCAGGTCCTACCCTCCCTCCAGGCATTATCAGGGCAGGTTCCTGCTGCCAGGAAGAGTGAAAGACTCTCTCTCTCCTGCCTGAGAATCCCTCTTGGTCTGCAGGAAGTCCCTCTTTTTCTCTGCCTTTCTCTCAGAGGCTTTCCTGAGCTCCTCAAACACTGTTCTCTTCAAAGGTCGTAGTTTATTCAAAACAAAATCCAGAAAGGCTTGACTCAAATGTCCCTCCACCCCATCCATAAGACCTTGAGCCTGATAGGGGAAGAAGAGTGAAAGAGAAAATGTGATAAAACTTAAATTAGTGTCTCAGTAAAGTGGCTGCCATCTTACCTGGTATTTTTTAAGGATTTAACCACTCTCTATCAGGCACCTTCTCCCAATCAATTCTTTGGACACTTATGAAGAAGATACTGTTATTCCACTTTACAAATGAATGCTGTTAAGTAATTAGCCCAAGGCCTCCCAGCTAGTAAATGACAGAACTAGGAAGAGTCTGATTTCAGAGCTTGCACATATCACCACTGCACTCTACTGCCTCCCAAGAATATGATCAAAGACAAGAAGGGGAGTAATCTCAAGAGATATAAACAGCAGAAAATAATGCTAAGAACAATGCTGAAGTCAAATTGTGAAAATGCTAGAGGGTCTTTGTTTGCAGATGACATGATCATGCAGGTATAAAATCTAAAAGAATCAAGAAGAAAACTCACAGAACTAATAAGCAGTTATAGCAAGGTTGTAGGATATAAGATTAATATACAAAAGTCAATCATTTTCCTATATGCCAGCAATGAACAAGTGGAATTTGAAATTAAAAACACAATGCCATTTACATTAGCACCCCCAAAAATTAACTACTTATGTATAAATCTAACAAAATATGTACAAGATCTATATGATGAAAACCACAAAATTCTGATGAAAGTAATCAATGAACTAAATAAATGAAGATGCATTTCATGTTCATGGATAGGAAGACTCGATATCGTCAAGATGTCAGTCTTTCCAACTTGATCTATAGATACAATGTAATCCCAATCAAAATCCCAGCAAGTTATTTTATGTATATCAACAAACTGATTCTAAAGTTTATGTGAAGAGGCAAAAGACCCAAAATAGCCAACACAATATTGAAAGAGAAGAATAAAGTCAGAGAATTGACACTACCCAACTTCAAGACTTGTTATAAAGCTACAGAAATCTAAAGAGTGTGGTATATTGAAAGAATAGAAAAGTAGATCAATGGAAAAGAATAGAGAGCCCAGAAATAGACCCACACGAGTACAGTCATTTGATCTTTGATAAAGAAGCAAAAGCAATACAATGGAGCAAAGATAGTCTTTTTAACAAATGATGCTGGAATAACTGGACATCCACACACACACAAAAGAAAGAATCTAGACACAGACTTTATACTCTTCACAAAAATTAATTCAAAATGGCTTATAGACCTACATGTAAAATGCAAAACTACAAATTCCTAGGAGATAGCATAGGCAAAAACCTAGATGACCTTGGGTAGGGTGATGACTTTTTAGATACAATACTGAAGGCATGATCTATGAAATAACTAATAAGATGGATTTCATTAAAATTAAAAACTTATGTTTTGTGAAAGACACTGTCAAGAGAATGAGAAGACAAGCCACAGACTGGGAGAAAATATTTGCAAAAGACACATCCGATAAATGACTGTTATCCATAATATACAAAGAATGCTTAAAACTCAATAGTAAGAAAACAAACAACTAGATTAAAAAATGGGCCAAAGATCTTAAAAGAGACCTCACCAAAGAAAATATATAGATGGAAAATAGGCATATGAGGGGCCTACCCAGTGAAATAGTGAGTGGTTAAACTCACACACTCTGCCGGGGTGGCCCAGGGTTCACACGTTCAGATCCTGGGCACAGACTTACACATCACTTACCAAGTCATACTGTGGCAGGCGTCCCACATAAAGTAGAGGAAGATGGGCAGAGATGTTAGCTCAGGGCCAATCTTCCTCACCAAAAAAAGAGGGGGATTGGCAGTGGATGTTAGCTAAGGACTAATCTTCCTCAAAAAAAAAAAGAAAGAAAACAGGCATATGAAAAGATGCTCCACACCATATGTCATCAGGGAAATACAAATTAATGAGGTAATACTCTATGCCTATCAGAATGGCCCAAATCCAGAACACTGACAATACCAAATGCTGGTGAGGATTAATAGCAACAGGAACTCTCATTCATTGCTCATGGGAATGCAAAATGGTACAGCCACTTTGGAAGACAATTTGGCAGTTTCTTACAAAATTAAACATCCTCTCACCAAACGATCCAGCAGTCACACTCCTTGGTATTTACCCAAAGGAGCTGAAAACTTATGTCCTCACAAAAACCTGCACACAAATGTTTATAGCAGCTTTATTCATAATTGCCAAAGCTTGAAAGCAACCAAGATGTCCTGTAGTAGGTGAATGGATGAATAAGCTGTGGTACATCCAGACAATGGAATGTTATTCAGCACTAAAAAGAAATGACCTATCAAGCCATGAAAAAACATGGAGGAACATTAAATGCATATTACCACGTGAAAGAAGCCAATCTGAAGGCTATACACTGTATGATTCCACCTATAAGATATTCTGGAAAAGGCAAAACTATGGACACAGTAAAGAGGTCAGTGGTTGCCAAGGTTTGGGGGGAGTGAGAGATGAATAGGCTGAATACAGAGGATTTTTAGTATGGTGAAACTATTCTGTATAATATTAGAATGATGGATACATGTCATTATACATTTGTCCAACCACAGAGGATGTACCACACTGTACTAGTCAGAGTTCTCCAAAGAAACAAAACCAAGAGGATATATAGATATATAAAAGGATATTTATTATGGGAATTGGCTCACATGATTATGGAGCATGAGAGTGGATCTTCTTTACTCAGTCTACTGATTCAAATGCGAATCTCTTCCAGAAACACCCTCACAGACACACTCAGACTTTGTGTGATAATGATGTGTCAATGTAGGTTCATCAAATGCAACAAATGTATGACTTTGGTGTGCAGTGTTTATAGTGGGGTAGCTGTGCCAGAGCAGGCAGTGTTATATAGTAATTCTCTGTACTTTCTGCTCAATTCAGTTGTGAACCTAAAACTGCTCTAAATAATAAAGTCTATTTAAAAGGGAAAAAAAATCCTAGAGGGGCTATTTATAGACAGTATTTTATTCATAAGCAGTGTGATCCACAGAAGATTTCTATAAACAGAGGAATGATATAACTCTGATTCTGAAGGTAAATCTGGGGGCAATTCACAATAAGGAGGTGAGGGGGGTGAGGGAGAAGGAAACAGAATCCCATGTGGTTGCTCAGTGGGTGGTCTATGTATAAGATAGCAAGGGGCTTGACAAGTTCATCACCTTGGGAAAGGAGGGAAGGGAAAAGAGATCAATGATGCCAGGGTGATGGGACCCACATGGCTTGGCATATGTTTAGATGCACCCTTTGATAGATGCCATCTGTAAATGAGGATAAGAAGAAAAGCAAAAGGTGGCAAAAAGTCCTAGGGGACTAGAAGAATGATGATGCCATTGAAAGAAGCATGGAACACAGAAGGAGGTAAAAGTAAGGAGAATCGAGATAGCTCCACAATTTAGTTAGCACACATCTGTGAAGGGCCTCCTGAGGATAACTCTAGATTGACACATCTAAATCACATTCCCACAGTACACAGACAAGTTTTGCAGATGTTTTGAACAACTGCCTAACAGGCAACCCATCTTCCCACTTGCTCTGTAGCTAGGATCCTGGAAACAGTGAGTGATACTCTAAAGTAACCAGTTCCTCTGCCTTGGAGGGAGAAAATTGGTTGAATCACTCATACACAGCTAACTTAAGAAGATGTGCTCAGGGAGAAAGCTACGCTGTCACAGAGGGGGCTTGGATTTCAAATCAGATGACCTGGGCATTGTGTGCCACTTCTGCCACTTAAGGAACTTGAAACTGGAATAAGTTATTCTCCTCTCTTATCTCCAGTTTCTTCTTATTTAAAATGTGAATACTAATATGTACCTCATAGTATTGTAATGAGAATAAATGGGGTAATCTATGTGAAGGGGTTTTGTAAAGTGCTATGCAAAAGTGAAGGATTTCAAGTTATTTCTACTCAGCAGGGTGCGAATCCCATAATTGATTGTAGATTCTGGATAGAAAAGACTTCATCAAAAGGAAGGAAACAAGCTTTAGACTCAGCAAGGTAATTTCAAGTTACTGAATTCATTATGTAAGTACTTGAAGAATTGCCAGAGGCCCTTCTTTGGACACAAAATAATAAAAGGTACCATTTCCAACCAAAGTCTAGGATCAGAAGTGGCCCTAATATGCATATCCATCTGAGGAATTCTAAGGTATTTGTGATAAGCCCAAGGATCCTCATTTACATAAGAGCCCCTAATTCCTCTAGAGGAAGGTATAAAAAGAACCTTTAGGGATATGGAGCCCAAACTCCAAATCATCACCCAGGAACCAACACTGAAGGTGGCTGCAAGCACAGTGCCTGGGACGCTCCTACGGTTCCAATTTTCTCAGCACGGTGGGCTGTGAACAAGCGTGGTTTGTCTCCTGAGAAACCTGTCTGAGCTGGCAAGGTCACTTTCTGGTCATTGAAAGAGTAAAAACAAGGTGGCGTATAGCCATGGGGACCAAATAAAAAGTGGCCCCTGGATTGGGGCTGCCCCCACCTCAGGCATGGAGTCCCACCCTCTGCTCTGAGCTGGTTTCCCCGGTACCCACACCACCACATCTCACCTCAGTCCTCCTGCTTATCTTCGTCCTGCTGGATCATCTACAGATTTAGATTTCAGCACCATCACTCAACACTATCCGATTCAGTTAACACTGAGGCACAACAAACCACCCCAAAACTTAATGGCTGAAAACAACATCCATTTAGTACTTCTCACAAGTCTACTAATCAGGGAGCAGTTCTGCTCATCTGGGCTGGGCTTAAATGATCTCATTTGGGGTCACTGTGCATTGGGATTCAGCTGATGGCTACTGGGGCCTGGCTGGTCTAGTATAGTCTTTGACTGGGACATCTTGCTCTCCTACACATCTCACATCCCTCTAGCAGGCTAGCCTGGGCATTTTCTTATGACACTGTCAGGATTCCTAGAAGAAAGAGGGAAAGTCCATGGATTTTTTTCAAGCCTCATTTTGTGCCAAGTTTGCCACTATCTGATTCTCATCATAGATACTGCTCTCCAGTGGTGAGTCCTGACTTCCTTCTATCTCCAGCCCAGGCCTTAGAACAGCACTTAATTTTCATTTAGAAAATGAGGATGATGGTTCACATATTTTTTCATAACTTATTTTTATCATTTATCAATATGTGATAAATTTATTTGCTATTACAAAATATTGCAGGGATCAAATCCTGCCTGCTGCACGTTTTCATATAGCCTGCGAGCTAAGAATGGTTTTGACATTTTTAAATAGTTGGGAAAAAACATCAAAAGAAGATTATTTCATGACCCAAGAAAACCGTATGAAATTCAAACTTCAGGGTCCATAACTAAAGTTTTATTGGAATATAGCTATACTCATTCATTTATGTCTTATCTATGGCTGCTTTTCACTACAAAAGCAAAATTAAATTATTGCAATAGAGACCATGTGGCCCCAAAGCCTAAAATATGTGCTACCTGGCCCTTTACAGAAAAAGTTGGATAATCTCGTACTATAATGCGACTTCCAAAGGCTGAGCAGTGATTATTTTCTGTGGCTGTACTGTCAAGATCTAAGGTATAAATGTTGAATATGGAGGTTGTGCGCAATTTTTAGTATTGTAGATAACACCTTTGAAAAAGAAATACTCTGTAGATTTCTGGGTTATTCCTTAGGTCAACTCTTAGAAATGGGGTTGTTGAGGCAAAAGATAAGTACATTTTTAAGGCTTTGATACACATTGCCAATTTGCTGTACGTTAAGATGGGTAAAATATCATTTAAAACATGATTTTATGCCCAGTTTTTAAGTTATTTTTATGGGAAATGGATATGGAACTTTCTCAAAGAACATTCTGATCTCTAATTGAGACAATCATTTGACTTTTCCTTCCCTTTACGGCTGTAATTAATTTTGTGATGTTCACTTGCTCATATTGGTGGTCCAGGGATTATTACCAGCCTCTTAGGCTGAAGAAATTAAAAAAGGAAATCAGATCCCACTGTATCCCTTAATATATGCATACAAAGTTATAGAACATTCTCATTTTTTAAAAAAAGCATAATTTTCTTAAGAACTAATTATACATCTGTGACAGTCAACCACACCTACGGGAAAACTTTCCTGACATTGTAGGACTGTCTGCCCATTGATGGCTTGCCTGATAGCAAGAGATGTCTCCACCTTTTACTTAAATTCCAAGTGTTTTACTTTATTTTATCTGTTACACCCAGTTCCACCTATTATCCCCCTACTGTTTCCAATACAAGATCCTTTATTTTTTCTACAATATCCTGTAGGATATCTACAGATATCCTCTACCCAGCCTGGCTATGTAGACATGCTCTGAATCCAGTCCTCTCTTTGCCCCCAAATAAGGAAGAGGTAGATCCAACTGGGACATTTATTTGAGGAATGAACCCACAGCAGAATCCAAAACAGAAAAAAATATGTCTGAGCTAATGATCATGACAGGAAGCCCAGAATCAAAATCTGATGAGATCATGTACAAATTCTAAGTCCAAAAGGCAGCCTCAAAATCACAAATGGGAGTTTTGAGGCAAGATTCAGAAGCCAGACAGAAAGTAATAAGAATGGGAGACAGTCAGAAACAGATATTCTATGTCAATTTCTGTTACCATCTTTAAAGTGAATATGGCTTACTTTTTTTGGATATCGCGGGTGTCAAACTATTTTAAAAGTAAAGACAGAGAGCAGACACAGAAATTCAACTAAATACAATATTTAACAAATTTCAAAAGATAATTTGTAAATTGGAGTAATCAATAAATTAGCTATCATTTAACTATATAGATTAAAATTTATTTCAAAAAGATTTTGTACAGAAAAATCTTTTTCCACCTTCTCTTGGCCCATATGGAAATGATATATTTGCTACCCTTATGTATTTAAAAAGATTGAAAATAGGGGCCGCCCGGCGGTGCAGCGGTTTAGTCCATGCTTGGCAGCCCGGGGTTCGCCGGTTCGGATCCCGGGCGCCCGCTGACGCACTGCCTGTCAGCCATGCCATGGTGGCGTCCCATATAAAGTGGAGGAAGATGGGCATGGATGTTAGCCCAGGGCCAGTCTTCCTCAGCAAAAAGGGGAGGATTGGCAACAGATGTTAGCTCAGGGCTGGTCTTCCCCACAAAAAAAAAAAAAAAAAAGATTGAAAAGATAAATACCACCTCTGAGTTCACTCAACTACAAGTTAAATATGTATATTAGAGCCAATTATTAGAGTCATTATGAAGTAATTGTTCTGTTTCATAATCAGAAGCACACAGTGCCTCTAAGACTCAGTTTCCTTAATGATCAAGCATAAGTAAAACTAGCTCACAGCGTTGCTGAGGAGCTAAGATGAAGCACTGTCCTCTTTAACAAAGCATCTATTTAAAAGAGTGCTGCAGATGAAGTGATGAAAGGGGGAGAGAACAAGGAACTATCCAAACCAGATAAGATGACGACGTGTGGAAGGACACATCAAAGACAGATTCTCTCCCTCTCTCTCTCACACACACACACAGAATAATTATAGAACTTAACTTTGGAGTAATAAAGGTGATCATTTCAAATAAATTCTTCAAATTACCTCCCAGGAACTGATCAAAATGTGCTAAACAATTTCAAAGAGAGGAGAAACACTTACATGCGATGAAAGCAAGAAACAGTGTCCATTTCATACTACAACCTTGAAGAAACTTCAGCTAGATAAAATGAATGTTGGCTTAAATTGAAAGAAAAAAAATCACAAGACATAAATTCACTTCTCAAGATAACAGTGTTGTGGAAAGTAAATGAAAATTCTAGAAAACACCTAATTACTACAATTTGGAGAAGAAAATGAGATATGGGTAGTTAAGAGAAGATATGGGACTACCCTACTTGGGACCTGTTTCCCCACCCTAGACTATTGGAACTCCATTAGTAGGCAGTTAGGAGATGGAGCACTTGGCCCTACTATATAGTCTCTCCAACCTGAACCCTTACAGTTCATGAACTCAGCTGGCTGGGCAGAAAAGCCTACAGTGAGTGCATGGAAGGACAAAGTGTAGGTAAAACTAAATCAGGGGAGAGCTCGGAACATAGTATGTCCTGAAGCCACATCCTAAATGTGCTGTGAGGAAATGGAAACAACCTGACTAAATGGAAAAAATTCAGGTCTCAGTGCTTTTCTGTAACCCAAATTTTCAGATGAGGCAGATGTTCCCTGAGACAAAGAAGCACTTTATAAATCTTCCTCACATCCCCCCACCCACTTCCATCAACCTATGAATTAATTCTTATGTATGGTTTGAGGTAAGAGTAAAAGTTCATCTTTTTGCATGTGGATATCCAGTTGTCCCAACACCATTTGTTGAAAAGACTATTATTTCTGCAATGAATTGTCTTGGCACCTTCATCAAAAGTTAAAAGCACAGTGATTTTTTTTCTGGTCCCTCAAGTCTGTCATTGATCTGTATGCCTATATCTTACACCAGTACCACATTGTTTTAACAACTGTAGCTTTATAGTAAGTTTTGAAATTGGAAAATGAAAGTCCTTCAACTTTGTTCTTTTTTGAAATTGTTTTAGCTATTCTAGGTGTTTCACATTTCTATATAAATTTTATCATCTGCTTGTCAATTTCTGCAAAAAAAAAGTCTTCTGAAATTTTGATAGGAAATGCACTGAATCTATAGATCGATTTGGGTCTTCCAATTCATATAGAATATTTCTCCATTTATCTAGATACTCTTAATTTTTCTCAGCATACTGGCGTCATTTTCAGTGTACAACAAGTGTCTTGCACTTATTTTGCTAAATTTATTGCTAACTATTTTATTTATTTTTATGCTATGGTGAATGTAATTGCATTCTTAATTTCACTTTAAGATTGTGCTAGATCATCTTACAATAGATATTGCAGGGGGACAGGTGGAATAAAAGAAGCTGAAGTTCCTGTCTCATTTAAGAGTAAGATATGGTTACTGATTAGCCCAAGATGTCAATAAATATTGTGAGTTTAAATATGTATATTAAAAAATTTTAAGAGAAACCCTAAAAATGTTTGAAATAAGACATATAATTTCCAGGGCCGCCTGGTGGCGCAGCGGTTTAGGCGCTTGGCAGCCTGGGGTTTGCGAGTTCAGATCACGGGCACCCGCCGACGCACTGCCTGTCAGCCATGCTGAGGCGGTGTCCCATATAAAGTGGAGGAAGATGGGCATGGATGTTAGCCCAGGGCCAGTCTTCCTTAGCAAAAAGGGGAGGATTGGCAACAGATGTTAGCTCAGGGCTGGTCTCCCCCACAAAAAAAAAAAAAAAAGACATATAATTTCCAAATTACCAACAAAAACAAAAATGAAATGGAACAAAGATACATCTAGCAAAAGATGTGACAAAAAGGTGAGAAATAAATAGTAAGAAAGAATAAGTGAATGCTTTACAACTAAGGAATCAAACAATGCAAAGACATCTGCTCTCACCACTCATACTCAACATACTGCTGGAAGTTCTAGCCATTACAATAAGACAAGAAAAAGAAATAAAAGGCATAGAGATTGGAATAGAAGAAACAAAATTGTCTCTATTGGCAAGTGATATAATTCTATACATCAAAAATCTCAAAGAATCTCCAAAGAACTCCTAGAACTAATAAATAAGCTCAAGGTCACATGACAAAATATCAATGCAAAAATCAATTGCATTTCCATACTCTAATGGTAAACATGTAGAAATCAGAATTTAAAAGCACAATACCATTTATAATCACTCTGAAGAAAATAAAATACTTAGATATATACTTAACAAAGAATATGTAAAATAGGTATGCTGAAAATTACAAAATAGTAATGAGGGAAATCAAAGATCTAAATAAATGGGTTTAATGTAATTCCTATCAAAATTTCAGCAATGTTTTCCATAAGATATTTTTCTAAAATTTATAATTTCATATAATTTATATTTTATTTATAGATAAAGGCCTTAGAATAGCTAAACACCTTTGACAGACAAGAAAAAAGTGGGAGGAATCCCTCTACCTGATATTAAGTCTTACTATATAGCCACAGTAATCATAACAATGTGGTTTTAACAGATGATAAACACATAGATCAAAGGAACAAAATAGACAGTCTATCAATAGATCCACAAATATATGCTCAACTGATTGAGTTGAGCTCAACAACCTGATAAAAAAATGGGCAGAGGATCTGAACAGATATTTCTCCAAAGAAGATACACAGATGGCCAACAGGCACATGAAAAGATGTTCAACATCACTAATTAGGGAAAGGCAAATCAAAACTACAATGAGATATCTCCTCACATCCATCAGAATATCTATAATTAACAAGACAAGAAATAACAAGTGTTGGAGAGGATGTGGAGAAAAGGGAACGCTCATACACTGCTGGTGAGAATGCAAACTGGTGCAGCCACTGGAAAACAGTATGGAGATTCCTCAAAAATTTAAAAATAGAAATACCATATGATCCAGTTATTCCACTTCTGGGTACTTATCCAAAGAACATAAAATCACTAATGTGAAAAGATGTTCACTGCAGCATTATTCACAATAGCCAAGACTTGGAAACAACCTAAGTGCCCACTGATGGATGAATGGATAAAGTTGTGGTATGGAATACTACTCAGCCATAAAAAAGATGAAATCTTGCCATTTGTGACAACATGGATGGATCTTAAGTGTATTATGCTAAGCAAAATATGTCAGACAGAGAAAGACAAATGCTGTATTATTTCACTCATGTGCAAGATAAACAAACAAACACACAAATAAGGGGAACAGATTGGTGGTTACCAGAGGGGAAGGGGATGGGAGGAGGGCAAAAGGGGTAAACGGGCACATATGTATGGTGATGAATGGAAACTAGACTATTGGTGGTGAACATAATGCAATCTATACAGAAACTGAAATATAATAATGTACACCTGAAATTTACTCAATGTTATAAACCAATGTGACCTCAATAAAATAATTTTTAAAAACTCAGCTTAAATTTCACAGCTTATATAAACAACTGAAAAAGATCATAAATAGGGGCTGGCTGAGAGACCAGTAGTGGTTAAGTTTGTGCATTCTTCTTAGGTGGCCTGGTGTTCGCTGGCTTGGATCCCAGGTGCAGACCTATGCAATGCTCATCAAGCCAGGCTGTGGAGGCATCCCACATACAAAATAGAGGAAGATTGGCACAGATGTTATCTCAGGGCTAGTCTTCCTCACCAAAAAACAAAAAGGTCATAAATAAATGTAAAACTGAAAGTTTTAGGGAAAAAAATAGAAAAAATCTTCAGGATCTAGGTATAGGCAAAGAGCTCTTAGATATGACACTAAAAGCACAATCCATAAAAGGAAAAATTGCCTTTCTATATAGGCTATCATATTATATTACATTACATTACATTACATTATATTATATTATATTATATTATATTATATTCAAACATTATATATGTATTATACACTTGCCAGTAACAGCAAAAAGAGGGTACTTGGGAGCAAAGCTGTATTGAGCTAAGGAACTGATTACAGATGGAAAAGTAAATAGTATAAATATATATTGTTAAGTCTGTAATAGTAATAGATATTAAAATGTCAGGAAAAAGGGGGGAATGGGAATACAACTATATAGGAGTAACCTTTGTACATATCACAGGAATTAAGCTGGTAGAAATTGGAAAATTATTCTTATAACTTAAGCTGTATAGGGTAAACCCTAAAGCAACCACAAATATATAAAGATAGAGAGATAGATACAGATAGAGATAGAGATATATAGCTATAGATATATAATGAAAAAACCATTAAAGTAATTAAAATGATACATTATAAAATATTCACTTAATGCAAAAGAAAACAGGGAAGGAGGAATAGAAGAACAAAAAAGACATAAGATATATAGAAAACAAAAAGTAAAATGGCTGATGTAAATTCAACTATATCAATAATAACTTGAAATGTAAAAGATTAAACAATCCAATCAAAAGACAAAGTTATCAGATTGGCTGAGAAAAGGAAAAAGCATGATCTAAATATATACTGTCTACAAAAGACACACTTTACATTCAAAGATACAAATAAATTAAAAGTAAAAGGTTGGAAAAAGGTATATCATTAAAACAGCAACCACAACAAAACTGGAGCAGCTATACTGATATCAATCAAAACTGACTTTAAAACAAAAAATGTTACTAGAGATAAAGAGGGATATTTCATAATGATAAAAGAGTCGAACCATCAGGAAAGATATGACAATTACATATATGCACCTAGCAACAGAGCACCAAAACACATGAAGTAAAAACTGACAGAAATGAAGGGTGAAGTAGAAATTTTAACAATAATATTTGGAGACTTCAATACCCCACTTTCAACAATGGGTAGAATTAGACAGAAGATCAACACGAAAATAGAAGATGTAATAATACTATAGACCAACTGGAGCTAACAGGCATCTATAGAACAGCCTACCTAATAACAACAGAATATACATTCTTCTCAAGTGCATATGGAACATTCTCCATGATAGACCATAGGCTATACCATAAAATGAACCTCAGTACATTTAAAGATTAACAATAATACAAAATATGTTATCCAACCACAATGGAATGAAATTGGAAATCAATAGCAAGAAAAAATCTGGGAAACTCACAGATGTGTGAAAATTAAACACACTCCTAAACAACCAATGGGTCAAAGAAGAAATCAAATGCATGAAAATAAAGACAGAACATACCAAAACTTATGAGATGCTGCTGAAGTAATTCTTAGAAGGAAATTTATAGCTGTAAATGCCTATATTAAGAAAGAAGGATCTCAAATCAATAACCTAAATGTCCACCTTAAGAAACTGGAAAAAGAACAACAAACTAAGCCTAAAGCAAGTAGATGGAAGGAAATAATAAAAGTGGGAACATAAATTGTTGAAATAGAGAAGAGACAAACAATAGAGAAAATCAATGAAAGCAAAACCTGGTTCCTTGAAAAGATCAACAAAGTTGGCAAAACTTAAGCTAGATCAGCCAAGGAAAAAACAGAGAAGATTCAAATTACTAGAAACAGAAATAAAAGAAGAGACATTACTAATGTCCTTACAGAAATAAAAGAGATTATAAAGGAAAAATTAAACTAAGAACAGTTATACACCAATGAATTAGATAGCCTAAATGAAATGGACAAATACCTAAAAAGATGCAAACTACTGAAACTCACTCAAGAAGAAACAGACAATATGAATAGACCTTTGGCAAGTAAAGATATTGAATCAGCAATCAAAAACCCATCCACAAAGCAAAGCCCAAGTCCACATGGCTTTACTAGCAAACTCTACCAAACATTTAAAGAACTAATACAAATTCTCCACAAACTCTTCCAAAAATATAATAGGAGAGAACACTTTCCAACTTATTTTATGAGGCTAGTATTAACCTGATACCAAAACCAGACAAAGATATAAAAAAATAAAAGAAAACTACAGACCAATATCTCTTATGAATACAGATGCAAAACACCTTAACAAAATACCAACAAATCAGATCCAGCAGCATATTGAGAGGATTATGTAATATGACCATGTGAAATTTACCCTAGGAATGCAAGGTTGGTTCAACATCTGAAAAATCAATTAATTTAATATATTATTTCCATAGAATAAAAATCAAAAGTTACATAATCATTTCAATAGTTGCAGAAAAAGCTTTTGACAATATCTGATATCATTCATAATAAAAGTACTCAACAAACTGGAAATAGAAGGGAACTTCCTCAACCTGATAAAGAGTATCTACAATAAATCCACAGCTAGTATCAAACTTAATAGTAAAAGACTGGATGTTTTCCCCATAAGATCAGGAATAAGGCAAATGTCTGCTCTCACCACATCTATTTAACATTGTACTAGAGGTTCTAACCAAGTCAATTAGGCAAGAAAAATAAAAGCCACAGAGATTGGAAAGAAAGAAGTAAAACTCTCTATTCACAGATGACATAATCTGATGGTATAAATAGAAAATCCTAAGGAACCCACTAAAAAATTATTGGAACTAATAAACAAATTTAGCAAGGTTGCAGGATACAAGATCAATCTTAAAAAATCAGTTGTTTTCGTACATTTGCAAGTAACAATCTGAAAATGAAATTAAGAAAAATATTTCATTCACAATAGCATCAAAAAGAATAAAATATTTAGGAATGAATTTAACAAAAGAAGTTCAAAACTTATACTCTGAAGACTACAAAATATTGTTGACATTAAAGATCTAAGTAAATGGAAAAATATCACGTTTATGAATCAAAAGACTTACTGTTGGGGCAGCCCGGTGGCACAGCAGTTTAGTTCGCGCTTGGCAGCCCAGGGTTCACAGGTTTGGATCCCGGGCGCCTGCCGACGCACTGCTTGTCAGCCATGCTGTGGCAGTGTCCCATATAAAGTAGAGGAAGATGGGCATGGATGTTAGCCCAGGGCCAGTCTTCCTCAGCAAAAAGAGGAGGATTAGCAATGGATGTTAGCTCAGGGCTGGTCTTCCTCACAAAAAATAAATTAAAAAAGACTTACTGTTAAAATTGCAATAATCCCCAAACTGATCTACAGATTCCATGTAATCCCTATCAGAATCCTAACTGACTTCTTTGTAGAAATTGACAAGCTGATTCTAAAACTTATATTGAATTGAAGGGATCCCAAATAGCCAAACAATCCTGAAAAAAAAAAAAAAAAAGCAGGACTCATACTTCTTGATTTCAAAATTTACAGAAAAAGAATGGTAACCAAGACATTGTAGTTTTGACATAAAGATGAACATGTAAATCAAAGGAATAGAAATGTGAGTGAAAAAGTTAACCCATACATCTATAATCAACTGATTTTTAACAAAAATGCCAAAAGCATTCAATGGGGAAAGAAAACAGTCATGCACTGCATAACTACGTTTTGGTCAATGATGGACCACATGTATGATGATGGTCCCATAAGATTAGCACCATATAGCTTAGATGTGTGGTAGGCTATACCATCTAGGTTTGTGTAAATACTGTAGGGGATGAAGAAATTTTCGTCTACTCCTTTAGGTTCTTCTGGCTGGTCTAAGAATTAAATTAACATGAGATATTAACAGGAGAAAAGCAAACAAAAGTTTAATAACATGTATACATGGGAGAAACCCAGGAAAACCAAATAACTCACCAAAATGGCTGAAACCCTCACCTTAAATACCATCCTCAGCTAAAGACAAAAGAAGATGTTGGGGGTGAGGAGAGTCAGGGACTTCAAAGAGAAGGAAGGCAATTCATAGGTAGGTAAAAAGGAGCAAATGTTTGGAAAACAAGTCTTTATTTGGCCATACAGAAACAGAAGAACGCAGAGGGGAGCCCAACAAACAGGCTTTTCTAGGTTTCTCCCTGTCTACCACCTGGTTAATATTGTGCTAAAGTGGCAGCTCGCTTCCTGAGATTTCAATCCCCTTCAGTATAGTCTATGATGTTTGCACACAATGAAATCACCTAACAACACATTTCTCAGAATGTACTCCCGTCATTAAGTGACACATGACTGTAGTCTTTACAACTAATAGTACTAAGACAACTGCATGTCCATATGCAAAAAAATAAAGTTGAGCTCTTACTTCACACCAAAATCAATTTAAAGTGCATCAAAGACCTATGTAAGAGCAAAAACTATAAAACTCTTAGAAGAAAACATAGGGGTAAATCTTCATGACGTCGGATTTCACAATGGATCCTTAGATATAAAATCCAAAGCATGAAAAACAAAAGAAAATAAATAAATTAGACTTCATCAAAATTAAAAAGTTTTGTGCAGGGCTGGCCCAGTTGCATAGAGGTTAGGTTCACACACTCCACTTCAGCGGCCCAGGGTTTGCAGGTTCAGATCCCAGATGTGGACCTATGCATCATTTGTCAAGCCATGCTGTGGCAAGCATCCCACATATAAAGTAGAGGAAGATGGGTACAGATGTTAGCCCAGGGCCAGTCTTCCTCAGCAAAAAAAAAAAAAAAAAGTTTTGTGCTTCAAGGACATCATCAAAAAAGTGAAAATTTAACCCCCAGAGTGGGAGAAACTATTTGCAAATCATATATCTGATAAGGCACTTGTAACTAGAATACATAAAAAACTCTTACAACTCAATAATAAAGACAAATAGCACAATTAAATAATGTGCAAAGGATCTGAAGAGATACAAACAGCCAATAAGTACATGAAAAAATGTTCACATCATCAGTCATCAAGGAAATACAAATCAAAACCGAAACCACAATGAAATACCACTTGATATCCACCAGGATGGCTAGAATCAAAATGTCATATAACGAGTGCTTGACAGGATGTGGAGAAACAGGAACCCTCAGACACTGCTGGTGGGAATGTAAAATGATGAAGCCACTTCAGAAAACAGTCTAGCAGTTCCTCAAATATAGAGTTATCACACGACCCAGCAATTTTGCTCCCAGGTGTTTAACCAATAGAAATGAGAACACCTGTACACACAAAAACTTGTACATAAAAATTTATAGCAGCATTATTCATAATAATCAAAAGGTGGAAACAACCCAAATATCTACCAACTGATGAATGGAGACACAAAGTGTGATGTACCCATACAGTGGAATATTATTTGGCCATAAACAGGAATGAAATACTGATGCATACAACAACTTAGATGAAGCTTGAAAACACAATGCCAAATGAAAGAAGCCAGTCACAAAAGTCAACATATTATATGATTCCATTCATATGAAAATCCAATACAGGGAAATCTATAGAGGCAGAAAGTAGATTAGTTGTAGTTTAGGATTTGGGGTAGATGGGGTAATAAGAGAGTGATAGCTAAAGGGTGTGGAGTTTCTTTCTGAGGTGACAAAAATATTCCAAAATGGACTGTGTGATGGTTTTACACATCTGTGAATACACTAAAAACCATTTAATTGTATACTTTAAATGTGTAAATTATATAGTGTATATATTATATCTCAATAAAGCTATTACCAAAAAAAGGAAACATATCCTGATGTTAGAAGAGACCATCGTAGTTCTAAACCCTTCAAAAAATTTTTTTCTTTATGTAGTATTAAACAACATGTTGAGCAATAATCTCACTTTAACCCCAAAGCAAGGACTCCCAAGCCTTCAAATGGACTTGTAAAGCTTAACTATGAATTTGTACTAGATTTACAACATCTCATCCCTGCTGTGGTCTATACAAGAACTGCCACCATTTTGACTGGGGCTGTGGTACTTGGTGGCCCTCAAGTTAACAGGCACACAACAGGCCTCTGTTTCTTCCTCTGTGCATCCAGCACACTTGCCCTTGCTCCATCAAGTTCTCCAGTTTGTTGAGAAGATCAAATAAGATCATGAAAAGCACTTTGAAAAGATGTAGGCATTCCAGAAACAGAGGAGTCTATTCCTTAGCGTTCCTCTCAAAAAGCTGTTAGCAACTGGCCCCCTGGAGAGAGCAGATGAGTACAAAGTAAAAACAAAACTCCAACTAGTATTTTCATTCAAATTCAAAAGGCGTTTTGCATTAATTAAGCTTAGAAGTTGATAAACTAGTACATATTTGACTATTTCCTTCAGTTCTATAAAGTGAGAAATCAAGTCACAGACTTTGTTAGAGAACTGAATGTTTTCCAAGTGACATATCTCATGGATACAGGACAGAAAAGTAGTGAGAAATATTAAATTCTATTTTCCTTTTTTAATATACTAATACCAAAAAGCTTTTAAAATAAAAAAATAATAATGTTGGTCACACTATGAGCATACTTAGAATTATTTTTAAACCATTTCTCTTGTCAATGGATTTTAGGTTGCAATGCCTTAAGTTGAGAAAGTAAGTCCAAAAAGAAAAGGCAAAAACCAAGGAAACAAGTGCAATGCAATCAGCTGTAAGTAATTACTTTACAAAGGGAATTATAAAGGAGGGCTGGCAGCCTCGCCTTCAGAGTTCCTCCCTTGAAGGACCTGGCCGTTTATGCTGCTACAGAAATACACAACACAAGAGGAATCCAAGTTCTCCAATTATGATTCTCAGGATTAAAAATAATTATTTCAATTTTCCAAGTCCTTTCACAAATATTATCCCTTTTGATCATCACAACATGAGAGAAGCAATGTTTTCCCACTCATGAATTACAAAACCAGGAATACCTAGGATTCCAGCTCTTCACCCTTCTGTGCTGGCCTCCACCCTGCGCAGAGAGCTGAGGGCTCCTGACACACTGGGAACACAAAAGAACTCTCGCCACACAGTGACTCTGCCCAAACGCCTGCACTGAGACTTGACCAACCTAGCGTGGCTTCCACCAGCCTAAGGCCACATCCCTGGCATGGCTGAGCCTCCCTTTGAGTTCCTGTCTGAAAAAACTCAAGGCTGTCAAAAGAATTTACCATTTGTTCTAGCCAACACCTGACCATACACCCCAACCACCCCCTTTCTTAAAGCATTTACTTAAAAAAAAAAGCTTACAATTGTAAATCTTTCCTCTTCCCTTTCAGATATATATGTATTTATCTCCTACAACTGAAAAGTGTTTTTCTCAAGGACCTGAAAACCATTTCTTTGACATATAATAATCAGGAAAGACCTATCCTTCCCAGCTCTGTACCCCAGTCTCGGCGGGAGGAAGAATCCTGACTTAGATAATTGCCAGCCAGCAGACACAGCTGCCCCAATCACACACTGACCAACCCTCTTACCTGCTTTTGTAATTGTTTACTTCCCCGACTCTACTGGAGCCCTGCACACCCCAACTCACTGCTCCCGCATTCTCCCTTTAAAATGCCCAGTCACCTCTGTACAAATCAGAATGGAGCTCACTCTTTCCCCTACTGTCAGCAGTTACTGAATAAAATCTGTTTTCACCACTTTAGCTAGTGCCCAGCTTGGTTTATCTTCCACAACACACACACACACACACACACACACACACACACACACCTGCCCCCAGGCAAATGTAGTCAAATCCTGTCAGGTCTCCTCCTCATTATGTCTTAGACCTGACACAAGTCCCCACTTCTGCCCTTTCCCCTCAGTCTTCAAGGATCCCCACTTGTAGGGATGGAATAACCTCCTTTACACCTCTCTGCCTCGAGTCTGTCCCCAGGCAGTCCACTCTGCATCTTCCTCCCCAAGTACAGGTTGCATCACATCTTCCTCTCTTCCAAAACACCTACAGTGTTGACAAGCTATTAGATCAATACTCCGCACTGGCTGGTCTAAGCCTCAATTTCATTTATGTCCCTGAGCTAACATGCCAAGGGAATGCAGGGACAAGAAGAAGCACGTCATCCACCACTGCTTTGCAGGGCCCCAGGCAAAGACGGCCTCACAGAATGATAGCGTGAGAGAGCTGCGAAAACCACATGGTCCTGCCCTTCCTGGGAAGCCTCAGCCTTGTTTCAGCCACTGCCTGAAAGTGTTCATTATCTCCTGAAAGAATCCAGAATCTCAGAAAATTCTGGTACAAATAGGCAAAAATTTGTCATTCTTCACTCCTACTCTCTTCTTTGGGCTTGTACAAAAGAGAATAGAAACCAAAATTAATGATACTGACAACCAGTATCCACCGAGCGCCTTCTCTGAGCCAAGCATCTTACTAAATGCCTACCAGCCTTTTCTCTTTAATCTTCAGAATGCCATAACCAGGAGGTAGGTACTGTTATTATTCCCATCTAACAGATGAAGAAATTGAGGCTTAATATGGATCTGCATTTTCCCTAAAGCACATATCCCATAAATGGCAAAGCTAGGACATGAATCCAGGTCCCTGTGTCCTCAGATCATGAGTTCTTAACTACTAGACAGCGTGTTGACAAGCTTCCACACGGTTAAACAGCCATCATTCAGTCTCATGATCTTCATGCCATTTCCCATAACATGGACTGTGATCCTTCTGTCATCCTCAGCATTGTTCTCTGAACTTGGCCAGCAAATCTAGAATGAAATAACAATAGCACCCCAAGGAAGACCTGGACAGACAGACTCTTTTTTCATTCATTTAACATCATGTTCTCATCAGGGTTTTATTCTTCCTTATTCACTTAAAAGACTTGACCACCATGCCCTCAACATCAAGATAAACTTTAAATAGATTAAAGGGTTAAATATTTACCTTGAAAAATATCAGTGAAAACACTAGAAGAAAACAGTGACATATTTTTCAAAGCTCGTAAAAAAAAAAAAGATCATTTTCTAAATCTTGCAGTAACACAAGAAAGGACAAAGGAAAATATTACAGGATTTGACTATAAAAAATTAAAAATTTCTGTACATAAAAGGCAACTAAAATATAAAGACTTACATCAGACTGAAAAATGTTTGCAGGAAATATGACAAGGGTAAATGCACTTATTAAACAGAGGGGGTTTGCCAATCGATAAGAAAAACATTAAGATAAATGGCCATCAGCAGGAGTTCACAAAAGAGGAAATACAACCTGTAAACTAATGTGTTGGGGAAAAGTTCAAACTCACAAGAAAAAGAGAAATGTAAATAATAACAAGTTACCAGTTTTCCACCTAATAATTAGCAAAAGATTAAAACAGACGTTCAGTGTTCTCAGAGGATGTGGCAAAATCAGTACTCTCCTACTTTTTCTGGAGACAGGATAAATTGACAGAGACTTCTGGAAAGAAATTGGCAATAAATTTCACAGCATTTTTTTAAGTCTTATAATTAGGCCAATAATCTCACTTTTGTAATAACTCAAAATACAAAAAGAGCTAAAAGGTATAAGATAATTA
This sequence comes from Tapirus indicus, assembly GCA_031878705.1. Taxonomy (NCBI): domain Eukaryota; kingdom Metazoa; phylum Chordata; class Mammalia; order Perissodactyla; family Tapiridae; genus Tapirus; species Tapirus indicus. The sequence goes on from CM062921.1 coordinate 87,150,904, forward strand.
TAGTAGCTTGAACTGGAAGTATCCAAAGATTACAATAATAAAAACATGTCTATGTGATTCGTGCTATGTATGTTACATCCACTTCATAAATTACTATTTTCTGATGTAAAATATAATGTGTATATTTTCTAACAACATTAAAATTTATTTATATGTTGTGGAAAAGCAAGATTAATATGCATACACTCTGCATATTCAATCAGATAACTATGCACAAACATTCATCTGAAAAGGCAGGAGAGGCTAGAGAGAAATGATAAGGGTTACTCAGTCAATCTTTAAGGCTTATGAGTGACTTGGATTTTCTCTTATTTTTCCAACATACATGCACACACATACATGCACAATTTTACAAAATTTATCAACATTTCTCTCAAATTTTGGTATATATATGCATGTTTATTTTATTTAAAACAGTTTTTCTTATTGTTTGTAAAAAATTTAGAAATAAAAATAAACACAAACAGAAATGAACATCTTGAAATCTTACATCTAGATAATTCTAATTATTGTCAATCATATACAACTTCTAGTATCTTTTGATAATAATAGTGATAATAATTGACTTTCATGTATCACCTACTGTGCCAGGGACTATTCTAAAATCTTGGTGTACATTAATTCATTAATGCCTCACAAAAACCTTATGATGTAAATTCTATCACTACCCTCATCTTACAGATAAGAAAACTGAAGTAGAAATATGTTAAGTAATTGGCTGAAGTTTACACAGCTAGATACTAGTAGAGCTAAGATCTAATAGGCACCATTTCAAATATTTTTAATGGTACCATTCTAAACATAGTTTTCATTTGCTTTTTTAAATTTAATAGTATATTTTGAACTCTTTCATGTCATTATTTATTCTTCCATATTCCAGTTAATGATGGCAGAGTGGATTAAAAAAATATGACCCAACTATATACTGTCTATGAGAAACTCACTTCAGATATAACAAGACAGGCATGTTGAAAGTAAAAGGATTGGAAAAATCCATTATGCAAACAGTAATCAAAAGAAAGCAGATGTGGCTATATTAATACCAGAGAAGATAAACTTCAGAAGAAACAAAAGGAACAGAGAGAAAGAGGAACATTATATATGATAAAAGTGTCAATCCATCAAGAAGACAGAATCCTTAAGGTGCATGCACCAAACATCAAAGCAAATGTGAAGTAAAAACTGATAGAACTGGAAGGAGAATAGACAAATCCAGAATTATCCCTGGGAACTTCAGCACTCTGTTCACAACAATTGATAGAACAGCTAGGCAGAAAATCAGCAAGGATACAGAAGAACTCAACAACACCAGCAAGTAAAAGAATCTAATTGACGTCTATAGAGCACACCAACACAAAACGGAGGAATACACTTCTTTCCAAGTGCTCACAAAATGTATACCAAGATGGACCATATCCTGGGCCACAAAACAAACTTAGAAGAATGGAAATCATGCAAAGTGTGTTCTCCAACCACAGTGGAATCAAACAAGAAGTCAATAACAAAACAATAAGAGGAAATTTTCCAAATACTTGGAAACCAAACAACACACTTCCAAATAATCCATGGGCCAAAAGGAAACTGAAACAATACATTGAAGTGAATGAAAATGAAAACACAGCATAGGAAAATTTGTATGTCATAGCACAGCAGGGCTAAGAGAAAAAGTTGCAGCACTAAATGCACATATTTAAAAAAAAAGAAGAAAGTCTCAAATCAATAATCTAAACTTCCACCTTAAGAATTTAGAAAAAGAAGAGGAAATAAACCCAAAGCAAGCCAATTGAAGGAATTAATGAAGAGCAGAAATCAATGAAATTGGGGGGAAAAAAAGAGAAAATGAATGAAGCAAAAAGTGAGTTTTGTAGTTTTCAGTATACAAGTCCCATACGTGTTTTGATAGATTTATACAGAAGGGGCTGATGTGCACGAGACCGGGCCTCTGCCTGTGAGATCTCACAGTCCACTGGGGAATACATACAAGTTAGTAAATAATCACAAAACCACAATGACAAGATAAGCCCATGAGACTCAAAGAAAGAGATGTTTCAATTCCCTCTGCATCTCAAGATGAATGCTAGGACCAAAACCACAGAATAAAGAGAGAACATGCACCAGGATTCAAAATCAGGGAAAAGTTTGCCCAGACGTCATACACCTTGAAGAATTTCTGCTGGATGTGGTGAAGAGTGGAGCAGTTTAAATGGACTCATGAGAGATGATGTCCTGTTTGTGGAGGTCAACATGCAAAGACTCAGGGGCACCATAGGCCAAAGGGATCAACTTCTCCAGTGCAGTGCACCCGGGTGCACAGGGGAGACCAAAGAAAGAGGGTGAGGGCTGCATGTATGCGTGTCTCTCTGCCTGGGGTCCTTGTGTCTGAAGGGACCATGGCAATGACAGGCACATTGCCTCTGAGGTCATCTCATCAATGAGGAACTCAGCACCTGGCCTGGAAATTATCCCAGGGGCTTCTTGTTCCTTTTCTGTTTGTTCTACTCATGTTTTAATGCTAAATTTGATGAATGTTTACATGAGTACATATTTTGAAAGACGATTTATTTTAGTAAAGGAACAAATACAACAAAACAGCAGTGCACAGCATTCAAATGCAAAGAAAAATGTATTGCAGTCAAAGGTTTAGGAAAAGAAGTTGAGAAATTCTGAACATAGTCTTCCTACTTTTGAAGTGCAACATGGGGGACAGAGTCCCCAAGCCCCTTCCTACCCCCACAGACCCTCAGACTCCCTGCTACACAGGGGAAAGGGCTGAGGAGGCTTCTGTTCCTTACTGGGCAGGGCAGGTGGCCGCCCAGGACAGGAGCTAGGGTCCATGACAGACATCCAGTGTCACACTTGTGCATCATCCTGCACAGACCCAAACACTCGCTGTGGGAAATTTGGACCCAGGTCTGTGTCACACCAGACAGCCACCACCCTGCCCTGCCACAGCCTGGTGCTCAGATTTGCCCACATGAAAGCTCCCTGCCAACTGCTGTCAGTCACACATTGTCTTGGTCCCTTCAGGCACTATGACAAAACACCACAGACCAGGTGGCTGATAAACAACAGAAATTTATTTCTCACAGCTCCGGAAACTGGGAAGTCCAAGATCAAGGAGCCAACGGATTCAGTGTCTAATGAGAGCCCATTTCCCACACAGCCATCTTTTTGCTGCAACCTCACATGGTGGAAGGGGCAAACAAGTTTTCTCTGTAGCCTTCATAAGGGCACACATCCCATTCTTGAGGGTGCCACCCTCACAACTTAATCACCTCTCAAAAGCCCCCCCCTCCTAATACCATCATCTTGGTGGTTAGGTTTCAACACATGAATTATGGGGGGACACAAACATTCAGACCATAGTGTGAGTACATGAGCTCGATGTTCTCCCTGTGAGCAACTCACACCCATTCTATAGCTTTACTATGTGGCCTCTCCCTTGAAGAGGTTACATAGTGTCATCTCCATTCTGTAAGTGGACAGACCAAGACTCAGACAGAAAGACAGCTGCTCCCACATTTTGGTCTGTATCTACTAAGCCACAACTTAGATTTTCACTGTCAAAAGCATAATAAATTAGTCAATTATGAAACAATTTAGGTACTAGTACACTGAGGTTCATTTAAGAAATAATAAAGAAACTATGTGTATGTGTGTATTATTTGTATTTCTTCTGAAATTCAGGATATTTGCAAAATGAAAAAATATCCAACTTTAACTTGATGTTATTATGCCAGTCAGGACATATTCTCTCCTTTGGGTGAGATGCTCTGTTTCAAGATAAACTGGATATATTGTATTGTGATTCGTTCATGGAATGTTCTAGAAAGGCATGGCTATTCACTATGACACTGTAGCAGTCAGACTTTGGTGGTAAATTTTACAGAAACAGGGAAGGGAATGCCAACAGCCTTCCTTCAGTCCTTTTTTTCCTCCAACTTCTGTCCAAATATCACAAAACTCAACTGGAAAAGAAAATTGGCCTATATCAACCTTTATCTATTCTTTAAAAACCTTCATATTTCCTATCTGAAATAAGAACATGGTAAAATTTTTCTTCATACAAATTAACTTCTAACTTGGTGGTTGCAGAACCTAGAATTATAATTGTGTCCAAACCACACAGCCAGAAGAGCCCCCCACAATCCCTGTACCCCGTGCCTCTGAAGAATTTAGGAGGAAACCTGGGAAGTTACTGCTCTAAATATTTCATCAGAGAATGGAGAATTCATCAATTTTCTTTCTCCTTTATTCTTATTCCTTTAAATTCCAAGACCAATGAATCCATAGTGTTTAATGTGGTTTTTTTAAATAGAACTTAAAAGAATCAGTGTTGTATAGAAAGATTTGGGACCAGGATCCCCAGATTTGATTCTAGGTCAGTTATTCATAAGCTACCCTTGGGAACGATCTTAACCCTTAGAATCTGCCCTGCCTGCCTCTCAAAAGTGTGACAAGTAAATGTGGAAAAAGAAACAGATTTGGGGGGAGAGTTGGGGCTGGATAAATATGTCTTATTTTAGACATTTGTGACTTTATGGCAATACCTATTTGATGTGCTTTAAGATGTGAAAGGAGTAGTTAGATAAGCCAGTGGAGAAAAAAATAATAAAAAAGGGAAAGTAACAAACATAACACAGCAAAACAAGATGCAAGAGCTGCTGTGATCTATGTGGGAAGAAAGACTCTCAGACAAGTAAACACACACACACAAAGCCACATACTTGTGAAAAGATACATTTCTCCCCAAAAATGAAGCATAAAATTTTATTGTGATTTTGGTGTCAACACTTTTCCTTTGATTCTGCACCCAGGCAGACTCTACAGCAGGGCTAATTGTGCCAGAAAACTCAAACAACAGGACAAATAGCAATTGCCATAAAATGACTGCCTCCCTCAGATGGGCCCATGGTACTCAGGCTCTCTGACTATACCAGTCTGGTCGTGTCTCTTCTGGGAACATTTCAGAACTTCTCCACCCTCACCCAACCCACACCATTGTTAATTTTGTGTGGTAACTTGGCTAGGCTACGTGACCAAATGTTTAGTCAAACACATTCGGATGCCATTGCAAAGGTATTCTTCAGATGAGGTTAACATTTAAATCAGCAGACTTTAAGTAAAGCAGATTACACTCCAGAATGTTAATGGGCCTCATCTACACAGTTGAAGGACTTAAAAGAAAAGATAGAGGTCCCCAGATGAACGAGGCTGACTGCCTTCAGATTTGAGCTGCAACATCAGCTCTCCCCTAGGTCTCCAGTCTGCCAGCCTACCCTGCAGATTTTAGACTCTCTCTCTCTCTCTCTCTCTGTCCCTGTCTGTCTGTCTCTCTCTCTCTCTCCATTTCTCCAATAATAATGTATACATTATTGGTCCTGATTCTCTGGAGAACCCTGATGACTACAACCCTCCTGCTGCCATCTTTCACACACACTCTCTCATATGACCCGATCCCCTAGTTCATACAGACACAGATGCTGTGAAATACACAGAATACTTTTCAGTTTCTTCATACTTGACTTCCCAGTGGCATTTAATACAATTGACCACTCTCTTCTTTCTTAAAACACTCATGTCTGGGCATCCAAAATACTCCACAGTCCTGATTTACCTCCTCCCTCTCTGGAGCCTCCTTTCAACAGAGCTTTGCAGCTCTTTCCTTCTCAGTCCAACCTCAGAGCAGTCCTTTTCAATGCTGGGATTCTACTGGGCTCTGTTCTAGGCCCTGTCTTTACAGAATCTTCTCTCTCCCCAAGTGACTTCATCTACAAGCACGGTTTCAGTTACCACACTTATACTGCTGACTCCAGCTCGGGATTTCTCTGAGATCCAGACTCATGTAGTCACCTGCTCCTCTGACAGCTCCACCTGGACTGTCAAACATTGTAATTTTATTTTGTCAGATTAAAAGACTAGTTTCTGTGTGGAGAAAGGAGCTGGCATCAAAAGAGGCAGCTGGGTGACATTTTACTTCACTTTTATGCAGAAGGGTTACTTCCCCTTGCTTATTATTGCAACAATCCAAAGATCAGTGTGGTCCTTCTCTAACTTGGACAATGCCTCCCCGAAAATGTAGCCATTCCTATGGCCTCCAGCTCACAGAGAACCCCAGCTAAGCCAAGTGTTCAAGAGAACCTCAGCTGAGCTCACTGAGAGGGAGCACCAAATCCAGCTGTCTCATGTGCCTCCACCAGTGCAAGTCTGCCTTAGGACTTTCTAGTTGACTTGAACGTTGCCCCCAAGTGTACCACATGCTACACTTACCTCTAGCCCCTCTGCTCTGGTCTTTCTCTAGTATTAAAAAGTTATTACTAGAAATCCCATCCATTAATTCTCAGGCCCACTTTATTTTGATGCAGCATCTCACAAGTCAGTCAGACTACACTCAGTGTGGTCTTGGCTACACTTTATCAAGCAAAAATTCATCAACTTTTTGGAAAATGGGCAGCACTTTTTGATGGTTTCCTGTATTCTATTCTGTATTCTGGAATTCAAGCTTCAGGGAGAATTCATTCATAGGATTCATATGCCATCTTAAACTAGAAATTCAAATTTGATTTCTAAAGACTCTCTTCACTCTGAATTCTCTGAGCCAATAATTCTTTTAAGTCCTGAAATCCCAGTTACCTTTAAGAGTTCCCTCATTTTACTTAAGTAAAGGACTTACCCATAATCTGGAACATTGGTGCCTGAGAAAACACTGGCCACAAAGCATCTCTGGCAAATATTATGAGGAAAAATCAATGACCTCTAGCTTTAAAATCTTTGCATAGTAGGGAAAGGCCAATAGTCCAATGACCATCACTTAGTGTTCTGCCTTCTGCTACAATCTACCAGCCTGGGACTAGGATATCTGCTGTCTGCATCTCCTCATTGCCTTCTGCTCTTTACTTTCCAAAGCGTCTACATGTTTCAAGGAGCAAAGACCATGTAAATGGTGAGCTCTTCAGTACATGAAGAGATATGAAATTATCTGGTCTGGGCAGATGAGGAATCCTGATTTTGAGAGGTAGCAGCAGTGATGAATGTCTATTGAGCCCCACATGGAAAGCCCCAGTAACTGATCAAGTGCACAGTCATAAGTAGCAAGCCTTTATCTTCATGATCTGGGAGAATCTTACTTTCTTAGTCCATGAAGATGATCAAGATTTCCCAAGAGTGATGTTAGTTTGCTGCTGCTACCTCTCACAATGTTTAAACTTCTGTATATCAAAAGTCATCATACACAATATATAAAAACAAACTAGGAAAAATTATGTGTGAAGTCTATTATAAGAAAAGATGTCCTTACTAATTGAAAAAAAAAAAAAAACCTCTTACAATTCACTAAGAAAAGGCAAGTAATAGAATAGAAAATAAGAGTTGACATAGTCCACAAAAGAAAATAAGTTCCCAAAATTAAAATTCAAATATGTGAAAAACTTTTTGACTTTTCTAATAGTCATAGAAATGGAGACTATTTGGATAAAATACTATATGTGGCTATCAAGATGTTAAATACAAAAACAAATGGAATGAGTACCCAGGTTGGCAAAAGTACGTTTAAGGGGACGCTTTCCCACATTGTTCTTGGCAGTTAAAATTGTCACATATATGAGTCTCATTTCTTTGTCTGTCAGCTTTCACTAGGTTATATTGTGGTAATGAACAATGCCTAAATCTCCATGGCTTATAACAATAAAGGTTTATTTGTCACTTGTAAATAAACCTTTTGGCTGTGGGCTGGCTGTGGCATTGCTCCATGTGTCTTCTTCATTCTGGGTTCCAGGCTGCTAATAGGAACATGTCGTCACCTGGCATAGAGAAAAGCACAGAGCTGGAAACAGCAATGGCTCTCAAAGCTTCTGCTAGGAAGTAGCACATGCCACTTCTACTGATGTTCCATTGGCCAACGCGAGTCATGCGTCCAAGCCTGATATAAATGAAATGGAGGAGTGCAAAGAAAGGGCTCTGAAAGAATGGACCAGAGTGAGGACAGCAAATACTATGAACAAATTATGTAATCTTTCAACCTCAGCTCTCTTCATCACAGATATCCACTTTTCTTCCTTTTGCATGAAAAATACACTCCTCTGCACCCCAAGGAAAGATATCTTCCAAGGCGTATCTAAGAATGGCTTCAGACCCAGAGTCCAAGACATCTTTTGATAGTTTCTGCACCTGGTCTATATGTAGCTCCTCTTGATATCAGGACCTATGAACTAAAGATAGAAGTTATCTACACCCCCACCCCCCCACCCCCACACACACATATACACATACACACACACACACACACACACACACACACACATGTACACTCAGTATACAATGTGTCAAGAAGGACAGGATAACCAAACTAATACTCTCACATGGGAAGGGAACAGATAGGGAGTACTCATCAATTACTGGTCCATAAAATTCTGAAATCCTATGGAATAGATGTTTAAAAAGCCCTTTCTGAGATTGAGAATCATTGTTCTTCATGGCTGTGCCCTCTTGAAAACCTTCTTTTTCAGTACCCCTTTTTGTCCACCTCTGAAGATGGCACTGGAGAATATGGCCCTCTTATGGGCTGGATAGCTATTTCTTCTTATAAAAGATTAGGTGCCCTAAAGTCATTTTAAGTCTTCAACAGTCTCAGTCTCTTTAATGCATGCTGGGTCTCTTTTGGCAATAGGACTCTCTCAAAAACCTGGCTTTCTATCTCTTTAATTCTTATCAGCAACACATGTAGGTGGCACCTACGATTTTTTTGGGGGGGGTGTTATTTTTTATTGAGGTCATAATAGTTTAAACACTGTTAAATTTCTGTTGTACATTATTATTTGTCAGTCACCATAAAAATGTGCCCTTTACCCCTTATGCCCACTCCCCAACACCCTTACCCTCCTGTAAGCACTAATCTGTTCTCTTTGTCCCTGTGTTTATTTTCCACATATAAGTGAAATAATGTGGTTTGTCTTTCTCTGTCTGGCTTATTTTGCTTAACATAATATCCCTCAAGGTCCATCCATGTTGCTGCAAAGGGGATGATTTTGTCTTTTTTATGGTTGAGCAGTATTTCATTGTGTACACATATATAAAATCTTCTTTAGCAATTCACCAGTTGATGGGGACGTGGGTTGCTTGGCTATAGTGAATAATACTGCAATGAACATAGGGGTGCATAAGTCTCTTTGAATTGTTGATTTCAAGTTCCTTGGATAAATACCCAGTAGTGGGATAGCTGGGTCTTATGGCATTTCTATTTTTAATTTTTTGAGAAATCTCCATACTGTTTTCCATAGTGGCTGCACCAGTTTGCATTCCTACCAGCAAGGTATGAGGGTTCCTCTTTCTCCACATCTTCTTCAACATTTGTTGCTTTTTGTCTTCATAATTATAGCCATTCTAACAGGTGTAAGGTGATATCTTAGTGTAGTTTTGATTTGCATTTGCCTCATGATTAGTGATATTGAACATCTTTTCATGTGCCTAGTGTCCATCTGTATATCTTCCTTGGAATAATGTCTGTTCATAATCTCTGCCCATTTTTTTATCAGTTGTTTCTTTTTGTTGTTGTTGTTCAGTTGTGTGAGTTCTTTATATATTTTGGAGATTAATCCCTTGTCGGATACATGACTTGCAAATATTTTCTCTCAGTTGGTGGGTTGTCTTTTCATTTTGTTCCTGGTTTCCTTTGCCTTGCAGAAGCTCTTTAATCTGATGTAGTCCAATTTGTTTATTTTTTCTGTTGTTTCCCTTGTCCATGTAGACATGGTATTCAAAAAGATCCTTTTTAGACTGATGTCAAAGAGTGTACTGCCTATGTTTTCTTCCAGGACGTTTATGGTTTCATGTCTTACCTTCAAGTCTTTGATCCATTTTGAGTTAAAATTTTTGTGTATGGTGAAAGATAATGGTCTACTTTCATCCTTTTGCATGTGACTGTCCAGTTTTCCCAATACCATTTATTAAAGACATTCCTTTCTCCACCATATGTTCTTAGGTCCTTTGCCGAAGTTTAGCTGTCCATAGATGTATGGTTTTATTTCTAGGCTTTCAATTCTGTTCCATTGATCTGTGTCTCTGTTTTTACCAGTACCATGCCTTTTGATTACTCTAACTTTGTAGTATATTTTGAAGTCAGGGATTGTGATGCCTCCAGCTTTGTTCTTTTTTCTCAGGATTGCTTTAGCTATTCAGGGTCTTTTGCTGCCCCATGTGAATTTTAGGATTCTTTGTTCTATTTCCATGAAGAATATCATTGAGATTCTGATGGGGTTGCATTGAATCTGTAAATTGCTTTTGATAGTATGGGCATTTTAACTATGTTTATTCTTCCAGTCTACATGCATGGAATATCTTTCCATTTCTTGTTGTCATCACCAATTTCTTTCAATAGTGTCTTACAGTTTTCATTGTATAGGTCTTTCACCTCCTTGGTTAAATTTATTCCTAGATATTTTATTCTTTTTGTTGCAATTGTAAATGGGATTGTATTCTTGAGTTCTCTTTCTGTTAGGTCATTAGAGTATAGAAATGGAGCTGATTTTTGTAAGTTGATTTTGTACCCTGTAACTTTGCTGTAGTTGTTGATTATTTCTAATAGTTTTCCAAAGAATTCTTTAGGGTTTTCTATATATAAAATCATGTCATCTGAAAACAGTGAGAGTTTCATTTCTTCATTGCCAATTTGGATACCCTTTATTTCTTTCTCTTGCCTAATTGCTGTGGCCAAAATCTCCAATACTAAGTTGAATGAGAGTGGTGAGAGTGGACACCCTTGTCTTGTTCCTGTTCTCAGAGGGATGGCTTTCAGTTTTTCCCCACTGAGTATGATGTAGGCTGTAGGTTTGTCATATATGGCCTTTATTATGTTGAGGTACTTTCCTTCTATACCCATTTTATTGAGAGTTTTTATCATAAATGGATGTTGGATCTTGTTGGATGCCTTCTCTGCATCGATTGAGATGATCATGTGGTTTTTATTCTTCATTTTGTTAATGTGGTGTATCATGTTTCTTGATTTGCAGACGTTGAACCATCCCTGTGTCCCTGGTATAAATCCCACTTGATCGTAGTATATGACCCTTTTAATGTATTGCTGCATTCAGCTTGCCAATATTTTGTTGAGGATCTTTGCCTCTATGTTCATCAGCGATACTGCCTGTAATTTTCCTTCTTTGTGTTGTCCTTATCTGGCTTTGGGATCAGAGTGATGTTGGCCTCATAAAATGTGTTAGGGAATGTTCCATCTTCCTCTATTTTTTGGAATAGTTTGAGAAGGATAAGTATTAAATCTTCTGTGAATGTTTGATAGAGTTCTACAGAGAAGCCATCTGGTCCTGGACTCTTGTTTTTTGGGAGGTTTTTGATTACTGTTTCAATCTCTCTACTTGTGATTGGCCTATTCAAATTCTCTCTTTCTTCTTGATGCAGTTTAGGGAGGTTGTATGGTCTAAGAATTTATCCATTTCTTCTAGATTTTCCAATTTGTTGGCATATAGTTTTTCATAGTATTCTCTTATAATCCTTTGTATTTCTGTGGTATCTGTTGTAATTTCTGCTCTTTCATTTCTAATTTTATTTATTTGAGCCTTCTCTCTTTTCTCCTTCATGAGTCTGGCTAAGGGTTTGTCAATTTTGCTAGTCTTCTCAGAGAAACAGCTCTTAGTTTCGTTGATCCTTTCTACTGATTTTTTGGTTTCAATTTCGTTTATTTCTGCTCTAATTTTTATTATTTCCCTCCTTCTGCTGACTTTGGGCTTTGTCCTTCTTTTTTTAATTCTAAGTGTAGTTTAAGACTGCTTATTTGAAATTTTTCTTGTTTGTTAACGTGGGCCTGTGTTGGTATGAATTTCTCTCTTAGGACTGCTTTGGCTGCATCCCATATGAGGTGGTATGGTGTATTTTCATTTTCATTTGTCTCCTGATATTTTTTGACTTTTCCTTTAATTTCTCCAATGATCCATGGTTGTTCAGTAGCATGTTGGTTAGTCTCCGTATATTTGTCACTTTCCCAGTTTTTTTCTTATAGTTGATTTCTACTTTCATAGCATTATAGTCAGAAAGGATGTTTGATATAATTTCAATCCTCTTAAATTTATTGAGGCTTGCATTTTTTCCCAACATATGGTCTATCTTTGGGAATGTTCCACATGCACTTGAGAAGAATGTGTATTCTGCTGCTTTTGGATGGAGCATTTTATATATATATTATATAATATATATAAGTCCATCTGGTCTAGTTTTTCACTTAAGCCCACTATTTCCGTGTTGACTTTCTGTTTGGATGATGTATCCATTGATGTAAGTGGGGTGTTAAGGTCCCCTACTATTATTGCATTGTTGTTAATGTCTCCTTTTAGGTCTGTTAATAGATGTTTTATGTACTTTGGTGCTCCTGTGTTGGGTGCATATATATTTATAAGTGTTATGTCTTCTTGGAGGAGTGTCCCTTTCATCATTATATACTGCCCCTCTTTGTCTCATTGCCTTTTTTATCTCAAAGTCTACTTTGTCTGATATAAGTATGGCAACACCTGCTTTCTTTTGTTTGCCATTAGCTTGAAGTACCATATTCCATCCCTTCACTCTAAGCCTGGGTTTGTCTTTAGAATTGAGATGTGTTTCCTGGAGGCAGCATATTGTTATGTCTTGTTTTTTAATCCATCCAGCCACTCTGTGTCTTTTGATTGGAGAATTTGATCCATTTACAGTGATTATTGATATATGAAAGCTTAATGCTGCCATTTTATCACTTGTTTTCCTGTTGTTCTGTATTTCTCTTGTTTCTCATCCCATGTATTTTGGACTGCCAATTCGACTTGGTAGTTCTCTATGATGGTTTTCTCTTTGTTTATCATTTGTGTTTCTTTTCTCATTATTTGTTTAGTGGCTACTGTGAGGTTTGTATAAAAAATGTCATAGATGAGATAGTCCATTTTCTGATAGCCTCTTATTTCCTTAGTCTGAGCAGGTTCCATCCTCTTCCTCTTCCCCTTCTAAGTCATTGTTGTCAAACTTCTTCCATTTTGTGTTGTGAGTTTGTGGTTAAAATGATGAGATTATGGTTATTTTTGATGTTTTCCTTCTCCTTATCTTTAATGTTATAATTGTTTGCTAACCTGTTCTGGTAGAGAGCTGAAATTTTTTTATTTTGTCTACCTATCTGTCTCCTTGCTCAAGGCTTTGTAAACCATTTCTTTTTTTTTTTTTTTCAGGTATGAGTGCCTTCTTGATAATTTCTTGTAGGGGGGTGATGAACTCCCTCAGGTTGTGTTTATCTGGGAAAGTTTTTATTTCTCCATTATATCTGAAGTATATTTTTCTCTATATAGAGTATTCTTGGCTGAAAGTTTTTGTCTTTTAGAATTTTGAATATATCATTCCATTATCCTGCCCTGTAAAGTTTCTGCTGAGAAATCCACTGAAAGCCTGACACGGGGTTCCTTTGTAAGTTATTTTCTTCTGTCTTGCTGCCCTTACAAGTTTTTCTTTGTCATTGATTTTTGCCAGTTTTACTACTATATGCCTTAAAGAAGGTCTTTTTACATTGATATAGTTAGGATTCTACTGGCTTCTTTTACTTGTAATTCCAGCTCCTTCCCCAAGTTCGGGAAGTTCTCTGTTACTATTTCTTTGAACAAGCTTACTGCTCCTTTCTCACTCTCTTCTCCATCTGGAATACCTATAATCCTTATGTTGCATTTCCTAATTGAGTTGGATATTTCTTGGAGAATTTCTTCATTTCTTTTTAGTCTTAGATCTCTCTCCTCCTCCATCTGAAGCATTTCTATATTTCTGTCCTCCAAATTGCTAATTCTGTCCTCCATAATATCAGCTCTGTTATTCAATGACTCTAGATTTTTCTCTACCTTATTCATTGTGTTTTTCATCTCCAACATTTCTGATTGGTTTTTCTTTATAGTTGCAATCTCTTTTGTGAAGAATTCCAACTGTTCATTAATTTTATTCCTGGTTTCATTGAACTTTCCTTCTGAATTTTCCTGTAATTCATTGAGTTTTTTTAATGATAGCTATTTTGAATTCCCTGCCATTTAGATTGAAAATTTCTGTGCCTCAGGACTGATATCTGGGTGCTTGTCATTTTCCTTCTGGTCTGAATTATTAATAAACTTCATCATAGTATTTGATAGGGTGAATTTGTGCCTTTGCATAGCGGTAGTGTCTGGACACAGATTCCACCTGCCACCACTGGGGGTGGGGCAGGAGCTGTGTATTTTGAGCCTATCATGATCTCTGGCATCTGTGCCTGTCTTTTGGGATCTATGCTGACAGGGCCCATCTGTGGCTGCCTGCTCGCAGCTGTTGCTTTACTAACATATGTGCAGGCACTCTGGTAGGGGTCCCTTGCTTTTGCTGTCTGGCTGAGCTGGTGTGCAGGGTGGGGGGAAGGGCACTTTCTTTCATGTGTGCAATGATGGGGGCATTCTCACTTTGCCTTCACTATCTGCCCTCCTGGGGTGGTGGCTTGCTGAAGACACCCTGAAATAGCTTAGCCTCCTCTGTGTGGAGTTTTCCCATGGCGGGAGGCAATTCAGAGAGCAAAAGCATTCCTACAGAGAGCTCCCCGTCCTTCCTTTCTTCTTAGAGCTGTGAGGAGCACCATGCCCCAGGTCACTGCCACTGACTTACCTCCTCCCACTTTCTCCCCAGGGGTCCAGCACCTCCACCTTCAGACATATGGCTGTGTGAGTCTCTCAGACATCTTTTGTGTTGTGTGAATGTCCTCTGTTGGTTTATGAGTGCCTTTTTCATTGTACCTTAGAGGGAAGAGTCCAAGGGAAGAGTTCACTCTGCCATGAGGTTGACTGGGTTTTGGGCTTGTTTTTGTTTTGTTTTGTTTTGCTGAGGAAGATTGGCCCAGGGCTAACATCTGTGCCCATCTTCCTCTACTTTATATGTGGGATGCCTGCCACAGCATGGCTTGATAAGTGGTGAGTAGGTCCACACCTGGGATCTGAACCTGTGAACCCTGGGCTGCCAAAGTGGGGCATGTGAACTTAATCACTGTGCCACTGGGCCAGCCCCTGGGGTGTTTCTTTATGCAGCAAAAGCAAAGCCCCTACAATTCTTTTTGAGACATGTCAAAACTTATCTCAACTTTATATTGTATAGGTTATAAATGAAATCCAAGCACACCTTCCAACTATGCACATCCTGGAATTTCTACACTCTCTATTCTCTTTCAATTCTGCTTGCATATTGGCCAATTCTTTTATGAACTAACCCCATTCTTTTAGTACATTTCCAATAGCAACCAACTCACACCACAACATTCTATTTCCCCACTTTCTCCTAAAGCCACAAGTTCATTAGACTCATTATCTGCTTTTCAAGCTGTTGTAGGCAACAGTTTAAACAAATGTTTTGGCATTGTCACATATTTTAGATTTTGGTGTTGTTATGGAGGACCCCTTTTCTGGTATCAATTCTTATATTGGTCAATTTTTTGCTAAGTTTTGCTGCCATAACAAACTCCCAAATCCTAGTGACCTAGAGCAACAAGGATTTATTTCTCATTCATGTTCATGTTGGCTGCAGATCAGCCGTGGGTCTGCTCCCCATGTCTTCTTCATTCTGGGATCCAAGCTAAAGGAGCAGCCCCTACCTGAGATCTGCTCTTTTCATAGCAGATGGAAAAGAGTGCTGGCAGAAACCACAATGACTTTTAAAGGTTTTGCTAGGAAAGGGCACACATCATTTATGCTCAAGTTCCACTTGCCAAAGCAAGTCATATGACCAAGCCTACTTTCAATGAGGAACCTGTAAGATCTTCCCATGGAAAAGGTACTAGAGGGCCTCTGCAGGAACGGGCTTGGGGAGAGCAATAAATACTTTGAATAAATAGTACAGTGTTCCACACCTCCCTCACAAAAGTGTGAGAATCTAATTAGTAAAAGGGCCTTATATAGTTCCTGGAACATCAGAGTTACTCAATAAATAACCATTTATTTCCCTTTTCATTTTCCTCCCACTCCCTCTTCCTTCACAATGCTGAGATTTTAGCATTCTATGATTTTGCTGATAGCATGTGCCACTAGTGAATGAGAACAATGAAATGAAAAAATAATAATAATAATAAAAATAATCATCAGAGTGCTTCTGAATTTCCAAAGTGGAGGACATGTAGGAAATTCTGATCCTGGTTATGACCTAATTTGCCTACCATTATCTTGTAGAATTTACAGAATAGCCTTTTCTTCTTGCCTCCTTTTGAAATATTTAATAAATACATGATGTGTCTCTGTTTTAAAGTCAAGGCAATAGTTTAGGAATCCAGATGTCATTAGGGTTTTCTTTGGTCATTACTGCTAACAATCAAATACACTGTCCTCACTTAAAAGAACTTACCCTGAATCAATCTGTGCTGGCAAAAACTAAATGAATTTCAAGACTTATTGTCTGATTGTGTCCCAGCCATCATTTGCTTTACTTCCTGAATTGTCTCCTTTGAGTCACCACCTATCTGTGAACCTCCATCAGGCAATGACCAAACAGCTGGATTTCTGTGGCTGTTTTTCTCTGTAAACACATTGGTAGAATTGCCAATAAAAATAGCCAGAAAAGAAGCTGCTGAAGTGCAATGTTTTCCCCAGGCAACACTACTCACCTATTTATTCAAAATTTTTCTCTGTTACTGAGCTTGAACAGTATCTTTATGGAGTGACAAGACATTATTAACCCCATTTCCTCTCTCTTCCTTCTACCATGCTATTCAGCCAGAGGATGTAATCACAGGTAATCCAAGTAAGTTGACTTTATTTCATTTACTCTCACCAGTTCCTAAATC
Source organism: Tapirus indicus (assembly GCA_031878705.1). Lineage (NCBI taxonomy): Eukaryota > Metazoa > Chordata > Mammalia > Perissodactyla > Tapiridae > Tapirus > Tapirus indicus. The sequence goes on from CM062921.1 coordinate 87,167,690, forward strand.
GTTGTTTAATAAACATAAGCCTTCCCTTCATAATTAGTCATTTTCCTCTTTCCAAATTGCAAACAAAACCAGATTCAAGCTTCAAATGTGATGACTGTTTATCTATCTAACCACCTGCCACCATGAACCTTTGAATAAACAGCTGACCCAGTGATGAAGGTCACAGCAGCTGGACTAGAAGCTGGAGGAGCAGCAGGGGACAAAGGTTGAGGATATTGAGAACAACTGGGCATTCTAGAACAGTGTCTGATAAAAGAGCTGATGGCTCCCAGATCGATTTGAAGCTCCACATGAAATGAGAGCCCTGAGAACTTGCCTGGGGAAACTTTGCCCACGTGTCTCTGGACCAGGGTGTCCAGAGACAGCTTGCATTAGCTTGAGAAAACTGATTGCTAAATTTTCAGGAATTTTGCAAATGAGGTGTTAAATATTGCAAACCAGGTGCTAAATCATTGGTATCTTGAAAATGGCCATAGTGGAAGTATTTACAATAAAAGTTGATAAATGCCAGAAACCAGGGTTTTATTTTCAGAGAGCCAGTGTTAAACACTTACCAGCACCCCACTACTCTGGACCTTTGGTTGCTGCTCTCAGGCTGAAACCCTGTGGAAATGAGAGTTTCTCATCTCCTTCCCCCGGACATCTGCATTCAGATTCTTTTCATAAAGCAGCAGAGAACATTAAGAAAGTACAGTCATGCACTGCATAATGACATTTCCATCAATGACAAACTGCATATACAACGGTGGTCCCATAAGATTAGCACCATACAGCCTAGGTGTGTAGTAGGCTATACCATCTAGGTTTGTGTAAGTGCACTCTATATGATGTTCACACAACAATGAGATTGCCGAGCTATGCATTTCTTAGAACGTATTCCTGTCATTAAGCAAAACACAGCTGCATGACACCACGAGCCTGTCACTGGCCATTAACCACAAAGTCTGCTCATCGTCTGTTTTACATATGAAGGGATGCTCAGGAATGGTCCTCCACTGACATTCACAGCCAGGCTACCATCTGAGGACAGCAACAACTGGTTCTTGTTCCAGCTCTTTCCTGTTGTTTACACTGAGCAAGAGGGTCTTGGAGAGTGAGAAAAGTAAGGGCACAAGAAAGACAGGCCTGAGCCTTACTTGCCTGTGGCATGTCTGGTCATGTAAGACAAGGGGAGGTGGTGAAATCCCTCCACAACATGGCTTCATCTCTCTTTGAAATGACATCATCATAAAAGAAAAGGCTCCCAGGTGGGAATGAGACCAGAAAATCTGGTCTGGCTCCACCTCTGACACTGGCTCACAGTGGGACCTGGAAAAAAGTCACCAGCTGCCCTCACATGGGACCACACTGTCCCAGGGATTTTCAAATAGTGGCTGGTTAATAGACCCTACCACCTGTGGAGGAGCTTTGGGAATAACAGAAAAACAAATAGAACTAAACTAGAAAGAAAAGGGAAAAAAGAGAGAGCAAAAGAAAGGGAGGAAAGAAGGAAGGAAAAGAGTGATGAGAGAGAGAGAAGGGGGGAAGGGAGGAAGGAAAGAAAGAAAGAAGAAAGTAAAAAAGAATGAGAAGGAAGTTAAAAAAAGGAGAAAACAAAGAAAAAACTTGAAAGCTAAGGCTAAAATAAACAGGTTTTCTCATCCAGAGGAATTGGACAAAATGTTCATTTTTCCAAAGTCTCCTTGAACTCAACAATTGACTTTTTAAAATAAGTAAATGTCATAAATGTGAACTTAATAAAATAATTATATATTAATAAAATTTCACTTTTATATGTTTATGTATTGAGCACTTGTATGTAAGATTTTATTTGAGAAAGAATACCATTCAAGCAAGGGAAACAAAAGAAAAAAGAAACAAATGGGACTACATCAGACTAAACAGCTTATGCAAGGCAAAGGAAACCAGGAACAAAATGAAAAGACAACCCACCAACTGGGAGGAAATATTGGCAAATCATATATCTGACAAGGGGTTAATTTCCAAAATATATAAAGAACTCATACAACTCAACAACAACAAAAAACAACCCAATCAAAAAATGGTCATGGGATATGAACAAATATTTTTCCAGAGAAGGTATACAGATGGCCAACAGGCACATGAAAAGATGTTCAACATCACTAATTATTAGGGAAATGAAAAATCAAAACTGAGATATCACGAGATATCACCTTACACCTGTTAGAATGGCTATAATTACCAAGACAAAAAATAACGAATGTTGGAGAGGATGTGGAGAAAAAGGAACCCTCATATCCTGCTGGTGGGAATGCAAACTGGTGCAGCCACTATGGAAAGCACCATGGAGATCTCTCAAAAAATTAAAAATAGAAATACCTATGATCCAGCTATCCCAATACTGGGTATTTATGCAAAGAACTTGAAATCAATGTCATTGTTATGCAATGTTCATTGCAGCATTATTCACAATAGCCAAGACATGGAAGCAATCCAAGTGTCCCTCAACTGATGAATAGATAAAGAAGATATGGTATATATATACAATGGAATACTACTCAACTATAAAAAAGACAAAATCATCCCATTTGCAACAACATGGATGGACCATGAGGGTATGATGTTAAGTGAAATAAGCCAGAAAGAGAAAGACAAACACGGCATGATTTCACTCATATGTGGAAGATAAATGAACACATGAACAAAGAGAACAGATTACCAGTTACCAGAGGGGAAGGGGGTTGGGAGGTGGGCAAAAGGAGTAAAGGGGCACACACGTATAGTGACAGATAAAAATGAGACTACTGGTGGTAAGCATGAAGCAGTTGACACAGAAACTGATAAACAATAATGTGCACCTGAAATTACACAATGTTATAAACCATTATGACCTCAATAAAATCAGTGAAATTAAGAAAAGCTCCAGTGCTGAAGATTAAGTTTGAAAACTACTCAGCCAGAATAATTATTTATTCAGTAAACATTGGTTGTGAGCTATTACAAGGTGTAATGCTAACTCTGTACATTTATAGACAGGGAGAGAACCCAGATCTTCTCAAAAAACTCAAAGCTGGACTTCCAGTCAATGGTTCATGCTTTAAACACCCCCTCCAATCTAAATAGAGCAATTATATTTAAATTTTTTTTTTGGATTTTTAAAAAAATTAAGACAAAGCCACTTTCAAAGAGAAAAAAGAATTTCTCAGTGAACCAAAAACAAAAGACAAACCAAATGCCAGGAGGGCACTGAGGCCACAACCTTGTTGATTCCAGATCAAATGACAAGTGACTAGGAGTTCAACTACGGGGAATAACAGAGACTCCAAACCCAAGCTGTGACAGAGGGAAAGAGCCATCCTGCCACAGAAGACAGGGCTTGGACAGGCACTCTCATGTGAAAGAAGGTTAAAAACCAAGTGTGACCACCACCTGGGGCTGTAACTTCAATAGCAACAGCAATTCTGGGAGGGAGAGGAGAAGGCTGTTCACATAGGACCAACTCCTGGGTGTGCAATAGCTCTGATATCAACATGGCAGGGCAGTCTACATCTGAGGCTCCATTTGGCTAGAGGGAGATGACCACAAAACTTCTGGGCAGGGATAAGTGAGTGCAGAGAGAGGGAAAACAAAACTCCACCGAGGATGAGCCCACAGGAAACTAGAACTCCAACACACACAAGGAAAGCTAACACTAAGGATGGCCAACAAATCCACAATAAGGGAATGAGTTCACTCTCAAGAAAATGCAAAAACTTAGAATAATCACATATTGGTCAATACCTTACTATTGGTATATTTAAGATCCTCAAAGAGTTAATGCAGAAATAACATCCATTTTTAAAAGAACAAAATACTATGAAACAGAACAGGTCACCACATACAAGGAGCTGGGAAAGATGCCCAAGCAAAGGCTCTTCCATTCCTGGTTCAAAGTCCCCACAGAAAATCCACCACCTCCCAGCCGCCCATGTGGATAAAGTTGAACTCCCTGCCAGGGCTGTGTGTCTCCCAGTTCTTACCCTGTGCAGTGCTCAGCCCTGTGCAGAATGGTTCCATGGCAATCGACGGACAGTCTTGCAAAATGAAGACCAACAGAGTCACGCCAAGTTTCACCTGATTGAATTTTTTCATGGGCAATGAAATTGGAAAATATTTGCCCTTCTCCTTGCAACATGAATGTTCCAGATATGAAGAGAAATGAGCATCCCCTGATTTGCACTCAGGAGGGTTTCTGTCTAGATCTGGTCCCCTGAAGCCCACCCTGGGATCATGAGCAAGTGATTTATTCAGGACAGACTCCAAGGAGACCCCATAAGGGAGTGGGGAGAGCAGGCTAGGAAACAAGACAAAAGGCAAGGGCGCAATTTCTCTCTCAGCCTGTTCTCATGCAATTGCATCTAAGAGACTGTCCTGCCCTGAGGCAAGGGAGCTGGGCTTTCACACTCCTGCACCTGTCAGTCATTGGCATAAACTCCCAAACACTGTCCTCTTTTCGTGTCTATGGGTAAGGCAGCTACCACAGCCCACAGGCAGGCCTCCAAAGAAGTCCCAAGCGCTGGCCACAGAACCAAAGTGCCCAGAAGGCCAGGGGAGGGGGTCACAGAAAAGGTAAAAGGCATCTCAGGGGATTCAGGCAGAGCTCAAATATTTCTGCTGCAGTTACCTGTTCTTGTGGTCAGCAGCGGGGAAGGTTTACAATGATTTTACACTTCCAGAAGGAGAACTGGGACAGGAATAGAAGGAAAATACAATGCAGAATGTATAGGTTTCATTCATGTGTGTAATGAGTGAAGAATATGCTGTGGCCATAAAGCCTGAATATGAATTAATAAAAAGACTTCAGGCAGGGACAAATTGCTTAGGTCTAGAGAAACTACAGAACTTAAATTTGGTTCAAATTATCACCAAAACTATGGCTTTCACAAGCAATCTCATTTATTTCTGAAGTATTTGAAAATAATGCAAAAGTAGTTTGGGAGGCAATTGATAGTTTTAGAAATCATAAAGACATGTGATCCTTTATTAACTTTACCACTGTACTTCCAATAGCATTATTAAAAAATCTGACAAAATAACTTCAGCAGATGTGTTTCATTTGCTTGGCAAATTATTTATGATTTTTAGTTAATTGACAGATAAACTCAGAATGTTTTTGAGGAAGATTGGCCCTGTGCTAACATCTGTTGCCAACCTTCCTCTTTTTTCTTTTTTCTCCCCAAAGCCCCAGTACATAGTTGTGTATCATAGTTGTAGAGCTGTAGCTCTTCTATATGGGACACCATGCCCACATGGCTTGATGAGCGGTGAGTAGGTCCACCCCCAGGATCCGAACCGGTGAACCCCGGACCACCAAAGCTGAAAACACAAACTTAACCACTGCACCACTGGGTGGGCCCCTAAACTCAGAATTTAAGCAACATAATTCAGCTTCTGGTAAAATTGATACCTATAGATAAAATTAATGCACAGCAGTTTGAGACTTAATAATTTAGAATAAGTAGATTTATAAATTGGAGTCTTCAGAGTTTCAACCTGTGTGGTCCAAGCTCACTTCTTAAAATAAAAGGAAAACTATGTTATCAAAATGGGTGAGTTGCTTTGGTGGCCAGGGACAACTCCCTGAATTCCCCGTGCTAAAGTATCAGTGTGGTTAATATACCCTTAGACTCCAGTGCCCATACCCTGCCTGTGGCTGAAAGAAGGGCAGTGACAATATAGGGTGGGTGTCCCAAGTCAGACTGTAGAGAGGACTCAAGGAACTGTGGTGAAGGTGATTGGTCAAGGTTTTTACTTGAGGCTTTTTGTGATCCAACTAAAAAGTAAACATTTTCCATTATTAAAAAAAAAACAGGCAGAAGAGATGAATATAAAAAGAATGAATTACAAGTCCTGGGAAATAAAAACATGATCATTCATATTTTTAAAAAATGGATTGAGACAGATTCAATGGACTCCAGATTGGACAGATTTCAGTTGGACTGTCAGTTAGATTGGACACTGGTGAACTGGAAACTGTCTGAGGGTCTCACCTAGAGAGAGAGAAGAAGATTAAAAATAGAAAGAAGAAAGTGAGAGATGGAGACTAGACTAAAAGACTCCCACATATGTCTAATAAGAGTTCCCAAAATGAAAAGTAGAGGGAATGGAAGAAGAGCAATATACAAAGAGACAATGGCCAAGAATTTTCTAGCATTAAAAAAGACAAGAGTTTTTCAGATCAAAAGTCAAACAAGAAAAATAGAAATAAATCCACAACTAGATAAGCTGTGGTGATGGTGCAAAAATCGAGAATACAGAGGAAGTCTAAAAGGAAAGACAAGTAAATTGCTCTCCAATACTCATAAGTAGCAACAGAGGCCAGAAGACAATGGGATGGCATCTCTCTGTGCTGAAGGGACATAATTGTCACCTGGAATTATATATTTACAAACCTTCACTCATGAGTTATGGCAAAATAAATACATTTCAGACATACAAAACAGAAACTTTACTACTCACAGACCCTCACTGAAAGAATTACTAAATAATATATTTCAACAAGAAAAAAAAGTGAATACCAAGGGAAGTTTGTGATACAAAAAGCAATAGTGAGTGAAGAAAGTGGCCAAATATTGTCTGTAAACATAATAATAAAACTAAGATTTTTGTATTAAAAATATGGAACCAAAGAATTAAATAATAGTCACAAGAAGCAGAATTGAAGAACAGTATGTAATAAAGCAAGCTGAAGTCTTTTTCTACTTTTTTGATGTTTGAAAGAGAATAGAAAGATACCAAATTACATAAATACGTAATTAATAGATATGTTCAATTACAAGTGTTGAGGATCAGAATTAGCCACCTCAAAGTATGTCTCTTTACCTTGATTATTTTCAAAAACAAAAGACTCTGAGAGAAACTTTGACCTCCCCCTGACAGCCTAAAAGAATCTAACTCTGGGTATGGATAGGCTGGGAGGGTCCTTGCTAAGCCCATTCCAAGTAAAAGTAGAAGTTATCCTTTCTAAGAGACATTTACAGTTATAAGGGAAATCTCCATTTGAAAAGGTACCTCCCTCTCTGTTCCAGGAAGAAGGGGGGATGGCCTCATCTCTAGAAACTTATCAATGCAGAAGGCAAGGCTGCATAATAACCTCACTGTGTTTTTCTGGTAATTTCCCATAACTGACCCATCCCCAACATCCTCCATTGTCTTTCTTTTTAAGAGGAGAATCTCCACCATTTTGTCAAGAACTCAGTTTCCCTGGTTTCTCCCATGTATACATGTTACAAAGCTTTGTTTGATTTTCTCCTGCTATTCGGTCTCATGCCAATTTAATTTGTAGCCCAGCCAGAAAGGACCCAGAGTGGGGAGAGGATAGTCTTCCTCCCCTTCACAAGAAATAGAACCAATATTAACTTGCCAAACAGAAGGGAGAATAAGAGGGAATTAAAATTTTATCAATTCAGAAGAAGGCAGAAAAGAAGATAAAAATAGATGAAAAAAATTAGATGTAGAGATAAGGGTAAAGAGTTCAATAATCATACAAAATATAAATGCATTAAATTTGTCTAGAGAAAAAGAGAATTCTATTTTAAAAATCTATGTATGTTGCTTATTAGAGGTACACATAAAATAACACCAAAGCCCAAACCTAGTAAGAAAGATGAGCCATCAACATAAACACAAGACAAAAGATGTGAATTATCAGAAATACAGATCAGGCTTCGTGGAAGTTCAAAAGAGAGGAAGAAAGAGAACCCATGAAATATGGAAGTACATCAGGAAAGTCTTCATAGAAGAGGAGACATTTGAGTTGAGTCTTGAGAAACAGGTGGAGTGGCTGGTAGAGATGGGGAAGAGCGTCCATGCTGAGGACTCTGAGGATCGTGAGATTTGTAAGATGGAGGGCTTGACTGCCATATGTGACTTCCTGCATTATTTTTAGGCAAAGGGAGCCACTGACATTTTTAAGCATCAGGGAATAACATTATATTCTCAAATACCAAAGATTTCGGATGTCAGCGAGTGGATGGAAAGAAGAATGTGAAAAAATGAATAAATGTAGATTTCGTGATGTTCCTGATGTCACAGCACAAGCTTTGGAGGCCATCTTGCTTGCAGGTCCACTGGAAAGTGACCTATTTTCCTAGAACTTCATTTTTCAGCAGGATAGTTGGAAGCTTGGGTTCTAGTCTTGCTCCACTAATATGGTGAAGTATGTGAACCAGATTTCCATCCCCAGGAAATCACTGCCATGTGGTATTTCCCATACGATTCCTCCTTGCTCTAGCTTTGGTTGGGGCAGGGTGAAGTAGAGAAGTAAACCTTAAGGAGGAGAGAAAAACATAGCTTAAGCTCCTACCATCTTCAAGAAACCATGATAAGCACTTTACTTCTGTATTGTGGGAGAACTAGCCAAAACTGTCCTCGACATCAGTGATCATTATTTTTTCAGTGTTGTTTCTGTTCTCAATAGTCTACAACCAAATTTTAACTTGGCTTTGCATTTTTATTTTTCTGGAAGTCATTTTTCTCTCATTATCTTTTTATTATGAAATGTTTTAAGTATATACAAAAATAGAGATATCATTTCATCTGTAAATATTAATGTTTCACTACATATCTCTAAAAGGTGACTCCTCTTTTGAAGAGACATTAACAATTTCACAATCATATCTAAAACAATTCATGATAATTCCCTAGCATAAACACATATACAATCAATGTTCAGATTTTCCCAAATGTCTTATCAGTTGTTATTTTTTTAACAGTTGGTTTGCTTGAAACAGAAATCAATTTGGTTGATGTGACTCAAATCATTTTTAATTTGTAGATTTCCTCCATTTCCTGTATTTTCCTTGAATTTTTTATGTGCTCTGTTTTTTGTTGTTTTTCTGTAGAAACCAGGTCATTTGTCCTGTAGAGTTTCCTACACTTTGGATTTTGCTGATTGCATCCTTGTGGTATCATTAACATGTTCCTTTGTCTCCTGTGCTTCCTGAAAATTGGTATTTAGATCTAGAGACTTTATCAGAGTTAGAGTTAGAACGAAGTTCTAGGAAAATAGATCACTTTCCAGTGGACCTGCAAGCAAGATGGCCTCCAAAGCTTGTATTGGAAAACTGACATCAGGAACATCATGAAATCTATATTTATTCATTCTTCCACATTCCTCCTTGTGTACACACACACACACAATCAAGACTATTTCAAAGGTGGTGGTGCTTATTTCCATCAGGACATATATAAATGTCTAGTTGTCTCTCTTGTTGTGGTGTTAATCAGTCATTTATAAGTATTGTCTGGCTCCATTGCCTGGATTCACTAACGCTTTAGAGACCTCAAAAGGCTCTAACTCTATCATTCTTTGTATATCAGCTGAAATTCTTCTATACAAAGAAGCTACTCCTCCTCAACCCATTATCCACAGGAAGAAATCCTAAAATAAAAGCAAGATAAATGTTTGATATTTTCCTTTTACTTCCTAGATTTTAAAACAATAAGGTGATTCCCTGGCATCCTCCAAATGTATTGATGTGTTTTCTGTTATTATTATCATTATGCACACACGCATCATTGTGTTCCTATTGGAACCTACTTGGTGTGTTTTAATAGATTGAAATTATTATCCTTATGGATGACCAATTTGTCCCATATTTCGCCAGTAGGAGCTTATTCGGGTGGTCTTCTAAGTCCTTTGACATGTCTCTAGTTGTATTTAATAGCTTCTTTGCTACCTAGCATGACAAGTTCTTTAGGCTCATCTTGAACCTTTTCTTCCCCAGAGCTGGAATCAGCCAATTCTCAGTGAAGTGCAGGTTCTTCTCAGTGGTAAATGGTTTTAGAGACCATGGTCTGAATGCTCACTGCTTACTGGGCTGGGCGTTACCTCTAGACCTCTCAGTCAGCAGACAGGAAGATGTTTCAAGGTAAAATATAGTTCACATTGACAACTCAAATTCAGAGTTACAGAGTTTTTACTTAACCTCACCCATCTCACATCTGTCTACCCTTTCAATCATACCAAAAATCTCAGTTTTCAATGTCAATAACATAATCACTCATTTCATTTATTCCAAGATACACACAGAGTCGCAGAATAATAATATCAACACTACCACCGCCAACATGATTACTGAATATAATTTAAGATGTTTTGCAGTTCTTTTTGTCCCTAGAGAATATTCCTCTGGAGACGTGAAAGTAGTATTTTAGTATCACTTGGAATAGTTCCTCTCTGCATGGTTGTACCAACAACTGGACCCACAGGTTAATTTGTTTTCATTTTTCTGAAAATCTTTTTCAAATTCAATTAGCTTTCTTACCATCTCGTCTGTTGACTTCCCATCTCATTCTCTTATCACCTTTTCTTTGCCTATTTTCTTGTTTCATGAAGGATGTGTTTTCCAAAATGTACGTTAGGTAAATGTTCTTCTGTACCTGATTATAAATAATTTTTGCTTCAGGATTCTTTGAAAGACCTCATTTTGCTTGTTGTTCGCTTTGTTTTGTTTTTCTGCTATTTCATCCTTAAACATGACTCTTTCTAGCGAGGCTTAGTATTTGTTAAAAGAGTGGATGGCTTGCCTTGCCTCTGCCTCCGCCTCCTCCAATGCAGATGTTAGATTAGGCATAATTGATAACAATATATTTATTGAGGCCTTACTCTGTACTAAGAATTATGAACTAAGAACCAAGTACTATGTACTGAGAACCAACTTAATCTCCCTTACAGCCCTAGGACATAGATAATGCTATCTCTATTTTAGAAATGAGAAATCCAAGATGTGAAATACTTTACCCAAAATAACATAGACACCAAGTGCCTACTTCACCTCCCTGACTTTATTTATTTATTTTTTGTGAGGAAGACCAGCCCTGAGCTACCATCCATTGCCAATCTTCCTCTTTTTGCTAAGGAAGACTGGCCCTGGGCTAAACATCTGTGCCCATCTTCCTCTACTTTATATGGGACGCCACCACAGCGTGGCTGATGAGCAGTGCATCAGCAGGCGCTCGGGATCCGAACCTGCAAACCCTGGCTGCCAAGCGCAAACTAAGCCGCTGCGCCACCTGGCGGCCCCGATCTCCCTGACTTTAAATCCCAGCATCTAATGTATCTCCTACCTCTCTGATTTTAGGCCTGACTTTAAGACAAAGAACGTAATTCCTAGTAAAGGTGAGAGTAAGTTAGAGGTCCTCCTCCAACCAAATGCAGTTCATAAAAATCTGTAAACTACTACCCACTCCCAGCATTCCCAATGTTTCCAGGGCTCACCTTTTCTCCATCCTTTTCCACAACAGCCCCCAGGATGCAATACACAACAGCCAGTCCCTCCCTAGGTCGTATATGGAAATTATAAACGCTTGAACAGAACAGAAGAGATCCAATGAAAGTAGGAGACGGTGGGCAAGATCCCAGCCCCTCTGAAAGGGGCCTGCCTGCTTCTTGGTTGGGGCAACATCTTTCTCTGACCTATGGGCAGACAATAGGAAGAAAAGTGGTTGTTCTTCCTACTTAGTCCCCAGCAACGCGCACCATCCATTTCAGAAGGGACAGCCAGCAGAACCGGTGCCACCAAAGAAGCTGAGAATCCTGGGACAATTTTGGCATGCCCAGTAGATAGTAAATTACCAAACCATGCTATAAATCACTTGTATTGATACGAAAAAGAAGCCATGAGACAGTAAATAGCTGATCAATCTTTCATCAGAATCACAGTTAGGAAAATTTGCCCCACAATGTTGTGATGATTGACTGTTCCTATTTTCAGAACAGTTTTTCCATAATTTCTTTAACATTCATATGGCAAATGGGAGAAAATCTTTCAAGAGCTGATTATCTGAGACCATTTAAAGTAGAAGTCCTGTAGATGTTAAATAATTTAATCTTCACAACAAACCAGGTTAATTTTCCAAATTGTCAAGTAAGGAAACGTTGACTAGAAAATTTGGCCAATGTCACATGGCTATTCAGTGGCAGAGGCTGAATTCCAAAGCACTTGCCAATATTCCACCCTACCAAGATGTAACCCTTTGTAAATCTTTCCAGGTAATGTTGACCCCTGATGTCCATGAGAGAAGCATTCCTGAGCTCCCAGGTACAAGGCCTCATATGCTGTTAGTTACCTACTTGATCTCCAGTCTGCTTTGGAACAAGGCACTTTAATTCACAAAGACCTCCCAGCCCTGGTTGTGGTGATGTCCTTAATGTCACCTACATTTCTCCACCTGCTTGGGCCCTTCAGCACCAGGTACTATGTACCTATAGTCTCACTACCTCTCTTCCCAGTACAAAGCAAAAATCTTCCCATATCCTTTGTCAATCTAGGGCCCACCACACAGAGCAGGGGCCAGAAATCTCAGCTGCTTATTTGCCCACTGAGATTTCACTGTGAGAAAGCATCCCCTTTGATACAGCAAGACACATGCAACAAACTTTGGCTGCTATGGTCTTGGGCTTGTTAGTTTCCCTTGGGGGATTTCAGTTTTCCCCTTCTGAAAAACAAAGGGCACATCCTACTTGTTCTCTGGTAGGTGAGGTCCTTCCCAAGGGAGAATTCTGTGCCTGGAGGCATGGAGGGGGGCAATTTCAGGAGGAAGGGGGCTTTTATGTCAACCCTCTGTAAACTTGGCTCCCACTCAGCTGATTTTCTAGTTTTTAGGGACTACAGCAAAACCAAGACAAATTCCCATTATCTCTCTAAAGGCATATCAACAAACACAGGGACATTGATTCCAGTGAGAGAATAAATGGGGAATGTGCATTTGTTCTCCCGACAGGAATTTGGAGACCATAATGGGCATGCTTCTAGGTAAAAACAATAACTGTGCAACTTGAGAATATCAGTGGGGCCTTGACTTTCTGTTCCACCTCCCCTGATCTTGGATTACACTCCATCCAGCTCAGGCACAGTGTTAACAGTAACTGCTTGTCCTGGCCTGCTCAGCCAGCACCTTTGGTGCCTGCTGGAAGAGCTCTCAGGGAACGCAAACCCAAGGTCACCGTGAGCTAGTGGCCATGCTAAGACTCTGGCCAAGAACTCCTGTCTTCTGGCCTCTCCCCCTCCCAGAGTGCATATTCACCCTCCACCTGACTCCTGTCCTCCTTAATTCCTCAGCAGAAGCTTCTCATAGCCTTAACTTCTTTTTAATCAGGTCAAATAAAAATCCTTTTAATTAACTGCTTTGGTTTTTATGCCTCACATCCAGCTGCTTTTTTGCAATCTGGCAGGTCCCAGCTGTCTGTGTTTCATCAGGCTGCCTCTGCATTCATCGCTCCTTTCCCACTCTTTTACTGAGCAACCTCTGGGCACCCCCATTATCTTGGGTGCTGGGGAGACAAGACACATAGGGACCTATAGTCCAGAAGGGGAGGCAACACATCAACAGGGAAGTCAACATGGCATGATAAGAATTATGTCCATGGGACACACAAAAATAGGCAGGAGTGACGACCCACTGCAGGGAATCAAGAAAGACTCCACCAAGGAGCTGGCTTTGAGCCTTAAGGAATGCATTGACCAAATGGAGAAGTGATTATTTAATAAAAGGCAAAGAACAAAAACTCCCGCAATGTTAACAACAGGAAGAAATAGATAAATAAAATACTATACCTGTGTAACAAACAAAAAACATGGAGTTAACAAACTTCCTCTTGGGGTCTGCAAACTCTACCAGGACTGAAGAAACCACACACATTAGTGCTAATTCCCAAAATCTGATTGGCACCAAGTTAAGATAGTCTCCAGAAAAGGAAGTTTTGAAGGAAGTGTGAGTGACAACCCCACTTCATCCTCAAGGCACTCTGTGGGAAGGAACTTTTGCACAGTGAGCATGAAGCAGGGGAGAGGAGGAGGAATGAGAAGGGAGCCCAGGATGAGCTTGTAGAATGCTGATTCCTGCTCAGGCACCCCAAGCTGATGCGAGTGGTATGAAAGGAGCCCAGGAGCCTTCCTGTGGAAGGAAGCCATCACCTGAGTGTCTTCAACAGCTGGCTTAGCAGCCTGGAGCCCAGCATTCACCCCAACTCCCTGAATGATCTGACCTACACTGGCCATCTCTTCTAGATAAGACAGTAACACTCTTCTGGCAGTTGCTTCCCCTGAAGGCTGCAGAGAACCTCAAGCTGAACAAGAAGAGGAGGAGAAGAAAATGTTTCATCTCTATTAGTTTCCTAATGCCACTGTAAAAATTTACAGCAAACTTAGTGGCTTAAAACAACACAAACTTATTACCTACGCATTCTGTAGGTCAGACATCCAGCACAGTATGACTGGGTTCTCTACTCAGAGTCTCATAAAACCAAAGTGAAGGTGTCTGTTGGCCGGCCTGTGCTCTTATCTGGAGGGTCAGGGGGAGAATCCACTTGTAGGCTCATTCAGGTTATTGGCAGTTCCTTGTGGTTGTAAGACTGAGGTCCTGTTTCCTTGACATGTGAGGCCAACATGCCTGTTGAGTGTTTCTTGTGCTTTGAATCTCTGACTTCCTCTTCTTCCTTGGCTTTTAAGGACTCATGTAATTACACTGAGTCCACCCAGATGATCCAGGATAATCTTCTTATCTTAAAGTCACTGATTAGTAACCTTAATTCTATCTGCAAAGTAACTTTTTCCCTGTAAGGTAACATATTCATAGATGTGGTATCTCATCATATTTGCAGCCCTAGGAATTAGATCATTGAATCCTCTTGGGGGCCATGAGTCTGCCTACTACACCATCTTTCTCCCCTTAAGTGTCCATCGCCTTGCTATCTCATCTTATTTTTAAAAATCTGTGCCAAAAAACTTCAGTATAAGACATGGTCTTGAACTTCAAGGAACATCCACCTTAGCTGGGGAATTCAAAATAAGATACAACAAATAATCACACCAATCATCACAACCTGAGTATCTATGACCCTTTATAGTTCATACCAATCTACCCCTATGTCCTAAATGCCATGTGTCAGTCCACCTTCCTACTTTCTTTGTACTTTTCCATAACCCTCAAAATGCCAGGCTTCATGATTTTGTCCAGATAGCTCCTCCATACAATCCTCACTGAAGTCCTCCCCGGTCTGACCAATGGAAACAATTATGCCCCTCTCGCATGCTGTACTGTCACTATATTTGTCAAGTGTTGGCACTTATCATACTCACCCTGGGCCATGGCGTGAGGTTGGAGTTTCTGTCCCCCTCACAGCAATGCACAGGAAGCCCTCATGGCTCATACCCACTCCCTGAACATGGCAATGAGTTACTCTAATGAAACTGATATTGGATAGGGGAGATGAGTTATCTGTAGGTCACCGTCAAATGTCTGAATCCTCTCAAGTCAAAGCAGAAAGAACAGGATGTTCAAATCTGATCAAGACTTGCCTCAGTATGATAGTCTATACCTTTATCAATAGTATTAATATAGCCAAAAAAAAAAAAGAAAGTATGAGCAGAGGCAGGATCTACATGGTCCTTGGAAAAGAGAGTGCAAAAGCCAAAAGTCAGAAAAGTGTCCAGGAGCCCCTAGGTTGGGATGGTTCTCCAATGTTTTTCCACCCTGAATAAGACTTCGCTCAAGAATCCCTCTGTCCTTGCCTGAGCCCAGGGCTGAAATGGTCTGACGAAGAACTCAGTGTCTCAGATATTTTGTTACAGGAAAAGTAAATGTACCCTTGTAAATAAACACATCAACAGTCTAAGTCACACATCAGTCTCCTACAAGGTTTGTTTGTGTGAATAAATCCTTGAGAGCCTAGAAAAATGCTAGCTTCCTTGACAAAGTCAAATTTGAAGGCCTTCATACCAAAGCACTGCACTGAGAAGAGGCCCTCTTGGGTGGCTTATCCATCCACCTCCCTGTCAGCACTGGGTCTTCCAAAACTGTGACTTGCACATCCCCCCATCACCAAAAGGCTGCTGGGTAAGGTCCCCAGAGCTGGGGTTTTGGGATATGTAAAATCACCCCAAACATCTCTGCCTTCCCTTTAAGAGGTGGAACTTGTGCCCCTCCCCTGGAGTCTGGGCTGGGCCTGTTACTGCTTTGACCACTAGAAGGTGGGGGAAGCGATGTCCCGAGACTTGCAAGTCTAGATGTTGAGAAAGCCTGACCACTTCCAACTCCTCCACTTGGAGCCCAAAGGCTGACCATGTAAAAAGTCCAGGATAGAGAGAGAGGCCATATGGAGAGGAGCCAGAGGGTGACAAACAACATAGAGATAGAGGCCACATGGAGATAGAGATGGGGCCGAAGCTCCAGTCCCAGCTGACTGCAAGTTCATGAGAAATCCCAAGACAGATAGTAGAGGAGCAAGCCAGCTGATCCCCAGTCAACCCATAGAATTGTGAGATGTCATTAAGTGGTTGTTGTTTAAGCCACTAAGTTTGAGGATAGATTTTTAGGCAGAAACAGATCATCAAAACACCATCCAAGGCAGTCCCCCCTCTTCTTTCATTCAGATGAACCTGATAACTGTTTACTGGATTGGGTGAGTTCCAAACTTTACTCTGTAGATCTCATTGGATTCTCTCCTTCTGTACAAGACAGGTAAGATACTGACACTCACACTGATTAAGTAACTTGCCCAAAGTTGCATAGCTAGTTAGAAGGAAATTGAACTAAATACAACTCAAATGCTGACTGCCCATGCTGTTTCCTCTTCAGAAACCCTGCCCAGCCCTGACGCTTGTGTCCAGCCTCACAGTCTGGTCTTCACGTATACTCAGTGTGGCAATCGGAAAGGCTTTCTCAGAACCCACGCCAAAAAAACTCTCATAAATGCAGGGACAGCTTCTTTTGATCTGTAGTCCCCATAGCTTCTAAAATAACACTGAGCACACAGTGGGAGCCTAATAAATGCCTGCTGTTTAAAACACGGGTCCATTGATTACAGTAAAAATAGAGCAGATTGAAAATTTTCAGAAATGTGCCCTGCACTACGATTTGTCTCTTGTGAGTTTGTTCTGGCCACTCTTTTTGCGGAGGCCTGATGTGAGGAGAACTGGTTCCATGCATTTCCTAGATCAATGTAATTGAGTCTCTGATGGATGAAGTGAGTTGCTGCAAAAATTTATTCAGCTTCCAAAATCTCCTGGAAGAGGAGCCCCCAGATCACAGGCCCAGATTATCCTTCCCACGCAACTTTGCCCTGAAGCCGATAGCCTGAGATTGGGGCTGCATATCCTCAGCTATTTAATTAAACTGACAGTCAGTTATTTTTTCTTGATCAATGCTATGATTATGTCAGTTATGAAAGCCTGCAATCCCTCTTCCAGCCTGGCGGGGTAAGAAAAAGGCAGAGTGTGGCCAATCCATATGGAAGGGCTTCTGTGACATATGTCCCCAAGTAAGACGGGATGAAAGTTCCAATCTCCTTCCGACATGAACTCCATTTGGAGTCTGGACTAAATTGAGACTAAAGTGCACATATTTCTTAAGCACTTGCTGTGGGTGAAGCACTCTGCTTGTTAAGCACTAGAGGAATTGATAATAATAAAAACTTCTAACATATATCATGCTTATCAAATTAGAAAACACTTTTTCGTATCAGTTCATTCAATCTCATAATGTTACCAAGAAACAGATACACTGATCATTGTTTTGCAGAAAACTGAGGTCCTAAGACGCTATGTCATATGCCCATGGTTACTCATCCAGTACTCAGTGGGGCCAAGACTTCAAGAGGATATGGTGACTCCATGTTTATTACCCTTCCCAGGATGTGCTGAATTGGCAAATGAGCAATGTATATGTACATTGTTACGTACAATATATACAGATAATCAAGGAGGAAAAAGACCTTGTAGTCTGGGGGGTCTGGTTAGGCTTCTGGGATTCGGCCTGGTCTAGAAGACTGGCCTTCTCACTGAGTGTGTCTGAGAGCAGCTGGCTGAAGGGCTGAGCAGCAGGGCCTCCTCGTGGATACAGAGGCCTTCCCCCTGTCTGCAGAACAGGTTGGAAAGTCCTTGAGGTTTTCACATGCCCTGGGCACTGCATCCTACAGATGGGCCAGGAGATGCTGTGACTGTCCCCTCTCATAGAGGAAGACCTGAGGCAAGAGAGTTGCAGCAGGTCATCCAAAGCTGCACAGGTGGGGCCACCTGACCCCCACTCCAGAATTCTGCCTTCCAAGCCATGCCACAACTTGCTGCATTTTCTTTCAAAGTGCCCAGGGACTTAGTGATGCAGCCTTGTTGAAGACACTCTCTATGTCCCCGCTATAAGCCTCCTCCAGGACACATTGCCTCTTACACCCAGGCAACGTGTCTAATGGGAAGGGCAATGGCTGTAGAGTCAGGGGACCTGGATTCAAACGCTGTGTGGCCATTTGAAAACATAGCCATAAATTCTTTGACACTCATTCCATAGAAAGGTGGGGTCTATGTGAAATGGGACTGATTTGTGACTGCTTCAACCAATAGAGTAGGGAGGCGGTGATGCTAGGTGACTTGCTAGGTCAGGAGAAGACTTGCACCTCCTGCTTTGGTCCTTAGGAATATTTGGTCTCCAATGGTCCCTCTTGGGACATTTCCTCTAGAAGCCAGGCACCATGTTGGGATAAGCCCAAGCTACATGTAGAGGTCACGTGTAGGTGCTCTTGGTAATAGTTCCAGCAGAATCCAGCCTTCCAGAGGTTCCCCCTAACCAGGAACACGTACAGTCATTGGAGTCCCTGGTGCAGCAGAGACACCCCACTGCCCGAAGTCCTGACCCCCAGAATTGGTGAGCATCATAAATGCTTGTCATTTACACCACTACCTGTGGGGATGTTACCAACAAAAGAAAACCAGAACAGCTCACCTTTAGGTACTGGTTGTGTGACTCTGGGCAATACAGTTATCTTTTTTAAAGAGTCCTTTCCATGAAATAGTGATTTAAAAATAAAATCCTGCTTCACACAATGTTGTCAGGACTAAACAAGACAGAGAACGTGGATCACTCGCACAGTGCGCAGCACGGCGCCAGCCCCCACGAGTGTGTGTTTCCTTGTGAGGTGAGAGAGGGACTTTGGTTTGTCCTGACAAGTGCTCTGTGTCTTCCATCTTGGCAGACAGCCTCCCTCACACCCTCCCAGGCATAGACTACACAGGGAAGACCTTCCAAACCCGCTTCCCCTCAGCCTCGTTGCCGCTGATTGCCTGGTGGGATGAGAGGCGCTGGCAGAGTGGCAGCATTTCATGTAGTACACCCCTCTTCTCCCTGGAGAGTCTGATTTGATGACTGTGGGGAGGGGGCTCCATGCGGTGGCCTTTGCCAAAGCCTGCCTGGCTCCCACAGATGCAGCACAGGGCGGACACCCACATCATTATAATCACCAAGTAGGGGGATTTGGGGCTTCCTCGGCCCCCACTTCTATCCACGATGAATTCTGCGTGAGTCTCACAATCAAAGTTCAAATGTGTCAGGCTCATATGCACACAGAGTGGCACGGGGATAAGGAAATAATTGTGTAGGTTTTGTCCCTTCTGAGGACCAGCATGAGGACAGTGCTTTCAAGACGAGAGGAGATTCCAAGCATCTTAGGAGGTGATAATTAACTTCCTGCCCCCACAGGTTTGGGCCTGTGAGAGGAGAAGAGGGGAAGGGCAGCTCCCTCTCCCTGCGTGACCAGATGGAACCGCACCATGCGTGCTCTAAGAGAACACGGTTCACAGTTCTTTAATGCAATGCTGACACACACCCCCATACAAGTCTCTTACTCTTAAAAATATTTAAACTTTTCTAAATCAGACTTACAACTAAATCAGAGAAACAATTTTCCAAGACCAAAACAAAAGCAAGATTAGTCAATACAGCCATCTCACAAATACACAGCCTCTATAGGAATGCCATAAATATCTGTGTACAATTATTCCCATTCTACAATCTGAGGAGATGGGGGATTCTTGAGAGGCAGAGGATCACACACTGAAATCATCAAAATTAGAGCAAGAAGGATCATAAGAGCTTGTCTAGTCCATTTCAAACTATTCTTATCAAAGATGAGGAAACCGAGGCCCTGGCCTGCAAGAGATAACTAAACCCCCAAATATACAGAGATCCGAGTTTTGAGGCGCTTCTTTCCATTGTCATACTCCTGACCATGTGTGGCTTTGGAATGACTCTAGAAGCTGCAGCTAAATAGCTGCAAACCTAGAGCACTGTAGGGAGATTCATTCAACAATATGTTTTCTTGAGCAGTCGCTGAGTTATGAGCATTAGGACAACAATCCTCACCCAGACAGATGAGATCCTTCTTTTGTGGATATGATAGTCTAATAAACAGCAACAACCACAATCACAGCTAAGATGAGTTCAAATAAGCCGTGCTCTGATGGCCATAGAAAGGATGATGTTATAGAGAGTACCTAAGGCAGGGTAGGGTTAGGGATGCGACAGATAAGGGTCACGGAAAGTTTATTTGAAGAGGGGACATTTGAATAAATCTGAAGAATGAAACAGATCCAAACATGTGATGAACACTCCAGCCAGAGGGAATTGCAAGTACCAAGGGCCTGAGGCAGGGAAGAATTCATGAACAAGGGCAGGATAGTTTGAGGCGAGGATGCAGCTGGAGGATTTTAAGTGGCATGGTCTCATTTACAGAATGCCAGCTGCAGAGTGGAAAATGGACAAAAAGAAGCAAGGCCAGTAAATACAGATCAGGAGACCATGCAGTAGTCCCAGAAGCAGAGGCAGCTTGGACCAGAGTCTTATCCGTGGAAATGGAGAGGAAGACGTGTTCTCCTGCGTCCTGACCACCAGCACCGTGCCCCGTGGGAAGTCAAAGCCTGTCCACACAACCTCCAGTGGGAATGAAACAAGGCTGTGCTCCCAGTGCCTCCAATGGGGCCCTCTGTGTCAGAACAAAGGAGGTCCCCTCCCCACTGAGGCAGCCCCTCCAAGGACAACCATTGGTCTTTCCATTTAGCCCCAAGCTAACACCAGCAATTATCCACATTTTAACCATCTACCTCATTTATTTGCAACCCACTCAAGAGTCACCAAGGAATAATAACTAATATAATACTGATTACTTCAGCCAGGGAGCAGTTGTGGTAGTTCATTGATATTTCATAAAGTAATAATGCTCCAACAATCGCAGCAGCCTGGTTTCTGCTCAAAAGGGTTGTGCTTTCAGCTCCCTCTCAATCAGGCAGTTGCTCCTCTTGTCCACAAGGGGCAGAGAGAGAGTGACCCCTTCACTCTATGAAGCAGAGAAGGTGGCACCCCCAGAATCCAGGGAGAAGTGGCCAGAATTGGCTGGTTGGTGGACAGAGAGTGCATGCATTCAGACCCAGGCCAAGGGGCAAGGTAGCAGTTAGGAGGCCTCCTACAGTGTGTGAACAGGAAAGACCTGACTTAAATGAAGACCCACTGGACCTGGGCCACACCTGTCTGATGGCTTTCCACTTGCCTGGGTAAGCAGGAATTGAAGGCCAGCTTCAAATTCCCTCCATGGCTTTCCTTGTCAATTACACACACAAATGTA
This sequence comes from Tapirus indicus, assembly GCA_031878705.1. Classification (NCBI taxonomy): domain Eukaryota; kingdom Metazoa; phylum Chordata; class Mammalia; order Perissodactyla; family Tapiridae; genus Tapirus; species Tapirus indicus. The sequence continues at coordinate 87,189,078 of CM062921.1, forward strand.
AAGGAAATGACAGCTGCTTTTCCTCTCAAGGTAGGAAAAGCCCTAGAACCAGGAGATACAGGAATAAGATTGTCCTGTCCTCTGGAGATTAAACCACCACAAACACTATGATAGGCCATCCACAGGACCAAACCAAGAGACTTTGACCAGAGAATACATGAACCACCAAACTCTACCTAAGGTAACCTGGGCAGCACCTCAAAGAGAAGTGACGGTGATTGTAGTTTAGTAAGCAGAAGCCTAATCATTTGCCTTGTTCCCTCGTTAGTGAAGGGCTATAAAGAGCAGGGAATGAAAACCCAGAACGTTGATGTTAAAAACACAGAAATAGAGAATGCCCAGACAAGTCCCAGGGAGAGGCTGTGCTGACCCACAATCACAACCTGCCCAGCACTAAGTCATATCCGTGTCAACATGGAGATGGGGACCTCTGGCTCACTTGGCCAGACACCATGTCTCACCCTGGGATAATTGCAGACTTTCCAAGACAATGATGAAGACAACTTCCCCATGCAGTCAGTGTTCAAATGTACCACCTAGAAAAATAGAAACACGTTGCATGAATAGTGGCAAAAAAAAAAAAGAGACCGGTAACCAAGAAGTGATTTAGGGTTCCACTGTCAGCCGACTGCTGTGGAGGAGAATCAGTCTTCTGTGAGGAGCTCCATCAGTATCTGCTGTCCCTTGAATGTCCTAGGACTCACATCAGGAGAATCTCTGTACACAGAGCTCTGTTGTTGGTCTCTAGTGTAATCTGGAGCAGCAATGATGCAGGGACTCATCCATGTCTCTTGCATTAATGGAAGAAAGTGACAACATTTCCAGAGCTCTGTTTTGGCTAATTTATCACTCAGCATGACCCATTGACAGCTACAGCTGTGTGGTACCTACTACAAACCTATCCAAAATGAAGGTTTTTTAATGTAACATTACTCATGTGGAAAATTTCTGATAAGGAGACATTGGCTAGCATAGAAAAGCAAGTATTTTGAAGTGGTGGACTAAAGGAATGAGTAGAAAGTCACTATGTTGGGATCTGTGGAAATTCAGAGCAAAGAAACTTTTCATCTAAAATGTGGAATAAGACTCCTGTCACTCTTGAGGACATCTCCCAAAGCCAAGGACTTACCATAACCCTCTCCTCTTTCCTCTTTCTGGCCTGTCTCTATTCTAGACTGTAAGCTCTTTGAGAGAAAGTTCTCGTATTATTCGTTGTTTCCAGCTTCTAGAGAAGTGCCTCACATACAGTAAGTGTTTAATAAACATTTGTTAAATTGAAGTAGATTCTGGTAATGACCTGCTCTATCTAGATCCACAGGAACATCCAAGTCTCTTCCTGCTAGACTTCGGTGGTTCCAGAAGGAGCAGCAACCTCTTTGAAGGTGTGAAGAGACATCAGGTAGGAAACCCTGCTTCTACAGCAGAGGACAGTGTCACTGGAAGAGCCCAGCTTTGAGCCAGGTGCCATGGAGGGAGCAACAGCAAAACGACTCTGATTCTGATCACAGACCTACCGGTTGCTACCTACACGGCTCAGCTGAGTTGTTTCATGACAGGTGCCTCAGTGTCTCCATTTCTCAAATTGGGACATAAAAATCCCACTCCTTCCATAAAAAAAAAATCTGCTAAAGACAATACCATATAGGATTCCAAGCCCTCAGCAGAAGATAAGAAAGCATAGGTTTTGCTCCCAACTCTACTCTCTGGGTCACTGTTTTCTCCCAGGTAAAGGAAAAATCTCTTACTACTCTACTCTTCTATGAATCTATAGACATGGAAGATGTACCTAGTTTTGAGTTGATGTCTTGTGTATTTTTTTTAAAGTTGTTTTACAGGCGGTGGAGTAAGCCTTTCCATTTAGCACCTTAAAACATAACTGAGTTTGCAAAATTTTCTGATAAAATGTTTATAATTAGATATACTTGTGAACACAATATGATTACAGCACTGAGGTGAGATGATTTCTCCAGTAGTTCTATAGCAGCTGGAAATAATGAAGTACTTCCTATAACACTGAAAAGTACAGTTTTATATCTCAAAATGCAAGTGCTTTAACGGACTAAAACAGATTGTTGGCCCTTGGAGTCTACTATACATGTTAAATTATTATTATTCTGATTATCACACCATGATTATAATGTATTCCATTTAGCACCATAGATTGTATTTGCTAAGTAGTTCTAGATAATTTACTTCTTATCCACACAGTGGTTGTTATACAGTACCTGAGCTAAGGACAAAATGTAAGCCTTTAGTCTAAATAGGCTTAATTTTCAATACTCAAAGCTGAGCCTTATTCTGCATGAACAGAGCTGGCGTGGTTTAATTCCTTTTGTCACAATCTCCCTAGATAATAATTCCTTAATTGCTTCTTAGATGGAAATATTAATCATGAGGCAGCCTTTAATAAGACCAAAATTATGGTGTTTCTTATGCCCAAAGGTTAATGTGGAAAAAAATTATTCTTCTCTTCCTTTCCTCTCTCTCCTGATGCACAGCTTGTGTGGCACCAATCAGTTTCCCTCTGAATTATATTTAAGCTAATGTGTTATCTATCCTTAAAAAATTTGAGTTCCTTGAAGAAAGGAATCGTGTCTTACTCATCTCTGGATTTGCCACAGAGTCTAGATACAACTACTGAAACGTCCTGACTGCATACAAACAAGATTGAGTTGTGTAAATTTGGGAAATTGTCTTGACAATTGTGCCACTGCTTCTAGTTGATGGTGTGAGGGTTGGTCAATTGGTTGGTTGGTCAAGGTTGGCTGGGGGGAGAGGGTAGGGCTTAAGAAAGTTAATCACTCACTAATGAATTGTAATTAAGCCTCAATCACATGATAGATTCTGTGCTCTGCACTGCAGATGCAGAATAAAAGATACATGTTTCCTGCTCTCTGGCAACTCAAATTACGTTGGGGAAGCTAGACTTATAAAAAGGTAAATTAACAAAACAAACTATTAAATACTATAATAGAAGTAGCAACAGTGTGTTTGTCCTACAGATATTGCCCAGAGTGGCTCTGTTGGTTTGACAGTGTGTGAAGAGTTTACACTCATTGTCCCAGTGTAATGGTATAAGAAACCATTTTGTGACCCTATCCAGCCTGGAGATGATTAAGACCTCTGGTGTGAGAAGTTTCACAGAGGACGGGAGAGAATCAACTTGCAAATTGAGCAGTCAACTGGTCTCCCAACCTTGTGAAAGTAAGATGGGGACCACACACACAGATCTGTTGGACAGAACTACTCCCAGGGTTCTTGGTTAAACATGGAAAGTGGCAATTTGATCTGCTATTAAGTTTAAGCTGGAGAAATAAAAGATCTGACAGGATTTTTGAACTGTATGTTGCAGAGAATTTGTTGAAACATAGTTTGGGAAAAGCTGATTTAGAGAATTATCTAAATGAAACAATCAATGCAAATTGCAAGGCAGGGGGTAAGTCCTATGTCACAAAAGTAAGAGGTCAAGGTGTGAAAATAGGCAGCTGAAAAGAAAACCAAAGGCAGCCAGGAGAGAGGAAACGTGTGGAGGGGTGTGGTGTGTGTGTGCCTGTGTGTGTTAGAATTCAATATTCAACAGATATAAAAAGGGAAGAACTTGTCAAAAACTTGTGTTGGTTTTGAATTTGGGAAAAAAATTAACTTTGAGTTTCTCCTTAAGCCGTGTAATAAATACATCTCTAAATGAATTACAGAGCTACATATTAAGATACTAAATTCCAATTATAGGAAAATTAGACTATAAAATTGAATATCAAGTATGTAAATTTAGAAGTGATAGAAAAATCACAAAGAATAGATCATCAGATTTAATTACACACAATTAAGTTTCTGCACAGTGAAAGAAAGCAAAATAAAAAGGCAGATGAGAAAAGAAGCGCTACTGTAACTACATCTTTAGAAAAAACACAGGTAATGATTTTATTCTGTGAAGAACAAAGGAACGTCATTTAAAAAATGAAAACAATTAAATAGCAGATGAATAAGTAAAATATTCTCAATAGAATAAAAGGTATTATCATTATTCTATTTCTTATTCTTAAAAAATATTTAACAATGATTACTGCCTGGAATTATGCTAAGTGTTGAACATACATTACTCCAAGCCCTTGTTATAAAAACCACTTGATAATGGATGTAATTCCCAAGAAATCATCAAAATTAAAAATCAGATATGAAAAGTTGTGGTAAAAGATTAGTGGCAATTATTCAATCTATTTAAATATAGAACTAAAACTAAGCAATTCTGGAATTTAAAGACCAGAATGCAAATGTTATAAATGTTAACCAAGTAAAAGTAATACTATAAAGAAAAATACATGAAAGAAATGGAGATGGAAAAAAGTGAAAACGCACTAATTTTTTTTTATCCCTCATAGCAAAGAGTTGGTTGAGAGTGTTTACAATTTAAAAGATGTAACTAGAAAGCTAACTCCCACCTGTTAATATTTTATAGGCTGTTTCTTCACTTTGGAAGGATCTTTTGGGAAGGGAGCAATGGCATATGATAAAGAAACATTTATCTGAAATTCAGCTTTTCCTTCAGTTCCTTCTTCTGTTACATTCAGGAAAATTCATTTTAATGCCTTTAATTTAAAGATGGCAGTTTAAGAACAGGCCTCTGTTTCTCTCTACTCCTAAGAGTCACAGGGCAGCCAGGCAGAACGGGCCTTGCACAGGCAGCAAGCCCCTTTCTGAAGAGGGGTCTTGAAACAAAGAGACAGATCCTATGGGGGAATTTTATATAAAACTGGAAGTTTAAATTATTGAAGTGGCTAAAATAAACCCAGTTATTGGAGAACAAAAGTAGAAGGTGAAGGAAAATAAAACATCCGAGGGAAGGGAGAATTAATATTTCTTTTAGACTATATAAGGGAGAAAGCAGTAGAAAATGTAAAGGCATGTCAGACCTGCCCAGTTAAAACAGGAGAATAGGAGAATAAAAATATATTCTATCAAGGCAGCAGAAAGAAAGATTGGGAAAAAAGAGGAAAAAGTAAAATAAAATAAAGGGTAAATTTTAAATAAAATGAAAGAGATAAGAGTAAGGCTAATACATATTATCCAAAATTTCCAGATCAATCAACAGATTATGAGACGATGCTAAAAACAACATCATTCTACTTTGTTCACAAGAAACACACCTAGAGTAGAGTGACAAACACTGAAATGAGGGGGACACAAGAAGACCAGCAAATGAAAATAAGCAAACAAACAAACAAAAAGCAATAGCAACAATCTCAACATCAGACAAATCTCAATTTACAGTCAAAAACATTTAACAGGATAGATGGTGTGGCAATGAAAGTTATAATCCATGGCAGCATTATAACAGTCATACACACTTTGCACCAAATAACACAGCAACCAAATCATATCTTCTATACATACAAAAACACTTGAGTCAAATACAATTTGAATTTAAAATGTTAACACATTTTTAACATTTTACAGATAAAGCTGGCAAAAAATAATAAAGAATGAGGATTTGATTAAGGATATCAGCATTTATTGATTAGTTGATTCATTGACTCCTTTCTCATGTCCAAGGAACTTTTTTTTTTTTTTTTTGTGAGGAAGACCAGCCCTGAGCTAACATCCGTCGCCAATCCTCCTCTTTTTGCTGAGGGACACTGGCCCTGGGCTAACATCCGTGCCCATCTTCCTCCACTTTATATGGGACGCCGCCACGGCATGGCTGACAGGCAGTGCGTCGGCGGGCACCCAGGATCCGAACCCGCGAACCCTGGGCTGCCAAGCGCGGACTAAACCGCTGCACCACCGGGCGGCCCCCTACTTTTTTGGCAAAGAAAACGCTTTGTCAGATTCAAAAATGTACAAACTACAGTCTGACCATGATTCAACTGTGCTAAAAATTAACAATTACAGTATCATAAAAGAGAGTTCTTGGGGCCAGCCCGGTCACATAGCGGTTAAATTCACCCACTCCACTTTGGTGGCCTGGGGTTCACAGGTTCAGATTCCAGGCACAGACCTGCACACCGCTTATCAAGCCATGCTGTGGCAGGTGTCCCACATATAAAGTAGAGGAAGATGGGCACAGATGTTAGCTCAGGGCCAGTCTTCCTCAGCTAAAAAAAAGAAAAAGAAAAGGAAAAGAGTTCTTGAAAATTAAGAAAATCTCTTGGGCTAGATTAAAAAGAAAATCAAAACCAAAATTACAACGGTATTGTTTGACGGTGAGTCAGACTGCTTGGAGGTTTTTGATTCTGGGAAAGTTACTTAACATCTCTGTAACTCAGTGTTCTCACCATTGCAAAATGGTGGTAACAACAGCACTCTCCCACAGGGATGTGGTGAAGATTAAATAAGGATGCACATAAAACATTCAGGAATCTAGCACATAAGTGTTCTTGAATGATCCATATCTAGTTGTCTTTATTTCTCTCTCCAATCACCTTCTTCCCTCATTCCTCTTCTTTCTCATTTTTAAATTCTCTACAATGTGTTTCTCTTACTTTTGTAATAAAAAAATACATTAAAATGTCTAATGGAGCTATTTCATTGCTAATCACATTATTAATTAAATTCAAAGAGAAAAGACTTCAGCTGAATTGGAAATATACCCATTCCTTATGTCAGAATCTGATATTCACCCTCCTTTCTGCTGGTGAAGGTGTGTCAGGGTGGGGAGAGCGTGCAAATCCACTGGGAATGGTGTCATTTGTGGCTATTCCAAACAGAAAAAAGGCCCCGCTTCTGAGAAGGTTGCCAGTGGGTCCCACCATAATTTCTACAAGGAAAGCTCAGTCTTCTTTGTCTCAGGGAGAGATGGAGCAGGAGAGAAAGCAAAAATAGCCTGTGAGACTTCCAGCGTTTTATTTCCAAAAGCATCATTTCAGAAGAAGGAAGAGAAGATACTGGTGTAGATGTTCTCCCAAGCCCTGTGACTACTCCCAGACTGGAAACAGAGTCTGCAGAGGATGGACAGAGAGAAGAGACACCACATTACCTGTGGGTCCCAAAACAGGAAGCTTCCCGGCAGCATGTTCAGCAACTGAAAAGACCCCAAAAAGAACTGAGGCAGGGGCTGGAGTGGGCAACCCCCAAGAGGACCCCATGCCCCAGGAAGCAATAGGTACAAAGCAGAGTGAGGACCCATGCCAAATGAAGAGGGCAGTGTCCAGCAGAACCTAACCTCTAAGGAGAGAGCATGCAAGGACCAGTGGGCACCACTACCAGACATCACTCCTATGGAAACCCTGGGATTTCGTGGGTGTCAGAAAACTCCAGGAAAAAGTGACATCAAAATTTCCAGTTGCCCAACAGAACGAAGGCTCAAAATGAAATTTATTTTGGAAAATAAAGTAATACTTTCTTGCACACCTGAGTCTGCAGAGGAAAGCTTATACTCGCCACAATACTCTTCCCCACCCTCAAGGCAAATCCTTTGGACCCATGTGACATGCTACCTCGTCCTGATGTGAATTCTCTCGAGTCCATGATCAGCACCTTATTAACAGTGATAATGGCTGGGAGGGAATTTCTCTCTAGTGTGTTTTGAGGACATTTCTAGGAGATGAACCTTGGAGATCTGAGTTCAGTTTTGTTGCTCTGTGCTGCGCAGACCACCTCGGAGATCTCCCACTCTCCTCCCGTTCCCTTCTCCCACTTTACAGATGAGGAAATTGAGGACTGAGGGTAGAAATGAGGCCCCAAAGGCCACACAGCCAGTCAGAGTGAAGCTGGAACCGCCGAGGGGGTGGTGAATGAAAGTCTTCTCTCTTCTTAGGTCCAGGCAGGATTCTCTTCCTCACAGCCCCGGGACTCAGCCTTCCTCACCCTCCCAGGAGCTGAGGACACACATCCCCAACACAGCCTGGGCTGCTGTGTGGGACACTGCCCCAAAGGCATGACCCCAGGCCCTTAATATGTTCAGAGTTGTAGTGCTGTCCCCTGAGATATAATCACAAAGACTCGATCTCTTTCCCTGCCTCCCTCCCTTCCTCTCTCCTTCCCTCCCTCTCCCTCTCTCTCCCTCTCCCTCTCTCTCTCTCCTGTAAACTATCCTCCATATCCTCTGAGCTGTCCTAGGGCTTGGAATGTAGCATGTACTCAATAAATATTTGCTGACACTGATTCCCTTGCTTATGTGATTGTTACATTAACATGATAACATAATAATTAGATAAACACTGACATTGGCCATTTGTTACACCATTTCTAACACAATGACCTTCTACAGGCATCATCGCAGACACTGTACAGATGAGAGAACCAGGACCCAACTGGCAGAGTTTTGAATCCATACTCTGTCTGAATCCAAGTCAAAACCACACTACATAAAACAGTGCTTGCCTTCCCCCAGCTAAACTGTGTAATGCCCTTTAAACTTGCTCAGTGGGGTTAGTTCTTTCATCTGCTCCTAGGACTAATTCCCAGGACTTTCCTGTCATTTCTGTCTCTTATAAAGTCCTGTAGTCATTTAAAGTCACAAAGTTCAGTCTCGACTGTGAAATTAGAAGGTCTGGCTCCATATAACAATCAACGCTTCGATCTGAATTTGAAAATAAGATTTATCCTCTTCTGCCAGGGTTTCCCGCAGCCAAATCTTGTCTCTTCTTGCTCACCTCTTTTCCTTCTTGCTACCTACTGTTTATTTTAATTTCTTAATATTTTGACTATGGAAACTTCCAAGCACACACAAATGTAAAAGAATAGGATAATAAATCCATCACTCACTTTCAACAATTATTATGTCACCAGCTCCTGGCCAATCCTGTTTCAACTCCCCATCCCCACCCCCGACCTCCATCATCTGGCTGCTGTTTCTGATCCCTCCAGGGTTGGCTCGTAGAGAAGTTGAGAGAGCAGTGGAAGTTCCTACCTAAGTAACAGTGTTGTGAACTCTTCTGTCCTCTCTGGGCCTGGGCAGGGTTGAAAGCAGACCTCTTTAATGGGGAGCTTTGGTGGGTTCTCTGGAGAATCCTTCTGCAGGAATCTCTCCCCTGCTATTCCCTTGACAGGAACAGATACACCTCTACTTTGGTGAGTGGCTTAATCTTTCTGCCCACCTCAGGAGTCTGGTGGACCACCTCTAAGTGTTTCCTGCAGAGGTCCCGTCAGCCCCACAGGCAGCCCTACTGCACAGGAATGAAGACACCCAGACCAGCTCCCTCACTTGCACAGCCTTCATCTGTTCAGTGGAAAATTGCTGGAGGAGGTCACCAAGAGGACGTGATGGCTAGTTGACCCTCGAGCTGGACCCAATTAATCAGAGGCTCCTCACCCCTCCTCTGTCCTTGGAAGGTGTGTTTGACTTGCCTTCCCTGCACTAGAAGCTGCCCCAAGGACACAGCCTTGAGAGAGGAAGGTGTTGCTGAGACCATCTGGACTGTACGCTGTGACTCTACATAAACTTTCAAGATTCCGGCGGGCAGGTGCGGAGATTTACTTGTCTTGCCACCGCCCATGAAAATCCTCGTAAGTGAGTTCCCTTGCTGATTAAACCTGCCACCTACCAGTCTGGAGTGCCCTGTCTCTTTAGTCTCCCCTTGCCTAATCTCTCCACATACAGGGCCAGTCTGTGAACCAACTAAGGCACTTGGGCCCTAAAAAACTCTGGGAGCGCAGATGATGGTGGACCCAGTCAACTCCTCTTCAGCGGGTCCATCTGCAGAGAGCCTCTCTCTCACTCTTTAGATTTCTCGGCGGAACCCTAAACAAGCTCACATAGTAGTCCCACAGAAACACGTCTTACTATGCTTAAAGTGAGGACAGGCACCCCAACGCCTTTCCAAAGAAATTATTTCTCCTTCCCAACCTTTTTATACCCTGAATGTGAAGAAAAGTTTAACTGCCCTAAATTGGTGCTACTCAAAGTATGGTCCTAGTAAACCAGGTAAGGAGCTCGTGCTGGATTGTAAGTCATTGCAGCACTTCCTTCATCAAAAAAGTCTTGCTAGGGGCCAGCCGGTGGTGTTCGTGCATTCCACTTCAGCAGCCCAGGGTTCGTAGGTTCAGATCCCGGGCGCAGACCTCTGCACCACTTATCAAGCCATGCTGTGGCAGCGTCCCATACAAAGTAGAGGAAGATGGGCACAGATGTTAGCCCAGGGACAATCTTCCTCAGCAAAAAAAAAAAAAAAAAAAGTCTTGCTATTGAAAAAAAATGTCAGCTGAACTAAACAATGTGCCTAGGGGTATAGTTTATTGACTTTCTGGTTCAAGCTCCTTATGTCATTGTAGACAGGAAACAAAGAGGTCGTGGACAGCTTAAACACTTCCTGTCCATGTACTTCGGAATTTATCGATGGTGGAAGCCTTGGAATACAGCATTTGCTGTTCCTGCCAAAATTTGGTTCCTTGATCAAAACTGAGACAGAAGAATCCCATTATAACACTGATGTATATAAGAAAAGATTAAGGACTTGGACCTACACAGAAGTTACAAAGATCCAGATTCTGGAAAGTTTTTGTAGGCATGGTCCCTGGTCTTGAGTTCTGCTCCTCCGAAATAGTCATGAGCAAACCCCTAAGGCGTCTGCTTCCACTTTACCACTGAAACGGGCCACACAGACACACACCTTGTCCCTGGTTCTACCCCGTCAAAGCAAGCAGGCCTGGCTTCCAGCCTCAGGTGCTGCCTCTCCTTGTCTGTGGGCTTTCCCTCACCGGAGTCTACTTAGCCCTTCCACCACATCAACAAATGACTGAGGATTCACAGACAAATATGCTCTCTCCCTCGTTCCTTAAAGCGATCCTGTCCTACACCAGCTCTCAGGGTTTCCAAACAAGGCCGAGGCAAAAACACACATCCACAGCGTGAGAGCTCTCCAATAGGAAGATCCTTCCAGGCTAGCTGCAACTTCTGGAGTGAAGCTTACCCAGGAGCTGGCAATGCTGTGGCAGCTTGGCAAGGAGGAGGCTCCGAGAGAAACGTCAAGGACAAGGAGCTGCTTCCTTTGCCCTGCATGTTTTTCATCAACATTTATTAGGGGCATCCTATGAGCAACAGGCCATCAGACGCCAGACCAGGAGAAGCACGTCCCTGGGGTTAGCACCATAGTCTTTCAAAAGGGATTCAAGGTGGACAGTCAGAAACTGCTTACCCAGCTCTTCCTGGACCACCCACTTGAGCTTCCTATTATCCACTGTCTAGGTCATCCATTGCTGACCCCCAATTCCAAAGAGGTCCTGGGATTCTAGCTCTCAACCCCCGCTTCCTGGGTGCTGAGTTACTCCATGGTGCAGACACTGACTGTGCCTGTCCCCAACTCGGCTCCCCATCCTCTGCTGTGTCTGGCCCCTCCCTTGCTCTGGTTTCACCCTCCATGTGCCTGCAGAGGGGCCAAGGGCTCCTGAGCATCCCCCTCTGGTGGGCAGCATGGGGTCCAAGCCCTGTGCAGAGAGACCACGAGGCAGAGGCCCTAAGTCCAGAAAACTAACCACCCAACGGGGACGCTGGCGAAAAAACAATTACAGGCAGCTGTGGTTTCAAGGTTTCATGTCAGAACCCTGAGTCTACAATATGGAAAGGACTCCTGAAAATAAACAATAAAGTAAAAAAAGGTGAGTTACCTTGGGGAAACCATTTCTTCTTTCTGAGCTTCCATTTCCTCACCTTGAAAGTTCACACTATAATCATCTTCAGGGGGTTTTGAGGACTCAGTGAGCTGATCTGGGGAAACATTTTGTAAAATGCAGAGTGTGATGAAATGAAAGGGATTGGGTAATATGTGAATAAATTATATGTTCATATCATATAGTTCTCATTCTATGTTAACGGTTATGCTAATTACATAACATCATATATAACAGCCATCACAAACCATATCTAATCTCTCAGTAAACCCTGTCAGTGATGACTTCAGGCTACGTCCCGAATCCTTCCACTTCTCTCTGCTCCTGTGGCGACCACACGGCCCCTCTGCCCAGGCCTCCCTCCCAGCCTCCTCACTCCTACTCCCACTGCTCAGAATCAGCCTTTGCTCAGCAGGCCGTTTTGTAAATTGGGGTAAGACTGTAGATGATCCTTTTTAAACATAAGTCAACCATGTTGCTCTGCTGCACGAACCCCACTGACACCCACTAGTCCCCAGAAGGGCCTCCCGGGCCATGCGTCGCCTGGTCCCTGCCCCGCCTGGCCACACCACCCACCTCTGTCTTCCTTCTCTTCGCTGAGGGACTGGGCCTCAGAGCACATGAATGGAACCTGCTGCCCGGAACGCTTCCTTCCAGACGTCTGACCCTCGCTCCTTCACCTCCAATGCCACCTTCTCAGAGAGGCACCCTCCGAGCCCTGTATAAAATTGCGCCAGCACGTGGCTCCACATCCTGTCCACACCCTCCTCCATTAGTCTCCACAGCACTTCCACCACCTCACAGATGAGGTATCTGTTGACTTACTGCCCGCCTCCTATGTCTAGACTGCAACCTCTTGGGGGCATAGATTTTGCTTGGCCACCTGAAGAGTGAGTGGCACACAGCAGTGTCTTAATACATATTTGTGTGAATGAGTGAGTGAATGAATGAACGACAAATTGATCAATCAATTAATCAACAATACACCCTACCTAATCCATACACTGTTACAAGAACCATTGGGGAAAATGGATATCATGCACTTAGTAACCTGTAAAGCGATGCTGACTCAGGTTTAACACAGCAGCGCTGGGATGAACCAGCAGATCCCAGTGCACAATCTCATAGTGCATCAGGAATAACTCCATCAAACTGGAACCTTCACTCTTTGCCTAGATGCAGAGACATTGGCCTTCACCATCTTTGTCAAGCATCCTGAATGGACTGGCTCCACAGTCCCTTCTGGTCTCACGAGAACTCCCCAACAGTGGAAATGCGAACCCCACCTCCAAGCTCTATTTATAATCCTTGATGCCTCTTTATGAAAGTTAAAGTGGTCAGAAGCTGAGACAGGCACAAATGTGCAGATAGCACTATTGATTTTTCCCTCCTTGGAGGGACCAGGCTGCCCAATTGTATGACTATGAAACAGGTTAAATGGCTTGGCAGGGGTGCCGACAGGGCTCTCCCCTGATCCCCACCTCCCACCACTGCCACTCACAAGACCCCTGTTTCTCTCCTCTGCTGTAGACCTTCCAGACCTGGAAGCCACCGCAACTGCAGTAACCAGCCCAGCGGTGGGTTTCTGTCGCTCCTATTTTTTTGGCCTAATGCTGTTCCTGACGAGAAAATGAAAGCAAATAAAATTCAGGCTGTGCTATTGATATCCAGGCATTTCTGAACGTAGCTATGGCAACCACCAGGGACCTGACAGTCAGTCTCTCCTTCCTCCCCACCCCACCCCCCACCTCCCTGTGTGGCCCAGGACCAGGACCATCGGGACAGCATCCACACTGCGTCCTGTCGAGAGGCTTCTGTCCAAGGCTCTGGAGGACAGAGCTACCCAGGGCCAGAGCCAGGCCAGCAGCTCTGCCCACGTGGCCCATTAACTGACCCCCAGCCCAGCCTGGACCTAAGATGACACATAAAGGGAGGCTGAGGAAGAAACCAATTACCGTCATATGCTGTTAAAAACACAGAGAAGAAAAGGAAAGTGATCTGCAATATTTTCTAGAAGAAAGAGTTACAATCTGGGCTTCCCCTACTTCCCCTGAGTGCTGGAGACTCCTCAGCAGCCCCAGGAGTGGAATCAGAGAGATCTGACAGGGGATGGGTCTGCCCCTTCCCCTCCAGGCTCCTCAGGGCCCTGTGCACCTGACCCCTGCCCCATCCCACCAGGGACCCGGCCTCCTACACAGCCCAGTGCCATCATTTTCTGTCCCTGTTAAGGATCCCAGAAAGAATCGGGTTAAAACATGAGTGCTGAGTTTCGGTGACAAACAGTAACTATGGGCTTGGGGGAGGAAAGTTGAAGTTGTGGTCAGGTCGGCTCTGCGTCCTGAGGTGACCTAGCCGGGACCCCACCCACACAGCCTGCAGGCTAATGACATTTCCAAACACAAGGACAGCGCACACAGTCCAGCACATATGGGGACAAGCCACAGATCTCACAGGCACTGTCAAAACCCACGTGTGTGAGTAGGAGATGGTTAACAGCCAAACCCTCTGCTACTGCTGGAGCGCATGGTTGATGGTGCAACAAAGGGAATAACTTGATGGGAAATGATTTCTGGGGAATAGGCAGCAAGTTCAGAGCTGCTCTATTTCCACCTGAAGCCGGGCAGTCTATAAAACCCTTTGCATGCAGCCGTGCACAGAGAAGAAGGTGTCTGTAATGGGCAGTTGCTGTGGCCATTCATTGCTGAGCGTGTTCTGAGAGAAAGACTACTGCAGTGGTCTGGGTCTCTGCACCAAAAAATAGCCATGGAAGTAGCTGGGCCTGCTGAAATGGAATTTATAAAAAAAACACAGCAATGGGATCCCCACGGCAGCTGGTGCTGGTCCCCACCCCAGTTCTGACCAGCCCTTTTGCTTCTCTCCTCCGATCCCTCTGGTCTCAGGGTAAATCCTTCTCCCTGCAGGTTATGTCCAAGACCCTCTCTTGTTTGCCTCCAATCTCCCCTTCCCTTTGAAGCTAAGACCTTTGGAAGTAAAACCAGGAAGCCTTCTCCACAGGGATGGAGAAGAGGAGGGCCAGGGCTGGGGCCCGGCTGAGTCACACAGGCACAGACATGCTGGTTTATCACATCTCTAAAATACATCTAAGCTGACAAAAGTGGCCGCCCAGCTCCCCACTGGGAAGTGCTCCTCTGGACTCCCATTCCGGACCCAGCAGGCAAGGGGTGACCCCCTGTTGGTGTGCGGCCTCCAGGAGGCACCCACTGATCTGGCTGGTGGGCCCCAGAGAAGCTGCTACAGTTTATTCCACCAGGCTTGCACCAGCCTGCACTCTTCCCAAGTCAGGTGTGGGGATGACAAAACAGACCTCAGTGGCCGCCCCAGTGTCCAGCTGAACTTCTTTGCCAGCCCTGGCCATGTGTGGCCTGACGCCTGGCCAGCTTTGGCCTCTGGTTCCTGCTTCCCAGCCCAGGCTGGGTGGCTATTTTCATGGGCAGCATGGCTCCTGCCAGCACTTCCCTGGGAGCTGGGCTCTCTTCCTGTTTCTCTCACGTGGACCCAGACCAGAGCGCAGTAGGCCACTGGCCCCCCAGCTGTCAGCCGCAGCACTCACGCCCTCCCGCCCTCCCTCTCACAGCAAGTCCTCAGAGGCGCCCTGAGCCTTGCATCCTGGTGGCTTGGACAGCAGGTCCCTCCTGGGGAGGGGATCAGCACCCCTGTGGCCCTCCAGCCACCAGTATGGGCTGTCACAGTCCCCGCTCCCTGCTAGAAGTTCTTTTTTCACCCATTTAAATCCAATTCAGCGTTATTGAGAACATGCATACCAGGTGTTAGTGTCACATGATCTAGTAGAGAAAATTGTCCAGTGCTCAGTTGATGGTAACAACAATCACAGGGTGTCAGATAGCATCCTGAAGTGCTTCACGTTTATTAAACTTAATCTTCATAGTAAACTCATGAGATGAAAATTGTTACCGCCTCCATTTTACAGAAGACGACCCTGAGGCACAGAGAAGTTAAGAAACTTGCCTAGGCCACACAGTGAGTCATGGAAGTGTCCAGATTCGAATCCAGCATCTGTACCTGCAACTACCATGCTACAGCTGACGCTGTGTAGCACAAAGTGATGAGCACCAGGACGGGAAACACCTAAAGTTCTCCCCAGCCCTTCAGACAGAGGAGTTCAACTCCAAATGGGCATATTTAGGAAAATGCTTACAGTCGATCCGTTTACCCCAACTTCCCACATCTCCAGGGCAACTTCAGACCCGGTGGAGTCCGCCAGCTGCAAGGGAAGAGCCGAGGTTTTGTGGGAGGTTTCTTCCCTGGTTCCCCAGGGGCCTTCCCTGGGTGCAGACAGAGCTCCCGCTGGTGGGGGCAAGTGGAGCATCCGGGGGGCCCCGAAGCCTCGCCCACCGGCCGCCCCGCCAGCGAGCCCCAGGTCGCACGAAAGCTCCCCTTCTCTCCAGCAAACCCGGTGTGGAGGCAGATTTTCCAGGCGAGGACAGACACCGTGTTCCCAGGCCGCGAGGAGAAGGAGCCGGCGGGCCTCCCGGGGTCCGCAGTTTGGGAAGAAGGCCCCACGCACACGCTCTTCCAGCCGGAGCTGCTCCCCTCGGATAATCGGCCCGACGGCGCCACCTGCTGGAAGAATGGAAGGGCTCCTCTCCCACCGCAGCACCGGCGACCCTGGTCCCTGGTCCTTCGCCAACCTCCTCCTCCACCCCGACTCTGGCCAGACAGAAGCCTTCAAGGGAAGGCTCAGGCCCGTGGGCACGGGTCTCCACACCTGGGTCTCCCAGGGGGTCAGTCAGCAAGATTCCTTAGTTATCTGCCCTGCTTTTCTTCTTTCTGCTTCTCAGGGCTCTGTGCACGCCCAGAGTGTCCTCACTGTCACCTCTTGGTTAGGGCCCTAAGTCCTTACACTCTTTGAGCCTCGTTTCCTCATCTAATAAGATGCAGGGCTGTGTGAACAAGAGAACACAGCTGTCTCAGGAGCTCACTGAGGTGACTGTCACAGACCTGCCCATGTGAAGCTATGTGCCAGACATAAGTCAGGGCAGGCCTGTGACAATTGTGGACGTACGTCTCAGATGGTCTCAGGCCCTCAGATATTACGGGAGCATTCCACTTCCTGTGTAAAAGGTGCACAGAGGAACAGAGCCCTTCTGAGATAAGGGTTCTGGGCAGTTCCCTAACCTGACTACCTATGGGACTCAGGGGCAGAACCCAGATTAAAGCCCCAGCAAAGGAATAAATTCCTAGGTGGCACCGACTCGCAGAGTCTTAGCAGAACCAGGGAGGTCTTACCTGAACCAGCAAGGTTGGCGCTATTGCACGGAATGAGCGTTACTCTTTTCCTTTTCTCTTTTACTCTTTGTTCCCTGCAAACCTGTTCTTTCCTGCCTGTTAAGGACTGAATTGTGCCCCCCACACACCCACCCTGTACACTTTTATATGCTGAAGCCCTAACCCCCAGCACCTCAGAAAGGGACTGTATGTGGAGATAGGGCCTTTAAAGGTAATTAACTTAAAAGGAGGCAGTTACAGTGGGTCCTACTCCAATCTGACTGGTGTCCTTACAAGAAAAGGAAATCTGGACACACAAAGAGACACCAGGAGTGCGTGCAGAGAGGAAAGACCACGTGAGGACACAGCAAGAAGGTGGCCATCTGCACACCAAGGGGAGAGGCCTCAGGAGAAACCAAACCTGCCCACACCATGATCTTGGACTTCCAGCCTCCAGAACTGTGAGAAAACAAATTTCTGTTGATGAAGCCCCCCAGGCTGTGGTGTTTTGTTATGACAGCCCTACCAGACTAATGCACCACCTTAGTACAATAAAGACAGATGCTGCCCAATGAGACAGGGCTTCGTCCACATGGAGGTCAGACGGGAGGCAGGACTCGGCCTGGGCAGGGCCTCGCACTCACAGCAGGGCAGGGCCTGGCAGGGACTGGACATATCTGATTTCCTGCCATAGCCCCAGGCCCAGTGCAGGGCACTGAGCTGAGTGGACACACTAGGCAGTCTGGCAGGACCTGCCCAAGGGCCCTGGAGGATGCTGGCGCAAATTCCTGCTTCTCTCCACCCTCACAAAAGCATCACCAGTCCCCTGCAGAGGAAACAACTCATAAAGCACAGTGCTGGCCGTAGGGGTCACAGAAGGACAGGGCCACCCCTGGGGCTCTAAAGAGAGGCTGAAGTTTGTGGCTGTGTGAGATGTTTACAGCAGAAACATTTGTTGCTCGAACTGCTCTCAGGTCGCTGCCAAGAATTTCCTCTAAAGCTGGAAAGTACCCATCCATCTGCTGAATGGCGCCGCCCCAAGGCAGAGAGAGCAGAGGCCTGGGCAGCTGGACTGGGGTCAGGCTGGGGGGACAGTGACCAATTGAGCCACCACTGGGGTGGGTGCTGTCAGTGTCCCTCCACAGGGGTGAAGCAGCTGTATTTTTGACCAGAATATAGTAAAAAAAAATTAAAATTTTTAAAAATGGCTCTGATTTGTGAATTTACTTATATGAAAAGTTTTACAAAGATTTATAAAATCAATCATAGTTAATTACACATTCAAAACATTTTATATTGAAAATAGTATAATTTCATTAAAACATACCAAAATCATTCAAGAACTTCTATCACTTAAATTGAGTGCCAGGTCTCAGCTTGGGCCTAAGCTATATCCAGACCTTTCAGAACAAACTGGGGAACAGAAGTGGAGGGCTCCTGCTCAGAGAAGGAGAAATCTTGACCCAGGATCAGAGACAGTGGCCCAGGGACCTGGGAGGAATTGTCACACAGACATGGCAAGATCTGCCCCCGGGCCAATCCCAGCAACTTACTGGTTCCTAAAGGGAACAAAAATCAAATCATCAAATCAGATAGCAGCCTTTCCCTTAACAACACTGAAGACCCAGGTGTGGGCAGCACCTGCTCTGGTTCGAAGTTAGACCAGAGCCTTAGTGGATTTGTCCTCTGTGTACTTCCTTCCTGTCCCCAGGTTATCCTGGGGGCCCCCAGGCGGCAACAAGACTCTGAGATTCAGACTCTGATCTTGGTAAAAGCTGGCCACTCTCCAATGAGTTCTTCCCAAAGCAGGAGGTTTTATTTTGTTCCCAGAATTTATTTAAGACTAAGGCTGGAGGGAAGGAAGGGAGTTGCTGATGGTGACAGGGACAGGAGAGAAACATGAGGAGCAAGCAAAGTCCTCACAGTGGGAAGAAGGAAGACCAGCAAGTGAAGAATCAGGAGGCGACTGAAAGGCCCAGACACAAGCTGTCCTCAAAGGTGACTCCCTCACCAACCCATCCCACGGACAACAAACCTGGACCCTTGTGAACCCTGCTAACAGATGGTGGGGGCCCTGGACACTGTTGGTGGGGATGGGAGATGGGGATAGGGATGGAACATTCCTACAATCCAGGGCAATGGTGGGCCCAGCCCAGTGTTATAATATTGTATAACACCTGGTAGCCAAGAGGAGAGGGAAGCATCCATCCCATCCTGCCACAAGGTCCTGCAGTGCTGGCTGGCATCATGAGGCCTTCAGAGGACTGTGTGTGGTACCTGGCAGAGGTCTACAGCCCCCAGTAGGACATGCCAGTTCATGGCGAGAGGTGGAGGGAGCAGAGCAGCAGAAAGGTCTAGCAGAAGCAGCCAGACAGCAGAAAATGGCCAAAAGCAGAGTGGTTTGTGAACAATCTGGGATTCCACGAGTGCCTAGAATAAGGAGAGAAAGGGCCTAGGCCCTGGGTGAGCAGGTAGGGCAGAGTTCCTGAAATGCAGGTGGCTCCTGTTAGTGTAACCCCATTTGTGCCCCTAACCACACTGGTGAGGAACTGGGCATGCCAGGAACTGAGCTGATCCAAGACATGGCTGAAAATGCAGCTCCCTTTTTGGGAAAACCCATCTGTCAAGGTTATGACATATCTGATGGGGAAAAAAAAAAATGACAGCTATGTCACAAACTATGCAAATGGAAACTGTGCAATTTTTAATTCCAGGCAAATGAAAAGTTGTACAGGAAAGAAAATGTAGTCATAAGACCAACCTGACCTGCAGTGAACAGTATTTTTCATCAAGTTGAGAGGACTTGGGTGGATGAAGAAACTAAAAGCAGCGGGGGGCAGGAACCAGGAAATATGATTTCACATCTACTGACAAGAAGTCAATAGATAATTGCCTAAAACTGATAGGTTGGGAAACAGCAGTCTAACCTTGTAATTCAGAAAAATAAAGATAAATACTAGAAAGAATAGCTGATGAATTGAGAGAGGTTGTGTCTAGGGAGTGGCCCCGGGTGGGATGGGAGAAATGGGAGCAGGGCCTGCTGGGTCCTGCCTCCAGCTCTCGCAGTGATCTTGGAGCTGTGAACTCTCCCCTCTGGGTCTCAGTTTCCCTGTTCGTATCATGGTGGTGCTGTCTAAGTGGCTGTCCAGCTCTGAGGTGTGGGGTTCTGGGTAGGTGGCTTTATGTGGATGGATACACTGTGGGTAGTGGGTGTGAGAATAAGTCTATTGTTCATGATCATAATACCCTGAGTGTCACTCAGAACTGGGCCAGCCCAGCCCCTGCACACATCTCAGAATGGTGCTCCAACTCCAGCAGGTGTCGGTCTACCCAGGGAACTCTGCTCACTTGCTCCCGGGTTGAGGGCCCGGCCTTGGGGAGTGCCATCAAAGCTCCTGTTGGAATCATTGAACCACTCTGGGCAGATGCTGCTCTTTATTGCAGACACTGATGACCATCCCAGCAGGGGGCATCTTTATCTCTGCAACCTGCTCTCCACACTCTAGCACCCTCTTCAACCTCGTGCACCCCGTACACCATATTCCACCCCATCTTGTGAATAGGACATGCATGTACCTGTTGAATGAATGAAATCATGCACCAGTTAGCTCCTTGTTCATTGAATGTCTTTCCTGGACTCCAGAATTGAAGGAATGAAGGCAATGAAGAGATACAAAGCAGGTCGAAACTGTTATGCACTCTCCACTCAGAGAAGCAGGAAACAATGGTGAAAAAGACTGGCTCCCTTGTACAGGTTCCTCTAGAGACAAAACTATTGTGGGAAAATGAGGGAAGTGGTCCCCATAGAGAGTAACTTTCTACAGATCTTCCAGGAGATCTTCTACGGCCTGGTACCCAGCAAGGCCGCCTGTAGCCATGTGGCCAGACAGCCCTTTCCATTATTCACAAGGCAGGTTTGATGGAAAGTGCTGGTGAATGATGGCAGATACTAGTTATCTTCAAGACTGACTCTCAGAGAAGGGGAGAGAAACAGCACGTGTCCAACACCTAGTACATACCACACATGACCAACTTTTTACGTATTTTCTTGTTTAATCCAGACAATGACCTTACAAAGTAGGAACTGTTACCCCTGATTTACAAATAAGGACACTAGACCTCCCAAAGCTCATTAATCTTCCCTGAGGTCACATAGCTAGTGAGGGTCGAAGATGGGGATTCACCCAAGGCTAGGTCATGGCAAAATGCGTTCTTCTTCCTTCTGTAACGACTTGCACAAGACTTACTTCACCCAGTTCTTGACCCGGCTGAGAAGGGACATGCTGTGACGGACCCCAGGAGGGAATGTATTAGACGCCCTCTCCGTGCCCATCTCCATGTGAAGACTGGGCCAGTGTCCAGGCCGGAGAGTGGACAGAAGGTCACAGTGGTTTGTGGGTCAAAGGGGACCGTGTTGAGTGGGGAACATGAGAGGGGGAGTGGGGCAACCGTATTTCTCTCACAAATGAGGAACTCGGTCACATTACATGAACTCTGTTCCCAACCAGACAGATCTCGCTCTATCTTTTTTCTGTTTCCATGTATTTTAAATGCACTTAAATGAAATGATTAACAATTTCTGTGGGTTTCCTGGTATTTGTTTTGGGACATGTTTTTTTTGTTTGTTTGTTTGACAGTGTTGAATCATCAAAATAGTGTAAAGCATTTTTCTGGCTCACTAATTGATACACTCCTGCCTAATTGCCTGCTGTTTCATTTCCTCTTTGTTAAAATGACATGAGGTTTTCTGGCTTTTTGCTTCCAAAAAACAGATGGTGCTGCCCCTCCATCTGCGCCTTCCCCAGGATGAGAGCCCATACCACAGATTCCATATATCTGCGCAGGGGCAGGAGGAGCTGGGAAGGGTGGGGAAGGGAGGGGCCCAGAGCCTGCCAAGAGAGCTCCCGGCATTCCTGAGGCTCCCTCACCAGCACCCCTACCTGAAATCTTCCAATGGATCTAGTGTCATCCTCAGCAGGTGTCAGCCCTGAGTTACCAAAGGATTTCTGAAGCTGGTGGAACCTAGCAGCCCCTGCCTTTGGCCATAGAGACTCCACACATAGCCCTATTTATCCAGCAAGAAACTGCAGCCTTAAACCAACTGGCCTTACCCATGCATAGAACTGTGCTCCATGGGCACCTGGAGCAGGTGAGGGCCCCGCCTGATGCCAGGAACGTGGACCCTTCCCAGCATCCTATGTCTCTGACCCCTAACTTTGACCTCCCCTCTGGTGCCATCAGCTCACCTTGGATCACAGAACTGATATTGTTCTTCGAGCCCCACACAGGGAGTAGAGAGCATGCTGGCCTCAGACCTTACCTGCCTGGGGTTGCCCCAGGCCAATCCTGTCTGGCCCTGACCCTGGGTTGCCTACAAGGCCTTGCCTCTTCCAGGTTTACCCATGTCCCAGGATAAGAAATCACACCCCAGTAGTGTTTGGCAACATTCAGACTTCAAAGAGGAGAAAACCAAACTAGTTCAGGACTACCTGCCTGGCTC
Organism: Tapirus indicus; assembly: GCA_031878705.1. Lineage (NCBI taxonomy): Eukaryota > Metazoa > Chordata > Mammalia > Perissodactyla > Tapiridae > Tapirus > Tapirus indicus. The sequence goes on from CM062921.1 coordinate 87,211,369, forward strand.
CCTACCCTCCAGCTTTCTCTCTCCACTGCTGGGGCCAAGGGCTCTGCCTCTAAGCTCAGGGAATTTTTCCTCAGACATTGTATTTCCCTTGGGGGTTGGGGGATGGAGGATATCTTTAACTGCCTGACCAGGATAACCAATCTGCCCAGTGGTGGGGAAATGGGACAAATATTTAGTATCTAGTGTCCAGGCCTTTCCAAGTCTGCCTCGTCCCTCTGCCTTGCAAGCTTCTGATATACCTCCAGGATATATCCACTCTATAAAAGCTGATGGAATTCACCTGTAACATGATCATCACAGTCATGCCCAGTACATTGCCTGTGAGGCTTTAGGTCTGGTCCAACCTTGCCTTCTGACCACCTCTTCACCTCATCTCAGGTCCCCAGGATTTCAGGTGGGAGACAACGGTGGAAAAGGCAGCACAAGCCTCAGGAACAGCTGTTGAGTTTTTGATGTTGGAGCAACTTCTGGCAGAATAAAATGCTGCCTCTTCCCAGCAGTTGCCATGGGAGGTGGGGGCTTCACTAGAAACTGTTTCTCCCTGAACCTCCACTTTCCAACCCCTTCCCCATTAGGACTGGGAACTAGGGGTGTGGATACAGTTTTCTGAGCATACTTCTGCCTTTTCCATAGAACCTTGCCAAAACCAGAGGTTGGTTGAGAGCCAATATATGATCCTGGCCTACTGTATTATAAAAGATAAATACTAAGCCCCAATAAGAAAAAAGTGAGTCCAAGGTCACAGTGTGAGTCAATGGCAGAGCTGAGAGCAGACCCAGGAGCTAGACTCCTAACCGGGTGCTATGCTGATTCCAGACTTTACTCCTACAAAAGAAAACTCAATATCCTGATGTCCCTCTAAAGACCTGCAGATGCCCATAGAAATGGAGGAAGTTAGTTGATAGAACTGGTCTGTCAACAGTACTTGTGAAAAGCGTCAGCGTTTTGATTGACTGAAAGGGTCTGAATCAACACTGACATACCTGCTGCAAAGTCACCACTCAACAAACGTAGAATCAGAGGATTCATACACTAGCTAATGTGACATATATGTATCACATATGTATATGATACACACACATACACGTATATATTTAGCTTAATGAACTTTGGATGTCTGAGTAAGGGGGAAGGTCGTGCTTCCCAACCAGACCCCATGCGGAGGGTTGTATTCACTTTAAGAGGAAAATTGACAAACTAAAGCATTCCCAAAGAAAGCAACCAAGAAGTCAAGCTAACTCAAAATAACAATGAGAGGAATTGTATTTAAAAGCCCAAGAGAAGTTTAGTTTACAGAAGAGAAGACTAAACACACACAGTATCTGACTTCAAATAGCTGAAAAATGATGTGAAAAAGAGAATAGAATCATTACAAGTCATTTTAGAGAGCAAAGATGGATTCAGTGAAAAAAAGATAAAAGAATGACATTTTAACCACTGGAACTCTAAAATATGAAGATAATTATGTGAAGTAGTGAGTTCCCCATCATTCCAGGTGTCTAGGCAGAGATAGGAGATGCCAGAAGACTCGCTGAGTATGCTCTAAAAGAAATTCAGGCAGCAGAGATGAGTTTGAACTAGATACAGGTTACTCTGTAATCTGATGAGCTCCACATTCCCTACCTTGAAGTTCAGAGTGAGGGGAGAAGAGGGAAGGAAGAGGAGAGGGAAGCAGACCTGAACTGCCTTCTGAGAGACAGTGTCGGGGAGGTGGAAGTGTACTCACCAGTCTGCGTACCTGCGACAACAGAATGATGATCCCTTAATTCTTCTTATATTAGTCATGATTCTTTGGTTGCACATTATGGAAGCTCATGTATTTTTAGGCAAAATACAGAAGGTGTTTATTATAAGAACACAGGGTGTCTTGTGAAAAGGGGAAAATTGGTGAGACTTTCTCCCTCTCATTCATTTTCATCTTTCCTAGAACATCCACCTGTTCTCTCTTCCTGCAGACCACTTTGTTGCATTCTCCAGAGTCTTAGGTTCACGAGCTTAAAATTTATTCTGCAGTTTTCTTGAGTTGGCTTGAGGTTAGGAATCATCTGGAGCGCTTGTGAAAGAAATGGATGGCTGGGGCCTAACCTAGAAATACTGGTTTGGAATTTCTGAGGGAGGGTCCTGATATTCCAGTGATTCTTGTCATCAGGGAAGTTTGGAAAACTTTGCAGAGGCAATTGGGAGTCATTGAAGGTTTTAGAAACATAAATAGTCATGCTTCTGAAGGATTAATTAGGTGGCTCTGTGGAAGCCAGACTGTCAGCTCCGAGCTGTAAAGAGCTCTGATAAGGGGTACCTGGGATGGCATTTCTAAGATGGGAGTGGAGGGATAAGAAGTGCAGCCCCCACAGCCATGTCTTCCTCTCATGACCCCACCTTCCTGGCCACAGCTGAGAGGAGCAGCATGCACACTTGTCACAGGTAGGGACAGTTGGTTCTCCATCACAGGGATTCAGAACTGACCCCCAGCCTGAATGACCCTGTCTGAATGACCCCCAGCCTCATCTCCCTGTACTTTCCTGCCCAGATCTAAGCCCACCCCCCACTGAGGTCCTGAGCCGGACAACATCTCACCCTCCTTTGAGAACTCATGTCACCTGCCCTTGGCCTCTCTTTCATCCCTAATTCCTTCCTCCCATCCTACATCAGGGATGTACATGTCTACCTCACCACTAGACTATAAACTCTGCTAGGAACTGAGACTCCCCTCATTCCTCTTTGTTTCTATCCAACATTCTTTGTACATACACTACAACACACCAGCTTGGGCACTCAAAAGTATTTCTCTAACTACAAGTCCACTTATTCCATGGAAGCCTTGATCCCTCTAAACTCTCTAAGATGGAGCAAAAGTCACCGTGATCAAACACCTACTATGTCCCAGGTGCCTTACATTCTCTGCCTCATCTAATCCTTTCAGTGGCGCCACGAGGTAGATGCCATCACTCCCATTCTATAAACAGGGTGACTGAGATACAGGGAGGTGAAGTAACTTGCCAACGTCACCCAGGAAATAAGCAATGGGGGCAGGCTTCCCGTTCAGGTCACCTGGATTTGAAACCCCTGACTTTGCCCTTCCCCACATTGCCCCGCCATGTAGAAAACTCCATATCCTGTGACTGCCTCTTTATAAAACCAGCCCTCATGCTACTGCAGCTAAAGCAATCCTCGTAAATAAATTACCTCCCGAATCAATTAAAGAACGAGCAGCAAAGGGTGCTATAATCCCCAGACTCCCACCAGCCAAGTAGAGCACTATGTGCAGTTGATCTGTGCTGTCGCTGTGTCATGTCACACAAATTTCTAGCTGAATAACCACAAAATTTAAAAAATTAACATCTGCATTAGCCCAAATAAGGACAACTTAATGCAGGACTGAATGCCACTCCACATCATAAAAGCACCTAAAATTGCCAAAATGCTAGGAGCTTGGCTGGAAACTAAAAGGCCACTGTGAAGTCATATCTATAGAACCTCTATTAAAACACAAATGACACCCACTACCCACTAGGACTTGAGCTCATTTTTCAGATGGGCAATGATACTGACTTTCCTAGATCTCCCCCCTCCCCATCTTCCTTCCCCCACTAAAGTAGTGGCTGTCGTGTGAGTAGAGGATGGGGGAGGGGAGGGTGGCAGCTGAGGCTGACTTGAGACCAGTGTGGGGTGTGAAGTGTCTGGGGTGTGGGGCAGAATGAGCCAGGGCCTCACATGGGGACATAGGAACCCTCCCGAGTGGTTCCTAACAAGCACTGCCTTGTCTTTCTCCTCATGTTTCCACCTCTCATTCTCCCCACCTAGGAGTACATACCCCTGTCCTTGTCCTGTGGGCCAAGTGGGGCAGTGAGAGGGTGTTGAGGACACCAGCCCACGTGGCCCCTCTCATGGGGAAGTCATTCCTCCCACTCCCATGGTCGCCCCTCTAGGGTTGAACCCCGGCCAGAAGCCTCCCACCAGTTCAGGGTCCTCTCCTGCAGGAGTTCTGGACGTGGTTCCTCCTTCTGTCTGCTCCCACATGCTCTCCATAATTCAGAGATTCTTCAGGTTTTGTCCACTAAGAGTTCATTTACTTTTCCTGTAAGGAATTTCCCGAGGATTTGAGCAACAAGAACCCCCAGTGCACTTGAGTCTGCCTTCTTAAGCTCCTAGGCCATGTCTCCAACACTGCTCTACTCAGGCTTTGTTCTGGCGCATGAAATACTTTCCCTAAATCACCACATGTTTGAAACTGAGCTGTTATTACGTGGCAACAATAGAGGCAGGTAGGTGACAGCTGGTTTCAAGAAGCATCCTATACGAATCAGGACAACATCTCAGTGGCGAGGAGAAGGTTTCTGAAAAGGCAGCATGCCCTCAACATGTCCCAAACCGAGCTCCCCCACCCTCTTCTCCTCACAGACACTCTGTCCCCATTAATGGCCTCATCATTCACTCAGTCACTCACTCCAGAAAATGGGAGTCAGCTCTGAAATCCTATATCCAATCAGAAGCCAAAGGCTCTCAATTTTGTCTCCTTGATATGTCTCCAACATATGCTCTTCTCTCTATCCCTTGATGTCGGTACCTGATTCCAGCCTCTTTATCATCACGTGGATGATCGCAGCAGCTCCCTAACTCATCTGCCTGTCTGTGGTTTCCCCTGAATGATCCAATCCTCCCTCAACTCCGATGCCTCAGGGGTCTTCAGGAAATGCAGACTCTGACCTCTGAAAACACTGTATTTGCTACTGTCTGTCTGTAGCTTTCAGTCCATCCTACCCCAGAACTGCACAAACTACAGGCATTTTCCTGTTTGTACTGGACCAATATAGAGCCACTTCCAGGTGCACAGGCAGGCCATGCTCCACACCTACGTTCCTCAGTGCATGCTGTTCTCTTCTCAATGCCCCTTCCCAGGTCTACCTAGGACATTTCCAATCATCTACCAAGAACATCCCTACTCTTCTTCAAACTTCTCTTCATGTTCAGTCTGATGGACAGACACTTACCAGACACCTCCAATCTCCCCAAAGCACTAGTCAGTCCTTCCTCTGTATGTTTTATATGTCCGCACACTTCTTCACGTAATGTCTGACCTCTCACTGAACTATTAGAGGCTTTCTTTCATTACCACATATCCAGAGGGCCTGTCACACTGAATGAGCTGAGCTAAATTCTACCAAAACAATTCACTGCAGAAAACTTGAAGTTTTTCACTTTGTTTAAAGAGTTTGAATATGTATTTTTCTATCTTCCTTGAAAATGATATTTAAAGGTACTAGATCGTGACATACTTTAAGTTTCGGTATAACAACTCACTGTCATCCTAGGTACTGGCACAAGCTACCCTGAGACTAGCAAGAAAAAGAAAAGACCAAGGAAAGCTATGGAGTGGAGCAGAAATCATGGGATAAGTCACTCAGTGCCAAAATAGAATAATTTTTATGGGAAATATTTCAGAATATTATTGTATGGTGCAGGATATGACTCCTAACCATGGGAAGGAAAGAGGAGAATGACAAAAGAAACGCATCAAGGGGCTATTATGTGACAAGCACTTTATAAACATTTATTCTCACAACAGTCATGCAAGATGCATGTTATTAACCATCTGCAAATAAAGAAATTAGGTTAAAAATAGAAAAGACTCCTGGTTTTATGCTAATAAATGACAAAACTAGAATTCAAATTCAAATCTGACTAATTCAAACACCAGCTTCCCAGGCCAAATGTTAAATCAAAATAAATAACATAAAAGTCACACTATAAAATGATGGGCAATAAGAAATGAACATCCAAAAATCCTAACTATAGCAGTTAGAATTAAGTTCAGTTGCAATTAACAGCGACACAAAATAACAGTGGCTTAAACCAGGTAGATGTTTGTGTTTCTCTTGTTTCAACGTCTGAAGGTAAGCAGGTCGGGGCTGGGTTAGTGTCTGCAGAGTCATCAGTAACTACCATTCCTAGGGTACAGCCCTTCTGCTCATGTTCCAGCATGAGGCTCCAGCTGTCACATCCATCATCCAAGAATCAAGGAAGGAAGGAGAGGAAGAAGGGGCAGAGCACTCCGAAAGCTTATTATACACAATGCCACTTAATCCTATTGCCTGGAACCTAACCACAGGGCCTCACCTAAATGCAAAGGAAGATGGGAAATGTAGTCCTTATTCAGGGCAGCCGCGTGCCCTGGTAAAAATCAAGGGTTCTAGGAAATGGAAATGGATATAGGGTAAATAACTAACTGCCTCTGCCACAAATACTTAATATTAAATATACTGTATTTATATAATCAACCTATTTATCAGTATAATAAATATATTGATATAATCAAAGTTATATTATTCAAAATTATTACATTAATACACTACTCTTCCTGCAAAAGAAAATGAATACATTTATACATTAACGTGTGCTCATTCAGAAGGACTCCAAGCTATCTTAACAAGCCTGGCAAGTAAGAAAGTATGAAAGTGAATGACTATAAAATTCCTCATGCACTGGGGTGAAGTGAAGAGGGGGGAAATGAGTTTTATCCTTAACTTCAATAATAGAGAGAAGATGGTTATTCGTAGCACAAATCACATTTAATGGAAATCAGTGAAGTGTCTACAGTGAGACACAAGACAAGGATGCCCACCTAACACTGGAGATGATGGCCAATTCAATTAGACAGGAGGAGGAAATCACAGTAAGAGCAAAATAGAATGGATGGCTTTTATATCAGCGAGAAAAATTCAACCTATCCACTGAAAAACAGAAAAGAGGAATAACACACACAACAAATGGAAAATATGACATAAGATGGCAGAAATAAGTTCTAATCTAGTGAAAATAAAAAATGTAAATGGATTAAACTTACCAATTTAAAATGAGACTCCCACATTGGATTAAAGAAAATAAAACCACCAATATGTTGTCTTAGACTCATTTCAAACAAAAAAAAATAGAGAAAAGCTAAAAAATTTTTAAATGAAGAAACATACACCAGGCAAATATGAAGCCAAAGAAAGCTGGGAGAGCAATCTTAATATCTGACAAAATAGAATTCAAAACACAGAGTAGTGCTACATATTGATCAAAAGGAACAGCAGAGTAAGAAAATATAATTATGAATATTTATGCACCTTACAATATAATTTTGAAATATATAAAGCAAAAGTTGACAGAACTGTGGGAAGAATTATATAAATCAACAATGACAGTTGAGAATTTAATACCTCCCTCTCAGAAACTGATAAATAAAGCAATAAAAATTGAGCAAAAATACAGAATGTCTGAAATAATGCAATTATTGAGTATAGAGAACGTCACACCCAGTAAACACAGAGCACGCCTCCTGTTTAATTAAACATGTAACATACACCAAGAAATGTCCATGTATCAAGCCATGGAAGCATTGATAAATTCTAAGGACTCACTATCACAGAGTTATATTCCCTATTCTTAATAAAATAACATCAGAAATTACAAAGAGTTAAGTTCAAAATCCTATGTATCAGGAAACAGAATTACATATTTCTAATAAATTTTGGGCTAAAAAATTCATAACTGAAATAAATAGTTAAAAACTCAGTAACAATTAAGACACTCCTCCTCAAAATTTGTGGGAACAGCTGAAGCAGAACTTTTCAGATTTTCACAAATTCATCAAGAAAAATAAAAATACAAATTGAAAACAAACATTCAATTCAAGAAGTTGCAAAAATATAACAGAGCAAATAAAAGAAATAAGAAAGGAGAAAATAATATAGATAAAGGCAAAAATAAATGAAATTAATAATTTAAAAAAATAGACATTTTACAAAACCAAAAGCTAGTTCTTTGAAGAAATTAACAACAGAAGTTTAGCAAGATTGATCAAGACAAAAGAGGGAAAATTAAATAAGCAACAGAACAAAATAGGAAATAGTTACAGACACAATATAAATGTGATGATAATGAATAAAACAACTATACATTAATAAATCTAGAAACCTACATAAAAGGGATAGATATCTTGGCAATGTTTCTGGCAGAGGAAGAGCATGGCCTTGACCCAGTGAACAGCACAGCCCACCTCCCCAGACCCCTGCCCCACAGACAAAAGGTCTGAGTCCAGATGTCAGCAAGGTCACCTGTCATCCTTCATACCCTGAGACCCATCTCTGAGAGGGCACCCCTTCTGTCACTCTAGTCCCATAGTTTTCCAAAACTCAAATCTTACTAGATAGCACCCTTTCAGTGGGTCTGAGAAACTGTCATGGCCAAAGGGAGCCTAAGGGGAAATGACAACTAAATGTAATATGAGATCCTGAAACAGAAAAGAGACATTAGGTAAAAACTCAGGAAATCTGAATAAAGTATGGACTTTAGTTAATGACAATATATCAACATTGGCGCGTTCATTGTGACAAATGTAGCATACTAATGTAAGATGTTAATAATAGGGGAAACTAGGTGTAGGGTACATGGGAATTCTCTGTTCTATCTCGGCAATTTTTCTGTAAATCTAAAAACTATTGTAAAATAAAAAGTTATTACACTAAAAAGAATCTGATGGAGGAAAAAAACCCTTCAGGGATTCCCCAACATTTCTAAATCCAAGTCCCTTACCTTGAAAATGCAGCCCTTCGTGAGCTGGCATTCCTTGGGAGGCAGGGACCAGTGACTAGGGCAGCAAGAATGGAGAGATATGGGAAGCCTGCTTCTTATCACTTACCCAGGCTACGAGACAGAATTTCTGGTGGAATACTAAAAAAGACAGGGCTCAGCACAGGAAGAAAAGAGAATTCTGAAAAATGGCTTAAGCCAGGGAAGGGGCCTGGTATTGATCAGCAAAATATTCTACGAGCTTCCCCAAAAGGAGACTTGGCATGCCTTGGGGACAAGAAGTCACAGCTGGAGGGACCCCTGCTGCTCTGCTCCTTAAGCTTGAGAGCTAAGGAGGTACAGCAGCCAGGGCAGAACCCCAACATTGGCCTAGTAGGGGTCCCGTCACCAACAAAAGCATCTAGAATATGGTCAGTCATGGTCCAGTTGGATCTAAATGGCCTACCTGGATCAGATGCTATTCCCCACTGCTGTAGCCACAGATCATTTTCAAATGTTACCCTCAACCCTTGGATTTTACCAAGCACTGGACAATAGCCCCATGGGTCCTTGCCCAAGGTTTCCCCTTTCAGGTCAAGTTCCCAGAGTTCAGTCCAAACTAACTCTAAGATTGCCACAATTTTATCAGGGAAGGCTAGAATAGATGACTTCCGAGTACCTTTCCAGCTTTAAAAAATTATCTGAATTTCTCCATCAAATCTGCACAGCTGGACTCTTAAATCCCCTTCTTCCTCCCTCCAGACTCCTTATTTTCAATTCCTCTGCAGTCCTGCTGGAAATGAATGAAATCCCCTGTGAGCCTCCAGCTTTCTTTCCACCCAGACCCCATGAGAAGAGAATGTGCTTGAAAACCCAGCGTGGGCTACAGGAGAAATGCCAGGTAGCCACACATAGAAGCTACTTTGCAAGTACAGATTACATTTCCATCCACAATCCCCTCACTCATCTTTTGTCTAAGAGCAGAGAGAGAATTAAGAATGAGGAGGATTCCATCAAGTCAGGCAAAATTAATTAGCTTCAATTTCACTGCTGAGCTGCCGGGTAAATTTCACAGCATAATCACTCCGGGCTCCCGCCTTATAAGCATTCAATATATAACAACGCCTTATAAGCATTCAACACCCCATTTTCCTCCGTTCATGGGCAAGCCTAAGAATTAGGTACTAGCCCAGCTGCCATGCTTGGTTTGGATCTGGGGATAATCAAATTTTATAGAACGTTTCTCATAGAGAAACACAATAGCTGCTGTCCTCGTTTTTTTCTCCTCCCACACCCATCTCTTCAACTCTAGAAAGAGGTTGAACTCCTCTCTCTGGGCCTATGGGCGAGGCTGGCAGGTAGACTTCCTCCCTTGTGAAGGCCGCAGGGTAGAGCAGAAAGCACATGGGAGCCCCATTCTTTTATTAACCAACAACCTCTCTGGGTCTTAGTTTCCTCTCATGTACAACAGGAGCAATAGCACAACCTCGTATGCCTCCAGGCCTGACAGGAGAATCATGTGAGATTACAGAGTATTATTTACACTTTGCTAACTCAACAGTTCTTTGCTCTCATAGGATCATTAGCCAAAAAACTGCACAAAGCTGAAGACTCAGTTATTTATACATGAGCACTCGCACACCTGCACTGCACATCCACCTCCCAGCCTGAGACCCGGCTGAAGTCAGGGTCAGCACAAATACTGGTGGCTACAGATGTGGGTGGGGTGTCTCTCCCCCACTGCCCACAGCTGATGTTCAAGGAAGGCCCACGTTATTCCTCAGAAAAAGCTAATGATTCTGCTGTTGGACCTTCACCAAAATGTCAATACCTAGTTGTTTATCTCCAATGGCTTAAGGGAAGAAACACACCAATCCCATAATTAACCAAGGAGGTTGACAAGACAACTTGCACATTAGCCTGGACAACCTCAAGGAATGTAACCTCAAGATGTGGTCAGAGTTATACACAGGGCTTAAGTGGACAAGCTTTGGGGCCAGGCCAGCTGGAGTTTGAATCCTGGCTTTGCAACCTCACCTTTCTGAAGTTCTCCACCTTTAAGTGGGAATGATAACACCTACCTCTTGGGGTTGTTGAGATGCACCTAACGCAGCACCTGGCACATCATTAGTACTCAGTACAGCACCATATGGCAACAACCACGTGCCATCACCCGACTACAGCTTATTGATTGGCTGATTCTATGTAAGAAAACGGAAGAGACAGGAAGAAAAACGTGAAGTGGGGGATTGTGGTATTTGGATCACACTTAATGGCCCCTAAAGCCTAGAAGGAAACAACACTTGGACCCCAGTAGGAGCCTCTCACTATGAGGAGCAGCAGGGTGAACTGGAAGAGGGACAAATGGCCACCCTCCCCGACCATGGCTCACCAGCCTGAACACCTCCTATACCACCTGTGCCTGACTCAGAGAGCCCCAGCTACTGGAAAGTTCTCCCTGTGTCAGATGAAGTCTTCTCAGTAGGTCAGGGTAGGCCCTAGGTCTGTCCTCTGCTGCTACCTAGAGCGGTTCTACGTCTGCTTCCAAATGGTGGTCCTGCAGAAAACAGCCCTCACTCTCCTCAGTCCCCGGTGCCCAAGTGAAACTGTGTTGCCTTGTGCTTAACTGCAAGGGCTCTGAAGTCAGACAGATGTGGAGTGCATCCTGTTTGGCCCTGGTCCAGTAGTTACTTTACCCTCTTAAGACTGAATGCCTGTTCTGTAGTATGGAGAATTTAACAGAGAAGATACTGCATAGAGTCTCGTGCACAATGTGAACACCAGTCTTAACTCATATTAAGCATTTACTAAATGCTAGTAATGTTTATAAAATGGAGAACTTACAGGAGAAGATAGCTCATAGAGTTTTGTGCACAATGCAAGCATAAGTCTTAATGCATATTAAGCATTCCATTAAATACTAGTAATTATTAGTAATTATTCTCCCTTCAAACTCTCTTGTATTTATGATTTTGACACTTTTAACTATTCTGGTGTATATATATATATATATATATATATATCTCAGATAGATAAATAGATAGATGATGATAGATAGATGATATAGATATAGATATAGATCTCAGAGGCTCTCTCTCTGAAAGTATCTAGTTCCCTTCTACCTCACTGGCTGATACCACTCAGTGTCCTTTGTTAATTCAGTCTCTTTGTATGCCTCCAAATGGTGGGGGGCCCAGCCTTTGTGCTAGGCCCTCAAACCTCCTCTATCCACCTCTGGCTTTTAATAACAACCCCAATGTCCGAGACCCCAAACCATTTTAGCTCTAGCTCGGATATTTCCATTGAGCTCCAGACTCATACATCCAACTGTTTATTTCACATTTCCATTTGAATGTTGTGCAGTAAAGAATTTAACTTTGCCCAAGAAGAAGTCTAGTCTTTGCCCTTGGCTTCTGGGATGTTATGTCTAAGCCCTTGGAATGCTGTGCCTGATAGGAGTGTCTTTATTTGCCTGAGAGCCTTGGATCATACCAAATAGTCTAACAATGTGACTTAGGGTAAGGGATTTAAGTTATGTGCTATCAGCACAACCAGAGAGACTAGAAATTAAGATCAGCCACACAAGCAATCAATCATGTGTATGAGATGGAGCCCCAACAAAAACTCGGAACACTGAGGCTTGGATGAGCTTCCCTGGTTGGCAATACTCTGTGCATACTGCCCTAGCTTGATACTGGGAGAGTCATGCTGTCCTGACTCCACAGGGAGAGGACAATGGAAGCTCCATGTTGGGTAATTCTGGACTCTGCTGTGAGCTTCTTCCATTGGCTGATTTTAATCTGTATCCTTTCCTTGTAATAAACCATAAACATGTGTATAACAACTTTCAGTGGGTTCTGTGAGTCCTTCCAGTGAATTATCAAACATGAAGGTGGTTTTAAAAGTCCCCAAACTTGCAGTTGGTGTCAGAAGTGAGGGTTGTCTTCCAGATCATGTGTCTTCTAACTTTGCAGTGGGCAAGCTCTGGTGGATGTCTAAATGGCATCTCAAAACTAACACCTCCAAAACAAGAATCTTGAACTGCCTTTCCAAAAAATAAACTAATAATATTTTTTATATCTTCAAAACATGGCTCCTAATATCTCCTTGCTCATTCCCATCAAACCAGCAGAAGGAAAAAGGAAAAAGTAGGCATGGGGAACTTTTACAGGCCAGGACTGGAAGTGGTATCTATTACTTGCACTCACATTCCATTGGCTGAAACTTAACCAGATAATCATACCTAACATCAACGGCGGCTAGAAAATATACAAGACTTGGGTGCCCAGAAGAAGAAAGGTCTTGGTGAATAGCCACCACTGCCATACTTCCCATCAATCTAGAACTAAAGCTCAATTCCTTATTTCTGTTGTTCAAACACACCATGTTTATTCCTGCCTCAGTCTGACCACTGCTGTTCCCTTTACCTGGATCTCCATAGGGCTGGCTTCTTCTTGTCATTCAGACCTCAACTCAAATGTCACCCCCTCAAAAAGGGCTTTCCCGGCCACTCAATCTCAAGTAGCCTCCACTCACCAGTTACTTTCTGACATACCCCTCATTTCAATTTCCTCATGCACTTATATCAGCATCTGGATCTGTCTTGTTATTTCTGAACTTGTGTATTATCAGTCGCTACATTAGATTAGGAAATCCATGAGTGCCTGACACTGGCAGATGCTCACTAATACTTTTGAAAGAGTGAATGAGTGCTTTTCTATAGATGCTCTAATTGACCAAACATCATCTGAACAGTGCAACCCAGCCCTTTGGATGAGATCTCTGTAAAGCGAAAATGCGTGTCTTTTCTCTGGTTCTGCTGTTTCTCCTAGGAGAGCCCATGCTTCCGTGAGCACTGAGGCTAAAACCCTCCAACCTTTTTCAGGCAGGGCCTAAAGCTCTGCCTCTTCTGACTGTACCTGTCTAGTGATGTTAGGGACCTACTGGTGAACTTGGGAGTCATTCCTGTTAAAACTTATGTTATCTAGATGATACGGTTTATCTCTGAGGGTCTATTCAACTGTCTACTGTACTGGTTCTCCCCTTCCAAATTGGGTCAGTATGTGAATTGTTGCCCCCACAGAGAATGGGAAGCAAAACAGTGTTCTTTCGTTTTCATCTGTCAGCCTTGCCCCAAACAGCAGGCAGATCCTGTCCTTGTTCAACTAACTCCAGACAAAACTAAACAGGCCTTGAGCCCACCTGTCCTTGGCGTCCACTGTGAGTCTCAATTCCCAGGACCTTGTTCCTCCTGACACTGCCTGGCAAGGCCGGTGCTCTGACCACATGTTCCTTCTCCACCTCTTCTACAGGTGCCCTGTGGAGCCTCAGGAATTTCTGCAGGGACCCTCTGGTGTTGGTCACTGGGCTTTGTATCAGACACAGGATTTTAAACACCACTCCTTCACTTACTAGCTGTACAACTCTGGGCCTCTGTTTCCTCTTCTGTGAGATGGGTGATCACGCTCATTTGCAGGGCTGTCGTGAGGACTAAAGAAGATAAGACATGTGACGCACAGAGCCTGGCACGGAGCAGGACTCCAACAAGAAAAGTTCACAGCCTCAAAACAACACACCCGTTGTGGGTTTACCGGGTCTTTTATGATGCTAGCCTCCAGCACTGCCGGTGCTGAGGATGGAGAGTTGACTGCCCCCCTTAGAAAGGTTCAGTGTTGGGCACATCTCAACCATCATCTCATGCACTCACTACCTTAAACAGGAGCAGAGCAATGACTCCCCTCCAGGGATGGGCTTATGGTTTATGACAATGGCTAAAAGCAGGATTCAGTGGGCTCAGTCTCTGCCTGGGCAAGGGTCAGGGGTCAGAGGTGAGAGCTGATCAGGGTGTGTAACAGACTGCTGACCCAGGAGTTCTTCCCGAACTCTTCACCCCTCTGTCCTATAGGACCAACATCAGATTCCAAAAGCTTCCATAAGGTGAGCAACAGAACCTGCCAGTCACCCAAGATGTGGTCCTACAGACATCCTGGATCCAGTATCCCTGGCAGCAGGTGGACTGCACTGCAGGACATGGACTGCTTCTACTCACTCTCGAGGAAGAGAGGTGAGAAGCTTTCCGGTCTGCATGCTGATTACGCACAGCTGGAATGAAACCAAGTCAGGACAAGAGTTGTCAGCAGCCACCTCACATCCTCCCATGTCCCCCACCAGCTCAGAGGTGTCTCTGCCCTGGGGAACTCCCTTCTGGTCGGGCTGCAGAGAGAAGGCCTACACAATGATGGAATAAAAGGCGGCTCAAAGATATTTCCTCCAGGAATAAAGGTAGCTGGAAAAGAATGAAAGAAAAAAATGTTATTCTTTTCATTGCAACGTTTGTTTTTATTCTCTTATGAATCGTACCTGAAAGGTCACCCTTTGAGGTTGATGGCTTTCTTAGGAATGGACTTTCTTTCTGCTCCTCAGTCATGGGGTCTGCATGTCACAAAATAGGCTGACATAGTGGCTCCTCTTATAAAATCTTAAATTGCAACCACATGAATTGCTAAAATAAAACTTCCCAGGGCTCTGAGGTTCTGGCCTTTTTAAAAATTGAATTTATTGGTTGTTCTGCTTTCAGATGTCCCTCACCAATTCTGGCATTTGAAAAGAGCCATAAACCCTGAGTGAAAGGCTGGTTTTCCAGAGCCTCTCAGGAGGCAGTGATTCTGGTTCATCCATCCATATGTTCATCATAGATCCATGCATTTAGATATTCATCTGTTCCTGCAACAGTGACTGGCTGAGTGCCAAGCTCTGTCCTAAAGTAGGGATACAGCAGTAGACTCACAGACAAGGTCCCCGGTCCCATGAAACTGGCATTCAAGGCAGATACAGACAAGTAAACCAGTATAGCAGGATGATTTGTTAGAGATATCCAACAACCTGGTTTAGAAATAACTGTATCTTATTCCCGCAAAGAGATAGCCACATGGCTTGCAGTCCTGAAGGCCTGGGCTTCCTTTACCTGCTGGGTGACTACATGAGTAAGATTTTGTTTTCAAAAATCCAGGCAAGTGGTCCCATGCTGTCCATTTATGGCCACCCTGTAGCCCCTGTCTTCAGCCTGCACAAAGCTTTTAAAGACAATGGATTGGGGCATTCCATGTTGACGTTACCACGCACGCTCTGCAGGCAGCTGGCTGGTGGAACTTCTCTGTGCCCGGTGAAGCGGGATCGGGCCGGCAGTGACTCTCAGTCTTGGCTGCAGGTTAGAATCACCTGGAACTTTTAAAAGTCACTATGTCTGGACTACATCCTGGCGATTAAATCAGAAAATCTGAGGCAAGAGCCAGCCATCAGTAGTTTTAAAGTTCCCCAGGTGAATCCAGCTAGTCTAGGTGAGGGGTTGGCAGCTTTAAACACTGGAGATTGGAGGGGTGCTTTTCCAGCCCCTCAAGATCAGCTGCTGAAGGGGAAGGGTTTGGGTTTCTGCCCAACTGGGAACTGGGACATCAGCACAACAGCCTTCCCAGAGAAGCAGCGACGTTGTGGTAGAAGGAGCAAAGGAAAGGACACAGGCGGCCACTGCAGGTCATGTGAGCTTCGGGTGCTTGTCTAAGGAGAGCCCAGAAATGACTAGACCTGGCTTCCTCATGAGCTGAATCTCAGAGCTGGACTTTGTGTTACTGAGAAAAAATAGGAAATGTGTCACTTTTTGTACCTCGAGTATCATGTAAGTCATTCATATCTTTTAGCCACTCAGTGGTCTTACAGAGTAGCAAGTGCTACGAGGGAGAGACCCTGAGAGGAGGGTCACTGAGTGGGCTGGTCCTTGTCTCCTTCCACCAGCACCCCTCAGCCCCCACACCTGCCCCACTCAGCTCCCAGCCACGCCCCAGCAGGTCACATCCTCCTGGCAAGGGCTGGCAGTGGTACAGAGCCTTCCTCGGGATCCCCAGGGAGAGGGACACTTTAACCCCATGGTGGAGGGAAGTGGTACTTGGGACCTTGGGCACCAGGCAGCAGAGTCCTCCTCAGACTGTCAGAGCTCCTCCTTGACTACAAATCCCAAAGGTAGATGCCCTCCCTCAGGCTGCCCTTCCTCCTGGCCTCTTGTCCACTGTTCTTCCACCCCATGCTCCAGCATCCTTCCCAAAATGGAATTTTAAAGCATCCAAAATGACTGCCCAGCCCATCTTTCTTCTGCAAAGAGGCCTCTACCCCATCCTGCAGAATTTCTCCTCTTGGCAGCTAAGCCCAGACCCCAATTTTCTCCTGGACACTATGGCTCCAAGAACTTTCCCTTGCATACTATAGACGATTTTATAGAAATAAAAAACTATAAGCTTGTTCTGTGTTGGCACAGCCAACGAGGAACAGCTGGCAGCTTTGTAAATGACTCCATTACATCCCAGCTCTGCGGTGGGGCAAAGATTTCCACAGCCTAGTGCTTCCCAATTCTAGCTGCTATTGGAATCATCTGGATGGATTTTTAAAAATAAGATGCCTGGGTCCCCACCCCTAGAGGTTTTGTTTTAATTAGTCTACAAGGGGTGGGGAGGGCTGTGCGTGAAGATTGACTTTTAAGCCCCCAAGGTGTTTCTAATGTGTGACCAGGGTTGAGGACCACTGTGGTGGAGGAGACCAGCATCTTCTCTGCCAGGAGCCCTGCCTGTCATTCAGGAGAGCATCTCCGAAGTGACAATGATCAGGGATGGGACATGATGAAATAAAGCCACATCACTCATTATCCTCCAGGGAGTCTGCAGGTTCCCACCTGGTGCTCTCTGTGCCTCAAAACTCATCTCCAGTTGGTACAGGCACTGTGGGGGCCATCCCCCGCATGAAAATCCATGAAATGCAATCCATGAAAATGCATTTCCCAGGATAAATTATCCTTTCCTGGTGTACTTTTCAGTCAGCAAACCTTTTCTGAGCACACAGGATAAGAGGGGTGCAGCGCACACACACAGATCTAGCCCTGGCCCTTCCTCAAAGAGCCCTTGTCCAACTGTGGAGATGAGTGCTGACCAAGGGCTGGCCTGTACCTGACACTGTAGATTCAGGGTGTGCTGTGGACTTTCAGAGAAGGGGCCAACAGTGTGTGCTACAGTGCAGATGACTTCCTGGAGGAGGCAGACCAAAGGTAGGATGGAAAGTAGACAAGGGGAAGGCCAAGGAAGGGCTTCCTAAGGAGAGGCCACAGGGTAAGTAAAGCTGAGGGCAAGAGGAGGAGATGGTGGGAGGAGATGATGGGAGAAATGGAGAGAGAAAAATCGTTCTGTGGTTCATCCCTTCCCACCAACCCTTCGCCACCCCTTGACTGAGGCTGTTGTCATCTCCTATCTGGAGTTTTGCATCTACCTCCTCCTTCCCCGTACATCCCCTACAATTGGGGGATGTGGGTAGTAGGAGGATGACCATTTGCTGAACCATAAGCCAAACTATCACATCACACCTAGCCAAATTCACAAAAAATCCTTAGTATCAATAATTTCCAGACCATGTGCAAATGTCCCTGCATGTTTCACAAATGTCCTTTTTATAGGCGATGTGTTCAAATCGAGATCCAAACAGTGGCCACACATTGCATTTGGTTGATCTGTTTCTTGAGTTTCTTTTCATCTCAAAGTTACATCCCCATCCCTATTTGTTTTAATCCATTTCTGTTTTGAAGAAGTCAGGTCATTTGTCCTATGGAGTTTCCCTCCTTCCAAATTTGGCTCACCACATTCGCATATGAGGTTTAATTTAACAAAAAATAGTCCCCGGCACAGGAGAGACAGGGAGACCTACCTGAAAAATATTCTCCAGATTCATAGAATAATTAGATCACCAGCTTCCTTGTATACCAACCCTTCACTTTGTGGTTTGAAGCGAGACAAAAGAGTAGGATGCAACTATTTCTGTCCCAAGCCTACTCATAGTTCCAGACTTTGGGAACATGGTGAGGAAAATAAATAATGGGAAGAAAGGACACATCAGATAGGAGGGAAATGACACTGAGGTTTGAACCAGCTCAGAAGAGGTGAAGAAAAATCAAAGCAGTGAAAGAAGTGTTTCCAGTCACCCCATCCTCCACCGAAACTTCTCCTGGGGAAGATCAAAGATTTGCTCAGCCATAGCCAATAGCCTGCATTGCCCCCTCAAGTGAAAATCCTTCAGCAGCAACAATGGAATCTCAGCCCAATTTAGTCCAAAGCTTTGCAGAAAGCAGAAGTGTAGGAATGGCTTCCAGGAATACACTCCACGCTGACTCATTTGACACCCTCTCATGAATGCATAGACCTCCAGTCCTATCGCCCTAGGAACATGTCCTGCTGGCACCTGGCACCTGAGGTAAATGGAGAATGGAGGAGAAACACGGTTTAAAACCTACTGAGCCTGAATCCAATCTGTAAAACAGTCTTCAAATCATCAAATGTATACAATTGATGGTGGAAGCCAGAATTCTCATTGACATTTAGTCAAAATGGAAGTTCTCTACTCTCAAGAATATATGCAAGAATGTAGTGTATAAAGTTATAAATGCACCATATATTTTCTGTGTTGATGGGAATTGGGTGAAATATGATTTTTTCAGGTTTCCTGTTTGAAAAGAACAATTCTGTAGCAATACTATAAAAAAGGAGTATGTCTGTGTCTGAAGTCCCATGGTTTAGACATCCCAAATATCAAGTATAAAACATAAATGTTGATCAGCTCTGTTAGAGGAAACAATAGCTTATCTTTTTAATTCTTTTATGGAAAATATTATGAAATGACAATTATATGGAGTGATGATCAAAGAGTATGAAGCCAAAAAAAGTAGGAAGATGAAGGTAATATAGAGATGTGTTAGGTAGTTATTTAGTAAATATGCATTCTTTCTGGATTTGAGGATGTTTGTGATATTTGGCAACTTATTCAAATTTGTGTTTTGTCATGATTTCTTTTCATACTTTAAATATTCCCTTTGGTACCTAAAAGGCAGAAAAAAGTGAAAGTTATAAAATAGATGAATCAAGGAGTGATAATTAGCTTTGCACAGTTTAACAAAAAAAAAGTCTTTTAAATAGAGTGTTCTCCCAGGGCATTTTAATTACAACTTCATAGAACATTATAGCTTGAAAAACTGTCGAGGTGATCTTTGCACATTACTCCTCAGACAGCCGAGAGAACTTAGGCCGAGAAAAGGAACCAAGTCCCTGAATCACACTGAGTTCACGGCAAAGGCAGAATCAGAGTCCAGCCCCTTGCCCCATCACACACTCCTGCCTCTCTGCACAGGGCTGTGTGGGATTTTCCAGGGGGTTGGGCCCATCACTTACTCTGAAACACACACAATGACAGAAGACCCCTCACCTCTGCACCACGTGCTGCAAAGCCAGGTCCCCCAGGCCAAGCAAGCAGCAAGCTTTTCACCACAGTGTGATTCACTGCACACATAGCACCCTCCGTACTGCCAGGGTCTGAGCTCCCCACCTCTCTTTCCTGCTACTGGAGAAGCTGCTGTGGCAGATGCTACAGGTACCCGATGCTGGCCACACCAAATGTCACATGCCTGGCCGCCTTCCCTGTCACAGATTCTGGCCAGTCTCCAGCAGGTTAATACCTGTACATAAGATAGGGGCTACAGCGGAGCAATTCTCCACACAGATGGGAAAGAAAATGTTCCATGAGACTCTGTTCACATTAAATTGGACTGTGGCAATCAGAATTCCATCCACAAGACCTTGAAAGGATGGAGCCCAAGTAGTGCAGCTCAGAGCAGGGCAGTGAAATTCAGTGTGAACAGACATCACCTGGAGATCTTGTTCAAAAGCAAATTCTGATAGCTGGGTCTAAGATGGAGCCTGGGATCCTGTATTACTAACAAGGTCCCAGGCAATGCTGATGCTGCTAGGTTCAAGGACCACACTTTGAGTAGCAAGATGGTAGATTAAAATGCCTGGATTTTGGAGTCAGACAGAATGGTCTGAACCCCGAATTTTCCACTTACCAGCTATATGATCTCAGACAAAGGATGTAACCATCTTGAACCTTGAATTTCATGTCTGTAAGATGGGCATGTCCACACCTACCTCACTGCATTTTGCATAGATTGTATAGATACCATATATAAGTACCTAGGATGGTATCCAACATGTAATGGATGTTTAGTAAATGGTGACTATTACCATTATGTGAATTTTCTCCCAATAGATTCATGCCCTCGGCAGCTGACTGCTCATGGAGACCAGTAAAAGGCTTTGATTTACACAACCATGTAAATCACAGCATCTCAAACTTATGAATGTCACAGTTGCATTTATTAGTCCCTCGCTGCCAAGGTTAGATCCACCTGTAACTGTGAACCCTGAGGCTCTCGGCCAGTTAGAGCTGAATCCTGAACAGTGGTCTCAGGCTCCCTGACAAATGTTCATCTTCCCTCACATCCAAACAGGAGCGACACAGAAAAAACAGGACTGACGCCTCCTCGCCACACTGGAGGTGAGCCGTATTTCACACGCACTCCAGGCAGGCACTGGAATGTGACCTGCAAATGAGATCTGCAGACAGCACACAGGGAGGGAGGATGCCATGGAGCTGGAGGGTCTGGGCTTACATACTTGCATCAGTTTTCTGTCATCAAGCCACCTGAGAAAACCTCGTAAGTTATCTGAGCCTCAGTTTCCTCATCTGTAAAATGAGAGGATGAAAATAATGCCTCCGAATTAGATGTAGAATGCAACCTGCTGTGAAAATGATCATGCCCCTTGCCTGGGCTCCTCTCGTGCAAGAAGGGGTGGAATTTAAGATAAATTGGGACCCTTTCTTCACAGCTAGGTCTGGACCCAAGGATCCAGGAAGTTAGAGGCGGCAGATGATACAGAAGTGTTCATTTGTAAATAAAATATGCTGCAACTTATTTTACTGTCAAAAAGTTTAGGTCACTAAGTGTTGAAGGCCCATCTCCCCAACTGGGTTACATTCTGAAGCACAGTGACTGACACAATGTGAGTCCCATCTCCGTAGCAGAGCCCTTAAGATCCTTCTGCACTGGACCCCTCTCCAGCTCGTCCCTGACTCCACCCCAATAACGCCCAGCTTCCCAGATCCTGGTGCCCTTTTACACCTCCATGCCTTTTCCCCTTCCCCCTTCCTTGTCCTTTCCCTCAATCCTGCCCAAACTTCTGACTCAAGGACCAGTCAGCACCCTTGGTTGCAACAGAATCTGTCTCTGGGTGACTTAAGCAGTAAAGCAGCACATCTGAGGATATAAGAATCACCAAGAAGGCCGGAGAAAGCAGCTGGGCAGGTGGATGGGAATGAAGGAGAGCACAGTCAGAAGCACAGCCAAGACTGCAGTGCAAAACAGCCCAGGGATGCCCCCTCTGCTACCCCCACCAAGCACAGGAAGCCATGGGTGTGTGCACCACCAATGACCCCCACCCCCTCAGGCTGACTCCGCCCCCCCACTGCCACCATCTCCGATCCCAGAAATGAGACTCATCAACTGCAAGGCCAGGTCCCAGACAGATCTGTCCAGTTGGGCAAGTTGGGGGGCTTTGCGCTTCTTATAAGGGAGGCAGAGAATGGGAAAATTGGGCTTTTCAACTTCTGTAGTGGGACACAGAGCCTGCATTCCAGCAAGACCCACTCAGGTAAAGGGCTCAGATGTCAGGCAGCCAGAAAGACAACAGACACTACAACTCCTCATGAGCATCACCGTGGTGCTAAACTTCCCTGATGCACACACACACAGCACCTGAACTGTGCTCCCAGCACCACTTAAACTTGATCATATGGTTCTGTATTTTTCTGACTAGGTTTCTGTGACTATCTTAGGACAGACTCCCCAAAAGCAGGCCTTGAAAGGAGAAATCACATACAGTCATTCATGAAGGAAGTTCTCCAGGGAAGATCAGTGAGGAGTGGAGAAGGAGGACAGGAAGAGGAGGAAGCTGAGCAAGGAGGAGATCGGGCAACAGTGAAGCGGAGACTGGCTTCAAGCTGACCCCACAGCTGAACTCTGCCTCAGAATTGTCCTAACCCAAGGCAAGGCCTGGGCTCCCACACTCCATGTCCAACAGGTGTTGATCAATGGCAGCTGAGGCTGGAGAAGGAGGGTGGAAATATGAACTCCAAGGCACGTCCTTGCAAAGTGGCTCCAGGTGCCCCAGCACAGTCCTCCAAGAGTGGCAGGTGCAAGCTATTGAAAGCACGACATTGACAGCAGCGATGGTAAAACAGGGTCCAAGGGGCTGGGATAGAGCTCTGACACTGCCTGCTCCAGTGACCCCACTAGACTGGGACCCCCCCCCAAAGTATACCTGTGGCTGATTTGTCCCTATGTTCTCAGCACCCCACAAAGGGTAGGAGCTTAGCAGGTGTCCATAAAATGTCCAAAAAGTGAATAAACACTGGCTAGAGAGGGCATATTGCTTCTGGGGTGAAATGAAGCAACAGGGACGAGTGCAGACCCAGACGGGAGGCAATCAGGTGAGGGTCAGGGAATTCCAATCTGGATTCACAGTCCCTTCATTATCTTGAAAGCCCTGGCCACACTGTCTCTGTCAAAGGAGAGAATTTCATGGAGTTTCCGGGTCAGAGGGCCCTGTCGTTAGAAGGAACCAGTGTGGAGGGAACGCTTGTCTCTAGAAGGTGAACAGCATTTCAGCTCTCAGACAGCTGGCTTACAACTACCCATCCCCTCAGGAAAAGGATAGAAGCTGCAGCTAATGCAGATGGCTTCCAGAAGTCACATAAAATACCCAAAGGACACAGGCGATTTGCTACGGTCGCTCATTTCTCTTCACCTACTAGCAAGTGGAAGGCAGGACCGGACAGGCTCGTAAGCCCTGATGGATGTCCTTTCATGGGACAGCCCCTGGAAGCATCCATCCCAGCTGACTCTGGAGAGAGGGCTATTTTTAATCCTATGCCTTTGAATTGGCCAACCTCAGAGAGCAGAGCCTGGGGGCAATCTGCCTGTCCCACGTTACGATGAAGAAGCAGAGTGGAGTGATTTAGCAAAGGCTCGATTGGGGATGCTAGAGAGATCTGGGTCCTTCTAGTCTGAGGCATAGATGGTAGCCCCAGGATTGTGGCAGACCACCAAGAGAGGGGACCACCCAGTAAGGCCCTCCATAGGGTCACCATGGCCCAGGTTGTGTCATCAGCAGGTCAGTGTTTAACACTACCATTGGCCTCTGGATTTAAGGGCCACTGTGATGGTTAATTTTATGCGTCAACTTGGCTGGGCTAGTTTCCAGATATGTGGTCAAACATTATTCTGGGTCTTTCTGTGAGGGTGTTTTTGGATGAGATTGACATTTAAATTGGTGGACTTTGAATAAAGCAAATTGCTCTCCATAATGTGGGTGGGCATCATCCAACCAGTTGAAGGCCTGAATAGAACAAGAACAATTTCCACCCTCCTTCTCCAGCCTCAGCTGCCATTGATCAACGCCTGTTGGACATGGAGTGTGGGAGCCCAGCCCTTGCCTTGGGTTAGGACAATTCTGAAGCAGAGTTCAGGCTCAGGCCTTCCCTCCCCTGAGCAAGAGGGAATTCTGCAGCAGACAGTCTTTGGACTTGACCTGCAACACTGGTTCCTTCCTGGGTCTCTAGCCTGATGGCCCACTCTGCAGATTTATATGTATATAAGGGAAGACTACATGGAGGTGCCCAGAAAGATGGAACCAGGTGGTGTCAGAGAATCCCCACATGTCTGGATAAAGAGCACTCAGAAAGCAGACAAACCCTTTCTTGTGTGGCTTCGAGAGAAGGTGGACCTGCAGGGGCTTTGAAGCCAAGGGAAAGCTACCAGCAGGTACCATGTGGATTTTATAGCTGGGAACTAGACGAGTCCAGCCAGTGTCCAGCAGGAAAGTGGAACAGACCCCAAAGATCAGATGCATCTACATGTACCAGTGGATGTTGACTAGGGTGGAAAATCTGAAAGGCAGACCCCCTGGCAAACCCCATCACACACCAGAATAAGTTACAAACTCCCTGGTGGTGTAAATCCATCCCAGGAAGAAGAGGGGATTATGAACTGACTGATTTTAACCGGAGGTAACCAAGTTTTATTCAGCAGAATGGGAACTTGACATAAATCAGGCTCAATTACAGAAAATTAAAGTTGCATTTCTTGCACAGCACCTGAGTTATGAAGACTGTATATGTCATCATCCCCACAAAGACTGCATGTCCACACTATCCTGTGCCCCACAAAGGGGACACTTAACCTCAGAAACCATTTCCTTGAAAAACACTGATGCAGAGGTCCCAGCTCAGACCAATGATATCAGCACCTCTAGAGGAAAAAAGTCATTGCTCATTTGTTTGTTTTTGAGATCCCTGGATTATTCTCACATGAGTACAATTGGAAACTACTTTGGATCTTCCTGTTTATGCCTGGCACGTAATCCTGTGTTTAGACAACTTGCTGGCTGGACAAATGTAAGCAGACAATCGAGGACCTTTCCCCTCCTTGCTAGTTTGTTTTCTCTCCTGTTATGGCAACATTTCAAATACAACCATATCAGACTCAGCCTCAAGACCAAACTATAGTTAAATTTCACTTCTCCCTGCTAATTTGCCAGAAATCACACCAGTTAATCTCATTCCATGCTCAGATCAACCAGTGAGGAAATGACAACAGCCATTTTGGATGGCCATCCTCTCATTCTGCCAAAATTATGAAACAACTACTTGGAAAAACCGGACAGACCTGCCTGGAGGGGTGGGACCAACATCTCCACGTTCTCCCAGCAGCAGAGCTCTGACTTCCAGCCCCAGTAGGACCCCTGCAGGAACCCTCAGCCACAGGTTCAAGTGAAGACCCTCTCGGGAAGCTCAGAGTGTACTGACTCCAATTGTGTGCTTTACTGATAAATCTCACTAGTGTTCCATTGTTACTTTGTCTTTGGAGACCCAAAAAAGGAGAGAATCTACTCCATGGGAAAAGTGGAGAAAGTTAGAAGTGGAATAAACCTTTAAATAGAGACTGCTCAAATGGTCACAACCAGGACAGAAATGCACCAAGAATGGGTTCATTGCTAAAAATAAAAGTAGTGGGATACTGGAAAGCCATCAGAAGTGGCATAACAAAGGAATGCCAGAGTGTAAAAGATGAGGCAGCCTGCCATCCCAGGGTGCAGTGACCACCGCCATGCTGTCCATCTCCTCTGGCATAGAGGGAACAGTGAAGTCCACCTCACGGCGGGGCCACTGAAACACTGCAGACAAGATCAACAGCCAAAGGTTGGGTGACGAGATGTGGTTTCTGCCTTCAAAGCAAGATAAAGAGGCCCGTTAACAGACTTTGCAAGGGGACCTGGAACTGTGACTGTGGTGGATGGAACAGGAGAGCAGACAGTGACACTATCTCTGAATATATGAGAGGACTCAAGAAAAACTGAGACACTGTCAAACTGACTTTGCACTCTTGGCCCCCTCCACCTTGGGAGGCTGGCCTGGGTAGATTACGCCAAGAGTTTCAGACCCTCTGGCTTTAGGCTGGTTCAGCCACTGGGGCACCCAGTAGAGATGAGGAGGGAGGAGGCTGAGGTCAGGTATCTATTTATTGTCCTGGCTGCCTCTCTGCAAGGTCACCTCAGGCTGGCTCTGTCCGTGGACACAGTCCTGATCCTCTCAATGTATATCTCCATCCTCAGGCCATAACCACTCCCTTCCCTGTCATTAGGGCTGGGGGTAACAGCTGGGATGCTACTAAGCCACAGGCCACTGCACTTTCCACTATGGCTCCCCTTTACCCCACTTTTGTGAATGAAATCTCATCAATGACCCTTTGTTGAGGCTCCCTCCTCTTTCCTATTAGGTCCCTGACTGACAGAGACACCAAGAGCCCCTAGATCTTCTTTTCCTGGCGATTCTCAGGTCTCTGTGTAAAAAGACAGATTCAATGGGACACAAAAATGATTCCATCTGAAGATGTAAGAAACAGAGACAAGAGAAAAAGTTTCTAAGAGCCTATGAAATGTGCCTCTAACTTTTTCTCCGTTTTGAGTCACCATTGTACTTTTGAGTACAACTGGTTGAAAGTTAGTGTTCAGGGGCTTTTAAAATTGCTGGGGGAAATGGTACCTCCCTTAAACCAATCATTGAATTGCCTAATCGAGAACATAAATCTCTATTGCAAATACTGACGGTCTCTCTTCAATATCTGTGTGTGCTACGCCTACCAGGCTGGGCTCTACTGTTTTACAGACATATCAGGTAAGTGCTCTGAACACAAAGTATTCCTCCCTTGGTAGGTACTAAGTAATAAAAGTTAAGTTGTTCCTAAAAGAATTTTGCGTTTCTGTCTCAGCTATGAGTTAGAGTCTGCTTTTTAAGGTTAAGAATGTTTCTAATGCAGGGCATCATTAATTAGTTTCCCGATGGCCCATTTGTTCAGGGATTCCAGGCCTCCAAAACAAATGACTAAGCTGTTAATGGAAAATGATATTTTGTTAGGCAGACTTGGGGAGGTGTCTGATTTTTTCCTAAAACAGTGTGTTAGAGTCAGACTCTGGGCTACCAACTCACAGATGTTTTATGGATTTAGTTATTTATTGAATACTAATTTTTGTATCTCAGGGTAATATTTTGGTTGTTCTGTTTGCTTATAAGCCACAAGTGCTTTTTACTTTTCATAAATCCTCAGAAACTGGAAATGAAGGGAGAGGGTAAATAATCCCAAAGAACTTTCTATAGCTCTTTTCAAGAACCAACTCCTAGTAGAAATATGAGGCTGCAAAGAATACACATGCCACATGTAAGGGGGTGGGTCTCCCCTCTTATCAAAGTGCCCAGCAGCCACCCAGGGAAAAAAGAATTGTTAAAAAATGAATGGCAATAAATTATAGCCAATCAGGTCAAGCCAAATGGAAAATCCACCAAAAACTCGTGAAGATGTGAGAATGAAAGGGAAATTAACCAGAGACATGCCAGCAAACGACATAAAAGGTAATCAGCAGTATACAATATTGATTAAAGGAGTCAGGAAAAGATGTGAGGAACAAACCAAGTTATGGCAGGTCTAGGCTGAATTTTTTGGTCAACACTCAAGTTATTGGCACAAATTTCTGTTGCCTCATAGGCTTGCAGAAGTGTCCAAGATGCTTGGCTGATGGCTGGGAACCTGGGCCAAATATGTCCCTTGTGATGAATTTGGTTGTGCAAATGTTTAGTTTATATGATAGGGGAGGAGTAGAGTATAGTATGCTAAAGAGTTTATATCAGGCCTTCATTCTCACACACACACACACACACACACAGACCACCTTTGGGTCTGAATGACCTGTGGGTCATATTTAAGGCTTTTTGCCCTCAAACACACATGCAGACACTTATGTACCTTCGTGCCTCCGTACCTGAGTTTATGCCAATTGTTGCCTCTTCCTGGAAGCCCTCTTCTATTCTTCTTCTGTCATTTAAGTTCAGATTTATATTGGTGAACCCCAAAGAATTACTCTTCCCACTATACTCTGCTACTCATGTTCTACATGAGTAGAACAAGAAGAATGTCCATGGAGGGTAGAAGCCCTTGGCAAATGGGTTAAGGGTCCATCATAGACAAGCTCTGCCAGCCTCCTCATTCTACAGAGTGTGGATGCTCCTGGAGCCTCCTCTTCTTCAGCTTCCCTCTAGGGGGTCCCTTTGATTGCTGGGCCTCTGACATTGGATGTGCCTGGGGTAGGAAATTTCCTTTCAGAACAGCAGCTGGCCCAACCATTTTTGAGTCTGCCTCTAGCTCTGCAACCTCACCATCCTCCCTTTTACACAGTCTCCTTGGGGACGAGCTCATAAGCCAGCAAGTCCGTGAATGCATCCTCTGAGATGAGGATATAATGGACACAGAATACTACTAACAATAGGGACTGACACAGCTGCTATTAGTGTGGTCAATGGAGAAAAGACATTCAGCTCCTATTAAGAGGTTCTCATGGACTCTTATCATCTTTTTAAAGCCCACCAGCTAAGGTCCACCCAGAACACACATGTAACCACAGTTAGATTTATTGGCTTGTTGCAACAAGGGAGAGCACATACCAGAGGGGTCACGGGAGTTAGGAAAGCTTACTCATTGAGATGGGGTAGCTGGAGTTGATCACAGAATGGCCTTGGCAGGGATTGGTCAGAATCCGTAAACTGGGGAATTGCTGGAACACCCACTCTCTAGAACACAAGTCATACAGATACACACCCATATTCATAACAGCACTACTTACAATAGCCAAAAGGTAGAAGCAACCCAAATATCTACTGACAGATGAATGGATAAACAAAATGTGGTATACGTACAATGGAATATTATCCGGCCTTAAAGAGGAAAAAATCTGACACATGCTACAACATGGATGGACCTTGAAGACATTATGCTAAATGAAATAAGCCAGTGATAAAAAGACAAATACTGTATGATTCCACTTAGATGAGGTAACTAGAGTCATCAAATTAATACTGACACAAAGTAGAATGCTGGTTTCCAGGGAGTGGGGGGAGGGGAGAATGGGGAGTTTTTTAATAGATACAGAGATTCACTTTAAAAAGATGAAGAGTTCTGCGGATGCATGGTGGTGATGGTTTTACAACATGTGAATGTACTTAATACCACTGAACTTTACACTTAAAAGTAGTTAAAATGAGGTGTGACATCAGCATCATGGTGGAGTAAGCTCTCCCCCTGAGACTCTCCCCCCCTAAGATACAACAAAAAGGACATTCAAATACCAACAGAGGACATTCACACAACACAAAAGACAACTGAGAGACCCACGCAGCCTTACATCTGAAGGCAGAGGTGATGGTACCCCCAGAGGAAGTGGAAGAAGGTAAGGAGAACTCCTCTCCTTTCCCAGCGACAGCAACACTGGGACTGCATGGCTCTCAGAGGGGGTGGGGAGGGGTGGCCCTCTGAGGAAAAATCTCTCTCCAAATTCTCTCACAGCCTGTGGGAAATTCTCATATGGAGGGACTGAACAGTGTAGGGGTGTCTTCATCAAGCTAGCACCCCAGGAGAGCAGATAACGAGGGAAGAACGAGAAGCCCCTGGGATCAGGTAGGTGAAAGAAAGACCCCTCCCCCGGCCTGGAGCACCAGCATAGCTGGTCGGCCAGAGTGCCCACAGATCACTGCAGGCTCAGAGTACACAGCTCTTGACCCCCACCCAGTGGCGGCAAGTGGAAGCTGCAACCAGATACCTTCAGAATGAGGAAAAATAAGCCCATGCTATCAAGCACTATGCAAAAATATATTAAATCTCCAGACCAGAAGGAAAATGACAAGCACCCAGAAATCAGTCCTGAAGGTATATAAATTTATAGCCTAAACAATAGAGAATTCAAAATAGCTATCATAAAACAGCTCAATGAACTACAAGAAAATGAAGATAGACAATTCAATGAAATCAGGAATTTCTTCACAAAAGAGACTGAAGCTATAAAGAAAAACCAATCAGAAATGTTGGAGATGAAAAACACAATGGAGGAGATAAAGAAAAATCTGGACTCTTTAAAGAACAGAGCTGAAAATATGGAGGAAAGAATTAGCAATATTGAGGATATGAATGCAGAAATGCTCCAGATGGAGGAAGAGAGAGAACTAAGACTAAAAAGAAATGAAGAAATCCTCTGAGAAATATCCAACTCAATTAGGAAAAGTAACACAACAATTATACATATTCCAGAGGGAGAAGACAGGGTAAAAGGAGCAGAGAGCTTGTTCAAAGAAATAATAGCTGAGAACTTCCCAAACCTGGGGAAGGAGCTGGAACAACAAGTGAATGAAATCAATAGATTTCCTAAATATATCAACATGAAAAGACTCTCTCCAAGGCATATAGTAGTAAAGCTGGCAAAAGTCAATGATAAACAAAAAATATTAAGGGCAGCAAGACACACACACAAAAAATAATGTACAAAGGAAGTCCTCTGAGGCTCTCAGCAGATTTCTCAGCAGAAACTTCACAAGCAAGGAGAGAGTGGAATGATATATTCAACATTCTGAAAGACAAAAACCTTCAGCCAAGAATACTATATTCAGTGTAAATATCCTTTAGACATGATGGAGAAATAATAACCATCCCAGATAAACAAAAGCTAAGGGAGTTCACTGCCTCAAGACCCTGACTATAAGAAATGCTCAAGAAGGCCCCCATGCCTGTAAAAAAAAAAAAAGAGAGAGAGAGAGAAAGAGGATACAAAGGTTTGAGCAAGGACAAAATCAGAAATATTTCAGCTCTCTATCAGAATTGGTTAGCAAACACTTAATTATAACACTAAAGATTAAGGGAAGGAAAACACCAAAATAAATATAACCTCATCACTTTAAACTCAAACTCACAACACAAGATGGAATAAGTTGTGACATTAATAACTTAAAGGGGAAGAGGGGAGGGATGGAATTGACTTAGTCCAAGGAAATAAGAGGCCATCAGAAAATGGACTATCTCATCTACGAGATTTTTTATACAAACCTCACGGTAACCACTAAACAAATAATCAAAGCAGAGACACATGCAATAAATAAACAGAAAACTAAGAAAACCACTATAGGGGCCAGCCCAGTGGCACAGCGGTTAAGTTCACACACTCCGCTTCAGTGGCCTGGAGTTTGCAAGTTCAAATTCTGGGTGCATACCAACGCACTGCTCATCAAGCCATGCTGAGGTGGTGTCCCACATAGAGCAACTAGAAGGATGTACAACTATGACAGACAACTATCTACTGGGGCTTTGGGGAGAAAAAAGGAAAAAAAGGAGGAAGATTGGCAACAGATGTTAGCTCAGGGCAAATCTTCCTCAAAAAACAAAAAAAGAAAAGAAAACCATCATACAGAACTACCAGATGGAACTAGTAGTCTGAAACACACGAGACAAGAAACAAAGGAAACACAGAAGAACCAGAAAATGAGTGATAAAACAGCAACATTAAGCCCTCAAATACCAATAATCACTCTAAATGTAAATGGATTGAATTCTCCAATCAAAAGACACAGAGTGGCGGGATGGATTAAAAAACAAGATCCAACAATATGCTGCCTTCAGGAAACACATCTCAGATCTAATGACAAACACAGGCTCAGCATGAAAGGGTGGAAGACAATACTCGAAGCTAATGACAGACAAAAGAAAGCAGGTGTTTCCATAATTATATCAGACAAAGTAGACTTCAAGATAAAACAGGTAACGAGAGAGACAATGAGGGGCAATATATAATTATAAAAGGGACACTCCCCCAAGAAGACATATCGCTTATAAATATCTATGCACCCAACACAGGAGCACCAAAGTACATAAAGCAACTATTAACAAACCTAAAAGGAGATATTAACAGCAACACAATAATAGCAGGGGATCTTAACACCCCACTTACATCAATGGATAGATCATCCAAACAGAAAGTTAATAAGGAAATAGTGGACTTAAACAAAAAACTAGACAAGATGGACTTAATAGATATATAGAGAGCACTCCCTCCAAATACAGCAGATTATACATTCTTCTTAAGCATGCATGGAACACTCTCAAGGATAGACCATGTGTTGGGAAACAAGGCCAGCATCTATAAATTTAAGAAGATTGAAATCA
Organism: Tapirus indicus; assembly: GCA_031878705.1. Lineage (NCBI taxonomy): Eukaryota > Metazoa > Chordata > Mammalia > Perissodactyla > Tapiridae > Tapirus > Tapirus indicus. The sequence continues at coordinate 87,243,422 of CM062921.1, forward strand.
TAACAAGCATCTTCTCTGACCATAATACTATGAAACTAGATCAACTAAAAGAAAAAAACTGGGAGGGTGACAAAGATGTGGAAACCAAACAACATGCTACTGAACAACCAATGGATCATTGAAGAAATTAGAGGAGAAATCAAAAAATATCTGGAGACAAATGAAAATGAAAATACATCATACCAACTCAAATGGGATGCAGCATAAGCAGTTGTGAGAGGGAAACTCATAGCAATATAGGACCACCTTAACAAAAGAAAAATCCCAAATAAGCAACCTTAAATTAGACCTGATATTATTAGAAAAAGAAGAACAAACAAAGCCCAAAGTCAGCAGAAGGAGGGAAATAATAAAAATTAGAACAGAAGTAAATGAAATTGAAACCAAAAAAACAGTAGAAAAGATCAGTGAAACAAAGAGCTGGTTATTTGAGAAGATAAAGAACATTGACAAACCTTTAGCCAGATTCACTATGAAGAAAAGAGAGAAGGCTCAAATAAATAAAATTAGAAACGAAAGAGGAGAAATTATGACAGATACCACAGACAGACAAAGGATTATAAGAGAATACTATGAAAAACTATATGCCAACAAATTGGACAGCCTAGAAAAAAATGGATAAATTCTTAGACTCATACCACCTCCCAAAACTGAATCAAGAAGGAATGGAGAATCTGAATAGACCAATCACAAATAAAGATATTGAAACAGTAATCAAAAACCTCCCAAAAAATAAAAGTCTAGCACAAGATGGCTTCTCTGGAGAATTCTACCAAACATTCAAAGATTTAATACCTATCCTTCTCAAACTATTCCAAAAAAGTAGAGGAAGATGGAACACTTCCTAACACATTCTACGAGGCCAATATTACTCTGATCCCAAAGCCAGACAAGGACAGTATAAAGAAGGAAAATTATAGGCCAATATTGCTGATGAACATAGATGCAAAAATCCTCAACAGAACATTGGCAAACCAAATACAACAATACGTTTAAAAGATCATATACCATGATCAAGTGGGATTTATACCAGGGACGCAGGGATGGTTCAACAGCTGCAAATTAATCAATGTGATACACCATATTAACAGAACAAGGAATAAAAACCACATGATCATCTCAATTGATCCAGAGAAGGCATTTGACAAACTCTCAACAAAATTGGTAAAGGAAAGTACCTCAACATAATAAAGGCCATATATGACAAACCTACAGCAAACATCCTACTCAACGGGGAAAAACTGAAAGCCATCCCTCTGAGAACAGGAACAAGACAAGAATGCCCACCCTCACCACTCTTATTCAACATAGTACTGGAGGTTTGGGCCAAAGCAATTAGGCAAGAAAAAGGAATAAAAGGACTCCAAATAGGCAACAAAGAAGTGGAACTCTTGCTGTTTGCAGTGACATGATTTTACATATAGAAAACCCTAAAGAATCCACTGGAAAACTATTAGAAATAATCAACAACTACAGCAAAGTTACAGGGTACAAAATCAACTTACAAAAATCAGTTGCATTCCTATATGCTAATAACGAACTAACAGAAAGAGAACTCAAGAAGACAATCCCATTTACAATCACAACAAAAAGAATAAAATATCTAGGAATAAATTTAACCAAGGAGTTGAAAGACCCTTACAATGAAAACTATAAGACTTTATTGAAAGAAGTCAATGATGACATAAAGAAATGGAAAGATATCCCATGCACATGGATTGGAAGAATAAACATAGTTAAAATGTCCATACTACCTAAAGCCATCTACAGATTCAAGGCAATCTCAATCAGAATCCCAGTGACATTCTTCACAGAAATAGAGCAAAGAATCCTCAAATTCATATGGGGCAAGAAAAGACCCCAAATACCTAAAGCAATCCTGAGAAAAAAGAACAAAGCTGGAGGCATCAAAATTCCCGACTTCAAAATATACTACAAAGCTATAGTAATCAAAACAGCACAGTAGTGGCACAAAAACAGACACACAGATCAATGGAAAAGAATTGAAAGCCCAAAAATAAAACCACACATCTACAGATAGCTAATCTTCAACAAAGGAGCTAAGAACATACAATGGAGAAAGGAAAGTCTCTTCAGTATATGTTCTGGGAAAACTGGACAGCCACATGCAAAAGAATGAAAGTAGACTATTTTCTTTCACCATACACTGAAATTAACTCAAAATGGATCAAAGGCTTGAAGGTAAGACCTGAAACTATAAAACTCCTGGAAGAAAACATAGGCAGTACACTCTTTGACATTGGTCATAGGGGGATCTTTTAGAATTCCATGTCTAATCAGACAAGGGAAACAAAAGAAAAAATAAACAAGAGGGACTTCATCAGACTAAAGAGCTTCTACAAGGCAAATGAAACCAGGATCAAAATGAAAAGACAACCCACCGGCTGGAAGAGAATCTTTGTAAATCATATATCTGACAAGGGGTTAATCTCCATAAAAGTAAAGAACTCAACCAACTGAACAACAAAAAAAAACAAACAACCTGATCAAAAAGGAGGATATACAGGTGGCCAATAGGCACATAAAAAGATGTTCAACATCACTAATCATCAGGGAAATGCAAATCAAAACTACACTAAGATATCACCTTACACCCGTTAGAATGGCTATAATCACCAAGACAAAAATAACAAATGTTGGAGAGGAACCCTCATTCACTGCCTGTGGGAATGCAAACTGGTGCAGCCTCTATGGAAAACAGTATGGAGATTCCTCAAAAAATTAAAAATAGAAATATCTCATGATCCAGCTATCCCACTACCGGGTATTTATCCAAAGATCCTGAAACCAACAGTCCAAAGAGGCTTATTCACCCCTATGTTCATTGCAGCATTATTCACTATAGTCAAGAAGTGGAAGCAACCCAAGTGTCCCTCGATGGATGACTGGATAAAGAAGATGTGGTATATATACACAATGGAAAACTACTCAGCCATAAAAAAAAAAAAGACAAAATCGTCCTATTCACAACAACATGGATGGACCTTGAGGGTATTATGTTAAGCGAAATAAGCCAGAGAGAGAAAGACAAACAGCATGATTTCACTCATATGTGGAAGATAAACTAACACACGGACAGAGAGAACAGTTTGGTGATTACCAGGGGGAAGGGGGTTGGGGGGTGGGCACAAGGGGTGAAGGGACACATTTATGTGGTGACTGACAACAATAATGTACAACTAAAATTTCACAGTTATAAACTGTTATGACATCAATTTTAAAAAACCATAAAAAATAGTTAAAATGGTAGATTTTATGTTACGTATATTTTACCACAATTTAAAAAAAAAAAAAAGTTGTGCAGAGTTACTATTAGATCAGTTCATCTGATGTCCTATTAATACACACAGGTCTGCACAGCTGGTTAGATGAGTCTGAACTTAGTTTCTCTTGCATGCTGTGGCTTAGTTTAGCTTATCTATTTTGTAAGTTACAGGACACTTTTGCCAAGTCGTGATTTCTGTTTCAAGTCTCAGTTCCCCCATCTCAGACTAGCTGCTGGCAGAGCTGTCTTTCACTTTTTCAATCTCATCTGTTTGTTTATTCCTCTTAACAACTGAAAGTAGTGAATTTGAGATTTCAACCCAAAGCAGCTGTAGTGCTCAGCCCAGGCTTTTCGACTGTAGGGTTCCCCTAAAGGTTAAAGCAGGTCTTTGAAATCTGCACCATCGGTTTGTCCCTAATCCATAACAAATGCAATTCCACAGCATCGACCGTTCCAGCCACCATAAAACACACAGGTAAGCGTGGCTTTCCTGGCCTGCAGACCTCACAGGCTGAAAGGCAAAACAGATGTCATAGTCAACTGTAGGAAAGTATGATGAATTCTAGAAAGAAATGGTTCTGTGCCCATGTAAAGCATCTACATAACTGTGGTAGCACTTGCTTGCGTTTGGTTAAAACACTTTGACAAAGAAACGAGCCTCCTTTCTGATTACCAGAGATGAGATTGAAATTTAAAATGGGAACCCTACTGGAAAATGTAACACAGTTATTTAGATTTCTCTGAAGTGTAAATGACAGTGTTAGAATCTTTCCTAAGACTAGATTTAGATAAAGCAGAGGAAGAGAGAAAAATAATTCCCAACACATGAACCTAATTTAAAGCCAGGATAGGCAAACCTTTTCTGTAAAGGGCCAGGTAGTAAATGTTTACAGCTTTGCTGGCCATACACAGCCAACGACACTATGCAAACAAATGAGCATGGCTGTATTCCAAGAAAACTTTATTTATGAACACTGAAATTTGAATTTCATGTAATTTTCATGGGTCATAAAATATTATTCTTCTTTTTAATTTTTTCCAACCACTTGAAAGTCTAAAAACCACTCTTGGCTCTCAAGCTGTAGACACAGGCAACAGGCTGAATGTGGCCTGTGGCTATAATTTGCCAACCCCTGCTTTCAAGGTTGCTGCTCAAAGTGTGGCCCTCAGTCCAGCAGCATCAGCAGCGCCCAGGAACTGTTAGGATACAGACCCACTGAAGGAGAATCTGCACCTGAACATCACCATGTGTTTGATTTGCACATTCCAGTTTGAGAAGCACTGGTGTGAGGTTTACACAGACTCTGAAGCCAGAAGGGGGAATCCCAGCGCTATAACACAGCTTCCCAGAGAAGCGGCCCTGGGAAAGTCCTCAACCTCTCTGTGCCTCAGTTTCCCATGCACAAGATGGTGATGATAGAGTTGTCTCTCTCAGCATGGTTGTGAGAATTACACACACACACACACACACACACACACACAGAGCTTAAAACAATATTTGTCATTACTATTACAAAATCTTACATTGTGTTATTTTTCACAGCCACCCTCTGAGATAGCACTGTCTACTCCAATTCACAGAAGAAACTGTGGCCCAGGGAACTGGAGGAACTTGTCTAGGGTCACAAAACAAAGGTCTTTCTGTGTCCAAATTTAGTCCTGAGATAATGAAGCATTCAAGGGTACAAAAGGGGGACACACTCCCCAGGATCCCAGGTATCCATGTCCATGTGTCCCTTCTTTTTTTTTTTTCTTTTGTGAGGAAGACCAGCCCTGAGCTAACATCCATCGGCAATCCCCCTCTTTTTTGCTGATGAAGACTGGCCCTGGGCTAACATCCATGCCCATCTTCCTCTACTTTATATGGGACTCCGCCACAGCATGGCTGACAAGCAATGCGTGGGCGGGCGCCCGGGATCCGAACCTGCGAACCCCGGGCTGCCAAGCACGGACTAAACCGCTGCACCACCAGGCGGCCCCCATGTGTCCCTTCTAATGACACCCTCAGTGGCTTCTTTTAGCCCACGCCCCTTAAACACTCCCCCAGTCCCCATGTTCACAGCTCCCCAACTCCACCACACAGGGATCTCCCTGAATCTGTACCCCAAGTTACCCTTTCATTCCTTTAAATTTACCTTCCCTTAGGTTGCACAGTGTTTTTTACAACTTCTTTTTCTAGTTATAGATTGTAAATTTTCCCTCTGCTGAGTCTTGGAGCTGACTGACTGTTTTTCATTATATTTGTAGGGCTCAGGGAAAAAAAAAGGCAATTCCTTTATTTGAGAATTCTGACATTTATTAGCATAATAAAACTCTCAAGATGAAATTGCAGTTTTCCAGACAGTAATTTCATGTGCAGGACAACTTACAAGGAATTTATTTTAAGGCCAGTTAAAACCTAAAATATATGAGACACGCAGAAAGTGCAGGCCCCAAATAAAATGAAATAAATGTGTTAGGCATGGAAAACCCGGCTGTTGTCTCCCACATATTAATTAGGGGTGACAGGAACAACAGCTTGGGGATTCAGGTTCTCAACCCATCTTGGTCTGCCTTCAACACTGCTTTGGAACAAGAAGTTTTTTCTTGTTAGTTTCTTCTAACACCTTGAGAATCATGACATCACATCTCCAGACACATCACTGCTGAACAGGACACTGTGGTTGCAGTTACTGTGGTTGTTATTAGCAATAGCCTTCATTCAGACAGGTTTTCACATTTATCATTTAACTGACCTGCCCAAAAACCTAACAAGGGCCATACAGAAAATTCTCTTCTGTTATACTGAGCTTTAGTGACATTAAATGACTTGAACAAAGTCACACAGTTGGTAAGTAGCACAGCCAAAACTAAAATTTGGTTCCTCTGGGGCCAACAAAAAGAAGGTAATTATAATAACAATCAGTTATGGTCTTAAAGCACTTTAGAGTTCAGGAATCAGGCTCCCCTGTCACTTCATTTTACCCATTCAGGGGCCTGTGAGACGGGCAGATAAAAGGGAAGACATGGAGTCAGGTCGCAAAGTTGACATAATTGAACACATTTGTATGATGGGTCCCTACCCTGGCTCCCCCAAAAGGCAGAGCCTGTGGCAAACGCTTATGTGCTGCTACTTTATTCAGGAGTGCAATCCCAGGGGAGCAGGAGAGAGAGAGAGAGAAAGGGAAGTAAGGCAGAGAAGGAGGAAGAGCTGGTACTGATCTAGCCACTGCTTGGTTTCATCATGACTGGTTGCTGGCTCTCACAGGACTATCTTCTAAGAGGTCATATAGAGAACTGCCCCTCAGAACAGTCCCACCAGGAGGAAGAAGGGAGAAGAATTTATCTACCAGCCTCTGTCTCTTATTGGTCAAAGGTTCACAGCATGGTGAGCCTCTTCTTGGTTGCATGGTGTCTGATGCCACTGCAGCAATAGGAGATGAGAGGCCCAGAGCACCATATGTGACAAGGTACCATTGGCTTATGCTCACATGAAGCTGATCAATACAGTGACGAAGAGCAGAGCCCATGCAAAATTGGTTGCAGTGGTGGCGACTGGGGTGAAACAAGTGGCCAAGGATCCGAGGAACAGGTGAGGCAAGAGGGTAAGTAGAGCATAAGAGATGTTTGATGCAACTATCAAGTAAGGTAAACCAGTTCACTGACATCCTTTTACTCTCACCAAATACAATGCTGCTATCACTATAATACTAGTAAGTTTCAGGGTGGGAATTTGAACCAGGTCTGCTTGATTCTAGAGCCTGTCATATTCCCATTATAACCCGCTGTCTCCTTTATGTCCAGAAACATGAACCATGAGTCTACACAAACCAACACCATCCCTGAGAGTGACTGGAGTCATTGGGAGAGTCTTCTTGTTAATATGAAGAACATACTCAGATTAAGTGGACAGTAGACTCATAGTCAAAAGGACTATGGGGCAGAGGTAATCATTTGAGTAATGAGGGTCACATCCTAGAGAGCAAAGGCCTTACCAGACATCTACAAACCACTCTTGGATTTATAATTCATCCCAGGTCTTAGGCACATCTGTAGGAATACATGAAACCACTGTCCCAATATTGCAAAACCAGAGCCAACCAATGATTCCAAGACAAAGGAGGGGTGGCAGAAGAAGAGGAAAAGAAGGAAGCAGGGCAGATCAGTCATCTGTTCTGGAAGCTGGGAACCCTTAGGTAATTCCAATGATAATATCAATGAGAATAATAATGAACATTATTAAAGATACAGCATCTATGTCTTCCATAAATCCTATACAATATTTCTTCTATAATCTCCATGACTTTATAAACAGTGACAAATAGGAAATAACTTACTAGAAACCATTGCTGACTGGTGTTTGAAAACTTTCAGAAGAAGTGCATTCATTCAACATTGAATGTCCACCACATGTGAAATTCGGAGTTCGGCACTGGAATTATTTGGACTATTAAAACACGATCCAGGGCCGCCTGGTGGCGCAGCGGTTTAGTCCGCGCTTGGCAGCCCAGGGTTCGTAAGTTCGGATCCCAGGCGCCCGCCAGACGCACTGCCTGTCAGCCACGCTGTGGCGGCGTCCCATATAAAGTGGAGGAAGATGGGCACGGATGTTAGCCCAGGGCCAGTCTTCCTCAGCAAAAAGGGGAGGATTGGCAACAGATGTTAGCTCAGGGCTGGTCTTCCCCACAAAAAAAAATAAATAAATAAAAAATAAAATAAAACACGATCCATGCACTCTGTGAGCTCAGTTAAAGGCAGTCATGACAAACAGCCTTCATCTTCTGAGGTCATTTCTAAGCTCTGCATGAAAGAGCTGCATCAGCTATTAGTAATTTCTGTCCTGGGCTTTGGGTGAGAGACCTCTAGCACCTATGCCATATATTTCACATCCCTTGAAATATACTAATCTACTTGTTCCTCTGGATGGTGGTGGATCTTCCAAAAGGCCATAAGGATTTGAGCTGGGAAGTTCTTAAGCTGAGTTCAAAAAAGGATGTCCAAAGGAATCAAATTGATAGGGAAGAAAAAAATCATTCGAACAACAAATGGTAGTCTGGTGGGCTGTCCCTCTGTCCACAAGGTTCCTGCAGCAACTCTCCCCCTGAAACAGTGATAATTTCCTCCTGAAATGAAAAAAAAAGGAAAATTCACTTATAATCCAGAAAGGGAAATAAATATCCATCAGAGAGAGACCAGTTCAAGAAAGGAAGACTAAGAATATATATCTGCCTCCTCCTCACTCTAATTTATAGAAATGATAGAAAAAAATCTGCTTTTAAAAAGAAATGAATCCATAAAATATGGAAAAATAAGAAAGAAGGACATCAACAGAGCAAAAATGTTGAAGAACCCTTGAAAAGCAAAAGACATACAAGATGAAATTGTCAGAGGAGTCAATGCAGGGCAGGAGCTAGAACATGTATCAGTGGGACAGGTTGGGGGACCCCAGACAGCAGAGGTCCTTGCCTCAGGCAGGTCAGGAAGTGAGGAGAAGCACGCAATTCCTCAGGAGGCCAAAAAGACCCAAAAGTTCAGACACTCTGATGCCCGAGATGACCTACTCACCACCAACCCTAACCCTTACAGCAGGGAGAGACTGGATTTGGTAAACAGGGACTCTATCCACTGTCAGATAAACAGGAAATTCACAGTTCAAAGATCACCTCATAGCCCCAAACTTATAAACATTTAAGGAAAATCATAACCATAAAAGAAAGATGCCAAACTCAACGATAGAACTGACTCCCAAGAAAATATCAAGCTTACAAAGCAAACAAAAAGAGCCTTTAAGAGATGTATATTAATCTCCTCAGTGGAATAAGAAGATACACCATCCATGAAACAAGAATGGGCTATTATAAAAAAAGGACCAATTTAAAAACCTGGAAATGGAAAAGATGGCCATTTAAATTAAAAGAAAAATTTCAGTAGAAGAACTGAGGAGAAGCATTGACATAACTAAAGAGCAATTTAGTAGCTGGAAGAATTGACACACCAATAAGAGAGACATCTAAGAAGAAAAATGGACAAAGGATATGGACAGACAATTCACAGAAGAATTCCAAGTGTCCATTAAACATATGAAAGGTCCTCAGCATCAGTGGTAATCAGAGAAATGCAGGCTAAACAACAATGATCCACAGTGTCTGCCCATCTGACAGGAAACAATTAAAATGACTGATAACCTCCAGTGTTGGCAGCAGTGCGGGGAAATGGCCTCATATAGTTTTGGCTGGAGCATGAATTGGTGCTACATTTTTGGAAGGCAATCTGGCAGATCTCTTCAAATTAAAATGTGCATAGTCTTCTATCCAGCAATTCCAGTTCGAGGTATCCATCCTAGAGAAATACTTGCACATGTGCCCAAAGTGACATATACAAGCAAGTCTCTGCAGCACTGTTTGTAACCATAAAGGCCTGGAAGCTATGTAAGTGGCCATCAGAAAGAGGATGGATAACTAAATTGTAATACACATCCATACCACGGAAGATCACAGAGCATTGACGAGGATGTGGTGCACGTATGACACAGAGAGATCTCATAGACATATCTCAGTAACAGCCAAGGTGTCCTGATAACTTACAAATGCCAAGTGTAATGTTTTAGCACTTTACACAGTGAAATCTCATTGAAACTTCACAGTGACCCTAAGAGGGAGTGCTGTTATTAAACCCATCGCACTGAGGAGGAAATTAAGGTACAAAAGTTTGAGTAGTTGCCCAAAGTCACACACACAAATAAAGTTGGGATTTAAAATTTGGCAGCTTAATTCCAGAGACCATGCTTTCAAAATGTACATTCTATGATATATTAAGGATGTTAAAAAATCAAATTGCTAAACTATTGGTAAAAGATTATCCAATTTATGTGAAAATTAACAAAACTATGTATTTCCTCATGTACATAAATTTCTACATTAATGCTCAGGAAATACCTGAACATGGAAAACTGATAATTCAAGGTGGAGGAAGAAAATGGAGATTTGAAATGGACAAGTTTTCATTTTGTATTGTATTTGATTTTTCTTAGAATGTAATCATAAATTAAGTGTGTAATTAAAATTGTAATGTGTAAAAGCTGGCCACTAGATCTCCACAGGGGCTCAGATGAGCTCTCTCTTTACTGTCAGGAATGAAGTCAGCAGTCTCAAATCTTAGATCTGGGAGAGAACATAGAACTTCACAGACACATGGTCGAGCCTTCCTAAGCAGGAACCTCCATAGCACCTCTGAGAGACTGACATTAACCCTTGGCTTGAATATTTCCAGGGGCAAGGAGCTCATCACTGTTCAAAGCAGCTTATATTGGACAAGGAAAGCATACAATGTGGCATAGAGGAAAAAGCACAAGCTTTACCTGAGGCTTAACTCCTGGACCCAGATAGTACCAGCCATGAAAACTCTGACGAGTTATCTGTGAAATATTCTTCCCTCACAGAGCTAACATGACAATTAAATGAGAACACGGATGTGGAGCAATAGGCACAGTGCTTGACACAGAGAAGGTGCCAATACCCACACATCCCCTCCCTTTCTCTTTTCCAGGGTTGTCAGAAGGATCTTCCCAACACAAGCAGAAATCTGCCTTGATCCTGGTTAGTCTAGTTTTCCAGCCAGTGCCCTCCTCCCAGCATCTAGGTGTTGGTAAATGGATGATTTTCTGTGTACGTTACTTATAAGGTCAGGTTAAGAACTGTCCTTAGAGCCCTGGGGACACCCATGAAGAAAAAGCGATGCAAATCCAAGAGAGCTATACTAGAGCAAAAGACGAGTGAGATGGGCAAGGAATTCTCTGAACCTTTTCACACCGGCAAAGCTTAGGCGATGGGGGACCCCTGAGTTACCACAACTCTGTCCCTTGGAATCCCTGGGCCCCGCTCTCTGGGTCACCGAGTTCCACCTTTGGCTCCTTCCCAGTTACTAGTGATGCCAACAGCCACATTAACACAAAAGTTGCTTTTCTCTACGCATGTTGTTTGGACGGCAACATCTTCCTCGACGTGAGGTCCACACCAGGAACAGATAACAGAAAGAGTTCTGGAAAATAAGAACTTCCACACCACTTTACAGTTGGAGTGCTGTTATGTACGTTCCCTCGCTTAATGCTTATAAGATCTGAGCGAAGTATTACGTACATCCATTTGCCTGGTTAGGAAACTGAAGCTCAGGGAGACTAAGTAACCTGCCCAAGGCCACACAGGTAAGTGACAAAGCTGTAGTTGGAACAAGAGACATAACTTGACTAGAAAAGCTTCTCTATCCAGAGGGTTGCTTTCTAGGTTTCAGCTAACTCTACAAAACTGCCAGAGGCCTGCCCAGATTGTCCTCAGGAGGGACATCTGGGGGTGAGCTTGGACAGAAGGCTAGTCAACTAGCCCCTAAGTGTTGACAATAGGGAGCAGCCAGGTGCTGCAGGTGAGAAGAGGCCTGGGGCCCAGGGTGAGAGGAGCCCACATGGGTCAGAGGGTAAGCCAGACAGAAGAACAATGGGCCCCAGAGCCTGGTCTAGCCAACCTCTGGTCTCTTCTACACCAAGGTCCCATGTCCCTGTGACCCTAAGGACCTTCTGGGGCTTCCTGCTCACTCTCCATCCCCATCTCTTAGAATGCCTGCAGCCTGGCTCTCCCTCCTGCTCAAGCTTCTACCAATTTCATCTCCCAACCAGAACCCCAAAGAGAGATACCTTGTGGAAATCAATGAGATCCGTGAGCGTAGCATGGCGATTGGGGTCCACTCCCAGGAAGCTGTAAAAATCCCCAGACGCATCCACAAGAAAGTGCTTGAACCCTTTCTGCAGGCGGTAGGAGAGGGTGTAACCCCAGATTTTCTCACTGACCCGAACCAGAAATGCTCCCTCAGTCATGTTCTCGAGGAGATCTTCTGCATCTTCTCGGCTAATAATTCCTGGTTTAAAAAAGAAAAACAAAAAGGCTCTGCAACCCCTTCCCTCCCAGCTTCCCCCACTCATCCCTGCCCCTCATCCTCCATCCTTCTGAGGGTGTCAGAAGGGAGGGGCTTCAGGGGCTGTCCAGCACTTGCCTCATTCCACAGAGGGTGCATCTTGACCCAGAGCAACCAGCTGTGAGCCTGGGGACAGAGTTTCTACTAAAAGGCCCCCGTTTAGCACACTTTCCTCCAAATTAAGCCACACTAATTTGGATTAATTGGGTAAGCAAGAAATTAGTAATGAGGTGGAATTATAGCATCTATCAATTACAAATACAAGTCAACAAACATTGCCCTGTGGAGAGGCTTAAGAGTCCTGCTTTAATGAGGAGACCAGGAATGACGTATGATTCCTGACTCAGTTATCTCTCTGGTACCCGTGAATGAGCACCTGAAGACAGTATTTCCTCTTAAGAAGTAAAAAGACTTCCTCCATCTACCTGTGGACACTAGGCAAACAGTTTCTTAACAGGGCACATAATTAAGCTTCACTTCAGCTCAAAGAACAAAATTTTCTCAGGTTCTGCAGTCCTACACAATGTGGTTTCACCACAGTATGAACATCAGGTCTGGCCTTGGAGTTGCTGATATGTCAGTGCCAATCCCCCAAAAGGCTTGGAGGGAGCCGCTGTCATCTGAGCAGTGCAGTTTAGTGGATCAGCTCTGGAGGGCAGAGCCGTGGGAAGAGGGGGGGAGTCAGAAGACCTAGATTACCTGCCCGACTCTGCCGTCACCTGGCTATGTGATCTTCAGCCAAGCCCTCAAGTTCTCCTTTGACATTTAAGTAATAATCTTAACCCTCTATTCAACAGCATATTATGTTTTGGCTATTCGGGGTCTTTTGTTGTTCCATATAAATTTTTGGATTCTTTGTTCTATTTCCATGAAAAATGTCACTGGGATTCTGATTGGGATTGCACTGAATCTGTAGATTGCTTTAGGTAATAGGGGCATTTTAACTATGTTAATTCTTTCAATCCATGAGCACAGAACATCTTTCCATTTCTTTATGTATTCTTCAGTTTCTTTCAATAATGTCTTATAGTTCTCAGTGTACAGATCTTTCACCTCCTTGGTTCAATTTACTCCCAGATATTTTATTCTTTCTGTTGCAGTGGTAAATGGGATTGTATTCTTGAGTTCTCTTTCTGCTAATGCATTGTTAGTGTATAGAAATGCAACTGATTTTTTATGTTGATTTTGTACCCTGCAACTTAATAGCATTTATTAATTATTTCTAATAGTTTTTTGGTGGATTCTTTAGGGATTTCTATAGATAGAATCATGGCATCCACAAATAATGACAATTTTACTTCTTCCTTTCCAATCTGGATTCCTTTTATTTCTTTTTCTTGCCTAATTGTTTTGCCTAGGACTTCCAATACTGTGTTAAATAAGAGCAGCAAGAGTGAGCATCCTTGTCTTGTTCCTGTTCTCAGAGAATGGCTTTCAGTTTTTCACTGTTGAGTATGATATTGGCTGTGGGTTTGTCATATATGGCCTTTATTACATTGAGGTACTTTCCTTCTACACCAATTTTATTGAGAGTTTTTATCATAAACGGATGTTGAATCTTGTCAAATGCTTTCCCTGAATCTATTGAGATGATCATGCAAAGCAATCCTGAGAAAAAAGAACAGAGCTGGAGGCATCACACACTCTGATTTCAAAACATTCTACAAAGCTATAGTAATCAAAACAGCATGGTACTGGCAGAAAAACAGACACACAGATCAATGGAACAGAACTGAGGGCCCAGAAATAAACCCACACATCTATGAACAGCTAATTTTTGACAAAGCAGCCAAGAACATACAATAGAGAAAGGAAAGTCTCTTCAACAAATGGTGTTGGGAAAACTGGACTGCCACAGGCAAAAGAAGGAAAGTAGACCTTTATCTTACACCATACACAAAAATTAACTCAAAATGGATTAAAGACTTGAATGTAAGACCTGAAACCATAAAACTCCTAGAAGAAAACATAGGCAGTACACTCTTTGACATTGGTGTTAGCAGTATCTTTTTGAATACCATGTGTTACCAGGCAAGGAAAGCAAAAGAAAAAAATAAACAAATGGGACTACATCAGAATAAAAAGCTCCTGCATGGCAAAGGAAACCATCAATAAAACAAAAAGACAAACCACCTAGTGGGAGAAGATATTTGCAAATCATATATCTGAAGAGGGGTCAATATCCAAAATATATAAAGAACTCAACAACAAAACAAACAACCTTATCAAAAAATGGGTAGAGGATCTGAACAGATATTTTTCCAAGGAAGAGATACAGATGGCCAACAGGCACATGAAAAGATGTTCAACATCACTAATTATTAGGGAAATGCAAATCAAAACAACAATGAGACATCACCTCATGCCTGTGAGAATGGCTATTATTAAAAAGACAAGAAATAACAAATGTTGGAGAGGATATGGAGAAAAGGACACCCTCGTACACTGCTGGTGGGAATGCAAACTAGTACAGCTTCTATGGAAAACAGTATGGAGATTTCTCAAAAAGTTAAAAACAGAAATACCATATGACCCAACTATCCCACTACTGGGTATTGATCAAAAGAACTTTAAATCAACAATTGAGAGATTTATGCACCCCTATGTTCATTGCAGCATTGTTCACAATAGCCAAGATGTGGAAGCAACCCAAGTGCCCATCAACTGATGAATGGATAAAGAAGATGTGATATATACCTATGATAGAAAACTACTCAGCCATGAAAAAAATGAAATCTTACCATCTGTGACAACACGGATGCACCTTGAGGGTATTAGACTAAGCAAAATAAATCAGACAGAAAAAGACAATTACAATATGATTTCACTCATATGTGGAAGATAAACAAACACATAGATACGGAGAACAGATTGGTGGTCACCTGAGGGGGAGGAGGTGGGGAGAGGGTGAAAGGAGTAAAGGGGCACATGTGTACAGTGATGGATGGAAACTAGACTTTTGGTGGTGAACACAATGTAGTCTATACAGAAGTGGAAATATAATGATGTACACCTGAAATTTATATACTGTTATAAACCAATGTGACCCTAATAAAAAGCACATTATGACTTTCAAGTCAGATAAAGAATTTAAAATCATTTCAAAACTGAGAAGAGCAGTGGAAATGTTGGCTATTGTTATCATCTGTTATTTCCGGTAAGAGGTGAATTGCAACATTGTCCATTTACACACCCACTTCTATACCCTCTACAGACTTTCAGTGGGATGATTTGTGGTCAGTCACATGGCAGAGGGTACAAGGTAGCTGGGCTGCTTGTCCCAAGACCCTGAGAGGCACTACACACTGACTTCTCCCCCAGTGCATCTTCAGTGCCACTCCCAATTTACCTGAAGACCCACTCCCCTTCCATTTCTCTCCTACTTAACAGGACAAGTGGCAGGACTTTCCTTGTGCCCAAAGTAGAGGACACAGAGGCCCCTTTTAAAGATAGCCAATGTATTTGGGGGCCACCTCTTTCCTCCTTGTCCAGGACTTATCAAGAGGCAATCAAGCCAGCCACTCCCTCCCCAACCAGGCTATAAATGGACAAAACTTATATTGGGAGAGGGAGGGAGGGAAGGAAATGGGGAGCAGTCCCGCCATAGGGTGCCTGAAGAATCACACACGAATCCCATGCAGAAGGGAAAATGCACCCTGGGGCTGCCCCCTGGAGGGCCTCAGTGCCTTCAGCCAGAGGGGCACTGACAGCCAAGAGGACCAACAGGGCCTGCCCAGGATCTGTCAGAAGACTCAGCACTGTCCCTCACCACCTCCCTGCCCCAACACTAGAGGATGTAGACCCTAAAGTGGCCTGGGGCAGGAAGGTAAGTAAAAGGCAGAGGCAGAACCTGGGGCTGGGAGGAAGAAGGACCAGAAGATGTCACCCCCATCTCCACTTCACACACCTCAAGCTGAAGCCTAGCCTACACTGGAGTTGGAGAGGAGGGAGTGTTACATCGAGTGGGAGACTAAACAGTAGATTGGAAAATGACTCGACTTTCTAATATCCAACAGTGACCAGTACCACCAAAATGACAGTGTCATGTCTCTGACATCTAAAACCTTTGAAGGGCCTTCCACTGACCTCCAGCCAAGTCCAGGCTTAGGAACAATGGACATTTGGCTCTGGACCCCACCCCTGCCCACCTCTCTAGGCCCATCGCCTGCTCACCTCATGCACTGTTCCTGGCTGCTCACCACAAGTTCCCCTTGTGCAGAAACCTGGTCCTCATTCCCAGCCCCCTTTGTCCCAGCTGACCCTGAATCTTCAGTGAACGATTGCTCTCTTCTCCCAAGGAAGCACACATTGCTGGGCGTCTACACTCTACTTTTGTACAAGTGAGAAAAAGATGTCCCTCTGAGCAGTTGAATTACTAAAGGGCACCTTTCTGGGCCAAAACAGCAAAGCTCACTTCTGCATTTCAATCCCTCCTCCTGGCAACCAGCCCCCTTGGCAGGGTCCCTTTATTCAGTGTATAACCTGCTCAACCATCACAGGAAACCACTTCTACCTCAGGAGGCAGCATGGACCCCACATTTGGGCTCTCCTCACATCCTGCCCCAACTTTACAGTCTATGTGTAAACAGGCTGTGAACAGCTCAAGGCCAGAGCCTGTGGCAGCCATGGGGGCGTGCTGCTCAGGCCTCCCTCCAAGGGAGACCCTGCTGCAAAGAGTGGCCTGGGGAGCTGACAGCCTCCAGCTGCTGCTCCTTCAGGATCCACCACTGAGGCATGCTCTCCCCCAGCTGCTTCCAGCAAGGGGGTACTAGACTGAGTACCCCCTGACTCAGAGCACAGGAGATTCTATGACTGAGCATGGGGGTACTGGAGCTGCCATTCCTAACCGATGTAGGACTCCTCCAGTGAGCAGTCTTTGCTCTGGGGCTTCCCATCAGCCTGACCAAGATTTTCCCTGAGCTGTGCTCCAGTAGCAGGCCCTTCCTGCCACCCATCCTTCCTTCTCTCTCTCCCTTCACAGGTGTCAGACCTGCACCACATCTGAAGACTCTCCCACCTTCTCCTGCTCCCTCTCCCCTTTATCTTCCACAGGCACTTCCTCCAATAAATCTCCTACACTTCTGCTTCCTGGAAGACCCAAACAGACACTTAAACCTTATCTTTGTACCCCAAGTGCCTGGGATGTTGGGGGGCTTGTTTGGAGCAGTGATCAAGCACGTGGACTAAAATCACAGCTCAAGGACTTGATCAATAGGTAGCCTTGGGTAGGTGACTTAAGCCCCTCTGAAACCCAGCTCAGTGTCCTCATCTATTAAGTGGTACTGATAATACTGCCTACACCATAAGGTTGTTTGAGAATTCATTAAATTAACACATGAATGTGCTTATCACAGTGCCTGATAACATAATGACTATCTAATACGATGTAACTTGTTTGCTCTGGAAACACTAAATGTCCTGCACATGTGCTAATGTTGGATGTTACTCTGTGCTGGTAGCAGCAATGGTCATCATCCTGCCAGGCTGTGCTACCCACACCCCGAATCCTCTCAAACAGAGCTGCTGAGGGTGACTTCCTCTGAAGGGAACTGCCTGGATCTCTGGGCTCCAACCTGGGCCATAAAGTTAGCTGGGCCATTCCCAGGAGACTCTCCAGGTGTCTCAAATAGTATCTGTGAACTCTGCCCTCTCTTTGATACTTATCTAGAAATCAAAACTGTAATTTGGCCCAAGAACAAAGGTAATACAGCCTCGTAGTTCAGGATGGCAAGACCATTTCACAGAAAACCCAACCCCTAAGAGAATTCCTTGGTGGCTGGGGGTCCTATAGGATGCTGCAAGGAGAAGGTGTTACATTTTCCTGCCCCTTTGACTTTCCCCATCTCTCTCTCCCCCTGTATTACCTCTATGCCAAGTGTCCTGGGAACTAAGCATCAATCATATCCCATCCCATCCCATCTCTGCCCCTTCTAAACACTCTACAACCTCCCAGCTGAGGAAAGAGGGGAGGGCCTCACCTCACCCCTTCCAGCTGGGGAGTGAGCACCCCATTGGGATCATGGAAACTTTCTAACTCTGCTAATGACCAGGGCTGGCTGAGGGATGCGGCCATACCAGACGACGCTGTAGGGTGGCTGTTCTGAAATGATCATTGGAGAATGCAACCGCAGAGTCTTTCTGAGCCAGTTTTCACCCCCAGACAATGGGAAACATAGTCTTTCCTGTAGTTTCCAGGAACATTTTCTCTCCTTCCTTCCTTTCTTCCCATTTCCTTCCTCCCTTTAATAAATATTTATTAAGCACTCCCTCAGAGCCAGGCCGCGTGCTGGGCACCTGGGAGTCAGTAGTGAATGAGAAAGAGTTCCTGCTTTCCAGAAGCTCTGACTCCAGATAGAAATAAAGATTGGTAGAAAACTTTTTTTAAAAAGGCTCACTGTAATCGGTGGCGATAAAAGCCATGTAGGGTGTGGGCTCAGCTGCTGTGGTAGACCTAGGGGAAGCACCCCCGCCCCCATCAATGGAGCCCAGGGATGGACGTGTCAGTTAGACTGAGACCAGAAAGGTTAGGAAGAGGGGCAAGGCAAGGAGTGCACTCTGCAGAAGGAATTAGCACACGACTCCTTATCGCTAAAGTGGGAGCTGCGCAGCGGTAAGATGCATAGAGGTAGGCAGGGGTCAGGCCCCAAAGTGCCCTCCATACCATTAAAAGGACTATGAACTTAATTCTGAGGGCAATGGGGAGCTACCAATGTTTCCTAAACAGAAGAATAAGAGAATGTTCAAGGGTGGAAAGTGGATTGGAGGCACACAAGTCAGGGATGTCAACTCAGCGAGGGCTTCCTCACCTAAGGATTGCTTCACAGCTACATCTCCACAGTTGTAGCACTGGAGTCCAGCCCCAAGACCAAAAGGCTGCTGGAAATGGCTTCCATTCTGAGGCAGAGAGGCAAAAGGACACACTGAGGGTGACGTAAGAAGCCTTTTGTCAGAGGAAGTACTGGGCACCATCTGGGGACTCTGTGGCCCTCATTTCACTTAGTCTTCCTAACATCCCTATCATCATCAGTTCACCACTGAGGACACTGAGGGTCAGCATGACAAGTGACCTACCCAAGGTCACAGAGCTGTTGTGGTGGAACCAGAATGTGAACTCAGGTGCTCGGACTTCAAGTGTAGTGTTCTTTGCTCTACACCATGTTATCTCACGTAGAGGACAGTAAGTGCAGTGAAAGACATAAGAGGAAGAGATTAATGAAGCCTGTAGAAGTCAGGGCAGGCTTTGTAGAGGCAATGAAGGGGGAATTGAAGGGGGGCTTGAAGGCTGGGCAGATTCTGTATAAACACTAAGGGGTGGTGAAAGGATGAAAGGGGAGCAGAAGAAATAAGATGAGTGAAGAGTCACAGTGAAGACCAAGAATGACACATCCATTGGACATTTATATAAATGTAACATAAAAGAAGTTTAATCTAAGTGTCAGGAGGTTAAGAGACATGGAGGATGGAATGAAAGGTCTCACACACGTATAATCTGAATCCCAAAGAATAGAAGAGAAGAGACAGTCTTTAAAGAGTGAATGGTTGAGAATCAATCAAAGACACGTAATAGTGAAACTGTACAAAGTTACTCGGTGTCCTGTTCTGTCAACCAGAGAGAAAAGGCAGATTACCTACAAAGACTAAACAACCAGACGGATGGCTGACTTCTCAGTTATGACAGTAGAAGCCAGAAGACAATGGGATAATATTTTCAGTGTGCTAAGAGGGAAACAAGTGTGTTTAATGAAACTATCTTTCAAGGAGAAGGGCAAAATAAAGGCATCTTCAGAAATAAAAGTTTGAGAGAGTTGACTACTAAGGAAATTCTAAAGGATGTACTTCCTGTAGAAGAAATATGATCCTGGATAGAGAATCTGAGAGGCTAGAAGGAATGATGAGCATGCATACTGTAGGTCAACTTAAAAAATACATCGATTTACTCAATGATAATAATAATGGATGATTTCATGGTTTAAAAAATGAAACTATAACACTGGACATCTTACTGGTTAGGAGTAAGATAACTGGAGCTAAACAATTCTGTTTGTTTAGGAAGAGGATAAAGATAAATATTAACTTTAGAATATGTTAGGTATGCATGTTAAATCATCTAAATTAACCACTAAAAGACAGGCATTGGAAGTGATATAAGCTCCCAACAATACAGGTGGAAAAATGCAATAAGAAAAAAATGTTCTCAGTGAAGCATGAAACAAGCTAACAATGGGACAATAAACGTACTATGGTTCTATTTGTATTACATTGAAAAGTTCACAAAGCTAAACACTATAGTGTTTGGGGATTAATATGGACAAAATATTCAGGACAGGGATCATAACAGAGTAGGGAAGGAAGAGAGCTACAACCGGGAGAAGCACACAGGGGCTGCCAAGGGTCCATGATGTTTCCACTTCTTAAGCTTCCTTTACGTCCTTCACAGACATCTGTGCAGACATTGTGTATATTCAACGCTTCATATTAACAACATTTTAACATTGCTGCTCTGCAGCTCCCCACACATTGTGGTTATGACATTCATTCAGAATTGGTCAGTGTCCTTTGGGGGATGGGCGGTTACCACCTAGAAAGAAAGGGTCACTAACGAGGTTTCATGGTCAATGCTGGCTGTCTTGAGTCTCCAGAGCATGGTGTTCAGCTTCTCAGGTAATTCTAATATATAGCCAGGTTTGAGACTGTGCGAAGAGCATGATCCCCCCAGTTCAGTCAGTCCTCATAATAATCCTGTCACATAGTTACTTCTAGTCCACCCATTTTACGATGTGGAAAATTAAGCTGAAAAAGACTGAGTTACTTGCTCAAGGTCTCAGAGCTGGTAAGTGGCAGAGCGGGGAGAGAGGGACAGCATTCTCTTTCATGTCAGTCATATGCATAAGGCTTGTGTTCCTATTAGACTGTAAGCAGCCTGTTCTCAGGTCCAACCCATATCTGCTTCCCAAAGCCAAAGTCTTCCATGCAGGCGGCCGGGGAGGAAAGCGTGTGCAAGGTGTGGATCAGCATCACCAGCTCTCGTGCTTATAGCAAGAACCGCGGCAATGCAGCCACCACGCAGCCTCTCAGGGGGCTGCTGTTCCGTGGGACCAAGCTCAGGGCTTCAGGCACAACCAACTCCAGGGCTGACCACGATTCAGGAAGCAACGGCCAGAAGAGCTGCTTTGGTCAGGGGTTGTACCCAAAGGGGCCTGATGTGGAGTGGGGAGTAGTGGGGACATCTGCAAACGGAAACTGTGCCCTTTCTAGTTTGGACAGGCCCGTCCAGGGCCATGCGATGCAGTGTAGTATCCTGCTGAAAGGGGCACGAGACCACACAAATCTGAGTTTCCACTCGGGTCCCTGCTGCTTCTGGCCTGATCCTGAGCAAGTAACTCTCTTCAGCGGTAAGATGGACTCACATTAGTATTACCCAAAGTTATTGGCCATATTAAGTGAAATAATGCCAGGAAAACAATGCCTGCTGCGACTATGGTGGCTGCTGCTGCCAGGCCAGGCACAAACCCAGCCCCGCCTTGCCTAAGCACACAGGTAGAGGGTCAGTGGCAGAAGCAAACAGCTGTAACCTGGAAACTGAGGCAGAAGGCCAGCATACAGATCGGGGCCCTTGATGGGGACTAAGTGGGGGAGGGGGTGCACCTGAGCCAGCCCTCAGGTGCTCAGGAGCCTCTGGGTACTGGGCATCAGAGACCATCCAACTCATTGCAGAGCCCCCTGTTAGGCATCTGCAGAAAAAGACAGGGCAGAGGTCAGGGGACAGAGGCCCTTCAGGGCAGCAGCCCCCTTCCCCACGGCTGCACCTGGTGAGGGAGAGAAGGCAGGGAATGCAGGAGGGAAGGTGTGTGCTGGCACAGCACAGCAGTCCGGGCTTGTGTCACTCTTGGCACCCGGTGAGGCGGGCCTGCAACTCCGACTCCTCTCTGTGACAGTCCCTGTGCATTCCTCCTGACATTTCCCTTAGTCGTCTCCCTGGACTCCATGCAGATGCTCTCCAACACCGCCAACAACTTCACATTCGCTAGCAAAATATTTACTCCCTCGGTGCTAGTCAGCGCAGCCCCAGGAAAGGAAAGGCACTCGAAGGGTATTCAAAAGACGCTCTGCTAGAGTGGACCCATAAAGCATCCCCAGGCAGACCGGGATTCGCTTCCCAGCCCCTCCTCCACCTCCATACAGGTCCCTGAAATCATTAGCTCGGAATTGAACCTGAGCAACCAAATGAGCTCCTTTTAGTCCTCTGTTAAGGCTTCTCCCTGAAAAGAAAGAAACCCAGGCAGGCCAGACACAACATTTTCCTTCCTATGGGTCTCAATTTATCTGACGTGCGCATTTCTAAAAGCCGGCACTGCAGCTCCGCCGCACGGGCCGAGGACTCCTCCTTTGCCGCTCACCTTTTTCTCATTCACCTTGTGACTTTCCTTTCTTATTGCCATACTTCCAGAGGATATCACTGAGGAGGCTGGAATTATTAAGCTCTTCATTCTCAACAGTTTCTCAAACCATCGTAAAGCGGCAGAGATTGTGATGAATGAGTTCAAATGCCTTTGTTTTTTATAACTCCAAATGAAATTTAACCACTGCTAACTGCTGAGACAAGGGTTTCACTGGACAAGCTTCTTGGTTCCAGATATATTTACGACAAGAGGGAATGTCCCATGCCCGCGATCATCTGCTCCAAGCTGACAAGCCAGGTTGGAATCACTAATGCCACTGTTCATGACAGAGGTTTGCCACCACCCAGCAAAATGACCTCTGAAACTGGCTATGTGAGGATCCTGTGCAGCACGAACCTCAACTGGAGGCATAAATTTATTATTTGATTCATGCCAGTCTTGCCAACGGGACTGACAGTTTCACTGGACAGAGGACTGGTGATTTTCCTCTCTGTGGTGGACATCAACTGGTCTTGCCTGCCCAGGACCATTTTGCCCTTCTTCTGGCCAAGGAATGGTGACCTTCTTTGGGAAAGCCATGCCCTCCCACTCAGTCTACACAGTTGCAATGGGATGGACTCTACCCCACTCCAGGGATGGTCATGGGACTCAAGACTAGCCAATCAGAGAGCTCATCCCTCTGGCCATAGCGATTGGTTCAGGAGTGGGCATGTGACCAAACCAGACCCAAGAAGGCAGAATATTAAGACTAATACTGGAACCGTTGACAGAAAAATATACCCTCTCTTCTGCTGGATCTGAACCTAGGAGAATGCAGGCTGGAACCACAGGCCAATGCGTTGCTTGAGAACAAAAACAACATGGAGAGTAACAGAGCTGAGAGATGGAGAGAGGACAGGTGCTGAAAATACACGCCTTGGATCAAGCAAAGCCTGAAGCTGCCCCTCCCTTTAGGTTTTTCAGTCACATGAGCCAATTTCTGTTTCTGATTCTATCAGTTTGATTTTTTTCTGTTACTTGCAAGTGAATGTAAGTTCCATGAGGGCAGAGAAGTTACCAGTTTTATTCACCACCACATGCCCAGGTGTCCCTAGCACACAAAAGAAGCTTAATATTAATAATCCACAAATCAATTATTTAAATGCCTAACCCAGGGAGCCTGCCTCCTAGTGCCCTGCCCAGGTAACTCAACAATCCCAAACACTGACAGTCCCCTGTTTAACTCCATTCACTGCATGAGGACGCTACAGACTGCATGGAGACCTGAATGGTGCCCTTCAGGAATCCTCTGGGAGG
This sequence comes from Tapirus indicus, assembly GCA_031878705.1. NCBI lineage: Eukaryota > Metazoa > Chordata > Mammalia > Perissodactyla > Tapiridae > Tapirus > Tapirus indicus. Next base: position 87,267,344 of record CM062921.1, read on the forward strand.
GCAGCACCTGCCTTGGGAGAAACAGACACTTGCCCCAGCCAGGAATAAGGCACAACAGCTGCAACAGCTGGCCCCAGACACAGAGACGGCTGGGTATCTCCTAAAGGAACAGCCACCTCTTTACCCTCAAGGAGACGTCCTAGACTGGAAAGAAGTGGACCTCCCTGAGCACTACGTGCCCCAGAGTAGTTACTTAACTTTCGGAGCCTCAAGTTCCTCACCTGTGAGATAGCAACAAGGCTGCATCACAGCACAGATAAGAGCGTGGAGTCTGGAGCCAGACCACCAGGGTTTGGATCCCACCGCCCCACTCACTAACAATGACCCACAGGCAAGTGGCCTCACTTCTCTGCCTCAGCTCCCTCCTCTGTGAAGTGTGCTAATTCTAGTAGCAAGTGCACAGCGAGGTTATTGGGATTACATAAACTCGTGTGTGGGAAGTGCTTAGAGGAGTGCAGGCATCCTGCAAGCACTGTGGACCCAGCTGCAGTATTCTTACCTCTCCCAGAGTTGTGTGAGGAGCAAATGGAATACTGATGTTCCATGTTTACCTGATAAAAAGCTAGCACAAAGGAGACAGTCAATAAATTATCAGTTAAAACAAACAAGCCAGCATGACCCGACAGGTGAGGCCAGCCACCCACACCCCACGACATGACCGTGCACACCTGAGGAGCAGGACAAGGTCAGGAGGCCCCTTTCCCATGATGCCACCCATGTGAGCGGTGCCTCAGTGCACCTCCAGATGGACCCAGCAGCACAGCAGGCGCCCGGATCTCAGCCTGTCTTGTCCGCTCAGCCACACGCCCTCATGCAGGACGAAGTCTGCGCACCTCCATGGCAGCTCTGCCCTGACCACCTCCCACAAGTAGAGGGAAGCCTCAAACACTCAGACGCCCTCTTGTAGAAAAGCGGGGGGCGGGGAATCCTAAACACCTGGTCTCCCCAAAGGGACCAAGTCAACTGAAAAAACTACACCACTCAATAAGATGAAGGTAAGCAAAATAGACTAGAGATTTTTCCCCCACTACCTGGGGGGAGGAAGGGGATGGTAATTACTTCATGAGATCAGAGAAACTGCAAAGAAGTAAAGGAACTACATTTTCTTTGTACACTTAAGCTTGAAGCGTGGCTGCACAAATGTTGGTACCGCCCTAGTGTCCATGTGACAATTCCAAGAGAAACCTCACATTAATTGCATATGCACACATTGATCCCCTCCAGGAAGCGAGTCTAGGCTGTTGCTCCCCTGGGTAGGGGACACCCTCCTGCCTCGTGCACACCTAGGGGTTGGTGAGGGGGAGTGTGAACCATAACACCCAAAGGCAGCATCATTATTTTAAATGAAACCTGTAAGCAAATGACACTGGCACGTGAATCTGTAAAGAACTTAATTACTAAACAGAAGGTAATTGAGTCTGATAAATTTTTAATAACTAAACATGAATACTAACATGACTCTTCACCTCCAGGAAAGCTTCTCAACTATTCTAGCAACTGGACTTTATTCTCTAGTGAATGTCAAGGCCACCACATCTGTTCCTCAGATAAGCAGCAACAGAACCGCTCATGGTGGGAAGGGGAGGGGAGGAAAGTTGTGTGATCTGATCCAATCCCCATCAGAATGGACAATCCATGCTCTCTTCATTGAGGGGCTGTCTGGCCCATTTACAACCCCAGCGGTGGGTGCTCACTTCTCAGACGACTAACTGCTATGAAGTTCATCAGACTGAACTGAAGTCAGCACCAAGTGCCCCGTGTCCTGGCCATGAGGGAGGCCACTTACAGGTTGGGGGATGTCGGTGGTTTGAAGACAGAGCTGCCCCCGACCCCACGTCTTCCTTCTCAACCTCATGCCTGCCCTAATGAACACGTGAGGCCAAGGGCTCTGGCCTGAGCTGGGGCCCCAGGTGCCAGGGATGAGCCTGGGGCTTGGTAGGGGAAAACTAGACCACAGGGCCTGGAGCAAAGAAAACCCAAAGGCAGCTTCCTGGAGTTAAAGAAGGTTCTCACCTATGATGGGAACTTCTCAGAGTTAGGGAAGTAGGAGGAATCTTTTGTAACCACCAGAAGTATGACAGGACTGTCAGAAGTATATTAAATCAATGACATCACCAGAAATCACGGTTTATTGTTATTCTGTGTTTTTAAATCCAGATAGAAAATAAGAAATCAGTTCTATCAAATCCAAGTATCCAGGTCCCCCAACCTCTGTCCTTTACCACACATCACATTTTAGTTACCCGTACCTGTGTATCAGAAAACAAAGATCTCAGCAAAACATCCAAACTAAAGGTGTGAGGCACCAGACACAAGGGTCTGAACTCAACACCACGGAACTGTGGACAGCAGAAAGGAAAGAGCTAAAATCTGGGGACCACCACCACAATGGATGCTTTCCTAAAGCAAAAACTAATTTCTCTCTTCTTTGTAATCCTTTTTGGAGACTCTAGCCAGGGCACAATTTTAAAAAAGGAAGGAAAAAGATTCCTTTATTTCTTAGTTGGAGCAGCTGAAGCAAGAACTTAAGAGGAAAGTCAGCCAACTGACCCACTTTTTTCTTCTTTAGAATTTTTGCATTTAGGATCAGAGTTGGTGGAAATTTTCCATCCCTAATTCTGCACAGGAGAGGAAAGTTAGCAATGTGACTTGACATGATGGATCTTGAGACGACCCATGTGTTACCCCTCACAGCTTTTACAAACATTTCAAGATGGGCATCATACTCATAATGAAAGAAAATTCAGACTTGTGCTTCTTTATGGAAGAAGATTCTTTCTTCCCTTTGTGCACTGTCATTTGATGTCATCTTTTTCTTTACCTCCAAGTGGTATCAGTGGCATATCCTGAGGGTATGAAGCCACCACTTACATACTTCCAATCCTGACGTGCATCTCCAAAGGCTACCATGTTTACTTAGTCCACACAACAAATGGAAGCATTTATTACATGTCAGGCATGTTCTAAACACTTTATAAATATTATGCATTTAATCCCCATAACACCATGATGAAGTGGGTATTGCTACTTTCTCCACCTCTGGTTTCTTCAGCTATTCCTTGCTTAACATGGATTCAGCGCCTGGGTCCACACTACCCAGGTCCCCAATCTGGCTGCCACCTCTCAACTGGTTCCAAAGCCTCACCATGGATTCCTGTGCTCCCACTGATCCTGGAAGCCAGGGACCAGGGCCTGAGCAGGCTCACTATCTCCATCTCAGCCCCAGATATTCTAGCTCCTGACAGTAACCCCAAAGAGCAAGCAGGGCATTTCCAGACTTTCCCTCAAGCTGGCCCAGGAGACAGTGGCAGATCTGCTCTGTAAGGTCAAAGAATGAGGAGGGGTGAGATGTAAAATAAAGAACTCGGCTATGCTTAAAAGAAGTTCATATGAATACATGGGAAAGGATCGTGAATCCAGAGGGGACAATTTCTTGCCCCACTCTTCCTCCCTAGATAGCAGTATATTCAAGGAGCCACCAGAACGGAGTAGGAAAAAACAGGAGCCAGAAGACCTGCATCTCGTCCCAGCTCCCATGCTTACTGCTGCATAAATAGAGGTTGGTTTCTCAAGCTCTCTGGGCCTCAGTGTGGTCACCTGTAAAGGGCTAACCATGACCAACTCAAGGCAGTTGAGAGTGCCCATGGGATAGTGCACATCAAACCACTCTGTCCATCAACACAGCCAGGCAAACACACAAGACTACATAGCAGCATCATGACAGAAGGACCGCCAACAGTCAGCACTGGCCAGTGAGTCCAAGCCCCTCCTGTTCTGTGTAGCTCAGAGAAGAGGTGACCTCTCAGGGCATGCAGTTAGAGGGGCCGAGCCAAGACTCCACTCCCACTCAACCTCTGCCTCGCAGGGCACAACCCTTCCCATCTTCCCAGGGGCTGCCTCCCTGCAGGACAACCTGGTGTGTCTGCCCCTTGCCTGCAGGACTCCTGGAAGGGCCATCCAGAGGGGTCACTACTGCCTGTGCCTCAGTGCCTGGACCAAGAACACCACCAGCAATAGAGAAACGAGCAGAGCGAAGATGCCCAACAGTCGTTGGGAGAAGAACCTCAATCCTCAGCCCACAGACTCCCTGGCACCCACTCTGTGGTCAGCCCTGTACCCTGGCCAACCTTTCCAATGCTCCTGACCACCTGAGAACACTCCGGAGGCTTGGCAGGGGCAGGGCCGGTGGTCCTGGAATGACGCCAGCAGAACACGCTCTCAGCTTCACACTGCATCACGGATGCCAGGGGCAGAAAGCTTAAAGGCCACCCGCTCCTCAATCTGGTGGGTCCACTGGCCATCCAGACTGCCCAATAGCAAGCTGCAACCATCACAAAGCCCTTTCTTCTACTGAAGTAAAATGTGTCTCTTCAGAACTCCCAGCTCCAACACCAGTTCTGTCCTCTCTGACTCTCCCTTTCTTGAGACAGGAGTCCAGAGACTGAGAAGAGGTGGTTCTGTCCCAACCCATCCCACCCCAAGGCTCCTCTTTCCCCAGACAAACATTCCCCCTAGTCATCACTAAAATGATAGCCATGACTTCTATCGCCTTCCCTTCCTTTGAACACGTCTGGATGCACTGTGGTCGAGGGCAAGGAGTCTGCATGTATGGGCCCATTCTAGAATCTCGCAGCTCTGTGACCGTCAACATTCTTCTCCTCTAAACATGCTCTGACATCACAGTGTGGGAAGGTAGAAGCAGTGCCCATTCCATATGAGAGCTCTCGCTTTGCACGGAAAGTACCCCCGCCTGCTGGGGTCCCTGCAGACTGCACAGATGGGCAGTGCCTCCTCCCTGGTGAAGCCCCATTTAGTGCTTGTCAGAAAAGGCAGGACAATAACACCCCACCTGAGTGCAGGTGACGCCATGCTTGAGAGCCACCCCCAGCACCTGAGCAGGGTCCTGCAGGAACAGTTTACCAACACAAACTACACCAGCCACCACATAGCCCCAGTCCCCGCCAAGCCCTAAGGACAAGCTGCAAGACAGCTAGTGGGCTGTTGCCAAGACAATCAACCACAGACCACACTGCAACTGTTTTCTAGAAGTAAAGCTCAGGAAGAGAAATGAGTTCCGACTGAGCCAATGTTCAGACAGAGACGTTCTTAATAATTTTAGATACATGTTGAAGTCCAAAAATACATTTTTTTTCTCAAACCCAAGCTTATGTGCACTCGCTTTTCTCAGAAGTATTTTTGTATAACTAGAAGTCTCTCTTATAGCCCCTGGAATATAACAATGAAGAAAAGATAAACAAGGAATGACTTTACCACTTTATCTCTCTTTTTAACAGAGGATACTTTATGGAGAACCCCGTGGTCCCAGCAGGAAGCTAGTGTGTCCCCACTACCACCACCCCCACTCTGTGCTCTGAGCCCATTTCCCCAAACTGTTTCCCAGAGGAGGTGGGGTCTCTGGTGGCCCACCTCAGACTCCAGGAGACATCAGCACTCACACCAACATGGCTCATGATGGTGGACAAAGCACCTTTGTTGGCTTGATTTTCATAAGTGTCCTATGAAGTTGATGTTCTAATCCCTATTTCATAGATGGGGAATTTAAGGACACTCCCAAGGTCACAGAGCTGCTAGGTTCTAGAGGGGGCCCCATATCTTCAAACTCCTTGTTCAATTGCTCTTTGGATTACACCGCAACATACGCAAATGTGTTTAAGGGAAAGGAAGGAAATAAAAGTCACAGTACTATAGTCATTTTTAACCTGCATCTAAAATCCACCTAAATTAACTAGGAATGTTTTACTTAGGAAAGAAAAGATTTATATTGGGATTGTAATAGATTGCATTATTAGCTCAAATTGTCCTCCCCACCCTGTCTTCATACCCTTTGGCATACAGCTTTGCAGTTCCTCACACAAAAGGAGCAGAACATATTTTTCTACCACTCAACTCTGTGCTATATTGTGACCAATGTCATGAGGTGAAAGTGACAGTGTGCTGATTCGAAGACTAGACTTCAAGGGCCTAGCAGGCTGCCACTTGCTCTCTGGTCCCTGAGAAGAGCATGCCTGGGCTAGCCTGCTGGTCCTAGGAGGAGCCGGAGAGATACAGGGAGCAGAGCCACCACCGCTAAGATGCCCAGCCAAGACTCATCCAGAGCAGAGCCCACAGTAAAGACTCCCTAACAGTTAGACTGGTGCAGCCTACTGAGGGACAGTAGGCTCCGACTCTGGAAGGATTAGTGCAGGGGAGTCCTACCAGGGATGCTGTCAGGGAATCCCTACATTGGGAAAGAAGTTGGAGCATACCAGTAGTTCCAGACTTTGGGGTTTTAGGTATGAATAAAGTTACTCTAAAGAGTTTGGAAACCAACTTGGGGTTGCCACCTGTTGGCTTTTCTGAGCAAAGGCAATATATTAAAATAACTGCTGCTTACTATCACCATCAATTCATAAAAGATAGGACATCTTAACACTAAAACTGAGGAAAGAATATCATCGTAGAACACGACACAGTCCTTTCCAAGCAAAGAGAGTTGGCCACCCTCAAGATGTGAGCCTTTTTCTTTCATTCTGTCACAGATCAATGAAGACTGACCCCTGGGCAGGTGAGAAGCAGAGGTGAGGGCTGAATACAGACATGCCTGAGACACAGGCCCCGGCCTGGAGGAACACAGAGCCAACCGAGAGGCAAGCTGAACCTCTTGTGCGGCTCTGGGTTTTCTGGTTGCTCCCAGCTTAGCCTCACCATCAGGCCCTGCAGGGACACACACACCCACCAGGGCCCAGTGCAGAGAAGCAAGGGCTGCTCTTTGGAACCAGAAAGACTGGGGTCTAATCCCAACTCTGACACTTCACTTCCACCTTCAGCCATCCTTCCCAGGGATACTCACTATGGTAGGCATTGGGGAAGATGGACAAGATCCTTAGTTTCACAGGCTTACATTCAGGTAGGAGAACAGACAATAAGCAAATAAGATAAATACCAATTCGGTGAGTACTTTTAAGGAAATAAGCAGGGTGAATTAAGAGAAACTGGAGAAGGCTGCTTTAGGTAAAGGGTCCAGGAAAGGCCTCTCTGAGGAGGGGATATTTGAGATGAGAAATGAGAATGTGTCAGCCATGCAAAAAGGAAGGGAAAGAGCAATAGGAAGCAGAGTGACAGCAAGTACAAAGGGCCAGAGGTGGGAAAGACAACGGCTTGTTTGAGGAACAGGGAAAAAGCCAGAGCTGTGGCAGCAAGGTGGGCAAGGGGAAAACAACATCAGGAGGCTGGAGTGGGAAGCAGGACCCGCCACCTGTGGTCCCCACACAGTCTGAAGTTCACTGCAAGTATAAAGGAAGGCAGGGATACTGATCAGTGGAGCCACAGGATCTGACTTATACGTAAAAGACTCTCAGGATGCTGTGCGGAGGATGGACTGATTGTAGAGGAGCCAGTGAAAGAGACAGACCAACAAGGACACTCCTGCAGCCTGGATGGGGTGGTGCACCACCTTCGTGACCTTGGGAAGTCCCTTAACAGTGCCACATCTCAGCCACCCCATCTGCAGTGTGGCTACTGCCATACTTCACAGGTGACAAACTGTGGGCTCCTGGAGGTGGGGATGCCGGTGCACATGGCCTCGCTCACCCCTGCACCGTTTCCTCTGACCATTCCAGCTGCCTTTCCAGGAGCTGGAGCCATGCCCAGAGCTTGCCCGGGAAGGCCTCCCTGTCCACCCTCAAGACCCCAGAGTCTCTAGTGCCCACATGACACCAGTGCTCAGTTCTCCATCTGGGTGGAACTGAGAACACACAGAAGCTGGCCAGGAAGCAGGTGGGCAGTCCACAACACCAGGGAAATGCAGGCCAAGGAGGAGGCTGGTCAAGCTCCCAGCAGACCAGCAGGAGGGAGATAGACGGGTGCTAGTTGTGGCAGGAGAGATCAGTTCTGACTCGGGGAGGCATCAGGCAAACCTGGGCTCCATGCTGACAAGGGAGGGAAGACTCAGGCAGCATGAACAAGACGCAGCCTATCCAAAGAAACCTGACAGTCTCCTGGCTGCTGGAGACTGGGAGACCGCACAGAGCAGAGAGATGTCTCGGCCGGGGCATTCCTGGATAAGCAGCCTCCAGCCAACCTGCTAGCTGTCTGGAGACACACGAGCCAGCTCAGCTCAGACCATCTGAGCCTGCCCCATTCCAGAAGAACTGCCCAGCTGATTCAGAAACTCATGAATAAATAATAAACGCTTATTTGTTTTAAGCTACTGAGTTTGGGGGTGATTTGTCATGCAGCAATAGCTGATACAGAGGGGTTTGATGGCCAGAAGCAAGTCTCTGCTGTAGCAAGTCTCTGCTGAAATTCCAATCCCATTTCCCTGTTTGAGGCCTCTACATGGTCAGATCACCAGAGTGGGTTCATGAGGCTTGAGATGTATTCTTGAACTTGCCTCTACAAGTCTTTCAGTGACCTTATGCAAACTTCCTCCTCTCTCTGGGCCTGTTTTCTTATCTGTAGAATGAAGGGATTAGATACTTGCAGGGAGCCTCCAGCTCTAATGTTCTGTGTGGATGACTCTGACCTCATTCAGCCAACCTGTCATCCGATCAACAATTATTTGCTCAGAGCCTGCTGCGTGCCAGGCCATGGCCAGGATCCAGGGAGGCAGGGTCAGACAACGAGATGTGGGCTCTGCCCACCTGGAGCTCATGGTCCACTAACAGCTCACTGTCTTGTGAGCATAGAGAAGACTCCTCTGAGGAGCCCTTGACAGCCAAGGAGGCTGTGAGATGAGAACAGTGGGTGAGACACACATCTATCCCAGCCCAGCAGAGAGGGGAGTCCGCCTTCAGAACGCCGGGCACCTCCAGTCTCCTGGACTCAGCCCGGAGACAGTGTACCCTGGTCTCTAAGGGCCTCAGTAAAGGTCACTCAGTATTTCCGCACGTGCCCTGGGGAAATCAAAACTTGTGCTTGAACTCAGCACATTCAGTGGGCAAATCAATGTGCCCCACTCTCCCCTGGGTGAGCCAGGAAGCTGCTTCCTAACCCTGGGAGACTGGCCAGTCTTTGCCGGGCAGAGTGGAATCAGCAGAGTCCAAAGTCCTCTACTTCCCCTGATTATAGCAGTCCTTCAGGACTTCCTCCCAACCCCAGAGAGAGGTGGAGAGATGGAAATTATCTACCCCAGGGGCTGGGAAAGCCATCCTACCATGGAACCAGGGGGCGATGGATTCGGTGTTCCTCTCGAAGCCAGCTCGGCGAGGGAGCTGCTCCTCCTTAAACCAGCGGACTATGACCTCTCTGGAGACAGGACGCAGTGGGCGCTCCCAAGTCCTGCTGAGAAGAGAGGTGGAGTTTAGGAGAGTCAGGGAGGGAGCAATGGAGGGAGGGAAGAGGGAGGGGGAGGGAGGGATGAAAGAAAGGAGCAGAGAGAGGGGGGAGGAGGGAGAAGGGGGGAGGAGGGAAGGAGGGAGAAGGGAGGAGGGGCGGGCGGGGGGAGGCCACCTTGAGAGTGAATATGCAGGATGCCCACACATGCCTATGGAGAGGATTAGATGAGTCCAGGTACTTGAAGGCACTTTGCCCATTATAATATACCAGCTGTTATTATTTTTCTCAAAAGAAAACTGTTATTATTTCCTTTGAAAAAGCCGCACAGGTGGGAGTGGAAGAGAGGAGAGGAGGGGATTCTGAGGGAAAGAAAAGGCATATTTTCCCTCTAGAAAGGCCAGGGCATACACATCAGCACCCATGAGGAGGATCCTAATGTAACAGGAGCAAAATTATGACTACACAAGCGTCCTCCACCCTCCACCCCAACAAAGAATCCTGTCTTGCCCTCCATCTCCCCCCTTGACTTCTAAGGGGACCCTGCCTTTGCCAGCCGCCCTCTGTGCTTCCTCAAGGCAGAATCGAGACAGTGAACAGAGAGACACTGAGAACCTCGGTTTGCTCTGGAAATGGCTGAAATTCAGCAGCAAGAAATAAAAAGGATGAGGACAGAAGAAAGGGGGAGGGGAGGGACTGAAGGCCCCCCCGACACACACTGACTGAGTCTTGACGACCCATCGGGGAATGGGTACTGAGGGTGAGTGAATTTATGAGTAATGAATTCCATACTTTTTGAGGTTTTCTCACAAGCAAGCCAAGATTTTCATTGCTTTTGTGTCTGAACCATGGTTCTTCAACGCACACAGAGACTGGGCCCCAGGAGACCCCTGTGACATTTGAGCTACACCAGCATGAAGCACAGCACACGACACACCAGGCACACCCCAACCATGTGTTGAATTACTATGTAGTAAGATCATACTGCACCAGCCCTGGGGTCTAGTGGTTAAGATACAGCGCTCTCAGCACTGCACCCTGGGTTCGTTTCCCTGTCAGGGAACCATACCCCCACCCCCGTCTGTCGGTTGTCCTCCTGTGGTGGCTGCATGTTGCTGTGATGCCGAAAGCTGTGCCACTGGCATTTCAAATACCAGCAGGGTCACCTATGATGGACAGGTCTCAGCAGAGCTTCCAGACTAGAGAGACTAGGAAGGACCTGGCCACCCACTTCTGAAAAAAATGGCCATGAAAACCCTGTGAATAGCAGCAGAGCATCATCTGGTAGAGCACCAGAAGGTGACAAGATGGGGCAAAAAGACCAGGCAGGGCTCTGCTCTGCTGTGCACGGGGTCTCTGGGAGTCAAAAGGGACTTGAGGGCACTCATGACGGCAACAAGATCACATTGGTCAATTTACGGTATGAAGATGCAGCACCTGAAGAGCAGCCCTTCGACCCAAGTCAAACAACCACAGCCTTTTCATCTTTCCAGCTGAGTGACAGAAACCTGGTCAATTCTTGCTCTGTCATCGCTATCCACTTAATCGCACTGGCATTTAGAATCCCCACTGTTGTCTTCATTTTCTATACAACAAACAGCGGTCTCCGTATTGGCCCTGCACCAACACTTTGAGTCTGAGTTCAGCACTTCCTTGCAAACCCCAGAATGAGTTCATATTTTTACCTGCCCTAAAAGGAGTCCATTTGCACACACACAGTAGTGAACGGTGTGGATTTTACAAAGGATGTCATAAGAAAGACAGAGGGTGAGGTTCCACTGCATGGCTTACAGCCATCATCAGTGGAGTTGGTCCTCCAACCCCCTCTTTCCCATTGCCATAGCCCTAGGCTCTCCTTTACCCCCTCAAGCCAGCTTTGCTCCTGCTGTGTCTGCCCTGTGGAGTTTGCCCCTTCTGGTGACCTCTGATGACTTTCCTCTTTATCAGACAGCACACTGCAGCCCTGCCCCAGCTTGTTCCTTCACTCTTGCATTCCCCAATAAATAACTGTGCTCAGGGGAAAAAATTCTCTGGTTTATAGGACTCATTCTCCTTAAAAGGCAAGAGGAGGTTATAAATAACAGCAAAGGAATTGGTTCACTCCTCTCCCTCTGTTTCTAAGCGGAGAATCTGATTCACCAGAACATAAAGGCTAGTATGGGGTGCTCCAAGAGACCACCTGGCCAGAAGCCTCGCTCCTGCACCTGGTACTCCCATCCCATCAACAACGTGTGTCCGCCACTCAGCACAGCCAGATGAGGGTGTGCTGGCCAGTGCCAGCACCTCGGTGCTGAGGGCAGTCCCATGGGGCAGCCACAGGAGGGAGGCTGATGCACGGCCTCCCCTGGTGCCACTCCATTTGTGTGGCCCCTGGCCCCCCTCAGCGGCTCACCATGGCGGTCACGGCTCCTCTCCCAACAACTACACACAGCCAGCCTGAAGCCAGGCTGTCCCACAGTCCATACAGTGCTGTCACATGGGCCTGAAGGACAAATTATCTGTTTCCTTAAAAAAAAACCCAGGGGAGGCCAGCCCAGTGGCATAGTGGTTAAGTTCATGCACTCCACTTTGGCAGCCTGGGGTTCACAGGCCCAGATCCCAGGTGCAGACCTACACACAGCTCATCAAGCAATGCTGTGGCAGCATCCCATATACAAAGTAGAGGGAGATTGGCATAGATATTAGCTCAGGGCCAATCTTCCTCACCAAAAAAAAAAAAAAAAAGCACACAGGGAAGAAGGCTTTTCTAACTATGCCTCCAAATCCAGGAAACGTAAAGGAAAACCTGACCTCATAAAAATCAAGAATTCCTGCGTGGGGGCTGGCCCAGTGGTATAGTGGTTAAGTTTGCTCACTGCTCCACTTTGGTGGCCCAGAGTTCACAGGTTCAGATCCCTGGCGCAGATGAATGCATTGCTCATCAAGCCATGCTGTGACAGCAACTCACATACAAAGTGGAGGAAGATTGGCAAAGATGTTAGCTGAGGGCGAATCTTCCTCAGCAAAAAAAAAAAAAAGTTCTCATCACAAGAAAAAAATTTTTTAAAAAAGAATTCATGCATGACAGAAAACTTCATTGCAAAAGTCAAAACACAAACTGAGAAAAAAAATGTTTATCACAAACAAAAGGGTCCTTTTCCTTAATATCTAAGGACTTCCTAGAAATAGATGAAGAAAAAGACCAATAACACAAAGAAAAGCCAGGTAGGGGAATGAACAGACAGATAAGGATGTACCAGTGGCTCTTAAACATACACAAAACACTTTATCCCACTCATAAATAGAAATGCAAATTTAAACTTTCACTGAGATATTATTTGACAACTTACTGTTGGCAAGGCCAAAGGATGAGGGGGTTCATTGGTACCAGCCCTGTGGAAGATGAGTTGACTTATGTTAACTATCAATACTGTGAATGCACATACCCTCAACCAGTGATCCCACTTCTGGGAATCTCTCTTGTAGATAATAACCATATGTATGTAAAATTAATGTCTACAGGGTTATTTGTTAAGGGCAATATTGGTAATAATAAAAGATTTAAAACAACACCAATGTCCATTAACAGTTTTTGATAAATAAATTATAGCACAGTGGAATACTATGCAGCTGTAAAAAGAAAACTGAATAAAAATAAATGAATAGCTAAGATTGATATGAAAAGACCTCCAAAGTATAGTTAAATGGAAAAAAAATCAAGATGCAGAACCATGTATATGATATGCAACCTTTTATGCAAAAAAAAAAAAGAGGGGGATGGGACTTTTCATGTTGGCAATGGCAAAAAGGCACTGGGAGAGCACACGGACGAAGGGGCGACTCCCTCTGGAGAGGGACTGAGCAGACAGAGGGCAAGGGTACTCATCAGCCTCTTCTCCACACGTCTCCAAACTTTCTGGTTTGGGAATCACATAAATGACCAGGAAGGGAGGGAAGGAAGGAGGAAATGCAGCCATGATCACCTCTCCCAAGACTTCAGGGAGAAGGAGAAGGGGGTTATGAATAACCCCAAACCCCAGTTAAAGCAAAACTTTGACGACCCCCATCATCTGGGGATGAAGGGACTCTCCTGTAGATTGACTGGTCCAGGGAGCCAGCAAGTGCTCACGGTCCAGCCTCTGAGCCCTCACTGGGACAGTGGTTATTCAACAACGATGGGGCGTGTAAGGGTGGGGCACCAACCGTAGGCTGGCCTAAGGTGGGCCCAGGCGGAAGGTGGAGGGACCTTCTGTCCTGGCAATCACGAGCAGTCACCTTAGTGACTTGCCAAACCCCTCTGGGGACCAGATGTGCACGGGACCATCCAGCAGTCCACCGTGCACATCCGCACACCTGCTCTCAGAACCGGGGGCACCAGCACCATCTGTGGTTACAAAACGCAGCAGGCCCTGGCTTCCAGGTATTTAATTTATGAATTAAATTAATTAATTTATTAATTTCAGGTATTTAACTCATTTGAGGTCTTATATTACAAATTCTTCACCTGGGGTCTGTGGACCTTCAAACACTTGAAATTATGTGCAAACATTTGGGGTATTTATACATACACATTTGGGAGGGAAGACGGTACACAGCTTTCTTTACATTCTCAAAGGAATCCTAGACCCCAAAAAGGTTTAGGATGCCCATCTCCAGATTTACTAGAAATCTCCACTCCCGACTCCTCTCCTACCCCACCCCGCTTTCGCCCCATTACAGAGAATGGGACACTGAGGCCCACAGAGAGGAAATGACTAGCCCCCAATGTCACAGCAATTCGGAAGCAGAGCCAGGACTGGATCCCCCATCCCATCCCACCCCTGCCCCGTTCCAGCCCAAGGCCCTTCCCCCAGCCTCACCACGCGGAGTCCCCGACCCACCTAACAGGCACCGCGAGGGACGGAGGCGGACCAGGCCCCGGAAGGTGGTGGTAGAGTCTGGCCTCCTTCTCGTAGCTCTGGCCAAGTTCTCGGAACATCGAGCTGAGGCCAGCGACTGTACCCTTCTGGATGGTGCGCAGCGAGTGGCGCCGGTACTCGTCCCGGGCGCGCTGGGCGCAGCGGCTCCGCTCCTCGTCCGCCGCCTTGGACCGCCCCACTGGAAAGGGATGGAGAGCATGTTCGCCCAGACCCACAGCCCAGGGTGTATACCGCGCAAGCCGGAACTGGGCGCAGGCCAGGAGCTACATGGAGGCTGGGAGCCCCGGAATGGCAGGGCAGGCCCAGCCCTAGCCAGCAACCCTGGGTCTAACCTGTCGCTATGGGGGTAAAGACACTCATGGCACTTTAGGGTCATCTGGCTGTTCCTGTGGCCCTGTTCCAGGATAAACAAGCAACCTTTGGATAGTTACATCTCCATATGTATTTCTTCCTGGGAGTGCCTGGCTCAGAGCAGCCTCTCAAACCCTGTGCCCATCCACCTAGCCTCAGGGGCACCTGTCAAAGTGGTCAGCATCTCCAAATACCACTGCCATCACCCACAGTGACTGAGGGCTTTCTCTGTGCCAAGCACTGTGCTCCCCACTTTCCCTACAATATCTCATTGTAGGCTCTTCCCCCAGTCACCCTGGGAGGAGGGCACATCACTATTTCTGCACAGAAGCTCAGCCTCCAGGAGGGTAAATATTGCCCAAAGTTAAATAGCTAATAAGGGGTACGGCTCGGATTGGAACCCAGGTGTATCTGGCTCCAAGACCTGCACATCTCTTCCCACCACATGGACCCCACCTCTCAAGCTCCCTTTGTTTTAAAACCAGATGTGCCTGACACCAGATCCCCTGCTCTTTCCTACCAAAAGCCAAAAGAGCATTTAAGACCATCCAGTCCAATCCTCGCATGTCACTCATGAGGAAACTGAGGCCCAGGAAAGGACAGTGGCTTGCCCAGCTGGGTCAGTGGCCAAGCCAGGCCAGGAACCATCCTTCCTGCTACCACAGGATGAGTTGGAAACACTGCTGTCGCTCTTCTGGTGCCCTTTCTCTTTGGTTTCCTTGGCCTTGACAGCTGAGGGTGAGTATGTTGGAGGGAGGCGGGAGGGTCCTTTGATAGCTCTCTCACTGCACAGGTTACAAAACCCCAAGATGCCCATCTCTCCAGCCTTCCAGCTTTTTGTGTTCCTCAAGGCAGGGCCCTGTCTCAGCCAAGTGACCTTGAAAAGACATCTGCATGTTGCTGCTTCTAAAACTCAAAAAGGAGCCCTGTAAGCAGGAAAATCCCAAGAGAGGACATTGAAGGCAAGGTCTAGAATTAAAATCAATTATTTTCTGTCTGATTGCATCTTGTCAGGCCCCCATCTGTCTCTAAAATTCAACCCTTCTGTAGAGAACACTTGAAGCTGGCCATGTTCCTCTGATTGTGTGCGACTAGTGACTGCAGTGGCCCAAGCAGGTCACCTTCCCCCCCGGGGTAAACCTCGTCCACATTCTATTTCAACTCCACCCACAGTCTATTTCAACTCCAACCCCATTCAGTGCACAGGTAGCAACACCTACAACCTACAAGGTCAGAGAACTATGCTCTGTTATATTTGGAGGACACCAGGTAAATAGGCCTGGTCCTGAAAGTACTTCTACTTCTCAAGTTGTCAGAGACCCTTTCTTGAAACATAACATCCCCCAGGTCTGAGGAAGGCAGCATGAAGTCTGTCCCTCAGAAGGCATTGATGAAAGGGGAGGTCACATGCACAGAATCCAGTAGCTGTGGGCTCCACGAGGGCAGTGGGGAATCCTCTTTGGTCCATTCATGGCTGTATCGGATGCCTAGACACGGTCGGCGGGCAGTCCACAGGATAACTGTGCCAGGTGCTAGCTGGATACAGAGACAACAAGGACCAGACCCTTCCCTCAAGGCACTGAGAGACAAGCTGGGAAATAAGACACATAAGTATCTCTGACCCGGTGAAGACAGGGACCAACAGTACTGTCAGAGATTAGGGGCAGCACCGCTCACTGGGAGCAGGGAGCCTTCGCAGGAGATGGGGCATCTGACTGGGTCTGGAAAGGTCAATAGGGGTTTTCCAGAGGAAGAGGAGGGAGAAAGCCACCCCAGGGAGAAAACCTAGGTTTCAGTGCCCAGTTGGCCCGTCTGTAAACTCCAGAGAGCACGATACCACGACGCCTGCCTTGCAGTGTGGTGAGAGGCTCATGAGGCCAGGATGCCGGGCATGGGCTTTGCAGTCACTAGACTGCACACTAAACACAGAAGCTTGTGCCCTACAAAGGCCAGTGACCCTGAGAGATAGCGACACTCACAGACAGACAGGTTGCAGAAGAAAGTCACAGGCAGAGCGGGAAGGTAGGTTTTTGGAACCTAGCTAGGTGGGGCCCTGGGCTGCTGGTCACCCAGACTAAACCCAGCCTCCTAAAGCCCAGCTCTAACCCTGCCGTTCTCTTCCTCAAAGGCCTTCAGTGGCTCCACTGCAGACAGGACAGAGGGCAAACCCCTTGGCCCTTAGGAATTGTCCCGCCCACCCCACTTTCTCTCCTAGCGGGGGGGGGGGGGGGGGGGGGTTCTGAGCTCCTCCCACACTCTGCATCTGGCTCCACCCAGCTCCCTGCTGCTCTGTGAACCCTCCTCTGTGCAGCTGTGTCACCCGCAGACCAGCCGCGGTGCACGGGCAGCCAGGCCGCCCAGAAACACCGGGCAGCACCGAGGGCCTTCACGTGAGGAAGCGGATCTCCGCCTCTGCCTTGGCAAAGCCAGCCCTGCCACCCGGCCCGATTATGGAAAAGGACTGACCTGGAGTCAGACAGGGTCAAGGGCAGCTCCAGAACAGCTTTCTTGTTTTATTTCTCTCCTTGCATTCTCCTTTTTTTTTAATATATGTAATTGACATATAACATTGTGTAAGCTTCAGGTGTACAACCTGTTGATTTGATACGTTTATATATTGTAATGTTTGCCACCATAGCCAACACCTCCATCATGTCACATCATTATCATCTCTTCTTTGTAGTGAGAACATTTAAGACCTAGTCTCTTAGCTACTTTGAAGTATATAATACAGTAGTGTTAGCTAATCACCATGCTGTGCATTAGATCTCCAGAACGTCCTCATCTTCTAACTACAAGTTTGCGCCCTTTGACCACCATCTCCCCAGTTCCTCCCCACTCTCCCGCCACCAGCCCCTGGTAACCACCATACTACTCTCTGTTTCAATGAGATCAGCTTTTTTAGATTCTACATATATATGATATCGTGTAGTGTTTGTCTTTCTCTGTCTGATTTATCTCACTTAGCATAATGCCCTCAAGGTCCATATATGTTGTAACAAATGGCAGGATTTCTTTCTTTCTCATGGCTGAAACAGTATTCCACTGTACATATACACCACATCTTCTTTATCCATTCATCCACTGATGGACACTTAGGTTGTTTCCATATCTTGGCTATTGTGAATAATGCAGCATGAACACGGGAGTACAGATATCTCTTCAATAGCCTGTTTTCATTTCCTCTGGATATATTCCCAGAAGTGGAATTGCTAGATCATATGGTAGTTCTCTTTTCACTTTTTTGAGTAACCTCCACACTGTTTTCCACAGCGGCTGTATCAATTACATTCCCACCAACAGTACACAAGTGTTCTCTTCTCTCCATATCCTTGCCAGCACCCCATGAGAGCTTTCTTAAGAAAACCCCTGAATGTCTCTAGGCCTCAGTTTGCACTTCTGTCAAAATGTGACTGACATGAATGTCTGCCTCACTGAGCTATTATGAAGATAAATAAAACACTACAAACTAAGAAGTGCTTTAGAAAAGTCATGTCTTATTAAGTCAGGCCTCTGAACTTGATCCTGTCTTCAGATCTCCCAAGGCCTGAGTCTGAGGCCAGGCTGCCTGGGTTCAGATCCCAGCTCCATTCACCAGCTGTGTGACACTGGACAAGTTACTTAATCACCCTAGGCCTTTGTTTCCTCATAAGTAAAATGGAGATGATAATAGCCCCGACCTCATAAAGTTGTTATGAGAATTAAGAGAGCTAATAATATAAACCACTTAGAACCATGTCAGGTACATGTTAAGCACCACGGTAAGTGTTAGCTGAAATTTTTATTTTCATTAGCCCTGGTGGTGCCATGTGCAAAATGGAGCCATG
Organism: Tapirus indicus; assembly: GCA_031878705.1. Lineage (NCBI taxonomy): Eukaryota > Metazoa > Chordata > Mammalia > Perissodactyla > Tapiridae > Tapirus > Tapirus indicus. The sequence continues at coordinate 87,285,693 of CM062921.1, forward strand.
AACAGTTCTTGGCCAGTCCAGGAGGGGCACCCTTGATTATCAATCAATTGGCATCTGCTCTGGGTCAGTTTACAAGCAGCTTACTCTAAGTTACACTTCAAAATCTTAAAAGGTCGCTTTAGTTCTTTCTCAGAATCGGCAGTGGATTTGGGCTTCGTCTCATGAATCTACCATGGAAGCCCTCAGCCAGAACTTGTAGAGTTCTTCTCTTCTAATCCAGTGAAAAACCCAAAACTAACATTCGGAGCCACATTAGGAACAGCCACAGGCATCTTTTGCCCTGAGCCAGCAAGTATTGGACTGTCCTTGTGCCCCAGAAGACCCACAGCAGAGGTGAGGGCCCAGACCGAGTCATCTGCTTCCTCCCACAGCCCATGGTCTGGCCCAAGATGACTCCCTGTGGGCCTGTCCAGCAGGCTCTGCAAGGGCCTGCATTGCCTACAGAGTAAAGGGAGACCATGGCCATTCCCAGTGCTAAGGCAGGTTCCAGGGTCTCCTTTCTCCATCTGTTAAAGAGAGAATGAGCCTCATCTCACAGAAATACTGTGAAGATGACTGAGATGGCACGAAAACATGAAGACCTCAGAAAAGAAACTGAATTTAGACATTAAAAAATGGACCAACCACAATGAGATACCATTTCCCACCCATTAGGATGGCTATTATAAAAAATTTTTTAATTAAAAAAAACAGAAAATAAGTGCTGGCAAGAATATGGAGAAATTGGAACCCTTGTGCAGTGTGGGTGGGAATGTAAAATGGTGCAGCTGCTTTGGAAAATGACATAGCGGTTCCATAAAAATTAAACATATAATTACCATATGATCTAGCAATTCCACTTCTGGATATATATACCCAAGAGAACTGAAAGCAGGGGTTTGAACAAATATTTGTACACCCATGTTCACAGCACCATTATTCACAATGGCCAAAATACAGAAGCAACCCAAATGTTCATTGATGGATGAATAGATGAACAAAAAGTGGTATATACACACAATGGAATATTATTCAGCCTTGAAAAGGAAGGAAATTCTGACACATGCTACAACATGGATGGACCTTAAAGACATTATGCTTGGGGCCACCCGGTGGCGCAGCAGTTTAGTTCGCACTTGGCAGCCTGGGGTTCACAGGTTTCAGACCCCGGGCACCTGCCAATGCACTGCTTGGTCAGCCATGCTGTGGCGGCGTCCCATATAAAGTAGAGGAAGATAGGCACGGATGTTAGCTCAGGGCTTGTCTTCCTCACAAAAAAAAAAAAAAAAGACATTACACTCAGTGAATAAGCCAGACACAAAAAGACAAACATTGTATGATTCCACTTATTGTATTTTGAGTAGTTAAATTCACAGAGCAGAGAGTAGAATGGTGGTTTTCAGGGAACAGGGAGTTATTATTTAATGGGGACAGAGTTTTAGTTTGGGAAGATGAAAAAGTTCTTGAGATGCATGGTGGTGATAGTAGAACAACACTGTGAATGCACTCAATACCACTGAACTACATGCTTAAATATGGTTACAGTGGTAAATTTCAAGTTGTATATTTTACCACAGTAACAAAATGGACATTCTGGCTTGATAAGCACTGGACTGAGAAGCAACAGACCTGAGTGTCGCTGTTAGCTAGATGCGTGCCCAGCTATGTCCCTGCGTCCATCCCTCAGCTCTCCCACCTGCAGATCAGAGGGGAAGGTCCCTCCCAGCTCTGTTCTCCCACCACAAGGATGCACCCACACCTGGCTGGCCTGGAACCCTCCTGCTCAGCAAGAAACCAGGAGTCCCACAGTTTCGGAGTCCAACCTCATCCGCACCAGACCTGGGAGTTCCAGCTGCCCCAGGCCTGGGGGCAGGGAGAGAACTGAGCACTCTGCTTGGCTCTGCTCCGAACTCTCTGTTGAGCCTATGGCAAGTTTTCATCTCCCTGGGTCCTCATTTTCCCTCCATGGAAAATAGAGACTGTATGTCCTTCATCCAAGGGCTGCCCCAACTGCCAGGCTGTTCTGGAATCATGTCCTTATCTGTGCTCAAGGCTCCTGCTCAGTCTCAACTGAAGAGAAATGACAGGAGTTGGTTTGCCTCTTGGCAGAATCCCTGTGCGTGGTTACATAGCTCCAGAAATACAGCCAGGCTAGTCATGGCGAGAGACAGGGTTTTTAATGCTTTATACAACACCTTTGGGCAGTGTGGACATTTATTTAGCACATATGTATTCAGTGCCTATTCCATGCCAGCTCTGTGCTGTGAAGCACCAAGATCTGCTTTGCACAGCTCCAGGGGGTGTGGTCACCGCATGATCATCACAGATTTTTACAAATGCTGTAACAACTTTCTGGCAGATGGCAGTGCAGTGTCTTGAGGAATAGGCTACTGTTTCTAATTTTCAGAGAGAAAATATCAGCTGCCGGGCTGGTGCCGGGAGATGTGAATACAGCCATAAGCAAGGCCCAGTCGCTGCCCTCGGAGAGCTGACTGTCAGCAGGGAAGCACGCCAGCAAATGAGGAAGGGAGCAGTGGTGGGGTGTCCACGGAGTGCTGCGGGGCCCTGGAGGAGGGCCACTTGATCCAGGCAGAGGAATCCTCCAGAGAAGGACAGCTAAGCTGATGCCTGGTGGACACACAGGATTCAACCAAGAGAAGAGAAGGTATTCTAGGCAGAGGGAGCTCAGCGCAGAGGCTCAGAGGCAAGAGGGAGCTCGGGCACCCCTCTTAGAAGGGTCAGTGTGGCTGGAGGGAAGCTCTCCTGGGGTGGGTGCAAGAGGTTGGATGAAGAAATAGAAAAGGCCATTTAGGAGACCAGTAAATACGGGCTAATGAATTTTAGTGCATTACCAAAGGATGAGTGGAAGCTACTAAAAGGTTTTAATGAGGAGAGCAGGATGTCTGCACTTTTCCAAGATTGATTTAGCTACAGTGTTGGGAATGAACCTGACAGGAACAAGAAGGAAGATTTGAAACCAGAAATCTAGGCAAAGAGCAATGGGGGTCAAAGCTAAGACAAGGTCTGGAGAAGGGGTAGGAGGGGTGTAAATTCAAATATTAAGGAAGTAGAATCCTTACAACTAGGTAAGTTTTGGGACTGGTCATGAGCAAAAGTTACAGACCTGCATGACAGTGGAGTTTCTGCTTCTGAGAGCCAGGTGACAAAACAGGTTGGGGGAAGAGGAGGATGGGGTCTGGACGTGTTGAGGTAGAGGTGCCTGTGGGGTTCCAGGAGGAAGGACCCAGTGGGCACGAGGTTCTGGAAGATCTTTAGTTGCTACTCTTCACAAGACCCCTCTCTGGGGAACTTGCCCTGGTTCCGGGGGCCTCTCCCTGCCTCAGCCCAGAGAGAAAGGACTCAGGGCTTTATAGAATTCAGACGATCCAGGTACATCCTACAGAGAAACTGAATGCTTCAAAGTAATATCAATTTGTCATAACCCTTTGGGTGAATAGTATAATGTCCCTGAAAATTAGTGAATAATCCTGTATATAGGAAAAGGCACCAATAAAGATTTAAATTGTGTATGTTTGCAGGTGAGTTGAAATTCTGCTCCAGTTTCTGCTTCATGTGACCTTGGGCAGCTTGAATTGCATATCTGTACTTTATCTCCTCATTTGTAGAATGGGGGCCTCGTATGGTAGCTTTGAGACGTAAATGAGAGAGTACATAGAAGGGGTTTGGACAGTTCCTGGCACGTGGAGAGGTTCACTAAATATATCAATTGTTGCTGTTATCATTGTGTGCACTGTGAGCTAAGGGGACTGGAATGCCCCCTTTAGGAAGGGTCCACCCTGTTTAGGCACAAAGGGGTGGAGCTGGGGAAGTGGTGCAGGGTGGGGCCAGGTAGAGTCAGGAGCTCCTGTCAGGGAAATGGGAAAAGTGAAACTTCGTGAAATGGAGAGGCTTCCTGACCCCTGAGAAAGGGAAACAGGGGGTCCAGATGTTGAAGGATATACACGCAGGCCTCTGGTGACTCAGCCTGCTGGAACAGCTGTCACCTGAGGAATGGGTGGGTTTGGCACCAAGATGATGAACCCTGAGAGATGAGCCTCAGGGAAAGCAAGCAAAGTTTAGCCACAGCTAAATAAGGCCAAGGTAAGGGGCTCTCTCCATCTGGACCCACAGTTGCTGAGGGCAAGCCCTCCTTGCCCTGCTTGCAATCCGGATGGCTGCCAACAGTGGCCCCTGTGGCCACCAGAGCAACCGCAGGGATTCCTTAAGACCAGAGCACTCCTGACACCAGTGTGAACATCAGAATGACTGCACTTTGAGACAACTTAGAGCCCCAGGGATTCGTGAGCCATCCAAGAGGAGAGAGAACCCTAAGCAGGGCATGAATCAGGCATGTGGGAACTCAGGCTGGCATTATTCCGAGTTATAAAACCAAAAATACATGGCACCCGGAGTTTGAAGAGCAGTTGGAACTGGTTATGTCTAAAGAGAAATGGCAAAATTTCCCAATCCTTGAGGGGATAGAAAAGGCCCTTCTTTTATGTTATCCTTCAGCTGTCCTTCCAGCCACAAATTCCGCTCTGCTCCACCCCATCTCCACAAGGCTCTTCTGCCTGTCTCCAGCACACAGCACTTTAGAATCACTAACGTTAACCCAGACCCCAGAGCACACTCCTTCCTAAGAGGGAAGAGAATGGAACCAACATAACTGGACTCCAACCTGGGCCTGAGCACACGTTTTCTCACGCGGCTCTGACAACAGCCCAGCAAGGGGTGAGACAGCTGGGGCACAGATCTGGGCCCCGACCAGAAACACACAGTGCACGCAGCCGGGGGGCGAACACAAGCCTGGCCAGCAGCTGCAAAACACTGTTTATATTTCTAATCAAATAACTATAACAATAAAGTTCCAATTTTTGTAAATAATACCGTTTACCAACTCACACTGGCTCATCTCTAAATCTCTGGGCAACTAGATGTTACCTAACTTACACTCCTACAAGTTCACAGTTGAGAAATTTTTATAAATGAATTTCTGCCTGATATATTCAGAGCTTCTCAGAAGCCAGAGCCTGAATAACTAACTCTGTGTTCAAGATTTGCTAAAGGGAGCAATTCCCTTTCCTTCCAACTTGGAGAATTTAATTTAGGTGTTTTATCAACAACTGCTGCTCCCAGTAGATTCATGGCCCACTATATCTTTCATATTAAATTAATTGAGTGCAGAATGGCTTTGCTGGATTTGAATGACAGTCTCCAGAGTTGGGCTCATCATTCTTTAAGAAAGCATAAAGTGAGGAACCAAAATCATGGGGCCTGAATTATCCCATCTTTTCTCTGTCTTTTTGGAGGTTTCTCCATTTTCAGTTGCCACACAGTACATTAATTAGCAATCAGGTAGCACTGGGGCCAGATGATTTCCATTCTCCATCTCTAACAGAACACAAGCCCAGCCCCTAACTTTCCATCTCATCATGTAGCTGCAGAAAGAGGAATACTTCATGAGTGATAGCCCTTTACACCTCAGAAAGCACTTCTGCCTCCTCCTCTCATTTCACCCTCCCAACAAGCCTCAACTCAGAATGATTACCCTCATTTTATAAACAAAAGAAACTGAGCAACTTAGCAAGAACTTGCTCAAGGTCACATTAGTAGGTGGCAAAGCTAGGACAGGACTCCCAGTCCAGTGCTCCTTCCCCTACACTACTGTAGCCAGCCTCATGTGACTTCACTTTGTAATTTTTCACTATTGTTTTTTAATATAAATCTTTGCCCTGACTTCTTTTTTCACCTATCCCTTCATCCATTCTGAATTTAAATGAATAAATTCTTCTTTAGCTCTGGCCCGTCTTATCTTCCAGCCTCATTTTCATCATTGCCCACCATGAACTCCAGGCTGCAGCCACATCAAAACATGCGCCATGTCCTGTGCACACAATGACCTTGCCTTTGCTCAGTGCTGTTCCCTCTGCTATGATGCCCTTCCCCACTTTCTTTACCCCTTCCCCCTCACTTTTCCCTAACCAAATGCCATTTCCTTCACAGGGCCTTTCCAAATGCTCTAATATTTTGTAGCAAAATATTACAAGATTTTTGCATCTATGTTTATCAAGGATTTTTGCTTGTAATTTTCTTTTCTTGTATTGTCTGTATCTGGCTTTGGTATGAGGATAATGCTGGCCTCCTAAAATGGGTTTGGAAGTGTTCCCTCTTCAATTTTTTTGAAGACTTTGAGAAGGATTTGTATTAATTCTTCTTTAAATGTTCAGTAGAATGCACCAGTGAAAGCATCTGGTCCTGGCCTTTTCCTTGTTGGGAGATTTTTAATTATTGATTCAATATCCTTACTAGTAATTAGTCTGTTCAGATTTTCTCTTTCTTCATGATTCAGTCTTGGTAGGTTGTATGTTTCTAGAAATTTATCCATTTCTTCTAGGTTATCTAATTTGTTGAAGTATAATTGTTTATAGTAGTTTCTTATGATCCTTAGTATTTTGTGGTATTAGTTGTAATGCCTCATCTTTCATTTCTGATTTTATTTGTGTCTTCTCTCTTTTTTTCTTAGTTAATCTGGCTGAAGGTTTCTCAGTTTTGTTCATCACTTCAAAAAACCAACTCTTAGTTTCGTTTATCTTTTCTACTGTTTTTCTGGGCTCTATTTCATTCACTTCTGCTCTGATCTTTGTTATTTTCTTCCTTCTGCTATCATTGGGCTTTGTTCTTCTTCTTGTTCTTTGAGGTGTAAGGTTAGGTTGTTTATTTGAGTTTTTTTTTCCTTATGTAGGCATAATTGCTATAAACTTCCCTCTTAGAACAGCTTTGTCTGCATCCCGTAAGTTTTGGTATGCTATGTTTCCATTTCATTTATCTCAAGATATTTTTTTATTTCCCTTTTGATTTCTTCTTTGACCCATTGGTTGTTCAGGAGTATGTTGTTTAATTTCCACATTTCTGTGGATTATCTAGTTTTCTTCCTATTATTAATCTCTAGTTTAATGCGACTGTAGCCAGAAAAGATACTTGATATGATTTCAATCTTCTTAAATTTGTTAAGACTTGTTTTGTGGCCTAACATATGATCTATCCTGGAGAATGTTCCATGTGTGTTTGAGAAGCATGTGTATTCTGCTCCTGTTGAATGGAGTGTTTTGTACATGTCTGTTAAGTCCATTTGGTCTAAAGTATCATCATGTTCAATGTTTCCTTATTGTTTTTCTGACTGGATGATCTATCCATTATTGAAAGTAGGGTATGACATCCCCTACTCTTATTGTATTGCTGTCTATTTCTCCCTACAGATCTGTTAATATTTGCTTTATATATTTAGTTGCTCCAATGTTGAGTGCATATGTATTTATGATTATTATATCTTCTTAATGAATTGACCCTTTATTATTATATAATGACTTCTTTTTCTCTTGTTACTATTTTTGGCTTAAAGTCTATTTTGTCTGATATAAGTATAGCTACCTCTGCTCTCTTTCGGTTTCCACTTATATGGAATATATTTTTCCATCCAAGAAGGGAGAGCTTTTGGAAAGGCCTTGTGGAGGAAATGGCATTCTGTTTGGGAAAAGTGGGGGGTAATGAAAGCTGGGATGGGCATCATAGCAGAAGGAATAACACTGATAACTGCATTTCAGGAACTCTGCAGGAAGGGATAGATGAGTATTCATGGCTTCTCTGTGAAACTTCCTGGGCACAGATCTCTGGAGGCCCTGTGAGGCCAATGGCCAAAGACATTCCTCCTACATCCTGGTCTTGGACACCTAACCCACAGGCCAGATACTAGGCCAGAAGTAAGGAAAAAGGAAACCATTTGTGCATGACCCCCAATGTGCCTCCTGACTCTGAGCTTCAGTTTCCTCATCAATGAAGCAGAAATAACCGCGTGTGCTCCGCTGTAAGACTGCTCTAAGCAGACGAGTAACGGCTGTCCTGAGGCTTTGTGAACTCTCAGAGTTTGGGGCATTCAATTGGATTTAATGAGGACACAGTTATCAGTAATATTTGGCAATTCTTGAAATAATTCTAACCCTTATGTGAATGGGCATGAAACTTAAAGAGCAGTTATCAACAAGTGAGTAGAACATTCTCCCTCCCATGCATTTGCCCTTGAATAAAAATGAGCTTTGAATCCAAAGTTTGCATTTGTAATGTTGGATCTGAAAGGAGATAGTGACTGGTACAGAGAGACACAGATGCCATGGCTAGAAGTGGTCAACAGATGAAAGAGGGGATGGTTCTGGCCAGGGACTCCACCTGCATTTTCCTCCCCAGCCCTAAGGGCATACTAGTGCCCAAGTAACAAGGAATGGAGACTTAAAAGCAAAACCCCTTGCAATTTCAATGACATACACACACATTCCATAAAGTAATTCCATTCTTGTTCCAAATAGAGGCTTCTTCTGAACCAGTCATTTTGCTGTCTCCAACAAATCCTGACAGGACCCCTCCCTTCACCCAACATATACTGTTAAGGAGGAATTGAAGAGCTAGATGGACTCACTACTGTGGTGCTCCAGGAGGCGAGACCTACTTACACTGCTGGGATGGGCCCAAGATTCAGTTCTATGGATGACACAATCTCTTGGGTTCTCATTGATTCAAAGTGTCTAGTACAGAGATCACTCAAGGAAGAAAGGAATTTTCCTTAAGAGGAGAAAATTTTAAGTTAAGGGCAGCTGCTAGATCAGGCCAGTAGTGTTCAAAACGTATTGCACAGAACCAAAAGGGTTTCATGGAAGGGCTCCTGAAGCCACAGGCGATGGGGAGACAACAGGGGGCTAAGGGACCAAGGGCCCCTACATCCTCTTCACCAGGCCATTTGCTCACACCTGCTTTACCTGTGGGCTTCAGCATAAACAAGTATGGAAACAACAGCCCTGAGGGGACTTTGGAGAACCTGGCTTTCCAGCTCTTTTATGACGATAACCTCCAGTCCTCAGGATAAGAAAACAGAAGGCTTGGTTGAGAGGTGAGGTGTGGACCGTGCGAGCACTGGTGCTCTGGGGCTTCAGCACACAGACAACATCTGCTCTGGGCCTGGGTACGCCCCGCAGGCCACTGTGGCCTGAGCCGGGAATCACCTGTTCATCCTACATCAATGCTGAGAAGTAGGAAGAACACCGATATCTTAAAAATTGCAACTGCCTCATGGTGCAAAAAAATGTAAAACATAAAATTAAAATTAAATAAAATTTTTAATCAATTTCTCATTTTATCAATTTCTGTTTGGATTATTTCTTTTCAGGCACTCGATTATATACTAAATCACATGGACTAAAAAAAATCCAACACAAAAATAAATACTTCCCACTCACCCCCCTTGCCAGCAAACCAGTTATGTCTCTGAATCTGCCCTCAGAAGTTCTAGGTGTTTTAGGACTGGCAGTGAAGTAATTAAATATAGATTTAAGAGGATGTCAGTGGAAAAGGTGAATTAAGGGCCTCAGAAAATGCTCTCCTCCATAAAAGCAATGAGAACACTGGCAAAAATTGTCAGAATCAACTTTCTCAGAACGCTCGAAATTAACCAAAGGCTTGCAGCAATCTGAGGAATATGTATTCAAGAAAAATGTCTCAAAACAAATGAAGAGCTTAAATTAGTAATAAAAACAATTCCCACAAAGAAATTCCAGGACTAGATGGCTTCACTAGTGAATTCTACCCTGTGTTTAAAGACGACTTAATTCCTATCCTTCAGAAAGTCTTCCTAAAAAGCAGAAGAGGAAGGAACATTTCCTAACTCATTCTTTGAGGCCAATCTTACCCTGCTACTGCAACCAGACAAAAACATTACAAGAAAACAAAACTATAGACCAATATCTCTTATGAATACAGATGCAAAAGTCCTCAACAAAATATTAGCAAACTAAATCCAGCAACATACAAAAAGGTTACACAATATGAACAAATACAGTTTATGCCAGGAATGCAAGATTGGTTCAACATATGAAATTCAATCAACTATTATACCATATTAATAGGATAAAGAACAAAAACCAGATGATCATCTTAATAGAGGCAGTAAAAGCATTTGACAAAATCTAACACCTTTTCATGGTAAAAATACTCAACAGTCTAGGAAAGAACAGAACTTCCTCAACCTGATAAAGGTTATCTACAAAAAACCCATGGCTAACATCATACTTATGTGGTTAAATGGTACTTAGGTATGAAAAACTGAAAGCTTTTCCCCTAAGATCAGGAATAAAACAAGGATGCCTGCTTTCATCACTTCTATTCAACACAGTACTGGAAGTTCTAACCAGAGCAATGAGGTAAGAAAAAGAAATAAAAAGCATCTACATTGGAAAGGAAGAAGTAAAACTGTTTCTGTTTGCATGTGAAATTATCTCATAGATAAAAAATGGTAAGTAGGGGCCACCTGGTGGCGCAGCGGTTAAATTCACGCTTGGCAGCCCGGGGTTCGCAGGTTCAGATCCCGGGCGCACGCCAATGCACTGCTTGTCAGCCATGCCGTGGCAGCGTCCTGTATAAATTAGAGGAAGATGGGCACGGATGTTAGCCCAGGGCCAGTCTTCCTCAGCAAAAAGAGGACGATTGGCAATGGATGTTAGCTCAGGGCTGGTCTTCCTCGCAAAAAAAAAAAATCATAAGTAATCCACAAAAAATCTATTAGAGCTAATAAGTTTAGTAAGGTTGTAGGATACAAGATCAATATACAAAAGTCAATTGCATTTTTATACACTAGCAATGAACAATCCAAAAATGAAATTAAGAAAACAATTCCATTTACAATAGCATCAAAAAGAATAATTAGTAATAAATTTATCAAAACAAGTACAAGACTTCTACAGTGAAAACTACAAAATATTATTTAAAAATTAAATAAGACTTAAACAAATGGAAAGACATCCCATGCTCATGAATTAGATGAAAAACTATTGTTAAGATCACAATATTCCTCAAATTAATCTACAGATTCAATGCAATCACTACCAAAAATGCCAGTTGGCTTTATTGCCGAAATTGACAAGTTGATCCTAAAATTCATATGGAAATGCAAGGGACCCAGAATAGCCAAAACAATCCAGAAAGAGAAGAGCAATACTACCCAATTTCAAAACTTACTACAAAGTTACAGCAATCAAGATTGTGTGATATTGGCATAAGAACAGGCGTATAGATCAATGGACTAGAATGAGGGTCCCGAAACAAACGCATTTTTGGTCAATTGATTTTCAGCTAAGAGTACCAAGACCATCCAAAGAATGTTTTCAATAAAATGGTGCTTGGGCAACTGGATAGCCACATGCAAAAGAGTTAAGTTGGAACCCTACTTAACTCAAAATGCATCAAAGGCCTAAATGTAAGAGCTGAAACTATAAAACTCTTAGAAGAAACATAGGTGTAAATCTTTGTGACCTTGGAGTAGGCAATGGTTTCTTAGATATGACATAAAGTACAAGCAACCAGAGAAAAAAATAGATAGATTAGACTTCATCAAAATCAAAAATTTGGGGGAAGATGTCAAGATGGCAGCATTGGCAGACTCTGAGCTCACCTCCTCCCATGAACACAACAGATTTACAACTACTCTTGGAACAATTATCTCCACGGACTGAGACAATGGCACTAGCCATTGTTGTGACCTGGTGCAGGTAGGCTGACACAGATGCTGGCAGACACTATTGGAGTTCTTCCCCTGGCTTGTCAGCATAGGGTCTGTCCCACCCACTAGAGCACCAATTTAATCCAGCTCAGCCAGGGCAGACTTAATCCCACCTAGGGACTGGCCCCACCCAATGGCAAGCCCTCAGGCAACTCATGGGCCTGCATAGGCAAGGTGCCTGGATTCTCTGCAGCAAGGCAAGTGGGCCCACCTCTGCAGGGCAGGGGTGTGCACAAGGAGCAGGTGGAGTGTGTAGGGCATTGGCAGGGTGTGTGGAACCTCTATAGTGGGGTTACTGGGTCTGCTTCAGTGGGTTGGGCCATGCATATAGGGCAGAACTGTGTTGACAGTGTGTGTGGCCCTGTGGATGGTGGGGCTTGTCAGTTGCAGAAGACTCGTACTTCTCAAACAGCCACATAAGTGATCGGCCCCACCTTCCAAAGCCTGAAATGATTGGGTGCTCCCTTACCCAGGGCCAGTCATATCCAGCTGCAATCCTCAGAGAGCTGACAAGAGCCTTACAGGCCAGAGGCCTATAGTAATTGTAAGCCCCTGAGCCCAACAACCAGGCACACTAGGGGCCTACTCACTTAACAGAAAAGCTACAACAGGAATGTGTTGTTAGACCTTGCAGCCAACTGTGCTGGGGCTCCCCACATCTGATAAAGAGACTGAAGGGTCTGTAGCAGCTGCAGGCATTACAACCAGCCAGCCAGAGGGGCAGCCCAGCCTCCCTGGGCACCTGCGACAAGAGCAACGCTGTCACAACAGAAGGGCACACATAGCCCACACAGGGGTCACTCCTGGAACATTTGGAACTGGTGATGAGAGGGAAGCACACTGCTGGGCCTCATAAGACATCTTTTACATAAGGCCACCTCTCCAAGATCAGGAGATGTAGCTGACCCACCTAATATGTAGATATAGGCACAGAGAAAGAGGTAAAATGAGGAGGCAAAGGAATACATTCCAAGTAAGGGAACAGGACAAAACCCCAGAAAAAGAACTAAATGAAACAGAAATGAGCAATCTACCTGAAAGAGAGTTCAAACAAAAAGTCATAAGGATGCTCACTGATCTTAGGAGAAGAATGGATGAACTCAGAGAGAATGTTAACAAAGAAATGGAAAATATAAAAAAGAACCAATCAGAAATGAATACAATATTGGAAATGAAAAGTTCACTAGAGGGACTCAAAAGCAGAGTAGAGGATACAGAAGAACGGATCAGCAAGCTGGACAAAAGACTAGAGGAAATCACCCAAGCTGAACACCTAAATGAAAAATGAATTAAAAAGAATGAGGACAGTCTAAGGGACCTCTGGGACAACATGAAGCACACTAACTTCCATGTCATAGCTGTCCCAGAAGGAGAAGAGAGAGGCAGAGAATCTATTTGAAGAAATAATAGCTGAAAACTTTCCTAACCTAAGGAAGGAAACAGACATCCAGGTAAAGGAAGCACAGAGAGCACCAAACAAGCTAAACCCAAAGAGGCCCACATCAAGACACATCATAATTAAAATGTCCAGAATTAAAGATAAAAAGAGAATCCTAAAAGCCTCAAGAGAAAGGCAACAAGTTACATACAAAGGGGTTTCCATAAGGCTATCAACTAACTTCTCAGCAGAAACCTTGCAGGCTAGAAGAGAGTGGCACAATATTTTTAAAGTGCTAAAAGGAAAAAACCTACAGCCAAGAATACTCTACCCAGCAAGGTTATCATTCAGAATGGAAGGAGAGATAGAGTTTCCCAGACAAGCAAAAATTAAAGGAGTTTATCACCAAGAAACCAGTCCTACAGGAAATGCTAAAGGGACTTATTTAAGGGGTAAAGAGAAGACCACAAATAGGAAACAATTTTATCTATTTCCATGATAAGAGGGTAATGGATACAGACATACAAACAAGAGGTTATATATGATATCAAGAACATAAAATGCAGGAGGAGGGGAGTAACAGAGTAGAGCTTCTAGAAAGAAGTCAAACTAAAGAGACTATCAACTTAATATAAATTGCTATATATGTAGGTAATATATGAACCTCATGGTAATCACAAATCAGAAATCTATAATAAATACACAAAAAACTAAGAGAAAGGAACCCAAACATAATACTAAAGAAAGCCATCAAACCACAAGGGAAGAGAGCAAGAGAAAAAGAAAGGAACAGAGAAGCCCTCCTAAAACACGCAGAAAAAAAGTAACAAAATGGCAGTAAGTACATACTTATCAATAGCTACTTTAAATGTCAATGGACTAAATGCTCCAATCAAAAGGCATACAGTGGCTGATTGGATTAAAAAACAAGACCCATAGATGCTGCATACGAGAGACACACTTCAGACCTAAAGATACTCACAAACTGAAAGTGAAGGGATGGAAAAAGATATTCCATGCAAGTGGCAATGAAAAGAAAGCTGGAGTAGCAATACTCATATCAGACAAAATAGACTTTAAAACAAAAACTCCAACAAGAGACAAAGAAGGGCACTACATAGTGATCAAGGGAACAATCCAACAAGAGGATATAGCACTTGTAAATATCTATGCACCCAACATAGGGGCACCTAAATATATAAAGCAATTATTAACAGACATAAAAGGAGAAATAGACAGTAACACACTAATAACAGGAGACTTTAACACTCTATTTACACCAATGGACAGATCATCCAAACAGAAGATCAATAAAGAAACACTGGTCTTGGGGCCACCCGGTGGTGCAGCAGTTAAGTTCATGCTTTGGCAGCCCAGGGTTCATGTGTTTGGATCCCGGGCACCAGCTGACGCACTGCTTGTCAGCCCTGCCGTGGTGGCATCCCATATAAAGTAGAGGAAGATGGACACAGATGTTAGCCCAGGACCAGTCTTCCTCAGCAAAAAGAGGAGGATTTGCAGTGGATGTTAGCTCAGGGCTGGTCTTCCTTGCATAAATAAATTAATTAATAATAATGGTTAAAAAAAAGGAAACATTGGCCTTAAACAACACACTAGAACAGATGGACTTAGTTGATATATACAGAAAATTCCACCCAAATACCGAAGAATACACATTCTTTTCAATGCACCTGAAACATTCTCCAAGACTGATCACATGTTAGACCACAAAACAAGTCTCAATAAATTTAAGAAGACTAAAATAATACCAAGCAGCTTTTCAGACCACAATAGTATGAAACCAGAAATCTACTACTGGAAGAAAATCAGAAAAGCCACAAATATGTGGAGATTAAACAAAATGCTACTGAACAATAATTGGGTCAATGAAGAAATCAAAGGAGAAATCAAAAAGTACCAGGAGACAAATGAAAATGAAAATACAACTTGCCAGAATTTATGGGATACAGCAAAAGCATTTCTAAGAGGGAAATTTATAGCAATACAGGCCTACCTCAACAAACAAGAAAAGTCTCATAGAAACACTCTAACAGTGCACCTAAAGGAACTGGAAAAAGAAGAGCAAACAAAGCCCAAAATCAGTAGAAGGAGGGAAATAATAAAAATCAGAGCAGAAATAAATGAAATAGAGACTAAAAAACAATAGAAAAAAATCAATGAAACCAGGAGTTGGTTCTACAAGCTAGACTCACCAAGAAAAAAAGAGACAAGACTCAAATAAATAAAATCAGATATGAAAGAGGAGAAATTACTACAGACACCTCAGAAATACAAAAGAATATAAGAGAATACTACTAAAAAGCTATATGCCAACAAATTGGGTAATCTAGAAGAATGGATAAATTCTTAGAATCATACAACCTTCCAAAACTACATCAAGAAGAAATAGAGAATTTGAATAGACCAATCACCAGTAAGGAGATTGAAACAGTAATCAAAAACCTCCCAAAAAATAAAAGTATGGGACCAGACAGCTTCCCTGGTGAATTCTACCAAACATTCAAAGAAGACTTAATACCTATCCTTCTCAAACTATTCCAAAAAATTGAGGAGAAGGGGAAGCTTCCTAACTCATTCTACAAAGCCAACATTACCCTGATACCAAAACCAGACAAGGACAACACAAAAAAAGAAAATTACAGGGCAACATCACTGATTAACATCAATGCAAAAATCCTCAACAAAGTACTAGCAAATCAAATACAACAATACATTTAAAAGATCATACACCATGATCAAATGGGATTCATTTGAGGGATGCAGGGATGGTTCAACATCTGCAAATCAATCAACCACATTAATGTGATACACCACATTAATAAAATGAATAATAAAAATCACATGATCATCTCAATAGATGCAGAGAAAGCATTTGACAAGATACAGCATCCATTTATGATAAAAACTCTGAATAAAATGTGTATAGAAGCAAAGTATCTCAATACAATAAAGTCCATATATGACAAACCCACAGCCAATATCATCCTCAATGGTGAAAAACTGAAAGTTATCCCTCTAAGAACAGGAACCAGACAAGAATGCCCACTTTCACCGCTCCTATTTAACATAGTATTAGAACTCCTGGCCAGAGCAATCAGGCAAGAAAAAGAAATAAAAGGGATCCAAATTGGAAAGGAAGAAGTGAAACTGTCACTATTTGCAGATGACATGATTTTATATACAGAAAACCCTAAAGAATCCACCAAAAAACTTTTAGAGATAATAAGTGAATATGGCAAAGTTTCATGATACAAAATCAACACATAAAAATCAGTTGCATTTCTATACACTAACAACAAAGTAGCAGAAAGAGAAATTAAGAATATAATTCTATTTACTACTGCAATGAAAAGAATAAAATACCTAGGAATAAACTTAACCAAAGAGGTGAAAGGTCTGTACACTGAAAAATATAAAACATTGTTTAAAGAAATTGAAGAAGACACAAAGAAATGGAAAGATATTCTGTGCTCTTGGATTGGAAGAATTAACACAGTTCAAATGTCCATGCTTCCTAAAGCAATCTATAGATTCAATGCAATCTCTATCAAAGTCCCAACAACATTTTTCACAGAAATAGAACAAAGAACCTTAAAATGTATATGGAACAACAAAAGGCCCCAAATAACCAAAGGAATCCTGAGAAAAAAGACCAAAGCTGGAGGTTTCACACTCCCTGATTTCAAAATATACTAGAAAGCTATAAGTAACCAAAACAGCATGGTAGTGGCACAAAAACAGACACATAGATCAATGGAACGTAATCAAGAGCCCAGAAATAAACCCACACATCTACGGACAGCTAATTTTCAACAAGGGAGCCAAGAACATATAATGGAGAAAGGAAAGTCTCTTCAACAAATGGTGTTGGGAAAACTAGACAGCCATATGCAAAAGAATGAAAGTAGACCATTATCTTACACCATACACAAAAATTAACTCAAAATGGATTAAAGACTTGAATGTAAGACCTGAAACCATGAAACTTCTAGAAGAAAACATAGGCAGTACGCTCTTCACCATCAGTCTCAGCAACATATTTTCAAGTGCCGTGTCTGACAGGGCAAGGGAAGCAATAGAAAAAATAAACAAATGGGACTACATCAAACTAAAAACCTTCTGCATAGAAAAGGAAACCATCAACAAAATGAAAAGACAACCCAACAATTGGGAAAAGATATTTGCAAACCATATCTGATAAGGAGTTAATCTCCAAAATATATAAAGAACTCATACATCTCAACAACAACAACAACAACAAAAAAACAATTAAAAAATGGGCAAAAGATCTGAAAAGACATTTCTCCAAAGAAGATATACAGATGGCCAACGGGCACATGAAAAGATGTTCAACATCATTAACTGTCAGGGAAATGCAAATCAAAACTACAAAAGAGATATCACCTCATACCTATCACAATGGCTATAATTAAGAAGACAGGAAACAAGTGTTGGAGAGGATGTGGTGAGAAGGGAACTCACATACACTGCTGGTAGGAGTGCAGACTGGTGCAGCCACTATGGAAAACAGTATGGAGATTCCTCAAAAAATTAAGAATAGAGCTACCATACGATCCAGCTATTCTACTGCTGAGCATGTATCCAAGGAATGTGAAAACATGAATGCTTAAAGATACATGCCCCCCTGTGTTCATTGCAGCATTGTTCACAATAGCCAAGACTTGGAAGCAACCTAAGTGCCCATCAAGGGATGAATGAATAAAGAAGATCTGGAATACTACTCAGCCATAAGAAATTATGAAATCCAGCCATTTGTGACAACATGGATGGACCTTGAAGGTATTATGTTAAGCAAAATAAGTCCGAGGGAGAAAGTCAAATACCATATGATCTCACTCGTAAGTAGAAGACAAAAACAACAAGAAACAGTCACATGGAGACAGAGATTGGATTGGTGGTTACCAGAGGGGAAGGGGGGAGGGAAGAGGGTGAAAGGGATGACTACACCCATGTGTATGGTGATGGATTATAACCAGTGTTTGGTTGTGAACATAAGGTAATCTATACAGAAATGGAAATATAATGTTGTACACCTGAAATTTATATCATGTTATAAATCAATGTTACCACAATAAAAAAGAAAAAAATAGAGGAATATTGGCACAGACATTAGCTCAGGGCTAATCTTCCTCACAAAAAAAAATAAAAACAAAAAATTTTGTGCTTCAAAGGACACTATCAAGAAAGTGAAACCCACAGAGTGGGAGAAATATTTTAAATCATGTGTCTGTAAGGGATTAATGCCCAGAATATATAAAGAACTTCCACAAGTCCACAAAAAAAAATAATTTTCAAAAAGGAGGGAGAAATTTGAATAGATAAGTCTCCAAAGAAGATATACAAATGGCCAAATCTCACATAAAAATATGCTCAATACCATTAGTCATTAGGGAAATTCAAATCAAAATCACAATGAGGTATCACTTCATATCCACTGGGATGGCTATAATCAAAAACAAGTGCTGACAAGGATGTGGAGAAATGGGAACCCACACACACTGCTTGTGGAAACGTAAGATGATGCAGTCACTTTAGAAAATGGTTCTAAATTAGAAAATGGGCAGTTCCTCAAAGTGTTAAACGTAAAGTTGCCATATGACCCAGAAATTCTACTCCTAGATGTATATCCAAGAGAACTGAAAATATATGTTGACATAAAAACATACACAAGGGGGCCGGCCCGGTGGCGCAGCGGTTTAGTCCGCGCTTGGCAGCCCGGGGTTCGCTGGTTCGGATCCCGGGCGCCCGCCGACGCACTGCCTGTCAGCCATGCCGTGGCGGCGTCCCATATAAAGTGGAGGAAGATGGGCACGGATGTTAGCCCAGGGCCAGTCTTCCTCAGCAAAAAGAGGAGGATTAGCAACGGATGTTAGCTCAGGGCTGGTCTTCCTCACCAAAAAAAAAAAAAAAAAAAATACACAAATGTTAAGAGCAACCTTATCCATAATAGCCAAAAAGTGGAAACCCAAATGTCCACCAACTGATGAATGGATAAACAAAAATGTGGTACATGCACACACTAAAATTTTATTCAGCCATAAAAAGGAATGAAGTACTGATCCATGCTGCAACATGGATAGACCTTGAAAACATTATGCTAAGTGCAAGAAGCCAGACACAAAGGGCCACAGAACATATGATTCTATTTATATGAAATGTCCATAATAGGCAAATCCATAGTGGTTTCCAGGAGTGTAGCAGGGGGAAGAGTAACTGCCAATAGGCACAGAGTTTCTTTTGGTGGTGATGAAAATGTTCTGGAATTATATAGTGGTGATGGTTGCACAATTTTGTGAGTACACTAAAAACCACTGAATTGTACACTTTAAAAGGATGAATTTTATGGTATGTGAATTATATCTTAATTTTTTTAAGTCTGTTTAATGAATCTGGCATATGGTTAATAAGTGCTGAGGACCAGAGGGCTGGCCAGTAGAAGGCACCTCGCACCTCTGCTCTCCCTGCTGCAGCCCTGGTTCCGCATCTCTAAAGTGCACCATGGCAACAGCCTCCTCTCGCTCACTCCCAAGCCCAGCCTGAATCATGTCACTCACCTTTACAAGTTTCCCACGGTCCACCTGTATTAATCACACCTTTTTATTTTCTGTATCTTTTGATGTCTTGACATCTGGGGTCATGCTGATCCTAGAGAGGGCAAGCCAATTCCCAGGGCGAGCCAACCCCTAAAGACAGGAAAGGACTCACCTGCAAGTGTGCCTTTCACATGCAAACCAACCAACCAACCAGTCCAAAGCCCACATCCCAACCACCTCCCTTATCTAGTTCTTACACTCTGGGTCACTATCCAGCTGCCCTAATCACCTGAGGACTGGGTACCTGACAGCTAGAGCAGCCCCTCTACCCCAGAGCCCTCTGAAATTACTCAAACTAGCCAATCCGAAACCTGTTATCCCTACCCTCACCTTACCTTTCCCAAAGAAACCACAAGAAAGGCTCTTGCCATGTTTTCCCCTCACTCCCTCTGCCTCCTGACTGACCCTGGTGCTTTCCCATGTGGCCCTGTGTGGTGTCCCATGCCTCCTACTTCTAGGAATCCGTGAGTAAACACCTCCTCCTGCATGACAGTCATTTCCATGTCTGCATGTCTTACCACACCTGATTAAAGCAAATCCTGGGTACATATTAAAATACCACCCTTCAAACCTGGTTCCACCTTCCCTTTCCCACCTAACTTCCCAGCACCCCCAACACTCTCCAAGTTTTAGGGCCACCCATCCATCTCCAACTTCCTAAGCACACCACACTCCTTTGTGTCCATGCCTTTACACATGCTGGGTCCTCCCTCTAGAGTGCCCTCTCCAGCCCCTTTGTCTCAGTTATTCCCATGCCATCATCAAGCTCACTTTACAACACCTCACTTGGAACCCCACCACAATAGACACTCTGTGCCCCATTGGTATGTGGTACATTCTCTCTCAAAGCCCTTAGCCTGTGTGTCTACCTCCTGCCTGGCCGGTGAGCTCCTCCAAGATAAGCACCATGATCCCTCATCTCTGGATCCCCAGGGTTAGCACAGTGCCTGGAAATTATTGGTTACTCAATAAATGCAGGGTTTGATTTTTAGTGTAAGAAATCTCCCTTACAGGCATGTAAGCTCCTGAGAACACAGCCTTTACCCTCTGGGTCCTCAGCAGGACCATGCACGTGGTTAGCCCTGGGTAAAGGCCTCTGGGCTGAGTGAGTGAACTGGAATGATGACTGAGCAAATAAACAAGTGGGAGGAGAGCAGGCAGGGAAGGCAGGCTGGTCTCCCCACCCCTGGGAAGTGAGGTTTACTCACACTGTTCTTCCCACTCACGCTCCTCTCTCTCACTGGGATGACTCTGCAGCTGGGCCTGCTTCAGGCTCCAGTAGAGTTCCTTCGCCCTCTGCTCTTCCTGGAGGCGAATCTGCTCTTCTCCTCGCTTCCTCTCCTCTTCTTCTTTCCTCTAAAATATTATAGGGACAGAATGGCATTAGGTGATAGTGACACTCCATGAGAGAGGAGAAGAGCCTCTGTGACTTTGCAGTAGGGCAGGGCTGAGCTGTCTTGGGGTGGGGTAGGCAGTGGTGGCTGCTCCAGTCTTGGTCTCTACACACATGAAATGGCAATAGTTACACCTCAACAAGACTGTGGTAAGGATCAAAGGGGTGAAATATGTGGAACAATTTGTAAACTCGAAAGCTTTCCACAAAGATAAGAGGACTCTGGGCCATCCTTGACCACACTTCCATTCTGGGGTAAAAGGGAGGGTAGGTATAGGGAGGGCACCTGGTCTTTCTGGAGGCCAATTAAGCAAGATACAATCATGTCCGGATAAGGTATTTCAAAGAGACAGCAGGTTTGGGTGCCCCAAACCTCCAGCTTTTGTCTCATTTTTAAGCTCCAAAAGGGTCTTATATATGTATATTTTCCTCTACCTTTGTTTACATCAAAGTAACATGCACATGTCAATCATGCATTATATGCCAAAGCCTTGTTAGGAAAAACAGCAGTTCTCCAAGCCACTTCACCCCAACCTACTCCACCCCATCCAGGGCCCAGAGGCCACCATTCTCAATTATTTTAGCTCTTCCTTCATGTGGCTACATCAATGTCTGAATAATGCTGCTAATTCTTGATTTATCAATTCTACACATTAATTACTGCCTTTCTCTTTTTGTACATACGTATTTAACAGTCAGACTTTTCCCACACAGGTATACATCATTCTTTTCGTCTTATCATCATCACAATACATTTACATTACAATTTGTGGTTAAATCAATCGTCAGTGTAACTATTTCACTGCAAAGCCAAATAGGGAGCTATTTCCACCAACTCAAAGGAGCACATTTGTTAACTTTTTAACATAATCTCTGAAATATGGGTATGTCTCACAACTTATAAGTTGCTTTTTTAATAGGCAACAGTTTTTCTTTCTTCTTAAAAGAAAGATACATTGTGTAATTAATGGCATCTTAAATTCCACAAAATATGGTAGTATGATGGCTTTTCCTTTCAAATGATTTTTTCCTGAGTTACTTATTGTTTTATCTCGAAGTTGAACATTGAACTTTCCCAAACTGCTCTAAGATTTGTAGTAAATCTTTGTGTTTAACCAAGTGCTTTTTATTATAACAGATAATACAGCAGTTATCTTTTTCCAAGAGACACCCCTCCCCCCAGGCGCCATGTTTCCTTCTTCTCCAATCTCAACAGGTTGCTATCTAGGTCTCCTGTCCATCCACCCACGAAGAACTTGCATCTCAGCCTCCCCTGAGCTGAAGCCCATGTTTCTTTGTTCCCTTTCTGTTTTTTTTTCTTGGCCACCTCCTCATTCTGCAGCAACACAGCTTCCAGTACTTCTCAGGAAGGACACACAAAGAGACACTTCCCGAGTCATGTCTGGAAACATCGGTGTGCCACCCTCAGATGTAACTGCTAATTTAACTGAGCATGAAATTTGCTTAAAACTCATTTTCCTGCCAAATTTGGAAGTCTTTACCTCCTTGTCTTCTGGCATCCAGCACTGCCACTCAGATTCTCATTCTTCTGTGTAAGGCACTAATTTTTCTCTTTGTCACTTGTGTTAAATCCACTTGCTGTGGATTTTCTCTCACCGCTGTGCTCAGCACTCAGTGCTTTCAGTCTGGAGCCTCAGGTCTTTCCAGTCTAACACACCTGTGTTTAGGATTCCTCCAATAATTTCCCTTCCTCTCATTTCTTTTCTTTTTTTCTAGAACTCCTGTTTGTCAAGTGTTGGACTTCTTGACTTGATCCTCTAAGTGCCCTATCATTTCTTTCTTATTTTCTGTCTCTTTTTTGTTCTACTTCCTAGTTGATTTCATGGATTTTATCTTCCAAACTTTCTCAGAATTTGCCATTTCAGCACTGCCTTTGTCATTCCCAAGCCCTCATCTTGTTCTTTGGTTGTTCCTTTTTGCCTCATTGCACCCTGTACTTGTTTCATGGCTGCAATAGCTCATCACTGAGGAGTTCAGAGCTTTTCCTCCTGCTATTCTGATTTAGGTCTATTTCCTGTTTTTCACTCTTTGTTTCTTTAAGGCTTGTTTTATCTGGTGCCTGTCACTCACGTTGGAGGCTCTCCTCAGATGCCTGACGTTCCCCGACTGTTCACACTCCGGAGAGGACAATCTGCATGGAGACTCAGCATGTGTAGACAGGGCTTCCTTGAGAGTGGGCTTCACTCTAGGGTGACTGGATGAGGAACCAGCCATTTCACTGAGGAGCCCTCAAGTGTAAGGATTTACAGGTCCTTTCTCTGAGATGACTCAGTGTCTTCTCCATCCTACCTGGGTGGTGTCTGACCACCAGCATTCCAGGAGTCTGTGGGAAAGGCAGGATGACCCTTTCATGCGAGAAAGCAGGGCCCCTTGCCTGGGCCCCACACTTCATGGGAACCCCACGCTTTGAAGTACCTTCTTTGCAAATTTCCCCCTTAAGTTCCCTCAGGACTGGCCAGAAATAGTACCCCAAGGACTGGCAGGGGCAGAAGTGCAGTCCAGGTAAGGTGTCCCAAGCCCACATCAGGTTCCACATGAGCACTTGTCCCTGTTTCTCCCCTTCAAGGGGCTCTCTGACCCTCTCCTCCATGCAAGGGGTTGACCAAATGCCCCAAGAAGTCCCAGGATTCACATTTATGGAGTCATCCTGGAACCTAGTGGCCAAGGTATGGTTCCAGGAAAGTGGCCTAGCCAGCAGATGAATCCTGATGGCCAGCACAGTATTTTTCTGACAAGCTCACATGAGATCAGGTCACCAGAATAGAGGTAACAGGCTGATTTTATGTGGCTCAGATTGTTAATATAGACAAAGACCCCACAAAAATGTTTTTGTTGACCCTATACACCTTAAGGGGCAATCCCAGCTGTAGGTCCCACTGTTTAGAGTCCAGACCTTTACTTAATCCTCCTGTTTCCCATCTGCCCCTTGCCTGCTGTCTCCACTCGGCCTGATATGCTGAGCCCCAAGCCTGTCCCTTCTAATTTCCCATCTCCTTCTGGTCAGCAGGAGGGATGTAGCAGCCTGGAAGAAACAGGTGAAAGTGGGGACATGAGAGTCCAGCCATCCACATAGAAACTTGTCATCAATCCCACAGTCTCGGCCTCACCCATCTCTGGTGCCTCCAAGTCCTGAGCCTGTGGGGGTTCAGGGCTCACCCCATCAGCCCTCTTCCAACAGGCACCCCACTGAACCCCCACCACTCTCCCTCTCTTCCAGCTCCCAGACTTCTGTGGACATCTTCTCATGTGTTGTCCCCTCTCATCTTCTCTCTGTGTTTTATAACTTTTTCTGTCCTTTGCTTCTATTTTAATGGATTAATAAGAAAAAAAGGCAATAACTGTGAGTTTTTAATCCTTTGTTTTAGAAAAAACAAGATTTTTGTTACCTCTGAAATGGCATAGATTGAGGACTTTTCTCCACTTCAGTGATAGATTTTTTATTTCTAAAAAATAGAAAAAATTCCAACTTCCTAATGACCCACTCTCTAAGACTTAAGGGCTAAAGAAGTTAAGTGGCTTCATCTAGTCATTCACCAAATACTTATTGAGAAGCCAGGAGACTCAGCCTCTTCTAGGCACTGGGGACACAGCAGGGAGCAAGGTAGACACAGTCCCCATCTCTCAGAGCTTGCCTTCCAGTGGGCAAGAAACACTCAACAAATAAAAATCAAGACATATCAGAAAATAATCAACAGTGTGCAAAGAATTAAAACAGGGTAAGTGATAGAGAGAATCTTGGAGGGCCCTTGAGGCTGCCTGACCAGCAGTCCTCTCAGAAGGGGTGACACATGATCTGAAACCTGACCAATAGTAAGGAGGCTGATAAGTGAGTATCAGGCAGAAGAAACTTCCAGGTGGAGGGAACCACAATGCAGCGGCCCCAGCATTGCAAATGGGTTTGGCATGTTTGAGTACAGAATTATCCACTGTGGCTGGAGGAAAGAAAAATCAAATTCTATTTTTGATGAGTTTGAGATGCCATCTGACATCCCAGAGGCCTGCTGTTAGCAGTGGGGTACGTGAGCCTGGGTTACAGGTGAACTGAGGCTAAGACAGTGACTGAGAAGGCATCTGCACTAGGATGATGTTTCTCAGCCTTGGGACTTAATGCTACCACTGAAAGAAAGAATGTAGATCAAGAGGAAACAGGCAGAAGGTCTGGGGACACTCCACAATTTAAAGGTTGAGAGAGAGAGTTAGAGCCAGAACAGGAGACTGAGAAGGAGGCCA
Organism: Tapirus indicus; assembly: GCA_031878705.1. Classification (NCBI taxonomy): domain Eukaryota; kingdom Metazoa; phylum Chordata; class Mammalia; order Perissodactyla; family Tapiridae; genus Tapirus; species Tapirus indicus. Next base: position 87,310,925 of record CM062921.1, read on the forward strand.
AGGGGTGAGATAAAAACGCAGAAGGGGCGACGTCTGTTGGGAAAGCCAAGAAAAGAAAGCATTTCAAGTAAAAGAGAGTGGTAAACTGAGCTGCAGGCCACTGAGACGTCACAAAAAATAAGGACAGAGAAGCCACAAGGGACTGCTGGACATAGCCACAGGACATGATGGGAGATCTTGTCAAGAGCAGCCAGAATGGAGTGGAGGGGCAACTGTCCAGGCTGCAGGCACAGGTGTGGAAGTGACTGCAGACAACCTTTCAGGGAGCAGCAGCTGGAGGGGACTGTGGGGTTAAGATGGAAATGGGGTGAGTGGGTTGGTTTTAAGATGGGAAAAACTAAAACAGAGAGTTAATGACTGTTGCAAAATTGGAACCAAAGTTTGTCTGATTCCAAAGCGGAACAAGCTGAGTTTTACCTCAAAGCCGTATTTTACTTTCATCAGTCACGAGCATCTCAGTAGCACAAAAAAATCACTTCTCCCACTGGCACAGCACTTCACAGTTTACACAGTGGGTTTCCCATTCCTTTCTCAGGCCTCCCTAATCTGACTGTGGCCACCACATCACTCAGTACACAGGGCACCAACCAAGACAGCTTCCACCCAGGCACCTCAGACCTATCATCCGCCCACGGGAGGCTTCCAAGCAGGAGTGGGTCTCAGGAAAAACACAGATGGGGCTTCAATCTCTGTTCCTACTCCCTTGTACAGATCAGGAGTGCACTAGCTTGACCAGGCTGCTGATAGGGTTCAGGGCAGGCCGCCCCAAGATGCACCACTCTGGAATGAGGATTATTTCGATCTGAAGACAATAAAGGCTCAGAAGACTCAGGAAGAACATTGGAGCTTCCCTCAAATTGCCTAAAAGAATTTAACTAGAAGGCCTGTTCCAGGAAGGAGCTGATACCAAAAGATAACTATAGTATAAAGTAAAATAGGTGAGATACGAAAGGCACCAACAAGCCCATCTTATCAAAATTCTGTCTGTCAGGCCACATGTTCTATACGTGGCCCAGGAAACAGTTGCCTAACAAACATTTGCTTTTCCATCTCCATGTGAATTGTCTTCCTCCCCTTTGAAGTCTCAACCCACTATCCCCAACATCCTTCTTTGTCTTTAGCAGAAGATGGTATTTAAGGTGGTGACTTTGGCCATTGTGGCAAGTTGCTCAGTTTTCTTGGGTTTCTCCCATGTATATATGTTATTAAATTTTGTTTTATTTTCTCCTGCTAACCCACCTTTTTAATTGTTTGACCAGTCAGAACAACCAGAGGGAAAGGGGTGGGGGGCAATTCTCCCTCTTCCCCTACAGTGCCATAACAAAGTATTGTATACCAGGTTACTTAAACAATAGACATTTACTGTCTCATAGTTCTAGAAACCAGAAGTCTAAGATCAAGGTGTAGGCAGCATTGGTATCTTCTGAGGCCTCTCTCCTTGGCTTGTAGATGGTCATCTCTCCTTGTGTCTTAATATGGTCTTTCCTCTGTGTTCACACATGTCTGTGTCCAAATTTTCTTTTCTTATAAAGACACCAGTCATATTGAATTAGGGCCCACCCTAAATACCTCTTTTTAACTTAATTTCCTCTTTAAAGATCTTATCTCCAAATACAGTTACATTCTGAGATACCAGGGGTTAGGACTTCAACACATGCATTTTAGGGGGACACAATTCAGCCCTTAACAAAGAGACTACAACCCCACTTATCCCCTGACTGGAGTACAGGGGATAAGCAGCATTTGAAAGCCCACCTCTAAGTACAATGCAGTGTTCCTACTCCAACCAGCTGTGGACACCATGAAGCAACAATTTAAATGGCAGCACCCACTTCCCCAACCCCCCAATCTCTGGCAACCACCACTTTCTCTTCTCTACTCTCTGCTTCTATGAGTTCAACTTTTTTCGATCCACATATAAGTGAGATCATGCAGTGTGTGTCTTTCTCTGTCTGGCTTATTTCACTTAGCATAATGCCTTCCAAGTTCATCCACATTGTCACAAATGGCAGGACTTCCTTCTTCTTTAAGACTGAATAATATTCCGTTGTGTATATATACATATGTGGTTTATATATATATAACATTTTCTTTATCCATTTATCTGTCAACAGACACTTAGCTTGTGTTTAGTGAAAAGGCATGAAGTTTCAGTTATGCAGGATGAATAAATTCTGGAGATCTAATGTACAATATGATGACTATCATTAATACTGTATATGTGAAATTTGCTAAGAGAATAAATCATAAGTGTTCACACCACAAAAAAAAGGTGACTAGGTAAGGTGAGAGATATGTTAATTAGCTTGATTGGGGTAATCATTTCACAATGTGTGTGTGTATATATATATCAAAATATCACATTGTACATCTTAAATAGATACAATTTTTATTTATCAATCACAATAAAGTTGGGAAAAAAATTACTACTCCCCCCAAAATATACAAATAAATAAATAAAAGGCAGCTCCTCTGTTCACTCCATCCTCTTCCCCTGAGAGTGGGACAACATCCAGGGAGCCAGAAACCTGCAGCCACCTCCATCTCAAAGGAAAATAACTGGCCACTTACTGTGACAAAGGCAAGCTCTTCACAGGGATGGGGATGACAAAAGAAAACACTTTGTAACTACAATAAAGAGTATTGCATCTGTCTTTCCATGGTTTTGCTAAAATGCTCAACCCTCAGCGGAAATTGCCTGGAAACTCTCCTTGTTGTTGCTACTACCCAAATCCATCTGTGATCACTGGAGAAAAGTCCATCTTTCTTCTGTTTAGCACCCAAAGGCCAATGCAGCCAAAAGGCAGATATGCAAATACCCACTTCTACCATAGGAATCGATTGCCTTTTTCTGGTAAGCCCAAAGCCCTCTGAGCTGTCCAGCTTATTCAATCCCCCTTCTCCTGATAACCCATCAGTAACAGCACACTGTAGGAGCTCATAGAAGCCTGGGTCTGCCTCACCCTAATGGAAAATGTCACTGAGACAGACACTTTTTCCTGGAAGGCATAGTAGTTTTTGTTGTTAGCCTGGTCCCAATAATACCACTGTGCTTTGTGAGATGATGCTCTCAAAAAGGGTCAAGCCCATGTTATTCATTCCTCCATCACCAGTTCCCAGCAAAGGCCTAGCATACAGTAGGTACTTCATAAACACTGACTGGAAGAGTGGGTGAAGTAATGAATAGACAAAGATCAGACAGGGTCTGTGATGATCCATGACAGGAAAGGGTAAACCACATCATATTGTCTTGTTGATGCCAGCCTTGTCCAAGGGAAACTCAGATAAAGTCTACAATTTTCAAGAGAAAATTGAAAACTGGGACATTTTCCCACCACTTATAATATTAGTGGGAATAAAGTAATGACAGTTTCTATAGTTGAAGAGGATGTCACTAAGTGGCCAAATTGAACTCCAACTTTAAAAGAGAAAAAACAAAAAGAGAGCAGCCTTGAATAGAAAATGGAGAAAAATCAAAGGATAACTTAACTGTGTCAGCTGTGCCAACTGTGTCTGTTCCTTATCAGGGAAACTGGGAGGAGGTGGGAGCAGGAGGGAGACTTGGAGGAGGAGCAGGAAGGTCAGAGGGAAAGAGCAGGATCCTTACTGCCCCTGCTCTGTGGTCTTAAGCAGAGGAAGAAACATCCAAAAGCAGTCTTATGAGTTATGAAAGCAGAAAAAAAATGCAAATTTTATCTGGCCCCTGATCTTTTTTCTAAAGGAACATTTTTATATGCATGTAAATTACATTCAAATGGTGCCAGCCACAACAGAGTGGTTTTTAGAAACAGGTTTCTAGCTGTCTGTAGCTTCTATTTTGAAGTTCCCTCTTTAACCCTTTATAAGATTCTGGGATTTTTTTCCCCCAACTTTCTGAAAGGAATTTTCACTATCTTTCCTATGACCAGGAGAATTTTCAGAAGCTGGCTACATCCTCAACACAGGCTTCCCTAAGTGAGCCCAGCCAACCTCCCTCTACCACTGGGCTTCTCTTCCAGGTTCTCTCCTCTCCTGCAGGCCCCAGCCCTTCTCCCAGTTCTCAGTGGTGAAAAAACAAAACCTCAGCACAGCCAGTCCAAGCACATTCTCTTTCCTCCAAAACTGCACCTCCTTCCCAGCTCCCAATGGCAAGAGAGTGGTGCTGTCTACCCATCCCTCCACCTGGGGCTCAGACGCCTTTGCCCTTTGCTTTCCCTCACCCCAACATCTAATTGATGCCAAGCCTTGCTGATTTCACCACTACCATTTCTCTATGTCCATCCTTTTTCTCTCTCCTCATAGCCACAGACTCATCATTTCCCACCTAGACCACTGCAAGAATGTCCTAACTGGGGGCCGGCCTGGTGGCATAGCAGTTAAGTTTGTGCATTCCGTTTCAGCAGCCCAGGGTTTGCAGATTCACATCCCAGGTGCAGACCGATGCACCACTTGTCAAGCCATGCTTTGGCAGCATCCCATATAAAGTAGAGGAAGATGGGCATGGATGTCAGCCCAGGGTCAATCTTCCTCAGCAAAAAGAGGATTGACAATGGCTGTTTGCTCAGGGCTAATCTTTCTCACACAAAAAAAAATCTCCTAACTGGCCTCTCTCTGCCCCAAAACTTTCATCACTTGAACTACACCATCACCACCAGTTATCTTCACAAAACTTGATCCAACCATGTCCCTCTGTATGTAGATCCTCACAGCTCTGCTTTGCCCACAGAGAACAGTCCACCTCCTTAATGTAGCTTCATCCAAGGGCTCCACAGTCTGCCTTTCCAGGTCTCTGTCTGGCTCCACCCATCATGTGCTTTTTTCCCCTCCCCCAGGAGACCATTCATCAGTCCACATATCTGCCTTCCATTTCCTGTCTTTGCCCACACCCAGGTTCCTGGTGTCCCTAGGGCACGGTTGGGCTGAGGGTCACTCATACAGTCACCTCTCTCTCCCCAGCACCCTGTAAACTTTTTTTCTTGAGGTCATATTGGCTTATAACATTGTGTAAATTTCAGGTGCACATTATTAAATTTCAGTTTCTGAGTAGACTGCATTGTGTTCACCACCAGTAGTCTGGTTTTTATCCATCACCATACATATGTGGTGCTTTATCCCTTTTGCCCTCCCCTCAACCACTTCCCCTCTGGTAACCACTAAGCTGTTCTCTTTATCCATGTGTTTATCTTCTGCATATGAGTGAAATCATGCTGTGTTTGTCTTTTTCTGTCTGATTTATTTCATTTAGCATCATAACCTCAAAGTCCATCCATGTTGCAAATGGCACAATTTTGTCTTTTTTATGGCTGAGTAGTATTCCATTGCATGTATATATATAGATATATATATATAGATATAGATATAGATATAGATATAGATATATATAAAGATATACCACATCTTTCTCTACTTGTCAGTTGATGGGCACTTGGGTTGCTTCCACATCTTGGCTATTGTGAATAATGCTGCAATGAACATAGGGGTGCATAAATCTCTTTGAATTGTTGATTTCATGTTCTTTAGATAAATACCCAGTAATGGGATAGCTGGACCATATGGTATTTCTATTTTTAACTTTCTGAAGAATCTCCATACTGTTTTCTATAGTAGCTGTACCAGTTTGCATTCCCATCAGCCTTCTGAGACCAGACTATTTATTGCTACCACCACCACCCTCCCCCAAACAACCTGCACTTAGGTTCTCAAGGGGAAAAAAAGGTATTAAATTAAATGAACATTGTTGGCACACTGCTGCATGCAAGACTCACACATGTTAGAATCTTGGTGTTGAAAGACACAGTCAAAATTGTCTAAGCCAATCTCTAACCTGATGCATAAATCCCTTCATTGAAATTGTTTCAGTTATCTGAGTAAAAACAAATTACCAGAAAATTTGGTGGCTTAAAACAACAACTGTCTTGGGAGTAACATCAGCATCAGGATGAAGTGAGCTCTTCCCTCAGACTCTCCCCCCTAAGATACAATGAAAACGACTTTCACAAACCAACAGAGGACATTCACACAACACAGAAGATGTCTGAGAGACCCACGCAGCAATACATCTGAAGGTGGGGGTGCTGGACCTCCCAGAAGGAAGTGGAAGGAGGTAAGGGGAGCTCCTCTCCCTCCCTGGCAGCAGCCCAGGGTGTGGAACTGCTTGCAGCTCTGAGAAAAGAGGGAACACCTTTGCTCTCCAAGTTCCATCACAGCCCATGGGAAAGCCCCACACTTAGGAGGCTAAGCTACTGCAGGGGTGTCTTCATTGAGCCAGCATCCCAGGAGAGCAGATAGTGAGGGCAGAGCAAGAACGGCCCCAGGATCGTGCTCATGAAAGAAAGCACCTCTGCCCCTGCCCAGTGCTCCAGCTCAGCCAGTTGGCCAGAACACCTGCACATACATTAGAAAAGCAGCAGCTGTGAGTGAGCAAACTGGAAATTGCAGACAGGCCCTGTCGGCATAGATTCTAAGGACAGGCACAGATTCCAAAGATCATGGCAGGCTCAGAATACACAGCCCCTGACCCCCTACTGAGGGGTGGAAGGTAGACTGTGACCAGATACCATCACTGTGTGAAGTCATAAATCCATACCATTAAACAGTATGAAGAAATATGTTAATACTCCAGACGAGAAGGAAAATGACCATCACCCAGGAATCAATCCTGAAAGCACATAAATTTGCAAACTAAATGACAGAGAATTCAAAACAGCTATCATAAAAACACTTAATGAGTTACAAGAAAATACAGGTAGAGAATTCAATGAAATCAGGAACAAAATTAATGAACAAAGGGAATTCTTCACAAAAGAAACTGTAAAGAACAACCAATCAGAAATGTTGGAAATGGGGGGGGAAGGATGAGATAAAGAAAAATCTGGACTCCCTGAATAATAGAGCTGGTATTAGGGAGGACAGAATTAGCAATGTGGGGACAGAAAGATAGAAAGGCTTCAGATGGAGGAGGAAAGAGAACTATGACTGATAGGAAATGAAGAAATTCTCTAAGAAATATCTGATTCATTTAGGAAATGCAACATAAGGATTATAGGTATTCCAGAGAGAGAATGGAGCAGAAAGCTACTTCAAAGAAGTAATAGCTGAAAACTTCCCAAACCTGGAGAAGGAGCTGGAAGTACAAGTAAAATAAGCTAACAGAACTCCTAATTATATCAATGTAAGAAGACTTTCTCCAAGGCACATAGTAGTAAAACTGGCAAAAGTCAATAACAAAGAAAAAAATATTAAGGGCAGCAAGGCAGAAGAAAATAACTTATAAAGGAACCCCTATCAGGCTTTCAGTGGATTTCTCAGCAGAAACCTTACAGGCTAGGAAAGACTGGAATGATATATTCAAAATTCTAAAAGACAAAAACTTTCAGCCAAGACTACTCTATCCAGCAAAGATTTCCTTCACATACAATGGAGAAATAAAAGTTTTCCCAGATGAACAAAATCTGAGGGAGGTCATCACCAAAAGACCCACACTACATGAAATGATCAAGAAGGCCCTCATACTTGAAAAAGGGGGGGGGGGGTTACCCAGCCTTGAGCAAGGAGATAAATAGGTAGACAAAATCAGAAAATTGCAGCTTTCTATCAGAACAGGTTAGCAAACACTTAAATATAACATTAAAGATAAAGGAAAGAAAAACATCAAAAATAAATACAATCTCGTCACTTGTGACCACAAACTCACAACACAAGATGAAATAAATTGTGACAACAATAACTTAGAAGGGGAAGAGGGAAGGGATGGAATTGGCTTAGACTAAGGAAATAAGAGGCTACCAGAAAATGGACTAGCTCATCTATGAGATTTTTTTATACATACCTCATGGTAATGACTAAACATAGAACAGTGACACAAATGATAAATAAAGAGAAAATTTAAAAAACCATCAAGGGGGACTACCAAACTGAACTGGTAGTCTGAAATACACTGGATGAGAAACAAGGGAAATCCAGAAGAACCAGAAAATGAGCAATTAAATGGTAGCATTAAGCCCTCATATATCAATAATAATTCTAAAGGTACAGGGATTTAATTCTCAAATCACAAGACACAGAGTGGCTGGGTGGATTAAAAAACAAGATGCTGCCTCCAGGAAAAACATCTCAGCTCTAAAGACAAACACAGGCTCAGAGTGAAGGGATGGAAGATAATACTCCAAGCTGATGGCAAACAAAAGAAAGCAGGTGTTGCCACACTTATGTTAGACAGAGTGCACTTCAATATAAAACAGACAATGAGAGACAAAGAGGGGCAGTATATAATGATAAAAGGGACACTCCACCAAGAGGACATAACACTTATAAATATATATGCACCCAACACAGGAGCACCAAAGTACATAAGGCAACTATTAACAAACCTAAAAGGAGATATTAATAACAATACAATAATAGTAGGAGACCTTAACACTCCACTGGATAGATCATCCAGACAGAAAGTCAACAAGGAAATAGTGGGTTTAAATGAAAAACTAGACCAGATGGACTTAATAGATACATATAGAACACTCCAATCAAAAACAGCAGATTACACATTCTTCTCAAGTACACATGGAACATTCTCAGGATAGATCATATGCTGGGAAACAAGGCAACCTTCAATAAATTAAAGAAGACTGAAATCACATCAAGCATCATTTCCAACCATAAGGCTATGAAACCAGAAATCAACTATAAGAAAAAAGCTGGGAAAGTGACATATATGGGGAGAATAAACAACATGCTACTGACCAACCAATAGATCATTGAAAAAATTAAAGGAGAAATCAAAAAATATCTGGAGACAAATGAAAATGAAAATACGTCATACCAACTCTTGTGGGATGCAACCAAAGAGGCACTGAGAGGGAAATTCATAGCAATACAGGCCCAATGTAACAAACCAGAAAATCCCAAATAAGCAATCTTAAGCTATACCTAACAGAATTAGAAAAACAAGAACAAACAAAGCCCAAAGTCAGCAGAAGGAGGGAAATAATAAAAATTAGAGCAAAAATAAGTGAAATTAAAACAAACAAAAAAACAGTAGAAAGGGGGCCAGCCCGGTGGTGCAGCAGTTTCGTTCGTGCTTGGCAGCCCGGGGTTCACGAGTTCGGATCCCGGGCGCCCACAGATGCACTGCTTGTCAGCCATGCCATGGTGGCATCCCATATAAAGTAGAGGAAGATGGGCACGGATGTTAGCCCAGGGCCAGTCTTCCTCAGCAAAAAGAGGAAGATCAGCAATGGATGTTAGCTCAGGGCTGGTCTTCCTCACACACACACACAAAAAAAAAACAGTAGAAAGGATCAATGAAACAAAGAGCTGGTTCTTTGAGAAGATAAACAAAATTGACAAACCGTTAGCCAGACTCACTAAGAAAAAAGGAGAGAGGGCTCAAATAAATAAAATTAGAAATGAAAGAGAAGAAATTACAACAGAGACCACAGAAAAGGATTATAAGAGAATTAGAAAGGATTATAAGATAATACTATGAAAAACTATATGCCAACTGATTGGACAATCTAGAAGAAATGGCTAAATTCTTAGACTCATACAACCTCCCAAAACTGAATCAAGAAGAAATAGAGAATCTGAACAGACCAATCACAAGTAAAGAGATTGAAAAGGTCATCAAAAACCTCCCAAAAAATAAAAGTCCAGGACAAGATGGCTTCTCTGGAGAATTCTACCAAACATTCAAAGAAGATTTAATACCTATCCTTCTCAAACTATTCCAAAAAATTGAGGAAGATGGAATACTTCCTAAACATTCTACTATGCCAACGTCACCCTGATACCAAAGCCAGATAAGGACAATACAAAGAAGGAAAATTACAAGCCAATATTGCTGATGAACATAGACGCAAAAATCCTCAACAAAATATTGACAAACCGCATATATGTTAAAGAGATCATATACCATGATCAAGTGGGATTTATACCAGGGACACAGGGATGGTTCAACATCCACAAATCAATCAATGTGATACACCACAATAACAAAATGAAGAATAAAAACCACATGATCATCTCAATAGATGCAGAGAAAGCAATTGACAAGATCCAACATCCATTTATGATAAAAACTCTCAATCGAATGGGTAAAGAAGGAAAGTACCTCAACATAATAAAGGCCATATATGACAAACCTACAGCCAACATCATACTCAACAGGGAAAAACTGAAAGCCATTCCTTTGAGGACAGGAACCAGACAAGGGTGCCCACCCTCACCCTCTTATTCAGCATAGTACTGGATGTTTTGGCCAGAGCAATTAGGCAAGAAAAATAAGAAGAATCCAAATAGGCAATGAAGAAGTGAAACTCTCACTATTTGTAGATCACATGATTTCATATATAGAAAACCCTAAAGAATCCTATTAGAAATAATCAACAATACAGCAAAGTCACAGGGCACAAAAATCAACTTAAAAATCAGTTGCATTTCTATATACTAAGAACAAACTAACAGAAAGAGAACTCAAGAAGACAATCCCATTTACAATTACAACAAAAACAATAAAATATCTAGGAATAAATTTAACCAAGGAGGTGAAAGACCTATACAATGAAAACTATAAGAGACTATTGAAAGAAACTAATGATCACATAAAGAAATGGAAAGATATTCAATGCACATGGGTTGGAAGAATAAACATAGTTAAAATGTCCATATTAACTAAAGCAATCTATAGATTCAGTGCAATCCCAATCAGAATCCCAATGACATTCTTCATAGAAATAGAACAAAAAATCCTCAAACTCATATGGTGCAACAAAAGACCCCAAACAGCTAAAGCAATCCTAAGAAAAAAGAACAAAACTGGAGGCATCACAATCCCTGATTTCAAAATATACTACAAAACTATAGTAATCAAAACAGCATGGTACTGGTACAAAAACAGGCACACAAGTCAATGGAACAGAATTGAAGCCCTGAAATAAAACCACACATTTACAGACAGCTAATCTTTGACAAAGGAGCTAAGAACATACAACAGAGAAAGGAAAGTCACTTCAATAAATGGTGCTGGGCAAACTGGACAGCCACATTCAAAAGAATGAAAGTAGACCATTGTCTTTTGCCATATACAAAAATTAACTCAAAATGGATCAAAGACTTGAAGGTAAGACCTGAAACCACAAAACCCCTAGAAAAAAATATAGGCAGTACACTCTGACATTGGTCTTAGCAGGATCTTTTCAAATACCATGTCTATTTGGACAAAAGAAAATATAAACAAGTGGGACTTCATCAGCCTATAGAGTTTCTGCAAGGCAAAAGAAACCAGGATCAAAACACAAAGACAACCCACCAACTGGGAGAAAATATTTACAAATCATATGTCCAACAAGGGGTTAGTCTCCATAATATATAAAGAACTCACACAAAGGAACAACCAAAAACAAACAACCCAAAGAGAAAATGGGCAGAGGATATGAACAGACATTTTATCCAAAGAAGATATACAGATGGCCAATAGGCACATGAAAAGATGTTCAACATCACTAATCATCAGGCAAATGCAAATCAAAACTACACTAAGATATCACCTTACAACCATTAGAATGGCTATAATCACCTAGACAAAAAATAATGAATGTTGGAGAGGTTGTGGAGAAAAGGGAACCCTCACACACTACTGGTGGGAATGCAAACTGGTGCAGCTGCTATGGAAAACAGTATGGAGATTTCTCAAAAAATTAATAATAGAGGAATGAAGTCACCATCAGGGCAGAGTGAGCTTTTTCCCTAAACTCTTGCCCACTAAGAAACAACAAAAAAGTCATCCATATATCAATGGAGGTCTTTCACACTACACATAGGACATCTGGGAGACCCACACAGCCTTACATCTGATGGCAGAGGTGCTGGAAACCCCAGGGGAAGTGGAAGGGGGTAAGAAAGGCTCCCCTCCTTCCCCAACAAGAGCAATCTTGAAACCAATACTGCATGGCTCTTGGAGAGGCAGAGGACGGGCAGCCCTCTGCAGGAAAACCTTTGCTCTCCAAGTTCCCTCACAGCTCATGGGGAACCCCCATATGGAAGGAATGGAACGGTTGCAGGGGTGTCCTCGCCAAACTAACACACCAGGAGAGCAGATACCAAGAGAAGAATGAGAAGCCCCCAGGACCAGGGAGGTGAAAGTGAGCACCTCTCCCCTCCTCAGCATCCCAGCTCAGCTGCACTTGGTGCCTGAGCACCTTAGCTCAGCCACCCTCAGTTCTCCAAGTCGGTGCCCAAGCCCAGTGGTGGTGCTTGGTGCTCTGCCACAGCAAGGCTCCAGTCCAACAGTGCTACAGCCCAGTGGCAGCATGTAGCACTCCACCCCAGCAGAGCTCCAGCCCAGTGGAGGGCCACAGAGCTCTAGCCCAGCGGCAGCACATGAGACCTTGGCCCAACGGCACTCCAGCCCACTGGCAGCATGCGGCGCCCCAGCCCAATGGCACTCCAGCCCATCAGCACTCTGCAGCACCCAAGTTCAGCAGTGCTCCAGCCCAGCAGTAGCATGCAGCCCCCCAGCTTAGATACACATCAGCCCAGCCATGCTTCACTCTGGCCAGAACTCCTGCACATCTCCGTGGGTTCAGAACACACAATTATTGACCCCCACCTAGTGGTGGCAAGTGGAATCTATGATCAGACATCTTCAGGATGAGGAAAAATAAAACCACACCCTCAAGCACAATGCAAAAATACATTAAATTTCCAAACCAGAAGGAAAATGACAAGCATCCAGAAATCAACCCTGAAGGCACAGAAATTTATAACCTAAATGACAGAGAATTCAAAATAGCTATCATAAAAAAGCTCAATGAATTACAAGAAAATACAGATAGACAATTCAAGGAAATTAGGAGCTTCTTCAGAAAGGAGATTGAAACTATAAAGAAAAACCAATCAGAAATGTTGGAGGTGAAAAACACAATGGAGGAGATAAAGGAAAATCTGGAATCTTTAAAGAACAGAGCTGACAATATAGAGGAAAGAATTAGAATTATTGAGGATAGGAATGTAGAAAGCCTTCAGATAGAGGAGGAGAGAGAACTAAGACTAAAAAGAAATGAAGAAATTCTCTGAGAAATATCTGACTCAATTAAGAAAAGCAACATAAGGATTATAGGTATCCCAGAGGGAGAAGATAGGGGAAAAGGAGCAGGGAGCTTGTGCAAAGAAATAATAGCTGAGAACTTCCCAAACCTGGGGAAGGAGCTGGAAATACAAGTGAATGAAATCAATAGATCTCCTAAATATGTCAACAGAAAAAGCCATCCTGAAGGCATATGGTAGTAAAGCTGGCAAAAGTTAATGACAAAGAAAAAATGTTAAGGGCAGCAAGAGAAAAAAAAGATAATGTACAAAGGAATTCCAATCAGATTTTTCATCAGAAACTCTATGGACTAGGAGAGAGTGGAATGATGTATTCACAATTTTGAAAGACAAAAACTTTCAGCCAAGAATACTCTATGCAATGAAAATATCCTTCAGATATGATGGAGAAATAATAACTATCCCAGATAAAAAAAAGCTAAGGGAGTTCATTGCCACAAGATCCCCACTACAAGCAATGCTCAAGAAGGCCCTCATGCCTGGAAAGAAAAAGAGAAAGGGGATATAAAGCTTTGAGTAAGGAGAAAATGTGTAGACAAAATCAGATAAATTGCAGCTCTCTATCAGGATAGGGGAGCAAACACTTAATTATAACATCAAAGATCAAGGGAAGAAAAACATCAAAAATAAACAAAACCTCATCACTTTAAACACAAAATCAGAACACAAGATGGAATAAGTTGTGACAACAATAACTTAGAAGGGGAAGAGGAAAGGGACAGAATCAACTTAGTCAAAAGAAATAAGAGGCCATCACGGGGCTGCCTGGTGGCACAGCGGTTTAGTCCGCGCTTGGCAGCCCGGGGTTGGCGGGTTCGATCCCGGGCGCCTGCCGACACACTGCTTGTCAGCCATGCGGTGGTGGCGTCCCATATAAAGTAGAGGAAGATGGGCACGGATGTTAGCCCAGGGCCAGTCTTCCTCAGCGAAAAGAGGAGGATTGGCAACGGATGTTAGCTCAGGGCTGGTCTTCCTCACACAAAAAAAAAAAGAAATAAGAGGCCATCAGAAAACAGATTATCTCATCTATGAGATTTTTTTATACAACCATCATGGTAACCACTATACTAATATTCAGAGCAGAGACACATATGATAAATAAAGAGAAAACTAAGAAAACCATCATACAGAACTACCAAACTGAATTGTTAGTCCGAAATACACAGGACAAGAAACAAAGCAAATGCAAAAGATCTGGAAAATGAGCAATAAAGTAGTAACACTAAGCCCTCATATATCAATAATGACTCTAAATGTAAGTGGATTGAATTCTCCAATCAAAAGACACATCAGGGAAATGCAAATCAAAACTATGCTAAGATATCACCTTACACCCATTAGAATAGTTATAATCACCTAGACAAAAAATAACAAATGTTGGAGAGGTTGTGGAAAAAAGAGAACACTCACACACTGCTGGGAATGAAAACTGGTGCAGCCATTATGGAAAACAGTATGGAGATTCCTCAAAAAATTAAAAATAGAAATACCTTATAATCTAGCTATCCCACTATTGGGTATCTATCCAATGAACCTGAAATCAACAACCCAAAGAGCTTTATGCGCCCATTATTTGCAGCATTACTCACTATAGCCAAAAAGTGGAAGCAACCCAAGTGTCCTTTGACAGATGATTGGATAAAGAAGATATGGTATATATATATATATATATATATATATATATATATATATATATACAATGGAATACTACTCAGCAATAAAAAAGACAAAATTGTCCCATTAGCAACAACATGGATGGACCTGGAGAGTATTATGTTAAGTGAAACAAGCCAGAGAGAGAAAGACAAACACCACATGATTTCACTCATATGTGGAATATAAACTAACACATGGACAGAGAGAACTCTTTGGTAGTTACCAGGGGCAAGGGGGAGCAGGGGTGGGCACAAGGGTGAAGGGATGCATTTATATGGTGATTGACAAACAATAATGTACAACTAAAATTTCACAATGTTATAAACTATGAAGACATCAACAAAAATAAATTTAAAAAAATTAAAAATAGAAATACCAGATGACCCAGCTATCCCACTACTGGGTATTTATCCAAAGGACTTGAGATCAACAATTCAAAGAGACTTATGCACCCCTATGTTCATTGCAGCATTATTCACTATAGCCAAGAAGTGGAAGCAACCCAAGTGCCCACTGACTGATGATTGGATAAAGAAGATGTGGTGTATGTATACAAGGGAATACTACTCAGCCATGAAAAAGAAAAAATTGTCCCCTTCACAACAACATGGATGGACCTAGAGGGTATTATGTTAAGTGAAATAAGCCAGACCGAGAAAGACAAACACCCTATGATTTCACTCATATGTGGAAAATAAACTAACACACGGATAGAGAGAACAGATTAGTGGTTACCAGGCGGAAGGGGGTTGGGAGGTGGGCACAAGGGGTGAAGGGGCGCATTTATATGGTGACTGACAAATAATAATGTACAATGGAAATTTCACAATGTTATCATCTATTTTGACTTCAATAAAAAAAGCAACAAAAAAGTGTACACAGGTATATGTGTGTGTATATATACATACACAGAGAGAGAGAGGAGGAAAGAGAGAATGCAATGGCAAAATATTAATAATTGGTGAATTTAAGTGGAGAATATATGAGTATTCATTTTCTTTTTCTTTCAACTTTTCTGCAAGTTTGAAATTCTTTTCTAAACAAAATGTTTTGAGAGTAAATATTGCTTCATTTAAAAATGCAAGAGATTCTCCTAAAAAATATATAACTCAGGGAAAGTTAAATAAATAATAAATAAAATAACTATATATAAATATATAACTAGCAATTGCAATAGGTTTTAAAGTAATGAGAACAAACACCTCCACAATAGCAACAAAAAATATTAAACTGACGGTTTAACTAAAAAAGAAATGTAGAGCACTTAAAAAAACAATAAATTTACAAAAATTCAAACAATAGAAGCACATAGGTATATATAAGTTATCGTGAATGTTTGGGATTGGGTGGCCAGTGCATTTACAGGTGTAAAAACAAAACTTTATCAAAGACAAAAATAAGATTTGAATAACAGGAAGAATACACCAAATTCCTGAACGAGAAGATTCATTGATTCAATATTGTAAAAATGTCCAACTTCCACAAATACAGCTATAACGTTGACACAATTCCAATGAAAATCACCATGTGGTATTTTTGTTGTTGGGGGGAGGAGGATAGTGACAAAATAATTCATATGTATCTCTAGTGGAAAAAAAAGGATAAGATGAGCCAAGGACATTTTGGAAATGAAAAGCAATGATAGATTCTAACCTTAACAGACGTTAAGATTTATTTTAAAGCTACAATAACAAGTAAATCTGGCTCAGGAATAATCAGTCAAAGAAGAAAAATCCACGAAGAGATTCAGAAATAAGTAAGAATGAAGGCAGCAAGTCCAATGAGAGGAGAGAGGACAGACTACATAATAAACGATGTTGGGACCACTGGCTAACCATCTGGAAGAAAATAAAGTTAGAGCCCTATTATCACACCATACTCCAAAGTGAAGGAAAATTAAGTGCAAAGAAATAAAATCATGAGAGATATACAAAAGACTATAGATTAGTATTTTTATATGCTTGTAGTGGCACAGATCTTTCCAAGCATGAAACAAATAATAAAGATTGATATAGTTGGCTAATGAAAATTTTAATCATCTGTACATCCAAAAGCACTATACCCACAATGTAAAAAACAACACTGAAAAATATTCGCAACAGAAATGATCTTAAGGGGACAATGTCCTCACTATCTAATCATTATGGGAAAAAAAAAGTCTTAAAAACTCAAAAATGGTCAAATGCCATTAAAATACAATTCACAAAATAATACAATTGTTGGGATTGGGCATGATTATTATTTTCTTCTTTTTGCTTGTACGTATTTTCTGAGTTTTCTACTCCCCCCCAAAAAAGGTATTATTCCTATAGCAAAAAAAAAAAAACAAATCTCAAAATAGGGACCAGAAAAAAAATTTTTTCAGGCAACCTAAGCTTCTTACCAGAGGACTGTAAAGTGCCCTTACCAGCTCCAAACTCTCCCCGAATGCAGTAGGTTTTAAAGTAATGAGAACAATCTCATTCACAACAGCAACAAAAAATATTAAACCAAAGGTTTAACTAAAAAAGAAATGTGGAGTGCTTAAACAAAACAATAAATTTATGAAAGACCAAAAAAAGAACCACATAAGTGTACATAAGTTATTGTGAATGTCTGGGATTGGGTGGCCAGTGCATTTACAGCTGTAAAAAAAAAAAAAATGTGCAAGATTACCAACTCCCTATCCAGGGCTAGAAAATGTGTATTTTTCACCTTCTTGAATCCTTCAAAAACCTCAAGGTGGGTGTTGTTATTACACTAATATTACAAACAAGAAAGTGAAGGCTCAGAGAAGTTCAGCAAGCTTCCCAAGGTCACACAAGCAGTAAGCAGTAGAGATGGAACTATATCCCAGACTGGTCTGACCACAAACTCAGCACTTTCCACACCTCCTTTCAGGACACTTGGTTTGGGAGGCAGACGGTCTGAGTTCTGATCCAGGCTCTGGCCCCAGTTATGTGTGGTCTTGGCAAATCTCCTCCCCTGTCTGACCCTCAGTTTCCTTATCTGTACAATGAGAACTGGATTAGCCCAAATGGTATGTCAAATTCCTTCCTGCTCAGTCATGCCAGATTTCTGTTCTCATAAAGCACTCAGTACCAACCAATGGCCAAGGACTGGTCCAAACTAGAGATCAACCCCGTGGCCTAGGAGCTAGAGTCCATGGCCGCACACAGGTGCCTCATGCACTGGCGCACCTTGAATTCTTCATGGATGCGCTCCTCCAAAACTTTGGCAGCCTTCCGGTCCTCCATCTCCACTTTCCACCTCTCCGCCAGGATCCGGGCTTTCTCATTGGCCAGAGCATCCCAGAACTTCTTGGTGATCTCTGCCTCCTTCTCTCTCCTTCCAAGAGAGCACCAGCAGGTATAAGCTCATATGGGAAACTGAAGGACCACATAACAACAGAACTTCAAACAAAAACTATGAGCGGCCCGACTCAGTGGCATAGTGGTTAAGTTCATGGGCTCCACTTCAGCGGCCTGGGGTTCACAGGTTAGGATCCTGGGCGTGGACCTGTGCACCACTCATCAAGCCCTGCTTTGGCAGTGACCCACATACGAAATAGAGGAAGACTGTCACAGATGTTAGCTCAGGGCTAATCTTCCTCAAGAAAAAAAAAAGAAGAAGATTGGCAATGGATGTTAACTCAGGGAGAATCTTCCTCAGCAAAAAAAAGTAAAAAAAAAAAATTTTAAATAAATTCAATTTGGCGAAGGTTGGGAGAAATGGGCATTCTCCTGTATGGTCGTGTAAATCAACAGAATTGTTCTGGAAGCCAGGAAAAAAGAGTCAGAAATCCCATTTCTCACTCAAGTTTACAAAGGTGTAGGTAGAAGATGTTCATCAGAGGATTTTAATAACAAAAAATGGCAAACAACCT
Organism: Tapirus indicus; assembly: GCA_031878705.1. Taxonomy (NCBI): domain Eukaryota; kingdom Metazoa; phylum Chordata; class Mammalia; order Perissodactyla; family Tapiridae; genus Tapirus; species Tapirus indicus. Next base: position 87,329,526 of record CM062921.1, read on the forward strand.
AAATGTCCATTAACAGGACCAGTAAGTTGGGTTTCTCATGTAATGGAATACAGTAATCTTAAAAGACATTGTGGATCTACATTAACCAATTTATCGAGATGTGAACAAAGCAGTTTACAAAGCATGTATTGCCTAAATGCCCACTGAGGTCATTTTAGGTGGGGAGTGTGGGTGGTTGCTACAATTTTACAATTAAAACACTGTCATTAAAAATTGGGCGGAAAATGTTGGAGCCAACTTTACACGGATTTCTAAGTTTGGCAAAAAAATCTTGAAAGTTGTTTATGCAAGAAGTCTGACTCCAAGTCTCACTGGGGGCTCCACTGTCCATCTCGCGGGAGAAATGCAGGTAACACCAGGAGGACAAGTGGATAATAGAGTGAGGGCTCTCCTGTCCCGAGGACAACCCATGAAGGACACGCAAAAGCTCCACAAGTCCTGTCTTGGTGAATCCCAACTCTGCACACGCGGGAAGGGCGTGTGACGCCCACACCACAGATGTGGAAACTGAGGCCCCAGTGCCGCTCACTTCTGATTGGCGGAGCCAGGATTCGAACCCCCAAGGTCTACATGAGGCAAGACCGTGATGCTTGGTCACCCGATCTCAGCAGAGCTGAGCACGGCCGGCCGGCGGGCACCTGCTCCCTCCACCCCTGCCGTCCTCCAGCCCTTGGACCCACCCCGAGGGTTCTGGGTAGTTTCCCCACAAGCATCTTTGCTGGAAGCATCTTTGCCGCATAACTAATTGGCCATAAGGCAATTTGCCGTAAAAGATAAAATCTCGAAAAATAAAAGAGGAACATGAATTAAAAAAGACATAATGAAACATGAAAAAAATAAAATTGAAAGACTTTATAGTGGAAATACAAAATATTTGAATACATTTAAAATGTGTGTATGTAGATTCATGGTGATGCTGTGCAAATAACCGATCTCGTGTGTGGACTGTACCTGACCAAGAGCATGTCCTGTCCGTCGGGGAACGTGGGTGGGCTCCGCGCGCCGGAGGCCCGGCCCTCCCTCCCTGCAGCGGCTGTCAGACAAGAACACGGCTCCCGAGGGGGTCGTCCTCGTCTGTCGCCCTGTGAAGCATCAGTCATGTCGCCAACGGGAAGAAATGCTAATTCTCTTAAGACCACCAGCACATGTGCCCCTCACTATGTGGACCGTTATGAGGGCTAAGATTGTCACATAAAAATGGGAGTAACTGCGAGAACTTCGCCAATAGAGAAATGAAACGACCAAAATAGAAGCTGTCAACCAGTTTCTGTTACCTTTTAGAGCAAAATTGCCTGACAGCCAATTATTAATGCGATGAAAATGTTAGCGGCCAAGATGCTTACAGCGAAGACGCTCGCGGGCAAGGAGCGGGCAGCGCCCCAGGCTCCGCGCCGGCCCCACCTGCTCCGCGCTCTCACCAGAGCTGCTCGGCCTCCCTCTGCGCCTGCAGCCGCGCCCGCTCCGCCATACGCTCTTCGGAGATCTCCTCGTAGGTCTTGTCTCCGGGGCCTTCTCCCATGATCCACACCCAGACCTCGCCGTCTGCCCCCAGGAGCCACTGGATGTGCTTGTCGCTCGCTGGCTCACAGCAGAAGGAGGAACAAGGGAGGAAGAAGAAACAGGCCCGAGTTCTCATTAGTAAGGAATGATGGGTTGTCTGATGGTGCACAACCTCACATCACTCTACAGAGCGCTGACATCTACAGAAATGATCCCAGAGAGACATCGACCTGAGATCGCTCCCTCCCACTCCCTCTAGGGAGCAACGCAGCAGCAAGTCAGCCTGCTAGAGCAGGTGTCCAGGGCGGGCACTGGCGGCCCAGGCCAGAGATCTGCAGCAGAAGGAATATCAGGCACAGTGCCACACTGTCTGAAGGAAGCAGCCGGGTGACTCCGCTGCCAAGGCAGTGAGGAGCCCCTCTCTCTCTCTGTCTCTGTCTCTGTCTCCTCTCTCTCTCTCTGTCTCTCTGTCTCTCTTGTCCCTGAGCAAGGAATAATCCTGTGTTGCATGAAGCCACTGAGATTTTTTAGTTGGCCTACTACAAGAGATTCCTTGATACCATGACTAAAATGGAAATCTACCCCCAAAGTGGGGTACTGCTGAGGCAGAAATATAAACTGTGTCACTGCCTTAGCAGTTGGGCAGTGAGTGAGGTTTAGCAGGTTGAATAGCTGCAGATCCATGAGACGCAGGAGCAAAACATTTGGTAAAATTGTCAGACTAACTTAAAAGGCAGACACCCATGCCTTCTGAACTTGTCACTCTAAGGGAGAAGACTGGAAAATAGAATGTGGTAGCACGTGTTTGTTGCTAGCAGCTGCGTTTGGCAAGGTGTTAAGAGAAAGAAATGAGTTCAAGAAAAAATTGAGTGCTTTGCAAGTAGAAATGAAAGGCAATAGAGAGGATATAGAAATTTGGGACTTTGTAGGATTGGAAAAATCACCTCTTTCTAGGGCCCAAATTGTGAGAGGTGGGATTTTTAAAGGCTTTGCATGACAGAGTCCAGTAAAACTTCCAAGGTGAGTAGTGAGCTGGGGCACAGAGCACCTGGTGGCCATGAAAACATGTTCCACAGACGTCCACCACAGGGAGCACAGTGACCGGGCACTCCAGCTCCCTGCTGCTGTGCTTGCCCAAGGCTGCGCGTCCCGGAGGCGGCTCCCAGCCCTTGACTGAGCGTGGCAGGCTCATTCCTGGGACACACGGGATCCCTCTGATGGACAGCTTCCCTGAGGCCTTGGCAGACCTTCAATGGACTGCATGGCTGCTAGAATGCCTCCATCCAACCTGCCTTCCCATCTCCTTCAGTCAAGGTCAGATCTGCATCACGGTATGATGGCTCTCTGCCCTCTTTCTCTCACAGGTGTTTTCTTAACAAAGCCCTTGTGCATTTAATCCCACCCTTGTCTCTGCTCCTCAGAGAAGCCAGGCGAGTGCAATCTCTCACACTTATTTTTCAAAGAGTCTAAGGTAGATGTCCTGCAGTTGAAAGGCAGAGACATGGGATAAAGAGGCAAAGAAGTACAGTCAATTTGTGGAAAAGAATTTTAGTTGTTATTACTGGGACTCAGAAGCAAGCATATCAGAAGCCTCCTAAGATTTTGAGTCTGCACTAAGAAAACCCTTTGACTGTTCAAGACTTAAACAGCCCTTGGGTTCCCAGTCTCGAGGAACAGGAGGCAAGTTTCAAAGTCTATGCTGGTCCAAGGAAAGCGTGACCCTCAACACTCATTCAGATGAGGCCCAGGGAACAAAGAACAGGAGGAGCCCCTCGAGGGCACAGTCAGCATCCAGTCAAGTCTGGGGACTTCATCACTTCTTCACTGCCAGGCAGGGGAACTTCACAGCGCTGCGGATGAGTGCCTGAGTGGGGCACACGTCCTCCCACTTTTCCATGGTGGGTGTCCTGACCCTGCTCCACCACTGCACATTGTCTCTTAAAGAGGGAGGGGTGTTTAGATTATACGTCTTTGTAGCCATGTGCAGACTTTATCGAGACTAATGCAGAACCCTTGCAGACTGTGCACTCTGAGCTGGATGCAGTGACTGGATGAGACATGAGGGCGCCCCCACTATGGAGGCAGTGAGTGTCTTCCTCGAAGGAGAAGAACCAAAGATGTGGGTGTCCAGAATGCCAGTTTGTCCCAGTGACCATTCTATCTCCAGCTCCCGTTCCCTCCCTGAGCCCACCAGATGATTACTGCCCTCAGCTTCCCTTCAGTTCCATGGGGCCCTGTGACTGAATTCTAGTCTGTGGACGCAGGGGAAGTGGCTGGACCACTTTTAGGCTGAGGCTTTTGCAGTTAGTGTGCCTTTTCCACATTCTGTGTCTCGTCCACCCAGCTGGAAATAGATGATTCCAACATGGTGGAAGTGTAAGAAAAAAGCATTCTGACCCATGAGTCAATGTTTCAAAGCAAGCCCCACGAGCTACCCAATCCACATCAAACTGTGATGTAATCAAGAAATAAACCTTCCTTGTATTAATCCACTGAAATTCCAGGGTTTATCTATTGCAGAAGGCAGTGTTAATTCCCCTAATATAGGGTGACAGTGTTATTTTTTAGCATATTAAAAGCAATATAGTTATAGAGAAACACAGGTTTAATTATGACTGATAGAAACAAAGAGGCAACCACTATCAGAATTATAAAACTTCCAAATTAATAGTGGGGGAAAGGGAATACTAAGACGCTTACCAATCCTGCAAAAATATGTAAAGGGAAAAGAAAAAAGAACAAAAATATATAGCTATTACAGCAGACACTGCAGTTACCTTCCCACCATCCATTCTAGCCCACCTTCCTCCCTGATCAGAAAAGCCCAATGTATTCAGGGAGCAACAGAGGTCCCTCAGTTTCAGGAGAGGCAAGTTTCCACCCCAGCCTCAAAGGACAAATAAAATTGATCTAAACCATCATGTAATATTATTCTCATTGGCAAGTGATCAGTCTAGGAGTGACCACATGCCCCCATTTCCAACAAAGCGGACGTAGGCAGAAGTCCCAGTGGAGGGCCTTCCTTCTCCAAACAAAAAGTGAAAATTCCTTAGGAGAAACCCCTTCACCCTTTGCTCTTTTACCTCACCTCATTCTTCCTCCTGGAATGAAGAAGTAATTGCACGAGTTGTTGGAAGACTTTTGCAACCATGAGGAAGAAAGCCACAAAAGCTAAGGATGAGTAAGCAGAAAGACAGAAGGAGATGGAGCCTCAATGATCTTGTCGAGCAGCTAAGCCAATGCTGCCCCTCGCAGTACACCTCCAGATTTCTCCTCATTTGAGAAAAATGCAGAACTTTAAGGAATAAAGTTCTGTAATTATTAAATGAACTAAGATATAAATACAAACAGTTTATTTAATTAAGCAACTATTAGTCACGTGTTCTGTTACTTATGGTCAAGCACATCCCTAACAGGTACAGATAGCAAACACAAAATAACACTGAAGCTCTAAACCCTAAGTATATTTGTTAATATAAAAATGTGAACAGAATTAATTCCCCTATTAAAAATCTGAGACTGTCAGATGTGGCTAAAAAATAAAACTGAACTGTGTATTATATAAATAAAACACACATTGAAAAAAAGAAAAAGGTAGGGGCCGGCCTGGTGGCAAAATGGTTAAATTCGTGCACTCTGCTTTGGTGGCCCAGGGTTCACAGGTTCGAGTCCTGGGTGCAGACCAATGCACTGCTCATCAAGCCATGCTGTGGCGATGTCTCACGTACAAAATAGAGGAAGATGGGCACAGATGTTAGCTCAGGGCCAATCTTCCTTGACAAGAAAAAAAAAAGAAAAAGGGTAAAAGTAAAGAACTAGGTAACAACAGATGGTGCAAAGGCAAGCAAAAAGAAAGCAGAAGTGACAATGTCAGACAAGGCAAATTCAAGGACAAATGTAATAAGCAAAACAAAGAAGATTATGTGATAATAAAGGATGCAACCCACAAAGAAGACATGATAGTCATAAAACTTTATACAACAAACAACATAGCAGATACCTGCATTACAAAAACTCCTAACAATGCAAGGAGAATTTGAAAATGTGTATATACTAATGGTGGGAAGTTTTACTGTATTTATTTCAGAAATTGCTTTTAAAATAGGTTTTAAAAATCAATAATAGAGGATTTGAATACTATAGTCAATAAATTTTATTTAACAACTACAGAACTTTATCCCTTAAATATTGAGAATAGATTTTTTTATTGGTGCCTTAATAGTTTGTAATATTGTGGGGTCTTAGTTGTACATTAGTATTTGTCTGTCACCATGTGGATGCACCCCTTGCACCCCCTCCCAGCCCCCCTTCCCCTTGGTAACCACCAACCAGTTCTCTCTGTCCGTGTGTACATTTATATTCCATATATGAGTGAATTCATGCAGTGTTTGTCCTTCTCTCTCTGGCTTATTTCACTTAACATAATACCCTCTAGGTACATCCATGTTGTTGCAAATGGGACAATTCTGTCTTTTCTTATGGCTGAGTAGTATTCCATTTATATATATACCACATCTTCTTTATCCAATCATCAGTCAAGGGACACTTGGGTTGCTTCCACTTCTTGGCTATAGTGAATAATGCTGCAATGAACATAGGGGTGCATAAGCCTCTTGTGACGGTTGATTTCATGTCCGTTGGGTAGATGCCCAAGAGTGGGACTGCTGGATCATATGGTATTTCTATTTTTAATTGTTTGAGGAATCTCCATACTGTTTTCCATAGAGGCTGCACCAGTTTGCATTCCCACCAGCAGTGAATAGGGTTCCCGTTTCTCCACAACCTCTCCAGCATTTGTTTTTTGTCTTGGTGATTATAGCCATTCTAACGGGTGTCAGGTGATATCTTAGTGTAGTTTTGATTTGCATTTGCCTGATGATTAGTGATGTTGAACATCTTTTCATGTGTCTATTGGCCATCTGTATCTCTTCCTTGGAAAAATATCTGTGCATATTCTCTGCCCATTTTTTGATTGGGTTGTTTGATTTTTGTCACTCAGTTGTATGAGTTCTTTATATATTATGGAGATTAATCCCTTGTTGGATAAACAATTTGCAAATATTTTCTCCCAGCTGGTGGGTTGTCTATTCATTTTGATCCTCATTTCTTTTGCCTTGTAGAAGCCCTGTAGTCTGATGAAGTCCCACTTGTTTATTTTTTCTTTTGTTTCCCTTGTCTGCATAGACATGGAATCTGAAAGGATCCCTTTATGACCGATGTCAGTTAGTGTACTGCCTATATTTTCCTCCAGGAGTTTTATAGTTTCAGGGCTCACTTTCAGGTCTTTCATCCATTTTGAATTGATTTTTGTGTATGGCGATAGGAGATGGTCTACTTTCATTCTTTTGCATGTGGCTGTCCAATTTTCCCAGCACCATTTATTGAAGAGACTTCCCTCTCTCCATTGTATGTTCTTTGCTCCTTTGTCGAAGATTAACTGTCCATAGGTGTGTGGTTTTATTTCTGGGCTTTCAATTCTGTTCCATTGATCTGTGTGTCTATTTTTGTACCAGTACCATGCTGTTTTGATTACTATAGCTCTATAGTATATTTTGAAATCAGGGATTGTGATGCCTCCAGCTTTTTTCTGTTTTTTCAGGATTGCTTTAGCTATTTGGGGTCTTTTGTTGCCCCATACGAATTTCAGTATTTTTTGTTCTATTACCGTGAAGAATGACATTGGGATTCTAATTGGGATTGCATTGAACCTGTAGATTGCTTTAGGTAGTATGGACATTTTAACTATGTTTATTCTTCCAATCCATGTGCATGGAATATTTTTCCATTTCTTTATGTCTCTCTCAATTTCTTTCAATAGTGTCTTATAGTTTTCATTGTATAGGTCTTTGACCTCCTTGGTTAAATTTATTCCCAGGTATTTTATTGTTTTTGTTGCAATTGTAAATGGGATTTTCCTTTTGATTTCTCTTTCTGTTAGTTCATCATTAGTGTATAGAAATGCAACTGATTTTTGTAAGCTGATTTTATACGAGTATAGATTGTTTTTTCTTTTGATCTTGCAGTTATGAGAAAAATTATATAGGCCATATTCTTTAATAATAATACAAAAATTAGAAGTCAATGGGGGATAATAGCCATTAAAAATCTTAACTAATGTACAATCAAGGAAATATCTCTTAGATAACCCATGGATCTTAGAGGAAATCAAAATTGAATTTACACATTATAGAGGGAGGAAAATGTAGCAAAAAATATGCAGGTAACAGTGAGCTCAAGGGAAAAATTATAGGCTTTAAGTCTTTCTTTTTGATGTCTCCATGAAAATATACCTCTCTTCTCCAAACACATAACAATAATAGATACAAAATGTCAAGGGAAAAATGCATAGAAATACAAGATACACCTCCCTGGAATCAATACCAAATATAAGTGTGAAACTCAAGGCTTCCATGTGGGTCTCAAAGCAAACAGTGGTCACCAGGAATGTGACTCCTACAGGGTGAAGGGGAGCAGAAGTTCTTCAGGTTACACAGGGGCCTGAATAGGATCATTATTGAGGCCAGGTGCTGGTAATGTGCTTGGCAATTTCAAGAAACAGCGAGGAGGTGATTGTGGCTGCAGTAGAGAGGGCAAGAAGGAGAACTGAAAGTGAAGTCAGAGAAGCAGCAGCAGGCCCAACCATGTTGACATTGTCAGCTATGGCAAGGACCTCAATTTTATTCTGAGTGAGATGGGAAGCCACTAGAAGTGGAGAGTGGGGAAAGTGACACGATGTCATTTGCATTTCAAAATGCTTACTTTCCCTGTTGTGTGGAAAACAGATGGGGGGCAAGAAAACCTGTGGGTGCATTAGCATTTGTAATAGTTCAGGTGAAAGACCATCGTTTCTTAGACTCAGGTGGTGCTGGTGAAGGAGGTATAAAGTGGTTAAGATTTAGGATTTATTCTGAAGGAAAAAGCAATATTTGCTTAAATTTTTGTTATGAATTGTGAAAGAAAGAGAACAAGAAAACTCCAAAGTTTCAGCTTAAGCAACCGAATGAATGGTCATGTGCTGAAATGGGTAAGATGGAAGAAACAGCTTGGAGAAATCAACATTTCTGTTTTGGCCACATTGAGTTGGAGATGCTTCTTAGACATCCAATAGGCGGCTGAATAAAATAGAGTTCAGAGGAGACGCTGAAACTCAGATATAAACTTTTGGAGTCATCAATGTACAGATATTTAAAGCCATAGAACTGGTTAAGAGCAGGTAGAGAGTGAGAATACATAGAAAAGAGAAGCCGTCCAAGGATGGAGGCCCAGGACACTCCAACACTTAGAGAGGAGGACAACCCCCAAAGGAGGCCTGTGAGGGAGAACCACCGAGAGAGCAACATCCCAGAAGCCAAGGGGAGAAAGAATTTCAGGAATTAAGGAGACATCAACCGTGCCAAAGGCTGCTGATGGGCCGATGGGATGAAGACTGAGAACTGGCCACTGGGTTCAGCAACGTGGAGGTCACTAGTGACACTGACAAGAGTGGCTTCATGAGTTTCTGAAAAGGAACACTTGGAAACTGAGAAACTTTTAGAGGAAAATATAAAAGCATATCGTTATAACTTTAGGGAAGGGAAAAATTTCTTCTACAAGACATAGAAAGAATAAAGGACAATTATGTCGTATAAGAGACAATGTTGATAAATTTGAAGACAGAATAAAGCTTAAAATTTCTACACAACAAAACACACTATAAAACAATTAAAATCAAGTACCAACTGAAAGAAGATATTTGAATACACATAACTGTCAAATGATTGCAACAATTAACAAGAGCGATAATAGTAGCTAACACCTACAGAGAGCTTATCTGCTAATCACTGTTCAACATATTTTACCTTTATTAACTTATTAATGTTTAAAACAGTCTTTCTCTACTGGGGTCCTGTGAGAGAAATAAGCCCTATAAAATGGAATTTGAATGATGATTTTTCTCAGATCTCCCAAGGATGGTATCTAAAGACAGTACTAGTTGAGATGCATTATAGGAAAGTTAACTCACTACAGTCAATGTATCATTTAGGGCAGTGATTATCAAAGAATTTGCTCTCAGGACCCCTTTACATTCTTTAAAAATATTGAGTATCTCAAAGAGATTTTGTTTATGTGGGTTATATCTGTCAATATTTACCACATTCAAAATTAAAACTGAGAAAAATTTTAATATTTATTTAAAATAATGGCAAATTCATTACATAGTAACATATAACATTTTTATGAAGCAGCTATATATTCTAAAACAAAAAATATTTAATTGGAAAGTGGCCTTGTTTTATATTTTTTCAAATCTATTTATAATGTCCAGCCCAATAGAAAGCAGCTGGATTCTCATATCTGCTTCTGCATTCACTCTGTTGCAATATGTAATTTTAGTTGAAGTATATTAAAAAATTTTGACTTCACACAGATATATAGTTGGAAAAGACAAGAGAAAAATTAATAGTTTTACAGATATATATCAATAACCTTCTTTAATACTATACCAAAACTCAAACAAGTGGTAGTAGGTTAGTTGTGATGTGGAACCTGGAACCATATCAATGAATTTATTGTACATTGTTATATTAAAATTCCTTGGTCATGTTAATTTCTTAGTTTGATCAATGCACCACGGTGACATAAGGTGTTACCATTAGGGGAAGCTGGGGAAGCTTATATGAGAATTCTCTGAACCACTTGGCAACTCTTCCATAAGTCTAAAATTACTTCTAAACAAAAAGTTTAAAATTTTAAAAAGCAAAATAAAATAAAAATCCATTGATTTATTTTGCATTTGGAATGGAGGTCTTATCATGCATGATTTTGCAACATTATTCATTGGTCCTTTGGAAAATATTGGCTCACTGAGTCAAGCAGATCTTCTGAATATGGACTCATTTTATTTTACAGTATTAGAAAATCATATTTATTAATATCATTATGAATCTCATGAGAAAAGCCTTTATGTATTGGGAATCTAATATGCTCATTGTGGCAGATCCAAGTTTTCAAAAAAATTCTAATTTTTGCTTGAAAGCTGGAATTTCATCATGGGCGTAAATTCTGTCAGTTGCTTTCGGGAAGTGACAAATTCACTTTATTCACTTTTAAATACCCAAGACTGAAAAAAGATACAGTTTGGCTGTCAGTCTTCTTTCAAGTAAAAATGGTATTCCATGAAGAAAGAGGCTAGTTCTGCACGTAACTCAAAAAATCACACAATGCTTTTCCTCAAGACATTCATCATACTTTGGTATGCAGCAGAATGCTTTATGCATGCTTCCCATTTTGTCATACAATAAACTGAATATGGTTTACTGTTTCATCAAGGAGTGAAATCATCATTAATTTTACTGTGAGTGTGTGACAGTGAAAAGTGTATGACAATGACTACTACTATTAAGATACCAGATTTACCCACTTTTGATTTTGCATCATTAGTTCCAGTGTAAACATGATAAAAAGGGCAAATAACAGCTTAGTATTGTCGTGAAAACGGTTTTGACCTTATCGACATGGAAAGTCTCAGACCTCCAGAAATCCACAGACCACACTTCAAAATCAGGGCTCAATTTTCTCAGAGAATCTTGATTGGAAAAAAATTTATCTAGAATATACAAAGAATCCTTATAAATAAATAAGAAAATGATGAACAACCCTACAGAAAAAAAGGGCAACAGATATTGTTACAAATGCTATTAGTTGCCCACCAGTCATCCCTCCACCTTCTTTCCACTGCTTCCTTGCTCTTAGTATCTGAGTTTAATCAAGACAGCAATGTGCTTGCTTAGAATTCTCATTTTCTGACTCCCTTCCAGGGAAGGGTGGCCACATCACAAAGTTCTGGCCAATGAATATAAATAGAATGTTGTGAGAAATTTTTGCTGTCCTGATATAGACACCACCATGCTTTCTTCCCCCTTCATGACTGGAACACAGATGTGGTGCTAAGGAGCACAACAACCACCTGAAGACCCAAAAGGCTAAGCCTCCATCTGGAGACCATAAAAGAAGAGCCAGAGACAGTAATGATATCATAGGGCCACTAACCCAGCTCCAGACTGCCTATTTCTAGATTTCTTTTGTTAGGTGAGAAAAAGGGCCTTCTTATGGAAGTCCCTGGTGATTGGACTTTCTGTTGCTTGCAGCTTAACACATTCCTGTCAGATTATTGATATGAATAGGCATTTCACAGGAGAGGAAACATAAATAGTAACTAACACATTAAAGATATTTAACTTTATCACTAATTAGAGATAAGCAGATGAAGACAAGAATGAACTATCATTTCACTCCTACAAGATAGGAAAGAATGGAGAAGTCTGATGGAGCAAGTGTTGGAAAGGACATAGAGTAATGATAATTCTTACAAATTGCTGACAGTAGTAGGTACTGATACAACCACTTTGAAGATATTTGGCAATGTTTAGTAAAGTTGAAAATGCTACACAGTATTACTAAGGAAGAGCACTTCTAGGTACATAATTTACAGAATCTTGTGCATGTATGCCCAGAGAAAACTGAACAAGAAGGTTCATGGAAATATTGTTCAAAATATGAAAAATTGGAAACAACATAAATACCCAATAAAGGAAAACATAAATAAATCATGGTATGTTTTATAATGCAATACTCTACCGCAAGAAAAATAGGTTTGAACAACACAGATATATCTCTTTAAAAAATGCAGAAGCACAAAATTAAATTCAGATTGCATATGGTATAATGTCATTCATATAAGAACTATGCAACATATTGCTTACAAAATATATATTACAGTATTGAAGAGATATAAGAATGATTCACGTTGGGCAAGAAAAAGGAATAAAAGGGGCCGCCCGGTGGCGCAGCGGTTTAGTCCGCGCTTGGCAGCCCAGGGTTCGCGAGTTTGGATCCCGGGCGCCCGCCGATGCACTGCCTGTCAGCCATGCTGTGGTGGCGTCCCATATAAAGTAGAGGAAAGACGGGCACAGATGTTAGCCCAAGGCCAGTCTTCCTCAGCAAAAAGGGGAGGATTGGCAACAGATGTTAGCTCAGGGCTGGTCTTCCCCACAAAAAAAAAAAAAAAAGGAATAAAAGGACTCCAAATAGGCAATGAAGAAGTGAAACTCTCACTATTTGCAGATGACATGATCTTATACATATAAAACCCAAAAAATTCCATCGGAAAACTACTAGAAATAATCAACAACTACAGTAAAGTGGCAGGGTATAAAATCAACTTACAAAAACCAACTGCATTTCTATACACTAACAATGAACCAACAGAAAGAGAACTCAAAAAGAAAATCCCATTTACAATTGCAACAAAAAGAATAAAATATCTGGGAATAAATTTAACCAAGGAGGTAAAAGACCTATACAATGAAAACTATAAGACACTATTGAAAGAAATTGAGGGAGACATAAAGAAATGGAAAAATATTCCATGCACATGGATTGGAAGAATAAACATAGTTAAAATGTCCATACTGCCTAAAGCAATCTACAGCTTCAATGCAATCCCAATCAGAGTCCCAATGTCATTCTTCACAGTAATAGAACAAAAACTACTGAAATTCGTATGGAACAACAAAAGAGCCCGAAGAGCTAAAGCAATTCTGAAAAAAAAGAACAAAGCTGGAGGCATCACAATCCCTGATTTCAAAATATACTATAAAGCTATAGTAATCAAAACAGCATGGTACTGGTACAAAAATAGACACACAGATCAATGGAACAGAATTGAAAGCCCAGAAATAAAACCACACACCTATGGACAGCTAATCTTCGACAAAGGAGCAAAGAACATACAATGGAGAGAGGGAATTCTCTTCAATAAATGGTGCTGGGAAAATTGGACAGCCACATGCAAAAGAATGAAAGTACACCATCTCCTATTGCCATATACAAAAATCAATTCAAAATGGATCAAGGACCTGAAAGTGAGAGCTGAAACAATAAAACTCCTGGAAGGAAATATAGGCAGTACACTAATTGAGATTGGACATAAAGGGATCCTTTCAGATTCCATGTCTACTCGGACAAGGGAAACAAAAGAAAAAATAAACAAGTGGGACCTCATCAGATTAAAGAGCGTCTACAAGGCAAATGAAACCAGGATCAAAACGAATAAACAACCCACCAGCTGGGAGAAAATATTTGCAAATCGTTTGTCTGACAAGGGATTAATCTCAGTAATATATAAAGATCTCATAAAACTGAGCAGTAAAATAACAAACAACCCAATCAAAAAATGGGCAGAGGATATGAACAAACATTTTTCCAAGGAAGAGATACAGATGGCCAATAGACACATGAAAAGATGTTCAACATCACTAATCATCAGGCAAATGCAAATCAAAACTACACTAAGATATCACCTGACACCCGTTAGAATGGCTATAATTACAAAGACAAATAACAACAAATGCTGGAGAGGTTGTGGAGAAACATGGACCCTCATTCTCTGCTGGTGGGAATGCAAACTGGTGCAGCCTCTATGGAAAACAGTATGGAGATTCATCAAACAATTAAAAATAGAAATACCTTATGATCCAGCAATCCCACTCTTGGGCATCTACCCAATGGACATGAAATCAACCATCACAAGAGGCGTATGCACCGCTATGTTCATTGCAGCATTATTCACTATAGCCAAGAAATGGAAGCAACCCAAGTGTCCCTCGAGTGATGATTGGTTAAAGAAGATGTGGTATATACATATAACGGAATACTACTCAGCCATAAGAAAAGACAGAATTGTCCCATTTGCAACAACATGGATGGACCTAGAGGGTATTATGTTAAGTGAAATAAGCTAGAGAGAGAAGGACAGACACTGCATGAACTCACTCATATATGGAATATAAGTGAGCACACGGACAGAGAGAACTGATTGGTGGTTACCAAGGGGAATGGGGGTGGGGGGGTGGGCACAAGGTGTGAAGGGTTACATCCACAAGGTGACGGACAAAATTGTACAACTAAAACCCCACAGTGTTATAAACTATTAAGACATCAATTTAAAAAAATGGTAAAAAAAAAAAAAAAAGAATGATTCACGTTGAATTTATAAGGGTTGCACATGGGGAGAGAGATGAGGAGTGAAATTTTAGAAAGACATTAAACTGGGTCTCAACTGTATACATATGAAGTGTTTAAATAAAAACAAAGAAGGCAGTAATGTTAACATTTAATCAAAACATTATGGGTTTACGAGGATTTATTATATTATCTTCTATCTTGCCTATATGTTCAAATATTTCATAATGAGAAATTTTAAAAGCTTTATTTAAAAAAAAGGTAACATGAATAAACTAAGTTTTTAATCTGACAGTAAAAAGAACAATAAAATAAGATAAAAGTAAGAGAAAAAATTAATGAAGAAAAAAGCTAATATTAGTGAAATGCAAAGCATATATATTATAAATACAACCAAACATTTGTTCTTTGAAAAATTTAATAAAATAAGAAAACACCTGGCATGCCTAATTAAGTAAAAAAGAAATAAAACAAAAATACATAGCATTAGGAATGATAAAAAAAAATGTATAACAAGCAGTGATTCCATGAAAATATCATGTCCTATTCTGTGATAAATAAATTTGAATTTCAATAAATTTGAAAACATAGATATAGAAATGGGCATAAATCTTCATGGCCTTAAATTAGACAATGGTTTCTTAGATATGACACCAAAAGCACAAACAACAAAAAATAAATATATATAATTTGGGCTTCAGCAAAATTTAAAACTTTTGTGTTTCAAATGACACCATCAAGACAGTAAAAAGGCAACCCAAAGAGTGGAAGAAGATACTTACAAATCATATATCTGATAAGGGACTTGGATTTAGAGTATATAAAAACTCTTACAACTCCATAATAAAAGACAACCCAGTGAAAAAATGAGGAAAGGATCTAAATAGACATTTCTCCAAAGATATACAGATGCCCAATAAGCACAAGAAAAGATGCTCAACATCATTAGTTGTCAAGGAAATACAAATCAAAACCACAGTGACATAACAATTCACACCCACCAGGATGGCTTTAATCAAAAACATGGATAATAACAAGTGTTGATGAGGATGTGGAGAAATTGGAACTCTCCTACATTGCTGGTGGTAATGTAAAAATGGTGCAACTATTTGGAAAACAGTCTGACACTTCCTCAAGTGATTAAACATAAAGTTACCAAATGACCTAGCAACTTCACTCCTAGGTACACACCCAAGAGAAATGAAAACATATGTCCCACAAAAACTTGTACATGAATGTTTATAGAAGCATTATTCATAATAGCCCAAAAAATGGAAACAACCCAAATGTTCATTAAGACAGTAATGGATAAACAAAATGTGGTACATCCATACAATGGAATACTATTCAGCCATAAAAAGGAACAACATACTGATACATGCCACAATATGGATGGACCTTGAAAAGAGTATGCTAAGTGCAAGAAGCCAGTCATGAAAGTCCATATATAATTCTATTCATATGAAAATCCAGAATAGGGAAATCTATAGTGACATAAAATAGATTAGTGGTTGCTAAGGGTTGGGGTAGGGAGAGGGGAGTCTAGGGTGTGTGATCATGGGAGTGTATGGGGT
The DNA here is from genome assembly GCA_031878705.1 of Tapirus indicus. Classification (NCBI taxonomy): domain Eukaryota; kingdom Metazoa; phylum Chordata; class Mammalia; order Perissodactyla; family Tapiridae; genus Tapirus; species Tapirus indicus. The sequence goes on from CM062921.1 coordinate 87,345,602, forward strand.
TTTCTTGAGGTGATAAAAATATTCTAAAATTGACTGTGGTGATGGTTGCACACATCTGTGAATATAGTAAAACCCATTTACTTTTACTCTTTAAATGGGTGACTTGTAAGGCATATGAATTATTTCTCAACAAAGTTATTTTTTTAAAAAAATCTTGGTAATCTATAGGATAAGTATGAAAAAAATATTAGTGTATAGAAGGTCGAAACAACACTATCAACCAAGTTAACCTAATTGACATTTATAGAACACTCCATACTACAACACAATATTTTCTTTTTCAAGTGCACACAGGACATTCATCTAGATAGATCATATTCTCAGCCATCAAAAAAAAAAAAAACCTCAACAAATTTAAAATGTTTGAAATCATTTATGGTATAGACTCTGACCACAAGAGAATCAATCTAGAGCTCCATAATAGAAAGAAATGTGGAAAAAAATCCCTTTGAATATTTAGAAGTAAAACAACATAATTCTAAACAACCCATGGATAAAAGAAGAAATCACAAGGTAAATTAGAAAATATTTTAATTGAAGAAAAATTAAAATACAACACACAAAAATCCAGCGGATGTAGCCAAAGCAGTGCATTGAGAGAAATTTATAGTGTTGAATGCTTATCTTAAGAATGAAGAAGCATCTCAAATCAATGGTCTAAGCTTCCACATTAAGAAACTGGAAAATAAGAACAAATTAAATATAAAAATAAAAGAAAGACAGATAATAAAAGAAATCAATAAAACAGAAGATAGAAAAAAAACGGTGACATAAAAATTGGTTCTTTGAAATCATTAGCAAAATTGATAAATTTTTCACCAGACTGTTCAAAATAGCAAGAGAGAAGACACAACTTAGCAATATCATGCCTGAAAGAGGGGTCATAACTACAGATCCTACAGACAAAGGAATTTATGGACAACTTCATGAATTCAATAATTCACCTCATGAATTCAACTTCGATAATCTAGTAACTTAGATTAAGTAAACAAATTCTTTGAAAGATGTAAAATACCAAAGATCACTCAAGAAGAAATACACAACATGAACAGTAACTTTATGTCTACTAAAGAATTTGTCGTTTAAAACCTGCTCACAACAAATGCCTGGGCCCTGGTGAATTCTAACAAATACTTACAGAAGAAATAGTATCAATTCTACACAAACTCTTCCAGAAAATGGAAGAGGAGAGACTATTTTCCAACTTATTTTTATGAGGTCAACATCATCCTGATATTAAACTAAAGACATTTCAAGAAAATTACAGACCAAGATCTCTCACAAACACAGATCCTAAAAATCCTTAATAAAGTATTAGCAAATTTAATTCAGAAATATCTTTTAAAAATAATGTATCATGACCATATAGTGTTTATCCCAGGAATTCAATGTTGATTCAACATTCAAAAATTAAAGTAATTCATTGTATCAGCAGACTAAAAAAGAAACAACTATGATTATCTCAATGCAGAAAAACATTTGACATATCTAATATCCATTCCTAAGAACAATTCTCAGCAAACTAGGAAGAGAAGGAAAGTTCCTCACCCTGATTAAGTGCAGCTATGAAAAATCTTTGGTTAACATTAAACTTATGATTAAAGATTGAATACTTCCCCCTAAGAGCAGGAACAAAGCAAGGTTGTCTGCTCTCACTACATTTATTCAACTTTGTACTGAAGACCCTAACCAGTGCAATAATGCAAGAAAAAGAAAGGTGTACACATATTGGAAAGGAAGAAATAAAATTGTCTCTGTTTGCATATGGCACAATCATCTACATATAAAATCTCAAAGAATCTACAAAAAAAGGCTATTTGCACTAGTAAGTGATTTTAGCAAGGTCACAGGAGATAAGGTGATCAATATACAAAAATCAATTGTATTTCTATATTTTATCAACAAACAAGTAAAAATTAAATTTTAAAATACCATTTACAATAGCATCAAAAAACATAAAAGAGACATCAATTTAACAAAATATGTTCTCTAATTTACAAAACATTGCTGAGAGAAATCAAAGACCTAAATAAATGGAGAATTATACCTTTTCATAGATTGGAAAACTCAACTGTATTAATATGTCAACTCACCCAAAATTTATCTATAGATTCAACACAATCTCAAGTTCCTAGCAGGCTTCCTATAGAAATTGACAGGCTCATTCTAAAATACATGTGGAAAAGCAAAGGTCCTAAAATAGCCAAAATAACATTGAAAAAGAACAAAGTTGAATGACTGACATAATCTAGTTTCAAGATTTACTATAAAGCTACAGATAGTGTGGTATTTGTGTGAAGGTAGATATATACATCAATGAAACAGAATAGAGTTCAGAAATAGACTCACACATATGTAGTCAACTGCTTTTCAACAACAGTGCCAAGGTAATTCAGTGGAGAAAGGATTTTTCTTTCCCATCAAATAGTACTGGAAAAAATAGACATTCATAAACAGACAAAAAAGAACCCTGACCCTTACTTTACACTATATATATATATATGCCCACATTCCAGCAGCCAATTGGATTGGGAAAGGTAATATCATTCCCCTTTATCTTCTAATTTCCCTCCAAATAGAAACAGTGTTCAAGTGCTGGGAAGCTCGAGCCATAAATGCCTGCCATATTGTCTTTCCTAATTTCCCTTCAAGACCCAGCTGCATGATCACTGCCTCCAGATATGTCCCAGGAAGATTTCCCTTCTCTGTGACGCCTCCTCTGCACTTATATGATACCAATTTTCCTGTTCCTTAAACTCATTTTTTTTTGTAGTTTTCATGTGAGTGTGTTTAGTGTTCCAGAGATATGGTGACAAACAGTCCCAGTTTGTCTGGAACTGCAGGGATTCCCGAGATGCAGAACTTTCAGTTTTAAAACCAGGAAAGTCTGGAGGGCCAGCCCTGTGGCATAGTGGTTAAGTTCAGCATGCTCCACTTTGGTGGCCCAGGTTCGTGGGTTTGGATCCTGGGCGTGGACCTACACCATTCCTCAGCCATGCTGCGGCGACAACCCACATACAAAATACAGGAAGATTGGCACAGATTTTAGCTCAGAGCAAATCTTCCTCAGGAAGAAAAAAAAACGGGAAAGTCTGGGTCAACCAAAACAATATGGTTCACCCTAAGCAGAGATCTTATCAGCTTACCCATCATACCCAACTTCCCTTCTAGCTCTGCCTTCTGTAGCTCGTGACCCTGAAAGGCAGCAGCCCTACCTTGGCCATGATCCCACCTCTTTGCTCACAGATGTGAGCCAGCACTGGGCAATCAGACGCCCACTGAATGGAATCTAAACTGACACACAGAAAGGGTGGGGGTCATTTGATGATAATAGATCTTGGAGGTGGAAGCCACATGGATTCAGATCTGGGATAGCTTTAGTGGGGCTGTGTTTGCTGTTCTTGGATCCTGGGAGATAGCTGGGAAGAATCCTCCTTTCCCGAGCACATCCTTACTGAAACGCCTGCCCCCCTGACCCCAGCCAGATCGCAGGAGTCTAATGAGCAGACTTCTAGGATTGCTCACAGTAGATGCACACTGCACACAGTAGGTGCTTACTACATGTCAGTAGAATCAATTGCACAAGGTGATGGTTCATTTTATGTGTCAATGTGGCTAAGCTGTGGTGCCCAATTGTTTGATCAAACACTGGTCTAGATGTTGCTGTGAAGATATCTTATGGATGTAATTTAACATTTACAATCAATTGACTTTAATTGCATTAATTAAGCAGGTTACCCTCCATAATGTGGGTGGGCTTCATCCAATCAGTTAAAAGCCTTAGGAGCAAAAAAACTGAGATTTCCTCAAGATAAAGAAATTCTGCCTCAAGCCTGTAACATAGAAATCCTGAATGCCCCCCAGAGTTTGAACTTGCCAGCCCCAACAACCATGTGAGCCACTTCCTTAAAATAAATAGATAGATAGATAGATAGATAGATAGATAGATAGATAGATAGATAGATAGATAGATGATAGATAGATAGATAGACAGACAGACAGACATATCTCCTAAGAGAAGGGCCACTTCTGATGAAACGGTGCCTTTCATCAAATCCTGCAGGGAGGTGCCTGCCCCAACAGCTGGTGTGTTCTCTTAACATAGGTGCCTTTTGTTCTAGGCTGTGAACTTTAATCTTCTGGAAAAAAAACAGAAAAGAACTCAACCAGGTGTGTGAAAAATGTGCTCATGCTAATGTTTATCAGGTACTTACAACATACCAAGCTTTACTAGGACCATCCCATTTCATCTTCCCCACAAATCTGGAACATAGGTCCTATTACCATCATCCCCAGTTTATGTAAGAGGGAAACAAGGCTCAGGGAGGCTTGAGTAATTTGCTAAGGTCTAATAATAAGTGGAAAATAGTCTCAGTTAGGGAGTGGGCAGAGCCAAAATTTGAACCCAGGCGCTCTGATTACTGTACAAACTCCCTCTGGCACAAAGGATGCGAAGGCCAGCACAGTGTGGGCATAAGTTTCGTTGTCAACAGTGCTAGGCTACTTTACGTTGTTTTTAGAACTGTCTTTGCTGTGGGCCAGCAACACAGACACGGGGTCAGGTCACAAGAAACCATCCCCCATCACACTCTCCAACCTTGTGACTGTAAAATGGCTCCCAAGAACAAGGCCACCTCTCTACAGAAGACTTGCCTCTCTTCTGAGTAGAACAGGAGACAAACCCAAGATCTTCCACCAGGGCCATGATGCCCCATGTATGTTGGACTTGGTGTGAATATCACTGGGAAATCCACAATCCCCTGCCTCTAATGCCAGCTGCCCTCAGTACTGAGTCACAGCCGAGTCCACGTGCCAGAGATTCTCCGGGCCCAGTCTCACTCCTGCTCCTGACCAGCTCAGTTTCCTCATCTGGGTCAATGTCTGAGGCACAAGTAGCTTAATCTGTAAAATCCAGGGATTGCATACATACCAGGGGCAGGGACCAGACATCCTAAACCTTTAGCACTTTGCAGAGTCCTGTGAGAACCCAACTGTGGCGGCCAGATAATAAGTGTCGGTGAAATAAGAGGATAAAAATAAATGATCTCTGAGGCCTACAGTCATGTAATTTTGAAAGGACATGGGGGAAATAGGTGTGAAAATGTATCCAAAGAATTTAGACCCCAAAGTCTAATACAAAATTTGGTTCCAAATGGGAAAACCCCTGAGAAGCTTTGCTTGTGTTTACATGAAGAAAACCTGGAGTGCAGTCATGCTAGCCACTGGCAGAGATCAGAGGGACAGGGACCGCCTGCAACCTGTTCCTTCAGCCCCGCTACTCTGAGCCGGAGCTGATACTGGGCGTCAGGTTACAAGGAGTCAGGAGACAATCAGCTGGGGGCCTTTCTCAGAAAGGCCCCTGCCAACCTCCAGGCTGGAAGGGGAGGCAGGCAGGTGGTGGACGTGACCACCCCTGAGGCAATGGGACAGAAATTAACCCTGGGGCTCCGTCTAGCATCCCCCCGCTGAGGCCCTGCAGCAGGCAGGAGAGGTGCCCCCTCCAGAGTCGAGCCAAACTCCGTCCGTTCACATAGTCCTCGGGCTTTCGGCAGCAGCCCAGAGAAAGTGGGGACAGGAGCAGGAGGAGAACTACACTGAAACCCAAGTCCTCTGCTGGGCCACTGACCAGTGACCAGTTGTGTGGTCCTGGGCACCGGCCTTCGTCATCTACCCCATCCCGTGGGCCTAAGCTCTTCAGGAACCTGCAGAAATGATGGAAAAGGACAAGCACCATATCCCTCTTCACATCTGCCCCTCAGCCGTAAGAGAGAGACTGCTCCCCTGGACCTCACCAACATGGCTGCTATCGAAGTGCTTCAGCTTCTGTGCGGCTTATTGTTCGACTTGCACCGACGTGGTTGCCAGGAGGCTGGACACCTTCCCCGTGCTCACTGGGATCTGAAACTTCGCTCCTGTGAGCTGCTTCTTCACGTCTCTTCCTCATTTTTCTAATGTTCGTCTTTTGCTAACTGGTTTGAGAGTGTCTTGCAGTTCTCTGGATACTAACCCTCTGCCTGCTGCATATGTTGCAAATATTTTTCTCTTGTTTATCTCGTGTTTCGTTCTTTTTTTAAATTCAGTTTGGTATCTTTTATCAAGAAGATTTTTTAATATAGTCATATTGATGTTCATTTTCCTTTTTTTCTTGTTGTGTCTTATCTTAAGAAAACTTTCACTCTCCCCAATATTCTCTCATATTTTCTTTGATTACTTTTATAATTTTGTTTTGTTTTTGCTTTTCGTGCTAGTCTATAATCCCCTGCAATGTATCATTTTCACCGTGGGAGCAGCTGTGAGGAGGAACACACCACCCGCCGTGGTGAGAAGAACGGGAAGCTTGAACCCACAGGCCTTGATCCGATTCTAACCCTGCCTGCCACGCGTCTCCTAGAGCGGGTTGCTTAACCTTCCTGAGATTCAGTTTGCTCAACTCAAATGGGGATAATAACTAATTTCATTGATTTGAAGACACATATTTTAACGTTTCTGAAATCAGGACGTGTCTACAAACAATGGTGTACTAGGTTTCATTTAGAGTTTTCTTAGTAGTATATAAATAAGTGTTTTTCAAGCTATGATGTCTCAGATTTTATGAAATAGAAAGGACTCGATTCCCAGGTCCCTAAGTGGTGAGACAAATGGAGGCACATAAAGTGCCCAGGACAGGCCAGACGTGAGGAGGCACTTCCTCTGGGTGAGTTTGCAGGCCTTGTTCTGCTAGCTGCCCCCACCCTTCCTCCTCACCTTCCAGAACCTGGGCCCCCTCTCCGGGACCCCCTTCAGGTCCCCCCTGCCAAAAGCCTTTAGCTGGACAAGACCATGCCTTCAGCTCTCTCCTTCTAGATACAGAAAACTCAGGGCCGAACATTAAGGGCTCCACATAAGGTTGATCTCTCTCCACAGCAAGAAAACTGCACAATCACCCCTGGAGACAGCCAGGCCTGCCAGGCACCAGAGCCAGCATGGCGGGGGACCCCACGTCCTCTCCCAGCAGCCTCTGCCTGGCTCCTCTTGCCATCCACCTAGTGAGTCAGGGCTTTTCAGCTTCTGAAAGTGCTGGCACTGGAGACGGGGAGCCGTGGACACTGGCACCCCTTGCCAGAGGGGGCTGCCTCCATCAGAAACACGCCCCTGGGTTGGGGAAGGCAGAAAGGAAAAGGGAGTGAGTTGGTGGGCTGCAAAGGAACCAGAGGCCCACAGCCAGTGCTGTGCAGGCAGGGTAGGCTCGGGAGGTTTGCACAGAGGCTCCTTAACCTCACAACCACCTAGAACCCCTGTCCCATTACAGACGAAGGAGCTGAGCTGCAGGAAGCAGAGTGAGGAGTTCACACCCCAGCTGTCCCGCCTTTCTGTCTGCCACATGGAGCAGAACATGGGGCTGGGGAGCCAGAAAGTGGGGCCCCATCAAGGTCAAGTCCACGAACCTGGCTGGAACACCTACTGCATGGAAGGTCCACACTGGGTCTCACAGTCCAGACCAGCAGAGCAGAAAGATCTGGGGCCAGCCCCTCTCTCCATTACCCAAACTACCAGAATGTATACCATTCACACACACACACACACCTCTCAGAGATCCCTGGCCTTTGTTCCACTGCCTTTCCCAGAAGGGGCCCCACACCCAGCCTCATAATCACAACCAGGGCAGTCCCAGGCCATACGCTGTGCCTCCAACAGTCAGCAGACCATAGCAACTCCCTGCGGACTAGTCCTGCACCCACCATAATGCCACGTCTCTGCTTCATCCACTGGGGAAGCTTATCAGCACCCCCAAGAACCAAGAGGAGCCTTTTATTGGAATAACTGAATTTCCTCCAACTTATCCTACAAAAGTAAAACCACACAAGGAGTGATGATTTGACAGACACAGGAAAGGCCCCACCCCCTACCCCTGAGACTCCAAAAAAACCGAGGCCGGCCAGGCAGTGATGGAGTTGGTCCCACAGCCTAGATCTAGTGGGGGAGCACTCAGGAAGAGGCTGAACCAATGCCAAGGGATCCGCCACCAGAACCAGAGGGAAAGGGAGGAGGAAAGGAAAGGGATAATCATGACTTGGCTCTGATGTGCCCCACATGGTGGGAGGAGGGGGAGGGAGATGCGGGCAGGAGGACAAATCCATAGACAGAGAGCTTATCAGTGGTTGCCAGGGGCTGTGGGGACGAGGGGAAGGAGAGGGACTGTTTAATGAATACAGGGTTTCCTTTTATGGGATGAAAATATTCTGGAACTAGATAGAGGTGGCGGTTGCACAACATTTTGAATGTACTAAATATCACTGAATTGCACACTTTAAAATGGTTAAAATGGTGAATTTTATGTTATGTTTATTTTACCACAATGAAAAAAAAGATACTTTCAGATGAGGTAAATGCTATGAAGACAATTAGGCAGGTGTTGTAAGAGAGAGACTGGGATGGTCAGTAAGGAGCCCAACACGTAACAGAAATGGATGATGAGAAGGGACCAGCCTCATGAGAATGTGGGAAAAGAGCATTCCACACAGAGGGACACAAATGGGCAGAAATGAGGTTGAGGGTGGGCAGAAGCCAGCGAAAAGCTTTCACCTTTTCTTTGAGCGCAATGGAAGCCACCAAGGCAGGCAGCTGCCTGAACTAAGTAGTGTGTTAAAGGCACTTCGGCTGCTGTGTGTGTATAAAGGGGTGTAGGGGAGGCAGGGGACCACTGACAGCTGGCTGCATTAGGAATGTCTGTAAGCAAGTACAGGGTTCGAGGCAGGGCTGGTGTTCAAGATCAGGACTTCCACGCCGGAAAGGGAACACACCGAGGCTAGGAGGGCTCAGGCCCAGCAGGCGAGGTTGCCATGATTACTGGACAGTTCCCAGGACACGGATGCCCAGTGAGAAGGAATACATCCACAGCTTTCATCAGGGCATGGACCAGGCCCTCCTGGGGCACCAAGGCCAGGGCAGATATGCAGCCGGAGCAGGTTAATGCTAAGACACAGAGAGGACGCTAATGAGGGTGTCTCCCTCTAGCCCCGGCTCAGGGCTGAGCCTGTGGAGGGAGAGGTCCCTAGGATGGGAGCCACCTCTTGACCCCAGCTGTGGGGAATGGAGGCAGTGGGAGCTGGAGCCCAGCAGGACTCCAGAGGCTGGAATCGAGGGTAGGCCAGCGAGCCAGCACAGGAGCCATGCAGGGATTCTGACCCAGGGCTGGCAGTGTGGGTGAGAAACACAGAAGACAGGAAGCCACCGCCTAAGTGTGTGGGCTGGTTCACAGCGTGGCTGCTGTTGGCCATATTAAAGGAGAAAGCAGAAGAAGGGTGGGGAAAGACGTCTGGTTCCCAGGCAAAGGATGTCCAGACAGATAAGGAAGTGGTCACATAAGAACCAATTTAACGCTGACATGAACTGTCAGTCATGGCAGAATGGATAGGTGCAGGTGGAGAAGCTTCCTGGGTCACAGCAGCAGTGTGAACACATGTATCCTGAGTCCCAGGCAACACCCAGCTCCAGCCCCAAGAAACTGGGATAAGGAGCAAGCACAGAAGGGCCTGCGAGGTTGTGAAGGCTACAACTCCTGGTACAGGTGCAGGTTCTGGTGGTGGTAAAGGGCACTAAGACAGAAGAGGCTGCAAAGGTCAGAGCAATGCTGGAGGGCCTGGCTCACATCCAGCAGGAACAAATTGTTGTAACACACCATCCCAGAGTCTCACTGTAACAGCACAAACTCCGCCAAATGTCAGATTTTGTCAGAAACGTGACAAAACAGCAAACGTGGTGGTGGATGAGCAAATGACCTAAGCTGCAGGTCTGCATCTTCCACAACACAGTAGAAAATTCTCACCAGAGTATAAAGTGAAAATAAAAGACAGGCCCACACGGTCAGGGCAGTGACGTGTGCCCAGCTGTGACCATCATCTTTCACCCTGGCTTATTGCTGTGTGGACCCCAAATGTGTGTTCCAGCATCAATAAAATCCCCGAGTCCTGTAAACTAGAATGATCCGTGTCACCAGTGTTTATACCTACCCTCTCCAGGCACAAACGGAGAGCGGGGAGATTCTCAGGGACAGGGTTCACCCTGCCCTGCCCTGCCCTATAAGGCCTGAGCCCTAGGGACAGCAAGATCAGGCCTGCTAGGAGCTGGGAAATGTGCCCAGGAAAGAGAGGGTGGGAGGGAGGCCTTAGAGGACAAGCAGGTCAGGGAGATGGGCAGGAGGAGGTGAGGCATCACTCTGGTCGACCAGGACTGAGTAAGTTGTGGCCAGGGATCCCAAAGGGCTGGCACGCACCTCAACAGGCCACAGCAGATGCCTCCTCCAGGACAAATCGGGGTGGGGAGGGGGGGCGGCAAAAACTGGGAAGCGGGTGCCTGTGAAGATAAGGAGTAGAAAAGATCCAGCCAATGGAGCCTGTTCCCACACACTCCTGCCCTGAGCCAACATGCGGACACTGTGCACCAGGCCTGGCTCCTGGCCCTCCACTTGACTGTGTTCCCTGTGATCTGTCCAGTCCACCCAAGTCCGCACTTAGTAACGTTGGATAAGGGAGTGAACGAGGGAACGAAAGCAAATGAAGGCGTGCACAGATCATTTGTAGAATGAAGTTCGAGTTCAGAAATGAATGAATGGAAAACCATCAGTCACCGGACCAAGGTCAAAGTCACGGGATGTGTCCAACTCCATTTCTGGGCATCTAGGTGACTTTGGATGGATTGTGTCACGTGAGCTGTGGCTTTCTCATCTGAAATGGGGTCATGGGGCTATGGGAGGGCAGGCACCTAGTAAATGTAAAGCTCACAGACCAGGTGGGGGTGGTTGCAACCCCTCATCATGATTCCAGGACACAGAGCAGACACTGGTATCCTGGGCTCTGCAGCCTCCTGGGGCAGAGCCAGCCCGAGACTTCCCCGTGGTCTGCCCAGACAGCTCCCCAGGCAGGACTGAGGGAGAATTGAGCTCTGGCGGGATCCTGACCTGGAACACACACGTGGCTCCATGTTTCCTCCTCTTTTCCATTCTTTATAAATCAGAAAACTAATTATCCAGAAAAGAATCTTCTGCACCAGAAACCTAATGAGTTCAATGTATAATTTATATGTGAAAATGGAGATGTCAACGCGTGACAAATCACCATAAAAATATTTTTGCAGTTAAATTTTGAGGCATCTGTCTTCCTCCCAGAAGAGCCACTGTACAGACGATGTGAGGCCCCAGGACCCAGGCCAGGAGGGGCTAGAAAGGCAACTTGTCATTTTCACCATCGAGTGGTGCAGCTGCCAGAACAGCCCCCCAGAAGGCCCCAGCCTCGGCACCAGCCACGTGCAGCCAAGTCAGAGCTCTCCCTCCTAGGGGCCTGCTATGTCTTGTTCAAAAAAGGGATTTAACACTATGTGCCAGCTCTGTGTCAAACCCAAGGATGGAAGAGAGAATGGAGTGTGGCCTCATGCTCCAGCGGCTTTGAGTCCCCTGAGAGAGCTAGGCAAGTAGGTGACGAATGACAATGACAGTGTGGCAAGTGCTAGGAAGGGCTGGGTCCTACACGCCAAGCAGCTGCAGAGAAGCAAGGCCTTCTCTGAGCCAGGCGCATTCCCCCAAGGACACCAGGGGGCGGGGCTAGTCCTGGAGGAGGAGACTGGCGGGAGGATGGAGGTAGGTGGACACTCTCAGTAGGAAGAGCGACATGTGCAAAGGCAGAGGCTAGAGCCAGCATGTCCTGATGGGCGAGTGTGGCCTGTGGCACATGGCAGAGACTGACCAGCAGGGAGCCTAGAGTGGAGAGCAGGAGCCAGGTCACCAAAGGGCCTGTGTGCCCAGTCCAGAAACAGGACTTCGTCCTGGATTGAAAACTTTAAACAGACCAAGACTACACTTTACTCTGGTGAACAGCACGGAGGCCAAGGGGACATTGCTGTGGGGAGCGAATGAGAGAGATGACAGGGCTTCGCAAACCGTAAAGTGCAGCATCCATGTAAAGTGCCACCCCCAGCAGGGTCTTGTGTCTGGTACCAAGCCTCAGCAGCCTGACTGCTTCAGCTGCAATTTCAGTCGCAGGACAGTGCACCGGTGCATGGGCTTGACTGGCACCTGCTGCATAGAAACCACCTCAAACATAGCTTGGGCCCTTGCTTCTTGTCTGCAGTTGCTGCTGCCATTGGGGGCTGGTCACTCATTGTACAGGACATTCCCTGATCCCCTCTCTCCAGATGCCCAGTGGGGCTCCAGGCACAACCCAAATCATCCTCTCACACGAGGAGAGGGAGGCGGGGCACGGTGCACAGGAGGCACACACAAGGGACGGAGAACTGCACGTCTTGTTGCACTCTGTCCCTCTGTCCCAGGACCATTGATGAGTCAAGAACATGCCCTCTCCCTCACCAGGCAATCACTACTATGTCTGAGCACAATCTGAGATCTCAAAGGTGTCTTCCAGAACTTGGGCCTCCCACAACAAGAAAAGCAAGTTCCCATTCCCCAACCCCCTCGGGGTCCCTGGGTAGCCTCCTCTGCAGCCTTAGAGCCCTACAGACCCAGTCAAAATATAGAAGCCTGGGCTAATGGGACTGACGTTCACAGAACAAAGGTTTCAAGCCCCCAGCCCTCATCACACCAGTGCCCATTTGAAAGAAGAACATAGCCTGGCATCAATAATTTTTCCACTTCCTGGGAGGTCAGGGGTCAGCCCCTGGGTGACTCCCAGCCACATACCTCGCTTGACCTTTGGGGGCCTGAGGCCCTCTGCCTGGGCCAGGGCCTCCCAAGCCTCACGCTCCCTCCAACGCCTCAGCTGCTCCTCTCGCATTTTGTAGAAGAGGATCTGCTTCTGCACATCACTGAGCTCGGTGAGGAGCTCGGGGTCGATGTACATGTCATGCAGGATCTGCTGCAGCATGACGCCACCTGGAATGCACACAGCAGAAGTGCAGCAGCCAGGGGAGCCCGGCCAGGTGGGACACCCAGGCTGCTCCTCACCTCTGACTCCTCATTCTCAGAGCCCCTTCCTGTGCAGCATCACCACTGGGCCTCAACTTCCAGCCAGCAACAAACTCATCTCCTCTGCCCAGGACAGCAAGAGCAGCCAAGCAGCAGGAAATAGAGAGGCAGCCGGGACCCTGTAGTGGAGCAGCCACCAGAAGCAATCTAGTCCTTCTGTAGGGTCACCAAGCACCAGAGCCCAGCAGCACCTGTATCTTGGCCTCCCCTGGGGTTCTGGGACAATGGGGAGGGTCCAGCTTCACAGGGCAAAGCCCAGGCCCAGCCCTGCCTGAGCTGGCAGGTGTCGAGTGATCTGTTAGTGGAAGGTAACGATGACACCAGTTGTATCAATGACACTGCCCCGGCCAGCCAGGAACCGATCTCTCCTCTGCAGGTAAGAGGAGGAGGAGGAGGCAGCAGCTTCAGCTACTAATTCCATGTCTTCTGAGCCAACTTCAGACAGGCCAGAGGAGCCAGCTAGGAGCCTCTGGGCTCCTCAGCCTCCCCCCCTGCCTGCTCCACCTTGCCAACTTTCTTTTTTTCTAGGACACTTGGCATCCTGAGGTAATGCTTTTAAGACTCTGCCTGAGGGGAAGAAAGAGCTTTTCTTCTGTGTTATAATCAAGGAAGAAAACAAAATGGAATCAGTAGAAACAACTGAAGGGGCTTTATCACAGAATTCAAAGACATGGAGGCGGCAGCCATCCTCTCCCCTTTCCCTGTAACGAGGTTCTAAAGCTTTGCATGTGCTGACACATCAACCCTCCAGGGAGCAGTTTTGGTTGTTGTTGCTGACTTTTTGTTGTTTTTTGCGGATGTCTGGAGATCACTAAAAAGAATGAGACCGCGTCTTCTCTCTGCCCTGGATCTGAGGAACCCTGGACAGAGCACAGTGTTGCTTTCTGATGGGTAGGGGCCGCTGCTGCTGAGACCAAAAGCTTGGCACAGTAGGTGCTCAGAGCTACTCACAGCTGCCCTCGTATTCGGACAAGGACATTGGGGTCCAGAGAAGGTAAGCGACCTGCCTATGGCTACCCAATTGATAAGTTGCCGCACAGGGCCTCCACTCAGTTTTCATATGACATCCACCGGTCACTGGATGAATTTTTTGATGGTTTGAAAACCTAACCTGACCAGGAGAAAACAATCAGGGTTGACACTGTGGCCTGGTGGGATTGGTGATCCTCACGTCCCCTCCCTCCCCATGAGGACCAAAGGTGGGTCAGGCACCCAACAGTGATGGATGGCAGGTGTGGGTGGGTGCTCTTCTCTCTCTGCAACGTTCACGCAACAGGAAGGATTAGGCGAGTTCAGATGAGCTTTAAGCCCCCAGGGTCAAAAAGAAGTGTGGGGGGCCAGGCTGCCCCTCCCCAGGTCTAGGTGGCTCGTCCCAGTGTGACCCAGGCCTTGGAGCCTCCACATAGAGGCTCCGGCCCCAGCAGCGCTGTGGCTGAGAGCTCCCACCCTCCCTCTTGTCTGTCCTCCCACCTCAGACCTCAGCGACTCCCGACTCGGCCCCTCGGTTTCTTAGACGAAGGCCTCCCCAGCCTCCGCACAGCTCGTCTTTCGCGCCCTGACTGTGGCCGGGTGGGAGCCCGGAGACAAGAGGAGACAAGGGGAGGGAAGGCAGAAGGGCGTTTAGCCTCCTGCCGGCACCCTCCTTCTTCCTTTCCGGGTCCCCCAGATCCTACATGAAGAGGGCAGCGAGCACTGCACGGAGCAGCAGGAAGGGGCCGGCTGCGTGCAGGCATGAGGTCCGGTCCACCGGCGGAGCGGCGACGGTGTCATCCTCGCAGTAGTGACACCAATGGGGGGCTGGACGGGAACGCCCCCCCAGCACCCCGTTTTGTGCCGCAGGGGGCCTCCCTGGCAAGCCGGGTCCGTGGGCAGGAGGCCGATGTCGGGGCACAGCTGGGCGGGGCCGGATCAGGTCCAGGAGGACGCTGGGCAGGCACGGGTAGGGGTTGCTCAGCCGCCTGCCGGTCTGCCCTCCCCGGAGGAGGGGCCTGCTCTGCCTGGCCTGGGGCGCCCCATGGCGGCGGTGTGGGCCACTCGGCTCCAAGGGGGGCGGGAGCCTGCACGTGGGGGTTCGGGGACCCGCTGGGCAGAGGGGACAGGGGACCTCTAATGGCCAGGACCGCAGGGGCAGGGGCTGCGCGGACAGAAGGAACCCGTCGGTTCTGGCCGAGAGTGGGGGCCCTGGCGTATTCAGACACGATTTTCTGCCGCCTTTCCACTGGTTTTGTTTTCATTTTTCATTGGCCAGTGTGATGTGTTTAATTTTGCATGCTAATGTAGTTCCTTCCGGGCGGTGGGTACACGCACGCAGTGTTGCTGCAAGAGACTGGAAACCACCCAGATGCCCCTCTGTGGGGTGGGGGGCCGCCCAGGATAGAACACCACACCTGTCACAAAGAATGGGGTCGATCTGCCTGCTGTGGCAGGGGAAAATGCCCACGGCAGATAAAATGAAAAGGCAACATGCAGAATTTTGTGCATAGTGTAACCCATTTGTTAAATTCTCTATGTCTGATTACTTTTATGTAGACAAAGGAAAAAAATGGAAGAACACACACGATTTCTTGCTTTCTTCCTGGAAGGGCTAGGGAGACCACTTTTTAAAACTCCATGTTATTTTATACAATGAGTAAAGTATACTTATATAATTTATATGACTGAAATAAAATGTATTTCAAAAGTCCTAAAATGCGATGTCAAACAATTGGCCTCTGGTAGTCAGTGCTGCTGGGGCAGAGCCCACATGCACAGCCTTGTCCACACCACCCCCGCCCCAGAGAAGGACTTGCAGGCCGCGCCCGACCTCCCTCCCAGGACGCCTGGCATGCTGGCATGGACAGACCATTCACATCACCTGAGGTTCCTAAGCTGGAGGGGGACTTGGAGGCGTTCCTCAGAGGTGGCCCTGGCGCTAGTGCAGAGAGGAGACTAGGGAACGGAAGGCGGGGAGGAAAATCAGCAGACTTTGGCCAAAGTCTAGGAGAGAGGTGACAAGGACAGTGTGGGCACTGTCAGTGGGGGCCTTCTGGGGCAGAATTGGGAGACTTTCCTTATTCCAGAACCTCTTGTCAGGTAGCTCTGCTTCCACCAAAAATCCTTTTAAAACTTACATCATGTCATTCTCTGCTAAAACCTGGCACTGGCCCTCATTTTACTCAGAGTCAAAGCCCAAGTCCTCCGTCACCTGCTTCACCCCCTCAGCCCCTCCTCCGCTCTCCCTCCACAGCAGCTTCACCCTGCTGGCCTCCTTGCTATTCTGCGGACACACCAGGCTGTTCCCTCTGCCTCTGCTCAGTCACTCCTTCAAGTCTTCGCTCAAAGTTTTAACTCCTCTATACTCCTGATCCTCCCTTATTCTGCTGGATTTTTTTCCCTTATCACTTACTTTGTAAGATATCATTTTACTTATTTGTTTGTGCTTTCTCTCCCCCTACGAGATATCAAGCACAAGGGCAGGTGCTTCACCGACGTCCTTGGTGCCTAGAACACTGCTTGCTATGCAGAGGTGCTAGATAATAGCTATTGGAGAAGAGAATGAATGAAGGAACTCTCCAAGTGGAGTTGACCAGAGCCCGTGTAATGCTGGGGAGGCATCCAGAACAGGACTCTGGACAGAGGCTGCTAGAGGCTTGGACATGAGAGCCATGGGCAGATGGACTCAAACTGTGGGGCATCAGGTGGACTCCTGGCCCTGCCATAGGCCACCTGCCCTCGCCGTGCCCCCATACCCTGACCATACAGCCCCCTCGAAGGCAGGGTCAAGTGGTGGCCAGAGAACCCCAAGATCCCAGCTGTGGGCACCCTGGGCACAGCCACGACATAAGGACCAGCCACAGGAAGGCTCTCCTTACATCCCCCCCACCTCCCCTGGCACAGTCACCTGGGGAAGCTGCTCCCAGAGCCCCTTTAGGAGCTCACCTGGTCTCGGTTTTGCAATCCAAGGGTTCAGTGCAAGTCTAGAGTAGTTTCTGCCTTATCACCAGTTAAGCTCCTCTGAAAAATCATGGCCGTAAAAATTGATAGTGTCCCTGTATGAGTACAACAATGACTTAGAAAATACAATGAGAAAAAGATCCCATTCACAGCAGGAACCAGATAATGAAATATCGGAATGAATCTAACAGTATGGGGACTCGTAGGAAGAAAAGCAAAAACCTTCACTGAGACATACCTCGGCATTAAGCTGGAGTAGGAACATGGCACATTCACACTCAGAAAGACCCAATGCTGTGAAATGTTCAGTTCATCTGTGTGTTAGTTAGCCTCCAGAGGGCTCCCAACGATCCCCGCCTCCTGGTGTTCATGACCTCGTGTGGCCCCTCACACGTATCAGGGTTGGTCTGTGTGATCAATAGAACACGCCAGAAGTGATGGTCTGTCACCTTGGAGATTAGGTTATAAAGACCTTTCAGCTTCCCTCCCGGGTTCTCTCTTTCTCTCATCACTCACTCTGGGGAAACCATGTCATAAGGCCCACATGGGAGGAACTGAAGCTTCCTGCCGACAGTCCCATGAGTGGGGTTGGCAGGGGATCTGATCAGGAGAGGTGACAGCCCCGGCCAATGCTCCACTGCAGCCTCATGTGGGAGCCTGAGCCAGAGTCACCCAGCTAAGCTGATCCTAGATCCCTGACCCACAGAGAGGGTATGAGGTATGTATGTGTATGTTGTTTTAAACTGCTAAACTTCAGGGTAATTTGTTATGCAATGATACATAACTAATACAATGCCAAATTAATTTATATATTTACTACAATTTCAAGCCAAACCTGAAAATTAGTTGGGAAGTGGGGAGAGGCTCAAAGATCCCCAAGTTAGTCAGAAGAAAGAAAGATGAGAACAGCCTAGAAAATAATGAGGAATAGTGAACTCTAACTGCCAGTATTCATACTCATAAAATCCAAGATTTCAGTTCTGACATAAGAACAAGCAGACTGAAGTGAGAAAACCCAGACACAGATCCAAATATATATGTAATTAGTATATGATCAAAATGGCAGTTAATAACAGAGGGAAAAGGATGGATCTTCATCCAATAAACAGAGCAGGAATAAACAACTAGAACCTCACCTGTTACCTGTGTACAGCAGGGACATCCCTCAGTGGTCAGGACCTCTGGGGGTTCTGTGGCATACATAATAACTACTGCAGCATTAGTCATAATAGTGCAAATTTCAAAATACCTGGAAGTTTCAATAAACGGGGTTTAGAGAAGTAAATCATGGCGTGTCGATAGGATAAAATGCTATACAGCCATTAGAACTGACATTGAGAAGAATATTTGCTGGCATAAAAGGTGCTCATGACATATTCCTAAGCGGAAAAGCAGGTTGTAAAGTGTCACGTGTAGGATGTCCCCAGTTATATGTATCAGGAAAAAGCATATTTTAACCCCCACTGCCTTCTAAGGAGAATAAGCAGGTCCTATTAGAGGGAAAGGCCATGATCTTCTGGAAATCTTGCTGCGTTTGCATATGCATATTTGGGAGGCCAAACTGGGGTGACCTGGATTGTTCCATGTACACAGGGCTAGAAATCGGGGTTCCTGAGCAGCAGAGCTGGCAGAGGAAGGGGGGGAGATGAGGCTGTTGACCAGCCTGCCCCAAATCTTCATCAAAATGATTCAACTCACAAAACGCTTGCTGTGAGTAGATTTCTTATTTAGAAAAAAAAAAAAGTGAACTTTATCCAATTCTGCCAGGGCAGAGGAGGGACAAAACAGAGACTGCCAGGGGGCACAGGAGTTGGAGGCACATGGGCTCCTAGGAGTATGTTGTCAGTGCCCTGAGTCGGACGCCTGGAGACCCTGTGGACAGCAGAGCTGAATCCTGCCCGGTCTTTCTGCACCATCTTCTCCCCTTTCAGCGCTGTATCAGACAGTGCTCCCTGCTATTCATAGGGTTCTCATGCCCAATTTTTTTGAGAAGTGGGTGGCCAGGTCCTTCTTTCTAGTCTGTCTTAGTCTGGAAGCTCCACTGAAACCTGTCCACCATGGGGACCCTGCTGGTATTTGAAATACTGGTGGCAGAGCTTTCAGCATCACAGCAACACGCAGCCATCACAGTATGACAACCAGCAGATGGGTGGTGTGGTTCCCTGACCGGGAAACAAACCCAGGCCATGGCGGTGACAGCACTGAATTTTAACAGTAGACCACCAGAACATGAGCCCCCAGAATCAGCAGAATTCATGGGGAGGGCTCGGGGCTTTTCCCACCATGGAATTGGTGGGATCCAAAGACCTCTAAAGGGCAAGGATACCCACACTGACATTTGTAAACAGAAAACCAACAATATACGTTTATGATCGCAGCAGCAGAGCCCAGGGGTGCAGCCAGGCAGGCCTGACCTCCAGGCTGTGCTCCTCGTTTCCATGACTCATTTTCCCCTTCTGTATACGGGTAAGTAATCCTCTTCTGCATATGGGTAAGCTGCACAGGGCTTTTGTCAGCATTAAATGGATGAGGCAAGTTTTGTGAGAGTCGGCTGGGCACGTAGTACGTAACAATGTGAGTTCTGTTTCCCTGCTCCTTAGTCTGGAACCCGGTTCCTAACTTGGTGAATCAAAATATTAGCTGGGGGCAGTGGGCTGGTAGCTAATTTAGTCTATGCAGCGAGCTTTCCCAAACTCCCAGGGTTTAAAGGAAAAAGTCCTGAGTCCCAGACAGGCAAGTTACTTGGGCCTGGGATTGATAAACAAATACCAGGTGAAATGGGCTAATTTTCTGCTTCAGTTGCTAACTTGGGGCTGCTGACACTGTGCTTCCCGGCAGGGGAGATGGTCTGTGTGCAGTAAGAGGGAAAAGGGCCAACATGTAGAAAGAAGCAGAGGCACCGATGAGAGAAACACCCGGCAGTGTGAAGTCCATTCTAGCGTTCAAGGCCCTGGGTCCTCTGTCTGTGAACATCCCGTCCCTCCCTGCCACAGGAGCCTGTAAACCCGCTTTTGCTGAAACTTCTTTGAGTTAAGGTCATTGCAAACAGTGTGTCCTGACCCCCCCCCCCCCGACCCCAGTGGCTTGGCGCGTTCTCCACTTGTCTTGCTAAGGATGCTGCAGAGGTGGACAGGACAGAACACAAAGAAGGTGAGGAACCTGAGCCAGACCATCCCTGAGGGCCCTTTCTGATGGCCCATTTCCCACAGGAAGTCCTGCCAGGCCCAGGTCTCTCTCTGAATGCAGCCACCCCACCTCTTTGTTGTCCCAGCCCCTATTCCTTTGCCTCCCTCTGGGAAGTCAGTGACACAACAAAGAGGCAGTTTCTGGAGGAGGTGAGTCACCCACTCACAGGATGCTGAGTCCTCCATGCCTGCACACAACTCACACAACTCGTGGAGGAGGAAGCTCTGGTCCTCAGGGTGGAGGGAGTACCAACTAGGCTGCCCCTCCCCACCTGACGTTTGACGCAACAGATGCCTGCACTTGCCTGCAGCCCTAACTTCTGGAGCCACAGTCCTGCTAATTAGAAAACACTCTACCCCAATTCCCTTGGTACGAGGCCACTCAGCATGAGTATAACAGACTGACAGGACCGACTCTTATTAACTCAAAGGGCATGAGGCAACTCTGAGGCCCCAGATGCAAACAGGCTTATGCTGTGGGCAGCCGCCCACGAGGCCCTCCCAGGTCCCCAGGTCCCTACTAAAGACCATACCATCTGCCAGCCCTGCCTGCTGCCCGTCTCATGCAGACAAGTCACGTCCAAACCACAGGCCCAGCCCCACCAGGCCTGAGAGTCCTGACAAGGAGAGAAAAGAAGTGCCCCTCCCTGCAAGCGCTGGGAACTGGAATGAGCCTGCTCCCCTGAGGTACCCCAGTGCCCTCCTCAGCAGAGCAGCTGCAGAAAAACTGCTAACAGATCTGATGTGCCTACTGTGTGGCAGCAGGCGCTGGGCCCAGGGCTTTCCTTTTCTATCTTATTTGCTTCTCAGAACCAGATTATGAGGCAGGCAGTTTTACTATCCCAAGGTCAGTTTTATCATCACAGTTACACAGCTGCTAATGGATGTAGAACTGAAACCCAGGCCTTGCTGAGCCCTAACAAGGAGGAAGGAGAGAACAGTTTGCCAGCCAGGGCTGGGGACCCCCACACCCCAGTTTCTTAGAGCATCCATTACAGATTCCCTTTTGTATGGGAACACCAGCGGAGCCCCCCAACCCCCACAGCTTCCAAGAGTTGCTTTGAGATCCACTGAGAGGGCAAGTAAACTCACTTCACAATGCAGTTATGTTGGAAAAGAGATTCAAACGCACACGCTGGAACAAGGGGGAGAACGACCCTGGGATCTGTCACAGGGAGTGAGGCAGCAAGGACCTCCTGGTTAGATGAAGGGTCTCCCTTCTAGAACAGGGGACTGACATGCTGCTGACCATGGAAGAGCTGACCTTGTCCTCAGAGCTCAGGTGAAACCCACATGCCTGGACTTGGCCACCAGGTGGATGGTGGTGCCCTCAGCTGGGATGAGGGAAGACAGGAGGAGGACACTGCGGTGTGAGTGGGACTTGGGGATGGCAGAAGAGAAGAAAAATCCGGTTTTGGATGTGGCAGTCGATGTGTCTGCAGGAGTGGACTGGGGGATGGGTGTAAAGCACTTTGCTGACATGGGGCTCTGCAGCAGCAGACATGGCCTGAGCCATCCATTTACTACTGAGAAGGCAGCCAGTGCCCCCAGCATGCCTCCCACAGTGGCTGACCCTTACCCAGGGCACCCGGGGGACACCCTGTCCCCCAGAATCCACTTCTCACAGTGAGAGCCTGGCTCCTTGGATGCCCTGCATGGGCCCTATCTTAAAAAGTGAGCCCTGCCAGATAGACCAGAGGTGGAAAGAAATTTGGAATGAGCAAAAAAGATTCTGGGTCTCTTTGGCAGAAAACTGTACATTGTGTAGAGCACACCTTTCCAGTTATGATTCTGATTCTGGGTTTTCATTACCTTTGAGCTATTTTACAACTCTGTAAGTTGTAGAGTTAATGCAAAATACTTCCTGTCTGCGGACGCACACATAGTATAAACGAATGAGGCTCACCTGACCCCTCTCCCCCGAAAGAAAGCCGGTCTCAACACTGCTTTACTCCCTATAGATTTATGGTTCATTGTGATTTCTCCTTGGAACTGGTTGTTAAATCTTACCAGCTCCCTCATTTAATTAATAAGTAAAATAAAATCTTTGACACGTGCACATGTAATATTTATGAGTGATGCTTTCTTTGGAAACTTGTCTCTAACAAAGGGCGCAGGAAGTACACCTGCCTCTCAGAGATGGGAAGACTTGCCAGGGGCCACACAGCACAGAACCCACCCAAGTCCCAGCCCCATCACCCCAACAGGAGGCGTCTAGCCTGGGCTTGCACACCTCCAGGGACTGGGTGCTCAGTCCCTCCTAGAGGCCACTCTAATTCTTTCCGTATAGGACCACAGCTGTGCTGATTTTGACAAACAGAACAAAACAAAAACAGACCTAGAGCCAAAAGAAAACACGATGCCCCCCCTCCCCCCGCTGACAGATGAATGACTGCTTGGGCCCAAGAATCACCTATAAAGGGCCTGCGACCCTGGGCTCCTTGCAGAGGCACAGCGGGCTGAAATGGCCGGTGGTTGCAAAGGACGAAGGCCGGGTGGTGCCACCACAAGGCGGCGCACCCACTGAGGGACCTGGGCTCCACTGCCTCGGGACAGAACCGTGACTGAGGCCTTTTACCTGCTGCCTTCTCTGACCCTGGGAGATCTACCTGCATGTCTTTAGACACAAAGATTAACTCCTGGGGGGGCGTGCATTGGCCTTACACACATGTTACCCCAGCTCTCGGGAACCAGAACCAAGCCCGTCTCCAGTCCTGCTGAGGCTGCCCTGCTGAGGAGACGGACCTCTCACCGGTGGAGGTGGGAGGGGCACAGCTGGCTCCTGGCCTCCGCTTGGACTCAGCCCTCACTCTGAGGCCTGGGGTGGGTCCCAGCGCTTCTCTGGGCCTCTGTTCCCCTGACCAGGAGTGGGCCCAGATGGGGTCCACCCCCAACTCCCCCAGCCCATGCAAACATGATGTCCGCCGTTTTCAGAGCACACTGTCTCCTGCAACGCCTGATTCCAGCCCTTTCCTTTTCCCATCCCAAGCTCCTCTAACCCCTTCTCCCCACAAACCCCCCTCCTGGGCCTGTCAGAGGCAGATGTGGTCCCTCTGCTGGCTCCCTGGGGCGGCCTCTACAGACTGCCCTGGCCCCTGGGCAGGTGAGGGCCCCTGTGCTTCCTCTGGGGCTCCAGGGGAAACACCTCTCGTCTCATTGGTTTCTGGCAGGACCCACACTCCAGGCAAGAAGCAGCCCCTCTCCCACCTCCCAACGCCTACCACACAGGAAGCAAAGGCCTTGAACTCCACATGCCTGCGAGTCCCCACAGACCTCAAAGCCTCCTTCCTGAAAGAACAGGGAAGTGGGGCCTTCACGTCAGCTGGGCTAGAACCTCACCTGCTGGGGACACCACCAACAGCATCTCTTCAGTAATCGCATCAGCAGTACTTTGGGGGCACACTATGTTAAAACGCTTTACCCACCACACCTCGCTCAACCCTTGAAACGACCCCACGTGGGAGGTTTATCTTCATTTTACAAAAAAGGCTCAGAAAGGTTAAGTAACTTGCCAAAGGCTGGTGAGAAGTGGGTGACTGAGGACTCAATACCCCCTTTCAAGTTTACCAAGCTCTTTCATCTACACTAACTCACTTAATACTCCCAGAAACCTGGTGAAATAAGGCCAATTATCTCCATTTTACAAACAAAGAAGCTGAGGCACTAAGGTGTTTGCGGTTTGGGGCTTTTTTTTTTTTTGAGCCCAAGCTCAATCTCGGGCTCAGCACTCCTCCCAGAACAGCACAAGCCCAAACCCAAAGGAGTCTGCTGGTGCTACAGAGGAAGTGGAAGATCCCAGGACAGCCCCCCCAACCCCCCAGTCTCCCCCGAGGATGCCCTCCCAGAGTCAGCTCCTCCTCTCTCTCCCCATGGACCCGGGGTCCACGTCTAGTTTTGCCTCTGCACGTACCTGCCTCCCTGGGGAAGAGGTCACGCAGGCACGCAGGGGCCCAGAGTGGGTGCTGCCCTTCTCCAGGAACAGGATGTACCCAGCCATCAGGGACGGCCACCAGGCAGCGAGCGGTCTGAACCCCAAGGCCATCACAGGTCACCAGGGCACTCGGTGAGATGAGACACTCCTTGACATCACAAGTGCCACATCCGGGAGCTACAGCCAGGATGGCAGGTGCCAGGCTTGTGTGTGCCTGGCTCTGCAGCTCCCTCCCTGTGCAACCTCAGGGGCAGCACTGAATCTCAAGTGCGTGTCCTTACCGACACCCAAGGATGCCACCCCAAATCACTCCATTCCCACATGACTAGCCATCCCTGAAGGCAAAGGCGGGGAGCTGGGGCCACCTTGCCCATCTTGCTCAGCCTCCCTGTGGAATCTGTGCTGTTGTAGGCCACAGGCTACTGGGCAGAGTCCTCAGAGAGACATCACCGCCTCCCAACCACCCTCCTCGGCCCAGAACCAGCCCGTATGTGGCGGATGCTCAGGGCACTCTGGCCACATGTCAGCCATGGCCTAGCAGCAACAGGTTGGCCCCGCCCCAAGCACCCACTCATGACGATGTCAGCCCACCTCCCTGGAGAACTCCTTTAAAAACATGTTTTTCTTACAAACCCTTCGAGGAAGTAATTCCAGTAATGAAATACCATGGGGTTTTTATAAGCCCTCATAAGAGCAAAACACTGCACTGACTAACACATCTGTCCACAGGAGCCCATCCCCGCCATGTGGTCTCAGTGGGATGGACAAGCATGGGAGGTTCTGGGGGCCCTTCCCTCAGTGGCTTCCCCACTGTGCCATCCCCATCACATGAGGCCCGAGGTTGCCCATGGTGGGGTCCCCCTCCCTCTGCGTGATGGGGACTCTGTGGAAGGCAGAGCAGAGAGAGGAGAAGTAACCAGATCCTGCTGGTGTCATGGAGCCGCTGGGGTCAAACCAACCTGAAACACACCCCACCTCTGGACTTCCCAGTTTCGGGAGCCAACATCCTCTCGTCATTCTTTAAGCCAGTTTAAATTTGGTTTCTGTTTCCTGCGACTATAAACACATTCACCTGTACAGAGCAAGGTTCATTCACTCGTGGCCAACCTGCAACAGGCAGCATGACCGTGAGGATGCACCATGGGTGGCGATGTGCCAGTGGAGAAATATTTCTGATATACTAAGTAAAATTCACTGTAGAATACCTTGTAAAATATAATTCTCACTTGTGTGAAAAAGGTATTTGGATATACAGACATCTTCTGGAAGGGGACTTACTGGTGGCTGCCTATGGGGAACATGGGACACTTCTCACCTCACAGTCTCCTATGTTTAGACTGCTTTACTTATATATCAAAAAAAAAAAAAGACTAGTTTAAAAAGTGCTTCGAGGTGATAAAATTACAGTCCAATGTGATAATTCATGCTTTTGGTAGTTATTAAACCCTGCTGACATATAAGATGCAGAGCACAGGAGCAAAGCTGAGAGAAGAAATCACCGTCTTGGACTTTTACAGGGAATGCTAACTCTCTCCTCTCCAAAGCTGGGGTCTTGAACATTGGTGACTTCACCAGACCAAGAGCCACTTGAAGTAGCCATGACTTTTCTCTTCCTCCTAAAGGCGTGCTGCAGTCCCTATTCTACAGTGTCCACTTCGGGTTTTCCTGAGGCACCTTGGAGACCCCAGAAGCATTTTGAGAATGAATATACCTTTATCAAAGCCAGTGAGGAGGAAAACCATGTCACGCTGACTTTACAAGGAGCTAAAAGGCCCTAAAGGTGTGTGGTTCTCTGGACCTTTGGAGAGAATGCCTGGGTAATGAGAACAGTGTGCAGGAGGCCCAGTCTGCCCTGGAAGGTGGGGCAGCATTCTCCTGGATGACACAGGCACAGGGAAGCACCTCTACCAAAATCCATCACTGAGGACAGGTTACCACGGCTGAAAGGGAGACAACCTCAAATCCCTGTGGCCCAGTGGACACCACACATGACCCTGGAGCTGGAAGGCCCACTCATCATATAGCTACCCCCTCACCTGGTGCAGCCAAGGGCACTGGACCACTGGGTGACAGCACCTGATGCCTGGGCAGACCTTCGCAGGATAGGAGGATGCCTTGGGTCCTGGGACCCCTGTAACAGCCCCTCCCCTCCTCTGGGCCTCTACAGTCCATGTTCTGAGGCTGCTGGCCAAGAAGCGGTCGGGTGGTCCCTGCTGCTGAGGCCGAGGCCCTCCTTCCTCTGCTGGCCTCTGAACCAGCCTCTCCTTCAGGGGAGCTCTCCCCTGAGAGTCCCTAAGATTGCAGTGGCCTACACTCACATGCATGCCCATTACCCCAGTGGCAGCCCCTACCCAGTATCTTCTGGAGAGAAAGCCCACTGCCTAGCACAGAAAGCCCTCTATAGGCTTGTTGGGTGGAGGGCAGCTCTGGCCTTACAGAGAAGTGAGCCCACTGCCCACGGCCAGGGCCTCCAGTGCCAGGTGGGGCTGAGCTCCACCAGCCCCCAAAACAAAACCGGGCACCCAAATCCAGATGCAGAGGCGGGCATCAGCCCTCTCCAGCTTTCTCCCAACGTCTGTCGACCTGGCAGAGCCCAGTGAGCTGGACAACCTTCTTCTCAGGTGTGCCCTGACTGTGGTTTTGCTCAACAGGGGCGGAGATTCAAAACTCAGGGCTGGCAGGCACCAAACATCCTATTTTAATTGCAGGCACAGGTTCTGGGGCCAGGCTTCCCGAGTTTGAACCCAGCTCTCCCGAATCCTCAACAGACACTTACCTCTCTCTGGGAGTCTCAGCGTGGGCACAACAACGGCTTCCTCAGAACTGCGCTGCTGAACGAGTATGTTTATTAACTGCAGGTCCTCGGAGCACCTCCCACGCTCCAGGGAGTTCCATCTATTAATCTTCACTGTTATCCACGTGGGGACACTAAGCACAGGCTTCTCATCCACCAGCGCAGACGGCCTCCTGCCTGCTCACAGCCCCGCCCTGTGGGCAGTGGGAGCCCCGAGACTGGTGAGCTGGGCAGTGGCAGGCACAGCCAGAGGCGTGACTAGGATGGCAGGGAAGGGTCAGACACTGAGCGAGCCTGGGCCGCAGACACAGAGGACTCTGAGGAGGGTGGGTCCAGGGTGTCGGGTGCTGCAGAGACCAAGAGTTTGATGACTGGGGTGAGGAGGGTGGTGGGGGGTTCAGAGAGCCCAGACAAGAAACTGCCTGATAAAGGAAGCAGGGAGGAGAGAGAGCTAAGCTTTCTGGGACGCGGATATATGTGATGGGGTGAGAGGGAGAGGAGGTGGGACAATACAGCAAAGTCCTGGGAGGAGGTGGGCGGGCGAGGCACAGGAAGGGTAAGGAAAGACCCTGAGACCTTAAAGCAAGAGTGTATGGGGGCTACGAAGAGAAGCACAGAGGTCACAGCTGGCCTCTCTCAGTCTGAGGAGCACATGGGGATTCGGGGCAGCTGGGCAGGGAGTGAGCAGGAGGCTGCCCTGTGGCTCCGTGCAGAGAGCCCCTGTTCACTGGGGACACCCCTGTGCACACCCCTTGTTCTGGGTTTCTCTTCTACCCTCATCCAACTACACAGTCAGATGAGATGGCTGAAAATCACCAAAAAATT
The DNA here is from genome assembly GCA_031878705.1 of Tapirus indicus. Lineage (NCBI taxonomy): Eukaryota > Metazoa > Chordata > Mammalia > Perissodactyla > Tapiridae > Tapirus > Tapirus indicus. The sequence goes on from CM062921.1 coordinate 87,373,222, forward strand.
TTGTGAATTAATTGAAAAACCAACCTACCTCTGAAAAAGTTACAGCTGGACTTCACCCTGAACTGGGCTATGATCTGTGAAAACACTTGCAAGGGGTCCAGCCGCCAGGTCTACCTGAATAGATGGGACAGCAGGAACTGACCAGGAGTTGCTGGGCCCTCACATCAGCAGTCAGGGTCTGTGGCCACCAACTCCCCCAGGGCAGGCCAGATCAGAGGTCCCTGGCGAGTGGGCACTTCACAGACGGGCCAGCAGGATCAAGACACGAAGTTCGCGCAGAGGTGCTCTAGGTTCCACCCAGAGCCCCACGCTCTATGACTTGGATCATACCGCCTGGGGCCGGAGACAACCTAAAGTCATGTTTCCTCCAGGCCTACGGGGTCAAATTCTTCTACCTCGTGTTTCCAGCTGGGCCTAACTAAGCCACAAGCCAGCCTGTGCCAGCTGTAACCTCCATACAGAGGACAACTGGGAGGGGCACAAAGAATCTAAAAACTCACTTGATGGAATTTATTTCAGACTATGCCCACCATGGATGCTTCCACCATCCACTTCCTGTCGTGTCAGCCACACCCAATCCCACTGGTTCCCTCGGCAGCCGAGGTTGCCCCTGACGATGCTTAATGCCATGTTGATGTGACCCAGAACAAAAACAACGAGACATCAGCATTAGTATGAAGATATATTCCATAAAAGAGTTTGGCAGTCAATGAAAAGCATCACACTTCCTAAAACACAAGCATTCTTCTCCCCCTAGTCTATGGAGAAAACTGCAAAAAAAAAAAAATTGTAACATCATCATCCACACACACCCACGGTTATCCACCACACCAGCACAAGGACTCAGGTGGGCAGGCGAGGGCAGCACTCAGTCCCTGAACCAGGAGGACAGAACGGGCATGAGATCCAGAGACACATTAGAAAGCAGCCCAGCCAGAAACATGAGCATCCTCCCTGCCTCGGGGGTTATTCAGTACATGAGACAGACTCCATTTCCAGGAGCAAGCCTGAACAGCTCGGACAGGAAAGGTAGACGCAGTGACCACAGACATCCTGGTCTGGGGAAGGAGTCACCACGAAAGTGGGGCTGGGGTCTGCAGCTCGGTCCAGGGGCCTGGCTGCAAAGCTCTCCAGGGAGAGGTAAATGCCAGGCCGGCCGGCTGGCCCTCGGCACATAGCCTTGAGAGGAGCCCTGGCCAAAGGTTTCAGGCCAGCCCTATCTGGCTGGGGCTCCCTGACCTTGCAGCTGGGGGCAGGTCAGGACTCAAGCTCTGGGTGTGAGGTTCAGTAGCACCAGGACCAGAGACAGTGAGGCCAAGCTGGGGAGGGAGTGAGTGCACGTGTGGTGGGGCACAGAGCAGGGGGCACATGTGTGCACCTGGGCTGTCAGGGGTTAAAAGGAGAAGCTGGCGGGGTTTGGGTCATGAGACACTCAAGGGAACCGAAAGGCATGGTCTCAGTCCCAGATGCCGGGACAGCCACTCAGAGGAGAACGTCAGAGGAAAGGGAGCAGCAGTGTGAACCCTCTTACCCTATAAATAAACTACTTACACGCTTCAGAAAAGGAGAGCCGGCTCTCAGAAGACCATGCCCACTGCCCCTCGTGCCGTCAGGGCAGAACACTGCTGAGACCGGACAGTTCCTACCCCAGGGAGGGCAGCAGGCCAGGCACTGCCGGGCACCAGCCCACGCTCAGGCTCAGGTCACTGGGAACAGCTGAGGACCCTGCAGACACCCCTGATGTGGGCGGACGCTGCAGGCCCCACTGGCGCTCAGAGGCCCACTCCTGCCCCTGCCCCTCCCCAATCAGAGGCAGTGCCCCTGCTGCTGCAAGAAGCCTTGTCCATGCCTGCTGGTCCCCTACCCACATCCCACTCACAGGGGTGGCTGCTCTCCTGGCCAGCACCGATGACACGAGAGGAGAGGAGGCCAGGGTGCCTGCAGACGCAGGTGGGCTCCAGGAAGACAAAGTCAAACTCTCCTCACAGCCACAGAAGCCCTGTCTGTCCCTCAGAGTCACTGCCCCCACATAAAGACACATTCTCCATCTCTGGGGAGACCCCGCCCAGCAGGGGTCTTGGTCACAAGTTTGCACAGGTAAGAGGGGGTCCCCAGGTCTTCAGCACCAGCAAGCAGAAACAGAGAGGTCACAACACACTGATGCTGAAGACGGGGTGCTGGCTCTGGCCGGGTGCGTCTGCTTCCCTCCCTCAGGACCAAAGTTGACAACAGTGAAGGGTTTGGGCCTCCATGGCGTGGCTCAGCTCCGCTCGCTCGTCTCTGCTCCTCAGAAGTGATGGCCTGCCTTCACCGCCTCAATGTCCGAAATCAGGGTCCTCGCCAGGAAGATGCCAAATATCTGAAACCAAAGCCAGCAGAGGCAGCAGCCGTCAGCGCTGGAGTCCAGAGGGAGAGGGCGGCACAGAGGGTGCAGGGTATCCTGCATTGCACACCACTCCCACGCCCACCCTGCAGACTGGGCACGCAGAGAGAGCAACCACCAAGCACGTGGCAAATCGAGACCCACCCACTGGTCACAAGGGAGTCTCGGGTCTATTCTGCTGTTTCCCTAGAGCCTGGAAGGCAGAGAGCAGGCACCACAGAACCAAATGGACGGGCTGCCCCACCTCCAGCACAACTCTGCACGTCACACACCATGGGCCGGGACGCACGCTGTGCTGGGGTCAAGCCAAAAATAACAGGGTCACCCTGAGTGGTTCTGATTCCCAAAATAATAAATCTTGAATATTTCCTGTAAACCTCGAATCCATAACAAAACCAAAGTTGTCCCTGATTTGGGCTGTGGTGATGTCTGAAGCTATGTCCTGACCTTGGTGAAGACTGACGTTTTTCCACCAGAAGCAAACTAACATGAACTTGGGAACCTTAGGAATTCTGCTTTTTTTTCTCCTTTTAAACTCTTGTTAACGGTTTGTATTTGATGAGCCAGTTCTTCTGAAGTCTTAATCCCTTGCTTGCTTTGCAAGTAAATTTTTTCTTTCCTTTTCTAGATGCTTCTGTCTCTCAGCCTTCCTTTTAGATGTTCGCTGAGTAGAGGAGGGAGTGTGTGCACAGCTGGGGCCCCGGACCCACCTCAGTCACCCTCTCTGCAAGGCAAGGTCAGAGTCATACGTTTTCTAAAGGGTGCGTTTCCCACATGGCAGCAGCATCAGCTGTCCTAGAGGTGGCTCAGGGGCCGCCAGCTACTCCTTACAAGCCCCGGCCCTGGAACAACTGCTGGCTTCCCTGATTCACTGAATTCTTGACGTTCCTGCCAGTTCTCCTCCTGGCAGACACCAGTCTATCCACCTGCGGTACCTCGGAAAGTGACCTCAGGCCTCACCATCCCCTCAGCTACCAATGTCTTTCCACAAGTGAAATCTGCTTCAAACGAAAGGATACAGTCCAGAAGGAGAAAGGAAGACACCAAGGGCAGTGGGCACAAACCTGCAGCAGGGAGATGGCGATGAAGACACCAGCTACGATGTAAATGTTCCGTGGGAGCCAGCCCTCCAGCGCCTGGATGCAGCCTTTCGTGAAGATGGACTCGTCCCACTTGCTCTTCAGCTGCAGGGAAACACCACAGAGGCCTGAGCCCATGACATACAGGCCATCCCCGCCCTGGTTCCCAGAGGGCTTCAAATGGGGGCAGAGCTAAGCTCCATGGGAATGAGGGACCTAGGGGGCAGGCACCAAGGATGGACAGAATTCTCTGGAAGAGATACATTGACTTTTCTCAGTCTCTGCCCCTCCCTGGGTGGTTTGCATTTTATAGCCTGCCAAACAGAGGCTCCCTGGCTACGACCTTAACCCAGTCTGTTAGGGCCTCCACAGATGTACAAATCAGCTTGTTTACCGGCCCTCCACAGCCCTCTGGAGAAAGGGGGTGGGGCTTGGAAAAGGAAGATTGTGCCTTTAGAGGGAGAACTGGGAGAAGGGGGCTCAGTGTCTTCCGAGTCAGAGGAGCTGGCCCGAGAAGGATGGACGGACAGTGGCTTCTCAGACTGTGTCCCCCAGTCCAGGGAAGCTCGGCTCCAGCAGCCAGAGCCACAGTCATAAGTCAAGCAGCTGCCTCCCATGCCGCCCCCTAGTGGAGGCTCAGTGAGCACGAGGGATCTCTCCACGCACACATACCCACCACCCCACAGACAGCAACTGGCCCCGCTCCCTCACCTACCAGCCTCATCACGGCAACACTGATGGAACAGGAATTCAGTGTAGTGGTGTTATGGGCTGGACTATGTCCCCCCAAAATTCATACGTCGAAGTTCTAACCCCCCAGTACCTCGGAATGTGACTATATTTGGAAACAGGGCCATCAAAGAAGTAAACAAGTTAAAATGAGGTCATATGGGTGGGCCCTAACCCAGCATGACTGGTGTCCTATTAGGACACAGACACACACAGAGGACACAAGGAGGAGAAGGCGGCCATCTACAAGCCAGGAGAGAGGCCTCAGAAGAAACCAACCCTACCGACGCCCCACTCTCAGACTTCTAACCTCCAGAACTGGGAGAAAATAAATTTCTGCTGTTTATGCCACACAACCTGTGGTACTCTGTTATGGCAGCCCGAGCAACGAATACAAGTGGCAATGAAATTCATAAATGGAGGAGCTGACACTGACATAGGCCTGTCCCTGTGAAACGGAGGACGCTGCAGAAGGACTTTAGGTTTCCCAAACTGGAGGGCTACATCCCAAGTGCCCATGGCCAACAGAACAGGTGTCTACAAATTCACCGAGATCCCTCCTTCAGACCAGCAGTCATTCATATCACGAAAGGTACCAGAGCAAGAACTGGGGACTCACTTCTCTCCACAGCCAAGTGCACACTCCCTGCGGCCTGAAGAAAGCCCTAGAGGACTACAGACTGAGCCCTGCCCCCGCCCTGAGACCTGTATCCCACCTGTTGTCACCACTGCCTCCATATGGTGGTTGGACCAAGTCATTTGCTCCTGCAGCTTCATCCTGAACCCCTATGTAACAGACACCTTCTGGAGCTCAAGGAGTCTCCTAAAAATGTAGTCTTTGTTGCCCAAAACTTTCATCCAACCTCTTTCCACTAATGTAGCAACTGCTAGATTTTGTGTCTAGAGTTCACAGGGCTGGAAATCACCCATCGGTGTTCCCACAAGTCTTGCCGCCAATAAGGAAGTGAGCGTGCACGGCAGTGTGCCCCTGTTCAGCTCACTCCTGGAGGAGATGGCACCTTCGAGCTGAATCTCCCCTAGTTCTCTCATCTAATCTGCACTTGTGCTGAATCGAGAAGGTGGACCGCATTGGGGTTCTCACCTGAGTCCTGACATCATATCCACACTGTGTGTTCACAACTTTTTGCTGTAAGAAAAGCAGAAAACATTAGTCATTTTTGTTCTCTTGAGAAGCCAATGGTAGGACACTCTAGAAAGGTCAGAACCAAATACCTACAAACACCTGTACAAATTCCATTATACGTCAGGTCCTTTAATCATGCTGCCAACTAACCTTTTGTGCTAGGACAGGGGCTGGCAAACTTTTCATGTAAAGGTCTAGACAGTAAATATTTCAGACCCATCTGTGCAGCAACTATTCAGCTCTGTTGCTATAGCATGAAAGAAGCAGTTAACAATACGGAAACGACTGGATAGGGCTGTATTTCCATAACACCTCATTTATGGACACTGAAATTTGAATTTCATGTAATTCTCAAGAGTCACAGAATATTATCCTTCTTCTGATTTATTTTCAACCATTTAAAAGTGGCTAAAATCACTCTTGGCTCACAGGTCATACAAAAACAGAGAGCAGCCCCATTCACCAGTCCCGGGGCCAGGAGGTAGAAACTTGTTCAATATTTCACAGTCACAGTGGAGGCCTCAGACGCCGCTGGGCAGCCTTCACGAACTTGGGCCTCTCGGTTGGGGAACTTGCCCACATAACAGAAATGACACCCGCCTGCCCAGAGCCCTGAGGTCCAGAACCAGGCACGTGACACGGCACCAAGTGCTGTGAAGGTCCTGATCCAGCTCCATTCAGGCAAACGCTCAGTGCTGCCTCACAGGTCATCTCAAGAGCTCAGCTCCTGGAACCCGGCGACCCGGGCCATGGACTGGAATGAAAACACATGAAGAAGAAACAGGGCCCGGCCGTGTGGCACAACGGTTAAGTTCACACGTTCAGCTTCAGATCTACTCACCGCTCATCAAGCCATGCTGAGGTGGTGCCCCACATGGAAGAGCTACAACTCTACAACTATGATACACAACTATGTACTGGGGCTTTGGGGAGAAAAAAAGAAAAAGAGGAAGATTGACAACAGATGTTAGTGTAGGGCCAATCTTCCTAAAAATAAATAAATAAGTAATTTTTAAAAAAGAAGGAACAGAAAAGAATTCTCTACCAGTGAGACACTGTCCCCAGATCGTAACGTACCCCCCACTGTCCCTGTGGGCTTGGAGGACAGGCATTTTCTCCAGCTAAAGGAGAGTGACGAGGGCAGATCAGGGCTCATCACATTCACAGCATCTTGTCCAGGAGCCCCGAGTGAGAGCCCCTCGAGGGAGGGATGATGCTGCCTCTCTCCTGCCTCACCCAGACACTACAGCCAGGGAGGACCACGTACAAATGCTCCTGGAATTTACATGCATAGCATTTCAGAACTGCAAGAGCCTGGGGTGGCGGGTGGAAGGCAAGCGGGGCATTCATTCAGCCTGCAGGAGAGAAGCAGCCCAGAGCCCCCAAGTCAGGAATGGCTTAGCTCCAGGCGCAGGCTGACTCACCGCGGGGTCCGGCACGCAGCAGGAGAAGGGCACCCCGCACTTCTCTCGGCTGTAGCTGGCACCACTACAGTTGAAGTAGACGTTGAGGTCCCAGTCTTCAGGGCCGTACGCCCCACAGCACTGGTTCTGCAATCACAGACGCCAAGAACCATCCGCCCCGGGTACGTGCACCTCCACGGACCACACGGAGAAATCCAGACCCACCCCACCGACCTCCCACATGCAGAGAGATGCTGAGCGACACAACCCAGGTAGCCCTTTAGGAAGGCAATTGTGGCCACTCCTGGGTCCCACGCGCAGGGCTGGCTCAGGGCGCCCCGCCTCCGCACGAGACACAGAGCACCTGCTCCAGTTCGCCTCCACCTGGGGCTCTCCCTTCCTGTCCCCTCCCTCTGCACCTCTGATGTGCCCTCTACCACTCCCAAGGGAACACCTCCTTATGGGCAGTGCGTCTTCCTCCACAAGCCACTTCCTAGGTGGCCCTCATTACCTGTTTCGCCTCTTTACAAAAACTAGCTACTCAAAGTCCACTCCCAGGAAGGAGCTGGGACCGGGGTGAATGGTAACACAGTCAAAGCTCTGCCCCGACCTGGGGTCTCTGCCTGCCCCCCCAACACCCCACTAGCTGCTGCCGCTCAAAGAAAATCCCCATTTGTCTAAAAACTTGTAAGACCAAACCCACTGAAAGCAGCACTGCACTGTCAACACACCCGATGTGAGAGCAGAGTCATGACTGCACCTGCCCCTGCAGACGGACGGGCTGTGGCCATGTCACAACACACACACAACCAGGATTTCCGGTTTCTTTACTTCTTCTAAGGTAAACCCATCGACCCACCCCACCCCCCAGGTTCCCGTTGCTCTAATGGTTACCTAACATTTCACCACGAGGAGTGTGCCACAATTTACTGAAAACCTCTGGGAAATTTTATTTTTAAAAGAGAAGGAAGGCAATGGAGAACACTACAAGGTCTTCAAGGCCAGTGCAGGGTGGAGCCAGCTTGCCATGCGGGACACAGCAAGCCCAGAGCTCTGTGCAAACGAAGAGAAAACCACTGTGTGGAACAGAAAAGGCACTGCGAGGGGCATCAGAAAATGGTGGGAAGGGTGACCATCACAGATGAATACAGGTCACCATTAACAACACAGAAAGAGTCTCTGGTCACATAAATGGGTTTTGCTGGATCCCACGATACATGAAATAAGGGCAAATGAGTCTTGGTTAATAATGAGAGCAGGTCATAGTTATTTTTAATGCTTTCTAATTTATTTTCCTCTCAGTCCTCAGGAAGCTAGGTTTTCTGGCAGAGCACAGGCAGTGTGGCAGGGGTGGGTTCCTCCTGGGGGAGGGACAGCTGTGGTCCCAGCCTCCAGGTGCAGCCACACACAACGGGGAGAGAGGCCAAATGGAGCAGGGGCATGGCCCAGACTGCTTAGACAAACCCCAGGGACACATTCCAGGGAGGACATTCCTCTCCATCTGAGGAAGCTTCCTCCAGGCATCTCCGCCTTGTCAAACAGGAAGGGGAACAGGTCCCAGGGAGGAAGGGACAGGAATAGCCTCAGATGATGAGTCAGCCTGGGAAGGCGGAGCTCTGCCCCTCGGTACCCACAGCGCCCAGGGTCCTGGAGCTGGAGCCATCTGGGCCCTGCAGAGGGAGGAGAGGACTGGGCTCCCGGGGGAGGGCGGCCATGGGGGTGGCTACACTTGCAGGCCCAATCCAAACGGGAGAGGGCAAGCTGACGGCAAGCGTGGAGCACCAGGCAACCGCGGGCAGGCAAAGCCAAACTGACCAGCCCCTCCATGGCCCCCCGCTGCCTGCTGTGCTGAGGAGGGATGGCCACGTCCCCCATGAGCCTCGCCCCGAGCAGCACACACACACCAAAGCCGAGAAAGCCGCTCTATCAGGGACCCTGCCACAGGCAGCGCTTACAGCCTTCTGCAGGGAGTCGATGAGGTTCTGCAGGTCAATGTCGTCCCGGTAGGATCTGATGTTGCTCTCGAAGAACTCCCGAAACCGGTCCCTCACCCAGTCCTGGAAGAGGAAGGCCAGCACGGCCACGGCCAGCTCCAGGAAGAAGATGAGCACGATGGCGCCACAGAACTGCACGGGACGAGGATGGAGCGGAGTCAGCACACCTGCAGCCTCACGGCCAGATGCACTCTCGTCGGACCTAGGACCACCATCTGCCACGAAGAGCTCTGCACCTGAGATCAGCAGAGCCCGGAAAGCCCGTGGTACTGGCTGGGTCCCTCCGCACAGCTCCACCCCACCTGTGAAATGGAGGGGTGCACCCCGACCCACGTCACTGCCTTGTCAGCAGCAGTCAGATAAGTGCAGTACGAGGAAGCTCCAGGCCCACCTGTCAGCCACTCCCCACGAAGTAGCCCCCACCCCCAACAGGAAGGACCCCATCTCGGGATGAAAGGCTATCCTGCCCCACCAGGCTATCAGCTCATTCGGGGCAGAGCCTGTGCCCCAGACACACTATCTGACCACTCCCCACACACAACCATCTGAGTTGCTGGAACTCTAACGTCACCCCCGCTTTAGGGACAGGAGCCTGAGGCCGCATAACTCACGTAGGACATCTGAGTCCCCGCAGGATCTTTACAACTCTGAGTCGCCAGTGTTACCAGTACCCACTCCGCATGGTGGTATATGACAATCGACTGCACAAAAACCTCTCCAGAAGCACAGCTGCCCCCGCCACGGGAGCAGCAGCATCTGCAAGGGCCCCCGCAGCCACGGAAGCACTCCCTCCCATGGAGCCAGCTCCCGGCCCACAGAGCATGTCCTCACAGCCACGGTCACTGGCCACACAGCTCACTGAGTGGCTGTGCCACAACCAGCAAAGGCAGAGGAGCCTTTCAGAATAAGAAGGAAACACGCATGCATGCACACATACAGACACGTACACACAAGGCCCTCCAAAACGCAATCTCCACTCACAGAGATGATGCTCAACATGATATTTTTAAGAAGAAAAAAATTAGAAAAAAAAACCATGTGCTTTGCTTTTTAAATTAAGCCCAGGAATGAGAAAGCTTGATCTAATAAATTCAACAAATAATACATTGCAAAACATGATTACGTTTTCCCCACCAGATGCCATTTAATTTTAACCGAATGAATTTCAAAATGAATTTGTATCTAAATATAAAACCAAACTCTTAGTAACTTGAGTCCTGCCAGGAAATTAAGGATTCTACATCACACACCCAGCAGACTCACACACCCTCGAGGAGGGAAAAATGATTTCCTAACATCACTGGCAACGTCTTTTCATCTCAGCCAGGAAGGGCAAAGGTGAGCAACAGACAGATAACCTCTTTACAACCTCTGAGGGAAGATAATAGGCAGGGGGCACCTGCAAGCAGCCCACTCCTCCCACCAGGAGCTGAAAACCAGAGACCCCGCTTATCCAGGGGCAAGGAGCTAGTTCATCTGAACTGTTTCCTGAAATCTTACCATTCGGTGGGCGGCGGGGTACAAAGGGCTGCCCCACCCCCCACTGCTGGGGCCTGAAGAGGCTCTAAAAGCCACTCCAGTCTCAGCAGAGCCCACATCCTGCCCCCAGGTCTCCTCACTGTATCTGGGTACTCACAAACTTGAGCAGGCAGATGTTCTCCCGCAGGGCCCCCACGCAACCAGCAAACCCCAGCGTGAACATCACCACGCCCACCATCAGCACCAGCACCACAGGGTCGATTCCATGCAGCCGGGTCACTTTGGTGAGGTCTGAGAGCACCCCCTGAAAGAGGCAGAGAAAGGGGCGCCGGCGTCAGCCTCGAAGGGAGTCAAGGATACCCCGGGGGGCTGGGCTGTCTGGAACTGAACTGAGGACAGGGACCTGCCTTCCGAGGTTCAGTCCTCTCATTAAAAGCCAGGGCAGAGTGTGGCCCCTGCCCGCTTGCCCCCTTACAGGTCCCTCTGCCCAGGAGATCCTTGCCCACCTGAGCCCCGCCCTCCCAGGCCTCGGTCCTGGTCTCCATCCGGGCTGTGAGTTACCCCTGGCAGACCCCACACTTCCACTGTAGCCTGCAGGGTGCCTAAGAAGGCTTGGGGTGGACGGGGGCCTGGGGGGCCTGTGGTCAAGGCCACAGCCTGACCCTGGCCTCTGGCTCTCTGGCAACTGACATTATTAGTCCCCCAACTTTGCCCCCAAGTCACAGAGAATCCCATTCTCCTGAGACAGACACTCTGGCAGAGAAGGTGCCGCTGTCCACAGACTTTCTGTGACGACGGGGTCTTCTGTGTCTGCACCGCCCAGAATGGTGGCCACCAGCCACATGTGCTACCGAGCACTTGACACATGTTGTGGGACTCAAGAAACGAATTTAATTTGTATTTCATTTTAATTAACTGAAACAGAAATAGTCACATGTGGCTAGTGGCGACCAGAATGGACAGGGCAGTTCTACAGGCTTCAGAGGAGGAAGGAGAAAGGGCAGCAGGCCCCAGGCACCCAGACAGCTGGGCCTCCATTCGGGGCTCTACCGGCAGAGAGGCAGCTGTTCCGAAGGCGGCCACACGGTGGTGCTGTGAGTCATGGATTGCACCAGGTGACACTGCACCTCATCTCCTGCCCTTTAGGGGTTCACAGGCCACCTTGAGGTGCCCAGACCCAAGGGTGGGTCTTACCCAGTTCCTAAGGCCATGGAGAGAAAGCCCACAGACCTAAGCGCTCCTGCCTCCTCCTCCTGGAAGCAGAGAGGTCCCCTGAGGAACAAGGGCCCTGGGCCTGTTTCCTGCTGCTGCTCCCCGCTCACCACCTCCCCGCACCCCCCACCACAGAGCAGAAGGGGGCTCCACAGCTCCATCCTGCCCACATCTGGTCTGGTCCCCTCCCTGGGTCCCAACCGCCCCTTGTCCTTCCTGACAGTCAGAGCCTGGTCTCCCCTCCTCTCCTCCTCTCCACAGGGCAGGGCAAGGGGGTTCACAGGCACATGAAGACCGGTCCCTGCCCACAGGATGCCCAGGGGTGTATGACAGTGCCCTGCTCCCTAACTCAAGAGAGGACGAGAGCCTCAGGAATAAACACAACTGTGTCCAGGGGCTGCTGGCCCCTAGAAGCACAGACAGGGTCAGGATGGTGGGCCCAGGCCTGCCCTGGACACAGCTGCAGACAACCCCCGGCTGACCTGGTGCTTCTGGGAACAGAAGAGATGCTCTGCACACTCCCAGAGCTCAGAGACCAGCCGGCCCAGCCCGGCCTCTAGCAGAGACCCCCCCCAGGCGGAAGCAGAGCTGCTCGAGGACCCCAGGAATTTTCACTGTAAGTTCAGTAACTGTTTCCAAGAGCTGCTCTGTAATGATTACCGACGACAAATCACTACCTTGCCTGAGAAATGCTTGTTGGGGGGAGTCTGGAGGAAGGGACAATGACAGCTGAAGGAACCTGGTTTTGGCTGCCTGATGCTCCGGGTCCTGGGGCCAATTACACCTACCTTTTCGCTCCATGCCCACAGTCCGACGCCCAGGAAGACGACTCCAGCCAGCTGGGCAGGGGCAGTGGGAAGAGAGAAAGAGAGAGTGAGGTCAGAAACCAGCACCAGCAACGTGCTTTTCATAGGGGGTCCACACTGCCAGTCAGGGGATGCTCCTGGCTCCTGTCCACAACAGGCGGAGCACATCAAGGTGGCCCCTCAGCCCCTGCAGATGACGGGGACTCTCCACCCCAGAACAAAGGGATAGTGAGGCTCTTCAGATAACCCACACCTCCTTCCCTCACCATTTAGACACCCTCCTTCAACCCCAGACGGCCCCATGCTCCAGAGGGCAGAGACCTGGGAGCAGACTGTCCTGGAGAGGCCAGGAGTCAGAGACACCCAGCCACGCCGTTTCCTCCCCATCCCACAAGCCCTTCACTCATTTTGGTGCACTCTCTGGTGTGTAAGATGACATCGCCCCGTGACTGCTGCCCCAGCTGCCCTCACAGGCTCCGCACATGACCGGCACCACCTCTGCCGCCCCCTTCAGGCCTCCAGCCGGAGACAGACCCCACACACAGAGGAGAGGCTCAGCCGGCCACTTGCTGGCCAGGCTGAGTCTCTCTGCCCGGCACCCTCTCCGCACGGGGCATGTGTGCTCAGGAAATGCCGGGGTATTGGTGAGAATTAAAATAGGCCTGCACTAAGCAATGTGCTCACCCCAGAAAAGTCGTGCCCCCAACCCCAACCTCCCCGACAGGAACCCAGTGGGGCTGCCTCACTCCTCTCTCATGCACCACGATAAAAAGGGGCCTCTGCAAACTCAGCTGCATCCTGTTCTTCTGTTCAACTACTTTACGCCACGCCAGCCCTTGGCTGCCGTTCATCAGAACCTCAGGATGACGAGGGGCTGGGGGTCTCTGTGACTGCTGCTCTGGTGTGTCTTCCCTGCCACCTATACTCACTGCCCCCCCGAAGGAAAGGCCTGTCAAGAAAGCCCCAGGGGTTCTCGACCTCTCCTGGATCACAGATCACTTTCAGAAAACGCTCACATGCCCAATATTCTGATGGAACTTCAGAGGCTTCACAGACCCCACAGCTGGCTCCCACAGCAGTCTGTGGACCCCAAGTGAAGAAGGCCTGCAGGACCGGACCCTCCACTTCACAAAGTGGAACACGGGCGAGGGGGCCAAGCCCAAGCTCCAAGCAGTGGGGAGAAGGGCCCCGATCCCCAGTCTCTGCTTAATTCATTCATTGCCTCACTCCCTTGTTCATGTAGCAAACGCTGAGTACATCCTGTTCCAGGTAGCGTCCAAGCCATGCCGGCAGAGATCCCCGAGCTGCGGGGACGCTCACTCCAGGGAGCCAACAAGCGGGCCTTTCCACCACACCACGCTCGCTTCCCACTTCTCAGTCCTCCCATGGAACTAACCAGCTGAGGAAGGTCTTGATTTTCTTGCTGGGTTGCTGACCACATCCTTTCCCCAGCCAAGTGTCTCCCACTGCATAGGAAGCAAGCCTGAGGGTGACCAGTCACTGCCCGCTGAGTCCTGTAGGTGTCCCCCACACCATTCCTCAAGGTCCCCAGTGACTGACGTCCCTCTCTCTAGGGCTGGAAGCTTCTCTGATCTCACCCAGCACAGCTGGGCCTTCCCTCCTCCACTGAGGCCCTCGGCTCTGGGCACATGGAGAGCACACTCATGGCTATCTCCCACCCTCCCTGTCACTCCTTATCAGTCTCTGCTGTTGGTCGTCCTCCACTAAATGCTGGGAACCTCACTGCCCAGTCCTGGACCCCCGCCCTCCCGTGAGCCCTCCAGATGATCTCCTAATTCATGAGGTTTTGAATGCTGTCCACACACGGCTGGCTAACAAATCCTCATCGCCAGGGCTAGCCACTCCCAAACTAAATATCCTAATGTCTACCCAGCTTGTCCACCTAAGACATAGGACCACGTTTCAATCTTGACATGCCCCAGAGGGAGCTGTGGTCTCCCAAATCCCAACCAGGAACTCCCTAACTCTTCCCCTTCTCCTTAGAAGGCACCACCGTCCATCTACTCATTTAAGAAAGAAAACCCAGATCTCACGCTTGGTGCCTCTTTCCCTCTAACCCCACATTCACCCTACCAGGACCCTCTGTTGGCTCTACCTTCAAAATACATAGTGCATCTGACCAGTTTTCTCCCAACTCTCTGCTCCCACCTGCCCATGCTCCACCCTGCAGGGTCTCCCACGCTCTCCTCAAAGATCCCTGAGCAACCAGAACAATCCTATAAAAATACAAATCAGATAATTCCCCTTCTCAAAATCCTCCAATGACCTCCTTTTACACTTAGGATAAAATTCAAACTCCTTGCCATGGCCCACAAGGCCTATGCAGCCAAGGCTTGGCCCACACCTCCCCCACCCCAGCCCTACGCCCCTGGCCACCCTGGCATTGTTATCATGTCCTGAACTCCCCAAACTCTTCCCTGCTTCAGAGCTTTGACACTATTCCCTTGGCCTAGAACATTCTTCCTGCAAACCCCTTTCTGGCTTCCTCCCTTACCTCATTCACGTCCCTTCAAATTCATGTCCCTTTTCCATCCTAGGTGGACAGCTCCCTGTCCATCACTCCTGACCTCATTCCCTGCTTGATTTTCTTCATGGTGCTTATCCTAGACCACATGGGCTATTTGTCTAGTGTATCTCCCCTACTTGAGCCCTCTAAGAGCAGAGATGTTTCTGATTTGTTCAGGGTTGTATCCCAAAAACTTGGAAAAGGACTTGGCCATAGAAGGTACAGAGTAGGCACAAGCGAGCCAGTCACCAGGGCTCCAAGGCCAGGGCAGTCCTTGCCTATGGTCCTTTCACCTTTCCTCCAGGCACACTCCCAGGTCTAATTCAGCACTCAAAGCAAATGAGGAAATGAGGGCCAAGCACAAGCCCAGCCCAGCCCAGGTCCATGGTCAAGCCCTACACAGCGACATCAGGATCAGAGCAGGACGGGGCCTAGAGGCAGTCCATCCCTAACCCCCATCCAGCACCCCAACACACGTTCCAGCCTCTGCCTAATCGCTTCCCATGACAATCCACCCACCAGCTGGTACTACACGGGCAGTGAGAAACCCCTCGCTGAGTCAAGATCTTCTCGAGAAGCCGGCTCCCAGCACCAGAGGGCAGTTCTCCTTCCCTCACGAGGACCAGCTCTAAGAATAAGGGCTCATGTTTCCCCACTCTGTTTCAAAGGAAGAACTAAAGTTAACTTGCACCAGGAAGACAGGAACTAGGGGGTCACATGTCAGATCATGGGCTCAATGAACTCTAGCCCACAGCAGGAACTTTGGGGACCAACAGTCATTTCAGAGACGAGGAGACTGAGGAAGGATCAGAGAGGGGAAGTGACCTCTCTGGGAACTCACAAACAGCCCCATGAACAAGCCAGGACACTTGCCAGCTTCACCTGGCTCCCCACGGAGCCCCTTCCCTGCAACTCTCTGAGGCAGGTCCACAGGGCCGGGCTGTCTCCCTGGCTGCTGAGCATCGGGGAAGGACAGTTCGCTGGGCACCTCCCAGCCTCAGAGTACCATTCTTTGTCTCTCCTCTATGATCTAATTAAATTCCCTCCCAAAGAATGGGGCCCAACTCCTGCAAGGCCAGAGGGAGGCCAGCCTTGGACCACCAGGACATACACCGCTGTGGTCACCATGGCAAGTAGCACCGCCTTTTCCCGGATGCCAGACACTGTATTAGACACTGACTACACCTAAAGAGCCTCTTCTATACCCATCAGGCTGGTACCATGACCCCCATTTTTCAAATGGGAAAGCTCAGATGTGGAATGATTTGGTGATTTGCCCAAAGTCGCACAGCTAGCTGGGGGCAGAGCTAAGAACGAAACCTGAGTGGCTCAGGACCTCCTGACCACCCACAGGGCAGCCACCCAAGCCAAGAAGAGCGAGCAGCAGCCTGCGCCCTCCACCACCAGGGGCAGTCACTGGCTGGTGCTGGGGGAGTTCGCAGAAGGGGTTCTGGGCTGTACGACTCTCAAGCCAAGGATCCCCTTCATCAGGTGGTGACAATCACTCTGTCCCAACCAGGGCGGATGGCCAGGGAGCAGGGCCTCTGTGGGGGTCACTGTAAAGACGGCTGACGTTTCCTCCTTAGGCGAAGGCCCCTGTGAAAGAAGGGGAGAGATCTTGGGGCACTCCAGGCTGGTCCGGCCCTCCCTTGTCCTGGAAGCCCCATGGATTCCTCTCACCACAAGAGCAAGCACTTTACCCAAGCAGGTTCAAGTCACACAGCAATGTAGACACCTGGTCAGGCCCTGCTGGACTGGAGGAGGGTTTCAACACCAAGTAGGCCAAAAGCAGCACCTTATCACCCACAAGCTAGTGGCCCTGACCCTGAAAGATTTCACATCCGGGTGTGTAAAAGCACTTAGGCAATACTGCAGGCGCCGGAGGACTTTCCTCAGCAAGCTCAGCACAAACCACCAGCAGCAATGCAACACATTCAGGCTCCACCCTGCTGGCCCCTGGTTCCGTCAGGTTCCCCCGGCTGATGGGGGCTGACACTCACAGAGCCCCTTCCCCAGGCCGCCTGTGGAAGCCTCAGAGAAAACCAGAAGGAAAGCCAAGAGTAAAGCCACTGAAACTCGAAGCCATCCAGAGCCCGCTGAACAAAAGCACAGGTCAGCTGGTCCTGGCTCCCATCTCCACTCCACACCTCCCTAGAAAACTGACTTTGTGCAAGCCCAGGAACTTCTCTGAGTAGAGGTTTTCCTCTGCAAAATGGAGACGACCCTTCCTGGGTCACAGGAGGTTGTAAGGACTGAAGGAAGTGTTACTGGTGATGTGCTTGCCCCAGGGCACAGGGTCTGAGCGAGCCCTGCCCTCCCACAGTGGAGGCAGAGCAGACGCATGGAGGGGCCTTCAAGACACCACCGGCATTTGCGGGACTAAAGAAACTCTGCACCCCACCCCACAAAAACTCCCCACACCAGTCTCTGTCCTAAGACAAGGTCCTCCTTCCAGAGGCATCTGTTTCACTGGGCCTCTGGAGACAACAGTGAAGCGGAGTTTGGAAAGGGGCTTCTGGAGGTTTTTCAAGTAAGACGGGAAAGGATGATGGAGAGAAAACAGGGCAGGGGGCGAAGGAGGCCAGAATGGTCTCAGCCCTATCCCACCTCACCCTGTGGTCTGAATAAGCCATCCCTCTCCTGGACTGCAGTTGGCCCATCTGCAAAACTGAGCAGCTGGAGACCAACGACCTCCAAGGACCCAGGCACCTCCTGCTGCCGCAGCTTTGCCATCGCAAGTCACGCCAGGTGGAAACCCCATGGTCCCAGCATCTACAGAACAGGAACTCCTGATCCAGGCCTGATGCATGCAGAGGACACCAGAGACGCTTGCGGCCACCTGAAACGTCAACAGGTCAATCACTGGCCAGAAAGGACGCCAGAGGGCACAGACTCTTGACCCAACCTGGCCCCAAGAGCACAGTGGGCTCAGGAGGAGTCTCAGGGTATCTGTCGGGGCTAGGAGGCCTTGCCCCTCAAGACTGTGGCCACTGTGAACCCGAAACAGAGCAGGGAATGCCCCTTTCAAAACAGTCCCACCCTAAAACAGTCCAAATCAAGCCACTTCTCAGTGGGAGTGTGAAGGTCTGGGAGCCAGAAGGGACGCTGGAGCCCAGCTTCCTCATTACAGAAGGAAATGGCCCAGGGCAGGATGGTGCCTTGCACAGGGTCACACGGCTGTCACACACCAGCCTTTCCTCCTGCCGGAAGGGTGGTTCTGAGAACCAGAAGCACGTGTGCCCTTCCCAGCACAGCCAGTGAGCTCACGCTGGGCCCCAGTGAGGAAGGGTGAGGACTCCCTAGGGGGCTCTGTGGGCAGCTTCCCCAGATGTCTCTGTATTCCCTGATAACAGAGCACACACCCTGCCCAGGCCCCGCCCAGGAATCAGACTGTGTCCAGGCCTCTGAGAGGAAGGCAGGCCAAAGGGCAGAGTCCTCCAGGGGAGGTTACAGGCAGCTCCCCAGGCAACTAAGAGAAGGAACTCCTTACCCAGCCTCACCCCCCTCAGTCCCAGCCATGCTGGCACGGCTCAGTGATTAATAGTTGGCACAAAAGCAAGATAGTAAGCAGCAGTCGACATCTCCATAAAGGGCCAGATGGCAAATATTTCCAGCTGTGCATGCTAGATGATCTCTGTTTCAACTACTCAACTCTGCTGTTACAGCAGGAAAGCAGCCATAGATAACATGTAAACGAATGGGCAGAGCTGTCTTCCAATACAGTCATATGTACGGAAACAGGCAGAGAGCCAAGTTTGGCCTGCAAGCCATAGTCTACCAAGTCCTGCCTTAAACTATCACACTAAAACCATCTGGACGCAGAGAGGAAAGACAGGATTTCCTTCAGCCCAGCCACATGAACCCCGGACATCCCTATAATTTAGGTCTCCAACTCTGCTATGTTTTTATATTACTTGAACAGGTCCTAATAGCATAAAACTGTAAACAACCCAAATGATACTTTCCCACAACAGAATATTACACAACAATGAGAATGAATGATCTACAACTACATAGAACAGAATGAATGAATCTCACACACAATATTTAACAAAAGATGTCAGACTCAAAAGACTTAATACTCTTAAGGAAGTGTTATGGATTGAATGTGCCCCCCCGAAATTCACATGTTGAAGCTCTAACTCCCAATGGTATTTGGAAGTGATGGAATTTGGAGGTGAGGCCTTTGGGAGGTCATTAGGGTTAGATGAGGTCATGAGGTTGGGGCCTCCATGATTAGCACCCTTATTAGAGGAAGATAGACCAAAGCTCCCCCGACCCCCCGCCATGTGAGGACACAGCAAAAAGGCAGCCTTCTCCAAGTCAAAAAGAGAGTCCTCACCAGAATGTGACCATGCTGGTACCCTGATCTCAGACTTCCAGCCACCAGACTGTGAGAAATAAATTTCTGTTAAGTCAACCAGTCTACAGTATTTTATTAGGGCAGCCCGAGCTGACCAAGACAGGAAGAATACTCAGGTGGAAAAGCCACATCTAGCATACGATCAAAAGTTACTAGATAGGCAAGAAGGAAGGAAAATGTGACCTATAACAAGGAAAAAAATTGACTAACTAGAAAAAGACACAGGAATGTCAAAGACAGAATTAGCAATGACTTTAAAACAGATACTGTAAATATGCTCAAGGATTTAAAGGAAAATATAATGAGGAGAGAAATGGAAAATATAAAAAAGATCTAAATGGAACTATTAGAAATAGAAAATACATTAGAAATGAAGAATTCACTAGATAGGTTTAACCTCCAATTAGACACTATAGAAGAAAAGATGAGTGAACTGAAGACAAAGTAACAGAAACTATCCAAACTAAAAAATAAAGCAGGAAAAAAACTAAATAGAGCCTCAGTGCCTGTGGGACAAGGAGTCTGAGAAAAATAAAGTGGAGGAGGGTGTATATTTGAATAAATAATGGTCAAAATAGTCCCAAATTTGATGAAAACTACAAACCCACAAATCCAAAAAGCCCAATGAACCCCAAACAGAATAAACAAAGAAAATCACACCAGCATAAGTCATAATAAGATTGGTGAATTCCACTAATAAAGAAAACTCTTGGAGAAAGCCAGAGGAGGAAAGAAAAGACACATTACATATAGACTGTGCATCTACAAGATATTTTAACCAAATGAAATGAACACATATCAAAATATGTGGGATGCAGAAAATGTATAACATCAAATACTTATACTAGGAAAGAAGAAAGATCTAAAATCAATGATCTAATCTTCCACCTTAAGAAGTCTAGAAAAAGAGCAAAATAATCCCAAAGTAAGTAGAACAGAGGAAATAAAAATAAGAGCGGAAATCAATGAAATAGACTGGAAATGGATGATGGTGATGGCTGCACAACCATGTGAAGGTCCTTAATGCCACTGAACTGTGCACTTAAAAATGGTTACAATTATAAACGGTTACATATGTCTTACTACAATTTTTAAAAAATAAAATTAAGAACTTACAATATACACAACTATGTGCTGGGGCTTTGCAGGGAGAAAAAAGGAAGAAGATTGGCAACAGATGTTATTAGCAAAGGGCAAATCTTCCCCTGCAAAAACAAACGAAAAACAGTTCCCATACATGGAGATTCCCTTTTACTCTGAAGGCCAAACATACACTATCAAAACAGGAGTTAAAAATTAATTAATTTAATTGAAAAATAATTTATAAATTTTTAAAATGAAATTAAAAACAAATCAACAGAGAAAGCATCACCTACACTACAAGAAGTCAAATACAAGAGTCAAATCTAATTTACAGCGACAGGAGGCAGACCCACGGTTGCCGAGGGAAGGAGGGGAGGGAACAGCAGCAGAGGGTACAGGGAAAGTGTGTGGAGTGACAGAAAGGCTTGTCTCTTCACTGCGGCGATGGTGGTTACGTGGAGCACACAGCTGTCAACTCACTGCACTGTACACTTGAAAAGGGTAAATGTTATTCTAATTTACACCTCAACAGAGGCGATTTTTTTAAAAAGTTATTTCTGAGGAAGAAAAAAGGTATAAACAAGATGGAAATGGGGCATTCCCACGCAGAATACAAATCACTCCAGCAGACTGGGCCATGCTGACTATTTACTGGCAAAGGACACAGAGTTATACACACACCAGTCACCTACATACACACACCATCTCCCCTGTAAGCAAATGTAAATAATCATACGTGCCAGGCAATAATCACAGGGCACTGTGAACAGCCCTTCCTCGGAAATCCCTCCTGGTGGTCCCAGCTTCAGAAAGGCCCAGCCGGTGAGATCAGAGTGAGCCCTGCAGGATCAGCCACATGCAACTCCCAGCTCTAGTGGAGTCTCTGATTATGCAATCCTTGCCCTCCGCCTAGGCGAGCCTGCATATGGAAAAGTACACACGCACACCCCTACATGCCAAAAGATAAAGCAGTCTGTTTCCTATGAATTGGGACAGCCCTTCTGGAGAAGCAATTCTGACTACATAAATACATCAGGCCAGTCATAATAATGTGCACATCTTCTAACCCATTTATTCTCACTCCTGGGAATCCGTCCCAGCAAACAATTTCCCTCCTTTCCCCAAAGGGAAGAAGCTATCTTACACAAAACTAATAACTACATTCTTATCTAGGATAGCAGAAAAACGGGAAACAACTTAAATGTCCAATATGAGAATTTCCAAAAATACAATCGGGAAGACTATGTAGCAACCTGGAATGTTCTACACCAGGTGATGCTGGTATGAAGACGCAGGCCTCAAGATAACAAGGGTACCTCACTAAGATATGAAACTATGTGACTGCAGATGGGAGAGCGGAGCATGGAGAAGGCAATGCCATTCAGCTGATGCCTTGTGTGGTCTTCCAGAATTTCCATGCAATTAAAAAAGTTTATTAAATAAAACTGGAAGAGAAAAAGGTACCATTTCTCAGCAGTAAGAGTGAAAATACACTACACACATTATATATATATATATATACATATATTTATAAAACATACATTAACATATGCATACACACACACACACACACACACGTAAAAAACCCTGGACTATTCCTTTTTGACTGCATTAATTACAAACATATACTAGCAGAGAAACCCTCTGCATTCAGACCTGGGGATCAGGCCTTGGGGTCCATGGACCAAGTTCAGCTCAAATAAGGGCAATTCTCTATCCATCAGAGTGATCCAGAGACAACAGCCCACTGTAGGAGGTGGTGAGTCCCCTGTCAGAGGAGGAACTCAATACAGGCCAAACTAAGAGAAGATGACTCTCACCCACAAAGATGCCTGCTGTGAACGGGAGCAGGGAAGGGGAGCCAAACTTCAAGTCCTTCCACATCTCCACATTGGACTTGCTTTGCCTCTCTCGGGTAGAATGACCACATGTCCTAGTTTGCCTGGGACAGTCCTGGGGGACACCTGTTGTTCTGGCAGAATTCTTAATAACCTCTCCTTCACTCTTAAAAGTTTCCCAATTTGGACCATAAATTACATGTTCACCCTATGCCTGGGAGACACCTGTTACTCTGAAGGAAGGGGCCTCAAGCCAGGCTGGTCACAGAGCACAAACATCCGTGGGTCTCCTCTCACCCAGAAACAGGCTGCATATTAGGCTCAGACACTAACTCCACATCTCACAAGCAGGGAAGCTGTGGCTCAGGCCTGCCGAAGCACTAAGAAGGCCAAGGCAGGGGCTCTCCTCTCTGAGTAACACAGGCGGACTGTCCACGCTTACGAGGGGTCTTAGCTCCTCACTTCTAATCCATCTCTGAAGCAGACCCAGGCAAGGGCTTCACCTGAGCCTTTGCAGATGAAACTCAAGGGTTGTGCTGGGAAGCAACCCTGGAGCTGCAGACATCATCTAAATCATCCCTCGAAAGGATCCACTCACCAAACAGGAAAGCTCAGACTCCTTGAGGAACCAGGTGCAGTGAGAATGAGGAGAGATGAAGGGCTGTACACGCCCGTCCCATACACCCCTCTCCCAGCTCCCCTTCCTCTGCAAGCCAAAGGGTCAGTTCTAACTGTGGTGAAGCACACATAACATAAAAGTGACCATCTTAGCTATTTTTAAGTGTATAGCTCAGTGGCATTAAGTACATTCACAGTGCTGTGCAACCATCACCACCATCCAGAGAACTCTTTTCACCTTGCAAAACTGACACTCTGTCCCCATTAAACAATAACTTCCCATTCTCCCCTCCCCCCAGCCCCTGGCAACCACCAGTCTATTTTCTGTCTCTACGAATTTGACTACTCTAGGGACCTCATATAAGTGGAATCATACAGTATTTGTCCTTCTGTGACTGGCTTATTTCACTTACTATAATGTCCCCAACGTTCATCCATGTTGTAGCATATATCAAAATTTCCTTCCTTTTTAAGGTTGAATAATGAATAACATCCCATTGTAAGTATATACCACATTTTGTTTACCCATTCATCTGTCAGTAGACACAGGTTACTTCCACCTCTGGCTATTGTGAATAATGCTGCTATGAAGGTGGGTGTGCAAATATCTCTTCAAAATACTGCTTTCAATTCTTTTGGGTATATGCCCAGACGTGCAATTCCTGAATCATATGGTAAGCCTATTTTCTACTTTTTTTAAAACATACACTTTTTTGTTTTTGGTGAGGAAGATTAGCCCTGAGCTAACATCTGTTGCCAATCCTCCTCTTTTTGCTGAAGAAGATTGGCCCTGCGCTAACATCCTGTCCATCTTCCTCTACTTTATATGTGGGACGCCTGCCACAGCATGGCTTGATAAGCAGTGCATAGGTCTGCACCCAGGATCCAAACCCGTGAATGCTGGGCCGCCGAAGTGGAGTGTGAGAACTTAACCATTACACCATGGGTCAGCCCCTATTTTTTACTTTTTGAGGAACCTCCATACTGTTTTCCTTAGCAGCTGCACCATTTTACATTCTTACCAACAGTGCACAAGGGTTCCAATTTCCCCACATCCTCACCAACATTTGTTATTTTCTGGTTTTTTAATAATAGCCATCATAACGGGTGTGAAGTGGTATCCCTTTGTGGTTTTGATTTGCATTTCCCTATTCAAAAGGAGATTATGCACTAGAAACAGGTGTAAAACAACCAAAAAAAGATTATAATTAATTTTTTTTTAAAAGGTAAAAAGTGGAGAAGAGTGACGTCAGCATCATGGCGGAATGAATTCCCTCTTTGAATCTCTGCCCCCTACGACACAACGAAAACATCATTCGCATTCCAACAGAGCTCAATCAAACACTACAAAGGACTTTTAAGAAACCCCCGCTGCCATACATCGGACGGTGGAGGCAGGGGAAGCCCCAAAGGACTTGAGGAGAGGTAAGGAGCTTTACTCCACCTCCCCAATCAATCGGCAAAGATAGACAGCGTGGCTCGCAGAGGGGGGAGGGGCGGCCCTCTGCAGGGAAAACTATCACCCTCCAGGTGTTCTCACAGACTGTCGAGAGATCCCCACCAGAAAGCGACGACGGACTGTTTCGGGGGTATGGAAAACGCCCCAAGAGAGCCAGAAAGGAAACCTCCGGGTCAAGCAGGAGAAAGAGAGAACCCATCCCCCCACACGCCCTGCGCTTCAGCATAATCCCTCCGGGGACTGCAGCAGGCTCAGAGCACACCGCTCGCGATCTCCATCCAGTGGCAGCAGGTGGCAACTGCAGGACCAACTTCAAAATGAAAGGAAAAGGTAAAGATGTGGGATCTATGCAACGGTTTATTATGTCTACAGACCAAAAGGAAAATGACAAAGACCTGGAAACCAACCCTGAAGGCACAGAAATCTATAACCTGAATGACAGAGAATTCGAAATAGCTATCATAAACAAACTCAAGGAAATACAAGAAAACACACAGAAACAAATCAACGAATTCAGGGATTTCGTCACAAAAGAGATTGAAACCATAAAGAAAAACCAATCAGAATTATTGGAGATGAAAAACAAAATCAACGAGATAGTGGAAAAAATGGAGTCCTTAAAGAGCAGAACTGACAATATGGAGGAACAAATCAGCATTTTCGAGGATAGCCACACAGAAAAGCTCCAGATAGAGGAGGAGAGGGAGCTAAGACTAAAAAGAAATGAAGAAATTCTTCGAGAAATATCAGACTCAATGAGGAAAAGCAACATAAGGATAATAGGTAGTCCAGAAGGAGAAGAAAGAGAAAAAGGAGCAGAGAGTTTTTTCAAAGAAATAATAGCTGAGAACTTCCGAAACCTAGGGAATGAGATGGAAATAACAGTGAATGAAATCAATAGATCACCTAAATATATAAACAGGAATAAACAATCATCACCCCACATAGTAGCTAAGTTGACAAGACTCAGTGACAAGGAAAAAATATTAAGGGCAGCTAAACAAAAAATCAAAATAACATACAAAAGAAACCCCATCAGGCTCTCAGCTGACTTCTCAACAGAAACTCTACAGGCTAGGAGAGACTGGAATGATATATTCAAAATCATGAAAGACAAAAACTTTCAGCCAAGAATACTTTATCCAGCAAAAATATCCTTCAAATATGAAGGAGAAATAATAACTCTCCCTGATAAACAAAAGCTAAGAGAGTTCATCACCACAAGACCCCCACTATGAGAAATGCTCAAGAAGGCCCTTAGGCCTGAAAAAAAAAACAAGAGAAAGGGGATACAAAGACTTCAGCAAGGAGACTAAACCAGAACAAACTACAGTTGGATAACATCAAAAATTAATTCAAGCTGATCACTGTAAACACACACTCACGACACAAGATGGAATAAGTAGTGACAACAACAAATAAGGAGGGGAAGAGGAAAGGGATTGAATCGACTCAGCCTAAGGAAACAGGAGGCATCTGAAAATGTACTATCTTATCCAGGAGATCATTTATATAAACCTCACAGTAACCACTAATCAAATAACCAGAAGAGAACCACACATGACAAAGAGAAAACTAAGAGAATGAGCATGCAGAAATACCAAACTGAATTTGCAGTCTGAAACACATGTGACAAGAAGCGAAGGAAATGCAAAAGAACCAGAAAATGAACAATAAAATAGCAACATTAAACCCTCATATATCAATAATCACTCTAAATGTGAATGGATTGAATTCTCCAACCAAAAGACACAGAGTGGAGGGATGGATTAAAAACCAAGATCCAACAATTTGCTGGCTCCAGGAAACACATCTCAGCTCTACAGACAAACACAGACTCAAAACAAAAGGATGGAAAATGGGACTCCAAGCTAATGGCAAACAAAAGAAAGCAGGAGTTGCCATACTTATATCAGAGAAAGTAGACTTCAAGATAAAAAAGGTAATGAGAGACAAAGAAGGGCAACATATAATGATAAAAGGGACACTTCACCAAGAAGACATAACAATTATAAATATTCATGCACCCAACATAGGAGCACCAAAGTACATAAAACAACTGCTAAAACCCCTAAAAGGAGATATTAACAATAACAGAATAATAGTGGGGGATCTTAACACACACAACCCCCCTTATATCAATGAATAGAACATCCAGACAAAAAGTCAATAAGGAAATAGTGGACTTAAATGAAAAACTAGACATGATGGACTTAATAGATATATACAGAGCACTCCACCCAAAAACAGCACAGTACACATTCTTCTCAAGTGCACATGGAATATTCTCAAGGATAGACCATATATTAGGAAACTAGGAAAACCTCTATAAATTTAAGAAGATTGAAATCATTACAAGCATCTTTTCTGATCATAATGCTGTGAAACTAGAAATCAACTGCAAGGAAAAAACTGGGATGGGAACTAAGATGTGGAGACTAAACAACATGCTACAGAACAACCAATGGGTCGTTGATGAAATTAAAGGAGAAATCAAAAGCTCTCTGGAGACAAATGAAAAAGAAAATACACCACACCAACTCATATGGGATGCAGCAAAAGCGGTCCTGAGAGGGAAATTCATAGCAATACAAGCCCACCTTAACAAACAAGAAAACTCCACAAAAAATAACCTTAAACAGCACCTAACAGAATTAGAAAAAGAAGAACAGACAAAGCCCCGAATCAGCAGAAGGAGGGAAATAATAAAAATCAAAGCAGAAATAAATGAAATTGAAACCAAAAAAACAGTAGAAAGGATCAATGAAAAAAGAGCTGGTTCTTTGAGAAGATAAATAAAATTGACAAACCCTAAGCCAGACTCACAAAGAAAAAAAGGGAGAAGACTCAAATAAATAAAATTAGAAATGAAAGAGGAGAAATCACAACAGATACCACAGAAATACAAGGGATTATTAGGAAATACTATGAGAAACTTTACACCAACAAATTGGACAACCTAAAGGAAATGGACAAATTCTTGGATGCATACAACCTCCCAAAACTGAATCAAGAAGAAATAGAGAATCTGAATAGACCAATCACAAGTAAAGAGATTGAAATAGTAATCAAAAACATCCCCAGATGGCTTCCCTAGAGAATTTTACCAAACATTCAAAGAAGATTTAGCACCTAACCTTCTCAAACTATTCCAAAATATAGAGGAAGATGGAATACTTCCTAACACATTCTATGAGGCCTACATCATCCTGATACCAAAGCCAGACAAGGACAATACAAAGAAAGACAACTACAGGCCAATATCACTGATGAACATAGACGCAAAAATCCTCAACAAAATAGTGGCAAACTGAATACAGCAATACATCAAAAAGATCATACACCATGATCAACTGAATTTATACCAGGGACACAGGGATGGTTCAACATCCACAAATCAAGCAACATGATACACCACATTAACAACATGAAGAATAAAAACCACATGATCATCTCAATCAAGGCAGAGAAGGCATTCGACAAGATCCAACATCCATTTATGATAAAAACTCTCAACAAAATGGGTATAGAAGGAAAGTACCTCAACATAATAAGGGCCATATATGAAAACCTACAGCTAACATCCTACTTAATGGAGAAAAACTGAAAGCCATTCCTTTGGGGACAGCAACAAGACAAGGATGCCCACTCTCACCGCTCTTATTAAACATAGTACTGGAAGTTCTGGCCAGAGCAATTAGGCAAGAAAAAGGAATAAAAGGACTCCAGATAGGCAATGAAGAAGTGAAACTCTCACTATTTGCAGACGACATGATCTTATACATAGAAAAACCAAAAAATTCCATTGGAAAACTACTAGAAATAATCAACAACTACAGTAAAGTGGCAGCGTATAAGATCAACTTACAAAAATCGGTTGCATCTCTATACACTAAGGATGAACTAACAGAAAGAGAAATCAAAAAGACAATTCCAGGGCCGGCCCGGTGGCGCAGCGGTTTAGTTCGCGCTTGGCAGCCTGGGGTTCGCCGGTTCGGATCCCGGACGCCTGCCGAGCCACTGCTTGTCAGCCATGCTGTGGCGGCGTCCCATATAAAATAGAGGAAGATGGGCACGATGTTAGCCCAGGGCCAGTCTTCCTCAGCAAAAAGAGGAAGATTAGCAACAGATGTTAGCTCAGGCTGGTCTTCCTCACAAAAAAAAAAAAAAAGACAATTCCATTTACAATTGCAATAAAAAGAAAAATATCTGGGAATAAATTTAACCAAGGAGGTCAAAGACCTATACAATGAAAACTATAAGATACTATTGAAAGAAATTGAGGAAGACATAAAGAAATGGAAAAATATTCCATGCACATGGATTGGAAGAATAAATATAGTTAAAATGTCCATTCTACCTAAAGCAATCTACAGATTCAATGCAATCCCAATCAGCATCCCAATGTCATTCTTCACGGAAATAGAACAAAAAATACTGAAATTCGTATGGGGCAACAAAAGACCCTGAATAGCTAAAGCAATGCTGAAAAAACAGAAAAAAGCTGGAGGCATCACAATCCCTGATTTCAAAATATACTATAGAGCTATAGTAATCAAAACAGCATGGTACTGGTACAAAAATAGACACACAGATCAATGGAACCGAATTGAAAGCCCAGAAATAAAACCACACACCTATGGACAGCTAATCTTCAACAAAGGAGCAAAGAACATACAATGGAGAGAGGGAAGTCTCTTCAATAAATGGTGCTGGGAAAACTGGACAGCCAAATGCAAAAGAATGAAAGTAGACCATCTCCTGTCGCCGTATACAAAAATCAATTCAAAATGGATTAAGGACCTGAAAGTGAGACCTGAAACGATAAAACTCCTGGAAGAAAATATAGGCAGTACACTAATTGACAT
This sequence comes from Tapirus indicus, assembly GCA_031878705.1. Taxonomy (NCBI): domain Eukaryota; kingdom Metazoa; phylum Chordata; class Mammalia; order Perissodactyla; family Tapiridae; genus Tapirus; species Tapirus indicus. The sequence continues at coordinate 87,402,207 of CM062921.1, forward strand.
CGGTCATAAAGGGATCCTTTCAGATTCCATGTCTATGCAGACAAGGGAAACAAAAGAAAAAATAAACAAGTGGGACCTCATCAGACTACAGGGCTTCTACAAGGCAAATGAAACCAGGATCAAAATGAATAGACAGCCCACCAGTTGGGAGAAAATATTTGCAAATCGTTTATCCGACAAGGGATTAATCTCCGTAATATATGATGAACTCATACAACTGAGCAACAAAAAAACAAACAACCCAATCAAAAAATGGGCAGAGGATATGAACAAACATTTTTCCAAGGAAGAGATACAGATGGCCAATAGACACATGAAAAGATGTTCAACATCACTAATCATCAGGGAAATGCAAATCAAAACTACACTAAGATATCACCTTACACCCGTTAGAATGGCTATAATCACAAAGACAAATAACAACAAATGCTGGAGAGGTTGTGGAGAAACATGGATCCTCATTCACTGCTGGTGGGAATGCAAACTGGTGCAGCCTCTATGGAAAACAGTATGGAGATTCCTCAAAAAATTAAAAATAGAAATACCGTATGATCCAGCAATCCCACTCTTGGGCATCTACCCAATGGACATGAAATCAACCATCACAAGAGGCGTATGCACCCCTATGTTCATTGCAGCATTATTCACTATAGCCAAGAGGTGGAAGCAACCCAAGTGTCCCTTGACTGATGATTGGTTAAAGAAGATGTGGTATATACATACAATGGAATACTACTCAGCCATAAGAAAAGACACAATTGTCCCATTTGCAACAACATGGATGGACCTAGAGGGTATTATGTTAAGTGAAATAAGCCAGAGAGAGAAGGACAGACCCTGCATGAACTCACTCATATATGGAATATAAGTGAGCACACGGACAGAGAGAACTGATTGGTGGTTACCAAGGGGAAGGGGGGTGGGGGGGTGCAAGGGGTGAAGGGATGCATCACATGGTGACAGACAAACAATAATGTACAACTAAAACCCCACAATGTTATAAACTATTAAGACATCAATAAAAATAATAATAATAATAATAATAATAAAAGGTAAAAAGTGCTAGTGTCCTCAAAACGCTGTTGGCTGGAAACATTGTTTCCCTGACATCCCTGTGATAAGAACCCCATGAAGCCCAGCTCCCTGCTTGCTTGGTAAAATATGCAGTTCAGAACAGACAGAGACATTACCGGCATCCATGGTTCTCACCCCAAGTGAGTGTTAGGGTCCCTTGGAAAAATGTCAGCCCTGAAGTTGGAGCGAGAGAGCTTAAAAAAACTGTTAAGAGTGCTACAGGTGTTTGCTATAAAGACCATCACTGCAAAAATCATCCCAAAGGGGGCAAACTGCTGAATAAAACCTTGTACTTGTTCCAGCACCCAGCATTGGTCAAGGAAACAGCAGGTTGCCTTCTGCACATTCACACCTGCCTGCTGAGCCCAGGTCCACTGTCAACGCTGCAGTCCTTCTGCTCCCCTGCTCACTATTAATTCACCAAAACAAAACAGATACAAGAACTCTCTGTGCAAAACAATCTGTCTGTGCTTTGCTTCAAAATAATCCAAGAGGGGAAACAGAAATTAAACAAGATCAGCTATGAGTTGATAATTGCTGAAGCTAGGTAATGGGAACATGGGGGTTCATTATATTGTTCTATTTTTATATTTTCTCCATTAAAAAAGAAAACTTCTCGTGGGGGGTGGGCACAAGGGGTGAAGGGATGCATCCATATGGTGACGGACAAATAATATACAACTAAAATCCCACAATGTTATAAACTATTAAGACATCAATAAAAATGAAAAAATAAATAAAGGAAAAGAAAACTTATCTGAGGACGTAAGGGCTTGGCATGTCATTTTATACATCTTTAGCAAACCCACGAGGCAGGCAGTGGGCAGGTGAGATCAAAATGTCACAATGAAAACAACGCGGCTAACAAGATCGCTCAGTGCAGACGAGAGTCCAGAGGGCACCCGGCGCCCCGCCCTGCGCCATGGCTTCCCTCAGGGCTCTGCAACCCAATTCTCAGGGCTCACTCCAGACTCCCAGCTCCTGTGCAGATGAAGATAGCCAATCACCACCCAGGACCTGGCAGGGAGGGGCCGGGCAGCCTCCCCCAGCAAGGCACCCGGCCTCCCCCCTCATTTTTCCAACCAAGTTCCCTCATGCCTCATTTTCCTGACTGTTCCTTTGTGTTCCTTCCTGTTCTGCCCCAGTGCACACTAACTGAAAAAGTGTTAACTCTTGACCACACTCATTGCCAATTCTGCAAACCTCTGATAACACTGCACCAGCCTTCAGTCACCAAACTGACTTGCTATGATGCTGGATTCATGAACTCTGCTATTTGAATTTGGTGCTGCCAATGTATTACTGGGCAAGTTAGGAAAGCTTCCCAAGAGCAAAGAATCTGTTCTGGAAAGCCTCTGAAGAAACGGGGCTTACCAGGGCCCTAACTGCAGCAGCAGTGGGCGAGTCTCACTCCAGCTGCAAAGATCAGGATGAGAGCCTCAGGTAGAGGCACAAGACCAAGCGAGCACAGCCAGGGGGTGATGGGGGACGACAGCTGGGTGTGCAAGTGTCCAAAGTGTCAAACTGTCTGCCTCTGCCAGGTGGCTTCCACCACACATCTGGCTGGGGAGTGGGACTCCAGGTGGGGCCAGAGGGCTCTCCTCCAGACAGGGAGCAATGAGGTCTGGGAAGCCACACACAGTGAGGACGGGGCAGCCCCAGTCCTCCCATTAGGAAGGGCCCACAGGAACCACATCAAATGTCCAGCATTCTCTACTTCAGGGGCAGTGACAAGGCTATTGGTGACAGGTTGCCTGGGCACAGGAAAAGACCTGAGGTGAACGGCCAAGCCACTGAATCCCACCTAACTTCTCCAGGACAGAAAACCCTCAAAACTTTGAGATAAACCTTCAGGAGATGATGCTGTACAACCAAGGGCAAAAGGCTGAGACATCTTAGTAAGTCTGCCTTGTTCTCAAGAGTTCCAGTGCAAATAGGAAATGCCAACACCCGCAGGAGAGGCAAAATGTGGCATCATGGCCCCTCACTCTGTCCCTCCTTGTCCACCTGTCCCCACACAGACACTGGTAAACCATGCTCGCTCACTGGTTTTCAAAGCCTCTGTGCATGATCACACCCCTCACCCTCCTACACAGAATCAACTTCTGCCTCTGCCTGGACCAATCCCGCTGGCAGCACACGCACGCTATGCTATCTCCCTTAACCCCTGGACCTTCTCCAGCCAGTGCACAATTTTTCTGCTCCTCTTTAAGGCAAGAGTCCTTGAAAGAACTATCACGAGTCACTGGTCTCCACTTCCTCACGTCCCATTGGCCCCTTGGCCAACTCGAGGTGGGTGTCAACCCCCCAGAGCACACAGCATCTCTGGTCAAGGCCACCAACAACCTCCACCTTGTGAAAACCAATGGCAGTTTTCTGTCCTCATCCTCTTTCACCTCCTGCGCTATAGCTGACTGCTCCTCTCCACTTGAAGGCTTTCACAACACGAAATCTCCTGGTCTTCCTTGTATCTGAGGTCACTCACTCATGGCCAAATTTAGAGTGGACTTTCCTCTTCAGCCCCACCTCTAGCACCCCAGGGCTCAACATTTAGGCCTCTCCTCTTCTCAGTCAACACACTCTCTTTTGATGATCTCATCCAGTCCACCCTTTCCTCTGATAGTAGCCAAGACTTTCATCTCCAGGATGGTCATTGACACAAGAAATGAGATCTCCATGTGGCTGGCTAAAGGACCATTCAAACCATTCTGCCCCAAAATTCCATCTCAGAGCATGGTATCACCACCCATCCCTTCACTCTGCAGAATCATTCCAAATCCAGATCATACCGTCCACCTTATAACCTACCAAGAATTATGAAAAGAAGTAGAAAATAACTCCAACTACTTACTGAAAACCATACACAGACCTACATGACCTGGCTCCTCCATGTCCTCACCTCAGTCCCCTCTTCCATATACTCACTCAGCTCCAGCCACGTGGTCTTTTCATCCCTTGCACAGGACAAGCTCATTCCTGCCTCAGGGGCTTTGCAAATGCTGCTCTCCCTGCCTGGAGCTTTCTTCCCCAGACGCCCACATGGCTGCCTCTTCACCAGGACTCAGGTCTCAGCCCACAAGTCACCTCCACGGAATGACAGCCCTAGCCAAGGAGCTTCTCTCTCCCTGCTCTGTTGCTCAGTAGGCTGATACCACTTTTGGTTCAACACAGGCAGCACAGGGCCTCCCAGAGCCTAGAACAGGACTAGGCCCACAGTCACAGGCGCAAAAAGCACCCTGCTGCTAATGTCTCATTGAGCTGTTTCCAGGGTACAGACGGAGGGGGACACACACGCATCTGGGCCAGAGCCCTAAGCCTTCCTGAACCCCTAAGGCTGAGGTAGGGGCCCCTTCATCCAGTTTTCATTCACCCTGGCCTTCCCCATCCCAGTACTTAATGGTCTAATTTATCATCCACTTGTCGCAGGTTCCGGGAGGACAGGGCTCCTCGACCCTGAACACCTTCCCACCCAGAGCCTCACAGGGGCCTGGCAAATCAAAAGCATGTGAAGAATCATGATTTACTAAATGAAGGACTCAGCAAGGGAATGTGGCCACTCTCATCCACTCACCCAGAAGACAATGTTGTAGCTGAAGAGGAGGTACTTGTACCAGCAGCTGACCTCGGCACTGGAGTATCTGTAATAGTGCATCTTCCGAGAAGCAGGACCTGGAGAGAGACGCAGGGTGATGAGATGGCAGCTCCGTTCAAACGTCTCCCCAAACCTGCTCCCCAAGGAGAGAGCACAGGAGAGGCCCTCAGACTCCAGACACCTCCAAATCGCCTCCCTGTGTCCTTTCATAGTTCAGACACAGGTTTACTCTCAACGCAAGCTGTAGGTTTGGCTAAAATCTGGCTAAGTCAACTTTCCAAAAACAGTCAAAAGAATAAGAGGAGAATTTTTGTAAGAATGGAGAATGGCGAATTTTAAAGTGTCTCCTAAATACCAGGACTTCTGCTTAGAACCTTCACAAACATTTATCTCATCTCCTCTCCATTGGGTACTGATTTCCCCACTTCTCGGTGGAGGAAACAGTTCAGAAAGGTCATGTGATTGCCCAAGGACAAGACAAAAAACGACAGGGCCCAAGATCTGACCTAAGGATGGGGATTGCAGAGTCCCTGCTCTTTCCACCCACCACCACCTGGGGCAGAGCAGCCAGGAGACAAGAGAGCCAAAGGCAGAAATGGGGGCCGGATCACTTAGAGCCACGTTAGGGAAGACAACATCAAAGGGCAGGTGTGGACATGACCTAACTGCGGCCAGTAAAGAGAAGCTAGAATTCAGGCTCCATATTGGTTCATCTAACATTTTCTGAGACAATCTCCCAAGCTCAGCCCTCATGGAGGTGAGGGAGCGCCCTCGTCTGGGTGGGAGAGCTCCAGCCCACAGCAGCCTGCGTCCCCCACTCCTTCCTCCCCTGCTTAACGGCCCCGCCTCAGCCCACCCCAAGCCCACAACCACTGTTGGGCCTCCTAGGGCTGTAGTGAAGCTCAGACTACAGAATACTCCATGGACTGCACAGAGAGAAGGGTGGGGGCCACTCCTTATCTCCGTCCATCCCCTAACGCCCCTCAGAGAAGCCTACAAAACCAAGGGTGCCCTGAAAGGGGTTTCTGAGGGCTGGCCCACCTTTACTGCTTTCCTTTTTAACCCCAACGGCTGCCCAGGTGGATCCCTAACTCCTCCACCACCCCTGCCACCAAAGCAGTGGCTGAATGATGGGAGAAGGGAGGTGCCCCGAGCTGACAGATGGGCGAGATCTGATGCTCACAGGGGAGCACACACCCCCAGCCCGTTTGCCCCCGCTTCCTGGGGAGAGGAGCAATACCTAACAGGACCAGAGGCACACACAGATGAGCAGGAAAGAGACCACCCACCCACAACTGCCAGTAAGAGACAGCTTCTGCTGCGGGGTGGCTACGGCACAGTCCACTCCCATGGGGCGGCCTCAGCGGCCTGGCCGTGGGTCTGTAACAATCTGAGAAAGTGATGCCAAGCAGGGACATGAAAACCACATCCCTCGGGAAATGGGTGCTGTCACCACTCGATCATCCTTCCCACAGAGTAGAGTCAACAGGCACAGCCTGGACACCACCATGTGTTCGCCCTCCTCCCTCCAAGAGGGATGGGAGAGTGGTCAATGCCTTGCTGGGGGAGCCCAGCCTATCTGGCCTCAAAAACCAGCCATGGAGAGGCTGCGGTAACTGTGGACCCTACATACCCCACCCCACCTCCTCCCCCACCCCCCACCATCAGAACAGCACTTTCACAAAACTCCCAGGAATGAGTGTGAACACAGCCTGGAGTGCCAAAGGACACTGCCAGACAGGAGGCCTGAACACAGCCCGGGCCACACAGAGTGGCTGCAGGGAAACAGGAGCTCAAGAGACCCATGCTCCTTCCTTTAGCAACATGACCTGACCCTGGGCAAGCCCCTGCCCTCTCAGGGCCTCAGTGTCCTCAACTAAAAGGGGGGTCTCAGTGCTTATCCCTAATGTCACTGGTGTGGAGAGGCCCAGCTAGCAGCACCAGAATGACTTATTCTAAATATAGATTTCAGGGCCCTATGCCCTGGAGGTTCTGATAAGTAGGTCTGGGTTGGGGCCCAGAATCTACATATTTGACAAATTTCCCAGGTGGTTCTGAGATGCCCAGTGGACCAGGTGTCAGCCTGAGCACTGAGGGCTGTGGTCCCTCTGGATCCTGCAAAGGCAGAAGGGCCTTGTTAGCAGCACTGCACACACAGACTGGGGGGGTGGGAGGGATGGCTCCTGGCAGGCAACCAACTCAGGTAACCAACATTCACCCATTTGTATCCACGGATTACAAAGCCCCAAAACACTGTTTTCTTCTTCTAGCTACAGATGCCTGGATTCATGCATATAGTGAAAAAAAGTTTTTCAACGTAAAAATGAAGTAAGTTTATCACAGAGAACAGCCAATTGGCTAGAACTGCCCTATGAGGCAGGAAAATGTTCCAGTGGTAGAAACCCTGCTCCTCTTTATGGACAAGACAGTCCTGCTCCTGAAAATGCCAAATGCACCCTCCTCCTCGTGGTTCAGAGAGAAGCCTGGAAGGTGGAAGGCCATGCCCTCCTGGATCTGGGCCCCAGGATCCAGGGAGGGTTGGGGAGGGTTGCTCAGCATGGTACCCAAAGTTCAGGAGTCCTGGAGGGTGTTCCTTGGACCTCACTTATCTCAACCACATATAGGAGATTACAGAACTCTCCCTAAAGCTTTGAAGCAGTAAACAAAGTCAGACTCCCTCCTTTCTCCTTGATCTCGGCTCCACAAAGAAAGCAGCTAATTAGCATATGCCTGCCTGCTTCCCACAGTATTGGGGACCTCATCCCAGCCCCCTGCCTGGGGCCTCTGGAAAATGACGACCCTGAGGTGACACAGGGACCTCAACCTGGACAGCACTGGCCAGGTAAGCGTGGAGAACACGGACAGGCCCTGGAGACTCCACGGGCACACACGCGGCAGGAGACCAGTGCTCTGGAGTGTGGATTCCTGGCTTCCGCACCATCTGCCTCCCCTCTTCACAGGGCTCCCAGGGCCTCTCCCCACACAGACACATGACCAATCGGGAAACAACTCTGCTTTCACAGATGTCAAGGTCCAAATCCACACCAGAGAATCTCAACAACCACGACATGCACCCCAAGCCCTCACTCCCTGGTAACCTAAACTCTCAGAACTACATCAGCCCAATTCACACCAGGGAACAACCAGAAAGAAACACCTAATCATCCACGACATGGGATGCCACACTCAGACATGCCCCCTTAGACACCTGTCACACACAACCCAGAGCACACACACGGGCATTACGCCATTTTTGTTGGACCAGGATAAGCCCATGAGGCCCAGGGGTGGGGATGTCCCAAAGACACTTATTTCCCCATTCCAACCCACAGAAGAGGAAACTTGAAGGTACACATTTTCGCCTCCTTCATCTACTTGTTTCTTCTTCCCTTAGGAAGAGAAGCCTCTCTATTGACCAGCGAGGCCAGAAGAGCTACCCGCCTTCACTTCCCCAGCCGCCTGCACTTAACCTAAGGAGGAAAGGCTGCCTCTTGCTCTTGCGCTGCTCTCTGCTCTGTGGGCCCGTAGGTAGAGAAGTAGGTCCTGAACTTCAACGTCACCACAAGATCCTGCTCTCCACATAGGGACGTCCCACGGTTTAAACTGAAGGAGGTAACGGGAAGACTTGCTCGGACCCCAGCCTAAGTCACATCCTCCAACACAGGGCCTGAAGGCCTCCCATCTGGGGAGAATAAAGCCAATGCTGAGCTCGAGGTCTGGCTCACCGGCGTCAGAACCTCAGTGAAGGAAGTGTTGACAAGTACCCCTGAGCCGCCAACCTGAGGGGGCACCTGCATTTAAACAGAACCCCAAGAAGGCGATGAAGGCAGTAGAGCTGAAACTAGAACCCAGATCTGACCCAAAATTCAGCCAAAATGACTCCAAAGTGACTGTGGTCCCTGACATCTCACTTTATTTGCTAAATCGAGTCATGTCAGAGGAACACAGAACTGAGCTCTCTACCAACTAACGCATTCAATTAACACGATGACCATTTACCTTAACACACACACACACACACACACACACACACACACACACACAATCTTAGCTTCCTAAAAGAAGATGGATAAGCTTCTCACAAATACTAACCACTGCCGCAACAGAGAAGAATCTCCAAAAGCTATAACAGAAAAATTTAATTCTAAGTCCTAAAACTGTTTCAACTCCAAAACTTATTAAAACAGAATAAAGCATTTACATGGAAAATAGGAGCCATGTGTTTGTGAAAATGTCAACTTCCCAAAAGAGGGGGAAGTTAGAATTATTTAATAGTGTTGAGATAGCTGGTTAGCAATCTGCAAGGAACTTAAATAATAAGGCAAAATCTATCTAAACATTAAAGGCTGCACACACGCACAAGAGAACAGAGTATTTCAGGACTACGTTAATCTCCCTCACTTTTGAGCCAACAGGAAAAAACAATCCAAAGTACAAAAATATCAATATAAAACAGATAAAAAGTTTTAAAATTCCCATACTATTAAAATCACAAAGTAAAAAAGGAAACACAAATAAGTTATCTGCAGCAGTTATGACAAAGGGTAAACATCTACAACTTATAAAAAATTCATACTTAACAAAAAGAATCCAGTTTTAGACAAAGGATATGGACATTATTCTGAAAGGTTAGGACAATACAATTAACAGAGGAAAAAATACTCCACATCACTGAAAATGAAACGTCCAATCCAGAGATACCATTCTACATTTTTTAATTTAACAAAATAACCACCGCTATTGCTGGCAAGCCCATGGTGAGGCTGGCCCTTCACACCTTACTAGGAGCAAAGTAGACTGTTACCACCCTTTGGTAAGCAAGTTACAGACACTCAAAACAAAACAAAACAAAGGTCATACCCTTAATCCAATAAACTCATGACTAAGAATTTGCCTCAAGAAAATAAACCAGCAGAAGAAAAAGAATATGCATTAAGTATGAAATCTGAACATCAGGATTTGCAATTATGGGGCAATTTGTAAGCATGTGGTTAAAGGCCGAAATGGAATGTAAAAGCATAAAAATGGTTGCATGGGGTCATGGACTTAAGAGATTTTCTAAAAAGGTTTCCACTGTAGCACTTACCATTACCACCTTTGTATTATAAATGTAAATCTGGGCCATTGTTGGTGGGGAGAGTGCTCACCAGTTGAGGATGCTGGCCCCCCAGTGCGATGACCTGTGCAGTCACTGTACACAGGGCTTGTCTACTTTGGGACTGTATTAACCTGTAAGATCCCTTCCTCCTCCCCCTCTTTTTAATTAAAAATGTAGCACATGCTCAACTATAAAATATTTGAACAATTCAGAAGTGTGAAAAGTGAACTGGCAATGAGAAACCACAAAACAATGGCTTTCAAATTTTTTACCACGACCCACAGTAAGAAACACATTTTAACAAAATCAATCCAGTGTGCACACACACACATGCAAACTAAAATGAGCTTCATGAAACAGTACTTCCCCTTATTATATGCCATGCATTCTAGATTTGCTGTTGTCTTAATTTTTCTCAAAATTATCCCTGCACATAATCTAAGAATCAGCTATTGTAAAAGCTGTTGAGAAAAACACCAGATTCTAGGCCCTAGGCCAGTGCTTCCTCTTTCCAGGGGACACTTTTCAACTTCTAGCTGCCTCTTGAATGTTTACACTTCTCATCTTTCCTAGAAATTTCTGCATATATGCTTGTATTACTATTCCTCGACTGTTCAGTTTCTGGTGTTACCGATCCACTTCCTCCCCTGAAGACAAGGATATCTCTCTTTACACCCCTACGAACCACCTCTCTCCGCAAACTACCCCTCACACTTGTCCTTTCCCATATCTCCACTCCAACTTATAGTCATGCACTGCATCATGACAGCCAACGACGGACCACATGTACAACGGTGCTCCCATTAGACTAGTACCACACAGCCTAGGTGTGTAGTAGGCTATACCATCTAGTTTTGTGTAAGTGCACTCTGTGATGTTCGCATTTCTCAGAACGTATCCCCATTGTAAGCAACCCATGACTGTAGCTAATCTGCAGCATTGGCTGGAGTAATCTTCAGAGTCAACATTATTATGACTACATGAGCCAGAATGAGCCATGGAAATCATGATGACTTTTCTTTTCCTGTACAACTTTTTGTTCTCTGGAGTTAGTAATTCTCTTACTTTTCTGTTTGCTTTATTTTCTATGAATTTATCAATATACAACCCTAAATTCAATGTCAGTTGTCCAAATCTCCTCTCAATAAGCTCATTCACACCAAACATTCTATTTCTTCTTCCAGAAGACCTCTCTCCAGAGCATCCTGAGCTGCTTCCATCTGGACTAGTGCACAGACTCCCTTCACCTCATCTGGGACACAGCCTACAGGATCTGGTCTTTGCTCACCTTTGTGGAGAAATCCTTCAGTGCAAAAGGCAAGTTTTTCAGATCCTGTTTCTGAAAACATCTTCATTCTACCTTCATTCTTGGATAAAAGCTTGGCTGTGTGTGGGATTCTGCTGGGAATCCATTTCCCTGAGAACAACAAAGGCATCGCTCTGCCATCTTCCACATCCCGTGTACTGAAGAAGTCCAAAACCAGTGAGATTCCTGATCTGTGTGCTGAACCTGTTTCTCTCTGTGTGTGAACTTACTTGTAGGACCATCCCTTTCTCCCTAGCTTACTGAAATTTCAGGGTACTTGTCTGGATCTATCTTCATCCACTTGGCTCAACATTTGATGAGCCCTTCCAATATGGAAACCAATATCCTTTTCTTCTAGGAAATTTTTTCCTTGATGAATTTCCCAGTTACATTTTTCTCTGTTCTTTCTGCAACTCCCATTAATGAATATGGGAAACCTGGCTGATCCTTTAATTTTCTTACCTCTTCTGCTCTATTATCCATCTCTTCATCCTTTTTATCTATTTTCTGGAAGACTCCTTCAACTTTATCTCCTAATCATCCTCTTACTATTTTTGCTCTGCCCTTATTTAACTTTTAATAATTTTTTATTTTCTAAATGTTCCTTTTTTATAGTATCCTGTTCTTATTTCATAGATACAATATTTCTCTTATCTGAGAAAATGTCTACATTTTTTGAAAATGTTTTTCTCCCTAAATAGAATACTTCAAGATGCTCTTTTTTTTTTCTTATTTGTTTTGCTTCCTTTCATGTTAAGCACTTTCTTCAGATGTCTAGTAATCCTTGGTAATTCTCATGATTAAGTAATCCTCATGATTAAGAGTAAATGCCTAAGAACTAACTGGAAGTGCTGAGTCCCTGGATAAGTGAGTTTCTGTGTAGGGTGACCTGGCTGGGCCACTTTCTGGGAAATCCCCATTGTCAGCATCTTTAGTTCTTTCCTCTTAGTTAGGTTCCCCAGTGAGGTCTCTTTTAGTCTCCTGCCTGGAAAGTCAAGGGCTGGGTGTCACTGTTCTAGAAGCCAAGTCGGGGGTGGAAGGCTGGGGAAGGGAGGTGGTCTCCATAGAACCTCCAAGAATGCCTGGAGTCTCCCAGTCCCTTGGTTTTTCCTTCTGCAGAATAAATCTCCAATAGCCAGTGTGAGATAATGTAAAGTGTATATTGGTCTCCATCCCCGGTTCCCAGCAGGGAGCTCCTAAAACCCTTGTACTTCCCTAAGTGATCAGAACGCTAGGAGCCTCTCTTGTTCTAACATTGGTCTTTGCCCTCTCTTCCTGACACAGGGCTCCCGAAATCCTCGTACTTTCCTGGGTGATATGAATGTCTTTTGTTCTAATGAGGTGACTCTAGGTGACTTCCTGGATGAGGGCTGGTCACCAGAAAGACCAAGCCATGATTAGAAGATTGGACTCTCCAGCCCCACCCTCATTCTCTTGGGAAGGGCTGGAAATAGAGTTAATGATCAATCGCACCTACATGATGGAGCCTCCAAAAAATCCCACAAGGCCGGGGGCCCGAGAGCTCCCGGGCTGGTGAACACGTGCAGATGCTGGGAGGGTGGTGCACCTGAGGGCACGGAAGCCCTGCATCCCTTCCCATAAACCTTGCCCTACGCATCTCTTCCATCCGGATGTTCATCTGTACCCTTTATCACATCCTTTTATAATAAACCAGTAATCCAGTAAGTAAAATGTTTTTCTGACTTCTGTGAGCCACTTGAGCAAGTTAATCGAACCTGAGGAGGGGGGTCGTGGGAACCTCTGATTTATAGCCAGTTGGTCAGAAACACAGGTAACAAGCTGGACTTGCAAGTGGTGTCGGGGGGCGGGGTGGGGGGAGAGGTTGTGGCAGTCTTAAGGATGGAACTGAACCCTTAACCTGTGGAATCTGATGCTATCAGAATTGAGTTAAATTGTAAGACCCCCAGCTGGTGTCTGGAACATTGTTTGTGGGGTGGGGAACTCCCCCCACGTTGAAGCTGAGTCTCAGAATACCCATTTATCCAGCTAAAGGGGAGAGGCAGTCACCAAGGACCATGGAGGAAGGAAAGGCATCTAGGTATCTAACCATGTCAACTGCTTTCAAACAATTCTATACTTAGCAACTTCTGATGCTCCTTCCCCCTCCCCCCAAAAATTAACATGGTGACACCAACTCCTACATTTTAAACTGGGTCACTCATCCATCTATTCTTGGCTTGCAAATTTCTTCTTGCTGTTGTTTTCTTTCCCATTCTCCCTGTCCTCACAGATTAATTCCTTTTTAAAAATTCCCTTTATCTTAACTTCTGTGGGGTTTTAGGATCAAGTAAAATTAGGTGCGTCCCCTCAATCCACCCTTTTTACCCAGATCTCTAGGAAGACTTCAAAATATTTTTAGTTGCCATCTTTTTATTGAGCAAAGTGAAAAAACAAGAAGTATAATTTATCACCATATAAAAGAAAGGGCAAAAGAGACTTTGCAGATGTAATTAAGGCAACTAATCAATTGACCTTAAAAATAGGAAAACTGAGTGGGTCTGATGTAATTACATGACCCCTAAAAAAGCAGAGCTTTCTCCCAGCTGAGGGCAGAAGTCATCAAAGAGAGTCCAAGCACAAGAAGGACACACAACGCATTGTTGCTGGGTCCAAGATAGAAGAGACACGTGCGAGGAACTAGAGAGAGGCTCTAGGAGTTCAGGGTATCCCTGGCCGACAGTCAGCAAGGAAACAGGCCCTCAGTCCTACAACAGCTAGGAACTGAATTCTGCCAACAACCTGAGTAAGCTTGGCAGTGGATTCTTCCCCAGAGCCTCCAGAAAGGAATGCAGCCCTTCCAACACCTCGACTTAGGCCACGTGAGACCCTAAGCAGAGAACCCAGCTGAACTACGCTGTACCTGGACAATACCATCCATCCACCTCCTGAGCTAGAACCCCCAAGATATCCTGCTGGCTCCTCTCCCCTCATTCTCCAGAGTCAGCCATTCACCAAAACACAACCTTTCCACCTGGCCTTCGAGACGCCCAGTACTGACACCTGACCCAGTCACAGGCCCACCCCAGGGAAGGGCAGCCATATTCCCAAGGGAGCTCCAGGCCCTGCTGCCCCTCCCAGGAGCACACCTGAGGCCCTAGACACGCCTACCGTCCGAGAAGGGCATCCTCAGAGCCCTCTGCGTCCTGGGGACCACTCACAGGTCAAAGGAGCAGGCAGGCCCAAGGGGAGACATCTGGGAGGGACAGGTGAACACGGAAGGGGAATGGGTTCTGTAGGAAAGAGTCACAATGGCAGGCCAGAGCAGGCTGCCTCACTGCCCACAGGCTCTCACACAGAGGAAAGAAGTTGTGCCTCAGCCCCAAAGCACCGCCACCCTCTGAGACAGGGAGGAGGGACTCAGATCCACGGGCTTCCCACTCAGCTCTCTCGGACTCACTGTCAGTCAGAAGTGTCCATGTCCTACTCTAACCCCCCTCCTACCCAACTCCCATACCCAGGGTCTGCCAGAGACAGTGCAAAATCGGCCATGGTAGCAGCAGTCACTCCCGGGGATCCAGAAGTTGGACTCTTCACCATGAGAAGCCACTACAAAGCCACACAAGGGTTAGGTGGGCCACCACCCCCCATCACAGGGTCACGAGCACTGCCCCCGCCATATAGGTGTAGACAAGAGAGGTTCCCAGAGTTTAGAGACCCTCAGGCCCTTGACCGCAGCCCTGGGATAACCTCCACGTGGAAGTCCAGGAAGCCTAGAACACCAGCTGAGGCCCACCAGGGGCTGGGGTTCTAAGTGCTCGGCTTCCTGTCTGAAACTGAACTTAGCACACACAGCATTACTAGTTTCCATCACCAAAACCCACAACCTGAAACCGGCTGAGTTTAAGGAGCACCGAGGGGCCTCGTTATCCCGTGAGAGGAGACATTTGTCTGCCTGGTACTGTCACCAGGAAGGAAGGAGAAGGAGGGAGGGATATGGGTCAGAAGAGGAAAGCAGGGAGGCAAGGCTCAGCAGGAGAAATGCTAGGCCATGGAATGAAGGTCACCTTATCCAGTGATTTTCAAACTTACTATTTTTATTACTTTTTAAGCTACAGGAGCCTTTGTTCAAAGAGACTCTTGACCCAGAAATCCAGCATAGAGCCAGGCAGAGCAGGTCACTTGCCTCTTCTGGTGGCTGGGGGAAAGGGGGGCTCCATGAGGTGCACACTTAAAATGACGGCCTGGTCAAACTGGTCCCAAATTCCACAGAACATCAGAATCGCTCAAGAAGCTTTTTTTAAACTACTCATGAAGACGAGTCAAAAGGACTGTGACAGACATTCACATTTTTAAGAGCTGTCTTTCACAGCTATCAGTTTGGAGGGACCCCCACTGGCCAAATCTGCAACAATCTGAGCATCAAAATAAACAATAATAGTAATGGGCTGTAGCTCACTGAATAAAAGAAGAATCCATGAGTCCATTCTAATATATGTAAATGAATAAATAAACAAACTGGGGAGAAGAAAAAGTTCTTCTTTATAGCCGAATGTCAAATGATAAATGCAGAAGAAATTAATAGAATTAAATCATCATCATTCAGCAACTATGAGAGAAAACTGACCCTGTTAAGAATTATCAATGGGTTCTGTCTTAGTCGGCTGTAACAAAATACCACAGACTGGGTAGCTTATTACAAAGAACAGACATTTATTTCTCAGAGTTCTGGAGGCTGGGAAGTCTAAGACCAAGGAGCCCGGATGGCCAGCGAGGCCCTCCTCCTGGTTCACAGCTGGCACCCCCTCACAGTGTCCTCACATGGTGGGAGGAGCGAGGGAGCTCTGTAGGGTCTCTTATTAGGGCATTAACCCTATTCATGAGAGCTCCACCCTCACAGCCTAAGTATCTCCCAAAGGCCCCACCTCCTAATACCATCAAATCAGCATTAGGATTTCAATGTATGAATGGGGGGACACAAACATTCAGACCACAACAGGTTTAAAACTAGTGATGACAGTCTGACAACAAACAGCATGTTTACATAGTCTCGAAGTCTCTCCCCACAGGACACTTACTAATTACTAAGAGCATAACAGTAACTCAGCAGTGAGAAATCCAGCAGGCATCACCTTAACAAAGCGACCAAATGACGGCTGTTGTCATCACCAGAGTGAGTCAAGCTGACACCGTCCCTGGGAGGGGATCTGCATGAGGACACCTCACTTCTGTGGTTTTCCTGATGAAAACGCATATCCTGAATCTAATCATGGCAGGATCAAAGAAACTCAAATTAAGGGAGATTCTACAAAATTACTGGCCTCAAGGTAGAGTTTGTGGCCATTTTCCTTTGAAAAAAACAAAAAAGGAAAATCAAACATTCGGACAACAAACAAGCCTGGGGCCCAAACAGAGATCCTTAGGAGGACTCGTCAGGTGCCCATTCAGCTGCACCGCAGCACCAGGGAGGCACAGGCCCACAGGTGAGGCAGGGCCCCCACTGCTCAAAAGGCCGGGCAAAGGAGGCCGGGCACCCTCCTGGCTCCCCAGCTGCTTCCCTCTGTTGCTGAAGGTGACTCTCTGCTCAGGGAGGATAAGGAGCCCTGTGCCCTGATAATCACAGCAGGCCTGTTTCTGAAAACATCTGTGCCCCCAAAGCCTGCTGCACACGAGGGATGTGGAGAATCTGGGCCCAGTTTACAGTGACATCTCCAGTGTGGACAAGAACCTGGAGGTCAATGTGCTGTGACCTCCAGACCTCAGGAGGATTGGACGGGGGCCCCTGTTCACCCAAATTCTCAACTAAAGGCCTGAGGGCCAAAGGGCTCCCTCGATTGGCAAGACTGAAGACCATCTACACAGCAATGCATCAGCACACAAACTCTCTCTGTGAGTCCCTCAGAGTAAAAAGACTTTTGTTGTGGGAGACAAACACCTCAGGACTTGACTCTACACATTCTGGCACCTGCTGTGTGCAAGACACCCAGAAAGAGGCCATGGGGACCAAGGAGAGCTCGTGGGGAGACCCAGGCCTGACTCAGGACACACTTCCCTCTACTAAACGCAACTCAGGCGGGTGTGAGAGGGCAGGAACGGGCACCGGAAGGAGGAGGAGGAGGTGGGAAGCTGGTCAGGAAATGCTCCACAAAACAGATGGTTTACACGTGAACCGGACGAGCGCTCCACGTCTAGACGGTCACCAGTCTGGGAGGAACGGCCATGCCCTGAGACGGGGACGCCACACTGCAACCCAACATGGCAGCAGCTGGCTATCAGATTATCAACACAGCCCCAGTTCTGTAGATGGGACCCAGACACACCAGCGAGCTGCCCTTGCAGGGCTGACAGTTAGGGTGTGAGCCACTCCCAAACACTACAGATGTTCTAAGTGATGAGGGGGTGAAACACTCTTGGGGAGAAATAAATTTGGCTGCAATAACTGAGTCCTCAGCGGCTGTTAAGGGAGGTGCTCCAGCAGAGTGCACGATTCAACCTGCATGTCTAATGTAGATTTGAGATGTTCCCTTTGTAGGAGCTGCCCACCCCCACCCTCCTCCCCCCAACCCAAACAAACTGTGTAAGAGAATTTAGAATTAAAAATTATATACATTTACTCCTTTCCCTCCATTTTTCCATACCTGAAAGGCATAAAAACTAGCTCTAAGATGCTAAAAATCTTTGTATCCAAAATTGCAGGGTCCAATACAGCACACTGTGTTTTAAGACAAACAACCCACTTCACTCCAAGGACAGCGCAGGTAGCTCTCTCTAATCCTGCCCAGGGTGGGAGCTCTCTAGTCAGGACAGAGCCAGCTCCTGGCCTCCTCTGAGCAATGCAAACAGCCCAGGGAAAAAAGTTCACAGAGCTAAACAAATAAACAAACTTCCCAAACAAGTGACGCCCACTGGAGGAAAATAAATAAAAGGAAGTGCATTGAAAATGTCAAGAGAAAAGAAATATGGGGTGGGGGTGTGTGTGGAGAGGAATAGACTTTTTTTAAATGCAAATCAATGGTGGGAAACTGCTGAAAAAGGCTGAGAGGAATCTGGAAAAAGAGTCAGTTGAAGATTATTAGCAGCTCAGTCCCTAAAACAGAATCCCAGAAGGCCGGGGGTGGGGGGCAGCCGCTGAGCAGGGGAGCCCCGGTCTCCTCTAGCCCACCAGGGCTGGGGGGCTCACCAGAGTGCAGGGGGTGGGCAGGAAATCCTAGCAAAATCAGGAAAGTCATCTCAAACCTTTTTCCACTGCAAGATATAAATTTATAGCCCCCCTTCTGGACTAGTTATTTGAACTTCAACATACATCAAAACATCTTTATATAGAATGCTTTGTTTCTACAAAAAGCAAACAACATTTACAACCTGAGTCTGATCCTGCCCTCCAGCTGGGCCAGGCTGGGTGGGGCAAATGGCACCAGATGGCAGAGAGGCTCTGTGCACCTTTCCACAAGGTGCTCAATTACCCCCTCGGCTCTGTGCCCAGACAATGACCTCGCCAGCAGGGGGAGGCACCTCGGGGGAGGCACCTGCAGCTGCCAGCCGAGGCTGCTTTCTCGGTCCCCAGGCCCACCTCCGGGACACCCCCATGCCCAGGGATACCTGCTGTATGCTCCACGCCCAAGGGCAGGCGCCTCAGAGCCTGAGCTGCCAGACCCGTTTAAGTCGACAGCTTTAAGGAGGGCAAGACGGTGAAGACTGCAAAACCACAAAACAGGCTGAAGAAGGTATAGAGCAACAAGGTGGGCAGGATGAGGCATCTCAGGCAGAGCTTCTCCAACTTGAAAGTCATGCAAATCACCTGGGAATCTGGTTAAATGCAGACTGATTCAGCAGGTGTGGGCAAGACCCCAAGACTCTGCATCTCAACAAGCTCCCGGTGATGCCAGTGCTGCCCACCGACAGGCCATGGGAAGTACGCTCAACAGTAAAGCTGTGAGATGCCCAGACAGAAGCAACAACACTGATGGAAAAAAACCACCATTAAGGCAAGTCATGGGAGGAAAGCCCACCTTTACTGTGTGTCGATGTCCAGGGATGTGATCCGCTTTCCTGAAGGAATGCTTTATTCTGGAATTTATTCGGTAATTTCATGCATCCCACTGAATCCTCACAGGTTATTTTTTGTGTGTGTGTGAGGAAGACCAGCCCTGAGCTAACATCCGTTGCTAATCCTCCTCTTTTTGCTGAGGAAGACTGGCCCTGGGCTAACATCCGTGTCCATATTCCTCTACTTTATATGGGACGCAGCCACGGCATGGCTGACAAGCAGTGCGTCGGCAGGCGCCTGGGATCCGAATCTGCGAACCCCAGGCTGCCAAGTGCCGACTAAACCGCTGCGCCACCTGGCAGCCTCCCCTCACAGGTTATTTTTATTCCCATTTCACAGCTGTGGAAGCTACTCTAACCAAATGATTGGCGAAGCTGGACTCCTTGCCCCTTGGGTATCTTCCAGTCCTCCTGTGTCGCATGGCAGAAATACACAGCCCAGAGCAGTGACACACAGGCTGATCCTGGCAGACAAAGGGAGAAAAGCCTGGGCACAGGAGGCCGGGGATGGAGGCTGGGTGGGGAAGGCAGATTAAAGGACCAGAAACCCACCCTGAAGGGGCTCCAGCGAAAAGATGGTTTTGCCTCCTGGAATCCCTAACAAAATAGGGACAAAATGTAAACCCAGGCCCCCCAGGAGGAGGAAGGGGATATTTAAGTACAGAGGCTCCTATTGTTTTGTTTTTACTTAACAGCCTGACCTCACTTTGGCGGGACATTAGAGAAAAAGCTTTACTTTCCTCCCTCCAGGTTCAATTTTACCAGAGAGGGAATATGTCATATCCAAGAAAAGGGTCCACACCAAGGTCTGAGGAAAGACTATTTATCTGTGGGTTCCTGGTGCCAGATGCAGCCCCTGAGAACCGGCAGTGCATGCCAGGGTCAGGTGGGTGGGTGTCCAGGTGAAAACTAGACATCTGTGCAGGTGACCACTGCCACCACCAAGTCCTCAAGAGCCTGAGAAGAGCTGCCCCAGAGGAAAGACGCCCTGGTAATCCTGTCTCATCACATTTCTTCCAAAACATATCCTGAGCTGCCAAGAGGAGCTCAGGGTAGCGACCATCCATTCCGGAGTCAGATTCATAGAACTCAGTCACAGCTAAAAAGTTTCCAGAGTTCACCTGAGCAAACCTTCCATTTTTCAGAGGCCCACGCCCATGGAAATGACTTGCCAGGGTCACCCGGAGCACCATGGCACAGCCAGACCACCCCAGCCTCCTTCCCCGCATGCTTTTCTGCAGCACCATGCTGCCTCAATCACCCCCTTTCCCAGCCTCGTTGGGGCCCAACAGCCCTGAAAGCAGCACCTGCGTCAGTACCCCTGACAGGGAACTCAGCTCTTCCTGCTGAGTCTTGAACAACACGTGCTAAAAGAAGGGCACTCCAAGGGGCAACCCTGTCCGGGGCTGGGACTTGCTTCCTAATTTGTGAGACTTGGCGGAAGAGAGGCAAGTAAGATGGATGGGTTTTTAAAGGGTAAGATAAAATGCCAGACACAAAGTAGCAAGAGCTCCGAGTTCTCATACAAACAACTGGATGTCAAAGGCAGATTCTGGCTGCGGTTCAGAAGGCAGGAGATGCACAGGTTGGGGTGGGCACGCCTCTAGAAAGAGAGGCCAGAAAGTGGCCTCAGCTCCACCTGCGACCTCACACTGGGGTGAAATCAGACCCCCAGGAGGAAGATCATTTTGGCCCCCAAAAACTGGGGAAAAGAGAGGCATTCAGACATGAAGGGGCAGCGGATGGTTCCCCTCAGTTGGAGAAAAATTCCCACAACCATACAGAGACCAAAATAAAAAGAAACCGTTTTCTCAACCACCCGTGCCACTAAACACTAAGAGCTCTTCCTACACAGGCTTCACAGGGAAGGACCCGGAGGGAAAGGAAGATCACACTTTGTGCCCGGGAGTGGCTTTTTCCACCAAAGACTAGGGGCCTACTGCTCCCAAAGGTGCCATGCACTCAACCTCCCCCCCCACCGCCAGTCTCTACCTCCCTTCCTCCCTCCCTTGCCCCCTTCTTCCCCCCCTTCCCCCTTCTCTCCCCTCCTTCTCCACCCTCTCTCACACACCCTCAGTGGACACAAACAGGTGAGACCTCTCTCTGTCCCCACTGTACCAGTCACCATCATTCAGATACAATAAAAGGGTGAGACCCTCTCTAAACAAAGAGAAATCTCAGCACCACTGGGAGATGGGGGTACAGCGGGGGGACCGCATGCCTTGGGCTCAATGGGAAGATTCATGTTGCAAGGGCTTCCACCGGTGCTGTGCGCCCACTGCCCACCCAGGCTGCCGCCTGCCTGAGATTCAAGAGCCCAGAGATGGCAGAACAAAGAAACACAGCTATGGCTCAGGCAGCGGGGGAGGCTACAGGCCAGCCTGCCAGCAAGCAGGCTTTTCTGCAGTTGAGTGCTCGAGTGAGGAACAGGGGACACTGGGCCAAGCACCGAGGTACAAAGGAAAGTGGGGGCCTGCAGGACTGACGGCAACCCAGGCACGTGCCTGGCCCCCACCCAAGGGTGCAGCTGGGCCAGGAGGGCTGCAGCAGAACCCGTTCCCAGAGGCGGCGGGCAGGTGGCTGACAAGATAGGAACCAGGCACTCCCGCTCCTTTCCCAGCTGCTCAGAATTCTTACCCAGGGGGGTTCCAGGCAGAGCAGGGTACTAGAGAGGAGAATCTTGACAGAGGTACCCACAAAGGGCAGGGCCCCTTCTGACCTCCAGGGATGGGGGGGCACTGGGGGAGGGCAGGGCCCAGGCTGGGCAGCTCACTCAGCATCAGAGAACACAGGAGAGGCCTAGGAATGGCTGAGATCTGTCCACCAAAGGACTTCTGTTAGCATAATGGGCTCCTGCTGCCCGAATACAATAGCAGCACTGGCCACCCCACCCCCTCCTCTTCCCTCCCCTCCCCCGCAGAAAAATCCACAATAGGAGGCAGCAGGAAACCAGGGCAAAGCCCATGAATAGCTCCACTGTCAGTCAGTCCACAGGCCCCACATCCTCAGCCCCACAGGTCAGCCCTGGCTGCCGCCCGGCCACAACAACAACCTCTGTGCTGTGAGGCCTAGCCCCACACGACAGAGCTGTGGGCCCGGGAAACTCTGGTTCCTCACAGGAGAAGCATGTAGCAGCAGTGGGGAAAAGGCAGGGCAGGACACAGGCCTGAAACCCACCAGGTCAGGGCCATGTCTGCCATCTTTCCATTTGGGGGCTATCTGCCAGCCAGCCATAAAATCCCCCTGCTTCTTGCCTTGCCCTACCCAGGCATGCGTGGGGCAGCCAGAGCCACATAGGGGAGGATTCCGGTAATCTCAGAGGCACATGGGGGCCACAAGGACTGGGAGACAGCCAGGACTCCAGGGAGGAGCATGGTAGATGGCTCCAACATGTGCCCCCTCACACTCCTCCCTCCCCACTCTAACCCATCCCAGGAAGAAATTCATCTGCCCTCACCCCCTGCGAATGCTCTCAAAGGAAGCCACCTGCTCAAAACAGAACCATCTATTATTTACACCAGCTGCCTTCTTCACAGGCTTTTAAAATCACAGGGCAGCAGTTGGGGCCTAAGTGGCCTGAAGCAGCGTGGCCTGACGGGGACTGCAGAGCAGGCAGGAGACAGAGGCATCCCAGAACAGTGGACAGTCCAACGAGGCCAGGACACAGGACCTGGTCCTCACACCAACCCCTGAAGCTGAGGGAGAGAACCTGTTCTCCTAAAAGCTGATGCCAGCTCGTTTCTCAGCCAAGACGCCCCCTCACACTCCGCCAAGTCCTGCAGTCTCCTGGGGCACCTCAAACCCGCATCTGAGAAGCCTTTCCCCCTCCCCAGACCCTATCTGGCTCTGGCTGCCCCTTCACACTTCTATGTGCACAGACCTAAGGGCCCACAGGTCACAGCAAGGGCCACAAACAACAGGTGCTACACAGGACAGGCTGACTGGAGCTGCAACCAAGACAGCACCCCAGCTCCCCACGCTTGCACCCCCCCATCCCATCTCCCCCACCCCTACACCCCCACCCCAGCTCCTCACCACTGCACCCCCACTCCAGCTCCCCACCGCAGTCCCTCCAGCTCTAGGCTCCAACTGCAGACACACAAGACCCCTCCAAAAGAAAAGCTCAGAAACTTGCATTCTCCCTCTTGGAATCAAACAGCGTGCTTCTTTTCCTGGTGAGCACCCAATGCCTGGACTCTTGTGTAGCCATCTCTACCGCAGACCCACTCGCACATGCAGGGCATTCCTGCGGCCTGGCTTGTAGAAACAAGATACTGACAGCACTCAGTGTCCATTGACAGGGGGCTGATAAAGTGAAGCAAGCTCACCACACCGAGGAGTGCCAGGCCCTGCTAAACGGAGCGGCCTCACCTGTGTGCTGAGACGGGACAGCCCCAAGATCAACTCTCGAGTGGGGATCAGTCAGTGCAGGGCAGCGCAACTGGTGTGGCAGCGCAGGACAAACGAGCAAGAGCCGCTCCACTGGGCACCCTGCATCTGCCAAGAGGCCTCAGGGGAGCAGAACTGAAGGGTCAGGGATGGAAACATTAATTTCCACTGTGTGTCTCTATGTGTTTTTCACCATGTATACATTCTTTTTAAATAAAAAAGTTAAACCTAAATTGACATTTAAAATCCCTAAAGTTTGTTTGTGGCTGGAGGCACAAACAATTTTACTTGTAGCTCTCTGCGGGCAGTTTCTGGTAGAACAGTGGAGGAGAAGGGGAGAGGGCGTGCCAGCCTCTGGAATAAAGACTTACCAGCTCTGAGAGCTCCTGCTCACAGCTCCTCCCCAAGTCCCACAAGAGTAAGTTTTCCTAGGAAGACCAAGAGCGCACTCTGACAGAGGCAGACGGGAAACCTGAGGTTCTTCCACGAGGACACCCTGCAGCCAGGGCCACTCCGTGAGACCATGAGACCCCCCAGGCTCAGGCGGTGTCGTGGTGGGGAGGGGGCTGCAGGGGACTGAATGTAGGCATCACAGGCCTCAGCAGGGACCCTTCTCAGAGCCTCCCCAGTCAGCAGAGAGGATCAAGGTCCTGGTGTCATGAACCCATCCCAATCTGAGCAGCTAAAGAAAGATATTTCAACAGATTTCTAGGGCTGGCCTAACTCCAAGGACAGGCTAAAAACAGTTTCTCCAAAATCCCAGCTCAAAACCCCAATCCCTTAACCACTAAACTCCACATGCCTTTCAGGAAATGGAAGCAGCACAATGGAGTTGTGAGATGGGTCTTTGTGTTTATTCCTCACTAAAGGGATACACAGATGTTGTCTAGAAGCCTCCTTTAACTGACAACACTCTAGCTCAGGAGCACTGACGGATTTCCTCCCAGTGGTCTTCCCCAGAAGGAACAAGAACGCCCCAGGCTCTCCTGCTTCTGAGGGCTCTGAGACCACACCTCTTGGAACCTGGACTGGCCTAGCCATTTGGGGGCAGGCAGCGGTTCATGGACAAAGCTCTTTCTACCCAGCAGAACTCCCCTGCCCCACCCCCCAGCCACCACCTCAGGTAAAAAAGACATCCCAGTGACCTCAAGCTGGGACTGCCCAGGCCACAGAGAAAGAGGGCTGGAAAGAGGGAGAGTGCATGTTTGGCTTCCTTATCCTAGAAGATGCTTTCACTTGACTGTTCAATGTTCAGTAGATAGCCCCCAAATTATGGAGCACAAATGAGATTTCACAAGTAGAACCATGCTGGCACTTGGAGCTTTCCTACCACAGCTGCTGGGAACGAGTTCCTGTCCCTCTCCCGGGCCCTGTGCAAGCCCTTGGCCACTCTCGCCCAGAATCCTACAACCCTCTGTCTGTCTGTCTTCCCACAGAGAGAGCTCCAGGATGACCCTAACCCAGAGGCGCCCTGGACAGAACCTGCCCACTGGACCCCTGCCCCTCGGTACATGCCTCTCCCTCTCCCTTGCTCCCTCAGGAATGAAGACCCCACCACTATCACCGACTCTTCTGATGACACACCCCTGCAACACTTCGTGTTTATACCACTACTCGCATCTCACAGGAAGCAGCCAGGACGACAGGAGATGACTGTGGCAGGCAGGGTGGCCACACAGAGCGAGCTTCTGTCACTACCACTGTTTCCCTGCAGGGTGGAAGCTGGCCGTGGAGGCTTTAGGAAGTGGGCAAGGCCCCCACCCACACCAGCAGGTTTTCTTCACACAGTTTTTTCTCACAATAGCTGGTGGCCTGGTTTGTAAAAAGCTGGCTGTTGAGGGGCCGCCCGGTGGCACAGCAGTTAAGTTCGCGCTTGGCAGCCCAGGGTTCGCGAGTTCGGATCCCGGGCGCCCTCTGACGCACTGCCTGTCAGCCATTCCGTGGCGGCGTCCCATATAAAGTGGAGGAAGATGGGCACAGATGTTAGCTCAGGGCCAGTCTTCCTCAGCAAAAAGGGGAGGATTGGCAACAGATGTTAGCTCAGGGCTGGTCTTCCCCACAAAAAAAAAAAAAAGCTGGCTGTTGAAACAGGAGCAGCCCCAGGAGCAGGAGACAGGAGAAACGGTCATCTGTGCAGGGTGTGACCAAGGAGAGAGGAGGGGCAGAGCGAACACAAGGAGGATCCTCCCGCATGGAGGGGGAGGAACAAGGCTGGCTGGACACAGCAGGGATCAGAAGGCCTTAGACAGGGGAATGAAGCTGGGGTGGGGGGGATCCTGCCAGGAGTACACAGTCCAGGCAGGGCCGGAGATCTCCCGCAGTTCCTCCCACCAACTAGCTCAGACAAATGAGGCAGTCCAGTCCCTCAGTGGTGGAAGAGGGAGAGATCCACCACGTCATCAGACTGGTTTGCCTAGAATGGGGAGAGCAGGAAAGACAAGGTACAGAGACCAAGGAAAGAGGGCCAAGCATCAGGAGGGCTGTCTACGGTCTGGCACCCAACCGCACCCAACAGATCCAGAGACGGGAGCCAGTGTGGTGGGCCGCAGGGAACAGAGGCCCCAGGGTCCACGCGATTTTCTGGCTGCAGAGGGCCAGTCCAGCCAGCTGAGCACGAGGGAGCCCGGGACAAGGAGCCGGTGGATGCTGAAAAGGACTAGGGTTTCCGGAAACAAGAGAGTGATGCCCACCAGGAGGGACACCACTCCCCAGAGACAGGCATGAGTGGTGCCGAGCTCAGGCCAGCCCTGAGCCCGACAGAGAGGCTCTCTGCAGTCAAACTGAGTGAGGCTCCGCGGGGCCTCTGATCCACCAGGCCTGACCTTGGGTTTCTGTCTCTGTCCTTGCAGAGTCCAGTTTTAGCAAGAATCCTGCTAAATCAGTTTAGCAGGGATTCCCCATCCTCCGTATCTGATCACCCTCCATATCTGACCAAATTCTTCATCCTCCTAGTGGAACACCCCGGGTCACATCTGATCACCTTAGGCTGCCTTCAACAAGAATCCTATTAGGTCAGTTAGCAAAGAATTTACGCTACCCTCTTAGAAACCTTCCATCCATCAACACCCACACTCTGCGCCTTGGCTATAAATCCCCACTTTTCCTTGTTGTATTTGGGGTTGAGCCCATTCTCTCACCCCTACTACAAAACCCCACTGTAGTAGTTCTTATACCCATTGCGACAGTCCTGAATAAAGTCTGCTCTACCATTTCCTTTAACAATGCTCCAAGTCCCCCCAGACCCTCACCCAGAGGTCACAACTACCTGGCCTGGGGCTGGGGCTGGCCTCCCCCACCAAGCCCCAGGGACACATCTTGTCTGCCTGGCCCAGGGGTGAAGGGTGAAACCAGATAGCCAATCCACAGGCTGGCCGGACAGTACGGAGGTCGCCTAGAGAGGACACAGCATCTCCTCCTGGCAATGGTCACTCAGTGGACAAGCAGAGCCTCTCCTTAGCGCAGCTGGTGGCGGCAGCCAGGAGGCACCGAAGGAGCAGGGTCCGAGCACAGTTGAGTGGGCACCCCAAATCAGGGATCAAAACACTCCTACTGCTGCAAGTCACTCCATGGCCTGAACAGCTGCAGGGGGTATGGGCCCAGCCACCCTCTGCAGGAGGCCCAAATCTGAAGCTGAGGTGGCCGTATTCCTTATGCCCACTTGCCACTCTACAACATGCCCAGATCTCCTGAAGCGCTCCAGTGGGCTTGATGCCTTAAGCACAAACCTGCCTTGGGACTGTGCATCCTGGGATATGCTGCAGTCTCCCACCCTCCCAGGCTTCCCACTCAGACCTCAGGGCGTAGAGAGAAGAGATTCAGGGGACCCTCACTTAACTGCAGCTGCTGTGATGGCCCCTCTCTGGGGTATCAGAACTAGGAATTCCTCAAACCTCTTTTCCTAATGCTCCCTGGGCCCTACAGAAGGGGATGAGCGCAGGTCCTGCAGCTGGCACATGCAGTCAGGGAAAACCCAGGGAGAAGGCTCACAAACCTCTCCTCAGGCCCAACCCCTGCCCGGCCCCTTGTCCCAGCCCCTCCCCAAGCCTCAGCCTTCAGGAGCCCAACCACAGCTCCCCCACATTCCAGGAAACACAGTCTGCGGAGCTCACCTCTTACCCGGGATCCCACAGGTCACTGTAGAGCCAGTCAGCACGGCTCTCAGCCATGCAGCAAAGCTGACAGGGCCCAGGGTAGAGGGGCCAGTCCCTCCAGCTATCTAGCTGATGGACACCAGGGCTCTAAGCCTTCTCCCCACTGCTCAGAGAGAGAGGCAGAAAGAACAAACCTCAAGAAGTGAAGGGTTTTAACTCCAGCCTGCCCAGGCCCACTTAAGCTCAGATGACCAGGCCCACCGCCTCTAAGAGAAAAACCACAGCACAGTACAGCTGGGCCCCACCCAACCCCACCAAGCCCAAGCGTGGAGCAAGTGGGGTTCCCAGAATCAGCTGCTGGCGACACTTTGCTGGGACCTGTCCATGTGATGGCAGCAGTCCCAAACCAGAGTGCCAGACCTAACCCAGGAGCTTCAGATTCTGCTTCTCAACCTGAAGTGTGCACATATGCTTCAGAGGAACCCCATGAGAGACAGGAAGGGCAGACTCTTCTCACTTCACAGAGGAGAAAACAAGTCCAGGAGAGAAAAAAAAAAAACAAGGATTGTCCAGGTCACTCAGCTAGAAAGTAGACACAACGCGAAAGCTGGCCTCACCACCATCCACTCTACGAGCTGGACAATGTTACTCACCTTCACGTCTGATTGGCAGAGGCACTTAACACTTCCCCTGGGCCAGGCCCTGTGCTGTTTTGACACAACCACTCGCCCTTGTCTGAACCAACAAATGTACTGTTAGGATAGAAAACGGATGTGGACACGTTATGGACACCACACACTGACTCAGAGAGGACACTGCTACAATGGACGGTAAGACAGACAAAGGATGCTGGCATCCACCTAGACCATAGGTTCTGAAAGCACTGGTCTATGCAGTCCCCTGGGGACTCGATCACCAGCCAAGAGTAGGCCACCATTGGATACCACCATCACTTCTCCCTCTACTCCAGATGGGAGAGCAGAGGCCCTGAAAAATGAGGAAATAGGGCAAGGATAGTGAGTTAACCTCAAGGCAGAAGAGCCTGGGGTCTCACCACCTCCACCAGTGTTTCTCACCTGCTGGAGCTCACCAGAGACCAAGCAGGTGTTGGTCTCTTGAAGGTCTTAGTCTGACCTGAAGCACAAAAGGAAGGTCCATAGTGTGGCCAGCACTTTAACACCCTGCAAGGGTGGACCCAGTGTAAAAATGCAATTAACAAAGGGGTCCTACCCTCTCCTACAGGCCAGAGACCACCCCAGCCCCACACTCAAGCCTGTTCTCCTTGGGATTCCATCCTTTAGGAATCTCACCACCTGTCCTGTCCACACCCCTCGGCCTGCAAGCTCACCCCAGGGTCCCAGAAATGTAAGGGGAAGGGCGAGGCCTACAGGGGTGCCTCTCCCTGGTCCTGCTTCCAGGAAAGGTGGCTGTCCCTACAAGCCACATACAGGTGGAGCACAGGATGTCCAGGAAGTCCAGGGTAAGGTGCTGGGCAGTGAGGGGGAGCAGGGGCCTGCTTCCCTCCCATGGGCATTAATATCCCTCTTTAAAGGCCACCAGGACCCAGCAGCAGGAAATGGGGATCATCGTTCCAGCTCACAGCCCCTAGCATGGGCGAGGAGCTGAACACGTGCTTAACAAGAATCCCTGGCCTGGGACTCACCACTGGCCCTAAGGCCCAAGACTGAACGAATGAATAAATGAATGAGTGAAAGAAGACCCCAGGAACTCGAGGGAACTTGCCCAGGGCCAGAGGAGCCTCACTGCCCTCACACATTCTTGTCTACCATACCTCTGCCCTTCAAATGACATCTCAATTAATCTGTAACCTAATTAGCGTTTCTTTAATTTACGACCAAGATTTCTGGTGACGCAAAAACATGTGACACTCGGACCCACACCTTGGGAAGCAGCCTCAGAGGGAGACACAGTAGCAGCAGGTGGTGGGCATTAGTGCTATTCAGAAATGTTTCCAACCCTCCTCCCACCGCACCCTGTACGTAAGGATGGCCATGGGACTGCTCTGCCCAGCAAAATGCCGCTTCCAGGAAGAAGGTTTGGAGCCAAGATGAGATTCACATCATGCTCTCTGCCCCTCAGTCCAAGTGACCAGAATGTTCCAGTCAATCAGCACGGGTCCCCCAGTGAGAACGTACAGCAGATATGCCACAGATGTGGTGTGAGTGAGAAATCAACCTCTGCTGCTTTAAGCCTCTGAGATTTGGGGATTGTTACAAACCCTGCTCTACCCAGACAGATACAGGCAGTGACTCACTCCTCAATCTTCTACGCACAGCAGTGCTGGTCTTCCCATTCCCTGGCCTCAGGGAGATAAAAGCTTCATCTCCAGTCAGCCGGCAGGGGTTTGGGGGCATCTCCATGCACCCAGACAGATGACACACTTTCAGAAGCAGGCGCAACAAGGGCACCTGCACTGAAGAGCTTACTAGCTCCACTGGGGACCAGGCATGTGCCACGTATGAATCACTTTAAAAGGAAGGCACCGTTTAAATCAGAAATGAGGAAACCCACTCACACTGAGACCTGAGCAAGTCACTCCGTGACCTCTCTAGGCCACAGTCCCTCATCTGAAAATGGGACATTAGCATGATCTACCAAACTGTCCTGTTTCAAGGATTTAATGAGTTAATACAAGCGAAGCTTCTAGGACAGTGCTTGGTCCAAGTCTCAACAAACTCACTCTCAAACCTTCTGCAGGATTGCTGTAGGCTTGTCCACAACCTCCACCAGACATTAAACCCAGGAAAGGTTCCCCAGGACTGGCATAATGGCACTTCCGTCGGCACCACCAAACCGAACTCTACTTGGTTGACGTTTAAACAAGTAACAAGTCAAATCCCTTAGCACATGGTGGACTAGAGTGAGGCCTCAGGAAATGTTTCCAGAACAGGGCTTCCTGAGCTCCCTGCTCCGGGCCTCTACTACCACCACCACCCACAGGGCAGGGCCCCTCCCTCCCACACGGGGCCTGAGCTTTGTCCTCCCACTCCCAAACACAGGAAGGGAGGCACCCTCACCTG
Organism: Tapirus indicus; assembly: GCA_031878705.1. Classification (NCBI taxonomy): domain Eukaryota; kingdom Metazoa; phylum Chordata; class Mammalia; order Perissodactyla; family Tapiridae; genus Tapirus; species Tapirus indicus. Next base: position 87,432,802 of record CM062921.1, read on the forward strand.
TCCTCAGAGATAGGCACAGCTGCCCAGCTGGTCAAGGAGGAACTTCCTTGGGCCAGCCCTTCTGCAGCCCCCTCCTCCCCACACCCTTTCCTTCCAGAGGCATGCACAACCTCCAGAAGCATCTGTGGGCTCGGACTCCTGTTTGCCTGAATGCTGCTGCTAAGCTGAAATCAAGCTCAGATCAATCACCACACTGAGAACCCGCTACACGTCCAGCCTGGCCTCCAAGACGACACAGAGCTCACACAGTCAGGGAGCTGTGACCTGGCACAGCGCCCCCAACAGCACTCGCACCCACAGACTCCCAATTACGCTTTGTTAAATGAACTGAAGATCACATTTTGTGGTCCAAGCAGTGGAGCTCAGAGACATGGGGATGGAGAGATCAAGAAATTCTCCAGCTGCAGGTAGGGCACAACAGAGGATAATGCAATAAGAGGGAAGGGGAAATCCCTCTGGTGGCCCTGGCTTTCAAGTCCTGTCTCCCAGACATGAGGGATCCTCAGGATCGGACAAAGCTTGGAGACAGCTGAGAGGAGCCAGAAGGGCATATAAGGCCGAGGTGGAGTATGGGCTTCATTCTGAAGGTGCCAGGGCCCAGGAGGATCCCTAGGAAGAAGGGCGCCTCCACCAACCACGGAGCTGGCCGAATGTAGAGGGGAGACAGGGCTGCTGGGGGTGCTCTGACGGCCTAGGCTCCAAGTCTGCCTTCATAAATAGAGAAGGGTGGCTCGAGCATTCAGCAGGCACTAACTTCTACCGTGAGATCAAGGAGTAGGGAAGCTACTTTTGAGGATCTGGCAGGCAGCTCCACCCACTCCTATCAGCCCAAGGGCAACCCCCATCTCAGAAAGGAAGAAGACATCTAGAAAGCAGACCCCTGGAGAGAGCATAGCTGCAGAGGCTCCAAAAATCGCCCTGCACGCACCGCCCAGGACGACTGGATGCCGGCGCGCTCACCCACCGCGCGGCAGCCAGGCCGGGACCAGGGCCCACAACCCTTCCCCGCCCCCTCCCCGCCCCCACAGCACGGACCGATTCTAGACCGAGACCAACTTCACGTCCCCGAGTGAGTGTCCCAGCGGTCTCGGGGCCAAAATCCCTACACACGTACGCACCCTACCCACCCGCACCACCCTCGTCCCCGGCAGGAACAGCGGCCAGGGACGAGCCCACCCCGTAGCCACAGACCCCACTCGACCGAAGCGTCAGTTCGGCCAGGAGTCAGGCTCTGCTCCCAAGCACAGCACCAAACAACAGACACGGAGAAGCTGGGTCACCACCTACTCAAACTCGGGCCGCCACAAACCCGTGCAAGGCAGAGGGGAACGCATCGCGAGGGCGGGCGGCTGGGAGCACACCTACCGCGGGGCAGGGAAGGGACAGCCCTCCCTGATCCGCGTCACCTGCGGCCCGAGCTCCGGCGGCCAAGGGGCCGTGACGGAGCCGAAAGAATGCCCGCCCCAGGGTCGCAGCTGGGGACAGGCGGCAGAAGCAGACCTGCGGCGAACCGGCCCCTCCCCACCCGGAGCGCCCCACCCCCGTGCGGCCCGGGCACTCGTCGTGGGGACGCCGACAGGGCGAGATCGACAGCACCCTGCGCGCCCGCCTGGTCTCCCGCCGCGGCTCCCTCCCCGCCCAGGCCCGAGACTGGCTCCGCGGGTCCGCGCCCAGGCCTCCCGCCCCCGCGGCGATCAGGGGAGACAAAGCCAGCGCCGCCCGCAGGCCGCCCCGGGGCAGGGGAGGGAACCCGACGGGCCGAGCCGGACCGGGGAGCAGTCCCCGTCCCCGGAAGGCGCTCGGGGGGCGGCCTCAGACAATACCGGGCCGGGCCCGGCGCTCCGGCGGCCTCCGCGCTCCACTCACCGGCGCGGCAGCGGCGGCCCGGCTCGGCCGAGGAAGTTGGAGCAAGTTGGGCGGCGCGGGGCGGGAGGGCGCGACTCAGGCCGTCCGAGCGCGGGGCGGGGCGGGGAGGGGTGGGGCCGGGGGCGCGGGGGCCGGGGGGCGGGGGACGGGCACCACCTCCCTGCGCCGCGCTGTGCGGCCCCGCTCCGCCCTCCCCGCTCGCCTGGCCCGCCCCTCCCCGCACCACCCTCCCCCCGGCCTGCCCTGCCCCCGCCCCTCTGCACCCCCCGGCTCGCCCCGCCCCGCCCCGCCCCGCCCCGCCCCGCCCCGCCCCGCGCGCCTGGACCCACCCCCCAGTGCGGCCTGGTCCCCGGCCCGGCCCCGCCCCCGCCCGGCGCGCCCCACCTCCCGCTCGGCCCGCCCCGCGCGCCTGGACCCGCCCTCCGCGCCCCGCCCCCCCGCGCGGCCGGGTCCTGGCCCGCCCCTTTGTCTCTCTTCGGGCGGGGCCGGAGGCGGGGGCCGCCGGTGCGTCTTCTCCTCGCGGGTACGCAGGCCCAGCCTGGACCTGGCCGAACACAGGTGGCGTCCGTGCGGTTGGATGAGGTGCGCTGTGCGGACGCTGCGCCGGCCTTGCTTCTGACCGCGCCTGACCCGAGCCAGAAGCGCGATTCGTGGGGACCACGTCCCCAGGGAGATGGGGTGACCGGATAGAGGTGGGCGCGGGATTAGAAAAAAATGGCTGTATTGAAAAGAGAAGGCGTTCCTGCCAGGCCCTAGAGGCTGGGGAGTGGAGAGGCTTCCAGAGAAGGGTAGAAAATTAACATTTTTATAGTTCTTTGCAAACCGGGCAGTCAGGACTCGCTCCTTCCAGCCTTGGTGCTAAAAGTACCGAGCTTTCTTTGGACCGCCTGCTGAGATGTGTGCCTCACCTTCTTCCTGAGGAGATGGCTGGAAGGATTCTTGAGGGGGCAGGGAGTAGACGCGAGGGACCGCTGTGGTGGAGGGGTGTTCACACCGCCGGCTGGGTTCTGGTGGTAGAGAGGCTGACCTGTGTGGTCTCGGCCCACCTGTCTTGTTAAGTGAGGCGCAGGCACACTGCCAACTCAGCCTCATTCAAGTGGAGGCTGGCTAGGTGGTGTGCTCTACTGGGCAACAGGAAACAAGGATCTGTAAAACTGGGTCAGGAGGCTAGTTGCATCACATTCTAGTACAAGCAACCAAGAGGGTAAGTCCAGTGTAAGGAGGAGACCTTGGAAAGGAAACTGTTCTGTCCATGCCCAGGTTTTTTATTAAGGGGGATGCAGCCTGTCTGTGACACCCCAGGCAGCTCAGGGGCCTTCTTGGGGAGCCTGTCCATCCAGTCCCCCTTCAGCAGACAGTGAGTGGTTGATTGAGTGCATGATCTGTGCCAGGCCCTGTTTTGATATAAACGAGTAAACAAGAGAGCTGAGGCCTCTTATTCCATAAAGCTTATTTTTAGTGGAGAAGACAAATAATTGCAAGTTGAAGTAAATACTGGGACAAAAACAAGCATGTCCCTGAAACAAGAGACCCTGAAAAGGGTAATCCAGATGCTGAAAGAACCAGTATGGCTCAAGCAGTGAGCCAGGATAAAGTGGGGAAGTGGGCAGGGGCCAGGGCATGCAAGATTGTCTGGGAATGAAAACTTTTTATTAAACCATTGAAGGATTTTACGCAGAAGACTGACATGTTCTGATTTACTGCTGTGTGAAGAATAAATCAGGTGGGTGGCAGGCAAAAATAAAAGCAAGGAGACAATTAGACTGTTGTGGCAGCCCAGGCCATAGATAATAATGGCAGTTTGGACTGAATTGGTGGCCCCACTAAGATGAGTAGTTGAGAGATGCTATTTTGGACATGGACTTGAAAGGACACTTTGAGAGGATGGGTGTGGGGGAGGAAATGGAGAAATCAAAGATAACTTCCAAGTTTCTGGCTGGAGTAAGTGGGGGGAGAGTGCCTCATTTATTGGGTGGGGTAGCCTGGAGGAAAGGGGCTCCAGCTCAGGAAGGGGCATCAAGCATTCTGTTTTAGCCACATTGAGTTTGAGATGTCCGTCAGATATCCAGTTCTACCGTCCAGTCACCAGGAGCTCAGGAGAAAGGCCTGGGCTGGAAGTGGGGCTTTGGGACACATCATCTTAAAGATGGTAAAGGCCGGCCGTGGGTCTGAGGAACTTGCCTGGGGTGAGGAGGTGGATGCAGAAGAGGAGAGGGCTCAAGAGGGACCCGGAGGAGTCAGACTGGAGCCAGAGCAGGAAAGAAGACTGAGAAAGAGAGGCTGGGGAGGGAGGGAAGCAGAGAACCAGGAGAGTGCTATATCCCAGAGGCTGAGGAAGGAAAGTGTTTCCAGAAAGGAGTGGTCAGCTGTGTTAGATGCTTCTTAGAGATCAGATAAAATGGGGACAAGGAAGGATGCATTGACTCTGGCAACATGGTAAACATGGTAAAGGCAGTGACCCTGGGGTAGTGGGTTGACAGCCAGGCCATAGTAGAGCTATTGTGTTTGGACAGCTTGTCTAACTGGGAGCAGAGAACTGGGAGGGCTCTAGAAAGGGGTGTGGAATCATAGGAGGCTTTGGCAGAGATTGCTAGATGACCCAAATAGCCATTCTCCCCCTTTTCCTTCATCATAGAATTTCCAATTCTAGCTGGCCACATACTTTCCAGAATACAAGCAAGTTTCTCGGACTCCCTTGCAGCTAGGTACTGTCATATGACACAGTTCCAGCAACAGGAGATAAGTGGAGGTGTCCATGTGTGGCTTCTGAAACCAGCTTTAACGGAAAATACTGTGCTTTCCTTCTCCCTGGAATGTGTAAGTATGTAGCTAATGCTCAAGTGGCCATACTGGACTTGCAAGTGGAAGCTGTGTATGGAGGATGTTAGCAGAACAAGTTCGAATAAATCTTGGCTCCCAGTGTTTAGGGAGCCACCATTCCTGCCCCGGGCCACCAACCTCTTGACTTGGTATGTGAGAGAAAGGAAGAAATTTCTTGTTTCATCCTCTGTTTTCTGGTGCTTGTAACTGCATCTAGTTTTAACTTTTGTTAGAATACAGATGTTTTTATTAGATACAGAAGTTTCTAGAGCAGGTTTGCAGTGATGGGAGTGACCTAGGAGGGAAGGCAGGGTGACAATTCTGAAGAAAAGGGGAAAGGAGGTGGGATATGGGCACTAAGCGAGGGGATGCCTCTGATCAAAGGACATCTCCGCCATTACAAGGAGGGGTGGGGAGGCAGAGAAGATGTTTCCAGGGGAGGTTGGGATCATTCACACCTGATGATCTCTGCTTAATCCTGGATGTGAAGGAGGTCGTGAGCTTGGAGCAAGGAGGAAGGAGAGGGGAAGCCAGCTTAGTGAACCATGGACTAGACGATGTCAGAGGTCCTGCCCCCCTGAGCAGCCTCTGGGACACAGCCCCTTTCTGGTCCAGTTGGCCACACTGCTGCAGAGCGTGAAGAGGGTGAGGGAAATGCCCACAGAGCCGGCATGGCCTCCACTCCACCCCAACCAGGCCTCTCTTGACAATTACTTATGACACTCTCCTGCATTGCCAGCTGTCACGTGAGACCCGCCACGCTTTGCCTGGCCCATTTTTACAGTGCTATGCAGTGGCTTCAGAGAGCATCAGGGATGCTCGAAGAAGAGCTTATTTCATTTTCCTTTATTAAAAATTTAAAAAATTGAGGGGCCGCCCGGTGGCGCAGCGGTTTAGTCCGCGCTTGGCAGCCCGGGGTTCGCTGGTTCGGATCCCGGGCGCCCGCCAACGCACTGCCTGTCAGCCATGCTGTGGCGGCGTCCCACATAAAGTAGAGGAAGATGGGCACGATGTTAGCCCAGGGCCAGTCTTCCTCAGAAAAAAGAGGAAGATTGGCGATGGATGTTAGCTCAGGGCTGGTCTTCCTCACAAAAAAAAAAAAAAAAAAAAAAAAAATTTAAAAAATTGAAATATGGACAGTCCCAACTCATAAAAGCACTGTATTGTAACCAGTGACTTAGTTTCCAGGATAACCCTAGAACTGTTGTTGCCAAGAATATAGCTGAATTGTAGTGTAGACTACAAGCCTGAGGAGTGGATTATGGGGAAAAAAGCAGTACAGGAAGGAGGAAAAGAAAGAAGCTGAGAGTTTCTTCTCCTTTTCCCAGACCTGCAGTTGGCTATGAATAAAGTTTTAAATGGAATAGCTTGGCCTTTGTCTTTCTCTGACTTCCTCCTTGCCCTTCTGCCTTGGTCCAGTCCTGGTCCCAGTGCTGCTCTTGCTCATCCTCAGCACCACTCTGTAGCACCTTCTGTGTGTGTCCAGGCCAGGGGTGGGGATGGGGAAGGAGCTTGAATAGAAGGGGGACTTTGGAATTCCAGCTCTCCTAATTCCCAGCCTCTTGATCTTAAGCAGAAAGTTTACATCTCTGAGTCCTAGTTTTCTTATCTATAAAGCCAAGATAATAGTAAAAGCTCCCTCACAAGCTTATAGAAAGAATCAAATGAGATAACATTTGTAAAACATTCTGTAATGTATAAGGAACTCTGTATTTGTTATCTGGGAATGCTGCCTTATTAGAGCCAGACTACCAAGGATCTTCCCATTAGTCAGGATGTTTCGGTTGGAAGTGACAAAACCCACTCAAACTAGCTGAGCTGAAGGAGGGGAGATTCCCGGAAGGATATCAGGTTGCTCACAGAATCAAAAGAAGAACTTGAAACCAGATTGACTCTGGACACGGGGGGCAGATCCTGCAGACCACCCAGACCAGGAGCCCCTCCCTCTGTCTCTCCTAGTGCTCACAGTTTGCCCCATGTTGGAGATGTGACTGAGGATAACTCTACACTCTAGGTTGGTATGAACACCCCCAGGAAGGACTCCAGTTGGTCCAGCTCTGGTCATATGCCCACTCCTGGACCAACCACTGTGGTGAGAGAGAGAGGATTCCATAATTGGACCAGGTCTGGGTCACATGTCCATCCCTGTGGAGAGTGGAGCAGCACCTATGCCAAAGAAGGGGTGGTTTGTGCTTGACCAACATCATCGTTCCTGGCAGAGTCACACATGCCAGTATTCTTTAGGCCCTACATGGTTACTGAAAGGATTTAGGCAGAATAATAACATTGTTACATTTGTGCTTTTGGAAGACCCTTAAGGCTGCAGTAGGAAAAGTGGATTGGAGGGAACAAGATTGGGGTAAAGAACAGTTAGGAAGGAAACTTGTAATGGTTCAGGAAGGAGATGATAAGGAAAAGGAAAGAGGTGAACAGATTCAAGATACATTTAGGAGATAGAATCAAGGGGTGAGTAATTGGTTGAAGATGAGAAATAAAGAGACATCATATTCTGGCTGCATAGACAGTGATACTATTCACTGAGACAAGGAATCCAAGTGACACTGTGAGTGTGTGTATATTTGGTGAGGGGTGACAACATGGACCTCCTTCCATTTGAAGTGTCCCTGGACAGAGGAGAGAGGCCTAATTTGTTGTGTGGAGTTCAGGAAAGACATCTAGGCAGAAGCTATAAATCTGGGAGTTGCATTAATTAGAGAGTGTTCAACTCCTGTAACAGCAACCCAAGTACACTGCTTTAACCAAATGGGTTTTGTGGCTGTTTGTTGCTATAGTTGTTGAAAAACTCTGACATAAGGAAAAGTTGAAAGGTCAGCAGAGTAAGCCTGGTCAGCAACTCTACAGTGTCATTCAGATCCCAGGCCCACTCTGGAGGTCTGCTTCAGCTCCTCTTACTAGGAAGCTTTCATCCTCAGAGTCATACAATGGCTGCTCCAGCTCCAGCTTCCCATCTACATTCCAAACAGGCAGGAGAAAGAGCACAAAGGATGAAGGAGCAGCACCTGTACAGTCATACATCACATAACAATGGGGACACATCTGAGAAATGTGTTGTTAGGCAATTTTGTCATTGTGCGAACATCACAGAGTGTACTTACACAAACCTAGAGGGTATGGCCTACCACACACCTAGACTGTATGGTACTAATCTTATGGAACTACTGTCGTATATGCGGTTCATCATTGACTGAAATGTTGTTTTGCGGCACCTGCCTGGATTAGAAAGCAAAATTTTCCCAGAAATCCCCACAGACTGGCTGCTTATGCCTCACTGGCCAAGTCTGGTCACATGGCAAGCCTTAGCTCCAAGGGAGGCTGGAAAATGTAATTTTAAAAAGTTAGGTCTCTGAGCCTGTTTGAAACAAAGAAGAGGAGAATGGATATTGAGAAAGCAGCACATGGATGATAATTAAAACCATGGGAGTAGAGGAAATGATCCTGGGACTGGGAGATGAGAAGGGAAGAGGACCAAGGACAGAATCCTGATGAACACAAAATTGGAGAAGATCAGGAAGAGAAAGAGGAGAGGGACCGAGGAGACTGAGAAAGAGCAGCCAGTGAGGAAGGAGCAAAGCCAGAAGGGTGGTGTGTGTGGAAGTCAAGGAAACGGATGCTGCAAGAAGGGAGTGATCCCTGGCTTCCAGTGCTGCAGAGAGGGCCAGCAAGACAAGGCTAAAGAGTGACCATTGGCATTGGCAGCTTCAGAGAGCTGTTTCAGTGAAATAGTTGGACCAAAGCCAATTAACTGAACCAAAGAGTAAATGAAGATGAGAGAGAGGTTGTCAGCTGGAAGATGATGAGGGTAAGGGGTTAAGGGAGAGACTTTTAAGAAAGGAGAGGCTTGAATATGTTTAAATGATGAAGGGAAGAGGCAGTAGAAGAGGAGAGATTGAAAAGTCTGGAGGAAAAGAGAGATGCCTCTTGCTGAAGAAGGTGGGAAGGATTGGGGTTCAGAGCAAGAGGGCAGAAGCCTGGAGGACAGATGGGCCTCCATGGAGACAAGAGGAAGGAGCAAAAGCTGAGTGATAATGCAGATGTTTATGGATTTTATGGGAGTTCCCAAGTGAAGGCTTCCATTTTTTTTCTGGAAATAGGAGGAAAGGTCACCTGCTGAAGGTAAGTGGGAGTTGGTGGGACCCAAGGATTTCAGAGAAACTTAGGAGAGAATGAAAGAAGCTTCTGAGAAGGACCAAGCAAGAGGGTTTGGGGAAGGATTGAGTGCTTAGCTGAGAATGGACACTCAAAGTCAGAGTGACATCTCAGATTACACAGCCTTCTTCAACAGTCCTCAGCAGCTGGGGTCTTTACAATGCAGAGAGCACAAACAGTACAGTTGATTAAAGTTTGGGGTTTTGCCAGGAAGGCATGATAAAAAAACAATGGTGCAGATGATCCAAGAATATTGGAAAGAAAGCACTTGAGGTGTTGTATCATGAGTCTTGGCTGGTAGGGGAGAGAAGTGACAGCTGGAGGGGCTAGTAGGTGGGGAGAAAGGAGAAGATGGGGGTGGGGGACCCTCAACAACTGCAGAAGACAGGTATGGTTGCACAAGGCTGTGGTCAGAGGGATGTATCCATGGGAGTGGGTGTTTGAGATGGAATGAAGGAATCAGTGCTCCTTGAGGTGAGGAAGTCAGGGCCAAGAGGCCAGTGTAAGGATGGGTCACCCCATGGAATGTGTGGCAGGACTCAGGGTGCAGGTGCTGACAATGAGCCAGGTGCCAACATCTCTGGTACACCTTTCACTCCAAGCTCACTTTTGCATTGATGCTGCCTTTCTTGAAAAAGAGGTCAGGGAGCCCTGGGGACAGGTGAACAGAAAAGAACTTGATTTCTTGGCCTGTCACCCAATGCCTGCCTTATTTGTTCCAGAACAATCTATCTTAAAGAATCTGCAAACTTCCAAGGGCCTCTTGCTCCTATTTGCATCTGCAGCCTCAGCCATGAGACCTTTGCCCTTAAACAGTGTCCTCTACAAGACTGTAAAGATTTGTGATAGGGTCTGTGTGTGAGCATGAGACACAGTGGAGCACACTTTAATGATGGAGGCTTAGGCTGTGTTAACAGGTGATGTTGGCAAGAAGTCCCCTCATCCCTTACCTCAGTTGTCCCATCCTGAACTGAAAGTGGGAGAGAGGCAAGTTGTTCATCACTGACCTCCCAGGGCCCTTCCAGCCCTGGCTGTGAGTCAATACCGTAATTACTCCAAATGGGAGAAGATGATTTTGCCAAGGCAGAAAGCCCCCGATGTGGCCAGACAAGACATCGGAGAGAGGGAGCAGCTCAGACAGGTTGACAGCAAGGACCCATGAGTCAGACTGCCCGGGCTAAACCCCAGTTCTGCCCCTAAAAGCTGTGTCCCCTCAGGGAATTATGGGATACACACAAGTGTGCAAGTCACCTGACAGTGTGGAGAGTGTTTCTTCTGGAATGATCTCATGGGAACCGACCTTCACAAAGCTCCGCACTGGTACAATTGTGGAAAGCAGGCTCAGAGGGAGTCACTCAGTCAGGAAGTGACAGAAGCACCAGAACTATCAGCTTCATGTCCAGACCTGAGTCTCCCATCTGTCTCAATCTCCCACCCAAGACTGGGCCCTTGGAGAATCAGGAACACAGAGATTTGGGGGCCTAAGTCCTTGGGACCTCTGTGCTCAGGCCTGCCAGGAGGACCCGGATAGGAGCCCCCAGGAAGGGAGGAGAGCAGAGCTCAGGTGGGTGCTGCAGGCATGATCAGGGCCTCTCCCTATCCTCACAGCTCTGGGGGACTTTCAGCCAGTCCCTGGGAGAGCCTGGCTGGCCTTGGGGAGCTTTGCTGGGAGGTGCTTTGGGGTGCGCACACTGCCACCTAGGGGCAGTCGGCTGATCTCTAAGCTCATGCAGCCTCCGCTGTTGGGGGGGCCCTCCGTCCGGGTCTGATGCCGCGGCTCACTCCTTCCTGGCGTGCTCTCTTCTTGGCTCTGCTCACCTGTTTGCTCACTCAGGAAGGACCCGAGTGGTATGTGGCACACCCCGCTCCTTTCACAGACCATCCTCCCCATAAGTGTAGCTGCTCTTCCTAGGCTCCGCACTAAGTCCCCTTCAGCCCTCCCTCTTCTCCACAGGCTCTCTGAGGCCTCAGCCGCTCCTGCGTCTTTAGATCTCGTCTATGAGCTAGTCACCACTCATGTTTATCACCACACTTGATCTCTCTTCCCAGATCCAGCCCCAGGCTAGAATGAAAATCTGATCCCATCAACCCCTCCCCAAAACGCTTAGAAGTTCATTTCAGGGGGTGTTCTACAGAGGCTGACCAGACCTGGCCACTGTGACCACATCTCTGACCACAGGCCTCCCTCACACCCGGTGACCAGCCTGTCACTTCTAGTGTAGTGGTGGCCACACAGACTGCCCGTCAGGACCAGGTGTTGAATTTGATAGCTCAGGAGGGAATTGCCCTGGCACAAGGAAGCTGCCTTGCCAAGGGCCCAAAGACCCCTTTCCTCATTTCCGGACAACTGATGAGCAATCCCAGCTCCAGGCTCCCCGTGGGGCCAGTTGAGGCCTCCCTTGGAATGGCTTCACAGTTTAGTTTCTGCCCCCAATCCTGCTTCCCTCACTTCTTATACACAAATCTTCAGATCATCTCCTGTCTCCTGTGCACGTGGTGTCACCTCAACTTAGAACATCATTTGCCTGTTCCCTGTGCCTGTGTGAGGACAAGCAGGGAAGTAAAAAAACACCCAGCCTACCCCCTCAGCCAGACTCTTCAGGGGAACAGTCCTGGAGGTGTCCCCACATCACGGGCTCCCAGAGCATCGTTCATACTCTGACACTGGTGTCTCACTGTTTCCACTGCTCTAGCTGCTTCTGGCCGCCTGGGCCCCACCTTACCCTCAGGGCTTCTGCCCACTGCCTCCTCTGTGGGTCTCTGGCTTTTGCCCCCTGCCCTCTCTGAGAGGCACATTCAGGCGCCCTAATAGTGAACCGCTGATGGCTGTGGACAGCTGTCACCATCCACATCCCTTCTTGGGCAGAACTGTTTAAGCCTTGCAGGTGCCTGACCAGCCCACAAGATCCTGACTTGGAGTCCAGGACCCACACCTGGTCCAGGCGCTGTGCCCAGGATGGAGGGTTTGTGGTACGGAGCTCTGGTGAGGGGCCTCCAACAGGAGGTGTGGCACGACCTGCTCTCTGAGGGCCCCAGGAGAGGGCAGTGGTGCGTGGGATGTGGGCACATAATCTCTATTCCATCCGCTGACTACAGATAACAAGGAAACAAATTTAGATCCACACATTAGCATTTGTAACCAGTTTTGGTATGAGTAGGCAGATCCGGTTTGTGACGACTATATTCTTATTTGTCGATTTTTAAAGCTGTTTGAAACATTTATGACACTATAAGTCATTAGAATTGGGGAGGGTGTAATTGATCACATATAATATTTAAATGTTCAGGGAAATCTACTTTGTTGAAGTTATAAAAATTCAGTTTATTAATTGTAGAAATAGTATGTGAATATTTAGAGAAATGTTACCCGTTTCAGTTTTTCCTACCTTGCACATTGAACAAGGTGTGGAACTGGATAAGTTTCTCTGTGCACACAGAGCCCCTTGGGCAGTGAATAGCAGCTGTAGGGAGCCCTGTGTGATGCTGGGAGCCAGTGGAGGGAGCAGGACCTATGCTGTCTGTGCACCGAGGGTGGGAGGGCATCTGTCCTGTGCTCTGCGCCATGGCCCATCTGGGGCCCATGGGAGGGGCTGCCCCAGTGCACTAGGGTGAGGGTTTCACTGCTGGTGGGCCCCAGCCCTCGCCCCAAGCAGGCCTGAAGTTTGCCCCAGATTCTCTTGAGTCACAAAGGCTAGGGAGGAGATGAGAGCCAGATAAGGGCTGCACAGCCTCTGCCTGGCAGAGCTTCAAAGGCTTCCTGCTTCAAAGGGCAAGCAGCACCGCCCACTGTGGGAGCTGTCTGTGTCTCCTCCCTCTGCAATGAGCAGTGCTGGGCCCGAGAGCAGAATCAGCCTTCTCTCCCCCTAAGCATGGCTGGCACAGTCACAAAGGGCACAAGGAAGCTCTGGGGCCAGCTGGGTCCTCTGGCTCAGGAAGCGCAACTCCCTCAGGTGCTCATCTGAATTTGCATACCTCTCCAGGCCTCTACCTAGGGGGCTTCCCCAGCTCCTCAAACAAGGTGGACTTCTGACAGTTTGATGTGGCTTGAGTTTCACATCATGTCTATAACCTCTCTGTGGGTGGGAGACACAGAAAACGTCTGGTCAGTGACCCAGCTGTGGAGTTTACTAAGCACAGGGTAGTGTTATATTTATTACTTTGTTAAAAATGTTTAATTAATACATTCACATGGAACAAATTATAAAGTTCGAAAGGGCATTAAAAGGGACATTTTCCTCCCACTATGTCCACAGACACCAGTATCCCGTTCCTAGAGGCAAGTCCTGTTAGCAGTTTTTCATGTATCTTCCCATCAATTTGTTATGGCAAACACTGCTGGTTGAAGCCTCAAATCCATTCTGTTTTCTCTTTTTAGGGCTAGAATTGCCAAAGGTTAGCAGGGTATAAAGCCATCCATAAGAAAGACTACACTTCCCAGCCACCCTTGCAGTTCAGTACAGCCCTGAGCCCTGGCGAGAGGTGAGCAAAAGTGATGTGTTCTTCTCCCAGGTTATACCCAAAAGAACAGACGTACATTTACTATTTGATGAAATTCAACATCCTTTCGTGATAAAAACTCTCAACAACTTAGGTATAGAAGGACTGTTCCTCAACATAATAAAGGCCATATATGACAAGTCCACAGCTAATGTCATACTCAATGGTGAAAACTTAAAAGCCTTTCTTCTAAGATCAGGAAGAGGACAAGGATGCTTGCTATAGCCATTTCTATTCAACATAATACTGGAAGGCCTAGCCAGAGCAGTTAGGCAAGGAAAAGAAATAAAAGGCATCCAAATCAGAAAGGAGGAGATAAAATTATCTCTGTTTGGAGATGACTTGATACAGAAAACCCTAATGACTCTACCAAAAAAACTGCTAGAACTAATACATGAATTCAATAAAGTGGCAGGATATAAAATCAACATACAGAAATGAGTTGCATTTCTATTATGTTCACTAACAATGAACTATCTGAAAGACAAAGAAAGCAATCCTATGAACCAACTAAGCTACCAGACATCTATAGAACATTCCCTCCAACAACAGCAGAATACACATTCTTCTCTAGTGCCTAAGAAACACTCTCCAGTATAGATCATATATTAGATAAATAAGTCTTAAAAACTTTAAAAGAATTAAAATCATACAAAGTATGTTCTCTGACCATAATAGAATGAAATTAGGAATCATTTGAAGGAAATCTGAAGAATTCACAATTATGAGGGCATTACATAGCATACTCCTAAATAACCAAGAGATCAAAGAAGAAATCACAAGGAAAATCAGAAAATATTTTGAGATGAATGAAAACAAAAACACAGCATACCAGGGGCCGGCCCAGTGGCACAGTGGTTGAGTTCATGCTTTGGCAGCCCGAGGTTCGTGGGTTCAGATTCCAGGTGCCTGCCGATGCACCGCTTGTCAGCCATGCTGTGGCGGCATCCCATATAAAGTGGAGGAAGATGGGCACGGATGTTAGCCCAGGGCCAGTCTTCCTCAGCAAAAAAGAGGAGGATTGGCAAGAGATGATAGCTCAGGGTTGGTCTTCCTCACACAAAAAAAACACAGCATACCAAAACTTATGCAACCAACACAGTGCTTAGATGGAAATTTATATGTATAAACACATATTAAAAAAGAAAGATCTCAAATCAATAACCTAATCTTACACCTTAAGACAGTAGAAAAAGAAGAGCAAACTAAACTGAACACAAACAGAAGGAAGGAAATAATAAAGATTAGTGACAAAATGAAACACAGAGCAGAAAAAATATATAGAGGAAATTTTTTAAAAATTGATTCTGTGAAAAGGTCAACAAAATTGACAAAATTTTAGATAGACAAGCCAAAAAAAAGAAGACTTAAATTATTAAAATCATGAATAAAAGAAGGGCCATTATTATGAACATTTCAGAAATGAAAAGGATTATAACAGAAAACAAGAAAGTAATCCTGAGAGTGACGTCAGCATTATGGCGGAGTGAGATTCCCTCTTTAAATCTCTACCTCCTAAGACACAACAAAAACATCATTTGCATACCAACAGAGGTCAATCAAACCCTACAAAGGACTGCTAAGTGACCCATGCTGTGGTACATCTGACAGTGAAGGTGTGGGAAGCCCCAGAGGACTTGAGGAGAGTTAAGGAGATTTACTCCCCCTCCCCATCCAATTGACAAAAACAGTGCGGTTCACAGACAAAGAGTGGGGAGGGGCGGCCCACTGTGGGGAAAGATATCGCCCTCCAGGTGCTCTCACAGACTGAGAGATCCCCACTAGGAAGTGAGGAAGAACTGTTGTGGGAGTGTGGTCAATGCCCCAAGAGAGCAGACAGCGAGGGAGAAAGGAGCACCCAGGTTGGGCAGGCAAAAGAGAGAGCCCCTCCCCACACACACCCTGTGCTTCAGCACAATCCCTCCAGGGACTGCAGCAGGCTCAGAACACACACCTCATGACCTCCACCCCGTGGTGGCAAGTGGAAACTGCAGGACCAGAAATTCTCAAGATGAAGAATAGCAAAGGTAAATCAGCGAGCTCTATGCAAAGGTATCTTAAATCTCCAGAGCAAGAGGAAAATGACAAACACCCAGAAACCAGCCCTCAAGGCACAAAAAGCTATAAGCTAAATGACACAGAATTCAAAATAGCTTTCATAAAAAAACTCAATGAATTACAAGAGAACACAGAGAGACAATTCAATGAATTCAGGAATTTCTTCACAAAAGAGATTGAAACCATAAAGAGAAACCATTCAGAAATATTGGAGGTGAAAAACACAGTGGACAAGATAAAGGAAAACCTGGAGTCTTTAAAGAGCCTAACTGACAATATGGAGGAAAGAATTAGCATTATTGAGGATAGCCATGCAGAAACGCTCCAGACAGAGGAGGAGAGAGAAGTAAGACTAAAAAGAAATGAAGAAATTCTTTGAGAAATATCAGAGTCAATCAGGAAAAGTAACATAAGGATAATAGGTATTCCAGAAGGAGAAGAAAGGGAAAAAGTAACAGAGAGTTTGTTCAAAGAAATAATAGCCAAGAACTTCCCAAACCTGGGGAAGGAGGTGGAAAGAACAGTGAATGAAGTCAATAGATCACCTAAATATATAAACAGGAAAAGACCAACTCCATGACACATGGTAGCAAAGCTGTCAAGAGTCAATGACAAGGAAAATTATTAAGGGCAGCTAAAGGAAAAAACAAAATAGCATACAGAAGAAACCCCCTCAGGCTCTCAGCTGATTTCTCAACAGAAACTCTACAGGAGAGATGGAATGATATATTCAAAACACTGAAAGATAACAACCTTCAGCCAAGAATACTTTATCCAGCTAAAATATCCTTCAAATACGATGGAGAAATAACTCTCCCTGATAAACAAAAGCTAAGGGAGTTCATCACCACAAGACCCCCACTACAAGAAATGTTCAAGAAGGCCCCTATGCCTGAAAAAAAAAAGAGAAAGGGGATAGAAAGTTTAGAGCAAGGAGAAAAACAAGGAGACTAAGCCAGAAAAACTACAGTTGGAAAACATGAAAAATGAATTTAAACTCATTGCTGTAAACACCTACTCACAACACAAGATGGAATAAGTAGTGACAATAACAAATTAGAAGGGGAAGAGGAGAGGGATCAAATCAACTTAGTCTAAGGAAACAAAATGCATCAGAAAATAGACTATCTTATCCATGAGACCTTTTATGTAAACCTCATGGTAACCACTAAACAAATAACCAGAATAGAACCACATATGACAAATAAAGAGAAAAACTAAGAGAATCATCATGCAGAACTATGAAACTGAATTGGCAGTCTGAAACACATGTGACAAGAAATGAAGGACGTACAAAAGAACCAGAAAATGAACAATAAAATAGCAACATTAAACCCTCATATATCAATAATCACTCTAAATGTGAATGGATTGAATTCTCCAATCAAAAGACACAGAGTGGTGGGATGGATTAAAAACCAAGATCCAACAATTTGCTGGCTCCAGGAAACACATCTCAGCTCTACAGACAAACACAGACTCAAAATAAAAGGATGGAAGACAATACTCCAAGCTAATGGCAAACAAAAGAAAGCAGGAGTTGCCATACTTATATCAGAGAAAGTAGACTTCAAGATAAAAAAGGTAATGAGAGACAAAGAAGGACAATATATAATGATAAAAGGGACACTTCACCAAAAAGACCTAACAATTATTAATATCTATGCACCCAACACAGGAGCACCAAAGTACATAAAACAACTTCTAAACAGCTAAAAGGATATTAACAACAACACAATAATAGTAGGGGATCTTAACACCCTACTTACATCAATGGGTAGATCATCCAGACAAAAAGGCAATAAGGAAATAGTGGACTTAAAAAAAACTAGATGAGATGGACTCAATAGATATACACAGAGTACTCCACCCAAAAACAGCAGATTACACATTCTTCTCAAGCATGCATGGAACATTCTCAAGGATAGACCATATATTAGGAAACTAGGAAAACCTTTATAAATTTAAAAAGATTGAATTGATTACAAGCATCTTTTCTGATCATAATGCTATGAAACTAGAAATCAAATGCAAGAAAAAAACTGGGATAGGGACAAAGATGTGGAGACTCAATAACATGCTACTGAACAACCAATGGATCATTGATGAAATTAAAGGAGAAATTAAAAACCATTTGGAGACAAATGAAAATGAAAATACACCATACCAACTCATATGGGATGCAGCCAAAGCGGTCCTGAGAGGGAAATTCATAGCAATACAAGCCCACCTTAACAAACAAGAAAAATCTCAAATAAATAATCTTAAACTGCACCTAACAAAATTAGAAAAAGAAGAACAGAAAAAGCCCCAAAGCAGCAGAAGGAAGGAAATAATAAAAATCAGAACAGAAACAAATGAAATTGAAACCAAAAAAAAAAAACAGTAGAAAGGACGACTGAAACAAAGAGCTGGTTCTTTGAGAAGATAAACAAAATTGACAAACCCTAAGCCAGACGCACTAAGAAAAAAAGGGAGAAGACTCACATAAATAAAATTAGAAACAAAAGAGAAGACATTACAATGGATACCACAGAAATACAAGGCATTATTAGAGAATACTATGAAAAACTATATGCCAACAAATTGGACAACCTAGAGGAAATGGACAAATTCTTGGATGCATACAACCTCCCAAAACTGAATCAAGAAGAAATAGAGAATCTGAATAGACCAATCACAAGTAAAGAGATTGAAGAGGTCATCAAAAACCTCCCCAAAAATAAAAGTCCAGGACCAGATGGCTTCTCTGAAGAATTTTACCAGATATTCGAAGAAGATTTAATACTTATCCTTCTCAAACTATTCCAAAAAATAGAAGAAGATGGAATACTTCCTAACACAGTCTACGAGGCCAACATCACCCTGCTACCAAAGCCAGACAAGGACAATACAAAGAAGGAAAACTATAGGCCAATATTGCTGATAAACATAGACGCAAAAATCCTCAACAAAATATTGGCAAACCAAATACAGCAATACATCAAAAGGATCATACACCATGGTCAAGTGGGATTTATACCAGGGACACAGGGATGGTTCAACATCCACAAATCAAGCAACGTGATACACCACATTAACAAAATGAAGAATAAAAACCGCATGATCATCTCAATCAATGCAGAAAAGGCATTCAACAAGATCCAACATTCATTTATGATAAAAACTCTCAACAAAATGGGTATAGAAGGAAAGTATCTCAACATAATAAGGGCCATATATGACAAACCTACAGCTAACATCATACTCAATGGAGAAAAACTGAAAGCCATTCCTTTGAGGACAGGAACAAGACAAGGGTGCCCACTCTCACCACTCCTATTCAACATAGTACTGGAGGTTTTGGCCAGAGCAATTAGGCCATCAAAAGGAATAAAAGGACTCCAAATAGGCAATGAAGAAGTGAAACTCACACTATTTGCAGATGGCATGATCTTATACATAGAAACCCAAAAAAAATCCATTGGTAAACTACTAGAAATAATCAACAACTACAGCAAAGTGGCAAGGTATAAAATAAACTTACAAAAATCAGTTGCAGTTCTATATGCTAATGAACTAACAGAAAGAGAACTCACAACTACAACAAAAAGAATAAAATATCTGGGAATAAATTTAACCAAGGAGGTGAAAGACCTACACAATGAAAACTATAGGACACTATTGAAAGAAATCAATGAAGACATAAAGAAATGGAAAAATATTCCATGCACATGGGTTGGAAGAATAAACATAGTTAAAATATACATACTACCTAAAGCAATCTACAGATTCAATGCAATCCCAATCAGAGTCCCAATGACATTTTTTATGGAAATAGAACAAAAATACTGAAATTGGTGTGGGGCAACAAAAGACCCCAAACAGCTGAAGCAATCCTGAAAAAAAGAAAAAAGCTGGAGGCATCACAATCCCTGATTTCAAAATATACTATAGAGCTATAGTAATCAAAACAGCATGGTGCTGGTACAAAAATAGACACACAGATCAATGGAACAGAATTGAAAGCCCAGAAATAAAACCACGCATCTATGAACAGCTAATCTTCGACAAAGGAATGAAGAACGTACAGTGGAGTAATAAATGGTGCTGGGAAAATTGGACAGCCACATGCAAAAGAATGAAAGTAGACCATCTTCTATCACCATACACAAAAATCAACTCAAAATGGATTAAGGACCTGAAAGTGAGACCTGAAACTATAAAACTCCTGGAAGAAAATATAGGCAGTACACTAATTGACATCAGTCATAAAGGGATCTTTTTGGATTACATGTCTACTCGGACAAGGGAAACAAAAAATAAACAAGTCTGACTTCATCAGACTACAGAGCTTCTACAAGGCAAATGAAACCCGGATGAAAATGAGTAGACAACCCACAAGCTGGGAGAAAATATTCACAAATCATATATCTGACAAGGGATTAATCTCCATAATATATAAGGAACTCACACAACTAAACAAGAATAAAACAAACAACCTGATCAAAAAATCAGCAAAGGATATGAAGAGACATTTTTCCAAGGAAGAGATACAGATGTCTAACAGACACATGAAAAAATATTCAACATCACTAATCATCAGAGAAATGCAAATCAAAACTACACTAAGATATTGCCTTACACCCATTAGAATGGCTATAATCACCAAGACAAAAAACAAGAAATGTTGCAGAGGTTGTAGAGAAACGAGAGCCCTAATTGACTGCTGGTGGGAATGCAAACTGGTGCAGCCTCTATGGAAAACAGTATGGAGATTCCTCAAAAAATTAAAAATAGAAATACCTTATGATCCAGCAATCCCACTATTGGGCATCTACCCAACGCACATGAAATCAACCATCCCAAGAGGCTTAAGCACCCCTATGTTCATTGCAGCATTATTCACTATAGCCAAGAAGTGGAAGCAACCCAAGTGTCCCTTGACTGATGATTGGATAAAGAAGATGTGGTACATATATATACAATGAAATACTACTCAGCCATAAAAAAGACAGAATTGTCTCATTTGCACCAACATGGATGGACCTAGAAGGTATTATGTTAAGTGAAATAAGCCAGAGAGAGAACAAACACCACATGATTTCACTCATATGTGGAATATAAACTAACACACGGACAGAGAGAACTGGTTGGTGGTTACCAGGGGGAAGGGGGGTGGGGGGTGGGCACAAGGGGTGACGGGATGCATTCATATGGTGGTGGACAAATAACAACGTACAACTAAAACCCCACAATGTTATAAACTATTAAGACATCAATTAAAAATTAAAAACACAATAGAAATAGGAGGTTAAGATCCAGGAGAACTTACTGCGAGAACTCTTGAGTTTTACCAGTGGAAACGCTGGAGAACAAGGGCCTCATGGAGGTACCTTCCATGTGACTGTGGCAGTGCTGTGTCCAGGGTCATCTGCTCTGTGTCCTGCTGACTATGCCAAGAAATGTTGACTGAGGAAAAATCACTACAATTTAAATAGCAGATATTTATTTGGGCAACTAGAATTGTCACTTGGGAGCCATAGATTCAGGTATAAACACAAAATGTGTTCCAATTACAGGAGAGGTGCTTAGGGTTTTTATGAGAAAATAGGAGGATGAGGTGAGTTGTATTAAAGAGGAGTTCACTGGTGTTAGATGAGGTCAGACTAGGTTTGTACTTCATTGACTGGCTTGAGATATGGTCATCAGGCAAAAGGCTGGACTTGTACTTCATTGATTGGTTAGTGATTTGGTCATCACCAAAGTCCAGTTTTATCAGTCCTTACAGACAGGATATCCTTGTCCTTACTGACTTCTTGGAATGTTGGTGATTTGGTCCAGTTTGAAAGGTAAAGAAAACAAGATGAGCAAGGCAATTCCTCTGAAATGGCTGCTCTGGCTCTATTTTAATACGGCTCCACTCATGTGATCTTTCACACATCTAAAGGCTTTTTCCAAAACTCATCAGAGACTATCAGTAACAGCCTGGTTCTGGGTAAGTTCTCCTAAAGGTGTGATTGCTGGTCTTCCGAACTTGCTAATGAGATCTCTTAGGATGGTTCACCACTTTGGCTACATATTGGAATCATTCAGGAGCTTTAAGAAATATTGCCTAGGTCCTGACAAGAGATTCTCGCATATTGAGGTATATGGGGTAACTATTCAGGTTCAAAACTGATTCAGCTTGAAGTAAAAAGTCTGACTTAATGGCCTAGCAAACATACATTGCAATCTGCTTAATCATTAAACTAAAGAATACACTCTGTTAATATAAGAATGCATACTTCCCCTTCTACGCCCTATTGGTAATGCCTGAATTACTCCCTTTGCCGACATCACAGTCACATTGACCTGCTAATTTGCAACTGAATACCTCTTTGCAATTTTGATGAAATGTATCCTGGGTGTGTTTAATGTAGGTTCTTTGTTCTAAAAAGCTATGACTCTACTGAAAACCATGCTTCTCTGGAATGCTTTCTAAGGCCTTCTCCGGTTATACTCCTCACTTTGGCTCAAGTAAACTCACCTTATTTCTCTTATTTATAGAATGGTTACTGGTTATTTTGAGTCAACAGTCCCATCCGAGAGATTCTGATTTAATGGGCCTGGGTTGTGGACTGGGCATCAGAATTTTTATTTTATTTTATTTTGTGAGGAATGATAAATAAAATGGCAAGCAATAGGATATACCGGAGTATATGAGGGGGAAGCCATTTGGTGTAAAACTAATTTGGCCTGATCTTGTTTTTCCAAAAGGGCCTGACCAGCCTTTAAACATGCATTGTATATCTGCTTTGAGCATTTACCATGTCCCAGAGACAAGAACAAATGCCCTTAAGATAAGGATGCAACTTCCCCCACATTGGCCTTTCCTTAAGGATAAGCATTTCTCCCTAGGCAAGGATTTGATTGCTGTGCTCATCCTGTGACCACCCAGCTCGAGACAGGGGACCTGCTGCCTGCTGTCCCCATCAACCACTGTGCTGACAGGACAATCTTGTGACTATTGGAAAAAGGACCTTGCATCCATATGTGATATATGCTCTTTGACAGTATATAACCACTCTGTACACCCCACTTCTTTGGTGCCCTTCCTTCCTTGGGGAAGGAAGGCCCCGGGCTATCTGGTCCTCAAATTTGGCTCATAATAAATTCACCCCAATTTTCATTTATAGATTGGCTATGGATTATTTGCGTCGACAGGAAGATTGGCCCTGAGTTAACATCTGTTGCCAATCTTGTTCTTTTTGCTTGGGGAAGATTGTCCCTGAGCTAACATCTGTGCCAGTCTTCCTCTATTTTGTATGCAGGACGCCACCACAGCATAGCTTGATGAGCAGCATATAGGTCTGTGCCCAGGATCCGAACCCATGACCCCAGGCCACAGAAGCGGACAGCAATAACTTAACCACTATGCCGCCCTCGTTGGCTCCCAGAATTTTTTTAAACCTTTCCCAGGTGATTCTACTGTAAATCCAAATTGAGAACCATCAGCTTTCCAGCAAGGTTATTTCTTGCATTGCCTCAGTAGTTTGCATTAATATTGATCTGCAATTTGTTTATCAGATACAGAAAAAGGAACCTGTGACTGTTTGTCAAGGGCTGAAGCTTCAAGCCCACAGCCCACAGATATTAACGTTGATTTGTAGGATTTTTTAGATTCTTGCTTCTCAAAGTGTGAGCCATGGGCCAGTAGATCATTAGATCAACATCATCAGGCACTGGTTAGAAATGCAGAAACTCGGGCCCCACCCGTCTTGAGAACAGTAACACTTCTCAGCACAAAGGATCTTGTCCACCCCCCACACTAGGAGACCTGAATAAACACTAGCATAGTTTCTAGCAGCTCAAGGCCATTCCCTGGGACAGCCCAACCCCCCATGAGACCCTGCTTGGGAAAGCACAAGGCTGCCAAAAGAACTTACCATTTGTTCCAGCCAAACACCTGACATAGGCATCTGACCTCCCTCTTCTTAGAGTATTTACTTAAAAAAAATTGCAATTGTAAATCCTTTCTCTGTCCTTCTGAGATGTATGTGTATCTCTGAAACCCAGGAATGTCTTTCTCAAGGACCTAGGGGCCATCCCTTTGAAATGTAACCATCACAACAGACAGGGTCCTGTCTCCCAGTCTCTGTGGGAGGGTAGAAACCTAACTTGACAAGTCAGCCAGTTAGCAGACACAGAGAGCCTAATCACATTCACCAATCCCCCCCTACATGCTCTTTGCAATTTTCCACTTTTCTGACTCTGCTCAAGTCCCTACTTGTTCCTCCTCCCTACCCCTTCCTTCTGCCTTTAAAGTTCCAGTCAGAGCCAAGTTGAGCTCAGTTCCATACTGAGGCCTCTCCCCTACTGGTGTAGTTACTGAATAAAATCTGTCTTTACTGCCTTTAACTAGTGTCCAGCTTTTCTTTGACCGTCTCCATTTTATCAAGATCCCTAGGAGATGAGCATGTAGATTAAAGTTTGAGAAGCATTGTTTCATAATATTTATCATTCCCTCAATGACTTCTAATAAACAGTCCTGAATGGTTGACAGGAATTATTATACCCTTTTCACCAGAGAGAGCTGGGGGTCAGAGCTTTGCTCCAAGTCACACAGTTAAACTAGAACTTGAACCCCTCTCATGACTCAACCTGGTGCTCTTCCCATAATGCCATGCTAATCACAGAGAGAAGACCACCGTGCACATGAGGACCTAGGAGTAAGACAGTTGATGAAGGAGATCACAATGACACATCCATTGCTGCAACATCCTCACAGGCTCTACTCTTCTTTAATCGCAGGAAAATCATTTCAGAATCAAGTGTCTTCTGGGCAATGAAGAATTCTCGTCTGAGTTATCGTATGAGTAGCTGAGTCCCAGAGATCACAGCTCCTGGGGGGTGAGTCACTGTACTGACCCTGTCCAAGTACTAAAAGGCATTGCCCCAAAGTCTGCAGAAGCCCAGCCCTTCATGGACCTTGCACGCACCATGCAGCTGCCGCCACATGAAGTCAGACCCAGTCCCCATCCTAGTCCTAGACCAGCCATCCCTACTCTGCACACCCAGTGCTTACGCTCTCCTACTTCCCCAGCTTTACCTCCAACCTCAGTCTCCATTCTTGTTTTCTTGGATAAATGCTGACTCCCCTTCTATGGATTGGTGTGGCCCCTGGTCCCCTCTTCTCTGGACTCCCATCCCCTTCCTAACTCCTGGGCTGACTCAGAGCCTTGTGCAGACTCCCTAGGACAGAACTCCCTTGGGGTACTTGCTGACCTCATAGTTATTCACATGACAAAATTTCAAACATAACAAATTAATGAATTAAATTATATTCCATTCTCTCTGTCCCTTCTCCTCCTCATTCCCAAATTAGGCTAAAAGACCATCAGTAGGAAAGCAGCTACCGATTTAAGATACCAGAGTCATTAGTTTAGGAAAGACAGCAAAATCACTAACATTAAATGACAGGATGAATTTCTCTGGTCATTTGTAAACCTCTTAGATCATTAGAACAGGAGGAACTCCCTCACCCCTCACCCCTTACACATGGAGAATACCGATTTTGCAGCTTCAGTGTCTTCGGCATAGACGATGTAAACTCGGCCATAATTATGGTCAATATTTTTATTGTTAGTTTTACCAGAAAAAATTATTACAGAAATTTCTGATGCATAATTTTATCAGAGCCAGAGATGATCATTTCTTCTAAAAAAACAAACTTCTGAGGTTAGAATGGAAGACAATCAAAAAATAGATTCCACTTTATAATTTACCTTTATCAACCCCTCTGGGGCACATCAATTCCTTTATGAGTACTACTTTAACATTATATAACAAGCAATTAATAAAAACACACAAACCAAAAACCTTATATCCTTAATCTTCAAGTCAATCACCAACTTTTCTTAGATTTCTGAAGACAAAAAAATAAAAATCATTTCAAATAACAGCAGTCAAACACCATATATGTTTGCAATGAGGTGCAGCAGTCAACTTTAAGCCTCATATTTTCCAGATTTTAGCTGAAATAACCCTCATTAGTTTCTTAGATTCTATCAGTCTTGTTTGGGGGCTACTTTGCCTTATTGGGACTAGAGTCCAATATTAAAATACGTTAATGATCTATACTGAGAATATGGCGCAAGTGGGTTTCTAACTCTTTAGGGACTTGAGTGCAGAGATAACACATCCTGTGAACACAGGTGAGTATTCCTGGTCATCCCTGAGCCAGGCAGTTTCACACAATCATTTTTTCTCTGAGGCCAAAGTCTGTGGTTTGATCTTCCTAGCTGCTTCCAGAACAGAAACTGGGTTTACTTTGTCTCCAAATTCTTTTTCTCTGTGCTCAAGAAGAATGCCCTAAAAGGAAACAACAGGGAACATCAGTCCTCAGCCCGAGTCACTCATTCACAAGACAGGCCCTGAGCAGCAGCTGTCTGTCATGCCATGTGCATGGGCAGCAGGGAACAGAGATCTGAATCGGGTCGGCTCTGCTCTGGAGCCTGTCTTCTGGGGAAGGGAGACATTGTGCAACATCACAGTATCTGACCCGTACAAGCAGCACTCTGGGAGCAGGAAATGAGGAGTGGTGAGATATGTAGGGTGGTCAGGGAAGGCTTCACAGGTGATAAAGCATGGAAGGTAAGCAGGCTGTCCACAGGAAGAGGGGAGGTAAAGAACATTCCGGGCAACGAGAACAGAATGAGCTCACACAGAGAAGCCTGAAGGTGTGGTGTGGAGCCAAGAGGTCAGACTTGGGCAGGCATTGAATGACTATCTGAAAAGGGAGACCCTCTCTTTACTTTAGTTTTCCTAAGAAACTGGAGGCCACCCACTTCTGATACTGTGAAGCAAAACACACCAAGACACAGGATACCCCAAAGCACCCTAAAGTGGTAAAAAAAAGATACAATAATGTGTTTGAGATCAGCATCAAGGAATCCTTGTTAAAGAGTTCTTTGACCCATGACACCCTGGAAACTCAAATTAAAAAAATAAACATCTGTAAATATGTTCACTGTACCATTATTTATAAAGACTTTAAAAAAAAACAAGAAAGGGCTGGCCCAGTGGCATAGAGGTCAAGTTTGTGCATTCCACTTCAGCGGCCCAGGGTTCCCCAGTTCAGATCCTGGGGGTGGACAGACGCACCACTCATCAAGCCACGTTGAGGTGGCATCCCACATAGAGCAACTAGAAGGATGTACAACTATGACATACAACTATCTACTGGGATTTTGGGGGGGGGGGGGTAAAGGAGGAATACTGGCAACAGATGTTAGCTCAGGGCCAATCTTCCTCAAAGAAAAAAAACACAGTCCCATCACACTGTGGTAACCCCAGGGAAGCGGATCAGGAAACTGTATTCACTTGCTCAATAAAGCAGTATGCAGACATTAAAAATACTGAGGAGAATGTATAATGACACGGGGAAATGTTCATGATATACTGTGAAATGAAAGAATATCTAGTTTAATAAGATACCATTTTCCAAAAACAAAACCAAAGGCCTTTCGGCTCAGCTGTGTTCTAATAGGTTGTCTGTGGTGGTTCAGGTTACAGGATGGTTCTCCCCACCTTCTACTGTTCCATTTTCAAATTTTCTATGTTGAAAACACATTTCTTCTTTAAAGTAAGTATACTTTAAAGATTACTATTACAAAGGAAAGCCCCACTGAGTGGCACCTGGCACAGAGGGACTGCAAAAACTCTGCTCCCAAGAAACACGCAGCTTTCTGTGTTCCCTGAAGTGGAAGGCCCTGAAGCTCATCAGCCGGGTCAACCTTCCTCCAGGAAGGGAGAAGGCAGGAGCTCCAGGGAGCACCAGCAAACTCATACAACCACCTAGCAACTGTGGGAGCGTGCCAGCCAGGCTTGGGAGCCCGTGAGCACCAGATGAGTCACTGCCAGGCAAGAGAAGGCTGGCTGCTGGGCCAAGCCCTGCCCTGGAGGCTGAGGGGAGGCAGAAGTAGGGAGGGGAAGGAGTTCTGGAGCAGGAAGAGGCTGAGGGACTCTTTGAGGAGTGGCCTGCCCAAGGCCAGGGGCATCTGGAAGGGCTCTTTGGGAACCACCTGCGAAGAGAGGCTCCGGGCAGCGGAAGGGCAGGTCTCTGGGCCAGGACAGATCTGAGTTCCTGAGTCTCATTTCCACTGTACCACTTACTAGCAGTGTATCTTTGGCTGAGTTATTTCATATCTCGAGGCCCATTTCCTTACGTGTAGAAATAGCTAACATCCCAGACTGGCTGTGAGGAAGACAAGAGATCATGTATATGAGCACCTGGAACAAGGCAAGTACTCACTGGCAGCCATTATCACGAAGACATTTTGATATATTTACCAGAAAGTTAGCACTGAGGTTTAAGTTAAATCAGACACCAATTCATGCTAGATTCAAATACAGAAAAACAATAGCAGTTACCAAGGTTTAAACGGAAGAGATTAGAAATAAAGCTTAAAATTGAAGGATTTCTATTCCCACTAGCTTTATTCCTCCCAAATTGGAAAAAGTATGCAATGACCAATGTTAGTCGTGAGATCCACCAATGCAGACAACCCCGTCTTTTTACAGATGAAGCCAGGTGTTAATGTCATGCCCAAGGTTGGCAGAGACAGGCCTAGAAGTCAGGCCACCAGTCTCTAGGTCCTCCTGCCATCCTCTCAAGCCTGCATCCACTTTCCCCCATCTCTGCTCCGCATCCACCCGGCACCTGCCAGCACTGCCCTCCAGCAGGGGGTGTCACCACGGCTCCAGGCTGCCCAGAATCTGACAGGTAGCATCCACCCACTTGCCTCATGGGCCCACAGAGCCCTCATCTTTCCACAGCTTCCATGAGAGTACCCGTGCTCACTCTGGATCCTCATAACCAGGGCCCAACACAGCCTGTCCACAGAGGGCTGTTAGTTCTCCAGGGGTGGCCCTGCCACCAGGGAAAAGGGAAACGCACAACCCTCCCACACCTCTTGCCACTTCCCCTAACTGGGCCTGTTCTTATTCCTTCTTTCCTCTTCACGTTTCTCTACTGTCCATCCTTGATGACCTGGGGACACCGTGAGAGAGTAAATTCTTGACAGAACAAAAACTATGCTTTTGCTCGAGCACAGAAAACTTGAAATTAGAAAACCTGGGTTCAGGCCCCCGCAGTGCCACTGATGAGCTGTGCTCCCTGGTGCAGTCTCTCACCCTCCGTCCCAAGTTACTCACCTGCAAGACGCTCAGGCCATCACATGACATTATGGTGACGAGTAAGGAGACTGATCAAGATAAATGAGAGCAAATGTGATGAATGATAAATCCCCTTCCTCATGTTCCCTGGCTTTCCGGAAGGAAGGTTGGGACACTCCGAGTAGAGGAAGTCACCTCCCCATCAGGGTCTCGCACTCACACACAGACACCCACAGACCCACAAGTGAACGCTAGGAATTCACCTGCTTTCCTGATCCCACCACAAAAACTCCCCCAAGAATGAAGCCTTCGCCTTCCAGGTTTCCAGAGAAGCCTCCATTCCAGGCCCGGAAGAAGTTGTACCAGACACCCAGACGGACAAATCCCATAAACATCATCTTCCGCCTCTGGGGACCGTAGAACTTTTTCTGTGGGATTAAGAAACAGAACCCATATGAGCAGCCTGTATGCCTGCCTTCCCCAAGGAGGAAAGGTTCCCAGTAGAGCATTCATTCTCAAAGATGCAAAGCCTGCTGGTCTGCATCCTTCCCCCAACCAACACACACACAGCTCCACCCAGGAGCACTCTCTACTGCCTGGGGAAATAGAGAACCCTGCCAGGTTTCCAAACTCAGGGCAGGCCCAATCTAGGAAATGGATTTCAACTCTGATTCTAACCTCTTGCCACAGATGCACAGGGTTTGGGCACCTGACAGGGTGGTAACAGTCCTACATTCTGCAGAGGTGAGAGTAGAGGAAAAAGAAATATGGCTGCAGTGAATTAAGGGACAGGGGCTTACGGTGGGGGAACCCCATGGGGTTTCAGGTACAGTTGTCCCTCGGTATCTGCAGGGGATTTGTTCCGCGACCCCAGACAACACCAAAATCTGTGGATGCTCTAGACCCTTATATAAAACGGCAGAGTATTTGCATATAACCTATGCACACCCTCCTGTATACTTTAAATCATCTCTAGATTACTTATAATACCTAATACAATGTAAATGCCATCTAAATAGTTGTTAAACTGTATTGTTTAGGGAATAATGACAAGAAAAAAAGTCTGTACACGTTCAGTACAGACACAACCATGGTAGGCCTTTCCATGCACAGTTGGCTGAACCTGCGGATGTGGAACCCGTGGACACAGAGGAGCTGTATTTCCTAGGCTCCTGTTCCCAGGTCACAGTTGAGAAAGGGCTCAAGCGATAACTGAGAAAACAACTTTTAAGTGTTCAGTCATGCTCTGCTCAGAGGGCTGGGAAAGCCCCTGCAAGTTTGGGGCAGCTGAAAGGGAGGCCAGCCTCCAGCTCCAGGTCAGACACACCCTGGGCCACCGAATCCTCCACACCTGTGTGCAATCCCCACCAGTGTGTCCCACAGGCTCCCAGCACATGCACCTTCTCGTCCAAGAAGACTTCTCCTTTGAAATAAGGCTGGAAGTCCTTCACTTCAGTCCTGACCTGCTCCTTCACCACTGCATAGAGGGGGACGCCCAGCTCGTCCAGCTTGGGCTTCAGGGAGGACAGGTCCGCAGCCTCCTGCAGAAGACAGGAAAGTTCAGGGGCATGAACTCTTACGGCTCTACAGCCAACATCACTCTCTTCCCTACTGGCCCAGAGTGTGGCTGGCACTGTTTGCAGAAGAACAAAGGCAACGAAGTGCTACAAATAACTTTGGCCTGTGTAGCCCAGCACAAGACTGTCCTAGCTGGGTAGGATGTCAGCCCAGGTTCTTGTCTTCTCCAGGGTGGGAAGGAGAGGCCAGACTCCTGTTATGGGTGTCCTTACCCTACCTGGGGAGCATCCAATAACTAAGAGTTTGCACCCAAGCGTGGTCCTCCACTCCTAACCACGATGCTTCTCTCCTGCCTCACCTCCCAGCCCCTCCTCTGCACTAGACCAAACCAGCACAGGGGCCTCTCAGACAAGCTCCACCCAGGCCATGTGAACAGCGGCCTCCACACCTTCGCTCTACTGGCTCCCTACCGACTGCAATAACCTTCCTTCTTTCTCCAGCTCAAATCCTACCCTCTAGAAAGGAATCTCTGTTCTAAAAAGTTCTCCCTGGCTAGTCCAGCCTGGAGTAAAGCCCCAATTCTCTGGCATATCCAATCCTCTGCTTGGTGACTTTTCCGATACTGTGCGTTACCAGTAAGTCGAGCATTGTCACTTAAGTTCCCAAATGTGTCTCACAGTTAGAAACTACGTCTTCCATTTCTTGTATCCCTCAGTGTGCAGCACACAGCTGGATATAGGGAAGGCACTAGATACCAGGTGGAAAGATCTGAAAGTGAAGGTGGACAGTGGGGAGAATGTAGCTGAGCCGATACGTACAGACACCCTTGATTCTCATGAACTGTGTGCTGGATGAATAAACAAAACCGCACATGTCATGGTAAAGCTTCAATGTTAAGAACAAATTCCTTTTTCTCATTTGGTGGAAGAAGTAAAGAAAAGGCAGGAAATCCTTTCAAATGCAGCCTACTCACCCCCAATACAAATATGTTGCTTTATGGTGGCAACTATATTTAATTTTTCATTTATTTTCTAGAACAACAACAACAAAAAGAATAGCTAATGAAGCAGAATTCACTACAATGCATTTATCAGGAACTTCAGTGAGGGGCAAACTTTGCCCTAGAACAGAGAGGACTACAGGTCTAATGCGGTCAAAGACCACCTGTCCGTGAGATGAAAGCTCTTCCTGGGCTCTTTACTCTGGGTGCCTCACTGTAGAAAGCCATGAAGTGGAAACTGAGTCACACCCCTCCCATGGTCACTCAAAATAACTCTGACTTCCATCTAACCATCCTTCTAGACCATAAGTTTCCATAAAAAGCTCTGCCAGGATAGAGACCAGAGCACAGGAAAACAGGCTATAATTACAGCAGCTGCTCTTGGAAACTTTTGGGTTTAATGGCCTTGAGAAATCAAGTCACAACAGGCTTCCATGTTGGTATTTGCAGGCATCACAGATTTGGAATCAAAATCCCTGAGTTTAATCCCAGGAACCTGTGGATACACTGTTACAGGGCAAGGGGGAATGAAGGCAGCAGATGAAATCTAGGTTGCTAATCAGCTGATCTTAAAGAAGATTACCCTGTATTATCTGGGTGGTCCCAATGTAAAACCACAAGGGTTCTTAAATGTGGAAGAGGAAAGCAGAAGAGTCAGTGTCAGAGTGATGACATGTAAGAAAGACTTGATCGGCCGTTGCTGGCTTTAAAAATGGAGGAAGGGGCCATGAGCCAAGGAATGCAGATGGCCTCTAGAAGCTGGAAAAGACATGGGAATTATTCATCCCTAGAGCCTGCAGAAGGATTGCAGCCTGGCTGACACATCAGTTTTAGCCCAATGAGACCCGTTTCAGAATCCTGACCTCCAGAACTGTAAGATAATAAATTTGTGTCGTTTAAAGCCACTGAGTGATAAATTTGTTACCGCAGCATTAGGAAATTAATGCACTTCCCCACAGCAGCATGACTTTGTCACAACCTCCATACCTCAGTTTCCTCCTCTGTCAAACAAAAATAACAACAACAAGGTGTATTTTCCAGGCATGTGGTGGGGAATCAATGGGACAACAGGCATGAGCATGCCCTGAATGTGAGGGACAGCAGGGCATCACGTAATGTAAGTGGACTCTGTTCCAGCCCAACCACACGAGCAGGGCAGAGACCTGCAGCGCTGAAAGGAACTGCCTCAGGGCGAGGAAGGTGGACAGGGCCAAGGCCACCACTTGAGAAGCAATGTTGTCTCAGCAGCAGGAATAGGATCATTCCAGTTCTCCTGCAGGCAAGGCAGTGATCTCAGGACCTGGGTCTTCTGCCACCAACCGACTGTATGACCACAGATAGGTCACCAAACCACTCTTGCCCTTGGTTTACCTATCTGTAAGGTGACAAGGCTGGACCCTGCCTTCCCCTGACGAGCTTCCTCATATTCTGAACAGATGACAATGGCCTCCCTTTGAAGAGCCAACCTGGAGACAGCCCGGTCAGTGAGCTCCAACGTGCACCAAACTCTCGTGCCAACTCCACCCAACCTATTGGCATGACTGAAGTCCCCCCTGGGCTCCGGATCCAGTGCCGAGAGCACACAGCGGGGCACAGAGCGACCACACGCAGACGTGCAGCTGTCAGCTGTCCAGCACAGACTCCAGGCAGGCTGCCCAAGAAGAGGCAGACAGGCAGGTCCATCCCAAAAGTGTGGCCCCGTGCTCCTCATGTTCTGCGGCTGCACCACAGGTGAGGGCCGACCCTGCCCATACAGTCCCGAACCAGACACCTCATCTCAGTATGCAAATCCCTATGCTGAGTATCAGGAACGTGGAATTGGACCTGGTCCTCATCCTTGATAAAATGGGAAGATGGTCCAGGACACAGATAGTACCACAAGAGTGAGAGGCCTTGGGAGTACCAAAGGAAAGTCAAGTATGTCGCTAACCTCAGGAAACAGTGAGTTGTTAAATGAACAGAAACAGAGCAGAAGTCAAAAGAAATACCTAGAGCAAATAATAGAGAATGGGCCAGTGTTGATCAAAGGCTACAGTGGGTCTCCAGGTCCTCAATCCTGGCTGGAAATGCACTGGTCCCCATTTGCTAGGACGCTTCTCTCTGAACAGATCCTCAAATGCACTCACCTCTCGACAGAGGAAACAGCCTGGCCTCCGCACAGCCATAATCACAGCTCCATTCTTTTCCCAGAGCTCCTTCGCTTTGAAAGTCCTTGGTTCTGAGGGGAAGAGAAGCAAATTCAGTATCATTCCCTCCTAGGCCAGCTCAGCCCAGCCCAACCGCTAAGCAGCTCAGAAGTGGCACGAGGCCTAGCCCAAGACCTGGACAGCCATTTCACATGCGGGAAAAGCAACAGGAAATCCAGACAGGGGATATCCGTCCTGTGGAGGGAAATTAACAGTGTAAGGGTCCTGCTGTCTCCTCAAAGGCCCCACCCCCATCAAATCTATTTGCAAACTCGGAAAATCCCAAACTGGAACGCTTCTGGAAAAATGGCAAACTCCTTTGCTGGTATCAGTGGACCCTGTAACAATCCTGTAGGGCAGATACATGGGTGAAACCTGAAAAAGATCTTGTACTGTGGCTAAGAAAACGCCAACTCTTTAAAAAGTATTCAAAGGACTTAACAGAAATTTAAAAAAAAATTTTTAAGCGAAATATGTCAACTGCAATATTACCCATCCGGGAGGGTAGAAGATGCCCAACAAGGAAATGCTCTGGGGTAGTACAGTACTATAGCTCAAGCCAGCCCCATGGTCAAACTGAGTCTGAGCCCAGCTGTGCAACCCGGGCACGCCAGGTGTCCTCCCTGAACCTCGGTCTCCTGGCGTGTAAATGCAGATGTCTGGCAGCTCCGCCCCGGGCTGTGGGGAATATGAAAAGATGGGTATGAAGTGCTCACCACAGTGTCTGGTAACAGAGTCAGTGAGGGCTCGATAACTATGAACCCTGATTACGTGCTCATTTCTTGGAAGAATCTACGACCCCGTGGGATGTTATATGAGAAAAGGGAGGGAGGGCTGTAGACAGGTGAGATTGGGAAACCCTGGGTTGAATGCAGCTAAACAGGTCCCTCTCTCTGCAGGGCTTCAGAGTCCCTCACTAGGGTGACCAACCTCCAAATCTCCAGCCACAGACCCTGCCTTCCCCTGACGAGCTTCCTCACGTCCTGAACAGACGACAATGGCCTCCCTTTTAGGAGCCAACCTGGAGACAGACCAGTCAGTGAGCTCCAACACGCACCAAACTCTCGTGCCAACTCCACCCAACCTAACGGCATGACTGAAGTCCCTCCGGGCTCCAGATCCAGTACCAAGAGCACACAGCGGGGCACAGAGCGACCACACGCAGACGTGCGGCTGTCAGCCGTCCAGCAGGGACTCCAGGTGGGCTCCCCAAGAAGAGGCAGACAAGCAGGTCCAGCTCAAAAGTGCGGCCCTGTGCTCCTTGTGTTCTGCGGCTGCACCACAGGTGAGGGCCGACCCTGCCCATACAGTCCCGAACCAGACACCTCATCTCAACATGCAAATCCCTGTGCTGAGTATCAGGACACAGAATTGGATACACAGTGTTTCCCAAACTTATTTGACCCAGGAGCTCCTTTTTCTGAAGATCCAGGGCGCCCAGAACTCCTCAGAACACACTTTGGTAGGTTTAGTTCAGTAAATGGTGGCATAATATTACTAAATATTATGGAGCAATTATCATTATAGTCAGACAACAATAGAAAGTGAACAATGCTTTTGATAAGAAAAAGCTAAAATGTAAAATATCATTTATACCAAGATCACAACTATATATTACTATGTGTACACAGGAAAGGAATGTGCAAAAATAAAAGTGATTAAAGGGTAATGGAATTATCAGTAATTTAAAAAGAGTTATTACATTTTTCCTAACATTGTTACATTGTCTTTTCAATCAAAAAAAAGAAAGCTATTTTAAAAAGAAAAAAAAAGGAAGCCTGCACCCCAGCGCCTTGGAAAAGTACTGGGACCAGTGGGGTCACTGCTCACCCTTCTCCAGTGTTTTCAGGTCTATATCCTCCAGATACTCCAGCGCTGCTTCCTGGGACTTGGGCAGAAACATGTCTGTGTTGGCCAGGAGCAGAGCCAAGGCAGCAGCCCCCAGGGCCCCCGCGCCAATGGACCACATCCCCATGGTGAAGAAACTCGGATCCTGGAGGAAAGACATTTCTGGAGATTGAGAGGAAGGAAGATGACATTACTGCTCCCACGAGATAGCTAGAGTCTGATCTCTGGGCAAGGCTCTGGCTGGGCCCCAACCAGGAGGCCAGAAGCAAGGGGACCTGGCGGGGGCTGCTAAACACTTGCCCGCCGCTGCTACAAGACGTCAAGGGACATAGCAGACACAGGGAGGCTCAACCCCAGAGCTCACGAGTGAGTCGGGAGTACTCACAGGGAAATGACAGCCCCCGCCCCGCCTCCGGAGGCTTCCCTGGCTGTTCCCTCTCCACGCCCAAGGCGGCAGACGCCCAGCTCTGAGGTCCTCTTCCATGCTGTGTCCCCTGGTGACAGGCTACTTCCTCAGTCCCCTCCCGCATGCCTGTCTTCCTTCACAGTCCAGGTGTCTCAGCTACCATCTCCCTGGGGAGGGGGCAGCTTTCTCTTCTGTGACCAGAGGATACTTAGAACACCAGTCCCATTGTTCTGTTACCCTATCCTTCCTCATTAGTCTGTGAATCCCTCAGAAACAGAGACTGCATCCTGCTTATCCAGACCCAGCCAGCGCCCAGCGGGGTCTCCTCACCCATGGTAGGCAGGCAATCCCGGTACATTTCTCCCTGGTGAGAATAGCTTTATTTTTCACTTATCATACAAGTGAAACAGACTGATGGTGAAAACAAAACAAATGAAAAGACAAAAAAGAAATATATAAAGCTAGAGTCAATAAGAAAGCAAATCTCCTGTAAACATCTACCAGCTACTAAATCATAAAGTTTAACAGAGATGGCCACTTGAACATCAGGGTCTAACCTTACATTTTCTCCCTGTGAACAGAACTACAGGAATGTCTGTTGAATGAGTGGGAGTAGAGACTGGGAGGGCAGGCAATACGTCAGAAAGAGCACGGTACTGGGGGTCTGCTGCAGAAGGCCTGGGAAGAGATGTCTGCACCGGGTAGGGGGCTCGGCAATTCAGATGGAGTTCCAGGCCAGTCCTACAGAATCCAGCCTTGCTCCCAGCTTGTGCCCTCTGGTTGGGAAGCCTTGTGCTTCTCGGTGGGACCTCCTGGAAGCAGCCCACCCCTGTAACAGCAGCAGGAACCCTGTGCAGCCTTGCTTCTCCTGACAACCACTTACAACACCTCTCTTTCCATTTGGCCCTCACCATCCTGGGATCTGACTTATACTGGGCCCTCCTCCCTAAGTAGTAGCCTGATTCCATGTGCTGAGATCACCGGGTATAGACCTGGTGTATGTGTGTGTGTCCCACCTACCCTCATCCTACCTCTCCACAGACACACCTTCTCCTTGCAGGACTTGGCTCTGGAAAGGATTTCTCCAAAGGATTAAGCAGAGGCCTGAAAATCTGCATGTCACTGCCAAGGGAGGGGGCTGTGAGGGATCTACTGCCCTGAGGGGGGGTTGGGACTAACTCGGTGGTGATGACTTTGGGAAGAGAAGGGTAGGCCAGACTAGTGTTTCAGCCAGCCTGGGAAATTCAGATTTGAGTTACGAAATAAAAGGGAACTTCTGGGCGCCACTGGGGGTGGGAATGACCAAATGGAAACAGCATTTAAGAAAGAGGAATTTGGCATCTGTATACTAGGCGAGGAAAGAGAAGGGAAGGCCAGCGAGTGTGTTGGGGGAGGGGGACTACTATGGTGTCTCTGATGTGCTGGGAGGGAAAAGTTTTTTATAAGCTCACTACTCACAATGTGTCTCATGGACGGGCAACACTGGCCTCACACGGAAATGCAGAATCTCAAGCCTGACCTCAGAACTAAGGAATCATAAACTGCATTTTAATCAGATCGGTAGGCAATGTAAACACACATTAAAGTTTGAGAAGCATTGTCTTAGAGGAAGGAACTCAGGATTTTGTGCTTGGTTGGTCATAAGCCACAGAAGCAGGCTGCCGTGGAGAGCTGGGCCCTCCTCAAGGCCCAGCTTCCGTTCCCTCGCTCACTGTGGGAGGGCAGCGACGGCGAGAGGCAGACCTGAACACCGGTCCGTGCCTGTGCCTGGAATGTCCTACCTTGTTCATTCTACTCTTCAAGACTCAGACACCTCTTCCAGAAGCCTTCCTGGATGCTCTGCCTACCCCCACAAGATGTTCATGTACCCCCACCTTGGTACTGGGCCCAGTGTGCACCCACGATCCTTCTGATGTGCTCGACACACTGACGTGGGCCTACCTGCCAGTTCTCTCTCCTCTGACTCTGTTCCCCAGTCTATCTCTGAATCTCCTGTGCCCGGCACAGTGCCTGCTGGGTACACGGTGGGCTCTCCGTAATGTGAATGATGAAGATGACGACTTACAGGGGACCACAGGGCTTGGGCCAAACAGGAAAGAACCTTCCACCGGCTGGCTTCCAAGTCTTTTACGTGGCCAAGTTACACATTACTGGATTAAAGTTCACAGAACAATTAGAAGGAAAACCACAGCTCTCACCTACCTGCTGTAAATAGGAGATTCGCCAGAGCCTGGAACAATTTCTGCACCTTTACGCACTCCCACAGTGTCCCCGGATTTCGGATGTGTGGATGATTCAGGACTACACGGTGTGGCCTCTGATCACAGGTTTAATAACATTTCTGTGCCAGTACACAAAGGCCAGCTTATGTCTACCCCACAAGAGGACCTGCTTCAGCTCCTGGCACACATCAGTGCATTTCAGGAAGTCCAGGGGGTCCCTCTGGAGAACAGTCAGCTCTATATCCTTCCAACACACCACCACTGTTCTTGGAAGCAAACAGATTCCACCTCCCCACTGCCCATCCACAGTCGTTCAGCATGTCTGCTCACGAAACAAGGGAATCAGACCCAACTAGACTCAAAATTTATTTCCAAACATTTATTCAGCACTGACCTGTTCAATAAACGGCAACTTGGGAGGACATAAAACTGAATGATACACAATCCTCAAGGAGATACAGGCCTAATATACAGACAACAGAAATTCAAGTGGAAAGGTGATGCAGCTTGGCCAAGGTATGAACATGTGGCTATGGCGGTGCAGGGATGAGAGCCAGTTACATCTGGTCTGGGCAGCCACAGAAGCATCCAGAAGGAAGTGGCTTTGGAGCTGGCATAGGACTCGGGGGCAGGATGGAAGAGCTAGGCCAGGCCTGGGCTGAATAGGCCAGCTGTAGGTGGATGTCAGTGCTGAAGGCATTCTGTGAATGCAAACATCCATGTCCCAAAGGCCCCTGACTCTACCTCAAGTTCAAGAGCTGAAATACAAGACACAGGCTTCAAAACCCCCAGGGGTGCCATTCACCACCCCACCTGCACCTCTGGCTGTGACCCAGAAAGTATGAGCAGAGAATCATCCCCTTGGGGAGCCCAGACCTTGTCCTCACACCCTGCAGCACTAGGATGTGAGACAACATCAGCACTGGAGGGGAGAATCAGGCCTCTCCATGAACACATGCTCCCCATGGGCCTCTAGCAGCTGGCTCTTCTGCTGGTGGGAAGGACTGAAAATTGACTTCTGGAAACACCTACACAGTGTGTAGGTCCAGCCCCTCAGCCAAGCCCCCCTGAGCTACAAAGCAACTCCCATCCTGGCCCTTCTCGGAGCATGTGCCACTGCAACTTGCTGCACAGCAAGCCCTGACTCTGAATCCTGAATCGCAGCTATTCCCACCCACTAAACAGGGGAGGGGGCAGAGGGAGCCTTAATAGCTGAGTGGAACAGTGCATTTTCACATGGGCCTCTGAGGCTGCTAACGGGAGGGAGGGAGGCCAGTAAACCAGCTTTTACTTAGTGTCATGTGACATGCTTGGCCTAATTTCATTAACTCAGCAGTCTCCTGATGCAGATATTATCCTGTTTTATGGCTAGCAACACTGGAATTCAGAGTTCAGTACCTTCTCCAGTGTCACAGAGCCAGCATCAGTACTGCAACCTGGACCCAGATCCCTAGGACTCCAAAGCCTGTAGTATTTCTATGGTCACACCATGCCTTCCCACACATTCATCTGTGGGTCTCTGGAGGTCAGGTGTTATGATCCCCTTTGTCTCAAAGAGAATTAGAAAAGGGGAACTTATTTTTTCAGCCACCAAATAGAGTCAAACCAAGTTTACTCTAAAGAAAATTTACCATATGATAGTTGTCCCTTCTCTTTCCTCCCCTTTCTATCTCCCTTCCATTCAGGAAAGGGTCAGTTTCTCCAAAAGATAATAGCAAGGCTGTTTACAGAAGGGCCAGCCCCAGCTGACACGGCTACAGTATTCAGTTCCCCGCTGTAGGACTTATCTGACTCGGTCGCCTCCCCCAGAAGAGGATAAGTGTGATAAGACCACAAAGACACACGACAGCTGTGGCAGCTCTGGTCTGGGAAGAGCATGGGGTGGGGGAGGAGACCCAGCTGGGCTCCCAAGGCCGCACTGAGTTGATCCCTCCCCCAGCCTCATTTCCCTCAACCCCCAAACGAGGGGGTTGGACAAGGTGAACGCTAAGGCTCCTAAAGCACCCCAGTGACATCGTGTGACTCTATCCGAACAGCCCACTTGGGATTCTGCACACCCTTGGTTCCTCATCATTTCAATTTCCAATTTCACCCCTGCAGCCTGCAGCTTCACGAGGCACCTCCCCTCCTCCACACATGGTCCCGCATCCCCAGCCTCTGGCAGCTCAAACCTGGGAAGAGGCACTCACCATCCACAGCGTCCACACTCCTGCTCCTGCTGACAAAGCGGCTGGCCCAGGGTGAGCAGCAGGAGTAGGGAGATGGCAGGGGCGGGCTGGAGGCGGGGCTCCGGAGTCCCACCCATGGCCCTACACTCTCACTCCACAGGCAGCACCAGGCCACCCAGAAACCCTGGGGCTCCTTCAGTTGCCAATAGTCAGTCTCCCAAAAACATCAAAATGGAGAGCTGCCAAGGCCCCCTAGCCCTTCAAAAAGCTAAGCAAAGTTTGAGTCATTTGCAGTCAAGCAGATTATAACATTTATCCAGTGCCAACAGACTCCCTCTTGCTATCCTGTGCAGACTGATGAAGGGAAGCCCTTAACACAGCCCACGTGTCACACTAAAAGGAAGATGTCTCCCTCTCTGTGGCTGCTGGTGCAGCCTGCTCCCTTGCCCCCTCCTTCACTCCACACACAGAAAGTCACCTGCCACCACTGAGGCCCCTCACTTGCTGTCTATCCTTTCCCTCCCTGTGTCTTCCCTCCTTTTCCTGCCAAATCAGTGGCTCCTCTCAACCACACTCCTTTCCTGGGCAACCTCGCCCACTTCCAGTGCTTCACTCACCAGCTTGGTGTTGACTTCCAGGTTCCTACCGCTCTTCCCGACTCAAAGTTCCATTGGAGGGTTCTGGAGGTGATCTCCCAAAACTGACGTGCACTCAAGTCAGTTTCTCTTTGGAGTTCCCGAGCTCAGTGAATGACACAGCATCCAGCCAACTGCTCAAGCCAGAAACTGAGTCATATTTTTCTTTACTTTACTTTCTTCTCCCTCACTGCCCACATCTAATCAGTCAGGAAGTTCTGTCCATCCTATGAAATGTGTTTGCCACCCATCCTCCTCTCAACCTGACTGCTGCTGTCCATGCCCAGGCCCCTATTACTTTGCACCTGCCCTGTTTCCGCAACCCCAGGACTGAGCCTGGCTTGGCTCTAGTCAGGTCCTCCACAGTTTATTCTCCACGCTGTAGCCAGAGTGACTGTAACACATCCCGACCCAATCACATCCTCCCTTTGCTTTCAGATTCTCACTAAAAATGAACTCCTCAGCTCGCTGACAGGGCCCTTCAGAGCTTAGCTTAGGTCCACCATTCTGGCCTCGTCCCCTGCCACTTCAGCATCCTCGCTGGACCCTTAACAATCAAGGCCTATAATATGTTTGGTTAGGAGTCCGCACTGTTGCTCATGCAGTTTCCTTTACCCAGAACGCCCTCCCCACCCATGCCAACTAGGTAAAGGCCCAGCACAAATACTCTCTCCAAAGCTTTTCCAAAGTCCCGACAGTTGACTGCTCCCTGACCTCTGATTATATAGCATGCATACATGTGCAAACACACACATACCTTTGCACCTTGCATAAGCAAACGGACTTAGTGTATTTTAGTTATTCACATGTCTGTCTACACAATATGATGGAGCAATCTGAGGGTAGAGGCTGTCGTCTTATTCATCCCTGCATTTCCAGCACTTAACGAAACTGCAGGCCCTCCAGGACCAGTTCAACTGACCCCACCTTACCAACACAGTAATTAAGAGTGGTTTATCAGGAAGAGACCCCTTGTCCAGTTCAGGCTGGTTAAGACCACCAACCCATCAATTGGGCCTGCACAAATGCTCGACAAGTGACCTTTTCGATGTCAAGAAGCTAAGAACTCCACCCTTAGATCATGGTAATGCCGCCATTTTGTGAACATGCTTCCTAGGAAGAGGCATGAAGCTGGACAATGCCTGTGCAGGTAGTCAATTACCTCACTCCTCATCTCCAGTCATCCATCCCCACACTTCAGACCACCTACCCCAGAAATCCTAGTCCCCACTTTTGGGGAGGCAGATCTGAGATTGATCCTCCCACTTCCTCTTTTGGCTGCCTTGTGATTAAATCCTTTCTCTTTGTAAACTCGTCGTCTTGGTGATTGGCATAATGGTGCAGCAGGCAAAATGAACACAGTTCAGTAACATTAACACAAATCTTGGTAATTAGTAGGCATCAAATGTCTAATGAAAGGATCTTGAATTTTACTCTTTAAACTCCACAGTGAGGCAGAGTTGGAACTAATTTGTAGCCAGTCAATTTCAGCTCAGTGCAGAAGGTAATTCTGGACGGGTCTGGCTGGCCCGGCCTTAAAGAAAACACTCATGCCTGGGGCTTGGGTGGTCTTAGGTTGGGTCCTCGCTCCACTGCT
Source organism: Tapirus indicus (assembly GCA_031878705.1). Classification (NCBI taxonomy): domain Eukaryota; kingdom Metazoa; phylum Chordata; class Mammalia; order Perissodactyla; family Tapiridae; genus Tapirus; species Tapirus indicus. Next base: position 87,474,927 of record CM062921.1, read on the forward strand.
CGTTGGCAGGGCAATCTGACATAAGCTATGAAGACACTCTGGGCCTGGGTCTCCTCATCTGTACAGTCAGAGGAAGGAACTAGAAAATCTATGAGGTTGTCTCAGTTCTGACATCCAAAGACTCTGAAGTTCTGAGCTCCAGAAAGCCATGGGGGCACATGCCAATACAGTTCTCCTGCAGGGTATGCACATCTCACTCTCTGCTTCCCCAGGCCAAATTCCTGCCTGTTCAAGAAGCTGCCTCTGGCAGGAACTGATAAAGTCTTAATAAAACAAAGTATCAGCACTAGGTGGGTTAATTCATGCCTGAAACAAGTATAGACAGCACCATATTCTAAACAGTGAGGGTACACTTGCCCAGCCCAGCCCCACCCAAGGAATCCTCCCTGCTCAGGATGAGCTGGCTCAAGGCAGAGACAGGGCAGAAGGAAGAAAGGGGTGCTGAGGGAGACGAAGGAAACTAAGAGTGCATGTGGGCCTCCCTGCCTCCCGCCTTCAGTGAACCGGGCTGGAAAGGACGCTTCCGCTCCCTTCTGGGCTCTCTGTTCCCCCTCCTTCCCTCAGAGCTCTAGTTTAGCCCTTCCTTCACTGAGTAAATGAGGAAACTATGGCCCAGAGAGGGGGCTAGCTAGTCCAAGGTCACATGGGGGGGTTGGTCAGCGGCTGTGCTGTGAGTCAGGTCTGGGTGTCCCAACTCCCAGTCCATGGCTATTTATTCTGCATTGAACACTCCTGCAGAGGGTGGAACAGTGTGGGGGTCAGGGCTCAGGAAGGGGGCCCCACAGGTCCTGAAGTCTGCTCCCTGGCCTGAAGAAGGCTAAGAGCAAAACTGCTCCTGAATAGGGCCTGGGAACTCTGGTGGCTGGAGAGCACCAGCCTTTCCCAGCCCAGAGCTTTGCAAGCAGTTTATAATCCCAAGCCAAACATTTTCTTAAGGTCACATTGCCCATCCTCAGCTGAGAAGCCATTCTGTATCTCTCTTCCCCACAGTAACAAGGTCTTGTCAGTTCTGGGTGGGTGACAAAGAGACAGGCCTGAAAATGCCAGTTTAGCAGCTTGGTGACACAGGCACCCAGGACCCCTCGAGCTATCCATCCACCCTTGTCGTCAAGGACCATGGAAGTAGCCACCTGCAATGGGCTCTCACCTGCTTGCCTCAGTCTCCAACTTCCTGCTCTGCTTCTTGGGGTGACTGTCTGTCTGTCTCCGGCCCCACTGTCCTCTTAGATGCCAGATTCACTAAGTTCTGAACAGATGCTGAAAGCAGAACAAGAGGACATAATCAGCTACTGGGAAACTTGGAGACATTGCCAAGGGCAAGGAATGTGGGGGCTGGGAGAGGTCTTTTCCTCTGATCTGTTATCCTGAAGCGACATAGTGCCCCCCAAATATCTGGCCGTTCTGCCCCTCACCTGCACAGCCTCCTGTCTGGGCTCAGAATGCCTACTTTATCAAGCAGGTGTGCATGGGAAGGCAAGGGCGATACCACAGACGACACTGGGCTTCAGGATAAAAATGCTGCCTTCTCATTCTCTGACTCTGAGAGGTCACCTCGTCCCACTGAATCTCAGTGTCTCCTTCTTAAAAACAAGGGCACTTTGAAGGGATGTCAGGAAGAATGTATGAGAAGAGCAATGCGAAATGCAGTAAAACACTATAGAATTGTAAGGCAGCGATATCTTTCTGTTCCCTGCCAGGCTCACCCATTCTCATTGAGGACAGACATGAAACACTGAACAACTTTTCCAGCTGTGTCACTGCAGCTGTGTCACCGCAGGCCTGCATTCTGGGTGGAAGCTCTAGGTCTGGAGGGAACCCTGGCTTGTCTCAGGCCTCTCTGGCCTAACTGCCCACTCCACAATGCATACTTCATGCTGCCCTTTCTGCACCAGCAGCCCCACAGAAGACAAAGGGCACTGCTTAGTTGTAACCTTCCTGTGTCAGAGGCCACTGAGCCAGAGGTGAGGCTGGTTCCTCACAGTGCCTCTAGACAGTTCCTGCCACACAACCCTCAGCAGAGGGAGACTTGATGTGTCTCTCTGCTTGACATTTCACAAAGAGGCAAGTGCCCAGCTGGTAGAAGAGCTGCCTTATTTCTGGGATACTGACAGAGCCTGGGACTTTGAGCCCGAGAAGTCCAGTCCCCACCAAACTTTCCGGGCACCATTTAACTGACTTAAGCGTATAAGACAATCATCAGAAATGTCTTCTGAACCCCTCAGGAACAATGCATCAGATCTCAACTCAGTGGCATGCCTTTATAAAGGAGGGTGATTGGGAAGGGCCACACCAAGAATAATTAAAATCGAATTCAAATCCCTACAAGCTGTAAGAACCTGGACATGGCACTGTTTTTGCGTCAGTAAAATGAGAATGATTCTGGAATTACCTTCTACGGAATTCTAAGAATCAAAGGATTAAATGTATAGTTGGTGCTTTGTAAGCTATCTTACAAAGGGTGACACAGATGTGAGGTATAATTCTTACTCATTTCTAGATTACTCAACAATTGCCCCTAAAATGTTGTTTGTACATGAAATGGGGGGTTTCTGATGATAGGGTATGTTCCAAGGAGTCAGGGTTTGCATTCTGAACCCTGATTCTGTCTCCCGGACTGCGCTGGAGCAGCAGCATTCAAGGCTATACAAGCTGGCTCTAGGACAAGCTTTTCAAAATAAACCCTAAGTAATTATTTTCTTTTTTTAATCATCTGCCAAGCTCAAAGGAAAATACATTAAAATTAAAAAACAGAAACTAAATGGAGGTCTAGGTAATTGGGCTGTGGAAACAGCATGGCGTGGTAAGGAAGAGAGGCCCTGGGTCAGTGGGACTGAACCCCAGCCCGGCGTCTGCACTCCCGGTGAGCCGCCCCCCACAGCCCTCGCCTGGGGGGCCTCAGCCATCTTCCCCACCTCCTCCACCTCTGGCCTCTGCAATGACCTCGAGGACAGACAGCTCGGTGCCTTGTTGGTCTTTTCCTTCCCAGACTTAGGCTCAGTGTTTTGCAATGTACAGCTGGGCTCTTCCCAATTTTGTCCCGAGTCTGTACCCTTTGGGGGAAGGAGGCGAACAGGTGCCCCTGAGATTCCGGGGCCCATAAAACACACGACCCTCTGCCGGCACAGGGCCGAGGACGGGACCCCTCACCCGCTCCCCTGCAGCCGTACCCCCGCGGTCCCCAGGCCCCGCGGGACGGACGCGCCAGGGCAGGGTCCTTTGTCCCGACAATCCGGGCGGGTCAGTGCCACCAGCCGCACCAGTGCCCGGGGCGTGGAGGCCGCCGACCCCGCACGGCGGGTTTTCCCGCGGACCGCGGCGGGCCGGGAGGGCGGGGCGCGGTCCTCAGGGGCGGGGCCCCCTGGGCCGCAGGTGCAGGTGCAGCCGGCTCCCGACCCGCCCGAGGGACAGACTAATACCCCGGCCTCTGGTGCGCCCGCGCCGGCCCCGCCTCAGCTCCTCACCTGCCCGCGCTCCCGCCGCCTCGTCTCGCGCCGATGCCCGGGGCTCCCGGACCGGACCCCCCCTGCCCCGGGGTCCGGGTGGCCGCGCCTGCGCAGACGCGCTGTGCCCGCCCCGCCCCGTGGGAGGAGCCCGGCCTGTCAGCCCCGCGCCGGGCGCTCTCTGCCTGCGACTCTCGGTCAGTCCGTCTGGCCTGTTCTCGCTGCTCTGGCGGCGTTCAGTCGTTCGCGAGTGGTGGCACTAGACTGCTGACTCATTCTAGGGGCGCTCCCTGAGGCACAAGGAGGCTCTGGATGCCCTAAGTGGATCTGGAAGCACCTGTCCTGTAGCCAAAGGCGGTCACTTTTCAGCCCTCGGCGAGTTTTTGAGCAGTTTTCCTGATGGCTTGCTTTTTTTTGAAATAGAGAGGGGGAATCTTTAGGACCGACGCATTCCGATGAGTGCCCCTTCAAGCTTTAGGAACAAATTCAGAATTGCCAGTCTCTGACCCCATCCCACATTCTCTTTCACCCCAAAATGCTGGCCACTGGGCACAGGGTGGTAAGTGGCGGCCGGAGCCCTGCTCCTGGGATGTTGCCTGACTTCACAGATTCTGAATAACGCTGGGTCTGATTTGACCCACACTGATTCATCCATTCATCAGTCATTCATTTACTTCTCATATATTGTGTCCACGCTGTTTCATAAAAGTAGGCGATTGGGAGAACACCTTTTCAGAGGTGGGAAGAACTGATCCACAGTACAACACTTAAAATATTGCTGGGACGCAGTGTGATCAGTCACAGTGCAGCGTGCAATGAAGCAGCAAAGCAGGGCTGACATGCCCACTGGTCAGTGGTGGCCTCTGCCTGTAGTGCTCTCCCCGCTCTCCTGGGAACGGCCTACTGGTGTACAAAGTCCAAAGGCTTCCCTGATTCACCTTCCAGACCTCCCACTCAGACTCCAGCTTTCTTGTAAATTTATGGACCTAGACAGGAGGTCTCTCTGTAACCAAAGTGTGAGTTCCTTTGCTTCACCTCTGGGCCCCCAGAGCCTGGCCCAGGCGGCTGCAGAGATGTGCTTGGGAAGTGTTGTGAAAGAAAGGGTGGATCAAGATTGCGGGTAAGAGGATCAGTTTGGGAGATCATGCAGGCTTCTTGCAGGAGTAGGTATTTGATTTGAAGGCCGGAAAATATTTGGTATAATTTGGTACCATGTGGGTGTAGTCATAGAAGGCAGTTTACCCCCAGAGGAACTTTCTCACTCCTGCCTCATTCGTTGTTTCTCCAAGATGGGGAGGGGGAGAAGGTTCATTCTCTGCATCCTGAAATAGAATGTTTGGTCAACAGTGAGGAAAGTTGCAGGCGTAAAGGGCTACTTAGAACAAAACAGACAGCCATTTCCTTTGGGTATGTGTCCCCAGAGACTGACCATTAATGACAGAACCATTCAGGGGTCAGGGGTAGCAGAATCCTGGGGTGGGAGGCTCCCTGAGGATTCAGCTGTGGTATAATTACCAAATGCAAAAAGCCATGATTATGTTTACACTTCTGTAACATTCCAAAGCTCTGGGCTTCAAAAACCAGGCTAGATCTGATAGCTAATTAACACCCTCCTCACACTCCCAATGTGTCCAAGAAGGCACAGGCTGAACTCATTAAAAAGCAGTTATCAGCCCAGAGGAGTAAGTTATGGGCAAGTAGGCACAGGAAAACTCACTCACAAAGCTCAAGGATTAAAACCAAAAACACCAATCTGCCAAGTTTTAAAGAGAAAAGTAATTCTAGTGTTGTGAAGACCATAGAATAACCTAGATTTTTAATTTCAGGGGTAGAGATTAAGGTTGACTAGGAGCTTTGTGACAACTTGGAGAACTGGGACATGTCACCCTCCTGACAGGAGCTGGGAAACTTTTCTGTCCTTCACAAGTCCCATAGGGCAGGCAGAAAACATCGCTAGCAGGAGGCAGATGTGGGTCAAGACTTGAGATTCTTTAAGCGTCACAGCCACGTCTAGATTCAGCTAGCTTCATCTGCTCCCTCAGCCGTGATCCACACCAGCTTAAAATCATGATTTTTTAAGCTGATGGTCTTGCAGTGTGTCTGGGTTCAGTGGAACAGTTACAGAAACAGTTAGCAACAAAGTGAAAAATAAACTAAAAATGGGTGCCTGACTTCATTGTCTCAGGCGTAGATTCCCATCTTGTGGATACATGAAAGTCAGATCAAGATGCAGAAATGTGTATTAGGCACAAAAATAGATGTGCACAGATCAGCTCGGAATATCTTCCTGCTTGCCAATATCCCTGAATTCCAGCCTTTCTTATTTTTTTAAAAGTGTATAAAGATGCTTTACTTCCACAGTGTGCCTCAGAGCAAAGCCTTTAGGGTCTTCTTTCAGGAGCTCTCAATAGACAGGAACAATGGTTCACCAGTTGAATCGATGACTGACTGGGGGCTGGATGGTGGGGTCGTTCTGTCCCCAGGTTGGGGAGGTAGGGCTGCCTTGAATGTCCTCACTCATCATCATTTGCTCTATCCATTAACGTTTACTGAGCCTCATTCAGTTAGGAAACTTTGGTTTGTAAGAGAAAACCCAGCTGAAACTGCCTTGAGCTGGTCCTGTGCTTCAGCAACGTCATCAAGGATCCAGGTTCTTTTGCTTCTCTGCTCTGTTATCCATGTGTTAGCTGGTTCTTCTTGTGGTCGTGGGACACTGATTAGTCTAAATCTGAGTTACTTCCCATCTCATACATGGCTGTGTCCATACTTAAAAGGGAAAATAGAAGTGAAATAAACATGTTAAGACATCTTCATATCTAAAGTCCCGCTCTATCATTTTTGGACGCAGAGTCACTGACGTCTGCATTTATCACACAGTATTATCCTTTGGCTGTTAGGAACACTGGTGATGCAGCATTTCTTAAGTGCTCAACTATTGTCTTCTGCTCAAAATCAGCAGAGAGTTGTCACAAATAGACGTTTGACATCTTAATGATAGTCCTTCAAAACGCATGAACTGATGACACCAACCTCTCATTGCTTTGGAATTTCTTTTATGTATTTCAACAGATTTGGCAAATTTTCCATTGCATTACAATCCTTTTGCATGTATCTTAATAGCAAAACATAATAGACTTTGTGTGTGGGGCGTGGGGATAGCTTTCTTTCTTAGCTCTATAAACCTCTTGATTGTTGCTTTGCAAGAAAATAGGAAAATGAAGTTATTCTTTTGATGACAAAATTTCCTTTACTAGTATCAGATTTATGTTGCACTACTGTTTCCATGAATTTCTGCATTCACAATAACTTTTCGTTTCAGTGTCAAATCATAATGTAATCTTTCAGAAGATTTTTATACAGCAATTAAATTCAACTCATGGAATATAAACAATGTGTACTTTAACTGAATGCAACTTTAATAGAGAATTCAAATTTTATAGGGAAACTTAAATGTCTGAAAGTAATTATGAAAGTTACATGAAAGAAAACTGAGGCAAAATTTGCCTTACCAAATATCAAAATATACCATAAAGTCATGTGATTCAAATTAATATGATATTTTCTTAAACTCTGCTTTATTTATAGTTACATCCCGTTTCTTTAATCCTGGTATCAATTTCCTTCTCACTTTTTTTGCTTGAATTGAAAAATTGGTGTAGCCAGATAGTAACAATGTGATTTAGGGTGGGGGGTTTTAGCCACATCAACAATGGGATTTAGTGTGGGGAGACTGAGATTGACCACATGGGCAGCCAACCAGGTTTTTTGTGATTGAGTCCCAACAATGACTCTGGACACCAAGGCCTGGGTGAGCTTCTCTTGTTGTCAATGCTCTGTGCATGTTGTCACATGTCACTGTTGGAAAAGTGACACTGTTCGTGACTCCACAGTTAAGAGGACAACCAGAAGCTCTGAGTTGGGTTCTTTCTTGGACTCTGCCCTATGCACTTCTTCCCTTGGTTAATTTTAATCTGTATCCTTTCCCTGTGATAAACTATAACCCTGAGATAACAACTTTCAGCAAGTTCTATGGGTTCCTCTAGTGAATTATCAAATCTAAGGGTGTTCTCGGGGATCTGAACTTGCAATTGGTGTCAGAAATGTGAGTAGTCTTGTGGACTATGCCTCCTCAGACTCCTCACTGTCCTTGACAGGTTTGGGGGCATCTGGGTTATGTGAGTGCAGTAAAACCAGTTAAGAACTTTTCTATTGATTCAGTTTATTAAATTATATTTTTCTAAAACGTCCATTTCAACTAAGTTTTAAGATGTATTTATTTAAAGTTGTTCCCTAATGATTTTCTAAAACTCTGCTTGATCTATAGTTATATCCCATTTCTCAATCCTAATGTCAATTTCCTTCTCACTTTTTTTGCTTAAATTAAAAATTTTTTCGTCAGCTTTAATAAAGTATAATTTTTGGTTAATTTATAGCTGAGGTAAAAGTCACCAATTTTAAGTGTTCAATTTGCAGAGCTGTGACAAATGTATACAGTCATGTACCACCACCACCATAATCATCAAATAGAACATTTCTATTACCCCTAATAGTTCTCTCATGCTCTTTCGTGCTTAATTCCTTCCGCAGGTCCCTAAGCCCAGGAAACCACTGATCTGCTTTCTATCGTGATAGTTTTGCTTTTTGTAGAATCTCATATAAATGGAATGATGTGGTATGTAGTATTTTGTGTCTAGCTCCTTTCACTTAGAACAATGCTTTTGAGATTTATCCATGTGTGCATCAGTCCTTTTTACTGCTGAGAAGTATTCCATTGTGTAGATATGCCAAAATAGATCCATTCACCAGTTGCTGTGTATATTTGGGTTGTTTGTAGTTTTTTAGCAGTTATGAATAAAGCTGCTGGAAACATTTGCATACACCTTTGTTTGAACATGTGTTATCATTTCTCTTGGATCAACATCTAGGAGTGGTCATATGATGAGTGTGTGTTTAACTTGATAAGACACTCTCCAGCTGTTTTCCAAAGTGACTATCATCTTCATTCCCACATGAGACTTTCAAGTGCTCCACATCCTCATCAATATCTGGTATTGTCAGTCGCCCCTGTGGTTTCCTCCACTGACAGCACACTTGCCATTAGACCCTGGAAGTCTCTCTCGGTGCTTTACTGCATATGGTCCAGTCTCTACAAAGATCCTGCAGCAATCCAGGGATAGAGAGGGCTCAGACCCTCCATCTGTTGGGTACCCCTAATCTCATCTCTTCTGCTAGTCTTAGAAACCTCAACATTCCCATGAACCTAGCTTCTCCAGCCTCTTCTTTCCCCCAAGCATTGGCTTGTTTCTCCTTCCCAAGGGGATGCTCCTATACTTTCAACCGGCTAAAAACAGAAAACTTTTACTCTTCACTCTCTGTACCCAAGAGCTAAACTCTTCAGATTCCCTTTTCCTGATGAACAGGAAGGAATAGCTGACGTCAGATGTGTCTTTATCCCTATCTCTATGCCAGTTCTGGTCCTGTCTCTCTATGTTTATGCTTGGCCGTGTGTAGGTCTATAGCAACACACGCTGACATCATATGTGCATAGAACAAGGTCTAAAAGGAAACCCTGCAAACTGATAACAATGGTTACATTTTGGGGAGGAGGAAGTGCTGGTGTAAAAGATGAGAGGGAGATTTACTTTTCAATGTGTAGACTCATGTTGGCATTTTTAAAGCAATGTAATTAAAAAGAAAATAGCTACAATGTTAAAAAAATGAAAGCATCCACACCTTCCACATCTTGGGCACCCCCCTGCTCTGGGAGATCTCTGTAGTTCTTCCCACCTCTGCCTATCTCTCATTTAATTATTATTATTTTAAACATCATCTACACTTTCATTGAGGCTGGAGAGACACTCAGAGCTCCCAGGCAGAGACATCTGCCTAGTGAAACAGGCTGCTCTATTCCTTCTTGGAAGGGCTTTAGAGGCTCTCCCAAGAGACTGTCAGTTTCATTATAAAAGTATTCAGAGGGAGGAGCATCCTAGAGAGAGTCTAGGTCTGCCCAACACCATCTAAATTTCTGTCTCTTCTCCTAGTGTCCTGTTCAGTATAGCATGTGTCCCAGACAGAAGAGCCTCGGTTGAGACAATAAAAAGCATTGTCTTCCAAACCACAGGTAACGTGCTTTGGACAATGACATGCTGACATCAGCCAGCCCTTCTGAGAGAAGACAAAAGGTTCCTCCCTGCCTCCAGTCACCTTGCAGTATGTTCTCTGGCTGATATCTCAAAGTATCAACAGCTTCCCTTTCTTGGCACACTGTCAGGACATCCAGGGACCTGGTTGGAGCCAGTGGATGCTGCTTCTGCATCTCGTTGATGTTGATGAGCTTCAGGTCAGTGGCTGGGGTGGCCAGGGCTACTGCAGGAAGGAGCTGAGAGGTGGGCCTTCTCCATACTCACTTCAGCCTCACCCAAGGAAGCATCAGCTCAAAGCTGGCGAGGTCTCTTCTTTGCTGATTGAGTGCCCCTTCCCCCCAAGTTGCCACGAAAGTGGTGCCTGTGCCACCCATGAACCAATACCAGTCTCCATCCTTGGTTTTGGGTGCTCAGGCCCACAGTGAAAGCTGTGGCTCTGTCAGACACTGTGGGTACCCAGGGAGACCAGGAATGGGACTAGATCCACCCAGGGCTCCTGGCAGGGGTCCCTGGGGGATACTGTGGCCCTGTTCTGGAGTATTCACACTTCACATTTTTTTTCCCTCTTGGCCCACCGTGTGTTGTGGCAAATAATAACAATCATTCCCGATATATAAAGCTTTTCTATGGCAACCCAATGACAGGTTTTTATTCCCATTTCTCAGATGAGGCAGCAGCCCTGTGTCACAGAGTCATTGAATAACCGAGTCAGGATGTGAGCCCAGCTCTGACAGGCTCCAACGCTGGCTGAGGACTGTGGGAGCCCCTGTGACCCGTTCCCCAGGGAGGTGGTACTGAGGGGGAAGGTATTGTTAGTCACAGTAATGCCTTGAGTTCTGGGGCTGTTTTCATGTGCCAGGCACGGAGCTGAGTGCTTTACACACATTACCTGGAGTAGTCACACTTCATCAAGAGGACTTCATAAGTCTCAACCTCACATGCCCTCTGTTATTCAGTCATACTGCTATTCTTACCCATTTCCAAACATTAAGATATCTTTGCACACATGTTCCCCCATTCTCCCTAGACCACCCTTTCTTAGGCTTTTCTGCCTATAAAACTCCTCCTCATCCTTCAATGCCGAGGTCAAATACTATCTGTGTGATGCTATTCCTCACACTCTGCCTGAATGAGTTCCCCTCTTCTGGGCTCCCATGGTTAGAGCAGAACTTCCTACTTCTGTTTCCACAAGCCTCACATTTCTCTGCCTCCCCCACTGGTCTAGGATCTCCAGGGTAGAGACTGTGCTCATCATATCCATACTTCCAAACAAGGGTGTGGCTCCTGTTATTAAGAAGAATGGCTTAGCTCTCTCCATACCACCCTGAGATGAGAATTCTGGTTGTGGAAATATACTCAAAGAGGAAAGTTTCAATGGATCAACCAGGTTTCACTACTGTTTTCTCTAAAGAGGATACTTCTGCACCCCAACCAGCAGGCACACCTATGCTAAAAAATTAATCCTCTAACAAACACCCACAACCCCACTGAGTCATTGTGCTGGAGGGGCAGGTTCCAATATTTAGGAACATGCCTACAAGCCTGATCCTTGGCTAGACCTTTCAAACGTGCTACTCAGGAGAGAAAAGCGAATCTTTCTTTCAAAGGAAAATGTATGGATTCTAAATGTTTTTCCTGGGGGGTACAGTATACATGACTGAATTTGAAGGATGTTTTTTCTGCATAGCTGGCATGTAATCTCCCATATTTTCCAAGAAGTCAATGCATGCCTCATCCAGCAAATTATTTATATTAACAGATATCCATTATCTCTGCTGAAAGGGTTTCCTAGATAATGTTGTGACTGAAGTTCATAATTAAGCTACAGAATGCCAGGACTCTCTCTGCAAGGCCCGAATTTAGGACTGTTCTAGCTCCTTCTGGTAGTGCAGCATTAGGAATTTGTTGGGTGTCAAAATCTTAGCTTTAAGTGTCCAAACTTTACAAAATGAATGTCGCCCTGCAGCATCTGAAGTGTTCATTTCAATTTGTTCACTTTGAGTGGCTCCGTGTTTTTTGTTTTTTTAAATAAAACAGTAATCAAACATGAAAGCAAACTCATTGCATCCTAAACCTGAGAGTCAAGCAGGGTCTCAAAAAGATATTTGCACACGCACATCAATAGCAGCATTATTCACAATAGCCTAGAGGTAGAAGCAACCCAAATGTCCATCAACTGGTGATTGGATAAACAAAATGTGGTATACACATACACTGGAATATTATTCAGGCTTAAAATGGAAGGAAATCCTGTCACATGGTACAACATGGATAAACTTTGAGGACACTATACTAAGTGAAATAAGCCAGTCACAAAAAGACAATTATTGTCTGATTCCACTTATATTCGGTATCTGAAGTAGTCAAACTCATAGAAACAGAGAGTAAAGTGGAGGTTACCAAGGGGCAGGGGGGAGTGGACATGGGGAGTTGTTGTTTAATGGGTTTGGAGTTTCAGTTTTGCAAGATGGAAAAGTTCTGGAGATACGTTGTGCAACAATGTGAGTGTACTTAACACTATTGAACTGTATACTTAACAACGGTTAAGATGGTAAATTTTATATTATGCATTTTTTACCACAATAAAAATAAAATAATAAAATAAACCCTAAAGGCTCTTCAGGGTCACTGAGCCTGTCCTACTGTTTGACAGATGGTACAGAGATTCGCCCAAGGTCATTATTTATTTATTCAAGGAGACCCAACTCCAGCTGGATGATTTTCGAGCTCCAGCAGCCTGCCTCTCCAGCAGCTCTGTTGAAATTCCCCTCCTCTTCAATTGGGGAACAGAGGTGCCCAAGGCCCTGTGGTGCTCCCAAGCAAAGCTGGGGCAGTGGGGAGAGGCCCTGTGAGGCACTAAATTCTCAATAGTCTCACTATCTTCTTTCTCATAGCCACCTCAGCCCTCCGGGTTGATCAATTTTATGGGGCACAAATATATAGAACTATGTGACAAGAGATTTTCACATATTGAAATATGTGGGGTAACTATTCGGGTTCAAAACTGATTCAGCTTAAACTAAAGAAACCTTACTTATGGACTATCAAACCTGCATTGTATATCTGCTTTAATCATTAAAGGATGAAGTCTCTTAAGATAAGATTGCACACTTCCGCTCCTATGTCCTATTGGTAACACTGGTGTTAGTCCCTTTCCCAACATCAGGGTCTTGTTGACCTGCTAATTTGCAACTGAATACCTCTTTGAAACTTTAATGAATATGTATCCTGGGTGTGTTTAATGTATGCTCTTTGTTCTAAAAAGGTATAAGACTGTACTGAAAACTATACTTCTCCAGAACACTTTCTTCCTTTCTGGAAAAGGACTTCACAGGTTATAATCCTAGCTATGGTTCAAGTAAAGCTCACCTTATCTCTCTTATCTGTAGAATGATTATTGGTTATTTTGGGTTGACATACAGAAACAAGTCAAATGCCACCTCTGGTCCTGAAGATGACAGAAGCCCAGAATGTTGCCAGAGAATGGCAGAGTGACCACGCCTAGCACCTGGGAATATCTTTCCTGTGCCCTGGATCTGGAGCCACATTCCCAGCAGACACTGCCCTATCTCAAATCAGATTTTCTGGCCTCCAAGTTAGGTTTTTTTTTTACCTTGGGTCTGCATGCACCTTTCTGCTCAGGCTCAAGGAAACTCCACTGCAAGCTTGGAGGCCTCCAAAATGTTTTCACTGCAGAGCTTTAGTGTCACTGAATGCAATACTCTTTTCTAGGTATTCAAGGTCCTCTCTGACACAACCCTAATGTATTTTCCAATCCTATCTCATTGGAAGCTAACATTACGTAATGACCTGAGCTTGGACTTGGGGTCAGGGTTGAATTCCAGTTTTAACAAGCTTTATCTCTGTAACCTTAGATAGTCACTTATTTCACTAAACTTTTCTTAAAATGTAGATAACAGTTTTCTAATGGGTGAGGATTTGATGAGATAATGCATTCCAGACCTTAGCCCAGAACCCAGTACATCAGAAACTGGAGCTATTGTCAAAAGCACAGGTGCCCTCTGCTCCAGCAGAATAGGCCTATTTACCAGATCTAGACATGGTCTGTGCATTCCAACCTCTGCCTCTGTCTTACTTTACTATTCTCCCTTCCTAGAACATCTTACCCCAATCCCAGGAAGGCCCAGATCAATGCTACTCCCTTTTGAAGTCTTCTCTGACCCTCCCAGCAGGAAAGTATCTGCACTTGAGGTTGATCTGTAGCTCTGGGCTATAATGTAGCTGTAAAAAAACTACATTACAGATAGGTCTTGCTGGATGTGCCCTCAGGGGTGGTCATGGAATGCAGGAGGCTCTAGGACCTGAGGTGCTTAGTCTTTCTCTGGGCACATTGGAAAGTTCTCTGAGCAGATCACATAGTTTCTCTCTTCACAAGAGATCTGTGAGGCCTCAGGGGGGTACCTTTATGACCCCGTTTGTCAGCTACTACAGCCTTGGAGAAGAAGGATGCTTTCTTGAGGACATTGCTTGGGCCTCCTGGTAGGCTGCAGGCTGTGTTCCGAATGACCCAGTAAATCGAACCCTGGGTGGTGGGGTTGGCTTCCCTCTGCACCATCATGAGTCCCTGGGTCTGACCTCTGTCCCTCCATCCCCCACCTGTGTTTAGATCCTAAGGTGCAGGCTAATTCTCCTTTCCTACATTCACAGCAACTTCTGCCTTGGATTCTCTTAGGACTTGTGCTTTGTCTCTTGGGACATTCCAATCAAGCTTGTGTGATTATTATTTGGTGTATGATTTGCTCCTGTATTCGATTAGAAGCTCCTTTAGGGCAAAGATAATGTTGGAGCAATTTCTCTATCATAGGCAGAGCGAAGCATGGTATGTGGCTCATGCTTGGTACTTAATGGTTTTGTGTTAACTTCATTGTCATAATAGTGAAGATAATAACTACCAATTACTATATGCTCATGCTCTGTCTGGTCCAGTGCTAAGTGCGTCACATACATGATCTGAGGTAATTCTCACATCAGTACTATAAAGAAAGCATTACTAGGGGCCTGCCCGGTAGTGTAGTAGTTAAGTTGGTGCATTCCACTTTGGCGGCCCGGGGTCCACAGATTCGGATCCCGTGTGCAAACTGACATACTGCTTGTCAAGCCATGCTGTGGTGGCATCCCGTATAAAGTAGAGGAAGATGGGCACGGATGTTAGCCCATGGTCAATCTTCCTCAGCAAAAAGAGGAGGATTGGAAATGGATGTTAGCTCAGGGCTAATCTTCCTTACACACACACATGCACACACAAAGAAAGCATTACTATCCTCCTCTTAAAAATGAGAATTGGAGACTTAGAGAGGTTAAGTGACTTGGCCAAGGTCATAGAGCAAGGAAAAAGTAGAGCTGGGGTTTTAATTCACCTCCACATGAATGGATAGACATCTGACACAAAATAACCAATAACCATTCTATAGATAAGAGCGATAAAATGAGCTTTACTTGAGCCAGAGTGAGGATTATAACCCGGGAAGGCCTTTTCCAGAAGAGAAGAAAGCATTCCAGAGAAACATGGTTTTCAGTACAGTCTTATACCTTTTTAGAACAAAGAATATACATTAAACATACCCAGGATACATATTCATCAAATTTTAAAGAGGTATTCAGTTGCAAACTAGCAGGTCAACATGACCCTGATGTCAGGGAGAAGGACAAATACTGGCATTACCAATAGGGCATAGGAGGGGAAGTATGCATTCTTAGCTTAACAGTGTTCATTCTCTAATGGTTAAAGCAGATGTACAATGTATGTTTGATAGGCCATAAGTCAGGCTTCTTTAGTTTAAGCTGAATCAGTTTTTTTTTTTTGTGGGGAAGACCAGCCCTGAGCTAACATCCGTCGCCAATCCTCCCCTTTTTTTGCTGAGGAAGACTGGCCCTGGGCTAACATCGTGCCCATCTTCCTCCACTTTATATGGGACGCCGCCACGGCATGGCTGACAGGCAGTGCGTCGGCGGGCGCCCGGGATCCGAACCGGCGAACCCCGGGCTGCCAAGCGCGGACTAAACCGCTGCGCCACCGGGCCGGCCCCCAAGCTGAATCAGTTTTGAACCTGAATAATTACCCCACATACCTCAATACGTGAAAATCTCTCGTCATTTTCCCCTTTTGATCAATAATCTTTCAATAGAAACATTGGTGATCAAAATACTGTCCCTTGATGCCAGGATGGTTGCTGCCTGCCCTGGGTCCATCATGTCCCTCTCTGCTAGGCTTTTATTTCATTGGTTTGCCCAGTTATCCACTTTGAGGAGAAATAGTCAGATATAGTGAAAAAGCATAGAGGTATATATTAACAGGGGAAGCATTTCATTGGTTATGTAAATTGTCAATTATT
The DNA here is from genome assembly GCA_031878705.1 of Tapirus indicus. Taxonomy (NCBI): domain Eukaryota; kingdom Metazoa; phylum Chordata; class Mammalia; order Perissodactyla; family Tapiridae; genus Tapirus; species Tapirus indicus. Next base: position 87,490,863 of record CM062921.1, read on the forward strand.
TTTAGATTATTGCACAAACATTGTACATGTGCTTTTACTTGACTTCCTATGGTTACATTGTTTATAACAATTCTAGAACAGGTAATCCCATACTTGAAATGATTAGTTTAAAAATGAGTTCTTAGGCATAGTCTTTATCAGAAAAGGAAATTCATCCAGGGTTGTAAGATAGATCGACCATTAAGTTGCTGAGGAGTCATTACTCTAGCCTATATGCCAGTCTTACAGCACTGAGAAAGAAAACAGTGACTAGTTTGAATATTATGGTTAATACAAGAATTCCGAGGAGTAATAGAAATAGGAATTGCAATCTGGATTGAAAAAGGGAGCCAATACCAGAAGGGAGCCAACTAAACAAATCAAGACTAGGTGTAGGATTACTTAATAAGGCTATTTCTGCTTGACTATCATTAAGGGATTGTTGAGTAAATATAGTCAGGGCTTCTATATGTGACATGACATCTTCAAGCCCCAAAGAAGGAACAAATATAGCTGCTAGGTGGTCACATCAGTGGAACACTGAATGAGCCCATCTGGCTTTAAAGAGAGGAAGACTGGCAATAGTTGTTAATTCAGGGCAAATCCTTCCCCGCATCCAAGGGAAATTCAAGGTGCAGGATCCTAGCCATTTGAGTGGTGGTCAAGGCCAGAGGTTTGTTCCACATAACCATTGTGTTCCATTAGGAACCACCCAATAAATGCCTGGCCTTCAAGACCAGTCTGTTCCAAACCAATCAATCACTTTCTTTAAGTATGACAGTCTTCTGAAAACCTTACATAGAACAATTATAAAATGGGCGTATGGTTTAACCATTACAAGGGTCTAAATGAGGAGATATAACGTTGGGAATACAGTCCTGGTCTGGAGTCTTGGGATAGTTGTCTATGACAGGTGCTGTCTTCTTCTCATAATGGTTTGGAGGTCAGTTTGGTTTGTCTTGGTCAGTCAAAGTCAGTTGTCAAAAATAGGAGTTGAAATCCACTAAGGTGGAGGAGGCTTTTTAAATGAGAAATGTGAATCCGTGATTCTATGCCCTTTAATTTTGCAGCACATGAATTGGTTAAAAGTACCTGTTATGGTTCTTTCCAATGGGGCTGCAGACAGTCTTTTATTTGATGCCTCTGCCAACAAATAAATTCTCCAGGTTGTAGTCTATGATTCTTAATGTCTTTCTCTCCCAGGAGCTCTCTGTGAAAGGAATCAGCTACCAAACTTTCATTTCTTTTAAGCACCTCAATGGGCCCCTGACAACAATGTAATATATCTCCCTTAAGCAAAGTTGGTTCATACATTTCCTCATCTAGTTGCATAGGCCATCCTGTTGTTATTTCAAAAGGAGACAGCCAATGTTTACCAAAAGGTATAGATCTAAGATTGAGGACCACTAGCAGAAGAGCTTTTCGCCATGGGAGATTAAGTACTTCTGAAAGCTTTGCCAATTGAGTTTTGATTGTACCATTAGTTAAAATGTTGCATTATTGGCCAAACATCACAAATAGATTTAACTATTTGTCTGGTGGAATGAGTTCCCCAGTCATTGAATAACTCAGTAGGAATTCCCCAAACAGGAATTATCCTTTCCAATAATTTACCTACTACTAAATTCATCGCTCTTCTGCAAGGAAAGGGCTCAACCTAATGTGAGAACACACAGATCATTACAAGACATTTATGTCATTGAGATGGTGACATTTGAACAAATTGTAATTGCCATACACCAAAGGGTCTCTTAGAAGGGGGAAAGTGACCTTGCGACACATGAAGTTTTCCCGGGATTATATTTAGGATATATAGTATAACGAGCATGTTCTTTATGAGTCACTGTGGGAGAAAGTTTCCAAAAATGTTGTTCTCCCCATAAAGTCATCTTTTCAGGTGCCTAATGGGTTAACCGATGTATATGCTGGAGCAGTGGTAATTGTGCTCCAGTAGGCACTATGGTTTGTTATTGAGTCTGAACCACAACTGCATGGTAGTGTTGAAAATTCCCCCTTTTTGTTGCCATATTTCTTTCTCTTCTTCCATAGCAATTTCTTGAGCCTGAAGAAGGAAATCTTTCACTGGGTTAGCAGTGGAGAGCAGTGGACATTCTCGAGGCTGGACAGGATATCCTGCGTGGTAATATCTCTGCTTATCTTTTAAGTGAGACTCAACTGTAAACCAAATTGGATAATAAAATGCAGTTGTGGTCATGGTTGTTTTCCTCCTGTGGTGTTTGAAGCAAGGTAGCAGGGTTAAGATAATAAGTAACATTTACCTACACAATATAACCTAAGAAGGTTTATCATCATTTACTTGACAATGCCTCCCAGGCAATTTAACATGCCCAATAAACCTAATTAGTTTAGTATTTTCTTCTTTACAGGAAAAAGGGAACAAATTCTTTGAGAAGTCCTAGGAAACTGTCATTTTAAGAGAGAGAAACCCAAATCTTAATTTTGTACCAGCTTACTTTTGATATTAGAACTCATTTACTTAATTAAATTTATTCCAATCTTAGGCAGCTTGACCATGCATAAAACTCTTTTCTCAGCGTTCCTTTTTCACAAGCCTTTTACAGCTTTCTTTTTACATTCAGATTTTATCCTATGCTTTTCCTCTTACCTAGTACTTTAGGACAAATTTGCCTTTCTTAACAAAACAAACAAACAAAAATCTCCAAACATACACATTACTTTTCTTGTATACAGAGATGTTTTCCTTATTTTTTTATATTAGCATCTTGTGAAGTGGCAGACCCACAAATGCTTTCTAGAAACTTGTGCATCCTCAGAAAACTTCTCAGTGTGGCACAAAACATGTTTATTAATATACCCAAGTATTCTTCTAGTCTCTCTGTAATAAGAAGCCAAAGGTAGATAAATTTGTGTTTAGTAATTAATGTCTAATATTTTATGTTATGTGGAAATGACCTAGATACTCAAGAAATTTCTATCATTTAATTTAACTTAGCAAAATTCTAAGGTTTCAAGTCACCAAAAGTTTTTGACATTATTTTAAGTACATTTACCATAACATTTAATTATTGTTAAAATGTTCACCCAAAACTTTTATCTTTTCAAATCTATTTCATTTATTTGTTTCCAATAATTATGTTTAGATTGCCTACAAAAACTTCATGAGACATTAGACAAAATCAGCTAGCATTCTAAGCTATTATTTTGCTGACGAATTTTGTAACAGAGATAAAATGAGCTTATTTGACTAATAAACCCAGGTGGAATAAAGATTGCATGTCTGCATCATATCCAATGCTAATAACTCTGAAGACATGTTTATTTCAATCAAACCAATAAGCTTAAATAAGATTTCATTTCCTAAAGATTATTTTATATCTTTGAAAGGCATTTGGGTTAGTTTCTATTTAGTATATATAAGTGCTTACTTCACACCAATTAAACAGAGCTCCTTTAGAAATTATACCATCCAGAGGTAGAAAAATCATATATATAACATGTATATAGACACACATAAACACACAGACAGATACAACAAAGATTTTATAGCCTTTGCTTTAAAGAGTTTTCTTAGATTTTTGGGCAAGGGTGCTTTCATAGCAGTCTGCATCTCCAAAAGCTTCTCCCACCTCCTTTTTTTCCCTCAGTCTTAGGAATCCAGGATGGTCTGGATAATAGCTCCCAGAGAGGTCACAAGTTTTTTTTTTTTAGATAAACAGGGAGGTTAGTTGCTTATCAAATTGGATGGATAAACCCATCCAATTACATTTTCCTTAATTTGTTTCTTTGCCTCTGGGTACATAGTTTTATCTTAATTTAGGGAAGAAGGCCTAAAAAATTCCTATCAGGCTTTAAATATCACCTTCCAATTTGGTTAAATTTATGATCATAAGTTACTAAATCATTTCAAATATCTTGTCAGATTTCAGCCAGGACAAACAGTAACTATTCCTGATACCACTAAACAGCTCTATTGATTTTTTCATTTTAGTTTTCCCTTGACTGTTTAAGGGTAGCAGTTTCCCAGGAAATCTCTCAGAGTCTCATTAACTCTGGGAGGGGCTCACATTGAGTCCTCCTTCCAAGGTAGCCATGACTTAATAAGTGTACTTATTTATTTATTTATTTTTTTAGTGAGGAAGGTCAGCTCTGAGCTAACATCCATTGCTAATCCTCCTCCTTTTTGCTGAGGTAGACTGGCCCTGGGCTAACATCTGTGCCCATCTTCCTCTATATGTGGGATGCCTGCCACAGCCTGGCTTGACAAGCAGTGGGTAGGTCCACACCCCAGGTCCAAACCTGTGAACCCCGGGCCTCTGAAACAGAGTGCATGAACTTAACCACTATGCCACTGGGCTGGCCCAATAAGTGCACTTCTAAAATGATCTCATCTATTTGGAATATTCCTTCTAACAGCCAATGTGTAAGTTTGGAGGCTCAAAGGAGCCTCAAAGTGGCCACTGTAATTTTAAATTATCCCAGGTCATCTTGATCCAAAGATTCAACCATTTACAGTTATCCCCATTTTGTTAGGCACTTGCAAATATTGGCTCCAATCCTTAGATGACCAATCCTCATGTGCATGTCCCTGGATGAGCTGTCAATTACTTAAAGTGAACAATCATAATGGATTTCCCTGTGGGAATGCTGGACATCTGGAGGATCAACCTCAGACATTCCCACTAGGTTCTCAGTCACCTGAAAATGCCTTACAGTTGGGAGGAGCTGGTATTCCTTTTCTTCAGAGCTGAATGAGTTTTCAGTCTCTCACTTTGCTATTAACTTGTTCAGACTTTATGGATGCAATTCTTTCCAATTTAAAGCTAAATTAAAAGGTCAGTCTGCCCCATTCATTCCAAAGTTCCCCCTAGACTCCGCTGCCTAGGAAATTCCCCCTAGGTTCCTCTTACCTAGGAAATGTACTGGTACCTCCTTAAGACACCTAGTCTTAAGACTTGAAACAGCTCAAGTAAAAGTCAGGACCTAAGACTTGAATAAGGAGGTCTGGGTTTCAGGAAAACTCACCAGGAGCACCTGAAGAGTGCAGTGAAGCCCGAGAGGCTCAATGGGCCCATGTGGTACCCAGCACTGGTTCAGTGTAGATTCCAGGTGGTCTCCAGTGGGTTTCTCTGAAATCCTGCCACACTACACCGAGAAATGGTGATGCAAAATAACCAATAACCATTCTATAGTTAAGAGAGATAAGGTGAGTTTTACTTAAGCCAAAGTGAGGCTTATAACCAGGGAAGGGCTTTTCCAGAAAAGAAGAAAGCATTCTGGAGAAGCATGGTTTTCAGTACAGTCTTATACATTTTTAGAACAAAGAACATACATTAAACACACCCAGGATACATATTCATCAAAGTTTCAAAGAGGTATTCAGTTGCAAATTAACAGGTCAACATGACCCTGATGTTGGGAAAGAGATTAATACCAGTGTTACCAATAGGCCATAGGAGGGCAAGTGTGCACTCTTATCTTAATGGCTAAAGCAGATGTACAACGTATGTTTGATAGGCCATAAGTCAGGCTTCTTTAGTTTAAGGCGAATCAGTTTTGAACTCGAATAGTTACCCCACATACCTTAATCTGTGAAAATCTCTTGTCAGATGCATGGATGGCAGAGTGAAACACTCACAGACACATCACTGCATTTGCAAAATTCCCACCTCACACCTGAAATCAGTCACACAAGCCTGAGGGCAGGTGGCTTCCCCCAGACAACCTGAACATCATGATGTGGGCTGCCTGTTTGGGGCCTGTCATCGGTCTATACCCTGGCTGAGACTGCCAAGTTTATAAGCTCCTGTACTATACAGATGATCTGCACTGTGGCTTCTGTCCTTTCTCTAGCTTCACCTTCGTAGTTGGCCTCAGCCTAGAAAGCCTGGAGGGCAGGGACTTTGTCTCTCCTAGGACAGTGCCTACACCTGATAGGTGCTCGACAAACAACCATTATTTTCAAGTGTCCCTTGGCCTACTTATATCTTCTTAGCATGATTAATGAGAAATATGGAGGCTAAAGCAGAAGTATTTTACACAAAATTAAGTGCTAAGTAAACTTCCACAAAAACAAACACTAAAGGAAACCTTTCTGCAGTCCTTGGAAAGATTCATCTGTGTGGCTTGGCTCTTTGTTCAGCACACATGTGGTTCAGATCAGAATCCCCACGGAAAGCCCTCCTGAAATTCCTAATGAGGCCTTTCAGGTGAACGTCTGTGAAGTGCTGCTGACACCACGTGGCTGTGAGAGGAAGCGCAGTCTGGGGCTTTTTGTTAACATAAAGAGAAAAACAGTGGAGGTGGTGGGGAGCTGGGGGGAATGTATCATAGATACAGGTTTAAAATTACATGGGTCTAGCATAACAACAACAACAATAATGATCAACAGCAGCAGCAGGAGCTGATGTTATTGAGGATTTCCTACGTTCCAGGCACACTACTCTGCTTTATGTGAATTAACTCATTTAAGTGTCAGGGGGGTAGTGGATGCTGGAGGTGGATGCACATGGGAGGGAGATCCAGAGACTGACTTGTTAAGCATGAGGTACCTGAAGGACTATGCCTGATAGGAAAGAGTTAGAAGCATTGAGCTAATGATGGGTGTGTTACTGATCACAGTAATAGCCATGAGCAATGGATAATGGCAATTGCAAAGGCTGTCATAATAATAATCTGAAGGGCAGTGTTGTGACAAGAGAGTGGTTTCAGAGGGTTCTCCTTCTTATATTTCAGTGGAGTAATAGATTATTTAGGGGTGTGTTCAGCAAGACAGGTAATCAGCTAGACTGAAGAATGTGGTAGTGTCATGCATCTCCCTCCACAAGTCTGACTTTCCCACAAAATTGCAGGTGGAGATGCTGAAACTGAGAGTGTGAAGACCTTCTGAGCTCTGACACGTCCCAATAGGTTCAAGAGACCAAGGGGGGGAAACCAAATGGTGTGACATTTAACATATTTAGTCTACCCAGCAGGGAGATGTGACCCAAGACTAGCCCAAGACTAGCAGGATCTAACGGTCTCAACACCGGAGAGGTCAGCTTTGCTCCCAGAGGAAGGACTGCTGGAGAAAGTAACCGGAGGAGTTCACTGTCCCATCCTGGAGGCTGGCACAGACACAAAGGCCGGGGGATTAAGCATCCCATCTAGCAGTCACAGTGAAAGCTAAAATTACAAAGGTGCATTTCGTATTTTCTTTAAAATAAAGACATTGAACTGCTCGGACTCATACGATAGATATTGCTTTAAAAATAAAGTTTGTTTCTCCAAAAGGAAATAGCTTTATTTCTTTTTAATTTTGTACAGGATTCATGATCATTATAGAGAAGTTCAAGCGATACAAAAAAGTATAAAAAAATGAAAATTCAGCAGTAATCTATCACTCAAATGACCGTCTTTCTATGTATTTCTCTATGCATAGACACATGTGCACACACACACACACACTCTGAGATAATACATTTGCTATGCCAACCATATCTTTCTACATTATTCTCTTAATGGCTGCATAATAGGCATATTGGAAAGTTTCCATGATGAGTTTCAGTAATGCCTTTTATTCTGTCTACCTATCTATCTGAAATATACAAGAAATTGAATAACAAATCTAAGTACTCTTTTTGTAATCAGATCTCAAAATTGTTGTCAGTCTGTGTTTGTGCTTTTGGTCTGTGAGGTTGTTCAAGAAATGCTCGTATCTTTGTTTTCAGAAGAGGTTAGAAGCTCAGCGGATTGGAACATGGGATAGAATGCCACAAAATTTTGGAGTTCATGCTGCCAGTTATGTAAAACAAAACGCTTAGGGAGAGGGTGGACAGGAAGGGCTTGGAAGCTTCAGGAAACCTGGAGCCCCTCCCCTGCACATCTACCCCTTGTCTCTCTGAATCTGCCCCCTGGTGGTCATGGTGGAGGTTTAGCTTGGGCTCAGCAGCCTCCAGTTCTGCCTTTGTCTTTTCCTCCTTTCTCTCTTCCTTGGGTGCTGAAAGGACACTACTTTGGCTGCAGGAAGAAACACCAAAAGGGAGAGCTTTCTTTTTAGTAATAGAGATTCTGAATCTAATAAAATAGTTTTGGATAAGGCGGAAGAACCCGACCTTTTTCAAGCATTCTTTCAAATCCATCTTCTCTCTCCCACCTCTTTGTCTCTCTCTCTCTCTCTCTCTCTCACACACACACATTAATACACATAGACGTACTAAAATCATATGATCACTTAGCCGAACCACACTCCCCCTATTGGTGGATTCTGATTGCTTTGGATTTTTCATAATTTGTACACTTATCTTTATACACCTTGATAAATTAAAAAGCCCTTTCTCATGCCTACTTCCTTTGTGGGAGCAGAGGAGCTGCTGACAGAAACTGGGAGAGCTCTTTCCAAAGAGAATTATTGGAGACTCAGGCAGCAACGACCTGCTTTCATAGCCAGGGGAAGACAGTGGCACAAAGTGGCAAGAGGTTCTTTTCTCTACTTCTACCAGAGTGCCCTGTAGCCTCAGGGCTCTGCCCTGGGGGCCATGGCTCCACTTTAGCCCTCTGAAGGTAACCCATGCTGCAACAGCACCATGAAGTGGGAGGGAGCAGTGACTGCTCGGTGGCAGATGCCTTCAAAACCCCCTCCAAGAGCAGAGGCTGGGGAGCACATTTGCTGAGAGGGAGAGGCACAACATGGCATCCTGTGGGAGCTCATGTGAAATATCTACCAGGGAGGACAAAAGCAATCTAGACAATTATCTGAACTAGCAGGTGGAATAAGAACACTAAAATATGGGCAATCACTCTTAATGTAATCATTTTCAGAGGCCAGTATTGATCTGGGGAAACATGGCAAATAGCTACCATTTACTGAACACTTATATATGTTGCCTCATGGAAATCTGAAAACAACTTCACATAGTAAAGCTTGTTAGTATCTTAATTTTAGGGAAGGCAGGCATCTGGAGCACGGGAGAGGTTGAGTGACTTGCTCATGGATTTGCACCCAGTCTTGCTGAGGCCAGGATTCTTGCTCATCATCATTATGTTATGCTGCTTGCTGTCCAAATAAATAACAATTCACTTGAGGGAAAAACCAAGTAGAAACTGACTGATCTTATTATCAATTCTTTATTTTTGTTTTGTCTCCATTCTTCATTGAGCTAAGGGGCTATATGCTTCTCATTTATCCATTAGGTACCCATACAAACATTTGCTTTCTCTTCTTGAGTTTCTGAAGTATTTCATGCTTCTTTAGACCTGATATTTTGTTATATTTTTGGTTGATAATCTGTTGAGAAATAGTTTATTAGACAATTTCACCATCATTACTCATGTCTAAAGAATATCACTAAACCATATATCTGTTAAGGGTTAATCTCCAAAATATATAAAGAACTCACATATCTCAACAGCAAAAAAACTGACAGCCCAATTAAAAAACGGGCAAAAGACTTGAACAGATATTTCTCCAAAGAAGTTATACAGATGGCCAACAGGCACATGAAAAGAAGTTCAACATTATTAACCATCAGGGAAATGTAAATCAAAACTACAATGAGATATCATCTCATGCTCATCAGAATGGCCATAACTAACAAGACAGGAAACAACAAGTGTTGGAGAGGATGTGGTGAAAAGGGAACTCTCATACACTGCTGGTGGGAGTACAGACTGGTGAAGCCGCTGTGGAAGACAGTATGGAGATTCCTCAAAAAATTAAAAATAGTACTACCATACGATCCAGCTATTCCACTGCTGGCTATTTATCCAAAGAACATGAAAACACCGATAGGTAAAGATACATGCACCCCTGTGTTCATTGCAGCATTGTTCACAATAGCCAAGACTTGGAAGCAGCCTCAGTACCCATCAAGTGACAAACGGATAAAGAAGATATGGTGTATACACACAATGGACTACTACTCAGCCATAAGAAATGATGAAATCCAGCCATTTGTGACAACATGGATGGACGGTGAGGGGATTATGCTGAGCAAAATAAGTCAGAGGGAGAAGGTCAAAAACTGTATGATGTTGCTCATAAGTAGAAGATAAAAACAACAGCAAACACCTAGAGACAGAGGCTGGATTGGTGGTTACCAGAGGGGAAGGGGGGAGGGAGGAGGGGGAAAGAGATGATTAGGCACATGTGTGTGGTGATGGATTGTAATTAGTATTGGGGTGGTGAACATGATGTAATCTATGCAGAAATAGAAGCATAATGACGTACACCTGAAATTTATACAATGTTATAAACCAATGTTACTGCAATAAAAAATAAATAAGAAAAGGGGCCGCCCGGTGGCGCAGCGGTTTCGTCCGCGCTTGGCAGCCCGGGGTTCGCCAGTTCGGATCCCGGGCGCCCGCAGACGCACTGCTTGTCAGCCATGCCGTGGCGGCCTCCCATATAAAGTAGAGGAAGACAGACATGGATGTTAGCCCAGGGCCAGTCTTCCTCAGCAAAAAGAGGAGGATTAGCAACAGATGTTAGCTCAGGGCTGGTCTTCCTCACAAAAAATAAATAAATAAATAAAAAATAAATGAATAAATAAAAGAATATCACTAAACCATTGCGAAAAATTATAGTTACCTATAAAATAACCACTCTCAAGAAGGAATTTGACTTAGATTGGGGGATATCAGGAGTAATTCAATTTTGATTAACAGCTTCTAGGGAATTGTCTCTTATGAGGAAACTTTCTCATGAAGTGTCACTGGATTCTTTTATCTTTTCTCAGTAGTGTCTGTTCGCTGGCTTTACCTCCCACATCCACCTCTCTTGGAGAAGAAATTTGGTAGATATTCCCTCTCAGCTGCTGGACTTGTCTCTGAAGGCAGAAATACTTTGGAAACTTCATGATTTTTTAAAGGAAAGTCTTTGGGGATCATTCCTTGGGTAACTTCATCCTCTCTGACCTCATTCCTTGATGCTGTGACTTTCATTTTTGTTTGCTGAGATATATCGTCTTTGTTAATCTCAGTCTGGAGTTAACCCTTGTGAATACTTTTGAAAAGATTATTTTTGAAGCACTAAAGGTAAGCAAATGAAACTTGAAGTGGAGAAAATCGTCACACCTTCATGGCTGGAGTGGTCCTAGAATACTGAAGGAAGATCTCCTTCTAAAGCTCTAGCCTGAGTGACGCTGATGAGAGCTCCCACTACAAGATGACATCTGTGGGAACGCGGGCCTGAGCTTACTTTACCTTGGTTATCTGTTTTTCCTGGAAGGAGATTCGTTGAGGTCGTGGAGCACCGCTCAGCAGAGGTAGCTTCTGCAGGAGAGAGATGCAGAGCACTTCTGACGGGCCACAGGCGTGTGGCCTTGTGGGCTCAATGTCAGCTCAGGTTTGCTCCAAATGACTCCAGTTCCTGATACCGTTTGTCTTGGCTCTTTTTTTCCTAAAGGTTCTCTTCCTTTGGGTAGTGTTTGCCAGGAAACTTCACTGGTGTGGATTCTCCGTAGATTTTCTGGCGGCATTTGCTGGGTGGAATCGCCCTAACTCAACGTAGTCATTGTTTGTTCCTCTCCGATAGAATTGCTTGGGAGATTTTTATCCTCATTAATCTCATACTTGAAACTTTTTATCTCTAGATGGCAACATTTGACTAGATTCATATACTATCACTTGTGGTGATATTTGCTGAGAAATTTGTTCTTTATTTAGGGTTCTGTATTTAGTAGCTTTACCCATGACAATGATAATTCTTTTGATATTTTGTTTTGAAGGGATCTGGATGTGGATATGAATGTGCCTGAAGGTATGTTCTCAGGAATATTACCTTGCAGAATCTCTTTGGTAAACCTGGCTACTCCTGAAGAGTAATCCTAAGAAACTCTGCCCTTATATATTGGTTTAATTCCTCCTGATTGCAAGATTTGATTCATTTTATAATTTCTCTTTGAGTCAACTCACCATCCTTCAGAGTCTGCCTCTTTTGAGGTTTTGTTCTGAACACCTGGATCTTTGGGCATTATTTCTCTGTATGAAATTTTCTGGACATCTGTTCTGGCCAATCCTATTGGTGGAAGCTTCTCTTTCTAAGGCCACTTTTTTTTTTTTTGGTCATTATGTTCTAAATATAGCACTGGAGAGGCTTCTTTCCAGACCAGAATTTTGGGGGAATTTCCCTCTGGATTTCTCTGTCAATTTGACCCAAATGCTCCTGAATAGACTTGTGGGGAATCACATCTTGGTCAAAGTCTTTTCTACATGGTACCCCGCTGGAGGAGCTGCCTGAGGAATTGGGTCCCAGTCACATTTTTCCATTGATGAGATATCCATTGATATCACTTGAGAAAATGTGCCCCAATCATCTTTTTTTGTGTGTGTGTGTGAGGAAGACCAGTCCTGAGCTAACATCCGTTGCTAATCCTCCTCTTTTTGCTGAGGAAGACTGGCCCTGGGCTAACATCCATGCCCATCTTCCTCTACTTTATATGGGACACCGCCACGGTGTGGCTGACAGGCAGTGCGTCGGCGGGCGCCCGGGATCCGAACCCGCGAACCCCGGGCTGCCAAGCGCGAACTAAACCCCTGCACCACTGGGCCGGCCCCTCATCTTCTTTTTTTTTTAATGAGCTCTCTCTCTATGTATATTCAAGCATTGCTTTTTGAAGAGCCTTGTCTTGAATATCTTTATCCCAGGATCTCAGGCCACCAAGGGACTCTCCTGGGCTAGTTATTTTGTGGCTAATTTTATTCATGGAATCTCTTTTTTAGCAACTGATTTTTGAAGAGTCTCATAAACACTGATTTTATGCACTGATTGTGACAGTGATGAATATTGAGGAATTTTCCCCTGGCTAACTTTTCTCATGAAATTGCTTTCTATTGGCCATCATTCATGAGAGCTTTTCCTTGGCCTGGCTCATCTGTAGAATCTACCTCCCCTAGTGGTAATTCTTGCAAAGTCTCTCCTCAGGTAGTTGCATCTGTGTAGTTAGTTTCTTCAGACAAATGATCTGGAGGTTTTTCGTTCTGGCCCATGGTGGTCTTGGACAATGTCCTCAATGGTGACTTTGTGTGTGTGTTGGGGGCGGTGGATAATTGCAGCCTGGCTGAAAAGAGCCATGGGTTTCATCATTAGGGGTACTGATTCCTCATCATTTTCTCCCTTATTGGGATTATATGTGGGGTTTTTCTCTTCTGGTGCCTCTTGTGGAGCAAGTTTTGCACCAACAACCCCTATCTGTGAACTGTATTTCTCCTAATATTTTTGATTATTCTATTTCACTTTGGCTAAATTTATCTACAAGTGTGATATTTTCAGACAAGTATATCTTTGGATCCTGTCATTTTATTCCTGAAGGTCATCCTTTCTGACAACGGCAACTGAAGAATTTTTTCTTTTCTAATAATGTCTTTGGAATAAGTATCTTTCAATACATGACTCTAGAGGATGGTAGACACAAGAAATCCAATCTAGTGCCAGCATGACTTCTGACCACGGCTTCCAAAGGGCTGCTTTCTGGGAGCACTTCCTGGGACTCTTCCTTCTGTAACATTTGGACTTGCCTTTTGTTGAAGTAAGTTTCTTACTTTTTGTTTCTTTCTTCTTGATATATAGAGCTCAAACATGAAAGCAGAAAGACTCAGAGAACCTTTCTTCACTAACATGAGATGTACAACACGACTCGGCTGTGAGCTGTCTTTCAGGAACTCAAGCATTGAGCTGTCTTCATACATATCATAAATTTTAATCCTACCAGGAAAATCGCTCACCAGTTTTTCTTTGCTGATGTGCATTTTCTTATGACCACATTTTTAGTTGATTTAAGCCATGTTATTCTCACATCTGAAAATACCTGGTTGTGACATCACAGTTTTTGTATTTGTTCCCCAAATGTCATTCTTCTTGTTACCTTTCTAAAGATAGAAAAGGGGGATTTATTTTCCTGTAAGATATACTTCAACCTTTTGAAAAATACTTACAATCTACCTAAAAATATAAGAATGATATCGCTCAGTACTAATTATTCAAAAGAATGTTTTCCCTAGACTATTACTCTGTCACTGGGAAAAACTTTAATTTATGGACCTTGTCACTTATATGGTTATAACAGTGTCTCTAAAGGACCTAACATGAATTTTTGAAGTATCCTGTTTGGGATTGTAAATGTGTAGAGCATTGGTTAGTTTTGGCTGACAATCAAGACAATAAAATATGCATGAGTGAGCTTAAATGCTTCTGGATAACAATGATCATTTGAAAGCTCTTTGAAGATTTAATTTCATCTAAGAGGTAAGAAAAAGACTGTAATTGACTTGGAGCAAAATGTCTGTGGACAGAGGAATTAGACTTCCCTTATTAGAAAGTGTGAGGCTGCACAGCCTGGTAGTCAAGTGTGTGGACTTCTGACAGACAGACCCAAGTGCCACTTCCTGACCATCTGACCTTGGGCCGGCTTTAACCTCTGACCCTTAGTTGTTTTCTCATCCATAACGTGGGGATTGTTAAAGTGCCCGCTCATGGAGTGTGGTGAGAATTAAATGAGATACTGTAATTAAGCACTTAGCACAGTGCCTGACATGTATTAAACATCCAACAAAAGTCAGATATTATTGAAAACTAAGATAATGCTTTTTAACTATATCTGTTTCTTTCTTTAAACATGTGTGGAGGAATGAACTTGAGGGTAAGTGGGAATTTCCATATTCCCTTTAGAAGAGTATAGAAAGTCTGATGAGCACACACCATTTGGGGGAAGATGTGCTCCATCCTAAACCCTAGCACTTTGGGAATGGTCCTGATTTTAGAGTCTCTTCCAAAGCAGGCATTATATTCGGGTAAATTTACTTGGCCCCTTAATTTCCCCATAGACAAATAAAAGCGGGGAGCCATTCTAGACTTCTCCCTCCCACTCCCTGTGGGTTCCTGCTCCCCAGCCTCTCTCAGATCCAGCCCTCCCCTGCACCTGAGCCTTTAGGGCAGTTCCTCCACACACAGCCTACTTATGCCCTAGTGAGGACTCGCTCCTGCTTCCATGCCTTTGCGCATGCCCTTCTCCCAGTCTGAAATGCTCTTTGTGGTGTCTTTCACTGGCTGTTGTTTATGCCGTCATCTCTCCCTGCACAAGACTCTTGCTGTGGTCCTTGAACATCTCCCGTGTGCTCAGCACTAAATTCCTCACTGCTCCTGCCCACCATAGTGCCTTTGATGGGTAGGCAGGACAGGTGAGGAGAGCTGCCAACCACAAGAAGTAGGAGGTGAGGGAAATAAGATAGCCTTTCTTCAGTTGCTCAGTAAGAGCAAAGCAAGATCGTAGGTGACATACATAATGTCACCTTAGAGAGAGAGGCAAGAAAGACGATACCCTGAGTGAAGGCATTTGGCTCCCTTTAGAAAGAAGTGTCCATCTGAAGGGGGCAGCACCAGCATTGGCAGTACCTTCAAGCATTGCCCTGGTGAGGGAAGATGGACTTAGTCATTTTACTTTGCCATTATCAATCCCTGGGCAAGGCTAGCCCTTGGTGACCAGTCATGACTTGGTTTGTCTGGGATGCAGGGCAGGGCCATCTTGGTTGGGAGAGGGCTGAGTCAGGCTGCCTGAGCCCGGTGCCCAGCCCTTGATTCCTGAGGCTGCTCTTCTGAGGGCAGTGCTGATGAGTGAGTTCAAGTCCTCACTTTTTTGGAACCAAACTGTTAGGATCTGAACACTGATTCTCCCCCTTCTAGCTGTGTGGTCTCAGGCAGGCTACCTAATGTCTTTGTGCCTCAGTTTCTTCATGGGTAAATGGGGATAACAATAGTATGTATTTGCAAAACGTATATCTGATAAGGCTTCAGTATCCAGAATATATATAAAGAACTCTACTATTTTTCATATATTAGATTGGCAGAAAATAAAAGTAAAATAACTAGCTCAGTGTGTCAAGAGTCTAAAGAAATGGCTATTTTCATGTGGAGGTGTAAATTAGTCTAGCATTTACAGATGACAATTTGGCAAAATTGATGGAAATTAAAAATAAAAATTTTTTTTAAAATAAGTAATAATAAATAAAAACTAAAGTACATTATTGGGATAATTGAGGATGTTTGAAAAATGGACTGTACATAAATAAGGTAAGAATTTTTTCAACTTTTAAAAAATTAAACTTTTTATTTTGAGATAATTGTAGATTTATATGCAGCTGTATGAAATAATATAGAGAGATATCATGTACCCTTTACCTAGTTTCCCCAAATGGTAACATCGTGCAAAACTATAGAACAACTATGATATTGACATTGATACAATCCACCAGTCTGATTCAGATTCTCTGGTTTACTTGTCCTTATTTATGTATGTGTGTGTGCATTTACTCTAATAAATTTTTCCAGATGTGTAGGTTTCTGTATCCACCACCACAATCAAAATATGAAACCGTTCCATCATCACAAGAATCCCTCTTCTTGCCCATTTATAACTGTCGATCTCCCTCCTCCCCCAACCCCTATCCCTAAGCTTTGGGAATCATAATCTAGCCTCTATCTCTGTAATTTTGTCATTTCAAGAATGCTATAGAAATGGAATTTTAGGATTAGTTTTTTCCACTCAGCATGATTTCCTTCAGATTCATCCAAGTTTTTCCTGTGTCAATAGTTCCTTCTTTTTTATTGCTGAGTAGTATTCCATGATATGGTAGTACCACAGTTTAACTATTCACCCATTGAAGAATATCTGGGTTATTTCCTGTTTTGCCTATGATGAGTAAAGTTTTTGTAAACATTCTCATAGAGGTTTGTGTCTGAACAGAAGTTTTAATTTCTCTAGGATAAGTGCCCAAGAGCACATTTAATGAGTTATGTGGCAATTGCATGTTCAGTTTTATAAGAAACTGCCAAACTATTTTCCAGAGTAACTGTACCATTTTACATTCCCACCAGCAAAGTATGAGTGATCCAGTTTCTCTTCATCCTTGCCAGCATTTTGTGTTATTGTTTTTTTAACTTTAGTCATTCTGACAGGTATGTAGTGATGTATCATTGAGGTTTTAATTTGCATTTCCCTAACGGCTAATGATGTTGAGTATATTTTCATGTGCTTATTTGTCATCTGTATAGTCTTTGGTGAAATAACTGTTCATATCTTTTGCCCCAAAAGTGCAAATATCTTTTGACTAGTCAATCCATAGATATATCAGCAGAGATTTGCTAAGATACACGTGCAAGAAAGTTCATTGTAATGATTTTTTAGTAATAAAACAACAACAACAAAAAAGTCAACCCTGGAAATAGTGTAAAGAACATTAGTGGGATTGACTAAATTATCACTGCTCAGGGATGTGATCAAACAGTGGAGCCAAATAATGGGACAAAGGCAAAATTATGGAATCCTTTAAAGTAGCAAATGTTACAACTCACCTCACGCAGATTGTGACGTTGAGAGACAACAGCTCCCATGTAGAGGACAAGCTTCCTGAACTTTACCTTCTCACTAGGGTCCTACAGATACCGCCTCATCCACCGAGGATTCCACTAGGTCCTCTACACAGCTCCCTTTGCTTCTGTGTGTGGGATTTTGGATTCCCTGGCCTTTCTCAGCTACTCTGGAAAGTCTGGTGGCATGCCTTCCTGCCAGGTGCAAGTTGGAAGTGGACACCTCAACACATGCCTGGAGTGATTAACTGAAAGATTGAATGGGTCAAGTCCACTCAAAATTGCTGAGGTTTACCCTCTGTAATGGATTCTGACTCTATTTTTTGATGTTTGACTGCTGAGAGCTTTGAGGTTTCTCCTCTCCCTCTTCCTCTTATGCCCCGCATCTGGGCAAGCTGATAAGCTCAGGTGCTCCCAACTTTGGCACAGCAGCAGTTTCAAACCATGCAAGCCCCTTCCCATGTATAGTGACTCTACCTGGGCCCACCCCCTATCCACAATACAAACCCCAAGCCAGGCTCCTTTCCTTGCTCTCTCAAGCCATTTTCAAACCAGCTTGGAAAACCTGTCCTGTTCCCTGAAAGCCTCATTATGTATTTTCATACCCTGTTGGTGTGTGGCCACAACACCCTCCCTAATAAGTCCATGCCTGAGGTCCTATTCCTATAATCCATAACTGAGATCTGTTCCTGTGACCGTCCTGATCCAAGATTGAATACTTTTTCTCTAGTAATCCAGGAGGTCTAATCTTTAAAAAAAAATTTTTTTTAATAAAATGTTGTTACATCTCAGATAGAAAACAAAACAAAGTGCTTTTCCATTACCACAGTAACTATCCAAAGTAAATGATGAATCAATTACACAAATCACAGTATTTCACATTTCTTGGCCAACAAGCAGTTTGTTCCTCCCACCCCCCCACCCCCATTTTTTATAAAAGAACACGGCTGCTAATTAACCCATGGTACAAGATTTGACTTTTCTCTAGCAGAGTGGTTCGCAAATGGAAGCTATTTTGTCCCTTAGGTAGGGTGACCACTGGTCCTAGTTTGTCCAGGACTTTACTGATTTTAGCACTGAAAGTCCGTACCCTGGAAAACCCCCAGTCCCAAGGAACTTGGGACAGTTGGTCACCCTACCCCCAAGGGATATTGGTAATATCTGGAGATATTTTTGGTTGTTACAACTGGGATGTGTGTGTGTGTGCTACTGTATCTAGCGAGTCGAGGCCATGAATGCTACTCATCATCTTACAATATACAGACAGTTCACCACAACAAAGCATGTCCAAAATGTCAATAGTGCCAAGGTTGAGAAATTCTGCTCTAGCATTTTGCTACTCAGTGTGCGGTCTTTGGATTAGCAGCTTGGGCATCAAGTAGAGTCTGCATGTTAGAAACTCAGAAACTCAGGGTCAAGCCCAGATCCAGTGGATCAGAGTCAGCCAGCCATTTAACAACCTCCCCAGGTGATTGGCATGCACACTGAAGCTTGAGAAGTGCTGCTCTAGTACACTTACGGTTTAATCATCAGTATGAACTTACAATTTTTCCATAGGCTCAAATAGTTCTGATTAATTATAAGCACTGATTTCTCATCGAGAGCCAATGTCACCATGGGGTAACTAGTAGCCTCTCTTTCCAGGCTGACTTCTCTACTCAGGGGCCTCTGAAAACATCCTTAATCTCTGACACAATGTCTCAGATTAATCTTCTGCTCTTCTGCATCCAGGAAGGAACCTTCTTCCTAAAGAGACCTGGTTCCATTTAGTGGAGAACAAGACTCAGAGACCTAAACCAGGCCATGGGGTTGTACCTCTGAGCACTCAGGATAGAGCAACAAGACAACAGACAGGAAGTTAAATAAATCGTTCCCTCAAGAAAAGACCTGGCACTCAAGTAAGTGTAAGTACAGGGTCCTCCAACAGGATCCTGTACAATTGTAGATACAAGCACTAAAAGGCACAATTAGAAAAATACAAGTAATTTTCATTTTCATGGGCACTAGTGTCATTTGTCATGCACAGCTTTAGTTTTGAACTCCAATTTCTTAAAGACCTTTGGACAATTACATACCTACTACAGCAGTCCAAATTTAAAAAGTTAATAAAATATGCACTCAAATACAACTGTGTTAATATTAAGAATCATTGAAGGTAGAGAGTTATTTCACTGGATGGCCTGTGTTTCAATAGAAGCGTTTAAAAATGAGGTGGGAAGTAATGATTTGGAAGCAGTAGTTGGAGGCCAGAACAATTTTGGCCTTCTGGAAGGGCGAGCTGCTGGGAAAGTAGGGGCTTGGGGAAACACTGGGCTTCTGCTGAGGCAGGAAGTGAATTCTGCTAACTACCAATGAGCTTGACAAAGAACCTTGAGCCTCTGATGAGCCTGTGGCCCCGGCTGTTACCTTGGCTGCAGCCTGTGAGACCGTGAGCAGAGGACCCAGCTGAGTCTAGATGACAAATGGTTGTGGTTTTAAGCTGCTAGCTTGTGATCAGTTGTTACACGGCCATAGAAAATTAATACATCCAGTCTTCTAGGTTCAAATGTAGAATATGGGATCCTTCATCTTTTCTCTGTCCTGCCATACCAGAAGGAATCAGTTCAAGGGTGTCAGTGACTGTAGGTCATCAAGGCAGGATTTTCCCTAGGGATGGGAGGGGTTGTCTGAAGGAACCATCATTTGATTCTATTCATCTCTGCTGTCAATCACTACTGCAAATGATTTAGGCATTTTCTCCCATTTTTGCAATATATATCAAAACAAAAAATTAAGATGATTTTACCTTGATGGCTCTCAGTTCACTTTTCCCCCTATCATTCAATGGCTCTTTGATGATGAAGTTTCCCTGCCCATCCTCTATGCTATCTATCTCAGATCCCCACTGAGTCAGCTGGGTTTCGTCCCACATAAGAATTTGCTCGATATGGCCAAACTCATCAACACTATGCACCAGCCAAATAGCTTGTGCCAGGATAATTCTGAAATATGGCAAAGGAAAGCACAATATTAAAGTGATTTTTAGATGTACTTTAAAACAGCCCACATTTTCACTGATATCACCACACTGTTAGGTTTCCATGTCTCTTTTATATCTCATATCCAATTTTATAATTTTTGTTTGTTTGTTTGTTTGTTTTTTTTGTTTTTATTTTTTTTTATTGATGTCTTAGTTTATAACACTGTGGGGTTTTAGTTGTACATTTTTGTCCGTCACCTTGTGGATGTAACCCTTCACCCCTTGTGCCCCCCCACCCCCCTTCCCCTTGGTAACCACCAATCAGTTCTCTCTGTCCGTGTGTTCACTTATATTCCATATATGAGTGAGTTCATGCAGTGTCTGTCCTTCTCTCTCTGGCTTATTTCACTTAACATAATACCCTCTAGGTCCTTCCATGTTGTTGCAAATGGGACAATTGTGTCTTTTCTTATGGCTGAGTAGTATTCCATTGTATGTATATACCACATCTTCTTTAACCAATCTTCAGTTGAGGGACACTTGGGTTGCTTCCACTTCTTGGCTATAGTGAATAATGCTGCAATGAACATAGGGGTGCATACGCCTCTTGTGATGGTTGATTTCACGTCCATTGGGTAGATGCCCAAGAGTGGTATTGCTGGATCATACGGTATTTCTATTTTTAATTTTTTGAGGACTCTCCATACTGTTTTCCATAGAGGCTGCACCAGTTTGCATTCCCACCAGCAGTGAATGAGGGTCCCCGTTTCTCCACAACCTCTCCAGCATTTGTTGTTATTTGTCTTGGTGATTATAGCCATTCTAACCGGTGTAAGGTGATATCTCAGTGTAGTTTTGATTTGCATTTCCCTGATAACTAGTGATGTTGAACATCTTTTCATGTGTCTATTGGCCATCTGTATCTCTTCCTTGGAAAAATGTCTGTTCATATCCTCTGCCCATTTTTTGATCGGGTTGTTTGTTTTTTTGTTGCTCAGTTGTATGAGATCTTTGTATATTACTGAGATTAATCCCTTGTCAGACAAACGATTTGCAAATATTTTCTCCCAGCTGGTGGGTTGTTTATTCATTTTGATCCTGGTTTCATTTGCCTTGTAGAAGCTCTTTAGTCTGATGAGGTCCCACTTGTTTATTTTTTCTTTTGTTTCCCTTGTCTGGGTAGACATGGAATCTGAAAGGATCCCTTTATGTCCAATCGCAATTAGTGTACTGCCTATATTTTCTTCCAGGATTTTTATAGTTTCAGGTCTCATTTTCAGGTCTTTGATCCATTTTGAATTGATTTTTGTATATGGCGATAGGAGATGGTCTACTTTCATTCTTTTGCATGTTGCTGTCCAATTTTCCCAGCACCATTTATTGAAGAGACTTCCCTCTCTCCATTGTATGTTCTTTGCTCCTTTGTCGAAGATTAGCTGTCCATAGGTGTGTGGTTTTATTTCTGGGCTTTCAATTCTGTTCCATTGATCTGTGTGTCTATTCTTGTACCAGTACCATGCTGTTTTGATTACTGTAGCTTTATAGTATATTTTGAAATCAGGGATTGTGATGCCTCCAGCTTTGTTCTTTTTTTTCAGGATTGCTTTAGCTATTCGGGCTCTTTTGTTGCCCCATACGAATTTCAGTAGTTTTTGTTCTATTACCGTGAAGAATGACATTGGGATTCTGATTGGGATTGCATTGAATCTGTAGATTGCTTTAGGTAGAATGGACATTTTAACTATATTTATTCTTCCAATCCATGTGCATGGAATATTTTTCCATTTCTTTATGTCCTCCTCGATTTCTTTCAATAGTGTCTTATAGTTTTCATTGTATAGGTCTTTGACCTCCTTGGTTAAATTTATTCCCAGATATTTTATTCTCTTTGTTGCAATTGTAAATGGGATTGTCTTTTTGAGTTCTCTTTCTGTTTTTTCATCGTTAGTGTATAGAAATGCAATTGATTTTTGTAAGTTGATTTTATACCCTGCCACTTTACTGTAGTTGTTGATTGTTTCTAGTAGCTTTCCGATGGAATTTTTGGGGTTTTCTATGTATAGGATCATGTCGTCTGCAAATAGTGAGAGTTTCACTTCTTCATTGCCTATTTGGAGTCCTTTTATTCCTTTTTCTTGCCTAATTGCTCTGGCCAGAACTTCCAGTACTATGTTGAATAGGAGCGGTGAGAGTGGGCACCCTTGTCTTGTTCCTGTCCTCAAAGGAATGGCTTTCAGTTTTTCCCCGTTGAGTAGGATGTTTGCTGTAGGTTTGTCATATATGGCCCTTATTATGTTGAGGTACTTTCCTTCTATACCAATTTTGTTGAGAGTTTTTATCATAAATGGATGCTGGATCTTGTCGAATGCCTTCTCTGCATCGATTGAGATGATCATGTGGTTTTTATTCTTCATTTTGTTAATGTGGTGTATCACGTTGATTGATTTGCGGATGTTAAACCATCCCTGTGTCCCTGGTATAAATCCCACTTGATCGTGGTGTATGATCTTTTTGATGTATTGCTGTATTCGGTTTGCCAATATTTTGTTGAGGATTTTTGCGTCTATGTTCATCAGCGATATTGGCCTGTAGTTTTCCTTCTTTGTATTGTCCTTGTCTGGCTTTGGTATCAGCATGATGTCGGCCTCATAGAATGTGTTGGGAAGTATTCCATCTTCCTCTATTTTTTGGAATAGTTTGAGAAGGATAGGTGCTAAATCTTCTTTGAACGTTTGATAAAATTCTCCAGGGAAGCCATCTGGTCCTGGGCTTTTATTTTTTGGGAGGTTTTTGATGACTGTTTCAATCTCTTTACTTGTGATTGGTCTGTTCAGATTCTCTATTTCTTCTTGATTCAGTTTTGGGAGGTTGTACACGTCCAAGAATTTGTCCATTTCCTCTAGGTTGTCCAATTTGTTGGCGTAAAGTTTTTCATAGTATTCCCTAATAATCCCTTGTATTTCTGTGGTGTCTGTTGTAATTTCTCCTCTTTCATTTCTAATTTTATTTATTTGAGTCTTCTCCCTTTTTTTCTTAGTGAGTCTGGCTAAGGGTTTGTCAATTTTATTTATCTTCTCAAAGAACCAGCTCTTTGTTTCATTGATCCTTTCTACTGTTTTTTTGGTTTCAATTTCATTTATTTCTGCTCTGATTTTTATTATTTCCCTCCTTCTGCTGATTCGGGGCTTTGTCTGTTCTTCTTTTTCCAACTCTGTTAGGTGCAATTTCAGGTTATTTATTTGGGATTTTTCTTGTTTGTTAAGGTGAGCTTGTATTGCTATGAATTTCCCTCTCAGGACTGCTTTTGCTGCATCCCATATGAGTTGGTATGGTGTATTTTCCTTTTCATTTGTCTCCAGATAGCTTTTGATTTCTCCTTTAATTTCATCAACGACCCATTGGTTGTTCAGTAGCATGTTGTTTAGTCTCCACATCTTTGTCCCTTTCCTAGTTTTTTCCTTGCAGTTGATTTCTAGTTTCACAGCATTATGATCAGAAAAGATGCTTGTAATGATTTCAATCTTCTTAAATTTATAGAGGTTTGCCTTGTTTCCTAATATATGGTCTATCCTTGAGAATGTTCCATGAGCACTTGAGAAGAATGTGTACTCTGCTTTTTTTGGGTGGAGTGCTCTGTATATATCTATTAAATCCATTGCATCTAGTTTTTCATTTAAGTCCAGTATTTCCTTATTGACTTTTTGTCTGGATGATCTATCTATTGATGTAAGGGGGGTATTAAGATCCCCTACTATTATTGTGTTATTGTTAATATCTCCTTTAAGGTTTTTTAGCAGTTGTTTTATGTACTTTGGTGCTCCTGTGTTGGGTGCATAGATATTTATAAGTGTTATGTCTTCTTGGTGAAGTATCCCTTTTATCATTATATATTGCCCTTCTTTGTCTCTCATTACCTTTTTTATCTTGAAGTCTACTTTGTCTGATATAAGTATGGCTACTCCTGCTTTCTTTTGTTTGCCATTAGCTTGGAGTATTGTTTTCCATCCTTTTATTTTGAGTCTGTGTTTGTCTTTAGAGCTGAGATGTGTTTCCTGGAGGCAGCAGATTGTTGGATCTTGGTTTTTAATCCATCCTGCCACTCTGTGTCTTTTGATTGGAGAATTCAATCCATTTACGTTTAGAGTGATTATTGATATATGAGGGTTTAATGTTGCTATTTTATTGTTCATCTTCTGGTTCTTTTGCATTTCCTTCATTTCTTGTCCCTTGTGTTTCGGACTCCAAATTCAATTTGGTATTTCTGCATGTTCATTCTCTTGGTTTTCTCTTTATTTGTCATGTGTGGTTCTCTTCTGGTTGTTTGTTTAGTGGTTACCGTGCGGTTTATATAAGCGATCTCCTGGATAAGAAAGTACATTTTCAGATGCCTCCTTTTTCCTGAGGCTGGGTCAGTTCAATCCCTTACCTCTTCCCCTCCTTATTTGTTATCTCTTTATTCCAGATTGTGTCATGAATGTGTGTTTCCAGTGATGAGCTTGAATTAATTTTTGATGTTTTCCAACTGTATTTTGTTCTGGTTCAGTCTCCTTGCTTTTCTCCTTGCTGAAATCTTTGTATCCCCTTTCTCATTTGTTTTTTTTCAGGCCTAAGGGCCTTCTTGAGCCTTTCTTGTAGTGGGGGTCTTGTGGTGACGAACTCTGTTAGCTTTTGTTTATCAGGGAGAGTTATTGTTTCTTCATCATATTTGAAGGATATTTTTGCTGAATAAAGTATTCTCGGCTGAAGGTTTTTGTCTTTCATGATTTTGAATATATCATTCCAGTCTCTCCTAGCCTGTAGAGTTTCTGTCGAGAAATCAGCTGAGAGCCTGATGGGGTTTCCTTTGTATGTTATTTTGTTTTTTTGTTTAGCTGCCTTCAATATTATTTCCTTGTCACGGGTATTCTTCAAGTTTGCTACTATGTGGCGAGATGATTTTTTATTCCTGTTTATATATTTAGGTGATCTATTGATTTCATTCACTATTTCCCTCTCATTCCCTAGGTTGGGGAAGTTCTCAGCTATTATTTCTTTGAACAAACTCTCTGCTCCTTTTTCTCTTTCTTCTCCTTCTGGAATACCTATTATCCTTATGTTGCTTTTCCTCATTGAGTCTGATATTTCTCGAAGAATTTCTTCATTTCTTTTTAGTCTTAGCTCTCTCTCCTCCTCTATCAGGAGCATTTCTGCGTGGCTATCCTCAATAGTGCTAATTCGTTCCTCCATATTGTCAGTTCTGCTCTTTAAAGACTCCATTTTTTCCACTATCTCGTTGATTTTGTTTTTCACCTCCAATAATTCTGATTGGTCTTTCTTTAGGGTTTCAATCTCTTTTGTGACATAATCCCTGAATTCGTTGATTTGTTTCCGTGTGTTCTCTTGTATTTCGTTGAGTTTGTTTATGATAGCTATTTTGAATTCTCTGTCATTCAGGTTATCAAATTCTGTGCCTTCAGGGTTGGTTTCTGGGTGTTTGTCATTTTCCTTTTGGTCTGTAGCCCTGACATATTTTCGCAAGGATCCGGCGGGAAGTTAGTCCTGCAGTTTCCCCCTGCTGCCACTAGATGGAGATCGTGAGCAGTTTGCTCTGAGGCGGCTGCGCGGCTGCAGCCCCCGGAGGGATTATGCTGAAACGCCGGGTGTGTGGGGGGAGGGGTCCTCTCTTTCTCCTGCTTGACCCGGGGGTTTCCTTTCTGGCTCTGTTAGGGTGTTTGCTACACCCCCTAAACAGTCCGTCGTCGCTTCCCCGTGGGGATCTCGCGACAGTTTGTGAGAGCACCTGGATGGCGCTAGTTTTCCCCGCTGTGGGCCGCCGCTCCCCCCTCTGTCCGCGAACCGCGCTGTTTTTGCCGATCGACTGGGGAGGGGGAGTACAACCTCCTACCTCTCCTCCCGTTCTCCTGGGCTTCCCGCGCCTCCACCGTCCGATGTATGGCAGCAGGGGTTTCTCAGAAGTCCTTCGTAGTGTTTGATTGAGCTCTGTTGGAATGTGAATGATGTTTTCGTTGTGTCGTAGGGGGCAGAGATTCAAAGAGGGAATCTCACTCCGCCATGATGCTGACGTCACTCCCAATTTTATAATTTTAAAGAAAACATGATGTTTATGATGTTACACAATTTCAGCTAAAGCATCTAAGAATGTAAGAAGGGATTCTTCTGGCCTCCAAGTTCTTGGGTCTAGTCTATGTCCTGGGTGAATTGAGAGTGTCCCTGGATTCTGGTAGGCTGCAGGAGTGGACATTGGCCCCTGGACAGTAACTGCCAGTCCTACAGGGAGCCTGCTCTCTCATGGGAGGCAGAACTTGACAATCATTTTAAGGAATATTTGTAGTAGCATACTAATCCCAAGGTGGCCTTGTCCTACGACCAGGCAGTGTATATCCACTTTAATATTGGTTTTAAAACATAGCTAAGAAGCTAAATTTGCTTCTGAAAGAGAAATGAAATGATGCTTTTATAAGCTAAGCATTATTATCTTCTAATGTCCAAGAGTACCTTCCACAGGATGTCAAATATTTAAAATAGTTAAACTTGGAAATGAACACAGTTTGCAATTTTCAGAGTTGAAATTCAGACCTTCTGAAGCCCCTTCAGATTATATACAGCAAATCTCATCCCCTTCTCTGACATCTTGCAGAAAAGTCAGGGCTGGGTTGGGGTCTTTGGACTTTCTTGGGGCTCAGAAGAAGGGACAGTGGCTCAGGGCTACCCTCCCTTGTGACATCACCCCGCCATCCCCTTTAACAGGCACTACATACTTAGCATGACCACATGTGTTCTTCCTCCTGTGCCTTCATTGCAGGAAAAGCCACCATCTACCCATGTGACTCAAACAAGAAATCTTGTGGCCATCTTGGATTTCCCCTGCCTCCACCCTCTTCATCTTGTTTAGCGACCAAATTCTCTTGACTTTACTTTTAAATTATTTCTTACATCACATGAGGCAGTACAGTGTATTGGGTAAATGAAGAGACTCTGGCATTCTAGACAGGCAATCCCCAACATTATAATGAATTATTGTCTATAACATGCTCTACCTCTCTTGTCCTGGAACAAGAAAGCGTTTTCCATAGAAACACTATTCTAAATGGTATTAGCGTTACTAGGCTAGACTACAGCCGCCTGTTCAGACCATAATGTCCATGAATGGTGGTTGGGACTCCTTTCACTTTCTGGGGCTCTGAGGAGAGCCCATTCCCATCTCTGACCTGGGTTAGCCAACCAAATCCATGAGACAAAGAGGGGACACCACAGGAGCAGTGGGTTCCAAAGCTCTGAGCATTTTCCTTAAGCTTGGCATGTGTGGGGCTGCCTGCAGCCACCTTGGGTTGATGTGTGTGTGCCGTGGAAGGCCAGGGGAGATTTCACCCACCCTTGAGTGCATAGTGGTGTGACCTTTGAGCTGCCCATCCTAAGTCCTGACCTTATGGTTGGAGAAGACAAGGCCCCATCATAGATACTCCATGAGGGCAGCAGCTCCGGCAGGAGCAGGCATGGCCTCATGAGTGTGTGACCTGTGCAGCTGTACAGTGCCTGCATTTGGAAGGGCAGCACACTTGGTTTAATGCTCTGCTGTCATCATAATGAAATACATACTAATTTTTGAACAAGGAAGCCCGCATTTTCATTTTGTCCTGGGCCCTGCGTATCATGTAGCCAATCCTGACTGGAGGAAGAGTTCAGGGTGTGGAATTGCAAACTAATCCTTGTGCCAATCGAAACTGGCTAGCTTGCCATTTTCACATGTCTGCTATGAGTTTCCAGCCCTTGTTCAACTTATTTGGCAAATATTTATTGGGTACCTCTTGTGTGCCGGGCACCATTTAGGTGCCTTCATGGAAGGGAAGTAAGTATGAAATGTAGGTGGCAATATACATAGGATGTATATATGTGTATATATATAGGAAGTATAGATAGGATGGCCAGAAAAGTCTTCACTGAAAAGGTAATTTTTGAGTAAAGACCTGAAGGAAGAGAGAATCTGCAGAAATCGAGGGGTGTGAGGGGATGGGAGAATTCCAAGCAGGGAGGAGAGAAAGCAAAAGTTCTGAGGTGGGATAATGCTTGGCGTGTTTGAAGAACAAGGGGTCAGTGTGGCTGGAGTGGAGAAAACAACATGGAGAGTAAAAATGTGATGGGACTCAGATGTTATAGAGTCTGGTAGGTCATAGTAAGGGCCTTGAATGTTTCTGTGACTGAGACAGGAAGCCGCTCATTAGACATGATCTGACATGTTTTACCAAGATCACCCTGGCTTTAGTGTTGAGACGAAATAAGGTCAAGGGCAGAAGAAAGGAGACCAGTTAACAGGCTAGTGTAATAATCCAGGCAAAAGATGATCGTGACTTGGGCATTCAAGTGGTTGAATTCTGGCTTTATTTTAAATAGAAAGCCAACAGGCCAGATGTGGGGTGACCAAAAGGAGAGTGGAGTCGAGGATGACACCACGAGTTTTGACCTGAGCAAGTAGAAGAATGGAGGGAAACTGGTTCAGAGAGAACATCAGGGATTCCATTTGGATAAGTTAAGTTTGAGATGCCCATTATTCATCCAAGCAGAGATGTCAAGCAGGCAGTCAAGTTTAAGGGAATCTTTTTTTTTTAATTGAGGTATAATTGACATACATTATATTAGTTTGAGGTGTACAACGTAATGATTTGATATTTGTATATATTGCAAAGTGATCACCACAATAAGTATACTTAACATCTGTCACCGTACATAGTTACAGAACTTTTTTTCTTGTGATGAGACCTTTTAAGATTTACTCTCAGCAACTTTCAAATATGCAATACAGTATTATTAACTATAGTGATTTATTGATTTTATAACTGGAAGTTTGTACTGTTTGACCCCCTTCACCCATTTTGCCCTCCCCTACTCAAGGGAATCTTGATTAAAGATATAAATCTGAAGCCATCAGCATGTAGATGATATTTGAATGAATATAGATAGGAAATAATTGAAAAAAACTTTTTCAAACTTTTGAGTTTTACTCTCACTGGAGCTGTTTCAAAATAGCTGTTGTCAGTGATACAGGTACACTCTAGGGTGTGTGTGAACATTCTGAGGGGTCTGACTGCAAAGTTCAGCTAAGGTTAAGACATGAGCACATGAGATGGATGTATTATCATCGTCCGAGTCTGGTCTCCAAAAAAACGATAAAACCAGAGGAAAAAGTCTCACCCATTTGGTTACTTATTTTACACCCTTATTATTCGTTTATTTTATCCTATAACTAGTTCAAATCTTCACATGATTAAAGGGTTTTCATGCCTATCAGCACGGAGCTTGGGCTGGAGAGTCACTACAGACACCTCCTTCCAAAGCCACTCACAATGTGGTTTACTCCACATAATTATCATCTTCAGATAGGAACTCTTCCGGCTGGCCACGTCTGTTTGCAGCTTTGAGAGAAGAGCCATGAGAATCACCCGTCTTTTGGTGACCTAAGAAGGAGACTTGGAACCAGAGTGCACCTGGAGCACTTTCATCCTGAAAAGCCAAGTAATTTATTTCTTGTGGCGTTCTGATGTTCCGGTCAGTCTAGCCAGATGGCTCCGAAGACATCTGTTGAGGCATTCCTAGAATCATATTGCAAGTACCTGGCAGGGATTCCTGCTTCAAGGCCTCCTTCTCAAGGGGTTTTGCATTCTTCTGCCTGACTATGGTCTTCTTCGTGGAACTGTCTACAGCAATCAGTGACTAAACAGAAAACAAAAAAGCAAAAAAATCCAGTAGCAGAGACTAAAACACACTTGATAAGGACACAATATTGACCTTTTCATGCCCAAGACTAAGAACAAAACTGAAACAGATCTGCTCTAGCAAAGCATAAAACAAAAACCTGATAGGATCGAGATGAGACACCAATAATGTAACTGTCCACCAGAACAAAACTCAACACCTTTTAAAGGAAAACAACAGAATCTAGACTCTTACAAAGTATCATTGACAATGTTCAACATGCAAATAATAATTCCTAGACATGTAAAAAAGTAGGAAAATGCAAACCATAATTTAGAGAAAAAGTATTTAATAATTAGAGACCCCAAAATGAAAAGATGATGAAATTGGCAGATAAGGACTTAAAATAGCTATTATAAATATTTTGAACAATTTAAAGAAGAAAAATGGACATAATGAGTGAAAAGATAGGGCACATCAGCAGAGAAAATGGAAATTATAGAAAGGAACCAGATAGAAATTCTAGAATTGAAAAGTACAATATCCGAAATGAAAATATTCACTGAATCCCTAGATAGGATAGTGGACACTGCAGGAGAAAAGGTCAGTAAACTTGGCGACAGAGCAATAGAAATTACCCAGACTGAAGCAAAGAGGAGAAAAGACTGAAATAATGAACAGAGCCTCAGTGATCTATGAGATGGTACCAAGCAGTCTAGCATCCATGTAACCGCAGGACCTGGTGGAGGCAGGATCCTTGGAGCTTAACCTCTACTGGTCACCCCTACTCCAATCTTTGCCCTGAAGTCCCAGAAGTCCATTCTACAGTGGACCCTGTGGGGCCCAGCAGAGAGGTCTGTGAAGTACTTGTCCACATGATCTCTAAGACCCTTCTAACTTCAAAGTGTTATGAGTCTATGCAGCAAATGTATGTATTGATTCTATAAAAATGTATTTCTATATGGCTCAGATCTTTATAAACAAACAGATTGGTTTCAGACATAGAAACTGAACTATGGTTTACTTATTCAAAGCTACCTCTGCTTAATGAAGAGAAACCAATGCAACGGCAACGTTTGCTAGCTTTCTTCTTGTCTGACTCAAATGCCACCTCCTCTGTGAATCTCGTCTTGATTCCTGTAATTGGATATGCTCTCTGCCACACACAGTGCTCTATTTCTACTTCTCTTTTGACACATCCACTGGACCAGTAGTATTCAATCTGGGTGCATTCAAAGACTTTCTAAGGTACATGCAATCAATGATGGCTTTAAGATATTAAGGAAAATCTTGCAAAGCTTTGAGTATGTGCATATAAGCCCATCAGCTAAATCAGCAGGCCTGGTGAAATCTTATGCAACCCATCCTGGGCCTATTTGAGACCAGGTTTTACAGCACTAGTGACACAAAATCTGGTGCTGACCAATAGCAAGGAGAGTTTGCAATTCACCTTTAGCCAACAAGATACCAGAACTTAGAATTGCATCTTATTTGACATACTTCCACCTCTTTGCCCTTACCTAGCTCTTCCAATTTGTACTAGGAGAGTAACTTGCACTTGAATGATGTGGCTCTCCCTTGCCAGGTAAGCAATAAATTCAGCTTTGTCTTAGATCACTGTTGGGTTCTCTTTATTTCCTTTTAATAAAGGGAATCAATTTCTACCACCACAATGAGCATGTGAACTCTTTCCTAAAACAGAGAACTTGCATATAGTCCAAGTATCATGCTGGCTGTTGCTTCCCATCTTCCCTTGCAATTGCCTTTGTCTCATACTTGGCAAAAGAATAGCATACCTTCTATTCATCTAAATCCTGCTAAGGAATATTGCTACAGGGTGTAAAACCTGAGTGCAGCACAAAGGGACAATTCAAAAATACTGATGCAAGCAAAGCCTTCCTTAATAAAAGCACCATAAACCAGGGTGGAGTTTGGGGAGTCTTTCCCTGCCTTATATTTTTCTATTTCTATTAACAGTGAAGCAGGTGTTAGAAAAGGATTAGTGGGCAGCAAGGTGATGACAACTTTTGCTTAATGATCTTGCCTCTACCATCTCCAACAACTGTTCAAAGAAGGAATTATTCCTGATGGAGAGTTCCTTTAGACTATTGTCAAACAGTGTACAAAACGACCTTTTTTAGATTTAATTTACTTATAAAACGTCTAGACTTAAAAAATAAATCTACTAATTATGAAGAAAGCTGAGCATATTCGTATAAACGTACATAAGCTTAATATTTTCACATTTACATGAAAGTTGGCTTTGGGAACTAGCAAAAGCTGGTGAATTGTACAAGATTGCATTAAAGATTTTAATGTACAGGGTATAGTGATAATTAAAAAGGTGTCAGGTGTCAAGCCTAGAAAGTCAATTCCTTATCCAGGTATCATGTACTGTGTAGAAAGCACAAAATGACATAAGACGTTTTCAGAGATTGTAGCAAAAATTGTGGGAGATAAAAGATATGCTTGCCAGACTAATGAAAACACAGTTGTTTCTAGCTATTCCAAATGACTAATTCATGGCCAGTATTCCAGCATCGCACAGGAGGCCTCTGGCTTGATACATAAATAAATAGTGTATAATAAATAAAATAACATACCTGAAGTCATACCAATAACCATATTTGGTTTCTGAAAAATATTGAATAATTTTTGAAAAGAGTTCACAGGATCTTCTGTGAAAATATATTTGATCCAAGCGACAGATTTAAAAAAATCTGATTTTGTAAACCAGTAACATCTAAGGTATTTCCTGAAATCTAAAATGGAATTGCCTTTAAACATTTTCCTTTTTCATTGACGAGGACTGTCAATAAGATTGGCTTACATATTTATAAATATGGTGGGAACAGTAGGCTACGGGAGTTGCACGAGCTCTGCACTGCAGCCAGGCTGACCTGCCATGTCCTGGCATTCACCACAGGACGTGTGTGCCCAGGGCTGAGTTCCTCCTTCCTACCTTGGGATACTTTTCACATCTATGTGGAATCTGACACTCTTCTTGCTTTAGCATTTCTGTTACTTCCCTATCTTTGAGGCTATTATCATATTCTCCCTCCAGCTGGATCTTCTCTTGCCTCTCCTGGGGTGATGTGACAGAGTCGCATCAGGTCAGCCCCTGGGAAGCATGTCCCTCACTGGGGAAGACCTAGGCCCCCGGCTTTCAGGCCCCCTGAGTTTGCTCCAGTAATCAGCTTTAGCCTGCTAGTAGCTCCAAACCTGCCAACGCCACATCTTCTCTGAGTTGGATTCCCTTTCCAGCCCGGGACTCCCCGCACCTCTGGGATATCTGACCTGAGCAATCACCACAAGCTGACTAAACCAAGAAACCCCACAGGCCAGCTCTGGAATCCTGCCCTGGATTTCCGATTACTCTGGGACAGCAGGAGCGTCTTCCCCAAGCCGACCCAATGCACACACAGCTCTTCTCCTTTAGCGGTTTTCTTGTAATGATAAGGCCAGTGAGCCAGGTGCTCTATGGGGTCGCTGGGCCGCAGTTTCGCCACCTCGGCGAGTGCCCGGGCCAGGCCATTTCCAAAGCACCTCTTCAGGTAGTCAGTTTCCATCCTTGTAGGCCTGGGAAACATCAAAACAGAGTCACACTATTTTAGAATTTCATCTGATTTTAAAAATAGACACATTCTAACAAATTCAGATTCATTTCAGGATAAATATGAGATGCTTCTGGATCCCACCCTTCCCAAAAGAACCAATAAGTACATACTTGCCAATAGCTCTTCCACGTAAATGGACTTTTTTCTGAAGTTCTCCAGCTGTCCCAGGTGAGACCATACGTCCTGGGGGTCATCAGGACTGAGAGCAGCTTGATGGTGAAGGGCGGCTGAGGCCTCTGCTTACCCACAACTCTACCCTTGAGTAAGGAGGAGACACCAGCAGGCGGAGGTCCCGAGAGGGGCTCTGAGCACCCAGCAAGCTGTGCTACTGTGAGGGTGGGAGCTACATTCATCTATGACACAGATAGGATAGGCTTATTTACTTCACAAGGGATCGCTGAGAAGCCCCAGGGAGGAGAGGGAGGGAAAATGCGGCACTGCAGCAACTGCTGGTCAGGGACTTTGCCAGCACAGAACGAAACATTCTTCCCTCTACTGCTTAAGCAAGAAACTATGTTAGGCTGAGCCGATTACCCTGGATTTACTATTAATCAGATTTCAAGGGCTGGAGGCAACACAGCCTGAGTGAGACCATAAGTTAGGAGCGGCGGTGTGGCGCAGCAGTGTGAATGCAGACTCCAGAATCAGACAGAGCAAGTTCCAGTCCTGGTTCTGCATTTATTAGCTGTATGGTCTTCAGCAAGTCACCCAGCCTCTCTGAGCCTCGGTTTTCTCATCTGTAGAACAGAATAACAAAAGTATGTACCTCATAATTGTGAAGATGAAAAGAGATAATAAATACATGTAAAGCACTTAGCCTAGCACAGAGTGTGTTTAATAAACATTAGCTATTATAGTGGAAGATTGTGACGTGAAATAGCCTAGCACCAGACTATTCTTGACCAACTCCATATTCCTGAAGTTTACATATTTTAACTCCAAAAGAGCTAATAATAAAGTGAATAATAAAGGCTCAGATCCAGTCTTAACATTTTCTGGAGGCATTTTTCAGTTTAAGGAAGGAAAAATAGATAGATATGAATACAGGAAAAAAAAAAACTTCCTAGCTCTTTCCACTGCAAAGATCTAAGAGCAAAAACACCTGAGTAGCAATGCGCACCCTGTGCATACAGAACTTGCTTTTAAGTAGCCTTCACTACTTAAGAGGAATCAGGGCTCCCTGGAGACAGGGCTAACTCCAAGGTTGGGGCAGGAAAAGTCCATAAGCCTGAAACATTTTGTTGTCCCAGAAAACACGAAAATGCTGAAAAATAAAATCGTTAGGGACACAGGAGACAGCTTGATGGCAGCTGTTAATAGCCAAGTCTGGGGCAATTTGACCATCAAAATAAATAATACCTGTAACAGATAACTAATTGAATAAAATAAGAATCCATGTCCATATAAGAGTAAAAAAGTGAATGGGAGAGAAGGCAAGTTCTTTCTTAAAGTAGAATACCCAGTAATAGATGTAGGAAGAATAATGGAGTTAAAAAAATCATCATTTTGTAACCATCATAGTATAACTGAATCAAGCCAGAATCATCAATGACTGCTAAAACTTGGTGAATATTTGACAAAGAATAGGATATTTACATAGTCTCAAAGTTTTTCCTCACAAATTATGTATTGCAGTTGTCCCCCCTTATCCATGGGGGATAGGTTCCAAGACCCCAGTGGACGCCTGAAAACAAGGATAGTACTGAACCCCATATATACTGTTTTTTCCTATACATACATACCTATGATAAAGTTTAATTTATAAATTAGACAGAGATTAACAACAATAATAGTAAAATAGAACAATTATAATAATACTGTAATAAAAGTTACCATAAATCTT
Organism: Tapirus indicus; assembly: GCA_031878705.1. NCBI lineage: Eukaryota > Metazoa > Chordata > Mammalia > Perissodactyla > Tapiridae > Tapirus > Tapirus indicus. Next base: position 87,526,265 of record CM062921.1, read on the forward strand.
AGTGTCCTCAGTATACGATTTTTTTCCCTTTCCTTATTAAATGGAGAACTTTCACGTTTTCACTTAAAGGAAGCACTTTCAGCTTCTCTTTGGCAAATACGAATTGCCAGCATCACTCCTCTTGAGCTTTGGGGCCATTATTAAGTAAAATAAGGGTTACTTGAACACAAGCACTGTGATACCTCCACAGTCGATATGGTAACAGAGATGGCTGCTAAGTGACTAACCGGTGGGTAGCGTATACAGCATGGATACATGGACAAAGGGATGATTCACGTCCCTGGCCAGACAGTGCGGGATGGTGCAAGACTCCATCACACTACTCAAAACAAGCAGGCAATTTAAAACTTATTAATTATTTCTGGAATTTTCCATTTAGTATTTTTGGACCATGGTTGACTATAGGCAACTGGAACTATGCAAAGGGAAACCGTAGATAAGGGGGAACTGCTGTAATTCCAAAAGAAAATATAGGAACTTCATGGCGGTAAAATCTGGCTGACACAACCTTGACCAAGTGATGAGAGTAAACATCACTAATAAGGGATAAAGTGACATCATGTCTCCAGATGGGATGCACTTCTTAGTGGGACACAACACATTTCTGTGGATTCCTGCCCCAAATGCAAAACTTGAATCTAATTGAGGAAACATCAAATAAAGCCAAACTGAGAGACAGTCTGCAACTGGCCTGTGCTCTTAAAAATGTCAAGATCCTGAAAGAAAAAAAGATGAGGAACCATTCCAGGTCAAAGGAGCCTAAACAGGCTTAACAACTACATGCAAAACATGATCCTGGTTGGATTTGGATCACAAAAAAAGAATTCTATAATGGATGTTGTTGGCAAAACTGACTGTGAATTGTAGATTACATAATAGAATTGTATCAAGCTAAAATTCCCTGGTTTTGGTAATTGAAATATGCATTAAGTGTGAAAATGTCCCTTTTCTTAGAAAATACACGGTGTGGTAGGCCTGAGTAAGGGCTCCCAAAGGTGTCTAAGTCTTAATACTTGGAACCTATGAAATATGTTAATTTGTACAGCAAAAGGGACTTTGCAGATGTGATTAAGGATTTTCATTTGAGGAGATTACACTGGACTATCCAGGTAGGAACAAGGGTCTATGTCAGAAGGACAGAGTCAAGTCAGACAGGGAAGAGGGAGAAAAGCTGATGTGATTCAGGGTCATGAGCCAAGGAGTGTGGTGGCCTCTAGAAGCTAGAAAAGGCAAGGAAGTGGATTCTCCCCTAGGGCCTCCAGAAGAAACCAGCCCTGCTGACATTTTGGTTTTAGCCCTTCAAGACTCATTTCAGATTTCTGACTTCGGAAACTGTAAGAGGATAGACGTGTGTTTAAAGCCACTAAGTTTGGGATAATGTTGGAGGGTGGGGATGGGGGTGTGTGATGTCTCCTCCTTCTGCCAATCTGTGGCCCCTGAACCAGTGCACCTGGATAAACAATCTTCTACACCCCTTTTACGCAAAGTGTGGTCCATGATCAGCAGCACTGCATCACCTAGGGGCTTGCTGAAATACAGACTCTCAGGTCCCACCCCAGAGCTACAGATTCAGTCTGCATGTAAATAAAATCCCCGGGGGGTTCACAGTTACAGATCCACTTTGCCTCTATCACTGTAGAACTGCCCTTCCCAGAGGGTGGAATCCCCAACTCTGCATTCCCAGGAAACCTCTCCACTTCCCAGTCCTCGGGTGGCTGCCACACTGTGTAGATGTCGCAAACCCTTCCTGGAAAAAGCATCTGCTCTAAATTGCACATTTTCAACAATGGTCTCCATGAAATATGTTGACCTAACAGTTACCAAGACCATGCAAAGACAGTAGAGCCAGAACACCAGAGCCACAATGTGAGGCCTGGAGAGGGAGGGGGCAAAGGGATGGCTTTTACAGCCACTCCCCACAAATTCAGGGCACATTCACAAGGGGAAGAGGCTATTTTTTGGAGTTTCCCAGAACTCCTGCGAGGGTCTGCTGACACTGTCCTCCTTGTTCACAGCCTGCAACAGGCCTGCAGATCGCCCTCATCCACGCTACATTCCCAGTGCCAGGCAGGCCCGAGGTGCTCCGCAAACATTCATGACTTATCGGCGGGGACTGATGCTCCTGACCTCCTGCTCCTTTCCATCTGTCCGTGCCCACTCTGGCACTTACCACCTCAACCAACGTTCAGCGAGGATTCTCCTGCCTGGCACTGCCCAGCACATAAATTAAAAGAGAACATGGGAAACGCTAGAAGAGCACTACACAAACGACTAGGCCAGAGAAGACTGCAATGGCTGCGGCCTGGCAGAGGTTGGATCGCTTCCCGGAGACGGAGACCAGGATGGGGGTGGGGGGAGGTGGGGGGCGCCTGAGCTGGTTCTAAAAGGAACCAAGCAGAGGTCGCCAGCAAGTGCAATGTTGCGGAGTAGTGAAAACACCCGGCCATGGAGCTTGCAGTGAACTGTCTCTTCCTGCCCGGGGGTCCTGAGGGTGTCCCGTCCTTCACCGACAGGCAGCCCTTTGAGGTTCCTTCCCGAGAGCCAGCCGCCCCTTTATCCTTCCCATTGCGCACCGGCCTAACAGCCCCATCCATTCCTCTTTTTCGTCGCCCCCTCATCACAGCCTCTAGGCTACATGTCTTTGCTCACCCACCCTCTCGCTTCCTCCTCTCTGTCGCGCACCCTCCACGTCTCCCGCGCCCTCTGCTCACCCACCCGCGCGCCCCTCCTCTCTGCTGCGGGCATCTCTAGCACCCGAGGTGCGCGAGCTCGTCGCCTAGCGACGGGACGCGGCTCGCGGGGGGAGGGCGCGCGTCGGGCGTGACCTCGAGGACGCAGGCGTCGTCTGGGGAGAAGGGCTCCTAGTGCTCGGCTGGGCTCCGTTGGACCTCGTGAGTGGTGTGGGACTTGGGCGACGGTGTGGGGCTTCGGCGACGCTCCGGAGCCAGGCGGGGTCAGTTCAGCGCCGGAGGCTCCGCGGGCGCGTCCGCGGTTCCTCTGCTTCTCGCGGGTGAGCGGCGCCGCGCCTGGTGGCGGGCGGGACACCCTTCCGCCGACCCGGGATAGGAAGAGGAACCCGAGCGTCCCGAATCGAGGGTTGCCAGATAAAATACGGGACGCCCAGTTACATCTGAATTTCTGATAAGTAAGGAATGACTTTATAGTACAAGTATAGTGTAATACAGATTATTCGTTGTTTATCTGAAATTCAAGTTTAACTAGGCATGCTGTATTTTTATTTGCTAAATCTGGCAACCCTACCCAGATTCCCTCTCAGCTGGCCAGCTTTCTCCCAGGAATGAGCCAGGGACCTCTATTTCTTGTGACGACTTCTCCAGGCTTGTTTCTCTGGGAAGAGCCTTACTGATGTTGAGCCAAGATGCCTGTTGGTGTATATGACAAATAACATTACAACAGCCTTGTGAGATGGGTATTGTTGCCATTTCCTGGACAGGAAACATGTCAGGTGAGGTAAGGAGCCTCACCGAGGTCCCTTTGATGATGGGATGCAGGGTCTGAGACGGACACTGGACCGGGCCCCACTCCTGGGCCAGAGATTTCCCCGTCCTCTGTGTTATCCCCTTGCTATGTATTATCTTTCTGGAACAGCAGCAGGAGGCCGTTCCTTTTGTATGTTACTCCACTTCAAATGACATTGAGATGTCAGTTATTTTTGTCTTTAGAGTATATCCCAGTGAAGAAGTACAGTGAAGATACTGTGTTGCCAACTCAGTTGTAATAATTCTTTTCTGTATGGGGTTGAGACACCAATGCCAACTTGATAGGGAATTAGAATCATTTGTGCCAGTCTTCAGTTTTGAGAGTTTTAGTTTTCATGGCTACATTTATGTGCACACACGTAGACATTCCTTTCCCAGCTGCTGTTGCTAACACAGAAGATGGTATCCTATATACAATTTCTGCACCTTGCTTTTTCCACTTCACCCCATATCCTAGAGATCACCCCCTATTTTAGATATCCTCCTCATTCTCATTTATATCTGCATGATAATCCATCGGGTTGCTGTATCTCATCAGTCCACTCGTGATGAGCATTTGGATGGGGTTACATTTTGGTTTTTCTAAATAATGGTGCAAAATAACCATTTGCATATATCAGTTCATATTTTTTCAAGATGGAATCCCAGAAATGAGATTGATGGGTCAAAGGGTAAATAATATGTAATTTTCTAGATAGTGTCAAATTTCCCTCCAAAGGAGTTATGCCATATTGTACTCTCACCACCATTGTATGAAAGAGAGCAGTATTGGGGTCAATGGATGAGCCTCAGGAGGTCATTCTTCCTGAAATTTTATGCAGAATGTTAGGTGCATTTGTCCAGGGACAGGTCTGAACACACTGGCATTCTATCCCCTATAATTGCTCAACCTGACATACAGTAGGTACTCAGTATATATCTGTTAAATAATGATTGTATTTCATCAGATTCTCAGATGAGTCTAGATTCCATAAGGGTAATTTGAGGGTGATCAGTTTTTTCAGAGCACCTGAGATATAGTGGTTGCTACATTTCTTTTCTTTCTTTTTTAAAAAACTCTGGTCTAAGATTATTCTTGTCCATCTTCGTAACTGAATAGACTAGGACATTACTGGGAGAGTGGAGGAACTCATTCACTTGCCACCATAAACTGCCAGCTGTGTCAGACTTGTGATTAAAACACTCCATGAGGGGCTAGAGGAGCTTGTCTTCTAGTGGGAGGACAGACGCGCATACAGACAGTTCTCAGGTAGCGTGACAAGTGCTTGTGAGCTGCTTGGGGAAGGAGGAACTTTTTTGTGTTGTCTGAGGAAGCTCGGGGAATGAGAGATGATCTACATCTTGCAAGTGAGGAGATATTTTCCAAGCTGAGAGATTGTGAGGGATTGTCACGTGCGAAAGTCGTGGAGATGGAAATGTGCGAGTTGTGATCAGCAGAATGGCAGATGTTCAGTGTAGTTAGAGCCCAGGATATGCTGGAGGCAGAAGAGATGCCTGGAGCTGAGCCTGGAAAGAAAAATGGAGCCAGAGGTGAGGAGCCTTAGATGCTGTTCTTTGAAGGCTGAATTTTTTAATTTTTAGACTTTGGAGATTCAAGGACTTTTTTTTTTTTTTTTTGAGGTGGACTATTGTGACGTTTTCTAAAAATGACTCTCCTGGCTTGGGAGGAGCAACTTAGTACAGTCATTAAGGTAACGACTCTGGAATCAAGAGTTGGGTGTGAATCCTACCTCCACTGTGTGCCACCATGTGCCACCACTGTTCACCTGTGCTCTTTGTGCTGGGATTCCTCACCTGCACAGAGCGGGTGATGACGCCCATTTCTCAGGTATGCTGTGAGGATTACTGAGACATGCATTGCTTGGCACATGGTCACCTTGCAGTCAGTAATGACAGTATTCCCATCTGACTCCTGGACTTGAGGGCCCATCAGGATTTTGAAACTATTTTAGTTGTAGTGACTTCTGTGGAGCCTTTTTGGAAACCATTAGAAGTTTCCTGGGGCCAGGGTGCTTGTGCCATCCCTGATGGGAGGTGCCCCTGACTGGTGACAGGACGTAATGCTTTGTTGGCCTCACCAGACTCTACTTTTATTGTGCCTTAATTGAAAATTTCCTGCATTAATGCAGAAACATTTATCTTTAGAAGTTAGGAGATAGAAATGGAGTCAGTATATCTTCAGAAGTACCTGGGGACATGTCTAACTCAAGGTCTTGCAGAAGTGGCAAGAATTCGCCCTGTGGATCCAATAGAATATTTAGCATTGTGGATTTACAAGTATAAGGAAAACATGACCATGGAGCAACTGGTAAGTATGGATCTTCTTTTAGAATATTAGAAGAGTAAAATAATTGGTCCGATTTGTCTGCTTTTTAAAAAAGATCAATATTATTTCTTTCTATAAAAATGTTTATTATATGTATGTTTATTATACAAAAACTTGGACAACGTGAAGAAGTAGAAGAAAACAATACCCAAAGAAGACCTCTATTTAGATTTTTAGGTATTTACTTCTAGTCTTTTTTTCTACACATTTGTCTATAGATATTTTTACATAATTGTGATCATATTCAATGTATAATTTTAATTTTGTGCTCTTTGTTTGAATAAAACATGCATTTCCCCAAATTATTATACAGTTTCCAAATGGATAGACTGTAATTTACTTAACCCTCTCACTATTGTTGGTAATTAAGATGCTTTCAAAATTGTTTTGTCTCTAATTATTCATGTGATGTTGTTTCTAAACAATGCTAGAGACAAAAGGAAATGGCTGACTTGGAGCATGAGAGAGAACTAGCTCTGATGGAGCAGGAAATGATGGAGAGGCTCAGAGCAGAGGAGCTCATGTTTCAGCAGGTGAGACAAGTAAGAGAGTTCAGAGGTGACTGGAATTAGCAATGTCAACCTCTGGTGCAACCCAAGTGTTGAAAAACTCCCCATCTCTGGTTACTTACATATGGCTTTCTTATGTCTTCATCTTTATGTTTGTGTCTTCCTTGCTGGAGAAGAAGCAGCTGTGAGGTAGGAAGAGAACCCAAAGAGTGTGCCCTCATGGAAGCCGAGGGGAGAGAGCGTTTCAGTGAGACCTGAAGTGGTGAACCATATCTTTTGCTGGTTGAGTGAGAGCAGGACTGCAAAGTGCCCATTTAAGGCCACTGGTGACCTTGGCCAGTGTGGGTGGGGTGGGGTATAGCGGGGAGATGGAGAGTGTAGATAATGCTTTCAAGGAGATTTTCAGGGGAGGAGTTCTGTTTTGTTGTTGTTGTTGTTTTGTTTTAGGAACAGAGTGGAAGTGGAGGGGGAGTGGTTGATGTTAAGAAATAGAGGGGGTGATTTCTAGAGTCAGCTTTCCATGGAGACAAACCTAAATTGAGTCTGGAACATAGGTTAGGCAGGTAAGAGGGCATTTCTTTGATTCAAGGAAAGAGGAGAGGATGGTGTAGCTACATGTGGGTATATAGGTTTTGTGGCACAAAGTTGAAAGCGGTTTCTGTGTGACTATTTCTTCTTTATGAAGTAGGGACCATAATCATCTTCCAAGAATGAGGTGATAGGGTAGGAGGTGTGGGGAGAGTGGTGAAGGTGTGAAGTGGTGGCTTTGGAGCATGGCAGAGAGAGTTGACCAGGAAAACTTAGCATTACTTGGTAGCATTGAGTATCCTGATATGGTTGGAGACCAAGCATTTAAAATGTTGCCATTTGATTTGGTTTTGTGATTATGTGATTTTTCTCTACCTAAGCCTAGATATCTGAGTGAAGATATGGAAGAGGCAGACCCGTAACTGAAGTGGCTTAGGGGTAGCAGGATTGGGGAGCCGAATGTGTTGGTAAGAGAGTGGTTGAAGGGATAGGTCATGGAGTATAAGCTTGATGGGGAAAGTTCCAGAGTGGCTTCTGGACTAATTTAATTTATAGAGAGCTGCTGAACTAAATTTGTCACCCCTATAGTTCTACCATGCAGTACTTAACTCTAGAGTCTCGACTCAAGTCTACTTATTTAAAAAAGGGAAAGACGCCTATTATTTGGGTGTGTGGATAAAAAGGAAAATATAGACATGGCAAATAGCTTCTTTGCCTAATCTCCTATCCTTGATACTGGGGTAGAACATTCTAGGCACCATAGATGGATGTGGCTGTTGAAAACTTTACTGCTTCTGAGTCTTCATTGTTTAGTCATTTGGCTTATTCTTGTGGGAAGTTGCAGAGTGTTGAGTTGAATGGCAGACAATCATCCAAATGGACAATTGTCTGCTGCAGTGGTCCCAACTTTGAGTGAGGAGCTGCCCTTCCACTTGCAGCTCCTATAGCTAGTATCTGTTCCCCGTCTATCAGAATAAAAACTTCTTAGCAGTTCTCCTTCACCAAGACAGTTACATCACAAATATGGAGATACTTAACTTTCTTTGACTCATCTACTTTACCTTACTTAGATAAAATTTGACAATACTACAAATCAAACATTTCTCTAGCTGTATCATGTTGACCATATGAAGCAATCCACTGTGCATTGACTCCTAAGCATTTTATTGGGAGTGGAAGATATAATAATATTCTGCAGAAGATTTTATGGCCAGTCAAGAAGTGGATTGGTGGGCAGGAATAGATGAGAGAAGGAGAAGGGACATGTGGAGAGATGGACCAACAGAGAAGAGCTTAAGAGAGAGTGAGGTTGAGATGAAGAGAAACAGAGAGGCCTCTGCATGCCTCCCGAGACAAGTGAGCTGGAGGTTCAGGACTCTGGCCACCTCCCTGTTGGTTGCAAGAGCAGGTGTCCTCGTAGTCAGTACTGAGGACTTGAAATTCCTTCACATTGTAGGCGCTCTCTAGCAAGCCCAGGTCCTTGTGAAGGGGGAAGTATTTTTATTGTCGTTTTCTATTTAAGAGCTTATTTTTGAAGTAAGAGCTTTTTTCTTTTGTATCTGTTTGAATATCTTTCAAATGGTTTTACTCATGTGTGAAGAAAGGAATGGGGTTTTGAAAAATACCCTGAAAATGTTAAGAAACTGATTATGTTGACCAGTGTGGTTGATATTTAGCAACTGCGCTTGGCATTATTATTGAGACATTAGAGTTATTTTACTTCCTTCTACCAACATCTGAAAGTTGATTGAAAGATACGTTCCCCCATTTCAGCTACCTACCCCATTGCTTTTATCTTAGTGGGGATAATACAGGAATACCAAGAAATTACCTTTAACAACCCTTTGTGAATAAATATTAATTACTGTTTATTCTCTTTATTTGTAAAAATGTATTATTTTAAAAATGCTTTTTAAAAAATGTGGTTTCAAGATAGTCGTAATGAGGTAAGCTTATTAGCTTGTTTGTGGAATGGCACTGGACTGATGCTGACAAATTATTTTCTAGCTTGAGTTGGCAAACTCTTTCTGTAGAGGTAGATATTTTATAAATTGCAGGCCAAGAGGCAAAATTAAGGATCTTATGTAGATATTATGGTATATTATGTAGATATAGCAAGAGAGAAAGAAAATTTCCACAAATTTTTTTTTGATGAAATAAAAAAGATAATATGTGAGTACAATTTTTTTTTGTAATACAGGTTTATTACTGAGAAGAATTAAATTCTAGTTTTAAAGATAACATTTCACTTAGTTGGAGTTCAAAGTTAATATTCTTTGTCATCAAAATTAATTGAAAATGTTTATCTGTTAATGCTGATCTGTAATGATATTTTATGTATTTCATGTTTGAAAATATCTTTTCACACAGGTCCTGCCAAATATTATCAGTCCATGTACATATAATTTTAATTGAGCATATTCCTCTTTTCGAAGGCATTTGTAGAATTCTGTTAGGTTTTTCTCTTGAGATGTGCCTTTTAGCATGTCATTACCTTGTAGATAATCACTTTTAATTGAGGGTTGGTGAAAGCTTCTCAATCACACAGTTAAATGGATTTTGAAATATGGAAGTTTCCTTTGCTCTTACATCGAGGCCTGAAAACACTCTGGAACTATAGTTTGAGCTTGGGAAATATATCCACTGCAAATTTGTGTTGGAATGGAAATCTAGTTTCTTGTTTTAGTTTTTAATAGCACTGGAAGTGTATGAAGCAGCTTGACATTTTGATTCAGACAACATTAATTGTTGTTGAAATGACTTTTCTGCAGTGTAAGTTTTACATATAAGTGCTGTTTTGCCTTATAATTTTAGGTTGAATTGATTAAAAAACATTACTAAGTCTGCAGCAAGAGCTAATTTCCAAAGCCATTTTTGTTTGATAATAGTGGTCAAGAATGGTTCTTCTCATTCAGAAAAATTTCAGTCTTGGCCCTGAGCTCAGAAATTCACAATAAAACATTACCACTTTTAAGCCATGGAACTGCTGTGTGATAGGGCAAGTTAGGATATATACTCAGCTTCTATTTCTGACAAAAATTCACAGAACTGGTGATGTTAAGTTCGTAAGAGTGAATAAAGGACACTGTTGACACTACTGGCTCAATAACACATGATAGATTCAAATATTTTCTGCAGAGGAGCTGCTATCGAATAATACAATGACTACTCATAGGCTTTAAACACTATATTTTCTCAAGCTTTATAAATTTGTCCAATTAAGTCTTTTTCTGTTCCACACATATTTTTATCACCATTGGTTGTAACACATCTTAGAAGATTTCACTTCTGGTTGTACTGAATTAATATTTCTCAACTTCTTCAAAAATATTCTTCCCTGTAGTTATCCTATGAAGACAATTCATAGAGGCTGATTTTTCAGTTACTTCAAACTCAGTATTGACTCCTTGAATAAACAACAACAACTGAGCAGTGTTGGGAAATTTGTCCACTCATCAAGAGCCAAGGAAAACCACTCAAAATCATTTGCCTTTTTTTTAGTTGACTATGGATGTTGCTCCCAGTGTCATCAACTATTTGAGCAACTGTTCTTGCCAAAAGGCTAATAATCTTAAATCAGTTAATTTTTTTCTGGACACTGAAATCAAACATATTTTAATTAAATCATCATTGATAAGTATATTTCCTTGCTTGGCTGAAAAATGAGCCACTTGGAAACTTACTTTTGTTGTAGCCTCATTTTCATTTTTAATTTTTGTGAAGAAATTCTGCTCTGATGAAATAAGCCTGTTTTAAATTTTCTAATATTTTTGACCTTTGCTTTCATGTGAGTTGAGAGTATTGTGATGAGTGCTTAATCTGATGATGTTGATATTTATTGTATTCATTTAGTACAGTGTCATAGCATAATAAACACCATACTTTGCCATTTAATTTGATAATAAAATAATGCACACTCCAAAAGAACAACATTCAAAATCCACTTCTTTTCCTGTTTTGATGTAAGTATGCACTGATAAAAAAAAGGTCACACTATAGTGATACTGTGGCTGCAAATGCTGTTGAGTTATAATGGTGTCACTATGATTTGTGGTGTGCTGAGCAGCAGTGCATAGCGATGAGAGCACCACCTGTGGTCTCTATTGCAACTACTCAACTGTGCTATTGTAGTGCAAAAGTAGTCATAGACAATAAGGAAGTGAATGAGCATGGCAATGTTTCAATAAAACTTTATTTATAGGCACTGAGATTTGAATTTCATATAATTTTCATGTGTCACGAGATATTATTATTCTTTTGAAATTTTTCAACCATTTAAAAATGTATAAAAACTGTTTTTAGCTTGTGAGCTGTACAAAAACAGGAGTTGGGTCGGATTTGGCCCGCAGAATTTAGTTTGCTGGCCTCTATTCTAGTGTGGCATATATGAGTTAGGACCAACTACATTGTTAATTATCTATGGTTTTGAATAATATACTTAAGATTTTCTCATCTAAAGTTTGGCTATTTGAAGACCTGTCTATACTTAAAGAGATTTTATCTGAAGAAATTACTGCATTCTCATTTGTAGCTTCAAGAAGAATAGAGAAAATTACTTATTTTGGAAATGGTGCTTTTCTAAAATTAGCAATTAAGGAAGCTTCCTTTTTTTTATTTTGTACTTCAGGAAATATTTGTAAAAGCTAAAATATTGGGTGTCAGTGACCATTTATTTTTGTAAGTCTCTGAAATTTACGTGGGCATAAACTTAATTATCCTGGCACATTTCAGAGTGATAGAGTTAATTCTTTGCAACTGATCTGACTCTAATATGACTTATTTATTTCTGAATATTCAGCAACAGCTGGCATTCCAGCTGGAGTTGGAAATGCAAGAAAAAGAGAGACAGAGATTAGAAGAACTACAGAGAGCTCAAGAACAATTAGAGAAGGTAATTTGAAGTTTTATAAATGTCTGTTTTATTTAAAACCTCTTAGAATCCTCAAACTGTTTCCTCCAGCTGTTGTAGCATGGGATTCATAGTCTAAAGACCTGCCATACGTTAGCTGTGTGACTTAAGTCTTAAAACCTTTTTAGTCTCAGTTTACCTTTTTGAAAAATAGGGATAACAGTATAATATTATTAGCACTATCTCACTGGGTTGTTGTAAGGATCAAACAAGATCATGTATGTGAAACTGCTTTGTGAGCAGTAGAGTTCTTGAACAGTGATGTTATCAACATTTTAGTCAGGAGATAGTTGTTCCTAACTGTGGTAGCTGATGTTGAAGGTTAAGTTCTTTATAATATTGGGAGTATCCTGATCTCTGAGACAGTAGTATGTTTTTCTTCTTGTTAGATGTATTATCAACAATAATTTACATTTTTAAAAACATGTTTATGTATATATTTTCATGTCTTTCGTTAAATAAACTATTCAGTAACTTATGTCAAAAAAGTCCATCTCCGTTGACTGTGTCCATGTAATGTCAAGCCTCTAGTTTGATGAATGTTTCCTTGTATCCAAAAAGTATGTTTCGTATAGACTGAATTTTTGAATGACTGAGTTATACTTTTCAACTGGATATTACATATTGTGGGCTTAGAGTGTCACTCAAACGTTACTCCCCCATTTATTCCATAACTAATATTTAAAACAGAAGCAGGTTTCATAGAATATGCTTATTAATAGCTTAGATGAGAGCTTCATTATTTAAAGCAACTAAACAAATTTGGAAGGGTGAATTGAATAAAAAAGATGAATACTTTTCTCTTTTTTTATTGTGATAACATTGGTTTATAACATTATATAAATTTCGGGTGTGCATCATTGTATTTCGATTTCTGTGTAGATACATCATGTTCACCTCCCAAACACTAATTACAATCCATTACCACACACATGTGCCCAGTCACCCCTTTCACCCTCCTCCCTCCCCCACTTCCACTCTGGTAAACACCAATCTAATCTCTGTATCTATGTGTTTGTTTGGTTGTTGTTTTTATCTTCTATTTATGAGTGAGATCATATGGTATTTGACTTTCTCCCTCTGACTTATTTCACTTAGCATAATACCCTCAAGGTCCATCCATGTTGTCGCAAATGGCGAGATTTCATCTTTTTTTATGGCTGAGTAGTATTTCATTGTATATATATATGCCATATCTTCTTTATTCATTCGTCCCTTGATGGGAACCTAGGTTGCTTCCAAGTCTTGGCTGTTGTGAATAATGCTGCAGTGAACATAGGGATGCAGATATCTTTACGCATTTGTGTTTTCATGTTCTTTGGATAAATACTCAGCAGTGGAATAGCTGGATCTTATGATAGTTCTATTCTTAATTTTTCAAGGAATCTCCATACTGTTTTCCATAGTGGCTGCACCCATTTGCACTCCCACCAGCAGTGTATGAGAGTTCCCTTTTCTCCACATCCTCTCCAACACTTGTTATTTCTTGTCTTGTTAATTATAAGCCATTCTGATGGGCGTGTGGTGATATCTCATTGAAGTTTTGATTTGCATTTCCCTGATAATTAGTGATGTTGAACATCAAAAAGATGAGATTTTAAAAGGATAAATCCAAATCCCTATACATAGTGTTAAAAATAGATACTGACGTTATCTTAGTCTGAGGGCAGTAGGACACATGGATGTACATGCATGCATGCACACAACACATAAATACATACCCCCTTTCTCTTCAGTTAAGATTCAGAATCTAAAATGAAAGAAAAACCAGAATACATTAAGAAGACAGTGATCAAAATGATAAGAGAATTGAAAGTATTTTTTATCAAGATGCCCTGAGAGCTGTATTTGAGTGCTAGAAAGTCTGTGGTTTGTGGGAGGGATTGGACTTTCTTCTGTGGCTCCAGAGGGTCACACCCATGTTATTCACTGTCCGCAGGCATCATCAGACTGTGGGACCAGAGTCACAATAACTTGAATCATCCATATTCCTACTTGCCCATCACCCCTCAGCTCTCTCCTGCAGAGTACCCCTGCCTCACACATTGCTCAGAGATGAGTCCATTTGTGTCCTTCCTCCCTGGCCTTCTTGTGGCTGCAGAGACACAACTTAAACTATCATTTGCAAAAGGAAATTTATTGGGAGGATCCTGGGTTTGAAGAAAGGCTTTTACAACTAAACTGTGAAGGGCTCTGGTACAATTGGGCCTTCTAGACCTTTGGGAGCAAGAGAATCCAATACTACCAGGGCTCTCATCTCTGCTGTTCTCTGGCTGTTAGTTTCAGTCTTTCACTATGACTTGGTTTGCTGCACATGGGTGAGGAACGTGGTCGTTGATGGCTCTGGGGTCATAATGTTGTGGCTCCTACTGTCTGAGAGGATTAGATTCCTTTTTTTGGTTTCAGTTAAGAAAACAATCTTGGGGAAGGATTCTGACTGGCTTAATTTGTGTCTCCCTTGGCTGGGGGACAGGGTCCTGTGAGCACATGGACATTCCTACTACAGCCATATGGTTGTGAGATAAGATGTTCTCAGGAGAATGGAATGGTCTTCAGAAAACAGTACAATATATGTCCCTTATAATTAGGATGACCTTATATATGGTCACAAGCATCCAAAATGAATCAGCTCATAGTCGGTTAGGTAATCGTGCTGCCTTAATGAAAAGATAGAGGCCATAGCAAGGTTTGGCTTGGCTAGAAGAACATTTTCTTGTTCAGAAAGAGGCCTCTCTTGTGTTCAGAGTTTTCTAGAGGGCATTGCTCAGGTACCATAAAGAGGGTTTGCCCATTGGATAGGGACTTGGGCCAGATCAATTCTTTCAGAAATATTTTCTTCTTTCTTATTATGTGTAAAATTCTACTTAACTGCAAGTTCTCTTTAAAATATCTTATTTTAAGAATTTATTAAAATTGTTGTTTTGTCACTTTTCACATTTGCTAATAATTTGGCTTCAGGTTTAGTGTTTCAGCCCCTTTCATTTTTTGAAAAGTTATATTTAATTATAAGCAAAACATGGTCATCTTCTATTAGTACTATCTTCTAAAGTACTAAATGAGACTGTGATCTGAAGTTTTATATTGAGTGTATTCAGCTCACTCCTTTAAGAGTAACGACATTTTTGCTGTTAAATTGATCATAGAATTGTGTAAAAATAAAAATGCTTGAAAATTAAACATGGAATCAAAAGTGTATTCAAAGTATTTTTCTTCATTTTTATGTATTATAGGAGATGAGAGTGAATATGGAAAATATAGCTAAGAATGAAGATACTTCACATTCAGAGGTAAGAAGAAGTTATTCTGTGTTATATGAAATGAATGAGTAGCCTGGAATGTAAAGGTTAATTCTCATGTGTTAGTAGTTAAATTTTTAATAAGAAGATTATGAAAACTGATAGTCCAAATGTGTATTCTAATAATAAGTCACAAATATGATGTGCTTTGAAGAAAAATCTCAAAGTGGATAAAAAGTGGACATTCAGTTTGTGTTTGTATTTTCTAAAACCAGAATATTGTGAGATATTGACCACACGATTACTTGCAATGATATATTTTAAATTTTTGAATATGTTTTTTAAACAAGTTTTAGCATTTGTTTCTAGAATTCTTTGGTCCCTAATGTGTATTGGTTCATTCCATCAGTTAACAATGTTGAATTTTGATGTTGTAATTCAGAAATTTATTATCAAAATTGAAAGAAAACTAATATATTAATCTTGAAGTCATTTAAAAGTAAAAATGAATTTTATGGTCGTAGGATACAACAGCAGACTCAGGCAAAACACTCGCTGAAATTAGTGATCGATATGGGGCACCTAACTTGAGCAGAGTGGAGGAACTTGATGAACCAATGCTGTCTGATGTAAGTGTCTTTAGGAAGGTGATGAAAGACTGATTTTTCTACAGTGGAAAGCCTAGTGCATATGAGGCCAGGTTTGGTTGGCAAACGGGCCTTTTGCTTCATAGAAAGAAAACCAGTTCCCTGGGTGCTGACCGTATGCCTCATTGGCCTTTTGCCCTTTTGTGAACGTGGGCTGCTGGCCACAAGGGTGAGGGTGGGCACATGTCTGGCTCCTTACAAATGTGTCAGTGCTGATGGGAAGGTAGCTGGAAGTAATGTTGAGATAATAGTGTGCCCTCTTATGCAGAGGGTGATATATATATTTTGGAGTGAGGCTTTGAAAATTTCAAAATCTCTTCAAAATATATATTTAAAATCATTTGGTGAAATACACAATCTTTAAATTAAATTTTCGGGCCCAGCATTTTGGTTCTCAGTAGCAAACCCTGGAACAAAAAATATCCTAATGAAAGTGCATGCTTTTACAGGATGTAAGTACTTTTGTTTATTTCATAAACACACAATGTTTTATATGTGCCAGGCACGATGCTGTTGTGAATAAAACAGTTTTTGACTTTGTCTAGGGGAGAAACAGACAATTGGACAGGCAATTAATAGTCACTGATAGAGTGACCAGTATGCTTTGAGAGCAAAAGGAGGAGCTGTTGATAATTAAGCCAGATCAGCAGGTGTAAACTGGGACTGTTTGCAGAGGATACATTTAGTCACAGGTGGGACAGCCAGCCCAGTTGAGGAACCTTAGTCAGGGAGGGCTTCCTGAAGGAGGTCAGTTGTTTGTCCCTCAGTGATGGGATAGGGAGAACATGTGAAGACCCAGCTGGGAGAGAATATGGAGAGGTGAGGCAGGGAGAAAGCAGGGGCCAGGTTACGAAAGTCTTGTAGTTTGTGCTCAGATGTTTAGTTTGTATCCTCAAGGTAGTGGAGGCCGATATGATCAGAACTGCATTTTAGAGAGGTCTTCTGGCTACTTCACATTCTCTTCACTCCATGTGAAGAGAATGGAGTAATAGATTTGAGGAGACCTGTTAGGAGGTTATCATAGTAATCTAGAGAGAGATGACACTGATGGCCTAAAGTAGTAAATGATGCTTTTAAGAGCTGTTCAGAAAGTGGAGCTGGAAGAACTTGGTGCTAACCAGAATCAGTCAGTGGATAAATTTTTATTAAATGTCTCCTGTGTTTTGGTACTATGCAGAGAGCTAGAAAATACCAATGAACAAAACAGGCTGGTTCCTGCCCTTTGGGGGCCATGGGCCAATGGGGAAGGTATCTGAGAGGACCAGAGCAGGGAAACCTGACCAAGCCTGAATGAGTCTTCTGGAGGAAATGATTTTTAAAGAATTAGCCTGAGATAAACCCAGCGTATGGAGACAGCAAGATGCTTTCAAGGAACTCAAATAGTCCAGTATTCTGGTGGGTTGCATGGGACTAGGAGAATGGTGTGATTTGAAGCTGGAGAAGTGGGTAAAGGCCAGATCACACTGGACTCTGTATGCTTTTAGGGATTTTGGACTTTAGTAGGGGTCATTGAAAGGGTTTATGTAAGGATTAGATGCGTGTTTTTAGAAGGTGGAAAGAGGATTTGAATGGACAGGAGAGGAAACGGAAGACCACTAAGGAAGTTATTACAGTTATCCAGATGCAAGATGACCAGGGTTAGGACCAGGGTGTAGACAGCAGAGAAGGGGAGAACTGGAGTGGACTCGATGTTGGTTGGGAGGATAGGGGAGAGAAAGAAATCAAAGATGATGCCCAGATTTCTACCTTGGGCAACTGGACTCTTTATCATTTTTTTGAGCTTTACCATTTGTTGAACATATGAAGAGGAAGTAGATTTTGTGAAAAGGATGGCTTCAGTTCTGAACATGTTGAGTTTCAGGTGACTCTGAGATATGCAGGTGAAGATGGCTAAAGACCAGTTGATGTATGATACAGTTCTGAACGACAGGAGAGAGGTCCAGACAGGAGATAAGAATTTAACAGTCATTGGCATATATGCAAGTGAAGCTAGGAGAGTGTATAAGGTACCCAGGAGAGCTTGCAGAATGTGAAGGAGGGGGCTCAGGGTGAAACCATTAGAAATTCCAACATTTGAGGGGTGGGTACAGGAAGAGGACTCCTGCAAGAAGGATAAGGATAACAATAAGAGAGTATAGCAAGAGAAGTAGAAGAAAAGATGGGTTAATAAATACATTGAGAATGCAAATTGTAGTTATATTGAATTTGGATTTTATTTGAAATAATTTGAAACTATGAAAAAGTTTCATTTACATTGTCACATAGAAATTACCTAAACTCTATTTTCTTTGACTTGTACATTTTCACAGTTCTAATTGTATTAAAGCATATTTACTTTTTATTTTGCTTTTAGGTCGCATTAAACATTGATCAAGATTTGTAGGATCAACCAAGCTAACAGCAATAAATTTTTCTGCTTGTTTCAAGTTTCAAAATATGAGGTTCCCAATTGTATTTTTTTCTTCCAAAGATGAACTCTACTTTTTTTTTTTTCTCTGAAGACAGCTTTATAAATAGGCTTCAAGGGTAGCTTAAATGGGCTTAAAATATTGTTTGGGGTTCCCCAATGCATGATTCGTATGATTCTGTTGAGAAAACAGGAGAGAGAGTTTCCCAAAGCAACCAAAAGGCGCAAATGGAAGACGAGCTGAAAAGAATGTGTGTAACTAGGTGAGAAAAAGATTACCTGAGATGCAAGTTACTGGTCTGTGAGAAGTGAAAGAGGCCAGGAATATTCAACATCCTTTAGATATGGCATTTCCTCCTGGGAGTGAACTGCAAAGATTTCCGCAGTTTGCTGGGAAGTGCTTATAATCCATGCTTATTGATGGGACTGGGATGGGGAAGGATACAAAGTTCTGGGTACAGAGAGGCATCATTTCTTCTGGAACAACCAATGGGCCGACATCCTGGGCTATTGTTGAAGGGAAGATCTCCCTGGAAATAGGCCGCACAGGTGCTTCCTTGAATGGGTGCTGCATGGTCTATGGACCCTGACTACACTCTTGGGCCCTTGGAAATTTCAGATCTAGCCTTGAACTTTAGGGAGAACTTTGCTTTCTTTATAAAATTCTTCCAAATCTCAGTCTATGTTGTGAATCCTTTCTGTTCCTTAAGGAAGAGTATAGGCATGGAAACATAAATGCCAGCAAGAGGCTCCTTTTTTTTAAAAAAAAAATTCTGGTTTTGGTTATAACACACCTTTCCTGAGGCAATGAGAACAGAACAGCCTAGTTACTTAAATGGGAAGAGAAAAAGGGAAAAAATAATGGGAAAAATTGGGTTCATTAAAAAGAAATGTTATCTTATCATATCAGAGTTCTGTACATTTTTGAGTAAGAAATCCTAGGTGCCTTAGAGACATGACTTCTGTGTCAGTCAGGCTGCGAGGCACTGGGCCCCCAGCGTGGATGACCTGCATTCACTCCACCCAGGCAGGACTCTCTAAAGGAGCAAGAGAGCATAGCGTCCTTCTAGCCCTCGACCTCAGCCTGTGCAGGCACCATCGTGGAGGGCTGGGGCAGAAGGGCTGGCCCAGAGGGCTCTTGGGCTCAGCACAGCCCGTGCCACTCTCCAAAGGGTGCAGTCTGTGCTGGGACTTGACAGCAAGAGCCTCTGACTGTTGGCTCATCACAGGGTGAAGTGTTGTGGTTCTGGGGCAGGGGTAGTCTTGTTTGAAGAGCTCCAGTTCAGAGCTGGGCATAGGAGGGAAGAGGTAGAATGGGGTAAAAGAGGAGATGAAACAGGTTCAACCTCTGAGGAGAGAGCCTTATAAAGATTCAGCAGGTGATCAGGGTGCAGGCAAATGGGCTGGTGTATGGGAAGAGGCTCCTGTCCCCACAAGGAGATGACTCACAGGTAGAGCAGATGCCCACTGCCCGGGGGGGCCTAGGACAAGGCTGTATTCTGTGGACAGACAGCTAAGCTGACTCTGTATCTAGGCCTTAGAGTTTCTTGCCAATGGCACTAAGACTTATTTTGGACCCACCCAATGATAGGGGTAGGGATGGCTCCTGTTCTGGCAGACTTTCCATTGCTAGAAGACATCCTGGGCTTGGTTGAAGTATTCTAGATTTTCTTGCTGATCTGGTCTCTTGGTAAACAAGGATAACAGAAGAGGAGGAGGAAATGGATGAAAGAATAGAGAGATATAAAGAATCTAAACATAGGTGATTAAACTAGATTTTCTCACTGCAAAAGGCGAGATATACATATATGGAAGATAAAGACATGGATAAGGAGAACAGATTAGTGGTTACCAGAGGGGAAGGGGGTGGGGGGTGGGTAAAGGGGCACATATGTACGGTGACAAATGGAAACTAGACTTTTGGTGGTGAACACGATGCCAAAATATAATAATGTATACCTGAAATTTACACAATGTTATAAACCAGTGTGACCTCAATAAAATAATTAAAAAAAAAAGATGAGCTGTAACAGACCATCAAAATCCAGGTGCACTAAATACACATTTTGGCTGAATCTCAGATGATCGAGTGTTAATCTTACTATTCAGCCAAAGTCAAAGCTGAAGTTATAGAGAAATAAAAAAACCCTACAATTTTAGTGGTTCAATGTTATAGTGCTGGTGCAGTAACTTCTCAACATTTTTAACTGTGATGTCACTTTTGTGGTCACTGTGCCACACATTTGTGATACTATGTAAATATTTATTTTCAGCTAAAGCCATATATGATTTTTTGGGGGTAACAGCTTTATTGAGACATAATTCACATGACTAACTAATTCACCCATGTAAAGTTTATAGTTCATTGGTTTTTAGTACATTCAGAGAGTTGTACAACCATCACCACAATCAATTTTAGAACATTTTCATCACCCCGAGAAGAAACTCTGTCCCTTTAGCTGTCACCACCACCATCCTACAACCCTCCTTTCCCCTAAATCCCAGGCAACCACTAATCTAGTTTTCTGTAGTAGTTTTCTGATGAAGGCACGATGTCTAACCCACCATTAGTAAAGTTAAGATTAACCACTGGGTTAGGGTGATGACAGTCTAGGCCTTCAAAGTTTCTGTGGCCCCGCTTGCAACTCCAAAGTAATTTGCTGGTTTTACAATATGACTGTCCAATTCTAGTTGTTTTAATACTGGTGACTAATTCTTACACAAATTAAAATTTGCATTGGTGTTTGTGAAATGCATTTTGTTAATTCTATATTCCTTTTACTTTTGTGTCTAACATTCTTCTGAAAAGCTTTTCATCATCATTGGGAATTGTGGGATCACCCCAAAATATAATTCCTCCTGGAAAAACATGGTAAATGTTTAATTCTTTTCCCTTAATTACCTATTTTAAAAGTAAGGAGTTTATTTTTTTGAGGAAGACCAGCCCTGAGCTAACATCTGTTGCTAATCCTCCTCTTTTTTGCTGAGGAAGACTGGCCCTGTGCTAACATCCGTACCCATCTTCCTCTACTTTATATGGGACGCCGCCACAGGGGCGTCACAAGCAGTGAGTCAGCACGCGTCCGGGATCCGAACCCACGAACCCTGGGCTGCCAAGCGCAAACTAAACCGCTGCGCCCTAGGCCGGCCCCAGGAGTTTTTAAAGTAGCTATGAACAGTGATAATTTTTTTTTTCTGGCTCTCTTTTAATTGATTGTCATTATGGGCTCATGGTATTTCATTGGTTGTTTTTCAGTCCATTACGATTATTTATTTATTTTTTATTGTCATAACCTTGGTGAGTGGGAGCTCCTTTATTCCTTATGTACATTACTATCAATACTGATGACCCTGAATAATTGATATTATTCTCTCTTCTACAGATGAAGAAACTCAGGGTCGGGGAAACTTTGCCTCATTTTATGCAGTTGACAAGTGGCAGAGCTGACTGGGATGTAGCCTTTGTTGAGCCTCAAAGGCAGCCTTTTCTTCCACTTCACTATACTGACTCTGGGTAGGGCAAGAAAATTGAAAGCAAAAATTTTTAAAAAGATCCAGAACAATTATATTTGTATAGATCAATGCTCATAGAGTGTTAGATTTTTTTAAGTATTTATGTATTTTATTTTTTTATTGTGGTAAAATACACATCCATCACTGCTATCTAGTGCCAGAACTTCTTTATCACCCCCAGTGGAAGCTTCATACCCTTTAAGCGGTCACTCCCCATTTTCCCCTTCTCCCAGCCCCTGGCAACCACTCGTCAGGTTTTTGTCTATTGAATTGACCTGTTCTGGAAATTTCAGATAAATGGAATCATAATATATGGCCTGGCTTCTATCACTTGCCATAATGTTTTCAAAGTTCATCTAAATTGTAGTATGTATCCATACTTCCTTTTTTGTTGCGGAATCGTATTTCAGTGTATTGATATACCACACTTATCCATTCATCAGTTTATGGGTACTTGAGTTGTTTCCACCTTTTGGCTATTGTGGGTAATGCTGCTGTGAACATGAGTATACAAACTTTTATGTGGACATATGTTTTCAGTTCTTTTGAGTACATACCTAGGAGTGGGTCAAATTGTGATTCTATGTTGAACTTTTTGAGGAACCACCAAATATTTTCCACAGCACCTACATCATTTTACATTCCTACCAACAATATATGAGTCTTCCAATTCCTCCACATCCTCGTCCACACTTGATATTTTCCATTTTATTTTTTTTATATGTGTATGGCCATCCTAATTGGTGTGAAGTAGTATGTCATTGTGGTTTGATTTACATTTTCCTAATGAATAATGACATTAAGCATCTTTTCATGTGCTTGTTGGCCATTTGTATATCTCCTTTGGAGAAATATCCATGCAAGTCCTTTGCCTATTTTTAATGGGGTTGTTTGTCTTTTTGTTGCTGAGTTGTAAGAGTTCTTTATATTTTGAATACTAGACCCTTACCATTTATATGATTTGAAAATATTTTCTCTCATCTGTGACCTGTCATTTCACTCTCTTGATAGTGTCCTTTGATCCCCAAATGTTTTTCATTTTGACAAAGTCCAGTTTATTTTTTTCTTTTGTTGCTTGTGCTTTTGGTGTCATATCTAATAAATTATTGCCAAATCCAAGGTCATGAAGATTTACACCTATGGTTTCTTTTAAGAGTTTTATAGTTTTAGCTCTTAGATCCATTTTGAGTTAATTTTTATTAACTAATTTGAAGTGAGAGTCCAACTTTATTCTTTTGCATATGCCTATCCACTTATCCCTGCAGTATTTGTTGGAGAGTCTGTTCTTTCTCCATTGAGTGGTCTTGGCACCCTGTTGAAAGTCAATTAACCATAGATGTATGGGTTTACTTCTGAACTCTCAGTTCTATTCAGTTGATCTATATTACTATCCTTATGCCTGTACCACACTGTTTTGACTACTGTAGCTTTGCAGTAAATTTTGACATTGGGAAGTATGAGTCCTCCAACTTTGTTCTTCTTTTACGATGTCATTTTGACTATTAGGGCCCCCTTGCAATTGTGTATGAATTTTAGGATTGGCTTTTTCTTTTCCTCAGGAAGAGGACATTGGGATTTTGACGGGGATTTCATTGAATCTTCAGATAGCTTTGGTGCATATTGCCATCTTAACAATATTAAGTCTTCTAGTCCGTGAACACGAGGTGTTTTTCCATTTATTCAGGTTTTCTTCACTTCTGTCAACAATGTTTTATAGTTTTCAGTGTACAAGTCTTGTTTCTCCGTTAAATTTATTGCTAAGTATTTTTATGCTATTATAAATGGAATTGCTTTCTTAATTTCCTTTTTACATTGTTCGTTGCTTGTATATTGAAATACAACTAGTTTTGTTTGTTGATCTTATATCCTGTAACTTTGTTGAATTCATTTATTAGCTCTAATAGTTTTTTCTTTTTGCGGATTCCTTAGAATTTTTTATACACAAGATCATATCATCTGCAAAGAGAGATAATTTTACCTGTTCCTTTTCAATTTGGATACCTTTTTATTTCTTTTTTATGTCCTCTAATTGATCTGGCTAGAACTTCCAGTGTAATGTTAAATAAAAGTGTTGAAAGCAGGCATCCTTGGCTTGTTCCTGATCTTAGGGAAAAAGTTTCTGTTTTCACCATTAAGTATGATGTTGCTGTGGGCATTTTGTAGATGTTTTCTATCCAGTTGATCAAGTTCCTTTGTATTCATGGTTTGATAAGTGTTTTTATCATGCCATGATCCTGTTTATATGTTTCTGGAGTCAGTTTCCTAGTAATTTGTGTGGGATATTTGCATCTATATTCAAAACAGATATTGGTCTGTAGTTTTCTTGTGATGTCTTTGTCTGGCCTTGGTATCGGGGTAATACTGGTTTCATAGAATAAGTTGGGAAGTGTTCCCTTCTCTTTTGTTTTTAGAAGAGTTTATGAAGGATTGACATTAATTATTCTTTAATATTTGGTGGAATTCACCCAAGAAGCCATCTAGGCCTGGACTTTTCTTTGTTGGAAACTTTTTATTACGAATTCATTCTCTTTACTTTCAGGGTTTCTGTTTCTTCTTGAGTCAGTTTTTGTAGTTTGTGTCCTTCTAGGAGTTTGTCCTTTCCATCTAGGTTATCTAATTTGACATACAGTTAACATGCAATTGTTTATAGTATTCCCTTATTATCTCTTATATTTGTGTAAGTTCAGTAGTAATATCCCTTCTTTCATTCCTGATTTTAATAATTTGAGTCATCTTTCTTGTTTTCTTGGTCAGTCTAGCTAATAGTTTGTCAAATTTGTTCATCTTTTCAAAGTAATAACTTTGATTTATTTGTTTTGTTGATTTTTGACTGTTTTTTCCTGTTCTTTATTTTATTTATTTCTGCTGTAATCTTTATCATTTCCTTCCTTCTGTTTGCTTTGGGCTTATTTTGCTCTTTTTTACTTGTTTATTTAGAAGGAAAATTAGATTATTGATATGAGATCATCATTTAAATTAATGCTTGCTATACACTGAATTTCAGTTTGTGTATACCCCACCCTCTCAAATTCACATGTTGAAACCTACTCCCTAATGTGATAGTATTTGGAGGTGGGATGTTTGGGAGGAGATTAAGTCATGAGTTTGCAGACCTAATGAATGGGATTAGTGCCCTTATGAAAGAGACCCCAGAGAACTCCCTCATCCCTTCTGCCAGGTGAAAATTCAGCAAGAAGACAGCTGTCTCTGAACTAGGAAGCAGGTCCTCACCAGACACTGAAACTACCAATGCCTTGACCTTGGACTTCTCAGTCCCCAGAACTGTGAGAAATAAATTGTTTAAGCCACCCAGTCTATGATATTTTTGTTATAGAAGCTTGAATGGACTAAGGCAATGATTTGCAGCTCTAAAGTTCCCTCAGGACTGCTTTCAGTGCATCTCATTAGTTTTGGTATACTATTTTTTCATTTCCATTTATCAGAAAGTATTTTCTAATTCCCCTTGTTTCTTCCCTAACCCATTGGTTATTCACAAATGTGTTGTTTAATTTCCTTATATTTGTGCATTTCCCAAATTTCCTTCTGTTACTGATTTCTCGTTTCATTCTGTTGTAGTACTTTGCATTATTTCAGTATTTTAAAATTTATTGAGGGTTGTATGGCCTAGTATATGGTCTGTTGAGAGAGAATGTTCTGTGTGTACTTGAAAAGAAGCTATGTTCTGCTGTTGTTGGGTGCAGTGTTCTATGGATTTGTAGGTCTATTATTCAAGTCCTCAATTTTTTTGTGATTCTCTGTCTAGTTCTATCTATTATTGAAAATAAAATAGAAATTTCCAATACTGTTCTCTTATTGTCTATTTCTCCCTTCAATTCTTTTTGTTTTTGCTTCATAAGTTTTTCAGTCTCTATCATTAAGTTGACATATGTTTATAATTGTTATGTTTTCTTGATAGATTGGTCTTTTTATCATTATAAAATGTCCTTCTTTGTCTCTAGTAGTAATTTTTGTCTTAAAGTATATTTTCTCTGATTTTAATACAACTAATATAGTTCTATTTTGATTATTCTTTTCGTGATATACCTTTCTCCATCCTTTTACTTTCAGCCTACTTGTGTATTTGAATACAAAGTGTAAATTTGTGCAAGTTACACATAGTTTGTCATTCATTCTGCCAATGTGTAACTTTTGATTTGATATTTAATCCATTTATATTTAATATAATTACTCATAAGTTAGGATTTACATCTGCTGTTTTGTTATGTTTTCTATGTGTCATGTCTTTTTGTTCCTTTTTTCCTCCATCAGAGTCTCCTTTTGTGTTAAATAAATATTTTAGTGTACTGTTTTAATTCTGTTGTTTTACTATATTTTTTGTTATTTTCTTAGAGATTACAAGTAACATTAATTTTTTATTGAGGTGTAATTCATATATAACATTATGTTAGTTTCACGTATACAACAAAATGATTCAATATTTGTATATATTACAAAATGATCACCACAATAAGTCTGGTTGATATCTGTCAGCATACATAGTTGTGAAACTTTTTTCTTGTGATGAGAACTTTTAAGATTTACCCTCTTAGTGACTTCCCAATATACAATATAATATTATTAACTATAGTCACCATGCTGTATGTTACATCCCCATGACTTATTTATTTTATAACTGAAAGTTTGTACCTTTTGACCTCCTTTACCCATTTTGCCACTTGCCACCCCCGACTCTGACAACCACCAATCTGTTTTCTGTATCTAGGAGCTCATTTTTGTTTTGTTTTTTAACATTGTGCATATAAATGTGATCATATAGTATTTGTCTTTCTTTGTCTGACTTATTTCACTTAGCATAATCCTCTCAAGGTCCATCCATGTTGTTGCAAATGGCAAGATTTCCTTCATTTTTATGACTGAATAATATTCCATCCTCTCTCTCTCTCTCTCTCTCTCTCTCTCTCTCTCTCTCTTTCTCTCTTTCTATCTCTCTATCACATTTTCTTTGTCCATTGATCCATCAATGGACACGTAGGTTGCTTCCATGTCTTGGCTATTGTAAATAATGCTGCAATGAATATGGGGTGCATATATCATTTTGAGTTAGTGTATTCATTTACTTTGGATAAATATCCAGAAGTGGAATTGCTGCATCATGTGATAGTTCTATTTTTAAGTTTTTGAGGAACCTCCATACTTTTTTACATAATGGCTTCACCAATTTACATTCCCACCAACAGTACACAAGGGTTTCCTTTTCTCCACATCCTCTCCACACTTCTTATTTCTTGTGGGTTTTTTTTTTTTTTTTAGTTTTTTTAAATTGATGTCTTAATAGCTTATAACATTGTGAAGTTTTAGTTGTACATTATTGTTTGTCAATCACCGTATAAATGCTTCCCTTCACCTCTTGTGCCCAACTCCCCCTCCCCCTTGCCCCTGGTAACCACCAAACCATTCTCTCTGACTGTGTGTTAGTTTATGTTCCACATAATAGTGAAATCATGTGGTGTTTGTCTTTTCTCTCCCTGGCTTATTTCACTTAACGTAATCCTCTCCAGGCCCATCCATGTTGTTGCTAATGGGAGAATTTTGTCTTTTTTTTTTTTACGGCTGAGTAGTATTTCATTGTATGTATATACCACATCTTTATCCAATCATCCGTCAAGGGACACTTGGGTTGCTTCCACTTCTTGGCTACAGTGAATAATGCTGCAATAAACAGAGGGGTGCATAAGCCTCTTTGGATTGTTGATTTCAGGTTTATTGGATAGATTCCCAATAATGGAATAGCTGGATCATAAGGTATTTCTATTTTTAATTTTTTGAGGACTCTCCATACAGTTGTCCATAGATATTGCACTAGATTGCATTCCCGTGAGCAGTAAATTAGGGTTCCCATTTCTCCACAACCTCTCCAACATTTGTTGTTTTTTGTCTTGGTGATTATGGCCTATCTAATGGGTGTAAGATTATATCTTAGTGTAGTTTTGATTTCCATTTCCCTGATGATTAGTGACGTTGAACATCTTTTCATGGCTTTCTATATATCTTCCTTGGAAAAATGTCTGTTCGTATCCTCTGCCCATTTTTTGATTGCGTTGCTTGTTTTTTTGTTGTTCCATTGTGTGAGTTCTTTATATATTATGGAGATTAACCCTTTTTCGGATATAGGATTTGCAAATAGTTTCTCCCAGCTGGTGGGTTGTCTATTCATTTTGATCCTGGATTCATTTGCCTTGTAGAAGCTCTTTAATCTGATGAAGTCCCACTTGTTTATTTTTTCTTTTGTTTCCCTTGTCCGATTAGACATGGAATCCGAAAAGATCCCTCTATGACCGATATCAAAGAGCGTACTTGCCTATATTCTCTTCCAGGAGTTTTATAGTTTCAGGTCCCACTTTCAGGTCTTTGATCCATTTTGAGTTAATTTTTGTGTACGGTGATAGAAAATAGTCTCCTTTCATTCTTTTGCGTGTGGCTGTCCAATTTTCCCAGCACCATTTATTGAAGAGACTTTCCTTTCTCCATTGTATGTGCTTAGCTCCTTTGTCAAAGATTAGTTGTCTGTAGATGTGTAGTTTTATTTCTGGGCTTTCAATTCTGTTCCATAGATCTGTTTTTGTGTCTGTTTTTGTATCAGTACCATGCTGCTTTGATTACTATGGCTTTGTAGTATATTTTGAAGTAAGGGATTGTGATGCCTCCATCTTTGTTCTTTTTTTTCAGAATTGCTTTAGCTATTCAGGGTCTTTTGTTGCCCCATATGAATTTTAGTATTCTTTGTTCTATTTCCATGAAGAATGTCGTTGGGATTCTGATTTGAGTTGCATTGAATCTGTAGATTTCTTTAGGTAGTTTGGATATTTTAACTGTGTTTATTCTTCCAATCCATGTGCATGGGATATTTTTCCATTTCTTTATGTCATCATCGATTTCTTTCGATAGTGTCTTATACTTTTCATTTTATAGGTCTTTCACCTCCTTGGTTAAATTTATTCCTGGACATTTTATTATTTTTTTTGTTGGAATTGTAAATGGGATTGTCTTTTTGAGTTCTCTTTCTGTTAGTTCATTCTTGGCACATAGAAATGCAACTGATTTTTATAAGTTGATTTTATATCCTGCAACTTTGCTGTAGTTTTTGTTTATTTCTAATAGTTTTCCAATGGATTCTTTAGGGTTTTCTTTGTGTAAGATCATGTCATCTGCAAATATTGAAAGTTTCACTTCTTCGTTGCCTGTTTGGAGTCCTTTTATTCCTTTTGCTTGCCTAATTGCTCTGGCCAAAACCTCCAGTACTATGTTGAATAAGAGTGGCGAGAATGGACACCCTTGTCTTGTTTCTGTTCTCGGAGGAATGGCTTTCAGTTTTTCCCCATTGAGTATGATGTTGGCTGTGGGTTTGTCATATATGGCTCTTATTATGTTGAGGTACTTTCCTTCTATACCCAGTTTCTTGAGAGTTTTTATAAATGGATGTTGGATCTTGTCAAATCCCTTCTCTGCATCAATTGAGATGATCATGTGGTTTTTATTCTTCATTTTGTTAATGTGGTGTATCATGTTGATTGATTTATGGATGTTGAACCATCCCTGCATCCCTGGTGTAAATCCCACTTGGTCATGGTGTATGATCTTTTTGATGTATTGCTGTGTTCAGTTTGCCAATATTTTGTTGAGGATTTTTGCATCTATGTTCATTAGCGATATTGGCCTATAGTTTTCATTTTTTTGTATTGTCCTTGTCTGGCTTTGGTATCAGGGTGATGTTGGCCTCATAGAATGTGTTAGGAAGTGTTCCATCCTCCTCTATTTTTTGGAAAAGTTTTAGAAGGATAGGTATTAAGTCTTCTTTGAATGTTTGGTAAAATTCTCTGGAGAAGCCATCTGGTCCTGGACTTTAATTTTTGGGGAGGTTTTTGATTTCTGTTTCAATCTCTTTAATTGTGATTGGTCTATTCAGATTCTCTATTTCTTTTTGATTCAGTTTTGGTAGGTTGTATGAGTCTAAGGAATTTATCCATTTCTTCTAGTCCAATTTGTCGGCGTATAGTTTTTCATAGTATTTTCTTATAATCATTTGTATTTCTGTGGTATCTGTTGTAATTTCTCCTCTTTCATTTCTAATTTTATTTATTTGGGCCTTCTCTTTTTTGTGTGTGAGTCAATTTTGTTTATCTTCTCAAAGAACTGACTGTTTGTTTCATTGATCCTTTCTACTGCTTCTTTCATTTCAATTTCATTTATTTCTGCTCTAATTTTTATTATTTCCCTCCTTCTGCCGACTTTGGGCTCTATTTGTTCTTTTCTTAGTTCTGTTAGATGTAGTTTAAGGTTACTTATTTGGGATTTTTCTTGTTTGTTGAGGTGGGCCTATATTGGTATGAATTTCCCTCTCAGGACTGCTTTTGCTGCATCCCATGAGTTGGTATGGTGTATTTTCATTTTCATTTGTCTTCTGATATTTTTAAATTTCTCCTTTAATCTCATCAATGATCATTTTTTGTTCAGTAGCTTGTTGTTTAGTCTCCACATCTTTGTCACTTTCCCAGTTTTCTCCTTGTAGTTGATTCCTAGTTTCATACCATTATGGTCGGAAAAGATGCTTTTTATGATTTTAATCTTCTTAAATTTGTAGAGACTTACTTTGTTTCCCAACATATGGTCTATCCTTGAGATTGTTCCATGTGCCCTTGAGAAGAATGTGTAATCTGCTGTTTTGGGGTGGAGTGCTCTCTATATATCCATTATGTCCATCTTGTCTAGTTTTTCATTTCAGTCTGCTATTTCCTCATTGACTTTTTGTCTGGATGATCTATCCATTGATGTGAGGGGGGTGTTAAGGTCCCCTCCTATTATTGTGTTGTTGTTGATATCTCCTTTCTTGTGTTTTTGATAATAGCCATTCTAACAGGTATGAGGCGACGTCTTATTGTGGTTTTGATTTACATTTCCCTGATGATTGGGGATGTTGAGCACCTTTTCATGTACCTGTTAGACATCTGTATATCTTCTTTGGAAAAATGTCTATTCAGATCCCCTGTCCTTTTTTTAACCAGATTGTTTGGGGTTTTTTTGCTATTGAGTTGTATGTGTTCTTTCTATATTTTGGATATTAACTCCTTATTAGATAGATGATTTGGAAATATTTTCTCCCATTTAGTAGATTCGCTTTTCATTTTATTGATGGTTTCTTTTGCTGTGTAGAAGCTTTTTAGTTTGATGTAGTTCTACTTGTTTATTTTTGCATTTGTTGCCTTTGCTTTTGATGTCAAATCCAAAAAATCATTACCAAGACTGATGTCGAAGAGCTTATCGCCTATGTTTTCTTCTAGAAGTTTTATGGTTTTGGGTCTTACATTCAAGTCTGATCCATTTTGAGTTAATTTTTGTGAGTGGTTTAAGTTAGTGGTCTAGTTTCATCCTTTTGCATATGGCTATCCAGCTTTCCCAACACCATTTATTGAAGAAACTGTCCTTTCCAAATGACATGTTAATATATAACAGTATGGTTTAGATTAATACCAACTTAATTTCACTTGTTCACAAAAACTTTGCTGCCATACAGCTCTATTTCCTCCCTCCTCTTTTGTGCTATTATTGTCATACAAATCACATCTCATAATTTGTATGCTCATCAACACCGATTTGTAATTGTTGCTTTTAAATCATATAGGAGAAAAATAGTTAACAAAGATACATTTATATTGTCTTTTATATTTACCTGCATAATTATGTTTACCAATGCTCTTTATCTCTTCATGTGGATTCAAGTTACTGTCTGGTATCCTTTCATTTCAGCCTGACAAATTCGCTTTAGCATTTCTTGCAGGGCAAGTCTGCTGGTGATGAATTCTCTCAGTTTTATTTGTCTGGGAATGTCTTGATTTCTCATTCATTTTTGAAGGATAGTTTTGCTGGATATAGAATTATTATCAGTGTTTACTTCCAGCACTGTCATCCCATTGCCTTCTAGACTCCACTAACTCCTCTAGTTTCTGATGAGGGGTTAGCTATTAATCTTATTGAGGATCCCTTGTATGTGATGAGTTTCTCCTGTCTTGCTCTCAAGATTCACTCTTTATCTTTGGATAGATTGATTATGATTTATCTCAGTTTGCATCTCTTTGAGTTTATTCTACTTGGAGTTCATTGAGCTTCTTGGATATGTAGATTAATATTTTCCATCAAATTTGGGAAGTTTGGGGCCATTATTTCCTCAAATTTTTTTTAGCTCCTTTCTCTTTCTCCTTCTGGGACTCCATTATGCATATGTTGGTATATTTGATGGTGTCCTGTTGGTCTCTGAGGCTCTGTTATTTTATTTCTATTCTTTTTTTTCCTGTTTCTCAAGAGTGGCTAATCTCAATTAATTTATCTTCATAATTACTGATTCATTTTTCTGTCAGGTCAAATCTGTTGTTGAGTTCCTCTTGTGAATTTTTCATTCCAGTTATTGTATTTTCAACTCCATAATTTCTATTTGTTTCCTTTAGTTCTTTATACATAGTTTATTATAGTTCTTTGAACATGTTTAAAATAGTTGATTTAAGGTCTTTGTCCAATAAGCCCCATGCGTGGCCTTCCTCAGGGACAATTTCTATTATTCTTTCTTTTCCTATGTATGGTCCCTACTTTCTTGTTTCTTTGCATGCCTTATAATTTTTTGAAAACCAGATATTTTAAAAAATATATATTGGCAATTTGGGAAATCAGATTCTACACCTCTTCCCAGGATTTCTTGTTATTCCTGTTTGTTCATATTGCTATTTGTTTGTTTAGTAACTTTTCTGAACTTATTTTGTGAGCTTTGTATTCTTTGTCATGTGTGATCATTGAAGTCTGCTTGGTTTGCTTAGTGGTCAGCTAATGATTTCCTTAGATGTCTGGAACAAATCAATCTCCCAGGCTTTGTCATGTTGTGGCATACCTTCAATGCTTAGGCATGTAGTTTACAACTCTGCTTTAACCTTTACTTTCTGATTGTGCTGTGTCTTTAGGTCAGCCAGAGGTGAGAGCTTAGGGCCTTCTTGTGTCTTTCCCAACTGCACACATAGCCTTAGGCATGTGCATAACCTTACATATATGTGTGGCCTTCTTGATTCCTAGGAATATGCCAGAGCTTTTTAAAGCCCCCTGTGGAATCTCATTCCCAAGCTTTTTCACTTAAGTTTTTGGTCATCTTGTCATTTGCCCCAGCTGTTATCACTGCCTCAGGCAGCCGTGATGTTAAACAATTGCTGCTGATTGTTGTTGGCAAATATCCCTGGGGAAATGACTGTTTGCAATGGGTAAACTGTGAGTCATGTCAAATAAAAATAGTTTTTCAAGTGGGATTTTCTAGGGAACTTCCAGACAAGTCAGATAATGACTGTTTTCAGGGAATTGGGCTTTGGGACAGTTCGATCATGATTCTGCCTTCTTCAATGGCTAATAGGTCACTGATTTTCACTATGATTGTGGCCCTGTTGCTTTTCAAGGCTATTATGGAGTTGGGAGTAGGGAGATTGAAATAGTGAAAGGTATATAGCCACAAAACACATGTTGTTATTGAGATTCAGCTGTTTTTATTGAATAAATGCTCCCTGGATTGTTGTAAGCCTTTGATGAATTTCCAGAGTTCTGAAAAAGTTGATTTTGACCATCTATGCCAGTATTATTATTGCTTTCATGGAGGAGAAGATTTTTGGAGGTCCTTACTCTACCATTCCTGCTGACATTATTTTACCTTTTTTTTTTATTGTTTATTTTTATTCTTAGGCATCCTAGTGATAGAAGGCCAAATGGTCCATCCCTTGCTAACATTAAATGAAATCTATAGTCATCTATCAAGTAATGATATGAAACATAAATTTTTGGATTTTGTATATAGATATATTTTCTGGATTTCTACCTTTATTTTTGAAAAAGATTTCCACTGCTTATGGGATTGTAGGTTGACAATTTTTTCCTCTTTCAGCATTTTAAAGATGATTTTTTTTTTGCTGTCTTCTCATTTGCATTGTTTTTGATAAGAAATCTAGTGTCATCCCTAACTGTTCCTATGTAATATGTCTGTTTTCTCTGTCTGATTTTAATATTTTCCTTTTATTACTGGTTTTGGTCTATTTGATTATGATGTGCCATGGTATAGTTTCCTTCAGTCTCTTATGCCTGAGGTTTGTTGAGTTTCTTGGCTTATAGATTTTTATTAAATTTGAAAAAAATTTATTCCTTATTTCCTCAAATATTTTTTCACTCTGTCTTCTCTCCATTGAGTGAACTGAGCTCACTAATGCTTAGTTCCTTTCTGTCTTTTTTCTCACTGTTTCATTTTTGAAAGTTTCTATTGCTGTCTCTTCAAGCAAACTTATCTTTTTTTCTGCAATGTCTAATCTGCTGTTAATCCTGTTTGGTATATTTAGCATTTATATTGATTTGCTGCTTTTTAAAATATCATCCATCCTGTACTTAACATGTCCATTCTTTCCTCTAGCTTCTAAAACATATAGAAGACAGTTAGAATTACTGTTTTAATGTCTTTGTCTACTAATTCTATCATGGCATTATTTCTGGGGCAATTTTGATTGATTGAGTTTTTTTCTCATTATAAGTCATTTGTTTTTCTCTACTTCTTTCTATGCCTAGTAATTTTTGATTAGGTGTGAATTTTATCTTCTTGAGTGCTGGATATTTTTATTCCTATAAACATTTTTGAGCTTTGTTCTTAGGTACAATTAAGTTACTTGGAAATAGTTTGATCCTTTCTGGTCTTGCTTTTAAGAAGCTTTGTTAGGTGGGACCAGGGGAGCATTTAGTCTAAGGCTAATTTGGCCCTACCATTAAGGCAACACTCTCTGAGTATGTTACCCAATGCTGAGTGAATTATGAAAATTTTCTTTTGGCTGTGGGAAGATAAATTATTTATTGTATTTTTTAAGCCACTTTATTGAGGTGTGATTGACAGGAAGAGAAATTATTCCTGGCTCTCTTTGAGTCGTGGGTATACCCTCTAATCATTTCAGAGGGTTCTTGCGTTGGCTTTGTGTCATTTCCTCACACACATACATTTATTACAGTTGAAGACTCAAAGATGACCTTCTGTAGATATCACTGGACTCCCAGCTGCTTTCCTTCACACAGAGAGACCACCAGTCTTTGTATACATTCCCCCTCCCTGCACTGTAGCTTATCAACACTCTGAGGCAGTACACTGTGGCAGTTGTAGGGAATACTTTGTTTCCCATTTCTCAGAGATTACTGGCCTTTGTTGCCTTATGTTCACTGTCTTGACTGACAACTGTTGTTTCATGTATTTTGTCCTGGTTTTTAGTTGTTTCATGTGTGAGGGTAAGTCTTGTTAGACTGTCTTGGCTTGAAGCCAAAGATCAAATGCTACAGACTTTCTCATGGAAAACTGTTCCTTTGCTATACTCAACTTTCCTAATTTAATGAAGCTTGGTGTGCTTACTTTCTGGGAAGAATTTTGGGAGTTTTGGAGGTATCTAGAGGCTTACATCTCTTATCCTGTTTGGAACCAGGCAAAAGGCGCCAAATGGGAGTCATAAAATCAACTTTACAAATACTAAAACTACATCAGAGAGTGCACTTGGGACACCAGGAAGAACCTGAGTATCCTGTTCCTTCTGGTGAGTCTCAAGAAAAGCTTTGAGAACTGCAGTTCTCTCTATATCAGGTGGAAAGCCCGGTCTGATCTTCTCATATAGGAGATGGAAGCATAGAGGGGCTGGGGTCAGTTCTGATTCCTGGGGCATGCAGGAGCAAGAGCCCAAAGGCCAGGGTGAACATGGGGCTTTTACCCCAGACCCACTCATCCTTCTCTTAGGAGAAGCAAGAGAAGAGGGTGCATAACTACCCTGGTTTCCTCTTCTGTCACACTGTTCTCTCCTGGGAAAGGACATTGTATCAGCCTTACTTTGGCTGAAATAACTGAAAACCCTGACTCAACTGGCTCAAGAGATCAAAGGAGTTATTGTCTCCATGAGAAGTACAGAGAATGGGCAGGCCACACCCACGATGTGTCAGGTTCTAGCTCCGCCTCTCTTGACTCTGTCTTTCTCCTCTATTGGTTCATCCTCAGGTTGTTCCTAGTATGGCTGCAGTAAACAATTCAAGATGTTTTATTCAGACACAACAGCATCTTGTGAAGAAGCAGGGAGAGTCTTCTTGGATGTTGTTACTTATGATCCTAGAAACTGCCCAGCAGGCTTCCCTGCCTGTGTCACTGACTATAATTGCATTATATGCCTATTATCTCCAATCTCCTTTCCAACAAACATAAGTAATCATCACCCGAAGTACTTATACTGTTGTTGTCTCTTATTGATTCATTGGTTTATAGATTCATTCATCCTCAATCTATGTCAAAGGGACATCACTAGTTACCAGGGCTGGGCCAGAGTGAGGCAAATGAGGTACAAAATTTAAGTACTGACTTGGCAATTACATGAACCTGAGAATGAATGCCTGTTAAATTTTGCTCCCTGGGCACTCTGTTTGCCTTGCCCTGGTCCTGGCCTTGCTAGTTACTGTGGGAAATAAGACTTAGGCATGACTTTTGCCCTTACAGAGCTTCTGTGTTGTTGAAAAGTGTAACTTGCGTGCACATATAATATGAGGCAGTGTGTATGAAGAACTATTAACTGGTACAAATAGAAGCTAAGAATTTAGAGAAGGGCGTGATTTGAGTAAGCTTCATCAAAGGGACAGCCTTTAAAAGAACCATAAAGAAGAGGTAAGTTTAGGACATGTGAAACCCATGGGGATGTGAAGGAAACTAGCCAAAGAGAGGGTTAGAGGGACTGTTAGGAACCAGATTCATGGAGGATGTCGACACCAGCCTCAAAGGTCTGGACTTGAGACATGGGAGTGGTGTGTGGGAAGACCCATGGTGGCCTTTGAGGACCTTTTCAAGTTTTCATTAAGGATGTGGAGGTGAAATTCAGATTATGTGGTTAAGGACATGAATTTTGATAAATAAAGTAAAGAGATTGTAAAGCTATTCTTTGGAGAAATTTGGTGATGAAGACAGAGTGACTTGAGGATGTAGCAAGGTTGAGAAGGGATTCTCTTTGTGGGGGGAAATGAGGTTTTGTTTGTATTTTGGTAATAGGAAACTTGGTGAGTTGAGAAGTAGAGGCTGAACCTGTGGCTCCGGACAGTTAGAGGAAGGTTCCAGAAGAATTGGGCATGGAACAAAATCACAGAGGGAGGAAAGCATTTTGGGAATTACTTTTTTCTCTCTTCCAGGAGGGGGAAAATATAAAGATATTTTGAGTGAAGAGGACAAACATTTGGGATAGTGGTGCATTGCCGAGTTTGCAGTATATACCTCTCATTCTCTTGGTAAAGGAGAGAAGGGCAGAGGTTGGTCAGGTACTTGAGTGAGGATGAATTTTAAAATATCTTCTGGGGGAATGGATGAATAAAATGATGGTTGGATGACTCTGTGGGCCCACTTGAAGTTTATTCATCCAAAAAACACTTATGAATGCCTACTCTAGCTCAATTTCCTCATCTGTATAATAAATAAAATAATAGTACCTACCTCTTAGGGTTGTTGTGAAGATTAAATGACTTAAGTCATGTGGAGCTTTTACAGCACTGCCCAGCACTTAGTAAGCACTCAAAGAGTAGTGAAGTTGTTACTACCTACTGCTATTACATGCTAGGTACTGTGCTAGGTAAGTCGAGACCTCATCAGAGTTCTTAAATCATATTCACCAATAGCCTGTAACAAACTCAGAGGTCAAACAGGGTCAGTGAATAGTGGAGGTGTCCTGGAACTGAGGATTGGTGGACTGTCACAAAACCACGTGGGTCTAGAGTCAGGTGAGAGCAGCACTGGAGTGTGTGGCTCCCATGCTCACTATCAGCTGGGTGACAGCACCATGGTGAGTGGCCTTGTTCAAAGGAGATTTCCTACCAGGAACAGAGCAATGGTGGGGAGAGGGGGAGGTCAGGGTAGGAGAGGAGACCATGAAAGGCGTAGATCATGGGAGAGGATTTTGTAAGGATTTGGCCCAGCCCGGAAGTCAGTGTTTAGGAAGGGCTGTGTCCCTACCAAGGATCTTGACTATAAATTAGGAGCAGACCAATGCCCATTGTCCAGCTTAAACACACTATAAGGACTGAGGCAAGACAGAAGGGGGCTTGTGGCTGGGTGGGAACGGGTCAGGCATGAAGTTGGTGAAGGAGAGAGAAAGGGACTAACATTGAGCACTTATTAATGCCAAAGGCTCTGTTGGGAGTTGAGTGTATGGAGCAATGAATAAAGTAACTGTTAGAGTTGTTCAGCTAATGAGTGTTGGAGCTAGCCTTGTCGCCCAGTTCTGTCTGACATTTTTGAACTACTGAGTGTGTTTGTTTGGGTATACTAAGAGCATTAAAAAGTAGCTGTGTCTAAAACAAGAGTTGACTTTATTTCCTAGAAGCGTTTTCCTCTCCTCGCCTCTTTAGTATCATCGGTGGCGTCATTGTTGTCCAGGTGCCCAGTTCATAGTGTGGAGTCATCTTTGACCCTCATGTGGTTGTCATATTTCTAGTCCAGTACACTGAGCCTAGTACTTGCTCCTCTTTCTCTCATGTTGTGAAGCCACAGGTGATGGGTTTCTTAGCTATTAACTTTCTTCATGTCACTGTCTCCAGTCCCTTGTCAAAATAAGGAAGATCAGCTTGTTTCATGCATTATTCAGAATCATGTGCCAGCTACCTTCAGATGAAAGATTATAAGAGTTTATCCCAAGTGCAATCAATGGCCTTCCACCCATTATCTAATCTTCCTCATTTCAACAAATCTCTCTTGGTTGGCTCCACTCTCAGGCCCTAGCTAGTTTCCATATGTACACACTGGTGTGAGAGGGGTCAGTGCCATTGCGAAGACTCTTCCAGATGGTGAACAAGGGCACAGGCAAGAAGGTGAATAAGGATGTGGGCTCCGAATGGCCAGGTTGGTAGTTAGTGCTGTTAACTTTTTACATGGAGAGAAATCACTTAGAGCTTTGTGGAAGTGACAGACCAAAACAAAACAAAACAAAAATCAAAGAGCAAAGGTACAGAATTGATTGTGGGTGGGTAGGAGGAGAAATGTGAGCAGAGGAATGAAGGTGGGAATGTCTGCAGGATGTTTGAAGAAAAGCAGATCTGAGCAGGGATGTAGTGAGAGGGAAATTCAGGAAAGTCGATCTGGACCAGACTGTGAAGCATAAAAATTCCATGCAAAGAAGTTTAGACAGTATCTTGCTGACAATGAGATGGAAATGAGAATTGTACATTGAAAACCTTTATTGGGAATGGGGGATGAGAAAGTGGTTGTTATGTTGCAAAGAGATGTTTTAACCTCCTTAATTGGTGGTGTTTAGGATGGTTTGGCTTAGGATGCTATTGTCATAGTCTAGGTTTCAGGTAATGAAGGTCCGAACCTGGATTGTGGCAGTGGAAATTCATTCAATGAACATTTATTGTGTACCTACTATGTGCCAAGAACTGTACTGGGTTCTCATGGGGAACGTATGTGCAAGGCATAGTTCCTGCTCTCAAGTCATTCACAGTTTAGTAGGAGGTGTAAATAAAGCAAGTGATAAGTGTGACACATTCCATTGGTCAACTTGGGAGCTGACTGCCTGGATGTGAGGGATGTAGGAAGAGCCTGGGACCTTGACCAATGTGGGGTCATTGAAGGCTTAGAGATGTGATGCAGAGGTGCAGGTCTGGGGCAGGGAGTGACGTCTGGCCAGCTGGGTGTGTAGCAGGGTGTAAGAGAGGAGGTCAGAGCCTTTCCCTCCTGCTCTCACTGACCCAGAGAGGGGGTGGCAGGGGGGCTGTTGTTTGGAGGACATTAGATCTGATATAGTTGATACAGTTTTCAGGAGACTAGTAGCTGAGCCACATATTTAATGTATGTAAGATAGTAACCTTATTCCAAAGTGTCATCTCCATTAAAAATATTCAAGTATAGATGAATGAAAACAAAAGCACAAGCTTTTAAAATTTTGAGAAAATTTAATTAAACCAAGAATTCACTTTAATAATATATTGAATCAAGTTTGTTTCTAATTGTGTATTAAATTGTACTATTTCTGCCACCACTAGATGTCACAAAGATTCGGTTTTTAAAAGCTCTACCTCTTTTCGCTGTGGCTTTGAAAGATTTCTTTTTGTACAGAAATAAGATTTTGTAATATTCACAAGTATAATGAAATACTACTTTTAAATTTTAAAATTATTGTAATGAAATTCTCCAAATATGCACAAGAGTACACAGAATAGTATAGGCAATATCTTTTACCCTAACCCAGATTTAGCAAATATCAACCTTTACCATGTGTTTGACAGCTTTTTAAAAAACCAAAATCTTACAGGTAATGTTCTCTTTGTACTCCTCCATCCCTTTCATTTCTTGCCCACAGATAACCATTATCTCAAGATCAGTAAATGTACTTCCCAGGTATACCTCTCTGATGTTTTCATGCAAATGTTTATTTATTTATCCAAAAATAACATTGATTTTTTTGGTGAGATTTTAACTTAATCTTAAATGGTATCATACTATAGGTGTCATTCTGCAACTTGCCTTTTCATTCAGCATTATATTTTCAAGATTTATCCTTGCTCATTCATGTATATGTACTTCATTTATTTTATCTGCTGTGTAATGTGCCATTGTACCCATTCTTCTACTGGCAGGTGTTTAGGCTGTTTTAAATGCTTTGTTTTTATACATGCATCTTTGTATGTATCTCTGTGTGGATGTGTCCTTTTGAGGAGATGTGATTATCTGCACACTGTCCCTTGACTCTCAGTGACACTCTGTCCTAGTGAATCAAAGTCTGTCAGACCACCCTCCCTGGAGAACGTATCAAGGACCGCGTCACTAGTATTCTGACACAATGTCCTGTTGAAACAGGTGAGAACCAATGTGTGAGAGCATCTCTGGGACAGTGGTTCTGAAACTTGAGCATGCATCAAAATCTGCCAAAAGGCTTCTTAAAGTGCACCCACAGTAAGGCAGCAAGTCTGGGCTCTGGCTGGAGGCTTTGCATTTCTAACAAGCTCCCAGGTGCTGCTGCTGCTGCTCAGCAATCACACTTTGGGAAGCACTGCTCTAGATAGGTAAGGCCACCTGTGCAATTCCTGGTACCATTCTCAAGCTATCAGACAATGCCGAAGAGCTTTCCAAAGTGGTCATGTGAGATTCCTAGACAATCCTACCAGCAGGTTATGGGGGTTCCTACTGTGTCATTTCCTTTCCAGTACTTGGTAATGTCACACTTCAGCATTTTTGCCCATCACAGGGGTGTAATGTGGTAGCTTCTTTATTGTTTAATTTGCACTTTACCAGATTATTAGTGAGGTTACAAATCTGTTCATGTTTATTGGACAGTGGGTTTGCTCTTCCAGGAATTGCATGCTCATATTATTTGCTTATATTTCTTATTGATTTGTTTGTCTTTTTCTTGTTGACTTTCTTTGTTGGTTATCTGTGTTGGGAAATCTCTCAGGTGGTGGGTTGACTTTTAACTTGAGTTACGGTGTTTATTGTTTGGCAAAAATGTTAAGTTTCATTTTAGTTAAAGGTACCTTTTTCTCCCATTCATGTTTTGTGCTTTTTTTGTCTTTTGTTTAATAAATTAAGGAAGCATTATTAATTCTGAAAAACTTATCAAATATCCAGTCTGATTTAAGGGTTATCTTTAAAAATTATTTTAATGTGTTTTAATTTAGGTTTTTCAAATTAATTTTCTTCAAGTATAGTCAGTAATCAAGTTGACAATTTAAAAATCAGGTAAAGCATAATTTTACCAGTTATACTGAATAGTAAAAGCAATTCTAGTTCCTAACTTGTACATTGATGATATTGCTGAAATGATATTTTAAGTGCTAAAAATGAGCCTATTGCAGTTTAAATATCTCAACCTACTTCTACCACTGCTAATATTTTTGGCCTTTTAATATGATGATTAAACACTTCACGGAGAAAGAAAAAAGAGCTTTTGAATCAGAGGACTCTCGAGTGTAAGTCAGTGCAGGAGAAGTTACTAGGTGGGGGTGTAGTGACTGACTTCCAGTGTAGCTATGCTGATGGTGGTTGGCAGATGTAATTTTATGTCACAAGAAATGCTTACCTACTCCAAAATGTCTCCTGTGTGACCACACCAGCTGGAGCGACACCAGCTAGATTATTTATTTGCATTAACACTATTTTGAAATTCAGTTATCTCTGATGTTATGGTTCATTCATTCTAAAGGAAGAGGATGCACTTCCCATGTACCAGGCCTGGTATACAGGGTACTTTGTGGTGTGTTTACTGCCTTTGTAAGGTAGATATTATCCCCATTTTACAGAGGCAGAAATGGAAGTTCAGAGAGTTATTTAAACTTCTGAGATTCTGACAGCTTATCACTGAGAGAGCTGAAATGCACCCAGATTTTTCTGACTTTAATTTTTTTTTTGCTGCCACTGTGCTCTCTCAGTAACATTTCATCAGAGCCTACTGTTTGTAGGGATTATTAGCTATTCATACTTTAGTGTAAAGTAGCCCAAGCTATTTTGCTAAATGATGAAACTTAGCTGGATTGGATGTACCAGGGGAATAGGTGAACAGGTGGACTGGTGCTGGAGTTTGAACTTGGCCATAACACCTTCAGAGAGCCTGAAGAACTGACACCCGAGGACAAGGGGTGACAACCAGACAGGAGGAAGTTCACTTGCTTTGTCCTTTCTCTTAGAGTAGTGCTTCTTAAATTTTAATTTCTTATAAATTACTGGGGGATTTTGTTAAAGTATAAATTCTAAGTCCTGAGTGTAGGGTGGAGCCCCAGATTCTGCATTTCTGACAGGTGGGCAGGTGATACTGAGGCTGCTAGTTCGGGGACCACACTGAATAACAAGGGCCCAAGGAATACTCAGAAGTTGTGTGTGGTGGAGAATGGACTAGAGAGGAAAGAAAAAGTGTTTGATAGACATTTGAGTCTCTGGAGGGGTTTGAGGTCTGAGCAGCAGTGCAGCAGTTCTAAGGAAGGTGGTGGAGGGCTGCCTGGGTGTTGGTGGAGGGGGAGGTAGGTGGTGGGCACAGTGCTGGCAGTGCCTTTGGCTTATGCTGTAGGTTCTGAGCCCAGGCTGAGCACAGGGTCACTTTCTCCTTCAAGGTGTCTGATGATTCATTGGATGCGGTGCTGCAGCACAAGTGATCCATATGGCTCAAAAGCCAGTGGAAGCAGATCACACTGAACAGTGGAATTAGAGATGCATTTGCTTCATTGTCCAAGAACCCTTTGGGTATAGTTCTAGAGCATCCATCCGATGGCAAGCTTTCTGCAAATTAAGTTGTGAAAGGCTTTTTTTCTAAGCTCTGGTAGCAGAATGCATTAGTGTAGCTGGCAGCACATAAATAAGTAACCATAATTTGTGGGTAATTACTTTTTATTATCTTGAATCAGGAAAAAATTGAAGCAGTTTTACTAGGCAGCACAGGGTGGGAAAAGGAGAGAAACTTCGAGTTGGAGGAGCTGAGTTTGAGTGTTGTGTCACTCATCACTTGTGTGACCCCAAATCCATCACCAGACCTCCCTGGGCCTCAGCTTCCTCCTGCATTAAGTGGGGACAGTCCCCTGCCTCAGAGTCGCTGTGCGAGCGGAGTGAGCTGACACTGTAGGAGTGTTCTGTGAACCGCAAGACTGTCTCCACATGTTTACTAATATGGAAAAGGACTATCACAGACAGAGTAGGGACAGGAGGCTGCTTCCACACATGCTGTTAGAATCAGCTCTCAAACCCCCAAATGGGACAATTATGTAGACGTTTCCAAACATGGAACACTTCTGACCAAATTTTGTTTATTTTTGGAATAAAAGCTTAGATGGGAGGGTCAGTTTGGCCTAAATTACCTAGATAATTATTTTAGCTTCTTAGCTCATTTAAAATATTTAGAGCCCAACAACACTATTCATTTATATAAAAATATTTCTAGGGTAAATAAAGGAAAGACAAAATATCAAGAGAAAACTAAAGCCAGATTACTTAATGACTGTAATTT
This sequence comes from Tapirus indicus, assembly GCA_031878705.1. NCBI lineage: Eukaryota > Metazoa > Chordata > Mammalia > Perissodactyla > Tapiridae > Tapirus > Tapirus indicus. The sequence goes on from CM062921.1 coordinate 87,569,835, forward strand.
TTTTCTCTACAATTTTTGCCTCTAACTCCCTGTTTAGTTGTTTGGGATGGGGATTTGTTTAGTGAAGAAATTGTATTCTGGGAAAAGGGTGACTTGACTTCTGTCTCTGCCATAGCCTTTGGCTGTGTTGTGAAACCTTGGGTCAATGACTTAAGCCCATCCAGTAAAGTGTGGACTGAGGTCAATGGTTCTCTGTCAGTCTGTACACTTCCCAGATTTCTCACCTGTGTTGTTGAGTTTATGGTGAGTTGACCCAGAGGGAAGGACATGATATTTTAAATTTCTTTGTATTTAATAAGGTCAGTTGAGATAATCTTCGGTTTTTAAAATAAAACTGATTTATACTGACTGGCTGTGGCCATTATGATTTTATTTCAGAAAGGAAGTTATGTGCATACACATAGTCTTTAGGGATGCTGACAGATGTCTGAATACATCCCAGCCTTCTTCTAAGGGAGGAGGTTTAGAGTTGAGAGGTGATGGCTAATTCCTTGAAACCATGGATAGTATATTTAACATTCACATTGATTTCTAGGAATTGATTCATTGATTTGACTTAATATTTTTTCTACTTTAAAAATATTAAAAGTGGTTCTATAGCAGAGCTGTTATTAGCTGAGTAGAGCATTCCATACAAGCACTCACAATCTGTGATTCCCCATCTAACAACTGGGCCTGTGTAATCCTCCCCCTTCCTTCCTTCCACCAAGGTTACCCTGTGTTGGGAAATCGACTGGCCAATCGCATGCTGCTCTTCCAGCCCACCCAACTTCCTGCTTTTTCCTCTGAAATTACTGGCTAATTTTAAACACACCCGGGTTGGCTCCATTTTTACTTCAGTTGGATATTTACCTTGGTCAGTGTGTTTGCTAATGTAAAATGAGTACTCTTTATTTAGTGATTACAACAACCTTCAGAATATTGCTTATTTAATGTAGAATCACATGTTTACAAAAATTCTTGTAGAAATTGCTTTACTTATCAGGGCGTGGGATTAATTTTGTATTTTATAAACAAATGTGTACTTTAAACTTTTTGGGTACTTATTTAATATATCCTGACCTGTTGAGCAAGATGTTTATGTAGAAGAAGGCCTGGACAATGCACATAAAAGGCAACACTAGTATTTGCAGAGTGGCAGACTAGAATAGGTCACTGAGAGCACCAAGTTCTCCCAGGGAACCTGCAGTCACTGCCCTGACAATGCCTAACATCCTGGGAACATACAGTGTTTGTGTTTATTGTCATGATTACTCTCCCTGGCATCCTGGTGTATTCACCCAGGCCAGGAACTTGGAAGTCATCCCTGAATCCTCCCACTCCTTTACTTCCTACACCCAGTGAGCTATCAAACCCCACTTCTCCTTTCTGACTACGCCATGTGATCTGCCTCCAGGGCAGCTCTATCTAGTCCAGTCTCCACACAATGATGGCAGCAGCTAGCAAAGTGGTTTCTGTACAAGTCTATATCTGATCACATGCCCGTTCCATGCACACCTTTTGCTTGAAACCCTTCTTTGGCTTCTCTTTGTCATCAGGAGAAAGTCTGAGCTCCTTATAGGACCCACAGAGCTCTTCGTGATCTGCCCTCTGCCACCACCTACTGTCCTCTCTGTTGCAGTGCCCCAGCTCACACTCCACGCCCCAGCCTCACTGAACCACTTGACATGTCATGAAGGTTTCATGCTCTCTCTAGCTTGTGAGCCTCAGTAAATGTTCTTCCCATTGTCCAGAACATCTTCTCCCAGTGTCACCTGGCATAGCTCTGTTTGTCCTTACTGTGGAGGCCCTGCCCTATCCCTGGCATAGAATAGGTGTTTAATTCATGTCCAGAGAAAGAAAGGGTGCAATATGAGGATGGGTGGATGCATGGATCCCTGTGCAGCTGGTGGGGAGCCTGTCCTCATTGTGCTGCTCATCTGCCTTTCCTGCCTGCGCAGATACTGCTGAGACAGCACCCCAGTGGGGCATGTTACTTGCTTTCCGCATCTTGTCCCCCAGCACAGCTCTGGCTTTCAGAGAGCCAACAGCTAACCTGGCTCTCTGGTGTAAGCCTAGACTTAACTGTTCTCTGGGGCTGGGAGACTGGGCCTTCTGCTGCGGATTTGTTGTATTTGGCTCCAAAGCTGCTTTTTTGCTTCTCTTTGCTTGCTCCTTGGTTGTCAAATTGCCAGATTTTATGGTCTTCGGTCTAGGCCTTTAACTTCTCAAAGATTTTTTTCTATAATGAAGCCTCAAGAAGATAATTTTTAATTTTGAACATAGTGACTTCCTTCTTATGGCTTAACAACCTCTTGGTGTTTGTTTCATTTTCCACTGCACTGTGAGCTCCTGGATGGCAAGAATTATATTGGGTTCTGTTTGCTGTTTGTATCTCCAGAAACCAGAGCAGTGCCTGGGGCGTAGTAGTCCATAGTTCAGTGAGTGAAGTGAATGACCATAGGAATGAACGAGCCAAGGTAAAGACTTAGTTTTTAAAAAAAATTTAGAACCGCTTTAGATTTACAGAATTATTACAAAGATAGTGCAGAGTTTCTGTGTACCCTGAACCCAGTTTCCCCTATTATTAACATCTTATGTTAGTATGGTACAATGTTGTGGGATCTCTTTCTTGAGCTCTTCCTTCTGTGATCTTCCCAGTTTTTTCCCACTCTGGGCCTCCTCTTTTTGGTCCTTTGTCCAGAAATCTAGGTTTCTACTCTGCTGTACACCTTCCATGACTATGCGTGCATCTGAGGCCAAGTGGTGGAAGACACACAGAGAAAAAAAGCAACAGGGATTGGCTCCACTTTCTTGAGATCATAGCTCCTCTGATCAGAGATAAAGTTTCCCCTCCCTCAGGATTTTAGGTGCCTGCAGGCCCCCACTGCCAATTTTGTCACCATGGAATTGTTGGAGGCTGGGGCTTGAGAGAATGGAAAAAAGAAAAAGAAATACAGAGGATTTCCCTCCACTTTCTCAAAGTGTTAGGAATCCCCGTTCCTGCCCTTGAGTCAGAATAATGCCGAGCTTTGCGCTGCCTTGGGTCCAGGCCAGGGGGTACAGGAGGGAAAAATGGGAACCTCACTGCCTTTTCAGTGGTTCTTGAATTCTGATGTTTTTCCCCTGTTTGCCTTCTACTGTTTACCTTTCAGAGCCCTCAAACTCTTAACTCCATGCACTCTGTTCAGATTTTATACCTGCATTCGATGGGAGAGACAGGGTGCAGGATGCTCACTGTCCTTATTCCGTCTCACCTGGAACTGGAACTCTGCATGTTTAACTTTTATATTTTTGTCTAAGTAATACATACAGGAGACTACACCTATATAGACGTATGGATATATTTTCTTCAAGAGAGAATACACCAACATACTAATTATGCTTATCAATCTGTGAATGCAAGGATCAGAGTGTATTATTTTTCTTTTCTGTATTTTCTAAATTTTTTCCACTGTCACCATAAATCACACCAGGATGAAACCCAATAAATGTTATTTTTAAAAAGACTCCTAATACAATTGAATGTTGTAATTAGAAACTCACAGCACCATTTAATATGAAACATTTTGCTTTTATTTCTATCTGGGAAACCAGCCCGGAGGTTTTGGGGGATGTTGTATTGCTTTCCAGTTTTGGAACATTACCCTTGACCCTCCAACCTGTTCACCTGGACTGGATGGCTATCCAGAAACATGAGTCCTCACTCCTGCCCACCCTCCCTTTCTCCTCTCCTCCTCGCCCACAGTAGGTCAGGCCCAGAGCTAGTGCTGTGGCTACAACATCAAGCGAAGCACAGTGCCATTTCTAAAGTGGCTCCAGCCTCCTTAGCCCCTTGGACCTTTATGGAGCCAGATGATTTTAAAAATATCTTTGAGGGGCCAGCTTGGTGGTGTAGCAGTTAAGTTCGTGTGCTCCGCTTCGGAGGCCTGGGGTTCGCAGGTTTGGATCCTGGGCACGGACAGACGCACCGCTTGTCAAGCCATGCCATGGCGGCATCCCGTATAAAGTAGAGGGAGATAGGCACGGATGTTAACCCAGGGCCAGTCTTCCTCAGGAAAAAGAGGAGGATTGGCAACGGATGTTAGCTCAGGGCTGGTCTTCCTCACACACAAAAAATAAATAAATAAAAAATCTTTGATTTGTACCTCAACTACACAGAAATTGATTAATGATAATCCTTGTTTCATTACATACACTGTTCATTGGTCCTTGTGTGGCTCATTTTGGTTTATTTGTCTACCTATCTATAATAATAATGTAATTAATAAGCACTCATTATGGAATAATGGTGGCATAATGTAATATCCACCACATCCCACATAAGTTGATTCCTGACAATAACCTTTACCTAATAATAGGCGCATTCCTTTCCTATCTCATCCACCAGCCACCCAAACTAATCATAATCCTGAATCCCGTGTTCATTAACATTTTCCTTTCCTTTTTTACTGAGGTAAAATTCACGTAACATAAAGTTAACCATTTTAAAGTGTGCATTTCCGTGACATTTTAGTACATAGACAATATTGTGCAACCTTCACCTCTAGTTCCAAAACATTTTGTCACTCCCCTGAAAACCCCAAACCCATTAAACAATCATTCTTCATTTACCCTTTGCCCCAGGCAACCACTAATCTGTTTTCTCTCTCTATGGATTTGTCTGCCATGGACATTTTGTATAAATGGAATCATATAATACGTGTCCTTTTGTGTCTGGTTTATTTCACTGAGCATAATGTTTTTTGAAGTTCATCCATGTTGTAGCATGTATCAGTTCTTCATTCCTTTTTATGGCTGAATAATATTCCAGTCTATAGATATTTTGTTTATCTAGTTGTCTGTTCATGGATTTTTGGGTTGTTTCCACCTTTCAGCTATTGTGAGTAATGCTGCTATAAACATTCATGTACAAGATTTTGTTCAAATACATGTTTTCATTTCTCTTGGATATATAAGTAGGAGTAGAATTACTGGGTCATATGGTAATTCTACATTTAACTTATTGAAGGACTGCCAAGCTGTCTTCCACAGTGGCTTCAACATTTTATACCCACCAGTAATATACATGAGTATCCCAGTTTCTCTACATCCTCATTAGCACCTGTTATTTTCTTCTTTTTCTTATTATAGCCATTTCATGGGTGTGAAGTAGTAGCTTATTATGGCTTTGATTTGCATTTTCCTAATGACTAATAATGTTGACTATCCTTTCATGTACCTTCCTTGGAGAAATGTCTATTCAAGTCCTTTGCCCATCTTTCCTTCCTTCCTCCCTTCCTTCCTCCCTCCCTCCCTCCCTTCCTTTCTCCCTCCCTCCCTCCTTCCCTTCCTTCCCTCCTTCCCTCCCTCCCTTCCTTCCTTCCTTTGTTCCCTCCTTCCCTCCCTCCCTTCCTTTCTCCCTCCCTCCCTCCTTCCCTTCCTTCCTTCCTTCCCTCCTTCCCTCCCTCCCTCCCTTCCTTCCTTCCTTCCTTCCTTCCTTCCCTCCTTCCCTCCCTCCCTTCCTTTCTCCCTCCCTCCCTCCTTCCCTTCCTTCCTCTCTTTCTCTCTCTCTCTCCCTCCCTTTATTCCTTTCTTTCTGTTGTTGAGGTATAAGAGTTCTATATGTATTCTGGATACCAGACCCTTACCAGACATATGATTTACAAATATTTTCTCTAGGTCATCTTTTCCCTTTCTTCATAGCGTCCTGTAATGCACAAAATTTTTAAATTTTGTTAGAGGGTAATTAATCTATTTTTTCTTTGGCTGCTTGTACTTTTGGTATCATAAGAATCAATTGACAAATCCAAGGTCATGAAGATTTACTCCTATATTTTCTTCTTAGAGTTTTAGCTCTTGCATTTAGGTCTTCGATCCATTTTGAGTTAATTTTTGTATATGATATGAAGCAGGGATTCAACTATTCTTTTGCAACTGGGTATTGTCCCAACACTAGTTGTTGAAGAAAGTGTTTTTTTCCACAATTGAATGGTTTTGGCACCCTTGTTGAAAATCAGTTGGTCGTAGACATTTGAATTTATTTCTGGACTCTCAGTTCTATCCTGTTGCTCTATATGTTTACTCATATGTCATTACCATATACTATTTTGATTACTGTGGCTTTGTAGTAAGATTTGAAATTGGAAAGTGTGAGTCTTTCAACTTTATTTTTCTTTTTCAAGATTGTTTTGGCTATTTCAGATCCTTTGCAATTCCATGTTATTTTTAGGATAAGCTTTTACATTTCTGCAAAAGAGGCCACTGGGAGTTTGATAGAGATTGCATTGAATCTGTAGATTGCTTTTGGTAGTATTGCCATTTTAACAATATTATCTTCCAATCCATGAATATGATATATCTTTCCATTTACTTAGGTTTTCTTTAATTTCTCTTAGCAATTCTTTGTAGTTTCCAGTATACAAGTCTTGAACCTCCTTAGTTAAATTTTTCCTAAGTATTTTATTCTTTCTGTTGCTATTGTAAATGGAATTGTTTTCTTAATTTCCTTTTCACATTGTTCACTGCTAGTATATAGAAATACAACTGATTTTTGTGTGTTAATTATGTATCCTGAAACTTTGCTGAATTAGTTTATAAGCTCTAATAGTTTTGGGGTTTTTTTGCATGTGGGTCCCTTAGGATTTTATATCTATAAGATCATGCTCTCTGCAAATAGAGATAGTTTTACTTCTTCCTTTCCGATTTTGGTAGCTTTTATTTCTTTTTCTCGCCCATTTACTTTGGCTAGAACTTCCAGTACAATGTTTAATAGAAGTGGTGAAAGTGTACATCCTTGTCTTGTTCCTGATCTTAGGGGGAAAGATTTCAGTCATTCTCCATTGAGTATAATGTTAGCTGTAGGTTTTTTTTTTATAAATGCCCTTCATCATACTGAGGAAGTTCCCTTCTAATCCTAGTTTGTTCAGTGTTTTTATGATGAGAGAGTGTTGGAGTTTTCAAATGCTTTTTCTGCATAAAATGAGATGGTCATGTGTTTTTTTCCCTTCATTCTATCAATATTGTGTATTACATTGATTTTCATGTTTTTAACTATCCTTGCATTCCTGGGATAAATGCTCTTTGGTCATGATGTATAATCCTCTTAAGATGTTGCGGAATTCGTTTGCTAGTATTTTGTTGAGGGTTCTTTCATGTATGTTCATAGGGGATATTGGTGTATAGTTTTCTTTTATTCTGAGGTTTTTGTCTGGCTTTGGTATCAGTGTAGTGCTGGCCAAATAGAATGAGTTAGGAAGTGTTGGCTCCTCTTTTGTTTTTTGGAAGAGTTTGAGAATGACTGATGTTAATTATTCTCTAATTAAGTATTTGATGGAATTTACCAGTGAAGCCATCTGGTCCTAGTCTTTTCTTCGTTGGAAGGTTTTTGATTGCTGATTCAATCTCTTTGCTTGTCATAGGTCTTTTCAGACTTCCTATTTCTTCTTGAGTCAGTTTTTGTAGTTTGTATGTTTCTAGAAATTTGGTCATTTCATCTAGGCTATTTAATTGGCATATAATTGTTCAGAGTATTCTCCTATAATCCTTTTTATTTCTGTAAGGTGTGTAGTAATATATCAACACTTTTATTTCTGATTTTAATAATTTAAGTCTTCTCTCTTTGGTATCTTTTGGTCCATCAAGCTAAACATTTATCAGTTTTGTTGATTTTTTTCAAAGAACCAACTTTTTATTTTTTGGATTCCTTTGTTTTTCTATTCTCTATTTCGTTAGTCTCTGCTCTAATATTTATTATTTCCTTTCTCTGCTAGCTTTTGGCTTAACATGCTCTTCTTTTTATAGGTTATTAAGGTAAAATTAGACTATTGATTTCAGATCTTTCTTTTTTTAAAATATAGGCATTTCCAGCTATAAATTTCCCTCTGCGCACTGCTTTTGCTGTGTACCATAAGTTTTATGTTTTGTTTTAATTTTCCTTTATCTTAGAGTATTTTCTAATTTCATTTGTAATTTCCTTTTTTTTTTTTGAGTCACTCTGGCCTCCTTCTAGTGTTTTTTTAATGACGTATTAATAGTTTATAACATTGTGAAGTTTTAGTTGTACATTATTGTTTGTCAGTCACCATTTGAATGCATCCCTTCATCCTTTGTGCCCACCCACCATTCCCCTTACCCCTGGTAACCACCAAACAGTTCTCTCTGTCTGTATGTTAGTTTATATTCCACATATGAGTGAAATCATGTGGTGTTTGTCTTTCTCTCTGTGGCTTATTTCTCTCAACATAATACTGTCTAGGTCCATCCATGTTGTTGCAAATGGGACAACTTTGTCTTTTTTTATGGCTGAGTAGTAGTCCATTGTATATATATATCACATCTTCTTTATCCAATCATCCATTGAGGGACACTTGGGTTGCTTCAACTTCTTGGCTATAGTGAGTAATACTGCAATAAACATAGGGGTGCATAAGCCTCTTTGGATTGTTGATTTCAGGTTCTTTGGATCGATATCCAGTAGTGGGATAGCTGGATCATAAGGTATTTCTATTTTTAATTTTTTGAGGAATCTCCATACTGTTTTCCATAAAGGTTGCACCAGTTTGCATTCCCACCAGCAGTGAATTAGGGTTCCTGTTTCTCCACAACCTCTCCAACATTTGTTGTTTTTTGTCTTGGTGATTATAGCCATTTTAATGGATATAGGGTGATATCTTAGTGTAGTTTTGATTTGCATTTCCTGATGATTAGTGATATTGAACATCTTTTCTTGTGTCTGTTGGCCTTCTGTATATCTTCCTTGGAAAAATATCCGTTTATATCCTCTGCCCATTTTTCGATCGGGTTGTTTTTTTGTTGTTCCATTGTGTGAGCTCTTTATATATTATGGAGATTAAATCCTTGTCGCATATATGATTTGTGAATATTTTCTCCCAGCTGGTAGGTTTTCTATTCATTTTGATCCTGGATTCATTTGCCTTGTAGAAGCTCTTTAATCTGATGAAGTCCCACTTGTTTATTTTTTCGTTTGTTTCCCTTGTCTGAATAGACACGGAATTCAAAAAGATCCCTTTCTGACTGAAGTCAAATAGTGTACTGCCTATATTTTCTTCCAGGAATTTTATAGTTTCACGTCTCACTTTCAGGTCTTTGATACATTTTGAGTTAATTTTTGTGTATGGCGATAGAAGATGGTCTACTTTCATTCTTTTGCATGTGGCTGTCCAATTTTCCCAGCACCATTTATTAAAGACACTTTCCTTTCTCCATTGTATGTTCTTAGCTCCTTTGTTGAAGATTAGCTGTCCATAGATGTGTGGTTTTATTTCTGGGTTTTCAGTTTTGTTTCATTGATCTGTGTGTCTATTTTTGTACCAGTACCATGCTGTTTTGATGATTATAGCTTTGTAGTATATTTTGAAGTAAGGGATTGTGATGTCCCCAGCTTTGCTCTTTTTTTCAGAATTGCTTTAGCTATTCAGGGTCTTTTGTTGCCCCATATGAATTTTAGTATTCTTTGTTTTATTTCCATAAAGAATGTCATTGGGATTCTGATTGGAATTGCATTGAATCTGTAGATTTCTTTAGGTAGTATGGACATTTTAACTATGTTTATTCTTCCAATACGTGTGAAGGGGATATTTTTCCATTTCTTTATGTCTTCATTGATTTCTCTTAATAGTGTCTTATAGTTTTCATTGTATAGGTCTTTCACCTCCTTGGTTAAATTTATTCCCAGATATTTTATTCTTTTTGTTGTGATTTTAAATGGGATTTTCTTCTTGAGTTCTCTTTCTGTTAGTTCATTATTAGCATATAGGAATGCAACTGATTTTTATAAGTTGATTTTATACCCTGCAACTTTGCTGTAGTTGTTGATTATTTCTAATAGTTTTCCAATGGATTCTTTAAGGTTTTCTATATATAAAATCATGCCATCTGCAAGTAGTGAGAGTTACACTTCTTCATTGCCTATCTGGAGTCCTTTTATTCCTTTTTCTTGCCTAATTGCTCTGGCCCAAATCTCCAGTACTATGTTGAATAAGAGTGGCGAGAATGGACACCCTTATCTTGTTCCTGTTCTCAGAGGAATGGCTTTCAGTTTTTCCCCATTGAGTATGATGTTGGATGTGGGTTTGTCATATATGGCCTTTATTATGTTGAGGTACTTTCCTTCTTTACCCATTTTGTTGAGAGGTTTTATCATAAATGGATGTTGGATCTTGTCAAATGCCTTCTCTTCATCAACTGAGATGATCATGCGGTTTTTATTCATTTTGTTAATGTGGTGTATCATGTTGATTGATTTGTGGATGTTGGACTATCTCTGAATCCCTGGTATAAATCCCACTTGATCATGGTGTATGATCTTTTTGATGTCTTGCTGTATTCGGTTTTCCAAAATTTTGTTGAGGATTTTTGCAGCTATGTTCATCAGTGATATTGGCCTATAGTTTTCCTTCTTTGTATTGTCCTTGTCTGGCTTTGATATCAGGGTGATGTAGGCCTCATAGAATGTGTTAGGAAGTCTTCCATCGTCCTCTGTTTTTGGAAATAGGTTGAGAAGGATCAGTATTAAATCTTCTTTGAATGTTTGGTAAAATTCTCTGGAGAAGCCATCTGGCCCTGGACTTTAATTTTTGGGGAGGTTTTTGATTATTGTTTTAATCTCTTTACTTGTGATTGGTCTATTCAGATTCTCTATTTCTTCTTGATTCAGTTTTACAAGGTAGTATGAGTCTAAGAATTTATCCATTTCTTCTATTTGTCCAATATGTTGGCATATAGTTTTTCATAGTATTCTCTTATAATCCTTTGTATTTCTGTGGTATCCATTGTAATTTCTCCTCTTTCATTTTTAATTTTATTTATTTGAGCCCTCTCCTTTTTTCTCAGTGAGTGTGGCCAAGGATTTGTCAATTTCATTTTTCTTCTCAAAGAACCAGCTCTTTGTTTCATTGATCCTGTTTTTTTGGTTTCTTTTTCATTTATTTCTGCTCAAATTTTTATTTCCCTCCTTCGGTTTGGGCTTAGTTTGTTCTTCTTTTTCTAGTTCTGTTAGATGTAGTTTAAGTTTGCTTATTTGGGATTTTTCTTGTTTGTTTAGGTGGGCCTGCATTGCTATCAATTTCCCTCTCAGGATCACTTTTGCTGCATCCCATATGAGTTGGTATGGTGTGTTTTCATTTTCGTTTGTCTCCAGGTATTTTTTTTTTTTTTTTTTTTTTTGGTGAGGAAGACCAGCCCTGAGCTAACATCTGTTGCTAATCCTCCTCTTTTTGCTGAGGAAGACTGGCCCTGGGCTAACATCGTGCCTATCTTCCTCTACTTTATATGGGACGCCGCCACGGCATGGCTGACAGGCAGTGCGTCCGCGGGCGCCCGGGATCCGAACCCGCGAACCCCGGGCTGCCAAGCGCGGACGAAACCGCTGCGCCACCGAGCCGGCCCCTGTCTCCAGGTATTTTTTTGATTTCTCCTTTAATTTCATCAATGATCCATTGGTTGTTTAGTAGCATGTTGTTTAGTCTCCACATCTTTGTCACTTTCCCTAATTTTTTCTTGTAGTTCATTTCTAGTTTCATAGCATTATGGTCAGAAAAGATGCTTGTTATGATTTCCATCTTCTTAAATTTATAGAGGTTTGCCTTGTTTCCTAACATATGGTCTATCCTTGAGAATGTTACATGCTCACTTGAGAAGAATGTGTAATCTGCTGTTTGGGGGTGGAGTGCTCTGTATATATCTATTAAGTCCACCTCGTCTAGTTTTTCGTTTAAGTCCATTATTTCCTTATTGACTTTTTGTCTGGATGATCTATCCATTGATGTAAGTGGGGTGTTAAGATCCCCTACTATTATTGTGTTGTTAATATCTCCTTTTAGGTTTGTTAAGAGTTGCTTTATGTACTTTGGTGCTCCTGTGTTGGGTGCATAGATATTTATAAGTGATATGTCTTCTTGGTGAAGTGTCCCTTTTATCTTTATATATTGCCCCTCTTTGTCTCTCATTACCCTTTTTATCTTGAAGTCTGCTTTGTCTGATATAAGTGTGGCAACACCTGCTTTCTTTTGTTTGCTATTAGCTTGGAGTATTGTCTTCCATCCTTTCACTCTGAGTCTGTGTTTGTCTGTAGAGCTGAGATGTGTTTCATTGAGGCAGCAAATCATTGGATCTTGGTTTTTAATCCATCCCTCCACTCTGTGTCTTTTGATTGCAGAATTCAATCCATTTACATTTAGAGTGATTATTATATGAGGGCTTAATGTTGCTATTTTATCATTTATCTTCCAGTTCTTTTGCATTTCCTTCATTTCTCCTCCCATGTGTTTCAGACTATCAATTCAGTTTGGTAGTTCTGTATGATGATTCTCTTAGCTTTCTCTTTATTTGTCATATGTGATTCTGTTCTGATTATTTGTTTAGTGGTTACCATGAGGTTTGTATAAGAAATCTCATGGATGAGATAGTCCATTTTCTGATGGGCTGTTATTTCCTTAGACTAAGTCTATTCAATCCCTTTCTTCTTCCCCTTCTAAGTTATTATTGTAACAACTTATTCCATCTTGTGTTGTGTGTGTTTAAAGTGATGAGGTTATATTTATTTTTTGTATTTTCCTTCCCTTAAACTTGATTTTTATAATTAAGTGTTTGCTAACCTATTCTGATAGAGAGCGGTAATTTTTCTGGTTTAGTCTACCTATTTTTTCCTTGCTCAAAGCTTTGTATCCCCTTTCTCTTTTTTTTTTCTTCAGGCATGAGGGCCTTCTTGAGCATTTCTTATAGTGGGGGTCTTATGGCAATGAACTCTCTTTGCTTTTGTTTATCAGGGAAAGTTATTATTTCTCCTTCATATCTGGAGGATATTTTCGCTGGATAGAATGTTCTTGGCTGAAGGTTTTTGTCTTTCAGAATTTGAATATATCATTCCTGTCTGTCCTAGTGTATAGTATTTCTGTGGATAAATCTGCTGAGAGCCTGATGGGAATTCCCTCATACATTATTTTATTTTTTTGTTTAGCGGCCCTTAATATTTTTTCTTCATCATTGACTTTTGCCAGCTTTACTACTATATGCCTTGGAGATGGTCTTTCATGCTTTTATATTTAGGAGATCTATTGATATCATTCACTGGCATTTCCAGCTCCTTCCCCAGGTTTGGGAAGTTCTTAGCTATTATTTCTTTGAACAAGTTTCTGCTCCTTTTCCCTTTCTTGTCCTTCTGGAATACCTATAATCCTTATGTTGCATTTCCTAATTGAATCTGATATTTCTTGGAGAATTTCTTCATTTCTTTTTAGTCTTATTTCTCTCTCCTCTATCTGGAGCATTTCTGTATTTCAATCTTTGATAATGCTAATTCTTTCATCCATATTGTCAGCTCTGTTCTTTAAAGATTCCAGATTTTCCTTTATCTCATCCATTGTATTTTTAATCTTCTAGATTTCTGATTGGCTTTTCTTTATGGTTTCAGTCTCTTGTGAAGAAATTCCTGAATTCATTGAATTATCTATCTGTGTTTTTTGTAATTCATTGAGCTTTTTTTGTGATAGCTATTTTGAATTCTCTGTTGTTTGGGTTATAGATTTTTGTGCCTTCAGGGTTGGTTTCTGGCTGCTTGTCATTTTCCTTCTGGTCTGGAGGTTTAACATATTTTTGCATAGAGCCTGCAGATTTTGGCTTATTGTTTCTTGTAATGAAGATATCTGGTCACAGTTTCCACCTGCTGCCACTGGGTGGGGGTCAAAAGCTGTGTATTCTGAGCCTGCCATGATCCATGGGTGCTCTGGTTGACATGGCTGTGCTGGTGCTCCAGGTGGGGGGAGGGTCTTTCTTTCACCTACCTGATCCCAGGGGCTTCCCACTCTCCCTTTGCTATCTACTCTCCTGGGGTGCTAGCTTGATGAAGGTACCCCCACAACAGTTCAGTCCCCTCCATATGGGAATTTCCCACAGGCTATGAGGGAACTTGGAGAGCAATGGTTTTCCCCCAGAGGGCCATCCCTCCTTCCCCATGACCTGGACTTGCTGATTGAAAGAGCAGGGGGAGGAGTTCTCCTTACCTCTCCCCACTTTCTCTGGGGCTTCCAGTGCCTCCACTTTCAGATGTATAGCTGCGTGGGTCTCTCAGGTGTCTTTTATGATGTATGAGTGTCCTCTGTTGGTACACAAATGATCTTTTTGTTATATCTTAGGGAAGAGAGATTTTAAAGGGGAAAGCTCACTCCATCATGATGCTGATGTCCTCTGTAATTTCCCTTTGATCCATTTTTGTCCAAGATTGTGTAGGTTAACTTCCACATATTTGTGAATTTTCTAGTTTTCCTTCTGTTCCTGATTTCTAGCTTCATTTCATTGTGGTCAAAGAGGATACCTTGTACAATTTCAATCTTTTAAAATTTGGGGGGAGTTGATTGTCACCTAATATATGGCATATCTTGGAGAAAGTCCCATGTGAACTTGAGAAGAAGGTGTATTCTGTTGTTTGGTGGGACTTTCTATAGACATCAGTTAGGTCTAGTTGGCTTGTAGTGTTGCTCACATCCTCTGTTTCCTTGTTGATCTTCTGTATAGTTGTTCTTGTCCATTACTGAAAATAGGATATTGAAATCTCCAACTATTTCTATCTTGGTTAGAATTCTTGGTTGAGAATATTTTTTTCTTTCAATAGTTTAAATATGTCATCCCATCGCCTGGTGTTTTCCACAGTTTCTGAAGAGAAATTGGCTGTTAATATCATAGAGGATTCCTTGTATGTGATGAGATGCTTCTCTCTTGCTGCTTTCAAGATTCTCTCTTTATCTTTGTCTCTCAGCAGTTCGACTATAATGTGTTTCAGTGTGGGTCTTTTTTATTGTATCCTTCTTGGAGTTTGTTGAGCATCCTGAACGTGTAAATTTATGTTTTTCACCAAATTTGTGAAGTTTTAAGGCATTATTTCTTAAGTATTCTTTCTTCTCTTTTCTCTCTATCCCATCCCTCTGGGTTTCCTATTATGCACGTTACTCTTGATGGTATCCCACATGTCTCTTTGGCTCTGTTCATTTTTCTTCATTCTTTCCTATTTCTGCTCCTCAGACTGAATAATGTCAATTGGCTTGTCTTTATATTCACTGGTTCTTTTGCCTGCCTGAATCAGCTGTTGAACCCCTCTAATGAATTTTTCATTCCAGTTATTATACTTTTCAGGTCCAGAATTCCTAGTTGGTTCATTTTTATAATTTTTATCATTTTAGTCTCTATTTGGTGAGACATCATTCTCCTGGTTTTCTTTAGTTTTTTTTTTTTTTTTTTGTCTATGGTTTCCTTTATATCTTTGACCATATTTGAGACAGTTGATTTAAAGTGTTTGTCTAGTATGTTCAACTCCTGGGCTACCTCAGGGACAGTTTCTATTAGCTTCTTTTTTCCCCCCTGCAAATGGGCCATACTTTTTTGTTTCTTTGCATGCCTCGTAATTTTTTGTTGAAAAATGGACATTTTGAATATTATGATGTGGCAACTCTAGAAATCAGATTTTTCCCTCTCCATGGCCTTTGTTGGTGCTACTTGTTGTGGGTCATTGTTTAGTACTTTTCTGAATTATTTTGTACTCTGTATTTTTTGTTGTGTGTGGCTGATGAAGTCTGTGTTCCATTGGCTTGGTGGTTAGCTTGTGTTTTGACAAAGTTTCCTTAAATAGCTGGAGACAGGAAAAGAAAAAGAAAAAAATATCTTCCCATCTTTGCAGATTGCTTTCATGTTAGGACACCCTTCAGGGCTTAGCAAGGCCATCTACAATTCTGCCTTACCCTTCACTTTCCATTTGTGGGAGCCTGAGGTTCATTCACAGGTGAGAACTTAGAATCTTCTCAGGCCTTTTCTGAGCATCTGTCCAGTCCTGGACATATGCTTGGGCCTCCTCATACTCTAGTATACATGGAAGCTATAAAAATCTCTTATTCCCCCATATTTCTCTTTTCCCAACCTCCTACTTTCCAGGCTTTTTGGTCTATTTATTGCTTGTCCCGAGTGTCATACTTTGCCTCTGTCTGCCTGAGGCTTTTTTTTTTTTTTCGCCTTTAAATGCTTTCTGCAAATGCTATCTGGGAAGCTGCCACAGCTCTGGGAATCTCTGAGTTGGGCCAAACAAAGGCAAGCCCTTGCACCAGTCCATCAGGGAGCTGACAGACAGGTCAAAAAACACAACTACAATTCTTTGAGAACAAGGTTTGTTTTGTTCCTCTGGCATTCCTGCACCAGGAGTGTGGGCTGTCTTCACGACTACCATTGATCTGGGGAGTGAGGGACAAGGTGGGTAATTTAAAATGACACAGTGCTCTCTTGTTGCAATGTGACAGCTTCTTTCATCATTAAGCTTCCTGTAAATTCTTGACTGGATTCTAGTTGACTCAGACAGTTTTTTTTTTCCACGTTATTGGTTGATTTTTGTGGAGGGATGGAGCCCTGGAGTTCTCTACTACATGATTTTCAGTGATATGACTCCTTCTTTTCCTTTTTGTATCCTTTATTGAATCTTTATATATTCCTAAAAAGTACACTTTAAAAATCTTGTTTCTGTCTTTATAAAAAGGTATTATTCTTGTATATTATATTTTGGCTCCCTTTTCACTGTGTATTATATTGCTTCAGTTCAGTCATATCTTTGTGTGTGACAATGGTTGGTGTTTTGACTTCTGAATGGTATTCCAGAATAGGAGTATTTCTGGGAGATTGATTTAGCTTTCACTGTGTAAATATTTTGTTTGCATGCCTTAACTGAGGGTTAGTTAGCATAAAATATTGGTCATTTTTCTAGGTACCAATCAGCAGGCAGTTTTAAGGAACCTTATATGTGCAGCATGGTACCAACCTCTGAAGGGTGTGTTGGTGTGGGAGGGTGGGCCCAGTTGGTGCCTAACTCAAATGTGAGATGAGAAGGATGGGTGCAGAGGTGGCTATCTGTGGACATGAAAATGGAGGGGGAGAATTCCAAGGCACCACTGAGAAAGAATTGATGACATTCTTTGTGGGAAATTTGATATGGATGTTAAAGGGTCAGAAATTGAAATAAACTCTCAAGATTTCAAACCTTGGATGAAGTTGGGGTTTATGTGTTTGGGGGAAGGGATGAATCTAATAAGGATAGTTTTGAAAAATGACAATGGATAAAGGATTTGCATTACATTATATGAACATCTCAGATTCTGTTCCTCTTCAGGTTGCTCCTGGATCAAAGCAAGCATTTTAACTCTTCTCTCTGATTTTGGAATCTTCTTCCTCTAATCTAGCTTCATTTTGCTGTCAGACGGAAACTCCAGTTGCATTGCTCTCTGTGGAGCTCCTTGCTGCTCTGAGTCCCAGCTCCTGGCTTGCTGGCTGTCTGGCCCCCTCCCTCCTTGCCCAGTAGCCGCCCAGGTGGAGGAGGAGCTGTGCCCCTCCACACCAGCTCTGACTAACCCGGTGGATTCCTGGCTGGTGAAGTACTGCCCTCCTGCCCCACCTTCTGAGCCTCCCTTTCTCCCTTCTGACTTTGAAAATCCTGTGATGCCTTTGGGGTTCAGCTCATGTTCTACCTTTTCCCTGAAGTCTTTCCACATTTCTTTCTTTCTTTCAGAATAGCTGTTGTATGTGGGGTGCTATTTGGACTTTTTACTGAATGAAGGTCACATATTGCTGAAGTTACCTAAAATTTAAAAACTGTGCAATCTGAATCAATTTTATCTTTCTTTCATAAATAAGTTATTCATGTTCCAGGATGATATATGTGGGAAAATGTTGTGCTTCAATTAAATTAATGAGGGCAAAAGAAACAAATCTTCTTGAAATTATTCCATGTGATTATTATGCCATTTAAATTAAGGGAATTTCTCACCAAAGTTTAGAAGTGTTTGCACTTAAACGGCATTTAAGAGGTGGATGACACTCCACTTCTGCATCCAGAGTTTTAGGTCATCAAGACTGCCCTTTCTTCTGCTTGTGGCATAGCCCCTGGGCATGGCAGTTCAGGGGCCGGTGAGGGGCACCATCTGGCCAGGTGCTTTCCACTAGTCCTGCTGCCTCATGGTGTTACCTGGGATCAGGTGCCCTCAGAGCTCCTTTGTGAAACTGGTCAGTGTGGCTTACACACACTGCTCACTGGAAACATGATCCTCCATCTGGTATTTTATATCCAGAGATTCATCAGGGGTGAATCTGACTGGAAGTGAGATTTTGTCTGTAATGCCAAGTTTCTTCAGAGGCTTGTCAGTGAAGATTCAAAGCTGAGGGTTGCTGCTTGGAAGTGAACTCAGCTGTGGGCCTTTGACACCTTGAATTGGACTTGCGGGTTGTGCAGGTTGTGGTGGCATTAGGACAATTCATGTGTAATGGAGAACGGGACAGTCTGTCAAGGAGGCATTAATTTGAGTTTATGATGGCAAATCAGGGCTACGAAGTCCTTGTCCATTCAGCTCTCTAAGTAATTACACTTTTGCCAAGGTCTGCCTATTCTCTCTGAAGGGGGCAGATTGAAGCTACTGCTTTAACTCTTGGTTGAAGTGCTATTTCTTTCATCGAACTGGTAACATTTATTACAAAAGGGAAATCTTTTGGCTAGTTCAGCATTGCCTGGGCCTTGTTCAAGGCATGCCAATGAAAGAGTATCTTCACTGCAGCATGTTAGTGATACAAAACAGTTAGAGAAGTTGGAAAGTTGAAAATATTCAGCTTTTTGGGAATGAATGCTTCAGTGGTTTATGGTGTATCCTTATTGTGGGATACTGTTCAAGGACTGAAAAATGAGGTCTGTCTGTATGCAGAGATGTGAAAAGAGGACTGTAGTATATTGTGAAAAAAAGCAAGATGCAAATTATGTATTTATGATGGCCTATTTTTGTTCAGAAAAAAATCATGTATATGTGCATAGAAGGTGCTTAATAAAACAGTGTTAGGTAATATTCATTAAATTCTTACCGTGTGCCAGCACTGTGCTTAATACTCACATACCTGAATGATCTTGTTACTTCCCACAACAATGCTGTGAGGTAGGTGATTATCTAATCTGCTTTACAAATGAGGAAGCAGAGGTGGCCAGAGAGGTTAGGAAGCCTGCCTCTGGGGGTAGAGTAGGTTAGAGGCAAACTGGGCTCCAGCCCTGAAGCCTGCTCCCAACCACTGTGCCCTGGGTGCTTCTTGGTAACATTTATCTGCTGGGAGAATACAAGGTGGCTTCGTGTTTGGAGGGATGTCATTTTGTTACTGAACCAAGTGGGCTCACCTCCTGGTATAGAGTTAAATAAGACTGTATACCAGTGGAAGTTGTCTCACAAAGTAAAGTGTATTTGTAGCAAATAGGAGGCCATGAGGAATCATTTCCGCAGTCATGGTGTCCCTGAACAAAGGGAAGCAGGGACTTTTATTTCAGTTGGAAAATGAATATTCAAAAGGGAGAGATGGGTATTCACCTGCACAGGCTCAGTTGGAGAACATGCTTCCATGTAATGAGACCTCAGCTCCTCCTGGAGAGATCTTTGCATTAAAAATAAGGCAAAGATCATGGGTGCAGCTCTTGTGGTGAGGCTTGGTCAGTTTCAGGATGGTGGTGGTTACATCTCCTTAACATACAAAAGGAAAAGAAACAACTTGGAAAAATAGTTAACTGCTTTTGAACCCACCTCTGAGTTTCTTGAGGCACCTAGTCAGTGACAATTTCAGACTCATATGTGAGATGGGCCTTCCACATCCTTCCCTCACTCTGAATTTGTGTCCAGGCTGCAGAAGCCTGCTGCATGTTTCTGAAGGTGCCACTTCTCTGTACAGGGCCTCCCCCTGTCAGTACCATTCTGCCCCAAGATGCTGTTGTTCATGTTGGAGTTCAGAGGGCAGTTAGGCTGCTTTGCTTCCTGACTTCTTGCTGCTCCAGGAATCTTGATGGATACTTGATACTTGAACTTTATCTTCTCTTAAAGCAAATTTAGAACATAGTGGCTACAGTCCTAACTGCTAGGGTACCCGTAGGGCTGCAGTTCACATTAAACATTAGCTCATATTGCCTCCAGGCTTGAAGCCAGTGTACCCAGAAGAAATTTACAAAGGGACAGCGATGTTGAAATATTTTAAGTGCAAACAGGAGGATTCCTGTGTGCTGACAATGACAAGGCTACATCGTCTAAAGTCCCTATTTGATTCCTAATTTTTCCATCCCTTCCCGGTGGCCTTTTCTTCTCTGAACTTTCAGCAGTGTTGTGTCTGAGCATTCCAGATCTCTCTTTGTTAAATGCCTCTGATTAAATACCTGTATGTAAAATGTCACTTTAATATAGTTTTAATTCCCTGGAGGGATAGTGCTGCCATTGCTGACCAAATGACAAAAAGCAAGATTTGGAGTACCAGAAAATATTCATTGAAAGGCTCAGATTATAAGTCCAGTGGGGATTTGGTCACAAGGATTGTTAGCTGGGGCTATTGCATCCTACCTTTTGCTTCCCACAGTTCAGTCTTTGATGCACGAGGTTTTGGTTGATTACTTTTTATAGCATTCTAGTGGGAACCAGTTTCTCCACCCGTTCTCATTCCCTGTGATCTCAATTCCCTATTGTTCCTCCGGCCTGAGGATGCAGCTGAATCTGAGAGTGGGAGAGACCGACGTGAGAGATGCTGTCATTTAGAGCATGAATTGGTTAAAGATATAATTCTGTCTACTTTTCTTGGTCAAAGCAAAAATAGTGCAGGAGTTATGTGAGCAGGATGTTTATCAAGCATATAGGACTGAAGATGTAGATGTTTAAGTGATGATCTGGAAGCTTGGGAAACTGGACTCTAATAATTTCCTTGTAATGAATCTGTCTCTTAAGAGTCCATTTTCAAAAAACATTCTTTGTAACCTGTCTAGATACTTTTTTAATGCCTTCCTTGTTAATGTGACTACCAGCATCTTAGAGAAGTTGACAGTTTAGGTGATTTCTATTGGCAGAAAAATGTGGACTCAAAAGCTTTTCCTCTAAAATGAATCTGTTGTGTAACATCCAAGCTGACTCAGAATTCAGGTGCTGCTCTTGCTCTGAGAAGGTAGAAGAAGGGGACGAGCCCAATCCAGACAAGGTGTGGGGGAGGCATGGGAGCACCAACAGCAAAGGCCGCCTGTGTTGCAATCTTAGCCTAAACCGTATCTCTGGGAAAGAGTTTCTTGGCCTCTGTTACTATTCCTGAGTAGCCACGGACCCTCCCCACCGCCCCCCCACCAACGTGGGATGTTAACCTTGGAGCAATATGGAAATTAGCTGCAGAGCCAAAGCAGAGTCCCAAAGGAGCCTCAGTTCTGCAGAATCTATATAGCCTTCTTTACCATACATTGACCAGATGTTTAGGGCT
The DNA here is from genome assembly GCA_031878705.1 of Tapirus indicus. Classification (NCBI taxonomy): domain Eukaryota; kingdom Metazoa; phylum Chordata; class Mammalia; order Perissodactyla; family Tapiridae; genus Tapirus; species Tapirus indicus. The sequence goes on from CM062921.1 coordinate 87,591,081, forward strand.
TGGGAAATCAGAGCTAAGGACTGAAATTCCTCAAGGTAAGAAGACCCCCCCCTCCCAGGAAATGGACTCCTCCAACATTCTCACATGATTATTCAGGCACTTTCACTTTTCCATATATAGGAGTCACTAAGGAGCAAACTCCGACCAGTCGGAGGGAGTGGCACATCCACGTTCACTCCCGTCCTTCTCACCGTCCACACCTTCCCCTCGCGTACTCGTAGGGAGTTAGGCAGAAGTGATCCCTGTTGCTCTGCAAAGACAAGACTGTTGGATTTAAAGAAAGAAAAGTCAGGCAAAGTCACAGCATTAAAACTATCACCTTGAAGAAGCTAAAGGAGAAGTGTGAAAAGATGAATGGACCGGTGGATGGCTTGTGTGACCATTCTCTAAGTGAAGAAGGAGCCTTCATGTTCACATCAGAATCTGTAGGAGAGGGACACCCGGGTAAGTAGGTTGTTCTGGACCGATGGCAGACTGTATGGAGGGAGTCACTTTTACTACCAGTCTTAAAAACAATTTGTGTCAGTTATTATAAGGGATCTCTGGAGGAAAAATGTGAAGTATTTCTTATTCTATTAATTTGTAGTTTTCTAAAACAGTCACTCAATATACAAATGATAAATTGTAAGTGAGTGAAGCCAAGGGTCCATGCTGCTGCCCACCACCAGCATCTCAGCATGATGGAGTGGCAACAGAGAACACGCAGCTGGTTGGCTGAACATATTATACATAGAAAATGTACCATTAGATATAAACTTTATATATATATATTTTTGAGTAAAGCTTTAATCTATTGTCAATGAGCAGCTCAAGTCAGCAGAAAATGTTCCCTGCAGACCGTGGGTCCCTTAGTTCTGCATGTAAAGCATGTGCAGGTTAGAATGGATGCAGCACATTCTAGTAGATGCTGAGATAGGTCTCTGGTCCTGGAAGTCTCAGATACATTATCTAAGAGGAGTGTGGGTGACTTCCTGAAGAGGAAGAAAAGTCAAGCATTGTTTTGATTCCTGAAAGGTAGGTGGACTTGAGAAGTGGGGAAATGAGAGAGGCTTCTGTGGTGACAGTGAAGACCATGATCAGGGCCTCTAGGACAGAGTTCTGGGACAGTGGTTCTCAAACTTCAGGGAGCATCAGCATCGCCTCGTGGGCTTGTTAAGCACAGAGTGCTGGGCCCCACCCCCAGAGTTTCTGATGTTGTAGGTCTTGGGTGAGGCTCAAGAATTTGCATTTTTGATCAATTCCCAGGAGACACTGCTGCTGCTAGTGTGGGAGCCACACTTAGAGAGCCTCTGCTCCAGGAGAACCTGGGGCCAGACACACTGATTTATGTATTTAACCACTTCAAAATTCATTTGAGTATTTGAAGTTTTTGGTAACTTATCACCAAGTCTACCTTTTTTCTATCTTCCTCATCCTTGTTCTTTCTCAAAAAGATTTAACTTTCATACCTTGTAACTCAGCTTTAGACATATCAATGCTATTCCTTCCATACGCTTTAGCCAGTGATTCTCAGCTGGGGGCGATTTTGCCCCTTTTCCCACCAAGGGCATTTCATAATGTCTGGAAACATTTTTCGTTGTCACAACTATGTGGGGAGGGGATATGATACTGGCATTTAGTGGATTGAGGCCAGGCATGCTTCTAAACATCCTGAATGCACAAGACCATCCCCCTGCAACAAAGAATCTTCTGGCCCCAAATGTCGATAGTGCCGCTGTTGAGAAACCTTGGCTTAAACTGAGTTTTATATGTGACTTAGCTTATTTCAATGTAAATACCCTTTTTCGTTGTGCATAACTTTATAGATAAAGTTTCTAGGTTTACAGCACTTATAATCTCAGATCCATTGCTATATCTGACACATCCTGGACAGCTCTCTGGCTTATGAAGAACATACATAGGTTAGGAGGAGGCCATATAGGTAGGATTTGCTCCACCTGGAGGAAATGGGTGCTTTGGCACTTGGTGGCCAGTGGTCCCATCATACACACAGCAATGTGCTCAATGAACAGAGAGTGAAAATGGTGGTGGTTGTGTCTATTGATGGCAGCCCCTCAGTCTGATCCCCTTTCACTTTCCTCTAAGGCTTGGTGACTTGCTACTTGTCATTCCAGTGCTGAATTCCTCACCACCAGAAAGATAAAATTAATGCTTCTTTTTCAACTTCCAAGAAAACCAACTATTGGCTATCTTAAGGCTACTAAGTGATGTTGATAGAAATTTTGAAAGCCTAAAGAAACAATTCAGAAAGGGCCTCCTTAGGCATTATCTTAGTCTGTGGAGCTATCTTAATACCCTTGCTCAACTCCAGCTTTATTCCTAATATCCCTTATCCCATTTCCCCGTGTGTGTTGGGAACATGTGACCCATGTCCTTGAAACAAGCAGAGTCATCCATGGTCAGCATGTCCTGGGAGTCCTGATGTGTCGGCCCAGAGTGGATATTTGAGCAGCAGGAGTCTGTCATTGGTGGGTGTGCAGAGGCTCTGGACTCAGACAAACGTAGATTTACAGCCAGGATCTGCCACTGGCAGGAGGACAGATCGGAAAACACAAACATATGTTTAGTAGCAGTTTCTGAAGGAAAGATTAGAGAATTCACCTTTAATGGCAGATTAACTAACATTTTTCATTATAGAACTTAATATACGCTTTTGAGAGCGGAACTGCTTGATTCTGATTCTTAATTTAAAAACTTAAAAAAAACCAAGAAGGACACAAGAACACTTTTGGAGGTGATGCATATGTGTATTACCTTGGTTGTAGTAATAGTAACAGGAGTGTGTACATATGTCCACACTCACCAAATTGTATATATTAATTATATGCAGACTTTTTGGTATACCAATTATATCTCAGTAAATCTGGAAAAAGCTTATTAATCTATTAAGAGCAGACTCTGTGAGTATTTTAAACACCAAACAAGATGCAATATGTGTAAATAGATGACTTTTGTTTCTGAATTTATGGACATTGGCAGTTTACAATTCACATAAAAAAGCAGGAGTAGATTTGTCCACAGTGCCATTTAGTCGTTTGTATGCTTGACCATGTACAGTCTTCAAGGCAAATTGTAGAAGAGTAAGATCAAGCACATGTTGAGCTCTTGTCGTCCCACCATGACTGAGAAGGTAAAACAGCTCTTAGAATGTCTGGTCTTCAGGGGGCTGAGTGGCCATGGGGGAGGACCTGAGAGCTGCTTATGGAAATGTTCTGCAAAACAGCAGTGATGCGCAGAGGTTCTCTTATAGAATTCTTATGGGTGGGGTTGGCATTGGGTGTGGTGGTTCATACGTGGTGCATTGCATCCTGTGGACCTGAAGTACAATGAACCTGTTTGTCCCATCTGATTTTACATCTTGGCACCTAATCTTACTGATGCTCTTGGCTATTTTAACTTTTATTTCTAGGACTTTTCTAGATGTTAGGATTAAAGGAAATTTGTTGAGGAATGAGAGACTTTAGTTAGAAGAATATGTGTGTTTTTGTGTGTGCATGTGTGTGAATTGCTTTAGACTCTTAGAACTGGTTTTGGAATATATTTCATTTTTTAGGGAACTCTATAAAATATACATCAACTAAAATTAGAAGTGGGAAGAAATAAAAATGTCAAAATTTTCTAATTTCTTATATTAAAAAAAATGTCTCCTTAGGTAGATTTGATATATAAACTGACAAAATATCTAATTATTTTAACATTTCAGTATGTTATACCTAATATTTCTGTGATTCTTACACCTCTTCATTCATGTCCAGATAAGATCTGCGACCAGATCAGTGATGCAGTGCTGGATGCCCACCTCAAGCAGGACCCCAATGCCAAGGTGGCCTGTGGTAAGACATGCCCCATCCCTTCCCGCTGGAGACCTGAGTGGGCTGAGCTTGAAACCTTTTCCTGTGTTGTAGCCTGGAGGGCCCAAAGGTGGTTAGGTCTAGTGAGAGGGCATCATGGGTGCAGCCAGATCAGGGCCTTGACCGAGGTCACAGGGCAGAGGTGCCCGAATGGAGACCAGGGCCTCAGTCTCTCCCTGTCAGTGCCCTGTCCTGTCCACTGTGCAGACCAATCCTTCCTTCTCCAGTGCCACCCTAGCCCTGTATTGAGCATACAGCAGCCATGCCCCACAGGGCAGAGCTCACCCTGAGATCTTTGCAAATGGCTGGAGACAGGGCTGGCCTGCTCTGGTCCTTTGCTCAGGATCCTACTCCCTAAAGCCTGCATGGGGTTAGCAACAAGGGGTGGAGAGGCCTCATGTATGCTGACTGCATTCTTTCTGATAACTACAGACCACCATTGTCTCACTTCAATCCATACAGCAGTCTTCTTACTATTTTCATCTAACAGTTGAGGAAACAGACATAGGCTAAGTAAGTTGTTCAAGATCACACAAGCAGCAAGTGCTTGGTATGAAAGCTCAGGTGTGACCAGTTCTTTCCGAAGCATGGTTCTCCAGGCAGCGTTTGAAGATGGTTAGCAACCGTGCTGGGATTTACTCTTCTTATTAGCATTATTATTTTCTTTCTGAAGTCTGTTCCTTGTAAGGTTCCGTGTGAGTCTCTTTATCAGCCCCGTGAGAGGTCTAGGTATCTGCTGGCACGTAGCCACCACCTTTTCTCCTTCCCTTGTAGAGACGGTGTGTAAGACGGGCATGGTGCTGCTGTGTGGGGAGATCACCTCGGTGGCCATGGTGGACTACCAGCGGGTGGTGAGAGACACCATCAAGCACATTGGCTACGACGACTCTGCCAAGGGTGAGGGCAGAGCCCCTGGGTCTGAAGTACATGTTGGTCTCTGCTGAGGGAGCCCCAGGTGCTGGTTCAGATCTGAGGCTCTCAGTCTTCTGGAAGTGCAAATAACACCAGGAGGAAAAGCATTCCTAGGCTGGCCTGTCAGGGTCCAGGGGTCAAAATCTGTGGCAACAGTATGGCAGCCCAGGTAATGGTGCCTGGTTGAACCAGCCCATGACCATTTGTTGTTGACTTTGGTCTTGTTTAAGGTCCTGCCTTCTTGGACCTTTGAAAGAAAAAGAAGCACTGAGTAAAAGGGGCTGCCCTTTGTTGGGCACATGTTCTCTGCCAGGTCCCAGTGCTGGTTTCCTTGCATGTTTCATCCTCCTTAACTGGATGAGGAGCTCTGCTGTACTTCTTATGCAGATGAGGGAATCGAGGCTTAGAGATATAAATAGTGTGTGTAAGGTGACACAGTCAGTAAGTGGCTGCCCTGTTTGGGACTCCTGTGCTTTCTGCTAAACTATGCTGCTTCCTATTCAGATGAAGAAAAAGATGACTCAGTCCAGAGCAGGTACTGATTGCAGGTGAAGGAGACACGCTGGCCCAGGTGGGCTCCAGTGCCCAGAGTGTGGGAGCCTCACACACACATGGAAGGGCACAGGCCCTGGCAGGGATTGAGAAGGAGCTCTGTGGTCAGGCAGGGATAAAAGCTGCCAAGAACTGAGCATCCTGGAGCCGATTCCACTGTCTAAGAGTGGGCAGGCCAGCAAGGGGCCCAGCCTAGAGGGGCATCGAAGGACATGGTGTGAGGCCAGATGCTGAGGGCCTGTGTATGCTGACATTCCACTTACTGGTTGTTTAGGGAGACGTGTGGCATCTTGTGGGTCAGGGCAGGCGGGGATGATGCCCCACAACTTCATAAGTGAAGAGTCCGTCGCCACGTGAGGCACAGACACACAGAAGCTCGGTGCAGCCACCTTCTGACTCACCCAGAGGACTCACTTGAGCACATGAAGTTTTGGGGGTATAGCAAGAATTGCCAGGAAGAGAACAGTGAGTGCAGGGCAGTGCTCCAGGTCAGCACACAGGGTTCACAGAGGAACACTTGTCCCAGAGCAGCAGCTTCCTGACCTGTTACCACGCGGGCCTTCACCTGTTCTACCAGGGGGTCCGGCTTGTTGACGGACATTTAGACCGTATTAGAGAGCAAGCCTTGTTCTGCATTAGGCAGCAGGGAAATCTCCCAGGAGGTGATGTCCCCTAGAAAGGGAGACCTGAGAGCCCAGCTGTGCCATTGGCGTGTGGTGACAAGCCTGTCGGTGAGCCTGCACCAGATGGCCAGCATGCAGTGCACAGCTACACCAGCAGGACCTTGGGCCACTGCTCCTCACTGCTCTTTGCTGCAGGGTACTGGGCTCACTGCCCTTCCCAAGCCTTGCTTCTCTCCCCTTAGTCTCCTAAACTCCGTTTTCCAAGTCACTTGGAGCCCTTGGTTGATTTTCAGTGCTGAGAAGTTTCGTTATTTAGACAGAGAATGATTAGGTAAAATGCAGAATGTTTAATGCAAAATTGCTAAGTCCTTGGCAGCTCTCTAAAGATTGTTCATTGGTTTGTGCATTCAGAAACATTCACTGGGAACAGAAGGCTGCAAAGGACAAAGGTGACCTGGTGGTCCTACAGTGGGGGCACTGCCTGGCATTGAATGATGCAATGTGGTGCCCACCGTGAGTCAATGGACAGTGTGCAATGAAGAACTACAGTGGGTCTGGGGACGTTTCCTAAGAGCTTGTTGGATTTGTGTGTGGGGGGAAGAGAGGAGCATTCTAGGCAGAGGGACCTAGTGGAGGTGGGAAAGTCTGCCGTGTTTTAAGGCTAACCCCGAGCTCATGTTGGCTGAAGTTCAGCTGGGATGGGTGGAGTGGAACTGAAGAGATTTAGTCTTACTTCATTTGGCAGTAGGTCCCCACTGAAGCATGTGTATCAACAATAGATTGGATCTGGATTTGTTTGTCTCGTAAGCCCATTCTGGCAGCTTGCGTAGGGGAATAGACTGGAAAGAGGGTGACAGTCAGCTTGTCCCTGATATGTGACCTGGTGGTGGGGCCTCTGCGTGTTTTAGCTCCTCGTTCACACGGTCCTGGCAGCTGAGCCCAGCAGGGCTGTGAGGACCAACAGGGAGAAGAACTCACTGTCTGTGCACAGTGGTTCCCTCTTGGGGCTCCCTGTGCTGTGCTGCTGCTAGCCAACACTTCCCTGACAGCTCCCAGCCTACTGCACCTAGCCTGGGGAGGACCACTCTCCACCGTTGTGTGTGAGCTTTGGGCACGGGAAGATGGGGCCTTCGCCTCTAGGGGGGTGGCTTTCCATCTTGCTCCAGGCCTTGTGCACATCTCGGGATCCAAGGGCTCTAGCTCTGGGAGTCTCTCTGGGTAGTTCGTGTGCACTCTTCGCTGTCTGTGAACACTTGGGGCAGATGCACACCTGGGCTTCTGGGTGGCAGGGCTAGAAGGGCCCTTGATTTTCAGTCAGTGTGCTGACGTCAGCCTGGGTCCTGGGAGGTGCCTCTGGGAGAGGCTGAGGGGTAGGGCTGTGAGGCACCTCCCTGCTCTTCACTCAGAGAAGCTGTCGCTGTTATCGGGTTTTTATACTGCAGTTCTGTGTAGCATATAAATTTTTAAGCACGGTATAATTTAATATAGAAAAATGCACTGTGGAGGCTTTTCTTTGACTAGAGAGTTCCACATGATGGTATGGGGAGATACATGGCCTCCCTCATTCTGGGCCGTGGCTCTGGGCCCAGACAGACCCCAGCTAGTTAGAGACCACCGACCCTGATGCTACCTGCCATGTTGGGAACTGAGCAGTCCACCAGGAAGCTCGCAGTCCTCTGTTGACACGTGTCCCCGCTCAGGCCTGCTCTCCCTTCTGTCTAGGCTTTGACTTCAAGACCTGCAACGTGCTGGTGGCTTTGGAGCAGCAGTCCCCGGATATTGCTCAGTGTGTCCATCTAGACAGAAATGAAGAGGACGTCGGTGCTGGAGATCAGGTAACTGAACACTGAGTGTAAGATGGTCTGTCTCGACTGACTCCAACCTGTGTTGAGGAGCTAGCTGGGGAAGTTCAAGAGACATGGATTAATCATGTTTGGGGAGACCCCTCCTCTTAGCAGGAGCGCGGGGAGGCACATGCCTGCAGAGGGATGGACGCCTCTGCTTCAGGGCAAAGACTCGAGGGCATGGCCGGGTTGTGGAAAGGTGTGGTCGCTGATGCCCAATTTGGGCTTGTCTCCCCCTCCCAGAGCATTAGGGCCAGGGACCGCGTCTTCCCCTCCACAAGTGCCTGTGCAAATGTGGCGTGCACGAAGTGCCCGATGCATGCTGGAGTGCCAGCGAAGTCTTAGATTGGAAGGAAGTCGTTGTCCTGGTGTCTAGAGTGGGTGTTGCTCTCGGGCTCTCTCCCTGCTACAGGGGTTGATGTTCGGCTACGCCACTGACGAGACAGAGGAGTGCATGCCCCTCACCATCATCCTTGCTCACAGACTCAATGCCCGGATGGCGGAGCTGAGGCGCTCTGGGGTCCTCCCCTGGCTGAGGCCGGACTCTAAGACTCAGGTGAGCCTCCTCCTCCTGCCTCCCGTGGGGCTCCGGACACACACTATGAGCACCCCAGGCCCTCTTGCTCTTGCCATTGTGAAGATCAGAATGTTCAGTCTGGGCACTCAGAGAGTTGTTGATTTGGAAAAGAACTATTTATTTGAAATAGATGCCCCCCCAATTTTGATTATGAAAAATATAGAAAAGTGGAAACAACAGTTCTAGATTTTTTTTGCCTTCTTAGCGTGTGTTGACTCTGGTAATGCAATTCCCCAGTTCTGCACAACTCAATTCTTGACTGTGTCAGACGTTCGGTCACTGCCTGTCCACAGACACAGGTCTCCACCTTGAGTGAGGCCTGAACAGCATGAACAGGTCCTGTCTGCCTCTCTCTCTGGCCCTTTCTCTTTGTTTCTCATAAAAGGATTTACCTTTGCTGTTTCTGACCCTCTGTCCCTGCGGGCCCTGACCTCTCTGCTCCTGAGGTGTTGAAATCTCTCTATATTTGAAGGACGGCAGTGATGCAAGTGTTAGCACACGTGGGGGCCTCTTCGCCTTCATTCTCAATGTCCCCGCCCTGTTTAACCCTGATGGCCCCTTTCCCCAGGGCTTCCTCCCCTGGCTCCTCTTCTACACTCCAACAGGTTCTCTTCTTCCACACTCTCTCCCCTTCGACCATGCTTGTGGATCCAGTTTCCTCCTCTGCACACTCAGACCCTCCACATCTTCCACAGGCAGACCTCTCTTGAGTCACCAGCCCCATGTCTCATTAACCCTAAACAAATGTGCCCTAGGGCCCACTGTGTGCAGCCACACTATTACCTCCTCGGCTGGGGAGAGTGCAATAGAGCACCAGCTCTTCCCCAGTCTCGCTCAGTGCCTCTGTCTCCACATTTTCCCTGCGGAGCATCCCTGCTGCTTCAGCCCATTCCCCAGGCTGGGGCCGGAGTTAGTGCCATGCCCTCTCAAAGGTTCCTCCTGCCCAGAAACACCAGTAATTCCCCTTGAGCTTCACTTTTAATTTCCTAATACCTGCTCAGAATCTTCTACAACTTTCTGCTTCTTGTCGGGGGGAAAACCTTACTTGTTATTCTGGCATTCAAAACCAGAAGGTGGTTTTCCACCTTCACCTTCCTCTTCCTCCCCTCCCCCATCTGTGTTAATCCCTGTTATTTCAGTCATGTTCCCCTCGTTTCTTAGTGCTTTGCACCTGTGCTCCCACCCTTCACCTTACTCGGAATCTTTCTCTGGTTCCTACCTGTCCGTCAGTGGCCCACCGAGTTCCTACCTCCTAGTGGTTTCCCTGGTTACCACTGGACGGAGCCTTCTCTTGCCACTGTGCTTGGAATTTGGCACACATGGTTTGGTAGCTCACATGATGCTGTCACTCCAGCTGCATGAGACGCATCCTCCTCACCCCAAGGGTAAGGCCACACAGGACAGAGGTTGCAAACTGGCTGTACCTGGGGCAAGGAAGTACACTTGTGGCCTAAAGGAAACTCGTCCTTGGGATTTGTGGTGTTATCCACATGACCCCCAAGGTGGAACGTGGAATCGCCAGCATTCCTAGGTGTTCTTTGAGGTTGTGGAGCATGCGAGCTAAAATATGATAATTGTGACGGTACCAAAAGAAAGAGGCCCACAACTTTTGGCATCCCTGCCCTGTCCTGTAGCAGAGCTGTGCTGTGATGAGAAGTGGGGGAGGGGGGGCGGGTGTAGGGATGGGAGGGAGTCACTGGAGCAAGAGGACTGTGTGTGAGAGAGGACTGGAGGCTCCACCTGGCGGACCAGCTGACCAGGACAGGTCTCCTTCATTCGGCTCAGAAGTAGAAGGTTTCCAAGTCTAGATGGCAGTGGGGCAGGGGGATGGGCTCTTTCAGGGTTTTCCTTCTGCAAGGATATACTGAATTCTCTTAAAAATGCTACTGTGGATACCAAAGTCTGCCTCACTCTCCCGCCACAGGCAGGCTCTGAGCAGCTGGCATCAGAGAAGGTGCAGGTGTGGGTCTGCTGACGAGCTGTCTGCAGGCCCCTCAGCTGGCCTTCGGGCAGCCCGGCTCACTCAGCGAGGCTGCCTCCCTGCGAGAAGCACTGTGCCAGGAGCAATTTCTAGGCCTTCTTCTCTATACCCTGTCAGTGAAGGATTTTCATCATCTAAGCAGAGTGTTGAGTGTGAACAGTACAAATCTTTCCACCTGAACAAATTCTTGCTGCTGATACTGAGAATTGAGTGGCTATACAGATGGCTATTTTTGTACTCGGTCAGAGTTGTGTTTTCCATGGTGTGTTTTTCCCCACATCTTGCTGACGTGTTGAGATAAGAGCAATGCCTGGGGCCCTTTGCTCTGCCACAGTTCTGTGGTTCTACAAGGACACCTCTGGGTGTTTGTGGCACAGCAGGAGCTCCGGGGAGCAGGGGGCAGTGGAGAAGGGCCTCAGTGGCCTTCTTCTGAGGCCAGATGTAGCAGATCTGGTCCTCCTGGGACCCCTCCACCCCCGACTCCAGCTCCCTCTCACAGGGCCCTGTGCGTGCACAGCCCAACACTTAAGGGCTGCTCTCAGTTCACAGGTGGCTGTGTACCTCTGCCCATCTCACTTGAATCAGGCGTCTTGTGGGCAGGGCTCTTTCTCTTCTTTCTTCTGGACCCCACCCTGTTGCTCTTCAGGCCAGGCAGGATACAAGGCAGGAATTTGATACAGGTCCCATTTTAATGGACATCTGAGGGGCCTTGGGCAGGCAGAGATCTTGCTGCAAGCACAGCCCCATGGAGGTGCTGTTTACTGCCCTGTGGTCCTGCTGAGGCCCTGGGGTAGGGAGCAGTTCTGTGCCCTCCAACCAGTGTCCCTCCCAGGCCAGCCGGCATAGCTGCACTCCTGCAGGCCCCACACCCCACAGCCCCTCCGGGCACTGCTTTTGTGGGTCCACATGCATTGGGTAGCAGTGGGTCTGTGGTTCCAGCATATTCCTCAGGGTCTTGAGTGACAGCCTTCTGCTGGCAGAGCCCCAGCTACCAGACCACACACCTCCTTTGCTGGCTGTGTGACATTGATCAAGGTGTCTCTCCAATGGGGCTAGTTGACAGCTTTCTGTAGCTTTTGGCCTGGTTTCTAGTGTACAGTGCCTGCTGTCAATGCTAGTTTCTTTCCCAGCCTCATCCACCATCCTCACTGTCTCCTTCCCTTTTGCTCTGCAAGCCCAGGGCGCCCAGGCTCCTTTGTTACCAGTCAGATCAGGCTGTGACATCGGGCTCTTGTGCTCGCTGGTGTGTCAGGAAAGGACTGTGGAGGCAATGTGTCTGCGCTGTGTGGTATGACACGAGCCCCTGGGTCAGGCGGGGCGAGGTTTGGCTCCTTGGCTCTGCACTGCCTGGCCTGCGGCTTCAGACAAGTCGTTTCACTTCTCATAGGCTTGTCTTCTCTTCTGCGAAGTGGGGATAATAATCATCTTGCTTAGACATGAATTGATAATGCATCGAATGGACCCAGGAGTGAGCCTCATGGTGGAAACGAGTGTTAGATCCACCCCTGTGGCCTGATCTACAAGGTTCTGAGGCAGCATCCTTCCCTCTGGTGCTCTCTACTTTTCCTTTCTTTTGCCAAAACACCCAGAGGCTGGCAATCCAGAGCTTGTAGCTCCGTCTATCTCAGCTGCCCTGACCAGAGTCCCTCTCACCCTGTCCCCACAGCAGGCAAGTCTGCTGGCCCTGTTTGCTTCCAGAACTCCTCCCCTGGGGCTGGGGAAGCTGGCATGTGGCCCATCAACTCCGTGTCCCTTGGTAGCTGCCTGGGATGTCTTGGCCCTGGGCAATGGGGGGCCAGAGAGGGCTTTGGCCAGGGGGACATTTGTTGTCACCCGGAACCCTCTGAGGTAGAAGGAGAGGAGTCTAGTGGGTCACAGAGAGGAAACTCTGTAAAACCTGAGGCTCCAAGTGGCACTAATTGTGGTCAAAGGTGGGAATAGCTGATGCTTCATTCCCAGTCATCCTGTAACACTGGGCAGTTATTCAAATGCCAGGGTGTGTTAGATTAAATTTCCTAAAGCCCTTTGAGGATGGAGGGCCCTCTTGGCTCCTGAGAGCCCTGCCTGCCTCCTGGGTAGCAGTGCCTGGCAGTGATGTGTCCTTAGCTTGGGACAGGGCCTCACACTGTCTCCACCTGCCCTTCTAACCAACAGGTGACCGTTCAGTACATGCAGGACAACGGCGCTGTCATCCCTGTGCGCATCCACACCATCGTCATCTCCGTGCAGCATGACGAAGACATCATGCTTGAGGACATGCGCAGGGCCCTGAAAGAGCAGGTGATCAGGGCTGTGGTGCCAGCCAAGTACCTGGATGAGGATACCGTTTACCACCTGCAGCCCAGCGGGCGGTTTGTCATCGGAGGTCCCCAGGTACGCTGTCATCTCTGAATGAGGCCCTGATTTGTCTTTGTTACTGGGGTTGCTTACCTCCCTGAGCACAAGGACTTCAGGAGGTGGCTTTGTGTGACTCAGCCAGGCCTGGGCCTCAGCAAATCGTGATGTGAACCCACTCTCTGTGGGGCCTGCTGTGTGTCGATCAGTACACGAAGAACGGGGACAGGTCCCCAGGGTTCTCCACGTCATGCCGCCTGCCTCTCACTCCAGACACTGCACACCTGCCCCAGCTGCTGCTGCTCCTGTGAAGGTGCTAATGCACCACTGTGGACGATGACCTTCCCCAGTGGTACTTGCCACGTCTCTGCTGCAGGTTACCGTCCACCCTCGTGGGCACCGAGGTGGGGCAGTGTTTTAGGTGAGGACACCTGCTGCTCCCATCCTCCTGCACAGCAGGAGTGAGGACTTGGAGATGGGCAGAGCACCTCTGAGAGGCTGCTGACCACTGCCAGGGGGCCGCAGCTGTGGGTATGTTGCCACGAGCGGAGTCCCCATAACAGGTCCTGTGTCCACATGTAGTGTGGAAACACAGGGTGAAAGAAAGGTAAAGCTTGTTTTCTCCTGCCAGACTTCTCAAAGCCTTGACATACTAGTGTGAGCTGTTGGTCTGTAAAATATGCACTTTCCTCAGATCATTTAACATAGAGCCCCCTACATCTTTCTTGACGGGTGGTGCACGGAGCAGGCACCTGAGAAAACAGGCAGCGTGGTATCTGCCGGACGGCACCGGCCAGGCCACAGCCTGGGTGGACTTATCCCAGCAGCTTCCTCCTGCTGTCAGATTTCTCCATCATGATCAACTCACGAAACAAAGGCACGAGGAGCTGCTGGGACTGCAGCCGGCCCGTCTCGACCCTTTCTGATGAGGCTCGGGCAGGTTACCTGACTTCTGCGACTGGCCAGGGACTGAAGTGGGATTAGAGCCAGGGTTTCTGGCTGGCTCGTAGCCAAGGGCTCGTCGGGAGATGCTCCGAGGCAGCTTCACCTCCGCCTCCGTCTCTTTCTCCCCTGCAGGGGGATGCCGGCGTCACTGGCCGTAAGATCATCGTGGACACCTATGGTGGCTGGGGGGCACATGGTGGCGGGGCCTTCTCCGGGAAGGACTACACCAAGGTGGACCGCTCGGCGGCTTATGCTGCCCGCTGGGTGGCCAAGTCCCTGGTGAAAGCGGGGCTCTGCCGGAGAGTGCTCGTGCAGGTGGGTCAGACCCTAGCTGCTCTGCCCTGAGTAAGGACACGCTGGCCAGGGGGAGGGCCACACGCTTTGCCAAAGGATGTGACTGTGTGTCCTGTTGGGCACTGTGGCCAGTACCCTGAAAATCTGGGAGAGGGAGAACAAAAGTCTTCAGGGCAGGGGCAGGTACACACTGCCCGCTGTGAAGATGGCAGGGAGTCTAGGCAGATGAGGTGGGGAGCATGTCGGGCAAGAGAGGTGTGGTTCCAGCTGTCCCTTCCTGAGGACATCGAGGTTTCTGTGGAGCCCACCCCCTGCACAGAGGCTTCTGTCCCTGACCCTGGTCTCTTCTGGAAGGTTTCCTACGCCATCAGTGTGGCTGAGCCACTGTCCATTTCCATCTTCACCTATGGAACCTCTGAGAAGACAGAGAGGGAGCTGCTGGATGTGGTGAATAAGAACTTTGATCTTCGGCCTGGCGTCATTGTCAGGTAAGTGCCATCCCACTGCTGTTAGGGGGGACCTTCCTCCCCCCACCCACAGGCCCAGTTCAAGTGAAAGGGAATCAGAAAGGATTTCCAGCCTCCCAGAAGGAGAGGGTCTTCAAGCTCTCGGCCCAGCACAGTGCACACCCCAAATGCAGCATGCTGGTTTCAGGTTGAAGGAGGCTGGCCCAGCAGATACTAACTTCAGTGGGCCGTCTTTGAACAGGTAGGGGAACCTTAGGACAATAATTATAAGGCAGAATGGCTGAGAATTGAGTCGGCCAGTCTAGTCCCATCTGCTCTCATTTCTATTGCCATCCCTGCTCTCTGGAGCTTGGCGGTGTTGACATTGGTCCGGGCCAGGTCAGAGGAGTTGAGAGAATGGCACAGTTAAGGCCAGAGTTCAAACCCTGGTTCCCGGATGTGTCTGTGGGACTGGGCTATCCCTGAACCTCTGAGCCTGTTTCCTCAGGGCCAGTGACAGTCACCTCGTAAGACATGGTGTGGCATAGACAGGAAATATATGGGAAATTGCTCTGAGTGGTGACACTTCACACAAGACTGTCATAGCCTGTTAATTACTCCTGTGCTCGAAATTCAGAGAAACTCTGCTCCTTTTCCATTTAAGATGACCATTTCTTCTGCTGAATATGCAGGGATTTGGATCTGAAGAGGCCCATCTACCAGAAGACAGCCTGCTATGGCCATTTCGGAAGAAGCGAGTTCCCATGGGAAGTTCCCAAGAAGCTTGTGTTTTAGAGCCGGTGGAGCTGGGCCTGGCCTCGCCCAGGAGGCCTCTGGGTGGCCATCATTCCTCTTCTCCAGGATCTCAGCTCTCAGCTCTCCCAGCCCCTGGGTCCTGACTGACCTCCCAGGGAGTGCCTTCCCCTACTGCCCCTCCTGGGCACAGCCAGGTTGCTCTGATGTAGCCGTATCCTGTCATCACCACGAATGGCAGGAGGCAGGGGCTTCCTGGTGCTGGGGGTCAGATCTCCTCGTGAGGATAGTCATGACATCCCCTGCCTCTCCCTCAGACCAAGGCGATGTGCATTTAGTGGAAAAGCACCGCTGTCAGGAGTAAATCCCATCACTCACCTCTCCATGCAGCCTGGACCCTGACCAGCTCCTTCCTCCCCTGGCCTGTGCCCTGGTCAGTGCATATCACAGATCTAGAGGCCCCGTGTGGGCCTAGGTGTGCTGGGCCTGCCCTTCAGTCTGTGGCCAGCACCTGAGCCAGGGCCTTCACACAGGCCCTCCCAGGCCGGGCTTCTACAGGGGTAAGAAGAGGGGCTGATGTTGCCTGAGCATCTACGCCTGCAGGGGCTGAGCTAATCTGATCTCATTTCTTCTTCACTGCAATATGATGAGGCAACACCTTGTGTTATCCCATTTATAAATGGGGAAACTGAGGCACAGGTCATCTAGGTCACTTTCACAAGGTCCCACGGCCTCGTGTGTCAGAGCCTAGATGTGAATCCAGGAGCTTTGCCTCAGGAGCCCGTGCACCCCTCCCTGCCCCATCTCATGCCAGAAACAGGCCTAAGCAATGATGAAGCAGTGAGGTGAGGCTGTGGCCTCTGTCCTGAAGACCTGAGGTTGCTTGTGGTAAGCCCTGGGCAGTGATCTGCAAAGTCAGCACAGAACCAAAGGACTGTTTCATGTGCCTCATTTCTCTCGGAAGACAGTCCAGGGTGAACTGATTATCCTGGCCCACGGAACTGGGCTGGAGTTTGGAATTAAGAAGAGATCATGTAATCCCAGCCCTTCACTACTCAGGGACATGTAGGGCTTGGGTTTATGGACCTCTGGGATCAGTGGTCCAAGTCCAGTCCAGTCCCATCTGGGCTTCCTGGAGCTGGAGAAGCAGCTTGTCCTAGCACCTGGGTCCAGCCCCTTAAATAAGGGACTAGCAGTCTTCAAGTCTTTCTCTCTCTTTGGCCATCTTTGTACCCCCTGCAGTCTGAGTGCTGTCAGAATAAGTGGATGAGCCCTCAGATCCCCCTTCCAGAGAGGCCAGTCCTAGAGCCCAAATAGCTAAGGTTAAATAGTGACCCAAGTGGCAGGGCTTAACTCCTAGTGGTGGATGAGTTGGCTGAGATGTCATGAGGAGATTTCCGCATTTATCAGGTGGCTTCTGGGGGTCAAGTCTGCGTCTGAGGGGCCTGAGTGGTCTCCCTTCCCATCCATGGCCGGCACACCTGCCCCAGCTGTCCTCAGCCTGGTCCTCTGAGGGCAGCATATCTACCTTCTCCAGCTCCCCAGACCACAGGCTCCGTGGGCCCCAGGAGAACAGTGGGCACTGGGCTTCTTTCTGGGCACACGGTACTGGTTCTGGCTGGGACAGGCAACCCAGGAAGGCCCACCTGGGGAGCAGACAGCCTGTGTCTGGGCTCTAGGCTTTCTCTTGCCATCATGGGAAAGGCAGCTCTTCAGGGCAGAAAAAGAAGCCCAAGTTACCATAACCCAGTACTCTCTGGAAGCTCTGGTCTCTGTGCGGGGCTCCTGGTTTCCCCGGCATCCCCAGTTCCTCTCAGGAGGGGGAGGCACAGG
Organism: Tapirus indicus; assembly: GCA_031878705.1. Lineage (NCBI taxonomy): Eukaryota > Metazoa > Chordata > Mammalia > Perissodactyla > Tapiridae > Tapirus > Tapirus indicus. The sequence goes on from CM062921.1 coordinate 87,608,026, forward strand.
TCTGCAGGGGCCTGAGTTCCTCTTACTCAGGCCGTATTTGAAGTGAAAATTCAGAATTTTAAACGTTCCCTACCCCCTAAAGAAACAAGATCTTTTTTTGTCAACGCTGTTTATACGAAACTGGAGCCTTTATTTGTTAACAGTTCCTGCTAGGACAGTGAATAAAAACCCAAGGAGCAATTGCTCTACGCTGTTTTTGTCTGAAAACCCAGAAACCTCCCCTCCAGGTAGCATTGCCTGGTTCCCCATCCCCTAGGAAAGCAGTGTCCTCCCCTCAGCGTCCCCACCTGGGCCCCATTCCCGTCCGTGTGGGGCTTGTCCGCCATGGAGTATGGTCTTCTCATCCATCAGCTGCTGTGCTGAGTCACTGCGTTACCGTGTTTTTTCCACACCCTCTCCACTGAGGCAGACAATCCTAAGAAACCCATGTTATTATGGGCGGGGAACCTGAGGCCCAAAGAGGGTTAGGGATGTGGTGGACTGCACCTGGCTGGCGAGTGCCTCAGACTTCAGATGTGCTCTCTCCATCACCAGGCATTGTTGCCCTTTGTCCTGGTCTGTGTTTCATCCTCCTGCTCTGTCCTGCATATTGTCTACAGTAAGACTGGCATGAGGTGGGCATCCAGGCAGTATTTGTTGAATGGTTGAGTGAGTAATTGAAGTCAAATGAAGTGAGTGAATGAAGGGTTTGGGATGCAGAGAGATGAGCCAAACCTTTAGATGGGTGCACATCTCCCTTTCACACATTTGGTGGGGAGAATTAACATGTTTGTTTTCATTAGAAGATTGTCCCTGCAGTAGCCCCAGAGAGGTGGTCCCAAAGGCTTAGAGCAGCTGGGGTGGATCCTGCACTGTTCCCTACAGGCAGGTGGGGGGAGTCAGTGCTGGAGAAACATGCAGCTGAGGGGAGCCTGTGTGAGGAGCTCTGGTGGGCTCCTGACCTGGGAGAGGCTGGTCCGGGTGCAGGAACGTGGGGCGCAGCAGAGACCTCGGAATGTGGCGCAGAGAGGAGGCCAAAGGCCAAGGGCAGGAGGGCCCCACGGTCTTGAGACAGAATCTATGCCTTGAGAAGCCACTATCTTGGCTATGCAATGAAATACTTCTCCTAGAAAATAGTACACATTTTGTAAGAACGCATACAAATAAAAAGACACACACATTGGAATGCTTGCCTGTGAGGGAAGGGGGTAAAAGAAGGGGCTTTGTGAGTATAAAAGGCCAAATAATTAGTGAAAGCAAGAAGGAGAAGCAACTTCTGAGCCGTAAAGCCCTCAAGTGTGAGACGTTGTGGAAATAGACGTGGACGTAGAGAGGGAGATGGGAGGGAGTGGTCAGTGGGGTAGGAGGAAATCCAGGAGGGTAGAATCCAAGCGCAGACTGTTTCTAGGATGAGGGAGGGTCCTCTATGAGAAATGATACTGACGGGTTAGATGACGTGAGGCCTCGGAGCATCCGGTGACATCAGCCATGTGGAGGTTGTCGTTGACCTGGGAAAAGGAGAATCGTTAAGAAAAATGTAAATATGGACATACTCCTCACCCCAGTTGTCATCCTTTAGTACCTCTAGTACATTCTGAATAAAGTTCAAGGTGCATGACCAAGCTGTCGCTGCCCCATGTGCCTGCCCAGTGCCCATCTGTCTGCCCTCATTCTGGACTCCACTCCCCACCCCACTCCAGACTCCCCAGCTCCTTTGGCTTCCCCAAACAGGCCAGCTCATTCCTGCCTCGGGACCTTTGCACATGCCATTCTTTCTGTGATACTCTTCTCCTGTCTTTGAATGGATGCTCCATCTCATCCTTTAGGTTTCAGATGAAATGTCTGTTTCTGAAAAGCCCCTTCCTTGATAAACCTCCCTTTTCTACTCTCTTCCATTTTTAGTGTCTTGTTCAGTGTTTAGCACAATGTGTAAATATATCTTGGGGCCGGTCCCCCTCATGACTCCTCTCCCCCCACCCCTTCCCTCACCGGGTGTTTCCTCTGATGCTTTCAGTCTCACCGGGTGTTTCCTCTGATGCTTTCAGTCTCAGTTTACACATCACCCTCCAGAAAGATACCCCCAAACATCCTCCATGAATTGTGCCCAACAACATCTTATCTGGTCCTGGCTGTCTAAGGCTGTCATTCTTTATGGATGTCAGTGCTTGCTTGCTTATGCCTGTTGCCCCCTCAGGACCTGGAATTGATGAGGTCTTACCTTGTCCGCTGTCTTTGCTGTTTCACGCCTGGCTCCAGGGCAGGGCCTGGCACAGAGTAGGTGCCCGGTGTGGTATCAGAGAATGAATTCTAGGTATGTGCAGCTCTCCTGCCCCATGATTCCCCTTAACAAAGGTTCTGCAAGAGATGAGGATCCTGCTTGCCCTCTGGTAGGTTCTGTGCCAGGCTCAAGGGCCTAGAGATGTAAATTACAATTATTCAACAGTTTCGTGGGTTTTTTTAAAGCACTTGCTGAGAGTGTAGTGCTGCACCTGTGACGAGTTATTCAACAATCACTCGGCATTTCAGTGTTTCAACACTAGAAGTGAACATGGGATAACAACGAGGTGACGACAGAGGAAGGTAACATCAGATGAGGAAGCATGCATCAAGGATGGGGAGGTGGGAGCTTGGGCAGAAGGGTACTTTGGAGCTGGTGGTGGATGGAGGAGTGGGGAATGGGAGGAGACTCTGGGAGAAAGGATTGGCAGCTCAGCAGTGGTTGGTAGGGGTGAAAGGCTTGGGGTGGGAAGTTGAGAAGACACTTTTGCCTGTGACAAATTCCCTGGAGTAGGTGTGACCCAGGCATGGTGTAAGCAGCAGCTGTGACACAGCCAAAATATGGAAACAACCTAAGTGTCTCTCGATGGATCATTGGATAAAGAAGATGGGGTATATATGTATACAATGAATATTATTCAGCCACGAGAGAGAAGGAAATCCTGCCATTTGCGACAACTTGAATGAAACTTGAGGGCATTATGCTAAGGGAAATAAGTCAGACAGAGAAAGACAAATACTGTATAAATCACTTAATGTGGAATCTAAAAAAACCAAATTCATAGAAACAGAGAGTAGAGTGGTGGTCACCAGGGGCTGGTGGTGGGGGATTGTGTTGAGGAGATGTTGGTCAAATGGTACAAACTTCCAGTTTAAAGATGAATAAATTCTGAGGACTCTATTGTACAGCATGGTGATTATAGCTAACAATACTGTATTGTGTACTTGAAAGTTGCTAAGAGAGTAGATCTTAAATGTTCTCACCACAAGAAAGAAATGGTAATTATGTGAGGTGATGTGATGGAGGTGTTAGCTAAGGCTATGGTAGTACATTTTGCAGTATATAAGTGTATCAAATCAGCATGTTGTACACCTTAAACTTACACAATATTACATGTCAATTATTTTTCAATAAAGCTGGAAAAAAAAGTGTGACAGACACCTGGTCCCCGGGGTGTGAGGTCTCCTGCCTTCTTACCATGGCATCCTGTGAGAGAGGCTGTGGAGAAATAAGGAAAAGGGGCTGTGTTTTGAGTTCATTTTTGTGTCAGCTCTGGATGCAGAAAAATGTGAGTAGGTAAATAATTCAGTGGGAAGGAAAAACCAACTAGAGAGAACAGGACAGTTTACAGTCCCAGAAATCACATCTAAGGTGGCACGGGATGTCCCCTACAACATGGGAGGTTGTGTCAGACCCATTTGATGTGACTCTCGGGACAGTGTGAAACTCAGAAGTCATATAGGCAGTAACTCGCCAAATCTGATTTCATAAAAATGAAGTTTTTGTGCATTAGGGAAAAAACACAAAGGTAAAAGATAAGTGACAGAATGGGAAATATTTGCAATGTCCAATTTAATGAACTCCAGATCAATAAGAAAATGACAAAAAACCCCAGCAGTCAATGGACAAAGTATAAGGACAGGAGTAAACAGATGTAATTAATGAAAGGGAAAAAACACAAGAAATGAAAGTTTCTCATCACACATGTTTCAAGAAAAAAAAACTTAAAAAAATGCAATATTCTATTTTGGCAAACAGATGGCTGGAAAAAAAAAGATAGAAGTACTTGAAGTCCAGGGCTGGCAAAGATGGCAGGAAATGGACATTCCCAAACACAGCTAGTGTGACTTGGTACAAACTTTCTGGAGCAAATTTTTGTTCTTTATTCTTGAAATTGAAATGTCATGTTCGTCTGGTTTGACCCTTGGGTCAGAAGTGCCATCAAGATAGGGTGGTAGTGCTTTGCTCCTGGACCTGTGGGTCAGGTGGCCATGACCTGGCCTGAGGAGGGCAGGAGGGCAAGGTCAGTGTGTGCTGAATGGATCAAGGTAGGGGTGGGGGGACTCAGGTGGGAGAATGAAGTCGGTTCTTGTCCACCTAAGAGCAGGGCTTCCCTCCTGTAGTCCAGGTTGAAGGGGTTACCTCTGGGGTGTTTTCAGGAGCATGCGCAGGATGTCCCCGGGACACAGGGGCCGGGAGGAGCCCTGTCCTTTGTGAGCTGTGGTGGCAACTGCTGAGGCAGTCGTGACAACCTAAGAGGACTATTCCTCTCCCCACGTTACAGAGGAGGAAACTGAAGTTCAGTCAGGTGAGATCACTTCTGAGGACCCCTACTCAGTAGAGGAAGACCCTGTCCTAGGACAGGATGGGAACTGTGGATGTGGCTGGCACAATTCCCCTCCATTTCACTGGGGGAAGTGGCTGCATCATTTTCCACCCTGTCCCCCAGCACTGGGCCTGGGCCTGATGCTCTGGAGGGACTGTTCCCCGAGGTGTGAGGTCCAGCCTCTCCTTTAGTTCTGAGCTGTGCACGTTCTCCAGCAGGAGAGGCAGCCCTGGGCTCCAGGCCCTGCCCAGGCTTCTTAGAGGCCCCTCTGGGAAGAGTAAGTGCCCCCAACTTCGCCCAGCCCCTACCCCACCCCTCACCTCCAGGGATCCTGGCCACAACAACTGTGTCCACGTCCCTCCTGACAGGAGGTGTGGTGGGGTGGGCTGGGGACCTCTTGACATTTGTAGGTGACCTGAGGCCTAACAGGCAGTTCTGTTCTCATCCTCAGGCTGAGGACCCCCTAAGACAGCCTCAGGGGGCAGCCCCCTGCCAGGCTGATCCTCCCCCTCATCTCCACTCCTTCCTGGGCTGCGCAGCCCCTTCCAAGAGGTGCTGCTGTTCCTCCCCTGTCTACCTCCCTGCTCCGAGCTCTGAGAGGCAGCTCTAAGCATTCTCCTTAAAAAAAAAAAAAGAATATAGCTTGTAATTTGCTCTTCGTTTTGATTTTGGCATCAAAACATTCAGAGTTTCTGAGTTCTAATATATTTTAATTAGTCTCGATCTCATTTCTGTTTCTCTGCTTTCCTTGTGTTTCATTTTCCATTTCTAACTTCCTGAGCTGCATGTTGGTTCCGGTGGCTTCTAGATCCAAAATCTACTCAAGAAGGAGTTCTAGAATTTCCACATGGTTGTTTTTCCTTCAACTTTTTTGCTTGTTTCTAGTTTAACTGACAGACAATTACAGAAAATAATCTCCATTATTTGTACTTTTCAAAAAATTTTGAGGTTTTCATTGTAGTCCAAAATGGTGAGTTTTAATAAATGTTGTGTGGTCACCTGATGTTACCATAGATTTGCCTTTATTTCAATTTGTTAAATATTTAAAATTATATAATATATATTTATATTTTAAATTATATAATTCAGATATTCCTGTGGACAGGAATTTTAAGCTTTCCTTAGGAATCAACCAACAAGAGAGGAGAACAATAATGTGTGAATTCTTTGTCCTTCCCTCCCTCTCCTCCTTCCTTCTTGCCTTCCAAGACATGAGTGGGACACTGAGCACTCTGCCCTAGGCAGTGGGGACATGGGCTGAGGAGCCCAAGGTTACGTGTGGGTATGTGCTCCCCACAAGGACAGTAACTGGAAGGGCTTTCCAGGCAGAGGGAACAGTGTGCGTGCAGGGTAGGGCGGGTCCTCTGGCACCACAGGAGGTGAAGTTTCAGTCGAAGGCCTGGGACTGGGAGTTGAGGGTGTGTGACTTTATCCTTGCTGCAGTGATGATGGCTGCCCTGGTCACCAGGCGCAGGTTCGGTTCTGGGTGGAACCCTGGTCTTCGTGTTGTTGCCCAGCTGGCCGTGGTGGCCACAGGGGGCTCTTCATCAGCCTGGAGAATAGGCTGTTAGAGTGGTGGGTGCAGGGGATGCTGCGGGGTTTTGCAGCAGAAGAACTTGACGGTGTAAGACCAAGTCTCACTCTCCCTGGATTCCAGTGGGAGATGGTGGAGGGTGGCCTGGTCGGTGTCATGGTAATACTTCTCCTGTTTCTGATGGACTTGTTCAACCAGTGAAAGGAAGACATTCTGTTCAGAGAGACGAGGAAGATGCCAGTAGCAGTTCAGCAGTAGTTCTAGAAAAATGTGAAGCTCTCATCAAGTTTTGTCCTGGGGCAGAAGAAGACAAGAGCCTGGAAGTGCCTGCTGTCCTGGACACATCCAAAGTGGATCTGGAGCTACAGAAAGGGATTCAAAGATCGTGGAGAAAAGCTGGAAAGAACTTTCTTCTTCTCAGGACTGGATTGTGTCCCTTGTACTGAAAGCTCACGATCATTGGTTGAGAGTACAAGAGGCTGAGACAAATGGCAGCCTCTCCAGACAGGAGGTGCAGGCCTGAGACAATGGATAACAAGAACAGTGATAGCACTGGAGCTCCTGGACTTGGGTCCTCGCGCCTGATGGTCTAGACTGCGTGTTTGCCAGGAAGCATGTGCTCCCTTCCGCTAATCCCACCTTGGCTGCCAGGCTCCCCTGCCCCTGGCTCTTTCTCTGTTCCCAAATCCAGTGTTTCCAGTGAATCCAAATGTGGAGTTCACGGCAGGATGCTCCCTTCCGCCCCCTCCTCCAAGAAGCTGGGGGGAATCCCTGAGCTGGCGTCCCATGGAGGGGTCGTTTTCTTCTTTATCCTCTCTCAGAGTCTGGGGTTCCCCGGATGCCCTCATCCAGAAAATGGAAATCAGTTACCTCCTCACTTTTCTGAGTCTTCACATGACTCTGCTAGTCCCAAATCACCATGAGGCCCTGTGGAATCTTGCACTTTTGTTCAAATGTGTTTTTGAATTATCTGTATTTGTTTTTAGTTTGGAAAACTCTTTTTTACATAACTGTTTTACTTTTTCTCAGAAATTACTTTTTCTCAGCATTATAAATAAACTTCTGGATAATATTTAGTAAATAGTGGTTATTTAAATTATTCTCATTATATTATAGTCTCTAGAAAATATGAGTTAAATTTAATTTGATGACACAGTTCACTGTTTCTTAAACAATGTGCTATCATCTGGGAGCAGTTCAGCCACCAGAAACATTAGAAATAACAGAACATTTTCTCTGCTGATGCTCCCATGTTGCTCAGTAATAAAAGAACACGATGGAGGTTGCTTCAAGGTCTCCATAAACAGTAGCTGATTAAAGAATGGCTGGGCCCTGCTGACTGCATGGAGGGCAGGTGTGTGGAATGAGGGGCCCGGGGGGCTTCTGGCAGTTTGGGCCCGGCAGGGCTGCTGCCCTTTGGTTGTCAAGGTCCTGGCCAGGGCTGGATGGAGCTCAGCTACTCAGTGCAGCAGAAGGTGGGTACAGCCTGAGAATCTCAGCTCTGCTCCACCCCTCCAGGGCATCTGGGCCACTGGACCTTCAGTCTTTTCATCTAGAGTGAAGAGCCTGCCCCAATGTCACCACCATCTGTAGAATGCATGTGCTGAGGGCCTTGGGAGAGCCTGTGCCAAGCTCTGAGACATCTGCAGCCTTGGGACTGGGAGTTAGGGTGTGAGTCGCTGTGCCCAGCAGCCTGGCTGAGCCAGGATCAAGCATGTCCAGGGCTGGATGTGGACTATAGGCGAAGAGTAAGGCCAGGTGATAGTAAGCAGTCCTAGGACCTGAGGCTTGGACGAGGTCCACATTGCAGAGTGACAGTCCAAGTGGAGCCTGGCCGGAGCCTGATCCATGGCCATGGGCATTGTGAGCAGGGAATGCGCTGAGGTCTTCAGGGAAACCATGCCTAAGATGACCTGGGGTCAACTGGAGAAAGGTTTGAACCAGGCTCTAGAAGCTACCGGCTGTGCCACCTCTGGTATGTTAGGGAACCTCTCTGAGCCTCAGTTTCCTCCTCTGTTATAAGGAAGTAAAGACAGACCCTGCCTTCCAGTGAGCCTGAGAGAGATATGGCAGATGTAAAGGGTCTAGCTAGTGCCTGGTACCTAGCAGGTGCTCAGGAATGGACAGGGGTTCACATTAGTCTTCTCTGAGGACACAGCACTGAGCCAGCCTCTGTGGACAAATGGGGATGGAACAATTAGCCAGAAGAACCCTGACAAAGGGAGGCACACAAGGGTGAAGACTGTATCAGACTAGGTCATGCGGGAAGCTGGAGGGAATTCTCTCGGAGAATGCTCTGGGGGAGTCAGAGCACTGAATTGTGTCTCGTGTCCTGCCACAGCACCTGATACAAAGTAGCCCTCCGTGAAGGTGGGATGAATGAGCGCGATGAAGGACATTTGTCTGCACAACCCTCAGTTGGCTGCAGTCTTTCATGCAGCCACCAGAGGGCAGAGATGACCACACATTCCCTGTTGGATAGAAAAGGGGCCGCCTCCTGTGAGCTCCACTGGGGATGATGAGCCTCTGGACTCGGGGACCCCCAACCCTTACCATAGGATGGGGAGCCATTCAGAGCCCCTGAGAGGTCACAGCCTCTTCCCCAACATTCCATCTCTCTGGAACAGGACAGTCCAGTTGAGGCCAATGTTCAAATCCATCTGACCAGATTTCTCAGGGTTTCAGTGTGCCTGTGCCCCCTCTTGTCCTGGGGAGTGCTCTCTCTTTCTCCTTTGTTAGAGGAGGATTTCCTCAGAGGGAAAGGATCATGCACATGAATGTGGTCCCATGCAGTGCTTGCAACCCCTGTCTGTCAGCTAGGAGCTGTCTTTATGTCCATTTTACAGGTGTAAAAACTGAGACCCACTGCAGGGTAACAATTATCATTGTCCCCATTATCTGGGAGCAGAGATGCTCTGCTCAGTTGAGCATGCAGTGGAATTCAGTGTGTGTCTGCATTCTCTGTGCATCTCTTCTCCACCCCACCTGGTGTGATACTGGCTGGTGCCTATGGTGGGAGAGGGAGAGGGATGGCTGGGCACCTCTTGGGTAGGGAGAATTCATGGCTGGCATCAGGCTCTGCTGGGTGGGGAAAAGTTATTTCTGAGTCTAAAATACTTGTCTTGTTGGCAGAGGGTTGGGAGAGGGAAACCAATCCTTGCATGGGGTCTTCCAGGACCCTTCCGCTTGAAGAGGCTAACCCATGACCCTGCCATGTCATAGCCTCTCACTTCTTGGGACTCTATAATCCCTTGTTCAGAATTGACCTGTCCACCTTGACCACAGTGGGCCTGTAGGTGGGTGTGGGCCCCATGACACCTGCAGCAAGGCCAGCAGTGCACTCTCTATTGTTCCTGGACAAGGGGTAGGCTCAGAGGTAGCCTCAGGGGCCACAACCTGGCCAGGCAGCACGCCCTTTCCAGGGCTAGTAGCCCCTCCTTAGGGAACTGGCTACTGCATGTGCACACACACACACACGCACACGCACACACACACACACACACATACACATGGACATGACATACATTCAGACAGTCCTACATTGACACAGGCAGAGACATACACGGACAAACCCACAGAGTTGATATAATACATATGTGCTCTCCATGCCCCCCCAGACACAGCAGTCACACAGACAGCAGATATGTTCATGACATGCAAATGCACACACTCTGTGATTGCTCTGTGGGGTAAGCATTGGGCCATGCTTCTGTATTTTCTCTCACCAGGCGGTGACCCCAGGACTCAATCATGGGGCCTCTACCTATTGCACGAGGGAGGCAGGAAGCCACTATGTTCCTGTGTGCCCAGGAAGAAGATCCTGTGTGGGGAACATGTGGCGTCATCTCTGCCACAGACACACAGAGAAATCACCCAGGGAGTCGGGGTCCCTTTGGGGTATCAAAGGGCTGGCACTGTAGTTGGGGGATGGGCTGAGGAGGGGGAGCTTTCTGCTCAAATGAGAAGTATGAGGGCATGTTAGCCCCCTGCTGTGAATGACCAAGTGGAGACCGATAAATTGATGGTGAGAAAGGGGACGATTGCCAGAGAGAGGTCCCTGAGGAGCAGAGAAGGGATGGGATCCAAGACAGAAGGTGCAATGAGCATAAGCAGGCAGCTTGAAGGGCCTGATGCTGGGACTGTGTGAGAGCGCCTTCTGATTCTTCCCACTTTCTCAGGTGTTTGGGAAGTGAATTCCTTACTTGAGGGTGAGGTGAGGGGGTCAAGAGGTCTCTCACCCATTTGTGTGGTCGCATTCTTGATTACTGTGGCTTTATGGTAAGTCTTGAAGCCAGGTAGCATTGGTCCTCCAACTTTGTTCTTCTCCTTCAACATTGTGTTGGTTACTCTGGGTCTTTTGCTTTTCCACATAAACTTTAGAATCATCTTGTCAATATCCACAAAATAGCTTGCTGGGATTTTTATTGGGATTGTGTTTTATCTATAGATCAAGTTGGGAAGAACTGATGTCTTGACAATATTGAGTCTTCCTATCTGTGAACGTGGACTCTTTCTCCATTTATTTAGTTCTTCCTTGATTTCATTCATCAGAGGTTTGCAGTTTTCCTCATACTGTTCTTGGACATATGTTTGTTTGATTTATGTCTAGGTATTTCATCTTTTAGGTGCCGATGTAAACGGTATTGGGTTTTTAACTTCAGATCCCACTTGTTGGTGTGTTGGTATAAGACAAGACCTTGGTCTATCTTCCCTCCTCCCTCCCTCTCCTCCTTCCCATCCTCTCTCTTGCTCTCACCAGCTCAGGGCAGATCTGGACTCTGAGGTTCTTCTCTCAGATGTGCTTCTTTCTCTCCTTCCTCCCTGTGGATGCTCCAGTGCTCTGGTGTCCTGGGGCTTGGCTTTCCCTGGATATCCTGGAGAGCCCTCGAGAGGGTCTCCTCTTGGACTGTAAAGAATAAAAATGCACTAAATGCTGTGTTCATTGCTCTCTTTTCTGTCTGCCTCTCTGCCTTTGCTGTTGTTTCTCCAATAAGAGATTGACCTCAGGTTCCTCAGGAAACCCGAGGGACACTGATGTCACACAATGGTTCTGTCTGCTGCTAATGGTTTCCATTAGAAGAGAATGGGAATTCTTGATCAAGGACACTGAAGGCCCTGCTCCAGGCACCATCTCCCACCCTGCAGTGAGTCAGGCCTCAGGGGCACAGCCAGGAATTGGGGGACTTCCTGAGTGAGGATTCCCTCCAGGGTCACAAGAATCTGAGGCAAAAGTAGCAGAGTTTGTGTCGACATGGACACTGTCTTGCCATCCCCCTGGCCTTTTATGACATGTACCAACCTGGGTCTCCCTCCCCTCATTGGGCCCCTCTATTCCTTCTCTTGTGTCTCTCCCAATTCAGCCAACTTTCCTTGGTTCTCTGGGGCCGGACATCAAGTGTATGTAGAATGGCTCTCTGTTGGACTCTCGATTCCCTCTGGATCCATGGTGAGTTCTCACATCCTTGTGGCCACTCTCCACTGTTGCCTTCCTGGTTCCTATTTATCCCAAACACTCTTCCACACTTCACATGGGTGAGGGCTCTGCTCCTCCTTCTGCATCTGTTGCTCTTTGGACCAGGATGGATGCTGGGTAATGATCTCATACAGGTTTCTTGTTTGTCCTGTGGATGCCTGCAGGGCCGTGGGCAGACAGAGCCATGGTAGTGGGTACAGCCCCAGGGACAGTGCTGCTGGGTTGCCTGGACAAGGCTTTGTGGTAGAAGCAGGCATGGCTAGTGGCCAGTGTCCCTGCAGTGGTCTCCTGCCATAGTTGCACTCCTGAAGACCGTGCCCTCTCCAAAAGTCCCCTAGGCCTTGCTCCTGGCCTTGGGCACTGTGGGATCCATGGCCTGGTGTGTCCCCTCTGGTCTTGGGTGAAGGCATGGCCATGTAGCCTGGAGTTAGAGTCCCAGCTCTAGCAGTGGGTAGAACCTGCACTTGGTTTGCAGGGGGCTGAATTCCTCTGACTCATGCCATACACAAGCAGAAATTCAGTGTTTTATATTTATATTTATATACATAATTTTTATATTAAAACCACCCCAAGAAAACCAAGATGTTTTTGCTCAAAGTTGTTTTTGATAAGTGTTGATTTGAAGCCAGAGACTTTATTTATTCACAGCCAGTTCCTCCTGGGTCAGGGAACAACAATCTAGCACACACCACACAGATCCTCTGGCATGAGGAGATTGGAAAGCAGCAGTCACACACTATGGGGTGATTTCAGAAGATCCTAGAGTTAGGGGTAATACAGATGCCAGGGAAGCCCTGTGTCCCCCAGCAGAGGATGGACATTGGGCTAATGTGTGTGGGGAGTGGGTGCCTGCCACTCCGTAGGTGTGCAACACTTCCAGCAAGGACCAAGTCTTCCCCACACCAGTCATTCTGTGGTAATCCTTTCATGATGTATAAGTGTATCAACTCAACACATTGTACACCTTAAACTTAGACAATGTTATATGTCAATTATATTTCAATAGAGTTTTTAAAAAGCCTAAAATATGATGTACTCTCTGGAGTTTGGAAAACATACAGGATGGTATTGAAAATGCTAAGGGCAGAGAGAAATATGAGAAAGCTGTGTTGGTAAAAGTTAAAAGAAAAACAAGTATTGCACGTTTTTAAGCAAACTGTCATTTTTAGGTAAAAGAAATGTATTTGCTTATGTATTATATTTTAATGAAATGATATTTATTGGAGAGGCACCAATGTAATGTGTGAATGTGTGTGTGTATGTGATGTTTATTTAATGTGTTGACTGCATCAGGGAATAATGGTGTTAATTCTCTTTTCCTTCATGTTGTTGAGCTGCCTCCTAGATTCCTGAGATTAGACCAAGAACTATATGCAATCAGTAAATTAACTTATCTCTTTGTCTTTAGGTACAAGTAGAATGAGGGGTGACTGTGGAATGTTATGGCAGAGGATTTAAAGTGGATTGGAGGAGACCTGGGTAATAATCCTGTAGGGTGACCCAGGCAATTCACGCAACCACTCTCAGCCTCGGTTGACTTAATTCTCAAATGAGGATTTACTTTCTGCACACCTGATAGAGTTGTTGCGATGATCCAAGATGATAGCTCATGGCAGCCACGTACAGACTCCTTACCCAGCCAGAACCTGGGGCAGCTGGAGAGGAGGAAGGCAAGGAGTTTTCTGAGCAGCTAAAATGGAGGTCTTAAATCTGCATGGAAGCCCAGGCCCGACCTCAGGGCGAGTGCACGACTTCCACTTTGTACCTCCTCAGTCTTACTTTACCCATATTTATGAGTGTTTTCCTTCTGGCTTCAGTCACACTGAGTGAGGAAGGTGCCTGCACGGAGGGTGTCCTGCCACCAGGGGAGGATGCTGGGTAGAGGGAGACTGCCTGCAGGGAGGTGACTCGGTGCGGGCTATTCAAGCCTGGGCAGTGTGGAGAGGATGTCCTCACAGAGGGCTGGCCCAGAACGGGGTGCTGGAACCAAGAGAGACAAATGGTATTTTCAGGGAAGGATTATTTTATTGATGACATCATTAAGAGTTGCTGGTGCCATGTGCTAATAAATTCTCTACAGATAGTGTCATTTTAAAATTATCTACAGATAATGCACCCCCTTATTACCTGCATCTTGAGGGGACAGCCTCTCCCATCCTCCTTCCTCTGGCCTGTGTCTGGTGTGCCTCTGGCATGAATCCATACTGGTGTGAATAAATAAATGAAATACAAAGAGAAAGTTTGAGGAGGAATTAGATCTTTACAGAGTACTCAAGTATTTCCTCACAAAAGAGTTATTAGTTAAACAGAGAAAAAGAGGTAACTTTGTGATGGGGAAGTCTGGCACACACCATCCCAATCAAATGATGGAAGGGAACATCATAATAATTGAGATAAATCAAAATTGTGCACCACCTCCTGAAAGGTGATGAGAAGAACAAGGTGTCATTTCTGCGACATTCCTGCCAGAGTTGCGGAACCTGCATCTAATCACGAAGCAGAGCCTCAGGAAAACCCAAACTGAGGGACATTCTCCACAGTAACCAACACTGACATCTCCAAAAAGTGTCATGGTCACAAAAGTTAAGGGAGACAGGAACTGTTTCAGATTTAGGGACACTAAAGAGACATGACAACTAAGTGGAACATGTGATGCTAAACTGGATCCTTTTGCTATAATGGACATTATTGGGGCATTTGGCAAATGTTCTATAGAGCCTAAAGGTTATTTGGAGTTATTATATCAATGCTAATTTCTTTCCTTCTTTTTCCTTCATAATTTCTCTTTCTCACTCCCTCTCTCTCTCCCTCCTTTCCTCACTTTTTTTTTTTTTAAATTTGTGGCAGAAAGGGCAGTCAGAACACTCTGGACAAGAGCAAAATCATGATCAAAGAAAGAGAGACATGAACATCAGCTGGGTCTGTGAACCTGGAGCGTTCTCCTTCAGAGGCTGCAGAAGGACGAGCACTGGAATGCGGGGTGGAGGAGGTGAGGCCAGGCAGCCAGTTAGATTAGTCACTTTATTAGAGTTCTGTATGACACGTTTTATATATTGGCACTAAGCTATGTGAGTGACTTAAATGATTAAGTAAAATACCCCACAATATTCTATCACTTTTTAATAAAAATAATATCTGAATCAGTGTTAATTTCTTGACTTTGATGATTATGTTGTGGGTGTACAGGTAAACATCTTTGTATGAAACATAAATTACTGGAATGATGGAGAGCCATGTTAGCAACCTGCTCTCATAGGTTCAGAAATAAATTTGTACTGTACCTGCAGCTTTTCTATGTGTTTGATATTGCTTCAAAATAATAATTAACAGAAGAAAACCATGGCTCAAAAAGTTATATAACCTGACCAAGGCCACATGGATAATAACTGGCAAAAAAGTAAGTTCAAATTGCAACTCAAGTGTGTCTGACTCCTGAATCTACATTCTCCCCACCAACCACATGGCCCTGAACATCCCAGCTGCCTCCCCTAGACCCTTCAAAATCTACCCAAGAAGACCTCTCTCCTGTTCCTTCACCTGCAGAACAACCCTCCCTTCCCAAGCTGATTTGAGGTCCTTTTGATGGAACTGCGCCCCCACCCCCCCAGCTCTGGACTGGCCCGACACCCAGGCTGGGGCATGTGGCAGGCAGCAGCAGGGAAGCTGAGAGCACTGTGCTCCCAATAGGCTCAACTGGCCTCCTGCTCCAGGAGTGGGCTCCACTACTGAGCTCCCACTCTCCCTAAGGATCTCAAGATTGTTCAAACCACTTACAAGTGACAATCCTGGCGATTTTTTGTTGTCTTGGTTCTGCATTGTTACCATCCCTACAGTTAGAGATTCCCTCCTAATCAAGTGGCTTGAAAAGGGAATCTCATCAATTAGGCTTCGCATGGCATTCTACTACTTAAAGAAATCACAACTGCAGGTTGTCAGACATCACCCATGGCCAATGACAGAAACTGCTGCTCTCCTGTGACCTTCCAGGTACTGTCTTGCCTCCCCACAGCTGAGCCTGCCAGAGCAGAGGAAAGAGGAACATGCAGAGGTTTTACTTGTGACTCTGAACCATGTGCCCAACAATTCAGCTGCAGGCTCTGGAGCAGGAGCTGGGAGGCCTAGGGGGCTCAGTGGTGAGGCTTGTCCTGTGACAGATAGTTTAGTTTGTTCCAGCTTGACCCGACCACCCTCAGTGTGAGCTAGGGCCGCTGCACTGCCTGGAACCAACGGACCCTTCCAAGAGCTAAAGAGGCTCTGGAACTGGAATGGCACCAGGAAGGAGTCACATGGAGACACCCCTTATGTCAGTGATCTGCCTCTTTCCTCCTCCTCTGGAAAGGAGTCCAGGCCTGGAATGTTCTCTCTTGCTAGTGGGTGTTTGGGGACAGTGATCCTGGGACTGAGAATGTGTCATCAGCCAGGACTGGGGGGTTGAGGCGTGGGAGGGAGAGGGTTCCCTTTGCCACATGCCTCCTCTGGGTCCTGGGAGTGCTCTCATCTTTTGCTGTTTGGGAAGCTGGTGAGGGGAGAGTGGGGGACCTCCAACCAAGGGCAAAGTTCCCTTCTTACAAACCTGGAGTTTCTCTTTAGAAGCTTCTCTAAGTGCTCCTCCAGCCCGAGTGCTCCGTGAGGAAGTGTACTGGGTAAACAAGATGACTTTTCCGGCCTGGCCCTCCCTGGAGTAGAGGCCCTTGTGACAGGAGGCTGTACAATGTGGAGAGGAAGCCTGGTAGCCAACGTCCATATAAATGGTGCTGTCTACCTCTCCACTCTGACCTGGAGGCAGAGATCCACCTGGGCTCTGTTTATGTGGGTGAGTTCAGCCCCACGCCCTAGGGCTTCCGCAGGACACAGGTTGCAGGCAGTGAGAACCAGCCCAGCAGTCACAGGCTTAACTAAGGGCCAGACTGGGAAGAAGGGGGCCTCCCCATGCACCAATGGGAGTTGTTCCATGGAATCATAACTATGGGCGAGAAAGATGGGCTTGCAAATATCTTCACACTTTGCTGTGCTCCTTGGACAGGTGCTTTCCCACTAGGTACTAGGCAGGGCCTTCCAGGAGGGAGAGAACAGCCTGTCAAGGAGAAGGGGACACCCCAGCAGTGAGGAGGGAAGAGTGGGTGACCACCTTGGGGTGGCCAAGCTGTGGGCCCTGGTCATCTCTGTTCATCCTCATGATCCCTTAGAAACTGAAAAGAGGGTAGCTGAGGGTGTGAGGGACAGATGGAGTGAGTGAGTGACCACATGCTTCCTCCCAACATCCTGGGAGGGACAAGTCAGTATTGTCTCAAGAGCACAGAAATCTCTGCTGAAGTCAAGAGAGGTGAAGTGAGTTCCCCACATTACACAGTGAAGTATGAACAGAGACTCCTCTGACTCTCTAGAGCTCTTTACTTCTCCTCCCCTGCCCAGGTACTACACCACCTCAAGCCAGAGGGATGGGGAATGAGACCATGTTAGATACCAGGTGATGCTGGGAGTTTCCAAGGAGAGTTGGATCTTCCCAGAGCTCCCGTCTGTACCTGCCCTCCTGGCCCTCAGGCTCTGCTATATGCCTGAATCTTGACAAAGCACAGTGAGGGGAGACCTTGGCAAATGCTTCAAATGGGCCAACAGCACTTCCTTTCTGCAGGAGGAGCAGCTGGGGCAGGAGCCATGTTTTTGCGCTCTTTGGCCCTCACCCTCATCTTGCTGGCAGTTTCTGGCATCGAGTGTGATGTGAAGGAAGTTTGTGCTGGAAGCCCTGGCATTCCTGGCACTCCGGGATCCCATGGCCTGCCTGGCAGAGATGGGCGAGATGGTATCAAAGGAGACCCTGGACCTCCAGGTACTGGATGGGGGACCCCACCCTCAGCTGAGGGTCAGTGATCTGTTTCCAGAAGGCCTGTCTCTCCAGGGCTCTGGGCTGGCTCCAAGCATCAGCTAGTTGGTGGGATGTGGTGGGAGTTTCCTGGAGCCCTTAGACTGGAGCAGCCCTGGAGGGTTCACACTCAAATTGCTCATGGAATGACCGGTGAGTCAGCCTGGCTGGCCATGGAGGTCCAGTCACATCAGCTCCAACTCAGTTGTGGGTGATAGGTACCATACATCTATGTCCCCTCTCTCTGCAGGCCCCATGGGCCCCCCTGGAGGAATGCCAGGCCCCCCTGGCCATGATGGGCCGATTGGAGCCCCCGGTGCCTCTGGAGAGCGTGGAGACAAGGGAGACAAGGGAGAGCCTGGTGAGAGGGGCCCTCCAGGTGAGTACGATGGGGCAAGTGGGAAGTGGCAGCAGAAGCACAGTGCCTATGGAGGCCCCCAAAGGGCATATTGCTCAACCTAAATAAGGAGGTTGAGGAGAGACATCTGAGTCTGGGTAGGAGGCCACAAGGCAGGGACTGATGGGTGTTGGAAGAGTGCTCCACACATCACAACTGCTGATGGGGAGACACAGGCCATCAGATGTGGCAAATGGGACAGCATTGGGAGGTAGGGGAGGCACTTCCTAGGGTTAAGAGGCTGGGGGCATTCTGAAGGGTGTAGGGTTATATGGACCAAGGATCCAGGCAGATGGTGTGATTGGGAGCCCCACATGCAGAGGGGAACCCTGAAGTTCTGAGTAGTAGTCAAGATCCATCAAGAGAGTGCAGAGGGAACCATGTTTGCCCTTGGTGGAGGGTGGGAGAGGGAACCCTGCCCAGAAACCACACAAACCCACACAAGTGGGCAGACAGAGCCATTACAGGAAATGGCAGGAAAGAAGAGCAGGGAGGGGGCTCAGCAAGTGCAGGGCTGCATTAAAGGACAAGTGTGTTGGAATGTCATGGATCCTTTTAACTTGGGGCCTGGGCAATCGGCATGGACAGGCTTGCAGCTGGCATAACACCTGCTTGGCAGCAGGGGGGGTCCTTGTTGGCTCGCCACTCATCCTGGGTGGGGATCTCTCTACAGGACTTCCAGCTTATCTAGATGGGGAGCTCCAAACCACACTCCACAACTTCAGACATCAAATCCTGCAGTCAATGGGCGGTAAGGGGGCCCCTTGGGGCCTTATAGGGTAGGGGGTCTGCTATAAGTTCCCCTCATCCTCAGCACCAGGCTCCAGAGCCTAGAGACTTGACAAACAGTTGTGGACATGCAGGTTTTGGGGAAAAGAATGATGCTTCCTATTTCTGATGTTCTGGAACGGCCCAGAGGAAGCAAAAGTGGACACGGATTGGCTCACTGTGTCCTGGGGAAGAAAGTTCTCTGCCTATCATGTTTTTTATTGAATATCAGGAAATTGCACAGTTTCTGGCACGTAATAGACAGTCAATAAGTAATTATTCAATGGATAAATGAATGAGTAGAATGGTGAGTGCATACAGGAGAATTTAGAAAGACTAGGATTGGAAGAGGGAGGGAAGAGAGAGAGAGAGATGAAGAGATTGGAGAGAGCATCAAGGTGAGAGCTCAAGTGAAAGAAAGGGACTCATAGACAAAGAGGTCAGTGGCCTGACCCAGTTTCCTCTGCTCTCAGTTCTCAGTCTGCAGGGGTCCATGCTGGTAGTGGGAGAGAAGGTCTTCTCCACCAATGGGCAGTCGGTCAATTTTGATGCCATTAGAGAGTCATGTGCCAGAGTTGGCGGCCTCATTGCTGTCCCAAGGAGTCCAGAGGAGAATGAGGCCATTGCAAGCATTGTGAAGAAGCATAATACTTATGCCTACCTGGGCCTGGAAGAGGGCCCCACTGCTGGAGACTTCTACTACCTGGATGGGGCTCCTGTGAATTACACCAACTGGTACCCAGGGGAGCCCAGGGGTCGTGGCAAAGAGAAGTGTGTGGAGATGTACACAGATGGGCGGTGGAATGACAAGAGCTGCCTGCAGTACCGACTGGCCATCTGTGAGTTTTGAGCAGGCACCAAAGCCACAGGGTAGATAGGGTCCTTCCTTGCCTTTCAGCCTCCATCCTGAGGATCCACCTGATCTATGAGATGCTGTAACTCCTTTTCAACAAAATTTATTTGTGGCTATTAGAGTTGGAGGCATTCTTAGCCACTCCACTCCCCAGATGGGCCCTGACTTCTCCTGCATGATCACTAATCAGTCTGACACTCCCCCTGGGGCCCCTTCTCAGCATTGTACTCTAGGCAGCCACTCTAGCTTTGCCCTTTGGTGAGAGATGGATACTTCCTTCTTACTCTTCTTGTCCAGTTCCTTCATTTATAGATGGCAACAGTGAGTTCCTGGCATGGAAGGACCCTCCAAACACACAGAGGGTGCCTGCTTCCTGGCTCCCTCTACTCTTTACCTGCAGCCTACCACCTGCTCAGCCTCATCAAGATTTAGCAATTCTGGTCAAGCATAATGACAGAGACAGGTGGACTTCTGGGAAATTTCAAATGTGTGGACATAAGGACACATTTGGGCTTATCTGGCAGTGTGGGGTCTCTGGGAGCACACCTGGTCATTCTCTCCATGTGGTCAGAGGGCCAGGTGGTGCCCCAGCATGGTAGAGGCCAACCCAACCCTAGCGATTATCATGTATTATCCAATTCCTCAAGTCTTGGGGTGCTAACTCAACTCCCTGACATAAAAGCAGCCAGCCTACATCTCCAGGGAAGATCTCACCCTCCACCTCAGACATTACCCAAGAAACTTCCTGCCGATGGACAAATCCAGAATTCAGTGAGGTGTTCACACCACTCACCATACTATTGACTATTCATTGAACACATACTACACACCAAACACCTTGACAAGCACTTCCAGTACATCTTATAAGATGTTATTTAATCTTTACACAATGCCATGGGACCAGCATTATTTCCCCCATTTTCTATATGAAGATGCTGAAACTTGGAGATGTTAAGTGTCTTGAGTTTTATTACATGGAGCAAGTGACAGAGGCTGGATTGAAATCCAGCCACCTGGACCTGAAGCTCATAACCACCCCAGCTTCTTGCTGAACAGAGATGATTTAAGTGTAATAAATTATGAATATGTTAACATAAATTTCCATGGCTTTGGTTCCAAGATACATCACATTTCTGTATTTTTATAAATCAAATTAACTCTGGCTCTGAGCCCCCACTTACCTGAAACATGGAAAATTCAATCTCAGAATACGCTTTCTTTGTTGGGTGGGAGGGGCACCTTGTCTCCACCCTCAGGTTGTATGGGCACGTGGGGAGCTACAGAAAATGTCTGGAAGAACATATGGGCATCTGTGTTGGTGGCTGGCATTAAGATAACTGCTGATCTAAGTCCATATGGTCCATTTGTGGATGGTGATATCATGTCTTCCATTCCCCACTCAGCCACTTGGATGTTTTCTATAGCCCAAAAGTGGTGGTATTTGGGGCTATGTCCTAAACCTCTGTGAGCCACCTCAGTCTCAGGTCTGTGTGGAATAGGACGATACCCCCACACTTCAGAGTTGTGTGGGAATCAGACCATGTCCCTGCTTTCCTGAGGAGACAACCACAGATATGTCCCATCTCCAGAAGAGTCCCTGCTTCTCCCACCTTCACATCTTTCAATATTCTCCCTCCTTGTGTATACTTCTTTTCCCGGGCAGGAAGAATCACTGGATCAAACCCCACAAAACCAGGTGGGAATGAACAGAAATATTTCTTGTTCTTTCTTGAGTGTTAATTTTTAGTCTGGCCACCCTGCCACATGCGCTTAGATCCTGGCACACAAATTAGTGAGTCTTCCCCCAAACTCAAAAAAGCAAGAAGGAGAAGCATATTTTCCATGTTTTATAGATGAACAGTCTAAGCCTCTGAAAATTGATGTCTTCTCATTTCTTGTTAGGTTTATTTTTACTTATTTTATGGTATTATTTGCTATTGTCACTATGTTATTTTTATCAAATTTTAAGTTAATTATTGCTAGTTTAAAAGAAAACTATTGATTATTTTTTGTTGAGCTTATATCTAACCATCTTTTGGGATTCTCATTTTCCCCCTAATTTTTCTAATATAATTGATTCTATTATATTTTATAAATATATGATTTTATTTACAAATTACAGAAATTTAGCCTGTTACTTATGATATTTATATTTATATGTCATTCTTATATTTTTATAGGGGCTAGGAGCCCTTATATATTGTTGGAGATAATGATAAATGATGTCTTTTTTGAGGCACTGAGTGTATAATGGGAACACTTCCAAGATTTCACCATTGAAAATATTGCTTGTTTTAGGTTTCTGATGGATACCTTTTATCAAGGTAAAAAAGTTCCTTCTTGGGGGCTGGCCTGGTGGCGTAGCAGTTAAGTTCATGTGCTCTGTTTCAGCAGCCCGGGGTTCGCAGGTTCAGATCCCAGGCATGGACCTACGCACTGCTTATCAAGCCATACTGTGGCGGCGTCCCATATATAAAGTAGAGGAAGGTGGGCACGGATGTTAGCCCAGGGCCAATCTTCCTCAGCAAAAAGAGGAGGATTGGCAACGGATATTAGCTCGGGGCTAATCTTCCTCACCAAAGGAAAAAAAAATATCCTTCTTTTTCATAGTTTGCTGAGATTCTTTTTAATCATGAATGTTTTTTTGAGGGGCATTTCCTTTGGTCTGTTAACATCAAGAGGGTATCAGCATGAGATGAGTCATTTCCCATTCCTGGGTACTGGCATCTAGAGCCCAGGGGTGAAACTAAGAGGCTCTAAGTGTCTCATATTTTAAGGCTGAAGAAATGCCCCAGGGGGCCCACCATGGAACCTGCAAGGAGGGGCTGCTCAGCATGAATGGCCTAGTAATTCCCATTCTCTTGGTTGGTATAAAGAAGACTAAAAAAGGGAAAGGAGGCTGCCCCCCGTTGGGTGACATCTGTACTCTTATAGTGAAAATTCCCTCTTCCTCTCCTCTCCCTGTGCAGTGGGGGAGGGGACTGTCCTATCCTCTTCCTAATCTTTGCAAGTAGGAATGCTCAAATTATTTCATCTTCTCTGATTAAGTCCCTAAGGCAGGAATGGGGGAATTCTCTCCTGTTCAAAAATTGCTGATATACTGAACCAGCAGAGGTCCTGATTATGCTGAGGCATGGGGAGATGGAGGAAGGGGAAGATAGAACTGTGAACAGGAGTGTTCTGGGGCAACGTGGATTTCCATGACTTGGACAGAGTTTCCCAGGGGCTGTGTGAATGTCAGCGTCATGGAAGCTAGCTGGGGTTTAAACCTACTCATGAGCAGGTTGCTCCTTGGAACACAAGTATTCGAAGAACAAGAGACTACGGATTGAAAGGTCCTCTGATATGATGTTGAGGGTAGGGAGCATGCAGCTGGAGGTTCTTACAGAGTTCCTTGTCTGAAGAACCAGCTCCTGAGAGGAGCTATCATTGGTAATTTGTCATACAAAGGGACCCAACAACCAGTTAGGATGGGCTGAGAAGCAGCAGATGCCCCATTGACACGTGGTTCATCCTGTGAACAGGTATTGCCCACCCTTGACACCATCATTCTCTTTACCCTCCCTCTCCCCACACACAAGGAAATAAGAGATAAGGCCACTGCCCACCCTTCACTTCAAGAAGGCACTGCTCTATGACCAGGGTGGTGATGAATCAGAGAAGAAACTGAGATTGTAATGACAAACTGGAGGAGATTAATAATTTGTTTGGACTATGTTTTAAATAAACCCTAGAAAGTTTGCATTGCAGGAGTCTGGGAAGGATATGTATGAAGAATTTTGAGACCATGTATTAGTTTTGAGAACAAGATGAGTTTCAAGTTTCAGGATTGTACATATCTGCATTAAGACTCTTAAACTTGTTACATAGTAAATTAATGAGTCACATGAATTCATTTTTTGATATTGAACCATCCTTGCACTCCTAGGATACACCCTGCTTGGTCTAATGGCTGATACTCTCATCACACTTACTATGTGCCAGGGGCTATACTTGTATTAACTTGTGTAATCCTCATTAACCCTGTTGTGTAGATGCTATTATTATCCCCAACTTACAAATAAGAATATTGAGGCACATAGAGGTTAAAGTGTTTTGCCAAAGATCATGCAGCCAGTTCATGGTAGGACTGGGCTATGAATACAGGAAGTCAGATTCCAGAGACTGTGCTCTTAACCACTAATACATGGCTGGACTTGAATAGTTATTTTTTACTTCAGGCTTTCAGCTGGGTACATATCTGCTCCATGTCATTTAATTATTCTGATATTAGTGGCTACCAGGGACATATTCTTCCCATGATTGGAAAAAACAAGAAGAGGCCGGTTAAACCTGCAAGCACATTTAAAGCTGCTGCTCCCTTCTTGTCTGCTCACAGTCACATGGCCAAGCCAAATATTGAAGGGGTTGGGGTGTTTACTCCACATATTCTAGTGGGAGGCTCTGCAAAGTACCATGGCAAAGGGCATGGATATATAATTCTCTGATAAGTAGAAGTAAAAAATCAGGAACAATAATCCAAAATCTTATGGTCATATTTGCCAAATTTATTATTTTTTTGGCAAAGAACAAGTTATAATTTATATTATTATTAGCTCTCTGGTTATCTCTTTTTTCTAGTTCACTAATTTCATTAATTTATATTTATTTCTCATTTATTTTTTATTCCTTACTTATACTTTTAAAAAATATCAATCTGTTGCATAGAGTCAACAGTTCTTGGAGGACTATTTTTGAGGCTTGTTGTATCAGTCAGCTTTCACTCTGCTTATTTTCTACTGTGTTTGGTAATTTTTACAGGGTGAACTCAGATTTACCTGATTTCCATCTGAGAAAATCCTGAGGAAACCGGGTTAAGCCTAAGGTCCTCCATTGCTTTTACATTCCCATGGTGACCAAGGTTGTGATGAGCTGGGACACATGAAAAACAATTTTTCATCATGGCATAAATAGCAAAATTTGATACTAATAATCATAGCTAGATAATAATAATAATAATAGCATACATTCAAGCCTGAGATCTATGAGAGGACAGACTTATTGATATGCATCCTCATGGGAGGATTTTTTTCCCAGCAGAGTCAAGGCTTTCTTACTGTCCCTTTGCTCACAATGCATATCTTCCCCTCCTCCTGCTTTATCCTCTCCCCTCCTTCCCAAGCCACCCTTCCTCTAAGTCTGTAGCACATATAGAGTCCTGGTTTTATGTAAATCTCTCCGTCTCAAATTTCCACCTTTCTGGGAGGTCTGTCTATTTGCTGTATGGGTTGAATGTTCCTTGTCCTCTGAGCCTATGGGCCCTTCAAAGTTGTGTCAATGGCATCAGAAAACACAGCCCTGAGAGGGATTTTCTTTGCAATGAGCCCCTTTTAAAAGTGCCTGGCAGGCTCCACTACAAAAGGAACGTGGGAGGGCTGCTAAACAGGGCATGGTGACTTGAGTACTCAAGGGCTGATGACCCTTGAGAAGCCAAAATGCCAATCACCAGGCAGAGTCAAAGGGAAGTGGCCTGGCCCCTGCTCTCCACTAGGGATAAAGCAAATCTCTCGAGTTGTTTGGTGAGGCTTAATGTTTCAAAGAGTGAGTGTAAATTTGGAATCGAAGGTCACATCAGGGACTTGAAAATGGCCACTCAATCAGGCTCTGGAGATAAGAACTGGACATTCCTGGAAACCCAGGCATGGAAGAGCCATGCATTGGTCTGGTATCCACTCCTGCCCACGGTCTCTTTCTCTCCTCACTCTCTCAATGGATCCTTCCTGTGTGCCCAGCCCCAGGCTACACCCTAGAGACAAGGAGGCGAATCAAACACAGTTCTTGTCCTAGAAAAGCAAAAGCTTGGGAAAGTGGGTACAGATGGCAGCTCTAGCTGGAGAGGGGTCAAGAGGGCTGCTTTGAGGGTGTGCTGCTGGAGGATTCATTTGTTCCGTAAATGTTTATTGACTATTGACTCTATTTCCAGGCACTCTTCTAGGTGGGGCTACAACAGCTGGGAACAAGACCCCTGTTCTGATGAAGTTCCTGTTCTACAGGAGTGGGGGGGGGGTCAATAAATATGGAACCAAACAGATAAGAAATTTTACATAGAGATAAGTTATAGGCAGAGAACTGAAATGAGGATTACAATTTTGTGACAGAGTGGCTACTTTAAATTAGGTTAGGAAAAATCCTTTCTCCAGAGATAATATTTAAGCTGAAATCTGAATGACAACAAACAATTATGCAAAGATAGAGGGAAGTTTTCTGGGCAGGAACAGCTCATGCAAATGCCCACATTCAGCTTTGAATTTAAGTTGTCTACAAATACCTCTTCCCCTTGTACCTAGCCCTGTGACATGCCCAACTAAGACATTGGATAAATGTTGTGCATGAGGAGGAACGAGATGACTCAGTGTTGTAGGTCTTTAATCTCTTCTCCAACCCCCTTATCCCTAAGTAAACTAAACACAAATGGTGGGGTGAACTAGTCAGAAAGATTGATACAGAGGAGTGTGTCTGTCCATGTGTGTATGTGTGTATGTGCATGAGTGCGTGTTTGTTGATAGAATGTCTATGTGTGTCTATTCTAGAAAAAAATATCTGGAGGGAATTATCCTGAGAATCGGTGATTCTAGAGGATCTGAGTTGCCATGCTGTAGAGATGGATGCATGCGAGGGGGCAGGAGAAAGAGGAGTTTAGGGTATTAAAGCAGCAAGCTGCCCAGTGCTGTGTTGGAGACCTCACCAGCTGCCCTGGGGAACTGCCCAGCATACAGCAGTTCTAAGGATGGTTGTTCATTAATCTGGGATTCAAGGTCAGTCCAGCACTGTCCTCGGTTAGGAGGCTAATTGGGCCTGACATTGCTGAGGCATCAGCCAGAGGCCCGGGCTGAAGGACCAGCTTCCCTGCTATGGCCCCTGTGCTCTGAGGGGCCTTAGTAAGTCATTTCTGGAGTACAGAGGTGGGGGCCTGGGCCAAGAGTCTGGCCACTCAACTTGATCCTGGTGAGATCCAGGCAGGGGCTTTGGTAGGGTTGTCAGGCCCATTCAGGGCCTCCGTCTCTCTCTGACCTAGGGCATTTGTGTCCTTCCTGGATCCACTTGACCATCTGCAAACTGAAGGGTGGTCTTTTCAGCCAAAGGGAATAATAGTAGTGAAGTGTGTATG
The DNA here is from genome assembly GCA_031878705.1 of Tapirus indicus. Lineage (NCBI taxonomy): Eukaryota > Metazoa > Chordata > Mammalia > Perissodactyla > Tapiridae > Tapirus > Tapirus indicus. The sequence goes on from CM062921.1 coordinate 87,634,641, forward strand.
CCAGAAACTTGTTTAAGCCCTGACCTTGACCTCCAGCATAATCAGGAGAGGTAAGAAAAAGAAAGATAGAAAGAAGAAAGGTAAAGAAGAATGTGATCCAGAAAGTTCCCTTCCAACTCGCTACTTCTCACCGAGTCCTGGAGGAAGGGGAGGGTTAAGGGAGCTGACTGGCCAGAGTAGGCAAGGGCAGATGCAATTGTTACGCAGCAAGGGAAGAAAGGAGCAGAGGGAGAGGCCCATGGGGGCTGGGCTGCAAAGGTTTCCTGGAAAAGGGACCAGCTTGGGCAAAGGCTGGATGAGAATCTGACAGCTGGATGGGGGCACAGGACTGGGGAGGTATCTGGGCAGCATGCAGATAATCCTGCCAGTAGAAGGAGCATGAGCTGACGTCCTGCCAGGCCGAGCAGGAACAGAAATTTTAGGAGTCTGGGATCTGGCTGGCAAAAATGGCCTCTCAATGAAAAATCTCAAACCAAAGGAAGGAGGCAAATTGAAGTCTCATCTGGCCAGGATCAATGGCCGAAGAAGGTTCCATTCTGAGGTTCAGAACCCTACCTCAGGGCACTCTGAGTCCTGAGCCCCCAGCAAGTGCCTATCACAAAACAGAGACTTTATACAAAATGATTGACAGGCTGTTGGGGAAACAGCCATGGTTCTGAGAGTAGTTGGGGCCCTGGAGTGTAAAACAGAGATTTTTATGTGAAATGAGAGAACGGATGTTGTAAACCAGGTCCTGCCAAGAAGTGGTCTTGTGGGACTTCAGGTCCCCTGCTATAGTTTGAGTCTAGCTCTAGGACGCACAGGAAGGGGAAGGGGGAGAAAGTGAGGCTCCCTTGGCCCTCAAGAAAGGGAGGTGAGAAAGAGGAGCCAAAGTTCACACAGGCCACCTTTGTGCCAGGCCACCAGGAACAGGGCTAGTGTGTCATTTCCAGACCCTGTGGGCTGTCATGTGCAGGGACTGCCTAACCCACTAAACCTTGTCCCCACAGGGCAGTGGGGGCCCAGGGAGAAGGCACCCCATTATATTACTCTTGCATCTGCCTTTGTTCTAGGACTGATCTAACTCTAATATTTTCACTTGTCTGTCTCACTTGTAGCCTGGGAGTCACTCAGAGCAGTGGGCTATGATGTCCCCCTCTGTGTGGCTGCCCGGGCACAGGGCCCAGCACACCTGAGGTCGTAGCAAACGCTGACTGAACAAGATGAGGTAGAATAATTTTCCTCGACTTTCTCCATTCTAAGGTGAGGACCATGTTCCTGTTTTCATCACTTCGGGTCCTTCTTCTGTGTGTGGTGACAGTGTCCAGCTCAGAAACAAAAACCTGCGAGGATGCCCTCAAGACCTGTTCAGTGATTACCTGTGGCATCCCCGTCACCAATGGCACCCCAGGCAGAGATGGGTGAGAGAGACCCAAGGGAGGAAAGGAGGAACCAGGTACAAGACTGGCTGCTCTGACTTCTTAAAACCCTACCCCAGGGAAAGACTCTTCCCTGTAAGGGACCAAGCACAGAGGTGTGAGGAGGCACCCCGTCCATCGTGGTGGGTGATGACTCACTCAGGATCACTCCTGTAAGAAGTCATTCTCTCCAGAACACAGGTGCTTCTCTGGTTCTCCAGGGTCCCCTGTGTCCACACAGGAAGTGGAGATGTGTGCTTGTCCATAGACAGGAGCTGGCCCTCAGGACAGGCTGTGCCCTGGGATGCACGATCTGTCTTCTATGGGTCACCACTAGTTCACTGATGGTTTCCTGGGGTCAATGTGAATCGAATATTGAGCTTTTGGAGAAAGAGAATGAACATCAGCCACTGGGTCACCTTTCCCTTGTCCTCCAACAGGGCAATGGCTCAGAGGCCTGCAGGGCCCCCCAGGGAAGTTGGGGCCTCCAGGAAATATAGGGGTTCCTGGGTTGCCAGGACCAAAGGGCCACAAAGGAGCTCGTGGACACAGTTCGGATAGGGAGCTCACCCAGCACGGTGTGGGCTGAGGGACCCAGCGCTCTGGGAACTCGAGGGCCAGGTAGGAGGTGTCCCTTCTCCTGCTGCCTCCCTGGCAGATGCTCAACTTGCTGCCCGACCCAGCACCCCTGTTCCTCAGCGTTACTGGGGCCTGAGGGCTTCCCACCAGTGCCTGAATACCTACTTCCAAATCTGCCCAGCCACTCCCTCAGCACACCTCTGTAGGAGAGGGGCCCCAGCTCTTCTACAGCTAACGTGATCCACTGTGTGGTTCCAGGCTGTGAAGGGGGAAATGGGTCCTCTCGGGTGTTGGGTTTATGTCTATTGTTACTAGAGTGGCATGAAAATCGTCTGCCTCATGGGATCCCTAGATAATGGGAAACATCATAGCAATTTAGTTCAGAGAAAAATAAAGTAAATTTGGTAACAACAAAAGAAAAATGATCATCTCTTGTGAATATTTGTCCACTAGCCATTCAAAATAAAATAAGAGTTTGCCTGAAATAACAAACGAAAGAGAATGATTAAGAAAAATTTTCAGAAAAGGAGGATCATGAGTTGGGCCTTTTCTTACAAATAATTATAATATTGAAATATTTAAGCAGTATGTGAAGAAAAAGATCCAAAGCTATAATTTACAAGTTACTATTATTATTATTATTAGTTTCAGAGTTATAGTTTACAAGAGTTACAAAGTGTATCTAGGAAGGTGGGAATACAGTTTTTTTCCCTTTTGCTTCTGTTTGTTTTCTTATTTTTCTGGCATAAGCATACTTTTTAGTAAGCTATATGTATATATATATATATATATATATTTTTTTTTTTTTTTGCAAAATACTCTGCTCTCGGACTTTGGGTCTTCTCAATAAGTACATACCTTTCTCCCTATTGCTTTGTAGTTGCTGAGTCTAAGCTGGCTAACTTAGAGAGAGAGCTAAGGAGCCTGAAATCAGAACTGGACCACATCAAAAAGTGTAAGTTTTTTTTCTTCCCCAATGTGTTCTTGGCTTTCATTGTTTTCTTCAGAGTGCTCCAGGTTTTGGGGAAGATAGAAGAGAACTAATATTTTTGAACACTTATTTTATACTAGAGCCTGTGCTAGGTTAGCATTTTCTCATTATATGCTTTCATTCAGTCCTCTCAACAACACTATTTGCGAGTATTATACCCATTTTACTTACAGGTGAGAAAAAACAGGTCCAGGAAGTGTAGATAATTCATTCAACGTCACACAGCTAGGAAGTAGCAGAGGAAGGATTGCATGGAAGTCTGTTGGCTCCAGAATCTTTGCTCCTTTCTCAGCATCCACTGTTCTCAGATGGCTATCCATGCTTCTTTCTTATCCTGGTGCTGAAGCCTGGCAGTGGGGCCCAAGCGGATTCCCCCTACACTGGGACAGTTTTGGACAGATGTTTGTCTCAAGGGTGGAATTCCCAGGAGAGTGCAGGCTTCCTGCCAGGGGCTTGCTCTACGACTGAGGAGTGCTTCCTTACCGGGATCTAAGTGGAGGTGGTTGGGCATGGGGCTCTTCTCAGAGTCCTGAGTTCCCAGAGAAGGGCTTTTTCGCCTGCTGTCCTGGCTTGGGCTCCAAGCCAAGTTAACTTCACCTACCCTCTGTGATTTCAATGCAAACCTTCTCCTTGGGCAAAAAGTCTGGGAAGAAGCTCTATGTGACCAATGGTGAAAAGATGCCTTTTTCCAAAGTGGAGGCTCTGTGTGCCAAGCTCCCAGCCACTGTGGCCACTCCTAAGAATGCCGAGGAGAACAAAACCATCTAGGATGTCGTCAATGACATTGCCTTCCTGGGCATCACAGATGAGAGGACTGAAGGCCAGTTTGAGTATGTGACAAGAGGGAGGCTGATCTACAGCAACTGGAGGAGCAATGAACCCAATGACCATGGCTCAGGGGAGGATTGTGTGATCATCCCAAAGAATGAGCTCTGGAATGACATTGCCTGCTCTTCCTCCTTTGAGGCCATCTGTGAATTCCGAGCCTGAAGAGGCAGGTTCCTTAGCCTCCTCCTTGGCTCCCTGCAGAGCTGTCTGTTGCTCTGAAAGAGAATTCAATGCCAGTTATCCCATGCCTGGTGTTTGCTCATTCCTTCACAAGGATAGGAGGAAAATAGGGGAATGTGTTTGATTCTGGGATGAGGAAATGAATAGAGGCTGACAGTGGGGAATGAGGGCTTCTGGTCCAGTTGTGGCAAAGGACACCCTGTGTCCCACCTAAGAGCACAGGGATGGGTCAGACTCAACCATGGAAAGGGCCCAGTCAAACCCTCTCCTTTTACAGTGAGGACACTGCAGCCCACCAGAGGACCAGTGGAGGGCCACATCTGTGTCAGAGTAGGCAGTAGAGCTCAGCCTCCAAAAGATCCAATTCCTTTTTCTCCAAGTGTTGCCACTATTTGATACCAAACTCTCCGGACCCAAGTCCTACCCTGTGGCTTGCCCAGCCCTGTCTATGACATGGGTATTGTTTTCACTTGTTCATGAGCTGCACCAGAAAACCTTTCACCCCCAGACTGCAACACCCGGTAATATTCTACCTGGGTAACAATTATTAGTCCCAGGAATCCCTTCACCTTCCCAAGTGGCTGTGGCCTCCTATAGTCACAAGGGTGATCTTGAGGACAAAGCCAACCTTTTACTCCAGAACACTTCTAGGAGACTGACTGGATATTGTGGCAAATGCTGGCATCATGTGAGGAGGCAATCAGGCAGGCCAGCTGTGTCCCTCTCCACAGGGCATCATCAGTCTCAGTCCCTCCACCTTCAGCATCCCCTTCCTTCTGTGACATCCTCATCCCATTATAAGTCAATGGGCTCATTATTAGTAGAGACAAGAGGGAAAACTCCCCAAAGGTGAATTTCACACCCCGTGGGTCAAATTATGCAGCGTCACCCAGTCAGCAAATAAAACCTCCCTTTGAGCAGGGTTCTGACGCTGTGTTGGCCCACAGTCCTGCTCATGGCCATGGATGTTTTTCAGCAATCTCAGGGTAGGTGGGGCTGAGATTATATAGAGTCTGTGCGTCGAACTGGGGGAAGAGAGTGAATCCAGCTCCAACTGTATGCTATTTACAAAATGAGATTGGAAAATATTTCATGAATGCACCAAGGGCCACTTTAACTTAATGAAATATTTTTTGTTAAAATTAGTCTTCCGTTTTACTTTTCTTTGTACCTGAACTACCAGAGAGAGCACCACATACCTAGTAAGTGCTTGATGAGTATTTGTTGAAGGGGTACACCAAAGCGTTACCAAATGGATGAGCGAGTTGGACACTGAGAGTGAACATGGGACAGAGCTCTCCCAGGCATGCTCCACCAGCAGGACCATCAGGCAGGGGAGAGAGTTGGGCTGCGACATGCTGGAGGCACTGGGGCTGGCAGGGTGAGGGTGACAGGACGTGTGTCCCTCGTCTCTAGCACACCTAGGCTGTCACATCACGGAATTTTCGATCCTGCAAGGCTCTTCTTCAGGCAACGCACTTGGGGGCCATGAGAAGAGTATTTTTGTGATGCAGAGCAGAACAATTCACTATTTTCAGTTCAAATCCAGACTGCCTACCAAGAGAATGGGAAACTGCTTAAAACTTAGAGGCACATATGAAACCATAGGTTATATTGCAAATGGGACAAGGAAAGACCAGAAACTTTTTAGAAGGAAAGAAGATACACATAAGACAACCCAGAACAAAAGAATTACCGTAATCAAGCATGAAAGTTGCAGCTGAATTTTCTCATACCCAAGACAAACATGAGAAATCAGACAGGTAGCTATTATATAAGTTTTTCTATTTTATGTAAGGGGGATGGGGATCATGGTCTACCCTGAGAAGAGTGTCTCCTTTGTTTATACTGTGCATAAAGGACAGCACCTTTAGCTATAAAATTGTAGAGGATACAGTCACGTCCTTCACATGGATTGCCCCCCAGTCAGGGAAATGCACTAGAAATCTACAGGATACGCTCAAATTCTTCCATCCCCTTGTAGGCTTCTTCTTCCCCTGATCCAGCGCCTGATAATCTTTTCAGAGCTCCTCTCTCTGAATGTATCCTCTTGCCACCATTCTCCCCTCAGCCTAGAATTGAGACAACCACCTCCCCATATCTACCTCTCAGTTCTTATCAGAAAGCAGTGGGGCCCCATGCAAGCCAGCTCAAGAGAAGGTGGAGTTAAACTACGAGATAGGATTTTCATGAGAGGCCAAAGATAAAAACCGAAGTTCATCCAGGCTTCCCAGGACCTGGAACAAGAGGGAAATTATGGATTCAAGGTGACTCTCCAGACAGTCTCTGTCACTCTCTCGAGGACTAAGGGCATCTCTTGCACAGGGTACCTAATGAAGCCAGGTGCTGCAAGAACAGAACTTAGGGGCCCTGAGCAGCACATTCCCCTTGGGACTTCAGGAGTGGGTATGGCTCTAAGCAACTCCTGAGCCCTGCTTCTCTCCTGATGGAGTGGGAGTCCCTGCCAGATCACCTCCCAGGCTGCTTTGGGGCCAGAGAACTGGCAGACATATGTGAGCTGCAGTCTTCCTTTGCTGCCTCTTGCAAAGAGTAAGAACCTGAAGGTCATGCCTCAGAGTGTTCCTGGAAGGGAAGCTGGTGTTCAGACCTCTGTGGAGCCTGGGCCCCGACTCTGGGGTCATGCCTAGGGGAGAACAGGGCTTAGGTCTCTGTGAGCCATGCTAGGGCTGAAGGAGAGACAACCACCTCGCTGGTGGGTGGGAAGTTCAGGACTTGGAGGCAGGAGGCTGCTGTTTGAGGTCAGCTCCCTGACTAACACAACAAGTGTCATGTTGGCGACCTGTGCCTCAGTCTCCCCATCTGTAAATTGGTCTATCAAGACTTCTCCCTTCAAAATCTGGATGAATCGATGGTCACACCTGTAGGGCCTGTTTCAGGAGCAAAGCTGCAGGATCTGAGAACTGTTTCAGTTTTCATTACCTGTCAATTTTGTCCAAACTAATTGTAGCCTGAGCACTTACCATCTGTTTTTCAAGTCCAAAGAAAGCCATTCTGAGTAAGTTAGAATGGCAAATACACCTTGCTCACGGGATGGGAACTCTGAGTTTAAATTATATATGTAAGTCAACGGTCTCCTGTGGAAGTGTAGACACAGCCAATGTGATTGCAATTTGCTTCCTGGGCCAGAACAAAAACAACTGCCAAAGCTCACAACATTCAAAGCCCAGGCTCCAGCCTGGGTGTTGGATCCTGTAATTGCAGAGCCTTATTCCTGCAGGACCATCTTTCTTTGGAGTCCGACAGCTCTGCTGTTCTCACTTTTATCCATGGGGGCTTGGGGTATCAGCTAAAGGCCTAGCATCCACGTTCCTCAAATCTCCTTCCTTTCCCAGGACCAGCCTGCCTCCTTTCTCTGTGGCTGTCAGAGATCGACCAGCACCAGGGGTCACAGTCAGACCCTGGACTAGCCCCCTTGGTATAGGTGTCATGGCAGAGAGCCTCTGACCTGGTTGTTTGTTCATTATTATGTGACTAATCTGTGCTTTGGAATCTGCCAGGAATCAGGGACTTTTTTCTTTCATTAACCAGGAAGAGATCAAATGTCATCATGGGGCCTGGGCTACAGATGTCAGGAAGTGGACTTTGTAAAGTAATGTTTTCCCAGTAAGCCTGAGTGGCTGATAGAGGAGAGGAGGGGCCCAGGGCAGGGGTCCATCTGGGAAGGTGTGCTCCCAACCCTGGTGGCAATTGTGTAGGGAGGAGATAGTGTCTCCAACTATGGGCCAGTGGTTAGTCCAGGCAAACACAGGTGTTTTACTCAAAAGAAGTGGGATGGAAGTAGTCATTTATTAGCTAAACAAATGCCTTGGGCTGGATTGGCCACCGCCAGCCCCAGGCCCAGCCTGCCCTGTCCTGGCAAGCAGACCGCTTGTGCCATTGTGCAGCTCTTCAGAGTTGTGACCAGCAGAATTGCCTGGAAGCCTTGACAAAATCGTTGGATCTCGGCTCCACTCTGGACCCAGTGAATCAAAAATCTCAGAAATCCATTGTCTTCATGAGGCCCCTAGGTGATCCAGATGTTTGGCCTGTTTTGGAAACCACTGCCCTGAGAAATACAGCCACCACAGCTACTTTCTGCCTGCGTCTCGCCTTTGCAGGGAGCCCCTAGAGCAGGAAGCCAGGGCTTCTCCATTCCTCTTAGGGCCGACCCCAAATCTCCTTCGACTGATCGATGCCCCAGAGTGAAAAGTGACTGCTGACCAAAATCCTTCCCTATGCATGTACAGGGTCTTACTGCCTCCTGTGACTTCAGGGAGTGGATTGGGGCCTGGAACAGCTCTGGGGAGTGTCAGAGAAGGTGAGGCACTGGGCAGGTGAGATTCTGAGTGGGGAATTGTGTGTACATCGATTTGGGGGTGTTTGTATCTATTTCTGTGCATGCATGAGTGTGTCTGTATGGAAACCAACAGACCCAGGGCTTGAAATTCCCAGCATCTTGCTGTTAGGAGCTCAGCTTCTGCTTTCCCCTCAGCCTGTGTCCAGGCCTCTGTCTGCACACCCATCACTTGGGAGCATTGGCCCTGGGTGGTTCCAGAGGCTCAGGGTGAGGTGTGTGGGTGCTTGGTCATGGACAAAAGGGTCCACAAAGGGCCCTGAGCTGTGCACTGGGACAACTAGGGCTCAGCAGAGATTGTCTGGGCACTAATAAGATCCTCCTCCTCTGCCAGGTCTTAGATCATATGTCACCATTATCCCTCTCTCCCCAGAGTCCTTATCTGACCACTGAATCTAAGGTTGCCCCAATCTCAGTCACCATTTCAATGCCTTGTTTCATTTTCTCACTAGCAATTATGGTCACCTGAAATCATCTTGACCATTTACTTGTTTGAGGTCTGTCAGTGTAGCAAAGTCACCAAGAGGACTCTGTGGAGCCAGACTGTCTAGATTCAACCCTGGTTCTACCATTTTGCAGCTGTGTGATCCTGGGCAAGTCACATGTACTCTCTTTGTTTAGTTCCCTTGTTGGTAAAATTGGGATAATAATAGAATGCCAAGCAAACATTCATTCTTATTGTTGTTGTGATTATTATAAGACTGTATCATTCACCTCTGCAGTCCCAAGACCTAGAAAAGGGCTGGGAACCACAAGCACACTCAATAACTGTTGAATGAGTAAATGAATGACTGAATCTCAGTCCTCCCCCAAATGTGTGACACAACTCCCTTCTCTGGAGCTTGACTCAGCTCCAGGCTGGATCCAGGAGAGAAGCAGCCAAGCTTATTTTGGAATATGGCCCTGGGCACAGCCTCCTTTCTCGCGTAATTATGTTCGTTTAGTGGCCTTGTACTGCTGTGGCCTCCTCCTGCCCTCTGCTGGTTGTCTTAAGACAGGGCTACAAATTCAGCAAGATCACGGGGGAGCGAGGTGAGCCCCTTGTCTGCAACTTCAGGTGCTCTTGCTTTACTCCTTTCCCATTTTCACTCATTGCCACCCCCAGTTGGAATGCCTTTCCCCAAAGCCGCTACCCTGCAGGGCCAGGTCCTGACACACGCTCCCGCTGGGTGACCACAGTTCCAGCACACTGGATCTGGACAGCCCTCACTGTCCTGCACGCCCTTGGTGTTCGTGGAATTCTCTGCTCCTTGTCTGTGTGTCTCTCTCCTTTCCAAATCTAGACCATGAACCCTTTCGGGAAGGACCTGCATACCACCCTACCTTCTGCCTTGTATGCTCGCCTCAGATCTCTGTGTCCAGGGCAATTTTAGAATCCCTTCAAGGACAGGACAGCACTGCTGCTCTTGCCTGGGTCCTGTGGAGGCTGGATTCATGGGCTTCTCACTTGTGGACTTTCTGGGTATCTTTCTGAAGTCCAATAAGAATCAAGCCCCGGACACCCCCCTGCCCCGCCCCCAGAATCGGCAGAGAGAAAATCTGGATTTTTCTCAGAATCAGTTTCTTTTGGAGAACTCAGCTAAGTGTTTACTTGTGATTTTTGTGGTGACCCCACATCGTCTCAAAAGTACAGGGGTAGTTCAGGGTGGGGACCTGTAACTAAGGAAACTTTCGAGACTGCCCTAGGACCCGTGAGGGCACCAGCAGAGGGATGGTGGGGATCTCCTACAGGTCTCAGATGGAGATGATATTGTCCCACCAGCTGTCAGTCTCTATTGTAATTCTGTCCTTGGGCTTCTGGAAGCCCAGCTGATGGAAGTACCAGAATTCTTGCAGAGGTCCCAGGGGTGCCTTTACTTGGCTCACTGATGAAGCTCAGGGGCATCCCCTTTGTTGGGTTCCCTTAGGTCCTGCAGAGCACTGCCCTTTTAAGCCGAGAATGGCAAATACTAGCACATATGCTGCCTCTCTCCTCCCCCATGCCAGTGGCAGACATAGCCAATCAGCTACCTCTTCCTCTGCCCACATGAGACCCTGGAAGCCATTTCAACCTGGCAGTTGTTACCAAGGGCTCTGAGATGACGTGTAGAAAAGAACTCATTGTGCAACCTGCCTGGTGCTCCTGATAAGTCCAGCTTCCTGTTCACATAAGAACCTACGGCCTTGGCTATCACAGAAATACTATCAGATGCTGTGTAACCTTTTCCCCAGTGAGAACATCCTCTGGAGAGCTCACCTTGCCCAGCTGTGCTGACTCCTTCCCGTGGGCTGTCTGGGAGCAGTTCCTGGGTGAACATCTCCTATTATGCTGAGAAATCTGATTCCCAGGCACTCCAGGGGCAGGAATCAGAAATGGTGGTGTGCATTTTGCATTCACTATGTGAAATAGGAGGTGGAAGCACTTGCTGAGTCTGAGGTGAAGGATGGATGGATGTGTCAGAGTTGGCTTAACACCACACTGACTGTCACGTGGTCATTCTTGACTAATTTACCAAGGTTATAGGCTAATTCCAGGTCAGAAAAAAAGCAGTGCCCCCTTCCTTCTCCCTGGCCAGGGGGCTATAAACTACCTAGACCCTCAAGGCAAGGGGTGTAGAACCTGACCCCAGGCCACAGAGCAACTGCAAGGAAGGGCTGAGGGGGGCTGCCAAACTCCCTCAGTCCTTGCCTCACTCAATTCTGACTGAAGCCTAAAGGGAGGGGGGGTAGATTGCCTTCAAGTTATTTTAATGTTTTTCATATCTGTGGTTACAGTGCCTTTCTTACTGCCACTTCTCTACAAATTATTTTGTCTTTTTTTGTTGTTATATAGATTTATCAGGATATATTTTTCTAATTTGGCTTTTAGAAAGTCTGGTTTCTGGGTTAATTTATCACTTCTATTATTTTTATTTGTTTTATATTTCATTAATTTCACTTTTATATTTATTTGTTTTGTCCTTTATTTTTGGTTGTTTTGAAACTTTGTTTTAAAAAGATGAACATTTAGTTTAATTATTTTCAGTTCATGATTTTATGTTCTTTAGAAATCTCATTATTAGAAATCTCTAATAATGAAAGTAAAGTATATTTTCCTCTGAGTATCGCTTTAACTCTAGCCCATAGATTTTTGGATACATATTGTGGTTTGAGTTTATTTAACAACTACTACGATTGTGCCATTTTCCATGTTTCAATACTATCGGCCGTCAGTATTTCTTTTTTTTTTTTTTTTTTTTGTGAGGAAGACCAGCCCTGAGCTAACATCCGTCGCCAATCGTCCTCTTTTTGCTGAGGAAGACTGGCCCTGGGCTAACATCCGTGCCCATCTTCCTCTACTTTATATGGGACGCCGCCATGGCAGGGCTGACAGGCAGTGCGTCGGCGGGCGCCTGGGATCCGAACCCACGAACCCTGGGCTGCCAAGCGCGGACTAAACCGCTGTGCCACCGGGCGGCCCCCAGTATTTCTTCTTTTATGAACTTCCTCTTCTCATTCTTATCCCATTTAGACATTCATCTTTTTCTTATTGATTTATTTATGTAATTTACAAATAAACAAACATTGTTTTTCTTTTGGTGAGGAAGATTAGCCCTGAGCTAACATCTGTTGTCGATCCTCCTCTTTTTGCTGAGGAAGATTGGCCCTGGGCTGCCAGCGGTGCCCATCCTCCTATATTTTATATGTGGGATGCCGCCACAGCATGGCTTGATGAGTGGTGTGTAGGTCTGTGCCCAGGATCTGAATCCACGAACCCCGAGCCGAAGAAGCAGAGCGTGCAAACTTAACCACTACGCCACCAGGCCAGCCCCTAAACCAGCATTTTTATTTTAATTTTATGTTGTGTTTCACTTTTTGCCAGAGAAGTTTTATATATTTTTTGTGTAGTCAGATATATCAATATTATTGTTTTGGATTTTCTTCTCTGATAACATTCTTAGATAGCTCTTTCCCCCTCTAAGAAATCATTACTTATATTTTTTTCTGGCTTTGATTTTTATATGTAACTGAAAGAATCTGATTTTATTTTTCCTCTAAATGCTTAACCATTTAACTCAGCAGTATTAATTGAACAATTTGTTATTTTCCTATAATATTGGTATTCTATTTTTATCATGCATATATGATATATATGTGTATCTATACATAATTGGACCCATTTTGGATTTTGTGGGTGTTTTACATTGTTTTATCTATTCCTGTGTCAATAATACACTACTGTAATTATGTTAGCTTTATAAAACCCTTTAGGATAAGATGACTACTTCATTCTCGTTATATTTTTTTAAGTAATTTTTCTGACTATTCTAGGGTGTTTATTCTTTCATGAGAGCTTTGGAATCATTTGATGAAGTCCTTGCAGCCTCTATCACTCCTTTTTGGGGTTGAGTCTTTGGAGAATTCACACCCCCTTCATCCTCTTTCTGCTCTCTCGGGCTATCTCAGATCCAGCCCTCTGATCACAAAATGCCGTTTCTTGGCCTGAAGTTGCCATCTGACCTTTCAGCCCTGGCCTGGCCCCAGCCACTTACATCTGAAATGAAGTATTCAGGGAATTAATAAAAGTACAGAAGGGCTGGCAGTGAGGTCATAGTGCTATTTCCTCAGATCAAAGGGCCGGGAAACATCTTGAAAACACTTTATTCACTCCTACAAACAGACTTACAAGTAGGAATTAAGGATTTCATTCACTCAACTCTTTCACTTATTCACTTAATTTATTCTATCTACTTACTAAATAAATATAAAAAGTACCATTTTTCTCAGGCAGGGCCCTCGTGAGTCCCTCTGTGGCTCAGAGTTTTTGAGCCAGGTGGTCTGGGGGAGACTACACTGCTTAAGTAAATGGAGGTCAAACATGTTAATGTTCAAAATTTATCCAGTAAAGACAGGCTACATATGCTGCAGTAACAACACCCTCACAGTCTACGTGGATCCAGGTGACCCCCAAGGGCAGCTGCTTTCCATGCGTTTGCTCAGGTTTCCAGCCTGCTGGATGTACAACAACTTTATATTCACCAATGCTTCTGTGATCACCATGGCAGCAGAAAAGAAGGCATTTCAGAAATGTGCACTGGCCCTTATCTGCTTCCACCCACAGGCGAAACACATCACAAGGTATGCCTGCCTTCATAAGGCCTTTCTTACCGAAATGTAGGCAAAAAACAGTAAAATTCATCACTAGATACTGGCTATTAGCCATACGGAGGCCTAACAGTCACAGACAATTAGACTGAACAATAATCAGGAATGTCTTGGTGATCACACAAGGAGATGGCTCTCCTCTATTCTCCTGGTTCAAAGGTTTTATAATCATCCACTCATTCTGCATCTACTTGTTGAGCACCTCTATTGCCCATTGCTTATCTGTAATGTTCGGGACATGCAGGGCTATAGCATCCATGAGGGCATGACCAGCCATTTCCATCCAGTGCCTGGATAAATATTTGACATATAAATTAATATTTTATCCCAAGATACCTAGTTTCTTTGCTCTCACATATAAGACATAGGTAACTTGAAAAGGTCAAGCACACCACTGAAGTTGAATTAAGGATGTCCGGAAGGTAAGAGTCATTGAGAACGCCCTGAACTTAAGCAACTCAGTTGTCAGTGTTTTACATCAAGGGCATTCAGCACAAAGACAGGATCCTAGAAAAGCAAACACCAGAGGGCTCACCACTGGCCATTCCTTATGGGATGTGGGCTGGTTTGGTGACAGGAGAGGGGAGAACCAGGAGGCAACTTGAGAATATGCTATGAAACTGAGCAGGGGCTTCCTTATGAAACTCCTGGGGTTGTCCCCCCTCCAGAGAATGGAAGGATCCCAGCCTGCTCTCATGATGTCATCTGGCATTGTGAGGGTCATAACACTCTTGAGAACGTAAGAGTCACACAGTCCTGGCTTCACTTGGAACCTACGCTACTAAACTAGAAACCGTGGCTACTATGGTTGGGGTGGGGGTGATATACTAAAGGTCTGTGTTGACCGTTGCCCATGAATGTTAGTGCAAGAGAGGCCTCTATGCTCAAGAATGGCTTAAGACCTGCGTTTTCTGAAATACTTGCCTCAGTCTTCTACTTTAATCAGGCTGTGTCTATAGAGCCCAAATGACACCTCCTTACTTGCTCTCTGTGCTGAAGAGCAAACCAGACCCCTATGGCCCATGGTGCACATTGATCTGAAGCTTCTTCCCAGGGTTTGGGGTCTCAACATTCTCAGGCTTCAATATCACAGGAGATTTTTTTTTCCTTACTGGGTCACATAGTTCTGTCACTCTTCCCTTCCCTCTTGTCAAGAAATAGGCTTAGCTTAAGTATTGGAATGGATAGTGATCACCTTTAGAGGGTCTCCCAGATCACCATGACCTTGTATGGGTCCCAGTAGTCATATTGTACAGTGTGGTCCCACCCCCCAGGTTTAGTTGATTGGACCAGAGGTAGACATCTGAGACAGGTAGATTCATTTCCACAGGAGTTTTGAATTGATATAAAACAAGAGTTTCTGATCTCTGGGGGGCAATGTCTGTGACACATGTTTCCCTATGCTTGGGCAGTCGAGAAACTTGGAAGCAGGGGAAACTGGTGTGTAAGGAGGAAAGGAGGTGAGAATGCACAGAGAGAGGCAGAAGCCGGCAGGGGGCACAGCACGATATTGCCTGTGCTCCCCCAGTCCTTCTCAAGACAATTCAGAACTGTACTCTGAGAAAAAAATGCTTCTCTCTGGCTTAAACTACATCCAGTTGTTGTCTCTTATTTGTTATGAAAAAACGGCCTTTCTAAGTTCCCTCAAAGAGTGTGTCCAGGTGTGGGCTCTGTAGTGGAAAGTTGTTTGCTCATTCTTGTGTAACTGACATGTTCCAGAAGCTGCCAGGAAATGGGGATTTTTCCAGTAACAGGAGAAAGATCTTAGCAGAGAGCCTGAGTTGCATGCTGTTGGGAGGATCGGCTTTTGTTTTCAGACATGCTGTCCTATACATGAGGTATAACTGCAGGAGTGTTGGGAAGAGGGGTGGGTCTTGGGGATCCCATTCAGGAAGGGCCAGAAAGGTCAGTGGTCCTGGTCCCTTAGAACAAAGGGGAGAGTGGTTGGCTTCCTGTCGGGGGAGGGTATTTGTTGCTCCCCCATGAGCCAGCGGGTCATACAGGTGTCATTCTGATTTCCCTTTTTTGTGTGTGAGGAAGACTAGCCCTGAGCTAACATCTATTGCCAATCCTCCCCTTTTTGCTGAGGAAGACTGGCCCTGGGCTAACATCCACTCCCATCTTCTTCTACTTTATATGGGATGCCACCACAGCATGGCTTGACAAGCGGTGCATGGGTCTGCGCCCGGGATCCGAGCCTGCAAACCCTGGGCTGCCAAGGCAGAGCATACGCACTTAACCGCTACACCATTCCGATTTCTTAAGCACAGGTGTCATTTAATCGTTTTTACAGTGGTGTGTCAATAAAATCAACTGAATATAAAGAGGCCTTCGACCTAAAAATTTACAGGCCAAAAGAATAAGCTTTGGGGTCAGATGACATTTCTCATGAGGAGCTGTAGCACTGGCATCGCCTGTGGCCTGTGCAAGTCCCTCCCTTTCTGTGTCTTGGTTTCCATATCTGTTGAATGAGGAGAAGGTTTTTACTAGATCATCTCTGAAGCAGAGTGGGGAAAGAAAATTCTGGAACTGCCAGGCAACAGGAGAGTTGGGGATGAGTTTGGGCATGAGATGAAACTGTGCCTGAGATTTCAGAGGGAGTTAGGATTGTGCAGATGGTACTCCCTCCTGTGAGCCAGGAGGCAGTCATATTGACACAAGTGGAGAGAGATCCTGGACTGTGTGAGGATGAGCAGTTGACTGGGTGTAAGGCCATGCGGTCTGGCTGAGGAGGCAGACACTCCCTGCCAGGCCATCCCACTATGCTGGGTAGATTTCTGGGCTCAGACCTTGAAGCAAGAGGCAGGCCCTGAGGCCTTCCACCACCCCCCCCCCGCCCAGGACTCCAGCTTGCATTGGCCAGAGGAGTTTGGGGTTCAGAGAGAGGTCCTGAATGGGTACACTTGTGGAAGCCATAAGAAGAAGGAATCTGAAGCCATGGGACAGAATAAGCTCACCCCTGGAGTGAGTGTAAGAAGAGGAGAGAACCGAGTTGAGGCTCAAGCACTCCACCACTAAGTGGTCAAGAACAGGAGGAGGGACCAGCAAAAGAGGCTGGTAAGGAGCAGCCATAAGGATAAGATAAAAGCCAGCAAGAGTGGTGTCCTGGAAGCCAAGAAGAGGAAGAGGGAAGGAGAGTGATCAGGTGGTTCAAATGCAGCTGATGGTTCAAGGAGGAGGAGGAGGGCTGATGAGGAGCCATTGGATTTTGCAATAGGGAGGTCTTGATGACCTAATTTTATCCCTTGCAGCTGGGAAAGTAGGCTGGCCCCTTCTTCCTCTGACAGGTCTTCCAGTGTGTGAAGCCAGTTTCGTACTTGATTCTGAGACAGGCGTTCTGTAGGAGCCCTGCCTTCTGGCCTCCTCCCCCAGCTCTGTGGAGAAGCCCTGGCCAGCAGAGGTGTCATCTTTTATTGGGATGTTGGCAGCACACAGGTCTGGGCCCTGATTTGCTGGCCAGGTTCCTGGGCCAAGTACTGGCCCACCCACCCCAGGTGGCTCAGAACTCGCAGATCACGAGGCGCTGCTCTCTGCATGTCTTGTCGTTCCACTTGCCATTGGTAAAGATCTCCACACAGTTCTCTGCCCCACCATCATTGTTGGGCTCCCCTGGGGCCCAGTTGGAATAGACCAGGGACTCCCCTGTGGGGTAGGTGAACTTGCCCTCCATCCTGGCGTCAGTCATGCTCAGGAAGGCAACCTTGTTCTCAGCTGCGACCAGCTGTCGCAAGGCCTCGTTCTCAGCTGCCGAGTGTGGGGAGGCCATCTGTCCCCCGGCCTGTGTGCACACCTGCTGTGCACCCTCAAAAGTTTTTTCAAAGCCTCCCGTCTTGAAGATCTTCTCACCGACCCCTCGGCCACTGGGAAAGAGTTCCACTAGGAGAAGGGGAGAGAAAGGCTGGGGTTGTGGCAGCACCTGGCCAGTGCACAGGGGCTGTCAGACCTTTGTGCTTCAACTGGAGCCCCCAGGCCTCCTGTACTGAGTATCAGGGCACCACATAGGACAAAAGTGAGACACTTGGTTCCATAGTGGCCCCAGCTCCGTGATGCTGCCAGGTGGTACTGTGCTTTCTATTTACAGATAAGAACACTGGAACTCAGAGAGATTAAGTAAGAGGCCCAAAGTCACTCAGCCACCAAGTGCAGAGTTAGGGGTTAAACCTTGTTGGATCTGACACTAAAGCTTAGACATGCTCTTTCCATTTCTAACCAATGGCCAGAATCGGTTTTACAATTACCATGTAGAATTGGAATGACCTTGAGCAGGGAAATGACACTGTGCAGCCTGGGGCAGTTTCTGAGTATAGACAACACAATGCAGGGGACTCACTTTCACTGCCACATAATAGCAGGGCACATGGGTTGTTAGAGAAGGTATGTGCTGTGTGATGGGGTGAGGGAAAAGGAGAGGAGAGATGGGACATCTGAGAGCAGAGATATGCTACTCTGTGCATGGGGTGTAGCCCAACGTTGGCCTCTTGGAACGCATGTGCCAAGTTGTGCCTCCCCTGGAGTGCCAGGTGAGGGGATGAAGGCATGTGAGAGGTGTGTGTGGAAGTGGAGGCAGGGGCAGGGCCAGTGATGCAGAGAGGCCTATCTGGGAATCAGGAGGCCGAGTGTTCCATCCCACCTTGGCAATGGCTGTCTGACTGGGCAAGAGGGAGTCGCTTCCCTTTCCAGGGTTTCCAGTTCCTTATCTCTAAGGTGGGGGTACACTTTATAAAAGCACCACCTGTGTGACATTCAAATATCTCTTTTTATTCCATCCCATCCCCCTCCTTTTGACTTTTGGGCTCATGGATGGAAATCTTCAGGGCTCCAGAGAGGGTTGTGCCCCAGCCTCACTGGACTGATGAGGAGCCCAGGCTGCTCCCTGACCCACTGCCCTTCTCCTCTGAGTAGCTTCAACAAGGTCTCAGGAGGCAGTTCCTCCATAGGCTCTGGGTGGCTCCCAGAGCAGCCCTGGACAAGGTCAGTGCAAGAGTTCATGGGTGGGTATGCGTACAAGTACGTTAAAATGTCCCTGTATCCACCTGAAGGGACGTGGGAGCACTTAAGGGCCATCTGGATGCGTGTGCAGATGTGTGTGTGGAGACAGTGTGGAGAGAGTGATGGTATTTCAGTGCACATGTGTGCAGGCACATATGCACATGTTCTCCTTGGCTTGCAGGAGTGTGTGTATGAGTGAGTGACTATGCAAGTATGTTTGTGGAGAGAGGAAGAAATACCAGATGCTGCAAACTCTTATCCTTGAGCTTGAGGACTTAGGAGCCCAACCTATGTCTTACCCAGTCAGTCCCCTTTATGCTCTACTCCTTCATAAGACTCTTCTTTTTTTGGATCAGTGAGATTTGCTGAATGATGTGGACTCAAAGCTGACGTCAGGGAGAGCAGAAGAGGAGGAGGAGGGGCAGTTGGGGACAGAGGCGGAGATTCCAAAAGGCACAGGGCACTCAGTCATGTGCTCCTGGAGGCCTTTGACTCTAGAATTCCAGCACCAGTGACAAATCTCTGCTTTAAACACCCAGAGAGGTGCAGGGAGAGCCTGGCATCGGCTGGAGCCCAGAGAGAGCCTGCCCCCAGCCACACGCATGGGCATGTCTAGGGTGAGATACTTGATGGCCCCACACCAAGGTCAGGCCCCCACCAACCTTGAACCCCAAGGGCAACGTTCCAGCCCCAGCTCTCAGGACACCGTCTGAATTCTCTGCTGCCTTAGGTTGTGCAGCAACATCTCTGGGCACTTGCATACCTGGCCCCACAGAGGTAAGAAATGCATCCTGCGTTGGGTGTCCCCATGTTTGTCACAGGGACCAGCACAGAGTAGGCAGGAGTGAAGTTCTGCTGAATAGCACTGAGATCACGGCATTGATCTGGCTAAGGTCATAGGTGGCTGTGATGTTGGGGGATGACTACGCTTTCACCAGCCCACTGAACTGGTGATATAGGCCATGCCCTCCTATTTGTCCATTGCATCTACTTCCAGCTCCTGGAGCGTGTGGCTGCACTGCTCTGTCCCAGCCCTATCCTTAGCCCCACTCCCTGCCCCAACCCCAGGTCCAGCCCTAAACATGGTCCCAGCCCATTCTAATCCTAGGCCCAGGCCCAGTCAACTCCAAACAAAGGCCCAGATCCTGTTTGGGGCCTATCCTCAGTGCCTGGCTCAGGTTCAGGTCCAGGAACTCACCTTTCTTATACTGAGAGAAGGCATCCTGGAGATGTTGTACTTGTCTCTGTAAGGCCTCCACCTGCTGCCTCAGAGCAGTGATGTCTGCAGGAGAGAGAGGCCAAGTGAAAACTAGTCCAGCACAGCCTAGGATCAGCTCAGAGCCTGGGCCTCATGGGAAAGGTGCCCAGTTGCAGGCACATATTGGAGGTGGCGGTAAATTGCTGGAACTGACCCCCAGGAAGCCCATGTCTGCTGATACAGAGCTGGCCCCTGCTGCCCAGGGGATCTCCTGTGGTTTGGCTGTGAACTAATTGTCCCCTGAGCAGGTCCCTGCACCTCACTGACACTGAACCAGATGACATTTTAACTCCAAATTCTGGGAATCTGATAGCACCTCCTTTTTTGGGAGGACAGGAATACATGTTCCTCAAGCACTTCCCATCCACTGGGTTATTTGATCCTCGAAGCTATCCTATGAATTGGGAAGGAAGTTCTGCTTTTCCCAACGATCAGGTGGAAAAACTGCTCAGGCCTGCCCTCCAGTGAGTAATAGAGTTTGAAACCAGAGCCTAATTCTCCTGCCTTCCAGCCTGTCAGCCTTTCCTGCTTTCCACTCACCACCTCTAATTAACGGGGCCAACGTCTGAGAGGAGAGGCTGTCCTGAGCTGAAGAGGGCCTCCTCCCTCCCCTCCCTAGTGGAGGCTCTCAGAGCCAAGGGAGGCTACCTTACCTGGAAGCCCACTCTCTCCCTTTGCTCCTTTGTCCCCAGGAGCACCTCTGTCCCCCTTCAGTCCTGGGGGGCCCCTGGCACCTGGAGGTCCCTGTGGACCCATGGCTCCAGCAGACCCTGGGATCAGAGAAGAAGAGTTGGGTGAGATCTGTACACATTTCCCAGCATTTTCACCCTCCCAGTGCATGGACTGTCCTATCACCCAGCAATACGCCTTCCCCATATACAGACTGTCCCCAGAACCCAGCCATGAACCCTTTCTGACACTTTCCCCATCACTCAACAACCAACCTTCCCTGTAGACAGACTATCCTTGTTGCTCACACCATACTCTCCCTAGATACAGAAAGTCCCAGAGCCCAAAAATGTACCCTCCTTGGGTACAGACTCTCCCTATTGCCCAGTAATGCCAACTCTGACTTCATGGGTGGGGGTGGTGGAGGGGGTGGGCATTAACAGCTTCAGGTGGACACAAGAAGACTGGAGCCCAGCCCCAGCTTCTTCCATCACTCACCTGCTGCCCCAGCATTGCCAGGGGCTCCACGCTCACCAGGGGCTCCTCTCTCTCCTTTAAGACCTGTAGGGCCTCTCGTCCCTGCAGAGCCCTGCATGCCTGGGGCACCTACTTCTCCTGAGGGAGGAACAAATTGGGACAAATGCTGCTGAGAGTGTGTTCAGCATGTATCGCCCTCAGTAGTGGAGCTTTTTATCCACAGCTCCAGGGTGAGAGAGAGAGAACTGGGGAGACTGCTGCTTACTGCCTGGATGGTAACAGGAATGCTGTCAATGTTGGAGTGTGGGGGGAAGAGGTCACGGCAAGGCCTTCCCAGTGCTGATGGTCTGGGCTTTTCCTGGCACTCTGAGCATGCCTTACATCACATCATGCACTGCCATTTCATTCCTGCCTCTGCCCTCCCAGACAGGCCACATACCTACCACTTACCTTTGGGCCCAGCCTCTCCTTTTGGGCCTGGTTTTCCTTGAGGTCCTACATTTCCCTGCCTCCCTGAGGGACCCTCTCTTCCAGCTGGACCAGGCATACCTTGAGGTCCTGGAGGTCCTGGGGAAAAAGACCAGCCCAGTCAGTGACATTAACTCTTCTTGGAAGTGGAAATGCATAAGATGAGACCAATAATAGGAGTTGGAGAGGCAGCATTATCCTCTCCAAAGATGATGCATGACAGTAGTTCCAGTCTTCCCTGAAATAACCCAGTGGCACCTTCAGAACGACCTTCTTCCTTCCTGGGATAGGATCTGTGCATGCCTACTGGCCCATCCTAGTGGCAGCAGCACCACCTGCAGACATCAGCATTCCATGCCCAGCTGCTCACCATTTGGTCCAACATCTCCTTTTGGTCCGGGTTCTCCAACAGACCCATTGTCCCCTTTGGGCCCAACTGGTCCAGCTGGTCCAGGCATCCCTCCTCGCCCTACAGCTCCTGGCAAACCTGTAGCAGCAGAAGAAATGAGCATAAACCTTGCCCTAGGCCCAGGAGGACCCAGCTGCCTGTAGGGTCAGGCTGCTGGCATTCCTTCAGGGTTTTACAGGGCATAGACATTTCACCTCCATACTCCTTGGCCCAGTGGTGATCCAGGAAATGGATGTCCACATCCCCATTTTAGAGGTGAGGAAACAGACTTTCCGGAGTTGGAGGCAGATTCAAGCCAAGACCTGTCTGACTTTCCATGCAGTGTACCTTCCCCTGCCCCAAGGCCGCAGTATTTACAGCAGGCAACCTGTCAGCATTCACCCTGGATCATGGACTCCTTGCTTTCCCCTTCCCAGAATGAAAGTTTATATCAGAAATGATACCTGACACTAATCATCATGGAAATGCAAATAAAAACCACAATGAGACATCACCTCACACCTGTTAGGATGGCTGTTACCAAAAACACAAGAGATAAATGCTGGTGAAGATGTGGAGATAAGGGAACCCTTGTGAACTGTTGGTGGGAGTGTAAATTGGTGCAGTCACTATGGAGAACAGTATGGAGGTTCCTCAAAAAATTAAAAATAGAACTACCACATGATCCAGTAAGTCCACTTCTGGGCATTTTCATCTGAAGTAAATGAAAACACTAACCCCAAAAGATATTTGCACCCCTATGTTCATTGCAGCATTATTCACGATAGCCAAGACATGGAGGCAACCTAAGTGTCCATTGATGGATGCATGGATAAAGAAAATATGAGATATATATACAATGGAATATTATTCAGCCACAAAAAGGAAGGAAATCTTGAGGCCAACCCAGTGGTGTAGTGGTTAAGTTTGGGCATTCCGCTTCGGCGGCCCAGGGTTCATGGGTTTG